>OX421942.2:5000-10005000 GCA_949128155.2 Xanthia icteritia | reverse complement strand
GAGCTGTAGCTATCCTATCGCACTCTACGGGGGCAGATTTGAGGTAAGAAGACGGCAATAGTTTCTTCAAATACCTATTTTTCAAATTCCCCGCAGCCCCTGTTCCCTCTTAATTTCAGTAAATTGCACTGGGAATGTACTTTTATAACTATTGCTTTTTACAGTCTTATACCTTAGATAGGTATGCACTTACTGGATCATTTTTAAATTACTCGTAACTTTTTCTGGAAATAGCCAGTTAAGTTTTTATAGATCTAAAAAATAACGAGGCATTAATGTTTAGACATTAATGTCAAAAATTAATGTCAATGTGATCCTTAGTGGTGGCGTTTTTTACACAGGATATTTGATTGTATTTATTTTATTTTATTTATTTATTAAACCATCATCACTATCATTACAGGAATTTCCTAATTCAATAGTGTGGCCATAATTACAGTTTTTTTGTTTCCAATAACATATTCTGTACATCGTTGGTTTTGTGAACTCACTCAGAGAACAAGTAAAAAGATCTATGCTGTCTGCTACAGTATGTACCTACTGAGTTTCGTCTTACAATATTATGTGGGTACAGCAAAAGAGATATGTACTTTTAAAAAGACTGACAGCAAAAAAAGGAACTTTCTGAAGTTCTACTTATTTATGCTCACTGATAAAACGATTGATCATTAATTCATAGCGAAATCTTTATGAAGTTAGGGAGTTTAAGCCAGAAATTCATCTCCGATGCAACCCTCCTTTTCGGATCGATTACTATGATCTCCCTTCATAATTCACATAATCCCATAATTGATACATAAAAGCCCCGTTGGCTTTGTACAATTAGGCCCCCCTCAGATTTATCTGCGATTGTTAGATTTGAATGATTAATTTTGTGTACATGGAGAAATAATATTTCAAACGTCCAAGATAAGACGAAACAATCTTTATTAATTACTGTTGGCTTAAATAAAATAGACAACTCTTCCTGGTCGGTAATCCTAAAATATAGAGCTAAAAATGAATAAATATTTATTTTGAAAATACAAAAATAGTAACAGATAAATCTACCAAAGTTTCAAAATAGGAAATAAGGAAACAATATCCCAATTTTTCGGAAATACAGGGTTAAAACACTGTGATTTAGAACCTCTTGTTGCTCCCTCGACGCACCCTTCTTGACAATTTAGCAGCTTTAATTCCACAACCGCACTAAATGTAGCGTAAACTGATACAAGACAAACATACGCGAAGCACTCAAGACTCTGTGTTATCTAACATGAAGTAACATGGTAGAGGGAGAGAGTACATAATTTATGTATAACGTGTTCTCTTTCTCGCATAGAACAATAATGTGAAATGTAGTACGGTGTATAGGGTGTCATCGTGTGAGGGTGGAGGGTCTAATCGACCCGCCGCGATAAACAGCCGCGTGCACGCCGATTTAGTTACGCACTGTAATGAATCTGCGCGGTTGCATTTTAGGGTTAACAGCAATATTATCGCCATTAGTTAATAGTTCGTTTGCTATGGGAGAGGGATGCAAAATGGATGGTTGTAGGTACTGGTTAAATTAGATTTAAATTCGAATAATGTAATTTTTCAGGCAAGAGGACTAAATCATCGGAAACATTGCAAGTTCCGTATCAACAATTCAATACCTACGATAGAGCAATGAAGTCAGTGATCTTAGAGAATAATCCTGCTTAAACATAATTTTCTATGTTTGATTAGTGATGATTTAGGGAGCTGAATTAATTCTGGTTTTTTAGAGTAGGTATAATGAAATCATAGATTATGACGGGAAACACTCATTTAGCAATAAACAGCCATAAAAAGAGGAAGCAAAAGTGTCAACTAAAAACGTGCAAGAAAGCAAATAGATTTCATAGCAAAACCTTTTAACACCACTACAAAAATTGACAGAGGAACTGCTAAATACCAGTCATAATGCGTATGTGGGCTGTTATTACGTACCTCCTTTCGTAAATGAAGCGTGGGCCAGGTGCTAATTAGCCTGGTATGTTATTGCACGTCCAAGTAAATAAAGAGATAGATGCCACGTGACCGGGGCAGGCGTGCAGAATACAATAACCTTAAATCAGGGATGGGGCACTAATTGCTTAGAAAACATTAACGAAGCTGTAAGTGACGGGGCCAAGTTATGAGATCTGGACTTAATTGGCAAGTCATTGATTTCATCATCACTGCTATTAAAACGGTGAATGATAAATTGATAACATCCATCGTTGCAAAACGGAGAATTCCTTGAACGAAAAATATCAAATACCTTCTCCCGCTCTAGGTGGAGCGGAAGGGCGTGTCACACTCTTACTGACTAAAACTCACCCGTGTTCCTTCCGTTGCCTGTACGTTGCCAGGGGCCACGGTATCCCTTTCGGACTTTCCCGCAACCCCGGCAGGCATCGGTGCTAACGGACCCCTTTCACTTCTGCTGACATCTCTTTGAGGCGCGCATGGAACACAATGCGCCGTCGACCCGGGCCTGGTCCTTATCGGACCGCGAGCTACCCATTGCTCACCGTCCGCAAGTCCGCACCTACGGTGGCCGGGAATCGGCCTGCGATTCCCGACGCCCAGGGCGTCTCCTGCGGCAGCTAGGGGCGTGAGGGCGCGAAATTTGCCTCTCCCTCACGCGTTCTGCCTCCTCCTTCGCGAGCTCCTTGCTTCGCAGAAGGAGGCGACGGCCCATGCCCTCTCGCTCCGTATCATGGCCTGGACTACGGCCGGACGCGAGAGATCCCCGCCACCGATCGTCTCCACGAGGACACGGCGATGCTCTGCCCAAGCTGGGCAGACCTCCACCGTGTCCTCTGGGCAATCCACGCAGTGATGACACCCGGGCGTTTCCTCCCGCCTGAACCTGTACGAAACAGGAACCTCCCGAAACAACCATGTCCAGTAAAGACCTGCGTCAGGCGGAAGGTGAGGACGCCGTGGCGCCTCTCTAGCCACTCCTCAAAGAGGGGACTTATCGCCGTAATAGTGGCGTGCCCAGCACTGGGTTGCGACAATCGCACTCTCCATGACGCCATGAGATCCCGCCGGAGCTCTGTCCGCTGTGCCGCGATTTCTCGCTGAAACGGAGTTACGAGGACTTTTGCCTCTAGATCCCATGGTGGTAATCCGGCTAGGAGGCTCGCCGCCTCACCGGAGACCGTGCGGTATCCCCGGACCAGCCGGGTGGCCATGACCCTCTGGGACGCGTTCAACTGCAGTCGGCTTCCAGTCAAACCGGATGCAGCTGAGTACCTGTATTTTACATGGAGCAACTGCCTATCTTACCTCCACAACCCAGTTACTGGGTAACACTATACCCCTCGGTAAGACTTGTTGTCAGACTTTCAGGCTTCTGACGACCCGTAACGACTGTTAAAGATCCACGAATGACAGCCAGGATCAACGGCTTAACGTGCTTTCCGAGGCATGGAGGAGTCTCGGTATGTAAAGATGGTCTGGATACTTACAAGCGTCATTTGAGTTTTGAAGGTCGTTGACACATTTTTTTTTTTCATTAATTAATTTTTTGTTTTATCCCCCAACGCAAAAAGAGGGGTGTTATAAATTTGAACGCTATGTGTGTGTGTCTTTCTGTGGCACCGTAGCTCATAAATGGGTGAACCGATTTTAATACGGTTTTTTTTATTTGAAAGAAAATTTTCTAGCGATGGTTCATAAACATGTTTGATCAAAATAGGTTCAGCCGTTTGAAGATTATCAGCTCTTTTCAAGTTGACGAATGGATGTGAGCGTCTTCCACAGGTCTGATCGATTTGAAGTTTTGTATTCTGTTACTTCAATGATATTATAAGAACATAGTAACCTTGAACTGATGCTGCAGCATCACCTGGAATTTGCAGGATACCCAACTCCCTTACCAACAGCATAGTTATTGTATTTGGGCTCATTGGATTGGTCTCAATGAATTGGTTATAGATAGATGATGGTCTGGTAATGGAGTAGGAAAGAGAAATGAGGAAATGTTTGTGTCGGGGTTTTATTTTATTTTAATATAATTTTACTTCTATTTTATCGTGTTTGGATATCGATACTCATTACATCTGTGGAATTTCACTAGCTAATTTAATTAGACCCTGTATACCTGCACTATATGCCAAGTCTTGTTCGCGGGTTGAAGATACCGCCACAAGATTATGGGACTCTTGTGGTGGCAACATAGCCACATCAAAGACCTGACGTCACACAAAACCACGCGAACAGCATATATAAACTTTCCCCGAAATTAATTGTTGGGCAGTTGCCCGCCAGACACGACACCCGTCTGGTCGGAGGATCCTCCCATTTCTATGGTGGATGAGTGAACTTGACACCCTGTTCCTCATACCTCTAAACTCTCTCACAGAGAGGTGGCCTCGTCCCAGCAGTGAGAACGTTTCCTTTCGATCATGAAAGCGAGGCACTGAATTAAAGTAGATCAGAGGCCGAAGATCAAACTAGAGTTGGGGATAATTTGATAATGTCGCGTTAGTTCGTATATCTAATCTAAAAGCTTAGTTCTCTCTAACTAAAGCTTCCAAAGCTTTCTTTTTGGTCCTAAAGCATCTATTATTCTATGCTTACATGTCATTCCTTATGCAACCTTCTGACTGCCTTTTCCGATAGGCAATTGTTCACTTTTATATTTTCTGTATAACACTGTGGCTGCTACTTTTAAGGTTTAATATTCAAATGACTTTTTAAAAAGCCATTACAAAGACTGCCAGGTATAACTTTTCACAAGAAATTGGTTTTTGGTCACAGTTCAAATAAATCATCCTGAAACCGAAAAACTTTTAATAGTGTTGAAGTTGAGTGTGCCTTATAAATGGATTATTTGCGTGTTGACTTACAAGTAGGTAGCTAACTAGCTAGTTTTTTATTTAGTACCTACTTTTATATTCATTTATTTTTTCGTCATACATAATGCAGAATATTAAAGAAGGTAGATACTGAAACGATTCAACTTGGTGTGACTCCTACTTCTTATGTATAACTAAAACGAATAACTAAGTTTTAACACGCAACCTAATGTCACCAATAAATTAACATATTTTAGACATTTAGGTTTTCTTTTTACAATGGCAGAAAGAGCAACAGCCCATAACCTTTCAAACGTGAATTTGAAGATGTATTTATTGCACAATGTACACACAGTTGTAGGCTATGATTAGGATAAATTCAAATTCAAATAATTTATTTCAGGAATACACCCATATATATATATACCCATATATATAGATAAACTTACCCTTTTTTTTTTGGGTGGGAATTATCAAATAACTTCTCCGGAGGGCGTGTCAGACTCTTACTGACTAAAACCCACCCATGTTCCTTCTGTTGCCTGTACGTTGCCAAGGATAAACTTACCCTGATAACTTAATCTCGCTCTCGCTTTCAACTTGCGCCACATTCGCACAGACTTGCATTTCACAGGACTGCGTTTATGGGAAGGCTCAAATAATTTTATTCCCCTCTTGCATCCCAGTAGGATCGATGGGTCGAAGGGATGTTAGGGTCATGTTTGTTGCGTAAACGATGCTTGCCCCGGACAATTTGATTCGTAATAGATTTATGTTTTATTTCAATGTCATTGTATCAGTGTTTGCCCTTTCGATGGCGCTAATTGAATTGGATTAGTTTCTTTTTTGTTGTGTGACAGTTATTTTGTTTTCCATTTGGTTACCTAACTAATCGGCTTTTTGCAAGAGACATTTAATTCCACAAAATAATTTTTATTTGAAAGCGACATTAGCCTTTTTTATTATTCTTATTAAAAAAAGCTTTAGCACCTTGGTTATAATCGATGCTTTAAAATCCAAAATAATAATTCCGGCAATTAGGACCAATAAATAAGATTTATTTCTCCTCTGAGGTATGCAAAACCATCTACAATCAGACCACAATAAATATAATCGCATGGCATGACCCACTAACTCAGCCATATGGCAAAAAACAATCGTCGAAATATTGTCGTCGCAATAGTAATGTGTTAACCGGCAGTTACACTGACGCACCTAAAAATATTATTCATAGGCATGTAAATTCACCGAAAACAAGGTGTAGTTAAAACAATATTTATCTTAATAATTAGTTTAACCCGAGTAAGTCGCGGCTCATTTGATAAAGGTGCGTGTAAACGAGCGACCGACGGTCGCGTGATAACAGCTCGGTGTATATAAATTAAAACATAATTGTGTTATCGTGACCCCAAGGTTTTATGTTCAGTTGACGAAGCGAAAGGCTGTTGGGAAATTAAATTCGATTTTTTTCGTGAAGGTATTAATTTTGAAGAATAATGGCAATGTAAAGGTGCCTCGTTTTGTAGAGTTATTGTTTGCATGGTAATAGGAATAATTGAAATGACTGGTAATTATATGGATTAAATACCAAACTCGAAAGTTTCAACGAATTGACCTATGTATTCGTTATACCTCAAGGGCAAACTATAGAGTCCTTTTTAAACATACATTATTACAATGGCTAGCTAGGCTAACGATTTATGTTAGATTGTATAGAAAAGTGGTCGTAGATTACTTACCATACCATTACCATATCTCAGATAATAGAAATCAGACCGGAAATCTACGAATAGCTGGAGCAGCGTTCTAACCACCATGCAACAATTATTACACACCATTTATGTAAGGTCTGAGTCCTATTTCATACACCATACAATACACTTATTCATAAGTCACGTTGGAAATTACAGGACTAAGTAATATTTATGCATATTCTGTACACCGATTCAGTAAATGATTGCCTTGTAGACCCTAGTGCACACTGGGCTTTGGAACTGTAACTGTTTGATATTTATGACAGCTGTTAACTTATAATACCGAAATTATTACAGCTATACACAGTTACTTATAATGAAAATAATAAATTAAATGAACTGATTTTATTAATAACTTTGTGACGAAAACCACTCTCACGAATTGTATTCGTCTAAAAATTTTAACTTACCTGCAAGATAAATTCAGTTGATTAATGGCTCAATACTGTTATAGGGCTGTCCCCAACATCGATCACGACACGCCACTTGGCGGCGCCAGAACGCTCTCGACAATTGCCTAAGGCAGCCAATCTGCACCTGTAATAGAGCACGACATTTCACCGTCTAGAAGGAAATGCATTCACCTCTGTCCTATATTTCACGTGCAAAATCAATATGCAAATAAGTAGCGAACGGCATGTCAGACTATTGTGCGGTACAACAACTTAGCCAACTTTAACCGGTCTAAACTGGTTACGGCTAAATTTGTGGCTTTTGCATGCTATTGAAATTTACAGCTTAAAGTTCCCCGCCGGCGTTGTCTGCACCTAGTTAGTTTTACAGACGTGTTCTTGAACTATGGAGAATTGAAAAAGTAGTTCCAAATGTTCGAAGTTGCATGCAAATTATAATTTTGTGCCAGCATGATCTGAATTGCATGGACTTTATTGAGTTTGTCGTGTTTTAACTTTGATTTGATTAAATAAAATCATAACCCTTTTGACTTTGCCGTAGTCGGATAAAAAGTAAATAAGGTTTTAAGTTTTCAGCTAAGTACATTTAAAATGTATTTTTTGAATTCTGTCATTAAGCAAATATAAATAAAAGTAGCGTACGGGATAATTATAATAATAGAAAAAATCAAAAATAATTTTCACCTACAAAAATAGAGACTACATTAGAAGGCCAGAAGGGAGAAGAGGAAAAAATGCACCCTCGGCAATATTCCGTCTATTTTTGTGCGATACATCCCAAAAATATTAAAAACTACTTACAGTGCGGACATCTCCATTAACGGTGTTCTCCCCTCAGCTGCCATTGATTGTTTTTGATTGGTTACATGTTTGTTACATTGTTTTTATTGCTCTGTTCCTAAAGCTTTTAAAATGAAATCAATGCGTCTCACTAAATGTCCTGTCTCTCTATTTTTGGATTCTGCATCTGTAACAGTCTGAAAATAGAACGATTGACAACAGGTATTATCAATTCTGACACATTATACCCTTCTAATATTGCATTCAGTCACATTTAAACGAGCACTTTGTAATGGCCAAGGCTTGTCGTCTGACATTCTTGAGCAATCAACAACTTAGTAAAACAAGATAATTCAAGTCTCACATCATACAAATTTTGAGTTGGTAAACTATTAGCGTTCATGGAGTTCACGCGGGTGGCCAACACAATCTCAACTCCCAAGATACCAACCACATTGTTGAAACTCGCAATTTTTTCGCGCCAACGTACCATGTAAGTTACTTGGTTACTTCCACAAGTTGTCACATTATTCTTGGGCGCAGCAGCGGCGACAGAGCCAAAAATAGACGCCCTAAACTTTTTAATAGATGCACCGACACTTTGAGGATGCCGAACGGGGCGGCGCCTTTTCTGTCTTCGCGACGTCTTTTATGACTTTCAGCAAATTGCTGCTCTCTCATTTGAATATAGTCTTGAATACGATATTGTTTCACTGTCCGGGTTGAGTCATGTGGTTCATTCAATGTGTCAAAGAACTGTATTCTACATTGATTTTTAATTACAATGCGTGTACTGACTGGACCGGTTCACTCAAATCTGCGTGGTTCTTTACTTGACTTTAAAAGAGAATGTGACCTCTGAGTTTGCTTCGGTCTTTCTTCTCAGAGTAGTCAGATAGGAAACATCGAAGTTATCTAGTTTTAAAAACATAATATATTTTTGACGTGTAAAAGTATTTGTTACAAACCGACTTACAGAAATAAAATAATTTACGTATTATTTAACTAGTACGTTCCATTCATTATTTTGTATAAAAGATTGTAACCTATATCTACCTAAAGCTTATAAAAAAAAGAAAAAGAAAAGAAAGAAAATACGTTTATTCTGCACAAACAAAACGCACATTTAAATAAAATAAAAACACAAAATACACATACAAAAGTAGCCAAAAACCTCGTATTCAGCCAACAAACAAACTCTATTTATAAAATTGATTCATTCATCGGTTGATGTCAAGGCCACAGACAAAGACAATATTGCGTAATTACTGTAACAACATTACATACTCTGTGGTTGCGACATTGGCAAATGACAACAAAAACATAACAATAACAAAATGCTGATTGCAGAGTAAACTACTTTTGTAATAAATAATAAGAAAAATTAAACTGTGCGTCGCATCTGTGCAAGAACAGGTCATTGCTCAGCGAAATGCTGTGACTTCGGATGAACCTAACGTCAACAGCGGTGGTTTTCAGCCATTACCTAAGGAATGACACATTGACGTCCCCCCGTGTGCTGTAATTATATCGGGTAAGTATTATTTTCCACTGAAATATGTGTGATTCAACGGAATATAGTATGTTCACATAAATAAGTAATAAAACAAAAATATATATCTGCATTTGTGCGTAACATAAATTTAAGAAATAATAATAATACATTAAATAATACAATGAAAATGGTTGGGGAAAAAGTCTTTTCGCATTATAGTATGTATGAACTTGTAATAAAATCTCTTTGGCTATACTATGTGTATCTGGCTGGTTTTGGTATCATTGAAAGTTTAAATTTTAAAGAACATAATTCCAAATTCAAATTAGGAAAATGTGTGATTTTTATTTGTTTTTCGTACTGTCAAGATGAGTGAATCTAATGAAGAAATTCGATACATTTTAAAATTTTACTACAAAAAAGGTAAAAATGCAACGCAAGCCGCGAAAAAAATTTGCGATGTTTATGGACCTAGTGCAGTGTCTGTGAGAGTAGCACAAATTTGGTTTAAGCGTTTTCAATCCGGAAATTTTGATGTCAAAGATGCACGTCGCTCTGGTCGCCCTATTACGGATAAAATGGATGCCATTTTTGAAAAAGTGGAGCAAGATCGGCATATTAGTAGTTACGACGTAGCTGAAGAACTGGGAATTGACCACAAAACAGTTTTGGCGCATTTGAAAAAAACTGGGTACACAAAAAAGCTCGATATTTGGGTACCTCACGAGCTCACTGAAAGAAACCTAATGAACCGTGTACTCATTTGTGATTCTTTATTACGACGTAATGAAACCGAACCATTTTTGAAGAAGCTGATAACTGGTGATGAAAAGTGGATCACGTACGACAAGAACGTGCGAAAAAGGTCGTGGTCAAAGGCCGGTCAGGCTTCACAGACTGTGGCAAAACCCGGGTTAACTCGCAACAAGGTGATGCTGTGTGTGTGGTGGGATTGGAAGGGCATTATTCATTATGAGCTGTTACCACCAGGCAGGACCATCGATTCTGAACTCTACTGCGAACAACTGATGAGATTAAAGCAAGAAGTTGAGAGAAAGCGGCCGGAATTAATCAACAGAAGGGGTGTGGTTTTTCATCATGATAACGCTAGACCTCACACATCTTTAGCCACTCAGCAAAAATTAAGAGAGTTTGGCTGGGAGGTGTTAATGCATCCGCCGTATAGTCCTGACCTTGCACCTTCAGATTTCCACCTGTTTCGGTCTCTTCAGAATTCTTTAGGCAGTGTCAGGTTAACATCACGGGAGGACTGCCAAAACCAGAAGTCCCAAAATTTCTATAGCAATGGGATCATGTCCCTACCTACAAGATGGCAAAAAGTTATCGAACAAAATGGTACCTACATACTTTAGTTAAATGTAAACATACTATGTTAAAAAATGTTTTGAATTTTCTTAAAAAATGCGAAGAAACTTTTTCCCCAACCTATTATAAAATAAGCACGAAATTACCAATTAAACGTAGTGTACAGTCTGTTGTGTTTTCCCATTCATTTCTGTTTTTAGTAATTATAATAATTCAGATAATTCACGAACAATCTATAATTAAGCCTGCATTTGCATACCATACATTCTTAGATGCGCCATGGGAATTACGATTTGTGACTCGATGGCGTGGCGGCCATTTGCAAAACAGTAAGCGTCTAGGCATGGGGTTGGTAAAAGTCAACCATGCTTTTTCAGTCAAAATGGTAAATAAGCTAATTGGTACAGATTGATAGTGTTATTTATGGATTCTTTAATATTATTCTAGTGGGATGACATGGATCCATTGATGTACGAAGGAGTAAGATCCACCGACATACGGAATGCAAAACCTAACCGCCGTCAAAGCCTCCTCGTAAGTACTACTATAGGATTTATTAAACTCAATGAAACAGAATCCCAGCCTAACACTTATGACACATAGTAGAATAGGGCTACCACAAATATTACTCTGGAAGGTTTGACTGCTCTTCGGTTAGAAGAATACAGTCATGTCCATGACGATTCGTCAATTGCCATTTTTCGGCAGTGACATAAGACATCACCGGTCTGACATTCGGTTGATAATAATGACAGGTCGACCTTTTCCCTTCATTCTTGCCCTTATTCTTTGGAACACGGTAACCGTTAAGTATGTCACCATGCATAAATAAGCGACAATCATTAAACAATTTCAGTAGACCACACCTTGTAGGTACGAAACAAATTCTATTGAAATTCATTCCCATTCAATAAATTATAACTTTACGTGTCTAGAGAGTGGAGCTGATTCGCTTGCCTCTAGGTTTATAGGTAATAATCTCTCACATATTCAATGTTTTATGTATGTAGTCATTTATGCTTGGCACTGAGAGAGTGATAGTTTGAACTGTTCTTATACGTACATACTGGCATAGAGGTGGATTGATCTGGTTTGGTTCTGGAAAAGTCATCTAGCGTAAGTTCATAACTAATTTGGTATGATGTAGTATATAGCAGTTCATAGGTTAGGTACACTACTAACGATTTTACTTCTTGAATTTTTTTAACTGGTAATGACAAGCTCCAGACGAGTTATCTTACGATACAATTAAGTTAACTTTCATAAAAAATCACGGTTTCAATTCACGAACCACATAGCTGTACTTTGATCTCTTGGCGTTTCGCCACAATCTAACATCGCCATCTTATTTTATCAATATAATATTTTCACAAAATCAAATCACAAATGCAAGTTAGCAACAGCGCCACCCTATTAACACATTCAAGTGCCCAAAGATCCTTGTTACACAAGATGTACCATCGACTCGAAAAAGGAAGAAGAAGATCACACATAAATTCCCATCCAACTCTACTATCAGCACCCGTCAGGAGTTGACAACATAATAATATACCATTGAACTTAAACCGCAAGTTAGCAGACGCTAACTTAGATAACTTAGCCGGCTATCGGGTGCTAAGTCAGACCAACTCCCGAACCGAACGCTTTGCGGGCGTAAACTTTGTCCTCCAGTTAATCCGGCGGCGCTCTCTTGTACGTGTTTCGAGTTTCTAAATATTTCACCTGCTGCATTATATTTTTCGGAACAAAAATATGATTGAAAACTTTTATGGAGGAGATTATAGGAATTAGATGGCTTAAGGTTATCGGCTCCAGGGAAGTAGGTAAATTTTTAATATTATTTATTTTTGTAGAATGAGGATAGTACATTACTGTCACGGCCTGCAACAAGGGCATTGATGGACAATCAGCCTACATACGTGAGTTCATCAATGCCTTGTTGTAGCCGAGGCTTGTAATTCAAATATAACTAAATTAATTATAAATTCCAGAACCAATGACGAACAACGATAATTTTTCACGCGCCAATATAATAAGTTAATTTTTTTCGAAAGCCAAATCGAATAAATTTAATAAAATCTTTGATAAGAGTTACCTCCTTGGTTGCCATGTGTTGAAGTAAACAAATTGTTCCAATTTTAAATAACACGAAAGATATGAATTTTCGTCGTAATTTATTTGGCTGCTAAACACGACAAATAAGGATTTTCATACAAACATTGCTCGCATGTATTCGACCAGTACAGCAATTTCCATTTATCTCGAAAGAGGTTGTTAAATAAGGCTCGAATTGCCAAGCATGTTTGAGAAAAGAATATTGCTGTATATTTCGGTAAGTACCTGCTTGCGATGCTGACACAGTCAAACCTGGATTTGATTAATTGCTTGCTCTATTACATAACTTTTAAATTAAGCGCAATAGATTAAAAAGGTCATTATTAAAAATAATACGAATTTCTTTGAAAAAAACAGTAGCAACCTTGATTTCTGAATCATAGGCCAAACCCAGATAAATCTAAGTATTAGCCTATAGTAATAGACGTAGATTATCAGGGCCTTTAGGCCTTGTAGATCCCAGCCATTATGGCGTGCGACAATACAAGCAGTGGGGTTAAATGGCCATTACCACAACTATTGCACGGCTACATGTTACGACTCAATGGGGTATTAAGAGGAGCCATAACGGTTTCCAAGGTGATCTTAATCGGTTGTGATGTCACATATTGTAACATAAAACATGATATTAACAATATTACGAAGCACAATTAAATTCTAAGATTAATGTTTAGAATTTTCTTCATCAAAAATTACTTATATATGAATACAACAATCCATAAACAACCATATAAAAATAACCAAGAGACACAACTAATAACAATACCATTACTCAATTTAATCCCAAAAATGATAATAGAAAACCCTTTATTGCCACACAAAATAATTTGGACACCACAAATCCTAATACACAAACAGATTATGGCAATATATCAGCTACTCTATACGTAATACTGTAATGTAATTCGGAACTAATGTCCACAAGGCTTATACAATTGTAATCCTCACTAATGGTACTGGACACTGAACAGGTAGACATAATGCATATTGATAGTCCATTAAAGCATTTCATCGATCGAATCATCTTTCATTAATATAAAAGCATGAAAGGGTCGCGGATGTTAAACGTTTTAAAATTTTCGATTTATCGACCTGAAAGATTAATGGACAGGTCTCCGATCAGTTTAACCTTTGCGCTCTTTAAGTTGATTATTGTATTTATGTGCGTAACATCGGATTTACATTTTAACATCAACGACATTTTAAATAGTTTTTTACTTGTTTTATTTTTTTCTGAATATTCTTGGTTGTATGTTCTATTCCTACTTTCTATTAAACCGTCGACCTCGAGATTTTATATTATCTTTACCTAACTTTATCTAACTATTTTATTATTGCTTTTATATTAACTATCACAAAAAGCTTTCATTCAAAAAAGAAATGCTTTCGGCCTCAAGACAGCCTTCTGAGTTCTCGCAGACGTCTTGCACCTGGACTTGTATGCCTTGGATGTCGACGAGCCCGTTATTTACCCAAGTTATTATTTTTTACGATTTGCAGCATCTTCCAATCTTAACATATGTATATTCTGGAGTTATACCATTGGCTCAATTCCAGAACCAAAGCTAACCTTTAGCAAAATAATGAAGATATTATGCAGAAACTGCGCTCCAACTTGCTTACCCAAATATACACCTCAAACAAGACCATTGTTATAACTTCATAACACAGAGCTGTTCATAAACAGACATAAACAACTTGTCAGCTAAGCAGATACAAATATTTAATTCAGGATATTATCAAAGGAAACACGAACAATATTCTAAACAGGAACTTCGTTATCCCTGCAACTGGTATGAGCAGTGTAGAACTCAAATACTCGTCTTAAATGATACGAACAGAACTCGTGTTAAAACTACCACCATTATGTATTCAGGACGAAGTAAATATAATTTAGCCCTCGTTAAGTAAACACCTCTCTTTCTTTCACATGCTGTCTCGCTCTTGACAGTGGTAACATATAGCGCGCTTAGTTTTAATTACACATACAGTAAGGAAATAACTCTTGCCAAGTTACGCTGATGGTATACTGGTTGCTATAAAATGATGCTGATATTGCAAAACGGAACGGTTTGTTGTTGCTTGATTCCAGCAGAATTACAGTCTAATTTCATTTTTTTTAATAGACTGTCAAACCCTGACTGACTGAGCCAATTGATTCTGCCAGTAGATTGAAAAAGAAACTGCATCGTTGTTTTATCCAATATCGTCCATGGCGTGCAAGAACCATTCCCCACGGGAAGCTTTTCCTGTGGTTTTTCTTTAAGCAATAACACTTCTGTACAACGATCGCTATACCCTCAGACGTTATTATTATACTTATTGTATGCAGGTATATTCACAGAATTTTCAACCGAAACCAACTCGAATATTACCTACAGCTTACGTAAAGTACCCTCATTGTAGCCATAAACGCTAACAATGAACTATAAAAGAGGCAATATACGATTTTAGTGCACTTTCGGAATTAATATTCCTTGTTAATATTAACGTTTTCGTAAAGTTATTCGACATTGTGCGGCTACATTCTTGTGTACAAAGTTGGACGACCACGAACCACTATAGACTGGGAACAGCGGACTTGGTGAGTCTGTTGTCTAAATAGACACCAGCTCAAGACAGCGGCACACCGTGTTCGATGCGAGTCTTCTTAGGAGGATCTGCAACAGTAGGGTGACAGGGCCCACCTCATCATCTGGAAGGCTAATACATACCTGCGGAAAAGAGAATGAATGTAAGAGAGTAACTCCAGTGCCTCAGCCAGAGATGGTAGGAGGGACAATGTGGTTTTAGCCAGTCAAATGAAAGAAAAGGAACCCAAATAGAATACTACAAAAAAACCTAACCAGTCATGGAGACTGCCGACAGAAGCGAAAACTGGTATTGGCGCCATCTATAAAATTCAAAATTCAAAAGTCATTTATTCAAACTAAGCTGAGAATCAGCACTTTTCGAACGTCAAAATTACATGAGACAGTACCCCAAAACGCCCACCCTTCACCACTCCCTTGTGCTTTAGCTGGGAAGAAGAAGTGGCGCAACAAACTCCCCAGCAGCACAGCTGTCTGTTCAGTTAGAAAACAATTATTCTATATAATGTATGCAAAATAACCACATATTGCAATACAAACCTTAAAGAAAACATTGTAATGAGTAGATTAAGTCTACAATAAAATAAAATAAAATTAAAATAAATTGACTTATAAAGTAAAATTATAAACAATTATATAAACTCATATGTATATATTAGGTTACAGCACTACGGCGCGCGGTGACGCGAATCCATAAGTTTATCCCCTACCAAAAATCGCTCAACGACCTATAGAAGTTT
Source organism: Xanthia icteritia (assembly GCA_949128155.2). NCBI lineage: Eukaryota > Metazoa > Arthropoda > Insecta > Lepidoptera > Noctuidae > Xanthia > Xanthia icteritia. Next base: position 9,988,987 of record OX421942.2, on the reverse strand, counting down.
TCACTTCAAAAAGACAGACAATTTCTCAAAACAATGTCTTTTATTTATATCAAGAGCAATGGTAGTTTTACAAATGCCCGCAAGCTTCTTGTTCCTTCAAGTCCTAGAGCCCCTAGACGTGCATAAGTAAAATAAAGTTACCGTGTCGACTTGAAAAACTTACCACTACAACCTTGCTAGAGCCCCACATATAATATTCATGTTTCTAGCTCCATGGGATGAAAAAGGTAGAATCAGCAAATAATTTTACACGTGCTAGTATCGTTCATATTTAAATGGTTTTCATGTAAGGAAAACTTCAAGGACATGTGAATACTACCTTTCTTCTACTCTTTGCAATATGCTAAATTAAATAAACTCATTTCTCGTAAGGTTAAAGCCAAATTATTCATTTTGATACAAATCATTAAATAAGTACATAGACCAGAGGGATTACTGGAAGTCAACAATTATAAAGAGAACATATATAACAGCCCAGCAATTTCCAAAAGTGAAGAAATGACAAGGTACTCCATGGCAATCAATTACTGGAAACAACATTCAGAATCTTGTTTACTTCACTAAACACAAAATACCAGTGTCCTACTTGAATCGAAAGAGGTTGTCGACCTACCCAGTTACAAAATCAATCAATCTAGTTTTAACAAAACTTCGATACAATACTGTCGCAATAATCGCCTATCCAGACGCAATAAATATCGCATTGATATCCTGATGAATTTATTCATATCTCTCGATTAGATATGCAATAAGAAATGCAGAAACTCATGATCTTACTGACGTAATCGGCCCACGCTGAATATCTACGGGAGTATTCTGTTATTGCAGATTTCTTCAGTCAAGATAGTATAGAGTAGATCAGTATACGCGGAGGCCTAGGATTTAGAGGTTGAATAATTATGTACAAGTAGTACAGAGCCAAATCGAGGAGGACCAAAAAAAATGGATGAACTTTGTGATTTGACATGTATAAATGAAAAGAGGGTGAATGATAGTGCGACATGAAGAGAATTTTTAGTTACAAAGGGAGTAACTACCGAGATGTCGTCTTATAGAGAAGTATGGAAGAAAAAGACATGTTGCCCTGACTCCAAATAAGTTGGGATAAGGGCAGGAGAATGATGAATAATGATGGGGCATGCGCAGACCGAAGAAGAAAGAGTATAAATCCAGATCGAGCATTGGTATCTGTACCTAGGTACTACATATCTTCTAATTATTGACAAAGTTTCGACACATCTAAGCTTATTACAAAGTAGAATCCATATTGTAACTGGGATGAATTTCAAAAGGTGAGGTAAACAAAAAAAAAACATATTTTTTTATTGGCAGAGGGTAATTTGATGACATGCAATACTATATCTTATTATCTATCTTACATAGATACAATTAAGACTATAGGTACATCACAAAGTTTGGTTTGACCGTTGATCCCCAAACCAAGCAGAGCCTGTATCTTGGGGGTCGTAGTGCGATTGAGCAGAAAAAAATATGTCAGTTTACAGGGGTAGATCATAAGGTCGTGATATTAAATTATGATTATTGCCAGTGTTAATCAACTGTACACAACAGATGCTGCACTAAAAAAAATCGAGACGTATTTGAACCGATGACGTTTCAAACAATCTTCAGTCAAATAGTAGTTTCAGAGTCCTTTTGGGAAACTTTACTCAAGTACTATACGACCAGAATGTCAATAGGGGCTATATTTCTTTCACAAACACAATGCTTTGTCATAAATATAACAGAATAACCGCTAGGCTTCGCTAGGTGACTGAGCTGCTCCACCTACTTGTGCCTCTGGGACGTTGCAAATCAGGTGCGTGGGTTCGACTCCCGGCTCAGACACTTGTATGCTGAAGATTATGTCGGCGAATTGCAAAATATATTAATGGTGTTATGTAGATTTGACAAATCGCTTCACGTAGCTATGGCGACAATCAAAATATTAATATAATAAATAATTCATCAGCTTAAAAATAGCCATCTAAGAGGAAGTCTTATTAGAATAAATATTTGATCAATCAATATTATTACAACCATAAAAGAGGCTAGGTTACATTTTGCAACAGTCCGTGAAAGCCTACGAACCTATGATTACGAATGAACTATGATCTTGTCATGTCATGAAAACAGATGAAAGTCTCATGACGGAATGCTCATATTATTTTTATTTTCACAAAACTAGGTATCTCGTAATGAGAGTTTTCATGAAAATTCACGCCACCAGTTGGCGCCACTTTGACAAGAGGTCTCCCGTTTCGACAATGAATATAAAATATATGATGAAGTTCATCATTCGTCCATCATTCAGTCACCACTAAAGAAAATATAGGCGTTTTGACACTTTTGACAGGTGCCCCGGACCTGACGTCTCAGTGCTGCCGCCTAGTGAATGGCATTTCAGAAAACCCACATTGCTTTTTTAGTTTAACACACTAAGGTTGAATGTCACTTGCTCTTCATAAAACGAGAAGGTGAATTTTGTCAATTTGACAGTTACCCAGATAATTTAAACTACCTTGTAGAAGTGAACAAGCTAGTGAAGATTAAACTTACTGATTCGGTTGACAATGGGGCCGATTCTGTTGTCACAAATGCCTCTAAACTAGACTAAAACTCACCAAAATTTTGTTTATTCCTGTCAAACGATGATTTCCCATTCTGAAATAGTCTAAAGTAGCACAACTTAACTATATTTTAGTTTGAAAGCACTAAGATGGCACTGAGATTTTAATTTAGTGAAAATGACAATTTCTGAATTTGACGTTTTTCACCTAAAATTTTAATTGTCTAACTAAATCTGACCATTTTTAATCGCGATTAAAAATGGTGTATTAAATGTGGAATACTATTAGTTGAACTAAAATTCACACGAACACCTCGACTTTAGGTGCAAAAACAGTACTGTATATATTTTTTTTTCTTTTCTTTTGGTTATGTCTCGAAAATGATGCCCTTATGGCCTTTATGAAACCCTTATATTCTTATTTTCCATACAAAACGTGAAAAAAAATCCATATAAAACACGTGCCCCCGCGCGCCTCCGGCTCTAAAAAAATTCACGGGTTAGGGCAAACAAGTATGTACCACGTGGAGTCGCGATAATAATTTTTAAATTTAGAGACTTTTTATTACAGATAGCCAAAAGTAAGGAATTTTAGTAATAGTTTAGTTAGTTTAGTTCGGTGTACAAGAGAATCGGCACCTATATATATTATTTAGTTTAAGTAAAATGCTCTATATTCAGTCCAGATATTCCTACCAATAAATAAAGTTACTTGTACAAGATTTATAATAACTACAACACAGGATTAAAGGGCTACTCGTTGTCATAAATCACAATCAACAATCACGGATGGACAAAGGCGGGGCAGTATTTTATTAAGACAACGAGCTGGTATAAATTCCGCAGAGGACTACAATAAACTAAACATAAATATGGCACAGCAATTTTTAGGAAAATTCTCCGCTTCTCCACCACTCATACCTGTCCGACAGTCTCTTTCTTATAAAAAAGCTTGTTATACACATGCCTGTAACTGGCACAGAAATAAGCAAGTAGCTTGCATGCCATTGTGACATTCACCAATCAGAACTTGTTATGAATCAATGGCATGCAAGCTACTCGCATACTTCTGTGCAAGTTACAGGCATTTGTATTACGGGCTTTACACTACCATAATTATAATAAAAGGTGGAGACGACAATACGACAATAAATTAAACTGCGTATATCTAATGAAGTTCCCAGTCTACATACGAAAATTCGATCAAATATATCCAAAAGTTTAGGCATTATATAGCTCGTCAAAGATTGGCAGAAACCCGTTAAAAGCAATTTATTCAAATTTGGCTGACAATCAGCACTTTTCAAACGTCAAAATTACATAGACAATCCCCGAAAACGCCCGCCCTTCACCACTTCCTAGTGCTTTTGCTGGGAAGAAGAAGTGGCGCTAAAAACTCATCAGCAGCACAGCTGTCGGTCCATAGTTGGCCCTCCACTACTATTAAGTTAGTTAGTTTTTTTTTGCTTTTTGGTAGTTCCAAAATACTCTTATACATTGTGTTGCCAGTGTTTAAATTTTTTGTCGAATTGTTATCTCCACATTGTATAGAGGATCAAAGATCTATAAGTTATAGATATCTGTAAATAGACATATGGACTTGTTATTGAGCTTCTGTATAATATATTTTTCTACATTTTATATAAGATAAAACATATAATCCTACATATTATGATCATCTATTGATAGTGTACTGTCGCCATAATACTCGATGTGTTAAATTAATATCAAGATATTGTAGTTCAATTAATTTGGAAACATGTCCAAACTACGTTCATTAGACATGTCCTTCGGAGGCCAATGTTGTCTAAAGTTAAATAGTTGGTCAATGAACTGGGGTCGGGGCCAAACTTAGTTACCTAAACAAACAGGAGACCCTCTGTGATAGTCAACAATGGTTTCTCGCAGTTTCGTTACTGTTGGAGTATTCGAAGCTTTCGAGGCTAAAAACTTTGCGTATCAGTTCATATAAGTTAAAAAAAAAAAAAGTGTTAGCGTTTTATGACGTGTTTCATTCCAAATTAGTACGAGGTTTCTTATAAAAATGATTTATATGAGATTCATAACAATAAAGACAAAAATAAACGGCAAATGGAACCCATTTATAAAGGCGCAATTGAATCTCTTCCTACAAACTCAAACTCAAACTCAAACTCAAAGCATTTATTTCAAATAAACCAATTACAGGCACTTTTGAATAGTCAAGGGGTCGGTCAGTCAGAAATATGAAGCTAGTCGCCCATTCCAAAGCGTAGTAGGTACCTATGGAGAAGAACGGGCAAGAAACTCCACGGACACTCTTTTAAATAAAATAAGATGGTTACATAATATTGGTTACATCATTCAAGTTGAAGTTATACATGTGAGAACGATGCAAAACATTAAAAGCGTCCGTTAGAAATAAAAATATAAATTAAATTAAAATCGCCGTGGCAGCTAAGAGATGACCAGTCCCTACTGACGGCGCCCGTTCACGAACATGACGCATGGATTAGCACCATTCAGCTCAACCATTTTGAAGGGAGCTAAATGATCCAACACACGCGCCACCGCCAGCGAGACATTAGAGTGAGCATGACATACTCTCAGCCGCCAGGGCACATTCAAGTCAATGAAAGACATACTCAGTACCTAAATGGTAGCTTTATAGTCGGTACATGGTGCCCACACGTGTGCCATGCAATTATACAATGCTAAGACATTGAATTTATACAATGCAAAAATAGTTTTTAAAATCTTCAGCAGCTCCAACGGTATTTTCAAATGCTAATCAATTAGTTTATGCTTGTGGAGCAGGACCAGCGTTGAGCCAAGCATTTTTATCAGCGATGTAATCCCCCAACTTATAATATGCTTGGCTGCATAGTGTGCGTTTAATATAAGATTTAAATTTCGTTTCATTCAGTTGAAGTATGTGGGGAGGTATTTTATTGTAACATTTTAAACAGTACCCCATGAAAGATGAGTCCACTTTAGCTAACCTGAAACCCGGTTGAACTAATTGGTCCCTATTCCTAGTGATATAATTGTGTTTTGCACCTCTTTTACTAAAAAGATGTAGATTTTTCCTTACGTACATGATGTTTTCATAAATATATTGACAAGGTACCGTCATGATGTTAATATATTTAAACTGTTCCCTTAGAGAGTCGCGCCTGCGGAGGCCATAGATGGCTCTAATGGCTCTTTTCTGCAGAATAAAAATAGACTCGATGTCTGCAGCCCGTCCCCATAGTAGAATACCGTACGACATAATACTATGAAAGTAACTAAAATAGACTAGTCTCGCGGTATCTACATCAGTAAATTGACGGATTTTTCTCACAGCAAATGCTGCTGAACTTAGCCGTCCTGAAAGGGATGTTAAATGAGGACCCCATTGAAGCCTTGAGTCGAGCGTGATCCCCAGGAAAACAGTTTTATCGACGAATTCTAGTTTCTCTTGATTCAATACTATCTCACAATTACTACTTTTGACATTTGGTAAAGAAAATCTTATGCACTTAGTTTTTTTCCCATTTAATACTAAATTATTAGCAGTGAACCAATTGTGGACCTGCTGTAGGGCGTTATTTACGTCGTCAAGATTTGATGCACGTCTATTAATTTTAAAAATTAAGGAAGTATCATCAGCAAATAACACCATTTGTGGTTGAGTTTTTAACAAATGGGGGAGATCATTAATATATACTAAAAAGAGGAAAGGACCCAATATTGATCCTTGTGGTACACCCATTTCTACTTTTAAACCGAGTGAATTGACACCATTTATTTGAACTTGCTGTTGTCTATCATTTAAATACGATTTTACTAAACTGAGCGCAAGTTTCCCAAGTCCGTAATGCTCAAGTTTCAAGATTAAGGTTTCGTGGTCGACGCAGTCAAATGCCTTGGAGAGGTCACAAAAAATTCCTATGGCGTCTTGGGCCTCTTCCCACGCCGTAAATATGTGTTTTAATAACGTGACACCGGCGTCAGTCGTACAACGTCCCTTGGTGAAACCATACTGTTGATCATGTAAGATTTTATTGGTGTTAAAATGATTGAGCAGTTGGTTAAGCATTACCTTTTCAAACACCTTGCTTAAAACTGGCAACACGGATACAGGTCTATAATTATTGGTGTCTTTACTGTCCCCGGATTTGAAAAGTGGTATTACCTTACTATATTTCATTAGATCAGGGAAGATTCCTTGATCCACACACAAATTAAATATTAAGGCTAAGTACGGCGCTATAGTCTCAATAATGGAGGTACAAACTTTAATTGACATTCCCCATAGATCTTCGGACACAATTTTATGACAGCGCTTTATTATAACGTGTTTGCACGAACAATTTTTCACTTCACAACAACCCTTCGAACTTGAAATTGGATTTTAAAATTAACAGTTTGATAGACACTTTTGCGGTGCAGTGGCAAACACTTTAAAATTCGATTGGACGGCGTGACAGTAACATGAGTGCGCCTCGCCCCTGAACCTACGAAGCTGGCAGGCACAAAGCCTCATCAAATTTTATCATCCCTATTGACAAGCTTTTGGCGAGCGGAGTCACTTTATGTGCTAGTGAAAACTAGTTGTTTTCAACGCGAATTATTATTTTGTACGCATTAAAATGTTTATAGGGCAATAATTTGTTTAATACCGTCCGTTTCCGTTTCGTCATTCATTTACATGGCTATAATGTGGAACCTGACCACTTAAACCCATTAAAAGATATTTCCCTGGTAGGTTTATTTTAAGGCCTAACACATCGACCATAATAAGAAGAACAGCTATTATAAAATTGAAAATTAAACTGAATACTTGCTGGACAATACTATTTAATTATATATGTAGGACAACTGTGTAAATATAGACCAGATAATAGATATAATTATGAATTAAGTATAATTTTCTAACAAACACTTATCTAGCGAGAGATTAATTGTGTTGGAATTTCATTTAATAATGTTATCAAAAATAATAATTTAGTTTAAATTTAATCTTTTATCACGTTTGTTACCTTATTTGAGAATATTTTGTTGTTATTTTGTATGGTTGGATTGCTCTCATGCAATGTGAAGAAATGTATTATTTATTATTTTATTCTATAATCAAATCTATTTAGTCAATTTACTTATTTTATTTTTAATTTTATAAATATTGTAATGATTTAAAAATTTAAATATAATTTTTAATTTAATAGTTGTTCACCTTTTAATAAGAAAGTTGTGCATGCCTATAAGTGATGTATTTACACAGTATTGAAACTTTGTGATTACCTATTGTTTATTCTTGTAAATATGTCGTTGATATAAAATAAAATAAAATACAGGCGGGCTGTTTGAGTGGGTAATTTGAATGTTCCGCTAAATACTCCAAAAAACTTTAAGAGAAGAGATTACAATTACAATGTAGGCACATTGTGCAATAAAATACTAAAGAAAAAAATGTTAAAACCGGCCAACTGCGAGTCTGACTCACGCATAAAGGGTTCGTCATCACCATCGTACAATATTTAACACCATTTTTTTAATACTTAAATAAAAAGGAACACGTTTCTTGCATGGGGATCCGCTTAAATTTTTTGTTGTTATAGCAGCACTATTGCTGCTATAGCAACAAAAAATACACAACCTGTAAAAAAATTGGTTTAACTACCTATCTATTGTGGTTCATGAGATACAGCTCGCTGACAGACAAACGCTTAGTAACAGGGTTCCGTTTAGCATCCTTCTAGTATGGAACCCTTACAATTAATTATTAAGGTAAGAAGACAAATAAAATAAAATAAAATAAATAAAGAAGTCTTCTCTTTTGATAGGTTCTGATATTGATAACCGCATAGTATATAGATGTAGTTACTTGTACAAGTAACTGTTGTAGCACAAACAATACAATGAAAAAGATTGATTACCTATCGTTTGAACGTCAAGATTTTAATTTGATTATAAAGCAAAATAATTATTAAATATTCATTCAATGAAAATAGTTAAACAAGCAACAGTAGCAGCAGTCAATGATGCAGAACAAGATTATTTGAAAACAACTCAGTAGTCGCCTTAAGTAGATGTTATCAGTAAAGCTGTTAAATCAGAACATTCACAACTGAACTAACAATACGCCCAGCGATTACAATTCAAAGATAACAGTCTACTAGCCCATGAGCTAATTCATAGTGTGATATTTTGCTGTGCCCGCATGCGGTTGGACTACGACCGCAACCACTTTTCACATCGCCACAACCGCATACGGGTAAATATCGTACTATGTAATCGTACCCTTTTCTTTGTGTGGGAAATTATCAAATAGCATCTTCCGCTCTGGGTGGAGCGGGAGGGCGTGTCAGACTCTTACTGACTAAAACCCACCCGTGCTCCTTCGGTTGCCTGTACGTTGCCAGGGGCCACGGCATCCCTTTCGGACTTTCCTGCAACCCCGGCAGGCATTGGTCCCCTTCCGTTGCGCTGACATCTCTTTGACGCGCGAGTGGAACACAACACGCCGTCGACCCAGGATGTAATCGTAGGTTCAGGCACAGATTGACAAGGTAAAAAAAAAAAATCGCACGTTTTTTAATCATGTAAAATCTCCCGGTACAGTAGGCCTCACATCAGTGGTAACAATACCAGTAATAAACCGACCTCTTATTCTATTCTTCTTCTTTTCGTGTCGATGATACTTCTTCTAATTCTATTGAAACTAAACTATACTAGGCCAGCTTAAGATCTAAGTGTCACCGACTGTACATGAAAGCTTTCAATTGGCGCCAGCCTCGACAGCCTTAGCGTGTGAAAAGGCGGTAAATACCTAATAAATAAAACATTTCCTCGATTTCAATTTGTGTGAATAATACTGAAGCTAGCATTATAGCCCCTATTACCAACTTGGCATTTCATTCAAAGGACAAACACCTCAGTGCTTTATGATACTGTACTAAACTTTATACTTACTAGGTACTTGATAGTTATTCGAGCAACTCCAATAACACTATAGATACCTACCTTTAGTTCCTCCTACAACAGTCACAAATTCATGGCTGGTGTGGTTTCATATAAATTGATACTTGCTTATCGAATACAACTCATAACGTCGCAAAAATAGAGTTGGTTTTTGATTCCTTTTCCTTTCCGCAGGTGGCAGTATAAGCGGTGGGCTCTGTGAAATTCCCCACTATGAGTCCCGTTAAAGATATGAACGCGTTTATTATACAGACAAGAACTTGTGAATCCTTAAGTAAAAGGAAAATATGAATATCAGATAAGATATGGATGAATGTAAACTTGTTATTAAACAACTACATGTGAAAACAATCCTGGGTTCGATTCCCAAGTCGGGCAAAGTATTATTGTGTTTTTCCAACAGGAATTTCTCAGTGGTAGCCCGGACTCTAGAATTGTGCCCGGTTGAAGGCAATAGGCTCGCCCCCTATTACATGGGACTTAAAGTAAACAATTTAGCATTGTATAAAATCTAGGACAATAGGCTCGCCCCCTATTAAACATAACTGGCGTAATGTGGATGACTATAGGTATACCTCTGCAAAATCTAAAAAATAGCTTATTACCGAATACTGCAAGCTTGTATGCAGTCAGTAAACTAATTGATGTCAAACATAGTGACCGACATTGACACAAACAAAATAAATCAATCCTTGTCAAAACTTGTGTGTGATATTCAAACAAAGGACGGTGTGTTCTGTACGAAAAAGCTATATTTTTCAGTTTTATTCGTATTGCAGTGTCCTGTGTCCTGACAAAATCCGACACATCGCTGACTTTTTTTCTCATGCAGGGAGGCTGCGTCCGTCATCCGACGCTTCATATTTTTTTCATTTTCAGAAATGAATTGTAAATTACATTCATTTTTCTATTCAGCTTATTTGGTTGTTTAGGTACCTTACATACTAGATATATATAGACATAGAATTGAAAATACAAGCACAATCTCTTGTTGTTTTTTTTTGGAAATTCAAAAAAATATAGCATCTTTTCGTTATGATTGATTATTTACGTAGATACTTAAGCATAATTTCAGCAATCAATAAACATCTAGTTTCTGCTTTAACCCACAACCGTCGTTTCAATTCAAAATAACTGACTGTAAGTACCAAAAAAAACCACCCACAAAACTATTGCTTCCAACAACAAACAGAGATTGTACATAAAACAAGAGCAAGCTACTGGCGTTATGACGATAGCATAGTGGAACGCCCACTTGCCACTGGTATGTCTACTTGCCTCTGTTTTTATAGACCAGGGTTTTAAAATAATATCAATCTATATAAATCTAGTTTGTATTTTAACCCATTATGGGTTAAAATACAAACTAGATTTGTGACGATCCACAAAACTAGAACTACCAACAACAAACAGAGATTCTTCATAAAACAAGAGCAAGCTACTGGCGTTATCACGGTAGCATAGTGGAACGCCCACTTGCCTACTAGTCTGTCTACTTACTTCACTGTTTTTATTGACCAGCGGTTTTCAAACTGGGGAACATTTTAATAGGGGGTTGACAACCTCATAGGTAGAGGTTTGGGAAGGTTTGATGGTTTGATTGATTTGGGTTGATGAACACTGATGGTTCGATTGATTTGGGGTATGGGGGAGGTTTCCTCTTCCAGATTTAACTTTCGTTAGCCTTCATAAAACGTGTTTTATTTTTCTTTTGTAACATTGGTTCACACTCGCTGGCATGGCAGCTTAAATCTTTGAGATCCAATTCAAATTCAAAATATTTTATTTCACAATAACCAACCTAGGCACCTATGAAACGTCTTTCCTATTGGGAAGACCCGGCAAGAAAGTCCACGGTTACTCTTTTAAAAATAATTGGCTTTTACAACAAAACAAAAATTGTAATGGGGAGGATAGTGTAGGCCTGCCAACAAGTGGTATAGTGGGTAGTGGTATAGTTTGTGCATAAAAGATTGAGAAACTCTTGCATAGATGATAACAAAACTTGTTCATGACAGAAAACTGTACACAATATTGTAAAGATACGTGCTTGACAGTACGATATGATTATCATGTCATTTTTAAGAGTATTTTTTGTTAAAATTTGTATTGGAATAAAAAGGATCTTGAAGTTGTTTTTATAAAATTAAAAGTGTTCGAGATAATGTCACGAATATGAGCGACAGTGTGATACGATTACGGTGCTATAAATAAATTAATATTATGTTCGATATTAATTAACTCGCGTCACTCAATTATTGCTTATCAAATGTTCATGACACTCCATTTTCCACGTATATTGTAAAAAGCACGCGTCGCGTGAGTAACAAAACAATCAAAACAATAGTTATCTTACTGTCTTCTTATACTATCGTAAATCTTAAACTATCGTAAAGCATTATTATTACTAAAGAAAACCACTTATTCTATATTATTCTTATGTTCAATAAATGCAAAATACATTAACGTTACATTACATTCAACTTGTGAACTGTGTTCTTGTCAATATTTTATGCGAATATAAAAATATGGACGACTCTATTGAGTTTTCAATTGGAATCCAGTCTTTTAACTAACCTTTAACATTACATAATTTCTTTAGTTTACATTGTACAAAAAAATTTCAACGAGTCTCGGCTTTGGACCATTTCAACATCAAAAAATACATTTTGTTACAAGTAAATACATTTAACTTCATGTTCAATGTGCAACCAGGGACCATTTGGGTTACCCATTGAAAGGGTTTTCGATTGGGTTTTTCTAAGCAGTTATTTAAAAACCCATACGATGTGGGTAACCCATTTGAACGGCTTAATTTAAGCCGATAGGGTTTTTCTAAGCCGTTATTTAAAAACCCATACGATGTGGGTAACCCATTTGAACGGCTTAATTTAAGCCATTCAAATATCCGTTACCCATTGAAAGGGTTTTCGATAGGGTTTTTCTAAGCCGTTATTTAAAAACCCATACGATGTGGGTAACCCATTTGAACGGCTTAATTTAAGCCATTCAAAAGGGTTACACTTTCAACTCTCCTAAAACGATAACAGCGTAACATTCCGACTGACGGAGCAATTTAATATGATCTCTCTATGATGGGCATAGGTTGCAAAATGGAATAGCACGCGTTAAGCGGCCGCGGCGGCGCCTTTGTGCCTACTTACCGAGCGGCTTCTAAACAGGGATCTATGATCATTATTGCATGTAATATAGTGTTTATTTTAGCTTTGCTGCCTGGATATCGAAATTACATAATATTATGATTTTTTCATGTCTGGACTTGTTACTTACTTTATTGCAGGCATTTGCTGGGACCGTACAATTGTCATTCTTGCTGTTTGATTTTTTGAACCCGGGCGTCTTTTGCGATATTATTAGGTATTTATTAGTCAGTGCGTATTTGTGAATTTTGAACAATCGCTATAATGCCAAAACCAAGACGAGATGCTGTCGGACTGAAGGTCTCATCCTAACTAACAAAACGAGCCCAAACTCGGCACACCTAGTTCTACTCGTCGTAGAGTACCAGTAGCAGTCACCAAAGTACACCTTCAGGTCAGTCCATCAAGTCCGGTGGTGAGGTCTCATCACAACTAACAAAACGAGCCCAAACTCGGCACACCCAGTTCTGCTCATCGTAGAGTACCCGTAGCAGTCACCGAAGTACATCTTCAGGTCACTCCTTTCAGTCCGTAGGTAAGGTCTCATCATAACTAACGAAACGAGCCCAAACTCTGCACACCTAGTTCTACTCGTCGTAGAGTACCAGTAGCCGTCACCGAAGTACACCTTCTGGTCACTCCATCTCGTCCAAAGGTAAGGTCTCGTCATAACTAACAAAACGAGCCCAAACTCGGCACATCTAATTCTACTCGTCGAGGAGTACCAGTAGCAGTCATAAAGTCACATCATAACTAACAAAACTAGCCCAAAGTCCACAGCCCACATCTTTCTACCAGAAGAGGGCTTCCAGTACCTCCTAGCAATAACTGAAGTAGGTATTTGTATCTAAGTATTATTTAGTAAAAATACAAACAACAATACGAAATATTTTTTGTAGATGCCTATGTATTATAAAGAATATAGAGAAACAAAAACTTTCAAAGTACCAAAATTAGTTCACTTGACTACTATTCCCGCAACTAACCGTGCGTACACTTGTGTGTGTGACCTTTGTCAATGTAGTAGTTCGATTCTATACCTATCAAATTTGCAAACGCGTCCTTAAGAGTTTAGATTGTTAAATTACCTAAGTAACTATACCATAGAAAATTAAAGAAAAGACTTTAAAAAAAAAAATTGTAATGTCACCCTTTGTAGGACACATCACCTTACTCCGTGTGTTTCGTCTACAAGCCTACGATATCTAGTGAAATAAAAGCAATGCGCGTGGTGCTCGCCCCACCCCACCATCACCTATTTAGCACAATTTTATTGAAAAACCATATGATAACCCGAACAAAACCCTTATATTATATGGGTTATCATAATGAAGGGTTAACCCTTTCACTGCGGTTCGAGTATAGAACCCATTCAATGGGTTATCATGTAACCCTTTCACTGGGTTTCAAGTATAGAACCCATTCAATGGGTTATCATGTAACCCTTTCACTGGGTTTTAGGTATAGAACCCATTCAATGGGTTATCCATATTGAAGAGATAACCCTTTTAATGGGTTTTGAGCACAGAACCCATTCAAGGGGTTACATCAGATAAAGGTAACCTCATAAACGGCTTACCCTTTCGAAAAGCTTAACTCTTAACCGGGGTTGCACGGTCCCTGTGTGCAACATCAAAGACAACGAGAATATATTATTACAAATTACCTAATACTTTGATATGGCTTGCGGCTTTACAATTAGGTAAACAAAGTTTTCAAAGAAGGGAATTAATGTAGGTTTAAAACAATTCAGTAGCGGTACAGAGAAACATTTGAAAACGATTTTTCAGTTTAATAAAAATACTTACTAAGTAAAGCAATTTCAGAAATAGGAACCATTTTCCTACGGTTATATAGGTTATATACTTTCGCTTTTCATAAACATCAAACTGTGTTCATATTGTTATATTCTACCACAAAATTACAAAAATGTCTTAGTAATTTCAGATAAAACGCTCGGAATTTTAATCGCAGCTATTTTACAAGAGTCTTGTATAACCGTAATTTGAACTAGATTCTTATCTACACACTGACACTTAGAACAAGTTCCTATGTTACATAGTAAGTTCTAAGTAATGCGACAAGTGTTATTAATGCAAAAGCATTTGTCTGTTTGTTTGTTTATTCTAATTGCAGCTCGACTGCTTTGCAAATCTTGGAAATGTTTCATACTTTTAGTTTGCATCTACATGAATATTAAGATTGGTGTATTTATCACCACTAATAATTTACTCATTTTCTATTATAATTACAATATACTTTTCAATGAAAGTTTTAATTAATAAACAATTGCAAACCTACAAAAGGTGATTTATTAGTGCAGATTGTTTTTTCGCTCTTCAAAAAAGGGGTGAACTAAGCATAAAAGTTTAGTGGAACATCGTTAAAATTTGATAGATAGGTAAGTACCATGCTTTATGACCTTCACTTTACCTAATCTGTTCCTCTCTGCTGACTTTTACAGCTTCTGAACACTGAAAAGCAGATGCCATATTCTTTTGTGAACCTAGCACCTACATAGGTCGGTAAAATGATTTTGTCTTTATAATAAGACAGATATTTTTATTTTTTCCTAATAAAAAAAACCCTTTATTATTTTATTTTATCATTTCATTTTGTCTCAAACGGGAAAACAATATCACTACACAACACATTCAAAGTTTTACAATTCGACATTACTCTAGGAAAATGAAAGTACCTAAGGCAACAAAAATCCACTTCGTTTGTCATAAAGAGACGTCATACTCCAGAATATTTCAGTAGACTCTCACCGTCAGTCAATTTCAGTATGAAATCCCGGTGCAACAAAGCTAAATCCGTCTGTAATCTCAGTGAGTACAAATATCTTATTCCACAAGGGATTGCGAGCGGAAAAATGCTTTATTATTTACGCAGCTCTGCTCATCAACCGGCAGAGCACTGTGTCCACGAGCATTAAGAGCATTGTGACAACAATTGAGGCGGGTCCGTCGATACGCGGCATCTCAGGGGAAATTACCGCTTCCTTACCGCGCCGCGGCGCCGCCGCCGTGCCGACTGTAACGTGGTTAGAGACGACCAACGTTGGTACACACGCGGTGTTAAAACCAAATTGTGGTGGGACGAACATTTTACGAGCGTATGTGTGATGTGTGGCGGATTTTTGCCGTGTTTTTTGAATAAATATTCCGGAAATGGTCAGGTAGGTTTTTTGAGGGATTTTTTTAGTGTTCCGTGTGAAGGTGTTTTTTATCCATCCATAAATGCCCATAATTGTTCATAGCTGAACATGGGCCCCTCAATGACCGCTACCGTGAACGGAATGGGGCAAATTATCATATCCATAAACTACATCCATAAATCAATTATCTAAAAAAGACAACGCAGCCAAACTGTGACAGTCATTTGTTCTACCCACGGTGTCATCAAAACATACAACTAAAAAAGTGTTGACCATATTTTAATCCAAATACATGACAGAATCGCACTTAATAGGCGCACAGTACCTATTACTACACACACTAAACGAATAAATATTTCAGACTGCGGGAGTGAAAATCCACTATACAAAACTGCAGCTAATTTTCAGGATTCCAATGAATTTATTCCGGCCGTCGCGCGTAGGGTTGGCCGTTGTAAAAAAATGCAGCCAGTCGCAATCCCGGGTTTATCGAACGCAAATAAATCTGTCAATTTCACTCAGCCTCCCTTCGCGTGCCGGTGGTTTCTATATTCTTGTTATCTTTTGTTATAGATTGAGAGCGTTAGGTTACATGTTGTTGTATCTGTATTGTTTTTCAGCCGTCCAGACAGAGCCAATGAGGTTACAATTCTTGACAAATAATAATATGAAATTTAAGTAAATAAGCAACTACTAATTCACAAAAGTAAGAACAAAATATCTTGAAAATAAATTGAAAACGAAAACAGGGTGATGCAAAACCAATACGTAGGTAACTCTACTCTGCTTGAGGCTTGATTTGAATCTCAATTCAGCTGAGTATGAATAGAATATCGTTCTTGAATAAGGCCTATTCTCAAGTGCTAATTCTTTACTTGAACAGTGATCAGGTGATTGGATTTCAAACTGGACTTGAGGAACGATCTGTAATAAACACTTAAACAGTCTGTGGATTTTTAGTCCGTAAGCTGTATCAGTAAAATGCTGTAAAATGTGATAAAATCTTTATGTACTGTTAACCAGTAATCCTATTTTGCATAAGCTTTTCCACATGTAACAATCTCTCTTTACAACATAAAGCTATTTATACCACAGACAAAATACGACTAGCAGGAAAATTTACAAACAAAAAAAATGCAAAAAGTTTTCCATCGCAGCATTCGCAGCGCTCGCTGGATGAAAATAAAAAGTACCTAACTAGTCAATACAACGCAACGACAACATCTATTGTTCGACACAGATCAACAGATCCAATAGACATCCCCTCACGATCGAGATCGAACTCATTCATCCGTCGTTTGAATCTGTGCGGCTGAATCACAGAGTAGATAGGTGCAGAAAGCCAGCTCCATACAACGAGTGAAAACATTTATGCACGCACAAATAGACGCTTAAGTAAGCCAACGACCTTAAAAAGGTGGCTAGGACAGACTGGATGAGGAAGGCAAAAGGAAAGATAGTTGTGGCGCAGCCTGCGAGAGGCCTTTGTCCAGCAGTGGACTTCGACAGGCTGAGTTGATTGATGGCGGAACATAGGGTTATACGACGAGTGATAGAGATGACGGTCTACAAAGCCTAGAACTTTTTCTAAATCTACTTCCTACTTTGTGTACCTACAGCGATATGAAATTATGTGAAAGAAATGCCAGTGGCGACTTCGCTTATTACACTCGCAGTACGCACGACGATACATAGTTATACATTTCCATTATTTTGCAATATAAACTGACCTCTTATTATACGGAAAGCATTTATAATATTTGTTCAGCTTAGAACAGTAAATTATAGCTTGGCGTGTGCGTAGACTACACGTGTCTATGTGTGCGTGCGTGTTCAGTCGTTGCATGGAGCTGACCTTCTGTACCTACCTATCTGTTTTGTAACTGAATGTACCAGACTACGAATGTACGGGGCATTTGTTTATACGCTTCGACGGCAGTACATTGCGTCTCCTGCATGCCTGCAAATCGTATTAGAGTTAGAAATGGTTCGGTGGATTAATTGAATATGAGGATTATGGTCTGATTTGATAACTACGTTAACGTCATAAATTCGTAATCCTCCAACAATAGTCAAATCAATTCATACTAAATTAATTGGGCTATATCCCGTTGTCTTCGATCTTATTGAAATTGAAACTCATTCCTACATTGCGATGCTCCATAACATTTTTTCAATTTTGCTATATTTTAATTTTTATTTTTTTGTAGTAAGTTATATGCCTACGAGTAGAACATGTGCCTACATATTTTGGTTCTGACCGTACCTACCTGCTGTAAATCCTATTATAAATGGATCGGTTGTCACGTTAATTGGAAGATGCGAGGATTGTGGTATAATGACGAAAATGATTCAATTATTTTTGCATTGGAATGATATTAAGTGAGCGTGCGGATTATAGAACATAATATCTACGTCCCTATAATATACTTAGGTCGTTGGTTTAGTGGTCGCAAGCGCTACTGGTGAGCATGAGGTCCTGGGTTCGATTCCTGGGTCGGGCAGGTTTTACCATCTGGAATTTGCCATCATCAATTTGCTATTGCCACGAACCGGGCACAAATCCAGACTTGTACCCGGTAAATGGCAATAGGCTCGCCCTCTATTACATGAGCCTTAAAATATATAACTGGTGAAATGTGGGTGACCTTATACCTCTGCCCAACCCTTCGGGGAAACAAGGCGTGATGTCAAATTGTGTTTTTATGTTTGTATCTACGTTAAAATAAATATTGCTGATAAAAATTATCGTCTCCCAATAACAAACAAATAAAAACCAGTCAATAAATCCAACAGTAATTCAACACTACAACTTTGTTACTTATTTCGTATGCATTAACTTATCATGTTTACCAGTAAAGATTTATGTGGGCATACCGACATTATCATAATGGTATTGAATATGAACGGCGATTCGTACTGCTATCCGAATTCATATGAGTTTTTCCAACTTTTGTCCGTGATCCCGGGATTCCGGGATTCCTGATGCTCCCGATTGCTTCCCTATTTCCTGTATCGATATTTTATTGCATGCCATATTTCTGCGAGATGACTCGACTGCCGCCCGTCCGATTGGATATCGGAATCTAGTATCGAATACATATATCGGTATTTGATTGGTTTTAGATATTGTGTTTTTTTAAAGATTTTTCAGTGTTGTCTCTGTGATTGTACGTTTTTGTGTTATGAATTTTGAATTTCCCTGCTGCTGTAGGTGAGAAGGTTTTTGTAACTATTTTCGATTCTCGACACCAGTCTTCTGGAATACTGGATACTACACATTATTGATAGCTGTAGCAGTATACCATAGTTCTATAACATTTAAGTTTGAAACATTTAACATCACATTCGTAATTGTTCAAAGTAGGTCTAAACTTATACAAAAAAAAGAAAGAAAAATTGTTTATTCTGCACAAATTAAAAAAAATAATTACATAAAATTCTCATTTACAAATCAGCCAAAAACCTCGTATTCAATATTCAAAAGTAATAAAAGTTTAACAAATTTTGTCCATTGCTTGATGTTAGGGGCAGAGACCAAAAACAATTTACGTCATTTTTATCATGTTTTAATAAACGGTGGGTTCGTATATTATTGCATACCTTTACTAGAGATACCCCTACACTGATTCATCTCGTCAGAATTTTTTCGTCCAAAATTCTCGTTTAACAAATTAGAAATCAATACTTACCTACACCATATCTATGACCAAAATCAATCGTTTCGAAATTAATTTTAAACATGGGTGATAAATCTTGGCAGTCGGTAAATATTTATGGGATATGTGACACCATGACCATAGTCTGATTTTTTTTGTCAGTCACTTTTCCAAACTTATTCGGAATTATTATCTTGGTACATACGTCATAGGTATAGTAGTTTATCTATAGTAATACTTACACTAATACTAATACTAGTGTATATAATACTAATAATATTATAAAGAGGTAAAATTTGTTTGTTTGTTTGTAAATTTGGATGTAGGGGTAATCTCCAGAAACACCAGTCGGATTTAAAAAAAAATGTTTGCATTGAATAGACCGCTTGTTAAGAAAGGTTACAGGCGCGAAGGACGATCGCGGACGAAGTAGCGGGCAGAAGCTAGTAATTGTATAAAGACAGTATGTAAAAGGAATTACCTACTCATTCATATGTACATCAGGTGTTTTATACTTTTGTTCGAGTAGGTTTTCGGGTAGGTACTGCATTTCTGTATGGAGCAGCTGATTTTGTTATATTCAAAAGTTGTTCATATTCATGAGGACTATTCAAATATTTTGCACTTTTATTGTTGGACGTTGTACCTATTCTAAACAAACCAATATAAGCAGTTCAGTGCATAGGTATGTATGAAACATAGCAGACAGAAAATTGTCTTATATCTTAAATTATTGTACAACAGTGTGAGTTACATTGCAATAAACAGACACAATACACAAAAAATACAAATAACCTTATATATAGGTACCTACTTTGTGAATTCCTTGATACACAAAGGCATACAACTCTTTACATATAAAGTAGGAATCACCCTTTTTTACGCGAGTTAGCGGGGAATAATGCAAAGTTTTCCGAATAGCCGAAAAAGTTTACGTTTTTCGTGCAAAAGTTATTGGCTATAAACAGTGACGTTCGAACCGCGGAAACATAATAAAAGAAGCTCAAAAGGTCAGCACACGGCAACTTTATGGACTTAACTGGCAAACTGTGTTGCCAGTTATAATAGTTTTGTTTGATGCAATAAAAACTTTTTTTATTATTACGTTATTATTATCTGCCTCTGTAGTAAAGGATGCTTAAGGTTGTAACTTGGGAAGTTGGGATGCCGTCTGTAGATTTACAGAGGACTCATGCAAATATTATTGGAAAGGGAACTGCGAACATATAAAAACCGGTCACGTACTTCGTGTCGGACCACGCACAATAAAGGGTTCCGTAGTTGGGATGAATTTATCCCAAGAACAAACTTAACATTATAGTCAAAAAATATTTTCTCCCAAACATTTCAACTGCAAATGTAAGTATGTACACACAATATTGCGAGATTTACCATGTTATTTTAAGACCATAGACTTCTCATAGGTTTTCCTTTTTTTTATGAGTAAAGAACCGTTCTCTGTATTTTTTTCAAACATTTGAGGCTCAGTAGTTTCGGAGATAAGGGGCGAATGGTAAATTTTCATCAGCTTTTTTAAATATCTTTCTTTATTTTAAAATTATTAAAAAAAAAAAAAATTGAGATACAAGCCCTTTCATTTAATATGTCACACGGTAGTGTTGGCAGTGTCAGCAAACCATTTTTTTTTCATATTTGTCCCCCAAAAGTGAACCCCTATATTGAAAATTCATTTATTTACGTTACACGTCCGTGTTTGGGTCACAGAAATAGTTTGTACCAACCAAATTGGCTGTGACAGACGGACCGACAGACATACGAGTGATCCTATAATGGTTCCGTTTTTCCTTTTAAGGTACGGAACCCTAAAAAGAGTTGTTTTGTTGCTGCCCCTATATACAGTCTGAAACGTTATTGTTGAGGGAAAGATCGTTGTACAATCACAAACAGATAAACCAATTTATCTCTTCGCGTAGCGTACGTCTAACGTAGCGTACCTGAGTATTTACATAACGGTCACAAAGTAACATTAAATATTACCAAAAAGTTAAACGGGCAATAACAAACACAATTTCACATAAATCGTATTAGAATGGAGCACGACAAATAAGTTCATCGCCTCTCTTGAATAAATAATTGATTCAACAAAATGGCGTCAAAACTCTGTCCAATTAATATCTTCATTGCACACAATTTTACGCATTGTTAGAAGGACTATACAAAACAAAACATGCTTTCTATATATATAATTTTCTCTGTTAACATGCAAACCAACGGACGGTAAATAGATTTGGAAGCTTTTAATTCTGTGAGCATTAAGGGTTAAATCCACCACCAGTTGCGAGTCGAACCGTTGGCACAGATCCAAATTATTTTAAAAGAAACCCCCTAACGATCTCATTTCATAGGATCATGGCATATTACTTGTTAGCATTTTTGGGATTTTGTACTGGAAATTGGAAAACGGATTCCTTTTGTTCCTGTTTGTTCGTGAATGGAACGAAAATATTTGAATAGTCTTCGTAATGTTGAGTTCGCCTTAACGGTATCTTCTCCATTAAGTACTTATTTATTTTAAATGAAAGTTGCGTTAATTTAACTGCAAAATTCTGAGCATAAGAATTACTGGCCACGTATAAGAGCATTTTTACTGTCAAACGGGACTCGCCCGCATGCGTGTCACGGGTCATGCTCCCTGCTACACGCACGCGTAATGCGAGCTTTAAAGCTTTTTTGCTATGTGATATTTCACGCATGCGGGCTAATCAGGCGTGCGTGAGCGTGAAATCCGCATGACGCTGAAAACGGTCTCACCCTCATATACAAAACTCACGACTTGCTTAAGAGGGAACAGGGCCCGCGATTCTCCATACAAATGTATTCCCCTATTTTCTTCCTGATTACTGCCTCTAGAGCAATCATTTTTTTTTTTCATAAAATCAAGATTTGCTGTAGACACGTTCCTGTTATTTCCTTTTTTTCAGCAACTTATTGGTAAAGAAAATATGACCCTCCAAAAATTACAAAAATGCCCCATTTTTACCGCCGTGATAAGTGGACTACCAGACAAATTCCAAAAGTTTTAAACATAAACGAAAAGATAAGAACCTAGACATATTCTTTCATAAAATTTTAATGAAAAAAATAATTGAATCGGCTCAGTTTTCGAGGAGAAAAAAGGGGAATACGAAACGTCGATCTCATCAATTTTTTTGTTATATAATCGGTCTGAGATGCAACTGTCCCTATCGCACTCTAACGAGGCAGATTTGAGGTAAGACGACGGCAATAGTTTCTTCAAATACCTATTTTTCAAATTCCTCGCAGGCCCTGTTCCCTCTTAACAATATAGAAGGAACCCGTATAGAAAGAAAATCTCGTACAACTTTTCTTATGCAGCTTTCATTTCTATCCTCTACGACTTTGTTGCACCCACTACACCAGCGGTTTACTTAAACATTAAACGCATGTGGACCTCGTTAATAAACTTCTTGCTTTAATTAAGCCAAATTATTACCGTTCTAATTACATTCAGTTCCTATAAATATGTTCTTTCTAACAGCTTTGTGTAGCGTATTTACTGAGAAGTAGATATTATCGTATTCGGATGTTGTATTGTTCCAAGATGAGCTATCGATAATGGATTTAAACACTTGGAAGGAAGTCCTTCCGATTTGGCCGACTTCCGAGGCGATCACTGATCATATCTAACAGAACAATAATTTGTTTCGTGTAATTAATGCATCAATGTTTGTTCTGAGAAACGAAACAAACGTTTTGCCAGCTGACAAGTGTATGTATAATTATGATGCTTTCTCGAAAATGTCTGCGAGAATGTGTGTCACGTGATTGATGTTTTCTTTTTCAATAATTTTTTTTTTTCCTGTCAAAACTTCTAGAAGCATCTTAATTCGGATGGTGCAGAATCAGCATGTGTTTTATAGAAAGTGGTAAATTTAAGATTCTCAATTTAATTATTGTCTGTTTCTTAATTTTGATAGTATTTTACTGTGCACTTAGTGATAGTAAAACTTCTGTCTTACTACCTTTACCATACCTTTTTAGATATTTACAATCTATGGATAAACAACTTCTGAAAGACTTACAAGAAACTTGTGTTATTAATAACCAGTGATCGGAGTAGGCAGAGCTATTTTTTGTACTTGCAATACGTTGTCTTAATATGGACACTCCCGGAATCCCGGGATTTGAAATATATATTATTAAATAAGTTAGAAACTACTTTGTAAAAAGCTATTCACGTCTTAAGGAATTATGGATACAGATCCCTCCGACGGACAGGTTTCATGTTAATGAAATTAAAAACTTTATTTTTTAAATGTATGTATTTTTTTTTTTTCTGTAACAATTTTGTATAAACAAGTACTCGCGTTACACCTGACCGGCAACATCGCGCGTGTGCGTATTGGAAATTAGCAACGCTTCGCTAATGTTAGTTTGACAACGTCGTGCGCTCACTGCTAATATATAAGACAAGCTTTCTTTTATCCTTGTTAATAAAAAAATCTGTTAATATTTTTTCGAATCCCGGAGTTTCAGTAAGAATCCCGGAAAATGTCCATATTAACATCAACGTTTGCGGTCATTGAACCAAAATAGCTCTACCTACCCCGATCACTAGTAATAACACCAGCTGCCAGTCTATTCTGTAAAAAATATCACCGTGAAAGCTTAGATGAGTGACCTTGAAGCGAGCTGTCATTTCACCTGATGCTAGATATTGGCCCTATTGACGGCTCACTTCCAACTCACTTCACCTGAGTTATCACCTTGATTTTTACAGAATCGGTCGGCAGTACTGACCAGTAATCTCCATTGGTGTTTTCATTACAACTGCAATTCCAATCGACCATTGTTCAATTTACGCCGTATTTTCTAACTGTAGAACAACGGCCCTCATGATGTGTGTGACGTGATTTTTCATTCGTTAATTAATAGACGTTCAGCCGTCTATTTTCTTTTCATTAAAAGGTTCCATACCTACCTAATGGCAGAAATAAAAAAAGTCAGACAAAGAGACATCACATTCACGATTGATGAAAAAAAACAATGGGTGTGCTTCAGACTGAAGTGAATTGCATTTCTGTGTTCTTTTAATTTGAAAACCTTTTATTACTTTGTTGTACGTAAATGCATTGTTAATTACAGCTAGCATGGTTTAAAAAAAACTGTAAGTGCCCCTGAATGCTATATTGAGCTGAGTCCAAACAACAAATGAATATTATATTTTCAGACTTGCATCAGCGCCATACTGGTAATATTTTGTATTTTATTGCGGTTAGTTCCTATAACAAAACGAATCGTTACATACATCGTTTATTGCTTCTATTAAAATTATTCATACGTAAACTAGAAGGTACTACCTATTGCTTACAAGTGCCAGTTAACTACAGTTGATGGGATTAAATTCCTACTCCTACGTTACAGTGCTGAAGGTATACAGTACACTAAACTTTAGTGAAGCACAAATTATATTTGGTTATACTTTAACAAAATATCAGCGATCCGCAAACAGGACGTAAGTTTTAGCAACAAAGAGAATTCGTGAGTAGCAAATACTCGTAATAGTAGCAAAACAAACAGCCCCACACTGCTAAACATTTAACATAGCCCTGTGCTTGTCTATGCCATTTATTAAGGTAAACGCTAGAGAAATTATACTACGTCCCACTTTATCTCACTCATTATGGTAAACACGGTCTGAGCGATATAATTACGAGGTAATTTATTATTGTCGTATCACAGAACACGCCATCCATTACAATTAAGATATTTTTTATTAACAATTTTCACGCGAGCAGTAATTTTGAAATATTGTCCGGACCTTTCAAGCGGTTTGTTTTTGTTCCAATAATTATAATCGTGTTTTGGGACATTTGTAGTGTTTTGTTTGTATTTTTAATTGGTTTTGCACTACAAGAACTGTACTAATACCAGACAAAGAACCAAAAGCTCTCATAGTAAGCGGCCGTTAAGGGGCTATTCCACTAGGCTGAATTCAATTGTCTTAATTTAGCCGTCTTTTTAGGAAGAGCGGAGTATAATTATTTAGAAAGCTTCTGAACACACTACACTGAATTAGTTACTAAATCAGTTACTTAATCCGTCTAAAGATTAAAATGCGATATATACAGACATATTGTGACATTCGCGACCTTACTTC
Source organism: Xanthia icteritia (assembly GCA_949128155.2). Classification (NCBI taxonomy): domain Eukaryota; kingdom Metazoa; phylum Arthropoda; class Insecta; order Lepidoptera; family Noctuidae; genus Xanthia; species Xanthia icteritia. Next base: position 9,963,351 of record OX421942.2, on the reverse strand, counting down.
TTTCTAATTAGGTTAATTTTAACATCGTTTTCTATTTTGCTAAGTACCTGCAGGTACTTGTTGATAGGCCTACACTGTCCTCCCATACCTACATATTAACACATCGTAAAAGTCAATTATTTTTAAAAGCTTTTCTCCATAGGAAACGACCAATTGGAACCGAGCATCTAGCTTCTGAGGTTTCAGAAGTGCTCATGTAGGTTTATGTGAAATAAAATGTTTTAAATTTTGCATAGCTAACTTTCTGAATGAGATTGCACTTGTCTGAATTAAGTAAATTAGCCATTTAGACTTTACTTTTAGCCAAGAGAAATAAGCCCTTTAATATGGCTCATCAAGTCTTGGAAAAAGCTCGGTCGATTTTCGCCGTGCGGCTGGTCACTTACAGAATCGCTTCACAAGCCGAATCGCCGCCCAATTTACACAGGTCGATAAAAATCGTTTTGTCCTTGGGATGACACTACACCTTCGATATCTTGAACAGGAAGCTCATTTCATCGCCTGCGACTGAGCTTTTTCACGGTCAATTTTAGTCACCCGCTGCATGCGACTTGTCGCCGCACGACAAAAGTCGAAACTACTCTACTTTGAAACTTGCGATTTAAGTCACCTGTGGCCTAGCCAAATTGTCATTTAGACAGGTGATTTTCGTCATGCGGCGAGAATCGTGAGGCTATAGTCACCAATACCAAGCCCGAGCATCGCCTTTGTCGCTCGTACCGGTGTGTGACAGTTTTTTTGTCGAAGCTTGTCAAGTCATTTTAAATGTTCTCATTTAAATGGCATATTGAGCTTGTTCATTTATTTAACAAAATTTTCGAGCTCATGGGTTTCGAGTATATCAACTTTCGGGTACTGTACCTATGATTATTTCCTTAGTCAGCCTCTTACAACACTCTCTAGTTGTTACTGCCTTCCTAGTAACTGGAGACCACCACTCGGCTTGCTCTAACAAACTATGTATTTAAGTATTTAGTTACGTATCATTGCGTGGCAACAGTCAATCAAGAGCAATTATAATTAAAATGGGTATTAATTAAGTAGACACAAATTGTCGGTTTGCAATATTTTAATTGTGCTATTGGCAATATCTACCCCACCCATATCTTGTTTTTAGTGTAGGCAGATTTCGATCCTTTAAGTTAATAATTCCTTTTGGTTACATAAACAACGTAGCAAAAATACATACATACGTGATAAGAACCTAATGCCATGCTAATAACATCAAGATCTTCTGATTTCAAGAAAGAGGTAGATAGGTACTCTTCCTGAGGTCAGCATAAAAAAGTCAATGTTCGATGATGTTCAAACATAGGAAATTAAAAATGTTAAACATTTATGTAACTAGGATATGTTTATAAGAAAAATAAAAAATTGGGCCTCTGTATCTTGAACATAGCTTGATTTTACAACGTATACAACTGGATCATTCCAAAATAATTACCTCTATAACTCGAAGAATCATAAGTTACCGACTAAGATTTTGGGACAATGTAACGTCATTGTTTTTAAATATGAAATAAATAGGATTACCAATTCTATGAAATTATAAAGGAATTTATGGCTGACCTTAACACGTGCTTGTTTACGGTGTCAGGTGTTTCATTTTGGGTACTTATTATTGTTATAGATTTCATTTGAACTTTAGCGAAGCAAGTCCTTTTTTTGGCGATTGATAAATTATCAGAAGTAGTTTGGTTCTATGGCAATACACATAAAATTTTACAGCAGTATACAAATAAAATTGTTAAAAAATGAAACTGAAAATATTATGTTCATTACCTTTGTTACTTATATTTTTATTTATGTCACCTCTGTAACTCAAAATTTGTTAGAATGCTTAACCTCTACAAGTCCAATATTTCCTTACAAAATCCGCCTAAGTCGAAATCCTCCCTAAGTCTAAAACTCCATAACTAGAAATTGTTAGCGTCTCCCTTGAAGTTCGACTTACAGAGGTTCTACTGTATTATATATGCGAAAGTGTGTTTGTAGGTGTGGTCTTCTTTCTCACTGCAACGGAGCAACGGATCAACGTGATTTTTACATAGACAGTCTATAGGCCAGAGAATGACGTAGGCTACCTTTTTATTGCGGAAAATGCAAGGTTCATGTTAGACAAACCACAAGAGCAAAGCCCTAGTTCTATAATTAGACACAGACAACAGGTAGATAGGTTACCTACCCAACATTCAATGTCACATTATTAGATAACACGTGGTGATAGGACGGCATGTCGCAGTTATCGAGAGCAAAAGGAGACGAGACAAAGAAAATTTGGCTCTTGCAGAACGCTTATAACCTATGTACCTATTTTTACTTATAATATCAGTGTCACATGCCTAGCTTATACAGTACATCCTCGCTCAAACTGTAGCCCGACAGGCAATGTAAACGGCCTGAAGCGAGCAAACCGCTTCGTTCGCGGATGTCACAAGAGTGATTGACGGCAGCTCCGAATATATGATTAATGACCAATCGTAAGACGCCCAAGCTTTGTGCCGAGCGTGTGTCGTTTTACGCTTAACTTACAATCGATAAGAGAAAGGCTTTCGGTTAACCCAGTTTAATTTGAAACTAGTGTACGGAATTTTTGTAGGATCAAGTGAATTCTCACGATTTGCATAATAACTATTTCAAAAAAAAGTTTGCCAAACATTTATAAAATTTCAATGAAGCAAAAATAATTATGTAAATTACGTCATGGCGGAAAGTTCAAATATTTATAATTTCAAAATATATAACTATATATTGGCCAATTTTGTTACAGACAACGAGGTCAACTAAGACACGGCATAGAGCATATCTCGTTGTAGGAGTGCTCAGTTTAGGCCCAGTATTCGAACTGGGCGCACATCAAACATAAAAAAGATAAAAGAAGCCAAGAGAACTCGTCAAAACTAAAATTTCCCCAACTTTTACATAAGGCCACTCTTTAGTCGAACTCACGCATAAAGCACACCGTCCTAATACTTCCCGGATTCCATAAGGTACGCGCCGAGAACATAGCCGATATTATTATTCATATTTCACTGGTTCCGTATCTTTACGCAGTCAGATCACGGATTGAACTTTTTCAATAAAACTCCCCCCGAGATAACAGCGTTTGGAAGTGCGGTCACGCATCACGCCAAGCGATTTTATAACTTTATCACTGTTCACCAATACCTGTACCTTGAGGAACCCCAAAGATTTTACATTGAAATTGCTTCATTACTCGTTATCTTTTTCTTCGATGAGTTTCTTTTGATCTTTTGCTATATTTGTTATTTTATTTTAATGCCGGCGGGCTGTATTAGCATATGTAGAATGATAACAGCTTATTTTGGAAGACATTCAATGTTGAAAATGGTGATTTGACTTACTATACTGTTATCGAAGACACGCGACTTTTGAATACAATATCGTTTTAAAGAATGTAAACAACAGATTTCGTTTTACATAATTTTAAAAGTATAAATAACTGGGTTCGTTTAAAATATGCAAATGTAGATGGGTACAAACCTGAATCTTTTCTTTTCTACACAGTACCTACGTATACATGTCAAATGTTATCTGTACTTGATAAAACATAGCATATTAACGTTCTCATTAAAACAATATGACAACTAAATCATCATAACATTGAAATATTTCTAAATCGCCGCTCGAGGCACCAATAGCCGTATCGTTTATATTAACACCGCAAGTAGTCTCCATTTACCGATCTCTCACAACAAACGCTTAATAGACGCATTTGTACAACACAAAATGCTCATTAAAGTAGAATTATAACTATCATTCATCATCTATTACTTCCTAGGAGTAAAAGTATACCGCCTGTCAGCATGCTCTGACAAGAAAATCATCTATGAAGACCCGCCCCTCCCATTCACTCGACTGAGATTAGCTGTTAATATTTATAAGTGCAATAACGCCTTAATATCTATTCATAAGTGAAAATTATTATGCAAATAGTGGCAAGAGGGCGGGTAGTAAATTCAGCGGTGTCTAGTCGGAGTCTGCTTTGCCTTAATTGCTGGACCAGGGGCAATGAATCTAAGGAGATTTGTGGCGAATGTTTCAAACATAATTATTTATATAACCAGACATCTTACACTTGTGCTGCTGGTATCGATAGTTTGTTTCGATCAAAACAAATTCTGACTCTGAGCAAATTTCTGAGCAAATTTCCCTCTCACATATTCAAAGCGTAACACATTTTCGTAAATGATTCTAATCTGAATCATTTTGACAGTTCAACAACATTCATTGCGTTATTTACGTTGTTGAGCAGATTTCTTTTTCGAACTTATGTAGCAATGGATTAGCAATCTGTTTCAAGATGATTCAGATTGTGATTGATAGTGTATTACGCAATTAGTGTTGGTCGAACTTAGACAAAAATACCTACGCACCTTTGTCTAAGTTCGTCTTCTAACTTCCGTCACTGGTTCGTAAATTCGCATAAGCGTCACAACACAAACAGACAACCAAACACACTTTCTCAGTACTGTTTATTTTGAGCTACATTCTCTATTAGAAACCAAACTTTCCGTCAATACTTTAACACTATTTTGGTCCCACACAGTTTCACAGAAACTTCATTTCAAAGTTCCGCTAACGACATCAGAGAAAGGGGCTTAAGTTCACACATTATTCATTCTCTCTATTCGATTTAAATGAAAATCCTTCAGCATTAATACTCAGGCATAAGTCATCAGACATGGTTATTAAATATTAATTTTAATAACAGAACAAAAGGTAAATGTGTGAAATACGCCTGTCAACGTTTCAATGATTTGCAACGCTCGTTGGTAACTTTTATTAAGTCCTTTTATTTTGCTCGCCTAATGGAATATGGGCATTACGTTACTTTCCTGGCGGATATGGAGACGAGTTAAAATGCTTTGTGGGATATAAATCTCAGTTGAAAAATATTAGTTAATTATAACACTTTTTGGTTAGTTTGGCCTTAGACTAAAATAAAGTTACAGTCTTTGTATTTTTACAATGTTATGCGAGATAATAACTGAATTTTAGAATGGCTGATCCTATTTTGCAATATTAACGAGCTAAACACAAGATCGGAGATTGTAACAAATTAGACACACATATTTTACTATTAGATTACCCCATTCCTAGGCGATTTGACATCAAAATACCAAACAGCAGCTTAATAAGAGGCCACTTAGCAAATAATGTTGGTCTAAACACAGCTTTTAAGACTTATTTTATAGCACTGCTTAGTAAAACGAAGGCTGGCTAGGTTTAACTAAAAGTTGTTAAACCGTGGTCGTCAACCATTGGTCGATTTAGTAATTATTGAAATTTGCAACTCCGGCGCTACTAATCACTGTTTCAAACTGATACCGGGTACAACACTAATACTAAGTTTGCGCTATCAAAGTCGGCTTTGGCGCCACCGCCCACGGTCGTGTCTCGACGTCCCGCGCAATTGCAGGCCCTATTACCGTACCTACCACTTGTACCTTGTACCTATGTACTTTACAACGCCTGGGAACAAACCCCACAACCTGCCGCGGCGCGTGGGACGACATCTAATAGCCTTTTAATTTTCAACACGCGCCCATCAACACGAGACGATAGTAATAGCCTTTAATACTATACTTAGAGCACAGCAGCTAATCTTACAGGAAATTATATATATTAAAATTCATTAACATTTGCATGTTACGATGCCAAATGACCGGTAAGTGCTAGTCGCGAAATAATCTAAGGTACATGAATACTCATGTTACTAGCTTTTATTGGCTGTGGTGCCAATGAATTTATGCTGTTTAGCTCCTTGAATATCGCAACTGGTAACGACATTCCTATACAATACAATATCTAATTATTCTCTCAAGTGCCATTTTATGGCGGCCGTATAATGAATTATTACCTTGACGATTGAACATTTAACCGCTTAGTGGATCGTCTAAATACAAACAGGGATCGTATTCTATCTAAATAGCGCACATTAAATATCGGTTGCTCTGCTAAATCACGTTGACGTGAGTGATTAATCTTCGGAGTAGAATGCTTGTCGTTAGAAGGGCAATAAAGAGATAGCAAAATAAATCAAAGAGCTATAAATATGGGCGGGATGAGCGATCAGTCCCAGAACTGTCGGATTCGATAGAAATTTACGGAACATTTTATGGGACTTGCATGGAACTAAACGTAGTATAAATAAATATAAAAACAACGTTCAGTTGTAAATAACGTTTATTGTTTTTATGGTAACCGGTTAAAGTCGTTGTTAACTGGGTCTTGGAGAGTGTAGCTGTGCTGGTTATAACGAACGCTATTATATTTTAAATTCAATTGAATGTAAAGGTCGAATCAGGTGAAATGGAAACCGATCTGTCTGTCGCTTGGATGCATTACAAAGCAATGGAAAGCTCACGGATGAATTGGCAAAAAGTCAACTCTTTCGTAACATTTGAGCAATAAACTTTTTAAGTGTCATATTCAATGTGGGACCCGTCTTCGGTTATTATAACCCATAATTCAGAAGTGGGAATGCGGTGCAAAAGTGCAATATCCGACTTGGGCTATAACTGTCAACAGAGGAATGAATCACTGGCATATAAATCGTAGCTAGGACAGCATCGTGCGCGGCACCGTGCAATCCCAGCTCGATTTTATTTTATTGCTATCACTGTGGAAGAAATTCAACTGTCGATTTGTTTAACTAAATTAATTTATGATAACTACCACCTACCTACTATATAGTTCATAACAGGGTGATTAAGAACGCTGCTGGATTATGAGCCGCGTTTGCAGGCCACTGGTCTGGTACTTGTATTACACTCGATAAAGTGGTTCAGTTTCGTTTTATGTTTTAAGTAAACATTAATACGAGTACGTCATATTTATTTCGAACCTATCTGCTATGGCTCAGTTATTTTATGAAATATAAACACGTGTTTCTTGGGAGTGTCTACAAGAATTGAATGACTCAATATTTTCACTAGGAACCTGTCATTTCCCATGACTTGCATAAATTTGCGCACCTATCCAAACTTTTTCAACTAAACAAACAGTTCGGAAATTAGACAAACACGTTCCGACGACAGGAAGCGCATCTCAAACAAACGCGACGCTGTCATGCGCGCGCGCAGACGAGAAGATGGATGAAAAATGGCGCCCGGAGATTAGCCTGACAGAAGATCACTTTCTTATATTAACATTAGCAGTTAAGCATACAAAGATAAATTATGGTGTGTTAGGTCAGGTACTGTCAAATTATTTCAAAGCAGCTATTGTTCTCATTTTTTGGGCAGTTAATTAAATGCATCCAAATTAAGAACACTTGTAAAAAATACGGTTACGACTATTAATCAAAAATCTGACATCTCAGCCAGAACCATCAACGTTAAACTTCAACCGTACTACCAAGCTTCCATAAATCAAAAGAGAAAAACTGGAACACATCAATATTAATATTAACTAATCATCTAATATCTACTGGTTTCAAAAAAAGAACATAAACTGCGGAGATCCGCTTATTACAACCGTTTTTGAGCGTTCACTTGTCTATTCCGGGTGTGGGACCACCCACCCACGGCATAGCGACTGTTATTTTAGGTGCGTAATTGAGTTGTTGCGACCGTGGCGAGCGACGACCCTGCCGCGACACGCGTAATGCGATGTTTTACATGACTTCGATGCACCCTGCACACATTCATTTAGAGTGGAGACTAGAAAAACGTAGCGTGAAATTGTAATTGGCTGTGAAAGAAGTTGGATTATTTTAAGAACATTCCATTCTTTGCCGAAAGGTAATGTGTAATAAGTACGAACAGCATATGAATGTTTGGCATAAAGGTATCAAATCAAAAAGACCCGCAGGATAACAAAGGTAACCGAATTATCAAACTTATGTGGCAGTGTGTTGGGACCGTTTCTCGCAAAACGGAAGGCCGATACGTGGGTACCCATAAAGTGGCCAATGACTTGGTGAAGGCCAAGTGAATCCGCTGGATTGCGGGAAGAGTAGGCGGAAAGAGTGCGGCAAAGCTTGGGGGCGGCCTATGACCAGCACTGGACTTCTTTCGACTGACTAATGATGATGATATAGATATAGGCATATGACAAAACAGGAATCTCTGCGAGTAGAACTTCAAGAGCTCAAAGTTAGGGAAGTACACAGGAATGATAAACACATTTACAAAGTTCAAGAGATGTTACCGACCAGAATGTAAAAACTGACCTGAACTAGGAAGCCGCTTAAGATTGTTGTTAACCCATTCCCTTAAACCTATTTGCGTAGGATGGCCAAACCATAAATAATAAGAAAGTAGATCTCTAAGCATTTATACATTATTCATTACCTGTCCAAAAGTTACCGAATGAGCTCCTACGGACGTATCATAAATCGAAGGTTTTATAGTTACACTCGGACCTCAATACGTTTTGCTAACAATTCGTACCTTTTCGAATGCTTAACGGGTCCTTTGAAAGTATCCTGGACTCTATTTACCCCATAAAAATCCCGGAAACCTCTAGCCACATTTTACGAAAAATATGTAGCTTAGCTTTGATATGTAGGCCAAGATACGTGCGCGCAAGTATTCTTTGTGCTAGTATCACTGGCCAACACTGGATGTGCGATAATATAACTCCTCCCAAGCTCATGGAATGAAGCACGAATCTGTGACGTCCTTTTCCAAAAAATGGGTTAACGTATCCTTTCAAATCGACAAACGTCCTTTACCACCCATAAAACCTAACATTTTGCCGGTATAATAGCTCAAGCCTTCCTTTATTTTCTCCCCTAAACGAAACTGACGTGTATTGTGCGAAATGATTAATAACACGTCATAATGATACGTCACTTTTTTGTTGTTGTTGCGTGTGACGATTTATCCTGTGACATTCTTTTCATAGGATATGGGTCGGCTTGAAATGCCTCTTGTTTATGATTATTTTAAACCTTTTGTAGGCGAATATTTTTTGTACAACATACTGCATAGAAATATGCCAGATACTTTTTATTGCAATTCTCTATCTTTTATTTTCAGGTAGGTAGGTTAAAGTATTTTAATATGGCCGTTTCTATTTCGAAAACTGCTTATAAATACGGCCGCAGCAAATATTTGTTTTTGCTCGCAAAACCGCTCTCGACTAACTTTGAGAGCTTGGTGTGCGTAGTTCTTCGCAGAGATATTATGGTTCGCTTAGAACTATAAAATATTTGCTCACTTCAAAGAATTTTACAGCCAACCACAAAAGTTATACTTTGATGAATTTATTGAAACTCAACCGCTCTTCGGTTAGCGTAATAAAATCTGTTTGCAAAACGGACTTATATTGCAACATAAACGCAACATTAGACTGAAGAGGCTTTGTCTTTGCGAAGCATTTGATTTCCAATACGTGATCTTCTTTAAAATGTCCTAACAGGTGTCGGTTCGCAACAGAATATTATGACTTGTAAAATATCCTCAACACTACCTCACACGTACCTCCCAGCATTCGACTTAGAATACAAATGACCAGATTTTTATTTCCTGTAAATTTTAAGGCATACAAACGCTGTGCACTGGTTTATTAAACAAACTGTCCGAATGTGTGCCACGATAATAAAAAGAAATTATTTACTTTTGTTACGCTCCAGCTGAAGAAATGAGAATCTACAAATAGCAAGGTGGAAGAAAACACATTTGCCACATGGGCAAAACATTCAAGAGGATTTAGTAGATCCTTTATATTGTTGCGAAAAAAAATCTGATAAGTAAGAACGTAAGCATAATAGCAAAGCCGCTTCCTTATAAAAACATATGTTTTTCCTGTTCCAAGTTTTCTTTTCTTTTGCTTATTTGTAAGTTCTCAGGACATACACAAGTAATAAATCTCTTCCAGTAAACTTACTTGTATCAGTGTTATATTTATAGGTTTCCGTAGAGATAATAGACGGTTTAAGTGTTTACCTCATTCCACAATTACTTTTTACCACGAACTTGTTAAACATAAACTGCATTAGCATCGTCCAAGTACAGCAAAAATTAATGTGTATTGCACTAAAGGCAAGTGCTAAGCTCTTACGGATAGAACAAACTACGCTATTAAGGACCTCGTTCGATTTTCATTGGCACTTTGCCCCAGAGTGAGAATAGAATAGCTATTCTCGACTAACACAACCTTTTCGATAAGAGTTTTCATATCTCTTTCATGGTTTATATGTGAGAGAAGGATGGAATATATTCGAAGTCGAGTTGTTGGTAGGAATGGAATAGGTTCCATGTTGCATTTAGCCCATGTGATCGCGTTGCTCCTCGGTGTCTCGGTGTTTTATTGACTCAATCATGGTGATACCATGAGGTTGCGGCATCGGACCCATGGGTAAAGTGCTAAGGCTCTGCTCTGTTAACGTACATGTACATTTTTCTTCCCAGTAAGTAGAGCGTGGAACGATGTGATGCCGATATTTCAGACTGGTTTTCCTCCAAAGGAGAATGTAAGTTGTTTTTGTTCGAAAAATAAAAGTAACGTCTTGAAAAAAACTTGTGGCTTATCGTGACTTATCTGAAGAAAGATCAAAAGAACAACAAAAACTTCTTATAGGTATTATTGTTTCGGCGTTATCACAGCGATGGAGATATCACAAAATAAAATAATGTTATTGACTATGGGTACATATCCGAACGAATGTAATAGAGATTAAAATATTCGAAACCCAAACCAAAGTCTGTTGTTGTCCGGCCATGTTTACAATCGGAACAAGACAAGACAAGATATTTCCGTCAACTTAATTGAAGTAACATGAGTTATTTTATTGATATTAAAATTTATTTATGAATACGGCGGCGAGTGATAAAACGGCATTTCATCGCCGGTGTGTTTGTTTGTCGACAGATTTCTGCGAATGAGTGCAATTAATTATGACCGATGTCGGTCGTCCGCGGACGCGCGCCTGCGCTCGCCTTTTGTTTTTACACACCATTTGTAGAACAATGCAGCGCGTGCGACTTTTATCTCGCTACAAATAAACGAATACTCCTGTCGACTTTTTGCCGGTCTCGTTCGTGGCTCGCCTTGTACCTCGAAATTTTATTAAGCCCGTACCGAAATGTTACTCGAGTTAAACGAATTTCACCAAGCGGAATATATCGATCTGCAAAATGCGAAAGTAACGAAGTCAAAGTTGCGACGTCTCGCGACATTCTCGTCTTATTGGGTTTGGACATGCAGCCTTTCTTCAAGCTGTCGAGACTCACAATAAAAGATAGGTAACCTACATTGTTTCAAATATCACGCCATTTCGAACATGGGATTGACTCATTACTTTGTAGTCTTTTTATTAGTAACTTTATTTATAGTGATGCCCTAATGGAAAGATCAAACGCACTCGACAGTTAATTTTAATGTCTCGGTGTAAACGGGCACCGAGGCCCGTTAGATATAATTAGAGGGATCGGTAAAGCCTCGCTGTGCGTTGCGCCGCCGCCAGTAGTATTTTGATCTCGTTGACATTTATTATGTCACCGACATCGGTATAGACATACCTACCCGGTATGAATAAGTTACTATTTTCATCTTTAACGAGTGCGTTAACATTCACGCTAGAGGACGTGATATACGTGCGTCAATGAGGAGACATAACGTTGTAATAAAATGTAAATAATTATGATTGATTGAAACGCAATTGGACATTTTGCTTTGAATTTATATGAAAGCGGTATCTTCGAGGAATATTGCGGGAAATGATGTCAAAGGCGGCGTAGTGGAACCGCCAAACTTGTTTTATGTGTCAGGAAGGAAGGCGTGCTGTCAGCGGCGCCTCGCGAGGCGGCGAGGCAGCGAGGCGGGGCGAGGGCGCAAGCTCTCATCAACTTTAACGAGCCATTACCGCTGCGCCGCCACGCTCCGCTCTTCAAGGGGGATTCGTGTAATTTTCGGAACTCGCATAACGTGTAATTATTTCAGGAGGGGGCGTCAATAACGTAACCGCAGCACATTTATATGCGTCCTGGACTCAAATTTTCATCGCAGGTAAAACAGAACGCTGCATGTTTATGTATGAAACCTCGTGAATTTTGATTAAACAGAGTTTCATGTAAAATCCAATTATTTGCATAAAATATACGGCTTCAAAATGGATAATCTTGAACAACGCACCAATTTTCGTTTTGCTCAAATCGTTAACGCAGAATAAAGTTGCATACGACGTCGTTATGAATAAGAATGGTTACTAATGAATCAATTTATGGAGACAACCGGCTGTCCGGTGAGTTATTATCGACACAAAAGCGAAGACAGTGTAAACGCTCACTGAAATGGAACGTAACCAGTCCACTGAAATAATTCACGGCGGATTCGACACGGACATTCACAGTTGCATCGCCGTGGGCGAGTGCGCGCTTGTCTTGAGACGTCGACAGTTCTTGTTGCGACTACTGTGGTTATTTCTAAACCGTATCACGTCTCCGTCGACCGGATCGCCTCAACGGCCAACGCTTTGATGTCGCATTCTCTTTTTGCAAACCGCATTTCAGTATAGACTGAATGCTTTCGGGAAAGATGTCTAACGACCAACGTTTCGATCGCCGCATTCTTCATTTTGATATTTCGTTTTCGTTTCACTTCGGCAAATGTAATTGCCTCTTGATGCCAACTAAGAGTTGTTGGGTGACTTGTCAGATTTATTAGACCTTTTCTGAGCTCAACAGCTTTTATTAGGCCTTCCTATTGAAATGTCAAACCACTGTTTGGACTGGTCGAAACAATTTATTTACAAAATGCTTCACAGTTTGCATCGAATATATTTTGTACAAGCGTAACACTTAACTTAACTCCTTACCTTAAACAACTCCAAATTAACTGTTCATTTGAGAACTGGAACCCGATAAACGCAGTGAGGGGTTGTCAATGCAGTTTATTTTCAGCCTAGCCAGTGGTACAGATAATAGAATGCCGTAAAACTCGGTCCTGTGTGGGCGCAGGGTAGATAACAGGCGGCTGCGACGTATCTCTTAAAGCGATAATTTGTTAGAGCTCTTTGTACGACTCACTTGTGATATGGAATAAAAAGTGGAAGAACCCGAGAGTTCAATGTGATATTTCAATGCCATCTCTGTGTTTAATTAAATAGTGTGGACTTTATGACCTTCTTTCGCAAATTAATTGGAATTAAATCATGATATTCGCTGTTGTGCAAAGCGACAACCTAGTGAAGCGAATTCTCACGAAGCGAGTCTAGGAACTTGCAGGTCCAAGGTTGATTGCTCGCACTTTACACAGCTGGTTTGATCAATGTTTCGCCAAGATTTAAGTGCACTCGTGGTATCGCACTATATTTTAGATGGGAATCGTACAACCATCTACTAACCAATTCTAACAATTCTTCTTAGAATACTTAAAACATTCGAAAAAGTTCCAAATAATTAGAAAGATATCCTTGAATGAGTGCCAAATAGAAACCGAAAGGTCTTGTAACAATAACATTGAAATACGTCACGCAAGCGAGGAGCAGTGACAGAAATGGACATCACTACCAATGTTTTATGACGTCGGATGGGAATAAATGGAAATAAAAGGGGAAAAAATACTTTCAAAGCATTAAACGTAGGGCTATGAATGTCTTTAGACAAATTAAAAAGCTGTGATTTATAACGGTAGCATTTTATTGCATGCAGTAGCATTTACAAACACTTCGGTAGAATGTTGTCAGCCCAAAAATATACAATGTGACAAAGCGTTGAGTTTGAATTTTTTTCGTCACTTCAGTCTTATGACAGAAATACAACTGTAAGTATGTTTGAAGTCTGATATAAGCTTAGTTTGAATGATCCTTCTTACACTAGTGCTATTAAAAAGCCCTTAATCATTATTATAATATATTGCATTCTGTAATAATAAATGCTTAAGCTAAGAACAATAAATTGCATCGGTATCATAATAAAATCTTAATCTAAATTAAACAAACGCCCGAAGCAAGAAGGTTGGTAGTGTTGGTAGCGCTACGTGCCACCAGGGTTGCCTGATTACAACATTTATTTCATCCCTGTCCTAAATAAAGGAGCATCAGTGTTGCTATTGTTTATAACTGTAGCCTTTTTACTAGTGCAACTTAAACGAAGCAAAAGAAGTATGTAAGAATCGTTGCATGTGTCGTTCTGTAGTTTCTGCCTACCCACTTGGGGAGTGAATTTATGTATGCATGTAAGACCGAGCAATATATTTTGCAAAATTATAAACTACTGAAGTTACTCGTAGTTTTGCGAAAAGTTATTAAGAGTCAGAGATGACACAACGCAGGTAATTTATTGCAAAATATGAAGCAATTATCTATTAACAAAGAATCTATTGATTAGACTACAAAATGAAAACACTATTACGGTAATATTGATTGTAGAATAATCTGACAAAAATCAGAATGATTACATATATATTAAAATGATTTTCAATCGATAAAAGACTTTTTTAGAAGTATCTTCGTGATTTTTTTCTATCGTATCAAATTTGTTGTATTATGTTTTCAACACACTATCTTACTAGTATATATCCTGAAGAATATCATACATTTTTCTGATTTTGTTTACTGTAGTGCATCATATACTTATAAGCATTATAAAACTTGCATTTAGGCCCGTTTAGGTCCTGTAGTCCCCTTAAGTGCAGTGTTCTATTAGCCATAAACGTTATAATCGTACATAAATAACTGATTATGTTTTGTTTTATTTAATAGGTATATCCATAAAACCGATAAAAGTTAATCTATTTTATCATACGCAGCTTTTATAGAATCTTAAAATGGATTACACAAAAATGCGTCAATTTAAAGGTGTAATTTCACTTGATTATAATCACCGTATCGAGCTACGGGTAATCCAGATAATGACGGCTTAGCAACAATTTACTATCGGAGGGGTTATTAAAAGGCAATACATTGTTTAATCTGTCATTAATTTAGTAAAATTACTGCCCTTTTCATTTATGAGCGAGCCTTGGGGAAATTACTCTATCGGGACAGCAGACAATTTGGTTAATGTTCGGTTTTGTTGTTTTTTATTGTGATGTATGTTTCTGTATAAAGCAATACTGTGTGGTTCTGAGCCTTAACATAGATTACTCATTCCTTTTTTCACGAATTGTGGGCATTTAAGCGTTTGCTGATTTGGTTGGGATTCCTTGCCCGATGAAGCGCCAGCCCGTGCCGCAGCTGAGCGCGTAGCTTTAAATTCCCCCGTTAATAATAATGATCTATCCTTGATCCAGCCTGTCCCGTCTTGCTGTCCTCCCCCCAGCGACGCCCTAAGCCGAGGTTCGTACCCCACAGGGGGTGCCCTTAGCGAGCACTCGCCTAATTTTAATTTAGAATAGTTTTATGCTCCTGGCTGGAGGCTCTTTGTGTAGAAGCTAAAGGCAGCCACAGGAAAGTCCGGTTAAGCACCTACCTGCGAGACGCCATGGTTCCAAAAAAAAAAAAATGGTTGGGATTCACTTTACTTTTACGTACGAGTATTGCTAGTCATTGTTGCACGCTGCATTGGCCGGCCGCACATTGGATACGAATTTGTATCGTACGTAAAGATTGGTACGTTATTGGACGTAGAAATTTAACGCGCACATTGGTTGTGTTTTTTTCCATTGAAATGCTTGTAAGTAGTGACTGTGACCCGTGACCGGAGACATCATCGTAATGAATATATAATAGGTGTAAAAATGTTTCAATAAAATTCCTCCCCACATACTTCAACTGAATGAGACGAAATTCAAATCTTGTATAAAACGCACACTATGTAGACAGGCATATTATAAGTTGGGGGATTACATAATTGATAAAAATGCTTGGCTCATTGCTGGTCCTGCTCCACAAGCATAAACTAATTGATTAGCATTTGAAAATACCGTTGGAGCTGCTGAAGATTTTAAAAACTATCTTTGCATTGTATAAATTCAATGTCTTAGCATTGCATAATTGCATAGCACATGCATATTTTCCCAGAAACTTGTTTCCATTTTTTTATTTTGTTTTCTTTTTTTTTGCGTCATGTTTACCGCAAATAAACGTATTTTCTTTCTTTCTTTTTCTTTACATGTGTGACTACTATGTACCGACTATAAAGCTACCATTTAGGTACTGGGTATGTCTTTCATTGACTTGAATGTGCCCTGGCGGCTGAGATTATGTCATGCTCACTCTAATGTCTCGCTGGCGGTGGCGCGTGTGTTGGGTCATTTAGCTCCCTTCAAAATGGTTGAGCTGAATGGTGCTAATCCTTGCATCATGTTCGTGAACGGGCGCCGTCAGTAGAGACTGGTCATCTCTTAGCTGCCATGGCTTATTTTAATTTTGGAATTGTTCTTTGTTTTTTATATTTTTATTACGGACGCTTTTAACGTGCACGTCTTTCTACAGTGTTCTCACATGTATAATTTCAACATTAATAATGATGTAACCAATATTTTGTAACATTTTTTTTATTTAAAAGAGTGTCCGTGGAGTTTCTTGCCCGTTCTTCTCCATAGGTACGCTATATACTACGCTTTGGAATGGGCAACTAGCTTCATATTTCTGACTGACCGACTTCTTGACAATTCAAAAGTGCCTGTAAATAGTTTAATTGAAATAAATGAGTTTGAGTTGAGTTGAGTTTGAGTTTATAATGACTAAAAAAATTATTTTGTCCGTCACATAGATTATGAAAAAATAACGTACACGTATTTTTTCTTTTATTACGTAATCAAAAGATTACGGTGACACATTGAGTTAAAATGTGCCATGACGTCACGAGTATGTAGATTTTATACTTACTTGTGACGTAGCGACCCTCACTCCCCAACTTTAATGCGTTATATCTAAGTCAGTTTTTATTAATATGATAAAGCAAAAAATACGAATCTAATATTTTTTGTTTATCTGACTGACTGACTAAATAGTTTTTTTTTTTTGACCCAGGCATCATCCCTATTATATCTGCTAGATAATTCTTCACTGATTCGAAGACTGTGGCGGCGGCGGAGTCGCAATAGCCGTCGGAGAACCGAATGGATGCATTTTAAAGAGATGATTTTGTATGATTCCATCATATTATGGCGGACTTAAATAATGCATTTTGGTCCCTTAAAAATTTGTGACTGTAGACGTACACCAAAATAATATATTTTCTATATCCAATTGTATTTTTAGGGTCCGGTACCTCAAAAGGAAAAAACGGAACCCTTATAGGATCACTCGTGTGTCTGTCTGTCTGTCCGACTGTCACAGCCAATTTGCTCCGAATCTAATGGACCAATTAAGTTGAAATTTGGTACACATATGTATTTCTGTGACCCAAACACAGACGTGTAACGTAAATAAATTAATTTTTAATATAGGGGTTACTTTTGAGGGTCAAATAACAAAATAAAATAAAATGTTTTGCTATCTGTACCGTGTGATATATTAAATGGAAGGTCTTGTTGTGAGGATCTCAAATACTTTTTTATAATTTTATATCAATCTGCCTAGCCTTTTCCCAACTATGTTGGGGTCGGCTTCCAGTCTAACCGGATGCAGCTGAATATCAGTATTTTACATGGAGCGACTGCCTATCTGTCCTCCACGACCCAGTAACTGGGTAATACGATACCCCTTAGTAGACTGTAGACTGGTTGTCAGACTTTCGGACTTCTGACTACCCGTAACGACTGTCAATGATCCAAGAATGACAGCCGGGACCAACGGCTTAACGTGTTTTCCGAAGCACGGAGGAATCTTGATATGTAAAGATGGTCACCCATCCACGGACCAACCCCAAGCGTAGCTTAACCTGATCGATCGACCCGTGCGGCTGTTATTACTTAGCCACGAGCTCATCTTTTAATTAAAATAATTTTAAAATAAATATATTCAAGAAAATTTATGAAAATTGACTATTATCCATATAACACACCCCTTATCTGCTAAACTACCTACGCAAAATTTTGAATAAAATACAGATAATGGCTCTTTACTCATAGATTACAGGAAAACCTATAAGAACTCTCCTATAATAACCTATAAGAAGTCTTAAAATAACATGGTAAATCTTTCAATATTGTGCATACAAACTTACATTTTCAGTTGGAATGTATGGGATAACATTTTTTTCAACTACACTGTTAAGTTTGTATTTGGGATAAATTCATCCCAACTAACCCTTCATTGTTCGTGGTCCGACACGAACTTAGCCAGTTTTTTTTAATGTACAAACGGCTACACATCAAGCTATACATTTCCAGTATAAGCAGACCTCGCAATGTACGGAAATCCTATACAATGCGAGATCAGCATAAACTGGAAATCAATAGCTGTGTAGCCGCGTGTTCGAAAGCATAAAATATCCGAACAAGTTGGCATTGATTTCGGACGTCGCGTCGGAACTATAAGCACGTACTCGCACGACTAGCTCGTACCCAGTGTGCGAAGTACTACTCGGAGGATCGGGATGAATCGTGCGTATTCGTACGAGTCAAATTTCTACGAAAACGCATCCAAAGCGCCTTATCCTTTCCAAGTCAGTGGTGGCCTACCATCTAGGAAAATTAACGGTACGAACAATAAGCTATACTTAAAATGGAGTACAAAGCCAACAACTAAACAGCACCTACATACAACATAGTAGGACCTACATTAAATAATTCACTCCGCTAGTCAAACACGATTCCATGTCTACAATTTCAACGTAACGTGTTATTTGCCCACCCCTTATACCTGATAGTACTTAACCTCTGTCGTGTATACTAGAGCTCTCTACGTAACAATTTTAGTTGGATGATGATACTACGATCGAGTTACGGGCAACCCTAGCTTCGATTAGGTAGAAGACACATTGTTCAAGTGAAAGCGATTAGTCAAAAATTTTGAACCACTTTATGTGTAACACATGTACAATGGCAATCGATCGCAATGCCTTTTATTTTGACAGCCACGTTAATTGCGCCATTTATGTTTTTGAGCATACAAATTCAAACCTATGAGCAATAATGTCCTTCCTTCAAGCGATTGGGATTGAAAGTGTTTCGCATTACGCATAGAAATCCGCATTACCGTGTACGTGAATGCAGTTGTGGGGCGCGTCATTTCAGAGTGGACAAGCTTTACGCAATTATGGGGTTGCAGGTCGTGCATGCATTGAACTAAAGTACTTATATGTGGGTAGTTATATGGTTTTGCTCACGTGCATATTTTTCTAGTGGTTCTATTCCAGTCTCGATCGAATTCTTTATTCATAAGCACTTCGCGCGGTGAGGTGGCTAGCCAAACTACAAACATGGTTTGCATAATGATAGCAATATATAGGTACTTTCAAATAAATAAGGACGTTGTCTCGTCAAGAACATAATTGATGTTAACACGGAGAAAGACTGCAAATGCAGTAACTTAAAGCAAGCAGCAATTAACAGCAATGTTTTGTTCTATGAAAAGAAAATTAAAATCCGATCCACTAATTATTTGATAGTGACAGCGCGCCATGTTCCCCGCTATCTCTCTACTAACATAACATATCCTTTATAGAGGAATCCCGTGAAAGACTAGGGGAGGTGAAGCCACGCTGTTGCCCAGAATTCTGTAATTAAACGCCTCGTCTAATTGTGACCTTCGACCAGCTCGCTTCACACTCCGCTACACTTTCGGGATTAAGCTCTTTGTAACTAAATAGGATGCTTGAAAACCTAGGGCCAATTTAACGATGGAATGGTACCTTGAAATGAGGGCTGAAATTCAAGTTAGAACAAATGGCCGATCTCCTTTCGGTCGTTTTGCTTTTCTACAGTGAAATGATGAATACTGTTTGTAGGTACTTAAGTACAACTTTGACTATTAAAATGTTCAGGAATTCCTGAATGGGACACAAGTTCACACGTGAAGAATTTTATCTATCTTTATCTATTTTTTTTTCTTTATCTTTACTTTCTTTGTATGGTGAACATGATTTGGATATATTCAATACCAGTGTTTCTCTGCTTAAGCATTTTTTGGTGAAAAGCTTCTTTACGGAAAAGTAATTGTTAGCAAAATATGATTCTTAGTTTGTAATTTATCGTGTACTATTTATTTCCTAATTTATGTTTAATAGGTTTTGTACTGACCTATTTTTTCGTTTTTTATTTTATCAATGGAAACTTGTAAATTGCCTTCAATTTTATATTGTTTAAGAATACTGTGTAAGTTAGCTGTAAGTTTCCCGAATAGAATAAAATAAATAAAATATTCATAAGTAAAATAGATTTTATTTATTTTTTATTACAAATGTTGAAAAGTGAAGGAATTCTTTAACTTTTACTGGACCAAGTAGTTGGTTCCTTTTTTTTCTTTCTTATTTACAATCCACAGATTCATTAACTTAAACAATTTCAAAAGCAAACATTATTTAAAGCTTCCTTTTCCCAATAAATAGACTAACAATAACATTTCTAAAGAGGCGAATTCCTTAAGTCGCCACTTACACATAATTACCATACAACCAGGCACGATTAAAGGATAGTATAACCATGGAATGACGGCGTTTATGTAAATTGCTTCCGCTAGGATTTCACCAAGATTTATGCGTTACCGTCAAGAACAATTAAATTTAGACCACGACTCGCGCTTCTGTATAAATTAACTCATTTTAGTTAAGAGAACGCAGACGGTTTCTGTTCTACTACAGATTCTTGGAACTTGTTCTAAAGTAGATGAGTATTTTGTATGATTGTTCGGCTTAAATAGGAATTTTATTTAGATTAGTGACAGTGGGAATCTTTAAAAAATCTACTGGAACTACATAGATGGTGCCTTTTTGAAAAACTATTTGTTTACTTACCAAAAGCTAACCCATAAAATCCTAACCTAATCGATTAATTGCATCAACTCAAAAAGATCCGTAAGTTCACACCAAAACCTTTGGAATTAGTGTAGTGTAAAAAGTGACAGATAGAAAAAATGTAGTGATAATTACTGATTCTCTTTTTCATATTATTAACCAAGAAAAGTTATTGGCCTCATTTTCCGAAAAAAGTTCACATAGCAATAAAAAAAAAACTTAATAATCTACTTACCACGCTAGTTGTAATTCAAATAAGGTATCGTCTCACCACTTTATAGTAAAAAAACATATACATAGTTTCACAAACTCCTGAAAGATTTCCAGCACCTTTTCGCACCAATTCCCAACTAGTTATGCAAGGTTAATATCGGTAACATTCAATACTCATAGTTTACAATTTTACAGAACTCATAATTTTACAAAATTATCTTCATAAATTCTCCCTCACAGCATTGGCCATCAATAAAATACCTACCTATATAAAAACGTAGACATTTACAGTATTCCCTGTAAAATTCAGTGGCTTCTGGCTAGTGAAGTGCACTTGCACCCTAGGGCTACGAGTGGCCGGTAATACCTGCCCGACTGTTTTTATTGGCATTTGTATTAAGTTTTCATGTATCACTAATGGATTAGTGCAGTGAGAAGCCAGGGGGAGGGAATGCAGTAATAACTGCTTTTTGTAGGCTCTACTGGGAGATCTGTGATGCGATTGTTTTGATTGAGCAAAAAGTAATTGTATTCCATCTGGTTTTATCGGATTGATTTAAGTTATTTAGTAATAGTACCTTATAAGTAATCGTGTATATTTATTTAAGGAAAAACAAACAGTAGCACAGTAAGAAATTGTCATATTATCTATTTTTTTATTATTTTTTATTATGCTTTAAATTTTAAATTATATTTTTTAAATTGTAATCTGTGTAGAAAGTAGTGGGTACTACTTTCTACACAGATTACAATTTAAAGAATTTAAAACTAGCTAGTAACACAGATACAATACCTATACGACAGTCATTGTCCTAGAACTCATATCTGGATTTTTAAATTTATAACAGACAAAAAAGGAAAAGAAAAGTATATTTGTGTGCGTAGTACACGAACGTATTAAACATTACGTTATTACCTACACAAAATATAAATATTATTATAAATTACCCTGCTGATCCTTTAAGGTTGCTTGGATTTGTTTCTTAAATGCATAATTACTAAGAAAAAGAATGTCGATTAAATTAAACTCACTATTATTTGTCTCAACCAAACGATGAAGTGGATGTAAAATAAATGCAAGATTTATTCGACTACGTAGGAGGTTGGTGTAGCGTAATGCTGAAAATTATGAAAAGGGTTGTTTGAATTTTGTAATAATAGAGATCCTTGTACCTTCTATGGAATTCGGTAGATATTTACAGTGCTTGGTTTGCTTCCATGATCTGTGGTGATAGGAAAATTGTAGGTATGGATACCTTCAGGATAAAATAAATAACTTGTCTGCTACAGATTATTTCTCCTTCGTCTATTAAAAATCCTGTTCCAAATAAGGCCTTTATAACAACAAACCGATATAACCTATCTACTAATGCTTCTATTCGGCGTCCAAAATATTTTCCTGTAGGGTCCATCTCACGTGGCAGGGAGACGAAAACTCGATAAAGAAATGGTTCTAATACTCTTTACCTCACCAAATAATATTAACAGGATGTCGCCCGATACATATTTAATGTTTCTATCGAAATATATTCAAATCTGATACGAGTATAGGCCAACAAGACTTCGTCGTCGTCCACCGCACATTTGCAAAGTAAGCTTATTTTCGATCACCATCTCATGATAAATGTTTCCCCCATGGAAATGTACCAGATACCGATATACGTATTAACATAAATTATACTTACAGATTAATTTCAGTTCTTAACTTCCCTAGAATATTTGCATCCGTGATATATTAATAAGCAATGAGTTTGTTGGAAACAACATTATTTTGTATTCTGTATAATATTTTTGTGGGTCGAGATGACGTCAGATGGCAGGTGCTGATTATCGTGGTGTGTATCCAGAGTTGAAGGCTTGAGGGCGGTAGGTACAGGATAATGTTTTGATTTAATATTTTTGACTTATGGCTCTGGGCAGAATTATGCAAATTAGACTACGTGCCCGCTTTTGTGCACACCTTCCACCGTAATATTTTCTCGCAGGTTTTGCAAATGACTAAATTAGGTACTTACCGTATTTTATATTCTCTCGGTGATTGATGAAGTTTGTTTCTCACATCTCATTCTGCTTAGATCACAAACCACTCCGACTTTGAAACTTATTTCCAGTAAATTTTTATTCGAATAGTGTAGAAGGTCGTTAAGTTCTAAAAAGTCTCAGACTGTAAACAAAACCAGCCCAAAGTCTTTTTTCCGTTCAACTTAAGTTGATAGCCCATAGTACACACGGCTACACATCTAACTATACATTTTCAGTATAAGCTGACCTCGCATTGTACGGATATCCTATACAATGCGAGATCAGCATAAACTGGAAATGTATAACTTGATGTGTAGCCGTGTGTACACTTATCCACCATGATATTATAACAATTTCAATTAGACAACGCCTTTATCTTGTAGCACTTTTCGTAGATCTTCGTAGTTCAAGTGATAATAACAACTGAAGTACAGTTGACCGTTTCTATGGCTTCGTCCATACTTATCTCCAGTTCGAACTCGCCCGGTTCATATATACCATCTATGTTCTATGTTCTATGTTAGGGGGTTTGGTTTCCGCACTTAGTCCGTCAGGTGGACCATTGTGCGTGGGCCATAGCGGCCGTATATACCATTTAACTACATGTAAAGCTAAAAGGCGCAAAAGTACTGATGGTAAGAAAAGTGCTAGTATTATTTTTATTTATTTATATTCAGTCATAATACGCGACATAAAATTAACAGTAGGTAGGTAAGTACTGTTAGTGCTTTTTCAACATCTATAAAATAATCAACATTTACAAACAACATAGGTATTATACGCTCGTTTTAAATAACCATTCGTTTATCTAATCTCATAAAGTCACAATTCGTAAGTACAATAATTAAAGCTCTCTGTAAAAAAATAACAGTATGTATAATTATATAATAATTAAATTCAATTATTGTAAAATTTCTAGGAATGTAATATTTTATAATTAATAACTACTTATTTGCACGGAATCTAAGTAGGTAATTTAGTTAAAAAAATATATATAAAAAAACAAGACTGCCATAGTAAAATTATTATAAAATACGTGATCAGTATTTATTATTTAGACGAAGAGTATTTATTTTCTACATCGTAGCAGTTTTCCGACAAACTGTACCCTTGCAGCTGATAGGCATATAAATAAGCGGGCGAGTTCGAACTGGGGATGAGTATGCACGATGCCGTTTCTACTACACTCCTTGTTTCTGCTACTTGCTAAGTATTAAATCTATCAGAGGCCCAAGTGTGAGTTTCTTTTAACCATCTCGACTGTACGCATCGACCGCGTTCGGTGCTCTGATTGGCCCTTCACTGGTGACGGGCCAATCGGAGCGCCGAACGCGGTCGATGCGTAAAGAAAGAAGAAAAGAAAGAAAGAAAAATATTTTATTTGGGACACGCACAGGAAATACAAACACTAAAAAAAACAAAATTATATAAAAAAAATAAAAAAGGAGCTTAAGTATAAAAACTAACAAAATAATAACGACCTGTGAGAGGCCAAAAAGGCCCCTATCTCAGAATAATACGGCGATGATAAATACCACCGCGCTGGTATTCTGATAGGGCCCACTGTGATGCCACGGACACAACTACGGACTCGAAAGTCTACTAACTAAAGTCTAGTCTAGTGACTAAGGTCGAGATGGTTAAAATAAACTCACACTTGGGCCTCAGGTTAGCTGTTTTATCTGTTTTATCGTCGATAGCATCAGATAAGCTAGTAGTGTCAAAAATACTACAATAAACGGCATAAAAAAACTTGCAATGTAAGTAGGTAAATTTGAAATGAACACATTCAAATGCTAACTAAATTAATGATTTGAATAATATTCTGCACTATTGTGTGTGCCTACTGAACCATGCAGCTTGAACAAAGTCATGTGCATTGTTATGCGAGCTCAAAATCAATGCGAACACATTATATCCAGTTGAACTAATTCTGACAGCTTGCAATGTGTGGATACTATGGATGATACTGCCAGGCTGTCCAATTCTACGGTAGATAGATTATTCTGCGCATAATGTGACTATGAATATCTTGCAGTCCAAATTATCGCTGACGTCGAGAGCTAAACAATGCTCACTGTGAGCATTCGCTGTGTCCTTTTGAGTGAATGGATTTAGATTATTCCTGCTGACCGAGAATTGTCTGGTGCAAAGATTAGAAATTATAATAATGCAATTACGATTTTTCTAGACAAATTGAAACAAAACTGAACCTTAATACCGAATTGCTATCTTTCACATACTTAATTATTATTTTTAATCTGAAGGACAAAAAAGGCTTGAAAATAATAAAGGTTATAAGTATCTATATTAATAGGTAGTAAAACTCTGTATAATAAGTAGGTACTCTGCTACTGTGTTACATCCTACCCACCCCATTAATGAATGCAACCATGATGGTTTTTTAAATAAACTAGGTACACTTTAAATTATTCAAGTGACATTTTCATTCCCCTGCACGCATTTCTATGAAACATAAAAATAACGACAATTTTATTGTGTGCGACGGACGACGCACAGATCATAAACCAACACAAATACTACACTCTTATGAAAGCATTCTCATTAGATACTTATCGAAAACATCGTTGGAAACGTCAAAAAAACAATCAATACAAGATAACGTACTATCAGAGAATGACCAGACTGACCTATATTTTCCAAAGTTTTGTTTACATATTTTATCACATTTTTGGAACGCGTGAATACAGTGTCATTTACGATAGTCAACTATTGAATATTATAGTGAACAGTTTGAGCTTTTGAACATCAACATGCAGTTAATTCTATTTTTATACCGCTTATATAGATCCTTGTAAGTTTACGAGCGTTGAAATTTTATTCGTCGTATTAAATTATATTAGGTATGGTGGCCATACACTTACACGGAGTCCAATAGTGTTTTGTGTATGACGAATCACTAAACAGAAATGGCGTTACGGATGATTTTATACGATTTGTAAACTTGTACGATCTAAGTTGAGTATTTTCTAAGTTTTAAAGTTATATTTTGTCTTTGATTTAATTAAATCTATCTCCTTCTTACCTTGCAGCAATCTGCCTAGCCTTTTCCCAACTATGTTGTGGTCGGCTTCTAGACTAACCGGATGCAGCTGAATACCTGTATTTTACATGGAAAGCCTATCTGACCTCTTTAACCCAGTTACTGGGTAACATGAAACCCCTTGGTTAGACTGGTTGTCAGACTTTTTGGGCTTCTAACTACCCGTAACGACTGTCAAAGATCTACGAATGACAGCTGGGACCAATGGCTTAACGTACTTTCCAAGGCACGGAGAGGTCTCGGAGATATGTTATGGATGGTAACCCATCCACGA
The DNA here is from genome assembly GCA_949128155.2 of Xanthia icteritia. NCBI lineage: Eukaryota > Metazoa > Arthropoda > Insecta > Lepidoptera > Noctuidae > Xanthia > Xanthia icteritia. Next base: position 9,937,019 of record OX421942.2, on the reverse strand, counting down.
ACTGACAACGACAAGCGTAGCTTAACCTTCAATCGACGCGTGCGGCTGTTATCATTTAGCCACGAGCCCGAAATTCTTACCTTGGAGCATGAACTATTTAATAGTTTTCTTTAATTACATCATTATGTAGCTAAACAATCGCTAGTTTTAATTTCTTAGTTCCACTCTCCAATTAAAAGCATTAACAGTTAACTGTCTTCTATGTTTATAATCAAAAATATGTGTTATATCTCTTAATAGGTACTAATAAGAGATATCCCAAGCAAGATAAAATTAAATTGGCTGTATAGTTAACCAAAATAGGCCCTAACTGCAGCATAAACAACGTTTTAATATCATACATTCCGTTTTACTATAATACTCCTATTGCTGTTATTGAAATAGCAAATAAACCTATATTCTTAACGCCAAACAGAAGTTCTCAGCAAAATTTTCCGTAACTAAAACGGATATCATTTGAATCGAATAGTCCTTTGTCCGAACCGAAAATCTGCTGATAAAGGAAAGCTCTTTCGGCACCAAAAAGGTAGCTATAAACGTAGCCGATACGTAAGCAAGACAGGAATAAATTGGACTCAAAGATTTATTGCCAAATGCTCTTAACCCGAAACCTTTCGCCCGGAGAATAAGTCCACGCTATTCAGTTTTTCGGGCTCGAAATATATCACATACGGTCCACGATTGATTAATGACACTGGTTTCTGAAAATCAACAATTTGCTGCTTACTTAGATAAGGTTAAGTTACAAGATTAGCGTGCATATACAAAAGCTGTAATTAACAATATAATCATAAAATAAATCTTTGCACCGACAAGTTGGTTTACAAGTCTTTGCAGTTTACGACTCGAGGCTTGTAACCCGCAGGTAACGACGTGCTTCATTACTAAAGTGTATATTATTTATGTCGCCTTTTAGCGAGTTTTATATCTCTTTTCTTACTATAAAGTTGTTGGAATACGACAACCGAATAAGGCCTAAGGGAAGAGTTCTCATACTTTTATTGGACGATTCTTTGAATACAATATATGATTCAAGATAATAACCTGACACTGAGAACAGGAAATGTGTTTTTTTGTCTATAAATTATCAAATAAAACGCCTTTACTTTTATAAAGTTGCTATATTTCAGATTTCTGTTCTGGGTACAAACACAACTGTTTCTGAAAATATTTTGAATACAGATCAAACTGTTGTCTCTTACGTTAGGTAGGTATGCGAAGTATTAAAAAATTTGAAAGTTGGGGAAGGTTAGGTAATTACATTAGGGTTACATTTATTTCTAATACACAAATTTAATATAAATATCACAGTCAAAGATTATATAACTAATATTCTAGAAAGTCCTAAAGGTATATGGCAGTGAAATGCAGGGCTTCGATTTGTTATCTACGTTTACAGTCAAAATTGTAACAACCTAAGTCGTGGAGTACTGTATAGGTATAAAATATTAGCTTACAAGAAAAACAATGTTCACCAATGGCAAAACTAGTCCTATGTACTGTGACTAGAATATAAATTAGGAATAAATTACGAGATATAAATATCAAAAGTTCGGTATCTACATATTACAAGCACTACTATGGCTAATCTACAATGGTTATGATCTTGTCTGACGAATATTACGTTATACATTATCTACCTACACCTAATACAATCTTAATTTTTCAGTTCGACAATATGAACATCACTAACAACTGCGAAACATTTTTCCACGTAACTTATCTTTAAAATTTGCAAAGATAATGTTGATTATTGCTTTGATTTCCTCTTCCAACATTGTACACATCTAATTATTTGGAGTTCCATACACGGTCTTGTTTTCTGGACTCTGTGAAAAATGCATTAAATCTAAATATACGCATCGTCCATTACAATGAAAAGCACTGATGGGGCATAGGGGTAAATTGTAAACAAGATCAATTTACCTCATACGGCGGTGGCGGTAGTATATCACACAGATTTATTTGACAGCCCTGCTCCGACCTCGCTACGTTCGAATGTCTACTCGTCTGAATGGGAATTTTGAAACTGTTCTCCCTGCCCAGCCAGTGCCACTGCGGATAGTCGTACTCTAAATCACTCGCCGGACACACTTTGCTTTTGTCTTGTCGACTTCTTGATCCGGATCTATTTGTATGACAAGAGGCGCAGTCGTCCTCCAGGACATTAATGTCATTATGTGCGTTCTCATGCCTCGGCTCTCTGTAGTCTTTAGTTGATCTGCTGGACGTGCTATGGCAACACGTCGAACATTCTCCGTTCGAGTACTGAATGCTTCCATTACACGACCTAACAATGCTATTGTTATGAGATCGTCTTTCTGAACAATTTCTCAAGTCTCCGATGTCGTTATTGTCCTGTGTGGAAAATGATATTTATTGTTACACTTATGAACATTTTGTGTGGTATTTGATATCTGATAGAATTAACGTATGCAAATTCGTTGAAATCTTATCTTAAGTCAACAATGGAGTTCTCGAAAAGCTTATCAAAGCGTACCTTGAAATTGAGTTCTGTGTAAATGGCGCTGGACGCGTAAGGTTCCGGTGGTCCGCGCCGCATTCTGTCAACACTCGAAGCGTCTAATCCTTGAATGGAATTCTGAGGCAGACTGTACTCTGGTTCGACACTTAGAATGCTCGTTGATTGCCCACCTGAGGATAATGTTAGATTCTATAAATGATTTCACATAAAACGTGTTCAACGTAGTAGGCATTTTCTTGATTCTTGATTTAGACAGTTTGATAATAAATCAGTCCGAACACATAAGTATTTTATCACATCACAATCGGTATCTGAGTTATTTGTCCGTATAAATTTCAATGGAATTTATATCGTGAGAAATATGTCAATGATGCTCCAAAAATAAACACTCGATTATCGGAATAGATAACAAACGATACTCACCATGAAGAAGACTTTGGTGACAGCTGCTAACGTCTAAAGTGGGATCGGTTGGTGCGGCGAATACCGGCCGGTCTCTTAACCAGATAGTGTCTTTATTCAATAGACACTGTTGAGCCGTTACAATGGACTGACCTGCAATAGGGATCAATGTTTCAATTAAATATACTTAAAACATAGCTACTGTTTATACACAAGAATGTCAATTACCAGTAGATTTCTTCCTTTGAATGTTGCTTCGTCGCTTGATGTAGTAAACACTGAACACTCCGATTGCGATTATGGAGAACAATGTTAATCCAAGAGCTAGGAGCCACGTTTCTTGAAATATATGCGTTATGTTCGAGTCTTTTGGTGGTTCAGTCCTAAAGAACAAAAAAGTTACATTGTCATTTCGCATTTCAATTGTTTAAAAGAAAATCTCATAAGAAATTGAGCAGTAAATCAGAAACAACCAATTATTCAAGAAATCTTAAAACTAACTTTTAGTGCCGAAATTAGCATACAATGATGAGGAAAAGGTACCTATGTAAGAAAACGTAGGTATGCATGAAATTAGAACACTTTTAAGACGTATACCTACCAATACTAATAGAAGGAGTACCTACTGTATATTTTGTAGTTTGTCAGTGTCGAAGGACTTATGGCCATTGGAGTAACTCAGTAGACCATAACATGGTCTATAGTAATATTATAGACGTATCCTATAAATACTCGTTGAGCCTTTTCGATGACTGAGTAATTGTGGATTTGTGAAATAAATTATACGATTAGAATACCACAAGCACAGGCAGTGTCTTAAGCGATTGCGCTTACATTACATATGTCACAGTAAGATGGTTGAAGCCGTGATATAGTTATATTCCAAGGGATATAGCTATAGTATACCGTAACAATAGTTTTATGAGAGCGGTTCATAACTGTCTTACTAAAAATTTTACTAAGAATTTTACGATGATGTGAGCATGATCTAGTAATATAACTATTAGGGCACTCCGACCAAATAGGTTGGGTTAGGTTAAAACTGTGACCAACTACACGCGAGCCGAGCGAGCGAAGTGAGTGGTGCCGCGGCTGGCGAGCCCTACGTCGAAATTGGTCGCAGTAAAAATTAAGGCATTTCAACAGTTATGAACCGTTTTCATATAACTATATTACGGTCTATAGCTATATCTCTAGGGATATAACTATATCACGGCTTCAACCATCTTACTGCGACATTATACATATCTTAAACGCCAAGATTTATAGAAAGTAGAAGTTATCAACTGGATAGTCTGCCAGATGAAGAGCATAATCGAATGTAATAGATCGGAAGCATCACTTACTGTACGTAGTGTCTCTGCGACTGCGTGGGCAGCATGTGTATGTGCGCAGGCGCGCTAAAGGGGCCGTGTCCGCGCTGCGTGACGGCGGCAGCGCGCGCGCTGTACCGCCCGCCGGCTCGCAGCGAGCTGGCCGCGGCCGCGCGCGTACGTGCGCCCAGCGACATCTGACCCACCACGCGACCACCAGTACTACCACCCACGCGGATCTCGATCTGTGGTCAATATGTCTGATTATTGAAATTCAGTATTTGCCTTAAAACAAAAAAAAAATCTTATTTCCAAAACTCATTAGCGAGTCGTCCACGGCCAGCTAAACTAAGTTAGTTTCCATAGTTGAGCCAGTTTTTCATACATATTCGCTTAGCTGGCATAGTTTGTGGTGGACGCACATGTATGAAAAACTGGCTCAACTATGCAAAGTTTAGCAGGCGGTGGACGATCGGCTATACTTCTAGTAACTATACTACCTGCGGTCGTTGACCTGAAAAAAATCTACAATCCGTTTTTGTTTTTGTTCTATCATGTTTAGTTATCGATATCCACCACATCCGCGGAGTTTCGCTGGCTTATTTAATTTGACCCATTATATTAGCATTAAGAGAACGCAATTGTCTTAACTTTTTAAATGTACCTACTTCTACCCTATGAGCTCATGAATACAATGTTTAAGAGGGAACAGGGCGTGCGATTCTCCATACAAATGTATTCTCCTTTTTTCTTCCTGAATAATGCCTCTAGAGTAATCATTTTTTTTCATAAAATCAAGTCCCTGTTATTTCCCTTTTTTCAGCAACTTATCGGTAAATAAAATATAACCCTCCAAAAATTACAAACATGCCCCATTTTACCGCCGCGATTAGAGGAGTACCAGACAAATTCGAAAAGTTTTTAACATCAATGAAAATGATACGAACCTAAACGTACTCTTTCTTAAAATTTTAATGTAAAAAATAATTAATTCGGTTCAGTTTTCGAGGAGAAAAAAGAGGAATACAAAACGTCGACTTCGTCTTTTTTTTTGTGATATAATTGGTCTAAGCTGTAGCTATCCATATCGAACTCTACGGGGGCAGACTTGAGGTAAGAAGGCGGCAATAGTTTCTTCAAATAGCTGTTCCCTCTTAACTCATAAAACAAACTGACGTAAGTGTAATTACTTAATAACCAAACAATCTGCCTAGCCTTTTCCCAACTATGTTGAGCTCGGCTTTCAGTCTAACCGGATCCAGCTAAATACCTGTATTTTACATGGAGCGACTGCCTATTTGACCTACACAACCAACTAACTGGGTAATACGATAGCCCTTGGTAAGACTGGTTGTCAGACTTTCAGGATTCTGACGACCCGTAACGACTGTCAAAGATCCACGAATAACAGCCAAGACCAACGGCTTAACGTTCTTTCAGAGGCACGGAGGAGTCACGGTATGTAACGATGATCACCCATCCACGGACCAATCCCGGCAAGCGTAGCTTAACCTGTTGGATCGACCCGTGCGGCTGTTATTACTTAGCCAAGAGCTCCTCAAGTGTAATTAATAACCGAATACGACAAAACATACGATCACCCCGTTACAATCGGAAACATTGAAATATTGATTGTAAACACACTTTAATATACTTACACATAAAACTTTATCGGTCAAAACAATAATCATAATTAAACAATAATTGGAAAACAAAACTTACCAAGTAGCCTGTGAGTTCACCGTTCCACGTGTTCACAGGTGGCGGTTCCCATCGTATCCACGCGGACGTGGCGTTTATTACACCCGCTGTAACGCTTTGGGGCGGCGCCGAGGGCACTAAAATATCACCACCACATAAAGTATGCAACCACATCCAATATATAACAAAAACCGAAAAAAGAATCCTTAGCTCCTTACCATCTTCGTCCGTGAACCCAGTCATCAAATTCGAAGGTTTCCCCAGTAACATCTTGTAAAACGGCATCAGGAATATATCGTATTGTGTATATGCCATCAATCCTGATAGGATGTAGCTCGATGATCCACTATTGTCCACGTTCATCAGAGACCCGTTTGAGCACAGGACGTCTGGATGAGCCGGATTTAGTAACGTAATTTCTTCATCAGTTGCATTACGCCAATTTAGTGTAGTCCCATTGTACCAAATTTTAACGCCTTCCAAATATTCGTTGTAGTCGGTCAATACCTAAACAAAACATTAATATAGTTTGCGCTACACAATGAATGGAACGACAAAAACTACAATGTATTAACTTACATCCCAAACAACTTTTAAAGATGTGGAAGATAATGCCTCTACCCTTCTTAGAACCAACACATTTTGTTGCAAATATTTCCTCGCTTGAACTAGCTCATATTGCGTCATGTGCGTCTCACGTTCATAATCTACGCTATATTCACGATCCAAAGAAGGCTCTTTTAGTTCATTGTTTCCTTTTTTTAGCACTTTAAGATAAGCCTCTTGCATAATACTGCCAGCTGCGTTGACAGCTGTGCAAATCACTCTCCCACTGTGTTCAGAACGCGCCCCGTCCAAATATAATAAGCTCGAATTACTTTTTGTACACTCCGGGAAAAGTAAAGAATCCTGGATCCCTTCGAGAATCCAAAATGTGGTCGGTGTAGGTAAGCCTTTAGCTTCACATGGGATGGAAACCACATCGCCCTCCCATGCGGTCAGATTGGACGGTATTTGCGTGAAGTGCGGTAAGGCTGAAACAGATGGCCGTATTAAAATAGAACGGGCAGTTGTTAGAATTATTGATGCAATAAAATCGATCTAAATAGAGACAGAGCTTACAGTAAACGGTGAGTGTTGCGCTGGTGATACTGGTGCCGGCATGGCTGTCGGCTCGGCAGGAATAGACGCCAGCGTCCGTTGCAGACGCATGCTCTAGCCTTAATAGCCCTCGGATTATACTGGCATGGGAAGGCAACGAGCCGTCCTCTTTGACCCATGTTATTTTTACGCTTGCATCATAACTCTAAAAGTAATTACGAAAATGTTAGAACTAAATCAATTATGCCATGACATAAATGGTACCCCAAAGGCAGTACAGTACATTACCTGGCAGTTAAACTCGACAGTTTGCCCAACCAAGGCGGTTACGTTACTAGGTTTAACAACAAAGTGTGGTCGTCTTAAAACAATTAGTGCCGCGGCCCGCGACTGCCTTTCACCGGCTATGTTTGAGGCTACACATCTAAACAGACCGCTGTCTGTCGGTAATGTTTCTAAGATCTTTAAGTTTCCTGTATCTGTTACTGTTACCCTGAAATGAAATTTCATTATCACTAAACATTCTTAGACGAAAACAATAAATCGTTTTGAAAAGCAGTTACTTTAATCACATAATATAAGACAAAAAAAGTCTAGTCCTTAACAAGTTTACTTAACAGTACACTATAGTAAAATCATCCATACGACATCGGTGCTATATATATGTGGTTCGGGCTGAAAAAGAGTTGCAAATGATCTTCTCCATGATTTTTTTTCTTACCTGCCATTAACTTCAACGTCATAAGACTGACCATCTTTGAGCCAGTGGACCGAAGGTTCTGGAACTCCTCGAGGAGGCGAGCACTCCAACAAAGCTGGTTCACCAGCAGCTACATGTACATCTCTCGGCTCTGTTCTGAATTCATCCCGAAGAACTGCAAATTATATATCTGTTACTACGCAGTACTATCGAAGAACTTCATATCCAAGCAGTTTGAAAACAAAATCCCGTGAACACGATGACCACATCTGTTACCACCCCGGTTCTATAGCGGGCGAGCGCTGCAAGCAGAAATAGTCCTTACGGTGTATAGATATGAATTTCTTCAAGCTTTAAACTAACAAGAGTCAGGTTGACATTGTAGCATGGGAGAAAATGTCGCAGTGACTTGTAACGCACCTGACAAGGCACAGGTTGGTTTAACAAGGTTTCAACTCGTAAGTAGCTAGTGTTTATTTCTACTCTCCCTTAGTAAATAAAGCGTAGGTAGATTAGTACTACTGAATATTGGAAACGAAAGCAGATTGATTTATAACTGTGTTTACGTTGGGCAGGTTTCACTCAACTGATTGAACTAACTCGAAAGCGGTGGGAATTATTGGCTTGCGTTCCAATAAATAAAATGTACAGTTCTCATGTTTGTTAGCCGTGATTTGCAAGGTTATTCAAAATATCTATTTTTATTACTATCTTTCCTTTGCTACAGACAAACCGGTTACCTGCGACACTGATTTCCCTGCTTCGTCAGCTAAAGTTACGCATTGTAAATATTCTAGAGGCAACTTTCTTCACTCAATTCATTTAATTCTAGTTTCGCATATAGGAAACTTGAAGTTTATCTTAGAACGTAAACTATACTTGCTATCGTCAGCGCCATACACACCACCCATTAATCTCTCCAACAAAGGTTAAACAGTACTCCGACACACGACAAACATTTGTATGCAAATATTACCCCCTCCCCTGCAACCCTGCTTCTTGTACAGTCAAACAAAGAAATTGGTATACAGGCAGTTAACTTGCAATTACTTTTAAGCAATGTTGTGAGCGTGCTGAGTAGTCACAAACTCTTTAAGTGTTATTTTTACTTATTTGTTTTACTTTAACATAACACGGCCAAAGGTCAATTACATTAGGTAAAGACAAGTAAGTAAAGTTAAGAAAAAGTTGATACGCATACAATTAAAATGCATAAACCTGTCCCAGCGCCGGCTATAGAAGCGAATAGAGCTAGCAACTTAAACCTACTTAGCGAGCAACGAGCAGCAAGTGCGCGACAATGACGAGCGATTACTTGCTGGCTGCAATGCGCATGTACCGAGCGTGTGTCTCTCAGCGAGTTTTCTACCCGCCAAGTGAGCGTCACTGAGCGAGTACTCTCTTTGATAGCTGTTGTCGCTGCGACAAATGACTACTCGCGCCGCGGTGTGAACGAAGCGATCAACTATTACTTACACGGAACCTACAATCTTTTGTACGTTTCTTGAGCGAGAAAATCGCTGATAGCTAGTCGCTTCCTCATCGGCGATGGGGCAGGTGCCTATTGGCAGTGCAGTGGAAAGATGAAACTCTTTGCCTGTACACAGAATAGCTTGTTCGACTGTACATGTTCTGGGACTCACCGGCGACGTTAAGCGAGGCATTGTGACTGACGGCCTCGCCAGCCAGGTTGCGTGCCACGCACCAGTATAGACCTTCGTCGCTCTCCTTTTTGCCACGGTTAACCCTGGGGACATGAATCTTGTGAGCTGTCTTGATTGTTCGTAAGTGGTGTTTATTATGCCTAGATTCATGAGGAGGAAGTTTAGGATTTAAGGGTACACTAGTCGACGGCTCTAACTCGTTGGTGGGCGTGACTAATATGCATGCTAATTAGTCTAATTATTTATTTCTTTATTTATTTATTTAGTGAAATAGATCATAATTTATAGCAAAAAGGAGTGCGTAAAATTTCATGAACAGACCTTTGGGCATATAGATATTATGGAAAAACTACAGGATGTATTTACTCAAATTAACATTGTTTGAACTTTGAAATAAATTATCTATCCCTGTATGGTTTCTATTTTGCCATTTTTACTACATAAGTTATTTATTTACGCCCAAAAACGAGGTAACATTAATGTTGAAATATAGAAGTTTCGACGCTCATAACTTACAAACCATTTTTTTTTTGCCAATTCTGCTTAAATACAGGGCCAAGACAAATTGATATAATTTTTAGTTTTGAACCTACACCGTCAAACAGAAGAGTAATCACCATACTACGTTTGTATGGAAGAATGACCGACTAGAGTACCCTCAAGAGCTGCATTTTAGTAGATAGGTAAGTACATGACTGGTGACATGTTGATGTTCTTTAGGTAAATCTTTACCTAATTCTCCGAGGATTACAGGCATAATCCTATGTGTTATGTCACGTTTGAGAGTTTGATTAAATTGGATTTCTTGGCAATTGATTTCTAAATGACCATTCTTCAGTTGGTAGATATGTTCAAAAATACAATATCAGTGTCGATTGTTGTGATACAATCAATATAATTCGTAACTCTAATTTAGAATCTGAATAATCTCTTTATTATTATAACTCACCTTATGAACTGTAAATAATAATCATCAACTTGTGAATAAAAAATAAAGTTTCTTAAATTATTTCTTAAGACGCTGAAAATTCGGTAGGTATACTAACAAGATACCTTCCAAAAATACCACGTAGGTATTTAGATCCAAAACCGTGTCTCTAGCACAAAGAAAATTGAAATTCGACCTCTTTATTCAAATTAGGATCGTTACAAAACACTTTTTGATCACACACCGCTGCTTCAGAATGTTATTTCCCCGGAACTGTAGCAACGGAAGACACTTAGGTACAGGAAAATGAAATTGGCAAAATATATAATATATGTACATAGTATGAGGATGCTATTTTTAAGAAGATACCGAGAGTATATGCAGTTTTGTTGGACGTGGTCTTTGTTTTCGAAAAGTTATAAAATTAAAACCTAACTACGACAAAAAGTCGTAGTCACACGTGTTACGACATAAATCGAACAGTTTACTTGTGACTCCGGATATTTAATATATCTGTCTCTGATGTCTTGTTTATACCTTTTTAGATGACTTTTTTGTCGTAGTTGCGTTTTAGTTTTATAACTTTTATTTTTATTTAAGTTATTTTGGGGTTATAATATATATATTTTTGAAATGAGCTAATGTAGCCCTTTCATTTGATACTCAATATGACAAAATATTTTTTTATTTTTTTATTTCATCGCTTTATGCCCTCTAAAGGGCGCCATATTGAATTTGAATGTGACGTCACATAGCCTATAAACCAGCGGACGATCAAGACGCTTTCAACGACTCCATTTGTTAAATTATGATGACAAGTTTAGAAGTTATGAGGTATCAGATGAACAAACATACATACATATCGGTCAAAATAATAACCCTCCTTTTTGCTTCGCCGTAGTCGGGTAAAAAATAGGGAGGCTTACTAGAAGATTTTTGTTAATATTGTGGTAAAGCACGAAGATGGTGGCTGCAGTGATATATGTGGCAATGAAGAGTTAGAAGAGTACAGAATGCTGGTTATTATTATACCAAAATAAGCACTCCATCTCTTCTGCCCTGCACTTTTTCTGTCACATACTCATCTCAAGGTCCATAACCGGAACACATAAGATTACGCCTGTTTCCCTCAAAAGGATCTGCAGAAGTGTACATGGTACATTTCACCGATTATGTTAAGGCAGTAAGTCGGGCTGAGAACTTCCATCTCATCAGCTATCCAGAACACCCGTTACAATATATAAAACTACAAACGTACCTTAAAAATAGTAGTCCGTCTTCCAACAGAACTCTGTGTCCGTCCTCAGCTTGCGGCAAAGGAGATCCATCCTTATACCACTGCACATAAGGCTTAGGTCGGCCTTCCACCACACATCTCAGAGTCGCAGGCTCACTGCGTCCCGACACTGTGTTCGATGGGTGCTCCTTGATGCGGGGCGCTCTGTTTTGTGCTGTAAGGAATTAAAAGGGAGACAGTGATAACATGACGGCTAACAGGGGAGACTGGGAGAAGAAAAATATAATGGGACAAGGGCCGGCAGAGAATGGACTCGAGCAGATTTGAATACAGTTCAGGCAGTGAACCCGCAATAAGCGTCAATGTAAATTGAGCCATTCGAGTCTGTATTTTTTTCTGACACAATTCTTAGACATAGCCCCACAGTTTAAAGCCATATTACCTATTGCTATCCATCCAAAATTGTCTACATTGGATTCTGTACTTTGGAACATCTTTGACGAAATCGTGAACAACTACTTAATTCTTACAAAGTAAGCCCAGATTGAATATTCCTACTGAAAATTTCATCTGCCTAGCCATTTCCAAACAATGTTGGGGTCGGCGGCCAGTCTAACCGGATGCAGCTGAGTACCAGTATTACATGGAGCGACTACCTATCTGACCTCCACAACCCAGTAACTGGGTAACACGATACCCCTTGGTAACACTGGTTGTCAGACTTCAGACTTCTGTCGACCCGTAACGACTGTAAAAGATCCAAAAATTGCAGCCCGGACCAACGACGGCTACTTCAAAACTGATAACCGCAAATAAAATTATTATGAATTAAGTTTTAAATATATGTAGGTATAATCTATGAAGTAATGACATATAAATGAACCATTTAGCACGTGGTTAACACAAGGTGCACATGTTTATTTTGTAGAAACATCTGCTTGTGTCTCTCTTGAACCATATGCAAATATAATATTGGGAGTATATTATTCAGACCAGCTGTCAACATCCTTTGATAGTTTTGATATACATACATACAGAAATTCACGCGTTCTGCCCATGGGGGTAGGCAGAAACTATAGAACGCCCCCTGCTACGATCTTTACATACTCCTTTTGCTTGTTTTACGTTCATACATCTGGTCGTACATGCACGCCGGTTGCGAGTACTACGCACCTGATCTTTCTGAAGAACATCACCAATAAGGTCAGTATATTATGTACTTCTAGGGCGTTCCCTCCCAGCGTTTTCACTCACATCTGCCTTGTAAATACCTTTTGTTCGTCGCCTTTCATAAATCCTCTCAACATCACCAAACCATCTAAGCATATTCTTTTCAATTTAAAGTATTAATGTTTTTTTTTTAAACATTAATACATCAATGTTTTGATGTAATGATTAAGAAATACAGAAATTACCGATTATAAATTAATTACCTAAGTTATACCTACAAGTACGACAAAAACAGGCATGATCATGGTCATGCCCAAAAATTTCTAAAGCAATATATAGGGTGACTGGTAATTAGTGACTGATACTTAAACACGTGACATTATTCATCGCGAAAAAAAATCTGCTGTTCCCTACATTTTGACAGGTTATGCAAACATAAATGTAGGGAACAATAGATTTTTTTTTCGCGATTTTAGGTGTGGTCCCATATAAAGTCACGTGTTTAAGTATCGGTGACTAAATTACCAGTCACCCTATATAATTATCAGCACTTTTAAATATCATTATTATCTCAATACAGGTACTTATTTATATTGTTTTATAAAAAATACAAGAAGAAATGAGACCATAAGTTTCTTACACAGGCTTCTTTTCGTGAAGCTGAGATTTCTGCAATTTACGAAAACCATTAAGTATATTTTGTATATCTATAATACTGCTCCAAGAGCTACAATTAATTAAGAGTTAGAAATCACAATACTTATAAGTCAACAAGGAGTTAATAGCTTATTGGATTTTCCTACATTTTCCTATAACTACATGATAACTGTCATAATATCTTATCAGCCTATAACAATCTGCACGGTGGACACAAAGGAGCGTTCCAATGACCCTCTACAATTTGATTTCAGAAAGGATATCGCTCTGAACGATTGGTGATACAAATATAGCTCTTTATTATTGAACAAGTTCGAGAAGTAGGTATAAAAGAGGGAGCAATATAATAAAATACTATGAGCAGTTTTATCCCATTTAATCGTCATAGCAAAAAACAAAATCCTTTTAATTTCACCATGTCAATGAAATGCGCTACCAGTAGCCAACCTCCGTTATATGAATTAATTTAATATTTGAATGAAGAGAAGACAAATTAAAAGTCTGAAGTTTATGATATAGAGATATCGTAAACAATCTGAGTTCAGACTTTAATTTTATGGAAATATATTGCAGGTAGGTACAACTATCAATGAAGCTTATTAAAAACATAAAGTTTACGGAAGCTGCGCTGGCTGATCTAAACTAGGATCTCCTAGCTTAATTTGAGTGTCGATTCAGCTACATTAAGCTGAAACTTAGTCCGGCTTAAGTAGATCACGGCTCTAAACACTGACTAATAAGGTCGTACTCAACTAAAACCATTGATAATGGATGTTGTTTCACACATGTTTGAGGTTTTTAACCTTTTAAAACAAATGGTCCTTGTATGTTTAATTTTATCACATTAAATTGTAAACACATTGTTGTAACAGTAACTATTAAACTTGTTGGATATGATTCATTTCAATATCTCTCGGTGACTTAAATGTTTAATGTGTAGTGACTATAAATAAATTTATTGTAACTGTTCAAGATGTATGATTACTTACATTATATCATTATGCCTTATATTATATATTATTATTATCATTGTTTCTTTTTATGTTTTCAACCATATTTCAGACAGTCAAGAGATCTGTTCATTTTATTGGTCAGTTACGTTAGTTAAAAATGTTAGAATTTATGTTTCGAAATCCAATCCAATAAATCAATGTAGGTAATTTATATCGCACGCCGTTCGTGTTTGTTTAGCTTTTTTATATTATGTGGAAAATGTTGTTTGTACATTTCTACTCCCATTTTAGTTTTAAGTTCTATACCATAATCAAAATAAAATAAAATAAATCGTTGAAATATGTAGTTCCAAACCTAACATTATCAAAAATGTCATTCATTAAATAGGTATCAAAATTATTGAATCTATTTGCGTTCAGTATTTTTACTGAATGCACTTGATGATACTTTGATCTCTGGCTTCAGGCAAACCACTTCACTTTTCGTGGGAATCGTAACAGACAACAACATCACACCATTTTGTATACCATAGATTAGGTTTCTACCTAATCTATAGCATGCATTAGAAAAATAAAATAAAAACAACCGACTTCCAAAATAACACTACAAAGTGAAAAATTACTTTAATTTCGGAAGTCGCTGCTAAAAAAAAGAAAATTCAAAACCAAAGACCAAAGACACCGCTTCCGAAATTAAAGTAATTTTTCGCTTTGTAGTGTTTTTTCGAAAGTCAGTTGTTTTTTTTGTAAAAAGTTTTATTTTTCACTTTTTATTCTGGAACCTACCACAAATTCGCTATGTAAATAACTGTGACGGAAAGTTATTACCTATAACAACATCTACGAGTACGTGGACTAAGTGGGAAAAATACGTATTATTGAAGCTAACTCAAAAACTACTCGAGCACAGTTAATAAAATTTATATGGGACCGTAGTATCAATCTGCCTAGCCTTTTCCCAACTATATTGGGGTCAGCTTCCAGTCTAACCGTATGCAGCCGAATACCAGAATTTTACATGGAGCGACTGCCTATCTGACCTCCACAATCTAGTAACTGGGTAATACGAAACTCCTTGGTAAGACTGGTTGTCTGACTTTCGGGCTTCTGACGACCCGTAACGACTGTCAAAGATCCACGAATGACAACCGGGACCAACCACCTCTGAAGTATGAGAACAAAAAAAGAAACATCAAAATCAATTCATAATCGGCGGAGAAATAGTGTAGAAAAAAAACATGCAGGCGAATTAAAAACCTCCTCCGCTTTGAAGTCGGTTAAAAATTCTTTGATAACTATAGAGAATCAAGTTTAAATATTTTGCGCTACTACGTACTGTTTTTGCGTGGACAATAAACTAAAGTTGACAAAAAAAACTGTAGTGAAACGCACATAAAAATGGTTTCTGTTCATTGATTCCGCCGATACATAAAGAATGTGCATCACGCTCTAATTCTAGACTAAATTGATGATCATTCACTATACCCATGACTTCGTAATATAAACGTCAACGAACTGGGTGGAGCTGTCGCCATTTTTAAACACATACTTTAGTACCTAAGTACAATGAAAATGCAAACGAAATCAATGCTCACGTCATGTTTTTGATGGATTGAATATGTGCAAAAAACTATATGTGGCGTAGCATGCTACGGTAATAATTTAATGATCTAACATATTTTCTGGAAAACCATTTCTCTACGCATAAAACGATAAGTATCTTTAATATAAACACAATAATTTGCAATGAATAGGTACTGTAAAATAAAATAATAATCCATAAAATATTCAGTTTTTTAAATTCTTTTTCTTTAAATCTTTTCTTATCTGTTACATATTATCTAGTTTATTTATATTAAAAACAATTGATAACGTACAGGACTGTTTCAGATTCACTGATCCATCAAAATTCAAATAGAAATTACACTCTATCTACGCAAATCGTAACAACCACAACGAATTCTATTCACGCATTAAATCGAATTAAGTTGTCCTTACAATGTAATGCTACATACATTAAATTTCGATACTCATGACGATAAACCGAACGACTGACGCCTACTCCATCCGCAAAGCATTACTCTTCTATTCTTACAAATAAATGAATTCTATTCTATTCTATTCTATTCCTCTAGTCATAGAAGAGCCGCGTCTTTATAAAAAGTAACATATGGATCTCTCAATACAGTTCGTTTGTCCGTATGTCCGTTCCACTACATTTAGATAGACACAGAGATAAAACGAAACTCGGGTATTGTAATAATTGTGATTTATTTTAAGTTTTATTTCTTTAGATAGGGTTGGCTGTGAAGTGTTCTTAAACTAAAACCTATAAAAAATATTGTTGTAGAAGATACTTTTGACTTACGTCAGTCTTGTTTTTATAAAAAGCGTTTGACCGCAATCCGTTTAAATAAAAAGTAAAGAAGGGGTCAAAGGTGGACTGGCTTGAAAAATAATTTGCCTAGACGTTTGTCTAAGTTTTTTTGTAAGCACTGTGCAGACACCGTGCCTATCAAATAGGTAGATTCTCTGGCAAAGATAATTTAATGAAATTCTTACGATTGAAATCATTGGTAATTCTGTTTAAAATGTCGTAAAAGTAAACACCACCCATAACTAACTACATTAAATAAATTTACATATAATAATTCAAATTAAAATGTAAAAATTTGCCATGAATAAAAAGAACGAAACAAAAGAAAAGTTCAGAAGTTATTTTTTTTTTAAATATTTGACAGCTATGCATCGATCTATAAATTATTCAATCGAAATTACTTATACGAGTATAGAACCGGCCACAGCTGCATGGTATAAATTAAATCTGAAATAATCACTACCCTCTCTATATTATTAACTACTTACATAATTGCAGTCTTTATACTAATTGTAGACCTTTTATGTGCAGCCAAGCGAAAAGGCAGGGGGAACCTTCTTACAAAAAGGGTTTTTTTATATAAAATAGGTGAGTTACGTAATTTCAAGAGTCCATAATACCTCAGCTCAAATTCACTCCTCCTTATTTCGCTCGCACGATAGTGCTCGCGGACTGAGTGAGAGCGAGACTGAGCGGCGAAGAGAAGGCTCCAAAGTGCCAATAGCTTGGGTAATTTCTTTTTACGGCAAGAATATAATTACGCTAAAGTAATAAAAATAATTAAAAAATTGTATCTGCGTTATAGTTAGTTCAGTTATAATGCAAAGTTTCATGATCTAATTTGAAATATATTTTGAATACCAGCGGTTTATTTTTCGGTCTGGAGGTAACTTTAGTTTTTTTTTTTATAGAATCGTGTTTTTGTCAAACACAGCATATAAATATTTATCTTCAATTTTACCATATATTTATTTCAAAATTAATGCGGCGTATTTTCGATATAACGGAGGATTATGCTAAGAAATTTGAGGTAATATAGACTCTTAAGTATAAGCTCTTTAATTGGTATTCTATTCATAAGCTCTAGTTTAGTTTGTGCACGTGTTTGCGCACTGAGTTGAAGTGAAATGATCACAGGATTAAATCATCACAGGGTCACGAGCTGGTCATTCTTATTGACAGTTAGCAGTAGCTTGAGATCAATTGTTGCAATGGACAAGTGCAAAAGACGCATTAATGTGTTCGGTGAGGTATGGATCGATAACTCAGTAACTCAAAAGTGCCTTATGGGCCTATTTGAAATAAATGATTTTACTTTGACTTTGACTTAGTACTAATTTCTCGCTGACTGCCGCGTTGGTCTAGTGGCAGTGTCATCGACCTGGGAATTGAACTCAGGACTCATGGTCGTGAGTTCGATTCCTAAGTCGGGCAAAGTGTTATTGGGTTTTTTCCATATAGTATTTCTCAGTAGTAGCCCGCAGTTTGGATTAGTGCCCAGTTGATGGCAATAGGCTCACGGGACTTTTATAAAGAAAGTGGGCAACGTTGCAAATGTCTGTCAAATATTTCACTGTTTCCATTAATTTGGCAATATTACTATATGGAAATAAGAAATATGGCTCACTAGAGAACGAAATGATTATGAAATGCAATAAGTAATATCGTAACACCGAATATTTAGTTTTAGATGTAAAAAAAAGTAAGTATTTGTAAACTTTCCAAATGCCTTTTATACACCTACAACGGTAACAACATCAAATTCAGTGTTATAATTGCAAATCATTGTTAGTATTTTAGTTCACTAGTTAGCCATATTTCTAATTTCCATAATGTAGTAATATTGCCAAATTAATGAGTGCCAAACTGGCGAAATGGGGGTGTACTATAGGTACACCTCTGCTTAGCCCTCAAGGGAATACAGGAGTAATGTTATGTTTTTAATACCTGTTTTAATGTCTCACTAAATATCAAAGCTTTAGTACCTGATGCCGAGGGACATTAAGAAAATAGTTGTACTGTACATAGATACTTTTTTAAATAAAAAATGCTTACGGCCAGCCCTACGACAAACTCAGGCGCACCATCGGTAGTTGTCCTTTATTAATACTTGTCACTGTCAATGATAACGCGACACAATATAATATAAGTTCTATGACAATGTTTGTTCTTTTGTTGCACAGTGTGGGTGCACCGTGCAGCCGGTGGAAATAAATCGATTAATATATTTTATACTTTTTTATCAGACAACTTGACACAATTGATGTAATGTGATTATTTTGAACTGCTTCATTATACAGAAAAAGGTCGGTTACTATGGTTACGTTATTTTTGTTTGTTTGCCTTCGTGTCGCCTCTTTTAATAAGGATAACCTTTAGTAGAATTTTAACATAATATCACGCCTATATTCCACGGAGGGCGAGGCAGAGGTTTACCTTAGTACACTCATATTTCGCCAGTTATGTTTAAGTCCCATGTAATGGGGGCGAGCCTATTGCCATCAACCAGTACAGATTCAGACTGCTACGGAGAAATTCCTGATGGAAAACCCTAGTAAAACTTTGCCCGAATTGGGAATCGAACCAACGCTTAGCAGTAACGCTTGCGACCACTAGACTAACTAGGAAGTATTAGAATAATTAACTAATAGAAAAGCATATCTAGATATGGAAGCCTTAAAATCTGTTAGGGCTCCCGCAGATAGGCGCGACGCGACTGTAGTAGAACAATTTATAGGAAAACTTCATGGAAATTGTTCTACCAGAATCGCGTCGCACCGTCGTCGTCAGCGTCGCGTCGCGCCTGTCTGTGGGACCCTTTATAGTATTACACTTTTCGTAAGTGGGAACATATTGAAGATACCATAAATCTTGAATAACAGTATGATAAAGATAAAAATTGTAAAGTCACACGGTTGTCAAATGCGTGAATTTATCGCATTAGTAAACCAACTACTATCAACTCAACGAAAAAGCAAAGGTTTTTGACCTGTATTGGTGCAAAAAGTTAACGTAAGTGGTATTGATATATAATTATGTATTATGTATGGCTAGAACAGAACTTTGAGTTCCTACTTACCTAATCATTTGCGCTGATTCACGATCTGTCAGAATCTTTATGCGTAGGTAGGTATTCTTCGAATATTTTATTACAATCAAGTGGCCCTTTTGATTATTATTTATTGTAAGTAGATATCAGGTTTGCAGAATCAGGTTTAAAAAAATAACTTTCATAATTTGCTCCATTAAGAACTTTTCGATAAAACGTTAATTTCGATTCGGCATCAATAAAATTACAAGTTGGCGATCGATACATCTGTTGTGAATTAAACACAGCCAATAAAAACATACAGTTCCAAATCGAATGACAAATACATTGAGAAATGGTATCGTGAGATTCTGAATCGGAGGTTGATTCGGTACATAGAAGCAACAAAGTCCTATTTTGTTTGTCTAAGTTTTACTAAATCTATATAACAAACTGGTCGTAATTCAATTTTAATTAGCGTAAATCAATTAAATCAGGAGCAACTACAGCCAATCGTTCACCACCAGCTAAGGTAAGTTAGTATGCATAGATGAGCCAGTTTTTCTAGCGGTGGACGATTGGCATAATTATTTGACAGGAAGCGCTTTTCTGCGTACACGACAATGATTGTCTATTTACCATACTGAAAAGACAAAGGAAGCGCGCCAAACAAGCCCCGCCCAGTTAACAAATATTAAGGGATATACATACATTACTGCCTACTCTACTAAAAAAATACAACCTACTTCTGAATATTTGTGAAGTTAAACCTAATAAAATTTTAATTAATCCGAATTAAATAGAAAGTCTATAAAATTAAAATAAGCTTTTATGATCAACATCATTGACGAAAATGTGAGAATTGGAAAGTTTTCTCAACGAAAATGTACCATATTAAAATTTCCATTTTATAGCTAAATAATTCTCCCATTTATTAGTGAAACTTTAATGTTATTATTTCCCATTTGAAACTTATTAAACCATACATCAATTCCACCTAATAATTTTCAGCATTGTTTATTTTTTCTATGAATATTAAACGGTTAATTAACGCTGGTAACTTAAAAGTAATTGCTGCTTAAAAAAATATATATTACAATTACTGTCTACAATACCCATTAATCCAGAATGAGGCCAAAAAGTTCCCACTATAAACTCGTAAAGGCCCAAAGTCCACTTAACTGACCGTTAACGTTAATTAAGGTAGAGTAAAAAAGAGAAAAAAAAGGTCACATTGTTTTGTATCGGCTACCGAACAGCGGAACTACATTTTATTAATTGGATACTGTTTTTTTAATTACCTGATGGAGAACCGATCTGATAAAAATGTAAGTCGCGCTCAATTGAAAAACGGTTTTACGGTGCAGCACTTAGGATCAATAAAGTCCAGTTTTTATGCGTGTTATTGTTATTGGAGTATCAAGATCTTTAACTACGTTCATTTATTGTGCTGGTGGAAAGTTTATGCCTTCCTTATGTGCCTAATAATAGGCTATGTAGGTATGTCTGTCTAATTGTAAACTCCAGTTGGTCCTTGAAAACTTTCATAGACGAGAAAAAACTTTATCGCTATTATATTTGAGCTTTTTCAGTGCGCCAAAGTCATGAAAATTATGCTTGAATGTAATCATAGTTTTTTTAAATCATTATAAAAAGTAATTTTAACCAAGGAATTGATCTTCAAGAGCAATCTTCTAACAGATGATCAAATAGAGTAGCTAGTAATAAAAATTCGGCCTTAGTTTCTCTTGGAGCTTGCATCTATTCAACCATAATAATCTTAAGCAAAGTTCAAGTCAAAATAAATAAAAAAGTAATAGTTACCATTAGTTCCATTCAGTCCAATGAGAAGTAAATGCACAAATACAAGAAACACAAATTGGTTCCTTCCATTTATGGTGTTATCGCACTCATTAACACCAGCATCCACCATACTGCCACCAAATTATGCTTAATTTTCACACCATCGATAATTTACATGTTTACAATTTCACTATAGAGGTTCCACTATTTATTTTTTTCACTAGCATACTGTAATCTCCATGCGTTTGAATTTCGAAGGTTTAAAATGTCATTTCATTTGAATAAAAAGTTCGGTAAACAAAGTCGGCATCGCGTCCGGAGCTCGGTTCCACCGTCCCACACGACCATGCGGCTTCGAGTCTTGCGTCGTACTATCGCGTCTCCCTCCCTCATCTCTGTTTACTCTGTCCCAAATGGGGGGATAGGCGAGTGCTCCAAACTTTATGTAACTCTATTATGGTATAAAGAAACATTATCACTTGATTTGACTGTCACAGAAGTTAAAAGTATTGTGTTTGGGGCAAAGTTGCGTAAACACGTAGGTGAACAAACCCAATTTGTTCTAAGTCAGTTGCGAGAGTACTTAACACTCGAGAAACTTTTTTATGATCTGTTAAACAACCTTGCCTACTTGCTGTTTTCCACAAACAGACTTTAAAAGTGTTTATTTTCACCTTTTTGGTAGGATTGCGAAAGAATCTTGCACGTCGTAGTAACTATGGTTATCATTTTTAATTAACAAAATTTTCTGAAGTAGAGCGTACTTTAACCATTTTAGGTACTTGGTCGACAAAATGGGGCAACAAATCAAATAATGTCATTATTTTTTAGTTTGATTTTACATTTAAACTTTTACAGTGTGTGCTTTTCAGTTTCAGCGCTTATAAAAATAATGTTAGCCTACCGCAAAATAATTTATCACATTGACTGGATTCCTATTTGTATTTACCTTCGGAGGTCGAAGTTGAATAGGTGTTAGTAAAACTTTATCAGCCAAAATCATGGGGTTCATAATAATAACAATCCATCAGCCCACGTCAGCAGTAGGGTTAAGCTTCACAAAATCAATGTGTGTCCAATCAATCACAAATCCACCGATATTAAAATTCTATACAGAATTTCAACAAAAGCGAACCCATAATCTTTACTAAGTTTTTGTCCAAACAAACCCCCACGATCGAAACTTTGAAGGCCCATTTAAAAAGGAAAGGGAATAAAATACGGCTTATTTCATTTGACGCATTTGTCGAGTTAGCGCAAGCGCACCAGGCGGCCGCCGACAAAGCCAATGGGATCGTATAAAAAACGTTCTAATTTCAAACCGGTCGCCCCTCCGCCGCACGCGCTCCTGCGCATCCCTTCGCCCATTATTATGCTGAAGAGGTCATTCACAGTTCGCACAATACAACCCATACATGGGTGAGTTGCTAATAGGTGAGGCTGAGGCTGGGCGCTCTTCAATCCTTTTTGAACTTTTTACTATTGAATTATTTAGTGAATGTGCTATACAAGGCCTTGTAATGACTGGTCCAAGGTAAAATAACTATGTAGGACGTATGAAATTGTGCCCACACAAGCAATGTTAACGACGCCTGCGATTTAGTAATAAGTCATAATTATAGTTAAATTGGCGACGGTACACAATCCTTGATTACAAAGTCTAAACTTTAGGTTTTGGTATAATTACACGAAGCTAAATTACCAAGCAACCAACATTTAAATGTATATAAACATTCCTCTAGTAGTGACTAAATGCATTCAATTTGCCAATAGACATTTAAAAGCTACGTTCTTTTTTCGAAAATGTCATGATCTGCATAATATATCCTTTTCCCAACTATGTTGGAGTCGGCTTCCATCCGGATGCAGCTGAATATCAGTATTTTTCATGGAGCGACTACTTATCTGACCTCCACAACCCAGATACTGGGTAATACGATACCCCTTGGTAAGACTGGTTGTCAGAATTTCGGGCTTCTGACGACCCGTAACAACTGTCAAAGATCTACAAATGACAGATGGGACTCTCGGTATGTAAAGATGGTCACCCATCCACGGACCAACTGCGGCAAGCATAGCTTAACCTGATCGATCGACCCGTGCAGCTGTTATTACTTAACCACAAGCCCCGCCCTTTTTATCGAAAATGACCAAGGCCTAATTTCAGTACTGATCCTGGCCCCAAAGATTAAAAAATATATAATGTTGTGCCAACATTCAAAATAAACGATGACAAGATGTGCGTAATGGCGCGCAGACATAGCAATCTCTTTAATTGAAGGGTGGCTGCTAATTGAACTGGTCCTGATACCGAAAGATATCGACACCGCCATGTGGTTTTAATTTTTTTACGTCATACCCATGCAAATTGGACATCTGAGCCAAGTACACGATCACGTTGATCGAGTAAAGATTAAATTCTCGATACTTTTATAAACGTAGGGTATCGATTGCCAAAACTTAATAATATTAATAGTAGTACGCTAACCAGTGGCTACAGGCATTTTTTACGAAATCACTTAAATACCATACGGTTGGTATGGATGGTATTAAATGATTTCATAAAAAAATGCCAAAAAATCGAAAACGTGAAAACTACCAACCCACACTGGGCCCGCGTGGTAGATTACGGCCCACTCTCTCTCACAGAGGGGAATCAGTGACCCAGCAGTGGGAAAGTTACAGGCAGATTACACCATACCAACCAAAAGAAATATAAATTACAGTTATTGCATTGCAATAAAATAAAACGATTTTTTTTTTACAATTCTAGACCATTATGTAACCTATTGCCTTATACAGCTTCAAATCTGATGCAATTGTTTGAAAAATTACAATAGAACACCATGTTATGATAACTATAAAAAATGTATTCATAAAAAGAAAACACATAAAAACGACAGTGGGCGTTACAATATTGCAACAAAGCAGTAAACAAAATGTATTTTTTATTTCAACATTGAAAACAAGAAGTAAATTCAGTGCATTTGTAATCAGTGGGGAAAACAGTAGCCATACGGATGTCGCCTACGTCGTACGTGCGTGCACTGGCAATTCGAGAAAATGGCCACGCGACATTGAGCTCTGAAACTAGAAGAAAACCTCCCTTTTCATCTAAAATAGCAAGACAAAGAGAGGTGTCAGAGGTCGTCATAGTCTGGTTACAATATTTTTATTGTCCACCAGTTCAAATCCATAAAAAGAACCATCTTAGCATATATTATAAGTAGCACCATAATAAAAGACGTTATTGTTATTTATCTGGCCTAATTCCAGTGTTGTTGGCATATAAATTGCCTTTTTTATTTAGACAGACAGCCCATTCTCGGTTACTAAATCATAATTCGCACGCTCGCCCAATTAAGCCAAACGTTTTAGTGAATAAAAATGCATATTCATTTTCACCAAGATTGAAGATTATTGATATGACCTTAAAACTGATAGCAATCGAATGTTTTGGAGCACAGTAGCTTGTTCCAAATCAACTATTAAAAATGTAATATTTAAATTTTGCGTCACCAAACTATACGATTGCACAATTTGAGCCATGAATATTCATTCCTTGAGTAAATTGTTAAATTAATGCAATGCTGTAAATATTGGCACAAGTGTTTTTTCAAAGGTTAAACTTGAAACCTTATAAGGCTTCTTTTTAAATTTTTATTTGAGACTTGCATCTGTTGTACCTATATTAAGTAACCAAGCATTTTCTTTTCGTAAACAAATTGAAAAGAAAGTAAAAAATTGCTACGTTTCATTACTCCTCTATTTGTATATCATTCGTTTACCAGTGAATCTTTGTGGTACTTTGTAAACAACAAAAAATATCTAAGCAATGGAATTCTGCGAACGTCTGGAGGTGGCCGTGTCGTCATATGTCAATCGACCGTGGTGTGAGTGTGAACACTAAAATGATTGTTCTTAACACGACCGTTCGTCGCCGATGTATATCTGTTATGATCCCGAGAAAGATAAATGGATCTTTCGAAGAATTAAAAACTCTTCGGGACAAACTTGTGGGAATAATACCACCTACTTTGGAAGTTTGCAGCATTAAAATACTCTTTGAAAGACATAAATCGTTGATGTCAATAATAAATGGTTTATAGAATAAATAGCTACTTCTACTGAGAGCAAATAAGACAAAAGCGGTTGCAGTTTACTATTAGCTTTGTTACAAAGGGGCGGTTCAAATGCTGTACGTAACATGAGCCAAAGAACTATGATATTTAATAGTTGATATTAGATTTTTCGAGTTTTGGGGAAAATCGTACTTACTTCCATGTATAAACAGCTGAAACCTAATTCCACAATTATAGATCTAAGGGAACTGATAGTTGATGATACATTATTAAAAAAAATATTCGTTTTTTTATCTGTGTTACTGCTTAGTGACAAAACTACATCATTATATTTAAAAGAAACTCGTAAATTATAAAATAAATTAGGAGTTACATATAACACACATAATCTACATCGTAATTATTTATCCAAGATTAACCTGTCACACCTAAAACGAAGATCAAACGCCGTTCATCATAAAACGCTGCGTTCGGAGCGCCCAAGTGTGTTCTCCCGAGCTTTTCCCGAACGACACCCATTGATTGATGAACAGACAACTGCCGTGTTTTGCATTCAGCTATTTACGGGTATTTCCTCCGCTTAACCCGTCTAAAGACTGATTAATGGCGACCACCGCTGTCTATTACGCGAGGTGACTGGTGGATGTTTGCTTCACTGAGTACGTAAGGAGTACCTGAAGGAAGTCTATTTAGGGACACGTCAGGCCAATTTAGAGGTTAATTCCTTTTTAGTTGTTGAGACAAAAGGTCACAAGTTTTTTTTATGCTTCGTAGTGTAGCAAAGTATACAAATTTATTTGTAGAAACGTATCTTTCGTAATTGTTGAAAATATCTTGCCAATTTATCACTATTTCAAAAACTTCAAGATTTCGTGGCGGTAGATAAGGAATTATAAATGATGGCAGATTTAAACCAATAACGATAAAATCATACTATCTATTTGATACTAGAAATATTCTTACTTTGTATCTACACAAGATATTTGATTGTTTTATCAACATTAGATATCGATACCAATCGCGTCTCGTCTGTGAAGTTTCGCTGGTTAATTTAAAATCACCTTGTATTTTTATTTACGTAGATTTGGAACTTTTTTGTCATCCATACGTTATATATATAACGTAAATTATTTTTAAATGTTTTTTCTTCGACAAAATAATATACAGTATGGTAAGGAGTAATTACAGACAGCTGAAAGTCAAGTGAAAGACCTACAAGTTCAAGAATGTGAAACGTGACGATTAAGTTATAACGATTTACAATCATGCCGATGTTCGTGAATTAATGGTAGGCCATCAGTTTTGCTGTTATTAATTTCCAATTATAATTATAGTGAAGTATAGCGCAGATCTTGCCTCGGCGCCTGCGCCTACGCCACGTTGCGCCGACGCCAACCGAACATAATTTGCAACCTGCTAATAGCTATCGTGAAACTGCACGCTCTAGGATTTGTGGGGCAAGTTAGAGGCTAAAGCGTTTGTTTGAAAATAAACGTTAGATAACATTTAAAAAAGGATAAAACTTTTTCATATAATTTCCAGACAAATTTTCAGCTATTGAATAAAAACTTCTATAATAAATATATTGTTGGATAGGAAATCTATTATATCTTCCAATCATAAAAAAAACTCGTAACAAGAATCCAATTTTTATTTTCTAGGCAAAAATGCATACTTACATAAAGCCAAGCGCTTTTTTACCTTAGTAAGTAGAAAGTCAAGAAACAACGATTCTTATTCTCCTTTTGTTAGGTTCATACAACTGGTTATACACTAAATTGAAGCAGCAATTGAGTATGTACCGGTAAAAGTTATGATTCTATGATGTGCCGCTTCCTGCTAACCGCTCATAAGTTACACCACTCATCAAAAACAGCGTGGGTCGTACCAAAGCTGATACCGGCCTTTCGCATCGTAACTTTACACGATTGTACTTTAATTTTAGTTATTTAAGCGCCAACCATCTTGCTTTTGATGTAATTGATCATTAAACTTGTTTATGATACATAATCGTGTGCACATAGACAATAATCGTAGAAGTGAATGTTTGTGGTGTTTACGATTTGTCATTCATACATTTATTTGCTCGTTAATCATTTTGAGGGTTTTTACGTAGCTATTGCGTTAGTCATTTGTTTTATTATTGGTATTGGCTAATGAGTATTGAATTCTGCCCACGCGTTTGATATTTGATCGAAAACTGGTTGGTCT
Source organism: Xanthia icteritia (assembly GCA_949128155.2). Taxonomy (NCBI): domain Eukaryota; kingdom Metazoa; phylum Arthropoda; class Insecta; order Lepidoptera; family Noctuidae; genus Xanthia; species Xanthia icteritia. The sequence continues at coordinate 9,909,207 of OX421942.2, read as the reverse complement.
GCAAATATTATGCCACATTTTTTTCGCAATTCAATTTACAAACATAAATTACTTATGTCAGCTGAGCCGGTAAACTTTAACATTTTTAATCTATTGATTGTTTTGTACCATCAGACTTTGACATTTTGTATTCACCAAAATTGCCAACAATGTCATTTGGTTTAAACAGCTTTTTATTATTATTATTTATCCTTTGTATAGATTCTTTTATATTTTATGAACGTGATTACATTGTAAGCCAAAGTAACAGATTGTAGATTTGTAGACCATTTTCTGTTTTGTTAAGTACCTGGTACATTTTGACAGGCCTACACTGTCCTACCATACCTATTAACACGGTAATTTGAAAACATTACCATAGCCATTTATTTTTAAAAGAGTAACCGTGGAGTTTCTTGCCGGCCCTTCCCCTTACGAAACGACCAATTGGAACCGTGCACCTAGCTTCTGACGTTTCATAAGTGCCTATCTAGTTTATGTGAAATAAAATATTTTGATTAGATTTAATTTGAAAAAGTAAAAATAATTTGAAAAACGAATTCGGACTGACAAAACATACGTCAAACAATAACATTAACAATGTGCGATATATATTTGACAGCCACAATACTTGAAAACTGCAATTCACCAAATTCAATAAGACCCGCGTCTCGCGCTTTTAACAGAACAACTTTCAACTTTCCTGCACTACCCCTGTATAATGAAAAGAAACAAAGACTATTTCAAGTCCCCTCCGCTCCACTTTTTCGTTCTCGCGAATAAAAACGTCTAAAAATACGTCGACTTGTCGGAGGTACTTTTTATGAGGCTCGAGTGTTAGCAGACGTACTAAAACTTGTTCACAAGTTTAAAGCTTTATTTTAATTTTCCTTGCACACGATGCCGACGAGTTTCCCCAAGAAAAAATGTTTAACTACTCTGCACGTGCAAGGAATAAATTGCGATGTTTTATGAGAGCCTCCTACAAATGAGGTAGCTTAAGGCTGTTATCGTAATGTAGATTGCACAGTTGATTACGAAGAAGTATTTTAGGCACTCTTTGGACTTTTTAGGGTTCCGTACCTCAAAAAGAAAAAACGGAACTCTTTTAGGATCACTCGTGTGTCTGTCTCTCTGTCTGTCCGTCTGTCACAGCCAATTTGCTCCGAATCTAATGGACCGATTAAGTTGAAATTTGGTACACATATGTATTTCTGTGACCCAAACACGGACGTGTAACGTAAATAAATGAATTTTTAATATGGGGTTCACTTTTGGGGGGCAAATAAGAAAATAAAATAAAAAGTTTTGGAAACCGAACGAAATGAAAAATTATATAAAATATTTGAGATCAAATATTTTATATAATTTTTCATTTGATATGGCTACGGTTTATTATACGGTTTATATATATAATTTTAAAATAAATACTTCTTAAGATTTTTAAGAAAATTTCCCAGTATCTCCGAAATTTCTGAGCGTAACATTTTGAAAAATATACTGAGATTGGTTCTTTACTCATAGATTACAGGAAAACCTATAAGAAGTCTATGGTCTTAAAATAACATGGTAAATCTCTCAATATTGTGCGTAAAAACTTACAATTGCAGTTGGAATGTATGGGAGAACATGTTTTTCAACTACTTAGGTTTGTTCTTGGGATAAACTCATCCCAACTAACGAACCCTTCATTGTGCGTGGTCCGACACGCACTTGGCCGGTTTTTTTGGTCATAGCTTATGCTATTAACAAAGCTGGGGGCATTTACATGTAATGTTATAGTTTGAATTGGATTATAAGGTGTGACCACAGATTAGGAGTGCGACAATAATGTCTTCTTAAAATTCTTAAAATGCAATCTCGAATCAAAAATTCAAAAATCAAAGATTGATTGGTGGATTGACAAAATACACGATGTGATATTATTTATTATACTCTTGATAACTTTTAATTTGTGACATGACATATGTACGAACATCTCGAGTAGTTTTCAGTCACGATACATCACTCGATCTCCTCCCTTGGGTGTCGTAGGATACGAAGAGATTATACATTAAGAGCATGATGGGTAACATCATACTGCTGGAATTTAGATGTCCCTTAGGATTGATAGGTCAGACGGCCATCGATCTGACTGCTCAAATACCAGTAGAGACATGTGAAACCATGTCTCAGGAACCATGAATATTAGGTGGGTACGTAGACACATACTTGTTGTGATCAGAACCCCAAGATAAACGAGCTGCGATAAATAAATTCTTTTGAGAAAATGGATAAAGGAATCGGCTAAGAAAACGGACGTGCAAGAAAATTAAAAGTAGGTAACTCCTATAAAGAACTTCAAAAAGGATCAAAGATATAGGTCTGAGAATATTATCAATACCATAGTTACTTAAATACAACACCTATAAGCATTGAATCTCTGTTCCACGAAAAGGACATAAAACATCAAACAAGTTCTGGGAACAAAGCGAGCTCGATGATAAAATGCCTCGACTTATGCAAATTCCCTCATTCCCTTCAATAAGGTTTCAATAAAGTAACATTGTCTAAAAATTCCACCTCTTTTTTATGCTGTCATGAGATTAAATTGAATGTCTTGTTTTACGATTCTGCTTATCTCACAGTAATGCATAAGAATTACTTTTTAGGTGTATAATAAAAAAGATTTTGTTTAATTTATTTTTATACCTTCATTATAGAAGACTTCTCCTACTCCAGGGATAACAAAAGTTTGATAATCATATCTACAGACATGGTTGGACCAACTTTAAAAAACTGAATTTGTAAGAATTTTACCATGGGTCCATGGGATCCAACGACTAGACTCTTGTAGTCTAGTGTTGTGCTCTTACAGACTACTTATTACTTCACAGTCCACTGTTGTGCTCTTACTAGAGCAATAAATTATAGAGACAAATGCAAAATATTCCAAAATATTTGTAACATTGTAATACAAAGCATTCTAGCCAGCCACTGCTGTGGTGTAAATATAATACTAACGATGTGTGACTATTCTCTCCCTTTTGTTAAGGCAGCTCCATTTCGGTATCTAAATACAAAGATTTAAATCGTTAGATTTGCCCTTACCGTACTTAGCCGCGCGAAAAAGTATTCAAACTGAGAAGAGCGCACACAATAATAATGGCGTTTCCATGACAATCAAGTCAAGTCACTGCGTCATTGCAAAAAAGCAACTGTGTTCTGTTTTAATCGTTAAGAAATTTATTTTAAATATGCCCATTATTATAAAAACGATTATTAAAGGAGGTGTCAAAACAAAACGGAAACGCAACTTTTAACGCGGTAGGGCGAATCTAACGATTTAAATCTTTGCCCTAAATACTTATCTATACACATGTCAAGCATTGTGCACCGTAGTTAGGAAACAATGGAGTTCCATGCGAGACAGAAAGAGTAAGCTGCTATTTATTAGCCCTGAATAAGGACCTGTATGTGAAACAACACCTCATACTTGAAATTGTAAAGTCTAACATACAACTTAGGATTTATCGCTAGGGAAATCTTGGATTGTATTGCGTAAATTGTTAGTCAAATACTAAAAGTAAACAGAGCGGATCATTTCAATCTATAATTCTATACTTATCTAAAGAGGTGACATTTTTGAGGTTGTATATAGGGGGGTAATCTTCGGAACTGCTAATTCTTTCACTAATGGGAGCCGAGTGTCATAGGATTTTATGTTAAAACAAAAAAAATCTAGAGGAAGAAGACGCAGGCAGAATTTAGTAGTAAAATAAAATGCAATGCTCAAATGCTGAATCAAATGCTTTTGACAAGAACTTTAGGTGAATGAAACACTTTAACAACCTTTAAAATGCATCGTCTGATAAAACATTAAAGAACCTAAACTATCTACATAACATTCCGATATTATTCAGTTCAAAAACAGGGTATAATAATAATAATAATAATTTAGAGAGATGTTGGCCGAAAGCCTCGACCAACATCTCTCGAGGCTCTCATTAGGCGGTTGGATCAAGGGCCTGATTCAGAAGGCAGTACTCCTCGATACGGCTCGTATTGTGAGGAGGTTCCTGTCTCTGCAGCCCTAACCACCGGTAGCTTGGACCCTGCTCCCGACACCGGCGCACACTATTTTTTATATTTTTAAATGTTTTTAATTTTTTATTCTAATATTTAAAAATATAATTTATATGTATATAGTTAAATAAAGGAGATAATAATAATAAAAATATTTATTTCGTAAAAGAAGAAACACTGCACTTTAAACATTGTAGATTATGCGTTTAACATTTGTCACTCTATAAGCACAATTATATAGCTCTATCCCTTAAACTAGTACTAGCCTGTATCTTAAGAGATAGGGTTCTGCCATAAGGGTACAATAAATAATTTACATTCTGCAACAAGTGAAAGTGTCGATGTTACATACTTATGCTAAAGTTATTCTATGAAATAAGTATGGGTAGGTTACTTAGTTAGTGTTTTGTGTATGTGAGTGAGAGTTGGTGTATGTACGTGTAGGTGTGAGTTCGTGTGCATGTATGTAGGTGTGAGTGCGTGTGCATGTATGTAGGTGTGAGTGCGTGTGCATGTATGTATCTGTGCGTGCATGTGTGTGTATATAGGCGTAGATTTGTGATTGTGTTTTTAAAAGATGTAGACTAGAAGATTTTCCGTTGTGAGGTAGTCCTGTTGTAATAGCCATTGAGCCTGTTGTAATAGGTATCGATGCACGTCGTCGTCAAATCGTCGATTTAAAATTTTCAAATGTGGGTATCATCATCATCATCATCAATTCAGCTGAAAGACGTCCACTGCTGGACATAGGCCTCCCCCAAGCACTGTCACTTCGACCGATTATGTGCCTCCTGAATGTGGGAATCGGATATTCTTAATGTCATATATGTTTATATATAATATATTACTATGAACCCGATGCAGCATCCTATATTTCGGCGTTGCTTGTTTCGTCAGATAGTTTTAGTATTCCTTCAATGTCACATATTTGTGCGGCTACTTGTACTATATACCTTCCACAAATGATCACATATATTTGCCGTCATCTTGTCGACAGATATTAATATAAAAGGCTGAATCATAAAATCAGATATTATTGCCGAGCTATTCATAATAAGTAATATATTTATGCTCGTGACTGTAGATACTACGATTTTCTTTATCAAAAATACGGCAATGTACGCCTTTGGCTAGCACTTACTTCTAAATGTAGGATATGTAAGATTAAACAGCCGTTTATTCAGTGCAGACTCAAGCGATAATTCAAGGCAATTAAAGAGAATTTTGTGTATCTTGTCTTAATCTTAAATTGTAGGAAGTAATCGCTAAAGTTAGCTCCAATAAAATTTTATTGGAGTTGAGAAGTTAAGCAGCGGTAAAAACCGCGATTGTTCAAATGCTCATAGATATTAATACGTTTTGGAAATTATTTGAAAAGTTTAGTTCGTTTCATTTCACGTAGGGAACTTCTTCCTTCTTTCATTATCATTTACCCTCTTTTTGATTTAGTAAATTACACGGTTTAGTACTACCTTAGCAGTAAGATTATTTTCATAACTTGATAGTTCGTCCTCTCAAGAAGAGAGGACGTTATATTAATTTATGAAAACTCCTCCATCTTAATAAGAACTTGGAATAAACTTAGTAAATAAATGGTATTTATTGCTGTAATTTGTGTATTAAGGACAACAATCTTATTGATTCTATTATGTAATTAATCTTGAATAAGTGAATCTACATCTACAATCGACAGCCATTGCTAACTTCAAAGTCAATATGCTCACAGCCACCCACCACGATTCGATTAGGTACCCGCTGTAAGCTACACCCATCCACGGGCTTAGCTCCCAGCATCAACTTTACGAATACATAACTAGAGCTCTGTCTACTTCACTAATAGTAAGACTTCCCCCAGTGGTAACATGAAAAACGGTTTTTGCCAGGGAAAGTTTCCTCGTCCGCAATATCCCAGCTAAGCCGGATTTGCAACTCACTCCCGGCTTCTTCCTTTTCTTTTTAATTAAAACACTTTTATGGACACTGGAGAGATTTTAAAATGCAAGTTAATTGAAGTGATACGTGACTTCAGACCCGCTTCGTTCCTTCCTGGATTAATTCTGGATTACATATTTTGCTATAAAAAGTATCGTAAAGGCGGAGATTAAAATGTTGCAAAATATGAAATGGATTCTTTTTTTGTCAGCGTGAATCCGATCGAGTACTCCGTTTGTCGGTTTGGTACGGAGATTTTGAGCCTGTGAATGTGTACAATATACAAATCAACATTCTGGATTCGATTTTAAAAATAGATTTTGGACACAATATAGTTATTTTGGTGTACCAATACCAACATACTTAAAACGTTAATGGTGCCGATTCTCTTGTAGGTACACCGAACTAACTAAACTATCACAAAAATTCCTTACTTTTGGCTATGAGAATCTTAACGCTACATATAAAAAATCTCTAAATTTAAACATTATTTTGACTAAAATCAAATTCGACAATCGCGACATCACGTGGTACATACTTGTTTGTCCTACCCCGTGATTTTTTTTAGAGCCGGTGGCGCGCTCCACGGCAGCCTCCGCGTATTTTATATGGAATTTTTCACTTTTTGTATGGAAAATATGAAAAATCCCTACGTGAACCTACGTGTTGAAAATTAGGGGTGTATGAATTTTAAAAATAAATTTTCATTATTTTTGCGATAGGACACCATTTTCGAGATATAAGCAAAATAAAAGAAAAAAATACAGTACTGTTTTTGCACCTGAAGTCGAGGTGTTGGTGTGAATTTTAGTTCATGACAACCAATAGTATTCCAGATTTAGTTAGACAATCAAAATGTTAGGTGAAAAACGTTACATTCAAAATTGTCATTTTCACTAAATTAAAATCTCAGTGTCATCTTAGTGCTGTCAAACTAAAATATACTCGTAGTTAAGTTGTATCACTTTAGTCTATTACAGAATGAGAAATCATCGTTAGACAGGAATAAACTAAATTTTAGTGATTTTTTGTCTAGTTTAGAGGCAAGAGAATCGGCACCAATATTTGGTTTCCTATTTGTTCGTGAATGATGCTAACAATTAGTAATTACTGACAGGAAACTATTTGCTGTAAAGAATTAGTGGCAAGAGAGGAATGCCTTAATAGCGCTATCTTCAAAAATATTAACACTTGTGGTAAACACGAGCAACGCAATGCATCAACACAAAATTAAACATTTCGCTTCAGCCAAAAGAAGAAATCCTTTTCATATTTTATTTTTCCTTTTTTTGTTTTCATCAGTCTTTCGCGACACCTCTCAAGCCTCCTACTTGACAGAACACATGTCTTGCAGGCTTTCTCGGTATTTCTTTTAACATACGGAAATATTACGAATGGAGAGGGTTGAAGCGGGTTGAGTCGGGTTATGCTTGCGATTAATCATTGAGCATTAACCCTTATTCGCCGTTTAACGCGGTAAGTACGTGCTTATAACTTTCTCGCGTTTAATGGTTCGTCTTTATTTGACGAGTTTTATTGCGACTTTATTTTCGTTTCGTATCTGAGGTAGGCCAAATATTGAACGAGCTTTAAATAGGAGGTTTATTATTCCTGCTCGGATCATCGATAGGGATCTATCTGCCATATGTTGGGGTTCTTTTGAAGATGGATTTAGAAGTGTGTTTACATCTATAAATATGTTGATAAAGCAATCATTCTGAAGCATAACCGTCGCGTCTGAATCGCTTCAAGAAAGGACCGGCAATGTTATTATTTAATAAGCGGTAACTAATTTCTTACACAAGCTAAGTCTTATCAAAGGATAGCTATTAAGGCGCTGACAACAGGCAAACAGTAAAAGTACGCTTGACTTAAACAAAATAATTGCCAAATCTATATAGTTTATGGTAGCGGAAAAAATATATGTGCATCTCTAACTTATTTCTCAGAACTTGTGTGTTACCAGAACACGTTTTGAATAAAAATACTCGATATAAATTAACGTTAAACTAACCTTATAATTAATAACAAGAACGTCTTATTTGAATGGAGAACTAGGTTGTTTTTCATTAGCGATTACTCAACTCATTTTTTAATAAATCGATAATTGCTTCATATTTTGCAATAAATTACAGGCGTTGTCTCATCGCGCTTCTCTTTATTTTCTATGCAGTCCGACAGTGACCGCGGTTAAGCTGTTGTCAGCGTCTTAAGGAAACCCAATAATTTTACTCAAATCTTTAAGATTTAAACTTTAAGATTAGTTAGTTAATTGCAAATTAAAACTTTAAGATTAGTTAATTAATTGCAAATTAAAACTTTAAGATTCGTTCATTTCTTATTCATCCGACCTTTAACAGGACGTCGAGCGAGACCTCAAAGAAACCTTAGGGAAAATCGACAGCAATTAAAATTGCTAACTACGAAATAAAACTGTTCATTGTGCCGAAATAAATCCGAACCCACTTAAAAATATATTTTCGTTCGAATAGAAATAATACAACCAACATTATAATCCCTAAAAAGACCCACATTTCTTTTTTCATTTCATTTCAAAACCAATTTATTTCCTACAAAGACGTATTCAATAGCCCTTTGTTATTCTACGGAATTGATTCGTGTTTTATTCGATTCGTGGATTCTTATCACATAACGACGGTAATATCTGCAATGGTTTGGCAGATGGGACGTTAGCATGGTCCTTACTACCCGTAGCTCGTAACTCGGCCAGGGTACTTTCACAATGAGCGTCCACATTCGTTGAAATGGTAATGGGTTACGGTCGGTAATTTGAGTACGTCCGGGAAATATATCGCCGATTTGGCTAGGTAAGATATTTTTAGTACTATATCCTTTGTGTTTGAAGTATTTTTTCGTTTATTTTCTGGAATAAAAATTTGTTTTTAACCCGTTTTTACTGAAGAGAAACTTTACCATACTGTTTTAAATAAACAGAAAGAAACAAAGAACTCAGAAAATAAAAACTATCTCAGCAGGAATGAGGTAGATGGGAATCTAAAAGACTTCAGTTGCTCAACAGAGATAAAACAAAAACACCTTTTTCAACTTTGCTTAAATAGAAAACTCTAGTAGCCTGAGCCAGAGCTATCTCCTCTCTAAATCTGGCTTCCATCGACTTTATTAAGTAACGAAATAAGAATTTCTCGCACGTCGTACGAAAGTTAGGACAAGTAACAAATGAGACGTGGAAAAATCGTCGAAATATGTGAGCCGAGTTGATTTTCCCCGAGAGCTTTCTTTCTACTTTCGTTCTATTGGTACTTTGATCTAACACGTGTACGGTGTTTCGTATTAATGGCGACGATTTATCCTCGTTTGAAATATCACCTAAGATATTGATGTGAGCTTAGGGACTGGTTATTTTTGGTGTTGTTTGATCTCGAATTTGATGTACCTAGTTGTCAACTTGATTTTTGTAGACTCTCTCAGATTCATTTCATGGACATGACATGAACCTTGTAAGATATAGTCAGTTGGTCCAATGTGGCACCCAGTTACATGAGAAAAAATATCATCAACAGGAAACTTTTAATTGTTCAAATTAGTAAAGAATATGAAAGCAGTGATAGCCTAGTGGTCTGACCGTCGGACATCCAAGTCATAGGTCTCGAGTTCGAACCCAAGGCACGCACCTCTGGCTTTTCGGATTTATGTGCGTATTGTATAATTATCACTTGCTTCAAAAATGATGAAGGAAAATATCGTGAGGAAACAGGCATGTCTGAGAGATATTTCTCGACAGCATGTGAAGTCAAGTCAGAGGCCCATGGGCGGCTTTAAAACTCTGAGACCAGAAAAGAAGAGTAAAGTATGCTCCACCGACAACAAAGTTACACATACTTCACTCTGCGAAAAAACTTTTCCTAATCAAAAAAACATTAAAATCAATAAAACTCCTAAAATAGAATCAGATGTAGATGATCACGGGAGTACTGTAAAAGATCCTAAATATCAATACCACATGTAATTGATAGGTAGGTTTAATATACCCTAGGGTTGTATCAATTTACTGGTAGCAGTAGGAGCGAACCGCGATCGTCCCTCGGGCTTCTAACCGTATTTATGGGACTCTCGCGACTTTAATTTCCAGTTCGGTTTTCTAATCGAAGTTTATAGTACTTAAGTCTGATCATTATTGATGTTACAGGAAAGAATTTTAAGTGTGATTATAGGCCAGGCTTATAAATAGATTCACACTTTTTTCGATAGAATTGAAATTGAAATCGATGAAGATGGACAGGAATATTGAAGTGTCAATATTTCAGATATAAACGCTAGATTGCTGTGCTCGAAACAAGCTTGCGTAATTTTGGGTCACATCCGTCCGATACCCCAATTTGGGTATAACTGTTTAAATATAAAATTAACTTATTTTTGATTTTCAACGGTATGGAAGTCGGCGATTTTGTAACGGCAAGTTACGGTCATGAAGTTATTTCTGCTGAATTTCTAAAGCCATTCCAAATTGCTAAAGGAACGTAAAAACCTGAATATGCATGTTTTATGACAGCAAATTAACATACAAGGCGTCGGATTGCAGTATGACGAGAGGGAAACTTTAATATATTTTTATGAAAGGCGTTTTGGCGCGAAACGTGAATGATTAATGGCCGACCCTTCACCCGAGAACCGTTTCCGTCCGAGCTAATTCCGGAAAGTTTTCGCTGAAACGCTCCGGTTTTTTATTAATTAAGCCGTCTGCTCTATATAAAACTCAGAAGTAAGAACAGAGTAGTATTTCCAAATTGTTCTAATTAACTGTATAAACGTTGAGTTTTCTTGGAAATCCTAATTTTAGATAAGCACTTTCCATTACCCGAAAAAGAAAAAGAGGTCTTATCTTAACTCGTGTTTTTTTTTTCCTGGCGCGAGTTTATTTCTTAGTTGGAATATTCACGAAGGCTAGCTAGATGCAACGGAAAAGCTTAAAAAATTAATGAATGTGAGTAAGGCAAAGGAGTATTATTAAAAAAAAATTGGAAGAAACTGGTTACTTCTAATATTAGATCTTACTACGCGTTTTCTGGGCAGATAACATGAGTTTATTGGTAGACTAGACTACTGCCAAAACTATAAGGATGAACATTTGTGATCGAATGCCAAGTCACATTTCTATTTAGAGGGAGATTTTTCTAAAAAACCTTTTCGGTCTCTCAAATAAAAAGCTGTATTATATTTGTGACTTTAATATCCCATCTAATGCCGTTGCTTTGCAATGAAATACACCCCATCTTTCATGAACACAGTTCATTTCCAAATACATTGTTATTCATATCATACATCGCAATCACGTCCAAATTATCGTAGAAACGTTCGTTATCGAAACCGAATCGTATATCTGTGGTTCTGTATCACCACACAAATACATTAATAAACAAAATTTCAATAGGTACAGTCGCGTACATAAATTGTACAAACACATCGTAACAAATGGGATATCCGATTTATTCCCACCGAAATCGAATCTAACACCAAATTGGATTTTGAATTACGGCAACGAATAAACAGAGATTTAATAATTTTGTATGTAGGTATGCAGGCATTGTATTAACTTTGTTTGGTTTATTTTACGCAGTTGCTACTTTGTACGAAACGGTTTGTTGTTTTTGCATATCAATCAAGGTTTATTTATTGCTGTGTTTTATTAGTTGACTTTTCGTGGGATTTCTGACTGTATTTATAAATATTTGGAGCTTGTTTATGGTTGCAAAAACATAAGTCTCATTGACTCGTAAACAATCGTGTTCTTTATCGAATTCAGCGGTCGCAATGCGTTTTAAAAAACGAATATGAGCACTACACCGTCAAACGAAGAAACCTTCGTGTAATATATTTTCAAAATATTCAATTGAACAAAGTAGGTAGATAACCAAGACAACCTCACAGAGCAATAACAACAGAGAAATAAACAGAATGAGAGTAGCTACAAACTAGACATGTTCAACAGACAGAGTAAAATGCAAAAAGAATGTACCTTCAGCTCCGTTTTTTACATTTTATATCACGCGGCGTCTAGACAGCGCTGGTTAGCTCTTCAACGCTAAGTTCCCAACAAAATTAATATTTCTTTCAAAGCCGCTGGCAAGCTGATAAATGAGCTGTTTATCAAACATCTCCTTCCGAGTAATCACATTGAAATCTGCGCATAATGGGTAACTGCCGCTACCCAGCTGCTGTTTTGCTGTGAAATCAACTAAATTGTATCCCACGGGCACAAATCTCATCTCGTTTTGAACTGGATCTTTCGAATTTCAATAAGGATAAAACGCTTTTAATAGCCTTACCTGGACTGCGTGTAATTGAATAATGCCGTTGTCTTCACTTCAATCGTTTAGAATTAATCTTTAGCAGCAACAGCCATATTTCAAGTAGTGTTGATAGTCAAGAAATTAGCAGTATGGTATCATATGATTATAGTGTTATGTTCAGGCCGCTCACACACACTGTTTCGTGAACTTAGCTGTACAAAAAGCGCCAATTTGCACGCACATAATCCTTTTCACATACTCTGGCTGTATATTTAGTAACCAGTCTACAAGAGAACCGTGAATGTGAGAAAAGGGCCTTAAGGTTTGATGTCAGACGCCAGATGGTCACCGAAGATTAGTTTTACGATTTAGTCCTAAACCGTCCCTTAGGAAGTTTAGTTGTAAATACGCGTTACAGTTTCTTGGGAGCAAGTTCACACATTTTAACGAGTTATTGTTGAAATATGGTGTTGATTCTACTGTGAAGTTTAAGGTGTTATATGTAAGTCATGCTAAAGTTCTCCTCAGAACTCTATAATTTCAATTGTTACGAATAAATAAAAAACATTGAAGAAAATTCAATTATGACCTGAAAAAGTATAATGAAAAAGCTTTTCAATTCCAGAAAAATCAAAGCAAAACATTTAAAATTCCTTTCTTTTCTTCCAATGGCGTAATATTCCTTGAAAAGTAAATAATAGCTGCTAGTTATGATAATGTTGGCGCGGAAAGAACGAGATCGGTCCGGGAAATGAACGCCATTCTTCAAGCGCTCGCCGCGGTGATTGGCGCCTCGAGTTTCCCTTCGCCTATTTACGTATTGAATGTGAAAAATTGAGTATTTATGTTGTTGGTTTTTGTAGGGAAATAATGAAGATTTGTTGCTAAGACAGTTACCGTTAAAATTCACTTGGAAACCGTCTTGGGAAGTTTTGGTCTAGATTCACTCTTGGTCACAGTGAGACTGAAGACACTGTTTAGATTTCATAATAGTAAATACTACCTACCTCAGTCGCCTACGCCAGTCGCCTTTTGTGGTACGAAATAATAAAGTTGGGATGTCTACCTACTCATCCTGTTCTGAGTTAGACTCACAGGTCACCACAGCGTCGATAAAAAACTAAAAAAGTTTTGACAAAATGTAAAAATCCTATATAGTTTTACGGCAGGTCTTAAAATACAAAAGCGGTTTTAAAAACTAAAGTTTTGCTTGAAGAGATATCGTAAAATTCAGTATAGCTCACAGGTGCAGAGAATATCAACGGTAAAGCACGTGATGCCTTGACAGAATTGGAAATGTTAACATTGCCATAAAACGTCTAGACACAAAAAATCGCACGCTACTCTTTTGGCGCCCACTCGCACTATCTGCGATCGATATCGCTCCTAATAAACGATTTGCTTATAAAAAAGGCACTAGAGAGAGTAAAATAAAAAGCGCTAGGGAAGTCGATAAGACCACTGTGAGCCCTCGTTATCTTGGGTCATAAATTACCCCAACACCCTCGGGGGTTCAGGTAGGTGCCTCCCAGGCAGGATCCTTCGAAACGCTATGAGGATTCCGGGAAATGAAGTGACTACGTGATCCAATTGCGATTTTAGGTGCATTCGATTTATGTGTGTTTTTAGTAGACACGCGACTTCTTCAGACATTTGATAGGTCGTTTGTTTTGACGATTCGATAATAGAACAAGGGCGAATGAAAGTTACTGCACGAACAAAAAGCAATCGATACCGATGGGACAATTGGACTACTTAAAAAAGAAAAAGCCGGAACGAGTTAGAATCGATTAATCAGCGATTCAATTCCATAACGTTCGATTCCTGTTAAAATGGTAATAGTGATCGGTTTTATAGGACTTATTTCTCGTTCTCAAATGTCAAATTAGGGCAATTTCAATGAACATTGAAGCTTCGTTATTGCACGTAGAGTAAGAGTTAGAATAGATTAATCACTGTAGATAACAGACTGCGATTTCCGAGTTTTAAACTGTAATAAAGGAACCCGATAAAGTTTCACTATCTCTAAATCTTTAATGAACATCTAAGTTATTTAATGGCTCACTAATAAAAGTCAACTGGTTACCTAAATGGGAAGAAAATGTTCCAACATTACACCATTTTTATCCGTCTCCAATATAAATTAGAACCGATTTATATTCTACTTAAAGTTTTTGTTACGAACAAAGCTCGTGTCAACTTTTACATCTAATTTTTCACAGCACGAAACAATGTGCGGAAGTAGGATTACAATTAAAGTTAGACAATAAATCCAGCAGTTCTGACATCCGCTCGCAACCACATCTGACAGGCTAATACATATTGATACAATATTGGTGGAAGCGATCCAAACACTTTCTATTTCGGCACCCCGAAAACTGTACTCATCGCCTGTCTGTTTTACGTCATAAGGTGGAGTTTTCAGTGATAGTAGGCCCGTCTAGCTGTACCAATAAGTTTGTTTAGTTTGAGTTTTGACAAATATCTGCAGGTGACGGGTGTGCGGTTTCCCGGCACGGATGCGTTTGACATATTGCTTTGATAGCGGTTTCTGTACATATACTGACGTCATAAATTATAGGAATTGGTATGAAGAAAGAGGCCAGCTATTTATATCAGGGGTTTTTGTAAAGGCAAGCGAATTTGAAGAGGACCCTTTTTTATGACTAAAGTTTTTGGGTTGGAACTCTGAGCGTATGGCCACACTCAGAAGGTACTTTTTCCTGCATTATGTATTTCAGTCACACTGATGATTGCCTTAGCTTGGGTTTTCCATTTTTCTATCGCCTACTTCTCTGAACTCAAATCTCAGAAATATATTATGTAGGTACAAAAAACTGCTTGCAGATAGTATTCCCGTCGCCGTCAATTCAGACAGTCATTAACATTAATAAGCCAATTACTGAAATGAGTGATGCAAAAATTTCTCCCTTCTTTTACCTCCCTGTGAGGGCCGTCTCGTCGAGACACCATTTATTTTTGCACGCCTAATGAGAACTGACAATCGCTAAAAAGAAATATCTGGTATCGATTCCATTTGGAAATTAGACAAGCGAAAAAATATGAATTAAAAAATAATCATGATTTAGGTCTGAACTAACAGTAGAGTTCAAGCTTTTAGCTGATTGAAATAATAAGAATAGACGCTTTGTCTTTATTAGTTACAAAACCACTTAATAAAAGTGAAGGACGATAGATATTTTTCTTAAAATAATTCATTTTAATAATAAAGACCGAGTCCGAACATTGTTTCGAAACTTCAAACTTTTATCTTAAACAAGTAAAGTGCTTTATTTCTACAAGAATGTTGTAAAGTCTTTTTAATATATTTATTACTTTTTTATTAAGGGATTTTTTTTAACAAAAAAGCATTTGCAACACAACCCGATGACCAATAAGCACGACCATACCAAAATATAGACAACAGTATTCCAAGGAAAATGTAATAAATAATTTGTCACAGAGATTGCCCACATAGCCCAAGTCAACGTGTTACGTGTGACACCGGTCGAAAATGATTGGATTACCGCACTGATCAAATTAGGAATGTCTTGTATTTTCCGCTTCCCTGCGTTGCGTATCGAATTTGAGGGCAATTTCTGGGAGCCGTTTTGATTGTTGGTAATTGAGTAATATTAGGGTAAATAGGGTAAAGTTATAAATGCTGTTTCTCTATATGTTATTCTTTTTTTTACAAACAGCTCGTGGATTAGGTACACGACAAAATCATAGGTTTTATCTCAATTTTCATCGCCAACATTATGTATCTAATTGATTAAATGAAAGTATTTAGTATTTAAGTTTACTTCACTCAAACTCATTTATGATTTAAATTACCAATGGCAATCACAGAAAAGTAATAGGACTACAGAATATTGAAATATATCCAACAAAGCTTCCCTTAAGTCGTAATAAAACCCTTTGAAATTCATAACATAGGCTCTGCACATAAAGCAACTACACTGCTTACAATCTGAGTCAAGACTAGCTTTAAAACGCATAAAGTAACTATCTAATCGGCAACTTATAGACATAAATATTTAAGGACAACTATTTGAAGCCATAATTAATTCAAGGTAGCGTGCAGACGTCCTACCTGGCTGCGGTTCCTGTACCCTCAATTTTAGTGCCCTGTAATATATGGGCCGTAAACCACACTTATCACAACGCACACAAATGCGTCCATAAAACCTGTACTATCACGCTGATACAGTTAAAGTTATGTGCAAAGAAGTTTGTACGTGTTGCTTGAAATATTTACTTGAAATCTTAAATTATTTCGTTCTAAGATTTTTGTAAATTAAAAAAGTCTTAAGAATTTATTGAGACTAACAAACTTTTCTCAGTACATGCAAAACCTTTTAAGAATGCAAATTAGTTAAATTCTTAAAGCACTTTCTAACACGACAACACCTACTCGAAAGTTACGATAGTCTAAACACACACAGATCGGTGTGCCTAGATAAAATGTCATAAGTGAACCCGGCTCAAAAAGGTAGTCCTATAATAAACTTCTGATATAAAGAGCGTCTTCCACTAATTTACGACGAGGTCCATGCAGCCCCACCCTCACTAATCCATACTTATTAAGGATAATGGGGAACCAATGAACAACTTTTCGTCCTTTATCTGGACCCATAAATATTGGCTATCACGCGTCGCCGGTAGCCAGAGGTGTCGAAATTGCGATTTTACGGTCATTTTATTACATTTTCCTGTAATAATAATGCAAGTCACAGAAAAATGTTTGATTAATCTGGGTATTGAGACATGACGAGGTTTCGTTGCATGGTTTTTGAGTTTAGGGTTAGAAATGATGTTTGTATCGATGTTTTATTTATGAACATTTATAGGAAAACTTATGTTTTTTTTCTCTTGAATTAACTCGAAATAGAAACAATAACTAATTACAATTTAAAAAAAAAAATGGTTCTTGATCGCATGGTTAAAATTCGGAAGTCGATTTGAAAATGAAAGGTATTGTTTTTTCGAGTTTTTTGCAATCAGGGTACCGATGTCAAACCGGACCTTCATGTAACAAACGTTGAGTAAAAAAGGTATTGTATCCTACATAATATATGTCGTTAGTTCAAAATCGTGGTTAACAACTTCTATGATATCACAGCGTTATTTACTGGCAACATTTCTTCCGATTGTGTTGTTGTCTCTTTATTATCCCGTTGACGTTTTAGAATATTTAAAATATTAATTAAATTGGTTTATTATTCAAATCATATTGTTCCTTCACAAAAAGAACTATTAGTCTTCAAGTAGATTTAAACTCGGTTTCTGAATTGAGAACTTGTTAAACTCTACACATTACTTAACATACTAACATTACATAAGATGAATACTTCAATATAGACCGCAAAATTCAAAATATCTTAATTTTTTTGTAAATAAGTTTTGAATTTTGTGGGCTCTCACCTAACGTAATGCTAAAGTAGTATTTGACATGTTCTCAACATCCAATTTTCAATTTTGAAACCGGGTGTTAGTATCTCCCATACTAACACCCGGTTTCAAAATTGAAAATTGGATGTTGAGAACATGTCAAATACTACTTTAGCATTACGTTTATTCCAGTAATTATCTTTACCTTTATTCCAGTAATTATCCAGTATGGCAGCCATATGCACTACTCAAAATGAGAAGAACACTGATCTTAACTCCTAACCTTTTCCCAAAACCGAGGCTACCTAAGATTACTACAATATAATAGTATCTCAATAGCAAAATCCCCTTGGACCGTTAAAGCAATATCTAAGTGAGGTCTATGACCACCAATACCAATCCACGTCGTCTTAGTAGAGCTTGGGTTATGTTCATTACACAAGGGAGATACTTGCCGCACCTACATGAAATATGTACAGTGTTCTCGGAATTGAATACAGGTTTAATACATACTTCCTCCATTCTTAATGATAAAAGAGAAAAAAAATTAAGGCTAGATAGAATAAAGGTGATATGACTGCAACTTGAGGAAGATAAAGAAGAGAACAGCTTCCTAAGACTACATTGCGGATAAACTCATTGTTTGTTAATCTGATACTTCTAATGACAGAAAAGTCGGTAAAGAAAATAAAAGAATCGGTTAGTCACTTTTTTGTAAAGAAGGCTTATGCTAGATAGAATATAGGTGATATGACTGCAACTTGAATAAGAAAAGAAGAGAAGAGCTTGCTAAGACTACATTGTGGATAAAATCATTGTTTCCTAATCTGCTACTTATAATGACAGAAAATTTTGTGAAGAAAAAAAAGAGTCGGTTAATCACTTTTTAGTAAAGAAAGCTTATGCTAGATAGAATATAGGTGATATGACTGCAATTTGAAGAAGAAAGAGAAGGAAAGAGCTTGCTAAGACTATATTGCGGATAAACTCATTGTTCGTTAATCTGACACTTCTAATGACAGAAAAGTAGGTGAAGAAAAAAAAGAGTCGTTTAATCACTTTTTAGTAAAGAATGCTTATGCTAGATAGAATATAGGTGATATGACTGCAATTTGAAGAAGAAAGAGAAGGAAAGAGCTTGCTAAGACTATATTGCGGATAAACTCATTGTTCGTTAATCTGACACTTCTAATGACAGAAAAGTAGGTGAAGAAAAAAAAGAGTCGTTTAATCACTTTTTTCTAAAGAAGGCTTACGCTAGATAAAATAAAGGTAATATGACTGCTACTTGAAGAAGAGAAGAGCTTGCTAAGACTACATTGCGGATAAACTCATTGTTTCCTAATCTGCTACTTATAATGACAGAAAATTTAGTGAAGAAAAAAAAGAGTCGGTTTATCACTTTTTTCCTTAGTAGCTTAGTAGTGCCTTTTGAAATAAATTAGATGACTGAATAGAGACTGTTATAAAAAACCGGCCAAGTCCTTGTTGGACCACGCACAATGAAGGTTTCCGTAGTTGAAATGAATTTATCCCAAAAACAAACTTAACTTTGTAGTTGAAAAACATGTTCTCGATACATCGATATACGTCACGGTCAATTCACCAACTGCAAATGTAAGTGTGTGAAAGCAAACAAAAACTACAAATTAACTATTTTCGAACTTTTCCTTTACATATGCTGTGAAACCTGGCTTCCTGCCAAATTTCATGATTCTAGGTCAACGGGAAGTACCCTGTAGGTATTGATTTATTTGCGAGTATTAAAACATGTCGCATAAATGGCCGTATTTTTTTATTGCGTTAACTTAGATTTTTTTAGTGCTGCAAGATACCATAGACCTACTTATTTGATATAGTATTTGATATTAATTTCAACTTGACACCTCCACGCGTTCCTGAGAAAAAGGGTCTTGACAGACAGACAGACAGACGGACGGACAACGAAGTGATCCTACAAGGGTTACGATTGTTCCTATTGAAGTACGGAACTCTTACAACGTAACTAATATAAAGTCACTACCACCTCTTTCGATTATACAAGTAAAATGAACCAAACGAACTACAATATTCCTTGTCCAATCCACCCGGCCCATCCAACATCATAAGCGAAAACAACATCATAACACATAGGATGAATAGCCGACGATCTTTCACCGTAGTCAGGCTGATATGAGGCTGAGTCGCCATAAAGAAAGATAGAGAAGAAGGCCGGCTCCATACAACGAGCGAAATCCAGCGCACGCACACTTAGACGCTCTTTTTTTCGAGTCCAAGGTGGTTTTCAAATTAGTTTTGCCCAGTACGTGGCGAGACGACCTAGACGCGTACCGCAAGGGTTGGATCGAGGTGGCCTTTGCTCAGCTGTGGTACAGAGTAGGAGAACCTAAAAAAAATTGCCCTGTAGGTAGCCAAATTAATAGGCAGCATCAGTAGCGTTCATTAGGATCCTCAAAAATGCAGCTGTATGGACACTTGGGAAATTCCAGCAAGTGGGTCATGTTCTGGACTGACGTTGGATGTCTGACGGGTATAATACCACGAAACTCTCCCCCTATTATTATAGGCCACTGCAATTCGCGTCCAAGTGGGAGATGTAGGCACCTAGGGATAGTTAAACCATGTCAAACGAATTGACGAATGCCAGTCCTGATTGCACTTGAAGCGTGTCCATGTTTGCGTGCATTTTCACTCCTTCTATGGAACAGACCTTCTGTACCTATAATCTGATATGAGGATCAGTCGCAACGAATATACACGAGACATATTGTCACTCCCTCGCCCCGAGAGGATTGGGCGGCTAATAGCAAAATAGTGTCACCCCCAAGCTTGTCACTTATCATTTGCAACGCTAATGGAATATTTATAACTAGCATATTATAGAATTCAGAGTTTATGTTCTGAAAGGTGTTGGATTTAGTAGATAGCTAGCAACATAATATAAATATAACTAATTGACCTTGACGTTGAGCTTGAGTACCTTAAATTGACACTAATTAGAATCGATATACCTACCTCTGCACCGCTATGGAGCTAATGATATAATTAAAACAATCATTATATTTATACTTAAGAAACGTTGGTGTGATGACTAAGAAAGCATGGGAGATTGGCCAGAAAAAGCAGCAATCAGGGAAGAGTGCAAAGCTATAGGAGAGCCCTTTCTACAGCGATGGAACAAAAAGGTTAACAAAATAAAAAAAAATACCCCTTGATACAATTCCAGAATAAAGCCTAGCTAAAAGCTGTTGTAGACGAGGAAAATCACGCAGCGCGATTTACGTCGACGTGTGAATCCGGTTCCACTATTACGCCTGCCTGCACTGTAACAGAAATTACAAACGTGATAGCTTCCACTAATAATTGTCAGCAGCTAATTAATATCTTCCACCGGCTACACGGACGCTCGGAGACCACCAATTTGCGGGCCAACACATAACGTTTTATTTGATGCGAACAAGGGTTAGTATTTATTATTGTTTACGTAGCATGATGGCCTCCGGGCACAATTCCACTGAGTTATGGCCTGGTCACCCCCGTGCGACCGTGCGCAGGTGGGGCAACCGCAGAAGGTCTCAATTTATTGCTAATTTTATTTGTATAGCGGTTCCTGTAAATTTTATTGTTTTTGCTCCTAAAATATTTCGGGCTGGACACAGGCAGTTATGGCGATAAACCACGTAAACATTTTACTGCAGCAGTTAATAAATACCAGATATTGTTGATCGATCAGTTTATGAAACTGGGGACGCAAAATGGAAGACCGTGTTTTTGAATTTCTTGTTAATGCAAATGCAAGATGACGAATAAATTGATGCTACGTCGTTTAAAGTCCCATAAGACGCACTCTCGTGGGCGGGAGATATATTACACCAAACTTAAGAGCAGTCGTTAGCAATTCTGATGTATGGATATGACTGAATTTTAATATTGACGACATTAGTAGGTAGGTACGTATACATTATCAACGCTAGGGACAACTTTGTCTCAGAGTTTAGCTCCCGAGTTGAGCTAGTTAGTTTAAAGCCTTACACAATTATCATAAGCATTACCATTAAATACACATTATTAATCACGGTTTTTCCGGTTCCCAAACAGATAAACCGCACAATACAGCAAAACTTCGTACAAATCCTACATTATCAACATAGCCAATAACCATCAAAGCTAATGTTCTTGAGATAACAGTCATGTCTTCACAAACATCCACACATTATCCCAAGTCATTTGCAACACAACTCCTTTTACCTCTCATTTTCCTCAGACGTTCCTCAAGATTCTCAGTTCACCCGAGTTTCGACACGAAGTAAATGTTACCATCCATTAAAACTGGGTGCGCCAAAGTTCACCTAAATTTTCAACTCCGATAATTGGAAATCCGAAAATGTTCTTCCTAACATTTTTCATCCTAACAATCACAATTCCTAACTACTCTGTCTCTAATGTTCATAATTCCGAAGCATTCAACTTCATAATGTCAGTAGCAATAAACATCTATTATACTTTTATTTGTTCCCCTATATTTTCTCAACATAACCATCTTTTATACTATTATTCAAAGTCATATCTTTTTTGTTTAGATTTCTTTTTATTCATAATAATCAGTATTATATACATTAATTTTGCGAACTTTATTTTCACATAACATATATAACGTTTAACAATAATAGTACCATGGTACAAGTAGTTAAATACATGTTGTCTTAAACTCATTTCAATTAAATTAGTTTAATATTAGCGGCTATAGCTTTCAAATAATCACTTTTATTGGTGTATTTTGCTTTTAACCTGCAAAGATATCCATAGGTTAGGTTAGGTTAGAACTGTGACCAACTACGCGCGAGCCGAGCGAGCGAAGCGAGCGGTGCCGCGGCAGCGGCCGGCGAGCGCTACATCGAAATTGGTCGCGAAATTTTTCTAAGTATTTTTAATAGTGCCCCCAAGAAACGAATCGTTGCAAAATCGACTCCACGTAGTCTTGTTTGCCCTACCCCTAGAGTGTTATTTAAAATCGCGAAGGCGCGGAGGGGCGAGGCGGCCCGCGAGCAGCTCGCGTGGGATCGCCGGAGCTCCACAGCGCCGGAGCCGTGACAGAAACAATGCCTGCTGCATGTTGCATGCTGCATGCTTGCTTGCATGCTTGCATGCTGCATGCCTGCTGCATGCATGGTCATGATCATTATGCGTAAACAAATTTATGCTTTAGAATTTGATTAAGTTATGCGTACATACATATAATTAGGATAAACAAAATTATGCCATGTTATATTATCGAACGCTCAAATTAAAATTATAAATATCATCTTCTACCCACATATATTTTTTATAACACTTGGTAAATGTTTCTTTCTGAGTATGAGTGAAAATATTATGGTAATTATGTTTAGGGATAAAAGCGTTATGATAAAAAACAGTAGGAGTTTAAATATATTTACATTAATGATATTATTAATTACAATTTTCGGAAACATGAGTGTTATGAACATCGCCGGTAGCACTACAAATAGTATGAATGAAAACTTTAGGATGAAAAAATTTTAGGAAGAGTGATCATTCGGATTACAAATCGTTAGGAAGAACAATTTCGGGTAAAGAACTTTAGTTGAGCCAATATGGACCCATTAAAACTACCACAGAACGATTTTTCTCTCAGACGTCATTCTAAGGAAATTCGTTATTGGAAATACGCGAGAGTGCTATTAAAAGAACGATATTCCCTTTTAATGTTCTCTAATTAATTTCCTTGTCACTTTTGTTTTTTGTCTCGCTCCAAACTCTAACCTTATTGTTACTATCAGGTAATTTATACACGGGCCTAATGAAAATGTATCTCCGCTATTTATCAAACGAAGTGGCGGTAGACTTTGGGCAACGTTATACCGATGGGAAAGGTCTCATTTATGGTAACTGTTTCCAAGTTTCGCTGACAAAGGGAAAGTAGGGATCCTTTTTCTTTGTCGAAGGATTTGGGTCATTGGTTATTTCTATTGGGAAAAGCTTCAGGTGGAACGTATGTATTGTTGTTCGAATAAGTTATTTTGGTATTATTGGTAGCATATATATATATTCCTGTTTTTTTTTCGATATGCTCAAATCTAATCTAAAAGAAAGCTTTTCAAAACTTTCTACGAACTATTGCAATAGGCTCGCCCCCTTTTAGATCGTACTTAAACATAACTGGCAAACTATGAGTGTACTATAGGTATACCTCTGCCTAACCCTTCGAAGGATACAGACGTGATGTTATGTTATGTGTGTGTTGTGTCAACCAACAAAAATCGTTTTATATTACCTACTCTTAAACCAGGAACTATCAAAAGCAATGTATCAATTTACAGTTCCCATTGTTCATATGCATTTGCATGGCTTAATTCATAGCATCGTTAATACCATACAAACACAGGTAAAGCAAGAGATATTATAATACTGTAATAACATCTACAGTGGCTGCATGCTTAAGCAGGGGTCATAAACACAAAAGCCGCGCTTATAGAAAGCATTATTAACCCCACCTCCTAAGAGAAGAAATGTTTGCAGGGATTATTACAAGTCTAGCAATAAAGGAGTGAAACGACACCTGGTAAATATTAAAAGGGGAAGATATAAAGTGAGTGTTATGTTTGTCACCAAACGTGACCACGGGTTTATGAATTTCTTTATAACCTCTCCTTAAGGTGTCAGCAGACCGAATAGAATAGCTTTCGTCGTAAGTTAAATAATCAAATTAAGTTTATACACCAGTTGTATAGAACTATACCATAGGAATAATTAAGTAAATTAATTATTACAAAAAAAATCAAATCTGTTTCTCGAGACGGGCGGTGGAGTATTTTTCCAGCTAGGAGGGACCAAATTAATGAAGTTCATTTATAATGTCTTATCTAGGACGAGGACATTTTTTACAAGATAAAAAAATAAATAAAACATCTGAGACAGAAATCTACGTCAAACGAGTTTCTTAAGTATTCAACAAAGAATTTCTCACTTCAACTTAAAAAAACACCAACATTTTCTTCTGAAACGACGCAAATCTACCAAGAAATGACGAACAATTTCATAATTATTTCATTTGTGATCTCGGGATTCGTAGCGAGCATCACATTTCTGTGTAAATTCACTGAATCACCTCCAAGTAGCAAGAAGCAAGGTGAATGAGACGATTACTGCTCACTTCCGAGACGGGACCCCGACTGCAGGATTAGATTGAAATTGAATGGTACTCTGGAAAATGAGAAATGAAAAGAAAAAAACGAAGGCACGTGCCTTAGTAATGAATGCGAAAGCACTTTTGAAAAACTATTTTCAGTGAATCACGGATATTAAGAAAATACAAACTCATTGGAGATTATTTTTTTTTTTTTAAATTAATGACGTTGAATCGCCATCGCTGTAAAAATGTAATTGGAATAAGTGACTGTGCACTTATCATTTACTTTGCTCGTTCGGCTGTGAGTTTGAACTTTTTTAACTACGATAAAATGGAAAAGTAATTAAGAAAATCTACGCTGAAATTGTGAAACTGCAGTCTTCGACTGAACAGGTATTTATATTAATAATGTTCATTAAGTATGACTAACTTTTCCTTGCAGCATATAATGTCAAGTCTAAATTAATTCAATTTAATAAATTAAGATAAACATAATGTTTCAACGTTTTCTCATCATGGTTTAAAGTGCCCCTAACATTATTTTATATGCAAAGTGTATTCAATAAAAAAAATATGCACACCTGTTAGGTATTTTTTTAATACACAGCATTATCTTGAAAATGGTGTATCTCATAACACGGATGAATAAAGAAGAATTTAATCTGTTGGGTTCCTATGACCATGTTTTAAACAGGATAATTTTAAATGCAATCATAGGAGGAGCGTAAAGGCATATCTGCCAGAATTTCAAGCTTACGCTGAAAGCGCCAATTGTTACGAAACCTAGAATTTTCTTTTTAAATTATACTCAATACTTTCTTGACAATTATAATTCGGCTTAGATATCTGCAAAGAGTTTAAATATCATTAAAAATAAGGCAAACAAATATCGCAAAAAAAAAAGTAAGGGACCTCCTTTGTTTGCGATATTTGTCCTATAAATAAACAAACCTCTCTTGTTCAGCGTATCGATCATAAATCCTATAAGCCCAAAACACCGTAAACCATGGGTACTGTACTTGCCTAATACGCGCGTTCTCCATAGCACGTCATAAAGAGGAAATTGCCTTCCTAGTTGAATTCATCCGACGCGCGGGGACTGGGGCTCCTACCCTAATAACATTGCAGTTTCCTGGAAAATTTTAGTGTACCGTGGACCAGCGGGGCGGAATAAAGGCGAGAGCTCGTTTCCGCGACTTACACCCTTACCACGATAATGAAAAACTCAAACTTTTCAACCCTAAGCAACATACATTGCGCGGTTTATCCAACCTCTTTGTTCAACTCTTAAAGAAAATCACGCTATGGATGCATATCGAAATTTGAAACTCGAATTTCAGGGAGTGCATAGTAGATGACTAGAATGCTCTCACCGTGATATAGGTGAAGTTTATCCGCCGGACTCACAAAGCTGAGCATGAAAATAGGTGTATAAAGTAGGTGTACCAGGCTAATGACATTTTTGAGATTCGTAGGTTTTAGTCGGGCCACACTAACAGGGAGTTACACGCTTAGCATACAACTGCGATTTCATCTATAAGTATTTATGCGATAAAATTAAAAAGTAACTACTCAATGTAATTCCGTACAATAACCTACCCAAAGTACGTACCTGCTCCAAATTCGAGATCCAACTGTACTTTAGAATCTAGCATTGTTTTCCTGCTTATCAAAGAAAAATAAGCTTTAAATCTATTGATTAGAAAATAAATCTTAATCTTAACCTATGTCCGGCAGTCGTTCGGTAGCCTACGTTGAAGTAGACAAACCCCAAAACAATAGGGATTAGGACTGGCAAAAAAAAACGATTTAGTCCGTCAGTCAGATAATAAAAAAATATTAGACACGTATTTTTTGCTTTATCATATTAATAAAAAATGGTTTATATACCTAAAACGCATTCAAGTTGGGGAGTGGGGGCTCGCTACGTCACAATTCAGTATAAAATCTACCGGAGAGTGACGTCATGCTACATTTTAACTCAATGTATTGCCGTAATCTTTGATTACTTACGTAAAAAAAGAAAAAATACCAATATTTTTTAATAATCTATCTGACCGACAAAAATTTATTTTTGTCAACATCCCTGTTCTAAATGACAACCCTTAGAAAATAAAAAGGGAACCTCTCACAAGCAAACCAACTCCCATGATGACGTCAAGAGCCTTCATAAAGTCAAAGGTACGAGTTCAAGTGCTCCACAGGGCGCCGGCGGCGACACGACACAGGGAACCCTGCAGTCGCCGGATTAACTATATTTCACTAACGAATTAATTTGAACGAGCAGCTGCTTCACTGCGCGGGAGTAAATCAAGTTACAATGTGAAGAAACAATTGAATGAGAATTTAGTTATCATGACTTTATTTGATAGTGATGCACTAATGAGATTGATTTAATATACCTTATTTATGCAATGGGTAAAAGTTTAGGAAACCAGTTTTTAAGAATGAGAACAGTCATTTATAACCAACTTCAAATATTGGAGCCCAACTAAACAAATTAAAACTTGTATGAGTTAAATCATTTATGCCGATGGGCCTAGCGTTTTCTGAAAAAGATAAACCACTGAATCGTTAAACCTTACGTGTTAAACGACTACGGGTACTACAAAATATTTCTACAACCTTATCATAATTTTTTATTTGTCACCTTTTTTGTTTTTTGACTCATTTAAATAAATACAATATAACCTGTGATTTTACCTGAATATCACGTTTCATTAAGGGCGTTCGATTCCCTGCGTCGTTTTACTTGAATGTGACAAATCATTATTATTTTTTGCTACAAAATGTATGTAGGTGATGCCAAAACAACTCCACAAACTGATGAAGAATAAAAAATTGGACGGGCGTCAACATTAAAAAGGAAAATGTTGTAAGGCAATAGCGTACGTGACACCGGAGGGCGAATCATACCAAGAGGCAGACCACTGAAGTAAAGAGTTCCACTCCATATAGGTAGGAAGTTCCTCTGTGGTTGAGGATTCCGGGTGAAGCTCGCTTCCACCTTCAGCCTGATCATTACTTACCATCAGGTGAGGTGCAGGCCAAGAGCTTCCCCGTTGTGGTCCCAAAATATATTATTATTAATTCATTTATTTCAGACAAATTCAACATTACATTTAATAAAATTAAATTGCCTACAAGAATATGGTAAGTTATCCTCATCTTGCGTGGGCAATATTGATATATTTTATGTTCTTTCATTGTCAGATCGGTATCAGCAATTGGAGAAGTAACATAGATCTGGCGATAAAAATATTATTCAGCTAGTTAGGGATTTCCTCAAGGATTTGGATCTACTTGATACTTTATCTAAAGATACGTTTTACTGAAGTTTCCAATCAAATATTCTTATTGAAAATCTAATATCTTCATCGAATCTACTAGAATGTGTATGAGGGTCTGGTAACAACGACTACGTCTACTTTACTATAGAAGTCCAAAACTTTCTAGAAATTAAAGTTGGACGAACTAAAAATTGAATTTTCCATTCTACAAAGTAACGACTTTCATTGAATACGATTTCATTCAATGCCGCATTATAATAGCGCATAACTTTGACACGAACAAAAGCTTGGAGTTTTCCATAAATTGTATAAACTTTTTTAATACGAGAGCGAACAATAACATAAAATAGATTCGGACAGACAGTCCGCCGTCCGATTTCATCGGCGTACGTATAATTCAGTTACCCAATGAACCACATGCGGTGCACACGGGCACACTGGATTGAATTGGGATCAGGAAACGTATACAATGTTCGTGTAAACTCCCGCAGAGCTATAGAAATTGTTGCAGTGAAAAAAACATTTGACAGCCGAACACACAAAATTGAAAAAAAACGCACGCGTTCCATATGTAGTCAGTTTCCGCTCAATATATTTCTGATATTGTTTTGAATCGAGCATGCTCCACACATTTATGCTAAACTACCTGTAAACATTCCTTTATCTGTCGCTTTATACGATATCCAATTATGCAAATAAAAACCAATTCTAACAACACTTATCTGAACCATCTGCTGAAAGTTAATACTTATGGGCATAAAACGTAATAACAATTTCTGTTTATCTCGAAT
Organism: Xanthia icteritia; assembly: GCA_949128155.2. Lineage (NCBI taxonomy): Eukaryota > Metazoa > Arthropoda > Insecta > Lepidoptera > Noctuidae > Xanthia > Xanthia icteritia. The sequence continues at coordinate 9,880,340 of OX421942.2, read as the reverse complement.
ATTCCAATTTACTTACAACGACTAATTTCTAAATTTCCACCGAGACCACTAATCGATTTATCGATAAAGTCAGATTACTGTTAGCGCAGGCGCACATCTACATAATCGATTCCCGATTAAGTATCGATTAGGATCTAGCGAAACTAACACTGCGATAATCATCTCCAAGTCTCAGAGACCGGTATAAACCCGCTCGTTATACATGCACATTACGGCATCGGCACAATGATCATGTAGAATTAAAATTCAAATAGAAGACAAGATCTATAAAACTGGAACATTAAATAGAACAGCCGGGCCCGACATGTCAGCGTTCGTACGACGTACATAAAGTCATTTTGTTGTGCATTTTACGACATTGAAGCGAGCACTCGTCGCAACTTCAAGACTTCTAGAGCGTGCAGACATGTTATAAGTTCGAACATCAATAGTGCTACACATGGCTGGCGGTGCAGCTTGCAGAACGACCGGCAAATTGTTGTTTCATGTTTCGTTTTCGCAGTGAACACGGCTTTACGGCAGGAATCGGTGAATTTCCCCCGAGTGCAGTAAAAACCTCTCTGTCAGACGACACTCCATCGGCAGTTCGGTTCAGGGTTGATATCTCGACGGCTCGCGTCAAATATCCACAAATCCGACGCTCAAATAACTTTTGTTTTTATGCGAAGGGACCGGACTGAAGCAACAGTGCCGGTTCTAATACCGATATCAGGATTATTCGCTCCGGTTTTCCCTTACGTAAAGGGATGCTCACGGAAATGGTCTCATTCCGAAATATTCTCATTACTTGGGCGGAATCTTTTTTACTTTACGGCTGAACGCTCCCCTTTTCTTGTTCAGTGGAGTACAAAGTTTTCCCGGCCTTCTCATCGACTGCGAAAGAAAATGACTAATAAGAAAAGCAAATGATAGCAATCTGGCCGAGGTTCCCGATCTTAATTAAACTGAAGATGAAAACTTGTATCAAATAAAACTTGGAAGTCTACATTAATAAAGCGAACATTATGTTACTTCTCGGTTCTTGCTATAAAAAGTGTATACCTTGTTGAAAGCGTTACAAGAATTCTCTCAACGTGGCCATTACAAGTGAAACACCAACAAAGGGACACCAATGATTTTTATAGAACTTTCAAAAGACGTAAAAACTGCCGAGGATTTCTTGTTTTTTATCTTGTCGAGCAATAAATATGTCCACCGCCCTCGCGCGCTTCTCTAGTAATTCTCTACCAACTACCAGCCTATAAATCCAAAAGATTGATGTTAGATACCAAAATTTACTTAAGTAGATAGATACATTTGCCGTGAAACGTAATATGTCGTAAGGTCTATTAATCTAGAAAACACATTATAATTTATTTACATAAAGTTAATGGTATCGCAAGTGTCAACATGACAGATTAGTTTAAAACATACCGGGAAATAAAAAACCGGGTCTTTTGAAAATTACGACCACTAGCAGACCAATGTGTCAACGACTACTAATTTCTTCCAAGAATTTATTTATCTATCTCATATATTTTAGGTGATGGTTTAATATTGCGAATGAACTCGTTTTAAATTTGTCATTAAAATGATTGTATCCTATTAGTTCATAATAGTCTTCATTCTACAACAACATAAAAGACGGAAATAAGAGTGGAATGTTATAGCCTTGGATACACTATCCAAGATCTACCGAAATAGCAGTTTTCGGTAACAGTTATATATAATAGGTAATGAGGATGTTGTTCAGGATTTTTACAAGGTACCTGTAATAGCGATCTATCCCTATAGCTGAACAACACAGACACCCTAACATTTATGTATTAAAAATTAACGAGCTTAATGGAACATCATCCAAATCCCCATTCATATTCATCCCTTACTCGACAGTATTCCAATAAAAAAACCAACCACGACCTCACTGCATAAACAACGACCCACCGAACAGCAATAAAATCTGTTGCAAAATAAAACACCACTTTTTCTCCCACTTATTGATTTAACTAGCGGTCCATATGCAGCTAAAACTAGGCACCCTCTAAGTAAAGAGACACCATTAGATGCCACGTGGGACCCTGGCCCCCATAAGGCCCCATGGGGCTAGGTAATGCGTGGTTCCGCTGCACATTTTTACTTTTACCACTAATTGGGGCACCGCGGGGATAAAGGCGAAACCCCACTGTCCCTGGGGAGGTGGCGATACAAACATGCCTTTTTCAATGTCACTTTATTTATTTGTAATGAATACGTGCGTCAGTTTTACGTGGATTTATTTTGTTTCTGTTTAATTTTAAGGTATAATAGAGGCATCATTACTCTCTGTTACCTGTATGGGTCAGACACATAGAATCATCGTCATCGTTTCATAAAATCTTAACACACATGCAAATGCACATTTTGATAGTTCTTCTCCTTTCAGTGTAGTTAGTGATTAACCTATTGTCATAGTTTTAAAGCCACCCATGGGCCTCTGACTTGGCTTCACATGCCGTCGATAAATATCTCTCAGACATGCTGGTTTCCTCACCGTTTTTAAAGCAAGTGATAATTATACAACACGCACATGAATCCGAAAAGTCATTGGTGTGTGCCTGTTCGAACTGGAGACCTATGACTTGGCAGTCTGACGGTCACACCAATAGGCTATCACTGCTCTACTAAAGGCGAAACCCCACTGTCCCTGGTTAAAATTTTGACAAAAGCCGAAATATACTAGCAAGGTACCAGCTTCGAATTTTGTTTTATGTGAAAATTCCAATGTATTGGGAATTACAGCCACTTACTGAACATGGAATGGTTCAATAGGAATTTATACATAAATAAACCAGTGAATACATACAGCAGAATACATTTTCTAATTACGTATATTCAGAAGTTATCAAAAGTAAGTAAGTACCTTATACAAACCCAACATATTGTTCAATTCAATACCACTACATCAATATCTCATTTCCAACAAAAAAACCTTATATTAAAAAAGCCGAACTTAACCAAACCGAAGGAATCTGCGAAGCTAACAATGGGCCTTATTATCCCATGATCCTTGATCCGTACCATGCCGTACATATCTGCAAAATTTCACGCACCCTTGCAATAATAATATGGTAGAAGCCCTTATCTACCCTCGTCGCGATCAGACCGACACGGACCAAGGAAGCAGCGATAAAAGGGTCCTACTATATCATATTGGCACTTTCGACAGAGGATCTTGTAATATTTCGTACTCCTTAAAGGATAACCGAAACTCAGCCCCTCTTGAAAGGAGATGATGCGAGGGCGCCAATGATCTATTTGTCAGGATCAAAAGTGCGAACCGATACTTAGATATGGAATTATCATTTTGGTTGGTTGGTTACGCTGCGGATTAGGAAAGATTTTTTGCAGATCTCATGTAATTATTTACCAGGCACCATACCTACTGATGTTATTTTAGGACTCAGAAAAAATCTAAAGATTTGTAAAGGATAAGGTTACCCTAATGAATCTCTGTTCTTGCCCCATCATAGATAACATTAACAATGTTTCCGTAATCTATGAAAACCATGATAAAGTTTGCACAACAAATCTGCTTGTCTGTCTCTGTCAATACCTTACAAACAATACATTTAATTCATGTGCCTTAAATATTTAAAAGCATAGCTTACATGAATCACACAACCACCTCCGCAAGCCGTCCAGCCACATTAAAGCTCATTATGAATCCCTGTAACCAGTTCCTCATCAAACTGCTGACGTGTAAATGTAAACAAAACAATGACTCGCTAATTCGCGGACGCACCCCTTGCGGTGAGGTCACGGTGAGGTGTGGCCTGCCAACTTGTATCCAGCGGTTAATGAAAGCAATATCGGAGGGAAATGACGTTTCTCGTAAGGGCCTAGCAGACGTGCTACTTTTGGCTTCAGTGATCAGCGAATGAGTCGTTTTTCGAAAGCTTGAAATATATAACAGCGATTAAACGCTAAACTCCACAGACATTCGGATGCCTGTCGCAGCAATTTGCGGAAATAAGGCTTTAAGGCTTTATGAATCAAAAAACAATTTTGGTAATGAGACCACAAGAAGAGTCGCCATGATGTGAGCATTTATTTAGCCGCAAAATCGCCGATCACCGCTGCCAAGAGTAGCATGTCTGATAAGGACCTAATAATATATGATGAAATACCCGCATGTGAGTTTACCTGGTTCAGTCTGACGGTTCCGACCTACATACACACATTTGAATATTTGGGTACAATTAATCTTCTAATATGAATTGATGAGGAGGGGTTACAGGGTATCTACGAAACCGCTACGGCGTAGCAGGGAGTAAAACGATTATGGTTTTAATTTGTATCCGTAGCTCAATCAGGATTATAAACGGATGGGTAACTAAGCGAACCATTTAAAAGACTGATTAATAGTTTTTTTTTTGTTTCAGGGATGATTATAAATTGTTTATAGATTCTTGCAGGTACAGTCAGAAAAAATACTGTATTGACACATTTTTTTGTGTTTTATATTTATGTAAAAAATTATGTGTCGTGAAAAATTATATAACTTAGCGATCAAAAGAAAATTAATGATAGATTCAAAATTATGCTGTCGTGAAAAATAATGTAACTTAGCTATCGAGCGAATTATCATTTTTATTTCGGAGATCTTCGCAAATTCCTGCAGATTGCAATGTCAGAAAAGATTTTTTTTCATGTTTTTTTTTTCATTAACAGCTACTATAAAACACGTTAAACTTCCGCCTAGTTGAGTTAGATTTATAAAATTCATATTACGTGAAAAATTACGTATGGTGTGCACTGACGTGCATGAATGTAATTGAAAAACATTTATGTGATTTTTATTCAAATTTAACGAAATTATGAAATAAAAACAAGAACATCATGTTCGTGGCTATTAATATTTTATGACCACAGAGTATACTTTCAGCATAGCCAACTAAAATTAACAGGGCGACATGTTTACGTTGCGTTAGTACATGAATTCAATACGAGTTGGTAAGACGTGTTTACGAAACTACTATGTATAATAAAAATAGCGTTATTTTGAAGAACCAAAATGCATATTCACAGTGAATCAATAGTTAATTGATTCACTGTGATTGAATATGCATTTTGGTAAAAGCTTTTTTGATACAAGTAGCTAAATGTACAAATAATACCGTATAATATGGAAGAATAACATGAATATGGCAGATTTTCAGATTCGCTTTTCTTAATGCGTGCCGTCCACCGCGAGCTAAGTTAATTTGCAGTTAGTTTAACTATTACTAACTAAAAAACTAACTGGCAAACAAACTAACTTAGTTTAGCTCGCGGTGGACTTCAAGAAGATTCAAAATTCAAATTCAAAATATTTTATTTCACATAAACCTACATGGGCACTTATGAAACATCAGAAGCTAGATGCACGGTTCTAATTGATCGTTTCCTATGGAGGAGAGCCAGCAAGAAACTACACGGTTACTCTTTTAAAAATAATTGGCTTTTACAATATTTTCAATTATCAGAGTTATTAGGTATGGGAGGACAGTGTAGGTCTTTCAACAATTACCAGGTACTTAACAAAATGATGATGGTCATCAAATCTACAGTCCACTAAGCGTTCTCATATTCACAAAATAGAAAAGAATCTATATAAAGATAAATAAGGCGAGTAAGGACTTTAATATTCTTTGTAAAGAGTTTTCATTTGACCCATTTACCACCAAAACCGCTCGGCTGAACGCTGACTTTTTTTAAAGTGCATAGTGCATAATACTTATTGTACTTATTAATGTTTTTTATCGTGATTATTAGTGATCCTAAGTTTTCTACTAATTTTTCTGTTTTTACCCGTGAGAACCTGTAATTGGCTTTATGTTTCTTAATCAACTGTTATCCATTTGTTATTGCTGTTGGTTCTCCTATTAATAAATAAATTAATTAATAAAAAATACTAAAAACCTATTCTAAACGAAATGACATGATTGCTGTTACAGTTATAACAGCAATCATGTCAGCAAATAAAAGCATAGCAATTAGTCATCAAAGCGTAAAAGCTTACCAATTAGTCATCAAATTCACATTTAAGTACCAAATTGGATTTTATGATTTCCTAAAGCTAGCTAAAATTCCTAAGACTGCGGTGTACGCCACATAGCATCCGCAATTTACCACTGTCACTGAATCGTTGTTTATGACAGTAAGTTGGTGGGTTTGCATTTTTTTTTTTTACTCCGTAAGATCAAACCCAGTATTTTCTTGACGGCTGTCAATGCGGCCGTCATGTAGCGGCCACCGCTGTCGTAGGAAACCCAAGCTAAAAGGCCAGAGGTAACAAACCCACCTGGCGCCGTCATACTTTACATAACGTAATATAAACGTGTTCCTTTTCATATTTTCCTGAATCGCGTGTCGCGTCGGTCGACAACCACGCCAAGCTTTATGTCGTGTTAGAGGTATTATACCAATAGTTCGCGTGTCCCCTTATTATAATATGATTTTAACAAAGCCACCGTAATGCTCACACAATAGCCACCTTTCAGACGCAAACTGGAACGATTTAGGATTACTTGCTTTGATATCGCAATCACTTGTCTGGGCGTTAGACTTTTGATTATGTTATCTGGCTGGTTTATGTGGTATTCATTTGTTTTTTTCTTTATTTGCTGTAAAATAAAGATAATTTAGTCGGTCTAGTTAATAGGCAAATGGATTGTAGGACGCACGTTACTGGATGTATGAGACTGACCAAACACCAGTAGCGTTCTAATGGAGCACTTGTAAGTTCATTTTAAGTGATGAGCTCTAATGTTCATTAATATTTCTACTTAATTGTATTACCTATACAAAATATGACTGCGTTTCATTATCAGTTTTTGATTTCTACTTAGGATTGGATTTAAACCTGCCTGGATTTGAAATTAGCGCCTGACAGAAATCATTTTTATCACTGCCATTGTATATATGATCCATTGTAATCTGTTTTCTCTTTGCATTTATGTTGAACACCAACTTTTAATAAAGGTTATTCTCTCTATATCTAACTATTCTTGAAATACAAAATTAATTAAAGCTATTGTCTTTTCAGGTAGCAAGAGGTAAAGTTATAGCTGCGAACCAACCATTGGTGCCACGTGCCACGTCTAAAACATTATTGAAATTGAAGTCCCCAAATGAAATATTGCTTTCTGCCGCCATCAAACAAAAGAGGTTGGTATCGCTCAGAATTCAATAGGAATATTGATTTCCTTTGTCAACGAAATTAATAGCTGTGGTGAAATGAAATAATTAACACCGACTTGTAATAATGTCCCACTGAAGGGCATAGGCGTTTTCTCATACAGCGGACGAACGAATATTATTCATTTCTTCGGTCATTTTAGACCATAAGACCAGAAGAATTGGCCTTCTGGTCTTATGGTCTCGTACTCAAAAAATGTTCGGATGCAAGTCGCAATCTGCCAAACTTGTCAAAAATGTTGGTAAATTGATTGTATTTTTGACAGATTACGAATGAGATTACAATGAGAACGTTCTTAAAAAATACGGGACAGTCAGTGATCTAACATAATAGAAAAAAAAATAAAAAACGGACGCGCTTCCTCGGTTATTTTTCGTACATTTGTAATATTGATTTCCTTTGTCGACATAATAATAGCAGTCGTGAAATAATGTTGTCGCAATATAATGAACGTATAATTTACTTACGTTCATTCATATCGTGAACACGGTGCTTTACTGAAACGAAATTATTATTTTTTTTTTAATGCCCATCACGCAACGCCATAAATATGAATCTTAATTGTTACTGTACATTGTTCAGCCATTTAGTTATTTAATTGCTACTACTTTTGTAAAGTTTTAATTTTAAATGAAGATAGGATTAACTATGTTTTTGTGTCGATACATTTTAGAATCGTCCTAAAATAAGACCGTTAGGTATGAAGCTGTACTCGCTTTTATGATGTTTTGATTGGGTTCAAAGTTGATACTTTCAGCTCTTAAAAATTATTCCGGTTAAGATACAAATCCAATCAAAGGATGATAGTGAAGATACAAGTACCTCATGGATGCGCAACGGAAGCTAGACATGATTCATATGAATGTTTCATTAATATGAATCCATGATGTAGTTATCTATTATTTGTTGACGACCGTCCATTGTTTCTTGTACAACCATACCATTTTATTTCTTTCCTATCACCCAGTACTATATAATTATCTATAATTGTTTTTAAACTAATATCTAATCGAGTTTATTATAATTTGCTACACATCTATCTATTTTTATTTAAATATAAAATACTTACACACTATAAAACTGATTTACATCCGTAAGACGTCCTCGTAACATAAGGTCCAGTTGAAAACCAACGTCAGACACTAGTTGTCTGGCATTAATGCTGAACTGGGCCTATTTGGCGCAGCCGTGAGGCACACAGTACTATTATATAATATATTATATATTATTAAGTATAATATTATATATTTATATTTTTTTTTTTTTGTGTAAATATTGTGTGCCTCGACCTGAGTCAAATAAATATATTTTATTTCTTTCTTTCTTTCAAGATGGATTTAAAGACTTTGCACCTTCTCATTTTATTTCATTCATCTTCACACACAATACGACATTAATTTATCATTCAAACGGTTCGACCCCAAAAAATCGATTCGCAATACCAACAATTCAGCAACTGAACCGCGAATTACTTCTGAATGCTAATTTACACCTGTCAGTAATGATTGACGGTACACACGTCAACTTTAATTGACTGTCAATGTTTTGACAGCACCATAAAATGATAATGACAGCCGATTAACGTTCACCGAAAGTTCGGGCATAAGTAATTGTAGGGTAGTTTACGGAAACAATTTATTAAAAGCTGTTATAATATTGGTATTTTTGAGGTAGTGAAGCAGAAAATTTGTGTTGTAACAACGATGTTTGTAATCAAGTGAAGTTATGTAAGGGGTTAACATAATATCAACTTACATCATTTTTTAAGGGAAATACGTTCTGGACGTAAAAAACTATAACACGTAGTTATGATGTTAGAAAAACATCGAAATTGTGTACTTACCTAGCTAACACTATAAAGAAAATGATAATATAATCCATCTTTTGATGGGTAGAAAAAAGTGGTTTTCGCCATATCATAACTTTTAACTAATTTAGATCGAACAAACTTTATCAGTGCTAACGCTACCGGGTCGTTTAAATAAACGATATAATAAATTATATAAATTCGAAATAGTGCTTACCTCATAACATTATGCCATCAACTGAACATACTCTCGGAGGCTAAAGTCTCTACAGTTAAGTACTTACCCACCTCTGTGTATTATAATTCGCCGTACAAGAACGTAGATAAAAATTAATTATGGAGTCGCAATTAGTCGTCAGCTAAAATAAATCAAAGCCAGTGGACTCGCGTGCGTTGCTGGGTGTCGCAGCCATAAAAATTCTTGCATAAAAATAGAATAATGAACCGAAATAAAGTAGCTACATTGTTTCCTTTAAAAGTTTAAAATAAATATATGGAACTTAAATACTACTATGATAAGCACGATAAGAACGTTATATTCGGCATTTTTCTTACAAAATCTTGGAAGTGGGAACGATTTCATGGTTCAGAGAATATCATCCGCAACTTCCCGATCACGTGAAAGTGTCACTCAACTTTCATAAAGAAATCGTCATTTAACGACGGTAAAAAAGGGGTAAGATGAATAAAATATGATAGAAAAAGGACTAAATTTGTAGATCCAGTTCTAAGTAAAGCCAGAAAGACTGAAGTAATGGAAGCTAATACAAAATCGCCTTTTTTTCCGAATCAATAATTAAATACAATCGTTTGAATGTTTAATCGAATAGGTAATGAATCGATACGCAGTCATGTGACATACGTCGACCGTCAAAACGATAACCCTTCCTCTCATATAATCGAGTGAAATAAAAATAAAACTAGATAGTTAATGCATTACCATTCACGTATTGGCCCTCAAACAATGAGTGACGTCCGGAAACACAATTAACTATGTATTCGTTGGAAAGAGGAAATATCAATTCGCTTGTACAGGGGGGTCGGTTGATACGTTACTTTAACAGAACGGACAGTCGGCTCAATTATGCTCATATTATATGAGCAGTGTTTTGTGCTGATTTTAACGCTACACTTGTTTTGGGCAGGACCTACTGCAATAAATATGAGAGAAAAAAAAAAATATTGTGTAACGTATCTTTGTGTTTTTGTTTTCTAGAGTGTTGCATAAGTAATCGATGCTAAAATTAATGATACGAGTTTTTAAAGAAAAAATAACCGGAACCTGTTTAAACAGTACTTTTGCTAACTCATCAGCTTCGCCGACGGCATCATTAATCTAAGTTCACCTACGACTTGCGAAATGACAAACGACTGATCACACAAATTTAATTTTACTTAATTTCCATCATGGCCCTTCGCGTTTCGTAACGGATTCACAGAAATAGAAAGTTGAATGAATGTTGTTCGACAATGAATTATGCCTTATATTAAATATACCTTTTGCATTTTTAAAGCAAAATACAAAATCCGCAGCTTTAAGGCTAGCGCAGATAGGGGCGGGCCGCGCCGCAACGCAACGTATCGCAAAAATCCTCCTTCATCATTTTAGTAAATTTTCTATGAACCAACGCACACTACAAGCGGGCCGTACCGCACCTTTTTGTATGAAAATGCATTGGACTGCAGCCTTAATGTGCGCTTGGCTTTAGGGGAGCTCGTCGGTTCACGGATCGAAAGTATATCCGCCAATATCCGACAATTTATCGGGAATCACCCGTCTCGCTGTGACGACCAACGCTCTATTGTCCCGGGCTCAATCATGCAAAATTGCAGCCCGACGTATGCATTTTACCCGATTTTACATTCCAACGCCGTTCCCACTGAGATACGACTATCGGAAATAGCGACGGAAGGTAATGACCCTGTGATGTACGCTTACCCACTTATAATTCAGTATTTATCGATTTTTCGGTGATCGATGAATTCGTGCATTATGAATGTGTGAACGATCGAAACGATTTCACAATCGATTTAATTTAAATAGTAAAGGGCAATAACAATGTAACATAGCCTCAATCACCGTGACTGCAACATTATCGAGTCTACGGTTATCTGATGACGTGTCGATTATATGCCCATCGACCCTAATAATGTAGGTGTCCATTACATTTGCATTTAAAACTTAATTTCCATACCACAGATATTTATAACGTTACATGAATAATATTTTAGTAGTCGCACATCATAATATTTTTGACATATTTATCGTAGTTTTGTACGTATTTTACCCAGTTACCTGACCGAATTATGAAACTTAATAGAATTTTTGCATTAAATTAAATACCATAATCTCCTTAAGTAAGATATTAAATTTATCTCACGACAAATCGTATTAAATTCCTTGAATAAATGTTCACAATTTGGAGTTAACATCAACATCTCTATCAAAGTTATAAAATATTCATTTAAGTTAATTTCTACATCCGATAATCCGGCTTAAGAACTAAAATCGTAACTGTGGGTATACATTACAAGATATCAAATGTAAATGGTTCCAGTAACATAACACAACATCACGCCTCTCCCAAAGGATTAGGCAGAGATGTACCATCGAAGAAGTTCATATCTACACACCGTAAGGACTATTTCTGCTTGCAGCGTTCGGCCGCTATTGAACCGAGGCGGTAACAAATGTGGTTATCGTTTTCACGGGATAATGTTTTCAAACTGCTTAGAAATGAAGTTCTTCTATAGTACCTATAGTGGGTACACCCACATTTCGCCTAGCCTTTTCCCAACTATGTTGGGATCGGCGTCCAGTCTGACCGGATGCAGATGAATATCAATATTTTACATAGAGCGATTGCCTATCTGACCTCCACAACCCAGTTACTGGCTCATACGATACCCCTTAGTAATACTGGTTGTCAGACTCTCGGGCTTCTGACTACCAGTAACGACTGTCACAGATCTATAAATGACAGCCGGGATCAACGGTTGAACGTGTTTTCCGAGGCACGGAGAAGTATCGATATGTAATTGATGGTCACCCATCCACGGACCGACCACGGCAAGCGTAGCTTAACCTACGATCGACCCGTGCGGCTGTTATTATTTAGGCACGAGACCCTCTTGAGGTGGATGCCTGCGGTAACAAATATTTTAAAAGTAAGAAGGTACTGCCGCAGCTCAAAAGCAAAGATTGCAAAGCAAATCTCAGAGATCTTCAACAAACAAACGGAGACGGGTGATCTCACTAATGAAGTGTTCGCATTTAAAACTCGAGAACATCTTGTGCACACTTTTGATAAAATCAAAAAGAGTACCGCGTTCCTGTTTGAGTTATTTGTCGTCACATTAAACGAGTGTTCGGCAAAAAGTCGACGGAGATCAAAGCGGTGACGTGGCAGTCTGAAATAACACCCAACCGCACGCACTTGTCAACCAACATGCAAAGGGCTGCATTGCGAGATTTACACTTTATGTGTATGGATATCTGGTAATTATATGAAAGGAAGTCTGTCTAACTTAAATTTTGTGTAATTGGTAGAGTCCGACCGAAAATTGATTAATTACTTCGGCCGAAAACGAATTTCGGCCTGGTTTGCATTTACGGCCGAAAATCCAAAACGCAAAAAAAGTTTTTTTTTTTGTCGATAGGTTTTCCTTTGGTAAAAGTAAAAGTAATGCAAAGTCTATCTTTTTCTATCATTATAGGTATTAAACCCGTTTAAACTTACATCACACGAAACTTTATACTTTTCTTAAATACATAATTATTAATAATCAAACAATGTGCAAGAAAAGAGAACCTGTTATGTGCGAGAAAAAGCTTACGCTGCCCATAATAATAATATATTTTTCGGCTGAAAACGAAAATTATCAATTTTCGTTTTGTTCAGTACAAATTGCCGAAAACCGAAAACGAAATTCGGTCGGGCTCTAGTAATTGGCAAGTCAGTGACACTTTGTTCTGATAAAAACGTAAACACATATCCTGGAAACATGAAAGTTTACGATTCAAAAACAAGGTCAAACATAGGGCTAACAAAAATAGTAGCCACAAATTCATGAGAACGGACAGTTCGCCATTATTGCTTTAAAAACATTTCAGCAACCTTTCTTATTGACCTACACATTTTCGTGCCAAAATACCGCATATTAAATATTACCATGAAAATATTTATCACGTCTGGAAATAAACAAAGCGATAACTACGCAGAGCAATCAGCGCGCTGCGTGTCATAATGAAAATTATTTCCGAGTAGTGATACGCGTAAGTGTAAAGCTTTCATACTTCAGACGCATGAATAACGAGCGTACTGTTGGCATAAATAATGGAGACAATGCCGCATTCCACTTTTAGCATAGTACGAGCACCTTCTAGCTTATGTAGTTCTGTGTCGTCGCAAAAGTGCCAAGTCATTTCGCATTCCTCCAACCATCCGTTAGATATCTTCCGTTCTTTATTTAAATTCAAATATATTCAATTTAAATTAAACGCGTCAATCACTGTTCGATTTAATTGATAGCGATTCTATTTCTGAATAACTCAATCCCGCGCAATTTAACAGTATTATTTTGCTCGATTGGCAATTACTATGAAGATATCGAAATGCCATGATTTTTGTTGTATTTTGTCCCAAAAAATGTGAATGTACTTACATCATCAAAATTCATTAACTCGTATTCATAATAATATTTTCTTTTCATAGGTATTGATCTTTCGTATCGACCACAGATCAGGTCTATTAGACCACAATAGAGAAATAGGTGTTTAACAGTTTGCGGGACACTAAACGTCCCCAGACGTAATTACAATAAAACTTTTATTGTATATAGTAGATATCGAAAGACATCAATAAAATCAACTCAGCCATTGCAGTCCATTGCTGGACATATGCCTTCCCCCGGCTGAGCCAGTCACCTTAAAAAAAACAATAAACCCAAAATTCAAAAGCGTTTTATTCAAATTAGGCTGAGAATCAGCACTTTTCGAACGTCAAAGTTACCTAAGACAATCCCCCAAAACGCCCACCCTTCACCACTTTCTAGTGCTTTAACTGGGAAGAAGAAGTGACGCAACAAACTCCCCAAAAACATGATTCAATATGTCTAGGCAGAAGCAGCAGCCATAAATTACGCATGTACCAATAAATCAGGAAAATCGCGTGACACGTTCGAAATATCATATCCAAGAATTAATCTTCCCAATGAAATGTAATAAGAGACAGATAATACTTTGATATAGATAAGAAACCGTTCATTATTAATTCTCATAAAGCAGCTTCGATATTTATCTCGCAAATGCAGTAGCGGCCAGTAGCGCCATTGCTCCGTAGCGCCATTGCTCGCCAGTGTTGCTTGCGGCTGTACTTTATTAATGTTTAGAGGTCCCAACTCCGACTGTGCCTAAGCCGACGTCTGTAGGTGTACAACCAGTAATTATTTTAAATGCAAAGCTTGGTATCGTCGTGTAGGCAGTTAATCTTTGCGTCGCAAGTAGATGTAAATTAAACTTCTTGAATCCTACGTATGTAATTAGGTCGGCTGAAAGCTCTAGCTCAGGTAAAGACTTGAGATAAAAATGAGATAGCGATAGGCGACATTAATTAGTTTGTAACTAAGGCCAAAATTACATTACGAAAGTAGTGACATAAAATTATAGGATGAGTTTTTCGTACAAGTGTGTGGACGGCGAGACCGCCTGGCGGGAGCTTTAGCCGCTCGCCCGCGTGAACCATGGGACTGTCACCAACAAAAAAGTCGCCCTATAATTTTATGTCATTTCATGTCACTAATTTCATAATGTAATTTTGGCTTTAGTCTAGCGATTTCCTAGATTGCGATACAAATATCAATATTAATATTTCATGTCACTTACTAGATACAGTAACCTCATTCTGTCCACATGAATTTAATTCCGCTTTAGTTCAAGTCTACTAATAAAGTCTTAAAGCGACAGTTTCTGCGATACACCACAACAGGCAGGTACAGAAGACGCAGTATTAAGTCATATTCAGATATAGTCTGAGGCCGAGGCAAGGTCGAATGGCGTCAAATGCCGTCACAGATAAATAATTTTCCTCATAATCAAAACAGTTCTACTCCACGGACGTGAGAGTGCACACATAACCTCAAAATGCTGTAGTTTCAGAAAAACTTTTAAAATGAAGTTCGTGTTTATTTTTGTATTTGTATTTTTGCTGTGTGTGTGTTTAAATGAGGGGAAAGACTTCATTGTTGGGACGAGGGCGAACAATTTGTTGATATCGACACAGAAAGTGAAGTACAGGAGTTTACCGTTAATAAGGAGAGACAAGGATTACACTTACATAGACCCGAAGGAGAGAATTATTAAGGTAATTATTTTTAATGTTATCATTTTAAGTGAAAGCGAACATGCTTGTTCGTTCCCTGTATGAGCAGAAGCTTTTACTCCAAGACAATTAGGTACCGGCTGATATTATTAAAACTTAAACAAAAGTTTATTTAGTAAATATCCAAAACTCCGTCATACACAGAACAATATTTGCCAAAAGTATTAAATCTTAGATCCATGGATAAAATTGCATACGTATATAAAACGAAACAACGCCAGTGAAATGCGAAAATAGACGCCGAGATGTTTTAGACGATTTTGATATCATAGCAATCGTGACAATTGGAACTATTCCAATTATTTTTTATTTGAAATTATGAATTCCTGAAATAACTTTTATTTCTTCCTGACGCCGGCGAAGGAGACTGACGATTGACAGAATGTATACAAGCGTTTAAATTCTAGTGTAAGAACCTACCTACTATTTTACTGAGGGCGATACTTACATAAATACAGACAGATTTCTCTACGCTTTGTCATGAGTTACCTACGTAGGTATATACCAGGCATTTCACTCTAATGAGCTCAATTGAATTGGACAATCGTACTGTCACGATAACCTCATTAGTACGATTACAAAAACTCAGTACAAGTCTAGTCGCATCAGAAGTCACTTCTTCTTCTTTTCGTGTCGATTGACTACATATTTTTTGTCCGACCAGTGCATGACTACTTGGACAGCTCTATCATTGGCTTCGTTTAAATTTAATAGAAGCCACGCGGATAGAAAACCTGGATCTGGATCTTCATCATTACTCAGCCGAAAGACGTCTACCACACCTGACATAACTTGGCGCTTGCTTGAAAACATTTGGGCTATTATTTGACTTGTCACTTAAAAACTACATCGATGCAGTTCACATACCAAACTGGTATTTAGAAATACAACGTATATATTTTTTTCTGTTTTCAGATTGCTTAGTCTACAAAGATCTTAGAAAGCGGATGTTTACAGTTGACAGGCTATAGCCTCAATATCTATTATTTTCAATTCTCTGACACAATGATTGCATCGTGTACCTACCATTCATTTATGCATAGTGTTTTATCTTGTTTATATTCTCTCTAAAGGAATAAACGCAGACTGCAGTTATTTAGCCGAGATTCAGTCTTAGGGGTAATTGCTAAGCAATTGATTTATCTATAAGACGCTGATAGTTTATGCCTGACATGAAAGCCTCCTGCTACCTACACCAGCATTTAGTGGTAGCGTTCTCACGATATTTTGTATTGAGATTTATTCTAAAGACCTTTATTTGCATGTCTAGATACAGTATGGTCCCAATCAAAGAATAGGTCAACCTCAACTCCAGTTCTTACTTGATCGGGTTAAAGAAGAGGGTTTTTGTTAAACAGACGTGCATTCTTTAATGTTCTACCAAGAACCTTACTAGGAACACCAATACCGGTCATGATATTCTCGACCGGTCATTATCTATACAAAAATTACTACGCAGTGAAAATGGCCGGGCTTTCTTCAAAAATCATTTTTTTTTTTAACTATCGCTGTAAATCCAACATAATTTTACAAAGTGCGTCTTTTTTATTCTTATTTTTTTTAGAAGGCTTTTATCCACAGTGGCATGACAGCCTCATCATAACTTAAACTATTCTAAACTACATCTACAAATACAATATACATTATTAATGTTTAAACAAATCAGTAAGTAGGTTTGCTATCTCAGGTGAAGGTTGCGCTAAATCTTTCACTTTCTTCATCAAATAACCAAATTTGCGGGATGGGTAGTGACCAGAACGTAATCTATGAAGCAGAACAATATGATACCTATACATTTTCTTGATAGCAAACCACGGTATTTGAGGAGGCTGATACTGTACAAAGTGCGTCTATTGAAGCCATTAAAAATGTACAATCAATTAAAAGTTAAAACTTTAAAAGCTTTCATCCACGATCCGAAATCCGTTGCCAAACCATCGGAAATAGCATGCAAACACATCATCAAAGTAAACCGAACCGAACGTAAAAAGCATGATGAAAATAGAGAATATTTTTGTTCAGTAAAACTAGTGGTTTCCCACTTAGCTTTGATGAAACTTTGATGAATACATAGCCGACAACGCGGATCGCTAGCGTGTCGCAAATTGCTTCGGAAACGATGTCGCGTGTGCATATTGAAATAAGCTCTTCGAAATAATATATGTACGTACACGCGGAGAAAGAGTCGAATGTGCAGGTAAAATTGGAACGTCTATGCAATGATCCTAGAGAAGGAAAATAGACAGATGGACAAGTTCTTTAGGAATTATTCGAAAGCGACTGCATTATCAACACAAAGCTGTAATATAAAATTTAAGGATCGTCTCACTTCCAATTAGAAGAAATGAAGGTACTTAAAGAGCTTGATTTTTCATTGTAGGGATCGTATCGCACCTAGATGTACTGATTTATTTATAGGTGCATTGCGGTGACAAATCTCATTAATATGTAGACAAGCAAGCAAAGGCACACATGAACAAACAAGGACGAAACCTTGGACTATAAGAACACGCATAAATCGAATCAAATCGAATTGTATTTAGCTACCTACATACTTAATTCTTTTGCTCACATTGCTAACACAACAAAGTATTACCAGTCCCTTGGTAATCTTGGATGAAGAAAAGTGACAGCTGCTAAGATTCTCAAGGAGGTTGTAAAAATAAGAAGGGATTTATAACCCGTAGGCGCTTTAGCAACTAGCCCTTTTTTCCTTTTTGATGGGACATGCAAAAATGTTACTAAACATCTGCTGTGTGGAGCAAAACCGAAAAAAGTTTGTTTAACATAGTTAAAATCTTAAATTTACCACGTTTAGAATCTTAGTTTGGGTATGGTGAAAATATCAACGAAGTGGAAGGAAGGGAAAAGTTGTGTTTTTGATAAATTGGTGCGATTCAATTTTATTCAATAACATTCACTTGATGGGAACCAACAGTGATACTAATAAAAAGTTCTAAAGTTATCAACATAATCGCTATTCATTGTTTTGTCATTTCTGTGTTAACAAAGCCCGCTGTTCTCATAATCTGTAGTAGCTTTAAAGCAATAGGGTAACGACCTTTCACGCTACGGCTCAATTCTATTATGATGCCACTACTAACTTAACCATAGTATTACCATAATGACATTATAATCATTCAAAACTCGACCAACTGTCTTCCTATAATCTGAAGATATATTTTTATGTATTTTGCCGCTAAGTACCTAATTTATAACAATATTCACAAGCATCACTGATAGCATCGTCTTTGACGTTTTAATTATCTTATCAATTAGCTATACCTACACATTTCCACCATTTTAACAGTCTTGCCAAACATTTGGCTTCCAGTCTTACCAAATACTGTTGAACATCTGTGTTCTACAGGGTATGATTGCCCGTCTGACCCCTACAATGCGGCCAGCGGCCTCGCATGCACCAAAGTTATACCAGTAGTTAGGGGTCAACTGCAAAGTCCTTGACATTGATCAGAACGTTCTCGGTTTCAACTAAAAATAACATTTTATATACTTGTGCAATGACAGTTTACCCATTTTATTAAAAACAAGAAGATCAGTTCCCTAGGGAGAAATTAAGAAGACCAATATTGTATTTATATACAATTAAGCTAAATCAGTCGTGGAACGTTGAGACAAGCACAAAATCTGTTGGAAACGACTAGGATCACGTTAACAACACAAAAGAGGAGAGAAGTTTTAAAAAATTATGTCAAAGTCAAATCATTTATTTCAAATAGTTTTAGTTGTCATTAATCCCATAAAAAGCACTTTTAAACGTCAAAATTTACAAAAAAAAAGGAATTAATTCTAGTCGCCCCTTCCAAAAGGTAGTTTTCGCATAGAGAAGAATGGGCAAGAAACTCCACCGTTACTCTTTAGTTTACTTTACTTTACTTTGTTTACTTTTAGAATAAAATTTCTATACCACAATAGGTAAACAGAATTAAAAATAAAGCAATAACAGATAAATTAATTATGTGAAAGATACCTACATGGTGCTCACATATTTACAAACATTGTAAAAGTAGACGATATTCCTAAAATTTTACAATTAATATGTCAGTGTGTGAGGAAGTAATCACAGAATGTAAAATCAATGTAATATATTTAAAAAAAATATAGATATATATAAATTATACAATTGAATTAGCAACCAGTTTGATTTTGTCTAGATTCTAAATTATCCTATGGAGCAGGACCAGCATGCTTCCAAGCATTTTTATCTTGAATATAATCCTCTAATGATATAGATACACCCACTTACTTTATCAAAACCAGTACCCTAATTACGTAATACACGATCAATCGGAATTTGCATCGTTTTGAAACAAATTGCTTATCCATTGCTTCATAAGTTCGAAAAAAAAATCTGCTCAACAACGTACATAACGCAATGAATGTTGTTGAACTGTCAAAATGAATCAAATTTGTCGTAATCGTTTACGAAAATATGTTGCGTAATTAGATAGCTGATCATTTAACATAGCATTATGCCGGTTAGGCAAAGGTGTACATATAGTAGGTACACCCACATTCTGCCAGTTATGTTTTACCGGATCATTCATGTATAATTAATTGTGTTTCAGGGCGTCATCGCCCGGGATCTCTCGCGGACTGACACGGAAGTGACGGTCACCTCCGGCGGCATTGGCGCCACGAACGTGACAATTCATCTCCAGAGCGGCAGGGGAGAAGAACTAAACTATCTTATACTCATATTTAGCAACAATATTAAGTGAAATATATCTATTATATTTATAAATTATACTTATATGTCGTATATACTCATATTTAATTGACAATCTTGTCGTTGAGTCCAATCATAAACAAGTTTATGGCAAGGAATTCAAGATATTATCAAATAGGTCACAGTGAAATATTGGCTCACATAGTCAATGTTCATATTGAAATTGTGGAACGTTGATTTATGAATGTTTTCTAGCTAGTTATTATAAACACGAAAGCAAAAGCGGTACAAATTGGAACTCATCAAAAACAAACGAAAGACGATACAACAAAAAATTTTAAACAAAGACATCAGCAGAGATAAAATTAAAAAGCAATCATAATTTACGAACATCAGAGTAAAAGAAATATTTCATTTTGTTGCGTCAAGATAACTCAGAGGACTTTTAACAAACACAGAGAACAGACACCGAAGTGCTTACAATTCTGATATTATAAGAGCAACTTGACAATCAGAGAATACAATCTTCTAAGAATAGAAAGCTCCACAAGGAACAATTTTCAACAGATACTTAAACAGAACTGGGAAATAAATAAGTACTTTGAAAGATTTAAATCATTTCTGATAACGATATTTGAATAATGTACCTACGCAACAAAATTTTAATCAATTATAATAATCAACAAAATTCCTGAAAACGTCCAGCGGCATCGTGGAAGACCCAGGCGTAGATGGCGGGACGAACTTGACGCTTTTAGGAGGGATTGGTTCATATTGGCTCAGGATCGATTTGAGTGAAAAAGGAAAGGGAGCCCTTTGCCCTGCAGTGGGACAATACGGGCTAATTATTAATATATTAAAATACAACAGGTATTAGTAGCATTTTGACTTAGCAATATCATAAAAACTAACAATAATCAACAAAAACTTTAAAGCTCAACAAGGTATTAAAAGGCACTGTTTATAGAACTACATTCTCTCAAAAGAGATCCTCCTCGTTATTTAAAAAAAATGTTTATACGCGCACACTCCAAAAAAAAAATGTCCATACCCAGGTACCCTTGTTTGCGAATGCAACAGCCAACAAGATAACAACATCAAACAGAGAGTAAACTAACGAAGTGCTGCGCACATCTCCCCTAACACAAATCAATTTTAGCGAATTGTCAGTGCACCGGGTGTTTAAACTAAGGGAGAGAGGGGCTAATGGAGACACACGCATTAAACCGGGCCACGTGCAGCGACAACATTGACATAGACCAGGGGGCCTAATTAGTTTAAGCTTGTGGCCGGCGCCCCGGAGATGGCCGACGTGGATATAGAGATATATGAAGTGACCTGTCTTGGTGTTGGATCTTTGGCGCGTGGCGAAAAGGGGAACTAACACCGCCATCTTGATTTTTCAATTAATTTCACAAGAAAATTGCACAAATGTTCACCAACAGCGCCCTCCTGTTAACGTCATTCGAGCGCCAAAGATCCTTGTAGGAGTGTATCAGAAGCATCTACAACCTGTAGAAGGATATTTTTTTTTTTTGTAATTGCATAAAAAACTAGCCGTCACCGCCGCCTGCAATGGGCATCTGTAATACCAAGAGGAATCACAGATGCATTCCCATACCAGAGATAAAACTGAAATGTTACCTGTAATTACACCGGCATCCTTCAAACTGGAATACAGCACCGCTGCTTGGCGACAGAAATAGGTATGGTGGTAATACTTCTCAGGACAAATTCTTTTACAAAGAGGTCTACTAGGTAGGCAGTAGGTACTACTAAAAACTAGTGACTGAAGCTGTTGGTATGAAGAAAGTAGAGAATCGACTGTTTTAATAATTACGTTATCCGGATCATCATCTGGCAACATATTAAGTTTGTAAAAAAATGAGAATCGTTCATAGTTAGAGGAATAAATAAATCCAGTCCAGTGATTGCGCTGCTTTGAGAAAGTTATTTTAAGGTTTTTATTTTAAGTATAAATTGCAACAAAATTGCATTGATTCTAAGTTAGGCCATAAAAAGTCCGTAAATAATAGTCAAAAACTTGAGCAGATTGATTTATTAAATTTCCGCCCTGCAAATGAAAGCAATAACAAACTTTGAATACATAATAAATCAAGGATATCAATTATAATCATATTAATCAAGCAACTCTATTATCGGAAGTGTCTCGCAACGCAATAAGTCGTAAACGTAAATAAATTATCAAGAAATATAAGCAGAAATGTAAGTCTGATCAAAACATACTTACACAGAAGTGGCTTACTTGAAAAATATAGAAATATGAGAAAATTATCGCAGGTAAGAACGAAAGAAAAGACAAGACTTTTATAGAAAAGACATTAGGCAAACGTGAAAAAATATTCCAAACCTGCCATAAATAAAATGCGTCTAATAAACGCCTCTTCCAGACAGACGGTTCTATATCTTTGCTCTGTCCAGTAGGGTGCCGTACTAGCCTTCACATTTTTATCCAGGGATCAAAAAGCGCCCACTATTACAATTTCAATGCATTACCGTAATACAAAAGTAATTCAATTCCGTGTCTGTTGGTGGTTTCAACGTCCAATTCATTAATGCGAGCTTAATTAATTCACAACCACATTATACTATCGGTTCATATAAATTAAACGAATTAAGTACTCCACTGATAACAGAACTGGGACTTGATTATCGAGTTTCGAACGGGAACGCTAATTTTACGAGTTATATGACGTCCACAATGGGCTGGGTCTCCTGTGTTTTGACGTAAAGTTCGAGTGGAGCACTTATTTCACCTCAATTAGCATTAATATCAACATCAAAATTGCTGGCCAGAAATAGTGGGACCGCAAAATGTGCACATAACACGAAGATAGTAATAAAACGTGAATTCTAAGCTGTAAACCAAATGTGCTAAATAAATTCAGAAACCTTATTGGTCATATGCAAATTCGTTATTGCATTATACCGACATAAAGGCTGAATGTTTTGATTATGACTCATGGCTTTGGCTGTACTTACACCGCCATCTTTAAAAAAAAATTAAAAACATTAAATATAAAATACGGATATCAAAGTAAAATGATGCAAGCTCCCTGCAATATTTTTACCAACGAATCGGTTTTTAAATTGGTCGTTTTTTCCTTTTTACGTGGGGCTAGCTCGGGAGCGAGAGATGAAAATTTGACAGTAATGTAGGCAACCACTTTCCTGCGGTAGACGCACTGGCATAAATAAAACATGGACACCGGTAATGCACTCTTTGCTTCCCTCGAATATTTCGCTCTGCTAGAATAAAATGTTATGTGCATCGACGCTAGTAAAGCCGTTCCGAATTGATATTTTAGAGATTGTGCTGAATACAGCAAATGCTTTTGATATATCGTTTGAGTTGCGATATAAAAGAGTACTTTTCTAGATTAAAATCGGAATGTCGTAAGTGTTCGATGATTTTTCTATTGGGTTTAAGACCACCATGCAGTGAAACCCAATATGTGAAAGCATGTAATGGGAAATCGTTGTAAAGTCATCCAGAAGAGCACTTGGAATTCATTCAATTATTTTAATGGATATTATCTTCACAGAAACCGCACTAATTTAAAAGAACAAATCAAATACAAGACTAAGACGTCGTCGTGACGAAGTTAATCTTGGATTGACACTAGAACAAGAAATGTATTTGTGTATTTAATTCCACGAACACAAGTGACTCACAATGCTTGTAGGCGACAGACCAACACCCTGTTTATGCACTATTAAAGCATTTATGCACTGTTAATGCAATAATGCAGCATTGCTTTACGTATCATTAAATGTTAACAAGCGAAATCGTGTCGGCTGACCAGTAACACACCTAATAAAATCTTACGTCATACAAACAAAATTCCTAGGTTCTAAAACGGCTAACAAAATGGAGCAAATATTTCCCATAAAGCCTTATGACCATTATGACCCACATAATTCTATATTAAAACCAAAACAAACGAAACCAGTTTAAATTTAATCATCGTAAATAATTACGAACATTAACGTTTAAGGGCTAAATGTATCACCCTCTATGCGGTAGGCCCTCGACGGTATTTTGTCACAATTCTAAACCCGTTACATTTTCCGAGGACCTGCCCAACAATAACAGTAACTTAATGTTAATATTACAATTTAAGCGTGACCAAAACCGAAAGTTCCCTCCGTTTCCCCTTAACCAAAGTCAGGGTGAAACTCGGTGAAATTCGATTTTGATGCGTCCCATCAAAAAGTAATTTCTCATGAAAACAAAAGCCGCCAAGAAAATTTCTAATTCGATCCAATCTAAATCCAATTACCTACACCCCGTGTTGGTGCATACTCGGTGAACACACGTACGTGCGTGCCTACAGATTTTCCTTCCGACAACCATAGACGAACTAAAACTGAAAAAGTTGTAATCGATAAACCTTTTGCCTCCGTACCATCATCAAATCAAGTAGAAAAGTTATTTGGATAAATTAGGTTACTTTGACCTTAAATCATGTAAATTTTTATAAAAGTGTGTTTAGAGAAAATTCATCAATATAACACGATAATACTATAATAATAATAATTTGACTACTGTTAATTAAGTAGACTATGATAATGATTTATTTTAAAATATAGATTTTCTGTCTGACCGTACAAATCACGGTAATCGGGGGAAAAATATCTGGTATTATTGGTGTTCGGGTTAAGTTGACTCGGGCCGAGCTGTCACAGACCCGAAAATATACTATAAAATAAAGCATAAAAAATATGAACAAAAAGATAAATTCAGACATAAACAAACTGTACAAAAATTCACTCACATGATGAATGATGAAAGATAAAAAATGATGTTAGCAGAAGTGAGAAAAGATTTCCTGACTTAGTATATGATGAAGACAGTTCAAATTGATTTAAGTCAGTAAATATTACTGTTATGTTTTTTATGCTTATTGTCTTTTATATTGTGTGGCTAAACCGAAAGTCTGAACTGAACTAATTAGTCAAATGAAAGCCTTCTTCTTCTCTCCCACTTTGCTGTGCGCGACAAGGTCCGCAATGATCATGTCTTTGTAAAACCTACCCTCTCCCATTGCGAAATGCAATAAAAATATTGAGTAGGTTTTGAGTTTTGACAAGTTATTCATAATCACCTGGCTTGCTTCACCTAGTTTCGGTAAACACTAGGGATTCTACTTCTTAGTGAAGTCCACAATGGAACGAATGCCTGAAACCTGAACAGGGTATGTGCATACTTACCATTGTAACACGATTAAGTAAATAGTAGTAAAATGACGATTCCAGGCGACTGTTGGGGTAGACCTGTTCTTGATGCCTAAAGTGAGTACCAACTGGCAAATTGAGCGCATGCCTATTCATAAAATTTAACTCATAATTATTTTAGGACCTAATTTCATAAAATATAACTAAGATTGCGGATGCACCACTCCAGGGTACATCATCGAAGAGACGGCCATCAAAACAATATTAGCCTCTCAACGCTGCGTGGGTGTATTTTACAATCCCATATTAAAACTATCAGGTTGTGCCACCTCATTAACCAGAGAGTACCTTACAGACTACTCATAAATAATGAAGGTTATGGCCATAGTAACCACGCAACTTGTCGCTAAGCCTCCGCCAGTTGTTATAAACCGCTTAAGCAAATTGTAAAAGTTTTATACCCGATAACAAGGGTTAGTGTTTCCGTTATGTTGGCACATTATACCAACAACATTATAAATTTTGTGCTGATCTTGGGATTTAAGGAAAGAGAGGATAACAGTTTGGTAATATCTGTATTCAATTCCACAAACTCGCCTTTGGCTAGACGAGAAGCTAACGATAAAGACAGCTAGGAAACGACCAGACAGATGAGTATAAATATTGGTAAAAGGACGAGAAAGACGAAACTGAAGTCATCATCATCATAATCATTCAGCCGAAAGACGTGCACTGCTGGACTTAGGCCTCCCCCAAGCAACGCCACTTCGACCGGTTCTGTGCTTCCCGCATCAAGCGGATTCCAGCGGCCTTCACAAGGTCATCGGTCCACCTTGTGGGAGGCCTTCCGACACTTCGTCTTCCGGTACGCGGTCGCTACTCCAAAACCTTTCGACTCCATCGGCCATCTGTTCTGCGAGCAACGTGCCCTGCCCATTGCCACTTAAGTTTGTCAATTCTTTGGGCTATGTCGACTACCTTGGTTCTCCTGCGGATCTCTTCATTTCTGATTCGATCACGTAGGGAAACTGAAGTCAACCGGGTAGAAATACACCCCTTATACATATGCCAAAATACTGCAGATATTTACGGTCACAAACAAAGCCAATGCCAACACTGCAGTATGAAATTAAGATATGAAAGACATGCCAAAATAAATTCCACATATAAATTTAACGTTTGCTATTTCCAGAAGCAAGGTCGTGTTATGACGTCTTTCATATCTATTGAATCTAAGCAAATATTGTTCACGTGTATATAAATAGGAAGAAAATAGAACGTAAAATATCTACAAATCCCAATGATATCTGATACCTATAGCCAATTATGTATCCATTTACACTGTCCTAGTTTTTTCATAATAATAACCTACAGCATACTTAATATAATGAAGGTGCAGCATAAGTAGGTCCCTCCACAAGGCAGACCTTTGACCTGGTGATGGTCAGGGAAATCCGCTGGATGCGGGAAGTACAGGACTGATCGTTGTGGTGATACTTGGTGGAGGCCAGTGACCAGCAATGGATGTCTTTCGGCTGAATGTTGATGTTAATGATAATGTAGAACAAATTTTTTATTATGTCATTTCTTAATACTGAACTGAACCAGATGATCTAATAGAGTTAGATTAATTTCAGATTTGAAGATTGCAGTTAAATAATAAGAAACCCGCTTAAGCCTGACTTAAAAACACCAAATTCATAGTCTGTACTCCCAACAGAATGCCTGAAATGCGATTACAAAACTCTAACAAAACAGCAAAAAACCAGTAGCAACCATCACTTAGAAGGTAACAAGCGTGCAATTATTAGCGCAGTACGAAGTAACTTAGACAACATTTTGCGTCGAGCGTAAATTTACTTAGTTGCCAACGTTTAATTACTTTACTGCAGCTAAATCACGTGTTAGACTTGTTCTCGTAGCGTAATTGCGATTATGTGGGTTGATTTAAATCGTTTTTATTTAGCTTGCACTGTGGGAGTGATTGGGAATCAAATTGACATGCCATCCATGCCTCTAGTAAATGATGTACCTTTAAAATGTGATTATCTTAGGTGAGCAAAAACTAGGAGTCTGTACAGCTTTCATATGCTGGATGATATGCTACTGGTTATAGTGTGGTTTTTTGTTCGGTTGCAGAACTTGAGTCCAGGACTCCAGTGCACATCTTTGCCTACAACAACATGAAGATTAGCTGTCAGTCCATTAATTGCGAATATTGCGAATGTCAAAATTGATATTAGGTGGGTAGCTTATCGTATACTTTTTAAAATATATCGTAACTTTGAAGAAGATAGGAAGTTTGACCTCTACCTAGAGATAATGCCATAAATCACTGATGCAACAGATTATTTTGTAAAACACTGATGCAACCGAACATAATTAATATACTCACCAGTACGCTTGCCTATCTTTACAGCAAAAGTACTAGCTAAGTTCAACAAAACACGAAGCCCAACAAGAACATTCTTGTTCGATATTTATCTAAAGCATTTCACTCGTAAATCTCCGACGATACATTTTTAATTGATAACTTTCCTATACAAAAGATATTTCAATATCAAAGGGCTCATTATTTCGGCCCAACAAAATATAACTGTCACTAATTCATTATGTTCTATCTCATTTTAATGGAATTCTATAAAAAATAGTTGCTGCAATGATTTATGAGTGTTATCGTAACGTCGGCCTGTGTTTTTTTTAACTTGCGATAAGGGAAGTAATAGAGGAAGCAGCCTGTGATTTATTGTACAGGTCAGTTAATATTTTTTCAATGAACTACTGTTTATTGGACACGCAGGCATAAAATAATTTTTGGATATAAAATTAAAATCAAAGTCATATTTATTTCCACCCACGGCTCTGATCGTTGCATATAAATTTATTGTATCTGATAAGGTCTGATTGATTTTTGTTTACAATATTTCCCAATCTTCTTATATTACTTCGTTGCTTGAAGTAGAAGAATAATGCATACTCGCGTGGGTTCCCGACATTTCACGACGGATGTCTCGACATGCTAAAATTGCCGCACAAAAAGACGGATTATGATAATCGCCGTCCAAATTGGGCACGTTAAAGGAGAATGCACCTAATGTATTCACAGCTGCGTTTGAGCGCAGGTAAACAATAGGTTCACCAAGTTGTGTGGCAAGTATTGCAAGTCCATGAATCATCAGAACACCCTCACACTTCCGCACGTATTACTGCTAATTAAAACCCGGAGAGAGACCGAAGTCCCGGCTGTCGTGTCCCTGATAGGGTTACCAGAAGACAAGCTCGAATATTCGGAGAATTCTCAACAAATTGTTTCAAACTTACAATCGTCTCAGGGACAAAGTTAGAATGGGTATAAAGTTATAGTAATTTATTTCTCTCAAAAAGGTACAATTTGATTCATAGCATCAAGTTACATTTTAAAGTTTATCCTTTGTGAGAGCTGGAGTCTAGGTATACTGGGTTCGGGAACTGTATGACAGATAAAGTAAACATCACTGCTTGTTTTATAATTTATATGTGCAACTTAAAGTTAGTTTTGTTTTGATAATCTGCCAGAGGCCAGAGCCATCTGTTCGATTTTGTAACCGTTCGCCACAGGTTTTTGGTCAAAAACATATTACTCCACTAAGTTCTAAACAAGTACTACAATTCAGTGAAGGCCATCTGGTGACTCTACTATATAATTAAAATGCAGCAGTCCTGCAGCAACGTATCGCCCCCAAACGTCACTTGCGCCATAAAACTTATACGAACACGCCTGCGATGACGCACGGACAGCTTAATGGAGGCGAGAGAATTCGGCGACGAATTCTGAAGCTTAACGATAAATAATGAGACGAAAAAAATGAATGCTGGCCTATATTTGCATCAGAAGACGCTGTTGTAAATAATCTTGGTAAGACTTTTTGCTTTCCTGAATGGATTTGTTAAATGGATATGGGTTTTAAACAGAAGGAGCTACGGTGGTTTTGTTAATTGTGTAAGTAATCAGGATTTCATTGAATCCCGTTATGGCAAGTTCAAATCCAGTTTTAGATAGACGGCCATGAAGTAAACCATATTTCGACACTTTAATAATTTTAAGTTCTTGAGTCTATCTTGTACTCTTCGCATTTCAAATTCATTCGTCATTACGATGTTGCAAGTACTGCCAATTTGCGATCCAGTCCCCAGCCAGTATGTTAATGTGAAGCGGTTTCGAAAATAGAAGCATTCTGACGAAGTTCGGACGTTCTGGGAACGAACACATGGCGTCATTAGGCCGTCTGTCACACTGATAAAAGGATACTGTTACGTACATATCCACCCTACAGTAACTAAACTTACTTAAACTTCCCTAGTAGAGCCGCCATATTATAAAGCTAATAACTTGGGACAATGAGTTTCGAAGTTATGAAGTAGTGATTGGATATTAATTTGTTCTACGTACTTGAGTAAGTATTATATCGATGGGCCATATATCAAATATATGCGTGCCCCATTTTGCGAACTTAAAGTAAGTTTATAAACTTAAGCTATAAATTGTGAAGGGAGAGAAGTTAATATCATTCTCTGAAGATGTTAAATTTATCCTGAACTGAAAATTATAGGCAATATTCAGTAAGTGAGATTAAAGTAACTATTATCTTAATATGTCTTCTTTAAAATAGCTTCGCATTCCAGGCGAGCTCGAGCACAAGAACGAACTCATTTATTTGAAACAACGAAATTAGGACAACGATGTTCTCATAATTCAAATTAATGAAACAAATAAAAAACGTTGTTATGACCAAAAATATGAAATTGCCCACGATTAATAATGCAATGCAAATAGATCCAACTGGACATGAAGAAATCCCGAAAGATGGCAACCGTACTTATAGATTAAACGTTGCGTTTAAGAAAGCCGCCGAACCCGTGGGCGGGCACTACAGGCACCGCCTGAGTCACTAAGTGCTTCTCCAAACAACTACAATAACGCAAACGCGACGGTTTGCGTAACAGTTACGTGTGAAAGTCCAAATCAGTGTACTGATACCGATAACCTAACGTTACTTCACTTAAAAGGACTGGTGATAAATAGTGAGAACATTTTAAGACTAGATAAAGCGCTTTAAGTACTTACTTAACGCTTTCACAAAACATTTAGTTCCGAACTACTATCGCGTAATAAATTCTTCGGAAATAACAGATAAGAAGTCAAAAATATTCTTCAATAAATCTCCTTTATTTATTTTCCTGAGTTTTAGTATCTTCTCTATTTATTTTTCTATCTTCAACTAATTCGAGTGGAAGATCGTAAAAGAGCAGTCAAGTGTTTCAAGGCCAGTGTTTACGTTACAAGTTTTATTACTGTTTGAATTTAAATGGAAGGAACAAACTCGCAATCGAACGTATTTAAGGAAGCAGACGAATATTACTTTGAGACGACAAAGACAATGTGGAGTACACGAATAAATAAAAGACATCGAACGTTCCGTCTAGTAAACAAACATCTCATCGTAACAAAGTTAGGTCGGTCCGTCAATCGGTCCAATATATTTTATTCATGAAACTGATCCTGCTGAATTCACAACACTTCTTTGAATACGGTTATTCTGTCTCCATATATTTTGTCTGCGGGACAAGACACTTATTCCGGAATAGATAGCGGCTACATTTCCTTTTGTCTCCCAAACAGACAATGATTGCAATGATTACCATAAACACCCTTGCCTATCGTGGGAAAAAACAAGCATTTGTCACGGCAAATACACTATGTTATACTTACACAACTTTTCATTTTGGACCCCTACACGAACAGACAAAACCCATTAGGTGTGTGATAATGCAAGTTCATCGTGGCACAGGTATTGTTTAGTGTTGCCAGCGGAACAAAGCCGTTGGGTTGCCGTCTCATCTACGGACCTATTACGATCCATTGTTGAGGAAGCATGTACAAAATTAAAATGCAGCATTGTCTGAGCTCGCACGCCAACCCATCGGTGCTTTGTTTTAGTAAACAGTGAGATAAGTTGCTTCGTTTGGAGACAGTGTTGTTCACGGAATGGGTAGTTTGTAAGTTATTGTCAAAACGATATTTCAGTGTTAACTTTGTTCAGTCCACTAAAATTATTGTATGACAGACTTCGTTACGCTGCATTTAATAAGAAGCTGCACAAGGATACTCTTAGGGTTACTCACAGATGGACTTCTGATCCACCACCGATGGTGCCCTGCTATCTAATTGCGCAAACATTTTCGGTAAGCGATTAAGACTAATCTGTTTAATTTTGACAGTTCAACGCAATGAATGTTCATTGCGTTATTTACGCTGTTCAGCAGATTTTTTACGCACTAGTGTAGTAATGAATTAGCAATCTCTTTCAAAATTATTCAGATTGTGATTGATCGTTAATTACGCAAGTAGCGTGCAGAAAGCCTATGTGAAAATCCAAAGAAAATACATAACTATAAACCACGAACGTATGAAAAATGATTTTGGTTACAAAGTATGTACAAAGATTACATCCATGTCCACAAGTTAGCATGCAAGAACTTAACAATCAATACACAATTTAAATTTTAAGTGCGAAAAGTTCTGAAGTAACGGCATCGTGCAATTTTCTTTCGAGCAACTTATAAAATGTGAACTCCCCTCGGCCGGTCGAGCAAGTTTAAATTGCCCTCTTCTTTTTTCACTATCTTTCCCTCCACTCACTTTTTCCTATTTAAACTTTTCCGTTTTATTTTAGAACCAACCACGACTTGTAACAACGTACGATTTTTATCGCGTTTTGTGTTCGAAACTAGATGTTTATAGAATATTCAACAGTATCGTTGGTCCCTATTATGGGGTTGGGATAGTGCTAGTGTTACATCGATTGGGCTGAGGCTTCGACTCTTGTTGTTGTTTTTGGTAGTATCTACCTACACATTCGTTACAATAATATAAACTTTATCATAGCAAACATGTAGCGTGCCTGAAAAGTTCAGCTCTAGAAGTCTAGAACCTAAAACCATTTAGGTTCTTACAATTTGTTCTTATAAAATAATTTCAGGCACAGTTTGTGTAAAGAAAATGCCCCCACAATGATGTTACCGACACAAAAATACATAAAATATTACTACTGAGCTTTTGAATAATTATGCAGATAGATAACAAAAGTCTCTTCCAAACAATCCAATGCTTTACCAGTAATCAAACACTTATTAGCAAAGTCAAGTAAACAACTTTACAGTTCCTATAGCCACTCGTCCCATGTAGAATAGTCGTTAGATTTCGATTGCTCTCTTCTCGAGCACTCTTGATTTAATCGTCGAGATTCGAGCATTAACACCGAGTAAGGTGCTTGAAGAGCACTTGCGAATATGTTCCGTTACTCTTCTTGTACAGAAAGGTTCTTGGAAATACTTTAATGAGACATGTGGATTTTGTGTGAGATTGTGAAAGAAACATTATTACCATACAGTACAGGCGTCAGTCAGTCCGTGAGATATGATAATTATTATTAATGTTGGTTATGTATGTAGAGACACGTTTGTAAATTTTTGGTCAATATGGTGTTGACGAAAATGGAACGGAAAGCTTCAAAAATTTACGAGTAGGTAAAGAAAAGTTATAAATAAAAATACCAAAAAAAAACAATAAAAATTGTCAATTAGGTTTATTTTTAACAAAAAGTACCGGATATTTTTTTATAAGTGCCTATATTATTCAGGCTTGGCAATTTTATACGGTGAATAAGATCTGCCTAATCTGCTCCAGTTTTATTCTTAAAAATGCAATCGCTTTTCATCGTGTTTTTCATTAAATTATCGCATACTTTATTAGGTATCCCATTAACAAAGTCACAAATATTCTGCTTTTCGTATTCAAGCTTGACCACGACACGTCCCTTTAGATCAGGGGTTCCCAACCTTTTTTTGTCTACTGCCCACTTTAAGAATAAATTATTTTTTAACGCCCCCCTTTTTAAACATACTTAAAAACCGCTAAGTACTTATAACTGATTATTGGAACGCAAATTTATAGTATTCGGACAGAGTATCTTTTATTGAAAATAAAACAAACATAATCAATTCTTATATAAAAACTAATGTGAAGGTTGAATCTGATGCTGTTCAATAAGTTTGTTGATATCAGGTTCCAATTTACTCAAAAACAGCCGCAAGTCGCCACGTTCGGTAACACGCAAACGATTTCTCTTTTCAGTAAGCAGCGTTGCCACAGCACTAAATCCACGTTCACACAAATATGACGATGGGAATGCTATCAAAAATCGTTGAACAATTGACCACAATCCAGGGTACAATTGCGGGATCGGTTTTTGTAGCCAAAATTCTTGATATCCATTTTTGAACTTGATTTTTATTTCTTCGTTTGTTGTCAATTCTATAAGTTCTTCTTCCAGCTGAGGTGACATTGCTGTGTTGACATTTGAAAACGGATCCAACACCCAGTCTGGTATTTCCAAGTTTAAAATGTCCTGGTATCGTTCGGTGAAGTCAATGTGGAGGTTTTCCAAATGTTGGCAGTAGGCAAACAAGTCGTCGTTACTGCAGTATACTGATAAATTCGGAAAATTGTGAAACTCACGTCTGCCCATATTCTTTTTGTGCAGAAGCAGTTTGGCTGCGAAAGCAGCAACGACATTTTTTGTTTTAATTAAATTTAGTTCATCGCCTTGCAGTTGGAGGTTCATGTCGTTGAACATTTTATACAGGTCTGTCATGTAAGCATTCCATTCTTTGATGTTATGACCTTGTTGCGCAGTTCTGTATCTTTAGTTTCCAAGAACTCTATCATAGAGTCAAACAGGTTGTAAAATCGAATCAGACAATTGCCTCTTGACAGCCAACGAACTTCAGTATGAAACAACAAACGGTTGAAATCTTCGTCATTAGTAACACAAAGCTGATGAAATAATCTATCATTCAAAGAGCTGCTACGGATTTTATTGACTGCTTTGATGACATATTGCAGTGATTGAAATAGTCGTTCACTTAAGTTTCTAGCAACCAAATGTGGTCTATGAATAACGCAATGTATAGCAAGGACATCTGGAATTTTATTCTTTAAGTATGCTATGAAGCCTTTATGGCGCCTTGTCATAGCCGGAGCGCCATCCGTAGCAACTAATATAATATTTTTCAAAGGAATCTCTTTCTCTTCACAAAACTTTTCCAATGTATTGAATATGGTTTCGCCTTTTGTATCTGTCTCCAAATTTCTGGCAAACAATAGTTCTTCACGTATTTTCTCATCTTTAATAAACCTCACGTAAGATAGAAACAACGCTTCATTAGTTGGTAAAGTGGACTCATCGAGCTGAATTGAGAATTGACTAGTCCTCAGATGATTGCACAATGATTCTTCAATGTTTTCAGCCATTTCATCAATTCGTCTTTGCACAGAATTATTACTCAAAGGAATTTTTCGGATAATATCTGCGGCCGGTTTATGAAGCACAGTAGTTATTACTTCCTTTATTGCTGGCAAAATTAACTCTTCTCCGATGTTGTGTGGTTTGCCTTTTTGAGCAATTAACAAAGAGATATTGTACGAAGCTCGAAGTCCGTCGTCATCTTGCTTAGCAGCCGCCGAAAATAGTTTTGATACACTTGGCTGAGTATTATGCTTCTTCTCTAGGTCTTGAAAATATGCTACATTATTTTCTGTCTTATCTGGATGCATTTTATTCAAATGATCTTGCAGTCTTGAAGGCTTCATTGCTTCGTTCGAAAATGTTTTTAGACATAGAAGACACAAAGGCGACGACGGGTTTGTGGGATTTTCAATAAATCCGAATTTAATATATTCCGCAGAGTATTGCCGTCTCTTCTTTTTTACTTCCGACATTGTTTTGTTTTAAGAAATACGTAAGTGTTGAAATCAAGTACTGCTTATCTATTATGCGCAAAACCGCAAATGAAAATAAAATAAATTTACGTCGTTTATATAGGATTGCATAAGCAGCACGCACCAACAGGAATAAGACAAACGTGCATAAACTCGTTTATCTCATTCGACGCCCAATCGTGCTCGACAAGCAAGAACAAGTATTATAGAACCAGCCGATTGGTATAGGAATGTACAATTCGGATTATTTAACAAAAACTTGTTAAAACATGATTGCCCGCGGTCTTTTATATCGAACCGAATTTGAGCTATATCTTAATTAATATTAGTTGATGTTCACAAGATGTAGTCGAGAGCTCAGTCGGTGTCTAAGAGTCTTCCTAGCTAGGTAGATGAAATTATAAATCGACCCCAAAGCCCTACACCAGTGATGTCAGAGTTCGAGGGGAAGGTGGGGCATTTTTACTGGAAAATAGGAATTTTAAACTGACTGGTGGGGCCCCTTTACACAAAAAAGAGGGAATTTCAAACGACTGGTGGGGCCTTTTACACAAAAAAGTGGGGATTCTTAACTGATAAGTGGGGCCAAGAAATATCTCACGTGGGGCCCTAAGGGCCCCATGGGACGGGGGTTTGACATCACTGCCCTACACAATGCCCCCTTTTTTTTCTGGGTCTCTTACCGCCCCCCTTTAGGCCTGCAGCGCCCACAAGGGGGCGTTATCGCCCACGTTGGGAAAGACTGCTTTAGATAAACCCACAGAAAACAGTCGGGGCGTGCCTCGAAAGTATTGCGGTGATTATGGTCTTACAGACTGTGTAAAACGAATTTACCGCATTTAACAAATTTTAAATAGACACTAAACA
Organism: Xanthia icteritia; assembly: GCA_949128155.2. Lineage (NCBI taxonomy): Eukaryota > Metazoa > Arthropoda > Insecta > Lepidoptera > Noctuidae > Xanthia > Xanthia icteritia. The sequence goes on along the minus strand of OX421942.2, from coordinate 9,844,379 downwards.
ACTGCAAAATTTGACGTCAAATCAGAATGGGGGCTAAAAACAGTTGTAATACAGCCGAATTGGCTATCCATTATAAAATTAAAAACTGTGAAAATGGTAATGTTGCAAAACAAGTACGCTAAGAACATCACATCACGCCTGTAATCCCAGAACGGTTAGGCAGAGGTGTACCTACAGTACACCCACATTTCGCCAGTTATGTTTAAGTCCCATGTAATAGGGGGCGGGCTAAGAAATTATGAAGAAATACAACACAAATTATTTGTTCAACGTTCACTTAAGCAGTTTAACTTAAAATCAACATGCTGTCAGTATCTACCCACACTCGCATAAATACACTCCAGTAATGCTTTACACTTAGTCAAAACAAAGATGGGTATAATTTGTTCGATGCGCTCGCTAAATGAACGCAAACTGCCTGAGGTACAGTATATTTTAAGGGAGAAAATAAAATTTTAAACAAAGACTCGTAATGTTAACCCTTTCTGACCCCACACGGGTAGCGTTTGGCACCATAACATAACATGAGCTATAAAACGTGTGTATGAAATCGGTAGGACGGTGTTACCCCTTTTATTTTGCAGTTTTCCCCTAGAATAAGGGTCCGAGTTAAAGAATGTTCTCTTTCTTAGAGATATTTTAGTTCCTTCCTTTTATCTTTATCCTCCAAAAATGTTTTGTGTTGTCTACAACATTAATACCAAAAAAGTATTCCGTAAGTAATATTTAATATGTTCAAGTGCAAATTGTATCTTTATCTGGCTCTTTTATGATTTTTTTCTTCATATCGTAAATAAATTGAAAACACACTAGTAGGTGTAGGGTATGTGTATCAAAAACACTACCTTACTTCTTCCTTTATTAATCTTAGAAACTCATATAAAATTAAATGAAATAGGTCTGTTTCAGTGAATTTTTGCCGAAAAGAGATTGTTCTGTTTTTAGTTCCCTTTTCTCCACATTAGAAAGATTTAGAAAAACTTTTTCGTATGGCAACTCAGTGTATATTGTACCGAGTGGCACCACAATTTGCGTATCCACCTTGCCGTCAAAACTCGCCGGTTGCCATGGCAACCCCCTCTGCGGTCCGCGCCGTGCATTCAGCACTGTTTTGAAATTTTCCCTGAACTCGTTGTTTAATCCGTATTAAAATAATAAAACGGCCCAATGTTTTGCCTCTCTGTGTACTGGCCATCGATATTAAATTGTTAAAATATCTGCCACATATCTGGGGCGTCAGAATGAAAAACAGGTTTAACTGGTTTGCTATTTTTAAAATGAGTTAACAAACGAACGTGTATTTTATTCATTTAACTTTGTTTGATTAATTTCATACACAGCATAATGTGGATTACGCGCGTATGTTTTTAATTTACGGTTAATTGTAACAGAAATAATAAAGTCTTTACACTCATTTTATTTTTACTACAGACAGTTTAACACGCGCAAGAATATTTTTATGACCGTCTACTCTAAACATTTGCCTGCAAAACTGCAGCTTAGAACTTTGTACTGCGATTGCTTTGGATAAAGGCGAAGTAATGTTGTCGAGAACACATGGTGCATAACAATTGGTGTTAGAGAACAACATGAGCGCTAATACGACGGTACAGTCGAAATGGACCGTTAAACTCCACGGTTCGAGACGAATACGACTGCTCCAAAATACGCCAGGCGGTAATAGAAATGGTACCTACAACTAAATTGTTATTGACGTGTATACTGAAACGTGCAGGTGATTTCGAGAATTAGTGCTGTGTTATTTGAAAAGTTATTTGAATTAAGGGTGAAATATGTATACCTAAGTACCAATAGTCAGCTGTTCAGTCGCATATAAATGGCCGCGGCATTTAAGGGTTAACGATGACAGTTTTGACTGAATTCCATCATCGGGTAAATTAAGAGGGAACAGGTCCTGCGACGAATTTGAAAAATTGGTATTTGAAGAAACGATTGCCGTCGTCTTACCTCAAGTCTGCCTTCGTAGAGTGTGATAGGGACAGCTGCAGCTCAGACCGATTATATCACAAAAAAAAACCTTTTTTCTCCTCGAAAACTCAGCCGATTCAATTACTTTTTACATTAAAATTTTAAAAAAGAGTATGTCTAGTTTCCTATCGTTTTCTTTTATGTTAAATACTGTTCGAATTTGTCTGGTAGTCCTCTAATCACGGCGGTAAAAACTGGCATTTTTTTTAAATTTTTGGACGGTCATATTTTCTTTACCAATAAGTTGCTGAAAAAAAGGAAATAACAAGGACGTGTCTACAGCAGACCTTAATTTTATGAAAAACCCTGTTCCCTCCTAAGCATTCTATCATGATCAGATTGTTTGCTAGCGAAAAATTCCATGATGACGAAATCGCATCGCATTCTGTTCATTAGGAATAAATATTTTACCCGTTTAATCAATAATATACCACCATTCTCCGAAATCAACTTGACTGCGAGAGATTCAAGTTCATGAAACAGATGAAACAGTAAATCATGTTACCTACCTTACTTCTTCAATATTTCAGAATGTAGCCACTTTTATGACATCAAGGGGAAGAGCAAGCAGGGGTGACTTATCGAAATCGGGATCACAGGATCAAGTGACTGAAACCAAAAGAAAAAGGTATCATACATGAAAACACAAAATTTACACTACTAAAGGAAGAATTTTTTTAATGAAAATCTTAGGAAAACAAAAATCATAAATAAGAATGAAATTAATACCCGTAGCGTCATTAATGCTAAGTTGTTACTTCCAAAGTACAACAATTTACACGGCAAGAGATCGTTAAAGTATATAATACCTTATCTTATTAATCAACTACCTATATCATTGAGGGACAAAATAACTGATAAAAACATAAAGTACAAGTTAAAGGAACATTTCTTACAAAATATAAATATCTAATATATATTATGCGAATGAAAATAAATGCTATAAATGAATATAGTCAAATAATAAACACTATAATCAGCAATATCAGAGGAAAACTAACTATTACTAATATCATACTTTTAGGAACAACCTGTATCAATCTAAAAAACATTCCTCCACCACTTTTTATTTTAATACGGTCAGATTGGTCACCGATATTCGCTCGTTAGTAATAGATAAATGTTTTGCTTCTTACCCTCGTTGTTGATTTTGTTATTGTTTAATTTTATAATTAAGAACTTAAGTTTGTTCTAATTGTCTAAATTATGTGGTCGATGATTTTGGTGCACGGTAAAACTCTAATGAGTTTATGTTTGCTCCAACTTAATATGCATAAAGATGTATGTATACTACTAAATGAATAAATAAATAAATAAAAAATATATATTCTATTAATTTCCAGACCAGTAGGGACAGGTCGACCTACTTCTCTACCTGGGCCCTAATTGACGTAACTGACAATGCGACATATTTGTCACAAAAATACAAAATTTACATATTTTCACGACAAGGGATGTTTAATAAAGCAGAAAATGTATAAAAGAAAGTTGTAGAATTGTCGGATTGCCGCCTATCACCTCTCGTTTGTCGGATTTATTGAATAGGCCACAGCATGTCAATATTATGATAGGTCATCTACAATCGCGACAAAATAACAAATGTCACATACAGTTTAGAACAACAGGTATTAAACTTTACTAAGGAACAACAGATTTTTTTTTCGCGATTTTGAAGCTGGTCCCATAGTAAAAGTTATTCTGTTCGATGGTCTAAAGCACCTCTTAAAATGTCTAGTTATTTTTTAACACCTTATTAGATTAACTATGTAATATTAAAGGCGCTAAAAAGACTTGATAATAAATCACGTATCAATTGAAACAAGATCAATTTTATTTAATTGAATGTCTACCAACGGATTAATGTTTTGTCTACCAATGGTTACTTAGGTATCTAACTTGCATACAATGAAGGATGAACGGTGATTCAAGAAGGCAACAATTTACGATGTCAGTTTGTTGACAGATTTCCATCAAAATATTTAGTTACGCAGGATGGATGTTGGCTTTCGTGGATCTTACACGTGTCTCTAAAATAATGCAGCAATTCATGCTCAAAAGCATGTTTTAGCTATAACATCTGTGACAGACAGACGGACTGATGGACAGATAGGTAGACAGACATCGGACCCTGTGTCTTAATTAAAAGCAAATTAAAAAATCAGATTACAGAAAGCAATCGTCGCGCCAATACACGATCGTTCTAAGTTTCTGTTCGGTGAACCTGAACGCGTGGTCGCGCCGACGACGTGAAAAAGTTACATATGCACGCGACCAACCGCGAATTCGCGTGACGATCGCTTTTAAATAGAACGCGGCCGTAGAATAGAATACTCTATATTATGTACACCAAAAAATTACAGATATGAAAGTAGAAATTTTCCATAGGGTGACACAATGGGCGGTCTTATCTCTAATAGCGATCTTATAAAGACAACCTTTAAATGGATTAAGAGAGGAGGACAGACTATACTGCAGGTAGTCAGTGGTGTACCTACTCCATTTACATACAATAATACAAACATACATACATAACACATATGCTTCTTACCTTTTTAAATATATTACAGTAGGCGCTCGGTAATCCGGCGCTCACTAATCCGATACGTCCAATAGTCCGGCGTTCCCTAACTTAGCTCTCCTACCATAGATATCCGTCTCCTTCTCTGTTATCCGGCAGATTTGAACAAAAGTGCCGGATTACAGAGCGCGCGCATTGATTGTTGTTGTCGTTCTGCAGTGCGGTTCGATTCTACGAGTAGGTATTATAACGTAAACTGGTAAAGATTTTTTACTTTGCAAATCTATCTTAAAATTATTTCTTACAAACTTGCTGACATTTCCTATAGAAATCCAATAATCCGGCGTTTCCAATAATCCGGCACGGGCGAAAAAAAAAAAAATATAATAATAATCGTGACACAAGAGCAAAGAAGTCTAAGGACGTTGTTAGACTTGATAGACAGTGGATTCGTAGACCATTTTCTTCTTTGGTTAAGTAGTGTTGACTGTAGGCGTATACACTGTCCTCCCATTCCTATTAACACAGTAATTTGAAAACATTGTAAAAGCTATTTATTTTGAAAAGAGTAACCGTGGAGTGTCTTGGCGCGCTCTTCTCCATAGGAAACAACCAATTGGAACCGTGCACCTCGCTTCTGATGCTTCTGACGTAGGTTTATGTGAAATTTAATATTGTGATTTTGAAAAGAACATGAAATGATATTTAAAAGTACAGAGAGTGTGTTTGTTTTTTTATCGTAGGTTTAGTAGTAAAGTCCTTCCTTTTTGGGTACGAAACCCTAAAAGCTAGCCACTAAAGCAGGTTATCCTAGGGCTTCAACAAAGGCGATCATTTCTAGTGTGATTTCTAGCAAACACAAGGCTATTGACGTGTCCCTACACATCAAATGAAGTAATTTCCTTATCCCCTTTGGAATCTCAAGCAATTGTGATGTAGCGAGTACATGGCGCTAATGCATGTGCTTTCAAGTGGGTTCGACGCACTTAGTATCAACACTGCGTCATTAGAAACAACATACTTACTTATCAATAATGTTAAAAGATAGACATACCTTTAATGTCAGTGAAACAATAGGTATAGGTAGTATAGGGTTGAAATCAGAACAATTAGCAAAAAGTTGTCAAAACGCCAAAGTTGCTTATAAAAAATTAATAACTCCGTTTTGTGGAAAAGTGCTCCAAATAAATTGAAAATGAGATTAACCAAGCTTTTGTGAAGAAATCAGTGATTCACTTTCAAATTAATTCAAAATATTGTAAGCAAAAAAAAATACCTTTGGGTTTTATATAGTAAAAGATATTATATGTCGTAAATTGACCACCCATATTATCGGCACCTACCTTATACTGCATACCTACATCTAGTTAACCTTTAACAGCAAAGCCGCACCTTAGCCCAATAAAATCGAAATACATGCACATTGTTAAACACAATGCAGAGTCCATACAATAACAGACTTACCTGATACCAATATTTCCATTGCTATCTCTAAATGTATCTATATATACATGTAATTAGGTAGACGCGACAGCCGGCGGAAAATGCCAAAATACCACGGTAAATTGGTATCTATATAGGTAACTTACCGTGGTTTCAGGCCCGGACTCCACCAAAGCGGAGATGAGACAAGAGGAGAGGAGATGTGTTTTAAACAACCAATAGAATTTCGTTATTCACACATCTCATTTCCATTCTGCTTCAGTGGATACCACTGAGCGGAGATGTATCATATTTGTATGGCGCGATCGAAGCGGAGATGTGAGCTGCGCGTCGCCGAGAAAGAGCTGGGCGGCGCGCGGCGGTGCAAAGCGGAGATGTGAGCTATGCCTCGCAAGCGGAGACAAAAAGAGATGTGCGTTCATCTCAACATCCAACGCTCGCCGCACGCGCCTTAGTTCCGCTCTAGCTAACACACATTTCTGCTCAAATCTAGCCAGTACGCATCTCCGCACAGGTTCGGTGGATACACCCTAGCTGAAAAGTATCTCCTCTCGCACATCTCTGCTTTGGTGAAGTCCAGGCATCATCCAGTCGTCGAAATGTTTTTCATTTGTTTTGGACAGAACTGCTGAACAGATTTAATTTAAAGCTGTAAAGATCTGGTTGTGCTACAGAGAAGGCATGAGCATGGATTCCCACGCTTGCTCAAAGCGGATTGGTGATTACAGACTTATATTAATTTTAAGACCAGGTTTCCTCATGAACTCATGATGTTTTCCTTCACTTATCTGATCTGATTTTCTACATGCATCTATTTTGTCCATCCCAAATTATGGTGTGGACATATAAAATGCCGATTGAAAAACCCGCACATGTTAAATATGTTTTTATGGTTTTTCGTGGTATGCTGAATAATCCTCAAATACTAGAAATCTTTGGGATAGCTCGTTCCAAACAGTAGGCTGCGGCAAGGGCTGAGAGAGAGGCTGTTTAAAGTCCCAGTGGCCCGTACAAACTTGTTAAAGTTTGCACCAGTGGGGCGGGCAATAAAGATACTCAACAGCGTCTCTCTGCAAGTGGATATCTTTACATGCTCGTTGGCGGAATTCCAGAGGGTGACACTTAACATATTGTCCTCTGTATAACTAGTGCCGGTACTCAAAGTCGTTACTTGGGACTTGTTAATTGATTATCCACGTTAATCGACACATAAATTTGGACCCTGTCAGTCAAAATAGGAATTTTCGTTTAATTCGTTTTTGGTTGACGTCTCTGAGTTTGGAAATTGTGACTACATTGTTGTATTGGGTTCCTACTTGTAAAAACGAATGTAAGTGATAAATAAGATTGCCCACTGTTCAACCTTTGAAAATGAGCTATCTACCTACTGAATCAGGGATGTTGCGGATATTTGCATCCGCATCCGCAATTGCGGACTTTCCGAATGTAGGTAGACCTCCGCATCCGCATCCGCATTAATCAATGCGGAGCTCATGCGGATGCAGATGTCGGTGGAAAAGGGTGCATATAAGCAAAAACTTAATCAACAAAAATGGAAATGAAATCTATACTATAAAAAATTATTACTATATACATTGAAACAGCGCTGCAATTTTCAAAAACCTAAGAAATTTTGAATTTACTCTACTTGCCGCCTTGAACGGATCCCTTCAAAAACTTGAGATCTGCATCCACAACCACGGATGTGAGCCACCAAAAATTCGTATCCGCGGATGTTACAAAATCTGTATCAGCAACATCGCTGTACTGAACTCTATGCAAAGGCCAATTTACACACAGGAAAATAACAGTCGCAACTATTTATTTACACGTTAACATTAAGCCAATACCTGGGAAACATAGCTATAAAGGCACATTACAAACCTACCCCACAGCACACTGCAGTCAATCGACAACTGAGCTGTGATAGGGTCGTTAAACTTCACGAGGCTATCCGTGGTGCAGCCGTCAATCCGGAACTAGTCTCACCGTGTAATGGTGCATTAGGTTTAAAATGTAGCACATATTGTATTAATTGTGTGACGTTTACTTGATTTATTACGATTAGAACAGGCAAACGAAATGGTTCACAGAATGGCTAAAGAGTACGAATGCAATCGAATTTTGTGATGTGATGTGACTAGAGAACGTTGGTGCAAAATGTTGACGCATAAATAAAACTAAAGAAATGAAAAAAATTACATAAATGTAGTCATTGGACTAATACGTCTTTACAATAATTGCAAGAAAAAGAAATCCTTGAGGATGAAAGCGCTAAAAATAACAACAGAACATCCTGCAATCACTGTCAACGTTGAAAATCCCAATGAAAACAAAAACATTTTGTTACAAAACTTTAATCGAGACCTTGAGGTTCGCAAGAGGCAAGAGCCAGACTTCAACCGACCACTCGACGAGGCAGAGAACCTCAAGTGGTCTTCACATCGAGCAGCTGTTACGACCGGCTGCGCCCCATCACACGGAGAAAATATACGAACTGTTCAAACAAATGTCTCTAAAATATACGGCCGCACCGACCGATAGAAAAATAATATTGGCTGTTTACATTGACTTGTACAAACATTTTTATAAGCGGTTTGTTAAATTAAAAACACATTTTTGGATGCGTTTCCAGATTTGAATGCCTGTGTGATTCTGTTACGTGGGAACAGTTTTGAATAATATTGAAACTAAACAAATAAAAATAAGTGTCCTCTTGAATGAGAATAACATTAATTTTATGAGCAAACAATGATTTTACAAATCACACTTTAGAGAATCAATCGTCTCAAACGTAGATAACGTTTGAAACGATGACGAAATCAATTCCAAACAATCTTCGAAGACTGATGAAACCAAAACTGTGAATGAATAATGGGAACCTTTGAACCATCTAAAATAATTATTTTGTAAACCACCAACGATCGTCATAATATTTTATGTACGAGAGTGCACAGATAAAAACGCACATGTATGTGATAAAACAAATGACAAACATTAAGAAATTACGACACTGGCGCTGGCACACGCAAATGTCGCGAGTGGATACAACACAATGACATTTCGAGATGTGGCAGTGAAAATGAAGAATTTGGATGCATGCCTAGTAAATATTTAGGAGATCGTCGTATTTAGGCAACATCTTTTTGAAATAGTAACTTCTGTATCGTGATTGAAAGACGCAAACTGTCAGGAAATAGATGTAGCTATGTAAAGACACATAAACACACATTTATCACACATCAACTTATATTAGTCTTCGCAGTCGCAAAAAAAACATACTCGGGCCACTCTTGCGCGCTGTGGCTGTGTCTCAGGTCCATTCCAATTTCGGACATTCAAACAAAAGACCCTTCAAAATATTGTTTGCAATAGGGGTTCTCCGATGTCATAATATTTGTATTAATTTTGTTACAACTCTCAAAAAATTTGTCAAATGCAACAATATTTTGGCCTTTTACTTGGTCTTAGCTTGTGTCCATGTTCATCTGTTTTTTACGGTTGAAAGTTCTCATTGATATATCCTTAACAGCAGTGCAAAAATAAAACCAAACATCTTACAACGCTCTCTAAGTGATATTGCATACTAGGCACGTTCAGGCTTGCAATACGAAACTTGAAACTTGGTGTATCCCTACTTTCGTGAAGTCGTAGTAGATTCCTTGTACTGCACTGTGTACCCATTACTTGTTCGCTTAAATTGCTTGTTTGAATGTCTCGGTACAATGTTTACGATTCCAACAGGTGACAATCAACAAAGGTTTGTTGCGGACGTCGAGTGAACACACCTGTTTAGTAATGGTGAGATTAATCGTATGCTTTAGGTCCTGACTACGAATATGGTTTTTTTGAAAGTAGTACCTATCTGTAGCGTTTTCTTTTGCATATAAGTACTACCTACCTAACTGTTCATCTTGCATCAAGCGTTTTATAAACACGGTGAGTGTTTTTATTTTATATTTGAAGCGGTTTTCTTGATGAAAATTGTAGCTATTGAGAAACTTTCATCCATACATTTTGAATAACGATAGGCATCTTGGCAAAAAGAACATTCTGCTTGTTAGTACATTAAATTCCTATAAGTTCTCACTCTAGCTTGAGGATATAATTTTTGAAAGGGGATAATGTTATTAACACCAACGTGTCTATAACATTTTATGGTTTTAAATACTGTTAATCTTAGTATGAATACGTTTGGTTGGTATGCTCAAGCGGCACCTGAAATAATCAAAGACGTGACAGTACTGACAGTCATAATACCATTTATGTATGCACAGTGTGAAGTGTAAGAACCACCATCATCAACATTTATGGCTAATATTTTCTGAAGCGCCATCGAATCCATAACAATTTTAATAAAGCATTTCTGATGAAAAGTTTAATGTAGGCGATGCCTTGAGAATACATTAGCTTAAAATTTGAATCAACTGAATTCTTGGCCGTACTGATACTGACACATGACAAATGACGGTAGAACTCTTCAAAGCTCATATAAAATTAAATCAAAATTCTCCATGCCGATCGTTTACATATGGAACGACGGATTTAGAACGTAATAGATTAAAATAATAGTGCTATGCTAAGAGCATTTTCAACACTTCCAATAATAAAAACTATAAGATTAAGAACATTTTTAAATCCGAATACAGTTTATGGATCATGTGCAACTCGTAAAAACCTTCATGAATTACATGGGATTAAGCCGAAAGTTATAGTTCTGCGGTAGGTCGTACACCCGTCCAATACGAATCACTCAAAAGAAGAAATGTGCAAGCAATTGTCTCCCTTATTTTATAAGAAACATCGCCTAAAATGTCGTGAAGTGCTTAGTTTAATGTGAATGTATACGACAAATCGAAAGAACGTTCCGTGAAGTGCTAATCCGAAACATATGTGACAAAAAAAATCACTCGAGATAAGGGTCAGTTTCAAGAACACGCCTTGCAGCGCATACATTGCGCTATAAAAAGAGCATCGGATCAACGGATTGACAATGACAAGCGTTTAAGGGCCGCGTTTATTTATTTGTACAAGTATTTCCTTTTAGCGACGCCGTAGAGACAAAACAAGGAACTTTTAGATAAGCATTGTACGTTTGACAAGACAAGCCAAGCTATATTACGGTAATAACTTCGGCTCTAAGCAGAACGTCGAGACAGACGGTTAGTTACGAACGAAACAGGATGTATTAAATTAGAAAATATATCTCTTACACGAGTATTCTTAAATGTAAAGCGAAATGTATGAAAGTAGTAAAGTTTGGCGATAAATTCAAGTCAATGTGTCGGGCTTGCGCTTGTAAAACTTGAGTTACTTGTAAAACATCATGTATTAACATCTTGCTTGGTGTTGTTTTATTTTATGGTACGAGTTTCTTATTTTATGTGAGTAAAGTCCAAGGAAACTATGAAAATTAATTTTAAAGTAAGACGACTGTCTGTGGAGAAACTTTGTTAGAAACTGAAATATTTAACTGCGACAAAATGGTGGTTCCTTCGTTTTAAATTATACGATTTGTAGTTCGGAATTATACAGTCAGATTTGTACGCACCAAATGTCTTAATCTGCCATTATCAGCCGTAAAATTTAAATTAAAAACACACATACATAGTTGAATGTCCTCATAAAGGCGCACTCATGTATTGGGAGTCGGGACAGAACACAAAAACTATCGAATGTGTAATTGAGTCGTTGTGAGTCACCCGGGGCGGGCACACATCTGCTGTGTTACGTAGTGGCTGCGTAAGGGTAAGTTACTGGGTGAACTATCATTTTCCAAATCATAGACAAAGGAAAAAAAAAATAGGAAAAAGAAATGCAGGAATAGGCCAGGTATATTGGAGATTTACGTTTAGTACAAAAACAATTACAATCTTTACAAGTTAATACATAGTTAAACCATTCATGTTCATTATTTACCATCGGCCTATAACTGTCCACAGCTGGACATAGGCCTTTCCTATCGCAGGTACTCGTAGCTGAGGATCAGTACTATGTAAATGTACTGGATCCTCCGCTACTGACACTACCAGCCCCCTGTGAAGATCGTCGCTCGACTTAGCCGGATGTCGTACAGTTTGTATAAAACCGTGTCCAGACGTGTGTAATGTGTAATATAATGTATCGTCTGTAACACGAATTATGTGTGTGTACGCTCGGGCTAGAGCAAACAGGATTCGCTTTGATTTTGTATGCCGTCCACACTATTCTATACTATAAGCATCCCAGCTATTTGTTTGATAATATGCCATAAATGCCATTTATTGAAATATTAAAGTGAAAAAAAACGCCATAAGCTAAATTGTAAAAAGCGGATTGTAACGACGGTTTAAATAAAAATCTTATTTTTATTTACTACGACAAAAAAAAACAACCATCCATTCAGACGCTTCATGGGATAATGTAGGTATAGCATAGACAATGTCACGACCTCCTTAGTTCCGTAGCTTTGTACGGAGTATTGTTCGTTGAAATATCACAAATCGTGATAGCAGCTTGTAGCAGTTTTGTTTTTAAAAAATTACGGCCCAATGGATGGATGGTTTAGGTGTATAATTCATTAAAGGTTTGTGTAAATTGGCTGAAATAATACTACAAGTAGGATGAATATCAGTTACATTGTAATGTAAACCACATGCTCGCCGCAATAGGCTGATAAGACACAACGACAGAAAAAATATGTTGATATATAAGGTCCCATTAAAATAGATGGACAAACTTTTAGAAATCATACAGTCCACCAAAATAAGGACAATGGTAAAAAAAATAAGAAAAACGCATTAGATACTTACAAGAAAAATAAATCAGCTAACGTAAATACACTAAAAATGTTGGTTACCCAATGCCATTTATTATTTTAGGTCAAAATAAAATCATTTTAATCAGTGTTTTTTTTTTTGGATATCTTTGGTTAGACGTTCCGAACTCTGTGTTAAAATTTGTCCATCTATTTTAATGGGACCTTGTATATGCTCTGCTACCCATGCGAAGCCGGGGCGGGTTGCTGGTCTACATTAATATTATAAAGAGAAAAAAAAAAGTTTGTATTTTTGTTTTTAATTACTAAACTCAAAAACTACTGGACCGATTTCAAAATTCGTTATCAGTAAAATGCTATATTATCGCTGAGTAACATAGGATTTAATTTATAAAGATATCACGCGGAAGCTAATAAACTAATAAAAGCATCCCAGTATACTACCACAGCGCGACCTCACCTATTCCCCGAGGTGCACTACCGCGGTTTAGTTCCGGTACTTGCGTAGTCTTTTGTTTTGCGCCCTATCCGCCTACCGTGTATTATTTAGCTAAAACCAGGGGACCGTTTTAATGGACTGCACAAAACTAGAAAACGAGGGGCCCGGAAAGATTAGATTTCTTATCAACTAAAAAAATCTTAGCACAAAAGTGTACCTTAATACAAATTGTATTGACTGTTTGGAGACCAAATATTATTAAATAAATAGAAGGGAGGGTTTTCGTGGTGGTATTGTATTTTTTACTTGTATTTCTATTGTGAGACGTATTCTTGTTTCATTATTATTTAAGGTTTCACTCACGTGTCGGTATGTTTCGGGATTTCCCGACTAGTTTCGGCCTCAGGACTCACAGCATAGCTCATACATAAGGCATCCTTTCGAGTCTGCATCTAGGTGGGCAATCCGAAAACAAACCAGTAGTTATTTCTCACTATAAGAAATGTGCTTGGGTTTCAAATTGCTAAGGAAATGAATAAAGCAGCGTTTCCATGAATAATCTGTTTTATAACGATATTGTTGGCTCCTGCAACAATAGGTATTTAAAGCAATTAGTCAATCCTCAACGGACGTAAACTATTAAAGATTGCTTGACCTATGGTTTATGGGTGGCCATTGTATGAAGGCGCTAATATGCGTTAAGGCTGCATTGTACGCAAATAATAGTTTGAAAATATTATTATTGAATCAAATAAGAGCATAATTTCACAATAATTTAGCGCCCAATAACGGAAATTAAATACAGTTATCGTCAAAATTACTGTCGAACGCTAGCATCAGTTTAATTTTTGAAACAGCTAATAAAATTCAAAAATAGAACAAATTGTTTTACTGCCGGCCGTAAAATTGCGCCCACATAAATAAATTAACCACAGAATATAAAAATTAACGCGAAACGCGAGAATGTCATCCGTTGTAATATTATCATTGTACGTTATCCCATATGCGGGCAGGGATGGCGATAATATAATTAACGCGATTATGGTACGCCCACCTACCTCCCTATTGTTAAGTTTTAATGTGATGTAACTAATCGATGCATTAAAGCTCAAAGTGATAATTAAGTTATCGAGTGTTACAAGTTAGAAATAAAATTACGTTGCCTTTACAACGATGAGTCACTTTTGATTAAGCAAAAAGTAAAACACTTGGAAAAAGATAAGATGATTAATGGTTTACAGCACACGTTAAAACTGCTGCGTAGGACTTTTTGACGTAGGTTAAAAACGCTTATCTTAATACATGCCCATTTTCCCTTACGATGAATAAATCTTGCTGATTGACGCGTGTAAAATTTTACGATTCGGTAAGAAACTTTTTTTTTTGTCGGACAACAAAACCAAACTGAAAATAATACAACTTGTTTTAAAAATCAAATAAAAACGTTGATGCGAGAAAAAAAAAAATATTATTTTGTGAAACTAGATTCAAGGGTTTTATCTTAAAAAATAAAATAAATTAGAAGCTATTGTTAGTATTTAAATACAATAATATCCGTCCAAATATAAAAAGAAAAAAGAAAAAAAAAAGCTTACAGAATACCTTCACAAGAAAATAACGAGGTTTGTCACCTATTGTAACATGAACAGGTGATATAATATTATCATGAATAGGTAAGCCACCCAGAAAATAAACCTTGATTATTAAAAATAACAATATAAGGTAGCGAATAATAGAAATCCCAACGGTATAAATTATATTGTGTGATAAACATCTTTGGCTCCCGCACAGTTGGACCCGTAGATTGTCCCGTCCCCCGAAATGAGTGTGACAATATTAATGAATGGCGTTGCCACAGCAAAAAATTCAATTAGGAATGCAATCTCTAATGACGGTTCTGTATCATATTGATGGTTCAGTACTCAGGTTCAGTAATAAGTACGTCCTTTGACAAATCTCATGATTGAGGATAAAATAAAATATAAATCAGAACACAATAATAATGAAGGACCATTGATTTTGCTATATTATAGGAATGTACGAGTATTTTTTGAATTCGTTGTGTATCCCTTCTGAATGTTCCACAGACAGTTATCGTTCTGACTTTAAATTTTATTCAGCCAGCATCGAAAAAATATTCAAAGATTTAAGAAAATATTCAAATAGAATGTTTGCATAAACCGACAATCTCCAAAGAAAGAGTACAATACACTACGAAAAATTATTCACAACATTCCAGAAAACTCCGATTGCCCTAGCATAAGAGTCACTTAATAAAATTTAAGCGTTAAACAGTTTAGCCGTGGAGCCCATAAAGAAGTCGATGGGTCGTAGGAGCGCTACAATGACGGCGGCCGTCCCAGGACATTCGGACCAAGTTTATTTTACTGTCCCACTAAAATGTGCAGTAAAAACCCGCCCACGCGATGTAGCACCCATGATATTCCTACTGACCTCTGCCCTCGTATAAAGAATATCGCAGACGCATAATCCCAAGGAAACTTTATTGTCACCCGATAATTTAATATCGATTCGAATGTGTAAGAATAAAAATGTTCGTGCTTTTCAAGTATAGAAAAGTAAATAACGAGGATTTTAATGATCTCCCGGCTTTTAATACGGTCTCCCTCGTATATCTTCCTCTTTATAATTGTGTATCCTTTTTCGAATGCAGGGATGTCTGAAAGGTGATTTAATAAAAAGTTTTTATTGTAGTTACCGCACTGCAGCGGTTATAAGCTGGCCACTCTCCAGTTCCCAGATTGTGTCGAAATTATAAGAGCTGTTTCATTTTTTGGGCCATACGGTGGACGTCATTTTTGTCTACATAAACTACGACATAAAAGCTAAGGAAATGCGCTGTACTGGACAGTTTTATTTTAAAATTGAAGCCATTTTCAAATTCAAATTTTCACATTTTTACGTTGGCAAGAATGCAAAAGTTAATAAACCGAACACAAGTGTCGTGGTCGTTGGACGCATTCTAAGATAGAAGATAGCAGAAATATATTGTGTTTCTCAACAATCATTCACAAAGGAAAAAGATTGTAATAACAGTAATTTATTGCTTGCATGTATTCTTATGTCAATTACTTGATACATCTGGCGCATTACTCATCGTAACATGACTGTCCTTTGACTGACAAAGTAGGTAACTCAGATATGGTTATTGGTGCATCTTTAGGGCGGGAGCTTTATTGGCCCGAGTCGTTTAACTTATTTAGTTTTATTGGCCTTACACCGTTTATCGTATTAAGACAATCCAGTTATGGCATCTCACATTCCGTGGGGTGTTTTGATAAACCGTTCAATTTACTAGAGGACGATACTTCTGTCTAAATGGATACTACTTCCTCTAGATGATGATAGTGGGCGGTTCTATTGCCGTGTAGATAGAAAGTTAGGTAATCCTTCAGCTTTCGCTTATTATAGCTCAGGTTAGAGAAAGGCATTGATCGCTATCGAATAGATATCTATTTCGATTATAAAATCTGAAAACTATGTAATCTGTCCGTAAGTATTTTACTTCGCTGTATTGAGGCCCTTAAGATCCCTCTTAAGGGCTGGGCCAGCAATTCTCCATACAAATGTATTCCCATTTTTTCTTCCTGAATAATACCTCTAGAGCAACCATTTTTTTTCATAACATAAAGGTCTGCTGTAGATACGTCCCTGTTAATTCTTTTTTTTTTCAGCAACGTATTGGTAAAGAAAATATGACCCTAAAAAAATTACAAAAATGGCCCATTTTTACCGCCGTGATTAGAGGACTCCCAGACAAATTCGAAATTTTTAACATAAAAGAAAATGATAGGAACCTAGACATACTCTTTCTTAAGATTTTAATGTAGGTAAACAATAATTGAATCGGCTCAGATTTCGAGGAGAAAAAAGGGGAATACGGAACGAGTCTGAGCTGCAACTGTCTATCGCACTCTACAGTGGCAGACTTGAGGTAAGACGTGGCAATAGTTTCTTCAAATACCTATTTTTCAAATTCCTCACAGGACCTGTTCCCTCTTAATCAAAATTATTCGCGTGCGAACCTTCGCTGGTATTGCACCGTAATTGTAACTAATGAATGTTCATAGATAGCTCCTACTAATGAACCCCGTGCTGTGCGACAAAGTAAAATGTCTGCACCACACTGACAACTAGAAGGAAACAAGATGATTTTTACTTTTTGTGTAGTAACTACTACAAGAGGATGCCACTGTCAATCATATTTAAAATCTAAGAATCACTTATTACTAAATCTACAGGATGGGAGTAGGCAACTCATTATCTCATATGAGTATCTGCCAGCATGGGCGTTGCCTGTGGGTTGGCATTTCCTAGTCCCACGAAGTTATTATTGTATGCACAGAAATCACATATCAAAGGAAGATAATTCATATTGGGCCCAAAACCCAGTGTCCAGGCGGCC
Organism: Xanthia icteritia; assembly: GCA_949128155.2. NCBI lineage: Eukaryota > Metazoa > Arthropoda > Insecta > Lepidoptera > Noctuidae > Xanthia > Xanthia icteritia. The sequence goes on along the minus strand of OX421942.2, from coordinate 9,826,807 downwards.
AGCAAAAAAAATGTGTTGCCCTGGGTGGGCATCTTTCACTATGAAACCAAATCTCTACGATCGTTCCTTCAGCTGTTTTCTTAAGTTTATTTAGTATTTTAATAAAATGTAGGTGTGTAAAATACACCTACATTTTATTAAAATATAAAACGAACGGCTATGTAATGAAAAATAAATGAAATTAACTTATTGTAAAGGTGACCTCGAAAAGTAATACTATGACAATAAACCACTGCAAATATGCCGTAAAACTAAAAAAAAAACAAAGACATAGAAGTTAAAAACAATTAATGTCTTGAAAGACGGCACGGCGGCGGGCGGGGCGGGGTGATGGGATCGTGTATAAAGGGAATCCAATCCTCTGGAATTCACCTCTGCTAAAGGGGTCGGAAGAGCGGGGAGATCACTGCCAGGCTTTCGCTGACGATGTCGTCATGATCTTCGACGTTAACCCAGCATTGGAGGTTCAAAGACAGGCCAATGCCGCCCTCGAGTGTATTCGGAAATGGGGCATCCAAAATAAGCTGAAGTTTGTACTACATAAAACCTGTGCAATGGGAGTCACCAGGAAGCTCAAGTGCGATGTCCCACTCCTGAGCATGGGCGGGATCGACATTGGCATGTCTAAGGAAATAAAAATACTACTACCAGCTCACATTCAACACCCGCTAACGTGTGTAGAGTCTACAAAGAGCTATATAGAGCGGCCAAAATGAGCAGGGGTCTGCACCCGGGGGTAATACTATGGAGCATTTACACGGCAGCGGTGGAGTTGGTAGTGATGCACGGGGCAAGCGCCTGGGCGCCAGCAATTAAGAAGATTCGAGTGCAGAAAATGCACTCCAATCTTCTTCTTGCCCAAAAGCTCTGAAAATCCTACTGCACCGTTTCGCTGAACGCATCCCTGATGTTGGCTGGGATACTCCCACTCAACCTCCGAATACAATGAGCAGCCGCTCTGTATGAGGCCAAGAGTACCCCAGCCAGCCCTTGCGGGCAGGGAGATTGAGCGTGTGGTGGCGTTTGCGAAAACTCCACATCCGGCGAACCAAGGTTCCCTCCACTTCCTGGCGGCAGAGGTGACAGCTAACGTGGGCGCGACCTTATCCCAGAGCAAACATATTTTCTTGTTCTTGGTAAAAGCTCACGCAGGGCTAGAGGACAAAGAACGCGCAGACCACCTTGCGAAAGAGGCTATACTCAAGTTGAAAAAGAAAGACTATGACCGCTGCCTGGTTTCATTCGTCAAGTGCCAGATCCATATGGGGTCGCTCGATGAGTGGAACCGAAGATACAAGAACGGCGAAACAGGCTCCTTCAAGGTAACTAGATTTTTCAACTTTTAAAAATACCTGACGGAATAGTCGTAGAGATTCGGCGCCAGAGTAAAAAAAGATTTCCCCCACCAGGGCAACACATTTTTTTTGCTGGCCGGTACTTTGTGTTTTGAGGTCATCTTTGTATAAAACTTAAATAAATGGTTATCTTATTGACAAAACTGAACATTTAAAGCATGAAACTAGTAAGCTAACACGCGGTTTCTGATTGGCTGATAAACTCAGGATTTTGCTGACTGATTGTTAAACCCATGTCAAGTGATTGAATTGGCTCTTGTTATTTTAGTCTGGCAATCACAACAATAAATTTGAGTTTGATAATTGTCAGCAGATTTTTGTATTGATTAACCTTTCAGAAGCCAGGTAGACCAAGATTTTGAACACACTTTTTAACATCCTAAACCTATTTTGAGAAGAAAGTTAGAACTGTTTTAGTTTGGCGATAATATCGTAACACTTAGCGTATTGCTAGAACCATTCTTAGTTTACCCAGCTTCAATTTCAGTAGGTAAACACTTGAACTGCGAAAACGGCACCAATCACTCCTACGAAATGGATGAGCTTTCAAAGTCAAATTATTACCTTCTAGGGACGTGCGGCCGATTGTACCCAAAGATTAATTTCCGTCTCTTATCTACGTTTAATTTAATTGATTTCAATTTATTAGGGATCGGCGCAACATGTCTTTCTGCTTCCGTACTTCTTTATTGGTCGTCATCTCGGTATTCACCCCCTTTCTAGCCACATCAACTTTCATAGATTCTTTCCATCCTTTCTTTGTCTTCCACATTGACAGTTCCCTCAGATCTTTCCCTTATTCCTCTTGCATCACATGACCATACCATGACCTGGTGTCTCTCTATTAATCTAATTCTTATAATTGTGTATTCTTAATTACTTTGACAATAAATTTACTATTTTTTTTATACTATGAGTTGTTGACACTATTTTATTTTCACTTTAGTACATTTTAATTTTTAAATTCTAATTTGGACGGTTAATTATTTGAATAATGGATAAATTTATAATTCTTTGATTATATAATTATGTATATGTACCTACTTTATTTTGTACGCCGTTAAGGCAAAACATGACTGTGATATAATTGAATTGTAACATCTTGCATGCCATGTGTATGTATACTCATGTTTTGGAGAAATAAATGATCTTTATCTTTATGACAACCGATTTCTACACAACTTTTCAGTCACCGGCGCCACTTTCAGACTTCCTCTTTTATCCTCTATTTTTTTTTTCAATTAAACTTTTGAGTTGTCAAAGAGTCGATCAGTTAGTCAGAAAGTTGAAGCTAGTTGCCCATTCCAAAACATAGATCTTTATGGAGAAGAATGGGCCAGAAACTCCAAGGACACTCTTTTAAATATAGATATTACAAAATCCTGTATCACCACACATACCTCATTTATGATATCCAAACACCAAAAAAAATCTATATCTAACTAAGCCAACTCCATCTGAAATCTTTATTCTCGTCAAACGATCATGGCTAATTGATAACGGACGAACGCAGCAAATGCATGTGACACAAAATCAATATGGCCGTGATGGATGGTGCTGAATTTTAATTAAACCTACATCAACCTGTTAGCTGACAAAATGAGCTTATAATGGCAACGCAGTGTACGTAGCACGTGTCTAGCCATTAATCTAGGAGTAAATATTGAATGTTTGTCATATGATTTTACTGGTATACCTACTTAGCGAGTCAGTTTTTGTTTCCATACCGACAAAAAAGGCCATGTTCATTTTTCGCTTAGGTAGAATTTTGTGACTTGATTGTAGAAATGTAGGATTCCCTAATCTATACATACATATACAAATAAATAATACAGATAATATAATAAGTATCTATATACAAATAAATGAAGTGTCTGTTTGTAATGTCAAATTAACAGTTTTTTACTAAATGCATATGAAAGTAGGTATACCTATACGATAAGTACTTATAACAATATGCTAACTTGGTGCTGTTCAAAACCTCCTTATGGTACGATGAATTGAAATTACCAAAATAAGCAGCATAGCTTCTGTAAGCAATTGGAATTGCTTACAGTCCAACATAGTCCACTTAAAATAAGACCGCATCAACTACTATCAATCAATCATTTATTTCGGAAAATATCCATATTGTATTAGTGTTAGAACTTAGAACAATATGTTAGTAGCATTAAAATTAAAAACAATATTACAATCAAAAGAAAAAATAAAACATAAAAAAAATGTAAAATATAAAGAAAATGTAAGTAAAGAAGGCATAAGAAGAAAAACAAAAAAGGCCACACACCGCAACAAAATATTTTTAACAACCTGCCAAGAACTAAACGTCAACAACCATTAATTAAAGACACCAAAGTATTCATTTCGATCACAATACGAGCATCCAATACAAAGTTAAAGCCAAGTATCTAACGAACTGACCGACAGCGGTGCCCCCTGCCGTGGTGGAATGAGCAACCGTGAAATTACTCGTAAAACTTGCATTAGTGAGGCGGTTAATAAAGCCAATGAACCATGTGGTCCTCTCATAAACCCACACAAAAATTATTAAGTCCTTAAGACACTTCTTCCCCGCAGTTATAAAAGCCTAAATGGGGATTATTTATAGCTATTACTTTAATATTGTCATTAAAGTTTATGAATCGAAGCTCTCTGGCTCTGGCGTTCATTGATCAGTAAAATATAAAATTAATATTATTAAGCGTCTATTAATTAATTGTGAACAGTTATAAACACAGCACGGTTCTGTTGGCCCATCGGCTTCGTTGGCAGTTCTTGTAATGACCATAATGAGACATGAAGAAAACTAATAAATTAAAAATAAATTTTAATAGGCGTATAACTTTCATCAACTTCGAGATATATAAAATTTCTACAAGTAGGCAAGTACCGGATTATGAGATACCGACTTGAGCTTTTGTGTAGAAAGTAAGGTATTAGATACGAAGAGGATAAAAATAGTCAAAGGGTACAAATTATGGTTTTATGTTTGCGTCCTATTTAAAAGCGATCGTCGCGCGAATAGTGCTAATAAGCGATCGACGCGCTCATATATGACAATAATGACAATTTTTGTCAGGTTAACCTGAACGAGTGGTCACGTCAAGAGCGTTTTCGCGCAGCGATCGCTTCGCGGGGCATTTCTTTATTTATCATTTCAGTACCAACTAAGATATTCATATTAATCACCAGGTAATAACGTTTATGATTGGTGCTTTGTTACATAGATAGGACCCATTTACGGAATAATATTATAAGTTCCAACTGTTGCTACCAATACCAATCACAATACTTGACATACCAATTCAACATCACCCGATATAAACTGACACGTCTATAATTGCGGCCCATTATTTCACATATTCCACAATTACATACTCCTTACTAGCTGCCAACCGTGTCACAGTCCAATAGCTCCACAAAGGGGGCCTGGACACCATGACATGATGAAGTGTCACCTCTCCATGATAAACGATACTATACCTCGGGCGTCAAATGAGAAATTCAATTTCTCGCTCCCGTTACTTCGCTTAGCTGCCGGCGTGATATTTAAGATCAATCAGGAGTTACAGTGATTTTATTTATGTTGTTTTGTTACGTGAAAGGCGTGGATAAAGGGCTTGGAACTTAGAAACAGAAATGGTTTTGTAAGTGCTGCCGTTCTTGGAGCTGTTCCGTTTACTGAGGAATTCCTAGGTTACATACCTACTTGAATTTATTTCAATTGCAAGAAACGCTTTTGGCGCTTTTCAGAATACTTACTTTGAATTACGTTTTCGTCGTATCATTGATATGATTTTTAATAGCAACGTAGAAATCTCTTAATTCAATTCTCCTTATGTAGAAGGGTCTCAAATTAGAATGGTCACAATGGGCGGTAAATTTGAACATAATAATATAGTAGGTAAATGTTCTCGCCTGCATTCCTCTTTGTAGAGGGTTAATTAAATAATAAAACAGACATAATTAATAATTGTCATTACCTACCTATATAAACCAACCTATATAAATAACTAATTTTGACATTGACATTGAAATAATTTAAATATTTTTATTATTTAATGAATAATTTATTCTCCACTATGACTTTAACCACTATGCTTATTTCATCTAATTTTATTTATTTCAATGTCTATTTTGATTAATTGATGAATAACTATGACTGTATAAATTTTTTTGCATGCCTTATGGTAGAATCACTTGAAACATGTAATTCTTATAACACCATTGTAACAGTGTATTCAGCAAAAATAAATGATTTGATTTGATTTGATTTGATTTGATTTAAACCGAATATACTCGTAATTAGATAAGTAGATACTCCAAACACGAGCAGAAACCTACAAACCACAATGAAATCCAATTAATTTGGAACATGCAACGTGTATTTAATCAGCCAACCGAACTGTAAATTAGCTAGCAAAAGAGGTGGAAATATCCGAAACATTCATTAAGTGAGGCACAAAACATGGTAAATAGGGTAGAAATATACTGAAAAGCTTATCAGTGGTTTTTCAAACTGCACTTAGGACATCAGTAAGAGGATCTTTATTTTGTTACTTATAAAGTTATAACATGGAAACTTTGCAGGAACTTACGGAGTACAACTCAATGTTTTCTGCTCACTTAGTAACCGTCTTTCCAGCAAAACTGGACTAAGTGAGCAGATATTGAATTTATGATGATGCCCAAGTGCTTTTAATGCTTAATGACTGCACAATATTTCTGATCAAGAATAAGCGAATTTATATCTTCAGCCCCATAGTGATAGGTGTTTTACAAAATAAAACGTTTTAAAACGAAGAGCTCATTGATTTATTAGAGACCCCCACGGTTTAGTAGCGACGTTTATGTTTGTTAACATTATAACACCGAAACCCGACTACCGATGTATTCATAACTTCCATTGTGGACGCCATAAAGCATCGTAAACGCGTATTGTTCAAGAATGCGATTATATTAAAGAAACTCTATCGAGGCTTGTGCCATAAAATGTGGAATGTAGGAGCCGCCTAGTTCCATTCGGTAAGAACTGCTGCAGCTATTGAGATAAAAAGTAAAACTGCACTTATTCCAAGTAAATGGTCATTCAATCTACTGGGAATAAGTGCAGTTGTTTTAAAGTTGAACGGTAACAAAGAGTGTCGATCGTTTCTTTGAACATTTTGTTTAATTTTTTTGCAGAATTTGTACTGCGTCGATATAAAAGGGCCTGCAATGGTGCCGATTCTCTTGTACACCGAACTAAACTAGCTAAACTATCACTAAAATTCCTTACTTTTGGCTATGAGAATCTTAAGGCTATTCTGTAATAAAACATAAAAATTATTTTGACACAACTAAATCGAATTTGACAATCGTGACTCCACGTACACGGTACATACTTGTTTGCCCTACCCCGTGATTTTTTTTAGAGCCGCAGGCGCGCATGGGCATCCTCGTCTTGTTTTATATGGAATTTTTCACGTTTTGTATGGAAAATAAGAAAAATTATTACCTACGTGTTGATTATTAGGGGTATAAGGGTTTTCTAAAGGGGGTCGAAATTTTCATTATTTTTGCGATAGGACACAAAATTTTCGAGATATAAGAAAAAGAAAAGAAAAAAATATATATACAGTACTATTTTTGCACCTGAAGTCGAGCTGTTCGTGTGAATTTTAGTTCATGACAACTAATAGTATTCCACATTTAGTACACCATTTTTAATCGCGATTAAAAATGGTCAGATTTAGATAGACAATTAAAATTTTTGGTGAAAAACGTCAAATTCAGAATAACAAAATTGACATTTTCACTAAATTAAAATCTTAGTGCCATCTTAGTGCTGTCAAACTAAAATATAGTTGTGTCACTTTAGTCTATTTCAGAATGGGAAATCATAGTTTGATAGGAATAAACTAAATTTTGGTGAATTTTAGCCTAGTTTAGAGGCATTTGTGACAAGAGAATCGGCACCAGTATCGATTTTTAAAAGCTTCATTAGCTTATTTTTAAGTCCCATGTAATATGGGCTGGCGAATCTATGTTCATAAAACGGAAACATAAAGATACAGACTCCAGACTAGTTCTGAGAAATTCCTGATGGAAAAACCGAATCACAATTCGCACTTTCCCCGACCTGGGAATCGTAATCTAATGGACCTCATGCTCAGCAGTAACGCTTGCGACTACTAAATCAACGAGGTAATCAAAATTTTTTTATTACCAAAATAGTAATGGTAATGTTGGTATAAAATCAAAGTCAAAGTCAAATCATTTATTTCAAATAGGCCCGTATAAGGCACTTCTGAACGTCAAAAATTTACAAAAAAAATTAATTGATTCTAGTCGCCCCTTCCAAAAGGTACTTTTCTCATGGAGAAGAATGGGCAAGAAACTCCACCTCTACCTCTGCTCTGTTAGCTGTAGGTACCTACTTACCTACGTATTTTTTCATCACATTATTTTTCAACTCCGTTATCCACATAAAAGCATCCTAGATTTAATTTTATAAACTGTACTGTAATTTTTCAGTGAGACAGCAGCTTGCTGCGCTTACCAGTAAAACTAACAAACTACAACAAAAAAATGGACTCGACGCGCATCCGTCAACAGGGAGTGAGTAATCTGCGGCAAAAGCTAGAGTGCAATAAGATTTATGATTATGATCCACAGCCGTGTACACGGGGACATCACAATTTATGCGATAACACTGTTTTGTCTTCACGATAAATTAATAGTCCACTTGCGACGCTACACAACTTTTCCATTCACGGCCGTCAAAACGCGGGACAAAGCCATAAACTGTGTCAAATTAAAAAACCCTTTGAACTCGCCGTAAACATAATCGTATAGTACTAAAATAAAAAGATCGTTCAGAATGCAAGACATGTGTCCACATGTTGGTCTAAGAGACAAACCGTGTATAATGTGATAAAGTGGCTGGCTGGATACCGCTTGGATGACGAACTCCCGTTTAATTGTGTTGAAAGAAAAAGTTCACTTTTATTTTTAAATCCAGGGTGCCGACTTTAGCGCAGGGTGTTTTCGTTTGGTCACAGTCGTGATTGTTTTTCTCATTAAATCTCGTATGTTTTTTAAATGAGTGTTTATTTTTTGTGGCTATGATTATTTTTGGGGAGGCGAGCTTCCAATATGGGTGTAGGTACTTATACATGAAAGATTAAAAATAATATGTTAATATTAGTTTTCAGACTTTATCATCCATTAGCTCGCGTCTCATAACAATCAATCTCGGAACGATGATTGTCTTTTTTTTTAACCCACTTCAAGGTTGTCCATGATGTCTCCCGTTACGAGAGTCGTTGCTATAATCGTCGTCTAAAACCTTAACTACGTATTTAACATCACCAACGTCTTTATCCTCAATCTAGCCAGCAAAATGTTCACGAAACAGAACATTATCAGTAGATAGGTACAGACTGTTTACTTTAATGATGCGCCTCCTCGTCGCCGGGACGAGATAAATCGACACACTTGAGAGTTCGAGACTCTCCCACGGCGTGACACGCGCACCCTGAGTCCTGACATCGGTGTCAACAAGGATATCATATCTGTTTTCTTTGTCCGTTTAGTGCTTTTTTTGTTGGGACATTACCGCTATAGAGGGTGAATTATTATGAACGTTAATTATCTTGAGAGTAGTTAATTATAACGAGATTGCAGATGACTTCTCCTGGATGTGAGAAGTACAGAACCGGTCGTTGTGGCGATACTTGGGGCCTATTTCCAGCAGTAGGGTGACGTCTTCCGGCTGAATGGCTGAATAATGATGATGACAATGAACGAGAACGTCAAACAAAGTGCTTATCAACCTCGTCCATGTAAGTAGGTAGAGTACTATCATTTATAACGTAGGCATATAGGTTTAGAATAGGTTAGGTAGGTATCGAATCGGTATCGTACTTACCGTTTTATGCTAGTTGGTCTAAGTGATTTATGATACTTAGTTCAAAACAATAACACAATCCTAATAAGGATGGGCTGAGGGTAGGTATACATGGCACTTAAGGGTCCCCGAAACGATCAAATTAAGTAGGTACAAGAATTTAGAATTTCTTTATTTTGCATAAAATATGGTACATACATAAAGGTCTCAAATATAAGAAGTTCCACATATTTTGCTTAATTACATATTTCAGCATGCAAAAAACACCTTATAATAAAATTATACTTATACAACGACACTTCAGTTGTTACTATTGAGATCATGAGCTAAAAAGTAAAAATAAAAATCCTTAAAATTACGTTATTTAATTATATCACTACTTACAAGTGAGTTCATATTTCGAACTTGCTTATAATTTAATGACTCACTGATTGTGTAGAACGCATTCATAAAGAGCCATTTCTTAAGTTTTTTAAAGTAGTTTAGTGGCAGCTCTCTGATTTGTTTGGGGATTATTATAACAATTGTTCTGAACTAGTGTCCTTCATCTTGTGACAGCCAGACGGGTTGGATCTCTTGAAAGAAATTTTTTATTTTAGTACTATGGGTTTAGTACGGTAAACTGCCCTAACTTTGCCTGGCGTCCTAAGTTTGCCTATAATGAAAATGATGCATTATCTTTTTCATTTTACTTGTATGGCAATCGAAACTTAAAGCTGTCTATAAAATCTCAAAGTTTCCTTTGCCATACAAGTAAAATGAAAAAGATATTACATCATTTTCATTATAGGCAAACTTAGGACGCCAGGCAAAGTTAGGGCAGTTTACGTTACCTATATCGCTCAGAATGCTTTTTAACAAATAATCCTACTTCTAATAGGACTATGTGGAGTTAGTACTTAGGTAATCCTAATTTCTGAAATATAGGCCTATAAGATTGAAATAGTCCCCCTGGGGTTTGCTCTCACACTTTTTCTTTGTGTGATACAATTGTTAAGTATTTTTACGCACATTGATTCGCAAATTGATCGTCTACCAAATGTAATTGAAGCCATTGACAATATTTTTGGTCGTTTCGGGGACCCCTCAGATATGTAGGTAGACATAAACTTGAACCGCAACCGAAAATGTATCATGTAGGATTGTACGTACCTATAAAGTAAACCAGTTTGATGTTAACCAAATGTCATAAACAAACAGAAGACGTGGGGGTGTTTGCTCTCACATCGATCGGCAGCTAATCTGTAAACGGTTTTGATTATGAATTTATGAGAACCCAACCATCGTCACCGTTCACCATATCGTTTATTATTTTTAAGCTTACAAAGACGTAACGGGCAATGACAGAAATAGGAGTGCAGTTCGTTTATTATGAAATGCTCGGTTCTACTCGAAATCAAAGTGATTGCAGTCCATCTTATAAATAGAAATGTAATAGTATGTACCGTAGGTAGGTAATGAAACTTTTTGTACCTTTTTTGTATCTGTTTTTTACAGAAGGTTTGCAGTTTCCGAACTTAAACGTACTTCCCATTACACGAAGGATCGCAAGGTAATTTCTCAATCTGATTCTTACATTTTTATGAGTTAAAGTTTAAGAATATTTACTTTTCACACGCATTTTAAAATAATAAAAATATTTTGAGATATATAATGTAGTAATTTTTTTTTTTAACAAGAATTCCTTTCTCTGATTTGACAGGTGACATTGTGCTCTAATGCTCTTTCATAAAATGGAACGTCTAGTTTTGTAATCCTTCTGAAGTAGATTTCTATTCATTTTATTTAAAAATATCATAATAATGAGTCTTTTGCGGCGAATTACATCTCCAGCCTTTGTTGGCCGTATGTTTAAACCAGAAATAACCAAAAGATCAATACATTGTTTGTATAAAAATGTAAATATAACCTCAAAACTTGTAAATGTTTATCCTAATAACAATGGTTTTAATGCAGTTCGTTGGAAATCAAAAAAGGTTTGTAAAAGAACTTGGTTTAATCACCATATTTAGTAATAAAATACCAATGAAGCAGACACTTAAAACCTTTTTTAAGGATCATTTTGTTTCAGAGCCAATATGATTCTGATGATGAAGAAATTGATTTTGATGGAGATTCCTCATTATCAAAAGATTCAAAAGTAGTCAAATTCTCTACAACATCTATGAGAACTGATGTAATATTAAAGTCAGCTCTAAATATATCAAGAAAGTGAGTTTTGTTAACATTAAAGGTTTTATTTTTGTTGTGTAAATCATTTTCTGATAATAAGTTTTTAATTATTTTCAGTAAAGTAGAACAAATGTTTTATGAAAGTAAAATTAGAGTTAATGGAAAGAAAATCATGAAGAAAAGTGCTTCCGTAAGTTTACTATATTGTTTGTTAATTTTGCAAGATTAGCGAGAAAATGCCTCTATTGCCTCTTCCTTGAAATGGTACAATAACTAAGCTTATTTACAGGTTAAATTAGGCGATGAAGTAGATGTAATAAAACTAGTCAGCCCAAAGAATCCACAGCATATTTTTGTGTCCAGAGTAGAAATATTGAATGTGACTCCCAAAGAAGAGAACATCCAAGTGACAGCAAGAAGGTTTAAACACTTACTCATAGACAACTACCAGGCTGATCCACATAAGATGGAAAGTGAAGCTTAAACTTTTTAAGCCACTGTGGGAATAATTAGCAAAAATTCATATATATTATAAAGAAAAATATATTCAGAATATCTAACTATTACAGTGCGCAGTGCCATAATTTTATTCATATCATGATACATTTTGTTTTAGATGAACTCATCTAAAACTGATTCCTCCGATCTGATTTTCTAAACAAAATGTGTTTTCAAGCAATCATTTCTAACTGATATCTTGAGGCAAACAAAGCGATTGAACTGTCTGCAATAAAATATTTTCTTATTTGTAAATATTATGTAGATAAAATAAAAGTTAAAATAAAAACTACTAAGAACAAAGTTAGTGTTTGATTTATTTTATAATCCTAAAATTATCCGTATAACATGATTAAATATCTAAATCTAGATCACAGTCTGAACTTTCAAACAATGATATTTGTGAATTAGGATTAGAGAGCTTTTGATTTGAAGAATTTGAATGATTTTCTTTTCCTTTCACATCTGTAACAGTTGTAACGTGATTTGAATCTGAATCCAAACATTTTTCTGTATCTGAAGCTTCAAATAGAGTTTTTGATGTGGATGGCTTGTTATAAGAAATATTGGCACTCGCCTTGTTTTCTTTTAATCTCGAATTTTCAGTAGTTAAACTATTTGATGTTGTATTTAAACACGGCTTATCATCATATTTATCAAAGTCATGTTTACTAACAAACTGGAACTGTTTTAGTTTACTAACAGTCTTTTCTTTAACTTCAGTATTCTTTTTAGTAGCACCTCCAATACTGATGTCTAATATACTATCATAATTTTCGGAAGATTTATCAAGCACCTCTATAGATGTTTCTAATTCCTTAGGCTCTGGTTTAACGATTTCGTTTTCAACATGTTTGTCGTTGGTATCATTTTCAAAATTGAAGTCTATGCCTAAATCAGCTAATGCATCATTTACACTAGGTACAGCATTTAAAACGCTTCTATCTTCATTAAATTCTTCATCACTGTTTGATTCCTGATCCTCTTCAATGTGAACTTCTCTTTTGGACTTTTTACCTCTTTTAGGTAATTTATTTTTAATGCGACTAATGTCTACAGTGACTTCTTTACGTTTACGTTTACCACCTTTCTTTTTAGCACTTGGTGGTTCTTTTTCTGTGTTGTTAAGAGTCTTGTGTTTCTTTAATGTAACTGCAAACCTTTCATTGAGACCAACATCTTTAAACTCTTTATTCCCTGTATCATCCACAACTTTTATTTCATCATTTTTCTTAGACTTTTTATTGTTGAAATAGGAACTTGTTATAAGAGATGCAGAAAGTTGGATGTTGTCATCAGTAACATCTTCATGTTTCGCGAACAGTTTACAATTTCCTGCTTCTATATCAGTTTCTAAAGTTCTGTGGTCAACTTGTAATAGTTTTGCGTAATACAACAGTTCATTTCTCCATACATCAACTAAATTTAATCTTGTCAGGAGTTTTTTAGCTGTGCATAAATAGTCGTAATCTGGGTATTTCGGTACAGTGGAGTGTAAAGCGTCCACAGTATCGTCTAAGGTGCAGTCTTGCATGGATAAATCGACAAGGGACACTGCCACGACTGCATCCATCGGTAGTATTGTTTTACGGTACATAAGTCGGCAGTGTGCTTGAGATAATCTGCAATAATGGACAAATTTTTAAAAGAAGAAGTTCCTCTATCTAAATTTAAATACTTGCTACATTTTTTTTTGTTTTAAACTTTGGTCCACACTAGGAATTTTTCCTGTATTGTGGGTGCGTTTACAAACACTTAAACTCACATACACAAAAAGCCAGACTCGGAACAACTACTTGTAGATCATACAAATATTTGTTCCGCGCGGGAATCGAACCCGCGACACGCGGTGCAGCAGTCAATCAATCTTAACCACTGCGCCAACCGTGCCGTGAATATTATAAGAGGCCTTTGGTCTGCAGTGGGACAAAAATGATTATACTAAAATACCTACAGAACAAGCAATTTTTTATTTGTTATCATCCCATTTTTCTGATTTAAATTAGGCTAAATAACCCCGGTTTCTGGAACGAAAATTATCGAAGAGTCAAAATCAAACGCAAATGTTGCGATTGGCTGTTGATAACTCAGTCAACCAATCACAACGTTAACAAGTTAACCTGTTGTTAGCTTAATTTTGTTGATATTCGATCCAGAAACCGGACCTGTTAGTGTCATAGGCCCGGTCAGATACAGTGAGATGAGTCGTAGAAGATAGCAAGACGAGCTGAAGAAAACAAACGACGTGGTCCACATTTGCTGTGAATTGAAACAGCTGTAAGTCATGGGAAGAGGCCTTTGCACAGCAATGGGATAATGCGGGCTAAACTCCGGCCGCCGAGAGAATGCGTTCCTGACACCTCTTAGTTGCACACGATTAGGAAAAAAAAGAGTTCTCTCGGCGGCGGGAACATAAAAGTAAAGTAATACAGGATATTATAGACTAATAAAAAAAACAACGGGTTGCACTCCGGGAGTGCCGGCAGAAGTGAAAACTTGAATATTAACGTTGCGGTCTACTCTCCCTCCGTCTTACGAATTTTCGGTCAGGTCACGTGTCCTGACGCGAGTTTAACATTTTTTACCTATCACAAAAAAAATGCACAAAACCGCTAAAGAAGTTTACACTTCAAAAAAATTTACTAACATAGCATGTATTACCTTACTAAGCTGTCTAACATTCTTACAGTGGTGCGGGAAGCATCTCTGTGTTCTGACTTCCTTTGAGCCATGTAATACTTTTGCAGTATCATATTTGCGTATTTCGTCATTTCTGAATACTTTGGCCCAACTAAACTAATGTACATCTGAAAAAATATTAAGTAAACAAAATTAAATAAACTATTAAAAAAAAAACATATAAAATCTTAGCATAATTATTTTATAATAAGTACTTACCTGCAATTTTTCCAAATTCCATTTTTTCTTAAATTCTATTGGATTTGAGTCGCCATAAAGTATGTAAGATGACACAAGTTTGTCCCACGTTTTGTTCTTTGAGTCCAATAATATAAATATTAAATCGAACCTGAAAGTAGAACATTACTTTGGGATTTTGTACTAAAACTTTGCTACAATAAGAATAACCGTTTTGAAAAAAGAGTTTTCAAAACATAAGGTTTAAAACTGCTTAGCCTTTTCCCAGCTATGTTGGGGTCGGCTTCCAGTCTAACCCGATGCAGCTGAATACCAGTATTTTACATGGAGCGACTGCCTATCTGACCTCCACAACCCAGTAACTAGGTAATACGATACCCCTTGGTAAGACTAGTTGTCAGACTTTCGGGCTTCTGACGACCCGTAACGACTGTCAAAGATCCACGAATGACAGCCGGGACCAACGGCTTAACTTGCTTTCGGAGGAGTCTCATTTTGTAAAGCCCCTTGTACCTTTGTACGTATTTTTCTATTATTTTCTTCTTGTCTATTTATATATGTGTGTACATAAATGGTTAAATAAATAAATGGTCACCCATCCACGGACCAATCCCGGCAAGCGTAGCTTAACCTGATGGATTGACCCGTGCGTCTGTTATTAATTAGTCACGAGCTCCTCATAAAAAAAAACAAATGAATAATAATAAAGAATGGACATTACCTACTTAACAGAGGTGTTCCAAGAGAAACATTGACGCTGAGTGGTTGATCCGTATCATAATGTCCTTTGGGGTTGCAAGCAGCTATTATTGCACAACGCGTATTCAATTTGCATACTATACCAGCCTGAAAAATTAAAAGTCGTTTACATTCTGTTTGCTAAAACCGACCTTATCGTGAAAAGATAAATTCGAGAACAGCTTTTGAAAATTAGTCGTACTTTAGCAACTGAGATGGTTTGCTGTTCCATGGCTTCATGTATGGCGGTACGGTCGTGTTCCCGAAGTTGTGAGATCTCGTCGATACAGCAAACTCCACCATCCGATAGTACCAGGGCACCAGCTTCTAACTGCCACTCTCCATCTTCCTAGAAAAACGGATTTTTCAACATTAAGGCATGCTACACACTTTTTCGGGTCCGCATGATTCGGCACAGCCGGGCTGCAAAATCGAATACATTATGCAGATATTCAGGTAAACGCCGCTCGGCTTAACTCGACTTTCTCCGAGCCAACCCGAACATGTTTCAGCAAGGGTAGATAGATAGACGATCGATAGACGTACCCTGAGCGCTGCACATGTTAGCCCAGCTCGTGTACTGCCAGCTCCTGAGGTGAACACAGAGCGCGCAGTCAACTCCGCACTAGTACGAAGCAGTTGTGATTTGCCAGTGCCTGCAAAGTGATACTTAGATCAACAAATCATTTCTTTTTGTCTAAAATAAAAATATTCTTCTTCTTTTGGAGTCAATATTGCTTTTTAAATTATAATAGCAGCGTCAGTTGTCTAAAAAAAAAACAAGTAAATATACCTATATTTATTTACTAGGTTAGGCGTAAGACATACACAAGTGGCGATGGCGCGGGCGTGGCGACGCGACGTTGTGGCGCGGGCGTTGCGCCGCCCGTTTCATATTTCATACAAAGTGTATAGGAACGACGTGGCGCGGAACATACACAAATAACGAGGGGTGCGGGCACGGCGACGGTATGGCGCGGGCGTAGCGCCGGTCGTTTCATATTTCATACAAAATGTATAGGAGCGATGAGGTGCGGAACATACAAAGGCGGCGGGGCGCGGGCGTGGCACGGGCTTGGCGCAGGTGAAATATGAACGAGCGGCAACGCCCGCGCCACATGTGTATGTCCCGCGCTTTACTAATAAATAATAGTTTTGATTAAAAATTGTTCTGATAACACAGGTCATATGTACATTACTACAAAAGGTGCCAGGAAGATAAATATCTGGCAAAATGTAGGTGTTACACATATCCTAATCCTTCGGCAAATACAGGCGTGATGCACCCTTTATTCATAAACGTTGCTTAAAGTTAAGTGATTAACCATTTAAATCTTATTATCCATTGGTGTTACGACGACGCTTGAGAGGTTAAGGCCCGGACTCCACCAAAGCGGAGACGTGCGGAGATGTCCGAAGCGGAGACGAGAAGAGATGTTTTTCAGCTAAGATGTATCCACCGAAGCTGTGCGGAGATGAGTATTGGCTAAACTGGAGCAGAGATGTGTGCTGGTTAGAGCCGAGATGTGTGCTGGCTGGAACAGAGATGTGTGCTGGCTGGAACGGAAATGAATGCTGGCTAGAGCGGAGATGTGTGCTGGCTAGAGCCTAGAGCGGAACTGAGCTTTGTGCGGCGAGCGTTGGAGGTTGAGATGAACGCACATCTCTTCTCGTCTACGCTGCGCGCTGTCGACAGCTTGCGAGCCACAGCTCATTATAGCCGCTTTATACCGTCTCCCAGCTCAATCTCGGCGAGGCAGAGCTCACATCCCATTTCGATCGCGCCACACAAATATGATACATCTCCACTCAGTGGTATCCACTGAAGTTGAGTGGAGACGAATTAACGAAATTCTATTGGTTGTTTAAAACACATCTCTCCTCTCGTCTCGTCTCGGCTTTGGTGGAGTCCGGGCCTAACACTTTCCAGGATACTCAACGAGACACAATAGAAGTTTTATTGTTATAACGTCTATGAGCGTTCGTCTTAGTGTCCCGGAAAGTGTTAATCTTGTCTAGTCTTGAGGAATCTTTCTTTAAATAAACCCCGAAATGATTAACGTGGGTGCATAACTTTACCTGGGTCTCCTACTAGAAGTAAATGACATTGCCCTCGAACACGGGTCGCGTGTTTTTCATCTTGGCCGTTTTTCTTACTGTCATTCTCTGCAACATGATTCGACCCAGTAATCACTGTCAGAAGTACTGCTAGCTTCACCAAATGGAGACCATAAACCTGGAATATTGAAACAAAAATATTTTAGAGTTATATTTCACCAGGAACAATGACATCTTTAGAGAAGTAACCACTCTTTGTCCACAAGCAGACAGTGCTTACAAGGAGAAAGAAGTTTTTACTCGAAACCAATCCCACTGATATTATAAATGTCAAAGTTTGTATGTTTGCATGTTTGTTAGTCAATCACACAAAAACGGCTGAACGGATTTGGATGAAATTTGACTCAAATATAGTTTAGAACCTGGATTAACATATCCACGCGGGCGAAGCCGCTGGTAAAACTATTATTATTATAAAGTAAAAGAAAGATGTGGAAATGTGGGGCTTGCAAGACTATCAGTGACTTACTATTGGATAAACTGACTTTTGATATGGTAATTAAATCCTTTTTGGTTTAACAATAATATGGTGGTTGAAACTTGAGATTTGTTATTTATTATGTCCTATATAAAAATCAATTGCCGTGCGTTAGTTTCGCAAAAACTCAAAAATTGCTCAACCGATTTGTTTTATTTTGTTTGCCTCAAGCGTCAATACTGGGGTGGATTAGGAAAAACAGAAAAAATAACAACAGCCACGGAACAGCCGGAAAATCGAAAAAATCGAAATTTTGTTCACATAGTATAAAGCTCACTGGGTCATATAGTTTTTCATAAATCTCACCTGAGGACAAACAGATGCCAAAATTCTGTCCCTGCCTTTCATGGGGCATGCTTCATATTTTGCCCAGAATTCATCAAAGCAGTCCTTTATGTCTGGAGCTGTAGATACAACCTCCGATCTCTGTGCATTGCACACTTCTATGAAATTAGCTTGAAGAACCAGTTCCACTTCAGATTTTTTATTATGAACTGATGGTCGCCACCTGCGTCTTACTGTGCCACTGGAATAAGTAATGAGAAATAAATACATTGATTTTGTTAAAATATGTTCTATGTTAAGTGGTTTGGTTTCCGCACTTAGTCCATCAGGTGGATCATAGCGGCCATTTGGAGTTTATTCCAACCAGCCCACCTCCCTCCTAAATACTTAAATTAGTTAAAATAATACAAGGCTGTTTTTAAATTATTCACATTGCATGAGAAGCTATCATACGAATAAACTTTTTAAAGAATCAATGGGTAACCAAATTTCGCGAGTCTTGATTAACTGAAAACATGCCAGTCATATTATTTGAACATCTAAAATACAAATTTTAAAATACATGTACATGTTTTATCAAATAATTACTCAAATAATATATAGTATACTAGCTGCAGTCCTAATTCTTTTTCTAAAATAAAAGTAGCCTATATTACTCCTTATGACATAAGCTATATGCCAGTGAAAGTCCCGTCAAAATCGATCCAGCCGTTTCGGAGATTAGCTGGAAAAAACAGACAGACAGACAAAAAAAAAGTTTTTGTTTAATGTAAGTACCGTGTAGGCATACTTTCATAATGTATTTAGTAAAAAGTTGTTATTTTGTCATTGCAAACAGACAGTTCAATTACAAATCTTACTTTCTCCTACTTTGCTGTTCCCAACAGGATCCACAATTATTATTTCTTTGTAAACCTACCACCTAAGTACACAGTACATTGTGGACAATGTACTGTGTACTTAGGTGGTAGGTTTGCTCAAACTCAAACAAAGGAATTTCAAAAAACAGATGTCCTCTTAAGAAAGCTAAGCTTAACCCTAAACCAAAGTTTTTCTACACACCAAATAATAACATCATCCCCAGGTTTGCAGCAGTCCACTAGATCATCCTCTAGCACCACCCACATGGAGCCAGGTATTGTTCCTATACTTAGCTTGTTTACTTGCTCCTGAAACACAACAATATCATTACTGTAGATTTTTTCATTATTAACACTTTGAAGGTACACTAAACGCCCTAAGGCATTATAAGAATGAAACTTTTTCTGTACTGTCTTGTTCAGTGTCATGAGTTAACCTGTTAATCATAATTTATTTTTTCATGTACGAAAATTCAAACAAAGAATAGGATACCCTCCATACATGAGGATACCCTCTATTTGAGGAGAGCGTCAGCAGAGGGGTATGTCAGACTCCTACTGGCTAAAAGCCCTCAGAGTACTTATACATTGCAATTACAGCCCTAACTGGATAATAGCGATCCGAAGAAAT
The DNA here is from genome assembly GCA_949128155.2 of Xanthia icteritia. NCBI lineage: Eukaryota > Metazoa > Arthropoda > Insecta > Lepidoptera > Noctuidae > Xanthia > Xanthia icteritia. Next base: position 9,806,904 of record OX421942.2, on the reverse strand, counting down.
GATTATTTATGAATGATTAATTATTTAAGAGCAGTTTCCCTTTTCCGTAATGGTACAACTCGTAGACAGTTAACAGCAATAGACTGAACAGTAAAAGAATATTTTCAGTTTGATTGAGTCTGAATTTTTTAAGACATATCTACCTGTATTTTAATTTCCTGATAATCCTTGCAGTGTTCTCTGGACACCATAGGCACTTGAGCAAATGTAGAACTTTTACATGCTTTGACGTCATTGCCACATTTATGTGGGGCCCTCAAAATATATCTGTTCTCAAACTCGGCTTCAACACAGTTCTCATACTTGCATTTCATACAAACATATTTTCTCTGATATTCTAACATTTTTGACTGTGTTACTCTTACAACTGTACCTGAAAAAAACCAACACAATAATTAATGGAATTTAGTTTTTGTTTCTTTTAAGCTCTGTATTGCACTAAGAAATTCAGTCAACTTCTGACCTGTAACTTTTAGAAAACATCCCACATCTACATTTTTCGGGAAAACAGTACGGTGGAGCTCAGGACAGACTGGCAAACCAAAGAATCTTGCATGGATATTACGTTTTAAAAAGTAATAATCCAACTTTGAAATTGCTATTTTATATTCTTCGCGTTCAAGTATTGTTTGTTGGGCTTTTACTAAATCCTTATTGCAGGCCGGTAAACTCTCCACAGGGCTACATAATACTTTATCTCCGACATCTGGGTATGTTTCAAATAGTTTCAAAAAGCTACAAGAAAAGTAAAATTAATTAGTCAATTCACGATGTAAACATTGACATAAAAACTCGGATTACAATGTATATTTACTCGATTTTGATGCAGTAGTAACCTAAATTATCCCGCTCTGATAGAATATTTAAACATTCTTCCAAATGGAACTTGATAACATAGTCTAAAATCATTTTCGTAACATAATTTCTTTACAAACAAATCGCGATCGCGGATTACGCGGTCTCTTTTTCACCATAACTGTCAAGTCAATGTCAATGTCTAAACTAGTGCACAGACGATAGAGATACTGTATACATACAATGTACTCTGTGCTGTATACGTCGTATGCAACTAGTGAGTGGGTGAGTGGGTGCGGGAGTGATGAAGCGATGATCGACATCAAAGTCTGTTCCAAAGAAATCGTGATTCTTGTTATTTTGTTTTTTGTATTTACCTTTTTTAAAATGTTTTTTTATAAATATTTTATTAAAGCAGATTATTATTAGAATTATTTGAAAATCATTTTTTTTTTTTAATAAGTACAGACTCCAGTACATCAACCTACTACACTCTGTCGAATTTCTTTAATAGATATTCAATTTTATATCTAAAGCATAAGGTTCAAAGTTGATTGGGAAAATTTGACAGTTTCGGGTAGGTAGACCTGGTGGCGTCTGTACTGAAATCGCAATGAAACATTAAATACCTTATATATTATGGAATATTTACGTAATTCAAAACTTGTGAATGTTTCGCCAGTGCTAACGCACCATAGCAGCGAAACCACTGTAGTTAAATTTATTATTACGGAACCAAACAATAAGGTACAGTTGACCGCACATCAGTGGTGACAAAACTAGTAGGTATAAGCTGGTCGCACTTGAGCTAGCCTAGTAGTAACTCTGTACCTACTACTAGGCTAACTCAGCTTAAGTGTTAGGTACCCTACGCTTCTACCAATATCGCAATATCCATACTTTATCGACGTGCTATGAGAAAGACTGTTTTATATTCCGGAAAAATTCGGGCCTGAATGCACCTGTACCTACTGTAAACTTATCTACATTGTTTATCTCCTATTTGTACCTAATCATTTCAGCCGAAAAACGTCTTCTGCTGGACATAAGCCTCCCCCGAGCACCGCCACTTCGGCCGGTTCTGTGCTTCCCGGATCCAGCGGATTCCTGCGGCCTCCACAAGATCAGTGGTCCACCTTGTGGGAGGCCTTCCAACGCTACGTCTTCCGGTACGCGGTCGCCACTCCAAAACCTTTAGGCCCCATTCGCCATAATATATGTTCTGCGAACAATGTGCTCTGCCCATTGCCACTTAAGTTTGGTAATTCTTCGGGCTATGTCGGTTATTCTGGTTCTCCTGCGGATCTCCTCATTTCTAATTCGATCACGTAGGGAAACTCCAAGCATAGCCCTCTATAATTATCAATTTCAATAAAGCCCCTCTCTTCTCGCCACTTTGCAATCCTGAGCTAGGGATATCTTTAACCGTTAAGGCCACTTTAGTATAATAAGGCCGCTATGGAGAATATAGGATGCAAGAGTGAACTCGATTTTTTTGCATCCCGCTTCGAATAAGTCAGGTTTTCTTTCGCTTTGAACGTTCATACAGAAACAGAAGTAAATTTATCGACTTATGCAGAAAAGTTTGAGAATTAAGAGAATGTAGGATGCAAGAGCGAGCGAAGCGAGCTCGAAAATTTTAGCATCTGGCCTGGATAGATCTCTCAGAGAATACTGAAGTTGCAGGAGTTCATTCAAAACAAAGTCAAAGTCGCTTACTGCTTTTGGGGTCGATCTCTGAATTGAGATTCTGGTTTAGACTTTCGTCTTGAGACCCTACGACGATTGACCTCTTCCTCGAAGTTGGACTTACCTAACTGGACAGTTTGTCCTAGGTAAACATATTCGTCCACAACTTCGAATGTATCGTCTCCGATCTTCATGAGAGTGGGTGCTACACGGGCATTTGACATGACCTTTGTCTTGTCCATGTTCATTTTAAGACCCACTCTTTTGGAAGTTCTACTGAGGTCATCGACCATTGTACTAAGGTCCTCCGTAGTCTGAGCCATGACAACTATGTCGTCGGCGAACCGAAGGTTAGTGATGTATGTACTCGCCATTGATGTTAATTGCCAGCCCAGACATCTTCCAGTGCAGCGGTGGACAGTTTCGGAGAGATAACGTCTCCCTGTCTCTATAGTCGATCTGGCACCGTTGAAGAGACTGTAGTATAGACCATATCTCGATCGAATTGAAGGCTGAGAAAGCCTTCAATTCGATCGAGATAGTTCACAAACGCTAAGCAGACAGACAGGTCTACGGTGCTAAAGACTTTACGGAATCCGGCTTGTTTCGGAAGCTGGAAGTCGTCAAACCTGCGCGCGAGACGGTTCGTGATAACTCTTGAAAACAGCTTGTAGACTAGCTCAGAAGTGAGATGGCCTATAATTTTTAAGGAGGGCACGACCTTCATAAAGAAAAGTATCACTACACCTCGGTTCCATGCCTGTGGTGTTTTGTCCTCGAGTATGACGGAATCAAACAGCTTTTGGAGGGCCTTAAGAACCGGTTTTCCGCCGGCTTTTAGAAGTTCAGCCGTAATAAATCACCCGGCGCCTAATTGTTTCGAGCTGCTTCAAAGCCACCCTAATCTCGTACAGGCTGACGTCCGGGATGTCTTCGGTGTAGTGTCGGGTCAATCTAGCTCTTGAGTCGTTTGCACAATTTGTAAAAGGGTTACTTGTTGACGTGTATACAACCTCTCGATCGCTCTCAACAGCTAAGGTTTGGCGGATACGATCCTGCAATCAACGGTCTTCAGTTTCGCAAACTGGCTTTGCCCAATAGACGGATCTCTTGCAAAGACCTTGGAGCCCTTATTCCTCTCTATAGCGTCCTTAATGCGGCCTGCACTAAAGCGGCGAAGATCGCTTTTTAAAGACTTAAGAGATCCGTCTATTAAGTACTTGAGCGCATTTTTTTTTAAATAAAACGTTGCCCCCACACTAGGAATTTCTCCTGTATCGTGGGTGCGTTTACAAACATTTATGCTCACATACACAAACAGCCAGACCCGGAACAACTACTTGCAGGTCATACAAATATTTGTTCCATGCGGGAATCGAACCCGCGACACGCAGTGCAGCAGTCAATCGCTTAACCACTGCGCCAACCGTGCCGTCAAACATTGGCATTGTCTGAAGACTGCAGGACCATCTCGCGCCTCTCCTCCATGAGCTGTATAGTAGGATCAGAGAGCCTCTTACTCTTATTTCCATTTGTACGACGGGTCTTGAAGATCTTGGACCCGACCGAATGAACAGTTTCCACGAACCCATCGTTCAGGAAGCTCCCTAGGCACTCGAAACTATTCTGAAGCTCTCGGAGTTTTGGACTTGGATCGGTGCTAGGCGGAGCATAGACTTCATCAGTCGAGATCTTTCCAGCTTGATATCTAAGTTCAAAGTGCCTGTTACCATGCGGTGATCACTTCCTATTTGTAATGGATGGGCCTGATTAATGGAAAAAAGCCTAACCCTAAGGCCCGGACTCCTTTGTTACTTACAGTCTTACACGATATCCACTTTCAGGCAAATACGACAGTAGAAGTTCTATCAGAAATCGCCGAATAATCTACCATAATCTAGGGTACAGACGCCAGCACGTCAACCTACCCGAAACTGTCGAATTTTTCCAATCAACTTTGAACCTTATGCGTTAGTAGTAAAGTTGGAAAATTTATGTCAGTCTGCTCCGGAGTGTATAAAAATTAAACAATTGACAAAACTGTGATAATAATTCCTGCAATTTTTGACGTTGGTCGCTGGCTGACAGTGTGTCTGTATCCGAAGTGTCCAAGGACTATTCGGGCCTACACAGACTGGCGGACGGGACGGCAGAGGATTTGAAATTTATCAATTGAATTTAATATTTATACAATCGAAATAAGGTATATATTTCAATGCTCGGTGATCGACCTTGGAGCATCGCAGCGCAGGTTTCTCTGGAACCTCGAAGGGCACGCTGGAGTATACCTCGGCGAGAGGCGGCGGTATGCGCTGGAGTCTGCCAGGTATATTTATCAATAAGGTATATTTTTCAATGCTCGGTGATCGACCTTGGAGCATACCGGCGCATGCCACGGCACACCAGTGTATGCTGGCGGAAGTTCTCGCGGTATCGCAGTGGATTTTTCTTGTCAGTGTGCGTAAAGTTACATGCTCTGAGAGTGTGCGCTGGCGAATAGAGGAATCCCCCTCGATGTTCTCCCCTGCCGTTCGCCAGTGTGCGCAGGCCCTTCAAGGCCTTTTTTTTTTTTTTTTTTTTTTTTTTTTTGGGTGGGAAATTATCAAATAACTTCTCCCGCTCTGGGTGGAGCGGGAGGGCGTGTCAGACTCTTACTGACTAAAACCCACCCGTGTTCCTTCCGTTGCCTGTACATTGCCAGGGGCCACGGTATCCCTTTCGGACTTTCCCGCAACCCCGGCAGGCATTGGTCCTATCGGACCCCTTCACTTGCTGACATCTCTTTGAGGCGCGCGTGGAACACAACGCGCCGTCGACCCGGGCCTGGTCCTTATCGGACGGCGAGCTACCCATTGCTCACCGTCCGCAAGCCCGCGCCTACGGTGGCCGGGAATCGGCCTGCGATTCCCGACGCCCAGGGCGTCTCCTGCGGCGGCTAGGGGCGTGAGGACGCGAACTTTGCCTCTCCCTCACGCGTTCTGCCTCCTCCTTCGCGAGCATTACTGCTTCGCAGAAGGAGGTGACGGCCTCCCATGCCCTCTCGCTCCGTACCATGGCCTGGACTAGGGCCGGACGCGAGAGATCCCCGCCGCCGATCGCCTCCACGAGGACACGGCGATGCTCTGCCCAAGCCGGACAGACCTCCACCGTATGCTCAACCGTGTCCTCCGGGCGATCCACGCAGTGATGACACCCGGGCGTTTCCTCCCGCCTGATACGAAACAGGAACCTCCCGAAACAACCATGTCCGGTGAGGACCTGCGTCAGGCGGAAGGTGAGGACGCCGTGGCGCCTCTCTAGCCACTCCTCAAAGAGGGGACTTATCGCCGCAATAGTGGCGTGCGACAATCGCACTCTCCATGACGCCATGAGATCCCGCCGGAGCTCTGTCCGCTGTGCCGCGATTTCTCGCGGCAGCGGAGTTACGCCCCGGCGTTTCGCCTCCTCGCGCCACTCCCAAATGTGCGCGAGGACTTTTGCCTCCAGATCCCATGGCGGTAATCCGGCAAGGAGGCTCGCCGCCTCACCGGAGACCGTGCGGTATCCCCGGACCAGCCGGGTGGCCATGACCCTCTGGGCAGGCCCTTCAAGGCCTTGCTTATCATTCAGTTCCAGACATTCGAACTGTACGATACTCCACTAACGATTGCCTGCTTATAATGGGCCATTTTCTCAACAGTGGCCTATTTGCAAAATCTTATCGATTTTTTCAACCATGTGAAAACGAGGTAAGTACCAGAGACCCCCCTAGTGTGTTTCTTTTAACCATCTCGACTTTACGCATCGACCGCGTTCGGCGCTCCGATTCCGGCAGCCGGCCGGTCTTCACCAGTGACGGGCTAATCGGAGCCCGAACGAGGTCGACGCGTAAAGTCGAGATGGTTAAAAGAAACTCACACTAGGACCTCTGATATATTGGACGGTTATCACTCGATCAATAAATTTCGCATGTTTGTTCCCTTGCTAGTGGTCCGGTGGTCTGAGTTAGCACATCAATAAATCAAGATTAATTTGATAAAAGTGGGTAAATTATATGGGAATTGAAAACACGATTAGTAATGACAATTTTATTATCTACATAACACGCCTGTAATTCCTGGAGGGTTAGGCAGAGGTGTACCTTAGTACACCCACATTTCGCCAGTTATGTTTAAGTCCCATGTAATAGACGGCGAGAGTTTTATTATCTAGTCGTAGTATATTCCACACATCTTGAGGGATCTGTTGGGAAGTATTCTTGGCATTTTGTCATTAGTCTTTTCAAGGCTTGGATGTATTTCCTTTGAGTTTCATCGTTCATAACGTGGGCCACGTTTTTGGAGAAGATCTTTTCTCGGCCTGTTCGAGCGTGAATGCCGACCATAGTGACACCGATGGGCCACGGAGCGTTGCCTATAGCCATCTGCAGATATGCGTCGCTAGCCTGAATGAGAAATTATAAGTATAAAATTAACCAATAAAAGAACGAGTTTAGTTGATCAGCATGCCTAGCATAATTACCATAGTAACGGGTTCCCTACGGGTTTTGTCGACGGAAGAATAGACAGATAAACAATCACAATCTGTGTATTCTATGGTGGTCATGCTACGCGTGCTGGACAGTAACATGCCTCGCGCACTGGGCTACCACGACCGCGATTTCTCGCGGTCACAGTAAGAGTAACCAATGTTTTACATTATTTATTAGTAAAGGGGTTGGTTGCTGTGAACAAAATCGCAGCATGACTGCAATTTTGATCGCGCTGGGGTAACCCAGTGCGCGAGGTGTACAAGTGCGGTATAAAGCAGTCTCCTTCATCATCCTTTCTGCCGAAAGACATCCACTGCTGGACATAGGCCTCCCCCAAGTGTCGCCGCATCGATCGATCCTGTGCCTGTCGCATCCAGCAAATTCCTGTGGCCATCACAAGGTCATCGGTCTACCTTTTCGGAGGTCTTCCAACGCTACGCCTTTCGATACGCGGTTGCCACTTAAGAACAGTCTGCTTATTTTGTTAAATTTTAATTAATTTGTTTAAATAATAAAATAGTACAAACCATAATATAATTCCTTTCTAGCAAATGTTTTGTAATTTCACAAAGACTTTCACAGATATCATCTGGAAGATTTTTCTTCTTCAGTTTTCGCACCAGTGGTTTCAAGTACACCTGAGTCTGAGTAAAAGTGGCTCTTGTCATTTTGTGTTTGACTGCGGTCTTTTCTGCTCCTGTTGCAGAGTTGAGCTGCTGGCCCCATAGTTTTAGAAGAAACTGGAGAGAAAATGGCTCGTTTATAACTTGATTTTGGATTTAATAAGGCTACTCAACTAGTGCATCCTTTGGAGCAAGGACAATTAAATTTTTTTTGTTTATGCCGGGGACATGTAAAAGTTTGTTGACAACACATTCTTGTTTTAAATCAAAACAAGACACACATACCATAACATCATGCACATTTTAAAATTAATTAATTATAAAATAATTTGATCTTGCTTACTTGTAACAAAGTCATAATAACATTCATATCATGGTTTTTATCACCCTGTCCCATAGTCTTAGCCATCTCTTGAATGAACTCATATGTGATAGTATCGTCGAGAGCATCTTCTTTTAGTTGTTTATCATCTCTCTGAAATAAATAACAATAATATTATACATTAGGTATAGATGATGCTTCATTTTTGAGAGTCATTACTTAATTTTTTTTAGTAGTTCTTTGTCATGAGGGGCAGAAGTAATGAGAAAACTTGTGTTGAGGAAATCTATAGGCACTTTTACACCTTACATTATTTTGGAATAAGAAATAATAGATTTTCTTATGTAAAACAGAGTTTGTATTTACCTGTGTTCCTAATTCTAATATTTCATTTAAATAAGCTTCATCTACTTTCTCCATAGCTTCTTGGAAGTCATTCCTTAGACCCTGAAAAATACAATATACAATTTTATATCAAAAACAAACCGTCATGACTGCCTCCTTGGTCTAGTGGTAGCAAGCGCTACTACTGAGAATGAGGTCCTGGGTTGGATTCCCGGGGTTGATCAAAGTATTATTGGGTTTTTCCATTTATATAATTTCTGAGTAGCAGCCCCGGAGTCTGGATTTATAGTTGGTTGATGGCATTAGGCTGGCCCCCTATTACTTGGGACTTAAACATAACTGGCAATATGTGGATGTATTATAGGTACACCTCTGCCTAACCCTTTCGGGAATCAGCAAGGCGTGATGTTATGTTGTTTACGACATCAAACAGAACAGCTATTGAGTAGTATTTTTCAATTACTTACTCTATTTGTTTCTGGTTCCTGAATCTCTATTCTTCTCAACCTTTTAAATGAATTCAGTTCATTTTCACCAAATAACCAAATAGGATGTCCTCGCTCTCTTAACCTTTTAATAACTTCTTGTCTTGGAAGGCCAACTATTTCAGTGTTTTCAGCATCATTGGTTGCTTGTCTTTCACTTGCTAAAAAATAATTAGAAGTATAGTAAATAACTTAGTTATTGAAACTCAAGCAAAACAGTAGTATCTGCCTAGCCTTTTTCCAACTATGTTGGGTTCGGCTTCTTGTCTAGACAGAGCCTGCAGGGGCGGCCTGGCTCCAGTTGGGGGCTGCGTTGAAGATTGCTTAAGTGCCCCCATAGCCCCCGGTGCAAGTGTACGGTGTACTAGGGCATACGGGGTGGTTTTAGTCAATATAATTCTGTTGGACCCCCGGTCCGCTTCAGGATGGAGGACATCTATGAGGATTTCCACCCCGTTACCAAAGCTTCTAGTAAAACTAGATGCAGCAGAATGATAAAATTCTACGTCTTTGAAGATTGAAACTCGAGCAAAACAGTAAAAAATATTATTATTGCAACAAACCTCTTTCATTCTTTACTTGTTGTGATTCTTCTTGAATTTCTGGTTCCTTATGTTGTGGACCATATTTTTTTAAATACTCTTCCTGTTCTTTAGCCAGTAGCTCACCTCTCTTGAAATATTTCCTGGTATTTGTAGGGTCCTATAGAAACAGAATGCTTTGAAGGATGTGAGCAAAATATCAACAACTTAAAGCAAGTATGTTCAAAAGTTTACTTACTATTAAATTCCTTTCTTCAAGTAACTTACGTTTCTTTGCGATTTCAGCTTTTAATATATCCATCGTTGTTTGCAAATGTTTTGATTAAATTTTTGGTTATTGCAATCGCAACGCAACAAAACACAACCAAACCACCAGTGTTTCCACTTACGTTTTTCGTTTTCCCCAGTTTTTTAATAGATTATCCCTAAAATTCCCAAAAAATAAATAAAATATCCTTGGTTTAGAGAGAGACGAAACAAACCCAATTTAGGTATAATGCGACTTAGATCCGGTGTCGTCTTTAGCCACGGTAAAGCGCCTTAATCAGCATCCATCTTGCTGTAAGTCCCGCCAAGGCCGCGGCGCTGGACCGTAGCATACACACTGTCATGCGCACATCCAGCGTGCTGTACGTCCGCCCAAGGCCGCGGTTAACGTTGCCAGATTGGGGTTTTTTTCGCGATTTTGAAACTGCTGTACAGCAAGCATATACACGACACAGACACAGCTCGCACGATGCACAATGCTCGCAGTGGTAAGGGGCTCTTACTGGATGCAAAATTGCGTAGTGCAGATTTAGCATGCAATTATTTAATAATAATATTGACGTAATGTAGACGCCAGCACATTAACCTACTACAATCTGTCAAATTTCTTTAATAGATTTTCAACTTTATCACTAAAGAGTAAGATTCAAAGTTGATTGGGAAAATTTGACAGTTTCGGGTAGGTTGACCTGCTGGCGTCTGTACTATCGAAGAACTTCATATCTAAGCAGCTTGAAAACAAAATCCCTCGAACACGATGACCACATCTGTTACCGCCGCGGTTCTATAGCGGCCGAGCACTGTAAGCAGAAATAAATAAACCCCCCAAATTAATATCAATATGGGGACAAGTTCTTTGCTTTTTTTTGAATCCTCACGAGTCGCAGTTTCTGAGGAATTATAAAATATAATAGAACTTTGTGGAACATTTTTTAAAAGTCTGTAAACTCAAGTGAACCTTAAAGATTTATGTATAAAATTAGCCTTCCACGTAAAGTTATATTACTGCTAAATTTATTAAAAAAAACGGCAACTAAACAATAGTAATTAGAGTACACACCTGACGCTTTAATCTCCATCTTAAAAAATCTCAATTTTTTAAACATTGCGGCACAAAACAAACGTGGTTACTCCGTCAAGCTTTCGGGCGCAACTGATTCACGTTTTCCGTGCGAGAAAAAGCGCCACAAAACGCGCTCACACAGGCTTTTGTGTTACTTTAGTCAATTTCTTGTTTTATGATCCTATTGTTCGTTTATTGAAGAAGCTAAACAAAGAAGTTTTGTTAAGTTTCTAGACATCGCAAAATTATATTTTTGGCATCGTAAATTGTAAATCCGGCCTTCTGTGCGGTGTATAGATATGAACTTCTTCGATGATACGTCAAGACTATTCACCGTCTTTTTGCGTGGCCTTGGCGGGACGTACAGCAAGATGGATGGTGAATAAGGCACTTAATAGTACACACGCTACACATCAAGCTATACATTTCCAGTATAAGCTGACCTCGCCTCCCATACAATGCGAGATTAGCGTAAACTGGGAATGTATAGCTTGATGTGTAGCCATGTGTACAGACGCCAGCAGGTCAACCTACCCGAAACTGTCAAATTTTCCCAATTAACTTTGAACCTTATGCTTTGGTGATATAGTTGAAAATCTATTAAAGAAATTTGACAGATTGTAGTAGGTTGATGTGTTGACGTCTGTACATTAACATGGTAAACTAAAATGTGACGAATTACATTAAGAGTTTGAAGGAATCCCCTTTAATAAATCGGTAGTGCCATAGAGTAAACTAATACATTAGGTGCTGCCTACTATAAACAATAGGTTTACCAATTCAAGTTCTATTTTTCCCAAAATTCCCTAAAACCCCATTTAAAATAAAATATCGAACTCTGGATAATATTGGTAATTTTTCCCAAAAAAAGGGAGAAATCCCTAAAAGTGGAAATACTGCAACGCTGCACCAAAGTGACGTTTGACTTTTGACGTAAATAGTATCTGTATGTAGTCTGTGGTTTAAACCACAGGCATTATATTACTACTCTGTGACCACAGAATACTATTAGTTTTCTGTCTGCTAAGTTTGAAAATTATAATTTAGATGGGTAATTATTTTATTATTGCTCAATGCTTATGTTGCATGATTCATTTAGCTCTGGCAACCTTGTTTGGCCCGCAATAATTCAATTTATGTTAAATATGTACAGCACGTTTGGACGTAATATTATTATTGGCTTGTATTTATAAAGCTTGTATAGTACGTTGTATTTACCTATGTACAGTCACGGACTTTAATTGTTGAGCCACTTGCCACTGTTATTATTTTAGCCGTGTAATGCAAATCGGGTTTAGTCGGTTATATTCGTACATCCAGACACGGAAACTCATACGTCTTCGTATCATAGGATTTTTTTTTTTCTAATATCTCTGTCATTGAATGTTTGACAGGCGTGTCGTTTGGCTTAGGATCACTTGTTATTAATGTTACACTTTCATGCAATACTTACGGTTGGCTAACCTGAGAGCCAGAACTTGACAGCAGAGTCACTACCCAAATTCAACCAATTGCAGGTCTAGCAACCGTAACCTAGCGACAATTAGTTAGCTATAGCTTAGCGATAGTAACGTTTAGCGTACGGAGAAATTATGATTGGTCATTTCTACATCGGAAAAACTCGGACCCACGATTTTATCCGAACACGTAGCGTCCAATATGATGTTCATGACAAGTATGATACTTTGGTAATAACGAGTATTTAATGAGCTTTTTATTCAAAGGAGGTCAGTATCAAATAGATTGGATAAATGTATGCAACATTGTATTGATTTATCATTGACAACTTATAAGTTGTCACACAACCTTCATCCTCTATGGATAAAACTATTTTCGATTATTAGTAATTTGTCATCCTGTTGACGGGCATGCGGTTTGAGTTCGTGTTTAATCGTGTAATATCGTGAATCTATAAAACTGCAAAATTGTAAAGTTTGAAAGTGGCTCATCAATTAAAGTCCATGACTGTACAGTCAGCCGCATGTTTATTTCGTAGCAGTACTGGTAGTTTTCGTGGGTCATGTTCGCGTGCGGTTGATCGTCCTTCCTTCTCCCAGCAGGCAGCGTTGCTGTGTTCCGGTTTGAAGGGTGCTAAGCTAATGACTTGAAGGCGTAAGCCCAGGTTCGAACGGGCGATTTTTTCCCGCGGCGATTTTTTTTTGCTCACTGGGTTTTAAAGGCTCTCCTTAGCGCAGAGAGTTGAAAATTCAACAGTGTGTCTTTTCGATGCGCTGGGATGCACTCTGTTGGATTCTGAACGCTCGGCTCACATCAAGAATTCAAAATCTAGTGCGCGATAAAATCCCGCCGCGAAATTTTTACGTCCGTACGTACGTAGGCTTACTTTGGAAGCCCTTGGTCTTACATATTCCTATGCGGGGTGAGGAAAGACTCTTAGGCTCATAAGGCATAATACCTACAATAAAATCAAATAGACAAACGGCAATATTTATCTAGATTCTAGTTGATTGAAGGCCTGATTAATCGTTTTTTTTATTGTCGGTGCCTTATTTATTTATCAGTCCCTATCCAGTTTGATTTTAGAATGATAGATACGAGGGTGAATCAAAAAATCAAAATATATAAAACCTTTTTGGGAGAAGTTCGATATTCAAATTAAAGAGTGTCAATCACACAATATTTATGCAAACTGTCACTTGTTTTTGTCAGTTCGTTCGCACGTAATAATTTTTTTTTGTGCAACGAGTTGCTAAAAACCCAAAATTATGGATAAAAGTGAGTTACGTGCGGTGATAAAATATCTCAGTTTGAAAAAAATGTCTACGAAGGAAATTTTTTCGGACATTCAGCAGACATGAGGGGATGATGCTGTACCCTACTCTACGGTTGCGTACTGGGTGGCTGAATTTAAAAGAGGTAGATCAAGCTGTAAAGATGACCCGCGTTCTGGGCGGCTTTCAACCTCCGTTACGGAAGAAAATGTCAAAAAGGTTGAGAATCTGGTTTTGGAAGACAGAAGAATAACTATAAAACATATAGCTGAGATCCTAAAGATATCATTTGGTAGCATTCAATCCATTTTAATTGATTCACTGGGGTTCAAAAAAGTGTCGGCAAGATAGACGTTAAACGACGAAAACAAAAAGCGACGTTTGGAAATTTCTAAGCGTAATCTCGAAATGTTCCAGCGTAATTCGGATAATTTTTGCCGTCGCCTTGTCACCATGGATGAAACGTGGGTCCACCATTTCGATCCTGAAACTTAGAGACAAAGCATGTCTTGGAAACGACCATCCTCTCCATCCATTAAGAAATTTCGAGTTGCTCCTACCGCTGGCAAAGTTATGGCCTCAGTGTTCTGGGATAGTGAAGGAATCCTTTTTATTGATTACATGCCAAAAGGCCAGACGATTACTAGACCCTATTATGCACATTTAATCCCGAAAGTGCGTGAAGCGATTAAAGAAAAACGTCGTGAAAAACTATCGTTGGGCGTGTTGTTTCTTCAAGATAACGCTCCTGCTCATCGATCGGAAGTTCCGCTCAACGCAATCCGCTGTGCTGGATTCAATCTCCTTGACTACCCACCATATTCTCCGGACTTAGCCCCATATGATTTTCACTTATTCCCAAAATTAAAAGTGGACGTTCGTTGAACAAAATTTTACGATAATGACGCGGTTATGGCTGTCGTAGAGGAGTTTTTCGAGTCAAGAAAAACAATTTTTTTCACAAGGAATAAGGAAGTTAGAAACGCGTTATTCTAAATGCGGATTGGAGGGAGATTATGTAAAAAATAAAATATTTTTGTTTAAATCTTTGCATTTTTTTATATTGATTCCAAGAATTTTTTGATTCACCCTCGTATAGTGTAAACTGAGATTTATCAATAAGATAAATAACGGGGTTGATACAATGAATAACGATTGATATCGTAGATAACCGTCTCGATGTTTAGCAAAACACTAATTTGATTCATTTTTAGTTTCAATAAATTGCTTGAATAATATTGTTGTTATAATGACGATTTTTTATATTTTTTTCGTCCTTGTTTTAAGTTTGGTTTTAGTTGAAAAAGGTGCGCATTTTTATTTTTGTGTTTTTTTTCCAAAACTTTATACTTACGAGTGTGTAAACAGTTTCAGCAATAGACTTCAGGATAGTAGGAGGAAGCAAGGCTCCTGAAGAATATGGCAAGTTTCATGCGTCTATTCAGAACTTAACTGGTCATCATGTATGTGGGGGTGCTGTGGTTTCCCAGTGGTTCGTGGTCACTGCTGCCCATTGTGTGCAAGGGTAAGTACCTAAGTTTCATGTGATATATTGAAGTACCTACCTAGCTAAACATTGTTTTTATGGTGTTTGGTGAGGCCAAATTGAAGTATAGGAGCAATGTTCCATCCTGTACCACAGTGGCTGCGAGATCACAGGTGGAGCGATTCGACAATAGTGAGATAAATCTGCCGTCGGTGGACTTGCTAATAAAAACCATATCTAGGTCATCATCATTCTCATGTCCTAGCTAGGTATTGTTATTTATTCGAACACAAGGTATCTAGCTACTAAAATCTAACGAACGCTAAAGGCTCCCGCAGACAGGCACTACTCGACAGCGCGACACGACTTTAGTAGAACAATTTCTACATGAAAACTTCATGGAAATTGTTCTATCAGATTGGCGTCGCACTGGCACGTCGCGCATGTCTGTGGCAGCCTTAAGGCCCGGACTCCACCAAAGTGGAGAGGAGAGATTTGTTTTTGACAACCAATTGAATTTCGTTATCCACACATCTAGTCTCCACTCAGCTTCAGTGGATTCCACGGAGCGGACGAAGCGGATATGTGAGCTGTGCCTTGCCGAGATTGAGATGGGCGGCGCGCGGCGGTACAAAGCGGAGATCTGTGCCTCGCAAACTACCGACGGCGCGCAGCGGAGACGAGGAGAGATTTGAGCGGCGCGCAGTGAGCGGTCAACATCCAACGCTCGCCGCACGCAGCTCAGTTCCACTCTAGCCAGCTCACATCTCCGCTCTAGCCAGCACACATCTCCGCTCCAGTCTAGCCAGTACGCATCTCCGCACAGCTTCGGTGGAGTTGAAAAACGGCTTTTTACGTCACTCTATCTCCATCACTCAGAAAGACGATTAGTAGGTACATTTTTATTTGAGAAGACAGTTTTTTATTTCAGCGCAAGCCCTCGATATATGAACATCGTAGCGGGCACAAACAATTTAGATGTTGGGGGGAAACGATGCAACGTTGCATCTATAATTATCTACGACGGATACAATGCTACTAGCAGAGAGCATGATATCGCTCTACTTAAAATTAAGACTCCATTCAATTTACGACTCATAAAAATCTTAGAACTGAGAGGACAAAAGCTGCGAGAAGGAGACGAGGTCGTGTTAGTGGGATTTGGAGCACAAAAGGTTGGTAAACATGATAATAGTACCTACTAACTACTGATACACATCGATTCCCTGAAAATATCGATCGTCCTGCACGTCTTAAGGGAAACTAATAGGTACCTATTTGTGGGAAAAATTGGAAAGAAAATGTATACAGTATATATAGCTGTCTTATCAATGATGTCCTACCGCAAGATTTGGTAGAAAAAAGCCGATGCCGATGCTGATGGGGCTGAAAGGTTTTTGGAGTGGCGACCGCGTTCCTGAAGACGTAGGGTTAGAAGGCCTTCCACAAGGTGGACTGCTGATCTTGTGAAGGCCGCAGGAATCCGCTGCATGCGGGAAGCACAGAACCGGTCGAAGTGGCGGTGCTATAGTCTATCGGCTAAAATGATGATGGTTCGTCTTTTAGGGATGGAACAAAAGTTCGGCTTAATAAGATATTTTTTTTACTGTTTCAGCCACATGGGTCATCGAGCCGCGATATGTACGCATTGCAATTACCAGTATTTAGTCAGGAAATATGTGAATATGCTATGAGATACTCCAGACCGGTCTCCAAAAAAATGTTTTGCACATTTACAAAGATTGGCGAAGGGACTTGTCACGTAAGTAGCCTAGATATATAGAAACGTTCATTTATTAATATATTAATGGATAGAAACAATACTGTTTGACACACTATAGGCTTCAACATCTTAAGCAACGTAGTTCAAAGTCTTGGCCAATTCGTCGTAAGGTATGGAAGCCAAAAAATATTCATTTATATTACTTTTCAGGGTGATTCCGGCAGTCCACTTATAAAAGGCAACGAGCTGGTTGGTGTCGTGTCTTGGGGAATTCCTTGCGCTGTCGGTTTCCCAGATGTCCACACAAGAATATCTCCCTATGTTGAATGGATTCGGAAACATATTCGACAAGGTTATTGTCGCAAGTAAAATATTTATGGTCTGAAATGATAATTACGATCTAAGATGGTATTTCATGATTCATATCTCAGTGAATCGCTGTTAACGCTGGTGAGACTTTATACACTCCATCACCTATTAAATACATTGCTAACCCTATTAAAAAACTCTTCTGCACTACTTAAGATGGAATGTAAATGTATGTTTTGTTAAATAAAAAGTCTGTTGTCCAGCAAGTATTGTAATAATCTATTTCAATAAATTCAACTTATTTTAAAGTTTTCCTTGTACTTCTTTGTCTGAATCGACGCAATGCTTCCATGTTTATCTGAAAAATACAAATAGCTTATCAATAGACATAATTTTTTTCGGTGAAAAGTCGCTGCTCAAATGAATCATTAGGAAAGTAATTCGATCATCTCTTTAGTTCTTATTCATTATCAGAAATCGAAAACTCATAATAAAATTAGGGTACAAACAGGAAATTAGCAATTCATCATCAGTCAGATTGATAATATTTTTGTTATCATCCATTGCAATTTGCCCTAGAAAAAAAAAATTGTTTACCTTATATTCACGCTTATCAGCTATGGTATCCATGATAACAGCCATTACAGGTCTTCCATGGGCACATTGAAATGGTGTCTTGCAGTTTGATAGTGCATTCAATAATTCAACGCAATCCCTTTTAGAAAGTTTATCACCAAACTTGATAGCGTATCTGCAAGACTAATATTTGTTTTTTGTTCAAATGTTATCTTATTGTCATGATAAATCATCTCTATTAACAATACAAGAAAGCTTACCTCACTAAAAACTAAATCCATGATAGATTTTGGAAATAACGACACGCAACCTTTTTGTAATTTTATAACGTTAATTTCTTCTACTATCAGATTCCTCACAGCTTTTATTACTTTTTCAACCTGAGAACGAATTAAATATGAGTTATTTAATCTTCATTGATTGTTATTGCATCGAGTGCTTCTCAAATTCTTGACACATAACTTAGTTCTGCTACCACGTAGATTTGGATATGTACAGACGCCAGCAGGTCAACCTACCCGAAACTGTCAAATTTTACCAACCAACTTTAAACCCTATGCTTTAGTGATAAAGTTGAAAATCTATTAAAGAAATTTGACAGATTGTAGTAGGTTGATGTGCTGGCGTCTGTACAATACTTACCTCTCTTGGATTTTTACCAATAATAGCTTCAGGTATAGAATGAACAGTTACTTCGTTATCGTTTAAAATAGTCCATTGAAGACCTAGCTGAGTAAACTTATCCTTATAGTTATGCAGGTAAAGAATCTCGTCTTTAGACACCTTCAAAATAATGTTATCTACTGCTACACTTTTCCATCTTTCTTCGGTCAAGTAATCTGGAATCAAGAAACTATCATTTTTTTTATTGTTCTAAGTTATAACTAAGTTCCTTAAATACAATTTCTTTCATATCTATAGGAACGGGATTGTCAAGTTGAATCTTAACTGTACAACTCATTTCATCAGCAACTTTTGTATAATGTACCTAATGAAATTAAAGTCCCTTAATCAGTACCTGCTAAGTTCTTCTCTAATCGTATTCGCTCATGAACTGCATGTTGATCAAATAGTATAAGATACTCTGACGCTTCTTTGGATTGACCACATTGCTTCTTCATAATTGCTACAATGAATTTACAATCAACTTGACCAAGTACCTGAAATAACATAGTTATTATAACAACGCGGGCAAGTGAGAGTCTCGCACACGTAGGGTGCAGTAACGGGATCGAGCAAATAACGCCGAAAAAAGCACGTTTCTTGTACCCCATTCAAGAAAGCCCCTTTAATTTTTCAAGTTTCTACCTGTTACGGTTCAAAATATACAGCCCTGTGACAGACACACAGATGGACGGACAGACAGCGGAGCCTTAGTAATAGGGTCCTGTTGGCACTCTCATGTGATTTATTTACTTTACTGAGTCTAACTAAGTTAATCTGTATGGCATTATGTTGAAATATTACCTTAGCATCTTTCAATGATGTCTCATCAAAAACCAGAGACGCGTTATCTTTTTTAACTTTATTCTGAAAGTTGTGAATGTTCTTAGTTGTGAGATCTTCAACGTTTTGTATTATTGGTTCATATATTTCAGAGTTAACTTGAACATCGTTGGCGAAATGGTTATAGATGCTCTGGAATTCACAATGTAATTTAAAAAATGTTAATGTGTCCTAAAATCCATCGTATCTAAGTATGTCGCCAGAAAACAACGATAACAGCATTGTTGTGTTTCGGCAGTTAGAGGTAAGATAGCCAGTTCCTCTGTGGTTGAGGATTCTGGGTGAAGCTCGTTTCCACCTTCGGCCTGATCATCACTTACCATCAGGTGAGATGAAAGCACAGTATAAATAAGTAATAGTATTATGCCTTCATAGAAAACGGCCGAGAAAACTTAAATAACCGAGTAGTACCCAATACACTCACATCTTCAAAATAGTCTGTATCCATATCATAGTCACATGCAGTCTTAGTGCGACAATTTTCGAAGATTTGAGACATACCTAAAAAGATAAATGGAGCATAAAGTATTCATGGGTATTAAGAAAATGAAAATGTTACTGAAATAATATACCTTTGGGCATAAAACGGGGTCTATTTTTAAAATTAAAGTTGATTTCTAAGTTACAATCATTGTGTTCAGCGACGAAGTTACCTTCATTGCTAAGAACAGGCAGTTCACCTGTTCTCATAACTCTATTAGTTACATCGTTTTGATTCCTTTCCATTGAATCTTGTAAGTTATCATCAATAATGTTATCGATTAAGTTTGGTTGTTTACTTTTTACTGTACAGCTAAAGTGATGTGAAACGTTTTCAGTTAAATCATTATTGACTTCAGTTCTAATGACATGTTCATTCACAACATGTTCACCAATACCATCTTCAATGTTACCGTATAAAGAGTCATTAAATTGGTTGTTTTCATTAAAGCTAACAGCAAACTCTTTTTCGTCACATCCAATTTCATAGAAAACTGTTTCACAAACATTTAACGGTTCAACTATCACATTATTCTCCGAAGGTACTGTTTCAGAACGCTGTGACTTAGAAACGAACACAATGTTCAAGTTCTTGCTATTAAGAGCAAAATCATCTTTAGTTGTCTTAGATCCATTAGTATCGATATCTACTTCAGAGTGAGAACCATGGACAGAGTAAGTTTCAAGCTTTCCAATAGACTGGATATTTTCTCTTCTTTTCATTTGATCTTCGGCTGTAACATTTTCGTCAAATAAGGAGTTTGATGGATGTATTATATAAGTATTTCCCAAGATTGGACTTAGATAGTTGATTGTTGAAATAGGCTCATAGCTTACAGTATCATGTTTGTAATAATCATTGTCTAAAATAAAATCCGCGTTAATTGGAAGTATGTAATTATGGGCCATATTATAACTATTTTCATTACTTTTAGAGTATTCAATTGTATAAGATTCATCTATGGTTTGTTTCATACGTATATCAAAGGTATTTGTTTGCTTGTTAGATACAGTTTTAAAGGGTTTAATAAATCTGTTTGTAAAATCGCAAGAAGTGACAAAATTATGTCTAGATTGTTTTGTAATAAACTTTACATTTTGTCTTTTATTCATCGTTGAGCAGTTTTCGGTATGTTTTCTTTCAAAAATTACATTTTTATGGTATTGATGACTGTCATATGTTAGAACCCTTAATTGACCAGTTTGTGTACGGTAAGATGTTTCTTTTTGTGTACAGTAACTATCCTGATTTTGACTATAAATATTATTTTCCTTATCTATAAATTCCAAGCTTTCTGAGACATTAGTCATCATATCATCGGAAATTTCTTTTTGCCCATAAAGACTGAGGTATCCACTAACGTTATTTACATACTCATATGTTTTATATTGTACAGGATCGGTTGTGTACTGAGGCACTCTTTCTTTTTTCTCATCATTATTTGAGTATTCACTACAAATGTATTTATTTGTCCATGTGTATCTTGGGGCCTTGGTAATACAACGCAATGTGTCACCTCGTCTATGAAATTTCCTGTAAAGTTCTTCGCTCGTATTATTTACCAGAGCGTCAGCGTTTAATTGTTCTTGTTGAGTTTTCAGAACTGTTTGAACTAGGTCATACGTTGTTTTGTACGACTTTGTTTTAAGTTTGTTCATAATGTACTTCTCAATGACAAATCCGGTTGTTTTCGGTGGCCGATGTACATTATCACTAATTACACAATAATTATCTTGCAAAAACTTAGTGTTTTTATTGCCCTTCCTATACGCGTTTTTCGATTGATTTGCGTTGATATTTCTTTTCCTTGTATGGTGCAAAAAATCTTCTACCTTCTGAGCTACTATTTTACTTCTTTTACACACCAAATCTGTACCTTCTACATTTTTAATTTCGTTGTTGTTAACTTTTGCTTTTTTATGTTTATTTAAAGTACGTTTTTGCTTCATTGCTCTTTTATGTTTTTTCTTTGTTGGTGACAATATATTGGCTTTCAACTCCTTTTTCTTTTTGTGCATCGGTGTCTCTTTGGTTTTATACTTTTTTGAACCAGGAATCTTAATTATTTGCTTATGATTTCTAGGGTTTTCAAGCGCCTTGTGTTCTTTCTTTTCTTCTAAATCATCTACTGGCTGCTGAATAATGTGCTGCTCAATAGTATGTTCAGATATAAGCTCTAATTTACTTTTTAGTGAAACCTTGTCATCATTATTATATTTTTTTCCATTTTGAAGAAATAGTTTTGGAATAATAGCGCTACTGTTCGTCTTCTTTTTTACTTTTCTTTTTACCATTTTTCCTATAAGTAATGTTATAATTAATATTGTCAATTGTATACATCCTGATTACTGTTTCCTTGTACATATAAATAGAAAGTACGTCAAAAAAATTTTTACCTTTAATTCCATTCTGTAATTGTGAAACTCCTAACTTTTTTGAGTGACTTCCTAATATTTTATCCATGATTTTCTTTACTTGGTCCCGAGTATCTTGATTAACCTTAGTATTTATTGGTTCTTTATCCATTCGTTTTTCTTCAACTTTCTTTATTTCTATTAGATTATCATCACCTGCATAGAATTTAACCAATTTCTCTAAGAGTTTATTAATTTGTTCCCAGTTTTTAAACTCTAAAATTGATTGCTTTGGTGTGTGACTAATATCATAATCTATGTATGGACAAGTTACGAAAATAAAGTAAAATGGTATATTTTGATTGAATAATCGATGTTCTTCAATATTCTTCTGAAAGAAATTAATCACTAAAGTCCCGCAAAAAATGCGCATAATAATGAAATAGAATATAAAAATAAAAATAAGAATAATCCTTATTAAAAGAAAGTCCATCACACTACCTTACCTTAGATTTTAGTGTTCTTTGGTCTTTAATGTGCAAGGATTTTTTGAAATACTCGTATAATACCTTATGTAACTTGCTACAGTTATGTATATACTTTCCGTTTAGAAAAATCCAATGCAAGTCAAGTTCATTATCCGTCTTCCCAATGTAACCTTTAACTTTGTACTCATGCTTCTCTACCTGAAGCTCTATGACATCAACTTTGTCAACGTTAAATAAAGTCGATAATGTTTGATAAATATCCCTTTTCTTATGAATTTTAAAAACGATTTCGTTTTGAGAGTCATCTCGTAAACTTAATGATATGTGGTTATGTACTAAAGATAATTGTTCCAAAAATGATTTGATCTTTTGCAGCTCATTTATGGAATCTATTCCTCTTTTTTGTATATTTAGATTGTAAAGAAAACCTTTTATGTCAACCTGTAAATTAATTGCACAATCGTAAAACAAAGTACTTTGTAAACCATTTGTATGGCAAAGTCTAGACATACTTACTGTTGTTCCTTTTGTGGGCCTTGTTGTCATTTGACCAAACTTTTTCTCTTTACCATTAATAAATGTCTTAGCCCATGTTTCTTCCGTACTCTCATGCCTCGATGTTACTTTGACCAAATTTGAAACTGTTATAATGTTGGCGAGAAATTCACCTCGATATCCATAGTTCTTAGGGGCAGCTTTTAATATCGCAACATCCGTTACTTTACTAGTCATATATCTTTGACCAATTACATCAAAATCATGTTTATTAATACCATAACCATTGTCAATAACTTGTATTGTACTTTCTTGAATATTTATTCTTATCGCAATCGATGTAGATTTCGCATCTAGGGAGTTGTGGATCTAAGATCGAGATTATTAATAATATCTTTAATCGTCAACTACGTAAAAGCGGTGGCAATGTTTGATATCAGCATTAGAAGTACCATAGGTATTTGATTTTGTTTGATTACAATCAAGATTAGCAGCATTAGGTACATGTACGAACATAACTAACTAATCAATTGGTACTTATTTACTTTCCTGGTGATAGTTAAAAGTAGATAGTTCATTTTATAATATGGTTCATAAGTTATAAATATATAATTTTATAAAATACAGAATTTCGCACAAGACCAATCACGGATTTCGGCATTTTTAGTTCTATAAAAATAACAAGTCGTGCATATAATACTCTCAGCCGATAGACTTAAAAATAAATTGTATAATAAATACCAAAAGCTTGTGCAACTTACCAATTCTTCAATAGCTCTCTTGTAGCTGTTAACTTGGACAGAAGCACATAACAAAGATTGAACATTGTTAGGTAATTTTTTCAAAGCCATTTTAATGTTTCCTTAAAAATAACAGTTGAGCCCATTTTGACATAAAACTACAATAATCGAATTTGGAACATTTCAAAATATTATAAGCAAAGAGGAATAAAGAAACAAAGTTTTTATTCCACCTTATCTGAAATTCTGAAATCAATTAATATTCCACCATGGAGTATGTTTACCTACTTGAGAAGTAGGTAAAGGTATTCTATTCGATAGAATGTTCCTAAATAGAATACAAAATGATTACTGTTTTAAGCTTAAAACCTGGAATACACAATATTGTGTAGCACAAAAGTATGCTAATTCAAAGTAGACGTGTTTATGGAAATAATAATGAGTAGTTTAACACCCACGGAGAGCATCAATATCTGCCTAGCCTTTTTCCAACTATGTTGGGGTCGGCTTCCAGTCTAACCTGCTGCATCTGAATACCAGTGTTTTACATGGAGCGACTGCCTACCTGACCTACACAAACCAGCTACTGGGTAACACGATACCCTTGGTAAGACTGGTTGTCAGACTTTCAGTGTTCTGAAGATCCGTAACAACTGTCAAAGATCTACAATGACAGCTGGGACCAAAGGCTTAACGTGCTTTCCGAGGCACGGAGAGGTCTTGGTATGTAAAGATGGTCACTCATCGACGGACCAACCGCAGCAAGCGTAGCTTAACCTTATCGATCGACACGTACGGCTGTTATTACTTAGCCACAAACCCGTCACACACACGGAGACTTCTTCTAGCTAATAGCAAGCATTATTATTTTATTAGCATAATTATGTTTTCTATTCTGTTGAATCCACCATTAGAAAAACATTCCATGTCTGAAGGGGCTCAGTAAACAACCACGCAGCATCGTCTGAAAAAATTGAAATTAGCAACACAGTTTTCCATACCATTGACCCAATATTTACTTTTGTTTTCAATGGCTTACAATTCTAGAGGTAGCTAAATAATGGAAAGTACTTTTTAATGAATGGGAATCGATTGGTATTTAACCCTGAACTCTATTTGAAATAGACCACTACCTACTATAGGGCCGACCGGCAAGTAGTCGTAGTACGGGCCCCCATATGACTGACCGTGTGAAACTAAATTGATGACGTTTATACGATAAAACTAACATTCGAACCATGGACTGCTGTACTTAATGTGAAAATATCACCTGAACTGTTTGATTGATTAATTTTTATTATTGCCGCAAATATAAGCTACAAAGGCAATCACAAAATTGATAAAATCTTAATTACAATCGTCATCATGTTTGCGTGATAATTATTAAAGTTCGTTGTTTGTGGAATTATGAGTGATTTCGTTGAAAAGGAAATATTGTTGTTTTGGGAATACGTCAAACGGTAAGTTGTAGCAAACCTCCTTTCTACGATGCACGTGTTTCTTTACTTTCTTTAATAGTTAGCCTACACTGGTCCAACTGCTGAGCAAAGTCCTCCCCTAAATTCTTTCAGGCATCCTTTTCCAGAGCCAACTCGAACCAACCCTTGCTGTGCCATCCATCCTCAGGCACTCACCGTGTGGAGACTGTTGCGCAGCGGTCACTAAAAATGCAGCTGACGTGACTTTATTGCTACCATAGATAAAAAAACTGTCTATGTAAACAAATCAAACGCGTCACTTAACACGCTTTTCCGCAGATACAGTATGAACTACGCTTTACGCATATTATTGTGAAATTAGAAACATGTTTATTCTTAGGGTTCTCTGGTTCAGTTCTCCATCAATAAAACTAGATGACTGTCAGTCATAAAAAATATATGTAGTTATTAAAGACTGACAGTTGCCAGTCTTATTGGTTGAGTAGTAAGTTCTTAGACGATGGTTGTTACAGACCTGCTTATCAATTGATCCACCAACTATATAGGGTGACTGGTAATTGGTGACTTTACTCATAATTATGAACAACTTTTACTACGCGACCAAACCTGAAAAAGCGCAAAAAAAATCTGCTGTTTCCTACATTTATGTTCGCATAACTCGACAAAATGTAGGGAACGGCTGATTCTTTATCGCGATTTCAAATTTGGTCCCGTAGTTAGTTAGTAAAAGTTATTCATAATGTTGAGAAAAGTCAGGTGTTTAAGTATCGGTCACTAATTACCAGTCACCCTATATAGTTGGTGGATCAATTGATAAGCAGGTAACAACCATCGTCTAAGAACTTACTACTCAACCAATAAGACCGGCAACTGTCAGTCTTGAATAACTACATAATATTTTTTTACGACGATAGACATTACGTCACCATCATTTCCTGAAAATAAACTAACGAAATAATTATGTCAGAAACTCAGAAGCGATGATCCGATTATTGGTCACTCAGTCGTTTCCTGATAAAATGCACTTTCTCAGAACTTTATCAGTAATGGGATATTGTTCGACACAGCATGACAGGAGACAGTGCTGTGACTAATGATTGTGATTCACCCAAACGACTATTGTATAGTTTACCTGCATTTTAAAGTAGTAGGTACCAATATCTATGTACGATATTTTCAGAAATTACATGAGTAGCACTTACACATTATTCCTATCATACATATTTATTGGACCCAAAACAATGAATATGAGTAACGACGTATTTTTTTTTAAATATGTATGGGAACTGCTTATTTTATCTACTTGTACCAGAGTGGGTAGTTATAATTATCTCAAAATTAATACTAACGCATTATTTCGTCACCATAGTCTTTGTAGTGTAATTTCAGGGTAATATTGTACTTATAAGTATTTTAATAAATATACTTATGTACACAATCATCAAGCTATAGGATTTCCAGTATAAGCTGACTCCGCACTGTACAGAAATAATATACAATGCGAGATCACCATAAACTGGAAATGTATAGCTTGATGTGTAGCCGTGTGTACATAAAGGCGAACAATACAAACACACGGTGTTCAATAAATTTATTTTAGTAGGTACAACACTTAAATTATACCTATAATGTTCTCAGAATGCAGTATACCTAATGATCTTTATACCTAACGATATGGTTAAATCTCCATTAACAGAGCCAGGAATCGATATAGGAAACGGGGTCACTAAGACTACGTGCACACGAGCGTTTTTTTTTTCCGCGCACTGGATTGTCAACTCCTGGCTTATCGCTGACAGTTGAAAAAAAATAAAAAATAAACCATAGTGCACTTTTCTTACGCGCAAGGCATGCGTTCTGTTGGATTATCGCCGAGAGTTGAAAATCCAATGCGCGTTAAAAGAATGTCGCATTAAAAAAGTGCCCGTGCGCACGTGGGCTAACGATAACAAATTACCTCGAAGTAGGTCTTTGAAAATAACTATTCACTGGTAGCGGCCACTTGCATATCTTATTCATAGCCTAGCTGTAGCAGCCTTTTCTTTTCAGTACTTATTCGAAATGAATAATTGATGTCATCGATTTGTAGCAATTTACTTGCCAGTATTGTGAATTGTTTATGAGTCTTTTCTATTTCTATTCCTTACAGCACCATGAGGTTATTGATAAGTATGTTACTTTTAAAATCAATGGTCGTATTTATGAGATCTACGTCTTATTACATTAAATCTCTCTCTACCTATACTCCATTTGAATTACGATTAGACATTTAAATACATATTTTTTACAGTTCGTCCAACGATTTGACTTCTATTGCGTTGGTGTCATGACAAATGGCAGCTGCAGTAAACAGTTGGTATTGTAACCACTTCTTAGCTTTTAATGTCATCCTTTTGCCTACGGTATTGAAGTCAAAATTGGTTGAACGGACTGTAAAAAAGGTTTGTTTAAATGTCTAATCTTATTTCAAATGGAGTATAAATGTAGTTGGGTTTTAATCCGTATCAGTCGGTTGGTACCTACATACCTTTTTATCCATGAAAATAGATTGATTTTGGGGATGCTGGACAAAATCGGTTTCCTTACTGAAACTACTTTAACCTACATAGTATTTTTTGGTATTCAAGTAAAACATGTTGTGCATATTTACTTGATCTTGGACAAGAAGTTACATAAAACTGTACCGTTATGATTTTTATTTGAGTCACTATTACGACTTTGTTAAATGGCGGCGGTTCATGGCGCCATCGAAATTAAACAAAACGTTCTGATAAGGAACATTGCCAAAAATTTAAACTATTTGCTTTTATGGGAACAATTCACGGTTTAAACATTCCAAAGGTTTGACAAATCCTTATCTTTTGGTTCAACCCTGCCATTATGCAAAACAATATGGAGATAACAGAAGCAACTGTATGGGGTGACTTGTCTCTGGACTGGACGTCTTATAAAAAGGACAAATTAAGGACAAACAGGCATCAGTTCCTTCAAGGGTTTCGTTGGGATAGGATCAAAACAGACACAACTGCAAGGTAAGCATTCAATTCCTATCTTCTTAAAAAAGTTTTAATATCCTAATTTCATTTCTAAATGTTCCAGATGTTCAAATCAGTACCAGTGTTCCTGGCTCTAGTCGCCACAGCATTTACAGCTGAAATATCTTCTTCATACGCCATGTTAGAAAAACAGGCTGTATTCAAACCTGACCTCAAAACAGAACCTGTAGAAACCCACGTTATGAAGGAAGTTGGTCCTGAAGCTGCACATCCTGTGTATACAGCCAATGATGTAAGAAATCAAGGCAGAGCAAGGATTGAACCAGTGAGATCTTTTGGACCAGTAATCAAACATGATGCTATGTTAGCTGATCAACCAGCTGTCTCCACTGAAGTTAATAGAAATGTAAGTACAGTACAATCAAACATTACTATTACATGCACGTTATTTAGTAATGTAAAATATAGTGTGATCATCAATCTATTTGCCAAATACGCCATTTATAGCAAATGGTACTTAAGAATATTTAAAATAGCGGTTTTAGGAATGCCTATTTTTAGTTTACGTTTACAAGTTACTTTTTTATTTCAAAACTCATCACCGATGTGGTCCCGACCTAATATCGCTCGATGTGCATTTGGTTCATAAACATGTACTAATAAATCTTATTTCTATTTCGTATCGTTTCAGGATGATGTTGGTATCCTTGCAAATGGATACATTCCGGGCACATCTGAAGTAGCGTATCCTGATTTCCCATATGCTCCGGGCTACTTCTACGACACCGGGTACTCTGCATCTAACAAGTAAATACTTAGTTAATTGATTAAGACGTGATCTTGCGGAAATCTATTATAAAAAACAATAGATGTAGATATATTTAGGAACTTATTCTGCTTAACTAAACCGCTCCGCGCGCTTTAGTAAGCGGAATAGGGAATACTTGTATTTATGACGTTTTTTTTTGCACTAATGTTTGAACTTATTCTTCGAAGAGCTCGTGGCTAAGTAATAACAGCCGCACGGTTCGATTCATTAGGTTAAGCTACGCTTGCCGGGGTTGGTCTGTGGTTGGGTGACCATACTCGGTTAACATACCGAGAATTCTCCGTGCCTCGGAAAGCACGTTAAGCCGTTACGGGTCGTCAGAAGCCCGAAAGTCTGACAACCAGTCTTACCAATGAAGTTATTGAGTTGTGGAGGTCAGATAGGCAGTCGCTCCATGTAAAATACGGTATTCAGCGTTGGCCCAGCGATTAAAGCCTCGCTCATACTCAACTCATGCACGAGGTTGTGGGTTCAAAATCGGGCAAGTACCAATGTGACTTTTAATTCAAAATAATGTACTTTTTGAGAGAGCTTGGACGTTACTGACATCGGTGAAGGCAAACAACGTGAGGAAACCTGAACTTGTGCGTGAGCAAGCATGGTGATCAATGCTCGTGTCTTCTCTGAATGAGAATATTAAATATAATTAAATAAATAATACATCAATAGATAGACCTACATATAAAATATTAATAGAATAAGTAAATGAATTAAAATTTTAAATACATAGATAATAGGATATAAAATAATTCTAATGGATAAATTCAATAATAATAATACATAACTATAAATAACAGATATATTTTAATAAGTAAAATAACGAAAATAAATTATAACTTAATAATTTTACTACATTAATAATAATGAACAATTTTTAAGCAAGTAAAGAAATAAGCAATACTAAATATAATTAAATAAATAATATATGAATAGATAGACCTGCATATAAAATATTAATAGAATAAGTGAATGAATGGAAATATAAGTACATAGAGAATAGGATATAAAATAATTCTACCTTAATAATAAGGAAAATGAATAAAGCGCTCTTCCTCTCTCTACCTATTTAAAAATTTGCTGTGCCCGACAGGGTCCGTAATATTGTCTATTTTTTATTTTTTTATTTACCACCTGTAATTGTACATTATGGATTGCAATAAACGATTTGAGATTTGAGAAGAGGCCTTTGCCTTGCTGTGGGACAATAATAGGCTGGTATTATATATACAAAATGCTTTTTATTTGAACGTATTCCTCATGGTTAGGCAACCTATTCCACTATTTATAATAGTTTTTAATCTTTAATCTTTAAATGTACTTTTACGATCACATTTTGATCTGCCTTTTCATGATCCTCTTGATTTTCGTTCTAACACTAGAGTAAGTTCATTCCTCGGATATCTCTACAAGGTATTTTCTTCATGTGTTACATTATTTGAATGTTTGTTTCAGCTATGACATGTACGGTCCTAATAACGACTTGATGGAGCCTGATACGTCCGCCTTCGGTCTGCTGTGGAGTCAAATGCCTTATGCCAGGGTAAGTGTTGTAAAAATGTTACCAGTATATCCTACCCATGTTAACGAGAACCTGAAAAAATGCGTGCGATTTTTTTTAAGATTTTTTTTCTAAAACATTTTTTTGGCATTTTTGTTGGTTCTTTTATCTAATAGTTCTCATTTTCCTTCCAGGCCATGGTTGGCTTCGTAGGACGCACAATCGCCTGGGTTTTCAACAGCATATTCGTTCTTTTCCTCGGATCTCTACTAACAATCGGCGTTTGCACTTACACAAACTTGTGCACCATTGCTTTCCACGGTGTTGGACCCATACATGAAGAAATGAGAGCTTTGATGTCCCCAGGCAGATTGGAGAAGATCAGCCATGCTGCTGACTTCGTGAAAACAGCAATAGATAAATATCAGAAGATACAGAAAGTTGCAGATGCCACTGGCATGAGAAGACGTCGCGCCATTTTTAATTACTGAGTTTATGTTGAAGTTTTATATTGAATTCATATTTTATAAATATATTTTTATTAAAGCTATGATCGATATTAAATTGGCTTTTAATAGTATCCGTTTTCTAATAATTTAACTCTTCGATTTATATTATTATATGTATATTACATAGGTACGTGATATTCACAATGTTAACACTAGAAATAAGGACAAACTCGTACTCCCTTTCACCGACTTCATAAGGTTCATAACTCATTTGTTGGGCTTGGTATAACCTTTTATAACAAGCTACCTTCTTCTTTACTAGATTTGCCTTTTAATGCGTTCAAAACTAAAGTAAAATCCAACCTCTGTTCAAAGGCATACTATTCTATCAACGACTACTTAAATGATAAGAATAGTTTGGTCGCTGTGATTAAGTCAAGACAATGTTTAAATGTTCTTTCTCCAGAATTAGCTTACTTACTGACAGGTTATATGAGTTTATATAATTGTTTATAATTTTACTTATTAAGTCAATTTATTTAATTTTAATTTATTGTTGACATAATCTACTTATTACAATGTTTTTTTATGAGTTGTATTGCAATATGTGGTTAGCTAGCGACCTCGATATTTTTTTAATTTACCTCGATGGTCCTAGTTGATCAATTATAACTTCTAGTTACAGCTATATGTAAGCGGGCACGCCCTTAGATATTGTTTTCGTTAAGTTATTTTTATTTAGTTCTCGATGTTTTTGGTTGGTATATTGTCGTGTGCTTGAGTATAGTTCTCGATGTTTTTGGTTGGTATATTGGCGTGTGCTAGCTGTCATATGGCTATTAATTTTGTAATTTAAATTTCGTTTTGTGTTGCGTAATGTAAATATCATTTTGCATACTATTATATAGAATATTTTTTTTTTTCTAACTGAACAGACAGCTGTGCTGCTGGGGAGTTTGTTGCGCCACTTCTTCTTCCCAGCTAAAGCACTAGGAAGTGGTGAAGGGTGATATAATTAAAACATAATTTTGATGTTCGAAAAGTGCTGATTCCTAGTTTGAATAAATGACTTTTGAATTTTGAATTTTTGACCACTTTCACTGAGTTAACACCTAACTTCTAATTCAGTACTATTTTGATATCTATATACAAACAGTTCTACGATAGATATAAATAACACATTATTCTCTTTAAATAGCAAGTTTGTCAACATAACCAGTTATTTAGATTATGTTGTTGTTTTGATAATTAGGTATGTTAGGTTCGTTTCGTAGCAATCTCGTAGCATGTTCGTAGCAGGATTTAACCGTAGCTGATGGTAAGTTTTACAGACAAAACAGACGAAGGCATAACATTGTAAATTAGAATTGTTAGGGCTAGAATGTGAACTCCTCGTACCTCGATGTCTAGCCTTTTTCCAACTATTTTAGGGTTGGCTTCTAATCTAACCAAATGCAGCTGAATATCAGTATTTTTCATGGAGCGACTTCCTATCTGACCTTTTTAACCCAATTACTGGGTAACAAGATACCCTTTGGCAAGACTGGTTGTCAGACTTTCGGGCTTCCGACTACCTGTACCGACTGTCGACTGACAGGTATGTCTTTACATACCTCGATGTAAAACCTTTAAATGTGCGTACATTTGTCATTCATTCATCATTCATTTCAGCCGGAAGACGTCCACTGCTGGGCATAGGCCTCCCCCAAGCACCGACACTTCGACCGATTCTGTGCTTCCCGCATCTAGCGGATTTCTGCGGCCTTCACAAGGTCATCGGTCCATCTTGGGGGAGGCCTTCCAAAGCTACGTCTTTCGGTACGCGGTCGCCACTCCAGACCCCAGCTTTCAGCCCCATCGGCCATCTGTTCTGCGAGTAATGTGCCCTGCCCATTGCCACTTAAGTTTGGCAATTCTTCGGGTGTCGGTTATCTTGGTTCTCCTACGGAACTCTTCATTTCTGATTCGATCTCGTAGGCCAACTCCAAGCATAGCCCTCTCCATCGCTCTTTGAGTGACTTTTAGCCTTCTGATAAGGCCTTGTGAGCGACCACGTTTCAGTGCCATGACATTTGTCATAGTCATACCAAATGACGTACATCCGCGGTAATTTAGTATAAGGTTCATCTTAATTAGACGTAATATTATATGTACTCGTAGGTCCGGCCTCACCCATGAAGTAAATAGCGCCAATTTGTAGGCCGGACGCAGCTTAAGTCAGATAAGCAGTCCGTCCATATAATATGCACTGGGCATATTATATGGACGGACTGCTTATCTGACTTCCACAACCCAAGAATTAAACCCAAGTGATATTGGATTTTTCCATTACGAATTTCTCAGTACCAGCCAGGAGTCTGGATTCGTGCCCGGTAGTTGGCAATATGCTCGCCCCCTATTACATGGGACTTAAACATAACTGGTGCAATGTGGGTGTGCCTACTATGGAAACACCTCTGCCTTACTCTTCGGGGAAACAAGGCGTGATGTTATGTGTTAATCGCTGTTGTTAGGATCCCCTTTAACACTACAATACCTACTGCTGTAAACAATACAACAAAATGATAACCTCATCACACTCATTCAATTACAGTGACAGCAATTTGTAATCCTTACGAAGCATCATTTTATGTAAGCCTGTGTCTACATTATGTGATTATGAATCATAGTTTAGAACCATGTATAATATGCTCATAAGTAGGAGTTTGACGACAGGTAGTACTTAAGTTAAGGCTCATTATAGAAACGTGTAATTTTAGCGTCATTAGATAATTATGGAACCCTGAGGAGAGATAATGTAGCCTTAAATGTGTGGTTTGAAAAAATATAAATGTAGCGTCCTTCAAAATCTTCATTTTTAGCTTTCTATGTAACAGGCAAAAAACAGAAGAAAATATAAATTAAACTAGCATAGAATCTACAATATAATATGGGCCGATTTTGTTTTCTTTCGCAAATTTTCTTGGCTCTGGGCCAGTAACTGGTCGCTATTTTTGTACATAAGTTTTAAATCATATTCGTATTTTGTAGATTATTTTCATTTTGTCGAAAGACTGACACTGCTGTAGATAGGCTTTTCCAAAGCATAGTCACAACGACCGGTCCTGTGTTTCCCACATTCCGCGGATTCCTACAACCTTTACCGAATCATTGGCCTATCTCGTGGGAGGCCTAAGAATTGACTTGTAGCGTAACGTATCGTTAACGGAAGTTATTTATTTATTTTCACTTCAGAGACTAACATATATGTAGCCCTGGCTCTTGTACAGACGCCAGCACATCAACCTACTACAATCTATCAAATTTCTTTAATCGATTTTCAACTTTATCACCAAAGTATAAGGTTCAAAGTTGATTGGGAAAATTTGACAGTTTCGGGTAGGTTGACCTGCTGGCGTCTGTACTAGGAATTCATGTATCACAAGAGCCAATATAAGTGAATTTCGATTGTTAATAAAGAGTACCTATAACATTTTTTTTTTTAAAGCATATTTGTTCACAAAAACAATTTTCAAAGTAAAAAAATTACATTACAGAAAAAAGTTTATCGTCATGCCTGTACTAATGAATAAGTAATTGTATCATAGACACCAGCGCCTTCCAATAATAATATATTATTAATATAATAGGTCTTTACCTATGAAATTGCCGTTTTGTATGAAAAAATTTAAACGATTTTTTATAATGTAGTTTTTATTTGTATTAATCGAAGTAATCACCCATGCAATCAATGCATCTTTGCCAACGCAGTGGCAGTTTATTGATGCCCTTCTTAAAGAAATCAGCTGGACGGGAGGCAACAAATTCTTCGAAGGCATTTTGTACTGCCTCTCGGGTATTGAATTTTTTTCCCGCCAAGAAGTTATCCAAATTCTGGAAAAAGTAGTAGTCTGTAGGCGCAAGGTCTGGTGAGTAGGGCGGATGACGGAGAGCTTCCAACGCCAGTTCTTGCAACTTGGAGATCGTCTGCTGTGCAGTATGAGGTCGCGCGTTGTCGTGCAGGAGCAGCGGAGACGAGCGATTGACCAATGCTGGTTGGAGATGTGCCAGCTTCTCCATCATTGTGTGCAGTTCTTCACAGTGCACATCTGCAGTAATGCTCACCCCGTTTGGTAAGAAGCTGTGATGAATCACACCGGCGCTAGACCACCAAACAGTGACCATCACTTTTCTAGGGGTAAGTTTTCGTTTAGGGCATTGTTTAGGTGCTGAACCAGGATCCAACCAACTTGCTGAGCACTTGAGGTTATCAAACAGAATCCATGTTTCATCGCAGGTAACAATGCGGTTCGAAATTCCTTCATTTGTGTGTCTGTTGAGCAGTGCAAGGCACGTCTCGACGCGTACTTCGCGCTTGCGATCATTGAGTTCGTGGGGCACCCATTTGTCAAGCTTTTTTACCTTGCCAATTTGACGCAAATGGACCAATACTGTTTTGACGCTAACGTCGAAAGCTGCTGCTAATTCAGCTGTAGATTGTGTATCATCAGCTTTCACAATCGCCTTTAATTCGTCATTGTCGACCAAAGTCTTCGGACGACCGCGACGTTCATTTTTCAGGTCGAAATTTCCAGAACGGAAGCGAGCAAACCAATAACAGGTGGTGCGTTGGTTTGTAGTGTTAGCTCCGTAAACGTCGTTGATGTTGCGTGCCGCTTGTGCCGCGTTGCTGCCATGACGGTACTCATATTCCATAATTACTCGAATTTTTAACGTATCCATGATGACGAAAAAGATTGAAATGCGATGAAAATGTAACACTAATCAATAAACAAATGACTACTTTTGGAAAAAAAAATCCATGTTTTTAAAATAAAATTAATTTGAAATTAGAATTCTTAGCCAAACATAAATTATTTTGATTTGAAATGGCCAGTACTGCAGAACGGCAATTTCATAGGTAAAGACCTTATATTACTAATCTCAATGTTAAATTAACTAATCTTTTGTAAGTGTATTTTTTATTTCGTTCCCAACTATTGACGTTGTCACAACCAGTACCTAATAGAAAGTAACAATTTACTAATGGATATGTACTTATATTGAAACTCTTTATAATAATTACCTATTGAGCTTTAAATAGTTCGTACAATTTTAATGGTAGCTCATTTAATATTTGATACTCCTTGAAGTACATACTACAGAGTGCATTGAAGGACATTACAAATAGGAGTGCTTTATAATTTAGTCAAGGTAAGTCGATATATTTAGCAGAATAAGGTATGTTTGAATTTATAGTTAGCTTTCTTGAACTTTCTTTCTTCTTCTCCAATCACGAAACTAGGTACCTACCTTGCCTAA
The DNA here is from genome assembly GCA_949128155.2 of Xanthia icteritia. NCBI lineage: Eukaryota > Metazoa > Arthropoda > Insecta > Lepidoptera > Noctuidae > Xanthia > Xanthia icteritia. The sequence goes on along the minus strand of OX421942.2, from coordinate 9,770,861 downwards.
GTTTGCGATTGGACTGTCTTGTGACTTCTGGGGGCCTACCACCACCTCTTTAAGCAGTATTATTTTAATATTACTTTAGTGTGGGAAAGAGATGAAGCTCTACAGGACGTATTGCTCCATCTCTTTCCCCCACTGAAGTAACATTAAAATAATACTGCTTAAAGAGGTGGTGGTAGGCCCCCTGATCACTATCAAAAGTTTCATCCAATGATTATTTGGTCAAAGGTAAGGAGGTTCTAAAAACCTTTAACCTTTATTATTAATAATGTCTTTTCTCTTTTTCAATATTTTGTCAAGATGCTGTTAAATTTCTTCTGTCTGAGTCTAAGTTTTATCGTCGGCATTGCATCTGCGAACCCTGTTGCAATACCTTCACAATCATCCAGTGTAAGTTTTATTGCTATTATTATTTAATTTTTCGATTGTTTTTCTTTCTCTGTAAGTAAGTTTTTTATTTTTATTTTTAGGAAATCATCGAGTATTCGACTGACTTCGTTGTTCAAGAAAACCCATTCCCATTACTTCTTCAAAGCACCGGTGCTCTGACCGAGTATCAAAAGGTAAGCTTAGGTCTATGTTCAACTTTGTTTCTGCATTAAAATTACAAATAAGTTCCAATCCTGATAAAAATAATTGATTTCAGATAGAAACTATAATAATGCATGTATTCTAAAGAAAGAAAGTATGAAAGTAGAATCAATGCTGTGGAAATTCGTTCCTTGCGAAGCATGTGTGGTGTGACTATGAATGATAGGCTGAGAAAGGATGTGATAACACAAAAGTGTGATTTAAAAGAAGATGTAGTGACAAAAATTAAAAAGAATATGCTCAGATTTTTAGTCATGTTGAGAGGATGAATGAAAAGCGACTAACAAAATGTATTTACAAAGCATATGTGAGTGGAAACGCCCTAGGAGGGGCATATACTGACCTTATTGATGATGTTCTTCAGAAAGGTCAGGTGCGTAGTGCTCGCAACCGACGTGCGTGTATGACCAGATGTATGAACGTAAACGAGGCAGAAGGAGCATGTAAGGATCGTTGCAGGTGGTGTTCTGTAGTTTCTACCTACCCCCATTGAGAAGAAGGCGTGAGTTTATGTATGTGTATATTTTAAAGAAACTACATGAAACGAGAGCAAGTGTTCTCAAATAAATCTTGAAGCTCATGGGATGTTTTTTTTAGGATACCTCCTTATTTATACCGAATGTTTCTTTTTTCCAGTCTTCACCATCGACCGCTGTCAACACGATCTACTGGATGGTTTCCAACTTCTCCTACATTATCACGGCAGCCGCGATAAGCTTCTGCAGATTATCCAACCTATGTATGGGCTTCGAGGACTATATACCGATAATCACAAACATAGTGAAGCAAGCGTCGACACCCGAAAATTTTGAAATGGCCGAGAGGGTCCTAGTAACGGGTATGAGGGAGTATTTTTAAGGATGTGCTAATTGAGATTCGTTTTAAGTATTAATTAAGAATAAATGCTTAAAACATGAGACTCTTGGTGTTCTTTGGAATCTGTTACCTCTATGCTTAAGAGTAATTAATGTAATGTCATAAAATATTTTTTTTCGTAGTTACCTAGAAAAATCAATGGTGTGGTGTGTGTCTCAATCTTCAATGTAAATAAATAATAATATCTGTCTTATACTTTGAAAAAATTGCCAAACTTAAGTGGCAATGGGCAGGGCACATTGCTCGCAGAACAGATGGCCGATCTGGAAGGTTCTGGAGTGGCGACCGTGTATCGGAAGACGTAGCGTTGGAAGGCCTCCCACAAGGTGGACCGATGACATTGTGAAGGCTTCAGGAATCCGCTGAATGCGGGAAGCACAGAACCGGTTGAAGTGGCGGTGCTTAGGGAAGGCCAGCAGTGGACGTCTTTCGGCTGAAATAATGATGATGATACTTTATCAATCACAAAGAAAACTGATGCTTTATGGCGATAGATAATTTGTATTCTACTTTATAATAACCAAACGATAAGACTCAATATAATTCTTTATCAAGTCATTAAACTTATCACGATTGTGTATATCAATGAATTAAATCTTTATTATTAACGCTTTAAGAGGTTTTTGATAATAAATAAATATTAAAATGTTTTAATTGGTAAAACTGTAATTGTACCTATACTTCATTGCAGATGCAATGCTCGACACATTTAGATGGATCTCTATTAAATTTTTTATATCGATGGACATAGAGAATAGATCAAACTAGGTTTTTTTAATGTTAAGTAGGTACGAGTTCTCAGCTCTAAACGCTGACTTACAGTCCGACGTCAAGAGAATGTGTTCTTTCAGTTTCATATTCCTCTCATTGTACGGAAATCCAATACAATACGAGATCAGCTTATACTGGAAATGTATAGCTTGATGTGTAGCCGTGTCTACCTACTAGAAATTGTCAAACTGACAGGTGTCATAAACGAATTCTCTCAACGACCTGACTGTAGCTAAAACCATGCACAAGGAACTAATTTATGTGTTATGACGAAACATACAGTGTATTGTCGTGGCACGGCAGTCTATGACTAAGAAAGATCCTTTACTGATAGGTTCCCATATAATTTTCAACACAAAAGTTCACCTTGATTTGCTTTTATTGCGTTGCGTGTTTGGTCAAGCCGAAGTGTACGAAAATTATGCTTGAATTACAATAAATGTTCCCCGCAGACAATAAATGTTCCCCTCGAAGCGAGTGGAACAATGTCTATGAAAACTTCGTTGAAATGGTTCTACCGGAGGCGCGTCGCTCCTGACTGCGGGAACCTTAATGTGCCCTCCAGACCTATGTTATGTTTACCCCTAAAGCGATTAAAAATGTATCACGCAATTTTTTTCAAAGCACCTGTTCTTTGAAGGACATACAATGGATTTAATTTTAATAGAGACTGAATCATGCAATTTATGAACTTTGAACTATTTAATTTCCGAGATTACAGTTACCCAAAAGTTCTCCAAAAGGTACTGAAAATTCCTGGTCATAACGAAGAATTTTCAGTACGTTTTGGGGTACTTTACAACGATCGTCAGATTTGCGATGAGTTAACGTCCAAGATCTTCTGACAAAAAAAAAGAATACTATAACAGTCATCAGTGGTGTGACAATGCAATCCATTTTTAGAAATGACATACTTTACTTTTTAATTCTCAAAAATATGCACACTTCCAGCTGTTCTGCTTACACTGTTTGTTTTGTGAAGTAATTTTATAGACACGCCGTCCTTGAGTGGCAAGATAGTGATTACAAGCGCATGTATGTATAGTTACTAGTTACTTTATCTTGTTGACATACAGCACATTGTTTTTAATAATAGTTCATCAAGTACATGTATGAAAACAAGGTGAATCATTGTTCCCAACAATGAACGGAAAAATTGATTATTAAAAAAAAATGCTTAATTTTCATTGTTTTCATTCCCTATTGATGTGTTGTAAGGTAGGTAATTATAACTTGATTCTTCAAGTCGTACAACGTTTGTCCACTGCCATCGTCAACGAGACGTCTACGAGAATCGAGACTATTCGAACTAAACGTGACGTCCAGTTGAAGGAGGTGCAGTGGACACGCGGCCTTAGTAAATGTATGTATCGCTACTTCGGCGTCGTCATCTCGTTCTCATTGAAGTCCCGTTGACGTGGCAGTGGACAAACAGCCTTAAGGCCAGCGCCCACTGGCGGCACGGTACGGCAGGGGATCCTTCAGCATTACTAGATGCAAGCGCATACTGATGGCGCATACGCAGTATCCTTAGGCATGCCGCGGCGTCCTTAGGCATGCCGATGCGTACCGACGTGACATCGCGCTCGCGCGTTCTTTTCACAACTTTTACACACGACACGGGATGCCTAGGCATACCACAGCTTTACTTTGTACCTACGATGATTATCATTGAAATTTCAATTTTATTGTTATACTATTAAGTTATATTCCTATTCTTCACATAAAAATGCCTTGCCATGCCGTGCCGCCAGTGGGCATCTAGGAGGATTTGCCGCTGGTCAGCGCACACTGATGATTTGCAATGCGCCAGTGGCAACCGGCGCACTACTGGATGCTGCGGCATGCCGGCAGCATCTCGCGGTATGCCACGGGGAAAATACTGAGTGCAGCTCCGCTTGCACTGTCTCTACTCCACGATCGTATGCTAGCGGACTCCGGCGCATACCGTTGCATGCCTTCGCATCCCGCTGCATGCCGTCGCAACCTGCAGTTACCTAACGCCGCAGGCTATCGCGTCCCGCTGCATGCTGTCACGTCCCGCTAGATGTGGCACATCCCGTCGTGTTCCCGGCGCGTTCTTAAATATTACAGAGAGAAATCCAATTTTATGCTGCGTGGTCGGTCTCTGAGAATTGGAATCTTATATCTTATTACGTACATTAGATACGTACGAATTTACGTTGGTAAATTTAAAATAGCTTGCCCCGCCGTACGCCGATGTGTGCTGGCCTTTATTGTATCATTGTGGTATCAATATCAAAACAAAGTCTAAACCCATAAGCTTACTAACCTTTAAACACTTCAGGAATTCTTGAAAACACTTTAGGTTGAGGAGTGTGAGTCTCAGATTCCTAGCATCACCCGAAGAATACTGGCTGTCTACGTTATCCATTCTAGACTAGTCTTAAGAGCGGTTATCCTAAAAGTTGACAACGTCGCAAATAGCTGTCAAATATTTACCTGTTATTATGAACGGACGACATGCCCTCGCTAAAGGCACCCCCTGTGGGGTACGAACCTCGGCTTAGGGCGTCGCTGGGGGGAAGACAGCAAGACGGGACAGGCTGGATCAAGGATAGAACATTATTATTATAGGGGGAATTTAAAGCTACGCGCTCAGCTGCGGCACGGGCTGGCGCTTCATCGGGCAAGGAGGAGCAGCTGCGCTAGCGATGTTAATATTTATTGTGTGCGTACAGACGACGCTATACGTTGCGCGCATGCTAGAGTGAGATGGGTGCCCGTACATCGTTGAACGTTAGGTTTAAGTTTTATACTCGTAAATTAAAGTAAATTAGTGTTCTCCTATTGATTGATGAAATATTGTGTGTAGTAGCATAGGAACAAATTGTAAAACCAAAAATATAATGTAAGGCAGGGATTCTAGTGAATAAATTGATAATGAAATGCAATAATTAGTATCGTAACACCGAATATTTAGTTTTAGATGTAAAAAAAGTATTTGGAAACTTTACAAATGCCTTTTTTACACCTTAAACGGTTACAACATCAAATTCAATGTTAATAATTGCAATTCATTATTAATATTCTAGTTCGCAAGCTAGCCACATTTCTTATTTCCATTCAATAATATTGCCAAATTAATCAAAATTGCGAATTATTTGACATGTATTTGCGACGTTGCCCAGTTTCAGAATAAACGGCCTAAAGGGTACGCTAGTCGGTCATTCTTCGATACAAACGTAGTATGGTGATTACTTGTCTGTTTGACAGTGTACGTTCAAAACTAATAAAAATATAAATTTTTCTTGTCACTACCTAGCCCTGTATGGAAGCAGAATTGGAAAAAATATATTGGTTTGGAAGTTATGAGCGTCGAAACTTCCATATTTCAACAATAATTTTAATTCGTCTTTGGGTGTAAATAAATAACTTATGTTGTTAAAAAAATGGCAAAATAGAAACGGTACAGAGATAGATAATTTATTCAATAGGTCAAAAAAAAATATTTTGTGTAAATACATCCAGTAGTTTTTCCATAATATCTATACGCCCAAAAGTCTATTCATAAAATATTACGCGCTCGTTTTCGTTTTAAATCATCGATTATTTCACTAAATAAACGAATAAATATAAAAATAAATAAACAAAAACTAGATAAATAAATACTAAAGAAATAAACACTTTAGTCACGTCCACCAACGAGTTTGAGCCGTCGACTAGTTTACCCTTAAAAGAACTAAACTTCCACCGAGACGGGATTATTTCAAGAACGAAAAAATAACTACATAGAATGATCAAAAAGATAGAAGTAACAATAAAAAATCCTTTATTCTCACAAACATACCATTTTATTGTTTGAAATGACAGACAAACATCCGGTCAATGTAACATATCTACGGTCGATGTGTCATTGTCGCCTTATCTTGTATGTATTTATATATCAGTAGGTACTAATGTTTTGACTGCACAAATATCTTTCACTAACACTGCCAACTGCAGTTTCATTTTCACTTTATTTGGAAACAGACTTATCAGCGGGAGTGCTAGTACATTTAATTACAGAGATTCCCTTATCAGCATTTTTATCTTCGTTTAAGTGAGGATCGTATTTGATACCGCACTCGTGCAAGTGAACCGGTGGATCTCACACACAAAATGGGCAACTCAAAAAGTAAGAAAGTGAAAATAAGCGATGAACAAACCCAACATGTTCCGAAGAACAAAGCAGAAAGCCGTGAAAGAATTAATTCTTTGAAGACTGATGCTTCTGATACCGGATCGAAGAACGCTAATGAAGGATCTGACAATGGAGAAAACAAGGACAAGGATAATGCAAGTAGTGCGTCTACAGTGGAAGTGCTCGACGACAAGTGAACTGTTAACAAACTTATAACTTTAAGAATCATTTTTAAATCATAATGTGACGAAGTTTAGTACATTGTACCAATGTGAGTGCGATAAATAAAACACTTTTTTAATAAGTTGTTCATGTTGTGTTTTATTTCGATTGTAGAATTTCTAGCGTCGTCGGGTGTTTTATGGGTGTCGATAAACTAGTGAAATAATAAATAAGATATAAAACTACGCGTTTATTAGCGGTAATTCTAGGTATGGCATATACGAGTTAGATTACACAGCTATCAACGAGTTGATATTGATAGTAGCTTAGTTACGAGGCTTATTCTCTAATAACAAACATATCAATGTTCCCTTACAAAAAGCCGGTAATTTAATTGAACGAATATATCTTTCTCCAACTAAATCAAAATAAAATAAATAGAAATAAATGATATTACTATTACTATATTATTATAAAACAAAGCAAATAAATGATATTACTATTACTATATTACTATAAAAACAGTCTGTTATTTCTACGCAGTGTCTTGTACGAAAAACAAACCATTCCAAGGTAATGCCAATGCACTATTGATGACCAACAAGATGACTCAGTAGGGTCCTTGATGCTTAGGCGTTGACAGACCACTTTAATCATAATAATGTTAGACAACAGAAGTTTGCTTTGAACACTTGTGAAATATAACATTGTATCCTTCTACTCGTAAAACTTATTTCATACAAAGGAAACGTTTATAATGATATGAAATAACCAGATGTTTCTGTGTAATGTGTACTCGTAATTTCAGATACCTCAACATATTATTATTATAGATGACATAGGTATGTAAATAGGTAGGTACATGAATATCCAGTTGTCTTTGTTTACGTGAGCAAAAAGAAAGATAGGAAGCGCTCATTATCTTCGTGTGAAAGTTGTTTAAAGTCATTTAAAGTACGCCAGGTCACTGACAGACACTCTTGTTGATAAGTTTGTCCCTGAAGTATGACGTACGAGAGAGTAATGTATGACCTCCAGAGGAACTATCTCTTTGTGCCTCTCTCATTGCTCTCATGATATCATCATCTCCACTCAAGGTCAATGAGCCAGATCACCAGACCACCAGATCACGTCCAGTTTGTTGCAAGTGTCACTGAATTTTTCTAGGATAGTTTCGTTGTGAGTATCATTCTTCATAGAAACATCGCCTATTAGTTGTCTGTTCATATTTAATCGATTACATAATCAACCTATAATGTTTCCACTCCCTCGCATGTATCCCAGACATGCGAGGGAGTGGGCCATAATCCACCACACGTGCCCAGCCATACGCAGCCGTACGTGGCCCAGTGCGGGTTGGTGGAGGTCACATATCTTCGATTTTTTTTGTCCTGAGACATGCCGGTTTCCTTGCGATGTTTTCCTTCACCGTTTTGAGAGCAGTGGTGATGAAATTAAATACACAAAGGAAAGTGCCTGCCGCAGTTGGAACTCAAACCTACAAAGCCGTGGCCGATACCATTGGGCTAACTCTGTTCTAATCTTTAATCGATTACTGTTTACTTATTGTTCGAATATGACCTTTTCAACTGGAGGATTTTCAGATAAGAAAGGTGAACACGCACTTGGTCGCACGCTTTGAGTCAATTCCATAAAAGCCTCGTTCGTCTATTTGGATTAGTAGGTGTTCACCTTAAGTCAATAATGGTTACTTCCATGATTTAACACACATACAGTAATTTCGTAAGCGAAACCCCACTTCACTATACAAATATGGGTAAATACGATCAATATTTTCCATGAATGCTATAATCAATCGTTGTATAACTCGTTGATAAAATAAATAATCGCGATTGTAAATAGAGAAAGTTTGTTGATTGTAAGGGATTCTCGTAAAAACAGCTAATCCGTATTAATAGTAGTTGATAGCGTGCATGATTATTTAGTATATCATTAATGATGTTCATGGCGTCTTTGGTTTTGTTCAGCGCGACGCGACTCTGGTGGAACAATTTCTATGAAACTTCTCAGAAATTGATCTCTTGGTGTCGCGGCGCGTCGTCGCGTCGCTCTTGTTTGCGGGAGCCTTTAGGCTTTCCCGGTTCCTTTTTAATGCAAAAATAGATTCAAGTCTGGTTTATCTATAAGCCGAAAACTGAGTGAAATGTTCAGTATAACAATCATTCTTCTACGTAAATAATTATAACATCACTGACAAGCCAGCACAGACAGCCCTACTGTGAAGAGTGAAGACATCGGATCCTGAAGTATTCATGTTCGAAGACCAATGTAAGTACAGTATAGCTTGTCCACTCTGAAATGACACGCCCCACTACCGCGTTACGGCATTGCCGTTAGGGTTGCCAGATAAAGGCTTATAATTTCGGGGAAAATTCTGCCGTAGTAAAATATGTATGAAAATAAATAAGTATTTAATTAAGCCTCAATAATGTTTTTACTTGTTATATTTTTTAAATGGAAAAGAAAAATGCAACTTATTTTCAAATAGGTATAATAACTCTCATTTCAAGTAAAAATTACGTACCTACCTCAATAAAAATTGTGTATTTTTATAATTTCTAAACAACTAAATTGAGCACCTGCTTGTTGATTAGGTAAACTTTGGTAGGAAATCAACACGAGTTAGCCTCAGACCAAATAAAAAACCATGAAAGAGCGCTGCGAACAATTCAGTGAAGCATGCAAAAACTACACTGCCGCTCTGTGCATACAAGGTCACACGCACACATTTATAACCTTTTACAATGACACTACCATCAAACTACACCATACAAAGTGCACACATGTTTGAAACCGGCTTCACTTCACTGTTGACAGCGCTCTGTCTTGGACTAATATAAACAAGACACGTGAATATTGATACAAGTCTGCAGTTCGGACTTGATCAATCAAATCCATGGACATTCTGTTTCGCTCTTTAGTCCATAAACTATTCCGCAGGCAAAAGGAGAAAAAAGTAATAGGTGTTCGGAATCCAGGACTGTAAAGTCTTATTACTGGACACAGGACAAGACGCAAAATTCCGGGAAATTCCCGGATTTCCCGGCCATCTGGCAACCCTAATTACCGTGTGTGTAAAATGCGGTAGTGGGGCGCGTCATTTCAGAGTGGACAGGCTATACCTACGATACCAAGAAACTTGTTTATCAATCGGCCGCAGAGCCACCTTGGTTTCTAAACTGCGAAAACCACAACATCCAGTCATTACTCACACATCACATTCATGCTACCTTTTAAAGCTTTGTTCTCATAATCTGACGTACCTAAGCATCAAATTAACAAAAATTACATGGCATAAATCTGTGTGAAACGCAGCTCATTATTACGGTCTGGAAGCGACCTTGACAAGCGCGTATCGCAGTCACATCGGTACATAATAACTAATAACATGTTTCAAGTTATCTGGTGGACAGAAATAACATGCAATTCATGTGTCATTCGTTTATCATGCCGTGGAATGTTTTTGTATACACGTACATAAGGCATAATGGGAACTGATGTACAGAATAGTACAGAAGGCGCACTCCGCATTTTAGGTATGAAGCTACAAGTATGCGGCGAGCTCGTCTCGGCGCGCGGCGGGCCAATTCAGTAAACGTAACGTAGTCAGAAGATAGAGTTAAGCGATAGAAAGCGAGGCAACTTCTAGGTGAATATAACTGTAGGTAATTAGCGTTGTGCGACCTGAATTGCACTTTATTGTGTCGTATCAAGAGTCGCTTTTTATTTAAATGATTTTGCGGAGTGAACCATCTGTATTAATCTCTGACTGAAGTGTAACTTCACGCTACATAATGAGCGATACGATCCAAAATTGAATCATTTTGAAACTACATACACACACACACAAACAACACGCCTGTCTTCCCCGAAGAGTTGCAGAGTTGAGTTAGTTATAGAACACTCTCAAGTCGCCCATTATGTTTAAGCCCCATGTAATATGGAGCGAGCTTATTGACATCAACCGGGCACAAATCCAGAATCCGGGCTGCTACTGAGAAATTCCAGATGGAGAAACTCAATAAAACTTTGCTCGACCCGGGATTCGAACTCAAGACCTCTTTCCGGCAGTATCGCGTGCGACCACTACACCAACGAGGCAGTCAGAATATTGAGACTAACACCGATTCTCGGTGCCGCTGCCACCGATCAATTAAGGGCGGTCGTGGCCCAGTAGTAACAGCCGCGATTTACTATGTGTAAATAATTTCATCATCACTGCTCTCAAAACGTTAAAGGAAAACATTGTGAGGAAACCGGCATATTCTAGAACCAAAAGATATGTGACATCCACCAACACGCACTGGGCCCGCGTGGTGGACTATGGTCCACACTCCCTCTCACAGAGAGATGTGCTTATGCTACGCATAGGTAAGCTTCGAGTAGACTCATTGGCTTGAGAAACCTGGTGGTTTGTTTGGAACATGTGGAATTCCTAATCCTATTGTCATAAATTGATGCTAGGCCTGTGATCTGTTAAGTCTGTTTGAAATAAAACCAAAAAAATATGGTTTTGAACAGGTCCTAAACAGATCCTGTGTATCATAAACATCAAAAACGTAACTTAAATAAAAAGGTTCGAATTTATCTTTTATGAACATTCCAAGGGGCTCGTTGCTCATGGTTAAATGATAACAGCCGGGACGATCGAAGACTAAGCTACGCTTGCTGTGGTTAGTTCGTGAATGGGTGACCATCCATAACATATCGAGACCCTCCGTGCCTCGGAAAGAATGTTAAGCCGCTTGTCCCGGCTGTCATTCGTAGGTCGTTATGGGTAGTCAGAAGCACAACACTCGTACCAAGACGGTATCGTGTTACCCAGTACTTAACTGGGTTGTGGAGTTCAGTTGGGTAGTCGCGCCATGTAAAATACTGGTATTCAACTGCGTGCGGTTAGACTGAAAGCCAACCCTAACATGGTTAGGAAAACGCCAGGCAGATAGATTGAAACATCACATTCCATGAACGTTGGGGTCCTTAATGGTTTAAAAATGCGATTCAATATGCCTGGTGCCCAGTGCAACTTTTGTCATGATTTTTACAAACAGTTTAATGACACTGATGACTCATTATAACTGATGAGTAAAGAGATGCGTTCGTTTGAAGATAAGAAGCTATTAAAAGACTAAAAGTCCCACATGATAATTTATAACATCATGTAGGTACTGCTGGTACGCGTCATCCATTTGCATGACGATTCAGGGAATTAAGATCAAAGACTGAATTATGAATAATTAGGCAAACAGTATTCTATTAGCCACATACCGCACGCTCGTGACCCATAGCCGTCAGAAGCAGAAATAGTCACTGTTGCCGAAATCGGCAAGGGAATAATATTAAATTTATAATACTTAAATATTATTGTATTTTATTTTATATATATTAATATCCTGTTAGAATATTACACTTGAGTTCTTGATGTGTGCAATGAAGGTTGTTTTTTTTTATAAAAACATAATGCCGTAATGCAGGAGTAGCAAGTACATAGGAATCGGCTTGCGACTAAGGGGTTACACTATCTCTAATTTGAGTAAGAACTGGTTTTAGATTATGACAGATGAACCACTGTTATAAAATAGGTAGACAATTTTTAAACGTCTAGCGTTAATAAATCGGAGTCTGTATAAGTGTTTTCAATACTATTCAACATGATCTCATTTGTTAGCAAGTTAACTCTACAGACTATTTCGGCCTTATTACAAAACAATATTGAACTCTAGATCAGGTTTATACCATCGATTTTTTTAATACTTTGGACTTTATTCCGATAATGTTGAAGTTTGGAATACAAAAGCAGACCTTAGAACGGAGTTTAAGTTGTCAAATTTGTATTATGAACTTTATGTCAGTCGAAATAAATGTTAAATAAACTACAATAACAGTGGTCAGACTAAAGTTATGTAATGAGACGGTTAGATTCTCATAAAACTATCAAGGACTTGGAGCTGAGAGGATTAAGCCTCGTGCAGACTGGCGCGGCGCGATAGCGTGATGCAACACTAACAAAAAAAAAAAAAACTTCACCGTAGAACAATTACCGGTCTCGCGCCGTCCGTCGCGTCGCGCTAGTTTGCACGAAGCATTATACTCTTCAAAATGAAATAAATTGCAGCGAATCTTGACCTACCCAATATACTACTGATATCTTATTAAATATTCACTTTTTTCACATACATACGTACCTACTTACCTACCAACGCTTCCCTTTTCAATAAGACAACGAAACAATAATTATAATAAGTAGGTATTCATAATTTCGATCTGTGATTTGATGGTCACCGTGACTTGCAGTTATGATGGTACCGCCCAACGTTGCTATGGTACCCATGGCCATAACAGGTTCTGTTCACAATCATAACAGACTACTTATAAATCAGTATTTCAGTGGAACGTGGTTGACGCGCCGACTTTCATTCGACGTACGCTGAAAGCTTTTTCAGAAATACGAGTTGTGTTTTCACCAATATCGTACTGTTAAGTGCAGGTTTCTTTTCAAAATAAATAAATATAATTGTGTATATTATTCTAAAATAATATTTGAGTTGAAAGTGTTACAAAAATAATTCAAACTGGGCCAATGTATGGACAAAACTGTTGTAGAAAAAATCCAAAAAGCGAAGTGAGTTTGGGGCGAATTTTGAATCAAAAGTTTGCTTGTTATATTTTTGGTTATTTAAAATATTTTTGTAGAACCAGTTTTCAATTACGTATATATTCTATTAACTTGAATGTGAAATGTATTACATTAGTTTTCTTTGAAAATACATGATGCTATTTTGTTTTAACTGAGTTATGCTGAATTGAAATGATAATAATATTTTTCTCAAGCATGCTTGGAAATTCGAGCATTATTTTGACAGCCTCTTTCGAGATAAATCGAAATTGCTGTACTGCATGCGAGCGCCCGGCCGGCAATGTTTTTATGAAAATCCATCCAATCCGAATAAATGACTATGAAAAGTCATATATCTGTCGTGTTATTTAAAAATCTAACGAACTTTTTACTTCCACACATGGCAACCAAAGACGTAACTTATCAAAGATTTTATTTAAATTTCGATTCGGTTTGCAAATAGAGCTGTTTAAAGTAAAGAAGAAACAAATGAACATATTGGCTCGTGAAAAATTATCGTTGTTCGTCATTGATTCTGGAATTTGTAATTAATTTACTTAAGTAGTTTGAATTTCCGCGCATTATTTGAGAAAAGTACTATACAAGCCTTGGACGCCATCAGGCATGGATGGACTCACGTATGTGTGGCCCACATTTTCACGATCGTCCATCAATGCCCTTGTTGCAGGCCGCGACAGTAATGTATTATTATGGCATTTTTATTGTTGAGTATAAATTATATAGTGCATGCGTGTGTTGTATTTGTTAGCAGACAAAGGCCATGTTTGACTATAGACTTCAATTGGCCAGCAATTATGAACCTGTCGAACCTGAATACTCTGGCTCTTTTAGATGCAAACATATTTAAATCAGCTTGCTTTCTTTTTCTTTGTACTATTGCTAATATCTAAATATTATTGTGGCTTTAGGTTTCAAAACTGAAATTAAGAAGTTTCCAGATTTAGTTAATTAACAATGAGAGGCTTGGCATATGTAGTGGCTCTGTTCGTTATCGCTGGGTAAGTTATAATTTGTCTGAATTCGGTGGCGGATGAGTGTTCAATGCACGTAAGTTAAGTAATAGAAATAATACATTAAGGTTAATAATTGGAGCTGGGTTTTTGAAGTAACTCTGTTCGTAACTACGACCAGTCGAATTACGACCTTTGGGTATAAGCTTAGGTTGATTTTTAAGGGAGATTGTACCATACGCTAGTACATTAGTCATTGCTTAAGTTTCGAAAATTCCTTTCTTGCTGCATCTCTACGTCTTCTCAGGAATGTACTTTTCCATGTCAAATAAACAACACCCGTTGTGTACTTACATTGTACTGCAATCCATAGACAATAATAGCATAATAACCAACCAGATATTATGTCTATGGATTGCAGTGCAATTTCGCTAGGTAACTATAGATAGATAGATAGATTATTTTTTATTATAAAAATTTCTATAAATGTAGAAATTTTTCAAGGGGTCACACACAATGGACGGTCTTGTCGCTAAACGCGATTTTTTAAAGACAACCGTTAGAAGGATTAAGGGGAAAAGAGAGACATTACTGCAGGTAGTCTGTGGTGTATCATTTGGCTATATACAATAAATGCATAATATATTAAATTATACTATACTAACTATACTATATTTAATTGAACTAACAAAGAAAAGGTTAAAGTTTATATTACCCATTCTTTGCCTCAGACGAAATAAAAAACAATCAACCATCGCTGCGAACAATAAAGTGAAGCATACCAAAACTACACCTCCGCTCTGTGCATACACGCTCCCACGTACACATTTACAACCATTTACAATCAAACTACACCTCACTAAGTGCACACGTGTTTACGAAACCGGCTTCACGTCACTGTTGACAGCGCTGTCTTGGTTTTTTATTTGGTCTGAGTTCTTTGCATGTTAGTTTTAACATTCATATTGTAAGCTTTACTAGAATAATTTTACAACACGCAATGATAGAAGAAAATAATAAATGAATTTTTTCATAGTTTTCACAGTCTTTGCTGAAGGTTTTTCATGATTCCAGTGCACGGACATACTAAAAAAACCGGCCAAGTGCGAGTCCGACTCGCGCACGAAGGGTTCCGTACCATTATCTATAAAAACGGCAAAAAAACATGTCTGTTTTATGGGAGCCCCACTTAAATGTTTATTTTATTCTGTTTTTAGTATTTGTTGTTATAGCGGCAACAGAAATACATCATATTATGTGAAAATTTCAACTGTCTAACTATCGCGGTTCCTGAGATACAGCTTGGTGACAGACGGACAGCGGAGTCTTAGTAATAGGGTCCCGCTTCACCCTTTGGGTACGGAACCCTAAAAGTTACTTAAAAAAATACTAACAAATGTTAATTGGGTTGCTCAACAAAAAATATAGGTCTACCATAGCGGCAAAAAAAAATATGCATGTATAAGTTCAACATGTGCAACGTTTGGGTTTCGAACCAGTAACTACTTGCTTGTAAGTCCGACGTCGTAACCGCTAAGCTATTGTCGTTACTAAATCTTTCTGTTTGAGTTCATTATCGACCACCTACAAGTATTTGGTTGAAAATGGGCTCAAATAACACTGTGGTGATTTTGTCGCGCCCTCAGTATTTTTTCGAAACTTATACCCGCACTCAGAAACGTCAATTAAAGTTAATGTACCTATAGTGTGTTTGCTATGTGTCAGAAATATGGGCGTAAATTGACTTCTTTCGTTGTTTGAAAGGTAATATATCGTTGGCTACCTGTTAATATATTATTACATCAATAATTCGGCTCTATTGTTTATAAGTATAGGTTATGTATCGGAAATTCGGTGTTAAGGCGGGAAGTAAGCAGGTGACGTGTATCTATTATAGCATACAGAAAGATTATTAAGTAATTCTTATTTTTTTCAATTGAATTGATTTCATTTTCTTTTACTTTTTCTACTTAATTAACAGAAAATACTGTAGGTAACAGTATTTTCTGTTAATTAAGTAGATTGCTGCATAAAAATGTTTGAAGAGAAAACTTCTTTAGGCGCTTTTAGCGATTTTTGGCAGGCGGTAAACTTATGGATTCACGTAGTGCTGGACTATAGAATATAGATGGCGCTAATACCAGTTTTAAGTTTTCACTTCTATCGGCAGTCCCCATGACTGCCTATTTTTTTGTCAGTATTGATTGATATTCAATTATTGTGTACTAGTAGATACCTATAAGTAGTGAGAATTTTACGATTCTTGTTTGATTAATTTGACTGGCTCTATCAGTATTTCAGGCTTTTAAATAATTGCCGCAATAACTTATACGAAATATTTTAGTTTTTAGGGATCTGTATTCAAAGGGTGCCAACAGGACCTTTTTACTAAGGCTCCGTTATTTGGAAGGGTCCAACCGTCCGGATAACAACAAATAATAAAAAATAAATAAATTTAAAAATTACCCATACAAGAATCGTGCTTTTTTAGGGGTTTTTTGTTTGATCTTAATAATGCCAAATTCAAAATTCAATTCAGATTCAAAAGTTATTTATTCAAATTAGGCTGAGAATCAGCACTTTTCGAACGTCAAAATTACATAAGACAGTCCCCCAAAACGCCCATCCTACACCACTTCCTAGTGCTTTAGCTGGGAAGACGAAGTGGCGCAAAAGTAATGTAAATATTGTACGGTGGTACGGAACCCTTCGGAGTCCGACTCGCAGTAAGCCGCTTTTTTTATTTATTTGCCTTTACCCTCGTGCAGACTGGCGCGACGCGACACCGGTAAATATTCTACCGTGACGTTTTCTTAGAAATTGTTTTTTAGAGTCGCGTCGCTCCAGTTTACACGAGGCTTCATTCTTATCTATAAAAACATTTTGACAAATTTCTTTGTGACGTCTTAAATTTGTAACAACATTTGTATAAATAGATCCTGCACTAACCTGTGCAGGATCTATTTATACAAATGTGCCCATACTCCTTTCATTCTCCGTTTTTTTCGTAAAACATAAATATAGAAAGTGATTACTCATGTCCAAACCTATGATACGTATTATTTTACTATTTACGTAAATAAAACAACATAACAATCGCCACGTCTTAGTGCGGATTTCACCAATGAAATTGATCGCGTTCAGTACATCTAAACGCGTTCAAGAGCTGTCAGTGTACAATATTCCATAACAATTTTGACACTGACAGCTCTTGAACGCGTTTTAGAAATACTGATCGCGTTCGGTTTTATTGGTGAAATCAGCCCTTAATTCACAAAGGGTTAGACAGAGGTCTACATAATACACCCACAGTTTGCCAGTTATGTGTCCCATGTAATAGGGGGTGAGCCTATTGCTATCAACCGGGTACCAATCCAGACTCCCGACTGCTACTCAGGATTTCCTGATGGAAAACCCCAATAACACTTTGCCCGACCTGGGAATCGAACCCAGGGCCTTATGTTCAGCAGAAGCGCTTGCGACCACTAGACTAACGTGGCCGCCAAATCTGTCGAAATTGTGTCATCACATACCTATGAAGGAGTACAATCATGAGCATAAATACCTAACACATGCGCAAGATTCAAAAGCGATTTTCTCCTGAAGTAGGTATTGATAGATTTTTTATGGTGTTACGAATAAAGTACCTATTATCGAAACCATACTGTTAAGATGATATAATAGGTGTTTTCTCTAACTTAAATTTTTATTTCACAAGTATAACGCTTCTGAGTTTTGCGTAACTGTACGGTATTTATGCTCATAACTGTACTTCGATCATATTGACCTTTGTATTCCTTAAGAGGGAAGTCAACTAAGCTAACACAATGTTGTTGATCTTACTAAAAAAATATATATAATATAAAAGATAATGTTAGTTATAATTTTTAACAGCAACGCGGCAGCACGTTCCAAAAGCAAGATGCCTAACCAACCGATCAAGATTTATTATCTGCCGCCGTCACCAGCATGCAGGGCCATCATAATGGGTGCAAAAGTGATGGGGGTGGAACTGGAACTGGTGTTGACCAATATTATGGAAGGACAGCATATGACGCCGGAGTTTCTCAAGGTATGTTGATAGGTGCTATCGAATTTTCATTCTTATTTACCTTATCTATCCCCAATACTAGTTTTCTAAAAGAGACGTTTCATTTTTGTATGGGACTCCGGCCATAACATCTATACTTTAGAAAATATGGGAAACGAACCCCTGAATACAATAAAGGCATTTTTTTTCCTTAATATCTATTATTTTTTAGGCACTAAATAAAAACTGAAAATGTTTGACGTTTGTCACGAGAAATAGGACCATTGACAGCCAGCCATGACAGGTTGGTTGGACAGATGACGTTTTCATTAAATAACCTAGAACTGTCAAAAAAACAAAATAACACCGAAAGCCACGAAGTCGAGATGAACGAGACTGACAGATGTGATGTCGAATACCAATACAAACAATATGTTTGAATTTTACGTCCAGAAGTACCTACAAATCTACAATCCTCGAAAGTAGTTTTTTTTTAAATGAAGAATCACACTTTCTAATTAATCAAAAAGTTGTTTAAGGTAGCTTTCTTATTATCTTATCTTAATAGCACAGAAACACATGTCTTTCATATTTATTTAATTAACATCTCCGTGATATTATTGTGTTTTAATGTAACATGACTTCTGGACGAAAGCAGTGTGCAAGTACGACGACGCCATGATCAATAGAATATGGCAATAATTTGATAAACTATTATTTTTTGTGCCGAAGAAGTCAGGGGAATATTCAGGAAAGAATATTTTTCCTCAATTCGTGGAATTTTTTCCTTTTTTTTCATTACCGTACACTTTATAGTCGAAAATGAAACATCTCCTTTGTCAAGGATGGCAGATCTTGTTTTTTCGTCGTATCGATGATTCCATTTATCTGTTTTAAATAAGCTTCGACCAAATTCGGCCACTTCGACAGCTAACGCTGTTTGTATTCGATTTTTAAATTTCTAATTTGTATTCGATTAGAAGGTCGTTGGCGAGGCCAACGATAACGCTGTCGAAGTGGCCGAAGGCCTTCCATAGCGCAGGTGTTATTTCACAGAGAGCATGTTAAGAGGTGAGGCATCGCTGGCGATGTGGCTCCACAGTCGCACTGGAAATTAACTTATAACTACTTCATGTATTACTTCAACAATGCCATTTTTCAAGAAGGAAGCAAATCAATTGTCTGTGCTAAGGGGCTACTAATGATGTTAATTGATGATTGAGTTGATGATGTAACAACCCAATCACGTTTGTTTTGGTCCGAAATGGCCTAGAGTAGAATATTATTGTAATTTTCGTACAAGATCTGCACAGGCTCTAATATCAAATTCAAACCAGTCCAAATTGCAATATTGCAGATATAATAGTAGAAAAAAGATTATCAACATCGCGTGTCAAGCTAACATTTTTATTTGTGCTAGCAATAAATTATGTTAGGGTTGCCTCTTTCACGAAACTACGGCTGAAATAACTTTAACGTTTGCTGGTCGATGCTAAATACAGAATATACTTTACGACCTTTTTAGAGTTCTGTACCTGTAGTGCCAAATGGAACCCAATTACTAAGCCTCCGCTGTCCGTCCGTCCGTCTGTCTGTCAGCGGGTTGAATCTCATGACCCGTAGGTAGACAGTTGAAATTTTCACAGACTGCGTATTTCTATTGGAGTTATAACAACAAAAATAAAAATAAAATAAAGTTAAAAATTACGTTTTTTTTTTGTAAAGTAAAAAAAGATTTAGTTAATGTATGATAGTGCGGAACCCCTCGTGTGCGAATCTGACTCGCACTTGGCCAATTTTTGTTTAATTCTGCTCGAAAATATTGACTTTAATTTACCTAATTCTTTTGCTTCTAGATGAATCCTCAACATACAATACCAACTATGGACGATAGTGGATTCATTTTATTTGAAAGGTAAGTTATTTTAGTACCTACTATATTTTGCCGATATGAGGAGTAAAAATGTCATAAAAATGGCGGTCTTCATTCTGAATGGCCCTTACTAGAAATTTGTTCAAATTTTTATTCAGTAAAGCTACTCTTTCTTACTTTATATTGAAAGTTTAAGTATGATTTTGGTGCATTCGAGTTGCGAGTGTTACCTACTGACCAGCGATTCAAGTAATCTTCTATAGTCTGAGCGCGACTGGTAGTCACGGCCTGAGGTATGTGTGTGGTGAGACGGGGGAGGTAGACAAAATCCAAGCTAACTCAGTCTGCCAATTTTGTCAATGGCGCCCTCCCCCGTCTCACCGCTCACATACTTCAGGCGGTGACTAGCAGTTGCGCGGAAAGAATTATGTAGAAAGATATTACTGAAAAAAAACCATTAGAAAATAAAAATGGCATGAATCCTGTGAAAAAGTTCTAGGACTAAATTTTATAATACAGGGACTTGACTATACTTTCAGGATTTTCCTGAAAGTCGTGGAACACCCTTCCACTCCTCAAACATCTCAGGATAATGTTGCCCCCTTGTTGCTACCGCACGATGTGCTAGCGACAGTTTTTGGTGTTCTCTACTATATAATTTTAAATCCTTGCTTCCAGCCGCGCAATCCTGGCGTATCTGGTGAATGCTTATGGTCGTGACGATACCCTGTACCCCAAAAACCCTCGTCTTCGAGCTATCGTAGACCAGCGCCTCAACTTTGACCTTGGCACGCTGTATGCGAGATACTCCGCTCTTTACGTAAGTTGATTTTCTTCTGATAACTTTGAATAATTTTCATTTTATTATAGTTTTCCCCAGGGTTTGTGCCCGTCTGATGGTAATGGGCAAATAGGCGTGATGGCGTTATGCTAATCAAAATTTATCCTAATATTATAAAGAGGTAAAGTTTGTTTGTTTGTTTGTAAGGGGTCTCTCAGAAACTACCAGTCGGATTTAAAAATCCTTTTTGCATTGGAAAGCCCAATTATTGAGGAAGGTTAAAGGCTCGCGGACGAAGTTGCGGGCAGAAGTTAGTAACTAATAAACATAGGATTGAAATATATAACCTATATTTCATTGCGCCAACGTCATACAGGGAAGGATAAAGTTGAACACCCTCATAATGTGCCTGTCATCAAGCCGGAACAGATCAATGTTGCTAAGCGGCAGACGTTTGATGGGCTGTGATGATACTTAACAATATAATAGGTGTACGGAACATTGTGCAGGATCAAGGAACTAGACATGTTAGTTGAATTCAAGTGAATATATTTCTTGAAGTTATACAACTTGTCTCACTAAATTAGGTACCTACATACTGTTTTTTTTCCGGTTTTTTTCGTATAAAATACGTATCTACTTTTCAAAATCATATAACATTTTGCAGCAGAAACGGTTTTGGAAGACTGATAAAAGCAAATGAAATAAAATATATATCAAAGGTTAAAAAAAATATTCAGCAGTCATCACAAACATAATCATGTTCCAGCTCCCGGTACTGTTCCATGGTGAGGAGTACAATGAGGAGCATGCTGCCAAGCTGGACGAGGCACTGGGCTGGCTTAACACTTTCCTAGACGGAAAGGCCTTCGTCGCCGGAGACGATCTCACTATCGCTGACATCTCTATCATTGTTACTATTACTAATCTGGATGTAAGTTCTATTTATATTAAGAAAAATGTCGTAAGGGAAGTTTTAAGGTAAGGGGAGTATGAATGTGGATGGCGAGTGTCAAGACCAAAGACACGATGGATGGGTTTGTAAAAGATGATAAATTTGGTTAGAAAATATATAGAAGAAGTCGCGCTATGTCCACCCCAAAGAAATTGGAATAAGTGCAAAAGGATAATGATGATATGAGTAGGTAATTAAGTGTACTGCAGAACATTCATAATCAGCCTATAATGTTCACTGCTGGGACACAGTCCTCCGCTCGGTGAGAGGCAGTGGCCAGTAATTCACCATGCGGGCCCAGTGCGGGTTGGTGGATGTCACATATCTTCGAATTTTCGGTTCTAGGACTCGCCGATGTTTTCCTTCACCGTTTTGAGAGCAGTGGTGATAAAATAATTTACACAAAATAAAGCACCTCTCAGGGTTCAAACCTACGACCTACAACTTTTAAGTCGCGGCCGTTTCCACTGGGCCACCAATACTCTCTTTCCACAGGGCCACCACTACTCTCTTTCCACTGGGCCACCACTACTCTCTTTCCACTGGGCCACCACTTATCTCTTTCTACTGGGCCGCCGCTACTATTTTTCCACAGGGCTACCACTACTCTCTTCCCACTGGGCCACCACTTCTCCCATGCAGAACATATGTCTTATGAAACGCAACATTGTACCAATATTCTCATACTCACCTCGCTTGGTTTTGGTTTCTTTCCGAACTTGGACGAAGCTACCCATCTCCTCTTGTGGGTATCCATAAAAGCTTACTATAGTCTGCAGAACTATGTCAAAGGGTCATGCATTCATGTCACTCACATTTAAGAATGTTGAATGATTGAAAACCTGGGAAACAATATACGTTTTGAATTCCATGTAAAGAAGAAGAAGTAAGTAAACAATTAACGTTGTAAGAATCGATTGTTGATGTTTTACAAAATTCTTGGTAAGGATTGTATCAGATGAGTGAATAGCAGATGCCAAGCAATCACTGGCAACATCCGACTGCAAATACCTTTGATACACGTACTGTGATGTTGAGAAAACATACGCTGTGGTATTTATATCTTTGAGGAAACGTTGGCTTATGAGACATTTTCATTGATTTAACTTTATATAAATAAAATTTTTGTTACTGAGAGTTATGTATAGTCCTCCAGACCGTATTTCGGCCACGGCGGCCAATCTCAACGGAGACTAGCCTTCGGCGCGGGAGATATTATAGTGCACAAGTGTGTGCGCAGACACAGGCGCACTCTCTCTTCCCTCACTCTCATAGTCCGATGGGACGGCAATCCGAGACGACCGGAGAGAGATCAGGCGTAGGACCAACTGCTTAACGTGCTTTCCGTGGCACGGGGGCCAACCGCTAACTTCCAAACTCCGGGCTGTTACTAAGAAACTCTTAATGGAAAAACCCAATAACACTTTGCCCGACCCGGGAATCGAACCCAGGACCCCACACGCTCAACAGTCGCGCTTGCGACCACGAGACCAACGGGGCAGTTATATAGGTAGTTATGTATGATTTATGTAGAACGCTGGTAACTGGCGCTTTTTAGTGAGCATTTCTTAGCGCCGACAAATGCTGGCATATGGTCGGCGCAGTTCTCATACTTTTTGCCAAATCAGCGCGAACCGTCGCGAAAAGCGCCGACAAGTTCCTGTCTGATTAGTCGGAGCTGGATTCTTTTTAGGGTTTCGTACCTCGAAAGGAAAAAAGGCAACCCTTGTGTGTCTGGCTGGCTGGCTGGCTTGGGTGTCTGTCCGTCTGTCACGGTCAATTTGCTCCGAATCGAATAGACCGATTAAGTTGAAATTTGGTACACATATGAATTTCTGTGACCCTAACACGGACGTGTAACGTAAATAAATGAATTTTGAATATGAGGGTCACTTTTGGGGGCAAAAAAGAAAATTTAAAAAAAGTTTTGCTAACTGTAACGGCTTATTGCAAGGATCTCAATTTTTTTTATTTCATAATTTCCAAATGATATACTTTTAAAGATATTTAAGAAAATTAATGAAAATTTACCATACCCGCGCCCTTATCTCCGAAACTACGGAGCCTAAATTTAGATTTTTTTTTTTTAAATACAGAAAATGATTCTTTACTCATCATAGATTACTTACAGAAAAACCTATAAGAAGTCTATGGTCTTCAAATAACATGGTAAATCTCTCAATAATGTGCGTAAAAACTAACATTTGCAGTTGGAATGTATGGGAACATGTTTTTCAAACACAATGTTAAGTTTTGTTCTTGAGATAAATTCATCCCAACTACGGAACCCTTTATTGTGCGTGGTCCGACACGCACTTGGCCCGTTTTTTCAGTTATAGAAAAGGTAGGTGCTATGACACTCACTTCATTATTTATCACACATAATACTATGGAACTACTGGTTATTGATTTGACGGTAAATAGATATTGTGAAGTGCCTGAAGCTTCACAGTACTAAGTATTCAAGTACCCTTCATAGCATCTACTATTTTACAGACTACACCGTTACCGATGCCATGAAAAAGTAGTTATTTATTGACGTACTATAGAAGAACTTCATTCAGAACTTCAGAACTTCGACCGCGTTCGGCGCTCCGATTGGCAGCCGGCCGGCCTTCACCAGTGAAGGGCCAATCGGAGCGCCGATCGCGGTCGATGCGTAAAGTCGAGATGGTTAAAAGAAACTCACACTAGGGAAAACGTCCACCGACGTTGCTTACCAAAAGTAAGCTATATGTATTACATTTTTGTAAGTGTAAGATAAGAACTTATGTATTTTCAGGCTTTCGGATACGACATGAGTGCTCACGAAAATCTCACGAAATGGTTCGAGAGGACCAAGGTGGCTTTGGAACCATACGGTTACAACGAGGTAGATGCTGCTGGTGCCAAAATACTGGCTTCATTCTTGAAGAAAGAATAATTTAAGACGAATTTTGATTTATTTGTTGTTTCTAAATTAGTTTTTCACGGATACACAGGTTAGTTAAAATAAGTATTAGATACTTGTATTTAATTGTGTTTTTTTATTTGTTTATATCGTTTGTATTATTAAAAAAGATCTGTATTACTATTATTTTGGTGTTTTATTTAAAAACAAGTGATGTCAATGGTCATCTATTTAAAAGTGACATAATTTGAAGTCAAGACAGTCTGGTTTAGGATTCCTTCTACAGTTGCATTAAAGTAACTACTAAAAGCACTCTAGGAACCTATGTTGTATTATCAGAAACACGTTTAGACACGTTACAATTACAAGCTTTGTTACGTTAACGCGTAGCTAAAACAATGCTTGGCAGTTTGTTTCGACATCACATAAGTCCATGTAGTGATGTAGTCAATATGACACAATTATTAATCGAGGTATTAACCGTTCGATAAACAAACGACGATAATAAGGAGCGAGCTCGGTGAGACTCGACAACGTCCGGTCACACGAAACCATACCGTGGAGCTATTGAATTGAGGTAGGCATTTCTATGTGGCATAACAATGTGCCGGCGCATGCAAGCGGGTCGCGCGCCACGCTCCTACCGTTCTACGTTTTCAAAACAAAACAGCCGTTCGATTGTTCTAATTTTAAAAATCCACCACAAAACGATCAAACACATTGCAGTATTCACAAACAACCAGTAACAAGTGAAACAGAGTGTGCCTTCGTCTTGTCGTCTCTTAGCGCTGGTTCGCGTTACACGGTAGCTACAATATTCTACAACATAGTCTGAAACTGAAAATGTGGTGGGTGCAGTGCTGCGGTTGATATGTGTGGTACAAGTTGACACAGCTGTGGATTGAGCTACCAAAGTACCAACACGATGATGTTCACAGTGGGTATTTTATATTTTTACAATGCATTTTGGCATTCCTACCTTTTGCGATTCATAAACATAAGTGTGGTTTTACAAGACTGTTCTTACCTTGTTAGTGTATTTCTCGTGATAAGGCAGGTAGTTGCTATTAAAACTTCCGTTTATAGTGCACAGTTATTTAAAAAGTTATGTAGGTTCTTGATAAGTCGAAGTAAGTACCTACATGTATACTTTATTCATGTGATCGATTTTAATAATTATTCTGCTGCAGTTCCACAGTTCCAATTGATAATATTAAAGTTAAATTGAGGACAAATTTATACTTTGTAGTTGGTTAATATGTTGTAATCTTTTAATCCCATATTCGTCAGTCTCATTATGAGATCATCTAATTCATATGATAAGTATTACACTTACCCAGATTGTTCGAAAAGCTTAAAAAGATAACGCAAAGATCCTTCTTGGTCACATTATATATGACAAAGAAAAATAGTAACATATAACATTCATCAGATTTAGAATTAGTTGTCACTTGTCATGAACACCGACCGACCACCGGGCAACATAGACAAGAGGATGTGGTCAATATTCAACTGCGTTACTGCACTTAGGCTATTGTCGAATCGTTCTCATCTCACACGATATCTGATACGGCAGTTACGTCTAGTATAAGTCTAGCGACACATCTACGGGAAATACGCGCTTGAACTTCGGCGTGCTTGCATTCGAAGTGCTTTCAAAATCCAGCAACGTAATATATCAGGCCGATGTTACGTCGAGTTTTGGCGTAAGTGTAAACATTGGTTGGGCAGAAGTTCGCCAACAACCGACTGCGTTTTGTATGGCTAACGCGGAACGCCACTTCGAAGATCGGTGCTCGTTTGTACTCTACTAAAGCCTATGTCATTTGTATTAAAGTAACCCATATTTTGGCCATCTGGCGCAAACCCTATCGACACAATGAAGTTCATGTAGTTATGGCATTATTATTTATGTTCGACACAGTACATCTGTCGTAGCTGGTCAAAGACCATAGCAAACAATAGCAATAAAAAAAAATGTTGTCAGTCATTGCCAGTCACCGAGTTTCGGTGACGTAATTTCGCTAGGTGTGTCCCTACACTTACATTGGCCTTAAGCTTACCATTGAACTGTATCGTGGATAGTATTAATGTCAGCCACACATCCTGTCTTCAAAGACGTGTTGTTCAAGGCACAGACGCTTGTGATGATAAACAATACATCAGTGTGAAAACAATAACGAGGTTTGTTGTTACAGCGATTAACATGCATTCTAATAATAGCTTCAACGTCAATGGCTGTACAGTTTCCACCAAATCCCACGTCAGATATGTCCGCAGATGAGAAGATGCAGAAGAGTAATAAAACACTGGAAGGGTCGGAAGAAAGCGGTCATGAAATAGAAATGGATATTGACGAAGTTAAGGAAAAGAAGTTCTTAGATGATGCCATGAGAACAGTGCTAGATCCCAATACGTTGATCGTAAAGACAAATGATATAGTTGAAACATTTAAATATCAGTTAGAAGAGTTAGACAAAGTTAACACAAGTCTCGATGTGTTTATGGAGGACATGGATAAGCTAAGTTTGGATGTTTGCAAAACATCACAAGATGCACTTTGGTCATACGTCACAGATATAAACAATGAAGCTAAGAAAAATAAAATGGTGAGAATGAAACTGAATAAGTTATAAAATAATTCATAAATAATATCCTAATTGTTAATTCTGCAGTTTGTATGAGAGTTCTTGGGTTTAATTGTTTAACGTTGCGATTTTCAGGTTCGAATAGCAGCCGAAGAAGATGAAATAAAAAAACAGTATTGGAACATACTGAAAAAGAAATATTTGACCGAAGAACAACTGATGAATGATACAAAGATGAGAAGGAAAATTAGAATCATAAAGGAACGAGGTACCAATGTGCAGATGCCACAAAGCAAGGTATTTTGTCATCTAACACTTTTGTCTCTATCCATTTTTCATAGAGCTCATACGCCATGAAGGGTCACCGGCATTACGTTTGTACTAAAGTTAACCCTCGAGGAGTGTCACCGGCATTAGATTTGAATCTGTGTTATAAAGCACTGTATCACGAAGTAAAATTGTGTTTTGAGGGGTCTTGTCACTACTTAGTATCTCTGGGGGTATCTTCATGTACTAGTGGGGTGAGGACGTGAAATAATAAAAAAAACATATATAAGAGAAATTGTAACAGAATAACGGAAAGACAAACGAAGTCGCACCGCAATAAGTGATATTTTTTACCATATTGATAAGGAACCTCGATTGGTATATTCATCCTCGTGTTTTAAATTTTCAAAATAAATATTTTTAGTGAATATTTGTAACCGTGAAAATGGTTTTCCTCCCCTGAACTACGGACATCATGACCCATTAAAAAAAAAAATGCTTGAATATCAAAACCAACGCGTATATGAAAGAATCTTATTAAAATATACAACTGATTCTATTTTCACACTTTATAATGCTGAATTCGCTAAGAAAAACCTACATTTAAAATGAGCCCTCCGCGAGGGCTCCCGGAATCCCATGTGCGACTTGAGTGAACCCTCCAGGAGGGCTCCCGGCACTGAATGTGTTAAATCAAGTATACGATAATACAAACACCTATGCATTGTCCAGTATGTATGCTAAAAAGCATATATGGGACATAACAGCTAGATCAATACCTACTCAATGTTTTTTAAGATCATCAATTGCATGTATGGAGAATAAGTTGTTTTATATTATATTTCTCTTCTTCGTCTTCCTTCAATATTGAGGATCGCGATCACATACAAGCTCTGCGGTCTTTAGTGCTATTCTGTAAAAATCTCACCGTGAAAACTTAGGTGAAGTGAGCGTGAAGTGAGCTGTCATCGCACTGATCCTAGGGATGGACACTATTGACTGCTCACTTCACCTAGGTTTTCACCGTGTGATTTTTACAGAATAGCACTGCTATAGAGTGGACCGCTTGGTAAATGCCTCCAACAGCCTGCCATTAGCATCGTGAATATAAGAATGCTACATATCTACAAAACTCGAATAAATTCTAAAATCAAATGGGTCCATTCGATTTCAGAATTTCACGTTAGTTCACTTCTGCCTCTTATCAAAGAAATAGGCAGTAATTTTCTTTCTTTTACAAAATTAAAGTAGCTTTCTTTATTTTACAATGTTCCAGCAAAGAGAAGAAATTGACACAATGCAGAGGATTTGGAGTCGTGTCACTGTGTGTGCCTACAATACAAGTTGCACCTCAGAAGATTCGATACGAACGATGAGTGGTCAGTCAGTATTTTTTACTTTTTATCATCGATTTAATGAAATTAACAAAATTATTAAGACTATCGATATGATTCGAGTCTTAGTTATTAAAAGTACTGACTTAATATCTTTAATTAAGATAACT
Source organism: Xanthia icteritia (assembly GCA_949128155.2). Taxonomy (NCBI): domain Eukaryota; kingdom Metazoa; phylum Arthropoda; class Insecta; order Lepidoptera; family Noctuidae; genus Xanthia; species Xanthia icteritia. The sequence continues at coordinate 9,741,824 of OX421942.2, read as the reverse complement.
GATTACAGCTTACACAATGTTAATTATCACTTGGTTAATGTACTGATTTACTCGTTCACGCTAAATAATTCGATCGTGAACGTTTCCATTTAATGTAATGTGTCATTAACTCATTAGATTACGCTGTAACATAAATTGTAATCGAACTTTCTGTTAACAATGAAACAATTTTTCCAGACGTAATATCGATCTTCAAAACAAGCAACGATACAAAAGAATTGGCGTATTATTGGAAAGTTTATCGCGATACGACTGGAAAAAAAATACGCCCGATATTCAAAGATTATGTAGTTAGAATGAACAGAGTGGCAGAATCAGAAAACTTTACCGATGCTGGGGATATGTGGCGATACGCTTTTGAAGATGACGATTTTGTTGAAACTGTTGATAGAATCTGGAAAGAGATCAAGCCGTTCTATGATTTGCTACACGATTATGTCAGAGCAAAGTTAAAACTTGTTTACAAAGACGTTCTGAAGAGTAACGATAAACTAATTCCAGCTCACATTTTAGGTAAGTTTGAGTTTTTAGAGACGCCTGATAAATCTTGAATGGCAAAATGCGTTTAAAAATGTTTTATAAGATTTTTCTTGCTGTGTTACATTTAGATGGATATTTTCCTGAAAATAATTATTGAAACAATTAACTCAATAAATATTCTAAAACTAATTTCGTCCTTTCCTTGTTTAGAGCAAAAGGTTAACCAGTTATCTTATGGAATATTTCAGGTAACTTATGGGCTCAAGAATGGCAAGCAATCTACCCGAAGGTGGTCGCGTACGCAGATCACATGAGGCCGAAGCTTCCAGAAAACGAGACCATACTTTCGAAAGACCTATTTGATGCAGTCGACGAGTTCCACCAATCCCTTGGCTTCGATAGCGCGAAAGATTCCTTCCAAGATATTAAAGGCACAATGACGACACCCAACTGTTTGCCATCAAGTCATGACATGTGTGATGGAGTTCATTACAAGTAACTTGATATAATTTATACCTATCTAAAATCTTCTTCTTATAAAATTATCATAAAGTATTTAAAAAAACTTTGCTTCCAATATGCAATTTTGAAATCAATAGATTTTCTGGTACCCTGACTGCATGGATCTTTAAAGTTCTGAGTTCAAAACGCACAGGTTAGAAAGATGAGAAAGATGAACAGTATTTGCCTTTGATTTCAGCAGGCGTTGATCCACAGCTACGATTATAATTCTTATGCTTCATTATCATTCCCTTGCGATGATTGAAATAGGGATAGGCCCAATTTATACTACATACTTCTCTATTAGTCACCATCTCGGTAGTCACTTAGTTGGTATAATTTGTATGCTTATTTTTCTTATTATTTTAAACTAGCTTCCGCCAGCGGCTTCGCCCGGGTGATATCTTTGTAAATTATAAGCCTATGTTACTCAGTGAAAATAAAGCATTCTACTGGTGAAAGATTAAAATTGATTATTGATACTATTGAAGTTGCTGGGATAAGGGCAGGAGAAAGAATGATGAGTTGCATAATTTCTTAATTCCGCCAAAAATAGTCCGGGAGAGACTTTTTTCTTGCATTTACAGTCTTTGTTCATTATTTCTATCAAAATATTCAAACGTTGGTGCAGGATATAAAAAACACGTTCTAGTCTTGTTTTTTTTGTAGTTATCATCTATAGAAGGGTAAAAGTTAACCTTTATATTAATCCGACCTTCAATCAGATATAAAGTTCTGCATAGTATGATTGATTAATATCTATTTAGCAAGTAGGTATACGACTTTGCTTATTAACTACCTTTGCTCAGAAGTTTTTACATGAGCAATGTTTTTATTCACTGCTTCATTCGCGTCACATTGTTATATTTTTTCCTGAAGCTTTTTTGTGTTTCTTAAAGAAGTTTCTCCGCATATTTTCTTTAATGATGATTTAACCGGTCTAGTCAGTAAATATATATATTGGGGACACTGTCTCGTTGGTCTAGTGGTCGCAAGCGCTACTGCTGGTCCTGGGTTAGATTCCCAGGTCGAGCAGTGTTTATTGGGTTTTTTCATCGGGAATTTCTCAGTAGCAGCCCGGAGTTTGGTTTTATGCTCGGTTGATGGCAATATGCTCGCCCTCTATTACATGGGACTCAAACATAACTGGTGAAATGTGGGTGTACTATATATACCCCTCTGCCCAACCCTTCGGTGAATATAGGCGTATTGTTATGTATGTTATATATTGGGGAATCCGACCTTAGATATTCTTCTTCTTAGCGTATTGATGGCAAAAATATCAAGAAAAAAAAAAAATTGTAGTCTACGAACTAAAATTCAGCAACGCGAATACCGTTTGCTGAAGCAGCCATTAGGTCCTCACGTATGCAGGTGACAGGGAACACGGTTATTTTTTAATTAGAAAATTTGAAAAACGAACATTTTATCAGCATATTTATTTAGGAACAATTATGTTCATGAAACATTACCTACTTTTATTAGGCTTTTTCAAGTTAATGTATCTTATAATCTTCACATATATTTATCATTCCTTTTCAACTAAGTTTCTATGGCAATGCCTTTAATACTAATGCTTTCTGCACTTTTATATATGCCTTATGTTGCCATTTTAAATATTATATTTTATATATTTAGGCCTACCAATTGTGTTTATGTTGTTATTTCTCTATATGCTGCACCAGTTGACGTCAACACGTCAACGCCGGCTGTCGCTGAAAACCAGCGCATCTGTTTCGCATAGCGTCGCAGCATTATGCTGAGCGATGGCCGTTTTTCGTGGATGTGACGCATATTTACCCCTAAATTGTTATTTTCGTGTTTTGTTCTTTCCTTGCGTCAAGTGTATCGCAAATAAACGTATTTTCTTTTCTTCTTTCTTTCCTTACAACGCGGATGCGCTTATTTATTTGGTCTCAACGAACGGTGTCCATGCATTTGAACGCAACAAATGGCTCTTTAGAATCTTACAGTTTATTGTACGTTTGTGTCATGGCAATGTTCCAATTCATTGCTTTGAGGCAAATATTTTTTAATTAGACTTCCTTGTTTTTTTGTGACTTAAGTAACGGATATTGATATTTTAATTTTAATGTTCAGTTTATTTCTTAAGTTTAAACTGAGTTTCTAAGTTATTGTTTCCAGGATAAAATGGTGCGGTGAAAAGGTGACGGATGTCGTCGTCGGTTTGTCACGAGCCGCAAGACTTCTAGGACATGTTCAATACTTCAAGCATTACAGGAGTCTGCCCCCGTTGTACAGAGATGGACCAAATCCAGGTACCTATACAAAGTGTGCCTTTTAGTATCCTATAACTCTTGGTTATTAATGATATGATGTCAAAGATTCAACTGGAATTATAAATAATTTTTCAATAAAAACAAAAAACATTTTTCATTCAAAATAATTCGACAGTATCGATTATTTAATTAAAACACCTTTAAGTGAAATATAAAAAAATAAACAACATATAATTCAAACTATTTTTCTTCATTAAAAAAAATATGACTGCATTTTCTTAGTTTTAAATATGAATGATTGGTTTGAATGAAAATTATTTACTCGTACTTATCAATGAAACTTAAATAAATACACACATCGATGGCGTGGTCTCATTAATACCCTAGAGTTATGGGATATCAAAAGGCACACCTTCTATATTCACGTCCCACTTATGTAGTACTTAGCTGTCTTTTAAAGCCAAACGTTGGTAATTACTTTATCAATGCCTGTTAAGGTATGTCCAAACATTGAGCGGCAAGAGCGCGGCAGCAACACGCGGCGTTTGCAGGGCACATTTCTGCAGTGCTCCAGTTCGCGCGGCAGTCGTCCAATCAAGGTGCGGCAGGCCGCGCGCGGCAGCCGCGCACGATTGCCGCTTTATGTTTGGACACACTGGGGAAAACGTCATGCTAGAAGTTGTAAGTCGTGTCAGTCAGATCTAAGGCGAGAGTGAAGCGATTTAGTTTAATGCTACCAAACTCTTAAATCAATGTAGGATAGTACTAGGTACTGTAGCCAGCTACTAAAATTCGATAGTAAGACAATCCGAAGCTGTATCTGAGGTTCAAAAATTCAAAATTCAAAATATTTTTATTTCATATAAACCTACATGGGCACTTATGAAACGTCAGAAGCTAGGTGCACGGTTCCAATTGGTTGTTTCCTATGGAGAAGAGCCGGCAAGAAACTCCACGGTTACTCTTTTAAAAATAATGGGTTCGATAAGTACACTCGTTATCTTTCAAACTGATGATTGTGTGTTGAGAGTAGTGGTGGCCCAGTGGTAACTTACGAGTTGAAGATGAAACCCTGACAGACGGCCCACTCCCTCTCACAGAGAGGAGTTCTGTGTCCCCGCAGTGGGAAGATTATAGGCTGATTATGCTTTGCCAAAGTTGAATGTTAAAACTTCCGATTCGACAAAAATTAAGTAAAAAAAAAAAAAAAACAATTATAGGTAGGTACTTATTACACGCAGAAGTATGTTCAGTGCCACTGTAACGGCTAGGGCTGCGCAGGGTAGGCTGTGCAGGCCGTTATCGGATAGGTAGGTAGAATAGGTTAGAAAAAGAAACAGTTATGATAAATTAATAGTGTCAGGCCATTTTAATTGGAAGCTCACGCATGATGGGGAGGGTGACGCTTAGCTCTTTACCTCCTCTTATTTTTAATGGTACCGTCATACCCATAACCCCTACTGTGAAAGATCTCGGTTTGCATCTGGACTCGACACTTAGCTGGCAACGCCAGGTCTCTAGTGTAAGTCAAAGAGTCAATGGTACTCTGCGATCTCTGTATCGTCTGAGGAACTTTTTGCCCGCCAAGACGAAAACTATGCTGGTGCAGACTTTGATATTCCCTATCATCGACTATGGTGACGTGTGCTACTTTGACTTGAATGCGGTTTTGCTGGATAAGCTCGACAGACTGCTCAACAATTGTATCCGGTTCATATTCAACCTCAGAAAATATGATCATGTGTCGAGCTATAGGTCTGAGCTCAAATGGATGTCCATTCGCCAAAGAAGAAGTTTGCGTGCTTTGACCACGCTTTTCTCCCTTCTCAACTCTCCCTCTCCTCCTTCTTATCTTTTGTCTCACTTCCAATATCTATGTTCTTCACACTCTAAGAATCTGCGTTCTTCTAATAATCTTCTCCTACTCTGTCCTTCTCATACTTCTGACTTTGTTCATTCTTCCTTTCATATTCAGTCCATTCTTCTTTGGAATGCGCTTCCTCTTGATATCAGAACGGCCACCAGTCGGTATGCATTTAAGCGGAAATTGCAGATTTATTTTCAAAATAAATAGAGTAGTGTCATCTCAGCACCTCCCTCTCTTTAATTCGTATATAATATGTATATATATATATATATAATATAGATATATTATATTATTGTAAATATGTATGTATGTGTAATTAGCACTATTTTAGTTCGTATGTATTATCATATATTTTTAATAATAGTTTTCTCTCTTTGTTCCTCTCAAATAGAGCACCTGCCATCTAATCTCTTCACCACCCTTGGTTGACTGGTAGAGAATGCCTAAGGCATTAAGTCCGCCATTGTACCTCTTTGAGTGCGAGAAGTTTTAATAAATAAATAAATAAATAAATAATAGTAACACGGCTAGGTCGTAGGTAAGGTCCTTAACACTAGTTCTGTTCTGAGCACTATAACACCAGTAAACAATAGGGTACCGTTCTTGGCAACACGTGGCAGACGTGGGGACCTGACGGCACAGGCTCGCGGCAGAAGCACGTGACGGTAAGCCGCGGAGGCCTGTCAGCGCAGGCTCACGGCAGCAGCTCCCGGCGGTAGGCCGCGGAGGCCTGTCAGCACAGGCTCGTGGTTGTAGCGCGTGGAGGTAGCTTGCGGCGGTAGGCCGCAGGTAGGTCAGGCCTTAGATAGCCTTGCTTGCATGCGTGGATAGCGTGCAGGATCGAGTAAGGGGTCCTGCCCTCAGCCCGGAACGAAGAGCCCCTAGGTCGGGGCTCACAGAATTCTTAGGATCAGGGAATTGCTTCCACCAGCTCTGCAAGTGGAAACGAAAATCTGTGCTGTGGACTGGCATGCCATTATCAAATTCAGCAAAAACATGGCTGGAGCTTTGTATTCATAAATACAATTCAGTTTTTTAGTCCGAGATCCAAACATTTTTCGAGCCTCAACAAAGGTGACAACACTAGTGCATGAGAATGGAACATTGTTGTCTGCCAGTCTTGAATGTATGACCTCAGTTTGACCTTTCAAGGATCAGAAACGTGATGGTTATAGATAAATAATTATAATTGAATAATTAATTTCGATCGTGTTACAGCGTTCCACGATGCGATCTCCGACATCGTCGCCGTTCAGTTGACCTCGCCGGAACACCTACAGACCCTGAACTTGGTGAAGGTTGAAACAAGCCCCGAAGTTACTGTGAACCATCTCCTTTGGGTCGCTTTGGAGAAGTTTCCGCTAATGGCCTACGCTTACGTTCTGGATAAATGGCGTTGGGATGTCTTCGGAAATAGCAGTTTGGAGGACTGGAATCAGCATTGGTGGGATCTAAGGTTGGTTTTTCCTGCTAAGGTTGATGTTGGTGGAACTTGAAAGCATGATTATACATAATTATTAACATTAAAATAACTAGATCAGATTGCGGACGCGAGAAGTCATGGGATATCGTGAGGTCTTGAACAGAATTTGGCACCATATTGCTGGTTCACTAAAAAACAAGTGCCAAAAGGCTAAAAAACTTTGATAAATTATTCATTCCAGTCATAACTGATACCTCTAAGCAGTGACTGCTTATTAGCAAGTCAAATCATGTGTCTGTGATCCATTTATAGGCACAAGTTAACTGTGAATATACCTGTTTATTTACTTATCTTCTATTGCTATCATCTGCACTAGGTCGCGAGCCGTAGTCACAGTATAAATAAGTAATAGTATTAAATCTTCATAGAAAACGGCCGAAACGACGCGCTTCGGTATTTCAATGTATACCACTACGCAACAGTCTTGAGTTGAGCACGCAATATGTATATACCATACGAAGGATCTGTTATTACGCTTCAATTAATCTATTTTAGTTTCAACATCGAGCACTTTTATTAATTTGTGTATATAAATCTCTAGTTTAATTCGCAATCCGTCTCAACGTAATTGATAATTATCAAATGTGTTGAAGAATTTGAAAGAAAACATAATTATATAAAGTACCGCTTGAATTCCACGAAGTACCGACCACGAACACCTATAAAATCCTATCCTACTTATATTATAAACGCGAAAGTTTGTGAAGATGGATGGATGTTTGTTACTCTTTCACGCAAAAACTACTGAACGTTTTTGAATGAAATTTGGTAAACAGATAGTTTATAGCCTGGATTAATACAAAGAGTACTTTTAATTCCGATATTCTTACGGGATCGAGATTTTGCGGGTGAAACCGCGGGCACTGCTAGTTTTGTATATTTGTTTGGAAACCTTAATAGATTATCATAATATGTGAATATTTTGCAGTGTCAATAATATTACATACATGTAGGTACGTGTCGAATTGATAACCTTCTTTTTTTTAAGTCGGTTAAAAGTATGCAATCGATTACTCTTATTTTACTTTTGGCACCACAGTAAGAGATTTTTTGGTGACGACTCTAAAATTTACACATGAGGGCCAATAATTTTTTTTTTTTACTTAAAAATATTCAAAATTTTGATCTCTCGGAACGAGCCGAACGAATACGTAGCCGAATAATGTGTAGTAATCGCTTCGGGTCGGCTTTGTTGTTCAACAAATACCTACTGCCGAATCGAATGTGCCGAACCGAATGTGTCTAACACCCCTCACTTCAATGTCATGCCTACATTAAATAGATGTAAAAATTTTCACTTAAATAAAAAATATGTAATATATTACGACACTGAGAACTGCCCTCAATTATGTAACATGATTTATTATATCTTCTAGTTAAAAAAAGGAAAAAAACTAAATTATATAAGGTAAAGGCGGAGACTGACTTGTAACGTTTGTTTGTAATGTATCGAGTTTTTGTAACGTGTTACAGTAGTCAGCGCAGCGTACCGAGCCGCTCGAAGTGAGCGCCGCGGCGCCGGATCCTCCACTCGACTGTCCGCTGTTTCGTGAATTCCTTTGAAACGGAAATATGAGAAACGACAATTTCATTGTGCTCGAAGCGAGCGTTCGCCGTGTCTTGTATATCGTCGTTTTGTAACCAAGCTCGCTTCGAATGTTACATTACTGATACATTACAAACAAACGTTACAAGTCCGTTTCCGCCTTAAGGAGTTTGGTTATAGTATTTGATTTCATTGGAGAACTGGTAGCAATAAATTAAACAAGCCTATAAAAAATACAAAATCCTACACATGGCGAAATAACCTACTTACAGTTTTTCTTAAACACACATACTACGCGTATCTAGTCGATCTTAAAGTGAATATGTACGCGGTGACTTGGGGAGATCACGAGACAAACTCACGAGATACAATATAATAGAATAATCAAACTCAACTTTTCGTAAGTTTAAGTCAAAGTCAAAGTGATTTATTTGCTTTAAATGCAGTAATATAAAAGGTGTTATATAAATATTCTTGTGCGATGACACACTATTAAAACAAGGTGCTAATTTAAACTAAAAAAATAAATAGTTACCTATAAGAGAATGATGGAGATAACTCCTAAATACATAAATCTTCAATTTACACACAGTAAAATATTGTTAAAAATAAAAAAATAATTAGGTACTTATAATACTTTTTGCAATCAAGGACTGTTTGTAGGTTAACTAAAAAACGAGTGCCAAAAGGCTAAAAAACTTTGATAAATCATTAATTCCAGTCATAACTCATACCTCTAAGCAGTGATTGCTTATTAGCAAGTCAAATCATGTGTCTGTGATCCATTTATAGGCACAAGTTAACTGTGAATATACCTGTTTATTTACTTATCTTCTATTGCCATCATCTGCACTAGGTCGCTAGCCGTAGTCACAGTATAAATAAGTAATAGTATTATATCTTCATAGAAAACGGCAGAAACGACGCGCTTCGGTATTTCAGTGTATACCAGTACGCAACAGTCTTGAGTGCGCGGCAGTTACGCACGGACCCGGAAAGTTTATCCACCGAGCGGCCGTAGGTAATTATTACAAGGTCACTGCCGAAACGTATACTGTTACTTTATTGTACTGTGCCGTAGTCATAGAAAACTACTTAATAAAAGTTGCAATTAAAATCATACAATTTATTACGAGTATGTCGGTACTACGTATTTTTATTAATAAAGCAAAATACTGGTATTCAGTAGCATCTGGTGAGACTGTAAACCTTTTTTTTTTACTTCCCTCGTGACGTCAAATAGCGGCGCGCGTGGTACACTATACGCGCCACCACCTCGGGTCCTGCCGGGGGGCGGGCGTCACCGAGTCCACCGTCCCGCCCGACCTGTTTACGGGGGCTGGAAGAGGGCGTTGTTCGCTCTCCGCCGACGCCCGGTCCGCTCTGCTACGGATCAGGAGAGTGGTCTCAATCTGCCTCTCCTTTCCGCAGTCTCCTTCTGTGAAATGACGGTTTCACAGACACGACTCAGACTAGAAGCCTTACCCAACATCATCATCATTTGCCTAGCCTTTTCCCAACTATGTTAGGGTCGGCTTCCAGTCTAACCGGATACAGCTACTGCCTATCTGAACTCCACAGCTCAGTTAATGAGTAGTACGATATCCCTTGGTAAAACTGGTTGTCAGCCTACCCCAACATAGTTGGTAATAGGCTACGAGAAGATGATAAAGAAAACTAACTGTTATGCTTGGTATTGGTTGCTATGGTAGTTGCAATCAACCTTTTACCAAACTGTTATGTTAGTACAAGTCGTAGTTTTAACCAATGACGGTCCGTAAATGTTACCAACCAATCATTGACAGACGACCCGCGCCAGCTCGATCTGACCAAATCAGTTTACAATTTCCTCAAAAGGACTTCTTGTCCTTTTGAGGAAATTGTAAACTGATTAAGAGACTGCCAACTTTGTTTCTAGTAGTAATCGTTACGGCAATACGACGGCCTTAACGATTGCTACAAGAAAAATGCGCGGAAAGCCAATGTCAAATCATTGGTTTCAATAAAACCAGTATTAGGCACTTTTGAATTTCAAAATTACAAGAATAAAGAAGAATTTAATCTAGTCGCCCCTTCCAAAAGGTAGTTTCATATGGAGAAGAATGGACAAGAAACTTCATAAGTAGATTTTAAAACCGTTGTTATATCTATAAATGGGATGGATTTCGGTGACGTTCGTTAGATCTGAAGGCAGAACTAACCATAATATACTGGTCTTGTTAGTTAAAACTACTAAGCTAGGCTAGGATAATATAAAGACGTTGGAAAAGAAAGTGTAGAACAATATTTTGGTTTCAGAATAAAAGAGACGGGAGTATCGCCTCCAGTACCTAGGAACGAAACCGACCTAGATCCAGCGGCGAAGTACCATGTTGTGTCTCACGTACAGTACATTACGTAAGTAATTATATGTATCCTTATGTATGTATGTATCGGTGAAAGTGCTAATTTGAGTGGAAATACGAGAAACAGGAAGATTTTGTATTCGATAAAGTACAATGGATATGGTTAAGACAGTATCGCGTTTGGGACAAGGGTATCCTAACGAATATTAGAAATGCGAAAGTGGGTTTGTTTGTTACGCTTTGACGCTAAAACGGCTGAACGGATTTGGATGAAATTTTGTACATGGGTAGACTATGACCTTCGTTAGGACATAGGATACTTTTTATCCCAATATTCCCACGGGATCGAGACTTATGCAGGTGAAACCGCGGGGCGCAGCTAGTAGGAGATACATATGTATAATGTAAATATAGAAATAGACCTATGGTAGACAGATTCTTCTTTGGTACAGCTGATGGATCTTATCGAGGTCAATAAAACTAGACCCAATGTTTATGATAGAACCTAAAGCTGGAGGAAATCCTCAATGCGAAAGTAACTACGAGTATGTCTGTCTGTCCGTCTGTCTGTTACCTTTTCACGCCTTATCAGATAAACGGATTTGATACACCGTGACTTCCTTTACGCGGGCGAAGTCGGGGACAAACGCTAGTTACTTGTATGTCCAAAAAATGAGTTCATAATTAATCTTACAAGTACCTATTACATAATTCGTCATAATTCTAATCTTTTTAAATGCTACTGTGTGAAATCGCGAAGTGTGCTATCCTAATACTGAGTGAAATTCAGTTAAGTTTGAAGTTTAATCAGTGAAAATCTGAATCATACTTCCAGTGTCATTTTTCTCCTCGGTTCCTTTTACTAGGGTTTTCCGCACGATATTATTCCCGAATACTGCCCACATGTTACCTTTACTCATTGTGATTCATAGTGAAAATTTTAAAGATCATTTTTTTTTCAGATACCTGATATCTCATGTTCTAGAATTCCAAATACTGTTATCTCTTTGCAAGAGGGCGAATCACACAGGACCTCTTCACGAATGCTCCATATACGGTGTGAAGGAAGCAGGAAAACTTCTCAGGTATTCTGTCTGCCTAATTAAAATGCATGAGAAAATAGTATCATTGACTCTTTGTTAGCCAAGGAAGCGAATGGCGCAATTAATAGATGTGCAGATAGGATAATGTCGTATTTATAACTTTTATTAATTACGACATGTAATTGCAAAATGTCATACAATGTTCTCTTGAACATCTGTTATGGAAATGCATCTATCAATGGAGGAAATCCCCATTGGGAGCGAAGTGCCGAACATGAAATACATAATGTGCTTATTTGAAAATTCAACAAGCATAGTTTGTTCTTTCCATCATCATTATTATAATATTTACTAGTGACGTCACGTTTTGTAAGGATCAGTCTAAAACTTGACTATATGCACTCCATGTACCAATTACCATTCACTATTTTAATGTCATACACGATCCTGATCTTTGATCCTGAATGCAGTCAGTGGCATCGAATGCTGTCAGTATTTTATTGCGGGTACGCTTCAGAATAGCAAAATTTTCCTCCTGACGTCTAGAGGAAAATAAGAACTGCAAGCATTTGGCTAGCAAGCCTTAATAGGAATTCTGAGGGATTAGACAAGGGACAATCGTTTTCAAAGCCTTTCGTATCTACAACAACTTTCCACAAGATTGCAATAAGGTTTACAGTAGCTTATGTCAATCGTAATCGCTGATAGAATCTAAATTTGTCTAGCTAGGCCCTCTGGTCTTTAATTGGTCGGAATAGAATTCATATCTAATATTTGTTTCTTTAATACTTATCCTTATTTCAGCGATGGCATGGCTCTTGGTGCAAGTAAGGACTGGAGAACAGTCCTTAAAGCTATAACTGGTGAAACAGAACTATCAACAGAGGGCATACTACAGTATTTCTCAGAGCTCCAAAAGTATCTGAAAGAGGAGAATATGAAATTGGCAAGTCTAGCCGATGGAGACATGGACCAGAGTGCACCGATCATTGTAGGCGCCATAGTAGTGTTATTGACAATACTAATAATAGTACTTTACTGTGTAAAGAAACACGATGTTGGTAGCAAAGTGTTTTCCGCTTGCGGTTTGAGTAAAAACGGCTCTTTGGACATAGTGACAAACGAACTCCCACAGGGAAAGAACAATGAGGTGGACGGCATAAGCGAAGATAAGGTTTGAATTACAAAGTAGTATAGATCTGAATGTGATTGCACTAATGTTTATTTTCTAAGTGAAAGTATTGTAGAAACCTAGTACAGGACCAATAGAGATAAGACAAACAATTATTTAGCATTTATCGTGCCAGTGATTATCAACAAGTTTCGATTTGATTACATCATCATCATTTTTAATATATTTGTGTGAAAGTTACGGAATATTGTTTTATGAATAAGTTTTATTGCCATTGGGTATGTTATCTACGAATAAATATTGAATGACTATTTCTTTTTTATGAACGCAACATAATATAACATCACGCCTGTATTGAATGGAGTACAGGTAGGAATATTACTTACACCCACATTTCGTCAGTTACATTTAAGTCTCAGTAGTCGTTTATTACTACGGCTACGGTTTCTTACGGCCAATGGAATACCATATCAGCCAAATAGTTAGACGACGTGAACAAACTTACATCTAAAGGTAATGAAGTGAGTGCTTATACAAATAGGTAGAGGCCATCTAGCGGTGAATGCTCAGCCTAAACTGTTACAATTTGTATGAAAATTAAACTGCATGATATATTAAACACTGCAGTAAAGTATTCTCGTCACGCAAGGTTGTCGCTTGTAACATGTTTTGTGAGCTGTGTGTGTTTTGCTTTGAAAAAGTTATAGGCCACAATTTGACTAATCACAAATTGAGGCAAACCTTGGGAATTCTTTTAGTAGTTTCTATATTTAACCAAATCCTTCATTCTAGCTTCTTCTTTATGTCGATATTGACAGTAATGACGAACCAGTATCTACCAGTATATAGCTATCTTTTACACTGCAGATGTTAGCACATAGCTAGCAGGGGGTTTCCATCCTAACTAATATTATAAATGCGAAAGTAAGTTTGTTTGTTACGTTTTCACCCTAAAACGGCTGAACAGATTTAGATGAAATTTGGCACATAAGTAGACCATAACTTGGATTAGGACATACAATACTTATTATCCCGATATTCTTACGGGATCGAGACTTATGTGGGTGAAACCGCGGGGCACAGCTGCCCGTGACTTCGTCTGCGATCTAGTATAAAAATTACCCTATGTTCTTTTTCAAGCCATAGTTTACCTTTGTGCCAAATTTCATTTAAATTCGTTCAGCCGTTTTAGCGTGAAAGCGTAACAAACAAACTCACTTTTGCATTTATAATATTATTAGCTTCGCCTGCGTCAATGTTGGAATATGTCCCTCAGAAACGTGCTACCTGGATTCAGAGTATCCTATGTCCTAACCCAGGTCATGGCCTGTCCGCATGCCTTTCATCTAAATCCGTTCAGCCATTTCCAAGACACGAAAAGGTAACAGGCAGATAACAAATCTGTTTTAGGGAAGAAAAATTGAAACCCTTAAAAGCTGACTTCGTTGTCTGTTAAGACCCTTTTTCTCAGGAACGCGTGGAGGCATCTAGTTGAAATAGATATCAAAAACTTAGATCTACGGTAATAAAAAAATACGGCCATTTATGCCGCATATTTTGACACTCGCAAATAAACCAGTCTATTTTGTACTTACCGTTTGCCCAGCAGCATGAAGTTTGGAGAAAAGTAAGGTCAAGTACAGAGGAAAATCCGAAAATTGGTAATAAGTATATAGTTATTAGTACTTGTATATATGAATTGCAAAGTTAAGTTTGTTCTTCAATCTAGGATCAAAAATTCATAGGCCGTGTCTTGAAGTAACATTTAGTAGGTATGTATTTCATTACTCTTTTAAAAGTTCTTTTAGTTTATGAAGAGTTAAGTTTGTCCTTCAATCCAGATTTGTAAATTCAAACAAATAAAACAGGTTTATATGATTCTAAATGCCGTACTTAAAATACTAATTATTAATTATACTATTATATCACCATTAATTTGTAATACCTATTCTAGTGCCGCCATTGAACACAGAATTCCTACATGTTAGAAAGGTCAGTTAATGACTTTAAATTTTAATAACTTTTGACAGAGTGGGCCGATAATAATGAAATAAAGACTAAATTAATGTTAATTCAAGATACGGACTCTGACTGATTTCCAGTCCTATAAATCTCTTGAAAATGAGACACAAAAAAAACAATATTACATGTGAATTTTAAAATAATCCCCAATTTTACCCCATTTGGGGGATGATTTTACAAAAACGCTGAAATGTGTAATTCTTTATTTCTTACCAAAAGCATAAATTTGAATTTACATATCCCTAACTTAAGAAATGCTGGAGTTCCCATACAAACTTTCCTCCCCTATATCGCCCCCTTTAGGATTATTTTTGAGACAAAAAGTACCCTACATGTCCTCAAGGATCCCATCTACCTCCTTGCCAAATTTTATCAAAATCCGTTCAGTGGTTTAGCTGTGAAAAGGTAACAAACATACAGACAGACAGAGTTACTTTCGAATTTATAATATTATTCTGGATAAAGGAGGTTAATATCCTAACTAATATTATAAATGCGAAAGTGAGTTTGTGTATTTGTTTTTTACGCTTTCACGCTAAAACGGCTGAACGGATTTGGATGAAAATTGGCACATGGGTAAACCATGACCTGGATTAAGACATAGAATACTTTTTATCCGAATATTCCCACAGGATCGAGACTTAGGCAGGTGAAACCGCGGGGCGCACCTAGTTCGACATAGAGTGAAGTATCATACGTAGAGTCCAGCTAATTTGGACCCTAGACCTGATCATCAAATGCCTTGCAAATAATAATGGTAGGATCTCTGGCCTCGTTATTATATGTGTGTGTGGCTACACATTCAGTCCTTCTAATATACTGCAGAGACCGCTTCATTCATTGATAATGGAGAGGAATAAACACGATCATTTTCAGAAATGGGTTGGTGATCGTATCATCTTCTTGTGCTCGGGGAGATGCTGTTTCATACTCTTGATGGTTAAAAATCTTTAGTAACCTTTAAGATATTGTCTTTATGGACAAAAAGTTAAAGTTGGCATCCTCTGAGGTGTTTGCGGTTAGTTTTAAGATAAATATAAAGTAAAGATATAAATCAGAATCTACATTTTTAATCGTCAATGTCCTACACTAAATAGAGTGTATAGCGATATAGACTGTTGTTATCAAATTACAACTTATTTAGCAGGGACAGTACAATAATATGTTATTGTCTAACAGTTTCGATAATTTTAGTTGCTCTATTAAATTACAGCTTGAAGCAAGGATACCTACTTTAATCTACAAACAGTCCGAAGTCAGACTGTGTTAATACAAAATATTGTACAAATTGACATTTAAGGCCGCGAGGCTCTAAATAAAAATGTTATGAAATTGGGCAGTAAAATTACGTTGGAATAGCAAATTGGTGTGAATCAGCGCAATCCTAAAATCGAAGATATTAACACACATGAGTACTGCAAATGTGAACGTAACTGCCATTCCACGGGTCATGGACGAAGGTAATTTTCAGTTGGAATTGCATTTAATTAATCAGCAAACCTTTAGTTAAATCGTGGAATCTTTTGATTTATTTTTTTACCGGGAATCAACAGTACTTTTCCAACTTTATTGAATCAAGTTAGTGTTGTAAGAATTGAAATTAAACAATCGATCGTTGCTCGGGTTCGTACTATAAGCAAATGACTGCTATTGACGGCCAACGATGTCCGCGACTGGCTGTGGACATCCGCTCATAGCCGAGTTGTCGAAATGGTTAAGAATGTGAGCCGGTGTGAACTAACTGCAATCACCTAACCGTTACCGCTAGTGACGAACGCGCGCACCTAGGATCGCAGCGCAGGAGTTCGCGCGTTATTTGCATATTCAAAAATCGAACACTGCGACTATACGTTACGAACTGATGTTTATTTTTAATAAACAAATATTATTTTAAAATTAGAATATTTAAATAAAAAGGATTTATAAATAGACATTATAATAAATATAAACACGAAGGGCCACAACAAATGAAGCTTAAGTGAAGTGATGATAAATGGTTGTGAATAACTTTTAATTAGAAGGTAAGTTTAGTCGTAAATACTCTTCAGGACTTCTTAAAAACAAATATATGTTTCTGCATAATTTTGAATTATTATTTTTATTACCTCGTCGAAAAAAATATGAATTTTAAAGACAATAATTATTAATTATACTGAAATTCAGTATCATATTATAACCAAACAATATATTATCGGACAAAGGCCTTCGCGTACAAATGTCAAAACAAGCTGACAAGAAATTATAATGAATTTAAAATTACTTCCTCGCCAATTTCCAGCAATCACAGTCTTTTTTATTACAGTAATCACAAAAAGTGGACAAATAGTTAATCATTGTTACCTATGACAATTTACAGAATACATGAAGTTTTTTATAATTATCTTGCCAACAACATAATCACTCGTTATGCTGTTCACTAAATCATTTGGTACGAAGTATTTTTCTGCGAATACTTGTATAACATTTTTTTAAACCATTATTTGCATATGCATTTCAAGGTAAGAGCATACAATCTACGTGTACCTACATAATAATATACAAGTTATAATACCTGTGTTATTTTCTGTCAAAGTTTTATTTGAAACACATAAAATCTACTTAACTATAAAAAAATAATATCTAAACAAATAAATAAAATTGAAGAGAGTTTTTGTAATGTCAAATTAATAGCTTTTTTCTAAATGCATATATATAACGAACGAGAACGTATATATAACATACACGTACAACAAAAAAAACGTTTTTTTTGTCTGTCTGTTTGTTCCGGCTAATCTCCGAAACGTTTGAACCGATTTTGACGGGAACTTCACTGGCAGATAGCTGATGTTATAAGAAGTAACTCAGGCTACTTTTATTTTAGAAAAAGAGTTAGGGCCCACGCGGGCGAAACCGCGGGTAGCATCTAGTCTATTTATGTAAAGTTCATTATTTACCCAGCTGCTTTTTAATTCAATTGAAGAAACCAACAAAAATAGTACTAATAAAAATATGGTTTGTCTCACAATTCACACACACATACAAAATAAACAAAATTATACAAAAACATGTTTATGCAAAAACTTTATTAAAAATATAATACTTGTGTTAATTAATTTATCTGAATACAGCCACCAACGTGATGACTTTGATTTCATAAGAAGTTTAGGTAGCTTGTAAACTTACAGGTCAAAAAACTTGTTTAAGATTGACCCAAAATAATTATTGTTACCTCATTGAATGCATGACAAAATTCGGTGTGTTTAAAAAAATAAACATGTGTGTTTTCTACACTAATGATAATTAATACACATAAGTACATAAAATATTCGTATCTTTGTTTGTAGTGAACTACTGGCTGATTAAAAAAAAATATTTCACCAGTATAATGCTATATTATCAGTTATCACTGAGTAACATAAACTATAATTTATAAAGATGCTAGCTGCGCCCCGCGGTTTCACCCGCATAAGTCTCGATCCCGTAGGAATATCGGGAAAAAATTATCCTATGTCCTAACCTAGGTCATGCCATGGTCTACTCAATCTGGCTAGCTTTTTTCACGACTCAGACTAGAAGCCTTACCCAACATCATCATCATTTGCCTAGCCTTTTCCCAATTATATTGGAGTCAGCTTCCAGTCTAACCAGATGCAGCTGAATACCAGTATTTTACATGGAGCGAATGTCTATCTGACCTCCACAACCCAGTAACTGGGTAATATACTATACCCCTTGGTAAGACTGGTTGTCAGACTTTCGGGCTTCTGACGACCGTAACGACTGTCAAAGATCCACGGATGACAGCCGGAAACAACGGTTAAAACTTAAGATGGTCATCCATCTACGGACCAATCCTGGCAAGCGTAGCTTAACCTGATGGATCGACCCGTGCGGCTGTTATTACTAAGCCACGAGCTCCTCTGATGAAATTAGTTTTTTTTTTCACGAGAATAACGCTTTTGATTTTTGCGTAACTGTAAGGTACAGACGCCCAGGTCAACCTACTCGAAACTGTCAAATTTTCCCAATCAAATTTGGATCTTACGCTTTAGTGATGAAATTGAAAATCTATTAAAGAAATTTGACAGATTGTAGTAGGTTGATGTGCTGGCGTCTGTACATACATAGTAAGTTTACTTCTTAAGAACGATCGTAAATAAGCTGTAATTAAATGAAATGTATATATGCTGCTGCTATAATTTGTATGTTATGTTGCAATTCCGACCCCCAAGATACAGGCAAATGCCTAGTCTGGGGGTCACTGACCAATATAATATAATTATATTTCAAATTCAAGTAAGATAGTACATTATAAATAAAAACATATCTTAAAAGAGCTTATACTAACAGAAATTCGACAAGACATCTGTGTCAGAACTAGATAAATAAATATCTGAAATGTTTTTTTTTTGGGTGGGAATTTATCAAATAACTTCTCCCGCTCTGGGCGGAGCGGGAGGGCGTGTCAGACTCTTACTGACTAAAACCCACCCGAGTTCCTTCAGTTGCCTGTACGTTGCCAGGGGCCACGGTATCCCTTTCCGACTTTCCCGCGACCCCGGAAATACATATAAATATACATTTAAAAGCTTACAAGTTCAAATTTGTTTTAATTATATACATATATGTTCTTGTACTATCAGATTACTAATAAATAAATAAATAAATAAATATACACCCACGATCGTGTTACGCTAATTGTAAATTTCGTACATATACACCACTTCCAGTATGTAGCTGGCATAAAAACATGTGTCGAACGATCCTTTCGCTAGATCTGACACAGCCGAATTTTATGTGACGTGACTACAAATTAGAGATGAATGTGATAACGATTACATACCTAACCTACAGACATTTAAAACTACACTTAATTAAATAACTTTTTAATCAATTCTGGCCCTTCGAGACGTAATGATGCTTATGCTTTGTATTAAACTTTGATATAACTTTTTAGGCTTCCGTAGCCAAGTGTAAAAACGGAACCCCTCATAATTTTATTTTATGTTATTGGATGGCAAACAAGCTGACGGCCGACCTAATGATAAGTGGTTAAGCCGCTTCAGTTTTTGTTATTTTTTAGGGTTCCATAGTCAACAAGGAACCTTTATATGTCCGTCTGTCCACGGCTTAGCTCAGAGACTCTTAGTACTAGAAAGCTGTAATTTGGCATGGGTATACATATTAATCATGCCGACAAAGTGTGTGAAAACCATTTTTGGATTCACGGATTTGTTTGCGATATTAAGCTTTAAAGCGCTAATTTTTGTTAGAGTCAAGTGTATAACAAATAACCGATGTGTGAAAAAATTCGCGGCTGTAGTATATATAACAAAATTAAAAGTAAAACAATCACAGCTAAAGTAGGCTCTACAAGTTAACCAGTAATAATCGACCAACTTACATTTGCAGTTGCAATAACATGTTCTCCCATTCATTCCGTATGGGAGAACATGTTTTTCAATTATTGCAATGTTAAGTTTGTCCTTGGGGTTAATTCATCCCAATTACGGAACCCTTCATTGTGCGTGGTCCGACATGCTCTTGGCCAGTTTTGTCTTTAATTCGGCATTTTTCACTCGAAGTGGAACTTCTGAACACAATTTAATCAAAAAATTAACGTTGACCCAAGAGAACCATTCACTCAAGTAAATCGTCTGATACTGACTTTACCGCTATCCATTAAAATCTGAAATACCTTCCAGAGGCGTTGCAGATGAGCGTGCACGCGTGCGGCGTTGTTTATGAAAACACGTTACAATATAAAATATAACGTATTTATATTATTTAGGCCTAAAAATTAATCCAACATTGAACTTAATTTCCTATCTCATGCCCACTATTCGCACTGTCATGGTCACGGTCAGTTTCGCGAACTAAGTTAAAAATACACAATCGCCATTCACTATTTAGTTACTATCACGAAGCCTGACACCAAACTACCTTTTAATAAAGGCAATTACTTAACAATGTGACTTGTTTGACGTATGTTAATTATTATCCTGTAAGTAGATAGGTACGGTTAACAAAGATACAGGTTTCACTGTAGCTGCCTTTATAACTAGAAAGTCCTGTAAGTTTACCGTTTCCTTATAAGCTTAAACTTTCGATAAAAATTACGAAAAATGTTTTAGCGATATTTTTTATTTATTTATGTCGTCATTCTGTAGTACACGTACATTGTTGAAGCAATCATAAACTCATTGGAGTTTTACCGTGCATCAAAATCATCGACTACATAATTCGCAGAATTATAACAACCAGCTGTCCGGGAGACCCGTACGGGCCGCCCGGACGGGCTCCCGGAATCTTCTAGTGCCTCAATTTTCTAAAAATTTTTCTGCAATTGTGAGGTACTAGAAAATTGTTTCACATCGACGCGGATTGGTCCGTACGCGACCTGCTCCGGGTAGAGCCCGTACAACGTATCGTACTACTCGCTCGATTCAGAGCACTGCGGGCGCTACCCGTACGGGTCGCCAGTGTACGGACCGCCCCGCCCGCCCGTACGGGCCTCCCGAACAGCTGTGAAACCTGCCTAAATTAGAATGAAATAACAAAGAGAATTTTAACTAGTCAGTAAAGTAAAGTAGGACGGAGCCTATTAAAGATCAAAACAGCTGAAACAGCTTCAAAATGCGTCACCTCGATGCAAGGTTGTAACGATTTGATGTATGCCTAAGGTGGATTTTGTAAGTTATTGAATTTACTTGATATAAAATTTTCAGAATTTCTTTATACACTTGTAGCACGTGCGAGGTGTCAAGGAGTAAAAGTATGTTTTAATTCATTTTCCTATTTTTTGTTTGTGTTATAAATTTATAATATTGTTCATGATATGACACGTTATACATAAATATATATATATACATTTTCCTTTAGTTTTTATATTCTGTAATAAATGCCATGTCAAATTAGAATTTTTAGACTTTCACAAATTTACTTTTTCTGTCTATTCTTGTTACCTTTCCTCAGTTCACGGCTTTCTAGCGAAGTTTATGAAAACCGAAACAGCACCATTTCTTAAAACGTACCATTGCCTTTGGGCAAGAATAACAACGTTATTATATTTTTTTCATGTAGGGCATCTCGCAAGTCAACCTATATAAGGTTGTCGACTTAACCGGTCTATTCTTTACCCAAGGCATAAAACTTTTAAACTAAGTTACTAGATAAGTACCGATTCGGCATAGGGCATCGTTGGGGAGAGGCCAGCAAAGGGGTCATTCTTGATCGGATTTAGTTTTTTTTTTTTTACGAATTTAAACATTTTGGGAAAGGATAAATAGCTAGTCTATAAAAGCCGAACTCCTTATACGTCGAAAGTCACAGATCTTTTCATCTTTCAGCGGCTGATTTACTAAATCAGCGTATACGCGTTGATTGTGTAGTGCGTGATTATGCTCTTAGCACTCTTGCGCCTGTGTGTTTTCCATGAAAAGCACTTCGCTGTTTGCGTGCGCTGTAGACATCATTTTGCTACGCTACTTGTCAACATGTCACAAGGTAGCTAGCATTTTTGTGAAAATCTAATCGAGCATAGGAAATCCGTTCGTCAATCCTTGAACATGGATTTCTGGTTGTTTTGTAGCATTGTGTCCATTGTTTACAGACAATCAGTCTATTTATCCGATCACCTTATATTTGCTTGTACCTATTATTGCGGACAACTATTACCAAAATACAGCAATCAAAGATCGCAGTTTCCAGAACAATCAGACGTCGCCATGGGAACCCCACAAAAAAAAAAAACTGATGTAATTATCATTGATGTCAAAGAATTTTGAAAATTACACAAAGTCGGCAGCGCGAGACGAAGTAAATAAGATACTTACCAATGTCGTTTTAATGAGGCAGCTATTTTAAACATCCATCAATGCGTTTTTACACCCATTCGTGACGTTTTAGCAAGGGTATAAATAATAATTTTAAGTCTTCGCTTTTTGTGTTTGTCTGTCTGACTGCGATGCAACGGATTTTGATGCGCTTTTCACCGTCTTTTAGAAAATTTATTGCGTATGGTTTGTGTGTATAAAATTCATTATTAAAACTTACATTGACTTATAATAAAAAAATTTTGGTTTTTCGTCAAGTCGTAAAAAACGGTGCGAAGCAGGGGCGGGTCTCTGGTAAGTAGGTGTTTGAATAAATATTACCCATTAGATACAGTATTTTAAGGGCCCCGGTATAAACAAAATCAATCTATATAAATAAAAAATAAATGGTAAGCGCGTCACTTTACAACGGCTGAACCGATTTGGCAATTTTTTGTTTTAAAATATTCGTAATAGTCCGAATAAGGTTTTTACCGATAAAACATTGGATAAGTTTCCCAAAAAATTATAAAAATTGGGAAATCTGGAAAGTCCTTTTTTGTATGGGGTTTTTGTATGAACTATTGTTTGGACAGGACAAAGTCTGTCGAGTCAGTTAGTTTTTAAATAAAAAGGCCATCGCATGAGACTGTAAACTAACGTTGGTTATTTAAATTCTTTCAGTCTTAACGCCTTTCTGCAACAAACATTTCCTCTTTTCAACGAACATTTAAATCAAGACTTCATGAGAATTGTAACTTATTTTAAATGAAGTCGGAATTAAGCCGTGTGTATCTATGTCTATCAGAAACTTGAAATTTTGTACAAGAGTTCGTTAATATAATGAAGGGGAGCACCAGGAAGGACTTTTTTTAAATTCATCTCTTTTCGTAATTTTTTTTTATGGTAAATTCCATTCTTCCAGTATTTAACTCAAACGCAAACTCAAAGCATTTATTTCCACTTTTGAATAGTCAAGGAGTCGGTCAGTCAGAAATATGAAGTGAACTTGATTGACCAACTAGCTGTTAGTGCACGACGTCGCGTCGCCCGGGTGAATTTCAAGTCTCTATTTTCACACATAAATACCATCCTAATTTCCGAATTTTCAAGTGGATGTTCCATAAAAAAAAACAGCCAAATTGGTCAAGCCGTTCTCAAGTGATGATTTTTCATGCATACGGCAATTCTTTATTTTTTTTCAAAGATATTAGTCAACCACCTTATACATATGTTTAGCGAACTCACAATGAATTCGAAAACAAAATGCATATGTGTGTTATTATCATTAAAAAAAGTGCGTCAAAAGACGCAAACACTAGGTAAAGTTTCATCTTTTGTCTTTACCATATTATATTGTTACCAGAAGTGTAGCTAATACTTACAGACCGGACTACACTAAACATTAGATATTGAAATGCCAAATTACAAATTACACGCCTTGATTTTAAATACTTCTTTGCAACAAAGTAAAGTACAGAATGGCCTTTAACCGAAGTATTTTAGAAATATGAAAATGCATGACGCTAATTAGGTGGAACGTTAGTTAGTTTAGTTACTAAATAACAAAAGAAGATCTTTGGACTTTTTTAAAGTATTTAGTATGCAATAAAGAATGTTATAATAATAATAAGGTACTAATAGATCATAATTACAAGTAAAAGCAAATGAATAATGTTAAAATATAATTCGAAACTTATTTATTTGCTTTTGCAATTGATATCATAAGCATCTCTACGTTGACGTCGTGGTGGGGCTTGCGCGCTCCTGAACTCTAGATCTGTGCCGGTAGAGTTTAATTTGCCGAAACAGGTCTAGGGTGAGGAGCCAGACTAAGAGAGATGCATAAACCCGCAGGGAACCAAGTAGCGAGCTGTTGGGCAGTAGCGACCCCAGGGACCATAACTCCCGGGAGAAGTCTTGTTCTTTACCTCTGGCTTACCTTTATTGGCCGGCTGGAGTGAAAACTGACGAGGAACAGAGCTCCCACCTCTTTCTTGCCTTTATTGGCCGGCTTGAGTAGAGATTCGCAAGAGCAAACGTGCTCGGAGAAAGGAAGTATTCCAGTAAGATACTGGTAGGGATCTAGACTGTACTTCCGGGGTTGTCCTGACAGCCGTGGAATATCTCTCCACTGCTCATAAGCACCTCAGGACATGTTGCCCTTGTAGCTACGACACTTTGTGCTAGCGACCGTTTTCGGGGGCCCATTACTGAGTGTGCAAGTCAACCCCTGCCATTTTATCTGTATATTTTATATAAAACATTGGTCAGGCAGGGGCCATAGTATTTCCATAGTTCAAGATGACCAGTTCACTTAGCCACCCGAACCCATAATCCAATATCTTTGTTTCCATATCCTGCAATAGTCCTACAGTAACCAGGGGTTGTCCTTGGGTGCACTTACATCGTGCATACAGGGATAATCGTCGGTTGGTGCCTCAATACTTAAAAATGTCTAAGTGTAAAGTGTCTATGTGCGAGTTGGCTTCGGCCCCTCGTACAAAGGTTTCGAGATATGTCATAGACATTTAAATAAAAATAATAAAATGTTTATTGACATAAAAAAGATGTTACATTTTAATTTGAAGCCCTGACTCTTGAGCTAGCAGGTACCTGTATTACTAGAGTCCATGTCATCAACCGTTTTTGGAACATTAACAATATATGCAATAAAATTAAAATAAGGTAAAATGAAAGAAATTTAGTGCATGCATGCTCCGTGCGAATCCGCTGGATGCGGGAGGCACAGAATCGGTCGAAGTGGCGGTGCTTGGGGGAGGCCTATGTCCAGCAGTTGACGTCTTTCAGCTGAAAAGATGATGATGATGATACTCCGTGCGTGTGTGTGTGTGATAATAGAATCATAGATGTCATACGTTTGCAAGTGTTTAGCTGAAACACATACATAGATCATGTAAAAAAAGTGTTGTTTTCAGCATTAACTGTTTGCTACGCTACGACAACGGTAGGTAAATGCCGCGCAGAAGCCACGTAGGCTGTGCGTAGAGGCTGTGCGGAAGCGACACACGCGAACTAAACATAAACTTTTGATTTAAAACGAATACAAACATAATCTGATAAGGGTGCCTTGATCTGTGGACTGCCACCAGCTGTAGTCTGAGACGCACCTAACACGATTTTCAGTCCTAACCTCAAATATTTTAAATGGAATTTTATGAGTCTTCATTAGACAGCCCTTGCTGATCATACTTTACTGGCCAACATTTATGTTCATGACTTTACTCTCTTGTGACTCTGAGATGAACTCTCTGTTACTCTGAACCGAGATGGTAAAAGTGATAGTTCTAGGCCATCATTTTCTGATTTGGGGTCCAGGATGCTTAAAAATCTGTATTACTTAACACATAATAGGCCTATAATGTTCCCACCGCTGAGACACAGGCCAGGCGCGGATCCAACCCTCAAAAAAGGTTGTGGTCACAGCCACCCGAAAATCGGCCAAGTGCATAAGAAGATACAGTAATGTTTTTGCACCTGAATTAGTCGAGGTGTTGGTGTGAATTTTAGTTCATGAAAACTAATTTTATTCCACCCCTTTGAATCGCGATTAAAAATAGTCATATTTAGTTAGACAATTAAAATTTTAGGTGAAAAACGTCAAATTCAGAATAGCAAAATTGTCATTTTCACTAAATTAAAATCTCAGAGCCATCTTAGTGCTGTCAAACTAAAATATAGTTAAGTTGTGTCACTTTAGTCTATTTCAGAATGGGAAATCATCGTTTGACAGGAATAAACTAAATTTTAGTGATTTTTAGTCTAGTTTAGAGGCATTTGTGACAAGAGAATCGGCACCAATCAAAATATTTGGTGAAAATCGTCAAATTCAGTATAGCAAAATTGCCATTTTCACTAAATTAATAACTCAGTGGCATCTTAGTGCTGTCAAACTAAAATATAGATATCTTGTGCCACTTAAGTCTAAGTATTTCAGAATGGGAAATTGTCGTTTGACAGGAATAAACTTAATTTTGGTGATTTTTTGTCTAGTTTAGAGGCATTTGTGACAAGAGAATGGACACCAATGTATTACCATTTCAGGAAATGGTCGAACATTTCATGAAATGATCATTTCTAAGATCTGGCCACGAACTAGGCACATAATTATGTGATTTGACTAAGTACCTACTTATGTCTAAGTACTTATGTCTAAGTACTGCGTTCAGAATCACGCACGATTCTTTGATTTATTTTATTTGATTAAGGCAGTGGATATAATATCATCAGCCTATCGACCTCAATAGACCGTGAAAGGGTGATGTCACAAGTCTATTAGGGTTGTGGGCATGCCCATCGTGCCCACAACGGTGGATCCGCGCTTGACCCAGGCCTCTTCTCTTCGAGAGGGAGTGGGCCGTAATCCACCACGCGGGCCCAGTGCGGGTTTGTAGATGTCACATGGCTTCAAATTTGTGGTTCTAGGACATGCCGATTTCCTCACGATGTTTTCCTTTCAGTTTTGAGAGCAAGTTAAAGCACGTGGCAAGTAACGATTATTAGACATTGGCGTATTTCTTATGCGAGTTATAAAGAACAACACTAACATTAAGTACGAAGCTATAAATACAGTATTAAGAGTAGATTCTGATTGTATCTCCACTAATGGTGGCGACCTTCTGACTACTGTCATTCTATTGTTGCCCAACTTAACATACCTATCTACCATCTAGTAATTGCTGTGCAGAATAATTACCTCCCGGATGATGTAGTATCCTTTTATGCGTATCTATTGTAGTAAAGTATTCTTCATCATATTAGTTTTAAAACGACAGATACGCTTTTGGTATGGGCCTCTGAATGACCGCTGCAAGAAGCGGTCAAAAGATCTCATTCAGTAAGATTCTTTCAAAATAAACTTAAATTCTTCTAGTACCTATTGTAAAGTGGCCTGCAACTACCCTATAAAGGCTCTCGCAGACAGGCGCGACGCACAACCGGTGGAACAATTTCTGTGAACTTACATAAATATTGTTCCACCAGATTCCAGAGCCTTAAAGCGAACTCACAAAGGATTTCAAAACAAAACGCATGTCTGTTGTTCTTTTCATGAAAAAAAATGCGTCAATAGCTGACAAATAATAGCTTTTAATGTCTTTTAAACAAATTGTTACCTCTAGTGTACAGCTGGACCATACAAAAGATTCGTTATAAAATGTAATATATTATGTATGTTCTACGTAGGTATTTTACATAATAGAATTCCATGAAATTATTCGCCTCAGGATTTATAAAAACTTGCCTTGTTAAGATTACCTACCTAATTAAGTAAGGCAAAAAATAATAATATAATTAATACTTATTAATAATTAAATTCATGTAAACCAAAGCATTATTCGTTTTAAGAAACCTATAATTTGGTCCTTTTTGAATAAGTTCTCTATTATTAAATGAGCAATATTCATATATTTGTAATCATTTTCTCGAAAACGGCTTTAAAGATTTCGATGAAAGTTGCAATATAGGGGTTTACGGGGGCGATAAATTTATCTAGCTAGTTCTCATATCTAGGGAAAAAAATCACCCGAGCAGAGCACGGTCGGCCAGGTTACTACTATTAAAACGAGTACCTAACAAAAAGTAAAAAGTAAGTATTTTTTGTTGTTTTTAAGGCCCCATCCAGGTTTAAGCAACACAAAAAGATAGCTCTTCTAGCAAACCCGATTTGAAGTATATAGAAACTTGTACTAGGTAGGTAGGAATTGCAAGAGTTCCTTCCAATCGTAAAGTTCTAGTGAAGTAGTTGCGAAATGTAATGGCGCCAACATACACGAGTAATTACAAGACGTAACGATATTACGTCTAGTCCTGTCTCTTGGCTCACGGTGGCAACAGAAGAAGGCCCGTCGTCCACGATATTGTATATATCGGTTGTTGTAATATTATGGTTGGAGGAATTTAATTCATTATTAGGTAGGTTGAAAATTACATACAAATTCATTGTGTCAATCACAAACGTCATATTAAAAATATATTGAACTAGATGACGCGGTGAACTTCATACCACGTGAGACAAAATTTTCCTATTTTCGATTCTTGCTGTTCCTTTGGGTTACTTTACAAAACGAATCGGATGTGCCATTTTCGACTTTTGCGAGACCGCTAGCGGCTTCGCCCGCGTGATATCTTTATAAAATTACAGCCTATGTTACTCACTGATAATATAGCATTCCACTGGCGAAATAATTTTTAGAATCGGTCCAGTAGTTTTTGAGTTTAAACATTACAAACAAATATACAAAAAATATAATCTTTTCTCTTTATAATATTAGTTTAGATAGATATAGAACTACTTTTTCATAGCCATATACAATTATATGATATGATACCTTAACACTCGATGCTACTAAAAAGTAACCAGTTAAGCTAGGGTTTCCTAAGACTGCGGTGACCGCCACATAGCGTCCACAATTTAACGTCGAATGATGTCACGAAAACGTTATCGTATAAATGATTTTTTTATTAACCCTACATTACTACTCATGTTGCGACGCACAAAGAAACTACTCATACGCCCGCGAGGCGCATCATATTGACTAATGATTTTATTCAAAACCTATAAGTATGATTGATATGTTTTGACTGTTTATATATTTGTGTATATTACTGAAAATAGAAAAACACAATTTTAATTAATATTTATATATTTTTATTATAAAATCTTTAATAAAATAAATCATAGGAACAAATTTTAGGAACTTAGGCAATTAAACAGTCTTCTCATTAAAAATAAAAAAAAAACAACTTAAAGTATACAATTCTCTTAAAAAATAGTAAATTATGAAGTAATTAACTAAAAAAAACTAACAAAGTAACAAAAAAAAATATTTTAGATGCATTCGATACATACATGAACTTGATGTTCGCCGCAGATAGATTTTTGACACTTGGCGCACGTCATTTTGGACATCCTCTTCTTTTTAGATGTACAATATGAGCAATATCTTCTTTTTTTTGGCGGTGGTGGACCCTCATTTTCTACAGAAGAGTCATCGGAAGGTTTTTTCAGGATGACTTCGATAATATCCCGGATATTGCGCTTCAACGTAGGTGCTTCTAGCCTTTTTTGCATCCATTCAGTAGTCAACTGCGTGCTAAGTTTTTTCATAAATTGTCTTCGACTTAGGGGTTTTTCATTTTTTGTTGATATGTTATGACAATATATAACAAATGAATTTACGAAAGATATATTTAGCATGTCATACAAAATAGCCATTGGCCATCGGTTGGTCTTTCTAGAGCATGACATAGAGGAAGTCATTTGGTCCAATGTATCTACACCACCTTTGGTCTGGTTGTAGAACATGATCATCTCCGGCTTTCCAGTTTCATTATTTATGAGCTCTTTTTCGTCGCACGAAGATAACAAGAACACCATTTTAGCTGGTTTTGGTTTGTAGGAAACCAAAGTCAAAGGGCCATCATAGGCGAACATGGATGTACCAACAGGTCGACGCCGGGTGTTTTTCATTTCTTGAGGAATTTCCCGTTTGTTAGATCTTAACGTACCAAAAAGCGTGAGTTTGTATGGTTCAGCAAGTAGTGATTTGGCCAGCGATACAGACGTAAACCAGTTATCACATGTCACGTTACGATTAATACCATGTATAGGACGGGTCAATTCCTTTACGTAGTACTCTCCCTGAGGTAATCCTCCGGTGTCGGTGGCTCTTCCAATGTATGGCAAAGCGTTAACCATATATTTAGTACCATTGTCACACATCATAGGTATTTTGATTCCGTACTTGTTGGGTTTATTCGGAATGTACATTCGAAAAGGGCACCTGCCTCGAAATCCAACCAACTGTTCCTCTACTGTAAGGTAGTTTCCCGGTGTGTAGTTACACTTGCACTGCTCTATAAACATCTCCCATATCTTCCTGACTGGAATAAAGGGATCTTCTTGACGTAGGACAGGACGCAAAGTCTTGTCATCCATTCTCAAACAACGCGTGAGAAAGTTGAAACGCTCCCTGCTCATCACAGCTAAATACCTAGACCCTGAAAAGGTGCTATCAAATAGCTCAGTTGCAGTTAGGTGGTTATCTTTCATTGCAGCAGTTAGCGTCAAAATACCAAAATAGGCTCTAATTTCTATGGAGCATGTATCTCTGCAGGTAGCGTGGGTATTTCCAGTAGGTCTTTTCACCAACAATGTCTTCCGTGATGAATAAATCAAAACACAAACTAGGCTCAAAGATATTTCTACACATCCTAGTAGGGCCTCTAGAAGTGTGCACAATGTTTCTAGCAGTGGTTCTACCTCGACTTTCACCTTTAGAAGTAGACCAACAGTGCTGGTTTTTGCCCTTCAATGTTCGACGCGCCGGGACAAGGATACGGTGATCAGAACTGGATCGCTCCAAACTCTCGCTATTTTCTGGGACAAAAGATGGCACAGATTCTTCAGCTCGTATGTCACTGGAGTTCTCTATAGTTTCATCTTCTATGTATCCTTCTTCTACATCGTCCTGAGCATCTTCATCGCTTACGTGATCTTCAATTTCAGAGTCATCTCCCGAAAAGTTATCATCACTGTTATGGTCGCTTTCTTCTAGCCAATTAGCTATTATATCATCCATAACTCTTCTATTACTAGTTATGATGTTGAAGTTTCAAAACGTACCTAAAAAAAGATAAAACACACCGGTACTAAATAATAACGCAAAAAAAAACATTAACAAAATAATTTGATTAATAGCGCAAAACTTACATACAAGCTACTCATACGTCTTTGGAGCGCCAAGGGTAGTAATATCAAAAAAACTATTACACTTACCGTAACGTAACCACCGTCCTGCGATACGTGCTGGCAATGACTAAGATGTCCTTGAACGTGAATGCCATACGCGCGAAGGATAAAAAGAGAGAGCAATATATCAAAAACGCGGGCGCCTCTGCAACGTAGAGTAGTAATCTAGGGTTAATATTGAACATGATTATGTTCAATAACAATTATGAAAGTAAGTTGGTGTGTTTCCCTAGACAGCGTTTTTTGACACCGTAAAGTCAAACCCCGGTGCCATCATTTTTATGACAGCTGTCACCGCTGTCGTAAGAAACCCAATTTTTACAAACTCAAATCACCAATTCCATTGGTTCTGTGACATTCTGACTACTCATTGGTGAGTAGCGCCGTGAACGATGGGCCTCAGAATTCTTAAGTTTATATCTGTATGATCGCCTATCGTATATATAATTATAAAATTTCCATCAAGTATACTTTTTTCTATCAAGTTACACAAGGAAAATGTACTGCATAAACAACATACTTGATGGTACCTTATTTCAACGGAATTCATCGTCAAAACATCATTGTAAGCCCGCATTGCTTTCAGTTAATTTTCCGCGGACAGTGACGAAAAGATAACAATTTTCTGTACTTACTTTACTAGGCACGGTATTTGATGATTTTATCATTAAAATATTTGTTTTGTTACACCTTGTGATTTTCGTGTTAGTCACTTTAACAGCTGTTTTAGTTATGCCAGTAAACTAATATGCTTATGTTGGTTACCTACTGAGTAATGCTTCATGGTTTGTCAAAATAAATAAAGCATAATATTATACGAGTATATTCTGTGCTTCCCGCATCCAGCGGTTTCCTGCGGAATTTAGAAGGTCATCGGTCCATCTTGTGGGAGGCCTTCCAACGCTACGTCTTCTGGTACGCGGTCGCAACTCCAGCACCTTTCGGCCCCATTGGCCATCTGTTCTGCGAGCAATGTACCCTGCCCTTTGCCACTTAAGTTTGGCAATTCTTCGAGCTATGTCGGTTACCTTGGTTCTCCTGCGGATCTCTTCATTTCTGAATCGATCGTAGTAGCGGTGCTCGGGGGAGGCCTTTGTCCAGCAGTGGACGACTTTCGGCTGAAATGATGATGATGATGATGATTATAAATATTTGTTTACTTCGTGCGAAATATAATAAAATTATTCAAAGACTCAAAATACCGGTAAGGAAATATATTGTTTGTCCAAAAGTGAACTTTCCGGTAACTGAGCAAAAAAACTGCTTTGCAAAAAGTCACCGAAAAATTGAATAGCAGCAAACTGTCGTTATGATTTAATGATGCATTCGTAAAAAAATCAAGTAGTTGTAGTTAATACGTCAAGAAGGTATAATTAATAATTATCTAATGAATGCGGTGAAGAATTTTACGTAACATGTTAGTAAATGGGAAAACCCGAGTTTCCATGATTAAGCGATTTATAAAATATATTTTTTGTTCAAAAGTCGTCTGTTTAAATTAGTACCTGTACTACATAGAGCAAAAAGCAAAATGATTATTTATAATTATACGAATCATATGAATTAGTTAACTCTATGTTTTATTACAGCTGATAATTAGATACAGATTTAATGCGAATTTGGCGTAAAAAGTACTAAAGTGTTGGTTTCAGAAACATGCTTAGTAAAATAAGTTAAGTATTACTTATGAGGTAAATGGTCTCTCTGACATGATCAATAAATTGAAAGTCATAATCACATCACTTGCCTGATGATTCAGTGATCATTGTGTCTGTATTTTTAGCTGATATTGTGATAAAATATTATAAAAATCGTCTTAGTCAAAGTCCATATTATCTATTAAAAATCATCTTTGTCAAAGTCCTAGTGACATGCTTACATAGTAATTTTAACTTTAATTTAGTTCAAGAGGCCTTTTCTGGCGGTCATCGTTTGTTTTTCTTTAATGCCCCTATTTTGTCTCATCTTGTCTCTAAAGTTTTTTGTAAAGATTTAGGACAAGGCTAGTTCCTTTTGTTTCAAAAATATTTTCGTGCTCTTACCTAATATGTTACTTGTACCTGCCACATATATTAGAATTTAGGGCACTGTAGAGTGTGAACAGATTTTTCATTTGCTTTTCGGGGGAACTACATGAGTATATTAAAAGTATTAACAAAAAAACACACTTTCATTAAAAACCCTTTGTAAAGATCTTTAAAAATAAAAATTCAGTATTTCGAGTCAATTCAAAATATTTTATTTCACATAAACCTACAAGGACACTTATGATACGTCAGAAGCTAGGTGCACGGTTCCAATAGGTCGTTTCCTATGGAGAAGAGCCGGAAAGAAACTCCACGGTTACTCTTTTAAAAGTAAATGGTATTTACAATGTTTTCAAAATACAGTGTTAATAGGTATGAGAGGACAGAGAAGGCCTATCAACAAGTACCAGGTACTTAGCAAGATAGAAAATGGTCGACAGATCTAAAGTCTGTTAAGCCTACAACGTTCTCACGATCACGTTCGATTAGCCTAGTACTTTATTTGAATTATGGAGTCATGCCATTAAGAAAGTCAATGTGTTGGCTATGAGTGAGAGGAAGACCAATGAAACGATGGATGGACTGTGTGAAAGATGATATGGCTGGAAAGTGAGTGACCACCGAGATGACGACCAATAGAGAAGTGTGGGAGAAAAAGACATATTGCTCTGACACCAAATAAATTGGGATACCGACAGGAGAACAATGCATGCATGTTTTGAGACTTTACCTACATTACATTGCTATGACATTCAAGATTAAGATGATAATCAAAATGTTTTGAAAACAGAATTAGAGGTATTCCATTCAGAGCACTGCTTTCAACAGCACTTGTCCGAACCACAACTGAGCACTTCCACTAACCGCCCTGAAACAAATACACTGAAAACAAACAAATTACTGCCTTCAGGCGCTGTGTCAATTGTTTTAGGTGTATTTTTGTTATATCTATAAATCTTTTATCAAATAATGTGCAACTATCATAATAATAATAATGTGTTTTGTTCAGGAAAATACAGCGCAATCAACGGTTAATTTAAACTTGAAGTTTAGAGATTAGTGTGTCCATTCAGTAAGTTATAAAAAGCAGTTTCTTGCTTGTACCTATGCAATGTTTTTCTGAACGACCAAATTGGAGGTGGGTAGCCTATTGGTTAGAACTTTAGAGGTTACAGACTGGCAGACGTAGATACTAAATTGTGAGTTACCTAGAAACAGTATTGTTGTTTTTTTGTCATTTTTAAGCTCATTAGGTTAGGAAAACTATGATTAAATTTGAACAATAGATTATATTTTCACAGTGAGAAGTTATTAAATACATATTATATAACTTAAAAAGGTCGGTAAAATATTATATAGAGCCTAGCTACTAATCTACTGTAAATGAAGTTTAGGTGTATCAACCGTATATTATTTCATAACAGCTGACCCGACAGACGTTGTCGTCTCCAAACAATATAAATTCATACAAAAATCCCATAGGAATAAGGTCAACCACTCTTCCAATTTTCATTTCCGTAAGAACCTGATTCAGACAATTTGAGTTCTGAGTTGAGCTCTACGATTACTGACAAATGCTTGCACTGACTGGACAGGTCCACTCAAATCTGTGTTCTTTCCTCAAAAG
Organism: Xanthia icteritia; assembly: GCA_949128155.2. NCBI lineage: Eukaryota > Metazoa > Arthropoda > Insecta > Lepidoptera > Noctuidae > Xanthia > Xanthia icteritia. The sequence continues at coordinate 9,706,945 of OX421942.2, read as the reverse complement.
ACCATTTCAGACACTAATCTACATGGTCCTCGTATGGCCTGACCAAGATCATGTCTGGACTTTAAAAGAGACTTTGACCCTGAGTTTGTTTCGCCATTTCTTCTCAGGGTAGTCAGATAGGAAATGGACTCCACCTAGATCTAGAAAAACAAATAAAAAAAACGTTTTTAAACAATAAATAGCCACATGCCCAGCCGTTCTCAAGTGTTGCGCTTACCAACTCACAGCATATCATTTTTATTTATTTATAGAAGATAATTTTGTTTGTTTATTAGCATAAGTAGGTACAATAATCATCACCATCTCTGTAAGTACCTACTTCAGTTCGTTTCGCAATAGAGTCTTGATTTTTTGCAAACAACATTGTGTTTTTATTACCATCACTTCCGTGTATTGAAATCAACGGGGATTCCATCTTACAAATGTAATAGTCTTCAAGAATGTAACGCCACATGTTTTGTATATATTTTGTTCGTATTCATAAGTTGAATAGTGAAAAAAAAAACAATTTAAGTCGAGTCTATTTTTAATGAAACTGCACACAAGCATATTCAATTGAATAAAGTAGTCGTTTTTTTATTATTTTATGACATTAGCAAAGTGTTCCTGGTTACGTTTCGGTAGATAATTTTAGCTCTTTTGAGATAAGTAATCTTGCGCATTATTGTATAATTAATTACTAATTAGGAAACTGTAAACGAACGAATGTAACGAATCTGTAATCGTCTATTCGCAGACTGATAGATATTGCTAACAGATATTTTTCCATTAAAACAATTCTCGGAATGAATTTTATGCTGAAATAGAACTGAGATTGCAAACAGCTCCTGCTAGGGCGATGAGATTTAAAAATCAGCAAAAAATCTTACAAAGACATTGCTAGATCTTAGTCTTAATAATTAAATCTTACCGATGTGAACATACTTATCATCACAGTGTCCTAACGATTGAGTGGGATGGCAGGCCAATCAACCATTAGTCCAAGATTCCTTGAACAGTAATGCCAACTTCCGACCAACTCATCAGTGTAATAAACAAGCTTCGACGGAATCACACAGAATAAACTGTTCGTAGAACATACGATCTGACATTAAAGTAACTTTTCCTCTAGGTACTCTTGAAACTGGTAAATAAACATGGTCCAGTCAACCTTGGTTTTGTACACGGAATCAGCAGGACAAGGTCGATGTGATGACACTGCCGACTTTTTGTCACGGCCCCGGTGTATTGTCGAGTACACAACAAAAACTCTTGTCAACATATATACCAGTCATACCGCAATTACATTACAGAATTCAAAAGACCAATAGGGTTAAAGGACCAATCAATAGATAAAATTTGGTCCTTCAAGACGATAACTCTCGTTGTTCTGTTTCTTTTAAATCTTTTAGAATCATCAGGTTTACTAGAGCAGCAATATTTCTTATTTATACAGAAAGTCATTGTATTTACCACAGTTCAGGAATTTTAATTTCTGATTGATTAAATAAAGTAAATCTATTAATAAGTAGTGTTGAAAAGTGCAACGAGGCAAGAAATTTATTGGCTGTTTTTTGTAGGATTCACTGAAAAATAAACAAAAAAGTGATTTAATTGTTGTAAAAAGATCAAATAAAACCTATAATAGATAACTCGATTTGTTTGCGAGAGACCATAAAAATTACAGACATAAATTATTACATGCACAAGTCCTAATGGATTCAGCGGTCGACTGCATTTCTGTTTTGTACTGCAGGACCAAAGAATAAAATGTTGCGTATATACCCTATACCCATTGTTGATGTACCGGAACCACAGTACCAATTCATTTAGTGATGTATCACAGACTTTAAATTCACAATTGTGTAATGTATTGTGCACAAGAATCATGCCGTAGACTAGTAGGATTGGATTTAAAAGCTGGTATATCTACAAAAGTAAACACTGATGTGTCATAAATACGGGCGATACAAATATTTGTACTATTGTTGAATACAATACAAGCTATAAATGTGTGTACAGATGTAAGGTATTAGAAAAAAACATATGTTCCTGCGATTTGTTATTATAATTTCCTTTATTCAATTTTGTACATATTATATGCATATTTAAATTAACAATTACCGTTGAAGTATTAACGGTATTTGTTAATACCGTGAAGCGTAACTGCTTCCGTACTGACTACCTACATTGGTATGACCAAGTCCACCCAGGATGTGCCCTACATTACATCGCACCCGTAACACAAGGACAAACTAGAACAAATTCATATGCCTGTGATTTCACTGGCACTCAGATCAATGTTGCTAAGCGGCTGATCTTCTATATTCATTTATCTATCCACTTACACATTATAACATCTGTATACTTATAGAGAACTAGCTTCCGTCTGCGGGTTCGCCCACGTGGTATGTCGAGAAAAAGTAACCTATGTCCTTTCCCAGGGCTTAAAGTATCCCCATACTAAATTTCATCAAAATCGGTTCAGTCGTTTAGCCGCGAAAGCGTAACAAACAAACAGACTTACATTCGCATTTATATATATTAAATAATATATTGTAAACAGTTGGGCAATACATAATTAAAATGCTGTGTTTTCTAATCAGTTATGTTACTGTTACGGTAAATATGTTTTTTCATTGTTATCAAAAGGCATTGATATCAATTGAGGCTCGTACGACGATTCACTAGCTGGATCCAGTAATGTCGCGTGACCACTGTCATTCAATATTCTAATTTCTTCCTTCACATAACATCACGCCCGTATTATAGAAGAGGTAGGCTGTTGTTTACAAGAATCATTCATTTCGCCAGTTATGTTTAACGGGGAAGGCATTGTCATTAACCGGGCAGAAATTCTTACTATTGGCAGCTACTGACAAAATCTCGATGGAAAAACGTAACAACACTTTGCTCGACCTGGCAGTCAAACCTATTAGGACCACACGCTTAGCAGTCGCGCTAAGACTACTATACCAACGGAGTACTTCTTCTAGTTTCTGGCATCGTGTACCTACTATAACTTTAAAATGTGAAGGATCATCGGATTGGAGATAAATTACCTAGGCGTGGGTTTATTTTCTTTGTTTTCATTAGTGTGAATCAACTAAATACTATATTGTAATATTCCAGTTATTATGGGGATGTAATAACCACCGAACGGCCGCTATGGCCCACACACAATGGTCCATTTGACCGACTAAGTGCGGAAACCAAACCCCTTTTTTTTGGGTGGGAAATTATTAAATAACTCCTTCCGCTCTGGGTGGAGCGGAAGGGCGTGTAAGACTCTTACTGACTAAAACCCACCCGTGTTCCTACCGTTGCCTGTACGTTGCCAGGGGCCACGGTTTCCCTTTCGGACTTTCCCGCAAGAAACCAAACCCCTTAACATAGGACATGAGGATGTAATTCAAAAACATTGGGCTTGTTGATAATGATTGACAGTAAATTCGTTGCGATAAAGCCTGAATCGCTTACCGGAAAACTTATTTCCGTAACACAAATTAACTGTAGCGAACCGTAAAATTAAATTGTATTGTTAAACATTAACCATTCAATCAATATGAAAATCCGTGTCGTATCACTGTTTTTACTGCAACGTGTGCAAATGTACCAACCACTTCTATAAACATAGATAAAGAACCAATTATAAAGAAGCAAAAGCAATTTGCACAAAAAATACATAAGTATATACATACTGTACTCCGTGACTTGTAATGAAAAGGATTCAACAAAATGATAAAACTATTATTAACTGGGTAAAATTGATTCAGTCCAACAGTTAGAGACGATTACGTTAAGCATGTAGGCAATCATAGAATGATTACCGCATCCGGTACTTCATTTACCAATCAAATGTACAACGCCCAATGACAAAAACACAATTATACAGATGTCAATTTGTATATTACTGCCTCGTTGGTCTAGTGGTCGCAAGCGCTACTGCTGAGCGATTATGAGGTCCTAGGTTCGATTCCCAGTTCGGGCAAAGTTTTTTTGGGTTTTTCCATCTGGAATTGCTTAGTAGCAGCCTGGTGCCCGGTTGATGGCAATAGGCTCACCCTCTATTACATGGGACTTCAAAATAACTGGCGAAATGTGGGTATACTATAGGTACACCTCTGCCTAACCCTTCGCAGATTACTGGCGTGATGTTATGTTGTGTTTAAATTTGTAATCATAAACTATAAAATGTAGATACTGTAAAATTGAAACCCTGCTCGAATATCGAATGCAACGGTCGTAAAGAAAAACTTATAATTGATGTTTTTGTTTCAGATACGCGTGACGTAGTCATGGCTGTGGATAGCAAAAATGCGGAGAATAACAAAACTGCTGATAAAACTCTTAATGTTAATGGTGGTGACTTAAATGGAACTAATGTAATTAAGAATAGGATAAGTAAAACTAAAGAATACGACAATATGACAAACATTAAATTGGATAAGGAACATGAGAGCAATAGAAACGAGAAAGACGAAGAAGTGAGTTGGGAAGGACTTAGTCATTTTCAGAAGCTAAGACGCATGATCTCTCTCATCACTGTAGAACCCATTTTGGCTTGTTATGTGATGCCTTCGGTCTTGTCTGTATTAGCAACACAAAATCTATACTTGGAGAAAGCCTGTCGAGTGAATCTACAGTTTGATCATCATATTTGTGACGCCTTAACTCGAAGAGAAACAGCCAATTACACTGCAGAGGAGGAAGCAGTACAAACATTAGTAGCGTCAGTAACAGGTTGGAAGACTGTACTACAATCATTCTTACCATGTGGGATATTAATATTTCTCGGAGCATACAGTGACAGAGTTGGACAGAGAAAAATTTGTATGCTTTTACCGATCGTTGGAGAATTTTTGACCAGTATAGGCTTGATTATAAATACTTATTTTTTCTACGAGTTACCAGTGGAAGTAGCGGCTGTGACGGAAGCTATATTTCCAGCCATGACGGGTGGTTGGTTCACAATGTTCATGGGAGTGTTCAGTTACATAGCTGATATAACGACAGAAGAACAAAGGACGTTGCGGATAGGCATAGTGAATCTGTTCCACTCAGTGGGAGTGCCAGTCGGGGCGGCTCTCAGTGGAATATTGGTGCGAAAGATTGGGTTATACGGTGTGTTCTCTGTGAGTGCAACACTGTATGTGTTGGCCTTTATCTACGGCTTCGTTCGCATCAAGGAAGTGAAGAAGTGCGATCCGTCTGTGGTGAGTTTAAATAATTATAATTGACACTTTATTTCCATAATCGTGATGTTTATTTTCCACGACTGTTTATGACATTAAGTAGCTATTTATTGTGTTCAATAATGTGTGCATCAGTATGTTAGACACCTTGGAAGTGAGTCTGGATTAAACGGTTCATTGAACGAAACAAGACACTTTGTATATTTATCGTAATTACTGAATCGATAACATAGATATTCACGGTCCAATTGACGTTTGCAATTATTTATAGTGTCGGTTTAATTTGAATAATTTTATACAAGAGCATTCACACGATGAGACAAATAGGACTTTGTTAACATGAATAGTCTTTTTGTTGTGTGTAATCGTTGCATTAATAACATTTCCATTACTTAATAATTATTAATAGTTGGCCTCCATGCCTTTACCGTTCTAAGCAATAATTAAATTGAACACATTTATTAAGCACTTAAAATGAATATTGAAAAAGCTTTTATTTAATAGCTTATTGTGCTTACAACGGTAGTCATATTTACATAGGTTCAGTGTAAGTATGTGTACTAACGCTGAACCTATGTAAATATGACACACCCTTTGGGAATGTAGCCTTAGGCAGTAGGTAGTAATTTCTAGTCTTATCTGCATGTTCTTCTGTCCTTTTGCTATTCCATCACCTGAAAATAATTATACAGATTTCAATGAAAGTTATATATTTGTTAGCTGACCAGCTTAGCCTAGAAACTGAGGTGCATTTTTATTTCGTTTAGTTAAATAGATCCTCCTGTGATATAGTTTGACTTTCCTTAATTATATACAGGCCTGTACGTATAAAAAGCAGGGGTTTATGATTTATTGGTTAAAACAATACGATTTGGTTTAGGTACCGAACTGTGGTTGATAATAGTTGATTGGTTCATATGGTGACTGGTGATAGGTGTTGCTTCCTTGTGGTTGGTGATAGGTAAACCGAATCGCATTGTTATAACTAATTAATCATAAACCCTGCTTTTTATACGTACTACTGAAAAATCACGCTCTAAAAAGTACGAAACAAGAAAATATATTCTCATCTAAAATTGTTATGTTCAGACGCCAGCACATCAACCTACTACAATCTGTCAAATGTCTTTAATACATTTTAAACTTTATCACTAAAGCATAAGGTTCAAAGTTGATTGGGAAAATTTGACGGTTTCGGGTAGGTTGACCTGCTGGCGTCTGTACAAACTATTCATGATTTATCGTCTGTTTTATAAACAACGTATATTTTTAAGAGGATAGCCGTAGTCATATGCCACTTTGCCCTAAAGCTTATGATCGCTTGCTACCGTTAGAACGTATCGTTTTACATACATACCGGTCAAAATCATAACCCTCCTTTTTGCTTCGCCGTAGTCAGGTAAAAAGTTGCTGTGAATAATGATGATTATTGGTTATGTGCAGTTGTGTTTGTTGATTATATTTTTATTTGAATTGCAGACACGGCTAGTATTGAAATAAGATGTTTTCTTCCGCGTAAAAAACGAACACAACGTCAAGGACACTTTAAACTAAAGAAGTTATAGCATAGGTCCGTATTAAGTTAAAACCTGTATTTTTACATATTTATATCAATATAAATTTATTTTTACTCAATTTTATGGGGCGGAGGTCCAATTCGCATAAGGTTGTTTTATGGAAATTCAAATTCAAAAGTCATTTATTCAAACTAGGCTGAGAATCATCACTTTTCAAACGTCAAAATTACATAAGACAGTCCCCCAAAAACGCCCACCCTTCACCACTTCCTAGTGCTTTAGCTGGGAAGAAGAAGTGGCGCAACAAACTCCCCAGCTGCACAGCTGTCTGAATAGTTAGAAAAACTTGATTCTATACAATAGTACTTATGCAAAATAATTTACTTTACGCAACACAGAACATTTAATTAAATTATTTTATATATGTCACCTAGCACACGCCAATATACCAACAAAAAAGTAAAAAGAACTTAATACCCGAATGAAAGCCTCCAGGCATAAAGGGCGTGCCCGTTTACATATAGCTATTAAAGCTGTAACTCGAAAATCACAAATGATAAACTAGCGAACTAGCTAACTATCGAAGTAAAAATAAATAAACAGTTAATTACTAATAACAACAACAAAAACCATGGTCAGCAAGGCGACCAGTCAAAGTCAAAGTCAAATAATTTATTTCAATTAGGCACAAAAAAGGCACTTTTGAACGTCAACATTTACAGAAAAATAATAATTAATTCTAGTTGCCCCTTCCAAAAGGTAGTTTTCGTATGGAGAAGAATGGGCAAGAAACTCCACCGTTACTCTTTTACAATGTTTTCACAATATCTTGTATACAGTCACCACAAGCAGCACCCGTTCACGAGCATAACGCAAAGATCAGCCATTACCCCGAAACGAATGTGTTTAGTTTTATCGTGACTCGCGTAGTTGTAATTGTACTAAATGTTCAACTAAATTATAAACAAAATTATTTGCATTTAATAACTCTCCGGATACCTACCTAACTACTTATCTGCACAAAGTATTTTATCGAAGTGCACCTGACCTTTTCAACTATATCTACAAATTAATTTTAGCAATGTTATTTCCTTTACGGAAAAATAATCTTATCTCGTTGTAAAGCTTGTTATTCTGGTCTAAGCGGTGAGTCTCTGTGCTCAAGGCTGGTTCTACAATTATGTCTAATACTCAGCAATCCTCATAATGTCATCAACCTCCACCTTTGTCCTATTTGACATAGCCTCGGGTTTTGAGACAAAACAGCATCTACACTAAAGAATATTTTTCTGAAAAAAAAATAACAATAGACGACTTATATTTAGAAACCTAATCCGCTTAACTGTTCTTAAAGAGTCATAAAGAACCCTGTATGAAATCGACAAGTGTTTCACCTCTCAACGTAGCATCCTCAGGATGACGATTGACTTGTTGCGAACTCGGACACGACGTGTTGCCGTGTTGAACAGTTAACCCAGGTTCACACGGACGTATTTTTATCGCGACGATTTTTTCCGTTCACCGGATTTTCAACTCTCTGTATTGAGCCGTGCATTGAGAATCCAACAGAGCGCATCCAGTGCGTATCCTGGGATACGCACTGGATGCGCTCTGTCTGATTCTGCGTCAAGAAAATATACTGTTGGAAATTCAACTCTCGGCGCTGAGCAGAGCGTCGAAAATCCAATACGCGAAAAAAATCGCCACGATATAAATACGCCCCTTGCGAACCTGGGCTTAAGCGGATTAGGTTACTAAATATACGTCGTCTATTGTATTTCCGCAAAGTCACGCCTGAGTCAATTAACTATCTTAATATATTTTTTGCCTGACATACCACAGCCACACGCATCGTTGATAAATCAAAGTAAACGAAGCAAAAGGGGACGATATGCAATGATCGTAGCAAGTGGCGTCTGTGTAGTTTCTGCCTATCCCCATGGGAAATAGGCGTAAATTTATAGACTAAATATATATTTTTTTAGTTCTTTTTTTATATTCACTTCAGAGATACAAAATAAAGTGTTTCTAAAGTTACGATTCCAAAAGAATGTAAAGATTCGCTGTAAAGATTAAACATTAATCTTTACATTCTTTTGGAATCATAACTTTAGAAACACTTTATTAATCTAATTACACTTTATTACTAATTTGTAGACAATGATGCCTGGCTTACGATACTAAATATATTAATTTTCATTCTTCATTATGGCAATAATAAAAAGAAAAACGATCTCGTATCTAAGGTGATTGATTAATGCCAAGGTTTCCCATGCCTCATGAAAGAGCCAAACAGAATTTTGAAAAACAGCTGCCGACAAACTGAGAAGCAGTTTCTCAGACTTTATGTATGTAATTGTTACTATAGATTTTGAATAAATACATATAAAAAAGTTGCAACTGATTCCTGGCCCTTTAATCTTAAAGAAAACTCATTAACTAAGTTTAGCAAGTGCGAAGTAATCAATTTACGTTGCCAGTGCGTTTATGTCAATCAATCCTTGTAAGTCAGCTTCAAGTTCTCGTAAACATGTCTATCACCTTTAACTAGGTCTTCCAATTAAAAGCACGGGCTTGCGAATAACTAGCGTAAATCAAAGATTTAAATCGTTAGACTGTCCCGACCGCGTCAAAATATGTTCAAATTTTTTTTTCGTTGACAATGACATTTAAATCCTATTGTCTTGCTCACTAATCCTGAAAATAATATCTATCGTTCCATGCACGATGCGGTATGAGACCATATTTCTTAGTATGGACACTTTTTCGCGCGACTTAAGTACCTACAGCATAATCAGCCTATAATTTTCCCACTCTTGGGCCATAATCCACTACGCGGGCCCAGTGCGGGTTGGCGGATGTCACATGTCATTGAATTTTTGGTTCTAGGACATGCCGGATTCCTCACGATGCTTTCCTTCACCGTTTTGAGAGCAATAGTGATGAAATAGTTTACACATAGTAAAGTGCCTGCTTGGGGTTCGAACCCACGACCTACAACTCGTGAGTCACGGCCGCTAGCACTAGGCCACCACTGCTCTCAGTACCTACGGTGAGGGCAAATCTAACGATTTCAATCTTTGGCATCAATGAAAACACTGTAGTCAGTCTTGTTCATGAAAACATCGACACGTGCAGAACTGCAAATACAGTAGTGCTATTCTGTAACCATCTCACCGTGAAAACTTAGGTGAAGTGAGCTCGAAGTGAGCTGTCAGTACCTAGCAGCAGGTGGAATGACAGCTCACTCCGAGCTCACTTCACCTAAGTTTTCACCGTGAGATTAATACAGAATAGACCGGCTGCTGCTAGGGACTGACAGCTCACTCCGAGCTCACTTCATCTAAGTTTTCACGGTGAGGTGGTTACAGAATAGCACTGCAGGTTTTACTTTATTACGGACAGTCAAACAATTTGACGTTAACAGCACCTGTATGTCGTAGTAATAAGGTAATTTTCATTGCTACCACTGATATGCGGTTGCTTATACGGTCTACCTACTTTGCTACCGTCGACGATTTTGTTCGAAAAGAAATATAATTAAATAGATTAGCTCAGGTGATGAGATAAACACAAGAAAAAAATTCTGCGTGTCTTCGAATAAGAACATCTTAGTACCTATAACGAAAACCCAACAAAATAAAAACAATACTAAGAAGAGGCTAATCCAGCTGCAATTACTTGTTTTGAATTGATGTATTACTCTCTTCTTCTTCTTCTTTTCGTGTGGTTAGTGACTAACCTGGTGTCAGAGTTTTAAAGCCGACCATGGGCCTCTGACTTGGGCTTCACATGCCGTCGATAAATATCTCTCAGGCATGCCGGTTTCCTCACAATGTTTTCCTTCTCCGTTTTAGAAGCAAGTGATAATTATACAATACGCACATGAATCCGAAAAGTCAGAGGTGCCTTGGGTTCGAAAGCTTATGTTCCCCATGAAAGCTCAGAAATGTAGTTGCTTTCCCACTCTTAAAAACTGTTTATTATGCTTTAGTTCAGTCACTACTAACCTACTGCATCTCACTTTGGGGTGGCACTTTTAAGACCTTTATGCTTCGCCTTGAGAGGGCACAGAGGGCCGTTTTGAAGGTGATGCTTCACAAACCGTATCGCTACTTTACAACCCAATTATACAAGGATATGTCTGTACTTACTTGCAGGCAACTCTGTGCACTCAATATAATCCTACGTAAGCATTCCTCCCTTAATTATAATTCAAAATTACTTATAAATAAACGACGTAAAGACCTGGTTTGCCCTCCTGTTAGAATCAAATCTGCCCTGGCAAGTCGAAACTATTTGAGTCAGAGTGGCCGCCTATACCTATATAATATAATTAACAAAACATGTAACATTTATTCCCTTCCAAAAATATAAGTGTAAGATCTTTGTAAGCGAATACCTTCAGGGTCTTACTTACGTGGACACTGAAAGACTGTTCGCCAGGGAATCATAAATAATAAGCGCTAAAACACACACACATACACACGCACACGCAAACACACAAACACACACACACACACCGTTGTTCGTACCTACAGGCACCCTCGCACTCACACACTTATTCACGTATTTCCTTGCATGCCTTAAAATAAAAGTAAATAAATTATTTTCAATCTTATAATATTTAATTCAATTCAATTTTGAATTCAATTTAATTTATTTTAATTAAACTTAAAATGAGCGTAACTTAATTTGTATGAGAACTATTTGTATCATTATGTTATTATTATAGCAAATCATATCTGTAGGAGGAAGGCGCCGGTGTCTGTAACACAGTTAATACTAGCACAGACATCGTCGTTAACTCTATCTTTAAAATGCTCAAAACTCTGCACATTGTGTTTTTGTTTAGGATAGATGAATTGTACCAACATTATTGTTAATACAAATTTAAAAAAAGAACTTGAGACTTATTACTAATTACATCATTATCATAAGACAATGCTCTCAAAGCGGTGAAGGAAAACACCGTGACGAAATCGGCATGTTCTAGAACCAAAAATTCGAACACATGTGACATCTACCAACCCGCATTGGGCCCGCGTGGTGGATAACGGTCCACCCCCTCTCACTGAGTGGAGGCCTATGTCCCAGCAGTGAGAGCATTTTAGGCTGATTATGATAAGACATTGAGCACATATGTAGGTAGGTAAGACAATTAAATTATATAATATTATAACAACTGTTTTTATATTTATTTGTATAGTTAGTTATTAATTTAATTTATCGTTCGATTGTATATAAGATTTGTCATCTATGGTTATTTTAGAAATAAATAACAACTTCATTTGTCCGTATATTCAAATTACAATTGTCATTATTTGAGAGTTGTATGACATGGCTATAACACGGCAAATACGTAGAGTCAATTTGCTTAAAAATTAACTGTAAAAAAACAAAATACGAACTTATCTTCTTTTTTTTTTGCGTGTCCAAATGGGCACGGTTGGACTTTATCGCTTAACGAATACATCCCTTGACTTTCACTCTTAATTAAACATGTCCAATTATTTCTTTGCCTTTCGTAGAAAATGCTAGAACGCAAGGTCCTTCCTTCAGCAGAGTGTGACACCAATTTGGGTCAAGTTGACGGACTTTTTGTACTGTTACGCACGAATAATCTATTTTAGTCATTGAACTTGCTAACTGTTATATAATTACGATTTCATGGCCATATAATCAATTATTTGTATCAATAAATTTTAAATAAAAATGTAAGTGCAAAAAGCAACTTAAAGAAATTTGAAGAGTTTTTAGGCGCACCTTTGCGGAAAGCTTGTTTTAATAAGGGTCACTTCACATGACATCGTACGATAAAAACAAATCGGTTATAATGATAATTTGTATATAATTACGAAAGTACTTCGTTGTACAAGGTTTAACTAAATAACCTTAATCTATTCAATTGCTCTCGTCAAAAGTAATTAAAGTGCAATAACATGCAGTTTGGTATTTCAGCACCACATAAGTATCACTAAATGGGTTCAATGCTAAACGTGTTTACAACATCGTTCTGTTTCTGTGAATCGTTTGAGGATGACAGAGACATAATGATATCACTAAATATTATATAACAAAGTCCCCTCGCCGCGTCTATCTGTCAATCTAAACGCGATAAACTCAAAAACTACCGAACAGATTTTCATTCGGTTTTCACCAATGATACGGAGTGATATTTATGAAGAAGGTAAGGCGGAGTTAAGGCGGCTATGTAACAGCAGCAGAGCAAAAAGACAAAAAGTCAGCGCTGGCAGGCGATGCGACGAGGCGGATCTGGGGCCGCGGGAATTTATAAAAAAGTAGCTTTTATTTTGGTAGATATATTGTGTATCTCACAACTTCCACGGGAACAAAGTCGCGGACGGAAGCTAATAGCACGAAAGGCATTTAGTGAATTCTGGTGCAAACAGACCTTATTTTCAGAATGTCAAAAATTCACACTCTAAAACCCCTTTTTACAAGCTTTGTTACTCTGAACTAACGCAAACTCAAAGTATTTGTTTCAATTAAACCAATTACAGGCACTTTTGAATTGTCAACGGGTCGGTCAGTCAGAAAGATCGAAAGTTTAGTTGCCCATTCCAAACCTACTACTCATAAGACTGCTACAAAACTAGTTGTCAGATGTCTAGCTACTTTTACTTTTGACGACTTCTTAGCATATATATTGACATGTCAATTTTTTGCAGCCTTAATCGATTGAACTGTAAATGATTAATTTATTGCCTAATTTACATTTTGACCCAAAATCATTCATTCTACACGAAGCTTAACACTTTTGTCTGCGACTTTGCCTGCGTGGAGTTTGGAAATTATCCCTCGAGATCGTACTACCGAGATAAAAACTATCCTTTGGGTCATGGACTACCTGGGCTGACCGGATTTGGATGAAATTCGGCACACAGATAGTTTATAACCTGCTATGTAATTACGCAACACATTTTCGTAAACGATTACGACAAATTTGTTTCATTTTGACAGTTCAACAATATTCATTGCGTTATTTACTTTGTAGAGCAGATTTTTTTTTCGAATTTATGAAGCAATGGATTAGCAATTTGTTTCAAAACGATAAAGCTGAAAATCTATTAAAGAAATTTGACAGATTGTAGTAGGTTGATGTGCTGGCGTCTGTACTTACCCAGCTGCCTATTTTGTTTTGTATTTTGGAATAAAATATAAGTATAATCAGCCTATATATATTTCCACTGCTGGGAAACATTCACCAGACCTCCTCCCTGTGAGGTCCCCCTTACAGAGAGGAGGCCTGGTGGATGTATTCCGATAGAACTACGAAAACCGCCCTTACTAAAATCGTTGGTTTGGTTGGTTGGTTGACTGTAGCTGACTGGTTGGTGGACTGTTGTGTTGGGTACAGTGTAGATCACCTAAATTAAAATTGCACACCTCTCTCCACTGCTTGGGTCTGTACGATCATGTGGGATATTTTCCGACATACACGCCGGCGAAGTCACGGGTAAAAGCTTGTTTATAATATTAGTATACATTCTACGTAGGTACTGATACCGCAAGTTAGTCCGTATTCCCTTCACTAGCCTGTTTTGCCGTGGCCATGTATGTATCTCGATTGGCAATACAATCACTTCACGTGAGTGTTATGCAATGAATAATCTTCAATGACAAGGCTAACATTAAACACAGTACCCGGGCGGCCGAGTTCTGCTCTGGTGAAAATAGAGAATGCTCATTTAATAGTATAGCAAAGTTCATACCAAATCCATGTATAAATAGTACATACTAATTCCATGCTGCCATGATAGTAGGTACTTGCTAATTCCATGCTGCCATGATAGTAGGTACTTGCTAATTCCATGCTGCCATGATATTAGGTACATACTAATTCCATGCTGCCATGATAGTAGGTACTTGCTAATTCCATGCTGCCATGATAGTAGGTACTTGCTAATTCCATGCTGCAATGATAGCAGGTACTTACTTATTCCCTGTTGCCGTGTCATTATTCTAAGGTAGCCATCTTGTTCTAAACTTTGGGCGACCGAGATCTGTTCGGGTGAAAATAGAAAACGAATTTTCTCTGATATGACCTAGATAAATCGATTTTTCTTCTTCGTAAACTTATATTGCAACTTTCATCGAAATCGTTAGAGCCGTTTCCGAGAACGTGATTACAAATAATAATAATAATATATACATACAAATGTTGCTTGTTTACCTATAGGATTTAAACGCAGACGATTCAAGCATTTTTTACACGCTTCACTTGAAATTTTTACGCTATGTTTTAAAAACATGAGATTAGTAAGTATACAGGTTCAAATTAATTAGCTAGCAAAACTCTGGAGACTTGATAGGTATTGACATCTAAACATGTTATAACAAAAATAAATTAATATGATGAGTTTTTTTTTGGGATGCCAGCCGTCCGCCGAGAGTGCAGTCACTTGAAAAATGAGTTTAAAAAAATCACAGACGTGATAAAATAAAAAGAAACAGATTTTCACAACGCATACTTCAAGTAACATTAATAAAAGAGGTCGCTGTCCCCAAAAAAACATGAAATCTTTTTTTTTTTTCTTGTTTATGTATCGATACCATTGATTTCGGCAGAGTTTCGATACCTAATATTTGACCCTGTATAAATAGCTACACCTGGTACACTATAGTATCCCGGAGTCGTAGCCCGGAGTCTGCATTTGTGCCCAGTTGATAGCAGTAAGCTCGCCCCCTATTACATAGGACTTAAACATAACTGGCGAAATGTGGGTGTACAATGTAACCCTCTGCCTAACCCTTCAGGGAATATGGGTGTGATGTTATGTTATAATTTTATGTACTACTAGCTGCGCCCCGCGGTTTCAACCGCATAAGTGTCGATCCCGTGAGAATATCGGGATAAAAAGTATCCTATGTCCTAACCCAGGTCATGGTCTACTCATGTGCCAAATTTAATCCAAATCCGTTCAGCCGTTTTAGCGTGAAAGCGTAACAAACAAACAAACATACAAACATACAAAAAATCTAATCTTTTCTCTTTATAATATTAGTTTAAATTTAAATCATATCTTTGTGATACGTCTCCGATTGGCTGTTGTGTTTCGTTCGGTCAATGGAAAGGGATTTGTCAGTAAAACTGATTTGATTAGTTATTTCTTCAGGTTATGAAAAATATTTCCTTTCAATACTTCAGCTTATCTTGAAATTTTAACACATATTGATCAACGGTTTGCTTATGTACAAGAGTTCATGAACAGTACATTGGTACTTAAATACTTACAAATGTTATTCCTTTTCACGAACATAATAAAATGCGACATAAAAACGTAATCTGAAAAGACGATAAAAATGATTGCTTGTGAAAACGTTTACATTACATATGTCGTGGCCAGATCTTAGAATTGACCATTTCATGAAATGGCCAGCTAACATTGGCAATATCGTTTAAACGTCAACGTTTAATGATATGTCAGTCAACGTTTGGCCAAATCATTAATGTAGGGTATCCATGATGTATGTTGAAGTAAAAATAGTCAAGTAACTGCGACCAACTTGAAAGTAGCGCTCGCTGTGACCATTCGCCGTTGGTCACAGTTCTAACCTAACCTAACCCATTTGGTCTGGGCTACGTTGCATGTTACGCCGCGGCAGCGGCCGGCGAGCGCTACTTCTAAGTTGTTCGCTTTCCATAATATCATATTTGGAAACCTAACAAAAGTCCATCGACTTTTTTGCGTGGTCACCCTACTTTGTTTGATTTGTTGAATGCCGCCGCGATTATGCACAACAATAACACAGCGACATCAATGCCTCTACCGGTGGATAATCTAACTATTTTACGATATGATCACTAATGTTTGGCCACATCATGAAGTAGTCGTGCGTTTGACTGTTCATAACATTAAACGTTGAGTATTCAATGATCTGGCCAGGCCACATCATGATGTGACCAGTGGATGATGTTCATTTCATGAAATGATCAATTTTAAGATCTGGCCACGACACAGGGGCTAAAGTCTGCGGGTAACAAAGTTTTTCCCATTTTAAAAGATAACCAATAGTCAGATTATCGGTTGGAAGGCTGCTCAATACTGCATGTCTATACTGAGCCATTTTTAGTGACATACCTAATCAATGTTTAAGAGGAACTATGGTTCCTGTATCTTTTTACTTAGTGCAGGAGCCAGCTGTTTAATTTGTTTTCGACCACTGCTTGCACAATCATGTTTAACTTTACGTGTTTTTCACCGTACAAACTGCGTTAAAGGATCGTCCGTTTTGTAAAAGTCTACTGTAATCTATTGGTTGCAAGTTGGGTACCGTTACTAAGATAGATTGAATCAGATTTAATAATAAAGGTCCCGGCCAGATGTTATGAACTTTTTTATGTAAACACGCTGATGCTGTGTCTTTTCACTCGCGAAATTCCAATTTTCTTATGTTTTTGCAAACGTGAATAACATTTGATTAACCTAAACTTTAGTATTACAGTCCGGCCGTCGGGAGAATGCATTCTTGACACCTGTCAGTTGGATAATTTCTAGTAGTAATAAGGATCAAATTCGCAAAACACATAGTATGAAACTGACATGTCAAGTAGGCATTCTCTCAACGGCCGGACTGTAGAGAATCTTATTTCTGTAAGGGAACCTGAATTCTTTTATTGGCGTATTGGCGCTTTCTCTTCAGGCCAGAAAGTTCTCAGTAAATAAACTTTTCGCAAATCTTGCTATTTCTGAAATTGCTAGGAAACATAATTTGTGTTGATTAAAGAAACAATCATTAGAAGGTCATCCCTAAAATATTTTTCGTTAAACATATTTAACGAAAAATATTTTAGTTACTGACCAGCCATCTACTCTCTCGTAATTACGCAACATATTTTCGTAAACGATTACGACAAATTTGTTTAATTTGACATTTCACCAACATTCATTGCGTTATTTTCGTTGTTGAGCAGATTTTATTTTTCGAACTTATGAAGCAATAGATTAGCAATTTGTTTCAAAACGATTCAAATTCCGATTTATCGTGTATTACGTAATTAGGGTACAGATCAGCACTCTAATTGTGTAACATACTTTCATTCAATCTGAATGATTTTTGAAGGATATTGTTAATCCATTGCTTCATATGATCGAAAAAATTGTCTGCTCAACAACATAAATGACGCAATGAATGTTGTTGAAGTGTCAAAATTAAAGCCATGGCTACTGTAAACTGTGTATTACGCAATTTGCCTTCCGGCTCAATTTCAGCATTACTTTGTTAGGAGAAACACTAAAATTTCTGCCATAAAATTACAAAATAAAGAAACAAACGTATAAGCATAACGTAAGCGATAACGTTATAGTCTAAAATTTTATTTCAAATAGTAGACGAGCTTTTTCATTTCATGTACAGACGCCACCAGGTCAACCTACCCGAAACTGTCAAATTTTCCCTATCAACTTTGAACCTTATGCTTTAGTGATAAAGTTGAAAATCTATTAAAGAAATTTGACAGATTGTAGTAGGTTGATGTGCTGGCGTCTGTACACATCATGATGAGTTAGCTGCACAGTTGACTGTAACATAACATCACGCCTGTCTACCCCGAAGGGTTGGGCAGAGGTTTGCGTATGTACCTACACCCACATTTCGCCAGCTATATTATGTCCCATTTAATAGGGGGCGAGCCTATTGCCATCAACTGGGGACAAATCCACACTCTGGGCTGCTAACTGAGCAATTACAGATGGAAAAATCCAATATCACTATGCCCGATTCGGGAATCGAACCCAGGACAACATGCTCAGCGTTTGCGACCACTAGACCAACGAGGCAGTTGATCTTAATAAATCAAACACTCGTACATACTTTCTTTTGTTTCCTTGTGTCTTTTAGGGTGCATCTGCGTAGTAATTAATCGTTATGCAAGAGTTTATTTTTTGAAAGAAACTTGCATAACGATTAAGGTTATTTGGTTTTCCACAAAAAAACAAAAAACCCGTTATTGTTTTTAGTATTTTGTTGTTGAAATATGATTTTTAGATGCTCAATGGATCATTGTAAAGAGTTAAAGTCTCTCACAACATTATGGTCCTGAAAGGGTTAAATTAATCCGGAGCTACTGTCTCACTGCTAAGCAAATGACTCCCTCATAGACTTCCACATCTATCTATCTATTCCCTGCTCTAGCAAATCCGACATAAATTAATCCTAGTCGATAGTTATTTTTAATTCAAATGTTAACTTTTCAGATACCTCCGACAAACTGCTGCGAAAGGCTGCGAACGTTCTTCGATACTCGATACGTGAAGGAGACTCTGGTGGTGGCGTTCAAACAAGGACCAAACAACCGGAGGCTGAGGGTCATCATGCTGGTTATCGTCATGTGTGTTATAATAGGACCAATTTATGGTGAGTATTTCTATTGTAAGAGGCCGTGCGTCGTAACGTATATAAACGAAACGTAAATTCGAACGATTTTTGAATCAAAATACAATTATCACAAGTTTTGTGACAAACACAATTAGTATCACACTTTTTTTTTGAGAAATTATCAAATAACTTCTCCCGCTCTGGGTGGAGCGGGAGGGCGTGTCAGACTCTTACTGACTAAAACCCACCCGTGTTCCTTCCGTTGCCTGTACGTTGCCAGGGGCCACGGTATCCCTTTCGGACTTTCCCGCAACCCCGGCAGGCATCGGTCCTATCGGACCCCTTCACTTGCTGACATCTCTTTGAGGCGCGCGTGGAACACAACGCGCCGTCGAATCGGGCCTGGTCCTTATCGGACGGCGAGCTACCCATTGGTCACCGTCCGCAAGCCCGCGCCTACGGTGGCCGGGAATCGGCCTGTGATTCCCGATGCCCAGGGCGTCTCCTGCAGCGGCTAGGGGCGTGAGGGCGCGAAATTTGCCTCTTCCTCACGCGTTCTGCCTCCTCCTTTGCGAGCATTACTGCTTCGCAGAAGGAGGTGACGGCCTCCCATGCCCTCTCGCTCCGTGCCATGGCCTGGACTAGGGCCGGACGCGAGAGATCCCCGCCGCCGAATTAGTATCACCCTTAGAATAGATATGAATAAAGTTTTAAAACTAAGGCCGTGCGTACTTTGGACGCGTTTTCGTACGAATTTTACTCGTGGGAACACATACGAACACGCATGAACGATCCCGACCTTCCAAGTACTAAGGGAGCGAGCAAACTAAGTGCGAGTTAGTTGTATACGTACGTATAGTTCCGACGACGTCCGAAAACAATCCGAACTTATTGGGGTTTTCGTGCGTTCAATGCGATATTTGACGGAGAAAAACGTATTCAGTGTTGGCACTCAATTCGTACGACCATGATCACGTTTACGTACGATACAAATTCGTGTCCAAGGTGCGCGCGGCCTAAGTTAATATAAAATATATAACGTGCGAAACGAATATTTTCAATTTGAAAATCGTTTGAATTTAAGTACGTTACGCTAAGCCCACGTACGCACGGACGTAAAAATATCGCGGCGGGATTTTATCGCGTACTGGATATTCAACTCTCGGTGTTGAGCCGAGCGTTGAGAATCACGTTAGGACGCACTCTCGTCCTTAGGCAGAGCTTTGAAAATCCAGTGCACGAAAAAAATCGCCGCGATTTTGGCTTACTCCACGCGAACGAGCTATAGATCCACTGAATTTTCATGTCCCACTTAACATTAGTTTAGGCAAAGTTTTTGCTAGTTGTTTAGGTATTTTCGCATCGGCCCAGATGGGCTATTATCAGTTGTTTTTTGACCATAGTTGTAGTGATCAGAGACTTAAGGGTGTTCCGAAGAAAAGTAAGAAAATCTAATACCTACTTCCATATCTATGCATAAAATAAATTAAAGTCGCTTTTCTTGTCTGTCTGTGTGACCGCGTTGTTCTTCTAAACTGCGCAATTGATTTTGATGAGGTTTTCACCATCATTTGAAGAATTTATTCCGGAAGGTTTATGTCTATAATTAATTCATATTAAAAATATATAATTAAGAAATCGAAAGAAAGCGATGCGGATGAATTTTTTGATGCCCAATGAGCTCGTTCCCTTTTTTTAAGTTTTATTATATAGTTGTAAATATATTGTAGTGTTACCTTGTATATTGTAATAAAAGTTTATAACTGAGTAAATAAATATTACTAGTAAAAAAAAACTCAATGTTTTTTGAAGTCGTAAAAACCGTACGAAGCAGGGGCGGGTAACTGATAAAAGCTCCAACACACAGGCGCGACATGATAACGTGACGTAAATCTAGTAAACCAATGTATTAAGGCTCTCGCAGACAGCCCAATGGCTAGCATAGTGATTTTAAGCCTAGGCAAAACAAGAATAAATATTGGTAGGTATGTATCTATTGAACACTACGGTATAATATAAACACAACTTCGATATTTATCGCCGCTTCAAATTATCTTTTATCAATTTGTTGACTGTTTGAGATTGCAATTTAGTTAATTTGTTTCGACCACTTGCAGATAGATCAGCATTGACCTAAATTATGAATAAATTGCACATTAAATCAATTTTAATAGTCATAGCTTGTTAGAATAAGAAAAAAAAACCGGCTAAGTGCGTGTCGGACCATGCACAATAAACGGTTCCGTAGTTGCGATGAATTATTTAACCAGAAAAAAACTTAACGTTCGAGATGAAAAACACGTTACCCATACATCGACATGAGCCACAGTCAATTCTTCAACTGCAAATGTAAGTATTTTATCGCAAAAAAAATGTTTATGTGTGATAAAACTAAAAATTAACCATTTTCGGACATTTCCTTTAGATTTTGATTTATTTGCGAATATCAAAATATGTCGCATATGTGGCCGTATTTTTATTGCGTTGACTTAGAAGCTTGATTTTTTTAGAATTCCATGGGACCACAGTGGGTATTTGATATTAATTTCAACTTGATGCGTCCACGCGTTCCTGAAAAAATGGGTCCTTACAGACTGACAGACAGACAGACGGCGCGGTGAAGTGATTCTATAAGCGTTCCGTTTTTTCCTTTTGGGGTACGGAACCCTAAAAAATATTTGGTTCTTCAACAATCGAAGTACGAAATCAATAAAAAAATCAATGAATAACATTATTTTACGGTTAAATCTTCCATCTAGAATTCGGTTATTCTTGGGCAAATCAATTTAGAAAATATTTTTGTGCATACCAAATCTAAAAAATTGAATATAAATTGCTTTTTTTAAGTAAAACAAATGTCGTTCATACCTTAATAAAAGGCATTTGAAATAACAACGGAAAACGGATTTAATGTAAAAAAGTAAAATAATTATATTCACAATAGTTGATTTTGACGCTAACTCTCAGACCAAATAAAAAGCCAAGACATAGCGCTGTCGAGCGATTTCAAAATAAAAAGTACCCTGCTGTAAAATTCAATGATTTTCCTTTTTATGTTATTTTTTATTACAAATTTGACTATAATATAATAGAAAATATCATTTTTTATAGAGAAATATAAAAAGAAACGCGGTATTTGGGGCATTTTCCCGAAAATATCGAACAAAACGGACTTTGTGGTGGAACTGGTTCCGTTGTGTGACTCGATTTAAAAGCGAAATGAAGGTAATAAGCCTTTTTAAAATTTATTTAAACTAAAAATAATGCATGTAATTAATTGATAAATTCAAGAAAATAGCCTTAGTTTCAAGGATTAACACAAAATGATATTTTTTTATTGTTTTTTTGTGACTAAAAACAATATTTTATTTTATTCAACAGTGACGTGAAGACGGTTTCGTAAATATATGTGCACTTAGTAAGGTGTAGTTTAATTGTAGTTTTATTGTAAATGGTTGTATATGTGGGCGGGTGAGCGTGTATGCACAGAGCGGAGGTGTAGTTTTGGTATGCTTCACTGTATTGTTCGCAGCGCTATGTCTTGATTTTTTATTTGGTCTGAGATCTAACTTATCTGTGTCAGGGATCAGTGAAAGTGGCGAGCCGTGTCCTGAGACCGGATTTACTTGGCATTATCTCGCATACGGTACGCCCTTGGCATTGAACTGACGTTTCCATCGGTCGCAGTTACGGGTTAGTTACGCCACTGCTTTCACTTCGTTTCGCTTTCTATAGAGCCGGTAGTACTAACGCCAACTCAAGATTCAAGATTCAAGATTATTTATTTGTGGAAACATGAGTACCTACACATACAGAGCATGCAAGTTATTAAATCACATTATAGTTTAGATCAGTCATGTTTGGCCTTAGCGGCGTACAAATATTTAAATTTCAGTAATAAAAGTTATTGAATAAAGTATTCGATTAAATAAGAACAAAATAATAAATGTCAATTTCGAAAACAAATAAATTAAATATATGGTCATAGTTACGTCACAATTATTAAATGTCAATTAAAATCAAGGCATATGCTTGTTAATACCGGCTCTGAAAAATAGGAAAAAAAGTAAATTTACTACGTCGTCGTTTCAGTTTCCCACAGGTCCAGAGATATCGATGTATAAAAAGTTGTTACTTGAAATATTTTTTTGATAACTTATTCTAATTCACTCATATTGTCATCAATAGCAATTAAGCCTGTTTAATCTGTTCCAAAAGTAACTGATGAAAATGTAAACAAATGGATCAGACAACGTAGCTGTGGATGCAAATAAGTAGTCCACTCACAAATTGAATGCTTTTATTTGATTATTTGAATACTTAAACCTGAAATTCTAATTTAAAATCACTTGAGGTTTTTTTTCTAACTTGAATTTTTGTCAATGATTTTTCAATTATAATTTTATAGTGTTATTCAAATATCAATATAGGAACTACATTGTTTTATCACTAAATCAATTAAATACAGTATTATAAACCCAAAAAAAGTATTAAAAGATAAATTCGACTACTGCTTAGTTGAATTTATCTTATACATATATACTGTCTTTGTGTTGCTCAAAAAAATTATTGAACTGCAACAATTTTCTACTACAGTTGAAACGTCCGTTTCTGTCGCGGTCATGATGTGACGTCATTTGCCACGTTACTGCTTTGTTTAAATCTGTTTTTTAGCCCCAAATCATATAAATTAAATTATTTTTTGTGGTTTATTCAAGCAGAAATCGCACTTACTTACTTACTTTAGTGAGATCTCAAGCACTTTGCAAATAATAGATTTTTATTCACATAGTTGTTTACGTCATTTCCGTCATTATCGAAGGCGACGCGTTTTGCGTTTGCTTTCCGTTCCAACAAAAAAAAACGTAACATAAAATAATGAATTGTAAAGGATTTGTGTAAAAAAAAAAATGAGTATTTGTTTCTCGACTCCTATACAATGTACATTTAAATAATTATTAAGTTTTGAATTACGTGCATATTCCTTATTTATTGGGAAAGTCCTGAGATATAAAGGTGATAACTTCTAAATACAGGTGAATGTGTTACTAATTCCCTTAAGTGAGTGATTCGGCAAAACAGTTTAAACAGGGTTTGTTTACAAATTCATCAGATACTTTTGGAACAGACCACTGCTTGTTGTTATTGTATTGATTCCGTTGAATAGGTACGCACGAAAGTAAGAATTATTGACCCGGGAACACCAAAAGCAATAGCTGTTGTTATGTAGCTAGTTTACTATTACCACAGTATAAATAAGTAACAGTATTATATCTCGGCAGTGACCTTGAAATAATTACCTACGACCGCTCGGTAGATAAACCTTCCTAAGATAATACTGCTACTTATTTATACTGTACTATTACCTACTTACCTTCGATTGTATCATGTTCCGCAAGTTATTATCAAGGGAAAGGATAACTGTCGCTTAGTGATGCGCTAAAAGCCGATACAAACATAAGTAGGTAGTGTGTACAATCACGAGCATAAATATATTACTATGCAAAAGCGTAACATAGCATCACACCCGTATTCCGAAGGGCTAGGCAGAGGTGTACCTGTAATAAACCCACATTTCCCCAGTTATATTTAAGTCCCATGTAATAGGGGACAAGCCTATTGCTAAAGTGATCAAGGTATCATCAATCTTCTGAATTTAACTGAGTAGGCAGATATTTATAACGCAAGATTTTTCCGATATTATTACATTCTGAGAGGTGACCCACATCTTTTTGAAGTCGATGCAGCATCCTATATTTTGGCGTCGCTTGTCTCGTCAGATAGTTTTAGTGTTCCTTCGATGTCACATATTTGTGCTAACACTTGTATATACCTTTCACAAATGATCACATATATTTGCAATCATCTTGACGACAGATTAATGGATGAATTATGAAATCAGATATTATTGCCGAGCTGTCCATAGTTGACAAAACCTCCTTGAGGACATTGTAATAATGAGGATAAGAATATGAGACAGACCTAGACACACATTAGGCAATTGAAGTTTGAAACGTCATTGTAACTTAATAACGTTTAAAAATAAATCATTCAGCATCATCGTAATGAGAAAATCCGTTGAAGTACCGTAAACTGCCCTAACTTTGCCTGGCGTCCTAAGTTTGCCTATAATGAAAATGATGTAATATCTTTTTCATTTTACTTGTATGGCAAAGGAAACTTTGAGATTTTATAGACAGCTTTAAGTTTCGATTGCCATACAAGTAAAATGAAAAAGATATTACATCATTTTCATTATAGGCAAACTTAGGACGCCAGGCAAAGTTAGGGCAGTTTACCGGTACCTATTAAAATCCGCCAAATCTCAGAAAAAAACTTCAAAACGAGTATCTCATGCTCGTTTCAAAGTTTTTTGACGTGCGAGTTTTTTTTAGTCATGGTCGAGAAAAATTGAGATAAGATGACCAGTCAAGTTACCCCTGAGCATGGAAACTGCGGGGTAACTGTCGAGCAGACGAAATTTTCAAACATATGAAGCATTAGCGTAAAAGCATGTTACGTAATTGATGTGCTGGTCCAAAGCTCTGAAAGTAGGGAGACCCCAGTTTAACTTGAATATCCATCACGTGTCAAGGGAAAAATGAGGTTCCGTCATGAAAAAACCCGAATTTAAACTATCCTAAATCACCAACACGGGTGAAATGAGCTGAGCTGAGGCATGATTAACACTACTTGTTTCTTCTGCTTATAAGAAAAGGCCTTGCCTTGAAGTGAGGGAATTATAAGCTGGTATAGTAATCTTCGCTTTGCCGATGACATCTGCTCATGGCAGAGATGCTGGAACAGTTAGACCAGATGCTGCACAGCCTAAATGGAGCCTCTCGGCAGCTCAGCATGAATTTGCACAGGACAAACGTCATGTACAATTCACACGTCTTGCCAATCCATTTCGAAGGGTCGCTTCTCGAAGTTGTGCAGCAGTATGTCTACCTAGGGCAAGTCATCCAGCCGGCAGACACAACTTTGAGAAAGAAATCTACAGAAGGATCCAGTTGGGTTGGGCAGCGTTTGGAAAACTTTGTCAAGTGTTCTTGTCGCATATTCCTCATAAGGCCTTCAACCAGTGCGTCCTGCCCGTTATGGCATACGGTGCTGAAACGTGGACACTGACAGTCGGGCTGGTCCACAAATTCAAGGTCACTCAGCGCGCTATGGAGGCTAAGCTCGGAGTTTCTTTTAGCTTTAGAGTTCGAAGTATAAAATCAGAAATGGAGTTATCCATAAAAGAACTGGAGTTACTGACATAGCTTGCAGAGCTAGCAAGCTGAAGTGGCAGTGGGCTGGCCATGTTTATCGAAGGACTGATGGCCGGTGGAGCAAAACGAGTCCTGGAGTGGAGATCGCGTATCAGCAAGCGTAGTGTGGGACGCCCCCCAGGCAGATGGACCGACGACCTTAAAAAAGTGGCTGGGACAGACTGGATGCGGAAGGCGGAGGACAGGGTGTTGTGGCGCAGTCTATGCCCAGCAGTGAACTGCGATAGGCTTAGTTGATTTGATTTGATAATAATCTGAGTATTGTTACCACAATGTACAGTCAGGATGATTTAATCTTGTCAAATGGACACCGTGTCATAGCCATTTTATACAACTGTCAAAGAATGACTGCTGTAATTTGAATATACAAACAATTTAGGTAGGTATTCAATTTGTTTAACAATTAATTTTCCTGACTTTACGTTAGTTTCAATCTCGTGAAGGATTGTAAAAAAAATGCATTAATTCAATTTTAATTCTGCACCGCAAATGTTTTCTAGTCATTATCAAAGTCACATTAATTAATTACAGTTGATTTAGCTCTCACATACCTATTTGGAAAATCAATCTTATCAGTTATGTAATTCCTACTTAACGTACATAGGTATAACTTGGGGTACCGTACTTGTTTCTTGTAATTCAATCAATCTTCCCAGCCTTTTCCCAACTATGTTGGGGTCGGCTTCCAGTCTAATCGGATGCAGCTGGATACCAGTATTTTATATGGAGGGACTGCCTATCTGACCTCCACAACCCAGTTACTAGGTAAGACGATACCCCTTGGAAAGACTGGTTGCCAGACTTCCAGCCTTCAGACTACTCGTAACGAGTGTCAAAGATTTACGAATGACAGCCAGTATGATAAATGCCTCAAAAAACGGGCATCACTTCTTATTCCATTAATCGAAAGAATGAACCATTTTGAATGCGAGAATAGAACTCCCAGATCTTCAATATACTTTAGAACAGTTATAATTTTTATTAGTTTTTTTTGGATTTTCAGAAAAACGCAAAAATGATAATGAACGGTGTGATGCAAATGCAAATATTTGAACATTTAATGTTTTTGAAGTTTATTGATATTATATTCAAGTTATTATATAGGCGAAACAGAAAAGATTTCGCTGATAGAAACACAAATGTGCCTGATTTTTTATTTATTTTTCCCTCGGATGTGTTTATTATCTTAAAATATTCTGCAGAACTGTATTAACTATAAAAAAAATCAGATACAAATCTATCAGGCCATCGAAGATATGATGATTATGGTTTTCAAATATTTCTCTGATAAAAGGGTTATCACTTTCAGCACACAAAAATGCAACTAATAATTTTTGTTGAGACAATTAACTTTTCTAAAATGTTTTTGGTTTCAGATTTTTGATTAGTGAAAAAAAAAACTAATCTCGAAAAATCCGAAATCCTTCGTGATAAGCATCTGGTATTTTTCAGGCAGGTTAACATAAAACAAAACAATAATGTGTGTGAAAATAAAATGCTTCTACCCTATAAAACCAGCGCAATTTTTTTTTTCAAAATTTCAGAAAAATATACACAGCTTGGGGGGCGTTCATAAAATACGTGAGATGTTTAAGGGGGGGAGGGGGTCGAGTCAAATCTCATCTAATCTTACGTTGGAGAGAGGGGGGGTCTCGGCAAATATCACGCAACTTTTTTCTGATTGAAACAAAAAAAAAATATACTATTTTGGTCCATTTAATCCAGATTGTAACATGTTTAAGATTTAATCTTAAGCGTTATCGTAATACGATTAAGATCATTCACTAATTCGTTCGAAAGAAAATAATTTCATTCATACTTCGACGTTATATATGTACTGACTGTCAAACCACCATATTTGTTTTTACAATAACAATCCAACGCGTTTACGTAAGAAACCCACATTTTGAAAAATCTCATGTGAGATTGGGGGATGGGGGAGGGGGTTGAATAAAATCTCACAACATCTCACCAGGGGGGGAGGGAGGGACAGAAAATTAAAAAAAACACCTCACGTAATTTATGGACGCCCCCTTGCTTTAAATAAAATCCAAAAAATCTTTCTAAAAATAGCAGATATTTGGCTTTATCGCATACATAAAAACGTTGCATACACAATAACTTATAACAATTCTTTTGATTTCTATGGATAACCAGAATAAAAATTATAGCTCTCGTTCTAAGCTGAATTGGTTTCTGGAAGTTCTACTCTAGCATTCAAAACATACTTTCGATTAGAAGAATAAAAAGTGATGTCCGTTTTTTGAGGCATTTATCATACTCTGAGCCGGAACCAACTGCTTAACGTACTTTCCGGGGCACGGAATGGTCTCGGTATTATGTTTATGAATGGTACGTTCATAGACGTATAATACGTCTATGGGTACGTTGAATGTTTTCTGGTGCAAACGGATAGGGTGACGTGTTGTGCAATATTAGTGCTGTGTAATTGTGTTACACACATCTTGTATGTCTATACAAGTAAAGTTAAATTCAGCAAGAATCCGCTGGATGCGGGAGGCACAGAATCGGTCGAAGTGGCGGTGCTTGGGGGAGGCCTATGTCCAGCAGTGGACGTCTTTCGGCTGAAATGATGATGAAAGTTAATTTCATAGTTAGTTTTAAGTTTTACATGTGTTTGTAAATTGACATCAAGCCATACATGAAAAAACTTCTACTGCTTGAATACGAGGCT
This sequence comes from Xanthia icteritia, assembly GCA_949128155.2. Taxonomy (NCBI): domain Eukaryota; kingdom Metazoa; phylum Arthropoda; class Insecta; order Lepidoptera; family Noctuidae; genus Xanthia; species Xanthia icteritia. The sequence continues at coordinate 9,677,940 of OX421942.2, read as the reverse complement.
TTTGGCTACTTTGTATGTGTATTTTATGTCATTTTGTTGAATGTGCGTTTTGTTTGTACAGAATAAATAATTTTTCTTTCTTTTGTTTCTTATTCCATGGGACTTAAACGTAAATGGCGAAATGTGGGTGTACTATAGGTACACCTCTGACCAACCCTTCGGGAAAAACAGGCGTGATGTTATGTTGTGTTAAGTTTTCACTTCTATAGGCGTTCCCCATGACTGCCTATGTCTTTTTTTTCACTAACCAATTCTTTTTATTTCTAATTTCAGGTGAAATGTCAGTACTGTATCTCTTCACGAGATACCGATTCAACTGGAACGAGGTCGATTTCAGCATGTTCTCTACTTACGCCATGTGTACTTCATTAGTAGGTAATTATCGCTTAATTATTATTATAATCCATCTTGTTGGCGTATCGTGAACAGAAACCGGCATTGTATTGCATGGGAAAACTACTGAGCAAGTGTTCAGTCGTATGAAGGCAATATCGATTTTAATTACATAGAAATAGACAAAGGAGGTCTTTCCTTATAATGGAAATCCCATTATAAGGAAAGACCTAATAATGACGACGGTTACTATCTACCACATGTCGAACGTAAAAGCTTCGAGAACCTCAGCACTGCTATTCTGTAACCATCTCACCGTGAAAACTTAGGTGAAGTGAGCACTTCACCTAAGTTTTCACAGTGAGATTATTACAGAAAAGACCGGCCTAGGGACTGACAGCTCACTCCGAGCTCACTTCACCTAAGTTTTCACGGTGAGATGGTTACAGAATAGCACTGCTGCACTCATTTGACGCAAATAAATGACTTTGATTTGAAATAAGACCGCTTAGTGTCTGTTTGAGAGTACAAAACACAGGAAAGTCAGCAAAAGGAAGAAGATAAAAATAATATAAGCTGTACTCGCATTGTACGGAAATTCTATACAATGCGAGATCAGCATAAACTGGAAATGTGCAGCTTAATGTGTAGCCGTGTGTACACGTAATTTTTTAATTAACCTCGATATGGAATTTTCTTGGCCTGCATCTCAACTGATGGTAAATGATGATCAGGCCGAAGGTGGAAGCGAGCTTCATCCGGAATCCTCAACCACAGAGGAACTGGCTACTTTACCTCTAACTGCCGAAACACAACAATGCTGTTTACAATGTTGTTTTGGCGACAGACTTAGATAAGATGGTGGTAGCCACAGGACTTAGAACAAGCCCTACCACCACCCAAACCGAGCAGAAAATTTTGTCCCTACTGGGAATTGAACCCGGGACCTCTGGGTTTGAGACAGGTGGTCTAACCACTGGACCTCAGAGGCGGTGAGATGAGGAGGGGAGATGCGAGTTCCTTTTTCCAACCTTTACATTGAATCCAACAGGATAGTAAAGAATCCATTCAAATAATAACAGTAATAACTTAACTATATATACAAGGTCCCATTAATATCGATGGACAAATTTTAACACAGCGTTCAGTACGTCTAACCAAAGATATACAAGCAAAAAAAAACACAGATTAAAGTGATTTTATTTAGACCTAAAATAATAAATGGCATTGGGTAACCAACATTTTTATTGTGTTTTCGTTAGCTGATTTATTTTTCTTGTAAGTATCTAATGCGTTTTTCTTATTATTTTTTGTACCATTGTTCTTATTTTGGTGGTCTGAATGATTTCTAAAAGTTTGTCCATCTATTTTAATGGGACCTTATAGACACACTTTAAAATAACATAAATGCTACCTACGTTTTCCGTCTGGTGCGTATTCATAGGTAAAAAAAAAAGGTTTATAATAACAATAGTGACAGTTTTTTTTCTTCTGTTAGGTATAAATAATATATTATTATGAGTTTTTCTACAGTTCATAAAATTGTGGTTTTCAGGTACTTTATTTTCGGTCGGTGTATTCAGTCATCTACTGAAGTTTGACGATGCCATAATCGGTGTCATTTCGTGTACCAGTAAGATTTTGGCTGGAGTCATGTACGCATTTGCCACGAAGACGTGGCACATATACATAGGTATGTATTCTTTTAAAACGAACACAAACACGTATCCGCTCAGTCTGAAACAACTATACTCCATTTGAAATAAGATTAGACAAATAGACATTTAACTAAACCTTTTTTACAGTACGTTCAACCGATGTTTACTTCGATTGCGTTGGTGGCATGACAAATGGCAGCTGTAGTAAACAGTTGCTATTGTAACCACTTTTTTGCTTTTAATGCCATCCTTATGCCTACGATATAGAAGTCAGAATCGGTTGAACGGACTGTAAAAAAGGTTTGTTTAAATGTCTAATCTTATTTCAAATGGAGTATAGTGCTTTCGAGTGTGTTGAGCCTTTAGACACTAACTGTCCCACCGCCGCGCGCCGACGAGAAAGTGACTAGCTATCAACGATTTCTCGCTCAAGATACATAGTTGTTTAGGTACGTTGCGTCGTCGGCGAGTACTCGTTTGTCACAGCGGCGCAGACATAAGTATCAAAGAAGTGGGATTTTTCCGAGATTTTTTCTTTTTTAATGACTACAAATTTTGGTCTTAAGAAAAAGAATACAAAAAAGTTTATTGCACTAACTTGTACAACTTTTACAGTAAATCTTACATAGGGTCCTCCTTTTAAGTAAAAGATATACCTGTGCTAGGAGGCCCCGCTCTTCAAATTATAAAATGGTAAAAGTGGTGTACCTACCAAAAGATAAAAGAATTTAAAACAAGAGAATCTTATATGTAAAATCTAAACCGTACCGGGTAAACACCCGTTTTGCAAAAAAAGGCTACTTTAAAGTCAACCGTTCACTGCTACGTGGGATTTGCAGGAACGGGTTACCTTAACGCGGTTCATTCGTTTGCCAGTCACGCATTGCGTAGTGTGGCCGTGGGTCGCAGTCACTCGCAGTGGACGGACCAGGCTACATTTTTTCACAAAGCGAAGTTAAGCTACGTTACTAACGGCTACTGTGGATCAACGGCACAAGTTCGAAAACCCGTGCTTTGATTAATTTCTTTACCAATTTTTTTGCCATCGTCATGGGGGCAGAATTTTACTTTTCTGTTTTTCTTGAATTGACAGGATGGTATTATAATCATCCTTTTTTTTTAATTGCAGCTCCATTGATAGAAATATTCAACGGAACATCGTTCATAGCGATGAGGTCGATGGTCTCCAAGTTGGTAGACAAACATGAATTGGGTAAGAATGATTTGTGTTTAGTGCCATCTATCTTACTTAACCGTAACTACATCAAAGCTTCCGTTCCGCTTTCGTTTTCCTGTGGAAATATCAATTAAGTAATTGATATTTAATTTCCATATTTGGTGAATGATTATTAGTAGAATTCGTAAAAGTCGTCGAACCGCAGACGTCTACTTTTGATAACTTTTCACAACTGCCGATAAAACTGCTACTTATTAGAAAACATAATTTGCAGCGTTCATTTTATCACTAAGATACAATACGATAAAAGATTTTTATTTGTTCTTTTTTCTTAATTCTAGGTAAAGTAAATTCGTTCTTCGGCGTGGCTGAAGCGATGATGCCTCTTATCTACGCCCCCATGTACACTACGTTGTATACCAAGACTATCAAGACCTTCCCCGGAGCGTTCTTCCTCCTTGGAGGAGGTTTGACAATGCCAGCCGTTGCCATATTCTTGTAAGTGTTGGTTTTATTTTTCGTAATGGTGTATGCACTGCACTGTTGTCTCAGATATCTGCCAATCTATTCCGTAAAAATCTCACCGTCAAAATTTAGGTGTAGTGAGCTTCAAGTGAGCTGTCAGTAGTGTAAGGCTGCCTGTCCACTGGAGCAGAGAAGACAGGAGAGAAACGGAGATGTGCCATTATTAACCGCCGTAATCCCTAGCATCAAGCAAAATAGTCGCTCACTTTTAATAGACTTAAAAAAAATGAGGACGTTCTCAGTTCGTCGCCATATTTTTATTTTCAAATTCCCCTATTGTTCGAAGACGACTGGACCGATTTGGAAAAATCTTTTTTTGTTTTCTAGGTGGTCCTATATAAATTTATTAACTTGCTTGGGTCGTTTTTGGAAGTAGGTTGTTTTTTTTTTTTACTTTATAGATCACCTGTTATAATATATTGCACCCCCGGACTGTAATTTACCAGTAAGAAAACAGAGGATAAATCATTCTTCATTTTATCAGAGTAAAATTTTGCTGAACTTTTGAAAGTGGCTAAAATTTCGCACACTGACAATGTATTTATTATTTCAGATGGTTGTATCTGGCAAATAAGAAACACATTCAAGCAAACTTAGACAAAGAAGCTGAAAGAAGAGCCAATACAGAAAAGATCGGCATGGAAAACAAAGCGTACGAGACTGATGAAACTGAAAATAAAACAAATGCAGTAGATGACAAAAATGATACTGTCATACAATCACAAATAGAAATAGGATTCATAGAAAGTATTGTAAACAATAGTAAGGTACAACATTAGTTTAGAATGAGACACATTCCTAGACTGTAAATAATTTAATGGGAATAGTTACTTTTATAAACAAATATGATTATAAGAAAGCTTAATAGAAATCAATCCGAGAAAAGCCTAAGTATGCAAAGCACAAGGCAGTCAGACTGTACTGGCAGTAGTCCCGAACGTGTTCCTAATATGTTTTGCACATCGCTGCACTTTAGCCCTGTTACCTAAATCGTCGATTATGTTGACGTTAATCGTTACTAAGGCATCTGTCCCAACGCCTACGAGCACTACTCACTATCAACGACTTTCTCGCTCAAGAAACATACAAAAGATTGTAGGTCCCGTGTAAGTAAAAGAGATACATATATTAATAGTTGATCGCTGATTGTTCACACCTGGGAGTAGGTAAATACTCGTTTGTCACTACACAACACTCGCCGAGACTCACGCCTGATACATAGTACGCATACCAGCGAGTAAGTAATTGCTCGTCACAGTCGCGCACTTGCTGCTCGTTAGTCGCCAACTCGTTTTTAGTTGCAAGCTTACTCCTGTGGGAAAGGTGCTTTAGGTAAGGAGGTTAAGCCCAAGCGGCGATTGCCCTCACTTTTTCCTAATGGGTGGTTTTACCATCACGTTACTGACTACATAAAAATCAAACACATCATTCTCTATTTATGTTTATGTAGGTATATCTGGGCAGTTTAAATTAAGGCGTTTTCTGCCCTATTCGTTTCACGAAGTTACTTCACAGTAGACTTGTAGAGAATTTAAGATGGACCTACAAAATTATTAAGGCTTAGTCAAAAATTTCTGCCAGATGGGAAAATAATATACCCTCTTCGATAATTGTTGAATGTAAAGAAAGATTTTATGAAAAGGATTTTTTAATACAGATTATTAGATTTTAACGTTTTATTCATCGCTTGAGAGACTGAAACAGTACCTACTGATATAACTTGTGAAAGATTTGCCTACCATCCAAGTCAATACATATTAAAACAATATATTGAAATAATAGTAGTTACCATTAAAAGCGAATTTATGACTCAAGCAATCAAACAAGATGATTTATGAATATAACGATAATTATGGTTATAAACGTCTGACTGTACAAGAAATGTCAAAGTATAAAGACCGACCAATAATTAAATCGGTATAGGCATAGGACCCGGTCTAAAATCTGGTTCACGTGGTTTTCTGCACCTGTTCCTCAAGACAAGGCATCGGTTTTAAGAGTGTTTATCCTAAGAGTTGGCAACGTCGCAAATGACTGTCAAATATTTACCTGTTTTGATTAATATGGCAATATTACTGTTTGAAAATATGCAATATGACTAACTAGTAAACTAAAATATTGATTATGAAATTAAGTAATAAATTAAGTATCGTAACACCAAATATTTCGTTTTAGATGTAAAAAAAGCATTTGGTTACTTTCCACATACCTTTTTTACACCTAAAACGGTTACAACATCAAATTCAATGTTATAATTCCAATTCATTATTAATATTCTAGTTCGCTAGTTAGCCTCATTTCCTATTTCCATACAGTAATGTTGCCAAATTAATTAAAAGAGCGAAATATTTGCGACGTTGCCCACTTTCAGAATAAACGCTCTTAAGCAACTTATTATTTATTTTGTACATTTACACTAAAATATATCTTTTCAAAAACATTGTTGACGCGGCACTTTAAATTCCTATGAGGGATTCGGAATTGGTTTTGTTCTACTAAATTGCAAGACAAAGTTTTGCACACCCTATGAAGTGATATATAGTGTACTAAGTATAAGTTTAATATACGTAGGTGTATGATATCCTAATAATTATGTGTGAGTACTTATTTGATGAAAATAAAGAAATATTTTTAAATGCCTAGTTTTGATTTTGATGTCGGAAAAATATTTTTCGTCGTGGGTAAAAACAGAGCGAAACTTTTGTCATTAGGTGCAATCTTGCAAAAGGTAAGTAATCGGATCTCCTTTGAAAAAGTTGTACAGTAAATTCCTAACACAAAGGTTCCTATTATAATTTGTTAATTCCGAAAAAAGTAAAAATCTCACACCTTACTAGAAACATGAATTTATTCCATACTCATTTCAAATATAAACATTTATTTATGACTATTAGTAGATATACTAATTACAATTATATGAAGCAAAAGTTCCAATAATATATTTCCAAAACAGTAGAATATTCAAACGTATAAAAATATAACAAACCAAGAATACCTATTTGAGACTCCTGCTACAGATTCATTAAAAGATCTTTAAACTTTCGTAAGCATTATAAAATTCATCCATTATGTTCCTAGGGAAGCATTAGACCATTTTTATTGTCTTTCGACAAACCAGTCTTAGTCCTTGTATGCACATAATCTTTTTGAATCTAGTACAAACATGTATGACAATATTATTATAAAATCTTACACAGAAATCGAGACGTGGTAATAAAAACATTTATACTGTGCACAATATTTCATACACTTTGTAAGGGACTTCTTTTCCTGAGAACGAGATGTACATCGCTTGGTGGCTTGGATGAACCTGAAAATATAATTACGAGATTAAATTAATGTCGAATTAAATTATAGCTGGTCTAACAACAGTTTTAAGTCTTGTACTTAAGGTACTGGTCCCAGACATTATGGGAAAATATAGTTTCTACTAAGCACATAGGATTCTAAACTCCCATGTTAGAGCACCTTCGGAATCCTAAAATTGCACGATGCTTGGTAAATTGTGGTCATTCTATCAACACCGAGCTATCGCTTCGAATTTGTAGCAATTGCACAGAATTGTGCAATTTTAGTTACCCGTTTACGGTGCAGTGGAAGTAGGTACGGTAGGCCGCACGTCAGTGGTAATAAAACTAGTATAAATGGCCTACAATTCTATTGAACTCCATACTACGTAAGCCAGCTCAAGTGTTGATGAGCGGGTTACTGTACGTAAGGTGCATGAGTGTGCGTTCATTAGAGGAATCCGATGCTTACCTTCCCAGGTGTCAATGACCCTTGTTCCTTAGCCCTGCCCACGTACAGAAGTTCTCCACTGGATGTGTTGCCACCGACCACTGCGTTCTGAGGTATGTTTGCATCACGGCATTCCTGCCATCGGATCCTATCGGGGCGAGCGCACAGTACCTGTAATTACAACGAAAATTTTGCCTGTTACTATGTTATTTCATTATCATTTATTTTCCTCGTCTTTAAATTAAAGCTCACGAAAGGTTAGATAAGTTCAATACTTATTTTTCAAATTCGAGTTGAATATATTAAGAACATTATTAGCAAGAGTCACGCCCTAGCTTTATTTTTTTAAAATTAATCATGAAAACATTTTTCATTTTGACCAATAAACACACACATTAGTTAATAAGTAGGTACTTTATAAACTATTACTCATACACTGGCTTAACAATAGTTTAATTAAATATGGCAAATAGATACGACATTCTAAGTACCTACTTAATAAAAATAATGAGTAAAATTATTCGTCACACATAATTACAATAATGGCAGAAATAATTTCACAATACCTAAGTACTAATGAGTCAATCTCTGATGTGGTGGATATTTAAAATAAGATGATTATTTTGCCACGATTCACGTAGTCGCCAACAGGCATTGTGCTGATAAATACATAGGGTAAACTAATTCATACATAGGTATTTCCTTTTTTGTCAACAATAACGAACTAACGATATACTTTTCCTAGTAATTATACGTATTGAAAAAAAAACCCCGTTCGATCCGAAAGGGGCATATATATACCTATATGCCCCTTTCGGATCGAACGGGGTTTTTCTGCAATAACATTACCTAAAAGTAATTAGAAATCTTATTATTATTGAAAGTAAAAACTTATTGCTATTTAAAAATCACATTTTTACCCCAATCCCCCAAATAATAATTACTCCAAATTCATTAAAAATGAGCAAATATTCAACAGGGGTCATAAGTTATGACTAGTAGGCACTCGCTAAATGACGGCCGCCCGCGGCCCATGTAGGTAATAATCCGATAAAATTCCCCATTGAAAAAAAAATGTGACGAATCAATTTTTTCTATTTTCCTGAAAATTACCACATAAATAGACTCTCAGTACGATTCAATTCAAAATTCAATTCAAAATATTTTTATTTCATATAAACCTACATGGACACTTATGAAACGTCAGAAGCTAGGTGCACGGTTCCAATTGGTTGTTTCCTATGGAGAAGAGCCGGCAAGAAACTCCACGGTTACTCTTTTAAAAATAATGGGCTTGATACCTAACAACACCCTCACGGTTCGGAAGGTCAGAATGTACCTATTTGTGTAAGTGCAGAATGGATGAAGGAATCGGTCCCGTGGTACCTACTTATCGTAGGATTTTGTGCGCTGAATAAAAGCGAGTATAATAATAGGTACCCTTTTCAGGGTTCCGTAGTAAATAAGGAACCGCTATAGTTTCGCCATGTCCGTCTGTCTGTCCGCGGCTTAGCTCAGAGACTGTTATTACTGGAAAGCTATAATTTGGCATGGGTATACATATTAATCACGCCGACAAAGTGGTAAAATAAAATTAAGAAAATACTTTTTTTTAGGTTTCCCCACTTTACGTGTAGGGAGGTGTTTTTCTCGTCTATCCCATGGCGTGGAAAGGTAGCTCAAAAATATTGTGGGTGTGTTAAAAGTATTTTTCAATTCAGGGATCCGTTTGCGAAATATTAAGCTTTAAAGTGCTAATTTTTATGCCCTGCCAGCTAAATGGTTATACTTGGATTTGTGAAAAAATTCACAACAGTGGTATATATAACGAAGTTAAAAGGAAAACTATCTTAGCTAAGTAAGCAAAATGCAAATTAAACTTTCCGTAAAATAAAATTACAACCTTTAATTATTTAACAATCGTATGAATCATAGCTACACTATTGGCTACACTGAATAATAAGTCAAATTCACGTAGTGTGTGACAATCTGCTATTCATTTCCTTGAATCCGACAAAGTAGGTACCTACTTGGATATTTAAAATAAAATTATGCGCGTGAAAAATGTATAAAATTATTATTTGGTTAAATTTTAGTCTGAGAACTTGAAGTTGAATGTCACATTGAATGAATTGGTGTAAGTAGACAAAGGTCGTGCATTCGTATCGTTTTTATTCTATGGCGATCGACGATTGTCATTATGTCTAGGTCACAAGGGTGATTGGGAACAGTTTGGATCTGTAACGAATTAGCAATAACTGGACCTCGGATAAACCTCATTGGTTACGATATTGCCTGACAGCATTGAAAAATATACTCAATTAAGATTGCACCTAGCAGCGGCAAGTGAGCACATTTCACAAATGTTTGGGAATGGCTAGTCGGCCATACGTTACTATAGGCACTTGGTTCGTCAACGTTCAAAGGTTCCAGCATTTATCTTACTTTACTTACATAACAGAAGTTAGGCGAATAGAATAAGTGCGTCAACCTATTGTAACTTAAGGCCTATTCATATATAAGCGATGGGTATTACTGTCACTCTCGGTAGCGATACTGGTCCAAAGTGACTAACCAGAAAGGAGACCAGTATAGCTACTAGCGCGCGACAGCGATAAAGGAGATGAGATGATCTCCTCTAAGGAAAAGGGAGGATCCTCCGACCAGACGGGCGTCGTGTCTGGCGGGCAATTACTGCCCAATGGTTGAAGTCGGGAGCTTGTAAGTATATATGTCGATCGAGCAGGAAACTCTAATAGCGCGTTGCAGGATTTGTGTGACGTCAGGATTTTATGTGACGTCAGGTCTTTTTGATGCGTAGTTCGCACGTGGCGATGTTGATGCCGCCACAAAGGCACCGTTTTACAGCAGCCCGCGGCTAAGTTACGTACGAACTTACTTAGATTCGCTTTGTATGAATAATATGTAGGCGGGATCGTCGACTGCGACCTACGGCCACGCCACGCACGAATGCGAGGCCGGCAAACGAACGCTTCGTTTTATCCGAAGTTTCACGATGGAACCCTTGAACGTTGACTAACTATACAACGTTATCTACGTATAATAATTGTGTTTGTGATGAGGTCCTATTAGGATAGTTTAATGACTCATCTTTGTACAGCGAATGACGCGGCGCGACGGTGCGACGCAATTGTGGTAGAACAATAAAATTACCATGAAGTTTTCATAGAAATTGGTCTACTAGTGTCGCGTCGTGCCTGTCTGCGGGAGCCTTAACTCTTATAACTACATCATAATGTAACTTATAAAATGCGGTTACTTTCTGGCACAAAAGTTTGAAGATAACGTTCCGTGAATGCATTTAGTTACGTGAACAAAATAATCCACAAAACCTTGAAAAAAATCCCGTACCTACTGATTACACGACAACTCACGCACGCAGCGTTGAACATAATTAAAACCGTTATTAGTGTTTCGTCAATATTATACAAATAGTACCGTTTTGAGAATATAGTTACCGTACAATTTCCGTACTGACTAAACAGCTGGCAACGTTCGTGGCAGTCTCGGTTACAAAAGGAGAGAGAAAGACTACTCGAGATTTTGTGCGGGAATTTTATAAATTTCGTTCACCGTCCTACTTGCACGTTATATGACAAAAGTCTAGGCGTTTAGTTTTTCATATTATTCGTTGCTAAGCAATTTAGAATAACAAACCTCGATATTCCTCACAGCATTTTCATTCCCTCCCCAGGGTACGTAAGCTGCCTTATGTTTCAGGGCCAGTTTGCCGGGTATGAGGTCTCCTTCAAACCTGGCACGGATGACCCACAGAGGGCTACCGTCATAGCCTTCAAAACCACCCACGACTGCACGGTCGCTGAGCATGTGAGCATCGTTCGGTGTTGTAGCAACCCATTCCACTGGACCTGGAATTTAATACAAAATAAGTTCTATCTGCCTATTTTATTCACCAGCACGCTTAGCATGACCACAATAGAAACGGGTTTTGTCGACGGAAGAACAGACAAAATGACAGATAAACAATCACAATCTGTCATTTTGTCTATTCTTCGGTTGACAAAACCCGTAGAAAACCCGATTTTATTGTTGTCATGCTACGCGGGCTGGAGAAAGACTTCTATTCACGCTTATTACTTTTTATGTTATGATATTGTAATAATGTGACACTAACCAATATATGAATTAAGTATATCTTCGTATTAATGTGATTACATTTGCGTATGAAAGCAATAGACAAGAATTAGAATTACAAGTGTGTGCTGTTGCCAAAAAATCTGATGGGGTTTTTTTGCTAGCGTTTTGTTACTATGCGTCATTGAAATTTTTAGAATTCTAGCTAGTCGCCAGGAAACTCATTGTAAATAATTTTGAAGATTTTGATATTGGCTAAAGAATGATAACGTAATACGTTGAAGAATATCGGACAAAAATACTTAGTTTGAAACATTGGGCTCCGAAGTAGCGAATAGAGCTGGTCGATTGAACAAACCAGCTATCTAATTACGCAACACACTTTCGTAAACGATTACGACAAATTTGTTTCATTTTGACAGTTCAAAACATTCATTGCTTTATTTACGCTGTGGAGCAGATTTTTTTTCGAACTTATTAAGCAATGGATTTGTAGGTGCAGGTTATGTATTAGATAGTATAAGCCTGGCTGGTTGGAAAATCATATCATCTTTCCTGGAGCCCCATTGATCAGTATCAAGTTGCAACATGGTAAAACCACACACAGTGAGAACAAACGCTATAGAAAAAACCTGGATAAAATATTTAGACCTCATAAAGAATTGAACTTATACCAATATAATTTACCTCCGTAAGCTGGAGTAGGAGATACGTTAGGATATCCAGGAGTGGGAGCATAACCGAATCCTGGCCCCGCGGGTGCTGAAGGATAGGACATCGCCGATGGCGGCTGTCCAGTTTGACCCGGCTGGCCCGGTTGGTACGGGTACCCGAAACTAGGTTGATATTGTGGTTGGTACTGCGGCGGGAAACCGGGTTGGCCCGGCGGTGGGGCGCCAGCATTTACAGGGTTATATATCTGCGGATATATTTGTTGACCCTGTGGTGGCGGGTATTGCTGAGGGTTGCCATACGGATCTGAAATGTTAAAATAATAAATTAATACAAATTGTTAACAGCTCACCCGATTTCAATATTTTTTATAAATTTAAGGGTCTGTTTCTCTAGGAAAATATATTCCAGATAAATTACCTGGCAGATAAGTAATTTCATACCAATGCTGTCCATCTTAGAATTTATTTCGGACATTCTGAAACAAACCCTTGAAGTATCTAATTACGGTCAAAAGTTTTAATCGACTTTTATTATTTATTTACAAAGGCGGACATTATGCGGTCATTTATTCAAACTTGGCTTAGAATCAGCACTTTTCGAACATCGAAATAACATAAGACAGTTGAAACTTAACTTTTCACAATACTATTTATACTTCTGGTTTAACATATTAGGTTGAATTTAACTCATCTACCTATTTCGATTACGAATACGCGACTAATCCATACGTGGATTCCAAAAGTCCATATAGGTACTTACGAAAACATTTATCGTTCTGAGAAGCTTTTATTCATTATCTTAGCTAAAGAGTAAGGAGGGAACGCGCCTATTCGAATTTTATAAACATTGATGATCTCATAGTTCCAAATTTAAAATGATATCGAAAGTATTCGACTGCGTCGATACGGGTGTAACGTAATGGTTTGCGTAGATTTCATATCTACTGCTTTTGATATAGAGTTTATTCTTAAAATCATCACGCTTGTAACTCCCGAAGGAGAAGGCAGAAGTGTAATTACCTATAGTACACCTACATTTCGTCAGTTATGTTTAAGTCCCATGAATTAGGGAAATATTTTCCTATTGCCTACATAATTAATGTTGCAGGAAATAGACAAATATTTCCTGTAACATTAATGATGTAGGCAAGATTACAACGTTGCAATTGTCCTAATATCTACCTAAAATGGAGTAGTTATCCGTGTGCTTCTGTGGGAGCGGTGGAATCAGCCCACGAGGAAACTTCCTAGTTAGGTGGGTACTAGCGAAGAACTTCATATCATCATATATATTATATCTAAGCATCATATCTAAGCAGTTTGAAAACAAAATCCCGTGAATACGATGGCCACATCTGAGGCCCTAGTGTGAGTTTCTTTTAACCATCTCGACTTTACGCATCGAGCGCGTTCGTCGCTCCGATTGGCAGCCGGCCGGCCTTCACTAGTGAACGGCCAATCGCAGCGCCAAACGCGGTCGATGCGTAAAATCGAGATGGTTAAAATAAACTCACACTAGGGCCACTGTTACCGTCCCGGTTCTACGAGTATAGCCGCCGATCGCTGCAAGCAGAAATAGTCCTTACGATGTAGATGTGTGATAGACATGAAGTTCTTCGATGGTACAGACGCCAGCAGGTCAACCTGCCCGAAACTGTCAAATTTTTCCAATGAACTTTGAATCTTATGCTTCAGTGATAAAGTTGAAAATCTATTAAAGAAATTTGACAGATTGTAGTAGGTTGATGTGCTGGCGTCTGTACCTACCCAGCTGCCTATTTTGTTTTGTATTTTGGAATAAAGTATTAGTATACTATATATTTCCAGGCCTCCTCTCTGTGAGGTCCCCCTTACAGAGAGGAGGCCTGGTGGATGTATTCCGATCGAACTACGAAAACCGCCCTTACTAAAATCGTTGGTTTGGTTGGTTGGTTGACTGTAGCTGACTGGTTGGTGGAGTGTTGTGTTGGGTGCAGTGTAGATCACCTAAATTAAAATTGCACACCTCTCTCCACTGCTTGGGTCTTTAGTGGCCCTCCACTGAACAATGGTGAACAATTTTAAATTAGAAGATCCATACAAGCTCACCTATACTGAGTTTCATCTAGGTACATTAGTATAACTAGTCAGGTAGATAAAATAAAAATGCATGCAGGTACAGCCGTCGAGAAAATGCGTTTTTGACACCTGTCAGTTTCATACTAACGAATAATTGCGAATTTGATCCTTATTATTACTAGAAATTAGAGATGCGCCGAATGTTTGGCCGAATATTCGTATTCGGTATATTCGGCATATTATTTCATGTTCGTATTCGGCCGAATATTCGGTTGATTTGCCGAATAATTACCGAATATTTAAATTATTGTTAATAAAACATTTTGTGTGTGTATGTTATTGTCGAGGTAGAAGCACTACGCCCCGTTCCCTGTGAATTGAACCACACATTTACTCAATCACACTTTACTTTTATCTTGTCACTCTTGTCACTTCGTATTCATTAAAAAAAATCCACACATGCGATCTTTTACGTCGTCCACTCATCTTCAAAAACGTTCATCGACGTAATAATATATTACGTTACGTTACGTTTAGATTAAAGATAATTTTTAAACAATATTATGCGAGAAATGCAATATGTAACCGAAAGAGCGAGCCGTGCTAGCGCGAGGGGCCGCGAGTTGAGCGCGGGGCAGAGAGGGGGTGGTGGCAAACGCCGCCCGGCTCTTGCAGAGCGCCGTACAAACCTGTTTACCGCGCAGAATTGAACCGAATGATTCGGCCGAATATTCGGTTCGGTACACTTTGGGCCGAATATTTGGCCGAACATTCGTATTCGGTTGAACCTACATTCGGCGCATCTCTACTAGAAATTGTCCAACTGACAGGTGTTAGGAACGCATTATCTTCATAGACTAGTATAAATATTATATTCTCTCGACGCCTGCACTGTAGGTATACCAATTTGAACAGCCAGATGAGTGGACGACCAGAAGATTGCGAGGAAAACGTGGATGATACTCGCACAGACCAGGGGAAACATGGCACAAAGGGGAGGCCTTAACTCAGCAGTGGGCAAAACAAGGCTGAGGCATGATTATGATGCGGGAAAGTCCGCAAGGGATACCGTGGCCCCTGGCAACATACAGGCAACTGAAGGAACACGAGTGGGTTTTAGTCAGTAAGAGTCTGACACGCACGCCCTCCCGCTCCGCCCAGAGCGGGAGAAGTTATATGATAATTTCCCACCCAAAAAAAAAGACCTTCTTGCAAAACTTCATGATTCTAGGTTTTGATTTATTTGCTAGTATCAAAATATTATGATTATGATATAGATATATTATGATATATATATATTATATTATACCTATATTATGGCCGTTTTATTCGTTTTAATACTTAGCATTTTTATAAATACTTGATTCCAGGTAGGTATCCGCATTTAAATTCAACCTGAACTACGACTTTCCCCACAAACTATGTTGTAAAGATACGGGCGCCATTTTTTATATTAAGATCAACAATCCGAATACTTACCCATTAAGGGCCAATTTCACCGATCAAATAAAGCTTCGTGCAGACTAGCGCGACGCGACACCGGTCATTGTTATACCGTGAAGTTTTCTTAGAAATTGTATTGTTCGAGCCGCGTCGCGTCGTCGCGTCGCGCTGGTCTGTACGAGCCTTAAAACGCGATCAACTGAACATAAACGGCGTTTTAGTTTTAATCTAAGTTTGAGGTTTGGTATTTTAGTCGCAGTTACTGTACTAAACGCCCAATTTTGAACGTTTAACGTTTTAAACGCGATTATGCGCTTGACATACCGTACCGCGCGCTTCCGCCATATTGTGTTGAAGAAGTGACGCTGTTGTGATATTACTTGTTTGGAATCGCTTATTTAAGAATATATTGAGATACATAATGAGAAGAGTTTACTCATTGGCCATTGGAAATGCTGGGTCTCTTTTTCTTTTAGACGATATCGATTATCAGTATGATAACACAAGTTTATTAACCAAAAATCCACAAATTAAAACGTGCACTGCACATCAGAAAACAATAACCACGCAAAACGAACAATACTAAAAATAACTTCACTTACTTTACCAAGTTGACAATTGACTTGAAAATCGAGGAATACGTTTCGTTATTATGTATTGTTATACAAATATTGCAATAGTTTTGTCAAGTTTCGGTGCAAGAACAAAACGCAACGCGATGTTGCCGTTCTAACATGCCGTTAACTCGGTTTGCGTAAACGCGATCAACGAACGTGGCGTTTTGCTCTGTGAAATGCAATCGATGTTAAAATGAGATCAAATTTGTTTTAAAACGCAAGGAGTATAAACGCAGTTTTACTGAACGCAGTTTTGGAGACGATCGGAGAAATTGGCCCTAAGTAGGTAAACGGAGCGGCGCATTTTAGTGAATGGCACTATCCACGAAAACGCGCCCCACTCCGCTTCGCTCCGTACTAAAGTAAAGCAGGGTTCTCACGAGGCGATTTTAGTTGATCAACTTAAATCGGTTCACGAATTGAATGACAATCGCTAATGAGAACATGTTTTCAATAAATGTAACAGCAAAAAGTTAATTACCTCTCAACTTTTATCTGTGGTGGCAATATTGTTTGCTGTCAAAAGTGAGTGCGTGCGGCCAAAATGACTACAAAAAAGGTTATAAAGTGTATTTCCTTCCGCAAAATAAGTCTCAGTTTCTCAATTAAAATATTTCTAATTTCGCGGACACATGTTCGCACGACATTGTTTGGCGCCATTTTTAAGCAACTGCCCGTTCGGTCCGATTATCGGTGCGAGCGTGATCTACGCAATTCGCATCGATTTTTCTTGATCAATTTATTAAAAGTTGATCAACTAAAATCGCCTCGTGAGAATCCCGCTTAAAGCTTACAGAACAGTAATCGCGGAGTGGGGCACTCTTCGTGGATGGCACTATCTGTATTATATACCTCCGTGGTGATACACAAGACTGTTATCTAACAAAAATTCTTTTTGGAAAGCTAAAAAAATTGCGAGGCTATTGGATGTTGAATCATAAACAGAACAAAAGTACCTAAGCAAAGTAGATATTATGTGAACACATAATATAATAGTCTAGCGAAGTAGGTACTTTATTTGTGGGCGTATTCAGCACACAATATGGCTGATTCTGACTATATTTTCTATCTCAAACTATCAAATCCCAAAATAAATGCTAAGATAGATAACGCGATGTAAAAACTTAATACATAACAATAAACAAAGTAGCTATAAATGAACAAAATACTACGCTACTCAGATCATGCAAGATTATTTGGTACGTATTATTAAATTCTTGAAACAGTATTAGAAAAAAAAAAATCAAGGTCAACGTCCTTTTGACCCTCCCAAGTGTCTCTACAAAACAAATATGCTTTGGTTGGGATGGCATCAGTATATACATTTATTTACGAAAAATTCCAATTAGGAACATAATAATTAAAAATTCGTTAACAAGTAGGTACCTAGATAGATACCATACTTATTTGGTGGTACCGTACCTAATGACGAACTACCCAAAAGAGCTAACTATCATATCATAAGTGTAGACAACTATTTTCATCGGTTATCAATAAATATTGATTAATTTAATACAGGTAGGTACTTAATTACAGGTACGTAAGTGAACACAACTATTGTAAAATTGTGCAACCGGCAAGCATCATTTTGGTTTAACAACGGAATCACATGACAACGTGTTTGTTTGTCATCTATAGCGTTAGTTTATAAACATAACCTAAATAAATCACAAATACCATCAATACATCTTAAACCTAAAGAAATCTTAAAGAATACTTACACCCAGACATGTTGGAAATGTTTTAGTAATCACAGCACAAATAAATGAACGAACGTGAAACAGCACACGAGCACTATTGCCGACTGCCGGGTCACGGGTGATACGCAACAACAAAATAAATAGAATGGAATGACGCGGCCCCTGTCGGAGTGCCGGAGTGTCAGCTTCGAATTCAAAATGGCGGAGCTGCGGCGAGAGGCGTCAGAGCGCCGCGGGACGGGAGGAGGAAAGTCATAGATAAAGTAATAGTATGTTCCGTTAGGGCGCTTGCAGACAGCTGATTATAACCCACTACCAAAGTAAAAGTTTCTGTTTTATAATCTGTACTTAGACTGTAATAAGACGGATAGTCAGTCATAAGGCCAGTTTTGCCCTACTATGTTAGTTAATTAAATGTCATGTTATGTATTTTAAAAATTTGAACGTACAGTATGACACTAAGCCCAGGTAGGCACGGGCGATTTGTTTTCGTGCACTGGATTTTCAACGTTCTGCTCAGCGCCGAGAGTTGAAAATCCAACAGAGTGTTTTTTCAACGCGCTGGGACGAGAGTGCATCCCAGCGCGTTGGATTCTCAACGCTAGTGTTAACACCGAGAGTTGAAAATCCAGTGCGCAATAAAATCCTCCGTCCGTGCGGACGTGGGCTTACGGTGGAATCCAATAACCTACCTATTTCACTGACTTATAAATCGGTCTATGAATGATCTATTATGGTTTTGACGTCCCAATAATCTGTTAGAGAATAAGTAATCTTACGGAATTGTGGGACGACATTCAATGACAGATAGAATTATATTGTCTACCATCAACAGCGATTTGCCTTTTACTGAAAATAGGTTATTGGGTTCGGCCGTTAGTCAGAAACTTGCTGCAATGGCTCTCTAGTCTGTGGAGCCAAATCTTCTCTAACCTTATCGTTTAGTCCGCGTAACTGTGCGTTTGCACTGGCGAAAGATTCACTAAAATCTCTATTTTCTGTCAATGATCGATACAATGTTTGACGGGAAATAGAGATTTCAACATGTTTTTATGTGAATGTTTCGCCAGTGCAAACGCACAGTAACATACTCACGTGCTCACGTACATAATAAATCATTTCAGGGGTCGGTAATGTTGGTTGGTAATTTTACATTAATAGATTCAATTTTTTTTATAACATTAATATTTTACATGTGCGCCATCTGTACTCTATGATAAGAACTGTTTAGAGTATGAGCTCTCATATGAATCTCGATAGGGAACATTGGTATCATACATGATTCAACCAGCTGATTCCAGATGGCGTTATAATTTAAAAAAATATTATAATTTTGTGATTCGATTGAGTGGTGTTGTGCCTTTTGTGAAAAGGATGACATTGACATTAATTGTCTTCATCTTGACAATGGGCCACTCGCCTCTGTAGTCTGTCGCCTTTTTTAACAAGAATTGATAATCGATAGTAGGTAACACTTAAATAAAACACCAATTTCAACATGTTTTTTTTATTTTTCTTTGTTTAAAAATCGGCCTAGGACCGAACACGATAATAGGAGTCAGTTTTGAAACTAAAGTTAAACAGGGTCAAATTCGATAGCTGACATACTGAGACGTGATGAGTATTGAAATCTCATGACGATAAAATAAAATCATTTTCTAAACTCACTATTAATCTAGACTACCAGCGGCCGTTGACCCGGTAATCAGCTGTACAACTTGAAATTATATTTTTTTGTTTTTGTTTTATCTTCATTAAATAAGTATTGATACTGTGCTCAATCAATTTATCATTGGTACTCTGCTCTGTGAAGTTTTGCCCACAAATTTTATTTGACCTTGTACAGGCTGGGGCAAAAGTAATGTCATAGAGAATGTGGCATAATTTTTGCAATAAATTGGCGTCATAATGTCATTGTAATTTAATAAATATTTTGTAGACAGATAGAGAATTAGTTGACAATGCAATGGACGGATACACACAGTCACACAGCTCAGACAATGACGGAGATTTTGAAACACCAATTTCCGGGCTTTGTGATCTCACATTTTGGCGATTTGAACTGGCCGGCCAGATCCCCAGATATGTCGGCGCCTACAGACTCTTTTTGAAATCTTGCGTTTACCACAACAAACTACAAACCTTTCACTGTGCACATTTTATGCACGTTGTACGGCATTTTGAATGATTGCTCGCAAAACAAATTTTGGACGTTCAACACGTACCTACAACGTGCATAAGTGTGCATCAGCAGGAGGTGGTAATTTGACCGATACCATTTTTTCGACTTAATGTCATAAATTTTATTTAGGTACCTAGTACCTACTTCTTTAAATAAACATTCCGTTAAAACAGAAAATCTTTTTTTCTCTTCAACAAACGTACAGCCAACAGTCAATTTACGTTATGACATTACTTTTGCCCCACCTTGTTTAAAAGTTCATGTTTTTATTCTAAAACCACGTGGCTGTAAAAGTACTGAATCATGAGAACAGTGTAAGATATGATTCGTCCGGCGAAGTTCATGACAGTCCGTACATTTATTGTAAACACGTTCGCAGATATATCTAGTTTGCGCGAAGTTACGAGTGTTATCATAATTTTCACTTGACTAAATGGCTGATTATCTGAAAAGGACATTTTTGAAATCACATCGTGCTGTTATGGGAGTTACTTTGTAAAATATTTAAAGAGCGTTTATTCTGAAAGTGGGCAACGTCACTAATAGCTGTCAAATATTTCGCTGTTTTGATTAATTTGGCAATATTACTGTATGGAAATATGAAATGTGGCTAATGTTGTAGCCGTTTTAAGTGTAAAAAAGGCATTTGGCAAGTTTTTAAATACTTTTTTTACATCTTAAACTAAATATTCAATGTTACGATATTTTATTATTATTGCATTTCATAATTAATAGGTATTTTAGTTCGCTAGTTATATTACCAAATTAATCAAAACAGGTAAATATTTGACAGCTATTTGCGACGTTGCCAACTTTTAGGATTAAACGCTCTTACAAAAGTTATTAAACGAAATTGAACATATTATAGACAAAACTTCACTTAGATTAAAATATTGAGCAAAAGATATTGAGTATTGAGTAGATACAAAAAAGTATTTCTTGATAAGTGGTATCTGGCTTACGCTGAAAAGCACTGAAGGAACCCAGCGTGCTGTTTTTCATCGTTAATAAAATTGAAATCACTTTAACTATTACCTACTAAGTTTGTTTAATTGTTTACTTAGTGTTATTTATTTTCTTAGAATAAGCAATTAGCTTACATATCACTTTAAATCTATTTAAAACTTACCTCCATCAATTAATTGTAAAACATGCAATAACAATGCTGAAGTTTTCTTCTTTTCCCTCATGAACATCTCACACACGGTCGCCAAAAATAGAGGACGGAAATTTATGCACGAATAAAGAAATAAATCACTCAGGAATACTTCGGAATACTGCAAAGAAAACGACTGGTTATTCTTTAAAAAAATATAAATGCATCATTTACATTAGTGTTCATGGCAAACAAAAGTAGCAAAACATTGTTTCCACAAACATCAAAATGTTTCTGGAAACATTACCTATTAAGGGCTGATTTTCCAACAATTTCAGTCCAGTCTTTTATTCGTAAAATTAAAGTTAAGATTGCTACTTTTTGTTCTCTTTCGAAATTACAAAAATATTTTTTTGGATAAAGGACATCTAGCGTTGGAAAAAACATCTCTAAATAAAGGCCGATTTTTCAAATTCAATAGAAACTCTATGAATCAATCTCGATCGCCGTGTGATGATTGATTCACAGTGTTTTATTGAATTTGAAGGCACAGTGTGACCAGCGTGACTATCGCCGCGATTCTCTCGTCCGTGGAGATGGCGCTTTAAACCTCGGTCACACGCAGCGAATACTCGCTGCGAATACCTATTCGCAATACCTGTTACAGGCTATTCGCTGCTACTAGATTCATTCGCCGAGATTAAAATTGAGCATATTCAATTTTACTCGCAGCGAATTCAACTCGTCGCCGCCGCCGCAAGCATTCGCTGTGTGTGACAGCTCGCTGCGTGTAGCTTAGCAAATTCGCGTGCAGATATCGCTGTGTGTGACGAGCAGGCAGCGAATACTCGCTACGAGTGTGACCGAGGCTTTAGACAGCTTTTGTGTAGAAACTATGTATGTCAAGCCGCCATATTTATTCTCCAGATGAAAGTTATCGGACGATTGAAAAATCGGCCCTTAAAGGATTAAGGATAAACCGCACTGATCCGAACTGCACAGCAGCGGAACGACACAGCCAACGGTAGGCGGTGTGGTTAAATTAATTTAATTCTTTCGTGTAACTGAACAAACTGAAATTTTATACATCATCGTCATTTCAGCAGAAGGGGAATGTCTAACAGTGGACGTCTTTATGCTGCAATGAGGAAGATGAATAAGACAAGCATCGCTACATCGTCCTGTGCTGTTGCATCCAGTGAATGCTCGCGGTCTTAAGGCGACGATAACCAACTTTTAATGATTTTATACTGAAGATCACGTCTAAACGATTAAATACTGTTATGGTGGTAAAAATATATGTTAAACTAGAGCATTTTCTTAATAACTTAATATACGAATATTTTAGATTATTTTTATATTACATAGTGAAATTAATTTGAAAAGTTATATATAACGCGGATAAAAAATTAAGAATTACGTAAAATCTATCAAGCGTGTTTTTCTGAACCCTTCACCATTTTAAAGATAATTTAATGATTGATATTTTACTATACGTGTTATATTAAAAATACCTTTTGTTTTATTTATAATAAATTAATAATGCGTTTAATTTGGGACAGCGCTCCTTGATCGGCGAATCCTATTACTGGCTGGACGTACGACGCGTTGCGTGAGCTCAGTACAGAACACGCAAGCTATACACTCAAGGTCACTGGCATATATCTGCGTCTTAATAATTAGAAACCTCAGTAATTGTTAACAATTAAATGTAATAAATAATATTTAATACAAATTACCGTTAAAGATGGAGATAAGGACCGACATATTGTCAATAATGTGCATAATAACCATGAATTGTACATCGCAAATACCTGGAAAAAAGTAGGGTACTTTTAACAGACAGAATATTTAAGATAAGCTTATCCAATTCATGAGATCTTTTATTAGGTACCTGACCACAGTACATTACATTAAAAAGATGAATGCAGTCGGCCATTTTGTCGTATATTTGCATCAGCTCAAACCAACAACAGTGTAGATCCTTTTCTTGAATTACTGTAGGTTCAATGCAAATATTCTGCAATGGAGTATGTATTCATAAAAAAATAAACTTATTGAATTAAATTATTTAATTTAAATTAATTAAAACATAAATTGGGATAAGGGCAGGAGAATGATGATGAAATTAAATTAATTAACCTTTGCTTATATGGATCACTTAAAGACGCTCACTTATTATAGGGAGTAATATAAAGATTCGAATGACGTTGTTTTCGCAAGTAGCGCAACTCCACCGCGAAACCGAAGCAGCGAAACCGCAGTAGTTCAATTCAACTGGCTCGCGTCATTTTCCGCTACTCGAGTTCCACTATTCGAATTTTGAGTAGCGGAACATGACGCGAGCCAGTTGAATTGAACTACTACGGTTTTGCTGCTATGGTTTCGCGGCGGAGGTGTGCTACCGGCGTTTGTCGCACGCCGTTTCGAAAAAAAATCCGAGTGGTACGCTAGTTCGAAAACACATTGAATCGATGAATCATCATTGAATGTATGTTAAGGAAATCAAAACGGGAATTATTTGGGGATCGATTAAATACATGCCTTACCTTAATAACGAAGTCGCAAATTGTATCATGGAATATAATCTTCTTTTGATTTGACATCGTGCTCTTAACTGCTCTCAACAGCAATGTATTCAACATGACAATTCTCAAGTATATATTAACAACGACGAAGTATAAGATCGATCCTTGCAACATGATCAAAAAGAAATTTATATGGACACCAATATTTTGTATGTGAAATTTTCTTAACCAAAATGTGAAAGATACTTGCATGATAGGTAATACAACCAGTATTATTGAAATAAGACGTCTTCTTCTGAATACTGTTTTAGATATGCTAAAATGTGTATCAATATTATCGAGTTTATTAAATAATTCAACATAGTATTTTGTATTAAAAACAGTTACGGCGAAAACTGAATAAACCGCTTCAATAATACTTAACGTGCCAAAAGTTTTTGTCAAGATGTTGAGCGGCACGTCAGACTTCGTGTCATGCCAACTGAGTGGTCTTATGATTACCAATGATACCACAAGTAGAGCTATGATAATAAACAATGAATAGAACTTGCTAAAGAACTTTGTACTGACAACATCATTTTTCTGGTATGAAACCAATTTTGATCCAAATAGTGACGCGAAATGTATTAATGGTTTTGCAGCAATGGCTAGTGAATACGGGGACACTTTTTTATTTATTTCGTTATTGGCAAAGATGTTATCGAATGGTTTCGCGTTAGAAAAAAATAAAATATTTTTGGATGTCTGGAAATCGTTAACGTAAAACATCGTTATTTCTTTCCCAGTGTATATAGAGTGGTATTGCTAATGATAAAAACGCTTTTATATCCACATTTTTTAATATAATAGATGGATTCTATACCATTAAAAATGTCTAATAGCTCTTGAAATTCATTAGTCTATAGTGCAATCTCATGTTTTGTGTATTCAATTTAATTCATATAATTATTAGGTGCGCGTAGCCATCGTGCTGATTTGATACTACCTATTTAGAATTAGGATTCTGCATCTCGAAACGGAACCCTTTTAGTAAGACACTAGTTAAAATAATTGAAATAAAGTATGGACGCTAATTTGTACTATGTGGGCCTAAAGACAAGAGCGTGATGGGTAACATAAAAAGTTTTTTAGTTAAGTACTTATTTAGTTATATGACTTTGAATATCCGTCTTTTGGTTTAATTAAATGCGAAGCTCAAAACATAATTCCGAAAATAAATACACAGAAATAGCTTATTCTATTAGCTATTATTTATGTTCACAAAGTTCACATAAATCAACAAAATGTATGGAATAGATCATGCTGATCATGATTCTGCTACTCGTACCTACATTGCGTCACATACGATCTTCTTTCCTTTTCGTTACTATCCTGGTGTCAGAGTTTTTATGCCGCTCATGGGCCTATGACTTGGCTTCACATGTCGTCGAGAAATATCTCTCAGGCATGACATTTGATTTCATTTCCTCATGATGTTTTCCTTCACCGTTTTTGAAGCAAGTGATAATTATACAATACGCACATGAATCCGAAAAGTCAGAGGTGCGTACTTTGGGTTCGAACTCGAGACTTGGCTGTCCGCCGGCCACAGCACTAGGCTATCACTGCTATCAGTTTTATTATTAGTCGCATACGATAAGTCTAGGTATGATTTCTAGGCGTATAAATTTTGTATAAAATCAAGAGGACAGCTGATTTCTGTTAAAATCTCACCGTGAAAATTCAGGTGAAGTGAGTCTGAAGTGAGCTTTCACTAGTATCAATCCCTAACAGGTGGAATGACAGCAACAGCAGCAGTTCCAATGGCGAGGTTCCGGCTCTATCATCAGATCCTGGACCTACACTTTGAGCTAAAGTACCTAATTGTCAAAATAATTCAAAATGGCCTTTACACAACGGGATTTCTTCTCTAGTTGAGGAGTTTTTATAGTGACCTACCGGATCCCACCTCCATCAACAGACCCTGCACAGTACCTAGTTTAATAGCAATTATCACGAAAATGTAATTAAACCTAACACGGCGGGGATATCTTGTTTGGTTCGGTTTATCGGTTTTTGTCATTCAAATTCAAAATTCAAATTCAAAAGTCATTTATTCAAACTAGGCTGAAAATCAGCACTTTTCGAACGTCAAAATTACATAAGACAGTCCCCCAAAAACGCCCACGCCCACGCCATTCGCTGTAAAGAGCTTCCGAAAAGACCGCAGACCGCAAAGCGTTTCCCAACACTTCCAAAACCCTTTTGTAACGCTTTCTTAAGCAACATTGCCATCTACAGAAGCGTTTTCATAGTTACATAACGTAAACGTTAACGGGGCGACGTCCTCGGGTTCTCTAGTTAAGATGGGCGTGCCTCAAAGATCAATTTTTGGCTCTTTCCTATTTCTAGTTTATATGAATAACCTTCCTTACATTATGGCTAATTTATCAGATATAATTATATTCGCTTCTCTTATTTTTTAAATAGATAGAAAAGATCCGGATGTCTTACGTGTCAACGATATTCTGGCAGTTCTTTCGAAATGGTTCGCAGCTAATAATCTTTTACTTAATTCAAACAAAACTAAATGTCTTAAGTTCTCATTACCAAGCGTACCTCAAGTAGGTCTAAATTTAAAACTTGATGGCAAGAAACTAGATGCTATTACGGAAACTGTATTTCTAGGAATTACTTTATATTCGAGATTGCAACGGGGCGCACATTATAGCTTTCAGGTAGATTAAGTTCTGCTGCATATGCAATAAGAAAAATAAGGCAGTTGACTGATGTAGCCACAGCTAGGTTAGTATACTTTGCTTATTTCCACAGTATTATGTCATATGGCGTACGGCGTACCTACTGCTGTGGGGATCGGCAGCTGACGTAGATTCAATTTTCATTCTATAAAGCGGGCAATTCGCGCGGTCTATAAATTGGGTCCTCGCGAGTCCCTTGGAAATAAATTCAAAGAAATTGATATACTAACTCAGCCTTCTCTTTATATCTTGGAAAGTATTTTGTACGTTCACAAAAACTTAGGACTCAAAATAAGAAGCGATTTACATTATATAAATACACGTAGTAAACATGAAATTGTGATACCCAAAGTTAGATTAACTAAAACTAGTAAGTCATTTGTAATAAACAGTATTCCCTTTTATAACAAGTTGCCAAAGTCGGTTACAAAACTTAGCGATGTAAAGTTCAAAACCCACATCAAACGTGTCCTTATTAAAAAAGCATATTATAAGATTAAGACTACGTTGAAGACAAGGAATTTTGGCAATAATTCCTTCTGCGCATGTGGTTTCTCGGTTACCTCATTATCTTTTTTTTTTTTTTTTTTTTAAAACGTTTCCCCCTCACTAGGAATTTCTCCTGTGTCGTGGGTGCGTTTACAAACATTTAAACTCACATACACAAACAGCCAGACCCGGAACAAATAATTGTAGGTCATATAAATATTTGTTTAAAGTCAAAGTCAAATAATTTATTTCAATTAGACACAAAAAAGGCACTTTTGAACGTCAAAATTTAAATAATAATTGATTCTAGTTGCCCCTTCCAAAACGTAGTTTTCGTATGGAGAAGAATGGGCAAGAAACTCCACCGTTACTCTTTTAAAATGTTCCGTGCGGGAATCGAACCCGCGACATGCAGCGCAGCAGTCAATCTTAACCACTGCGCCAACCGTGCCGCCAAACGGCATAACTATGTAAATTAAATTTCTATTAACTGCTCCCAAATTACGATGATTAATTTTCCTTTTTCTTTAACGCACTTCCTTGACAATCTTTCATTATTTGACATTATATATCTGCAATATTAATTTAATTTATTAAATTAGATTTGTTACAGTTGTAGTGGCAATCTTGTCATTTGGTATTTATTTAAATTATTTTATTTATCTTTCATATAGTTTCTTTTCTTTTAGATTTTGTGAATATGAGAACGTTGTAGGCTTAACAGACTGTAGATCTGTGGACCATTTTCTATTTTGCTAAGTACCTGGTACTTGTTGATAGGCCTGTTCTCTCATACCTATTAACACTATAATTTGAAAACATTGTAAAAACCATTTACTTACGTAACCGTGGAGTTTCATACCGGCTCTTCTCCATAGGAAACGACTAATTGGAACCGTGCACCTAGCTTCTAACACTTCATAAGTGCCCTTGTAGGTTTATGTCAAATAAAACATTTTGATATTTTTTTGACATATCAACCAGTATTTTCGCTGAGGTCTGTCACTACGTTTGGACGGCTTTGCCAATGCGGTTTGCGGTCTGCGGTCGCCTTCGGGATTGTATTTTAAATAGCTGGTCGTCAATGCTCAAAGTATCAGAGCCGGTGGCCGATGCTAAATGTCTCTGATTCATCACATCTCGAGAAGCCAAGAGAAATAGAGCTTTTACTCTTTACCATATAATCTCCGGACAGATATTTTGAATATATCATGCAGCTATTTATGAATAGGACTGTCTTACTATAAAATAAAATAACACCGTGTTTTCATTACAATTTATTAATTAAAACTAGTGTTTCATCATTTCTTCGAAACACTTTGTTAGTTATATTCTTAATTTTAGAGTGAAGAATCACTTGTAATTCAGGTAATTCTTAGTTCATTTTAATTACTTAGACTTATAATCTAAATATCAATCTTGATTCCTGAAAAGATGTTATTTATATTAATTTGAAGTTTGCACTAGCGTACAGGCATGGCGTTCATTAGCTACCGCAGATAAGTAGGTTTAGTTGAGGTGATATATTACTTCTTATGCTACTTATTATGTGGACTGTAGATGTTCTACATAACGTGGTAGCAATGTTCCAATTAAATTATTGCATTACGGGCGTTGACGTGAGTTTTAAAAAGTAATTTTACACCGGCTGAAAATCATACCATAAATATTTTTTCTTCAGTGCATAAGAGATCTGAGCGTCAGCTGCTCCAGTAGTCTACTACCTCCGAAGTTGTTAAAAAACTTATGAAAAATGTAATTTCATGCCGCGTCAAAACCATATGGGATGGTTTTTAGGATCATCTTCAACCCAAAAAAAAAAATGTCAGCTGCATGGAAGTGGGGGGAATATATTATGTCAGTCTAGTAAATGAACTTGGCTAAATTCGAAACTATGGGTAGTATAATATGGAAAAACGGTCAAAGGAATCATGAACTGAAAATGCATTTTAAGTTTTTTGAAAAAGTTGTTCGTTAACAACTTTTGATTCACCCTTAGGTGCGGCGGCTGACTCTCACATTTATTATTATTGAATATTAAACAATTACTAGAAATAAAATTGCATCTCCTATTAATATACATACACAGATCTTACAATTACGCTTGAAAATTAAAAAGTGGTTAAATTAATTACTTACTCTAAAGAAATTGATTGGAATTCTATAAAAGTCGTTCGCTTCTACGTTTATGTAGACCAACACATAGCTGGAAAAACAAAAAGTCTCATTAAAATCCATCCTACTCATCCATGTAAATACTAACATGATAAATGCGAAGATAACTCTGTCTGTCTTTCTGTATGCTACCTTTCACATCTAAACCACTCTTCTGCTTAGCGTATCGATGGCAAATTATAAACTTGTTGAGAAAGTTCAAATATTATGTTTTGCCCAAAAAGCAGCCACGGAACTCCGTACGCTAACGCAGTCACAAGATCCTCAAGTGCACAGGTGATGGGGCATGCGGTGCAAGATGGAAGGTGGATGGTCCACTTTCCATCTGCCTGCGAGAGGCGCCGCATATAGACTTGAGATCTGAGCCGTCCATAAACCCCCATCTGTAGAGATTGTCTTTGCTACGGCCGACTTGGGTCGGAGTTAAGTATTCCCAAGTCGGCCACGGTAACACGTGCCCAGGTGTAAGGCTCTCAGATGACTCGATAAAGTTGTCAGGGCTTAAGCAGCTCCTGCCAGAGATCACGCCTTGCTGTGGAGGCGTTACCATTGCGGAACCATGCACCCTAGACAAATTTAACGGCTTTTAAGCCTCTAGGCCCGGAGACATAGTTCTGTATTGGGTGGCGTGCGTCAGCCTGTAGTTTTGTCCTCGATGTGGCTGGCTATGGTCCTGCAAATTTATGGAGACGCAATGCCACTCAGTTGATAGCACTTGTACCCGGTCGGTTTAAAGCATAGAAATATATCTTATATCTATGGTATAAGACAACAACTAATTGCCTGCTACAAAGGTTGGAGGACGAGGCGTTATCAGCATATTAGTGGCTGAGATCAGTAAGAGCTGTGGAAAGTTTGGCCTCAGTCGCCTCAAGGTCAGTGGCTTGAAAAGTTAATGCCGGGTCGTCTGCGTACAGAAAGCGGGTTGTGTTTGGTCGGTTATCGTATATCGGTACCGTACCGGTTGATCATTAGTGTATTTGTTGAATAGTAGAACGCTACCCTGAGGTAGTCCATCTTTTTTGGGCTTCATTTTTCTGACTGACCAACTCCTTGACAGTTCAAAAGTGTCTGTAAATGGTTTCATTGAAATGAATGCTTTGAGTTTGAGACAGAGGCTATGTTTCATCCTGGATAAGAAAATTTCGTTATTTTTTTATACAAATTACACGCAAACGAAGTTACGGTCAACAGCTAGTCGACTATAAACTTGATCGGAGGTAGAATTCTAACAACTACATTGGACATTATTATGCGTAAATACTTACCAGAGAAAATCCATTTTATTAGTAAAAATACCATATATATGGCTAACATTATGCATATAACGCCCTTCATCAAGCTCGCTAGCTGACAAATAATGGTGCATACGAAGCTGTAAAAATAATTGAGGTTAAAGGAGCATATTCACGATAAAAATTATCAACGTAAAACCATTAGAAGTCATTGCAATTTAACGCTTATATCATTGTTACAAAGTACAAATTAGAAAGATTGCCGAGAGTTGCATCAAACTGATGGCATCATTCTAATTTATACTTTATAACAATGAGGTAAGAGTTACTGGTAGGCATGACAAAACTTCTAAGTTTGGTAGAGCTAATGATTTTTCCAACCCTATCAAATTCTCTTTGTGTAAACAGAGACAGTGCAGTTTTTTGTTGTATCTTACACTAAAATATCACGAAAAGTATGTTCTTTCCTTGGTTCTATGTCTTTCGATCTAAAACGTGGAGGACAGAAAATTTTAACCCAACTCAATGCACAAGTATCATCACCTAGCTGTATATGGACATGTGCATTCTTCCCATTTTGACCTATGAATCCCAGCTTGGTCATTGATAAACATTCAAAAGTCCAAACTCAAGGTTTGCCAACGTTCGATGGCATGCAGTATTCTAGGCGTGAAATTAACAGACCGTATTTGCAACACCACACTGCACTCCAAAACACAGATTACTGACGTTGCTGAAACAACGACGGTTGAAGTGGGACTGGACTGGCCACGTCTGTCACATGCCCAACGAGATACGGGATAAAACAATTACTATGTGGAACCAGACACAGAACTGAGACAATTAGAAGGCGTCGCGGCAGACCTCGTTAAAGATGACAGGACGAGTTGGAAAACAAACGACCACATTAGCTCTCGATCGCAAACACTGGAAGTCATGGGGACAAGCCTTTGTCCAGCAGAGGAATGATACAGGTTAACAGTAACAGTTATATTTGCGAATCTATATCTATTACAGTCACTATCACTAAAATATTAAAGAACAAAGTCCCCCCACCGCGGCTGTCTGTCTGTCTGAACGCGATAAACTCAAAAACTACGAACTCTAGAACTACGAATGGATTTTCATATGGTTTTCACCAACGGCTGGAGTAATTCCTGAGGAAGGTTTCGGTGTATAGAGGGAACAGGGCCTGCGAATCTCCATACAAATGTATTACCCTTTTTTCTTCCTGAATAATGCCTCTAGAGTATTCGTTTTTTTTCCTAAAATAAAGGTCTGCTGTAGACACGTCCCTGTTATTTCCTTTTTTTCAGCAACTTATTGGTAAAGAAAATATGACCGTCCAAAAATTACAAAAAATGCCCAATTCTTACCGCCGTGATTAGAGGACTACCAGACAAATCCAAAAAGTTTTTAACTTAAAAGAAAATGATAGGAACCTAGACATACTCTTTCTTAAAATTTTAATGTAAAAAATAATTGAATCGGCTCTGATTTCAAGGAGAAAAAAGGGGAATACGAAACGTCGATCTCGTACATTTTTTTGTGATATAATCGGTCTGAGCTGCAGCTGTCCCTATCGCACTCTACGGAGGTAGATTTGAGGTAAGACGACGGCAATAGTTTCTTCAAATACTTATTTTTCCAATTCCTCGCAGCCCTCTGTTCCCTCTTAAGGTTTTGTGTAAATTCGCTGAAATATGACGATTATTGTTGAAGATGTTGGAAATGATCATGCTGACTGGGAGCTTTACGGTAGTACGTTTTCGTGGGATAATTTCCGTTCTCCGCGCGGGCGAAGCTGCGGGCCAAAAGCTAGTACAATATTATAAATTAAAGTCACCTGTCATGTCGGTCTGTGTGACCGCGTTGTTCTTCTAAACTCCGCAATGGATATTGATTTGAGTTTTCAACATCATGTAGAGAATTTATTCAGGAGGGTTTTGTATTTAATAATCAATACATTAATCAATCTCGATGATTTGTCAAGTCGTAAAAACCATGCAAAGCAGGGGCACTCGCTAGTATTAATAAATCACTATTACCAACCGTTACCAACGCATAAAACTTCGAAATAGAATCTCCCGCGACCAGTTGGCTATTGTTTACATATTATTTATTTACAGACTCGCTGTGAACTTGTTCTGTTGTATTTTATATTCCCAAAAATAACGCATGTTTATGATGTGCTGTGGGTATGTTATATTCCATGTACACAAGATCTTATAGAATCAAATATTCTTCGGAATTACGCTTGTTTAGTATGAATGGACTTCAATGGAAATCGCAAATTAGGTTGTGCCATCGTCAAAGACGGGCACTGCAGCTGGAGATAGGTCATATATAATCTATTAGGTCTTTACCTATGAAATTGCCGTTCTGCAGTACTGGCCATTTCAAATCAAAATAATTTTTGTTTGGCTAAGAATTCTAATTTCAAATTAATTTTATTTTAAAAACATGGTTTTTTTTTTCCAAAAGTAGTCATTTGTTTATTGATTAGTGTTACATTTTCATCGCATTTCAATCTTTTTCGTCATCATGGATACGTTAAAAGTTCGAGTAATTATGGAATATGTGTACCGTCGTGGCAGCAACGCGGCACAAGCGGCACGCAACATCAACGACGTTTACGGAGCTAACACTACAAACCAACGCGCCACCTGTTATTGGTTTGCTCGCTTCCGTTCTGGAAATTTCGACCTGAAAAATGAACCTCGCGGTCGTCCGAAGACTGGTCGACAATGACGAATTAAAGGCGATTGTGGAAGCTGATGATACACAATCTACGGCTGAATTAGCAGCAGCTTTCGACGTTAGCGTCAAAACAATATTGGTCCATTTGCGTCAAATTGGCAAGGTAAAAAAGCTTGACAAATGGGTGCTCCATGAACTCAATGATCGCCAGCGCGAAGTACGCGTCGAGACAAATGAAGGAATTTTGAACCGCATTGTTACCTGCAATGAAAAATGGATTCTGTTTGATAACCGCAAGCGCTCAGCAAGTTGGTTGGATCCTGGTTCAGCACCTAAACAATGCCCTAAACGAAAACTTACCCCTAGAAAAGTGATGGTCACTGTTTGGTGGTCTAGCGCCGGTGTGATTCATCACAGCTTCTTACCAAACGGGGTGAGCATTACTGCAGATGTGTACTGTGAAGAATTGAACACAATGATGGAGAAGCTGGCACATCTCCA
Source organism: Xanthia icteritia (assembly GCA_949128155.2). Taxonomy (NCBI): domain Eukaryota; kingdom Metazoa; phylum Arthropoda; class Insecta; order Lepidoptera; family Noctuidae; genus Xanthia; species Xanthia icteritia. The sequence goes on along the minus strand of OX421942.2, from coordinate 9,644,257 downwards.
ACCAGCATTGGTCAATCGCTCGTCTCCGCTGCTCCTGCACGACAACGCGCGACCTCATACTGCACAGCAGACGGTCTCCAAGTTGCAAGAACTGGGGTTGGAAGCTCTCCATCATCCGCCCTATTCACCAGACCTTGCGCCTACAGACTACTACTTTTTCCAGAATTTGGATAACTTCTTGGCGGGAAAAAAATTCAATACCCGAGAGGCAGTACAAAATGCCTTTGAAGAATTTGTTGCCTCCCCGTCCAGCTGATTTCTTTAAGAAGGGCATCAATAAACTGCCACTGCGTTGGCAAAGATGCATTGATTGCATGGGTGATTATTTCGATTAATACAAATAAAAAATACATGAAAAAAATTTGTTTAAATTTTTTCATACAAAACGGCAATTTCATAGGTAAAGACCTATTATTATATTCTCTCGACGCCCGGACTGTAGGTATACCATTTTGAACAGCCAGATGAGTGGACGACCCGAAGATTGCGAGGAAAACGTGGATGATACTAGCACAGACCAGGGGAAACATGGCACAAAGGGGAGGCCTAAACTCAGCAGTGGGCAAAACAAGGCTGAGGCATGATTATGATGCGGGAAAGTCCGCAAGGGATACCGTGGCCCCTGGCAACATTTGTATGAAAAAATTCGTTTAATTTTTTCATAAAAAACGGTAATTTCATAGGTGAAACCCTATTTTTCTTGTCACGCCTTAACTTGAGAACGGCTGCAGGTAAGGTAGGTAGGTAGGTAGGTAGGTAGGTAGGTAGGTAGGGTAGGTAGCTAGGTAGGGTGGGTAGGTAGGTAGGTAGGTATGTAGGTAGCTAGGTAGGGTGGGTAGGTAGGTAGGTAGGTAGGTATATAGGTAGGTGTAGGTAGGGTAGGTAGATAGGTGGGTGCGCCATAAGTACTTAGTGCTACCCGAGCGAAGCCGGGGCGGGTAGCTAGTGATAGTATATATGTCCAGCCGTGCTCAAAGTTACTAAATGGCAGTTAATAATATAATAGTTAATTTTACTCTAAATAAAAGGTCGAGATAGACGCACATCACGTGAAGCTGCCGGATTCTATTTGCCCAAAACTGTTGGTTATTAATATCTGCTTACTTAGCTAATAAACTAAACGACGAAAAGGTATGGCAAGTAAAATGTGATAACCTACCACATTTCTATGTGTTGACTTATTTACACATAGGAATATGTTCCCAATACAAAGCCGCCTGTTGCTATCGTCATAAACTTTTGTTAACTTATGAGTAAACACTCGAATTGAAATATTCTGTGCAATAAGACCCAGATAAAGACATTCATAATAATGACTTTGACAAAATGTCCACCTGTAGAACTTAAGAGAAAAATTGTTTATGCTTATTTAGATGATAAAAATAATAGACCAAAAAGTTTGTACTTTTTATTACATGGTCATGGTACATGGGAAAAGATGTACCCTAGGCGCTGCAGCAGGTCCTTCTGTTTAATCTCATTTTTAAGTTTGCTTATTCTCGCGTAAAGTGGTTTAAAAATCAACGGGAAACGAATTGTACTTTTTGGTTGCTTTTCAGTTTGATTCTAGTAATGTTACTCAGTCATTAACGGTCAGACACTCGATTGTCCCCATTATGTAATTTGAAAACTCAGTACAAGTGGAATCTAAGGTAGGTACTACAGGGAGGTGCCCAGCAGCTTCGTACGTCTGAAACGCACACAAAAAACAACTTAAAGAAAAGAATCATAGTAAGATCCAAAATACAGCTACCGTTCAATATTGGTACATTGGGGTTTAAGTCAGTGACATTCGGCTAAGATCGGCTTCATTCGACATTGTAAATAGCGTTTTCCTACTCATATTCCACTGTCAATCAGATAATCAATGACGCTAGAATAAGAGATTTTAATGACAAACTACACGTTATCAAATGACAGCAGTAACCCACAGAGCGTGGTCTTTTGACTCTGTGACTCCGTACAACACAGTATTTTGACGGTTTATTACATGAAATATATCTATTCCCGGACTTATTATCTACCTACTCTCGCGACAATCTAAAAAGTCCGATTTGGCACCTATCAAAATACTTTGTGTGGTGATAGGAAAAAATCGCTTGCTTTAAAAACCGATTCTTGAGACATATCGATTGTAATCGACAGTTTTTGTCCCAGTCCTCTTAAGAACGATATTATTTGTAATATTATGTCATACCGTTCCATCATAATATTCCGTTTGTCGGTTTTTTGTATCTAAACCCAATATTTTTCAGAATTGTTTTTAAAGATGTTGCACTGCCATCATATAAGTTTGCAGATTTAAGGAACACAAGTAATTTACTCATGGTGTGGTATCGTAAAGTATCGATTTTTCTGAACATCGATTTTAAAACGGTCACAACACTACGGCAACCAACCCAAAGACATTGTAATAACATCCTGTCGTAATATTAATCAACGATTAATTCGTGTTTTTGAGTGCATTTTTCTAATAATAATGCGAAATTTGGTGCTTGAGAGATACTCATTGTTATAGTGTTCAAACTCAAACTCAAACCATTTATATCAAATAAACCAATTACAGGCACTTTTGAATTGTCAAGGGGTCGGTCAGTCAGAACTATGAAGCTTATGAAGCTAGTCACCCATTCCAAAGCGTAGTAGGTACCTATGAAGAAGAACGGCAAGAAACTCCACGGACACTCTTTTAAATCAAAATATGGTTACATAATATTGGATACATCATTCAAGTTGAAGTTATACATGTGAGAATGATGCAAAACATTAAAAGCATCCGTTAGAAATAAAAATAAAAACTAATTCAAATATTAAATTAAATTAAAATCGCCGTGGCAGCTAAGAGATGACCAGTTTCTACTGACGGCGCCCGTTCACGAACATGACGCATGGATTAGCACCATTCAGCTCAACCATTTTGAAGGGAGCTAGGTGATCCAACACACGCGCCACCGTCAGCGAGAAATTAGAGTGAGCATGACATACTCTCAGCCACCAGGGCACATTCAAGTCAATGAAAGACATACCCAGTACCTAAATGGTAGCTTTAAAGTCGGTACATAGTACTCACACGTGTGCTATGCAATTATACAATGCTAAGACATTGAATTTATACAATGCAAAGATCGTTTTTAAAATCTTCAGCAGCTCCAACGGTATTTTCAAATGCTAATCAATTAGTTTATACTTGTGGAGCAGGACCAGCGTTGATCCAGGCATTTATATCAGCGATGTAATCCCCCAACTTATAATATGCTTGGCTGTATAGTGTGCGTTTAGTATATAAGATTTAAATTTCATTTCATTCAGTTGAAGTATAATAATAATAATAATAATTTATTATTATTATTTTTATTTTAGAAGCCTAGAAGCTTAAAAAATCAAATTAAACCATACAAATAAAAAAATGAGCCATAGAAATAGACTTTTACGAAAAAATGCCATAGCAGAGGTGAACTGACAGATGTCACCTCCAATAAAACCATGCTTTAAAAAACTGAAAACTAAATGTTGACGAGATCAGCTGCACGAGCACGCCCACCACCTCCGGACTCGTCGCTCAGCTCCGCCTCGCCGCCGCCGGTACCCAGCCCCACCGTGAGCGCTGTGACGACACCGGCCGCGGTAGTCGCGTCGAGCTCGAGCGATGAGTATTTTTCCCCGCCGACGTCGCCAACACCTGTACGTCGGCAGGGGAGAGGCCGGCCACCGAGGAGCTTGGGACTTAGGGGCCAACCGGCCCCGAGCCGGGTCCCCGCTACCGGTGGTTGTGTGCAGCGCATGAGATGGACTCAGTCTATGAACGAGAACGTCATGCGCGCATATTACGGGTCTACAGAGGGAGGAACTAACCTCACTGCGTACCGTGTTAGGATGCTGTCTCTGTTTCAGGAACTAGAACCAACCGTCAACGTCTCGGCCCAACGACTGTCGGATCAGGTGCGGGTCATCCAACGCAATCATAGGTTGGACGATGCCGCGCTTGATAGGCTGCGCTCAGAGGTACTGAGCAACCATATCGTGTCAACTCCGGCACAAACCGCGGTACAAGCGTCACCTATTAATGTAATCCCGCCGCGGTCCAATCATAGTGTCGAAGAGGAGGATGATAGGGTTGCCACAGTAAGTAGCCAGTGCAACGTCCGATTGAGGAGCGCACTGGAGGATGCGTTTCGTGAGTATAGGTACACTCCGACCAATCTTAGACCCCGATTACCACGTCTACCTATGCACAAAAAAAATAGGGCGCTGGTGTGTGCCTTGGACTCGCAGCTCAGCAATTTTTTCGAGAGCAGCGAGGATCTCGTTGATACACACTCGATCCTGTATTGCGCGGCTGCTGCGGCATGTCGTTTAGCTAACGTCAAGTTTCCAAACAGTGACGGAGCTACTCGACCAAAACCAGCCGTGCCAGCCTGGCAGTGCAGGATCGAGCGACGTATCGATGGGGCCAGGGTACTCATCGGCAAACTATACTGCTTCAGGGAGGGCAATACACGACCACGAGTAATGCGCTTTGTGAAGCGGGCATTCTCGGGGACTGGAATCAGTCCTCATGAATACATGTCCCGTGTCACAGAGCGCATTGACTTCCTGAAGCAGAAAGTTTGTGCATGGGCGAGCCGTATTCGACGGTATAAGCGGCGAGTTGATCGATACACGCAGAATCGCATGTTCCAGAGCGATGAGAGGTGGGTATATAGATCTTGGGAGCGACCTGGACAAAATGTGACGGACGTATGCCGCCCGGATGATGCCGCCACGAGTGCATTCTGGCGCAGCATCTGGTCGGTGCCCGTCTGTCACGCTGAGGCTGACTGGATGCAGGATGTCGAACGAGTGTGTGAAACTATCCCAGAAATGGAAGCTGTGCTAATCACGCCATTAGACGTAGCCAGAGCAGTCCGTCCATTACCGAATTGGAAATCGCCGGGACCGGATGGGCTGCACAACTTTTGGTTAAAATGGCTGATTAGTTCGCACACTCTCCTAGCATCCCAATTCCAGTCATCCCTGGAGTCTGGGTCGCTACCACAGTTTCTAACAACAACGTTACCCACCTGCTCCATAAGTCAGGTAGTCCCGCGGAACCGAAGAATTATAGACCGATCACATGTTTGTCGACGGTCTATAAACTTCTTACATCCATTTTGAGAGCGAAAATTAACACCCACATTGATAGTAATTCAATTATGTCTGCCTCCCAAAATGGATGTAGGAACGGGTCCCGCGGTACTAAGGAGCTACTCCTCATCGACATGGCCATAAGCCAACAGGTTCGTCGATCCCGCAAGGATCTGTCGACATGCTGGATAGATTATAAGAAGGCCTACGACTCGGTGCCACATACATGGCTCATGAGGGTGCTGGAATTGTACAAGATAGATGCAACTCTGCGCACCTTCCTGATGTCGTGTATGGGGCAATGGAGGACGGTCCTTCGCTATCCAGGATGTCGACAGATCCAGGGGAATGATGAGCCTGTATGGATTAAACGGGGGATATTCCAGGGTGACAGTTTGAGTCCACTTTGGTTCTGCTTAGCCCTGAATCCTCTAAGCACACTGCTGGAGGATTCAGGTCTGGGCTATCGGTTAAGGAGAGGTGGTCAGGTCATATCTCACTTCCTCTACATGGATGACTTGAAACTCTTTGCCCCCAACAAATTGCGACTGATGGAGCTACTGAATGTAACTGAAACATTCAGTAGAGCCATCAGGATGGAATTTGGTGTGGACAAATGTGCAGTCATGCATGTAAAGCGAGGGGAGATTATGGAATCCGAGGGAACTCAACTCTCGGACTCCATACACCTTAGATCCCTCTCCTCAGCCGAAAGCTATAAGTATTTGGGTATGTCGGAAGCGTTAGGCATCAACGTTGCTGACATGAAGCAATCATTGTGGGAGCGCTTCTTTGGTCGCCTGAAGAAGGTATTAATTAGTCTTCTTTCGGGCGGAAACAAGGTGCGCGCCTTCAATGGTTGGGTCATGCCGGTTTTGATGTACTCTTTCGGCATACTCAAATGGACTCAAACCGAACTCGACGCCCTGGACAGGAGGGTCCGTACACTCCTGACCGCAAACCGGATGCATCACCCACGTTCATCGGTGATGAGACTGTACATCCCGCGGAAGTGCGGGGGTCGAGGCTTTTTAAATGCGAAGACCCTCCATAACCGCGAGGTGTGCAGTCTTAGGGAATATTTTTTTAAAGCCGAAGTGGGTATGCACCGTGATGTGGTTGCAGTGGACAAGGGACTCACCCCGCTCTCCATGGCTAGAGAGAACTGGCGCAAACCTGTAATACTTACTACAGATGACCGCAAGGAGGTATGGCAAAGCAAGGAGCTTCACGGGCGCTTCTATCGGGCTCTTCATGAGCCCGGTGTAGATTTCTTAGCGTCCGTATCCTGGCTACGTTTCGGTGACCTTTTTGGGGAAACTGAAGGTTTCGTCTGTGCAATTATGGATGAAGTTATCTTGACGAATAACTACCGGAGACATATTATGAAGGACGGTACGGTTGACGTGTGTCGGGCATGCCATCGTCCGGGTGAGTCCATCAGACATATTATCTCTGGTTGTTCGCGTCTGGCTAACGGCGAGTACTTGCACAGGCATAACCAAGTGGCCAGGATTATTCACCAGCAACTTGCTTTGAAATATAAACTTGTTGACTCTGAGGTACCGTATTATAAGTATGTGCCCGACCCAGTTCTTGAAAATGACCATGTCACGTTGTACTGGGATCGGTCTATCATTACTGACAGGACTATTGTAGCCAATAAGCCTGATATAGTGGTGATAGATCGATCAACGCGCCGAGCAATGATAGTCGATGTTACCATTCCACATGACGAGAACCTCGTGAAAGCTGAGAAAGAGAAACAAATAAAATATCTCGACTTAGCACACGAGGTTGTCGACATGTGGAATGTGAGCTCGGCTATCATTGTACCGATTGTCGTAACGGCCAATGGACTGATGGCCGAAAGCCTCGACCAACATCTTTCGAGGCTCTCGTTAGGCGGTTGGATCAAGGGCCTAATTCAGAAGGCAGTACTCCTCGATACGGCTCGCATTGTGAGGAGGTTCCTGTCTCTGCAGCCCTAACCACCGGTAGCTTGGACCCTGCTCCCGACACCGGCGGAACACTATTTTTTATATTTTTAAATGTTTTTGTTTTTCTTTGTTTTTATAAAAATATTTAAAAATGTAAAATATATGTATACATATTGAATAAAGGTAATAATAATTTATTCATATAAAAAACGATTACAAAAAGTGTACATCTAGCCAACAGTAAAAAGATTTTCCATATAATTAAAGTGCCTAAAGGTAAACTAAAACTAAGATATTATAAATAAAAGTGCAAGTAATGATGGTTTGGAAATTGCAATGTTAGGTAGCGACCCGCCCGAGCTAGGTTAATTTAACCTGTGTTTCAGGCAATCACTTTACAAAAATATTTCATTTAGGACAGTAAAATTTAAAATAAACCTATAACTACGAGAAAAAGCTTATCTTGATACATTTAAACGTAAAACTAAACTTATGTAAATTATACAAAAATAAACACTTAAGAAGGGTCAAATATCATCAGGACAATATTTCTAGAAGTTGTTCTGTGTCTGTGTAATTAAGTATAGCTAAATATTCTAATACCAAGTTGTTGCACTGTTTGTATCTTACACTATAGAAGCTAAGAGCCTTGTTGAGCCTTGAGCCTTGTTGTAGTATGTGGGAAGGTATTTTATTGTAACATTTTAAACAGTACCGCATTAAAGATGAGTCCACTTTAGCCAGTCTGAAACCCGGTTGAACTAATTAGTCCCTATTCCTAGTGATATAATTGTGTTTTGCACCTCTTTTACTAAAAAGATGTAGATTTTTCCTTACGTACTTAATGTTTTCATAAATATATTGACAAGGTACCGTCATGATGTTAATATCTTTAAACTGTTCTCTTAGAGAGTCGCGCCTGCGGAGGCCATAGATGGCTCTAATGGCTCTTTTCTGCAGAATAAAAATAGACTCGATGTCTGCAGCCCGTCCCCATAGTAGAATACCGTACGACATAATAATATAAAAATAGACTAGCCTCGCGGCATCTACATCAGTAAATTGACGGATTTTTCTCACAGCATATGCTGCTGAACTTAGCCGTCCTAAAAAGGATGTTAAATGAGGACCCCATTGAAGCCTTGAGTCGAGCGTGATCCCAAGGAAAACAGTTTTATCGACGAATTCTAGTTTCTCTTGATTCAATACTATCTCACAATGACTACTTTTGACATTTGGTGAATAAAATCTTATGCACTTAGTTTTTTTCCCATTTAATACTAAATTATTAGCAGTGAACCAATTTTGGACCTGCTGTAGGGCGTTATTTAGGTCGTCAAGATTTGATGCACGTCTATTAATTTTAAAAATTAAGGAAGGATCGTCAGCAAATAACACCATTTGTGGTTGAGTTTTTAACAAATGGGGTAGATCATTAATATATATACAAAAAAGAGGAAAGAACCCAATATTGATCCTTGTGGTACACCCATTTCTACTTTTAAAACGAGTGAATTAACACCATTTATTTGAACCTGCTGTTGTCTATCATTTAAATACGATTTTACTACACTGAGCGCAAGTTTTCCAAGTGCGTAATGCTCAAGTTTAAAGATTAAGGTTTCGTGGTCGACGCAGTCAAATGCAAAGGAGAGGACACAAAAAAATCCTATGGCATCTTGGGCCTCTTCCCACGCCGTAAATATGTGTTTTAATAACGTGACACCGGCGTCAGTCAAACAACGTCCCTTGGTGAAACCATACTGTTGATCATGTAAGATTTTATTGGTGTTAAAATGATTGAGCATTTGGTTAAGCATTACCTTTTCAAACACCTTGCTTAAAACCGCCAACACGGATACGGGTCTATAATTATTGGTGTCTTTACTGTCTCCGGATTTGAAAAGTGGTATTACCTTACTATATTTCTTTAGATCAGGGAAGATTCCATGATCCACACACAAATTAAACATTAAGGCTAAGCACAGCGCTATAGTCTCAATAATGGAGGTACAAACTTTGATTGACATTCCCCATAGATCTTCGGTTAATTTGATCTTGATTTGCTTGAAAGCTTTTAGTACTATTAAGGGGTTTATATGCTTGAATTTAAATTCAATCGGGCAGGATGAACATTTGCAAATGTATATGGATAACATAGTAATTAATTAGGATTATGATATAATTAGGATAAGTTGATTGTTCGATTTCTTACGTAGACGTTCATACAAAGTTATCGCGGCATGTATAATAAGAAACGTCAAATCGGGTTTCTTAGATTGTCGCGAGATTACGTAATGAATTATAGAATTAAATATGACAGATAACTAGTCTGGGTCAGTGGGTCATATTAGGGGTGTGCCAGTGTTGGTGATGTTTATCTAATCGCGACTACATCGAGTGGCACCTGGTGAGAAAATGGACTCTAGCCTTTATTTTATTTACTCAAGTAACAAATTAAATAAATCAAACCGTATCACTATCTGACATTGTCAGAAAGACAAATGTCAAGTGACAACAATTCAATCATTTTATTTTTTCCGTTTCTTTCAAATTGCTTGAAATTGATATTTCAGTTTTCCTGTGTGTACGTAATTGAAGGATTATAATGAATTATGGAATCTTCAAGATGATACAGCATTTATTCTAGAAGGATGTTGTGTTAATTGTTCAGTAAGATTTCAACGCAATGTTCGAAGGCATTGTCCGAGACTGCTGCAGATGTGCGGTAACTTGTGAATGCGATTTTTCACTTCTTTCAGTAAAACTATCTAGATGCAGTTTGAGGAAAGTGCGTATTGATGATGCAAGAAAGTATTGAAACTGTTTATTCATTATGGAGATTTGGATACAGGAATTTTTACATTCCATGTCGATCTGCACAACAAACGCATACTTACTGAGCCTGTTGACTCTGTGTAAAAGAACATTAGGTATTTTGCAGTGGATTCAAGCACAACAAAGAGAACAATAATAATATTAGTAATAACCCCACCGCCGTATCTCTACGTTGACGTCGTGGTGGGGCTTGCACGCTCTAAACTCTAGATCTGTGCCGGTAGAGTTTACTTTGCCGGAACAGGTACCAACTAGGATGAGGAGCCAGACCAAGAGAGATACAGAAACCCGCAGGGCAGCATGTGGCGAGCTGTTGGGCAGTAGCGACCCCACGAACCCTATCTCCCGGGAGAAGTCTTGTTTGTCACCTATGGCTTGCCTTTATTGGCCGGCTAGAGGGAAAGCTGATGAGGAACAGAGCTCCCACCTCTTTCTTGCCTTTATTGGCCGGCTTGAGTGGAGATTCGCAAGAGCAAACGAGCTCGGAGGAAGGAAGTTTTCCAGTAAGATGCTGGTAGGGATCTTGACCGTACTTCCGGGATTGTCCTGATAGCCGTGGAAAACCACTCCTTATAAGCACCTCAGGACATGTTGCCTCCTTGTCGCTACGACACTTTGTGCTAGCGGCCATTTTCGGAGGCCCATTATTGAGTGTGCAAGTCACCCCCTGCCATTTTACCTGTGTATTTTATCTGTAGTCTTTTTATAGTTCTAGATAACAAACCCATAATCCAATATCTTTGTTTCCATATCTTGCAATAGTCCTGCACCTACCGGGGGTTGTCTTTGGGTACACTAGCATAGTGCGTAAAGGGATAATCGTCGGTTGGTGCCTCGTTTCATTAAACACGTCTAACGGGCCTCTGCGAGTTGGCTTCGGCCTCTCGTACTCCTTTCAAAGGTCCGTGACCCGAGGAATGTCAGACATAAACATTTAGTAATAATACGCTTATCTTCTAACACAAATCTTCGATTATTTTCAGGTGCATAATTTAGGTACCAAGAACATCAATTTCTAACACTAGATCTGCTCTTTCTGGATACTGTTTGGTGGGCAGACTTTGGTATTGTTGGCTGTTGTGCACATATACATAATGTTAAGCGTGCGGTATTTAAGTAATTTTATCTTGGACACGGTATCAAGGTGAGACGTGGAGCGACCTGCATCATTTTTAGATAGAATACTATCTACTTCTAAGTCGTCTGACGTTGAAATTGATATATTACAGTAATAAAAATGCTTTGTTACATATTATGTGATTTTTGATTTCATGAACCGTTCAAAACACCTATATTCCTACTATTTAATACTGAACAGTGCTCTATTTTACTAAATTAACGGATGAGGCCAACCAACAACTAAATAATAGATTTTTTTAGGTTATGATCGTATTTCTCAGTATTCCCGTTAGACGAAATATAATTATTACTACCACTGTAATATAGAGACCATAAGGAACAAATCAACATGCATTTCATTAATAGACGCCACAATTTTCGGTGGGCCTAATCACCGAACAAACAAAATTATCTGCTTTGGCACAGACGCCAGCAGGTCAACCTACCCGAAACTGTCACATTTTCCCAATCAACTTTGAACCTTATGATTTAGTGATAAAGTTGAAAATATATTAAAGAAATTTGACAGATTTTAGTAGGTTGATGGGCTGGCGTCTGTAGACATATGAATTTGTGTGACCCAAACACGGACGTGTAACGTAAATTAATTAATTTTGAATATGCAGGTACAGGGCATTTTTCGGGGGCAAATTGGATTTTTTTAAAGTTTTGTAAACGTTACCGTGTGACATATCAAATGATCTTGGTTTGTTGTGAGAATTTCAAATATTTTTTTTTAATATTTTTTTTATTCAGAGAATGGTTCTTTACTCATAGATTACAGGAAAACCTATAAGAAGTCTATGGTCTTAAAATCTCATGGTAAATAAATAACAATATTGTGCGTACAAACTTACATTTGCAATTTTGCAGTTGAAAAACATGTTGAAGAACATGTTTTTCAACTACAATGTTAAGTTTGTTCTTGGAATAAATTCATCCTTACTACGGGAACCCTTCATTGTGCGTGGTCCGACACGCCCTTGGCCGAGTTTTAGGGTTCCGTGGTAAACAAAGAACCCTTATAGTTTCGCCATGTCCGTCTGTCTGTCCACGGCTTACAGACTCTTTGTACTAGAAAGCTGTAATTTGGCATGGGTATACAAGTGGGAAAATAAAAACATTTTATTTAGAGAACCTCCCCTACACGTAAAGTGTGGATGTTTTTTTTTTCTTATCTATCCCATGATGTGGGGTGTCGTTGGAAAGGTCGTTCAAAATATTTTTTGGGATTCAGGGATCCGTTTGCGCAATATTAAGCTTTAAAGTGCTAATTTTTGTTACGACTCAAGTGACCCTACCAGCTAAATGGTTGATTTTAGATATGTGAAAAAAATCACGGCAGAAGCATACACAAGTACTCTGTGGCATACACCGTGAAATCTTAATGGTTGTTTTCCCGCGGTAAAACAACTTGCCATAAGGAGTACTTTTGAAGCATGGAGTAAAAGTAACAAAATAAAGATTTTTTTTGTATTAAAATAATTTAAAAAATATTCATCAACTTTCGAGTTGATGAATATTTTTTTAATTATTTTAAAACAACGTGAGAATCAACAGGTAACTTGTAGGTACTACTCGAATCGCACGCGCCGCCGACAAAGGGAACAGCGATGCATACATGTTCAAAGCAAAGTAAACTCACGTGGTGATACGGCATAAACTAACACAAAATTTGTTTTCAAAATTGTTTCCAATATTTTATTTGTTTATGTAATGATTGTATTACCAAGATAAAACCATTTCGCTGCGGGAAAACCATTAAGATTTCACGGTGTATATATAACGAAATTAAAAGAAAAATTATAACAGCTAAGTAGGGTTTACAAGTTAACGAGTAATAATAGACCAACTTACATTTGCGGTTGCAAAAACATGTTCTCCCATACATTCCGTATGGGAGAACATGTTTTTCAACTACAAAGTTAAGTTTGTACTTGCGATAAATTCATCCCAACTACGGAACCCTACATGGTGCGTGGACCGACACGCACTTGGCCGATTTTTTAAATATAAGAAGAAGATAGAGTACAGATAATCTTAATAATAAGTAATTTAAAAACAATAGGTAAAATAAATTGTTTAAAATGTTCACTTTGACCATCGTTCATTGACATCGAGACATAGAATGAATGTTCAACTTATAGAAGAAGCAGCAGTACGATGAAGCTTAAATTAAACTGGTTTCGGATTATTGTAGGTCATTTCGTTGAATCTCAGCGCTCTAGTAGTGCTTTCTTCATCACAATCTGTTTAAGAAAAAAAAATATATAGAAAATGTTGTTCCAATTAAAACAATAGCTAATTATGTACTTGATCAATGTATACAAAGTTACAGACTAAGATCAGGCCTAATTAATGAGTAGACCCTGGTATGATTCGGTAGTACAGATTCAATTACGCTCTCATTGTCCGTTTACGGCGACGCCAAAATAAGTTTCAAATCTTATAGGTTTGTTTTATTTGTAGAACACTGACTCCTAAGTCACAGGTATTCCTAGCTTAGGAGTCAGGGTTTCAACTTTTGTACATCTCTTAATTATTGTGAACTTTAGCTAGATATTAAGCATATTGTGTAAGGACTTGTATCAATAAAGTATATATTACATTATTATTTCCTTTATTTCACTATTTACATATAAATTATATTTTTAAATATTAAAATAAAAAACATTTAAAAATATAAAAAATTGTAGCTGGCAGTTAGGGCTCCAGAGATAGGAACCTCCTAACAATGCGAGCCGTGTCCAGGACCAGGACCGCTTTCTGAATTAAGCCCTTAATCCAGGTGCCCAACGCGAGCTTCCTTAGGTGTTATTATTATTATTATTAAAGCTTGGTGTCGTCATCTAACGGCCGCAAAATAGCCGACGTAAAGTTATCGGTTCCGTCATTTCTATAGTGGCCATCAATGTCTTAGGAAATACATGCTTAAAACATATCGAGAGATATTCAAAACACGTGCTAGACGGATGAGAGCTGCTATTCTTTAATTACTTATTCATTCATTAAGACACCTAGTCTTAATGCTTTTTATTTCATGGCTCTGAACGCTTTATACAAATAATCAAACGTACTTATATAACTCCGACGCCCCATAGGATGAGAAGTATCAGTCCGATTAACAGCAGTGGCACTATACAACCGAGGATCTGGCATAAGAGATTAACAGCGCAGCTGTAAAATACAAAATACAAATTTATGTCGAGTATATGTCATTAGTTCGACAAAAGGTGTGCGACATGTCATGGTCTCGACAGGTCGTTAGTTCGACAAGTAATGTATGTTTAATAAATGACATCTAAGTAATACGAGTAATAATTATTCGAATAATTCGAATAATTTACAACAATATTCTTAAAACCAGCTTCCGTTTTTCACTTATTTGATTAATCCGTGGACAATAGTGTGGGTTATATGTTTAACTATTTATCTTAAGAATATTATTGTATCGCCTTAACATGTAACTGTTTTTTTGTCCCTAATAAATAAATAAATAAATAAATACGGCGCTCGATACCGATGCGCCTAATGATTTAAAAAAACCAAAAAAAAACAGAAAAAAGAAAACGTATGTAGGTATAATATGTATAATAGACGATTTGGTCTTGAAATTAAAAAGTTAGGTAAAATTGGACTATTATTTCCGCCTTGAGCAAACGTGGTGATCAATGCTCTGCCCTCTGCGGTCTATCGTCACCTGCGGAATCGTACCTACCTTAAAGGTACAATTCATACAGCCCGATTAAAACTTAATAGCGGCTCGGAAGTTAGCTACTCGCTGCGCAGTATTCCACCCCTTACGCCCGCTGACCCATGAATTTGTTACTGCACAGCGACTCGCCTCATGTTCCGAGCCGCTATTAAGTTTGAATCGGGCTGTATGAATTGTACCTTTAAGGTAGGTACGATTCCACAGGTGGGCGTATCAGGCTCTTACTGACTAAAACCCACCCGTGTTCCTTCAGTTGCCTGTACGTTGCCAGGGGCCACGGTATCCCTTTCGGACTTTCCCGCAACCCCGGCAGGCATCGGTCCTGTCGAACCCCTTCAGTTGCTGACATCTCTTTGAGACGCGCGTGGTACACATCGCGCCGTCGACCCAGGCCTGTTTCTTATCGAACGGTGAGCTACCCATTGCTCACCATCCGCTAGCCCGCGCCTACGGTGGCCGAGAATCGGCCTGCGTCTCCTGCGGCGGCTAGGGGCGTGAGGGCGCAAAATTTGCCTCTCCCTCACGCGTTCTGCCTCCTCCTTCGCGAGCATTACTGCTTCGCAGAAGGAAGTGACGGCCTCCCATGCCCTCTCGTTCCGTACCATGGCCTGGCCCAGGGCCGGACACGAGAGATCCCCGCCACCGATCGCCTCCACGAGGACACGGCGATGCTCTGCCCAAGCCGGGCAGACCTCCACTGTATGCTCCACCGTGTCGTCCGGGCGATCCACGCAGTGATAACACCCGGGCGTTTCATCCCGCCTGATACGAAACAGGAACCTCCCGAAACAACCATGTCCGGTGAGGACCTGCGTCAGGCGGAAGGTGAGGACGCCGTGGCACCTCTCTAGCCACTCCTCAAAGAGGGTACTTATCGCCTTAAATAATACATACCTCACAATTAAATTCAGAATAATCAATATTAATTATCTTCAAAATACTAAATAACAAACGATCTTTCCTAACATAATAGGTAAATCAGATGTAGCAGGCCTAGCATCTTTCATTTAAATACTCATTGATATGATAATAACATGTCGCAACAAAAAATTCGTGTATTTTGGTTTTAAATAGATATATAGATATAGAATATCTTTAATTTCCATGATGTGTTTAGGTATTTTATTGTAAATTTTGGGTGCCATGCCTAAAAGATCTATAAAAATCTTTTTGGTGTAGCGCATATTTTATTTTTGTGTCGTAAACTCTATAAGTTATATAAGTGCATATTTGCTTTAACATAGCGTGCTACTTTGTAAATGTAAAGACAGGGAAGTGTAAGTAGCTGAAGATTTAGGAAATGCGGCTTACAACTGTCTGTGTTTTGAAAGCCACATATTGCATTTCTTTGGCGCTTTGAACGCCACTTCTCTATCAGTCGAGTTCCTCCAAAACATAAGTCCGTATCGCGATGTTGATGATACATATCCGTGGTACGCCATTAATAATGTAGGCCGATTTGAGATTTTCCTTAAGTTGTAAAGGGCATAGGAACATTGACTAAGTTTTTTGCATACATTTTCAATATGTGTTTTCCAGTTAATCTTTTTATCCATGCAGATACCTAAGAATTTAGTATAATCAGTCTCGCGAATACTTTTTTGTTACCATATCTACTATCTAGTTTTTTATCGTGTGTTCTTTGTTTAAATGAAATGTAATTTTGTTTTTTCTAGATTATTTTTTAGGTTATTTTCGGTAAGCCTGGTTATTATGTCATTTAAGTCATTATTTATGTCATTTTCGGAAGTCTCATAATTTTTGCTTCTGAATAATATTGTGCTATCAAATATTGTGCAAAAAAGATCATCTGATTAGAAATAATTTTAGGCATGTCATTAATATATATAATGAATAATAATGGAGCTAGGACACCGTCTTGCGCTACCCCGAATAAGCATTTGAAATATTCAGAAGTATACGTAATTTCTGTTTTAATATAGGAGCAGATTTTCTTTATGCATGTAAATTGTTCCCGGTTCATTAGGTATGATTTAATAAGTTTCAATTATGTGTTCGTGCCTTTTAAAAGAGCTCAAGGACTAAATCAATTCACACTTTATTTGTTAAAACAATGTAGTTGATTGTCTACTAGCTTATATATACTTTACCTCTAAATAAAAGGTAGATGCATTTGCATGCAAAATCATAATATATAAAGCTGACGGATTCTAGATACCCAAAACTGTTAGTTATTAATATCTGCTTAGCAAAGATTTAAATCTTTGCCGCTTAGCTACAATAACGAGTAAAGCAAGTAAAATATGATTACCTACCACATTTGTATGTGTTTGGCTTATTTTCACATAGAAATATGTTCCTCCGTGTATGTTTCCAATACAAAGCCGTCAGTTGCTAGCATACAATCGTCATAAACTTTTTTAAACTTAATAATTAACATTCAAATTCAAATATGCAAAAAGGTCCGAGATAAACATTTACTTATATTATTTATAATTAATATTTTATAGATGGACATATTATGTCAAAGTCATCAACAGCACAGATCTATTACCTACTATACTCTATGGCACAGATCAACAGTAACTTTGACAAATGAGAACTCAAAATAAATATAGTTTATGCATAAGTAGAAAATAATATCAAAAGAAGAATGGCAGCACTTCATGTAATCTGGGTGTCGCACTTAGACTTCACGTACATTCGTAAAAATTGTCTCAAATGATAGATCACCTCAAATTAAGATAAAAGGTAATCACAGCATATTTTTTTAATTGGGTTACGCCAGAAACTCGTTGTTTAAAAAGCATGTTTCCGTATAAACAGACCCCGTGACAGTAAACTAAAGAGTTTATTGTGCAATAAACCAATGAGTAAACAGTATATGACATTCAAAGATGGCGGAAATTAATCGTTCCAATAATGGCTACTGAAGGGAAAAGTGGCACTAGAAGCTGACTTGTATATTGCTCTTCTAGAGGTCCAATGGCTTCATTGGACCTCTAGAAGAGCGTCATGTCCTATTGTACTCTATACACTTATATGCAAAGCAAGCAGACATAATTACGTTACGATTGACAAAATTTCTTTTGTTATTACTACTAATGTGAACGTCCTCCTAACTAATATTATAAATGCGATAGTCAGTTTGTTTGTTTGTTACGCTTTCACACTAAAACGGCTGAACGGATTTGGAAGGCACACAAATAAACCTTGCCCTGGGTAAGGACATACGCTATACTTTACATTCTGGATCGCAGACGAAGTTGCGGGTGATAGTGATTGATAGTGTAATATAAGGCAAATCAATGAAAACAACGCTTTTGGATTGTTGAAAACCAAATATGCGACCTAGGGATACGTCCAAAAAATAATATGGACGATGGTTGCCCTGCAACTGCAAACCAACGCGCTATCGCTTTGCATCGTGCATCGTACACCATACATGGCCGGATAGGCTCCGACGCATAAAGCTTCCCACGACACAATCCCCATGGCAATATCGAAAACGATGAAAAAGGTCGTGAGGATAAGATATCTGGAGATGTTGGTTAACATCGCCCGACGTTTCAAGCGACTGGTATCGCGGGACATTTGTCCAGTGAATGCGTGGCTTTATCACTGACAATACTTGTCAGTGGGCTTAAATTGAACAACTCACAACTGTCAGTCGTGATGTCATTGTATACTTTGCCAATACCTAATATCTTATTATTTATGCAAGGTTCAAAGGCTAAATATATCAAATACAAATAGGCACTAACTCCCAAGCTTGGAATAATTCTCATATGTTTCAAGGGACAGGAGTCTGCTTCTCCAAAACTGTTTCATATAATGTACATACTTTCATTCATGAACGCTTCTGAAATTAAACGACACCGAAACTGCCAATCTTCTTTAGTACAGCTTGGCCAGAAAGAGTAGAAAAAAATTGAGGTCGCCACTATCGTTTATATGGCATCATTTATACTACAACCAAAATGAATTTGATACTTCAAGTATTTTTAAAGATAAATCTGATTGTGGAAAATCGTTAAATCAGAAGCTAAATTTCATTTTTTTAAATTTGGTAAATAAAAAACCATAGGAGAGTAAAGCAATATAGTAACAATATTTTTTCTAGTCACTATCTAAATACTCTACACCTGACATGTCCGATCCAAGTTCTTGATCATCTTCAGAATCTGAGCTACTGTCACTGCTGTCCTCACCAACACGAATTACCAGTCTGTCTATATCTTCATAGAGTGTTCTTCCCCTTTCATAGTAATCACGTTCTATTTTCTTTATGTGTTCGACACAATTATTCCAAGTTTCGGGACCAATGCTATTAAAAGCTTCCTCAGTTGCTTTTTTTATGTCAATTGCTCCTCCCACATTACATGCAGCAACTTTTTGCTTTGCTATGCCCCAGATGAGCTCGATAGGATTTAGGTCACAGTGGTAAGGAGGAAGCCGTACCACTTCATGACCATGTTCCCCCAACAACTCATCTATTTGGTATACTGGTTCTGGCTTGTGCTTTTTAACAAGCATTAATAATGCTGGCTTTCTTGTTGATGGCTCGAACGGGATGTTATTTTTTAACAGCCACAGTTTTATTTCATCTACTCGGGAAGCTGATGTTGGAGCCTTGTTCTGCACCACACTGTGATAAGGCGCATTGTCCATGACAATTATAGAGGCCTCATGTAGGTTTGGGATCAGTTTTTCTGTCACCCACTTGGTAAAATTGTGAGAATTCATCTCTGAATGGTAGTCTTCCATTTTGTTAGTACCACTAAATATTAGTAAAGCGTTGGGTACAAATCCATTGGCAGTTCCAGCATGGACAATTATCCATCTTTTTCCTTTTGATATATCATGTTTTATGCCTTTGATTTTAATGGATTGCCAGCACTTTCTCAATTTATAAGAACTATGGATGTAACTTTCATCCAAGTAAACAATTTGTTTTTGTAGCTCAACAGGCAAATCCCGATTTCTTTTTATAATTTCTAAATATTTTTCTCTTTTTGCTGCTATATTAGGTTTTTCTATTAGCGATTCTCTATTTGTCGAACATTTTTTGTATGAAAAGCCTATGGCATGTAATATTTGCCTTAATTTCTCACGGCCTCCTTTGTAATCTAATTCTTCTTTTGCCACAGCCAACAACTTTCGCAAAGTTGGTGCTATTTTCTGTACGGTGTAAGAAAACTGAATTTTCTGACGAATCGCACAGACACTAAAATCGTCCATCTCTATTTTTGAACGTCCTTTTCTATGCTTGGCTGGTGTTATGAATTTGCCTTCGTTTTTATTGCCTTCGTTTATTATGCGTCGAACAGTGCTTTCTGATTTTCCTGTAATCAAAATAAAACATTAATGTAGAATGACGTGCGTGACGATCAAAAAATGCAGTCGCTCTATACAAAGTCATTGTGAACCCGATGTAAACATAACCTCTAAAATTATATTAAATTCGTAAAAAACTTCGATGATGTGGTATTTTTTGAAGACCTAACCGACTTTAACTGTAACTTAGATCATGAACTATATATATTATATACAATGAGAGTGAATAAATACCTGTCATATCAGCAACTCGTTTGTAAAGGTCATCCAATTCTGTTAGAAGTTTTCCGGCATGATATTCCGCCAAACACCTCTTAAAAACATTGTAAATAACTTCTCTGGCACCACTTTTTATCGTCTTGCCCATTTTCAATAATAATTCACCGACTAATACGTTTAATAGCTACGAAAAATTAAATTATTTCACAATACACTTTTTTGTTTTGATAGTTTGACTGATGTTTGACATTTCATTCGAGTTGCCATGTGTAGAAAAAATTAGTTCATATTTGTTTAATTTCTACTCTTTCTGGCCAAGCTGTATGTTATGATATTTACTAAATGGTGGCAACACCATGAAGTATAGTCGAAGACATTAGACCAAAGGTGGTAAGAGTGCTACAAGGATCTTTTGGCGCTTAAATGTCACTGACAGGGGGGCGTTGTTGGCAAACTTTTATGAAATTGTCACAGAAAGTGTATTGATAAAACAAGATAACGGCGTTAATTCCGATTTTGGCCACGCGCCAAAAAATGCGCCTTAAGGTAAGGTACCTTTGGTAGCTGCTCCGGCCAAGTCACAGGCAATCATGTTAGGTGTCGTACATTTGGATTTAGTTCCTTAATTCGCCACCAGCCAAGGTATACAAGACACGCAGCGAGGAGAATATACAAGAACCGAATGTTGAAAATATAGGACTCATATACCTATGAGTCCTATATTTTCAACCTTCAGTCGCTTTTAAACCCACAAATTAGGTATACGACTATAAGCTTCTTCAATATGTAATTGCAAGCACGGTTAACCGGACGTCATAAGTAACAACTGACATTAGAAAACCACCCTTATTGTAACATAATAAAGGCGCTCTCAATATTAAATTGTTACCATGGACGAGCGGTTGGCTGTATGTACCTTTGAAAAGTTAGTAAATATAAAACACTAGCTGCGCCCCGCGGTTTCACCCGCATATGTCTAGATTACGTGGGAGTACCGGGATAAAAAGTATACTATGTCCTAACTCATGTCATGGTCTACCCGAATGTCAAACTTCTTTCAAATCCGTTGAGCCGTTTTTAGCGTGAAAGCGCAACAAACAAACAAACTCACTTTCGCATTTATAATATTATATAATAAAATTCTAATAATAAGAGGAGTTGTTCAAGATAAATGCAGCTCTGCGCACATTCCTGATGTCGTGTATTGGGCAAAGGAGGGACGGTCCTTCGCTACCCTGGATGTCAACAGATCCAGGGGAATGATGAGCCTGTATGGATTAAACGGGGAATATTTCAGGGCGACAGTTTGAGTCCACTTTAGTTCTGCTTAGCTCTGAATCCTCTAAGCACACTGCTGGAGGATTCAGGTCTAGACTATCAGTTGAAGAGGTGGTCAGATCATATCTCACATCCTCTATATGGATGACTTGACTGAAACATTTGGTAGCGCCATCAGGATGGAATTTGATGTGGACAAATGTGCAGTCATACATGTAAAGCGAGGGGAGATTATGAAATCTGAGGGAACTCAACTCTCGGACTTCATACACCTTAGATCCCTCTCCTCATCCGAATGCTATAAGTATTTGGGTATGTCGGAATCGTTAGGCATCAACGTTGCTGACATGAAACAATCGTTGAAGGAGCGCTTCTTTGATCGTCTGAAGAAGGTACTAGTCTTCTTTCAGGCAGAAACAAGGTGCGCGCCTTCAACGGTTGAGTCATGCCGGTTTTGATGTACTCTTTCAGCATACTCAAATGGACTCGACGCCCTGGATAGGTCCGTACACTGTTGACCGCAAACCGGATGCCTCACCCACGATGATCGGTGATGAGATTGTATAATCCGCGGAAGTGCGGGTGTCGAGGCTTTTTAAATGCTAAGACCCTTCACAACCGCGATGTGTGCAGCCTCAGGGAATATGTTTTTGAAGTTGAAGTGGGTATGCACCGCGATGTGGTCGCAATGGACAAGGGGCTCACCCCGCTCTCCATGGCTAAAGAGAACTGACGCAAAACTGTAGTACTTACTACAGATGACTGCAAGGAGATATGGCAAAGCTAGGAGCTTCACGGGCGCTTGTAGATTTCTTAGGGTCCGTATCCTGGTTACGTTTCGGAGACCTTTTCGGGGAAACTGAAGGTTCGTCAGTGCAATTAATGACGAAGTTATCTTGACGAATAACTACCGGAGACATATTATGAAGGCATGCATGCCGTCGTCCGGGTGAGTCCATCAGACATATTATCTCTTGTTTTTCTCGTCTGGCTAGCGGCGAGTACTTGCACAGGCATAACTAAGTGGCCAGGATTATTCACCAGCAACTTGCTTTGAAATATAAACTTGTCGATTCTGAGGTACCGTATTACAAGTATGTGCCCGATCCAGTTCTCGAAAATGACCATGTCACGTTGTAGTGGGATCGGTCTATTATTACTGACAGGACTATTGTTGCCAATAAGCCCGTTATAGTGGTGATAGATCGATCAGCGCGCCGCGCAATGATAGACGATGTTACCATTCCACATGACAAGAACCTCGTGAAAGCTGAGAAAGAGAAACAAGTAATATATCTCGACTTAGCACTCGAGGTTGTTGACTTGTGGAATGTGAGCTCCACTATCATTGTGCCTATTGTCGTAACGGCCTGATGGCCAAAAGCCTCGACCAACATCTCTCGAGGCTCTCGTTAGGCAGTTGGATCAAGGGCGTATAAGAATCTAAATTAATAAACGAATAATAATAATATATATAGTTAGGAAAGGATTAGCTTAGACTACCTGAACCCTGCCACGCTTCGGAATGCTTTTTTTTAATAGATCTTGCTTTCTTTTAAACCTTTTCTGTCATGTGTCGGAATTTAAAGCCCATTTACACGATGCAAGTTTCTTACCTGTGGCATACGTACAATAAAATTGAAGGAACATGTGACTTGCATCGTCTAAACACTATGTAGGTAGTGCAACTTTTATTATTGCTTCAGCTTACGATATTCCACTGGTAACAAGTATGCAAGACACGCTGCGAGATGAATATACAAACGACCGAAGGTTGGAAATATGCAAGCCAAGGACTCATGAGGTACTTTAAACCCACAAACTAGGTATACGGCTTTATGTGTCTTTAATACATAATTGCAAGAACGGTCAACCGCACGTCATTAGTAACACCTAAACTATGAATACTATCCTTGTTGTAACAGAATGAAGACGCTCTCAAAGTCACATAGTTACCTTGGACCAGCGCAGTGGTTGGCTGTATCTATATACACCTTTGAAAAGTTAATAAATATAAAACACTACCTGAACCCTGCCACGCTTTGCAATGCTTTTTAATAAAAGAGAAAAAAAATAAAATAAATTTAATTTTAAAATTTTAAAACTTTTTAATTTTTTAAAGTAATGTGTCGGACTTTAAAGCCATTTACAAGAGGCAAAAGTCAAAGTTAAAGTCAAATCATTTATTTGAAATAGGCACATAAAAGGCACTTTTGAATGTCAAAAGTGAGGCAAAAATTTGCCCGTGACATACAATAAAATTTAAGCAACAAATGTATCGTCTTAACAATATTTAGAAAGTGCGACTTTTATTTTCTTCAACTTACTGTATGCCACTGGAAATTAAATCGTACCGTGTAAATCAAGCTTAAGTTCAATCGATTGAGTGCTATTCGAGTCTCACAGACTAACATTGATTTTTGAACATACAATTATATTACATCAGGTTTTAGACGCTAGGTTAGCAATACACCGTGAAATCGTAATGGTTGTTTTCTCGCGGCAGAACAACTTGCCATAAGGAGTACTTTCGAAGCATAGAGTAAAAGTAAAAAAATAAAGATCTTTTTATTTAAAAAAAATTAAAAAATATTCTTCAACTCAAAACGTGAGAATCAATAGTAACAGGTAACATGTAAGGTACTACTCGAGTCGCACGCGCCGCAACATAATAAGGAAATAAGGAAAATTAATAAAGCGCTCTTCCTCTCTCTACCTATTTAAAAATTTGCTGTGCCCGACAGGGTCCATAATTGTTTCTATTATTATTTCTTTTATTTACCACCTGTAATTGTACATTATGGATTGCAATAAACGATTTGAGATTTGAGATTTGAAAAAAAAACAAAGGGAACAGCGATGCATAAATGTTCAAAGCAAAATAAACTCTCGCACGTGGTGATAAAAAAAACTAATTTGCACGCAACAACACAAAATTTGTTTTCAAACTTGTTTCTAATATTTTATTTGTTTATATAACGATTGTATTACCAAGACAAAACCATTTCGCTGCGGGAAAACAACCATGAAGATTTCACAGTGTATATTTATATAAATTTATAACTAGCGATGATGACTATAATATTCAATTATAACTTAACGCTAAAATAACTATTCATTACACATTATTTACAATAAAAACTAGGGTTGAGAAGGAATGATAGAAAATGGTATGCATATTTCCAAACATAATGTACCTAACATTATGTTTGGAAATATGTGGGACACACTGAAAGTTCTAAGAAAATAAAAAACTGAATGAACCATTAAATTGCTAATACATTTACTGTTTTTCGAAATATTCACTATTCCTTTCTAAGCAGCGTCGCATTCGATGGAACCACTGAGTTACGGACCAAACGTTCACGCCGTTTCATGGCGTTTTTGGTTTTCGGTCCAATTATGGGGTCTGGTACATAGCTTCCTGACGCTTAAATGCTCATATAAGATTTTTTGCACCTAACTCATACGAATGCCTAAGCTTGCCCGAATCTGTTGGTAGCTCACTCTCTTATCAGCCTCTGTCATGCGCCGCACAGTAATGATTTTATCGTCAGTTGTCGCCATTGCAGGACGTCCCTCACGCAGGTTATCAGTAAAATTTCTACGACCACGCTTAAACTCATTGAACCAGTTGTAAACAGCGGCACGTGATGGGGCTTCATCATGAAAGTTTAATCGAAGTCTATCATAACTTTTTTGCTGACTAAGCCTACTATAAAAGTCGTAATACGTTAATCGTAGATCGAAAATTTTCTCGCGTTAAATTCATTTTGACGCGCTACACGCACTTTTCAAATTGCCGCCAATTTATAGGAATACATGACAGATGAATTCACTAATACATCATCAGGTTACCAAAGAGTTCGAAATTCTAAATTTAAATTCATTTTTCATTGGATTTGTTTCTAACCAGCCAGTTCTAAAAACTTTCAGTGTTACCCTTGTAGGTAATAAACAACTTATACTCTATTTATTACATCATAACAAAAAAGTCACATTATTATCTTAGAAGAGTTTCAGCTCATTTTGAATATTGATTGACCGTTAAGCGTGATTCTGTTTTAAATCACTGCTGGAGGCAAACACATTGTTTCTTTTATCTTGCCTAAAATCGGTCTTATTTGTCTCATATTAAGCGCAGGCCACACCGCCAGATAGCGGGCGGGCGGGCTAGGCGGGTGGGCGAAGCGAAGGAAGGAAACTATACAAACTACGCGAAATATTGGCGAGCTAAACTATGGGGTTCACACCGAAAACTACGGACAGACGAGCGACGGGCGGATATTTCTTGAAATTGTACTCTTGTGAGTCTATAAAAATCTGGAAAATCTTCGTCATTCAACTCCCGAAACAAAGTATAAAATTCTCCAGATTGTTGCCTGAATTGAATATGTATACGCAACCAAAATCTACGCTTTCTCTTCTTCTTCTTAATTCGAAGAGAATTTAACAGTAATATTCTTTTTTAACATTTTTAGTTAAATCATCATCAGAACTTTCGTCGATATATGACATATTCATCGTTCACAAACAACACTACACTGCTATTCGAAAGACGAGCGTCGACTAGTCTACTCGAAACGGGGAGGACGGGCGAACGAACCGGGCGCGCCAACGAGGTGAACGAGTAGCTTCGCTGGAATCGTCGGAAATTTTGTTAGCTTAGCTCGTTAGGTTAGTCGGTAGCTCGCGGTGTGAACCGAAGTATGTAAAGAGGTGAAACGATGTTCGACCGCCTAGCCCGCCCGCCCGCTAGCTGGCGGTGTGGCCTGCGCTTTATAGTCAACTAGCTGGTACCCGGAGAATTACCAGTAGAATTATGATATTATGCCATTCACGCAAGTGCAAGCAATTCGTTGAGAAAGTTTTATCGCAATCGGATTAATAATATGGCAGCATATAAAAAACGAACAAAAAAATATACATTTTTAAATATAAGTAGAAGATAACCTTAATATAGGTAAGTAATTTAAGCAAGTAGGTAAGAGAAAATGTTTAAAATGTTCACTTTGACCATCGTTAATTGACATCGAGACAGATAGAATGAATGTTCGATTTATAGAAGAAGCAGCAGTACGAGGAAGCTTAAATTAAACTGGTTTCGGATTATTGTAGGTCATTTCGTTGAATCTCAGCGCTCTAGTAGTGCTTTCTTCATCGCAATCTGTTCAACAAAAAAATTAAAAGAAAATGTTTCTCGATTAAAACAATAGCTAATTATAGTAGAGGATCCGCAGAGGAGTGACCTCCACCCATCTGTTCAATGGATGAAAAGTATTTAAATCAAATGTAGTATGTTATAAAATATATCGCGACTGGCCAGACTGTGATTAATGAAAAATTCAAAAATGACTTTTTAAATATTGCTAGAAATACACCAATTGAAAGAGCTTTTCAAGGAGAACCTTTGCTACTAACTCGGCTTTTGCCAATTGTTAGTCAATTCAGAGTTAATGACCTATAAATAGGTGATAGGGCAATAGGGCCACCAAGTTTTTGGCGGCCAATAGCTTTAAGTGATATGTCAGTGGATAGTGCTTTTTAAGAGAAAAAATTGTTAATACAACGAATTAATCGTTAAACGAATGAGTGCAATTTTTGAAAAAAGTTATTTTTGTATTTTTTGTTAATAATAGCCTGACCTGTTTTTTTTTAGCAAACCCACTCGCCGATATATTTTCTAACATACTGAATTTGATAAAAAATACTTTTCATTCATTAAACAGAAGGGTGAAGGTCGTTCTTCTGCGGATCTGAGACTATTATCTACTTGATCAATGTATACAAAGTTACAGACTAAGACTAGGCTTAACTAATGAGAACATGACACTGATAGGGCGCATGATTAGGTAGTACAGATTCAATTTCGTTCTCATTGCCCGTTTACGGCGAAGCCAAAATAACGGTCAATTCTTAAAGGTTTGTTTTATTTGTATAGCTTGGTGCCCATGCATCACCATAAAGGGAAACACCGATTCCATAATTTCTATAGAGGCCATCACTGACTTGGCAATTCATGCTTAAGAGGGTACAGGGCCTGCGATTCTCCATATAAATGTATTCCCCTTTTTTCTTCCTGAATAATGCCTCTAGAGTAATCTTTTTTTTTCCATAAAATCAAGTTCTGCTGTAGACACGTCCCTGTTATTTCCTTTTTTTTTGCAACTTATCGGTAAAGAATATGGCCCGCTAAAAATTACAAAAATACCGCATTTTTACCGCCGTCATTAGAGGAGTAGGTACCAGACAAATTCGAGAAAGTTTTTAACTTAAAAAAATGATAGTAAACTAGACATCTCTTCCTTAAAAATGTAATGTAATAAATAATCGAATCGGTTCAGTTTTCGAGGAGAAAAAAGGGGAATACGAAACGTCGATTTCGTCATTTTTTTTTGTGATATAATTGTTCTGAGCTGTAGCTATCCCTATCGCACTCTACGGGGGCAGATTGAGGTAAGATGACGGCAATAGTTTCTTCAAATAACTATTTTTCAAATTCCTCGCAGGCCCTGTTCCCTCTTAAAACATCTCGAGACGTATTCAATACACGCGCTAGAACGACGAGAGCTGCTACTCTTTAATTAGTTATTAATTCATTAGGACTAGGTATCATGGATCTGAATGATTTATACAAATAATCAAAAGTAAGTACTTGAATAAGACTCCGATGGCCCATGCGATGAGAAATATCAGTGCTAAAACGCACAGCACTATCCCTATCAAACCGAGGATCTGGCATAAGGAATTCCACACACAGCAGCTGTAATACACAAAATACCGATTTAAATCAAATAAAATGCAGATATGTGGTGACATCTATGCCTCCATTTACGAATTACGCATGATATCTGACGTCACACAAATCTTACATCGCACTAGCAAATTTTACCGCAAAATCAGGATAGATGCCAATGCCCAACAATAACGATCGGGTCTACGCCGACCAGACACAAAACTCGTCTGGTCGGAAGATCATCCATTTAATAAAGTTATTTTACATAACGTACCTACATTCTGTCGTCAGTACCACCATAGGTACTAAATATGTATATACCAAAAGGAAAATATCGTAGAATCGTAGCAGGTGACTTTTTGTAGTTTCTGCATACCCTATGGGAACATGGCGTGGGATTATGATTAATTCATTCTTTCTTTCAATATCCTTACTTAACCTTGGTAAGCATTAGTCAGCTGCTTGAGTGTCATTTTTAAATAATAATATTTAGAATCTCTGGTGTTCAATGGATTTCAAAGTTATTCAGTAGATATGTTAACAGTATAATGTCTTAATAATGTATCGGTATTATTTCCGTTAGATATAAACTGTCGAAAAATTGTGAACTGGGTGAAATGGGTTAGCTTAGGTTAGAACTGTGACCTTCGAGGTGTGCCCCTCGTGGTCCGAGACGCGCCGCAGTCTCATCGCGGTGATCGGACCGGACCTCTCACTCCCCGGCTTGGTTAACGCCATGCTGGGGGATGAGAGGTCCTGGGCGGCAGTCGCCTCCTTCTGCGAACACGTCATGTATCAGAAGGAGTCGGCGGAGCGCGCGCGGGAGGACGATCCTCACGCAGCGCCGCTCCGAAGGCAGAGGAGGGGACGAAGGAGACGTCAGTTTGATAGTCATCAGAGGCCAGTAGGCAACGGATGCGGGGGCACCCTTGCCTGTATTGCACAGGCCTCCACCAATGTCGGACGGGAATGGCCAGGTGTTCCCGGCCATTCCCATAGCCCCCGGGTTGTGGATTTAAAGGCTGAGCCGGTTTCCCATGGCCCTCCCATCACAGCGACGTAGAAACACCGCTGAGTTTTAGTGGGTATATTGTCATTCCGACAGAAGTCCCACATACCCCGTCTCGTCCCCCACGAGAGGCAATGCATAAATTATTTCTCAGCGACAAAAAAAAAAGGTTAGAACTGTGACCAACTGCTACTTCCAAGTTGCTATTTAGCATCAGTAGAAGGTGCGTTACGCCGCAAGCAAGTTTGATACCAGTTGATAATTTGTCGGTTTCCCATGGATATAAACTATCGAATAATAATGCGTTAAATTGTAAATGGTTTGTTGCAGTTCACAATTTTTCGACAGTTTATAATCGAACGGAAATAATAACGGTAGATTATAAACTAACTAAATTCATAATCATTAAACGGTGATTGACAGTGATATATATATTTCACTTCGAATAAAAGGTCGGTAGATGCATGCATATCACATGAAGGTGACGGATTCTAGATACCCAAAACTGTTGGTTATTAATATCTGCTTTGCAGAGATTTAAATCTTTACCGCTTAGCTACAATAACGACGAAAGAGTAAGGCAAGTAAAATGTGATTGATTACCTACCACATTTGTATGTGTTTGGCTTATTTTTACACAGAAATATGTTTCCAATACAAAGCCGTCAGTTGCTATCGTCATAAACTTTTTTAAACTTAAGAATTCACATTCAAATTGAAATATTACGTGCAAAGAGATCACACTGAGATACATTTATCATTTTATTATTATTCTATATAAGGACGTTTGTCAAAGTCACTAACCTTGACAGATGTCCACTAATAGTTTATGCTTAGGCGCCCGAGGCGCGCGTCTTGTACGCTTCGTTTTGGGTGCTCAATAAAATTGTATGAATTTCTATGTAACGAATTACATCAAGCGCTGCCGTCCAAGGGCGTGCATCATACGCGCATCGAATAAAGCGCGCCCTCGACGCGTGGACACGTTCCTTTTATACAATTTTTCCTTGTCGCGTTTGACGAGCGTCTAATCGGATAAGATTTCTACATTTTGTTGTAACTTTGAACCCACAACATGCTCAGAATAACTGTGTTCCTTTTAAGTTTATTACTGATGCATAAAAAACGACAAGGAAAAATAGTACAAA
Source organism: Xanthia icteritia (assembly GCA_949128155.2). Taxonomy (NCBI): domain Eukaryota; kingdom Metazoa; phylum Arthropoda; class Insecta; order Lepidoptera; family Noctuidae; genus Xanthia; species Xanthia icteritia. The sequence goes on along the minus strand of OX421942.2, from coordinate 9,613,833 downwards.
AGGAACTTACATCCACGCGTCGAGGGCGCGCTATGGGCGCTCGAAAGGAGCGCGCGTCATACGCGCGTATGACACGCGCCCTTTGACGGCAGCGTTTGTTATAAATTCGTTACATAGAAATTCATACAATTTTATTGAGCGCCCATAACGCAGCGTACAACATACGCCGCGGACGCTTGTTATGACTAGGGCCTTAGCTAGAAATTAAAAATCAAAAATAATAGACCATAAGAATTTAGTTTGTACTTTTTATTACGTATGTCATGATTTTGACGTATAAAAGCATACTTGGGTAGCCCAGTTTTCTTGAGTGGCAGGTTAGGTGGTGGCAAAATCATGAACTAGCGTCGAAAAAATAGACCAAAGGTATTTAGAGTGCAACAATGATCTTTTGGCGCCTAAATGTCACTGACATGGGGGCGTTGTTGGTAAACATTTGTGAAATTGTCACAGAAAGTGTATTGAAAAAACAAGATAGTGGCATTAGTTCCAATTTTGGCCACACGCCAAACAACCGTTGTACTATTGTCCGTCCAAGTCACAGGCAATCATGTCAGGTGTCGTACATTTCGATTTAGTTCCTTACTTCGCCACCAGCCAAGGTATACAAGACACGCTGCGAGGAGAATATACCTACAAGCGACCGAAAGTTGGAAATATACGCAAGTCAAGGAAAACCCACAAACTAGGTAAACGGGTTTATGCTTCTTCAATATAATAATTCCAAGCACGGTCAATCGGACGTAATAAGTAACAACTGACATTAGAAAACCGCCCTTATTATAACATAATAAAGGCGCTCTCAATGTTAAATTGTTACCATGGACGAGCGGTTGGCTGTATGTACCTTTGAAAAGTTAATAAATATAAAACACTACCTTATCCCTGCCGAGCTTCGCAGCGCAGTGCTTTAAAAAAAAAAAAGGTTTTTTTAAACCTTTTCAGTAATGTTTCGGAATTTAAAGCCCATTTACACGGCATACATACAATAAAATTGAAGGAGCAAATGACTTGCATCGTCTAAACACTGTGTAGGCGGTGCAACTTTTATTATTGCTTCAGCTTACGATATTCCACTGGCAATGAAATCGCACCGTGTAAATCAGGCTTAAGTTCAATCCATCGAGTGCTATTCGAGTCTCACAGACTAACATTGTATTACATCGATTTTTAGACGCTAGGTTATAAATATATTAATATATATGTAACTAGCGATGATGACTATAATATAATAATATATAATTATAAAATAACGGTAAATTATCTAGGTACTTAATTATTTACAATTAAAACTAGAGTTGAGAAGGAATGAAAGAAAAGAGTAGGTACAGCATGTTTGAAAATGGGTAATAACTTATACTCTATTTAATAAATTATTACAAAAAAGTAGAATCAAGTCACAAAATTAGGTATCTTATATAGTTTCAGTTCATTTTGAATTGATTTGACCGATAAAGCATGATAAAGTTAAATCCCTGCTGGAGGCAAACACATTGTTTATTTTATCTCGCCTAAAATCGGTCTTATTTGTCTAATATTATATAAAGTACAGAAAAAAACAATAATAAGGAATTTAAAAAAAATAAAAATTGTTTGAAATGTTCACTTTGGCCATCGTCGTTTGAAATTGAGAAGGATTGAAAAAAATGTTCGTTTTATAGGGGAAGAAGCAGTAGTACGAGCTAGATTAAATTAAATTAGTTTCGGATTATTGTAGGTCATTTCGTTGAATCTCGTTGTAGTGCTTTCCATATCATCATCTGTTGAACAAAAAATGTAATTAAAATGTTGTTCCAATTAAAACAATAGGTAGGTCCTTATTTGTAACTTGACTATACAGGGAGCATTTTTCAGATACTGGTCGTAAGGGCAGGTACCTTAACCGTTATAGCTACAGGAAAACCTTCTTAGATTGTTTTTAACTTTTTTGAGAAATTGGTTCTCTAATGTTTGGCAAAAAACTAATGACAAAAATGATCATTTAAAAATAACATTACGGAAACTAATTTACAAACATCTCATTTCGCAAACATATTACGCAAATTGATAGATTACGCAAATGTTTTACTTTGCAAATATTTCAAATGTTAAAATATTAATTTGACTTCGTTTCGTTTCGACTTCATACTTCGTTTGTCAAATTTGCGATTTTACAAAATGACGGTAAATAAATGGTTTTTTATTTAATATTTAGATTCTTTTGGAAAAATCACGTTTATACTAAATATAATTTTATATAAAATTTTCTAAACCAGTCACAAAGTGATCATGGTTGCAATTTCCATTTGGGTCAAGTAATTTACAGGCAAGTACAGGGGCCGTATTATGGCGTATTAATGCCACCTTTATTCTAGTGTGAGTGAGAGACGGAGCTATACAAGGCCGCTAGCACCATCCTTTTTTTCGCAGTGGAATAATGATGGCATTAATACTTCATAATAAGGCCCCTGAAGTTCTTAAAACCTACTATAAAGTTTTTTTTTGTATATATTCTAGTCTTTTATGGTAGTGGGTCGCAGTTCTAACCTAACCTAACCTTTTTTGCGAGTAAAAATATTTATCGTTTCTGTCGTTTTTTGTTTCTGTGAACCTAAAGTATATTCATAGGTACAAAAAGTAGAGTACGATACTTTTTGTACCTATGGGAAATATTTCTGTATGTAAAGTAAGTTTTGGTAAATTAAGTAAGTAATTATTAAGCAATGCATTTTGTCAAACGTTATTTATGCTTTGAGTTGTTTTACCAATTAACATGATTATAAAAAGATTAGTTTGTCAAATGATGTTTTAATGTAATGAAATGTTGTCTTTCAATTATTTGTCAAATGAGTTATTTACAGAAATAATAGTTTGTGTGATACCTAACTTTATCAGTTTAAAATTTAATTAACGTTATTTAAAAAATGAAAATATTTGATTCGTTTTTGTCAAATGACAAGACACCTATTCATTCCTTAGGACTAGGTATCATAGATCTGAATACTTTATACAAATAATACAAAGTAGGTACTTACTTCCGAATATGACTCCGACGCCCCATAGGATGAGAAGTATCACTGCTACGATGAACAGTAGTGACACTATCAAACTGAGGATCTTGCACAGGAGATTACACACACAGCAGCTGGAAAATCAAAAATAAAATAAAACAGGCCTGTGGCGACATCTATCACATCAAAATTACGCATGACATCAGATGACACACGAATCCTACATCACGCAAGCAAAGTTTATCGCAAAATCAGCGTACATACACCTGCCTGACAACTATCACCGGCTAGTAGCCCACCAGACACAACCAAGCTGGTCGGAGGATCCTCCATTTTCAATGGAGGTTGAGGAACTTTCCGCTCTATTCCTCATGCTTCTAAAGGTATTTTACATAACACACATTCCGTCGTCACGAATTATGTTTGTACTAAAAGGAGTATTATTATTAGTTAGTAATCTGCGGCTGTTAATTAATGCAGCAGACTGTCAACAGCACCATATGGAGAGAGATCGCGAGGCGAGCTACGACTACACCTGCGATTGGACACATTTCATCGTGACCACGACCGCTCAAGAGTCAAGAGCGAAGCGAAGAAGAAAAGGAGTATAATACAATTCAGTTGTTTCTGCCTACCTCCTCGGAAAATGCCGTGGGTTTTCGATGAATTTTTTTTTTCGTTCAATATGATTACGAATCTATTCGTATAATTCGTAAGCACGAGTAGCTATAATCTTTAGCATGACTGGTTTTCAATGGATTTCAACGTTATTCAGTAGGTACGCCAACAGTATAATGTCTTAACAAGCCTTTTGTTTATTTATGTAACACCTAGTCGTTACATTTAATGATGTCTGCTTGCCTTTTGAAAGAGCTCAAGGACTTAAATCAATTCACACTTTGTGTGTTAATAACAATGTAGGTAAAACTACTTTTTAATTTTATGTCCACTGCTTTGCTTGTACACTATTAGAATTTTACGACAGTTCAAAACTAGAGTATTCTTAGCACAAGTACCGAATACAATAGCAATTCAATTGTTGGTTGATTTGTTGCAATGTCACGTTAAGAAATCAATAAGCCTTATTCACGTACATTCATGGCGTATTTTGATTTTTCTTACTTCCTTAGAACTTACAATTTCGAATTTTATGTAGGTACTTCATAGCTATTATGATATCTAATAACTTGTCTTTTCTGTTGATTTAAAGTATTCACATCCTTACATACATATTATAAAACAAAGTCAAACCGCCGCGTCTGTCTATCTGTCTGTTTGCGATAAACTAAAAAACTACCGACGGATTTTCGAACGGTTTTCACCAATAGACGGAGTGATTCATGAGAAAGGTTTATTAGATGTTTTAGGGATCTTGTACACTAGATGGCCACGACGATGAGAAGTGGTCGCAGCGACCAGGTAAACTATAGAAAGCGATACGAATCGCGCACTAGGTCGCAACGGCCAACTTGCCGCAGACCGTACAATACTACTAGACGGCCACTGACGACTGGCCGGAGTCGTAGCCGTCTAGTGCGTGAGATCCCTAGTTCTTTTAGGTTCTGTGTAAATTGGCTGAAATATGACGATGATTGTTGAAGTTGTCGAAAAAAATCATGCCAACTAGGAGCTTTACTGGCGTGCGCCGCGTAAACCGTAAGAGATGTATAAATTTAATGTTCTACAGAATTATGCATCTAAAAAAGTTAAAAAAAGTCCGAATTAGCATATGTCTATCTTCTAAGTATGACCCACAGTGATCATATTTATCTTTCTGAATTTGATAAAAAATTAATTGTTATTTCCGAAGCTATTTTGACCAATATTATTTAATAATTATCCAATAAAATATATTACTTAACTTGGCCATTTAATTAAGATTAAAATATGCATTGATATCATGTATCAATATAAATCAAAATCAATAAATAATGATGGTACACGCGGCGCAACGCTAGGACAGGAGTCAATGACCTTTTCCTCGGCTATTAGGTATAATGCAATCATCGCGTCGCTTCGTTTTAATCCTGGTGGACGTTCCCGTGGGATATTTTCCGACATCCACGCGGGCGAAACAGCGCGCAAAAGCTAGTATCTTGATAGTTCTTAATCCACCATTGAAAACGGAGGATCCTCCGACTAGATTGGACAATTCTGGTGGGCTACAACTTGAAAGTTGATGGCCCGACATGTTTGTGTACGTATAATCTGTTGAAAAAGTATCGTATGAAAAATAACGTTACTATTGTAATTGAAAAATCATCGACGAAAATTGAGGTTATAAAATCAATTGTGAAAAAAAAAAAAAATAAGTTGAATTTTGGGTTTAAGTATTCAAAAAACCAAACCAAAACACTTAGTTTACAGTTGGCTCTACAAATTAGCCTGCACATGTACGTTTTCAGACCCATTTGTGTACATTTTCATCAGATACTTTTGTAGCAAACCATACATACTATGCAGCTACGCGAATAATCTTGCAAGCGCGATGTAGAATATTCTGTGAAGGTAGGTGCGGCGTTAACTTGAACTTCGTACGACGATGGCTAGTGTCGTAGTAACAACAAAGCCGTATAGATGTCGCTACAATAATGCTCTCTCAACAAATACTTCTCGTTCTAATTACACTGCATTTCAAAGAAGAACATTAATCAAAGTATTGTAAATCTTTATGATTAAATAAAAATATAACTAATCTTATCTAATTATCGCGATAAAAATTAAAAAAAAACAAAGATTAAATTATAGTGTTACGTGTCAATTTGATCAACAGTTTCAAATTACGTCTGGGAAAATACATTACTAGGAGGCTTTACACTACTTCGAACAGCATTGACTTAATTTACTTAACAAAATGTTAAGTACAGACGCCAGCACATCAACCTACTACAATCTGTCAAACTTCTTTAATAGATTTTCAACTTTATCTAAGCATAAGGTTTAAAGTTGATTGGGAAAATTTGACAGTTTCGGGTAGGTTGACCTGCTGGCGTCTGTACATTGGTACTGTAAAGAGGTTAAATCAACAACAACAATAAGTAATAAAATCAATATAATATTAATAGTGACTGCACTAAGTGCGGAAACCAAACCCTAGAACATAGAATAGTGACTGCGTGGTGTTTATTTTTTTTAACTTAGTTTTGATACTAGAATTTTTTGCAGACATTTTGTTAAATTAATACATTATTTATTTTACATAGAAAAAAATGCGTGCTTTAGGTACTTAATCCTGTTTTTTGATTACACAATTTATTTACCATGAAACTTCAGACTAATTTATTGAATGCCTACATACAAAGTATAAGTCACATAATTTAACTAGTTTCTGTTGAAAAGGCAAGGTACTATTTAGTTGTAGGTATTTTAATGCAACGACAGATACAAGTCGCCATTATTAAAAGGTAGTCTTGTGGAAAACGCCAGCAGAATACTTACTAGAAAGTCGAGGTCGTTGGCAGCGAAGAATAAATTACGTACTTGTTGTAGGTAACAGTAGAAAAAAATATGCAATTGGATATTTATTCAAGTCTTGTTAATAATAGCAAAGAGGTAACTAAATGTCACCTACTTGTGGTTAAGAATTAATTGAAAGAAATGCATTTCCCAAGATTCCCGCGTTTTATTTGATATATGACCCAGATGTTGCGACTTTTGTGTGAAGGTAAGTCATTTTAAAGAGCCCTAAGCTACTTAATCTGCGTTCGCAATTTATTTGCCAAGCATGTAAACAAACACGAGTTAACATAGGGTTCAGTTTGCGTTACAACTTTATATTTTTTATGACTGTTTAACAGTACTATTCCGTCTAAAATTAACTTTATTTACACTGACATAAAGTTGATGTTTGTTTACGTGGAAATAACATCAATTAGAAACAAGGATTTGAATAGAACTTATGTTATTCGGTCAGAAACGAACATTTTGTCTTGATTCGATCATCGGTATGCATTATAGGAAGGCTGATTGAGTAAGCATGGATTTTTCGCAAATAACACTGAAATATTTATCATTTTCCTTACATTTTACTTATGATAATACTGTAGGTTTATAATTATTATCAACCTTAATTTGTTAACTGATATAAGATAAGATTGTTATGTGTTATTGGAATGTTTATTTTTGCATTTGTTATCTTTTGTCTACTTGTACATACGTGTGTTTCATACTTATTGATGGACAAACTACATTTCCTTACAGTATATTTACAAGATACAGATAATATTTATGCTTAACAGCTGAATTCTTAGAAACGTGAGATAATCAAGTGTTTAATTTATAGGAAATAAAGTAAACATGTTTAGTTAGAAGCGTAAAACAAAAGTAATTGCAATGAGTTTATTTTAAATGATTCTCTTGGTAACTGTACGTGCTCTCGGTTGCATTATGACGCTGATTGGTCAATGCTGTTTACGTCACGAATGTACCAACCGGTGGCGCACCTACTAAGCCAGTGCCACGCTCTGACAGGCCTTGCATAGACGGATAATAATAGAATCTCTGACGATAACCATTTATTTCACAAAAAATATTAAAATCTCTGCTGATCTTAATCCAAAACACACATGTGATTATTTATAAGTATCTAAATTTTTTGCTTTTGGTCTAGTCTGAATGCTTGATAAGCTATAACGTTTTGTGTCAAAGTGGTGTTTAATTGCAGACAAAAAAAAATATTCATGACGTTGCAAATATGAAAAAGTGCATGCTATTACAACGGTTTACTTCCTTGCATTAATTTCTGCATAATTTAAAATAGGTATAGTAAGATTATTTGTTTCTTTTACGTTAAGCCAACAACATAATTGCAAGAAAATCTTTGCGTCGCGTGTATTTAATTAAACTGTGCACAAATACTGTGTTATTATTGCTCGTTTTTCACACAACTTATTCAGTAAACAAAAAACAGTGTTACTTAATGGAAAACAAAAAAACAAAACAATGATAACTTACCACATTTTGTTGTTTTAATGGAAATGATTCGAATCACTGATTGCGAGACAGGCAGTTGTCCACGACTGAAGCGAAGTGACCGTTGGTACTATTTAAAACTACAACAAAACTTATCAGCTGTTATCGAAATTTATCTCTACCGATCGATACAATATTTCGGTACACTAGATAAGCTTGTACCGGAAAACACCTGAGCATCTAGTTATAAAAAAAACGTATATTTATAGTTATGATTTAGAGAGTAATAATAACTTGTACTGAATTTATGAAGTCAGTTACTGGTTAGTAATAGGATATTCTCGCTTTTTTGGCTTCACAGAGAATTTAGGTTGTTCTTTTTTTAAATGTAACTGACTGTGTGATGCCTTGCCAGCACTGGCGTCTAGTGAATACTGACCAGTTGTTTAATATTGATTGACATAGATATCCACGAGAATGCACGTCAGTTTCCCAGATTTCGTTAATATAAATATTTTTTTTGGAAATCACTTTTGTTTTAAATTCAAATGGCTACGTATACCTTCAGTGTTTAGTTTATTTTTAAAAGCATAAACTAAAAACTTTCCTGGCACAAAATGTAAATAATCACAATTATTTTTATCATTGGTTGCAGGTAATAAATTTATTATGTACTATTACAGGTAACTTAATTAGCTAATAGTGTATTACTCATTGTTAGCATTATCTAGACATTATAAACTTACATGGGAGGTTCTTGTATTGTACAGACGCCAGCAGGTCAACCTACCCGAAACTGTCAAATTTTCCCAATCGACTTTGAACCTTATGCTTTGGTGATAAAGTTAAAAATCTATTTAAAAAAATTTACAGATGTGCTGGCGTCTGTACTAAAAATTCGGCTTATCAAAAAATTGCTAAAGATTACGGTTATCGATAGATAAACGGTACATAATTTGCATTAGGTTCAAACAACGCGACCTGTTTAGTGTATCCTGTTTCAATTTAAGGCGCTCGCAGACAGGGGCGACGCGACTCTGGTGGAACAATTTCTATGAAAACTTTGCCTGTTTGCGGAAGCTTTTAATTATGGACCTACCATATCAGCCGTGGTGGCACAGTGAAAAGGGCTGCGTCTTATGAGTTGCAAGTCGTAGGTTCGAGTTCGAGGTTCTCTAATCTTGATTAAAAATTGTTTAAAAACGAAGGAACGTAATGACATAGTTGGTTTATCTGAACATTGCATCGAACTGTCCTGTGTTGAGCTGGATAAGCATGTTGTAGTGTGCGTGTACAGACCCCCTAATTATGAGAACTTTTCTTTATTTGAGTCAATAATGGAAGATGTCCTAGCGAAACTTGCATCCAGTAACAAAACCGCAATTATTTGTGGTGATTTTAATATTAATATTCTGGAAAACACTTTAAATAGCAGTCGATTATTAAGCCTTTTTAAATCGTTCAATTTATCTAATATTTTTACAGAACCTACTAGAGTAACTTCAACTTCTGCTACTTGTATCGATAATGTCTTCTGCGATTGTGATTATTTAGCTAAAGCCATCGTAAATTATTTGCCGTCAGATCATAGTGGACAAACTGTAACTTTTAAGTTTAAAACACCTTTGCAAAAAGTGCAAATACAATTTAGACCAATAACAAATGGCAAATTAAATAGATTCAATAGTATCCTAAATAATGAGTTAAATGTTCTGGATCATAATATGGACGATGCAAATAAATTGTATGAGGATTTCTTTTCAGTAGTGCACACTGAATTCAATAAAACTTTTGAAAAGAAAACAAAGTATATTTGCCCTAATTTTATATTTAGTGACTGGGCAACTAGAGGTATTAGGATAAGTAGGGAAAGGCTTTTCGAGCTGTATGGCCTTAAGCCTTACATTAACACTGAAACTTTCAACAAGTATGTTGCTACATATTCCAAAATTTTTAGAAATACCTGCAAGATAGCTAAAGCCTTGTACATTAGCAATAAGATCAAATCAGCAGAAGATAAAATAAAAACAGTTTGGAAAGTTATAAATAATGAAACGAACAGGAAAAAAGTACGAAACACTGATTACACATTGGAGACTTCACGTGGTGCAATAAGCTCTAACTTAGAAGTAGCTCAAGAATTTGTACATTTCTTTACTAACATACCATCTAAAACGACGGAAACTATAAATTCTTCACCCGATGTCTCAATTCATTTATTAAGAGCGAATGTCCCAGGCTGTCCGGTTGAATTTCAATTTAAACATATAAATCCTATGATAGTTATTAAAGCTTTTCGGCAAATTAAAATCAAATTGACCGAAGATCTATGGGGATTATCTTTCAAAGTTTGTACATCCATAATTGAGACTATAGCACCATACTTAGCTTTAATATTTAATTTGTGTGTGGATCAAGGAGTCTTCCCGAATTTAATGAAATACAGTAAGGTTATACCACTTTTTATATCTGGGGACAGTAAAGACGCCAACAATTATAGACCAGTATCCGTGCTGCCGGTATTCAGCAAAGTATTCGAAAAGGTAATGCTCAATCAAATGCTTAATCATTTTAACACCAACCAAATCTTACACGATCAGCAATATGGTTTCACCAAAGGACGTTGTACAACTGACGCCGGTGTCACCTTATTAAAACACATATTTACAGCGTGGGAGGAGGCTCAAGATGCCATAGGAATCTTTTGCGACCTCTCGAAGGCATTTGACTGCGTAAATCATGAAACCTTACTCTTGAAACTTGAGCATTACGGACTAGGTAAACTTGCGCTCAGTTTAGTAAAATCTTATGTAAATGATAGACAACAGCAAGTCCAAATTAATGGTGTCAATTCACTGGGTCTAAAAGTAAAAATGGGTGTTCCACAAGGCTCGATTTTAGGTCCTTTCCTCTTTTTAGTTTATATTAATGATCTACCCCATTTATTAAAAAACCAACCACAAATGGTGTTATTTGCTGACGATACTTCCCTAATTTTTAAGATAAATAGACGTGCATCAAATCTTGACGACGTAAATAACGCCCTACTGCAGGTCCAAAATTGGTTTACTGCAAATAATTTAGTATTAAATGGGAAAAAAACGAAATGCATAAGATTTGCTTTACCGAATGTTAAAAGTAGTGATTGTGATATAGTATTGAATAGGGAGAAACTAGAATTCGTTGATAAAACTGTTTTCCTGGGGATCACGCTCGACTCAAGGCTGCAATGGGGTCCGCATTTAACATCTCTTGCAGGACGGCTAAGTTCAGCAGCATATGCTGTAAGAAAAATCCGTCAATTTACTGATGTAGATACCGCAAGGCTAGTCTATTTCAGTTACTTTCATAGTATCATGTCTTACGGTATTTTACTATGGGGACGGGCTGCAGATATCGACTCTATTTTTATTCTGCAGAAAAGAGCCATTAGAGCAATATATTGCCTCCGCAGGCGCGATTCTCTAAGGGAACTGTTTAAAAACATTAACATCATGACGGTACCTTGTCAATATATATATGAAAACATCATGTACGTCAGGAAAAATCTTAATCTTTTCAGTAAAAGAGGTGAAAGACACAATTATAGTACTAGAAATAGGGATCAATTAGTTCAACCGGGTTTCAGACTGGCGAAAGTAGACTCATCTTTCATGGGGTACTGTTTAAAATGTTATAATAAAATACCTCCCCACATACTACAACTAAATGAAACTAAATTTAAATCTTGTATAAAACGCACACTATGCTACCAAGCATATTATAAGCTGGGGGATTATATAGGTGACAAAAATGCTTGGCTCAACGCTGGTCCAGCTCCACAAGGGCGCATAAACTAATTTAATTTTAGCATTCGAAAATATTGTCGGAGCTGCTGAAGATTGCATAAATTATCTTTGAATTGTATAACTTCAATCTCATAGTATTATATAATTGCAAAGCACATGTGTGAGCACTGTGACCATGTACCTTCTATGAAGCTACCATTTACTGAGTAGTACGTCTTTCATTGACTTGAATGTGCCCTGGCGGCTGAGAGTATGTCATGCTCACTCAAATGTCTCGCTGGTGGTGGCGTGTGTGTTGGATCGTTAAGTTCCCTTCAAAATGGTTGAGCTAAACGGTGCTGATCCATGCGTCATGTTCGTGAACGGGCGCCGTCAGTAGGGACTGGTCATCTCTTATCTGCCACGGCTTATTTTTTATTTTAATTTTTGAATTGTTTTTATCTTTTTATAACGGACGCTTTTTACGTGCACGTCTTTCTACATTGGTCTCACATGTATAATTTCAACATGAATGATGTAACCAATATTTTGTAACAACATTATGATTTAAAAGAGTGTCCATGGAGTTTCTTGCCCGTTCTTCTCCATGGGAACCTACGCTTTGGAATGGGCAACTAGCTTCATATTTGTGACTGACTGACCCCTTGACAATTCAAAAGTGCCTGTAAATGGTTTAATTGAAATAAATGCTTTGAGTTTGAGTTTGAGTTTGAACCCAGGCGGGCACTTTACTTTTTGTAAGTTACTTTATCACCCAGTCTCTCTAAACGGTGAAGGAAAACATCGTGAGGAGACCGGCATGTCCTAGAACCAATAATTCGGAGACATGTAACTTCATCCTAGCCGCACTGGGCCCGCGTGGTAGATTTCGGCCCACTACTCTCTCTCACGGAAGGGCGGCCTGAGTCCTAGAAGTAGGAACATTATAGGTTGGTTATGCATATCAGCCCAGTATGCTGCTATCACATGGACACCATATTGGTCAGCGCTCGTCAGATCAAATCGCCGTTATCATGTCACACAGGACAAGATGTAAGAGTTTAGTTTTAAACGATCTTTCCCTTTATTGACTTTGACTTGACTTACTTAGGTCTGAATGAAATAGTTTGGTCTAAGTTAGACCCGCAAGGCGTTTCCAAAGTTATCTAGTTAACACATGGCATTTAAGAGTTATGAGCGACGCGACGACGATCGATTTTACTACTTAGTTCTGCCATGACGGGTACTCAAGTTGATATTCAAGTCACTTAATTAATTAAATTATATTTTGGAGGTACTATGTAGGTAGATCGCGTGATGGCCCTGTGGTTAAGGGCTCGCCTCTCATGTTCATGGTTGTGGGTTCAAATCTGGCCAAGTATCAATGTGAAATTTCAATTACACGTACTATTTCAAGTTTATCATATATTAGCACATGTCAGTACTATGTACGAGTACCGCAGCATAAAGCTACTATTTACTGGGTACGTGTTTCATTGACTTGAATGTGTCTTGGCGGCTGAGAGTATGTCATGCTCACTCTAATGTTTCGCTGATGGTGGCGCGTGTATTGGATCATTTAGCTCCCTTCAAAATGGTTGAGCTTAATGGTGCTAATCCATGCGTCAGGTTAGTGAACGGGCGCCGTCGGTAGGGATTGGTCATCTTTTAGCTGCCACAGCTTATTTTAATTTTAGAATTGTTTTTCTTATCTTTTTATTACGGACGCTTTTAACGTTCTGCATCGTTTTCACATGTATAATTTCAACAGGAATGATGTAACTAATATTTTGTAGCCATATTTTGATTTAAAAGAGTGTTTGTGGAGTTTCTTGCACGTTCTTCTCCATCCGCCAGTGTTCGCGATGGTACCTACTGCACTTTGGAATGAGCAATTAGCTTCATATTTCTGACAGACCGACCCCTTGACAATTCAAAAGTGCCTGTAATTGGTTTATTTGAAATAAATGCTTTGAGTTTGAGTTTTTGATCTGACATCACTGACATGTGTGAAGGAAAACATCGTGAGGAAATCTTAAGTCTGAAATCCTCAATCCACCTTGCGCATGCGTGGTAATCAATGTTCCTGCCTTTTCAGTATGAGAAGAGACCTTTGTCCATCTGTGGGGCAATAATAGGCTGGTATTCATTTGTATATACACACGGCTACATATCAAGCTATTTATTTCCAGTATAAGCTGACTTCCCATTGTACGGAAATCGTAAACAATGCGAGGTCAGCTTGTGGAGTTTCTTGCCCATTTTTCTTACGAAAACTACCTTTTGGAAGGGGAATCAATAATAGAATCAATATTCTTTTTTTGTCTTTGTTTGTGTGTCTACAGTCAACTGCGAATGTCGATGATTTCTTTGGTACTTATTCGCAGTCGTTTTTTGCATGTCAGACCCACTGTCAGACCGAATAAAAACATTAAATAAATAAAAACTTAATTTAATATATTTCTTAAATTGGCCACGCCATTAAAAAGGTTTTTGGTTGATGTCAACTGGATGTTTGTCAATCAAAGCTGTATGTTATTTTGATCTTTGTTATCAAGTAATTACCTACCTAAATATAATTTTCCATGCAATAGTCTACTCAGTGCCGTAACTTGAAAAGGAATGATTTGTCCTGAATTGATATAGGAAAGAATTTGAAAACTGACTAAGATATTAAAGACTTCACTATCCTTGGATAAAACTGAAAAATTGCACCGCGAAAGAATCTAAATAACTTTTTACGCAACATGGCGTCGCTCAAAGAAATTGCCATGAAATTGGTTCTAGCATTTAACTACCATTATTGTAATATGTATAATGATACTGTTGTGTGAAACAAAACAAACCTAGTTATTTCTTCGGTCGACGTCATAACGTGTCTTGCATAGGGTCGCAGCATTATGCTGAGCAATAATAATAATCATAATCATAATCTTTATTCAAAAAGCCAAATACAATTCGTCCATCTCAACCAAAATATGCAAACGCCACTATAGTACTATGAATACAACGCTAAGCATTATTTGAGACAGAGTGAACGTCTGTGTCTGTGCTAGTATAAACTGTGTAACAGACGCAGGCGCCTTCCTCTTGCAGTTCATTCATTAACAATTTGCTGCACTTTGGAATGAATTTTTGATTCATGGGTCACTTTGTAATTAAATGGTTGTGTGTGGTGTGGGTGTATGTGTGGTGTGGATGTGTGTGGTGTGGGTGTATGTGTGGTGTGGATGTGTGTGGTGTGGGTGTATGTGTGGTGTGGATGTGTGTGGTGTGGGTGTAAGTTTGGGTGTATCCGGTGTGGGTGTGTGTGTGATGTGGGTGTATGTATGCAATGGCCGTTTTGCGTGGATGTGACGCGTGTGTGTGTGTGTGTGTTTTCCCTAAACTTGTTGCTTTTTTTTTCCTTTTTTTTGCGTCATATTTACCGCAAATCGACGTATTTTATTTGTTTTCTTTCTTTCTTTTCTTTCTTATTTTTTTTTTTTTATTAATTTTCATCGACAAGAGCTCAATCAACTTCATCTTGGTTGAAGCAGTCGGGGCATAATAATTACATTTTCGGACCAAAATTGAGGTGGAATTTATTAAAACATGATTTTGTGAAGGCGACACGTCGCCTGCTTAATCTTAGTACTCATTCATACACACGAGCGGCACGGGTCTACGGCAGAGCCAACTGCAGCCGTCGACAACGTGCCGGTCGTCGGCGGCGGCCGTCGACGAGTGTCTTCGGCTGCCGTCGACGCATGTTACCTCTGCCGTTAACGTGTGCCGATCGAGTGATATGAGAGACGATTGAGATATGAGCACTCAAATACCTAGTCTGAGAAAATACCTAACTCACAATAAAATAAAATTTGATTGTCTGCGGAATTGGAAAATTGGAATCATTTCCTTTTATTTTTAAATATTTAACATGCAGACAGGATTATTCTGAACGGAACAAAATACAATGATTCCATTAGTAACATTAAATCTATTCTAGTCTCGTAGTTTTCTTATAGTTGCTATATATTTATGTGGTATAGTTTTAAGTCCAACGAGGCTTTGTAATAAAAAGTTTTGTATATTTTTTTAACTTTTTCCATTAGAGCGGATTCCCCGGAGTGAGGCGGCGGCCGTTCGCGTGAGAATGAGCAATTTCCTCCCGACCGCCACGATTTCGATCTGACTTCCTGTCTGGGCAACGATTTTAAAATTTATAGAATCGCTTTACATGAAATTGAAAATAAGAACAAAGGTGGCTCGTGTGTTGAACAAGCGATAATATTTGAGGACGATTTTCGTGATCCGAATATTCATCGTTCGTTTCACGATTTCAAAACACAACATTTCTCATTCACGATATCGTTTTTTAGAGTTTCTCAAAAAGACGACTGTAAAAGATTTTAAAGAAAAGAAATGAATTTTAGAGCGAAATACGTAGTCGACATTCTTTAAAATTGGAAACCATTCTTCAACATTAAGATATAGAAGCAATTTTTATAGCAACAGTGGCCTTAGTTGGTACTTTCTAAAGGCTATAAATCAAGGTGATTGCAGATCGGGGCCGTAAGTCTCTATTGGCTGAACAATGCGTCGTTGGAATAACGAACTCAATTGTGTTAAGTCAGTTGCACCTGAGCGAACCGAGCTTTTTCGTAACGATGCTTTAGTTTTATTGAAGGACGGATACCGGAGACTGGAGGCACTTTCGCTGGATGAAAGTTGGCGTACCTATATATCTTGGGTATTTATTAACGAAAAGACTTACGGTTTTTAGGTCTGAGCTTGATTTAATGACTCTAATGACCGTAAAGTTTTTTCTAACTTGATGTATCCAGTGTATATAGTGAAATAGTTAAAATATCATCCGTAATAGGTTTGAGTGGTTTCTATCAGGTTGCATTGATGTTTTATCACTAAAGGCAGAATCCCTGTGACAGTCCGCGAAAATAATAAAATCATAAGCGCAAAATAATTTGTCTAAACCCCATGATAAAGCCTCGTGTAAACTGGCGCGACGCGACTCTAACAAAACAATTTCTAAGAAAACTTCACGGGAGAACAATTACCGGTGTCGCGTCACGCCAGTCTGCACGAGGCTTAATAGCAAGTAACATAAACCCTCAACCTTAGCCTCAACAAATATTCGTTTTTTTTTTTTATGCTAGCCTATGACAGTCTATTGGTACAAAACATTAAGATAACAAAGTTATACTTACAATTATGAAACCATCCTTAACTTTGAAGAATGGTAAATAAGTATTTGATTTCTGTCTCACTCTTCTTTCTTATATCAATGGTCTCACTCTTTAATTTATCTTAAACAAGATAGCCAAAGCTTGATGTCAAAGTTGTCAGAACTGAAACATTATCTGAGAGAGTCCACGTTCAATTTCCTTTTGTTTAATTAAATTATTAGGTAGACAAAACAAGAAAATATTGAAGCTTCTGAAAATTTATTCTAGACGCGTAAGTAAAGTAATTCGATTGAAAACGAATGGATATGAAATTTTCTTCATGAAATATATTTGTCAGAAAATGTTATCATTTCGTGTTTCATCGATTGAAATTTTTAAATATTTGTTTGAAATAAAATTACTAAAGAAAGAGTTCAATCAAAAGTTCAAAAACAGCAGAAAATAAAATTCCAACTCATTTCATTTAGCTGAAACAGCAGTAGATATTTTAAAATGAACCTCATTGGCGAGTTTAAAAATTTCATCAAAGTCCAGAAATGAAAAAGACTTCGCTGGTCACAAGTTCGATTGGGAACTTGAACTGCTTCGTTCGAACGGGTCCGTGATTGCACTCCATCTTGAAAATTTCGAGCAAATACTTTACAAGCTTTGGTAAAGTTTCGGAACGCACGATGAGACTTTAAATGAAATATTACTTGTGGGTCAGTTCGTCGGTTTGCTAAGTTCGTTTTGTACTGAATTGTAAATATAGGTAGGTACGGACCTACCTACTAATATTGTTAATGTCAGCAATAGGTATGCAACGTATTTATAACATAACTAACAATAGGGACCTACTACAGTTACTGCACTGACTGAAAAATTTACTACCAACAAGTACGAAGACAATGCTTGTGCAGTCCTTAATTTTCCCTATCATCGATTATGGTGACGTGTGCTACTATGACCTGGAATGCAGATCTCCTCGACAAACTTGACCGTCTTCTCAATAACTGCATTCGATTCGTTTTCAATCTGCGTAAATATGATCATGTTTCTGCGCAGCGGTCGCTTCTAAAGTGGTTTTCCATACGCCAACGCAGAGAGCAAAGGGCGCTAACCACCTTGTTTTCATTTCTTCACTCACCCACTTCCCCTAGTTATCTAGCCCCCCACTTTCAGTACATTTGTGACAACCACAGTAAAAATCTACGGTCATCAAATAATCGCGTTCTTCAATGTCCCACTCACCGCACAGACTTCATTCATTCTTCCTTCTTCGTTCAGTCTATCTCTCTATGGAATGCGCTCCCCCAGGAAATCAGAATGGCAACCAACCGATTATCCTTTAAAATTAAAGTTCGCGAGCACATTCGTAAGAAGCTGGCAGTATCATTACAACGTTAATGTTTTCCCATTGTTTGTCTTATTTGTTCTAGTATATTCGAGTATTTATGTATATATATTTGTGCTTATATTTATATATAATTAGGCATATATATTATATTAATAGTTTGTAATAGGTATATGTGTATCTTTAGTATATGAGTTACTTTAAAAATATTCCTCAATTTCTCGTAATTGCACCTACCACTGTTTGTCTCTGCATCACCCAAATGTTAACTGGTAGAAAATGCCTAAGGCATTAAGTCCGCCTCTGTACATTTCTGTGCTTGAAGTATTAAATAAATAAATAAAAGAGATAATTTTAATTTGTATTTTTTATTATTTCTATCGTTTATTAAAATATACTGTTGAACTGGGCCTTTTTGTAATTATATAGAACATTAGGTACTATAATAATCAATGAGATTAGCAGACGGATTGGTAATCGACGGTGGTGTATGTAAGGAAAATGAAGATTTAGGTAATATCAATTATCTATATCTCCATGTGCGAGTCAGACTCGCACACGACGGGTTCCGTGCCATTATTAGCCTATAACCAATATTTTGCAAATAAATGAAAATACTAAACGAAGAATATTATTATTTATCATCTTACATTTTAAAATTAGCAAAAGGATAAATTTGTATTTCATAATGATTATTATGAATTACGAAGTTATATTTTGCAGTTGCAGAAAATCACCCATATTTAAAGAAAATACCTTATGAATCGGCGTTTTTAGTATTTTTCGATGATTGTATACAGTATGTAATGATACGAACAACACGATCACACGATCGACGATCGACGACACGATTGGCGCAGTGGTTAAGCGATTGACTACTGCGCTGCGTGTCGCGGGTTCGATTCCCGCACGGAACAAATATTTGTATGACCTACAATTAGTTGTTCCGGGTCTGGCCGTTTGTGTATGTGAGTTTAAATGTTTGTAAACGCACCCACGACACAGGAGAAATTCCTAGTGTGGGGCAACGTTATTAAAAAAAAAAAAAAAAAAAAAAAAAAAAAAAAAAAAAAAAAAAAAAAAATGATATATAGAAGTTTAAAATTCCTAAGTTAATTAGTCGTTGCGATAGACCTCG
Organism: Xanthia icteritia; assembly: GCA_949128155.2. Classification (NCBI taxonomy): domain Eukaryota; kingdom Metazoa; phylum Arthropoda; class Insecta; order Lepidoptera; family Noctuidae; genus Xanthia; species Xanthia icteritia. The sequence goes on along the minus strand of OX421942.2, from coordinate 9,594,508 downwards.
TATGAAAATGGTCTAAGACATTCATTCATTTCTGAAGATAAAAAAAACAAATATTATATTTGTACTCTACTCAATGAGCTCTAGACAACACACCCCACATGCCAGGGTAACCACGCCAGGTGTAGTGGTGGTCGCAAGACCTAACGACACCGCGCAATGCGTACGTTGCTGCGCGACGCCGGTACACCAGCAGGCCTAACATGACGCACGCGACAATTACTCGCTCTCGCGAGAGTAATTTTTGTCTATTTGGTCACTTTTCTCGTTTTCTGACAGCGCTGCCATACAAAATAGTCGACTCCTTCTGTCAAACGTTATGTTTTGTCGACAAACCCTAACATGTCACCTTAGTTATCTCGACTTTTGACAATTCAACACGAGATAATCTCCGATTCTTCTGTCATTTAGTCGTATTTACTCGTCCTCGATTTTGACGACGAGAACGACGAGAAGAGTAGACAAAATTATGATACAAAAAATATCTCCAAAATAACATGGCAGTTTCATAATTGTACTTATTTTAGTCATCATTTTATTTTACAATATATTAATAATGAAAATACTTAGTTTTAAACTACTATTTATATTGGAACGACGTGTTTTATTTCGTTTTTTGTATGGAAAATATGAAAAATTATTACCTACATGTTGGGTATTAGGGGTTTATGGGTCACATAAAGTGGGTTGAAATTTTCATTATTTTTGCGATAGGACACACCAAAAAAAAAAAAAAGAAGTCGAGGTGTTGGTGTGAATTATAGTTCATGAAAATTAATTTCCACACCTTTTTAATCGCGATTAAATACTTAAACAATCAGAATTTTAGATGAAAAACGTAAAATTCAGAATAGCACAATTGCCATTTTCACTAAATTAATGACTCAGTGCCATCTTAGTGCCGTCAAACTAAAATATTGTTAAGTTGTGTCACTTTAGTCTATTTCCGAATGGGAAATCGTCGGTTGACAGGAATAATCTAAATTTTGGTAATTTTTAGTATAGTTTAGAGTTATTTGTGATAAGGAAATCGGCACCATTGAATGAATGAAACGAAATCTCAAGCCGATGTTGCTATCATAAAAATCATTTGTTTTTAATAACTTGCAACATCGGTCTCTCGTGGTGAGATATAGAAGTGTCAAAATGCTTTTTTCGAGTTTACTCGTCGTTTACGGTCATGTTAGGGATTAGAATGACGTCAGAATCGTAGACAAATTTCGACAAAACGAGAAAAAGAGCGTTCTCGCGCTTGTCATGTTAGCCCTGCAGGGACCGCATGCTCCGTACTCGCTCTCCGGATACGGAAGCCATTCAGGCGGAGCTGTATAAGGGATACAGAGCGGCGAAGACCACCCTCCAAGCGGAGATAAGGCGGGCAAGGGGACTGGCCCGCGAGGAGTCGCTGGAGACTCTGAACAGGGACCCGTGGGGACGCCCATACAGGCTGGTGCGGGAGAAACTTCGCCCATGGGTTCCCCCGCTGACGCAGAGTTTCCGGCCCCAGCTTGTGCAGGACGTGATGAGCGCTCTGTTCCCTTCGAGAGGGGAACATACGAACATACATAACCCATGGCTCCGCCTACTGCGGTGCCCAATGCGGACCATACCGCCGACGACAACGACGATGCTCCGGAGGTGACCAAGGTAGAGATGAGAGTGGCGGTACGTAGGCTGAATGCCAAAAATACCGCCCCAGGACCCGACGGTTTACCTGGGAAAGCCTGGGTCTTGGTATTGGAGGCTCTCGGGCCTCGACTAAGGGGCTCTTAAGCGCATGCTTGGAGAGGGGCCGGTTCCCACTTCGTTGGAAGACGGGGTAACTGGTCCTCATCAAGAAGCTGGGGTGCCCTGCGGACTCTCCGTCCACGTATCGGCCCATCGTGCTGCTCGACGAGGTGGGCAAGCTCTTTGAAAAAGTCATTGCATTCCGCCTCGTCGGGCGGGTGGTGCGGTTGTGGCCAAATTTGGCGGAGAGCCAGTTTGGTTTCCACAGGGGGCGCTCTACCGTGGACGCCATCATGCGCGTGTGGGCCCTCACGACGGGGGATGCTGTGGCCCGGGGTGGGGTCGTCTAGACATCGCCAATGACTTCAATACCCTACCCTGGAGTTGCATCAGGGAGGCACTCCGGTATCACCGCATGCCGACCTACCTCTGTCGTGTGGTCGAGGCTTATTTGACGGACAGGGCCGTTATCTACCCCGGTTACCAAGGAAAATGTAACCGGCCAGAGATGTCGTGCGGTGTCCCACAAGGATCGGTCCTAGGGCCGCATCTGTGGGACATTGCATACGACTGAGTGCTGTGCCAACCTCCCTAACAGTCAGCGTCGTTTGTTACGCTGACGACACGCTGGTCCTGGGGTAGGGGAGGTCGCACCAGGCGGCGGCCGAACTAGTGACACGCGGGGTTGCGACAATCGTCGACAGTATCCGGCAATTATCACTCCAGGTGGCCCTGCACAAGTCCGATGCCATGTGTTTTCATGGTCCTCGGAACGCGCCACCGTCGGGTTCCCAAATAACGGTAGAAAGAGTTCACATCAGCGTCTAGTCGACGATGACGTACTTAGGAGTCGTCCTCGACAGCTGGAGGAACATCGTGGAGCATTTCCGACGTTTGGCTGCCAGACTGGAGCGGGCCGCGGCTGCCTTGCAGCGGCTCCTGCCCAATCTAGGGGGTCCAAACACCTCCTGCCGGAAGCTCTACGCGGGGGTCGTGCGGATGGACCTTTACGGGGCACCGGTGTGGGCGCGTTCCTTGAAGCGGCGGCCAGCCCGCCGGTTGAACGCGTCCCAAAGGGTCATGGCCCTCCGGCTGGTCCGGGGACAGAAACGGAAACAGTTTTACAAAATAAATACTATATCTACAAACGTGTGAGTATAGTGTTTATTTTGTAATAATACATAAATATTTTATATCAGCAGGTAAATAACGAGTTGTCATTATGTTTCCTCCAATTGACGAATCATAATTCATCAGTTAATGACTATGAATCAGAGGAAATACTGTTATTTGACACAATTCAAAACACTGATGATTACTTTTACGTATTATGACTCACTAATCGATTTATTTCCGCACTATGCAACACGTTTATGAACACGTGATGATAACAACAGCTAACTGTAACGTTAAGCATTTTTTTAAGTTTTGTTGAGCCCTTTAGTTGTGGCTCGTCTGCTTTATCTACTACCATTACACCTTTATGTGCCAAGTAGTAAAGTCATTTTTAGTGTCATGCAGAATTGCTCACGTACGCGGAAGCGGAATTAGCCCTCATGCGGAGCACCCGTAATGCACCTTTTCGTATTATTTATTTTCCGTCAGGCGTACGTACAGAGCGCATCATAAATTCATAATAAATGCCCGCATGCGGGAGAAACCCGCATGCGTAAGAGAATCCGCAAGACATTAAAAACGCCGTGTTCGACTTGAAGTCATAAAGACCAGCCTCAGTCTGTAAAAGTCTCACCGTGCAAACTTAAAACATGAAATGGAATACAAAAACATGAAATCCCTTTGGAACGACAGTTCTAGAATAGAATTACATACTATTCGTTACAAAAATTGTTTTTTCAAAAGATAGCTATATAGACCCTTTAACACCCACTTAAACAAAAACAATCCGTTCAATAAACTGCTCGATAAACAAAGCGATACCCACCAACTCCGCCAAGTCTCTAATTCAAACACTCTAGAACTCAAACTATAAGTCATCCTTAATACCTAAGTAAGTACGTATTTGTCTTTGAATAGAACTGAGAGCGTACGGCTATAAAGTTTCCACCAATTAATATTTGCTAAAGGTACTTTGGTAGTTTCAGAACTTAGGATGCAGTTCCAAACTGTTGAGAAGCAAACACACACAGATCTCTAATTAAATGCCTTTACGATATATTGATGCTAGGGATGGGACGTTCTGATATTCATCGTCTTTACAGATTATAGATTGGATAGAATATTAATATTTTTGTCACAGTTCCGGGAAAACAATAAGAGTTCGATATAGGATCAACTGTTGTCAGCCATGCACTCAAGAATGGTTTAGCGTGTTTTGATTGATAGCAGACTGATCGATGAGTTGGTATTATTAAAAAAAATCGCAGATCGAAAATGCACATTAGTCACCCTCATTTATAAGGAAAATAATATGATTTTGGCATTGGAAACGGCCTCAATCTGGTATATTATCTAATGTAGTCTACGTAAGAGATATGGTGATAATTTGTAACTACATACATAGCTTTTACCCACGACTTCGTCCGCGGAGTTGTCGGTAAACGTACAAACACAACCACCTGTGATTTTCGGTAGCTTATAAAGTTAAAACAAATATTTAAGTTACTTCTGGGCAAGCGCCCAGAAGTAACATCGCTGACGGCCTTTTATTCGGTGAGGTACCCAGTGGTCAAACGCGAAACTATCCATAAAAACGAAATATACTTAGATATCTACTTCAGCCGTTTTGCGGTCATAAAGACACGCAGACATATTATTGCTTCGCCCTTTTCTAGCTTTTCCTGCTGATTTTCGTGAAAATCTGTTCAATGTACAGAATTTAAGTACATCTACCATTTTAGTATAATAGGTATGGATACACAGATGAGTCACATCGTACTTAGTTATCAATGAAATTGGTGATTCATTAATGTGCGTAGGTTACGTGACTGATTAAACAAATAATGGCGAAGCATGTAGAAGTTATTAGGTATGTGTTTTGCTAATACAATATGACACATAAGTAGGTACGTTTCGAGATATAAAGGAGTTATTTTGTTGAATCAGTCAAATTAAATGAATTAGAAGGAAACTATACCTACCCTTGTGTTTTTTTTTCTTGGGTGGTAAATTATCAAATAACTTCTCCCGGTCTGGGTGGAGCGGGAGGGCGTGTGAGACTCTTACTGACTAAAACCCACCCGTGTTCCTTCAGTTGCCACTTGCCTGTACGTTGCCAGGGGCCTTTCGGACTTTTCCGCGACCCTGGCAGGCATTGGATCCCGTCAGTTGGGCTGACATCTCTTTGAGGCGCGCGTGGAACACAACGTGCCGTCGACCCAGGCCTGGGTCCTTATCGGACGGCGAGCTACCATTGCTCAACATCAGCAAGCTACCCATTGCTCACCTATTTATCCCTGCAATTCGGGGGATAGATAGACCAAACTATACCCTTATAGGATTCCGATAGAAAATGAGAACTCTACTAACTATCTACTTTATTATTATTTACACAAACCCAATACAAATACATACATAGTGCCGTAGCGTCAATAATGCTGTGTTGGCACCTATCAAATAGAATCATATGCATACATGCAACTAATTACGTGTCTAAAATGTAATTAGTGCGATGGGCATTCAGCCGAACACATCTGATAAAGGTTAATCAATATCAATAGACCAACTAGATTAACTACAAAATTAGTTCAAATTGCAAAAGGTACTTATCACACGAGTATAACCTTAATTATTATTTTTTCTACAGGTATATTCAACACGTGCAGTCAGGGAAATGAGTTGTTTATCAAATTGACCCAATAGGTCAATTTGCAGCAATTTCATACGCCTTAATCAATGCGAGAGCAAGCTGTAGTAAGAACGCCAATAACATCTAAAACTAAGGCGTCACAGAAAATGCTCGTCAATTTTCATTAGAAAAATGACGGGAAGTCGAGGGAACTGTATTTCACAATAAATCTGGCATATAATGTTAAATGCGGAGGGTGCCTCAGAGGGCAATATGGATGGAGCACATAAATTCTTCTTTGCATCAGTGATGCTGGCCGCATATGATGGCGCTTTGAGCGTTAAAGATGTCTGTCGTTTGTCTTGCCTTCCACACTTTATGAAAATTACAGCCGATGACATTGTGAGTAAGTACTGAGGAGTGGGGATAGTTCCCCACTCCTCAGTACTTACTCACAATGTTCGGAGTTTGTGGTCGAGTTACGGTTGTATCTTCCATTTTTACATAACGATGATTATAATTTTATATAATTTATTTCTTCCTACTATTTTGCCATAGGAATTCAATATTGCCTAGAAAAAAAACAACATTGTTGGACTCACATAATATACGCAAAATTGGCACTTGGATGTGGAGTTGTGGAAACCAGCCCGTTATTTATGTACATTATAATTGCATCACAGAATATCTTAATAGTATAATGTTTGGACTTTAAAAAAGACCATGAACTTTGTTTTGTTTTGGCATTTCTTCTCAGAGATCAGTCAGCTAGGAAAAGCCGCCGCCATCTTGTAGTTTAAAATGTTCCCTAAAATTGACTTGTAAAAGTGTCTCTCAGAAATAAACATCATATTTTCATTTCATCATGTCATTTCAACACATTGTTGACGAGATTGGTAGACTACCTACAGATCACTATGATTGTTAGTTCAATTCAGATTGGTAGAATGAGATCACGACCGATAATTATTTTCATTCCATTCATTTCCATTTTCACGTGTCAGTGTTGCGATAATAATGAGTGCAAGACATAATGATTCATTACATGACAATAATTGGTAGGTACCATTTCATTAATAATCTTAATCTTATTATGAAAGTATAATCATCCGATAAACCTTGTAAATGATAAACAGACCATACAAAAATTGTTTGTTAAAAAGGTACTAACTATGGTGTAACAATTACGTGGGTATTATTCTCCTTGTCCCGGTATTGATAAAATATCCGATACTCCGCCACTCATTCATCTCAACGCTCAGAGTTAAAGCAATATACAATCTTTTCGTTCATGTTTAAGTACGTCCAATCCGGTATGAGGTAGGTATATCTCTGTTGCCGGGGTTGCGGGAAAGTCCGAAAGGGATACCGTGGCTCCTGGCAACGTACAGGCAACTGAAGGAACACGGGTGGGTTTTAGTTAGTAAGAGTCTGACACGCCCTCCCGCTCTGCCCAGTGCGTGAGAAGTTATTTGATAATTAACCAAGTATACAAAAAAAAAGAAAAGGTATATCTCTGTTGCCAAAACGAGGAAAATATCAAGAAAATACAAGAAACACTTAAAAATTACTAATAAAAAGTAATGGTTCTTCTAGCTAAGTGATTAAATTAATAAAATTTGGTGAACCACATGGTTTGGGGGACACCAAAATGGTTATAATTTAGAGGAGAGAAACCACTTGTAATCTTCTTAAAAGTTGAAATGAACATTATTCAAGTTGAAACTCTTTTTATTCAGTCTCTTAATACCAAGAAAGTTTAAATACTGGATACGCATGATCCCAAATAAATCATATGGAAGCCTCAGCAAGAAACTGCATGAAAATACTAAACGCTCTGATCACCGCAGCAGTTACCTGCTCCAAAGTAAATAAATACAATCGCTGGCACGTATCTTGGCAAGGCTTTAGCGTATTGGGAGTAAGTTTGCGCATGTGACAATTAGTGCAACAAAAATAAAAAAACACTTTTATTGCATGCCATTATTCTATAGTTATTGCCATAATTTATTTTTGAACATGTTTATTAAGAAAAACAAGCGGTTACGATTCTTGCCAAGTTACGTGCCAGCGACTATACAACATCGCTAAGCTGTGTGATCTCAAGCAGAGCAACGAATGCTTCGGAGCGATAATTGCGAGCAGTTTACTAACGTGCAGTGGATATCAGATCCAGCTTAAGCAGGAGCTTCCGTCCTTGCCGCCGAAGGACCGTTTCCTCCGGAAGCCGGACGTGGGGTGGTGGAGGTTGCAATAATGCTGGGTGCTCATCGACCGAGCGGCACGGCACGGAACGGTATTTTAAGGTAAATAAATAATATTTATGACATCGCTAGCTTTCACCTGTGGCTTTGCTCCCATGGTTTATTCCACGAAAACGCACTTGCTTCGATTTGGGGTCCTCCGGTCCATATAAGTACTTCATTAACGCAAAAACGCTGCAAAAACGGTGAAGGAAAACATCGTGAGGAAACCGGCATGCATGAGAGATATTTCTCGACGGCATGTGAAGCCAAGTCAGAGACCCATGGGCGGTTTTAAAGTCTGACACTAGGTTAGTCATTATCCACACGAAAATAGAAGATTACAAACAAATAGCAGAAAATGCCGTTGCTAACAAAACAAAAAACACTTTCTCAATTAATTATAACTTCTCAATGGTGTCGATTCTCTTGTACCCCGAACTTAAACTATCACTAAAATTCCTTACTTTTGGCTATGAAAATCTTAACGCTATTCTGCAATAAAAAGTCTCTAAATTTAAAAAATATTTTGACACAACTAAATCGAATTTGACAATCGTGACTCTACGTGGTACATACTTGTTTGCCCTACCCCGTGATTTTTTTACAGCCGGAGGTCCGCAGGTGGGGCTGCCTCGACGTGTTTTATATGGAATTTTTCACGTTTTGTATGGAAAATAAGAAAAATTATTACCTACGTGTTCATTATTAGGGGTAAAATAATGAAAATTTCGACACCCTTTAAGAGACCCCCTTTTTTTTTTTTTTTTTTTTTTTTTTTTTGGGTGGGAAATTATCAAATAACTTCTCCCGCTCTGGGTGGAGCGGGAGGGCGTGTCAGACTCTTACTGACTAAAACCCACCCGTGTTCCTTCCGTTGCCTGTACATTGCCAGGGGCCACGGTATCCCTTTCGGACTTTCCCGCAACCCCGGCAGGCATTGGTCCTATCGGACCCCTTCACTTGCTGACATCTCTTTGAGGCGCGCGTGGAACACAACGCGCCGTCGACCCGGGCCTGGTCCTTATCGGACGGCGAGCTACCCATTGCTCACCGTCCGCAAGCCCGCGCCTACGGTGGCCGGGAATCGGCCTGCGATTCCCGACGCCCAGGGCGTCTCCTGCGGCGGCTAGGGGCGTGAGGGCGCGAAATTTGCCTCTCCCTCACGCGTTCTGCCTCCTCCTTCGCGAGCATTACTGCTTCGCAGAAGGAGGTGACGGCCTCCCATGCCCTCTCGCTCCGTACCATGGCCTGGACTAGGGCCGGACGCGAGAGATCCCCGCCGCCGATCGCCTCCACGAGGACACGGCGATGCTCTGCCCAAGCCGGACAGACCTCCACCGTATGCTCAACCGTGTCCTCCGTTAAGAGACCCCCTTAAAGGGTGTCGAAATTTTCATTATTTTTGTGATAGGACACACCATTTTCAAGATAAAGAAAAGAAAAAAATATATATACAGTACTGTTTTTGCACCTGAAGTCGAGGTGTTCGTGTGAATTTTAGTTCATGACAACTAATATTATAGTATTCCACATTAATTAATACACCATTTTTAATCGCGATTAAAAATATTCAGATTTAGTTAGACAATTCAAATTTTAGGTGAAAAACGTCAAATTCAGAATAGCAAAATTGTCATTTTCACTAAATTAAAATCTCAGTGCCATCTTAGTGCTGTCGAACTAAAATATAGTTAAGTTGTGTCACTTTAGTCTATTTCAGAATGGGAAATCGTCGTTTGACAGGAATAAACTAAATTTTAGTGATTTTTAGTCTAGTTTAGAGGCATTTGTGACAAGAGAATCGGCACCAATGACTACCAGCATGCCTAAATGCCTCAAGAGATCAAATCCAAGTAAAGACATCTAACATTGCATTACCTTTGTAAATTATTTCTAACATTTTTATGTTAATATTATACCAATTTCATTATTATAAATGACATAGTTACCATCTGTGTGTGCTTACATCTCGGGAAGGATCAACTGCCCCGTCGATGAGTGCCAGGCCTAAGCGGATTCCAAACAGATCGCAGTATATTTACGTTTTTCCTATAAAATAATTATTCAACATCGAGGTGGTTGGTAAGAATTTTTTAATACCCGTAAAAAATTCTGGATCAAATTTAATAAAATGTAGGTACTTGCACAGTCAACGGCAAGGAAATTATTGTCTGTGAATGTTTAATTTTTTTTGAGTTTTTAAGTTACGGTAATATTATGTTACGGTTATGGTAATACCATATACGTAGATAATCGTGAAAAAGTACGTACTTACTTTTAACAACGTTTTTAACAAAATTAATTATGATGACCACCTGTTTCCATTGATAAAACTCTTCCAAAACTGAAGTGCCAATCATCGCTTTTGATGTGGTTTAATGAAAAGCACACTTGCTTTATGATACTTTTTGTCATAAAGCAAGTGTGCTTTAGCATGTTCAACAGAACATTGAACAAGAAAGAAAGAAAATACGTTTATTTGGGTAGCAGGACACTTGCGCGAGAGACATTTCCGCGAGAGACACTTGCGCGAACCCTTTTGAGTGAAAAGACATATCCGCGAAGGGACTTTTGCGCAAATAGACATTTGACGCCACGGTTGGCGCAGTGGTTAAGCGATTGACTGGCGCGAAAGGACAGTTGCGCGAAAAGACAAAAAAAGTTGCGGTAACGAGGGTAAAAAAGGTCGTAAAGGGCCCAACCCTTAGAATGCAGGCGTGATGTTATGAAGAAATCTCGTTACCGCAACTTTTTCGCGCAACTGTCCTTTCGCGCAAGTGGATTCGCGCAAGTGTATTTCGTGCAAGTGGTTTCGCACCGGTGTCCTTCGCGCAACTGTTTTACGCGCATATGTCGATTCGGTCATCGTTCAGCATAATGCGAAAAGACATTTACATTATTTTACAATATTTTGAGACCAGGGATGCGAGAAAGAGCCCCAGGCCCGACAATCTCGACATAGATAGCGATCGCTATACGACCAAATTCAGTCGCAAAGTCATATTGGCGTCCCTGGACGCGCGCAACGTGCTTCACAAGTACGGGATTTTTTCGTGATTGACAAGCATGTCACGCGCGTCTACGGACGCTATTAGGACTTTGCGACCGAATTCGGTTGTATAGCGATCGCTATCTATGTCGAGACAGCCGCCCCTGAGCTGGTTTTAGCAACAGCCGGCGTTGACGTGATGACAAAAACACGAAACAAAAGTACAAAAGTACCTGTATGCGGCGCACCCTGGGTAGTCTCGTAGTAGCTCTGCTAACATCGAATTACCTTGCAGACTAGCAAATCTTTTATTTTAATTAATTTAAAACATGAGCTATTCCTGTCTCTACAGGTAATCAGCATTATAGTGTATTATGGACAGTAAAAAAAAAAACAAAAGTGCTCGCCACACAGACAGAAATATTGACGATAAATTACAAGGAAAAAAATCTAAGAAAATTCATCGATATAACTACTTATACTTCGTTATAGTTGCATAGGTATTTATTTTGCATTTTATTTATTTTACAAGTATGTATGATTGTATGTATGTAAGTAAGTATATTCTCATATAATTTGTTTTATTTTAATAAGTGATATGTTTTGATTTTATGTACCTATTTTACTTTCTCTCTACTCTTACACACGGTGTCTACATCTCTTTTTACCCTCTGTCCTATCGCAGGTATGCTGGAAGAGATTTCTTTAGAAATAAGCATCAAGTTTGTACGTATTTTTCTGTTCTGTTCTTCTTGTCTGTTTATATATGTGTGTACATAAATGGTTAAATAAATAAATAAATAAGTAAAACTAAAAAAATCTTTGGCACGGTTATGAGTCGTAAATCAATAGGGCTCATGCGAATGATGAAAACTAAGAAGAAGAAGATTTAGATTCATCCATTTTGTATGACGACGTGAACCGTGAAAACAAACAGACTCACTTCCCAACGGAAACTACATACTATACGTAATTTTATAATAACATTTTTTGTTAAGTAAAACTCCCCTGCTAACATGAATTCTATGTATAATTGAGAGCATAGAAACGATAAGTTGGAAAATTTTGACAAGGCGACATATCGAGAGTAGAGCACTCTCAACGCTGAAGCTTTCTGAGGCATGCAAAAAACAAAATTGTACGCCATTACAAAATGGTAAAACATGTTAGCTACTTTATTATTTATAAGAACTCTCTTTGTTCACTCATGTTTTACAAAATAAATATATCTTTATTTTGTCTTAGTACATACATAATTATGTTGGCAAAAATATACATTAAAACGTTAGACTTTTTAAAGAGAGTATCTGAAATCGTATCTGCAATGCCTAAGGTGTCACAATGATTACTTACCATCGGGAGGGCCGTCAACTTGTATGACATCCAATCATCAATAACATAAAAAACAATGTTGCTACTACCCTATGGTACATCAAACGGGCTAACTACCATGTTCATGTATTAAGTGAAACTTATTGCAGACTTTCTAGGCAGACTAGACTAATAAACAAAAAACAGTAGCCTTTACCCATAACAAACAAACATTACTGAACAAATAGTTTTACCAAAATTACATTATGGTACTTAATTATCAAGTCTCATCCAAAACTTATACATTAGCATGCTAACCGCATTTACATAAGACGTAGTCAACATTTAAGGCTTAGCGGCATTAACGCAAACGCAAACGTAACGTGGGTAATCACGTCTGAAAAATTGAAGGAATATTCCTACATAGACTGAGATAGTTATTGAGAAAGATATTTATACCTAATAGAATTATTATGGTAGTATATTCATACCTAATAGAGTTATTATGGTAGTATATTTATACCTAATAGAATTATTATGGTAGTATTTTTGATGATTACTATGTGTGAAGGTTACTGTAATAACAAAAAAAAACCGGCCAAGTACGTGTCGGACTACGCACAATGAAGGGTTCCGTAGTTGGGATGAATTTATCCCAAGAACAAACTTAAAATTGTAGTTGAAAAACATGTTCTCCCATACATTCCAAGTGCAAATGAAAGTATGTAGACACAATATTGAGACATTTGCCATGTTATTTTAAGACCATAGACTCTTTATAGGTTTTCCTGTAATCCATGAGTAAAGAACCATTCTCTGTATTTTTTTCAAAATATTAGGCTTAATTTATTTGGAGAAAACGGGGAATGAATGAAGATGGGGAGGGAATGGTCACTTTTCATCAGTTTCCTTATACGTACCAAAAGTGACCCCCATATGTAAAAATCATTTATTTACATTACACATCTGTGTTTGGGTCACAGAAATACATACTTATGTGTACCAAATTTAAACTTAATCGGCTCATTAGATTCGGGGCAAATTGGCGGTGACAGACGGACAGACAGACACACGAGTGATCCTATATGGGTTTTTCCTTTTGAGGTACGGAACCCTAGAAAGTGTAAGATAATGATGAATAAAAAAGTATAACAGATATTTTCGCACTTCCTATGATTTGAACCTCATGTGCTAATAAAAAAATTGATACTACATACATATTCATTGATAAAATAATATACTTCTAAGGAATTCAGATTTTTCTAATATCAACTTTACCCAGAAACCTTAAAACTACATTTCCTCTTAAACCAGTGTTACTTTGTAACAGAGTAAATTTGAAACTTAATTTAAATAAGTAATAAACTCATAAGAACTAGATTGGCTCGGCACTTTTATAGCAAATCCTGTCTTTTGCTGAATATTTTTGAGGACATAATGTACACAAGTTTGTATTACACTGCAGGTATCCTAGATCAGGATTTTATTGCAAGTCGTTATCGTGCTACGTAGCACTTAAAACTTTAGAACAATATGAATAACAATTTACAAACTTTTGTTCATTGAAAGTCTTCACGAAGCCACAAGCGTCATCCTTGTCAGAGCTCGGCCGTAAATAAAATGCCGCAGACAACAACAAGTTGACAAGTTTTAATAAATTCGTCACCGAACTTCGAGCCGAAAGCCTTACCTAATTAAGATAACGTCCTTGGTGGTAGGGAATCCGGTACCCTGCGGAGGGAACTTCAAGTTTAGCAGTTTCGTGTTTGTCTTAGACAACTTGGACAGTGAAGTAAGTAGTCAAACAAACTGGGCGCCCGTCGTCGGCACCGATTTAAGCCCAGCTTAACATCCAAATTAAATGCTGCTACACGTACAGTTTTACGGATTGTTTAATGCTTTAAACACATCCACGCAGCCCACAAAGTAGTATGAAACCAGAATATGTTTAAACTTTCCGTTTGCGCAGGAATTCTGTTGAACACTTACATTGTGATTTAAAAACGCGAAAAACATTTTCATTCGCCGCGGGCTGCAGAGCTGCATCAGTGGTTGTGAACAATAATACAAACAGAATAATGATGGCCATTTTATTTTGCGGTTTTGTATGGAGAGAGCGAGCTTGTTCATTCGATGTTTCAGTGAAGCGTAAGCGTGTTACACTAATTCGACGCTTTCCATAGTCCTGACTTTGCATTCGGTAACCAAAGGTTAGTATTAATATATATATTGTACAGCTAAGTTTCTGAAAGTGGTTTTACTTGGCTTTGGATTTTAAAGCATCCTTATTAAATGATCCGTGTAGCCGAAAATATCAATCCATTGCAGATCGCAAGTATCTACGAATAAGGCAATCAACGCTGCGAAAAGAAAACGTTGGCTTTAGTCGAAAAAAAGTCAACTATTGTCACAAATATGCAAATAATTGCATTAATTGATAATATTTATAACCTTCAATCTAGTATAAATTATTTCTAAGTATAAAACTACCATTCGCTCCAGATGAACACTGAAATACAGTCACAACTTACACTTACCCGGAAGTAAATTTGCTCTGTACTTACTTAAACACATCTCGAACGTTGTAAAGTTTGTAAATATGTAATCAAGTGCGTACAGCAGCGATCTAAGTTATACGGGTCCCAGTCACAAGTTTCATATTAACTGTGAAACTTAAACATCAAAGCAACAACGCGAACTTGCTGCGGGACCTCATACCTGCTGACAATTTCAATAACTAACTTTGTCACCTCGCTTTACTAAAATACTTGCCGTAAATTAAACCTTTCGACAGTTGGTGGGACTATCGCTTAGTAATTATTCGCTCATATTACGTAACTTCCGTGTTTATTATATTTTGAGCAATTCTATGAGCTCATTTTCTAGGGGTTGCTTGCCAGTTCCTTGAAATTATGTTAGTTGCAAAACGTTGCAGACATACATAGAATACGGCGCGGTAAAAGTTCGTAGGTAATAAAACAAAACATGCAAAGTTGACAATTGAACAAAATAAACAGTTTTTAAAACTGTAACACGACTACGGAAAAATAAAACTGATCTCAAAAGTACGAAACTAGAAAATATTTCAGACAGAAATCAAGACATAGATACAAAAACGGTCAAGGTAAAGCCGTGGTCGCATGCCTGTATGCATGTGGGTGCCAGGAACAACCTACAAAATTATAATGGCATGCGATGAGATGCGTGGAACACACGTAAATACATACATACATACACTGCTAAAATCATAACACTTCCTTTTGGATTTGCCGTAGTCGGGCAAAAATACATGTATACAATTAAACTTTTGCCAGTTATGTACCTAATGTAAAATGGATGTTATCATTTTACGTACACTTCAGTGATTCGTGATGTTTTAGTGAAAAAGCTCTAGATTTTATTCATACATCTTTTGTGAATATCACACCAGAGTGCTAATAATAGGTCTTTACCTATGCAATTGCCGTTTTGTATGAAAAAATTTAAACGAATTTTTTTCATGTATTTTTTATTTGTATTAATAGAAGTAATCACCCATGCAATCAATGCATCTTTGCCAACGCAGTGGCAGTTTATTGATGCCCTTCTTAAAGAAATCAGCTAGACGGGAGGCAACAAATTCTTCAAAGGCATTTTGTACTGCCTCTCGGGTATTGAATTTTTTCCCGCCAAGAAGTTATCCAAATTCTGGAAAAAGTAGTAGTCTGTAGGCGCAAGGTCTGGTGAGTAGGGCGGATGACGGCGAGCTTCCAACTCCAGTTCTTGCAACTTGGAGACCGTCTGCTGTGCAGTATGAGGTCGCGCGTTGTCGTGCTGGAGCAGCGGAGACGAGCGATTGACCAATGCTGGTTGGAGATGTGCCAGCTTCTCTATCATTGTGTTCAGTTCTTCACAGTACACATCTGCAGTAATGCTCACCCTGTTTGGTAAGAAGCTGTGATGAATCGCACCGGCGCTAGACCACCAAACAGTGACCATCACTTTTCTAGGGGTAAGTTTTCGTTTAGGGCATTGTTTAGGTGCTGAACCAGGATCCAACCAACTTGCTGAGCGCTTGCGGTTATAAAACAGAATCCATTTTTCATCGCAGGTAACAATGCGGTTCAAAATTCCTTCATTTGTGTGTCTGTTGAGCAGTGCAAGGCACGTCTCGACGCGTACTTCGCACTGGCGATCATTGAGTTCGTGGGGCACCCATTTGTCAAGCTTTTTTACCTTGCCAATTTGACGCAAATGGACCAATATTATTTTGACGCTAACGTCGAAAGCTGCTGCTAATTCAGCCGTAGATTGTGTATCATCAGCTTCCACAATCGCCTTTAATTCGTCATTGTCGACCAAAGTCTTCGGACGACAGCGAGGTTCAGGTCGAAATTTCCAGAACGGAAGCGAGCAAACCAATAACAGGTGGTGCGTTGGTTTGTAGTGTTAGCTCCGTAAACGTCGTTGATGTTGCGTGCCGCTTGTGCCGCGTTGCTGCCACGACGGTACTCATATTCCATAATTACTCGAATTTTTAACGTATCCATGATGACGAAAAAGATTGAAATTCGATGAAAATGTAACACTAATCAATAAACAAATGACTACTTTTGGAAAAAAAATTCCATGTTTTTAAAATAAAATTAATTTGAAATTAAAACTCTTAGCCAAACAATAAATATTTTTATTTGAAATGGCCAGTACTGCAGAACGGCAATTTCATAGGTAAAGACCTAATATTAAATTCATGATACAATAAAGGTATAAAATGATGAAAAACAAATAAGAGGGTGAGTGAAGCGTTCTCATTCAAGGGATTAAGTATTTTACTTAGAGAGAAATAAGTGATGAACATTTTGTCTTGATCTCTTTGTTGGGAACACGTTCATTAATTCCAAAGCCTCAGGCTGTTTTCTTTAAGCCATATCTTCATTCTAATGAAAAACGAATTTATAATTGAGTATAGAGGTGAAACTTGGTAGCCCGTTTTAAACATTCATCTTCGTTCTAACCCACAGACTTGTTTCAATGTCACTATTACGTTATTCTCTTGGGACCATTTTTTTAACTTTACTGCATAATTTATTGCTCTAAAAGTTTAAAATATACACTGTATATACACTTCTGGACACATCTATTGGCCCACCTTAGAGTTTAGGTTTCGATGGCCCCTACCGAAATATGATTGCTAGATTGAACAAAAACTGTTGATGCAGTTTTAAACCTGATACATTTTACCATCTTTTTCGATCGTATTGTTTTAAATTTGAATACAGAATACCATACGACATGGAGCTACGCCTAAAAAGTCGGATATGCGCCTTGTTAAAGGCATTGATTTTTGAATAAAAAACATGTTTTATCAAATAAAGGTTTAATTTAATAACTCGTGTTGCCTCCATGGGCATCTACCACAGCTCTCATACGATTAGGCATAGAGTTTATCAACCGCTCTATGAAATTTTGAGGGATCATCTCCCATCCCTCTTCTATGGCAGTTTTCAACTCCTGCATCGTCTGGGCAACTGGCTGACGAGCCCTAACACGTCTTTTTAGCTCGTCCCACATGTGCTCAATGGGGTTCATGTCTGGGCTTCTGGCTGGCCAGTCCATAACTGTGATGTTCACATCCCGAAGATATTCCCTGACGATGCCGGCCGCATGGGCTCTTGCATTATCATGCATAAAAAGGAAATTTGGGCCCACATAGTCCGCGTATGGTATCACGTGAGGTTCTAAGCACTCACGAATGTACCTTTCAGCATTTAATGTTGGCAGCCGTGGTCCTGTAACAACCTCAAGTTGAGTTTTGCCGCTCGCGGATATACCGCCCCAGACAGTCCATGAGCCACCGCCATAAGCAACCCTCTCTTCAAAGCAGCATTGTGCGAAACGCTCTCCCTTACGTCGGTAGACCTTCTTCCTTCCATCATTGCCATGTAACACAATTTTAGACTCATCAGAAAAGAGTACACGGCTCCAATCTTGCTGCGTCCAATTTAAATGACTGCGTGCGAAATGAAGGCGCGCTGTTCGGTGGGCTCGCGTTAGTTTGGGCCCATTAGCTGGCTTGTGTGGTACCATATCGCGTTCTTTTAACCTTCTCCGAACAGTTCGAGCGCTCACAGATACTCCGTGGAAGTCGCGAAGTTGGTTTTGTATCTCAATGGAGGTAAGGTGACGATTTCTCAAGCTGGTCGTCACGATGAATCGATCCTGCCTTTCAGTTGTGACCCGAGATCGTGGCCTTCCTTGGCGACGAACAAAGCCGCCAGTCTCTAGGTACCTCCGATAAACATTTCGGACCGCAGATCGACTTAAATTAAGTTGAGCACTCACGTTTCTTTGGCTGTGTCCGGCCTGAATAAGTGCCACAGCTTGGGCGGCGACTTCAGGTGAAGTATCCATAGATTATTGATAGAACCTCACCTTAATGTTAAGAATAAGTAATGTTTGTTGCAAAACCAAAGATATCAATCACTTTTTCAAGAATTAAATCCAAGTAAACCAATAAAACCAAGTTTTCTTAGTATTCGATTGTTTGATATCAACAAACAGGCTCCAAATTGTCTTTTGTTTCTTTAAATTCTGTGTTCGAAATTCAAAAAAAGACTATTGAATGAAATTGTGAATGTGCCAGGTTAAAAACTGCATAAAAACTTTTTGCTCGACCTAATATAAAATTTTAGCTAGGACCAAACGAAACTGAAAATACAAGGTGGGCCAATAGATGTGTCCAGAAGTGTATTATGTAAGTACAAAGAAGATTACTAGAAGTCCTGAACAGTCTGGTAATAAACAAAGCATGTTTCAACATTTTCACTTTTTTTAGGATGTTTATATCAAATTTGTAAACTACGAATTAATGAAACAAAATAATGGATTTTTCATTTATCCAAAATGTAAAATGTTCTATGAACTAAACAATCCAAAACAAACAACAATAAACAGAGGAGGGTTAAAATCTAAAATAAGTCGGTTTGAACCAGGGATGTTGCTGATGCAGATTTTTGGTGGCTCACATCCGCAGATGCGGATCTCAAGTTTTTTTAAGGGCAGATTCCTGAGATCAAAATCAAGGCGGCAAGGTGAAATTCAAAATTCAAATCGATCCTGTTTCTTATAAGGATCAACAATCTATTGGACCAACTGAGGTTTAAATACTAGAAAAGTCAGAAATCGCAAAAAACTTTTCCCATATATTTCGTAGAAAATGAGACTCCTACCTACTTTTTACGGTGGATAGACTGGTCGAAAATAAACAAAAGAACTGTTCGTTGTTGCGGATGTGAATGCAAATATCCGCAACATCCCTGATACCTACATCTGGTGCAACCTTGGCAGTCCACCACTAACACCACTATTACCACTTTGCTAATAGGGTAAAATCTTTAATACAGCCTGAACCCTTTACTCGCAAACCTATACTTTGTTCGTTCCGATAATGAGAGAAGAAGCAATGGGTACTATTATCGTGGCCAAGTATAAGCTTATTCCCACCAGATTAAACCAACTTATCACCATTTGCCTACCCTTTTCCTAACTATGTTGGGATTGACTTCCAGTATAACTGGATTCAGCAGAATATCAGTATTAATTTACTTGGAGCGACTGCCTATCTGACTTCCACAAACCAGTTACTGGGTAACAAGATAGCCCTTGGTAAGACTGGTTGTCAGTACCACCCAAATACCACCAACCAATCTTTGAAATTCTTAAATACCATTTTTTATAAACTGTACAATATAGCAGACTAAATAACACCCGCTGAAGTTAATGATAAAGTACACATGCCGTCAAAAATACACAACCGAGCCGTTAATGTTGAAGCAACAACATTATATATGCAAATTGTGGTGTTCCAGTGAAATAATGCTTTTAATAGTTTGCGACCGTTGATGCGGACAGACGCTGATAACATTAATATCATGCGGACGAATTCATCATGTGAGCGTTATGGATCTGTGGAGCTGAATATATTACAGTGGAGACTTTGTTTTGTCATATTTTGGACTGTCATGAAAAAGCAGAATGGAGTCAGGATATCATTTCTGTGTTCATAATAGTTATGATATGAGCATGTGACGCGGAGGAATGAGGAACATGTCGCGAGGAAAGTTTTCAGTATGAATGTGGATAGCTATAAGAGTAGGGGAAGACCAAAGAAATAATTATGGATTGTGTGAAAGATTATATCGCTAGAAAGGTGCCAACTCGACTAATAGAGAAGTATGGAAGGCGAAGATATTCTGTCGAGACCCCAAATAAATGGGGATAAGGGCAAGAGAATAATGGTAATAGTTCACTCTTCCCCTGGATCGAAATAGCTGGAATTCATAGAGCCTTTGCCTCGCAGTGGGGTGATGTAGACTGGCAGTAACCACTAACCGATTTTTGCTCATAGTCTTCTTGAAACCACCCAGAAAAAACCGGAGTTAGGCACTGGCTGGCAGTTATAGCATGCAAAAGTAACATTAGAATGCTGCTGCCTAGGTCTGCCGTAGACATGATAGTTGTTGGAGCAAAAAAGGCATTGGGTGATAAACCGCAAATAGTTAATTCTAGCATAAGACCCAACTGGAGGAACGACAACCAAAACGATGACTTGAAGAAGAC
Organism: Xanthia icteritia; assembly: GCA_949128155.2. Taxonomy (NCBI): domain Eukaryota; kingdom Metazoa; phylum Arthropoda; class Insecta; order Lepidoptera; family Noctuidae; genus Xanthia; species Xanthia icteritia. Next base: position 9,573,894 of record OX421942.2, on the reverse strand, counting down.
TGTCGGAATGAATGTTATTGTACGTAGGTCTTTGATAAAAACGTATTTTCAGCTATTGTACATACCTACCTTAAATAGGACGAAATTAGCCACAAGGCGTTGTAAGCCTTACCTACATACTAAAATGAAGACTCATCTTCTTGTAATTTCAACAGCATCCTTCTAAACCTGAACATAGCAATGCTGCTTGGCGACAAAAAAGATAGGGTGTGTACCTTTTAGCACAAGACAAACTTTTACAAAAAGATCGTTGGTACTACTATTCCGACTAGTAAGTTTGCATTCAATGGAAGTTATTGTGAAGGTAGCGATCAGGATATACATCCAGCACACACGTTTAAACGTGATCTTCGGACCCCTCACGTGCCTAAAAGCTTAGCTTCATGTGGCGTCATTGCCAAGCGCTTGGATGTAGGTATATTTGGAGTCTCATCCACCGAATTCTAATGGAATACGACATGTGAATTTGAATATGTAGGACACAGCATATTTTTGTTTATTTGCTGCTACACATTATTTTTACATTACTTCATGTATATTATATAAAACAAAGCCTTTCGTGTGTCTGTGTGGCTGCTTAGGTCTTATGAACTGCATAATGGATTTTGATGAGGTTTTTACCATCATTTATTTTTTATATATCAAATATTTAACTAAGATATTGCACAGAAATCTTGATGTTTTGATATGTCTTCTTATTTGTAGATTGTACCCGTGAGAAGGATGGGCAAGTATATTAAAAAAATAATAGATCCCATATACCTTCTTTCGATACCAACACGTTTGGTCACTACTTTATCTACTAAATGAAACCATTGTATCATCAACAACGATTGTATTACGTGACTCTGTTTTATTGCCAATGCATTTCGTGTTAGCATCGGGTGCTACACATTACGAGCAATAGCTATTTCTTTTCTTATAAGAAAATAAATGAAATTAGGTGTTTAATCAGAAGAAACTGTCTTGTAGGGATATTATTAAAGAAATATTTTACATAACTAACATCACGCAAGTTTTCCCCAAAGGGTTGAGCACGAATGTAAACGGTACAGTAAACGTTCAAAACTGCATTGGCACGTTAAGAGTCGTTTTGCTGTGCACGGGACGGTTTAGCTGTATGTGTAAGCAACACGGTACACACACCACGGAGATCGCAGTTTTGCACTTCAGTGTGTGAAGTCGCGTCACACTATTTATTTATTTTACATAAAGTTAACAAACTGCTACAATTATTTATTATTACTTCAGTTGAATAAGATGTGAAATAGATGTTAAGAAACTTAGAAGCAATTTGTATTATTTTGACATAATTAAATTATGAAATATTTTAAATGGATTTATTTCACCATAAACATTAAGTTTCGATCATGATCGAAGTAATTAAGCAATAAATAAGAATATTAGACGACTAAAATTGTAAAAAAACTACTTAAAAAATAAGTGATTTTAAGGTTAAGTCAAACTGTCCATCAGTTTGTAAAATACTTATACAATATAACATTGTATCTGCAAGAAATAGGACAAATACCATGTAGAATACATGCTTAGCAAATTCGTTACCACAAATTCGTATAATAACGAATTCGTTGAAATTATTATGTTTAACTGAACATTGGTTGAAAGATTATGAGATGCTAATTAATTATAAAAATTATAGGTAGTGTGGGCAGTTGTTTTAACCGAAAATCTATGCTGCGAGGGGGTTCACTAATCTTAGTTAAAAATTCTATTAAATCTAAGCCTCGTAAAGATGTACTTGATCTGTCGGTTGAACATAACATTGAATTGCATGTTATAGTGTGCGTTCACAGACCCCCAAATTATCAAAACTACTCCATATTTGAGTCAGTAATGGAAGATGTTCTAGCAAAACTTGCAATGGGTAAAAAATCACTACTATTATCTGTGGTGACTTCAATATTAATATCTTAGAAAATAGTTCAAATAGCAGTCGATTATTAAGTCTCTTTAAATCATTCAATTTGTCAAATGTGTTTATTTGTCAGAACCAACCTGCATAACCACAAATACTGCTACATGTATTGATAACGTGTTTTGTTGCTGCAACTACTTAGATAAAGCTATTGTAAATTATCTCCCTTCTGATCACAGCGGTCAAACCGTTGCTTTCAAGTCCAACACACCATTACAAAGAATTCAGATACAATCTAGACAAATAACAACCAGCAATTTAAGTAGATTTAATAATAACTTAATTAGTAAGTAAAGTATACCGGGTCATATTATAAACAATGTAAATGAATTATATGAGGAATTCTTTTCGGTAGTCCGCACCGAGTTCAATAATGCTTTAAAAAGAAAACTAAATGATTTGCCCATTTTTTATGTTGAGTGGGTAAGGTAAATACTAAGGGTATTAGGAAAAGCAGGGAAAAATTGTTTGAGCTGAATGGCCTTAAGCCATATTAACTCTGAATAAATAATAAATACGTTGCTACTTACTCTAAAACTTTAAAAAATACTTGCAAGGTAGCTAAAGCCTTGTACATTAGCAACAAGATCAAATCAGCCGATAATAAAATAAAGAAGGTTTGGAAAATTATCAATGACGAAACAAACAGGAATAAAAGACATAATAATGATTTCACACTAGAAACTTCACGTGGTCTCATAAGCACTAACAAAGAAGTTGCTCAAGAATTTGTAAATTTCTTTACCCGTATCCCAGTTAAAACTACTGAATCCTTAAATTCCTCGCCCTCGCGTTCTATTGATTTATTACGAGCAAATGTTTCATCCTGCCCGATTAAATTTAAATTCAAGCATATAAACTCCTTAATAGTACTAAAAGATTTCAAGGAAATAAAGATCAAATTAACCGAAGATCTATGGGGAATGTCAATCAAAGTTTGTACCTCCATTATTGAGACTATAGCACCGTACTTAGCCTTAATATTTAATTTGTGTGTGGATCAAGGAATCTTCCCTGAGCTAATGAAATATAGTAAGGTAATACCACTATTCAAATCCGGGGACAGTAAAGACACCAATAATTATAGACCCGTATCCGTGTTGCCGGTTTTAAGCAAGGTGTTTGAAAAGGTAATGCTTAACCAAATGCTCAATCATTTTAACACCAATAAAATCTTACATGATCAACAGTATGGTTTCACCAAGGGACGTTGTACGACTGACGCCGGTGTCACGTTATTAAAACACATATTTACGGCGTGAGAAGAAGCCCAAGACGCCATAGGATTTTTTTGTGACCTCTCCAAGGCATTTGACTGCGTCGACCACGAAACCTTAATCTTGAAACTTGAGCATTACGGACTTGGAAAACTTGCGCTCAGTTTAGTAAAATCATATTTAAATGATAGACAACAGCAAGTTCAAATTTCAAAAATTCCTTTCCTCTTTTTAGTATATATTAATGATCTACCCCATTTGTTAAAAACTCAACCACAAATGGTGTTATTTGCTGACGATACTTCCTTAATTTTTAAAATTAATAGACGTGCATCAAATCTTGACGACGTAAATAACGCCCTACAGCAGGTCCAAAATTGGTTCACTGCTAATAATTTAGTATTAAATGGGAAAAAAACTAAGTGCATAAGATTTTCTTTACCTTTAGTAATTGTGAGATTTGATTGAATCAAGAGAAACTAGAATTCGTCGATAAAACTGTTTTCCTGGGGATCACGCTTGACTCAAGGCTTCAATGGGGTCCTCATTTAACATCTCTTTCAGGACGACTAAGTTCAGCAGCATATCGCACCTTTGGTAGAACAAGGGCATAATTGTCATAAATTGCCAAAATGACTTAAATATGCAGAAATGCTTTAAAAAGGCCCTTTGAACTGGAGGGACAAAAAATATCTTAAAATTACTCTCCTGTAAAATTGCAAAAACTGCAATTGTGCCCTTGTTCTACCAAAGGTGCGATATGCTGTGAGAAAAATCCGTCAATTTACTGATGTAGATACCGCGAGGCTAGTCTATTTTAGTTACTTTCATAGTATTATGTCGTACGGTATTCTACTATGGGGACGGGCTGCAGACATCGAGTCTATTTTTACTCTGCAGAAAAGAGCCATTAGAGCCATCTATGGCCTCCGCAGGCGCGACTCTCTAAGAGAACAGTTTAAAGATATTAACATCATGACGGTACCTTGTCAATATATTTATGAAAACATGTACGTAAGGAAAAATCTACATCTTTTTAGTAAAAGAGGTGCAAAACACAATTATATCACTAGGAATAGGGACCAATTAGTTCAACCGGGTTTCAGGCTGACTAAAGTGGACTCATATTTCATGGGGTACTGTTTAAAATGTTACAATAAAATACCTCCCCACATACTTCAACTGAATGAAACGAAATTTAAATCTTATATTAATCGCACACTATGCAGCCAAGCATATTATAAGTTGGGGGATTACATCGCTGATAAAAATGCTTGGCTCATCGCTCGTCCTGCTCCACAAGCATAAACTAATTGATTAGCATTTGAAAATACCGTTGGAGCTGCTGAAGATTTTAAAAACTATCTTTGCATTGTATAAATTCAATCTCTTAGCATTATATAATTGCATAGCACATGTGTGAGTACTATGTACCGACTATAAAGTTACCATTTAGGTACTGGGTATGTCTTTCATTGACTTGAATGTGCCCTGGCGGCTGAGAGTATGTCATGCTCACTCTAATGTCTCGCTTACGGTGGCGCGTGTGTTGGATCGTTTAGCTCCCTTCAAAATGGTTGAGCTAAATGGTGCTAATCCATGCGTCATGTTCGTGAACGGGCGCCGTCAGTAGGGACTGGTCATCTCTTAGCTGCCACGGCGATTTTAATTTACTTTAATGTTTGAATTAGTTTTTATTTTTATTTCTAACGGACGCTTTTAATGTTTCGTTCTCACATGTATAACTTCAAATTAAATAATGTAACCAATATTATGTAACCATATTTTGCTTTAAAAGAGTGTCCGTGGAGTCTCTTGCCCGTTCTTCTCCATAGGTACCTACTACGCTTTGGAATGGGCGACTAGCTTCATATTCCTGACTGACCGACCCCTTGACCATTCAAAAGTGCCTGTAATTGGTTTATTTGAAATAAATGCTTTGAGTTTGAGTTGTTTATTACGGTTAATATTTTAAGGTTAAAATATAGCAGTGTCCCAGTTGAAGTCTTAATATTCTCTTGCGAAACTTAAACATTCTTGTTAATGCCTTTCTGTCAAAAACGGTTTTTTTGCTGGTCTTCGGTGGCACAAGCCTTCAGTGTACGGAGAACGGTTCATAATAACGTGTTTAATAATTCAGAAAAATCTGTCTTTGGCATGAAACCATTTGTTTCATATTTATTATGTGATGTCACTGCTCCTTGATAATAAGACTCACAGTATTTCTCTAGAACAAAGAATAACATTGTATTTATTACTTATAATGATTATTTATCATTCACTAATCGAATTAAACCTAATAATGAATTTAAAACTTTATTTAATGAGGCATCTTCAATACAATTGATTTAGATTTATGTTTAGTAAAATATTAAATATTTAAATGACACTCACACTTAATCCGGTTTAATTAAATATTTGTGTAAATTACATCCATTGTTACGTAGCGCAAAAATATTTGATTTCGATTCAATATTTATATTCGACTGCATTTTCAAAATAATAAGTGAACAAGAACTATAAATAGTAATTATAAAAAAATAAAAAAACCGCATGTGAGTTTCGAACCCTCGGCTCGCCACAATCACACTTATAAAAGCACGTTAACCACTGAGCTAGCATGCCATACATTTTGATAATAGAAATTATGATCTACTATGAGTTGCAGACAAAGTGAGTGTGTGTGCGTACTGTTCGTGTCTATAGTATTGTAACAACTTATATGTAGAAGAAGGTTGTAAGTCAAATCGATGCATCAGTCTATTGCTTTGTGACATTGCTTATGGACTTATGAACGCCACTGTACCTACTTAATAGTACACCCACATTTTGCCAGCATAATGTCGTGTTGGCGCAGTGGTTAAGGCGGTAGCATGAACGAGGTTGTAGGGTCAAATCCGGGCAACTACCAATGTGCCATTTTCAAACAAGCTTTAGTAGGTACCTACTTCAAAACCATGTTTTTCAATATCTCTGGGGAACTTTATATAATAAAAACAGCCGAATTGATAACCTCATCCTTTTTCAGAAGTCGGTTAAAAAAGAGTACATTAATCGTTACACATGTCACAATAAACCAATTAATATTTATTTACCGTGAAATCGGATACTAATTAAAATAATAAATCATCGAAATAACACTGAACTGGTACATAAAACATGATTATTTACTTAATAACACATTCTGCGTGAGGTCCGATTGGGGTGATTCATTATGTTTAATTGAAAGTTAATACCAATGATTTACCCTCAAATCGTTTTCAGGGTTCCGTACCTCAAAAGGGAAAAACGGAACTTTTATAGGATCACTTCGTTGTCCGTCTGTCAGATTGCCAAGACCTATTTTCTCAGAAACGCGTGAAGGTATCAAGTTGAAATTAATACAAAATAGGTAGATCTATGTTCCCTTGGAGTTCTAAAAAAATTAACCATCTAAGTCAACGCAATAAAAAAATAGGACCATTTATGTGACATATTTTAATACTCGCAAATAAATCAAAACCTACAGGGTATTGACCTAGAATCATGAAATTTGGCAAGAAGAAAGGTCTCACAGCACAAGTAAAGTAAAAAGTCCGGAACTTTATAATTTGTAGTCTATAGTCTATCAAATAAAAAAAATGCGCTTGCACACTTATATTTGCAGTTGAAGAACTGACTGTGAGGTATATCGATGTATTGGAGAATTGTTTTTCAACAACAAAGTTATGTTTGTCCTTCCATCCTAAGATTGCCTCGTTGGTCTAAAAAAAAGATAAAGTAATTCAAATTGTATTTGAATTAACGTGCAATCATTGTGCAAACATTACCAGACGTCATCATAGATCAAATCCAATCATTCTTTCTTCCCATGCCGCAATGTTTGTTGAAACCTTGGAATATCGTAGTGACACTTTTGAGCTTGGTGGTTTTGAGGTGTGCAGAGTAGACGGTCCAGTAGTAGCTAGTGCAAATCCAGGTTGGAAATCAATCGCGTATGTACAGACGCCAGCAGGTCAACCTACCCGAAACTGTAAAATTTTCCCAATCAACTTTGAACCTTATACTTTAGTGATAAAGTTGAAAATCTATTAAGGAAATTTGACAGATTGTAGTAGGTTGTTATGCTGGCGTCTGTACGTCGAATTTTTAAGAATGCTGTGAGAGATGGATTATGTAGGTTGAAGGTATTTCCTAGTTAACCCGGGTGCTACAAACGGCCATTGTGAGTGTATACATTTTGAAATGTTCGGTTGATTGCTGTTTATAGGTCGCCACGATGTCTAACCAAGATGGCTATAGAATACATAAACAGCAGTATACGACGGTAACAACGGCAATGATTTCTCGATATTTTCTCGATCATTGTTGTAGGAGATTTCAACATAGATTTTAAAACCAATCCCCAAAATTCTATCCTATTTCTCCTCCATAAGTATGTTACCCTTAATAAGCACAAGCACTACAAGAACGAATACAATTATAGATAACGTTTTTTCCAACTTTGATGTACAATGCGGTACAATTCATTCCCGTTTCAGTCACCACTTACAAATCTGGTTCAAATTTAATACGTAAGTAATAACTTTAATTTATAATTTTTATATGGACTTAGCCCTTTTCCCAATTTGTTGTAAAAAAACTAACTGATTGACATGAGCCTAAAAAAATACAGCCAGTAGTTCTATACTTATAGATTACAGGAAAACCTATAAGAAGTCTATGGTTTTAAAATAATATGGTAAATCTCTCAATATTGTGCGTGCAAACTTACATTTGCCGTTGAAATTTATGGGAGAACATGTTTTTCAACTACAAAGTTAAGTTTGTTTTTGGGATAAATTTATCCCAACTACGGAACCCTTCATTGCGCGTGGTCCGACATGCACTTGGCCAGTTTTTTTAAATCAAATATTTAATGTTATTTCTGGAAACTGTAGTTTACCGGAAAACCGAGAGAATTAAAATTTATTATATGAATTGAAATTCCAGGTAAGAATGGAATCCTATTGAAAACACACACAGGGAAACACATTGTTATGCAGGAAAGATGCTGTAACATCGAACGAACACATTCCTGAAGCAAACACGACTTAAAAGTTTCCTCATCGCCGTACTTTATAACAGATTTCAGCTCTAAGAAAACTCACACGAAAGACTGAGAATAAAGATATTCGATTTCTTCGTTTTGTCAGCAATATTCAAATGGGGTCCACCCCGGAAATATTGCCCCGTAGCCTATATGCAAATTCTATTTGAAATGCGAAAGTTTCCACAAGAGCGTCGAACCTTCAATCGTGAAGGCAAACAGTTTCTATAAGATTAGTCGTGAGATGCTCCTTCTGCAGTCAATATTGACTTAGGCGGCCGTTGCAGACGGCGACTCGCTTTAAACATGGAAAAATATAGTCAGTAGTGTAACGTTTCTTGGCTTTCACGTTGATTGTGTTTCTGGCATTTTATTTTATAGAATGAAATGGACGCAGTAGGGTTTATATTCGAGTGGGTGCAGTCATGTTTAGTTTTTACAATGTTGTTTGTGAAGTGTTGTGTTTTGAACTACGCGGCGGATTTGAATGGCTTAAAATTGTAGTCCGATTTCGATGTAGTGCAATTTGATATTGGAATGGAATTGTTTTGCACAAAGAACTACGCATTTCTGACATAATGTCTGTCACAGAATCAATCACGCATGGTCCAATAATTTGCAGAGAACAATTTTCATAATTATACATTCTATTTTCTTTGTAATACCTACTTGAATTACAAAGTGCTTGTGAATAGTTTAATTTCAGTAAATTAATTAACTTTAGCTTTTCAGTTTTTACTGGTGGTGTACATTCAAGGAGTAATCCATATTAGGCACGTTACAATTGCAGCGATAAGTCCCCTCTTTGAGGAGTGGCTAGAGAGGCGCCACGGCGTCCTCACCTTCCGCCTGACGCAGGTCCTCACCGGACATGGTTGTTTCGGGAGGTTCCTGTTTCATATCAGGCGGGAGGAAAAGCCCGGGTGTCATCACTGCGTGGATCGCCCGGAGGATACGGTGGAGCATACGGTGGAGGTCTGCCCAGCTTGGGCAGAGCAACGCCATGTCCTCGTGGAAGCGATCAGTAGCGCGGATCTCTCGCGTCCGGCCCTGATCCAGGCCATGGTACGGAGCGAGAGGGGATGGGAGGCCGTCACCTCCTTCTGCGAAGCAGTAATGCTCGCGAAGGAGGAGGCGGAACGCGTGAGAGAGAGGCAAATTTCGCGCCCTCACGCTACTAGCCGCCGCAGGGGACGCCCTGGGTGTCGGGAATCACAGGCCGATTCACAGCCACCGTAGGCGCGGGCTTGCAGACGGTGAGCCATGGGTAGCTCGCCGTCCGATAAGGGCCAGGCCCAGCCGGGCACGCGTGGAACACAACGCGCCATCGAGCCCGATGGCGCGTTGTGTTCCACGCGTGCCTTAAAGAGATGTCAGCAGAAGTTAAGGGGTCCGTTAGGACCGATGCCTGCCAGGGTTGCGGGAAAGTCCGAAAGAGATACCGTCGCCCCTGACAACGTACAGGCAACTGAAGGAACACGGGTGGGTTTTAGTCAGTAAGAGTCTGACACGCCCTCCCGCTCGGGCGGAGCGGGAGAAAAGAAGGAGTAATCCATATGATATCGTAAAAGGTACGTAAACTTTCGTGTCACTTTAGTTTTAAGACTTCTGATTAATTGAAATCTCAGAAGATCTATTTCAATACACAATCCAACCACGCTCCTCCCCTTTTTTTAAAAAATGACCCAAGATTTGATGTAACTTCCAAGATCGTCTGTAAAGTGCTGTTTCAATTTCTCACAGAAATTAAATTTCCTTTCACGGTACTCTGGTATTACTGTGCATTTTTCTACGGAGCTTTGCAGCCTCCATTGCAGCAGGGTTTCTCCTTTTTTTAAATGTGTGCGTTTCTTTCGCTTACCGACTTATTGTCTAGCGGACGGCCAGCTGTTTGCATTGCGGCTCTAGCATTCCCGCATTATGTTGCTCTACGAAATGTAAAGAATTATTGCGTTTTGTGAGACGAGATGAAATGTGTACGGACGTCTGTCGGGTACTTGGATTTTTGTTGTTTAAAATTGGAATACAGTTGTACAAAGAGAAGCATTATACTGCAGTAACTTCAAAGATTATATCTATATACTAATATTATAAAGAGGTAAAAGTTTGTTTGTTTGTAAGTTTGTATGTAGGGCGTAATCTCCGGAACTATAAGTCGGATTTTAAAAATATGTTTTGCGTTGGATAGCCCAATTCTTGAGGAAGAATATAGGGCAGAAGCTAGTGGATGATAAAATTATGACCGTTGCGATTTGGCGAATAAAGGATTGAGTTCACGGCTTTTTTTTATAACTTCTCCCGCTCTGGGCGGAAGCTGGAGGGCGAGAGATCACCGCCACCGATCGCAACCCACGAGGACACAGCGATGCTCCACCCAAGCCGGACAGACCTCCACCGTATGCTCCAACGTGTCCTCCGGGCGATATACAGTTCACGCCTCACGTCAGAAATACAAAACCAGTATAAGCCGGCTTCTGATTCTATTGAATCTCCATACTACGCTAGATTAGCTCATAGTCAAAGTGTTACCACCGACGTGCGGTCTTCTGTGTGTACTCAACTGAGTACGACAATACAATCGAGTGTAGTCACTAAGTTTTAAAAGCTATAAATATTATTTTTCGTTTATATTAACAGGGGGTTAGTAGTTTATCAAAACAGGAACATTAAAATTGGCTACATTCAAAATTTATGTCGATTTTAATCCAAGTTAAAACGCCGATAGCCGTGACGATGAACCATTGACTGCAAAGTGAGTTCATCGACAGTAATTGCAGCTTGGTGTTATTCGAGGACCGATGTCCGTTGAAGCAGACGAGTTCTTGGTCTCCAAACCACGAAGCAGTAAGCCTAACGTGGCTGAGCTATGCTCCAAGGCTTGCCTCAAGATGTGTAGAATATTATCCTCACAAGCCAAAGAAATAGTAGCTATGCATTACATGTCGCAAAATTAACAAAAAATACAATAATGTGTCGAAAAACAGTTTTACCATTTGCTACTGTAATCGGCCGTAGTACTCAAATGAGTACACCATTCTATAGGGGGCAGAATGATATCCGCCATTTTTTTCTTACTTTTATATTTATTCGGTTAGTTTATGATAGGAAAATAAGCATTTCGTAAATAAAACCCATTTACTTTATGTTTGGCGGTTAATGGGTTAAGGATACTAAGGGATAATGCTGGCAATAGTGACAAACAATAGAACCTGGGTAGGCAATATGCTAGTTCTGTTTTCATCAATCTGCCCAACCAGCGTGGTTATTATGCCTATAGTTCGCTTTAAAGTCATTGTTTCGAAACAAAGGGTTGTATTCCGGTGCCAGTACTTAGCTTGCACAGCTAAAAGGCTGGTTTTCATTGCCCATGGTTGGTTCTACTACGCTATTCTGTCTGTAGGTAGGTATTACAGTAAAAATAGATGTTGTGTGAATGAAGGATTTCTTTGACAGTGTTAAATAGCGTCTACTTTAACAAACATTAATGAAATCTTCCTTTAACTTCAATCTTATTGTATTGCTTCTAATGCTAGTACTAAAACGATTTGAGATTTGACATATAGGACAGGATGAGGTTTTATCAATTAAATTAAAATAATGTATAAAAAATCTAAAACAACATTCATAACTGCTAACAACTACGAAATAAACAAAGGAATGAATATAAATATTCATTTAATATCTAAATGAGTGGGCCAGAATTAAATTGTCAAAATATGTGTATAAAACGAATAATTTACAATTCAACGCCATTTTAATGCAGTGATTACTATCTAAAATAACGTGTAATCACATTAGGCATTAAATTATAGTTACTGCACAAATTTAAACGTATATTAGCATAACGTGAACTAATTGCTATTAACGCACTTAACCTATTGACAGCAGTAAACTAAGTACCGTGAGGTGTTAGAGTATAAAATAATTATGGTTTGTTCCAAAAGTATCGGAAGAAATTGTAAACAAATTAATCAGAAAATGTACCTGGAGATGCCAATGTGTAGTGCCATTTACAAAATTGAGTGCTTTGATTTGATTATTTAAACCCAAATTATAAATCTGCTTAAGATGTTTTTTATTAACCACGTTTTATAACAGCTTTTTCAACCTCTCAACTGGGCAACTCAAGGAGAGATAAATTGATCATCAGTTGTAATAACATTTCTGTTTTTTTTTTCTGTAAAAACGAGAATCTAAATAAGTATATGGTATGTTTTAGATTCGGTCTACCTGATTTTTTTTTTTAATAATCTAAAATCTTGCATGGTTTCGGTAAACACAAGTATGTCGATAATCTTTGACTTAGAATGATATTTCATTAATTTACTCTAGAAAACTCTAAATAACTAACACCGGTCAAGCAGTTTTTGTAAATCTCAGTGTTATTTTTTTAATAATAACTTAACCTTGTCTGTAAATTTGAAAATAAAAATAATTTATAAGAGAATAAAAATCTCAACTTGTAAATAAAATATTTTTTGTTAAACTCGAGTATACTTTATCGTAAAACCTGAAATATTATAATCAGAGTCACTAGAAACTTGAACAATATATCAAAAACATTTCAAAAGTAACTAGACAATCTCTTTTAGTAGTTGAGAATTTTATGAAAAGTATTGCCTCAAATTATTCAAATTATAGTTTAAAATTATTTAAAACTAACTGGCCCGACAGACGTTATCCTGTCCAAGTTTCTTTAATTTATACAAAATTCCAATTTTCCAGACAACTTTTTAAATTTTCCCTTTCGTTAAAACCAGATTCGGACTATTACGAACATTTTAAAACAATAATTTGCCAAATTAGTCAAGCCGTTCTGAAGTGAAGCGTTTATCAACGAACACCATTTCATTTTTATAGTACAGATAATTTTTATTGTGATTGAAGAAAAGATGTGTTTAAGCAAACAATTATCCTAACCAAATACAAACTCTTTGTAATGACGAGTGTACAATTAGCTTCGTCCTGGTCACCGCAGTCGGCTAACGAAGCGCGACGCCGCTCTTCACATGCAACTTGACTTCCAACCTTTATTAGAAACTGACTCTTATCAACCTTAACGTCCCTAATGAAAAACAAACTTTAAGCGACAAAGGATACGGTTTAAATTTGATTGAAAATTGAATAGAGGCAAGGGTGAGATTTGTGGTCACTGAAACTTGTAGATGTTGCACTTGCCTAGCTCGCGATAGTGGATATAGTGAAGGGCTCTCCAGTGAAGTAGGTATACATACCGCAACTTTCAGGCACTGCTAGGATTTCGAATTGGTTTTGAATCGTTATAATGAAGATGATACTCGTTTGTTCAATGTTGTTCGTGGTTTAATGTATTTGTGATAGTCTGTTGTTTTTATTTTGACAAACGAAAAACATTCTTCGGATAAATACAGTTTTTATGTTGTCCTCAACGGTCATCATCGTCTTTGATTTTGGGAGATTTTACATAAAAAATCTATTTAATAAAAATAAACTAAATTGTTGCTCCAACTGACCCTGCATTTAATCCTAACTAAAGAATAACTGCCACAAGTAGGTATTTATTATACTTTGATATAAAACAAAGTAACTTTTTACTTGAGTAAACATGAACAAGAGCCAAGTGAGGCCAAAAGGAAATCAAGTAGCTGCAATAAAAGAAAGCAATGGAGTCGTCTTTTGTGCAGCGCTGCATCGCATAAAGTTGCAAGCGCGAACTGAGGTATCAAGTAACTTGCAAAGTGTTTCACTTCTATATTTTATCTTTAATCAGCTTCTGTCGATGGGAAATTTGATAACTGGGGTGTTGAAAGAATCATGGCGTTTAAATTAAAAGAAGTTTGCTTCGGTTGAGACAGTAGGTAAGTAATAATATTTTAAGAAAACATAAAATATTCATTTCTGTATGAAAATATTAGCCAATCAGCAAGCTTGATTGGAACTAACTGCTAGAAAGAAAGAAAAAAAGGTTTATTTGTCACAGAGACACGTGCATACAAATAACAAAAATATAAACAACATAAATATTTGGCAGCTGCACGTCATGACTGTGACAAGAAGGCTTCCACTCAGCATAATTCTGTGCTATGAGGGACCCACAGCACAGCGCTGATTTTCAGTGGTCACCCGAAAAATACGTACGGACATCTTGTCAGTAACTAGATATGAATGAAATAAGAAAAATTCCAGTGTGTAAATATTGATTCAATCAGTGTTCTGTCTCGCTCCCACCCTCACCGTCGCGTCGCCTGCGCGCGCGCTTACTATTTAAAAAGTACAGCAGTTGCATTTCACTATTGCGTCTATGAGCGTGATGACGTACTGTGCTGTCTGTGAACCATCGAGCGGTGTCGCGCGCGGCTCACGAGACCTGCGAGGTCACGTGGCGCGCCACGCGACTCGTGTTACTACCGCCAAACAACACACTGTCAGTGGGCAACCGGCTTGGCTGCTCAGTAAGTAAGTATCGACAATCGTCACAAACTTTTGAATGCGGTTTTTTTGCTTTCACGTTGTTTAGTTTGCTCCGTCTCTGAATATCACATTCTCTTTCCTGCCGGGGTTGCGGGAAAGTCCGAAAGGGATACCGTGGCCCCTGGCAATGTACAGGCAACGGAAGGAACACACGGGTGGGTTTTAGTCAGTAAGAGTCTGACACAATTATCAAATAACTTCTCCCGCTCCACCCAGAGCGGGAGAAGTTATTTGATAATTTCCCACCCAAAAAAAAAAAAAAAAAAAAAAAAAAAAAAAAAAAAAAAAAAAAAAAAAAAGGAAAAAAAAAAAAAAAAAAAAAAAAAGGCCTGAATGACAGTGACAGGGGTTTGTTGGTAAGTATTTTTCAAATTGTCATAGAACATGTATTGAAAAAACAAGATGGCGGCGTTAGTTCCGATTGTGGACACGCGTCGAAACATCCTTGTTTTAAAGGTATGAATAACTCTTTCTACCTATCTTATCTGTATCTCACCAAAACTCTTCCCGGTTTCCTATTTGCCTACATCGTGGTAACATTGACGCGGATGTAGGAAGCTTCATTAGTAAGTTTATAAATCAAACATACCGAAGCTGACGCGAGGGTAAATTTTAAGCGGAGTTACAGGAAACAGATAGTGTTGTGCGCAGGAACTAATGAGTCATCTGTTTCTATGTTTATGATGTTGTTCAAATAATATAGTGCTGTGATGTAATCTGTTTTGTTTTTATGTCTAACAGCGCAGGATAGCCTTTACCAGAAGTGGTCATCGTATCAGTGGTTCAGCAACTTCAGTTTCATCAGAACTGATGGACGCTCGTGATGGCGCCGTAGCCGACTTCTGGGCTGAATCCATTTAGATTGCCATCGACAAGCTAAGAAGAAGAATGTAATCAGGATTGTGCAGGAATATATCAGTTCATCGTGGACGTGGTATGACAGCGGCTCCCCTGACATCCTCTCAGTCATCAGAAGATAGCCGCTACGCCACCATCGAGACGAAGCTCTGACTGCCACCAGCCAGTCACATTTAGCCGACCTGTTCGGTGATTCCAGTAACTTCGTAACAAAACGAGGCCGCAGGTGGAAGCCACTATAGCTGCGCCGTCATGTCTATTTACAATACACATTTCTTTGCCAAAAATAAATATATCGCAACTTACTCTTGTTATCCGGCTGACGCTAGATTCTATAAAATAATCTATCGCAAAAGTAAATGATAGTTTCAAACTTTGTTAAATGATATAAGTACCAAAATTTTGTGATAATTCGACATTTACTGGGCAAAGTACCTAGTGTAGATACATAGAGTCATTCACATGGAGTCATTCACATGAACTGATATAAATAAGTGGGTAAATGTCAAACGCAGCCAAAATTTCAGAGCATTGGTACGTAGGTAGTTATTTATATTGATGTAATGTGAACCGAAGCTAGTTTTTTTTTTTTTTTAGTTTTTTTATTGATGCTGTAATAAACATCTAATAATATTTACTTAAAATTAGTCATGTAATATAATATAAACCCAAAAACTAAACAATTTTCTTAACTTAATTCAAAGACTACACACATAACATACATTTTTCAACTCACCACCAAATTAACAAAATAATTTACACAACAAAAGGATTTCCAAAGAATACGTGTCAGACCCTTTCACTTTAAATATTTTATGATTTTAATATGAACAAACTGTACTCGAGACATGGAATCACAAGCGTTTCATTCTCATGGAATATGTGCAACATTTTCGTAAAGTAGGTATAACAGTCTCGTCCGAGAAAATGCACATCTGAACATCAACTTACATAGCTTCATGGGGTTGCCAGGATAAGTGGCTATTTAACCGACTTTAGAAAACATTGGACAGAAAGTTTATATTTCGATGAGATTTTTTATAATATTTATGTCAATATTATTACAATAGGTCCGCTTTGAACTGACTAGCTACCACGAACGCGCGGACTTAACGCGTTTAAAATTGAAAATACTCGTATCGAATAAATTTTTTATTTTTATTTTTTGAGATTTTATAAAATTTTACGTTTTAAAACGGTAAAGGAAAACATCGTGAGGAAACCGGCATGTCCTAGAACCAAAAATTCAAAGTCATGTGACATCTATTTTAATATTATATAATATGGTCAGCTAGCGACTTCGAAAAGTGATCATATTATTCTGGCCTGAGCAACCGGCAGCAAGTTCGTCATGCTCCCTTAGATGTCACTGCTTGCGGTAGCGTCGGGGGTCGGGTAGCCTCCTTCCTTCAAATATGGCGAGGGGGGGTAATGGCTGATCTTTGCGTTATGCTCGTGAACGGGTGCTGCTTGTGGTGACTGGTCGTCTTGCTGACCATGGTTTTTGTTGTTGTTATTAGTAATTAACTGTTTATTAATTTTTACTTCGATGGTCCTAGTTTATCATTTGTGATTTCCGAGTTACAACTTTAATAGCTATATAAACGGGCACGCCCTTTATGCCGGGAGGCTTTCATTTGGGTATTAAGTTAATATTTTTTTTGTTGGTATATTGGCGTGTGCTAGCTGACATATAGAAAATAATTTAATTAAATGTTTTGTGTTGCGTAATGTAAATTATTTTGCATAAGTACTATTTTATAGAATCAAGTTTTTCTAACTATTCAGACAGCTGTGCAGCTGGGGAGTTTGTTGCGCCGCTTCTTCTTGCCAGCTAAAGCACTAGGAAGTGGTGAAGGGCGGGCGTTTTTGGGGGACTGTCTTATGTAATTTTGACGTTTGAAAAGTGGTGATTCACAGCCTAGTTTGAATAAATGACTTGATTTTGAAAGCGGCAGTAAGGCCGCCGATTATTTGTTTTATAGTGTTAATTATTTTTTTTGCTATATATTTTCTGGTGTACAAAAAAGTATATATAAATAAATAAACATTACATGCTGATTATGCATATTCAAATTTAAACCAAAATGCTATAAGATCGTTGTGTTTTCGATTCAAAAATAGTTCGAATTTATGTTACGTTTACAACGCGCGTTCGCGCTAAGGCGTCCAATATTATTTTCAACTCTCTGCCTTCACGTTTTGATGTCAAACAACGCTGCAAACACGTCACAATGCAAACAAAAATTTTACAGAGAGAGAGTTGATACAACATTATTCAGAACAGAACAGATAATACAATATTTACCTGTGATATTTACCGACCAACCCGTATGAGCTAACATTTGTTTCTCATTATGTCGGCTATCACAGTTATTCGGGCCTACACCAATTATTTAAATAATATTTTCAATGAAATATCAATGTTTGGCCTCTATAATTTTTGCATTAAAAATTGGATTATACAGGTTATTGAAATGGTTTTGTAAATATTATTTCAGAATGACAAAACATGTGTGTTTGTACCTACATAATTATATTGTTGTTCATTTCAAGTGCATAATCCCTTTGTACCTTTATTGCGTACAAAGTTTAATTGTGGCTATTGTTGTTGTTCGTTAATTGTTGAATTTTGATTGAAACTCTGACAGATGAAGAATATATATCTCAATAAAGTTTATGGTAGCAGTGCCGAATAATTAATTTATCGACCAACCACGATGATACGAGTATTATCAATAATGCACAAAAATAAAGAAAACCTAAACAGAAAATCATTGCTTTAGTGTCTACGCTGCAGTAACAGGATTAGCCAAGCGAATATTCATGACCATCGTCTCAAGCAGCCAGATGTCTGAGAAACCACTGAGCACGTGATCTTAGGAAGCAGCTAATGAGGGCATTTCCTTGCTGTTTGGCTGGCAGACGCGTACAGACGCATTTGCTTAGAACACTTAGATTAAGCTTAACTCCACCTTGAGAAAATGCTAAGTTACAAAGGAGGGACAAAAGAACGAATGGTACAAACTTGACGCAAGTAAAATGTTGACGTAGCATTTCGTTTTTGTCCAGTTAGTTTAGAGTAAAATTTTTACAATAAATTAATAGTTATCAAGACCCAAATGAGAGCTTTGTGTCTGTATAGAATGATCATAGATATTAGGTACATCAGACGACCTAAGAACTATGGGTAGCAACGAAATTACATAGTTCTTACTTGATTTGGATGATGTCCCTACGCTCTGAGTTCTATAATTGAGAAGGGAAACTAAATTATCGATGCGAAAATTACGTAAAGTTACTAACTCTCAAATATTCGCGTAGATATTACTACACTCGCGGTCAAATAATACGGGTTGGTGACGAAAATCCCTGTAACCTACAAAATTCGTAATGGTACCTACATGCATGAAACTAATTTTATATTACAGATATTGTGTGAAAAAATAATTTTAATATTGTATGAAATAAAACCTAAAATTATCTACACCATAATTTAAAAACGTTTAAATTTTTTTATTTTTTTTTATTTGGAAATAAATTCACACTATTCACAATATTCGCGGTTCTTTTACTTCTGCTTGTTTTCTCAATTTGGTTTTCAATCTGTCAAAGCAAATTGATAAAAGGCGGTCATTGTCGTCTTTTCAAATTCTTAATGAGCATGTCTGCTCATATTTAATTAATATGGGTGAAAATTAGAAAGAAAGAAAGAAAGAAAAATATTTTATTTGGGACACGCACAGGAAATACAACAATAAAAAATAAAAAAATAAAAAACAAAATTATATAAAAAATTAAATAAAAAGGAGCTTAAGTTTAAAAAAAACTAACAAAATAATAAAGACCTGTGCGAGGCCAAAAAGGCCCCTATCTCAGCATAATACGGCGATAATAAATACCACCGCGCTGGTATTCTGATAGGGCCCACTGTGATGCCACGGACACATCTACGGACTTAGATAAATCCCATTAGGGGATTACAAAAAACTTAAAACAAAAATAATAACACAATCAAAAAAAAAAAAATATATATATAAATAAAAACCGAAACTATGTACTCGTACAATAAATAATCTGAGAATCCAATGACGCCCGACGTTCCAACATCACTTGTCCATGGTATAGACTATTATCTATGGTGACAAGCGAAGGGACGCGGGCGCACTGCGAATCTGCGAAGCATTTGGCTGTCAAAAAGTAAATTTTGGAAACAAATATAAATTTTATATTATGGATCAAAGATTATACTACTTTTTAACGAGAGGTAACGATACAAATAAAACAATAGGTGAATAGGTGAATTAAATATTCATGCATGACAACGCCAAGCCACATACAGCTCAAATTGTAAATAAGTATTTTCAGGACGTTGGCATCAATCGCATGGACTGGCCTGCAAGAAGCCCAGACCTGGGGACCTATTACGAAATTTAAAAAAAACCTGGCAAGTTCTAGGCAATTAATTTCACTGGCTGGTTAAATTTCATAATATGACATCCGTAATTCTGACCGACTTCACGCTGGCTAGTTTGTCTATGGCTGGTTTGTAATTCTCTGCCGTAACATTCAGAAACACAAATAAATATTTATCGGTTAGTTTCGGTTTTATTTAAATCACGTATTTTATCATAATAAAAAAATATCTTAATATAGTTACTAAAAGTTAGGTGAAAATATGAACGCAATGTATATTGTGCTAAATGTTTAATTTTTATTTTATTTTTCCGTGTTTTGTAAATTGTAACACGAGATTCTCATTCTCCCAGAGCGGAGAAGTTATAATTTCCCACCAAAAAAAAAAAATAATAAAAGATTTTTCCGAACGTATTCCACTTGAAGTTCAACGGGGATTTTGACAACTTCATTCATGGACAATGTTTGTTGCAACTAATAAAATAATACAATCGTATTGTTTGTATATTAATACTCTCTGTAAAAAAAGTATCGCGAATGTTATGCTGATACCGAACTCACCTAGCTATTTTTTTTTATTTTTTTTAAGATGACGTGTAAAAGTGATTCCAATATCCTATTTACAGAATAAACAATTTCATTTCATTTCATTTCAATTCAAATTTCATTTCATTTCATAGTTTTCTTCGATTACCGCGGTGTAGATTTGTGGAACGATAATTCATAGATTTTGCACCATGATGATGCACCATCGCATAAAGCCATCACTGTGCAAGAGTTCTTAGCCAAAAACTTAGCGAATGTCATCGATCAAGCGCCGTACTCACCTGATATGGCTCCGTCTGACTTTTTCCTGTTCCCAAGGCTAAAATTACCTCTTCGAGGAAAACGTTTCGAGTCGATTGAATCTATAAAAGAAAATTCGCTGAAGGAGTTGAAGACCATACCTCAATCAGCTTACCAAAAATGTATGGAGGACTGTGTCAAGCGCTGGCGTAGCTGTATTGCAAGCGAAAGGGCTTACTTAGAAGGCGACAAAATAAATTTTGACGAATAAATAACTTTTTTGGTTTTATTGAACAATTCCCAGTACTTTTTACACATAATGTATTATGTTCCTTCGCAAGTAAGTACTAGTTTCAGAGTATAAACAAAAATATGGATAATGAATGGATAGGGTGGTGTGGTGTTTTTGAATGCTTTTACTTAATGTCCAGTTTTCAACAAGATAATAATATTATCATGGTGCACCATTTAATAGGCAGTTGTAATTATTATAGTTCAGTGGATGAGAGTTATCGCCCTCGGTGGTGAAGGTTTTTCAATTTTACCGTTATTTCGGTATTATGATCAGAAGTGCCACTTTTCAGAGTTTCCAGAAACTCAAACGGTACATATTCGTCACACGTGATATTTTCTTACGATAACGCTCGAATAATTTCGCCAAAAAAATTCAAGCTTCTCTGAAGCAGCGTAAATTGTACGGATTGTGAGTTTACCCAAGAAAAAAAAAGGTTACTTATTATCAGTTTTAATATGTCAAGAAATGTCAAACGAACGTTCATAATACGGTATTTCCAGCGAATAGTCGGGCAGAAGCCGGCCAGAGTGTCACGTGATCACTGACTGGCTTGTTTGACGAGTTCATAATACGAAATTGCGAGGCATTTCTGTTACGCCGTAAACTGCCTGGAAATAAGAGTCCATAATAGGGCCCTGAACCAAATTGAGCACGTTTGGGACGAGCTTGGGAGGTGTGTAAGAAATAGAAACCCTGCCCCAGCTACACATCGAGACCTGAAACATGCGTTAGTGGAAGAATGGACCAATATTTCGCAACATCGCATAAGAAACTTAATAAACAGCATCCCCAATCGGCTCGCAGCTGTGAGAAGAGACCGTGGAGGCAATACAAAGTAATAATTTTGATTTAAAGTTCGTTTTTGTGTTGTGTGTGAGGTGTCAACCATTATTTTTTCAACGTAAAAGTTATGGATATTTTGTTTTTTTATGTAAT
The DNA here is from genome assembly GCA_949128155.2 of Xanthia icteritia. Classification (NCBI taxonomy): domain Eukaryota; kingdom Metazoa; phylum Arthropoda; class Insecta; order Lepidoptera; family Noctuidae; genus Xanthia; species Xanthia icteritia. The sequence continues at coordinate 9,551,932 of OX421942.2, read as the reverse complement.
TTTGACATTTAAACTAATAATATTTTCAACATTTGATGTTTTTTACTAACTGGTAAATTATCTACAATATACTGTATATTGTAGAATGCCGCTAGCTCTATTATTTTAAGAGTAATTTCAATTTTTCGTACTGTTTGTTGTTTGTTTGCGAGTGTATATTTCACGCTCATTAGAATCCAATTTTAGTTCGCAATGTTTCTATTTCTGCTGCAAAACAGATTGTTTATTTTGTAAAATAAGCTTAGTTATTTGTATAATTTCAGTAAGCATTTTCACTAGAGAATTAAATAATTATGTAATAGGAAAAACGGAACCCTTATAGGATCACTTCGTTGTTCGTCTGTCTGTCAAGGACCTTTTTCCCAGGAACGCGTGAAAGTATCACGTTGAAATTTGTATCAAATACGTAGGACTATGGTCTCTCAAAAAAATCAAGCTTCTAAGTCAACGCAATTAAAAATACGGCCATTTATGCAATATATTTTGATACTCGCCAGTAAAGCAAAACCTATAGGGTACTATCCCGTTGACCTAGAATCATGAAATACACACATCAACACGGTCTAGGGATATTTTAAAAAAAGCGAATTACTATCAATGTGTTAATTATTTATATGACATGTATATATTTAAAAGATACGTTATTTAATATTCTACCATTTTTTAATAATGGTTAAGGTACTTCGATTAAAATTTCAGGATTTTATGGAAAAAAAATGAAGCATAGACGGAAACCGTATATGAATTAACTTTTAATTTATGAGTAAAAACTGAAAAAAATAGAAAAATCATTTAATTTGTGTTTATAAACTTGAAGTTAGTAGTCTGAGAAAGCGCCCATGATGTTCATAACACATCGGCAACGATTCGGCATGCTCAGAACAAGGTTGTCAATGTCTTGCTGCGGAACATTGTCCCATGTCCTTCTGAGGTGCGCAAAAAGTTGATCTTCTGTAGCCAGATTTTCAGGAACTTCCTTCAGAGCTCTTCTTTGCAGCATATCCCACGCATGCTCAATGGGATTTAGATCTGGCGATTGAGCAGGCCAGTCTAAGGCCCTAACATAGTGTGTATGTAACCAAGCTGCTACCGTTCTCGCCGTGTGTGCCCGGGCATTGTCGTGCATGAGCAGGAAATCTTGCCCCATTTGTGTTCTGTGGGGCAAGATTACGGGCCCCAGCACCTGTTGGACGTATCGTTCTGCCGTCATATTGCCCCGCACCCTACGAGATCCGTCCGTCCTCCAAGACTAATTCCTGCCCAAACCATAATTGTTCCTCCTTGGTATGGGTGAACTTCCTGAGGGTTCTGAAGACGGCTCCATCGTCCAGGAACTCGCCAAACACGCGTCCTTCGTGAATCTGGATGGAAGCCGAACCTGGATTCATCCGTGAACAGCACATTGGACCATTGCTCACGGCCCCAGTCCACGTGGTTCCGAACCCATTCTAATCGTCGTCCACGATTGCCTCTCCGTAAAGGTGGGACCCGGAGTGGTCTACGAGAGCGTAGATTGCTTTCATGCAGTCGCCTTCTTACAGTTTGGTCACTCACAAGCACTCGGTGTTCCACTCGCAGCCTTTGGACCAATTGAGTCGCCGTTGCATTTGGTTGAGCTCGCGCAGTAATTTGCAAAAATCGATCTTGTCTGGGGGTAGTGATGCGACTTGGCCCCCGGTGCCTCTCCGCTACTTCACCTGTGGCACGATAGCGTGTCCACAATCTTGAAATTACATTTTGGTGGGTCCCTATGGCCTCAGCAACATTACGCTGAACAGACCCAGCTTCCAGCATTCCCACAGCTCGTAACATCTCCGCCCTCGTCAAATGTTGGCGTTGCATGGCTACAATACCTCAATTTTAACTTTATCTTTCGATTAAAAATGAAAAAAAACTGTAACTAAACGTAATTCGTATTGTTTTCTAAATTTCGCACAAATGAAAATTCCCTCTCCTACACATCAAGACATTTTTATGCCACCGAAACAAAAGAATTTTCAAAAATTTGAATTTGGAATTAGTCTGAGATAAATTACAAACAAATCGGTGTATGAAAGATTACAATGCGGCCAGTACTTTTCGAGTTATTTAATTCAGTATGAAATATCCCTAGACCGTGTTGATGTGTGTAGTAAAGGAAAAAGTCCGAAAATCGTTAATTTGAAGTGTTATCACATTTTTTTTTTATTTTTTTTTATTACAAACTTACATTTGCAGTTGGAAAATTGTCCGTGGCGTTTAACAATGTATAGGAGAACATGTGTTACGTTTTTGGGATAAATTCATCCCAACTACGGAACTCTTCATTGCGCGTGGTCTTTTTTTATTCTTTGGTTGAGAAATTGTCAAATAACTTCTGCCGTTCTGGGCGGGGCGGGAGGGCGTGTCAGACTCTTACTGACTAAAACCCATTCGTGTACCTTCAGTTGCCTGTGTGTTGCCAGGGGCCACGGTGGCCCTTTCAGACTTTCCCGTGACCCTGGCAGGCATAGGCCCTAGCGGACCCCGTCAGTTGTGCTGACATCTCTTTGAAGCGCGCGTGGAACACAACGCACTGTCGACCCGGGTCTGGTCCTTATTGGACGGCGAGCTACCCATTGCTCACCGTCCGCAAGCCCGCGTCTACGGTGGCCGGGAATTGGCCTGGGATTCCCGACGTCCAGGGCGTCTCCTGCGGCGACTAGGGGCATGAGGGCGCGAAGTTTGCCTCTCCTTGACGAGTTCCGCCTCTTTCGCGAGCATTGCTGTCTCGCAGAAGGAGGTGACGGCTTCCCATGCCCTCTCGCTTCGTACCATGATCTGGACCAGGGCCGGGCGCGAGAGATTACCGCCGTCGATTGCCTCCACGAGCAGACCTTCACTGGCAAGCCGGGCAGACCTTCACCGCATGCTCCACCGTGTCCTCTGGGCGATCCACACAATGGTGACACTCGGGCGTTTCCTCCCGCCTTATCCGGAACAGTAACCTCCCGAAGCAACCGTGTCCGGTGAGGACCTGTGTCAGGTGGAAGGTGAGGACAAAGTGGCGCCTCTCTAGCCTCTCCACAAAGAGGGGACTTATCGTCGCGATTGTGGCGTGCCCAGCACTGGGTTGTGACAATCGCACTCTCCATGTCGCCATGAGATCCCGCCGAAGCTCTGTCCGCTGTGCCGCGATTTCTCGCGGCAGCGGAGTTACGCCCCGGTATTTCGCCTCCTCGCGCCACTCCCAGATGTTTGCGAGAACTTGTGTCTCCAGATCTCAGGGCGGCAATCCGGCAAGGAGGCTCGCCAGAAGGCCAGCCAGAAGGCATGACCCTTTAGGACGCGTTCAACAGGCGGACTGGCCGCCGCCTCAAGGATCGCGCCCACACCGGTGCCCCGTAAAGGCCCATGGACCGCACGAACCCCGCGTAGAGCCTCCGCCAGCAGGAGTTTGGGCCTGGTTTAGAGTTTGGTTAGATTGGGTAGGAGCCGCTTTAAGGCAGCCCTAGCCCGCCTCAGTCTGGGAGCCAAATGTCGGAAATGCTCCACGAAGTTCCACCGGTTGTCGAGGACGAGTCCCAAGTGCTTCATCGTCGACTCGCACGACACGCACTTGGCCGGTTTTTTATATTATTGTCAGTTTTGTTAAGACAAGACCCTCTATTCTATAAAACACACGAGCTTCATATTTTGAACAATGTTTTCTTGCGGCATTTTTTTATGAACTTGTTCGTGAAATTATGAAAGCTTACCATAATTTCGTTATTTTCTGATGAAAACAAGCAGTACCTTTGTGCTTCTTTATTGTATTTATTATTTTTCCTGTTTTGTGTTTAAACAAATAAATATATAAATAAAAAACAGCAAATGCAATCGGATGCATGCTTTGCAGGTGAATGGCTTTTTAATCCAGGAATTCTTTTATGAAATAATTCTTTGAAATCGAAATATTACTTGCGCCATGTTAAAAAGGAACCTTTTTTTACATTTTAAAATTAAACTTGCTCTCAGGGCTGTTCAGAGCCTCATCACAAAGGCTTCGTTGCACCACTCTACGCATTCTAATGCAAATTTCATTGAAATGCCCTCCTATTGTTATCACTTCCAGTCTCCAAGGAGAACTTGGTACTCACACATCTGCGATATTTATATATGCGACTCTAAGAGATTATTAAAAATGTAATTCAAATTACATTTTTGGGAGAAATTTTTGTGGAAACGGTCACGGGAATATTAATAAGGATGAATTTGTATAAATTAGTAAGGCAAAGTGCTTGGGGTCTCATATAATATTTTTATTTTTACTGTGGAACTGAATAACTCACTCCAAAAGGAACCCCTATTCATGAGATGATAACACAGTGGGATCACATTTGTCTGTCAACTATTTAAACCCCAAAACGTGATTGGTCCTGAGCGACAAACATGAAAAAAATCTGAATGGTTTATGAAGTTGAAAATAATAGTATTATGACCTCACATTGCTTCTGCACTCAGATATATGTCAGTCGTAACGACCAGTAAGAAAAAATAAAAGCCTTTTTATTTTAGAAATCAGAGTAGACATACCTCGTGAAAATGTAATGAGTAAAAAGTGCTTACGTATAAAACATGAAACATTTTCGAATTTTATGGAACCAAAATTAAAATGGATGAGTAATAACGTACATCCGTCACTAAAAATACGACTGAAATAAATCTAGAAAAACAACATTATTTACAAACATCTTGTTTTTTCCGCAAGTTTCGAAGTGGAAATGTACAAAGTTAGAGAAGAAAATAGTTTCCTAATAGGTGTTCTTTTTGTAAACGAATGAGTCAGCTTCGAGGTCAAAGGACGAGGTAGCAATGTATCTAGATCCGTAAATAACTTCCTTTTGTGAAGTCGGCTAAAAAGAGATACAGGATTTTAAGAATTTACTATGAAATACGTAACAATTAACAAAGAATATAGGTCGGATTTATGTTATGTATCTAGTAATTTATGGTCTTAAGGCGACGATAGCCGACTTTTAATGATTTTATACTGAAGATCTCGTCTAAACGAGTAGTGGTAATGATTTGGAAAAAATATATGTTAAATTAGAGCATTTTTTTAAATAACTAAATAAATTAATATTTTAGATTTTGTTTAAATTACAAGTGAAATTTATTTGTAAAGTTATGTCACAAACTGAGAGTCACGCAAAATCTATTAAGCTTATTTTTCTGAAACCTTTACCATTTTGAAGATAATTTAATAATTCATCTTTTAGTATACGTTTTTTATTAAAATAGGTACCTTTTGTTTTATGTATAATAAATATCTAATTTGAGACAGTGCTCCTTGATGGGCGAGTCATATTACTGGCTGGATATAAGACGCGTTACGTGAGCTCAGTACAGAACACGCAAGCTAACCACTCAAGGCCACTGGCATGTATTGCGTTTTAAATGTAATAATTTTCCACCGGTATTTTGTAAATATTTTCGTTTATGTAGCAGACGAGTTTTAGAATTCTATTAATTAAAACTAGCTATACTCACCGCACCTTTGTACCCCGCTCACATCCGAAAAAATAACATACCTACCGTAATAATTTTCGTCGTGATCACTTCATTTCAGTAAGTAGGTACAAACAAAACTGTGAATAGATAATTATGTCACGGCATGGTAACTGAATTTTTTTTTTGGCAAAACTACGACGAGCAATCGGACAACAATACCAAATAGTATCTATATATATAAAAATCAGTTGCCGTGTATTAGAAACAAAATTTTGTTTCGCGTGGTACGAAGTTCTCCAGGTCATATAATAGGTTATGAATATTAATGGATTTAAAAAAAATCTTATTTGAATATTTAGTCAGTGATTGATAAGTCTTCAAATAGCCTACGTAAAAACATAGAATACCTATTTAAAACGCAATTTTCCCTATGCTTTATAAAGGGTTAAACTAATCTATGCTTTATAACTGTGACAAAGCAATCTGAATAAAGTACATAAGAAAAAAATATTATTAATTGTATAGCGTGAATATAATACGCCTGGCTAGCGTATGACGGGTTATCGGGGTTTTTACAGCATTAGACACGGCAGCATTTTCTTTTATTCAAACACATTGTTTTAAATCTGTACCTACTATATTGGATTAAATTTATATCTGCATTGGTTGTATGCGTGTTTACCTGTGCTTATGTTTAAAATAGGTTAGTTCTTAATACTGGCATTTGCTGTCACCATTTTTCATGATTCTCACATGTTTTCATTACTGTTTTGTGTAGGTTTGTACGAGAAAATAAACTCTTTTAATTAGTTCAAACAGTAGACATCTTATTTTATTATTTTATCTCGAAGTATTTATAGATGAAGCTACAATCCAATATGTACCGTGTGTGTTTCTTGTTTATATTGCTTTAGGCTTGGTTCAGTATTTCATTGTTATATATTTAGTAAAATTATTTCACAATTCTGCTTATTTACAAACATAACAAACAGGTCGCTGTCGACAGAACAATTTTAAACACTCTATATTCTATGGCAACAAACAGACTTGGACTGATTTCATTAACCCATTCGCGGTATAAACGTATAAACAGGTATTGTTTGATAAGAAACATACTTTTCATTTGGAAAACTTGTACCTAAGTAAAAGCCGATGTGAGATAGTATCTTGTACAATAAACAAATACTTTATGTTAACACTTTAAACAGCACCCGTTTAAGTTACTCAGTATGAACAAGTTGCGTACATACATTGTTGTAAAGTCGTTTAGATACATCGGGAAAACAAATAAACTTCCAGTTGGAAACTTCGTTTCGTGGAACACTCGTAATTTTCTCTATCTGTCCCTTCATCTTGTTTCCTTTTGGTAAATTAAATTCCACTTAGGTAGGTACCTACTTTATAATTTACCAACTGGAGACTGGTACTGTATTGTTTTAAATTAACTATGGTACCTCATGGATATTTTGTTAGGTATTTCGGTTGAACATCTAAAGAGAAATGGGTTTGATGAATTAACTTTACAGGTTCTAGTACCAGCATGCTTGAGAAAACTAAGGGAAATGTGAATATATAATTATGTGTTCGTTTCATAAATAAAATTCTTAATCGGCATTCTTCAACAAAGACCGAATTAAATAAACGTGGGCGACTATAATTGGACAGCATGTGGCCATCTTTTCTTATTATATTTTCTGTTTCTTATTTTTCGTAGTCCAACACAATAATCAGTCAAGATTGCTTATAAGACGAACGCATTATTAATATTTTCACGCACGCTCATATATGTTATTAATAACTTTAATATATTTTCACTCACACAGAACTGAGATACCTCTGGATCATTTCGTCTACGTAAACAAGAAGAATGATTATAAACGAAAAATCCGAAAATATATTCCGTAATAAATGTGGATTTATTACGAGCTATCCGAGGCGGAATGCGTGACGTGAACTGGAATCTAGCAAAATAATCTGAAACGTGAACATTGGTATTTTAAACTCCATTGCTTCGTTCTCAGAGAATTTTATTGCCTTTCAAACATCAAGAGCACTGGAAACTGAAATAAAAAAATCGAAATACTCACCTTTGTAATTTCGCTTCAGCCCCGCTACATGGCCTCGGTGGGAATTATTCAATAACACTGACGAATGGGTTTTATAACGGAATTGATTACGGGCCAGATAACGAGATGTAATCGCTCCGGGGGGAATAGAGACAAATGTCGTATTGGTTGCAGATTTACAGCGCGGCGCGCGCCATCTGGCGTGCCAATTTATGAGTTTAATCAGGACCCGGCGTTGCCACCGGTTTGGGATCGTAGCGAGAACGGGCGGCGGGTTGTTCGCTGTTCAAGCTTGCAAGCCGCATGTAGGCCGTTATATACTGCATTGGCTTTTAGCTGCTGCAAATTGATTTTAAGTGGTTTTGCTCGTTTTTTGGATTACATATGTAGCTCAAAAGGAAAAAAAATCGGAATCCTTAAAGGATCACTTCGTCTGTCTGTCTGACTGTCGAAACCCTTTTTCTCAGGAACGCGTGGAGGTATCAAGTCGATCGCGTGATCATTGAGCATTTTAATTCGATTATAAGAAATAGGTAAGTGCCTAAAACGGTAATTCCTAATGAAGGCATGAATTTTAATTGAAGTTTGTTGAACTTTAATCTCTACCAATACTCAGTAAATCCACTTCGTACATTACGATTAAGATCGCAATTCTCTACGTGTAATGGCAAATTGCTAGTTCATCGCTAACGATCTCTGGAATAGCCCATTTCGGTTGAGCCTTACAAATTGTACGGGCAGGTCCACGATACGATTTCTCGTGCCGTGGTTGCCATTAAACACGCAAACATTCGAGCTAGCAACAGATATCTGTATTGAACTTACATCTCTAAGTACTGAAGCCATTACGTTGGCAAATGGGATCTTCTTTCGTGTTGGCGAACGATAAATGTGATCAGCTCTCATAGTGATAAACTGTTAACCAGTTACGGACCTTGCGCACTAGTCGGCCACGGCCACGACCAGGACTTTGAAAGAAAGAAAGAAATAAAATACATTTATTTAGCACAGACCAACTACTGACTTTTGGACCTATAGAAATCGATACGAATCGCGCACTTGGCCGCAACGACTAACTACCCGGTTTCTATAGTTTACCTGGTCAATGCGACCAAAAGCCGTATGCGAGGACTCTTAGAAGGCTGGTAGCGGGTTTGACTACTAGACTGCTCTTGTAATGCATTGAGTTTCGGGTAGTTTGGTTCCGATCGAAAACAGAAAAACGATCACGTTTATGTCCGTCTGCTACAGAAGTTTTACTCAAGATCAATTCAACGTAGGAATTTGAATTTTTGCACAATGTTAAGTCTCAACGACGCGACGCCTACATGAATAGCCATTCAAGAACAAATAAAATATTTTTTGAGTAATTTGGGTGGTCAGATCCATCTTAGGAAAAAAATAATTAACATACCATGTTAAGTATCTATACTGATGCTGCTGCTGTACGTTTCTGCTCATTGTAGTTTGGTTTGTGTGAGTCCGACTCGCCCTTGACCAGTTTGAGTGGCTATCAAAGCTCTCACGTAATGCGGATCTATCTAAAAGCAACACAACATAGTGGATAAGCGTTGTAAACATGCTGCAAATGCACTGTATGCATTGTGACCACGAAGTAAATACAACATGTCCCAGAATTAACGAATACCACCATACACCCCAGTTATAATATTATGTTATTTAAATAAATATTGTTTATTTATTAAATTAGTATGGTACTGGAAAACGTAGCGTTGGAAGGCCTCCCACAAGATGGACCGATGACCTTGTAAAGGCTCCAGGAATCCGCTGAATTCGGGAGGCACAGAATCAGTCGAAGTGGCGGTGCATGGGGCCTATGTCCAGCAGTGGACGTCTTTTGGATGAAATGATGATGATGATGATTAAATTTGTACTGATTGTAGGAGAAAAATGTAGTCACATAACGCACACAGGCGCACACGTATAAGGGTCTTGCGTAGTAGGTACTTCGTCAATTTTGGTTTGTTTTGACTGTACCGCGGAAGTGGGACTGTAATTTGCGTAGTTTTCATTATTTTTGGGTAAAAATATTACCTATATACTCGTATATTCAAAATGACAAAAATCGATTCGGAACAAACTACTTTCTGTGCATTAATTCAGTTGCACATTGTGTACACATTATGATATTCTAGTTTCGGTAGATATAGTCGACCTCGTAATTACTTTTACACTTTTGACAACAATCCTAACTAATGTTATAAATGTGAACGTGAGTTTGTTTGTTACGCTTTCACGCTAAAACGGCTGAACGGATTTAGATAAAATTTGGCACATGGATAGACCATGACCTGTGTTAAGACATAGGATGCTTTTTATTCCAATATTCTCATCGGATCGAGACTTATGCTGGTGAAACCGCAGGGCGCAGCTAGCTCCCAAAAAATTCAAACTTCACTAAGGTTGAACCTATCTTACTGTGTCATAGACAATTCAATTCAATTTATTCAGGAACAATTCACATTGTGTTTGAAATAATAAATAAAAAGACAGACCTTGTTGTTTTATGACTTGCAAGGGGCATTCAATTAACCTTAGGGTGATAATGGAATTACGAGATCGACTATACTATATTTAAATTAGATTTATATCATTTAGGCTTATTATACAGGGTGGTGATTTAGACACCTGCATCCGTCAAGGGGGTGATTCTACCCGTCATGCTAAACAACTTTCACCATGACTGACATGATGATTCTACCGGATTCATGAAAAAAAAAACATATGCTTTTATAACAGTAGACAGACTATTTCGATTCATATATGAAAAGTTATATTTTTACAAATCATTTATTACGCCGGTAGCACACCTCCGCTGCGAAACCATAGCAGCGAAACCGCAGTAGTTCAATTCAACTGGCTCGCGTCATGTTCCGCTACTTGAAATTCTAGAAGCGGAACTCGAGTAGCGGAACGAGCCAGTTGAATTGAACTACTGCAGTTTCGCTGCTATGGTTTTGCGGCAGAGATGTGCTACCGGGTTTAATTATGTGTTTCATAGCGAAATTTGTATAGAATGACAGGTAGAATCACCACCTTGACGAATGCTGGTGTCTTAATCGCCACCCTGTATTTATGTGTTATAGGTATAGTATACCGAGTTGATATTTGCTTGCAAAAAATTATGTTTCTGATATTAAAGTGGAATCTGAACTAACACAATGAAATTTACTAGTGCCGTCTCTAAGGTTTGACCGCATTGAAGTAAGATAAAACACATACCATAACATCAAGCCTATTTTATCCGAAGGATTAGGCAGAGCACATTTGCCAGTTGTGTCAATCACTCTGCCTAGCCTTTTTCCAACTATGTTGGGGTCAGCTTTCAGTCTAACCACAGCTAAATACCGGTATTTTACATGGAGCGACTGCCTATCTGACCTCCACAACCCAATTACTGGGTAACACGATACCCCGTGGTAAGACTGGTAGACAGACTTTCGAGCTTCTGACTACGTGTAACGACTGTCAAAGCCAGTTAATTATGTTTATGTCAATTGTAATAAGGTCGAGCCTGATGCTACTGAGAAATTCCTGATTCAATCTGGAACTCATTGACTGTATATTGATTAAGAACTCATTAAAAAAACTCATTACTTCTCTTGCCTATAACCATATTATAAACATACCTTTTTATACATATTCAAAAAGAGAGTATCAGAATAACAACTAAACAAAAACCAATAAACAATGTTGGTAAAGTAAACAGCACTTTCATTAGTTTCTAGCCCGGCCGCCCGGGCTTGCCCGAGCAACGTTATAATTTCGAAACTAACCAACTAGATATTAGCACATCTAACTTTTCTAATCAAACTCGCGTAGACTTATATGATAAAAATGTATGTGGAACACAGATGTAGTGAGGGGTAGAGAGGGCAAGCTACTGCGCGTAGGAACCCCAATCGTGGGTAAAAATATGTTTACACTTTCACTTTTTTTTTTATGGGAAATCATCAAATAACTTCTCCCGCTCTGGGTGGAGCGGGAGAAGTTATTTGATGGAAGGGCGTGTCAGACTCTTACTGACTAAAACCCGACCGTGTTCCTTCCGTTGCCTGTACGTTGCCAGGGGCCACGGTATGCATCCGGCAGGCATCGGTCCTATCGGACCCCTTCACTTGCTGACATCTCTTTAAGGCGCGCGTGGAACCTAACGCGCCGTCGACCCGGGCCTGGTCCTTATCGGACGGCGAGCTACCCATTGCTCACCGTCCGCAAGCCCGTGCCTACGGTGGCCGGGAATTGGTCTGTGATTCACTACGCCCAGGGCGTCTCCTGCGGCGGTTAGGGGCGTGAGGGCGCGAAATTTGCCTCTCCCTCACGCGTTCCGCCTCCTCCTTCACGAGCATTACTGCTTCACAGAAGGAGGTGACGGCCTCCCATACGCTCTCGCTCCGTACCATGGCCTGGACCAGGGCCGGACGCGAGAGATCCCCGCCACCGATGGCCTCCACGAGGACACGGCGATGCTCTGCCCAAGCCAGGCAGACCTCCACCGTATGCTCCACCGTGTCCTCCAGGCGATCCACGCAGTGATGACACCCGGGCGTTTCCTCCCGCCTGATACGAAACAGGAACCTCCCGAAACAACCATGTCCGGTGAGGACCTGCGTCAGGCGGAAGGTGAGGACGCCGTGGTGCTTCTCTAGCCACCCCTCAAAGAGGGGACTTATCGCCGCAATAGTGGCAAGCCCAAGGTATAACGTCACTTAGCCCGTGCTTTGGCCTATACAGGCTGGTCAATTACGAAAATTATCGGATATTTTTCTATATGTATATTTTTCAGCCTAGGCAATTTTATGCGGTGAATAAAATCTGCCTAATCTGTTCCTGTGTTATTCTTAAAAATGTGATCGTTTTCATCATTGTTTTGACATAAAATTTTATAATTTTCGCATACTTTATTAGATATCCCACTAACAAAGTCATAAATATTCTGCTTTTCTTATTCAAGCTTGACCACGACACGTCCCTTTAGATAACCCCACAGAAAAAGTCAGGACATGTCTCGAAATCCTCAGTGATTAAAACGGTATTCGTTACTCTTAAGGACTTTTTTAGAAAAAAATGGGTCGTTTTTAAATTCGTTTAAGAACTTCAGGATAAAATTAACGAAAGTGTTGCGGTGGTCATGGTCTTATAGACTGTGCATTACAAATTTGCCGCATTTTAACTATATAATAGATATCAAACAACTGCAAAGTAGAATGGCAACACTCCATGTAATCTGGGTGTCGCCTAGTTTCCGCGTACATTCATAAAAATACTCTCAAAATATAGATCTCGGTCAAATTAAGATAAAAGGTAATCACAGCATATTTTTTAATTATTATGTTTTGCTAGAAAAACGTTGCTTAAACAGCCCCATATAAACAGAACCCACGACCTCTAGAATATCTAGAAGAGCGTCGTGTTCTTTTGTACTCCGTATTGCACTTCTATGCAAAGCAAGCGGATATAATTACGTTACGATTGACAAAATGTCTTTTGTTATTACCACTAATGTGAACGTTATCCTAACTAATATTATCAATGCGAAATTGAGTTTGTTTGATTGTTACGTTTTCACGCTAAAATGGTTGAACGAATTTGGATGGTTCACAGAAAAACCTTGGATGAAGAAAACCAAACATGCCACCTAGGGATACGTCCAAAAAATACAATGCTCGATGGTTTGTTGCCCTGCAACTGCAAACTTGCAGATTTGTACTGTTTTCGCTTCGTGTCGTGCATTGTACACCGTATACTGCCAAACAGGCTCCGACGCATAAAGCTTCCCACGACACATATCCCTAGATATGTCTGGCAACATCGAAAACGATGAAAAAGGTCGTGAGGCTTGGATATCTAAACACGTTGGTCGACATCACCCCACGTTTCAAGCGACTGGTGCCGCGGGACATTTGTGCAATGAATACGCTTTATCAGTTATCCCTGACAATACTTGTTAGTGGGCTTAATGGGACAACTGTCAGTCGTGATGTTATTTACAAATATTTTCAATATTAGGAACCTGATTTAAAAATGTTTTTTGCCTATACCTACCTAATATCTCATTATATTTATGCACGGTTCAAAGGCGAGTGTAGAATTTTTGATATGTGAAAGTATTCAGGCTGGGGATGTCGCACATTCCATCATGTTGTTTTACTATCTTGGTCGGCTTATTCCTACCTACCTATTATACATTAAGCAAAAATAAAACATTTATTTGGTAATTGAATAAAGCATTTTTATTATATTATTACATTCTAATCTTAGAAGAACTTTTTCAAATAACTAAGTAGCCGGTGCGGTCGTCATGCTTGTCATCGGCATCACCATACGATGAAAGAAAGAAAAAAAGAAAATACATTTATTTAGCACCACCGCAATATATTAGTCTTAAGGAGGAGCGGGACGACCCAACACAAGCATTATTACATGCTTCCTGGGCAGTTCCGGCAACTAAATAGTATTGTATAAGCAAAGTTAAAGAAATAAAATATTTTTTTTTTTTTTTATTATTATTTTTTTAGCACAGACTAAAAGGCACACAAGTAAAAATTAAAAGTAAGAGTACAAAATAAAAAGCTAATTACACATACTAGTATCAACTGTAATCTATGGCATTTTTTTTTGGGTGGGAAATTATCAAATAACTTCTCCCGCTCTGGGTGGAGCGGGAGGGCGTGTCAGACTCTTACTGACTAAAACCCACCCGTGTTCCTTCCGTTGCCTGTACGTTGCCAGGGGCCACGGTATCCCTTTCGGACTTTCCCGCAACCCCGGCAGGCATCGTAATCTATGGCATTGCATTAGACTCGATCATTTCTGCACAGCTGGATTACGTACAATCCTCGTATTATATACTTTACAAAACAAATAAAACTAGTGGGTAAACAAACTAATCCACACTACTATTTACAACGGCACGTCAAGAAAAACAGAGTAGTGACATTAAAATATGACAAATAAGACATTTCTGATTTGAAGCTGACATAAATAGATATTAGTGTTGTCACGGAAGCTAAATTCTACAAAAAACGTAAACACAGTGGATTCAGTAAACTATCACCAACAATGAGGTAAAACATATTTATATAATAGGTCTTTACCTATGAAATTGCCGTTTTGTATGAAACAATTTAAACGAATTTTTTTCATGTGTTTTTTATTTGTATTAATCGAAGTAATCACCCATGCAATCAATGCATCTTTGCCAACGCAGTGGCAGTTTATTGATGCCCTTCTTAAAGAAATCAGCTGGACGGGAGGCAACAAATTCTTCAAAGGCATTTTGTACTGCCTCTCTTTATTGAATTTTTTTCCCGCCAAGAAGTGTTATTACGCATTGCATCATACATAACATAACATTCATTTCGTTACATAATGCGCCATGATATAATTATTACGTAACCAGTACACAGCTTTGACAGCTACGCGCACAGATTGCATCTGCGGCGCTTGAGTCGCTGACGGAACAAAATGTTGCCATTTTAAATATTAAATCATTTAGGAAGTATTGTATTTATTTTATTTTATTTTTATTTCTGATTTTGTTATTTCACTATATGCTGCACCAGTTGACGTCATCACGTCAACGCCGGCTGTCGCTGAAAACCAGCGCTGGGGCTCTGTCTTGCATAGCGTCGCAGCATTATGCTGAGCGATGGCCGTTTTGCGTGGATGTGACGCATATTTTCCCCCAATTTGTTATTCTCGTGTTTTTTTTTTCCTTTTTCTTTGCGTCATATTTACCGCAAATAAACGTATTTTCTTTCTTCTTTCTTTCTTCTTTCTAAGTTATCCAAATTCTGGAAAAAGTAGTAGTCTGTAGGCGCAAGGTCTGGTGAGTAGGGCGGATGACGGAGAGCTTCCAACCCCAGTTCTTGCAACTTGGAGACCGTCTGCTGTGCAGTATGAGGTCGCACGTTGTCGTGCAGGAGCAGCGGAGACGAGCGATTGACCAATGCTGGTTGGAGATGTGCCAGCTTCTCCATCATTGTGTTCAGTTCTTCACTCTACACATCTGCAGTAATGCTCACCCCGTTTGGTAAGAAGCTGTGATGAATCACACCGGCGCTCGACCACCAAACAGTGACCATCACTTTTCTAGGGGTAAGTTTTCGTTTAGGGCATTGTTTAGGTGCTGAACCAGAATCCAACTAACTTGCTGAGCGCTTGCGGTTATAAAACAGAATCCATTTTTCATCGCAGGTAACAATGCGGTTCAAAATTCCTTCATTTGTGTGTCTGTTGAGCAGTGCAAGGCACGTCTCGACGCGTACCTCGCGCTGGCGATCATTGAGTTCGTGGGCCACCCATTTGTCAAGCTTTTTTACCTTGCCAATTTGACGCAAATTGACCAATATTGTTTTGACGCTAACGTCAAAAGCTGCTGCTAATTCAGCCGTAGATTGTGTATCATCCGCTTCCACAAATAATTCGACATTGTCGACTAAAGTCTTCGGACGACCGCGAGGTTCATTTTTCAGGTCGAAATTTCCAGAACTGAAGCGAGCAAACCAATAACAGGTGGTGCGTTGGTTTGTAGTGTTAGCTCCGTAAACGTCGTTGATGATGCGTGCCGCTTGTGCCGCGTTGCTGCCACGACGGTACTCATATTCCATAATTACTCGAATTTTTAACGTATCCATGATGACGAAAAAGATTGAAATGCGATGAAAATGTAACACTAATCAATAAACAAATGACTACTTTTGGAAAAAAAAATCCATGTTTTTAAAATAAAATTAATTAAAAATTAGAATTCTTAGCCAAACAAAAATTATTTTGATTTGAAATGGCTAGTACTGCAGAGCGGCAATTTCATAGGTAAAGACCTAATATAAAACATGTTGCAAATACAAATAGGCACTGGCTCCAAAGCTTAAAATAATACTCTTGTGTTTCAAGAGACAGGAGTCTGCTTCTCCAAAATGTGTTAGATTTGTTGGAACAGGACTGAGTTATCAATAATAATTAACGTCTTGTCCTTCATATTTCGTCTGCGCCACACCCGCGCCTCGCCGCCTGTGTATGTCCCGCGCCTCATCGCTCCTATACATTTTGTATGAAAAATGGAACAAGGAGCGGCGCAACGCCCGCGCCACTTCGTCGCCACGCCCGCGCCCTCGCCACTTGTGTATATTCCGGACCTTAGTAACACGTTGAAATCTCATCTCAGTCACAATAGAGAACGTTATAGTCAAAGGCTCTAGTGTTTTACTTCATCTACAATATTTGTGATGTGGAACCTTCACAAGGAAAAAAACTTTCTCATTCGTTTTATTGAATAGAGTATAGACGATAAAGACACAAAAGCTGTGTTAGTCATAAATATAGCATAAGTTATCGCTTAAAAGATCTATGGAGGAGGTTGGGCGGCTGCTTATTGTTCGCCTGATAGTTATTGCATTTTTTATGCTTGAAGTTTGGAAGTAATTCTCTTTATAGTAAGAGATTCCATCTAACAATGTATTTTACCTATTTGCTTACCAAATGAAAACTGATAAACACTTTTTTGTTTATTTTAATTATGAAGTTGCAGGAGAAACAAGTTGAAGTTAAGTTTTGAGATGAGCTGCACGATTACTGACAAATGCGTGCACTGACTGGACAGGTCCACTCTATCTGTGAGGTTTTTTCCTCAGATGACCATTTCAGACATCAATCTATCTGTTATCTGATCTGTTCTTCACATGATCTGACCAAGATTGTGTTTGAACTTAAAAGAGACTGTGCCCTCTGAGTTTATTTCGGCGTTTCTTCTCAGAGTAGTCAGATAGGAAACGCCGACCTCATCTAGTTTTTAAATAATAAATAAATAAATAAATTCTTTATTGTCCAGAAAAAAACATAACATAATTGTAAAATACCCTATCCTCCACACTAGGAAAAAATGATTGACGTATAAAATTGTCTGTACAAACCTACTTACAGAAATAAAATCATTTAATTTATCATTTAAGGAGCGGCAAAGGCATGAAGTCACCGCCACGCCGTATATACAGCCTAATATTTCGAAACCTTTCGTGGTTCGAAACCATGTGTCGTGCATGTGTAGCTTCCGCCAGCGGCTTCGCTCGTGTGATATCTAAAATACACGTGACTTTGGGTAGGGGGGAGGGGTTAGTCTAAAACCTCACCACGTATCACCAGGGGGAGGCGGGGGTTAAAAAGTTGCTAAAAAACATCACGTGATTAATGGACGACCCCTAATCTCGTCGCAAGTCGAGAGATTTTTGAATACGGCTCACAGACTATAACATTAAACCCCGAGGGTGAGGCCGAAATTCGGCTTGATAAACATGGTCAACACCGTTTCGTCGAAAATACGATTCTCACGAATACAAGGAACTAGAAGATAATCGTACGCTGAGCGTTCCCACTTTATATCGGAGTAATTGGTAACCACACTAGGTAATCTGACTGGTTACGATTGAGGAATAATAATATATTTAACGATGAATCCACAAGAATAACAATCGGCCTAAAAACTGACCATCTTTGCAATCAATTTTTCTGCAATAACATGATTTGTGAGAAGAAAATGCACGTCAACTCAACAGTTCTAAATTTCGAAATATTTTGAGTAAAATTAATCGCCGATCATCAAAATATACAGCTTCAAATAGGTTAAAAAAAAAGGTTTTAAACGAAAGAGGATTATAATTTAAAAAAAATGCAGGTATACAATACTGTAATATAAAAAATACAAATCATTTCTCTTTATAATATTAGTGTGGATGTAGAGGATTATAATTTTTTTTTTTCTGAATATACATACTTAAATAAAATGTAATGAAACTGTATCAAAGGTAGTGACATCGTCTTGTTATCAAACTATTAGAAACGAAGAGTTTCTGAATACTGTTGAAACAACTTCATTTCTTATTGCCATTTTTTTTCACGTAGAACACTTTACATAGAAATACAAGGTAGTCAAAAAGTCTCACTTGTCCTAGATCTTGAGCAGTCCGTTGAACGGTAATTGTGCTCTACTTTGTATAGTCTACAAAGTAACCATGAAAGCAAGTTACAAAGGGAAATTCACTTCCCTCTCACCTCTTCAGTTTCAAAGGAAGAACTGGGTCTGAACAATTTTACTTATTGTGTACTTTACAGTTAGCGTCCGAACGGATTCAAGTTTATGGCACAGCTATAAAGCTAATGTTTTGAAGTTCGCCATAGTTATTACAAAGTCGTTATAGTAATCTGAATAGATTGGTCAATAAATATTGCAACACAGTAGGCGTGAAAGTATAATTATGTGGGAAACCTTACTCCAGTGGGACTGCAAAACATTAAAAAAATACTATTGAAAATTTTACAAAATCGTGCTGAAAAAATAATAATAAAAAAAACCTGAGATAAGTCTTAAATTGTATTGCCTGTATATGCCTAACTATTTAAAAAAAAAATCATTTACTACATTTTTAAGTTTCAACTAAATCGAAAATCAATCCAAATCACTGCCATTTACCGAGCCTAAAAAACATAAATCTGCTCCATTTTATCTTCAAATATATACCTACGAATACGTTAAGGCTTAATGTTGAATACATAGATAGAATGGAGCTATTAAAATGGACATTCTCGTGAATAACTTATCACAATAACACATTATAGTAACATAACACTTTCTTGTTCTATTGCTTATGTAACCATTTCGTTCATCTAATCGGTACTTTGTAACCCTTCGTAAAGCATAGTGGATGATTAGAATGAAATATTGTATTTTAACGATTTTTATGGGAGTTCGTAAGTTTTTGTAGAGGCTAGACTACATTTTTATTTTTTATAGGTGTTTGTAAAGTAAATTAGCAGCACTAACAGTTTTCGTCTGCTGGATATAACACAAAAATGATGTACCGAAGTATAATTTTCTTGTTACAGACTTTGATTATTTATACAGATATATATGTCGCAAATACGTTACTGAGTTGACTAATCAAGACGCCAGCGCTACCTAGCGGCGCTTGACGGAGTCTACAACATAACGCTCGGACCGGCCGAAGCAAAGCAGACTTCATGGATGGATGGCGGTCAAGCGCTGAAGACGTTTAGAAACTATCTCGCGTTTCGAATAGTTGTCTCCTGTACCTACAGTATACAAAATGCTAGTGTGATTAATGTTATCGTAAATTATAATTTGACCTAACTGCAAACGGTTTTTCTTTTGCGCAATAACCAACACTACCCACAGTACGCCCACAGTAGTTAAAATATGGCTGATAATAAAGAAAGAGACCAATACCCTTCTTCTATATTTTTTTCTTGTTTATTAATTAAGGAAAAGAACAAACTATTAACAGAATCATCACAAAAACCTCAATAGGAATATGTCTAGATAGTGTCGCAAGCCAACTTTGTTATGGTGCATGACAGATACGTCTTACACTCGTGCCACGACATTGTGCTGTCATTGTGCTTTTTTAGTGTTTAGCGTTTAGCGGCCAACAGTTGGACGCTTTTTTTCGACGAGTTTACAGCTTTGACTCTCTATCTAGACATATTTATTATTTATTACAGATGATATTTGTTTAGAGCCTTTTATAGTCTCGTTTCGCATCAAGCAATAAATTAAGTTCGACAAAATGGGACAATCGAACAGCTATTAAAATAACAACACAAGCAAATACGCATGTAGGTACAGGCCTGTAGTACATAACCCTTTAATCGAAATACCAAACCGAAACATAGTCGAAGTTCGCTCGTAAACGTCAACATAAACTCTCGCGCCGTAAACCGATCAGTGTTCATTGTGATCACGCGTCTGGCTAACAATATTCAAATTAGTGACGTCATCGGATTAGGCTCGACGCCGCTCAATTCCTGTTGATTACTCCGCCACGGGTTATTATGAAGGAAATGTATGCATTCATTAAAATTCGACATCTTGTGACATTGTAAATTCATTGGCTTA
Organism: Xanthia icteritia; assembly: GCA_949128155.2. NCBI lineage: Eukaryota > Metazoa > Arthropoda > Insecta > Lepidoptera > Noctuidae > Xanthia > Xanthia icteritia. Next base: position 9,531,484 of record OX421942.2, on the reverse strand, counting down.
TTATAATTGAAGTGGGTGGCGGGATTAAGTGTGGCGTTATTGAATTATTTCTCATGTGTGTGTTGAGAATATTTTCGGCGTGTCTTTTACAATTTTATGAACTTTTTTTTTTTTAAATTATGCAGGATTACATCTGACTTGCGGTTTTCTGATGGCATAGTGTTCTATTTATTCGTGTTTTGAGTGACATAATCCAATTTGAATTTAGGACATGCACAGGAACTGAGGAACTGACGTCTAATAATGCCCTGTCGGACCATCATAATGGATTAAATTGATTGTTCGATGCCTATCTAAGACCGCTTTCCGAATTAGAACATAATCGCTCACAGGGCTGACATCGATAATTGGCGTTCCGATTAAGATATCACGATTATGACAGCTGAGGGCTGTCAACAATTCGGAACGCTCGTGAACGCACTCACAGTACTCGCTCAACGTCAAAACTTGCATATAATATTTCTTTGTGTTTATACCACAATTTTCTTCTTCTTCTTTGGTTAGGTGGCGAACGGTAGCCAGAAGCACAATTTCGAAAATGCCACGATAGCTTAAAGATAGGATGTGAGTCAAAACAAAACAGCACAACTGTCATTTTTGACAGTGCTCACAGTGATATTAGTAAAAGGCATGGTCGGCGTTATCGCAAGATGGCGCATGTCATGACGTCATCTATGACGATTGAAGACCCACTGTTAACGCGCCCACGTTAATTCGGTACAGGAGTTGGCGCGCTCAAATCGATTACAGCGTAACTCGGAATGCGCCCTTAGTTGGCACTGTCATGCCACATCGAGAACCTGTTCAAGCCATCCGACAGACGAGATTTCATAGAATTGATACGAGATACTAGACAATTTATGTACATAATGACAAATCTGATAATAATTCATCGTCAATGAAATCAATCTATTTGCATCTCTGGAATTTACACGTGATTTTGTATGAACTGCTGTTTATGTCGTTATCAGAACCAATACGTGTAGTATGATTAATCCATTCGGGTAAAGAAGATAAACTTGGAAAACTTTGAAAGGCCTGTTCTGCTAATTTTTGGTGAAAATATTTCGGAAATAAATCTTTGAAATATGGTTTTAATTTTGAATAAAACTTGATATCTTGGTTTATGACTGAAACCCCGACCCACGCGCGTATCTACATTTGTACAGAGCCGCACTCTATAGGCCAAATAGCCGCATTTGCCAACCACTTGGCTAATGCCATTGTTAATGGATACGTATTTTTTGGGTGACCACTGAAAATCAGCGCTGTGCTGTGCGTCCCTCATAGCACAGCATTATGCTGAGTGGAAGCCTTCTTGTCACAGTCATGACGTGCAGCTGCCGAATATTTTTTTTATGTTTATATTGTTGTTTTGTTTGTATGCACGTGTTTCTGTGACAACTAAACCTAATTTTCTTTCTTTCCATGACCTGGGTTGGGATAAAGATACTCTGAATCTCAGTTGTACGTTCCTGTGGGATAGTTTCCAACCTGTACGCGGGCGAAGCCGCGGGAAAATGCTATCCTAACTATCATTAATGCAAAAGTGAGTTTGTTTGTTACGCTTTCACGCTAAAACGGCTGAACAGATTTGGATGAAATTTGGCACATGGGTAGATCATGACCTGGATTAGGACAAAGGATAGTTTTTATTCCGATATTCCTACGGAATCAAGGCCTATGCGGGTGAAACCGTGGGGCGCAGCTATTAATAAAACAAAACAGAATACAGTTAAATATAAAAAAAGCTAACAAAAATGAGATTAATATCACTCACGTCTTTCACTTGTTTCGGACTGAAACGGAAAATTATGAAAACCCAGCGACTACTGTTCTTGTATGTAACTTACCTGTAAACAATTAAACTTCCTTTAGTTAAAGTATAAAACGATGTAATGATTTTGATATTACACAGAAAACGCGTGTTTAGATTTATTTTACTACTAGCTTTCGCCCGTGGCTTCACCCGCGTGGAGAACGAATATTATCTCACGGGAACGTACTACCGGGATAGAAAGTATCCTATATGTTAATCCAGGTTATAAACTATCTGGGTGCCAAATTTCATCCAAATCCGTTCAGTCGTTTTTGCGTGATTGGGTAACAAACATCCAAACATACAAACATTCAGATTTATATATATAATAAGGAGGAGGGTATTTCTCTATTTCGTTATTATCAGCCATATTTTATCTACTGTGGGCGTACTGTGGGTTGTGTTGGTTATTGCACAATATAAAAACCGTTTACAGTTCAGATCAACTTACGATTTACTATCAGTTTCTAAACGAAGCCATGAAGTCTGCTCTACTGAGCCCGGCCGGCGGCCGGTCCGAGCGTTATGTTGCAAACTCTGTTGTACGCCACTAGGCGGCGCTGGCGTCCCGATTAGTCAACTCAGTAGCGTATTTCCGACATTTACTTACATTTAATTTACATTATATTATATTATATTTATAAGATTACATAGTAGGATATATTACCATTGTTTAACATAGTATGAACATTACAAGTCTCTACAAAATACATTAATAATATCTTTATATTGGCAATATACGACGGGAGGAAAGTTTACTTTCTCCCTAGGTTTTCATGAGATTGAACCAGCAAATAAAGAAGCTTACAAACCAAACAAAAGCCAAGTAAATATACGAAGCATTGAAACCCATTGTCTCATAATACGAACTATGACAAGCAGATGGCATTGCAAAAGATTCAATTTTCTTTTCATATTTTCTCTACGTTTTATTCAAATGCCCTTTCCAATACTTTTACATCAAAATGTATATCCTTCACACAGATCTGTGTCTAGTATATTCCGTTAATCCGATTACTTTCAGTCAGAACGCTGAGATAGACGAATACCTTTTTAAGAGATTTATGATCATTAGGTTTGTTAAGAAAAATAAAGCCGTTTTCAGCACGATCTTGGAATTACAATATCTTTTTGTTTTTTATTTTTTGTTTTTTTGCTATCATGGATCCCGTTATCTTAGAGGTAATTAATGCCAGCTGTATTCTTTCTTCGCCCTTATTTTGTACGTTAAGGATGTCGCTTGTGGTTTATTTTTACTTTAAATTCCTTTATAATTTAGTAAAATGTAGAGTTTTATTTTATTTTACGTATACATACATACATACGTTTTCACACTAAAAAGGTACTTAGATAAAAGTGTTTTATTAATCCATTAAATGTTTATTAATTTGATAGGAATATTGAAATGTTACCACAACACAGAACAGCGACATCATTCAAAATATGCACGTCGTTAATTGATTGCAAAATTCCAGATTACCTCCAATATTTTACAACATAATATTTAGGTTCCTAAAACTTCCCGTAAGATTATTTCATGAAACCCTTCCACAATTAAAACAAAAACTTTAGTAACAAAAGAAGTAAAAATAAGATAACCGGCACATCAACCAGCCTTTTCATTTTCACTTTGAATTAAGATAAAGATGGCGTCGAATGCGCGGCAAATTGAAATGGAAATACCTCGCGATGGTCGTTTTTATTCGTTGCGTGGCGCGGGTGTGCCGGTCGACGAATACCCGTTATTTCACCTCAAGCATTTCTCCTGCAGATGAAAAAGTTTGACTTATCAATTCCACTCGCTATTCTGTATGCAGTCTTTAATTTTTCCCGTTTTGCACTGAGTTTTTCATTATTAAAGCAAGACGCTCGTTACCTCCATTTAGTTCTTTGAAAAGAAAAGCCAACGAGGGCGGATGTTTCAGTTGGAATGAAAATAATAAATCAAGGGGTAGGTAGATCGTAGACGGCGCCTGGTCTATTTCATGCCCTCTGCATATATAATGGATCCTAGACTAAAGTGTTCGAGATTTATGTGCTAGTTTATTGTTTAAAACGTTAATTTAATTTGTTTTGCTGAACAAACACATGGTTGAATTGAAGCTTCTTCTTTTGTTCGTAACCGAAATGTGTTTGCTTGTCAGACCTGCTTAATATATTTTCTTTTTATTTCGTTTTGCTTGAGTAAATGTTTCGACTATTTTCCTTTCTTTAGATACGAAAGAGTAAAAAATCTGTGAATAAGGCTTCGTCTGCAGTTGCGAGTATGATAAAACAAAGCCTGTAATATGACTTGGTAATGTTACAAAAGAAAAATTAAATCGCTTGGGAGGCAAGTCGGTGGAATTCAGAATAAAATGGATGGATAAAGACTACTTATTCCTTTGGAACCTCTGCTGTTAGAAGATAAGTAATTCTGTCTTACATTCACAAAGTGTCGACTGAAACTTTAATAATTGCTATGATATTAAATATTACTAGTGTAAAAAAACTTATCTATTTGAAGGTAGATTTATATGAGTAACATTAAAGTAAATAGTCCATGGATAAGTCTTGTAAGCCCACGTTCGCATGGACGTATAAATATTGCGGCGTTATTTTCAACTCTCGCTGTTGAGCCGAGCGTTGAGAATCCAATGCGTAGGAACGCACACTCGTCCCAGCGCGTTGAAAAAACACACTGTTGGATTTTCAACTCTCGGCGCTAAGCAGAGCGTTGAAAACCAGTGCACAAAAAAAATCGCCGCTATTTTATTACGTCCGTGCGAACGCGGGCTTATAGTCGCATTTAAGAGCGTTCATCCAAAAAGTTGGCAACGTCGCAAATATTATTGCTCGTTATTTGCGACATAGCCCGAAGAATTGCCAAACTTAAGTGGCAATGGGCAGGGCACATTGCTCGCAGAACAGATGGCCGATGAGGCCGAAAGGAGTGGCGACCGCGTACCGGAAGACGTAGCGTTGGAAGGCCTCCCACAAGATGGACCGATGATCTTGCAAAGGCCGCAGGAATCCGCTGGATGCGGGAGGTACAGAATCGGTCGAAGTGGCGGTGCTTGGGGGAGGCCTATGTCCAGCAGTGGACGGGGTCTGTCGGCTGAAATGATGATGATGATTTGCGACGTTGCCCACTTTCTGTATAAACGCTCTTAAGTTTGTGTCATTTTGAACCCTTTATTAGTCACTGTCAGTTATCAAGTCATTTAAAATTAAAGTGGATTGTCAATTTAATAAGTTGCCGACATCATGCAGTCTTGAATGAGGCACCGGAGTGATAAGTTGTAAGGTTAGTAAAAGAAATGTAAATTGTTACTGAACTGTAATATTCAATCATTTATATTAAATATAGTTATTGCGTTGCTTTATTTGTTTCTTTTAAATTCTATGATTTCCTTCTTTTTCCTTTCTACTGGTATTCAGCTGCATCCGGTTAGACTGGAAGCTGACCCCAATATAGATGGGAAAATGCAGATTGATTGATTTCCTTCTGAGGTAAGTTTACACTAGAAATATTATAGTGTGAGTGGTATCTACTAATTAACCAAAAAACAACCCAAATAAAATTAGTTTAGTTAATTATACGCATTATGTATCGTCAAGTGTTACAAGTTATCTGGAAATGTGAAAATAAGGCGCTAATCTCTTTAATAAGTAAACCATAAAACTGACAGAAAACTAAAATTAAATAATATTTGAAACAAAATTATTTATTAAGTATCAACAGCTCCCCATATTTCGAGGATCATGAGAGATAGTCGTTAAAATCACTTTTCCACGAAATTCAAATTACCTGTAGGTGCGAATTCTTTTAGGTATATTCAATATAATTCCGAGATACAATTTCATATTCAAGTTCTCTTATATATTACACAAAACATCTCACGATATTCGTTTAGAAGAACAAAAAGTATACAAAAAATTTCCTTTTCATATTTTACAGATTGAGATTGACGTATGTTAGTCCTAACTGGTTTTGCCGAAATTTCGGCATATTGGGTGCTCAAATTTGACGTGGAAGTGACAGAGGCCCATCCACTGTCAGATTTGGCACTGAGTTGCTGGCTGTAGCTGAGTCAGCATAATATAATATTAAACCAAATTCATTGAAAAATAAAAAGGCCTTTACGGTTTCAATTACGAAGGAAAAATGGGACAAAGAAGGTAGGTAATTGTTGTCGGGGAAGACCGTGGTTTAAATGAAAATTGATTGCCTGTTAATTACAGCGTTGAATAACGCTATTATAAATAAGTATTTATTCTTTTGTTAAATAACTTCATAAGTTTTCATTTTGTTCGCACAAATATTTTCGTAGAAAAAAGGCGACTGTGGATTTGGTAACAGGCATTGAAATTGCTTGTTTTATAACGATATTTCCACTTTTTTATTTTCGAATGGTGTGGTAATCCTGTTTCCATATAAATTGCCTGTGATGTGGGTATTTGTATTGGAATTGTGCAAGGTACAGCTTTATGGGAGCTACAAACGGCGCATAAATACCGCTTAAAGCTGCGTATGCCGCATGGGATTTGGTAACGTTCATGATTCTGGCCAATTCTATAGGAACCACATACATCAACAGAAGGTTAATATTTATTTATTTAGTATCGGTACTGTTTTAACTGACTTGTGATCTGTCTTTTTATACACTACTGCTTCAGGAAAATAATCGTCCCTCTTTGTTGTTCTTTGACATACCTACCTACATGATAATTTGGGTAGGTACACGATGGTAAAATATCAACTGCACATTTAAACAACAAGGATACTGAAAGAGCCATTGATGCATTAGTTACTTAGGTAGGTACATGTTTGTATTCATTGCGATGAAAACATAACATGACATTCTAACTAATATTATAGATGCGAAAGTGAGTTTGTGTGTTACGCTTTCACGTCTCAACTACTGAACCGAACGCGAGCGTAGCCGCAGGCAAAAGCTAGTAGTATCATAAGTTTTTGAGTATTCCCCAAAGGGTACACAGAGTTGTATTGTCCACCGACATTTCACCACTTAAAAGTATGCAACTATTTTGTGCAACTTCATGAACGCTTCTGAAATTAAGCGATAACAAAACTGCCTTTCTTCTTTATGTATCACAACTCCATATCAAACCTAGCTAATGCTAGGAGTGATTGTTGTACGTGAATGTACCTTCGTTAATACGAAGGTACATCCACGTACAACAGTAGTATGAGGAAACATCTAGTGATATGTCATAATTGTGGCAGGCCATAATGAGGCGACGGCGTACAAGCCCATGGTTACACACAAAGCCATGATTTATAGCTCCATGTGCCATTGTTAGCTTAATGAGATTGCACCGTCAGCACAATCGGTCTATAGCCACTGTGTTTGACTGTATGGCGCAGTAAGATGGTTATTGAATCGAATGGTTGAATGGAATGTTTTTTAGACGTCATTGTGTAGGTACATTTTGTTTTGTTAATGGCTAGAATTCATGATTGAGATTATAATAGTTATAACATTTTGTGAGAGTTGTCATAGACATAGATAGAAAAATAGAAAATAGTCTATTGTCCAAGTAATACAGTAAGAAGGTTTACAGGTTAACACCAAATTGAGACTACATGAGTAGCTCAAAATATTACCCATAACTAGGTTACAAAATATTATTTGCCAGTGAACCCCAAACTAGACAGTTAGTCTGTATCTTGGGGCTCGGGGTACGAATTCCAGAGTGTAGCCTTGAGAGGTGATTTCAGGTGTTGTATTGTATATCCGATGTGTTTGTGTACGTGTGATGTGAGTGTGGTGTGTGGTGTGTGTGTATGTGTGCGTATTTGTTTCCATTGTGTATCGTTTGATTTAGTGTCAGGTCAGGGTATCTAGATTAATTGTTCCGAGTCATCATAACCAGGGTTTTGCAACATTTATATGATATCAACCATGTTTCGATTGCTTTTAATGAATGATGTAGTAAATTGGCATGGTCCAGGACCAATTACTATTTGTTCAATTAAAATAGACTGAGAGGGCCGAAGGTCACAGTGACCAAAAAGACCTGCTTATTGCTGCTACTCACTCGGGGTAATATGTCCATTGCTGCTTATACTCATTTGCCACCTCATTTTTTAACGGCCTCGTGGTCGCAAGTGCTAATGCTGAGAATAAGGTCCTGGGCTCGATTCCCGGGTCAAGCAAAATACTATTGGGTTTTTCCATCTGGAATTTTTCTCAGTAGCGGCCCGAAGTCTGGATTTGTGCCCAGTTTATGGTTATAGGCTCGGCCCCTGTTATATGGGACTTAAAACATAACTGGCGAAATGAGGGTTTACTATTGGTACACCTCTGCCTAACCCTCTGGAAATACAGGCGTGATGTTATGCTATCTAATATTTGTAATAAGCCCCATATTTTTCTTTACAGCTTCCATATTCTTCTCAGTTAATTTTAACTTTGCTAAATTATAAGGAAGTAAATATTAAAAAATTTCATGAGATGGTGATTTCGCAGAAAATTGTTATATGGAATGACAAAACTTTAAGCGCAAGGGAATAAGAACTCACCAAGGCAAAAGGAAATTTAATTAAACAACTAATGAAAACGCGGAACCAAAGTTATGTGTCCGTAAGTCTGGTCTGTTTAAAAATTTATTAATTTATGCGGGTTGAATTTTAAGAATTCATAGAGTATTTTCTGTTTGTTTGATTATATAATTTTATCTTCTCTCATATCATAATATTCTAATTATAAACTTTAAAACGAGTTTATATTGATATACTTTATAAACACAACACCGAATTTAAAAAATAGAATCATATTATAACACTTTTTCTCTAACAAAGTAATGCTATTATAGTATATTATGCAATTAGTGAATAAAGGATGGATTTAAAGCGAGGGCCATTGATGAGTCACGATCAAGTGAAGGATTCTTACGACTGAATCACGACCGCAGGGAGTGATTCAAGTGTTAGAATCCTGAGCGACGCGAGTGATTCATGGCCCTCGATATAAATCCGTTTTATTCAAGAGTTGCATACTATACTTTATACCATGACTACGAGAAAAAGAAACATTTAAGCAAAAATAGACATTCAATGAAGAAAAAAGGAAGGTTAAATTAATTAAAATGCACATTAAAATTGGAACAATTTCGTTCGTACAACTTACAGTATTCAAAATAGTGCCAATTTACTAATGACAGCAAAGAACACAAAACAGTTTTTATTTTAATGTTAAACTCCTTGTCGAAAATGTCGACCAATCTAATCTCGAAGAATTATTTGAACGAGGAGTTTGTACGTCGAATATTCTTTGCACAAGGAGTTTGTATCGAGTATTTCTTCACAAGGAGGTTGTATAGCATTGAGATGGAGGAGGTCGAATATATTGTTGAGTTCTAAATTCAGACACCAAAATAGTGATTAAAAGTGCTTTTTAAGCTTTTTAGAGGGTGTAAAACATTTTTTTACTATTACGATACAGGGCAAATACAAGACGTTAATATCACCAAGGAGTTTCCATCAAATTTTATAATGGAACGTTATGGGGGACAGCAGCACCGCTCTAGCGCATGCGCGGTGATTTACTGGGTGCAGGCGCCATTCATACGTGAAGTTGTACTGAATTTCGTGGGATTTTTTTATTATTGATCTTTAACTTGTATCTTGTGTGTTCGGAAATAACCCCACGGGAACGGGAGTAAATACTACCGTAATAAAAAGTATCCTTTATGTTAATCTAAGTTATAAACTATCTGTGTCCCAAATATCATCCAAATCTGTTCAGCCATTTTTGCGTACTTGAGTAACAAACATACAAACTTCATATTTATAATATGAAATGTATGTTTGAATTTTTTTTTTTTTTTTTTTTTTTTTTTTTTTTTTTTTTTTTTTTTTTTTTTTTTTTTTTTTTTTTTTTTTTGGGGTGGGAAATTATCGAATAACTTCTCCCGCTCTGGGTGGAGTGGGAGGGCGTATCAGACTCTTACTGACTAAAACCCACCCGTGTTCCTTCCGTTGCCTGTACGTTGCCAGGGGCCACGGTATCCCTTTCGGACTTTCCCGCAACCCCGGCAGGCATCGGTCTTTCCCGCAACGCGCCGTCGACCCGGGCCTGGTCCTTATCGGACAGCGAGCTACCCATTGCTCACCGTCCGCAAGCCCGCGCCTACGGTGGCCGGGAATCGGCCTGCGATTCCCGACGCCCAGGGCGTCTCCTGCGGCGGCTAGGGGCGTGAGGGCGCGAAATTTGCCTCTCCCTCACGCGTTCTGCCTCCTCCTTCGCGAGCATTACTGCTTCGCAGAAGGAGGTGACGGCCTCCCATGCCCTCTCGCTCCGTACCATGGCCTGGACTAGGGCCGGACGCGAGAGATCCCCGCCGCCGATCGCCTCCACGAGGACACGGCGATGCTCTTCCCAAGCCGGACAGACCTCCACCGTATGCTCAACCGTGTCCTCCGGGCGATCCACGCAGTGATGACACCCGGGCGTTTCCTCCCGCCTGATACGAAACAGGAACCTCCCGAAACAACCATGTCCGGTGAGGACCATTTGTCTAACACCTCACATCAATAAATTTTCCTCAATCAGTACAAGTCCATCAGATCATAAAATAAAAACACGAATATGTAATATCATTTATTATATAACATAATGCCGGTGTGTAGTGGTGTTAGTGGTGAACCTATAATAATATGTACACCCACTTTCAATTAATTAATTTATGTTACCTCAAAATGTAATGTTAAATCAAAACCCTAATTCGTTGTTTTGGTTTTAGCTTGGAATCAAAGAATTTTGTAAATCGATGAAGCAAGTTCACTATTCGCTACAGAAACTCGTAGCTTGCTACGTTGCTACGTCGTAGCAAAACTGTGTTCAAGTTGGTAAAAAAGTGTAAACTTTTCCCAATTCCACAAAAATTGCGTTGGTTGCTGTTTATCTCAGAAAGGAAATATAAGCGTGAAAATACCTTCTGCATTGTTAAACAAACACCGCCTCTACTTATGCAAAAGCCACGGCTCTGTAAGTAAGACCGGCTGTTTCAATTTCGTCACGTACCGTTTGCTTTCATTTTACTCGTAATGGCGTCGTAAAAATAAAACTTCGTTAAGTAAAGGCAATTGTCACCGTGCTCAATTTTAAGACAAAACATCTTATAGATTAACAATTTCACTCAAGTTGTTAATTTTGTATGAAACGAGTAGTGTTAGATATATTATTTTCCTTATTAAAAACAAAGCTTTTAAAGTTTCTACGTCCGTAAATGAGAACACAGAATAACCATTAACGAGAATATTATTTCTAATTACAAAAGGTGCAGAAACAAAAACTTTGATAATTTCTTCAGATATTAAAGCCAAGGAGCGTCTCCTTGGGGGCACATTGTTGTACGAGCATTATCAGAGCGCTTTCTAAGATATATGAGTGGTGGCCCCGCCTTCTAACTGTGCAATGAACTTTAAATCCCCTTTACACCTGGGCCCGCCCACCAAATACAGTTGTTGTGGAAATAAATGCGATAAAATCGTACTTTATACGACATGCAAAGCTGAACTTAGTTTGTTCTGGTGTGAATTATGGTTTGAGCGTGTGAGAGCTAAGTGTAGTGCCCTAATCGGCACAGTTCGTGAACTTCTTTGTTCCTGGCACAACTGACGGCGACAGGCTCTGCATTCACTCAACCTTTTCCATTGCGAACAATAAAAACTCCTTTGACGTTATCTGACGCCTTCTGGTGGTGGGAAACGGTTAACGTTTACTTAACCCAATTAAGCTGTGGTTGGACTGTAAGCGATTTTTTTTTTGCTTTTTCCAAGGGATGTACTTGAATATAGGTTCTGTGATGTTTGGGTAAAACCAGTATATTTCTATATGTTTAATTTCCAGCTCCCTTAAGATCAAACATGGCTAAAATTCCTTTAATTTTTTTTTGGCCTCTCGAAAACTACCATAACTTGGTACACTATAAATTAAATTAAAGCATTAACTCCTTAATGTTACGTATTTTAAGAGCTCCTTCAACAAATCGCTAGAACTCTAAACGTTTCCTCCTTAAGGAAACGTATTAGCATTCCCGTCGGATAGCGTCGAGCGCGCAGGAGTTGAAACCAAACATGGCGGCCGCGCTACGAATCGCTTCCTTTACATTCAAATGCCGGAACAACACTTTCCGCTGTACAAATCACTCTGTCACTCCTGTTTCATTCCCACACTATTTTAGTTTTTATGTACTTGTTTAACTGAATTAGGTATTTAAATGTTTTAAATATTAATATTGTACTGTAAGTTGTTTTTTAAACATAAACCATGTTTAAAAAAAACATTTGATGTAACGAGATTACTGTGGTGTCTAAGGATCTCTCGTCGAATGAATGAAGACGATCAGATTACTACTCTATATAATTTGATACCTGCAGACTCAAACGTCACAAGATCCCTGATTGTGGGCTCGTTTTTAAAACCTGCCACTGCGATAAAGAATCCGAAGACTTATCAAATCGTATACCATTAAAAAGTATCAAGCGGTGAAACAAAATATTTCTGTAAAGTTATCAACGGGCATATTGCCAAAGAGTTCACCGCACTGATTGGATCGTTTGTGCCAGATATCGCTGAATTTTTATAAGAACCTTGAAACAATAACTCAGTATATACACAAGTAGAATTCGTGCTTTAATGAAAACCTCTGCTCGTTTTCTACTAAAATAAAAAAAAGTTGGTTGAGAGTACCTTCTTTTTGTATAACTGCAGACAGACAAATGAAACAGTACTGTTCTAATAAATGTAAAAAGCAAGTTCTCCGCAAAAAAACTAATTGAAACTAAAACTACGCTTTTCTTTACAAAGCTATAATATCCTGAACAAAAAAGCTACTACAAATACAAATTAAACACTATCTTAGTCCTCGTCCAACAGGGATTATGCACAATAATTTCTTTTTAAATGCAAAAAGCTTATAGAAGGGGAAGTTTCCACGTGAAAGTGCATTAACATTTCTTGAGCACGGCTCCAGGAGAACAGATGTTAAAGCCACAAGTCAAATAGACGTTGGAGAGAAACAAAGGCGATGGTCCCTAACACTGAAACTTGGGTGGGATTATACAAGATGAATATTACGTAGTACAGTTAGGAAACTGTTGTACATCGTAGTGATTTTACCTACATTTTGCTTTGAGGCAAGAAGACGTTGAGATGTAAGCGTAGACTATTAGGTAACTACACACAATTTTGGTTAGACATGGACAGCTACTAAGCCAGTACATGCTTAATTAGAGGCTTATGACTTGCTGTAACGTACGTCAGACTGTTGAGTAGATTTTGAGGCTTAACACTGTCTGGGCAAATGCCTTGAAGGGCTATAATTTAGTGTTAATCTTGCGAATATTTTTCATAAAAATTAGATCTGGTACCAGCATTTTGAATAGTCTGAAAACAAAGGTCATTCTTATAATTTATTTTTCCTGGATCAGTCTGGATGGAATAGTAAAGTATTATACTGCTTAACTTTGCTCTAAGAATGGTCACGAATCTGTTTTTCATCATGTTTGATTCAATGAATCATAACTTGACTTTCGTTCAGCCTCAACCAAAATTCGTTCTTAATCTCATTCATATTCCTGTACACCAACCAAAAGTATTAACATCTCAAAGGATTTTAGTCCTACAAAAGTAACCAAAACGATTCAAGTCTCAGGGTTGCCTCATAAATAATACCTGAATGAGTACAACGTAGGCCGTATAGCGGGATTAATCTTATGTAATATGCCAGACTCATACTTGTGCGAAGTTGTAGAACAGTGTACCGGGGTATTCATAGCTCTTAGTTAATTATAACCGCGTTTGGTACGATATTGTATGTCGGCATTACCTTGGAGCTGTGTGAGACAAGGGCTATTAGCAGGGCTGCTAGTAATATGATATTTAATAGAAGCCTGCTCTGTTATGTGATTAAGGGAACCACGGCAAGCGTTGGGTTTGAATTATGAACAGTTTTGGTACTTGTAACTATCCCTTAGGACGTGATCAAACAATATATTAGAACAGGGGTATGAACGAGGTCTGCGAAGTGTGAAGTGTGTAGCCGTAAAATTAACACCTTCCAAAAAAGAAAACCCATTTTAAGGCTCGAACCTACAGCAGTTTCGATTGCGAACAGTATTCGTAGATTACTAAAACAACGAGGCAGGCAAATTACAATTTAGTATCAAAATAAAAAAAGATGAAACTTTCAAAAATAAAAATATAAAATTAATCTGACCTTATTTTTCGCAAAATAGAACAAAAATATGGAGGGTTCTAGCTATTTATCTCTTTATGTTACTTATTAGAGTCAGCTGAAGTAAATGGGTAACTTAACCCGCAGTCGTTGTTGTAAGAAATTGCTTGTGGACATTGAAGAGGGTCGTTACGACCCTCTGTTTTTAATTTAATCTGTTTTTCAGATAACAGATTCCGGTAATGTATCGTGAAAGTGTGTTTTAAATATGCAACTTAGTAAATTTTTGTAATATAGCACCTTTGGGTATTGGGTGTGCTCATCATAATAGATATTTTAAATTAGGCTCATGTCTATCTACCAAACCGCACTGAGCCCGCGTGGTGGATTACGACTCACTCACTCTTACCGAGATGAGGGCTGTCTTCCTGCAGTGGCCACTTTATAGGCTGATCATGCAAGTCTATGTATAAATAGCTACGCTGTTGACGTCATAGCAGGTTTAAAATAGCTTTTAAATAAATAAATAAATGTAATAAACCTGCAATGAAACCTAAATGGCTGGCAATTACTTTATACAATCATACAAAAATAAAACCAGTTATTTGAAACGTAACAGCCTATACGGCAATTCATTTTATATTTCCTCTTCAACTTAGTGACAACCCTACCTACCTATTACCAAGAAGATTGAGTGAAGTACTATTACAGGTATACGTAACCAAGGGAGATGGAAATAATAACAATAAGAAGGAATTAAGTGGTCTTAATAACAGGGTTATGTCGTTCCGCAGTAATGGCGAGGTAAGTTTGTGACAGGCCCTTATTGTTTTAGAGATACTTACAAACAATAAAAATATGGAGCAGTGGTGGCTTAGTGGTAACGGCCCACATATAGACTAGCAAGTTGTAAGTCGTGGGTTTGAACCCAGAAAGGAGCTTTAAATTGTGTAAATAATTTGATCACCACTGCTCTCAAAACGGTGAAGGAAAACATCGTGAGGAAACCGGCATGTCCTAGAACCAAAAATTCGAATATACGAACCAAAAATTCGAATATACGTGACATCTACCAACCCATACTGGGCCCGCTTGGTGAATAACAGCCCACTACCTCTCACTCGAAGAGATGCCGCCTCAGACCCAGCAGTGGGAAAATTATAGGCTGATTATGCTAATAAAATTATAGCTGGAACCTTTTTGTTCATTTAGGAATGAGATTCGGTAAGCACTAAATTATGATTAAATTGAAAAAAAGCGTTTTTTTTTGTTGAGGTTGTGCTGTATTAAATGACTGTTAAACTGAGGCAAATTCCGCACGGAATGCGCGAGTGAATTTCGTCCCGCATCCCGCATGGAATTTGCCTTAGTTTGATCAGAGCATAATACCTTCAAGTAAAAAACTTTGTGTAGTAATAAATCCATGTGAAAGAGCTCGACCGTGGAAGTTACTACCAATAAACAGACTTCTGTTACTAAGCGGCTTTGCTGTGTTACTGAAAATGGGTGTATAGAGAGTTCTATAGCATTTTACGGTTTTTGTAGGGGTAGTAAACACTTTTCACGAAATATGAAAATGGCCGGTCAAACTGCTTTAGGAGATCTAAGCTGTTTTTGGAGTTGGTAACTCTTTTTTTTTTCTTGTTATTAAGAAAATGTCAAAGAATTATTGAAGACGTTTAAATGGAAAAGCTACGAAAGTAAACAATGTAAAAAAGGTATGTTTGCGCTTCTTGTGTAAGAGTGATGTCGTTCATCACGCTTACACAAGAAGGTAAATATTATCGGTAAATATTTTTACTAAATTAAAGTATTATTCTATACACGTGACAAACGGTGAGAAAATTAAATTCATCTATGTAAATCTCACCGTAATATCTAAGACATATTTTTTTTATCTTCATTTTAATAAATGACAAGGATTATGAAACTGACTGAGCCAAGGTCAAAATAATTCTAGGTACCTACTAGTAATTGATCACATAAGCTAACCCTAAAGAAACCCTACTCAAAACCGTATACCTACATACATCTATACATATAAATAAAATTAAAGTGTCTGTTTGAAATGTCAAAAAACAGCTACGATACTTATAACAAAAAACTTTAACTTTGCATGTTTGTTCCGGCTAATCTCTGAAACGGCTGGACCGATTTTGACGTGATTTTCACTGGTATATAGCTGATATTATAAGGAGTAACTTGAACTACTTTTATTTAATGAAAATAATAAGGGTCCACGCGGGCGAAGCCGCGGTTAGCAGCTAGTATACACAAATAAGATTAAATCATAACCCTTTGTCATTGCAAACCAACTTACACCGAATCCACACACCACAGATCATTGTGACAGATAAATCAAACCGTTCTAATTCGTCCTTTACAATTGGCGAGTATGTACCAGTAATCCATGATCACGAGACGACCGGCTTTTGGACCCCCGAGACTCGTGTAATAAAGCTTACCCCGGTTCGATTAAGCCAGTAAATCAAGTTGTCGTCTCGCATAGATATAGAGGGTTAACTTCTGATTTCACGTGTTCCTGACTCCTATCTCGCAGGACGGAAATTGCCAAGAAAACATGGCGACCACCCGAGGCCTGCTGCTTCTTATTTATTTTTATTTCTTCGGACCGTGTCGGTATCCGGACACAGCGGTCGGTAAATAAATTGTAGTTTTAGGGCGCTTTATATTGCCATTAAAGACGAATAGAACCATAAATCAATTTATTACCGACGTTAATGCTGGGACGTCGCTAAATAGCCGTTTACCTGATTATAGAGTGCCTAACTACCGTTTTTATATAAACTAGCATTAAGGGAATTAGAATAGGGTTGTTGTTGTATTGAGATCCCTAATTGTTTTTCAAAAATATGCCATTTTTTATGTTATTTTATTTAACTAACTTCTGTACCAATGATTAAGCGCTTCGAAATAAAGATAATCTTGGTTTTGTTAGCTTTTACTGACGACCTAGAAGCCAATTTAATTTTTAGGGTTCTATACCTCAAAAGGAAAAAAACGGAACCCATAAAGGATGACTCGTGTGTCTGTCTGTCTGGTCTATAACAGCCAATTTGCTCCGAATCTAATGGACCAATTAAATTGATATTTTCTGTGACCCAAACACGGACGTGTAATGTAATAATGTAATGTAATACTTAAATGGATTTTGATTATGGGGGTCGCCTTTGAGAGGCAAATAAGAAAATTTAAAAAAAGTTCAACTTTCTCAATATTGTGCGTACAAACTTACATTTGCAGTTGGGATGTGAACATGTTTTTTAACTACAAAATTAAGTTTGTTCTTGGGATAAATTTATCCCACCCTGCATTGTGCATGGTCACGTAGTCGGCCGGTTTTTTTGAACTCATTGCACTAATACTCATTTCTTACACAAGGAAACATTTATTGAAACTACAAATGTAAAGCAGTTCCCATCGTCTTTATTGTTATGGTACCTACATAGATAACTATTGGAATAACTATGAACCTACGTAAGAGCTGCAGTAAAAATTGCATTATGGCTGGTTTTATGACCATATGAAGACTGCTCTAGTGC
This sequence comes from Xanthia icteritia, assembly GCA_949128155.2. Taxonomy (NCBI): domain Eukaryota; kingdom Metazoa; phylum Arthropoda; class Insecta; order Lepidoptera; family Noctuidae; genus Xanthia; species Xanthia icteritia. Next base: position 9,513,913 of record OX421942.2, on the reverse strand, counting down.
ATGCCTAAGTACCCTTATGGTCTAAATGTCTACCTTTATAACTGAGTTTATAGTACCTACCTACTTCACGCTTGAGTAGAATGTAAGTACTTTTTTGATAAAACAGAAACTCATAACGCTTATGTTTACTCAATTGGCGAATTTTGCAGACTAAAGTCGTCTGTCATTATGTTTTTTTAATTTTGTTGAATAAAGCATTTAATAAACTCGTGGCTAAGTAATAACAGCCTCACGGGTCGATCCATCAGGTTAAGCTGCGCTTGCCGGGGTTAGTCCGTGGATGGGTGACCATCTTTACATACCGAGACTCCTCCGTGCCTCGGAAAGCACGTTAAGCCATTGGTCCCGGCTAACATTCGTGGGTTTTTTACAGTCATTACGGGTCGTCAGAAGCCCGAAAGTCTGACAACCAGTCTTTCCAAGGGGTATCGTATTACCCAGTTACTGGGTTGTGGAGGTTAGATAGGCAGTCGCTCAATAAAGCATTTATTAAATATTGTTTTACTTCTGCATATGCTGATGTATGTGTATCACTTATCGAGGCAAAAGAAGCATGTATGTGGCGTTCTGTAATTTCTGCCTACCCCATAGGAAGGCGTGAGTTTATGTATGTGTGTATGTGTATATGTTATTTCTGCTTACAAATCTATCCTCAAACAAGACTTCCTAAACAAGGCTACCGTAACAAGGCCAGAATAAATCTACAATACAGATTGCAACTGAATAACAAAAAAAAAAAAGCCACCTCACCTTGGCACCCGGCAACACAAAGCCAGTGGTCCGTTGCACTATTTACTTGAACCCACTCCTATCTCAAACATATTTGGTTTAGTTCGAGGGCCACAGTGGTTTATTGAGCAGCCACGGTGTACTCTAGACCAAGAAAGAGAGAGATTACGTAGAACATTTTAAGACGTACCTACATCTCGACAAAATGTGTTTGCAATTTTACAAAACGTTATTTAAAACGAGCATTAGGATATCAGGTGGTTATCTTCCCACGCAAGTCAAGCATCCCTGCGATGGAGGGAGACCTCTTTTGTTATATCAAAGCTTCGTATTTATGGCAAAAAAGGTGAGCAATACTTTCTGAACATTGTTTTCCGTAACATAAAATAAATTTTGTTGGAATCAATATTTTTACCAATATAAATTCTCTCCACATAGTGAAGATATTGCTCGTGGTAGTAACAATTACAGATGCCGCGAATACTCGCTATTATTCGGTATTCGGCATTAATCGAATTTGTTATTCGTCGAATACTGAATATTAGTGTCTATTATTCGACATTCGGCATATACAAAAAAATACTTTTAATGAACAGAAAAACTATAGACTTAAAAATAATTAAACTTTTATTCATATTTAAAGGCAAAACACACTTAGTATTATTATCATTAATATAAAAAGTTGTCCATAAATCAGTCATGTTGAAGTTAATTAGTTACGCTATTTAATTAATATTTTAATATTTAAAGTCCAAAAGGGGCAGATTGGGATCAAGTCGGTTGCGCTTTTTTTCATAAATCAAACCTGACTCAGAACATAAATAAACTATGTATATTATTATTAGAGAATAAATAAACTTTTTTTGTATTCCATTTTTTACGTCGAGTAATCGCGATTAATCGGTTTTCGAGTATTCGCTATTACAACTATTTGCGGCATATTACTAGAAATAATAACATAAGCAACTCTTAAACTTCATGTTCGTAAGAGGAGTCCGCTTTTGCCAGCTGTTGAAGCAAAATAAACCGTATACTAAGTGAATGTTTTTGACCTTCCTTTTTTCTTGGTATCGGTTTTGTATCCAAATAGTACACGCAGTGGGACCCCCCACTGCGTGTACTATTTTACTTACTTACTTACTCACTATAATTTTACTTACTCACTATAAAACAATTAGCTACAATCTGTTACATAAATATCTGATGAAAATATAAATAAACCCCGTTTAAGTTAAATTCTTACTCAATCACTCTCTCAAGGGAATTAGTAACACATGTATTTAGAACGTTTCAACTTTATATCTCACCAGTTTTTCCAACAATTATTGTCATTACACGTTTTTTTATCCATTTGTTTACATTTTCGTCGGATTATTTTGGAGCAGGGCTAAAATGCCTTTATTTTAACTAGTTAAAAGGAACAGCCTTCATCGTCTAATCGTATTTACGGCTCTATATAAACACAGGCAAACAATTTAAGACCACCAGGTTGACTAAGATATGAGCTGAATAAGATATGAGCTACTGTGTCTGAACACTGGATCGACGTTACCTCGTAGTGCTTGTAATTTAAAGAGACAAGTGTCGACTAACTGTCACCGTTCCCAGAGCCTTATGTACTAGAATGTAATCTAATTATTTAAAACCCTCTACTAGTATTCTTGGTAGACGAGATGAACTAGGCAATACGGTAGCGTACACACCAAACGTATGGCCGCTGACTTCGAGCGTCAATTTCAAATTGTATGAAAATACAACGTCAGACGCCAACTGACTGTCCGTTGTTTTTCATACATTCCCACAGTCTGTGGCCAATTATACGTTTGGTGTGAATACGCCTTAAATTTCCTATGTATAAGAAACGTTGTCATCTTTTTGCACGTGACTGTTCACAAAGGACGAGACCTCGCTCAGGAGATAATTGTGATGTCGTACAAAGGCAAAGATGGTATCAGAAGCAGTAAATATTAAAAGCTCACCCTTAAAATTATAGTATTTATTTATTTATTTATTTAGTAGTATATGTAGTAGTAATAGTAAGGTCAACCTCGTAATTTTTGTAACACTTTTAACAATAATTCCCAGTCAATTGCAATTACACTAAGGTTTTGTTTGACCGAGACCGCTGTACCGCGCCCTAGGAATACACGGTGAGGCGGGGCAGTGTTGAAGATTGAGCGGCAATCATTGCTCTCCGTCTCGCCGCGCACATACCCAAGGCGCGATACAGCGGTCCCGGTCAAACTATATCTAACTGTAACATAGGCAAATATACCTTGTCGTTTTATGAAGTGTAAGTGAAATTCAACCTTGGGGTGATAAAGCAATTTATAGGTCGATTATTCTTAGCTCTCACACGCATTTTGATTGAATTTGCCTACGGTTACAAAACATCAAAGTCATCGCAAGTAGAACCTATAACTTTAAAACAAAGTACCTACCTAAAGCGTCTTAACAATATCAGCTCCAAAGTTTTTGGAATCGATCCGTCTTAATTATAAACGTTCATCCAATGTGATTAACAAATGGCTTTAATCCTGAGTTCGACAAGATAATTAATTTGAAACGTAAGAAGAGTCAGAGTTTAGGCAAACGATTTTAACTTGAATGATTGTCTTCTGCAAATAACAGCAATTTCGGGAGGAATGAGGATTACTTTGCGTTTGATTATTACGTGTACCTATTAATTACGTAAAATTAATATCGTTAAGATGCATGTAATCAAAGATTCACAGATCTACACAATGTTAGATTCAATTTGAGAATATAAAAACGTCAAAAAAATTATGCATAAATACATGGGGCTTAAACATAACTGACGAAATGTGTGTGAACTATAGTGCAACTCTGCCAACCTCTCGGGGAAAACAAGTGACGGTATATTAAAGGTAAAAAAAATAATTAAAAAACTTAACTGTCGGACTATTTTGTACATTTCATTAAAGCGTAGAGATAAACTTTTATTTTCGTGGAAATACCAATTAATAGGAATTTAATACAGCAGATTTTATTACAAAAAAAGCACAGTTGCGTTTCATCCACCTGATACCGATTCGTTCGATATAAATTTTTATTTCGAGCCTAAATAAAGCTGAAACCCGATTCATTCGTGTGACACAATGTGAATCCGCGATTTTGTCCTGTCACATCACATCGTGGAGCGAATCGCGCTTGTCTCGCGTTGGATACAGTGGCATCAAGGCGAATTAACTCGCGTTAACGCGAAATAGCTCAGTGGTTGCGTTAAATGTAACATTAATTACTTATTATACAGGTTTAAAGCGAAATCGAGGCTTTAATATGTCCCCGATAAATTTAATGGTTAGTCGATGCAAAATTTTCCTTTATACGATGTAGTTTGCACGGTAATTGTAAGGATGGGGGTGATATATGGTTGTGTTCTTCTGAAGTTATGCTAAGTTTGGCACTTAAAGACTTAGCTTGAACTCAGATAAAAGATATTAACTATGACGTATAATTTTATGTAAGTTTCAAATAGTTTAATATATATTATTATATTCTGTTATTATAAATATTTCTACAGATTCGATCGAAAAGTTATTATATAGTATAATGGCATCAGTTCATATTTGTGCTGTAGGATGGCAAATCGTTTCCATTTTCCATTAATTTCTGTTTGATGCTAACATGAACCTGTCATTCCGATTGGAATCAAACTAGTCCGTTCCAACGTTATGGCGAGATAATCTGGGGCTCAACTGAGTATAGCGTCAAATAAACAGGGTTGAAATATTTCGATAAAATTTTGCTACTCTGTAACACCATTGGTTTTTAACCAGGATGGACCACTAAAATAGGTACTATTTTTTTCCCTATTAAAATTAGCTACTTGAATAATATTTTTGTTTCATTATCATCATAATTTCAGCCGAAAGATGTCCACTGTTGGACATAGGCCTTTCTCAAGTACCGCCACTTTGACCGGTTCTGTGCTTCTCGCATCCAGCTAATTTCTGCGGCCTTCACCAGGTCATCGGTCCTTTTTGTGCCAAGTCTTCCAACGCTACATCTTCCGGTACGCGGTCGCCACTCCAGAACATTTCGGCCCCATAGGCCATCTGTTCTGCGAGCAATGTGTATAAGTTTCTTTTACAAAGTTATATTAAAATTCGTATGATAATTATGTTTTTGTACAAACAATATTTGTATGAGCCCTTTTCCTACTTGGCGTGTTTTATGTTACCATACCACCACAATCGTAAAAAAACTGCCGTACTAAAGCAACATTTTACTACACAACAAACGTCAGAACACTAAAGTATAAGTTTTTATTGTAGTCAAACAGCAACAATTGCATTGTTTTTATTTCAAAGATCTTGAATCCCGGGTCATAAGACTAGTCCTTCAGACAGAATAATAAAATCCGAGAAATTTCCGGGATTCCGACTTCGTGTAGGTCCACTTTAATATTTTATTTTGGTTCCTTGTAACGCAGTAACTTGGCCGTAAGGTAGTCTGTGATTAAATGTTTACTGTAACATATTATATAACACGATGTCGTTACGAATTCTCTTAATGTTGAAACTTTCGGGCAATGAGTTAAGGAAAACAGGAAGCTATCTATATTCTAACTTTCAAACCTTTACTCGGAATTTTTGGGTAGCTTCAAGGATATTCATTATCGAAAAGTGGATATTTGTAGATACCTAGTGAAGGTCGCAGGAATCCACTGGATGCAAGAAGCACAGAATTGGTCGAAGTGGCGGTGCTCGGGGAAGGCCTATGTCCAGCAGTGGACGTCTTTCGGCTGAAATGCTGATGATTATGAGATATTTATATGGCGTCTGCCTCGTTGGTCTAGTAGTCGCAAGCGCTACTACTGTTTATGAGGTTCTGGATTCGATAGTCAGGTCGGGTAATGTGCTATTGGGTTTTTGTAGCAGCCTGAATATGTGCCCGGTTGATGGTAATAGGCTCGCCCGTAATATTGTGGGACTTGAACATAACTAGCGAAATGTGAGTGTACTTTAGGTACACCTCTGCATAACCTCTCCGTGTAACTTAATATTATAAGGAGAAAGGTTTTGATTTTTTCTGTTTTTATAGTTATTAAACGGAATTGGATGTTTGGCACATGGGTAGAGAAAGGATACTTTTTCAAACTCAAACTCAAACTCAAAGCATTTATTTCAAATAAACCAATTACAGGCACTTTTGAATAGTCAAGGGGTCGGTCAGTCAGAAATATGAAGCTAGTCGCCCATTCCAAAGCGTAGTAGGTACCTATGGAGAAGAACGGGCAAGAAACTCCACGGACACTTTTAAATAAAATAAGATGGTTACATAATATTGGTTACATCATTCAAGTTGAAGTTATACATGTGAGAACGATGCAAAACATTAAAAGCGTCCGTTAGAAATAAAAATATAAATTAAATTAAAATCGCCGTGGCAGCTAAGAGATGACCAGTCCCTACTGACGGCGCCCGTTCACGAACATGACGCATGGATTAGCACCATTCAGCTCAATCCTAAAAAAAATATTTTATCCGGACATTCCCACGGTGTCGAGACTAATGCGGGTGAAACCGAGGAGCGCAGCTAGTTGTAAAATAAAACAGCTTTCTGAACGAGCTGAAAAAAAACATTTCTATTAAGTCTCCATTTAAGAAAAAAAAAGAGCAGAATTTTTCTGCGCCAATAAGAACAATCGAGTTGGTTTACAATGAAGTTTATTTTTCTCCTTCCTTTCTACTTAGATTCCTAAGCTCAATGGTCGGTCCATTGAACGTGGTATGTTTTCCGAAGTGTGCGAACATTTAACGACAATTAAGTAGTAGAGATCACTGCCATAAAAAAATACAAATAGTTCTATAAAATTAAGCTTCATTTGGATATGTAGCTACAAAGTAATTTAAAGCATCACGTCTGTTTTTTATGTCTATAACGAAGTAACAAAAAATATTAAAGTTTTATTATTATTCAATATTTATAAACACTATTTTGCTTGCCATTTTAAAATTATAATATATATTTTGTTTAGTACAATGTACAAGTACGCTAGTTAATATTATAGTGCCGTGCTTTCCTATAATTAAGATATATGCGAGATTTATAGGTAATCAGGATAAAAATGTGGGTTAATGCTGTGTATGTATGAGTATTTAGTTGGTTAACCTTTGTATAAAAAAATAAAATTTAAGAATACTGACATGAGAGTTGAGGCAAGATAGATCTATTTCACCTTAGCTAATACCCGCAAGCATGCATAGCAATGTATGCGTTGCAATGCCTTTTAAATTATGTTTTAAGAACCTTCTCGGGCGTGCACACAACAACTTACTAAAGTTTCATCACAATCGGTCAAGTCATTTTCTAGTTTTTGCGAGATTAACGCACGACAATTGATTCTTATATATTTCACATTATTTATTCACCAAGAAGCGCTGCAGTGTTTTGCCTTCCAGTATGATTTAAAAACATATTTCTTCAGTTTTCAATACGCTAGTTAAATAAAGAATATTCGCACTGTTGAAATAGGCTTTTTGTTAAAAAAAGAAATTTGCCAATTAATCGCAAAATCTCTGTTCAAAAGAGATAGCGTTATTTATTAAAAACTCTGTTGTACACCACATAAAACAAATGGACAACAAATTTAAAACAAGTGTTCAATTTTATGTACACTGAGCGGTATGGGTAGTTTTTTTTGGTTCTCTCGGTTCTTTTGTAAGCTTTACATTCATTATTATACTATTGAAAGGACTGTTGTGGGTTTTGGTGAGAACTTTTCAGATGTACTAAGGTTATTGACTCTTGTAGATACGAATACACAATACCCTCGTACTGACAAGTACCTACATCCACATAAATCATGTACACTTCTACGAACCAACAGAATAGCGTGGCAGTATTCGGGCATCGAAGTATTTCACGTATAAGAAATAAATAATATTACTCTTGGTCTGTCGAATCGTTTATTTATTTAATATTTCAAGCACACAAATGTACAGAGTCAACTTTTGGGTGATGCAGAGACAAACAGTGGTACCTAAGTGCAATTTCGAGAATTGAGGAACAAATACTTTATACAAATTACTTATTTATACCATTTTTTGTGCAGTGCTCGATTTGTTGTATTTTATTTAGCTTATTAGCAATAATTATGGTTAAGACATTACTAATGGGTTTCCTACACAAGGCGGCCTATGTTTCTCAAGAAAAACGACTTTTAATTTTCCAATCCACGTCCATCCATAAGTAGCAACAGAACTGTCAACCGTTATATGCGATATTAAATAAAAAGCCAACACTCGCGGTATCGCAGTACCGTTAACAACGTTATCGCTCCCGTCAACGTATCAAGCCCTTCCGACTTGTGTACGGATCATGATATAACACAAAACAGATAGGTACAGAAGGTCGGCTTCATACAACGAGCGAAACCAGGCGCGTGCACACATAGACACGTACACTGTACAGTCGGGTGCAGAGAAATCTCACCCCTTAGCAATGTATATGATAATAAATACATTCTGTGTATGTATACAAACATTGCTAGGGGGTGAGATTTCTCTGCAGGCGACTGTAGGTTGAAGAAGCTATAGGTTTTAGTTGGCCGCCTGTATAATGATACAGGGGGCTAACTATAACCTATTTGGTGCGGCAGTGCGCCTTCATTATTTTCTTACTTTATGTTAGTTTTTAATTTTGGTCAAATGTGATCGTTGCATACGGTCCTGTGCCAATTGCTTTTTCTTTATTTTTAACTTGCAACTCCTTTGAAACAATAACGTGTACAATAAAAAATATATTGTTTTTTTTTGTGTGTAGGTACCAAATATCTAGTTCGAAGATCTCAAACTATCTCACACGTATGCCAGTCGCACTTGTGAGCGCACTTGCACTTGCTATTAATAGGTACTTGAATCGTGTCTAATGCGCGTTTGTTTTCGCTTTTTGTATGGAGCTGACCTTCTGAATCCATCTATTTTGTGCTTCGAACTTGTTTACGGATCATGGTATAATGGAAACGCGACTGGAATTACAACTGATACGGGCGGTTTTTATCGCGTAATGAAATGGTTGCTGATTTAAATGATCGGAGTGCTTGTTTTTCATTTTTGCTTTTTGCTTTCATTTTTATTTTAACGCCACATGCGAACTAAGCATCAAAGACCAGCAGGCTTACTCTTGATTTCAATTCCGATCTATCGACATTGGAATTATGATATTTCGTACTCTTGAGTTCGACGCTAGCGCCACATTGTGTTTAAATTGGGTGTCCATTTTGGGGAACTAACTGGAATCGGGATCGGGATTCGCGCGCTACTCTCGACTTTATTTGACAGCTGTATATTGCGCCGGTATTGCGTTGGGATTGTTTGTTGATTGTGATTATTCCAATAGCAAAAGTGTAACTTTTTAGAAATTGTATTGCGTTTTATATGGTTTTCAATAAGTATTATGTGTATAATATGACACGATTAGTAGTAATGTACAGTGTTTTAGATAATTCCAATAAAAAACAATAGAAAAAAAGACGAGATGAGCGTCGGATGATGCGATATACGAACAAAGCGTTTTCTATGAATGAAGACTAATTTAAAGCAAATTATAGAAGGAGCAATTTTTGTTTTGCTTTTACCAACTCTTTCTATTATTCACTCGGTCAATTCTCCAGCTGCATATGTATGCAGTTGGAGAATTGACCGTGACGTATTTCGATGTATAACATGTTTTTCAACAACAAAGTTAAGTTTGTTTCCATCCATCCCAACTACGAAACCCTTTATGGTACGTGGTCCGACTCGCTCAAGATCGGTTTTTTTGCTAGCCAAATGTGATTAGTCCCAAAACACTTCAATATTACACACTTATGTTGGGTTGTGTAACTGATGGACTGCTTATTCAAAATATTTAAACATTCCTAAGCAAATTCGAATAAAGACTTACTTGTGGATGATACTGGTATTGCGTCATTGTGTGACGTGCCAGGAATAGGGGATATTTGAATGTTATGCAAAGAATGCAATTAATCAAATTTTATCAAGTAAAACATTACTTTAAATTATAAAGTAAGTATAGTATGATTGTATATTTCCTTACCACTTGCATACAACTTTAATATTAGTTAAGTAACTTAAAGGACAATCAAATTATTGTTACTAAAGAGAAACCACGCGAACAATAATATAATGATCTAAACAAACTTGCATAACGAATTCACTTCTTATTTCTAAAACCAGTTGACATACCTTTTTTTGTAGTATGGCAAAGACCATACCGCATACAGCCAAAGTCATGGTTACTTTTATGATTTTAATCATGTTCTTACGTCCAAATGAATTTAATACGTTACAATTAATCAATTCAACAACTATTTATATCATATTTATTTATTAGTCTTGCTATTTAAAGGATAAAGCATTTTAAAGTGCTATTACAAGTTTATCGTAATGAGTTGATCAACACTATTGCGGGGCGTAACATAGCTAACTTCATGTGTAACAAAATAATCGCGAGGCAATCCCAATTACAATCCAATGTTGACAATATTGTTTTCAAGAGTACCGAATCACGTGACTGCAAAATTCACATTGGAATCGTATTGGCTTTAGATTGGAATTGGAATTAGTTTGAAGAGTAAGCCCCCTGATGTCGCACAAATCCTGCATCGTGCAAGCAGAGCTTACCACGCGATCAGCATATATGTAACTTTCCGACATGAATCGTCGGGCAGTTGCCCACCAGACACAACACCCATCAGGAGGGTCCCTTTTCTATAGAGGATGAGTGAACTTTGCCTTGCTCATGCCTCTATAGTTGCCATGTGTTATTATACGTATAATCTCATTATAATTATAATTTTGCGAATACCTCTTCCGTTAGACTGATACTTTTTTATATACCCAATTTCGTTTAGTATTAGATAGGTGACAAGTTCCAGTCAAACACTATCAATTTTATATTCAAGGTTTTTGATTGACATGCGATCCAATTGGCATCATGATTTTAACTTTTAATCAACTGCTTGGCAGTATGGTATTTATCATTTCAAACAAAGATTTTGTCTATTTAATAAAATCTTAATTTCACTCCCTGTCATAACAATGCACAGCCTAAACTGCTAGTTCTTAGAAGCTTGAAATTTTGCACAAGAGTTTCATATAATATGACACCAAACATGAGCAAGGGTTTTTAAAAAATCATACCTTAAAAGGGTTAAATAGGGGATGGAAGTTTGTCATTATTGCCGATGGGAAATCCCTTAGGACTCATGTATTCTTTCGGCATACTCGAATGGACTCAGAAGGAAGGTCCATACATTTCTGACGGGTTATCGGATGCATCTCACACGGTCATCTTAGTCAGGTTTCTTAAATGCTAAAACCCTCCACAACCGCGAGATTTGCAGTCTCATGGAATATTTCCTTAAAACTGACGTGGGGATGCACCGAGATGATGTGATTTGTGATGTGGTCGCAGTGAACAAGGGCCTCACCCCGCTAAGAGAACTGGTGCAAACCTGTTGTACTTAATACTTATGATCGTAAGGAAGTCTGGCAAGGTAAAAAGCTTCACGGACGCTGATTTCCGGGCCCCCCATGGGCCTGATGTAGACTTTTTGGCGTCTATATCCTGGCTGTTTCGGCGATCTCTTGGGGGAAACTGAAAGTTTTGTCTGTGCGATTATGGATAAAGTTATCATGACGGAATAATTATCGGAAATACATTGGCATGCCACCGTCCCGGTGAATCAATCCAACATATTGTTTCCCGTGGTTCTCGTCTTGCTAGCGGCGAGTACTTGCATAGACGCAATCTAGTGGCTAGGATTATCCACCAGCAACTTGCCTTGCAGTACAACCTTGTGGAATCCAAAGTACCATACTACGGGTATGTGCCCGACTTGGTTGTCGAGAATGGTCACGCCACATTATACTGGGATCGATCTATCATAACAGACTGGACTATTGTAGCCAATAAACCTGATATTGTGATAATATATCTACTATAGCGCCGTGCAATGATTGTTGATATGGCTGTCCCTCATGACGAGAATCTCATGAAAGCTGAGAATGATAAAAAAATCAAGTATCTTGTCGACATGTGGGTCGTGGACTCTACAATCATTATACTGATAATCGTAACGGTTAATTACCTAACAGCAGAGAGCCTTGACCAAAACCTTTCGAGAGCTCTTACTGCGCGGCTTGATTCAGAAAGCAATACTCTTAGACACGGCACGCATAGTGAGGAGGTTCCCATCTCTAGAGCTCTGACCACCGCTAGCTTGGACCTTGTTCCTGATGCCGATGGGCTACTATTTTTTATATTTTTAAATGTTTTGTTTTTACAAAAATATTTAAAAATGTAATTTATGTGATTAAAAAACAATAAAGGAATAATAATACTATTTTAAATAGGTAAAAATTGTTTGTTTGTTTGTATGTAGAGGGTAATCTCCGGAACTACCAGTCGGATTAAAAAAAATCTTTTTGCATTAGATAGCCCAATTCTTGAGGAAGGTTATAAGCTATGTAACATCACGCTACGGCCCTTAGGAGCCTAGCAAAAAGAAAAAAAAGACAGAAAGAACGCTAAGCGAAAACGAAGTAATAGCGCGGGCGGGCGATGTGATGCGACGCGGTGGGTTGGGGGCCGAAACACGCGGACGAAGTCGCGGGCAGAAGCTAGTAGTTATATAAATCCGTCAATTGTGACTTACTTGATAAGTTTCAGTTGATCAATTCCCGCAAGTACAAACAAGAACAACCAATCAGATCGTCTTAATCAGTATCTACAATGCTACTCCTGCAATTCTCGTTGTCTGAGGATCGTGACCCAATTTCAGCAGAAGCCTAGCTGCCTAGCTATCTTAGAATGCATTACGAAGCTGTGTTCTAAGACATTCGATCTTCGAGGAAGTGCTTACACAAATATTGAGCACTAATAATCACTTTGAATAATGCCGTAGTTACTTGCATCTCAACTAAACATTAAGTAACTGTTCATATTAATGTAGTGTTTGTTGATACAAAGTTGTCTTTAAAATTATATTTAATTTAGTGTAGTAGGTACCTGCCCCGTTGGTATCGTGGTTGCAAGTGCGACTGCTGAGCGTGGAGTCCTGGGTTCAATTCCCGGGTCAGGCAAGGTGTTATGGAGTTTTTCATTACAAATTTCTCAGTAACAGTTTGGAAGTTAGCCGTCTGATACGCCCGTGCCTCGGAAAGCACGTAAAGCCGTTGGTCGAGCGCCTGATCTCTCTCCGGTCGTATCGGATTGCCGTTCCAGCGGACTATGAGAGTGACGGAAGAGTGGGTCCACCTGTGTCTGCACACACATTTGTGCACTATAATATCTCCCGCCTCAATGGCTAGTCTCCGTTGGCCGCCATGGCTGAAATTTGGTCTGGAGGATTATAGTAAGTACCTAGTTAAGATTAATAATATAATTTTCTTTATGCCACATAATTCACGGCTTAACAATAGAAAACGTTGAACTGTAGGCGTTTGTGTAGGCTGTCTTTTCTAATCAAGATGATCAAAGTAAACTTATTCTAGTCCAATTTCGCTTTCAGGCTGGATTGTCTGTTAGTAGTACAAAGTAAAATCTTTAAGAAAAAAAAAACAATACCGGTCTTTTCACAGCAGACTCTCAAGGTTGCTGAGAACAAGCTTAAATGAAATGGGGGCGACAAGCTTTCAATTGCGTAGTAAATAACACTTCAGTGCGGTCGTTACCCTTACTATTGTGCCATTCTATGTGTCAATGACCTGTCCTTACTTCTAAATAGACCATGAATAAGCAATAAAAGATAATGTTCGTGACTGCTATGGTACGAAAAAGTTACTTATTGTGTACATTATCACCACCCAAAATTGGTACATAAATAAGTGTTGGATAGCCTTCTAGAAAACCCAGGGGTTGCTTTATACTTATATAGGACTGATTTGTAAGGAAATGTCGACTCCTCCTCCTATCGTGACTCCATCTAGCTTATTTTTTCAATATGACCTTTAAAAGGTTTCTGATATCCTATTTACAGAATAAACAATTTCGTAGTAAAGGAGTTTTACAGACAAAACAAAACTAGAAATAGTACAGTGTAAATTATAATATGCTTCAATCAAGAAGAAGATAAACATTCGTATTTTTGTTTGTAATGAATAAACTCAAAAACTACAGGACCGATCTTAATGCTGGAACGCTATATTATCTCTGACTAACATAAGTTATAACTTATAAAGATATCACGCGGGCAAAGCCGCTAGCGGAAGGTAGTTTCCTATAAAACTAATAACACAGCGAAACAAAAAATTGTTATTTGAAAAGCAAACAAACTGGATTTATTTCAAAAACATAAATCCAGTCAAAAGCAAAAATGCAACAATATTTTTCATAACAGTATTAGATTTGAATAATGTATACTATGGCCTGCAGCTGTCAAAAATTTTAGAAATCTAAAGCTTTTATCCATTTCACTGTGCCTATTAAACATTGTTATAAAAACCAAATAAACATATCCTGCTGGAAATGCTATTATGTATACCAAACATTGATAAAAAATCTGAAATATTGAATTGGCATGGAATAATTTATTACGTGTATATACTGTATTTTCAGGAATTTTACTTATTTCCCCTATATATATTTTCCCTTATTTTCCTCTGCCTAACCTTTAGGGATTATGTTATGTGTTATATGTTTACTTATATATGTATAAGAATCTCCGTTTCAATTTATGACAGGTTGTTGTTGGTGAAAAAGACTTTGTTTTCGACTTCCACGTCGAAATGGGGTCAAGTATTCTGTAGCCGATCTCCAGACCTGATGCAGTATGATGACATAGTCCGCATTGCAGGAAAGCTTTAGGTGAAAATAGTATAAGGCACGGAAAAGTCGCGGAAGAAATAAAAACCTTAGGTCACGTCGAAGAGCTAAGAAAGCTGAAGATTGTAATGAAGCACTGTGGAAAAAGTTGAATTAATTCTGCAGTTTTGTAGTGTGTGATATTCTGATCTTTATAAGCATATTTTCTGTAACTGCAGCCCTTATAATGCCCAGCAATTCATATGGTTATGAACACATTCTTTTCGAAAGTCACCAATTAAAAGTGAACTTCACATTGTCACACTCTTAAATTTCAAAATGGCCGCTATTAAGTCACAAACATGTTAATTGTAGCGTCTATCAACGAAACATAAAACGAAGAGCGACAATGAAACAGATTAAGTCGCATTCAGATGGCCATTTGCTCTCATTCGCCATTCCGATTGTGTCAGGGCAACGGTCCAAACATGTTGGTTTTCTCAGACCATTAGTTATGCAAGGACTATAGCCATTCGGTTACAAGTGTCTGTTGGTAATGGAATGGTGGAGATTGCTAGTGTGGATTTAGGAGTGTTGAATTTGTACACACGAAGAAATACAGTACCTAATATACCTACCTACATAAATGAGAAGTCAACACTTACATACATAAACTCACGCCTCGTTCCCTTGGGGGAGACAGAAACTACAGAACGCCACCTGCTACGATACTTACATACTCCTTTTACAAAAAGAGGAAGTCAGACAAAGTCAGAAAAATCAGACAGCATTTTCATTTCGTTTCTTCATTCCCATTACACATTAGGCTAGCTAAAATCACCCACTCAAAACTGATAACTTTAATCACACTAGATAACGCAAGTATCACGATCTGTATGAAAACCAAGCGTGCCATTTTTTGACTACCTATTATGACGTCACAAGCACTATTTAGTGATGGGAAAATCAAATCGATTCAAAGACGCCGCCGCGTACGGCGCCCCGCTCGTCCCACCCCCCGCCATGCGCCAGCGCTCACCCGGCCAGCAGTACGTTTACGGCGTTTTCATTAACATTCACGTGGAGGGTTTTTTTCTGCTTCTGCCTACGTCTGTAATATGCTCTCGAATTCTTACGCCACTGATCTCGCTGTTTTTGCTGTTCATCTATGCTCTTGTCCTTTATACCTATAACACTCTTGTTTTGCTTTTTCTTCAAGTAATTTTCTTTATATTTTTGTTTTCGTAGCTCATGTAATTTTGGATCTATTTTAATTTTATTATAACGTATTTTACTTGCTTTTCGTTTTGCTTCTAAAATTTCTTCTCTGGATTTTTTCTTTGTTTCCGACATTTTGATAGTCTACAACAATTACAAGAAATAATTAGGGAAATACTAACAATTTTGTAAAACATATACATTCCTAACTGCCTTATAAGCAGATCAGGAATTTTATGTCATTCATTTTTCTGTTTATCTCATTCCTCTGTATATCTATCTCATTACTCTGTCATAAAATCGATTCATAAATCGATTTGAACGATTCTTAATAATGCTTTAGGTACTGTACACAATTACTCAATAAATAGTATTCGTATAGTAATTGAGAAATGGTATATACAAAGGCGAACTTTATTCAAAATTGAGTTTTCACCCAGCAAATCTTTAAGTGATAGAAAGAAATGAAAAAGGGTAGAATCCCGTTGCTTCTTGTAAACACTAGAACTAAAAGAATTCGATCAAAACACCTTATATTTAAATATAAGGTGTTTTAATCGAATATTTACGTGTTTATAATGGTAAACTTACTTGAAATTACGGCAAAGGTATCCAAAAACTAGCACGTCGTCGGAACGCAAGCGCTCGAGCACGCAACCTCTCACTACAAAGACTTTCAGCAACCAGCAGTTTTCTTCAATCAAATGTTGAAACAGTGCTTTTGTACTTTTGATGCATTTTTTTTTTAAATTGGGTTCATGTGGAAAACTAAAAAAATCACGAAACGTTACGATTATTTATTAAAATTGTCTACATAATAAGTACTTATATAATACAAAATCATTCCTGTTTCCGAAATCGATTCTTGAGAATCGATTTGTGTTGCATATGATGAACAGCACTAATCGCTAAAATTGACAGAAAAATGATAAAAGTCCCTGTACTACAAAACCGAAACGATATACGATAGTATCGCTTGTTTCGATATTCATTACTTGTTTAAACAAAACGTCTCATCGACCGCTCCAAGTAAAAGCTACAATGTAATAGGAATGTTTTGTTTTTCTCAAATTTAGTATTACCAGGTATTACTGAGGGTATTAGATTAAAAATAATTGTTTTTTAAATTAATTACGCATAATATTAATCATAAAATGACTTACCGATGGAAGGAAACGTTTACTTTATTTTTTCTCCTCGCATTTGTACAGTTTTTACAATTTATAACAGCACAATTAACCATTTTAATATTTGTATCTGACGTCCGACTAGCGCTATGCTCCGATGCGGACTGAGCGCGAAATTGGCCACTTACGATTTTTGTACGTAAGCTAGGCACGCGAAGTAGTTGCTCTCGCGTTATCTAGGTCTACTTTAATCCTTTCAAGAAAATAAAAGTGCGTATTTACGAGTATTTACAGCGTACTATCTAAGACGGACATCAGGAAAACACGTCGGAGAATTACTGTGTATTTCGAACTGCACTAACTTGTTTAGCACCCCACACGTGCTAGTGAATTGTTAAATCGGACCCGACTCTGCTTAAAGTAATTCGTATAGGTATACTACGTACTATTTCCAGTTTTATAGTGACCGTTTCTATTTTACACCGGTTTTCGTTGAGAGTATACCGACTTCCGTAAAATTGAGTGTGTGTTACGATTCGAGGTAAGTAAACGTAACATGTTTTGATAATAAAGATTCTTATTATTTTTACCCGACTTCGTGACAGTAAAGACAGGGTTGTGTTTTTCATGCATATCTATAATCTTGGTATGTGGGATTCTTTATAACCTTGAAGCACCCTAACGGCTAGCCTCGTCTGGGTCGCGCAATGGTTATAGAGTAGATCGATCTAAATAAATGCGGCCAACTGCATCAGACTGCTTGAAAAATCAGGTTGTTTTGAACTTTTTAAGCTGCATTCGGGTTTTCAGTTTTATTTTTATTTTATTAGATTCGCTGAAGCAATCAGTGGTTGCCGCAGCATGTCTTCTTCTTCAGTACATCTTTCATATCAACTCCAGCGTCCGGCCCGCGCAACCAAATTTTTAGCAGCATTTGGGTTTACAGTTTTATTTTATAATTTCGTTGAAGCAATCAGGGGTCGCCGCAGCATGTCTTCTTCTTCAGTACATCTTTCATATCCACTCCAGCGTCTGGCCCGCGCAACCAACTTTTTAGCAGCATTTGGGTCTTTAGTTTTATTTTCATTTTATTAGATTTGTTGAAGCAATCAGGGTTCGCCGCAGCATGTCTTCTTCTTCGGTAGATCTTTCTTAGACTTCATCTTAATAGTCACACTCTTTCTAGCTATATCCTCTTCCACACAATTCTTCCAATTGTAATTTCTTTGGTCTTGGTCTGCTCTTATAACCATCCACATTCAGGCCGTGTTCTAACCAAAGCGATCGTCGCGCGAACATGCGTCACCGCGCTGGCAGAAGGCGCCATCCGAAAAAATGAGTGACATAATTATGAACGCGATAATCGCATAGTCACGCGATTGATCGCTTTGGTTAGGACATACTCAAAACTTTTCTCACGAAATATGCCTCTTTCCTCCGCATCATGCCTACAATGACAACCATTTTTCATACATCATCTTTGTAAAATTTTACGTGTAATTCAACTCATAAACGTTGACCGTGTCGTTATATTTCACGGAAATTTTATGCACACCCTTGAGTCTGTGATATTAAATTTCTAAAAATATTGGCTTTTGTGGACGAGTCCATAGCATTCAGTTGTTGATATTAAAAAAAATCTCATGCGTTTCAGTTTTTATGATGTAGGTATGTAGATATTATAAGTATAATTATGTACCTATTTATTTATACAGCATTAACAAAAAATATGTATGTTCTAAACTTCAGATACATTTAGAAAAAGTAGAAGATGAGTGAAATCTAATGTCATAACGTATAGTCACGACGAAAAAATAAACAAAAGACTGTTAGGCCCTTTGTACACACATGCTTTTCTTGCCGCCAAAAACTACGGTTCATTCGCCGTCTATAGGTACGGTCGTCAGTGTTGTATGGATCACTATGGAAGGTTGTTGACCGACACGGTGGCACTACGGCACGGCGCCGTTGTCGTAGCGCGTATACAAGCTCACACGACTTCAACAGCGCGGTTAACACGCCGCACCGTAATGAAATAGTACCGTGTAAAACGGGCTTTATGGTTTAAGTTCACACATGAAATTAAAAATATTATGTACCACTTTATGCTTATTACCTGCTACTGGTGAGTTCGTGGTAGCCCTAATGCGAATCAATCGAGAGACTATCCTAACTAATATTATAAATTATTTAAAAAAATATTATTATAACGCTTTCGCGCTAAAACGGCTTGACGGATTAGAATGAAATTTGGCACTTGGGTAAACCATGACCTTGGTTAGGACATAGAATTGTTTTGATTCCGATATTCTCACAGAATTTTGACTAATGCGGGTGAAACCGCGGGGCGCAGCTGGTAACTGAATAAAGTTATGTTTAGACTTTGTGCAAAACATACCTTACATTTTCGAAATATCAATATTATGTCATATTGTCATCCTTTGCGTCAAGATGAAATGTATTATCCAAATGTATTCCGAATAATCCGGAACCACGAATTTAGACAATCCGAAACTATGCGGAATAGGAATGAAATTCCCACCACCAGGAATGTCGATTCTTATGTACGTTTGGCGCATCTTGGGAAATGACTGAGGCAATCGGTACATACCTTGTTGCCTGACTATTCATAACGGTGTTCGTATACAAAGCTGAATCTAACACATATTACCAAATAGTTATAGCTAATCGCATAATACCAATATTGTACGTGTAGCGGCTCTACGAAATAACAGTAGCGTTCGTAGCAGTGCTACGCCGCGTAGCATATTCGCTATGGCAGCGTAGCGTGCTGTATTTAGTTCTAAGCGTTAACAGTACTGATACAATAATCCGAGTTGGCGCACTAATGCGTTTACCGTGTTTAACAGGACGTGGTCACGATGTACACAGGAGATTGTTATTAATAAATTAATTTGTGGACTGTATAGTTAACAACATGATGCAATGACACAGATATTAGCGCCGTGTCATATGAACTTCAGTAATGGGGCGGATTCTAGTCGTATTTTAGTCAGAAATCAGTTTTCAAAATAATTTTTCTAAATGATTTTACAAAATAATTGGTAACATTGACATGTGACAAAGCCAGTAATTTCTTTGTTCTAACATTGTCAGAGGAGTTTGAGCGATGGCTACATTGGTACCTGACGACAGCCTTATTGTTTCTGCCAAACGTCACTACGCATAATGAACGGTTGAATTTCCCATGCGGGTTGGTAAATACTACTGGAGGCTGTTCTCGCTATCTGTTTGTAATTTGCCGCGCCGTGTTAACATACTTACACAATCGGTTATATCGCATGCCAAGATAATGAGGAAATGGTAATGTTTCGTCCTATTGTCGTTGTTAATTTAAATGGTGATATCAAATTGAAATTGAGGTAACGTGTATTCATAGACACCTGAGATACGATAGGACACGTCTTCAGACACTATGTAGTTGTCTGGCATTTATGCTGAACTCGGCCTATTTGGCACAGCCGTGAGGCACACAGTGCTATTCTAAGTATTTTTTTTGTTTTTGTGTACCTAAATATTGTGTGCCTTGACCTGAGTCAAATATATTTATTTTCTTTCTTTTCTTTTTTCTTAATTCGGGTGTCAGGAGTTTCACAAAATCGAGCATGCTGTACTTGTTACTAAAAGAATCTAAGTCACATAAGTAATACATTGTTAACCCCTTTTGCTCTCCTTAAGTATTAGGCTTCAGAAATAAATTATTATTATTATTATACGTAGATTTAGGGCAGTTTTGTCAAAGAATTTCCCAAATGTCTTATTATATTAGAAGCACGAGTTGAAGGAAGATAAAATCGAGGAATCGGGTACGAGGTTGGCTGTGGCTCTCAGTTGACCCACAGATATGTCATTAATGAATGAATGATTATGTATTTGTTAATCATCAAGTCATCGAACCAGTAGCTGTGAAAAACTCAAACAAGGCTAACTTAGTGGTAACGCTACTAACGGTACTAAGTGGTATTTGAGTAAACTACTGCTTTACACCGGGTTGTAAAATTAATATTGGAACAATATTGCACAATGTTGCCTCAGCTACTTCCTGTGGGTATCGTTATAGTAACTTAGGGATTATTACAGGAGCGTCCACCTGTGCTCTAATAACAACGTATTTAGTAGTGGACTGCCTAGCTTATGCTACGGTCACATGAGTAGATAACCTGCAGAGACTCAACTTCATAGTGTCACTTTACATACAGCTGTACAAGGCTCTGTTGGCGGGTGGGCAAAATCGAAACTAACGCCACCATCTTGCTTTTTCAACGCCCCGTTAATCTTGTGGTCGCAAGTGCGACAGCTGAGCATGGGGTCCTGGGTTCGATCCCCGGGTCAAGCAAAGTGTTATTGGGTTTTCCATTAGAAATTTCTTAATAACAGCCCGAAGTTTGGAAGTTGGCGGTGATACCCCGGTGCCTGGGAAAGCACGTTATGCCGTTGGTCCTGTGCCTGATCACTCTCCGGTCGTGTCGAATTGCCATCCCATCGGACTATGAGAGTGAGGGAAGAGAGAGTGCATCTGTGTCTGCGCACACCCTTGTGCACTATAATATTTCTCGCGCCGAAGGCTAGTCTCCGTTGAGATTGGCCGCCATGGCCGAATTACGGTCTGGAGGTCTATATACAGGGTGGAATTGAAGTCATGGGCAATATTTTAAACTAAGACACTACTCATGATACTATTTGCATTAAGGCTACTATTACGCAAATCAAAAATATTATTAATGCAAGTATGGAAAACCTATAAAATGTACTAAGTCATATAAAGTATCAAAGTCGCGCATCGCGATAGCGAGTGCTGCTGTAGGTAGACTACGCCGCGCACCGTATGTGCGGTACTTGTCATTGCGCGTGAACTCCTTGACCCCGCTCGACTCACGTGACATAGGTAAGTTGCTAACGATTTGATTCCTAATTCATTCCAACTTTCCCTTCATACTTTGCCGGCTTAGGACGGTCAAAACTACGATAACTAACACACATAATAAAATAAATGTGTAGGTAAAATTAATTTCCCGTAGTTTTGGCGTATTTACAAAGTTGGAATCACAGTATTTACACTAATTGTTCAGGAATCACGAAGTTTATTTACAATAATTTTAAGTCAGTGGGTCATCTTAGGGGCGTCCGGGTAGCGGCGATGGAACATTTCACGAGCTCGTAATAAACTTGTGCCATTGTAAAGTAAAACCATTTGTAGGTATTGTTGGTTTGTGTACCTACCCTGCACATTACGCGGTCGAGGCATCGTGTTCACCACTAACACTTTATGCACTGCAATCCAAGGGTAAGAAGAGTGAGGCGCGTGCGGCGATTACGTCCGGATTTATCGTAAATCAACTACATGCGTCAACCCACCTGCGCAGTCGTTATGACACTAGTTTGGGGAGGCTGCCCCCGCGCGGGGGTGATATTCGTATTTTTGAGTGAGGGAGAACGGGACGGGGAGTGCGGGGCGGGCGGCTTAGCCTATTCTTTGATGCCGCGTGCCGGCCGGCCGCAATGAACCTAGCTATTAGTATTATTTGATGTTTGTTTACCTACTTTTTTTTCCGCTCTGCAGTGCGCTTTAATATTTTGATACTTCAAAACTTATTGGCGTTTATGAAGTATTTTATTTTTATTATTTTTAGTGTTTATTTGCAATAATAGCCTTTTACAATATGAATTAAGTACTTACTAAATTTTTAAGGTTTTCCATACTTGCATTAATAATATTTTTGATTTGCGTAATAGTAGCCTTAATGCAAATAGTATCATGAGTAGTGTCTTAGTTTAAAATATTGCCCATGACTTCAATTCCACCCTGTATTTTCAACACATTTTTTCTCAAAACAATTTCGCAATTGTTTACCAACAGCGCCATCGTATCAATGTCAATCAAGTGTCAAAAGATCTTTGTAGCACTTTACTTGGATGGCGCGGTTTTGTATGTGTCTGTGTGATACCAAAGAAGCACGTCTCGCCAATGGTGCCAATTCTGTTGTGCACAAGCTTATCTTAATTTAGGCTAGTTTCATATTTGTCTCTCTAATAAACCAAGAAAATGAGTGACGTCGAGCTGAAAAATCAAATCTTGACAATGTGTCCATGCTAGGTGGGTATAATATAACTATGTATGTGGCGCGTACAGTCAGCCAAGAAAGTTTGTTAGTTTTCACTAATTTGTTGAAAAGTGAAAATGGTAATTTTTGTATTATCCACTGAAAACAAATTTCAATCTTAGAGTGGTAGACTACTTTCTTGGTCTCTGCCGTATATATCGTTTATTTTCTACAGTCATGAAATAACAATTTAGTTTTTTTTCAGTTTCGGTACATTGTACGGTCAGACAGAAATTATGTAGGTATACATTCAGTCTCACCACAGGTAGTAAAATATTTTTTTTCACAGAAACTCACACAAAACAAATCCAACTCGTTAATTTGAACTGACGAATGAAAAAGTATAAATAGTCGCATCGACTTGCTAACTAACCTAGGTTGCCGAATAACTGAATATGTATCCAACTGCGAAAGCAAGTTCTGAATACAATTGCATCTACATATGAGTGTTGTTTTTTCTTTCATATCGGTCGGTCGGTGCGGGTAGTATGCAAATATTTCTATCAATATTCATAGCTGGCGGCGTCATCGATAATTGAGTCTTACCTGACAACGTTGCCTTTGATTTTCATATTCGTTATCTAGCTTTTCGCCTGAAAAACTTTATAAGTTTCTGAAAAAATAAATGAGGTGATTTTAATATTTGCCAGACTTTTTTACGTCGAGCTCTAAGGTAAAAGTAAATATCGACATTTTAACGCACATATTCTTTTGGGACGTGTTAAAATATTTAGTCTCGTTACGTGCCTAAAAATATAGGCCCATATATTTTTTCAGTGTTTCAGTTTTATAGACGAATCTTTACGGTTTATATAAATGTAGATGTCAGGTCACGTGCCAATATGATAATAAGTAGATATTCTCAGGTTGAGACGCTACAAAAAAAAAAATCTGCTTGTTATTGATAATTTATTTTCGCACTTATTAAGATCCTTATAACAGCTAATTAGTACTATAAATCTCAAATATTACGTTTTGTTAAGAACTTTTACATTATTTTTGCTATATTTTTCTCATGATTTATGATAATATGTTATATAAATCTTTTTCTGTATATAGATATACACTAAAAGATTTATATAAGGCACGGCCATTCTCTAGGAAACACAAATATACACACAAATACACAGCAATATTCACAATCCGAGCTCAAAGAATATCTACAAAATCTCAGTGGCGCTAGCGTTTTCTTCTAGCTCGTAATGAATTTTTATCAACGAAAATGTGGCACAAAAAATAGGGCTTCCGCTGCTTAGAGACGAGAGGCAGCCGAAATAGAATAAGGTCTGACTTCCAAGGCAATCTAGATTGTGAGAGCGAATATCTTTTTTTAAATCTACGTTCATTTCGTCGAGAAAGGTGACCCAGAACCATACAATTGTACCGAGTAAGGGATATCTTCTAAAATTCAAAGCGAAGTACAAATTAACATCAAGATGATTAATGTTTGAGAATCTGAATACCATCAAGTTAAATAATGGACCAGAAAAGGTCGCATATTGCTCCTTTTATCCGTTTGCATTCAAGTAAAAGTTGCGAAGTAATAATTCATTTCCGACAATGATCCACTGTTATAGCTGGAACTGAATCCGTTTGCGACCATTTAGCTGTAGTGCTGCACAAAACATCGTGTTTTTTTCTTTCCACTCCACGTACATCGCTGACACAACTTTATGGGTCCGCAATCTTCATAAATCTCAGCCAGGACGACCTTTTGTCTTTGTCCCACTCTCTTAGGGTTTACGCAAATTCTGATCCCCGCAAATTGGCCACATTGCGTCCCAACCGAAACGTGCATGTTATATCTTTGAGAGACCAGTTCCGTACAGGTAAATAAAAGTGAAGAAAAACTTGGGAACTTATGTAAATCGGGTTATGTGTGCCTTGAATAAGTAACTCGGTACACAATAGGACCGCCATTTTTCTTTTCTTTTTACCTCTCATAAAGAAAGTCTTCAAGAACCTTCATGAATACAGGCATTGTTCCCAGTTGTTAAAGACTGTTAGGCGAAACTAGAAAGACTTTTTCATAAGTTAAGACCAAGTTTATAAATAATCAAATCAAAGCTCCTTCTTTCTCGCCATAGTCTGCGTTATATTAGTATATATACCTAATAATCCTTAACGTGGAGGTGGGTATATTTACTAAGCCTAATTCATTATGCAGGTTTCCTCGAATCGTCCATAAAGGAGTTCTTTGAATATCGCCATTACATTAAATTGTTATCTGCGACGGGGCCCTCGCCGCACGGTTTTTTAATTAAAACAGGCAATTTGGCTCTGACTTAACCCAAGTTTTACAATTATGTTTTTGTCGTCGCGGTTACAAAGTTTGTGTACTAAAGGAAATTTATATTTTAAGAAAAGTTTCGTGGATTCGAGATAAGGAATTTAATAATGAATTTAATTGTTGTTTAAGAATTTATACTAGATTAAATTGTGAAGGTTTGATGGTTTATAAAGTTTAGCGCTGTGCCAAATTGTCTGGAGGTGGACGTGGGTACTGAGCGTGATTCCGATCGTTCGTTGGCCGACGATTTATCGAGTGGCGCGTGCTACTGGCGTGTTCCACTACTCTCGTCCGACGTTGCCGGCAAATGGAAAAGTTCCCCCGAAGTAACCCCCGGCTATCGAGGCCCCGATGTGTTACAACAAATTTTATACTAGCCAACGCCGGCAAACTTTCCGGGTACTGCTCAGCAATAAATAATAACGCCTGAATATTGGAAGCGATCGATACATAATATTTTAAAGTTCCTATTTGTAGTTGAAGTGGACTCGCCGAGAGTTCCCGCAGTATATTTTAATAGCAGTACTCTTGACAGCGACAGTTGTGAAGCTTTCATAAACATAATATAACGCAGAATGAACAGCCAAATAAGGTTGGAATATTCATGAACGAAACTCGGTTGAAAGTTTTTGATAAGAAATTATGGTAATGATTTTAAATTGACCTAATCCATATTGCGGGGGCCCGAAATTTGGCCAACAAAACTTGTTACAGCGGCGGCCTGATGCGTCAACTCAAACTCAATTTTCTAATTAATTTATACTCGCTCACAAAAGTTTGTTTGCAAGAATCGTGAAGCTTTTATTGCTCTGTAAGATTTGATAAACTTCTTAAATGGCTCATTAATGGATTGACAGTAATAATTTCAATAAAAATTACGTTGTTTTATCTTAGATGGCTCAAAAAGTCGTTTGGATATTATTTTAAAGAAGATAATTAAATTGAAACGAACGATAGTCTAACCAAAAAAAAAAAAAATGCAATTGGTGTACATTTTTCATGACGGATTTTCATGGCGTCGGATAAAACCGTAATAATACCTATCCCACGCATTTATATGTAAAGCGGTTCATTTTAATACGCCACGTTCGCGCTTAAAAGCTTTCATGATATTAAATTGACACTTACCATGTCTGTGCAAAAAAATATGACGTGGAAATGGGTCTGCCTGAAAATGACAACACGTCACTGCGTCAGTTACCTAAGGCCGAAGCACATGCTTGGTGGGTAGCTTAGCTGAAACTACATCACTAATTAGTCATGCAGAGTGGCACTAAGCGTCAGTGTGGCCATAGTTTTAGTAAAACGCAGTAGTACGCAGCATAGCTTTAAGCAGCAAGCAAAACCCCTGCCAGCTTGTCACCTAACACGACAGGTATATAGATAGCCTGTAACACGCCTGTATGACTTCGCCCTAAAAGTAAGTCGACCTCATAATTACTTAATCACCGTAAGGTTGAATGTTATTTGCACGTCATAAAACGACAAGGTCTATTTGTCTATGTGACTGTTAGATAGTTTTATTTTTGTCAAAAATGGTATAGCAATTACGAGGTCGACTATACTGATGTAGATTCGTGACTACCGCCATTCAGGCCAGAAATAGGGTATAAAACAATCGATGATATTGTTACAAGAGCTGCGTATCTTTACCTACCACCAGTTGAATCCCCCTTTAGTATTTATGTTTATGATTAGTAGCGTTGTTAGAGGGTGTTGTTTCTTACATGTTATTCAAATGCTGAGAATTTGTATAGTTTCTGGTAGTAATACAATGGGTTTTATATTGTAATGTTTTTGGCAAGGAATCATAGTGTTAGTATAGTCGTTGCCACGAACGGGCGTCATCAAGTATCTTGTAGCGTCATTGATATTTAAGGTTTGAAATATAATAATAGAATATAATATGTCGCAGATGAATTGCTTAATTAGCTGTTTTACATAAACGCTAGCTGTTTTACATAAACACTAGCTGTTTCACAAAACAGCTCCGTTTTGTAAAACAGTTGAACGACGTTCAGCTGGATTGTCATTGCGTTACGTTTAACAAAACTGCTATACTTTTAGACGTAATGCAAAATGGCTTATCTGCAGTTACAATAAGCGTTTGGTGTGGCTTCTAATGCCGAATTGGTCGCAGTGACTAAGCTAGGGCACCCTCACCAATTTGTTTAGGTTAGGTTAGAACTGTGACGTACCGCGCGCGAGCGGTGCCGCGGCCGGCGAACGCTTTCGAGTCAGTCGCTGTTAGTATTCTTAGGACTGACTTTCATAAAACTGATAACTTTATATTAAAATTAGCGATCCGCCCCTGCTTCGCACGGGTGCAATATACTGATGTGATGACATGTCAAAACATCGAGATTTTTGTGCTATATCTAAGTTAAATGTTAATGTATTATACAACGTGTAACAAAAACCCTGTTCGATCCGTGAGGGTGCTGTTTAGAAACGCACTGGGAGTCTATATTGATGTGGTCTTATTCAGGAAAAAAGAAAAAAAAATCGACACATTTTTTTTTCAATGGGGAATATTACCGGATACAAGTCTACAAGTCATAACTTATAATAATAATAATATAATATTGATTTTTATTTCAGAACAAAGAATCCATAGCGTGTTAGTAACAAAACAACTTATTATCTAGTTTTAGTACCAATCACTCTCCGCATAAACTGCTTTACAATCGGAGAGCTTGAGTTTGAGTTTCCTACAAACTGTCAATACCTACGCGGTCAAAATATATGAAAACTCAAAAAACTCAAAACTCAAAGCATTTATTTCAATTAAACCATTTACAGGCACTTTTGAATTGTCAAGAAGTCGGTCAGTCAGAAATATGAAGCTAGTTGCCCATTCCAAAGCGTAGTAGGTACCTATGGAGAAGAACGGGCAAGAAACTCCAAGGACACTCTTTTAAATCAAAACATTTTTACAGAATATTGGTTACATGGAACTACAATATTTTTATTTTCCGACGAAAAATTTAAAATCCCTATTTTGACTTGTGAAAACAGTGATTATTAGGATATATTCTTGATATTAAAAATCAAAGTCGCTTTTTTTGTCTGTCTGTATAAACGCGTTGTTCTTCTTAACTACACCACGCTACGCGATAAGGTTTTCACCATCATTTAGAGATTTTTTTCCAGAAGCTTTCTGTCAGTACGAGTAAGAGTTGAAGAAGGAAGAAGTTGAGTTTTGAGTTTGAGTTTGAAACTTTTGCAGTGTACTGAATCCATGGTAGCAGGTTGTGCGTCGATTTCCCTGCCACCTTATAAATTATGGTATGACCGGCCATCAATGGAATGAAGGCAAAATATACATATATTATATCATCGTTACCAGGTGTGTGATAGCTTGCTGTAGCACAGTACATTAATACACGTATATTAATATAATATGTATATTATAGCTACGTCTGTGATGGGCATTATACATACCTACTTTGGCATGCCTACCGCACTGGGTAGTAGGTACTGTAGGCCACACGTCAGTGGTCATAAAACCGGTAGCTGGTCTTCTTTTCCATTGAAACTAGGTTCTTCAAAACTTCGTACTATGCTAGGCTAGTGTGGGTTAGTGTCATGCCTACTGTACCTTCATCATACCTTCCACTATCACCTTATTGGATGGTTGATCTGTTTATCTCAACACGAGCTGCACTAAAAAGAAGAAACAGCAACATTTTCTGCGCGCTATTGATCTCATAGTGTAGCATTCAATGTTGTTATCTAAATGATCACGTAAAAGGCCAATCCATGGCTCTGCATCGGTCTGCTCGGATCTAAATACAATGACAAAACACATTAAAATTAAAAAAAAAATCATTAGAATAAAAAACAAAAAAAAATTGGTATACAGAATATTGATATTGAATACCAAATCAGAGTTATTATTTTAACGCCATCACTATGATAAATTGGTATTCACGTGAATGAGAAGTACCTACCCAAAAAAGCCGACTTGACATAATATTTTGTTGGTACCTACGTACGTGCCTATGCGGCGTATATACCTAGAATAGTGATGTGAAAAATTCAAAATTCCCGCGTGTGAAGTATAATCCGTGAAATTGATATCAGAGTACGGCGTTCGGGCACATCGGAACGTCACGCCGCGTGAAATGCCAATGTTTCAAACCAAAAACGTGGATCCATCCATTCTTATACGAACATCAAACTTTCGCAGCATGGCAAGGTATTCATGCAGTCAAAATGCACCTGTTCCAGAGGGAATAGGGTCTGCAATAGGGCTGTATCTTTATACCGTAATAGGTAGCCAGTTGAGTTCAGAATGCATGTGTCTATTGGCTGCTATTGTAGCAAATAAAAAAAAAGGTATTTCAAATAGTTTTGGTGAACCCTGAGCACGTGCGCCCGACTTAACCGGTTTTTTCAACTGTATTCCAGAAAGTAAAAAAATTATCACGTTCAATGCGAGTAATAACGACGTGAAGATACATCCACATGAAGTTTAATCCGTGAAATTGATATAGGAGAGTGTCGCGGTGTCAACGGACCCGTCATGCGGCGTGACACGCCAATGTTTCACAGCTCGAAACGCGACTCCATTCCATTCTTTTATCCGCGCATCAACCTTTTGTTCTACAAACCTTTAGTTTTGATATTGGATTCGCACCACGTTCCCTTCTTTTTCAAGATTTATTGGATTACGGTGCGCGCTGCTTCGTGTTAGTGGTGGTGTGCAGTGGGTTATTATGTAATTTCTCATTGTGGTGTAAAAATAGCGTGAATAAATCTTTTATATAGTAATTTCTGAATAAAAACGATAACACTGTCAAAATAAGCACAATTATCAAAATTTCGCGATTATTTAAGTTCTACAAATCACGAAATGTATTTAACTCTAAACATAAATTATAACATCATTTTGAGAGACAGAAATCATCTTCAACCGATTGACAGAAACATAGAACAATGTAATAATTTTATATGTAATTAATATTTAATATATAATTAATAGACAATTTTTGGTGCAAGTGGGCCTTAATTTGTATCAAAATATAATGTGGTATGTCGTTGTCGCCTTTTTTTTTTTGTTTTTTTTTTTGGGTGGGAAATTATCAAATAACTTCTCCCGCTCTGGGTGGAGCGGGAGGGCGTGTCAGACTCTTACTGTGCTGTTCCTTCCTGCCTGTACGTTGCCAGGGGCCACGGTATCCCTTTCGGACTTCCCGCAACCCCGGCAGGCATCGGTCCTATCGGACCCCTTCACTTGACATCTCTTTGAGGCGCGCGTGGAACACAACGCGCCGTCGACCCGAGGTATTGGTTACCCCTGAGGGCATAATGTCATAACTTCATACCTTGGGAGGCACAATGGTAATCGCAGTACGTATGTAGGTATGTATTAAATATAAGTGCAGATGTGCACATGGTTTCATGATACAACAATGACCAGTGACCTGAAGGTCATTGCTTATTGTGACATTCACAGAGGGAATGATTAATAGTGGTTGGTTTTAAACTGAAACTACACAGTAACGCGTAGGCTTGCTGTATGCTCCTGAACTTAAGGTATTTTTACTGGAGAAATATAAAAATACCAATTTATTTTTATTTTCAACTAGCTGACCCAACAGACGTTGCCCTTTCTAAATTTCATAGAAAAAAGGATGTTCAGTTTTACCCGAATTTGAAAATTTTCAAATGTTTCCAATTTTTCTTTCCGCAAAAACCTAATTTGGACTATTACAAACATATTAAAGCAAAAAATAACCAAATCGGTCCAGCCATTCTCAACTGATGCGCTTATTAACGAACAGCATTTAATTTTTATTTATATATAACCGAGGAGGATATGTGTCACTTTTGGGACCTATTAGTTCAACCAGGTTCCAGACGGGCTAAAGTAGACTCATCTTTCATGGGGTACTGTTTGAATTGTTACAATAAAATTTCTCCCCACATACTTCTACTGAATGAGACGAAATTCAAATCTTATAAAAAACGCACGCTATGCAGGCACGCATACTATAAGTTGGGGGATTACATCGCTGATAAAAATGCTTGGCTCATTGCTGGTCCTGCTCCACATTCACAACTAATTGATTAGCATTTGAAAATACTGTTGGTGCTGCTGAAGATTGTAAGACTATATTTGTATTGTATAAACTCAATCTCCTTTGCATTATATAATTGCATAGCAAAGGTGTGAGTACTATGTAATAAAGAGCTACCATTTACTGGGTAATATTTTTTCATTGACTTGAATGTGTCCTGGCGGCTGTGAGTATCTCATGCTCAATCAGAAATCTCGCTGGTGGTGGGCGTGTGTTGGATCATTTAGCTCCCTTCAAAATGGTTGAGCTGAATGGTGCTGATCCATGAGTCATGTTCGTGAACGGGCGCCGTCAGTTGGGACTGGTCATCTCTTAGCTTTGAATGGTTCTTTGTTTTTATCTAATTATTACGGGCGCTTTTCACGTGCACGTCTCTCTACATTGTTTTCATGTGTATAATTTCAACATGAATGATGTAACCAATATTTTGTAACTAATATTTGATTTATAAGAGTGTCATGCCCGTTTTTCTCCATAGGTACTTATTACGCTTTGGAATGGGCAACTAGTTTCATATTTCTGACTGACCGACTCCTTGACAGTTCAAAAGTGCCTG
Organism: Xanthia icteritia; assembly: GCA_949128155.2. Lineage (NCBI taxonomy): Eukaryota > Metazoa > Arthropoda > Insecta > Lepidoptera > Noctuidae > Xanthia > Xanthia icteritia. The sequence continues at coordinate 9,482,009 of OX421942.2, read as the reverse complement.
TAAATGGTTTAATTGAAATAAATGCTTTAAGTTAGAGTTTGAGTTTTCGTTATTATCAGCCATATTTTAACTACTGTGGGCAGTGTTGATTATTGCGCAATAGAAACACCGTTTGCAGTTCAGATCAAATTATAATTAACGATTAAATTTATCACATTAGCAATTCACACACTGTAGGTACACGACACAATTATTCGAAACGCACGACAATTTCTAAACGTGTTCATTGCTTGACTGCCACCGATGAACTCTGCTTAGCTCCGGCCGGTCCGAGCGTTATGTTGTAGACTCTGTCGAGTGCCGCTATGCAGCGCTGGCATCCCGACTAGTCAACTCAGTAACGTATTTCCGACATTTGATTCTAAATTAGTACCTATTTCGTCTTTGCCAGTTAATTTGCAAGAATGTGACGCATTTTGTTCTCTTCTAGTCTAGTTTTTATTTAGAGTACTTAAATAATTTACATATGGCTGAGTCTTAATAGGTTCTACACAGCATTACAAACAATACAACTTTGACTTCCATCACCCGCAAATCCACCGCACTTAAGCACATCCAGTTACATCTAAACCATAACAATATATACAGACAGACCAACCAACCACTAACTATATTAGTGTTAACGCAACCATTACCTGTAGGTACAGCAACCGTAAATCTAATGTTGTATTGGCCGCGTTCCCTTTGGCACCGTTAATATTAGCGATTCATAGATTAAGTACCTACCAACGTTTGTCCCGGCCAATTATCGACTATTAATCATACATAGTGTAAACACGAACGCCACATTAGTTGCTGACTGTACATTATATCCATAGAGATTATATTTGCACCACTAATTACGATATTGGCTGCGATGTATTAGGTGCCATAAATTATTTGCGGTTGTTCAATATGCATTATGGTATGGTTTAACCGACATAGCCCGAAGAATTGCCAAACTTAAGTGGCAATGGGCAGGGCACATTGCTCGCAGAACTGATGGCTAATAGGGCCGAAAGGTTCTGGAGTGGCGACGGCGTACCGGAAGACGTAGCGTTGGCAGGCCTCACACAAGATGGACCGATGAACTCGTGAAGGCCGCAGGAAACCGCTGGATGCGGGAAGCACAGAATCGGTCGAAGTGGAGGTGCTTGGGGGAGGCCTATGTCCAGCAGTGGACGTCTTTCGGCTGAAATAATGATGATGGGATAACCCATCATCAATCAATCGTGGATTTGGATTGGTTGATGTTTACTACGTAGTGTAAGGTCGATGACATCATTATTAATAGTAACTTGACGGCTAATGTAAATAGGTCTGTAGGTATATCAAAATATAATTGTTTTGACTTCTAATTTAAAAAAAAAACTGGTCGAGCATTATCGTAGTTGTTTTTAAACACATAACAACAGCAAAAAATAAACTTTTTATAATTTTGAAAAAAGTAACTTGTGTAAAACAATTTATTAATAGCAATCTTGTTCCTGCCTCTAAAATACTCGTACCTCCACGCGCCTAACAGCCTCGAGAGATCTGTGCAAATAAAATTACCTTTTCTACGGTTAATTTGCGGAATGAATCACTTTCATCCGCAGGTTGGCCGTTGTTTTTGTTGAAGGATCCCGCCCGGAACTGAACCCTGTGCCTGTCAACTATGAAATGAATTATGACCAGTATTTACCGGAAGATGACATTTCTCGAATCGGCCCATTAATTCCTAATGGACCGTCGACGGGCTACATTTCATCTGTTTGGCTGCACACCAGGCCTTCGCCGCAGAGCTATTTTCGGTAGCGTATCCGAAAATTTATAACTACGAGTTAGTTCTAAATCGTTGGATAGCGGCAAAGTAAGTGGGATTTATGATATGACGTTTTGCTCTATTTGTTTGTCGGGTACCTTTTTTCTCGAGGGCCTTTGCCAATGTCTCAGTTTACGATTTATCCTTTTACATTCACTACGATTAACATCAGACTTATGTTTCTGTTTGGAAGGAGAGACTGCGGCGTCAGTCCTCCGCATCTCCTACTTAATTACTTAGTTTCGGGTCTTCATTTTGGAAGCAAATATTTACATAATCTGCAAGCAACTGTATACAAATATTATGAATGACGTTTCAATTTAAAGTTAGCTGTTCATGTGCGTCATTCCTTCGGGACGAAACATTTGCAACTCAATTTGAATTTGAAAACTACTTTTGATATTTAGTTTATGCAAAACTATCGGCGTGTTTGTGCCCAATATTTTGCGCTGAAAAGAGTGAAAAAAAAACTTAGTAAAAATTCAAGCGCTAATGGTACTGTCAAAAACTATGACTGGAATAGAAATATAAATGGTTTTTATTAGATTTAGAGTTAACAAAGTGCTTTCAAAAGCCACAAACTAAATGTGCGTTTACAGTGGACGTTTAATAATAAGAATAATTTGTTACTATAAGCTAAATAACTTATAGATATTAAGGTACCTACTGGGGTTAGGCTAGGTTAATTTAGCTTGGGTATACCGTAGAAGTATCACAGTGTAGTTCTCTATTTAAAAAGCTTAAAAAGCTTTGGATCGGTCCAAGGTTCCGGTTTTAAAATAATTCCAATAATCTTCACATATATGAATAGGTACTTCTTGACGACAAATATTACTAAAAATCAAATACACTACCAATTTCCTACAAGTAGGTAAGTACTAACGCGTCTACCCAAAAGTGGGCAGCACTAACATCTACTTACAGAATTAATTCAGGTTAGCGCATGCCGTTTTACTGAATTTACAATGAAAACAGACTTACAAATGATAGTGACTGATTAAAAGGCCATGTTTAGTAAATGAAGGACAGCGGAGGACAGTATTTCTCAAACTTAAGTTTCTATCACGAAGATTCCATGAAACTATTACAATTACGGCGATGTCCCGAAATACTCGATGATGTAATCATCATCGAGTATTTCGGGACATCGCCAAGCTCAAGCCCAAGGTTAGTCGACTCTTCATGTGACCAAAGGGCTGGCCAATTCTTAGGCCAGCATTGCCATCCAACGTGGCAATGCTGCCAGCCTTTTGGGCACTTTTCCCGCTGACAGCGATGCGTACGAATTATTTTATGCCACCTCCTCCCTTTATTTTTTATTTTACATACTTGTGCATACATAGTTTATGTAATTACATTACACATTATGTTCTTCAATATAAATATAACTACATACATATAATAATTATAATAAACCTGCAAAGATATTTTCTTTTTCAGTAAATATTTCATTGAAAGCAATTGGGTATCAAAAATGTAAACTCTTTCAAATAGAACTTTATTGAGGAAATTTCCCTTTTTCTACGCACTTAAATATCGCTACATAAATGCCCATGATAAATTAATTACCAAATGCCCACTGGATTTAACACCCCTTGAGACCGGTATTCACTTTGAGTAACGCTGGTTGGGAGCGGACGGTATCTATTTGAAACCGCCTTTATATTTCAACTTCACCTTGCTAGACCGCACTCCATCCAATCTGCTGTAAAGGTTAACTGGCGGTCGATTTTGTTATTTAGATGTTACTACTGCTTGTAATAATTTTGCTTTAACATCACGCCTGTAATCCCCGAAGACTTAGGCAGAGGTGTACCTATAGCACACCCGCATTTCGCCAGTTATGTTTAAGTCCCATATTGTAATATGGGGGCAAGCCTTTTAGCCATCAACCGGATACAAATCGAGAGTCCGGGCTGCTACTCAGAAATTGCTGATGGAAAAACGAATTATAACAATTTGCCCACCTGGGAATCGAACCCAGGACCTCATGCTCAACTTTGCAATAGAGCGCTTGTAATCACAAGAAGCGATTATTTTCTTTGTGTTTTTGAGGCACTTTGACGACCCATTTTAATTTATATCATCAACATCGAACGTATCCGTATCTTGAGATTCGCGCACGTGCACCTTCAACAGCACTCACATCAAGACTGACACTGACCTGTCGCATGCGACTGTCGTCAGGTGTGCGCATGCACTTAGGTTTAGCGCAAAAACTTTGTTATCCTGGCACAAAAATGATTCAACTTTAAAAATTGATCGTTTTATTTTGATAATTGGAATTAATTTATTATGTTTACATTTTGACAACTGCAGTTATAGTTGCCTATTAGTTTTCTCATAAAAATAGTTTTCGTCACCCTTGCTTGTATTCCTTTTAGCGATAAGTGCTTACCGATACATCAACTTAAAGTGCAGACCTTGTTTTATTACATAACTGTAGAAAAGTGGTGTATAGAATTTTTAAACAGAGTAGCCACGAACTAGCTTTGTTGTTTATCCATTATTGTAAAGATTTTAATAAACTTATGTTAACTTATAATTATATTGATGTATTTTTTTAGAATAAGGGTGTTTTTATTTGGTTTGAATATCCAGTGAAATTTCAACGACAATTATTATTAAATGACGTGACTCTCTTTTCAATGCTTTTGGTTCCCTAGGAGATTATTTCTAGAGGTCACCGAGAAGAATTAAACAAAATATGTTTATTAACAAAAGAATGGAAGTTTTTAAACCTCTTGTAATACCTAGTAAGAGAAAACACTTTGTTATTTTGCATCTGTTTTATTCTGGTTTTGTACCTTCTTGTCTTTTAAACTACACGATGCTATTTATGGAGCGAGTTCGAAAGTACGACGCCTTCCCTCTTGGGGTATACACAGAGAAACAAAGAAGTAACAACTGCTGTATTGTATTTTTGCTACTCTATGCATTTATGTTGCAAAGTTAGTTTACGAATAGGTATGTATATAAAGTATGTATGTACAATGTTGATAGGTGCCCATTTTGTGCTATGCTTTAACTTTATCATACACACCGGGAAGTACAAATAGTAAAGGCATAAAAAAAAGATCGCTCATATGGTATCCGAAAATACCCCATGTATATTCCGCGATTCTTGATAGTTTTTGAGATATATATTTTTTTTTTTTCTTAAAATTGTCTGAAAGAATATTCCTTAACAATGAATATTGCAAAAAAGTGAAAAATCCGTGTTAAAATAAAAATAGAATAGTTTTAAAGCGCAAATAATTTAAAAAAGATACTATAACTCGAAAACTATCAAGAATCACGGAACATACATGGGGTATTTTCGGATACCCCTGGGCATGTGGTTTTTTTTTTATGACGTGACTATTTGGACCACTCTGTATAATATATATTTTTGAATATAGAACTTTATTCAGTTACCCACATACCTCGTTTATATAGTTACCAAAGTGTGAATTTCATAATTATCTCACAATATTATGAGGCAAAAAACTTTATCAAAACTATTGATACATAGATATGGAAGATTCAGATTTCATTTTACCAATGTTTTTCCATTATTGTTCCACTGCTATACAACGATCCACTTTGTGTAGGTACCTACTTGTTTTTTTAGACAATTACTTGGAAAGATTTAACAAAAACGTTTTAAGAGCGATGAAACATTAATTAATTCCACGAAACAATTCCCATCACAAGCGCCAGTCAAGCGCTGGGTTTTTATTTCTAAATTCTATTCTAAATCAGTATTCTTAGAATATGAATAAAATTAAATTCTGCTTCATTACGGTTCAACGGATTTTAAATCAAAACATTTACCCGAAATTTCTTCATTATTTGGATTTAAAATCATCTTAGTATTTGGACTTCATCATAAGTTAATTAAGAGTGTTGAGTGTCGATGTCGCGCCGAGAAGATACTCAACTTTTAAACTGAACAACGTTGTTTTTGTATTTTACATAAAAATATTTTGTTTCAAATTGAAAGAATGAAGAATGTGCCCGCTGGGTATGAAAATTTTATTTTGCAACATTTTAAACTAAAACATAAACTGAATGTTATATGTTCATTGTCTAGAGACCTATTAACCTTGTCTGTGACTTTAACTGGAAAAAAATGTTATTAAAAAAGTTATTTTAAGTTTTGATAGCTATCATTCTGATAATTATAGCTAGCTATAAAAACTTTTGCAAAGCTGATAAATGGAACTACCCGAATTTCCTGACAGAAACTTCATCTAAATACCTAGCAAACATGCTAAGCGAACTCACTTATCTCAACTCTATCTACTGATTAAAAGTTTTAATCCAAAAACGCAAAGTATTAAGCTAACGCTTTCAAATCTGGTGAGAAATTACTAAGATTAATGTCATTCTAAAAGTTCCACAAACATCTCTTAAGACCCCGGGAAAAGTTTTGAAATTTTTCTGCAAGGTGCAATGAATCTAAAGAGCAGAGCGTTATTAGAAAGTTCTCCAAGTAGGATTATTCGTACTCTGTCTGGAAATTTCTCGCGAAGAATATTATGGTTTCATAACTGAAAAGTTGTATACTGGTCGTGTTTATTGCGCGTTTCCCGCCTTCAGTTTATAGAGAGATAAAAATGTTTCGATTAAACTTTGTGGTAAATATAATCTAGCGGTGTCCGTTGTGTTTGCAACATTTATAGGTACAGCGAGCGCATAAAAACTGCAAAATTGATAGAATCCTTATCCTAACTATATGATTACAATTGCGAAAGTGAGTTTGTTTGTTTATTTGTTTGTTTGTTATGGTTTCACGCTAAAACGGCTTACCGGATTTGGATGAAATTTGGCACATGATTAGACCATGACTTGGATTAGGATATAATCCCATGGGATCGAGACTTATGCGGATGAAACCGTGGGGCGCAGCTAGTGAAGACATAAATAAAGATCTACTTACATTACACACTATTAATAAATATAGCGATTGATTTATAAGATAACATAATTTTTTAAATATTTTAAGGAGTACCTACCACATACAACTCAATAAAAATTTCAGCGTCGTTTCATCTCGAAGCTATCAAGTAAAATAACGACAATATCCAAGCCATATATCTTCTTGAGAAATGGATGTGAAAATTTTAAATGCTAACAGAAAGGCAACGTCAACGGGAATAGTTCGCTGTCTTGTAGAATTTAGTGATATTCGAAAACAAAGGCACCAGAATCAATGCTAATACGAAAAGTTAAACGACTGTTGTTTAGCTGTTGTCAAAAAGCAAATTTTATTCAAGCTTTTGTCCCCTAGTTCCTTATGTTTGAGGAGTTTCTTCTCCCCAGAGATAAATTATCGTATGAAAAGTTTACAGCAAAATGACAATCATTTATTCTCATTATTTTTTGACACAAGGGAAAAAATCCAGTGAATATTACGCAATTTGTAAAAGTACGTTCATCATTCTCAATGTTTTTTCCTTTCAGCCTATTCGTAACCCCAATATGTTGGAATTCGTGAATCTGAGTACAAGAAGTTACGACATCCTTTTTTCTAAAGGCTGAGTGATTTAAGCGTTTGCTTCCCCAATTTAGGAGGCCGCCTGAAAAAGTCACGGGTCGACAGCTATGGATGAAAAAACTGATCGATTTTAGTTCATTCACTTGAGGAAGTGTATTTCATGGTTACCCCCGCTGTTATTTGCTGTTATTGAAGTTGTAGTAATGAATGACACATACTCATTAATTATATTCCAGAAGATTTCATTGTACTTTTATACCTAATGATACATCGTAGGTATATCGAAATTTAAATCACATACGAAATTGAAATCACATAATAAATAAATGAAAGAATAATTAATTAATTAATTAATAATTTAAAAGAAAATGGTTTCTTTTTTTACAAATGTTAGTAAATACAAGTACCTATATACTGGTTATTTGACTTCCTACCTATAATAACACCCAGCGTTCTTCCTCCTCTCTCCTACTTTTGATCTATGCTGTGCCCGACAGGGTCCACAATTGAGACTTATGTAGCTGTTTCCCTACCAACTGTAGGTATACATTATGATACGCAATAAAGAATTGAGAATTCAGAATAAAATATTGTGATTTCTTTAGATTTTGTCATAGAAATTCAATTATAAAAAGCTGTCCCTTTAGTTAGGTTCTATAGAATTACACCAGCTAACAGAAATGGGTAAACAACCAATAAAAATTGAAGTTTGAAAAAAGAGCCTCCATTTTATAGCCAAGAGCGTTACATGAAAAATCTCGAGCATCGATATTACCGCGTAGGTATTCCGTGTCATGGCGATGTTAATTGATTTAAAGCAGGTTACAATCTAATTTTCTGCTTAAATCGATACGGGACTCGCTGACGTAAAATTGTATTATTTTGTACTGCAAATTGGATTCTGTGATCAGAGGGGACGTGACCAAAATATCCGATACGTAAATGTTTTTGAACTTGGAGACAGAATATCAGAGGCTAAATACACGTGTTTGTGTCAAGAGTGTGTTGAGCAGCTCATCCTCTACTTTGCTGATAACAATCGCCATCCTCCAGTTCTTATCCTTATTTATTTGGAATCGACGAAGCACATTTTTTAGTTTTCATACATCTCTTATTCATCATCACAGAATTTACTTTCTTATATAGAAATAACAATCGCTCGCTGATAACAACATGTTAGATAATATTTACTTATGAAAATATTGGGTCAATGACTTTTCACTAAGTATATCTATTGAACATTTAATATTCACGTCATTCAGTAAGTGTGAGCTAATTCATTTGATAACTTTGACATCGCATTTCTTGTCACCTACGCTATGTAAGTATTATTTTATACTATCTACTGACATCAATATAAACTATGTAAGTACCTTTGTTTTTCACAAATATATAAGTGAGAGAGATCATTGAGACCCATTGTTTTCATTTCATTCAGATGTTTATCACAAAAAAAGTTCATACATTGAATTCGTGCCACGTATTTTATTTTTTAAACACATTTCCGTAAACGTAGATAAGTAAATTGAATAAGATTGATCTAAAATAAATTTTTGTTTGATGTAGTTAATCAAGTTTTTACTTTGCTAAGTTATAATACAATTTCTGAACAGATTAGATAGACAACTAATAAAACAAACTTTTTGTTTGTTTTTCTTACGAATTTTACTCATTAATCTGCAATCATGTAGTCGGATCGTTGAATTTATTGCCAAGATAACCGGAAACTCTGTAGACAAGAATTCTCAACTGTTAATAAATTTTCTGTTTTCGTTAGAACCTAACATAATTAGTGTTGCTAATTAACAACGAGATGTTTCCCAAGTAAATTAAGAAGGAATATCAAAGAATGTTAATTATGGAAATGTATAAAAAAGGCTAAAGGAATATTGCAGATAAAGTTTTTTACTTTCCTCAACTTTTCTACATTAAGGTTGTAGAATGTACATAGTTAAAGCATTAAAGTTGGAGTAATTGTGTATAATCGTAAAAGAATTTTGGTAAAATACAATGATAGAGATAGATACAAAGATCTGAATGATTAAAATAAGTTTTTAGTAAAGCTATTAAGAAAACGACCGTAGGAAACTGGAGTTCAGTCGGGGATCTAATTACAAAGACGTTCGCCAAGACGTTCACAGTTCTACGAAAATTATTACTGCAATTTTTCACTCAAAACTTTCATGGGTATAACTTTGGGAGGAACATGAGACTCAGAAACTTCACTGAAGAAGATTTATTCACAAATAAACAGCATTATGTAGGAGAAGTCCTTGTTTCTTTATTAATTCAACGTTGCATAAAATTAGAAACAGATGTCCTTAAGATGATCACTTTCATTATGATATATCTGTGAGAAATACGTCAGTGATTTCACTAATCGTGGCGCCGCCTTGTGGCGCTCGAGTCTACAACATACCCTCGACCGGGGTTAACAGCGTTTATGCAGAAAGTGGGTAACGTGGCAAATAGCTGTCATATGTTTGGCTGTTTTGATTAATTTAGCAATATTACTGTAATGAAATAAGAAATATGGCTAACTAGTAAACTAAAATATTGATTATGAAATGCAATAATTAATATTGTAACACCAAATATTTAGTTTTAGATGTAATAAAGTAATTGGAAACTTTCCAAACGCCTATTTTACATCCAAAACGGTTCCTACATCAAATTCAGTGATAAAATTGCAATTCATTATTAAAATTATTTCCATACAGTAATATTGTAAAATTTATCAAAACTGGTAAATATTTGACAGCTATTTGCGACGTTGCCAACTTTTTGAATGAACACTCTTAAGCAGAGTTGGTCGTTGGCGGTCAAGCAGTGAGAACGTTTTGAAATTGTAGTGCGATCCATATAGTTGTGTCGTGTACCTATTATACCTGCAGTGTGTGAATTGCTAGTGTGATTAATTTGATCGAAAAATATAATCGAACTGCAAATGGGTTTTTCTATTCCGCAATAACAAAACTACCCACAGTATAGGTACCCACAGTTGTTAAAATATGGTTGATGATAACGAAGAGATACGTACCCTTTTTCCTCATATCTATAATCATAAATAATTATACGACAAATCAATAGAGAAGCATTTGAATCATTTCTGAGTGTTAGTACGATATAAACTTCTTATATTACTTATGAGATAAGAAGGAAAAGTAAACGAGCCTAACTGTTACGCTCCTTACGTACTCCTTGTACGTAAGGAGTGTAACAGTTAGGCCGTCACCTCCTTCTGCGAAGCAGTAATGCTTGCGAAGGAGGAGGCAGAACGCGTGAGGGAGAGGAAAATTTCGCACCCGCACGCCCCTAGCCGCCGCAGGAGACGCCCTGGGCGTCGGGAATCGCAGGCCGATTCCCGGCCACCGGTGAGCAATGGGTAGTTCACCATCCGATAAGGACCAGACCCGGGTCGACGGCGCGTTGTATTCCACGCGCGCCTCAAAGAGATGTCAGCAAATGAAGGGGTCCGATAGGACCGATGCCTGCCGGGGTTGCGGGAAAGTCCGAAAGGTATACCGTGGCCCCTGGCAACGTACAGGCAACGGAAGGAACACGGGTGGGTTTTAGTCAGTAATAGTCTGACACGCCCTCCCGCTCTACCCAAAGCGGGAGAAGTTATTTGATAATATTCCACTCAAAAAAAAAAGGAGCGTAACAGTTGGGGTTCTGTGGTTTCTGCCTACCCTCGTGAAAAGAAGGACCTAGTTAATATATGTGTGTAAGAAGGATTGGACAGCGTAGCTTAGGAAGGTCTCTCACAAGGTGGACCGATGACCTTAGAGAATAATGTGCCGAGAAGCCCAGAACCAGTCGATGTGGCGACCCTTGGGGAGGCCTATGTCCACCAGTAGTCATTTTTCGGCTGAAATGATGATGACGATGATGATGAAGTGTCCTATAATATCTTATGATAGATAATCTATTAATAAAAATATTCAATTCATTCATTCATTTACTGACTGACAGACAACGTACAGCCTAAATTACTGGGTTTCGAATCACGAATTTTTTTAAATAGTGAAAGTGAGCTCTGAGGAAAGGAACGAACCTCAAATTTACATAAGACAGTCCCCCAAAACGCCCGCCCTTCATCCCTTCCTAGTGCTTTAGGTTGGAAGAAGTGGCGCAACCAACTCCCCAGCAGCACAACTGTCTGTTTAATAATATAAAGTAACAAAAAACTAGTGCAAAGTAATTAACATTAGTAAAAAAAATACATTAAATTAAATTATGTGCCATATGTCAGCTAGCACACGCCATTATACCAACAAAAACGTTGAAAACTAAAACGAATGACGATGAAGATGGAAATTGTCGATATGAATTGCTATCGGGCGCACAGCTTGTAGTGTAATATCACCCTCAGTTATTATGTCATAAATGACATTATTATTTGAAAGATTCGAATAACCTTTCGAGCGTTTATGAAGCGTTTCATGAAGCTAGAGCATAAAATACGTTTTATACTTCATTGAAGCTTCATTTTAACCGCCATCTCTCCTTTTGTTTCATTATACGGTTGAAAAACTAAACCAAAATAAAACGTAAAAATTTTATGTCCCGATGACCTGGTGAAGGCCGCAGGAATCAACTGGATTCGAGAAGCACAGAACCGGTCGAAGTGGCGGTGCTTGGGGGAGGCCTATGTCCAGCAGTGGACGTGTTTCGGCTGAAATGATGATGATGAATACTTATAGAACCGTTTTAATGGACGTTGAACCGCCATTTTCAAGAGTACCTTAATTTATTTAACAATCTCTTTTATATAATTATACAACCTTAAGTATAAAGTTGCAACTGGATATACATTTCTAATTTCTCTTTTTTTTGTAAAATACTGATAGACGGTCTATAGAGCATGACGAGAGCAGTGGTGGTCCAGTGGTAACGGCTGCAACTTAAGAAATGTAGGTCGTAGGTACGAACCCTGACAAGGGCTTAACTTTGTGTAAATAATTTCATCACCACTGACTGCTCTCAAAACGGTGAAAGAAAACATCGTGAGGAAACCGGCATGTCCTAGTACCAAAAAATTTTAAGACGTACCAACCCGCACCGATCCCGCGTGGTGGATTACGGCCCTCTTCCCTCTCACCGAGAGGAGTCCTGTGTCCCAGACGTGGGAACATTATAGGCCGATTGTGCTTATGCTTATGCAGGACGTCACGTTATACCTAACTGTATTTCTTTGAGATGCAAAAATAAGTATTTTTAGAACATACCTATTAGCGTCTGATGCATTAGTTAGAAGTTAGTATTAACTTAGTTCTATTGATGAAGAAAAATTGAATTCTCCCAATTGTGAAATATGCGGAATGGTTGAAGAGGTTCACCATCTACTTATGGAGTGTACAAAGACAAGGAAGGAAAGAGAGACACAGAATAAAAGACGAATATGCTATTGACCCATATGTTAAAGTTTTAGCGCAACCTTCACCTGAGATAGCAAACCTCCTTACTGATTTGTTTAGACATTAATAATGTATATTGTATTTGTAGATGTAGTTTAGAATAGTTTAAGGTATGATGAGACGAGATCACAAAAGTATAAAAAAAATTGAGAATTAAAAAAGAAATAAAAACTTAGTTCAACGTTGAAGGAATGATCCTATTTCAATGGCATCTTATTCGGTAGATATGCCGTATATTTTAATAAACAATTTATTGAATTGAAAACTTCTTTAGGCGCGTTGAGCTATTTTTGTAGGGGGAAATCTTATGGGTTTGCGTCACCGACATGCAAATATTAAAAGTATATCTGTAGCTATAAGATTGACCACTGTTATTTCATAGTTTTAAGTTTGCATTTCTGTCGGCAGTCCCCATGAATGCCTATTTTTTTTCCTATGTGTTTCATTTGATTATCATAATATATTATATCACTCCGCGAAAGTCTACTCAAAAACAATTATCTTTTACGCGAGTCGTGATGTCTGCTCGAAAACAATTATCTTTTACACGAGTCGTGATTGAAGTAAAACAAAACAGACATTCCCAATGTTCTTGCATCTGCATTTGAAGACGGCGGAACAGGGAGTTTAATAATGTCTTGCATCTGCCTGTCTTAAATAATTAGCCCGGCTCTAGCGTTTCAGTCTTAATGAAATAAAACTATTTGGTAGCAACTAGTATTACATTGATTAAAGTATTAGGTACTTATTTTAAAAACGAACTGAACACTTGCTATGGCTATGCGTAGAAATAAGTCAAGAACTCCCAACAGTCAAAGTTGTCAAAAATCTAATGATTAACTTTTTTAACACACGACAAAACTGTTCCATCTACGATAAACAGAACTGATCTGGCACTGCCTGAGAAAGTAACAACATACTGATCATCAGTAGGTAAAAGCAAGGAAATTAATTAGTGAGCAAATTGATTACCACATTAAATTGACAGTATTTTCAAATCACAACTGTCGTTCTTTGTCAGTTGTACGAAATGGCACAATAAACAATATACACACACAATGGCAATGTACACAGCAAATTTTCTTGAGTATTAATTATCCTGACTGTATTTAGTAGACAGAGAAATTAATTGTTGAGCATAATTAAACGGGGTGGTGGAGGGGCTCCTGGCTAAGTAATAACAGCCGCACGGGTCGATCGATCAGGTTAAGCTACTCTTGCCGCGGTCGGTCCGTGGATGGGTGACCATCCTTACATACCGAGACCCCCGTGCCTCGGAAAACGTGTTAAGGCGTTAGTCTCGGCTGTCATTCGTGGATCTTTAACAGAGCAGTCCACTTGCGAACCACGTTATGTTAAAAAAATACGTTTTTTCTCTAATGACTGCAATCGGTTGATGATTTAAAATACTAACGTCTGTGTTTATATTTTAGTTTTATTTTATATAATCTTCATATAAATATCTAATCTAAATCTAATATAAATATTAAATCATTTAATATAAATATCTTAGTTTATATAATCTGTCAAAACTCGTTATGTTAGGAATAAAATGGAATAGAAAACTCAATACTCTTGCAAAAGTCGCTATGTCGATCCACAGTCCACTTTCAAGAGTCTCTAAATTACTGTTCACTTGTATACATCGCTATGTTGCGTAGTGACTCGTGCAAACTTCACCATCTTGGGCTAGTACGCATGATACAGTCGAAGTGCATGCACGCATTACTTTGTTTATGTACTGCAGGCTATTTAAAACAAGGTATTTTGTGATAAAATTATCATGGATTGTCAAGAGAAAGAAGTTGTTTTTGCACCAAACAGAAGAGGACGTAAAAAGGTACTTGGTAAATCTACATGGAAGAGACAACTTGAAAAGTCGTAACGGTAAGATTACCTATTGTTTTATATGGTCATGTTTTTTAAATACTTCACTTACCTGGTACTGATTTTTCGCTCCATTATTACTGATCAATGTGCCTAAATACCTATATGTTTTGTTTTAGACATATGCCTAAGTGAATGCCAGTTATACCACAATGTGTACATGGGAATCTAAAACAGGGATATAAGTGTAACGACTTAACGATTCAAGACTACAGTAAATTTCATCGCAACTTTTATTCAACTTCAGATAAAATCAACCAAGATACGTTTTCATTAAAATATTGTACAGCACAAACTCCGAAAAAAGAAGGTTAGAAAAAAACCCAGACTAAAAATGTTATTTTATACCAAAGCACGATACTTTGAGTGGATGACGCCGCGTCAAATGAATTAAAGTATGTCAAAAAACGATTAACATTATTCTGAGAATCTCTAGGGACCGAATACAAAGAATTTGCAAACAGCATCTAACCACAATGGGATTGCCGAAAGAACGAAGAGGAGGGGATAGAAGGTCCAATCTGTATCTGATCGCACAGAATCCGTAAAATCATATATAAAAAAGGACTTAAATCTTTGGAATCATATTATGTGAGAGGGAGATCAGCAGTGCTATTCTGTAACCATCTCACCGTGAGAACTTAGGTGAAGTGAGCACGGAGTGAGCTGTCAGTCCCTAGTAGCAGGTGGAATGACAGCTCACTTCACGTTCACTTCACCTAAGTTTTCACCGTGAGATTATTACAGAATAGACCGGCTGCTGTGCAATATCTCAGCAGTGATCTAAGTATAAGAAAACTACACAAGGCTTATAATGATGATGCTCATAATGTGCCGGTGAGATATGAATTTTTCATTCAATAATTTATTTTGTTAAACATAGGTATGGTTACAGATTATATCGTCTAAAATATGTGCACTATGTTTTGCCTATATATGGTGTACAAAATTAATATAAACAATTTTGTAATTACAATATATAAATAAAAAAATACAATTTAAAATATGTCAGTTAGGTAAGTAAACACACACACACATTCATACTTAATCAATAAATAAAATCATAAGTGTTTAATTTGCAAGTCGGAATCGTCATACCTCTGTTTATCAGTAGTAAATTCAGTGATGGAGTAGTAACATCTATCTAAAAGTAATCTAAACAAGGACCTCTTAAAGGATCCCATACACTCTTTATTTCTAATAGCTGCTGGTATACTATTACATATTTTTGGGGCCATACCTAGCACACTTTTGCCGAAAAATGCGGTTTTCCGACGTATATTTATTTAATATAATATTTAATAAAAACTTCAATTTGAGTTTTACTTTCTCCCGCTACCGACGCTTGTTCCAAATGCATTCAATTAAGAGAATCTATCAAAAGTGAACGTGACTCAGCTAAAAAATAACTGCAAATAGCGCAGCTTCGTATCCACAAGCTAAAGGCCAAATGGTTTTATAATAGCCTCAAAACACAACTGGACAGCGATCTTCTCTTTGGATTGCCAAAAAAAATTGGTTTTACCAAAAGTTCAGAGTGCCTACTTTAGCCGACAACTTTATTTGTACAACTTAAAAATATGCCAAGGACCATCTCGTGGGCCTCGAAGCAGTTCAAACACATTTATTTACCTACACGTGGCTGGAAACCGAGGCTATGAAAGGATCTAATCAAATTGCTTTCATTGCTTATTCAGCTGCGATGAAATACACTGAATACCAATATTGAAGAAACTGTTAGTCATGTTAAATTATTTTGCGATGGTTGCGGGGGGCAAAATAAAACATCAATAGTTTTGGGAATGTTGGCATATTGGCTAAAACCAAAAGCTCCACGTCACATCAAGAAGATTACAGTAATATTCCCAGTAGTGGGGCACTCATTTTTGCCCCCCGACCGCATATTCGGCAATATCGAAAGAGAGATACGACCTTTGGAAGTCATTGTGGAACCCCAGATGTATTTTGATATTTTTTTAAAGTATGGATCAGTTCTAAGACTCGGAAGCGACTTTCATTTTTATGATTGGAAATCGAGCGTCAAAAACGTACTAAAGTTACCTAGATAGAGAAGATACAAATAATAGAATTGCAATAAAAGGGGAACCTAATTATGTATCCAACCTAATAAATTATGGGAACATTTGTAAAAGAGGCAAATCATTCGAAAATATTGAACCCATTTTAATGAATGATGCGAGTTGGTTGGTTTTGGTTGGTATATTGGCGTGTGCTAGCTGTCATATGGCTATTAATTTTATAATTTAAATTATGTTTTGTGTTGCGTAATGTAAATATCATTTTGCATACTATTATATAGAATCTTTTTTAATGAACAGACAGCTGTGCTGCTGGGGAGTTTGTTGCGCCACTTCTTCTTCCCAGCTAAAGCACTAGGAAGTGGTGAAGGGTGGGTGTTTTGGGGGACTGTCTTATGTAATTTTGACGTTCGAAAAGTGCTGATTCTCAGCCTAGTTTGAATAAATGACTTTTGAATTTTGAATTTTGAATTTTTGAGTTCCTGTAAAAACAGCAAAGTTAAATGATGTACGAAATCTTCTCATAAAACGTTTCGGTAAAGATGCGGCTTCTTACTGTCATCTGCGCTTTTACAGTTTTCTTCAAGAAGAACAAAATGAAACTGCTGTAGAAGAAACTATAATACATAAGAGTGTAATAATAGATTAAAATTGTAAATTCTTAATTAAGAGTAGATAGCTAGAAGTTTAAATATGAAACTGTTTCAAAACTTTGATTGAATACAACAGCAAAACTGTCTATGTTTAATTTTAAAATGCAAATTAAATGATTATTGATGAACAGTGATTTCATTTCTTAACATAAATGAATTTGATATAATCCTACACTTAATTAATACGCAAATTAATAAACATTTATATATTAATTATAAGGATAAACATTTTTATTAGTTTTCTCAAATAATTGCTTCATTAACATAACGTGGTTTGCAAGTGGACCTGTAACGACTGTAAATTATTTACAGTCGTTACGGGTCGTCAGAAACCCGAATGTGTGACAATCAGTCTTACCAAGGGGTATCTGATCACCCAGTAACTGGGTTGTGGAGGTCAGATAGGCAGTCGCTCCATGTTAAATACTGGTATTCAGCTGCATCTGGTTGGACTGGAAGACGACCCTAACATAGTTGAGAAAAGCTAGGTAGATGATGATGAATTAAACGGGGTGGTAGGCGCTAAAAACCAAAATCAAAATATTTTACACATAACAAAACATCACGCCTGTATTCCTCGAGGGTTAGGCAGAGATGCACCTATTGCACCCACATTTCGACAGTTATGTTTAAGTCCCATGTAATGGGGAGCGAGCCTATTGCCATACATAAACCTACATGGGCACCGTAGTTTCGTACTAAGTACTAGATAACCGTCTTATTAAGCCATTACCGCTTTGGCCGCCCTTCCCCGATCACGTCGAGAATGATGCTAAAGCACACATTATAAATATTAAACAATGAAAACATTGAGCAAGTATGCTCAGCACTTGAGCGCCATGCATCGAGCTCAATATCATTAATTTAAATTACATTCCCATCAAATATGGCGCCAGCTAATTGTTAATAAAGCGATAATTAATCTTGGAATTATTAATACTGAGGAACATTGAGTTTGGGCGTCAAATATTAGGTTGAATAATACCAGGTAGATTAAGTCAAAAGCTCTTAGAGCGGTATTAAAATGAAAGAGAATTTGTTGTAGGTATATTCCACATTGTGTATTTGTACTATTGATGTTATATTAGCACAGTGAAAGAGACTAAGTGAGTGAGAGAGAATGTCTGTCTCTTTTTTCCCATTTCCAATTTTTATCAATACAATGTAGAAATAACTTCATGATACAATTAACTTTTAGTTTTTTAGCCGACTAAGGCGAAGTAAAAAGGAGGGTTATGATTTTGACCGGTATGTATGTATGTTCATCTGTTCCCTTATAACTTCTAAACTACTTATCATAATTTAACTTAATGACATATTGTTGGAAGCATCTTGGTCGTCCGCTGGTTATAAGCTATGTGATGTCACACTAAATTTAATATGGCGCCCTCTAGAGGACATAAAGTCATGAACAAAAAATAAAATGTTTTTTATGATGCCATGTTGGGGATCAGATGAAAGGGCTTAATTAGCACATTTCAAATATATATATTGTAACCCCAAAATAATTTAAATTAAAAAAAAATATATATGAAAACTAATAAATAAGTGTATAAATCCGGAGTCACATGTTATCTGTTTGATTTATGCCCTAAACGTGTGACTCCAGGTTTTTAATTTGTCTGTCTGTGATGTCTTGTTTATACTTTTTTAGTTGACATTTTTACGTTTTCATTTTTAGGTTTTAGTTTTCATAAATTTTATTTTTATTATAAACATGAAGTCACATCGTTGCCCTAGAGGTCGTGCCATGCGCGGTCTGCTTTTGTTTTCCCCAGGGGAGACCACCGACTAATGTCGTATCTATGTATACCTACGTATATTTATAGCATTCATAGCGACTTCAATCATTATTATCAGAAATATTTACAAAATTCCAATTACTGGAAAAGTTACTCATAACAGCATGTAAGTTAATACATACCTACCTACGTATAGCGAGCTTATTAGGAGTTTGTCAATCATAATGAGGTTCTGCCGCTTCAGCGTTAGAATAACTAACAATTTTGCCTACATTATATGCTTGAAATACCAGGCAGCAGTGAAAATAAATGATTAGCCATTTTTACAAGATTCAGGCGTAAATGTCCTTCTTGATTACACTTAAAGATAAGCTTCAAGCTTTAGTTTTTTTTGGGAAAAAATTAAAAAATTAAGTGATATGTTTACGTAAGTTTTATTTAGTATATACTTTTTAGTTCAACAAAGCCTGTTTAAAAAAAAAATACATATATTTTATTAAATGTAGACTCATTGTTCAGCTAAAGCAAAAGTTTCATGAATCACTGAATGCATTAAGTACTGCAAAAAAAAAAAAAACAAGCAAAATAAACTAGGTAATAAACTTAATGAATAAATCCTGATTTCATGTTCCGTACCAACACATATAATTCATATATCTACCTAGTCTCCATATTGGCTGTTAACATTTTTCCATCGGCGATTTTATAGGAAAAATCGCGTGTATATTTTATGAATGCTTCACAGAGGCTGGTCAATATTTTGAAGCCCTAGAGCGTAATTAATCAACTGAGGTTTTAATTAAATCCATGTGAGCTACGTTACGATACTGCGCCGTTTTTCATCGAACGTAAATAATTTTCATACGTCCACGGCACTTGATTGACGTGGTTATTACTCCTTTCAACTTAATGGAGGGAAATAATGTTGTGATTTTATGAAAGCGGTAATTAAGGCCTTATTAGCTTATTTTTAAACTAGTTTGATTGATATGATTCTTAACTTTATTCTGTTTCGTTTTATTTTTTTTTGTGTTTTTTTTTTACGTACTTTTCATGCCGAAAATAAAATGAGACAGAAGAAGTGATAAAACAATTATTACATGATGATGATGTGTACATTGTTTACCTACCAATATTTGCAAATAAATGACAGCGTAGCGTTATACAGATATTGTAGGTACCAGTTTTAATATTTACAAACTGCAGCTTAACTTTGTGCAGTAAATAACAACAGTATGCTTTGTGTTGTACAATGAAGGCGCTTTTGCTGCACTATAAAACCCAAAGAAAATATATCAAGGAACACTAATTATAATACACAAAATATTGCGGAGTTCGTTAACTTTGAAAAGAATGAAAACTACATAATAATTGAAGACGTACTGAGACTAACGAGGGCATCCTAAAAGTACATCAAAATCCGCAAACAGTGCGCAAAAGTAGACACTAGAAGAAGTTTTTGCAAAATATGTTCTATCGCGAGGGGATAAAGTATAGTTTGGTTTAGGGGTTGATGCGCTTGTTTACGTGTACAAAGACGAAAAAGTTTCACAACGCTTCGTTAAACTAGACGCTTGGGATTACATGCCCGAGACACTCATTTAGACTGTGTGGCGAACTGAAATCTTTGAACGCGTTTAAGGAGAAAATTTTAGTTTACTTTGTTTACCGTGTTCTAAAGAAGACTAGTGCTTCCTTCTTAAGATTTATTTACTGTTTTGAAGCTTAGTTAAATGTAAAATATTAAGAGACCATTCTGAGAGTAAAGATAAGGATAGCATAATCGTTCAGACAACTAAATAGATTTCGAATTTCATAAAAGAGTCAAAACAAGTCATGGAACCACTAAAGTAAAGGTACCATTCCGTACCCGACCGCAGGCGGCAACTGCAGGCGACGTGTCGCAACGTCATGTCGCTGCAGTCATGATTCCGAACCCGACCGCAGGCGGCAGCAGGCTGTATTCCAGTCGGTAGATAGAAGATAGAAAAACCTGTTATTGTTCGAGCGTTGGCGGCACTACTGGTCTGCGGTAGGGCTACACGTGTCGCCTGTCGCTCGTAAAGCCCGTAGCTGCCAACGACGTGTCGCTAGGTACGGAAGGTATTTCATAGATATTCATAGAAACCAGTCGTGTCGCGGCAACACGTCGCCTGCAGTTGCCTCCTGCGGTCGGGTACGGAATGGTACGGTCTTAATCCTTTCCTTAACTTTAAAACAGTGTGTACCAACATTAAATCAACAAAAGTCGTTCAATTAAAAAACATCCTGGGAAGGGATTTTTTGCAACGGTAGGTATTCCTACCGTTGCATAAAATAGCGCCCACGTAAATTCCCTAGCGCCGGCTAACTGCTGGACTAATCTTAACCACAGCATAAATAAATATTTATATACAGTCGGCAAAACCTTGGGGATATGCATAACGTAATTTAGCTTTCGCGTGCAGAGAAACCGTTAAATTTAAAAATATTCAAATCTAGATACGTTACAAAATTTCATATATATAAGCGAAAGCCAATGAGTTTCTAGAGGTGCGGTATTTAATTTGTTGTATCAGAGGAGAAATAATATATTATAACAATTTGTGGTATTTTTTATTTTACCAAAAGTATCATTGGTCTCAAGGGTATCATAAGACTCTTTAGAACCGTTATAGCAACCCAGTTGAAATTTTTATAGAATACGTGTTACTATGGCTATTATCTATTATCATGGCCAGTAATAATTTGTAAAGAACTTTATTAGTTAAATATTCTGCCATTTTCGTTTTATAATTTACTCGAAATGTATCGAACATTATTCTATGCACTATTGCATTAATGAGCCATAATTTATATGACTAATTTATTCATTTGAACATCAACAACACATCGCTGTTTGTGACAACTTAATAGTTAACATTTCATATATCACATGATAATAGCTGTTATATCAAAACAAATAATTTGAAGTAATTAACAAAGTGCTAATTGCAACGCACCCAATTACAATGGAAATTCCATGGGCCAAGAATACTACACTTTACCAACTCTCGCTCTATAGACGAGTATCAAAGTTTCGTTCAAAGTGAGTTTTCATTGTGTCTTCCCTGGATTAATACGTGAACTTCGCAAAGGGTTATCTAAGTTTCGGGGACCACGTTTCTATTAATTACCCAAGTTTCTGTTCGATCGATATTAATTAATTAAGAAACGAAGTTTTCGCCAATATCGCGCTAACATTTCCACACAATTTCAGTTTTATTTTATTTTATTTCACGGTATTGCCTCGTTGGTTTAGTGGTCGCAAGCGCTGCTGCTGACCTTGAGGTTCTGGGTTTGATTTATTTATTTATTTATTTAATACTTCAAGCACACAAATGTACAGAGGCGGACTTAATGCCATGGGCATTTTCTACCAGTCAACCTTCGGGTGATGCAGAGACAAACAGTGGTAGGTGCAACAGAGAGATTTGAAGATTTTAATATTTAAATATAAAGATATACATATATACCTATTAAAAACTATAAATATAATAAATACACCTAATTATACATAAATATAAGTACAAATAAGACAAAAAATTGGGAAAAAATTACCGTTGTGATGATACTGCCAGCTTCTTGCGAATATGCTCGCGAACTTTAACTCGAAAAGATAACCGGTTGGTCGCCATCCTGATTTCCTGGAGGAGCGCATTCCACAGAGAGATAGACTGAATGAAGAAGACGCACGATTATTCCCGATGTATATGTGCCATGTTCCCGATGTGTATTATTTTCGATGATTCCCGGGCACGGAAAAATGTTATTGGATTTTTCTATATGAACTTTCTCAGTAGCAGTTCGGGGTCTGGATTTATGCCCGGTTGGTGGCAATAGGCTCACCCCTATTACATGGGACTTAAACATGACTGGCGAAATATGGGTGTACTATATAGGTCTCTACCCAATCCTTCGGGAAAACAAGGCGTGATGTTTTGTTATGTTGTTTAATTTATTTCACGGTACTTTTCGAAGGTGTTAAGTCTGCTGAGCGTGTGAGAGAATTCGTGAAACGTTTCGTGTTTTGCTACTGATAAGTTTTGTCGTTCGAAGTCACGCTATTGTTACTGTCGGCGGGTTTATTTTATTTGTAACGTCACTAAATTTGTGTTCACGACTGCATTTATTATAAAGTTTGTTATAGTTATTATACTATGATTATACCTGTAGAACCTACCAATAAATTGATATTGTTTTTGGAGTATGATCCATATGAATCAAATTAAATCAAATCTTTTTATTGTGGGCATAGGTTATACAGACACATGTTAGGTAAATTACAGTTCCATTATGTCTTGCACAGGCAAGACATAATGTTAATTGTTTTATACAGATAAAACAATACTTAGGTATCACTTATAAAGCAAATCTTACAAAATAACAATTAGGTGTATAGTGACAGATTGTAGTAGGTACTAAGAAAATCTTGCATCGTGTAGTACCTAACTAAAACTGGCTATAAATTTCAAAGGCTTTTGAAGGGTATGTTAGACGGTTCACTTATGTTTCACCAAAACACAATTGACTAATTTTTAGTTTACAAACAACAAACGTTTCGTACTATTTATTTTACAAACAACTTATTCCACAAATGTTTTATTTTATAAACAGTTGCTTTACAAACATTTACTTAGCAAATGCTTCACTTTACAAATGTTTCGCATGATATTTAATCATTTACACATTTTTCATTAAATATTTAGATTCTTTTGGTAAAATCACGTTTATACTAAATATCATTTTATAATAAAATTTCTAAACCAGTCACAAAGTGATCATGGTTGCTCTTTCCATTTGTGTCAAGTAATTTACAAGCAAGTTCTTTAAACCAAACTCAAACTCAAAGCATTTATTTCAAATAAACCAATTACAGGCACTTTTGAATTGTCAAGGGGTCGGTCAGTCAGAAATATGAAGCTAGTCGCCCATTCCAAAGCATAGTAGGTACCTATGGAGAAGAACGGGCAAGAAACTCCACGGACGCTCTTTTAAATAAAAAAAATGGTTACATAATATTGGTTACATCATTTAAGTTGAAGTTATACATGTGAGAACGATGCAAAACATTAAAAGCGTCCGTTAGAAATAAAAATATAAACTAATTCAAACATTAAATTAAATTAAAATTGCCGTGGCAGCTAAGAGATGACCAGTCCCTACTGACGGCGTCCGTTCACAAATATGACGCATGGATTAGCACCATTCAGCTCAACCATTTTGAAGGGAGCTAAATGATCCAACACACGCGCCACCGCCAGCGAGACATTAAAGTGAGCATGACATACTCTCAGCCGCCAGGGCACATTCAAGTCAATGAAAGACATACCCAGTACCTAAATTGTAGCTTTATAGTCGGTACATAGTACTCACACATGTACTATGCAATTATACAATGCTAAGACATTGAATTTATACAATGCAAAGATAGTTTTTAAAATCTTCAGCAGCTCCAACGGTATTTTCAAATTCTAATCAATTAGTTTATGCTTGTGGAGCAGGACCAACGTTGAGCCAAGCATTTTTATCAGCGATGTAATCCCCTAACTTATAATATGCTTGGCTGCATAGTGTGCGTTTAATATAAGATTTAAATTTCGTTTCATTCATTCGAAGTATGTGGGGGGAGGTATTTTATTGTAACATTTTAAACAGTACCCCATGAAAGATGAGTCCACTTTAGCCAGCCTGAAACCCGGTTGAACTAATTGGTCCCGATTCCTAGTGATATAATTGTGTTTTGCACCTCCTTTATTAAAAATACGTAGATTTTTCCTTACGTACATAATGTTTTCATAAATATATTGACAAGGTACCGTCATGTTAATTTCTTTAAACTGTTCCCTTAGAGAGTCGCGCCTGCGGAGGCCATAGATGGCTCTAATGGCTCTTTTCTGCAGAATAAAAATAGACTCGATGTCTGCAGCCCGTCCCCATAGTAGAATACCGTAAGACATAATACTATGAAAGTAACTAAAATAGACTAGTCTCGCGGTATCTACATCAGTAAATTGACGGATTTTTCTCACAGCATATGCTGCTGAACTTAGCCGTCCTGAAAGGGATGTTAAATGAGGTACCCCACTGAAGCCTTGAGTCGAGCGTGATCCCCAAGAAAACAGTTTTATCGAGGAATTCTAGTTTCTCTTGATTCAATAATATCTCACAATTACTACTTTTGACATTTGGTATAGAAAATCTTATGCACTTATTTTTTTTTCCCATTTAATACTAAATTATTAGCAGTGAACCAATTGTGGACCTGCTGTAGGGCGTTATTTACGTCGTCAAGGTTTGATGCACGTCTATTAATTTAAAAAAATAAGGAAGTATCGTCAGCAAATAACACCATTTTTGGTTGAGTTTTTAACAAATGGGGTAGATCATTAATATATACTAAAAAGAGGAAAGGACCCAATATTGATCCTTGTGGTACACCCATTTCTACTTTTAAACCGAGTAAATTGACACCATTTATTTGAACTTGCTGTTGTCTATCATTTAAATATGATTTTACTAAACTGAGCGCAAGTTTTCCAAGTCCGTAATGCTCAAGTTTCATGATTAAGGTTTCGTGGTCGACGCAGTCAAATGCCTTGGAGAGATCACAAAAAAATCCCACGCCGTAAATATGTGTTTTAATAACGTGACACCGGCGTCAGTCGTACAACGTCCCTTGGTGAAACCATACTGTTGATCATGTAAGATTTTATTGGTGTTAAAATGATTGAGCAGTTGGTTAAGCATTACCTTTTCAAACACCTTGCTTAAAACCGGCAACACGGATACGGGTCTATAATTATTGGTGTCTTTACTGTCCCCGGATTTGAAAAGTGGTATTACCTTACTATATTTCATTAGATCATGGAAGATTCCTTGATCCACACACAAATTAAATATTAAGGCTAAGTACGGCGCTATAGTCTCAATAATGGAGGTACAAACTTTGATTGACATTCCCCATAGATCTTCGGTTAATTTGATCTTGATTTGCTTGAAAGCTTTTAGTACTGTCAAGGGGTTTATATGCTTGAATTTAAATTTAATCGGGCAGGATGAAACATTTGCTCTTAATAAATCAATAGAACGCGAGGGCGAGGAATTTAAGGATTCAGTTGTTTTAACTGGGTTTTAAAGAAGTTGTAGAAATTTACAAATTCTTGAGTAACTTCTTTGTTAGTGCTTATGAGACCACGTGAAGTTTCTAGTGTAAAATCATTATTATGTCTTTTATTCCTGTTTGTTTCGTCAGTGATAATTTTCCAAACCGTCTTTATTTTATTATCGGCTGATTTGATCTTGTTGCTAATGTACAAGGCTTTAGCTACCTTGCAAACCTACAAAAGTATTTTTTTTCTATATAATATTCTAGTCGTTTTTGGGGTCCCAGTTCTGACCTAACCTAATCTTTTCTGCGAGTTCAAATATTTAACCTAAACATCTAAATAGATTGGTTCCGGGTAGCGTACAATTTTTTTTTTACTTTTTTACGATTTTACAAGTCGTTTCTGGAATTCAATTTTTTTAATATATTATTTTTGTTTTGTTTTTGTTGTTATAAACTTAAATTACCCTTTTGCCTATGAGTTTAATTTTTAGGGAATTATTACGCAATTTCCTAAAAATTATTAGTTTTAAATAAAACGTTTTAATAATTGCTTTAATTATTATTAGCATTAAATAAAACGTTTTTATTCCAAACGTTGTTTTATGAGATAACATGTTTAAAAAATGAATTGTTTGTCATATAAAATTTGTTATTAAAATAGTTTATTGGATAATTATTTTCTTACGCGAATTATTTTGCAAACTTGTTGTTGTATAATGATGAAATAATAAATCATGTTTTTGCCAATCGTTACTTGTCAAGTGAAAATTTGTAAAAAAAAAATTGGTGAAATGACTGGACACCATGTACTTCAGTATTTCACAAACAAACCAACTGCTATTACTGGCTCAACGAATGGCTCAACAATCGGGCAATGTATTTAAAAAATACAAAGGAACTTAACGCGCCGTATTCCAGTACATTATTATTACCAGTAATTACTGTGTAAGTACACGGACGCAATTAGTCATGCTTTGAAAAATCAAAGTTATTTTCTGCGAGCGTGAAACATGGAAGCACGCGAGAAAGTCCTCGGTTTGTGCCACTTTACGCCACGAAAATTGACCGACTCAACGAAACTTTCCAATTAAGCCATTACATAAATGACGGGTGACGTAACTTTGAATAAATATTGCTTTGAGTTGTTTTGCAGACATTTATACCGCGGTGCTTGGTTATTACATGTACGTGGTCGCACATTTGGTATGGATTCATGTGTAAATGGAGTGCTGATAAAGCTTATTGGTAAAACGCGTGGGGGAAACATTCGAAAATTGGAGATGTTCTAAATTTTTCCTCCATTCCCTAACTCCTCTATGACGTCAGCTAAAAGCGTGACACGTTGCGGAGTCGTGTCGTGAAGTTATAGCCTTTCTTGACTGTCTGCCATGTTGCTAACTTTATTGACACAATCACTCCGTTATTAATGTTGTAGGTACGTAATAAACAATGGTTTTATATCTTCCGTACTACTTTATTTGAGCCTGAATGTTAAATAAATGACTAGTAAATTGTATGTGGACAAAACAACTTTCGGATGCTGATTTTATTTTTTTGTTTTTCATTAAACGTTTGTTTTATTAAGGAAATACCTACATGTTTTTACACCTACTTAAGTCTCAAAAAACCTAATACGTACTTCTGAAGTAATAGAAGCAATATTTAAAAACTGCCTCAATATGGCAAAAAATATTTTTTACTATAAACTTGAAATAAAATTAATAACGCCTGCAGTCACGTACTGCAATAACGTTTTATACAAAAAATCCGAAGAAAATAAAATTCTTTAAAACGTTGGAACACGCCAACTTTGTTTTCACATGATTGGGAGCAGACGTTACAAGTTCAATAAAGACCGTGTCACGCGTCAGTCCGTCTCTCGACCGACAAACGGACACGTAGGCAATAACATCGACTCTATTCCACAACGTAACACGTTGAAAAACATGGAAAAGTCACCGTTAAACGAAAGAGGTAAGAGTTAGGTGGGTGGCAAATGAAAATTGGTCTCAAAGTACCTGCGTTATGAGTTGGACACTTTGACGCAATAATACGCAACTTTAAGTAGGCAACTGGAGTGGTATAGGTATCCAATATTTGTTTTTTTTTAATATTATATCACTGATCTATCGAGGTCACGCGCAAATCTGATAAAAATAAAGCTAAAATGTGGATACAAGACCGGAATAGTCTGGATATGAAAGATAAATGGAATAGTATCGGTCGTTTCTTTTTGTAAGTCAAACGCATGTAAATTGCAAGCCAGCAAATGGAATTTTCAAAAGAAATGTAAAGAGTTGCTGGTTTTAATTAATTACGTCTTAGGAGCGTTCATTCCAAAAGTTGGCGACGACGTCGCAAATAACTATCAAATATTTACCTTGTTTGATTAATTTGGTAATTTTACTGTTTGGAAATATGAAATATCGCTAACTAGTGAACTAGAATATTAATACTCTCTCTTCCCTCACTCTCATAGTCTGATGGGACGACACGGAATCCGACACGACGGGAGACTAATTAGGAGCAGAACCAACGGCTTAACGTGCTTTTCGAAGCATGGGGTTATCACACCCCCAACTTCCAAACTCCGTCCTGTTACTTAGAAATTCATAATGGAAAACCCAATAACACTTTTCTTTTTATTATATAAACATTACATACAAAATGACATTATTACTTTGTAAAGTATTTTTTTTATTTATTTTTATTTTTTTGTGAATGTGAGGACTATATGGATTTTTTAATTATTATTATTTTTTCTTTCTTATTTAGTTTTAATGATGGTCTGGCAGTTTGAGTAGTTTATGAGGCCTACCCAAATGTCCTTTCTTTGGTATTGTTCGTCGAGTTGAGCTCCTTAAGTTCTGGGTTGAGCTCCACGATTACTGACAAATGCTTGCACTGACAGGACAGGTCCACTCAAATCTGTGTGGTTCTTTTCTCAAAAGACCATTTCAGACACTAATCTACATGGTCCTCATATGGCCTGACCAAGATTATGTCTGGACTTTAAAAGAGACTGTGACCTCTGAGTTTGTTTCGGCCTTTCTTCTCAGAGTAGTCAGATAGGAAACGCCGAACTCATCTAGTTAATTTTTAATATTTTTTTTAAGATGACGTGTAAAAGTGATTCCAATATCCCATTTACAGAATAAACAATTTCATTTCATTTCCCGACCTGGGAATCTAACCCAAGACCCCACGCTCAGCAGTCGCACTTTGCGACCACGTGACCAATGGGGAGTCACAAAACGATCTCAATCGAATACGTCCGAGCAAATTCGAATCGATCACAAAGGCCACCAAAAGTGAAATATGACAGAAAAAATACACGTCCCAGCAAAACACTCACGTTGAAGCATTAAAAATCGTCCTTTTGTTTACGACGCAATGAATTTGAAAATTCAGACGCCTGCCTGAAAAGGTGGGTGTCGCTTTGTTCCGTGTGAATAATTCGGTGCCGCGGTGCCGACGCTTTTATCGAAGTAATTCGCTTAAAACGAAACCGGTTAGGTGAGATTGATAAATGCAGTCGAGCCTCCACCGCTAACGAAACTGAAGTACTTTTGAGGCTAACGTAAGCACCTAGAACTCGAGCTGTTACGGTATTTCAAAATTGGAACAAAAATGTAGGGCTTATTGGTATCTTCCCTTAAGACGTCTTAGAAAGAGAGGACCAAACCCCATCGATTACGTTTTCTACACAATTACACACCCATTTCAAAGTTGCCCCGTTTTCGTGGGTATCAAATAGTGGAATACTTTTGTTTGTAGAATATTAGCTCTCCCCAACACTTCCCTACCGCATTCCGAACCCGCTATGGGTTTGGGAATTTGGGCAATATAAGGCAATCAAGTAGACTGTTTTGTTTTTTTGTAAAAAAAATGATTTCATCCGTGATTGACTCCGTCCTGGAGTATTTAAACAGAAAAAAATACAGTTCACAGAATAATAAAATTAAGTTTAGTTTTTTTTAATGCAATTTGGTTTTTAAACGATTTCATCAAATATTTTTTCTTTGATTCATCAAATGATTAATTAATTCATAGGTATAATATATATAAAACTACAAAACTGTGGTAAGTATGTTCTTGTTGTTTACTTAATTAGATTTGACATTCAAAAGTTACGCATATTAATTAAATAGAAAGTTATTTAATTACTATGTGTAATTTGTGAAGTGATTAGTAGTATCCCGATATAGCGGGTTAATGTTCAGAGAAGAAAAAAAATACATATGTTTTTCTGTTTGCAAATATTAATAACATCGCTACAGCATCGAGACGGTTCTCAGTTGAGTCGTTTGCTTGATGTAATCGAATACATGAATCACAATAAAACTCACAACAACATCGTCTTAGATAAAGAGTTGCTTGAAACTGTAAACACGGCAGTTTTTCTGGGCATAACAGTAGATGCCAAACTTCAGTGGGGTCCACATATATCGAGCCTAGCGGGAAGGCTCAGTTCGGCCGCCTACGCCGTCAGGAAAGTAAGACAATACACTGACGTTGATACAGCTCGGTTAGTCTATTTTAGTTATTTTCATAGCGTTATGTCCTACGGTATTCTGCTGTGGGGCAAAGCTGCTGATATTCAAAATATATTTGTCCTTCAAAAACGAGCTGTTCGAGCAATTTACCAGCTAGGTGCCAGAGTTTCTCTGAGAGATTTTTTCAAAGATATCGGTATCCTCACAGTGGCATCACAATTCATTTTCGCCAACATATTATATATTAGGCAAAATATACACTTATATACTAAAAACAGTGATATTCACAATGTTAACACTAGAAATAAGGATAAACTACGTACTCCCTTTCACCGGCTTAATAAGGTTCATAACTCATTTGTTATGCTTGGTATAACCTTTTATAACAAGCTACCTTCTTCTTTGCTAGATTTGCCTTTTAATGCGTTCAAAACTAAAGTAAAATCCAACCTCTGTTCAAAGGCATACTATTCTATCAACGACTACTTAAATGATAAGAATAGTTGGTCGCTGTGATTAACTCAAGACAATGTTTAAATGTTCTTTCTCCAGAATTAGCTTACTTACTGACAGGTTATATGAGTTTATTGTTTATAATTTTACTAATTTTACTTTATTTATTGTTGACATAATCTACTCATTACAATGTTTTTTTTATGAGTTGTATTGCAATATGTGGTTAGCTAGCGACCTCGATAATTTTTTAATTTACCTCAATGGTCCTAGTTTATCAATTATAACTTCTAGTTACAGCTATATGTAAGCGGGCACGCCCTTTATGCCTGGAGGCTTTTATTTAGATATTGATTTCATTAAGTAATTTTTATTTCTACTTGAGTATAGTTCTCGATGTTTTTGGTTGGTATATTGGCGTGTGCTAGCTGTCATAAGGCTATTAATTTTATAATTTAAATTATGTTTTGTGTTGCGTAATGTAAATATCATTTTGCATACTATTATATAGAATCAGCATTCCCAGCTAAAGCACTAGGAAATGGTGAAGGGTGGGCGTTTTGGGGGACTGTCTTATGTAATTTTGACGTTCGAAAAGTGCTGATTCTCAGCCTAGTTTGAATAAATGACTTTTGAATTTTGAATTTCACAAGGACGGAGCTATAACTTCTTACTTTATGAGAAAACTATTCAAGAACAATGACGTCGATTCTGCACCGACTTGACTTAACTAAAAGTATTGCTATCTTTTACTATCAAGTAATAAAAGAAAGAGATAGAAAGTATAATGTCTAAGTTTCATCCGTATTTTGTTTTTTTTTTCAGAACAATAATTGTTTGTATGGATTGATATGGAACCGTCAGGTATGCTACAAATAATCTAAACAATTTCGAAATATACTTTTCAGTGGGTGCTAAGCGTGCGTAGAATAAACAATCCGCGAATTAAGGTCTGTTCCAAAAGTAACTGATTAAAATATAAACACATGGATCACAAAATGTACCTGTGGCTGACAATTTGTAGTGCCACTTACAAATTGAGTGCATTGATTTGATTATTTGAATGCTTAAACCTTAAATTCTAACATCTTAAAGATGTTATTCATTTGAAAATTGAGGTTAATTTTAAAACCTCGATTTTAGTCAATTATTTTTAAAATACAATTTAATCATGTTCTACTAACACTCTTCAGAGAGTAATAGCGTAAAAAAATACCTCAACAGAGTTTGTTTATACTTTCATCAGATACTTTAGGAACAGGCAGTAGAACCAAAACTTCAGTGTGGTTTATTGAAGGTTCACATTGACAGCTCTACATTTCTTAATATAAAAGACAACAATATTTTATTCAATTTTAGTTGGTTTGCAGTCAAACCGCCACCAATAACTCTAAACATTTTTCTTTAACATTATCGTCTTTAGGTAAATCTTCTTTTTATAAGGATCTGGGATATGAATCATAATAAATGGCTGCTTTTCGACGTCATCCATAAATTATTTATCGTGGCTGTCCCGTGTGTGGAATTTAACATTCAGTTTTGTGATTTACAGATGGAGAAGTATGTAGGTACTAAATAAAAATAATTATTGTATTTTGTTGTATGACTATGTACGAAACTTTATTGATGTAAATGGTTCTTGATTACCTAATTATTATTTCTCAAACATGCTCGAGCGACCGAATAAATTACTATGAAATATCATACCTGTCGTGTTATTTAAAAATGTAACGAACTTTTTACTTCGACACATGGCAACCAAGGAGGTAACATATCAAAGAATTTATTAAAATTTCGAATTGGCTTGCAAATACAGCTGTTTAGTAAAGAAGAAACAAATGAACATGCGGCGCGAGAGAAATTATCGTTGTTCGTAATTTTTTCTGGGTTTTTTATTTAATTTACTTAGTTTGAATTTCCGCGCATTATTTAAGTAAAGAACTTGGCCGAAAGCAGGCATTGATGGACTCACATATGTGTGCCTCGGTGTCACCTCGGCTCACATTTTCACGTTCGTTCATAAATGCCTAATATGTTATTGTTTTATTTTTGTCATCGGACAGAAATAAAATGTAAATTCGAAGAATCGTCCTTGAATCGAAATTTCATAAAATCTTCTGTAATAGTATAGCTATTACAAAAGCTGCTACTATGACCTATTTTTACATCGTCATCTAATAACAAGTGTTCATTTACTGTAATTAATAATTATACATTATTCAATGCTAGTGACGAAAATAAACATGACCCAAAACCAAATATGTATGCCTGTAACACATAATGTAAAGGGGAGGTCCCCTTTACATTATTTGTGATAATACCTTCCCTATTAAGGGTTACATCAAATACACTTCACTTTCCCATAAATTTTCCTAATTCTTTTCAATTTGCACTTAAGCCTCCTTTCAGAAACTGAGTCACGGTTTATTTATTCCGAGCTTGTTTTTGTAAAAAAATCAGGTCATTGATAATATTATTCTGGCTGACCTAGTACGTCTGATGATATGAAGGATACAGCTGCTAAATAGAGCGTCTTGACGTTGTTGCTTACCCTTATTTCCGATTGAGTGGATTTATTTGTTACTGAAGTATTTCAAGATAAAAATAATATAAGAAAAAAGTTTTGAGTAAAGAACGCCAAAGAGCTACGAAAGTGTTTACTAATCTGCTAAATTAGTAACATAATTTCGACTTACGTTACGGTTGGACTTTTTTGCCCTTCATTCATCGAGACCTTTTATACCGAATATCATGTCGCCAAAAACTGACCCGAAAAAAGTTGTTTCATAGTCATTTTGTTTCACATAGTTTTTTTTAATGAATCCCTTTTCATAACAGTCAAATATTTCACCGAAAAGTTTATTCGGATTTGTCTCGATTCTTAAAATAACGTTTCATCGAACTTATATTTCATAGAACTCGGAAGCAAGAAGGCAACCCTTCACATACGGAACTTTGAAGACCTGGACCGCCACCTGGGTTCTGCGACCACAGATTAAAGTAACGTACAAACATTTTATTATTCTTAGAACTCTTATTTTAAGATAGATGAGATCTTAAAATAAGATCGCTAACTTAAAGATCGCACAATATTTTTAGATTTTATATTCCTTTCAAATTTTATTCTGATGACTCTACCCTGCAATTTATAAACACACTGTACCTTAATAATATTATCGCAACATAATTACACCTACACAAATTTTCCCGTAATTTACAGTACTGTAACAAACACACGAACTCCTACCCCCTACCCACCTCACGAACATAACCAAAACACATCTACACCATACATCTTCACATTAATGCTTTCCTACATCTTCATGTTTATGAAACTTCTATAGTAACAATTACAACACACATAGTGACTACCAATAACATCTTCATCAACTACATCAATGGCTTTACTTGACATCATCCACGACATTGACGAAAATGTAACTATAAATTTTCACACATGTGATCAATTAGAAGAATGTAGGAAACTGCTACCTAACTTTAACAATTTTAAAATCCTTTCAGTTAACATTAGAAGTTATCAACATAATTTTGATAACTTTTACACAGCCTTCCAGCGCCTTGACACCGAATTCGATGCTATAGTTTAAACTGAGTGTTGGTTAAGTGACATGATAGTACTTGACCCACTACCAGGGTATTCCGCATCCCGCACTTATACTCAACAAAATAAAAACGGAGGTGTAGTTATCTACACCAAAACCTGTTGGAACACTTCTGTACTGGATACAGAAGTCGCAGAAGCGGACAGTCTTCTTACTATACTAGATGATAAGGTGGCTGTCCTGGTAATTTACCACTCTCCCTCTTTCCCCGGTCTTAAAGAACTACTGGAAAATTACCGTCCTATCACACTCTTGTGCATTCTATCAAAACTTCTCGAAAAAGTTGGAAATAAGCGACTAGTATTTTTTTTAGAACATCGCAATCTTTTATCTGAAAGACAGTTTGACTTTAGAAGAGACGAGTCGACCGAGAACGCTGGTATATTATTGACCAACTCCATAGCTTCTTGTATTGAAAAGGGCGAACACGTCTTGGCAGTTTTCCTTGACCTACCCTATGCGTTTGACACAATATCGATAGATCTACTCCTGTCCAAACTAGAAGGTATAGGAATACGAGGAAACGCGCTAGACTGGTTTCTAAGCTATTTAACAAATTGCCGGCAACTAGTAAAAGTATGTGACTACTCTAGTGGATTACGACCAATAAACTTTGGAATTCCTCAAGGTAGTACTCTCGGTCTGACTCTTTTTGCCTTCTATAATTGAAATACATCCTGAATGCAACGTTTCAAAACGCTGAAATAATTTCTTATGCAGATGACACGGCAATCATATTCCATGCCAAAACTTGGGAACAGGTGTATCAACTTGCCGAAAATGGTCTGCTTACAAACTCCGAGACTCTTAGTAGAAATTTACTTACACTTAACGTAAAAAAAACCAAGCTGATCACTTTCTTCAAAACCATGTCCTCCTCGCCAATTGATACTCAAATTCCACACATGCCGCAACGATCACAATTCACCACTCACAAACTGTATCTGTACTCCTATAAACCGCATTTCCTCCCTTAGATATCTAGGTATTACAATAGACGAAAATTTATCATTTCAACCTCACATACACTTGCTAGCGGGCCGCCTTAGAAAACTAATCTACGTCATGAAAAAACTACGAGACTGCACACCTATTAAAATTCTCCGAACAATATACCTAGGTTTCTGTCAGTCAGTACTCCAGTATGGAATCTCCGTCTGGGGCGGAGCCGGGAAAAGCATATTTATTGAAATAGAAAGAGCTCAAAGAGTCGTAATTAAAGTGATGCTTAGAAAGCCTTTTAGGCTCCCGACAGATCTGGTATACAACCAATTTCCAGTTCTTCGAGTACATCAACTATACTCAGTGCCGAGCTGCATGCACACAAATCTATTAAAAACAGACCTGACTACCAAAGTCTGCTCTCAAAACGAATCTTACGCGTCCCTCTTCCTAATGCAAACAGTCTTCTGGCCCGACGGTGCCCCTCTTACTCACACACATATCTACAATCAAATAAGCAAACGCTGTAATACTAAAGGTCTTAACTCCCACTCGTATAAAAGAATGACAAAAAGTTGGCTTCTCTTCCTGTCATACAACGACACTGAGAATATAGTAAGTTAACACCAAAATATACAAGCAAGTCGTTCGCATAAAATGTACACCTGCAACTCACCACCACACGGACACACACACACTCAAACACTTACACTACAACATTATTTAGAATAATTTAATTTTCTTCAATTAAAAATTAATTGAAGAAAATTAAATTATTCTTTGATTTTGATAGTTCGCTACCCTTATTTAATTAACTATTCTGTCCATTTTCAAACATCCTGAAATAAAATTTAAGCTAACGCAAACATGTTTCGAATTAAAATTTAAGATGACGCAACTCAGGCCCCCAAGATACAGGCGCTGCCTAGTTTGGGGACCACTGTTTT
Source organism: Xanthia icteritia (assembly GCA_949128155.2). NCBI lineage: Eukaryota > Metazoa > Arthropoda > Insecta > Lepidoptera > Noctuidae > Xanthia > Xanthia icteritia. The sequence goes on along the minus strand of OX421942.2, from coordinate 9,445,413 downwards.
AATACTATGTTAAATATTCTAGTTACAGTAGGCATACAATAATTATTTTCAGAATTTAATTTGTAACAATGGACCAATAAATTATTCTTATTCTTAAATAAATTATTCTTAGAACTTACAGTACATTTTGAAGAATTAACAATTCATCATTAATATTTTCATTAAGGAAAAGACTATAATGGACTCGAATAAATAATAATATTATTATTCAAGTAAAGGTATGAGTGATATGATGTATTACAACGATTTGTCACTAAAATTTAATACAAAATTCAGCAAACAGTGTAGTGGGAAACAAATCGATAATTCGATTTTCGGGGAAACGACGGATTATCCTTAAATGCATATTAATAAGCAAAATAATATAAAATCCTGGATTTGACTAAACCTTGTTCGTTCCTTAATAATGATATTTTGATGTCGGGTATCTGAGTTCAAATCCCTTACTTTTTAAGATCACGTTGTTTAAGTTAAAAGTAGATTTATCTTACATTAGGCCGCGATCTGAAAGCAATTTGCTTTCAAATGGCGGCCTAATGTATATTTTTATTGACGTTATTTGAAAATACATTTTCTTTATCAGTGTATGTGTAAGAAAACTCAATCGTTTGACAGGTATTTATTTATGACTAGAAAATAAATTTTATACTTATATAGTGTTTTTAAGCGTAGGTAAGCCAATGTAGTAAAGACTTGTCAATTATTGTTGCATTATATGACGTTATAAGTTCCCGTGGTGTGTCGTCAATCCACTAAGCACCTTATCGTAAGTCAAAGATGTTTCCGGTTCCGACATGCGTACGTTCAACGTCTTTATTAAATATCCGTCTTTGGCATATTTTTTTTTACTGCTTTATTTTACTGAATCTTCATGTATAATACAATTCATACAGTCATGCAATTCATACAGTCATGTTTACATCGGATGCCTAGATTTCAATAGCATTAGTAAAAGTACTTACCGATTTATTCAGATTTCATATCTACGTAAATCGGCACTTATTACTCGTAGACCTACGATTTTATTTATAGAGTTTGTAAAGCACCAGTATTTACATAGAAACGACCATTACTTTTCAAACTATGCTGAATATTTGATGACCATTCATTCCTATCACAGATAATCAAATATTCATTTAGAAAAATGTATTTTGTGGCTGCTACATATTTGGATAACATAACATAACATCACGCCTTGTTTCCCCGAAGGGCTGAGCTGAGGTGTACCTGTAGCAGGTAACCCACATTTTGCCAATTATGTTTAAGTCCCATGTAGGGGGCGAGCCTATTGCCATCACCATCAACCGAGCATAAATCCAGACTCCGGGCTGCTACTGAGAAATTTCGGATAGAAAAACTCAATAACATTTTGCCTGACCCGGGAATCGAACCCTGGACCTCATGCTCAGCAGTAGAGCTTACGACCACTAGACCAACGAGGCAATAGCTAGATGAATGCAAACAATTTACTGATGCACAAACTTCGAATCGAGTTCTACGAATGTTTATTTCATACGGATGCCTCAGGAAATTTACCGAAATTACACGTCACAAGAGCAAATTCCGTACATCTTTAGTTGAGGGATTCATTATAAATTCAAAGTTTAAATTGCTGCCTCGAGCTACAACTCATCAGCGTTAAAACTTTTTGAGAATAGCACTCCGTTTTATGTGGCATACGCCTGACGTCAGCAACGGCATCCGTTAGTTTAATTAGTACAGCGAGCCTAATTCCCCCAAGAGTGCGTTTAATGACCTCAATGAAAAACTTAAAGAAGCAAAGAACACGCTGTCTGCCCAAAAACTTTGAAGCTATTGTAAATTTTTCCTGAATTCCCACTTAAGAAAGGTCGGAAGAAAAATTGTGCGGTTTACAAAGTTTTTTTGGTGAGATCTTGGCAGCGAAGTCCGCCTTCACTGGAAAGTGAAGGCGGTGCAGAATGTGAAGGCGGTGCAGAATGTCAAGCCATTTTATCAACTGGAAGGATGTAATGCTTGAGTATAATATTGTGGGCTGACCTAACATTACAAGAGAGCCTAGACAAAGTGACATTCTATCAGCGATAACATGTGGGCTGACCTAACATTACAAGAGAGCCTAGACAAAGTGACATTCTATCAGCGATAACAATGATAGAAATGTAAAAAATTATTGGATTGACATAACCTACCGAAAAGCTTATATCAAAACTGTCGAAAGTCTTTCTAGAAACACGAAACGCGATTGTCACTTCTTGAGGACCCCTGGTTCTAATTAAATTAAAGTATTGTTTTCTAACACTTCATTAATAAATTTATATTTAGTAACCTTTTTCATTGCCTAGGGCGAAACGCTTGGGTGTGCACATAAGCGATATATTGATAGAAGCGGTCGCCTTAATTAACTTTTTTGTCAAATAGGTGTCAAATGCAAGTTTTTAAATCTGCATTTAATAAAGATATATTAAAAAGTCGTGTGAAACTTTTAAATGCTCGGTTTAAAAAAATACACTTGTGTTTTGAAAACCCTATAAACGAACTACATCTTTACGTAATAATGGAGAGAGAGACTAAACAAAAAACTGATTAGTAAGTATTATTATTAAGTAACTACTTACCGAGTAGTTTTCGTAATGACTAAGCTCATTTTTATAGGATCAAATACCTGTTCCTTTAAAACAGACGCTATAATAACAAAAATACCTCCACTTTGAAAGCGATTAAAAATTCACACCTTTAATACAGCAAAACCGCAAAATAAAACGCCTTTTCTTTGTGGCACTAACTTCTTCACCGTGGTGGCATAAATAATTCATAGCATATTCCTTCCAGTCGTTTGCCATTATTAAGGCGTCTTAACTATTGACTGGAGCCCCTTTCCGTCTGTGTTTAACTTAACAGCTCTATTACTTAAATGAGCATGCATGCGAATCAAACAAGTTTATAATTCTGTGCAGAAGTTACCTGAGTAATCAAAAGTTTATTGCGAGTTTCATGGTGGTTGAGTGAAGGAAATATACATACATATTCATTAGAAACAGTATTTTTTTTTTTTGTAATTGTTTTGTACGAGTATTTCTGTGATATTTACCTTTGACTGCCGCGTTATTTGTGTTATTGGGTTTTTCAATCCGGAATTTCTCAGTAGCAGGCTGCAGTCTGGATTTGAGCCTGGTTGAAGGCAATAATAGGCTCACTCTCTATTACACGGGGCTTGAACATAACTGGAAAATGTGGGTGTACACTAGGTATAGGTGCACTGCCCTTCTTCTTCGGGGAGACCTGGCGTGATGTTATGCTTACTTTTGAAACCATGCTGTGTTACGGGCTTGCGGCTAAGTAATAACAGCCGCACGGGTCGATCGATCAGGTTAAGCTACATTTGCCGCGGTTGGTCCTTGGATGGGTGACCGTTTACATACCAAGACCCCTCCGTGCCTCGGAAAGCTCGTTAATCCGTTGGTCCCGCCGTTGTCATTTGTAGATCTTTGACAGTTATTACGGGTCGTCAGAAGCCCGAAAGTCTGACAATAAGTCTTACCAAGGGATGTAGTGTCACCCAGTAACTGGGTTGTGGAGGTCAGGTAGGCAGTCGCTCCATGTAAAATACTGGTCGGCTTCCAGTCTAACTAGATGCAACTGAATGCTGCATCCAGTTAGACTGGAAGCCGACCCCAACATAGTTGGGAAAAGGCTAGGCAGATGATGCTCTGTTAGGAAATCAAAACATGAAATGTTGTAGAAAAATCGAGCAATATGTAATCAATATAGTATTCCTGAAACCATGGTTCATGACACATTACAATGTATTTCAAACTGATATGATTTTCGAATCCTATTCGCTGTCGCAATACGGTACTCTATGAGCAATGTTATGCTAACAATGTTGTTACGGCTTAAGCAGCGTGCAGGCTGCGAGCACTATGCTTAAGTAGCTCAGTGTGTATTCTAAGTTAGCTGTAAAGCATTGCATGCATAAAGGAGTGTTGATTTTTCTGTGGCATTTTTATAGTGTACATCAATCTCAATCTGCCTAGCCTTTTCCCAACTATATTGGAATTGGCTTCCAGTCTAACCGGATGCAGCTGAATACTAGTATTTTACATGGAGCGACTGCCTATCTGACCTCTACAACTCAGTAACTGGGTAATACGATACCCCTAGGTTGTCAGATTTTCAGCCTTCTGACGACCCGTACAACTGTCCAAGACCCACGAATGACAGCCGGGATAAACGGTTTATCGTGCTTTCTGAGGCACGGAGGAATCTCGGTTTGGCTTGGAACCTTTTATAATAGATTTGCCTTTTAATGCGTTCAAAACTAAAGTAAAATCCAACCTCTGTTCAAAGGCATACTATTCTATCAACGACTACTTAAATGATAAGAATAGTTGGTCGCTGTGATTAACTCAAGACAATGTTTAAATGTTCTTTCTCCAGAATTAGCTTACTTACTGACAGGTTATATGTATGAGTTTATATAATTGTTTATAAATTTTACTTTATAAGTCAATTTATTTTATTTTAATTTATTGTTGACATAATCTACTCATTACAATGTTTTTTTTTATGAGTTGTATTGCAATATGTGGTTAGCTAGCGACCTCGATAATTTTTTAATTTACCACGATGTTCCTAGTTTATTCATTATAACTTCTAGTTACAGCTATATGTAAGCGGGCACACCCTTTATGCCTGGAGGCTTTTATTTAGATATTGTTTTTGTTGAGTTATTTTTATTTCTGCTTGAGTATAGTTCTCGATGTTTTTGGTGGGTGGGCGTTTTGGGGGACTTGTGTAATTTTGACGTTCGAAAAGTGCTGATTCTCAGCCTAGTTTGAATAAATGACTTTTGAATTTGAATTTGAATTTGTAAATATGGTCACCCATCCACAGACCAACCCCGGCAAGCGTAGCTTAACCTGATGGATCGACTCGTGCGGCAGTTATTACTTAGCCACGAGCGCCTCCATTTTTATAGTGTACGTACATATTATGCGAAAAAAAAAGTCCCATGAAGTTACTTCCATCTGTCCTTCTCCCTTTAAATCCATCCAAAGGTTGTCTTTAGAGTCGCTTAACGATAAGGCTGCCCATTGTGTCACCATATGTATTTTTTTCTATATTCATCTGTAATTTGTATGGCGTACATAATAAAGAGTATTCTTTCTATTCTATTCTTCCACATTGTGTATAATAAGCTGAATACAAGTAAGTCGTCAATATACTTGTATCATCGAGTTTCAAGAAGAGCTATAACTACCAAATTTATTAATTTAAAAATGGAACGGAATTTACTTCATTATCAGCCGGATTAATGCAACAACGGTTACCAGTAAGGTAATTTTACAATTTGCACCTAATTTTATTTCTTCTGTTCTTGAACTTAGCCACTGATGTGAATACTGGGCTGCTAAAAAACTAAGCCATCATAGCAATTCGCTTAAAAATCCCTCTATAACTGACATCACTATCCAAAATCAACCCACTCTCAAACGCCAGGTGAAATGAAAGCGTAGGGACACCAAAGATCTGCTATAGATCAAAGTGCAAAAGTATCCGAGGAGCATTACTCTTTCCTGTCAGCCACACCGTTGGGGTTCGCCCCACAATGCACGCCATCGTCGCCCGGGATCCACTCAATTTTATTTTCTTTCTGACACACTTGGCCTTGCAGTGACAGTTCGCCACTTTTCTGTTTTGGAATGAAATTTTTGGTCGATGTGAATAATTTCGAGGTTGGAGAACAGATAGGTACCATTCGTAATTATAATTTATTGAATTAGGGAGGGTAATCTCTGGTTATCGTTTTCATAGTAAACTACGTAAAGTACGTAGTTACATATTAGTACTTATCTGATATATTTCAATATATTATTATAGTTTGGTTCGCCACTACAAACAAGTTTGTACAAATCATAATTTTCGGATAAGTACGCGTACACAGAGAATGATGGAATGGACCCTTCCCTCGCTAAAAGAAAAATAAAGTCCTAAAAGTAACGATAATATGAAATCGTATTACTATAGTTCAAAAAGCCTCAGGTTAATAAGTACTAATAAAAGGTTTTTGATCGTTAACGAAGTAAAAGTTCGTGAATACTTTGATTACAAATTTTACGAGACGAAAATCAAGTTCAAATATTCTATTAATATTGCGAACACAAAACATTGCTCATGTTTTGTGTACGCAATAATAATAAATTGGCTTTTGTATTAAAGTGTTTTTTTTATCAACCAACATTTGGTTGATAGGAAAATTACCTGGAAAAGGCATTTTTTATTAAATTTGTGTTTTTTCTCCATTGAAAGCTACCTTTTTATTTTACGATGTCGTGTGCTCCTCACTTAAGGAAAGGCTGTCTCGTCTCCTGCGTGGGTCGTAAGATACGACAAAGGGAGTTTTACCCTGGAGACATCTTTGCCATGCTCTTTTCTTTCAGTATTTTATCTTACTCCAAGGTTACGAGATAAATATTCGTATTTGTTTCTGCATTTAAGTAAACATTCATCGTAATAAATATTTCAACCCTAAAAAATGAGAATAGGCTTCAATTCAAATCAAATCAAAACATCACATAATATGGGTAGAAAGGTGGTTCATGAATGTTACATAACTTTAATAGAATAAAATCTTCTGCACCTGCCTATTTTATGTTTCAGCCATTTACGTTGTAAATATTTTTAAGTTTTTATTTTGGAAATCAAGTTTTGTACTTTTAATGGTTATAACGACAAACTAGTTAACCAACAGTCAAGGTATAGGAAGGTAAATTAAACCTGCACAGCAAACAGACCTCCGGCGGGATCTCATGGCGTCATGGAGATCGCGACTGTCGCAACCCAGTGCTGGGCACACCACAATTGCGGCGATAAGTCCTCTCTTTGAGGAGTGGCTAGAGCCAGCCTTCCGCCTGATGCAGGACCTCACCGGACACGGTTGTTTCGGGAGGTTCCTGTTTCGTATCAGGCGGGAGGAAACGCTCGGGTGTCATCACTGGCTTGGGCAAAGCAACGCCGTGTCCCCGTGGAGGCAATCGGAGGCGGGGATCTCTCGCGTCTGGCCCTGGTCCAGGCCATGGTACAGAGCGAGGGGGCATGGGAAGCCATCACCTCCTTCTGCGAAGCAGTAATGCCCGCAACGGAGGAGGTGGAACGCGTGAGGGAGAGACAAATTTCGCGCCCTCACGCCACTAGCCGCCGCAGGAAACGCCCTGGGCATCGGGAATCACCGATTCCCGGCTTGCACGTGGGCTTGCGGACAGTGAGCAATGGGTAGCTCGCCGTCCGATAAGGATAAGGCCCGGGTCGATGGCGCGTTGTGTTCCACACACGCCTCAAAGAGATGTCAGCAAAATTGAAGGGGTCTGATAGGATCGATGCCTGCGGGGGTTGCGGGAAAGTCCGAAAGGGATACCGTGGCCCCTGGCAACGTACAGGCAACTGAAGGAACACGGGTGGTAGTCAGTAAGATTCTGACATGCCCTCCAGCTCCGCCAAGAGCGGGAGAAATTATTTGATAATTTCCCACCCAAAAAAAAAAACGTAAATTAAACCTTATAGATACATCCGACGTACGTACATTAAATAAATTTCCATAAATAAACATGAAATCTGAAAATACGAGTACGTGTTCGTCAGGTACGTGACAGGTACAGTAATATTGATTCACGAGAAAATATATTTAGAATTAAATCAAGTAACGTTTTCCAAGAAAACTTCATTCTCCGAACTCTTAAAAGATCTAAATCAGCTTTCAATAAGTTCAAAGCGTTGAAAAGACTTCGAACATTGACCTGTCTTTCACTAAAATGAGTTAAAGCAGTTACCACCGTAAAGGAAGCCAGCTTTATATGAACAGCTTGTTCGGAGATGACGTCTGGAACCTGGGCTTTAGGAAATATTTAATGAATTCCTTGAAAAGATTTGCTATTTCTAGAGAAAGAAGCTGAATTGTATAAAATAATTCCTGAAAGATATTTATTAAGTAGTGTTACTGTGAAAATAATAATGACATAGTAGACATGGGCATACTACATACGCTAGCAATCAAATAGACGTTTAAATAAAGGTGTTTTCTTATAACCAAATACATTATAGTACCTTTAACATCACACCAGACTCATCTAATTTCATGTGAAACATTTCAGTTTTGATTAAATAAATGATACAATCTTCGTGAACAGAGTGAAGAAAATTAACGCTTTTCATAACTTTTGGCATAAGAATGGAAACATTGTTCCGAAAAATGTAATAAAGTCTTTAGGCAAAGGCTAATTAAAATGGAAATCACAAATTTTAATACACGCATTAGCACCCGAAATATTCCTATTATAACATTTTTAAATATGAAATACAAATGCAAATTACAGCAGTATTACAAGTATTCTGACAGGACTCATAAAAAAGTTGGCACACTGTGAACTTTCCCTTTGCATATTCATGGAGCAAACTCACTCGGAAGTTTTTGGTGAGAAATTATGATAATAATTTTATGCTAACTTCATCCGTCTTGGCGCTTTCATAAATTATGATGTTGTATTGAGGTAGGTGCATGCGGTTTGTCGCACTCCTACCCCGAATTTTGAATATAATTACTTCAGGTAAGTAATGAAAGATTAAGTTCATCGGAAACTCGAAATTAATTTTGGCAATTCCGCCCTTTGAACTCTTTGAATCGTTTGGAATTACTGCTGAAATTAAAACGAGGTAGACTGCTACAGGGGTAGAAGCTTAATTACTAACGCCTTCTTAGAAATACTTCGGACTACAAATTGATATCCAAGAAATGTCTTGTAATTAATTAATTTTGTATATCGTTGCGATTATAATAATATTAAATACACAAAACAATGTTTAGCTAGAATAATCAAACTTTAAATTGGTAAACAAAACACGGATGCTTGGAAGTCACAACAGTACCCGGAGACTAAAGTGTTAAACGCAGCTGCTGAGGCGTATCCTGTTCTCTTAACTATGTGCTAACAGCTCGCTTGTGCTTCTCTAAAGTGATTTCTAAACAGGGAATTTCTCGAACCGTGTTAAACAATAAACTAAACAGCGAATTCATTATCCGCTATCATGTGATGGTACTATATGTACACACTGTGGTACCATTCCGTCCAATTTCTCTAAAGGCGAACTCGAATTTGCCTAAGCCTCGTGGGGTATTCACGCTGGCGGGCTAAACAAAAGACGGCATATAGGAAGATTTATGAACAATTCACGACGCAATGATATGGGGTATCTATTCAAATCCTCCTCTGGATTCGGGGGCAGGTACTCGTATCAAGATGATGTATGCCCACGATACAGTACAATGGGCTCGTAGGTAATTTAGTTCGCTCGTTTTCACTGAATTGAATTTTTATGGGATATATACGACGTAACCTATTGTTTATTTACAGCTTTTTTGTTACCAATTGTTACATCAATTTTAAAAGGTATAAAAAAAATAATATGATTTTGTTACCTTACATAAAAAAACGAAAAGCTTACTTTCTTTCTCAAGTTATAACTTAATAACGGTCGTCTTTGAAAATAATTAAAGCAAGGTTGTTCCTGATTAAGTTTAAGGTCCCAAGACTTTGTGAGAAATTCATATAACCTTGGCAGAAACTTGAAAGGTTTTCAGTAATGAACAGACAATTTGTAATACTGTACACAACTATTAATAACACCCGCCAGTAATGTTTATTACACGGGGCACGCGATACAGTGATTCCACTAAAAGCATCTCGACATAGGTAGGCCTCTTACAAAACTCTCTCAGGGAATGAAACACGCATTTTCTATTGAGAATTTTTTATTCACTCAGCGTAGTCCACTGAATAGTGTTTCGGATGTTGCAAAGAAATATTTTTCGGGAAGATATTCGGTGCAGAGCATTAAATATTCACGGCAATATGCCGCGCTCGCGTTCCAAAATAACTTATGCAAATATACGTAAGTTTCTGTGTTTTAAAAAGTGTGCTTGAGTTAAATATCTGAAAAGGAGGTGTGAAAAAACTGAAACGGCGTCGTTTCGTCAAGTCTCAGGTGTCCTTTTTGCGTCGCGTTAGACACATAATGTAATGAATACCTGTTATGTAGGTATGTTTTCGGCTCTCGTCTCACACACCAGCCTTATTTATATCCAAAGGATATGTCACCATTACGTTTAATATTAACGGGACGCTCCGCAAGCTTGGACAGTTTCAGAATTGGTAAAAGGATAGTAACCATAGGGTAGCTATGTTTTATTTCAGTTCGGGACACAGAATGAAAAAGTTTTATTGAAAGTTAAATTTGTTTCGGCGCGTTTCGTTTACTCGCTGTCCAATCGTGTACAATGCAACTACGGGGCACCGGCTGTCTACATAGACGTTTATTTTTCAATAAAACTGGAAGTTGTCTCGGGAAAAACCAGAGGTTTGGCAACACGAGGTAAAAGGTTATTTGGTAAAAAGAATATTGGGTTCTCTCATGCTATTCAAGTGTCACTGAAAGGTCCTTTTTCAACCTAAGTACATTAACGGGACCCTTTTAACTTGGCGTTTGTTTGTCTAGTCACGTCGTTGCCGAATATAAATAACAAACACAGTTTATATAGGTCCAAAGTGTAAAACCTAAGTAATTAATTAAATTACAATTAATCTAATTTATGTCTTGACCTTTTGCTTCAGACGCTTAACTTTATTGTTTAATGCCTAAATTCAATTAGCTGTGTCAGACAGATAACGATACTAGGTGAGCTAGCGGTTTTGTCCGTGTGAACAGAAAATAATTTTCATGAAAAAAGGTAGCTATGATACATACGTTTGTTTTTCTATATGTATTTACTAAGCAACCTCTTCACAAATAAGCTACATCAAAATAGCTTATAATATTATTACTATCCCAAGAGTAACTCAATTTGTTTATATTTATAATATTAGATATTGAATACCTAGGATAATAAACAAGGCAAATACAATTAGACTTACAAAGGTTTGAAGATTTTAATATAATAATGTAGGTAAATACAATTTCAGAATAAATAAACAATAAAGTTCCCTTCTCACCGAGATGTAGCCTCTGTCCCAGCAGTGGGAACATTTTAGGCTGATTATGCTATAAAAATAAAGGCTGGTAATAAAACTTGTAATGTAAATATTTTTATTTAGATATTGTTTACGTTTAGTTATTTTTATTTCTGCTTGAGTATAGTTCTCGATGTTTTTGGTTGGTATATGGATATTAATTTTATAATTTAAATAATGTTTTGTGTTGCGTAATGTAAATGTCATTTTGCATACTATTATATAGATTCATTATTTTCTAACTGAACAGACAGCTGTGCTGCTGGGGAGTTTGTTGCGCCACTTCTTCTTCCCAGCTAAAGCACTAGGAAGTGGTGAAGGGTGGGCGTTTTGGGGGACTGTCTTATGTAATTTTGACGTTCGAAAAGTGCTGATTCTCAGCCTAGTTTGAATAAATGACTTTTGAATTTTGAATTTTATCTACTTGATAATTACGTTACAAATTCCTGGAATGAGTCAAGACAAACAAAAATGTTTAGCCTAAGTATTTTGAGTTTATCACAATATTTACGTCAGTAAAGATTCTAATTATACCTGTCAGCGTAAATCATTAATATTCTTGAACTAAGATGTTAATTTAAAATTTACAGACTTTGAACTAAAATCCCTTAGTATTCTAGTCTAGTGTTTTCGAGTCTTCATTTTCTTACTTAGGAGAAATTTTACTTTGTCTATAAAATATAAATGAAATGCTATTCGTTGGTAAGCGCTTCATTTCAGAACGGCGGGACCGATTTGGCAAATTCTATGTTCGTAAAAGTCCGAATCAGAATCTTACCGAAAGAAACAAAATATTTGAAAATTCGGGAAAACTGAAAGTACTTCTTTGTATGGGAATAAATAAATCAACAACGTCTGTTGGGGCAGCTAGTATGTAATAAAAATATCACTAAGTTTAACACCTCTATGTTTGTGACCATGTACTTTCACATTTTCTAAATAAAACATTTCTTGTAGTTCAATGACAAGCCAAGGTTGTTATATCACATTCAGTTAGACTAGATGACTGAATTAAAAACCTCATAAATGAGTGTGCAAAAATATCCACTATCTTTAATAACATAAAACATTGTTCTGATCAATGTACAGTAGCTATACCTACTTTATTGTCCCAAGTGTAGCCAAGTCTTAAAATACAGGGAGTTAAATTATATCCATTCGCAACATTATCAGAGGCCCAAACTCACCCCATCTTACCAGATCAGAATTATAAGCATCCCACCGATCCTTAGTTATATCCAGCATAAATCTGCGAAAACGTGAAGTGAATTAAACAGTACATAGTGAATGGTATCATAAACTACATTGTTTCAGTGCTATAAATCACAATATTTGAACGAGAATTGCGTCTGAATCCTAAATCGCAACAAGATAAACCGAGCCGTCGCGAAATATCCACATAAAACCGCAAAACATACGAAAATGATTTATAGTGGCCCCGATCTGTTAGGGTGGATTCCCGGGGCAAAAACAGATTATCGAAATCCCAGTTATACCCAACAATCGGTTTAGTTCGGCGATGTACAAATATATTGACAGACGACAATGTGAAGACTCAATTAAAGTCACTTTGTGTTTCTTCGGGCCTTTTACCAACAACTTTTCAAAAGGAGCAAAGAAAATTTTTGCAAAGGTATATTCTTACATACCCGAATCACTTACTGAAGTGACTGTTACTAGTTCAAATTCTCTACTTTAGTTGGAATAATCTATGCGACAATAGTTCAGTCAGTAAATCGGGCAACGGGACTGCTTACCAGAGACGAGAATAATAGTAGTAATATATATAGGTATCGATAAAACATCAACGAGTAGTATTCATTTAAACTGTTTGGTAAAATTCAGATACGCAAACATGTCGCTCCTTTCGTCTTCAGAATTCCAGGCTTCAATAAGGTTTAGAACGTTCTTGCAGCTGTAGGAATTTTCAAAATATATATAATTATTAAATTTGCCAAACAGAATATTTTATTTTGTATTTTCCTGCCCCCCTCCAATAGAAATAGCCTTGAAGTTGTGTAGGTACAAACAAAACCCTGCATAATGATTAAAATCTTGGTATTTGTTGGTTAAGTCAGAATAGGTAGCAATATGCAAGAAAAAAAGGTTTATTTGTCACAGAGACACGTGCATACAAATAACAAAAATATAAACAACAGAAATATTTGGCAGCTGCACGTCATGAGTGTGACAAGAAGGCTTCCACTCAGCATAATTCTGTGCTATGAGACCCACAGCACAGCGCTGATTTTCAGTGGTCACCCGAAAAATACGTACGGATATCAAGTCAGTAACTAGATATGAATGAATTAAGAAAAATTTCAGTGTGTAAATATTGATTCAATCAGTGTTCTCACCGTCGCGTCGCCTCCGCGCGCGCTTGCTATTTAATTAATATAATAATATTATTATTTTCTGCCTCGTTGGTCTAGTAGTCGCAAGCGCTACTGCTGAGCATGAGGTCCTGAGTTCGATTCCCAGGTCGGGCAAAGTGTTATTAGGTTTTTCCATCTGGGATTTCTCAGTAGCAGCCCAGAGTCTGGATTTGTGCCCGGTTGATAGCAATAGGCTCGCCCCCTATTACATGGGACTTAATGGGCCGAAATGTGGGTGTACCTAATATATACCCTTCGGGAATACAGGCGTGATGCTATGTTATGGTATTATTTTATACAATGTTTCTGAAGTCTGACGTTCAAACGAGATTAAATGGAAGCTACGTAGTACATGTGCGGCAAGTAGGTACAAGCTCTTGTTCAGAATGCACTGGCTTCGTTGAAACCTTGTTTGTAGGTTTTAATATTTTTGTTGTAAGTGAAAACAAACAAGAATATATTAAAAATAAACGGAAATAAACTTAACAAATATACTACCTACTGTATTTTTCACAGATTACAACTTAGATATTTACTAACTGGTGGCAAACGTAACTGTAGTCAGGGCAAAATTAACTACATGAACAAAATAAACTTGTTTTTGTACTCCATATAATTATACAGATATTTCCTACACTAAACTACAAAAATTAGATTCAATGGCGATACACACTGAGGAGGTACAGGATGCGTATTATAATAATTTAAGCAAGAGCACTTAACGTGCACCAAGACATGGTGACACCGCATAAGGTACAAAATTGCTTGAAACTTCGCATGATACTATAATTTTCGTCAAATATTGCCCTGCTATAAGCGTGTATGCCAGGGTAAGCCGTCTGAAGTTCAGAATCTATTAAAGTGCGTTTCATCAAATAGTTCTTATGCCGTAATGCCTTGACAATTCTAAAGTGCCTGTAAATGGTTTACTTGAAATAAATGCTTTGAGTTTGAGTTTGAGAATGTTGGCTCCACTGTTGTCGGACGAACACGAATACGCAACGGCGCTACCTAATAGGTCCGTTGTTAAAGTTTAAAAGTGGAGCCAACATAACGGCAAGTGAACAATTTTCGCACTGTACCCTTTTTGTTTAATTCTATTTTAGAATGCACCAATAAAACATGGTTGTGTTTTGTTTTAGTAATGTCAACGCACAGTAAAGCCTCACTTATCCGTTTGGAACTATGTATTCATTCCACATTCTCGAACATCTTATTCCATCACAATGCGCCCTATAATCTTCTTACATCACAGTACAGATCTGTACACATTTGTGTCATAAAAGAACCGTCTCCCATAAAAACGGCCGACCAAATGTGGCTGGTCTAAAAAATATTACGACGTATTCAGCTGGGATTTTATCGCATTCTAATGTGTTATCCTGTGACAATGTTGTATGAAATTAGAATTACGATTTGAACTTTGCTAGATTTAATTTATTGAGTGTTTTCATAGACTTAAAAAAAAAGTGTCTCATGCAAGGACATAAATGAGATCGTGCACGTGTTGATCTAATTTTTGTTAGTGAGTTTTAATTATTTGCTAAAGTATACATAATAACTTTTATAATGATTAATAAGTCTCGAATAGCAAGTAAAGCTAATAACTAAACTAATAAATTTATCAAACCAGTCTATAACTGTAAAGAGATTTAAATTGACACATAACATTACGCCTGCATTTCCCAAAGGGTGAGGCAGAGATACACCTATAGTACACCAGCCAGTCCTGTTTAAATAACTTGTACAGTACAACTATTTTCTTAATGTACCTCGGCAAACTTCGTGTTTCGTCAGTCGTCGGAGAGCGTCCGATCTGCACCAAGATAGCAATCCGACGACTGACGAAACACGAAGTTTGCCAAGGAACATTAAGAAAATAGTTGTATTGTAATACAGGGCGAGCCTATTGTCATGATTACGCGTTCGGTTTATTCTTCAGTTTTCAGTCCAGCAGTCACCCTCCCTAAAATGCTTGCTGTAAACATGTTGATGAATATGTCATCTATTTCAGTCGTATCAAATTTCGGCGACGTGGCTTGCTTGCCATTAGACCCTGTAACACATAAGGAATACAAATTCGCAATACGTACTTCTGTTATCAGTGCACAGGTGGATGCCACGTACACTTATTCTTACCCAACCCAAACTGGTGGGATGACGTGAGGTTGTATATTCTTAGCTAGGGAATTCACCTTTTTAGGAAAATATAAGAAGTAATTCTATAGATCAATAAAGGTTTCAGGACATCAAATATTCTGTACACGTAATATTTAGAAGCTCGTGACAGTAAAAAAAAGCAACGGATTGCACTCCGGGAGTGCCAGCAGAAGTGAAAACTTGAATATTAACGTTGTGCAATTTTGATATTTTGGAATGGTTAGGGAATAATTTTGCACGAATTGCTTTAATTATCAGTATAAAAGTACTATCATTTATGTGGTAAAATACAATATTCATTTATTGCGCTATCGTACACAAACATGACAATCTTACGAATTTTCGATCCCGGTCACGTGTCCTGACGCGAGTTTAACATTTTTTACCCATCACAAAAAAGTGCACAATGCCGCTAAAGAAGTTTTCACTTCAATTATGTAGAAAAGCTTGGCGATAAAAAAATAGAAATTGCTGTTTACTTACTTTTAAAAATATTTCGTAGACTCTCTTCTAAATTATAATAAAGAAGCGCCATTGCTCCAGCAACCCATTTTTTATCTAGTTAAGTCATATCATAATGATGACAATCTGCGACTAAAATCAAGCTACTTTGTAACCGCCCTTAAATAACTTTGTTCTTCGGCTAGCGTTCGGGTGCTTCCGCCGATCAACGAACGACTCCTTCTGTCTTTATTTGCAGTCAGTGTTTGCAGCCGTAGCTGTCCGCGGCGTAGCACGGCAGTTGCGTCGTAGCGCTCGTAGCGGTCTGGCCTACGCTCCCCTCTACGACATTATTGGCGTAGAGATCTTTCTCATTTTCATTCTGAGATTTTGCAACTGTAATTGGACGTTTTATTAATAGTATTAAATAATAATATAATTAGTATTGGTGTTCTATTAATCGTTAGTTAATAAGTGCTTGGAAAATACCTATCGCAACAGGTAAGTCGTTTTGAAACTACATTTAAAATTTTATTGAATTTTCATTGTTTCAAAAAATCTGCAACGTAATACATCTGGTTATTTCATTTGGTTTCGACGTGTTTATTATGCGTAATAAATTATTAACACTAATATTATGTGCGTCACACTCCTTCCGTTCCCATTATGAGCTGCCAGCTAATATTATGGTAATGAAATCTCGCAGTATGGTGCGTAGCATTTACATAAACAAAAATGGGGTTTATATCGTGCCAACACAACGGTGTTTCGTATGTACGTAAGTAATATTTCATCTCACGATACGAGCTTAACGCCAGCAACAATAACCGTACAAAAACTCTAGCAATTGTTCTAGTTTCAAACTTCCACTTGGTGCCAGAAACAATACGTTTGCGGCGAGAAAAACTGCTTGAATAATTATGATAAAAAACGACGTGTTATTTACGAGCGCTGCTTTTTCAATTGTAGCTTTATCTTGCCGTCAACGCCTTTCGCTTGAGTCTTTATGACACACTTTATTTTGATAACCATCTATCAACGTCGTCTTGGAACTTCCTTTCTTTTGCATGAACCGTACCTTAAGTGTGTTTCCTAAGTCGTTGGTGGCTCAGTGTATTTTCGGAGTAAATACTGGAATGTGCACAATAAGCTCCCATTACGTTGCTTTTACGGATATACAAGTGTCTATTTGGCGCTTACCCTCGCTTACACTCCGGGGTCGTATTCTATAGCATCACGAGCGCTCGAGATAATTAATTAGCCCCTTTGATACCGGCATAGGCAGCCGCTCCGGTCCTCGTGAGATCTTTACCGGAGAATGCTTCTCTTTTTGTTTAGCTACCTTGTTATCTGCTTCTAGTTTATTTGTACAGCTTTAATGAGTTATTTTTCCGCGCTTACTTTCGTTTTACATAGCATAATGTAGTATTTCGTGAAGGTGTTTATCTTTTCGTGTTTAATTTTGTTGTTACAGCGCTCTTACAGTATTTTTCTCGCGGAGTATGTCGACTTGTAATCACTACATTATATATGAATTTCAACTTATATAATAAACGGGTATATTTGTTTTCGTTAATCCGGAAGATTCTAAACTGAAGAATCAACTTTGATCGAACATTAATCAAACATTTTTCAATATTGAAATTTTTCTTCTTCCTTTAAAGCGGGCTTTTCCCTAATATTTTTTCTTCGATGCTTTTATGTTGGCATTGTTCCATCTCAGTGAAATTAAAAAAGGGAATTCATCATCTGCACCGAGCGTTCAAATAAAACCGAGGGCAGATGTTGATTTCTGACAAGAATATTTCAAAATTCCTTGCGTAAGCAATCTTTGTACCCTGAAGGTATATTATATTTTGTTCTTGTAAATTGGCCGTATTTCTGACTCGAATTTAATTGGACCAATGTTCTCACAATAGGACTATTGGATAGATTGTCTGAGACTATTTCAATATAATTTTGTTGCTGTGTGGCTTTTGAATTCATTCTAACGGGTCTGTAGGTACCAGTAGAAAGCGCAAATTGGCTCTCCATTACTAGTGTAATAATCTTGGTTATTAGTTGACGGATATTATTCCAAACATAGCATCGACCGTATTACAGAGCCTGTAGGTAATTTATAAAACTAAGGTAAATAATAATCTTTTAAAACTTCGTACAAACAAACAAAGGAACAAAATTTTAGTACCCAAAGATCTCGTATTTATTGATCTCTGGTATTTTGACTTGAAAATTCACTTCTAGGTAGAAGTGACAGTATATCACTTTGGCAATTAAGGACGGGTTGTACATAACCATTAGATGGATTGTCTGTGTTAACGGTCAGTAATCAAAGGTATCGAATTCTGTCATTAGAAATGTATTAACAAAATTAATTTAATGTGTGCGGCTGTCGTCAAGAATACATTGACAGGTGTGAGGATATCAGATCAAACAGTGCTGAATATCTCATAATAGATTAAAACAAGAAATAAATAAAAATATGTTTAATTGGTTTTTGGTTTGGTTGGTTTGGTTGGTCAACCAAACCAACCAACCCAACCAAGAAGAAAGTTACATCTTATTAATCACAGTATTTAACTACGAATTTTGGTTGATTTGGTTGGTTGGGTTTGGTTGGTTTAATTTGTTATTTTTTTTTGTTTTGGGCATAATAATATATGAAATGCGTATTTAAATACTGTGATTAATAAGATTTAACTTACATATTTGAATTATTATTCTTGGCGTGGTCGTTGTAGAAGATAGGGTACTTTTAAGCTTCAGGTATTGCTTAAACTACATAACTCAAATCAATATGTTTGTTTCTCTTTTATATCTTCGTCAGTTTTCCAATTCTTTATTTTATCTTGTCGGACATATAATACATACCTTTTGAAGCTATGTCACTGAGCAGACTATTGAATAGAAAAGAATATTTAATAATTTGTTAACGAAGGTCGAAATAGCGTACAACCTTGAGTTGACATCGACCTTAAATCTTTTTAGTGGCTTGGCCAGAAATATATATGTCGCAGGCAGATTGTATGATTCGTCATTTTACAAACGGCGCTGTCCGTTTACAAGCGCTGGCGGTTATGCAAGATACATAAGGCAAATTGGCAATTCGTTCAATTGTTATAACATAATATCATAAAACACAGGTTGGACAAATCATACTATATTCCAGCAATCAGGTACCTATCATATCACCGTAAAATTGTGAGAAACGTGAGTTTATAATTTATCGGTATTATTTCCGTTAGATTATAAACAATCGAAAAATTTAGATCTGGGTGAAATAGGTTAGGTTAAGTTACAACTGTGACAAAACACGCGCGAGCCAAGCGAGCAAAGCGAGCGGTGCAGCGGCAGCGGTCGGCGAGCGCTTCTTCCAAGTTGCCCGCAGCTAGGCAGTCTATTTAGTATTATCGCAAGGTGCGTTACGTCGCACGCAAGTTTGATACCAGTTCACAATTTGTCGGTATTATTAGCGTTAGATTATAAACCATAAAAAAATTATGCGTTTAATTGTTTGTTGCAGTTCAAAAATGGTCGACAATTTTGTACCAATAATATTCCGCAGGACTCCTCCGAGGAACTCCATGGACGGCATGACGGCATTTTGTAAGCGGCATTTGAATTGTCCGTCAAATGTTTCATATTATAAAGTAACTAGGCAATTTACAATTTGCCGTCGACATATTTCAAAACAGCGAGCGTTTGTAAACGGACGACGCCGTTTGTAAAAAGCGGAATCATACAAATTGCCTGCGACATATATAAATCGTTTCTTTTTCGTTAAATTTAATTATCAGAGTCTGTCAGTGTCACATTTTTTATTCGGGCTGACATGATGTAAAGACGATGGCTGAAAGTCATTCTGCGGTGTTGACAATGAAGCAATATAATGCTGAGTCGGTAAAGCAGATTATATCGTGCAACGAGCAGAGAAAAATAACCCTTACGGTGATGAACATATTCTGGATGATCAAGAGAAAACCGGCTGACCTCATGTCACCAAAAGACAGTTAATAAGCTTATGTTGATCAATGCAGTATTTCCCATAGTGCTTTTGACCCACTTTGGGATGACAACAGGCTTATCAATAACTTTCATATTTAGATAACATGCAAAACAGTTTAACATAAACAAATTGTCTGTACCTAAACATAATAATCTTATCATTACACTTTTAAATAAGTTTGAAAATGTAACTAAGCCAACAATTTTAATTAATAATTTACAAAGTTCGATGTCAGTCGTAGGACTTTATAAATGTTGTCTCGTGCTATTATCTCAAAAGTAATTAAAGATTGAAAAAACTGCGTAAAATAATAAAGGTGAAGAGAACCTTGTTAATTTCCGTTTTTATACAAAATCTGTTGGCAATCCTCGTCTGGTGATTTTAAACTTTATCTTTTGAGTGTGCAAGCTTCTATATCCATACATATTATACATTTAAGTTGCTTTTCGTGTCTGTCTGTGTGATCACGTTGTTCTTCTAAACTACGCAACGGATTTTGATGCAGTTTTCACAATTATTAAGATAATGTATTACGTAAGGTTTAGGAGTATAATACATGAATAATAAACTTGTTTTGCAAGTCGTGAAAACCGTGCGAATGAGGGGCGGGTCGCTAGTAACTACAACATATAGTCATGACACATACTGAGCCACCGCTCATACGGTGTTGATCAGTACAATCAGTAGAATATTTTACGAATTCCGAGATCACATGGCAGTTTCACGAATTGGACGAGCGGTGGTGGCCCAGCGGTAACGGCCGCAACTTACAAGTGTAGGTCGTAAAGTAAAAGTTAAAGTCAAATCATTTATTTCAAATAGGCCCTTATAAGGCACTTTAGAACGTCAAAAATTTACAAAAAAATTGAATTGATTCTAGTCGCTTCCATAAGGTAGTTTTTGCATGGAAAAGAATGGGCAAGAAACTCCACCGTTAACTTGCGTAGGTTCGAACCCTGAAGGGCGATTTACTTGGTGTCAATTAATTCATCGCCACTGCTCTCAAAACGGTGAAGGAAAACATCGTGAGGAAACCGGCATGTCCTAGAACCAAAAATTTGGAGACATTATGACATCTATCAACCGGCACTGGGCCCGCGTGGTGGATAACGGCCCACGCCCTCCCACCGAGAGGTGGCCTGTGTCCAGCAGCGGAAAAATTATAGGCTGATTATGATGGCAGTTTCATACACCATTTTGTTTTTAACCTTAAGAACAGTGGGATGTTGACGCGAGATCACAACTTTCTAAAATAATCATACAGGGCAGCTGACATAGTGTAACATCACACCTGTGTTTTCCAAGTAGTTGGACAAAGGTGGTAACTTCGCCACATAAGTCTCGAACGGGGTCGGGGTGACGACCAATCCTTACAACAAGAGATTGCATAATGGCACCAAGATGTACGCTTTTTTACACTTTTTGAAAAACATTGACGACATGAATATTTTATTTTAAAGACACTTCACAAATACAGAAAAGGCGCCTTCGGAGCTTTTAAAAACGCGCTTATGTATTACTTAGTGTTAAGTATTAAGGCAGAGAAACAGAAAACGTCGATATACGCTAGTAATAATTTATTGGCAGCGGAGGATAGAACGCCCATTCTGTTCTATTCATACATTATCAGTGTATACAGAGTGTAAATATTATTTTCTTCGAGTAAAATACAGCGTTCTTGCTAGGAGTGAAATAGGAAGAAATAATGTATTGATTTATGGTCACCAGTTCTGATTTTCATTTCACCAAATGCAAGATAGGGTAATAGAAAGGATACCCTTGAAGCACAAATTATATAGAATGTTAGGTCCTATTCTAGGCATAAACTTCTTTATGTATTTATTCAAACCGAACTCCGTTACACAAATTCAATTTCCTTTTTTCCCATTGAGACAAACTCACAACTCTTAACCCCTACATTCAAATGCAAATAATATAGAATCACTTGATTGGTAGCACTGCCTACAGCCACTATTGAGTCACTCCACCAATATGTGGATACCATTACATGCAAAGAATCACACTACTACGTATCGGCCCGTTTTAATTGCATTAGGGAATAGGAGGCTTCGTCGATTTTCGTCTATTTTTTGTTATTCCGGCCTCAGTCGGGTATTTCTTTATAAAAAAGACATGTCAGGGACGTATGACCTACTGCCCCCAGGGCATTCTCCGAGATGTATCGCATTACCAACTTTAACTTAGAACATGTTTATATATATATATATATATATATAACACAACTAACTCTTGAAAAGAATATGATATGTTGTGTAGCAAAATAATGGGTACATCGAACTTTTGGGTTGTTTTTCCTGTATGACTGTATTTATTCGTAAAGAAATTGTATTTACAAAGTTAGATATCTCTGCGGAAGTAAAAGTAAGAACTGACATTAATAAGTGATCTTGCTGACAAGACGTTGTGCTTTTAGATTCAGCGATATAAACATTATTTCGCGTGTAATGGGTACTTTCATGTTTATGCTGAAAGCAGACTACTAATTGTTATGTTTTATTGTACCTAAATAGATGAAATAAGGTCATATTCCAAATTCCAATCAGCTATTTTAAGTTCGGTATCGATGCCGAACCTATTTTTAGCAGCACTTTGATCATTACGTCACAAACGTTCACTTTTAGAGCCCAGTAAGGCCATAAAAATATTAACTGGATGCAACAACAAAGCGCTGACCCAGGTCAGAGTTTCTGGTCTGCGCTCGACATAGAAGGCCGAATCTCCGCCACTGCGCCAATTGCTATTGGCATCGATTGCTATCGCATCGCTATCGAGTAACGCAAAGATCCATTTCCGACGATTGACTCTTACAATTCCGCGAGGTGATGGGCAGCTTGTACTTTTCCATTTTCAGTTAAATTGGAACGTTACGTAAAAGCCTAGTTCACTTTTAAGCTTTTTGATCTTTTAGATACGATTTCAAATAGGAATAAGAACGTTTTGTATGGTACCTAATGTATTCTTCATCAGTCTCCTGATTAGTTGGTTCTTTGTTGATCGGTTACATACTATTGAGGGTTGCAATCACAAAAATATGATCAATTGAAGGGACACGCAGTCTATCTTGTAATTGTCAGATTTCTTTGATGAGTCTAAGTTAACTCCGAATCGATAACGGTGATGTAAAACATTGTTCAATTATTTTAATGAAGTGGATCCACAAAACAAAAAATGAACCTATTAAGTTAGTTTTCGCAAATCACCAGTCGATAGAAACACAATCGACCTTTGGACTGTTAATTTGAATGAAAACAGCCAACAATACAACAACTCCAACTATTTAAATTGAGATAAGCAAACGAGTTGGGTCGGCCGTACTTTTGTCACTCAACCGCCCCTAAATGACAAATTAATTAAATGAATGACCCTGAAACAATAAAAGCCCGAATACCAACCCTAAACTCGTCCGGATGGTCCATTGTTCCTCATTGTTATCACTTGAGTGATCAGCTATCAGAAAGAACAACAGGTATAATAGTGACATCAGAAAAGAAAGGGAAATAAAATTATTACGACAGTTTTTTGTAAACAATGCTGATGGCAGTTTTATGATTGTAATAGAATTAAGTTATGTGCTTGCCTCTAGTTTTATTGCGTTATCACGTAAGTAGGATTTTATTGCAGAGGGGCATTTTACGTTTCTTTCTTTCCGTGTTATCTTTCTGCAATGCTCCAATGTTTTATACCGGTAGGAGGGTTAGGATCAACAGTATTCTTTAGAAGTCTTACCTCGTGAAGCTTTGTTGTGAAGTTAACGTGTGAAAAGTTTAATTTTCACATTGAAAGCACACTACGTACCGTATTGTGGTGTAAAGTAATTCTTTTCAGAAAAAGTTAGTGCTTAGGGCGATGACGTAGTCGCCACGCTGTGAAGCGCCGCCGCCGCGCCTCTAAGCTGTGTATATGCAACGTCGCCAGCCCCCTGTCGCGCCGCCACCGCAGATGGATGAATCCAAAACCTTCTATTTGACTTCTTACTTTGATTTTGGCACTTTCTGTACATATAATATGCAAGCACAAAGTTATTTTTTTAGTTAAACTCTGCATGTTCATTATGCTACACGTGTGATGTTTGTGGCTAGCAATGTATTGGTAAAAATGTAGAGTTATATGGCAAAATCAAGCGGAGACGGTGCGGCGACAGCATGGCGGAGCATTCAGTCTACATGGTTACGCGAAACAGTGTCGGCGTGGCTACGGTGCCGAGCTCTACACGAGCTCTTATGCTCGCAAAAAAACTGTAGATTTAAACTAACCGTCTCCTATTTAGTCACGACCTTGCAACGACCGAGTTCTAAATTACGTTACAGAAATAACTTCACCCAGCTTTGATAACTTCGAAAGTTTTCAAACTAAATTCATCCAAAATTATGTAGAGCTATCTAACAGAATTTCAAATAAACTACGAGTTGTAGATAAATTACGAAATAAATTTTCATCCCGTCAAAACCGTTTGTCATATCGAATGCTGTTTTACAATCGTAAATAAGGCCTTGTTTATAATTCTACGGGCGATAATAAAATACGTGTCAGAGGCACGTGACGATGACGGGAGGGGTCCAAAGGTAACGGTAGAATTATTAGAAATGTTCAAAGGACCGTGAAATATTGTCTTATTATTATTTTTTGTGTTGTCACGTTCTTTGTGCTCGAAGGTTGTTGATTTACTTATACTCATACATAGCACACTGCAGAAACCGTTGATCGACTTACAGTAATAGTTTGGTGCTTTTAAGGAACTTGATGTTGTTTAATACAAGTACAAAATACAAATACAAAATAGTTTATTGTGAAAAATAGAAAATTACATTTTAAAGGTGTTTGGAGCCTCCTTTTAAGCAAACAATGCCTGTATTAGAAGGCTTCGCTCTTTCACATCATTGTCGTACACCCACACTAAGTTAATATAGCGTACAGTGACCTTAAAGTAAATATGCAATGTAAGTTTTTTTTTCCGTATTTAGCTTAAATGTATTTACTAATCTTAAGAAAATGAAAATAAAAATCTATAAGTAAAGTTGCAATTTAAATTATTAACAGTAAAAATAAAAATAAAAAACCTATTCCCAGTTAATCCATGTGATGTGGTGTATAGTGTGGTGTGGTATACAGCACGTTCTTGTATGAATAAAAATAAAACGATGATAACTTGATATTGGAGTGTCGATATGCATAATTATACCTACTTAGTGGAAATAAACTAATATAAACACATTTTCTTGTCATTTGGTCAATTTGATTTTAAAACAATATTATAAATGTTAATACATTTGGAAAAATAAACACGTATGAGTTCGATAAAAATAGGTGCTAGGTAACATATAGAAAATAATTTAATTAAATGTTTTGTGTTGCGTGATGTAAATTATTTTGCATAAGTACTATTGTATAGAATCAAGTTTTTCTAACTATTCAGACAGCTGTGCAGCTGGGGAGTTTGTTCCGCCACTTCTTCTTCCCAGCTAAAGCACTAGGAAGTGGTGAAGGGCGGGCGATTTTGGGGGACTGTCTCATGTAATTTTGACGTTCGGAAAGTGCTGATTCTCAGCCTAGTTTGAATAAATGACATTTGAATTTGAATTTGAATAAAAATACAATCGTAGAAAATTGTCAGCGCGCCACAAAGGCCTTCCTGTACCGCATAGGTACAAACACTGCTATCCCAAAACTCCATGAAGGCAAGGGGGACTAGTCATTGTTCTTTTTACCATAATTACATGACGAGGACAAAAGGCAAGCGGGGTATGAAACCTCCTTAGTGACAAGCACATGCTTAAATTCCCAGACGAGAAAAAAAAAAAAGAAAACCTGTTGGAGCTGCTGAAGATTGTAAGACCATCTTTGTAAACTCAATCTCCTTTATATTATAATTATAATTGCATAGCACAGGTGTGAGTACTATGTACTAAAGAGCTACCATTTACCGGGTAATATGTCTTTCATTGACTTGAATGTGCCCTGGCGGCTGTGAGTATGTCAAGCTTTTTTTTTTTTTACGGACCCTTTAACTTGCACGTCTTTCTACTGTTCTCACATGTATAATTTCAACATTAATGATGTAACCAATATTTTGTAACAATTTATTTGATTTAAAATAGTGTCCGTGGAGTTTCTTGCCCGTTCTTCTCCATAGGTACCTACTACGCTTTGGAATGGGCAACTAGCTTCATATTTCTGACTGACCGACTTCTTGACAATTCAAAAGTGCCTGTAAATGGTTTAATTGAAATAAATGCTTTGAGTTTTGAGTTTTCTGAAAAACTCTAAGCACACCACGGGTTCCGTACCACCAAAACTTTTATAGTTGGCCTTTCTTTTTATTAATTGGCATAATAGCGGCCATATTACACGTATTCTGAAAAAAATTCAACTGACTACCTATTACGGTTCTAAAGATACAGACACTTCAACCCACGGACAGACGGACGGCGTAGTAATTGGAAGTATTAATTGAAATTTCAATTTCTTTACACTTTCTTTACAAACTTATTGTTATATCTAACACTGTTAATTAATTTTTGTACCAAAACTTGGTTTTTAGTAATTAAATAATTAATCATCTTTTTTAATAACGAATTTTTGTAGTTCACTGATCGATTTTAGATAACACGGAATCAATGAGATCGGTATTTGTTTGTTTTTGGTTAATTTGAACAATTTAAATAATTAATTAAAAACCAAACTTTCTTGTTTACTTGTTGGCTTCTGAAAAATCTTAGAAGAGAATCTAAGTAAATTTTCTCTAACGAGACGAAAACATCACTCACCACCACTCCAATTTCAACTGACTGCTAAAAACCTCATTATACCAAAGTAACAGCGTTACCCGGTATTACCCAGTACTACCCAGTGTCACCCAATGCTACCCAATGTCTCATAAACAACATCAATTTGCTGAACCCGTCTAATTGTGAGAGCGTACCTCAGTAACGTAACACCTGGAATGCGAAGCCTTAAATCCGACGAGCTTACGACCTCACCGCACCTGATACCAAGAGTTTATTCTCAGAAACGTTGTCATACGATATGAGAGTTTATGTCTTTGGAATAAAGTTGGTTTTGGCAATCGATGGGAGAATACAGAAGGTATAAAATTATGTGGGCGTAAAAATGATATGAGTGCATTAGACCGTAGCCTAATGTATTATTTGATATATGACGTAAAAACGAGTTTTAGGAAACTCCGATCTTTATATTAAACGATTGTTGCTTTTTATTAATCTTAAGAACTGAAATACGATGAAATCATTCTTTGTACAAAGGTAAGACAAAGTTTTTCTAATGGCGAATAAATGAAAGTTTCATTTAAATTGGTTGACTTTTAAATAATTGTTGGTAAGTTATAGGAATCGGATAATTTTTAGAACATCATTAATCAACGCCTTTTGTGTGACACTACACATATAGGTACATAAGTGGTGCTTACAGCACAGTGCAAGGATACACAAGATTAACATACCTAGATTACAAGACGATTCCTAGTGGTTAATGTCAGTTGTATTTTAATTTATTCCTTCTATTACCATTTCAATTGCATATATATTAACCACCAAGTAAGTATAGTCTGTTCTAAAACTAGCGCATGAAAGTGTAAACAAACCCTGATCAAGTTAAAATCTTACGCAAATACTTACACATACATCTACATACACATCTCATCATACTTACCTACACATCTGTTTTTACAAGGTTTCAACTTTATAATCTCACCACTTTTTCCAACAATTATTGTTTGAATAAAATTATTAAATTGTAATTGAAAAATCATAGACGAAACTTGAAATTAAAATTAAACTCAATTGTCAATTGAAATAGTACATTACTGTCACGGCCTGCAACAAGGGCATTGATGGACGATCGTGAAAATGTAGACCGAGGCGGAGCTGAGGCATACATACGTGAGTCCATCAACGCCTGGTTGCGGCCAAGGCTTGTATAGCTCATTCTCAAATATAGCGCGGAAATTCAAACTTAGTAAATTCATTATAAATTTCAGAATCAATGACGAACAACGAGAATTTTTTCATTTGTTGCTTCTCAACTTTAATCAGCTCTATTTGCAAACCATATCGAAATTTAAATAAAACCTTTGATAAATTAGGTAACTTTAAATTTTATTTTATTTAAATTTCGATTCAACATGCCATGTGTTGAAGTAAAATTTCATTCCATTTTTAAATAACACGACAGATATGAGCTTTCATAGTAATTTATTTGGCCGCTAAACACGACAGATATGGATTTTCATACAAACAATGCCGGCCGGGCGCTTACATGTATTCGGCCAGTACAGCAATTTCGATTCATCTCGAAGAAGCTTATTAAAATAATGCTCGAATTTCTAAGCATGTTTGAGAAAAAATATTTTATAGATGGTTTAAGTATTCAAATAATCAAATCAAAATACTCAACTTGTAAGTAGCACTACAAATTGGCATCCACAAGTATATTTTTTGATCCATTTGTTTATATTTTAAAATTATACTTTTGGAACAAACTATATCTATTAGAATCACCATACATCAACTAGTCTAGGTATTGCTCTACTGAATGTCGAGGTGTATTTTGTAGTGGACAAGATTACACCTCGACAGTTTGGCGTAAATTTGTATCTGGCTAGATAGCCAGATACAAATTTACGCCAAACTGCATTCAGACTATGCTCTCAAGAATTGCCTTAAGTCTAACTTTGAGCTAGGAAACTCGGTCCAAGCAACAGCCGTTGACGTCACTATCCGATGGTCTTACTAGCTATACGACTAGCAGATGCGGCCAGCTATCTCTCAGCTTCATGCTTGTCTATTTATTGACCTGAAACGTTTTGCTTTTGAAATCTTTAGATACTGTATCGACCATTCATAGGAGGGTAAAGTTAAGTTTTCTCACTGAATGGGTAAGGGTTGAGACTTACAGCTGTGGCGCTAGTTTCCACTGATTGTATGTTCTGAACTTGTCCTCATATCACTTAGAAAACTTTTAAGTAATACGTTTTTGATTTTCATCTTTCACCTAGAATGAATCGCCTTAACAAACACAAATTGAAATATAACAATAATACCAGTCTATTATAGCCTAATTGCCGGCAAAGAATGATCTTATTTTCATGCAGTAGAAGTAAGTAAGTAAGTAAGTAGGCAGTTTTATTCAGAGCAAATTGTATCTTCTCAATCCATTGCACTATTTTCAGCTTCAGTATTATCTAGTTTGAACAGCGTACACTATACAGATAGTGGTAACAATTATGTTTTGCAAGGTTTAGTCGCGAAGAGCTCGAACTAACTTCTTGAGCTCTTGCTTAACAGTTTGATTAAGGGCCTGACGGTTCCCAAGTCGAGAGCTTCCTTATAAACTTGAACCACCGTTGCTTGTGTTGAGTACCTCCTTGTATCGTAGTTACAATATAAGGGAGAACTTGTGTTCGCTCTTCGGCGCTTACAAAATAATGGTGAGTGCGTGTAAATTTATGACTATTTTTGGAATTTTCTCGATTTAAATAAAATAAACTTAACACAGAAACGTAAAAAAGGTGAGGTTATTTTGGGACTGTTTTTAACAAATAGCCTATCTAAAATATAAGAATATGTGCGTCAATTCATAGTATACTCAAAGTATAGTAGTAAAGTCAACCGCATGTTATTATAAGTAACTATTGAACTACGAAATCCACCCTTACTGGTACAAAATAAAGGCGCCGTAAAATTCAAATTGGTACCATAGACGAGCGATTGACAGCACGTTCGTGTGTTTGTAAAAAAATGGTTTATGCGATCGATGTGAAAAGTTGACTAACGAATGTGAGTAGCTGGAGCAGTTAGTAGAGAAGTTATTGGTTTAAAATCCATCAATAGACTACTAGCCCAGTCAATATCGACACAAAAAATGCAAACGTCGCAAACGTACCGGCTGAACGACTTTCTTTCTTCTTTTTTATCCTTTTTTTTTTGAATGTTTTTCTCTAAAAGGACCATTAGTTTTTAACAAGAGAGTTGATGTTGATCCTACGTCACAACAAAACAATCAGATGAACAATTGAAACAGGATTTTGCGTATCAGCTAGCACCGTATCCCTTGTCCTTGTTCACTGACGAAGGAATGTGCAAGGGCACGAAATCTGCCTTCTACTCAACTACAGCACTACAAGAACTATAACACTTTTTACAGGACCATTAGTTCAGCCGGTACATGTCTTGGCAAATGACCCTAAATCAAAAAAAAATTGCCCTCTTTGACTAGCTGTATCTTCGCAACCCATGGACCTAGAGTGCTTGGATTGCTCATGGCTCAAATTATATCAAATTTAGCTTGCTTCACAAAAATATGCATCAAAGATACCTAAAAACGCGTAGTTAAAGTATGTTTTTCAATAAAACTGAAACAACTGCCAGAATTTCGCAGTTTTTCGAGCACCATAGTAGTAGCACAAGGTTTTCAGAGTTGCAAACTTGGGTATAAACTTCTCTCAGGGGATCTCACAACATATAAAAGAATCGTAGTTACATGCGCTTTTGTGATGTTTTATGTTGTTATTGACTGGGCTATGTTATAGGAAATAGTTATTTTATGCTACCTATTGTCAGTTTCTCCGAATAGTATTAAATGAACTATTTATGATTTTTATTCAAACTCACAGTATTTTTCTCTTTTTGTCAAACTAAATAACTGTGAGTGTGTTGTCCGCCGCGCTCAGCGGCCTGTAGCGTTTTGTGAGTGCACTGTGCACAGATCAATCTAATCGATAGAAACAGGTTTTGCTGAGACAGTTAAGAAAGAAAATAAAGAAAAATTGTTTATTCTGCACAGACAAAACGCACATTTAAAAATAAAAAAGACATAAAATACACACATACAAAAGTAGCCAAAAGCCTCGTATTCAATCAATAAATAAAAGTTTGAAAATGTTGTTCATTGGTTGATGTCAAGGCTACGGACCAAAGACAATATTGCGTAATTACTGTTGCGACATTGGCAAATGACAACAAAAACGTAACAAAAACAAAATGCCGATTGCAGAGTTAACTACTTTTGTAACAAATAATAAGAAATCATTGCTCAACGAAATGCTGTGGCTTCGGACGAACCTAACGTCAACAGCGCTGGTTTTCAGCAATTACCTATAACTACAGTTCTAATTACAGTTCTTGTTGTTTTTGTAATTATATTTGTTTAATTACTAGTTCATTTATTTATCAATTTAAAAAATATGTTTTAGGTAAGTTGAAACTGTTTGTACTTCCCGTGACTTTTCCCTGAGGGTTTATTAGAAAACCAGCTTCAGACAGCATCTGTCTGGCGTTAATTCTGAAATGAACCTTTTTGGCGCAGCCGTGAGGCACACACTATTTTTGTTAATGCATTATTTTCACTTTTTATGTTGTTATTTGTATTTGGTGTTTTACAAACTGTGTCCAAATAAACGTTATTCTATTCTATTCTAACCGTTAAACGACATCGTGGGATCATTTTGTGTTTCTATTTATATCAATGATTTAAAGATTTTTCTTGAAGCAGTAGCTTTGCGTCTAGAAGCCTTTTTTTTTTTTTTTTTTTGGGTGGGAAATTATCAAATAACTTCTCCCGCTCTGGGTGGAGCGGGAGGGCGTGTCAGACTCTTACTGACTAAAACCCACCCGTGTTCCTTCCGTTGCCTTTACGTTGCCAGGGGCTACGGTATCCCTTTCGGACTTTCCCGCAACCCCGGCAGGCATCGGTCCTAACGGACCCCTTTCGTTGTGCTGACATCTCTTTGAGGCGCGCGTGGAACACAACGCGCCGTCGACCCGGGCCTGGTCCTTATCGGACGGCGAGCTACCCATTGCTCACCGTCCGCAAGACCGCGCCTACGGTGGCCGGGAATCGGCTTGCGATTCCCGACGCCCAGGGCGTCTCCTGCGGCGGCTAGGGGCGTGAGGGCGCGAAATTTGCCTCTCCCTCACGCGTTCTGCCTCCTCCTTCGCGAGCATTACTGCTTCGCAGAAGGAGGTGACGGCCTCCCATGCCCTCTCGCTCCGTACCATGGCCTGGACTAGGGCCGGACGCGAGAGATCCCCGCCACCGATCGCCTCCACGAGGACACGGCGATGCTCTGCCCAAGCCGGACAGACCTCCACCGTATGCTCAACCGTGTCCTCCGGGCGATCCACGCAGTGATGACACCCGGGCGTTTCCTCCCGCCTGATGCGAAACAGGAACCTCCCGAAACAACCATGTCCGTGCGTCTAGAAGCCTTGTTTACTTTTGTTTCACGATACCAGACATATATTTCAACTCCTACCTTTACTCCTACTACAATCAACCGACTTGCTTGATTATGCAGAAAAACAAACCATAAATAAATAAGAACTTTACTATGTATTTCATAGCGAAAAAATATTACAGCAAAACATAAACTGTTGTTACGCTACTTAGTCACTTAGCAAGTTAGTTTTCCCTGAAAAAGTTGTGTAATGCAGTGGTCATTTATCTCGAACGCCAGCCACATATGCCGCCGCGTCTGCCGTAGCATTGTATTTTGTATTTGTTCCATATCTGTCGTGTGCCGCTATGATAATCAGCTTTATGCAAGTTTGGCGCACACTGCGTCTATTGGTATTCATTTTGTGAGGTTGTGTTGGTTTTCAAGTTGGGACGTAAATAGGAACGTTATTATTTATTATTTTTTATTTTACAGGCTTTAAAGCTACTCCCTAAGTTTATCATGAACTTTTTAATGCTAACTAACGTAATTTATGTTGAATTTTTCCGATGAAACAATGTATATTTTACTTCGTTCGTTACTTTTTCCAACAATAAAATAAACTACGAGAAAACAAATAAAAATTCTAAATATTATGTAGGAATGCGCACCCTGATACAGTATTATGGAATAATGATTGCAAAGAAACTAATGAATTCTTATCAATGTATGTATCGTGGCCAGATCTTAGAATTGATCAATTCATGAAATGAACATCGACCGCTGCTGATGACATCATGATATGGTCTGGCCAGAGCATTGAATACTCAACGTTTGACGATATGAACGGTTAAACGACTACTTCATAATGTGGCAAAAATTTTTTGATCATATAGTAAAATAGTTAGATAATCTACCGGTAGAGGCATTGATGTCGCTTTGTTTTTGTTTGCATCATGGTGGCGGCATACAATAAATCAAACAAAATAGGGTGCCCAAGCAAAAAAAGTCGATAGACTTTTATTGGGTTTCCAAATATGATATTATGGAAAGCGATCTACGTGGAAATAGCGCTCGCCAGCCGCTACTACGGCGTGAAATGCAACATAGCACTTAAAATTAGTTTTTGAAATGTAAAAAATTACGGCGCTTATGTGGAACCACGACCAAGTAACGAGAGCCTAGCGAGCGGAGCGAGCAGTGCCGCGGCAGCGGCCGGCGAGCGTTACTTCCAAGTTGGTTGCAGTTACTCGGCTATTTTTACTACACCTTAAACCATGGATACTTTACATTAATGATATGGCCAAACGTCGACTGACATATCATTAAGCGTTGACGTTTAAGCGATATGGTCAATTTTAGCCGGCCATTTCATGAAATGTTCAATTCTAAGATCTGGTCACGACATATGCATTTTTTTGTTAAGGATGACTTTACCCACTGAAGGGTCCCAAAATCAATTCATGGTCAGATTACGACTACATTGTTTATTGTAAAATAAAGATACATTAGGAGAAGCAGTAGATTACTTATTCTTATGCATAGAGAATATAGAGAAAACTAGCTACTCTGACTGTACGTTATATCCTTCACCTATCTATCTGTTTCATAACTTTCCAGACCAATAAACAAGTTTGTATTCGGTTTATTTGCAACACTAGTTCAAAAGCATGCAAAACAAGTGATCAACATTCTACAAGGGTACCTTGTTTATGCAAACTAGATTTTCACCTCTTCCATGTTTATAATCCCAGGAGAAACTATCAAAACGAACTTGGGTATTAACCGTCGCTTTGCAAATTCGATTTACCTTTTTCTATCAATGTTTACCTCGATAAACAAGTTTGGGCTATCCTAAATTGCTGTCTGTATAGACCCAAAATAATTTCATATTTTATATCTTGTTTATATTCTTTCTTTTATTCACAAAGTTACTCTCTATTAGCCTTTTTTTACATAAAGAAGTATAATATTAAGCTTTTCATAATTCTACTTTAGTTGTAACTGGAGAAAAGCGGCTTACCCCGCCCGTAATCGCAGGGTTAACATCTTAATTTAATTTGAGAAGAACCTAATATTTCAATCCCAAATGTTGTTGCTTTACGTAATTTGTATGTTCATTAATGAGGGTTGAAGAGGGAATTCCTTTGCACAATAGGTGAAATAATTCGCTCCAGGATGTACGTACATACTGAAGGAAAAACGGGATTGGAATCTCACCTTTCTTGAACCTTCCTTATACCTATTATATTAACGTTTTTAACCGTTTGTCAAGCGTATAGATTATAACAATCATTCCCCATGGCTACAAAACCTCATTTTCATAAAACAGATGAATATAAAATTTATAAATTTTCAGGCATTAAAATTACAATTAACTGCAAAAACACCTTTTATTATTTGTCTAAAAATAGAAGAGAGTATTCTAGTCACAGTTATTGTGATTATTTCGATCTTCTAAACGAATAAAAATCAAACTTAATAAAAATATTACATCCCCGTCTACCTTCATTTTATTAATCATGTCTGTCAGTTATTTAAGGATTGTCTCTTCAGTACGAATATCCGGTTCTGGAAATAGCGCGTGCCTTAGATCCCGACTACGCCGACAGAAGATTCAGGATTATTCAATAAGGGAATTTTGTAGATAACGGTATTAACATCAGGTAACAGAATAGGGAAAATGTATTAGTATTAGCAACGACTTACGAGTATAATAAAGTCACCACAAGAAATTGGAGATTTTTGTCAAAGGTTAAGTGCGTCTTATTCATAAGGGACCCTTATTCAAGTCTTTACGAGAAATGTCCCTAATTTGGAAAAATACAGTGAATTACTAACAACCTTAAACTTAAGATGATGATAATTATTTATAGATATAAAATGAAAATAAAGCATTCATAACAATAACTGTCTTTTTTTGCAAAGCTTACTATCGCTTCACGATGGTTATTATTAAATAGCTTCATACATCAAGTACAAAGAAAATAATCCCATTTTTCTTCTCTTACAAATAAAATACCCATCTATAATATCGATATCTAAGTTATCTCGACCGTAGTGCTGTGACATAAGACACAATATATCCTCAATCCAATTTCGATTGTCTTCAGGAAGGTCTTGGAACGCCAGATATTTCCCTACTCGATAAATTCAAGTCGGAGTCTAACAACTGGACTGTCTACTTGGATTATCTGACAGCTTGCAGCTTAGCGCTTGAAGTTATTGCACAGCATAGACACTTTAGCAACATGTTTTGTTGCTTAGATTGTAAATCTTAAAGTGTATTTTACTTGGTATGTGCCATTATGTACGCAACAGATTTAAAAATGACCGAAGAAATTACAGTACAACTAATTCTGAATGTCCCCCGGCAAACTTCGTGTTTCGTCAGTCGTCGGATATCTATCAGTTGCCCTTTGTACTTGGTAATTATGGTTGACGGCAACGCGGGCGCAGCGGTAGGAATCAATACGTATTATCGAAGAACTTCATTTATAAGCAGTTTGAAAACAAAACCTCGTGAACACGATGACCACATTTGTTACCGCCCGGTTCTATAGCGGCCGAGCGCTGCAAGCAGAAATAGTCCTTACGGTGTATAGATATGAACTTCTTCGATGGTACAAGCACCAAGTGCAAAGAGCAACTGATTGAAATCTTACGACTGACGAAATACGAAGTTTGCCGATTTCCCAAAAAATATTTGTACTGTAGTTTCATTCTTCCGGAAAATTGCTTATTATTGCCGTATAGTTAAAGTGTCAAAGTTATTTAATAATGAATCTCAGAGTAAAATCTACAATATACTTTATTATTTTGACTCAATTTCCGGAACCGTCTTTTCGAAAAATTCGTAAAAATCCGGACGCATAAATACAAAGGCAATGTGTTATCCGTTGAAAAAACATGTCCGACCAAAAACGGTTCATTAGAACAAACCTAATCCTATTGCGGAAATTGTGATAACGGTCTGGTGGCGTGTCGGGTGGGTCGTGCGGTATCGGACAAAATCGTGCGGTATCGGGCATAGTCGGACGATTCCGGGTGATGTCGTGGTGGCCAACAGTGCGGTGTGATGCGGTTGCTGCGCTTTCGCTTAAAAGTCACTTGACTTAGCATAACCTTTAATTATCTGCTCCATTGCATGGGGTACTTTATCGACTCTGTACGCTGTTGCATGGTATCATTGAAGTAGAAAACTTTCATAGGACTACAGAGTGGGTTATCCTACCCTACCTTACCCTACCTTACCCTTTTACTCATCCTTACTGGAAAGCGATTTTAAGAGCGCTTATCCTAAAAGTTGGCAACGTCGCAAATAGCTGTCAAATATTTACCTGTTTTGATTAATTTGGCAATATTACTGTATGGAAATTTGAAATGTGGCTAACTAGCGAACTAAAATATTAATAATGAAATGCAATAATTAATATCGTAAAACCGAATATTTCGTTTTAGATGCAAAAAAAGTATTTGGAAACTTTCCAAGAAACTTTCCAAATGCCTTTTTTTACACATAAAACGGTTACAACTTCAAATTCAGTGTAATAATAGCAATTCATTATTAATATTCTAGTTCGCTAGTCAGCCAAATTTCTTATTTCCATATAGTAATATTTCCACATTAATCAAAACAGCGAAACATTTGACATCTATTTGCGACGTTCCCCACTTTCAGAATAAACGCTCTTAACAAAATTTGAATAACTATCACCCCTTTCTTGCCAAAATAATTTAAACTAAAGGATTATTGGCATTATATTAGGTATTTAAATCGATAATCTGTGGATTTTGATTTACTCATTTAATTTATTTCAATAATTGTTATTCAATTTACACAATTAAAATAAACAACGGTTTACGAACACTGGTTTTGTTGTTTCAGGAAAAAGCAACAATATGTATGTTTTATTTCATGATTAATATTATGTTAAACTTCAATGAATAAAAATAACTTCATTTTAATTATCTTGTGATGGGTTTTATTAATACAATCGAAAATATCTGTGTGCGTCGTACCGAGATAACTGGCCATCGCACAGACAGTTCCATTATATTTGCCGCTCGGCAATTTATCTCCCAGCGCTTTTTGTTGGCGATGCTTGTAAACTATGAATAGAGGAATCAATTCCAGTGCCGGCACTCGAAACCAAATGAAAACCAATACATGAATATCAGTTTATACGTTACAGCAATCATTTTGAGTTTCTAATTGTTTCAGATTCGGTGAAAAGGAAAACATGTGCTGGACAAGGATATACAAGATGATAAAACTACAGTATGTGATGAAACTGCGGGTGAAGTAAATGTTGTTAGTGACAGCGTGGTTTTAGCCATGTATTGCAAAGTAATATACGCAGCGGTGGCTGCGCTGACACTACAAATAATTGGTGCAGCGCGGCTGATGTGCCCGAGTGACCCTAACTGTGTTTGCGGCGGCACGCTCGCCGTTGAACTCAATTGCAACATCGATGGTGAGTGCACTTAAATGTTGACGCTTACGAATGCCTTTT
Source organism: Xanthia icteritia (assembly GCA_949128155.2). NCBI lineage: Eukaryota > Metazoa > Arthropoda > Insecta > Lepidoptera > Noctuidae > Xanthia > Xanthia icteritia. Next base: position 9,407,686 of record OX421942.2, on the reverse strand, counting down.
AAAGCCGAGTCACAACTTTTGCAGCGTAATTTAAATTTTTCTTAACACAAACTTCCTTCCCCACTTTTTATTACGACACCGTAAGCGGATTACGTCATGTTCGGTTTTAAAGTCGCGTTTTTAAGTGTATATTTCAGCAGTATTTTTACTAACGTAAAATAAACTTTTCAGGTCGAACAGTAAAAATAAATTTACTACCAAACATCTACATAAATATTAAATGTGAAAACGCATCGAGTCTCGACTACAGCAAGTTACCAAAATGTGCCAACAATATGAGTTCATTTAAATCTGTCAGTTTCAAGGATTGTCCATTGCCAGCGTCCTCATTCAAAGACGTGCTGACTAGTATGGGTGTATCGAAGACCATGGCACTGATATTCCAGAATGCAAAAAACCTGTCAGGATACTTTGACAGGAAACACTTTGCAGGATTACAAGACTTGACAAAGCTTCTTCTGTCGATAAATGGGATTACTCATCTTCCAGATAATTTGTTTATGGATATTAATAAGTTAACATGGTTAAACATAAGATCCAATACTATAAACCTCTCGGAAGAGTTGTTTAAGCCATTGGAAAAACTGGAAACTCTAGAGATTAGTCATAATCACATGACCAATATTTCTTCGAATTTATTTTCTCATTTATCTTTCTTAAGAAAACTTTCCTTGTGGCAGAGCAACGTCACCTGGTTTTCGAAAGATCTTTTCACAGGCGTCGACGTGCTAGAAGAATTAGATCTCAGTTCTAATGGTCTTAACGAACTTCCTGCGTCAATATTTAAGCCCCTAAAGAAATTAAAGAAACTGACGTTATTCTCCAACAAATTTTCATCGCTACCACAGAATTTGTTCAGAAATAATGCGGAACTTGAAACAGTGGTGATACTAAACAATGACGTCAAACTGATGGAGCTACCTAAATACCTTTTTGGGGATTTGCCAAACTTGAAGCAAATATATATTCAGAGAAGTGGTCTAGAAACCGTGCCGTACGACGTTTTTGCCAATTCACCGCTAATTACCAACATATCATTAGCATACAATGACCTTAGAAAACTGCCGGAAGCCATTTTTAACGATCAAATAAATCTTCTCGAGCTGGATCTGAGTTACAATCAACTGAGCGAGTTGAAGCCTAAATTGTTTTCATCTTTAGTGAGATTGGAAAGGCTTAAATTATGTCATAACTCTCTTGTGGAAATATCTGGGTAAGTAAAATTCGAGTTGGCTCAATATCCTTTTATATGATTATCGGGTATGTGACGTAATTTATTTTTATTACAGCCAAACCTTTTCGTCTCTACTTAGCCTAATATACTTGGAAATGGAGAATAATAATTTGAAAACGATTTCGTCGTATTTGTTCAGTAACAATAAACAGAGAATGTCAATATCTCTGGCTTACAATAAACTTGATTTTGAAGACAAAGAGTTGACAAACAATTCTTGGATGGTGAAAAGGGCATCACCTTTTGCCCACACTTATAATTTGAAGCTATTGAATATAAGTCATAATGAATTTAAAGTGGCTTTTGAGGACTGGTGGGTGAACGGCCATGAGAATCTAGATATTAGTCACAATAATATACACAACCTTTGGGTAAGTGTTTCAAGTCATTTAAATAGAGGTAAAAAATAAACAGTTGTGGTTAATTTAGAATAATGTCTTATGTTTCAGACTGATGAGGAGGCTTTAAAAAACTACCGAAACATCATGAAAAAACCCATGAAGAACGTATGGATTTCGAAAAATCCTCTCAACTGTGGATGCGAGAACTATTTATTCATTGATTATATACTAGAATATACAAAAACCAAGGTGGGATTTAAGATACTATCCCGAAATTATATTTAAATATAGTATGTAGAACAAAAGAAAACTAATGCTCACTTAATTGTTCCAGATTGTCGACTTGAGACATGTGCGGTGTCCACTCTGGGCTAAAGAAGCATGTTACATGCGATTCACAATTCTAATTACGCTCATGACCATCGTTATATCACTATACACAATTATTTTAATAGTGTTCATAATCTATAGGAAGCAAATTAATTCGATTGTAAAGAAAAAATTAAATAAGTTTCATACTTCAACTCCAAAAAAATGTAAGGGTAAGGGATTCAGAATAAACCTGGATTTCTGTCCTCAAGATGAAGAATTTGTAACCAGAGAAATGTTACCAATCATGGATAACACGGAATGTCTGAAAAGTCTTATTCCCCCGATCAAACGAACAGAATATAAAAACACTTGTTTTAGGAAGTCGGCGAATTTTAAACGTTACGTCAAAGATGTGAAACCACGAGCCAGAATCGTTGTGTTCTCATCCAACTACTTAACGCAACGTTTTGGTCACGTTGACATCAAGAAAATACATAGTGAAATGTTGAAAGCTGTAAATACCGTTTACGTTTTCGCCGATATCGGTCCGGAGAACTCAATATATGCGTTTCTGGAAGAACAACGCGATGTTCGAAGGACACTAAAGTGGGATGAAGAATATTTCTGGACGAAGTTGCTTTTTATGCTGAAAGATTTTGTATTAGCTGATGAGCCAAAACAAATGAAAGAAATATTTATTGCTCCACCGGAATCGTTCGTGACTTCAAACGTCAAGTCTCTATCTCTGTCAAATCTACCGGAATGGCCCAACATGTACGATGTGAACTCATTGGCACACAGTTTCAACACACTGACATACAGTCAAGTTTAGTTACACTCTCTATACTTAATTTAGCGAGGTAAAGACTGACTTCTCCGCTACAATAACATCTGAACACAATCATAATTTTCGAATCTTCATTTATTTTATATCTTTATGTTAAGATGTAGTAGTACTAAATACGGCTTGTATAAAATTTTTATAAAACTATTTTATCATGTAAAAATTAGGGTAATAATTTATTATTTATAAACAGTAACTGTGAATAGTAAGCAAACCCACTCGTTGTACTGCGGTTTAACCATGATGCCTACTTCAAAGAAGTGTGTATCATCAAAAACAAAGGCAAATGTAATCAATATGTAAGCGTTTATTTAAAGTAAGTGTAAATAAATTTAATGAAACATTAATATAAACGAAAACATTAAAGTTTCTTGGAAACTGCATGTTGTTAAGAGTTGTAAACTGCAGCTTATAATAAAACCTGTACTTTAACAACAAGCTGGTTATTTTATTTACCTACACCCTTTCAGAATTAATAAACATTTTATACCCTCTTGAGTTTTACGATTAATTTAATTTGCAGGTTCATTTGGAAGATAATATTCTGTATTTATTTTCGGCAGATAAATTCATTCGATAATATAAACGAAACAGCAGTGCTATTCTCTAACCATCTCACCGTGAGAACTTAGGTGAAGTGAGCTCGGAGTGAGCTGTCAGTCCCTAGCAGCAGGTGGAATGACAGTTCACTTCACCTAAGTTTTCACCGTGAGATTATTACAGAATAGACCGGCTGTACTGTTTTTTTCGTAAAATCTCTTCTAAAAAATCGTCATCATTTCAGCCGTAAGACGTCCACTGCTGGACATAGGTCTCCCCGAAGCACCGGCACTTCAACCGGTTCTGTGCTTCCTGCATCCAGCGGATTCCTGCGGACTCCTGCTTTTCTAAAGGATACATTCTTACCTGTTAAGTGCATAAAAACCAAACTAGCAGAATAACTTAAACATCCACTGCGGAACATAATTAATTGGTTATCGGAGTTTGTTTTTGCTTGCAGCCAGTGGGACGCTTCTAGCAAACTTTTCGATTTTAGCTTTTACCCATTTTTTTCAATACCTTCGAGTATGGAGTAGCTCAGCAGCAGCAGCAGCATTACTTGAGTTCTTGGTAAAGAAGCTCATCCGGAGAAGGACTACCAAACCGGTGTCTTTCTGCTGCTAATCTACGTTGCTGTGTTCCGGCTTAAAGAGTATGAATATATATATATACAGGGTGACTTTGAAAAAAATCGACAAAATTTTAGGGGGTGTTAAGTACCCATCAAATATAAACAACTTTTACTATTTGATGGGGGTAGAACACCCCTTAAATTTTGTCTATTGTTTTCTTAGTCACCCTGTATATAAGGAGGTATATGAATTCATTTCTTACTTGTCACCACTCTCTTCACTTTTTCCTTAGGATACTAAAGACTCTGACGTCTCTTGTATGGCACAAATATCTATAATGGACATCTGTAATGTCCGTTATAGATATTTGTGCCCACTTACCATAAGATAAGCTGTATGAATGAATTTGAAATGGGGTCGGCTTCCAGTCTCACCGGATGCAGCTGACTTTTACATGAAGCGACTACCTATCTGACCTCCATAACCAAGTAACTGGGTAATACGATACCCATTGGTAAGATTGCTTGTCAGACTTTCGGGCTTCTGACGACCCGTAACCCGTACTGTCAAAGATCCATGAATGACAGCCGGGACCAACGGCAACCACGAGCTCCTCAATGAAAACAAAAAAACAAAGAAAATGCTACCAGAATATCGTAATTTAATACGTTATTCTATCGATCTCAGAAGCCGTATCAGTTATAGAGTTAATTGAAAGGGTGGATAGCTTGGTATTGATTACTCTAACCTTCGAAGTAGGCAGTTTTCCTCATAAAACCTTTTACTGATTGGTATCTTTATTGTAATCGTGAAATGTGTAAATAATGAAAGTCGTGTTCATTGATTTTTTTTATATTTATTACTGAAATGACATTGAAGGGTTATTCAGTTACTGAGTGAATGTATTCTATTTTGATCACATTTATTTCTTAATTATTCATGTGAATTAAGGGCAACAAATATAAAGCCCCCAGTACACGTTGCGCAAACACAAAAGTCACGCTAATCAAACGGCTAATCACGCAAAAAGGCAAGCGACGGGCTCGCCCAACGTGTAAGTACTGGGACTTTATAACATCCGAGTTTCAGACCGGACAATCTATCAATTATCTAATATGTAACCACAAAATTGTACTTAGCGGTTCATTAAATTCAAATCAATGATTCAAGAGAGTCTATCCAATGATGTTTAAAAATGAAATCATTAATTATTCGATTCCAATTCAATCACAAATATGATGAGCCCATAACCCAAAAAGTCGATAAGCAATATATAAACCAACATCAATATCGCATGGGAATCAATTGCGAATGACAGTTGGCCGAGAACCTCCATCAATGTTAAACCATAACCATGGCAACGTGCAAGCGAGGGGTGCCGAATGGAGCCGAGCGGAGCTGACGGAAGCCGAGAGGACCCGAGCACTGGTGGAAATATAACGGCACTTTTATATTGGCAATAAATTGTCGGTTATGAAATCTATATATGTACAATGTGCTGGTAATGGTCGTGAATAAATAAGCATGTACTTTTTGTTTGGAATAGGGTTTCGTTCATTTTTGTGAAATATTCCACACAGATTTGATGAAAAATTATAGGCCCCATATTCCATCATTCTGAGGGGCATAAAAACGCCACTGATGCCGCGATTAACGTGGTGTATAAAACTCTAAAAGAAGAAAAAAAGTAGTACAAGCCAGATGGAAATAACCCTTTTTTATGTTGTATCGACAGTATTTTAATTGAATTTCCATTTACTGTTTGGGCCTAGTGGGTGGCCTTGTTAATTGTTAATAGCGGCATCAATGTAAGTATACTTGTGACGAAAGTGGGTCATGGTTTGGTCAATCTGTTTGAATTATTTTTCCTGTGAGGTCGGACTTGAAGATACTACCTTTATTAGATTTAAATAATTTTATTAACAAATCATAGAAGAAGTCTATTACAGTACATTTTAAAGTTTTTACAAGTAGGTATTTTCAGTTTTTACTTTGATAAGAAAAACAACAGTTTGACTTGAAACCATTGTTACTAAATCATTGTACAGACGCCAGCACATCAACCTACTACAATCTGTCAAATTTCTTTAATAGATTTTCAACTTTATCACTGAAGCATAAGGTTCAAAGTTGATTGGGAAAATTTGACAGTTTCGGGTAGGTTGACCTGCTGGCGTCTATACATAAAAGTCGTTAAAATCACATAAAGCTAGAACAGATTGGTTTTCAAGATCACTATCTACACTTCGACAAATTGAGCTTTCTTTTAATGGATTTCCACACTGCAGTGAAACTACTTTCTTTGATTCAATAAACTTTAATTTGATACTAGGATTTTCTTAAATATTGGAGATGCTTTTGCAGTCCAATATCATATAGTATACGAATAACTTGACCCGGAACGACTAATGTTTAGGCTAAAAAATCTGTTTATTACTAAGAACGTACGAAGAATTACAAATACAAAATTACTCTATTGGCATTAATTTCAACTAAAGCCTGAAGTACACGGTGCAATTAGTTTGCATGTGGCACACCATAAGTTGACGCAACAATAAAAGTTGCACCGTCTATACAGTGTTTAGACTATGCAAGTCATTTGTTCTTTCAATTTTTTTGTATGTTTCAGGCAAGAAACTTGCATCGTGTAAACTGGGTATTACAGTTTCCAGTCGTAAAAATGGCACATCGTACTGTCGGAAAGTTTGACTTTGTAGAGGGTCGTCTCTGTTACTCATAAATAATCGTGTCTATTTAAAGCTCAATGTGTCATAATAATATTATTATTTACTTTCAATTGATATTATTTCCACTTAAAGAAATATCAACCTTATGCTAATGTATACTAAGTTGATTTAAGCATGACTAGTACAATAGAAAAAGCCATAAAAACTTTTATTGAAGTTGTAGCGTAAACTGAACCTTATGTGTAGGTGTTAACGTTATTTTTCCAAAAAAATCGTATTTATTTACATGTTTTTAGAATTAATAGCGAACGTAGAGTACGTGTCTACACCAAAAATATGCCACGTTCACACGACACAGGGTTCATTAAACAAAAGCTCTTGTAACAGCTACTCACCGGTTATAACACTGGTTATATTGCACACACAATCATAAGTATCAGTAAATACCATCAACACGGCAACAGACTCTCAATCATGTTGCGGTAACAGAATGCAATAATGATTCAGTTTTAACTGATCATAATTCTACAATCTGATATTTGGTGAGCGGTTACATTATCATTGGGATTGTTATAAACTGTAGTTTTAATTAAAATTATTCTCATATACCTTTTGTTGATCCATAAGGTACCCGATATAACAGATGTTACGTAACCATGATTGGCTACGGTATTGCTGGACATAGTATGTATTTACCTTTACAGTTTTCATTTGAAAAGTACCTACATCTATTAGACTACCTTAGATTCTTTATGTCGTAGAATCTAGCAATCATAGGTCAATCTATAAACGCTACTTAGCACGTAAGTCAATGTTGGCTAAGCGATTCCTGTCAATGGTGGCTATTCTCTTATCACAAATCCCTCTAAACTAGACAAAAAATCACCAAAATTTAGTTTATTCCTGTCAACGACGATTTTCATTCTGAAATAGACTAAAGTGATACAACTTAACTATATTTTAGTTTGACAGAACTAAGATGGCACTGAGTTATTAATTTAGTAAAAATGCAAATGGACGTTTTCTAACTAAATCTGACTATTTTTAATCGCGGTTTTAAAAGGTGTGGTACAAAATAAGTTGTCATGAACTAAAATTCACACTAATACCTCGACTTCAGGTGCAAAAACAATACTGTATCTTTTTTTTCTTTTCTTTAGCTTATATCTCGAAAATGGTGTGTCCTATCGAAAAAATAATGTTTCGACCGTTTTTATAAAATCCATAAACCCCTAAAACTCAACATGTAGGTAAGGTAATAGTTTTTCATATTTTCCATACAAAAAGTGAAAAATAAAACACGTCGAGGCTGTCGCCAAAGCGCGACCCCTGCTCTAAAAATTTTAATTCACGGGGTAGGACAAACAAGCACCACGTGGAGTCGCGATTGTCAAATTAAATTTTAGTTGCGTCAAAATTATTTTTAAATTTTGAAATTTATTTTTGCAAAATAGCTTCTAGATTCTCATAGCCAAAAGTACGGAATTTTAGTCATAATTTAGTTCGGTATATAAGAGAATCGGCACCAATATCGCACAACTGTCAAACTACAACTGCAAGAGAGAGATGACATGATCCATGTAGAAGCGAAAGCACGTTATTAATAACGCTTATAGATCCGCGGCCTTAGTCGGTGTCAGTTTCACCTATACAAAAAGAGGACAAATAGCTGAGTCTTCCTGTAGAAATTATTTTTTATATAAACCGCGTTTTCATTTTCGCTTACCATGGGGTGAATCGGTAAAGATCTATTTTCTGAATGGGGTGATCCGGAGGGATGTCCTATTGTTTACCGAAAGCCACTCTGCGGTAATAACAAGATGATATGAAGTATCCGAGTAAATAAGGTTGCTTACTTGTCTATTAAAAACAATGCATTTCGTAGAGTGTGTTAGAGCTTGTGTAAAATAACCCCACTTTTTTCGACATACCGTCAGATATTCAGTCCCCAAAACATTTACTCCAGGTCTTCATATGTCACCTCTTTGTTCTCCTACATGCAAAACTTTGTAGTCTGCTAATATTACGGGAGAAAAGACTTTGTTGAGAAAGGATATCCGAGAGTTCTGAAATGCGAATGGGAATAAGATATCTTTAGAGCATGCGGTATATATACCTATGTATACTTACCATCGTGTTCTTTTTGTTTCTAAATATCAATATTGATTGTATTACCACTTCATATTTTGCTAACATAGTGAGCGTTTTTATCATTTCTAAAGTGACGATATTATCGTGGACGTCCACGGTATCACGATAACACAGGGAAGTAATATGTGCGGAAATATATAATGAAGACGCTTTTTTCCATCCACTAAAACGTTATAACCTGCCGTAGTTCCATACATTTTACTTCCCTGTCGTGGACGTCCACGATAAATGCGCGTTAGAAATTATAAAAGCGCACGTTGGGTAAAACATGAATACTATGTAAAAGACATTATTGTATTTCAGTCTGACATCACCTAAGTTGAAATAAAATGAATAGTGCCATCTGTCGCTTGGGTATATACTAGACACTGAACATGGCTATGTTCTGTACAGTCTACTAGGTAACTGACATTTATTGGATAGCTGTGCTCCGCAGCTGGCGCTTGCGTGTAGATTTTTTATTATTCTGGAATAAAAAAACAGAATGATTTAGAAAAGCAAGTTACCTCTTTAAAAACTAATCTTCCAGCTTTTTAGTACCTAGTAGCAATAAATTGTGTCCACAGATGGCGACCTACAATTTGTAAAGTTATGTCAGCTATACAAATTGTATGTAGACATACGTTACATCCCAAAGGGCAGTCAGCTTCGCTATTATCTTGCTGACCAGTTCAGTTAATGATATTACCAATATCTAACATTAACAATTCTCATAATATTGTAGTTTTGTGTCATTACAAGAGAATGAGAAGAAAAAGAATACACAGACTCATAGACGGATATAAAATATACGAAATTATATTCAAGCAAAAGCTCTGTACGACCTTACACCTCAAAGATATAACAGTATCATTCTAACTCCATAGGAACCATCCAAAGAAACCCATTTAATACCAACTCGGAAACGGAATCGCAATAAGCCGCTTATTCTTCTTCAAATCAGCATAAAAGTTTTCATATCGATATCAGAGCTGCGCTGTACAATACGGATGCATTATTGCAATGTTTCACGGAACGGTGGCTGTATTCGTGGCACGTTGCTCGTCGGCGCGTCGCATCCCCGGGGGGGTACCAAACGAAACTCGTCCGGGAACCCCGCAGATGTATAGACTCCCTAGAGGCTGTCTACATTTGCAACATTGATTAGTTTTAAATTACAATTTTTGGTGAGGGAATGTCGTTTTAGTTGAATGCTGAATCTGAAAATGCATTGTGAGATTAATGAATTTAATTCAGCATTATACTGATAACATATCCATGTATTCATAACTGAGTTCGTAACACTTAGAACAGATTGTGTCCTAAAAACCAAGGTAGGTATTTTTTTCTAAGTTTAACACATTCCGGGACATTTGATTACTTGCAAATGTCATGATATGTCACTTCAAAATCCCATACATTTTATCATACCGTCTACAGCCGTACTACCAGCCGGTACGTGCCGGCGGTGCACATGCCATGACACTAAATATCAACATTATTGTACTTGTTTGGCTCAGTCTACGCCTGTCGGCGGTGTGAATGTGTTGCATAAGCACTGCGCATGTGTGTGTTGAAAAATATCTCGAAAAGAGTCTGCCGTGACACCTACGAACGAATGAAGTCTCGTGATGTGACACTAGATCATGTGCTTCCTAGGATTGTTATGGGCAAGCAACTGCTGTCGACGGTTTGCCAAATTTCATGAAATATTGTTCACCGCCCTTAGCCGTACTGTCACGTAACGATGCACCGAGATAACGTCGAAAGGCGGTCTGTCCCGGAAAGTGTTAACTTTCTTCCAAGTCTTTTATTCCTTCAAATGTCAATGTGAAAGTCTACTCACAAGGGAAAGAAGGTAAAGAAATAAAACTAATAGAACTTTTAAAAAGCACTTAGTTCTATTAGGTTCTATTTGAAACGACACAAAGAACTGCCAAACTTTTTTCTCAATTCCCAAACCACTTATATTTAGTATTCACACGTCATTTTGCTAAAAACACATAAAAACTATGATAATAAGTCTGGCTGCATTGCGATGTTTCGCTTCGAGGGAGGGCAATGTTCGCATTGCTACCCCCGCGAGGGTTGCGAAATGAGATTCGTCCTCATAACACGCAGATGTATGGTCTCCCTAGTGATCTCAATTCGGCATAAGTTTGAAAGTATGACGGAAAATATTATAGCAAAATTATGTGAAAACTCGGTAATTTTGATTCTGACTTGGTTTTCCTTTTGAACTTTGAAGACAGTAATTGAAGATTGATTTATGCTTTGATGTCTCGAGAAATATTCCACAATACAGTGTACTGAATGAAGGTAATTAGCAGCCATTGAAAATCCATACTTAACTTATAAATGCGAAAGTAATTCAGTTTGTGCGCCTGTTATGTTTTCGCGTCTGAACCACTGAACTGATTGATTGATGTAAAATTTGACATATAAGAGCAAAGGTAGGTAGGTAAGTAGTAGTCCCAGAAAAAGACATAAAGGCTATTCCTCGTCTTGAATATTAGTTTTTTTTTAAACCGGCCACGAATAACAGCCGGTCTATTCTGTAATAATCTCACGGTGAAAACTTAGGTGAAGTGAACGTGAAGTGAGCTGTCATTCCACCTGCTGCTAGGGACTGACAGCTCACTCCGAGCTCACTTCACCTAAGTTCTCACGGTGAGATGGTTACAGAATAGCACTGCAGTAATCTTTCACTTATCGTCGCCATAAACCGAAAATGTAACCGAAACTATAAATAATATTTATTTTGATAAAATCTTAAATAAATTCTTTGACTGACTCTAGACTATTATCTTAAATATAGTTTGAATAAATGAAGGGTACTTAAAAATATGAATCGGCTGGACATGGTCATCATCATTTCAACAGTCTACCTATTATGGTTCATGAGATACCGCCCGGTGACAAACAGACGCATGAACGGACAGACAGCAGAGGCTTAGCAATCGGGTTCTGTTTGGCACCTTTCGGGTACGGAACCTTAAAAATTACAAAATACACGCAGACGAAGTCAAGGGCTAGTAAACTATGTATATATTTTTTTTGCTTGATTAATTCAAATATTATAAACAGAAGTTGCATTCATGAAAAATTACTAATTGATTAAATTATGAATTATGAACATCAATTGGAAACAATTATTTAAATAGACTTTATGTAGTTTATTTATTTATTTAGAGGTATAAAAATTATGTATTAGGTATGTTGAAGCTGCTGGTACTCCCCGTCACTTGTCCACAAGGGTTCATTAGAAAACCAGCGTCATACAGCATTTGTCGGGCATTAATGCTGAAATGAACGTTTTTGGCGCAGCCGTGAGGCGCACACTATTATTGCTTTATGATTATGTTCACTTTTTATTTTTTTATGTGTTTCACGAACTGTGTCCAAATAAATATTATTCTTTCTTTCTTTAAATCGTGATAACCGTGTAAATAAATAACGACCTCAATCAGCTGAACCAAGGTGAGACTGACCAAAAAATTATTGAAACGCACATGGAAATAATCCATTTATTTTCATAGCCCCCAAGTATTTTCTGTAAAAAATAGAGGTATTTTTAAGTTGTATTTTTTGTCATCATTCTCGTGAATACGGAAAACATTATCCCATTATACGTTTCCTCGGTCCATTTCCTCAAAGAACTGGAGCACACATCCCATCATAAAAAACACAAAAACAAAAGAACGCTATAGCTAGTGACGTCATAAGATTGAGCGGTCCACGAATGAAAGTACAAATTCTGTCACCAGTACGTCGGTGATCAGGGCTGGTCATGAAATATTCATGGACACGGATGCGGTCGAATGTACCGCCGCGATATATTTACCGCTGACCACGTCAGCCCGACGCCGAAATAATATCTGGGGTACATCGGTACAATGTATACAGAGCGCTGCATTTGAGGGTTCTTTTGTCGTAATTATAGTGGACAGGGGTTCTTTTGATGTAAAAGGAAAATGGGGTGGGTTTTTTTCCTCGTTAGTTAGGTAATTGAGGAATAATTAAGTGGTGGTATTGAGAAGGGCTGTGCTTGATCCAATATTAAAAGGTTCTTGGGTATTATTATTTATCTTTCTTTTGATAGATGTACAGGATGAACTAATGATTTATTTAAGCCAGTAAAGTGCATTCTAAAATGAAAAGAATTGAGACTGAAACCGTTCCCAAGCCCCTTCGTTCGTTTCACTGTCGTTTGACTTAGTCTTTCATGACATGGCAGTACCTATTTTATAAATAGATGGAATAGCAGACTGCCTCGTTGGTCTAGTGGTTGCAAGCGGTACTGCTGAGCATGAGGTCCTAAGTTCGATTCCCAAGTCGGGCTAAGTATTATTGGGTTTTTCCAACAGGAATTTCTCAGTAGTAGCCCGGAGTCTGGAATTATGCCCGGTTGATGCCAATAGGCTCACCTCCTATTACATGGGACTTAAAAACATAACTGGCGAAATGTGGGTGTACTACAGGTACACCGCTGCTTAATCCTTCGGGGAAACAAGGCGTGATGTTATGTTATGGAATAGCAATTTTAATAACAAACAACATCACTTCTTTTTAATACCTCTTCATCATTATCATCTTCATTTCTGAACATGGACCTCGCAAAGCGTCGCCACATCGACCGGTCCTGAGCTTCTCGCATCCAGTACTCCCGGTTTCCCACACCCTTCACCAGGCGATCGCCAAACGTGGCGATTATAACCCCCAAAATGACTTCATGCACAAAAAATACCTACTGCATTATTAAAATTTATGATCAATAGGTAATCAAATTAGCTTTAACAGAATTCAGCAAAACCGTAAACACATTCATGTAGGAATAAATTGTTCACGAAACCGCCAGATTGAGTAAACTAAATTATGTTCGCCAAGGCGACTATGAACAGTCAGAGGTCTGAGTTAGCCGCAAACCGGGATCTATTTATACACAAGTTAGTGGTAGATTAACAAAGAAGTTATAACTTGGACGTTCCAGCACTTCTATTATCTAAATGGAGATTAGGTAGACCCTCGGTGGATTTGCTTAATACCCAGAGTGTTTGCAGGCTTAGAACTAGATAGATATTCGCCAAACAATACCTTCTATAAGTTTCATAATTACCGTATTAGGACAAAGATAAGCTGGCGTTGTGGTAAACTTGTATTTGTGGTGTGTAATTATTGGTACCTCCAAGTGGAACAACGATGTCTAATATTGGAACATAACGTGACTGATAAAATATAGAAAAATCATAAATCTTAACGAAACTAAAGCAAACAAAACTATGTTTACTATAACGTTAAAAAAATATTTTATTAGAACACAATGACATATCGAATGTTGGTATGTAGAATAATCGGTCAGCTTATAAAAAACCTCGTCCGCATGTTGGTTATATTATACAAATATCTTGGTACCTATTTACCTAAAAGTCATTAATATCCTGCTGACAATTTACTACGCCCCAGATCTACAACTACAAGTAATTTGGTCCCTATTTATTATGGTTATGACTGGTTACATGCCCCACTAACATATCTCACGCTGATGTCGCTACAGGGTATAATTTATATGTTTGTACATGGCAGAACATGTGTACAATTATTGTATACATGAAACTGAAAGTGTATGCTGACATAATATTAGGTCTTCACCTATGAAATTGCCGTTCTGCAGTACTGGCTATTTCAAATCAAAATAATTTTTGTTTGGCTAAGAATTCTAATTTCAAATTAATTTTATTTTAAAAACATGTTTTTTTTTTCCAAAAGTAGTCATTTGTTTATTGATTAGTCATCATGGATACGTTAAAAATTCGAGTAATTATGGAATATAAGTACCGTCGTGGCAGCAACGCGGCACAAGCGGCACGCAACATCAACGACGTTTACGGAGCTAACACTACAAACCAACGCACCACCTGTTATTGGTTTGCTCGCTTCCGTTCTGGAAATTTCGACCTGCAAAATGAACCTCGCGGTCGTCCGAAGACTTTGGTCGACAATGACGAATTAAAGGCGATTGTGGAAGCTGATGATACACAATCTACGGCTGAATTAGCAGCAGCTTTCGACGTTAGCGTCAAAACAATATTGGTCCATTTGCGTCAAATTGGCAAGGTAAAAAATCTTGACAAATGGGTGCCTCACGAACTCAATCGCCAGCGCGAAGTACGCGTCGAGACGTGCCTTGCACTGCTCAACAGACACACAAATGAAGGAATTTTGAACCGCATTGTTACCTGCGATGAAAAATGGATTCTGTTTGATAACCGCAAGCGCTCAGCAAGTTGGTTGGATCCTGGTTCAGCACCTCAACAATGCCCTAAACGAAAACTTGCCCCTAGAAAAGTGATGGTCACTGTTTGGTGGTCTAGCGCTGGTGTGATTCATCACAGCTTCTTACCAAACGGGGTGAGCATTACTGCAGATGTGTACTGTGAAGAACTGAACACAATGATGGAGAAGCTGGCACATCTCCAACCAGCATTGGTCAATCACTCGTCTCCGCTGCTCCTGCACGACAACGCGCGACCTCATACTGCACAGCAGACGGTCTCCAAGTTGCAAGAACTGGGGTTGGAAGCACTCCGTCACCCGCCCTACTCACCAGACCTTGCGCCTACAGACTACTACTTTTTCCAGAATTTGGATAACTTCTTGGCGGGAAAAAAATTCAATATCCGAGAGGCAGTACAAAATGCCTTTGAAGAATTTGTTGCCTCCCGTCCAGCTGATTTCTTTAAGAAGGGCATCAATAAACTGCCACTGCGTTGGCAAAGATGCATTGATTGCATGGATGATTACTTCGATTAATACAAATAAAAAATACATGAAAAAAATTCGTTTAAATTTTTTCATACAAAACGGCAATTTCATAGGTAAAGACCTATTATTCAACATATCGATATCGGTCCGCTTAAAGTTGTACTTTACAGGGCAAACAGTTTGCGTGTGAAATGCTATCAACAAGGTTTTTTCTAGATCATTTAGTTTTGTAAAACTACACGGACACGGTAGGTTTATAAATTGATATTTAATAGCAAAAACAAACTTTAAAAATATTATTTTCTAAAAAATACTTTTTTGCTACCACACTGTTCATGGCATCTACGCCTTCGTGTTGCGCAAACTACAATTTACATGAGGTGATTTAGTTCTACCTTCAGATCAGTCAAACCTGAACCAAAATCCGCATGTGATCGCTCTGTTTATCTGAATATTCATGAAAAATTATCGAAAATTGACTTTACCCCTTTTAAAGTCAATTTTCGATAATTTTCTTCTATCTAGCTATGTAATTCAATTAAAATTTTTTTGAGCAGCGTTTGTGACCTTGCTTTACATTTTTTTCCATATCTCCGATGTTATTGGCTTGATTTGGATTCTGTTTATTATTTCTAAAAGCCTATGAGTCAAGCTTTTGAAGAACATAATAAATATTAAAGATATAGAAGACACCTTTTAAAGTTAATTTTCGAAAAAAAACATGAATATTAAGAAAAATACGGGCGGTCAGATGCCCATGTGCAGCATTGTATAGGTACTGTGGCAATGAGTTTAATAGAACCATGACCGTAAAATAAATTATTATAAAGTTCGTCTATTCGATATCGTCAAACATTATGGAACTGGGCCATCTTGTGAACGGTCTAGACAATCTTATTGTCAGCTTGTGACCTAAAAAAATAAGTTAAATGGAGTTTTGGAGACAGAAGGCAACGCTCCATTTATCACTGGGTCGACGATAAATTAATTAAGTTTATTTATAAAACTTTGCTTTTAAAATTGAGTCTATAAATTCGTATCGATAGCGATTGCTTATGCACAATTTGAACAAATATATCACAAAATATACATTATCAAGAACCCTTTTCAGTTTAAAGTAATCGGAGATGGGCAGAACTTGAAGCTAATTGAAGTAAATTGCTCTAGTCGGTTGTCGACGGGAGAGGCGTGATGAATTCCGTGACGAATTGGCTTAACAGAGTAAATACTGAGTAAAGTATAATTATTTGCAGTTGCATTTTTTTTTGTGGTAAGTACAACTTTCTTGAACCTATTAGTATGATAAATGCCCTAGTAAAAAAAAAATTAAACACTAAGTGCGAATTTCACCACAAAATCGATGTCGAATATTGACACTGACAGCTCTTGAACGCGCTTTGAATGTGTTGAGTTTCATTGGTGTATGTTGTTGTTAGCGTGACTCTTTGAAAAAAAATGTTGACTTGTATTGAATTAACAAATTGAAACGTGTTGGATATCCGTTTTAGCTTTAGGTACTAATAAAACAGTGTCACGCGTGGAGCGTGACAGTGTGTTGACGACACATGTAAATATATAATGAAAAATGCAGTGACATGCAACTTCAGCACCTTTTCTGCTAAGTCATCAACATGTTTTTAATTCAGTTGTTTTACAAAAGAAAAGTGGAAAGCTTATGCTCTGCAGTCGGTCAAAAAAGTGGTATAGGTAAATGAATATTATTTAATAATTTGTTTTATTCTTATTTTACCTAGGTACCTGTTTTTGCCCTTCAAATAAGAGTTGAATGACAATTTTCCTTCGACGTGGGCAGGCAAACATTACGTTTTCCCTCATTTACCCTCTAAGATTACGCAAAATGTTATTTTTTTATACGCAAAGGGTGATAAAGTAGTAAAAAGCTTTGACACATGAGTGGCGTGACTCACAACTTTCGGGGATTTTACGTCAAATATATTATTACTCAATACAATACGTTGTTATAGGAGTTTTTACACAGAATTCTCAACTGCGTGATGTCAAATGCATCAAAGGGAAGCGCGTGAACGTTTATCAAAAAGGTATTGTTTGTAATAACCCGTCAACGCTGGGAGCGTGACATGCATTATTGTTATGAACACTGAAATTACACGGATATTATGACGCTGTTTCACCTTACAAAATGGACCGTTATCATCATTGCTTTTGAATCGACAGCAAATATAATTTTGAATGCGATTGTGTCGCTATTACTGTTATAGTTTATATGCGTTGCAAAGTGAAATAACCAAGAGTTGGTTCAATCACAAAAGTGTTACTAAATGAAACGGGAATGCTCGTAGCGTGACATGATTTCGGTTCTTGGGCTTCGTAATCATTAGAAACAAGATAAGAAGTTAAAATGGGGTAAATTGTTTAACTTCTGCTGTCTTCCTGATCTTGAAGCAATATGGTAGTTTATATAGGAAAACCTAAGCAATTCTCCTACTGCACCGCAAAGCTTTTTTTTTACCGTTCCATGCGAATCCTAACTAATATTATAAATGCGAAAGTAAGTTCGTTTGTTTGTTACGCTTTCACGCTAAAACGGCTGAACGGATTTGGATGAAAGGACAACGGGCAGAAGTGGTCCAAATGGCGTCGGCTGATGAAACCTAGTCCATTTAGTAGTTCATGAATGTCGGATATTTTTTACAATGGGTACCATAAAATTGGCCCACAGAGGAAAAAGTTATACAATCCAGTCCAATCCAATCTAAAATAACCAAATTTTTTTCTGGATTTCATAACTTTTTCTCCGTGGGCCAATTTTATAAAATATAGTAAAAAAATCTCCTTTGTCACATGGGCAGACCATGACCTGGAAAAGGATATAGGATATCTTTTATCCCGATATTACTAAATACGGGATCGAGACTTATGCGGGTGAAACCGCGGGGCGCAGCTAGTATGACTAGAATTTAGTTATGACACATTACGCCTTACACATTTCCAGAGACGGCAACACTGTATGTATCTAGATACCTGTAGCTCTCCAAGATAAGCAGCAATTTAAGTTAAACAAACACACGGTTTGATTAAAAGGGTGTCGAAAATTCTCTTCAACAACTAACATGTAGTAATAAAGCGTCGGCACTCACAGCGTGACATGCGTGGCTGTCACGGTGAATGACGTCACGCGGATATATCGGGTCAGTGAACGTTCAAAGTATACTGAAACGTTTTTTACACAGTCGTGTTTTTACTTAATTGGAGAAAAAGTAATTTTGCTTATGGAGGTAAACGAAACTGAAACGGCGAAATTTTTATATTTTGAGTGTGCTGAAGCCCGCGTCAGTTAGTCGTTTTTAAAATCCGACTAAATTACGTAAATGTGCCCAATAGTAATAGTGAAAAGGCATCCAATAAAAAATAATTTGCGAAAAGCAGTAACACATTATAATGTCCCGTGAGGCGCACACTATTATTGCTTTATGATTATTTTCACTTTTTCTTTTTATATTATGTCTTTCACGAACTGTGTCCAAATAAATATTATTATTTATTTCTTTCTTTCTTTATTAATTTAACTTAATTAGAGGAGCTCGTGGCTAAGTAATAACTGCCGCAAGGGTCGATTCTTCAGGTTAAGATACGCTTGCCACGGTTGGTCTGTGGATGGGTGACCATGATTACATACCGAGACTCCTCTGTGCCTCAGAAAGCACGTTAAGCCGTTGGTCCCGGCTGTTATTCGTGGATCTTTGACAGTCGTTATGAGTGGTCAGAAGCCCGAAAGTCTGACAACCAGTCTTACCAAGAGGTATTGTATTACCCAGTTACTGGGTTGTCAGATAGGCAGTCGCTTCCGGTTAGACTGGAAGCCGACCTCAATATAGTTAGGAAAAGGCGGATTGATTTTATTTAATAAACTTAATTCTCTTTTTACCTACGAAAATATCTGTGAGTATGATATTATTCCAAAATTACCTACATACATATGATATTAGTTATTAACTTTCAATACGTTTTTGTATACGATATAATTAAATATAATAGCTGTATTTCATCCCTCTGAATTGTATAGTGTCTGCTCGTGACCGCAGACTAATTATAGTGATTAATGTCGTACCAACGCATACTTATTCATATTATTCATGAAGGTTTTTATTTATACGGGTAGTTCATATATTTATTACTGATAGTTTATCTGTTTGAGTTTTTTCTACTTTGGTAATGAATAAATGGTAAGTACATATTTAATTAATTCAGTTCATGCTTCTTTTTACCTAACTGCAAAGAAGGGTTATGGTTTTCGCTTCGAACTAGCTTCAACTTTCTGACTAACTGACCGACTCTTTGACAATTCAAAAGTGCCTGTAAATGGTTTAATTGAAATAAATGCTTTGAGTTTGAGTTTGAGCTCACAGATCGTCCTAAAAGCATAATTATGCGATTTATGGAAACACTGTTTGTTTCCATAAATTCCAAATCAGCAAAAGGAACATTCCTTCATATGATTCGAGAAAATTATTCATAATCATTTTCATTGGTTTAAAAAGTTACCGGAAGAAATTGAAAATAACTTTCAAGGTTCGTAACTTTGCAAATTGCGAATGACGAGATTCGTATTTAAGGTTCAGATTGTGACAACGTCGCTGACGTAAAATTTATGCTCCTAAATTTATCCTCCTAATAAAAAAACCGGCCGAGTGCGTGCTGGAACACGCACTATGAAGGGTTAGTTTAGTTGGAATGAACTTATCCCAAGAACAAACTTAACATTGTAGTTGAAAAACATGTTCTCCCATACATGCAAATGTAAGTTTGTAGGCACAATATTGAGAGATTTACCATGTTAGTCCTTTACATTCGGAGCAAATTGGCTGTGACAGACGGACGGACATACAGACACACGAGTGATCCTACAAGGGTTCCGTTCGTTTTCATTCGGTCGTACGGAACCCTAATTATTCAGAGATGCAAATAGAAGAAAATTATTCGCAGAAAAAAAGTATGATAAATAAACGATAATACAGGAAATGTATTATACAACTTTACTCATATTTAATGTCTTCCTTTTAGCAGTTGTACATAATATACTACCAAATAACCAGAATTATTGTTAAATGGCAAGGCAAACCCGTATGTATTCGGGAACTGACTGCTCAATAATCCCAATTCAAAACTGTCAGTTTCCGTACATTTCCTTACTTAGCTAGATTAAATTCGAGAATCGAGTTTGATTACCGCTGTAGAAAACATACTAGAACTACTTATTACTTCGCCAAAATTTTGGTTATCAAAGTAACTTCTATGATTAAACAGGCCACTAAATAAAGCAAATAAAACTTGAATCTCGTAACTTAAAAAGGAGGCTCAAGAAAAGAAAAATGTTTAATTACATCGCCTTTGTAAAAGAATGCAAATAAAAGAAACACTGGTATTTAACAATAAAAGCGTGACCTTAAATCCTTAGAACAGGCCTTAAATTAAGTTTTCCCGCCCATCATCATTATCCGTATCTTAGAAAATTTGAAACGCACCCTTTTACGAGTTATGAGACGAGCCCCGCCTTGTTCTTGTCTCTAGGCTTCGTCGTAATAAAAGTTATAACCCTGTCTGTATAGATACTCCTATAATGTATACTTTATTATTGTCCGTTGTAGATTTATTAAATTATGTTTCCGACTACAAAAATACACAATTTTGAATAAAATGCTTGCTCTGGTAAATATATGTCAATTTTAAGTCATTGTTTTACTATACTTATGAAATAGAAGGATACAACAAAACTATACGAACAGAGAACCATTTGAATTGGTTTAATTTTTTTCAATTCGTATCTGTTTTTTTTCTTTCCAACTATTATAGGTATGGAACTTAGAATTTGGAATTTAATGCTTAGATTTTTAGATATTTCAATTGCTGACTAAGAGCCTCACCCCGCCAAACAATATTGATATCACAAAGAAGCCAACATTATAAAAAAAAAAAACATAAAAAGTGTCTAATTTGGTTCGCTAAAGTAGTTAAACATGTAAACATAATGGTACGCATATAGCTACCAAGTTCACTCATATGTCGTCCACTGAAAAGCTGAACACTATTATAAACTTTAACACGTTTAAAACAAAAACCATAATTGCATATCAAAGTCCGGTAGAGAGATAAGCAGAACTTTTGCTGGGTGCGTAATTTCATTTGTTTGGAAAATTTTCTTCCCCTAACCTCATCTGTTTTCATTACTCGCCCGTCCACTGAGCTCATTATTACTTTCAATATTGCTGTTTTACCTAAAGACCATTATTTATCATAATAACTACGTGCAATAGCTATTCTTTGTGCCTTAAATATTTTTCATGTTGTTAAGAAACTTTCAGATGAATCGAATATTTTATGAGATAACAAAATCTTTAAACGCAATCTTGTTAACACATAATTTGACGTTTACTTACCGATCAAATTGGATAACAGTAAATCTAAGCACAATTTTATATTGATTGAAACATTTTGTCCACTTGCAAATGCAAAGATAGTTCCCACCCAACTACTGCGTTAACTGACAGAAAGGAAAGTGTAATCAAGTTAATAATTTCATTCAACGACCTACAAAACGAAGTTTTTTGCTTCAATTTTTAACGCTCACTTCACAGTTTTTCAACGTTCACTTAAAACGAGGGTTTAAAAATTAACATCTTCGTAAGCTTCGGGTATCGCCGACCCACCGTGAAATATGGCATCCGAGAGAAGCAGAATCTCTCAGAACGGTCAATTTTTATCTATAACATTTCACTGCAGTAAATCGACAGAAATTTTTCAGACTGAAATATTAGCGGTTTCAGTCCCCATATCTCTAGGACCGTACAACGGCGAGACTGTTAATAAACACAATTTTTCCACGTCCGAAAAAAACGCGGGTAATCGAAATACAACAGAAAATACAGGCTCCTTTTTTCTGGCCTGCTTTTTACGCAGTGACATGTAGTGAAGTGACCGAATAATTTGCTCATTTGTCAACGTCTTCGCTTTGCCGAGGAGAAAAATGATTCAGTGAATCTGTCGGGGCGTCTCGCTGAATTAATTGAAATAAATTACCTACTCCGCGTCAACAGTTTAATCTTTAACGAATATAATCTGATGCTTGTCAAAATTACTCACGAAGGTATTCATAAAAGTTATCATACTTTATGAATAAACTTCAAATAAAAAAAAAAAACAAGTTCGTTTTAGTTTTAGAATAATTATCACCAACGTATTTTTTCTCCGAATAGAAATAATAATATTAAAAGCAAACCCTGAAAACCAGTGAAGGCCCTTCACTTTTAGAAACGAGTTGAGCGGAAAAATAAAAAAAATGATTTTAGAAACCGTCATAGCGAACTCCTACAATAAAGCGTTTTCTGGTCGAACAAATTAGCTTGCGTATCGACTTTTTGTAATGTCGGATTCAAGTAATGTCGGCGCGTGTTCATCGTACTGTAAGTTTGCTTTGCTGTTGCTCAAACAGTTCGGTCAGGAGCCTTTCAACCTCAATAGAATATTCAAAGGTCGGCCTGTGAAAATATGGCTCAATTGGAGCCACGATCCGCGCGGGATTTCCGATTTAATATTCAGGCGATGAAAAATATCCCGTCATAAAAACCTGGACCATATGAGTTTTTAGAGGCCACGTATTTGAATATTGATGTTTATGGAAAGTGCGAAACGAAAACAGCACCTTTGGCAAAAGGTCCTTTTAAAACGTCCTGTCGTAATGGCTGTAACATAAATCCGGTATAATGGAACTATAGATTTCTTCCGCGCGACGCGCTGGTGTAAACTTCATAATGAACATAATTTTTCATTATGTTTGCTTTTACGCACAAATATGTTACTTTTATGAACATAACGAAGAGATCATTTTGTTAAAAAATGTGCTGCTTTTTGTCGTTAAAATTATGAAAAATTGGTAACATTAAGTCCCCTCTGCTGATGCAGGCTTTGAGTGTTGCCAATGTACATAAAAATATGTCAAAGGGGAGTTCTTGTTGAGGATCTCATTTTGTTGGATAAAAGTGTTTTATATTTAGAAGTATGTTTGCCCAAGTCCCTAATATTACTTTTATGGATATTTAAGTAGGTAATTGTTGATAGCAGGTGATCTAACGCCTGAACCAAAATATTTGACAGTATTATTCTAAACTAATCTCTGCTGATATTCCAACACAAACCAATAAATTAACTGAACCAAACCACCCAACAAAGTGTTCATCACACGTTAAAAATAATCTTCCGCATATTACATTTTTAAAGCGACTCTTTTAACTTAAAAAATACTTCAAGCGGGTGGGCACGCATGCATTACGGACAATAAAACAAGGTCCACTTAGCGATAGGCCCGCTCCAGAGAAAAAAGGCATTAAGGCGTAATTTATCACAGTTTCCACGCCATTAAACATGGAGACTGCAAAAACCGCGTACTATACGTGATAAGCTCCATGAGAACTGGATTGTCTACGGTCGTGAAAAAATGCTAGCAAATACGATGATAATCTTTGTATAGTACGTGGAAAGCTTCGAGTTTTCTCACTGTAGACAGTGAGAATATACATAAAAACCTTGGTTACAATACGTTAGGGAGAAAAAATACAAAACTGCCGTAAAATCAATAAAATATAACTTTGACTTATAAGAAAACCACTTGAAGAGCATAAAAAAAAAACTTAATTTACAAAGTTTTTTTTTTTATGCAAATTATGTATTTTTTTACTTGTGTAGTACTTACCTAATGAAGTACATACATAAAAAGGCTTCAATACCATCAGAGCAAATAACTCAAAACCTTTGAGCTGCGAGTAAAAACTCCAAGACATTTTAATTTCAAAAGCAAACAAATCCTTTTTCATGCTCCTACAGTTATGAAAGCAAAACAGAGCGAAAATTCTTGTATTGTAAATTAGCTACGCATAATTAAATAGAGACTCGAGTTTAATAATAATATGTATAGTTTAAAAATATTCGGAACTAGTCAAATTAACCCCCCGTAGAAGATGGCGGGACGAGCTGGACAAAACAAACGACCATTGTATCACATTAGCCCTCGATTGAAAAACTTGGAAGTCATGGGCCTTTGCTCAGCAATAGGATGATGTACACTAACAGTAACAGTAAGTAGTAAAATAATAAATTGAATATAGCGCCCTCTAGAGAACATTAAGTCATGAACTAAACTTTTTTTTTAGTTCATCACATTATGTCCTCTAAAGGGCGCCACATTCAATTGCATGTGACGTCACATGAAACGCCTATAACTAGCAGATGCTCAAAACGCTTCCAACGATACGTCATTTGTCAAATTATGATGAGGAGCTTAGAAGTTATGAGGGATCAGATGAACATACATACATACCGGTCAAAATCATAATCGTCCTTTTTACTGCGCCGTAGTCGGGTAAAAATAGTATTACTCCGAGTCCTAACCAAAGCGATCAGTCGCGCGAATATGCAATCGTTGCGTTCATGAGTCACTATTTTTTTCGGAAAACCGGAAAGCCTTCTCTGTCGGCGCGACCACGCGTTCGGGTTGGCCGACCAAATGCGACGGGCGCGTGTTCGCGTGACGATCGCTTTGGGTAGGACGCGGCCGTTGTATAATAAAAATAGACCCACATATAAAAATACCTGACTGGCTTTATCAAATGACATAAATAAAATACATTTTATAAAAATGAGAAGTTATCACAAAAAGACTTCCTAGCACAGGTAGGTTATATAAACGAACATTTTTACCAAAAATATTGAAATGATAGCATGAAAAAAGACCCTTTCAAAGGTTTGTTTGGATAAATTGGAAGAAATAAAGAAAGGCTTAGGTCGAATGTACCAAATGTTTCTGTCATTCAGAAGAAAATAAAATTTGAATAATTTACTGAATTTTTCTTTAGATATTTTGTTTAAATTGCTGTTCTTTATCTTTGGAATGTTTGTTTTTAGTTTTACAGCTGTCTCATCTGTGATAAGTATCAAAGTTATGCAGACCTCATCATTTGCATAGAATTGCGTAGGAGTAATTCAACTTGTTTTGAGTAACATAGTGGTAGTAGGTACTCTACTTATTAACCGATCAAGTTACGTAGGTACGCAAATTGTAAAACTGTTTTTTCGTTTTTGACAGAAGAATAATTGTTTTGTCAGAAGATTAAAAAACATTGGGTATATGTACCTGATTTGCATTGTTTTCATTCTTACAGCAAAGTTTTTTCTAAAATTGTGAGCAATTGAGTTACGAACGCCTCAGTTCTGCTCAAAAATATTTTGTAAGTAGTACTCTTCCAAAACGGAGCTTAACAGTGTAATATGCACTGTGTAACATTTCTATCCTAGCATTAATTTCATACGTAACTTCAAGCTGTGGTGTTTTATTTCTAGTGTCTGCAAAATTTGGAGCACTGCCCATCACGAGCGCAAAATGAAACGGTATTATAATATGTTTGAATAAACATATTTGCAGCACATTTACAATGGCTAAAATAATGTAAATTAATTTTCCCTGTCACCCGACCTCATCCAAAAAGTAGGTCATCGACCTAATCATCATTGATGGTGAACTTTACATAATGGACATGCAGACATGGAGTCCGCTCTTCACCTATACCCATTGTTTCGTTTAAAGGCTAATGGCCACGGGGCCGACCGTGTTATTCAAGTGTCAAGAAGATGAATGTCACGTAATTTATGAGGTTCCGTTGAAAAAACCAGCTTATTTTGATACCTGGCTTTCCAAGTCCGTTGCATGACAACACATAATGCCGGTTTTCACGGTAATCCATGTTTTCATATTACGGTTTTGATTTTTTTTTCCGTGACACGAAGTGGCTATTAACATTGTTGATGGGTTTGTACGCAATCGTTTTGAATTATAAAAAGTACTGACTATAATTTACTGTCAGGGTAAATGTAATTTAATGCTTTCAGTGAGTTATCTGTCTTTGTAAAGAATTTTATTTGTGTTCAGAATTTTATTCTTCAAAAAATTAAAATAAAGTCTGGATATTAATTGAGCATGTTTAAGTCATTATATTATCTACGAATCTTAGTACTTTGTTTCGCAATAAGCTAAATGCAAAGTGTGCAGAAAAATATTTTTCACAACACGAACAAATAACTATTGGCCAAGAGGAACTTTTAATTACATTTGAACAAGTTATAGCGCAGAAAATATACGAGTTTAAGTTATATTAGCCACTATAACAATACCTTGTGAAGAAACTATTACGTAGGGCTTATAGGGAAGCTACACTGGAATTTGATAGCGCTGTTATATAAGTTTGTTATACATACAATTACGCCTATTTTCCTCATAGGGTTAGGCAGAGGTGTACCTACCTATATACTATATAGTATACACATTTATCATCAGGGGTTTACCAACATCACGACACTCAAGGTGTTGTATGACGTGGTAGTCTTGAGTCACCTTGAACATAGTGCAGTCATTATGTGCTCCTCATGAGACGAAATAATATTTCGCCTCATGGGAAGCCCATATACACACCTTCCAACATGACACTATAATATAGTGTCATGTTGGAAGGTGTTCAAAATAAGTTCAAAAGACACTTGTATTTCAAGCTATATGACGTATATACATTTTACCCATTGATGTACCCGACACTATTTGTACTGGGTATGGTAGGGTACAACGCGTTAAAGGTGCGATGGGACTTTGCATTCGCAGCGTAGGTATTGAAGCTACTGCGTGGCGGGGCGCATTACCCGAGAGTGCTGCGGCACCCGGAACTCTGCGTGCCTGACCGGTACGTGTGGAGGCGGCGACACCCACCCCTGCTTGCTGTGCCTGCAGCCAGAACCAACCTACTGGCGAGGACTCCTCTCACTAGAGCCATGCGTGTGGTGAACGAGGTTCACGAGAGGATTGATGTATTGTGGTGCAACTTGAGTGAATTCGCAAAAGCTGCAATATATACGAGTATAATATGTTATTTAGATGTAGGTTAAGATTTAGGATATTGTATATAGTTTAAGGATTTAGCATGTAAGGCCACTCTATCGCATTGAATCGCAGATCTGTAATGGTAGTTGTAGATAAGATTTGCGTAAAAAAAAAAAAAGTCAGTTATGTTTGTTATGTGCCTTTAAAATTATCATTGATCAATATAGTAGTAGCTATCTACGTTTCATAGCACTCGTAAGTACCTACGTATATTTCTTGGAATTTTTCCAAACTCCGCTAAAGGGCCGTCAATATAAAACTTTTCAGAACTAATAAAATATTCTTAAAAATGTTCTCGAAAGAATATTAAAACGTAATCTACGGAGTATAAAAGTGGACAGCGGCCAACCGCTGTTAAAGTAGATTGTATAACAGGGTCCTAAAGAAAAAAGTGTAATGTAATATGGATCAATAACCCATTACAGCTAAACTTAGTGTGTGTTGAATATATTACGAGTATTGGACGTACCTACCGACGATGTTATTATACTTTAGATATTACTTATTTTACACACACACACACATACATACATACATAAACTCACGCCTTCTTCCCATGGGGGTAGGCAAAAAATACAGAACGCCATCTGCTACGATCCTTACATACTCCTTTTGCCTCGTTTACGTTCATTCATCTAATCATACACGCACGCTGGTAGCTAGTACTACACTCCTGTCCTTTCTGAAGAACATCACCAATAAGGTTCTCCTAGGGCGTCCCCTCCCGGCGTTTCCAGTCACATCTGCCTTGTAAATACATTTTGTTAGTCGCCTTTCATTCATCCTCTCAACATGACCAAACCATCTCATCATCTACGTGTACATTATTTTAAATAAGCCTTTTTTGAAGAACAAATATTAGTTGCAATTTATTTTTATGTAGTCACTATTAAAAATGACGCTGTCTATCGAAGCTTGGATTCCAGTATGAAATGAAGAAACTCTGACAAATCTCGAAGAACGGTGTGTGTGCGAAATCGCTTTAACCAAAGATGTGATTTTTAAAGTATATAGATATTTTTATTTTACTACGTATACACATACACACATACATACACTCACGCCTTCTTTCAATGGGGGTAGGCAGAAACTACAGAACGCCACCTGCTACGATCCTTACATACTCCTTTAGCCTCGCTTACGTTCATACAGCAGGCACTGCTGCCTTTTCAGCGTAGCTTTAAATTATTTTGTTAGTCAAATGATTTTTTTTTAAATTAATCTATACTAAGTTGCTTTTAAAATGAAGTTGTTATGATTTGTATCGACAACAACAACGTTCTATTATTTTCCCTCCTTCGCACGTTTTCTCGTAACACATCTGACATTGGCAGAATTGTCGACATCGGCACCATTGCCATAGAGAAAAATAGAATAGAATAGAACGTTCTATTATGTTTTGTAAGAATCGTATGTTATTTATAGCATACGATAATATGTCTCCGAGAACGATGTTTAAGGAAACGTTGAATACTATCGCACGGAAACCCTTACAAAATTACAAATCGTTGCCAACACAACAGGTGGGAAATCCCTCTTCTGCCTTTCCTAGAAATCGTACAATCCCAACATTAAAACATGCTCAATACATAGTATTTTGATAAAGTTATCGGCAAAAGCGAAATAGGGAAAAATCTTTGTCACAAAGCATTTTCGTTTTTTCGATCAGTATCGATATGACGCAATTTATCTTTGTGACTGTACTTTATCGACAATAAGTATGTGCCTATACGAGATTTTATTATGTTTTTTATGGTTCCGTCAGAATGGATATCCTATTTGTGAAGCCTTTCATCCATCAGACAAAGACATTTTTTTTTTTGTATTTTGAGTGTAAATTGCTTATGTTTAAATGTGATTGTTGTTTAAATTATACCAACTTATTGGATTTATGTAAGCCGTGTAGCCGTGCAGTAGACAAACTTATGTATGATGTCACCCTGGCTAAAGGTATTCAGTTTCGAAAAAAAACATCTATTACCTATACAAATCGGGCTGAGAATAAAACACATTTTTAATGTCAGTAATGACATAAATAGCTTCCAAAACGCCCGCATTTCAGCCCTTTCTAATATTTAATGTCAATAAGGCTTATAAAATTACTTTTCTGTTTAAAATACTGCAATTTATACCGGATGACATTTTTACCGTCTCTAAAATAATTAGGTATAAAATAGGTGAACAGAGTAGAAGCCTATGGCATAGCTTTTTTTTTTCAATACCCTAGAATTAAATTGATCTATCCTTAAACCCTTATCCTTTAACCTTTGAAGTAAACTTTTCATACTAGAACAATAAAAAAAAAAAAAAAAAAAATCAATTTTTATTTTATTCGTTAATAAATATCGAAATTCAAATCAAACGCGAGGTGCGTAGGATTTGAATTTCGATATTTATCGATAGATCAATTTCATTCTAGGTTACTGAAAAAATAAAAAACTGCCATAGGCTTTAACTCTGCTCACCTATTATTTTACTAACAAATATGGATGATAATCTGAAATAAATGATTTATTTATTTATTATTATTTATACCCTATTTTATCCGAGACGGTAAAAAATTTCATCCGGTATATTCGTTGGTACTTAATAAAAGGAAATAAAAGCATTTATTTCGTATTTACATAAACAACTTCTTAAATAGATTGAGTATCAACTCCATCAAACATTACCCGCCCATAAATATTTCCGTAGCACCGGAACTCACCTAATCATAAGCTGATATAAAAATCATGTTTAATCTTATGATACCCCTTTTTTTTTGGGTGGGAAATCTGGAAATTATCAAATAACTTTTTCCGCTCTTGGCGGAGCGGGAGGGCCTGTTAGACTCTTACTGACGAAAACCCACCGGTGTTCCTTCAGTTGCCTATACGTTGCCAGGGACCACGGTATCCCTTTCGGACTTTCCCGCAACCCCGGGAGGCATCGGTCCTATCGGACCCCTTCAGTTGTGCTGACATCTCTTTGAGGCGCGCGTGAAACACTAGGCGCCGTCGACCCGGGCCTGGTCCTTATCGGACGGTAAGCTACACATAGCTCACCGTCCGCAAGCCCGTGCCTACGGTGGCCGGGAATCGGCCTGCGATTCCTGACGCCCAGGGCGTCTCCCGCGGCGGCTAGGGGCGTGAGGGCGCGAAATTTGCCTCTCCCTCATGCGTTCCGCCTCCTCCTTCGCGAACATTACTGCTTCGCAGAAGGTGACGGCCTCCCATGCCCTCTCGCTCCGTACCATGGCCTGGACCAGGGCCAGACCCGAGAGATCCCCGCCACCGATCGTCTCCACGAGGACACGATGATGCTCTGCCCAAGCCGGGCAGACCTCCACCGTATGTTCCACCGTGTCCTCCGGGCGATCCACGCAGTCATGATACCCGGGCGTTTCCTCCCGCCTTATCCGAAACAAGAACCTCCCGAAACAACCGTGTCCAGTGAAGACTTGCGTCAGGCGAAAGGTGAGGACGCCGTGGCGCCTCTTTAGCCACTCCTCAAAGAGGGGACTTATCGCCGAAATTGTGACGCGCCACTCCCAAATGTGCTCGAGGACTTTTGTCTCCAGATCCAATGGCGGATCCTATGATACCCCTAATAATATAATAGCTAATTTCCAAGACATTTTAACAATCCTTAACAGAGTTATAATAGAGTCTGATAGCAATAAATCTGCAAAGACTTTTCCCAACTGTGTTGGGGTCGGCTTCTAGTCTAACCAAAAAGATGCAGGCGAATACCAGTTTTTAACATGAAGCGACTGCCTATCTAACCTCCACAACCTCTTGGTAGGACTGATTTTCACACTTTCCGGCTTCTGACTACCCGATGACCCGACTGACCCGAATGACAGTCGGGACCAACGGCTTAACGTGCTTTCCGAGGCACGGGGGGTCTCGATATATTATGAATGGTCACCCAACCACGGACCGAACTCTGCAAGCGTAGCTTGACCTTCGATCGACCCATGCGGCTGTTGTTATTTAGACACAAGCCCTATGATTGAGTCTGATAAGATCACTCAATATAACGACATCAAAGTTCTGACATCAACATTATTATTTAGAATAACAGACTTTCCGCTACGCATTGTTTGTTTCGTACAAAAGTTAAATAGAACCAACTCTATATTTCGTTGCTTTTGATTGGCTTTGTTATCCACATTTTTGATTGAACAGGCAGTTCGATATTGTTTTAGATTGAAATCTAATGTAATAAAAAATATTCTCTAACATTGTGTAATTACCAATTTTATATTAGTAATGAGGTTTGTTTAGAACTTTGGTATTATTTAATTTAGATAAATGTTGGTTAAGTATACGTACATTTATACAAACATACAAATAAATAAAAGTGTCTGTTTGTAATGTCATAATAATATCTGTTTACTACATGCATATGAAAGTATATACCGTACTTATAACAAAATAATAATCTCCGAACCGAAACGGCTGGATCGATTTTGACGGGACTTTCCCTGACAGATAACTGATGTTATAAGCAGGCTATTAGGATTTTATTTTACGTAATAATGAATAGATTGATGAAGAAAGAAAACGAAAGACAAGTCTTAAGCGCAGACGAAGTTGTGAGAAAAGTTAAAAAAATATTGACAAAAGACACACATTGATAGTTTTTTATCGCGAGGTCAAGTTTTATTCTTCCTGGAAAAATATGCAAACTCAAACTCAAACTCAAAGCATTTATTTCAATTAAACCATTTATAGGCCCTTTTCAATTGTCAAGGAGTCGGTCAGTCAAAAATATGAAGCTAGTTGCCCATTCCAAAGCGTAGTATGTACCTATGGAGAAGAACGGACAAGAAACTCCATGGACACTCTTTTAAATCAAAAATTAGATACAAAAATATTGGTTACATCATTCATGTCGAAATTATACATGTGAGAACAATGTAGAAAGACGTGCACGTCAAAAGCGTCCATAATAAAAAGATAAAAAAAAGAATCATTCAAAAATTTTAATTTAGTTAAAATAAGCCATGGCAGCTAAGAGATGACCAGTCCCAAGTGACAGCGCCCGTTCACGAACATGACGCATGGATCAGCACGATTCAGCTCAACCATTTTGAAGGGAGCTAAATGATCTAACACACGCGCCACCATCAGCGAGACATCTGCTGCAGTACTTAATACATTTTACTGGTAAACCTCTATTGTCTATTGACGTAGACTTTTCACAGGTAGCGGTCTACATGTTGTAGGTAAGCTGGGTTGATTATTGTGATGATAATATTATCTTAACTACATGGCTAAACTTCGCATTACCTATCATAACAAACCAGTTTCCAGTACACACGCATATATTCAAGCTTGAATCCAGAAACTATAACTCCAGCATAAATTAACACAAACAAACCCAGAGATTATAGTGTTCAAATAACGAGACATGCATTAATCCTATCCAAGGCTGAAAGGCCTGCTATGCATATTCAGGAAGCCAATAACCCCTCCTAGCTAAATAGGATGGAGCATGCGTTGCCCATCCCTCAAGCGTTATGATGAACTGATCGCACAGTACGGACTACTCATACAATATTCATGGGCCGAGAATGCAGCAATTTGGTCGACATGTCCCGTGTCCTACAAACAACACAGATGTATCTTAAGTTGGGGAACAACACGTTAGTGATCTGCTGTGTACAGAAGTGTCGAGCTTAGTCTCACGTTATGGAAATCCTTTGGAGTGGGCGAATGATGGGCGATTGTGTAAACCTTGACAGGAGAAGGTTTAAGGATGTTGCACACTGAAGGTTTGATGTTGTCTATACTCGTAATATATCACGGTGTTGGTTCAATACAAAAAATCGGTAATGTGAGTTTCTTGGAGTGTCTGACGAAAAACCAACTCCTCGACCACTTACGGCAGACATACCGTGTTTGGGCTCATTTTCCTTGTTACTTTTATGTTTATTCAGTATTGACTTAAGAAACCCAGTCTAGGTAGGTAATGGTTTAAAATCGCCAACACATAAAGAATAAGCTCATTTTCACAATCAATGCTCATTACTTATTCCTGCACCTAGACAATTTTATAATATGCTGAAATTTGTATCTATTTTTTTTTTCATTTAACCTGTGCTGTCCCACTGCTGGGCAAAGGTCTCCCCCATACTTTATCAGTTTTCCTTATGCTGTGCCTTCTCCGGCCAATCGGTATGTTGTAGTATCTACTACCACTTATTATTTGTTGTACCCATTGTATCCAAACGTGGATCCGCGCGAGACACAATGGAAATTGTATTTTGCCTGTGACTATGATTGCGGCCTATGAGAGGTTAAGTACCTCTTGCTAGTCTAGTTGACAAGGACGTCTGACGCTTATTAAACTTCTGATATGAAGTCACACGGTATTGGTAGCATAGCAAGCCTAACTCAATTAGCAGGAACTATCCGTACGCCCACGTTCTTGCCCCAAAACCTGAAACAATAAACAAACAAGTAGGTAACACTTATTCAATTATAGCTCTCTAACCTAAGAATATAAATGTCATAAGTAAGTCTAACTTAAGACTTACGAGTAAGAACACCGGCAATGTTTGCATTATCCAGTTCAGAGAAAGGAACTCTAAGGCTGAGAATTATAAATGTTATTACCACGACCTTTGGCTACACGTTATTCCTGTCACTGTCACACAACTGTCAAACTACAAGTTAGACAACGGAAAAAACGTTTATGGATCTTGGGCTGAGCTTCTTTATTTCTGTGCCCTCTGAAAATAAAACTGAAAATCATGGCACTAGATCAAAAGGTGCCGCTAGTAATAAAGTCCAATGTGACAGGCAAGACTATTACGGTCCAACAATTCACAACGTTTTAGAGACAGTTTTGATATGTGGGCAAAATGGTTTAAGTTTTCCTTAGATTGCGTTTTTCACAAATCCATAGATAATTTTAAGTTTCATCATAATCAGCCTGTAATGTTGCCACTGCTGGGACACGCCTCCTTTCTTCGAGAGGGAGTGGGCTGTAATCTACCACGCGGGCCCAGTGCGGGTTGGTAGATGTCACATGTCTTCAAATTGTTGGTACTAGGACATGCCGGTTTCCCGTGAGGACACCGCTTTCCTTCACCGTTTCGAGAACAGTGGTGATGGAATTATTTACACAAAGTAAACCTGGCCCGCTTGGGTTCGAACCCACGAACAACTCGTAAGTTGGAGCCGTTACCACTGGGCTACCATTGCTCTGCAATATCTATCTCTGCAATATTTTAAGCTTTACAGGACTGAATTCCGTGATGTCACGAAACCACGTGACATGGCATGTTATCCTACACTAAATTGTTTTGTACTATCAGGCAAGAAACTACACCTACTAACTTCTGTTAAAAGGAATGAAAGGCAATTTCTGTATTTTAAGGATCGTTCTCATTCTAATCTCAGTCTCAATCTCCCTAAAATTTATTTATCTTTCTAATTTACCTTACATTTTTACAAGTGTTTGCCATTGATTGTCGCGAAGATGGGACTGTCCCTAGAATATGATCGTTTTTAATTACGGGAATAAGGCTCCTGAGTTACAATAATTAAAAGCAGCATCTACAAATAGTGAACAATGTATCGAACGGAAACAAGGGTTTACAGCTTTAAATATTGATAATTTTTGGGTACAAGGATGTATATTCAGCCTCAATCATAATCAGGAATCCATAATTGCTTATGTCAGATATCATTCCGCATCTTGAATGACATACTAGTACAGATTATAGGGGATCCATGTCCCGACATAATAGAGGAATTAGGAATTCGTATAATGGGGAATAGATTGCACGTCAACCATGAATCGGATACGTCGTTGAATGTCAAGCACGCAATTAAATGTCTCAGCTCATACCACAGAGGACAGCATGATGGTATTTTGATTTATCTTTTGTGATTCTCAACGTCGCGTCCCATGGACCGTTACTTCAGATAAGAGCACTCGACAACCGACCGTACTTGAACACAAAATCAATATTACTTCGTAGAACTTACATCATACATATTCTACGTATAATAGATTGGCAAAACTTTATATAGTGAGCTAAGTTTCACAAAGTAAATATCGAATAAAAACCTGACAGAAAATAAAATCCAGGCCAAAAATATATAGGCTGGTCCGACACCCGGAAAAATTCCTCCAACTTGGCTAATAAAGATTTATCGTTGTGATAAAAAAATTCATAGCAGTGAGTTGGCCGTAAATAATTCGTGGCATACCTGCGAATGCTGATTTGACACGGGTCAGGGCCCCGAACTCAAGCCGTATAATATTTCATTCCTTCCGACTCGAATCACGAGTCCAACCGCGGTGCAAATTGAAATTTCGCTCGGACACCGCATTTCTTATTGGTTTGTGTCTTATCTACACCGTAGTATATATATTATCTGTGTCTACGCATCAGTTAAATGTCTGTCGTGTTTGTGTACCTTACATTATTGTGTAGGTACTGAAGCGTGAAATAAAAAAGTGAGACTCCAACATCGTGATTGCAGATGGAAAACGAAAAAAAAAAAGACAATGCGAAATTGTAAAGACTCTAGAGCATCTTAGAATTTAAAAGTTCAAAAGAGAAACTGTGATTAGTATAAAGAGATTATTGACGAATTAATCAGGGTTGAAGTTGATCGTTATTCAAGCTTCATTAGTTCAAGCCCAGTTGAAAGAAATAAATAAGAAAGAATATAAAAAGTCTCAGACATTTAAATGTTGTTTAAAATGAAAAGTAAGTTTCTTGCGCCTTAAATTTGTGTTTCTATTCTCAGTATAAGTGTTAATTATTTTTCACAAATGATGTAAAAACAGAGGAGAGTAAATTAAAGTAAAAATAGATAAGCGTGCTATATGGATAATTAAAACAAATAAATTCTATCAACTCTTTTTTTAGTGTCCAAGCAACTAAGAGACCTACAAAGGATTATGGATCTTATCGCCACATTTTAAGTTCTAAATTGTTTTGTGAATCAATTGATCCGAAACGGACAAAAACAAAGCACTTACATTTGGCTGTTTGTCCCACACTCATTAATTGGATCGCGCGGCTAACCCCAGAATGTCCTGTACTATTAACTACCAAAACTGGGTATGCAATAAATTGAGACTTTTCATATATAAATCAGGGTCGAGGCGTGTCGCAGAAGGTCTGCAGATAAACCGGATAGTATAAGAGTGAGGGACATTACTCGGAGCAGCTGCGGCGGACCGGGCCGTCGCGAACTCACTCACATTACAACCAGTTTTATGTGAGGACCGAGCGAGTCTTGCTTTAATACTGTACGTTTCTGGAGAAACTTGCACAAATTGAAACGCGGAGGCCTCGGATAATTGGAATATTTCGTAAGTTATACAGTACTTTGGAAACTTCATAATTGAAGTAGGAGATATCTTAATTAAATTGTTAGTTTTAGAGACTTTTAATTAAATTGGCATTTCAGTACCTTGTCAAAAACAAATAAAACATGATTTAAATACTAATAGATGGCCAAACGCAACTAGGTGTCCGTAAATTAGTCGATATTACCAATACCAATTTAACACAAAACAAACCGCAAAATTCTACTGCAATTTGTTCATAAAAGCTAATTAATTAACGCCACTACATTCAACCACAATAAAAATATGTGTCAAAACGCAGACTTCATCAATAGTGAACCATTTCCACAAAATTAATTGTAGAAAATTCCATGCACAAACTCGGATCAAAATATTCGTCTGTAAAAAGAAAAAAACATACAAATGAAAATGAACTTAAAGTGCTTAAAGCTCTCCACATTCCCGGCCATGTTTCCTTGGCTCTTAAATCCGGATATCCGGCTTCATCTGAGACTCTTTATTTGTCTTAAGGATGAATTTCACCATAACGGATGAAGAGGTTTTATTTTTATGCAAGACAAAAGTTAAATAACAGGGAGAATAAAGTAATGTATGAGTATGGATTAAGGGCAATAAATTGTAACGGATGAAAAACTACGAGAACACTTTTCGGCCTTTATAGGTATCGTGTATCATAATTTAAAATATTTAAATTCCGCGTCATAAAATATCCTTCAAGTTTTTAAAACAATCCTTTGTTCTTAGGAATATCTGAATATCCCTAGGAAGTGTAAGTACTCTAGAAAATTCCAACTATACGTTGGCATTTCAATAACAACATGGAGACTTGTGAAAAATGAAATCAAGTCTAGCACTACCAATACGCAAAATACGATCCATGTTTTTCTAAAAAAGAACCAGGTTTGTATAAAAAACAAAGGAGAGAAAAAATGGTACATCTATAAACAAAAGTGAAATCCTACGAAATGGAAATCTTGTAAATTATAAATCTACTCTGAATGGAATTGAAATCTACATAATGGTTTGCGCAGAGAAAAATGTGAGTACTGAACAGGACGACAATAATACAAAACATTCGGGAACAAAGCGTGGCTTTGGATGAAGTACTGTAACAGTGGCTATATGACTATGTACCACACTAGATGTTGGCGGCGACAAGAAGAACGACTGCTTAGTAATTTAGAGTTTTGATTAAACAAATAAAAATATAGACATCAGTAATTCACTATGATTGTTGTATTCTAATGAGCATAGGGTTAGTTTTGATCTCCCATAGTTCTAAGTCTGATTGATACCTATGCCTTTTATCGAATTAATTAGTTATAAGTTAAGTTATAAGTAAACCAGTAATAAGAAATATGATAATTCGAAACGTAGCTAGCACCCTAACACATCCTAAAGGTAAACTGCTTGCAAATCACATGCATACATATAAACAATAATGGTATTGCCCTCAAAGCAGGTCCCAACTTGACAATAAGACACAGGTAAATCAGTAATAGTCACCTAAACACACGTAAACAGAATATGGCATCACCCACGAACAAGTCGCAACTTGTCGAAAGAAACCAGACAGATGGCATCGCCCACGAACAAGTCTCAACTTGTTGAAAGGCAATAATGGTATTCAGGGAGCAGGTTATAACCTGTCTAGAATCAAGTTTATACTCGACTACAAAATCCAAGCCTCAGTTACCTATCATTGGCTGGAAAAGATACAGTGTATAAATTTAATCTAAGAACCACCCGCTACTTACACCCCAGTAGAAAACTACTTAAGTAAAACAGAAATGGAAAAACCCTAGTTTTTTTTACCTCAATAGTGCTAATCAAAGTGGTGTTTCAATGCAAATCCCCTACATTAGTTATATAAGTGCTTAAATACATACATGCATATATGTACTTTTGTGTGTGAAAGATGATAAGTAATCAAAACATTGAAGTGAAAATTATGAAATTATATATAATAAGTTGTCGTTACGAGAACAATTATTTTGTTTTAAATAGGCAGCAGAAATCACATGTATTTGCCGTTATTCTATGTATTAGGTAAGCACTGAAGGTGTCTTAAATAATTCATATTCACATCACAGTGTTAAATAAAAGAACAAAACACCCGACTGCTGATTTTCTCTTTTCAGCTATGTTGTTTTTGAGTCGGGGTTTTGTTTTTTAAATAATTTGCTTTATTTCAAGCTTTTAGTTTTATATAGGTATATATATATATATTTATATTTGGAATTGAAACATTACTAGCTTTTATTTGATACCAATAGTGTGGTAATACATTTAAAAAAAAAACCTACCGCTCCCTTTTTTGATGCAACATAATGAATATTATATAGCCTATGTCACTCCCACAATTAAGACGAATCTAACAACATCTCATACGTTAAAATCCATCAAGCCGTTAAGGCTACAGAGCGTGTCAAAGAAATAGACATACGAGTACATAGGTACATACATACTCTCGAAAAACATTACCCTCCTTTTGGGGCAGTCGGGTAAAAAGGAACACGTGGACGCTACACAATCGTAGCACAGTGCTACGTCGTAGCTAGCCGCGTAGCAAGGCAACCGCACTAGAATCATGGTGCATGTGATTTTTCTCATGAATGACGCGGTAAGGTACTTACTTACTTTTAAAAAATCCCAACACTTTTTTAAGTTCATAATTTGAAGTTTTGTCTAACTTTTTTTAAAAATAATAGTAGGTAAGTGTTTTACACATAAAATGTATGCTAGATAAAAAAAAAAAAAAAAAAAAATGAAAAAAAAAAAAATGTATGGTACCTAGTAGATGTCAATCAGAAATATTGTGATGTAAGTTTTTTATTGCATTTGTGATTGTACATCAGTTTTAAGATTTTTTTTTTTTAAATGTCATTCCATCGTAGAGTAGTTCAATCCCAAATTAAATAAAACTCTACTTGTTTGCTTGATTGCCGTGTTGCATTTGTTACTAAGAATTATTTGAAAACCCTATTAAAAAACCGAATATGTTAATCAGGAGATAAATAATACAGAATAATTTTATGATGCCTTGTCTAGCCATTAAAGGTATACATTTGTAACAATCCCTATGCTCCAATCTCACTCGCATTCGTGATAATATATTTTATAATATATTATATTATAGCTGATTTTAAACATGCGATTATTGTTGCGTGGATATATTTTAATAGTTAAAAATTGCATTAAACAGTCACTAACAGATGAAATATTTTTTTACGAGCTGTCATATTCTTCAGATAACTGTAAGGGAGTTGTCTCTATATAGTTTAATTTATTTTAAATGTAAATCAAAGAAAATCTCTTGAGAGTAACATACACATAGACTCACTCATGTGACTTCAAAGGATAAAGGGTACGTCCCATAACACCGCCTAATCTGCAGAGACCGATCACTTATCCTTGTTATTGCCGATTGATTTTTATTTAGCTTTGCCAACTCCATACAACAACATGAAAACTTTTCCTGTCAACCAACATCCTATAGCGCTACAAGGTTCTCTTGAGACGCGGCCAAAATCAGAACTAACGCCGCGCCATCTTGTTTTTTTACATTTCACAAAGCAATTGCAAATATTTGGAAAATCCAAAAGGGGACGCCTCATAACGCTCATTCAAAAAACAGAAAAAAAGTACAAGCAAAAAAATTAAAGGACAAAGGCAGACTCCTGAACAAATAATTATTGACATTTTTTTTGCGTCTGCCGATGATAAATATGTGAAAGTACAGAGTTTGAATTCCTGAACAGTTTTGTTTCCAGTTATACTTTTATAGGAAGTCAGGAATTAAAGATATTACAGTTTGAAGTTCACTCGTTCTAGAGGTTATGTCTTGTCAACAACAGACCCTAATCGAAAAAGAAATATAGAAATACCTACAATACATTGATAGAAATGCATTTTTACAGCAAAAATTTTATGTTGGGGTAGGCTTCCAGTCTAACCGGATGCAGATGTATACCAGTATTTTACATAGAGCGACTGCCTATCAGACCTCCTCAACCCAGTAACTGGATAATACGATACCCCTTGGTAAGACTGCCTGTCGGACTTTTGGGCTTCTGACGACCCAGAACGACCGTCAAAGATCCACAAATGACAG
This sequence comes from Xanthia icteritia, assembly GCA_949128155.2. Taxonomy (NCBI): domain Eukaryota; kingdom Metazoa; phylum Arthropoda; class Insecta; order Lepidoptera; family Noctuidae; genus Xanthia; species Xanthia icteritia. Next base: position 9,366,873 of record OX421942.2, on the reverse strand, counting down.
CCGGGACCAACGGCTTAACGTGCTTTCCGAGGCACGGAGGAGTCTCGGTATGTAAAGATGGTAGCCCATCCACGAACAAATCCCGGCAAGCATAGTTTAACCTGATGGATCGACCCGTGCGGCTGTTATTATTTAGCCACGAGCTCCTCCGTAGGTAAATAAATGTTCAGAATAATATTTATTTAATAATCTTAGCCAACTATCTTAAGGACTACACGGACTGCTATAGTTTGTACCATCTAAGAGACGGGGTATTAAAGATAACCCATCTTCATAAACTTACAGCAGTTCTCTGCAGGACACAAGCCTCTCCAATTGCACGTCATTTAGCTTTATTCTCGGCAACTCTCAGCCAGCTGCTCATCGTCGCTCCACCTAGCCTGAGGGCGTCCTACTTTATGTATGCCAATTCACGGTCTCCGGTCCACGGTTCTACGGCTAATATGGCCAGCCCATTGTCACTTCAGGTTACTTATTCTGTGAGCTATGTCGAAATGCGCTTATTATGTGTGGTATGTGTTGTATAGTTATCATTTGCTTCAAAAACGGTGAAGGAAAACATCGTGAGGAAACCGGCATGCCTGAGAGATTTTTCTCGACGGCATGTGAAGCCAAGTCAGAGGCTAATGGGCGGCTTTAAAACTCTGACACCAGGTTAGTAATTAACCACACCAAAGAAGAAGAAGATGTCGAAACCTTGGGTTCTTTGCCGGATTACCTCATTCCGGATAATAATTATTAATGTTTTTTTTCTTTTTATTTTGAACGTTTTGAAACACACAATTCAAAACTAAAACATTGGTCGCACTTCCACACATGAAATACTTTTCTAAGTAATGGTGACACAATATTTCATTTTCGCCCTTCATGGTATGTAATTTTATTACTGGGATCAATTTTACGACATTCGATACTTTTACGGTTGTTGAGCCTAAAACGTAAAAGGGTTACTGTTACGCCCCGCGTTACTTTACTTTACCTCCTTTGTCCTTGTATGGAGTTTTGAGAAGCTATTTTATGTTTTTAATAGATTCTCGTTTTACTGTCGCAGGATACTATAAGAGTGTACGATGTTTATGACGGTTTGGATGTAAAGTTTCACTTTACAGGAGTTGGGACAACAGTTTTAATAAGAGCTGTGTCGGATTTGCATAAAATCTCGTAGATTTCCGCGCTATAAAACAAATTGATATTCTGTTTATATTTGGGTTCTCGAAAAGGGTTGCCACCTACCTTTTAAAGGGTCATTGTGAAGAACATGAGTAATTCCCTGCTGTAGTAAATGCTCCTATGATGCAACGTAATAATCTTCAAATAATATCATAAGAACAGATTTGCATGAAGACAATTTAATTAAGTACCTTATTTATCTTCAAAAACTTGTTCACCGAAATTTCCTACACTCTTTCAATAATAAACAGAATCCTGTTTCATATTAGACAACATCAAGTAATACCAAAATAACTCATTTGAATTTCATAAAGTAATTCAATAAGGATCCAACAAGAGCAAACGATGTTGCCGAGATCGCATATTGTGTTTTATGTTTTCTCAAAGCCGGATTATCATCTAGTGAAGCGAATTTTGGCAAAAATACCATATTATGGGGTGGTTGCTGTACTTAATCGCAGGATTTGTAGTTGTGTGTGCTCGACTGAATTTATGCAGTACAACGTGACACTTTTGTAGAGGAGATCTTAAATTTGAATAAGACAGAGAATTATGATCGTGGATTAATGCAGTGTCTCTTATCTTATAGAATCGTGATTAGATAATATCAGGTTATTTTTTGAAGCCTGAATCGGTTTTTATGCTTATCGTTGTGCTTTGAAAGTTAATAATATATAAAAAAAACCAGTAGGTAAGGGTTAACGTCTTTGAAAAACTAAAGAAGTGTTTATACCATCTCCACTTTCAAGTTTTATTCCCTTTCTCCAAACATTTAATTATGACTACAAAAACCTCATTATCTTTTACGAACACATACAAAACCGCACTAAGTCTTCCAGTGGAGCATCCATACTTTAACTTCTTCATCAACAATGTCCTTTTTAATATAAGCCGTCAGATTGCGATACACGTCACGTACCGGGAGTACAATGGCCGCGAGGGAGCGACGCCGGCCGTCCGAATTATCCCGCCGCCGGTGTACACCGACCACGTGACCGCTCCGCACTACTGATCGCCTGGTACCATGGAACAAAAGCTATTCCTTTATTTAAGGCTTTTAGACGTATTGTTTGGCGGTAAAAGGATGGAGCTATGAAATATGTAAGCGTATCTGCTGTGTTCAAGCCTGTTGGTGTCACAAGCCCGTAATCTATCTGTCCAGCAACAAAGGAAACTAGTACTTTAATTCAAGACGTTTTTGCTGTACCAGTACGAAATATTTAGACAGCTTGAATTAGTGAAACCATTCGTCCAAGTTTGTCTTGACAGTTTATCGTAGACTAAATCAGACATATACACGCAAGGAACGTCTAAAACATGCTCAGTCATAATAAATGGCCCAATTTTGTACTTCACGAACGTTCGAACATTTTTTTAATCAAAATTATTTGGAATGACACCGTTTCCTGGTATTATTACATTTTTGTATGTTATTATACAAGTTCATTATACTCTCATTTAACGGCGACATTTACAACACCAAACTACAAATTAACGACAATAGTAATTAATACAGAGAGATATTGTGGGCACTTAACAGTCGTAATGCTTCAGCATTTAATTTCTTTGGCCATAGATTAAACTTGGACCATCTTGCTCCGCTCTCGAGCCAAATTAAAAAGCTGAGGATGCACAAAATATTTTGGCAAATTTCCTCGAGCGAGGCTGAGGTGCAGGCCGAGTGTGGAGACTCATTGCCTAGAATTCCCTCCGGAAGAGAATGCGAATCACGTCCTAGGCCAAGAGAATTCCAGCGCTTTGGACGATCTATCAAATTATCCGTTGGACAGAGTGCTCTGGATGTAATTCCGAACATTAGTGGAATTGCTCGCATGTGAGATCAATTGATCGGAAAAATATTTGGTACTCACGATATTGGAGTTGCCTGATATTCGGAAACGATTCGTACATACATACCCGCATATTGAAATGCAATTCACAAGAATAAATGTTTTTTTAAAATAAAATATTCGAATTTGCATCGAATAAACATCGTACTCCATGTTAAAACACAATGTTCTCCATGTTTTTATCCATCATAAAATTAACACGAACGCATTATTTTGATTAAACATTACTCGATAGTGGCCCTATACCAGAAAATACACATAGTAATCAAAATGCAAATTAGCATTTGTCAAAGTAAATATTGCGCAGTAATATACCTTTTAATGGCTATAAAGCTCGCAATTAACTTCAGGCTGTTGTTATGGATGGTTTGTGTATATTTTTATTAAACTAGCGATCGTTAACTGGATGCGGGTGAATTAAATCAGAGGTCATTTGGTTTTACTGATGTCGATAATTACTGGCGTGCCTGACGACGCGTTAAACGTACCGCAAATAAGTGTACGGGTACTTGAACGTGCGCGTGGTTATGTTGACGGTTTTAGAAGTAAATACGAAAATGTTATGTACCTAATACGTTACAGTATTACATTTGAATACACATAATTTTAGAAATCTACGTTTTAAATTTCCATATTAACGAATTCGATTTAAAATGTGCTCATTCTTTATTCACCCGTAAAAATAAATGTTGCAAATGTTAAAGATTTTTTGAAATCTCAGTTAACACAATGTATGCACTTGAAAAATCCTTTACACAAACCCTCCCACGCATGTTTCCGCATTATCATACACATAATGGCTAATAATCTAAAACATACTCTAGTGTGTACTGTACATAACCAACCGGTTTATCCCTAGCGGATATTGGAACTGTTATCGCACTATGCAAATTCAATTGCGCAGTGCACTCTACGCGACAACTTGGGGACTATGCAATTGATCGTTACTACCCAATAAGCTCTAAGAATTGTTTTGGGGCAGTTGTTTATTAACACTGTGTAATGTTATATTCGGTGTAATGATTGCAGGTCGATAATGTTACGACCGTAGCGACGTAGTGTAGACGAAGAAAATATCAATAATGTGATGGTTTAGGGCGGTAAATAATCAAAGTACTTACAAACCACAAGCTTTTGCTATTATCTCTCTCAAAGAGAGATTTTGCAGCTAAATATTCCTCCGCAGTACGTTTCATCATACCAATCTTGCTGAACTATGCAGGTTCGATTCCCACTCGAAAAACACCTTTTGTAAGGCGTACAGATAGCGTCCGTGTGATTTGTGTTTAAGTAGTGAATGCTATTTCTCTAAAAGTTTAAAAGGTATGAGGAACAGGGTGTAAAGCTCACTCATCGTCTATAGAAAAGAGAGGATCCTCCGACCAGACGGGTGTCGTGACTGACGGGCAACTGCCCAACGATTGATGTCGGATAGTAGTCTTAAATATGTCGTTCGCGCGGGAAACTCTAATTGCGCGATGCAGGATTGGTGTGACGTCAGGATTTTGTGTGACGTCAAGTCTTTGATGCGTGGTACGCATGTGGCAATGTAGATGCTGCCACAAAATGATCACTAAAAACAACACTACAGTATACTACTAACAGTATCCTACTTTCTAAGTGTGACGATCACCTACAAAACTATTCCAGCAAAAATATTTCATTGTAGCTATTTATGTGACCCATGTTTAGTAGATGTCTGCTGTCTGATAAAGTATACCGCAATATGCTGGAAAGGTCCCAGATAGTACGTTTAACCGTTCGTCTAGATTAATGTCACAACATATTGGATTCTTCAGCCAAAATGTTGCTGAAAAGTGTACTATTATGCTAATATAGCATTTATTCTCTTCGTGAACAGAAATATTTGTACTGAAGGGGTAACATGCTTAATAAATAATGAGACGACTGCGTCAGACTATTTGAATCCGGGTGAAGACCTAAACATTGTTGGCATGAGAATCTGACTAGATAAACTATCAGTAAGTATTGGTCTTCATACAAAATATTATATTTTTGTTCATCTTCAAGCATTGAAACCAGATATTACTTCTTAGTTACCAGATACTAACGACCTTACACAAGTTCGTGTGAAATAGTACCTACACCGCCACTGTCACCTGGAGCTTACGACTATATGAATAAAACATAAGTCAAAACTTCGACGAAATCGAGAATTAATCCTTACAAGTCACATAGTACGAATAGTGTTATACAAACAAGGGAAAGTTATAACACACATATGAGTGGTTCAAAACATAGTTTATAATATACGTGGCAGTAACTGACTCGTATATTTGAGTTACGACAGGAGTAGAGAGCTTTCCACTCCACGATATTCGAACATTGTATTCACAACGTATGACGTTGAATGAATAACCATGTTTGAATAAAAACCGACGTTGCGCGTGAACCACTTAAATGTTTTTACTGACGTCATGAAATAATAAAATAATTTAGAACGACGACGTCCTGACTACGATGTCCTCTGGAATCGTGCCAAGCACCGCGGGATGCAACGTTATCCGAGCCTCGAGTACAAACTTTTAAGAAGCGTACTCCTGTCTAAGTTTGCCGTTATTATAAAATGTAAGAGGCGACGCAAATAGCACAGTAGTAGAAGTTCGACGGATTTTTAGACGTTTCGAACAACGGTTATGGGCCCAACGCGAGTCGCGTCGAACAACGGATGCTCGCAAATTTTTATCACCCAATGTCGTATCATCCGTACGCGCTTTGGGTATCGATAATCCGTGCATAACCATTCCATTTGCACGTGACGCGTATAGTGCAAGTTATGTGTTTCCGCGTTAGTTGGCACATGTTGCAGCGTATTAAATTAGACGTATCAGCAAATAGCTTGATATTGGTACAGTTGGCATCTGCGCAGAGCGCGCACATGTGCGACATTGGCTGTGTCTCATGCATCATTCAGGCGGAACCTGCATCCAATCGCTCTTACATTTAGGTTATAGCTCACCGCTTACGTGATAAATCGCTGCTCTGGAGAAAACTTGTAGTATCATCACGAGCAGCCATGTGCTACATCGTTGGCTTTTATCAGATTTTTCCAGCTGGATACGAGAGCTCATGTAAAATGCATGCAGTAGCCGTGTTTGTAATTGCTGTAACAGCTTTTGCATTACTCCCTAATATTAAAAGACGTTTACGTATGCCTGCATTTTTAAGCGCAATTCAACGAGTATTTTATAGTAAAAATTTACGCGGGTTTCGAAATTTTTACTCAACGGGTTTTTAAAGGCTGCATCGTTAACTTTTATCTAATTACTATGTCATTGGATCCCTGACTCTGCTTGAAGTTGTTTTATTCAATTAACATTCAGAATTACTTTTAATAAGTTCAATTTAAGGTTCGTCCTTTAAATATGACCTCACTTTAAGGCTTTGTTATCTAGTAAAGCCTCCATGATCAAATATCAACAACTAACTGTTACAAGTCATTCCTAAGATTTCATATCCCATCTTACTAAAGCCAATAAACAGCACGCAATATCACCTTGCATCTCAAGTATCATTGATCAATAAGTGCAGTACAATACAAAATCTAAGAGCAATATATAGCCCGTCATATTGCCATTTCACATTAAATGGAAGTAATTGGAATTCCTGTCAAGTGTGAAATTGGCGTCTTCATTGAGCAACCAGAGATGAAATATACTGCTCATGCAATATGTATCATAGCAGAATATTATTATGTTTGTTATTTGCTCTTAAATTAATTCCATCTGTATTTATTACTTATTCAGAGTTATTTCGGCTGGGTAATTGTGTTAGTGGCTGTAATTCATTAAACTGGGCGGAAGAGCTCGGTAGTTGGTGATACTGATGCATAGTTATGTGGTCATACATAGTTGGTGTGTATAATTTTACGTACGTCACCATAAAAGAGAAGGAATTCAAGTTAAAGTGCAAAAAAAACGTGTTCATCGTTTTTTTTTTGGAAACTTTTCAACAGATTTATATCATCAAATAGGTAGAGTTAATTAGCGAAGGATAACCTATTTGAAAAGCCACTGTTCTTACTAGAACAGTGGCTTTTCAAATAGGTGAGGTAATCGGTTAGTTAATTTAAATAAATAAGAAAACTGGTTTGGTTTTCACTATTTGCTTCTATAGCTATACATACAGATATAGTTTATGCTTTCACATCTAAAACAATTTTTTTTTGTTTATTTAACAGTTTATGTACACACATATAAACAGACAAGAAGAAAGGAACAGAAAAATACGTACAAAGGTGATGCTTATTTCCAAAGAAATCTCTCCCAGCATACCTGCGATAGGAAAGTCGATAAAGAGATGTAGACAACGTGTGTAAGAGTGGAAAAGAAAACAAAATACGAATTAAAAAAAATACTCTTCACTAATTTAAATATAAACATACAATATCAGAATATACTTATATACATACATACTTCTAAAATAAATATCACTAAGATATATATACGTTTGATATATATGAGATATTAAGTTTGTTAATTATGCAAAGCTTAAAATTCGGTTTCAAACGAAGCTCAAGTCCACAAAATATAAATTTTGTGGACTTGAGCTTCGTTTGTTACTCGTATACGCTATTGTGACTCTTTTGTTCAGAGCCCCTTCACAAAACCTTCATATTCCCCTATGAAGGGCTGATTTTGCAAATCATTTTATGAACCCACAACGTGTAGAGTACCTACTGCATTTGAAAGTGCCTCTTCATTCTCGAGTTTCTCGTGCCTATTCTTATGATAGAAGTGAGATAAGAATGCTTTTACTTTCTAATCTCTTAACTGCTTTTTACTAGCTCAAGACAAGTGGAAATATGAGGGGGTCGGTTGTTCTAAGGTGTTCGTACGCTCATCTTTTCTAAATCTGCATGTCCTGGGCGCATCGCATATATTTTTTATAAAGTTTTTTTCAGGGTAGAATTTTAGGATTTTTTCAGGGTAGAATCGAAACTTAAACTTAAAAGTATATACGAAAAGGTCTTGGTACTTTGACGAGGACTAAATGTTTAAAGAATGATGGGCAGGTTTGTATAAATGCTGGCCAGTATATAAACCAAACGTATACCTTATGAAAGACCTATTTTAGTTTCAGTTTTGTCTAAGTGACATGAATAATTATTTATTCGCATGTAGGTAATCATTATGTTCTTTTATATATAGGTACCTAGCTATTATAACTTTCAAAATACAAATTCCTATAATACCTATGGTTTCACTCATTTTACGAGTAAGGGACCGAAACTAGTCGACCACGAAATCACAAACTGGAAAGCTACTCTAAACTTCCTGTAGACAAAATCAAACTGGTTACTAATTTAATTGTAAAATTGTTTTTTTTTTATATATGACATTGATTTTACATTCGGTGATTACTTCCTCACACACTGACTTATTAATTGTAAAATTTTAGGAAAATCGTCTACTTTTACAATGTTTGTAAATATAAATGAGCACCATGTATCTATCAGATAAATAATTTATCTGTCGTTGCTTTATTTTTAATTATTTTTACCCTTTACGATATAATTCACATATAATTATATAACTAATGTAATTATATAATACAAAATATTGTAAAACAATTTAATAGAGTAACGGTGGAGTTTCTTGCCCAGTTTGGAAGGGGCGACTAGAATAAACTCTATTTTTTTGTAAATTTTGACGCTCATAAGTGCCTTACAAGGACCTATTTGAAATAAATGATTTGACTTTGACCTTGAATGTACCTACCTACACGAGCGAAGTCTGTTACGGTACAGCTAGTAGGTTCTAACTACATTTCGTCGTAAAAAATAATGTTTTTTTGTATCGCCCCCAGTACTTTACATGCTAAAACCAGAGCTTATAGTCACGGCTTATCCTTTCATTAATATATTCAAGACACTGAATTTATGCGTACGACCTAATATTTCATCCGAACAGAGTTAAAATAATTTTCATTTTATGTTAATTTTATTATTCAATAGGTGGTGAAATTATTCACACTATTAACTTATTTTAGTTATTCAAATGGTAAAATTAAATGGTGTAAATTATCAGTAACTTTGTACCTACCTATTTATTAGGTACCTAACATCAAATTTATAATATCCAGAAAATGTTATTGTTATCGTTTAACAAGTGAACATAGAGTAAAATTAAAAAAAACCCCCGACACAAACATTTCCTCATTTCTCTTTCCTACTCCATCACCAGACCCTGTTCATTATCTATCTATAACCTATTCATTAAGACCATTCGAATGAGGCCAAACACGATACATGTGCTGTAAGTTGGTAAGGGAGTTGGGTATCCTTCAAATTCCAGGTGATGCTGCAGCATCAGTTCAAGGTTACTATGTTCTTCTAATATATTTGAAGTAGGTAACAGAATACCAAATTTCAAATCGATTGAACCTGTGGAAGACGCTCACATCCATTCATCAACTAGAAAAGAGCTGATAATCTTCAAACGGCTAAATCGATTTTGATAAAACATGTCTAAGAACCATTGCTAGAATACCTACTTTAAAATAAAAAAACCACATTTAAATCGGTTCACCCATTTAAGAGCTATGGTGCCACAGACAGACACACATACATAGCGGTTAAACTTATAACACCTCTTTTTTGCGTCGGGTGTTAAAATAACAAAACCGAATGAACAGTCAGAGAAATTCAATGTTTATCAAAATGAAACACTGGTTAAATTTTCCGTATTATAAGCCTAGAATATATGCACAATTTTAGTTGGTAGTTAATTTGACTTAAATTTAATTTTGTAAAGAATAATCTTTACAAATTGTTTTTGCATTGAAATTTTTTTTTATCTTTACTAAAATTATTTACCGATCAATCAATCTGCCTAGCCATTTTCTAACTATAATGAGGTCAGCCAAATACCAGTATTTGACACGGAGATCTTACCTCCACAACCCAGTTACTGGGTAGCACGATACCAGACCACGGAGGGGTCTCGATATGAAATTTACACGAATCGACCGCAGCAAACGTAGCTTAACCTTCGATCAACCCGTGCGGCTGTTACATTTTGAGACGATATCTATATTTAGAGTGATGAACACATGTCTCCTACCATGCTTAACCTATGTCAGTCAGACCTGGAGATACTGTAGCATAGTAAAAAAAATCACCAGCTGCCAACGCGCTATGGAACGCAGTATGCTAAATAAAAAAATAACAAAAAATAAGACATATTTCAAAAGCGACAGACGGTCTAATCCATTTCAAAGACTTAAATGTGCTGCGTGTCGCGGGTTCGATTCCCGCACGGAACAAATATTTGTATGACCTACAATTAGTTGTTCCGGGTCTGGCTGTTTGTGTATGTGAGTTTAAATGTTTGTGCGCACCCACGACACAGGAGAAATTCCTAGTGTGGCGCAACGTTTTTTTAAAAAACAAAAAAAAAAAAAAATGGAAATGGGCGGGGCATGTAGCGTGACCACAAGATGAGAGATGGACGACACAAATTACCTCATGGAGCGGCCCAAAAGGGAAACTCTATAGACGACGACCCCATGCGAGATGGCAAGACGACATCACAAAGACAGCGGGCCCAAATATTCAAAGACAGAGACCAGTGAGATTCTTTGAAGGAGACCTTCACCCGAGGACTTCTAGTAAACCAAATTAATTAGTATCCTAACATTAAAATATTATTTAAGATACAAATACATAATAAATACTAATATAAACGCTACATATTACGGTTTAACATATAAACGTTACTTAAAATGTATTATATAAAAAATAAAAATACAAAATTATATTATAAACTACATATAAATTTAAATGCATAAGCATAGATAGATAAATACATAAAATAGACACAATCATAGATAGATAAATACATAGAATAGATATAATCATAGATAGATTAATTCATGGAATAGTTTTAATCATAGGATATATATACTTCATATATAGGTAATATTCTGTTATTGACTTTTTGTTTGTAAGAAATAAAAGGCATTTTTATATAAATTTTATTTATTACTTTATCTATATTACTACAATATTTTGACATTTATGCTGGTTCCTAGAATCTACCTATATTTACGTATGAGTTTATATTGGTTTGAAATTAAGTTACGGTTCAATGAAAACAATTTGTTGTTTATTTTTCTGCTTGATTATATTTACTTATTTGCATTGTGGTTTCAGATAAATTAATGTGAAATAATATTATTTATGTATATGTTACTCTATCAACTAATTTATTCTCGCACGAAGTAGTAGGTACCTCCGTGATACCTCCTTTAACGTGTGTGTAGATTTTAAGTTTTCAGCAATTTTAATCTAATCCTACCGAATTACATAGGATCTAATTAAAAGGAATTCTTTATATACATTTAACAATAAAATTGAAGGATTCCTTTGTTACCATAAAACCCTTAAAATAATAATGACCTGCAGCAATATTCTGGTAGCTCAACTAAGAACCCAAAAAATAATTGAGGAAAAACACCGACAAAGAAGTCTTCAGAAGTCGTTCGAAATAACAAAAGCAAATCAATTACTGGTACAAGGTATTTGGGAGCTAATAACTCTTTTACCTGCAAGGCGAGTTCGCTGTGGTTTGAGGGGAAGGCATACTCCTTAATCACTAAACCTCACGAACGGGCCCGTACAAGTCAGTGGCTGGCACCCATTTTTTACATCCACATTCCTCATAAATAATACTAATGATAAAGCACGTTCATTGGCTGTTTGAAGCGTAATTAATTAGTTGCTATTAGATTCTAAGTGTAATTGGAAAGGAATTTGCTGACTGAGATTCATTTAAATCGGGAGTGGTTGATAGAATATTAGGCTAGTTATAGTTTAGAACTGCGCCTTGACAGTGTATGTTTCACCGTTTTCTTATTATCGTGTCGATGATAAGTATCTAAATAAGCCTAGTAAGGACCAATCGCGTTGAGTTAATATCGATATAATCGTAAGTTAAATAAACTTGATGTTTTAAAATAATCGAATCTAATACGAACATAGGTAATTATTATGACATATATTTCTACTTCTGTGGCAGATCTCACGGCATTTCATCTTAATTTCCGGAATGTTGATATTTCTTGGCTTCAAAGAACGCACAGCACTAAGGGCCTTCATGTTTAAGATATTGGTTCTTGTAACTTTGTAAATACATCAACCAATATTCTAAAGCCGTTTAATTAAAAGAGAGATGAAGAACACTTAGGGCATAAACGGTAACCGAACAATATCTAAAATTCTATAAACTTAAATACATACAACTGAAAACCAACTGAAACTTGCATTTTACTTCAACGAGATATCTCAAACGAAACCCAAGTTAAAGGATTATTTCGAAATACTCGATAACGAGAAGTCGCAGCGCGCTGCGGCGGTTCGGAAACGGTCCACGAATAAAATGGAGTTACAATAAAGCTGACCAGTTGATTGAAATATCCTACTTCCTACCTTCTAAAAATATACCTATGTTTAGGAAATACGATAAAAGTTGGTAAAGCTTCGATGATTGCCTTGTGTCGGAGGTCCTCGATAAACTCTGAATGAATTCATCATTATAGTCAATTTGTGAATGTTGCCCGCTGGCTCAAAATTCTTACGTTTCTTTAAGATGTTTGCAAATTGTAGCGCTGTTATACGTTTTATGTTGGAAATGATTCAAAAGGTAGCACTGTGTAAAAAAAACGTAAGAAATTGTGGATATAGCGGGCTGCTTTGATGAATCCCCCTTAAGAAAATTTGTGCCTTAACAAACTGGTCGGAAACACGTTATGGAACCCGTAGAACTATGGAATAGATGAAATCCAGTTAAAAAACCTTAAGCTGATGTCAGACGCTTCACTCAAGCGAATGTTCATTTTATTTCATTCGACGTAAACACGACACTGACAACATTAATCTTTTCATTAAATTTTTCGTTCAATCGGTAGGCGAGTGAAATGCTGAAATCCACCTTCGTTGGATCGCTTCACTAATTAATTAATTTGTTACTCTTGATTCATTTTTGTGTTCAGACGTTTCACTTCGAGGGAAAAATACCGTATGACAGAAGAATATTTACCTAAATCAGAACGGTGATGTACATCACCAATAAAATAACCTTTATGATAGGCTTTTCCATTTTGTTTCCAAAATTTACTATCATTTTCCTTCTAATAGCTTCAATAGGCCTTTAATTTACATAGATTACAAACCATTTTAGAAGACATGGGTCTTCAATTTATGGTATACTTTATGATATTTCCTAATGATTCTATTTCCGATTGCATTCAACACAGTTCAATGCCACGGCATAATTTTGATGATAAATTGATACCCGCAGAACCTTTGTTGAAGTCCTACATTGAAATTCGTATTTGCTTTCTGCGATACAATTGTCTGTAGATACTGAATGAATATTATATCACTGTATACTCTATACTCAGAGAATAATAGATTTGGGTGGCTTTTGTATTACAAGATTGTATAAATATCATAAAATATTTAAAATGATAGTACGAGAAGAAAACAATTAATTGATTATCTTGTAAGGATGGAAAAACTCTGCGTGGATCGCCCGGAGGACACGGTTGAGCATACGGTGGAGGTCTGTCCGGCTTGGGCAGAGCATCGCCGTGTCCTCGTGGAGGCGATCGGCGGCGGGGATCTCTCGCGTCCGGCCCTAGTCCAGGCCATGGTACGGAGCGAGAGGGCATGGGAGGCCGTCACCTCCTTCTGCGAAGCAGTAATGCTCGCGAAGGAGGAGGCAGAACGCGTGAGGGAGAGGCAAATTTCGCGCCCTCACGCCCCTAGCCGCCGCAGGAGACGCCCTGGGCGTCGGGAATCGCAGGCCGATTCCCGGCCACCGTAGGCGCGGGCTTGCGGACGGTGAGCAATGGGTAGCTCGCCGTCCGATAAGGACCAGGCCCGGGTCGACGGCGCGTTGTGTTCCACGCGCGCCTCAAAGAGATGTCAGCACAACGGAAGGGGTCCGATAGGACCGATGCCTGCCGGGGTTGCGGGAAAGTCCGAAAGGGATACCGTGGCCCCTGGCAACGTAAAGGCAACGGAAGGAACACGGGTGGGTTTTAGTCAGTAAGAGTCTGACACGCCCTCCCGCTCCACCCAGAGCGGGAGAAGTTATTTGATAATTTCCCACCCAAAAAAAAAAAAAAAAAAAAAGGATGGAAAAACTATTACATCATTGTCATTATAATCAGTAGAAATTACTACTCAATTATCAAAAAATCACCACTAGCTTATGTAAGAAGCATTCATTGAAGAATTCTCTATCTAAAGCAGATTGAATTACATTATCATATTATATAAACAAACAGGTGTCCAATCCTACTAATACCTATTATAAAAATCCTACTAATATTCTAAATTTGAAAGATGTTATTCAATCACTCAAAAACGGCTGAACGGATTTAGATAATGGACCGATGACCTTGTGAAGGCCGCAGGAAACCGCTGGTTGCGGGAAGCACAGAATCGGTCGACACAGTGGCGATGCTTGGGGGAATCTTATCCAGCAGTGGACCTCTTTCGGCTGAAATGATGATGACGATAATTTAGATGAATTTTGGCACATAGATAGTTTATAACCTGGATTAACATTTAGGATACTTTTTATCCCGGTAGTACATTCCCGTGGGATAATTTCCGACCTTCACGTGGGCAAACTCGCGGGTTAATAGTACTCGTAGTTATAAATATAATATTGATAACTAATAAAGTGAGTGGCACTCCAGGCGTATCCCAGGGCTCAATTTTGAGCCTCCTGTTGTGCTGTTGTTTTTAATAGATATTTCACTTTAGTGTGTCGATTATCAATGTCACAATAACAAAAAAAGGAGTAAATAATTTCCCTCCTCTTGGTACAGTCAGGAAAACAATATTAGGTACTCAACATAAAAATTAAGTAAAACAGTCGTTACACTACGTGGAATCAAAACGTTTTCATTTTGATCTTGATACTACGCTACGCTTGCTCGGGTATTCCAAAACAAAGAAATCTGCAACAAAGTATGCAGATTTGAAGTTGCTTTTTATAAATACAAAGTTCCATTTTACTGAAAACCAAGGCGTTATCACGAAAATGTAAGAAAAATCTGAGAAAATGGTTAGACTCACACGAGCGAAGAAACCCACTTTGATATTTATAAAGTGTAGCTAGCTTTTCAGCTTTTATTTTACTTTGAAAATCAACGAATATTTTAAAGGCACCGATGAAAACCTCGTGGTTAAAAAACATACATACCTATCTAACAATGATCACTAGGATTGAGTAGGGTTAAGGCGTCGTTACACAGCGGCCCACGCGTAAGCAACGCACGTGTAGGTACTTAAGCTTTGCTTTGTATGAAAATATAGGCAGGATCATCCACCATGACTTACAGCCTCGTCTAGGGTTGCCAACCCTAGGCGTGGCTGGGTGAGTAGTAGAATTAAATACAATTGGCGGATTAAATACAAATATATACTGTAGCAGTAAATTACAAAAAAAAAAAAAACTGTAATTGATATTGAATAACACGTCAAAATATCTGCCATTTGTTATATACATATATTTATCACGATGTGATGAATATATAATTGAAAACAGCGCATAAATGAAAATGGCCGCACAAAATACCCATCCAATATTAGAGCGGGTACTACATAATTTCAAGAAACTTCGCCAATATCTATTGATTATTTCGTCATCAACGAGACAGTAACGGTTGCAAATTATCTACGGACCCATGCAATAGCAATTTCCAGCAGAAATGTCTATAGAGAGGCGCAGGTGGTAAAAGAAATTGTCCCCCATTATATACGCTTTGCTGGACCATTTTATGGCAACTGATGGCAAATTGTTTGGAACGTGAGATGAACGGAAAGAAATTTCTCTGTTAATATTCATGTCTCGGGTGAACCTTATGACTGCACGAAGCTCGCCGAGATTATTGCAAAAGGTTTTTCTTAGTTTTTGTGGGTTTTTGTTTATTCCACGTGCGTACTGTCTCGCCTTAAATATAAGTTATATGAGGAATTCTGGGGTAATACTGAGAACGAACAGTTTTGTTCGTATAATATTTGCTCGTGTGGATGTTGACCTAGGGTCCATTTTAATAAAGCGAATTTATTATTAAGCTCATTCTACTTATTATCTAAGATTCTTATTATTGCTAATATATCAGGCCGAAAAATAATAACGAAGTTGGTTTCCTGCTTTTTGTATCCTCGTTAGAAATATGAGAAGTAATTACAAATTGGACTCTGTCGTGCGAACTTTCTGTTTCTCGAACCTCATTGGTCAACACCCAGACAGGCTGACTTCGAGCAAGTGTGTTTCTATATTGAGGATAAATATTGACCTTGTTCAATAAATTATAGTCGTCCCATGTAAAACTTTTATTTCACTGTTTTCAGAAATGTTTTGTATGCGACAATACCCATCAAAAGTAATAGGATTTCAGTAAAAAACTACCATTACAAAATACCAAGAAAATAGCTTACTTTGATAAACACGAACAGTTTTCCAAGTATTTTGAAAGCTCGCATCGCGATTTATAAAGGGTACAACCCACTAGCGTTTATATTATGCAATTACCAACCCTCTCGTCAGTTTCGATGTGCAACGTGCACACGCCACTACAATGACGTCATAATTTTCAGCCCGGAACTCATGAATCGAATCCCGTTTATCGTATGCAAAGTAAAACGTTACATGGTGTAATGGTTCGTGTACACGATGGCCAATGTTTGGCACAGTTTAACGCCCTTTTGATGTTTATTACTTTTAAACGCTCTGGTCATGGGCGCCATTGCAGATACAGATAAATTATTCAGGACCATGCAGGAACGATTGCTGTTGGAGCAAACGAGTATTTGAGAGGTAACCGCGGATCAGCAAACTCAGGAGGTGTCTTTGTCCCTTTACTTGAATTATCATGACCTATGAGAAGTAGACGATATACGTACGTAGGGTCTAATTAGGTAGGTCATATGAATATCAAGTTTCCAACATTTCATTAAATGAAGGTAATAAAAATGTACCTGTCGCAGTAAGATGGTTATAGCCGTGATATAGTTATATCCCTAGGGATATAGCTATATACCGTAATATAGTTATATGAAAGCGGTTCATAATTGTCTTACTAGGAATATAACTATGATACGAGTACGATCTAGTAATATAACTATTAGGGGACACCGACCAAATAGGTTAGGTTAGGTTTAAACTGTGTCCTAATACGTCGAAATTGGTCGCAGTAACTAAATTAGAGCACTCCGATAGTTATGAACCAATTTCATATAACTATATTACGATAGCTACATCCCTAGGGATATAACTATATCAGGGCTATAACCGTCTTACTGCGACATACCAATATCACTACCATTAGAAATAATTAATACTATTACTACCAGTGATGAAATTCCTTAAATTTCAATAATAGTTCAAATGTACGTACCTGTAGAAATTCATTAATGTAAAGTAAATCTAATATTCAATTTAACAAGTATCGGATTTTGTTACTTCTAAGGCATCTGCAAATTATCCCGTAGGAATATTTGATACGAATAAATTGGATTAAATTCCAATTAGACGATTAAATTTTTGAGAGCACTTAGAACAAGGAGCATATCTTTCGATATTTATAATAAATCAAGCTTCAAAATGTGCGACTGAAGATTTGTAATAATTATTTTATTGGAGCCCTTGAAAATTTAGAAAATTAATCTCTATTTTCACGACTTCGGAGTTGTAAAATATCTTAAATAATTGTTTTGTCCAGAATATATTTTTTTTTTATTTTTTATTATACCAACATTTATTATAAAACATAAAAATTTACATCTAACACTAATATATATAAATTATGTACAAGTATACAGAGGCAAAAAAAAAATTTATATATGAATATTTAAAAAAGATAATATATTCTCATTACATATTTACATTTTACATATTTACATATTTACATTACATATTTCTCATTCAAGTATGTACTTAACGTAAAACTGGAAGTCCATGAATCTTATAATAAAGCTCAAGTAACAAATTGTAGCGCGACGTGATATTAAAATTCAGTAACATTTCGCGGTGTGCGCGCTTACAGATAGATCCTTCAAAAACACAATTTCACTGACAAATAGCCGCGAAACGTGATACCCGAACGAAAAAAGGAAATCATTAGGAACAAAATAAGCTTTTATATGAAAGTTGAAAAGCTAAATACAGTGAAAGTACGAGTATGTGTACATTCATACATAGCTTGACATAATTGCGACCACCATCAGCGGAGCCGAATGAATGGCGTCGTGACGAGCCGTGATGGCTGTGGAGCGTGCACCAGTGTGCCGCTCTTTTGACGAAACCATGATTACACCATACATACTCATACGTGCTTGTGTGTATAAAAAAATAACTGGAAACGACAAGGATGTAAGACCGTGTGTCTTGGAAAATGGAATTTCTGTGGGAGTGGGTTATGTGCGGTGCCGGAAAATTATGTTGGCGCGGTTTTGAATATTAGGTTGTTATTTTAGTGGTTGTAATGTGTTGTCATATTATTATTTTTAGTTTTAGAACTGTTTAGGTAGGGTTTGGAATTTATGGGGCAATAGTTTTTGTATCATGTTGTAAAATCAAATAGTCTTTATTATTGAAATTGCCGATGAAACCGATAGGAACACAAAATCAAGAAAATAAAAAAATCCCACACTTTTAAACTAATAAGCTTCCTTCTTTTTTTTTTGTCAAAGGCTGAAATATAAAAGATAATTTATATTATAAGCCTGTCTAACAAAAACTATAATGTGCTTCCTTAATTTTGATGAGGTACCTCGTATTCTAGCGAGGTTGCCAGTTCAGAACTAAAGGTCCCCCGACACGGACTCACTACGAAATTCCCCCAACTTTATAGCCCTCTAGGCTACGTGGTACTAGTATCTTTACAACTCGCATCACGAGGGAAGAAGGACTAACTTTAAAATGTCAACTATTGTACGTATAGAGTGATATGTGGAAATTTTCTGGGCTCTGCAAAAGTTCTCACATAAGGCGTTAGAGAAAACTTGTTATTCATTCTTCAACCTTGTTTCTCGGCATAGAACTGTTATGCTGAAATATTTTGGTATTATCTTATAGATAAAGTTTTTGGTTGCACCCAGCTGTTATTTTAGAACGCAACTATCAGGGGCGAAATTAAATGTTTACTTTAAGTAGAATAAATAAAACTGACTAGCAAAAGATATTTTTCTTACAAACTCTCGTACTAATTCTAGTAAAGCAAAACGAATACCGAGGTTACCCTAATCTTATTAGCCCAAACTAAATAAAATGAAGAAAATATATAAAAGTCGCTCTATAAGAGGCTCTGTGAGGTTTCATGGAGTCTGTTAAAAAAACTTGTTAATTGAAGAGGTCTTCTTGAGTGCTCAAATAACAAGCAAAGGCTACTGAAAAAATAACAACGATTTTAAAGTAAACACATTTTTTTGCAAGTCTAATATCCGGACAAAGTTCACACAAAAACTGGAAATACCTACCTATGTATAATCTGCATACTTGCGTGTGCTTTGACAAAACCGTAAAATAACGTTCGTTAATTCATCAATGTCCCTTCCAGGTAAACGCCACGTCAATGATACGTACGTACACGGCTAGGTTGACACTCCTTTGTATTGCGCGCATTCTGCTATGTGTTAAATAAAAACTGAGCTCTACGAAATGTGAAAAAAACACACGAGCTTTCCCGTTTTGGCGACAATCCGAGAATTTTCCGTTACAATTTATCCAGAAATATTCAGATGAAGTTCTAATATGCAGACTTACGCCGCAAGTGTTTCATAGACGTGTATTTTATGCATACAAATGCTCACGTTGATTAAATATTCATACCAAAACCATAGCAAAGGAGAATCGAATATTTATAAGTTAGGTAGATCTTTCCATATAATAAAATTGTCCAAAGCTTTATAAAATAATATCCCATGTTTATTTTAGTCACAAACAGGTTTCAGTTCAGAAATCCAAAATGAAATTTCTGCAAATATTATTCAAACCTGGCATTCTTCTGAGCTTAGATACAAACCTGCCTCTTTGTATTCTAACGTAACGTCGCTTAGCTCCGTTGCATGCAGAACAAAGTCCGCATTTATGACGTCAAACGGGGCCTAAACTTATGCTTACAACACGCACCTTATTAACGTTAACAAGGAAGGGGCATGCGAGACCTTAATTTGAGCCAAGTTATTAAATTTGAATATAAGACCCCCACGGCGGTCGTGTAATAAAATAATCTACATTGAATGAGAATGTCTAAGGAAACCCGCACACTATTTAATTAAGGCTCATGTCGTTTATAGTCGTTTATATTCTTTCTGTTTAAGGGTTTTGTGTACAGCTATTTTTATATGAGTCCCGCTTGAAACTACATATGTTTAAAGATCGCATTAGAGGATAAGGCGCAAGAAGCATGGCGGGTCGAGTCCTTCGCTTAAGTGAACTATAGTTACACTCACTAAACTCTTACAACTTGCCCAGAAAAATATGCGTAGATTATTTAAAATTTAATTAAATCTGCCTAGCCTTTTCCCATCTATGTTGGGGTCGGCTTCCAGTCTAGACGGAGGTCGCTGTATACCAGTATTTTACATGGAATGATTGCCTATCTGACCTCTATAACCCACTGGGTAATACCCCTTGGTAAGACTGGTTGTCAGACTTTTGGGCTTCTGACTACCCATAACGACTGTCAAAGATCTAAGAATGTCAGCCGGGATCAACGGCTTTCCAACAACGAGCAACAACGAGCAAGGGAGCAACGTGCTTTCCGAGGCATGAAGGTGTCTCAATATGTATTCGATGGTCACCCATCCACGAACCAACAACTCACACATGAAAATATAAGTAAATGTAAAAGAATCTCTTAGAAAACCTTTTCAGATTTTGTGAATAACTAAGTAATATAATAAATCGGATTTCATACAAATTTTTCTGCTACATATTTTGACAAAGGATCTTTAAGCTTCCAAAACCTTTCCTTTTGTGGGATTACATTTTGTAATCTGCTTCTGTCAGATGTTTGCTCACCTTGTTTTAGGCAGATATAACCAAAAAATATTATAATGAAAATTCGAGGAGTGCTTATGTCAGCTAGGAAAACGGATTACTATCGTGATTTTAGACGACACACTAGTCATTTATCGTTATTTACACACTATTCCCAGCTTTAAACCTAAGTGGAAATTCTTGTACATAAAAGCTTAATGGGACACAACCGCTTTTCGTGTTTATTTTCTTTTTAGTACACTAAGTACCACCTAAGCCGTTTAAAAGGTTGAAATAGACACCCTTAATAAAGCAGCGTTCCTTGCTAAATATAGACCTAGGCTAATTTCGCCTTTACATATAATATTCATATTAAAAGAGTAACGGTGGAGTTTCTTGCCCATTCTTCTCCATACGAAAACTACCTTTTGGAAGGGGCAACTAGAATCAATTAATTTTTTTTGTAAATTTTTGACGTTCAAAAGTGCCTTATACGGGCCTACTTGAAATAAATTATTTGACTTTGACTTTGACTTTTTGACTTTATTCGCGTGACAGAAATAGCAAGGACCTACCGTACGTCATGAGATAATAATAGACATTAAACAACGGACTATATTATTGTGTTATCCCTTATAAATAGACCATTATATAAGTGGCAACATCTTGTATTTCAATATTATATTAGCTCGTTAGCGTTTTAAGGCAATCAAAGCATTGAAAGGAGTTTGTAGAACACAAAGACAAAGCCTTTATTTGATACATAACAGAATTAGATAATCAGATAGACAACCTTTTGCTATTCTAAGATATAAGCCTTAACCAGAAAATCATGATGCTATACACGTCGTAAGTACCAAATAATAAACAATGAAAAGGCTTAATATTTTCCTAGAAAGTTGTGTTGGCATTTAGTGGTACGAGTAATAAATTCACGCCAGTCTCAAAGGTGCGTAATTAGTGTTTTTGCTATGGTTTATTAATTATAGTCGTTAATGAAGTTCAATTAGTAAGTTGGGCTATCAATCTTCCACTCTCCTAAAGGCAGAATGATGTACGATCTCCTATTGATGAGGCGTACCCAACATTTTGGGACATTATTTGCGAAAATCGTTAACTATTATTAATTAGGAGTGATCTAATGTTTCTGTTTGATTAAACGGGAAACAAACAGTAATCTATATGCTCTTGTTTTTATATTAAACACAATGTTTTTAGGCACTTTCCAAATAATAATAAACTTACGTATAACGACATTGTTATACTTTCTATAAACTTACTCCGCCATACTGGATTATAAAACTTAATTGGGTTGTAAAACAATGTGCTGTATGTAATAATGTCCAGATTATCTCGTACAAAATTCGTAACAATATTTGTTAACGTTACAAAATATTTCCATACGACGACGTAGTCGGTACAAAGTAAGTAAAGCACACAGAGAGGCTGTCAATGTGGGTAATCCATGAGAAAACAAGGCGAAATATTTGTGTGGCGAACTGTCGTATTGCGTAGACACGAATA
Source organism: Xanthia icteritia (assembly GCA_949128155.2). Classification (NCBI taxonomy): domain Eukaryota; kingdom Metazoa; phylum Arthropoda; class Insecta; order Lepidoptera; family Noctuidae; genus Xanthia; species Xanthia icteritia. The sequence continues at coordinate 9,344,303 of OX421942.2, read as the reverse complement.
TCGAACTGGGAAATAAAAATAAAACCATGTAACCCCGAAACGTACCTCTCTCCAAATTGGGATTTCAGGTGTCTCTCAAACGGACATCGGGTACGGAAAACGAGCGATTACTTTTCGATTCTGATTATTCGAATTTCAAATGGATTTCTTGAATAAACTAGTAGATTAAAAGTGAATTATTAATAACTTCGCGGTGCCTGAAACTGATTGCTTTGAAGAATCTTTGAAAGCTGGAACGAAAATAAACGTAAACAAATGAAACTATTTACCTAATCTCGTAGGAAGGTATTCTTAATTATAACTTGTATTTTTGTAGGTCGATTCTAGATAATTGTGATCATACCATTAACTATGATTACTTAGGCCGCTGGCACATCCTTCCCTTGTTCCCCGACACATATTTTGTTCATGTTATCCGATAATTCCTAACATATTAAGCTAACAAAACGCTCGACTATGTTTATGTAACCGCTAAAATTTCACTTACCCATCCATTTTACATGGTAACCGTTGTACTGTGAACAAACATTAGCTTACTCGTTCGAATATCAAGAGAGCAGTTTTGCCAGAGGCTTTTAACATTCCAGAGAAAGCGCCATTGCATATATGTCGATACTAGTCATTTTAAAGTGCACTGACAAGTCGTATAGCTTAGGATTCCTTTGTAGAACTGACATAAGACCGTTTTCTTTGACTGTTATCTTATGATTTACGGCGAAATAGAAATGGAGAAATGTAAGAAAATTGAAGATTTGTTTCTACGTTTTCTACTTTATATATATTTGAACCACAAGCGAGATCTTTGAGCGTTTAAAAAACTATTGTTATAATGTTACGTAACATAGAAATAGGTAGGTACTCATAATAAAAATACCTACCAATCACCATAAGTTCCGACTACCGTAAGTGGACAGAGATCATAACACTTGTTTCCCCAATGACTGATTTAATTTAGTATTCAAATTGTGTGCAGACTTTGCTAAGTGCATTCCTTGGCGTAGTGTGGAGAGTTTAAATGGTTAGTATTCCTAACATCCAACTGTATGGAAGACGGTCTCTAGCAAAACTGTAGTATCACTAAGATTTAGGGGAATGCGATAAGGTAGCCCGCGAAATGCAACTTTTGGTACGTTTTTTTGCAATTTGCAGATCAGTGTCAGATTGTATGTTGATTAAAATATGATTCGCGTCAGTTGTATTGAAGATTTTAAATCATTATGATTCTGTAAATACTATTCTATTTAATGCGGTCCCGAACCAAATGTTGATCAAAATACAATTCGATACTGACCTGCAATTAGAAAAAAAATTAGGCTACCCTGGCGCTTTTGCATTAAGTTGAAACCATGAAATTTTTCGGTCTCACTGATTTTGTGCGTTCTTTAACTAAATTAGGGTTGTTTATTTATAAAGCAGCCATTTACTTTTCGTGGCATGCAAACGTTTATGTATGCGTGACTTTGTTGAATTAGCTGCTATAACGATTTGGGAAAATTATAGAGATCTATCGGCTGCTCATTATCCTGTTGTAAATAACGGCTAAAGTAATTGTTTATTGTAACTTTTATTTATAGGCCCTGTTAGTGAGGCATTTTACTGCTTTATTTTATACCAATAAATTATTTTGTTTTTTGCCATAAAAACTACGCAACTGTCTCACTGTAATTCGTAGATATTGTATAACCTTGTCATGGAATTCTGTCAATAGGAAAAACAGCAAGTTCCCAATTCGCTGCCCAAGCTCAACAGCGAACGTTGAATCGCCCGTACGTTGACTCAAAGGTATAACTTGTCCACTCTGTAATGACGCGCCCCAATACCGCATTTTACGCACACGCTGTATTAAAAACGCGGAAGTGGGGCGCGTCTCAAACTCAAATCAAACTCAAACTCAAAGCATTTATTTCAAATAAACCAATTACAGGTACTTTTGAATTGTCAAGGGGTAGGTCAGTCAGAAATATGAAGCTAGTCGCCCATTCCAAAGCGTAGTAGGTACCTATGGAGAAGAACGGGCAAGAAACTCCACGGACACTCTTTTAAAGCAAAATATGGTTACATAATATTGGTTACATCATTCAAGTTGAAGTTATACATGTGAGAACGATGCAAAACATTAAAAGCGTCCGTAAGAAATAAAAATAAAAACTAATTCAAACATTAAATTAAATCGCCGTGGCAGCTAAGAGATGACCAGTCCCTACTGACGGCGCCCGTTCACGAACATGACGCATGGTTTAGCACCATTCAGCTCAACCATTTTGAAGGGAGCTAAATGATCCAACACACGCGCCACCGTCAGCGAGACATTAGAGTGAGCATGACATACTCTCAGCCGCCAGGGCACATTCAAGACAATGAAAGACATACCCAGTACCTAAATGGTAGCTTTATAGTCGGTACATAGTACTCACACATGTGCTATGCAATTATACAATGCTAAGAGATTGAATTTATACAATGCAAAGATAGTTTTTAAAATCTTCAGCAGCTCCAACGGTATTTTCAAATGCTAATCAATTAGTTTATGCTTGTGGAGCAGGACCAGCGATGAGCCAAGCATTTTTATCAGCGATGTAATCCCCCAACTTATAATATGCTTGGCTGCATAGTGTGCGTTTAATATAAGATTTAAATTTCGTTTCATTCAGTTGAAGTATGTGGGGAGGTATTTTATTGTAACATTTTAAACAGTACCCCATGAAAGATGAGTCCACTTTAGTCATATCAGAGTGGACAAACCTAGCTAGACCTAGTAAATTGATATACCTAATATAGGTCCAACTTGCAACGTCCAACAGGATACCGGCATGTCCTAGAATCAAAAATTCGAAGCCATATGACATCTACCAATCCGCACTGGACCCGGGTGGTGGATTATGGCCCACATCCTCTCACTGAGAGGAGGCCTGTTACACTAGGTTACTTTATGTTGTTACACTCAACATAAAGTAAAAACTAAAAATAAGTTCGTCAGCCCGTAAAACTAAACAAACCATGACGATACACCACAGTTGCTTGGAGTTTCAATAAATATTTTATTACCGTACATAGTCAGGAAGTGGCGAAACTTTTTCGATAAGTCCGTTGGCTAACAGCTAAACTCCTTGTTCCAGTTGTTCATGGTTCGAATCGTTTCGATGGCTTTTGTTTAGACATTATGAGAATGTACGAATTGTCGTGAACATGGGCATTAGCGTTTAATATCTCTGGTGGCTATTTCTTCTGTTATCGGAAAATACTTTTCTCGCTCGTTTTCGTACTTTGTGGGTTTTGTTTCGTTTATTATTTTCTTTTAGGGAGCGTTTAAGGATACAAGAGAAATTGTTTATAACATTTTTGGCTTATAGTAAATATTTGGTTATTTTTATAGTACCTTCTCTCTATAAAAAATAACCAAATCCATTGCATTGCAGTGATTTGGAAAATAACATTACAATCACACAATCAAACATAAAAACCGACAAACACCGCATCACTACAATCGAAAACCAATCTAAAACTAAAAATACACTAACATGTACAAAATGTAACAAATGCTATACAAAACTCATTCCATTGATTTATTTTTTGTTGTGCCAACGTTTTGTGAATCCTTGCGGAGATTGTGTGTGTCTGTACAGTCAACAAAATAGATAAGTCAGCTAACTACAATTCCTTTTTCATCCATGTTGTTTTATGTTTTGTTTGATGAACGATAACGTTCATGCTTCTTAAAAAACGCCACTCAATACTAATGAATATTGCCTGTGTTTTGAAATCTAATTATTTTGTTCTTGTTAATACTCTATAGTCTATTCGTTTAAAAAGTACAGCGCATTGAAACTGTCCAGAGACGCGTTCTGCCGTCAACATCCATATGACATATTTTTACAGTGGAAGATCATTAATTACTATTAATATTTCTATTTTACCGTCACCATAATTATGAGCAAAAAGACTTTACCCAACTCGTTTGTTGACGTTACATGTTAAGAACGAGTGTCGAGGTTCATTTGAATGCAGGTTGCCTCACGGGGCATCAGACAGGGTCTAATACAGAGTGATATCATCTGACTGCTGTCACGTTGGAGGAACACAGCCATTTACACACGGAAACTTATTTTGTCGGAAGGATTATGGAATACGTTCAGATTCGTGTGTACATGTTCAGATTAGGTAGGATTTATTGAAGTTGATGTTTTTGGCGTGATGGTGTCGGTTTTAAAGTGTCCTTTTATGAATGTAAGCTTCGAAATAATTGAGTTAAAAGGTTTTGAGAAATAATTATAATTAATAGAAAGAATTTCTGCTAAAATAATCGGAAACAAAAGTGTGACTAGAATGAATGAAAAATAAATTGTTTATTTTGCACCAACAAAAATTACAAATAAATTGGCCAAAAGCCTAAATATTATTTTTTCATTTAATTTCAACAAAATAAATTTAAAAATTTGACAATTTACTCCATTGCTTGATGTCAGGGCAGGTCATAATTTAATGGTCACACTAAGACCAAAGACAATACACATTGCGTAATTACTCTGTGCCTACTTACTATAATACATCCTGGGAATTGGAAATTGAACGGTTCAGCCATTCAGTTTCCAATTCCAACAGCAATCTAGCATTTCGATGAAACCCAACAAAATACCGATAGGTATTAATAAAACGCCCGTCAACACTATACCAAACCAATAAAGGTTCAGAGTAACAGAAAATACCTCCAGAATATTGCTGAATAATCATAAGTCGAAAACGTGTTTCCTTCAGATATCGATAGCTCAGCGATGTTCGAAAACGGCAACATTTCTCAGAAATACAATTTTAACGATGTTATTTTTTTTCCTCCGGCTATTTATTGTACCTGACTAAACAAGATGGAGACTGTCGCCCACAGTTTAGGAACACATTATAAATTAACTGGCGACCCGCCCTGCGTCACTCGGTTTTTACGACTCGACATAACATTGAGAATTCTTTATTATAGGTATGTAAGTTTAATATTAATGTACTATATAAATAAACCATCTAGAATAAATTCTCTAAATGATGGTGAAAACCACACCAAAACCGACTGCGTAATTTAGAAGAACAAAGCCGTCACACTGACAGACACGTAAAAGCGACTCCTATACAAATTATAAATAAAACTCGCTTTTCGTGTCAGTTTTTTGTGACCGCGTTGTTCTTCTAAATTACGCAACGGATTTTTATGTTTAGAATTTATTCCAAAATTTTGTGTTTATAATTTGTTTTAATACTAAACTTTTATTAATATTAAACTTATATACAATAATATTTAAATATTGTGGGAGCTTGTGGCTAAGTAATAACAGCCGCACGGGTCGATCGTTCAGGTTAAGGTACGCTTGCCACGGTTGGTCCGTGGATGGGTGACCATATTTATATAGCAAGACCCCTCCGTGTCTCGGAAACCACGTTAAGCCGTTGATCCCGGCTGTCATTTGTAGATCTTGGACAGTCGTTACGGGTGCTCAGAAGTCCGAAAGTCTGACAATCAGTCTTACCAAGGGGTATCGTATTTCTCAGTAACTGGGTTATGGAAGTCAGATAGGCTGCTGCCTATCCATTTAAATACAGGTATTCAGCTGCATACAATTAAACTTGAAGCAGACCCCAACATAGTTGGGAACAGGCTAGGCAGATGATACAATATTGAAATCTCGTGTGAATCAGGGGATCTACTCCCTAAGCTAAATCCGTAGTTTTAGTCGAAGTTACGGGCGCTTCGAACTTCAGCCGTACTTCGTACATGAGACGGAGTACGAAGCGCTCGTAACTTCGACCGAAATTACGATTTTCGCTTAGGGAGTAGACCCCCAGGGGCGGATCTAACTAGTATTTAATTAAGTATTCCCAGTGTTTCTCCTTTGGTAATAATTCTGTATTTCTGTTACGTCTATCGTGGATTATTTGAATTGAAATGTCCATTTCTAATTTGATACTGGTTTTAGATTTATTTGATAATACATTAGCAGGGCTATGTTTTATTCATAACATACAAATGCTGGACATTAGCCATGCCCAAATGGAACTTATAACTGGTTATAGCTGTATATTTCAGAAAATTGCAAATAAAGCTGAAATACCTGGCAATTTTCGAGGTGAAATTGGATTAACGTAAATAAATTCTGAAAATGTGAAAATAAAAACATTTTAGTCTAGAGCACTCAACTCCTAAAATTTGTAATAAAAAAACCGACCAAATGCGAGTCGGACTCGCTCACGAAGGGTTCCGTACCACCGTACAATATTTAGCAAAAAACCCTAAAAAAACACGTTTAGTTTCCTTTCATTTTTAACTTTATTTAAAATTATTTTTTTTGTTATAGCGGGAATACACAGTCTATGAAAATTTCAACTGTCTACCTATTACGGTTCATGAGACAGCCCGCTGACAGACAGACTGACAGTGGAGGCTCAGTAATAGGGTTCCGTTTGGCACCCTTTAGGTACGGAACACTAAAAACGAGCGTTGGTTAAAAGCAATTCCATTTGAACAGGCGAAATAATCTACTCTGGTGACACATTCTAACATTACCTACTCTTTTGGCATAGAATTCGAGACAAAGTCAAAGTCAAAGTCAAATCATTTATTTCAAATAGGCCCGTATAAGGCACTTATGAACGTCAAAAATTTACAAAAAAAAAAAACATAACAGAAAATAATACACCCACATACCCACCCCTTTGGGGACAATAATACTCGGCCATAAGGCATGCAAGCCGCAAATATATACTACATTCTATACAAATCCTAGTTTCCAATTGATCGTGAGTCCTCTTAAAGAAATATCAACTTTAGTTCACTTCAAATTAAGTTGAATTTAGAATGACTGAGCAGTAGATGAAAAAGTTATAAAAATTATTGAAGTTGTAGCGCAAACTGAACTTTTTATGTAGGGTTTTAAGCATTTTTTCAGAAAACATATTTGTTTACATAATTAGAAATGAAATTGCGAACGCAGGATGTACGGGAAGCGGAAAATACACATCGTATAATTGCGACAATACGGTGTGAGACATTTACCATGTACACTCACCTTAATTATTTATGAGCAGATGAGTGCCTACCTGTGTTCTGCTCGACATTTGAATGACGGCCTCATTCAAAATTATTGTCCGTCCCACAATTTGTATCATATTCCGGTCTGTCCCAAATTCTGTAATTTGCTTTCGAGTTTGACGCGAGTTCAAGCACTTAGTAAATGCCGTGGTTAGATGTTTCATTATAAGTTTTACTCATGAACATTAATTTGATTTATGATTTCAGTTTTTGGGGAAAACAATTTATTTTTGTGTTTTGGCTTTTACTAGGAAACCTAACCTCGTCTCGGGGACATTGAATGAACTTACTTATACGTAGGTAATAATATAAAAGGTTAACGAATTTGTATTGATTTTATACGAAACTGTCTCGTTGGTCTAGTGGTCACAAGCGCTACTGCTGAGCATCAGGTCCTGGGTTCGATTCCCAGGTCGGGCAAAGTGTTATGGGTTTTTCCAAATGACATTTATCAGAAGCAGCCTGAATTCTGGATTTGTGCCCGGTTGATGGCAATAGATTCGCCCGCTATTACATGGGACTTAAGCATAACTGGCGAAATGAGTAAGTACATCTCTGCCTAACTTTAGTTCTCAAAAGAATTACAAATTCACTTTTCGAGAAAACATAAGTAGGTTTAAATAATATAATTATTATTTCCTTTATTTAATATACCTACTCGTATAAACATATTATTATTATTATTTATTTATTTCAATCAATTTTGGATCGTACAATTAAACTCAATTAAAAATTATTAATCAAATTAAATTAAAGAATAACATTTAAATTATAAAATTATACATTAATACATAAAAAAAATTGAATTTATAATAGATAAACAAAATTAAAATAATATCTTAACATTAGTCAGTCCGTGAACCATGCAGCAGTGGTTCACGTACTGACAGTCGAAACGTTCAGCAAAAGCGTTCAGGATGCTGTTAAGGCTGACCGCGCCCTACGCACCAGGGATGTGCACCGCTTGCGCATGATTGTGTGGAAACAATCCACACGTGCCTTGGTAAACATCCCCGACGCGCTACAGAAGCTAGGCAGCCCTAGCTTCAAGATCACCTTGAACGCGTTGTTGTATTGGACGCGTTGAGCGCTGTACCGTTTCTGCGTGTAATCCATCCACAGACTGCCAGTATAAAAGGACGTACAAAATTCCCTAAATAGGGCTATTTTGACGCCCCCCGAACACTGAGCAAATCTGCGGGCTATCATATTCGCACGAACAGACAGCGCCCTACGTTCCCTTTCAATGTCTACATCGTCTTTCTGCTCTGAGGTTAATAAATCTCCAAGATATTTTTTAAACGTATCCACTCTATCAAGTGGGCATCCGTTGAGTTTAATTGTTGGTAAGTAATCAGGACACTTCCTCTTGACCCGAAAGACCATGCACGTGCTCGTGTTATACAACAAACCATGCTGAAGCATACTTTTTCCAGATGCAAATAAGCCTTGACACACCACAGACAGAGGCGCTCAGCAGCACCATGTCGTCAGCGTAACAGATATTGTTTAAGCACGCACCTCCAATACGGCAACCGACATGCGTGCTGCTGAGCCACTCTATCAACACATAACATACAGGTGCCGTCAACCGTAACTTAAAATAAAATATTGTTATACATACGTATCTCAAAACTAAACATTATAACACTTCGACTTAGTAATAGTTCTACGCAAGGAACAGCAGATATTTAACCGATGCGGCTAAGGTGCACTTCAACGTTATGTTTATACGTACGACTTTTATTCTGCCCTGCTCAGCCGAAAGGCGCTATCTCTGAGATACGGCCTTTTAGTTTTTTTATACCATTCAATAGCTATAACAATTTCGCATCTAATGGTTTAAGCCAAATACCGCTATCTAACTTAAAACATTAGAAAAAACCACTCAGAAGTTATTTACATCCTTCCATCAATTTTCCCAAACTTACTCCGATTGAGATAGCGCCTTTCGGCTTAGCAGGACAGTATTAGTGCTTAAACCTTAGCTTTAAACATTATGATAAGGAAAAACTCTGTCTTGATATTGACAATATAGCCTTTAGGATCTTGAACATTAAAAATTCATGACAACCTTGCAAATTACCCTTCTTTACAATTATAATGTCATTATAACACTTCAGCAACAATAACAAAATATACGTTCTCTGCTTACAATAGTAGCAATCATTATTTTGATTAAAATTGATAAAAGTCGTTATTGAGATTAGTAGATAAGAAAAATACACACAAACTCAGTCCACATGTCATAATACTATTTTCAATCAAATATTTTCATCAATAACCATTAAAATGCTTATATACAATTATTACACTAATAACTATTTACACAAGGTACTAAATTAAATGGCTAACTAACTGTAAAAAAAAAAAGGTTCCAAAGGGCCATCCAAAGGTTGTCTGTAAAAGATCGCTTTAAGCGATAAGACCGCCCATTGTGTCACCCTATGTAAAATTTTTGAATTAATTATGTCTATAATTTTTATGGTGTACAATAAAGAGTATTCTATCTATCTAAAATATTGAAGAACTTTATTATAGTATTTCTAAATAAATTTAAAGTGCTCAGTGAAATTGCATTTACGAGTGGTTAAGCACATTCTAGCAACTTAGAAGTCCCACTATCAACTTGCTGTCTGCCTATTTTTTTTCACCACGTTATGAACTATCCCATAGTTCATGCCGAAATAAATAATGAAAAAGATAAATTTTCAAAAAGACGAAACTTAAATTCACCACCAAAATAATGCATACGAAATTCTCTTACCCTTAAGGCGAAAGCGTCAGGGTAGGCCGCAAATTCAAATTTTCTTACGTTTTTTGCAATTTGCAGGTCAGGTTGTATGTTGATCTAAATATGATTCGCGACTCAAATATTTATTTATAGAATTATAACCATAGAAATCATTAATACAACTCTCTAAGTTCATGTAATCCTATTGAATGACTATTTCATAAAATCATGACATTTGAGGATTACGCTAAATTAAAGAGTTGTATTGCTGATTCTAGTGATTATAATTCTGTAAAGCCATATTTGTTACGGTCGCGAATCAAATTTTAAACAACATACAACCTGACACTGACCTGCAGTAAATTACAAAAAACTAAAGAAATTTTTGAATTTCGCTGGCTACCTTAGCGCGTCCCTTAATGAAGAGGAAAATACACGTTCCCGCATAACACTCTATCTAGTGACGTTTTCGCTTTGTGTCTGAATCTAATAATACAGTGCTGCATTGGCCTACATTCCAGTCTCCTGTAGCAGACAGCTGAACATCAGCTGAAGTAGGGTATATTTTGGCGTCAGTATGGATTTGTGAGCGTTACATGCATTTGCGCTTTATGTGGACAATGTTCCTGCTTAAAACCACGTCTCACGTTTTCAAATAATTTTTGTTTTGTAGATAAAAATAATGAAATAAGAAATAAACAAATAATATTGGGGCAAGCACGCGCTTGACTGTAAATTGTCTTTTTGTCAGCAAGTATTTAGTGTCAGGGAGTCACCTAGAGCTCCCTGTGAAAGAGTTCTTACTGGGAATTACTAGTACCAGAACTGATTTTTCCACTAAGCAGCTTTTCTATGTGCCGATGGCGGAGCAAAATTATAACCACATACCTACCTACCTACATACATAAATACATGTTTGCGACGTTGGCTCTCTGACAGTCTTATCGGTTCTCCCTTTGGATTAAAAATAGTAAATTAAACCTTGGCTGAATGAATGTAGACTCCACAGGCCTCAGTTCCTGTTTATCTGCAAAAATAACAGCAAAAGCGTAAAATAGCTCCGCTAATTTAATTACTAACGCGCTTCGGCCAAAACCCAAACTACCCAAAATATCATTCGCTGAAATTCCGCGTCCGATAGGGACATAAATCACAGATCCTTCAGAGCCTATCTCCCTGGTACCGAGCTTCAAATGACGGGCCTGTACTTAATGCTTGATACATAAAACTGGCCAAGAGCGAGTCGAACTAGCACACTATGGATTGCGTAGCTTGGATTAAAGTTCGAACTCGTTTTGCAATATTGTTGATTTAGTCCGACAAAATCCATAATTGTCAGTCACAAAAATTTTCTTTCAAACTATGTTAGTACAGACATATTACAAAAAAGTAGGTACATTAAAAGTGCTTAGTCATGAAACCTCTCGCTCGAGTTCAGAATAGAATGCCAACGAGAGATTGTTGTAATGAGACTCTTCACGTGATCAGAGGGCTAGCCTATTTTAGGCCAAAGTTGATTGTCAATGCAATCAGCATTGTCAATAAACTTTGCAATCAACGTGGTAATGCTGCTAGCCTTCGATAGGCCCTTTTCCCATTGACAGCGATGCCGACGAATTTTTTGCTACTCAATGAGCTCTTCCCCTTTTTTTATATACTTGTACATATTATTATATAGATTACCTTCTTTTTATTCTTTCCCATGTCAGAAGTATTAATAACACGATTTTTGGCCCGTTCAACTAACTCGTATTTAATTGGCTATACCTATTACGTTTAAAAACATATAGTCTTGTGACAAGAAAACAGACAGACGTGCGCTTAGTGAGTTTTGAGAAAGGGTGCCAAGGGTACCCCGTTGGCATCCTTTCTCGAACTCAATAAATGTTTTCTAAAGCATTTATTAACCCCCGACGGAAAAAGAGGGGTGTTGTGCGCCATCGTAGCTCCCAAACAGCTGAACTGATTGTGTATTTGTTTATTTTGTTTGAAAAATTACTTGATCGAGAGTAAATCGGTCAAGAAAATCGGTTCAGCGGTTTGAAGATTATCAGCTCTTTTCTAGTTGATTAATAGCATCTTCCACAGGTCTGATCGATTTGACATTTGGTATTCTGTTACTTCAATGAAATTACAAGAACACAGTAACCTTGAACTGATACTGCGGCATCACCTGGAATTTGCAGGATACCCAATTCCCTTACCAACTTACAGCACAGGTTTCGTGTTTGGGCTCATTGGAATTTTCTCAATGTTTTCAATGAATGACTATATGTTTTCAATGAATCGGTTATAGATAGATGGTGAACAGGGTCTGGTGATGGAGTAGGAAAGAGAAATGAGGAAATGTTTGTGTCGGGGGTTTTAATATTGTTTTAATTTATACTAGTTTCAATTAAACCAATTACAGGCACTTTCGAATTATCAAGGAATCAGTCAGTCAAAAAATTGAACCTATTTGCCTAAAAGCGTAGTAGGTTCCTTCCGGTAGGGAACCCTAAAAAACAGGGTCCCCCCTTTATAGCAGAACTTTTTATGTCATAATATTATTTTGCATAACAGCGCATAGCATAAACTTCATTTCGCAGAAAATCATTTGGCATACACTCATTTATAATACATTAAAAACGCATAATTTTGTAAGTCAGAATCATCTTTAGGCATAAATTTCATATCCATAATAATTAAAAAGTAGAACCATCATATTGCAGAAACTTCACTGTCAGAATCGTCTTTTGGCATAAACTTCATATCCATAATAATTAAAAAGTAGAACCATCATATTGCAGAAAGTTCACTGTCAGAATAGTCTTTTGGCATACATACATTTCATATCGATAATCATTAAAAGGTAGAACTATCATATCTCAGAAAGTTTACAGTTAGAATCATCTTTTGGCATACTTTTCATATCCATAATAATTGAAAGACTAATCTATCACATTACGAAAAATTCATAGTTCATGCATGGTGTAAGCTTGTTTGCATGCAAACATGCAAACAAGCTTACACCATGCATGCAGCATGCAAGCAAGCATGCAAGCAAACATGCAGCATGCAAGCAAGCATGCAGCATGCAAGCAAGCATGCAGCATGCAAGCAAGCATGCAACATGCAGCAGGCATAGTTTCTGTCACGGCTCCGGCGCTGCGGGGCTCCGGCGATCCCACGCAAGCTTCTCGTCGCAGATGGTTGTAACGCTCACCACAGCAGCTTCGGCTTGCTGGCCGGCAAAGCCGGCCAGCCTCAGCCGCGGCGGCGAGCGTTAAAACCACCTGCTCCTCAGCTTGCGGGCCGCCTCGCCCCTCCGCGCCTACGCGGGCTTAAATTACACTCTAGGGGTAGGGCAGACAAGACTACGTGCAGTCGGTTTTGCAGCGATTCGGTTCTGTCACTTCACTAACTTTTGTAGTACAACTTATTGACTTTTTAAGACAATATTTTAATTTTAATTTAAGGTTAAGAATATGATTACATTTTATAGAAATGACAATAATTATGCCTAATAAAATTATTCCAAATGAAATTCTGCCATCTTCTTAATATGCCAAGTGAAATTATTCCAAATAATCGTCGCTCTAAATAAACGTTATGTGAAACGAAAATATGCGAAATTAAGCTTTGCCAAAAGTAAATTATGCCAAATAAAATTCTGCCATCTTAAAAGTATGCCTTTGTAAATTCGGACATATAAACATTCGGCCAAACAATAATTATATTAAATGATTTTTATGCCATATATATATTCGTTTAAAGAAGATTATGCCAAGTGTGTTATGCCAAATAAATTTCGGAGCATCAAAATTCTGCCAGATAGAGGGAACCCTAAAAAACACGCTATTAGATTGTGCCTTTGGCTACATAAGTAAGTAGGTACGAGAATTCTAGAAGAGTCTTGAGTCTGATGGCCCCGACTTTGACTTCATTATGTTAAGGGTGGCGCAATGTCTCGGTTTTCTTAGAATGACTGACGAAACAAAATTTATTTTATTTATTTACTCGACTAAAAATTTAAGGGTCGTATCTAGTATATAGCTTTAAGAAACTGTTGAATAACAGAGGTGTTATTAGTTATTTATGCAACTTTAAAACTAGTTCTTACGAATTATTTATTGTAATATATATTTTTTTTTAAATTACGGCGCTGTAGTAGTAACGCGCGTGCATACAGTGTTCTTTTTTTGAAATTCATAAAGATGCCACGAATTGAGTAGTGAGAATGTGGCTGTTTGATGAGTAAGGAAGGTATCGGAAAAGCAAAGGAGTTGCATAATGAAATTTAGTACAAGATTATAACACTCGTTTGGATGATATTATGGTTACTATGATACTGGTTGTTTTAATGTTGGCAATAAGCTAACTGTTTCAGAAACTTTTATAGAGGATTTATAAGTAAGTAAGTAAGGAAGTAAGTATTTATTTGCATAAAACATGGTATACATGGTGTTACAATAAAGATCTTACATGTTTTGCCAGAATTGTACTTAGCATGCATATGTTCACTTAATACTAACATGAGAATTTGTTATCCATAAATTCTTTAAGACTATAGAAATTTTTCGAGTTTAACCAGTCAAACAATTTTCCCTTGAATAATCTGGAGTTTAAGTTTTTTATGCTACACATATATACTAACACAATTATATAAGCAGCTTTTATTATATTTAGCAAGCTTGGGAAGATCATGCAGAACGAGTCTCTGTGGATCACGCCGGCTCCGTGGATTAATATCATTAGCTGATATAAACAGGTCTTTATGTTTATTAACAAATATACATATTTCAAATATATAAAGGGACGGCAGCGGTAACAAATCTAGTTTCTTAAATATGGGTTGACAAGATTCCTCCGAGTGCATCCCGTAAATTGCCCTAATGCACTTTTTTTGAGCAACAAATGCTCGGTTTATATCTGTACTATTTCCCCACATTATGAGCCCGTAACGTAGTACAGTTTCTACATATGCATGACAGGTCATGAGAGCTGTTTTTAAGTTTGTAATATTTTTGATTTGTTTAACAACATATACAAATTTATTTATTCTCTTTGCAGCGTTATCCACATGCTCTTTCCAATTCAAATTCTCATCAATAATTACGCCTAGGAACTTCGTTTGTGCTACTTCTTTAATTTTTGATACGTTTAGTTTAATATTATATTTAGGATTATTACATTTATTGAAATTAATATAAACAGATTTATTTTTAGATTATTTATGTCAAGCCACTGTATTAATTTATCTATAGTAATATTAATGTCAGTCTCATGATTATTTCTAAAATTATTACTTTTTTCTGTCGCTATAATAATAGCTATGTCATCAGCAAATAATATACATCGGTGGTCAGTTATATTAATAATATCATTTATGTACAACAAGAACAGGATAGGCCCCAGTACACTTCCTTGTGGTACACCACATGTACTGTGCTTGTATTCATGCTTGTACCTTAACCTGATTTTCATAAATTTTATCAATAATGACTCGTTGTTGTCGGTTACTGAGATATGATTTTATCCACCTTTGATACCTACAAGTTCAAGATTTTTGAGCAACAGATTGTGAGAAACTAAATTGAAGGCTTTTGAAACATCAAAAAATAGCCCAGTGGTCAGATTTTTATTATAGATGTTAGTAACTACAGCCTTTACCAGAGAGAAGTAGTGTTTTCTGAAAGCCATATTTTTCTTTGCTAATTATACGAAATTTATCACAATAGTCAATTATTCTTTCATACATGCACCTTTCATATATTTTGGACAATATGGGTATTAACGTTATAGGACAATAGTTATTAATATCAGATTTTTCTCCTTTTTTATATAAAAGCTTGACTATCGATTATTCAGGGCATCAGGAAAAGTTCCCGATGCAAACGATAAATTATATAAATATTTCAGAACAGCAGTTAGTTGCATTAGTTAGTTGTATAGCATGGGTGTAGATAAAACAATAAAAGTTGCCTGTATTTTGCGGATTTTGATTTCTTAGTTTTCTCAGTACCTACAGATACAAAGTAAATTATGTTTTTTCATTGTAAACTATCAGCTTGAAGTTAAATTAAACCCCTTAGAATATTTCACATCAAAGTAAGTCATATTCTTTATCATTATTCTCTAAAACAATATTATGAGTATTATGTTTAGAGAATCTTCGTTAGACAGCTCTCATCTAAAAGCCTCGTAACGATATGAGGAATTAATGTTATCCCCAAGATGATACGTAGTTGGAATTATCAACAAAACCCACTAAAATTGTAAACTTAAAAGCACTCACACTCACTCTTACCACCAACAACATAAAGTTGAAAATCCCGTACTGCTAGTGCAATATGCGGGTTATTTTGTGAATATTACGTCACATGTTCTGCTTGTTATCGTGTAAAGCCGCCATTCCATTGCGGCGTGCGGACACGCTACACGCGTTAGTTGCACCGTCCTATATTCATGGGGTTATCTAATTAACTCTAGAATGGAGTTATGGATGGAGTTCTGTATTTCAATTAGCGGTCTATGAAGTAAATAAACATTTGTGATAAAGCACATGTGGTTTGATGGTTCAAATTATGATAAAAAAGAACAATACAATTGAAACGACGAAAATAATACAGACATTATAATTTAGAATTATGATACCGAAAAAAATTTACAGACCGATTTTTTGTGTTAAATAAAATAAATAATCTCTTAAAAATATTTTTTTTAAAAGAATCAGCCTAGCCTTTTCTCAATTATGTTGGGGTCGGCTTCCAATCTAACCGGATGAAGCTGAATACCAGTATTTTACATGGAGCGACTGCCTATACCTCCACAACCCAGTAACTGGGTAATACGATACCCCATGGTAAGACTGGTTGTCAGATTTTCGGGCTTCTGAGTACCCGTAACGACTGTCAAAGATCCAAGAATGAGAGCCGGGACCAACGGCTTAACGTGCTTTCTGAAGTACGGAGGAATCCCGGCTAGCGTAGCTTAACTTGATGGATCGACCCGAGCAGCTGTTATTACTTAGCCACGAGCTTTTCTTAAAAATATCTACAACTTAAATTTAAATTAAATACAGACAGTTTCATAAAACAATACAAGCTATCCACATAAGACCCAACGTTTACAACCGTCCTTCGTGCTCCCGGGCATCCGGTACAGTCTCAAAGAAACAAAACGGCTCTGGAGCCGGATGTGCCATGATAAGGAAACCGGAAGCCGATCCCTGGCTAACGAACAACTAGTAGCGACCAACCAGGAATGCTGGAACCCCAGCCGGGTCTTCAACCAAGCCATAATTTAACGATTTTCAAGAATTGAGGGGTGGGAGGAAGGTCAATTAAAATTGGGTGGCTCTATCTACATGTTAATATAGTGTGGTAATGCCAAAGTGACGTGAAAGCAAACTTCCTTTGATACTCCATTCCTTAAGAGAGCGCGTCTTTATAATGTAAAAGTTATTTAAGTGGCGAGTATGTTTTATGGGGAAAATGTTATGGGACGAGATGATAGACGAATGTTGATTTTTGTTATGTGTTTTTTGCTTTATTTTGACAAAATATATTATTAGGTACCTATGCAAATATTACAATTGTTATAACAGCTAGTCGTGCTTTCATTTAAATGGTAGAATAGAATACTGCATTGGTGACTGACTTAGTTTGAATGAAGACTAATTTGAAAATAGTTTCAGTTAATGAGGTTCCTCTTAAAACCAACTATTTTAAGCCTGTAACACTCTAAATTTAGTAAAATTTTAGTAGCTAAAGGCGATTATTATTACAACCCGCTTTCATTTCAGCAAGCGCTTTATAAAGCAACAAATCCTCATGTTAAAATCTAAAAAAAAAGATTACACGCCACTTAAAATTATCTCTAATCTCATATAACAATAAATATTCTTGTTCTACTCCACCATTTCCAGACTGAAATAAAGATCACACTGGATAAAACGGCTTTTGATAAAAAAATCTCCGGTTACTCTTTTCAACAAAAACTGTCAAGCGAATATCGCTCTTGTTTGTATAATTTTAAGGTTCACTTTAATGTAAGCTGATCATTGAGTAGTTAGCATACGGATGCAGTTCATTACTTGTAAGTACTGTGTAATGAAAATGGAATCTCTGGAGGAAAGGAACTGGAAAGTAGCGTTATAAATGTGTAATTACAGAGCTATATCGTGTAAGGAATATTCTCAAAGCTTTCTTAAGATTTTCAAGCAATCAGCGTAACGAATTATGTAAGATAGGAGTAAAGATAAAATATTCAAGCACTGACTCTGAATATTTCTCAGTTTAGGGGTGGACTTTGAAATTTCCTGGTACCTAAGTAGGTACTCTTTTTTCTTTGAATGGTTTATCTACCTGTTTTAAACTAGAATCACGGTTAATGGATAGGTCTTTAAGTCCCCAACACACCAATGATTCACTTTTTATTTATTAAAATAGTGCCAATATGTCTCAAATTGATCAGGGACTGTTATTTATTATGACCATCCTTTTAGATTTCTTACTTGTAAACTGTTATTTTTGTAAATAAATAAGAACTTGGAAACACATTTGTATCATTATCCAAGAAATACTGTACGAGCTGAAACATGTCTGGACAGTTTTCTTCATCAAACTTTCACAAATACGTTACTTTCTAATAAGCGAAGATAACAAAGAATCGGACGCAGCTGCTCGGCCGGTAAAAATTGCGAAGGAGACACTCGTAAAATGGAAAGACTCTAGAAGTGATTGATGATCTCAAAACTCTGAGATAAACGCTTGAAGTATTTTTCTCAGATAATCTAAAAAATTCAGTGGCTACGCCTATCTACAGAAAGTTTTGACAGTATTTTTTGCGGTAAAAAACACTTTAATATGTAGCTATGAACAGTTCTCTTAACGAGATTTGAGAGTTTATGTTATATTTTTTTGAATTCAAACCTTCAAAACAGAATAAACAAAAGAATCTCCCACACGTGCATGCCTAACTGTTGCCATCGGCTAATGAGAACTTGATGTTACAAAAATAGCCAAAATAACAAAAGTAAATCTGGAATGAAAGCTACCCAATTTTATTAATATCATCAGGATAACGATACTAAAATACCAAACACTAAGGAGACCTCTATAAGCACCCTCGAACGAAGAGCCAACGACGTGACTGTACCAAAATATAATGACCACAGAACTGGGACTAAACAAAAGATAGGAATAAAAATATAAGGACTATTGAAGAGGAAATAATCAAGTTGGGTCCAAACCCAACCCGTGGGAAATTACACATGAAAGGCAAACCCAAATGTCTTGCGATTAAATCTGTCTGTACCCGCATTTCTGTCCCATCGAGTCATTTAATTGACTGGAAATACTGAACGTTTGGGGTCGTGTTCCAATTTAGTATAAATTCAGTGGACACGTGTTTGTAGATTGCAGTATATTTCTTTATGAGAAAGCTAATGTCTTGGTAATGAAATATTTTGTGGATTTCTTCCGGCAGTAACGGTAGATTGCGTACAACCTTTTCGTTTAATAGATCAGTCCTACTACTTTTGCTGGAAATAATATTGCCGTCTTTCATCCAAATATAGGTAACTAGCTTCTGCCCGCGACTTTGAGCCTATAACCTGCCTCAAGAATTGGGCTATTCAATGCAAAAAGAATTTTTCAAATCCGACTAGTAGTTTCGGAATTAACCCCTACATACTCGTACAAACTTACAAACAAACAAACTAACAAGCTTTACCTCTTTATAATATTGTATTATGTAATGTTAGCTGCATCTCCGACCTACACCCCTCCGGCCAGCCTGGAACATATGATCGAGTCCATATAAGACCGCGCGCAGCCTGACCACCGACTCATTCCCAACCCGGCGAGGCGCACTTTACTATTCCCTTTTTTTTTTTTTTTTGGGTTCGAAGTTATCAAATAACTTCTCCCGCTCTGGGCGGAGCAGGAGGGCGTGTCAGACTCTTACTGACTAAAACCCACCCGTGTTCTTTCCGTTGCCTGTACGTAGCCAGGGGCCACGGTATCCCTTTCGGACTTTCCCGCAACCCCGGCAGGCATTGGTCCTATCGGACCCCTTCACTTGCTGACATCTCTTTGAGGCGCGCGTGGAACACAACGCGCCGTCGACCCGAGCCTGGTCCTTATCGGACGGCGAGCTACCCATTGCTCACCGTCCGCAAACCCGCGCCTACGGTGGCCGGGAATCGGCCTGCGATTCCCGACGCCCAGGGCGTCTCCTGCGGCGGCTAGGGGCGTGAGGGCGCGAAATTTGCCTCTTCCTCACGCGTTCTGCCTCCTCCTTTGCGAGCATTACTGCTTCGCAGAAGGAGGTGACGGCCTCCCATGCCCTCTCGCTCCGTACCATGGCCTGGACTAGGGCCGGACGCGAGAGATCCCCGCCACCGATCGCCTCAACGAGGACACGGCCATGCTCTGCCCAAGCCGGACAGACCTCCACCGTATGCTCAACCGTGTCCTCCGGGCGATCCACGCAGTGATGACACCCGGGCGTTTCCTCCCGCCTGATACGGAACAGGAACCTCCCGAAACAACCATGTCCGGTGAGGACCTGCGTCAGGCGGAAGGTGAGGACGCCGTGGCGCCTCTCTAGCCACTCCTCAAAGAGGGGACTTATCGCCGCAATAGTGGCGTGCCTAGCACTGGGTTGTGACAATCGCACTCTCCATGACGCCATGAGATCCCGCCGGAGCTCTGTCCGCTGTGCCGCGATTTCTCGCGGAAATGGAGTTACGCCCCGGCGTTTCGACTCCTCGCGCCACTCCCAGATATGCGCGAGGACTTTTGCCTCCAGATCCCATGGCGGTAATCCGGCAAGGAGGCTCGCCGCCTCACCGGAGACCGTGTGGTATCCCCGGACCAGCCGGGTGGCCATGACCCTCTGGGACGCGTTCAACCGGCGGGCTGACCGCCGCCTCAATGAACGCGCCCAAACCAGTGCCCCATAAAGGGCCATGGACCGCACGACCCCCGCGTATAGCCTCCGGCAGGAGGCGTTTGGACCCCCTAGATTGGGCAGGAGCCGCTTCAAAGCAGCCCCGGCCCGCTCCAGTCTGAGAGCCAAACGTCGGAAGTGCTCCACGAAGTTCCACCGGCTGTCGAGGACGAGTCCAAGGTACTTCATCGTCGACTCGATGCCGATGTGAACTCCTCCTACCGTTATTTGGGACCCCAACGGTGGCGCGTTCCGAGGACCATGAAAACACATGGCCTCGGACTTGTGCAGGGCCACCTCGAGTCCCAATTGCCGGATTCTGTCCATGATTGTCGCAACCCCGTGTGTCGCTAGTTCGGCCGCCGCCTGGTGCGACCTCCCCTGCGCCAGGACCAACGTGTCGTCAGCGTAGCAAACGACGCTGACGCCGCTAGGGAGGTCGGCGCGCAGCACCCAGGCGTATCCGATGTCCCACAGATGTGGCCCCAGGACCGATCCCTGTGGGACACCGCACGACATCTCTTGCCGGTTCCATTCTCCCTGGTGACCGGGGTAGATGACGGCCCTGTCCGTCAAATAGGCCTCGACCACACGACAGAGGTAGGTCTGATGCAACTCCAGGGCAGGGTATTGAAGGCATTGGCGATGTCTAGAGACACCGCCAAGACGACCCCACCCCGGGCCACAGCGTCCCCCGTCGTGAGGGCTCGCACGGGCATGATGGCGTCCACCGTAGAGCGCCCCCTGCGGAAACCAAACTGGCTCTCCACCAAATCCGGCCCCACCCGCACCAGCCGCCCGACGAGGCGGTCTGCAATGACTCTTTCAAAGAGCTTGCCCACCTCATCTAGCAGCACGATGGGCTGGTAAGCAGACGGAGAGTCCGCAGGGCGCCCCGGCTTCTTGATGAGGACCAGTTTCCCCGTCTTCCAGCGAAGTGGGAACTGGCCCCTCTCCAAGCATGCGCTTAGGAGCCCCCTTAATCGAGGCCCGAGAGCCTCCAAGGCCAGGACCCAGGCTTTCCCAGGTAAGCCGTCGGGTCCTGGGGCGGTATTTTTGGCATTCAGCCTACTCTCATCTCCACCTCGGTCACCTCCGGAGCATCGTCGTCGTCGTCGGCGGTGTGATCCGCATCGGGCACCGCAGTAGGCGGAGCCATGGGCGGGGAGGCATGTTCCCCTCTCGAAGGGAACAGAGCGCTCACCACGTCCTTACCCACAAGCTGCGGCCGGAGACTCTGCATAAGCGGGGGAGCCCATGGGCGGAGTTTCTCCCGCACCATCTTGTATGGGCGTCCCCACGGGTCCCTGTTCAGAGTCTCCAGCGACTCCTCGCGGGCCACTCCCCTGGCCCGCAGGATCTCCGCTTGGAGGGCGGTCTTCGCCGCTCTGTACCCCTCGTACAGCTCCGCCTGAATAGCTTCCGTATCCGGAGGACGAATACGGAGCCTGCGGTGCCTGGTGTACCGGCGTCGCGCAGCAACGCACGCATTGCGCAGTGTCGTCAGCTGTTGCGACCACCAGTACACCTGGCACGAGGCACGTCCGGGCTGGACCCGGTTCATTGCCACGTCACATTATCTCGGACATGGCCTCCGTGGTTCCGGAACCACTCCGCCTCGTCGTTGATATCAGCAGGCCTGTCTGGTGATGACACCCAGGCCTGCACGATCGAGGCTTCCAGGAGGAGCTCCCGGTCCAGCTGCTTCAACGCCCACCGCGGACCACTCGGGGCCTGTCGGACCGGCGCACTCGAGGTCTGGGCGGAGACGTCAAACCGGATGTACCGGTGATCGGAATAGGTCTCCACGGTCTAGGTTTACTATTCCCTTCGGTTCACTTAATTTATACTTCTCAAACGTTGTAACTTAATTATTGTTTGATTAAAAAGACTTTCATTGTTAATTTTAGATTAGTGTTTAATTAAATTCCTAAAAGTAATATGTATAATATTATTGTAAGTATCGTTGATGTCGGAAAATATCCCACGGGAACGTACTTTCTACCGGGATTAAAAGTATTAAATCGTATGTGTTAATCCAGGTTATAAAATATAAATATAAATTAGTACTTTATTTGGACAAATGGAACATAACATAAAAACAATTCCTTACACGATTTTTTTTTTGTAGCGACAATTGTCACAGGCGGCGCGGCGCGGCCTTTTCTTACTTTTAGCATTTTTAAATGTGACTACGTAACTTCTAAACGAAAGGCCTGATTTGAATAATTTAAAGAAGAATTTACATGTACATACCCTATCAACCTTGATTATGAAACTATTTAGTTAGTTATGGATTAATATTTGTCATCATCATTCGATTCTACCCGTGTTTTGATTGACTAATTTGAACAAAAAACGGTTATTGTGACTTAAGTACGAGTATATAGGGATCTTAATTTTTGTGTCTCATTTAGCTTTGTATAGGTGTTTTTTTTAAACGTTTATTTATTTTTGAATTTATGCATTACAAACAAACATACAAAAAATCAAATCTTTTTATTTTTATAACATTATTAAGTTTAGATTACTTAAACACTGAAACAGAAAACTTATTTTTCACCATCAATATAATTTACTAAATAAGCTGACTTAGAACCTAATAACTAATTTCAAGCCCTCAAAACCAACTTCTGTTTTTCCAAATTAATTAGGTTCGTCTCAGTTTACTTATAGAGTTTGTCTTAGACCAAATTCAAGTTTAGGTTTGCACTTTACTCAACCCGCCCTAGTTTGTCTAACAACTTCTAAAAACTTATTAAGCTAAGTCCGTAACTTAAAGTTACTAGTTTTGTAGGAACTTCTGTTACGTAACTCACTTAAAATTAAGAAATAAATGGTCATGCCTGGTACACCAAGTTTTGATGAGACATTTTTTGAAGTGGCTTTGCAAAAAATTTGCTAAAATTTGTCCGGAAAAAAGACATGGAGACATCCATTAGTACTTATTAGTACTTACAGTAAAAATCTGTTGATATAAACAGTATTATGAAAACATAAAAATCGGAACATTAATAATTGCTCGGATTATAGACCAAAGATTATCTACAATCAATACCAAATAAACGGGGACTGTACGTACGTATCAATCAATCTGCCTAGCCTTTTCCCAACTATGTTGGGGTCAGCTTCCAGTCTAACCGAATGCAGCTGAATACCAGTATTTTACACGGAGTGACTGCCTATCTGACCTACACAACCCAGTAACTGGATACGATACGCATTGGTAAGACTGGTTGTCAGACTTTCGGGCTTCTGACGACCCGTAACGACTGTCAAAGATCCAAGAATGACAGCCGGGGCCAACGGCTTAACGTGCTTTCCGAGGCACGGAGGAGTCTCGGTATGTAAAGATGGTCACCCATCCACAGACCAACCCCGGCAAGCGTTGCACTGTACGTATCACAAATAATTTTTATTCCCAGCGCTGCCATGTCAAATGAGTCTGAAAGGAGATACAGTAGGCGCTCGGTAATCCGGCAACCACTTTTTTTCAACCGGATTATTGAATTTCTATAGGAAATGTCAGCTAGCTAGTAAGAAATCATTTTAACACCGATTTGCAAAGTAAAAAATCTTTATTAGTTTACGTTAATACCTACTCTTAGAATCGGACCGGACATGGACTGCAGAACAACAACGATCTATGCTCGCGCTCTGTAATCCGGCACATTTGAATAAAACTTGCTGGATTGCAAAGTAGGAGATGAATATCTATGGTAGGAGAGCTAAGTTAGAAAACGCCGGACTATTGAACGTGTCGGATTAATGGGTGAGTTTTTGGGCCCCAATTTTCCAATATGGTGGCGCGAGCGTCAAAGAAACGAGGTGGCAAAGTGAAAATTCAAAAGCGTCGAAATTAATAAAATCACTAGTTTTCAAAACTCCCGGAAAACTTACCCAATAAAACTACCAAATGGGTCTTTAAGTTCCAGTTATCCAGTACCTATTTGAAG
Source organism: Xanthia icteritia (assembly GCA_949128155.2). Lineage (NCBI taxonomy): Eukaryota > Metazoa > Arthropoda > Insecta > Lepidoptera > Noctuidae > Xanthia > Xanthia icteritia. The sequence continues at coordinate 9,319,606 of OX421942.2, read as the reverse complement.
CAGTGGTGCCCCGGGGCCATCACTGCTTCAAATAGGTACTGGATACAGTTATCACGACTTACGAGTTGTAGATCGTGGGTTCGAACCCAGACAGGCGCTTTACTTTGTGTAAAGAATTTCATCACCACTGCTCTCAAAACGGTGAAGGAAAACATCGTGAGGAAACCGGCATATCTTAGAACCAAAAATGCGAAAACATGTGGCATCTACCGACCCGCACTGAGCCCGCGTGGTGGATTACAGCCCACTCCCTCTCGAAGAGACGAGGCCTTAATCCCAACAGAGAGAACATTAAAGACTGTTTATGCTACATAGTATTAACTTAGTTTAATTAATGAGCAATGCTAATTATGTTGAATTGTCGATTCAAAAGTCGAATTTACGTTACGTTTACGTCGCGAGTTAGTGATAGGGCCTCTATTCCATTTATTTATTTTTATTATAATTGTGATATAAATATATAAATACATTTTAAATAATTTAAATGACGGCCACTTGAAACACTGTTTACGTTCGTCCCGGATCACCATGACAACCATAATAATCGAAAGCGTATAAAACCGGGATCAACATAGCTTTCCAAGAGATACTTTGTTGTATCACGTCGAAGGCAAAGTTTTAACGAGTTCGAATCTATCGTAAACTATACTACACTACTTTGCATACGTATATTATATAAAGAAAAGGCTTGAGTTTATTGAACTTGTAGTACCTACAACACCAATATTCAGTAAGATACGTGGTTTATTTTTTAATTAAATATTATTTTCTGAAAAATATTTTGTAATAAGGAAAAACATTAAAGCGCTCTTCAAGTCAAACGTTTATTTGCCAGAAGTACATTGTTTTCGTACAAGTGAGATCTTAAATCCTATGTGTCATTGTATTCTGCCTGCAAATTTTTTACTAAGTTTTCTTATTTTATTACTATCACCTTTATTCAATATGTATACATATATTTTACATTTTTAAATATTTTTATAAAAACAAAGAAATCAAAAACATTTAAAAATATAAAAAATAGTGTTCCGCCGGTGTCGGGAGCAGGGTCCAAGCTACCGGTGGTTAGGGCTGCAGAGACAGGAACCTCCTCACAATGCGAGCCGTATCGAGGAGTACTGCCTTCTGAATTAGGCCCTTGATCCAACCGCCTAACGAGAGCCTCGAAAGATGTTGGTCGAAGCTTTCGGCCATCAGTCCATTGGCCGTTACGACAATCGGTACAATGATAGCCGAGCTCATATTCCACATGTCGACAACCTCGTGTGCTAAGTCGAGATATTTTATTTGTTTCTCTTTCTCAGCTTTCACGAGGTTCTCGTCATGTGGAATGGTAACATCGACTATCATTGCTCGGCGCGCTGATCGATCTATCACCACTATATCAGGCTTATTGGCTACAATAGTCCTGTCAGTAATGATAGACCGATCCCAGTACAACGTGACATGGTCATTTTCGAGAACTGGGTCGGGCACATACTTGTAGTACGGTACCTCAGAATCCACAAGTTTATATTTCAAAGCAAGTTGCTGGTGAATAATCCTGGCCACTTGGTTATGCCTGTGCAAGTACTCGCCGTTAGCCAGACGAGAACAACCAGAGATAATATGTCTGATGGACTCACCCGGACGGTGGCATGCCCGACACACGTCAACCGTCCCATCCTTCATAATATATTTTCGGTAGTTATTCGTCAAGAAACTTCGTCCATAATTGCACAGACGAAACCTTCAGTTTCCCCGAAAAGGTCACCGAAACGTAGCCAGGATACGGACGCTAAGAAATCTACACCGGGCTCATGAAGAGCTCGATAGAAGCGCCCGTGAAGCTCCTTGCTTTGCCATACCTCCTTGCGGTCATCTGTAGTAAGTATTACAGGTTTGCGCCAGTTCTCTCTAGCCATGGAGAGCGGGGTGAGTCCCTTGTCCACTGCAACCACATCACGGTGCATACCCACTTCGGCTTTAAAAAAATATTCCCTAAGACTGCACACCTCGCGGTTATGGAGGGTCTTCGCATTTAAAAAGCCTCGACCCCCGCACTTCCGCGGGATGTACAGTCTCATCACCGATGAACGTGGGTGATGCATCCGGTTTGCGGTCAGGAGTGTACGGACCCTCCTGTCCAGGGCGTCGAGTTCGGTTTGAGTCCATTTGAGTATGCCGAAAGAGTACATCAAAACCGGCATGACCCAACCATTGAAGGCGCGCACCTTGTTTCCGCCCGAAAGAAGACTAATTAATACCTTCTTCAGGCGACCAAAGAAGCGCTCCCTCAATGATTGCTTCATGTCAGCAACGTTGATGCCTAACGCTTCCGACATACCCAAATACTTATAGTTTTCGGCTGAGGAGAGGGATCTAAGGTGTATGGAGTCCGAGAGTTGAGTTATTACTATTATTATTATATGTACTATTATCTTGCATTTATTCACTATTAAATTAACACTTATAAAAACAACACTTTGGAAGCCATTCTGTCTTGAAGACATTACCCTGTAATAATTTTAATTCGTTTCGTATATTATTGTAAATTAAAATACACATATTCAACACATTTTTCTTGTAGATATCCTATCTCCTACTTATTGAAAATTTTGCTATGCCCGGCAGAGTCCATAATTGTTTCTATATATTAATACTTAGATACCGCCTGTATGTGTGATTATGGATTTTAATAAAGAAAAGAATTGAATTGAATTGAAAAATGTTGTGCCCGAATAAATTATGACAAAAATCCATTACCAGGAAATGGTATAGAATGGTATGGTTTATCTGTAATTAGCGTTAGAACACTTTTGTATGTTTTTAAGACAAGCGATAACAGAATCATAATTAATTATGTTATTCGATTAATCAAACCCACTAGAAGAAATAATATTTTATCTTAATCCTCTTATTTAAGCGCGGCAGGTACTTTATTGGACTTTGATTTTTTTTTTGTTTTTTTAAAAAACACGTTGCCCCACACTAGGAATTTCTCCTGTATCGTGGGTGCGTTTACAAACATTTAAACTCACATACACAAACAGCCAGACCCGGAACAACTACTTGCAGGTCATACAAATATTTGTTCCATGCGGGAATCGAACCCGCGACACGCAGTGCAGCAGTCAATCGCTTAACCACTGCGCCAACCGTGCCGTCAAAAACATGCGGAGCAGTCTTTGGGGACTGCCGATAGAAGTGAAAACAAAGCGTGCGGTGACGATGATGCTTTTTGTTCACCCAAAAGGTACACATATATACATATAGCTCATGGAAAGCGTTCGGTGACGATGACGCGAGTTTCACGCTTTTTGTTCACCCAAAAGGTACACATATATACATATAGCTCATGGAAAGCGTTCGGTGACGATGACGCGAGTTCCATGATTTTTGTCCACCCAAAAATAGCTCAACGTGCCTAAAGAAGTTTTCACTTCAAAAATGTAGTAGTCCGTCTAATATGCCAAGAAAATAGACATTCAATAAAAATATTATTTCACCTGTGTCAAAGGAGGTCCTCAACACCTTGAAACATCGGAAAAATGATAAGGGTGACGACATCAGCAGGTGAAGTATATTTATTGACATGTCATGTTGATCTATTTATAACCACGTTTGCTGGTAACACTTCCAAGAAGATATTGCCCAAACAGATCTGAATGAAAGCTTTTCAATAAGGTTAAAATAAAAATCTTTTCTTAGAAGCAATACTCACATTGCGATCGTGACATTGATTCCTTCTAAGCAGCTATTGTTCACACAATAGCTGGCACTTGATTTAATGTCTACCAATTTAGACCTCGAGGGAATAAAAACCGCGTCGAAATACTTATTACATGTACCCAAAAAATATTTACGTATTTTGCAAGGAGCGCAAAGTAAAAGCTTTCCGAGTCGTATTGACAAACCACTCTAAGTGAACGTTTATTCGGTGGTAAGACGCCAGGTAACATGTATCTGCGAAACACGCTTTCAATGTGCCCTTGGGATCCCTCCCGACAATTTGTACAGCGTTTTCAATACACAAGCACTTTTGTATTGAAAGTAAAAACATTTCCATCTCCAAAAAACGACCCTGAGGTAACATTCGCAGGAAACATTTGCGAGCTTACATCTGTAGAAGTGTTTTAAGCCTATTAAAAAGGAAATCAGAGAAGCGAGGTTGGCAGATTACCGACATGTTTTCAGCTAAAGAAAGATATTAAAAAGCAATCTACTTTAATTTCCATGAAACGTAACACGAAAAAGAAAAATTAATATTTTGCCCTCGGCCCTAATTGCTTCTGCCTGTAGAAAAACAGTTGGAGTGCACCGCGTGTAATACTAAGTGAAATTCAATAATTGCGAGAGTTTCACTCTGTAAATGTTTGATTTGCTACAGAATCTGGACATCAGTCCAAAGCAAATAAAAACAAGTTCGTTTAAGTAACTACATTTTGAAGATTAAATTGAATTTTAAAATGTAAGCTTTATTAGTTGACGCTTTGCACTTCTTCTTTCGTTCTTTTGGAACGAAGTACTTTGACGCGGCTTGCGGCTTGCTTGACTGGTAGAAATCGTCACGTAACGAAAAAGCGTTATGCCCGAAAAAGTCAGTTTCAAGGTCTCAAATTTCAAGTGTCAAAAGTTTTTGTTTTTTAGCACAAAAACAAAATCTGGTATAAGTTTTTACTTTCTAAAAACTTATACTAGATGGCTCTGTACTAATACATAATATACACCGAATTAAACTTCGTTCCGACCGGCGTTGTTTAAACAAGCAGATCAATTGTGACGCAGATTTGATAATTTGTACCTTTCACGATTGGGAAAAAAGCATAAAACCAATACAGCGAGTTTGAGATAGAATATTTGAAAGAGACGAACTGAGTTTAAACTCATTGTTTTGGAAATATACTTTTCGAGTCGAAACTGATATATACTTTCCTAAAAGCATAATATTATTGCTGCTAGCATCACCACTTTGAAAACCAACAAAGAAAATTTAAATTATTTACTCAGAGAGATGCTGCGTACCTTTTTAATTTTAAATAGATCTGTAATAGACGTCGAGTATAAAACGTGGGGAACCCATTATAATATCGCAGCACCACCCAGTCATATTATAATGGGTTCTTTACAATATCACCCCACACAGCCTGGCGCCTGTGTGTGCGACCTTTTAATGCTTCTGAATGATTTAATAGCCTATTCATAGGACAAATATTTATTGTATGGTATAGTAGTTTAAATTACTTTATGGTCACGTTATTTTTCTTGTTCGTTTTTTAAAGGTTATGATAAAGTTTCAATTTCGTGAAGAGACAATCTCTATCTCTCCTCCGTTTTGTTTATATTTTAAACTTTTCAAAATAAATTACATTATTCTATTTTATTTCCTATATAAACATAGGTACTTATACCCATAACACGCCTTATTCCTATGGTAGTAGGCAGAAACTAAAAAACGCCACCTGTTACGATCTTATAATACTCCTTTTGCCTCGTTTACGTTTATACCTAAATAATTGTGCGTCGTTTAGTGTAGTAAGTGTCATGATTTACTCATAGTTATACAGTTCACTTTTAGTTTAAACATGAATGTATTTCAAGCCCCGGAAATTAGCCTTGAATTTGCAATTCTAGCCATTTAAAAGTTATATCAAACTCAAAACTCAAACTCAAAGCATTTATTTAAATTAAACCATTTACAGGCACTTTTGAATCGTCAAGGGGTCAGTCAGTCAGAAATATGAAGCTAGTTACCCATTCCAAAGCGTAGGTTCCCATGGAGAAGAACGGGCAAGAAACTCCACAGACACTCTTTTAAATCATAATATTGTTACAAAATATTGGTAACATCACATGTTGAAATTATAGATGTGAGAATGAAAATTATACATGAATCACTCCAATGTCCGAATTTTACATTACGCTAATAGAATTTGCCATTTCCTACATACGTCCGGCAACTGTCTAAATCCTTATTTCCTCTGAACCGCTCCTATAATTGCGGTTCTAACTTGAAAGTTCTTACAGACGGACAGTTTACCTGGATTATCTTCCGCTTTCAATGTTTTATTCCATTTGAACCATTGTGTGATCGTTGTATAGTTGTATTATATTCTTACTGATTATTTTATTTTATTTTGTTACCTATATATTATGTACAAACAAATCACTGAACCTGACCTGATTGCCGTCCGTGTTCTTCGGGTGACCACTGAAAATCAGCGCTGTGCTGTGGGTCCCCCATAGCACAGCATTATGCTGAGTGGAAGCCTTCTTGTCACAGTCATGACGTGCAGCTGCCGACTATTTCTGTTACGTTTATATTAATATTTATACTATTGATCTATTTTGTTTTCTGCTTACCTACTCTTGTCTTTTTGTATGTACGTGTTTCTGTGACAAATAAACCTATTTTTCTTTCTTTCTTAGATTTTGCAGTAAATTCAATGTCTGAAAATAGAAAATATATTTGGCAGGTGTCAGGTTCTAAAGATATTATGAGCAGACGCCTGCAGTCTACGAATTGGTTTGAACTTCTAGATTTTGTACATGAAAATATTTGAAAAATCCAAAATTACACGCCTTATAACGCTCATTCAAAAACAGAAAAAATGTAAAAGAAAAGAAATTGAATTTGATGTTTTTTATTAATAAAAAATGAGACAACGACGTTATTATTAAAGGCCGACCGTTTAACTGATTCCGTGCCTGAGGTGGCTGCGCGGCTGCCAGATTACCGCCATGGGATCTGGAGGCAAAAGTCCTCGCGCACATCTGGGAGTGGCGCGAGGAGTCGAAACGCCGGGGCGTAACTCCGTTTCCGCGAGAAATCGCGGCACAGTGGACAGAGCTCCGGTGGGATCTTATGGCGTCATGGAGAGTGCGATTGTCGCAACCCCGTGCTGGGCACGCCACTATTGCGGCGATAAGTCCCCTCTTTGAGGAGTGACTAGAGAGGCGCCACGGCGTCCTCACCTTCCGCCTGACGCAGGTCCTCACCGGACATGGTTGTTTCGGGAGGTTCCTGTTTCGTATCAGGCGGGAGGAAACGCCCGGGTGTCATCACTGCGTGGATCGCCCGGAGGACACGGTTGAGCATACGGTGGAGGTCTGTCCGGCTTGGGCAGAGCATCGCCGTGTCCTCGTGGAGGCGATCGGCGGCGGGGATCTCTCAGCGTCGGGCCCTGGTCCAGGCCATGGTACGGAGCGAGAGTAGAGTGAGTAGCGAGTAGTTGTTCCGGGTCTGGCTGTTTGTGTATGTGAGTATAAATGTTTGTAAACGCACTCACGATACAGGAGAAATTCCTAGTGTGGGGCAACGTTTTTAAAAAAAAGAAAGAAAAGAAAAGAAAGAAAAGAGGGCATGGGAGGCTGTCACTTTCTTCTGCCAAGCAATAATGCTCGCGAAGGAGGAGGCGGAACGCGTGAGGGAGAGGCAAATTTCGCGCCGAGAGAGAGGCAAATTAAAATAGTTTTTTCATAATTTACAAAAAAAGAGCATTTTAAAATAAATGTTTATTTATTTTCAAAATATAATTTTTAACAAAAATAAACAATTTATTTTAACGACTTTTCATGAAGTATGTTTCAATTGCTATTTTACCAATCAATACGGGTACAATTTCTCACCGCAATCTTTACGTACTGTAGGTTTTCAGCATGGCCGGAAGTCCGTAAATTCATAAGAAATATGTGTCACTGGACAGCCGGTGCTAAATATGATAGTCCAAAGTGTTTAAAAATGTTAGGTAAATATAGTAATATTTACTAACATTTCGGAAAATTCTGAATAGGTAACTTGTAAGAAAACTGAATAGAAGACTTCATTAGAAATGTATAGAATTCCAATAGCTTTTGGCTATGAATTCATTCCTTTGATTCACCAAGAAATCAACCTTTAGAATCTTTTAAAACTACGTAGGTACACTGTTATACATGGATGAAAGAAGCAAACTCTAACGTCTGAATACCTTCCTAAACAAAGCAGCCAAGTTCAGAAATACGTAATTAAACAAGATTTTATTAAGTTTCAGGTTATCATCACGATTAATTTTGCAAGACCAGGAACGAGTAAAAAGTTTTCTCGTGAGAAAAGGATCTAGTATCAGCTATCTACTTGCGTAACACATTTTCGGTAAATGATTAAGACTATTCTGTTTCATTTGACAGTTCAACAACATTCATTGCGCTATTTACGATTTTTTCTCGATCTTATGAATGAATGCAATGGATTAGCAATCTCTTTCAAAATGATTTAGATTGTGATTGATTGTGTATTACACAATCAGGGTGCTCGTAATTTTTACCCGATTAAATCGCATAGGTACAGTCACGGGAATTAATTGATGAGCCACTTTCAAACTTTACAATTTTGCAGTTTTATATATTCACGAGATTACATGATTAAATACGAACTCAAACCGCATGGTTTGAGCTCGTCAACAAGATGACAAATTACTAATAATCGAAAATAGTCTTATCCATAGAGGATGAAGGTAGACTTATAAGTTGTCAATGATAAATCAATACAATGTTGCATACGTTTATCCAATCTATTTGATACTGACCTCCTTTGAATAAAAAGCTCATTAAATACTCTTTATTTCTGAAAACCTATCTGAAGACCAAAGTATCATAATTGTCATGAACGTCATCTTGGACGCTACGCGTTCGCATAAAATCGTGGGTCCGAGTTTTTCCGATGTTGAAATGACCAATCATAATTTCCCCGTACGCTAAATGTTACTATCGCTAAGCTATAGTTAAACAATTGTCGCTAGGTTACGTTTGCTAGACCTGCAATTGGTTGAATTTGGGTAGTGACTCTGCTGTCAAGTTTGTAGTTCTGGCTCTCAGGTTAGCCAATCGTAAATATTGCATGAAAATGTAAAATTAATAACAAGCGATCCTAAGCCAAATGACGACACGCCTGTCAAACTCAATGACAAAGATATTAGAAAAAAAAAATTCTATAACACAAAGACGTATGACTTTCCGTGTCTGGATGTACGAGTATAACCGACTAAACCCGATTCGCACTACACGGCTAAAATAATAACAGTGACAAGTGGCTCGTCAATTAAAGTCCGTGACTGTTCATACAATACTTCAACTTGATTGGCCAAAGGGAAAGTGTAGTCAGTGACAGAAGTCGATTAAAACTTCAGTTTTTTATTGTTTTTATTGAGCTAAAACGGAACTGAAACAACAAAGAATATTAACTTTTAGCTATTATACCTTAGGAACACTGAAATACAATTTATCGAATAATTTTGGGTCAATTTCAGTGTTAATCGACTTTTTTCGCTGACCATACAAAATCAGCCTGCAAAAACTCCTCTAAACAGACATACTATCAAAAACGTGCAAAAAATAATGGAAATAATGTTTAGAAACTTACTTATCAGACTCAATAACATGCTAAGCATCACCCGCAAGTTAAGAGTTTCATAATAACGGTGAATGCAGAGTTCCGGGACGGAATGCAGACAAAGGCGAATTTAATCTCATGTATTGATCAAAATTGTAAACAGATAGAAGCGTACATTCCTGTACAGCGTACAACGTGAGCAAGGTTCGCTGAAATATCTAGTGATGCGATGAAAGCATTGTTGAGTCGATGTTTTTAATCGATTATTCTGTGTTTTTTGTATTTATGTTTTAATTTAAAATCAATATTTACCAACATATTTATGTAATATGTTGGTTGGTGTGCACAAATGATTTTATATTCCTTCAAAATTGCGTTGCGCAAAATGTGTTTTGTTTGAAAATGCTACCAAACATTAATCTAGGTAAATTATTTGTCGAGCAATATCAAATGAACTGCTTCAACGTTCACAATTCGGCAGAGATTTTTTAACGAGCTAATTTGGGTGCAACGAGAATCGATTAATGTCGCATCGATTGTGCATCCCGGTAACTCCACATCGCTTGGTAAGAACCTCGTGATACGATAAGCTGGTCTACGTTCTGGAATTCACCGCACGTCGAGAAGCACATTTTCACATACATCTCGAAACACGATAAGGCAAATAACGAGTTACAATACAAATGACAAAAAAAGATGTACAAGGCAAATAACCTTTTCTATCGAATAAAGGAACTTTCTACTCAAAATATACTAGAATATCCTAATGTATTATAACATGTCTAGACGATAATACGATAAAATATAAGGCTGAAAGTTTTGGAGATACAAAGTTATGAAAATTAAGTTTAGGATCCGAGATACTCATATCCTTTACTGGAATGCAAGGAGAGTAACTTTTGCTTGCATCTTCTTATTGAATTCTGCGGTTGCATTCAGTTTAAAATGTTTTAGTTTGAAAAGGTAAATAAGGTAACTTGTATGAATAAATGATATTTGACGTAAAATGCTGTACCCAATCAATTAAAATCTCCTACATTTATTTAATTTAAAACTTAATTAATCATTATAAAAATCGAAAACATCATTTCAAAAAAATAAATCATCGTTTTCAAATAAATCGTACTTTTGAAATCAACAATAAACCAAACAGCCAGTCGATTCTTGTGCACATTAAAATCGAACTGATTAATTGCAAAACATTTTATAATATTTCAGGATCAATAAATATTATTAACTATCTATGTTAATTTGAGTGATCGAACCCAGGGTACACTTTAAATAATTCCCATCTATGTATATCCATTTGAACCGGTCGACTCAGACAAGTTTATTCCCTTGCCGCGTAGCGAATATGGAGAGATATCTAATCTGGTGTCAGTCATCTTGATGAATGCCGAGTACGGGGTGTATCTCCGGTAGTTATTGCTCGACGTGACAGATGGAGATTCCTATCGCCGGTTTGGGTATACCTAGGGTTAGTATGAGGGGTTAGAATGACAGTTTCCGCGGAATTTGGGTGGATGAATTGAAAAGTGTGCGTGTAGAATTTTGGTTATAGACAGACAAATATTTGTGCCTATATTATTGAGCCCTATGACAGTTTGACATCCTTTGTTATCTTTATGTATGTTACAAGTATTAAATTTGTATTTTTCTTACCATTATATTATCCAACCCACACTTGGCCCGCACGGTGGATTACGGCCCACTCCCTCTCACAGAGGCTCGAGACCCAGCAGTGGGAACATTATAGGCTGATTATGTTAAATTATTCAAAGAGAAAGGGAGGCTTTTGCTCAGTAGTGGGACATCATGGGCTAAATAGATACATATATATTATTCACGACATGAATTTCACATAGAAACATTTCGCCAAAAGCTGTATTTTTATCAAATCACGCTACATTTATCAAAACATATACTGAAACATCACTACGCTCATTGTCTAATTAATAACGAAGTAGCAAGCAAATGGCAGTTCGTAATATAAATGCCAGACACCATTACAATAAGAGAACAGACGAAATTATTCCGCTATCTGACCTGTACCTTGGCATTGGAAAGGCCCAGAATAGAGAAGAGTACAGAAGGTCGGCTCCGTTATTATAGTCCGTTTTATTTATTATAACGGACAGACACTTCCCTATGTTTATTATTCTAGCGTCTGGCACTCGTGGGTTGCAGCTGAAAATCAGCGTCAGGTACACTTTGTGTTGTCATCTGACATTATGCTGAGCTGAGGCCCTTTTGGCATTGTAATAATTTGTTTTCTGTTTTTATAGTTTTAAGGTGTATTTTTTGTAATGCCAATAAACGCATTTTTTTTTTCTTTCTTTCTTTCTTCCTTTACAACATAAAAAAACCGAATCAAACTCGCACACGAAGGCAACCCGTACCACCGTACAACATTTAACTAGATTTTTTTTAAATACTTTATTAGTAGAAACACGTTTCTTGTATGGTATGGACCCCCTTTAATGTTTAACTTTATTTTCTTTTTAATATTTGTTGTTATAGCTGCAACAGATATACACAATCTGTGAAAATTTCAACTGTTTACCTATTACGGTTCATGAGATACAGACCGCTGACAGACAGACAGACGGACGGACAGCGGAGGCTTAGTAATAGGGTTCCATTTGGCACCCTTTGGGTTGGAACCGCGTGCGAAAACGTATGCACATATATTATATGTTATGATACTGTGCAGTGGCTGTAAGCGCACGCGCAATTGGCATTTGTTTGACGTAATTTGAGATCGTCGTACTCGGTTATGTATGCGTGCGCCTGTTGTCGCTCGTTGTATTGAGCCAGCCTTCTGTATTTAATTTACGCAAACGCAAACGGTGAGCAGTTCGAACCTGGTTGAAATAATTTTCTAACTTACGGAATTATTGATGAAAATATTTCGTTCTACCTGAATGAATTTATGAACCGATTTTGTGGTAAAGGTTTCTATGAGAATTCTTCAATTAAAGGTTAGGGACGAGTGATTGTTTTGTCTTTATTATGGGTAAAGAACTTGTAAAATATTTTATTCTAATTTGAACTTGATTTTGTAGGCTTATAAGGACTGTAATAAATGTATGTACGTTAACATAATGCCATGGTTGTTATCCCAGAACTCGACGCCCTGATGATTATACGTACTTTAGTTATATTATTTTACGAAACATTATTGGATAGTTAAGCTCGATGCATTGATTCCTTTGTTTATTATTTTAAAGTACCGCACAGTGACTTCCTAATACTACCCGACCATGCTGTAATAATAAGCGTAGCGAAAAGCAGATTAAAGGAAATAGGGGACCAATGGTTTTAGCGTCAGCTTTGTTAAACAAACTGATAGACAAAAACTAACCGGGATTTAAAATCAACCATTAATTTCAGACAATCGCTGCCATTTTTTTCAGTCTACATTTAATTTTAATAAACCAAACTTCTGGCATTTTACAATTTAGATTGGAGCATGAAACATAAATGTTTTTGTTAAATACTAGTTTGTTTTTATTTTTGTACCAACCAAAATAACATACCTTTTTTTTTTTTTTTTTTTTTTGTTTTGTTAATTATCAAGTGACTTCTTCCGCTCGGGGCGGAGCGGGAGGGCGTGTTAGACTCTTACTGACTAAAACCCACCCGTGTTCCTTCAGTTGCCTGTACTTGCCAGGGGCCACGGTATCCCTTTCGGACTTTCCCGCGACCCCGGCAGGCATCGGTCCTAGCGGACCCCTCCAGTTCTGCTGACATCTCTTTGAGGCGCGCGTGGAACACAACGCGCCGTCAACCCGGGCCAGGTCCTTATCGGACGGCGAGCTATCCATTGCTCACCGCCTGCAAGCCCGCGCGGGATTGGCCTGCGATTAGAATAACACACCTAGCGTGCGTATTTTTGAACAAATTCAACTTGATGATTGAAGAATGTTTCCGAGTTAAAACTGAAAAATATAAACAAATAATCGCTACGCCCACGAGCGGAGTTCATAAAAGGTAAGAATTCACGTGTACCATTCTAGTCCGCTCTGTCTTGCTACGCAACGAGCTACGCCGTAGCACTCTGCTACGATTATACGTAGTCCACGCGTTTGAAACGTATAGTGAGTCTCACTTTCATGAATTCAAAACATCAAAATGATTTTATTTTAAGGAATAGACATAAATTGCCTTGTCTCATACCCACATATCTATGGAGTTACTTGAACAAGACGCTTCCAGGAATGACTACTTCTTTTTAAATTAACGACATCAATTAGGTAAGAAAAGGTTCAAGCAATAACACTACAGGACAAACATTAGTCCTTTAACAGTTTACAATAATTTGTCGTAAACGACCACTTGCGAAAGTTAATCTTTCGTGTAGTTACACTAATACGTTGTTCCATTTCTTTTTCCGAATAATTACTTTCTTATTTCGTACTAAGTTGTAGTAAAGAACTTCGATTATACCGTTACGTCTGGTTGCAGACTATATTCAGTGATACATTATTGTGTATTACGTCGTTTTGGATCAACGTATTAGTTTTGGTTCCTAATGCCCTTGGTTTTGTTCCTTACTAAATAAATACGTGCGTTATCGTGAACCGAAATTTAAAAGCGTCTTCATATATTCTCATACATTCTACTTCATCGTGATGCCGTGGACGTCCATGATATCGTCACGTTAGAAATTATAAAAAAATCTAATAATTTTCCTTCTATATTGGGAGCTACATAGGTCCCTTGCCAACCATGTTTATCACAAAATTTGTCGAAGCATGTAAAGTCAGGGAAATTAATTGTTGAACAAATCGACTACCAACTTAAATTGTCCGTATATCATTCTTTGACAGTTGTATAAAATGGCTATAACACGGCAAATTAATTTATGGTGTTTATTTGCTTAAAACTCAATTTCTCTGACTGTACCTCCAGATAGGAGCTTTCTCACACAGAAAAATAAAACCTTGCCAGTAAACCAATTTTACAAACTCGTAAAGTAAAACCTACCACATTCAATCATACCCTCAATCTGTAGAAATATTCTATTTGCTAACCGTTCTATAGTGTATATTGCTAGTACAGCTTATCTCTAATGGCCGCTCCTTGTGCATCTGATAGGTTTATTATATATTTAAGAGTCGTTCATCTACAAAGCTTTTAGCTCTAGACTGTTCCTAGGATATCGGAATTTATTATTATGAATCTCATTAAATCAGCTTCCCTTATCTCAGCAGTTTTCTTGACGTTTGTCAGATTATGCTTGGTTAAGAATTAGAATTAGGTACTGATAGATAAGATAATTTATTTTTTACATTTTACCCAAAAATACCTGTCCTTTGCAAGAGATGAGTGAAATTCCTTCGTAAACTCATAGAAAACTTTTCATTTTATATATAACACAGTCCAATTTTGATTAACCTACTTATCGAATCTCACGATAACACGAGAGCTGTTAGATTGGAACGATGAATTACTTAGTACAATTTTATTTAAGACAAACTTCGTCATAAATGTAGGAAATGTGGTTCCGGAGTTAAATTACTGTTATATACAATTCGTGTACTTCTGTGATTATACAGCAACAACATTACTTTTTTGTCACAACACAATGTTCAATTAGTCAAGACCAATACGTCATATTTTTTACCCGCATTCATATATGAATTAAGATTATAATCTTACTCAGCTTTTCTTCGACATTGCATGCAGTTTTTCAACTCAAAGGCTTTTTAATATCCCCACCGATATTATCACATTAAAGTTGGCATGCTAATCTTACAGCATTTGCTGTTTTAATATCGTAATGGCGTCTGTACACCACCCTTAATTTAGTTTCCTCCAGTCTATTACTAACGAAGCAAATTGCAACGGAAATATCTGAATAAAACATTTTTAATTAACCATTCATTTGCAAAGTAACTATGCCCGTTCTTATTTGTTGAATGTTAGTCAAATAACATGGCGTCTTTTTAAAGAATGTTTTTCGTTAGCAACGCTCTGTCTTGGTGTTAGCAGAATTAATTTTTATTCAACTGAAATTGTGAGAAATAATTAAATAATCAGAAGTATGAACTCATTCAAAGACGAACGATAAAAGTCCTTAAATGGTAATACAAATTAGAATAACATCAATGTTAAGCTAGTACTCACTAACAAGACCAATTTGTGTTTCGCTTTCCAACACGAGTGCGGAGTTGCTTACAAACTCATCTACTAGCCCAAACTATTTCCATACAAATCCTATAATAGACGAATAACTACTCATTACTATCGGATAAACTGTTTCCTAGTCCCCATTGTTCTAATAATTGCCGGCCGGCAGCCGCACGCAAACAATGCCACCGATTATTATCGCGATACTCGTGAAAATCTCATTATCTTCAGATCTGACGTTATTCTTCGTACGCCCTTTGTCCGTATGGGCCGCAATCACGTTCGCATCACAAGCAAACCCGGATAAATGATCGGTGATGCGGTTTTATTACTGTTTGTGAACAATTGGGGTGTCGTTGAGATTCGTCAGTAAATCGTATACGCAGATGCGTGATAGATACACAGCTATTTTTTTCCTTGTAGGGGGAAATCGAAGGATATCAAACCTTTGTTTAAGAGGTTGACGGAAGTCGTTACGGGTTATTTAACAGAGCCTGGCAAGGAACTGGAGCGAGTAATAAGAAAGAAGTCATTATGATTGCGCATAAATTGATAACTTGCCTTATTTGTGGATAAATAAAATGTTTCAAAGCAAATACCAATAAGCACGCACGCCACCAAGTGGCGTCAAACGCCACTTTGGGCTGTTATCTATCAGCAATGTTGTGTCATTTACATTCAGATTAAAATTCAGCGCAAACAAAACCTCGGAGTATGGCTAATATAAAAAACAAGGTAAATCGTATTAAAATAAATATAAATGGGTTATACCTAATAAAATGTTAATATCATGGACCGGAATATAATGACTGATACCAAGAATTCCATTATTGATAATATCTGAGAATCAAGCAAATATTAAAATTTTCGTTAAGTTATATCTGGGGATTTTTTCATATTAGATCGGAATTCGCCGTCTATTTCTATTCCAATAGTAATTTCCCGTGAAACAAGGTACTACGTCCCCTCAAAGATGGCAATTTGAATTCCTAATGGATCAATAACTATTTCAGTTTTGTCTTTGTCCTACAGAGCAAGTCCCAAAGGAATTTGCTGTATTTGCCTTCATTTCCCGACAAAGAAAATGAGGAGAATTTCTAAGGAATTTTCAATTGAAATTGACAATTTAGATAAATGCCTCGCCTTGCTTAATTGCGATTAAAACGGGGCGTTTGGGAAATGGAATTAATGGAAATAAGGTGTCAAGGTTTACTGCAAAATTTAAAGAGGAGGAGTTGCAGGTGTGTAATAAATCCACATCAAACGATAGCCGAATTGAATCCCGTCAATAGCCAAAATGCTTCGTAAAAATATTTCAGTTATGAGCAATATTTCACTCACTTAAATCTTAACAAGCCGCTACTGAAAAAGAAAGACGAATAAAAAACGTACCTTTTATTACAAATTGCCACCCGAGAGTTCAAAGCCTTTATTCACGTTTCCGATCGCAACTCAACACTAGCCTAGAGCAGTTATCGCATAAAACCCCAACTACCCCTTTACTCAGTCATGCAAAAACGCTTTCAAATCGGGAACTTAGATATGACGAGAGCAATTTCCCTAGTGACATAAAACACAGAATAGCTAGACTCTTTTTTCACGCTAAATTGAACTAAAAGGCTTTCAGTAGCAGACGGAGCAGGATGCGGCCGTCGCCGGACTTCCGGCTTTGCGTGCTTCAGACTTAACATGCACAGTTTTTCTCCCTCTCTCTCTTTCTAATTTACAGTTCCCTTCAATGTTTCATTGGGTGAGAACATGAGCGGCGAATTTTGTTGAAATTTCGGAGAGTTTGTAGGTAAATAAAGTTGCGCGATGAAGGTATTTTTTTATTATTTTTATATGCTTTTATTAGGTGCACGTATAAGCTAATTAGCCCAGCGTATGAAGAGTTGTTTTCGTATAGAAACATTATTATAGTTTTTGTTTGAGTTAACCGTAGTTTTTCATCCCGCAATATTAGAGCCCTGCTTGATTACATAAGAGGATTGATTTTAAATATTTTATTTACTTGCATTTTGGTGAATATAACTTGATATTTTTCAGTGCATCTAGAGAAGGAATGACACAGGCGAAAGTCATTTCATTATCTGATCACAATTTGACCAAAACTTATTACCATAAAAAGTTAACTAAACAGCTAAACCGAGGTTTAACGAGCGTAAAACCAAATGCGAAGTTATAATAATATGGTTTAGATAAAGTTAGTTCAAAAGTTCATATATGAGCGGTGCCGTGTTTAAGCCGAATTGATGTCATTATGTTAACGTAGGTAATCCAACTATAGCAATAGCATAAACTCGTAATTGGGCAGAAAGGTAATATTGCAGTTCAGAGGCACTGTTTGTTTGATAGTCCTATGTAAAAGGGTTTAATGACTTTTATAATCACGTTTACATCAAAATATTTTTTCCAAGACCGAAAGCAAATTTTGTTAAAGAAGCAAATCAATGAAGAAGTAGTCTACTTAAAATAGTTCATTAATTCGAAACCACAATTTCCCATTATTTTATTAAACAAAGAAAACGCAGTAAAATGCGCTGTTCGTGAAGAGGCTCATATAAAGTCCATCCGCTTAAATAGTGCCGTTTGTTGAAATCTACCGCAAGGCGCATTCCGCTAAACGCACAGAAGCACGTAGGAAATATTGTCACGTCATCAAAGTGAAAATTTATTACATTCAATAATTCTATAACATTAAATTCTGATAAACAATTTGGGTGCTCCGTCACCATTTGAATGGATAAACTATACAAACAATACACTTACAGTAATCGTCGGTTAATTCCAAATCGAAAGCTAAATAATGACACATGTTTCAATCAGGTACCTATGTTTTTGTCGGCTTCGTATTTTCACTCGAATAATTAGTATTCTGTTACTGCCCTGGGGGCTAATTGGATTGTTAGTCAAATTGACATACAAACACTGAAATTGGCTTCAGTGGCGGCATCAGTTTGCTTCGTACACGCTTCGAAAGCAGATTTATATTATAGGTATTATTGAGTTCCATACAATATAATTGTAAACATACACATACATACATATATATGCTCACGCCATCTCCCTATAGGGGTAGGCGGAACTACAGAACGCCACCTGCATCCGTTACACTTCTTTTGAATCGTATGTTCATTTAATATAAATTTATTAATAAAGTTTAATTAAAGTTCTCTATCTATTACTTAGAAATATAGATTTTTATTTGTGATAGTTTGTGCAAAAGAAATTCCACCACAATTCTTCTCATGATTATCATTAAATGAGATTATTTGGCCATCATTCATCCGTCTGCGGATTGTGGAAAAAATGTAAATATATTTTTAAGCACAAGGGTACGCAAAGGCTCTTTGTAGTGGTTTTAGCGAAAGCCGATTATGGTAATAAATCCAACAATATCTCTAGTAATCTTTACTGTCCTGAATACATCAACTTAAGTAAAGAAGACAAGGTTGAACATAGATCAACTTACTCATCCCTCTCACAAACTTTATGAAAGTCTACAAAAACATGGACTAATAACTTACAAGTTCAAACCACCTTTCAGAACAAACTGTAGAGACAATTCAGAAACAATGTTAATACAAAATATCTCTCAACAAACTTGTAAACTATAAATTATATCTTAAACACTAATTTCCTCTACAAACACATTAAATTGAAAATTGAGTCTCTGCTTATATGAAATTGATGGAGAGGATTTGATACAAGAACAGTTTTCGTAACTACCAATATTATAATGATTTACATTAATGGTATTGGGGCTGGAGTCTAGGTTTGTGCCCGGTTTATGGAAATATGGCCAACGCTACAGCTGACGTGAGAATGAGGGTACCTATAAATCCTCTGGCAGCGCCTTCCATCAGCCTAACCTACTTTAAAATAATGTAAAAATAATTCTGATCTGTCTGACTTACAGATCTCCAAAAGTCTGGTATATACAGAGAGATATATCCCAGCATTTCAAGTAGAGTATCGACTCTAGTGATACTCACGGCATTCAGAAGTGCTCTTAAAGGTGAGTATTAAGTGTCTCTCAATGTGTTTTTCTCAATACACTTGTGAGCTTACCGCGAAATACGAAGCTCAACACGCACATTTTATTGTTGTTATATACGAGCCTCTCTATTCCATCTCTAAAACTTTAACAAACATTGTAATATAAAACAAACATAAGGCGACATTAAATTCAAGCAAATTCAAGGGAACTCGCTTTATTTTGTTTACTAACGCAGCGTAATATTTGCGTTTCAAATGTATGTACCTAAGCTTGACTCAGAATTGTTTGTATACGTATTGTATCAGTCCCTTTCTTTGAAAACTAAGAAGGTCTAACTTTGTAGAACATTCTCCTCGGTTAGTTGTAACAACTTGGTTGAGATGATAAGCAGAATTGGTACAACCAGCACAAGTAACATAAATAAATGTACCTAAAGTAAAACTTTAAGGACTAATATTTTCACAATAGATAACACTTAATTTGTGCTATCTACAGTTAAAAAAATGTCGACAAATTGGTCTACGATTCTACGCCACAAACGATTTTAGCATTTATTTTTACAAGCACTAAGAAAGGTAAAAGGAAATATTAAAATTGATACTTTAAATAAAACAAACCAACTCAACAAAACGCGAAAAACGCGCAACACGCGGCGGTAGCAATGACATTCTGAAGATAATTGCTAGTAAATATTATCAGTGTCCGATACACTCGCTTTGGGTGAGCATTGTTGTTGGCACGGTAAAATGAAATGACTCAATTATTGTTATTTTATAGTTATTATAATATTGTGTATTCTTGTATTTTGATATTGTGCATACTAACATAGTTATAAGTTTCTGTTGTTACTAACCATTATGGATCAAAGTTGTCTAATATAATAAATGAATTGAATAATTGAAAAAGCGTCAATAAAGAAACTTCCACTCAAATTGGCACTGTAGAAAAATAAATTTCAAACAGGAAGACGGCGGCACTAAACGTTTGAAAGTTTTTCTGTTGCCAACATCGGCGGCTCAGTAACAAAAGCGGATAAATCGGCCGAGAATACCTTGCATTGTATTCGTATTAAGTGAGAATAGACGCCACTATCCCTCGGCGCGACAAAAGCATCCCACTGTTCAGACATTGATGTAGAAAGCATAGATAGTGCAAACAATGAGACGATAGACGCCTCTGTGAATATTTTTGCGAGTTTTTATCAGCTGATCCTGGCGTAAAATGGAAATATAAAATGTATCAAGTTCTTATCAACGTGTGGGAGTCGTAAAAGTGACTGAGAAAAAGGGTTACGGCTTTTCTAGAGCGTTTTATTTATCTAGTGGCACAACAATGCTCCTTTTCTTTAGTAGGTCTGGCAATCTATCGTCTATTCACAGTTATCACTTGAATTCTCATGTACTTTGTCCTTCAACTGTTAATTTTCGCATAAACGCAACGTATCATGTTTCCATCGAACCCTATTTATTTCGTTTTCATATATTTATTTATACGTATTTTGCAAAACACATATTAAAAAAATAGTATTTACACAGTATTGTCTGTTAGTTATGCGATAATATCTTGATTTTGATTGAACTCATTAACACGATTTAATACGTAAACAATCTACCAAGAACACTATCAGTTTGTAATGTTAAGCACGTCAAATAAAACATTAATCTTATCAAAGCAATTACATAATGAAGAGCTTGTCTCGCTTCATTTCGTCGTTTTATTTTAATTCCCTAAAAGCCTTGCAGTTTTCAACAATCTCACTTTTTTGCCTGACGTGATTAATCCGAGGCTTTCCAAGGGCCGCGTCTCGTCCCGATTTTACATACTATACTCAGCTTTCGATATCGCAATTTTCAATATAATAAAAATATCGGCCAAGTAATTTGTTCCAATGCAAGGCAAACGCCTCTTCTCATACAAAGAAGTCATGAGCATTAATCACCACGCTTGCTCACTGTATGGTTTCTATTGCAGACTTCCAGAAGTCCAGCACGCGTAGCATGACCAATGTAGGCAACACTGATTAGCGTACCCGTAAGAATTATAATGATACTCACAATATCGAACCACAACAGGCAGGTAAAGGTTGGAGAAACGTCCAGCATTCTTAATTGAGGAGAACATGTCGCCTAAAGCCATGTTGATCTGGAACTTGGAGCTGACATCTAAAGGTAGTCCTGAAAAGGGCTCGATCCAGAAACTGCAAGGAAGAACATATGGTTAGGTACAAGAATTCTTACCAAGAGTAAATTCTACCGACTTATTAGCTAAATTCTACCGACCTAGCTGTCAATAGTGTCAATCTCTGGCACCAATGAGATAAAATAAAGTTCACTTCACCTAAGTTTCATGGTGATATTTGTACCGAATAGACGGATAAACCAAATGGACTTTCTCGTGAATTTTGTGACAGTTAAGAGCAGAGAATATTTCAGAAAGCTTCTCATTTTTTACCATAGGTACACCTGCCGTACTCTTCCGGGAATACAGGTCTAATGTTTTGTTATGTTTTCTTTCTGACAAATTATAATAATAAATATAGCAAAAATGAGTATTTTATTTTTAAATTATTTTATTAGATCTATATAGATTTAGAAACTCTAGATCTATGGTAGAAACGAAAGAACCGAAAAACAAAATGCCATTTTGTTTTTCGGTTCTTTCGTTTCGACTTCTACGTCATGATGTCAAAAATTACCAAATGAAAAATCAGAAGTGGTCATGCTTAGCGTACAGGTATCCTCGCGTGGTTTTCTTTCAGCGAGTCAGTGTGTTGCATTTGTTAAATGTTAAAAGTATATGATTTTGTAAAAGTCACATTGCACAATCCAAACATGGATGGATGGCATAGATTCCGTTAGATTCCAAACTTAGTTTGCTGAGTTTGGAATCGCTTTTCAATCTAACCTAACAATAATAAGCTTCAGCTCAGCAAACCAATAATAACTCACAGCCAATCAGAGTAAAGTGGTTTCCCGATTGCTCATAGACTTAAGTTGTACACTAATAAGACTTCGACTGCCGTTCGTTCGAGTGTTTTGACTTCTGAGTGGATCCAGTCGCGAGACAGACATTTGAAATTGAACGCAAAAGTTTTGCTTTTAGGTACTAACTAGCTGCAAATATAAGTTTGAGGAAATATCTGGGAGGCTTATGTTAGATGCATGGTGGAGTTCATTGGTGTGGGGCATTGCTTTTGTGACAACTGAACCATATTATAGATGGAAATACAACTTATTTTAATTGTCATCTCAAAGAATGTTCTGCTCTGCATCAATGAAAAGCAGTTTTTTGGCTTAAGGAGATTGGAGCGCCTTGATTTTATCACCTAACTCTCGATGAAAAAAACTGCAAGCAAAACAAGATTTGTCAGAGATGTTAACCTTTTCCCAGTTCTATGTTTTTTTTTTACTATTGTGTCTGTTTAACAAACAGTGAAAGATTTAATGATGAATAATGAATACATTTTAAATATGGACTTATCCAGCTTCTCTTTCTCCATGAACTCACAATGTAAGAGGAACGCTGAGACTCTGGAGGATTTGGACCTAATGCAGCCGATGCTGGGCAGTAGGATAGATCTAACAGGACAAAATCATCCGTTCTCAGGGCAAGTGGGGATTTCAGTAATTCTCCAGGAGAGTGCAGGAATAGAAATTTCACGGATTTGTTGGACCGACGAAGTGTATCTTTGGTTAAGCCGATAAATGGCTCGAGCCTTTAAATTTGTTTTTATTACAGTGCCATATTTGAAAAAACGGTTGTTTTTCAATTTCGCTCGCGACTCACTAATAATAATTTTACAGGAGGCTTATATGGCAAAAAGTGACATTTAATCTGTTTTAAAATACTGTCTTCCGAAATGCGTGAAGATTTGAAGAGACATATCCCTATATTTATAAACGTTGCTTTAAGTCACGTTTAAACGTCAAAAATGTATGGTTAAGCAGTCTCTAATCATGACTGAACTTTAAGAAACGTTTATAAATAAGGGGGATAATGTTAATGGTATCGCCTTTCCCACATTTGCTTACTAATGATTCATTGAATTTCATTCAAGTGTGTTTGCATTCATCGTCTTCCCTACCCGAGTAACTCGCATTTCGTCTGTACAATGTGGCTTGTGTATCGCCGCACTGTCCCTTTGAGCGAACTGGCACAGACTAACTCTGCTTCACTAGGGTGGTTACTGGTCACACACGGAATTATTGTTTGTTTATTAATATGAAATATATGGCTACGAATGGTCGAATTTAATTAGCGGAATTGAGATAGTTACATATACTATACAGTTGGTACTTCATAGTTTCCCGTTTCACAAAAAAAATGATATTTCATAGATGCTATTTTCCATAGACTGAAGTTGAAAGAGCAGCCTTGTCTCTTTAAACTAGAGTTATGACATAAGAGTTGTGGTGAACATTTTAAGTAGGCACTTAATTCTTTTCAGACTATAACTACTTTTATAAATGTTTTCCGTAATCTAAACTTTAATGCCGTTTTTATTGCTTTATGAAACCTCTACGAAAGAATATCGAGTGCGATGTTTTATTCCTTTCTATCCCACCAACAGTGTAGATATAATAAAAAAACATTGGCCAGAAAAAACAAAAGTTAATAGTGCTAGACTGAAAGAGAAAGACACATCGTTAGATAAAAAGAGACAGAACATACGGCACAACACAGCAACAAGCCACCTAACTCCATCAAACTGTAATAATACGCCCACAGTGGCAATAAACAAAACAATAATTCCAAAAGCGATTAATAATAGCTGGCATGGTACCAACTTGCAAAACGGTCGATGCGAACCACTTTAGGTCCGAAGTCCCGCTCTAGTTTGTCGTCTTAAAGCTGTAAGACAACTTAAGACATTTCGAGGCACACTCCGAAATGAGAGCTTGAACTTAAGATTGTTAGTCTAGTCGATTTTCCGAGAGACCGAAGTGTGTTACATTTGGAATTTAGTATGGGATGCACAAGACTCAAACTTAAAGCATTTATTTCAATTTACCCATTTGCAGGCACTTTTGAAATGTCAAGGAGTCAGTCAATTAGTCAGAAAGTTGACGTTAGTGCTACATTCCAAAGCATAGATTCCTGCGGACAAGATACGAACATTGATCACCACAATTACGTACTCTTAAATTCCAGGTTTAATGTAGTCTAATTAAGTTTGGTATGCAAGTATCTTAAATAAAGAAAACCGGCCAAGTGCATGTTGGACCACGCACAATGAAGGGTTCCGTAGTTGGGATGAATTTATCGCAAGAACAAACTTAACTTTGTAGTTGAAAAAGAGAACATGTTTTTGCAACCGCAAATGTAAGTTGGTCGATCATTACTCGTTAACTTGTAAAGCCTACTTAGCTGTGATAGTTTTCCTTTTAATTTCATTATATACTACTGCTTTGAATTTTTTCACATATCCAAAACCATTTAGCTGGCAGGGGGGGAGGACACTAGACTCTAACAAAAAATTGAATCTTAAAGCTTAATATTTCGCTCACCGATCCCTGAATTCTAAAATGGTTTTCACAAACTCCAAATATTTTTGAAGGATCTTTCTAACGACAACCCACACCATGGGATAGATGAGAAAAAAAAACCACCCCCACTTTACGTGTAGGTTGACGTGATTAATATATATAGTATACCCATGCTAAATTACAGCTTTATAGTACAAAGAGTATCTGAGTTAAGCCGCGGACAGGACGAAACTATAAGGGTTTGATGGTTTACTAGTTTTTAGGTTGTGTTTACTACGGAACCCTAAAAAACAGCAATTTTTGCTCATTTTCATACAGATGAATAATATGAAGTCTTATACGAAGATTTATCACGAATTGCACAATAATTGAGGCCCATAAGATAAAGAAAATATGCTAAAGTTTTAATAGAAAAAAGTTTATTATTTTACTGGAAGAATTCCAAAAAATATTTTTGAAGTACTTTCTCCTTGTAAGTTGCCTACGCAGCAACAAAAACATTGAATTTTTCCAATACTAAACTCTATTACCGAAGCAAAGTAATAACAGTTTATACTTCTTTCTGTTTGTGGGTGTGTTTTGGTGAAATTAAGTTTAAAAGAAACTTGTCAAGGTGTAGGCTTTGCTTTTCCAATGCCGACCTACTCTCGAAAATAATGATACATACGTAGGATATTAGTAGGAACAATGTTGTGTTTTAATTTGACGTTTTTAGGGTTTCGTTCCCTAAGGGTGCATCGTCCGTCCGTCCGTCCGTCTGCCTCAGGACAGTATCTTGTCAACCGTAAAAAGTAGGTAGACACTTGAAATTTTCACAAACTGTGTACTACTGTGGCCGTTATAACACCAAATCATCATCATTATAAGTAGTAGTAGTCCACTAGGCCTCTTCAATTGCACGCCACTCAGCTCAATTCTCGGCAAATCTCATCCAGAACAACAAATAAAATAAAGTTTAAAATGAAAGAGTCCGAAGAAACGTGTTATAGAAATATGATAATATAGTGTTTAATATTGAACGGTGGCACAGAACCCTTCGTGTGCGAGTCGGACTCGCACTTGACCGCTTTTTATTTGTACACCCGGACTGGCTATTGTATTTTAATGTTTTTCTTAATTTCCATTTGGTTGGCTGGGACAAATGGCTTTAAGCGAAAAAGGCCACCCCTTGTTCATTGCGTTGTACATCCCTTAAAAATAATTCCTTTGAATGTTTTAAGACTACAATAATATAAAGAAAGTAATCAAATTGTAATTTCTAGATAACTTATCAATATTGATTTCAAAATTGCGAGATATTTGTCAATTCATAAAGGTTGTTCCCTCATCAAATGCCTTGCCTTTTCCCTGGGGTCGGCTTCCAGTCTAACCGGATGCAGCTAAATACCAGAATTTTACATGGAGCCACTGACTATCTATCATCTATTTATTATTATTCTATTTTTGTAATTCTTTGTTACCACTAAACTTTAAAATGAGCAACTTGGGGGCAACCAGTAGGAGGATAAAATTACTTATCCTACATCTGAATCACCCTTGAAACTATCAGGTCTATCCCCGTATAAGCATTTAACTTTTTTTTTAAGGCTTAAAACCAATTGCAAAACAATAGGGACGCACACCCTGCCCAACCCTTCGAGGAAGCAAGGCGTG
The DNA here is from genome assembly GCA_949128155.2 of Xanthia icteritia. NCBI lineage: Eukaryota > Metazoa > Arthropoda > Insecta > Lepidoptera > Noctuidae > Xanthia > Xanthia icteritia. Next base: position 9,292,983 of record OX421942.2, on the reverse strand, counting down.
GTGTTATGTAAAACCAGTTACAAAAATTATATGCTGCGTCTACCTACTAGTTTCGTTTATCGTTTACACCTAAAACAAGCTGTCAAGACTAGCTGTATGTACAAAACTTGTCAAAAATGTGAACACAAAATGTTTTTGACAAGACTTTTCGAAACAAGTATCACAACTTGTATATGGGTGTAAACAGTGTAAGGATTCTTGTTCAAGTAAAGTACCTAATGAGCAAAACATTGAAATTACAAGTAATTCTGCCTGAAAACATACGTAAAACCCTCCATAATTGAAATGATTTTATGAAATAAATATTATTCTTTCTTTCTAAGGATTTGACGCATATTTATTATAATTCCAGCACCTACTGGAATTATGAAATATTTTTCGCACCTAATTATTAATTATTTATCTGCAAATAATTAATAATTAGGTGCGAAAAATATTTCATGCATACTATGTATTTTATGCATACCTGCTAAATTACATGCAACTTCAAATTAATTTGCTAATTCAACAAATGAAGCTCTCATGGAGCCACACTTTATTCAGTTTAGACCAAATAAGCTTTTCATAATTATTTAATTTGGTATTTATGAACATTCCAAAATCATATATGTTTTTTTTTTTTTTTTTTAACGTTGCCTCACACTAGGAATTTCTCATGTATTGTGGGTGCGTTTACAAACATTTAAACTCACATACACAAACAGCCAGACCCGGAACAACTACTTGTAGGTCATACAAATATTTGTTCCGTGCGGGAATCGAACCCGCGACACGCAGTGCAGCAGTCAATCGCTTAACCACTGCGCCAACCGTGCCGTCGAACGAATTTATATACTTACGGTTAATTACTTATTTACTATGACACGACCAAATATTAGGTATTAATATTTTATTAGCACATACGTTAACTTAAAAGCTGAATCCTGTCATGGCTCAGTAAATTACACACAGAGCGAACATTGTCGAGTTAGCATTTGTTCCAAATTGGAATCCCATCAAGTGCTCAAATTCACGTTATTATGACGTAATACGGCATTTTAAAGTCAATGGAATTGTGGAAAGGCATCACTTCTGAAAACTAAAACTGACATTAATATTAATGTTGGCTTATAAATTGTTTGTAAAGTAAATAGGCCATACATTTGTAAACCCCCGTATTTTACGGAGGGTGAGTAGAAAACTACAAAACTTAGACCAGCCGGTCTATTCTGTGAAAATCTCACCGTGAAAACTTAGGTTAAGTGAGCTGTCACTTTCTACCTGACGCTAGGGATTTTTAGGAGGGGTTCTTACTAGAGATTTATATATTAAAAAAAAACACTAAAAAGTGCAAAAAAACTTTAATTTCGGAAGTCTGTGTCTTTGGTTCTGTATTTTGCCACCCTCAGTAAATTGAAGGTGAAGGCCTTCACTTGAGATTTTCATCCATCCCTGTCCTTCGCTGTGTTCATCCACTGTTCGCCAGCCACTTTTACTACACTTGAAATACCTTATGTATGCTTATTACAATAATCATTGTATAGGTTCAAGTCACATCAACGCTGCTTTGCAGCAGAAATATCTAGATATGGAGGTAGTACTTCCCTAGATGACTTCACAAAGGAACAACTACTTACTACATAACATAACATCACGTCTGTAATGCCTGTAGGGTTAGGCAGAGGTGTACCTATAATACACCTACATTTCGCCAGTTATGTATAAGTCCCATGTAATAGGAGGCGAGCCTATTGCCATCAACCGTGCACAAATCCAGACTCCGGGCTGCTACTGAAAAATTCCTGATGGAAAAACGCAATTACACTTTCCCCGACCTGGGAATCGAACTCAGGACCTTATGCTCAGTAGTAGCGCTTGCAACCACTAGAAAAACGAGACAGTCACTACTTACTATTTATCACAAAAAGGACTGTTCCTGCCATACTTAAATCATACCTATACTTATAGAGTATAAAACGTACAAAGTACCTTTTTTCGTAATAAAATCTCGTAATCTCATAAAAAGGAGTCAGAACATTCACCTTTTTTAATTACGAACGCTTTAGCGCACGCTGCAGTGCATGCGCTGCAGCGCTGAGTGAAATTCACAATGCGTTTTAGAGCTTAACCAGTATAGAACTGTCACGAAAACTCTCTCGTAAAAAACATTTAAAAGATAATAGCTGTGATAGTGCCTATCTAAGTTACAGTCTCGAACTGATTTAAATGTCTATATTTAATTTTCCTTATCTTCGTCAAAAAAGGTATTTGAGAAATTCTACATAGGGCACATATTAATACAGATGGTTCACTCCGCAAAATCATTTAAATAAAAAGCGACTCTTGCCACAACACAATAAAGTACAATTCACACACAGCGCTAATTACCTACAGTTATATTCACCTAAAAGTTGTCTCTCTTTCTATAGCGAAACGTAAGTCTATCGTGTAAGTCAGTGTCACCATTGTTGTGAAATACTGACACTGACCGCTCTTGAACGCATTTTAGATGTGCTGGGGCTTACAGAAAGTCTAAAATTCTACAAAATTGCTAAATTGTAGAAAAAAATGCGTTACACAGAAATTTAAAATACGTATGAGTTACAATATTGAAGATTTGTCACTCCAATTTACATATTTTTAAGGTTTTTCCGTTACAATTTTGTGGCTTAGTTATGGTTCACGCATTTGTATGATTTACAAATTTGTAAATTGTAACTTGTAAATTGCAATTGTAAAGTTTTCTGGTATAGGGCCCAAATCGCGTTTAATTTCATTGATGAAATCCGCACTTATTTTGTTTTACTCGGAATATCTGCTCTCTAGCAATTTACTTTTTCTTTGTTGGTTTATTCAGGGTTTATTTGATCGCTTCGTTTTTACTTCTAAGAATTATATTCGTGAATAGAAGACGATTTCGTTTCTATGGAAATGGGACAGCATTTCAAAGACCGTATTTTACCGGTCTCTTTCAAAGTTTTATTCCTATTTGAGTTTGGGTAGCGTTGGGATTCCGGGACTGGTTGAATATAGAGGTACTACTGCTGGCGAGTTTTGGGTCATCTAATTACACTCGGGGATGCATCTCGTTACCCTCCACTTTTGTACGAAGTATGACATCTAAGTCACGCACCGTTTAGTAGTGGTGACATGTTTTTTATTTATCATAAATACTAGCTTCTGCCCATGACTTTCGTCTGCATTTATCGGAATAAAAAGTATTCAATGTCCTAACCTCGGTCATGGGGTACCCATGTGCCAATTTTCATCCAAATCCGTTAAGCCATTTTTAATTAAACAAACAAAATAAACACTTTCCCATTTATAATATACTTGCTGCGCCCCGCGGTTTCACCTGCACAAGTCTCGATCCCGTAAGAATATCGAGATAAAAAGTACCTTATGTCCTAATCCAGGTCATGGTCTATCCATGTGCAAGATTTCATCCAAATTCGTTCAGCCGTTTTAGCGTCGAAGCGTAACAAACAAATAATCTCACTATCGCATTTATAGTATTATATATTTAATATAATATTATATATATAGTTAGGATTCGAAAGTGATATTTTACTATGGTGAATTAATTTTCTGATAATAGAAACGTTTGTTTAACGACTCGTGGAGTAGTATTACAGTGTTATTCAAATCCAAGTGTATGTTTACGTTATCCATGTAATCAAAGACAAAAATGGCGTTGGGAGCTGGTTGCCTAACTTTCGGAGGGCACGTTGTCATAAACGAAATATTATAGAAAAAGGTTGTCACTTAGTTATTTGACAAAATAAACTTTGATATAATAAGACTTTAAATCGTGATGAAATTAAAAGAAATACGTTAAAAATGAGACTAAAAGTGAGAATGTGAAACTTTCAATGAATAAAAAAGTAAATAATATATTTTTGTTGCGAACGTTCTAACTTTATATTTAATTGGTTTAAGTTGATTCGATTTTACACTTACATAATTAATTACTGCTTACTTAATTACTGTATTAGTCAGCCAACCCCAGGCCTGTGGTCTACCTACCCTGGTTCTTGGGTAGTTTGACTAAGATTTCTTTCTCTGCAAAAACCAGTAGGTAAATAACAATAACTGCGATAAATCATGATATGGATGTAAGTTAATTTATTAGGTGTCACTATCAAATTAATTAATTTCCATACATATAAGTTTTTAACACAAGAAATACCAATAGGTGTATTTACTGATAACACGTATAACTTATCCAGTTCCCTTGTGGTGATTATAGTATTATCCCCCAGTACGATCATTATTTTGTTGAAGCGGTTCCTAGAGAGGCTTAACAGGGATTGACATCTACGGGTTACGGGTCCCTTGTTTGTATACCGAAAACATTCCTTCCCAAATTCTGTAGAAAAACACATTTATTGTGAAATGTCGAAAGCATTCCACAATCCGTCAACCGGATCCTTTTATTTTAGTGTTTGTCGTCTCATAAATTCACAGCGCAATATTTAGCATCCGTAAAATAAATTTTACTCATCGAATTCTACGGCCTTTTCTATGGCAAACAAAATATTATGCAGTGTTTTCATTGGAAGAGTAAATTATATTACTGACTAAATACAGTAGGTACTAATTGTATTACTAATATTAAGTACAGTGCGACTTAACAAGATATTACTTACGTAAGTACATACTGTACTTACAACACTATTGAACAATTTATTTAATTAATATTTGCCATAGGCATTTTCTACCAGTCAACCTTTCGGTGATGCAGAAATTCAAAAAATTCAAAAATTCAAAAGTCATTTATTCAAACTAGGCTGAGAATCAGCACTTTTTGAACGTCAAAATTACATAAGACAGTCCCCCAAAACGCCCACCCTTTACCACTTCCTAGTGCTTTAGCTGGGAAGAAGAAGTGGCGCAACAAACTCCCCAGCAGCACAGCTGTCTGTTCAGTTAGAAAAAAATGAATCTATATAATAGTATGCAAAATGATATTTACATTACGCAACACAAAACATAATTAAATTATAAAATTAATAGCCATATGAAAGCTAGCACACGCCAATATACCAACCAAAAACATCGAGAACTATACTCAAGCAGAAATAAAAATAACTTAACGAAAACAATATCTAAATAAAAGCCTCCAGGCATAAAGGGCGTGCCCGCTTACAAATAGCTGTAACTAGAAGTTATAATTGATAAACTAGGACGCTAGCTAACATATTGCAATACAACTCATTAAAAAAAACATTGTAATGAGTAGATTATGTCAACAATAAATTAAAATAAAATAAATTGACTTATAAAGGCAAAGACAAACACTGGTAGGTGCAATATCGAAAATTGTGGAATAAATATTTATTTAAATATCAGGATATACATATACCTATTAACAATCACAACAACAAGAAATCAATGAAAAATTTACAAAAAAAAAGAGAGAAGCTTTAAGAAAAAAAGCCACCAATTTGTTAAAAGCGTCCGCAAGATAAATTGCCAAACTCTCATTGGTGAAAAACAATTCGTTTTTGAAAAAAAAACTACGGTCTCCGCTAATGTAAACGTGGCCTTCGGTTAGGAGCGTGGTACGGTGGCCATTAGGAGATTAAAACCGAGACACACCTGTAACGTGGTGCAGTGAAACCGCAGCTCGACTGCGTCTGTATCCTGCCGTAAAATATGGGTACCCTAACGCTTACATTTGGCTGGTAGGCTCAAATGTACCATGTTTTGCTGTATCCTACATAAGTAATTTTATTTCATTTTTTAATAAAGTTTGAACAGTTTTATATTAAAAGCTGTGGACGGAAAATGTTATTTCATTTGTAGCTTGCATTTTTAATCTGAAACATTAATAAGCGTCTTTTGAATAACGTGTAGTTAATACTTTGAAAACATTACCAGAGTAACTTTTTGAATAATATAGTTTTCTTAAAAACACACACAAAATAAGACTAGACTTACATAGATTAGACTTGGCTATTTCAAAACGTGAATAAGACGAGCCTAAACGACGTGCTTGCACGTGTGCGCAGGCTTAAGAAAAAATGCCTTTCTGAAAAAAGAGCATTATCTACTAGGAGCCTACATGACTCCATGTCATTCAAAACTAAGCAAACAGGCAACGTAGTACCTATGCAAGTGCTTATTTATATCTGCAGACCGTACAACGGCTGAGTATCGCTACCTATGTACTACATAGTTTTGAGTTTATTTTGGGTGTATGACAAACGACGATCAATCTACGTCGACCAGTCGATTTTGATCGTCTCGAAACATGTCACGATATTATAGATGGAACGCAATCTGGGTGAAAAATTCAATGTTACATCGAATCATTTTTAAAATAATTGTAAAATCCATCACCAATGCAACTATATTATTTAATTGAACAATAAGTTAAATGAACGAATATTTGCATCGAACTTTATAGTATATGTCAAATTATTGCAGATTGAGTCTTAATTTAACACAGACTGTAAAATCAAATCTTATTCGAAAGCTATAATGAAACCACAAATAGAGCCATAAATGAGATAACTTCGTAAGCGGTATAACTGAACAAGACCACAGTACATATTTAACAAAGTCGTAAAGTTAACTGCTTCAATAAAATATGTTATCTGACGCGAGTAAAATTGAGTGCGTACGTAAATAATATATTGAGAATAGATTACAAACACACGTAGGTTTTATAAACAGGTCTGGATTTAAAGACTCTAGGGGGAAAATAAGATTATAATAATTTAAAAAACGGTTTTACGACGGACCTGCCAAAGGAATTCTATCAGGACCAAATTATGTATTCACAAGAATATTTTTTTATAAAAAATTAAATTTATAAAAACTAAAACCCAACTACGACAAAAACGCCAACTGAAAAGATATACACAAGACATCACAGACAGCCAAATTAAAAATCCGGAGTCAGACGTGTTAGGGCATACATCGGACAGATATTACGTGCGACTCCGGATTATATTAAATACATATATATTTTTTTATGTGCTGATTAAGCCCTTTCATTTGATACCCAACTCTGCTTCACTTTTTTTCTTTTTTTTAGTTCATTACTTTATTTCCTCTAGAGGGCGCCATATTCACGTGACGTCACATAGCTTATAACCAGCGGACGATCAAGACGCTTCCAACAATACCTCATTTGTCAAATTATAATAAGTAGTTTAGATGTTATGAGGGAACATATGAACATACATATATACCGGTCAAAATCATAACCCTCCTTTTTACTTCGCCGTAGTCGGGTTATAACTTTCCTTTTTGCTCCGCCGTAGTCGGGGAAATAGGGCAGAAACATTTCAATGTGAAACAATTCTGATATATATTCTGCACACATAACACGTACGTTATATGACATTCATTACGAACGCATTCTAAATGGCGGTCACATAATCACATCATGGTCCACCATTAACATTGATAGAGACATTTACCACGAAACACAAAGGGTACAATAGAAAAAGTTTTTTAGTTATATGTAATTCAAAGCTGTCGATTTATCAGACAATTTGTAGAACACCATGTACCTGTTAAGTGAAATCAAAGTACCTTAGTCATAGTACATAGCATAATATAAACTTGAGTCAGTTTTACACCATATGCAAAATGCTGTTTGTCGACGACATTGTTCTCGTCGGTGAAGATTTAAAACAATGGTTAGACCTGCTGTTTTCTATAGATCAGAATGTTGGACCAGGATGGATGAAAGGCAATGCATGCAGCTGAGATGATAATGCTAAGAAGGATGTGTGGTGTTACGCGAATGGATAGAATAAGAATTGAGTATGTAAGAGGAAGTCTTAAAGTGACACCGGTGACTGAAAAGCTGTGTGGATATTGGTGATGGTATTGGCATGTGAGGTGGGGGAATGAAGGAAATGTCATTAGGATAGTTTTGAGTATAAATGTGGATGACTGTAAGAGTCGGGGAAGACCATAGAAACGATGGATGGACTGTGTGAAAGATGATATGGCCAGAAAGGGAGTGACTACCGAGATGACGACTAATAGAGAGGTATGGGAGAAAGAGGCATGTTGCGTCGACCCCAATTAAATTGGTATAAGGGCTGGCAGATAAGGGATGACAATGCAAAATTATCAAAATTAAATTATTCACGGGAACATGAAAGAAAGAAAATACGTTTATTTGCGGTAAACATGACGCAAAAAAAAGAACACAAAATAAACAAAGAAACCAGTTTAGGGGAAAAATGCGTCACATCCACGCAAAACGGCCATCTTTACGGGCATAATTTTTCTGTTCTCCTCCGGTCCTTCTTTGTTATACCATTATTGTACAGCTATGCAGAGATTATCATGTGTGTAAACGTGGTGGCAGAGCTGATTGCCCAGAAAACGCTGTACGTTCTTAAGTCCCTATCAACACTAGTGAAGTTTGAATGCCCCTTTGTTGTGGAAAAAAGTGGTATTAATAAAAAAGGATCATGGCAAAAGGAGACCCTTCGTTTCTGCCTCCCATGAGGAAAATATGTTTCGTTGTGTGTACACTACCGCGACAACTTAAAGGCCAGTTACTTACTGACACAATAGCACTCGCAACATATTTCTTTCAACCCCAGATTGTACCAAAAATACACATTTTCAATACACAACACGTACAGACATAAAAAATATTGAGGTTCAAAATCTATACGGCCGTTTCTTCAGGTTTATGTAGTCACAAAACGTTAGGTTTTATTTTTTCTGACGCAGTAACTTACAATGTGAAAGTAGGCTTTGGTTTGGGTAAAAGTTTTTGCCTTGAACTGTGTTGTGGCCCTGTTTTCCTTTTATCCAAACCTAAACACTCGGGGATTATTGCCGTCCAGATGGTTATAACTGCCATACAAATTAAAGTTATCTTCTTGGCAGCCGGCACAAAAAAGTATTATTGTTTATAGTCTAGTTTAGCCAAATGAGCTGTATTTATTATTCTCAAAGAACCGACACACTTCTAAGAGAAATAGAACGTTCACTCCGAGTGGTGGTCTTTTTAAAAAAGGATTAGGTTCTACTTTCGTGTGTATTTCTTTTTTTTTTATGCATGTTCATTCATATCTTCGCCAATTATTAACTGATTTGGATACCCATATTATTGTGAATAGGTAATCTTACGGAAAATTAAATGAAGTTGCTGAGCTTGTAGTTAGGTCAGCCTAGTACCTACCTACACAAATTTGTGAAAACATATCTAAAAAAAAATAAAAGAAAAATCTTTTTTTACAAAAAATACAACCGACCTCCAAAAAGAAAACACTATACTTACTTCAGAAAACCTGTTTTATTTTAAATTATTGTTATGTTGTTATTAATGAATATGAGGGTAGCTGCAATCCTTCCTATATAACTTATGTCACTTGCTAAATAAACTCAGTGTGCTACTAGCAAGCTGCCGTTTCACTTGTCCCTACGTTTGCATACTTATCAGTGGCAACGAGGATGGGATGTAACGGGCAGGCAGAAAGTTTCGTGAAAATGGTGAAGAAGGGGATTAAATAATGTATTTTAAGCAATAGTAATGTCAACGGAATTAATAACAATTTGTTAAAATATCTATTTAACTATTGAAATTCAGTTCATTCTTCAATGGGCTGTTCACCTGCTCAGTTAGTTTTTGGACAGAAACTGCGATCGCGATTAGATTGAATAAAACTAAACTCACCACTACCGGCGTCTGTTTCTCTCACTCGAAACATCGAAAATAAACAGTATTTGCAGTCTAACCGGACAGATGAGAAAGCAACTAAATATTTTAAGGCTTTTAAATAAAAATTTTGGGGTCTATGTATTGTATTGAAAATAAACCATAAGTAAAAAAGGAACACGGCAAAAAGAGGTAAAAAGCAAAAAAATCGGAAAGTAATATATATTGTTAAGGACTGTTTACCTTCTTGTAATGTAATAAAACATAAAAACCAACTATTAGCATATAAAAGTACAGCAGGAATTACACCCGGGTCAGGTGATTGCCCCATTGGATTTTAATATATTACGCCACAAGGAACTTCGCCACGAAATCCAACACCCCAAGCAGATGATAATACATCAGACACGATCGAGGAGAGAAATAGTGGAAACAGAAACTTACACTACAATGGAAGATGAGAATTTTATGAGACCACAGAAGCCCCTCATGGTGAAGATGATGTAGCGTTTGGCTCAGGTCAGATACCGCATCTAGAAAGGCTAACAAACGAAGGCAAAAAACTGTGACCTATACCAAGGGTAGATTATAAGCGTTTTTACTAAAGAAAAAAAAATGTTGATATTGTCAAGCTAGGGAGATGTTATGTTGTTATTAATGAATATGAGGGTGGCTGCAATACTTCCTATAACTCATGTCACTTGCCAAATAAACTCAGTGTGCTACTAGCCAGCTGTCATTTCACTTGTCCCTACGTTCGCATACTTATCAATTATAAAAATCATCGAAATGCGGTTTTCAAGTTGAGGGACTTGTTAAAATATAACGTAGTGGAAGAAGAAGTTGAAAAAGCCATCCTGCTGTTTCTTTAAAAAATCAAAATTCAAAAGTTATTTATTCAAACTAGGCTGAGAATCAACACTTTTCGAACGTCAAAATTACATTAGACTGTCCCCCAAAACGCCTACCCTTTACCATTTTCTCAACTCCCCAGCATCACAGCTATCTGTTCAGTTAGAAAAAAATATTAATTAATTATTCTATATAATCGTAGTATGCTAAACAACTTACATTACGCAACACAAAACATAATTTAAATTATAAATTAATAGCCATATGACAGCTAGTAGACGCCAATATACCAACCAAAAACATCGAGAACTATACTCAGGCAGAAATAAAAACAACTAAACAAAAACAAGATCTAAATAAAAGCCTCCAGGCATAAAATGCGTGCCCGCTTACCATCGAGGTAAAATAAATCATTGTTGAGGTCACTAGCTAACCACATATTCCAATACAATTCATAAAATGTAATGAGTAGATTATGTCAACAACAAATTAAAATGAATTGACTTATAAAGTAAAATTATAAACAATTATACAAACTCATATAACCTGTCAGTAGGTAAGCTAATTCTGGAGAAAGAACATTTAAACATTGTCTCGAGTTAATCACAGCGACCAACTATTCTTATCATTAGTAGTCGTTGATAGAATAGTATGCATTTGAACAAAGGTTGGATTTTACTTTCGTTTTAAACGAAGAACGAAACTTTCCGAAGGAATAAAAAGCATTCCAATCGATTCTGTTTTTAACGAGTTTATCCTCTATGGTAAACGTCACATTAGTACCTATGCAATGCAAAGAAAAACTCCCGAGTTAAACATTTCAGAATAAGTAATGGTTCTGTCAATCTCTGAAGCTGAAAAGGATTTGAATGCCGAACTTAAAAATGGCAACAAAAAGGTTAGGGTAACAATTTCAGCGCTTATTTTTCTAACGTTAAATTAAAAAAAGAGAAACTGGCTGCTATCAATATCCATAAATAACAACCTCAGTGGCAAGTGACAGAGGTTATCCATTATGCCCTATTCAGTGCCAACTACCACTTCACTTCAACCTTTTTGGTTTATTTTTTATTTATCACTGAGCTAATGGCAGAACGCCTAAAAATACAAACTAAGGAACGAAGAAAGATTTGGCGTAAGTACCTAAGCAGAAGTAAGCACGTGTAGACTAAGCTACGAGGAGGTAAAGGCTTCGAGTCCTACCAATATATTCTACAAAAACCTTACCAAAAAAAAGGTGCAGTGAGCTTAAAGTGAGCAGTCATTCTACCTGATGCTTGACACCATTTGACAGCAGACTTGATTCCAAGGTGATATAAATATTTGTTTCTCCAATAAGTAGAAAACTGTTTATGCATGTGAGATTCTGTAAAGCACCCGTGATGCAAAAAAAGTTAGTTACTTGGGCGGGATCAGCACATCGTAACTCTATAATTTTGATAATAAGTACACGTACAATTAAACGTACAAGTACGCGTACACCTTGCAAAAATAATGCATAAGTTGCTCATGAAAAATGTCCAAAAATTAGTAGTAGGTACCACTGCCAAACACTAAAGCAAGTATTATTCACCGACCTTCTCAACACTATGTTCCTAGTAAATGAACGATATCACCTTCGTTCGTACAAACACAATTAGTAATTAGGCACAAGACTACTGCCTACTAACGACCAATACACACTGTAGTTGTTTACGTGATCAGTGCACTGTCGCGTCTGGTATACGGATGTGGAAAATGTACAGCTGTTAATAAAATACGGGCTTCAACAAAGTGGTCTTTTATTCAGGCAAGAAAAAAAAAATAGTGGGTAATGAACTTTTATAATGGACAGCTGTTACGGTGTGGCAAAAAAAAATCTTAGTTCAAATGATATTATACATAGGTATTATGTTTCATGCATGTTTGATGATGCCATTATGCTCTAAATATGATAATAAATATAATTTAACACACTCTTAAAACATTGAACAACACAAAACTGTTCATCTAACTATTTATCCTATACTATTAAAAAAACAATATTTGTTTAAATAAATATATTGTATATATATAATCACGTTCTCGAAAACGGCTCTAACGATTTCGATGAAAGTTGCAAAATAGGGGTACGGGGACTCACTCACTCATAGGTATCATATCTGGGAAAATTCGTTTTCTCCGTATTTTCACCCGAGCAGAGCTCGGTCACCCGAAATTTTGAACAAGATGGCTACCTTAGAATAATGACATGGCAGCATAGAATTTGTAAGTATCCTATTATCATGGCAGTATAGAATTAGTAAGTACCTACTATCATGGCAGCATGGAATTAGTATAAACTATCCTATACTATTAACCGAGCATTCTCTATTTTCACCCGAGCAGAGCTCCATCGACCAGGTACTTTCATACTAAACCAATATTTGTCAAAAATAAGTAAAATTATTTATCTATGGCTTAAATAATGTCAAAAACAAGAAAAACAACACAAGATAACACAGCAGCTTAACAAATTACATTTACAAGAATAAAATATTGCGGGCTTCATTAATCTTGCTCTAAGTGAGATTCGGGTTCGTGACTCTATTGTCTAAACTGGAGGACAATGTGTCACCAAATGAGAACGTTAGGGATTAGGTCCCAGTGTCAATCACTGGTGGCTTTGGTAATCTTGCTTCGTAATTGTGCCAGAAATCCAATTACCATGCGATTCAGGATTAATCAGGCCCTGACATTAATATGGCTGACGTTCTGACTGCCTTCAAGTTTGCTGTCGGTCCGCCCGCAGCCGCTGCTGGTTCAGATGCAATGGTTAATGGAAACTATATTGATATTTCAATTATTGGAACGTTAATAACTTGACGCTTTGACAAACGTTTGGTAAGTGAATGGGAAATATTTTGTAAAAATATGGAATAAAACTGTTATTTATGAAAATTTCCAAAGCTTGAATATATTTTATAAAAACTGTTAATTTACCTGCGTGTTTTGTGTCTTTAAACATCCATAAATACCTCAATATCTTCAGTATCTTTCGACTCCCAAGTGGGTCTAGCTTAAGAAAAGCCACTTATTCCACCTGAATACCTCACGAGATCGCTTTAGTTTGATACTCTTTGAACTAAATAAATACAAGTACCTAAAGTAAAATGTTGTTTTATTTCAAAGTAGATTCTCGTTAAATTTTATCTCAAGATTCTCAGAATGAAAAAAACATTTTAATATTACACTCGAAATCCTTAACGATCTCGTCCTTCTAATCCCCCAACATTATTTCAAGGGTACAATAAAAGTATTCTAATATTTTTTCTTTCGTGACGTCTAAAAAGGGACTTGTTCCAATTCTTCAAAGAGCTTAGCAGTCATCAACGTTTGTGAGTGGCAAATGAGAGCGAATTCAACGTGGATGTCAAACAAGCCGACTCAAAGAGGCTCTAATGAGTCCCCAATTCAAGTGTTTCGGTATTCAACGTCTTTGTTGGCTCGGCGCAGTACCTGCGAGGCTCCCAATCAGTCGCAATCGTTACCTAATTAGTGCTTTGGGCTATAAATGAGGCACTTAAGGTATACAATTTGTTTTCTATGAAGGTAAAACGTAAAGTAAACTCTTTATGTATACGATTCGTTACTGTGGCGTGTTTATGAGTAATAAATAGAAGAGATTCGTAAAAAAAAAAAAACTAATTATACCTGTATTATATTTTGTGTGAGTGTCCATGCATTCTGACAGATTCGCTTCAAACAGAAAAAGATTAAAAATTTAAACTAATTATACCCGTATAATATTTTGTGTGAGTGTCCTTGCATTCTGACTTCAGATTCGCTTTAAACAGAAGAAGATTCAACGTAACTTTGTTTTGGGCTTAGTGAAATAATTAGGACTGTGTTGTTATATTAGTTTGAAGTAGCTTAGCACTTTTATCCATTTCTTTCCTACATTAAAAGTATGTCCTTTCTTTGCTAAGGAATAGTAACATTTTAAGGCGTTTTTACTTTACATTGTTTTACTATTATTTAAGCAAAATAATATAGGTAAAACATTTTTTCAGCAAAATTATCCAATTTCCCATAATTTATCGCTGAAAAGAGACATTTTATTACAGTAATAACTCAACGAACCTCACGTAAGTACTTTAATCTAAACAATAAGGACCGCCTGTCGTCCTATTAAATAGAATTTGATGAAAAGCCGAGAATAAACAGGACACAAGTGCAACCGGAAATTAAAGGGACCCGGCGGCATCCGTTGTTCGGGTAAATACTCGTATATACTGTCGCTATAGAAAAACAACAATATCCCGACGGGCACAAACAAACGGTCCTGATTAATGTTTTTGTTGGCTGTACAGTGAAAATATCAAGTAAATAATTATTTATTAAAAACTATTGCCCTCGAGATTATTCCGAAGGATATGTTTGTTCAGGTTTTGGGCACACATATACCTATAGTCTATTGAATAGACCATAAGTATGCCCAAAACCTATTAGGAATAGACTCTGTTCCAAAGGTTGGTATATTGGCGTGTGCTAGCTGTCATATGGCTATTAATTTTATAAGTTAAATTATGTTTTGTGTTGCGTAATGTAAATCATTTTGCATACCATTATATAGAATCATTTTTTTCTAACTGAACAGACAGCTGTGCTGCTGGGGAGTTTGTTGTTCTTCTTCTTCCCAGCTAAAGCACTAGGAAGTGGTGAAGGGTGGGCGTTTTGGGGGACTGTCTTATGTAATTTTGACATTCGAAAAATGCTGCTTCTTAGCCTAGTTTGAATAAATTAATTTTGAATTTTAAAGGTATCTGATTAAAATGTAAGCAAATGGATCAGAAAACGTACCTGTGGATGTCAATTTTTAGAGACGCTTACAAATTGAGTACTGTGATTTGATTATATGAATATTTAAATCAATCGAAATCGAAAATCTTAATCAAAATTCTTATTTTGAAATGAGATGTTTTTCATTTGACAATTGAGGTTAGTTTTACAACCACAATTTTCTGCAGTAATTTTTGAATTACAATTTAATATTGTTATTCAAACAATAATTATTGGAAGAAGCAGTGTTATGGTATTGTATTTATGTCTTTTGTCATCGTTAATGCCGTGCCAACAAAAACTCAAACTCCAAATATGAATATTGTGTTATGTGTCATCGTCAATGTTTGTTCCAAAAGTATCTGATGAAAGTGTAAACAAACCCTGTTCAGGTTATTGGCTAGGCTGCTCTTATTCGTGTCTCACGAGACATAAAAGTGAAAGCTTATTACTGATGAAAGTGTTACTAATACTCCTTAGTAAGTGGTTGCGTAAGAATTTAACCTGAATAGGGTTTTTTTACAATTTCAGCAGATACTTTTGGAACAGACATTACAATACACATTACACAATATTCATATTTATAGTTTGAGTTTTTGTCGACAAACAATAAACTGTATCCTTCATTCACCTACAAATAATTTATAAGGCACGTGTATGGAAGAAGCAAATCTGTGTCATTTTATTCTGATCAACCTTGTTTGTTAATCAATAGAGACATTTGGTTTTCAAGGACGATTTTAATTGAATTATTCGTCTTTAGATTTGTATTATGGGTACATACTTCAGAAAATAGGTAGGTAATAGAACGCATGGCTTCACGCGAAGTGTCGCGACTGCTCTCCTACGCATTTCCTCTATAGGTTACTTACTTACACCCGGTTTCTAAATTGAGAATTTATTGTTTAGAATTAGTCTAACTCTACTTTGGCACTACTTACAAATGGTGATTCCTTTAACGTAGTCGACAAAATCAAAATTCGATACGTATCCTGCAAAAAAAAAAAATTGCGGCATTTCACCTGGATAATGCTAAAGTAGAGTTTAACAAGATCTCAACTTCCAATTCTCAATTCAAAAACCGGAAGTTAGCTACTAAGGACACAATTTAAAACTTTGATTCGATTAAACCTTACAAAAAATGTTACTTCCCACGTCTTGTTAGTCTCTTCGTGAATAATTTGATGAGTCTAAAAATAAGTTAAAAAAAAAACAAAAATCAGGGCACGCACAAGAAAAAAATAAACAGTAAAAGATGAGCATTTAAACCTAAAAAACCTAACATGTTTATCGAATAAACGAAAACAAAAACGAACGTTTATAAAAGAACAAAGGAACAATAGAATTCCTACCAATTTTACACAATAGCTCACTGCTATCAATAGTCCACGTTTTCAGATTAAGTTCGAGATTCTTCTTTCTATCTATTTCTGAGATACTTCGAAGGTAGTTTTTTATCTTGTTAATTTTTGCTTTCCATGTGTATGTAGGAGGGTGACCTAAATATTTACTCTCAAAATTTATTTAATTCAAAGTAATAAATATATGTAGATAATAAAATATATGTAGAGGGTCTACATATATTTTATATATAGATGCTGCTGATAGAACTGTGGGTGTACCGGGAGTGCGATGGAAGCTTTTAAAAGGCACTTAATCAAGTGAACGGAAAGTACCACTAATCATACAAAATGAATTAGCTTGTGAGTAGGAATAATTATCGTATGATGTAAAGGTAAATGGTAAGGAGTATCAGCGTTAGGCATGTACTTATGAAATACTGTTGTAAAAAATTTAAATAGCGTTTTCCTCAGTAAAATCAATGACACTATTTCCAGAAAACGTATGGGTATTATTTAACTTAAAATGGTCATTATTTGGCATAACTGTTACGATTCAAAAGAAGGAAATTACGATTCTCATACAATGGAATAGTGCCAAAAGTCATTCAGAGCTCAACAACACTACTTTACAGCTCAAATTTGATTTTTACACCTTTTATAATGGATGAAGTTAATTCTTTTAATTTACTTTTTAAAATAAGGTTTTACATCGTGCGGTTGGAACGCGACACGTAGCGCGATATTAGGGATCATTACTAGCTTTATGTTTAATTATTCAAATTGTAGCAAGATTATTTTTAACTTTATAAGGTCTCATTAAAATAAATGGACAAACTTTTAGAAATGGTTCAGACCACCAAAATAAGGACAATGGAAAAAAATAAATAAGAAAATCGCATTAGATACTTATAAGAAAAATAAATAATCGAACGAAAATACGCCAAAAATGTTGGTTACCCAATGCCATTTATTATTTTAGGTTAAAATAAGATCACTTCATTCAGTTTTTTTTTTTTTGTTGAATATGTTTGGTTGTTTTTGGATGTTGTTACAGTAATTACGCAATATTGTCTTTGTCTGTGGCCTTGACATCAACCGATGAAGAATCAATTTTATAAATAACGTTTGTTTGTTGGCTGAATAGAGGCTCTTGGCTACTTTTGTATTTGTGTATTTTGTGTTTTTATTTTATTTAAATGTGCGTTTTAATTGCACCTCGAAAGTCTCTATGTGAATACGTTAAGTTTAAAGTACCTGTCTCACAGTACGTCGCGAGTCTTGTTATAAACATGATTGCGTCACATAAATAATATATAAGGTCCCATTAAAATAGATGGACAAATTTTAACACAGCCTTCAGTACGTCTAACCAAAAAGAAAAGAAAATACGTTTATTCTGCACAAACAAAACGCACATTTAAATAAAATAAAAACACAAAATACACAAATACAAAAGTAGCCAAAAGCCTCGTATTCAGCCAACGAATAAGCGCTATTTATAAAATGTTGTTCATCGGTTGATGTCAAGGCCACGGACCAAAGACAATATTGCGTAATTACTGTTACAACATTACGTAATCTGTGGTTGCAACATTATTACGAGTATGTAGTTTCGACCATACAATTCATTTGAAAAAAAAATACGGAAATAAATGCTCGCGAGCTCACTTCACACAATTCAATATGCTAAAAAAATAGCACTGGACTGCAATGCGTACAGCTGTAAACGCAAAAAACTACCGACACCTCTCGCCCAATTTCGAGCGACTCTTGACTTTTTTGTCACAGGCCAGACGCATCACTCGACTATCATACCCTGCAAAATCGAGCTGACGTTAAAAAAACGTCGGAGCCAGTACTGTAGGCAATATTTTTTCCGCTTGCGTTGGGCTTTCCGGGAATTATTCGTACGTCACAAAAAAAAACACGACCGACGGAGATTAGCTATAAAAATAGGTACCTCTAAAACCTTTTAGGTTTACGTGCGGTAGGTAGGGTAATTTTTAGGGTTCCATAGCTCAAAAGGAAAATGTGGAACCCTTATAGGATCACTTCGTTGTCCCTCTGTCCATCTGTCTGTTTGTCTGTCTGTCAAGACCCTTTTTCTCAGAAATTCGTGGAGGTATCAAGTTGAAATTTATATCAAATACGGTCCCTTGGAGCTCTAAAAAAATCAAGCTTCAAAGTCAACGTATCTATTAAAAAAATACGGCCATTTATGCGATATATTTTGAAACTCGTATATAAATCAAAATCTATAGGGTACTTTCCGTTGACCTATAAAAATTAAATTTGGCAAGAAGCAAGGTCTTTTTTTTTTTTTTTTTTTTTTGGGTGGGAAATTATCAAATAACTTCTCCCGCTCTGGGTGGAGCGGGAGGGCGTGTCAGACTCTTACTGACTAAAACCCACCCGTGTTCCTTCCGTTGCCTGTACGTTGCCAGGGGCCACGGTATCCCTTTCGGACTTTCCCGCAACCCCGGCAGGCGTCGGTCCTATCGGACCCCTTCACTTGCTGACATCTCTTTGAGGCGCGCGTGGAACACAACGCGCCGTCGACCCGGGCCTGGTCCTTATCGGACGGCGAGCTACCCATTGCTCACCGTCCGCAAGCCCGCGCCTACGGTGGCCGGGAATCGGCCTGTGATTCCCGACGCCCAGGGCGTCTCCTGCGGCGGCTAGGGGCGTGAGGGCGCGAAGTTTGCCTCTCCCTCACGCGTTCTGCCTCCTCCTTCGCGAGCATTACTGCTTCGCAGAAGGAGGTGACGGCCTCCCATGCCCTCTCGCTCCGTACCATGGCCTGGACTAGGGCCGGACGCGAGAGATCCCCGCCGCCGATCGCCTCCACGAGGACACGGCGATGCTCTGCCCAAGCCGGACAGACCTCCACCGTATGCTCAACCGTGTCCTCCGGGCGATCCACGCAGAGATGACACCCGGGCGTTTCCTCCCGCCTGATACGAAACAGGAACCTCCCGAAACAACCATGTCCGGTGAGGACCTGCGTCAGGCGGAAGGTGAGGACGCCGTGGCGCCTCTCTAGCCACTCCTCAAAGAGGGGACTTATCGCCGCAATAGTGGCGTGCCCAGCACTGGGTTGCGACAATCGCACTCTCCATGACGCCATGAGATCCCGCCGGAGCTCTGTCCGCTGTGCCGCGATTTCTCGCGGCAGCGGAGTTACGCCCCGGCGTTTCGCCTCCTCGCGCCACTCCCAAATGTGCGCGAGGACTTTTGCCTCCAGATCCCATGGCGGTAATCCGGCAAGGAGGCTCGCCGCCTCACCGGAGATCGTGCGGTATCCCCGGACCAGCCGGGTGGCCATGACCCTCTGGGACGCGTTCAACCGGCGGGCTGGCCGCCGCCTCAATGAACGCGCCCAAACCGGTGCCCCGTAAAGGGCCATGGACCGCACGACCCCCGCGTATAGCCTCCGGCAGGAGTCGTTTGGACCCCCTAGATTGGGCAGGAGCCGCTTCAAAGCAGCCCCGGCCCGCTCCAGTCTAGGAGCCAAACGTCGGAAATGCTCCACGAAGTTCCACCGGCTGTCGAGGACGAGTCCAAGGTACTTCATCGTCGACTCGATGCCGATGTGAACTCCTCCTACCGTTATTTGGGACCCCAACGGTGGCGCGTTCCGAGGACCATGAAAACACATGGCCTCGGACTTGTGCAGGGCCACCTCGAGTTCCAATTGCCGGATTCTGTCTACGATTGTCGCAACCCCGTGTGTCACTAGTTCGGCCGCCGCCTGGTGCGACCTCCCCTGCGCCAGGACCAACGTGTCGTCAGCGTAGCACACGACGCTGACGCCGCTAGGGAGGTCGGCGCGCAGCACCCAGTCGTATCCGATGTCCCACAGATGCGGCCCCAGGACCGATCCCTGTGGAACACCGCACGACATCTCTTGCCAGTTCCATTCTCCCTGGTGACCGGGGTAGATGACGGCCCTGTCCGTCAAATAGGCCTCGACCACACGACAGAGGTAGGTCGGCATCCGGTGATACCGGAGTGCCTCCCTGATGCAACTCCAGGGCAGGGTATTGATGGCATTGGCGATGTCTAGAGACACCGCCAAGACGACCCCACCCTGGGCCACAGCGTCCCCCGTCGTGAGGGCTCGCACGCGCATGATGGCGTCCACCGTAGAGCGCCCCCTGCGGAAACCAAACTGGCTCTCCGCCAAATCCGGCCCCACCCGCACCAGCCACCCGACGAGGCGGTCTGCTATGACTCTTTCAAAGAGCTTGCCCACCTCATCGAGCAGCACGATGGGCCGGTAAGCGGACGGAGAGTCCGCAGGGCGCCCCGGCTTCTTGATGAGGACCAGTTTCCCCGTCTTCCAGCGAAGTGGGAACTGGCCCCTCTCCAAGCATGCGCTTAGGAGCCCCCTTAGTCGAGGCCCGAGAGCCTCCATGGCCAGGACCCAGGCTTTCCCAGGTAGGCCGTCGGGTTCTGGGGCGGTATTTTTGGCATTCAGCCTACGTACCGCCGCTCTCATCTCTACCTCGGTCACCTCCGGAGCATCGTCGTCGTCGTCGGCGGTGTGATCCGCATCGGGCACCGCAGTAAGCGGAGCCATGGGCGGGGAGGCATGTTCCCCTCTCGAAGGGAACAGAGCGCTCACCACGTCCCCCACAAGCTGCGGCCGGAGACTCTGCGTCAGCGGGGGAGCCCATGGGCGGAGTTTCTCCCGCACCATCTTGTATGGGCGTCCCCACGGGTCCCTGTTCAGAGTCTCCAGCGACTCCTCGCGGGCCACTCCCCTGGCCCGCAGGATCTCCGCTTGGAGGGCGGTCTTCGCCGCTCTGTACCCCTCGTACAGCTCCGCCTGAATGGCTTCCGTATCCGGAGGACGAATACGGAGCCTGCGGTGCCTGGTGTACCGGCGTCGCGCAGCAACGCACGCATTGCGCAGTGTCGTCAGCTGTTGCGACCACCAGTACATCTGGCGCGATGCACGTCCGGGCTGGATCCGGGGCATTGCCACGTCACTTCGGACATGGCCTCCAAGAAGCAAGGTCTCACAGTACAGGTAAAGGAGAAAGTCCAAGATCGTTAATGTAGTTTTACAGTTTTTTTTTTGTTTTTTGCGATTACAAACTTACATTTGCAGTTGGAGAATTGACAGTGGCGTATATCAAAATAAGGGAGAACATGTTTTTCAACTACAGTGTTAAGTTTGTTTTGGGATAAATTCTTTCCAACTACGGCACCTTTCATTGTGCGTGGTCCGACACGCACTTGGCCGGTTTTTTTAATCAAATAAAGAGGTAGATTTCTTATAGTCACGTTTTTTTTTATACCTACTTTCTTTCAATATTTTTAATTATTTATGAATGCGAAATAAGCCTACCTAATTTCTGTATGGTTAAATCCCGAGTTACAGGTTTTAGACAAGCGGATACAGCCATCGACTTGAGAAAGTGGCCAAACGATTGATATTAACTAAGTATTACATTTTAAGTGAATTTTGTTATAATTATTTATCGCTAAGTACTTAATTATTAAGGACACATTTTGTTTTTGACACTAATGAAAATCGTCAATAAATTCAATTAGTCACGTCTCCGTTCGCGTCCTTTCTAATTAAACAAGATGAAGATTTCACTAATTAATGCATATTCTTATTAGCTTCAACACTCCTAATTATATTATATCAATCATACAAAATGTGCTCAGTTTAATAATACTTATCTATCTCAATAGCAGCAAGTCTTATCTATTGCTGTTCTATGAGCGATATTTAAATATCTCAATGTATCCGTTGATCGGCTGCTTCATATTCCACGGCCGGGCCGCCAGCAATCACGGCCACTCGTAAAACTTAACGATATCAGATTTTATCCCTCCACAGAGCTTTAATAATAATCTCCAAAAATTTAGGGTAAACGCCCCTGATCTTGTCAAGTCTCAGCTTAGCGCCCTATTGAGGAGGATACCCCGGATTTTGTGGTAATTTTCTGGTAAAGCGATTTTTGTAAAATTGTTCGCGTGTCTTTATGTTCAGGAGTTACGTCCTAAGAGCTTGGTTGTTCAATGCTCAATAATATAGATATTTTTATGACCAGTAAAAGTGTTTGTTAAAACCAATTTATAGATATAAATATAGTTTATAGTTTGGAAATTAAACCTGAAAATAAAAGGTAGAAATAAAATCGTTTCTGAAAACGTGGGCAGATAAGTAGACATAATTCTTGCCCAATGGCAACAAATGAAACCAAAATATACGTACGTACGTATATTTTGGTTTGTACGTATTTTTCTGTTCTTTTCTTCTTGTCTGTTTATATAAATGTGTGTACATAAATGGTTAAATAAATAAATAAATAAATATAATTTTTTATTTTATTTTCAAGGAAAGTCACATAATTTTGATTATTGTTTTTTATATAGTAAATTGATTCAGACCGACGAAGTTATCAAGTAATGGTTAATACCTGTAATTATTCATGTGCATGCGTAAAATCATTTCAATCCAAGCACACAATAATTCAGCCTAGTTTCCATCCATTTTCAACAGAGCCGTGGGCAAAAACTTGTTCATAACACAAATTTGAAAATCCTCCGAATCAAGATTAATTGTGTTTTCACTTTACATGCAAATACTTTCAGTGATTTAACCTTTTTCGGGGCTTAATTTATAAATGTCTGAACCGCAGTCCTTAAAATGTCAATGATTAAAGCTATTCAAAGCCCACTCAAATTCATGAACATAAATAGCACAGGTTTATCACTCGCTTTACAAACGTGTGATTTTAATCCTTTGGAAATAAAAATTGGTTATAACAAATGTGGAAAATAAAATTGCAGGAGAGCTCATTGCTCGAGATTCCACATTTCATTCGCAGGATACTCACTGGAGGGCTATCCGGATCTCTCTTGCCTGAAATAACTGTCGCATAATGTTGATATAAAGCGGGCCTCGGCTTGGTGGCAACTGACTGGAATTGTGTGACGCCTCCACTTTGATTTAACTAGTAGCTATGACACCTTGGAAGCCTTTGCCAGAGGATTTAAGAGCACTGTTTATTTAAGCTCTCTCGTTCAGAGATCCTTTTACGGCTGCCTGGCGGTGGTGAGATATTACAAGCATTGAAAATGGGGGTAGTCTACAGACACGATAGGATGCGGTTTTCAGAAAATATAAACATTTTTGTCACGAACAAACAGTAATAGTTTGTTCTATGCATTTCTACAGTAGTCTAGACTTCGTGAAAATAATATAAAATGATTGACCCAGAGATGCTTGGCGCTTTATGCAAGCGTCTGGACTGAGAGCCCAAATCATTTGTTCATAAAAGTTTTAATTCACGTTTAAGAAATGTATGAATCTTTGGTTTAAGTTTTTACTATTTTTAACAAACCCTATAAGTCTCATTTCCTTCTGGCCCTCAGTCCAGATTAACATGATTTTATTTGTTATGCAGCTACTTTATTCTATAAATGAGGCTCTAGAGCGAAATTTGTTTGAACATTTTCTGAAACTACAATTCGGGTATTTTAACGTCTTTTATAAATACATACTCGGGCATTATTTGTAAATAAAAACAGATATCTCATAGCAATGTGTCCCATAACACGAGTATCATAATAATTACTTGGAACGATATTTAATTGATCGTGTCTCACTTCGCACAACCGATACACGTAACAGAACTTATGTCCCTATTTTCACAACAGCTTCAACAAAAACTTGTACCTACAAACGCTTGAATTTATTTACCAGTAACAATAAATATATTGAAACAGGTGTAGAATTGTACACTGGGTGGCCATTTACGAAATTACTTTCCCCAATTTAGTCTAGTCGAATAGTCCCACGTCTCATTAACGAACGAACGAGAATATTGTACCTTCTTTAAACGCTTGTTTAGTATTGCCAGAGGAAAATTTTGTTCGATGGCGAGTTATTATGCCGTAACAGAAATTATTTGAAAATACGTTAAGCGTAGGTTGTGTAGGTACCTATTGTTTATGTGCCTAGCTTTCGAACAAGTCATAATAATAGTCCACCAGACAGAATTTCGGTTATGGCGGCCAATCCCACAGGAGACTGCCCATCTGCGCGGGAGATATTATAGTGGCCAAGTGTGTGCGCAGACACAGGTGCACTCACTTCTTCCTCATAGTCCGATGGGATGGCAAGCCGACATGACCGGACGGTGGACAGTGGAATCACTTTGCTAAGTTTTATCCGATCAGGAAATACACGAGATGCAATACAAGAGTTAAAAACGATTGCTTTTGTTTTTGAGAGGTTCATTTCTAAGCCAAACTCTTTACTTGCTTCGTGAAGCTCTGCCAACATTGCTTGGAGCTCTGTAACATCTTCACAAAAAATTACAATGTCATCGGCAAACCATGGGTGGCACAGAAGCTTCTCATACATTTTCAGGCCTTTTTTTGTCCATGGTAGATTATTCATAATACTTTGCAGTACCGCTATGAACAGTATTGGAGATAACGGGTCACCCCGCTTGACACCTCTACCAATTTTGATTCTCTGACTGGAGCGTTCAAGTAAGCGGTACATGGTATATATATTTTTTTTATTAAAAATTAACAATGTTTATTTTAGTACCTATAGTATCGAGGAAAATATACACTTAGTCAAATAATATTGATTGAAGTTCTGAGGTTTTTCTTTTAACACAAACTACATGGTTTGTAAAAAAAAAAAATAAGTTTTGTAAATTGTACGGTCTTTCTAATTTATTACTTATTGTTATTATTATTGTGTGGCGAATGTCTCCCATTATTGACATGATTGTTATTGACATGTATGATTATTATTTTACTATTACTTTTTTTTTCATTATATTGACATTTACTTAATTCAATAATACAATTTTAATGGGATTATCTGTTTAATGACTGCATGATTATGATCAATAGTAAATTTAAACAAAATGTAACTTTATTATATATTTGCACGCCGAAATTAAAGGCAGAATATAACGGGCCAACCAACCAACCTTCTGTACCATATTTAGGCAAATAAATGATTTTCGTTTTTTTTTGTTTTTTGTTTTTTCAAGATTTGAATGGAGACACTACGAAAAAATAGCCTATAGATTTTTGCTCATGAGTGTACCAAGGTTCTCAACCTAATTTGATTCATCAAAGCAATAAGCCATTAACCAACGAGCAATATTCTATTAATTACTAGAGATCAATGCGGTATAAGGCCAAGCGAACTGATTAATAATATATTACAACCGCAGCCTGCAACAACGGCATTGATGGACGATGCCTGGTTGCGGCCGAGGCTTGTTAGTACTTTTCTCGAATAATGCGCGAAAATTCAAAGTAAATTCATTATAAATTCCAGAATCAATGACGAACAATGATAATTTTTCTCGCCCCATTATGTTCAATTGGTTCTTCTTTACTATAAACAGCTCTATTTGCAAACCAAATCGAAATTTAAATAAAATCTTTGACAAGTTACCTCCTTGGTTGCCACGTGTTGAAGTAAAAAGTTCGTTCCATTTTTAAATAACACGACAGATATGAATTTTCATAGTAATTTATTTGGCCGCAAACACGACAAACATGGATTTTCATACAAACATTGCCGGCCGGTTAATTGCTATACTGGCCGAATACATGCGAGCGCGCCTGTATTCGGCCAGTATAGCAATTTAGATTTATCTCGAAGAAGGTTGTCAAAATAATGCTCGAATGTCCAAGCATTTTTGAGAAAAAGAGGATTACGTTGATTTTAATGTTTTTTTTATTAAAGATTTGTTTATTTGGAACGGAAGGAAAGGAGGTGAACATTATTTATACACTCTTTTCTTGTTTCAGTAAAAAAAAAACAACGGGTTGCACTCCGGAAGTGCCGGCAGAAGTGAAAACTTGAATATTATATTAACGTTGCGGTCTACTCTCCCTCCGTCTTACGAATTTT
The DNA here is from genome assembly GCA_949128155.2 of Xanthia icteritia. Classification (NCBI taxonomy): domain Eukaryota; kingdom Metazoa; phylum Arthropoda; class Insecta; order Lepidoptera; family Noctuidae; genus Xanthia; species Xanthia icteritia. Next base: position 9,266,450 of record OX421942.2, on the reverse strand, counting down.
CGATCAGGTCACGTATCCTGACGCGAGTTTAACATTTTTTACCCATCACAAAAAATGTGCACAACGCCGCTGAAGAAGTTTTCACTTCAAAAATGATTAATAGAAAAATAAAATGATAATTTAGTCTTGAAAATACATCAAATTACGACCGTTGTCCGTTGATTTACGGTAAAATAAACAATAATTGTGAGAAAATATATTTCTCTAACGAGGAGGTAGAAAAAAATAACTTTGAAGGAAAATGTTCAAGAAGATCACTAATTAGATATCCGGAGGAAACAACCAACTAGAAAATAAAGTAGCAGTTTCAAGAAAATAAGCGGATGTTTACAGCTTGTACAAGAAAATTAAATAAAACACTTATTTACTCCGTATAACATCAGTATAGAAAATAACACCTTTACGTAACACCTCGATGACTCGGATTTAAAATTGTATAAAACATGATAAACAAACCCATCGAAAGCATAACCTCCCCATTTTTTTAAGTCGGTTAGTATAGGGGATCGCTTCAAAAACACGGAACACTAAAATCAATAAAAAAGCTAGTGACACGTGCTAAAACAAAGTCTGCCAGCGACTGCCAAAGAACAAAACATGCACATTCCGTGCATGTTTTGTTCTTTGGCAATTAATCTCAATTTTAGAATAGAATTTTTAATTTCACCGTTTCACTGTCAATACCGCAGGGCAAAGTTAGCAAGTCTATATATCTTACTAAGAATTCATAAATCCAAGTTGTAAAGTTAAGGTGAACGCTCTGTACGATAATGAAGCCATCTATTGGTAAATGACACGGAAAAACGAGATTAGAATTCGCTTTCGATAGCAATAAAAAATAAAGCTTTTCCTTCTGCGTTAGGTCGGTCCCCGAGCGATTGCAATCTATATTCAGAATAAAAATCCTTTTAACTTTATGTTTAGTGAAAGTAGTGGAATAAATTAAAATGTACTGCTAGTGACAGCTAGGTACCTACAGATACCGTACTTTGAGAAAAGATAGTGTACACAAATATTTGAAAAGTACCTAAATAGCGCCTTTTGTGTCTCAAATTCTCAACAAATACATAACTGACCAAAACCGCTTAGCATAACTTAAACGCAACAAAGCTTCAGCTCAGTTTTGTGGAAGCAAAGCTAACAGGTCAGACTACACCCTCTCAGGAATTACACCTGACAGAACTATTCACAACTGGCCCCCGACATGCATAGTTTAGGGCACAACTTGTACCAGCGCATGTCTGAATTTTGAAGTGCTAACTATCTGGCGTGAATTGTGGAAGCGGTTATCCGCCTTTAGTTACCCCATTCTTATGGATCGTGTGGTCGCTCGTAAAGTTGTGAGCCACTTTATTGCGGTAAACATAGAACACGCAATCCCAAGAGGAGCAATGAGCAGGTAACTGCGGTAGCCAACTTTAAAGCTAATATTTGTTCAGCCACAGCACCGGAAAATGGGTTGCGCAGTGATTGGCTGTGCCACAGACCGGACTCTCAAATGTCCAATCAGAGTGCGACGCCTACGACTCCAATTAAATTCGATTGAATGGGAAAATTCTAGCGCCGTCAGGCATTCTGTTATTTGTAAACTTATTGAATGACGCAATCAAAAGCTTGTTCTGTTCGAATCCAAAACAAATCTGACAACAGTTGTACAGTTGGTTATTTCAGTTTATTTATTTGCGTTCGCGTTTTCCTAAAATAGCGTATCGAGTTTTGGTTCACTGAAATTACAAAGCGCTGCTTGCATAAGATAAATAGCGTTAAATGGTACAGCTACACTGTGAAATTACGTGTACATTCGTAATATATTAATAACAAAAGAAGATGCGTGTATTCTAAATACAATAACGTTCATATCCGATGACCAGAACTACTACACCTACTCAATTCTAAAAACGAATTCCACCACCGCAAAATTACGACAATTAACAATCTAAAAGCAGGAAAAAGTACCCGTTTTCAGCGTACTGGTAATCGTTACATTTATTACTGTGTGTGTGTGTCGGAGCGCCGGTATAATTACGCGACCACAATTGGGAGGGGGGCGACGCAATTAGCCATTTCACAGGAGCCGAGCCGTTGTCACATCGACTCTAATGACTTCAACTAGTTCCATTGCACGCCCGCAAAGGCCAGAACTACTTTTTCAAGCCGTTCTTTAGTCTGGCTACAGAAATGTAATTTAAAATCTAGAGAGAGGTATTAACTCTATAAACTACGGAAGTCTCAACGGTTAATTACAACAATTTACTGTTGCGACTTTCGTTGCTGAGTTTTGAATCATTAGACCTTTTAAATAGCTACTGTTGTAAATAATTTTCAACTGTTACAGTTACATAATAATAGATGGGGATTGTGTGTTTGCGATAGACTGAATTGACTGATTGATAAATCATAAATTATTAGTACACATACAAAACGATTCTTCATTTCTCTATTATGTAGGTATGTGAACAAAAGGAACATACAGCAGTATTTTGCGATGAATATTTAGATACGAGATGAAAATGTACTGTGCGGTTTAATATTAATTTTAAATTACCCGTACACCTCTGATTCAATTTAAGGTTATTGAATATAAAATTATTCTGATAAAACAGGGTTGATGAACCCTATCAACCCTGTTTTATAAATAAACATAAAAGAGCAGGTACAGAGAAAAATAAACAAAAAACAACCGAAAGCAAGCTCCCTTTGCGGCATTTTATATAAAAATTCAATATTATGACCCCAAACATGATCGACACCGTTCCTAAATTGTTTTTCTGTTCGTTCAGTAATTTAACTCGTTAAAAGCTTCAGGGCCGATCATTACTCTTTATGATTGTGTCTGTACTTGTTCGAGTAAATAAAAAATCCACCGCACATTGTTCCAACTGAAATTTCCTCTGGAAATTGAACAAACGAGTTTGAAACCTTCGAGGATTTGGGTGAACACAAATTAAGCAACATTTCAGATGCAATTTTTGTTGAAAGTACAAACTAGGGGTGAGCTTACGTCCTGAACTTAGTTTACGAGTGTTGGAAACAAAGGTAAAGTTCGCTTTGCCATTGCTATCTCGATTGTACAGTTGTTTTCACTTTTGTTATCGATTCTGTTTTCACACACGTGGACTCGAGTTGTATACCGCAACAGGAAGTAATTTTAACTTTAAATATAACCTCACTTTATGGGTTTTGTGTTGGGACTCATACAATGTTGTTGTTCTCATGTTTAGACCCGCTATTTATAAAATAAGTTGTCTATCTAACAACAACAATTTTTCAAACTATAATAAAACAAGGAGCTCAGTTTTCTTCAATAAATCTAAAACAGTTTCGTTGCGTAGCTTAGACAATTGACTGCCAGACAACGCAGAGCCAATTCATTCAGACAGAACCATGAAAATGTGGTGTAGGTGGTTGCTGGCAGCTGAATAAGAATAGCCAAAGATCAAGTTAAATGGCGTCCCGTTGATTTTCCAGTAATAGATAGCTAAAGTTTGATAATGGTGGTAATGATTTGTAGGTATCCCATAAACAAATGTTTAGTATATTCAACACTGAACGGTGAAAAGAAGTCAGCCGCGATCGAATACGTACCATGCCTATTCCGGTGAAAGTTATTTCTCCTTATACCTTGAGTAAACAAAATTTTAACAGCACAAATTACGCCACCACTTGAAACTTCATGCAGCCATAAAGTTTTGGGTCTCACAATAACCTACTACGGAGCACATAGGGTAAATACCGTAATTAGTGACAAATTGCTACCCATCATCTACGATCACTAGAACACGACTCCCTTATCCCTAGTTGATTGCGACAACTTGTAAAATATGTTAAGCAGTTCACAATGACTTTGCTAAATTAAAGTCAGTCAAAACCCGCAGCGAATATGTAAAAATAAAGTGTTTGCAATATCAGTAAAAGCAGGTGTGTGCTTTTACTGATATTGCAAACACTTTATTTAAACAAAAACAAAGAAAAAATATTATTCCAACAATTTTTGAAGATAATTGTAGCACAAACAGCCTTTCACGTCTGCGGTCTGTAGTGCGGATGTAAATATTTCTCTGTATATCGTGAACAATCAATGATATGGGGAGTTTATCTGTTTAAATCCAATTCGATTCCCCGCTGAGCTAGCACAATGCACATGTTGGGATACAATCCCCTTAGCATGCGATTCGGGAGTCCGACCTGATTGGCAATTTATGGACTGGCCCGTCTCCTTTATCTTGGATGTCCACAACCTGGATCAAGTTGACACAAAGACAAATTGCAAGCATTCGGTAATCCGAGCTTATGGACCATTGGTGGCCTTTGTTAATGTCTCTGAAAAAGTGGGTTGCGTGGAATTGGATTAGGTAAAAAAATAAATTGTTCTTTAGGAAGATTAAGGTTTTTTGGGCAAATAAACTAAGTATTTATGCTTAGTCCCTATTATGATTTTTCTAACGTTAATTGTATGTGATTAACAATATAAAATATCATAGCATAATATCTTAGACAGAGGTGCACTTACTACATCCACATTTCACCAAGTATGTATGTTTAAGTCTCATGTAGTACGGGGCAAGCCTTTTGCTAACAATTTAATGTTTGTGCCATTATCGATTTAAATATTTAAAACAATTTTAATCTTAAGAACATAACAAGATGCATAAAACTTAGCGCAATTGCCTCGAGACATTAACTGTCATATTGATCTCTCGTGACCCTTCAGTAATTCTGCCAGCAACAAAATTATTATAAGTATTATCCCCTTCCCTCGATGTAACCTTTATAATAAGATAAACTATCAGCAGAAATAAACAGGAAGTCTCCTACACAAATCGTTAGTGTAGTCGAGTCTAAAGATCCGCGATAAGCGATGGACTTCGCGATAGGCTAACAACCTCGTTACTTATGCACTATTCTAACCTTTAGACTCGTATCGCTAATGGCTAAACTGTTGCTAAGTCAGACCGCGTTAGTGTAATTTCCTTCAGCTTAAAATATGGTTGTGGAATGCACTAAACGTGTGTTTGGTGGGTATGTTTTCAAAAAGAATGTTAGCACCAGCATAATTTTTAAGTTTGTTTTTATCAGTACTATCCATGAATCCTCTGATAATGTATTTTAATTTATCATCAATATAGAAAAATTAACGTCGGAGTTTATTGGTATTTCCTAAATACACACACTTATCAACTTACAACACAAATATTAGCAATTTATATTAAAAAAAGACAAAAATGCTGCACATTGTCGTAATAAAATTCCTTTTACAACACCACGATTTACTTGTAAAAAACCCCTGTTCGTCGTAACGTTTTAAAATACCCACAGGAAGAAATCTTGAGGGCATCGTAAAATGCAACTAAAGACTGAAATTTACTTCAGGTGGGGCGGAAAAGGGTTCGCTTGAGGGTGCGGTGTTATAAGGCAGTCACGTCTCGTTCTCGTAAATGGATTAAGAACTAGTTGTACTCTTGGTTGAAAGTAAGCAATTCTGTAAAATGGTTACAATAATTTTGTTGTAAGTCGTTTTTCTAATGCCTATGAAAATAAATGCTTTTTGCGCTACCAGTTTATGGAAGACTGCGCTATGCAATTGAGATTATAATACGCGATAGGAAATACGCTATGGTGGGTACGAAGACAATGCTACGCTCTACCGCAAGGTGTAGAAACTACACTGCTTTATAAAGAAATCATTACGCGTTGGGAACTATGCTACGGCACGGCGTAGCGACTACGCTACGACATAGTGACAACGCTACGGCGTAGTGACTTTACTACGCCGCCGCTGTGCCGGAAGCATAATATGTCAAAAAATTATAAAAATAAATTTTCGTACACGGTAATGCGGATTTCTATGGGTAATGCTGCGACATTTCAGAGTGGACAAGCTATATACTATGGAACACAATCTTAGCTTTGGAAATATAGTTACACTATTGAAGCAATTAGACTATTTAATAAATTACTTCGTAATAAAGGACCAATCTAAATAATAAGTAATTATTTGAAATAATAACCGACAGTAAGGTACAGAAAACGCGACTTAAAATCACTCAAGAACGTTTACCTACAGTAAATTGTGTTCTCAACATTAGACTTGAAACAACAAAGCTCACGAGACTTGATTAATATGTGTTTTATTACCTAACATATGCCTCGGGAATTAGAATTTAAGCATTTCAATCATGAATAAATTAGTTAGGTAGCATAATATCTGCTAGTAAACCTGTACCCATCAAACTAGGGCAGAAGTATGTGAAAGCGCGTATAATTTGAACAGGATATAACCTTCGTTAGGCACTTGTGACTAAGGGTGTATTATTCTGCATAAACTTATGTAAGTTTTGCTTTATAGGCATGTGGAAGGCTTATTTGGATTAGCCAATGTTTTACATTAACTGATTTATGGTATGGAAATTTAAGACATAAAGAATAAACGCAGAAGATTAAGAATTATTTAGAGCTATATGTTATACAGCTCGACTACAATAATATGTATATTTAAGACCTTCTATGTTCACAAATAAAGATTGATTGATTGATTGATATTTAATCGAAAAGATAACTGACAAATTAAGATTGAAGATTTTTTTTTTTCTTTTTATTTTAATAACAGTAAAGTGTATTTCTTGAAAAATATGAGTATGATTAAAAATATGAATATGATTTTTCAAGATAAAGTATTTAAAAAAATTACCGTAACTAAAGGACGCGTAAAACTTTGTTACAACGAATTATTAATCTCAAAAGAATAAAAAAACAGTCGAGAGGTGTTGTGGGACACCCGGTTGGAATGAAGTTCGTTTCGCTTTTGCACACTCCTAATTTTGACCGTCACGACATTTTTGTTACGTAACAAAAGTGTCGTGACGTTCAAAATGTTACACTTTTTTCGGTCTAGCTCTCATTCGGCCTTCGGCCTGATCATCACTTACCATTAGGTGAGATGCAGGCAAAGAGGTCGCCGTTGAGGTAATAAAAAAAAAAACAATGTGCAGTAACGTGCAATAAAGAACTTCTTTCCAAAAATAATAATCAAACCTAGTTGTCAAATATAGACACATTACTTTAGATCTAAGTTTCTCTCTGTATTTTCAATTGTGACATAGAACCAAAAAGACGTTTATAACCTGCGTGTCTTATTCCGCAACATTTACAACATGACAAAAATGAAGATAAAACTACCACTCGCCCTATAAAGCCTAGTATCTAACTTATTTAATCTCTAGCAGCCCCTAGCCCATATTCATTAAGTATTTATTTTGCCTCGAGCCACGCTTACCCTCGTCCTAGATACATCGCTATTTCGATCACAGCAAAATAAACTAACATAAAAATACAAACATAGATTTGGTTTTTATACAGCATAAAAAAAAGATTATTAAAAAACAACGTTTGTTAAATATTCTAGTATTCCCTGTTCATTTGAAAAACATAATTTTTTTACAAAAACATTATTCGTTATACATATTTTATATTGTTTATTTTACGTGATTTACTTTTAAATTACAGGTTAGTAACGTTCAGGGGAGCATGAACCGGCTAAACAAAACCGTTATTGCGTATTGGTGCTAAATCTGGGGAAGGAACATAAAAAGGGGAGGCTTATATTTAGCGGTGGGCGAAACCAGGTCGTGTGATAATGATCGTTTTATCACGTCGAGCTTCTGTTATAAACAACTATATGATGTATAAAAATACGGATATATGATTCTTTCTGCCGATCTGTAACTTCTGTCTTTCCTACTTCAGAAACTTGACTTCGGTCCCCATGAGCTCGAGGCTCGATGGGTGCATACGGCAACATGCCGTAACGATGATCGCCTGCGTCTTACCTGCATTCTCCGACAGTCTCCATTTGCTGAGCCAGTCGGGGAGCGTGGTTAAGCGATAGTGAAGTGGTGATATGTACGCGGCGTCATCGGCGTACAGCACGAGTTTCTCTGTGTGCGTGGCAGGTATGTCATCGGTGTACACAGAGTACAATGCAGGCGAGACACAGCTCCCCTGTGGCACCCCTGCGGTAACGGGACGTGCGCTGGAGAGCTCGTTTTTCACCGAGTCTTTGATAGACCTATCCTGTAGGAAGGAGGAAACCACCTGTATCAAGCGACGGGGTGCTGTAGTGAGGGTGAGCTTATATATTAGGCCGGCCTGCTAGACCCGGTCGAATGTCTTTTCCATGTCGAGGAATACTGCTGTGGCGTACTCCCTCTTGTTCACGGCTGCCGTGAGGATGTGCAATACCCTCGACAGATGGAGCGTCGTGCTGTGCTCTGGACAGCGCAGGAGCGTGATCGGCCGGTAGCTTTCCGGCTTCAAAATGTTCTTCCCGGGCTTGGGCAACATGATGACCTTCCCCAGCTTACAGCAGGAGGGGACGGCGTTATAGAGGCGAGTATGCCATTATAGAGGCGAGCTAGTGCCGCCACCGTTTTCGGTGGCAGGTGGCGGAGTGCAGCGTTTGTTATGCCGTCCACACCGGGTGCCTTTTTAGGCTTGGTACATCTGATTGCCCTCACTACTTGGCCCGGGGAGACGAAGATTGTCTTCATCAGGAGCTACTGGCGTCTTGAAGTACTCTCCAAGGTGTTGCTCGACTGTTGCGACATGGTCGTGAGCTTCAGTTGGGTTTGGCATAAATTGACGCTCCAAGTAGGCAGCGAATATTTCGGCCCAGTCGGCCGCCGTGTATCGAAGCTACCCAACGATTTATGTCGGAAAGTCTTATACATATATATTATGTCGTTCGCACGGTAAACTCTAATTGCGTGATGCAGGATTTGTGTGACGTCAGGTCTTTGATGTGTAGTTCGCATATGGCGATGTAGATGCCGCCACAATGTTATTAATTTATAAGGAGAAAAATATAAAACATGCTATTCTTCCAGTCACCATCTCGCGGTTCACTCCGTCTGAAACAAAACAAACAAACATCAAATTAAACAATATCTATAAATTACTCCCCTAAACTCGCACAATAAAAATAAAAATTAAAACTCCAGACCGTAACCTCCCGATAAACAGAAACAGGTTTTAAGACCCCGTCTTAAGTTAATAGACGAACTCAATTAACAAAATGGCAGCCGAACCAAACAAACAACAAACGAAGTAAGAATCAAATGAGCTCTCAAACAGCGTCTGTAGGTAATTAAAATGTAATAATTGAAGCGTCTGGATCCTCCATATCATTATAATGAGAACTAGGGTTGTACTTGCTTCAAACGACCTTCGTTAGCACGATCGTGAACAAAATTAATGATGTAATGCGGTTGTTCGTACTAAATTTGGTATGTTGTGGTCTAATTATGTTCCTGTCACTGATTTTGACTCGAACGCCTGCACTTGTAATCTTTGTTTGCTCATCACTGGTTATTGTGGCGTGGGGTGGTAATTTTGTATCGCGCACGTAATATTTTGATGAAGGAACAAATGGGGAAAAGGTTTAACCTCCCTGCCCGCCGACTCAAAATTTCACAGTAGCTAATTCAAGTGCATTCACTTAAAATGCTAGACACCGAACGTTTTAATGCATTTTAATTCGCGATATTAGTCAGAATTGCCAACTTGACGTAATTGTGTCAATGTTGAGTCGAAAGACTTTACACTAAAATATTTCTGCATCCTGATAACCGAATAAGCGTCAGTATAATGTATGATGTCTCTTTTTCATATATTATACATAGACATCATACATTATACTGACGCTTATTCGGTTAACAAACAAGCATTTACCAATGATCTTGTTCTATCAATAGATTTTGTACAAAATGGCCGCCATCCTATATACTACTAAATTATTGATACACAACCTGTCGTTCAACTAATTTTGCTAAATGGTCCACTGCATTTTTAAATATATAGTATTTCAGGCATCACTTCAAAATTCACTACTATGGTATATTTAAGAAATGGCAGCAGTTTTTCATGAATACGATACTTATACTATGACTTTATGCTTAAGATATTTTATTTAAATATGCTGACTGATCTGTTAACTCTATTTAAAAAAAAACACGATAAATTATCTAAATATCAAAGAAGCTGGATAGTTAACATCAACAGTAAAATGATTATCATCACGCTATATTTTTATGAAGGTAAGCAGTCAATCATGAAATATTATAAGAACGGCTATTTTAGGTAACTTTCAACAACAGCAAATAACTAAGCGGTTGGACTACTCGTATTGCTATGTAAGTTCGAATCCCAACTACTAGTATTTTCTTTAATTCTTTTTTTTACATTTTGTTATACTAATATGTATATCATAGTTCGTAGAACGTATTAATTCAATAAAAAAGGAAAACTTCGTAAGCAATGGGAAATTGCTACGTCACTTTACAATCATTTTACAGTCACAAAAGATTCAAGGTTCGGTGCTGATCATTTTAGAGCTAAAGACTATAAGAATAAAATGTTTTTTACATGTCATACAATAAACCTAAAGTAAAGAAAACACTATTTTTACAAATATGCATTAAATACTTAATTTAATCTTTTGGTATGTGGTGTGGTGGTAAATGGTTCACACACCCAAGAATTCTGTTTAACCATTCTAAAGCCCAAAAATGATCAAGCTGCAGCGATCACAGTTTTCTCTTGCAAATTGAAGGGAGCGAAGTGATACACCTCCATCAGTTAACACTATTGTGGAGCAAGATGATGACATTACCCCGTAGAATTTCTGAATTCGCTAACGGCAAACGGACTTCCGGCGCACATCATCCAGCTGAAAGTCGGTGTTCCGATTATGCTCCTTCGGAACTTAACTCCGCTGAAGCTTTATAATGAAACCCGGCTCAAAGTCGTGTCTTTGCAAAGAAACGTCCTCGAAGCCAAAATTCTAACAGGTTCTGGCATTGGCGAGACAGTGTTTATACCGCGTATACCACTAATTCCCCATAGTTACCTACCCTTTCCAGTATAAGCGCATGCAGTTTCCTGTGAGCATTGCTTTGATTATCAACAAGTCATTGGGGCAGACACTGAAGGCTGCGGGTGTCAACCTCAAAACAAGCTGCTTCTCACACGGACAACTGTACGTCGCTTACTCCCGCGCCACCAGTCCTAACTCTCTGTATATTTTGGCTGGTACGGGGAAGTTTTATAAAAATGTGGCTGTTATTATTGTAGTTTATTGTGGTGTCTTACGACTTCCACGTGGGCGAAGCTAGTCAACACTAGAACTCCGCACTGAAACTTAGTAACTCAAAAAGTGACAATAATATTAAGTCCAATATAAAAAATAACATCTCGTTTCGTCACCGCGCCCAAGCTGAGGAATTGAGAAACTTTTTCTACTCCACTTGGACCGAAAATCTCATTATGTACGGAAAAACGTATTAAAACTCATTTCAACAATTTTATTTTTGTTCCACAGTTAGACGATAGTTTTGTTGATCATTATAATTTTTTGCTTCCGATGGACACCTGCAGAATACAGAAATTTTCATTGAAAAAGTTATTTTCTGTCTGCAGAGCTCAGAATGTTTCGTATTGGAAAAGTTATGATACATCAAAACATCGAATATCTTCACGGGATGTCAGGATGGAGTTTTATATTTCAAAATAGCTCAGATGTTTTAGTTTTAAAAGTGATGTAAGTTGGACTATGTTTTATGTTTATATATGACGTTTCACGTGAATATCAAGCCTTATAACTTAAAGCCTTAAACATGTGGCTGAACATTAGTTTTATAGTAGTTAAGCAAAGTGAGCTAAGTAACATACACCAAAATTGGGTCATGTAAAATTTGGTGTGATAAAACGATAATTTAATATTAATTTGGTGTGCTCTTCATGAAACAAGAAAATACAGTCACAAGACTTTTTTTGTGACCATCCGTGTTCTACTTCTCTGACACAAATAAACGTTGCGATTGATCACAAATCGTTACTTTTTATCATTCCTGAAACATCTGCCCCTTGATCTCCCCAATTTCCGTCCGAAGCGCCTTCTTATTCCAAACTTTGACCAACTGGGAGCGTTCAATATTATTACAATTTTGATGGTGGTTTTAGTATTATCTGTTGGTACTTCCCGTCACTTGTCCATGAGGGTTCATTAGAAAACCAGCGTCAGACAGCATTTGTCGGGCATTAATGCTGAAATGAACCTTTTTGGCGCAGCCGTGAGGCACACACTATTATTGCTTTATAATTATTTTCACTTTTTATCTTTGTATTATGTGTTTCACGAACTGTGTCCAAATAAATATTATTCTTTCTTTCTTTTCTTTTCTTTTTATTAACTAGTGATTAGGTGTTCTATTATTCAAAGAGCTTGCTTGCAAAAATGTATTTTTGGTTTGAACAAAAATAAATAACTGATCAGATAGGAACTTGTCTGCGCTTATCAGCGACCTTCCTTAAATTTTAACAAATAATAAGTCAGTGTGTGTAAGTAATTGCTTCAATATCTAGCCTGTGCTATATTTAATAATGCAGATACTACGACAGATAATACTAAAGCCACCATCAAAATTGTAATAATATTGAACGCTCCCAGTTCAATATTATTACAATTTTGATGGTGGCTTTAGTATTATCTGTTGGTACTTCCCGTCACTTGTCCATGAGGGTTCATTAGAAAACCAGCGTCAGACAGCATTTGTCGGGCATTAATGCTGAAATGAACCTTTTTGGCGCAGCCGTGAGGCACACACTATTATTGCTTTATAATTATTTTCACTTTTTATCTTTGTATTATGTGTTTCACGAACTGTGTCCAAATAAATATTATTCTTTCTTTCTTTTCTTTTCTTTTTATTAACTAGTGATTAGGTGTTCTATTATTCAAAGAGCTTGCTTGCAAAAATGTATTTTTGTTTTGAACAAAAATAAATAACTGATCAGATAGGAACTTGTCTGCGCTTATCAGCGACCTTCCTTAAATTTTAACAAATAATAAGTCAGTGTGTGTAAGTAATTGCTTCAATATCTAGCCTGTGCTATATTTAATAATGCGCAATAAAATATGATCGAATTAAAGCCCGCAACGGACATCTGTTGTGTGTCGATGCTTTGTAGAACTACGGATATATCCAGTAATGAGGAAATTCATATTAATTTATCCATGAACACGTTCTTGTGTGTGCTTACTGCACGCTTCATAATACGAAGCATTACAGAGTGCTTTGCGATCGAAAAAACTGTTTTGCCTCCTTTCCGTTTATTGTTACACTCCTGCTAGTACACAGAACCTACATAATTTATATACCATTGCATAGATAATTTAATCGAAATTAATTTTCAAAAATTGATTTAATGCGGCAGAAATAAAGAAAACATCAAAATATTTAGTTTAATTTTTTTCCCGTCAGTCAAGTTTGAAACCTGGAAACATTATAGCTTGCAAAAAAAATCAATTAATTGAGTAATTTTTTTGTTATAGATTCGTTTCAGCCTTTTTTTCTCATTTCTCGCAGCAGCGGAGTTACGCCCCAGCGTTTCGCCTCCTCGCACCCCTCCCAAATGTTCGCGAGGACTTTTGGCTTCAGATCCCATGGCGGTAATCCGGCAAGGAGGCTCGCCGCCTCACCGGAGACCGTGCGGTATCCCCGGACCATGACACTCTGGGACGCGTTCAACCGGCGGGCTGGCCGCCGCCTCAAGGAATGCGCCCACACCGGTGCCCCGTAAAGGACTATGGCCCGCACGACCCCCGCGTAGAGCCTCCGGCAGGAGGCCCCTAGGATTGGGCAGGAGCCACTTCAAGGCAGCCCCGACCCGCTCCAGTCTGGGAGCCAAACATCGGAAATGCTCCACGACGTTCCAACGGCTGTCGAGGACGCGTCTCAAATACTTCATCGCCACCGCCGATGTGAACTCCTACCGTTATTTGGGAACCCGACGGTGGCGCGTTCCTAGGACCATGAAAACACATCGCCTCGGACTTGTACAGGGCCACCTCGAGTCCCAATTACCGAATCCTGTCGACGGTTGTCGCAACCCCGCGTGTCGCTAATTCGGCCGCCGCCTGGTGCGACCTCCCCCGCGCCAGGACCAACGTGTCGTCAGCGTAACAAGCGATGCTGACGCCGCTATCCAGATCACCAGGAGGAACCCATATATGACTATAAATTACAAACGACGTGATGGTTTTTTCAAACATTTTAATCTTTCCCTTTACGACAAATATCAATGACTGACTGGCAGTTGTAAATTAAATCAAATGTATTGTTCCCGTGTTTACTTTGCTCAGATTGTAGTAGTTTATGGAATAAAAGTTTTTTTTGTACATTTTAATCTGATCAATTCATCATAAAACATGTGCAGACTGAAAAACATATTCGTAGCTGTTTTATGATTTCGGACTAGTAGGAATAAAATTATTTTCACTTATTGTATGAGTATGAAGCTTATAAAAGAAAAAACTTTTTACAAAAAATTAAACCGACGTAAATAAAACTGAAAAGCGAAAAATAACCTTTTAGTGTAACTAAGCTCCTAAACTAATTTATGAAACAAATATTGAGGCGGCGCCAAACGCACATTCAACGAAGATCCATCAAGCTACCATTTTACGCTATAAGTAATTAATTTGTTTATTTGGCGCTACCTCATAATTTGTTACATAAATTAGTTCCATCTCCATCATCAGATCAACTCCAGTTCTTTATTATGTCGTTGTGTCATCAGAACGTTATGTGCGCGAAATTATAACAGAATCCCGGAAACGGTTCGTAATTGAAAATTCAGTAGGTAAAAAATCAATCCACCCCAATTTTTTTTACCCTTAGGGCTGGATTTTAGTTTTCAATTTTACATGAGACCAACTTTAAAGTATACCCTCCCCAATAAAATAAGAATCGTTCAAATCAGACTACTCAGTAAAACGTTACATAAAAATATAAATAATAATATATACGCGTCGCTTACCTCTCTCGTTTTACCACGCTTCGCCACTGACTTACACCTGTGCTACGCAATTATGTAATACAAAGGAGATTGGGTTTATATAATGCAAAGATGGTCTTACAATCTTCACCAGCTCCAACAGTATTTTCACATGTTAATCAATAAGTTGTGGTTAGAATCAGGATTCCTCGAATCCTTGTAATCCCCCAATTTATAATATGGCGCCTGCATAGTGTGCGTTTTGTACCCAACCACAATTTGAATTTCGTCTCATTCAGTAGAAGTATGTGGGGAGGAATTTTATTGTAACATTTAAAACATTTGAATATACTTTAGCCAATCTGAAACCTGGTGGAACTAGTAGATTCCTATTTCTTGTACTATAATTATGTTTATCACCTCTTTTACTAAAAATATGTAATTTTTTTCTTACCTGCACGATATATTGACAAGGTACCGTCATGATATATTTTTTGTTAATTTCCATTATTGTTGTATTTATTCGGATTGGATTATTGTAATATTTGTTGTCAGGAGGATAAATGCAGGGCGTTCGATTTTACGGTCTCCAAAGTAAATTTTAAGTAAGGTGTATATAAAAATGGTCAAATATGGATCAGAGTGGAACACAAAATTAAAAAAAGTAAAGGACAAAACGAAAAACCCGTCTGCTTAAAAATGAACTTAAAAAAAGTAGGAAACGAGATATATTATAACTTAATACTATAAACAATCTAATGCAGCCGAAAGTTGAAAGACATATTGACTCCGAAGTCAATAAGGTCTTTATTGTTAAATTTAAGAAGATGCTTTATCACAGGTTTATTAAAAGTTTCGAAATGTAAGAATGGTTGCTAACCAACTTTAAATCGTTATAAATCCTAAATGGTAATTCAAAATTAAAAATGATTACAGAAACCTAAAGATGATTTTCAAAGACCTATTCAATGATATCACATTTGACATAGTAAGACGACTTTCATTTTTTTTCTTTTTCACTATAATGTGGTATCAGGTTGTCGTCATATTGAATTTTCATGTTTCACAAGATTAAGACAAATCGATTGACCTAAGAATCATCAAAATCGGCCCACGCGTTTGGTCTTTAGAGCGCCACAACGGAAGAAACATACATACATACTAACAACAATATACACATATTATACACAGGCTGATAAAATTCAAAAGTCATTTATTCAAACTAGGCTGAGAATCAGCACTTTTCAAACGTCAAAATTACATAAGGCAGTCCTCCAAAACGCCCACACTTCACCACTTCCTAGTGCTTTAGCTGGGAAGAAGAATTGGCGCAACAAACTCCCCAGCAGCACAGCAAATTGTGATTGTATGCAAAATGATATTTACATTACGCAACACAAAACATAATTTGAATTATAAAATTAATAGCCATATGATAGCTAGCACACGACAATATACCAACCAAAAACATCGAGAACTATACTCAAGCAGAAATAAAAATAACTAAACGAAAACAATATCTAAATAAAAGCCTCCAGGCATAAAGGGCGTGCCCGCTTACATATAGCAGATAAACACATTACCCTGCTTTGCGTCACGCAGTCGGGTAAAAAAGCTATATTCAGATTTTACAAAGATATTTACCTAATAATAACAAGGACAGGTAAGCAAAAACATTCAACTTTATTGAGACTTATAGAGTAGAAAAAAAACTGGATCAGTATATCTCGCAGAGACAAAAGCTCCAGTGATGAGAAAGATAGCGAGCATTCTTCGTGCCTGTTATTGCTAACCATCGCACCAAGCAATGCGTGCTTCTACTACCAATGAATCCATCTCTTATTGGTTCAACGAGATTGGATCCGAGCTCAAGACCTTATTAGGGATTAGGAACCTATTTGCTAGACCTAGTTTGTTTATGTTTGCCTTTTCGTCATATCTGTTCGGCTGGCTATGAGCAAAACATGTATTGGGTCGGTGTGGATTTATTTTCTGACAAAAATCCATCACGAAATAAGGATAAAATATTATTTCACTAGCTGATTATTCTCAGTATACGTATATTTGGCTTGAATCATTTTCAAAATAAAAAAAGAAAGTGAAAGCATTTATTTAAATTATAACTTAGCTGTTTCTAAAACAATTAAGTAAAAATTTTGTTGAATAGGTGGATATCGATGTTTTATAGAGCAAGTGTTTTGTTTATCAGTGTTATATTGTTCTTTGCTTATTCCTTTGGTGAATTTAAGCGAGATGTTATGTGTTAGTACCGATAGTGTAGTAGTGTAGTAGTAGTGGGTAGTGATCTATTGTTCGAAGAACCAGCAAAATGTCCTCATTGATCCTATATATGTATTCTAGAATGATCGATTTCTTTTTTTCAAGCTGGGTTATATCGCCAGTATTAATAAATATTAGGGGTAACTATAAAATCGACTGCAAGTAAATTCAAAGTGAAAATTACAAAGAAGACAACAATTACATAAATTGTTAAGTCTTATCAAGAAAAGCAAGAAGTGCTGAAGTAGTCTTATTGTTTAAAAACTTTGTTTGTTTATTAAGAAAAATGGTTGAAGTTTTCTTTACAAAGTTACTAGATAATTGTCTCATGTTGTTAACTATTTCTTTAATTTTTTGTAGATATAGGAGGAGCTCGTGGCTAAGTAAAAACAGCCGCATGGGTCGATCCATCAGGTTAAGCTACGTTTGTGCCGGGGCTGGTCCGGGGATGGGTGACCATCTTTACACTCTTTACATCTTTAGACTCCCCTGTGCCTCGGAAAGCACGTTAAGCCGTTGGTCCCGGCTGTCATTCTGGGATTTTTGACAGTGGTTACACCCGTAACGAAGCCCGAAAGTCTAACAGCCAGTCTTACCAAGGGGTATCATATTACCCAGTTACTGGGTTGTGGAGGTTATATAGATAGTCGCTCCATGTAAAATATTGGTATTCAGCTGCATCCAGTTAGACTGGAAGCTGACCTTAACATAGTTGGGAAAAGGTTAGGCCGATTCATTTAGTAGATAGGTACAGAAGTCTTCGTTTGTACTTAAATAATAGATACTTGTAAGAAGAGTAACCTGTCCCTACTTTATTACATTTTAAACTTATTCTCACAATTTTTCAAACTAACAACTTCGACTAAACGTGTCAAGTTCTTCGTAATGTTTCTAACAGCATTATTTATGCGGAAGCCTTTGCGACACGACCTGTTGTATAAACAACTATGAAACTTACTGAAGTAAAGCGACTAAGTTAAGAATTTATTCGCTAGTTATAATATTTCCTGAGCCGATTAAAAAGTTCGTGTTTTATCTTTTATCGCTTTAATTGATTTCGTGGAAAATGGTTAACATAGAGCGACCTTTTATTTTTTTCTGCACATGGTTCATTATAATCTGCCTAGTTTTTTCTTACTATGCTGATGTTGGCTCCTAGTCTAACCAGATGCAGCTGTATACCAGTATTTAACACTGCTTATCTGACCACCACAACCCTGTTACTGAGTAAAACAATACACCTTGGTAAGACTGGTTGTTAAGAACATACTTATTGAATAGAAAGAAGAATGGCAGCAGTCCATGTAATCTGGGTGTCGCACTTAGACTTCGCGTACATTGGTAAAAATACTTTCAAAATATAGATCTCGGTATAAGGTAATCACAGCATTTTTTTTTTTATTGGGGTTTGCCAGGTAATGGTTGTTTCAAAAGCAAGTGGCCCCGTATAAACAGACCACATGATAGTAAACCAAAGGGTTATAACGCAGTAAACCAACGAGTAAACAGTATAATGACATTCAAAGATGGCGGAAATGATCGCCTGACATTTCAAGCGACTGATGCCGCAGAACATTTGTCCTGCGAATACGTGGCCTTATCACTGGCAATACTTGTCAGTGGGCTTAATGAGACACACACAAATATTTTCAATATTAGGTACAGTCACGAGCTTTAATTTGGGATCCACCTAAGGTTGAATATCGTGTAGCAAACTTTCGCCATTTAGAGCTATTATGTTAACGCTGTCACTGCACAAACAATAAACGTCATAATGTTTACCATCGACAACTTTACGTTTCTAGGGGCTAACGTCAACTGGAGCGAGGGCAAACGATCATTACCGATTTCCGAGTAATAATTACTTTTTGGTCCTGTGGTCCCATAAGAAAAAAGAAACAAATAAAAAAGAACAAAATTATATTGTCAATATATGATAGCTAGTCAACTAACCCGCTTATTCTTCAAACCTATATTAGTTAAAAAGTTTTGTCTCTTTCTCAAACATAAATATCAAAGTGACGGACCAAAACAACATATTTAAAATAAAATAGGTTTAAAGGACGTTTATGATTATGGGGGCTTAGAAGATTTCAGCTAAAATATTGATTAATAAAATCTTTAGAAAAACAAAGTTTTTTATTCTTTATATTTAATAAGACATTTATGACACAAACCTCAATCTTAACACAATTATATAGAAAGCATGGTTAGCGGTGCACAAAATAAACACTTATCACCGAAGGCTACGACTAAATTAATTTAAATCTCTCCAGTAATTTTTTTATCATAAATATTCAAAACCGCGTATATCCACCTTCATTGTCAATCACAGCCTGGAGCCGGTTACGCATGGATCCAATCAATTTGTCACATATGTCAGTACCCCTTAAACTTTCCCAGACTGTGAGGCAGTGATCCATAAGTGCTTCTCTAGTTCTTTCGTTTCTATTTGACCATTTTTGAACCATTAAGCCCCATAAATTTTCTATAGGATTTAAATCGGCACACTTTGCAGGCCACGGAATACGATTTAAATTTGCTCTATTATTGTCGAACCAAGTTCTAACGATTCTTGCCGTATGAATTGTTGCGTTATCTTGAACAAAGTTTATTGGAGCAACATCTTCTTGTGGATAATATAGTTGCAATGTTGGAAGGACACTCTCGTCTAATAAATCGACATAATCTTGAGCAGTGGCCCTGGGTGGTAAATTTATTAGTTCTCCAATGCCGGCTGAACTAATCCAGCCAGACATGTTAACTGTAATGCGACCAGACGCGTTGTTAGCTATGACGTGGTCTTCCGTGTATCACGTCCTGTCAATTCGCCACAAATGTAGTCTGCCCGTTTGGGAAGATTGAAAAGTCTTTTCATCGATGAAAGCCGTCGTCGTCCAATCAAAATTTAGATACTGACGTGCGAAAATAAGTCGAGCAGCTTTATGGGCATCCTTCAACGCAATTTTTTTTGCAGGCCGCCTGTGATGCAGTCCCATAGCTTTAAGATGCCTTCTAACTGTTGAAGGGTGGACTTCAAACGCTTCCGCAAAATTGTATTGCCTTTGCATCAAGCGGCTCTGCTCTTGTGTTATAACTTGCGGGTGATGGTTGTTTCGTCGTAAGTCAATAATATTTTCCTCGTTCCCGTGGCGTCGAACCCAGCGGCGAACTGTGTTTCTTGTCACATTTATTCGTCGCGATATCTCGTGAATGCCTACTCCTTGTTCGTGCAAATCAATAATTTGGAGCCTTATTTGGTCACGATTAGCCGCAAGCATTTTATTAATTGGTAAATTATATTTTGTGAAAATATCACATTAAACTATTTTCTTAAATGACACTGACACGACACATGTTCGTAATTAGAAAATCGTAATGATAGCTTTTTGCAACGAGGTTATCATTTCATAGGTCGATTAGATAAGACATTTTATGTCTTAACTTGACATTCAACATTTCAACCTTAAAGCAAAGTTTCAAAGTTTCGACCTTATTGCATTATGATTGTTCTAACAACATTTAACGGAAATGGGTCCCAAATTAAAGCTCGTGACTGTACCTAGGTATTTAAAAATGTTTTTACCTATTCCTACCTAATATCTTATTATATTTATGCAAGGTTCAAAGGCGAATGTAGAATTTAACACCTGGTATTCAGGCTGGAGAGGCCACGCATGTTGTATTACTATCTTGGTCGGCTTATACCTATTAAGCTTTAAGCAAAAATAAAACATTTATGTGGTAATTGAATAAAGCATTTTTATAATAACATTCTAATCTTAGAAGAACTTCTTCGAATAACTGAGTAGCCGGCGCGGTCATCATGCTTGTCGTCGTCATCAACATACGATGCTCATCACACATACTAGCATCAACTGTAATCTATGTCATGAACGCTTCTGAAATTAAGCGACACCAAAACTGCCTTTTTTCTTTCATCTGTATGTGATATTTTCTTCGATAAACGATAATTCTGTGTTGGTATCTAACAAGTTGTTAGCAAGGTTTCTTTTACGGATATTCCTTCTATAGATTCCAATTTATTTTGCGGGCATTTGTGGCGCTTCGAGGTATATCCCTATTTTCATTAAGATTGAAGTAGGTACTATTGATGCCATGTTAAGTGATACTTTGCTTTTGATAAAATATTAATCATCGTTCCATGCTTGGAAATTAAATGAATTTCTTTTTAATAACAGTATTAAGTACATTTTTAGGGTTCCGCTACCCGAAGGGTGCCAAACGTAACACTATTACTAAATCGAAAGTTTAATGTGTTTATTATTTATGTACCTACACACAGAAAAATAGATACAGATAAGACATAATCATAATTATGAGTACAAAGGTACTGCTTATTTCTTAAGAAATTTCTTCCAGCAGACCTGTGATAGGATAGGAGAAATGAGAAAGAAATGTAGACAATAGTGTGTGAGAACAAGAAGAGAAAAATATAAATGTGCGAAGTCTTAAACTAAACTATTGAAATAAACCTACACGTATAACGTAATAAATTAACATATACTTAAATAAATACATAGAGCATAATTACACATAGATATTATTAATATATAGATTTTTTATTTAATTTTATTTTTATTATTTGTTATTATAGCGGCAATAGAAATACATAACTTTCAACTGTCGACCTATTACGGTTCTTGAGATATAGCCCGCTGACGAACAGACGGACGAACGGACAGCGAAGGCATATTAATAGAGTTCCATTTGGTACCCTTCAGGTACGGAACCCTGATTAAAGGTTTTTTTTTGCTAAATTTGTACGGTGGTACAGAACACTTCGTGTGCGAGTCCCAACCCGCACTTGGCCAGTTTTTTTAAACTCGAACTCAAACTCAAAACATTTATTTCAATTAAACCATTTACAGGCACTTTTGAATTGTCAAGGGGTCAGTCAGTCAGAAATATGAAGCTGGTTGCCCATTCCAAAGCGTAGATTCCTATGGAGAAGAACGGGCATAAAACTCCACGGACACTCTTTTAAATCATAATATTGTTACAAAATATTGGTTACATCATTCATGTTGAAATTATACATATGATAACAATGTAGAAAGACGTGAAAATACCAGTTTTTTATATACATATTGACATTGTTGAAAGTTATATACAAAATAACATGATTACTTTGTAAAGTATTATATTGTTTTAATTATTGTGAATGTGAAAACTATGTGGATATTTTATTTTTATTGTTTTTCCTCTTTCTTACATTTTTTCTTTCTCAGTTAGTTTAAATGATGGTCTGGCAGTTTGAGTACTTTATGCGACCTACCCAAATGTCCTTTCTTTGGTATTGTTCGTCGAGTTGAGCTCCTTAAGTTCTGAGTTGAGCTCTACGATTACTGACAAATGCTTGCACTGACTGGACAGGTCCACTCAAATCTGTGTGGTTCTTTCCTCAAAATACCATTTCAGACACTAATCTACATGGTCCTCATATGGCCTGATCAAGATTATATCTGGACTTTAAAAGAGACTGTGACCTCTGAGTTTGTTTCGGTCTTTCTTCTCAGAGTAGTCAGATAGGAAACGCCGAACTCATCTAGCATTTTCTTCCTTTTTTTAAAATATTTTTTTAATATGACGTGTAAAAGTGATTGCAATATCCTATTTACAGAATAAACAATTTCATTTCATTTCATTTCGTGCACGTAAAAAGCGTCTGTAATAAAAAGATAAAAACAATTCAAAAATTAAAATAAGCCGTGGCAGATAAGAGATGACCAGTCTCTACTGACGGCACCCGTTCACGAACATGACGCATGGATCAGCACCGTTCAGCTCAACCATTTTGAAGGGAACTTAACGATCCAACACACACGCCACCACCAGCGAGACATTTGAGTGAGCATGACATACTCTCAGCCGCCAGGGCACATTCAAGTCAATGAAAGACGTACCCAGTAAACGGTAGCTTTATAGAAGGTACATGGTCACAGTGCTCACACATGTGCTATGCAATTATACAACACTACGAGATTGAAGTTTTACAGTTCAAAGAAGTTTTACAATTCAAAGATAATTTATGCAATCGTCAGCAGCTCCAACAATATTTTCGAATGCTAAAATTAAATTAGTTTATGCGCCCTTGTGGAGCTAGACCAGCGTTGAGCCAAGCATATTTGTCACCGATATAATCCCCCAGGTTATAATATGCTTGGCATTATTAAAATATTTAAATTCATAATTCTTCTTAATATGAATAGTAGCCAAGGAATATTTGAATATTTATCTGCCTACTATAACTTGTCGCCTCCGAGCCTCGCAATTACAGTCTTGGCCTTTTCCCAATTTTAAATTATTCCTTACTTACCACTAGCGGAAGAAATAAACATAAATTCGACGACTGAATACCGACTTTAGTTTTTTTTCTTCTTCATGGCAGCATTTTCCGGCCTGCAATTATTTTCAGGGACAGCTATAAAAAAAACTGAGCCAACGATGGGTTCCAATGTTTTTGATCCAAGCTGTGATGTCAGACCTGCTACTTTTTAGGGTTCCGAACCTGACGAGTGTGAACCCTATTACTAAGCCTCCGCTGTCCAACCATCCGTCTGTCTGTCAGCGGGCTGTATCGCATGAACAGTCATGTAGACCGTAAGTTTGCATGACTGTTGATGATTCAGGGCTTACGCCAATACATTATTTTGATACGCTGAAAAACAAATAAAAAATCTTAAAAGACTTCTTGACAAAATTAATGATGGCCATACGAATGAAAAATTGACATTGAATTATTTCATTGACAAAAAAGTAAAAAAATAGTTTAACTCAAACTCTAAACGATATGAGTAAAATGGATTCCAAACAGCTTTGTCTGTACCGTAAATCGCTTTGTACGTTTTTCTTATGACTGGTTTCTGAATTATGATATGTTATGATTGTTATGACATGAAATACTGTAACCTTATGGTTAAGTACAGTTTTGAGCCGTTTGGGGTCGAAACGATCGGGTCATGGGGCCCATGTGCGTGTCTCTTTTTTAAGAAAATTTCTCGTCCACTGGTCGACACTTCACGTGACTGGCCAATAGCATTGCCATCCAACGTGGCAATGCTGCCAGCCTTCTGGGCACATTTCCGGATAACAGCGATGTGGACGAGTACTTTGACGCCTAAGTGTCCTTTTGTTATTGTATTTATTTGTATAGTTAGTTAGTTATTTAATTTAGTTTTAGATAGTATATTGTAGTTACTTATATAAAATTTGTCATCTATGGTTATAATTAAAAGTCGCTGAGTAAATATGAAAATATATAAATCATAATGTGCGTAAACCTATATCTATGTATAAAATAGTACCTACTCAACAAAGTCCGCTTTTTGTGTCTTCGTTATGGATATTGATGTGAGTTGCACCATAATTATGAGAATTTATTCCGGATGGTTTATAAGTATATTACATAAACACTTAATAGTCTGACATGTCGCTGTGATATTCATAAGTGGGTAGATTGATAATGTTGGTGGTGGTATAAAAATGAACTATTAAATATGGCAGTTATTACTGGGGCTTTTTTTTAAATTCACGTTCCGCATAACTTAACATAGCGCAGCCAGGGATTATTAAAGTACAATAGAATCTAATTAGCAGTGAGTCAAATAAAGTAAAATTAAACAAACTGCGACGTTTTAATTAAAGTAACCGTTCCAATTTGATGAGAACTCGACTGATGTGGCATCAGCACCGCAATTGCGTAACACGAATCATTTTGTCCATGAATCAAAATCATTTTGAAGGATATTGTTAATCCATTGCTTCATATGTTCGAAAAAATTGTCTGCTCAACAACGTACCTAAATAACGCAATGAATGTTGTTGAACTGTTAAAATGAAACACATTGTGATTGATCGTGTGCTACGCAATTAAGCTGCAGGCAAGCTAAGTGATAGTTGGGAAAGATGGAAGAAGGGCTTCATGATATATTTCAATGCGCGTGAGTAGTCGACAAAAACACTAGTGATACAACTCAACATTTTTCTGCATAAATAATAGTAGAACAAAGCAGAAAACAACTTTAGTCAGTACGTGTAAAAAGTTAGATGAACATTTTAAAACTAAGAAAAAATTAACGGTGGAAAGCTGTATGATAAGATAACATATGTACTGATCTATTGATAATATTCACAGATTGTGTATTTCGATTGCCACTGTAACAACAAAATAATAAAAATTTAATTAAGGTAATCATTAAAGGGGGTTCCTTTAATACAAAAAACGGCGTTTTTTCGGCGTTTTTTGCTTGATCTTAATACGGTACGGAACCCTCTGTGTGCGAGTCCGACTCGCACTTGGCCGGGTATTTATTACTGTATTTATGTTTAGGACTCTGTAGTTAAGTAGGTTGATATTCTTTTGTTATTTTTCCATCAAAAAGTAACACTGCGAACTCACTAGCACTGCACAGCCCCTTTACCAACTCCAATGTTTTCCGCACAATGTGAAATGGAAATCTGTATCCTACTTGCGTAACACGCTTCCAATCACAATCTTAGTGTTTTGAAAAATATTACTAATCCATTGCTTCATAGATTAGAAAAATGTATTTACTCAACAACGTAAATAACGCAATGAACGTGGCTGAACTGTCAAAAAGACATTTCGAAAAATTGATATTTTATGTGTGTTACGGAATTACCCCGCAGTTTTTCATTTTATTTCTAATTTACAATTCTATTCCAATTCCAAACATTATACATGGCCAGTTATGAAACTGAACGGTTTCTTTTTAGAAACGAAACTCGGTAATTGACCGAATAACTATCCGGAATCAAAAGTTACGGATTTGTATGCGGACCGAGCGTATATTTATGGTAATTTATGTCGGCGACCCGGTGTAAAACTTTCACAAGCCCGAAATCGTATTTAGAGCATCGAGCAGTCGGATGGAGCCATCTTTATTAGTTCGGGAGCTAGACGTTGTGTCATCAGATGATCTGAAGCTTTTCAATAAAATGATCAAAGGTCGTTTGCATGAGAATCGTTGCTATATGTTCATGCTGTATACATGAAACAGCAAAAACGATAATTTTCGAAAAAAAATGTTGCAGCTGCAATTTCACACATCCCGCGAATTTAACTTCACAGAACACGAATGTCTAGAGACAATTGCATATACCGTGCTTTATTTAATGAAAAGCTGTAGGAAGAATAAAATCCTAGTATTTTTCATGACAGAGAAATGCTTTAGTTCATAAAATAATGTGCGCCTCGATCAGATCACTCAATTTAGAAAGAAGAAAGAGTAATTGTTTATTCTTTCTTATTTAAATAAATATCGTACACGAGCTCCTAAACTATAAAGATACTACTGATAAAAAGAGTAGTTTTTACCCCTACAGATTTTATCTACAAACTTTATGGGTATAAAAGATCAACAGAACATTAGCATTGAGACTCCGTTATACAACTAGTATTTGTTTGATGTTATTTTGACTTGCGTTTCGCGACGCAGTTTCGTATTACTTCTTTGTCTTTCTGAAATTGAAGTTGTGTAAAATATATTACTTCGTACAATTCTTCAGTTCTTTGTAATGTACAGTATTTCATTTCACAGTGATGCTTTGTTAAGCTACGC
The DNA here is from genome assembly GCA_949128155.2 of Xanthia icteritia. Taxonomy (NCBI): domain Eukaryota; kingdom Metazoa; phylum Arthropoda; class Insecta; order Lepidoptera; family Noctuidae; genus Xanthia; species Xanthia icteritia. Next base: position 9,239,733 of record OX421942.2, on the reverse strand, counting down.
CACAGAAAAAATAAGTAGCAGTATTATATCTCGGCAAAGATCTTGAAATAATTACCTACAGATGCTCGGTAGATAAACCTTCCGCGTGCATGCGTAACTGCCGCGCACTCGATACTGTTGCGTATGTTGTATGTCTAGCATGATATGTCATCTAAAAATTACTCGCTAGCGTTAAACTCGCTAGCATATTAACGTGAATCAAATAGATTTCGATGATGTCAAAAAGCGTAGCGTCTCCGTAAATGATTTATATGAAAAGATATTGTACAGCGCCGCTAGTGTTCACAGAAAGAATTTAAATTCGTTACAGATTCCGATAGGTAATAAACCTAACATAATCTATTCGATAGTCACTAACGTTTTTCAGCTGTCTTCATACAAAACGGCACCAAGAGTCACTAATTCGACAGACCTTGCACTAAAACTAAAATTATATACGTTTTTAAGTCTATTAAAGTCAAAATAATGTCTGGAAGAGCTTAATTAGCATGAAATATGTAAGTGGCAGCTAAATTTCAAGACCAACGACGTGAACAACGTGATTTTCAAGAAAAAAATAACATATATTGTTCATATTACATTTTAATTAAAACCACCGCGAATCACACATCGTCCACAACATTACAAATTGAATAGACGTACATAATTATTAATTAGAATAAAAATTCAACAATCCCTAAATACCCAAAGTATTTCACTAACCGCCAACTTTTCCATTTAGTCGGATTCGATACCACTACGTCTTGATCATACATATGAGTAGTTCTCTTCTTATTACTGAGAAAGAAAGAAACAAAACATAAGAGTTAACTAGACGACACTATCTATCGAGCTTACCTTAGCGCCTGCATAAGACTCCGTAAAACTCAAGTTGCGAGCATTATCAAAATCTATTTGATCCACGTTAACACTTCCAACTCCACCCACTTTTCATAGAGCTCATACCCCATGCTAACATACATATTGGAAGTGAACCCTCCGCGACGGTCTCCGGCATTACGTTTGCGCTAAATTTTACAATCGCGGATGGCCAACGGTATTAGGATTAAAACCGTATTATAAAAAACTGTAAAACAAAGTAAAATAGTGTTTTCAGGGGGTCTTGTCACTGTACGTAGTTTCCAACCTTTCAATTTTATTGTGAATATTTGTAACCGTGAACAAATAATTTCTTGTATTTTAAAACCAACGCATATACTAATAAGTCTTGCTAAAATATACATCAGATTTTATTTTCACGGTTTAAAATGCTGTATTCGCTAAGAAAAACCTACATTTAAAATGATCGCATCCCATATGGATAGGAGGGCTCCCGGCACTGAACGTGTCAATACGCTAGCGAGTAATTTTTCGATGACAGCTCATAGTAGAGGTACTAATATACACTGAGATTTAGAAGCGCGTCGTTTTGGCTATTTTCTATGAAGATACTGTTATATATTTATACTGTGGCTATGCGCAATTATCGTCGTTTGTTCACATTATTTTTGACACGATCCACGGCAATTGTGCGAAGTTCTTTATAAAAAAAGCTCTTTAATGATTAATTCTCAAAATATCATTGAGGGTTTCACAAAATATTTATCGTGGGAATTTTATCATGCAATCATTCCATTCTTTTGGTTTATAAAAATTGAACTGGTTAAATTGTTGTTTTATTATACCTATATTTGTTGAGGCCAACTGGGAAAAATAAATAATAATAGAATAATAATAATAATAACAGTTCAATTAGACATTTTACAGACAAAAAGCAATTTACCCCTATTTTTCCGCACAACTGCTATCTTGAAAACGAATTACGTTAAACCTCACCTCTGCAAAGTCAAACAAGAAAATACAATACACAAAATGCACACAAAATAAAACTAGGAACTCAAAATCGCAATGCAATCGGTTAAAGTCAGGAATAATGGAGTTTTATTGGTGTCAATACCTTTTCTAGAATGGAAATCGTAACCAACAGCCACCATTGTGTCAATAGTATCCAGTGTCCAAATACAAACGAATTAAATCAACTCGTAACAAAGGGAAACCTTTTCCCATTAGGCAAAAGTAAACTCTAGTAATTGAGTTTGAATTGCTTTAAAGATTTATTCGCACTATGTTTGTGCCTATATCGAAAAATTAAACGGTCTCCACATTTTAATTGAATTCTAATTGAAAAAGGGCGACCTTTTCCGGTGAAGAGTGAATTTAATTTACGAATATAAAAGTGTGAAAATAATGAGATAACGTTTGGGAGGTTACCGTTTACCGATAATCGATAACCTGTTTTTTTTTTATTGTGGACACTTTTTAATATTGGGAAATTTCTGTTGTAGACAATGTTGGGGTCAGTTCACACTGAAACGTGACGCGAAGGGACGCTGAGCGCTCTTTTTAAGATAGTGATACAAAATATAACTTTATTTACTACTCAAAAAGATACACATTTAATTGAGATAATTCGAAAATACTGCGCCTAGAAATACCTCGCGGCGTAGCGCGTCGCATCACGAAGCAGCGAGGCGTGGGGCTGCCAGCGACTTCACGATGCGCCTCGCGATATCGCGCTGTGTCTCGCAGCGCCGCGCTGCGCAGCGCGAAATTGGCCTCTTCAAACATTGTCGCGTCGAGTTACGTCTTGGTAAGAGAGAACCTGAAACACAGTGTTACGTTGGACATAAACAAATGACCTCATGTTAAAAAGTGGATGATGTCATATAATATAAGGTAAGTAAAATATACTTTGAATGGACGCGTTGTTTTTTACCAGAGTAATCATATTACCTCTGATGATTTAAATTTAAAAACAATGAATTGATTTCAACCTGCTAAATAATAACATAACATCAAGCCTTGTTTCCCCGAAGGGTTGGGCAGAAGTGTACCCATAGTACACCCACATTTCCAAACGGGCATAGATCCAAAGTCCGGACTGCTACTGAGAAATTCCAGATAGGAAAACTCAATAACACTGCCCGACCTGGGTATCGAACCTAAGACCTCACGCTCAGCAGTAACGCTTGCGACCACTAGACCAACGAGGCAATCAAAATAATAATATGATACTTTACCATTTTAAATAGGTATTTTTGTCCGATATGTAAAGCAGGTAGGTACTTGACAAACCCTTGGTTGAAACAATCTAATTTAAAATAAAACGATTTTCTTTTTGGAATAATGAAAAAACTATTTTCATTCTACTACTACAACATTGTTAAAAACTTATCTCATTATTTTTTAGACAACCTCAAATTCACATTTCAGACAGATTATTTTGTAAAAACAAAACAATACAAAACTTCGTGGACGAAACCGCATTTATTTTTTATCTTAAAACAACATATTTCTTTCTCTATTTAATAATGCTCAGTTCCTATAAACAAAAACCGGCCAAGTGCGAGTAGGACTCGCACACGAAGGGTTTCGTACCACCGTACAATATTGCGGAATAACCAGTGGGTGACCTTGGGGCTGATCCCCCAATTCCTGCCAAGCAGTTGCTTGCACTGCCACAGGGATATGCTGGCTTTTGTAGTGATATATGTAGTTCGTGTGTTATGCCCAGTTCAGTAAACAACTGAACTGGGCATAACACACGAACTATCCAAAAAGATGCCCAGGTATTTGGTTTCAGTTGAGAGCCTTAGGGTTGTTCCAAAGAATCGTGGTAGTTGTAGTTTCGTCAGTTTTCTCTTTTTTGTGAAGAGAATCAGTTCGGTTTTTGTAGGGTTCACTGAGAGTTAATGCTTGTTGCACCATTCCTCTACTATTTTCAGGACTTGCGCATGAGGTTGCATAGAGTGTTTGCGTGAGTCCCTTTTGATATTATGGTTATGTCGTTGGCGTAGCCTACGGTGAAATAACCTCTGTAATTGAGTGTTTTGATAAAGCTGTCTACTACCAGGTTCCATAGAAGCGGCGAGAGGCCCCTAGCGGGCAGCCCTTCGAAACGAAGGCATTCGTAGGGTCATTTGACACTACGAGGGCCATCGTTGCGAAGGGACTGTGACTTGTACAGCTCTCAATTTGAGCATATTGGTGATCCAGCCACTCGGGGTCGAGTCTATGCTGTGTCTGTCAAGGGCCATGTTTATACTGTTGAACATGGTTTTGTCAATGAAGGCGGCCAGTGCTGAGCATTTGTGGTCAACTGCGCATACAATTTTAGAAACCATGCTGTGCAGCGCTGATTCTGTTGACTTGCCTGTGGAGTACGCATGCTGTTGTTTGTGAAGTGGTTTTACCCGGAGAGGTCCATCTTGGATGTGCCTATCACAGAGTGTCTCGAGGGTTTTCAGTATGGAGGATGGGCTATGGGCCTATAAACCTTGGGTTGTATATAATCAGTCTTGCCAGGCTTATGGGCCTATAAACCTGTATAATCAGTCTTGCCAGGTTTGGTTATGAAAATGACTGTCACCTCGCGCCATGCGAGAGGTATGTGTCTAATTGCTATGCAGGCTCGAAAGATCTCCACCAGCCATGGTGTCAGATAATCCATAATGATACTATGAATTACAAAGTTACACAAACATTTTAGCTTGTTTAAAATTTATAATTTTAACTTAGCTTATATAATATATAGGATATATAAGCTGTGTGCAAGCACTATCCTAACTCAGATATGTAGACGGTATAGGTATTAATAGTGCTAACTAGCAGATAAAATGAAATAAAAATTGAAATTTTGATAAAAGTTGTAAACACGACCATTGTACCCTTCGATTAGGTAGGTTAGACAGTCAAAACGTAAAATCATTTATTGCATCCAGGTCGCCTAGACCGAGACCTAGTCCGGAACCTAACTTTTAAAATACTAGCCCTTCAGGATACCTACCTAATCGAGTCTGAATGCCGCAAAGCGGATTTATAAAATAAAGGCTACCCGACTTGTATTCAGGGGTCGACGGCGCGATGTGTCCCTCGCGCGCTTCAAAGAGATGTCAGCACAACTAACGGGGTCCGATAAGACCGATGCCTGCCGGGATCGCGGAAAAGTCCGAAAGTGATACCGTGGCCCCTGGAAACGTACAGGCAACTGAAGGAACACCGGTAGGTTTTAGTCAGTAAGAGTCTGACACGCCCTCCCGCTTCGCCCAGAGTATGAGAAGTTATTTCATAATTTCGAAAAAAAAAAAGAAAAAATGGCTCATAACTGGCTGAAAAAATACTAAAGTTCTCTAGGGCAATAGACTAGCCTGAGGTTTCTTTTGGAATGGTGGAAATCGGATCAGTACTTTGCCAGTAAAGTCACTCGCAAATAGTTAAATATTTAATTAGTCAAATAAATCCCGTTATTACTGAAATATCTCTTCAGTGGGAACAGTTAGAATCCTGGAAGAAACCTCATCAGAAAAGGGAATTTTACGAAATCTCGTGATGAGACACACAACATATAACTATACATAACATATATTATAGTTATTAAAATAAGGGTGTTTAGCTATAAGAAATGAATAATATTAAAATATTTGAAATCAATAAAGAGTGTAGAACAGGCGACGATTCACGGGTCTCTGTAAGGTAAAGGATCGCTACTACTTAACCTAGCACGCCACCTTTAGAAATCGTAGTCATCGACATGGAAACTAGTTCCACCTAACAAATAAAGCAGTAGTCCTGAAGAGTCCTGAAAGAGCTTCCTGAAGACTTATCAGTGAAATGATGATGTTATTCCCCCGTCAAAAACTCGTAATCCTTCAGGAATAATAAGTACAAGAGCCTATTTGAAATAAATGATTTGACTTGACTTTTAAAACTACTTGTTTTTGAATGAACTAACACTAAAGTATGTAACTATTTGGTCCCGAGAAACTTACTCATTTTCTCCCCAACTAAATTTAATTTCACTACATTAATTTACAGTTAGGAGAAGGGTTGCCTCCCTATTTCTGCCAGTCAAGTGTACTATTTCGTATTTAATTAAGGCTTGTTTAACAAGGAGTCTTATGGCCGATTCCTTCAATTTACGGACCGTTATTGGTTAAAATTTAGATTATTTTATCTTTACCAATACTGAAGCACAGACCTCATAGCTTTGCATAGTGTAGATACTCCCTATCTGCTATCACAGGTAAAATTTGCTTACGAATCTATTTATACGCCTAGTTTGACAGTAAAAAAAACTACCGGACGGGCGTGATCGCTGGATACGTAGTTCAGGTAGGTTGTAAGGCTATCCTGGTCGAAGCGACGCTGACGTCCTGCACCTTATTTGCACCCAGCAAATCCCTTGTAAGGCACTTATGAACGGCAAAATTTACAAAAAATTAAATTGATTCTAGTAGCCCCCCCCCCCCTTCCAAAAGGTAGTTTTCGTATGGAGAAGAATGGGCAAGAAACTTTACTGTTACTCTTTTAAAATGTTTTACTATATTTTGTATAGGAACATTAGTTATATGTATAATTATATGTGAAGACGATGCACCTAGAATAAAAATACTACTATACTAAAATAATAATAAAATAATACTACTATACCACAATAGGTAAAAAGAATTAAAAATGAAGCAACGACAGATAAATTAATTATGTGATAGATACATGGTGCTCACATATTTACAAACATTGTAAAAGTAGACGTTTTTTCTAAAATATTAGAATTAATTATTATTATTATTCATTTATTTCAGAATCAAAAATATTCCATACATTGTTAGTCAATCATACTTATAACTATGTTAGTATATTATTATTGAATGTCAACATTATTAATTATACATTATCACACTTACACTATTTTACATTAAAAAGGACCCCTCCAGATCCGTGAACGATATTCCAGTGCCTCACAACCGGACAATCAACCCTTTTCAATATGGTATTCAGAAGGCTGTTGGTGCTTTCCCGCACGCGGCGCATCAGGGAGGCCACTTTTTTCCTTACTATAGCCCTAAAGCAGTCAGTGCTAGCCTTAGCAAACATACCTGATGCACTGCAAAAGCGAGGCAACCCCAACAGCATCCTAAAACCATTATTGTACAAGACCCGCAGGGCATTGAAAGATCTACGCGTATAACGGACCCACAAGCTGCAGGTATAAAATGTCTGGCAGTATGCTTTAAAAAGCGCAATTTTAACTTCTTTTGTGCACCGTGCAAACCTGCGCGCCAGCATATTGCATCTCACTGCCAACGCCCTACGTTCCCGCTCAATATCAAAATCATCTGAGAGGTTCTCGGTGACCCAGTGCCCCAGGTACTTAAATTTGATGACCCTACTTAACGGCATTCCTCCAAGCCTGATCGGTGGAACGGTTTTCGGACGTTTACTAACCGCCTTGAAAATAAGTAGTTCACTCTTCTTACAGTTATAACTGAGGCCATGTGACCCCGCGTACCTCTCACAGATCCATAGGAGGTGGTTAAGGGCTGTGACAGATGGGCTCAGCAGCACCATGTCGTCGGCATAACTAATGTTGTTCATACATACACCATCCACTGAGCAGCCGACACCGGCCCCGCTGAGCTCACCTATCAGTCCATTGACGTACAGTCTTGGTGAAGTCAGGCCTCCCTGTCTCACTCCACACTCCGACGAACATGAACCCGCCCACCTAACATTATTGGTCTGGTTGCCGTACCAATATCTCAATATATTTATTACCTCTCTGGGTGTGCTGGTTTCCCCCTGGAGCTTATCCCACAGCACGTCATAGGACACCAGGTCAAATGCCTTCGACAGGTCCAAAAAACAACCGTAAAAAAAACCGTCTTCCTCGTCACATAGTACTGGACAGTATGCTTGAGTCGCAGTACCGCAGTTTCAGTCGATTGCCTAGCCCTGAAACCAAACTGAGCTTCGTGGAAATCTATATGCTCACTTAGCCGACTATCAAGTAAACCATCCAGCACCTTGGCGATCACTGTAGTCAATGAGATAGGTCTGTAGTTGTCCCTGTCGGAGGCATCACCCGTCTTGTTTTTAAGTATAGGTATAACAGTGGTCTTCATAAGCTCTCTGGGTAAATATGAATGGCCTATACACAAATTGAAAAACATGACCATCACCTAAATAAATGTACACCAGCGCACTGCAAGTGCTCGATGCTAAGGTCGTCATGTCCTGGAGATTTACCTCTAGTCATATTTTGGATAATATGGGTGACTTCTTTTGCCTTAAATCTAAACCGCTCACAATCTGCAACCTCAGCATCGAGCACCTGCTGCTGCACACACCCTAGGGGAGACACTACCCTAAAATGATCCTTAAATAATTCCGCTATTTGACAGGGCTCGCTCCTACCCTCACAGGGACACACGAACCAGCTTCCAGTTTCTTGGTGTGCTTCCAAAAGTTTTTGAAATCCCTGTCTTTGTGGTGTGTTGCTAAGATATCCATTTTAATTTTATCCTTATTGTCTCTACACCATTATAACTTAGATTTAAAACTTTTACTAGTTTCAGGCATATTATTATATATATCACCAGACTCTGGTTTGCCATGAAGCAACCAAGCCTGAAAGCTGCTTCCTGCGTCTACGTGAAACTTTCGTACATGCTTGTTCCACCCAACAACATATTTTTGCTTTGTCTTTTTCCTTACACTATGGCTCCTTCGCGAAGCTTCCGTCAAACAACTAACAATACTAGTATATTGCACTTTGCATGGTAATATTCCTAAGTTGCTATACACTTCCAGTGGAAAATGGTCTGACCAGAAAACATTATAACCTACCTTAATATCAGTCACACATTGCCAAGCTGCCTCCGTTGTCAGACAGTGATCAAGCCATCGCTTACAGTTATCATGACTTTCACTTATAAAAGTGTGTGTGTCTGACAAAACGTCCAACTTGATCACGTCCGCACAGAGCCAACTTCGCTCCTCACAAAAGTTGGCTAATTCCTTAAAGAATAACTCCCTTTTTTTTTCTTTTTTTTTTTTTTTTTTTGGATGGGAAATTATCAAATAACTTCTCCCGCTCTGGGTGGAGCGGGAGGGCGTGTCAGACTCTTACTGACTAAAACCCACCCGTGTTCCTTCCGTTGCCTGTACATTGCCAGGGGCCACGGTATCCCTTTCGGACTTTCCCGCAACCCCGGCAGGCATTGGTCCTATCGGACCCCTTCACTTGCTGACATCTCTTTGAGGCGCGTGTGGAACACAACACGCCGTCGACCCGGGCCTGGTCCTTATCGGACGGCGAGCTACCCATTGCTCACCGTCCGCAAGCCCGCGCCTACGGTGGCCGGGAATCGGCCTGCGATTCCCGACGCCCAGGGCGTCTCCTGCGGCGGCTAGGGGCGTGAGGGCGCGAAATTTGCCTCTCCCTCACGCGTTCTGCCTCCTCCTTCGCGAGCATTACTGCTTCGCAGAAGGAGGTGACGGCCTCCCATGCCCTCTCGCTCCGTACCATGGCCTGGACTAGGGCCGGACGCGAGAGATCCCCGCCGCCGATCGCCTCCACGAGGACACGGCGATGCTCTGCCCAAGCCGGACAGACCTCCACCGTATGCTCAACCGTGTCCTCCGGGCGATCCACGCAGTGATGACACCCGGGCGTTTGCTCCCGCCTGATACGAAACAGGAACCTCCCGAAACAACCATGTCCGGTGAGGACCTGCGTCAGGCGGAAGGTGAGGACGCCGTGGCGCCTCTCTAGCCATTCCTCAAAGAGGGGACTTATCGCCGCAATAGTGGCGTGGCCAGCACTGGGTTGCGACAATCGCACTCTCCATGACGCCATGAGATCTCGCCGGAGCTCTGTCCGCTGTGCCGCGATTTCTCGCGGCAGCGGAGTTACGCCCCGGCGTTTCACCTCCTCGCGCCACTCCCAAATGTGCGCGAGGACTTTTGCCTCTAGATCCCATGGCGGTAATCCGGCAAGGAGGCTCGCCGCCTCACCGGAGACCGTGCGGTATCCCCGGACTAGCCGGGTGGCCATGACCTTCTGGGACGCGTTCAACCGGCGGGCTGGCCGCCGCCTCAATGAACGCGCCCAAACCGGTACCCCGTAAAGGGCCATGGACCGCACGACCCCCGCGTATAGCCTCCGGCAGGAGGCGTTTGGACCCCCTAGATTGGGCAGGAGCCGCTTCAAAGCAGCCCCGGCCCGCTCCAGTCTGGGAGCCAAACGTCGGAAGTGCTCCACGAAGTTCCACCGGCTGTCGAGGACGAGTCCTAGGTACTTCATCGTCGACTCGACGCCGATGTTAAATCCTCCTACCGTTATTTGGGAACCCGACGGTGGCGCGTTCCGAGGACCATGAATAACTACCATGATACACTAACCCTTGGATGGGCATTAAAGTCCCCGAGAATAATAGCGGATTCAATATCACAACTTTCAATTACCGCATGTATTTCACTTAACACATCCGTAAATTCTAATAAGTTATCCGCACTATCCGTTGGCATGTACACTGAAAACACTAACGAACTACGCTCACCCGCACATACCTTTACAGCTGTCAGTCTGGCGCTATTACACGGCACAACCGTTACGGAAGAGAAAACACCCTTTCGCCACATCAGCGCCACACCACCGTACGGCTGACCACGCAGCACGCCTGTCGATGTATCCACCGCTGACTTACTGGTGTACTCGAAGTTCTTATCGATGGTTCCAATGAATGCTGTATCATGAGGCAGGAGCCACGTCTCCTGCAGGGCAATAACGTGTGCAGTCTTTCACAGCTCTTTTATCCCCTCCACGGATCTCGTAACAGACTTGCAATTGAAACTGACCATTTTGATATTCTGATTATTTGTAGTGTCCATCATAAATTAGACGCTTTTCATTAATAAGTCAGTGAAAATCAATGTCATTTATAATAAAAAAATATAAATTATACAATTAAATTTGCAACTAGTTTGATTTTATCCAGATTCTAGTTTATCCTATGGAGCAGGGCCAGCATATTTCCAAGCATTCTTATCTTGGATATAATCCTCTAATTTGTAATATGCTTGCTTACAAAGTGTACTTTTAATATGAGTTTTAAATTTTCTTTCATTTAATTGCAATATATCATAAGGTATTTTGTTGTAACGTTTAACACAGTAAAAGATATATTTGTGTACTTTAGATAATCTAAAAAATGGTTGTTCTTTTTTATCTTTATTTCTAGTAGAAAAATGAAGTCTATCACTTATTTTATTAAAAAGATGTAGATTTTTTCTTAAATACATAATATTTTCATTAATTAATTGGCAAGGTACCGTCATAATATTAATCCTTTTAAATATTTCCCTAAGTAATTCGCAACGACATAGATTATAAATGGGTCTGACAGCTCTCTTTTGCAAAATTAAGATGGATTCAATGTCAGCAACCCGACCCCACAATAAAATGCCATACGACATAATACTCGTACTGTGGAAGTAGCTAAAATAGACCAAACGCGCGGTTTCTACATCTGTTAACAGTCTTATCTTTCTAACAGCATAAGCGGCCGACTTAATCCGCCCCGCAAGAGATGTTATATGAGGTCACCATTGTAATTTCTCGTCTAGCGTGATTCTTAGGAAAACAATTGATTAATAAATGCCAGTTTTTCTCCATTCAATATGATGTCATATTCGCTAAAAACAAAGAAAGAAAGAAAATAAATTTATTTGACTCAGGTTAAGACCCACAATATTCACACAAAAACAAAAAAGCAGAAAAAAACTTTAAATAGTATTGTGTTGTGTGCCTCACGGCTGCGTCAAATGGGTAGTTCAGCATAAATGCCAGACAACTAGTGCGCTACTTCTAACATTAAGTAATTTAAATGTAATGTATTTTTGTTTTTTTTTTTTATATGTTAAGTACCAAATTATTTACCGTAATCTTAGACCTGAAGAATAGAGCTATTCACGTCGTCAAGATTTTGTGACCGTGGTTGATTTTAAAGATCAATGGTGTGTCATCTGTAAATAACATCATCTACGGTTGATTTTGAAGTAATTGGGGTAAATCATTCATGTAAACTAAAAAGAGGAATGGACCCAATATCGAACCTGGAGGAACGCCCATTGCCATTTCAGACCCCAATCACTTTATGTCGTTTACTTGAACTTTAACCTTTCTATCTTTCAGATATGATCTTTATAAATCAAGAGCTGTATTCTTAATCCCATAGTGCTCTAGTTTTAGCAGAAGTGTATCATGGTCTACGCAATCGAACGCCTTAGAGAGGTCACAAAAGATTCCAATGGCATCTTGTGCTTTTTCGCAGGCATTAAAAACATTCTTTATTAGAGTGACATCGGCATTAGTGGTACAACGCCCTTTGGTGAAACCGTACTGTTGTTCATGAAAGATGGAATTTTTATTAAAGTGACATCATAACATTTGAATGAGCATCAACTTTTCAATCACCTTACTGAGAACTGGTAGAATTTACACATGCCTATAATTGTTCGGTTCTTTACTATCACCGGATTTGAACAATGGAACTATTTTACTGTGTTTCATGAGATCCGGAAAGACTCCTTGGTTTACACAGGTGTTAAATATGAAAGCTAAATAGGGCGCAATGGTTTCGATAATAGATCTACAGACTTTTGCAGATATTCCCCAGAGATCTTCTGTTGATTTAATTTTAAGATCTTTAAAAGCTTTTATAACAACCTGGGAGTTTGTATGCTGAAACCTAAACTCCAAAGGGCATGCCTTCACATTCTGTCTATGTAAGGCAGCAAAAAGTGCGGGTGAGGAATTTAAGCTTCAGTAGTTAAGTTAAGTTAAGGGGAAAGTTTTCAAATTCCTGAGCTATTTCTACATCTGAGTTGATAGGGCCATATGCAGTCTCTAAATTAAATTCAGTATTTCGCTATTTTTCCTACCTTTTTCATTATTTATTTTTTGCCAGTTAGTTTTTATTTTATCATCAGCAGATTTTATTTTATTGCTAATATAAAGAGCTTTGGCTGTTTTGCACACACTTTTAAAAGTTTTTGAATATTTGAAACTTTCTTATGCAAACTTGTACGTATTATTCATATGTTACCTTAGGCCATTAAGTTCAAATAGTTTTTCCCTACTTTTACGAATACCTGGAGTCGCCAATCATTAAATAAGAACTTTGTGTAAAAGCTTTTAGTATTTACTCTTTAGTAGAAAAGTGTAATTAAATTGAGTGTTTAACAGTGAAAAGAACTCGGCAAGGAACTCATTAGGGTAACTAAACACATAATTGGCAAAGAGAAGGATCTCCTTCTCTGATTCACAAATGTTTGTTTTCATGATTATATTTATGAAGGTGAAATCTATAGCGATATCCATATTATTATAAATGCGAAAGTACTCATCCCTCTTTATTGGTGGCATTTGTGGACATAATAATTATTCAGATTTGTAACAGTTGTAATGACAATCATATCATTTGGTTTAAATAGATTTTTATTTTTATGTGTAACATCTTTCCTCTCGTTTTCCTGCAATCTGTGGGAGTGATTTTATGAAAAGGGACGGAAGTGTGTAACAGGAAGTCGGAAAAGCGCACGCTATTTGATTTGACCAATGAGCGCTCTCGGTGCTAGAGTTGACCGTCAGAAACGACATTGACGAGGCCGCGCCCCTTTCGGATTACTTGCATTTAAACCCCGATTTCTCGCAATTTTACTCTTCTTCTTTTCGTGTGGTTAGTGACTAACCTGGTGTCAGAGTTTTAAAGCCGCCCATGGGCTTCTGACTTGGCTTCACATGCCGTCGAGAAAATCTCTCAAGTATATCGGTTTCCTCACGATGTTTTCCGTCACCATTTTTGAAGAAAGTGCTAATTATATAATACGCACATGAATCCGAAAAGTCAGAGGTGCATGCCTTTGGTTCGAACTCGAGACCTATAACCTATTGATACGATATGGTCCTATTAGTTCTTATAAGACAATAAAAGAATTTGGTTTACAATAAAACGAGCATGTTTACACTAAAAGCAAGTTTTGTTATTTTCACCTATTTTTTCAACGGTTTTTAAATACTTTGAAATCACAAGTATATGTCTCATATTGTAGTTACCATAACTCTATTAACTCTGCTCTCCCTAAAATTGACCAAATTTAACTGTCTTCAATAAAAAATTGCTTTATTGCTAGTGTTAATTAATAAAATACAATTTTCATTAAAAATAATTATTCTTCGTTACGAAAAATCATTTAAAATACCTGAATCATATTTTTCAGAATATATTAATATGAATATGTTAATGTTGTTTATTATATACTTCTTTTAATGTTTTGTATCGTTCTCAGATGTATAACTTCAACATGAATGATGTAACCAATATTATGTAACCATATTTTGATTTAAACGAGTGTCCGTGGAGTTTCTTGTCCGTTCTTCTCCATAGGTACCTACTACGCTTTGGAATGGGCGACTAGCTTCATATTTCTGACTGACCGAACCCTTGACAATTCAAAAGTGCCTGTAATTGGTTTATTTGAAATAAATGCTTTGAGTTTTCAGTTTTTTGAGTTATTACAAAGGTGAGATGCCACACACACATCATATGTGACTACTGTAAGGCTCGCTCGTTTTTATTATTAAAATTGTATCTATCTTTTATATAGATTATTATCTATATTGTGAATGCAGTCTACTAGTAGACTGTAGATTTGTTGTTAAGTACCTGGATATTTGTTGAAAGGCCTACACTGTCCTCCATATACCTATTATCACAGTTACCTATTTCAAAATATTGTAAAAGCCAATAATTATTTTTAATAGAGTAACCGTGGAATTTCTTGCTGGCTGATCTCCATGGGTCTTCTCCATAGGAAACGACCAATTGAAACCGTGCACCTAGCTTCTGACGTTTCATAAGTGATAAAAATATTTTTATTTTAGTTTTGAAAGTAATTCTGTCTTTCCGTCTGTTATATTTCCACGCCTTTTTTTTTTTTTTTTTGGGTGGTAAATTATCAAATAACTTCTCCCGCTCTGGGTGGAGCGGGAGGGCGTGTCAGACTCTTACTGACTAAAACCCACCCGTGTTCCTTCCGTTGCCTTTACGTTGCCAGGGGCCACGATATCCCTTTCGGACTTTCCCGCAACCCCGGCAGGCATCGGTCCTATCGGACCCCTTCCGTTGTGCTGACATCTCTTTGAGGCGCGCGTGGAACACAGCGCGCCGTCGACCCGGGCCTGGTCCTTATCGGACGGCGAGCTACCCATTGCTCACCGTCCGCAAGCCCGCGCCTACGGTGGCCGGGAATCGGCCTGCGATTCCCGACGCCCAGGGCGTCTGCGGCTAGGGGCGTGAGGGCGCGAAATTTGCCTCTTCCTCACGCGTTCTGCCTCCTCCTTCGCGAGCATTACTGCTTCGCAGAAGGAGGTGACGGCCTCCCATGCCCTCTCGCTCCGTACCATGGCCTGGACTAGGGCCGGACGCGAGAGATCCCCGCCGCTGATCGCCTCCACGAGGACAAGGCGATGCTCTGCCCAAGCCGGACAGACCTCCACCGTATGCTCAACCGTGTCCTCCGAGCGATCCACGCAGTGATGACACCCGGGCGTTTCCTCCCGCCTGATACGGAACAGGAACCTCCCGAAACAACCGTGTCCGGTGAGGACCTGCGTTAGGCGGAAGGTGAGGACGCCGTGGCGCCTCTCTAGCCACTCCTCAAAGAGGGGACTTATCGCCGCAATAGTGGCGTGCCCAGCACTGGGTTGCGACAATCGCACTCTCCATGACGCCATGAGATCCCGCCGGAGCTCTGTCCGCTGTGCCGCGATTTCTCGCGGGAACGGAGTTACGCCCGGGCGTTTCGACTCCTCGCGCCACTCCCAGATGTGCGCGAGGACTTTTGCCTCCAGATCCCATGGCGGTAGTCCGGCAAGGAGGCTCGCCGCCTCACCGGAGACCGTGCGGTATCCCCGGACCAGCCGGGTGGCCATGACCCTCTGGGACGCGTTCAACCGGCGGCGGGCTGGCCGCCGCCTCAATGAGCGCGCCCAAACCGGTGCCCCGTAAAGGGCCATGGACCGCACGACCCCCGCGTATAGCCTCCAGCAGGAGGCGTTTGGACCCCCTAGATTGGGCAGGAGCCGCTTCAAAGCAGCCCCGGCCCGCTCCAGTCTGGGAGCCAAACGTCGGAAGTGCTCCACGAAGTTCCACCGGCTGTCGAGGACGAGTCCAAGGTACTTCATCGTCGACTCGATGCCGATGTGAACTCCTCCTACCGTTATTTGGGACCCCAACGGTGGCGCGTTCCGAGGACCATGAAAACACATGGCCTCGGACTTGTGCAGGGCCACCTCGAGTCCCAATTGCCGGATTCTGCCCACGATTGTCGCAACCCCGTGTGTCGCTAGTTCGGCCGCCGCCTGGTGCGACCTCCCCTGCGCCAGGACCAACGTGTCGTCAGCGTAGCAAACGACGCTGACGCCGCTAGGGAGGTCAGCGCGCAGCACCCAGTCGTATCCGATGTCCCACAGATGCGGCCCCAGGACCGATCCCTGTGGGACACCGCACGACATCTCTCGCCGGTTCCATTCTCCCCGGTGACCGGGGTAGATGACGGCCCTGTCCGTCAAATAGGCCTCGACAACACGACAGAGGTATTATTCATATTCATATATTCATATTCATTTATTTGCGTTCTACAAGGTAATGTATAGTGTTAACAATAAAAGCTTATAGCTAAGAGCCGTTGTAGACTCTGTCAGGGCGTAGCAAAATACTTACAAGCTAAAATTCATATAAACATTTTAAAAATATAATTGAAACAAAATTAAATAAATTCGCAAACACAACAAAAAATAGAGATAATTAAAAATAATAATAATAATAAAAAATGTCAATATCCTTAAAAGTTAGAAATTAAATATGTCAGACAAATTAAAATTAAATTATACAAAAAAACTAATAATTAAAAACAAAATATATATTACTTATTTAATCATAATCCTTCATTCAGGTATTCGTTCACATTAATAGCTTTTGCTTAATAGAAATAATTTTAATTTATTAATAAAGGTGTTGTATTTATTTATGTTTCTTATTTCTTCTGGTAACTTATTATATATTTTTATCGACATGACATATGTACTAGAGGAATGCATTTTTAGTCGGGATGTAGGTATGTTTAATCTATTTTTATGTCTTAGAGTAATTTTAGTTTGAATGTCTTCTCTTTTTGAGTACAAGTTCGGGTATTTACGTACAAATTTACAGATCTCAAAGATGTAGAGATCAAAGATGTAGAGGCACGGTAAGGTTAAAATATTTTGTTCTTGAAAGTGAGGCTTACAACTATCCGTTTGTTCAATATTTACTACAATCCTAATTAGTTTTTTTTTGTAGAGTGAATAGTGTGGGAGAGTCGGTACTATTTCCCCATAATATGACTCCGTACTTGAGCCAAGCATATGCGTATGCGTAATATGCTACCAAAGCAGTATTAATGTCCGTAGTTTTTTTGATTTCCCGAAGGGCGTATGAGAATTTTGATAATTTTGCTTGTACTTTCTGGATATGCGACTTCCAATTTACATGTGTGTCTATGTCTAGTCCTAGTAGGGTGAATTTATTAACTGTTTCAAGCTTATAATTTTTAAAAGTGAAGTTTATATTTATAGGTTTTTTTTGTTTTGGGTGGAATGTCATTATTTTTGTCTTGTCATAGTTTATTTCTAGGTTATGTTCCATCATCCAATGAGTTGTAGAGTCAAGTATTGAATTTAATTTGTCATTAAGGTTGAGATTAGTATTACATGAAGCTAGAATGGATATGTCATCAGCAAACAAAACGCAAGGCTCACTAATATGCTTGGGGAGATCATTAACGTAGACTAAGAATAGAAAGCAGCCGATTACGCTACCCTGTGGGATTCAAGCGTTTATTGGTATGTTTTCAGATCGGAACAATTCTATTTCATTAGTTTTTTGATTAAAATATTCCACTTCTACTAATTGCTCTCTATGTTGTAGGTACGAGGCAAACCATTCATGGCATTTACCACGGATACCTATGCTATATAGTTTGCTAAGTAAAATGTTATATTGTACTCTATCATAAGCTTTCGTCATATCCAGCAGTAATCCTATTGCATATTTTTTAGAGTTAATAATATCGAGGGCTTCTTGTATGTATTTATAGACGGCGAGGGTTGTGGATCGGTTTTTTCTGAAGCCATTCTGAGAGTCATTAAATATGTTGTATTTTTCACAATAAGCGTAAACACGGTTGCACATAGCTTTTTCAAATAGCTTTGATGCAGTTGGTAGAAGAGCGATTGGGCGGTAGTTATTTGGGTCAGTTTTTACATTTTTTTTATGTATTGGCTTTACAAGAGCCTTTTTCAAGAGGTTGGGGAAGGTACCTTCCTCGAAGGATTGGTTTATTAGTTTGTAAAATGGAAGAGTTAACTCATCCGCACATTGTCTCAATAATGTAGGTGGAAGTTCATCTACGCCATAGCTTGACTTATTTTTTAAGTTTTTTATTAATGCATTCACCTCGTAAGGATCTGCTGGACTCAGAAAGATCGAATTCTCCGTTGTAGACATTATAGGTGTATCTTTTCGTTTATTGCCAGATGTGCTCGTACTAATTTTCCCAAAGAGGCAAAGAAGTTATTGAAGATGTTAGCTATCTCTTTAGGCTCTGAAGTCATATTATTATTGTTTATTTGTAGGGCTATATTCTGTTTTTCGCGTCTCATATTTTTGTTTGTCCGGTCATTTATTATACCCCACATTGTTTTTACCCTATTGCTGGATTTCATCATTTTATATTTAAAGTGTTGTTTTTTTGCTGTCACTACAGTTTTCTTTAATATTTTTTCATACTTCCTGTAGTATTTTGTTAATATAGGGTTCTTTGTTTTGGTAATTAAAATCTTTAATAGTCTTTTATTTTTGCAACAGGTTTTTATACCTTTTGTGAGCCAATATTTATTATAATTTGTATTTAATTTGTATTTTTGTAATGGGATACATTGATTCAGGATGCTAATTAGGATATCGTTAAAAGCTTCATAGTTTTCATTAATATTTTTTTCAGCCGTTATTATATCATTCCAATTTATTTCGTGCAATTTTGATTTAAATTTTAAAATATTTGTATTGTTGAATCGTCTTTTTGTTGTATACCAAATTATTTTCTTTGTTTGCTTTGGTAACGTTAAATGTAATATGACACTATTGTGATCGGAAAAGCCTAATTCTTCTACCGTTGTGTACATATCTTTATATTTGAAATTTGTGAATATGAGGTCTAAACATGTTTTTGTAGTAGGTGTTATGCGTGTCGCGGTTTTTATGTGCTGTGTGAATCTAAATTCCTGCATTACATTTAAGAATTGGTTTGATTTTAAATTTGCAGGCAGGATATTTATATTAAAATCGCCCCCTATAATAACATTAAGCGTAGAGTATTTCATGTTTACATATCTTAGAATTTTTTGTATTTGATGATAAAACGTTTCTTCTTGTCTTTTGTTCCAATACATGGTTATAATTAACAGATTTTATTTAGGTAGTTCTGTAGCACATACCTCTAAAACATATTCTATGGACATATCCGTAATGTCGTTTCTCTGGATGTAGTTTATATGGTTCTGAAGTAGGATACAGACTCCTCCTCCTTGTCGAGTGCTGCGACAGTAAGATGCTGCGAATTTATATCCACTAAATGTAATAATATCTAACTTTTCTTGCGTTAGCCAGGTTTCTGAGATTCCTAGTGCTTTGCATGTTGGATTTTCAGTAATAAACGCTTCGAGAATATCCTGTTTATTGTAGACTTTGCAGATTCTGGAACAGTATTTTAAATGATGTATCGTTGTCACTTTTATTTACGAAAGGTATAATTTTCATTATCTGTTATGGATGTGCAGCAGACTTGGTCAGTATTGCTCATTGTTATTATATCATTTCCCTGGTAGCTTAAATTTATTTGTTGATTTTTCTTTTGGGTATCTATAATGTCGGTGTGTTTGGTTGGTTTTCCGTCTATATATAATTTTTTATTTCTTATAACTGCATGAAAACCATTTTTCCTGGCCTTCAGTAGTTCTTCTCTAAGTTGTACCCTCTCCTTTCGTGCAGTCGCATCTAAAAACTCGGATATAAACAATCCAGTTCCTTTAAAACATTGGCTGTTGCTCACGATGTATTTAGTCATTCTTTTGCTGAGCAACTCAATAATTAGTGGTCTGTTCTTTAAGCCTTTTCGTCCCACTCTATACATATCTTCGATGTACCCTGATAGGTCCATGTTCGCAATATATCTGAATAGTTCTATAAGTCTATTGTAAAGTTCGCTTTGGGGTTCTCTATAGTACTCAGTAAGACCGTACAATACTATTTTTTTGTGGTTTATTTCAGGAGTCTGTGATGATTGGGATTGATAGATTGGAATTTCCTTTATTTCTTTCTTAAGTGCCTCAATTTCTATACGAAGGTTTTCTAGTTTAGTGTTAGTTGTTTCTATTTCTAGTTTTCTGACGTTATTTTGCGTGGTTAAATCGCTAATCTTCAGTTCAAAATCTTGTCTTATATCGGCGATTGCTTTTTTGATTTCAGTTTGTATTGTAATTTGCAGTTCCTCTATTAAAGATTTATTATTTTCTTTTAAACGTAGTACTATTAACTCGCTTAAACTTTGCATCGATAGTAGAGGTTGCGTATCTTTACAAATTTCAATACTTTCTTGAGTTTGCAGAGTATCTCCTATGAAACTAAGGTTGTCCGAGCAAGTCGTGTCATCACTAGGGTTAGTTATTGTTTTTCTCATGGTGATATTGTTTCCCTCTTCTGGTGTGATTAGGTACTGGGTATAACATTCTAGGTCTTTCGCAGATCGTACAGGCGTACTATCAGTGTTGCCTGTCTTCGGTGTTTTGCAAACGCAAGTCTGGCATTTCCAAGACTTCCTATGTTCCAAAGTCATTATTTTGATGTAATGGTCTTTAGAGACACCAGCGCATTCCAAATCATATCTGCACTTGCATAGCACACAAGTTAGATTCTCTCTTATTGGTACTTTTTGTTGACATCCTGGGCAGAGCGGAGTAGGCGCCATCTCGTGGGATATTTAGTTACTACTAATTGACTTTTGATTACGCCCTCTAGCGTGGAGTAGCGAAAAGTTTTTGATTTGTTGTTAGTAGTCCAAACGTTGTCAATAGATGGCGTCAGAGATGATATTGCGATTTTTGTGTCAGATTGTAGATTATGATAATATTTAGCATTATTTGTGTACCTTTTGGAATTTCCTTCCTTCTTTGTTTTCGGATGACGCAGTTTCAGAAGTAATTCAATGGTTTTGTAATGGATCTTTTGAATTCAAAGTTCGTTTTTTTTCTTGGCACTTTTAAACAGTTTTTCCCGTTTAACTGGATATTTCACAGGATCTTCAATTACACTCACTATATGTCATATAAGTATTCACTAAAACACTATATCTTTACTAAATGATCACTTAAACTATTTTATTTAAATTTATAGTACGGAGCAGGTAGGTCGGCATCCGGTGATACCGGAGTGCCTCCCTGATGCAACTCCAGGGCAGGGTATTGAAGGCATTGGCGATGTCTAGAGACACCGCCAAGACGACCCCACCCCGGGACACAGCGTCCCCCGTCGTGAGGGCTCGCACGCGCATGATGGCGTCAACCGTAGAGCGCCCCCTGCGGAAACCAAACTGACTCTCCGCCAAATCCGGCCCCACCCGCACCAGCCGCCCGACGAGGCGGTCTGCAATGACTCTTTTAAAGAGCTTGCCCACCTCATCGAGCAGCACGATGGGCCGGTAAGCGGATGGAGAGCCCGCAGGGCGCCCCGACTTCTTAATGAGGACCAGTTTCCCCGTTTTCCAGCGAAGTGGGAACTGGCCCCTCTCCAAGCATGCGCTTAGGAGCCCCCTTAGTCGAGGCCCGAGAGCCTCCAAGGCCAGGACCCAGGCTTTCCCAGGTAAGCCGTCGGGTCCTGGGGCGGTATTTTTGGCATTCAGCCTACGTACCGCCACTCTCATCTCTACCTCGGTCACCTCCGGAGCATCGTCGTCGTCGTCGGCGGTGTGATCCACATCGGGCACCGCAGTAGGCGGAGCCATGGGCGGGGAGGCATGTTCCCCTCTCGAAGGGAACAGAGCACTCACCACGTCCCCCACAAGCTGCGGCCGGAGACTCTGCGTCAGCGGGAGAGCCCATGGGCGGAGTTTCTCCCGCACCATCTTGTATGGGCGTCCCCACGGGTCCCTGTTCGGAGTCTCCAGCGTTATATTTTCACGCCTTAACGGCTAAACGGATTTCAATTTTATTTTGCACAAAAGTAGACCACGACCTGGGTCCGACCGATCCCGTGGGCTAATGTTCGACCTCCACGAGGGCGAAGTTGCAGTCAAAAACTAGTATCCAATAATTTTGTCTGTCTCGCCTACCTTTTTCTGATTAAAACCTAATCTCAGACCTTGTACCAATCTTACTTCTTTTCTAAAAGAAAAATCCAATTATCGTCGCACTTGCTACTTGGTAGAACAAATGAGCCGTTCAATTACTAGGACTAGATATCTAGATTTAAAACGTACCTAAACTAAGGTACCTACTATCGTACGTAAAGACAGACAAATTGACTTCCAACTTAAATAGTCCGTATATTTAAATCGCAACTGTCAAAAACTGAGAGTTGTATGAAACAGCTATAATACGGCAAATTGACGTAGTCTGTCAATTTGATAAATAATTAGCTTCCCTGGCACATAAAGTTACCATGTAATAAGGTACTTTAAGGCCCGTTATACACAGTACGGTATTTTACGGTACGGCGTTTTAGTCGCACCGTAGAAAAATCATAAGAGCTTGCAGGTATATGTACGGCAACGGCGCCGTGCCTTAGTGCCGCCGTGTCTGTCAACAAGCATCCATAGTAAT
This sequence comes from Xanthia icteritia, assembly GCA_949128155.2. Classification (NCBI taxonomy): domain Eukaryota; kingdom Metazoa; phylum Arthropoda; class Insecta; order Lepidoptera; family Noctuidae; genus Xanthia; species Xanthia icteritia. The sequence continues at coordinate 9,216,938 of OX421942.2, read as the reverse complement.
CCATAGTGATGATACAACACTAACAACCATGCCTACACACGGCGAATCAGCCGTAGATTTTCACGGCAATAAAAACGTGTACAACCGGCCTTATGTGGATGTAAAGTCTGTTTGTTGCCATGAGATAGGTACATACAATTTTCCCTTTACGCCCCGTCTAACCTTACAATCAGTATAAAAGCTTTTATCTCTTCTCTATAAATATAAATCACGCTGTCTGGTTTGCCTATTACTTTGGAACTTGCATGTCTACATCATCTTTAACGTCGCTTCGTGCTATTTAGAAAAGTATCGATACTTATTCACTTTGCTGATTTATCGATAAAAGGTTGCGTAGGTAGGTAGAAAGTAAAAGATACCAAGATTGTAATAGGAGCGTAGGAGTGCTGCGGGCACGAGACAGGTACTTGGGTGTATATTTATTATTTGTTTTCAAAATTTGTTAATATTCAATGATATTCTTATTGTTGTGTGTTGTCTTTGCATAATAAATAGAAGGTACCAAGATCCGAGACTAATTGTCTGACAGACAGCGCTGTTTCCATGATTAAAGATATTTTCTTATTTTATTTATGGATATATAAAAATAAAATGTACACAAAGTAAAAAGTTAGTTGAATTAAAAAGTTAGTTGAAATATGTTTGAATCATAGAAACATAAATATTTTAACAAACTTTTTAATAAAACAAAATGTTTTGGCAATTCGAACATTATTTTGACAACCTTCTTCGAGATAAATCGAAATTGCGCCCGGCCGGCAATGTTTGTATGAAAATCCATATCTGTTGTGTTTAGCGGCCGAATAAATTTTCAGCCTTCAATGTTTTTATCAAATTTATTTCGATTATGGTTTGTAACTACGCGTTTTGCAACGAGTGCATAATTAGATTGTATTCATATCTTGTTCGTTTTCACGATTGAATATAGGAACATATTTCGATGGATTTGTTTTCTACATATTTGAAAGACTCAATATAAAAAATACAGATGAAACACTACGAAAAAAATCGTAACATCGATAGCACCAAAACTTAAAGATCATACTACTGCATCACTAAACCATAGACAATTTCTAGCGGCCATTGTTGTTTGGCAAATTTTGAAACGTGACATGGCAGTATGGAATTAGCAGGTACTATCATGGCAACATGGAATTTGTATATAATAGAAATTGACTTTGAATACTCCAAGTATGAACTATCCTATACTATTAAATGAACATTCTCTACTTTCACCCGAGCAGAGATTTGCGCTTTTTTTTTAATCTCATCAAAGAGACTTTTTGCCTTCTATGTTCTATATTATGGGGTTTTTTTACGCCATCTGTGTAAATAAATAAAATATGATAATTAACATAATATTTCATCAAATTATATATTTTTCACTATATAGTAATCTTAATCGCAAATTAAGATTACTATATAGTGAGGGTAGAAGGTAGGAAGGTATTCAAAATATTATTTTGTGTTTATTAAATTTTTTATATGTATAGGCTGTTCAGCGGTTTTGCCAGTGCCTTTATTTACACCTGCGCGCGCATTACTAGCGTGAAAAACAAAACCAGAGCGCGGCATTTTTCATAAATATTTTTTATCGTTTTGTTATCAAAAATACGAAATCTAAAGTATTGTCACACCAACGGATGTACAAAAGCTTTTAAAAAAAGCTCCGGATCAGTTGAACTTTATAAATCTAAATGTTACTGTCTATGTAGTAACGATATTGTAGCATAAGTTCTTCCAACAAATCTTTTTTTTTCCTCGCAAGTGTGTTGAAAAACGTCGTATGAAACGCGTGTGCATTGATCATTACAAACTGGGCCTTATCGCGTCACCTTATCGCGCCAACCAACACAGCACACTAGTATCATAATGTATTCCTTATTTTTAACATAATAAAACTCTTTATATCATAATATAAAGAGATTTCATAGTTGTACTAAGAAAGGATTTTGAGTCCCCAGAGCGGGCCAAAGAGAGGGTTGAAGTTTGGATCCGACGTCACAACTACATAATGTGTGATCCTCAAGTCGACACGTCTGTCTATGATGTACATTTTTTATTTATTAATATGTTCACCTTTATGCGTACAGGAAGGAAAAAGCATGTTAAATATGTTAGGGTATAAGGAAAACTCAATTTTCCTCTTCATAACGACACATTGAAAGAGGAAAAATATGTTTTCTACATAGTCGCATTCCAAAGAATTCATTATATTTCGTGTTATACGAAGTCACACTGTATATTAATAAAAATTATTTGATATTTTTAAAATAAAAATTATTTGAAAAATATCTAAAAAATAAATATATATAAATAAATATCAGAAAAATATCAAATAATTTTAATTGTTTGTATTTCATGTGCGTGTACCAAATGAACTGTTTAGCTAAGCAATGATTAACTGCGCGTTGATATAATTTTAATCGTACTTTTTTTTGCTTGTTTTTAACAATTTAAACATATTTATTTACTTAGACTAAATGATATATATACATATTTGTAATTTGCTTGTCAAGACCTTTCTTTAGAGACTAAATATATCATGATTATTTCAATATTTTTTTTTCGAGGTCATATATTGACGTCTAAAGTCTAATTTATTAAATTTACAGAATTTATATAGCCGAGTTCACCCGGAACATTATTATATATCTATTGATACCTCATTCATCAAAATCGGTTGAATACTTTAGGTGCTACGGTGGAACACACGTAAATATGAACATACATAGGTACATAGACTGCTAAAATCATAACCCTTTCTTTTGGTACTGCCGTCGTCGGGTAAAAATGGAACATTCAAAACAATAATCGACAAAAAAGACCCGTGCGAGGCCAAAAAGGTTCCTATCTCAGCATAATGCTGCGATATTTAAAATAAAATAGCACACAACCTCTATCTTCATCTGCCTAGCCTTTTCCTAATTATGTTGGGGTCGGCTTCCAGTTTAATTGGATGCAGCTGAATGATGACCAGTATTTTACACGGAGCGACCACATGTCTGACCTCCACAACCCAGTTACTGGGTAATACGATACGCCTTGGTAAGACTGGTTGTCAGACTTTCGAGCTTCTCCACAACCCGTAACGTGCTTTCCGAGGCACCTCTATCTGATTAATAAATGATTTTAAAAACACATACTTACCTATTACAATACCATACCAAGTTCTATAATTAAAGTATACAAAATCACATAATGAGCTCCTAATAATTGTTTACTAAAGTGACATTTACCTCTCTATCGGAATTAATTGAAACCGGTCGATACAAGGCTTTGCGTCGGCAACCAGCAGAAATCGTGCTGATTTATTATGTAAGCTCAGTTTCACGGAATTTATAGGAGATTTGCATATGTATCACGAATTTTGTTGGGAGTTTCAAACTTATAGGTATGGCATTAGATGTTAGGTATTTATTTGTAGCTCATCCCGCACGTGGTTTCGTTGAAATCTTATCAAATCAATTTGCATCGATCTTGTTTAATGTTAATAAACGGTCCGTTAACCATTTAATAATTTTAATTTCCAAGAACGATTTTACGTCATAAACTTCGATCTTTAGGCATTAAAAATATTTTATTTGGTACGAGAATCAAAGGGGACGTACATCTCATAGCAGCCGATCTCTCTGCCAGGAGTCATCCACAGTTATGTACAGAACAATTGATGTTTTTCTCAATAAAAACCTTCAATACAGTAAAGATCCAAACTACAGTAACATCATTAACATTTCTTGAGGCATTACAATACTTACTAGGTAATTAATTGTACACGAAATTCCTAGTATTAAAATTTAATGGGAAACGACGACTCCCACTGCAGCTGGGACTCGCGAATTCTCCATTAAGTTCAACATTTAGGTGCTAATTGGAAGTATTTTCGTCACACAGCTTTCTCTTTGAATCGAATACACTATATAGAGTTTTGAGAACAATACATTTCTAGTAGCTCCAGCAATTAGTTCTTTTTGATCAACTAACGTCATGTTTTTAATGATGGAGTTGAGATGTATTATTTTAAAAGTACCAACGAGCTCAAGTTCACGACTTCACCTGTATGGTGTTTCAGACGACGTCGAACTTCAGACGAACAAAGGCACAACCTTTTCGCCATATATCAAAGCGTAGTAGATGCAATAGGTACACGATCTTCATTGTTATTTTTTCGGGAATCTTTCACAACAAAAATTCCTTTGCTCGACCAGCTAACTGGACACAGGACGTTCAAACCTACATCATACATCTCAGTTCTTCGTTACTGGAACGAACGAATACACTTCCTGTTTAACCTGAAGGTTTTCGAGTTACGCCTACGACGTGTTACCTACCTACAATAAGAAGAAAAGCATAATTATCTTGGTTTAATAACCTTGTCGCTTTTCCAATATCAATTAACAATTAACATTCCGCCCTTTGATCAGTGTTGAGAATAGTCCTCACTTTTTGTTTCTTTGATGAGGCAATTAAGGTGTGTAAATGAGTTGCGGGGCAATTATTTGTATAGTCACCTTTTAAAATCCATGTCTTCAGTAAATACGAGACGATCTTTACTTTCATATTGCTGTAAGGCGGCCCTTACACTTACAACAAGTATGTGCAATATGATTGAATCAACCCTTGCACTCAAACGATCCATTATCTTCACGCAATAACTTTGACGGCCCATAAGCTTCGATGTTGTCGTGTGAGCAAGACCTGTGCAATACTTAAAATACACGATGCAATTAAAATGCGGTGCAATAAAAATTAAACTGGCTCAAACTTTTGTTCAATTAATGCGCAATCTTCAATATTAACCCTAAACGGTCAAAAACATTGCACAATTCGAGATATTTTGCAATATCGATCGTGTACGGTCCGGCTAAGAGTATGACGGTATATTTTTAAACGACTTAAGAAAAGAAGGCAGATTCTCAATTCGTATTTTTTTCTAACGTTAGTTGCCTCGAAACTCCGTCATTCTTCATCTTTTCGTGTGGTTAGTGACTAACCTGGTGTCAGAATTTTAAAGCCGCCCATGGGCCTCTGACTTGTTTTCACATGCCGTCGAGAAATATCTCTCAGGCGTTTTCCTCACGACGTTTTTCCTTCACCGTTTTTGTAGCCAGTGATAATTATACAATACGCACATCCATCATTTATAAACCGATTATAATTAGTATCAGAATAGTCGGTACGCACTTAGGTAAGTTAATTAGGATTGGTACCAATATTCAAAACTAGCCGCTTTATTAGCAAATGCAACCCGCAAATACTTCATCAATAAAGTACCTGAGTGTTCATCAAATAGAGCTAAGAGGTCAATATTAATAACGCTTTGCACTAATTACTTATTAATGCAACATAACATGCTGTTAGCAGAGCTCAAACTAATCAATTATTGATGCCCTGAACAAGCAGTCCCAATTCAAACACGAGTGTTTGTTATAATTTCATGAATTAAATATCCGGTTCTTCTCCTCTGGTAAAATCATAAAAGTTTAATAGCGTATTATGGGATTGTTAAAATCTAGTGAAATTTTATAATAAAATATATAACCCATTCAAATAACTTGTGTTTTGATTTAAATTTCCAAGATAATATATGCATGCGTACATAAGTTTAAAATAATAATAATATGTTCAAGTATTAAAAAAGGAGAGGAAAGAATCATAGATGCAATGTAATTTAATTTATTATGATGTAATAATTTAACAATATTGCTATGGGTAAATACCTGATAAATAAACTATAGTAATAATAATAATGGTGCCTCATTTCATTAAACCCGTCTAACGGGCTTCTGCGAGTTGGCTTCGGCCCCTCGTACGCTTTCCAAAGGTCCGGGACCTTGGGTCCCGAGAAATGTCAAATAATAATAGGGCATCAAAGAATTCATCCGCGTCGTTATCAATAGGAAAAGTGCCCGAAGGCTGCCAGCATTACCACGTTGTATGGCAATGCTGATTACGTTGTTGGTTTTGAAATGCTATAATAGTGTGAAGTTGTATTTGTCCCATACAGAATTGTAGGTGTAGGTATTCAATCCAATCAAATTATATGAATCAATTATTATGTGTAGGCTACAGCCAGTTCTTGGAAAGGGCGATCAATAAATATAAGCGCCTGTTCATTCATTTAATTATCATGCATCTTTGCATAACGCAGGCAGCATTAACATAATCATAAATGCCGCTACAGAGCGTTGTATACCAAAAGAGCGTTGTAAATAGTTCATAATGATTACGACAGCAATGTCATCCAACATTCTCAGAACTGAATATACCTCAAGTAGGTGCCTTCATTAGTCAAAATTTCTGAAACTTCGAGAACACAGAACCTTCATTACCAAATTGCCAACAACCTCTTATACAATCTTTAGGCGATTAAAATGTAATATCCATATTGTCCATATCCATATTGTCGTCTGGTTATTCATATTAGACGCACAGATATTTATGAACATAGAATAGTCATTAGCTGATTTAGAATTCGAATAAGCAAACATATCGGCGAAATTTTGTTAAACATATTTATTCAAATCAGACCGCTTGGTATCGCATAAATCCTCATTGTTGCTTTGATAGGGAAAGCAATAGCATGCAATATTTTTCTTGTACATTTTTTTAATGGAATAAGAGCATGATGGATAAGTCTGATATTCGTTTCGCTCATTACTTTTGTTTATGAGTGGATAAAAATGATTTTTTGTTTTTTTCATGCTTTGTATATTTGGTGGATACTTTGGTATTCAAATTAGCAATATTACCTACATACTGTTGTGGTTTTTGTCGTAGATTAGATTTAAAAGGTAGAATTATTTATTATCTAGTACCAGTAGTAGATTACATATAGACTTATCGTTTCGTCTTAGTACCAAACAATACCATGTTATCTACTATGTACCAGGTTACTCAGAAAGTCTTGCGACTAACAGTTTTTGTCTATGGGACACTGATTGGTTTTGATGTCAATTATAACTATTACTATTTATAACAAAAAAATACAACATTCGAAATTTGAAATTCCCTCCAAAGTATTTTACGAGCAAAATTTAAATATTCTGTCTCACTAAAAAATGTAATTACAACAAGAACATTTCCGCGCGATGATTTTGTACGATTTCAAATGTCGACTAAAACCAGAAGAATCGTTTGAAAGACTGAATAGCGTTCATAGACAAAAGCTCTTCTAAAGCGACTGTTTTTCGCTGGATCAACGAATTTAAGCGTGCTCGAATAACTTTGGCGGACGAAAAAGAAGTGGCCACCCTATGACGGCTGTTACAGAAGAAAACGTGCTGGCTGTGAAAAATTTAATTCAAGAGAATAGGCGAATTACTTAAGAGATTCAGCATATAAGTACTGCAGATTGGATCGGGAAGTGTGTATGAAATTCTACACGGGCATCTTCTGATAAGTAAGATAGTTTCATGCTGGGTACCGCACAATCTAACGCAGACTCAGAAGGAGGTTCGGGTAGAATGGTGCCGAGACATGATAGCAAAATTTGAAGCAGGCTCGTCTCAGCGCGTTTATTATTTATCATTACAGGTTGCGAATCATGGATTTATCAGTATGATCCAGAAAAGAAGCGTCAGGCGACCGTGTGGCTGTTTCAAAATAAACCAACGCCTACCAAAGTGAAGCGAGCGAGAAGTCAAAATTTTGATCGCCAGTTTTTTTTCTTTGACGGATAATCTGGTGTCAGTAGAAGTCAGTACCCTTACGAGATCAAAAGAGCGTCAATGCTAAATGGCATGTTACCAAATTTTTGCCAGAAGTTTTTACTGCTGCAAGCAGCAAGCGACCGAACACCGGCCTTCGAGGGCTACAACTTCACCACGACAACGCGCCTGCTCACTCGGCGCTCAAAACAAGGGACTTTTTGGACAGTAGACCGGTCAAAAATATAGGTCATCCTCCTTAGAGTCTCGATTTGGCTCCATGCGACTTTTTTTGTTCCCCAAAATAATAAAATCAACTCAAGGGAAAACAGTTTTCATCACTGGAAGATACACTGGCTGTATTTGAGAAGTGTCTGATGCAGACTGGAAAATGTGTTATGGAAATTGGTTAAGAAGTATGAAACTGTGTATAGACGCCAATGAAAAATGAAAAATTCTTTGAGAAGATATAATTTAAAAAAAAAATAACCTGTACTATATTTTTTTCTAGTATCGCAAAACTTTCTGAGTGCCCCATGTATGTGTACCTTACTGTTATTGTTATAATAATACTGTTTATTATTTGTTGGCACAGATAAAAACAGAAACCCTCGGGGATCCAGATCATTCGATCAACAGATCAGAAGACGTGATTAACATTCGGAGGGTGGTGGGCTGGTTGGAATAACCACCGATGGCCGCCATGCCCCACGCACAATGGTCCACCTGAAGGACTAAGTGCGGGAACCAAACCCTCGAATTTAACATAGAACAGAGAACTGTTTATTTTTAACCGACTTCAAAAAAAGGAGGTTATATGTTCGACTGTATGTATTTTTTTTTTTTTTTTATGTATGTTCACCGATTTCTCCGCCAATTGTCAACCGATTTTGAAAATTCTTTTTTTATTCGTAAGGGTATACTCCTGAGGTGGTCCCATATTAATTTTGTGAAGATTTGATGTATACTTTGGGAGATAAACGAAGGAACTCCTCAAAAACAAACAGTACACGTAATGTGATTTGGATATTGTACTAAAGATCAAAAATAATTGCTGGTTCTATCTATCCATCCGTGGTGAACTAATTATAGTCTTCGAAGATACCGCATGGAACTCCTCATCGGTGAACAGTACATATAGGAACTTACAGTGAAAGGTTAGAAGGTTAGGGGATAAGCTCGTATTTTATATTTGTTTGGAAAAGAAAGAAATGTATAGTTAAGTAAAATATATATTTTTTGGTAATTTAATATGTTATGATGGCCCAGAGGTTAAGGCCTCGCCTCTCATGCATGAGGTTGTGGGTTCTAATGTGACTTTTTCAATTCATATGAACTTTCTGAGTTTATCTTGGACATTATTGACATCAGGGAAGGAAAACATCGTGAGGAAACATGGACTTATAGTTATTTCTAAGGTGCCAACCCTAGTGGGGCAGAATCCATAAAGATTTTAGACTAGTGGAATCTGCCCCACCAAGTCGAACTAGTGGGGCATATTCCACTGAAAATTTTTAGGCATTCCTCTTTGCCCCACCAGCGGGGCGCTTGGAATGATTCGTAAATTTTTGAAAAATCTTTTGTTATGTTTCCATTATTCGACTGGTATACGAATTTGTGCGGGGTAGGTATAAACACAACTAAAAAGTGAAAAATAAAAACTATTTTACAAAAAAAAAACAACCGACTTCCAAAAAAAACACTTAAAAGAGAAAAATAACTTGAATTTCGGAAGTCGGTGGCAAAAACAATAGTATTTTATTAGATACATATATAGTAAAATATACCTACCGTAATATATATGAAAGCAATTCATAACTATTTCCCTAGGGATATAACTATATCACGGCTTCAACTATGCGAACTGCGAACCATCTTAAAATATAACTATATGGATCTGTATTTTCGTTTTTGCCACCGACTTCCGAAATTCAAGTTATTTTTCTCTTTTAAGTGTTTTTTTTGGAAGTCGGTTGTTTTTTTTTTGTAAAATAGTTTTTTATTATACATATAATTCTTTATTGGTACAAATCTCAACGAAAAGCTTATATTTTTTGTTAACCATGTATCATTTTATACAACACATAAAAGTCTTCAGAGAAGAGTGAAGTATAAAGGTATTCATAAGCCAACGGCAAACAATTTCTCACTGTCGCTATATATGCATTATTGCAATTTTTATACCAACCAAACGTATGGTTCCCCGGAGTACTATACACCAGAAAGGTAGAAAAAATATTGCATACATGCTTGAACATATTTGCCCTAGTTTCTACTTATTTAGATATAGATTTTTTTAAATTACATATTATTCAGGATTCTTTTTACGAATATTGCGTGACACAACCTTTATAATTCTATACAGTACAGATATATACAGTCAGCAAAAAAGCCGATTAACACTTCAGTGAATTCAATCTTAATTATTGAGCAAAATATTTAAATAAAATCGGAACAGAATATTGATTCTTCTATTCCGATTTTATTGAAATATTAAGCAATTAACTATTTTATTTAATAAATAAAAAAAGCAGTTTATTGTATTATTTTGTGACAATTTTGATGATAATTATGTAAAAGTGACAGTGTTAATGGATTTTTGATGCCGGTTTACTTTTTTCTAGGAGTTGGCGTTGTTGTATTGATTTTTAAATATCTATAAATTATACATTTTGAATTTGGGTTAGACTTACGGTGTCAAAAAACGCTCTCTAGAAAAACACACCAACTTACTTTCTTAAATAAAGTTTCAGTAACATCATTCACCGGTAAATTGCGCACGCGATGTGGCAAGGGCTAGGAGGCTGTTATTGAATGCTGACGTATTAATTATTGATTAAAATATTTTAATTTTATTAAAATATTTTTTTTTTATTAAAATATTTTAATTTTATTAAAATATTTTTTTTAATTAAAATATTTTAATTTTATTAAAATCAGAACGAGTAAAATTTAAAGAATATTTACTCTAAGCTATTGCAAGAAAATGTAAATTGCAGTTTATCGTACCATTTTGTGTCAATTTTGACGATAATTTCTTATGTTAAAGTGACGGTTGATGATAGCTCTAGTATTTGACGCTGTTGTATTGACTTTTTAGATAGCTACAAATTATACAGTTACTGGTTTCCGCCCGCGAGTTCTTCTGCGTTTACCGGAATAAAAAGTATTCTACGTGCTAACCTATGTCATGGGGTACCCATGTGCAAAATTTCATCCAAATCCGTTTAGCCGTTTTAGCGTGAAAGCGTAACAAAACGAGCAAAGAAACTAATAAACAAACACACAGTCAGGATTGTTATATAAGGGCAGCTTACTGGGTCTAAATGGCGCTTTCGCAAGTGGCCGTTATTGAATGCTGACGTCATATTATCGAACCGCTTCCCTTTTGCAGCTCACGTTTGATGAATGTGTCTCGCCGTCTCGCCCGCTTGTAACACTATGAATATTGAATGTCCGATAACTACAATGAACTTGCATTGTATACCATAGCAGTAGAATTGGGTGTGTTGGTACTGACCAACACTACCAACACACCCAATTGGCTGACTGATGGATGAATGACGGAGGGATAAGTATTAAAATTCAAAATTCAAAAGTCATTTATTCAAACTAGGCTGAGAATCAGCAGTTTTCAAACGTCAAAATTACATAAGACAGTCCCCTTAAACGCCCACCCTTCACCACTTCCTATTGCTTTAGCTGGGAAGAAGAAGTGGCGCAACAAACTCCCAAGCAGCACAGCTGTCTGTTCAGTTAGAAAAAAGTGATTCTATATAATAGTATGCAAAATGATATTTACATTACGCAACACAAAACATAATTTAAATTATAAAATTAATAGCCATATGGCAGCTAGCACACGCCAATATACCAACCAAAAACATCGAGAACTATACTCAAGCAGAAATAAAAATAAGTTAACGAAAACAATATCTAAATAAAAGCCTCCAGGCATAAAGGGCGTGCCCGCTTACATATAGCTGTAACTAGAAGTTATAATTGATAAACTAGGACCATCGAGGTAAATTAAAAAAATATCGAGGTCGCTAGCTAACCACATATTGCAATACAACTCATAAAAAAAACATTGTAATGAGTAGATTATGTCAACATGTATTGAGATTAGAAAGTTGATTACGACTGTCATTACCTAGTGCTTAGAAATATCATTGTAAAGCAATGAACACCATACTTATTTCTGCTCACCAACATCAGCGTCCTTCTCCCAATTTGTTTATTTGTTTAGGGTTGATGCTACTACATTCTTCCAAACACCTCTATGGTTAACATGTCGGTAGTCGTCATCTCAGAATTAACTCCCTCTTTAGTCATATCATCTATTCCATCGATTTGTGCGCAACAATTTATTTAGATAAGTATGACTCGTATATACCGGAATAATTTCACCATTGGTGATTTTAAAACTGTATTTTTGACTTCCAGAACACAAAACTCATTTATAAAGTGGACTCATGATAAGGCTTGTTTCCACATGGCTAAGCCCAAAGCGACACAATGCAACATGATTGATGGACCGCTCAACATTACATACAGTGTATCCTGTACTTTATAAAACGTTTTAAAGCGATTTCTACTTAACGAAATTAAAGTTTTGAAAGTGACTAAAATATAGTAGGTTTCTGAATATATTTTTAATAATCTTAACAAAATAAGTTTTATTCAAATTTGTGGATAGTGAAACGATAATTACTGTAACTAATACTAGCCACACACATTTAACGATTATAACTTAGACATGCACAAGCCTACAGAAAAAAGGCAGCACTCCATATAATTTGGGTGTCGCACTTAGACTTTGCGTACATTCGGAAAAATTGTCCCAAAAGATAGATCTCGGTCAAATTAAGATAAAAGTTAATCACAGCATATTTTTTTAATATAAGGTTTTGCCAGAAACACGTTTTTTAAAAACCAAGTGGCTCCGTATAAACATACCCCATGACAGTAAACCAAAGAGTTTATTATGCAGTAAACTAACGAGTAAACAGTATATGACATTCAAAGATGGCGGAAATAAATAGTTCCAATAATGGCTACTGAAGGGAAAAGTGGCACTAGTAGCTGGCTTTTTATATTAAGCCCTCTACACATTGGATCTCTAGAAGAGCGTCATGTCCTATTATAGCATACTTAGCAGTCTTAATTACGTTAGGATTGACAAAATGTATTTTGTTATTACTACTAATGTGAACGTCCTCCAAACTAATATTATAAATGCGAAAGTGAGTTTGTTTGTTTGTTACGCTTTCACGCTAAAACGGCTGAACGGATTTGGATGGCTCACGGATAAACCATGACCTGGGTAAGGACATAGGCTATATTTTACATCCTGGATCACAGACGAAGTTGCGGGTCATTGATAGTATAATATAAAGGCTATCAGACTACGCTTTTGGAGGCAAGATATCTAGAGCAACAGAGTTAACATCGCCGATGTTTCAACAAATATTTACAACGACACATCAAGACAAAAAAGAGTAATGACATTAAAATATGACAATTAAGACATTTCTGATTTGAAGCTGACGCCGTGTCCTTGTGGAGGCGATCGGGGGCAGGGATCTCTCGCGTCCGGCCCTGGTCCAGGCCATGGTATGGAGCGAGAGGGCATGGGAGGCCGTCACCTCCTACTGCGAAGCAGTAATGCTCGCGAAGGAGGAGGCAGAACGCGTGAGGGAGAGACACATTTCACGCCCTCACGCCCCTAGCCGCCGCAGGAGACGGGACTGGACTTCGGGAATCGCAGGCCGATTCCCGGCCACCGCACCGTCAACTCGATCAAGCTCGGGTCGACGGCGCGTGGTGTTCCACGCGCGCCTCAAAGAAATGTCAGCAAGTGAAGAGGTCCAATAGGACCGATGCCTGCCGGGGTTGCGGGAAAGTCTGAAAGGGATACCGTGGCCCCTGGCAACGTACAGGCAACGGAAGGAACACGGGTGGTTTTTAGTCAGTAAGAGTCTGACACGCCCTCGCTCCGCCCAGAGTGGGAGAAGGTATTCGATAATATCCCACACAAAAAAAAAGCTGACATCAATAGATTTTAAGGTTGCCATGGAAGCTAAATTCTCTTAAAAACGTATACATAGTGGATTAATTTAACTATCATACACAATAAGCAAATACAAATAGGTACTGGCTTTAAAGCTTGGAATAATACTCTTGTGTTTCAAGGGACAGGATTCTGCTTTTCCAAAATGTCTTAGATTTGATGGAACAGAACTGAGTTATCAATAAGAATTAATGTCTTGTCCTGTAAAACTCCTCTAAAAAAAGAGGTAGCAAAAGTCTCTTCATATGTAAACGATGAAACCACTACCACCAAAATCCTGCTAATTAGCAATTATAGAAATACCATATTCTGGTAAGTATGGTAACTCCATAGCTACCGTCACAGGTTCTGCGTTTAGATATTGCAAATAATTGCGTTCTGATAGTCATATTTAATAAAAATATTCGTTTTATTATTTTTAATCTTTGTGCAGATTAATAAAAAAAGCTGTTGCATAAAGAGAAAAGCCCTGTGACTGTTTCATATAATGTACATAATTTTATTCATGAACGCTTCTGAAATCAAGCGACACCAAAACTGCCATTGTTCTTTGCGCAAGTAAATCGTTACAGGCGTGGCTAGCATTACTTACACTATTTTAAGATTTTACTAGATATACCTAAAGTACGTGTTGAGGCGACTAACATAACGTTAGGTAACACTGCACGGTAACATAATACATTGCCGCAATTAATTTAATCGACGTGTTTGTGGTTTTACGCGATACCATAATAAAATTAATATAACGTTTATTTTCACGTGCTTGAATTACTGAACTGTTACAACGCCTGAATTATTGCTGATAATATATTGCGGTTGTTTGCGGTGTTTCTATTCTAGGTACGTGTTCCAAATACAGGCTTTTGATCTAATATAATATTTTTGATTTAAAACCACAGCAAATAATACAATGGAACTATAAATTTATTTAATTGTGGCATTTAAAACCTCCACGACGGACGATGTACAATGTTTGTCTGGCAAATCCAAGTCATTCATCCCTATTATTAAATTACTTTTTTTAACCTTGGCATAATCGTGTCACGATTTTGACACGATATAAGATATTTTCCAGCTGCATAATTATTGGACTCCTCCGGACCTATTTGCGGCAAAGGGCAGTATTTATTGGTATTTTCCTCCTACATATCTCACGTAGGAAAAAAACAGCAATAAAACTGGGTTCTATTCACAATTTGGGCGATTTCAATAAAGATCAACTATATTTTGACATTTTCAATTATATTGTTTGATTTGAATCCTTGGAACAAAAACTAAAAACTCTATTTTGATTATCAAATCATTTCTGTTAGCATTTTGGGGTAGAGGATATTCTACGAAGCACTGTGTTGTTTTAAATTCGTAGAAATATAGCAAAGCTCATGGACTCTCAAAGGGTGTAGAGGAGTCTAAAAATATGCGGAACACAGCAATAAATACGGGTACAGAACGTATAATTTCAGACAGGTGTCTGTAGAAGCCTTTGGAAAGAGTACCAGGTACTCCGTCTGTGCAGAGGCTTCTATTTTGACACCGTGACAATAATTATTTGTATGGTCAACAGGTATTTCTCGTAAACAATATAGCGAGACAAATCCACAGATGGCAAAATCCTGCATGAGAAAACAATAAAATAGAAACCTGAAATAAAATTGCATTGACCTACAAAATGTCTAAATAACTAAAATATTATAAATAACATTGGTACTTGACTTCGGCATCAAATCTAAGCAAGGCGCTCAACCGTTAATCCAGTGGAAATATAGAAACAAACTCCGTTACATGAATATTCTACGCTCACAGGGATGACTCACATTTGACACACAATTGCGAGTATTACGTCGAACGTCACTCGTTGAGCTTTGATCTTGTTTGAACTTGGTTGTATATGCAGAGTTCGTAGATGCAGGTTTCATTGCCTCTTCATGTTTTTGTCAGCTGTCAACGTCCCATCGCCTCTTTCCTCGGTGACTTAGGTATCATCATTAATAACACAAATGCACAAGAAATCATTTTATAAAGAAATTCATAGTAAACACCGCATTTCATTCTATTTCCATCATCATTAGAGAGAAGACGTCTAGAGCTTGTTACCGTCTTCCCACGCCTTTCTGTTGCATTCAACGCCCACGCAATACATTTTCCTAGAAAATTATATTACTCCCACCTTTGATGTAAAGGTTCTAGTGTACCTATCTACCAACGTGACACGTTGGGAGTCTAGTTATAATAATGTTCGTAACAAGGATGAATTCTGTAAAATGAACATGTAAACGTCTCAGACTTAATAAAAAACCGCACTCCTACAATATTGCGCACTGCAGAACTGCCGATCTATGCTGTAAAAATCTCACGGTGAAAACTTACGTGAAGTGAGCTGTCATTTCACTGATGCTAGGGATGGACACTATTGACAGCTCACTTCACCTAAGTTTTCACAGTGAGATTTTTACAGAATAGCACTGCTGCAGTCACCAAAAGCTTTATGTAATCCTAATCAGGTAGCTAACTACAACTGCTTTTTACTCGACTGCGGCGGATCCAAAAAGAGTGCAATGTTTTTAATGTTTAGTGCATGTGCTCAGTTGTAAAGTCATCTGAGTTCATCTGAGTTTTATGTTAACACATAATATGCAATAAATTATGTTTATTTATTGACTTTACAGTGTAATAACAATCCTTTCTAATTACAATAGCTTAATACAGCAACGCAAATACTTAAAACAATCAACTCCACATACTATAAAGGTACAACACAGCAGAAGCACACGAAATAAAATTACTTTTATTCCAGCTACAGCAGTTTAAGAAAAATATAAATCCAATCCACTCAAGTTGTGTAATGAAATTCATGGAAGCGTTTAAACGTACCTACGATTCATAATAAAACTCTATTATCGGATTCTCCACAGCTGGGAACAAAAACTTTTTTGTTAAGAACAAAAGGCAAATAATTATGCTTTAACGGCGCACATGTGCCCGATGAAACCGTTACAAGAAAATAATAACTTTTTGTTTTATACGAAACGCGCTACCTACGTCTATAATATGGTTTATTTATTCCAAAACCCCAACAGCACATACAACATTCAACATTGGTTTACAAAAGTATTTAGGAAAGGTTAATAATGCTAATGTAATTATTGATGCACATAACATTAAAAGAAAAATGACATGGTTGATTTACTCTAATCACAATATATTCTACTTTATGCTAGGTCTTAACATATACGGCTACATCGCTTGGTCTTGTAATATGTCATGTGTGTATACTATGTATACATCTGCCAACTGCTTGTGGTTGTAATATGCTACAAAACGATATAATCTCGTTTGATATCAACTCGGTCTCAAAGATCACCCTCCAATCAACCATCAGCTTGTATTTACGAATTCCGAGAAATGAAACTTTAATATATCGACATGTAATTACCACACTGAGTACATACATCTTATACAAGATGGAACGAGGATTTATCATCACGCTTGCTAAGTGAGGATTGATGATTTCAGAAGATTTTAATCCCATCTGGATTAAAATCTTCTGAAATCACCAGACGATGTTCGCTCTCACCGTCAGATTTTGAAGTCACGTTGGTATCAACTTGCCAGATTCAAAGTTTCAAACCTCTTTACCTCAATACCACAATGTTATTTTAATCCCATTAAATAAATTGATATAATCTTAGTCATTGCCTACAATTGCTACACAATTCAGTTATGCCTTAAACCCATCCTAAGATTTTGAACCTTACAGACATTAGCCTAATTAATAGTTCAGCACGAATTCTGGTAAACAGTATTCATAGTTAAGCACTCTTTGAAACTTTATGTCTATAGATTTGTAGTCTACACGAGGCAGAGGATATTATCTAGCGCTAGCTAAAGTCGGCGCGTGTAAAGTAACACGTGTTCCCACCACCACATATAAAACAGTATGGTAATTCAGATGACGTATTCAATTCTTCGTAAGTGATGAACGATCCATGTGGAGCTCACGATTCAGCGGGCTGAATGAAAGCGATTCATCTTCGCTGTAACACCACAAAAGCTAACGTTTGTGTTAAGATAAAACAGAAGTTTGCGATATATACCTATATATGTGGAGAAAAGATACCAAGTAGGTACATGACTCACATTGAATGTAAAAACGAGGAGCACTAAGAAGACGGCTGATGATAAAAGAGACAAGCACAACAGGATGATGAAACGTAAAAGAATAGATAATAAATATTTTCCATAAATGAATTATGTGTGTAAAACAGTTTTCGACATTTGAATGACAACTTTATGCCCGTCCATATGTCGTAATAATAATGATTACGAAAGATTTGCAATAAAACGAAAATAATATGCGTCGACGCTCTCACGTCACCTGTCGTAACATTCTCGTATCAGTAACGTAGGCTTAAACTACGCACTTGGAACAATATAACAATTATGTTTTTTTTAAATAATGTGGGAATAAATCTACTATATAAAAATAAGTCGGGTTTTCCTTCCTGACGCTATAACTCCAGAACGCACGAACCGATTTCCACGGTTTTGCATTCGTTGGAAAGGTCTCGGGCTCCGTGAGGTTTATAGTAGGTAGGGTAGGTAGGGTGGGTAGGTAGGGTAGGTAGGGTAGGTAGGGTAGGTAGGGTAGGTAGGGTAGGTAGGGTAGGTAGGGTAGGTAGGGTAGGTAGGGTAGGTAGGGTAGGTAGGGTAGGTAGGGTAGGTAGGGTAGGTAGGGTAGGTAGGGTAGGTAGGGTAGGTAGGGTAGGTAGGGTAGGTAGGGTAGGTAGGGTAGGTAGGGTAGGTAGGGTAGGTAGGGTAGGTAGGGTAGGTAGGGTAGGTAGGGTAGGTAGGGTAGGTAGGGTAGGTAGGGTAGGTAGGGTAGGTAGGGTAGGTAGGGTAGGTAGGGTAGGTAGGGTAGGTAGGGTAGGTAGGGTAGGTAGGGTAGGTAGGGTAGGTAGGGTAGGTAGGGTAGGTAGGGTAGGTAGGGTAGGTAGGGTAGGTAGGGTAGGTAGGGTAGGTAGGGTAGGTAGGGTAGGTAGGGTAGGTAGGGTAGGTAGGGTAGGTAGGGTAGGTAGGGTAGGTAGGGTAGGTAGGGTAGGTAGGGTAGGTAGGGTAGGTAGGGTAGGTAGGGTAGGTAGGGTAGGTAGGGTAGGTAGGGTAGGTAGGGTAGGTAGGGTAGGTAGGGTAGGTAGGGTAGGTAGGGTAGGTAGGGTAGGTAGGGTAGGTAGGGTAGGTAGGGTAGGTAGGGTAGGTAGGGTAGGTAGGGTAGGTAGGGTAGGTAGGGTAGGTAGGGTAGGTAGGGTAGGTAGGGTAGGTAGGGTAGGTAGGGTAGGTAGGGTAGGTAGGGTAGGTAGGGTAGGTAGGGTAGGTAGGGTAGGTAGGGTAGGTAGGGTAGGTAGGGTAGGTAGGGTAGGTAGGGTAGGTAGGGTAGGTAGGGTAGGTAGGGTAGGTAGGGTAGGTAGGGTAGGTAGGGTAGGTAGGGTAGGTAGGGTAGGTAGGGTAGGTAGGGTAGGTAGGGTAGGTAGGGTAGGTAGGGTAGGTAGGGTAGGTAGGGTAGGTAGGGTAGGTAGGGTAGGTAGGGTAGGTAGGGTAGGTAGGGTAGGTAGGGTAGGTAGGGTAGGTAGGGTAGGTAGGGTAGGTAGGGTAGGTAGGGTAGGTAGGGTAGGTAGGGTAGGTAGGGTAGGTAGGGTAGGTAGGGTAGGTAGGGTAGATAGGGTAGGTAGGGTAGGTAGGGTAGGTAGGGTAGGTAAGGTAGGTAGGGTAGGTAGGGTAGGTAGGGTAGGTATAAGTACTTAGTGCGAAGCCGGGCCGGGTAAAGCTAGTTATTTATAAAAGTTGATATTTCGTTGTTCATAATAATTTAATGTTTTAACAAAATCAACGCGGAGTTTGTTTTCGGCATTCTGAATTCTTCAATCAGTAAAAATACTTAATTCAGAATGTTCAAAATCTACATATTTAAAAAAAAAAGATTTTTATATATTTTTTTCAATCCGATGGGTAGGTATTTATTCGCTATTTTATGAGTATACACTCAAATAATCAAAGTACTTTGAGTATACACTCAAAGTACTGAAAATGTATATAAAATAGCGAATAAATACCTACCCATCGGATTGAAAAAAATATATAAAAATTCTTTTTTTTTTTATATGTAGATTTCGAACATTCTGAATTAAGTATTTTTATATATATTATAGCGAATAAATACCGATATATAAATACAAGCGACGTTATTTGTATTTTTGTACCTGCAAATAGTGAAACAAGTGTTACGAAGGAATGAAACATTTTACTAAGTGGTTTAAACCTTTAACTATGACTATCAAAAGCCGCTACTGTTAACGTGACATATGTTACAAATGGATGAAAGCATTTAGATTTAATATCACATTTTAGACTTACTTTGGGAATTGATCTCGTCCTTATATTCGTACAAATTCATAACCTAACACTCCTACTGATCTATCTTATACCTCCACATACCCTTTTCACAAATGAAGGTAGGTAGAAGCTACTCCAATTGAAAATACAGTTACCTAAGTGAATATGAATAAGGCTGGTCGTACACTCGTGGGTGATGATTAACTTAAAAGTTTGATAAAATAATTACATTAGGTAGGTTTCTAGAATTATAGCAACTAAGTAGTCAAAATAAAAAGCCCTCTTCTTCTTTCCTACTTTGCTGTGCCCGACAATGTTCACAATGATCATATTTTTGTGAAACCTACCACCTAAGTTCACATGTGGAAGCAATAAATGTATTGAGTATTGATCGCGATCGCACGCTGTAGTGGATTCAGTGGTTTTTTCCGGGACATCATTTAGTATTTGAACATTCAGGCTTCAGCCGATGTCACATGTACACCTTTATACGCTTACAAAATATTTTTAGAACTATAAAATAAATTGAAGTACTCGAATTGAAAAGACAGGTAAGTGAAAATGAATAAGGTTACACTCGTGGGTGACGAACGCGATCGCAGGCTGTAGTGGATTGAGGCAATTCATCTTACTCCTGTGCTCCTGACACAGGAGGTAGTGTGTTCTTTACTAAGTATTTTCCGGGATAAAGACATTTTATTCTCAAAGTTTTTGCAATTTATTGACTGTGGTAGTCGACGAATCGGGTGTTATGGCGTAACTTCTACTACCGTATCTTACTGAATTCATTTTACAGAGACATTGCCGCAAGCTCTTACATACAAACACAAAGAAATATGTAGGAATTTAAAACTAATGCCTGATAATGTTTTCACACAAAAAAAATCTTCGGACTGACACCTTTTAAATACCGAGTTACTTTTCAAAAATACCTAGTCATACATATTACCTACCGAAAGAAACTGCTCAGGTAGATAAGTAAAATCTCTGTTTTTCCATAACATATCCTAGGACTTTTTAGAAAAAACCTGAATACAGAAAAACAGGTCACTCGTTACTCCCGAAATTCCTGGCCACACTACATATGAATGGATACCTCCTGCTCACCTGCCAGCGTTAGTGAATAGCGCACGGGTCAGAGTTCGACCCGTGATCGACATCAGCCGGTGAATAGACACAGGATTAAACCCTTTCGCCAAAAACGAAGACTGATTCGCTCAAAACGAAAGATAAAAATTACGGACGGCATGACATATCGCCTCTCTTCAAATACATTTATCATGGCAGATAAGTGTTTATACTTTATTATTATCTGTTGAAAAATGTGAGTTGATGTGTTTCATTTTTCTAAAAAAGGATGTAGAAGTATTAGATGTCTCGCTGATGGTGGCGCGTGTGTTGGATCATTTAGCTCCCTTCAAAACGGTTGAGCTGAATGGTGCTGATCCATGCGTCATGTTCGTGAACGGGCGCCGTCAGTTGGGACTGGTCATCTCATAGCTGCCATGGCTTATTTTAAATTTTTGAATGGTTAATTCTTTTTTTCTTTTTATTACGGACGCTTTTACAAACGTGCACGTCCTTCTACATTGTTATCACATGCATAATTTCAACATGAATGATGCAACCAATACTTTGTAATAATTTTTTTATTTAAAAGGTTGTCCGTGGAGTTTCTTGCCCGTTCTTCTCCATAGGTATCTACTACGCTTTGGAATGGGCAACTAGCTTCATATTTCTGACTGACCGATTTCGTGACAATTCAAAACTCAAAGCATTTATTGAAATAAATGCTTTGAGTTTGAGTTTGAGAGCGAGATAAGGACCAACATTAGAATAAAAATAATAATAGAATACAACAGTTCCGTTTATTTTCTACTATTAAAGTTATTTGCGAAAAAAATTAAATAACGAAAAGAAATAAATGGATTGAATAAAATGTGGGTGTACTTATACGTATACCTCTGCCCAACCCTTCGGGGAATACAGGTTGATGTTAGATGTATAATTATTTGCTAACATGGTGTACATTTTAAATAAATAAACAGATCCAATGTGAATATAATTTTAGCATCTAAATAAAAAATCGATACCAACACGAGTAAAAATATCGAAAACGAGCTTGTGAAACTAATATTCTACAAGATATCTGTCACATATTATAGCCCATACATATACAATTCAAAGGTAACCTGCAAATCAACTTGAGGGATTCCTTACGTCGCCCTTTGAACCTTTGAGAACATAAAAAGGAATAAATCAACAGACATCTGCTCAGAACAGATCAAATTGAATAAATCGAGATACAATACTACAAAGAATTTCCCAACTTTCTCGTTTTCCCGACGGCACACTTGAATATTTTGTTGAATTCACCTTTCATTTACCTACTCGGGATTTTACGTTTTATAGTTTTAATAACCTTGGTTTTCAAGGCTTCATTCAGACGGTAATAAAAGTGGGGAATAAAATTCTAAGTATTAACTCATAAAACTACTTTGTAGGTACTTAGACTGAAGTACATTGAAGCACATTGAGCACCCTTCTTAGAGAAGAATATTTTCCAGCACACTTTAGTAATTCATGGCTACTCATCATACGTTGCTCGCTACGTTGTGTCATTTGATCCCTAATTAAAACCGGGGTAAGGTATCTCCAGTTCCCACTTAGCAGTTAATAATGACAGGAAGGAAAGAGACACAATATTAATATGGTCTCATTCTAGCAGAGACTGAGACAAATCTAGCCACAGGAAGGTGTCAATAAAAATGATGATGAAAATTATTTTTTTACCCAAAAAGGCAATCAATCCGAATTAATTCGGTGCGTGATTTGCTTGACAAACCAGTTTCGTCCAATATGACTCCACTCGACTTGTGGATTAATTGAAAGAGGGTGACCACAGACTTCATCCGACTCCCTCGTACTGCCCAAGTAAAGAGATGCAAGCGTATCATTGCTTAGAAACGTACTTTATGTCCACTTTGTTTTTATGTATACTGCACATTCACATTTTTATAAACAGTTACCTACACCTAAACATGAAGTTAGTTAGTTTCTACCAGAAAACCTCAGTCTAACCATTTTGTCGAGGTTTAAGTTTGGCATAACTTTTAACGAAGTTTAAGGTTTACAAACTAGGAATAGTCTAATATTAAAAGATCGATAGGGACAAATAAAAAATATCTTAGTAATTTAGTATAATTTACTACAGCTATAAAGATTACTTATCCAGATAATACAACCATTATAGAATCAATTCCTTTCAAATACTTAATTTGAGCCCATACAATGTTTCATTTAGGTAACGCTCACCGATCGCTCAGCGTAAAAGTCTGTTCTTTATTAACCCATTACTACACGAACGCGCTTTTTACTCATCACTTAGACTTAAGTCCTGAAGTTCGTATTCCCTTTCACGTGTGATTTCCCCGGACGCTCCTTATAGGCTGTTACATACTACAGGAAAAAGCGGTTCAAACATCATAAATACTTAGCTGCCTCCTACATTATTCGATTACCTTTTGAGTTACCGTACTTTCGGTAAATCGATGTTTTGGAGCGAAATGGGCTACGATCAGACGAAGTTTAGAGTTACTTATATGAACTACTGAAATAAACGAACTAAATGAACTTATGAAATAAATTTTAGTTGTATCCAGTGTATCAATATTTTAATGTTTGATGATGAACTACATAAATGTTTGCATGCCAAAATGGTAGAATGTACAAGTAACACCCTATTGTAAATACCTACATTCTGAACAAATAAATGAATATGAATATGAACATTTTATGTGAAGCAAAAATTTTTCAGCGATTCTTTTGTGAAATTTTATTTTATGGAAAATGAGTGTGTAATGAGTTTTTTATTGTTAACAGAGAACTAAAATTGCCTTTTCAAAGTCATTAGTATCAGGTAATAGAACTAACATTTACGAGCTACTTTTACGTAAGACAAAAAAACAGATTGAAGTTGTTTTCTATTATGCTAACTAAGCTTTTGTTCTATGCATGTGCTTCAATATTTGAGTTGGTATCTAAAATAGTGAGGCACACAATACTGTTATATGTAACTAAGATCTCTGTGTTTTTGTGTGTATATTGTGTGCCTTAACCTGGGTCAGCTTTTATTTTCTTTCTTTCTTTTCTATCTCTCTTTCATCATCATCACACCTATGGGCCTACCCCAAGCACCGTCACTTTCACACACCGGTTCTGTGTTCGAGTATCTAGCGGATGTCCTTTCTTAGTCAAAAATACCAGCCTTTGAACGAGACAGTCATGTCGAGCTATTTGAACTCGCTCCCGCTTCGCTTATGACCACGCTCAATCCCTTAGGCAGTTGGGCTAAGATAATGATCTCTGGAATGGGGGAGGCTGTGGATTACTTTTCTCAATCAGCGCGTCGTAATAAATATTTGATGAGCTATAAGGTACAACATTTATTTATGACTAATTTTATTCCTTTGTATTTTATTAGCTTGAGAATATTTTGATTTGGATTGAAAGTCAATGTTACTTTTGTTTCGGGGTTGAAGACAATATAAACGATTATTAAAAGATTTGGTGAATTTCATAATTTTCGGTTTAAGTTGAGAAAAAATATGTAGGTATACATATTTAATTGATATTTGAATTTTAGGGCAAAGAATCCACGTTGCCACGTTAGATGGCAATGCTGCCAGCCTTTTGAGAACTTTTCCCACTAACATGCGGACGAATTTTTTTGATGCCCAATGAGCTCTTCATTTTTTTTTGTTTCTCTGTATACTTGTACATAATTTATATATTTTAGTGTTAGATGTATATTATATTTGAGATGATAAATGAAATATATGTACCATTCGTAATTTAAAAAAAAGGTGTGCACTTAGCAAATCTAAAAAGCGAATTATTCATACAGTGTCGTTTCAAATGTTGAAACGTGATACGATTCCCAAAAGCGTAGATGTTAAAAAGATGTTAGAAGCGAAGATGCTTACCACCTCATTATATACCAACATTAAAGAAGAGAAAAACATTGTTGAATTTAATAAGACTTTGTATATTTTTGACATTGACTGAACAAGGTGGATCGACGACCGCGAGAAGGTCGCGAGAGTCATTTGAAGGTCAATGTGGCAATTGTTAGATAAGGTCATATAGGCTTTGTAGGCAAGCAGTGGACACATTTTGACTGATTCTATGATTTTTAGGTGTATGTTTTTAAACAAGCATCAATTTTGACAATTAAAAAAAAATCTTATACATATATCTATAATTATGTCGTGGCCAGATCTTAAAATTGATCATTTCATGAAATGAACATCGACCGCTGGCCACATCGTGATGTGACCTGACCAGATCTTTGAATACTCAGCGTTTAACGAAAAGAAAAGTTAAACGCACGACTACTTCATGGTGTGGCCAAACAATAGTGATCAAATCGTAAAATATTTAGATTATCCACCGGTAGAGGCGTTGATGTCGCTTTGTTTTTGTTATGCATCATGTCGGCGGCATACAACAAATCAAACAAAGTAGGGACCACGCAAAACAATCCGATGGACTTTCATTGAGTTTCCAAATATGATATTATGGAAAGCCATCAACTTAAAAGTAGCGTTCGCCGGCCGCTACCACGGCGTGAATTGCAACGTAGCACTTAAAATTAGTTAAAAAAATACGCCGCTTGTATGGCACCCCGACCAAATGGGTTAGGTTAGGTTAGAACTGTGACGCGCGAGCCGAGCGAGCGCAGCGAGCAGTGCCGCGGCAGCGATCGCCGGCCCCTGCCACGGCACCGCTCGCTACTCGCTACTTCGAAATTGGTCGCAGTTACTTGACTATTTTTACTACACCTTACACCATGGATACACTACATTAATGATATGGCCAAACGTCGACTGAAATATCATTAAACGTTGACGTTTAAACGATACCTATGGCTAATGATAGTTGGCCATTTCATGAAATTATCAATTCTAAGATCTGGCCACGACATATACATTTGCTTTAATAAATATTATTTGACGCAAAAATGTGATAATTTTATGGTTGTTTGAACGAGAGAGCCCTGGTCAATCGTAACATAAGCACAAGACTATCAGAAAGGACCTCACTAGTACGGGCAAGATTTTCCCTGGCAACAAATCCAGTACCTACAAAACCTATTCATACTCACCTAATTTGTGTTCATCATTCTATTTACAGCATCTTATGCGAGCAATACACCCAAAACTCTTATTTTCCCGGAAATTGCTTTGCCCCTAATTATCTTCTCAAACTTCAGGATTAACGAACTCCGAACGAGTAAGGAGCGAGTGGAGGGAGTAAATTACATGCGTCTAACTTCATTACGACACGCAGAGGTTCAGTCCCTCCCGCTGGTGTTACGTGCCGCCGACCCTAACTTATAAGGGTTTGTTAAAGGTACACAACTTACTGTACTTTGTTTCTTACGCAGTGGGCGAAATGTTTATGTGTGACAACAAAATGGTTCAGCAAGAAAAGCAATTACATTAAAATATTTTGATGGGAGGATTAAAATGAATGCTGATATTAAATGAATAGACGACATTACTTATGATGACAAGCGCCATGACGACTTTTGCAGAATTCTATGTTTTATAAACTACTAGCATAACATCACGCCTATGTTCCCCGAGGGATTGGGCAGAGGTATACCTATAGTACACCCACATTTCACCAGTTATGTTTGAGTCCCATGTAATAGGGGGCGAGCCTATTGCCATCAAATGGGCACAAATCTAGACTCCGAGCTGTTACTGAGAAATTCCAGATGGAAAAACCCGAAACCCCGAAACCCGTTCTATGTATTATAATTACGATTATTTTCAAGAATACTTCGTCAATGGTACGGTACTTTCACAAAAAGCTCTAGAATAGTATATTAAGCATAAACAGAAAATCTTAAAATTAAACTTAACAAATATACAACTAAGTATTATACAAACTAAAATATAGCGTCGAAAAATTCATCCGAATCGCTGTCGACTGGTAGTGTACCCAAGAGACTGGCCGCATTGCCACGTTGTATGGCAATGCTTACCCACAGTAAAAAAAAAATAGCTATATAGAAAACATTGAAATCAAGACTTGTGCCCTTTCAGATTACAATTCAATGCACGCTAATGTTAACGCAACTAAGATTTAGCAATTGCATTGCGTAATTCTTGGCGATTAATTTTTTACATCACGTACTGTAAATCTCCTTCACTTGTGTAAAATTTCGTATGGCAACTCTGCAACTTCACATAAAATGTCAACTTGGAATCCATATCGCAAGGTCGCGTTGCAGCAGGATCAATGGGGACGGTGCCAACATCAACAACACTATCAACATGGTGTTGGCAATGTATTTTGTAGTCTTTCATAAGAGTTAGATACCCCTCGACCACCCGTAGATAATCGTAGAGTGACAGGTACATTTTCTAAATCGTGCATGGAGTTGTCATTTTATGATTACATTTATCCATTCGTTAGCCTGTCATTCTCATGATATTTTATTCTTAACACTTACGAGTATATGTATGTTGGTTTAATTACATTGAACGTTTTCAGTTTTACACAGTACATGGATATTGGCGATTGCAGTACTAAAGTATAACTTCTATGTGTATGACAGCGCAGCAAGTGGCCGTTTAGTTTTGTAACGAAGTTACTAGGAATCACCGAAGAGGTCAGATACGAGTTAGCTGTAGATAAGCTGATTACTGTCATCTGGTTGCGTAGCGGCTATCTTCTGATGACAGATGAGGTCAGCCGAGCTGCTGTCAGACCACGTCCACGACGAACTGCTATATTTTGGCACAATCCTGATGATATTGAAGCTGCTGAACCACTAATACGATGACCACTTCTGGTAAAGGCTATCCTGCGCCGTTATATACAGGGTGGCAGGGTCATCGACGCAAAAACTGTTACCTTGGATTCAGTACGTGATTCTGAACGTGTTGAAATTATTCGTAAGTCACTTTTTTTATCAGCTGTTGCATACATTTTGACAGCGTAAGTATTGCACTTTTCTATGAAAAAGTTTTTTTTTTTTAAATAACCGACGAATAATTTCAACCTTCTCGCGTTAAATATGCTTACAATATTCCAGTTCAGTTACACTATTTTGACACACTTTTTGCGGCTGTCGCAATAAAATACAAAACCCAATCCACTGAAACTTGTACTCTTTATTCATTCCAATTACCATGAAAAGATTAAAAGTATACAAAAACCCAATTAAAATTCATTCGCATCGAAAATTAAGCCAATTAGCACGTACCGATATAAACTGCTGACTCTGACAAGCCTCTTGTAACAGTTTGTGCTGAAGCAGTTTATTTTCGTGGTACTCAACTCATTTGTAAACACAATTAAATATTTATATCGGCCAGGCCCGGCAATCTCGACATAGATAACGATCGCTATACGACCGAATTCGGTCGCAAACTCCTAATGGCCTC
This sequence comes from Xanthia icteritia, assembly GCA_949128155.2. NCBI lineage: Eukaryota > Metazoa > Arthropoda > Insecta > Lepidoptera > Noctuidae > Xanthia > Xanthia icteritia. Next base: position 9,188,370 of record OX421942.2, on the reverse strand, counting down.
ACAAGACGCGCGGGACGTGCTTGACAAGCACTGTGATTTTTGTGTGCTTTTCAAGCAGTTTTGACCGTCTAGGGACGCCATTAGCACTTTGCGACTGAATTCAGTCATATAGCGATCGCTATCTATGTTGTGACTGCCGGGCCAGGTTACATTTTTACGCAAAGTTTATGAAACGTCAGAATCCAAGGTTTTACAAGGTTAAGACTCGGCAAGAAACTTCAAACTGCTTTATGACTATACCTATAATAGCGTGGCTCAAAAGTTAGAATTCTTGTACAAAAGGGCGCTTGTGAAACTATAACGGTAACTATATTATTATCATTCTTATTAAATCACCAGTAACACGCCCCGGCTTCACACGGTTTTTAGTTTAATATTATACATCAATTATACACATAAACATTCTGAAATAAATCCTCTAAATGATGGTGAAATGGCATCTAAATCCGTTACCTACTTTTAGAAGAACAACGCAGTCACACAGACAGACACGAAAAGCGTCTTTAATTTATAATATGTATATCTATATTATATGCTTTCGGTAGTACTGTACGGTTTGACTCCCAGGCGCTTCACAGAGCATTCAGACATATATAAACCTATTACATAATTGTACAATATTGATTCTGTGGATGACATAAGCATATATTATGGCGTGCATGTTGGTTTAATGTTGTATTACTTGTGCTTGCATGGGTGATGTCTACCAACATGGTAAGGTATGCTTTGAATACATCAAACCGTCAATGGAGCATCTTGCTGTATTGCGTAGCTTGCAAATAATTTGGTATAGTATTGCTAGAGCTAGACAGTTTTGTAAGAACTGTCAGAATAGTTGGAGGTGATTTTCTTAAATTATGCCGTATGTAACAGAGAGAGCAGGTGTTCTAACTCTTAAAGATAGTCGTTCACCGATTTAAAGAAAAATGGTAAGTCGCATATGTGTTATATGAATTGGTATAGCACTATTTTTTACAAATAAAAATAACAACGTTGAAATTTGATTATCTACAGAGTAAAGAGCAAACGAACACCTCATATGTTGGTTTTGACGTCAAGCAAGAACAGTAGACAAAGACGAACACAAGTTATAATACAATAACTATAACAGAAACGACAGCTAGGCATAAAGTATAACTAACACGATGAAAGTGAAAAAGAAAAAGGCACACATTATACGAGTATGGTAAAAGGATAACCGAAAATCCTCTTAGCCATAACTAGAAATCAAGATACTATAAATAGACAGACTCCATCTTCAAGAGAATACATATTTCATGGCTGTGAGCCTCATCCGCTCACGTTAGCCGGGGCAGAAATCATAATGTACAAACCAACACGCGAACATAAAAAATATCATTCATAACAAACACACGTTCTCTTGTTCCGAGTACTATGTGGTTTGTTAAACAAAATTTGAAGTGCTATTACAGTAAAGGTGCTTACACACGAATGACAATGCCATCTACTTTTGTAACTAAAGCCATTGGTATTCGACAGCGTATCGACTTTGGTTGACGTCATGTCAACATTATATTAACGTTCGTCGACATGCTGTCAAGTGACGTCGGCTTTATATCGAAGAGGGTGAACGCTTGAAATGTGTTGGTTTGACAGGTAAAGGAAGTACCTTTTTTTTTTTTTTTTTATAACTGTGACCTATTGCAGGTGACTACTAAGGTCGTGGCTGCTTAACCGGACTTTCCTGTGGTTGCCTTTAGCTTCTACACTAAGAGCCTCCTGCCAGGAGCATAAATGCAAACTATTCTAATTTACAAACTAAACGAACGCTAAGGGCACCCCCTGTGGGGTACGAACCTCGGCTTAGGGCGTTCGCTGAGGGGGGGACAGCAAGTATTGGGACAGGCTGGATCAAGGAGTGATCATTATTATTGTCAGGGGAATTTAAAACTACACGCTCAGCTGCGGCACGGGCTGGCGTTTCATCGGACAAGGGTCGGGGGGGAGTATTATTATTTACTCGAGGTGGTCGCGCACGCGGTGGACCTCTGCGGCGAGGTCGGAACGACGGGTGTCGGGTGTGTTTGTGCACTGTGCTGGTGGCCCTATTAGACTCCTGGAGGAGTGTGATTGGATCATCGGGATCGGATAGAATATGCCGTGGACGGCGAAGTCGACTGAGGGTCGAGGGGGTATAATTGGCCGCAGCAACAATCAGAGGGTTGCGATGCAGGGCGGCAGAGTCAAAGTAACGCTTGGACATGCGTTTAAGAAACTGGTGGATGGTTGGGAGTTTTAGATCAAGATGGAGGATCTCGTTTCTGACAAACCAGGGCGCTCCCGTGGCTCTACGGAGGAATCGGTTTTGGATTGACTGCATCCTATGAATATTATGGGGTTTTGCATGCGCAAAGACTGTACCCGCATAAGTCATAATGGGGCGGATGCACGCTGTGTAAATACGCAATTTGCCTTTAAGAGACAATTTGCTGCGTGCGTTAAGGACATAGAATAGTCTACCGAGAGCGAAAACGGCTCGCGAGCGAACCGACTTTATATGCTCTGCGAAGGAGAGGTGGTGGTCTAGAATCACACCGAGATACTTGGCTCGCTTCTCCCAAGGGATAGGCTTGCCGAGCATGGTGATCTTCTGGGAGGGACGGGGGGGCCTAGTTCGCGGTTTTGTAAATAAAACCGCCTGACTTTTGTCAGGATTGATCTCAATTCTCCACTTTCTAAACCAGATGCCAAGATTATTGGCAGCTCGTTGTAGTTGGCGGATGATATTGGAATGGGTGAAGCCCCTATAATATATGGCCGTATCGTCTGCGAACAGACCTAACTCGACCTTATGATACTTGGGAATATCGCTCGTATAGAGCGTGAATAAGAGGGGGGCTAGCACGGAGCCCTGAGGGACTCCGGCTTGGATAGGACGGGGGGAGGATAGGGCGTCCTCGATACGATAGCGAAATGTACGATTCGACAAGTAGTCCCGTAGTATGAGTACGAGACGATCGGGCACACCGAGTTTGTATAGCTTGTATACTAAGCCGTTGTGCCAGACCTTGTCGAACGCTTTCGCTATATCGAAGAAGACCGCTCCTGTCGTCAATCCACGGTGATAAGCACCATGGATGTATTCGACAATACGGTGGACCTGATGCACGCTAGAGTGCTGAGCTCGAAAGCCGAATTGCTCGTTGGGAATTAGGCCCTTGGTTTCGGCGTAATTTCTGAGTCGCTTATAAATAAGCCTCTCATAGATCTTGCCTAGTACCTTGAGCAGACTAATGGGACGGTAACTAGAGGGTGCGGATTTGGGCTTTCCGGGCTTTGGGATGCCTATTACAGTGGCCTCTTTCCACGCCTGGGGAAAGATGTTATTGCTAAGCGCACCATTGAAGATGGTGGCCAATAGTATTATGACATGGGCGGGAAAGAGCTGGATCACCTTATTGGTGATGCCATCTGAACCGGGGGCTTTGCGAGTGTGTAGACCCTTGATTATGTCGTGCACTTCGTCTGGAGTGACGGGAGGCAGAGGACTGTCAGGGTCATCAACTGGCGGGAGGGAAGCTCTACGTTCGACTTCGGCGTCTACCTCAGTGAGGTGAGCTTGGTCTACTGGTAGGGAGCTGGGGGAGCATTGAGCCTCTAGACTGTCGGCAAGGCACTCGGCCTTGTCGGTGTCATCGAAAGCAATGGTCTTATCGGGGCGTACTAAGGGGGGCATAGTGGTTTCCCTCTGGGACCTGAGTTTCCTCTGGAGTTCCCAGAAGGCCTGATGGTTTGGTTTCAAGTCGCTCAACAACTTATCCCATCCCGCTTCACGCAGCTCAGCTATAAGTGTCCTTACAGCTCGCTGTAAGTAGCGCATGTGAGCCTTGTTGGCGGGGCAGGGGAAGCTGTCGTATGCACGGGTGGCCGCGTTCTTCTCAGTCAGCAGAGCACGCGCGTCGTCCGAGAGTTTCAAGAAACGGTTATCCGTTTCTGGAACCTCCCTTGAACAATCGTTCAGGACGGTTTGCACGTGCTCCGTGAGTGAGTCGATCGCGTCCGTCGTGTCAGCGATAGAGTCAAATATGTTGGGGATAGAGTCCAATTGGGGGGATGTGTTGGATTTCAGCTTATCGCTTACTTTCCTCCAGTCTGTCACCCTTTTGGTAGCTGGGGGTTGATTGGGGTCAGAGAGACATATGCGGGGGGTCATTCTTATGACTACTGGACGGTGGTCCGAGTTAAGCTCGTGAACCGTTTCTATTGAGTCTAATCTAAGATTGACGTTCTTAAGGAGCGCCAAGTCAAGGATATCGGGGGAATGATTGGGGTCATGGAGGAAGTGGGTAGCAGTCATCGGAGCGATGACGTCAAAGTTACGAGAGGAGGAGAGTTCGAACAAGTGTCAACCTCTATTGTTGGTAACTAAGCTATTCCAGGAGGGATGTTTGGCATTGAGATCGCCTGCTATGATAACAGAGTCACTCAAGCCAAGAAGGATATCTAAATCGTCAGAGATAGGTTGAAAACTCTCTGCGGGGGTACGGGGGGAATATAGGCTGAGACTAAGGTAATCGACTGATGGCCGGTCATACCTAGTCGGCAGATAGAGACTTCTAGGGAAGTACCATCCGGTACCCGAATTTATTAAAAAGATGGAGGCGTAGAAAGTAAAACCATAATAAAATAAATAACTGGCGTGATCCAGCAGTGGACAACGATAAACTAAGTTTATAAAAATCTTTTCTAAAACCTTTTTATCTTTGAAGATGTAAGGTACACCGTGTTTATATTCCACAGTCAGCGTTGCAAAGTATTCCACGACCAAGATGTCGAACACCTTGCATTTGTAGAACACTCTTACTAAAATTGATGTCTAGCCAGTACCAAAAAAATAAAACAGAAACAACAACAATTGTCAAAGTCAAAGTCAAATCATTTATTTCAAATAGGCCCTTATAAGGCACTTTTGAACATTAAAATTTACAAAAAAATTGAATTGATTCTAGTCGCCCCTTTCAAAAGGTAGTTTTCGCATGGAGAAGAACGGGCAAGAAACTCCACCGTTACTCTTTTAAAATGTTTTACAATATTTTGAATAAGTACATTAGTTATATAATTATATGTGAGGACGATGCACCTAGAATAAAATTACTATACCACAATAGGTAAAAAGAATTAAGAATTAAAAATGAAGCAACAACAGATAAATTAATTATGTGATAGATACATGGTGCTCACATATTTACAAACATTGTAGATGATTTTCCTAAAATTTTACAATTAATAAGTCAGTGTGTGAGGTAGTAATCACGGAATGTAAAATCAATGTAATATATTAAAAAAAAATATATATACATAAATTATACAATTGAATTAGCCACCAGCTTGATTTTTCTTTCTTTTAATTGCAATATATCACAAGGTATTCTATTGTAACATTAAAAGATGTATGTACTTTAAATAATCTGAAAAATGGTTGATCTATTTTAACTTTATTTCTAGTATTAAAATTATGTCTATCACTTATTTTACGAAAAATATGTCGATTTTTTCTTACATACATAATATTTTCATAAATGAATTAGCAAGGTACCGTCATCATTTGCGATAAGAAGCTCATTGTCAGCCGTGCTAGTTGACGAGAAGTATAAATATCAGGCTTGCGTTTTTCACCTGAGGGCAAGTGATAGTTTGGGCGCGTTCATTGAGGCGGCGGCCAGCCCGCCGGCGCCGGTTGAACGCGTCCCAGAGGGTCATGGCCACCCGGCTGGTCCGGGGATACCGCACGGTCTCCGGTGAGGCAGCGAGCCTCCTTGCCGGATTACCGCCATGGGATCTGGAGGCAAAAGTCCTCGCGCATATCTGGGAGTGGCGCGAGGAGTCGAAACGCCGGGGCGTAACTCCGTTTCCGCGAGAAATCGCGGCACAGCGGACAGAGCTCCGGCGGGATCTCATGGCGTCATGGAGAGTGCGATTGTCGCAACCCAGTGCTGGGCACGCCACTATTACGGCGATAAGTTCCCTCTTTGAGGAGTGGCTAGAGAGGCGCCACGGCGTCCTCACCTTCCGCTTGACGCAGGTCCTCACCGGACATGGTTGTTTCGGGAGGTTCCTGTTTCGTATCAGGCGTGAGGAAACGCCCGGGTGTCATCACTGCGTGGATCGCCCGGAGGACACGGTTGAGCATACGGTGGAGGTCTGTCCGGCTTGGGCAGAGCATCGCCGTGTCCTCGTGGAGGCGATCGGTGGTGGGGATCTCTCGCGTCCGGCCCTAGTCCAGGCCATGGTACGGAGCGAGAGGGCATGGGAGGCCGTCACCTACTTCTGCGAAGCAGTAATGCTCGCGAAGGAGGAGGCAGAACGCGTGAGGGAGAGGCAAATTTCGCGCCCTCACGCCCCTAGCCGCCGCAGGAGACGCCCCGGGCGTCGGGAATCGCAGGCCGATTCCCGGCCACCGTAGGCGCGGGCTTGCGGACGGTGAGCAATGGGTAGCTCACCGTCCGATAAGGACCAGGCCCGGGTCGACGGCGCGTTGTGTTCCACGCGCGCCTCAAAGAGATGTCAGCAGAAGTGAAGGGGTCCGTTAGGACCGATGCCTGCCGGGGTTGCGGGAAAGTCCGAAAGGGATACCGTGGCCCCTGGCAACGTACAGGCAACGGAAGGAACACGGGTGGGTTTTAGTCAGTAAGAGTCTGACACGCCCTCCCGCTCCACCCAGAGCGGGAGAAGTTATTCGATAATTTCCCACCCAAAAAAAAAAAAAAAAAAGGGCAAGTGATAGTGCGATGATTAGAAGTACCTAATCGATCCCTTCAAGACTTGGAGATTCCTGTCTAAAAATACAGATTTATTTAATTTCAACATTCAGTTTATTCGCACACTAAATCCTTTAAAAATTGTGAATATCATCAAGCTACATTCGTCGATATTACATTGGTCTGAGTATTTAAATCGGCATCGGCAGCCGTTATGCACTCAGATGCGATTGGTTTCGTCTGTACTGTGCGATAAGCACAGAGCTCGATACACATTTAATAAACAACATTTAACGATTGCATAATCTGTGAAATATTTCATATTTTCACTGGGAAATGTTAAAATGTTATTGGATAATATGCCTCTTTGAAGTCGTCTGAGGCGCGGGTCATACACAAGTGGCGGGTGGCGCGGACGTGGCGCGGGCATGGCGACGGTGTGGCACGGGCGTTGCGCCGTCCGTTTCATATTTCATACAAAATGTATAGGAACGACGTGGCGCGGAACATACACAAGAGGCGTGGCGCGGGCGAGGCGACGATGGTACAGTCTTTATCTAGATAAAAAATCCCGGTATTTATAATTTTGCCTACCTATTTTAATTACAATGGTCATTCGGTCTGGCAGACAGGTACATTGTTTTAATAATTATTATCTCTAGGTTATTATTATCTCTGGGTTATTATGTCTAGGTCTACGGTCAGGTTAGGTTTTTCATTTTCAAAAATTAAATAAACTACCATGGTTCTCAACTCCGTTACCTAAACAATAACTAGTTTAACTATATAACTGAGACTGTCTTAGGTCCGTATCACAAGAGTCCTTTCTCAGGCACTTTCCATATAATTCAAGACTAATTAAGTCTTCAGAGGCTGTAACGGGGACCAAGTGAGAAAGGTGGTAATTAGGGTCCCTTTCTCGCTGAAACGTTAAAATTTCACCTTCTCTCAAGTAACGAGTCATTAGCAACTCTTTGATGCATACTAATTGTGTTCAATTTTGGACGTAATTGTAATTAAAGATGGACTCAAAGTGCACGGTGCAGGCAAAGTAAGAACCCTTTAAGGATTTTTTTTAATGTCCCTGTTTTTTTTTTTGCTCAACTAGTTCAAAGTTGAAGAAACTTTGGTAGCGTTAGCAAGACGTTCTGGATTCTAGGATCCATTGAAAATGTCCCAGTGGCGAATTTGTATACTTGTATGTACAAAAATTGCGCAACGTTGCCAAACAATAGTTGATCTTTGTTACATTACATATTACGTGGCGCACTGCGGTTTTAACAAGTGAATTACTTATCAATACGTTGGACCGCCGGGGTCAAAAATAATACATAATATAATTAATTATGTCTCATTGGTAAATGCTGCCAAAGTTGAACAAATTACGAACAGTAATTAATAAAGTCATAATTTCTTTGTTATTTTCAGCCGTCATGGAACTGTCGGTTTCAGCGAAATGAGGATAATTGATCATGGCTTCGAACTCGTAAATTAAGACACATACAGGCAAGCCGTAATTACTTCTCCATAAATTGAAATTGGGTCCGAAGTAACCGTAATTCGTCCAATTATTCGTCGTGAAAATGGATGCTTTTGTCAAAACCTATACGTTAATTATTTCGTCGCTCCTTTAAGTACTACATGTAGCATAATTAGCATGTAATGTTCCCTCTGCTGGGACACAGGCCTCCTCTCTGAGGGAGTGGGCTGTAATCCACCACGCGGGCCTATTGCGGGTTGGTAGATGTCACATGCCTTCGAGTTTTTGGTTCTCCGATATGCCGGTTTCCTCACGATGTTTTTGAGCAGTGGTGATGAAATAATTAACACAAAGTATTTTAAGCTTCTATTCAAATATTTTAAGCTGTATAGGTTTGAACATCCTTAGCATACCAGCTCGTCAACGTCAATAGTCATGAACATAGGACGTGTAGTGACTGATGCAATAAGTAGTGAAACGGATAGTTGAGGAAAATTCCGTAATCATCCCGGATTAAAAGACGGATTGGCGATCGCTGTTTGTTATTGCAGGGAAGAAGTTGCCACGGATATTTTTTAGGATACCGTTTTGGCCAACTTTTATGACCTCCACACTGCACAGGGTATATATTGCCTATATTGCTGAGAAACACAGAAAATACACAGGACTTCCTCTTACTCTGGACTACCCTTTTGCTGTGCCTGTAAATTATATAGTTACCACCTAAGTACACATTATGGTAAAGCAATAAAGATACTGACCATTGAGTGTTAATAATAATACTTCATCAAGTTTTCGAACATCAATGGTTCTTACTCTCAAATTCCAATTCTACGAACACAGATCTATGCAAACAAAAACAGAGCATTTCATTATTAATTCTAAACCCGTCAAAATTAATTTTGATTTCGATAGTCATGTCAAAAGTGAACGGAGCCCCATCGTAAAATAACGGTTACCTCCGAAACACGCTCCAAAAAAGCGATATTTTCAACTGATAAATCCCCAAGAGTGACTTGTTCATCTTCCGCTTCACTAGCAACAGAGAAAACAACTCGCAAAAAATATTTTTCAAAGCCCGATGAATCAGTCATCAAAGAGTATTATCTCACGTCCACATTTAAATATTCATTTAAACCTTTTTCTAGGGTTCGTCAGCCGAAGTCATTCGGATTTAATAACGATTTTAATACTGAAATTTAAACGACAATTTGTGAGCCCTTACCTTCTTCAACGACCGCTAATTGACCTTTCTCCAACAAATTAATAATCAAGAGAAAAAAATTGCGAAAGGAAAATGGTTCTCGGTACACTTAAAAGTTTTTACGCCCCAGTTTTACAGTGGACTTGATATAAAGAAAAATAAAAGTTATTATTGTAAGAAAAAAAAATTGGTAGTATGAATAGCACTTAACTAGCAACTTTTATATCATACCTACTACTTAATTCTAAGCTCTCGTATATAATACACGGGTAGATTTATATGCTGCAGTTAGTTGAATAATTTCGTTGAATCTATGCTTTTGAATTGAATAACATTTTCATGATGAAGTTTACTTATTTCAAAGATAGATTCATTTAGACCTGACCAGAGTTTTATTATGTTGACGCTCGGTATTTCTTAATTTTCTAAACCAAACGCCTTGGCAACAATACTTTTGTGAACAAAACAAAACCTATTATAGCAAATACAAAAAGCTTTTAATCTCGAATTTCTTTTAACATTTCTGGATCCAGGGAACCGTAACGCGATATCACACCGAGGTTATTGGAATACATACAAAGTGAAAACTTTGTTTGCGATGTAACGGAATATAGCTCTTTGGTCCTCTTAACCCGATATCCGTTTTCGTCTTTAAGGCACACTGTACTTCCGCGGCACTTAGTTGCTCAGAAAATTCTCATAACGAGTATTTCAGTAATGCGATTGACTTGCTTTTACTTTAAAAGCATTGAAATCGTCAGGCGAAAGAAACTGAATTTCACAGTTAATAAAATATAAGCCAGTATTAAATTATTTTCGGAAAGAGAATTTTGAACTTCTTTTCCACGTTTTCATTCCCCTTCTTCTTAATGCAGAAAGCTGAAAAGACATTTCATCTACACATTTCTTGCTTATTCAGAAAGGTCGGGGCAGTCATTTTAATTGAAAAGAATTTTATTGTAAAGGAAGTTCCGGTAAGATATAAAACTTATTCTATTACTTACGTAAGACCTGCTCATTATTCGGGACATGTTTATAAAATTTCCAAACTTCTACTGCGCGTCGAATAATGAACTTTCTACCTACCTTTCAAAAAAGAAGAATCGTTGAATTTGGGCAACATTAGACGCTCCCGCGCCATTAATTTGGAGTAAAAGTTAACTTAGTTGGCGCGTACAAATTACATCACTCTTAGTTTAGAAACACGGAAATGTTTGCGGAATTCTTTAAGAGGCAGGTATCTACATTATTCCGACGTTGGATTCCGACAATCCCGTGAATCGAGTCTGCGGATAATTCGTCTCGTAGGCCATTCGATCGACCTAATTCGGGGAGATCTCATTCGGCTAATGGGCGTAATGTTTCACCTGAGTGCGTCTACGCCAGAGGATTGAAGTATTTGTTCAGCGAATGATGGCCCTTTACAATTCAAGTTAAGGAAAAGTAAGAACTCTGTAGTTGAATAATTTATACGAACGTTCTTTGAAAGCAGATGTTTTGTAGAAATTTTGTATCAATTTTTTTATTTAAAAGAGTGTCCGTGGAGTTTCTTGCCCGTTCTTCTCCATAGGTACCTACTACGCTTTGGAATGGGCAACTGGCTTCATATTTCTGACTGACCGAGTTCTTGACAATTCAAAAGTGCCTGTAAATGGTTTAATTGAAATAAATGCTTTGAGTTTCAGTTTGAGTTTGATGTTGCCGTGTTATTTTAAGCAGCAACTAAAGAAGTATATTACGAGGAGCGGTGCATAGTTCTAGTACTCTTAATTAAGCAAAGTATGTCAATAACTCAGTCAGTATTGATAAAAATGCCGATTATTGGACGTTAATATCTCAATAACCGTTGGAGCTGTATTTATGAAATTTAGGGTTCTAGTTAATATATGGATAATATATGTGTTTCTGTTAAATATATTTTGAGTTATTAGGGTCAAAAGTGGCTCCAACCGATTCGTGTAATATAACATAGGGCAGCTGCATCGCCAGTTCTTGGCTTGAACTTGGCTTGATATGCTACCTCTTGTCTAGATACAGGATATTCTTATTTAAAGATAAAATTACGTTTTGGAAGATTTGAAATATTTCACTACTAACCACAGACTTTTGCACCATTAATTGGAATAAAATTCTCATTCTAAAGAAACCCTAGCATTTTATCTCATACGTTTTGCGCGTATATATCACTGACACCCATTCACACGCTCACACGCACCCTTATTACTAAACAGCCCCAAACAGGCTTAACAAAACTTAAATCAAAAGAACCTATCTTATAAGCTTTGTAAAAGAAAACGACAAAGAACTAACTTATAAGCAAATCTCGTAGCGCTGAGGGTAGCAATAAACATTCTTGGGCAAACATGCCCCGATATGAAGGAATTGAACTTTCCCGTCCTGCTATAATAATTTACATGATTTTATGTGGAACACCGCCTCACGTCCGGTGTTCGACAGTAGCGAAACCAAACAAAGGAATATCCCTTCTTACGATAGTTTACTGTGTTTGGGTTTCGACTTTATGCACTGTACCATGAATATTTTATTTTACGTGACCAACATCTCTATCGCTTGTTTAAGCCATCGTGCAATGCAAAAATATTTGCTGGAATAACAGTTATGGCTGATCTATGTATTTATTGGGATTGTATGACTTTGGCTTTGGTTATATTTCCCTTGCTCATATTTGATCGTATTCGTACAGGCTTTTGTAATAAATAAATACAGCTGTGCCTTAAAAGTCTCATTAAAAAAACTGGAAATTTAATTTTTCAGTCTGCGAACTTAAACTGTCCGTTTAATCAAAACAACACCAATTATTTGACAGTTGTATGAAATGACATAACACGACTACTGGGTGTCAATTTGCCTAATAATTAATTTTCCTGACTAAACTATTACTAACGTATTATTACTAACTAAGGCCCTTAAGAGCCGATCACACGTACTACAACCACACCACAACGACACAATGTGGACGGGCGCTAATTTGTATAAAAAATTATATTCACACGGACCACATTCTGCCGTCAAAATCAACCATGTGGGCAATACCGACCACATCAAAGCGACATTGCAGCCACAACGCAGTCACAACGCGACGACACTGTCACAGCCGGAGTCGATCTGTCTGCAAACACGAGACACAACGGCAAAAAGTCGCAGCGACTCTATACACATGTAACCACTGCTTGCCCACATTTTATCACTGCGATGTGGTGTGGTTGTGGTACGTAAGAATAGAATACCTACATTTGCAGCATTTTGGCTACATTACGAGAGAATTTCCCGTTAGTGGACGGTGGTACGTCACTACGTTGCCTGCAATAATGTCAGAATAAGCGGTCAGTACGGACGCCATGACAGGCCGTCTGAGTCAGTTCTAATCAGGGATAGACATTGAGTGGGCAAACCGTCTAATTATGGAGTTTACTGCAATGCACTTCGGGGAAATTATTTTTGATAAATATATTTTCAGGGGTTTCGGTGTATGCTTCGCCGTTTACATTGAGGGCATCTCCGCATCCATTGTATGAATCGACAGAGCTTTGGAATGGACTTTCAAAATAAAGAGACAAAAAATAAATAAAAATTGAAAGTTTAAATAAATGTTGCAACTTGCAACTACAAGAAATACGTTAAAGTTTATCATAATTACCAGCACCTACTCCAATTAACTGCACCCAACCAAAGACCAAAACCTTTAATTACAAACACGCGTTAATTTCCACCATGCATTAATACATAATATACCCTATCGCCACCAAATATGGATATATGACGGTAGGTATAGAAATTCCAGCGGTCGACAATAGTCGTAATTCCGTCGTCGCTCGGACGCGGTCGCGCAGCCTCAGCCGGACGTGGGAACGAATACGTAATGACATCCGATGGTCACATTTGTAATTTTATTACCACAGCCCCATTCTTGTTATGGTAATCCTAATGACCTAGAGTTTGTTACGGCCGTGAAAATTACTGCAATATTGTGAGGAGCCTAAATCTTCCTGTATAAAAAAAAGGAAATGTTTTATTCTAGAGTAGGCGAGAATGTTTTAGGTGTCGAGTTGTTTTTCTCTGTAAGTTTTTTTTGTGTCCGTTTTATCTGTCGACGTAACACATATAATTTATTAAGAGGCTTAGTAGATGTTTATAGAGCATTGGGATGGATATAAACATGTATTCATACTCAACATAAATGAATACACGAACTAAAGAGGTTAATAATAAACAGACATAACACTCGAGCTCAGTATGTATTAGTATCAAATTCATAAGGCAAACAAAAAAAACAAGAATATCTAACTAAATAAACATCAAACACACTACAAGATATTACTGTTCGTATCTCTTACACGAAACCAATAAAAAAAAACAAATATTATCACGACATCACTCACATGATACCTGTAATAAACTGCAAAGAGTAAATAAAGAAACAGAGACTACACAAACACATAAACAGAATAAAAAATTGGTCTTAGTATAACCCAGATGGTAATGACACTACAAAAACATTTTATTATTCACAAACAGTATCAAAGAAGAAAGTTCCGGCTCGCCCAAATTATTTGCATCAGAAAGAGGGTAGTTCGCACTACCAACTACTTGTTTCCTTGCAAGTACAGCGGGGCTGTCGGAAAAACATCCGAAAGGTATTTGAATGCAGATTGTACAAGGTTTTGTTCGGAAATATATGTATGTAAGTTAAGAAACTTACAGTGTTTGTGACAAACATTGGGTCAGTTTACATAGAATTCTGTTATTTTATAAGGTAATCCATTGAAGAGGTTGAAGCTATGTATGTGTAAATCTAGTGTTAAAATTAGGCACTCCATTTCAAGTAAATTGTTCTAGGGAATTATGTGATGTAGGATTTAAGTATTGGGAATTCAGTATGAAATTCCGATGTAGTGCGGTCACGTTCAGAATTTGGGATAGGTCGATAGAATATTTGAGCAGCACAAGAATCTTATCTCGCAAGATCCTGAGGATCGCATGTCACACGTTCTACGGTCACATTTCTAATAAACTAATGAATAATATCTATCGATAATAGCTGTTGGTTCTCCTTTTAATAAATAAGTAAATTAATGTGCATTAGTTTGGCAAACTACCGTCATCTTTCAGATTAATCCAATTAAACTTTGAACTGGTTTAGTTTTCACTATAATATTACGTTCCCAGAATTATTAATTACAATTCTAGCTCAAACTCAAACTCAAACTCAAAGCATTTATTTCAATTAAACCATTTACAGGCACTTTTGAATTGTCAAGAAGTCGGTCAGTCAGAAATATATGAAGCTAGTTGCCCATTCCAAAGCGTAGTAGGTACCTATGGAGAAGAACGGGCAAGAAACTCCACGGACACTCTTTTAAATAAAAAAAATTGTTACAAAATATTGGTTACATCATTAATGTTGAAATTATACATGTGAGGACAATGTAGAAAGACGTGCACGTTAAAAGCATCCGTAATAAAAATATAAAAACAAAGAACAATTCAAAAATTAAAATATTAAAATAAGCCATGGCAGCTAAGAGATGACCAGTCTCTACTGACGGCGCCCGTTCACGAACATGACGTATGGATTAGCACCATTCAGCTCAACCATTTTGAAGGGAGCTAAATGATCCAACACACGCGCCACCGCCAGCGAGACATTAGAGTGAGCATGACATAATCTCAGCCGCCAGGGCACATTCAAGTCAATGAAAGACATACCCAGTACCTAAATGGTAGCTCTAAAGTCAGTACATAGTACTCACACATGTGCTATGCAATTATACAATGCTAAGACATTGAATTTATACAATGCAAAGATAGTTTTTAAAATCTTCAGCAGCTCCAACGGTATTTTCAAATGCTAATTAATTAGTTTATGCTTGTGGAGCAGGACCGCAATGAGCCAAGCATTTTTATCAATTATGTAATCCCCCAACTTATAATATGCCTGCCTACATAGTGTGCGTTTTATACAAGATTTGAATTTCGTCTCATTCAGTTGAAGTATGTGGGGAGGAATTTTATTGTAACATTTTAAACAGTACCCCATGAAAGATGAGTCTACTTTAGCCAGTCTGAAACCTGGTTGAACTAATAGATCCCTATTTCTTGTACTATAATTATGTCTATCACCTCTTTTACTAAAAAGATGTAAATTTTTTCTTACGTACATGATGTTTTCATAGATATACTGACAAGGTACCGTCATGATGTTAATGTCCTTAAACAGTTCCCTTAGAGAATCGCGCCTACGGAGATAATATATGGCTCTGATAGCTCTTTTCTGCAGAATAAAAATAGACTCGATGTCTGCAGCCCGTCCCCACAGCAGAATACCATAAGACATGATACTATGAAAATAACTGAAATAGACTAGCCTGGCGGTATCTACATCAGTTAATTGACGGATTTTTCTGACAGCATATGCTGCTGAACTTAGCCGTCCTGCAAGAGATGTTAAATGAGGACCCCATTGTAGCCTTGAGTCGAGCGTGATTCCTAGGAAAACAGTTTTATCGACAAATTCTAGTTTCTCTTGATTCAATACTATCTCACAATTACTATTTTTAACATTTGGTAAAGAAAATTTTATGCACTTAGTTTTTTTTCCATTTAATACTAAATTATTAGCAGTGAACCAATTTTGGACCTGCAGTAGGGCGTTATTTACGTCGTCAAAATTTGTAGCACGTCTATCTACCTTAAAAATTAAGGAAGTATCATCAGCTCATGTATCTAGCCCCGATAGAGATAAAACCTCAGTAAAATTTCATATACAACTCGATACATCCAATAAATACATTCGGTCCATATGCGCTCACAATTGCAATATTACATTGCATATTCCATAAAGGAACTGGTAACAACTCAAATCTGGCGTTGGTCCCTGGATAAATCTTCAAAATGTACAATATTAATATAAGAATAAATGGAGAAATTTATTATGGATGAGCTATGAACCTTTGCGGTGTTACCAGCGGATTTTTTTTCATTACAAATGGGTTTAATTTTCAACGGGCAACATTTCAATTGAGATTCTAATTAGTAAAAATGAAATGCTTCCTAGTTCTATTTAAAAGGTAGAGGTATGAAAGGCTTTTATTGAATTCTATTTTTGGTAAGTAAATCAGTATAATAATTGCGTGGTTCCGACTACAAATTAAACTACAATAATTATAAATTAGAATATAGTACCAACTAATTTCAATTTCTAACAAGAAACGATTGCACGGTCGTTTTTGGTCATTACCTACCTTTTTGTTTTTGTTCCAAAATACTAAACCGTTCTCAGGTTACTAAAATAAATTCCTATTACTGAAAGACGTCCAGTTCCATATTGTGACATAAACTGAACATATCTACGTAAGTATTGGCCACTTTCATTTTGTGTCCCTGTCACCGACATCGCAGGAGATAATTGGCAGTTTGACTGTTTGTTAAGAACTAACTCACCAAACTTATTTGAAATGAGTATCTCATCATAACCGATGGAGGAATCAAAGATGAAAGGTCAGCCGCTCGATCTCCAGGGATACATTGAGACGTTTCCAATTTGTAATAAACTTGATCGTAACAAATCTGAAATATTAGAAGGCATTGTAAATTGGATCACGTTTTACGTCTTAGACGGAAAAGTCTTCAGGGATTTTTGTTCCATTTCTGGTATTAAAGCTGTATAACTTCTCACGATCGACATTTAGCCAACTTTTTTGCGAAGGAAAGTGTATCCGTAAAAGCTTTAGAATAATTTAAGCACTCACTGTCCCGGCTGTAACTATCGACATTTGGGCGAAGTACCTCGGTGAACCCAAACAAATTCCTGCGCGACGTCTTATTGAGGGCGGAAACGACGATCGCTATCGACTTATTATACAAATGGCCGATTTCTGAGCAACAGTAACAATATCTTACCATGAAAAATTACGACTCAATAGTGTTGCGGTCTCTCTTGGCTCCGCTTTGCAATAAAATCGGTGCCTCATAGACCATTCCCTATATTTGTGATTCTCAACGTAAACTCACACTGATCTTTTACACACGAACCAATTTTGTCGAACGCAGTTTTGGGGGAAGAATGATGTATTGTGAGAATATCTTGCCCAGGACAAGCGCCAATATCAGATATTGTTCAATAAAAATATACGTTTAATATTCGACCTCAGATAGTGGTAGATATGGGTAGACCATAGTAACAGTCATTTGTGGAATATCTCTTTACATATGTTTAATACGCGGAGGTCTTTGGCCGGCGGTTCATCGACCTATCTCGGTATGTAACTGCGTACTATCAATAAAGGGTTGAACGTTTTGTCGTTGACAGTAAAAAAGACAAAAAGAAAAATTCTTTCTCAGAAATTTTAATTAACTGTATGTATGTGCACAAGTTTTTGAATCTCAAATCAAGATAACGATTATTATGGTGCTTGTAGACGGTGCTCTGTGGCGTAACAAGTAATATTACTTGTAACGAGTTTAAAGATTATATAATCTTTAAACTCGTTGTAACATAGTTAGGCGTGGTTTTCAAATCGGCTCTATGGATAAAGTTGTGTCGTTACCACACAAGTTATTCAAAATGTGAGCAAAACAAGTGGGTGAAAGAATAATAATGCAATGAAAACTGTTCGTAGTAACTGACAACTGTTCCATGAAAAAAGTTAAATTACTTACACACTTTTTTGCTGTAAAAATTTCAAAAACTGAAAACCTACACAAAATTGAAAATTAATATTCACGAAACCTTTTACAAAATCAATAAGCTTTTCCCAAAAAAAAGTTGAAAACTTCGCCTGTAACCAAACCCTTTCAATCAACCGTTAGTCTGTCGAAACACTTTTTAAAGTAATCTATTGAGAGCTTCCACTTATCAATTAATAGCAGTGGAAAACGATGACTAAGCACAGCTTAATCTCTTTCTGCCGTCTCACTGCCCAGCTATTAGCCTAATGGACCGGTGAACCTCGGCGACGACGTAACGAATCCAATATAGTTCTGCTGAGTATTAAAACAAAAACAATCGGATTAGCTTTTTATTCGAGCTTTGAAAACAGACGGTTGGTTGGTTCATTTGACCTTTTTAGGGACAAACGAATCGAGTGACCAGCCTAATGATTCGTTTACATTAGTCGATAACTCGTTTATAGGAAAACGGAGTCTTCGTATTCGAAAACACGGTTAAGGTACACGGTTATCGTTTCGGAATTCGGGAAACGTGTGTATTTTAAACGAATTACAATTCGAGGTTCGGGTTTCCTGTGGTATGCAGGTACGTTAGTATTTGGTTGGTACGTTTATAGCTTTCTAAATAACATAACATCACACCCGATTCCCCGAAGGGTTAGGCAGAAGTGTAGGTACTTATAGTACATCCACATTTCGCCAGTTACGTTTTAGTCCTTTTTAATAGGGGGCGAGCCTATTTCCACCAACCGGACATAAATCCAGATTCCGGGCTACTACTGAGAAATTTCAGATGGAAAACCCCTTTTCCCGACCCAGGAATCGAAATTAGGAGCTTGGAGCAGGAGCACCGAGCTTGCAACAACTAGATCAGCGAGGCTGTCTAAATAAAACGTGGCATATATTCTTGTAAACATTTGGACATCTATTATACTCTAAAACTAGTGTAAAATACTTAATAACAACTCATTAAACAGTTAGGGTAGAAGTACTTACCTATGTACACATTACCTACATACCTAAATCTACAAAAAACATAAATTATAACCTCATCAAATATAGGATCATGGTATTTGAAACTGTTCTAAAATACAACCAACTATAAAACTGTTAAGGCTCTATTTCCAACATTTTATATTCTTTCTTTTTACCAGTGTTGAAATAAAATAAAATTATTGAGTTCTAGCTACTAGCTGTAAAAGTTTCAGCTTTAAAACTGTTACTGTACAAGTTTGATAGGGGAAAAGAGTCACTGAAGTAATCGTTAAACTGAAAACGAAATACTATTTCTAACTTCTATAATAGTGAAAATATTATTGAGTTGGTAATGGGTAGGTATTGAAACTTGAATTCAGGTAGAAGAAACTTTTCTGTTAAATCACTTGAGCTTTGACGCATTTGATAATATTACAATGCGATCCTAATAATGTAGCCAAAGAATTAAATACAAACAAAACTGTAAAGTTTCTTGTAAGTAGGTACTAGTCTATTGACAATTGAATCACTTAGGTTTTATTCAGAATCCCTGCCTTCCTTTCGGCCAGTCTTCCAACCATACTCAAATCAAGCTCCTATTCACAATCGCAGGTCACACGTCACACAAGCGGACTCAATTCACAAAGTTCGACCGCATTGACAGACCTACCAGGATCGTTTTGAATGTCCATTACTGACTTAACACCTTTGTTGCAATGTATTCACTAGAACAATTCAATGGCTCTGAAAGGTCGATTGACAGTCAATACTAACTGGTGCCCTACTACTGTTTAAACGTGTGAAGTTCAATATCTTGCCTGTTACTGAGTATGACACAACAGCTATGGAATACCCATTACCACAGAGTAGTAAGCAAATGGAGTTATAATGTGCAGGTGAGGCACTGTTGTTGAATAAAGTGGGAATTTGTGAAGACTGTTTTTGTTAAGAATGTGTGAATTAAATATTAATATTAAAATATTTGTGTTTGCAGGCCAGGCACGATTACGTAGGTTAACATGGTTGGTGGAAGGCTCTCGGAGAATGAGATTCACGGAGTGAATATAGCACAGTAATAATTATTACTACACTTGATGAATAGTGGCTTGTCTTTAGTCAACTTGTATACAGTGAATAATAAATGGTATTTAACTAATGGTTCCGATACACGTAAAATGTTTTCCGTACGTCTAATTTCTCTGAATATTTTTAAATGTTTAATATGATATTAAACATTCAACCTAATAATATTCAACAAATAGATCCGATATTTACAGGTCAAATGTTTTCTAGAAAGAAAGAAAGAAAAATAGGTTTATTTGTCACAAAAACACATGTATACAAAAAAATCAGAAACACATGAAAATCAAAGAACATGTATACAGAAAAATCAGTACATATGAAATCACGAGCATAAAACAGAAATTGTCGGCTGCACGTCATGACTGTGACAAGAAGGCTTCCACTCACCATGATGTTGTGGTCTACGCGTCTGATTTCTCTGTACAATGTTGAATGTTTAATATGATATTACCTAACATATGTATATTATTATTATGTACCTATGAGCACTCCATTGACTCCGTACTCCGTGCTCAGATCGAAACAACAGCAGTGATTCCAGACAGGCCGTCCATACATCATCTCACTTCAGCGGATCCAATGATTGATGCTCGCTTACAAATCGCCGCGTCATTGTTATCATTGAACGTCTACTCGCGGTGTTTACATTTCAGCGTCATTTAACGTCTACATAGTTTGTAAACTTGGTATATATTTTTTAGATGAAGTTATGCTTGTAAGCATCGATGGATTCTGTTGATATTTCGGCAAAATATAAAATACGGGCATTTGCCAAGAATTTAAATTTGAGGGCAATAGGCTCGCCACATATTTCATGGGTCTTAAACATAACTGGCGAAATGTGGGAGGACTGTAGGTACAGCTCTGCCTAACCCTTCGATGAAATACAGGCGTGATGTTATGTTATGTTTCTTGTCAAAGTTGGCATACTGTTCACCGTAAGAATGTCTACAGTTTTCTTTTTAATATACAAATGCCTTTTTAACTTCTAACAAAAGGGACTTACTAACTTGATTAACCTTTTGGTGTATCTGAAAGTGGTATTTTATTAAATAATTTTTATTTCATTTGTGTATTTTTTTTTTTGGTAACAACCCTTTGGTATTTTAGTTGAATACTAAAGTGGTAGCTTTTAAACAAATTATTAAAGCAGCTCAGAATACAAAATAGTGCCTTAGTTATTTTTTTATTAATTACTTTTTCACTTTTTTTGTTACTTTTTCATTACAAAATAGATTATTTCCTTTGTTGTTTGCACATTACCACTCACAACTACTATAAATTACGGTCACCATAAGCAACGAGCTACGTTTACTTTGTCCAGCGTGCTACGGTCACCGTAGACATCGAGCTACGGCGTAGACGGGGCGCTACGACTTCGTAGCAATATCTACCGCTCGACGCTCGATGAAAATTTGACATAGTTCAGTGAAGTGATCTATTGAAATTGCATTCACTTAGCTATCAGCAGCATATTTGTTGATTTCTTTTAACATTCACAATATAATGACTTCTACTGCTTCACCAGGCATAACAAATAAGAAATCGACTTCGTTAAAAGTAATTTATTAAAAGAAAACAAAGAGACGTTTAAAAAAAAAAATGTATAAAACTGACACATTTGTCTGCGTCACGTGCACAGCTACGCGGACACCGGTCCTTGAAGCATCGTTATCTCCCTTCGTTAGGCGTGTCCACGCATAATTATTAAAAACACACGCAAAGTAACATTAGTGGGACGTTCGCTATTTTTTTATGCGTTTTAAAACGAAAGCCGTTTTAAAAAAACGAAGCGTTAAAAAATAAAAATAAATAAAATTTTGTAAAATTCAAGTTAATTGCATTCTCATTGTAAAACTTGCACCAGACTGCCACTCGTATAACGTTATAACTTACATGAACCCATTCGAGCATATTTTTCCATCTTTATAGCCATCACCAAGCAATAAATTACGCTCCTATAAAAAACCCATCCTACCCACATAATATAGCAACGTGTTACTAAAATTAGTTTTAATCTCATAAGGATGGGCGCTCGAGAAAGCCCGCGCTGGCCACATATGGGATTAACGCCGGCCGTCCAACCCGCCTGGCGTATTAACCAGCCAGTTTACGATTATTACGTTGCACTTACAACTCTTAGGGGCAGCCGGCCGACTATCCATGGCCGGTTTATAGCAATCATTAGGGCTCGATCAATGGTTGCCAAACTTAGTTTGTTGGTTTTTTTGGATTTGGAATCGCGAGTCAAACGTTAGTTTAAGTGGAGCTTTCGTTAAAGGATTTTTAGAGAACGTAAATGCTCAATCTGTTTTGTTGAACGTTTTAACTATAATTTTATTTTTAGAGTACCTTTCAATGTTACTTTGTTGATATGTGTTATTTTAAACATTGCTCGAATAACTTTCGTAAATCGTTCAATTGTTACTTTGTGAATTAATACTTAGTCAATAAACAAACAGAGTTTTAAAAATCTTTAATAATTCCTCCGCTTTGGGCATGTGTCTAAATAAGTTTTAACTACCTACCTATTTTACTTAATTCTTAACATCTGAAGTAATCTAGGTACCTACCCTTTCTTTGAACTTTCTTTCAACTACAACTTTCTTTTTTCTCTAATTCAAATTCGATCACCTACTTTGAGCAACATTGACGTTCAATAGGCCGCTTCGATTCAAAGTAGTTATTGCGAGCTATGAAATGTGCCTCGACTGTACCACGAGAGTGTTGGTACTTTATAAAGTTATATCGTAAACATTTATAGGCCATTCTCCATATTTAATCTTAGTCTGTGATTGGTTTACTAGATAAGCTTGGTTATGAAATTTGTATTGGAATTGTATACAAGTTAATGTAGATTGAATTAGGACAGTTTTAGCAACAATTAGATTTACGTAATATTAGCTAATAAAACTCTATTGCTTGAATATACGACACATTCAAGCAATAGAGTTTTATTAGCTAATATTACGTAAATCTGACCCCGCGTCCTATTTAAAAGCGATCGTCGCGTGAATATACGATCGCTCGAACTTTTTTTTCGGTGAACCTAAACGCATGGTCGCGTCGACTGTGAGCGCTTTCCAGTTTTCCGAACAAAATGTGACATATACCCGCGACTGATCGCGTAACCTCGCGAGGATCGCTTTTAAATAGGACGCTGCCAGTCTAGCTAGCCATTTTCAACATAATTTTGCACTTAGAAACATATCCGTAATAATTGTTGATTTATAAAAGAAACCGACTGTGTTCTCAACACACTTTTGCATTTTGTGAAATCATCATAATTATTGTTGACTTGCTATCTTTACTATCGCAGGCGAAGCTGAACAGAGCTGAAAGAGCTGCAGATAGCTCTTTATAAATTATAGCCTATGTTACTTAGTGATAATATAACATATAATATACTGGAGAAAGATTTTCAGTCTGGAGTGCTGGAGTTCCCCGGTGCGGCCAGCGGCCCAGCCACTGACACTCTGGCCGAAAGGCTTGGGGCGTCCCTAAATGCGGACGAGGCCCGAGTGTCCAGGCCCACCAAATGCGCTGATATGCGTATTCTGGGCTTAGATGACTCAGTGACGGTGGGACAGGTGGTGGCCAACTAGGGGGTGCTCTGCCGAGCAGGTGAGGGCAGGCACCATCCGTCCTGACTTCACGGGGATGTGAGCCGTTACGGTGAGCTGCCCTGTGTCGGCGGTCAAGAAAATTGCCGGCGAGGGCCAAAGGCTATTGGTGGGCTGGGTTTCCACGCAGGTAAAAAAAGTCTTACAATAACTGCTAATCTGAGTTTAAGAATAAAATTGTTTATCGAAGTAGTAGGATATTTCCTACTACTTCGATAAACAACAACAATCTTCCTGTGCCTTCGTAGGATGCTTATAGGAAGATAAACAAGAACCAACATCTTATACAACAACAAAAACACCCGATAGATATTGTACTCGATATTTCCTTCAACCGCAAAAAAATTACTCGGATACTTTACATAGAAAATACGAAATAAAAACACAACAATAGAGTATTTCCCGAAGGGAACGATTAATCAAAAGTAGGCAAACAAGAGACGTCACGGGAGCATACATTTATCACTATCAAAATCTAGAGGAACTAAGAAACATGGTCGAAATATACACTTGTGGTGAAATAACAACTACATGAATCGATCAATCAATGAGGGTAAGGTACATTTACATGGGTTAATTCAGTGATGGGTACCCATTTGTAATTTCTGCATATAACAGAAATTGTGATAAAATTCAAAATATTTTAATTTCATATAAACCTACATGGGCACTTATGAAACGTCAGAAGCTAGTTGCACGGTTCCAATTGGTTGTTCCTATGGAGAAGAGCCGGCAAGAAACTCCACGGTTACTCTTTTAACATAACATAACATCACGGCTGTAATCCTTGAAGGGTTGGGCAGTGGTGCACCAGACCATCAACTATGTTCCTACACCCATATTTCGCTAGTTCCAAATAATAGGGGGCGAGACAATTGCCATAAACCGGGCACAATTCCCGATAATAATGATAACATGGGAGCATTTACAATTACTGAACAGCTATGTCCGTAACAATCATCTGTAGGTCATAATATAAATAATTCTTCCGTGCGAGAATCAAATCCGCTATCAGTCTGTTAAAAAACCACGAAAAACATTTTAATGCTTCTCATCCCATAGACAAAGCTGAAATGTCCCATGTACGGTCACAAACACTCACATACATCCCTCACTCTAATATACACACATATACACCGTAAAAGTCGTTTCCTATATCCCTTATTCCTTCGTTGTTGATTGTATTATACATACTTTGTTAACCTGCACTGTCAATGACTATTTTTGTAATGTTCAGAACACAACTTAAAAAGCTTTCTGGTATCACAGTGACAGCAGAACACTGACTCCTAAGTCACAGGATCACTTAGTTTAGGGGTCAGGGTTTACCTTATCCGTATGACCTTTAGCTAACCATTTCATGTATCCTAGTCTTAAGCAATGTCAAAGGTTTTTGTATCAATAAAGATTTTTATTATTTATTTATTACTTCTTTCTAAACGGGACGCAGCACCGCCGCTTGGTGGCAAAATGAAGAATGATGTTACTTCCGTGGACGAACTCCTTCACTGAGAGGTCTTGTACTACTGAAACGTTCACCTCCATCACGTGGGACTGTAATCGGACACCTAGTAGGGAAATGGCTTAGTGATGATGACACACAAACAAAAAATCTAACATTTTACTCATAGAAAGAAAATTCGATTAATAGGGATGATGCCTGGCAAAAAAATGAAATTTTATTAAGTCCGTCAGTCAGATAATAAAAAAATATTAGACACGTATTTTTTGCTTTATCATATAAATAAGAAATGACTTAGATAAAACACATTAAAGTTGGGGAGGAGCTCGCTACGTCACAACTAAATATAAAATCTACACAGGCGTGATATCATGCCACATTTAAACTCAATGTTTCACGGCGATACATTTTGATGAAGTAAAAAAATAAAAATACGTGTCAATATTTTTTTAATAATCTACAATCTATGGGTAATAGGGATTACCCAGCATGTATAACTACAAGTATCGCATAATTATTTAATCAGATGCAAGTAGGTTTTTCTGTTCCATTTTTACGAGTCAACAAACAAGCAAAGCCAAGTTGTAAAGGAATTTGAATAACCCTGTTTCTCATTCAGATCGCAGTTTTAATATTCTGTTTTGATTTAACTAACGAGTTATGTAAAAGATTGTGGAATCACATAAAACAATCTATGATCTAATAGACCGGTAAAGAAAATAACATAGGTAACATCACATCACTCACGCCAGTATTCCCCGAGGGGTTAGCCAGAGGTGTACCTATAGTGTTAAAACTTTAATTTTTCAGCAATCAAACACTTGTTCTTTGTATAAAAATCTTTATTAAACGCACGGAATCGTGATTACAATGTCAACCGTCTGGCTTCGTAGTTCGATGATCACTGCTTTGCACAGCCGTATACAGTTTAAAAAACGACTCTTGCCCCACCCAGAAATAACGATAACGTCATAACCGTTATTTCTAAGTGTTGCCAAAGTAAAAATAACACATTTAGTTACCATTATGAAAATACATTTAAAAGTTTTTTAAAATAACAATGATTTGTTTTTGACAAAGTTGCCACAGAAGATAATAAACTTCGGTATTAAAATAATACATTTAAATAAATAAATACAAACTTCCGTAATAATCGATAACTTTTAGTAGAATTCTCAACTTATTTTCAATGAATAAGGCAAATGTATCTAGAAAATGCGCAATAATCATTTGAAATTAAAACATGAATTTGAAACAAGCTAACAATTCGTCCATCCTGATAAGTTTCGCGTCCCCGCGAACGACACAATTTAGCAAAAAGTTAACATATATGAATTACACAAACATTTAATACACACGCATTTCATAGATAATAATTATTTACTTTTCTAGATTTATATATTAATCCTATTTGAGCTATTGAACAATTGCACTTCAAAGGAGTTCGCTCTACACTCACGCACATAGCAGTGTTTACATTAACATGACTACGTGCACATAGCACTTCAAGTAGTTCTGTCTCTACACTCACGCACATAGCAGTGTATACATTAACATGACTACGTGCACATAGCACTTCAAGTAGTTCTGTCTCTACACTCACGCACATAGCAGTGTATACATTAACATGACTACGTGCACATAGCACTTCAAGTAGTTCTGTCTCTACACTTACGCACATAGCAGTGTACAGATTAACATTAGTTATGTTAATCTGTACACTGCTATGTGCACATAGCACTTCATGTAGTTACTCATCCTCACTCACGCACATAGCAGTGTAGGTGTACAATGTGCGTACTTCGCACTTTTAATTTAGGTAAAGAAACTCGATCATTGTTCTAAACAAAAATATAATTATATTTAGTAAACTCAAATCATTTCTCATAGGTACATTGTTTCATTAAATTTTTACTTCGATAGTATTTTCCATGCTTCTTATCAAGAAACTTCATTATTAAACAATTCACTCATTACTACACACAAATATTCACACTCAAATATACTCACGCACATAGCAGAGTAAAAGTACAACGTGCGTACTTCGCACTTTTAATTTAGGAAAAGTATATAAACTTAATCATCGTTCAAAATATATCTAGTAAACTCATATCATTTCTCGTACATCATTACATTTTTACTTAAAAAGTCAGTTCTATACTTCCTAACAAGGAACTTAATCATTACACTATTAACTACACAATACATACTCACAGATAAATAGGCTCACCTAAATATCAACATACATAATATTTTATCAACCATCTGTACTCTCGCTAGTGGATGATTCATTACCATTATTGTTAAAACAAAGCCAAGGATGTATTTTATCGACAGCGAATATACCCTTTTACTTTGACGCCCCTTTTTTCTTTGTAATAGGAGTATCTTCTACCTCATACCTATCGTGATCTAAAACTTTTGTGACTTTGTATGGCCCTGAACATTTCGATAATAATTTTCTACTTTTACCTACAGTATGTGCTGCTCTTTCCACTCTAACCAAGTCCCCTACTTTGAACTCTAATGGATTTTTTCTTTTTTTATCAAATCTATTCTTCTGTTTTTCTTGTGACTTTTTCGTATGTTCATCTACTTCATCCCTAATCTTACGTAATCTTTCATAACCGGTACTAATTTCATTTTCGTTAGGTATGTTTTCTACTTTATCATCATCTATTTCCGAAACTAGACTACCTTCATTGATCCCAGTAAGTCTTAACCCAAACAAAACCTCAGCGGGGGTTTTACCAGTGCCTTTGTTAACAGTATTATTTAATCCCCATTGTACTTGTAATAATCGGTCATCCCAAAGTCTTTCGTCTTTACCATGATTTTGCGAAGCTAAAGAGTCTAAAATTGTTCTATTATATCGCTCCACCTGGCCATTTGCTCTAGGTGAAGCAACTGCATTCTTTATGTGATGGACTCCTACTTCAGTAAGAAAACTTTTAAATTTCGAACTCGTAAATGACGTGCCTCTATCGCTAATTAGTCGTTTTGGCAACCCAAATGTCCCAAAATAGTCCCTAAGAACCATGATGGTGGTTGTGGTCTTCGTATTTTTAACCGCTTTCAAAACAATAAATTTTGTGAACGACTCTACAATCACCAAAATGTAACAATTTTTCCTTTTTGACTTCACAAATGGACCAACATGATCAAGATGAATGGTGTGAAATGGCGCAATTTCCTTAGGTATAGGATGCAAGAAACCCTGCTTTTTTCCCGCCGGCAATTTATTATGAGCACATTCTAAACAGGCATTCACATACTTTTTGATAAACTTACGCATACGAGGAAACCAATAATGTTGTTTTATTTTATCCAATGTCTTATCAAACGCAAAGTGCCCTATTTCATCGTGGTTTTTCTGGAGTATTTGCCACCTACAGCCCTTTGGCACCACCCATCTTAATCCGTCGTCAGTTACTTTATATACTCTCTCGCGCTTGAGGACAAAATTTTTGCGTATTTCTACTAGGTCATCAAATTCTTTATCAGAAAGGATTTTCTTAATACGTTGTATTTTAGAGTCCTCTAACTGTACTGTTGTTAACCAGTCATCGATTATCGTCATAATATCGAAAGTGTCAATAGCCTGAATTATTCCTGCATTTTTCGTCGTTGGATTCCTACTCAATGCGTCAACGTGAATCATGCCTTTGCCCGATTTATAAATTACGTTACAGTCATACTCCTGAATCAAACTCCACCATCGCGCAACTCTTGGTATCATGTCTCGTTTCAAAAACGTTGCCTTAAGCGAGTTACAGTCTGTTACAATAGTGAAGCTTAACCCAAGTACGTACGTTCTGAACTTCACCAGCGATGCAATGACTGCAAGAGTCTCTAACTCATACGATGAAAAATGAGACTCCTCAGGGGAAGTCTGTCTACTGTAATAAGCTACCGGTTTGAAAACTCCATCGATTTGTTTTTGTAGTAAAACGCTCCCTATACCATGTTTGCTTGCATCCGTATGTATTTGTGTTTCAAGTTTGGGGTTATATAACGCTAGTACGGGTTTTGAAACAAGTGCACTTTTCAATTTATCAAACGCCTCTTCTTGACTTTGTGACCAAACCCAAACAGTATTTTTCTTTAATAGTTTCGTAAGGGGACGAGCTATTTCACCGAAACCTCTGATAAAACGTCGGAAAAAACTAGCTAGGCCAATAAACTGTCGGACATTGTGAACATCTTTAGGCTTAGGAAAGTTTTCGACACAATCAATTTTCTTAATACCCGGTCTTACACCTTCGCTAGAAATTTCAAAACCTAGATAGTCAACGCGATTTTGAAAGAAGTAACATTTTTGTGGTTTTAAAGTTAATCCCGCCTCTCTAAACCTTTGAAGTACGATTTCCAACCTTTTAATACCTTCTTCAAATGAACTACTGGGTACTAAGACATCATCCATGTAAGCTAATGCAATATTATAGCGTAAATTGCCTAAGACCAAATTGATAGTTCGCTGGAAAACAGCCGGTGCATTAGCTAGCCCGAAGGGCATTCTATTAAACTCAAATTGTCCGTCGGGTGTCACAAACGAGCTTTTACTCCTACTCTCTTCAGTCAGTGGAATCTGATAATAGCCAGAAGCTAAGTCTAACGCACAAAAATACCTATTCCCTGCCAAACGATCAATCTGGTCCTCAATACGAGGCAACGGGTAATGTTGCTTAATCGTTTTCCTATTCAGGGCGCGATAGTCTACACAGAGCCGTTTATCACCAGTTTTCTTTTTCACTAACAAAACAGGACTCGCGTATGGAGATTGGGACTCTCTTATAATGTCATATTTTAAGAGTTCTTCAGTCATAACTCTAACTTCTTCCCGTTCTGAATGACTCAACTTATATGGTCGATAAACGACTGGCTCTGTATCTCCTAACATAATATCCATTTCCGCAACCGTGGTCTGACCTAGTTCCGACAAGTCTTTGGCAAAACAATCGCGGTACTGGTTCAAAGTATTGAATAATTGAAATTTCTGATTGTTGTTCAAACTGTCGTCAATATTGAGGTTATCCAATGTAAATGGAGGTTTACCGCCGGGGCTTTGAACCTTTTGTATCCTATTAATGACTTTAATGTTATTATTAAAATGAATAGCACGAGCCAATACTTGGCCCTCTTTAAATTGGATTAATCTATTGTCATAATTTAAAATAGTTAAATGACCACTACCATTTTTGATATTATAAGTTCCAATTTCTACACGATAGTTTAAACGATAACCATTTTCGACGAAAACAATTCCACTAAAATTTATATCGGTAAACACCTTTACAGATATACAACCTTCAGCCCTAACAGTTTTAACAGATTTTAAAGTTAGTCGAGTACCACTTTTATTTCGTTTATCAGTAATCATCAATTCTTTATCAGATTTAAATACCCATATGTGGGGTTGCTCTGTAGCAGTTTGTCCAATAAGTAGATCATAGTTTAAATAACCATCAGGAACGACAACTGCCTCAACATACATTTCAGCATTGTCAATCATTAATGAAATCTTAGTTTTGCCTAAAGCACATACGTATGTATTACCAAAACCTTTTAGAGATGGCAAATTATTCACTTGCCATTGTTCACGTGGTACAATTACTTCCATGACGGATTTTTTTATCAAAGTACACTGACTACCAAAATCTACGTATCCTGTCAAATGCACATTATTAACATTAACACCCTTAATAATTTTTTTGTCCACTCCTAAGTCAATACTATTATCTAGTCATAATGTTTTAACTTCGGCTCTATCTACCCAAACGCTCCTACTGCATTTAGGATCGTCATGACCAATGCGTTTACACTTTTGGCACTTAACAATAGGTTTTTTACATCCCGATACGTAATGGCCCGTTTCATGACAGTTATAACATGTCAAGACTCTATTCAAATTAGGTTTTACAGCTTTACGCGTTTCGTTCACAGAACGTACTGGTTTTTTATTGAACCTATCTAATCGCTCATGTTTGACACCCCTCAGGTAGCCTAGTAGTTTATCAGCATCCCTAAAACCTACTGCCTCTGCTCCGAATCGAACCGATCTATCATCTATTCCGTAAACAATGCAGTCAACAGCATTTTTACCCACTATATTACATCGATTTAAGGCTATTAACTTTTCATAATAGTACCCTTCTAAATCATCTCCAAACTTTGCTCTTATAGCTAACATTTCCGTAAGCAAATTACCATAATTTTCATGAGACGGAAAAGCAGATTTAAGTTTTTCGACCCATTCATCCCATGAAAGCAATACTGATGACTGTCCTTCGTACCACTTTTTTGCAGTACCAACTAACTTTGGAAGAGCATAGTGAGCGGTCTGTTGACTGTCCCAGCCATAGATCTCAGAGCATTCTTTGACTTTATTTAACCAAGTATCAATTGTTTGGTTTTTCAATTTAGGATCGAATTCTGGAACTACATTCACCAAATCTTTCTTTACTCTGTGGATTTGTGGCTAAAATAGATTGTAAGGACTCTTTGATACATTTTAGTAATTCATTGTTAACATCGATGGATGGAGGCTGCGGCGTAACAGATGTAAATCTTTCATTTATACCAGAGCGGACTGGACTTCGTGATCTATTAACGCTTCCTCTACAAGGAGTCTGCAATCTGTGACGCCTCTGCCTACTACGACTACGATCTATAAATCTATTTATCGGTTCATATGTCTGCGTGTTCCTTGATGGCGCACGCGATGTGCTACGTCGCAAAGGAGATATTACGACTGACCTGCTTCTACTTCTTGACTGCTCAACTCTTGGAGGTGATCTTCTGGACCTGCGCCGCTCGGAGCTACGCTTATCGGTGCGAGGCGATGCTGGTGAGCGAAGACATCTCCTGGGCGCTGCTGACGAGCGACGACTTTGCCTCAAGTCTCTAGCACGTATCCGAGATCTGCTGCGTCTCGAGGGCGCTCCCAGCACAATGCTGTGATGACTCCCAGTCGACTTCTCTGACCGGTCACTGGACATCTTCACTCAATTGTACAGTGTACACTGTCCAATGATCTGAAACAAATTTAAAACAACGAGTACCTATTCCATTGAATAAAAACATGTTATAAAAGTAAAATAAGATAAATAGCGTGATAAATGAAATTGTTAATTGCATCCTATGTTTTATCAAATTAATTACGTCTCAGGGCAGAAAAATAAATATCTATCATACACATCTAATCATGTTTGTTCTGTACCTTTAAATGGAATAAAGTTGAATTCAAACTATCCTTTGGAGAGGACCTCACGCAAACACAAAGCCATGGTTCGCTGACACCTATCAGTGGATACACATCACTATATAAATCACGTATCAGCTGATATCTATTGTAAAAACTAGACATTTTGCAGATTCAAAGTTACTGAGTAACACTGGACAAAACTACTATTTTGAAAACCTTAAAGAGACAATCTTATCAGTTTCGGGGATTCACCAAATAACGTGCAAGTACGGATAGCTATTTATTGAAATTCAAACTTTATATCAGTAACAGGCCAGGTATAATTGATTTAGTACCTATCGCTGATTATAATTCATCAAATAATAAAAATAAAAATGTTAAAGACTTTTTTTTTTACACGGTTTTATCGAATTTTTACGAATCTTGCACAAAAAACTACTACAAAAATAATTATTAGCTGCTATTTGGCATTAAATATCATGACAACTATTATCCTTGTCATAGGATATTCTAGGTAACGTATCAATGATGAATAAATCTACCTGCAGCACCGTAATATCACTATGGATAGATTTCTAATATGGTAACACTCTTTCAATAAAAATTACACAAACAATAATCATATTGAATAATCAATTAACTAATAACATACCTTACTGTGGACGTATGATCACACCAGGATGGTGCTACACCAGAATCTCCCGGTATTATCCCTGCTTCTGATCTGTTAAAACTTTAATTTTTCAGCAATCAAACACTTGTTCTTTGTATAAAAATCTTTATTAAACGCACGGAATCGTGATTACAATGTCAACCGTCTGGCTTCGTAGTTCGATGATCACTGCTTTGCACAGCCGTATACAGTTTAAAAAACGACTCTTGCCCCACCCAGAAATAACGATAACGTCATAACCGTTATTTCTAAGTGTTGCCAAAGTAAAAATAACACATTTAGTTACCATTATGAAAATACATTTAAAAGTTTGTTAAAATAACAATGATTTGTTTTTGACAAAGTTGCCACAGAAGATAATAAACTTCGGTATTAAAATAATACATTTAAATAAATAAATACAAACTTCCGTAATAATCGATAACTTTTAGTAGAATTCTCAACTTATTTTCAATGAATAAGGCAAATGTATCTAGAAAATGCGCAATAATCATTTGAAATTAAAACATGAATTTGAAACAAGCTAACAATAGTAACACCCACACTAGTTATGTTTTAGTCCCATGTCAAAGAGGGCGAGTCTATTGCCATCAATCGGGCACAAATCACACCGCCGCACAGAGGCGAAATATCACAAAAAGTTGGCAAAAATCCAAATTGCAGTTTTTTGCGCAAGTTTTACAATAATTATTAATGAATCTTATTGATACATTAAAAAAATACATCTATCATAGTTATTAACTAAACAGGATTGTAAATGAAATGCAAAATAAAAAACAATTATTAATTTAATCATCATGGATTAAACATATTTCATTAGCACTTAAAGTTACACGATTTTTTGGCGGTAATTTCCTTAACCCAGTAATATATGGGTCTGAAGATACCATTAATCTCTGAAAAGTGTCTTCCATTGTTATTTTTCTCGAAAATTTTCTTGAATAATTTTGTCTATATTTTCTGAGATCTTTGTTCCTACTTTCTTGAGCATCTTCACTCAAAAGACCTATTGCAATGCCAATATTATCTACAATGAGGGGCCCATGGACTAAAATTTTGTGCACCGTAGTGGGCATATTGAACCATGGGTAATTGAAAACAAAAGCTGACGCAGTCCGTAGGCAAAACGTATTAAATCTTACAAAATTAATTTTGTAACCACTTGATATTATTTTCAAGATAGTGTGGAATCTATTTATAATATTTAAAGTCACTCCTGTTATTTGTGCAGTTTCGTCTGCATGCTGAAAAAGTATTCGAGCAGTGTTTCCATCTGTCGATGTCCCTCCTCCCTGGCGAGGCTTGTCTACGTGTAGCCCTAGTTTTTGCCAAAACTCTTTTTGTATTCTTCTTTTTTCACTGGCAACAATTTTTTTGTCATCACCTCTAGCTTGCCATTTTCCTAACTTTAATTTGTATGCCAAATGCAGGATGCACTCGGCAAATCTTATCCAGGCATGAAGTGAAGAAAGTCCATATTCAAAATTTTCTTCAGTCACTTGTTTATTGATGCACTTTCTAATATGATTGAAGTCTTTAGAGGTGAGCCCGCAAAGATAACACCGCATGGCTGAGCTTGTATCGGTGAGCGCATTAATCATCTTGCCATCAACCATCGTCAATTTCAAATCATGTTTGACACACCACTCAGCAGTTGTAGTAGGAACCAAGTCTCTTACTTGGGATTTCACATTTGCAACTTCCAATTTGGACAATTCTACTGTCTCGTGAGCCATCTGAAGTCTCAAAGGTCGGCAGTATCTCGGCGATGACGGGCGAGGATTTTGCCAGACAATGTTTTCCCCTTGATTCAAACTGACAAGGCGTAATGGCACTATTGATGTAATTAACATAAATTCATCAGTTGATTCGACATTTTGAAATTTTTGTTTATATTGAGAATGACTTCCAGAACCATCACTTCCCCACTTTGAGATCAAGCAAAGATGTTCACGTTCGCTTTCATTAAGACTTTGAATTACTTCACTTAATGATAGTAATAGCCTTTGAGCCGTATGATCCATAAGAGTTTGCAGAGATACTTCTGCTCGTGTTTCTGTAGTGCAGACACCAAAAGGGTAACACTTTTTTTTGGTTCCCTATCCATTTGCATAAAATTTTAAGACCTAATATAACTTAGCATAATGTTGTTTGGCATAATTATATTTTCGCATAATATAATTACGCATAACAGCTTACGCATAATTTTTTTAAGCATAATTTCTCTAACCATAATAATGATTAAGCATAATATTCTAAAGCATACATTTCTTAAGCATAAAGTTAAAGCATGCAAGCAAGCATGCAGCATGCAAGCAAGCATGCAGCATGCAGCATTCAAGCGAGCATGCAACATGCAGCAGGCAGGGTTTCTGTCACGGCTCCGGCGCTGCGGGCCTCCGGCGGCCCCACGCGTGCTAATCGTCGCAGACGGCTTTCGCTCACCACCGCAGCTTCGGCTTGTTGGCCGGCTTCGCCGGCCAGCCTCAGCCGCGGCGGCTCGCTTGCAGCAGCCTGCTCCTCAGCCCGCGGGCCGCCTCGCCCCTACGCGCCTACGCGATTTTAAATTACACTCTAGGGGTAGGACAAACAAGACTACGTAGAGTCGGTTTTGCAGCTATTCGGTTCTTAGGCCTACTAACGTTATGCCAAAACAAATTAGTCTTTAAGATGATTATGTCAACATAAAATGTATGCCTAAAAAAATTATGCCGAAGTATTATTATGCCAAAACAAATTGTGCCAAAATCGTTATGCCGAAGTATATTAGGGCAAAGAACATTATGCGAAAAGAAGGTATCCCCTTTTTTTTAGCTTGGGTTATTGCTTCGTAATTTGGATATAAATTACAATTCACTTCCATTGCACTTTTTCTTAATATGTTATATTGGTGCTTCGTAAGCTGCCCTTCAATAACAATAGATAAGGCTTTATCAGGACAAAGAGTGGCATGGTTTTTATCCATTCTTGGAATAACGTCTTGAGAAACATCCTTTATTAATTTAGATTTTTCTGTCTGTCCACACTCTCTATATTTCATTTGAGTGGCATACGCCAGTTCTACGGGTGTCACTTGCTGTCGTAAATTTTCAGTTCTGTACCGTTTAGCTCGTTCACTTAATTCTTCAAAATCCTTAGAGGGTCGACCAACCGATATTTTTCTTTTCTGAGATTGCGAGAGGTTAAAAGAAATATATTGGTCAAACCAATCTTTATGCGCATTAAGACATCTTTCAAAATGTCTTTGATATTTCTCAAGTTTTGATTTATATTGATGTATTAGTTTTTGCAACAAACTTTTGGCATCACTTGAAATTTGAGTCTGTTTTAGAGCATTTTCCACTTTTTTATAAAGAAACTGCATTTTTTCAGAGTCTTTTCTTGAAGTAGACTCTCTATAATACTCAATAAGAGTACGTCTACTAATATAAATCTCTTCAGAGCTTGATCCTGGTAAAATGTGAAAAAAATGTTTAATTATTAAAATTATACCTTAGCACTAAAATTTATAAAGTTTGTTCAAGATGCGCAAAAACGAGCATCATATTGTAAGTGTTTATAAAAGAAGAATGTATATTGCTCATTTTAAAGCACACTTGAGGGCTTGACTCCATTGGATATGATACTTTTATTCTAAGAGAAGTTTAATCATACTTAAAATTGCGACTTCTTCTACAAGAAATACGAAAAACCATAGGAATACAACTAAAATATATTTTTTTAACAGATATAATAATAGTTCCTTACCTCCAGGAGTAGAATCCATCATTAAAATACTTAAATCCACCGAACAACGTAATAAAATATACAGTTGAATTTTAAGAATAAATGAAACAAAACACATCCGCTGCTTAACAAGTTAAACTTTAGACTAAGATACTACGTACACGGGGATTTAGGGGGCGCGGGGCGCTTACGCAGGTAGCTAGCCCGTTTTACTGAGAATGTTGTTTAAACAATAAAAACCAGTTAGAGTGCAATTTGTAAATTTTAGTTTTTGCCAACTTTTTGTGATATTTCGCCTGTGTGCGCCGCTGTACCGGCCTGCGACTGAGAAATTCCTGATAGAAAAACCCATTAACACTTTGCCCGACCTGACTAGCGATCTTGACCAATGAAAATAATTCGTTTGATGAGGGAATTACCTACCAATCCATTGTTTAGAAAGCATTGTGCTAAATCTGTGCACACGCTTCGGTTGACTTTTTAGGTAAAATAATTTACCTAAAAAGTTTGTAGTATTTAGTACATTACTGCCGCGGCCTGCAAAAGGGGCCTTAATGGATGAATGTGAAAATGTGGGCGCTACGCTTGTATAGTACTTTTCTCAAATAATGCGCGGAAATTCAAACTATGTAAATTAATTATAAATTCCAGAACCAATGACGAACAACGATAAATTTTCACGAGCTAATATTTTCATTTGTTTCTGATTAACTTTAAATGGCTATATTAGATATGGATTTTCATATTAACATTGCCGGCCGCCTTTTTTTTTTTTTTTTGGGTGGGAAATTATCAAATAACTTCTTCCGCTCTGGGTGGAGCGGAAGGGCGTGTCAGACTCTTACTGACTAAAACCCACCCGTGTTCCTTCCGTTGCCTGTACGTTGCCAGGGGCCACGGTATCCCTTTCGGACTTTCCCGCAACCCCGGCGGGCATCGGTCCTTTCGGACCCCTTGATTTGCTGATATCTCTTTGAGGCACGCGTGGAACACAACACGCCGTCGACCCGCGCCTGGTCCTTATCGGATGGCGAGCTACCCATTGCTCACCGTCCACAAGCCCGCGCCTACGGTGGCCGGGAATCGGCCTGTGATTCCCGACGCCGGGAAATTTGCCTCTCCCTCACGCGTTCCGCCTCCTCCTTCGCGAGCATTACTGCTTCGCAGAAGGAGGTGACGGCCTCCCATGCCCTCTCGCTCTGTACCATGGCCTGGACCAGGGCCGGACGCGAGAGATCCCCGCCACCGATCGCCTCCACGAGGACACGGCGATGCTCTGCCCAAGCCGGGCAGACCTCCACCGTATGCTCCACCGTGTCCTCCGGATTGCCGGCCGCCTGCTCGCATTTATTTCAAAACAATGCTCCAATTTCCAAGCATGTTTGAGAAAATTTCCTTTAAAGATCAGATTAAAATTAATAACACTGAATAACTTTTCCTTTTCCGATACTTACAAAAACAAAGTTTCAAAGAATTCTAACAGAAAAGGATTCAACTAACTGAAACAGGAACTTTTCCTACCCGAGAGTTTTATAACTATAGAACTTTTTTTAAAGAAAATCAAAAGGAAACCCATCTTGCAAAAGGTAGGCTTCTTCTTTTTAAATATTTCTCCGTTTCTTACCTAACAACCTGACATTATTTCTTGGAGGATTCGTGGTTAGTAAGTTCACAAGGAATCTATAAGCATCCTCTCGTGTAATCCACAATGGTTCCACATCCTACTTATGTAATCCCTTAGTCGAGTCTTGTGACGCCCACGGGAACTGACAGCATTGTTGTAGCTATTGTACTGGATGTACATTATTAATGATTTATTACCTGTCTTTGTCCTCTTCACTTCAGCTATTTTTATTTATTTTGGTCTCTTTACTATCCTTTTGATAGTTTTTTTTTTTTATACGTAGCACGATGGTTACTTGAAGTAAGACAAAACAACTAATACAATAAAATAAGTCATTATTGGAATCGATCAAATTATCAAATTAGAAAAACAAGCTCAATGTAATACCCGTCGGGGTTCAAATTTCATTGCATCAATTGATTAATTTTTTGTTTTTTCGAACCTTTTTGTCACAACCCATTCACTTCAAAACCTACTTGGAATGACTAATGCTGAAATAGACAGTTGAGCAAGTGGGGATGATGTATAAATTGTCTGAGATTACGGTTTCAAGTATCTAATTAATTATTTATTTTTAAATTCTCTAGTTTTTTATTTATTTTTTATTCTACGTACTTTGTAAAAATTCTGTTTTAACAGGCTCTGTATGTTGTATACATAGTTATGGAAGAGGGAGGTCTTCTGATACAGGTATCTCCATACTTAAAAGAAGGCCTCTACAACTTATTTGTTAAAACCTGTTGATTATGAAATAAACTTTTATCATTATCGAATAATGAACCTATGTATACTTGCAGCCCAAAAAACCGACGCAAGTATAAAAATCTTTCCACATTTTCCAACAAAAGAACAATCAATTCGATTTAATATTCAAATATGGAGCACGAACGATAAAAAGGAAGTAACCAGCCAATTTATGTTTTCAACATCAAAATCAGGCGTGTTATTTAACCCATTCAAGTTGACCCAAAAATACCTATATTTACATTTCAGCATTCAAAAGTGCTGCGGAAACTTTTCCGCTGGCCATTCAACGTGTATGGTGGATACACGGCTTTTTATCTTTCAAATTCCAACCCTTTTTGTTGCGTTGCCTCGCACTCTGAAAATAACCAATGCATATAAAATGATTCATGGTCTCAACGTGGGCGCTGGCCGCTGCATATCGTGCTCACACGGTCGCATTAATTACAAAATGTATTCTGGACTCTGGGTGTTATGCTTTGTGCAGGATTAGGGCTTTTGTTGTTTCAATTTTTAGTGTAAAAGTGGATAGTGAGCGGGTAAATTTACGTGTAATGTTATGGTTCGGACTCGGGACATTAAGTCGTGCGCACGTTTGTGGTGTTACGACTTCTAACGTTGCAGTGGGCAACTTTGAGGTTGCAACATAAAACAAAGCTTGAACTGGTTTAAGGACTTGGACAGGTTTGTACCTACTACGGGAAAATAAAAGTGATCAAAAAAGTACGAAACAAGAAAATAATTCAGACAGAAATCAAGACAGTCGCATGCCTGTAACCATGTGGGTGCCAGGAACATCTACAAAGTTATAATGACATGCGACGACGGCTTTACCTTGACCATTTTTGTACGGTACAGTGGAACACACGTAAAAGCAAACATACATACACAGACTGCTAAAATCATAAACCTTCCTTTTGGCTTTTCCATAGTCGGGTAATGAAGGCAATCGCTTCTAGACTTGGGTTTGGTTACGACATATTTTTATATTTTTTAATCTTAATTTATTAAATAAAATGCAGAGATCGCTAATAGAGAGCGATATTAGTATATGTTATTTTCTTTCTACGATGTGCAATGAATACTATCTATATAAATATAAATAAAATAAAACTCTTGATTGAAAGAAAACCTTAATTTATTAGTCTCACATCGCCAACATCTAATAAGCAAACGTGGTGATCTACGCTCATTCTTAATCTGTGTGAAAATCAGCCTGCAGAAAGAAAATTAGAAATGATATCATAATTATAACATTCTTTATTAATATTTCGGGTCTCAAAGCAATACGTCATCTTGCTCATAATGTAAACGGAGTGAACAGGCCTAATTAATTTAATTAATGGAGTAATATATCAGTCTTCATATCATCTTAGCAAACATGCTCATATTCCAAATAACATTATGTTCTATAGTTGTATGTGGCAATACCTTTTAAAATATTATGCCCATAAAATCATAGATATCAACCACGAAGTAGGTAATGTCACGGAATAATAAGAAAAATCGTTTTTTTTTTTGTGAAAATCCTAGGATTTTTGTAAAAAAACAGCTTATTTAGCTGAAATTTGAATGTTATGCTGACGAATACGCTGACTGGTTAACAACTACATTCGAGCCATGTTCTGACCAAATAGAATAAAGATGACATGAATTGACTATTCGATTAGCCAATCAGCAATCATGTTTCCAATCGGCCTAAACAGACTTGGTTTTTATAAAAATCCTGATATTACCTAAGTTTCTAAGTTTGCAATAATCCGGTCCGCTGCAAAAATCCTAGGATAAAAAAAAACGATTTTTCCAATATTATCCTGCGACACATACACACATCGACAAGAATTCATTTAACTGTCTACAATCTTTGTTCCATGATATTATGTAGACACATACTATTAAAAAACAAATAAAAAATTAACTTTAAAGCTGCCTGTAACCATGTGGGTGCCAGGAACACCTACAAAATTACAATTGGATGCGAAGACGGCTTTACCCTGGCCATTTTTGTACCTATGTCTTGATTTCTGTCTGAAATATTTTCTTGCTTCGTACTTTTTAGATCACTTTTATTTTCCCGTAGTCGGGTTACAGTTTATTAAGCTAAATTTCTTATTTTATACTTTTCCGTTTTAACGCTTGATAAGCGTTACGACAACATAAATAAGAGTGATACAATAGGTCAGTAATTAACCTATTTTAAATTCAAATAACAGTGCATAGTGCCTTGAACGAAATCATAGCGCGATTTATTTCGACGCCAACACCATTTATCGAGCTTCGAAGAAATCCAAAATATAAGTATTTTGTTGTACTTGTTTTTCTTCTTAAGAGGGGACAGGACCTGCGAGGAATTTGAAAAATAGGTATTTGAAGAAACTATTGCCATCGTCTTACCTCAAGTCTGCCCCCGTAGAGTGCGATAGGGACAGCTGCAGTTCAGACCGATTATATCACAAAAAAAATTGACGAGACCGACGTTTCGTATTTCCCTTTTTTCTCCTCGAAAACTGAGCCGATTCACAATATTTTTTGCATCATTTTTTTAAGAAAGAGTGTGTCTAGGTTTCTATAATTTTCTTTTATGTTAAAAACTTTCCGAATTTGTCTGGTAGTCCTCTAATCACGGCGGTAAACATGGGGCATTATTGTAATCGAAGGTCATATTTTCATTTCCAATAAGATACTGAAAAAGAAGAAATAATAGGGACGTGTCTTCAGCAGACCCTGATTTTATGAAAAAGAAATGAATGCTCTAGAGGCATTATTCAGAAAGAAAAAAGGGGAATACATTTGTATGGAGAATCGCAGGCCTTGTTCCCTCTTAAGAGTGGCATTACAAATCTTTACTATTTATTAAGATTTGATTAACTGTGCGTTGGTATCATCTCGCGCCGTATTATACGTAGCGCAGTCTCACTTTCGCTAGTTTTTAACAATTTAAACATATTTATTTACTTTGAAAATATGATATATATACATATTTGTAATGTGCTTGTCAAGACGTTTCTTTTGATACCAAACATGTCATGATTGACAATTTAATTTTATTCGAGTGTGTGTAAAGTCAACCATATTAAATTTAGGGAGATTTTATTTAGCCTATGACTATTATTAAGAATCTATTGATACCTCATTCATCAAAATCGGTTCAGAAGTTTAGGAGCTACGGTGGAACACACGTAAAAGCAAACTATGATTTTAGCAGTCTATGTGTGTATATATATACACACATAGACTGCTAAAATCATAACCTTTCCTTTTAGCTTTGCTGTAGTCGGGTAATAACGATCCTCCCATTGTTATTTAGTAAATATTTAGATGATTAATAGACATATTTTCACAAAATAGAACATCGCAACTAACTTGCGAATATATTCGGGTTCTAGTATTGGTTTTACATAGAAGAAGCAAGTTTGCATTCGATGACCGATCGATCGCCGACAGGAAATAAAGCGGTTTGGAACAGTTTCGGTTGCAATAGCTATTTCTATTTACTGACCTACGTCGGTTTTAGCTTGACCCAGACGAACTGTAGACATAGTAGAAATTTGAAACAGTAGCTCAACTTGTTTATGTCTGCGAGAGAATTACATATTTACGCTTAACCTTCACTTTCTAAACTTGGCCACGAATGACCTACCGAAAAACGTGACTTATGGTATGGTAAGTCAATTTTTTCTTTGGTTTCTAAATATCTCCGAAAAAATAGGTGTAAGTACTTATTACCTATATAATAATATAAACGTTCAACTCTGTATAAAGAAATTCCTCAGTCACTTTTTATGATACCTACGAAAAGCACATTACAGAGAATATACAAACGTAATACCACCTACGAAAATATAATAGGTAAACAAGTTAACGTCCCTTTTATATCAGTACGTAACTTTCTAACCAGCACCACCTTTTAGCCATACAAGGCACTTTTACAAAAGTATTTACCCAATACTAGAAATCAGTGTCTATACAGGCTCTATAAAAATAAACGAGTCCAATTTTCCCGGCGTGCTCCCAATAAAAACATACACAGTACAGGATAAATCTACGTATATACTTAATGATATGGCTGTAAAATAAATGGGCTGTTCCTATTTCTCAAATGAGTTTATACTGGTACAAAGGTAATTTGATACTCGCACAGATTTTTGTCTTGTTTCGGAGATCTTTTATTTAGTACCTACATGAGACAGGCCCTCCGCTTTTCATGGTTTTTACGACATGAAAAATAAGAATCGAGATTTTTCTATCATATTGAAGTAATGGTTTATACACATAAACCTTCCGGAATAAATTCTCTAAATGATGGTGAAACCGCACCAAAATCCGTTGCGTAGTTTAAAAGAACAACGCAGTCACACAGACAGACACGAAAAGCGACTTTCATTTATAATATGTATTATACATTTCACTTACTGCGACTTCTATAGGTAATCCAGGATCTAAAATGCTGACCGAAGAATGATCAGAAAAATAAAACCGGCTTATTTACTGATTGGAAACAACTATTTGAACAAAATTATTAACAATTTTAACAATAAAGTCCTTAAAAGCGTTTATACTGAAAGTGGGCAGCGTCGCAAATATTTCGCTGTTTTGATTAATTTGGCAATATTACTGTATGGAAATAAGAAATAAAATATTCTAGTTCTAGTTAGCCATATTTCTTATTTCCTTA
The DNA here is from genome assembly GCA_949128155.2 of Xanthia icteritia. Classification (NCBI taxonomy): domain Eukaryota; kingdom Metazoa; phylum Arthropoda; class Insecta; order Lepidoptera; family Noctuidae; genus Xanthia; species Xanthia icteritia. Next base: position 9,144,490 of record OX421942.2, on the reverse strand, counting down.
AATTGTCAATTGAATCAAAACAGCAAAATATTTGACAGTTATTTGCAACGTTGCCCACTTTTAGTATAAACGCTCTTAAAGACACGAATATTATAAATTGCGTCTAGTATAACACAACCAGACAAAGTCACCTATGAGATCCCAAAGAAAACAATTTTGGACTAAAAAAGTGCACACATAGATAGTAAACACAATTTTAGACACTGTCATTTCCTTCATAATATTACATATCTGCAGACGTTCTGCAAGTGGGCAATATCCTTTCATTCTGTCACTTTTGACGGCCGTTGTCGTCAAAAGTAGCGAGAAGGTCGTTGCAGAAGAATGACTGTGTGAGGAACAACAATAGACCTTTATATTATTATTACAGTGGCCGAAGGTTTCCCAACGACCCTACCTCTCGCCTCAAATACGGCGGGTATAATTTCATCACACTTACAAAATATTTTTACATAAAGTCCTTAGACCTTAATAGCAAAAATAAGGCTTGACGGTCATGCTCTCAGTAATGATACAAGTAACCATGTTTGAAAACTCTTGAAGTATGTAATTGTCAAAGTAGGTAGCAATCAGTGTTTTGTACGGTGAAACTCAACATGAAAAACCATGTTTTTCCGTTTGTAATTATATGTTCGTACTACGGTAAACAACTCGACGCCCACACCTATTAAAAAATACTCAAGTTTAGTTTATGTAGGTATAGGTAAAGTTAAGGTCTCCATAAAATGAGCGCTCTATTTCGTTAAATTTAAATCGATTTAACTGCAAATTGGAATTTGATTGGATGTGCCGATCGCGGGCGGCTTGAAATGAATTTTTGGGACTATTGGAAACAGCAATAGTGTAGTCTCGTATAACTTTACAAACGAATTGGATCGGTAAATGATTTGCATTCATTAATTATAATTAATATTCAGTAAAAGTTTCTGACAACATTCATTATATTTTAATTGACGATCAATTTCGGGTCTGGGTCTGCCATAATGGTTCACATTTCGAGGAAACTTATTTTTGGAAGGAACAGTTTTAATTATTATTATTACTCTTGATAATATTTCTTATTCCATACAATGTCGGTTAGATCATGGCATGTCTAAACACCAACAAATGACAAATGTATTGAACGGCTTCTTACACCAAAATCGACATACTGCCGGGCACATGTAAAATCGATTCATTAGGACCTCATATTCAGCAACAACTTGAAATAAGATATCTAATTTATTATAATAATTAAAATATTTTCTCGTTGGATGCTCTTTGTATCGAATATTCGTAACTTACTCATAAAACAATGTTATATTTCGGTATGATGACTGCAAAAATATTTCAAGCGACACATAAAACATTCCGCTCATGTGAGTACCTACTTCACAACTCTATAATACGTTATTCTCAAACGTTGTATCGAGTTTTCCATTTCATTTAATATTCACAAAGTTTATCAACGTTAGCGTTTCCACTCGAATGGAAATCCTTGCAAACTCCACAAACTTTTCACATTAAGAAATGACAAACATAAAACATCTATTTAAATTCCTTCATTTGTGGGTACTTGAACTATTCACAAACAAAATGTCCACGTATATTCGAGGCTGGTAGACGAAAAGCGGAACTTCAAAGGATGTAATGTGGAGGCCCGTTTAGTGGGGGCAGATGGGAGTCGGGTCGCGGTCAGCTTCATTTCCGAACACAAACCTAGATCAGCGGCTGTCCACAGGGTTGACCAAACTCACGGATTACTTACTTGCGCTCAAGTTTGTTTAGGAGCGCCGGGTGATATATTTTCGGTGGAAAAAAATAAATTGCGTATTGATAGTGGTAGGCGTAATAATAATATGCCAATCTTGCTTGTTGACCTCACTTCCTACTACCTATCCAGTTATGTACAAGTGATCCAAGCCTCATTAATTTATTTCACACGGAGGTCTTTACTGACACGTATATTTGGTTTATTTACTAATTAAAGGATCGTAGTAATTTTCAACCATATCACTGTAATATTACCTTACAGGTAATTATATTTTCGAGCCGTTTGGGGTTGAAACCCTCGGGCCGTGGGGTCCGATTGCTCACGGCCTCTTCAATGAAATGTCAAAACGGCTATTTGACACTTCCCGTGACCCAAGGGCTGGTTTTTACCTTGGGCAGAGGCTAAGCATTGCCATACAACGTGGCAATGCGGCCAGTCTCTTGGGTACATTACCAGTCGACAGCGATGCGGATGAATTTTTCGATGCTATATTTTAGTTTTTCAATAGTTTTAGTTAAGTTTGTGTATAATTTTGCTATTTTTATTAATTGATTTGTAAAATATGTTTTTGTCCCTTCAAAGAAATAAAATAGTTAGTTACCTATCACTGTAATATTATATGACAACTCACATTGTAACTTAACTTCTGGGCTTGCTCGTTCCATCATATTCCTCATGCATCGCTTTTCATCAGGCGAGATCGAGGTCAAGAGTAAACCCATATAGCATTTCAAAAATGTTATTTTAATAAAAATGATTGTTATTTTTGTTTTAATAACTATTAATGAAAGAGAAATAGTAACTTTACGTTGGGATAAATCTCATTTATTTACGTGACCCAAAACTAAGTTTTGTTTCGGTAATACATTTATGTGTGCCATTAGTATTTTGGCACCAAGAGAGAGCCAGAAAAAGCAAACTGATTTAACTGCATCCATTGGAGACATTGGACTATTGACCTCTCTCATAAATTGTAATTCCCACACTAAGATTCAGTGAATGTAAATTCTGAAAAGTAAGGCCATCAGCAGCAATCGAGCTTCTCTTTTCAGGCTATTTGGCTTTTCAGTCATTGCCAAAGCCTCATCTTTTCAAAATCAAATAATGTCATCATCTAACATTAACTGAAGGCCAACTCAGTAATCTCATCTCAGCGACAATCAATGTAAAAAACTTGTCAAAATTTAGGATATTTTTGACAGATTGAGACTCAGATTATGATGCGAACATTCTTATAAATACGGTAAATGCCCCTCTGGAGACTTATAACTAAATTCGGTAGTCCTCAAGTTTCCAAGACTGGCAGCCCTACATGTCGAAACTGCGATGTCACATTAAGGTCTAAACCTCTAACATATTGTAAGCTATCCGATAGCAAATGAGTCTATTGCGGTGAATTTTCTGCTGGCGAGAGATTTTAACGCAAATACTCTGCTGACCTATAAATTGGTCAGTGAAAATAGAATGCAACGTTTAGAATACACAGACCTATTTACACCATTATTATTAGGTACGTGGTCGGTCTTAGTGAAGAAGATCATTGCGATGAACTGAACTTTTATACCATGAGAGGCATTCCTATTATTGCCATTAACTTTACAGAGGAATTGGTAATTCAAAGAAGACACAAAAAAATATAGCAGCCCTGTACGTTGGTACGTACTCGTATATGCCCTTAGTTGTAAATTCAAACACTAATGGGGTAGCCTAATACGACTAAATTATACGGCTAATACAACTTGCCAGAAAGTTGATTTCGATCTTCTTAATACCGATTTGAGTAAATTAAAAAACCCAATACAAACTGTCTGTTATCCAATAACTCTTCATTATTTGTTAACTGATTTGTGAAAACTTGTATATTGCCATAATTATTCCTGTTATCAACAAATGCACTATTGTACTGATGGAAAGGGTACTTAACAATATGTTGCTAGCATATCTGGAAGGCAATGAGCTCCTCAGTGACCACCAGTATGGCTTTCGTTGTGGTTGGTCAACTAGGGACCTTCTTGTGTATGTTACGCATTGCTGGGGCGAGGCCATTGAGAGATACGGCGAAGCCCTTATCTCAAAGGCCTTTGACAGGTTCTGGCATGCTAGTCTATTGGGTAAGCTTCTCGCATTCGGCATCCCTGCTAAGTTTTGCAACTGGATTTCCGACTTCCTGAGTGAGTGATCGATCGATCAAATGGGCATAGGTGGCTGCTCATTGGAACATATGGCTATTGATGCCGGTGTTCCTCGGGGGTCTGTTCTTTCAGCGACTCTATTTCTGCTGCTGCTTGGCGCTATTGAGTACGCAGATGACAGCACAGTCTCAGAAAGATAGTCCAGTACAAGAGCCAGCAGAAAGGAATCAGCTATTCTTAGAAAGGCCATGATGGAGCGAATGAATTTGACCTTAAATCTCGTTTCCTAGTGGGGCGACTACAATGTGTTCAAATTTAATGCTCTGAAAAAACAGGCGTGTCTTTTCACTGGAGATAGTTTCAGTTATCTCCGACTTTTCGAGGGGCATTTGTACCAGTTGCCGAGATTTTGGGTATGGAGTAGTCGTCTAATCTCAACTTCAGCTCAACCATTGAGTCAAAAGCACAGACTGCAGTCAAGAAGCTGGACATCCTAAATAAGGTGAGGCGATACTTTTCACCTGGACAGCTCTAAAGTCTGTACAAAGCACAGGTTCATTCCTGTATACAGTATAGCAGCCACCATAATTGGCTCAGCAAAATACCAGCTTGCTCCACTTGTCTCGGTTGAGCTCAGAGCAAAATGGCTTATAGGTGACGAGACGTTGATGGCTAAACTTCACAGCTTGGCTCATCGACGTAATATTGCTTACATGTTGATCTTTTACCGACTGTACTTCAGAGAGTGTGAGCAGGAGCTCCACGATCTGATCCCACCTCTTTTACTACCGGACTACCAGAAATACTGCAGGGTACCATCCGAACTTGGTTAATATCCCGACCAGTCATACTCAGCGCTTCTCCTCTACATTTATTATTCGCACAGCCAAAGTGTGGAACTCTCTGGAGCCGGCTGTGTTCCTTTCCACGGTGAACAGGAATATCTTCTGGGCACGCTCGTTCCATCATAGACCTCATTCATCGCTTTCCATCAGGCGTAATCGAGTTTAAGACCAGGCTCATGCAACAATAAAATAAAATAAAACTTGCGAGCCTTACAGTAGTCGCATGATGTGTAACATCTAAAATCTTGGCTGACAGTATCAACTTCTCGGAAAATCGATTGTTACCATCTGACGGCCAACTCTAGCGCCGCGCGCGCTTATTGGTCAAATCAAATAGCATGCACTTCCCCGGCTTCCTGTTACAAACTTCCGTCCCTTTTCACGAAATCCCTCCCACAGATTGCAGGAAAGCGAGAGGAAAGTTGTTACATATCAATAAAAAAGCGATGTTTCTTAGCTTAGTTGTAGTAAATTACAGTTGTTTTTTTTAATTATTATTTTATCAAATAAACTACCAACAAACTGCAAACAAACTAAAACGTCGTTGCTCTTTGTTCAAGTACAAAATAGCTCATGACGTCACGAAAGAAGAATAACTACGTGCTGTACATTTATTTAACTTTTTATAACTGACGACAGCGTTAGTTGGCTCGGTCGTACGTGAGCTTTATGTGGGCCACTTAATTATACCATCTGGACCAAGTAGCAAGCTAACCGAGAAGTTAATTGTGATAGTCTTACTGTAGGTACGTACTTTGAGCTCATTATAGCTCCTAGCTAAACGTTGACCATTGTCATTGCTTAGTTTAGCAGAATAGCATTCTGTGTGACTGAACAAAATAATATTTTTTTTCCTCTGGTAGGTATAGTCGTCTGGTAGGTAATTTCGTTATTGCTTTATCAGCCTTAGGTTGAATGTCACTTACAGGCCAAAACGTTGTCGTTTTAGTAATTGCTTCAGAGACAAATAGACCACAAGGTATATTTGTCTCTGTGACAGTTACAGCGTTTCTAACCTTAGCGAAGTTTAACTTTTCTGGAAATTGTTGAATATTGTAAAACATTTTAAAAGAGTAGCAGTGTGTTGTGATGGCCCAGTGGTTAAGGCCTCGCCTCTCATGTACAAGGTTGTGGGTTCAAAACCGGGCAAGTACTAAAATGACTTTTTCAATTTGTACTTTGTACTTTCTGAGTTTATCTTGGACATTACTGACATTACCAACCCGTCTTTAGTAAGCGTGGAGATCAATGCTCGTGCCTTCTCTGTATGAGAAGAGGCCTTTGCCCTGCAGTGGGACAGTAATAGGCTGGTATTATTATTATTTTTAACGGTGGATTTTCTTGCCCATTCTTCTCCATACGAAAACTACCTTTTGAAACGGGCGTCTAGAACCAATTATATTTTTTGGAAATATAGACGTTTAAAAGTGCCTTTTATCTGCCTAATTGAAATAAATTATTTGACTTGACTTGACTTGTTGCTAAAAGTGGTAAATATATTACGAGATTGACTATACCTCTATGTGACTCAACAAAATAATAAAGTTTTACATATGTCGCATGTTGTGGCTAAGAATATTAACCGCGGATGAAATATTTGATCTTAAACCTTGTTTGTCTCATTTTATTTAGAAATAAAATTCTTATATTTTTTTATTCTCTTCTCTTCAATGAAAATATAGTTTACAAGATGAAATAAGATATTCAAGAGAAGGCCTCGACAAGGAAATATTTTTCTCTAACTTTTACCTCATATTATGTACCCAGTTTGAAAAGAATATAATAAACAAGTGTACCTAAGATATAAACCGTCTAACGCGCTCAGCAAAAAACAACCTTTTTCTAATATCACCACACGGACTACATCTCCCCATCGAAACTTTGTTGTGAAGGTCATCGATCCTACGTTTGGCAAGCAATTTGCTCGATAAAATACTTAGCATTCACGCGACATCCACAATAAAAAATGAAGATAAAACTAGTTTTATACGCGTGGTTTTGCTCCATCCACAAGGGAAAATAACTCATAACTACCTATTCAGAATGACGTGGATTAAAAGTATTTTATGTTTTAACTAGCTTTTGCAAACGGTTTCTTGGATGTCGAAAAATATCCCACGGGAACATACTGCCGGGATTAAAAGTACCCAATGTGTTAATCCAGGTCATAAACTATCTGTGTGCCAAATTTCATCCAAATCTGTTCAGCCCTTTTTGCGCCAATCCTGAACATACATCCAGACAAACAAACAAACAAACAAAAATTCTATAACTATATATTATCGGCATCGAAGTTCCCACACCTCGTAGCAAATACTTTTTTTTTTAATATTTAATGTACAGTTCTGACTTTGTTATTATTTTATTATACAGGGTGTCCAAGAACCTGGCGTCCAACTGGATTCCCACGATGCCCCAAGTTCTAACAGTACTCAGAAAAATATTTTAAAAAATCCACCCCATGTACTTACAGAATTATACTGATTTAAAAAAAAAAGGGGAAATGAGCACCCTGTGACATACTTTTGAATGCTGTGACTGCTAATGCTGATAATTTCGATATTTCTTGGAGGTTTTGTAATCTAGGGTATTGCTGTGTCTAAATAGAATGTAAAAATAAAGTACTTATTGTACCATTTTAAAATAAAATATTATTTTAACTAAAGGTGATATGGAAAACTATTGAATTTCGCAACTTTGACCGACTGTAGTGTAAAAAAAATGTACCAAAATAGTATGGCAAGTGACGTCAAATTTTGACGCGTTTATTCCTCTTTTTAAAAAGGTATAATACTTACACATTAATTTGAAAAAAAAAATTTTGATAATATTTTTACTCAACAACCCAATTTTTACGAAGTGCCTACCTACTAACGGTAACTGTCGGACCCTTTCTTATCTTAGAAACTGTTATGTTACTACTATTATTTACTTCGGTTCCAAGAGTGAGCAAGAAGGAAATACACACAGGTAGATGGGTTCCCAGTAGAATAAAAGCAAAGAATGTTAGTTTAAAGATATTTTATTACAATAAATGTTCAAAATGTTGACCACCCGCGGCAATACAAGCTCTCACTCTCCTTAAAAAGGACCGCTTTATGTTTCGCGAGTAACTTTTTTGACGTATCACCTGCACTGCTTGTGTTATCTTCTCACGAAGGTCAGCGATGTCATTAATGGGCTTCGCATAAACGAGCTCCTTCATAGTTCCCCAGAAAAAAAAATCCAGCGGATTTAAGTCAGGTGAGCGGGCTGGCCACGGGATTGTTCCTGATCGCCCAATCCACCTGTTCGGGTATTGCTCGTCCAAAAACTCTCTAACGGATACGCGAAAATGTGCTGGACAGCCGTCGTGTTGGAACCACATATCTGGTGGGCTTCTAGTAAGTTTGGCAAATCATTTTGAAGAAAATTTAAATATGATTCGCCAGTCAAATTCTCGGGCATCTCAAATGGACCAATAATATTCCCACAGAGAATACCGGTCCACATGTTCACTTTGAACCGGTACTGGGATCTATCTTCTCGCATCAAGTGCGGATTTTCCACATGCCACTCGTGCAAGTTGTGTAGGTTCATGTAGCCATCCTTCTTAAATGTTGATTCATCTGACCACAAAATTTTGTCGATAAAGTTTTCGTCTTCTCGATGTTTTTGCAGGATTGTTTCACAAAACGCGACTCGGCTCGGATAGTCTCGAGGTAAAAGACTTTGCACTCGCTGTACGTGGTACGGATGATATTCTTCTTTTTGGAGAATACTGTGTGCTGTGCTCTTCGGTATCCCCGTATCAGCTTCTATTCCTCGCACAGAGATGCTTGGATTTGCCGACACCGCCTCTAAAACTTCATCGCGTATGAAGTCATTTACGGGTCGTCCTTCACCAGCTACTTGATTGGGGAACCGCCCGTCACATAGTGATCTGTGCACATTAATGAAAACTCGATGGTCGGGATATCGCGTAGCCCTCGGATACCTTTCTCTGTAAAGTCTCGCTGCAGCTCGTCCATTACCTCTACATTCTCCATAAATGTAGTGCATATTTGCGTATTCTTGCGGAGTGTAGGTCGCCATGGTAGCACACACAAAACACAAACTGTCCAAACACAGGCAAAGGTCGTCGTAAAGAGTTCGTTTCAAAGTCCAGAGCACAAAGAGTAATCGAGTCCAATAAACAAAGCTTTAAATCGTAGTACGTGATCAATGGTAACAATAAGAGAGAGGTGCGTAGTAACGGCAGGAGGCAGTGACGCGTACTGACCGTACTGTTATCCTAAATAGCACGATCCCAGATAGCGTCACTATCTATCTCACTCGCACCTCTAACCTTTTTCTCCCTCACTCTTACCTGAATAATGGGGTACCATAAAGAAGAACCAGCAAATCGCAAAGATAGTTTCTGTCTTGCTCCCTCCTGTTGTAATAACGAATCACTATGGTGAGATGCATGCACATACCGTCCCTTACGGTCTAACCTGTTTTTTGAGAGGCCTGTTGTTATTTTTATGAGCATACAATAGTAATTCTTTAGAGGTTAGATTCAATTCGTCGTAAATTTTTCTTTCTAAGAATTCTGTAAGACATCGTAAAAATTGGGTTGTTGAGTAAAAATATTATCAAAAATTTTTTTTTTCAAATTAATGTGTAAGTATTATACCTTTTTAAAAAGAGGAATAAACGCGTCAAAATTTGACGTCACTTGCCATACTATTTTGGTACATTTTTTTTACACTACAGTCGGTCAAAGTTGCGAAATTCAATAGTTTTCCATATCACCTTTAGTTAAAATAATATTTTATTTTAAAATGGTACAATAAGTACATTATTTTTACATTCTATTTAGACACAGCAATACCCTAGATTACAAAACCTCCAAGAAATATCGAAATTATCAGCATTAGCAGTCACAGCATTCAAAAGTATGTCACAGGGTGCTCATTTCCCCTTTTTTTTTGAAATCAGTATAATTCTGTAAGTACATGGGGTGGATTTTTTAAAATATTTTTCTGAGTACTGTTAGAACTTGGGGCATCGTGGGAATCCAGTTGGACGCCAGGTTCTTGGACACCCTGTATGTATTCGTTTTAATCTAAAAAATTGTCTATCTATGTGCCAAATATCATCAAAGGCCGTTTATGTGTTTTTGATTAACAAACATCTGCACATACTTTCACATAAGTAGAATATTAGTCGGATTGCCCGTATATTCTTCAACAAAGCCTACTACACTACCAACTCGACCTGTCTTTTCATGAAGCGAACCTCTAAATATCACGAGACCTGCTTGAAACCGTCACCACGAAAAAGCTTGACGCAAAATAATTTCGCCCGTCGCATCACTTGACCCCACTCCACTCAAGTCGCTAGTGGCCGTTGATGGGCCAGCCCACCCGATGTACGCCATAAATAAATAAGTGTCTACACCACTGACACTTGACGGAACTGCTGTGGCTTATACTCGTTCCTAGTTAGTACCCACTGAACTATAAAGTCGATGATTACTTACGCCAGTTGAACTACTTTCTTGGTAAGTAGCTGTAGCTAATCAAGTTTTCTACGAGAAATTGGAAATGTCTGTTGTGAGTACCGGCAATGCATTTTGTTTCATACGCAACGTCTGTAACCTAGTAACAAAGGTATTGACAGCATGACAGCATAAGGCAGTTGGCAAGTGTATTATTAAGTAGATATAGTAACTAAATTGTAGTTACATTATTTAAATCAAATTATTTCCCATTTAGTTCAATGTTGCCAGCATTTATGTGTCTAGACGCGTAAAAAACTCAAACTAGAGTTAACAAAGCCAATTTTAAGTAAATTCCTCATACAAAATGAAACAGCATTAGTCTGCTGTTGAATAAAAACTTCATGAAAACATTACACCAAAATTGGTACTTACGTAAATTAGGTCTCATATTTTATGAAAAGATGTTACTTATACGAGCCGAGGCAACATAACTAAAATATTTCACACACTTAAAAATGTGGAGCGTCCAAGTGAGACTTACGACGAGTCACTTTGTTATATTAAATACTACCTGCGCCCGGCGGTTTCACTCGCCTAAGTCTCGATTCCGTGAGAATATCGGTATAAAAAGTATTCTATGTCCTAACCCAGGTCATGGTCTACTCATGTGCCAAATTTCATCCAAATCAATCAACCGTTTTAGCGTGAAAGCGTTACAAAAGAACAAACAAATAAACAAACTCGCATTTATAATATTAAAGTTACTAGCTGACCCGACAGACGTTGCAATAATTCATACAAAAATCCCTAGAGAGCAGTGGTGGTCCAGCGGTAACGGCCCTGACTTACGAGTTGTAGGTCGGGGGTTCGAATGCAGGCAGGCGCCTTACTTTGTGTAAATAATTTCATCACCACTGCTCTCAAAAACGGCGAAGGAAAACATAATAGGCTGATTATGCTTATACAAAAACCCCATAGAAAAAGGACTTCCAGTTTTTTCCGAATTTGAACATTTTCCGGGAAACTATTAAAAAATGTATTTCCATAAAAACTAATTTACTATTTCAAATTCGGACTATTACGAAAATTTTCAAACAAATCATAGCCAAAGCGGTCTAGCCGTTCTCAAGCGATGCGCGTACCAATGAACAGCATTTCAGCATTTTAGCATTTAGTATTTTATTTTAGATTATTTCATCAAAACGTTAAAGCTAAAAAGTTTAACGTTCATTGAGTTTGCTAGCCTAATTACACTCCACATCGGCATAAAATTCCTCGAGGTCTAGTAGTAGTAACCAATACAATATTTATTATAATGGGATTAAATAGTACCTATCGACAGAACAATTCACCGCTCACAGTGAATAAAGCTAAAAGTAAAGAAGCCGAAATAGACAGCTATTGGCCTTCTAATCTCTCCCTTCTCTAGGGAGGGAACTATTAATCCCCACACATAGGCACAACAAAGCCCTGTCAATACCTAACTCATCCGAAAAGACAACATAACGAAAGTAATTTTATAAAAAAACCTTTACCACATTGAGAATGTGATCTGAATAACAATGTTCAATCAACGCCCTTATCACGAGCTCACAGCTTATCAAATTTGTTGGCCAGCCTTTATTAAGCCTCTTGAGATTTTCATTAACTTTATATCTCAGAAAACACAATGGAATTCACATAAAATGTAATTGTTTCAGTCAGAAAAATATAATACAAAAGATATTGAGCCCCAGCGAACGTTAAATTTAAATTATACGAGAGCCTATGAACGGCGTCCAGTGGTATTTTATTAACTTAATAGTACTTAAGTTAGGCATAATTATCTTGGGCAAAGTTTTAATTTTATACATTCCTCTGAAATATCGTCGAAAATATTACTTCGTTTGTTTTATTTTTTATCTCTCTGGCTTGGTAATATGCGAATTTAAATTTGAAAATTAGTTTAAAGTAAAAGGTTTTATACATAATAGTCTGTTCTGGACAAAGTTGAAGTGAAGGTACTACATATGTACAGCCACGGACTTTAATTTTTGAGCCAGTTTTAAACTTTCCAATTTTGAAGTTTTATACATTCACGAGATTACACGATTAAACACGAACTCAAACCACATGCTCGTAAGCAAGATGACAAATTACTAATAATCGGAAATAGTCTTATCCACAGAGGTTGAAGGTTGACTAATAATTTGTCAATGATATACGTTTATCCAATCTATTTGATATTGACCTTCTTTGCTCTATAAATAATCGTTATTTCAAAAAAACTATCCGAAGATAGTAACAGTTGAAAACTTGAAATGTCGATGTCAGGGACTATAATAAATTTCGAATTTTGGTGAATCAATCTGCAATTTCCGAAAAAATTCGTCATAGAATTGTAACAATGCATCAGCAAGGTCTGTGTGCAACAGTTATCATAATTGTAAAGAACAACATCTTGGACGCTACGCGTTCGGATAAAATCGTGGGTCCGAATTTTTCCGATCTCTCCGTACGCTAACATTACTGTCGCTCGGTTACGGTTGCTAGACCTGCAATTGGTTGACTTTGGGTAGTCACTCTGCTGTCAAGTTTATTTGCATGAAATTTTCTTCTTCTATCATACGAAGACGTATGACTTTCCGTGTCTCCATGTACGAGTATAAGCGACTAAACCCGATTTGGATTAGACGGCTAATATACGAACAGTGGCAAGTAGCTCATCAATTAATGTCCGTGACTGTACGTATTTAAAAAAGCGAAATATTGCAATGCGCGTCAAATAATTTTTTGAACTCCAAACGATGAGGACCTTTTTTATATTAGTACGCTTTCTTTTTATTTTTGTTATTTTTAAAAACTATCTGAACTTTTATAGTTGGTCAGCGGAAAATTCCTATTGTGAACTTTTTATTACGCGGTGCTATTAATCTAATTGATCTTCTCTGATTTGCAATTTATATTCTAACTAGCTTTTGGCGTGGCTTCGCCCGCGTGAATGTCGGAAATTATCCCACGGGAACGTATAACCAAGATAAAAGTGTCCTATGTATTAATCCAGGTTGTAAACTATCTGTGTGCCAAATTTCATTCCAATCAGTTCAGCCGTTTTTGTGTGATTGAGTAACAAATATCTAAACACACAAACTTACTCTTTCATTTTGAACAGTTTTTACCACTTTATATCTAATCTTGATATAAAATGGTTGAGCTGAATGGTGCTAATCCATGCGTCATGTTCGTGAACGGACTTTTAACGTGCACGTCTTTCTACATTATTCTCACACGTATAATTTCAACATTAATGATGTAACCAATACTTTTGGAATGGGCAACTAGCTTCATATTTCTGACTGACCGACTTCTTGACAATTCAAAAGTGCCTTTAAATGGTTTAATTGAAATAAATGCTTTGAGTTTAAGTTGAGTTTGAGTTGAGAATGGTTCGCCGACCCAATCCACACAAAAGAAAAGCAACTCTCAGATTAGTCCAGCAAGTAAGGTGCCAAAAACAACAACAAACGAAGTTCTAAAAACTGGCATACTAAATTATGTTGAAAGTGGTACACTATCAGAACAGTCAAAAAACTAAAAACGTCCAGCGATACCCGGAACCGACACAAACAACCAAAGTCAACTGATTTGCAACAACCAACACAACCTAAATGTCTCCCAGTACGGCTGGCCCCGCGGGACAACTAGACCAATACCCTCCTACAAAAAGATGCAAAACATTCAAAATTGCAACACTCAACACAAGAACCCTGAGAAAAGAAGAAAGCCTCATGTAATTAGAAAAGAAGCTAGAAACGATAAACTATGACATTCTAAGCATAAGCGAAATAAAAAAAGGAGATTAAAAGAAAAAATTGTGGTAAAACACAACTACATACTATACCTATTTCCAAAAAGGAAAGACTGCAGGACAAAAAGGATTGGTCTTTCTCATTAAATGATCGTTGAAAAACTACATACAGGAGCTGATAGGAATCTCAGACAAAATAGCAATACTCAACATTAACTTGCCAAGCTACAATAAACAATGGACGATCAAACATGTACGAGTATACTCATCCACAAAGTTAGCATCGAAATGTGATATTGAAGACTTCTATTTCAACCTATCGGATATTGTAAATAAATATCACAACAACCACCTCATAGTTATGGGAGATTTTATTCTAAACCAGTGGGGAGAAAGAATCACATAATATCATTGTCATCCATAAGATAGGAGACAAGGACGAATTTGGAAATTATAGCCCAATAAGCCGCATATCAAACGTCTATAAGGTTTTCGCAATGGTTATTTTGGAAAGAATATCACAAACTCTATACGAAAATAGTACAACAACAAGCAGGATTTAAAAAATAACTATAGTACCATCAACCATATCCACACAATCAAACAAGTCATAGAAAAATACAACGAATATCAGAAGCCATTGTACGTTGCCTTCATTGAATATCCCAAAGCCTTCGACATCCTGAACCACACATATATCTGGTCTAGCCTAAGAAAACAAGGAGTGGAAAATACCTATATCGAACTAATAAAAACTATATATAGTAAAAGCAAAAGCCGTATAAAACTGGAAACGAAAGGAGACCCTTTTCCTATAAACAGAGGCGTCAGACAAGAAGACCCTTTATCTCCCAAGCTGTTCAATGCTGTGCTTGAACGTATTTTTAGACAAATAGACCGGAAAGAATACGGTCTTGGCATCAACAGTAGCCGCCTAAACTATCTGAGATTCGCAGACGATTATATTATCCTGTTAGAAGAAGATCCCAAGAAATTGAAACTCATGGTAAAAACCCTAACGAATAAAACCAGAGAAGTACGGCTAGAAATGAATGCAAGCAAAACAAAGCTGATGACTAACTCCCCAGAGGTCGATATAGAAATTAATTGAAGCAGGTTTGAATATGTGAATGACTATATTTACCGAGGGCAAATTATCTCCCCTAATGACTCAATGTCTATGGAAGTCAATAAAAGAATAGCCTGTGGATGGAAAAAATACTAATCTCTGAAAGAAATAATGAACTGTAAAGACTTAAGCATGCATATCAAGAGGAAAACTTCCAACACTTGCATTCTTCCTTGCATAACATATGCCTGCGAAACTTGGTCGCTCGCTGACAACCATAGAGCGAAACTAGCTAAATGTTAAAGGGCGATGGAAAGAAGCATGCTAGGAGTGAAACTAAAGGACAAAATCAGAAACACACTTTACTCAAATACTTTCTGTTAACAAATTAATAATGTACCCAAAGTTTGGATATAAACGACTTTATTATAATAAAAATCCTGGGTGAATTTTCATGTCGAACACCCCAGATAAAAAAACAATGTTACTTTAACATGACGTTGATTTTGTTTTTTTTTTTGACGTTCGCAAAAAGAAGCCCAAATATTTTAATAGAGTGTTCAATAATATTTTAAGAGCGCAAAATGGCAATTGTTAGAGGTTCGATTAAAGACGAGCCTTTAAACCAAAGAAAATAATTATGTTTATTTACGTCTAGGGTGTTTATGCCTTTGATAGCACTAGTTGTTTAGTTGTACTACGTGGGTACAAAGAGCTTTCCTATACTTTGGCAGACGATGCGGTACAGAGAAACTAGCATAAACGTACCTTAACTACATCTAAATAGCCGATCTTTACAACTAATAAACAAAGGGACCAATTTTATTCTACAAGGGTCAAATACAAAACTACTGTTAAGACTACGCAGGTGGATTCTCCACAACTTTCTCATTATATAAAAACATTATACATATTATTCAAATAACATAATTTACCTATTATTGAATCAGTGGAGCAGTGGGGGTCGTAACGGCCCTGACTTACGAAATGTAGGTCGTAAGTTCAATACCCAAGCAGGTGCGTTACTTTGTGTAATTTATTTCATCAACACAGCTCTCAAAACGGTGAAGAAATCATCGTGACTTCGTGAGAAAAACGGCATGTCCTAGGACCAAAAATTCGAAGATATGGGACATTTACCAATCCGCACTGAGCCCGCGTGGTGGATGGAGTAGAGCTCACTCCCTCTCAAACTCAAACTCAATTCAAACACAAAGCATTTATTTCAATGAAACCATTTACAGGCACTTTTGAATTGTCAAGAAGTCGGTCAGTCAGAAATATGAAGCTAGTTGCCCATTCCAAAGAGTAGTAGGTACCCATGGAGAAGAACGGGCATGTTAAAAAATATTGGTTACATCATTAATGTTGAAATTATACATTAATTATACATGTGAGAACAATGTAGAAAGACGTGCACGTTAAAAGCGTCCGTAATAAAAATATAAAAAACAAAGAACAATTCAAAAATTAAAATAAGCCATGGCAGCTAAGAGATGACCAGTCCCTACTGACGGCGCCCGTTCACGAACATGACCCATGGATTAGCACCATTCAGCTCAAACATTTTGAAGGGAGCTAAATGGGAGTCCAACTCACGCGCCACCATCAGCGAGACATCTGAGTGAGCATGACATACTCACAGCCGCCAGGGCACATTCAAGTCAATGAAAGTCATATTACCCGTAAATGGTAGCTCTTTAGTACATAGTACTCACACCTGTGCTATGCAATTATATAATACAAAGGAGATTGAGTTTATACAATACAAAGATGGTCTTACAATCTTCAGCAGCTCCAACAGGTTTTTTTTTTAATGTTATTCAATTAGTTGTGGTTGTGGAGAAGGACCAGCAATGAGCCAAGCTTTTTTATCAATTATGTAATCCCCCAACTTATAATATGCCTGCCTACATAGTGTGCGTCTCACACAGAGTAGGCCTATCCCGCAGTGGGAATGTTATAGGCTGATTGTGCCTATGCTTGTGCTATTGAATCAAACGAAGCATGAAATTAAATGTTTCAACAAATTACATATTTAATTATTTCTAGACTTTTAAACACGTAAACATTTAAACAATGGAAGTTTAAAATGGAGTTCGTGTAAAACTAAGTTGAGCCTGAAACAACATTGGGAGGAAATGTAAGTTGTGCCAAAAAAGTTTTTAGTCATTAGAGAATTTATATGAGAATACAATAAGGGGTAGGTGAATAGTTTATTTTCTAGAGTGTAAAATTGTTTTGGTTTAGCTTTTATGTAAAAACAATTTAATAACTGGTTAAACAAGACTCCTTACTTTGTCCCATGGATTTATATGTCAAAATGAAAGTGGAGAGTTGGATCGAGCGATAGTTTAGAAATGAAATTATTCCATATGTAAGTGGACACTGATATTGGATAATCTTATTGTTGACATTTAGACGACAAATTGGATCAATACACGACCTTACGAAGGAAACCATTATGAATTCCTGCCATCAATATTTTTATCTTCTAGACCGGGTTCGAAGCCTATAAAATTAATGTTAAAAATAAAATAGTAGTAATTAATGTTAAAAGTAAATTATTTACTATGACAAAACTGTAGTAAGCAAAATTTGGACAAAATACCTAGTCAATATAACAACTTTGCCATAGTTTAGTCCAACAATAAAGCATAAACAACAACAACCGTAAATAAAAACACCAAAACAAAACATGACATATAACCGCATTTCTTCCCATAAATAACGAGTCAACTGTTACAAGAAACGTTGTATCTATGAAATACGTTAATTCGTGTGTGTTCGCAGGCGATGAGCCAACAAATTGTGATTATTTATAGTTGTGTGTGTGCCAACGTCGTGTGATACCGCATGGTTCGCTCGGTAAAGAAAAAAGAGAATAATTAGAACGTGTGTCTTTGTTTTCAAAGTTCTTTATGTGGTAGGAGAGGGGTGCAATAATGTCTAAAATGTCGCGTACACCAGCTATCAACTGGTCAAACATTGTATATGTTTGACCAGTTGATACGTCGTAAAACGTTTATGACTGATATTGTATTTTTTATGACGGTATTCTTGCAACTGTAAAATAATTCACTATGGAATTGTCTTTAAAACGATTTTCAATGTAATATGTGTACAATCCATAAGTAAATAATAAAACAATCCCTATCCATTAAATTGCTTTTAATTCATTTCCCCCGCTTTCAAACAATCCCAAGTGAAAACCATTAATAAATCCACTTAACTTTTCTTCCAGCAATTCAGTTGCAGCCCATATAAATTAACCAAACACTGCAGCTCCAGCCCTGAGTTAATAATTCCCACATGATTACCGGTAGCCGTTTGCCGATGGAATTACTCAGAATGTTTCATTAACCCCTCTATCTAATTATAGAAAGGAACAGTTACAGGTATTTACGCCGTAATTACTGAAATGCTGTTATTTCCTCGAAACCATTAATGTATTATGCGGTACGGAATTCCACTAACGTCCTGTTATGTAGCTGCATTTAATTCATACCTATAATTTAACGTGAAATTAAATTCCAGGCCCATTCTCATTTCAATACCATATGGACGAAAATGCCGTAACTTGAGTAATGATGGGCGAGCCTGGCATAGGCAGAATTCTAAACACATGATTAAAATTATTTTTCTGGTGTCCTCGTTTATATTTATTCGATTGGAGAGGTTCTGTGATGAAAATAAGTCACAACCATTTGACCTACGAGTAGGTATGGAAGATATATGAGGTGGGAAGCATCGAAATTAATGAGTTTAGGTCATAATAAGTAACCTCGTTCTAAACACTTAGGCCCGTATTACAGAACCTCACTCAAGACTCAAGCATTACTTAAAACTAGTTTCAACCAATCAAAAGGTATTAAACGAGTTGTAAGTAATGCTTGAGTTTTGAGTGAGGTTCTGTAATACGGGCCTTAGTAAATCAACCCTTATTGGGACTTATATGTTTGAGCCGTTTGGGGTTGAAACACTAGAGCCATGGGGTCCGAGTGCCCACTTAGTTTTTCAAGACATCGCCAAGCGGCTGGTCGACTCTTCACGTGACCAGAGGGCTGGCCTATTCTTTGGCCAAAGAATCAGCATTGCCATTCAACGTGGCAATGCTGCCAGCCTTTTGGGCACTTTTCCTGTTGACAGCGATGCGGACGAATTGTTTGATGCCCTATAATAATCCCCCCCCCCCTTTTTATATACTTGTACATATTATTATTATTTTAAGTCTGTTTTTAAATCATGTAAATACGTTTGTGTAAATAAAGAAAATTTACCCTTAAAACTTGCTTTCAAGAACAAAGGACATCATCGATTAGCCATTAAACAAAGAAACAGAACTTCATACGTAGTTCCACCGATCAATGGAGATTAGACTTATAAAGCCCGCCATTTGCTCAAATACTCTAGGATTGTCGTGGTGTTTGTGTTCCATAGACTATTTAGCGCAATTTGTTCGACTTAATAGATAGAATCGTATTATTGTAATGCTTCCCGACTTGTTGCATATTGCTATTCGTGGGATTTGTACCCGTAGTGTGAGATAATTCTCGGAAAAACAGCGTTGAAATACTTACGAATTAAGTTATTAACTGTGACATTCAATTTATCTATGTAGTTGTGTCATGTTTGGGTATCATCATTCCCGTATTATGCGAAGGATCTTGGACATTTTTGTTAAGAAGGAACAGGGCGTGCGATTCTCCCTACAAATGTATTCTCCTTTTTTCTTCCTGAATAATGCCTCTAGAGCAATCATTTTCATAAAATCAAGCTCTACTGTAGTCACGTCCCTGTTATTTCGTTTTTTTCAGCAACTTATCGGTAAAGAAAATATGACCCTCCAAAAATTACAAAAATGCCCCATTTTTACCGCCGTGATTAGAGGAGTACCAGACAAATTCGAAAAGTTTTTAACATAAATGAAAATAATAGAAACCAAGACGTACTTTTTTTTTTAATTTTGATGTAAAATATAATTGAATCGGTTCAGTTTTTGAGAAGAAAAAAGGGGAATACGAAATGTCGATTTCGTCAATTTTTTAATGATATAATTGGTCTGAGCTGTAGCTATCCCTATCGCACTCTACGGGAACAGACTTGAGGTAAGAAGACGGCAATAGTTTCTTCAAACACCTATTTTTCAAATTCCTCGCAGCCCCTGTTCCCTCTTAATACTGACCGCAGAAGCAACACTGTAATTTCGCTGATAAAGTATCTATTAATATCATTCAAGCCAATTAAAATTACGAAAGATAATTTAAAAAGCTAATACTTCATTTTAGCTTAGTACTCAGCACGATATTGTGGCAATTCACGAATTCAATATGTACACTGTCTGCAATGCAAATGAACCAGAACTTTCAAATACAACACACGTACAGTACACGTACACATAGAGCTGGAAAACTCGGCAGCGATCAGTGCACAAAGATAGAAGTCTTAGCAGTTGCTTCCAAGTTTAGAGCGTGACCGGCGTTTTACCACTTACAGAGTTCTTGGCTTGCGCCAGAGTTTCGATCAAATTTAACACGAAGCGCACACTTGCATGTGCAGTCTCTCAATGCTGAATGAGAGCAATTCACTTTGGTATTATTTTGGACACGTTTGTAATATGTCTGGTTGTGAGTTTGGAAAGATGGTGCTACAAATTGGAGAAGGGAGTTTGAGACTTTGAAGTTTTGGATGAATTTTTCGAATGCTTTCTTTGCAGAGACTGCAATGCTCGTGTAGGAAATGACTGTTAGCATGAGGAGCTCGTGGCTAAGTAATAACAGCCGCACGAGTCGATCCATCGGGTTAGGCTACGTTTGCCGAGGTTGGTCCGAGGTTGGGTAACCTTTACATACCGAGACTTCCCCATAAGCACGTTAAGCCGTTGGTCTTGTCTGTCTTTCATGGATCTTTGACAGGCGTAACGGGTCGTCAGAAGCCCGAAAGTCTGACAACCGCCTTAACAAAGGGTATCGTGTTACCCAGTTCCTGGGTTGTGGAGGTTAGATAGGCAGACTGGAAGCCAACCCCAACATAGTTGGGAAAACGCTAGGCAGAATCATTGAGCTCATTTCATACCATTTCCAGATTAATCATATCATTCATGGATACTTTAGAAAATGAAATAAGATATGGCAGCCTCATCACATATGAAATCGAATCACATTCGAAGGAAAATCAGCAAGCTAGACCATTCGGTATGACGCGCCCTAAACGGTCTAGCGAATAAGCACAAAAGAGAGCAATTCGAGTACCTGAATGTGAATACAATTTGATTGCCACCCACCCTTTCATACTTGTGA
The DNA here is from genome assembly GCA_949128155.2 of Xanthia icteritia. Lineage (NCBI taxonomy): Eukaryota > Metazoa > Arthropoda > Insecta > Lepidoptera > Noctuidae > Xanthia > Xanthia icteritia. The sequence goes on along the minus strand of OX421942.2, from coordinate 9,123,138 downwards.
CAGTCAGCGTTCGAGTGAAACGTGTCCAGCTGTGACGTATAGCCACCATTTTGCTCGCTTTAATAATAACTGTCAAATCATGTCCGCTCAGTCCTAGAACAAATAACCATTTAAGAAATGAATGCTATGGTATTATGCGTGATTAATCAATGTTTTGATATGAATTAAGGCTATTTGTTTACTCAATATCAGTGTGGATAAAGTGAATGCATTTATTGAACTGATATTCTCGTGTTATGTATGACAGACTAGGGTAATTAAACGGCATTAATTTAAGTCCAATAAAAAAAATATGTTACGAATTTTCGTAGAATCGTGTTAAAACCACATAAACTGGGTGCGTTTACAGCTTATTTCATGTGGAAATATAAACTGGAACCTGCCTTCTCACCTCACATAATTCGACACCGCGGCCGTTAAAAAATTGCATGCTGCGTAATCCGAGCACTCGCGCACGAAATGCGGTATGGTACTTTAATTATATTAAGAGCCGTATTTACTCATATTTAATGCTAACATGCCGTCATAATAAGATTACGTTCATTTCATTAAGCGTGCCCGTAACCCGCTAATCCCGTGGTGTTAATTAAAACAAACGAAATTAATTAAATATTCCAGGTACATCTGTTTGCGTCGGATTCATTACTTTGTATTCGTGCATTTTATCTATAATCAAAATGAAATGATATTCGTTGGTAAGCGCATAATTACTGACTGAGTTCACATCTGAATGAATTCAGTAATTAAAATATTTCTTCCGAGAATACGAGATAATCCCTTACCTACTTATTTGTATACTCTTATTTAACTCTTCAGGTTCAGAAACCTACGCCAGTAGAAAATTGATTCAAATTAACAGTAGGTATAAGAGATTAAAAGCCATAATTTTAAGAATAGCCAGTAGGTACTATCTTGCTCATTTGGGCGAGTGAACTACACTATGAATAGTATATAAATTCACATCGAATTAAAAATAACCCTCGCTCTCTGCTACCAGTTCACATTTACTCAATTTGTTTCATTTTGGCGAAAGTTTTAATTAAACTTTATAGAAACCACATTCACAATATCAGCTATATACCTACTTAAAACAGTATAGGTATAAATAAAACCATATTCGTCAATAGCTAAGCCTCACCAAAAAAAAAAAACCCAGATCTCGTGAATTACACGGCCTTCGAGGCACATTGAAAATGAACTCAATAAAATAAAAAACTTTACATTTATATATTATTTCTCAAAAACAAGCTTAGAAACAAAAAATTTTATAGAAAAAAGAAAAGCTTGACATTATGTCTAAAGTATTAATACTATTTTGCACACATGTTTGGAAATTCGAACATTATTTTGACAACCTTCTTCGAGATAAATCGGAACTGATCGAATACATGAGAGCGCCCGGCTGGCAATGTTTGTAAGAAAATCCATGTCGTGTTTAGCGGCCAAATAAATTACTCATATCTGTCGTGCTATTTAAAAATAGAACGAACTTTTTACTTCAGAACATGGCAACCAAGGAAGCAACATATCAAAGATTTTATTTAAATTTCGATTTGACTTGCAAATAGAGCTGTTTAAAATATAGAAGAAACAAATGAACATATTGGCGCTTGTAAAATTATCGTAGTTCGTCAATGATTCTGGAATTTATAAATAATTTACTTAATTTAAATTTCCGCGCATTATTTGAGAAAAGTACCTCGGCTTCGCCTCAGCCCACATTTTCACGATCGTTCATCAATGTCCATGTTGCAGGCAGGGACAGTAATGTACTATAATATACGCAAAAAAAACAGATTACGTCAAAACGTTCAGCGTCAAAGTCCATTTCAAAAGCACAAGCCGAAAAATTTACTTCACTAACTCAAGATTTAAGATAGTCACGTGAAATAATCAAGAAATTTAATGAAACTGACAATTATTTAGTTACATTCGAAGTTTTCAAAGCATTCATTAAATCAGCTCTCACCGCGCGCCACGCAATCTATGTACGTTGACGCGTGACTCTCACACAAAAGGATTTTAATATCAATATTTGCATAATTTAATTATCTAGAGGGTTTTTTCGATTTATATTGATATCTCTTTTAGTTTTATAATTACCTAAGTTTACATAAACGACAACCCAAAAAAAAACTTTTTTTTTGTGTATTTTTTTGATAACTTGAGTTTTTAATATATTAATAATTTATAACTGGTAGAGCATCAAATTCTGCGTATACTAGTACTAACCCATTTCGTAGTTTACGTAGTTTTATTACTTTTAACACAATCGCAGATGCGCACTTTCGCCGGAAAAGGGGATAACGGGCGAATACTGAAACGATCGAAAAAACATTTTCAATGTTAAAAACATTTTCAATGCAAAAAACATTTTCAATGTTAAAAACATTTTCTCAACGACAAGTCTTAGATATAAGTCTCATGGGACTACGACTATCATTGGAAAACATATATGATCAAACACGTAACAATTCTCCCCAGGCAATCCTATCTTCACTTATCAACAGCTCATGGATTCACGTGTTTGTACATGAAAATTCACCAATACTTGGAAATCTAATCAGAATAATAACATAGCTGATCCTTTAGTAATAAGTAACTTTTGCCCGCAGGATTGCCCGCGTGGATGTCGGAATATACCCCACGGGAACGTACTGCCGGGATTAAAAGTACCCTATGTGTTAATCCAGAGTGTAAACTAACTCATCATTGTGCCAAATTTCATCTACATCGGTTTAGTCGTTTTTGCGCCACCATTCCAGGACATATATCCAGACAAACAGACAAATCGACAAAAAAATCTTGGCTTTTCCGTCAGTCTTAGTTCCGTTATCTTCGTGATGTATATATTCCATGAATTATTAATATAATTTCGGAACAAATAAATCTATTAGTTCAAATATTAAGTTGATTCCACATACATACATAGCCTTGGGGATAACTGGAACAGTAAGTAAACAGAATGATTTATTCTAACGAAAGTATTGATAGAATTCAATAGAAAGTCAACCACAGTGGTTTTAATCAAATTATCCTTAATCAGTTCAACTGAATTAGATCATTTAAATGAATGTTATTGATAGGAAATATTGATAACAAATCGTTTTTAAATCTGGAGTCACATGAACAAATGAATCAGTCCGTGCGCCAAATGCAAAAATAACATAACATCGCGCTATGTATTCCCAGAAGGGTTGGGCAGAGGTGTACCTATTGCTCATCCACTCACATGTCGCCAGTTATGTTTGAGTCCCATGTAATAGGGGGACGAGCCTATTGCCATCAACCGGACACACATAAATATAAAACTATATTAAGTGAAACTTTTATTATCTGCTACGCTTTTTATATACATACTAACCAAATCTATAAAGCCCCAAAATCCCTTTTACAATGCGAACTCACCCAATACATCTGCCAAACAAAAGGTATAATACTTTTACTTTCAATCCAATCACAATTAGGTAAGTAACCCATGTAATTACTTAAAGTCTCCAGATCTACTCGGGCCAACAAAAAGAACCTGGCTATTTTATCGGTTACAAAGGGAATTTCGCCAAACTTCATCAAGGGTTTCCAAGAAAAAGTCGGGTACGGAAAAAAAGATTTGACCCTCGAAAGTTGGCCAATCTGACATACATAGGGGGAAATGTCTTCATCTTATTTGCTGCTACTTTAATTTTATCTACATGTAAGTCTGGAATAAGAATGGTAAATGATTTATTTAGGTATACGACGTACACCTAAATAAATCATTTACGGAAGATTCAACGACGAATCTGGACGTAGACCTTTCCCCCAGGCTCTGTCTTCCGCATTTAGTCTATCTCAGCCACCTTTTCCGTTCTTTTTTCTTTTCCTATTCTAATCATAGTGTAACGTTGTGAGCGGTCTCAACTGTAAATAGTCGAGTGATGCAAAAACATCACAATTACCAAGTTCCTAACCACATCACTAAAAACCTGGTATAACACTGATTTTCTCTAGAAACTCTGTCATTTCATTTGCGATTCTAGCAGACAATCCTCTAATATATACTATGTGCCCCGAATCTAGGGTGAGTTCAGCATTATTTATACTATGTACTGTGTGCTATAAGCTATTTAATGTGCCATCTGCTACGATCATTGTTATCTTGTGTTTTATCCTCGCGTGTCACATACTTAACCTCATTTTACATCTGTCATGGCGCCACGCTGTCTTTGCTCTCTCTCTTTCTGCCTGTAAGCCGCTGCGATGTGTTAAGCTACCGCCTACTCTGCGTCTCATACCGTATCTTGGTAGCTTAAAAGGGGAAGAAGCTACGTCATCGCATGCGGCCTGCTTCTACTCGCTCCGCATCTAACATGCACTCTCTAACGCACCATCCAGGGCTCTTCATAAGGGCTGAGGGCTGGACCCCCTACTCAATCCTGCACGTTGCCTACGAACGCTACCGAGGTCTATCGAAGGCCTGCCCAACCAGCGGCCTAAGCCTGTGCTGACGGGACTCCACGTGCTACCGACGCTCACTACCGGCGGTCTTACAAGGGTCGTCCGGCCTATTGCCGAGCCTGTGCTGAGCAGGCCCCCACGTCTGCCACGTGCTGCCAAGGACGCTACTCTTCCTATCTATGTGTGCGAGTGCTCAGAATTCAGTGACCTTACCCATGACCTAGCCGTGTTACGACTACTACCTACAATATATGTATGTATATTAATTAACCTATCCTAGCTGTTTTAATCATCTTCTATTTATCTACCTACCTATCCGTTAACGGACTGCACAGCACTTTAACGGCTAGTACAATAATAAAAGAACAATTTAAGTAATTCTATATTATTTTAATCCACTCTGACATAGATCCTGTAACCAACCAATTTTAAATAATGTGTTTCCATAACGTAAGAACCTTCTGAAGTTCAATCTTGTGTTTACCGATTCCATCGAAACCCTTGCAAATTACACAAATTATACGAATTATAACGCAAATCTAATCGTTTCTTGTTATCACTCTATTATCTCTAAGTGGTACCTATATTAGGAGAGAAATTGGTTGAATATGCTAATTTGTGGTATTCATGATTGCATCTGTACTAAACAGCAATTTCTGGTGCACACAGAATTAGCTGCATAGAGATAAGTACTAGCAACTTTTGCAATTAACAAAGGATTACGTATGAGTGCGCCTGCTATATTTAACTTAGGAGTAGGGTTCTTTTCGGTAAAGCTAGATACTGGAGTAGATACTGCCACTATATGTATTTTATTTTTGTGTTTCCTATATAAGGGGTTTCAACTTTACTCGTGGGTGACACTACGTTCCATTTTATTCACATTATATCCACTTCCACATAAGAAGTTTCACCTATGCTCGTAGGTGACACATCCTATTTTATTCACATTATATCCACTTCCACATAAGACTTTTCAATTTTGCCCTTGGGTGACACTACGTCCCATTTTATTCACATTATATCCACTTCCACATAAGAAGTTTCACCTATGCTCGTGGGTGACACATCCTATTTTATTCACATTATATTCACTTCCACATAAGACTTTTCAATTTTGCCCTTGGGTGACACTACGTCCCATTTTATTCACATTATATCCACTTCCACATAAGAAGTTTCACCTATGCTCGTAGGTGACACATCCTATTTTATTCACATTATATCCACTTCCACATAAGACTTTTCAATTTTGCCCTTGGGTGACACTACGTCCCATTTTATTCACATTATATCCACTTCCACATAAGAAGTTTCACCTATGCTCGTGGGTGACACATCCTATTTTATTCACATTATATTCACTTCCACATAAGACTTTTCAATTTTGCCCTTGGGTGACACTACGTCCCATTTTATTCACATTATATCCACTTCCACATAAGAAGTTTCACATATGCTCGTAGGTGACACATCCTATTTTATTCACATTATATCCACTTCCACATAAGACTTTTCAATTTTGCCCTTGGGTGACACTACGTCCCATTTTATTCACATTATATCCACTTCCACATAAGAAGTTTCACCTATGCTCGTGGGTGACACATCCTATTTTATTCACATTATATTCACTTCCACATAAGACTTGAACTGTGCCCGTGGGTGACACATCTTATTTTATTTACAGTATATCCACTTCCACATAAGACTTTTCAACTTTGCTCGTGGGTGACACATCCTATTTTATTCACATTATATTCACTTCCACATAAGACTTGAACTGTGCCCGTGGGTGACACATCTTATTTTATTTACATTATATCCACTTCCACATAAGACTTTTCAACTTTGCTCGTGGGTTACACGTCCCATTTTATTCACATTATATCCATTTCCACATAACAAGTTTCTACTGTGCCCGTGGGTAACACATCCTATTTTATTGACATTATATCTACTCCTACATAGACGTTTCAACTTTGCCCTTGGGACCTTGTGCTGGTTCCAAAAAATAAGAACAGTGTAGATTTATATTGAATTAAAGTTATTGAGTCTTACTAATAAAATATAATAATAAATAAATATGAACTTTTCAAATCTTTTTTAGTTAGTAAGTAATGAAGCTGTTAAGGTTGGTACAAATAGAAGAAAGATTCGTTTAAATAATTTTGGTTGCCCATATTAAAATTCTCACAAAAGTGCTTACATACCTACCTAGAGCAGTAAAATATTAATCATTCTGAGTATCACGTCAAAAGTGCACTCGTGTGGTTATATTCGCGGAAGACCAATAGTAATTTTAATTAAACGATAACTACTCGGTTTCCCTAGAAACGTATTGTGCCACCATTTCGTCGAAGTGTCACCGGCAATTATCAATCATTTTGGATTTTGATACACATTTTTGTATTAGTACTATTTAAATATTATTTTACCAAATTAACACTCAGTTTGCAGTACCTACCTACCTATTTTAACTTTTATATTTACTATTCAGATCATATTGAACTAACATAAACTCAGTAATAAGTAAGAAAAATACCGGAAAAAAAAAGAAAAATCAAACAGCTATTCGAAATATAAAAATGGTATTAACGGCCATAGACTGAATCCCCTCTATCTCTTTGCACAGTCCATCAAGCAAAGGCAAATAAGCATAAAAAGTAAAGGAAAAAATAAGTACAAAATACTTCGTAAAAGTGTGGCCATAATATAATTTATTTTGTTTTGATGTTGTTCTTCCTATACGAGCCGAGATAAGGGAAACTTTGCCTCAGTAAAAGTAAGTAATCAATGTGGTGTTATTAATGTCTTTTGTTGTACTTCATTGGTTATGGTTTGTTCTGAATTCAAATGTTGATTTTTTTTTTCAGTAGTGTTTAACGTATGTATCTAATCAGATGAGCGATGATAAAGATTATTTTTTTCGTATTTATTATGAAACTTATGTTTAAATCATTGAAAACATCAAAGGGGCAATTCCCGCATTTTTAAGAACGTTCTCATTCTAATCTCAGTCCCAATCAGTCAAAAATACCTCTAAATTACCTACATCTTTGGCAAGTTATTGACGTTGATTGTCGCTGATATGGGATTATGACTAGATTTTGAACGTGTTTAAATACGAGAGACCTTCAGACCATGTACATTAGTCAATGCTTCAGACTGCCAGGATTTTTGCGTTCTCATTTTATTATAGGCTTCGGTCGGCCTCTTTTTTTTACGACCTGACAAAATATCGATATTCCTTTATTATAATTATGTAAGTTCAATTTAGGGATTTGAACTTACATAATTATAATGATGGCGAAAATCGCATTAAAATCCGTTGCCTAGTTTAGAAGAACAACGCGGTCACACAGACAGACACGAAAAGCGACTTTAGATTATAATACATGCATACATGTAGGACTAATTTAAGATTTGTGAACTTAATAGGCTGTAGATAGAGCTAAGCAATTCTAAGCTATAAAAAAGTATGTTTCTGAACGAGCGAAAGGTGAAGTAAGAATGCAAGATGGCGATTGATAAAATTCATGAGAGACGCGTCTAAGCCTTAGATTCTAAGGTGTTCCAGGCCCGGGTCGACGGCGCGTTGTGTTCCACGCGCGCCTCAAAGAGATTTCAGCACAACTGACGCGGTCCGCTAGGGCCGTTGCCTGCCGGGGTCGCGGCAAAGTTCGAAAGGGATACCGTGGCCCCGGATAACATACAGGCAACTAAAGGAGCACGGTGGGTTTTAGTCAGTAAGAGTCTGACACGCCCTCCCGCTCCGCCCAGAGCGGCAGAAGTTGTTATTTGAAAATAAATCACCCAAAATAAAAAGGTTTAAAGATGTTTTAATTTAAATAATCCGTTGTTTTGAACCGTTTAGCGTTTTCCTTGAGACACCCACACTACATACATAATTTATAGATTTTTTAGGTTATTATATTATATTTTTAGGGTATTTCTGGGCTCAAAAATTTAGGACACAATCGTTAATTTATCGCTGTCTTTACCTTGTAAGCAATGCCAAAAACAAACACCAAAATGATTTTTGCAAACAGGCATAAATTAACAGTATGGCCAAAGTAAACAAATATTAAGCGAATGTAAGTTTGTATGCAAATATAATTGATTTAATGTTCGTGTGAATTTGGCCGGCTTTGTGCATAATATTATTTTGTTTGTTATATGCATTTGGACATTAGTGTTAAACGGTGACGTCATATGCACAGCTGTGTAATCTTCTCATCACAATTGAATCGATATTTGCATAATTTGAATTGTCTCTCGCTGTTCGTTTGCAAATATTGACCGTTCTAAGGTTGTCACCAGGAGAAAACATATCTTATATTGAAGGTGTTGTATAATATATCGGAGGACACGGTTGAGCATACGGTGGAGGTCTGTCCGGCTTGGGCAGAGCATCGCCGTGTCCTCGTGGAGACGATCGGTGGCGGGGATCTCTCACGTCCGGCCCTAGTCCAGGCCATGGTACGGAGCGAGAGGGCATGGGAGGCCGTCACCTCCTTCTGCGAAGCAGTAATGCTCGCGAAGGAGGAGGCAGAACGCGTGAGGGAGAGGCAAATTTCGCGCCCTCACGCCCCTAGCCGCCGCAGGAGACGCCCCGGGCGTCGGGAATCGCAGGCCGATTCCCGGCCAACGTAGGCGCGGGCTTGCGGACGGTGAGCAATGGGTAGCTCACCGTCCGATAAGGACCAGCAGTGCTATTCTGTAACCATCTCACCGTGAGAACTTAGGTGAAGTGAGCACGGAGTGAGCTGTCAGTCCCTAGCAGCAGCCGGTCTATTCTGTAAATCTGTAATAATCTCACGGTGAAAACTTAGGTGAAGTGAACGTGAAGTGAGCTGTCATTCCACTTGCTGCTTGGGACTGACAGCTCACTCTGAGCTCACTTCACCTAAGTTCTCACGGTGAGATGGTTACAGAATAGCACTGCAGGCCCGGGTCGACGCGACAGCGCGTTGTGTTCCACGCGCGCCTCAAAGAGATGTCAGCAGAAGTGAAGGGGTCCGTTAGGACCGATGCCTGCCGGGGTTGCGGGAAAGTCCGAAAGGGATACCGTGGCCCCTGGCAACGTACAGGCAACGGAAGGAACACGGGTGGGTTTTAGTCAGTAAGAGTCTGACACGCCCTCCCGCTCCACCCAGAGCGGGAGAAGTTAATCGATAATTTCCCACCCAAAAAAAAAAAAAAAAAAAGAAAAGTTGTTGTATATTGATCAGATTTTGTAAATAAGAGTGATTTCTTGAGACGGGGCAGTAAAGGCTGTTGTAGCTACAGGAACACGTTCTTAGATGCTTTTAAAGTAATTTCGAAATGCATCATGTCAGCTAGAAAAACATCAATATTACAAGTTTTTTTTAATGGTGCAAATCGGTTCCGTTTCGTTTAAAGATTAAAAGACTCTTCTACACCAACCAAGGTTAGAGTACCAAAAAACCGGCCAAGTGCGTGTCAGACCACGCACGATGAAGGGTTCCATAGTTGGGATGAATTTATCCCAAGAACGAACTTAAGTTAGTAGTTGAGAAACATGTTCTCCCATACATATACAACACGGTCAATTCTCCAAATGCAAATTTAAGATTGTAATCGCAAAAAAAAAATGTGATAAAACTACAAATTAAATATTAATTTTCGGACTTTTTCCTTTTGTGCTGTGAGACCTTACTTTCTACCAAATTACATGAGTCTAGGTCAACGGGATGTACCTTGTAGGTTTTGATTTATTTGCGAGTATCAAAATACTCGTATGTCACATAAATATTATAGTATTTTATTATTTTATTCTAAGGGCACATAGATCTACGTATTCAATATTAATTTCAGTTTGATACCTCTACGCTTTCCTGAGAAAATGAGTCTTGACTGACGGACGGACAACGAGGTGATCCTACAAGGGTTCCGTTTTTTCCTTTTCAGGTACGGAACCCTAAAAAGCTCCAAATCGCAAAAAAATCTCTCAATAATCCACACTGTACCTAAAACAAAATCTGTGGTATGTATAGGTTACAATGTATTTGCATCTTTCGATCTACCTAACTATATCAAGTCCCTTTACCGCCAAGAGACGAGAAAAGATATGCTATCAAGAGGCAAAAACCGAAGTTAACAGCTATTAATAAAAACGCAAGTAAAACTTTACTATCAATTCATGCAATATGTTTCCAGTGCAGGCTGGTACCTTCAACTTTCATTTTATTACACAAGAGTTCCCAAAACTTTCTCAATAGCTATTTCCTTCCGCATGCGTCTGTAACTCGTAACTTTTAGAATGCATAGAATTTCTTCTTCCTGTTCTTTGTTCTTTAAGTTTTCTCGGACTCTTTGATGTGGAAGATAATAGAAAATAGCTGCTTGGTAACATTGCGGGGGAAGATCGATTGATACATACAAAATATCCTAAATTAATTTATTTCATTGATTATAGCCTCCTACGTCTATGTACTGCCAGATCGACTATCGGTACATCAAAATGCTAAAGTATCGGTACAAAAATGCCACTATAACATTCCGACTCCAGGAACAGACCTCGAAACCCATTCATGAAGATCAATCCACTCTCACGAAGTTGTGGACGAGTATATTTACTTAGGACAAACTGTCTAAAAGAAGAGAAGAAGAGAAGGCTAAAAGTCACCCAAAGAGCAATGGAGAGGACTATGCTTGGAGTTTCTCTACGTGACAGAAATGAAGAGATCTGTAGGAGAACCAAGGTAACCGACATAGCCCGAAGAATTGCCAAACTTAAGTGGCAATGGGCAGGGCACATTGCTCGCAGAACAGATGGCCAATGGGGCTGAAAGGTTCTGGAGTGGTGATCACGTACCGAAAGACATAGCGTTGGAAGGCCTCTCACAAAATGGACCGATTACCTTGTGAAGGCAGCAGGAATCCGCTGGATGCGGGAAACACAGAATCGGTCGAAATAGCGGCGCTTGGGGGAGGCCTATGTCCAGCAGTGGACGTCTTTCGGCTGAAATGATGATGAATGAGGACGTATGTGTATTCAATTGCAGAAACCCTACAAATAAACTACGTCATCCATAATAAAACAAAATAATACTAAAACTACCTAAAATTAAATCAAAACAAAACACAATCTTGTACCTGTGTATCTCGTACAAATATAATTGGTTACTTTAATATACGTTGGAAGTGCTCACTCAAACACGAGTTAACACTAAAACGCTGCAGGCCCCGACAACGTGACAACGGGCTCCCGGGCCCCGCAGTCGTAAAATGACACGCAGTCACAGCTGAATTAACGTTCCCAGATTACGAGTCCTGGGTCCTAGAGGTGGGTCACTAATAAATCTGCTCGAATAAACCCAGTCATAACCGCAGGGTTATAAAACTTTACAGGCCCGTGAAATAAATTTCCATACATTGAGTCCACAGCCTACCGTCGGTTATATACGCATACAAATGTAACCATTACGCGTGAGATTTTGAATTAATGATGTTATTGCTTCCAGTGTTGTGTTAGCTCATAAAATATGTAGTTAATGTAAAATCGTGTGAGCCAGTTTTATCAATTTTGAAATTAGCGTACACGTATTTTTTTCTTTTTTTACGTTATCAGTGTCCTATGTCTAGCAGTGGACGTCTTTCAACTGAAATTATGATGATGATTATGCTAACAGACATATTTCCACAAAACACAAACTAATTTGACGAATTAATTGATCATTAGATAATTAATATATTTGAATTGCTAATTTGTGATATGCGCAATAAATTATTATCAGTTGGAGAGGAGTTAGTAATTAATAATTACTTCTCCAAATTAGAGGGAAATTATTATTCCATTATTGGGTTTCTTTAACTGTAAAACTAAACTATTTATTTATTAAAATTATTCACTTTCTACTGTTCGTGTAATAATAATTTAAGACACTAAATTAAATAAACTGCTCTCAGAAAGTAGAGTCATAAATCTCTAAAGCTGTCGTGCTGACGTTGAAAGAAATAATATTAAAGTTTAAGAAAAATGAACAATCGAGAGCAATAAGTAAAAATCATTTTGAGTATAAAATCGTTTGCCTTTGTCACACGCGCTAAGTTAATGCTGTCACAACATATTTCTATTTTATTTATGTTTAATTGACCTTGAGCCTTGTCTGATAACATCATTTAAACATTATGAAACAGTCACTCTAGAATTTAGAGTGACTATTTGCTATCTTAGATTGGCATACAAAAACTAACAACTGGCTGACTTTTCTAACTATACATCAATATTTTCACTCGTTGAGAAGTATCAATACGAAAGGATTGAGAAAATAAATATGTCGATCCTCTCTGTGCAGTTTTAATTCTTAATTTGGAATCATCGGCAACAAAATGATCTTAGTATAAACATTTTTATTGGCACCAGATAGCGTAGAGCCCATCGCTGAACAAATATTTGTGCAAATTGCCTTAACTCCTTTGGTAGTGGGTAGACACTACACAGCCGTTTGATGGTCACCATCCTTTAGTTTGTCGTCACCTTCCAGTTTGCATGGTAAACACTCAAATATGGACAGTGTATCAACAACTACACGATTTCGGAACAAAGAGGTGTGCGCGATCTTGGATGGTAAGCAGATCTTATTGGATTTATTATATCTCAATAAGAAATTACAAGGATTTCAGAAAACTTGAGCACATTTTAAGAACTTAAAACATAGTACGTAATATAAAAACTTTGACACACAAACTAGGTAGCTATTGTTCTTCTTTTTAACAAATCATTTACTAAATAACATTTCATTTCGTACGAGTGATTTAAACCAAAAAAAAAAACGAATAATTCGACATCGCAACTGTATTCGTCGACGGGGCAGATAAAAGTGATATTTCACCAAGGTACTGAAAATACAACACTATATAGATAGTGCCATCCACGAAGACGTGCCCCACTCCACTCCGCTCCGAACTAAAGTATAGCTTACAGTACAGTAATCGCGGAGTAGGGTCGTCTTCGTGGATGCCACTATCTGCGTACGAGCCTTTTGCTGCGAACCTGACACATTTAGACTGCAGGCTGCTACTAAGAAATTTCTAATGGACCTTAGGTGAAATAATCTAGTTTGCGTTCGCTTGAGACCAACGAGGCAGCCAAATGAAAAAGAAAGAAATAAAATACATTTATTTGGCATAGACTAAAAAGCACACAATATAAATATACAGCAGATAAAAAATTAAAATCAAATAAAAGTGTAAAGTGCTATGTAAGATATTAGCAGGGGAGTGTGCCTTGTGCCTCACGGCTGCGCCAAAAAGCCAGACAACTATAAAGTTGTCTGGCATTACTGGTTTTCAACTGGACCTGAGAGTGTGATGTGACGGATGTGAATCAGTTTTATAATGTAACGTGTGTATACAAACTTAAATAAAATAAAGAAGATTGGAAGTTTTGGTGTCACTTAATTTCAGAAGCGTTCATGAATGAAAATATGTACACTATATGAAACAGTTACAGGGCTCTTTTCTTTATGCAACAGCTTTTTTTTATTAAGCTGCACTTAAAAAAAATAAAAAATAAATTGATTAAATCTGACCACGACCTTTTTCATCGTTTTCGATATTGCCAGACATATCTAGGGACACGTGTCGTGGGAAGCTTTATGCGTCGGAGCCTGTCCGGCAGTGTACGGTGTACGGTGCACGACGCAAAGCGATAGCGCATTGGTTTGCAGTTGCAGGGCAACCATCGTCGATATTATTTTTCGGACGTATCCCTAAGTCGCATTTTTGGTTTTCTTCATCCAAAACCGTTTTTTTCATTCAAATCAAATCAAATCAATTTATTTGTGAAACATAGGTTTTATGATAGATGGATCTTAAGAACTAAATAGTGCGCTATGTCTTGTCAATTTTGACATACAAATATTTTTAGAGGAAACATGCGTAGTCAATTATCAACTATAAAAGAAAAAAAAGAAAAATTTACATAATTAATTAAATAGTTGGTTTACACTAAATTTCAATATTAATTAACATTATCATTTAAAAAGTCTTCAATTTTATAATAACATCTGTCAATTAGGAATAATGTGAGAGCTTTTTTAAACTTTACTTGAGGCATATTTTTAATATTGTCTGGTATTTTACTATAGATCTTTGGCGCAATGCCAAAAAAACTCTTTTGCATTAAAGATGTCTTGCATTTTATATTACATAGCAGTGACAAATATTGAGCACGTATTGGCTTTCTTTTATTATCAGACATTTTTTCGAATAAGTGGGGGTTGCTTTTTATAAATATTGCAGATTCTAAAATATACAATGCTGGTAGTGTTAGTATTTTCAGTGATTTAAAGGATGGTACACAGCTATCAGTAGTCTTTAATCCACACATAGATCTTATACAGCGTTTTTGCATCTTAAATATAAGTTCTCTGTCAGTTGATTGCCCCCAAAATATAATTCCGTACCGAAGCACTGAAGCGACTAGTCCATGATAAGCTGTCAGTAACGTTCTGATATTTACCTTTTTAGACAATTGATAGAGTGCGTACGCAGATTTACTCAGTCTGTTACATAGGTGTTCTATATGTGGTTTCCATGTCAATTTATCGTCTACCATTATACCCAAGAACTTAGCAGTATTAACTAATTCTATTTTTTTGTGTTTATGAGTCAAATTTATAGTGGGATTTGCCCGACGTTGATGGAATTGCATGATTTTTGTTTTATCTAAATTTATTACTAAATTGTTACAGTTAAGCCAATGTATTATTTTTGTCAGTGAGTCATTAATCTCGTTTTCATAATTATTGGGATTAGTGCATTCTATTATAGCTGTGCTGTCATCGGCAAAGAGAACCATTTTTTGTTGTGTCATCTTTGGGAGGTCGTTGATATCTATTAAGAAAAGTAATGGTCCAAGCACGCTGCCCTGAGGTACGCCATACCTTAGGAGTCTTGGTTTCGATATGTAAGTGGTTTCAATTTTAGTTTTAGGACATAATCTACTAATTTCAGTACATTGGTATCTATTGCTTAAGTATGATTTTAGGAGGTCGAGGACATTACCTCTTATACCATAAGCATGTAATTTATGTATAAGTAGTGTATGATCTACATAGTCAAAAGCTTTACTCATGTCAGTGAAGATAGCACAAACAGGATTTTTATTATCAACACATGACATGACAGTGGAAAGTAAATCATATAGAGCCATATTTATTCCACATTTCTTTCGAAAGCCTTTTTGTTCCACACAAAATAAATTATATTTCTCAAAATAAGTGTAAAGCGAATTATAAATAACTTTTTCAAAAATTTTAGAAATTATAGGAATCTTAGCAATTGGTCTATAGTTTTTTGGATCAGTTTTGTCATTTTGTTTAAATACTGGCTTAATTATAACATTTTTTAGGCTATTTGGAAAAATACCGTCAGAAATACAAATATTGATAATATGTGCCAATGGAGGCGATATGATTTGTTTTACATATTTTATTACTTTGGTAGACACACCATCATAACCAACAGTATTCGTATTTTTTAAGTCATTGATAATTCTAATTATGTCAGATGCTGAAACGGGAGTCATAAATAATGATTGTGATGTCAAATTTTGAAACTTAGAATTAGGCGGATGTTTGTCAGTTTGTGGTTTATTTTCAATTATGTCAATAAAATAGTTATTTAATTCATTAGCAATGGCATTAGGGTTAGTGAAAGATAAATTGTCTCTATTTATACACATAATCTGTTCTTGCGGCAAACATATTTTTGAATTATTAATAATTTCCCAGGCAGCTTTGGATTTATTTTGGGAGGTATTAATATAGTGGTTATTTTGAGCTTTCTGGGTTAGTTTTATGATCTTTCTATAGAGGGTAGAGTATTTTTTAGCAGTAATTTATTATTAGATGTCGGGTTATGTCTATACCCCCAAAGTAACTTCCTTTGCTTTTGACTGCATAATTTTATCCCACGGGATATCCATTTAGTTCTCTTATTACTTTTTAGGGTGACTATTTTTTGAGGAAAACATAAATTATATAGCATTAGGAAATCTTCCATAAAACTATCGTAACATTGATTTGCATCATTGGCATTATAAACATGTGTAAAAGATAAACATTTTATCATTGATTTGCTTTTATATTATACTATCAATGACCCGCAACTTCGTCTGCGATCTAGGATGTAAAGCATAGCCTATGTCCTTACCCAGGTCATGGTTTATTTGTGTGCCTTCCAAATCCGTTCAGCCGTTTTAGCGTGAAAGCGTAACAAACAAACAAACTCACTTTCGCATTTATAATATTAGTTAGGAGGACGTTCACATTAGTAGTAATAACAAAAGACATTTTGTCAATCATAACGTAATTATGTCTGCTTACTTTGTATAGAAGTGTATACGGTACAATAGGACATGACGCTGTTCTAGAGGTCCCAATGTCTTGAGGGTTTAATATACAAAGTGAGCTATTAGTGCCACTTTTCCCTTCAGTAGCCATTATTGGAACTATTCATTTCCGCCATCTTTGAATGTCAAATACTGTTTACTTGTTGGTTTACTGCATAATAAACTCTTTAGTTTACTGTCATGGGGTCTGTTTATACTCAATACTCAATTCTTTATTGCATTCCATAGTATTACATAGATGGTATAAACAAGTAAAAGATCAATATGGACCCTGTCGGGCACAGCAACATTAGGAGAGAGGAAGAGGGATAAGTAACAATTCAAACAATTAATATTATTATAAATTAAGTATTACATGTGTTTAATTGGGTGTATACCTTATTTATATATACACAATTATACATTCTTATTATATATTATTAGGTTTGCGTATATCGGTGTAATTTTGAAATTATGTATTGAATATGAATAATGTAAGTAATTATTATGAAATTCTTAGAAGTATTTTGATTATTATTAAATTATGTTATTATTTATGTATTAATATTTTCATATTTATATTTGATATTATATATTATATTGTAATATTTCTTAATGTTTGGTGTATTAGAGAGAGATTTTTTTTATTTTATTTTGGAATCGATTTGTCTTCTAAAAACTCCTTTACTGAGTAGTATGACTTGGATTCCAGAAATTGTTTCAATTTATGTATAAGTGTATTTTTTTTTTTCTTACTTCTCTAATATCATTTGGCAATTTATTATATATTTTTATGGACATAACTAAAGGGCTGGTTGAGTGCATTTTGAGTCGGGATTGAGGTATGTTTATTTTGTTTTTGTTGTGTCGAAAGGTGTATCTTGTTTGTGTTTCTTCGCAAGTGGTGTAAAAATCTGGGTGTTTCTTGACAAATTTACATAATTCTAAGATATATAGACAGGGAAGTGTGAGTATTTTGTGTTTTCGGAAGTGTGGTTTGCAGCTATATGTTTGTTCTATGTTGGTTATTATTTGAATTAACTTCTTTTGCAAAATAAATATTGTTTGTGAATCTGTACTGTTACCCCACAGCATGACCCCATAGCTGAGCCATGCCTGGGCATATTCATAGTAAGTAACAAGTGCAGTCTGTAGGTTGGTAGATTTTTTAATTTCGCGTAGGGCATATGAAAATGTTGATAATTTTGCTCTTATTTTCTGTATATGGGATTTCCAATTTATGTGGGTATCTATAGACAAACCGAGGAGAGTAAATTCATTTACTTGTTCCAGTTTTGCATTATTAAAAATGAAATTTAGTTTTAATGGGGATTTTTGATGGGGATGAAAAGTAATTAATTTTGTTTTGGTGACGTTAATTTCTAGATTATGGTGATCCATCCAGGTTACAGCTGTAGAAAGAAGAGAGCTTAATTTGGCGTTTATATTGTCATCGTTCTTGCATGAGGTGAGCAGAGAGATATAGTCCGCAAATAGAACACATGGTCCGTTTATAATTTTAGGAAGGTCATTTATGTAAATAAGAAACAATAGGCAGCCTATTACACTTCCTTTGGGAATTGACGCGTTAACTGCTTTACTGTTGGATCTCAGATCTCTACAAGGAGCCACTTGCTTTTTAACCAACGTGTTTCTGGCGAAACCCTATATTAAAAAATTATGCTGTGTACCTTTTATCTTAATTTGACCGAGATCTATCTTTGTGCTGCCATTCTTCTTTGTGTCAGATAAAAAATTATAAATATTTAGGTAACTACATAAATAGTGTGATTGTGCATAAAATAGCGAAATAAAACTGATAAATGAATGAGTAAATGAGACGGACGCATGAAAGACCATTGTTAAATATGTAAATAAACTGAAGGAAGAGTCTTTCTTGTCTCATATTTACTTTGAGGGACACTTAACGCTCACAGGCTATATAACAATAAAAATTAATAAAATCTTAAATTTATTCATTCACTGACGGACAACGCACAGCCTTGGGTAAACCGTTGGGTCTAAAATCATTAAAATTTGAACAAGTGTACCTTAAATAAGAAAAATGAGCACTAGGGAAGGATTTTTGAAATGTCTACCCCTAAACAGGGGATGAAAGTGTTGTATGGAAATTCGTATTTTTTGCCGATGGGATTTTCCATCGGCAAAAATAAATCCCATTCCCAATCTTACACAACTTTGTACTGAAATTGCTGCAAAGTAAGAAATATTTTTTTTATCATTTACATTTTTTTTTTTGTGTTTGTGTTACGACATCAAACGAAATATCAACCTTAATCCTTTTATTTTACATGAAGGAACGGAATTCCTTTGCGATAATAATTATGTATGCGTTTTATTTTATTTCCCCCAACTTACTTTGAAAAACGTGAAACGAATTCAATTAATGTTTTGTGTGTAAATACACATCTGCTAGAGACGGGTTTGACGCATTTGGTGCACATCTCAACTTATACACCATGCTCAAATGGTGAACTTAGCAACTGGTGCACTTCTCAATTGGTGCACTTCGCAAAAGGAGCACTTTTTAAGATGAGTGGAGATTTGGAAAAATTGTTTAAAAATGAAAAATCTTTGGTTTTGCGTAGGTAATTTTCTTAAAAATACAATCAACAAAATAATTTTAAATTAACTCAACATAATCACTATAACATTTTTATTTTTTCAAAAATAAAAAAAGTCACTCGGAAATAATAAAAATATAATTAATATGTAAGAAAAAATTAGATTTACAGCAAAAAGTTATCATAATAAAGACATGATATAATATCATATTATATCAATAACCTTTATAATATTATAATTTAAACTGTACTTCTTTTAGTTATAGACTTCTGATTATGCTATATAAAACAAACATACAATTTTCAAGTACTTGTTTATTGCGGAGTGGTAACCCAATATGCATGCGATATAAAACTAAATGAAGTTAGAATAAAAAACATAAAACTTTCAAGACTACGGCAGCTAGAAATGGTTTTATTCAGTGTGTTGTTTTGTGTTTGTTAAGCATTTAGGTTGATATTATTATTTATTATATTTTTCAGAAAATTACCTACGCAAAACCAAAGATTCTTTCATTTTTAGACAATTTTTCCAAATTAAAAAGTGCTCCTTTTGCGAAGTGCACCAATTGAGAAGTGCACCAGTTGCGAAGTGTGCCATATGAGAAGTGCACCAGTTGCTAAGTTCACCATTTGAGCATGGTGTACAAGTTGAGATGTGTACCAAATGCGTCAAACCCCTCGAGACTTCGTCTGCGTGAAATTTCTTATACCCCGACCCACCCCGTCGCATCGCATCGCCCGTCCGCACTTCGTTTTCGCTTAGCGTTCTTTTTATTTATTTTTTCCCAGCTCCTAAGGGTCCTAAAATGATAACCTTCCTCAAGAAAAGAAAAAAAGTCTTCCTCAAGAATTGGGCGAAATGCAAAAATAAATTATCCTATATTTAATTCCAACTGGAAGTTCCAGAGATTAGCGCATTCTATCAAACAAATAAAAAAACGAACTCTTCAGCTTTATTATTAGAATAGATGGCGTTTAAAAAGGAATAACATCAAATAAAATATTGACGTACATTAAGGAAAGATACACCGTAAAAGAATTGTCCAAGTGCCTACCTTTAAAAATATTTTGGCTATTTTCAATTTTATCTTCGTTCTTAATAAACAAGTCTATGAGGACAGCAAAAGCCATCGTGGGATGACGCAGTTTTATAAATACTGCGTCATCCCACGATGGCTTTTGAAATTTATGGGTATAGAGAACCTATACCCATAAATTCAAACAGTTGAAATAAACTCAGATTTTCAACTTCTGGAATTCCATGATTTCAGTAAATGTGACAATAAATTCAAAACATGTCATTTGAAACAAACTATAAGCATTTATTGTGTTCTCAAAAGAGAATGGAAAGTTCGCGTGTACAAAATTCAATTTATTAATATAAACGAACCTTAATTTGATAGTTTTGTCGTTTTATTTTCCATTTAAAGTTTCCACATATCCAATTTAGATTATTCAATTCAAATTAATGAATCCAATTATTTTGTAGATAATGGGTAGGTCTATCAAAATTATATTTTCCACTGATGAATGATAATTTAGCAAAATATATTATTAATTCATTTTAAAATGAGGTTTTCATAGCAGGAAAAAATATATTTTGCATCATACTACTATCTATTTTAAATCCGTTCTCCGAAAGCCATGCGGCATTTTCCTATTCAATGCAAAGTAACTGTCGTCACAGCTGCCATTTTAATTGAAAGATGTTCTTATCTAAGAATTCCGTTTAAAGATCTTCACCTTGGACGCGCATTTAAGATCTGGGTGAGTAGGTACTCCATTTTTGTTTACATTGCTCAGTCTTTTTTTCCCCCAATCCTCTTCATTGTATGTACATTCGTTTTCCGTCGCAAGTAAGTAGAGGTCATTAACCTCGAGTTTTAACTGTTCGTAGCTGAGCGTGATCTTGCTCAAACTACCCACGGCAATAAAGTCTGGAGTTTAAAGAGTGCATAAAACAAACTGCAAGTCTATCAACGTTACACAACTCTATCTTCCTTTGTTTATTCTAAACTAGCTGCAGCCCGCGGCTTCATCCGCGTAGACCCTAATTATTTTCCTAAATAATAGTGCTAGCTAAGTTACTCCTTATAACATCAACTATCTGCCAGTGAAAGTCCCATTAAAATCGATCCAGCCGTTTCGGAGATTAGCCGAAACAAACAGAGACAAAAAAAATTGTTATAGGTAAGTACCGTATATACTTTCATATGCTTTAAGTAATAACTTGTTATTTTCATTTAACAAACAGACACTTCAATTTTATTTATTTCTATAGATAATATAATGTAAAAGGGTTTCATATAAATTAGAAGCGGAAGTCGAAGAGTTATTTGATACAATTTTGATCGATCATCGATAAAATTATTCTTCGCTCAACTAATAACTTTTATGAAACTCCCTCTTCTTATTTTCTTAGAAGACTACAGAGACAGATGTAGATACAATTTATATTTAGCATAGCTCGTTGATAGACTTCCTGTCAATATAGCTTCGAACTTTCCAAGCCGGAAAAAATTATTAAATATAGTCTGTAACCTCGCTACTTGTTACCAGCCTGGAGAAATGATGTTATCGTGAGGTCCCAAAAAACAGCTGCGTACAGTAACAGTACACGGGTCATTTAATAAACACCTCTTTGACAGGAGGACTTCTTTCATAGGAGTCACAGACAGTCCGCTGTGCAGAGCCTGCATGAAGGACGACGAGAACAGCAGCTCATGTGCTTCTAAACTGCCCGGTGGTCGCCACTTACAGGGCAAAGTTCTTCGGTAACCCAATAACCCTCCGTGACATTGACAGCAATACCAACGCGTTACTGGCATTCCTTGAGGAGCTGGGAAGGATAGAAAAATCGATTTTTCCACCCGTATGCAAAATACGTGCACTGTCGTGGAGTTGCGGACACCAGGCTGTATTACCTATTACTTAGTACGACATCCTGACGTCATAGACTAGCTAGTCGATGGCATGTATAGGTACGCTGGTACAAGAATCTTTTGGCACTTGAATGACGTTAACAGGGGGGCGCTGTTGGTAAACATTTATGCAATTGTTTTGTGAAATATATTGAAAAAACAAGATGGCGGCGTTAGTTCCAATGTTGGCTAAGCGCCAAAAGATCCTTTACAGCTTTAAGCATGAACCTACACTATTTGCGAATGAAATTGCCGATTTATAAAAAAAATGATTTTTTCACAGAAAAACGAATGAGGTTATCAAAGCTAAAAAGTCTACTTATGGCTTAATTCGTATGCAATCAATATAACCACATTCGTTGAACTACTAACCGTATAATTTCCCATTACCCTACTCAAGCAAACGACTCATTCTTAGAAAGTTATTAACATTGATTCTAAGTAAAGGCCACGGAAAAAACGCTAAAGGAACGTAGCAAAAAGGCTATAAAACTTAAAGCACACGTTAGGAGTACATTCGATACAAAATGACGCCGTTACCTGTACTAAATTGCGCACACTTAAGCGACAGACCGATATGCCTTACAAAGTTCTTAATATCGGTTTCGGCTTTATCCCCTTTTTGGAACATTCAATGCTCTACCAAAGGAAAAGATTGTATAGGACAGATCGTTTATGTGTGAACACTGATGGGTTTTGTGATTTATGTCTATGGACATTTTTTTTATAACGAAAACATTTTGGAACGTAACATGTAAATTCAGACCAAGTATGAGGTAGCAGGTACACGGTACGTTATCAATTTTCAGAAAATTAAACCATAATGTTTTTTCAAACGGTTGGTAGCTAATTAGGTTACATGGCATGTGACCACAAAGTGTGGCTAAATTAAAACATAATGACATGAAAAGTCAATTACACGCCCGTGAAAAAAAATACAAAAGCCGAATAACTATGTAGTCAAACTACAAGTGTTTATTCTCTTGATGTTACATTATGCTCCAAATTCAAGTATCCTGCATGAAAACCTATGGCCGTACACTATAAAATATAATGTAAAAGTTAAATAACAATAGTAAACAACTCAGTCTCACGTGGAAGCGTTGTGTTAACTTGCTCATTACCTGTATTTGCAACTAAACCCAACTTTTGTTATGGAAATGTTTACGATACCAACTCGCAGACGCTACTGGGTTCCGCAAAAATAAATATAATTACAGCTGCAGCTAGTTTCTAATCTAGAATGATCTCAATAGTTTATCAAATATGTTAAATGGTTTGAAATTAAGTCTGTGTTTGTGAGTTTGTATGTATGTAGGGGGTAATCTTCGGAACTACTGATCCGATTCCGAAAATTCTTTCACTAATTGGAAGTTACAGTATTTCCGAGTATATGTCATAGTGTAATTTTTTTATGTTAAAACACGAAATACACGGACAAAGTCGCGAGCAGAACCTAGTCATAAATATGACATTTTTATACATAAAATTAATATCATACAACGGAACATAGAATAGAAAAACTAATAATCCAACTTGAAAATGACTCTGCCACATGACAGCTTGATGTTATTACCTCAAACTGACATGAGGCAGTCATTATGACAGTTAGGCTCATAGGTATTATTAAGAACATCTCTGAAAAAGAATTATGAGGCTCTCTTTTATTGAAGCTTTATTAAGTAATGCTTCTTAACTCAGCCAAAGGCTGATTTTAAATCCAATCTTATTTAAATTTTTTAAATAATAATTCTCGTCAAAAATTATAACCTTAACCCTAAAATTCTACCCGTGCGGTATCCTAAATGAATTATAAGCTAATCAAAACTTTCGTAGCTATGTATTTCGACCGCATTGAAATTTTACTGTAATTGTCAAACTTTTAATTGTTATTACTGTAATTAAAGTACGATAAGTCAGTATGGCAATTATGGACTTAACTACTAATTTTCATTTATGGTGTTCGTTCGTTTATAATATTGAACATTATTTTTTTCAACACACTTGCTCGTAAAGTGGCTTCTATTAAACCGCTATTAGGTATGGACTTAATAGCGGTTCACAGTGTATTAAACACGCGTGCTTTTTTACTTTATATTACCGCACTAGTGTGGTAAGGTGCACCACAGATAATTATTTACTAGTCGGAGTAATGACATGGTAGTATGGAATTAGTAAGTACTATCAAGACAGCATGAAATTCGTATTTAATAGAAAATTACTTTGATGAAGCTTTTTACCAAAGGCAAGCACTCAAAAGCAAGATTTTGTAAAAAAAACACTATATTGCTTAATTTTTTATACAAAAATTTGCTTTTACCAGAGGCGTTTATTATGGTAAAAAAAAACCTATGGGCAGGTCACTGGGTAGAATTAGTATGAACTATCTAATACTATTAAATGAGCATTCTTTATTTTCACCCGAATAGAGGTTTGCGCTTTTTTTAATCGTAAATAAATAAAATATGATAAATTAACATAGTATTTCATCAAATTATATATTTTTACTAGATATTAACCTTAATTTGCGTATTCAAAACGTTATTTTGCGTTTATTATATTTTTTATATAGGCTGTTCAGCGATTTGCCAGTACCTTTATTCATAACTGCGCGCGCATTGATCGCGGAAAAAACAAAACCAATGGGCCATTTTCCATAAATATTTGTTATCGTTTTAGTTGTGTGATTAATTATTATCAAAAATACAAAATATAAAGAATTGTCACCAACCGACGTAGAAAAGTTTTTAAAAGAAGCTCAGTATAGTCAGTACCTGGCAACAAAGGTCAGATGAACTTTATAAATCTAAATAATACAATCTTTATAGTTACGTTACTGTAGCATAAGTTCTTACAAGAAGTCTGTTTTTTTTTTTAAACGTCGTACGAAACGCGTGTGCATTGATCATTACACACTCGGCTGCCTTATCTACCTAATAATACCGCCTCGAGAGTAATGACCAAGAGAGCACACTAGTATCATAATGTACCATTACCTATTCAATTCGTTCATAAGGCTGATATTCCGGAAATTCTACAAAAAATCACTGCCGCTTTGGTCTACTAGTCGCAAGCGCTACTGCTGAGCATGAGGTCCTGGATTCGATTCTCAGATCGGGCAAAGTGTTATTGGGTTTTTCCATCTGGAATTTCTCAGTAGCAGCCCGGAGTCTGGATTGGTGCCCGGTTGATATCCATAGGCTCGCCCCCTATTACATGCGACTTAAATATAGTTACAGGCGAAATGTAGGTGAAATATAGGTACACCTCTCCCTAACCATTTGGGGAATACAAGCTATGTTATGTCTAAAAAAAGATTTAGATGTTTTTTATAAGTTAATCTTCACGTAAAGATTACTTTCACCGTAAAGTCATTAACAATTTTATTTTAATTTGTTAGCGAAAATAAACATTGAATTTATAATTTTGCGGCTCGAAATATGTCAGAGAGAAAATTATTTTTAGTTTGTTTATTACGCGCGTTTCCAGTCAGTAGCTAACTGGATTATTTTTTAATTTCGTTTTGAAAGTTATAAAACGATTTTGCAGGGCTTTTCGGCTGTACCTAGTCGACATTGAAAAATAATCCTTATAGAAGATTTATGGATGAATTCAAGCGTTTTTTTTTTTAAAAGAAATATGACTGAAAAAGAATTCAGAAGAAATCGTGATCACGTTTTAGAGATTTTCAGTAGGTGTTTTTCAGATTTCATATACCTAAATATCTTATATCAAAACCATAAGAACAACAATTAAGCACTTCATTATCCGCCTAGCATTATCCGAATTATGTTGAGGTTGGCTTCCAATCTAACCGGATGCAGCTGATTACCTGTATTTTACATTGAGCTACTAATTATACTATCACCCCCATAACCCAGTTACTGGGAAACACGATGCCCCTTGGCAAGACTAATTGTTAAACTTTCGGGCTTCTATTCAGAAAGTATCGGGTAATCACCCGACATGACAAGACTGTCAAAGACCTGTGTACAGCCGGGACCTTAACGTGTTTTCCGAGGCACTCAGGTCTCGGTAATTAAAGGATGGACCCAACCACAGAGCGACTTCAGCAAGCGTTGGTTGAGGATCAACTCGTGCAGCTGT
Source organism: Xanthia icteritia (assembly GCA_949128155.2). Taxonomy (NCBI): domain Eukaryota; kingdom Metazoa; phylum Arthropoda; class Insecta; order Lepidoptera; family Noctuidae; genus Xanthia; species Xanthia icteritia. The sequence continues at coordinate 9,096,721 of OX421942.2, read as the reverse complement.
TGAACAGTAACTGCTCAAGTAGATACAAAAACATTCTTAATAATAACAATCCAAGGAGAAGAAACACAGTTGCCAGTTAGACGTTTAATATTTCTCCTAATGTTATTTGTTGTGTCTACGAACTTGCGAACTGCGAGCATCGGTGTTATACTCGTTCGTTGAAACCCGATATTGAAGGCCGTAGGCAGGGAATATAAACGACTTTAGCTTTCCGTAGTTTGTTTAAGTCAATAGATCTAGCTTGTCTAGGAATCAAGGTGTAAAATATGAAAGGTAAGAACCAAGATGCAAAAAAAAAACTGTTTATTTTTTATCATTTTTCTTTTTCTTTTTCACCCCGGTAGCACACCTCCGCTGCGAAACCATAACAGCGAAACCGCAGTAGTTAAATTCAATAGACTAGCGTCATTTTCCACTACTCGCATCTGATTCGTGTAGCGGAACATGACGCGAGTCTATTGGATTGAACTACTGCGGTTTAGCTGCTATGGTTTCGCGGCGGAGGTATGCTACCGGCATCAATAAGCACACCCATTTACGAAACTAATTGCAGGCCCTACTTGAAAATATTAAAGATTCCTCTAAAGCAATTTTCTTACCAATAATAATAGGTACTGTTCCATTAAATTGATATAATACATAGATTAATAGATCTTCCAAATAGACTTCACAAATATTAAGTAAGTATCTGTTTTTCTATCTCTCGACACTGAAGCACATTATTTCCTAACATATCATTATTTCACACTGAAAATGGTTGTACGTTTGCTTAAATTACACAGTCGAAACAAAACATATTTTAATTAGTGTACTTTGTAAAATTGAGACAGTACACGTGTTTACCGAGCGTCGTGTTATCTCTTTTTCGGAAGCATACATTAATTTAAGCCTATTAAAATGTCAAATTGCTATAACGCCGTACGCTAAAAATTACAAAGATTCCTAAGCAACTGTAACCATTTATTACCATATTATGTTCACATAATAAAGTTGATACGTTTAAATATCTTGGACATTTATTAACCTCTGACCTGGAAGACGATGCAGACATTGAAAGGGAACGTAGGGCGCTGTCTGTTCGTGCGAATGTGATAGCCCACAGATTTGCTCGGTGTTCGAGGGGCGTCAAAATAGCCCTATTTAGGGTATTTTATACGTCCTTTTATACAGGCAGTCTTTTATAGTGGATTGATTACACGCAGAAACAGTACAGTGCTCTACGCGTCCAATACAACAACGCGTTCAGGGTGCTCTTGGGGTTGCCTCGCTTCTGTAATGCGTCGGGGATGTTTGCCGAGGCGCGTGTGGATTGTTTCTACACAGTCATGCGCAAGCGGTGCACATCCCTGGTGCGCAGGGTGCGGGCAGCCGCAACAGCATCCTGAACGCTTTTGCTGAACGTTTCGACTGTCAGTACGTGAACCACTGCTGCATGGTTCACGGACTGACTAATGTTAAGATATTATTTTAATTTTGTATATCTATTATAAATTCTATTTTTTAAATAATAATCTATAATTTTCAATTTAAATGTAATTCTTTAATTTGATTAATAATTTTTAATTTAGTTTAATTGTCTGATCCAAAGTATATTGAAATAAATAAATAATAACAATTACTCCAACAGAGTACAGACCATTCACAAAGCAAAATCTTCACTCGCTTCTAAAACAGAAACCTATCCACTTTCAAGGTACACGAAAGCCTTTACGAACAATGCAACGTCTTCACTCGATACCAAAGGCCTAATCTACTGAGCACCGCACTCACCCAGCACAATGTTGCCAGCATTACTCAAAGGCAACTGATCTAAGGCTTCATTCGTAACTGACAGTTCCACGCTTTGATCCCCACAATCCAGTACATTTCCAATACTTTACGAGATTACAACCTCCTTACTAATAGAGTGATGGCCGTTCCCTTTGATCCCAAGACAGACATATATTTGAGGACCCGGTTCCTATTATGTTTCTAATCCTTTCTATTAGAACGTATCTGATATTGACATGTCGCAATTTAACGCTCTGATAATATATATATCTGGTAAGTTGTACGGATGTCAAAGACAGATTGCGTCGTCGACACAATCAATGAACAAATTAATTGTATTGCCTTGATAAATAAACAAAATTTTCAACTAAAAAACTTATATCATAAAAATTACATTTAAACTAGAATTAATTTCTGTACAACTTGCAGGAAAATAAAGGCTTTTTTACTATTTATATAAACACAAGGAGATATGTTTTCTTTATACAATAAAGTATTCATATATTGCTGAAGTGAAAACATTATTTGAAAAAGGCAGCCGTAATTTTTTTTTGAAAACAAAGTATTATGTTCAACGATAAATACACTTCATGCATAAAAAACCGAAAGTGCAGTTGTACATTCAAGACACATAGATCTAAAATATTAAAGCAACACATTCAATATAATATAGGTCGCTATATACTGAAATACTAAGCACTTACTTAGCAATGCAACAGGCAATAGCCTTGATGCTAAATCTTAGCCGGGCACCATTTATACTATTTACATTCACACATGTACAGCGGATTTAAATAATTTACAAAGTGTTACACTTAAACCTATTTTGTGAAACAAAAAAAGAATGTTCGCGGCAAGAAAACAAATTGTAACAAACATTCCGTATGCCGCGGTGGATATTAAATTCTTTCCCTTTTGTTACTGTCGCTTCGCTTATTTTGTTTACAATTTGCGGAAAATTTTAGACGCAAGTCAACTTTTTGTCGAGTTTGTCGGATTTTAAATTGTGAAAATGCTTGCTTTGAATAAATTTAATTCCAGGAAAGTGCCTACAACTTTCATAATGAGTCACTTTTCACCGCAAACATTTGTAAGAACCTGCTTATTTCATTCGCTTAACGCTTTTATTTATCTTTTTGTAGCGTCTTTAACACAATAAAGAAAGTTATTAGAATAATTAAATTATTTCTCTCTGCCTATTTTGTAGAATGAAGGACACGCTTCATTTTTATTAAGTACTGAGAGCCATAATTAAATGAACCGCGAGCAATACAATTAAGTTATCAAAAGGAGGAAAATGGTCATCTTTCGTAATTTAAAAAAAAAAATCACCGCCATAAACTACCTCACAGTTAGCACAAAAAGATTGAACTTACAAATGAGTCCGATTTATGAATAAGTACCTACTTACTGGAATTAGTTTCTGGCTTTTTTGCCGAAATCCCGTCTCACAACTTACAGATGAAAACTTTTTCTAATAAACAAATACATTTCAAATATTTACGAATGCTTGAAAAATAAGTTCAATCGTAAAAGTAAAAGAGTTTCAACTCAATGCGTTGGTAAACTTTCATAAGTTTCTGAACGTTACCATAATAAGTACTGTTACTTGAGTATTTTAATCGGGCAAAAATCAATTTCATCTGAACTATCGTGATTGAATTTCTTGATCGGAGATCTTTTATATCGGTGCGGTAACTACTGCGTGTGACAGCAATCAGCGTTCTACGAAAGACCACTTTACATTCATTTTGAATGAAATCTTCAAGTGATAAAATTATAAAAAGCAACATTAAATCGGAATTTTCAGACAAGAAGTAAAAATTGAATGGAAAGAACGTATGCCTTAATTCGAAAATTATGAGCTGTCCAAACAACTAATAGTTAGTATAATTGATTATGATAAATCAATTTTAATCTAAAAGACTAAAAAACCTCAAGTGATTTTCATTGTCCAAAGCATCTGAATAGAAAACAGACAAATCTCTTTCCAAATCTAAAATACTTTTTTAAGAAAAGTTTTAAGCGAATCTCTCATCAAAACATTTAATACGCCTTGAAGGTTACTTGTACCTAATTGGTTTTTGAGAACTTTGTAATTCAATTTTAATTTCTTAATCTAGAAATTTTTAAAAGAAATTAGAGTCTTAACATAAAAAGTTTTTACGACTTTAGAAGTTTCGCATACCTGCGTAGCTTACAGATGGTTTTTATTTTCAATAGACATCAGAGTCAAAAAGAGAACATTGTTGGACTTACTGTGCTGAAATCGAAGACAAAGTGATCAAACATTATTATCAATGTACCTAAGAGAAAATTCCTCTGTAGAATATAGTGGTACTATTGGTTAATGTAAAAATATTCATAGAAACTTCTTTCCTAAACAAGTAAAGAAATTATGAAATAATTTTAAACGGTACTTATCTAAAAACGTTAAAATAACTGGCCTATAAAATTGAAACTAAACAACCTCGTACCAAAAACAGTTATAACCAAAATATATTCAATTTCGAAATTGAAAACACAAACAAACGTTATAAAAACAAGAGCCTTTCATCAAAACCTCCTCACCTTTATTTTCTATACCTACATAAATTGGTTCTGCCCGGTGTTTGTGTGAAATAGTAACTTAATCGCGATAGACATACCGTCACTTCGGTACAACGCTGTCAATAGGCCGTGCAAACAGACCCTTTGTCCTGTATAAATACTTGCCGATGGACTTTTACAGCCTTCGACCTCTCTAATCCGAAAAACCTGCCAAGTGTGTGGCGGACGCGCGTCGAGTAGCGTAGGTATCTGTTTTAGAATTAAGTAGAACGCATGAATGGATATATAGTTTAGCGTATAAGACCCACCTGTAAATCGAGAGTACATCTCAAATAAATCTAATATCGATTCCTTACAAAAGCAGGATTGACTGAGCTTGAACTGTACATGCTCATATATTTTTTTAAACTCTACCTGTGTTTGGGCTGTAAAAGTTTTTGTTTTGAGTTTACATTATTTTGTGGTTACTGAATTAAACATGACTTTTATTTCGTTTTGGTCTCGTCTGATTATTGTTTTAATGTAGCTTTTTGGCTTGGAAGTAGGTACCAAAGTTGATAGTTGAAGTTGTTGGCCGGCTGTCGCTGAAAACCAGCGCTGGGGCTCTGTCTTGCATAGGGTCGCAGCATCATGCTGAGCGATGGCCGTTTTGCGTGAATGTGACGCATATTTTCCCAGAAACTTGTTTCCATTTTTTTATTTTGTTTTCTTTTTTTTTTGCGTCATGTTTACCGCAAATAAACGTATTTTTCTTTCTTTCTATAAAGATAGAGCGAGATAGAAATCGTATTAATATTCCGTAGGTCATCGGTCGTAACTGCTGGAGCAATCAATCACTGGCAGTCACAGAACAGATTTACCTAAAGTATAAAATTCAATTCTGGCTTGACAGTACGATTGAACGCTTTGCATCTAATAGCGTGAAGTTATTACTTTTAAGATGTTATGTCGAGACAAAATAAAATCAAAACGACATACGAGAGAGTGATGAGATTCCCGGTACCTATATGTATTTCTCGACTACGAAAAAGGGTTATGACTTTTATATTTAATGGTTAAAACTTACGAATTTGACTATCTCTTTAACTAACCTAGGCATCAATCACCAGTGTGTGTTTAAAAACTCTCTTCATTTTAACAAATTGTTAAATGTATTCTTTTTATCTAGCTCGGTGAAATGAAACGCAGTCCTACATAGTGCAGCAAGATAACATCGGCGTCAAGTATTCACCCTGACGACAAAATGAAATAATTCGACCCTCCGGGAAATTCACGCCTGGCAACACTCATGTTTTATTTAGATAGTTTGATTAGCAACATGTGAGAAATATGTATGAAATATAACAAGTAATGAAAACATTATTTCATTGGTTTCGCTTTCATATAGATTTCCCCGGGGCGAGTGGGTGATACAGCGGCAAGCGACCAGAATAGCATGGTCTACCCCTCCCTTCCATCCTCTAATAACTTTGTATCACTTCGGGAAATCCATCTAGAATACCCGGGGCCAAACTAAGGTGGTGTGTTAAAGGTATTTCGCGATTAAACAAATGTAAAGTCTTATTTACCTTATCCTATTGATCATTTCAGCAGTAACTTCTACATAAATAGTTAAGTATCGACAACTTGCTCGTCCTTGGAGACATCCACAGGATGATGGATTGTTAAGGTTATTTTTTACGTGACGCAAAATATACTCTGATTCCAAATTACTCTTACGGATATTGTTTATAGATTTGTGCAGGTTGCTAGGCAACCAATTCGATAGAAAAGCAGAGTAGATTAATAAATAGTTATTATATACAATATATTTAAAAAAACCTATCCGATTCAAAAGGGGCACATAGGTACTGCAACAACATTACCAAAAAGATTTTTTTATTTTTATTATTATTTATAATAAAACAGTTATTGCTATTTAAAACGGACATTTTTGGAAATTTTATAATTTTTAATGAATTTGGGGTAATGTTGACCCCAAATTCATTAAAAATCAGAAGTAGTTTTCAACAGGGGTCATAAGTTATGATTTGACCCGCCAAACAACAGCCGACCGCGCCCCATGTAATAACCCGATAAAATTCCCATTGAAAAAAAATGTACCTAACGAATTTTTGAAATTTCTTCAAAATTACCACATTATAGACTCTCAGTACGATACCTAGCAATACCCTCACGGATCGGACAGGTTTTGTTTTACATGTTCAATAGTCGAGGTTTCCCCAGTTACAGATCAGCATGAGGCCAATAATTTAAGTCCGTCTGAAGGAACTTCGTCAACTCATTCTCGACTCAGGTTACCATGGCAACGGCCGCAGAAACGCTCCCTAAAATCCTCTTAAAATCTATATAGCCAAAGAAAACTTCTTAGTTCACTAAGTTTTTATTGCTTCTACATTGCATGTAGAAATTGTTAAAGTTTTACGTTCTAAATTATCGCTTGACTTAGGTTCTATTCGCGGATTAGCGGTGTGAACTCAGCAATTTTCGTTATTATGCCCGACTTTGTGGCAGAGTAGATAATTATTGATAAATATTTTTGTAGTGAGCGTAATTTTATGCTTTACTGATCTTATTAAGTTGTTTTGTTATGATTAGATGCCCTACACTATTAATTAAAATTTATTAATGAGACGTGTTGAAATTTTCTTAATTTTGCGTGTTAAAAACTTCTAAACACATTTATTTTAACATAGTGACGGCAGTCTGCACACGTCCATATCGCAGGGCGGTCTCGAGAGATTCATAAAATCTAAACATGAACGGAAAATATCCATAGACAGTAGACCTATTTTGCAGTCATATTAATGAGTGAATCAGCAACACGCATGCTTAATAAATGGATCGTTAGTTCCCCTTTAATCACGGTTCACTTTGATTCGCTCCATATGCCCGGGCAGTCACCAGCCCTATTAGGAATTAAAAGGATTGCGTGCGACAAATTAATTATTTCTTTTGAAAATAGTAGCTGCGATAAAAATCATGCGACGACTGACGCTTTTTCAGTTAGAGTGTTTTAAAAGTCATGCGTATTTGTTCACGCACGCAGGTTTGTTACGCATGCCTTGCGCCCGCATTTAACTTTTTACCCGCATGCGGGGTGCGGCCAGTGCGGGCTTTAAAACACGTAATATCCTTACTGGTTAGTGCGAAGACAAAATTTTGACAAAATTATTCTCTTCATTTTATGCTCGAGAACAATATCTACCTCAGTTTTGAAAGATGGACAGAAATGTAGAAATTTTCACTCTTTGTCTCTTCATGCATTAGCAACTACAACACGATGGTACTCTAGATTTATTCGTTGCTCTTAGTCTATGGATCGGCGTATATAGTACCTACCAAGTGCACACAAAGACGGCCTAGGAAAAGGTCGAGTACCACTCCACAATGTCTCAGGTGTTCGTACTGCAGATCATTCATAGTTCTAACTATATTTCATCTTCCACTTGGTGGTAAAACAAGTACTAGGTACTACAATATTATTCTAACACCTTTCCTGGAAAAACAGTATTTGCAGAATTATTTATCTTCTTCTTTTCATGTGGTTAGTGACTATTAGGTGTCAAAGCAGCCTATGGTCCTCTGACTTGGCTTCACGTGCCGTCGAAAAATATCTCTCAGGCATGCCGGTTTCCTCGCGATGCTTTCCTTCACCGTTTTTGAAGCAAGTGATAATTATACAATACGCACATGAATCCGAAAAGTCAGAGGGGCGTGCCTTGGATTCGAACTCGAGACAATGGCAATCTGACGGTCACACCACTAGGTTAAATTAAATAATAATAAATAAATAAAAACGTTTATTTCGGAAACTTGCTCCATAGATCTTTGTTAGTGATACAACTTACGTAACTATGTTAGTACTTACATTAAATTAAAAACACAAAAAAAAAACAAAAAACAAAAACAAAATCATAATAAAACCTCATAATAAAACCTACAATTATATTTAATTCGTGTATTTTCCTGCAGTATCAGACCCGTAGCTATGCATACGGGTCCAATACTCCAGGAAAACGCCGTCCAGCCTATCCCCAATCACCTTCAGGATACCATTGGCACTCCCACGAATCCTGCGTAATAATATCGGTAGTAGATTCAGCAAACATGACTGACGCGCTACAGAATCGCGGTAGCCCCAACAACACCCGGAAGGCGTTGTTGTACTGGACACGAAGAGCGTTGTAGGCCCTCTGCGTATGCTTGACCCACAGGCTGCACGTGTAAAATGACTGACAATAAGCCTTGAAAAGGGTGATCTTGACCGGTCTCGTACATCTTGAAAACCTACGGGCCAACATATTGCATCGGACCGACAACGCTCTTCGTTCCCGTTCTATGTCCTGGTCATCATTAAGATCCTCGGCTACTATATGTCCAAGGTATTTAAAACAAGGCACTCTGTTTAGAGCAACACCATATAGGTTAAACCCAGCCCAGAATTATTTATAAAATACCTACACTTCGTATTGACAAGGTGTATTTTTAGGGGTGTTTTGGACGGTCTCAATGACGCGTTTAGGTATTAAGGTGTTGGAAAAAATAACAAAAAGATTTCAAAGCGCCACACCATTTTACAGCTTTAATCTTCGCATTAATTTGATCGACAAATCACTACTGGAATTTACTTGAAAATTTAATTTAGGTACCAGAATTCCCTATTAATTAATATGAGCGAAAACCATGTCGCCGACACGTTTTCGCACGAATTCCTTGTTCAAAGTTTTATTTTGACGGTATGTATTCAAGCATACCTTTCGACTAATTAATCATAACGTTTTACTGGAAATTTCAAATTTCCGAGAATATCCATTTGAAGATTTAATTAGGAACTTTTCTGCATGAATGGCACATTATATGAATTGCGAACAAGAATTCCAAGTAACGAACTTAAAAAATGAAGTATTTTTATGTCCAAATGATTTCTATTTTTATTACAAACATGTTTTACCAAAACCGTAAAGGAACAAGAATGGGAATTGTATACCGATTCAATTTTTCAGAGAATCGGTAAAAGCAATGTAAATCCTAATTAATGATATCATATGCGAATAAATAAGCAAACCCAACATCGTGCAAAGCAAAAAACCTTGAACGTATTTCCATACAAATGTCTGAATTTATACATTTTTTTGCCATTAAGTGTAAAAAATTGGACATTTTACCCTCTTAAATAAGGAAGGCTGTGGTCAATGTTTACCCTCTGTTAAGGATGGCTAATATCAATAAAATTTTTGCCCTCCAAAATATTAATAAACTTTGGCCCAAAGTTACTTTACCGACCCTTGTCCCTCGCCTACATATATAATATATGAAAGTAAATTACTGAAATGTTTTGCGAAGTTATCTTATTAAGCCGAATATTGAAGTTTAAATATTGATATTGAAGTATTTGTATGTATGACTTGATTTTTTGTTATTATATTTGTCGGACTTTGCTTTTATTGTGAATTTGTTACATTACGACACATGTTTTGATTTACAGGATAGGCACAATGAAGAGCGTTCATTATAATAGTTTTGTAATTATTACAAGTGTGGCTAAAATTGTCTTAAAATTATACATCAGATAAAAAATTGCCTCATGTGATTTGTGAAAAACATCATTGTCACAGGAAATACAAGGGGCCGTTGCATGGCTAGAGAAGATGAGGTAAGCAGACCACGTGAGACTTACCTTTGTAGGGAAGGGAGCGAGGAGTAGCGTAGATCTACATCAGAATACTTATTGTCAATTCAAATCAACTGCCATTAACTTGTTACTGTCTTAACAATATAGATGTTTTCCGAAATAAATGATTAATAATATGATGAATAAATTATATTAGAACTTTAAAAATACGTTAGAATTTTCTCCGCTGCTAATTATATTTAATTAAAGTGAGGTGTGTTGAGTGAGTCCCAGATTACACATTAACCAATCTCTCATATTTAGCGCGAATAATTTAATTAATTGGGAAACCAATTAGCGTCGTAAACAGTAGCAGTTGTAAGAATGTAGGCGTGGGCTTTTCCCAAGAGTTTTGGTATTATGTAAGTGAAACATAACTTATTATGTAGGTATCAAATCACAAATAAATAACCCTTTCAACACGATCTCAGAATACTAACTTTACTGAAACTCGTGTGTAGAAGGTTAGCAAGAATATACGGGTTACACAAGTATTGTTGAAATAAGACAAACTTTCCGTGCTTAAAATGTTCTCGACACAAACTCAGATAATTTTTAACACCCGCATCTCGAACAATTCTCACATATGTGAGTGCACAACTCGAAAGTCATGTCTCAAGCGCTGTCAACGAAAGAAAAGTTTAGATTTAGAGGGGTCTTCAAGTTTGGGTGTTTTCAACCCCCACGCTACAGGAGCACTCGGCGTTCTCGGCCTACTTGGGCAACTTGGCCAACTTCTGACACCTCCGTTGAGCCCTCTAACGTTATTTACAAGACGACTCCAGCAACCTATTCAAAGGATATTCTATTAAGGAGTTCTTACAACTTTATTTTCTGCGCCGGGGTAGGTAATCAGTGAGATACGACGACGTTCTACCGATCGCGTTATTCACTGAATTCACTTACGGTAAATGTTGAGAATTTAAGTTTTTGATGTTATTAACTGAGCAATTATAAGTTACGACGATTACGAGTTTCGGAATATAAAGTTTACAAGTAGGATAAACGATGAAGTACGCTTTCATGTACGGAAATTTCATTCGTCATTTGTTTGTTGTGCGCAAACAATTTAACAAGAACAGAAATGACAAGAGTGCTTTAATTACTTTTCTTTGCGTCTTGTGTGTTGTGAAATAACATATCCATTTAATGTTATTTTGTTTAGAATTAGAAGCTGAAATTGAGAGCCTTTGTCTTTCTTATTCAGATGAGCAAAACTTGGAAATTGTATTTTTAATAATGTTTTTTTTTTTTACGTAACGACATTATAATATCTCATCAAACATAAAGAAAGAAATAGCATTTTAACATTTAAATTAAAACAATCACCGCAGTTGTCAGTTTGTTTGTTATATAGTGGTAGATAAATATTTATTTTTTGAAATTAAGTGTATATTAAACGAATAAAAATAGTTAAATTTAAATTACATAATTATAGGTAGGTAAAACATATACATTTGTTAACCTACGATTCCACATCACAAAACTAAGCCACAGCTTCCATCTCCATTCTATTCAGTCTCAATTTTAGTGCCTAGGATTTTGCAGAACTGTAAGGTTTGCCGAGAAAGGTTTTAGTGTATAATTTATACGTGTGCCAAGCCGTTGGCGGCTCACTAACTTTGTTATAAAATATTGTTGTGTGGGTGTAATGTTACCTAGAACATAGTTAATAGTAAAGTGCCTAGAGATTATAAAATACATATGATGGGAGAATTATCAACGAAAATAAACGTGAACTTTGTAGTAACAAAATCAGCAATATTTTCACTATTACCTAAAAATAGAAAAGATAGAAAGAAAAATGCGATTACTGGCATAACAGTAAATAAATACACCTTAAAACCAACTACCCACCACCACCACCACCTGCCATTCTCTCCGTCATCATTCCATCTTATTCATATCGCATTGTGTGCTGCACCGGTCAACGTCATAACTTCAACGCCGGCTGTCGCTGAAAATCAGCGCTGGGGCTCTGTCTCATATAGGGTCGCAGCATTATGCTGAGCGATTGCCGTTTTGCATAGATATGACGTATTGTATTGTTTGACGCATATTTTCCCCCAACTTTCTTTTTTCTTTTTTTCTTTTATATTCTTTCATTGCGTCATGTTTACCCCAAATAAACGTATTTTCTTTCTTTCTTTCTTTCTTTTCTTACTCTCGTCAATCACGTCCAAACTTCTAAAATACTAAATCAATTATTGAATGTACCTCAAAAAACAATCAAACCGTTGTTCTTAAATCCTTTCAACACCTGCATAATTCATGAGCTTTCAAAATCCCTCAATTCTTCAAACGAGACACTGCTTCATTTGCCTAAGAAAGTGTTATCATTAATTACACGCACCCTCGATAGAACACTTAAGACTTTCGCGGTATTTAACTAAAACTACTCAGAGCAGAGCGTATTTCTCTCTAGTAGATTTAGCTCAGCAATTAATACAGGTACACAATGCCGTGACGTCAGCTGTCTGGCATCGTTTACTTGAACACGTTATTATCGTTCGGTATTTAGCTGAATAAGCATCCTGTACCGACAGTACTAGTCTTTTAAGGCAGGGGCACACGAGCATCTGAGGGGCACATTTACCAACTTAAAAAAATAATGTTTTTCGGTCTTTTTAAATCACATCGCATTTTATTCATTATGACAAGACCATAATTTTAAAAATACCTTGGTATTCTAACCAAATACAGTTATATAACTTATTGACGCAATTCACATAGTTGGCCTTTAAACAGAGTATGAAACAGTTGACTATCTAATGAGACTCAGACTTTCAGCTACACGTAATAATTACTGTTAGGTATAGTAGGTGAAGCTACGTCTACTATAGGGTCACGCCTTGACGTGCTCTAAGGAGCTGAGGCAAGCGAACCTTAACAGCTTAGTATTTGGAGATGGCCCGGTCCGTGTGTATATTTTAGCCACGAGCCACTCCGACTGGCGTAGTCACCACTTATATGTACGCATATGTTTTGAGTAAAATATGCAAACATAACACGCAGTCAAGCCGCAGGTGCCGAAATTTCATCAATTTTGGATGATTATGATACCCTCCACCGTACTCATACGTTACTGAGTAACGTTGTTAAAGCCTTAGAAAAATAGTCCTACCTGTAGACACTGGGCATTTTTTATGTATTGATCCTTTTATGACTAAAATAAATTAGTTGGTTAAAAATACATTAGTTGAATATACGAGGCATTTTAAAATCACTTTTCTTTGTTCCTTAGATCATGTAGGTATTATAATGTAGGCTGTATAAGTGCTTGTAACTCAAACACAACAAGCATATTACAAATTAGAGGATTATATCCAAGATAAAAATGCTTGGAAACATGCTGGTCCTGCTCCGTAGGACAATTTAGAATCTAGACAAAATCTAACTGGTTGCTAATTTAATTGTATAATATATATATATTTTTTAATATTGATTTTACATTCTGTGATTACTTGAACTCACACACTGAGTTATTAGTACCTATTACTTGTAAAAATGTTAGGAATATCGTATAATTTTACAATGTTTGTAAATATGTGAGCACCATGCATCTATCACATGATTAATTTATCTGTCATTCCTTAATTTTTCATTATTTTTACCTAACGTAGTACAGTAATCTTATTCTAGGTGCATCGTCTTCACATATAATTATATAATTGATGTATACAAGATATTGTGAAAACATTTTAAAAGAGTAACGGTGGAGTTTCTTGCCCATTCTTCTCCATACGAAAACTACCTTTTGGAAGGGGCAACTAGAATCAATTATTATTTTTCTGTAAATGTTGACGTTCAAAAGTGCCTTTTTTGTGCCTAATTGAAATAAATTATTTGACTTTGACTTGACTTTGACAACTTAATTTACCACTGACTAAAATCTGTGGGCCAATTTTCGTACATACATAAAAACGTTCAGATCCGCAATTTCTTCTCAGCGACAGTGTCAAAAACTTGTCTAAAATAGGCATTGTAAGTAAAAAAGAAGTCTATTGACAGATTGAGCGTGAAATGAAAATGCAAACGTATTAAAAAATTCGGGAATTGGCCCTCAGAAAACCAACAAAAGCTCCCATAGCAAGCTCATTAAAATACCAAGAAAAAGCGCACGCAAAAAACAAAACAGCAACGCGACTCTTTTAATTTTTTATCCGTGATACAGAGTGTGCAAACCGCCTTACAATGCGGAGGTAGCCGCTTGGCGTCTAGCCAGACCCTCGACACATCTAGTGCCCACTTTACCACGCTGGCGAAACTATGTGACCGTAGTCATACGAACTGTGAGTGGTCGCCGACGGAGCCTTACGAATCACTGGAAGATGGAGTTACGGTTTAACAAGATGGGAACTAAGTTTTTGCTCATGTTTTCTAAGATTATGGACGAAGTTAGCGCTTCATTGGATAGCTGAGCCCGTCTATTTCAAATTCTCATCTACATTTTCGCCTTTCTAAAGTTAAGGATGAGCGAAACTAAAACTTACACAAACACGTGAGAAGTTTCGCGTTCAAGATTGTTACTATCCTCAGTTACTGTCCTGTCGACAATGTAGATGGATCACTTACTGTAAGTTAAAGCTTGGAAAACTCACTTTGATTTATGATTCAAACAGAAAACGTGATCCGTGTCGGAAGAAAATGAAAATAAAGAATCATATTTTCTCGAAAAATCTGTCATATTTTCTGTAATAATAAGCTTCTCGAAAAACACCGCACCTCACTTTTGTAATATCAATGCAAATACAGTACGATGACGAATACCGCAAAATAACTTGAGGGAAATTCTCAATAGGGTATTAAGGTATTTCCCTATGACTAATCGAGCTTGACGTGTTATAATTTCATTAATATTTTACCCCTCAGGCCAATAACGGCGGTATTAGTCCCGAGGGAGACGAAAGGTGAATTGACCGTTAAGTCAATAGGTATTGAAAATTTATATTGGAGCAATGATTTTAAATCTAAGTAACTTTGCGTGAATATTGGCCATTAACTAA
Organism: Xanthia icteritia; assembly: GCA_949128155.2. Classification (NCBI taxonomy): domain Eukaryota; kingdom Metazoa; phylum Arthropoda; class Insecta; order Lepidoptera; family Noctuidae; genus Xanthia; species Xanthia icteritia. The sequence goes on along the minus strand of OX421942.2, from coordinate 9,081,721 downwards.
AGCATAATATTTAATCGTAACCTTTGAATTACGATAAAAAATAAATGAACGAATTTGGTAACCAATTTTATGAACTTTTGCTAATTGAGAGAGACGCTTTTACAAAAATATATACCTATAATCAGTAAGAAACATAATACTAAATTATTATCGAGACCTGTAACCTTACCATCGTACCTACATCACCACTTCCAGCCATCTTCATCTTCTCCGGCTTTCTTATGCCTCAATTATTTTAATATCAAAAGCATTCACATAATGAACTTAATTCACTAAACGTTAACAATCTGTTCCCTCTATACATTTTCTGCGCCAGGGCACATTCCCATCACATACTAAGAAGCTTATCTTTAGTAACAGCGCTCTGGAAAGGGACCGGCTTTCATCCGAGATCACCAATTTCTTACTTGATTGGGCCGGCTGATGGCTTTTGGAACAAAGGACTCGATCAAGCCGATGCAAGAAATATGTTACGATACACATGATGTACATATGTGTACCGGCTTTTATTCGCGACTTTGTTTGCGCGTATTGATTTTGCTTCCAATAAAGCATTCGATAACACTCTACCAGGCATACTGATTGAGTTGTTTCCTTTCTCCTATAAAATGACAAAGCCAAACATAGGTACAACCCGATTCAAAGTTAATGGCGGCTCGGAACATGAGGCGAGTCGCTGCGCAGTAACAAATTCATGGGTCAGCGGAGGTGAGGGGTGCGGTACTGCGCAGCGAGCAGCTAACCTCCGAGCCGCCATTATAACTTTGAATCGAACTATAATTTCAATACAACATAAGACCGACACCATCACATGAAAAAAGTAAACGTAGAGGACTTAAATCCCATCAGAATATCCTCGAGAGACTCGCTGTTCCATCACTTCATTCAATTGGAACTTTTTACAGAAGAATTGAAATGGACAGCTGACCTGACAGCCATGTTGATCTACTTCGAAACTTGTTCTAACAACAACAGTCGATAGTGGGATTGTTTATCTACTCAAATGCCAGAGGAAACAATGCCTTTTGATTTTCACGCAATTGATAGTTTTGCACAGTATACGTATCACCAATTTAATGACGTTGAAATATAAATAAAACACCCGTTTTAATCACCAAGTCACATAATATTGTTATCGATATTTATATTAAAACAGTTTTAATGAGTTTAAACAACGTACCTAATTGAAAATTTAGCCACGTTATTTTATATGCAAGCGCTTTAAGGGATTAAAAGTATCATCATTAACAGCAGGTCAGTGACAATAAATTATTATGCTCAGTACTGGGATCTGTGGTACAATGCTGTTAAGTTAAGGCGATTAAAACTGTGAGATATTACCCGACCCTGCTCTGGAATTCAGGAGCTTGGAAAAATTCGCAAACAAAACACGTTCAGGACATACGATTTTTAGATGTACATGATCATGTACAGCAAAAAAAAACTTGTCACTATTACAATAAAAAGATCGTGCTTTTCAAATATCCATTTTTATACTTACCAATAAAATACAAACATTCCAATTTCCTTAAATTCTCTTAGAATATACGCTCCACGGAAAGGTGACGATATATTTTCAGTTCAATATGCACTTTATCTTTTTTTATCTGCATACAAAAAGAGGTTCCAGTTTTAAGGGAAGTTGCGGATATCCGCATCCGCAATTACGGAGCTTCCGCATTTATTTAGACCTCCGCATCCGCATCCGCATCAATCAATGCGGAGCTCATGCGGATGCAAAATGTGGGTGAAAAAGGGTTAATATAAGTAAAATAATATTGTACAAAATGGAAATTATAATCATTTAACTCATCAATATAGTTCTCCTCAAATTCTCACGAAATAGTCTTATATCCATCAAACAAACACATTTTCGAGAGCTATATTGATTTTTAAATAATTATAATTTCCGCGAATTGAACAATGATTAGCATACAACGAAACAGCGCTGCAATTTGCATAAAACGTAAATTTGAATTTCGCCTTGCCGCCTTGACGGATCTTTGCCACCAAAAATCCGCATGTTAAAAAATCTGCATCCTCAACATCCCTGATACGTACCACGAAAAAGTTTTATTTTACGGTCCTCGGGCAAAACTACAGTTAACTATGAGTTCAGTACTAATCTACTCCACAGTCCACTGTACAGTTTTGGAGGTTAACGAGTATGCGACCTGACGTTTATTTTTTACACGTTACAAACCTTTTAGGAACTGGGAATGTAGCACAGCTAGTGATTTTTGTTCCATTTTTTAGGAAGCAGAAAAGCCTATCCACTTACAATTTTTTTTTAATATTTGATGTTTATTTATCTTGTTTCTGTGTTAATATTCCTGAGTTGCAAATTACGAGTCGTTTGCAACATTTACGTTTTTTTCATTTTATTTATTAAAAAAAAAAATAAGTAAACGATTTTTTTTTTTCCACCCAATCTGTATAGGTATGTCTGTATGATTCTATTGACGGCTTTGCAACCGTGGTTTTTGACCATGGAAGAATTTGTTTTATTTTGCCATACCTCAGTTGCAAGTTCTGCGAGTAAAATAATAAAGGAAAACTTAATTTTAAGTTTCAAGTAGTAAACGAAATAGTATAACATCCGTCACCTCACACTTCAGGTCCAGTTGAAAACCAGCGTCAGGTACTAGTTGTGTGAAAATTTTGCTGAACTGGGCCTATTTGGCGCAGCCGCGAGCACTTTCCTGTTAATTTCTTGCTTTACACTTTTTTTTTCTTTCCTTTTTTTTTTCTTTTTTACTTGTAGTATAATATGTTGTGTTGTGTGCCTTTTAGTCTGTGCTAAATAAATGTATTTATTTCCTCTTTCTTTCTATGTGTCGTGAATTCGTGATCAAAACTGTACTCTAATATTATATTTTACCTAAGTACCTTTTTTTCCTTTTTCGTTTACATACTGGGTTCAAATTCAAATTAAAAATATTTTATTTCCCATAAACCTACATACATGGGCACTTATGAAACGTCAGAAACTAGGTCCACGGTTGTTTCCTATGGAGAAGAGCCGGCAAGAAACCCCACGGTTACTCTTTTAAAAATAATTGGCTTTTACAATATATTTAGGTTTTTTTTTTTTTTTTTTTCTTTTATATTCATTCTTTTCTTTTAGATTTTGTGAATGTGAGAACGTTGTAGGCTTAACAGACTGTAGATCTGTCGACCATTTTCTATCTTGCTAAGTACCTGGTACTTATTGATAGGCCTACACTGTCCTCTCATACCTATTAACACTGTAACTTGAAAACATTGTAAATACCATTTACTTTTAAAAGAGTAACCGTGGAGTTTCTTGCCGGCTTTTCTCCATATAAAACGACCAATTGGAACCGTGCACCTAGCTTCTGACGTTTCATAAGTGCCCTTGTAGGTTTATGTGAAATAAAATAATTTGAAATATTTTCAAATGACTGTGTTATTAGCTATGGGAGGACAGTGTAGATCTTTCAACAAGTACCAGGTACTTAACAAAATGATGATGATCAACAAATCTACAGTCCACTAACACCGTTCTCACATTCACAAAATAGAAAAGAATCTAAATAATGATAAATAAATTAATAAAAACCTATTTAAACGAAATGACATGATTGCTATTACAATTGTAACAAATCTGAAAAATTATCATGTCCACAAAAGCCACTAATAGATAGTTGAAATTAAATTGTAGGTATATAATGTCAAATAGTAGGGTGGCAGAGACATTGACGCACAACCTATTACCATGAATTCAGTCCATGATTCTAAACCCCCTGCGTTGAAATTATTCACCGGTTATTAAAAAAATGGCACAATTTTCTAAGCTGTCGGATTAAAATTGCTTTAAATATTACTAACAAAAAAATCTCTATATTCTCGAAAAGTTAAGTATTCATTATCTTTCTTAGCGTCAATAAATATAATATATGAATTAAAATGTTCATTTTAACTTTAATAAAAGATACTTATTATTCCACTTACTGAAACCCTAAATCTATCTATCTATACCTTTACCAGTATGAAAACCTGCCGATATCTTCTGATTAACTTCTCATTGTTTGCCAAACTTACAAGATTACATTCTATATCAGCATAGGCGTTAGAAGTAATGAAAGGGCAGCGTTTCTAGATAATTGCTAAGATATGAGGACAATCCGAGTTATCGCGGGAACTATCTGCGAAGATATATTACGTCTGTTGATGAAGCAAGTTCTCAAGCCTACCTTCATTAGTAGTTTCATTCCATCTTGATTTAGAATTGAGTAGGTACCTAGTTAGTTGAACGTACCTACCTACATTATCTCTGCTTTGATATTGATAGACATGGAATATAATTTGAGTGCATACCTAATTTCGAATAATATTGATTGGTATCAAAACTAATATAAATGTTTGTTACCTAATGTCAATTTTGGAATGCGCGATTAAATTAATGCTCGTAGAAAATCTTTTAGCAAGTGAGATAAATATATCAACATCCAGTAGTTCTAATGAGCTGATATTACTAACTACAATCATTTATTATTTTGTGTATACGTACTGGGTAGATACGATGATGACACTAGTTGTCTGGCATTTATGCTGAACTGGGCCTATTTGGCGTAGCCGTGAGGCACACGATAAAGTTCTAAGTTATTTTATTTTTTTGGTTTTTGTGTGAATATTGGGTGCCTTAACCTGAGTCAAATAAATTTATTTTCTTTCTTTCTTTCTTTCTATAATATATAAATGTGCGTGTGTCAGAAATGTGTGGTCATATTTTAGGATGTTGTATAGACGAACAAACTAAACAACTTTCTCCATGGGACCAACATAGTAATCGCGAAAAAATAATCAGCTGTTCCATACAAAACTTCAGTACCTACTCGACCCAAATGTTTTGGACAGCTAATCAATTTTTCGTGAATACGATGTTGGTCCCGTGGATAAAGTTGTTCAGTATGGTGGTCCGTACCATCTCAACCCTTAAATAGGACTACACATTTCTAATACACGCCGTATAGTAAGTACCTTATGATTGTGTTTTATGTGCAAGGAACTATGCTCTATTTTTCTTATTGTTAAGGAATTTATTGTAAACGTGTCCATTTTATGTGTTTTTTTTTGTGTTGCCATCTGACATTATGCTGAGCTGAGGCCCTTTTGGCATTATAATAGTTTTTTTTTAAGATGTATTTTTTGCTGTAATGCCAAAAACGCACTTTTATTTCTTTCTTTCTTTATAAATACACGATTATTATTAATTAGTTGGTGACGAAAAGAAGAAAGGAATGATCAGAGTTGAGTAGAGAATACTAGTACGGCTAAGCCTGCTAGTCTTTGAAAAGGTCTTGCCCCCAGATAAGGTGCTCTAAAGGTAAAGGTTGCTTTCGCCGTGTGTCCTATAATATAGTCATTTCACATTTATGACAACCTTACGGCATCCTAGAGAGTGGTGGAACGTCCGTCTTGTGGGTTCAATTTCCGCACAATTTTTGTGTTGATTACGTCAAAAATAAAGCGTATGAATTTAATAGAAAACGAAAGTTGAAAATGAACACTTATTAGAATTGCCAGGATGAGTTAAATGAATATGAATAGGCATCTAAAGCTCTAGCGTTTCATCACAAGTTTTCAACTTTGAACGAACACTATGGGTAACTAAATATCGCAGTAAATATAAAAAACGCACTTTAAAGGAACCAAAGCAAGACAAACAACACCCAACCAAAGCTTTTTCGTTCATTTAAACCAAAAACAAAATCAACTAAAGACCTAATCCGACAGTACCGCAAACATTTTCAACACGTAAACCAAAACAAAATAGACTATGTAACAAAATTAAACAAACCTGCCTTTCACCACTTTGCCTTTACGCCGTAGTATTTTTCCGAAAACTAACAGGGATGCGAGTGGATTCAAATTGAAATCAAACATGGTTGCCTCAGCAGATCAAATCGATCTGCAGTCAGATACCAATTAGCAGTGTTGACGTTAGCACTAGTGCCTGATGCTCAGGTGCTCCCGATATGCTCTAGCGATGCGTATAGAGGTAACCTTGATTGGGTAGTAAACTTTACGTCATATTGAATTTGTAGAAGTATTAATTAGGGTCATGAGTGGTTTTGGCGTTGCGGAGTTTGGGCAAATGGGCTAATATTCGGCTAACCGTAAACTTTAGTTGATTTGCCAGCTGGTGTAATGAAATGAAATGAAATGAAATTGTTTATTCTGTAAATAGGATATTGGAATCACTTTTACACGTCATCTTAAAAAAATAATTAAAAATTAGCTAGATGAGTTCAGCGTTTCCTATCTGACTACTCTGAGAAGAAAGGCCGAAACAAACTCAGAGGTCACAGTCTGTTTTAAAGTCCAGACATAATCTTGGTCAGGCCATATGAGGACCATGTAGATTAGTGTCTGAAATAGTCTTTTGAGAAAAGAACCACACAGATTTGAGTGGACCTGTCCTGTCAGTGCAAGCATTTGTCAGTAATCGTGGAGCTCAACCCAGAACTTAAGGAGCTCAACTCGACGAACAATACCAAAGAAAGGACATTTGGGTAGGCCTCATAAACTACTCAAACTGCCAGACCATCATTAAAACTAAATAAGAAAGAAAAAATAATAATAATTAAAAAATCCACATAGTCCTCACATTCACAAAAATTTAAAAATAAATAAAAAAAATACTTTACAAGTGTAGTTTGTGGTAATGTGGGCCGTGTCACTGACAACTAATAAAGTCTCCGGTTCTGTGGGTGACGTAATTTAACAAAGATAATATAACGAGAGGTGTGAACTCTTGTTATAAACAGTAGGTGCCAATTATATAACTTACAAAAAATCTGCAGACAAAGATAAGACAGATCACAACCTTATCCACATAATTGATAAAGTTACCATCAAACGCACCAGGTAATACCATCAGGTACCCACAAAATTACCCAATGCAAAGTTTACGTTCATTGCATATAACCCAAGCTATCAGGTGATCACATCTCGCGGCTTATAGCAACGTAAAACTAGCTCCGTTTATGAGCCAACTTATTAAACTTATGTAGTTTCAGATGGGTGAATGGGATTGGAACGTTTGGAACATCACTATTTCGCTAAAAGCTGATAGGGATGTTTTCTGTACTGATACTATCTGTTTAATCAACAGATGTGTTTCTGCTTTTTATTTGTATAAAGTTGCAGCTTTAGCTAAAGTTTGGGATCCTGCCGGGTAATGGCGTAACACACAAAAAAATACAATTGATCGCAATGGGTTTTATTTTGACAGTTCACCCACGTTCATTGCGTCATTTACGTTATTGAGCAGACGAATTGCTCAAACCTATGAAGCAATGGATTAGCAATATCCTTCAAAACTCTCTCTCGGAATCTGTTTGAAAGTGTGTTACACAATTAGGTTGGTAGTTTTGATTTAAAGTAATGATAAGCTGTGTCAGACCGAGGTTGAAGACTATCAAAACTGTATATCATTTAAATAGTTTTAAGGTTTGTGATATACCTACTGTACTGTACCTCAATGGAGGTAGAAATTAAAAATAACATCTTGAATTATTCGAATTATCTGAGGGAAAAAAAACAAATGAACGCGCTTGGCTGCCAGCGCCTTGTTCCGTTATCCAAACAAGTATTATTAAAAGAAGAGTTTTATTTTTTAACAGTACAGAATATGGCATAATATTTAATAGGTAGGGATCCGTTTAATCCATTTTCATATTTTCCTACAATGTATCAAAAAAAAGTTATTAAAATCTGGACTACATGAGACAATATAACTTTCATTTCTTCAACCATGATTTCAACTCCTTTCTCAGTATTAGAATTTCATATACCTACCACTGCAACATTAACCGACGTTAAAAACGTTCTTAATTACGTGACAGTAATTGTGGAAACGATCCAGTTAACGCGACATTAAACTGATATTAGAAGTCGATTAAGCTCCCCCAGTTACTTCCTTAGTACGTTCATTACCTACCTACAGTGCATCCGCTGAGCTTCCGAAGCATCGAACGCGAAGTTTGCTATTTCGAAAACAAAAGCATGCCTGACTAATGGTCCGGAATAAAACGTCCCTAATGATACTTTACACTATTTACGACGGAATTTAAAAACTCCAGCTGAAAAAAGAATGACAACACTCACATCAAGAGGCCTTTTGAACAAATTACGTCATCAATTGTAAGTAGGTATCCCCCACGCGAAAGATACTCAGACTGAAAAAACATTGAATAACAAAAAGAAAAATTATATTTAATGGGTACCAGCCGTTTTCCATGACCTCCTTGAACCAAAAAGCGTTAAGAGACCCTTTGTAAAACGCTCCGATGTATTTTTTTTATTATTTTTCTTTGTCTCAGCCCAGTTCTGAGCCTTCAGAAGTACCCTGTCTGTTAAAATAAAATATTCGACCCGTGAAATAATTGCGGCGGTAATTTTTAGCCCTCATTTAGCAACGTTTTATTATTGCGGGAGACAAAAAATGAGAAAAAGTGGCCCTTTGTTAATTCTAGATAATTATTGCGCCTCTGTTGATACCAAATGGCACGTGTTAGAAATGGGAATTTATTTTTGGGTAAATATTTAAAGCAAATGGTTATCATGAAAGTTGGAGGAATAAAATTATTCTCAGGACAACAACAATTAACCCAAATAAAGTTTACTTATAGACATTGGCACAGTATTATAATCGATCCCTATAGGCTGATAACTAATAATAGATACTTACTTAGATAGAGGAAAGATCATCAACTTTTACAGCGTCACATTATGGAACGAATATTTTCACACATAGGTAACGTATTGTAAAAATTTACCAAGTACCAGTATAACTACATAAAATGCACCTAAACCAAAACTGTCCTTACAAACTATTGAAAGCGCAGTCTTGACGCAAAACGTGGAACTACTGTCGGAGTTCGAAAAAGAAAACGAAATGCATGAAACGTGGGGAAAGGAAACTTCTAACGCTAAATTTTCTCTACCCCTCGCTAGATGTCACTGTTTTGCCAAACTTGTTGCTCCATCCTCCTTCGCTTCCTCTGATATACTAAATCTAAAAATGCTCAACAGATGGCGTACCGCGTTGGAACTTTCATCGTCCAAGATTGCGTGGAAAATTGTGAGCAGTAAACGATTAAACTAATTACAATTATTTCTCAATTGCAGTTATTAAAATGTTCACCGAATCTAACAAGTGCTTTGTTCGCTGAATTTGTAGGTATTTCTTTTTAATTGCACTGAAAGGTAATAAATTGGTCACGCACAAAATAATAGTTAAATTGAACATAACCCCCATCATCGTTAAGTTTAATTAAACTATTACCGGAACCGAAATAATAAAAAAAATTGTTGCGGTTAACCAAATTGGTGCAGGCTAGCAAGAAACATTTTGTTTTTATATTTAAACTTTCGCTGTAAATAGATTCCGTGACGTGAACGTGGACGTCCACGATAATGTCGCCACGTTAGGAATCATAAAGCGCACAATCTTCGGTCTATTGTCAAGATAAGTTTGCTTCCCTGATACACCATTAACGGCATAACTATGTAAATGTCTATAAACTGCTTCCAAATTAAGATTTTTTTTTTTACCTTGACATAATCTTTTCATTATTTGACATTATTATACCTACAATATTCTATATGTATTATTAAACTAGATTTGTTACAGCTGTAGTGGCAATCACGTCATTTGGTTTAAATAGGTCTTTATTTATATTATTTTATTTATCTTTTATATAGATTATTTTCTTTTAGTTTTTGTGAACGTGAGAACGTTGTAGGCTTAACAGACTGTAGATCTGTTGACCATTTTCTATTTTGCTATGTACTGTACCTGGTACTTGTTAATAGGCCTACAATGTCCCCTCATACCTATTAACACTAATTTGAAAACATTTTAAAAACCATTTGTTTTTAAAAGAGTAACCGTGGAGTTTCTTGCTGGCTCTTCTCCATAGGAAACGACCCATTAGAACCTCATCCTCGTTTCATAAGTGCCCTTGTAGGTTTATGTTTTTTTTTTTTTTTTAATAGCTTGACTTTGTTATACTAATCAACTAAAATCATTTTCATCTACACCACGAAATTATTCAGACACATTAACAAGAAGCAGAGCTTCATAATTATACAAATAATACACGAACAGACTAACCAACTGTATTCTGGTCCGTCGAACTGTACTGCCATTCTCTGCAAGTTATCATTGAAGTGTGCCCAGACAGACTGGAGGGTATTTCAACTTTAATCGAGTTGTGGAGCGCATTATGCTTGCATTGCGATGGCGGCTACCAGGCCACAATTGGATTTTGATAGGATTACCTACCTCTCTTTGCTAAATCAAGTGCTTGGACATTGTAGTATAGATCGACGATGACGATGTGTACTCTCTTGGCATATTAACAGTGCGTCTTGTAGAGTGCCTAAAATGCTGAACTATGCAGCCGCTGCATCCTAATCTTTAGAAAAATGCTAAAGTTTATTTTATTAGCTTTCATATAAACGCAAACATTCTCTGTTTGACCGTAACGACCGCGACGTAACGCCAGAAGACAAGCATGAACTGTCTACATATTTAAGATGATTAGTATTTTGAGTTAAGTATAGCCATTGGCTACTTTTTTGTAGTTTTCAGCACCATTCTATAAATATTCTAGATACAACGACTTCGCTATCTGTTCACCCAATAAAAGTGATTTCTTATCAACGGCTACATATTTCATAAGATTCGGATGTACCAGTATAGGGAAAATTTATAAACAACAATGATATTATTTCTAATCATTTAACGGAAGTACACTTATGTAGTTAGAAACATTCTCGTGCATTTATTTTCTTTGACAAACTAGTGGACTCTTGGACAGTGAACTACTTTAGTTCCCCAGAGGATCACGAGCTCGGGTCAGGTCCGCTTAAAAAGCGCTTTGTGAATTTTTACTTAGTACTTAATTTTGGAAGATTTTTACCTGGAGCATGAGGTAAGCTAAAGCATTGGTCAAAGGAATTTTTTATTTATGCCCTGGCTCGAGTTATGCCCTGGCATTACTCGTGTTCGCGAAGTAAAAGAAAAATTACGTAAATCGAATACGCAATATTCTTGAAATAAAAGCGCACTAACGAAAATACAGATAGATATGCGTTTTACAATATGCAGGAGTAAGTATCGATGTTTACTTATATGCTAATAATAATTAAAGCTGTCTACTTTGTTAATATTATTGATTAATTATTTATTAATAAATCTTTAGTCTAAGCCCATGTTCGCACGGATACACTAACGGACGTAATTACGGACGTATTTTTATCGGAGGCATTTTTCTTTCGTACCCTGGATTTTCAACACTCGGTATTGAGCCGAGTTTTGAGAATCCAACAGAGCGCATCCAGCGCGTATCCCAGCTGCGTCAAGAAAACACACTGTTGGATATTCAACTCTCGGCGCTAAGCAGAGCGTCGAAAACCAATTACGCGAAAAAAAAAACGCCGCGGTATAAATACGCCCGTGCGAACCTGGGCTAACCCCGATCTCGCCAGCCCCGCCTCCTTTGATTCAGAAAAAGTTAAAACACAGTGGGTATATAATAATAATAATAGAACAAAATTACAACTCTTTGCCTTTTAGCAACTCTAGTTAGAAAAATAGGTAGGTACCGTTTAGTCCGTAGGTGTGTCCGTGGCATCACAGTGGGCCCTATCAGAATACCAGCGGGGCAGTATTTTTTTTTTTAAATATTACCGTATTATGCTGAGACACGGGGCTTGTCTTTTACTGTTTGTATTTCCTGTGCGTGTCCCAAATAAAATATATTTCTTTTCTTTCTTTTCTTTCTTTTCTTTCTTTTCTTTCTTTTCTTTCTTTTCTTTCTTTTCTTTCTTTTCTTTCTTTTCTTTCTTTTCTTTCTTTTCTTTCTTTTCTTTCTTTTCTTTCTTTTCTTTCTTTTCTTTCTTTTCTTTCTTTTCTTTCTTTTCTTTCTTCTCTTTCTTTTCTTTCTTTTCTTTCTTTTCTTTCTTTCTTTACTGTTTTCTTCGGTTAGCGTCAGTGACTTCCCCAAAATAATTCCCGTTAGTAAAACCATAACAGGTGCATACAAAATTCTCTTGTACCAATAATCCTAATGGATTAAGATTGTGTTAACTATTTTTAATAAATTCTTGTACCTATTTCACTGCGCAAAACAACTTCTCTCAAAGATAAACATCTTATAAATTAAAGCTCAATTACCGCTCTTTGAATTCAGATATTGAGTGCTCAAGAGGTCTCCCGTTGCGAGCTAATTGGCCTACTGTAGTTACAATAACAGTAACTGCATCTATCAGGAAAGAAAACGAAGGACAAAAACCATTTGCCTATTAAGACAACTGCGCTATCTGAAATAAGAAGTTTTAAATGGATATCGCCGTTGCCTTGTGAGTTAAACATTTTTGGATCCTAATTTGAACTTTAATTTAATTTTATACCGACCCAATGGTTTTCCGCACCTGCAGCAGCAGCCCCAGCACAGCCCACCTTGCTAGGAAGATGGGATGACGCAAGGTTGTCCCACACCAAAGGCCTACTTACCTTCCAAGGCATTATGGTCATTCCGTCTGGTCTCTTCCCATCGTCGCGTGCCAAGCCATTGGGTTCTAAAACAGCTGGCACTCCGGCGGTGACAAGAGCACGACGGATGATGTCATTGATGCTGGCATGCCGTGCTATCCACCCTGCGCTCTTGCTGCAGGATAGACCATGGTGTCCGAGACAGTCGACACCTCCACCGCATTGGCACTAGAAGTTCACCATATTCCATATGCACAATGCGAACAGTCATAGATTGCAGCATACAGTCCGGCCGTCGAGACAATGCGTTCCTGACACCTGTCAGTTGAACAATGTCTAGTAGTAATAATAATAAGGATCATATTCGCAAAACACATATTCGTTAGTATGAAACCGACAGGTGTCAAGAATGCATTCTCTCGTCGGCCGGACTGTAGTTTAGTTTGCACGACATGCAGTATGGAAAACTACTGTGCTTAATGATCTCATTAGAAGTTACCCATTCACCACGCGTACGGGTATATATTGCATCGTAGTATAGAGTTATGAATCTAATTAAAGGTAAGCCTATTTACATGCAAGAAATTATACAAGTACCAACCTATGTAAACCGTAAACCCATACCATAATTCAGGTTCCAACCGCGTTTCTAAAGTAAATATTCCCGAACACTTAGATTTCGTGTTTCACTTTGCTCCGTAAACGTTGTAGCCCAAGTATTAGTGTAAAACCAAACGTAAACCGGTAAGTCCACAGTGCTAAACCGAAAATGCGCTCACGTGGACCTACGCAAACAAATTGCAATGTATGTAAACAGAGACCGGTAGTGCCCCAGGGTCGGCACACGGTAGCGATTTTCGTCAATCGCCCGAAACAAAGAACCGGGGTGAATATTAAAGGGCTGTGACACTTGAGCCGGTTTTTCATCAGGCAACAGACACCAGTGTGCCTCTTTCAAACCCTTCTTTTGAGATCCCGCGCAAGATTAGGCACTAGTTCTTATGGTGTGACCGTAGTGATGTCACAGGGGTGTTAAAATTGTAAGTCGAAAAATGTATCGATAGAATGGAATGCATTGAACTATCGACCGCGGTCCGATTGAACTCAACCTGTGGATGGGTATCACATAATTGGGTTATAAACGCGTATAAAGCGCAGGCCACACCAAGAACGAAACTAAGTTCGTTTAGCTTGGCTCATGTAGCTACTTCTTTTCATATTTCAGTTCATAGTTCGCGGTGTGAACCGAAGTATGCAAACACGCGGTGCGCGAAATGAAAGACAAAATGCACGTGTTCGGGAATATTTACTTTTCTTTTGGTTGGAACCCGGATTATGGTACAGGTTTAGGTACAATCACACACAGTAAACATTGCTAGGGGTTGAGATTTCTCTGCAGCCGACTGTACGTTTAAAGTATTTTATGAAAGCACAGGTTTTCAGTTATGACACAAAATAAAAATTATCCGAGCAAATTTTCGACAGAATCAGTTGCCTTATCCATGGAAAGCTCAACGATCAACTAGAAACTGAGTACCTACCTACATTTCCGCTATTCCGTACTTTTGTAGATAAACAGAATAAGCTGAACAAAGTTTAAATTCCAAGTAAGTATTTAGACACTATTCCGTGATGTTTAGTATTATCAATTCAATCAATTTAACAAGCTTATTATTTTATTTTTAAAAGCCTAGCTTGTTTTTGAAAAGCACATTAAATATTAACGTCAATAATACCGACACCTCACACATCACTAGCTCGTTATTGCACGTCATCACTAGTAGAGCGGCGCGACGCCCGCCACTCGACACCGCGATGATTCAGCATTTTCAATCCTAAAGCCTTTTACGATTCCTCTTTCCTTCCCACCGAGTGAATTCGACTCTCGTTCCCACGCAGTTTTGAACGCGACTGTACTAGAAACTATTCGACAGTTGTTGGTTGATGCTCATTTATTCATTGGTTGCCAGTTTTGAGTCATGCTTTGGTATGTGAGCTTTTGAACTTCTTCAAATAATTCTTCTTATTACCAAGTTGCTGAACTGAAAATGTTGATAAAACTTATAGCATGTTTAGACAAGTAACAATTTGATAACCACTCTTTAATCTTTAAATTAATAATCGTAATAAAATTTAACAAAGAGATGTCTTGTGTAATTACAAGATTTATATTAACTCGCTTCGTTTGGCTGTGTTTCCGATTACTCTCTTTGTCCTCCATTTTTCAAGCAGTTCTATGAGGTCCCAATAAAATAGATGGACAAACTTTTAGAAATCATTCAGACCACCAAAATGAGGACAATGGTAAAAAAAATAATAAGAAAAACGCATTAGATACTTACAAGAAAAATAAATCAGCTTACGAAAATACACTAAAAGTGTTGGCTACCCAATGCCATTTATTATTTTAGGTCAAAATAAAATCACTTTAATCAGTGCTTTAATCGTACTGAACGCTGCACGCTGTGTTAAAATTTGTCCATCTATTTTAATGGGACCTTATATATACAATAGCCAAGGTACAATACTTCCAACAGAAAATATTAAGTACCTACGTACTGAATATTGTTATGTTGCTTTAAATAGATAAAGAAAAAAAACTGTGCTTTCATAAAACCTCCCGAAACGTGACGAAACATTTCCGCGAAAAAGTCTTCAGCAAAAAGCTTTACGGAAATTTCTATAGCCAAAGAATAGCCCTGGTTTTGTTCAAACTAAAGCAAATTGGCTGAATTGGGCCATTCTACAGTGTTAACCGAACTTTGTTACATTACAAAGTTTTACACTGACCGAGCAATTTAAGTTGGTGACTTACTCTTGGCTGGAATCCGTCTTAACTGGACCATAAACGGATTTAACGGTTTATCTCACGTTTATTTCCTAATGGTTTCTGCCCCATCCACATATTCAAATACCTATGTTACATATTACGTAACCTGCACTGGTTTCCACGTTTCTGTTTCCCAGGAAAAAAAAACACAACGTTATTCGTATAGATTTTATGACTAGTAAAAATAAAATTCGTCTTCTTTATTATATAACAAAAGTCAATAATATCACAGTAAAACGTTATCAGTTCACAATTATTATTTAACTACAGCCATTTCAGTATAACTACCTATAGTAAATAATGCATTGAACATCAGGGGAACCTATTTTATACGAAAAGAAAATAAATAAATAAAATACGTTTATTTACGGTAAACATGACGCAAAAAAAGAACACAAAACAAAAAAGAACAAGTACGAAAAGTTACTGCTACTGAAATAACTTCAAAGTCGACTGCATTGGTCGTTGCTGCTGCTTGCTGTCGTTGGTCTAGTGGTCGCAAGTGGTACGAGATTCTGGGTTCGATTCTCAGGTCGTGTTAAGTGTTATTGGATTTTTCCAATACAAAATTCTCAGTAGCAGCCCGAAGTCTGGATTTGTGCCCGGTTGATGGCAATAAGCTCGCCCCCTATTACATGGGTCGTAAACATAACTGGCGTAATGTGGGTGTACTATAGGTACACCTCTGCCTAACCCTTCGGGGATAACAGGCGTGATGTTACGTAACTTCAAAGTCTAGGCTTATTATCCGTAAAATGGCTTGCACCCAGCAAGCCATTTTACGGATCTACCTGTGGCTTACCATAAATTGGAGCAACAATAAAAGTTGCAGTCTTATGTTTCAATTGTTGTTTCAATTTTATTATATGCCACAGGCAAGAAACTCGCATCGTGTAAATGAGACTTTACACTTGTGCTTATACCTATTCAGCCAGGAATCTTATCAAATCCCTTACCGCGAAAAAAATCTTAATAAAAATATAAGCATCAATCAAGTGAGTATGAGGCCAATGAAAAATGGCGATTTCCATTAAAATGTAAATACACAATGGTCGCAGGCGTCGTTCGTAATTACAACGTTTAACTTACATCAATCATCGGACGAATTTCTGCTCCGTTTTTATTGCGTTCCATATTGTATCCTTGTTTTATGTTCTGATAGAGTATGATGATATTATAGCGTGATAGGTCGACGTTTCATTTGATAATCTCTAGTGTATTTTGATCGATATAAACGCGATGTAATAAAATGTGTATCATAAAAATTTATTAAAAAGATAAAAAGTAACCAAGTAAGTAATTCCTAATTTATTACACTCCAGGGTTTTCGATAGATAATTGATAAAAAAAATGTAGGTAAATCGGAAGTTTAAACAAACCAAATACCTACACGAAATCAACTTTAAACTTTGGATAAAAAATATTGATCAAAATAATTTCGATCAATGGCGATTCATCACTTGCACTTGTAGTAATATTGTTGTGTCCTTCGGCCTCATTCGGGGTCATATAAACATAATTTGAGTCTAGCATCTTCCGTTTCCGTGTCACATCCATACAGGTATATGCAACTATCTCCTTCTTGACAACACGATGATGACGTATTTCCGCCCGCGTTCACCAGGTGGCCGCAGCGCGCCAAATCGTTCATTGGCGTCCTGTTTTCGGACGGTTCACATCTAAATTTAAAATTAGTGTTCGATATTCTAAGAATTCTTAGAAAATTATAGTTTAATTTTTGTTAACGCTGTTAGCGTTCGGTATATGCTTAAAAAATATTAAAGATTATTTTACAAAGAGTGAATAGACTGAAAAGTGATAGTTTAATAATATAATAAAATTAGATTTTGTTACGATGGCGGATAGAGTACAGGCGCGTAACCGTAAAGAATCTGATTCGTCATCGAATTCGTCAAGTTCCTCAAGTTCTTCTGAATCATCACCGTCGGATTTAGAGGTTGATCAGGTAGATAAATCCCGTAAGAGGAAGAAGGTGAGTAAGAATAAGAAAAGTAAGCGCCATCGAGGACAAAGCAAGGTAATCAAAAAGCTTGCGAAGCAGGTCAGTGATTTGAAAAAATTATATTACTACCCTCATAATATGTATTATGAAAATGAAAATTATGATTGTGATAATCCGATAAATAATGGTGATAATTTGGAAATGGCACAGGAACACGTCCCAGATCCTGTACCAGTTGAATCATTTGATTTTGATTTGGCAACGCAATTAAAGGAGCCAGCTGTCACTGCAACTCCATCTAATCAGTTAGATTTGCTCAATTCAATTCAATATTTTAATAATGAAAACTGGAATAATGTTCGATATGTGGAATCACAAAAAGTTTATAATGCTCGTCCTGGATACGTTGACCTTGAAGTAAACGATGAAATCAAATCTTTAGAAAAAGTTACCCATCTACCCTCAGCGGATAAATTTCTTGGCTCTGTAACTCGCGCACTGGTAATGCAAAGCGATGCTATGCAACAGGGTTTTCGACAGATAGTGGATACGGTGGTTCTATGGATACGGGTAGCATGGACCCAGAACAATTGGCATTAAAATTAAAAGAGGTTTTTTCCGGTGATTATCAAAAGATTTCACGTGATTGTTTGCAACTAGTTTGTGGCCGTAGGGCCGATATAATTGAACAAAGACGCGAAGTGTTCATTAAGCAATTAAGAGATAAATCATTTAAGCCATGTTTGAAGAAAATACCGCCGTCTAGTGAATTTTTGTTTGATAAAGTACCTTTTAGTGAATTTATTAAGAATAATGGCGGAGTTAACAAAATTTTTTATGCAAATAAAATTAATTTTTCTGGGCAAGAAAAGAAAACCCCTAGACCCCAGGCGGCGTACCCTGGAACTAGTGGATATCAATCGTCCAGTCGCCCTTCGGCACTGACGATGAAATATAGATTTCCTCCTCCTCAGAGTGCAGGAGCCTTTTATAATAATTATCAAGCAATGAACCCGTTTAATAATCATTCAACATTTTTTCGTCCTCAACCGAGGGGACAACTGGCCGGACAACGCTTTTACCAGCCCTATAGTTTTCGGAAAAATGAACCGCAAAACAATGCACAACGGGGAAAGGGCTCGGCTAAATTCAATAAAAAATTCTGACTCAGAACAAGATTTTTGGGGGGGGTGCTTACAAAATCATGTTACGGAGTGGAAGAGACTGGGGGCACCAGAACCATTAATAAAAATAGTGAAGGGTTATCGCATTCCATTTCAAAAGAAACCGCCTCTGGTCCCGCCAAGGCAGGTGAAACGTTGCTATCTTACTCTACCATCCCCCGAGATGGACAGAGTAATTCAAAATTTGTTGACACAGAAAATTTTAGAATATGCCCCCCTGACTCCGAGTTTTATATCAAATTTCTTTCTGATTGCCAAAAGCGGCGGAACTTACCGTCCCATTTTCAATTTAAAAAGCTTAAACAATTATCTGAACATAAGCAAATTTCGTTTGATTTCGGTAAATCGAATTCCCGATTTTATTCAGAAGCGGGATTGGATGGTCAAAATAGACCTCAGGCAAGCTTACAACCACGTAAATGTAGCACCCGCTCACCGTTGTTTTCTACGTCTATTGTATCGAAATCGGTTACTGCAAATGACCTGTTTGCCGTTTGGCCTGGCGACAGCGCCCAAAGTATTTGCATCGTTGACCAACTGGACCGCCGAGATTTTCAGGAATCTAGGCATTCGAGTAGTAGTTTTTCTCGACGATTATCTCCTAGTAGCACAGGACAAAATAACACTTATAAAACACGTCAACATTGTTCTTCAAACTCTCAGTCAGCTGGGTTGGCAGGTGAACAGGGAGAAATCGATTCTTATCCCTCGAAAGATAATAGAGTATTTGGGTTTGATGTGGAATCCGTGGCAAAATCAAAAATTTTTACCAGAAAACAAAATTCAGCACATACAAGTAGTTTTGTCAAAATTGCTTCGGCGGCAGAAGGCGTCTCTTCGAGAAATACAGAGTATCATAGGCGTTCTGAATTTTGCTCGTCTGGTAGTTCCAATGGGCCGTTTGAATTTTCGGCACCTACTGGCTTATTGCAACCTGGTCCTAAAAATGCCTTGTCAGTCGACTTATCCCTTGCCGGCAGAGGTACTAGCAGAATTAAATTGGTGGAAGGTTCACTGTGTAGAGAAATCCAGGCTTCATCCACCAGTAGTGACAATTTTTTTGACAACAGACGCAGCAGATACAGGTTGGGGGGCGGAGTTAAATGGTCTTCACCTATCGGGCAAGTGGACAAGAGAAGAAGAGCGGCTTCATTCGAATCACAAGGAGATGTTCACTATTCTAAAATGTCTGATAGAATTCGCTCCGTCTCTGAGCCACACATCTCTGCTTTTGCAGTGCGACAACAAGGCGGTTGTAGCGTACTTGCGGAAGGAGGGGGGAAACAAGTCGCGGATCTTGATGAAGTTAATATATCAAATTTTTCACATACTTCAAAAGTACGACATTCATGTAATCCCCCATCACATTCCAGGCAAGTACAACAACGTCGCAGACGGTCTGTCGCGTCACTCGATGTTACAAGAATGGCATCTACTCCCCGAATTCACCAGTATTGTCTTTGCAAAGTGGGGTGTTCCCCAGACAGATCTTTTTGCCTCCAGCACAGCCCACGTAGTACCTTGTTATGTAACTCTAGATCAAAGAGATCGGCGAGCATGGAGATACAACGCGTTCGCATTCAAATGGGATTTCCGTCTGGCGTGGGTCTTTCCTCCTCCGAGTTTGATACCCCGGGTCCTGATGCATCTAAATCAGGCTCGAGGTGTATTCCTGATAGTTGCACCGAGGTGGATCCGAGCATTCTGGAGAGCAGACTTGAAGACCAGAGCGCTCGCGCCTCCGTTCACGATTCACAGGTTTTCGAAAGTGCTAGTAGATACGAGGACCGGGCAGCCCCCACCTCGAGTGAAGGAGCTGGTCTTAGAAGTATGGAGATGTGGGGGTGGTCTGAATCCTTAGGTGACTGGTCTAAAGAACAAAAGTGTCTACTGAAAGAAGGTTGGAGGTCGTCGACTTTAAATACATATAGGCCAGCATGGCAGAGATGGCTGAATTGGTGCTCTACGTTTGGTATAAATTTCTCAGACCCTTCAGGTAGTGATTTGGCTCGATATTTAGCGGATTTGCATCTAAAAGAAAAATTATCCTATCGTACTGTTTTACTTCATAAATCGGTTGTGTCCACTTTATGTAATACAAAGAGTGAGGCCCGTTTAAGTTCAAACATTTTGGTTAAACAAATGATTAAAGCTATAGCGTTGCAACAACCTAAAAAGTGTCCACCCCCTGTTTGGGATCCTCGGTCATTAGAAGGTTGGTTGGGCAATAGACCTCTTCAAAATCAAAGTCCATTCGAAATTTCAAGAGTTTGTGCAGTTTTACTGTTGTTATGTTCAGGACGTAGGATACACGATTTAACATTACTTAGTGTCTCGTCAGACAGGTGTATAGTGGGTGACAATAGCATTATGTTTTGGCCGCATTTTGGTTCGAAAACTGATTCTGAAACTCACGTGCAGTCAGGTTGGAAGTTGTTAGGGAATCTTGAAAATGCGGCGCTTGACCCGGTACTTTGGCTTAAAAAACTTATAGAAATTGGAAAACCGCGTCGTTTGCTTTGTTCTAGCGATAGACTATTTATCACTGTGTGTGGAAAAGCTAAGCCAGCTACTAGAACTATTTTGGCAGGTTGGGTTAAGTCGATTTTGAAGGAAGCAGGAATTGAGGCTACTCCAGGTAGTTTTCGTTCTGCAGTTGCTTCACGAAGTTGGTTGGATAACGAACCTCTTGATGAGATAATGGCACGAGCTAATTGGAGATCCGGTAATACTTTCAAAAAACATTACAGGAAGGAAGTGATTCCATCGCAGGGAAGCTCGTTGGTTCATCTGTTTCAGCCAATTAATTAAATACCTCTGAATAAATAGAATTCATTTATTTTGTGATGTTGATATGACATTTGGATTATGAGAATAAGATGTTGTATCGATGAATAATAATAAGTTTTACATGATTATGGTAAGTATATAAGAAGATATTACATGATGATTGATTCGAGGTACGTATAAAATGTTCAGTTTTCTATGTATTGAATTGTTTGGTACTATTTTTGTCATTTATCATAAAATATTAAAGTATTATTAATTTGTTCCAATGCAATCGTAAAATTTGGTGTTTATTTTTGTGCTTATTGTTTTAATAATTTCTTGATCTAATTTTACTTATTTCTTTTACAACACATTGGCGTCCCGTTCACCAGGCGATAACAAACAAAGCCTCAAATTATGTTTATATGACCCCGAATGAGGCCGAAGGACACAATAGCAGCGTTTTACCTTCAAACAAAACGCTTGTTGTGTCCGGAGACTCATTCGGGGTCATAATTTTAAAGACTGCCTGGTTTAATTGGTTTCTCAAGTTTTAAGGTTTTGAGGCCTCAATGAACGATTTGGCGCGCTGCGGCCACCTGGTGAACGCGGGCGGAAATACGTCATCATCGTGTTGTCAAGAAGGAGATAGTTGCATATACCTGTATGGATGTGACACGGAAACGGAAGATGCTAGACTCAAATTATGTTTATATGACCCCGAATGAGTCTCCGGACACAACAAGCGTTTTGTTTGAAGGTAAAACGCTGCTATTAATCGCTTCAATTGCATTTGATAGACGATCAATTTGCGCATCAATGTATGAATCCCGTAAAAATTGACAATTGTTATTGATCTTTTCGGGGACCCTTTAGATAGGTAACCGATTTAAATTAAATAATTAAGGCTCGAGCGAGATCTCGGTCTCGGTCTCGGCGTTCTCGGCCACAAATCGGACCAAGAGCTCGGTCGAGCCTTAATTATTTTATTTAAATCGGTTACCTATCGCTGAGGTTCTCGGCCATAACCGAGATTTATTGTAAGGTAATAATTGACTACATCGTCAGTTAGCTCATCCAACATGGCCGCAACAGATGAATCCAACTTATGGGCAACTCATGATTCCATAGAGTTTGAAGATGAGCCAATGACCAGTGACAAAAACAGTTCAAATGCTTTAATCGAAATAGCGCTTGAAAACTTTCTTAGAGAGCCAAGACTGCAAGAAATGCAAATATTTTTGAGTACTGGTATTCGTAACCTTAGTCTTAGGCCTGCAGCAAAAAAGTTTTTATCAGCACCGCTTACTAGTGTAGCAAGTGAACAACTTTTTAGCAGAGCTGGTCAGCTAGTTATGCGACGACAGGCGACACTCTTCTCGAGGGGTGAAACGCCGCAAAATTGCTTTTTTTGCGGTACTGTACTACTTCTTGCACATGCAGCCTTTGGGCTAAATATACGAAAAGATCGTACAGCGCTCTCCGCCTTCAATATAACAATGCGTTTAGGATACTGGTAGGGCTGCCCCGTTTCGGTAGTGCGTCAGGGATGTTCGCAGATGCGCAAGTACATAGATTGCTTTTACGCAACAATGCGTAAAAGGTGCGATTCCCTGGGTGCCTTGGTGGTGTGGGGCGGCTCCAACAGTGTCTTAAGCATGGTTGCGAGTCACCTGGATTGTGTATACGTGGGTCGCTGCTGTGCCATCTCTCATGGGATATCGCAATGGTGACCAACCATTCTTTCTTGTTATTTATTATTTCTTGTATTACTTTCCTTGTTTTTGTTTAGTGTCTGTGCTTACTTACATAGTCGTAAGTTTTACTAACAATCTGGTTGAGTCTCTATTCTATGATGTTGTTTAATTTTGAATATTAAAACTATTAAACTCTTAAATATATAAAATGCAAAATTAGCGCTTTTTCATATTTTTTTCACGATTTTTCTATTTCGGTCTCGGCTCTCGGTCTCGGCCGAGATTTTATCTTATTCTCGGTCTCGGTGTCGGTCTCGGCCGAGAACGAAAAACCTGTCTCAGTCGACCCTTAAAAATAATAATAGAATGTTTACATGAGTTGATTAACCTGTAAATCAACTCTTGTATGTACTTGATTCCTACCTTGACTCCTTGGTTCTTTGGCCGCTACTGATCTAAACTATACATAAATTACGATTATCGTTACAGAGGATCTTCTCACATCCAAAGTTAACACTTTTTACTATTCCCTGAAAAAATATAAAACTATTTCCACGATGGAAATATATGATGGATACGTTGAGACTTGAAAGATGCGTCGAGACGAAAGAACCTTTTATTTTGATACAGCTCTTTGCTTATTTCATATTTATGGAACTTTTCGTGCATTCACTACAACAATCTTTTAGAAAAGAGACAGAAAAATGAATGGAATTTAAGTGCCTTTAGCTTGTTGTGTTTTGGTCGAAATAAGTAAATATAAACTCATTCTTATATTCTTATATTTATTAAGATTTTATTAAAGATTTGAATTCATTTAGATTTGGATTTGAATTTAAATTCATATGTTTCAGCAAAGCACGTTCCAATTGCTGTGTGGAGGTATATTTACGCAAGTGCAAATTATGTAGTTTTTTCTTTTTCCTTTTGTTAAATTAATACGGTCATAGTACATACTTCAATTAAACTTTATTTTAATGTTAGCAATGTGTCAATAATCGCATTTTACCTATTCTTGATGACTATAATTGTTTAAGTTTTTTCTTTGTTTCCTCCCGCTACTTTCTAGTTAACCTAGCTTTATCAATGTCGTGAAACTCTGTCATTGGCTTAAGTGATAATTGTCATCATCTCACTATCACTGAGCAGTGCATGCAGGCTGTATGATGCTGTAACCTTAACTTGACGCGACTGCCTGTTCAACTGCATTGAGCTGTTCAGTGATAGTGAGGTGAACTTTCATAACTCATGTAAATTTAAAATTAGCTGTTGAGTTTCCAAATAAATAAATAAATAAATAAATAAACAGAGTTGATAACTCGAATACCTATTCAGAACTCTTGCAGTCGGCAATCGTAGTCATGCAACATATTAATACCCAATGATTTAATGGCTCATCCATCCACCTTTAAAAACCCATTAAGTAAGCATGAACCAGAATTGAGAACATGGTTCATGATTATAATTAACATAACATAAAGCCCTTCACATCACACGGCCTGAAACTGTCCGTGCAGCATGATATTTACCATATTTTTATCAGCAAGGGCAAGGTACGTACTCAAATTATGCATAGTAAAACCAAGTTCATTAAATTATAACTTTTGGACCCACACCTACAAAATCTTAACCCCTCAATTTCCCACCGTCACACTCCGACACCCCAGTCTCGGTCCCACAACTCAAACAGTATCACACTCGGTATTAATGTACCGTGAGTGAAGCACAGTGGAACTTGCTCTAAGTTATTCAACACTTGCACCACCGAGACGTGTCTACAGTTCGACGTTCCCTACAGGGACGGAACGATTCGCTCTCGGTAAATTATGAACACGTCATCGTATGTGTGTTTACTTTGGTTCATGTTCATGGTTATGGGCAAATTTGGGGAATAAGTAGCTTCGAGCGGTGGTTTTGGGTAAAATAGCCGCAGCAAGGTATTTTGACGACACTGCTCTCTTGTTAGATTCAGGAAGTTAACCTTTTATTCTTGATAATCCATTTTAAAAGTTTTGTAGCTGTAGCCAGTATTTACTTTTTCAGCCAAATTCGACTTTCAGAAGATTATTATAAGTAGCTACTATCAACCATCCGTTACCCAATCATCAATTAAACTATTAGACCTCTTCGATATTGCAGTAGGAATATCGACCAAAATCGAGTTAGTATTGAATGACTTGAACGTGCATATGTATAACGCATCGTAAAGTACGTTTATTGAAATGTAACGCGCACACTTGTGTCAGCCAAGCGATTTGAGAACAAAGGTAACGGATGGCAACGCGGACTCTTTTCAAATATTCCACCATTATGGGATACACACCGATCTCAGTTTTGAACAGCATTTACGTTAATAACATTATCTAGAGCTCTACTTTATTTACAAGAAACTGATTGGTCAAAAGAAACTCCTGAATCACGAACTATGTAAAACCGATAACATGATAAGTTTTGATGTGTAACATCTTTCCTCTCGGTTTCCTGCAATCTGTGGGAGTGATTTCATAAAAAGGGGCGGAAGTGTGTAACAGGAAGACGGAGAAGCGCGCGCTATTTGATTTAACCAATGAGCGCGAGCGGTGCTAGAGTTGGACGTCAGTTTCGACCTTGAAGAGGCCCGCCACTTGAATGTTGCTTATTACCTTAATGTTGCTTATTACCAAGGTGAGCTGTCAGACACATCATATGCTACTGTAAGGCTCGCTCGTTTTTAATCTACAATACCTATAGGTACATATTTGCAAACCGTCTCCTACTCATTAGTTAGTAAAAACTTCTTTAGTAGTTGAACAAGCAATCCTTATCATTTCGTCATGCCCGTCTGTCTGTCCGTCGGTCAGTTTATCTGTTTAAAAAAAAAAGTTTATTTCGGAACAATAATACAGGACTAAGTACAAGTAAAACGATGATAGCTGCAAAAGTATAAACTGTAGCGCAGCTAACAACGCCCTTCTCCAGATACAGGATGGCAAAAGTGCTTAAAAGGTAATAACATTAATTTATATAATTTAGATTTAGTAAATTAATAATAAAAAAGAAAAAAAGAAAATTAAACAAGAATAAACAGTACATAACAGGACATAATAATTTGGGATGTATTTTGACGTTGAATTAATGTGGTGAGTGTAGGGTGAATGGGTGTGTGGGTGAGTGTTAATGAGATGTGCGAGGGGTGTTTGTGGTGTTTGTGGCATGTGTGTGGTGTGTGGTTTTGTTGGGGTGTGTGAGGGAGTGATGAGTTTGTCCGTCCATTTGTCAAAAACTCGCAAAATGATTAAATAACAGTTAGCAGTTTTAAAAGATTTTTTTACAAACATTTGTAAATTAATACACAAAAACTTTAAGCATATTACTTTCTTTATTTAACTATGTTCGTCCGTGTGTATCTCGCACTGGCCGAGCGTCGGCGCGTCGACGTCCGCGCGCAAACTTTACCGCCAATTTGTTAGCACCTCACAAAGCAACCTCTTTTAATATTATTCTGCGAGGCAGGGAACCCTCTCAAATTAAACGCTACAATATAATATTTGTGGCATTATGAAAAGCTTGCAAACTGGATGCTATTCCCGAGTATTCCCTCTACACTTTTTATGAGCGAGGCAAGAATGGTGCAGCCCGAATTTATTTTAATGTTTATGTTTTTTTAAGCTGTAAATGGGTTGGTTCACTTGGTTGTCTGGTTAGTTTGTGATTATTACGAAACATACGTTTGTCTGAAAAGTTTAAAGTATTGAAAAAAATTTACAAAAAGGATGTTAAATGTTAATAATTTTCCGTATTTTGTCCCCTAACGTTACCAATTTACGTATTGTCGTGTTGCTAAGAACAAATACTTACTACAACAGCCACTAGTGAAGATCGTTTCTAAGTATACAGGGTGCGTGCTTATAAATCCTGTTTTTCAAAATGAAGGGAATAGTTTGTCATCGTCTCAATCAAGTGTTTCGACCCATTCGAGTGTTTTACCCATTAAACGATTTAAAAGCTGTATTAAAACCAAACTTTGTAAAAAGGGTACTATACAATTTCAGATTATTTAGAAGATAAAAAAGCTTGGGATTGAGCTGCTCGCTCTACTAAGCCTTGAGATAAAACCATATAATTTGACTTTTTAATTATTATGTAAATTCATTCAAATATACCAGTTTTATATACACATTAACATTGTTGAAAATTGTATACAAAATGACATATTATATTATATATTATTTTAATAATTGTGCATGTGAGGAATATGTTTTTTTTTCTCTTTCATAATTTTTTTCTTTCTCAGTTAGTTTTAATGATGGTCTGGCAGTTTGAGTAGTTTATGCGGCCTACCCAAATCTCCTTTCTTTGGTATTGTTCGTCGAGTTGAGCTCCACGATTACTGACAAATGCTTCCACTGACTGGACAAGTCCACTGAAATCTGTGTAGTTATTTCCTCAAGAGACCATTTCAGACACTAATCTACATGTTCTTCATATGGCCTGACCAAGATTATGTCTAGACTTTAAATGCGACTGTGACCTCTGAGTTTTTTCGGCCTTTCTTCTCAGAGTAGTCAGATAGGAAACGCCGAACTCATCTAGCATTTTTTTTTTTAAATGACGTGTAAACGTGATTGCAATATTCTATTTACAGAATAAATAATTTCATTTCATTTCATTTCGACATGGATCGAAGAGAAATTGTAGCTTTTGTAATGAAATATAGGTAACACCGAAATTTAATATTACATTACATAGATCTTGATCTTTCAAGGGCCTTCGACCTGGTGTCTTATGATATTCTTTGGCATAAACTGCTTGAAGTGACCACTGTGCCGAGGGAGCTGGTATCTCTCCTCAAATATTGGTACAGTAATCAAAAAAATGCTGTCAGGTGGGTCAACACGCATAGTCATACGATCTGAATTGCACACTCTGGAATATACAATCTGGAATGATCGGCGGGCTCAGCGGAACCTAAGTTGCTTGCTCATTAGATGGAAAAATGTTCAACAATATCAGTTATGCGGACGACATGGTTCTGTTGAGCCCGTCAGTCAGTGAACTCAGGAGACTTCTGGGTATTTGTGAAGCTGCCCTGTCACATGGACTCAAATAATATAATGCTAGTAAAAGTGTTTTCATGCTATACAAAGCAGGAAACAAGTGCTGCCTCTAAAGTGCCGCCAATCAAGATCGGTGGGTCGGCACTCGTTAGGGTGTCTAAAGTAAAATATTTGGGTCACATGCTGACGGATCGGCTACACGACGATGAAGACCTAGGGAGGGAAAGGAGGGCGTTGGCAGTCCACTGCAATATGTTGGCCCGCAGATTCGCACGATCTACCACAGATGTAAAACTATTACTTTTTTCAGCGCCTTCTGTCAGTCTTTTTACAAGTGCGTGCAACTTTACGGCCGCGTGTTCAGTGACCTGCATGTTCAGTACAACGACGCTCTGTACCGGAGTTTTATACCCTATTATATATTGTTACACTGCCCAGTGTTGAGAAAACCCCGGTACTTCAGTGCTTCCGCAATGTTTGCGGATGCATCCATCGATAACTTCTTTGCCATCTTAAGGAAAGGAACTGCATCGATGATGAGCAGGGTCCGTGTTAGCACCAACACTATCCTCAGAACTTTAGCGTGCAAGATCGGCAGTCCTTTTAATGTGTAATGGGCAGGTGTACACCTGCAAAGAAATAGGGAGTAGACTTTAGTAATTATAATAATAAAAAAAATCTACAGTAATTATTGTGTAACTTGTTTTGTTTACTAACAAATTACTTACACCTTTTATTTGTATTTTTTGTGTACTACTACCCTTACTACCGCTATCTTTGTAAAAAAAAAGACTGTATCTGTAGGTATACATATCTGAAATAAAGGTTAAATTAATTAAATCTATCGGATATAATTGTTTTGGACCTACCGACATAAGACTCTGCTGAAAAAAAGCTACCTTTAAAAAAATACAACCTGTACGTATACCTCACCTTTTGTTCAAGTAACAAGTGTCTTCCGAAGTAGCTATTAACTACTCCAGAGACTAAAGAGAGTCGACAACGAGGTCTTATTTCTACTAGAATCCGAGGGTCGAGGGTTCACCTTCTTTTGTGTTTTCCCTACACTTTCAACACTCATTTTACAGAAATTACACCACTGAAAAGTGCAGAAGTATTGTTGAATTTGATACTATGCTGTAAGCCCAAGAATACATTCCGTTAGAATAGTACCTAACTTTGTAAGTAAGACTAAATCTTCACGTCCGGCGCGACTTCTGAAGGAAAGAATCTGCTGGCTAATCCTTTGTTAGCTGCACAAATTGATTGTTCAAAAGCTTTCAGGAACACAGAAACACCGGTAGTACTCATTCAAAGCTTACGTACTACATCACAAAATGTATAGTTTAAATAACGCATCCACAATTTCATAATTTGACAGCTCCGAAAATCTACTATCTCTTTCTTTTTTGCATGTTACATTAGGAGACAACATATTATTTCATTTTATTTAGCTTACTAACACAATTGACACCCGCTTTGCATAGATGGGCATAATATGATGTTATTATAGGTGTGAATGTCCTCAGTTATTTTTATCATACGAAAAACTAAAAGGTGCTAAAATGTAAAACAATAGAATGTCGCTAAGTGCACTATGTAGTTGATAAGCCGTCTGCAGTCCTGCCTTTCAAAATAACTTGAAATAAAATTGTTTGAGAAAAATAGCAGATATATTTAAGTGTCGAGTTCGCATTTTTTGTTTGCACTTCAACAGAAAAGTTTATTAAAGAGAAAGTTCATAAATGGTAAAATTCTATAATATTGGTGATGAAAATTTGAAGAATGCATCTGGTTTGTTTTAGTTTGATTATGCAACCCTCCACATATTTTCACTTTGCAGTCAAGTTTCGTGTTTTTAAGCATAAATTATTTAGAGCATCATCTATTCAAAGCATGTACCTCAAGTTAAGCAATAACGTCTCACAAAATCCCATCAGACGCATAGAATATGAACGTACAAACTTAACTACGAAATGAATAATAGGCACCACATCCCGCATCCATCCCTCTATAGTAATACGTCACGTCCCGACGCAGAGCCAATTATTTGCCCCGTTAATTATGTACGTTCAAATCCAGACCGATGAGGCCACACTAAATGACCTCACCGCAGCCTTCGAGCTAATATGTATACAATTCTAAATTTCAGGGCAATATCTGGCTCAGTAACACTTGCGCCATTAACTCTCTAGCGGAATAGCATTGGCTTTTACGCACCTACTGCGAACAAACGCAACGCAATCCCTACCCTTACAACTTATCATACAGTCCAATTTTATTGAAACACGAGGTTTTTGGATCAAGTAGACACCACAACCAAAACGTTACAACAACTAATAAACCTCCAACGCATTCTAGTCGCTGTATGAGTGGATAAAGGATGTAAATTAGTTTACTGCATATGAGCAATATACCAGACCGATTTATTCTATTTCATGCCGGCACAAATTGCTGACAGTTAGGTTAACTGTTGCTCGCAGTGCTTTCTATCTTTGCTATTGTACTTTCCCCTGATATATTGCAAAGCATATTAGTGCAAAAACCGGAATGTATAAATTGTTGCGTGCTCCTGTTACAATCATAATGTGCATATCTTACAAAAAAAGGCCTGGGAGAACTTTTCCTATGAAAGAAAATAAAGGCGGAATTTAGGAGCTAACAAAATACGCTACATACATCGAAAAATGTTAAGGTATACATTTGGATCAAAATTATACAATTATTATAATTTTGAATATTGTTACGTCTCTTGACATTTCTCGGGACCCTGGGGTCCCGGACTTTTAGAAGGCGTACGAGGGGCCAAAGCCTACTCGCATAGGCCCGTTAGACGTTTTTAATGAAATGGGGCACCAACCGACGATTATCCCTGTATGTACTATGTAAGTGCACCCAAGAACAACCCCCGCTTGGTGTAGGACTATTGCAGGATATGGAAACAAAGATATTGGACTATGGGTTTGGGTGGCTTAAGTTAACTAGTGACCTGGAACTATGGAAGGACTATGGCCCCTGCCTGATCAATGTCTTATATGTACCTACACGGATGATATTTTTTAATTATTTAAATTTTATTATATAATAATAATAATAGAAGAGGAAGTAATACATATACTAATTAAATGGCAGGAAAACAATAAAATGGGGCATTTTCTATAAATATCAGCATCCAGCAGTGTTGTCTCTTTATATTTATCTTGCTATTCCACTCAAGTTGATGATTCGCTTCCCCATACAACTTAATACTAATGTGAAAAAACCCTTACAGCTGCCAAACTGCAGATAGCGAAGTAAACATAACTGGCCATCAAAAGCCCGTTAGACTCCTTCCGCGGACGGTATCAATTCAAAAGTATCAATCCACATAAATTTATGGGGCGATATCCTGTTTATTGCATCGCTGGCCGTAGCGAACCAATAAAAGTGCCTTGTTTTATGTTAAAAGTTTATGAGCAATATTTTATAAAAATAAATAAAATACACAAGGGAGAAACGATTTTACACTCGCATAAATCGCCGGAATGCTTTATGTTTATTATAAACCAGGATATAAGGCGGGCGTTGCTAACTAGGCCGTGACAGACAAACGCTAACGTCTAAATTCGAATTTGAATCCTAACTATATTTTTATACTCGTAAATGCGATTATAAAGTGAGTTTGTTTATTTGTTTGTTTGTTACGCTTTCACGCTAAAACGGCTAAACGTATTTGGATGAAATTTGGCACATGGGTAGACAATTACCTGGAGAAGGACATAAGCTACCTTACATCCTGGGTCGCAGACAAAGTCGCGGGTAATAGCTAGTTCTTTATAATTTACAAAAACGTAGGTACCGGTTCCGTAAAATTGTATTCGTACATCGCATCATAAACAATATGTTAACACTTCCAAAAGTGACTTGCCTTTTAAAGATAATTAGGAAACGAGTGTGATATTCATTGAATACAAGTCAATTAATTTCAACATTCGTTAAATAATAATCATTCGTTCAATACAAAGTCTAGCATAACCGGCGTTTAATGTTCCCGCTGCAACACTCTCTTTGAGCAGGATTAGGACGTTCCTATCTATCTAATACACCACGCAGGCGCTAGGCACGCGTGGTGAAAGTCTTGGGTCGTGAATTTTTGGTTCTAAAACATTCCTCATTCCACGATTGCGCTATCTAAACTATTACAAGACAATTTAAAAAACACCGTCCACGATAAATTCATACCAACTACGAAACTCTTCATTCTTTGTAGTAACGTACGTAATGTGTCGGACCACACACAAGGACGGGCTTCGTGAGTTGTTGTTGCTAAAAAATTAAAAAAAAAAAAAAAAATAAAAAAAAAATTGTTGTTAAAAAACTGCAACGATATACGTCACAGTCAATTCTCCAACAGCAAATGTAAGTTTGGAATCGCAAAAAAATACAATAAAAGTACAAATTAACAATTTTCCTTTAACCTCCAAGGAATCGTAAACCTTAATAACTCCACGCGTTCCTGAGAAAAAGGGTATTGGCAGACAGACAGACCGACAGACGGACGGACGTACAACGAAGTGTGTGTGATTCTATATGGTTTCCGTTTTTTTCCTTTAGAAGCACAGAACTCGGAATTGAATTGTCGACCAAGCCATCTCTTAACCTGCAACAACTAAAATAAACGAGCTTTGCAACTACCATAAAGCACACGATACATATTTGGTTTCACTCAGAACCTCAACTTCAAAACATCGCCGATATTGCAGACTAGTAACAATTACACTAACCCGTATACTGATAGGGGAACCAGTTAGAAAGTAGTGTTGTGCACGTGATGTTGCGTTGAATGGGTTAAGTTTAATTGAAGCCGGTACCACACTACCCGAGTGTGGATAGTGACACAGTGTATGCAAACGTCTATTGTGAATACGTTACAAATAAGTTTGATCTAGTCTGTGTTTCTTGCATTGTTGCACTTTATGGAGCAATGACTATGATCTTTTTTTTTCTTAACCCCTGACTGCAAAGGCCTGAGAATTTACTAGTTACTACTTACTCCAACGTAAAAATATGATATGATAAAAGCTACTCATTGTATGTTTTCTAGTATTCAATTTATTTTTTGCTATGTATTTTCTGGTGCAAATTTAAGTATATAAATAAATAATATCTTTGAACGAAAAATAATCAAAAACAGTAACAAAATCAATTACTTCCCGATCATTTTTCAAGTTATACGCGTCCTAACGAACAGACAAACAGAGAAACTTTGTGTTTCATAGTACGTGAAGTCCTTCGCGCCCTCTTTACGTCAAAAGCTGCCGTATATCTGCCATGAAGTCATTAGTCTCCTCCCCACAGTATGTTTCAGAAGGAGAATCGTTCAGTGCTTCCCAATAGTTTACCGAAGTGCCGAAACTAAGGTAACGGTACTCATCAGTCTTTGGGTGAACTATATTTTACCTAGAAGTGATTTATACTTCCTTTGTAACTTACGTAAACGCAAAATAACGTTAAGTGGATTTTATTTGTGAAGAATTTGATTTGGTAATAAAATAAACATGCTGTTTGGTGGTACTAAAACCATTTTTAAACAATTCGGTACTTAAAGTTTTATTTTTGTTTTTTTATCATGGGAGGCACCGAAAGTAGTCCCAATCTCTCTATATTTTGACGTCATTTGGAAGTCAAATAAAAAAAAAAAAAAAAAAAAAAAAATATTTATTTATTTACCAATTTCACATATTAATACAAGTATTTTCAATAATACAGTCTTAAATAATAGGATAACTTAATCAGAATAAACTAATGTTTAACTAAAATATAACAATATTACAGGTGCAAGAAATGTTAACTTAGGATAATATGTAGCGACCTGCCTGATCTAGGTTTTAAAAACCTGTGTTTCAGGCCATCACTTGACTATGTGTTCAAAATGATGTTCTAATGGTGTTCTAAATGGGGCTGTAGTTATTTATTATAGATGTAATACATTCAATACATACATAAGTTCAAAGTAACAATATTAATATTATTTACATATCTCTAAAAGATTCTCTGTGTCTGTGTAATTTACATTCGCTAAATATTCTGACAACTTAAGACTACAATCAGTGTAACTATTAATATATATATTTAGTATCTTATTAAACTTGTTACACAGAAAAGGTCCCAAAAATACATAAAATCTAGTAATAAAAGCGTGTCTAGTTTGAGGCTTTATGCAAACCAAGTCTTTTCTTCTCTTGTCTGATGGTACTCGTAAATGAAAGTCAAGTGGTTTGTTTTGTTTTTTTTTTTAATCTTTGCCCCACTCTAGGAATTTCTCCTGTATCGTGGGTGCGTTAACAAACATTTAAACTCACATACACAAACAGCCAGACCCGGAACAACTACTTGCAGGTCATACAAATATTTGTTCCGCGCGTGAATCGAACCCGCGATACGCAGTGCAGCAGTCAATTGCTTAACCACTGCACCAACCGTGCCGTTTCATGTGTTTATGTTAAAATAAACTCCATATTATAATTTTAAGCGCTAAAAATAGAAAAATAAGATTAAGGAACCTAAAAACTTGAAATGGTTTTGGAATAGCGTAACCATAATCTGCCTGTAATGTTACCACTGCTGGGATACAGGCCAGGCGAGAAAATAATCTACCACGCGGGCCTAGTGCAGGTTGGTAGTTTGTAGTACTCTCTTGTAGATTATTTTAAAAAGTAAAGTCAAAATCACATCTTCTAAACTATTGGGTACCCATGGAAACATGAACTAACCAACATCGCACTTGGCAGATTGATTAAGTAGTTG
The DNA here is from genome assembly GCA_949128155.2 of Xanthia icteritia. Classification (NCBI taxonomy): domain Eukaryota; kingdom Metazoa; phylum Arthropoda; class Insecta; order Lepidoptera; family Noctuidae; genus Xanthia; species Xanthia icteritia. Next base: position 9,046,924 of record OX421942.2, on the reverse strand, counting down.
GTAGTCCAAAAAAGTGGTCTTCTTATTTTCGAAAGTAGAATGATACACGAACACATAGAAACACAACAACATGCAGAAGACAATAATCTGCTAGCACATGGTTTTATTCCCCTACGCAAACGCAATATATAGTTTGCGTTAATTGACGCTAATTGATTCTAGTTTCCTAGAATCTAGAGAAACTAGAATCAGTTATATTTTTCTGTACATTTTGACTTGCAAAAGTGCCTTTTAGGTGCCTATTTGAAATAAATGATTTGACTTTGTCTTTAAACAGAGCATACTCAAAAAAATACTCATCAAAGTTACAGATACCTAACAAAAACAAAAAAAAATACCGCTTGCATTTTTACAATACCAAACTAAAAAGTATTCCTTGCAAGAAAATTCTATGTAACGGTGGCGCCCCGTTAATCTACGAGTAGTTTCAATAAAGCTGTCTTGTTCTTTGTGTCGTACAACAAAGGAATTCCTAGCTCGTGGTGTTACAGCTTGGTGCAAGAAACTTTCATATGAAGTGTTAATTTGATCACAGACAACAGCGATAGTGCCGACACCCGATGCTGTTAGTTGCGTCTCTTAGACAGCTTAGAATGTCGACGGTTGATTGGATTTAAAGATACGGGGAGTTAAGTTGAGTTGAGATTAACAATATTTTTGTCTAGAGTGCTAACAGATTAGGTACCCAGAAAGACTCTTGGTTCCACTGATAAAAGATTTTATTTTTGTAAGTTAGTTTGTACAGTTAAAAGTTAGATGCCCAAAATTCTGACAACTAGTCTTACCAAACGGTATCGTGTTACCCAGTAACTGGGTTGTGGAGGTCAGATAGGCAGTCACTCCATGTAAAATACTAGATAGACTGGACGCTGACCCCAACATAGTTGGAAAAAGACTAGGCAGATGATGAATTTCAACAAACACTTTTACATGTCAATCATATATTAAAAACTAGATAAGGTCGGCATTTCCTATTCGACTACTCTGAGAAGAAAGGCGGAAACAAACTCAAAGGTCAGTTTCTTTTAAAGTCCACACACAATCTTAACCAGATAATGTGAGGTCCATGTAGATAGGTATCTGAAACACACACACACATATGTGTGTTTCTTTCCTCAAAAGACCATTAAGTGAACCTGTCCCGGGAGTTCACGCATTTGTCAGACTCTGCGAAAACTCAGCGAGTACACCACGGCTACGGTCATTTATACTTTAGATTTGCAGTAGGTAATCGTAACCGTAGTTTGTCTTTTTACATCAGTTCAAATAAGTTGAGTTTATAATCTTGATTTTGAGTACACGCTAGACTGGCCTGACCCTGTGGAAAAAAACTTTTCATGAAACAATGCATAAGATTTCCCACTCCAAGTTATTCTTGTCAATAAAATCTTATTCTTCTATGTACCTACTAGTAACTTAAGGTAGGACTTTTCCAAAAGAAAACAATCTTATAATCCAGATATCGATGCACTGACCCTTACAGTATATTCCACAGCTAAAGTGCTACACATGATACTCTTATTTTACTGGTTGCCTGTTGCCTTTCACTCGGGTCTGTCTGACAGTTATTACGTTACCCATTCCTTATGGTTTCCTGCACACGTATATTCTACCTGTATTCAACTTTATCGAGAGCTTCAGCTTAGTCATTTTTTTTATTTAAGATTTTATTACAACTGGCAAGACAAGGAATATGTTTTCAATGCATTTAAGAGAAACTCTTTTAAAATCTGCTGTTTCGATTGAAAACTCTTAATGCAGTCAAAGATTTTAATGAATCCAGTATATTATTATGTTAAGGGGATTACATCGCTCAAATCCCAAAAACACCGTATGTTTAGAGAAGTTTGTAGATGAATCCTTTTGTGCGATTTCCATATAAAAAATATATGTTATACTTAAGGTCATCACAAATACATTGTATTGTTTAAAACTGTAATAAACTTTCCCAATTTTTGGATAAAAATCGGAGTAAATAGGTCCTTTCAAAACCTAAATTGTAAATTTTCTCTGTAACGGCAGAATAGTTTGGCATGATTTTTTTACCAAAAAATATGTAATGACGTATTTAACAATTTGTATTGTTTATTTTTTCTTGTTTCTCTTACAATTTTTGAATAATAAATAAAAACCTGAAATATCACCAATACCCCGCGAGAAGCACCCCCGCAATGCCTGTGACGCGTACTTGGGGCACGACACATTCAGTGTCTGGATGACTCTTGTGACGGGTGGACTATACGCGTGTTATTTTTTAAAAATAAAACTCGAAAAGTTCAGCTTTTAAATGATTTTTGAATGAAATCATATTGTAAATAATATAATTATAAATATTTCGTAAAATAAGAATAGAATTTAAGGTTGTAAATATCTATAAAGTAGATTGTAATTTCGTTTTATTTTTTGAACCTGACATAGACTAAGCGTGACTATGCCTAAATACAAGAAAAAATGTAAAGTGAAGCGTGGCCGAGCTCTCCAAAACTATTTGTAAGTACCTATCCACCTAGTAAATACATTATTTTTTATCGTGTTCGCTATAGCTATTTTGAGAATTTCGTTTGACGGAGGTTGGAGACCTAGGTGACTGATGGATGATGCCACATACCTGATGGTGGACTCCGAAGGTGGGTATAGGAGCTCAGTGACGGCACTACGTAGAACCTTCGTGTTTGGACTCATTTGAAAGACCTCATGGAGGCCTTGGTGACTGATGATGTCATCTACCTGATGGTGGACTCCGAAGGTGGGTATAGGATCTCAGTGACGGCACTACGTAGAACCATCGTGTTTGGACTCATTTGAAAGAGCTCATGGAGACCTTGGTGACTGATGATGTCATCTACCTGATGGTGGACTCCGAAGGTGGGTATAGGAGCTCAGTGACGGCACTACGTAGAACCATCGTGTTTGGACTCATTTGAAAGAGCTCATGGAGACCTTGGTGACTGATGATGTCATCTACCTGATGGTGGACTCCGAAGGTGGTTATAGGATCTCGGTGACGGCACTACGTAGAACCATCGTGTTTGGACTCATTTGAAAGAGCTCATGGAGACCTTGGTGACCGATGATGTCATCTACCTGATGGTGGACTCCGAAGGTGGGTATAAGATCTCAGTGACGGCACTACATAGAACCATCGTGTTTGGACTCATTTGAAAGAGCTCATGGAGACCTTGGTGACTGATGGTGGACTCCGAAGGTGGTAAGTATAGGATCTCAGTGACGGCACTACGTAGAACCATCGTGTTTGGACTCATTTGAAAGAACTCATAGAGACCTTGGTGACTGAGGATGTCACCTACCTGATGGTGGACTCCGAAGGTAGGTATAGGATCTCAGTGACGGCACTACGTAGAACCATCGTGTTTGGACTCATTTGAAAGAGCTCATGGAGACTAAGGTGAATGAAAATGTCAGTCTTGATTTTAAGAAAAAATACCTAGTTAAATTACTTTTTCGTTTTTTTTGTGGTGTGTTGCTTATTACCAGACTGTAATATCAAAAACAGTACCTTATCTCACTTAAGTTGTTATTTTTCAGGCAATTAAGAAAGCAGCAATCCTCAGAATTACAAAATCAGGAACTACAGCCATTAACAGAAACAGACGATCTGTCTAGTATGGCAGTTGATGAGGAGGTAGTGCAAATTATGCCGGTAACTTATTCTGTTTGCTTACAATGCAGAAACTGTTTCTTAAACTAAGTGCAATAACCTATTCCAATTGAAGAAACAGTTTGCTTCAGACCCACTTGAAAATCATCTTGTATATATTAAAATGTTTGTTTTAGCTTGAACAAGATGAAGAAGATATACCAGAATTGATTATTGAAGAAACGCAATCACAAGCAGAAATAAACAATATATCTGGAAGACGAGTTATTGATATAGCTTACTTTTTTTCCAAAATTCAAGAAATAGGTGGTCATGGTGCTTTTAACTGTGGTATACAAAGTTTGAAACTTATAGGAGAGAAACGTGTTGGACTTGCATCTAAGTTTACAGTAGAATGTATGATGTGTAAAGAGAAGTTTTCTCTATGTAATGTGACTGGCGACTTAGATGTAAATACAGCAGCCGTCGCGGGTGCAGTTTCAGTGGGTATAGGGTATTCGCAGTTAGAGGAACTGTTATCAGCAATTGACTTGCCCGTGATGACTGAGCCTGTATACCAGAAACGGCATGACATTGTTTCCAACACCTGGGATAAAGCACTTAGCAAATCCATGAAGGAAGCTGCTGAAGAAGAAAAAAGAATTGCTTTAGAAAAAGGTCGCGTCAGCAAAGATGGAATACCTGTTATAGACGTGGTTGTAGACGGATGCTGGAGTAAACGGTCTTACAAAAAAAACTACTCAGCACTGTCAGGAGCTGCTGCCATAATTGGAAGACACACAAAACAAATTTTGTTTCTTGGCATTAAAAATAAATATTGTAGCATATGTGCACAGGACTTTAATAAAAATCAAAATCCAAGAAGTCACCAGTGCTTTAAAAATTATACTGGATCATCAACTGCCATGGAGTCAACAATAATTGTGGAAGGCTTTAAAGCATCTGTCGAAATGTATGGCTTGATTTATGGTCGCCTCATTTCTGACGGGGACTCTAGCACGTATGCGAAGATTTTGGAAGCAAGACCTTATCCTCAATTTACTGTCGAAAAGGTAGAATGTAGGAACCACCTTCTAAGAAACTTGTGCAACAAAATAGAAAACCTGAGCACTGATACGAAATATCCTATAAGTCTCAGAAAATTATTAACAAAAAAACGCATCATGAGCATAAGGTCAGCTATACGCAAATGTAGCAAAAAATACCATGACTCGTTAGAAAATTTAGATTTTAGCACTCAAAAACTTTTTGAGGATATCCAGACTGTACATTTACATGCCTTTGGTAACCATACCAAATGTAAAAGCCATTTCTGTAACAATCCACAGAATGTTGAAATCTTGCCACAAACATTTTTTACAAGTTCCTTATGGCAGAAAATATGTTTTTTCATTAATACAATTGCAGGACATTCCAGAAGTCTCGTTCATGATGTTGACAGTAACATAGTGGAAAGTTTTCATAGCGTGGTGGCTAAATTTGTGGGTGGTAAAAGAGTGAATTACTCGTGCCGGCGTGGATACCAAACGCGATGTTCAGCGTCTGCAGTTAACTTTAACACTAAAAGGAAACCTGTTTCCATATTATATAAAACAATTGTTGGGCAAAGTCCTAAGGGCAAAATGAGTAGCTTAGATAAAAAGTATCGCAGAAAGAGAAATGCGTTAAAACGTACTCATTATAAAAAACGACAGACACATGGCACTGATGGCAACGTAAATAAAGATTATGGAGAACAAAGCCTCAAGCCCGATGTGAGCGATGCGATGCTAGAGCAAATGGAGGAAAACTTTCTCTCCAATTTGGGTAAAAGTGAGGAAGAAAGAAGAAAAATTGAAAGGGACACAATTTTGCAGAGCGAGTCGAGCGAATGGCTCGAACTCCGGCGCTCCTTATTGACGGCCTCAAACTTTGGAAGAGTTATTAAAATGAGGCCTGATACTAGTTGTGCCAGCATAGTTAAGCAACTGCTCTATAAAATAAACATAGATGCTGCGCCTGTACGGCATGGAAGAGAACACGAACAAAAAGCGCTAGATCAACTGTCTAGACAAGAAGACATTGAAATTGCGCCATGCGGCCTTTTTATTGATCCCGAGATACCATTTTTAGGAGCTACACCAGATGGGCTCATTGGAGAAGAAGCGATAGTAGAGGTGAAATGTCCGATCTCGGCGCACAAGATAGGACTAGATGAAGCCATAGCTCAGAAAAAAGTAAATTTTTGGGTTCAAGATAATTCGGGCGTTTTGCAGGTTAATAAAACCCACAATTGGTACTACCAAGTACAAGGGCAATTACATGTGACTCGAAAAGAAAAATGTTTATTTGGAGTATGGTTCGATGAGACAAAGCCTCTGAAAATAGAAAGCATTACTAGAGATGATGATTTTTTTGAAAATAAAATGAGAGTAAAATTATGTCAATTTTATTTAAATTGTATTTTGCCGGAACTTTTGGATCCGCGGCATAGTCGAAATATGGAAATTAGAAATCCGCCATATATTTTACAAGCAATAAAGAGCAAGGAAGACCGGAAAAAGGCGCATAACCTACAAAAACCAGGAGACGAAAATATGTGCGTACTTCAAGAAAGCTTACATGTACCATCACCAGTATCACCACCAACACAAATCCCAATACATGACCAACCGACCTGTTCACGGTATTTAGACTTCAATGACTTTTAACGGGAATTAATTTTAGATTTTGTTAATTGTTACATTTTGTACATAACGAAGCAACATTAAAACAAAATGAAAACTTATTTTTTTATTTTATTTATACCAGTCATCATCAGACATTCAACTTTATTACTAGATGGTGGGACATACATGAGCAAATTAAATTAGCTGGCGATACCCATTACGTATGTGAAGTTTCGCCAGCTAATTTAATTTGATCTTGTTTATAAAGTGTAAACAAAAAACTTGGACATTTTTTTGTAGTACACAGTACCTACTCATGAATATGAGCAACTTTTACTATGGATGGGACGAACTCTGAAATACAAAAAAAAACCGCTGTTTCATATTATATAATATTTTGATTTTGATCGAGTAGGTACCTATTGCACTTTTGTATGGAACAGCAGCTGTTTTTTAAATATTTTGTTTACACATTATACGGATAATAGTACTTATTGCTCACATAAAAAAATACCTTCAGAATGTATCATGTAGTAGCACCCGTGCTCAATTAGGTAAATGTTGAAAGCTAGGTCATCCTAACTATTTCTGTTACTGAGAACTGTTAAGCATTTACCTGGTCATGGTCAGGTTGTATCATGTAGTAGCACCCGTGCTCAATTAGATAAATGTTGAAAGCTAGGTCATCATAACTATTTCTGTTACTGAGAACTGTTAAGCATTTACCTGGTCATGGTCAGACCTTCAGGTTGTATCATGTAGTAGCACCCGTGCTCAATTAGATAAATGTTGAAAGCTAGGTCATCCTAACTATTTCTGTTACTGAGAACTGTTAAGCATTTACCTGGTCATGGTCAGACCTTCAGGTTGTATCATGTAGTAGCACCCGTGCTCAATTAGATAAATGTTGAAAGCTAGGTCATCCTAACTATTTCTGTTACTGAGAACTGTTAAGCATTTACCTGGTCATGGTCAGACCTTCAGGTTGTATCATGTAGTAGCACCCGCGCTCAATTAGATAAATGTTGAAAGCTAGGTCATCCTAACTATTTCTGTTACTGAGAACTGTTAAGCATTTACCTGGTCATGGTCAGACCTTCAGGTTGTATCATGTAGTAGCACCCGTGCTCAATTAGATAAATGTTGAAAGCTAGGTCATCCTAACTATTTCTGTTACTGAGAACTGTTAAGCATTTACCTGGTTATGGTCAGACCTTCAGGTTGTATCATGTAGTAGCACCCGTGCTCAATTAGATAAATGTTGAAAGCTAGGTCATCCTAACTATTTCTGTTACTGAGAACTGTTAAGCATTTACCTGGTCATCATCAGACCTTCAGATTGTATCATGTAATTCCTGTAGTAGCACCCGTGCTCAATCAGATTAATTTTGAAAGCTAGGTCAGCAGGCAAAATGCATTTTTTTTATCAATTCATATCAAATAAATAATTATAATATAGAGTACTCTTTTTACAAGACTCCTAGAGGAACAAAATGTATTAAATCTCTCAGAGAGCAAATAAAATAGGCATAAACGTTGAAAACTCTGCGACACATCTGTGTTGTTGCATAATCTTCAGTTCGTTTTATTGTAGTATGGTCATTTTGTCGATAGATGGAGCCAAACTAGCAAGTACTAGTACAGGGGTCAAATCTTCAAAGTCATCGGGCAATGTAATACCCTTAAGGGTATTACACCATATAACTCGACATTAATTAACTCTGCGAGAGATAATAGATACGTGCAAGCTGATCACAAATTCATACTCTTAATAATACGCCCTAACATTTTTAATAATGTAAATTGATTAAAACCTTTTCACGTAAACTCGCTCGAAAAATAAAGCGTAAAAACCGAGTTTTGGCGTAAATTAAATCGTGAATATCACAGGGGCGGCCATGTTTGAATGGTGCTATGCAATTTACGTCGAGGTACCGCATAATAAGCTGTTTACGTAAATCTGGCTTCCGATGAATGTATAATGTAATCAGGGACTAATAACATAAACGTATGCGACCTTTGTGTCCGAATCGGCAATACACCTGAATTGATTGAAATTTTGTTGTGAAAGTGACTGGTCTGTTGGAGATAGGTCCCTTTATTACACCCTTTTATGACAGAATTCTGTATGTACACTGGAAAATAAAGACGCAATAGTGAAAAATTAACACGTATATCTGTTCCAGAAGTATCTATGTATCTGATGAAAATGTAAACAAATTAATCAGAAAACGTACCTGTGGTTGCCCATTTATAGTGCCACTTACAAATTGAGTGCTTTGAGTTGATTATGTCAATATTTAACCCGAAATTCTAATTCTAAATCACCTTAAAGATGTTTTGATTTGACAATTGAGGTTATTTTGTAACCTCAATTTCCGATGACAAATTCATCGATGATTTTTCAATCACAATTTAATAATGTTATTCAATCAATAATTGTTGGAAAAAGAGGTGAAATAAAAGGTGAAACCTTCTTAATACAGATGAATGTGATACAAATTTCCTTTAGTGAACGATTGCGTAAGAATTTAACCTGAATTGGGTTTCTCTACACTTTCATGAGGTTCCTTTGAAACAGGCATTAGGTACTAACTTATGCTACGGAGTAGTAGTATACCGCAAAGAAGAGTTCAAATAACAAAGTCTCCGCCAATTTAAAAGTGCAGGCAGCATTAATACAGATAGTTTCGACTTGAATTTATTGGTTCCGGGAAATTCCTTTGAACTCCGTAACGATCTCTGCGGATGGATATGTTTTTTGCATAATTTTATTACATTTTATGTCACTGAAGATATAAATAGTGGTAATATCTTGGAATATTGCTTTGTTTAGATTTAAATCGCACTGAGATAAAAATTTCTCTCTTGTTAATAACGTTGGAGAAAAGCTTAATATTCAACAAAATTATGGTTAACCTGACATTTCTCTTAGCCTAACTAGCTCATTTCGTGTTTTATTTATAAGAGGTTTGTCTTTTAAAGGTGATAATATCTATTTTTACATACGTTTGTATTAATTCGGTACAACTATCAGGGTTCGTTTAAAAGTGTACACATATAATTATTTATTGACTACTCCTACCTTTAAACATAGTGTACGACGCAACCGCATCCATTCTACTGCCATTAAAATAATAGATTACACCATTTTAATTGGCGATTAATTTTAATTCCTCGTATTACAATGGTAATTTGGTGAAAGCCAGAGGCATTTTTAATTATGTTTATCCAACGCTTTATTACTTTAGTTAATGTTTAATTAAATTACGAGGGTAGTCAAAATATCAGGTTTATTAAATCAAAATTACCATAAGGTTTTATTCTCGGACGCTTATTGTTTTTAAAGGATTAATTGGGCGCTTATTATGATATCGCCCTGTTATTATGTCGCGGCATGAATTGGCCTGCCCTCGTATCTACTACGAAGGATTAAAGTTTGATCACGACTCTTGAAAATATTCTAGACCGTATTAGTTGAGACTATCGCGCAATGTTTATATTCACTACTTCTCATTAGTAAGTTAATATAATAAGATTAAGCACGTGTTCATTTGGAATATGATCTTACCCACATATTTTTTAAGAAAAGAATTATAGAAAGAAAATAAATTGATTTCATCCAGAATCATTTCTAATTATCATCGCCCATTGAACCTTATTTTTATCACTCAATTCAAACATGGTCAGATTCTAGTAGAAGTTGCATAACTTAAGCATATGAATAATGAATTCATACAAAAATACCATCTTCTCTCAGCCATAAATCCATACAATGTTATTTCAGTTACTATACATAAGTGCATATTATTTCTAGCTGGTACAAAGTTACGAATGGCACTCAAGTGCTGCGTTTCGTAATAAACACTATCTGGCACTAAGTACCTCATAAAGAAGAACCAGCGGACTCTCTGGTAGTTAACGAGATATAGTGGTTATAATCAAATATGCTTGAATTTCAATGTGACTTTTGATTTTAGTAGTACCTATATTTATCTTGGACATCACTAATATCGGTGAAGGAAAACCTTGTGAAGAAACCTGGACTTATAATTAATACATCATCATGCCTTGTTTCCCCGAAGGGTTGGGCAGAGGTGTACCTAGAGTACACCTTTTCGCCAGTTATGTTTAAGTCCCATGTAATAGGGGGCGAGCCTATTGCCATCAACCGGGCACAAATCCAGACTCGGGGCTGTTACTGACAGGATAACCCAATAATACTTTGCCCGACCTTGGAATCGAACCCAGGGTCTCATGCTCAGCAGTAAGTTATAATTAGTGCTTCGCACGGTTTCTATGACTTGACAAAAAATCGAGATTTCTTAGGTAAACGTAACTTTAATATTAACGTGTCATACACATCAAACTTTCTGAATAAATTCTCTAAACGATGGTGAAACCCTTATCAAAATCTGTTGCGTGGTTAAGAAGAACAACGCGGACATACAGACAAACACGAAAAGCGACTTTGTTTTATAATATGTATAAGTCTGAAATTGTCAATCTGCCTTGCGCAACCGTGGTGATCACACAGAAAGCAGGAGCATTTCCTGCCTTCTGTGTATGAGAAGAGGCCTTTGCCCAGCAGTGGGACAATAGGCTGTTTAAGCATGAATTTTGCTGCCAGTACTTATTACCATTTGGAACTAAGAGGTCTCACCTTTACTCACAACGCTTATTGAAAGAATATTTTTGACGTAAGTACTTGTACCCTGAGTTACGAAAGTATGTAATGTTTGAATGAATACATTGAACCATGTCTGTTTACATACATAAGAACGCCAAACGCTCAGTATCAAAATATCATACCAATATGTAAACACTCGTAATCTTCCGTCCCTTTCCTACAGCTTCATTATGATATTATAGGTTGGCGTAAATTGTTTTACAGAAACCTCCCGGCTTAAATTATTTCGTGTGTGCTACGAACGTAGCTCTACGAGACGGTCTCGTACCGCCTCACGCGGCGTAGCAACAGTTGCATCCGCTACGTGCTACGAAACGGGCGCACTCTACGGAATATCAAATTTTGCGAAGCTACGAAAGTTGCGAATAACAATGTGACCTACTTTCAATTGGAGTTGTCAAAATTACTTTATGCAAAATATGTGACGCTCTTCATATTTGAATAAAGTTTAAAGTAATGAAGATAAGTGTAGTGTTGATTGTGGCAATTAAGTGAAAATGGGGAGTTTGCCTGTGTTTTGTTATTTTTTATTCTCTTACATAAAAGGTAAAGGTGTTGTTTTTAAGGCATGTTTTATTCTGTTTTTACCAATTATGTATTGCGTTCTTTACGAATTGCTTGCTCGGTACCTACGTACTATTATTTTATTTGGAAACAGATTTTCATATTAAATTACTTATGGAATGGAAATAAAATTATTTATGGTCTTAATTTCTACTATTTTACCATTATTTTATTTAGGCAAAAGCGATTTCGGTACTTATTTTTTCCAATCCATAAAATAATTAATCTACAAATTAAAAATAATTTAACATTTCCATTGACTCCATCGGGTTAAATTCAACTTTCCATTCACAACAATTGAGTATTCCATTCAGTTTCGTAGTATTGTGGACTATGACTTGCAAATACATTATTAACATTATATTCATGAGGCACTGATGTTTGTCTATTATAATATTGCTGTTTGTTTTATTCTAATAGTTGTGTTGATGTTGTTCATATTATCTTTATAGTATAAAGAAGAGTTATTTATCTATCAATATTTAATGACAAAATTTTAGGAATATTCGCTCTGATTTCCTTTTTCTGGCTCTGATTTGTGTTAGGGATGATTTTGTGTTTTTTTTTTTTCATTTGGTGTATTTTTTTGTTTGCGAAATATAGAATAGGTACAGTCATTCTCAAAAAGATGTACATACCTCGACCAAGAATTCATATGCTTGTCTACAATTTGTGTTCCTTAATACTGGATCAATGTGTAGCTACAACAATTTAGTAGGTATCCAATGTAATATGTTTTGAGGTTACACATTAATACTATGGAACAAAGATTGTAGACAATATTGAATAAATTCTTGTCGATCCTACATCTTTTTGACTGTATTTTCCAGTTTGTGAAACTGACAACGGCTTTCATGTACTTACATGAAGCCGCGCGCCGGAGCCGCAGCGGCGCCGGACGGCAAGATATTTTTTTTCATAACATTTCTAAAATCTACGCGGCGCTGACGCGGCTGCGGTGCGGCAGCGGTTCGCCGCGTGGGCGATATTCATTCCTATACACAAACATGCGCTCCGGCGCCGATGCGGCTCCGGCGTCGTGTACACGATGCCGAGTTCAATCTTGCTGACCAATCGGCGTTCCTTCACTGTACGAGAATATAATTATTTCATTTTTACTCCTATAATTCCTCTTATTTTCCACAGTATGCATATGCCTCCGCATAGTTGGCATATCAGTGCCATCCCTGAAGCAGCGGGGGGAATCCTCCACTCTGACGTGTGACTATGACCTGGAGGGTGGAAGACTGTACTCCGTCAAGTGGTACCGGGATAACGAGGAGTTCTACCGGTACATGCCGCGGCTCAGGCCTCCGCAGCATGCACATAAACTAGATGGAGTCAAAGTTGACGTAAGTTAAAAGGCTGTGAATACTTCTTCTGCTTTCATATCGGCACGAACTGTTTTGAGAATATCTTATGTTGTATTAAAGGGATGATTAAAGGAATTTGCATGCTGCAGCTAAGTTGGGAATGCTAAGAGGATGTAAGGTGTGTGGTATTACGCGGATTTAATAGATAGAATTAGAAATGATTACATAGAGAAAGTCTTAAAGTGACTTCGGTGATTCATGTCAAAATCGATTGTCATGGTATAGGCATGGGATGCGGAGGTATAAGGAACGTGAGGAAAGATTTGATTATGAATGTGGATGGCCTTATGAGCGGGGGAAGACCAAGGAAACAATGGATAGACTGTGTGAATGACGACATGGCTAGAAAGGAGACTTCGGAGATGACAGCTAATAGAAATGTATGGAAGAAGATATACTGCACCGACCCCAAATAAATCGGAACACCTAAGGTCAGGGTGATGATATCTCGATAGGACCGATGCCTGCCGGGGTCGCGGGAAAGTCCGAAAGGGATACCGTGGCCCCTGGCAACGTACAGGCAACGGAAGGAACACGGGTGGGTTTTAGTCAGTAAGAGTCTGACACGCCCTCCCGCTCCACCCAGAGCGGGAGAAGTTATTTGATAATTTCCCACCCAAAAAAAAAAAAAAAAATGGGTGATGATATCTAGGATAATGATATTGGACAAGATGGGCAACTACTTAAAGTATATTTCTTAACAAGGAGATCTTATCTTAAATTTCAGTGATACAATAACTTCTAGACAAAATCAAACTGGTTGCTAATTCAATTGTATATATATATATTTTTTTTTAATTTGATTTTACATTCTGTGATTACTTCCTCACACACTGACTTATAAATTGTAAAATTTTAGGAAAATCGTCTACTTTTACAATGTTTGTAAATATGTGACCACCATGTATCTATCATATGTTGTTGCTTCATTTTTAATTCTTAATTCTTTTTACCTATTTTTTTTATTTATTTATATAATAATTTTATTCTAGATACATCGTCCTCACATATAATTATATAACTAATGTACTTATACAAAATATTGTAAAACATTTTAAAAGAGTAACGGTGGAGTTTCTTGCCCATTCTTCTCCATGCGAAAACTATCTTTTGGAAGGAGCGACAAATTTGTCGTTCAAAAGTGCCTCACAAGGGCCTATTAGAAATAAATGATTTGACTTTGACTTTGACTTCCGCAGTTGGAGAAATCAACAGCACGCCGCGTCCACCTGCGGGAACTGACGCTCAAATCTCGAGGGTTGTATCGGTGTGAGGTTTCAGAGGAAGCCCCTTCGTTCCACTCAGCGCAGGCCGAAGCTTTTATGGAAATCTACTGTAAGTAAAGATGTACTTTTCTTCGTGAGGAAATCTTCATGGTTACCAGTCGGTCAAGTGAAGGCAAAGAGTTATTTATAACGGACTCAATATTAAAGGCAAAATCCCCTCGGTTCGGTCGATCTTGGGACATGCAGTCAAGGGAACCTCCATGGAACGTAGAAGTGTCCTGTGCCCAAAAATGTCATGTTACGCAACTCGGGGTTTCGTTAAATATCCACACAAAGTAGTAATATAACCGAGGATGTTCACCTTCTCTAAAGCACGTTGCTCGCGTCACGTCCGCGATAGCGCGGTTCAAAAAGTTTGAACTACCTATGCAGCGTGAGGGATTTACAGTCTAGACAAAGATACAGGTCGATAGATTTCAAACTACCTACATATGTATACAAAGGGTTTCTCATAGTTTCCCGGTGTACATTGTGCGTGTGATGTGCCTAATTTTTAAGTGGGACACCCTCTGGCTCGGTGGAGCGACGATCTTCGCAGAGTAGCTGGTGTCAGCTGGGTGAAAGCTGCCGAAAATCAGTTGAATGGCGTGCAATTGGAAAGGCCTAAATCCAGCAGTGGACTGCTTCGGCTGACTATGATGATGACGAGACACTCAAAAATTGCTAATCTACCTACGTCGTCATTTCAGATTTCCCCCGCGAAACTCCACGAATCACGGGTCACGAGAGAGCGTACCAACTAAAAGAACCACTGGACGTGAACTGCTCGTCGGCCAAGTCGTTTCCTGCGCCAGACCTGCAGTGGCTAATCGACGGGCAAAAGGTAATATCACGGCTAATTAAGGTATGTTTTTACACGATTGCGTGACTTTTAGATAGCTTAAGTAGATAAGTACCTACCAGGCCATACAATTCTGGCATACCGGTACATGCCATATACGGGACCAATCCCGCTCGTAAATTGTTCCCGATCTGCGGCAGGATTGCGGGATTGAGCAGAAACAAAGTTTATGCCTGTTAGTATATGCGCGTGAGTTTTTGTAGGTACCTGTAAAGACATTGTGTAAAGAGTTTTGGGCTAAGAATGCTAAGACGACTCTCTGACCTGGCTCTTAAATAAAGAGGCTTTAGGATAAACAGGAATGGGTATATCCTCCAGGTGGTACGAGGACTAAAACACCGTTAACTTGATAATAATGGACTGTATTATAATGTGAAGATTTACAAGGGAAAACAAACGGTTAACAATTTGAAGTGTAATAGGCGAGAATGATTACATATACCGCAGCTCCCGCCCGCGGTCGCCCGGTGCGGCGTGATATTCTCGACAAGGAATTAGGTACTCACCTAACAAAAACACAAATCCATTGCCAAATACAACCAAAAACAACTGGCACCTTGAACTCATAAACCACGTGAACTTTGTTGGCTCGAAAAACAAGTTTTATGACATTATTTCACGAAATTGCACTAAACACTTCATCGATCATCACTGGCAACACGCACTGATCAAAAAGAAAGTGTTTGATCAGTGCGTGTCGTCTTGAGACTCTGTGATATATTGAGACGAGAAGATACTAGTCCGCGCCACCACTGAAGTCTGTCGGAAAATTGTGGAACTACATTTTTTTTAATGCCATTTGATGCAATGACATAGCGCCGCGTCTATCTGACTTGAGTGGTGACGCGGACCCTAGTACGTATATATAGCTTCCCGAACGCTGCCCAGCCGAGTCGGATTCGACGATGGACCACTTTCTCGAAGTTCGACCTACCTAACTGAACAGTTTGCCCTAGGTAAACATAATCGGGCTCCAATCTTTGTGAGGGTGGTTGTTACATAGGCATTTGACATGACCATCGTTTTGTATGTTCATTTTAAGGCCCACCTTTTCGGAAGCTCTACTGAGGTCATCGAGCATTGTAGGTACCGAGTTCCTCCATTGTTTCACCCATGACTACTATATCGTCCACAAATCGAAGGCGAGTGATTTACTCGCCATTTGATGTCGATGCCAACCCCTTTCCAGTCCAGTAGGGGAGACCGAGGGGTTTTGACACAAAGGTGATTTGAAACAACACTGATTTCGCGAAATTTAAAAACGTTAGCGATCTGGCACCGACAAATATCAGCCGCTCCCCACCACCCGCCGGGCCCCGCAGTTCGCGTCCGTGCCTCAGACACGCGGTTGAGTCGTTGTGGCTGCCACGTCGCAAAAATCGTGAAAAGTAAGTTTTTAACGTTTTTTTAAGATACCTGTATTTTGATAATGGGTTTGTAATAGGTTGGGGAAAAAGTTTCTTCGTATTTTTTAAGAAAATTCAAAACATTTTTTAACATAGTATGTTTACATTTAACTAAAGTATGTAGGTACCATTTTGTTCGATAACTTTTTGCCATCTTGTAGGTAGGGACATGATCCCATTGCTATAGAAATTTTGGGACTTCTGATCAAAATACCGCGACAAGTGGTTTTGGCAGTCCTCCCGTGATGTTAACCTGACACTGCCTAAAGAATTCTGAAGAGACCGAAACAGGTGGAAATCTGAAGGTGCAAGGTCAGGACTATACGGCGGATGCATTAACACCTCCCAGCCAAACTCTCTTAATTTTTGCTGAGTGGCTAAAGATGTGTGAGGTCTAGCGTTATCATGATGAAAAACCACACCCCTTCTGTTGATTAATTCCGGCCGCTTTCTCTCAACTTCTTGCTTTAATCTCATCAGTTGTTCGCAGTAGAGTTCAGAATCGATGGTCCTGCCTGGTGGTAACAGCTCATAATGAATAATGCCCTTCCAATCCCACCACACACACAGCATCACCTTGTTGCGAGTTAACCCGGGTTTTGCCACAGTCTGTGAAGCCTGACCGGCCTTTGACCACGACCTTTTTCGCACGTTCTTGTCGTACGTGATCCACTTTTCATCACCAGTTATCAGCTTCTTCAAAAATGGTTCGGTTTCATTACGTCGTAATAAAGAATCACAAATGAGTACACGGTTCATTAGGTTTCTTTCAGTGAGCTCGTGAGGTACCCAAATATCGAGCTTTTTTGTGTACCCAGTTTTTTTCAAATGCGCCAAAACTGTTTTGTGGTCAATTCCCAGTTCTTCAGCTACGTCGTAACTACTAATATCACTTGCTCCACTTTTTCTCAATATGTCTTGCTCCACTTTTTCAAAAATGGCATCCATTTTATCCGTAATAGGGCGACCAGAGCGACGTGCATCTTTGACATCAAAATTTCCGGATTGAAAACGCTTAAACCAAATTTGTGCTACTCTCACAGACACTGCACTAGGTTCATAAACATCGCAAATTTTTTTCGCGGCTTGCGTTGCATTTTTACCTTTTTTGTAGTAAAATTTTAAAATGTATCGAATTTCTTCATTAGATTCACTCATCTTGACAGTACGAAAAACAAATAAAAATCACACATTTTCCTAATTTGAATTTGGAATTATGTTCTTTAAAATTTAAACTTTCAATGATACCAAAACCAGCCAGATACACATAGTATAGCCAAAGAGATTTTATTACAAGTTCATACATACTATAATGCGAAAAGACTTTTTCCCCAACCTAATATTTTAGCTTGGGTTTTAAATGTTTCGAAAGCTCATTAACTAACGATTGAAACCATGGCGCTGGTAAAACTAATTTCTATGTGTTTTGCTTCTGGATTTTTGGTTGTATAAAGTTTGGCAGGATTTTTCTCACTGAGGGGATTTGAAACAGACTGTTTCAACTCACCTCGCTTAAGTTTTGTATGGGTGAATGCTAATACGGTGTGGTTTATGCTTTCTTTTTTGTTAATTTTGTTTCGGCATGCCTACTGATTATAAAAGGAAGACAGATAGAGGTATGGCGAGTCGCGAAATTTACACATTTGTGAGATTATTGTTACAAATTTAGACTCCTTCATAAGAAATATTAAGACTGATTGTAGTGATTCTAAACGACTGAAAATTGATAATAATTGAGTCAGTTTGTAAGAATATGATTGTAGATTCTAAACTTGTTGCTATAATTAATATTATAATTTGTTACTTAATTATTTAAGAGTTTATGTTCATTTCTTGGGAATTTAATAAGAAGTGATGATTATTTCGTTAAAGATTCAATTAGTTCAGTACAAAATATGTTAGAATGTTTTATTTTAATAAATACCTTCAAATTGTCTCGTCGTTTCCACTTTACAACCCTTAATTCTACTAAAATATCAACTGTTTCAACTCACCTCGACCCCTGTTTCAACATACCTCGGTATGAGGGGAGTTGAAACAAAATGACTTGTTACATTCAAGTTCATTTTTCACCACAAATTTCATACTTACACGTTCTTTGTGACAGGTATTTGAAAGTGTAAGAAATAAACTATCGATTGGCACTAAACTCATACGATTAGTGTTTGTAGAATTTTGTGTATGAATTAAAATGTCAAAATTGTTTCAACTACCCTCGGTCTCCCCTACCTTGAAGACATCCTCCAGTGTAGCGGTGACAGAACAGTTTCGGAGAGATAACGTCTGGCCTGTTAACCCCTCGCTGCAGAAAGATAGCTAGGTTTTGAGGTCTGCTCCTGGAGTCGGACCAACATAGTAGCGTCTTTTTACAAACACTTCAGCACCTCGAGGTACCGTTCGAGGTGTGTACGTCGTTCCATGTATGAAATATAAAACGGGCGGCGCAACGCCCGCGCCACACCTTCCCCACGCCCGCGCCTCTCGCCATTTGTTTAAGTACCGCGCCTAAGGAGGTGCAGCAACATGTTTTATGGTCTTACTTTACTAGACGTAACAGGTGAGTGAGTAACATGTAACAGGTGATTTTGAGACTGTAACTTCATCTTAGTACAAATTGAATGTGTATCGATTCAAAATAAACGATACGATTGTAATCATTATCCATACGATCCATTATAACCTTTTTTTTTTTTTTGATTACGGGGGGAAGTCCACATGGATGTCCTCCGCCCTGGGGAGGGCGGAGGGGTCTGTCAGATTCTTACTGACTAAAACCACCCCGGTGTTCCGTCTCACACTTGCACCGGGGATCACGGGATCTAATGCGACTTTCGCGATCCCCGGTACGACTTCCGCGATCTCCGGACAATGGATCCTAACCTAACCTAACCCGAAAAGTGACGTAACAGCACTTACAAAAAAAAAGGATCCACTGATCCCCATGCTCCCCTACATGCCTAATAATTACCTGCCTACATATTATTTACCAGCTTTCTCACTCTTCCAGATCACAGATAGATCGTGGCTGATCGCGTTTGGGGCGAAGCCTGCTCCGCAGGGACTGCTGGTGTCTACCCTCGGCCTTAGGGCACCCACCAAGTCTCGTATGAAACTCAAATGCGTCGCCACTATAGGAACACATAGAAGGGAACGCACTGTCATTATAGGTAAAATCTGTTACCTATTTATATTTTCTTTGAACCTACTTTACTTTCTCGCCAACAAATAAATTATAAGTACCTATTAGGTGTGACTGTAGTGACAATCAATTAAAGCAGTTTGCCAACACTCAAAGCTGCAGTCCAAAATATACCCAATATGGTCAATTTAAATCCTTGTTTCCAATTGATGTTATTTTCACCTGAACTAAAATCAACTTTATACAAATGTAAATAAAGTTAATTTTAGACTGACTAGTAGTGTTGTAAAAAATATGAAGCTGTAGCGCAAGCTGAACCTTATTTATGTCTACACATAAGGTTCAGTTTTCGCTACAGGTACATATTTTGCAATTAATTGCAAAATTCATTAGGTACCTACCTACCTACAGTGCGTTTCATCAAATTGTTCCTTTGCCGTTATGTTGGCTCCACTGTTAAACTTTACCAACGGACCTATTAGGTAGCGCCGCCGCGCCGTAGCGTATTCGCGTTCAACAGTAGAGAATATTCGTGTTCAACATTACGACATAGGCACTATTTGATGAAACGCACTGTAGGTAGGTACCTAATGAATTTCCTCTAATACCTACCCATAGAGGAAAGTAATATAATTACCTACCACAGAGTACGTACCACTTGAAAGCTGCTAGTAATATAAATTGCCGTGGTGCCTTCGACACAATTTATTTATTTTATTTTATTCTATTCGGGAATCTTACAGCTAACTTATACATAAGTGTCCTTGAACTATATGAAATTGGAAGCCATTTACAAGTTTCCACTGCAATGTAGCAGCACACTGCATGTGTGAGTGTATGGTGCAGTATGTTTAGTCTGCAGTTACAAAATAAAAGTTAATCAAAACTTTGCCATTGCATTTTGCTGTCTACCTAATTTTAACCAACTGTTATCTTTATTTTCAGAAATAAACTCTTCAAGCTGGAACAAATCATTCAGTTTGCTAATAATGATAACGCTCAACATTGTTTGTGTTAAGATATCGTGATAGTTTCATTTAAAATATAACTAATGTAAATAAAGATACATTTGTAATATGCCGTTTTATTATACCCTCAACAGTCGAAATAATAAACACAGTATTTTAGAACATTATAATATGTAATCACTTATTTTTAACAATATACAAAACAATGAACGAACGTAAGGTTTACACTACATAAGATCAAAATTAAAAGGATATTACGATAGTTTGCGAAATCATAATAACTAAGATAATATTAATGTGCAAAAATATTTTAGTATTTGTTTATTAAATGAAACTATTTATAAATACATGGAAGATGCTCTTTTATGTACAGAATTCGGAAAAGTTAACATTAAAAAAATAATAAAAATGCGAGCCAATATCACAATGGTGAAATATACAGGGTGGCACCCATCGACGCGAAAACTGATACCTTGGATTCAGTACATGATTCTGAACCTATATCAATTTAAACGCAGGTGGAAATTTTTCGAAGGTTATTAAAAAAAAAACATGCTGTTTCATAGAAAAGTGCAATAATATATGGAACAGCCGATTTTTTTTAAATAACCAACGAAAAATTTCAACACAGGGGTTTCAGAATCATTTACTGAATCCATGGTATCAGTTTTCGCATCTATGTCCCTGCCAGCCTGTACAGTTAATTTCAATCGAAATAATCAAGTTGATGCGCTTTACTAGCTGTAACTAATGTACTGTTTAGAACCCTGTTGCCTAAAAAATATGTTGCAAAGTTAATGAATTCAAGTGAACAATATAGAATATAGCCATAGTTAAGATATTCGTATTATCTATTAAAATTGGGGAATATTAAGCCTTTCACATTACAAAACAGTTCATAATTTATAGAAATCTACTTTGAAGAAAGCAATATTATTTAAACTATCTAAGTATACTTAATTAATCAAGTAGTGTGTTTTGAAACTAGTGAACATCGATTAATTAATTGGACAATTTGGGTGAACATAAGCGTGAGATAAAACCGTAAAATACAATGCAATCCTAATCCAAAAACAATTCTCTCTGCAAGCCAGTTTGTAGTTCTGGGCCGTATTATGACGTATTAATGCCACCACTATTCCAGTGTGAGTGAGAGACGGAGCTATACAAGGCCGCTAGCACCATCCTTTTTTCACAGTGGAATAATGATGGGATTAATACTTCATAACAAGGCCTCTGTACCTCTTGTTAACAAATCTCAAAAACATTTGATCACCCAAAACATTTGAACTCTTTACAGACAAAATTTCTTAAAAATTACCAAGAAATGTATACTAATTTATTGCGTGAAATACGGTAAAGGCATTATTTTATTATTTAATCATTTAACACTATCAGAAATTATTGTAGACATAAATTCTTAAAGCTGTAACACACCGCACATTTAAACCGCCTGAATATCACGATGAAATGAAAGTAAAAGCTGAATAAGTGAACATGTGATACAATTAATTAGCTACTAACGATAATTGTGTAAATGTATACAGCTATACACATCGTGTGGTCTAATCTAGATTGAAAAATTTATAAAAATAAAAAGACTCCATTTGCAACACATTAGGCACTGTGAATAAACTCCAGTAAATACAGCCAATAAAATGTTAATATATCTTCAAATAAGTAAAATGCATCAAATTTATCCTTCCTGACCAAAGTCTTCCATAAACTTTCTAAGCTTGACCATGTCTTCATCGTTTACAGTAGGTTTCGATATTGCTAGGGACCGAAGCATATCAGACATAGTAACTGAAGGTTCGTTCAATTTATCGCTAGGGACATCCATCCAGGTCATCTCCATAGCACCAGGGTCACCAGGTGAACATGGAGTTAAAAGATCATTTACAATAACATCAGGGTCTACTGGGCTAGGACCAGATACTTTTTTGAAGTGTGTGGCTGACTGTACTTTACGCACAGGCTGCATCAAGGCATCTCGAACTACAATGCATATATCAGCACCTGAATATCCTTCAGTTTTAGTAGCTAACACCTTCAAATCCTGCTCAGTGAGTTGATGTCTTGTGTTCCCCATATTCAGCTTGAACATGTCCAAACGTGCGTGTTCTTCTGGTAGGGCGATGTAGATACGCTTCTCAAAACGTCTTCTGATAGCTGAGTCGAGAACCCACGGGATATTTGTAGCGCCGAGAACTAAAATACCATCCATATCATTGCCTACACCTTGCATCTGTACAAGAAATTCAGTTTTAATACGCCGCGCTGATTCAGACTCATTGTCAGAACGAGATGAACATAGAGAATCAATTTCATCAATGAATATGATACTTGGTTTGTGTTGGCGAGCCAGTTCGAACAGATTTCTTACCAACTTCTCAGATTCACCAAGCCATTTAGAAACGAGATCAGAAGACGAAACAGAGAAAAATGTTGAGTTGTTTGCTTCAGTGGCAACGGCTTTTGCTAAGTAAGATTTACCAGTACCAGGAGGTCCAAAAAGTAAGATTCCCTTCCAAGGTATTCTTTTGCCAGTGAAGAGATGAGGGAATTTGATGGGTAGGATTACAGCTTCCTTCAAAGCTTCTTTAGCTGACTCTAAACCAGCAACATCACTCCACTTGACATGTGGTTTTTCTACTATAATAGCCCCTTCAAGTTTTCCTTGAAGTTTTTTCTTCTCAGGATTATCAGAATCACTGTCACTGTCGCTCTTTTTATCGTCGCTTTTGGAGTTGGATTCACCATCCTTGATAGGTTTTTTCTTACTGTCCTTTTTGAGGTACTCCTTGAGTTTTTCAGCTCTATCGAGGTACTGGAGACACTTTGCTCTTATGCTTTCTTTAGCACGTTCACCTTGAGCTTCATACTTCACAGCATGAAGAAAGTACTCTACACCATGCTCATACAAACGTAAAGCTTCTTCATAATTCTTATTCTTGTCTTCCTCAGTAGCTTTTGTGACAAGGTCAATAGCCTTTTGCAATGTATTGGATGATGCCATTCTCCTTTACCAAATGTTTACCTGGAAAACAATTATGTACACATGTTACATTACAGTAATATTATCTCCTTTTTGAGGAAAAACAATAATGATGGTGTCACATTAAAAACAACCCTATTTTCACCCTGGCAAAACTTAAGTCAAACATGTTTCTTTCTTTACTTCAAATTTTGATTTATTTTCTAAACACTAAACAAATCTTTCAATTTTGTATAAGTACGTCATTATCTGCCTGCCTTTTCCATTTCTGTGTAAGTGTATGGTGGCCATACACTTACACAAAAACGGTTCCAACTCCAATAGTTGTATTGTTTTATATGACGAATCACCAAACAGAAATGGCATTACAGATGATTTTCTATGATTTGTAAACTAGTCCGATCTAAGTTAAGTATTTTCTAAGTTGTATAATTATAATTTGTCTTCGATTTAATATAATCGATCTCCCTATACAATATTCTTACCTTGAATCAGTCTGCCTAGCCTTTTCCCAACTATGTTGAGGTCGAGTTAAAGTCGAACAATACCCTTGGTAAGACTGGTTTTCAGACTTGCACTTCTGACTACCCGTATCTACTGTCAAAAAGCACAAATGACAGCCAGGACCAACAGCTTTGTGCTTTCCAAGCCACAGAGGGGTCTCCGTATGTAATAGATGGTCACCCCTATCCACAGACCGACCTCGGCAAACATTGCTTAAACTTAGAGATTGATCCATGCATCTGTTATTATTTAGCCTCAAACCTTTGGTATAAGTAAGTATGGTGGTACAATTTTAGTTATGTCAATTTTTTTCTCAGTATACTAGTAACAAATATGAAAGTTATTCTGCAAATGCAAAACCTGTTTGTCTGCAATTTCCTAAATAACAAATTAAAACTCCTATCTACTCTTAGCAACTGAGACAGAAGTAAATAATTAAAGCAGAATAGTTTAAAATTTCTAAAGTAATGGCAATACTTTTTGTATGAGATTCAATATTTTACTCATATTTTTTTTTTAAGGTTTCTATTTCCTGTCTTAACTAATTGGTTTTGATCACTATTTTTATCTTTATGTGACACAACATATTTTTGTTGTTTTGTTAATAGCAGCTTCTAAGCAGTGACAATGAAGGTATGCAACTTCAAAGAATTTATTGCTAAAAAGAAAGCAAAGACTTTGATTACAACTTAGAATGCCAACAAAACAAATCTAAGCAGAGGTCATGAACCTTAAAAACAAGACTTATTTCAATGAAAAAGCATCTATCATCATCTGCCAAGCCTTTTGCCTTTTTCCAACTATGTTGGGTTTTTTTTTATGGTCTAACCAGATGCAGCTGAATACGAATATTATAAATTGAGCAACTGCCTAGATAGGCAGTTGCTCAATTTATAATATTCGTATTCCCGGTTAGATAACCGGGACAACCCTGTCACTGGGTAACACAATACCCCAAAAAGCACCTATTTAACATAATATTGATTGTTTGAACTTATCTCTGTTGTCTGAAGGTTTTGTACCTATTGTTGAAAGTATTTTTTAATTGATTTCTAGTAAAGTGACGGCAATGGCCAATGACCTAGCCTTTCAATTTACCCCGCAGTAATATTACGCTCTTGAACAGTTGAACATACCATCTGGTCCAGATTAGGCTCGAAATTATACTCATACAAATATAGATAAATCTATTGTATCCAACCGTAAGTGTGAGAACGCGCCTAATGACAACAAGGAGGAAAAACACGACTGTGCAAGTATCTATTATGTTTGTATAAAGATCTGGCCAGCATAACAATCTGCAGGATTTTAAACACTGGATTACGCTACGACAGTAAAGTAGTTGCTAGTAAAAATATACCAATTTAAGCTTGCTGGTCATTAATTAATGTGTCTATTTGTTCGGCTTTGCCCAATGACGAATTCAGCAGCCAAATGAGATCACGGACCAAACGGCCATGGAATTCAGGTGCTTCAACTAAGTTGTAAACATTAAAATACTGGCTTACCATCCACGGCAGTGTAATAATGCTTAATTTTAAGCAATATTCGAGTTTAATCCTTTTTTAATCACACAAATTACGACGAAAAAGCTAAAATACCAATAAAGACGAATCGCTGTTAGTCACATATAATGACAGATTGTTTTGTATTACCACGTTAAAAAAAGAAATCTAAATAAAAAAATAAAAAAAAAAGAATTCAATCAGTCAACTGTTGTATTTATTTTAATTTTTACTATTTTGAGTAATTGTAAAAGTACACATATGAAGAAATGATAATTTTACCAGAAATAAATCAAATTAATAAAAATCTTAGACTAAAATGATCAAGATGTGCAAAAAATTGCAGAATAGTTAATTTTATTCCTGGCAACTTTTGTTTTATTAACAAAGGCAAAATGCTAAAGGAATTCACAGGATACATTCTAGATAAATAAATCAATAAAAAGAGGGAAAGATTTTAATAAAATATGAGACCTTATTTGTACTTGTATTATTTTTCACTTTCAGGTTGCTCCATGAAATCTCCGCACATACAAATTATTTCAGTTACCATAAATTTAATACATTGCTGTCTAATAGTGTTTCCAAATTATTAACCGGCAAAGTTCCGTACGGCACCGCGTTATTTAACCAAACCCACACCATGAATCTGATTACGGTAAGCTTTTATTTTTGTAACTCTAACTATGTATTCTGCACACTTTTCTTTTATACGATCCTTTGCTTGTTCAGATTCGGTATTATAATTGGCAACATGAAGTAAGTACTTAGTACAGACGCCAGCAGGTCAACCTACCAGAAACTGTCAAATTTTCCCAATCAACTTTGAACCTTATGCTTTAGCGATAAAGTTGAAAATCTATTCAAGAAATTTGACAGATTGTAGTAGGTTGATGTGCTGGCGTCTGTACATTACACCTTGCAGATAAAATCGTAAAGCTTCTTCATAGTTTTGATTCTTGTCCTCTTCCACAGCTTTCGTAAGAATGTCTAAACCGTTTTGAAGAATATTGACCGGCTTTTCCATTATTTTTGCGGTTTGTTTACCTGAAATCACAGACAATATTGATTTAAAAATGGTACCTAGAGGGTCGTCCATTAATCCCGTGATCCCGTTTAACATTCAATACACGTCCGATTCGATAGTCGGATAGTCTGCATACTTCTGATAGCCGGATCAGACGGTAGCATCGCTTCGCTGGGGAGGAGCTATGTAGCAGCTGGCATAAACGTCCGCGCGCTGTGCGCGCGGGCATACAACTAACGCGCTGTTTTTCTTTTTTAACTATGGCATCTCGCAGGTGACCACTAAGGTCGTGGCTGCTTAACCGGATTTTCCTGTGGCTGCCTTTAGCTTCTACACTAAAAGCCTCCAGCCAGGAGCATAAATGCAAACTATACTAAGTTACAAACTAAACGAACGCTCGCTAAGGGCACTCCCTGTGGGGTACGAACCTCGGCTTAGGGCGTCGTTGAGGGGAGGACAGCAAGATGCGACAGGCTGGACCAAAGGTTGATCTTTATTATTAATCGGGGAATTTAAAACTACACGCTCAGCTGCGGCACAGGCTGGCGTTTCATCGGACAAGGGTCGGGGGGGAGTATTATTTACTCGGAGTGGTCGCGCACGCGGTGGACCTCTGCGGCGAGGTCGGAACGACGGGTGTCGGTTGTTTTTGTGCACTGTGCTGGTGGCCCTACTGCTCTCCTGGAGGAGTGTGGTTGGATCATCGGGATCGGAAAGAATATGCCGTGGACGGCGAAGTCGACTGAGGGTCGAGGGGGTGTAATTGGCCGCTGCGACAACCAAAGGGTTGCGGTGCATAGTGGCGGAGTCAAAGTAACGCTTGGACATGCGTTTTAGAAACTGATGGATAGTTGGGAGTTTTAGATCGAGATGGAGGATCTCGTTCCTGACAAACCAGGGCGCTCCCGTGGCTCAGCGAAGGAATCGGTTTTGGATCAACTGCATCCTATGAATGCTGTGGGGTTTTGCATGCGCAAAGACTGTGCCCGCATAGGTCATGATGGGGCGGATGCACGCTGTGTAAATGCGCAATTTGCCTTTAAGAGACAATTTGCTGCGTGCGTTAAGGATAAAAAAGAGTCTACCGAAAGCGAAAGCGACTCGCGACCGAACCGACTTTATGTGCTCTGCTCTCCCTTAGGAAAGGCAATGCTTGTACAGTCCCTAATCTTTCCCATAATAGACTATGGTGATGTGTGTTACTATGACCTGAATGCAGATCTCCTCAATAAACTTGACCGCCTTCTAAATAACTGCATTCGATTCGTATTCAATCTTCGAAAGTATGATCATGTATCTGCGCATCGATTGCTTTTAAAATGGTTACCCATACGTCAGCGTAGAGAGTTGAGGGCTCTGTCTATGTTGTATTCTATACTCGACAAACCCACTACTCCTTCTTACCTGACTTCCCATGTTCAATACCTATGCTCTGCTCATAGTAAAAATCTTCGTTCTACCAACAATCGTCTTCTACGATGTCCTTCTCACCGCTCTGGTTTTATTCACTCTTCTTTCTTTGTCCAGGCGGTATTTCTTTGGAATGCGCTTCCTCTGAACATCAGGATGGCAACCAGTCGGTTATCTTTCAAACTGAAGGCACGTGAACATATTCGTGAAAAGTTGGCAGAATCTTTGCAGTGCTGATTTGCTGGATTTGTTTTCTCCTCTACCTATCGTTATTTCTCCTGACAAAGTTTATTCGGTTTATATGTATGTATCTATGTATGTATGTATTAGTAAGTATTCATTTCAAAGTTATCTATTACTTATGTTGCACCTGCCATGTTTTGTCTCTGCTCCACCCTAAGGTTGACTGGTAGAAAATGCCTCAGGCATTAAGTCCGCCTTTGTACAGTATTTTTTTTTACTTGTGCATAAAGTTTTAATAAATAAATAAATAAATAAGCCCCGATAAAACCATCGCCTTCGACGACACCGACAAGGCTGAATGCCTTGCCGATAGTCTAGAGGCTCAATGCTCCCCCAGCTCCCTACCTGTAGACCAAGCTCACCTCAATGAGGTAGACGCCGAAGTCGAACGTAGAGCTTCCCTCCCGTCCGTTGATGACCCTGATAGTCCTCTGCCTCCCGTCACTCCAAACGAAGTGCACGACATTATCAAAGGTCTACATACTCGCAAAGCCCCCGGCTCAGATGGCATCACCAATAAGGTGATCCAGCTCTTTCCCGCTCACCTTATAATGCTATTGGCCACCATCTTCAATGGTGCGCTTAGCAATATAAGGGCCCCTATAATATATATTATAGGGGCTAAATCCCCTATAATATATGGCTGGGTAAACCCAATCCAATATTATCCGCCAACTACAACGAGCTGCCAATAACCTTGGCAACTGGTTTAGGAAGTGGAGAATTGAGGTTAATCCCGACAAAAGTCAGGCGGTTTTATTTACGAAACCGCGAACTAGGGCCCCCCGCCCCTCCCGAAAGATCACCATGCTCGGCAAGCCTATCCCTTAGGAAAATTAGCTTACCTGAGAATTCGCTTTTCCTGAGAATTAGCTTACCTCCGATGTTACCGAGGCCACATATTCTATTGTTCCTGATCCACGGCTCTTGGATCAGTGCGATGGTTCGGGGCTTGACCTCCAGTGCCCTGCGTAGGTTAGCCGTGGCAGTCTGGCTGTGCTGGAGGTTGGTCTGGATGATGTTGATGGGTGTTGACGGCGATGGAGAGGAGTTAGTCGGAAGTGGATCCATCGGACAGCCTCTCCCCTACCTCCTCTCTGTATTTATCAAGTTCTACCCCCGGCGACGAGGCGAGTAGACGCTCGCTCCAGCCAGGTGATTCGGGCGGATTGGTGTCGGCGTCATCGGCCATGACCGCTCGGGCCATGACCTCCTCCAGCTGGTCGATCTCTGGGTCGTCTGTCTGTGTCAGCGTCGGTTGTGCGGTCTTAAGGTCGCTGTCGGTCTGGACGTCAGAGGGTTCGGCCGTGGGCCAGAAGCGTACGTATATCGACCCGAGCAGGTATGATATACGTCGCTCCCTGGCCCGGACCTTTACGGCTTCCTCCGGTGGCACACCCAGGGTCAAATAAGTCCCGTAGTTGTCGCCACCGACGGTAGTCGCCCTGTACAGTGACCACCTGGCGATGTCGTACCAGGTATTCTGACGGATCAGAATACCTTGGAGTCTGGCTACGTCACCTCTGTAGCGAGGGACAAATAGCGAGACTCGGACACGGGTGGGCACGTCAGTCTGTTTCAGTACCGTGAGTGTCAGGTCTGTAGCTGGGAGTCGTATTTTGGGCACGTTCTGGGTCAACCAGGTCAGGGCACAGTCATCCTCGCACCACATCTGCACGGTACCTTCCGCTACCCTTGGGTATCCGCGGAAAGCAGGGAGTGGCGCCGTCGGGTCCGTGTCCATGACCAGGTTTTCCAGTCCGGTCTTTATGAGTTCGGCCTCGCACAAGGGCTTTACGCCAGAGGGAAGGGAAAACACCGGTGAAAAGGGAAAAGTTTATGATGTGCGAGATTGCAGGAAGGAGTTGATCAAGAGCCGCTACGATCATATGGCGGCTGATATTATCGCAGCCCATAGCTTTGGATTTAATGGAAAGGATTATCTTTTTGATCTCTCCCGGGTCGACAGGGGTGAAGACAAAGGGGTTAATATTGGGACGCGTCAGACCAGCAAGGTAGTCTAGGGTTTGACATTTGGTTAGACTATCTAGATTGGGAACAGTGGAGAAATGGCGATTTAGATCGTCCAAACCAATTGTGTTAGGAAGGTCCGAATGTCGCGATTTACCGATGCCTAAAGTTCCAAGGAACTTCCAAATATCGGCAGGAGAACAAGAAGTGATATTATTTAGGATGTGACGGCGTTTAGCGTTGCGTATCATCTGATTACACCGATTCCTAGCAGCCTTAAACAAGGCCCAATTGTCATCCGAGCGATCCTTTTTAAACTTCCGAAACGCGCGGTCCCTCCGTCGCATTGCCATCCGAACTCCCCCGTCATCCAAGGCGCAGGCGGACGTTTCAACTTGATTTTCTTCATAGGAGCATGGGCGTCAAATAGCTTGACCACAACATCGTTGAATAATTTTACTTTTTCCTCAACTGAAGCAGCTGCTTCCAGAGATGACCAGTCAATATTGGACGCATCTCGTTGAAGCCTCTCGCCATTCATACGAGCAAAGGCACGCCTGTACTGGAACGTTGGTTTAGGTTTAGGGGGTTTAAGTACATATGATAAGAAAATAATGTCGTGATGGGAAAAACCAGGAGCATCGTGTTGACCATGTGAGGAAACTAGGGAAGGATTAGAGGTCAGGATCAGGTCAAGCCAAGTATCATCACCGACTATATTGTGATGAGTGGGTTGAAGAGGCAAAATATGCAGACTTGACGACTCGACTAAGTGCAGGAGTTTACGGGACCGAGGGGAGTTGAGGGCAAGGAGATTGGTATTAAAATCTCCCATAACAATGTGATGTGCATATTCCGAACCCAAAGATTCAAGTACCGATTCGAATTCAGTGAAGTAATCAATGGAAGGGGGGCAATAGACTACGCCGAGAACGGCTTTAACACCTTTGACACAAACCTCGAGGAAAAGAAACTCTGCGGATTCATTGGAAGAAGAAGAAGCTAGAATTTTAAATGGGAAATCATCACGAAGGTAGATGGCTACACCACCCCCCCTCCTTCCGATCCGGTCATTCCGAAGAAGAACGAAACCGGGGAGCGGGTAAGTGGTTGAAAGCAGGTCTGGTTTGAGCCAAGTCTCGGAAATCAGGACGGCGTGTTACGCTAACACTAAGACGACATAAAAAATATGAATAAGTCGTGAAACGTATCCGTCAATCTTACTTTGATACATAGTCTGTGGACTTTTCAACTTTTGCATTTGACATTTTGACATTTTGACTTATTTGACGTATACGTACGAGAAAAATAAAACTTGAGAAAGGACCAACCATTGGATACACACAAAATTTAAAAAAAGAAAATAACTTGTTGAGGGTAAATTATTATCTACAGTGTGTCAATTAACATTGAGAAGAGATTATAAGGAAATTGCGTAACGTATATTAGAGGGACTCTAAGAACATAAAAAAACAAACAAAGAAATAACAGCGGTAAGTAATTCAAGAAATAACAGCGGTAAGTAATTCCGTACTAACAATTGCATACAAATCATTAAATAGATACAATATGGAAAACATGATACCATTATTGTTACGCTCTGTTTTGCAGGCTATCTCCTGTGCCTTGGACCTTTGGAAACTTCGCAAGCAGAGGATTCAGCTCATCCATTGAAGAAACTTTGTGTCTACTTCCGTCAAAGGCCTTTAAAACGATGACACCGTCCTGAGTCCAACACGAACGCATTCCAAAGTGAAGACGCGCCTTCCCAAAGATGGATTGCCGAACCCTTGTCAGGAACTCCTTGACTGCGATTGATGTTCCCTTCAATCGTGTCTTAGCCTTCCAGACTACTGATTTGTCATCATAGCTGGAAAACCTAATCAGTATCGGCCTGTGATGATCTTTACTGGCAGCGCCTAGTCTGTGACAAACCTTTATGGAAGATGCAGAGAAGTTCTTCAGGGCTAGCTTATTTGTGATGACATTCAGGATGACTGCAGTGCTGTCAGCGCACTGAATCTGAGCTTCCAGTGCTTCCATTTTACGTGTAAAGTTCTCTTCAAGGCTTTTTTGTACTGACTAGGGAATGCAATCCGGACTATCCGTAATCCGAAAAATCCGAATATCCGCAATTTTTTTGACGACTTGCAAATCCGGATTTGTAAACCAAATCCGGATTTTTTTAACAATCAGAAATTGTACCAAAAAAATCGAAACGCGCGAGTTTCTTGCGCTGTTCGGTAGAT
Source organism: Xanthia icteritia (assembly GCA_949128155.2). Taxonomy (NCBI): domain Eukaryota; kingdom Metazoa; phylum Arthropoda; class Insecta; order Lepidoptera; family Noctuidae; genus Xanthia; species Xanthia icteritia. Next base: position 9,014,483 of record OX421942.2, on the reverse strand, counting down.
CGTACGTCCCGCGATTGCCGAATCTCTCGGCTCTGGGGGAGCGAGTGGGGCGCGGGGTGCGGGACGTGGGTCGAGGGCACATACATTGCACGCCACGCCACTTTACCCGGTCTTGCATCCAACTCTTGCCTGTTACTTTGACTGGGTCGTCCATCCACCTGGTTGGTGGCCTGCCTACGGTCCCATGGCCAGTTTTGGGTCTCTGCTCCAACACCTTATCCCATCTATCACCAGGTCTGCCGCATATGTGGCCTGCCCATTTCCAATTCTTCCGCGCTACCGCCGGGGCTATGTCGGTTAGCTTCCTTCTTCTTAGGATCTATGTATTTTTCTGTTATGATCACGAAGAGAAATCCCCAACATTGACCTTTCATTGAGTTTGGTGATTGCCTGCTAAGTGAGACACATTTTTTCAGCCCTATACACCATAACGGGGAGTAATCATTGTTCAAAAGTGCGTCGCTTCAGATTCAGTATGGTTCCGCCCTTGAGCACATCGGACAACTTCCCAAAAGCCCGTCAGCCCAGTTGTATTTGGTGCTTCAGTTCGTGTTCCTGGCTGTTTTTGTCCAAGATAGACTTACTTTCCCACTTTGTTGATACGGTGGCCCTCAACTTCGATGTAGTCTATGCTGGTGTCCGTGCACATGAACATTTTTTCCGAAGTGTTAATCTTCGATTATATCTTTCAGACAATGTCAGCAAGCACGATTATATACATACTATACGAAAAACGAAAAAATATCGATATCGATGTCTTTGTTTATACCTGTATATTTGGCGTTTTTGTCATAGTTGGGATAAAGTTGTTAACTTTCCTTACACAAATAATCATCATCATCATTTCAGCCCAAAGACGTCCACTGCTGGACATAGGCCTCCCCCAAGCACTGCCACTTCGACCGATTCTGTGCCTCCCGCATCCAGCGGATTCCTGCGGCCTTTGCAAGGTCATCGGTCCATCTTGTGGGAGGCCTTCCAACGCTACGTCTTCCGGTTCACGGTCGCCACTCCAGAACCTTTCAGCCCCATCGGCCATCTGTTCTGCGAGCAATGTGCCCTGCCAATTGCCACTTAAATTTGGCAATTCTTCGGGCTATGTCGTTTACCTTGGTTCTCCTGCGGATCTCTTCATTTCTGATGCGATCACGTAGGGAAACTCAAAGCATAGCCTTCTGATAAGGCCCATTGTGATCGACCACGTTTCAGTGCCAAAGGTCATCACTGGCAACACGCACTGGTCAAAGACTTTCGTCTTGAGACACTGTGGTATGTCGGACGAGAAGATATTGCGTAGGTTCCAGAACGCTTCCCAGCCGAGTCGGATTCGACGATTGACCTCTTTCTCGAAGTTGGACCTACCTAGCTGGACAGTTTGTCCTAGGTAAACATACTCGTTCACAACTTCGAGAGTAGCGGCTCCGATCTTCATAAGAGTGGGTGTTACATGGGCATTTGACATGACCTTTGTCTTGTCCATGTTCATTTTAAGACCCACTCTTTCGGAGGCTCTACTGAGGTCATCGAGCATTGTACTAAGGTCCTCCATGGTCTCAGCCATGATAACTATGTCGTCGGCAAACCGAAGGTTAGTGATATACTCGCCATTGATGTTGATATCTAGCCCTTTCCTATCCAGAATCTTGAACACATCCTCCAGTGCAGCGGTGAACAGTTTCGGAGAGTTAACGTCTCCTTGTCTCAAACCTCGCTGCAGAAGGATAGGTTTCGATGTCTCGTCGTAGAGTCGGACTGACATAGTGGCGTTTTCGTACAGACACTTTAGCACATCGATGTACCGATTGTCGATCTGGCACCGTTGAAGAGGGGATACCTTCTTTTCGCATAATGTTCTTTGCCCTAATATACTTCGGCATAACGATTTTGGCACAATTTGTTTTGGCATAATAATACTTCGGCATAATTTTTTTAGGCATACGTTTTATGTTGGCATAATCATCTTAAAGACTAATTTGTTTTGGCATTATTTTGATTCGCATAACGTTAGTAGGCCTAAGAACCGAATTGCTGCAAAACCGACTCCACGTAGTCTTGTTTGTCCTACCCCTAGAGTGTAATTTAAAATCGCGTAGGCGCGTAGGGGCGAGGCGGCCCGCGGGCTGAGGAGCAGGCTGCTGCGAGCGAGCCGCCGCGGCTGAGGCTGGCCGGCAAAGCCGGCCAACAAGCCGAAGCTGCGGTGGTGAGCGAAAGCCGTCTGCGACGATTAGCACGCGTGGGGCCGCCGGAGGCCCGCAGCGCCGGAGCCGTGACAGAAACCCTGCCTGCTGCATGTTGCATGCTCGCTTGAATGCTGCATGCTGCATGCTTGCTTGCATGCTGCATGCTTGCTTGCATGCTGCATGCTTGTTTGCATGCTTTAACTTTATGCTTAATAAATTTATGCTTTAACTTTATGCTTAATAAATGTATGCTTTAGAATATTATGCTTAATCATTATTATGGTTAGAGAAATTATGCTTAAAAAAAATATGCGTAAGCTGTTATGCGTAATTATATTATGCGAAAATATAATTATGCCAAACAACATTATGCTAAGTTATATTAGGTCTTAAAATTTTATGCAAATGGATAGGGAACCGTTGAAGAGACTGCAGTACAGCCCATGTCTCGATCGAATCGAAGCCTTTCTCGTAATCCACAAACGCTAAGCAGAGAGGCAGGTTATACTCTGCGGTCTTCTGTATAACCTGCCGCAGCGTATGTATGTGGTCTACGGTGTTAAAGCCTTAACGGAATCCGGCTTGTTCGGGAGGCTGCAAGTAGTCAAACCTGCGCGCGGGTTCGTGATGACTCTTGAACAGCTTGTAGACATGGCTCAGAAGTGTGATGGGCCTATAGTTCTTAACCACACCTCTGTTGCATGTTTGTGGCGTTTTACTCTCTAAAAAAATGAACACAAATAATAACAAACTAATATGGGTAGAGTTATTTATTTTGTGCTTATTTTCATAAGGTCCGTTAAATTCGGATAATCCGGATTTAACCAAAAATCCGTTCTTAAAAATCCGGATTTTAAAACAGAACGGATTTGCATTCCCTAGTACTGACAGAATCTCAGCAAGTTGGGACATAGTGATCCACTAGTGTCAAGGTGAAAAGTGTAGTGACTATACAGATGATGAGCTGGCAGGTGGTGTAATTTTACTATTTGAGCCACATAAATGTGCCACAAACGTGAGTAACCGTGTAATAGAGGTTATATACTAATAATTGATAGAAATTTTGACAAAAAACTGAGTATTTTTATTTTAAATATAAATTTAAAAACAGAGATACGTCTATCGTTTATTCACACCTACCCGCGAAAAAAAGAGAAAGCTTATTAGGGGGGGTACTGGTTTCCCTCTGGGATCTGAGTTTCCTCTGGAGTTCCCAGAAGGCCTGGTGGTTTGGCTTCAAGTCGCCCAACAACTTATCCCATCCCGCTTCACGCAGCTCAGCAATGCGTGTCCTTACAGATTTCTGTAAGTAGCGCATGTGAGCTTTGTTGGCGGCACAGGGGAAGTTGTCGTAGGCACGGATGGCCGCGTTCTTCTCAGTCAACAGAGCACGCGCATCGTCCGGGAGGTTCAAGAAACGTTTATCCGTGTCTAGAACCTCCCTTGAACATTCGTTCAGGACGGTTTGTACGTGCTCCGTGAGTGAGTCGATCGCGACCGTCGTGTCAGCGATTGAGTCAAAGATATTGGGGATAGAGTCCAATTGTGGGGACGTGTTGGATTTCAGCTTATCGCTTACTTTCCTCGAGTCCGTCACCCTTTTGGTAGCTGGGGGTTGATTGGGGTCAGAGAGACATGCGGGGGGTCAGTCTTATGACTATAGGACGGTGGTCCGAGTTAAGCTCGTGAACCGTTTCTATTGAATCTAACCTAAGGTTGACGTTCTTAAGGAGCGCCAAGTCAAGGATATCGGGGGAGTGATTATGGTCATTGGGAAAGAACGTAGCAGTCATCGGAGCGATGACGTCAAAGTTACGAGAGGAGGAGAGGTCGAACAAGTGTCGACCTCTATTGTTAGCAGCTAAGCTATTCCAGGAGGGATGTTTGGCATTGAGATCGCCTGCTATGGTAACAGAGTCACTCAAGCCGAAAAGGATATCTAAATCGTCAGAGATCGGTTGAAAGTTCTCTGCGGGGATACGGGGAGGGACATGGGCCGAGTAAGTGCATCATTAATTTAATTGTTTCTGTTATCCAGGGATAGGAAGGTTCCTTAATTAAATATTTCTTGACTAGAGCATGCGCATCGTAAATTGTTAAAATGTTTCTATTCAATTCCTCAACCATGTCATTCACATTAGGTAATGGTGGAGTTGGTTCCACGGGCTGGGTCTTTGGGGACTTAGCCGCTCGGGTATCTGGGAGGATGGGAAAGGGAGGAAGTCCCTTTGCTTTGTCTGACGAGCGTCGAGACGCTTCGTCAGCATTAGCGAATTTGACTTGGGGCCTTTGGGCAGCCACGGTAGTTGGCTGTATGCCCTTCTTGCTACGCGCTGCAACGCGACGCACAGTATTTATACTGCGAGCAAAAACAACCCGCTCATCGGTGATTAGTCAATTTAATATTGTTCATAGCTGTCCTACCTCTTAGTAAATAACTAAATTTTTTATTTTTTTGTTTTTTAAAAAAAAAACGTTGCCCCAAACTAGGAATTTCTCCTGTGTCGTGGGTGCGTTTACAAACATTTAAACTCACATACACAAACAGCCAGACCCGGAACAACTAATTGTAGGTCATACATTTTTAAAACAATTTTTGGCCGGTGTCGGCGTCTGCGTCTCTCTACTTGTCACAACAATGCCACAGACAGTAAAAGCATAGACAAGTAACTGATGTTACGTCGGGTGCTGACACGCGGACAACATTATGTTTTATTTTTTAATGTACCTATTTAATACATCTGTTTAATTACTTTTATTTTGTATTTATGTTTATGAATCTTTCTGTCCGTGACATCACTGCAGGCCCTATCAGAATACCAGCGCTGTGACATTTATTATTAAATGTCGCAGCATCATGCTGATATAGGAGCCTTTTGGCCTCGCACAGGAATTTACACTTTATATTAATTTTTACTGTTTGTTTTTTATTTTTTTTTATTTTTAGTGAGTGTGTGTTTAGTTTAATTAAGATCTCCTGTGCTTGTCCCAATAAATACTTTTTCTTTCTTTCTTTCTTTCTATACAAATATTTGTTCCGTGCGGGAATCGAACCCACGACACGCAGCGCAGCAGTCAATCGCTTAACCACTGCGCCAACCAATAATCTAGCGTTTTAAATATAAATCATTCAATATGAATACTGTTTCATTTTACTCCTGACATCTGGTAAAAGACTATCTGATGAAAAAACCTGACGTGTATTCCCAGCCTTACGTTCATAGGTACATGGTCATACACGCACGCCGCGCCGGTTGCTACGCTCCTGACCTTTCTGAAGAACATCACCAATACGGTCACTAGATATAATGCTCACATCATTGATCCTCGCAACATGATCAAACCATCTAAGGATATTTAGGTACAACACCTATACTCCATTTGAAATAAGATTAGACATAAATACTTAAACCTTTTTTACAGTCCGTTCAACCGATTTTAACTTCTATACGGTAGGCATAAGGATGGCAAAAAAGTGGTTACAATACCAACGGTTTACTGCAGCTGCCATTTGTCATGCCACTAACGCAACAGAAGTCAAAATGGCTTGAACGGACTGTAAAAAAGGTTTATTTAAATGTCTTATCTTATTTCAAATGGAGGACCTATACGGCTGCCCCATGTCAAAAGCTAGTAACTGTTTTTGACCAAATTTTACAGGAGAGCGTAAAAACATGTTTTAGGCTAGCCCTTCTAAACTATACATTGTCTGTTGAGAATTTATTGTTAAGAAGAAGAAGTAGTATGTAAACCTTAACTTGTTATATAAATTACCTGTTCATAATATATTGTACACATTTTATAATCCAAATTTATATTAAAAAAAAACAACTAAGAAAAATTTTACACTCAAAACCACTTCAAAACCTAGTAAGAAGTCTTACTAGATTTTGACCTGGTTCGAAAATATCATCTATAATCAACTTGCCCGGATCAAAACATAGAAAGAGTTATTAATAGTTTGTAATCTAATTTATAATTATGATTACGTAGAATCGTTTTTGTCTAGACCAAATATGGTAACTATAACAGGAGTAAAAAAATTACACAGGTAAGTAATACAAACCTAGTAATAAAATCAGATTTATTTACTCATTATCAATCAGAAAACTTCGAAAAAAAGATTTAAATTGCTTCCATTTGGTCAACAAATGACAAATCTGCCGATTGATTATTTGTAGGCAAATTACGCCAAAAAGATTTTCTTGATTCTGGCATCATCGGTAGTAATTTAGAAATTATTTCATTCTTCTTTATTTCTTTAACTCCTCTCGGTTCCTCGACAGTGACCACTGGAGATTGGACATCAAATTTTTTTTGTAAGAAATCCAGTTGCAAATTTTCATCAAACTTGAAATAAAAACATGGAATATGTAATTATATAAAGTTTTGTATAATTTTGTAATTAGTAACAGGATTTTATATAAAGCTAATGTCAATGAAAGACCGTTAAGAAAAATAAATATGTTCGATGAGATTCGACATAGTAATATCTAGCTAAATGTGATCTAATTGAAATGTAGCTTAGTTTTTTTTCTATAGATTTATTAACTAAAACTTAATATACCTGGTTTTATAAAAAAGGTTTTACAAATTTGGCCTGAACTACGATTTTAACTGAAACTCTCTGAGTGGTTCACCTAAACGCCCAGCTCTCTTTTTCTTAGGCCAGCGCCGCTCGCGACGTCAGTCTCATGATCGGGAAGAGCGCGGGGGGCGATACGAAGCGACGCACGCGCTGCATAACTAGTCTAACCTATGTATTTTCTATTAAGTTAGAAAGAGATGGAAACGCCTTATAATAAAATACAACAAGTAAAACTCAGTAACTCGATATTTTAAAAGGCTTGTGAAAAGCAAAAAAACAATATTTAATACAATATTTCATTTCATAATCTAGTATGAAACTTTAACCATTTCAAAAAAATAGTAAGTGCTTACAAATACTATACTTATGAAATGGTTATATGACATACTAGGTTTTGAAATGGTTTTGAATGTGCGTTTGATGAATTTATATGCTCTTACTAGGTTTAGGATACCCCATAACTTTTGTTTTAAGTGTATTTTTAATGTAGGTGTTTTTGCATTATGTAGGGACTACTTAGAAAAGAGTTTTTAGCTAAAAAACACCTTTTGCCTTTTTTGTAGACTTACTAGGTTTTGAAATGGGGCAGCCGTATAGTATCTACTTACTCATTTCGATTTTTGTCACTGCAGTCATCTTTAAGCCGCAACGTTACCGTATCACGTCATTCCTCAGCATGCCATTCATAGTTACATAAATCACATATATGCTTCGCAAGGAACGCATTTTTACAGCATTTAATCTTCTTTCATGATCTCTCAATGGAACCTTCTAACCTAGTGTCTAAGGCTGGGAAATTGGGAATACACGTCACATTTTATCATCAGATATTCGGATCCGATTGTCTGATCCGGCTATCAGAACAATGCAAATTATCCGACTAGCAGATCGGACGTGTGTTGAATGTTCAAACAAAATATTGTCTCCAACGCCTCCCGATAGCCATAACATCACGCCTGTAATCCCCGAAGGGTTAGGCAGTGGTGTAGGTACCACGCAGTCACGCATATCTAACCACTTTGAAAACAAAATCCCATGCACAGGTTGACCACATCTGCTTACCGCCCCTTTTTTTGTAGGTATGCTTTACTATAGCGGCCGAGCGCTGCAAGCAGGAATAGTCCCTACGATATTCAGATATACGCGATATACCTATAGTACCTACACCTGCATTTCGCTAGTTATGATAGGGGGCGACCCTATTGCCATCAACCGGGCACAAATCCAGACCCCGGGCTGCTACTAAGAAATTCCTTAAGGAAAAACCCAATGACACTAAGCCCAACCTAAAACCCAAAATTAATGTTCATATATAAGACGGCAACACCTACCTGCGGCTGAGTTCTCTCTGCTGGATTGCCCTCCCATCAGAGAGTGATATTGGGCAAATTAGGAAGAGACAGTTCACCTGCGTTTGACCACACACTAGGGATATTCGATATATATCGATGTATTGAAAACATCGATGTTTACAATGCGATACATCGAATGGATTCGATGTTTTGAAAATCTATTGATATACTCGATGTATCGATGTTTTTAAGTTTTTAGTGTTTTAACACTAAAAACTTAAAAACATCGAATCAACCAATTAAAACTTCATAAAACTCAAGTCTGACCACTAAAATTTTACTCTTACCGACAGCCCCACTTTTATTTTAAAAATGTTGGCAACACTGCGTACGAGTGCAGTGAGTAGTGTCTTCCTTTTGGTATTATTCTATGGTAGTGTCTCTAGTGACAATAAAAAAAAACTGTTACATATGTCAATGTCGGTCGCGTCACGTAATGTCGGTTGGCGCTTTTGTATAGGTTTAAAAATATTGCAATAAAGAATATTGAATGGTGATTAATTGCATTACGTATTACATTTGCTGTTGTGGATTGAAGAAATTGAAGTGGATTTTTTATAAATATACCGTTATTGATCACTGATAATAAAATCTCATCTCATATTTATGTTTACTTCACATATTCGATTGGTAAGTAAAGTTTTCAACAATGTTGGAGTTATTAACATGTCAACAAATACTAAAATTAGAAATTTACTGTATGACACATTAAATAGTAATTATTAGATTAGTAAATTATATTACCTGTAATACGAACATTAATTATTAAATAACCTACATCTTAATAATTATACAGTTTACTAAACAAACTTATTCTCTAAATTGTATTCACGCCTATATTCATTTATTAGACAAGAGGTATATTATTTGATGAAATCAATAAATGTATTCATCATCTTATTAATCTGAATTTTGTATTTAATTTATTTGTTGTGTGTTTGACATTTGTAGTGATGTAACATTATCAATTGACGAATTTATCGATTTTAACTACTAATTATAGATTTTGAACTTTTGATTGAATGCACTATTTTTGTTTCAGTCTGACAACAAGTACGATGGCACCGTCTAAGAAGAGCGATGTATGGAGGTTCTTTGATAAAACTGAAGAAAATAAAAATTCTGCAAAATGTAGACTCTGTCAAAAATTTATAAAATCTTGTGGCAACACAACGAATTTAATTGGTCATTTAAAAAATATACATAAGGCTGCTTATCAAGAGTTCAGTAATGAATGTTCGAAAAGAAATGATATTCAGAGCAACACCGTTAAGAAAAATACACACTTATCATTAGATCCTAATATCTCTCATCCACTCCCATCAACGAGCTCCGCTGGCATAATGACAATGGAACTGACTAGTAATGCTGAAAAAAAATGTGACTCTTCAAAAGACGATGTATGTGTTTCTATTCCTCCAGCTCCAAAACGTCAGAAATCTATTGTGACAAGTTTTCAAGATATATACGCTTTTTCAGAGAGAGGCGATAAAACGTTAAGAATAAACAACGCCCTAATATATATGATATGTAAAGATAACCAACCATTCACAATTGTTGAAAATGAAGGCTTTGCCAGTTTGATTAAAGTTCTTGCGCCACATTATAAACTTCCTAGTAAAACAACGTTGACACGATGGGTCGATGATAAATACGCAGCATTATCAACAGTCTTCAAAGCTAAGTTGGCAAATATTGTACATGTTACTCTTACTACTGACATGTGGTCTGAAACAATGAGTATGAGAAGTTTTTTAGGAATAACAGCCCACTTTGGTGAAGGTAATGATATTTTTGCAATAACTCTTGGAGTTTACGAGTCAAACGATCGTCATACTTCAGAACACATATCTGACATGCTGATGAACACTTGTGCTGAATGGAATATAGATAATGACAAAGTTTCAGCTGTAGTCACAGACAACGCAGCTAACATGGTAAAAGCTGTTGATTTAGCTTTTGGAAAAAAGCATATACCATGTTTTGCACACACGTTGAATTTGGTTGCACAAAATGCTATACAGCAGTGTGCTGATCTGCGAAACTTAATAACCAAACTAAAAGAAATAGTGACTTGGTTCAAACAAAGCAATGTAGCTAGTAATGAGCTACGTAAAGCAACCGAGAAAGAAACAAAATTAATCCAAGAGGTCCCAACGAGATGGAACAGTACTTATTACATGATCGAGCGATTTTTGGAGCTTCGCACCGTCGTCAATAATATAATAATTCGTCATAAAAATGCACCACCGATGCTAACTGCGTCAGAATTATCTGTTCTTTCTTCGGTTTTACAAATCCTGCGACCGATTGAAGCTGCAACTAAGGAAGTATCAGGTGACAAGTACTGCACTAGCAGTAAAGTAATACCCCTTATTCATTGTCTTCTTTTAAAAGTTAAACCTCTTAAAGTCGAAGAATCTCTTGCCCAAGAATTGCAGGCATTGGTCCTGAAAGAGATTGATAAGAGAATGGGCGCTATAGAGAGAGTAACACCTTTCGCTATAGCCACAATCTTGGACCCCAGGTTTAAGAAAATGCATTTCACAGACCCGCTCGCTTGCTCCACAGCTGTTTCAAAAATCAAGGAAATGATGAAAAGTAGAGTACAAAACGAGATCGTGGAATCTGATTCTTCAGATAATTCTGAAAAACCAGAGGAAAAATTTTCACTGTGGGATGATCACCACAAATTAGTTCATAAGAGCTGGAAAACGGTACAATCTGACGATTCTATTTCAGATGAACTATCGATTTACTTGCGTAGCCCAGTAGCCAGATTAAGTGAAAACCCTTTAGAAATATGGAATGATCTTAAGATTCAGCTTCCTAAACTACATTCAATTGCATACAAATACTTGACTATGGTAGGCACTTCAGTCCCATCTGAACGTTTGTTTTCTAAAGCAGCACAAGTCATCAATCAACAAAGAAATAGGCTGAAAGGCAAACGTTTAAATAAACTGTTGTTTTTGCAAAGTCTTCCAAAAGAACACTGGCATTAGGATAAAACTAACTTATAAAAATAAATGCAGATGTTTTTCTTGTTCTTACTTTAATATATAAGTAATAAAGATTTTTCTCATGTATGGCTTTTACTGTTTTTTTTAATAATACAATGCTTAAATTAGTGGATTATAAAAAATCTTTAAAAAGTACTCGATTTATACAAAACATCGATGTTTTCTTCCAATACATCGAAAGTAATCGATGTACAGTTTCGATATATCGAATCGAAAAAAACATCGATGTTTTTTCAAAGTGGACACCCCTACCACACACTAAACATATCGTGTGCTCTATAATATCTCCTCTTCCTGCGTCGTTTGGCGACTTGCCAAACGACGCAAGTCTGTTGTGATCGGCATTGGTGTCTGAAAAAAATTCTTAGGCTTATGATAAAGGTAGGTAATTAATTAGAAGACGTCGTGAGAATGAAATGTGGTGTTAATTTATTTTACATATGTTAACCAAACGTTAAACCAAGTGGCCAAAATTACACAACACATTTTAATATAGGTACCTACTTATAGGTAAGAGTTGTAGGATACTTACCACGATGTACATATTATGAGTGGTCTGATTTACCACGCCGCAGTTGAGTTGTAGGTACGTACAAACAATTAACAATGAAATCATAAAATGCACGAAAAGTAACACAACACTCGTACTCTAAGTACCTACTTGTTCCTATATTTAACAAAGAGTAGGATAACTTCAAAGTTACTCCGAGAATTCATAACATTATGAAATGTCAGATGCCAAGATTCAAGATACGAAGTTTTTTCCTCTTGGGAATTACGCTAGATTACGCCACTAACGCTACACCAGCGCGCAGTTCTTTCTGTAGGAACTAATCATGGCGGGAAAATCAAACGTCAATCTTTTTTCAATTTCGAATGACACAATTTTCACTCAAGTCTCTCTAGAAATAGTCAGAAATGAGCAGTTATTTCAGGCTAAGTAGGTACCTTCCAGGTATGTAGGTAAGTATTATTTCTCAAAACAGGTACTTTGCATTTTTTTTATAGAATGCATTTATAATGTCTTTATTTTATTATTAGGTACCTACCTACTGAACTAGGTAGGTACCTACTTAGAAATTAAAATTAGGTAAGTAACTATTGCTTATTAATTAAAAAATATCTACGAATACTTAATAATTAAAAAAGTATGTAGCTATAAAGAAACTTCGATCATTAAAGTTAGTATCAATAATATCAATTTGATCGAAGTAAATAATTACTCGGGTAAATACATACTTTAAATTTTTATTAACGCAGAATAAAAAAATATTTTATTATTAGATAAGTATACAAACATACAAAATATGCAATGTGCCTTGATACGGTGCTTTACCCTAACTGCGTAATACACGATCAATAGGAATCTGAATCGTTTTAAAACAAATTGCTAATCCATTGCTTCATAAGTTGGAAAAAAAAACTGCTCAACATCGTAAATAACGCAATGAATGTTGTTGAACTGTCAAAATTAAACAAATTTGTCATAATCGTTTACGAAATGAAATGAAATGAAATGAAATGAAATTGTTTATTCTGTAAATAGGATATTGCAATCACTTTTACACGTCATATTAAAAAAAAAATAAGAAGAAAATGCTAGATGAGTTCGGCGTTTCCTATCTGACTACTCTGAGAAGAAAGACCGAAACAAACTCAGAGGTCACAGTCTCTTTTAAAGTCCAGACATAATCTTGGTCAGGCCATATGAGGACCATGTAGATTAGTGTCTGAAATGGTCTTTTGAGGAAAGAACCACACAGATTTGAGTGGACCTGTCCAGTCAGTGCAAGCATTTGTCAGTAATCGTAGAGCTCAACTCAGAACTTTAGGAGCTCAACTCGACGAACAATACCAAAGAAAGGACATTTGGGTAGGTCGCATAAAGTACTCAAACTGCCAGACCATCATTTAAACTAACTGAGAAAGAAAAAATTCAAGAAAGGAAAAACAATAAAAATAAAATATCCACATAGTCCTCACATTCACAATAATTAAAACAATATAATACTTTACAAAGTAATCATGTTATTTTGTATATAAATTTCAACAATGTCAATATGTATATAAAAAACTGGTATTTTTAATGATTTACATAATAATTAAAATGTCAAATTTTATAGTTTTATCACAAAGCTTAGCAGAGCGAGCAGCTCAATCCCACGCTTTTTTATCTTCTAAATAATCTGAAATTTTATAGTACCCTTTTTTACAAAGTTTGGTTTTTATACAGCTTTTAAATCGTTTAATGGGTAAGTTTCGAATATCAATGGGAAGTTTGTTGTAAAAGCGTATACATTGACCCATGAACGAGTTGCCTACTCTGTGGAGACGTGTGCGATGTACAGCAAGGTTGTGTTTATTCCTGGTATTTAAACTATGAATATCGGTCATTTTCTTAAAATTTGATATATTTTTGTGTACATGTAATAGGTTTTCAAAAATATATTGTGAGGCTACAGTCAGGATGTTTATTTCTCTGAATTTTTCTCGAAGGGAATCCCTTGGACCTAGGTTGTAAATGGCTCGAACAGCCCTTTTCTGTAGAACAAAGATAGTATGAATGTCCGCACAGGTTCCCCAGAGAAGAATCCCATAAGACATAAGACTATGAAAATAACTAAAATAAACAATTCTGGCTGTATCTACGTCAGTTATCTGTCTAATTTTTTTAACAGCATAAGCGGCCGAACTAAGCCTTCCTGACAATTTTTCTATGTGTGGGCCCCATTGTAATTTACCGTCAATAGTGATTCCAAGAAAAACTGTTGACTCTACAGGGTCCAACTCTATTCCATTAACTTGAACATTAGTAGTTAGCTGCCTGACATTTGGCGTTGAAAATCTAAGGAGTTTAGTTTTTTTTTCGTTCAGGAGAAGATTATTTACATTAAACCAATGCACAACTTTAGAGAGTGCATCGTTACGAAAATGTGTTGCGTAATTAGATAGCTGGTTAGTACGTATTTTACTCGTGCGAACACATACGAACACGCACGAACCCCGACCTTCCCAGTACTAAGGGAGCGAGCGGGCGGGAGTGGGCAGACTGGTGCGAGTTAGTTATAAGTACAGTTCCGACGTCCGAAAACAACCTGTCCGATCCCGATGATCCAGTCACACTCCTCCAGGAGTCTAATAGGGCCACCAGTACAGTGAAAAACAAACACACCCGACACCCGTCGTTCCGACCTCGCCGCAGAGGTCCACCGCGTGCGCGACCACCCCGAGTAATTACTCCCCCCCGACCCTTGTCCGATGAAACGCCAGCCCGCGCCGCAGCTGAGCGTGTAGCTTTAAATTCCCCGTCTAATAATAATGATCTATCCTTGATCCAGCCTGTCCCTGAACTTGCTGTCCTCCCCTCAGCGAATGCCCTAAGCCGAGGTTCGTACCCCACAGGGGGTGCCCTTAGCGAGCATTCGCTTAATTTTAATTTAGAATAGTTTTATGCCCCTGGCTGGAGGCCCTTAGTGTAGAAGCTATTGGCAGCCACAGGACAGTCCGGTTAAGCAGCCACGACCTTAGGGGTCACCTGCAAGATGCACTAGTTCAAAAAAAAAAAAAAAAAGTCCGAAAACAATCCTTGTCCGATGAAACGCCAGCCCGCGCCGCAGCTGAGCGTGTAGCTTTAAATTCCCCTACTAATAATAACGATCACTCCTTGATCCAGCCTGTCCCAGAACTTGCTGTCCTACCCTCAGCGAACGCCCTAAGCCGAGGTTCGTACCCCACAGGGGGTGCCCTTAGCGAGCGTTCGTTTAGTTTATAATTTAGAATAGTTTGCATATATGCTCCTGGCTGGAGGCTCTTAGTGTAGAAACTAAAGGCAACCACAGGACAGTCCGGTTAAGCAGACACGACCTTAGTGGTCACCTGCATAAGACATACTTAGTTAAAAAAAAAAACCGAAAACAATCCGACCTTATTGGGATTTTTCGTGCGTTCAATGCGATATCACCGGAACACAACCTATTTGATAGAGAAAAACGTATTCAGTGTGCGCACTCAATTCCTACGACCCACGATCATACGTTAATTAATTCGTGTCCAAAAAAGGTCATTATTTTGATATCATAAGGCCGCGCGCACGTGCACGCGGCCTTATGATATCAAATGACCTCCGAAATAGGTTAAAATCAAGTAACAGGTGGCCAATTCGGATGTATAACACAACTTTTTTTAGCTAAAAAAAGCACACAGAGCTATTTTATTTTGATTTGACGCCAATTTTTGCAGTTGATTGGTGTCTATTATTTAGTTAAAATGCGCCAAATTCGTTATGCACAGTCCAAGACCATGACCACCGCAATACTTTCAGTAATTTTATCCTGAAGTTCTTAAACGAATTTAAAAACGACACATTTTTTTTAACAAAAGAGTTATGTAGGTATACCATTTTGATCACTGAGGATTTCGAGACACGTCCTAACTTTTTTTCTGTGGGGTTATCTAAAGGGGGTGTTGCGGTTAAGCTTGAAAACGAAAAGCAGAATATTTGGGACTTTGTTAATGGGATACCTAATAAAGTATGCGAGAATTTAATGAAAAACTCGTTGAAAGCGATCGCATTTTTAAGAATAGAGAGCAGATTAGGCAGATCTCATTCACCGTATAAAATTGCCAAGCCTGAATACCATATACTTATAGAAAAATATCCGGTAATTTTCGTTTGTACCTAATAAAAAAAAAATCTTAATTTAAAGTTGTAATGTACTAATGTAGTTCCTAATTGGCCACCAGTAAGTACTTAACCAAAAACAAAAAGTCTAGATTTAATTAGGTAGGTAAGTAATATAGGTAGGTACCTACCTACCTCAGGTGGTAACAATTTGCCATTTTTTTTTTTTTTTTTTTTTCTTTAAAAAAACGTTGCCCCACACTAGGAATTTCTCCTGTATCGTGGGTGCGTTTACAAACATTTAAACTCACATACACAAACAGCCATTAACCGTGCCTTCATGTCGTAGCGGTGCACGCTGTCGTGTAACACGTGTAACACGTGCAGTGAAGTATTTTAGGTAGTTACAGTCAACAGTAACTACCTTAAATACTTCATGTACAGAATGAATTCAATGTTGAATTAATAAAAAATAGCGCAGTAAAAATGCAAAATTAATGTTTTAAACATAATTTTTATTCAGTGCTCAGTTTACGGTAAAAATAATGTATAAATAATCCTAACTATATACCGATCCGTGAGGGTGTTATTTATATAATGTGGTGTTAATCATACTGATATTAATGCCGTAATTTAAAAAAAAAATAAAATAATAATAAACTTTGGCCCACCCTAGGAATTTCTCCTGTATCGTGGGAGCGTTTACAAACATTCAAACTCACAAACACAAACAGCCAGACCCGGAACAACTACTTGTAGGTCATACAAATATTTGTCCCGTGCGGGAATCGAACCCGCGTCACGCAGCGCAGCAGTCAATCACTTAACCACTGCGCCAACCATGTTGTCCGTTGTCGTTTTACCGTTTTATTACATGGGGCGCGGGCGGCGAAGTTTAGTGGGTGTCTACAAGTCCTAACTTATGACCTGCGTAGAAAATTTGCTAATTTATAATGAATTTGGGGTAATTTTGGTACTAAAAATGTGAATTTTAAATAGCAATAACTTCTTTATATTCCCAATTTAAAAAAAAATATGTTTGGTAACGTTATTGTGGTAGGTACCTATGCGCCACTTTTCGGATCGGACAGGGTTTTTGTTACATGCTGTATACATATAAGGTGTTAAAAAAAATTGTTTAGAAACTTTAAGAGGTGCTTTAGACCATCGAACTGAATAACTTTTACTATGGGAACAAAATTGAAAACGCAAAAAAAAAAACTGCTCTTCCATTCAACGCCAACAAGAACATTTATCCTTGTTATTCGATTGTAAAAAAGGCAAAGAAAGACTGTTATCCGCGCGAAGAGTCAATGAGAGTTACAGAAACATGTGCTGAAATAAATTTGCAGGATCTTTTAGATCATACATCTGCACGGTTGTGTATGTACTTAGATGAAGTACTCGAAAGTATAACAGAAGAAGAAAGAAGCTCTTTAGAGCTATTATCAAAATGGGGTTGCGATGGTTCTCAACAACAACAATTTAAACAAAAATTTGGAAATAGTACAGATAGTGATTCAAATATCTTCCAGAGTTCATTTGTGCCCATACGACTGATAAGCAATATTGGTGACCAAAAAAGGATTATTTGGCAAAACCCAGTACCTTCTTCCCCAAGATACTGCAGACCAATAAGAATCCGTTTCGTTCACGAAACAAGAGATATCACAAATGAAGAAATCTGCTATATAGAAAATCAAATAAAAACCTGAAAAGGAGTGAAATACCGAGAACGAAACGTGGTGTATTAGAAATAAAGCATACTTTGGCATTTACCATGATTGATGCAAAGGTTTGCAATGCTGCGACAAACACGTCATCTATGATGAGGTGCTATATATGTGGGCAAACATCAAAAGACTTCAATAAACTGAATAAAAAAAACGTAGAGAACCCGGATACTTTTAAATTTGGGCTGTCGACACTACACGCCAAGATTAGATTTTTTGAATCACTTCTTCATTTATCGTATAAGATACCTTTTAAAAAGTGGCAAGCAAGGACTCAAGAGCATAAAAACATGGTAGCAGATAGAAAGAAGGAAATTCAAGACTCTTTAAGAGAGGAAATGGGGCTACTGGTTGATATTCCCAAGGCAGGGTTTGGGAACACCAATGACGGGAACACTTCAAGGAGATTTTTCTCGGATCCTGAAACTTCTTCCCGCATTACAGGAATTGACATCAATTTAATAAAAAATGCAGTGTCATATTAGAAGCCTTATCAAGTGGCCTGAAAATTGATATAAAAAAATTTGAAAACTAGGCTGAACAAACTGCAAAACTATATGTAAATTTGTATGAATGGCACCCCATGTCGCCTACAATGCACAAAGTTTTGAGACATGGGGCCACAGTAATTGATCACGCTATTCTACCTATTGGCCAGTTGTCTGAAGAGGCAGCTGAGGCCAGAAACGAACACTCCCGCACGTATAGGCAGAGTTTTTCAAGAAAGTTTTCGCGGGAAGACTGCAATAGGGATGTCTTGAACAGACTTCTACTAAGTTCGGATCCTTTTTTGAGCAGCACCAGGCAAAGACCCCGAAAAAAAAGTAAGCCATTTTCCAGGGAGGCATTACAGCTCTTACTCCCGGAGACATCGCACGTCTCGTCATCTGTTGACGAGACGTGCGATGTCTCCGGGAGTGACAATGAGGAGGTGGATGGATCTAGTGAAGGCATATCCGATTAAAACGATTTTGTGTAAACACCTTATAAGTAAAATTGTGTGTGTATGATATTATAAATACAAATTTATCAACCTAACCTGCTTTTTATTTTATGTCTAATCGAAAAATATCACACAATACATAGTTTTGATCAACTTTCGAGGTTAAATACTCCTCTGTGCGTCGCGTAAATATAAATAATTATTGGGATATTTATCCGTATCTTTATTTATTTTAAGCCCAGTTACGCACGGGCGATTTTTTTCCGCAGCGATTTTTTTTCGTGCACTGGATTTTCAGCGCTGTGCTTAGCGCCGAGAGTTGAAAAACCTGGGGCCGTATTATGACATACTAATGCCACCATTATTCCAGTGTGAGTGAGAGACGGAGCTATACAAGACCGCTAGCAACATCCTTTTTTCGCAGTGGAATAATGATGGCATTAATACTTCATAATCAGGCCCCAGTGCGCGATAAAAATATTTAATAATTATATATAACAATATTTTAACTTCCGTGCGAACGTGGGCTAAGCCTGTTTATGTTTATTTATTTCCTTTAGGGTGGTCTCAAAATTAAAAAAAACGTTTTTTCTGTCTTATCGCTGTATGTACCCATTCCTTTTACTAAACTTAAAATATTATTATTACTAAATAATGAATACAAGTGAAATATTAAAAGTGTAATGCAAAGTACCTATTAGTAAAAGACAAATATTCCAATAATTTATATTTACGCGATGTCCGTAAATTCAGATAACTGTATTCAAGTAACTATGAAGATTTTTTATAATAGCTATAGATACTACAGTGCCTTATTATTATTACTTATTTATTACGTTTTTTTTTTTGAGAAGAATGGCTATTTCGTGCAATAAAAGTGATTGATGACAATTTTGGTGTATTTTCTAATCTGTCACTACCGATCACAAGTACTGTCACAACCGCCTCTGAGGTGTGGTCGGTTGTGACATTTTCTCTTTTTTTTCTAATATGCTCCTATGAGTTAACCATAATACAGAGGCCAGCAGGTCAACCTACCCGAAACAGTCAAATTTACCCAATCAACTTTGAACCTTATACTTTAGTGATAAAGTTGAAAATCTATTAAAGAAATTTGACAGATTGTAGTAGGTTGATATGCTGGTGTCTGTACTTAGAAATACAATTTTAGTATTTATACGTAAGCATATACAATAAAAAAACTTTTTTTACAGCTAACTGGCATAATAACAAAAATTTTGGCCGTCAAATGAAAATTGTCACAACAGTACCTAGTCTACCCTACATAAGAAGTGTACACACGCCTACACATCAAGCTATACATTTCCAGTTTATGCTGATCTCGCATTTTATAGGATTTCCGTACAATTCGAGGTCAGCTTATACTGGAAATGTATAGCTTGATGTGTAGCCGTGTGTACTACATTAAGGAAGGAAAGAGAGAAACTGTTGAGTACGGATAAAAGTAAACGAATAGGACATTAGTCAAAATTTTTAAGTTTTAGTGCAACGTTCACCTGAAATAACAAACCTACTTAGTTTCTAAATTGTTAACACATCAATAATAAAATTTGAAATGTATTTGTAGATTTAGTTTAGAATAGTTTACGTAATGATGAAGCAGACATGCCACTGTAGATAAAAACACGTTTTTTATTATGTAAAACTGTGTGTGTATGTGTGTGTGACTGTTCCTACCTAACAAACTTCATAAACAAGAGTTCAATGCTGAATTAAATAACAAATAGCTTAGTAAAAATGCCAAATTATTGTTTAATTAACACAATACTTACACAGAGCTCAGTACAGTTAAAATAATAATGATTAAAAAAGTAATAAGTATAAAGATTACATATAGAAGTAAAAAATCGTAATAGAGTTTGAGAAAATCGCGGATATGAAAGATCGTCAATGCCTCACGGACACCATCATAACCTTTAGATTTTATTTCCATCCTTGTATCCTATATCCTAACTCCTTCACCAATGAGTATTATTTGACACTTAAATTGCTATGATTTATGCCTGCAAATCTCTAACAGGGACTGGACAAAAATCTTCCCTAATTTCGAAACCATACAGACCTACTATTTTACCCAAAAAATCAAGTACAGACGCCAGCACATCAACCTACTACAATCTGTCAAATTTCCTTAATAGGTTTTTAACTTTATCACTAAAGCATAAGATTCAAAGTTGATTGGGAAAATTTAACAGTTTCGGGTAGGTTGACCTGCTGGCGTCGGGTACAATTTAGTCATCTATCCAGCTTGGTTTTACTTATTGTTTCTACGGATTACTCTAACGCTACTTCTTTTTTTTCAAAGCAATATCACTGTGTGGTTACTTAGTTCACTGCGAAGCTGACTTGGGACAAATGTGGCAGGCCCAATCCCTCTTCCCTCGCGCAGGAAAGACTCGTCTATACTTAACCGATTATTTACAATTGGGTAACTATGTTTTATTTATTACTATACTATTTTATTTCCTACCACTTCAAAAGTTAGACCTTCGTGCATCAATCTATCAACTATATCAGTTCTGTAAAACGCTGCTCCGGGCATGACCACTCCTCCTCTGTAAAAGAAAAGGATAGGTAACCAATGTGAGCATACTTGCAAAAGTTGCGAACTCATTTTCTATAAGCCGAATGTTTGTTGCAAGTAAAGAGTTTAGTAATGGCAATATTATTAAAGCTGGTTAGGTAATTCCGGACGACCAAAAATCACGTAGTGCTTAGTAGGGTGTGGGTCCTAACTTCCTACCGAGTCGTATCTCTCATACAAACGTCTTCTTAAGTTATATTATTGTATGTGCGCTTTTGTATTATATACAAGGTCCCATTAAAATAGATGGACAAATTTTAACACACCGTTCAGTACGTCTAACCAAACATACCTATCCAAGCAAAAAAAAAAACACTTTACAAAAACGATTACTTACAGTGATTTTATTTTGACTTAAAATAATAAATGGCATTGGGTAACCAACATTTTTAGTGTAATGCGTTTTTCTTTTTTTTTACCATAGTCCTTATTTTGGCCGTCTGAATGATTTCTAAAATTTTGTTCATCTATTTTAATGTGACCTTATATAATAATAATATTTTATTAATAAATTTGTATAATGCCGAGGCTGTTAATTTACAGACTAATATATATATCCACGTTCTCTTCGGGATACATAGGTTCATTATTAAAAAATACCTTCTGATAAATGGAAAAACTATCCTATATTGACTTCTCTCTAGAAATGAATAACAGGGGGCTGAAGAATTAAGAGGGCTTATCCTAAAAGTTGGCAACGTCGCAAATAGCTGTCAAATAATTACCTGTTTTTATTAATTTGGCAATGATACTAATATAATTGATGATTGATTTGATTGATTGATTTGATGATAATTTATGATGATTTGGTATGGAAATATGAAATGAGGCTAACTAGCGAACTAGAATATTAATAATAAATTGCAATAATTAATATCGTAATACCGACTATTTAGTTTTAGATGTAAAAAAAGTATTTGGAAACTTCCAAAATGTTTTTTTTACACCTAAAACGGTTACAACATCAAATTCAGTGATTATAATTGTAATTCATTATTAATATTCTAGTTCGCTAGTTAACCACATTTCATATTTCCACACAATAATATTGCGATATTAATCAAAATAGCTAAATATTTGACATAATATGTCAAATATTTCGCTATTTTGATTAATAATAATATTTACGAGTAATTAATATATTATATTTACGAGTTTGCCCAATTTCAAAATAAAATGAACAAAAGTAGATAAGTGCATTATAACTATTATAAGTAACTTACTTGGGCACGTTAGAGCTTTCTTTAAGTATTGTGATTGCACTCATGATAATCGCAACAGCTGTTGTGTCGTAACCTGGATCACTGCCCGATACCTGTGAAAATAGCAGGTTAGGTAAGTTACAGAGTTGCTTCACAAACATGTCGTGGTTTCAAGAGGACTAGGCAACTCTAGCTCATTCTGAACGTCTCCTCTCCCGATAATACTGGCGTCAATGGTTGTTGAACCCGCGGCTCTAAAAACTTTTTAAAAATTCCTACGTATCTTTAGAAAAATGAAGCTCTATCTATACGGAGGTATAACAATCAGAGGATCAACCTACCTTCACTGACATTTTTTTGGTCGGCTTCGAATTCAAATCCGCTCCTAAGTCCCAGCCTTTACCATTCAAAACGTAACTGTACTTCGTGTCTTGTCTCATCTTTTCCGAAGGTCCTCGATGTGATACGTAACCACACGTGACGAGACGTGGGAAATTAATTAATAGTTTTCTGAAGCACTTGAAGTAGCTCAAATAGTAGTATATGAACATCATGGGAACTACAATGAAATGGAAGAACATTGGCACTGTGGTATAAGCCTTGAAATGAGCGGGTTTCTTCTGACTTTTCTCGTGCAAATATCTTTGGGACATATTCACTAATTCCTTATCGATTCCAGGGTAAGGGAACCAAGTTCGGCGGTTGTGTCGATGGAAAAATGATCTGCAAAAAGTAAGTTAAATTCATACTTTCATCATTCTTTGGAAACCAGAAACTATAGAATGGCTCACTAGCCATTCTATAGTTTCTGCAATAAACCACTGTTTATTGCTTTAATTTTATTATTTGTGCAATAATTGTACAGACGAGACGCCAGCAGGTCAACCTACCCGAAACTGTCAAATTTTCTCAATCAACTTTGAACCTTATGATTTGGTGATAAAGTTGAAAATATATTAAAGAAATTTGACAGATTGTAGTAGGTTGATGTGCTGGCGTCTGTACATAGGGATTGTCCATTAATCACTTAAATTACTTATTAAGTACTTATATTTGAAACAAACTTGCATTTTACATTTCCGTGTAAAAAAAAAAAGTAAAAACATAATATTGAGGCTTAGTTAAACACTTATTTATTTCATATATTTTACTACGGACCGACTCCGCTAGGTACCCTAGAATTGTCCCAGAATTGATAAGCCTTTATCTGGCAACCCTATCCATAACTGATGATTGTAGAAAGAGTAAATACTATAGCATATGGTGCAAGCAAGTTCACGACACCCAGTATAATCTTGAACTTATTTAAAGCCTGATTACTTGTAGGTATCTTATTGTATCCTCATAGCTATTTTGAGGGTACTAAGTAATTTTCTCGATACGTACCTTTTCATTTCTTCAGGCTCTGGCTCAATCTGGTTAGGGAATAGCTCTTTCCATAAAGCCAGGCGGTCTTTAAAAGTCTCCAACTCATAAACGAGCGATATCCACGTTCCACTGTGTAGAACAGTTCGACCAGGAATATACGCTCTCTTTGGTATTAATAGTTCAGTATAACATTCTACCGTATTAAGTGTCCCTAAAAACATAATATATAATTATAATTAGGTATGTCGTATCTCTACGATGTTGACAAAAGAATAAGCGTTTTTGGATTTTGAAAAGGGGTACCTACTCAAGGTTTTCGGGGAGTATTTTACTACTTGCTTCGATTGAGAAGCGAACTAGAAAATTGGTATAAATTTAAATAATCTTAGGATCACATAATTAAAACATATCAAACGATTTATTTTAAAACTTTTTTACAAAAAAATAACACTATAAAGTGAAAAATAACTTTATTTCGGAAGTCGATGTTTGGTTTTTAATTCGTTTTTGCCACCGACTTCCGAAATAAAGTTATTTTCACATTGCAGTGTGTTTTTTATGGAAGTTGTTTGTTTTTTTTTTGTTGTGGTACCTACCTACCCCACACAAATTCGAATACAGGAAGTTATAATAACATCATCCTTAAAGACTAACTGGAAAACATACTTACGTATGAAGCTAACTCAAAAAGTACCCAAGCAAAGTTAATAAAGTTAATGTGGGACCATCTCGAGAAAAAAAAGAATTCCTTAAAAAAAAAAAATATTTGCAAATTCTATTTAAGACGGAGTTATATCCGATAAAACATGAAAAAAAAAAACATCCAAATTGAGAACCTCCTTCCTTTTCTTTAACGTCGGTTAAAAATCAACCACTAAAATCTTATTCTGTCGGTTTAGAAACTTTAGGCTCGGTAATAAGCAAATCTTTATGTATGGAAGGAGGTGAAGCGACAGTAGTGCATCGCAGTATGCAAATACGGTTGAAAATGGCGGTGCGTTTGATTTTGATTGAATCTCGTCTCCGCCAATAAAATGAAAGATATTTAGCAGTTCTAATTTAAAAAAAAAATACACCAATAAGTTAAAAAAAAATTACATATTTCTTTAGTTGACTAATTTTCCTTTTTTATAGTTACAAAAAAATAAAAGTGGTTGCTCAAAATATTGAGCATTTCGTGACGAAAAAGTTTTTGGGGTCTTTATTGTGTTTTTTTTTCCAAAGATGTGGATAATTTCTATTAAATATCTTTGTATAAGTTTTTTTTTATACTCTTGACTATGATACACTGTATTTTTGTTGGGCTTTTATTATGTAGAATTACGGCTAACAGTGCGACGAAAAAGTGGACGTTTTACGGTGTCTCTGCTTGGGTAGCGCCTTAAACCTTAGCATTAATAGGTAACTAAAGTAAACTAATAGTGTCAAACCTTATTATTTCTTTAAGTACATATTCGTAGCAAGTTTCAAGTTTTTAAAGTCCAATTCTCAAAAATATTTTTTTTAGTGGATGCGTACGATATAAAAGGATATAATAATATATACTTTATTTTATTTTAATTAATATAAATATATAATATGATATTTTTATTTATGAATTATAGAATATCGAGTTAAAAAAAGAAAACTATTAGAGTAGATAAGTACGTGCGCTGCATGTTTATAAATTACACGCAAACTAGGCGACAAGTGGACCGTGACCAGCGAATAGACCGTGAGTCA
This sequence comes from Xanthia icteritia, assembly GCA_949128155.2. Classification (NCBI taxonomy): domain Eukaryota; kingdom Metazoa; phylum Arthropoda; class Insecta; order Lepidoptera; family Noctuidae; genus Xanthia; species Xanthia icteritia. The sequence goes on along the minus strand of OX421942.2, from coordinate 8,989,146 downwards.
TGTAAAAAACTTAAAAGCCGCTCCGCGACTTGTGACCTGCACGCTAATAATTGCGTAACACGCATCAATCATAATCTGGATAATTTTGAAGGAATCCATTGCTTTATGTGTTCGAAAAATTTGTCTGCTCAATAACGTAAATAACGTAATGAATGTTGTTGAACTGTCAAAATGATTGACTGTGATGATTGATGAATTGATTGTGATTGTTCGTGTTACACAAATAGTGTCAAACTCAAACTCAAAGCATTTATTTCAATTAAACCATTTACAGGCACTTTTGAATTGTCAAGGGGTCAGTCAGTCAGAAATATGAAGCTAGTTGCCCATTCCAAAGCGTAGGTTCCTATGGAGAAGAACGGGCAAGAAACTCCACGGACACTCTTTTAAAGCAAAATATGGTTACATAATATTGGTTACATCATTCAAGTTGAGGTTATACATGTGAGAACGATGCAAAACACCAAAAGCGTCCGTTAGAAATAAAAACAAAAACCAACTCAAACATTAAATTAAATTAAAATCGCCGTGGCAGCTAAGAGATGACCAGTCCCTACTGACGGCGCCCGTTCACGAACATGACGTATGGATTAGCACCATTCAGCTCAACCATTTTGAAGGGAACTAAATGATCCAACACACGCGCCACCATCAGCGAGACATTAGAGTGAGCATGACATACTCTCAGCCACCAGGGCACATTCAAGTCAATGAAAGACATACCCAGTACCTAAATGGTAGCTTTATAGTCGGTACATAGTACTCACACATGTGCTATGCAATTATACAATGCTAAGAGATTGAATTTATACAATGCAAAGACAGTTTTAAAAATCTTCAGCAGCTCCAACGGTGTTTCCAAATGCTAATCAATTAATTTATACTTGTGGAGCAGGACCAGCGATGAGCCAAGCATTTTTATCAGCGATGTAATCCTCCAACTTATAATATGCCTGGCTACATAGTGTGCGTTTAATATAAGATTTAAATTTCGTTTCATTCAGTTGAAGTATGTGGGGAGGTATTTTATTGTAACATTTTAAACAGTACCCCATGAAAGATGAGTCCACTTTAGTCAGCCTGAAACCCGGTTGAACTAATTGGTCCCTATTCCTAGTGATATAATTGTGTTTTGCACCTCTTTTACTAAAAAGATGTAGATTTTTCCTTACGTACATAATGTTTTCATAAATATATTGACAAGGTACCGTCATGATGTTAATATCTTTAAACTGTTCTCTTAGAGAGTCGCGCCTGCGGAGGCCATAGATGGCTCTAATGGCTCTTTTCTGCAGAATAAAAATAGACTCGATGTCTGCAGCCCGTCCCCATAGTAGAATACCGTACGACATAATACTATGAAAGTAACTAAAATAGACTAGCCTCGCGGTATCTACATCAGTAAATGGACGGATTTTTCTCACAGCATATGCTGCTGAACTTAGCCGTCCCGAAAGAGATGTTAAATGAGGTGTACGACCAGAACCCTAATTACGTAAAACACGATCAATCGGAATTTGAATCGTTTTGAAACAAATTGCTAATCCACTGCTTATAATTATAAAAAAAAAACTGCTCAACAACGTGAATGGTGTTGAACTTTCAAAATGAAACAAGTTTCTCGTAATCGTTTCCGAAAATTTGGGTAAGTAATATATGATATAATTACAAAATCTCTAATATTTACAAGATATAGCAACTGAATCTATAATTTTATTTGATATAATGATCAGTTAATATAATAATAAACGATTGATATCATTTTTATATAACTATTTTTTATAAGCATAACATATTATATTGAATATAAAATCGTTTGATATACTACTTAAAAGACATAAAACCTATTTAGTCTAATATGATAAAAACGCCTAGTTTGCTCGCTCGTCTTCGCGCGTTAATTGTCACTGTTCTATCCTAACTCAAGTGATTCACCAACAATAGAGGGTATCTGGCCCTCGGCGGCCACTGCCGCGGCACGCTCACTTCATTCACTCGCCTTTCTAACCTAATCTAATCCAAATGATTCACCAACAATAGAGGGGATCTGGCGCTCGGCGGCCGCTCTCGCCTTAGCCCTTCTAACCTAACCTATCCTAGGCGGTGTTAACCTTAATGATGGTATCAATATAATATATATTTTAAACGATAGGCCTAATGATTTTAGATTAAATAAACGTTATATCCAATAAGGTTATACGAAATAAGTTTTAAAGTATATAAATGTTATATGTAAAGAAATTATATCAACTGTTGGGATGTCTCACGTTGATTATTTCTTATGAACGATAATAAAATGAAATTAGACCAAATGAGTTTATACGTTATGAGACGCACCCTGATGTGTTGTGTAATTAATTAGATAGCTGGGTGCATATCGTGTGATGGATTGCTGGGAGTTTAGAAAGTAGTGGAATGGCATATACCTGTTAATTAATTCGAATAACACACAATTTTCAACAATTTGCAAATTCGACCTTTGCCAGCATTATCGCCTGTTTCATCAGCACCTCTATTATTTATGCAACTGTTGTATAAAAAAGGGTGTCACACGAATGTCGGTTTATCACACGAGGCGAGTGTGATAATAGTGAGTGAGTGTTTTAATACCTAATTATCGACGGTGAAGTGTCAATAACTCGTAACTAAAATATTTCGAGAAATTCACTTTTTTATTGTTTTGAATTTAAAGGCGTTATTCGCATATTTTAGTAAAATCTAAATGAAAATGTTTTACTTTGTCAGTTAGGTGTTATTGGCACTTCGCCGTCGTTATGTAGAGTTGCATATAAGACTTTATCTACACCCATAATATGAATCCTCTATAAAAAATTCTGAAACCATAGGATGTTGTACAGTGTTGTAAGAACTCTATGTAAATTTAATTGCTGAGTATCTAATACAAACAAACTATGTATAGGTAATAATATAATTATTTATTGTAATAATTGTTTAATTTTTTTAAATTATTACGCTGTGGTAGTGAAACGCGGGTGCATGACAACGTTCTTTTTTTGAAATTCATAAAGATACCATGAATTGAATATTCAGAATGTGGCTGTTTGATGAGTAAGGAAGGGATCGAAAAAGCAAAGGAGTTGCATAATGAAATTTAGTACAACATTATAACACTCGTTTGGATGATATTATGGTTAAGAGGGAACAGGGCCTGCGATTCTCCATACAAATGTATTCCCCTTTTTTATTCCTGAATGATACCTCTAGAGCAATCATATTTTTTCATAAAATCAAGGTCTGGTGTAGACACGTCCCTGTTATATCCTGTTTTTAGCAACTTATTGGTAAAGAAAATAGGACCCTCCAAAAATTACAAAAATGCCCCATTTTTACCGCCGTGATTAGAGGACTACCAGACAAATTCGAAAAGTTTTTAAAATAAAAGAAAATGATAGGAACCTAGACATACTCTTTCTTAAAATTTTAATTTAAAAAATAATTGAATCGGCACAGTTTTCGAGGAGAAAAAAGGGGTTACGAAACGTCAATCTCGTAATTTTTTTTTGTGAAATTATCGGTCTGAGCTGCAGCTGTCCCTATCGCACTCTACGGAGGCAGACTTGAGGTAAGACGAAGGCAATAGTTTCTTCAAATACCTATTTTTCTAAATCCTCGTAGGCAATGTTCCCTCTTAAGTACTATGATACTGGTTGTTTTAATGTTGGCAATAAGCTTACTGTTTCAGAAACTTTTATAGAGGATTTATAGCATGAGTGTAGATAAAATATTTTATTAACTTTTGTACCTCGTTAGATATTTGCTGTAATGAAGATGTCATCCCCGTTATTTGTACGATGCCATACATTTTTTTTTAAATTTATGTACGTAGATGATTTTTGAAAATGGTTAGTAAACTTTTTCCTCTAAGTTTTAACCGTTTGATGCTATAAAAATTTGATTACATTGAAAGGTTTGTTAAAATATTGGGTAGATACCCAATGGAATACCAATGAAAGCCATTCAATTTGACAGTTTAGAGAAAAGTGATATTTATCAAAGGATTCTGGGTTTTCCAAAATACATAAAATTTGGGTTTTCTCGAATGTCATGAACTTTCGCCTAGGCTTTCTACGGTGCTTAATTGTTGCAAATTAATCAATGTGTACCTTTGAATTGTCTCTCTAAAAATATCATAGCGGTCTCGGTCGGTATGCTAGTATATCCACAACTAGGTACCACTAGAACACTTGCGTCTTCTGCAGCCTTGTGGAAGTCCCGGTAAATGCTAAGAATATGCTGTTAGAAAACGAAAAATAAATTAGAATAAAAACCATAGCCTCTATCTTCTGCTTCTCTCGTATCAGCACGAACTACTTATTTGTAAATAGCTCATGCCGCAATAAAAATATTAGCCGGTCAGCAAATTACTGGTATAGTACGAGACAACTTAGATAAAAAAAGAAAAGAAAGAAAATACGTTTATTTGCGGTAAACATGACGCAAAAAAAGAACACAAATTAAAAAAAATAAACAAGTTTAGGGAAAATATGCGTCACATCCACGCAAAACGGCCATCGCTCGGCATAATGCTGCGACCCTATGCAAGGCAGACCCCCAGCACTGTTTTTCAGCGACAATTGATGTAGCATAAATTTGCATTCATTCATTTCAATTTTACGAATGTATTTGGCTATATGACTTCACAAGATATTGCGTTTGCGTAAAGATAATTTTCACCTAAAGCAGTAATAAATATTGTTGATTTTGAATGCGCACTCAGTTCAGATGGTGAACGGTTTTACGAATTTTGCCAATCTAAGTTGTGTTGTACTGTAGCACGATTTACCCTCTGTTATAATTTGCAGCCCGCATTGTCTGAAAGTCTGACCACAGTGCTCTCCTTTCTCCCTTCTCTCATAGTTTCGAGAAACCACCTACATAATTATAGCTCTCTAGTAGCATTGATATAATATAAAACATATCAATGTCTAGTAGGTACGGTAGGCCGCACTTCAGTAATAAGAAAGTAAAGCTGGCCGCATTCATAATCCATTGAAACTGCTTGCTTCGCTAGGCCAGCTCGAAGTATTACCACTGACTTGTGGCCTACTGTACCTGGCATGGGAAATTATAAAATAACTTCTCCCGCTCTGGGCGGAGCGGGTGTCAGACTCTTACTGACTAAAACCCACCCGTGTTCCTTCAGTTGCCTGTACGTTGCCAGGGGCCACGGTATCCCTTTCGGACTTTCCCGCAACCCCGGCAGTACTGTACCGACCTTAGTTTTAAACAAAATTGTTTGCAAATATATACCTAGTAGTAACATTTGAATTAAAATACGTTTTTCAGATAAAAATTGTCTGGACATTGAAATGGTTCACAGATTCCAGTTCTTTCATTTTTTGCACGAAAAATATTATAGTAGGTAGTTTAAATAGAATTTCTTAAATGTCTACCATCACTGTTCCCTTTTGAAGTCGTAGAAGTATCGGTCGGTAGAGATGTTGAAGAATAAAAACTTACAAACATTTCAGCAGATATGTCAACATAATGTGTTCCAGATTCGATACAAGCTTTTACGATGGTCGGGCTGAGTATTGAGTTAGGTCCAGTACAGTTGATTACAATTTTCGCCATTTGCAATACTTTCTTCACGGATTCACCATTTTCAATGTTGCTTTCCACTATTGACATATTTTTGGTACCCAACCCTGTAATGAGAATACACGGAGTAAATTATCAAAGGTATTGAATAAAAAGTCCTTCCATAAGCTCGAATCTGATTAATACTGCATTGATATATGGATTTTCGTATGATGAGATTTGACACAGTTTTGATTTACATACTGTGGCGGCATCTACATCTCCACATGCGAACCACAAACACACATCAAAGACCTGACGTCACACAAAATCCTGACGTCACACAAATCCTGCATCGCGCAATTAGAGTTTACCGCGCGAACGAGATATTGTATGACTATCCGACATCAACCATCGGGCATTTGCCTGCCAGACATGACAGCCGTCAGGTCGGAGGATCCTCTCTTTTCTATAGACGATGAGTGAACTTTACACCCTGTTGTAACCTTTAAAGTTATCTTTGAACGTGATAAAATTAGAGCTGAAGCACAAGCATTCTGACTAAGGAGGTGTTTTTTTTTCTTACCTATTTCCTATACTCGAAAACTTCAATCCAAACTCAGGAAATCTCTGATTATAAACCTTGATGCGTTGTGTAACCCTACAAAGTGACATTCTCAACATTGGACTAAGCAGACCACTGCTGGACATAAGACCTCTCTAATTGCATCACAGTACAAGATTAAATTGTAATTAAAATACATATGAACGAAATTGGAACAAACCGATGGTCAAATGCTATAGCTGTTTCATTAGCCTTCAACTGCTTTTTGAATAATTAGTAGGTGAGTAGGTACCTTGAGGTTATAGAATAAATTTATTAATATTAAGGTATGCATTTTATTTCTGCCGATTATGAATTAAAGGTCTGTATTAGATAAATCGATCAACCTATTGAAAATGTCAAGAGGTTATCTGAAGAGGAAAATAAAAGGCGTTCACTCTGAAGCAGTGGAGCAGTCTGGAGGATTTTTTCTCATGTTTCATCAACGATAAGTTTGGGGTTTAATTTAGATGTTATCCTATACTTACTATTAAATAAGCAATATTTGTATATATACCTATTTGTAATCACGTTCTCGAAAACGGCTCTAACGATTTCGATGAATTATAATATAGGGGTTTATGGGGGCGAAAAATCGATCTAGCTAGGTCTCATATCTAGGAAATTTCGTTTTCTCCGAATTTTGACCCGAGCAGAGCTCGGTCGCCTAAAGTTTAGAACAAGATAACTACCTACTAACATTAGAATAATTGAAATTTGACAATTGACAATAATTGACGATAGAATTAGTAAATACCTACTATTATGGCAGCATGGAATTAGTAAGTACCTACTATCATGGCAGCATGGAATTAGTATGAACTATCCTATACTATTAAATGAACATTCTTTATTTTCACCAGTGCAGAGCTCGGTCGCCCAAGTACTTTTTATTAATTTATTAATTATTAAAAGACTGGTGTCCCCCTGCAGGGCAAAGACCTCCCTACACTCTTTCCACTTACATACATACGTACATAAACTCACGCCTTCTTCATATGGGGGTAGGCAAGAACTACAGACCGCCACCTGCTCGTTAGCTCAGTAGGTTAGAGCAACGGTATAATTCCATTCTATTTCCACGTATATCCATTTAAACCTTCTAAGGACCAGCCTAGTTTTTGTTCAAATCGTCCAGGTTCATCCCGACATCTCCGTCTGGGCCTGCACGCGATACCGCTTGCCATTCAGCGAGATGCTATTATAATAAGATAAAACGACATGAGCGAGAAAATCGTTGGTAGTTCCGGGATTACTTACCAGCATGTTCTCGCTGAAGTATGGCTCTATTACTACTGGGGACCGACATAGAAATACTAGTGTGACTACTAGAATCGAATAGACCGTTATATTAGGTACCTATACCTAACCTACCCTTATTAGGCAAATGGACTTGACCGAAAGTTATCGGCCTTTATTCGAATAAGTTAGATTTCCTTCGGAATATCATAAAAGAAGAATTTAATTAAACTTACACGTAACAGTTATTATTTTTATACTGTTTATAAAAAGGTGCTACCTAATTATCTACGTAATAAAGATAAGATAGCCTTGTTTATTTACTAAAATTTACTACTTTATGAGTTTATATGAGTTTATATAATTGTTTATAATTTTACTTTATTTATTGTTGACATAATCTACTCATTACAATGTTTTTTTTTATGAGTTGTATTGCAATATGTGGTTAGCTAGCGACCTCGATAATTTTTTACTTTACCTCAATGGTCCTAGTTTATCAATTATAACTTCTAGTTACAGCTATATGTAAGCGGGCACGCCCTTTATGTCTGGAGGCTTTTATTTAGATATTGTTTTCGTTAAGTTATTTTTATTTCTGCTTGAGTATAGTTCTCGATGTTTTTGGTTGGTATATTGGCGTGTGCTAGCTGTCATATGGCTATTAATTTTATAATTTAAATTATGTTCTGTGTTGCGTAATGTAAATATCATTTTGCATACTATTATATAGAATCTTTTTTACTGAACAGACAGCTGTGCTGCTGGGGAGTTTGTTGCGCCACTTCTTCTTCCCAGCTAAAGCACTAGGAAGTGGTGAAGGGTGGGCGTTTTGGGGGACTGTCTTATGTAATTTTGACGTTCGAAAAGTGCTGATTCTCAGCCTAGTTTGAATAAATGACTTTTGAATTTTGAATTTTGAATTTTACAATATTAACCTAAATAGCTTGTTTTAAAGATTGCCGAGTAGTGATAAGACCAAGTGGATGTAGATGTAGTTATCTACTTATTACATACTCGGAATTTCCTATTCTCTATTTGAAATAAGAATGACAATTAAAGAAGACATTTAAACAATTTTTTTTACAATCCGTTCAACCGATTCTGATTTCTATACCGTAGGCATAAAGATGGCATTAAAAGCAAAAAAGGGGTTACAATACCAACTTTACTGCAGCTGCATTTGTCAATGGCATTAAAAGCAAAAAAAGTGGTTACAATACCAACTGTTTACTGCAGCTGCATTTGTCATGCCACCAACGCAATTGAAGTCAAAATCGGTTGAACGGACTGTAAAAAAGGTTTAGTTAAATGTCTAATCTTATTTCAAATGGAGTATAGTTAAAGTGAATATCATAGAAGTTGGCTTCTTCGTGTCGGATTGCCGTCGTGAGAGAACAATGAGTGCATTAGTGTCTGTGCACACACTTGTGCATTATAATATCTCCCACATAGATGGCAAGTCTGCGCTGAGATTGGCTGCCATGGCTTAAATACAGTCTGGACTTGTGGAGGATTATTATGACGTCATGCTTTTTTTTGTAGTCTTCAAAATATTGGATACCTAGCTACCTTTACTTTAGAAACATTTTAATTTTCAGCAAGTTTTCATTCATTAGCACTAATTGCTGCTATCTAATTACGCAATACATTTTCGTAAACAATTACGACAAATTTATTTAATTTTGAAAGTTGAACAACATTCATTGCGTTATTTACGTTGTTGAAGCAATGGATTAGTAAATTCAATCAATTTGATCATGTATTACGTAATTAGGATACAAAACCTCGATCCGTATTGTAGCCTAGCTACCTACTGTGAAGGTCGTCTGCAAAAGGGAACCTTGCATCATGCAGGCTGGTAGAAAAATAATTCCGATTAGACTCGCTCCCTCAAGGTCTCAAGCGATTAGATTATCAATTTAAAAATAAACTGTAAGGTTGTTTTTTAATAAGACACAACTGTTTTAGTTACGTAAAACATTTGACCTCTTCTTTAATTAAAATGGATAAAATTTTGAAAAGTTTTTGATTAGCGGCATCGTCATAATATCCATTGTGGTACCAGTATCCTAATTGCGTAACACACTTTCAATCACAATCCGAGAGTTTTGAAGGATATTGTTAATTAATTACTTCATAAGTTAAAAAAATTGTACTCCAGAACGTATTTGTTTTTTTTTCTCTAGGCTCTAAACTGTCCTATGGAGCAGAACCAGCATGTTTCCAAGCATTGTTATCTTGGATATAATCCTCTAATTTGTAATATGCTTGTTTACAAAGTGTAGTTTTTATACGAGTTCTTTTATTTTTTTATTTAATTGTAATATATAATACAAGGTATTCTGTTGTAACATTTAACACAGTACCCCATAAAAGATGTATGTACTTTAGATAATCTGAAAAATGGTTGATCTATTTTATCTTTATTTCTACAATTGAAATTATGTATATCACTAATTTTATTAAAAAGATGTAGAGTTTCTCTCACATACACAATATTTTCATAAATGATTTGGCAAGATACCGTCATAATATACTTAAATCTTTTTAAATAGTTCCCTGGGAGATTCGCGACGACGTAGATTATAAATGGCTCTGACAGCTGTTTTGTAAAATAAAGATGGATTCAATGTCAGCAGCCCGACCCAACAGTAAAATGCCATACGACCTAATACTGTGGAAGTAGCTAAAATAAACCAAACGCGCGGTTTCTACATCTGTTAACTGTCTTATCTTTCTAACAGCATAAGCGGCCGAGCTTAGCCGCCCCGCAAGATATTGTTATGTATATGGGGTAGGAGACCAACAGTAAAATCGTCGTCTGCTCAACAACGTAAATATCGCAATTAACGTGGGTGAACTGTCAAAATGAAACCCATTGCAATAAATTGTAATTTTATGTGTGTTACGCAAATACCCCGCAGGGTTAAAAAAGTCCTACAGTAGGTATGTACCCACCTACGTTATTTTATCTAGTCTACTAACTTGGTTTTCCTATTAGGTATCCTTCTTCTTTACAAGTTTATTATATTAAGTCACAATTATTTAGAACCATAAATATTAATCTTACCTGTTGCATTGAGTTCCGTTACCAAACCCTGCAGTTTATTCTTAGAGCGACCTGAGATGCCCCAAGTAACATCCCAATATTTTTCTTTTGTCAACCTCGCAAGATGTTTTACTGTGCATTTTCCGGTAAAACCTGTAGCACCCAACACTATTATATCCAAACTTTTATTTGCCATAATTATGTTTCAGAATTATTTTTTTAACTTTTTTTTGTCTTGGTAATAACTTTGTTGTAGTTTACTTCTACAGTTCCGCTGTACTACTGGTCAATTCAAAACAAAAGCGGACGAACAACTTCAAACGCTTGCTTGTCAAAAATGCGTGCGCGCGTCAACTGCCTTGACCCTTTATTTTTTTTTAAATACCGAACAGGTTTTTGTATCAAATACCGAAGTTTGTTATCATGGAAATTAATAGTTAACATTAGTTCTGTTTCATAGATTACGCTCTGCTCTACCCATTCTGTAAGTTTGGCTTTTTGATGAGGAAGGAAAAGGAAACTGAAATCTATCTGTGGAGCGGTTGATGCCAGATGTTCACCATCTACCTACGGAGTATACTAGAAAAGGAAGGACAGAGAGACTGTTGAGTACCTACGATAAAAATAAAAGAATATGATATTGGTCCTTTTTCTGTTTTTTATTGATGTTTTTTAAGTACAAAATAATTATTATACACTGACGGACTCATAAGCTGCATCAAAATTCAGATTACTTTCGAATTCATATTTTTGATAAGTATGCAAACTTTTTAGATTAAACTAAATGAAAATGTCGAGACTGTTCCATTAATCATGAAAAAAAAAAACTAAATTTAAAAATAGAACTGCAGGTAAAATTATAGCCGGGAAAATAAAATTTATGCATAGTCTCAAATTCGTGTGTTATTATTATTAAAGTTTGAAATTAATTCTTTTTGTTTTTTTTTCATTTGCGATTTAAATTATTGTTACAAATTGATTATTAGTCTTTTTAACTCAACAAAAGTTTCGTAACCATAAATATGGATACTTCGTCCGAACAAACCGCTCAAATTGAGGCATTGGTGCGGGAAGGCTTGGATCAACGAACGATTGCTACAAATTTAAATTTAAACCAGTCTACGGTTTCAAGAGTATACCGAAGGTTTGAGGAGATAGATTCTTACAAAAGGAGACCCGGTACCGGCAGAACTCGAGCAACCACCCGTCGTGACGACCGATTTATTGTTTCAACTTCCCTACGAAATCGTTTCCTCACGTCAGTAAACATCGAAACAGAGCTGAATGAAGTGCGTGAAGTAAACGTGAGTGCGCGCATAATAAGAAGGAGGCTTAAGGAAGTGGCAATCGAGTGGCGCGAGGAGGCGAAAGAGTGGCGTGAGGAGGCGAAACGCCGGAACGTAACTCCGCTGCCGCGAGAAATCGCGGCACAGCGGACAGAGCTCCGGCGGGATCTCATGGCGTCATAGAGAGTGCGATTGTCGCAACCCAGTGCTGGGCACGCCACTATTGCGGCGATAAGTCCCCTCTTTGAGGAGTGGCTAGAGAGGCGCCACGGCGTCCTCACCTTCCGCCTGACGCAGGTCCTCACCGGACATGTTTCGGGAGGTTCCTGTTTCGTATCAGGCGGGAGGAAACGCCCGGGTGTCATCACTGCGTGGATCGCCCGGAGGACACGGTTGAGCATACGGTGGAGGTCTGTCCGGCTTGGGCAGAGCATCGCCGTGTCCTCGTGGAGGCGATCGGCGGCGGGGATCTCTCGCGTCCGGCCCTAGTCCAGGCCATGGTACGGAGCGAGAGGGCATGAGAGGCCGTCACCTCCTTCTGCGAAGCAGTAATGCTCGCGAAGGAGCAGGCAGAACGCGTGAGGGAGAGGCAAATTTCGCGCCCTCACGCCCCTAGCCGCCGCAGGAGACGCCCTGGGCATCGGGAATCGCAGGCTGATTCCCGGCCCGGTTCACCGATGAGAGTAGGACATGTTTAAATGGTGCAGACGTTCCCAGAAGAGTCTATCGTCGACGTGGGGAGAGATATACTCAAAGATGCATTGAGGAGCGTTGTTCCTTTTGGAGGCGGTTCGTATATGGTGTGGGGTGGCATTTCGATGATCGGGCGAACGGAACTTGTGTTCATCAACATGGTTCGTCTAAACGGTAGAAGAAGAGGTTTGACGGCACAACGCTATATAACAGAGGTTTTAGAAGCTCACGTGGCACATAATGCCCGACCCCACGCCGCTGCACAAGTTCGACAATATTGCGAAGAGGTTGGGATACGTACCATGAACTGGTCAGCACGCAGCCCGGATCTTAATCCCATTGAGCATGTTTGGGACAGTTTAAAAAAAGCTGTTATGCGAGAAATCCTGTGCCCACAACAGTGGCAGCACTAAGATCAGCGATTTTACAAGAGTGGAACAATATTCCGCAAGACCGTTTAATAACCGTAATCAGATCCATGCGGAACCGATTAGGATCTATAATAAAGGCACGAGGACAATAATATAGCCTATTAAAGGAAAAAAAAACGTGGAATGACAGCTCACTTCACCCAAGTTTTCACCGTGAGATTTTTACAGAATAGATCGGCTGTACTTCTACTTTTTTATTATTGTATAAACCAATTTTTCAATAAAACCAATTTTTGTTATATATATCGTTTTTGTTCAAAAAAAATTAATGGTCCTTTCCAGTATACAAACATACACTTAAGGATATAACGCTGTTATGAAGTTAATGAAGCAAACTATAGGTTTTAATCATAGACGTATAAAAAAAGTTCGGACGGAACTGCCGCTAAGACAAAACTGTGTCCCGTAATGGCAGCAACCACTTTATGTGTGAGTGAATTTAGGGTTGCCATGTAAACCATATTTACCCATTTATTATTGCTTTATTTTACTAAGACAAATACAAGTCGTGTGTAGACAGAATTATACCGTGCCACTTCAAAAGGTTTAATGGTAAGAATCAATTATTATGAAAATATAAAAGTAAAGTCCGCAAGGGCGTATTTTTTTTCGTATTGGGTTTTCGACTCTCTGTTTAGCGCCGAGAGTTGAATATCAAACAGTGTGTTATTTGACGCGCTGGGATACGCGCTGGATGCGCTTTGTTGGATTCTCATTACTCGGCTCAATAACGAGAGTTGAAAATCCAGTGAACCAAAGAGAATCGTCGCGATAAAAATACGTCCATGCGAACCTGGGCTAAGGAGCCGGGGAGCACGGTTCGCAGCCGCTATCTTGGATTTTAATTTTGACCAAATTCACACTTTCTCATAGAGAATGTCGCAGGGCCATAAGTACTCAGGGACACGATGCACATCGCCACGCCGCCATTGCGCCGTCACCGTCGCCGCACCGCCACCGCGCCGCTTCCACTTGATTTTGCCATATCACTTTACAATCCGCAACGGCGGCGGCGCTGCTGTAGGGCTCGCAGAATGGCAAAATCGGGCGGAGCCGGCGCGCGGCGCTGCGGTAGGGCTCGCAGAATGGCAAAATAAAGCGGCGCCGCCGGCGCGGTAGTGGCTCAGTCTACATGGCTACACGGCGCGACTACGGCGCGCTGGCCGCACGGCGTCGTATCGCTAAGCACTTGTATATGCAACGTTGCTAGACCGCTGCCGCGCCGCCATATACACAGCTAGGCGCGGCGGGCGACGCGGTGGCGATGGCGGCACGTCGACCGGCGTCGTGTCGGTAAACACTTTCGCTATTTCGTTCCGTGTCGATTTCTAACAGTTTACTCCCGTTCTAATAAAAATATAATAAAATAGGTCAGAAATATTACAATACACTATAGCAAACTAGTACATCTTCCACACTTTATGGTTTATATAAATTTCCCATGTTTCGGGTAATTTGCACACGTGAATATTGGCAGCACTGGCCTTGTGACGAATTTGGTGAATGAAGATTGATTTTGTTCTATAAAATCGGGAATTGAATGATTCAATTATTCATTTATCTATGGAACGTGATTCCTGGATTTTTTTTCTTCCGATCACTACAGTTTTTACACCATTTCACCACAAAAGACATGCTGTATCTTAAAAACAAAATTCGCCGCATAGACGTATCGCCTGCGTTGACGTTTGCGCGTAAATGGCTGACTATTGTGTGAATGTGTGCGTAAAGCGGCTGTACGTAGGTACAGCGAGCTGGCTGACTCTGAGTGACACAGTTTTTTGTTAGCGAGAATCTGTCCGATCTTTTTTATACATCTATGGTTTCAATTTAAATTTGTATTAAAAGTTTGAATACTTGGTTAAAATGTTTATTTCAAAGGCGTTTTGAACATTGATGCAGTTTATGAGTCCGTCAGTGTACATATTAAGTTAAGTTTTCTGTTTCTTTTTCCTATTATTTAAAGTAACATTAATGAAATATTGTAAAAAAGCACAAAGATATTAATTTATTTATTTAATACTTCAAGCACAGAAAAGTACAGAGGCGGACTTAATGCCATAGGCATTTTCTACCAGTCAACCTTTGGGAGATGCAGAGACAAACAGTGGTAGGTGCAATTACGAGAAATTGAGGAATATTTTTAAAGGAACTATAAAGATACACATATACCTATTACAAACTATTAATATAATATATATGAATAATTATATATAAATATAAGCACAAATAAATATACATAAATACACGAATATACTATGTATATTTAGTTACATTTCACTAGAAAAAACAATCATCAAAAAATGCTAATCGAAATCCATGAAGAGGTCTGCTTCTACACAGCTAGTGCTTAGTAAGTATGGTAAATTATATTTCAAATTTATATAATATTCTATAGAAAGCTAGTCAACAGTGAAGTGAAGCCGGTGGTGTAGTTTGATTGTAGTGTCATTGTAAAAGGTTGGAAATGTGTGCGTGTGAGCGTGTATGCACACAGCGGATGTGTAGTTTTGGCATGCTTCACTGTATTGTTCGCAGCGCTCTGTCTTGGTTTTTTATTTGGTCTAAGATAGAAAGTAGCTTACTACTACTTCGATAATTATTTTTGAAATAACAATTATTCGTATCTGAATATTCCTAATGCATAATATAGAATTAAATTATGGTCTGTAGTAAGAGTAACAAATTCATAATTGATTTATCCATCGATCGATAGTTTACTGTCCACTCTCGCGCATCCCTTACGCAAAAGCGCATAAATAAACAGTACCTGTAAGCCACAGTCGGGAAGACACGAGTCTTTAGCGTTACGGGAGACTGCTAGTGATGTTCTATATTATGATCAGTGATAATACCTATTTGTAAAGGCATTATTATTGTGCGAATGTAAGAAATTAATAGCAAAAATGGCTAGCAGTCAAATGACTACTGAAGAACTCCTTCGTGTGGAAGACTCGTCGCTTTTTAATTAGATCCATCGATGCATCGCGCAAGCAGGGTTTACCGCGCGATAAGTATACAATTTTACGACGTCCCGATATCAATCGTCAGGCAGTTACCCACCAGACAGAAAAGAGAGGATCCTCCGACCAGACGGTCGGAGGATCCTCTCTTTTCTGTCTGGTTCCTCTCTTTTCTATGGAGGGTTAGTGAACTTAACACCCTGTTCCTCATACCTATATAGCGGCTTTATGTCGTAGCAGTAAGGGTCATTAGGAGGAGTAAGGGCAATAGACTCGGTCAATATGGATAACTGGTGAAATGTGGGTGTAATGTAGGGTAATTGCAGTGATAGCCTAGTGACCGTCGGACTGCCAAGTCGAAAGATCTCGAGTTCGAACCCAAGGCACGCACCTCTAGCTTTACAGATTCATGTGCGTATTGTATAATTATCGCTTGCTTCAAAAACGGTGAAGGAAAACATCGTGAGGAAACCGCCATGCCTGGGAGATATTTCTCGATGGCATGTATAGTCAAGTCAGAAATTAAATGAAATTGTTTATTCTGTAAATAGGATACTGGAATCACTTTTACACGCCATATTAAAAACAAAATAGCTAGATTGAGTTCGGCGTTTTCTAACTGACTACTCTGAGAAGAAAGGCCGAAACAAACTCAGAGATCACAGTCTCTTTTAAAGTCTAGACATAATCTTGGTCAGGCAATATGTAGACCTGTCCAGTGAGTGCAAGCATTTGTCAGTAATCGCGGAGCTCAACTCAGAACTTAAGGAGCTCAACTCGACGAACAATACCAAATAAAGGACATTTGGGTAGGCCGCATAAACTACTCAAACTGCCAGACCATCATTAAAACTAACTGAGAAAGATAAAATTAATGAAAGTAAAGAAAATATCCACATATTCCTCACATTCACAAAAATAAAAAATACTTTACAAAGTAATCATGTCATTTTGTATGTAATATTTGACATTGTCAATGTTTATATAAAACAGTACCCTAATTACGTAATACACGATCACAATCGGAATTTGAATCGTAAAAATGAAACAGGTTAGTCGTAATCGCTTACGAAAATGTGTTGCGTAATTACAGGTTAGTCAGTAACCGCACGAAAAGTAGAGGGTATATCTCTGCCTAACCCGTCGGGATTGCCGGCGTGATGTTATGTTATGCAGAAAGGATTTTCTTAGTGCAAGTGTTTCCGCTGATGTGCGGTTGACTGTTATGTAAGTACCTAACAAACTTCATAAATAGGGTTCAATGGTGAATTAAATAAAAAATGCCAAAATAATGTTTTTACTTAACATAATGTTTATTCAGTGCTCAGTACCAGACGCCAGCGGGTCCACCCTTTATAGCAGAACTTTTTATGTCATAATATTATTTTGCATAACAGCGCATAGCATAAACTTCATTTCGCAGAAAATCGTTTGGCATACACTCATTTATAATACATTAAAAACGCATAATTTTGTAAGTCAGAATCATCTTTAGGCATAAATTTCATATCCATAATAATTAAAAAGTAGAACCATCATATTGCAGAAAGTTCACTGTCAGAATCGTCTTTTGGCATAAACTTCATATCCATAATAATTAAAAAGTAGAACCATCATATTGCAGAAAGTTCACTGTCAGAATAGTCTTTTGGCATACATACATATCATATCGATAATCATTAAAAGGTAGAACTATCATATCTCAGAAAGTTTACAGTTAGAATCATCTTTTGGCATACTTTTCATATCCATAATAATTGAAAGACTCATCTATCACATTACGGAAAATTCATAGTTCATGCATGGTGTAAGCTTACACCATGCATGCATCAAGCATGTAGCATGCAAATATGCAAAAAAGCACACACCATGCATACATGCATCAAGCATGTAGAATGCAAACATGCAAAAAAGCACACTCCATGCATGCAGCATGCAAGCAAGCATGCAGCATGCAAGCAAACATGCAGCATGCAAGCAAGCATGCAACATGCAGCAGGCATGGTTTCTGTCACGGCTCCGGCGCTGCGGGGCTCCGGCGGTCCCACGCAAGCTTCTCGTCGCAGATGGTTGTAACGCTCACCACGGCAGCTTCGGCTTGCTGGCCGGCTTAAGCCGGCCAGCCTCAGCCGCGGCGGCGAGCGTTAAAACCACCTGCTCCTCAGCTCGCGGGCCGCCTCGCCCCTCCGCGCCTACGCGGGCTTAAATTACACTCTAGGGGTAGGGCAGACAAGACTACGTGCAGTCTGTTTTGCAGCGATTCGGTTCTGTCACTTCACTAACTTTTGTATGTAGTACAACTTATTGACTTTTTAAGACAATATTTTAATTTTAATTTAAGGTTAAGAATATGATTACATTTTATAGAAATGACAATAATTATGCCTCATAAAATTATTCCAAATGAAATTCTGCCATCTTCTTAATATGCCAAGTGAAATTATTCCAAATAATCGTCGCTCTAAATAAACGTTATGTGAAACGAAAATATGCGAAATTAAGCTTTGCCAAAAGTAATTATGCCAAATAAAATTCTGCCATCTTAAAAGTATGCCTTTGTAAATTCGGACATATAAACATTCGGCCAAACAATAATTATATTAAATGATTTTTATGCCATATATATATTCGTTTAAAGAAGATTATGCCAAGTGTGTTATGCCAAATAAATTTCGGAGCATCAAAATTCTGCCAGATAGAGGGAACCCGACGCCAGCACATCAACGTACTACAATCTGTCAAATTTCTTTAATAGATTTTTAACTCTAGCACTCAAAGTTCAAGCTCATGGTTCAAAGTTGATTGGCAAAATTTGACAGTTTCGGGTAGGTGAACCTGCTGGCGTCTGTACAATAACAATAACAATGATAAAAATAGTAATATAAAGTTTACGTACATAGATACCACAACCTCTTCTTTTTAAGACGGTTAAAAACCAAATTTCAGTAATAGATAACTAATTTTATTTATCTATCGACCATTTAAATACTTACGAGTACTAGTCTAGTTACAACTTACTCAAATTAAATAGGTGATAATCACCACTTTGAGTAGGTATCTATTTAGTACAACTTACTGAAAAATACGGTTGACTACGAAGGTGAAGTGTCTTTAAATACTGATAATTTTCAGATTAAGTGAAAATCTCCACTTTTCTGGGATCGACCGAAGCTAGGTATCTCCAGCGTTCTTGAGACAAATCTGTTCCTGTTGCTTCGTCAATATTGCTGAAACTACTGTGCTTCTTAGACAATTTTATCAGCAAAGATTGAGTCGAAGAGGAGCTTGGTTATGGCTCTGATAGATCACAGGAAGTTTTACCGCAATCGGAACATGGCAAATTAGAAGAATTAACATGTGCATTGATGCAGTCTGCGAGAAAAGCCGCATGATTTGTATTTCTGTCAATCTCTAAATAAGAATCGATTTCTTTAAATTCTGAAAATCTGGGGTCGAAAAGAGATGCCACTACTACATTTTTGGTCAAAGGAAATCTGTGATCAATGTTCTCTTGCATATTTGATAACGCCATTTTGACTCTTTCTTCGTCTGAGATGGCCTGAGTCGGCGCTAAATTTGAAAAACCTTCTCGGCATTATAGTAGGCTCCCCAAAGCGACGCGCGGCGGCGCGGCGCCTACCTCTACTGCGAAGCTAAAATCTGTTGATTTCGGACTTCATTTTCACCCTTGGGTCCTACCCTAACTCCTTCACCAATTAGTATAATTTGTAATTCGCGTTAAACACTGCAAAATCTCTCCAACCCAGGGACTGATAAAAACCTTGCCAGCCAGCCCAATTCCACTTCCCTCGCGCAGGCAGGTTCATAATAATAACAACTTTATCTAACAATAAGTCTATACCTACTTAATTTGGTTAACTATGTTTTATTTAGTTTATCCCCTACCACTTCATAAGATAAACCATCGTGCATCAATCTATCAACTATATCCGTTCTGTAAAACGCTGCTCCGGGCATGACCACTCCCCCTCTGTAAAAGAAAAATGAAGGTAAGCAATATAGGCGTAATCACAAACATATTTTCTGTAAGGCGACTGATAATTGTAAGTAAGACTTAGCTGATGGCAATATTATTGAAGCTAGTTTGGTCATTTAGGACGACCAAAATCACGTAACGCTGGGCAGGGTGGGAGCCCTACTGAGTCCTATTCCTCATACAAATAACTTCTTATAAAATATGGCAACAGTCTAATCCTGTCTTGAAAAATCCGCAACTGATAAACCTCCTATCTCATGAAATAGTCCTGGACTAGTTTTAGCAATGCAAGGTATTATTATGCTTGAAGACTAAGGTCTTCAACCAGTGCGTCCTGCCCGCTCTGACATACGGTGCCGAAACGTGGACACTGATAGTCGGGCTGGTCCACACATTCAAGGTCGCTCAGCGCGCTATGGAGCGGACTATTCTCGGAATTTCTTTGACGGATGAATCAGAAATGAAGTTATCCGGAAAAGAACTGGAGTTCGACATAGCTTGCAAAGTAAGCAAACTAAAGTGGCAGTGGGCTGGCCATGTTTGTCGAAGGCCGACCTTAGGCCGACGTTCGCACGGACGTAATAAAATCGCGGCGATTTTTTTAATGCACTGGATTTTCAACGGTCTGCTTAGCGCCGAGAGCTGAAAATACAACAGTAGTTTCAACGCGCTGGGACGAGAGTGCGTCCCAAAGCGTTGGATTCTCAACGTTCGGCTCAACACCGAGAGCTGAAAATCCAGAGCGCGATAAAATCCGGCTACGATATTTTTACGTCCGTGCGAACGTGGGCAAATTGCGTAAACAAGATCAATCAGGATCTGAATCGTTTTGAAACAGATTGCTTCATAAGTTCGAAAAACAAATCTGCAAACAAATGAATGTTGTTGAATTGTCAAAATGAAACAGATTAGTCGTAATCGTTTACGAAAATGTGTTGCGTAATTAGATAGCTGGAGTGGTGACCGCGTATCGGCAAGCGTAGTATGGGACGCCCCCTACCCAGATGGACCAATGACGTTAAAAAAGTGGCTGGAACAGACTGGATGAGAAAGGTGGAGGACACGTTGTCGCCCATCCTGGGACAGGCCTATGATCAGCAGTGGACTGCGATAGGCTGAGTTGATTGAAGGTAGTATGTGCGCTAGACCTTTGCATTATAGATAAAAATAATATTTCAATAACTTTGTAACCGCTGTTCAAATTACGGAATAAGATTATATTTCTACATTCTCTTCTGGATACATAGGTGCATAATATAGGTACATTAATACCTACTAAATAAATATCGTAAATTAAAGTAGATAGGTGTATTTTAAGTAACTTACTTGGGCATGTTGGAGCTTTCTTTAAGTATTGTGATTGCACTCATGATAATCGCAACAGCTGTTGTGTCGTAACCTGGATCACTGCCCGATACCTGTGAAAATAGCAGGTTAGGTAAGTTACATAGATGAGCTATTTCACAAACATGTCGTGGTTTTAAGAAGATTAGGCAACCCTAGCTCATTCTGGATATTTCTGCATAGGTACACGGCAATTTAGGCGTATATTGTCTGAAACCACGGCTCCAAAAAGTGTGTAATAGTAATGTGGCGGCATCTACAACGCCAAATGCGAACTACGCATCAAAGACCTGACTTCACACAAATCCTGCATCGCGCAAGCAAGGTTTACCGCGCGACGAGTATCTATATATCGGGAATGTTTGCCGAAGCTAGCCGCTAGCGTCGACTGCTTCCATGCAATGATAACGATGCGTAAGCGGTGCGCGGCAGCCC
The DNA here is from genome assembly GCA_949128155.2 of Xanthia icteritia. Taxonomy (NCBI): domain Eukaryota; kingdom Metazoa; phylum Arthropoda; class Insecta; order Lepidoptera; family Noctuidae; genus Xanthia; species Xanthia icteritia. Next base: position 8,967,561 of record OX421942.2, on the reverse strand, counting down.
CAACAGTGTTACGACATTACATTACTTACGACGCGCAGTGACTTGCACGTCACCTACAGTCGCAGGCCATTAATGGTGTGTTAGTGTAAGTGTTGAATGTACTGCGGTTTTTGTATTGTATTGTAATGTAATGTAATGTTAATGATTGTTTGATGTATGAGTGTTGTATTGAATATTGTTTGAGTCATTGTAACTTGAATTAATAATTGTAAATGAATAGTAATAATAATAATATATACGACCTCCCGACATCAATCGTTGGGAAGTTGCCCGCCAGACACGACAGCCGTCTGGTCGGAGGATCCTCCCTTTTCTATAGAGGATGAGTGAACTTTACACCCTGTTCCTCATGTCTCTTTAGTAACTATGTTTTTTTTATTTTTACAATATTCAAAATGTCAACCTACCTTAACTGACATTGTTTTGGTCGGCTTCGAATTCAAATCCGCCCCTGAGTCCCAGCCTTTACCATTCAAAATGAAACTGTACTTCATGTCTTGTCTCGTCTTTTCCGAAGGTCCTCGATGTGATACGTAACCACACGTGACGAGGCGTGGGTAATTAATTAATAGTTTTCTGAAGCACTTGAAGTAGCTCAAATAGTAATATAGAAACATTAAGGGAACTATAATGAAATGGAAGAACATTGGCACTGTGGTATAGGCCTTGAAATGTACGGGTTTCTTCTGACTTTTCTCGTGCAAATATCTTTGCGACATATCTACTAATTCATTCTCGGTTCCAGGGTAAGGAAACCATGTTCGGCGGTTGTGTCGATGGAAAAATGATCTGCAAAAAGTAAGTTAAATTCACACTCTCATCATCGAAAAATGATCTGCAAACAAAAATGATGCAACATAAAAAGGTGGAGATTCTGGCTCGTCTGCGTGTATTTTTTATGTATGTTCATCAATTTCTCCAAGATTACTAGGCTGATTTACGTGATTCTTTTTCATTTGAAAGAGGAAGCTTGCGCGGTGGTCTCTTATATGTTTTTTTTTAACTTTGCTTGGGTAGTTTTTTTTTAGTTAGCTTCAAAAATACGTATTTTTCCACTTAGTGTATGTCGATGATGTTATAATAACTTCCAGTCACTAGATATTTACATAACAAGTGATGGTATACGAATTTGTGTGGGATAGGTACCACAACAAAAAAGTTTTAAAAAAGCTTAAAAAAAAACCAAATTCATTATTAATATTCTAGTTAGCTAGTTAGCCATATTTCATATTTCCATACAGTAATATTGCCAAATTAATCAAAACAACGAAATATTTGACAGCTTAGATTTGCGACATTGCCCACTTTCTTGTTTAAACGCTCGTATAGTAACATCATAAATACCATAATGCATCAAGCAATCGATAAAATTGTCATACTGTTATTGCTTGAATACGAGGCTTTTGGCTATAGTTTGTATGTGTGTATTTTATGTTTTAATGTTCTTTTTTTTTCGTTTTGTTGTAATGTACGTTTTGTTTGTGCAGAATAAACAATATTCTTTCTATCTTCTTTTTTTCTATTACATTCTCGTTTTTATTGTGTAGGTACCTACTACTTATCTAATAAATACGTACCTTTTCATTTCTTCAGGCTCTGGCTCAATAGGGTTAGGGAATAGCTTTTTCCATAAAGCCAAATGGTCTTTGAAATGCTCCAACACATGAACGAGCGATGTCCATGTTCCACTGTGTAGAAGAGTGCGACCAGGAATGTATGCTCTCTTTGGTATAAATAGTTCGTTGTAACATTCTACCGTGTTTAGTGTCCCTAAAAACATAGTTTGTTGTTAAACTTTTGTGGCCCACACTTTTTATAATAAGGCTGAGCGGAATAATGCGGCGTCTCGCATTCCGCACATCGTGGCAACATTGTCGCAAAACGGCGTTTTTCACCAATGCAGCGGAATTACGCGCGCGTCTGGCCTCGTTTTTCTCATAAGGCGAAAGCGTCAGGGTAGCCTGCGAAATTCAAATATTCTTACGATTTATTCTATTTGCAGGTCAGTATCAGGTTGTATGTTGATATAAATATGTTTCGCGGCCGTATCAAATATTTATTTATAGAATTATATTCATAAAAATCATAAATACAATCATAAGTTCATATAATTCTATTGAATGACTATTTCATGAAATCATGACATTTTAGGATTATGCTAAGATAAGGAGTTGTAATGTGGATTCTAATGATTATAATTCTGTAAAGCCATATTTTTACGGTCGCAAATCATATTTGAATCAAGATACAACCGGATACTGACCTGCAAATTGCAAAAAACGTAAGGAAATTTGAATTTCGCGGGCTACCTTCGCGCATCCCCCTTATGCCAACTCCAGCTCGAAATAACGCTAATTCGAACGTGGAATCAGTTTATTTTATTCGTAATGTATCAATGCGTACCTTTGAATTGTTTCTCCAGGTATATCATAGCGGTCTCGGTTGGTATGGCATCATATCCACAGCTAGGGACCACTAGAACATTTGCGCCTTCTGCAGCCTTGTTGAAGTTCCGGTACACGTTAAGAATATGCTATTTAAAAAAATAATAACTCAGTATAAAAATCTTTGCCTCAATCTTCTGCTTCTCTCGTATCGGTACGAAGCTACAAACTACTCATCAGTGAATAGCTGATGCCGTAGTTAAAAAAAATGCCAGGCAGCAAAATACCTACTGGTAGCGGGGAGACTGTAACTAATAGGGCTACCATTTCGGAATATGAAATGTCTTGACAAAAAGTAAAATTAAAAAATCAAAAATTCTACTGAATTAATTAATGAAATGCACCGACCCCAGCGTGGTTTCACCAGACTGGAGACACGTGGAGACTAGTCTCCTTCTCTTATAACTTTATAAGAAAGAAATAAAGAAAATAAATTTATTTGACTCAGATCAACATATATGTACTATCGAAGAATTTCATATCCAAGCAGTTGGAAAACAAAATCCGTGAACACGATGATCACATATGTTACCGCCCCGGTTCTATAGCGGCCGAGCGCTGCAAGCAGAAATAGTCCTTACGGTGTAGGTATAGTTATGAACTTCTTCGATGGTACATAGTAGGTAGGTGGGACACGCAACATCGGTCAGTAAGATTTTTGAAGCGACAATAATCGAATGTTATTCCAATACAATAAATTCAACTAAATATATTGTAAATTTGTAATAAACTTAGATGCATTAAGTTTAAACGTGTGTAGTGTGGGTGTGTGATAAATGAGTTAAGGTGAATTTGGACCAAACGAAGATAGAACCAGGGCAAATAAATTAACCCCAAGATTTGCACTAGAACCTCATGCTTCATGGGGCTACAGAGGCCATTTTATATCAAGGAGTCGACCGGGGAATGTGGTAATGGTAGGTAAGACGTGCTCTCAGGATATGGAAAAAGTAAAATTAAAAACTCAATTTAAAAAAAGATCAAAATAACATGATCTATTTCTGTCTCCTATCCCACTTAATAGGATATTACCTTGTAGTAATTATGTGTAGTAGGATTATTAACGTGTAGGTATACCCGACGTTGTTCTAAAGTGTTCCCGAAAAAAATTATTACCTAATCTTTGGTGGTTCCCATGGCTTTTATAATTTGAGGAAGAGTGTTGAAATCATTGATTGTTTATGGGACGAGCAATGAAAGAACAAAGCTTTGGTGTATTTTTTGCGTAGGATTTGCTTGCATCCCACCGTGTTTTCTCGAAATCGTTGAACAACCGTCTAATCCAAAACCAACGCATTTATCTGGATTAAGATCTTCTTTTGTCAGAAACTCATCTATGCTATATGCAATAGATTTCGCATCCAGATCTTTCAGCTCAACAAATCCGACAAACATTTCTTTGACTTCGTTGGTTTCCTCATCAAAATATCGCAGCCCAATCGATAGTAATTGTTTAGTGCCAGAAATGTCAAAAGTTTGAAGTTGCGGGAATGATCAGTCAAGCAAGTCAAGTGAGTGGACTTTGGTTGATTTGTATTAGGCAATTTTTTTTTTCTAGGGTGGTCACCTGCACCTCCCTGCCCCCCTTGGTGACGCCCATGGGACCCTATGCCCCTATCTGTTTCAGGCAATGAGTAATAAGGTAATAACGATTTTTAACAGGTGGCAAAAAACGTCTACACTTCGTGTGTGGTCGGGGGACCCCATCAGGAACGAAGTTCCCTACGCGATACTCGCACGCACACAATCATACTCGTAGATGATAGAAAGAGACAGAGAGACAGTGAGAGAGAAAGGAGCAAGGAGGGGGCATAACGCTTTTTCCTTACGTGACAATTTCTACCCAGTCAACCTGAGTCAACTCCTACCGCAAGCCTAGATAAGCAATTTCATTCCAAAAACTATATTAATTAATCAATAAAAACTTACAAAGATTTCAGCAGATATGTCAACATAATGTGTTCCACATTCGATACAAGCTTCCACGATGGGCGGGCTGAGTGTTGAGTTAGGTCCAGTACAGTTGATGACAATTTTCGCCATTTGCAATGCTTTCTTCAAGGATTCACGATTCTCAATGTTGCTTTCTACTATTGTTATATTTTTTGTATCCAAACCTGTAAATGAAAAACACAGATCAAAAGTATTCAATCAAAAGTCCTGTCTACCTAGTCGCTGGCTCGAACTCACTGGTGGGGGGGATGGCCAAAAAGCACGCTGTCTCACCTGACATCGTGTCCGACAGAGATAGTATCAGTGATCAGTTAGACGCTGGTCTACATGCACAACGTCTAGTTCGCACGCATACAAACACAGTTCCGAACTATTTTAGTAAAACGAGCTCGTAAAAAATTACGAAAAGTCCTTTGGAAAATCGAGTATTATGAAAAAACCCCTACATAAATCAATTACAAAATAGTATTTATTGAACTCTTCGATAATTGAGCTTTGTCGTTTTAGAGATTTTACACTTCTTTTATTACTTTAAAACGCCCAAAGTTGCGTTAAAATTAGCAAGAAAAAGCAATGTTTGGCTCCTAACTTTGTAATGGCTTATTATTTTACTATTCTGTTTCCGCACAGACAAAATTAATAATGAGACAAAACGATATCATGTTTAACTTTGGATGTAAAATGTCAACCAGTGGAGTAAAACTCCTCCAAAATTTGTATAGAAAAAATATCAACTAGTCCCACCTTTTTTTTTACTGTGGGAAATTATCAAATAACTTCTTCCGCTCTGGGCGGAGCGGGAGGGCGTGTCAGACTCTTTCTGACTAAAACCCACCCGTGTTCCCTTAGTTGCCTGTACGTTGCCAGGGGCCACGGTATCCCTTTCGGACTTTTCCGCGACCCCGGCAGGCATCGGTCCTAGCGGACCCCGCCAATTGTGCTGACATCTTCTTGAGGCGCGCGTGGAACACAACGTGCCGTCGACCCGGGCCTGGTCCTTATCGGACGGCAAGCTACCCATTGCTCACCGTCCGCAAACCCGCACCTACGGTGGCCGGGAATCGCAGGCCGATTCCCGGCCACCGTAGGTGCGGGTCGCCCAGAGCGTCTCCTGCGGCGGCTAGGGGCGTGCGGGCGCGATATTTGCCTCTTCCTCACGCGTTCCGCCTCTTCCTTTGCGAGCATTAACACTTCGCAGAAGAAGGTGATGGCCTCCCATGCCCCTCTCGCTCCGTACCATGGCCTGGACCAGGACCGGACGCGAGAGATCACCGCCACCGATCGCCTCCACGAGGACACGGCGATGCTCTGCCCAAGCCGGGCAGACCTCCACCGTATGCTCCACCGTGTCCTCCGGGCGATCTACGCAATGATGACACCCGGGCGTTTCCTCCCGCCTTATTCAGAACAGGAACCTCCCGAAACAACCGTGTCCGGTGAAGACCTGCGTCAGGCGGAAGGTGAGGACGCCGTGGTGCCTCTACTCCCTCCTCAAAGAGGGGACTTATCGCCGCAATTGTGTCGTGCCCAGCACTGAGTTGCGACAATCGCACTCTCCATGACGCCATGAGATCCCGCCGGAGCTCTGCCCGCTGTGATAAAACTATTTATTTGAATAAGAATTAATACTACGATACGAATGTAACAAACTTTTGTTTCTACTGGTGATCTAATTAAATTTTAGAATACAAAAGCTGCTATTGTGACTTAACTATGATAGTTCGATATATTCCCTCCTGGACTTTTTTGTAGGTAAGTAATAATGAGTACATCATGTAGTACATAATTGTTATGTGTCATCAATAGTTTTCTCAGCGCACGCCAAATAAAGAATTTTATAGGCAAAATTTTGCTACTTTGGATTACAATATTGCAATTTTCTTAAGGATCTCTATTTTTTTTTTTATAAATTTTATTTTACTTCCTGATAATTTAGCTTTTTATTGGTGAAAAAATGGTTAAAATCGGTCCAGTAGTTTCGGAGCTCATTCGATACAAACAAACGAACAAAAAATCTTTCCCCTTTATAATTTTATTATTAGTAATAGTATAGATGTAATAGTTGTCTGGTGATCCACAGGATGAAAAAACTCTTGTGATAATAATATTAGGTCAGCGACGCGCAGATATCACGTTCTATTCAGGCAAAGTTCAATGTTAGGTCATATCGCTACTCAGATATCTAACAAACTATTTATGGTAACATTCAATGTTATTGCAATTAGCTAAGTTTCTACGTACTTAATTAGGTAGTACCTCTTTATCTACTTAGTTTAAAAATAATAACTGATAATTTTTAATCACCAGCCGATTATATACAAAAAGATTAAAATTCCGATTGATCATGTATTACGTAATTAGGATACAGAAAAACATTGTTATTTTTAGTACGGCTTCTGCTTTTTTCCAAGTTAAGAAAAAAATCAAAGCCTAATTGCTAAGTTTCTTTAAAAAATCATTGAAGTTTAATTAATGTAACATAAATACCTAGGTATAAGATAAAGGAAAGCGGTACATAAATAATCGATATTTTTAAGACCTCGTCAATGAATGATAATAGGATCAATGAATCAGCAAGCTGAATGAATAACCATCGACACTAGATGCAATTAAGATAGAATAATATACCATATTCAGTATTGTTATATTTTAATAGATGTCAGTTATTGACCCAGAAGTCGTGACATGATGTCGCTTGCTTATTTCCACATTGCTACTATGCCACATTTCGCCAGTTAAGTTTTTAAGTCCCATGTAATAGGGGGCGAGCCAAAACCCAACAATATTTTGTCCGACCTGGGAATGGAACCCAGGACCTCATACTCAGCAGTAGCGCGTGCTATCCTATTTTGTATCCATTTGTACAATTCGCGTCAAATAACTTTGCCGCTCTGAAGTAAACTACAAATGACTCCGCAGTAGTCAATCTTACTTATAAAGCAGTAGCACGCATGCCAGCACGCATGCGCAACCTAAGTTCAGAGCGGCAAAGTTATTTGACGCGAACTGTTCTTGACAATCTGGCAGCACTACTGGCCTGCTGCTCAGCGTACAAGTCGTGCCATAAAAGAGACTTGACCGCGCGTCCCGCCGCTCTTTCCCCGCCCCGATGACGCCCCCGGCGGCGACCTCATACCGCTAGAGACCCATAAAACGACTACTGCGCAAGACAAACCACGTGGTGCGTCAAGGGCACGACTTGTTTATCCGGTCGGAGCCACGCGCTGCGGGCTGATCTCGCCGAAACTTGTCGACTCGTCTAACTCGATGTAGGCCGAATCGTAAAACGGTCGCACAACCAAGGTAGGTAGGTATGATCTTAAATGCGGATAAAACTAAAATAATAAGTAAGTATAAGTACCTAATATGATCACCTTACTCACTTCCATCTGACGAGCCTCCTTCGATGTATACACATGATTTTCCTTGTATTCATATTAAACATGCCAATTGCAAAAGTAAGCCCTTCGGACATAGACGTATAAATTTTATACGTCTATGCCTTCGGACGAGATAAATTGCGAGTTATCGAGAATGTTTATGGTCAAACCATATTGAGCACTTGCGTAATAAATAACTCAGAATACAATTCCGTAAATTCTTCCATCCAAGCTTTAAAGTACCATACCAACCAATACTCGTGTTAATTACAAAACATCTCGTCTTGTTTCCCCGAAGGGTTCGGCAGAGGTGTACCTTAGTACACCCACATTTCGCCAGTTATGTTTTCCCTTGTAATAGAGTGCGAGCCTGGCAATCTTAGATCCAGACTCCGGACTGCTACTGACAAATTCTAACACTTTGTCCAACCTGGGAATCGAAACCAGCAGTGGTATTCTGTAACCATCTCACCGTGAGAACTTAGGTGAAGTGAGCTCAGAGGGAGCTGTCAGTCCCTAGCAGCAAGTGGAATGACAGCTCACTTCACGTTTACTTCACCTAAGTTTTCACCGTGAGATTATTACAGAATAGACCGGCAGGACTCGGCAGTAGCGGTTGCGACCAGTTTTCTTATAATTAGTCGACCCCACATTAAGTTACGCTCTTGACTGCTACGGACTAACATTCAAATTATATAAAATTACAAGCACAGCTAATTAAATTCTTGAAACAATAGGTAGTCAGTAAGAGAACAAAAAGAAAATATGTAAAGACTTTATAAGCTAAGTAGGTAGGTATAGGTTTTTTCTGTACTGTGTTTTTACGGTACTGGTAATCAGTTATTTCATGGTCTGTGCCGTCGGCTTGACCTGTGAGATTACATCCTTCAATTTACCCTTTGATTCATGCGCGTCATAGCTTCCCGTGACGTCTAGCCGCGCTGCATCCCTGTCCCGCGCCGACCCCACCCCGCGGGGCGGGGCGCGCGGCCCGGTGCAAGCGCGGTGTTTGACAGTACGCTTTCGATTGACCCGCGATGCACGCGTGTCTAGTTATTTACGAAAATTAACGACGAGTGTTCGTTCGAGATCTTAAGAAGAAACTTATGATCGACAGTGTTGTGTTTTACGAGTGAATAATGGTAAGTTATTAACCTTTTTTTGTTGTAAGTGCTTGTAAACTTTATTTTTATACTACTCATTTAAAAAAGTAGTACCTAATCTTGTGTTTTCATGATTCTTACTTGTTTAACTCAGGAAGTAGTTACTTAGATGCGTAACTTACAATCTGCGTGCCACACTGCCCAGATTTGTGATCTTTTTACCTATCAAGTAAGCCTCGATTTCATCCGGCAAGCTTGTGGGTGTAACTTTGCAAACCGTAACTGTCTATCAACATTACGGTCTGAATTTGCGAAGTATACAGATCAATACGCTGAGCCATACGGGTCAATTTTTTGAGCCGTACGGGCCAATTCTTTGAGCCGCACGGGCCGATTGCTCGAGCCGTACGGGCCAATTCCTCGAGCCGTACGGGCCGATTGCTCGAGCCGTACGGGCCGATTCCTCGAGCCGTACGGGCCAATTCCTCGAGCCGTACGGGCCGATTCTTAGAGCCGTACGGATCGATCCCTCGAGCCGTGCGGGCTGTTTCCTCGGAAAGTACGGGCCGTCTTCGAGCCGTAGGGGTCAATTGCTCGATCTGTACAGACTAAATTTTGGTCAAATGAGACATGTTACCGAAACGTCATATCGTAATAATAGCCTATATCTCCTCGCTCACACTCAGGTTGGTAAGATGAAAAGGCTAACTTTGTCTATCTGTTTTAGGCAACATCCGATGCGGAAATGCACAGTTTAGAGTCCCTCATGGAATGGGAAGCAGAGGACCCCGGGGACAACATCATTTTGACCAGAATCAAACAGATTATAAGAAACCACTTGCCAAGGGGATGGAACGAGTGGAAAATTAGAATCTTCAAGAAAGAGGAGTTACTAGGCAGCGAATTCGACCCCCAAATTTTAAACAAAATCAGGTTCGCAATTCCCACTGTTGACTTAGCTAGATCGTTTTCACCAAATTGTACCTCTCTTAAAGAGAGATCTTACCGGGACATAAAATTGAAGCTCTTAGAATGGCCACTGGGCATTGGTCTTATCGTTCACCCCATGTCTCTGGCTGCTAGAGTCCGTGGCTCAGCGGTCCAGAATGAACTGGTGCTTGCGTCTATTGCAGAAATGAAGCCACTACTCAAAAGTAGGGAAGAAGCAGATAAGGAGTTAGGTGGACAGGTTGGTCATTCTGACGATGAGGTGTCGATTCCGTCCACAATAACTACATCTGGTAGAACTAAGAAACCAAGTCGTTTGGACAAGTTGGAACAAAGCCAGTTTAAATTAGAAAAGATGATGGAACAGTTTATAAAAAACTTCCAACCAGAAACACAATCATGTTCTGCTTCAGAGAATGAGTACACTTCTCAAGAATCATCAGAGGATGAACAAAATATTCCCCAACCTCAACCATTATCACCAAAACCTTGGGAACCACCTATTCCCATCGCCGATGATGACTTTGACTGGACTCCAGCTACGAAACAACAGGAACCCTTGATACCAGCTGCTAAACCTCACATTGCCGCACAAGGCGCCGAATGTCAACGACTAGGCGATTCAACTTTTAACCAGATCCGATATGCAGAGGTTCAGAAAAAACTTCACGCTAGCCCTGTCTTCGGCCCGTTAAAAACTAATCCTATTCTTACTGCGTATGGAACCTCCCCCAATCAAGACCACTTGGTTCGAATGGACTATACCTTAGGTACTATTTCCCATGGTCTACTGCTTCAACGGGAATCTCTGGCGAACATGCTAAAGGATCTGGCTAACAAACATCCGTCTATGAAACATGACCTTAAAAACATTTTGTCAACAGACTCAACTTTTAAGTCTCTTTCGGATGACCTACTACAGTACGTATGTGGCAGAAGAGCAGAGATCATAGAACAAAGAAGAAATGGGTTTCTTCCGAAGGAAGAATATCAAGCAGCTCTTCTTGGTGCTATTCCCCCATCAACCACCCACCTATTTTGTGAAACAGGATTAGCGGAATTGCTCAAACAACCATCTCAGCAAACTTTTTTTCGCAACCCCCACAGAAAACCCTTGCAACCTAAGAACTATAATCCAACGTACTCTGCACGACAAGCGAGACCAACACACAAAGTTTCAAAAACGTCGAAACCTTACAATAGACAGAGAAAATCAGGTTCCGGTAAAACGCACGAAAATTTTAAACGACAATACAACACCAAAAATAAAGACCATGGCCAAACCTTTTCTCGAAATAAACCTAAAGACCACACCTCAAAAAGAAATAGGAAAGAATGACGCATTCAAAGCGGGACGCCTTTCACGTTTTGTAGAAGTCTGGAAAGAGGAGGGGGCACCACAAAATATCCTTCAAACGATAACTGGATACATCATTCCTTTTGTAAAGAAACCCCCACGGGTACCGTTTCATTCAAAAATAATTTCCAGATTCGAAACAAAAAAGTTAAATTCAGAGATCCAGACTCTCATTCAGCAAAAGGTTTTAGAAATTTCAACAGTTCAGGCAGGCTTCTTATCAACCATGTTTCCAGTGCCAAAACCCAACAACAAAGTACGTCCAATAATCAATCTGAAAGGCCTCAACAAATTTCTCACTCCAAAGAAATTTCGCTTATTAAACCACTTCAGAGTACCCCACTTCTTACAGAAGGGAGATTTCCTCATAAAAATCGACATCTCACAGGCATACTTTCACATACCAGTAGCCAATCGTCATCGAAGATTCCTATCAATAGTTCACCAAAAGAAGGTATTTCAGTTTACATGCCTCCCGTTTGGTCTATCAACAGCCCCTCTTACCTTTGCGAGGGTATCAAACTGGGTAGCATCCCGACTGCGACAGATGAATATAAGGGTCATTGTATACCTGGACGACTTTTTGATCGCCAATCAGGATCCAATGAAGCTACAGAAAGATGCTATCGAGACGGTACAATTCCTTCTACGATTGGGATGGATAATCAATATGAACAAATCTCTACAAGACCCATCTCAACATATAGAATACTTAGGGATAGAATGGGATACCTTTCACAACACAAAAGCCCTCCCGGAAAAGAAAATATTCTCCTTAAGAAAAGATCTCAGCAAACTTCTATCAAGTCAAAAATGGAGTTGGCAGTCCGCAAAGAGCTTGCTAGGAAAACTAAACTTCGCGTCTTTTGTAATACCACTCGGAAGACTTCACTCCAGGAAGATACAGAGAGCAGCCAACATTTTGCCAGAAGAGTCAGTTCGCAAAAAGTTTCCCATTCCTGCAAAGGCACTCGAGGAATGCAACTGGTGGATTCAAAATCTCGAAAAGAAAGATTCTCTTTTCAAATCTTCGGAGACCATATTCATCACATCAGATGCCTCGGACCAAGGTTGGGGAGCACAGATAAACGAAAAGCATATCAGTGGCACTTGGGACGCTCACCAGCGTCAGTGGCACATCAACAAAAAAGAGCTGTTTGCTGTTCTTCTCGCTGTTCAGTCAGAGAAAGATTTAATAAAAAACAAGAGAGTAGTTGTACAGTCCGACAATCGAACTGTAATCGCCTACATAAAAAATCAGGGCGGGACGAGATCATCGCAACTAACAGGTCTAGTCTTCCAGCTGTTAACTTTGGCCAACAAGCTACAGGCAGAAATTTGTCCCCAATACATACCAGGGATATACAACGACGTAGCAGACAGTCTATCTCGACAAAACAGTCTTTCGGATTGGCATCTTTCGAAGAAGATATGCAGCCAGATATTTCAGAAATGGGGCAATCCCGAAGTGGACCTCTTCGCATCGAGCAAGTCAAAGGTAGTTCCTGCCTATGTCTCCCGAGATACCAAGGACAAAGATGCTCTATTCATAGATGCCTTCAGCAAGAAATGGGAATACAAGTTAGCATGGATTTTCCCACCTCCCTCGTTGATTCCTCGGGTGTTAGCTCATCTAAATCAAGCCAAAGGCTCCTACATACTGATTGTTCCACGCTGGGACAGAGTGTTCTGGAGATCGGATCTACGAACACGGGCGATAGACCGCCCATTTCAAATCCGGAACCTGCACCATCACCTGAAAGATCTAACAACCCAAACGAACGTAGCGAAAGTTCAACATCTACGTTTGGAGGCTTGGAGGGTACGGGGTGGTCAATTTTAACTAAAAATTGGTCAAAAGAAGACCATAGCTTGATTCAAAAGGCATGGCGCACTTCATCATTAAAAACATACCGTGCTCCATGGAATACATGGTTGACAAGGTGTGAGGTTCTTGGTCTTAACCCTAACAAACCGGACGCAGCATCGGTGGCACAACATTTGAGTTTTCTACATAGCGTGAAGAAGTTGTCTCCCAGTACCATAAAATTACATAAATCAGTTATTGTTACGTTTGCTGACCCTACTAATAGGGATTCTATAACAAGCAGCCCAATAGTTAAGCAAATTATCAAAGCCATTGAATTGTCAAAGCCACCTTCACGTAAAAAACATATTTGGGATGTTAAGCATCTAATTAGTTGGTTAGAGAATATTTCAATTCAAGAAGATAGTATTTTTCAAATTTCGCGCCATCTCGTTCTATTATTATTGTTAGCATCTGGGAGAAGGATCCATGACCTTACCTTACTTAGAATTGATGAAAACAGCATGGTAATAGATGAATCGTCGGTTACTTTTTGGCCAGAGTTTGGTTCCAAAACTGATAGTCACTCCTATAGACAATCCGCCTGGAAACTCTTACAGGTCCCAAATAGAAATCTTGATCCCGTTCTATGGATCAGGCTATATCTTAATGTGTCAAAATCGAGAAGAAACGCGGGTGGCAATCAGATTCAGTCTTTGTTTATTACCTCTAGAGGTCGAGTAGCACCTGCTTCCAAAGCAGTAATTGCAGGCTGGATAAAAACAGCTTTTTCAGAATTAAACATTAATTTTTCTCCTGGCAGCATCAGGTCTGCTGTCGCTTCCTCCAGAAAGGACAGTAATGTTCCAATTGATATAATATTAAGAAATGGTAACTGGAGAAGTGATAAAAATGTGATTAAACATTATTTTAAAGAAATAATTAATACTCCGTCCAAAGATGATTCCAATGACTTATGTTTAGTAAATTCTAGCTTTACTACTCTGTGATTATTAGCACTTAATGAATATAGGTTTGTAACCGTTTTTATATTATCTAAATAAACATGATTATAATTACAATGTCATTTTATTCAATTCAATACAAGCACTTACATTCACTCGCATACGACATACACAATACTCCAAATAAATATTATTTCACAGTACGCTATTCCCGTGTCGTCAGAATCCAAATATTTCTCACAGGTCAAGCCGACGGCACAGACCATGAAATAACAAACGTTTTTCCCCCGAAGGGATAAAAACGATATATTTCATGTCTTGCCTAGGCTTGACCAGGTAAGCCCTTGACGACTCAGCCATCTCAAGGTACTGTCAAACACCGCGCTTGCACCGGGCCGCGCGCCCCGCCCCGCGGGGTGGGGTCGGCGCGGGACAGGGATGCAGCGCGGCTAGACGTCACGGGAAGCTATGACGCGCATGAATCAAAGGGTAAATTGAAGGATGTAATCTCACAGGTCAAGCCTAGGCAAGACATGAAATATATCGTTTTTATCCCTTCGGGGGAAAAACGTTTGTTATTTCGAATTTGCCAAATTACTTCTACCCTAAAAACAATTCTATAACCTTAAGAATTTATAAACAATGTTCCTATCTATTGTACAGATGCCAGCAGGTCAACCTACCCGAAACTGTCAAATTTTCCCAATCAACTTTGAACCTTATGCTTTAGTAATAAATTTGAAAATGTATTAAAGAAATTTGACAGATTGTAGTAGGTTGATGTGCTGGCGTCTGTACATTGTAACAGCGAATCAATTTTCACGCCTCCCCCAGACCTAGGCTAAATACTTTTTGATATTCTAAAAGCTCATCATGACCTAAACAGTGGCATAAAGAATAGGTACAAGAGTTCTTCATAAATAAATAAATAATAATAACCTACGATTTTCCTACATCTACTTAAGTACTTTATTTACATAGGTCCTTCATATGTTTAGGTACAAAGTTATAAAAATAATAACAATAATTATTCTGAAGCATTAATTAATCTTACCCGTTGCATTGAGTTCTGTTATCAAACTCTGCAGTTTATCTTCGGAGCGACCTGAGATGCCCCAAGTAACATCCCTATATTTTTCTTTTGTCAACCTCGCAAGATGTTTCACAGCGCATTTACCGGTAAAACCTGTAGCACCCAACACTATTATGTCCAAACTTTTAGTTGCCATTATTAAATACCATTAAAAAAAACTTTTTTATTTGTTTGTTGTTCCTTCGTACAGGTCCGCTCTACGACTACTGTTACACTGGTCAGTTTAAAACAAAAGCGGACGATCAACTTAGGTGTGTAAGGCATATGTCCCAACGCCAGCGATTAACAACGAGCGAATAGAGCTAGCAACTAATAACTGAAAAGAGAAAAACAACAATTATAATCTATAAAATTTTGGTAAGTATTGCATGCGGGGACAAACCAATAACCTGACATATGGTGCAGGTACCTAACTTTTGTTTGTCCCTGCAATATCAAAATGTGTTTTTGCAGTCGGGTTTTTTTTTTTGTACAAGCTTTTTAGTTCTATTAATATATTTGGAATTGAGTCATTACTAGCTTTTATTTGATACTAATATTGTTGTAAGTAAATTACAACTATTAAAAAAAAACCCGCCCCTCCTTTTTTTTTTTGCAGATGTAATCATCATCATTTTAGCCGAAAGACGTCCACTGCTGGACATAGTCCTCCCCCAAGCACCGCCACTTCGACCGATTCTGTGCCTCCCGCATCCAGCGGATTCCTGCGGCCTTTGCAAGATCATCGGTCCATCTTGTGGGAGGCCTTCCAACGCTACGTCTTCCGGTACGCGGTCGCCACTCCAGAACCTTTCGTCCCCATCGGCCATCTGTTCTGCGAGCAATGTGCCCTGCAATTCTTCGGGCTATGTCGGTTACCTTGGTTCTTCGCGGATCTCTTCATTTCTGATTCGATCACGTAGGGAAACTCCAAGCATAGCCCTCTCCATTGCCCTTTGGGTGACTTTTAGCCTTCTGATAAGGCCCATTGTGAGCGACCACGTTTCAGTGCCATAGGTCATCACTGGCAACACGCACTGGTCAAAGACTTTCGTCTTGAGACATTGTGGTAAGTCGGACGAGAAAATATTGCGTAGCTTCCCGAACGCTGCCCAGCCGAGTCGGATTCGACGATTGACCTCTTTCTCGAAGTTGGGCCTACCTAGCTGGACAGTTTGTCCTAGGTAAACATACTCGTTCACAACTTCGAGAGTAGCGTCTCCGATCTTCATGAGAGTGGGTGTTACATGGGCATTTGACATGAACTTTGTCTTGTCCATGTTCATTTTAAGACCCACTCTTTCGGAGGCTCTACTGAGGTCATCGAGCATTGTACTGAGGTCCTCCATGGTCTCAGCCATGATAACTATGTCGTTGGCAAACCGAAAGTTAGTAATATATTCGCCATTGATGTTGATGCCTAGCCCTTTCTAGTCCAGAACCTTGAAGACATCCTCCAGTGCAGCGGTGAACAGTTTCGGAGAGATAACGTCTCCTTGTCTCACACCTCGCTGCAGAAGGATAGGTTTCGAGGTCTGTTCGTGGAGTCGGACTGACATAGTGGCGTTTTCGTACAGACACTTTAGCACATCGATGTATCGATAGTCGATCTGGCACCATTGAAGAGACTGCAATACAGCCCATGTCTCGATTGAATCGAAGGCTTTCTCGTAATCCACAAACCCTAAGCAGAGAGGCAGGTTATACTCTTCGGTCTTCTGTATAACCTGCCGCAGCGTATGTATGTGGTCTACGGTGTTAAAGCCTTTACGGAATCCGGCTTGTTCGGGAGGCTGGAAGTCGTCAAACCTGTGCGAGAAACGGTTCGTGATGACTCTTGAAAACAGCTTGTAGACATGGCTCAGAAGTGTGATGGGCCTATAGTTCTTAAGCAGAGCATTGTCGCCCTTTTTAAAGAAGAGTACCACCACACCTCTGTTCCATGCCTGTGGCGTTTTACCCTCGAGTATGACGGAATCGAACAGCTTCTGGAGAGCCTTAAGAACGGGTTTCTCACCGGCCTTTAGGAGTTCGGCCGTAATTCCGTCATCACCCCGGCGCCTTGTTGTTTTTAAGCTGCTTTAGAGCCATCCTAATCTCGTACAAGCGAATAATAGACAGATCTCTTGCAAAGACCTTGGAACCCTTATTCCGCTCTATTGCGTCCTTAATGCGGTCTGCACTAAAGCGGCAAAGGTCGCTTTTCAACGACTTAGAGATCCGTCTATTGAGCTGCCGGTACTTGAGTGCATCATCTGGAGACTGCAGGATCATCTCGGGCCTCTTCTTCTTGAGAGAGCTTCTTGATTCTATTTGTACGACGGATCTTGAAAAACTTTGACCCAACCGTATGGACATTTTCCACGAACCCATCGTTAAAATCGTCCACGGAGCTCCCTAGGCACTCCAAACGATTCTGAAGTTCGAGCTGAAAGCTCTCGGGGTTTTGGACTTGGATCGGTGCTGGGCGGAGCGTAGACTTCATCAGTCGAGATCTTTCCAGCTTGATATTTAAGTTCAATGTGCCTCTTACCATGCGGTGATCACTTCCGGTTTTCAACTCGTTGATCATAGAGACATCATTGAATATTTGCTTCTTTGTCGACATAATGAAGTCAATTACATTTTTTGTTGCACCATCAGGGCTCTGCCAGGTCCACCTTCTGTGCTCACGTTTTCTGAAGAAGGAGTTCATCATAAAGAGGCCTTCCTTCTCCATAAAACTGGCTAGTAGGTGGCCCCGGTGGTTCCGACGTCCAACTCCAAATTGCCCCACTCGCAGCTCATCATCGCTTCGTTTGCCCAGTTTCGCATTGAAGTCCCCCATGACTACGGTGAAGTGAGTTTTAAAGCCATGCATGGCTCTGGAAATATCCTCATACATGGTCTCCACCTCATCGTCGGGGTGTGACGAGGTCGGGGCGTAAACCTGTACGACCTTCAGCGAATATCTTGCGGATATTCTGAGTATAAGGTACGCCACCCTGGTCGACACACTCGATCTTCACCACGTTGCTCACAAGGGACTTATGGACGATAAACCCGACACCACCTTGGGACTGCTGGTCACCCTCCCGGAAATAGAGCAAGTTCCCGGATTTGAGGATTATCGAGTCCTCCCCAGTCTCTTCCAGGGATTCTTCGCACCCCTTGTCTCACCCTGGCCTTGACCGCTACCGTAGTCAAGGGTAGGTAGGCCGCCGGGTGCTAGGGGCCATCTCTTTTTGGTGCTTGTCATTTTAAGGGAGGGGGTTGCCATAATCGCCACGCTTGGCAGACGGGTTGGCGATCGCAGTATAGTGTTAAAAATGCAAAGAGAACGCTGCTGCCCATTCTCTAGTAAGTCCCTTAGTCGCCTCTTACGACACCCACGGGAAGAAATAGGGTAGTGCTATTCTTTAAGTCTGGCACCACACGGACCCAGATGCAGATGTAATATATAAATATTATATAGCCTATGTCACTCCCACGATTAAGACGAATTTAACGACACCTCATTATTTTAAAATCCATCAAGACGTTTAGGCTATAGAGCGTGAAAAAGACATAGACATACATACATACCTACTCCCGAAAAACATTACCCTCCTTTTGGGGCAGTCGGGTAAAAACGAGTTGGCGATCAACAAGTAGCGACGCCGTCGACGCGGGCGCAGAGCGATATCCGTTGGTATGCGTATGCAATAATAATAAGCGTAAGGCCGCATTTTCGGTGGGCAGCGGGGCATCGGCGAAACCGCGGAAGCGATACGCTCGTTAATTCATATATTATTTTGTTGAGCGGGTAGCGTAAAACGCAGCGGGTGAAGCGGGTGTCACGCCTGTAGCACATCTCGCGTCATGTTCCGCTACTCGAATTTCGTAGCGGAACATGACGCGAGCCAGTTGAATTGAACTACTGCGGTTTCGCTGTTATGGTTTCGCGGCGGAGATGTGCTACCGGCATCATGAGTGGATTGCGAAATCGCAAACCTGTTTGGGTTTAACGCGCGGAACAGAACGATTTTTTTTTTTAGGTATTTGTGTCTTCCGCTTCAACAATAAATATGTCTTTTTCTACAGAAGATTTTATTATTGAATTAGAACAACACGCCCAAAATATGAATCCATATTGGTATGGTTATAAGTGTTATAACACGTAGCAATAAACTCTTTAATTAGAATTTGTTTGTTAACTGATTAATATCATCATCATCTGGCTAGCCTTTTCCCAACTATGTTGTGGTCGGCTTCTAGTCTAACCGGATGCAGCTGACTACCAGTATTTTTATTATTTTTTACATGGAGCGACTGCTTATCTGACCTCCACAACCCAGTACCACGATACCCCTTGGTAAGACTTGGGAAACTGATAATATTATTATCTACCTACTTAAATAAATAAAAATCATAACAAGGTAGTTCTTTTATTTACTGACCTTAATGTAATCAATAGCTTTTCCTCTGGTGAAATTATATTCTTCTTAATAAGTACAGACGCCAGCACATCAGCCTACTACAATCTGTCAAATTTATTTTATAGATTTTCAACTTTATCACTAAAGTATAAGGTTCAAAGTTGATTGGGAAAATTTGACAGTTTCGGGTAGATTGACCTGCTGGCGTCTCGTCTGTACCAAAAATTTGTTTTTTTTTTTAGTCACGTCATTCTTAATAATCTCTAAAACGTAATCCGATGTACCTATGTAATAATCATCCGAGTGTACTCGTAATATTTTCATGGACACTATGAATATAACTATTTATGATCATTACATAAATATTTTTGAATTCTCCGTAATATCTACGGTCTTCAAAGAACTCGAGTGTTTACTAAAATTTTTGCAAATGCCACTTTCAAAATCAGGCCAGGCGAACTTAAAAGGAATTCAAAAAAATCAATTATTATTATCTGTAATTTAAAAAAAGAATAGGTAGGTAAGTACCTACTACCTTTTTTACCCTGGCGGCTGAGATTATGTCATGCTCACTCTAATGTCTCGCTGGCGGTGGCGCGTGTGTTGGATCATGTAGCTCCCTTCAAAATGGTTGAGCTGAATGGTGCTAATCCATGCGTCATGTTCGTGAACGGGCGCCGTCAGTAGAGACTGGTCATCTCTTAGCTGCCATGGCTTATTTTAATATTTTAATTTTTGAATTGTTCTTTGTTTTTTATATTTTTATTACGGATGCTTTTAACGTGCACGTCTTTCTACATTGTCCTCACATGTATAATTTTAACATTAATGATGTAACCGATATTTTGTAACAATTTTTTTATTTAAAAGAGTGTCCGTGGAGTTTCTTGCCCGTTCTTCTCCATAGGTACCTACTACGCTTTGGAATGGGCAACTAGCTTCATATTTCTGACTGACCGACTTCTTGACAATTCAAAAGTGCCTGTAAATGGTTTAATTGAAATAAATGCTATGAGTTTGAGTTGAGTTTGAGTTTTTCGTAAAGTTGCAATTTTATTGATATTTAATAAGTTTTTTTTTTTTGGAGTTTATTTGAGAATGCGACATAATTCCAGGCAAACTATAAAAATAAACTCCAGGGAGACAGTTGGTTTCGGAGGAGGATAAAATTAGGAGAAGAGGGAAGAAGTAAACGATATGCAGCCGAATATGTTTTTTTCTTTTATTATACCCAAATGTGTACGTTTTTCCTACATGCGTATTTTTTACCCACAAGTTGGGGCAAAGGTACGCAGCCTGACCAAGGCACATTTTAGCTTAATACAAAAGACCATTTGACCTGTCGTCAAATATTTGTTGCTTAAAACGCAACAAATATTCGCCTAATAGTTATGCTACAGATAGCACAAATAAACGATTCGATCCTAATATTGTAACAGTTTCGGTTCACTAGGGACAAATAACAGAAAGTGCATCCTTATGCTCCAAATTACCTACTACTCTACTTATAGAAATTACAATCGCGTCCCGCGGGCAGATTGTGTTTTAAAAATATGTTACACACGTGCCAGTCAGTGCAGTGGTAGTACCAGGTACGTGACTGGTACTTAAAAACTTCCACGAGTAGTGAGATTATCATTTTATTTTTTAAATTATGTGGCCAACTGTATGGCGAGGTCAAACAGAACGTAACGCAGGCTACTTAACATAAGTTGTATCCGCGTGGCTGGCGTGAATACATTGACATGTCGACTTCTAAGTTTTCTTTTTATTGGCATAATACTTCTTACGCATTAGGAATTTATAGGAAAAAAAGTACAGTTCAAAATCACACGACACCCTTTGCACGACAACATCCTTGTTCCACAAAGGCTGAAAAGCCGAGACAGTTTTTAAAGTGTGTCGTGAGCTGTCGTCCCACTCACTGGCTAACGACCAAAATAAATTCATTCCACCTGCTGAAGACTTCCCGTGTGTACATGAGTTGCCTTGGGTATCCTAGAAGTCTTTAAACAGACTCCGGACCCAGGTTGGCCAAAGCAAGGAAATCTGTTAAGCTGGAGATTCATAGACGACTCCACCTTGCCATGGAGTGTAAAAGTGGTGCTGTTCCACAAACGATGGGACACTTAGGGGTTTATTTATAAACGTTGCTTAAAGTTAAGTGACGTTCAAACGTCAAAAATGTATGGCTAAACTGTCGCTAATCATTACATAACTTTAATCAGTTTATAAATAAACCCCTTGATAAGAATAACATGTCATTATCCTACGTATCCTGTTGGCTGCACGTTACAACTGGAACTGATGGACGCTAGTGATGGCGCCTAACACGTAGCCGAATTCTGGGCCGAGTCATTTAGATTGATACTACGTCGCCAAAACGTCTAAAAAAGTGGTGTGTACCATCGGCATGAATAGTATCGACCTCTTAAAATATTTAAGATTTTTTAAATTGATTGATCGAATTTATTTTTATGAAGTAAAAGTCAAAGTCAAACAATTTATTTCAAGTAGGCACATAACAGGCAGTACTGGACGACAAAAAAAAAAAAAAAAAAAACTGGTCGCCCCTTCCAAAAGATAGTTTTCGTATGGAGAAGAATGGGCAAGAAACTCCACCGTTACTCTTTTAATGATTAAATGTAATAAATATTACATTTTATTACAATCAATATTTTATTACAATAATAATAAATATTTTCAATGAAATTGAATGCTATGAACTTGTTCTGCAATAAATACCGTTTTTTTCTGCTTATAAGGAGAAATCAGAATCGCAGAAATCGCCTTCTTGTCTTTTATGTTCTAAACTATTGTTTGGATGAGTGAGATAGTAAACTTTTCTATTGTCATCAGATAACCGATGTGTGTCATTTTCTTAGCAAAGGAACGCTTGTATTTTTTAGTCCAGACAAAAAAACCTAACGAACTTAGGCTAATTATAATCATAATTGAAATAGGCGTTGTAGATAATTATGTTATCCTGCTTTGTATGTAAATAAAAAACCAAAATCTTCGGAAAAAGTTATATTCGTAATGATTTATTTTAAAATATAGATTTTCTGCCTGACTACAAATCACCGTAATCGGGAGTGAAATATCTGGTACTATTATTCGAGTCTAGTTGACTAGGGCCCACTGGCCGAGCTGTCACTGACCCAAGCTATGGCCAGCTGAGGTCTTTTTGAATAAATAGCGACAAATTGAAATGTCAAGTTATGGTCAACCGAAGTACCTATTTCTGTTTAAATCACGCTATAATTATAATAATATTTCTTCATTGACCTTTCATAATCACAAACACAGTACAAAGTCAAGGTAACGCTTAATAGAGACTAGTGTCTGTTGTAGGTAAAACCTGTATTACAGCCGGTCTATTATGTAATAATCTCACGGTGAAAACTTAGGTCAAGTGAACGTGAAGCTAGCTGTCATTCCACCTGCTGCTAGGGATTGACATTGATGTAAAGCTATTTAGTAATCTGTGCATTGATGTCGCTGTATTTTTGTTGTGCATCATGGCGGCGGCATACAACAAATCAAACAAAGTAGGGTGACCACGCAAAAAAGGCGATGGACTTTTATTGGGTTTCCAAATATGATATTATGGAAAGCGATCAACTTGGAAATAGCACTCGTCGGCCGCTGCCGCGGCGTAACATGCAACATAACACTTAAAATTGGATTCTAAAAATTTAAAATTTACGCCGCTTATGTGGTACCCCGACCAAATGGGTTAGGTTAGGTTAGAACTGTGACCAACCGCGCACGAGCCGAGCGAGCGCAGCGAGCGGTGCCGCGGCATCGGCCGGCGAATGCTACTTCCAAGTTGGTCGCAGTTACTTGGACTATTTTTACGTCACCTTACACCATGGATATCCTACATTAATCATATGGCCAAACGTCGACTGACATCCTACGATTTTTTGGGATTTTTACTCATGTACGATCGTAAGACCAGGATCGTACGGAAAATGTACGATTTTTACATACCTGGCAACATTTCATAATGAAACTAACGTGCTCCACTGGCAAGTATGAGTGAGACCTAGATCTTTAACTTGAATGAAGACTCTTTGAGTAGTCATTTAAAGGCTGTATTTGTTTGCATTTTTACGAAACTTTTTTTTTTTCCTTCAGTAATAATTACGACTTGTCAAAAACCTGTTTTCCTTGTCAGTCTCGATCTATACGTAGTATATATCTGTATACTGTCTTGAGTGCTTTTTTGTGTTTGTTGTTTGTGGTCAAGCAAGAATAAGTGACAAAAGTGAAGATGAGTGACAAAAGTGAAGACGAGCGACCTGCGCCAGGTACTCCAAAAAAGAAATTGGCTAAAAGAGGAGAGCTTACTGTAGCAGAGAGGGATAAACACAGGGCACACAAGTATCGTCCTGATTGGGAAAAACTAGACTTTTTTAAAACAAAACTTAGAAAAAACAATGAAAGACTGAAGGGAACATTATTAGCCAAGCAATTAATAAGAAGAAACGAAAATTGCACGAAGTTTAAGCCAACAACAGAAATGTTAAACAATATGACCACAGAAAATTTGTATAAATCTAATAAATAGTTTTATTGCATTTCTTTTCGAAAACTAAACGAATTTTTGTTATTTTTAATAAAAAAATTGTACTTCTAGGTTGTACGATCTTTTCATTTCAAAATTTCCTTGGCATACGATTTTTTTATAGTTGGCGTACGATCACACCTTTTTTGCACCTGGCAGCCCTGACTGACATATCATTAAACGTTGACGTTTAAACGATATGGCAATGTTAGCTGGCCATTTCATGAAATGGTCAATTCTAAGATCTAGCCCCGACATGTACCTACATAAGTGGCCCATAGGATGAGCTTAGTTTTTATTCTAGGACATGTCCACGTGGCGCCATCTAGTTGTGTTGCTTGGCTTATAATGCTCTAAAGCAGGGATTCCCAACAGGTGGGGCGCGGCCCCCTCGGAGGGCGTAGAGTGATCGATAGGGGAGCGCGGCGGCTCCAATGATAAAGTATAGCTTTATAAGTTCTTGGTATTACAAAAGGTTCATAATACTTAGGTGCTGTAAGATGAGTTTCAGCTTTTCTGCATAAGTCGACAAAATAAGTTTTTCTATTTTTGTTGAATGAACTAAAGAAACCCGAACCTATTCAAGGGGTGTAAAGATTTTCGATCTCACTTTCACTTGTTTTACATTCTTATGCTTTTCTGCTTATGTCGACAAAGTAACTCGGTGGCGTAGTGATTTTTAATGAAAATTAAGCGGGCGGGCATGTCAAAGCATGAGAATCCCTGCTCTAATGTTCAAAATCAACGTGTAGTACCCATCGTTTTATCTCTATTATTTTTAGTAGTATTATAATATCTATTATTTTTGAACTTAGAATATTACTGCATGCAATAACTACTTTTACATACTACACTCACTGGATTTGTGTCCGGTTGATGGCAATAGGGTCACCCCCATTACATGGGACTAAAACATTACAGACGAAACCTTGGCGGATTACAGCCGTGATATTATGATGATGATGACAACTACCTGCCAGGTGAATCATATTTTAATCAACATGCAACCTGACACTAGCCTGCAAATTGCAAAAGACATAAGAAAAATTTAATTTTGTGGGTTATTTTACCGCATCCCTCTTAATGACAGGTGCTAGGACCAAATAGTGATTCAGTCTACACATTCCATCAAAAGGGTTCTAAATGTGTTTCTTGTTCTTCAAAATTTTTTCAATTCTCAAATAAGTTTTATCTGAGGAATAAAAATAGCGGTTTGACAGCTTCTTTATAGAAAATAATTATGTCAAACCACCATATTTATTTTTCTGATTAAGTTTTATGAAGATTTAAAAATCTGCCCTTACAGGTACAAAATGATTATGCAACAGATAAATCAATAAATTATTTATTTGTATTAACTTATATTAAAATATAGTTATTTCAAGCATTCATTTGAAGTTTTAATAATTTAAATTTTCCTACATACTTTTTAACCTCATCTTTTGGATATGGCTTGAGAGCTAAACAAGTTGGAATATTTTCAGGTTGTTCTATCCACAATTTGTGTGATATGAAGTTTTCTTTTAATTTATCTGCAATTTTTTTCAGTGACTCCTCGTCTGGGACCTGTAATCAATATTAAAATAATAATCAAAATTTCTGTGAACACCATTTAAATCCACATGAGTTAAAATTGGCAATATCTCCTTGCAAAGACACAAAGTAACTATCTTATATACCTAGAAGGAATTGCTATAAAATTGTGATGCCAGCTGTTTACTATCTGGACACATGGGCAGTCAAGCAAAGTTTGGTCATAAAACTTAAGTCAGTACATTTCATTTGTATCCATAAAATGTTAAAACTCTGATTTGTCATTTGATTTCAGAAAATCTAACATCTATACGTTATACAAAACACAGACGTACCTCTAACACAACTTTGTGCATATTGTCCATATCATCTAAGTACTTTAGAGTGTTCTCATCATCTTTGTACAAGTGAAGTACAGCTGTGGATGCGTGACAAGCCTGAGCCACCACTGATCCTATCGACCATCCTAACTCCTTCAGTAAATCAGTACGTAGCAGAATATATTGCACTATTGGGTTAGACATATTGTACTAAGGTAATTATTTATAAAAGCTCAGCTTTTTATAACCAATAGGTTATTTACATATATGGCAAGAGAACCGTGAGAAACTTATACAGAATCGTTGCTTGGAAGTTCAGTTTAAATTGATATATACAGTAAGCATTACAATCATAGTATGTTTTCATAAATGCAGTGATTATAAAAAAAAAAATCACGATTAATATTATTTTGTATTGACAGAATTACTACAGCAGTGACACGGCAAACAGTGTTTCTACATACGTTTTTGGTTTTTACCCAGTTTCTTAAATATGACTAAAATTCCAAAAAAAAAAGTTCCTTGGTTTAGGGAGCATGATGATAATAAATAATAACAAATCATTCCACATATTTAATAGCATTAATTACTTACAAAACATTCATTATTAATCGAGAGACGAAACAAACCAACTATAGGGATGATGCGACTTAGTTCTGTGTTCGTAATGGTATTTAAGGTAAACTATAATCCGCTCCACTCCACTTTATCCACTTTTATAAATCGGTGCTGCCATAAAGTAAGCAATACATTAGGTGCGGCCTACTGTAAACATTAGGGTCACCAACTCAAGTTAAATTGTTCCCCAAAAATTCCCTAAATCCCTGTGAAAATAAAATATCTCGACCTTACATAATATTGGTAATTTTTCCCTAGAAAAGGGAGAAATCCCTAAAAGTGGAAACACTGGCAAGCAGTGTCATCTTCAGTAGTCTCTGTCATAGATTAATGTCTCTGTCAAATACAATTTTTTGGGTTTATACCGTAGACAGAGAATAAAGATAGACATGCTCTTAAAATAACAATAATTGCGAAAGTGAGATGACACATATGTCAAAATATGTATGTGTGAGCAGGACATAGCATATTTTTTCTATCTCTATTTGCGTATCGGTTTTTTGTTGTTTGCCATCACTAGTCATTGATGGCAGACAAATTGTGGTGCCAAAACGTTTTCGTTGCTATAAACTGTGAAACACATACTTTGTGTAATTTGTGACTTTTTTGATATCCCAAAAGGAAATATTTAGTGTGTAGTGATGGTGAATTGCTGTGTATATGGCTGTAAAAGTCGTAGTGAACGAAATCAACTAAACATAACCTTTCATCGGTAAGTAGCATTTTTTACCTATTACAGCAAGTAAATCAACGAATTGTTGTACTCAAGACTATTTTGTGTCAATATTAAATAAAATTTATTGATAATTTCATCTAAAAAGATGATAAAATCCTAACTTGTTTTTTGTACTAACCGACCAGAGTGTGAGGCATTTTATGTTAGGTTGTTATCTATGTTACTTCGTGTCATTTGTCATTAGTCGGATAATAACTAGACGGGGATACCAGCACTTAATAAATTTTTACCACTGAACGTATTTAATGTTTACTTTTTTTTTAGTTTTCCGAATGACCAACTTTTAAGAAATAAGTGGACTGAGTGTACGGGCCGAGTTAACTGGCATCCAAGTCGCCACTCTCGAATCTGCTCACGACATTTTGAAGCTAGTTGCATTGGACAGAAATTAAATAGTACTTACTCACTTAAATCCACGTTCGATACCCACACTTTTCATTCATATAAAGTAGATTTATTATACATATCAATTTGTTCTACACGTTTAATTAACTTTGATACGTAAAAATTTGTTGTGATTTGATTTCGTGTGACACGGAAATAAAATTGTAAACATTATTTGAGATGACTTTTTTGATATTATAAAATTAATTATTAAAATTATAGCACTACGCGCGCGAACTGAATTCTTTCAGGGCCTGAGATAAAGCACGTAAATAAATGTGTTAATTATGATTTATCTAACTATACTACTTAAATCTTGAGGTGAAAATAAATTCATATCGTAGTTTAGATTGTAATAAAATAACAATAAAACTCATTTGTTTTCGCGCTTAACGTTCACCCTGGTCGCATTCTGTTCACGCGCATCCTGTTTTTATTTGCCACACTACTGTTAAATAATAATCTTACAGCACTGGATTATAAAGTTTTTCTATGAGACTAACCCTGAAATATCGAAATAAAAATCTGCTTTTTCATACAAAAATGCATGAAACTAATGTTTTTCTTTGCTATTAAGTACTTATCAAAAAGTTATAATTACGTCTCCCTCTGAAAGTCTGATGAGAATTAATTGAATGACTCGTAGTAGACGTAGTACAAACAAAATACTCAAGTACCAGGATTACCCACACGATGGGGGTAAAAGTCTAAGTATGGCAATATTAATTGCACGTAGCTGTAGTAATGTACTTATGTCAAACTATCGCTATCTCATACTGCATACGCTGAGGACTTGTCTACCTCTATTCTCTGTCTACGGTTTATACAGACAGCTCTCTTCTTTTCCTGTTGCCAGCTTAAACAGCAATGTGTAGCCGTGTGTACAAGTCGCCATCTAGTTGTCAGCTATCCAAAACTATTAAGTATAGCGGATAAGATCAAAAGTGTTTAGGGATCAAGTACATTTTTACCTATAAAAAATTATCCAAATAATATTTACCAAATCTAGTCTTCCAGACTGGCTTCTTACTTTAATTCCTATGTTTAAGTTAACAACTATCTATATAATAAGGTACAAACCGCTCATCTGAAAATCTGATTGAGCACCAGTACCTTTTTTTTTTGGTGGGAAATTATCAAATAACTTCTTCCGCTCTGGGTGGAGCGGAAGAAGTTATTTGATAATTTCTTTTGGAAGGGCGTGTCACTCTTACCGACTAAAACCCACCCGTGTTCCTTCCGTTGCCTGTACGTTGCCAGGGGCCACGGTATCCCTTTCGGACTTTCCCGCAACCCCGGCAGGTATCGGTCCCAACGGACCCCTTCACTTCTGCTGACATCTCTTTGAGGCGCGCGTGGAACACAACGCGCCGTCGACTCGGGCCTGGTCCTTATCGTACGGCGAGCTACCCATTGCTCACCGTCCGCAAGCCCGCGCCTACGGTGGCCGGGAATCGGCCTGCGATTCCCGACGACGCCCAGGGCGTCTCCTGCGGCGGTTAGGGCGTGAGGGCGCGAAATTTGCCTCTCCCTCACGCGTTCTGCCTCCTCCTTCGCGAGCATTACTGCTTCGCAGAAGGAGGTGACGGCCTCCCATGCCCTTTCACTTCGTACCAGGGCCGGACGCGAGAGATCCCCGCCACCGATCGCCTCCACGAGGACACGGCGATGCTCTGCCCAAGCCGGGCAGACCTCCACCGTGTGCTTCACCGTGTCCTCCGGGCGATCCACGCAGTGATGACACCCGGGCGTTTCCTCCCGCCGAGGACCATGAAAACACATGGCCTCGGACTTGTGCAGGGCCACCTCAAGTCCCAATTGCCGGATTCTGTCCACGATTGTCGCAACCCCGTGTGTCGCTAGTTCGGCCGCCGCCTGGTGCGACCTCCCCTGCGCCAGGACCAACGTGTCATCAGCGTAACAAACGACGCTTACGCCGCTAGGAAGGAACACCAGTACCCTAATTACGTAATACAAGATCATTCGGAATTTGGATTGTTTTGAAACAAATTGCTAATCCATAACTTCATAAATTCTCAAAAAAAACTGCTTAACAACGTAAATAACGCAATGAATGTTGTTGAACTGTCAAAATGAAACAAATATGTCGTAAATGTCGTAATAGTTTACAAAAACGTGTTGCGTAATTAGATAGCTGATATTTAACACAGGGCACCACAGAGCAACATAGTAACAGGTTCAGTAAGCAGTTGATCTGAAAGTTGAACATTTACAATATTTAAATAAAAGATACTATAATCTATTCATATTTTCTAAAATAATACAAGATTTAGGCTTAATTTATACTTTTCGTCATTTATTGTCCAATATTTTGCGATAATTATTTTATGTGTGTGTTTGTGTTTCGCACCATTTCTCGGCATCATCATTATACATATATTTTAATATTGCAGACTTCAGTACAATATTTTTAATTTGGATATCCAAGACACAGATGGCGCTCTGCTAAAAAAAAACAAAATTTCCGAATATTCTTAGTAGCCATCATGGTTGCCATAGCAGAATAGCATCATTCTACAATAATTCATAGTTTTCGATATAGGGAGAAGTTGCCAATGCATTAAAATTTTGCGTCAGTTCTGTTTGTCATAGGACGTCTTATATTTAAAACTGTCTGTTCTACCGCATTTACACATGCGTGCTCGTGTATCACCTCGCCATTCGACAAATTGTCCGGCGAGAAATTCGTGTGACTTTAGGCTACACGAGTGATCGTTTGCACATTCGCGTCTATTTGTTTCTACTTCAGCTTCATGAAATAGACGAAATTCTAGCAGCTTTTGCATTGCATTCGCAAAGTCAAAATAATTATTAAGAGGTGCTACAAATAATAATTATTGAAAATGTTGTCGCAGACGATGGTGGTCCTCTCCTGCACGCAAGAAGCTGGCATTTTATTTATGCCAGTTTCTTGCGTCAATGTGTACGAAAAGTAGCCATCAAAGAATTTTTATTCAGTTTTAAGTCATTCACTGGTACCTCATCACTTCAAATATACTGTTCCGAACAGTGTATACTTTCTGCGTATTTTTATGATGAGCATGCTTGGGATTCCAAATGACTGGCTGACTTTGGTAAAGCTCCAAAAACATAATATCTTTATTATTGGTCCAGTCCATTTTGATGTTGCTTGATAGGCCGTTTGCTACGAAATGAACTAGAGAGCGAATGTGTAGACTAGTTCGTTTCGCCACTCGTTTCCCTTTAATTCGTGTCTAAAAGACCGCTCCCGACGCGAGCGCCACAAGCGGCAAGGCGAAACGCGAGGCGAATAACGAACCACCGTTTACATATTCATGTGCGTGCCTCGACTCGCCGTTCGCCTCGTCATTCGCGCGAATGTGTAAATGCGGCTTCAGCTGTCACTGCACTGTCCCTGTCAGTAATGTCAAGTTGTTTTGATTTGACGGCGTGTTTGTGATTTTCATTTCATTTTCAAGCTTTTATGAAACAACCTCACGCATAAATCGTATTTACCAGCAATTATTTGTTTATAAAGCAATTAAAACTGTGAGGCAATGGCTTCGGGACTAGAAAATTATGTGAATCAAACAGTGTCAGTGATAACTTCGGACGGTCGAAACTTCATTGGAACTTTAAAAGGTTTTGATCAAACAATTAATATAATACTAGATGAATCACATGAGCGAGTGTTCTCTTCTTCAACTGGTGTGGCGCAGGTGGTGCTTGGACTTCACATAATACGCGGTGACAATGTCGCGATCGTCGGCCAAATAGATGAATCTATTGACAGCAGATTAGACCTTGGGAATATAAAAGCAGAACCGTTGGGCTCTATCGTCCATTGATTACTTTTAAGGATATGTAATAAATAAGTTTTGTGTACTAATTGTGTTTATTTTTTACAACAATGTTGATATCATAATATTATTTGAGTACTATTCATTCAGTTCGAATTTACGTTGGTCTGCAGTTTTTCATGAGGCTAGTTTCATACTATGGTTAAGTTACCCTATTACAATTGATTGATTTCATTGTTTACCAGAGGGTAGGTCTATGCAAGAATGGAAATTTGATTGCATCTATGATTTTGCAGCATTCATTTCAACTGGTAAATAATTATAAAGCAATTTTATTAACTTTTTATTGTAATTATTACACTGTGCTATGCCTTGTATCAGAACATTGCAGTGGACTGTCTAAAGTTGTAGAGCTGTTATTAGAAAATAAATATTGAAAGTAAAAACATATTATTCCCCAAAGAAGTTGATTACAAAACTAAAATTAAACAACTAAAATATAATAACATAAAACTTTTATTCTATACTATTTACAAATTAAATCAGTAAAATATTTACAAACTTTATTTTGTTGTGTTATTTACACAGTTCCAAATTATACAAAATAAAGAAAATAACAAAACAATAAAGAAAATAAAAATACAAAGTCAAAAAAAATTATTACAGAAATATTCGATAAACTTTTGAGGATCGTCAGAATTATTTATAAGTTTTACTAATCTACTTTAATTTGTCAATACTATATTATTGCACTTTTGGTTCTTTACTGCTACTTATTCTACAGCAGTAAATAGTATAAAAAGGTGTCCACACACATCAAATACTTAGAATTGTCAGCCTGTAATATTTTAATGTGCTTCTGACTGGAAATGTTTCATTCTCAGAGACTCACCTGCTTGAGAATCCAGTCAGGATACACACAACACATTGCTATAACAAATATAGAAATTGAGTTTCTTCGTATTGCCAAGTGCCATTGGGTGCAAGTTATCTTACTCCTAAGATTTATTTAGTTGCCATATTACTGACACCTTGCAATATGTGTGTGCTTCTGACTAAAAATGTTTCATTCTCAGACTAACCCGCTTGAGAATCCAGTTAGGATACACACAACACATTGCTATCAATATAGCAATTGAGTTTCTTCTTATTGCCAAGTGCCATTGGTTGCAAGTCATCTTACTCCTAAGATTTATTTAGTTGCTATATTATTGACAGTTTGCAATATGTATGTGCTTCTGACTGAACATGTTTCATTGTCAGTGGCTCACCCCTTTGAAAATACAGTCAGAGTTTTTGTTACAGTTTGCACACTTATCTATAACTGGTTCTTATCTGATCTGGCTTGACCATCGTAGTAATTGTACAGACGTTTGTGCACTCTCGCGTTATATTAGGTTCGAATGTACGTATTTGGTTCGTGTTTGATTCTTAAATTCTCACTTCAAGTCGTTTTTTGACAGATCAAAATCGAGTTCAACAAACAAAACAAATAAATATTTATAAGTGGGCAGACGCTAGACATGAATTTTCCGTCCGTCTTTTTCACGAATCGAATAAGAACCAGATACGGATTTAAGTGTGCAAACACCCTCAGGGTATAAAAAAATACAGCAATTACAAGTCGTGCCGTTATAGTTAAGGCTTGACCGCGCCTTCCGGCGCTCTTTCCGCCCCGCCCCGGTGGCGGGGACCTCATACCGCTAAAGACACCCACAGACTACTGCACAAGTTAAACCATGTGGTGCGTCAAGTCTCAACTTTAATGGCACGTCTTGTACACACGGCTACATTTCCAGTTTATGCTGATCTTGCATTGAATAGGATTTCTGTACAATATATAGCTTGAAGTGTAGCCGTGTGTACAATGCTAACTTTGAAATATGCATTGGGTGCATGTCATCTAATTCCTAAAAACTTAGTTGTCATTATTCACTATGCTTACAACATTCAACAAAAATATTTTTTAATTTAAACTAGTCACCTTTTGGATATGGTAAACTTTTATAATGTTAGTGCAGATTTGGTAACTATAAACAGATACAAAGTAGTCATAAAATACTTAAACTGTACTACAGTTCTATCACATTTATTATCGTATTCTGATATTTTGCTAAACTATGAATATTTCCATTGTCATAATATTATGTGTAATCATTACTGGAAGGTTGGCCCACCAGCAATATTTCTTGATGCCTGAAATGAAAATAACCCAATTATACAAATTCTGAGAGTTTTTTTTTCAAAATATCTACAACAAATGTATAAAATTAATGATTGTCTGACAAGAGCCAAATTGTCCAAAGAAGATGGTAAAATTAATAACAATAATGTATTATAAGAACTTGGTTGTCTTTTTATTTTTGATTACTCAACTGACTTTTGATAATTAAGTAGGTATAGACAATTATTTTAGAATATAAATTACAAGCATTGTACAGACGCCAGCACATCAACCTACTACAATCTGTCAAATTTCTTTAATAGATTTTCAACTTTATCAGTAAAGGATAAGATTCAAAGTTGATTGGGAAAATTTGACAGTTTCGGGTAGGTTGACCTGCTGGTGTCTGTACCAGTGCACATCATTTCTTTTCTATGCAGTCCGACAGTGACTGCGCTTTAGCTCTCGTCAGCGTCTGAAGTGTTCCTAAGTGCTCATGAGGATCCTAACGTATTTGCGTTACCTAAATACTTCTAAACATGAGGAGAATTACACACAACCATTTAAAATAATAACAAAACTAGCCAATGACAATTATTTTTACTACAATGTATGTGTAAAAGTACCCTAAATTACAGTCTCTCCAATACCTTACACATAAAGGTCCATCTATCAATCATCAATTTTAATTATTTCGATTTCTATTCCTTGTCTGAAATTAGTACGATTTTATTTTAAATTGTTATTCTTACAAAGTTCTGAACTAATATGGAAAAACAAATAAATACCCTAACATCAAAATAAATAAAAAATGTACCTTTGCATTTTTTCCTTATATTTCTGTGTGTTGTATTTCTGGAAAAATTGTTTTCCGTATTCGAACGTCGCAATCATAATTGCGCATGCTGGTGCTACTTTAAATATCCGAGGTAACAGTCCCGTGAACATTCCCCTAAATCCGTGATTGATGTATATCGTCCGCGCTATTTCCTTCATATTTGAAGCTCTTTGACGGACTTTACCATCTGAAACAGTAACCACATCAACAAAACCAAAACAAAATACAATCTGCTGGAAATTTGCTAAAGATTACACATTTTCATTTTGAGATGTTCTGATTTTGTTTCTTCTTGCCAGGAATGTTGTAAGTTCTTGAACTAAGCCCTCATACGCACTAGCGGTCTGGCGGTAGGCCTAAGCGGTTTGAATTGGCTGGAATTTTGTAGCGGTTTAGACCGTACAGTATGAGCGGTTACATATCAAAATAAAGAAAACGGATAGCCGCGTGTACAGCGGAACACGCGGTTGACCTCTAGTGTGCATGAGGGCTAATTATTATCATAAATTCTCATTATTGTTACAGCGCTTGTCGCAGCATATATTATCTTATGTATGACCATGATAGGATAATTCGTTAGTAGTTGAAAAGGCGAGAGCTGTTTGCCGTCAGCGTCGGTGTTCGTACAACTTTGTACTCTATGAGTCTGATTTCAAAGCGTATTCGAAAGGTCCTAAGCAGACCAAAGAGGAGCTCTTTGGTCTGCTTTGGACCTTTCATCTGACAAAATAAAATGTTGCCAACCTGTGTATATTTCTTTTTCTCCTAATTCTATTTGTTGATGTGTTTTTACAACGTCAAATGGAAGTGTTATGAATGCCGCAAGCTGAAACATAAGATAGTAAACTTTATTATAATTAAGTAGGTACCTATTTATTACTTGTATACTATCTTATCGGCTCACCCCACGTAGGATAGATAGCAACTACACAATCTAAAAAAAGCGATTCTTTATCTTAAACAATAAATTTGTCTCTTTCACTAGGAGGCATAATGTATCATCTGCGCTTTAACAGACTGGCGATTATGCGAGTGTCGTGTCGAACTACGCCGAAGGCTAGGTGAAGCGCGGGAGTCTCTTCCAAACAAATATCAACCTTCCCCTTATTGAAATAAAGTTGAAAATTTATAAAATTCCATTAGTCCGAGAGTGCATCAAAGCGGACAGAGGCGTGCGTCTCAGGTTATTTAAAGTCGAAAATAAATAACCTGAGGGTCCTGAGACGCACACCTATGTCTGCTTTTTTTCTGAGACAATCAATTACGATAATTGTTTGGCAGTGATAACCGTGCTGCGCTTCGCCTCGCCAGATGTTTGCCGGCCCTAAGGGTCGTTTAACAAGAGTAAACCTGGCTAAATAAGGTAAATCTAAAAAACAGCCTTTACTTTCCCACTGCAGGGCATGAGGCATACAGGCTCATTGAATGTTAGATTTCAGACTTTATGATCTATTAATGTATTATAAAGAGAGAAGTAAAGTTATTGTTTCCATTTTCTTTAGTAAATGGCATCGGCAAAAAGCAAAACAGATAGCATGAAATATTATTTTGGAAAACTTACGCTTCCCGCGACTGATCCACAGAAGAAATTAAACAAAAATGTATTCTTTTCCGAATCCGGTTTGTGAAACGCGTTCTTTGTTGATTCAAATGTAGTCCAATATATACCTGGAAGTACATAGCGATAGACTTTTTAATAGCTGTGAGAAAAACATTTATTTCGAGTTCGTAAGCCCAACCTTTCGTTCGGTACGACAGTAAAACCATAAGTACAGATTAATAAACGATGTTTTTGCAATAAACGATTTGAGATTTCTAGTTAGTAAGTATATAGGTAAGTAATGGAACACAAATAAAAGAGTGTTTCAATTTATTAACTACTTATTCAGACAAGAACAACAGAAGAAGAACAGTTTAAACATGTTTTACAAAATTAGCATCTGTCATGTGAGTGTGTTAAGCAGAATAACCCTTCGCCGTAGTCGGGTAATTAATAATTACCTGAAAATGGTACATCTCTCAATAACGTCGAGCCCAAACCTCGGAAGACTCCTCTTAAACCTTCATATTTTACAACCTGACGCAAAGCATCCGAGATTTCTGAAAACAAAAGGATTTTCACGTTTTTAACTATCAGATAAAAAAACATTTTTTTTTTTAACTGCCCCGCTCTGTCCCACTCGTGGGCAAAGGCCTCCACTCCTTCCATCTCTCTATTTTTTTTACTTTCTGTTATTTCTATTTGCAATCGGTCGTCATACCATAAGCGAATTCATTCCATGTGAAATGGAACATTTCTATTTTTATAATTATCTTTTCTTCCATAATATATCTGTTAATATCAAAAAGACTAATTGTATAATGTTTTCTTCTAATGCAACATAGATTGAAATATTATTAATATAAATAGATTCTTTTCTATTATGAGTCAAAGTCAAATCATTTATTTCAAATAGGCCTTTATAAGGCACTTTTGAACGTCAACATTTACAAAAAAATTGAATTGATTCTAGTCGCCCCTTCCAAAAGGTAGTTTCGCATGGAGAAGGATGGGCAAGAAACTCCACCGTTACTCTTTTAAAATGTTTTACAATATTTTGTATAGGTACATTAGTTATATAATTATATGTGAAGACGATGTACCTAGAATAAAAATGATCATAGCACAATAGGTAAAAAGAATTAAAACTGAAGCAACAACAGATAAATGAATTATGTGATAGATACATGGTCCTTACATATTTACGGGTTAGTTACTTGGTTCACATATATAGGGTTCAAAGGTCTGATAAGTAATTTAATACGATTGCTTATTTGAACCTTTGAACTTAATAATCAATGAAAACAATAAATATTTTGATATTTTGTTTCACTTTTGGACATAATGTAGAAATCAGACAAGAAAAACAAATACATACAACCTGCTATCAAATTACGCAACACATTTTCGTAAACGATTACGACAAATTTGTTTCATTTTGACAGTTCAACAACATTCATTGCGTTATTTACGTTGTTGAGCAGATATTTTTTTCGAACTTATGAAGCGATGAGCAATTTGTTTCAAAACGATTCAAATTCCGATTGATCGTGTATTACGTAATAATAATTGAATGCTTCTCACAATGGGCCTGAGTAGGTACCAGCATAGAACATTAAAAGTCGACTCGTTTTATGTATGAGTATGATGCACTTTCAATAAGTGAATAACTGTGAATATCATTATGGTTCTGTATAAAGCCTTTGAATGGAAGTTGTTAATTAGTTTAATCTTGTTCTGCTAATTATTGCATATAACTAGAATAATGTTTTCTTATCATTCCTAGGAGGATATTTATGCATTATTATAAAACTGAGTGAGAATATAATGTAAGCAATATTTTATGAATTATATATAATATATAATGATTAAATTCATAGAATATTGCATACTTACTTATTTTCATAATGATTTCAAGTCTCTATCAAAAGCAAAATTAATTACATGTAAACAGACATTTTTTTTTAAAGTTATGGAATCAGGCATTACTTTGCAGAAATCTATGAGTGTTATGCAAAAGTATTAATTCTTAAAGAATTAGATCTAGCCTTGGATGCAGCACCCAAAAACATGCAATAAAAAGTTTAAAAAAATCATAATATTTAACTTTTTTTTAGGATATGTTGTGTACCTGCATAAGTCAGTTTTTTCGACTGCATCTTTGTTCTTATAAGTTCTAGAGGACTGACAATTGTTACTGCTAACATTCTTGCTGTGGCCCCCGCTATCATTGGTATCCACAATGGTTGTGATGCTGAAAAGTATTAGAAAATATTTTAATAAGCAAAAGTAATTAAATGTTTTATTTGGTTTATGATTTATTAACGGATTAAAGGTACACAGTGAAACCAACATGTATATAAAATAAATATTTTGACCTACCAACTTTACTGTTCAATATGTGATGGTAACAATAATTTAGTAATTACCGAAAAAGTCGAGAAACAAGTGATTTGGTTGGGATAAACTTTTGTGTTTCAATATAACAACAAACAAACTCATTATCATCTGTTTACCACACCAGAAATTTCATGAAAACATGATTTCTTTGTGAGAAATTGTGAATGTGGCAAATTGTAGATTTAAGGTCTTGGGTAATTAAGGGAACTTCTTTTTGAGATATTTTTCCTGCCCTAAAGGGATAAAAATACTAATCTAGGTCTATACTAATCGAGGAAATTAACAAGGAATTTTTACATGGTGACAAGATTCAGGAAACTTGTAATGCTACAACAGTTTACAAAAAAATCATAAGTAGTGTAAGTGCCAAATACAGCTGTAAGTATAAGTTTAAAAAAAATGTGAATAGTTTATGGTAACTTGTTTGTTTGCTTCACCTATGACTTTGAAGTCAAGGTGAGGAAACTCGACAAGTTGATAAGTACAATAATGTGTATATTGTATATTACATAAATGTGGCAATACATGTATGGCAATCATGAGAACAATAGAATACAGAAATATTTTATTATTTGTTTTAGTTGACATATCAAATGTAAGACTTATTAAAAAAAATCATATCAATTATTTATAATAGAAAATATATAGTTTTATTACTTACTGTTATGCATGAAATAATTATATTTTGTTTTCATTCTATATCTCAGTTGTTCGTATGTTACAAAATAAATTACTGTACATGGAAGAGCTAGGACTAGGGTAGGACTTAATCCTGACCATAATGCAGGAACTCCTTCTACTTTGGCTATTTTATAAAACGCATCCTGAAAGCATACAATTCGTGAAAAAAGAGATCGGACATACACTGTGTAGAATTTGCACCTTATAAATTAAGGCGAAGTTACAAAGTTGAGACTAAAATTGGATTTTTTCCATTTTACACATATTTGAATAACTGCAGAACAGAAATGGAGTAAAATCGATGGGCGTTGAGGTTCCTTTCGCCCTGCTTCCGTTGATCGACTCCCCCTTGGTTCACAGTTTAAGTGTTGGGAAGATGTAAAAAAGGAAATTATGTTATATATTACCATTGTTCCACTGAAATGTACTCGTTTGGGTAACCATGGCGATTCTCCACAGGGGCATATGTGTTCCATAAGACCATTGCAATACAAGTAACATTTATTCGACAGCAATGCTTTTTGTTGTGCTTGCAGTCTTATTTTAACCACATCAAGAGGAGTCACTAGAACAAGTGAACGAAAAGGTATATCGTAAGAAACTTTACAAATATTTGCTGGACAATAACAGAAAGTGAAGACCACAGAACTATACCCTGACGAATGAAGACTTACTGAATAACGAGGTTATAAGGGCACCGGAACATGCTGATGCCATTTGTTGGACTGGAGTAATCCGGAACTGAGGATCATCTTCTCGAATCATAGCATCAGTTTTTTTCACAACCAATTATGTTAATGTTTTTCAGTGAAACTCATTCGGATCTTACCCGTACGGTATTTACCGTGTTTTTTTTTCTATTCTTCAATGTCTATCTGTCTCTGTCAGTGTCAGTGTCATCAACTCATTAATCAAATTGACAAATTCGATTGTTCATAGATAATAGAGCGATTTGACATCTATCTGTAACTGTGTTACCAGCATTTAAAAACTTGGTTTGTAAAACTGTCTTTGAAAAATCATTAAAGTGTTGTTTTTAAAATCGACTAATAGGTAAAATAAAGATAAAAATAAATAAGTTATGCGGGTATGCGATTTCAACATGTTTTTCTCTTGGGAGAGTCTTATATTCTTTGATTTGTAGAAAAGTATTCAAAAAATCAGCACAGTTATGTAAATTCGAATGAAAATTATCAATTTTGTTATATTTATCTGAAGATACATACAAAGAACATTCAACACATCAATGTTGCTTCGATGAGGAGGATAACATAATAATAACTGCTACGGGTGGACAGCCCACTGCAAAGTCAGTTCGGGCTTCAGCTACAATTACTAAGTACCACTTTGTATTATAGTACTAAAACAAAACTGCCCCAACTACCTTTGAAATTATAAACCCGATAGGAATTAATCCATAATTAATTAAATTCCTTTCCTCTATGTCATTCTCAGTGTGTGCCAATGTGCCAAAACTGCATAGCTTTTTTAGTTGTCAGATCTTTTGCTTTCCGAATTAGAACATAATCACTCACAGAGCTGACATCGATCATTTGCGTTCCGATTAAGATATAACGATTATGGCAGCTTAGGACTGTCAACAATTCGGAACTCTCGTGAACGCATTCACAGTACTCGCTCAACGTCAAAACTTGCATATCATATTTCTTTGTGTGTATACTACAAATTTCTTCTTCTTTGGATAGCTGGCGAACGGTAGCCATAAGCACAATTTTGAAAATGCGACGTTAGTTTAAAGATATCATGCGAGTCAAAACAAAACATTACACTTGTCATTTTTGACAGCGCTCATGGTGTTATTAGTATAAAGCATGGTCGGCGTTATCGCAAGAGGGCGCATGTCACGACGTCATCTCGTCATCAGACAAATCGTTATCGCGCCCACGTTAATTCGGTACGGGTGTCGGTTACAATAATTCGGTATCGATTACAACGTAACTCGGAATACACCCTTAGTGTCAGCGTACAGTACTGTGGTACAGCTCTACTCATCTGTAGGGGTGTCCACTTTGAAAAAACATCGATGTTTTTTTCGATTCGATATATCGAAACTGTACATCGATTACTTTCGATGTATTGGAAGAAAACATCGATGTTTTGTATAAATCGAGTACTTTTTAAAGATTTTTTATAATCCACTAATTTAAGCATTGTATTATTAAAAAAAACAGTAAAAGCCATACATGAGAAAAATCTTTATTACTTATATATTAAAGTAAGAACAAGAAAAACATCTGCATTTATTTTTATAAGTTAGTTTTATCCTAATGCCAGTGTTCTTTTGGAAGACTTTGCAAAAACAACAGTTTATTTAAACGTTTGCCTTTCAGCCTATTTCTTTGTTGATTGATGACTTGTGCTGCTTTAGAAAACAAACGTTCAGATGGGACTGAAGTGCCTACCATAGTCAAGTATTTGTATGCAATTGAATGTAGTTTAGGAAGCTGAATCTTAAGATCATTCCATATTTCTAAAGGGTTTTCACTTAATCTGGCTACTGGGCTACGCAAGTAAATCGATAGTTCATCTGAAATAGAATCGTCAGATTGTACCGTTTTCCAGCTCTTATGAACTAATTTGTGGTGATCATCCCACAGTGAAAATTTTTCCTCTGGTTTTTCAGAATTATCTGAAGAATCAGATTCCACGATCTCGTTTTGTACTCTACTTTTCATCATTTCCTTGATTTTTGAAACAGCTGTGGAGCAAGCGAGCGGGTCTGTGAAATGCATTTTCTTAAACCTGGGGTCCAAGATTGTGGCTATAGCGAAAGGTGTTACTCTCTCTATAGCGCCCATTCTCTTATCAATCTCTTTCAGGACCAATGCCTGCAATTCTTGGGCAAGAG
This sequence comes from Xanthia icteritia, assembly GCA_949128155.2. Lineage (NCBI taxonomy): Eukaryota > Metazoa > Arthropoda > Insecta > Lepidoptera > Noctuidae > Xanthia > Xanthia icteritia. The sequence continues at coordinate 8,925,697 of OX421942.2, read as the reverse complement.
ATTCTTCGACTTTAAGAGGTTTAACTTTTAAAAGAAGACAATGAATAAGGGGTATTACTTTACTGCTAGTGCAGTACTTGTCACCTGATACTTCCTTAGTTGCAGCTTCAATCGGTCGCAGGATTTGTAAAACCGAAGAAAGAACAGATAATTCTGACGCAGTTAGCATCGGTGGTGCATTTTTATGACGAATTATTATATTATTGACGACGGTGCGAAGCTCCAAAAATCGCTCGATCATGTAATAAGTACTGTTCCATCTCGTTGGGACCTCTTGGATTAATTTTGTTTCTTTCTCGGTTGCTTTACGTAGCTCATTACTAGCTACATTGCTTTGTTTGAACCAAGTCACTATTTCTTTTAGTTTGGTTATTAAGTTTCGCAGATCAGCACACTGCTGTATAGCATTTTGTGCAACCAAATTCAACGTGTGTGCAAAACATGGTATATGCTTTTTTCCAAAAGCTAAATCAACAGCTTTTACCATGTTAGCTGCGTTGTCTGTGACTACAGCTGAAACTTTGTCATTATCTATATTCCATTCAGCACAAGTGTTCATCAGCATGTCAGATATGTGTTCTGAAGTATGACGATCGTTTGACTCGTAAACTCCAAGAGTTATTGCAAAAATATCATTACCTTCACCAAAGTGGGCTGTTATTCCTAAAAAACTTCTCATACTCATTGTTTCAGACCACATGTCAGTAGTAAGAGTAACATGTACAATATTTGCCAACTTAGCTTTGAAGACTGTTGATAATGCTGCGTATTTATCATCGACCCATCGTGTCAACGTTGTTTTACTAGGAAGTTTATAATGTGGCGCAAGAACTTTAATCAAACTGGCAAAGCCTTCATTTTCAACAATTGTGAATGGTTGGTTATCTTTACATATCATATATATTAGGGCGTTGTTTATTCTTAACGTTTTATCGCCTCTCTCTGAAAAAGCGTATATATCTTGAAAACTTGTCACAATAGATTTCTGACGTTTTGGAGCTGGAGGAATAGAAACACATACATCGTCTTTTGAAGAGTCACATTTTTTTTCAGCATTACTAGTCAGTTCCATTGTCATTATGCCAGCGGAGCTCGTTGATGGGAGTGGATGAGAGATATTAGGATCTAATGATAAGTGTGTATTTTTCTTAACGGTGTTGCTCTGAATATCATTTCTTTTCGAACATTCATTACTGAACTCTTGATAAGCAGCCTTATGTATATTTTTTAAATGACCAATTAAATTCGTTGTGTTGCCACAAGATTTTATAAATTTTTGACAGAGTCTACATTTTGCAGAATTTTTATTTTCTTCAGTTTTATCAAAGAACCTCCATACATCGCTCTTCTTAGACGGTGCCATCGTACTTGTTGTCAGACTGAAACAAAAATAGTGCATTCAATCAAAAGTTCAAAATCTATAATTAGTAGTTAAAATCGATAAATTCGTCAATTGATAATGTTACATCACTACAAATGTCAAACACACAACAAATAAATTAAATACAAAATTCAGATTAATAAGATGATGAATACATTTATTGATTTCATCAAATAATATACCTCTTGTCTAATAAATGAATATAGGCGTGAATACAATTTAGAGAATAAGTTTGTTTAGTAAACTGTATAATTATTAAGATGTAGGTTATTTAATAATTAATGTTCGTATTACAGGTAATATAATTTACTAATCTAATAATTACTATTTAATGTGTCATACAGTAAATTTCTAATTTTAGTATTTGTTGACATGTTAATAACTCCAACATTGTTGAAAACTTTACTTACCAATCGAATATGTGAAGTAAACATAAATATGAGATGAGATTTTATTATCAGTGATCAATAACGGTATATTTATAAAAAATCCACTTCAATTTCTTCAATCCACAACAGCAAATGTAATACGTAATGCAATTAATCACCATTCAATATTCTTTATTGCAATATTTTTAAACCTATACAAAAGCGCCAACCGACATTACGTGACGCGACCGACATTGACATATGTAACAGTTTTTTTTTATTGTCACTAGAGACACTACCATAGAATAATACCAAAAGGAAGACACTACTCACTGCACTCGTACGCAGTGTTGCCAACATTTTTAAAATAAAAGTGGGGCTGTCGGTAAGAGTAAAATTTTAGTGGTCAGACTTGAGTTTTATGAAGTTTTAATTGGTTGATTCGATGTTTTTAAGTTTTTAGTGTTAAAACACTAAAAACTTAAAAACATCGATACATCGAGTATATCAATAGATTTTCAAAACATCGAATCCATTCGATGTATCGCATTGTAAACATCGATGTTTTCAATACATCGATATATATCGAATATCCCTACAGTCATCTGCAGCTCTAGTAATTTCAGTCAAATTCACTGCCACATGGATGGAGGGCGTCACTGAATTTATTTAATAAATTTTTTAATATTCAGTAATTAAAATTCTACACGAAAGCGGCGCTCTTTCCTGAGGGTTTCAGTTGTCCAGATGAAAAATATTTTTTGAAATGTTTACCACAGCGTCTAAATCTTTATTGTGAGTACCTTTTCATTTATTTTTAGAGTTTACGGAGTTTTACATAACGTGACAGCTGTTTTTTTTATATCGGATCTATATACAAATTGTGAGCTACATAATAATGAGACGGTCACACCACACACCAATCGTTCGTGAAATCGTACCTAATAATATGATATATAAATCGCGTCAGAGGCTATGGGGAAGAATCAAAATGCCGAATGATATTAATCGTGCACGATTGATTTTAGCCGTTTTCCAGTTCCCCTTAATCGTTCAAGTAGGTAAAGGAAGTAAGTGTTTCGTCGCTGGGACACTCAAGCTCTCGTTTATATTGTGGCCATACATAAATTTCTATTAATAATAAAATATTAAGTACCTAACTTGTCACTGAATTTGGAAGCCACGAGTGTCGACGTAGGGGTGGAGCTCATCTTTATCGTCCTGCCATTATCCCAAAAAGTTGCCTCTAGATTGAGACATTTTCATTCAAAAACTAGTCCTTTGTTTTATTACCAATTTACAAAAATATAATTTATAGGATGTATATGCTGAATAGCATTGCCCAAACAGCATTGCATTGCCCTGTTACTTGAGCTTTTTTTAATGTTTTAAAATAATATATTTAAAAAAAGGGCTTACTACTGCTAATTATTAAGGAACTTAAGTAATAAAATTAATTAAAAATTCCTATAACCCTGCTGTAGCTAAATGTCATCTAAATCTTTTGGGACTAGGGAGTCCCAAAGTCATTTTGCAGTTATTTTCTGCAATAGATTTTAGTATTATTGTCATTGACATTGTTAAACATATCAGTGCCACCTTATCTGAAGTTTTTTAGCACTTCATATCTGATTCTCATGTTAACATTTTGATTAGGACTGATTTATTAATTGTTATCACTTTAATTTATAATTAAATCTTATGTATTAGACATTAGTTTCATATAAATGATAAAATAATTACATAAAATTTCCTTTTTATTTTTCAGTAACAAAGACAGAAGGGAATCTTAAGAGACATAACTTTCAAATTCCCCAATATATATTATTATGTAAAATTAAATGAGGGTTTTCCAGAGGCTACATAAATTGTGCTGTCCAGTGTTGTCCTTATTAATTTGACCTCATAAATTCATAAAGCACCTGTAGTAATGTAGCAATTTCAACAATAGATTAAGGAAGATTAATTCAATTACCTATTTACCAGTGGGGCAGATTCATAGTTAAGAAAGTAATAGGATTGATTTAATTTTGTGCTAAATAATGACACATAAAAGTTAGGTACTTTATACACAATAAACTGACAGGAATTTTCTGACTTTATCACTGCTATTTACCATAACATAATTTATAATAGTATACACTGATTTAAATCAAAATAAGGATAATATTTGTTTGCAAACAATACATATTAGGATAACTACTAATCCTTAAATATGCCTAAATACAATAACAAATAAATTTTATAATTATAATGAACAGATTTTCAGTCCACAAATGAATTTCTGTATTGACTTTGACTCAGAAAAAAATATCCATAAGTCCACAACCTGTACTATTTGACCTAATGTATACTCTAAATAGCTTCTGTCAAACGCTTTGTTTAATTTTAAAAAGTAAGTGTTTACATTTATTATTCAAAATTCTTCAACAAGAAAAAATTACAAGTACTTTCTATTATTAGTCTGTCCCATTATATTGTGAGTTGGCACAGGCGCGTTGTGCTATAAAATACTGTGAATAGATTGCCAGAATAACGAAATCTTTTTCACTAACAGTCTTCTATGTTATTATTTACCAACAATACTTAAATCTTTATCAGTGATATGATATGTCTTGATTGATTATTTGTAGACTCCTAGTCTTAGGCCCGTATTACAGAACCTTACTCAAGACTCAAGCATTACTTAAAACTAGTTTCAACCAATCAAAAGGCTTTAAACAAGTTTTAAGTAATGCTTGAGTTTTGAGTGAGGTAATACGGGCCATAATCATAATATCATCTATTAGTAATTAGATAGGTTTTATCACTAGTTTTGATCTATAAGTTTTTTACCACCTGAATAGTTGTTTTTTTTTTTGTATTTCATAGTCTGACTTGTTGTATCTGGTCACTCTAGCTCTAGTAAGTTATTTTTTTCGATTTCATCATTAAGAAAAACAAAAGAAAATCGTATCTTTTATTTTCAATATGTAAATTGTCTGGACCATTCTCTTACGTTACGTCGCAGTGGGCGTGGTAATTACGTAAATTACCTCACACTCAGATAATTTTAACTGAATAGATCCATGCCAACAGTCAGTAAGGTTTTCTACATAATCATTGGTATGTTTTTTCCATTTGTATGGCCGGGGCATTTGATAGAGGATGCATTTTTCGCATCCTTGCTCACTCGTAATTCGCCATCAATCTTCACACCCGGCATAAGTACCTAGTCCCGTTACTCACGCAGTTATTGATAGTGTTGTATTAATGATCTCATTTACGGTGTTTCCCGGGGTTAACAGTTATGTACTCTCGTCTGAGTATTTTTAAAACGTAAATCCGTTTTATCATTAAACCAACAACATCTATCTAATCGCATAACACATTTTCGTAAATGATTAAGACTAATCAGTTTCATTTTGACAGTTCAACAACATTCATTGCGTTATTTACAGTGTTGAGCTGATTTTTTTTTCGAACTTATGAAGCAATGGACTAGTAATCTCTTTCAAAATGATTCAGATTGTGATTGATCTTGTATTACGCAATAAGGGTGCTGTTTGTGATTTCGAATTCGCCTGACTAGTTTCGAACTTGAACGGAGCTCTTAGGTCCGTATTACAGAACCTCATTCAAGACTCAAGCATTACTTAAAACTATATTCAACCAATCAAAAGGCTTTAAACGAGTTTTAAGTAATGCTTGAGTTTTATGTCAGGTTCTGTAATACGGGCCTTAGTCAAGATCCTCACGCAAGTCGATCTGAATAACCGTGAAACATTAGTAATTAATTAATTACGAATGTGTCTCTTGAAAGCTACAATAAAAGAAACTGTTTCAGTAGCACTAATTATTACTACAATAGATCTGCCTGGACATGTAACCCAGATCAGAGATAGATCCATTGTAATCTTATGATGTTTTCTTCTTGGCCAATCATTAATGTGATATCTCTAACTGACTGAATTTGAAAGTCTCATTGATGTACGATTCGAAGCCGCAATCTAGTAGTTACCCGAGCAACGGGTTCTTTCACCTTCAAGCAATCAGAACAGTCTACCAAACAAAGTAAGAACCATCTGCTGTTACCTGCAATGTTCTCGTATTATTTTTTCTGCGGTAATGTCAAGGCTGCGCCAACATCGCGGGCAACGCCCCGCTCAAACCTGTTATACCATACAATTACATAACGCGATCATCATAAAAACTAGTTACGGAAAGAGTTAATTAGTGTTACAATTTGCGATGCTACTTTTGTACAAGGCTCGTCCAATGTAATAGTAAACTTGAACACCGAAGCTGACATTGAATAGGTTCCTTCCTCAAGTATCGATTACCATTGTTGCATGTTGATATCTAAAGTGTTACGATGTATTATCGATGTTATGGTTCGTATTTTATAAAGACGTTATCGTTTCGCAGCGAGATTTGAGTGAGCCGATGCGTGTACATTTTGTTTTACGCTTACAATCGTGATTATGACGACTAACACTTGGAAACCGTATGTCTGTGTTCCCATGGTCTCTACTCTTGTCATAATACCAAATCTGCTGTCTCTTAAAGCACAAGTGCCTTCTATATGTGCCTAATTGAAATAAATTATTTGACTTTGACTCTAATTCAGGAGTATTGAGAATATTTTCGGCTCTGCACGTTAAAGCTTCTACTAATTCAAAATTTGCAACGAATGGTTGCCAAAAAATGTGGAATTATTAATCTGGCGGTTTGAGCAGTGTAGGATCGTCCAAAAATGTTCTAGGTGCTCAATGCATCATCGAAATACTTGTTACAAGTCGTCTGAAGCTGAGGTCATGAACCTTATATTATATTCGCCGATTCAGTTTTTGTTGGCACGTTAACACTGCGTAAAATGTTATGAAATCAGTCATGAGAAGCATTTAAATCGTCGCCTAAAAAGAAATTCTAGATCGAAATTAATGTAATGTTGATCTTTGTAGAAGAAGTAACACAAATTAGTGTTAAAGGTTTATTTCAAAAGATAAAAAAAACCACCGCGTTTATAATACAGTTGTTTACTGTATTATAAACGCGGTGGTTTAATTGCATCCTTGGAACGTCACGGACTATTTCATGGGTTTCTGATACAGTAATGTTAGATAGCGCAATCCATATTTCCGACAAAGCTGAAACTGCCAATGAGAATTTTTATCTTGTGTGAGCGTCAGCCGAGGCGCAAATAACGTAGCTGATCGACAAGTAATCAAATAACTGTCACTATTATCGTCGATCTTTAGATTTAAATGTCTATTGTAATATGATGTAACACGAGCCTTGAACGTGTACATATTTACATCGTGAAGAAGAAAAGAAATATCAGTTCACAATTTAGTAGCGTTCTGGCATCCATTGTTTTGCTTTTAAACGTCGTCGTTCCGTTCCTTCATCGATTATGTCTCAAGTAACAAATTTGAAGCGACGCGATTGCTGTCCGGATTTAGCTACCCTTAGCGAAACCAGGTTCTCACTGTACCTAATATAAAGTATCATTATGTATTCATGGACATAGGCCTCCCCCAAGCACCGCCACTTCGACCGATTCTGTGTGTCTCTCGCATCCAGCGGATTCCTGCGGCCTTTGCAAGATCATCGATCCATCTTGTGCGAGGCATCCAACGCTACGTCTTCCGGTACGCGGTTGCCACTCCAGAACCTTTCGGCCCCATCGGTCATCTGTTCTGCGAGCAATGTGCCCTGCCCATTGCCACTTAAGTTTGGCAATTCTTCGGGAGGCCTATGTCCAGCAGTGGACGTCTTTCGGCTGAAATGATGATGATGATGATGTATTCATCAACCGCGTGCTCTCATCTCTATTCATATGATATGAAGTCAGCTCTGCAAGACTTCTTTCATAGATACATCTCTAACCTAACAGCCGTCAAATCTTCACCTCCTTTTTAGCCATGCCGTCTTCTGTCATCTTTCACACAATTCATCCTTTGTTTGGTCTTCCTCTACTTATAGTCTTCATGCTTTAAACTTTCCCGGGGCATATTCTTCATTTCCGAATCAAGTATCTCCTCGAGTTAGAGTATCTTTATACTGTTGCTGTACTGTCCATGCAGCTTAGTTGTCTTAAGGGAAGGTAATGGTTGTTTCATATGCCTTAATGGGTATCAATTTACTCTTCAATGGATTTAGTTATCAGCGGATTTCGAAACGCATCTATCGTAAATCTTAATCCTTCTATTTAATTGCAATTGAACTTAATTGTGTCTTATTGCTGCAGTGCGGTGTCTTTAGTCTTTACATTCAATTGACTAAATTGACAAATGTTGGTTTAGGCTTGCTTTTGGACTAGTTATCACAAGGTCGATCAGGATGTATCACTAAGTTTGCGCTTTTCATTAGTGACGAGACGCGAATTTTGATTTTGTGAGTGTACCCACTCGTAAGATCAAAATTCGGGTCTCGTGACGATGGTTAACAGTAATCAGTAACTGTCAAAAAGTCATTTAATAGTCCTTCGGAACGGAAATGATTGCGTATTTAGTCAAAGAATGTCGCACGTTTACAAAATGACGTTCGTAATGAATTTCGAAAGTTCCCAAATTGGATCTAAGGATTAATTTTCGGTTAGTGCATTTAGGGTTAGGGTTTTGGCCATTGCTGGTTCAATTTTATTTGAATTCACGGCCTTCAGGCATCCCTAATGGATGTCACCGTGTATTACTACTAAATTCCTCTCCAGGTCTACGTCACGGAAATCTCCATCACTGCCCGAGTTTTATGTTCTTATATCCAATGCCCACAGTTTAGCCAGTGAGTCACCGTTTTCATCGGAAGTTTAATGTAATACTAAATCGCTCACAGTGCTCTGTTGCTACATACATATCGTGAGAACTGTTATTTTCCTCGAAGTTTAAGAATTTCCCAAACTAACAGAAATTCTAATTTCCTTGTTTTCTCTGTTTTTGTTGATTTCTTTGAAGCTACTCTTAAGGTGAAACTTATCTATTAAGTAGGTACAAGCCGTTTGCCTGTGCCCGTTGGGATTTCCCATCGGCATAAATAGATGACGAACTACCATACCACACATTTATTGCTGACTTTCGTTGTGTATGGAATCTTTGTGCAAAAAAATAATATTTCTAGACTCAGCACTTTAGGGTGTGCGATATCTATCAGTGAATTTAAGATTTTGATTAATTTCAAATCATTTAGATCGATCTCAAAACTACTCGAACACAATTCAAACGATTGGTGCTTGAACACTGTTCGAAAATATGATTGTAAAAATGTCTCAATATCGGCAATAAAAGAACAGGGAGTCTGTTCTTTTATTGCCATTACCTATGACAGATTAAAAATTTAAGAATGTTTGTCCACGTTTAAAAAAACCAACCGTTCCTTGGTAATATCGGGAGCTTAGAGCGGGAGATAATATATCAATAGTAATAGCTTACTATTACAGAAATTCAATGTGTTATTCTGATCGTGATTTGTGTCGATATTGACTGTAAATATTCATTGTTATGTTTGGTAATAAAATTTGAATCATGTGACATCGGAACAGTTTATTGTTTCCACGGCTTTGATGTATTAGCTATGACAATACATACCTAATCCATATTAATGATTGATGTTCTTCTAGAAATTAACATCGAATAACTTTCTGTTTTGATTGAAGTTGTTAGTTTACGTTCGTATTGTGAATTTGGATCCAAGAAAGTCAGCTGATTCAGTTAAATGTTTTGGCTTTGTTTGATATAGGTGTGTGATTTCCTTATCACTAAGGTCATGAGACTGAACTATATCATCAAGGACATGAACTTGATTAAGACACAACTATGTTGAACCGCCTCTGTAGTCTAGTGGTTAGATCAACTGTCTCAGACTCAGAATTCCCGGATACGATTCCCAGTCGGGGAAAAAAATTCTGCTCGGTTTGGTTACTTATAAGGGTTAGGTAATAGGGTTCCGTTTGGGACCCTTCGGAACGCTAAACATGAAGCTTTACCACTTTTACACGGTTATTAAAATAAACTTAGAAAAAATAAACCGATAGGTTTATTCCGCAGAACTCCGTAGGTTATATAAATAAGTACATACAACTAGTACCTAGGTAAGTACCTACAATACAACGGAAACAAAAGCTTGTTATTTCAAATAACCTTAGTCAACGCTCCCGCAGAAATGCGTGACGCGGCGACGCGCGGTGGCGCGACTCGAGACTCGACTCGGGTGGAACAATTTCTTATGAAAACTTCACGGAAATTGTTCTACCGGTGTCGTGTCGCGCCTTCGTGTCACGCCTGTCTGAGTGAGCCTTCAGTGAAAACATTTCATTGAAATTGATTAAATACCTACGACCTACTTACTTTATCTGCCTCATATATACCAGATTCATAGATTTGCCCGGCATGGTACAAACGATTGTTTAGGAAAACCGCATTTGTAAAGTGCAATATTATAGGCGTATACTTATATTATGCTGTTCTTGTGTTACGATACAAATTACGTAACCTCGAACTGCGGTTATGACGCACTCGTGAATATTTACAAACGCAGGGAATTCTGCAGGAAAATGAGAAATTTCAAACATTTGGGAATTACGAGTTTTGTTATTGTTGTAAATTGACTTTTTTGAACGTAGATAGGACAGCCAGGTCCAGTGTCCTTATATCAATCAAGTAGAAATTAATAAATGGGGACAAAATGTGTGTGAAAATCTGCCGAATTAATTATTCGGTGCTGAAACATGTGAGCATGTGAGTAAGGCCAGCGGACGTCTTCAAATAAACGAATCTTCCTTGTCAAATGTCAAACTAAATGAGCTAGGTAGTCCATTGTTCTTGTGCAATTTTTAAGCTGCATTCTTGTTACAGATGTTGCTCAACCGCTATAGGCCCACACAGGGCGCTGGCGTCCATTCTCGTGAGGAGCCCATCCATCGTAGCAGTGTCGCTTCAAAGCCGGGACTACCACGAGGTCACCGGTAACATAATCTGCCCCAATGTAGTCAGAGGCATCGACCACTTGAGAGATCCGCGTCTCAATAAGGTAAGAAATGTAGATTCTACAACTTACAGTACCTACCTATCTTATTGTAAGGTAGGTACTGCGTAAAATTAAGTCAACAGGTAGAGCTGCCGATATATTAAAAAAAAAATTGTTGGGCTCCATTTATTTCATCTGCATCTGCACCATATAGTGCCAAATACGCTACAGAAACACAGAGACAGGAAAACGTAATTTTGAATTCAGCTGCAACTTCAACTGTTTTGCTGCCCTATTTATTTTGAAGCTCTTATTTTGGTTTGGCTGCAACCAAACTGTATTGCGGGCCATAGACGTTCAAGTAATTTGATCAATAAGGCTGGTTCAAACAGTTTTCAATTGGCAAATTATCAAATTGGTGGGAAAATTTGATCTAATGAGCTGTCAAAAGGCATGAAGAATTTTCGAATTTCTATTTGATTAAACCAGCCTGTGTGATCAAATTACTTGAACTGCATAAGTCGAACATTAATGGTTTTTAAAACGAATGTAAAATTGTTGTTCTCTAGTCACGTATTTCATAGACCTAGACCACTTAGCCCGTCCACTGTTTGAGTATAATAGGGCGTTAATGCGGCCAATATAATTTTTATGTTTGTACTAGCTGTCTAGTAGTCAAACTGGAATATTTGTCAACTCGTATTTCCTTAAAACGGTATTGAACTATTGAGCTAAATGTAAGGAAAAACGAGTGACCTTGACTATTGATCACAATAGCATTGAAATTCGCTTTGTTTTAAAATATATTTAAATAAAAATACAAGTGCCTAGAAATTTTGGCTGGAGCTGAGTTGTTGCAGAAACAAGCAACCGGCACTAAAGTATGGCTTTCTAGAACTTCAAACTACTATTGAATTATAATGTGAAGCCCAACTGAATTTCCGTAGATATTTCCCCCGGTTGCATAAATTACTCTATTGGCATGATAGCAACATTTCACACGATAAGATAAGATCCTTTTATTTGTGAAAAACTCATATATGTAATAACTCAATGGTTATACTATGACTGATAAAGATATCATTTTTTTTAGGGTCTTGCTTTTACACTGCAAGAGCGTCAGGCACTCGGCATCCATGGCCTTTTGGCAGCCAAGTTCAAATCTCAAGAGGAACAGCTAGAAATATGTACTATTTCCATTGACAGATATGAGGACAACCTCAACAAATATCTCTACCTCGTCGAGTTACAGGTGACTAAACATGATACAGGTACCGTTGATTCTGTGAAGCTTTTTATAGAAACTGGGTTTTGGATACAAGGTCTGGTATGGGGAGGATATTGTAAAAATTCTAGTTTGAGATTGGAATTCTAGGTATGAAGTTTAATGCTTATTGGATTTGTTGAATTAATGTACTAAACGTGAAGAGTGGATTTTTATTCTGTGAGTATTAATTTTATGCTTGTATTTAAAATTACTTGGGTGGAATGACTGATATTGGATATCATTGACTTAGTGTGTTATTGGTTTATTTGGGCAACTGTACGCTTAGCATGACCACAGTAGAAACTGGTTTTGTCGAAGGTAGAATAGACAAAATTACACACAATCTGTCATTTTGTCTATTCTTCCGTCGACTAAACCCGTTTCTATGGTTGTCATGCTTACGCATGCCGACGGGGTTTGTCGATGAAAGAATAGACAAAATTACATAATTATGATTCTTTTTCTGTTATTTTGTCTATTCTTCCGTCGACAAAACCCGTTTTTATTGCGGTCATGCTAAGCGTGCTGGTGGTGAAAGAAATGTTAAAAAGTGTTAATAATCATGTCTTATTTTTTTACTCACAATATTTAATGTCCTTAGTTCAAAATCGAATCACACACAACACCCTAATTGCGTAACACACGATCAATCACAATCTGAATCAATTTGAAGAAAATTACTATTCCATTATAATAATATAAATAATAAAATTGTTTATTAATCCAAATAATACACACAGACACAGTTCAAAACAAGGTGACAAAAATACAATAAGTGTATGATTTAGTTTTTGTGCACAGAAGATTTAAGTCTACCAAAAATAAGCCTATGATACAAAATAATGATTAACCCTGCCTCTTAAACTAGGAGACCTGTATCTTAAGAGACAGACATTGATTCATATGTTCGAAAAATTTGCAACTTTTCAACGTAAATAACGCAATGAATGTTGTTGAACTGTCAGATTGCGATTGGTCTTGTGTTATGTAATTAGGTTGCTGGCTATTATTATTGACCTTGACCCAAATTCGTCATAGACCTGTGCGGATCGGTGTTAAAATTATGAACTTGAAACTACACTTACAGAAAGTTATTGGTGTGTATTAATTGTGTTAAATATCATACAATACATTGAAATACCTCTGTCCAACTCCAAATTTAAAAACATACCGTAAAGTTAATAAATTCAATATATCAACTTTATTAAATACCCAGAAATACAAAGATGAATAAATTAAATGTTTGTCTGTTTTAAAGAGCCCTTATAAATTATCGTCTCTAATGGCCTTAATTGAAACAAATGGCTACATTTTCGGTCGTGGGATCGGTTCACAGACTCACAGCCTATTTTAAGGGGTTATTTCATCGCTGTTTGACCTTGTAAAACACGTTATTTTTTCACAAAAGTATTGTGATCAGTACCATAATTACATAATACACGATCAATCGGAATTTGAAGTTTTGAAACAAATTGCTAATCCATAGCTTCATAAGTTCGAAAAAAAAATGCTCAACAACGTAAATAACGCAATGAATGTTGTTGCACTGTCAAAGTGAAATAAATTTGCCGTAATCGTTTATGAAAATGTGTTGCGTAATTAGATAGCTGTTCTGTTACACATAACAGAACTTATGACCGGGTATAAACTATGAAGTACCTAGTTGACCGAGCTCTGCTCGGGTAAAAATAGAGAAAACGAATTTGCCCAGAGACCCAGCTAGATCGATTTTTCGCCCGCGTAAACCCCTATATTGCAAATTTCATCACTCATTTGAGCCGTTTTCGAGAATGTGATTACAAATATTGCTCATTTAATAATATAGGATTGGACAGGGCGTTTATTCAAAATTGTACTATTTGCTAACACAAATATAATTGTTTGACGCATCACTAAAAGCGTTTAGCTAAACATACTTACAACATTATTCTGTCTCTGTTATCTTCAAACGATTGACAGAATCAGAACGATTTAATGCGTTTAGCGCTAAACGCATTTAGTATTTTTTGGTGCATGCGGGCCTTATTGTGTGTGGTTTTATAGCAGTTTACCCTCTGTTCTTTGTGATTTGTTCAATTACGTACAAAGGACTGTTGTGAGATTTATTATGCGCTGGTGTATAATTTTGGTACTGGCAACTATTACCTTAAGCCTTTGACATAATAGGTCACATTTATTATTTAAAGTTTGAGTTTGTGTTTACCGGATTTTCTCTACAAGACGACGGCCTCTTTATAGTAGGTATCGACTTATTTTGATTTAGTAGATTGGTAATTGAAAAAACAACAACTGATACTTTTTTGAGAATAAAACATAGGTACCTAAGTAATTTATATTTCAATAATAATTTGAAAACAGTCAATAGGTTAAATTTTCAAAGACAAGTTTCTCTTTATTTTTGAGTGGTTTAAAATAAATGAATTATGATTTTTACCCTGGTAACAATAACTGGCACAATGTGGAAGATACCTATGCCCATCAGTGGACTGCGAAAGGCTAACTTATTTAACTGACCCACCACCATCTTTTCCAAAGTAAACATGGCAATGTTTTTAATAATATTATTGAATTATTGCAGGACAGAAATGAAAAGTTGTTCTTCAGGCTTCTTGCGGAGAACGTTGAGAAATATTTGCCGATCGTATACACCCCGACCGTGGGCCTGGCGTGTCAGAAGTTCGGTCTCATTTACAGAAGACCTAGGGGTCTCTTCATCACCATCAACGACAAAGGACATGTATTCAACATTATTAAAAATTGGTGAGTATTAATTATTACCCGACTGCGCGACAGCAAACACAGGGTTATGTTTTTCACGTGTAGGTATGTATGTGGTATGCGTTTAGGTATGTATCTTTGTGTATGGGATTCTTTATACTCTCGAAGCATCCTGACGGTTCGATGGATTTTAATAAATGAGTAGTCTGTCGATTTTTCTAGGTCGCGCGATGTTTTAAGGCTATAGGCTTCATCATCTGCTTAGCCTTTTCCCAACTATATTGGGGTCGGCTTCCAGTCTTATCAGATGCAGCTGAATACCAGTATTATTTTACATGGACTGATTGCCTATCTGCCCTCCACAACCCAGTTACTGGGTAACACATTACCCCTTGGCAAGACTTCTTAACCCCTATTCTACTACTTATTATCTCTTGTTTTTATTGGGAATTGATTCAGTTGACTGTTGTTTTTCTTCTGCTAACAAATCAAAACAGCTGAAATGAGTCTTGGTAGGTAATTGATAAGCTAGTCAAACATTTTATCAGTCTCTTCGAAATGTGGTGGTATTTTAGTGTTATTCATTACATTCGTGGGCTAGAATTAAAGCATATCTAATTTAATTTATGACTATGAATACAAACACTTAAAATTTTGCCTTACATGTTGCTTCAACGGTTACTGGTTTATTTAAACAAACGAGTTTTAGGAATCGAGACTATTATTCAACTATGATAGTTGAAATAAATTATTTATTCTGTAAATAGGATATCAGAATCACTTTTACACGTCATGTTAAAAAAATAAAATAATCTAGATGGAATCGACATTTCCTATCTGACTACCCTGAGAAAAATATGGCGAAACAAACTCGGGTCAAAATCTCTTTTAAAGTTTTTTTTTTTTTTTTTTAACTTTATGTAATATGTAATATACACTTTATGTAATATGTAATATGGCGAAACAAACTCGGGTCAAAATCTCTTTTAAAGTTAAAAGACATTAAATATCAAAAATATCCTGTAACAAATAACAGGCACAGATGAATAATAATAGTTCACTCCGCATTAAAATTTGTAGGTATGAAGCTACAAGTACGCGGTGGGCCCGTCTTGTCGGGCCAAATCAGTGAGTGTAACGTAGTCAGAAGATATAAGTGTTACGGGATAGAAAGAGGCAACTTCTAGGTGAATATAACTGTAGGTAATTAGCGCTGTGCGACCTGAATTGCACTTTATTGTGTCGTAGCAAGAGTCGCTTTTTATTTAAATGATTTTGCGGATGGAACAATCTGTATTCATCTTTGATGCAGGGTAGAATCCGGACTTTTGAGGAAAGCACCAGAAATAGTTTGACTAATTTTATCGATATAAATTCAAAACATTATGATACCTAGTTTATTATACATCCCCAAAGTACATCCCTTACGTAAGGATATAGTGTATTCCCTGTAAGTAACTTTTCTTGAAAAAATATTTGAGTTCTTAAAGCATTAAGCCAGGTAGAACTAGACTAGGTCGACATGGATTGACCTAGACTGATGAGGGCTAGAGAAAATCGATACACAGCAAGAGTGAATGCCAAATGACATGGCTTTAAATTGCTCCATAAAGTTCAGACTTATTTTAAAGTTTAATGTAGTATCGTGATTGGTGTTTGATCATTAAATTGAAAAGCAAAATAGAGGCCATAAAACAGTCGTGCAATAAAACAGCTCATACCTACAGTAATATTAACATAGCTTCAATACAGTAAGGTTATAAAATAACCTCACTTCTTCAATGAAAAACGTCTTTCAGGTGATTTAAAATTTGTATTATTTAATGATATAATTAATTAAATCACTCAATTTGTAAATGGAATTACAATTTGTCATCTTCATGTGCGTTAACTCGAAACAAAGGGGTTTGTTTACATATTTGTAAAATTGTATTGAAACGAGACCGCGGTGCGGTGTAACTACCGCTTTTCGTTGTACAAAAGCTTCGGTTTCGAAATGTCCTTCAAAAATGTTGGGTGAACGTTTCTTTCTAATCGATAGACAAAACTATTTGTGTTATTGAAATGAACGCCACCGCGGGCTAAGGCAGGTCATGATTTAGGGTGTGTTCAGCGTTGACAACTAAGAGCTGGTTGTCAACGCTGGTCGGTCCAGGTTTAGAAAAAAACCGCACTAAATCTCGTCATATATAAAGCATGTAAATCATAAGTAAATAGTTACATCACCGTGTTCAAGGATATGACGGCTATTCTCTCCGTTCCGGAGATATAAGCATTAGCTCCATACATGTTTTTTTGCAAAAAAATATAAGTTGCAAATTTTCCTACCAGATTGTATCCTATGATATATTTATGCATAATATTGGTTATTAGAAGCCACTTCAAGCAAAAAATCGACTCTAAAATTAGCTCCAATGTCTTCGAGAGCCTTTTTTCGATCCACAGTGCGCCGACAAGAGCTGTCATATCGGCGGTTACCAGCGTTCTACATGAATACACCATTATAAAACTGTAAGGCTGCCTGTCCACTGGAGCGGAGAAGAGAGGAGAGATAGAATCTAAACTCCGCTCCAGAGTTAAGATTCTATTGGTTAATATCGGCACAACTCCGCTCCTCTTCTCGCTTTTCCGCTCCAGTGGACAGGCAGCCTTAAGGTCGGTTTAGAGTTTTAGACCAAACGAGTGCATTCTGCACATTCTATGCAGATTACTCTAGCAAATTATTTTTGTGTAAACAGGGACAGAGCATTCGTTAGTGATTTATTCACGCTAGAATATAATGAATACAAACAAAATAATGCTCTTGGTTCGTTTGTTTTAAATCTACCTTTAGAATGAACAATGGAAAGTCTTCTTCTAAAAGAAATAAAAACATTATGTAAATCACAATAATGGCTTTCGATATCGTTATTCATACCTTATCCTCAACCTATAAAGCAATAAAGCAACAATTTCTTTTCATCGTATGAAAATACCTCGATTGCTCGAAGCGATACTTCAAAGTTAGGTACTTTAGCGTGTGTAAACAAAGCTTACGATGAACGAACGTAGATTGTAGTTGTATAATTCATTTGTTTTTATGATGTTGTGCCGTTGGGAACTCTTATTATAGTACGGCCCGATTCAAACTAATGGCAGCTCGGAACTTGAGGCGAGTCGCTGCGCAGCAACGAATTCATGGATCACCGGGAGTGAGGGGTGGAGTATTGCGCAACGAGTAGCTAGCTTCCGAGCCGCCATTAAGTTTTAATGGAACTATACTGTTTGATTCATAACCTAAAAGTAATTTGAAATATTTTTATTTCGATATCTATCGATAGTAGGCGCTTGGTAATCCGGCGCTCACTAATCCGACACGTCCAATAGTCCGGCGTTTTCTAACTTAGATCTCTTACCATAGATATCCGTCTCCTACTCTGTAATCCGGCAGGTTTGATCAAAAGTGCCGGATTACAGAGGGCGCGCATTGATCGTTGTGGTTCTACAGTCCGGTCCGATTCCACGAGTAGGTGTAGTATAGTAATACGTAAACTAATAAAGATTTTTTACTTTTCAAATCTGTGTTAAAATTATTTCTTACTAGCTAGCTGACATTTCCTATATAAATACAATAATGCGGCGTGTCCGATAATCCGGCATTGGCGAAAAAAAATGGTTGCCGGATTACCGAGCGCCTACTGTATCTATAAATAAAGTTCCATGAATGTATGGATCCCGCGGTTATTTCCATAAAAGCGGACAGGAAAAGTGCCATAAATCTATAATATTAATTAGCGCAAATAATCTGATTAGCCTATTCCTGGACGTCTTCGTCTACGCTTTAGTGTAAACATCACTTTATAAATAGTCCACACCATCCATTTTATAAAAAGCCATTGTCTCCATTATTGTTAAGAGGATATTCAAAGCCACAGTTTATGTCTCCATTATTGTCGGAAAAGCGACTCAGGGATAATATCAATATGATTTAATAAACCACAGAATACTATAACCGGCAATCTGTCTGTGCCAATAAGCGCAGTTGATCTTGGTAAAATCCCCTATATTCCGCTCAATGTATTACGTAGCCCACGTTCGGCTCCCGAAGTTACGAGCCGAGAACACTGATAGAGATCGTTGTGTATTCTTCTTTTTTATCGAAAATCAGCAACTAAATCAAATAAAAATATTCGCCAGGTACGGAAGGTAGCAGGTCTGACTGTTAATGGTGCGTCGAACGTACATTTATGAATTAGGGATCTCGCGCACCACGACCACGAATTTTGGTCGCACCGATCAGGTAAACTAAAAACCGGCAAGTTGGCCGTTGTGACCAAGTGTGCGATTCGTATCAGTTTCTATAGTTTACCTGGTCGGTGCGACCAAAAGTCGTGGGTGTGGCCGTCTAGTGCAAAAATAAATATTCTTTAAGAGGATATTCAAGGCCACAGTTTTAAAAAAAAACAGTTCTATAACCGGTTTTTATTGGCTTTTAGGCAATCTTAAATGTAATTTTATTTTTTAGGCCTGAACCCGATGTTCGTGCGGTAGTCTTCACTGACGGAGAAAGGATTTTGGGTCTCGGCGATCTCGGTGCATACGGCATGGGTATTCCTGTGGGAAAGCTGTCCCTGTACACTGCCCTGGCCGGTATTAAGCCTCACCAGTGTCTCCCCATCACCTTAGACGTGGGCACCGATAATGAGGTAGCGTAATTTATGTACGTTTTTTTAATGTCAAGGCCAATACCGGTGTCTATTTTTGAGAATTTGTTGTAGTTTATAGTTTCCTTATATTTCGTTCATTTGGTTTTGTTTTATGATTGTAAATTACATTGGAATTTTAAAAAGGTGAATGAATAATTTTTGTTTTGTAGTACTTTAATAAAAAAATCCAATTATATTTAAAAACTGGTTTTTAATAGATCACAAGTGTTTCATTATTTGCATTTTGCATGTCGAATCCAGCAAACACTGTTGAAAAAAGCAAACTGTTTAAATAAATATACATACCAACTAAACCATCTGAACGATACTATAGTGTGATTAATGAAAAGCTGAAAGTAAAATGAATAAAATACGATCATCGTACGTCTTTGCTTACGTTTACTAAGTAACTAAATAAACAATTTCAGAAAAGTACGCTAGTAGCAAAAGCTGCAGCTATAATATTTTTCAAATTTGAACTCTACGGGTTTTGATAAAAGGTTGATTTTTCAGGATCTCCTTAAGGACCCGTTGTACATTGGACTCCGACAGAAGCGCGTACGAGGCAAAGAATACGATGAGTTTATCGACGAATTTATGGAAGCTGTCGTCCTGAGATACGGACAGAATACATTATTACAGGTGAGCTATTAGTATTTATCGACTATCATTAGGAAGTAAAATCATGGTAATTGGATATGTATGGGTTTTTGTGTATGTGAGATAAACAGGGTGAATTTTCCAAGTGTTGATGGCCAAATCCGAAACACCGAAAAATATTAAAAGGAACCTTGAGCCTAATTTAAAGAGCACTCTATATTCGCACGCGAATCTTGCTGTGAATTGACGTCGTGGTTCGCGCCTTGAACTTCGCGTAAAAACGTGTTCCTCCACACTCGCAAAGTTTCGCAGTTTCGTTCCCGATCTACATCGTATTAGACAAGTTCCCGAGCAGTAGTCGTAAAAAAAAATCAACGGGTTGCACTCTGGGAGTGCCGGCAGAAGTGAAAACTTGAATATTAACGTTGTGCATTTTTGATATTTTGGAATGGTTAGGGAATAATTTTGCACGAATTGCTTTAATTATCAGTATAAAAGTACTATCATTTATGTGGTAAAATACAATATTCATTTATTGCGCTATCGTACACAAACATGGCAATCTTACGAATTTTCGATCAGGTCACGTGTCCATCACAAAATTAGTGCACAACGTCGCTAAAGAAGTTTTCACTTCAAAAAACATGCAAAAGTGGTGCAAAACAGCCAAGTTCCAAATAAAGTCAAAAGAAAAAAAATAGCCAGGTCAAATGTTTATAACGCATTTGTATTTATAGTACATACGGCTACACATCATGCTATAAATTTCCAGTTAATGCTGATCTTGCATTGACTAGGATTTCCGTACAATGCGAGATCAGTTTATACTGGAAATGTATAGCTCGACGTACAGCCGTGTGTACTACAGTCAGACACTATCTTTATTGATATCGATTATTTAATTTATTTATCTATTCATTATTTGCGATTATGTTATCTTTGCACGTATTTAATCACTAAATCAATTATTATTGACGTAATTATTTATCGTATTAGGAAACCTAAACACTGCATTATGTCAAGATAAGATAAAGTAAGTCGCACTGAAAGTGTTCCGTGCATTTTTTTTCTTTGAAGTAACTTAAAAAAAACACCCTGCTTCCCTTGGGAAAGAAGGCGGTGAAAGCGTGTTTGAAAAAAAAAGGAAAACATTATAAGTATACATATATAGTGCAAATCCCTTGCGCTAACCCGCGAAATTCAAATTTTCGGAATCGAATTTTGTTGCGGGCTACCCTGGCGATGAACGTGCGTTCTGCAAGTGGGCAACGTCGCAAATCGACGTCAAATATTTCGCTTTTTAGATTAATTTGGCAAAATTACTGTATGGAAATATGAAATATGGCTAACTAGTGAACTAAAATATTGATTATGAAATGCAATCATTAACGTAACACCGAATATTTAGTTATAGATGCAAAAAAAGTATTTGGAAACTTTCCAGATGCCTTTTTTATGCCTAAAACGGTATCCACACAAACGTTCGAAGAAGTTTATATCTATACACCGGAAGGACTATTTCTGCTTGCAGCGCTCGGCCGCTATAGAACCGGGGCGGTAAAGATGTAATCATCGTGTTCACGGGATTTTGTTTTCAAACTGGTTAGATATGAAGTTCGTACGTTACATAACGTAATCTTATCCGATACTTCATATAATCGATTAAGAATTGAATGATATTTGACAGCATCTGGCCACTTCCAAATAAAGCTGATAAGGCACTGATACGTTTGTAGTTGTTGACTTAGATTTATCGCTATAACACCTAGTAGGTATAATGGTTTAAGTAGATAAGACGTTTCAAACCTAAAAATATTGAAATATTTTATATCACTAGGCAATTATTGATCCTTATCAATAATACACCTGTCTTACACACCCTTATGTGTAAGGATTCTTCAATAAATAAATAAATAAGGAAGACTTGACAAATTAAATTATAATTTTACACGTTCTTCACACATGTACCTATATATATATTTATTTATTTCGGATCATACATAAAGAGTAAGTACATACAATCCATATGGTATTAGTAACAAAGACTTAAAAACGATGTTAGGAAAACTTACATCTATGCCTAGTGGTTTGCAGATTGCTGATGGATGGAGAGCAAATAAGTAATTAAGTAGTTTTATAAGTGGAAATTAAGTGTCCGCACTCACAAACCGTGAAAACCAATTTTGCGGGGCATAGTTCTTAAGATGATTTTTATAAACTTTGTTCATAATAAACAAATAAATAATAATAATGCATATTCTAAATTAAAGTCGCTTTTCGTGTTTGTCTGTATGTCCGCGTTGTTCTTCTAAACCACGCAACAGATTTTGATGAGATTTTCACCATCGTTTAGAGAATTTATTCCGGAAGGTTTATGTATTAAAGGAACTTATTAAAGGAACATATAACTAAGAAATCTCGATGTTTTATCAAGTCGTTAAAACCGTGCGAAGCAGGAGCGGGTCGCTATTATACATAGGTATATAAAGCCGTACCCGCTTCTGTCTAGTGCGCGAGATACCTAAAAGAAAGTTCTATCGTCTGATTACATTGCATGATACTGCTAGATCTGTATAAATATTATGTCCTCGACGCATTATCCATCTTGAAAGACAGGATGTCATATCCGTTATGTCCAATCGTGTTCTAAGCACTATCGTGCAAAGCATTAATCATGCTAAACGTTCTTGAAACAGAGATTTAAAAAGATGTCGTCATACCGATGTAATCTGGTATGTTATGATATGAGAGTCGAAACTTCCATATTTCAACACTAATTTTAACCCGTCTTTGGGCGTAAATAAATAACTTATTAATAATAAAATGGCAAAATAGAAACCGTAGATAGATAATTTATTAAATAGTAAAAATATTTTTATTTTGAGTATGTATCATATTCATAATATCTATAAGCCCAAAGGTACGTTCATGAAATTTTACTTGCTCGTTTTCGTTATAAATCATCGTCTATTTTACTAAATAAATGAATAAATAAATAAAACTAAATAAATAATTAGACTAAAATAGCATGCATACTAGTCACCAACGTTCGAGCCGTCGTCGACTAGTGTACCCTCCCTCTATCGACATTACTGAAAAGGAAATGATTTTGGATGAGTAATGCATATTTGCCCAGTGTTAAGGGCCGCGACTTACGAGTGTACGTCGTAGATTCGAACGCAGACAGGCTCTTTACTTTGTGTAAATTATTTTACTACCACTACTCTCAAAATGGTGAAGGAAAACAGCGTGAGGAAACCGGCATGTCCTAGAACCAAAATATTGCAGACGTTTGACATCTACCAACTTGCACTGGGCCCGCGTGGTGGACTACGGCCCACCTCCCCCTCATCGAGAGGAGAGGAGGCCTGTGTTTCAGCATCGCGAACATTATAGGCTGATTATGCTAACGCATGCTTGACGAGTAACTTAAACATGAACATCTATAATAAGATTCATTCTAAATAATCTACTTAATAAATAGTAATATTGCGTCTAAACGCAACAAAATTGCGTGATCACGACATGTTATACTAGTCTTAGAAAAACCAAGGTGTCGAGTGACGATATCACGCCGTACTGATGTCATTGCTATTGCTGACACATCTATGGCTTCACACCTTCCTAACAGGCTGATTGTTACATGAATGTCACGGGCAATGTTCGGTAAAACCATATCTCCTTTCTAAGCTCTCGTTTATCTATGTATTCGCTTAGAGCCGCAAGATCAATCGTAGTTTACACCACGGAAGAAAGTTTAATCTCTGGGCATCTATTATTTTATAAGATCAATGGTAGTTGATCGACTATTGGCAGTTTAAACAATCGATTAGTTTAAATTAAACTAGCTCAAAGGGACAGATAACCTCCTTTAACCAGATGGCATAATTAGACGTGACGATTTTTCAAAATACAAAAGCTACACATTGCTATCTGCCTGCTTCAAACATTTCTGCGTATCTGTTCATTGAAGCTTTGTTTTTTGGTTATTAAAACGAAAAATTAATACAGTGATTCAAAATTATATCATCATTGGATTCAATGGAATGATATAGAATTCATACAAGCAATGTGGTGGCGGCCATTTTTCGCGAATTTATGCGTTTGTGTTGGTACTTCCGGGATACCCGCGCGATATCGACACGTGTGATTAAAATGACGAAAAGCCCAAGTTCGCATGGACGGGTTTTTATCGCGGCGATTTGTTTTCGTACGCTGGATTTTCAACTATAGGTATTGAGCCGAGCATTGAGAATCCAACAGAGCGCATCCAGCGCGTATCCCAGCCGCGTCAAGAAAACACTGTTGGATATTCAACTCTCGGCGCTAAGAAGAGAATCGAAAATCCAATACGCGAAAAAAATCGCCGCTATGAAAACACGTGCGTGCGAACCTGCGTTTAAATGACGTCATTTAGCCGAGCCGCGCTCCCATAAAAAAGGGTCGCTTTGTTGTTCGATTGCATAATAAAACGTCACAGACTCACGGACATCAAATTTCAGTGTCAATGTCAAGTGGATCTATTTGTTGCCATTATTTTAATGAACGGATGAACGGCCTTCGAATAAACTAGAGAATGTTGCCATGGGTAAAAGACTAATCGAAGTTTAACTAATCTGTTCATATTTTACATTAGATCTTAGGACAGTAGATTAAACCATCGATTATATTTTATCGTAGATTTCGTTAACCATAGTTTAAACTGCTTTTGATCTTACGGCCCTTAGTACTTCTTCTAAGATTGCCTAGATGGTCTAGTAGTCACAAGTGCTAAGTTACTGCTGAGCATCAGGTCCTGGGTTGGATTCCCAGGTCGTCCAGTGTTTTTCGATCTGGAATTTCTCAGTAGCAGCTCAGAGTCTGGATTTGAGCCTGGTTGATGGCAATAGTCTCGCTCCCTGTTCCATGGGTGGGGCTTATAACTGGCGAAATGTGGGAGTACTATAGGTACACCTTTGCCCAACCCTTCGGGGAAACAAGTCGTGATATTATGTTATTGATATTTTATAGCTCAAGCGAAGCCGGGTTGATCGCTACGTACATACCTACATACTATATCACAGGAAGTTAGTTATCAATGACTGTACAACGCGTAGTGACGTAGGTGCTACTTTGATAACATGAGATGATTCAGTTTTATTTGTTTCTGTATTTCCCGGTAGTAGTTACTACGCTAGCTGTCATTCGTGGATCTTTGACAGTCGTTGCGGGTCGTCAGAAGCCCGAACGTCTGACAACCAGTCTTACCAAGGGGTATGGAAATGACACTGAAACTTCTGCTTAATAAAAATCTTACATTTATTCATTCATTGACAGACAACGCACAGCTTAAAGCACTGGGTCTGGAAACATGAAATTTTGCACAAGTGTTCCTTAAGGTACCATTCCGTAACCAACCGCAGGCAGCAGCAGCCCGTATTCCAGTCGGTAGATAGAAAATAGAAAAACTTGTTATCGCTCGAGCGTTGGCGGCACTACTGGTCTGCGGTCACGCTGCATGTGTCACTTGTCACTCGCCCGTAGCTGCCAACGACGTGTCGCTAGCAACGGATGGTATTTCATAGAAATTCATAAAAACCAGTCGTGTCGCCGCGACAGGTTGCCTGCTGTTGCCTACTGCGGTCGGGTACGAAATGGTACCTTTATACAGGGTCAAATTAAATTAGCTAGCGAAGCTCAGCAGATGTGATGGGTATCGATATCTAAAAACGATAAAACAAAAACAAAATATAACAAAAGTGAGCAGTAATGAAGGATTTTTGAAAATTCATGCCAGCAGCAGGGCTAACATGACAAGCGCGAGAACGCTCTTTTTCTCGTTTTGTCGAAATTTGTCTACGATTCTGACGTCATTCTAATCCCTAACATGACCGTAAACGACGAGTAAACTCGAAAAAAGCATTTTGACACTTCTATATCTCGCGACGAGAAACCGATGTTGCAAGTTATTAAAAACAAATTATTTTTATGATAGCAACATCGGCTTGAGATTCCGTTTCATTCATTCAATGGTGCCGATTTTCTTGTCACATATACCTCTAAACTAGACTAAAAATTACCAAAATTTAGATTATTCCTGTCAACCGACGATTTCCCATTCTGAAATAGACTAAAATGACACAATTTAACTATATTTTAGTTTGACGGCTCTAAGATGGCACTGAGTTATTAATTTAGTGAAAATGGCAATTGTGCTATTCTGAATTTTACGTTTTTCATCTAAAATTCTGATTGTCCAAGTATTTAATCGCGATTAAAAAGGTGTGGAAATTAATTTTCATGAACTAAAATTCACACCAACACCTCGATTTTTTTTTCTTTTCTTTTATCTCGAAAATGGTGTGTCCTATCGCAAAAATAATGAAAATTTGAACCCCCTTTATGTAACTCATAAACCCCTAATACCCAACATGTAGATAATAATTTTTCATATTTTCCATACAAAAAACGAAAAAATCCATATAAAACACGTCGTTCCAATATAAATAGTAGTTTAAAAGTAAGTATTTTCATTATTAATATATTGTAAAATAAAATGATGACTAAAATAAATACAATTATGAAACTGCCATGTTATTTTGGAGATATTTTTTCTACTCTTCTCGACGTTCTCGTCGTCAAAATCGAGGACGAGTAAATACGACTTAATGACAGAAGAATCGGAGATTATCTCGTGTTGAATTGTCAAAAATCGAGATAACTAAGGTGCCATGTTAGGGTTTGTCGACAAAACATAAAGTTTGACGGAAGGGGTCGACTACTTTGTATGGAAGCGCTGTCAGAAAACGAGAAAAGAGACAAAATAGACAAAAATTACTCACGCGAGAGCGAGTAATTGTCGCGTGCATCATGTTAGGCCTGCTGGAGGCATAAAATAGGGGTGATGAAAATTTGTATGGGACTTCCAACTTTTCCCAAAGCGATAGGATATCCTGTCGGGCTTGTACTTTAAATTTTTTATTAAAATTAACATTGCTAAGTATACGCAAATAATAAATATTGTACTTACGAATGAAAAAAGATTAACTGTTTCGTTACAATTTTAATAATATTTTTTCCGTGTTTTAATATCAGCGTGTCCTTGAGATGTGCTTACCAGATTAAATAGTAAACTAACCAATAGAGTAGAGGTCAAGGTAAATGTTATCTACAAATGTCAAGATCGGGGTCAATGACCTGTCAGGGAGAGGACGGAAAAGATTGCTTGCATCCATTTGTATGAACAGGTGCGGGCTACAAGCCGTCCAGGGTTTCAGGGTTGGAACGTTGAAACCCTGGGCGACTGCTTTCGGAATGCTCTGGAGAGCATTCTTTTAATTAAATATGGTCACTGCGCTCGGACGGCTCGGAGCCCGGAACTGTGTAGATAGAGCTTCGACACACGTAAAAGTGTTGCGATGTCGTATTCCAAGATTTGGTGACGCATATCGAAGAGTTTCTAAGGCCTAGCCCGCATTGCGAATTTTATTCGCGCGAAATTATTATTGGAATTCTCCTCGTCCTCTCCCGAAGGCGACCGCGACCGCTAACCGCAGCGGCAACGCCGCCCGATCGCAATGAAATACCACAGCGATACGACTGGTTTCTACTATATAAAAACAGTTTTAGCGAAATTTCCAAGGGTTTCAACTTTACTACATTGCACCGCTTTTATGTGTCGACCATATTCTGCATAACGTGACAATGACCATAAATTCAGAGCACAGGTTATTGTGCTGCGCTCTCGTTACCACATAAATTGCTAAGCGTGACTAAACGCATATTGTTTACTAGTTAACTAAGCGAGTTGAGCGAATTAAGGTTTTATCGGTACATTTTCTGTCATTATAACGTTAAACGCACACATTAGGACGTTCAATAATGAACCTTAATAACAGAGTGTTTAATTGCAAACATGACAAGTCGTTTGATGTCTGCGTCGATTGTCAATGTATTGACGAAAGAAGAAAAAAATCTGCTCTGACCTTTTCGATTTGCCTAATGATCCTCATTTTTGTGCCAGTATTACCTAATGTAGATCGACATACTTTGCAATCTTCTATTGTTTTGCATTATCTTTGAGGATAGTGGATGTTTTACTTGGCCTTATGAATTTCCATCTTTAAAATTGATTGGTAATAAATATTATTCTTTCTTTCTTTCTTGGTCTGGCTTTTCAGTGGAAATAATTTTGAGTTTTATCGTATTACAGTAACATTAGCATAGTTAAACGTTTCACAAGTCGTAATATCGACGGCGAAGTGCCAATAACTCGTAACTGAAATTTTTCGAGAAATTCACTTTTTTATCGTATTGAATTTAAAGGTGTTATTCGCATGTTTTAGTGAAATCTAAATGAAAATGTTTATTTTGTCAGTTAGGTGTTATTGGCACTTCGCCGTCGATATGTAGTTATATTGTTAGCAAACTTGTTTTTCATATAGTTTAGACTGTAAAATTAACATTTATGCACATTACTGTAACATAGAAATAGCATTTTTTTTAATGCTGTTACGAAATAACCTTTGCAGTTGGAGCCGTCAGTAAGTCGTTATGTAGGCCATTGTATGGGAGAACATTTCCACTGCAAAGTTAAGTTTGTCCTTCAATCCGACTTCAATCAATTTTAAAAGAAAAAGAAAAAAAAAATATTAGGGACGCGCACAGGAAATACAACAAAAAAAAGAACAAAATCATGAAAACAATATACAAAATAAAAGAATATTAAAACTAACAAATAAATGAAAACACAAAAGAAGACCTGTGCGAGGCCAAAAAGGCTCCTATCTCAGCATGATGCAACGATATTTGAAAAAAAAAAAAAACGAAACTAATACCACAGCGCTGGTATTCTGATAGGGCCCGCGGTGATGCCACGGACACACCTACGGATATAAAATAAATCCCACTAGAGGAAAAAATAAAAACTAAATAAAATAAACAATAAAATATAAACGTAAATTAAAACCGTTTTTTTAAGATATTTAAATATTACGATCAACCCACACCCCCACGCTCCAACATTGCTTGTCCATGCTATAAACTATTGTCTATGACAAACGAAAGGATGCGAGTGCAGGCTATGTAATCGGATATCAATGTCAGAGCACTTACAAAAAAAATTTGAAGTATTCGAGTTTTAACTGGGTAATACGATACCCCTTGGTAAGACTGCTTGTCAGACTTTCGGGCTTCTGACGACCCGTAACGACTACCAAAGATCCACGAATGACTGCCGGGACCAACGGCTTAACATGCTTTCCGAGGTACGGCGGAGTCTCGGTATTTAAAGATGGTCACCCATCCATGGACGAATCGCGGCAAGCGTAGCTTAACGTCGACGTCTTTTCCCTTGCGAAGTAGTTAAGTTGCTCGTTACTAATAATAACTTGTTGTTTTATTCTCCTCAGTTCGAAGATTTCGCCCTGGCAAACGCGGGTCGTCTGCTATTAAAGTACCGCAACAAGTACTGCACTTTCAATGACGACATCCAAGGTACCGCCAGTGTGGCCGTCGCTGGTCTCATGGCCGCTGTCAGAATCACCAAGAGGAAGCTTAGTGAAAATATCTATCTGTTCCTTGGAGCGGGTTCTGTGAGTATAAATCTGTCTTTTTTAAATTGTTAAACTAAGCGCTACTGCTGTGGATGAGGTTCTGTGTTCGATTCCTGGGTCGGGCAAGGAGTTATTGGGTTTTTCCATCTGGAATTTCCCAGTAGCAGCTCCAGTAGAGTCTAAATTTGTGCCCGGTTGATGGCGTTAGGCTCGCCCCCTTTTACACGGAACTTAAACATAACTGGAGAAATGTGGGTGTACTATAGGAGCACGTCTGCCTAACCCTTTGGGGAATACAGCCGTGATGTTATGATGTTACATACTATGTAAAACAAAAGAAAAGCTAGTTATCAGAACAATCAACTTAAAATCAATTATGCAATGCATTCAAGAATCAACTAGCTCAGTATTTAATCGCAAATGACACCCTCCAAAAACGAAATGCACTGGATTGGTGCATCTTAGGGTTTTCTGAAATAACGTTCACTAGGTGGCAGCGCTGAGACGTCAGGTCCGGGTACCTGTCAAAAGTGTCAAAGTGCCTATATTTTCTTTAGTCGTGACTGAATGATGCAGTAATTAATGAAACAAATGATAAACGTCATCATATATTTTATATTTATTGTCGAAATGGAAGACCTCTTGTCAAAGTGGCGCCAACTGGTGGCATGAATTTTCACACTCATTGATGCAGTGACGATTGTGACAGCCTTATCGCCAGGCGTTTTATCGTTGCTGGCCTCGCGAGAGATTCTCGATCAATGGGAAACTACCCGTTTCTCATTGATTGAGAATCTCTCCTTGTGCAATGAATGAAGAGAATGTCTCCTTGTCCAGTTTCTCATCGCCAATTGTTAAATGAAACCAAATCAAAGGTCCCTTCTTCCTGAGCTATTTCACCCATAAATATTTTGCTCATCTTGTAAGACCCTTTTGCATTCTGTCTCTGTCATCTTCTAGACGATTGACAGAAACAGTACGATGTTTTAAATACGTTTAGTAGTAAACTTATTCAGTGCGGATTTCACCAATGAAATTTCACGCGTTTAGATGTACTTCTAAACGAGTTCAAGAGCTGTCAGTGTACAATTAATGTAACAATTTTGACAGCTCTTGAACGCGTTTTAGAAATGCTGATCGCGTTCAGTTTCATTGGTGGAAATCAGCCCTAAGTGATTTGTGTTGCAAGCGGGCTTTAACGTCAGTTTTTGTTTTTTTTATAAATTTATATTTTTCCTCACCAAACCAGGCTTCTAACGGCATCGCAACTTTGACGGTAGCCGCCATGGTTGCCGAAGGTCTGACAGAGAAACAGGCTCAAGATCGAGTGTTCATGTTCGATATTGAAGGCTTACTGTCTACACGTCGCGAGGGAGGAGTGCCACCACATGCGAAAGCTTTCGGAAAGGATATCGAGCCAGAAAAGGACTTTGAAGCTGTCGTCGCGAAGATTAAACCCAGCTGTCTTATTGGTAAGTTACAACTCAAACTCAAAATTCAAGCAATTATTTCAATTAAATTATTTACAGGCACTTTCGAATTTTCGATCACAAAGAAAGATTTAGCTAGTTGCCTATTTTAAAGCGTAGTACGTGCAAGGAACTCCATGGACACTCTTTTAAATCAAAAATATTGTTACAAAATCATGTTATAATTATCATCCATGTTGAAATTATCCATGTAGGTATGGGAGAACGATGTAAAAAGACGTACACGTTAAAAGCGTCCAGAGCTAAAAGTAAACAAAAAAAAAAAACATTTATAAAATACGCCCGTTCACGAAAATGACGTATGGATCAGCCATTTTGAAGGGAACTGAATGATCCAACACATGCCAGCACTCATCAGCGATAGATTTGAGTGAGCATGAAACACCGCTAGGGCACATACAAGTCAATACAAAATGTACACTGTAAATGGTGTAGGTTGGGCGTAATGTACACTAGATATTTTGCTAGTAATGTGGACTACTGTCAGGTGTGTGGTTCGTGCGTTTTCAGGCCGACTCAAGGTAGCAAGCGGGACTTGGTGGGGTTTTTAGTTGTTAGGAGTCCGACACTACCCCACCCCGCTGCCTTAACCTGGTTCAAATAAATTTATTTTCTTTCTTTCTTTCCTTCCGTCCACAGGCCGGGACTAAAAAAGGTTAAGTAGTAAAATTCGATCGTATTCATACTCGCGCGGACCGATCAGAGGCCCTAGTGTGAGTTTCTTTTAACCATGTCGATTTTACGCATCGACCGCGTTTACTGCGCCGTTCACTGGTGAAGGCCGACCGGCACCAATCGGAGCGCCGAACGCGTTCGATGCGTAAAGTCGAGATGGTTAAAAGAAACTCACACTAGGGCCTCAGTTGATGAACTTACGATTCGTGAGCAGTTCACTTGTGCATGTGGTACCTATGGTCTATTCCAAAATTATCTCATGAAAATGTAAACACATGGATCTGAAAACGTCCCAGTGGATGCCGATTTGTAGTACCTTTTACAAATTGAGTGCTTTGGTTTGATTATATTCTAATTGTAAATATCCTTAAATATGTTTTTCATTGAACATTTGGGTTATTTTAACCTCAATTTTCGTCGATAATTTTTCAATTACAAGTCAATAATGTTATTCAAACAATAATTGTTGGAAATGAAAATGGCAGAAATGAAATTATAACTTGGAGAGTAATGAAATGAAGTTGTTTATTCTGTAAAGAGGATATCGGAATCACTTTTACACGTCTTATAAAAAAATGAAACTAGATGATTTCGAAATTTCCTATCTGACTACCCTGAGAAGAAAGTCAAAGTAAGATCATGTGAGTAAAGCAAGCAAGCGGCTAGCTGAAGTGGTAGTGGGCTGGCCATGTTTGTCGAAGTACCGATGTCCAGTGTAGCAGACGAGTCCTGGAGTGGATCGAACATAAATGTTCTAAATAAATGTCTTTCTTTTTTCTTTATTAAAACAACGTATTTCGTGTTACAGGATGCTCAACGGTCGGCGGTGCGTTCACAACGAAAGTACTACAACAGATGGCTAGGAACACCGAACGACCTGTTATCTTCGCGCTCTCAAACCCAACCAGTAAAGCTGAGTGCACCGCTCAAGCTGCCTATGACAACACAGAGGTATGTTTTAGAAAGAAAAAAAGAATGAATAAGTATTTATTATACATTAAAAAACTATATCATTTTGTGTATTATTTTTGCCTCGCACAAGAAGATAATTACAACTAAATATAACCTATTACCGTTACATTGCAGGGCCGCTGTATCTTTGCGTCCGGCTCCCCATTCCCTCCCGTAAAGTACGACGGCAAGGAGTACCACACCGGACAAGGCAACAACTCTTACATCTTCCCCGGAATAGCTCTCGGCGTCATCGCGACCGCTACCCACCACATACCCGAGAGCATGTTCTTGACTGCCGCAAGGGTATGTAAAGCCTATTCAAATACAATGGTACAAGGATCTTTTGACGCGTGGCCAAAATCGGAACTAACACCGCCATCTTTGCCAACAAACTGCTTTGCGGTTCGGCAGAGGTAATATACAGGATGAAATTGAATTCATGGGAATCGTCTTAAGGGGTCATTGTACTCATAATTATGAACAACTTTAACTATGGGTCATAGTGAAAGTGAAAATCACAGAAATTGTATTGAAAAAAAACAAGATGAATTAAAATGAAAATGAAAAAAAAAAAAACAAAAGTACTTACAAATGTTGCCAACTATCAACGAGCGATTCAAAAGATCCTTGTAGCACTACTTTTTTCCAATTTATTAATGTTTTTTACTTTTCTAAATTTGAAATCACAGATACTTTTCAAGTTTTGGAACAACAAACTTAATGTCATATATGACAAAGTTCAAATTCCATTGCAACTGACATTTCTTAGGACCTTTTTTGTTATAAACGGTCACTAAAGAAACAACTTAGAATACATAAAGCTAAAGTAGATACACTTGCGTGCATAAAATCGATCCACCCCGTGATCTTCGATTAAAATCAAGATATCTCAACAAATTTCCTCTGTGGTTGAGGATTCCGGGTGAAGCTCGTTTCCACCTTCGGTCTGATCATCACTTACCATCAGCACGCTTAGCATGACCACAATAGAAACGGGTTTTGTCGGCGGAAGAATAGACAAAATGACAGATAAACAATCGCAATCTGTCATTTTGTCTATTATTCCGTTGACAAACCCCGTAGAACACCCTTTTCTATGGTTGTCATACTACGCGTGCAGGTGAGATGTAGGCCAAGAGCTTCCCCCTAGAGGATAAAAAAAAAAGTTTTATTAACAAAAACCTGATATATTGGATGGCAAAAGTATGTATATGTCACAGTATATAATTATGAACTAAGTTGGTTTATAATCTATCGGTATTAATATTTCCGGTAGATTATAAACTGTTGAAAAATTGTGAACAGCAACAATCCATAAAATTTAACGAATTATTTTTCGATAGTTTAAAATCTATGGTAAACCGACAAATTGTGAACTGGTATCAAACTTGCTTGCGACGTAACGCACCTTGCGCTAATAAGTCTGCCTAGCTGCGAGCAACTTGGAAGTAGTGGTTGCTCGCCTCGCGCGCGGTTTTTCACAGTTCTAATCTAACCTAATCCATTTCACCCAGTTCACAATTTTTCGATAGTTTATAATCTAACGGAAATAATACCGATGGATTATAAACTAACGGTTCTCACAATTTTACGGTGACATATACAGGCTGGCAGGGTAATCGACGCGAAAACTGATACCATGGATTCAGTACATGATTCTGAACCCAAAAGTAAAAAAACTGCTTATTTATAGAAAAGTGCAATTACGCGGTCAAAATGTATGGAACAGCAGATTTTTGAGCAGACCCTGGATAACGTTAGTGAAAGAATTATAAAAATAATTCATTCGTTTTTTGAGAAAATCGCGATCCTACAAACATACGGGTCGAATAAACAACCTCCTTTTTTAAATCGGTTATTTAAAGTTAACAAAATTAAGCTTTTGTTAACGTCACTGACAAAATAAAGTCACGCAGTATTTTTTGCAAGCAAAGCTAAACGATCATAATATGAAGAATCGCTTGTCCAGATTATTACCATCAACATACATATTTTACCGACCTTCACACAATATAATTTAATTAAAATATTTATCAACATTTTCCTATGGACTGAGCTCTGGGTGGGCCGATTTTTTGCACGCAAGTGTAGATGAGTAGGCAGGGAATGAAATGTAAATTATCTGTTACAAGTATGTTTACTTAAATCCATAAATTTAAGTAAACACTTATAACATTTAATACAGACCTTCGATTTGTTAACAAGAAAGAGTACTCAAACAAAACAACATATTTAAATTCAGCATAGGTTTTGTTACCGTAAATACCCGGTAAATAATTCCCCCTATTTCTAAACTTTACTTATCAGCGTATGTTTAACTAGACGTTTAAACGTCTTTCAACTTTAAACAACGTTTATGAATAAAGCGCAAACCACACTGGGAATGAAGCCAAGTTCGTTTAGCTTCGCTCATGTAGCTACCGCGTGTTTGCATACTTCGATGCACACCGCGAACTATGAACCGAAGTATGAAAAAACGTGGTA
Source organism: Xanthia icteritia (assembly GCA_949128155.2). Classification (NCBI taxonomy): domain Eukaryota; kingdom Metazoa; phylum Arthropoda; class Insecta; order Lepidoptera; family Noctuidae; genus Xanthia; species Xanthia icteritia. The sequence goes on along the minus strand of OX421942.2, from coordinate 8,890,599 downwards.
GCTACATGAGCGAAGCTAAACGAACTTGGCTGCGTTCCCAGTGTGGCCTGCGCTTAAGAGTTTATGTGCCTAGCATGCTTCTATTGTATTCTATCATTTTATTAATATTGTTGCAGACTTTAGCCGAATACGTTAGCGACAATGACCTCGCCATCGGTCGTATCTACCCGTCGCTTTCGGAAATTAAAGATATTTCTGTCAATATCGCCTTGGAGGTCTCAAAGATGGCCTACGATGAAGGTACGTTATATATATTCAACCTTATCAGTAATACAGGCATTTTAGCAGACGTATGCTTTAAAAATCGCACCATTAAATTATAGGAGAAGTGAGCAGAGGGCATAGTGTGAGTTTCTTTTAACCATCACGACTTTACGCATCGACCGCGTTAAGATAAGATAAGATAAGATAAGATTTCTTTATTTGTTAAACATTGTATACATACAAGAGCATGCAAGATATTACAGTCATCGTTTTAATGTCCAATCATGTTTAGCCTTAATTAAGTATCGGCGTACAAATATTTCCATTACATTGAAATTATTAAATATAGCAAAAAATTACCTAAAACAGGCACTTACTAAGTTTACTTAATAAATTAGAAATTATTTTAAATTATAATGTCAAAATTCCATATTCTTAATTTAGTATTAGTCTCATAATTGTATTATTAGTAATTAGTATTATTAATGTCAAGAAAAAGATAAAATCATTCACTTAAACAAAAAAATCCAACAAATATTTTTTTTTAAATTTCAACCAAATATTTCCATAACATTGAAAATAATTAACAATAGCCAAAAATTACCTAGAATAGGCACTTACAAAGTTTAAAATTTAGAAACTTAATAAATTTGAAATTATTTTAAATTATAATGTCAAAATATGAATATTCTTAATTTAATATTAGTGTCATATTTTATTATTAGTAATTAGTATTATTAGTGTTAGGAAAAATATAAAATCATTCACTCAAACAAAAAATCCTTTTCAACTAAAAATTCGGAGACACTATAATATGCCTTTTGCGAAAGAAAAATTTTTAATTGTCGCTTGAATGCGTTACCATTTAGCTCCTTCCAACTTTTAGGCAGTATGTTAAATATAGTAGGCGCCATGCAGACGATACTTTTGCGCATGAGTGCCGTTTTTGCTGGATAGACTCGAAGAATGGTCATATCCCGTCTGTTACGCGGTACAACGTCCTGTAGACGTGGAAACAAATTGGGGTTTGTTTTAACAAACATTACGGTTTCTAGGATATACATACAAGGAAGAGTTAATATATTGTACCTTTTAAAATATGGTTTACATGTATCAACCGTTTTTAGCCCAAACATTGATCTAATGCATCTCTTTTGAGCCTTAAATGCCGTGCCAGCGTTGGTAGAATTTCCCCAAAATATGATGCCGTATCTTAGATGAGACGCAACTAAGCCATGGTAGGCCAAAATCAGGGTATCTTCATTCACAACTGCAGCTAGAGAGTGCAATGCAAATGCAGAACTACAAATTTTTTTGCAGAGGTTCTCGATTTGTGATTTCCAGTCAAGTCTTTGGTCAATTGTTAGTCCTAGGAATTTAGTAGTATTTACGATTTCAACAAATTTATTATCTATATTTATGTCCATATTTTCTATAGTCAATCGTTGGCTAAAATGTATGATTTTAGTTTTATCTAAATTAATCTTTAAATTATTATTGTTTAACCATTCTATTATAGATGTCAAGGTATTGTGAATGTCAAGTTTATATTGGATCATGTCATTGCTATTACTAGAAATTGTCACCGTGCTATCATCAGCAAATAAAGTCATAGGGTGTGGAATTGATTTTGGCAAGTCGTTAATATATAGTGTAAAAAGTGGAGGTCCCAATACACTACCTTGTGGAACACCAAAAGTAGTTTGACGTTCATCTGATAAGTATATTTCTTCCTTTTTAGTGGTTATATTTATTCTAGTGATTTCTGTCTTCTGCTTTCTATTGTCTAAATAGGATTTAATTAAATTAAGAACATTACCTCTTATACCATATGCGTCAAGTTTTTTTATTAAAATGTCATGATTTACGTAGTCAAATGCTTGAGTCATATCGCAGAAGATAGCGCATACAGGTGTTTTTTTGTCCACTTTTATCAATACGGTGTATAAAAAGTCGTAGATCGCCATATTTATAGTTTTATTTTCTCGAAATCCCTTTTGCTCATTACATAATATTTTTTTTTTTTCTATGTAACCGGTTAATTCCTTTTGAATGAATTTCTCAAATATTTTCGAGAAGATAGGAATCAGAGAAATAGGCCTGTAAAATTCCATGAGCTCTCTATCTTCTTTCTTAAATAATGGCTTAACGATCGCTATCTTTAGTGCGTCAGGAAACGTACCAGCCACAACACATAGATTTATAATATGAGACAAATGGTCGCATATTTCAGATGCTACAGCTTTTATTATTTTGGTTGATATGCCATCGTACCCCACGCTATTTGTGTTTTTTAAGGCCATAGTAATTTTCTGTGCCTGTTGTGGTGTACAGGGTGCCATAAACATCGAGTTTTTGTTGTTTAAAATGGGCCGTGTCGTTTTATCACTTGGCTGGAGGGGTTGTATTTTATTAATAAAATAGTCATTAAATTGATTAGCGATTTGTTTCGCATCCGTAATTTTGTCATTATTGATTTTAATTTTCGTAATATAATTTTTAGGTACATTAAATTTACCTTTATTTATTATTTGCCAGGCGGTTTTACATTTATTGTGTGATGTTTTGATTTTATAATTATTTTGTGAACGCTGTGTCAGAGTCATAATTTTTCTAAAAAGCTTAGAGTATTCTTTAAAGCGAGTTCTATTTAATTCATTCGATTTTAATCTGTATGTCCACAATAGTTGTCGTTTTTTCTTACTACAGGATTTAATACCTTTAGATATCCACTTTGGCTTTGTTATTACATTTATTGTAATCATGGTCTTAGGAAAACAGAGGTTGTAGAAAAAAGCAAATATTTCATGAAATTTGTTGTATGCTATATTCGGGTCATCTGTTTGATATATTTCGGAGAAATACATTTTGCTCATACAATATTTAAATTTAGATGTATTTTCCTTGCTGTAGTTACGTCTAATAGCACCGTATTTGTCGATCATACATATTTTATTTACCGGGCATTTTAAAATCTGGGCTGTGTGGTCTGAAAGGGCAAACTCTAAGACTTCAGATTTACACCGTTTGTTATAATTATGCGCAAAATTATCGATACATGTCTGACTTGCCGTTCGGGTAGGTTGATTTATTGCTAGTTTTAGGTTAAAGCTAAGTAGAAGGCACTCAAACTCCATCGACTGATAATTCCTTTTTAACATGTCTATATTGAAATCGCCGGCTATGACAATATTTTTATAGGCATTCTTTGACAATTCATGTAATACTGTTTCAAATTGATTAAAAAAACTATTTAGATTATTCATACTTGGGATACGGTACACACATACACAGGCAGTTTTGTACTTGGTAAGCTCAATGGCACAGCATTCAAATGTCCCTGTTATTGACATTTTTGAGATTTTTAATAACTCCTTCCATTCGTGACCATTTCTAATTAGGATACATGATCCACCTCTCTTAACTTCTTTTCTACTGTAGTGAGCGGCTACGCAGTAGTTTGGTATGCTCAGCTGGTTTTCGTAGCCTTCCATCAGCGTTCGGCGCTCTAATTGGCAGCCGGCCGGCCTTCTTCAGTGAAGGGCCAATTGGAGCGCCGAACGCGGTCGACGCGTAAAGTCGAGATGGTTAAAATACACTCACTAGGGCCTCTGTCAATATTTTCAGTCTAGCATCGGGTGGAATCTCACTCTCACTCTCACTCTCATGGCTCACGTCGCTTAAGGCGCGGGACATACACAAGAGGCGAGAGCCGCGGGCGCTGCGCCGCTCCTTTCATATTTCATACAAAATGCATAGGAGCAACGACACGTGAGATATACACAGGCGGCGGCGCGCGGGCGGGGTGTGCGTCGTTGCTCTGGATCTCTGCTCTAAATATAAAAGGAGCGGCGCAGCGCCCGCGCCGCATCGTAAACCGCTCCCACATACATGACTGTTTATCCCTCAATCCGTAAACGGCTAGATCTGTGAGCGGGGCGAGGGTAAACTACATATCTACCTGTAGAGCGTCGAGTCGGCATCTCTGTCGCTGGTCGTCTTCGTTGGGCCTCCCCCAGGCAACTGGGGGTCTCACCTGGCGGGGACAGACCGCCGAGATGTCGTGAAGAAAGCGACGCTATAGGAAATAGCGTCGTGGCGCGCCTACAGAAATATTCATTGCAACCATTCACACAGATACAGCTTGCTGTATCACAGGCCGTAGGCCGATTTAGGCCGACTCAAGGAAGGGTCCGTATTCACGGGCCACTGTAATGCCTCCGCGGGCGAGGGGCGATGCCCCGACCCCGCTCGACGTCTCGCGACGCGCCGCATCGGCACCTCTCCCGTGCCTCTCGCGTCTTATGCATGTCCTGCGCCCAAGTTTACACGGTGAGGTTTTTACAGAATGGACCAGCTGCATTTGCCTAGCTTTTCCCTAACTATGTTGGGATCGGCTTCCAGTCTGACCGGATGCAGCTGATTGCTAATATTTTACATGGAGCGACTGCCTAACTTATCTTCACAACCCAGTTACTTGGTAACACCCAGTTACCCCTTGGTGAGACTGGTTGTTAGACGTTCGGGCTTCTGACTTAAACAACGTGGTTTCCGAGGCACAAAGAGGTCTCGGTATGAAATTGATGGTCACTCATCTTCGGGCCGACTTGAATCATTATCTGCCTAGCCTTTTCGCAACTATGTTGGGGTCGGCTTCCAGTCTAACCGGATGCAGCTGAATACCAAGTATTTAACGTGGAGCGACTGCCTATCTGACCTCCACAACCCAGTTACTGGGTAACACCCAGTTACCCCTTGGTGAGACTGGTTGTTAGACGTTCGGGCTTCTGACGACCCGTAACGACTGTCAAAGATCCACGAATGACAGTCGGGACCAATGGCTTAACGTGCTTTCCGAGGCACGGAGGAGTCTCGGTATGTAAAGATGGTCACCTTACCTAATCGATCGACCCGTGCGACTTTTACTTAGCCACGGGCCCCTTTTTAGTTAGCCAAGATTCTAATGCATATAACTGCGTTTTGTTTAAAGTTTATCGAATATTCTAGATAATATCACTAAGATTTGCTAAAGTATAACCTAACATAATTATAATTTTCAGAAGACTACTTTTTTTACCTCACTTAAGTAGTTGAGTATAAACAAATGTATACAGGAATAAAGCATGGTTCGTTTTTCGTTATTTACGTAGATTCGTTATTTCCTTAGGTCTCGGATCAGTATACCCAATCCCAAAAAATTTAAGAGGGCACATCCAAAAATGTCGGTATAATTTTCGGTACGTCATTCACATACCGGACCAGTATGAATGGCCAAAGTACGTAAGTTACTTACAAAGGTCCAAAAGACTGCTTCAACCGATTATATATTTTAGAACATCGTGTAGTTTTGATTTGATGTAAAAAAAACGGCCATGTGCGAGTATTACACTCGCACAGGAAGGGTTCCGTACCACCGTACAATATTTAACACTACATATTTAAATAACATACTTTAGTCAAACGAAAAACGCCGAAAAAAAACACGTTTCTTGTAAAGCCCCCTTCTAATTTTTTACTTTATTTTTATTATTTGTTTTTATAGCGGCTATAGCAGTGCACACTGAAAATTTCAAGTGTTCTACCTATTACGGTTCAAAAGATACAGCCTTGTGACAGATGGACGGACAGACAGACGAACGGACGGAACCCTAAAGACGATTAGAGTTCGAGTAAAAAACATACTTATTTCAATATTTGCAGGGTAGGTAGCCAATTATTGTGTACAAGAAATGCCCCGCTTAAGGGTCTGAATCGCCGTTTGCTTAAACCATACACATGCGTGTCGCGTTTGCGCTGGTCGGAGGGTATTTTGTTCGTTTAAAAAGTCGTCAAAAATTACAAAAATAAAAAACCGGGAAAAAACGAGTTGGGCTCGCACAATTAGTTTCCGTATTCCGTACCTAACTACACTGAGCAGTCTTTAGAACGGTCCAGCTATCTAATTACGCAACACATTTTTGTAAACGATTACGACAAATTTGTTTCATTTTGACAGTTCAACAACATTCATTGCGTTATTTATGTTGTTGAGCAGATTTTTTTTCGAACTAATGATGCAATGGATTAGCAATTTGTTTCAAAAAGATTTAAATTCCGATTGATCGTGTATTACGTAATTAGGGTATACCGTTATTACTGTGTCGAGCGTAATAAATAAACCTGTGCTATCTACTAAACTATATATACAAAAAAAAAAATATCTTTACTACCTATATGATTAATCTAACTAACTTTTTTTATTTGGTAAAGATTAATACTCATTTGATGAAAAGGCAAGGACACCCATTTTTTTTATGTTCCTCTATTATTCACTTACTGAAACGACTATTTTCATGGAAAATATGGCTCAATGTTTACTAACTTTATTTAAATAATATATATATATATAAATTAAAAATACTTAAAGAAAGTTCTTTCAAGATACCTAAAGGCGTTCCCTCACCGGGAGCATTCGCCAGTAATTGTAAACTTTACCCGCAACCTAGCTGTATTACTTCTACTTATTTAATTATATTATATATTATATAGTTGGCGCAGTGGTTAAGCAATTGACTGCTGCACTGCGTGTCGCGGATTGGTTTCGCGCACGGATCAAATATTTGTATGACCTACAAGTAGTTGTTCCGGGTCTGGCTGTTTGTGTATGTGAGTTTAAATGTCTGTAAACGCACCCAGAATACAGGAGAAATTCCTAGTATGGGGCAAGGTTTTTATAAAAAAAAAAGAATCTTGCTGGTTTTAATTATCTCCCTACACTACCTAGCAGTTGACGGCCTGCGCAGTAGGTATATTTGCAAAGGCGAATGCTCCTGGTGGGGGATCACCTTAACACGATACACGCATTAAACTTTTTGAAGTGAAAACTTGTTTAGGCGCGTTGAGCGATTTTTATTAGAAGATAAACTTATGGATTCGCGTCACCGACATGCTTGCGCCGTAGTGATGTATTATAGAAGCTAGATAGCGCTAATACCAGTTTTAAGTTTTCACTTTTGTTGGCAGTCTCCATGACTGCCTATTTTTTTTTCTTAAGCTTGACATAAACACTAATAAATCTTTAAAAAAGGGTTTATATAATCTTTGACTGGCAATCCGTATGCGCGTTAGTTCTCGAGAAAATCCTCTGTGACAGTCGTACAAAGTTTTTCTTTTTTAGTTCGGAACCTTAAAAAGTAATAATTTATTTTACAACCTTAAACGTAATACAAACGACGCAACTGCGACCTTGTTATGTGGGGCTTTCGTAGACAATCTGTCAAATACTATAAAGTAGTAGAATAATTGATTTAAATTCAAGTTTATTGTATTTTATGACGTAGAAAAAATTATGTACAATAGGACCTAAACCATAGCAGTGTAGTTATTAAAACAAATATTTAGAACAGTCGATTATTGTATCTTCAGCAACCGTACATTTTAAAGACACTGCCATCCACGAAGACGCGCCCCTCTTCTTCCTAAGCGCTTACAGTACAAGAGTGCAACATTCCGCTAGTGTTTTATGTGAGGGTAATTAGTAAACACGACAAAAATAAAACATAAGCGGTGTGTTGCACACTTGTACTGTAAGCGATTAGGAAGAAGAGTGGGGCGCGTCTTTGTGGATGGCACTATCTGTAATTTGTAAGTACATAAGGCGTTGACCTAGTTAGAAATACTGCAAATGTTATTGAGAAAATGTCGCACCGTACAATCGTAAAGTCAACTGCGCGTTCATTGTAACAGCTTGGCTTTACGGCGCCTTTATTTCGTGGTAGTAATGGCGGTTTTCGTTATTAAAGTGGTTATACTGACGTGCGGTTGACCGTACCTCCGTGTGTTACGGGTTATATCGACCTTCCGCAAAATTTAAAATTTTCTTAACATTTTATTTAATATATTTTTTATAACATTATTTGAGTAAAGTAAACAACATTATGTTATGTAGACCCGTATGCCTTCCAAACACCTTTCATCATATTGTATCAGTTAGTGCAGTATAAGTTGTTGCAAACAAATGTGAATCTTATCTCCTTTTCACTAAAAGTCTATTTTCTTTCACAGGGTTAGCTTCAGTCTATCCCCAGCCGAAAGACCTGATGAAGCATATACAAAACCAGATGTATAACTATCACTACGAATGCTCTATGCCGATCGTGTGGGACTGGAAACCCGAAGAGAAGTTCGATGTAAGGCCCATACAACCTGTTCCGAAAAACATCTAAATCAGTATTCGTTCTATTATTTCGGTTATGTGTCAAATTTAATAGGAAAGTTCGCCCTTTTTAATCGCAAAAATCCATGTAGCTACTATATGAAAAAAATAGAAAAACCTCTGTGTAGTTATAAACAGATAAGTCGATTTTTTTACTGAAAGTATTTAATCAAATCCCGTCTTTATTCTCCGGAGGTTAGACACAAGTGTACTATTGTACACCCACGTTTTGTCAACGACGGCATCGGCTTTTAATGTAATACACGGGGAGCAAAGACAAGATTGTCACCTTGAATAATTTACTTTTATCATAATTTTAGTACATTTTTACTTGTTCAATCAAAATGAGACAATTAAATCATTAAACGTATCATATACACATCCGACTTTAATTATTAAAAAGCCAGGCAGTTTAAAGATGGATTTACATTTTAGCCTACGTGCAAATGACAGGCAAGTTATTATTAATTTTAAATATGGAACGTTCGTTCTGGAATGTTGGTAGTAAATGCAATAAAGACGCGTTCAGTGCACAACGCCTTTTAATGGGAGTGTTCATGTTGTCCATGTATTATTGTTAATAATTAATTTACACAAAGTATTTTATACCTCCGTAATATACATAAATATTTAATGTTCAAATTAGAAATCTTATATATTATAACAGTTGGGTTTAACGTCCAGTTACTCGAATCTCTTGTTGTGTTTACTCTCTTAATGTTAGGTTAGGTATTCTTATAAAAGTATTATCTGTAAGTTTTTTATTTTCATCAGCGGACGTTATTATAAAAGTAATATTTCAGAATATATTCACAGACCACTGTACAATCTGTAACAAACTCTTAAGAGTGACTGGACTAAATCCACATTTAATGTAGTGTTTCGACTGTATTCATCGTGTGCAAGTAGCGAGTAGTTGAGCATTTTAACATAATAATATTATAACGTGTTATCTATAGTCTTCAGAGTGAAAATAATAATCACGGTGGCCTTTTAACATTGTTTTTTAGCTTTGATCACAAAATTTTACACAGTTGCATTTCGGATTATTAGATTTTCGACTTTAAAAGTAGAGTAGTGTTAAACCGGTTAAAATGTATTTTCTCATTGACTTGTATTTTTTTGTAATTTAGTTTAATTCGACATGATTATTACAATACTTATTTATTGCATCTCTTAGTTTTCATTTAATTTTGTGATGCGGCGAGCTATTTATTTAGTAACATAATAATTCTAACATTATTTTTAAGTTGTAAATGAATTGTTTAGCAAAATGGGATGTACCTACTTAAATGTTGTGAATATTTGAAATAATTACACATAATACAATTTGTGGGATGAAAGTTAAGAAAAGTCTAGTCACCGCAGCATCAAAATGCAGGTCATCTATTTAATATGCATTTCACAAATCATTATAATTATGATAAGCATTAGAAAAGGAAAAATAAAGGAGAATAAAATAAAGACATTTAGAGAGTAATCGGATAGAATGTCTAGGATTTATTGTGGAAATGTAGTAGGGCACCATTAAATATTTTTTTTATGAAGTTTGTAATTCTGTTACAGTAATTAATACCTACTTAAAGAGTCCATAATACTTCAGCTCTAATTTTCTCTTTATCTCGCTCGCACATTACTGCTCGCGGGCTGAGTGAGAGCGAGACTGAGCGACGGGGAGAAGGCTCCAAGGCGCCGATGGTTTAGATATTTCTTTTTACGGTGAAAATAATGGTAATTAAAAATAAAAATAAATATAGTATCTGATATTTAGTTCAGTTATTATGCAAAGTTTCATGATCTGGATGAGTTTCATGAATTTGAAGTATTTTTTTGAATAATAGCGGTTTATTATTCGGTTTGGAGATAACTTTGTATTTTTTTCTGTCGAGATAATTTTATGGAATCGTTTTTTGTCAAACATAGTACTTAACATTAATCTTCAAATTTTCCATATATTTATTTCAAAATTAATGCAGTATTTTCGATATAACGGAATATCATGCTAAGCAATTTGAGGTATTATAGACTCTTAATAATGACCACACATCATTTTACCCGCATTTATTTTATATTAAACTTCTTTTTTTGGACTGTTTGGTATTTACTTTTTATGACAATGTATCCGCATGTGCATAGCATGCTCGTGAATTTGACGAAACAATATTAAAGAATTTAACACGAGTTGAAAATCACTTCTTGTCAATGTACCATTTTTCTTGGGGTCCTTGTAAAATGTACATCAATTCTTTGGTCTCCCTCGACCCCTCCATCCATAAACCTATTCATCACTCTCTCCCTCTTATCCGAGCGTTCGCACTGGCGAAACATTTACATCATAACATGTTGTAATTTCGGTTTTCTGTCAATGTATCGACCTGCGTTTGCATTGTCGCACAACTTGTTGAACTGAAACTTGTTTGTCGTTTTATGTCACTTGACAAGTTTTAACCAACAACTCTTGAACTCTGTAAAAAAAAGCACCACTCGGTTTCATATACTGCGAACTCAAATTCAACAAAACAAGTTGTGAGATTTGTTTCATGTGACAAGTGTCGAAACGTTTGCATGTATAATGTTTTCTGCTCCCTAATTGCGTAACACACGATCTGAATCATTTTAAAGGATATTGCTAATCCATTGCTTCTTAAGTTCGAAAATTTGTCTGTTCAACAACGTAAATAACGTAATAAATGTTGTTGAACTGTCAAAATGAAACGGATGTGATCGATCGTGTGTTACGCAAGTTGGGTGCTGGTCAAACTCATGGTTAGTCACATGCGTTTCATCTCATTATATGGGCATATCAAAAATGGTTCTCTTTCAACTTTAAGTACGCACGAATAAAACGTAACTCGGTAGTTTTATTGACCAAGTATTATTTTTGAGTTTAGTATTGTAATGATAGTGAGACGAATTTTTCGCAGAGCGAAATAAATTCAATGTTTTTATTTTAAGTAGTCGGTTATTTATGTTATATTACGTATCAGGTGATATTATGTGATTTACCTCGCTGTGACGATGTATAATAAAATTTATCCCACTGTACATGTTAAATATTTGACTTAATGTTGCATGAAACGGAACATAGGTCATGTTATGGAAGCATATTTTGTAATTTCGTCAATTATCTGGAAACACTATTAAAATCAGGGTTACATTTTATTTTTACACTGATTTTATTGCGTCAATTAATGTGTCACGTCGTTGTTGTAATGCAGCTTTCGTTTTTTTAAATACTTATTATTAGTTTTACATAAAAGAAAAATAACATTATTGTGGATTAGTTAAAGCGATTGTTAAAATGAAAATTATAGATGTTACTCATTAAACATGTTCCAAAGATATTTTATTTTTGTTTTATTTATGACTAGCTTTTACCCGCGGTTTCGCTTGGGTGTAGGTCGAAAATTATCCCACGGGAACGTACTACCGGGATAAAAAGTATCCTATGCCCTAACCCGGGTCATGGTCTATCCGGGTGCTGAACATCCAAATACGTTCAGCCGTGAATGCTTGAAAAGGTAAACTGACAGGAGTTACATTCGCATATAATTGTAATATGGATGGTTTACGGGAATCAGGTGAGATAGTGGTCCTAGGTCTGTTTGTAAACCTTCGTCTCACCGTAGGAACTTCTGGTGGCTATCCAAGAGGAGTGGGATGATATCCCTCAGGAATTCATCGTTACTTAAGAGCGTTTACGTCCAGCGCGGAAATATTAGGTTTTTTTTTAATTCACTCACACAGATGCGCGCGTACATTTGTGCGTAGAGTTGGTGCGTTCACTCTCTATCTTTGAAAATCGTAAAAACTTACGGATTCGAAATCTATAGGTTCGCGTCAGCGACATGCTAATGCATGTCGGTGACGCGAACCCATAAGATTTTCCTCTACGAAAAATCACTCAAAGCGCCTAAGGAACTTTCACTTTAAAAAAACTTGTGCGTACGGGGGAACCCCGTCAGGAATGAAGTTCCTTCTCACGTATCATTTAATTAAAACAAAAGCATGTGAAGCCAAGTCAGATGTCCATGGGTGGCTTTAAAACTTTGACACCAGGTTCGTTCAGGTTCGTCACCGACCACACGAAAAGAACATTTAAAACAAAAACAATTTTATTCACAGCCGCCATCTTGGATTTACATTTTAACCTCACTATCGGCTTTAGCACCCTCGAAAACGAATGGATTCTGCCCCTGCCGCTACTCCTCGCGCTGCAGGTTATAATTCCCTAAATACTGCCGTAGCCTCGTCCTGCTACATTGCTTTCGACTTTCGACAACGGCAGACGTCAAAATAATTACAGCGTTCGCGCTGTGTCTTGCAATACCTAATTCAATCAATCGATCTACCTAGCCTTTTCCCAACTATGTTGGGCTTGGCTTCCAGTCTAACCGGATGCAGCTGAATACCAATACCAATATTATATTCTCAGAGTTCCTAGGTACCAACACGCGAAGGGAAAGGCAATGAATGCTCGAAGAAACGGATTATTTGCTATCATCAAAAACAATCAATTGTTTATTGAAGGATAGAAAGTTAAAAAAAACAAAACGGCAAAAAACAATGACTCGAAGCGAACCATCTATAATTACAATGTAGACCGAATGGGACCTGCCTACCACCAACGAAGACACTACGAATCACTCCTTTCGCAAGCATATAGGTACCTACCTTGTAAAATTCTCTTCCAAAACATGCAAAGCATATTTTATATAACAAGCAACACATTAAACAAGCATTTTTAACAGAAAACCCTATCTAACAAGCTATCATATCTGAGTCCTGGCTATCCGAAGATAAAATTTCCCTTGTCCAAATTAGTGGCTTTAATATTGTATCGTCATACTGTCGAGGAGGCGGCGCTGCGTATGCATTCTCTTACAAGAACAAATTGAGTAGGGGAGACCGAGGGTAGTTGAAACAATTTTGACATTTTAATTCATACACAAAATTCTACAAACACTAATCGTATGAGTTTAGTGCCAATCGATAGTTTATTTCTTACACTTTCAAATACCTGTCACAAAGAACGAGTAAGTATGAAATTTGTGGTGAAAAATGAACTTGAATGTAACAAGTCATTTTGTTTCAACTCCCCTCATACCGAGGTATGTTGAAACAGGGGTCGAGGCGAGTTGAAACAGTTGATATTTTTGTAGAATTAAGGGTTGTAAAGTGGAAACGACGAGACAATTTGAAGGTATTTATTAAAATAAAACATTCTAACATATTTTGTACTGAACTAATTGAATCTTTAACGAAATAATCATCACTTCTTATTCAATTCCCAAGAAATGAACATAAACTCTTAAATAATTAAGTAGTATGATACGCGATCATAATTAACAAATTATAATATTAATTATAGCAACAAGTTTAGAATCTACAATCATATTCTTACAAACTGACTCAATTATTATCAATTTTCAGTCGTTTAGAATCACTACAATCAGTCTTAATATTTCTTATGAAGGAGTCTAAATTTGTAACAATAATCTCACAAATGTGTAAATTTCGCGACTCGCCATACCTCTATCTGTCTTCCTTTTATAATCAGTAGGCATACTGAAACAAAATTAACAAAAAAAAAAAGCATAAACCACACCGCATTAGCATTCACCCATACAAAACTTAAGCGAGGTGAGTTGAAACAGTCTGTTTCAAATCCCCTCAGTGAGAAAAATCCTGCCAATCTTTATACAACCAAAAATCCAGAAGCAAAACACATAGAAATTAGTTTTACCAGCGCCATGGTTTCAATCGTTAGTTAATGAGCTTTCGAAACATTTAAAACCCAAGCTAAAATACAAACCCATTATCAAAATACAGGTATCTTAAAAAAACGTTAAAAACTTACTTTTCACGATTTTTGCGACGTGGCAGCCTCAACGACTCAACCGCGTGTCTGAGGCACGGACGCGAACTGACTGCGGGGCCCGGCGGGTGGTGGGGAGCGGCTGATTTTTGTCGGTGCCAGATCGCTAACGTTTTTAAATTTCGCGAAATCAGTGTTGTTTCAAATCACCTTTGTGTCAAAACCCCTCGGTCTCCCCTAACATTGGAAACAACCAATTGGAACCGTGCACCTAGCTTCTGACGTTTCATAAGTGCCCATGTAGGTTTATGTGAAATATATATATTTTTTTTTTTTTGAGTTTACAGAGAAAAATGATACGAGTATCTCAACATGTCAACAGAATATGTACTGGAAGTGTGCGCTACTGAGTTACCTAAACAAAACCTTTTATTAATTACTATGTTCAGTACATAGTAATTAATAAAGGTATTAGTATTATAGAAGAGAGGAGGATATATTTATTTATAAATTAAAAAAAAACACTATTTAAATATTAGTCATACCTTATATTTAAATAGTTTAGAATTTGTTTTAATTTATAAATAAATATATCTTCCGTATCGTCAGGATGGTTTGACCTACGATCTGCCATCAGGCAGGTTCATGTGGGTATCGTGCAAATAAATAACAATCACTTAGGCAAATAATCACTTTTCAGTTTATTCACTGGTTACAATTAATTAATAACAGGCTGGTATGATGGTGTTGGTTCAACAAAACGTAGGACAGTTCCGAAGCGTCTTCACTGCTCGATCGCCAGGATAAGGAATCCCCCGACTTGGAGCGTTCTCTTTAACCTCTTAATCGACCGGAAACGCCCCGACTCTGTCTAGGCGCGCCAACTCTAGTCCTGATAGTTGCCGCCAAGCGGCGTGCCTTGTTTTGTTGTAAACGTCAATTGCCGGATGCGACACGGCCATCCTGCGAGGTGACACGTCCTCGTGTGTTAATCTGAAACAATATTTCAACAGCGCAGTATATGTTCGGCTATGTCTGACATCAATTCAAAGTGTATGTTGCTAGCTGCATGTTTTAAATTAAAGAAGTTTGGACTGTAAAGTTTGTTTATTTAACTAACAATTACATCATATTTCCAACATCATTCTACTAAAATCCAAAATAGCAAAATCAATTTAAAACAATAGCTAAACAATTAGGTTACAAGTCGAATTGTAGGCAGCGATAACAATTAAATAAGCAACATGACAATCAATGAGAGTCCAGTCCAGGTACTATTGAGGATTATGTACACTGATAATTTAATAATTTACCCAAAGTTATTATTTAATTAACAAAGCCCCAGGTATCTCATTCGCGGTCAACAATCACAGCTATGACACCTCCCTCACGTTTGTCACATACGCACTTCCCGGAGGAATGCCGAGTCGTCCTTGACTTCGAGGCTGGATCCGACCATACTACCCAGAGCTACCGCGTACCACGTACCCACGGTCTAGCAAGTAGATGCCGATTTCTAACGGGCTATGGCTACGATACTCTGGTACGGTCTCCGAGAACCCGTGCATCTCACACAAACAATTCAATTCGACTCTATCTCCACTATCTCGTCTTCCTCAACAACCTCAATAGATACTTAGCCCTCAGGCATTTTTCTAACGCGATCGTGTGCATACTTGTAGGTACGCTTATTGACCAACGACTTTATAAGGTAACGATCTCCGTCTAAGATCTCTACAATTTGAAATGGTCCTCTTTGTCAGACTCTTACTGACTAAAACCCACACCGTGTTCCTTCAGTTGCCTGTATGTTGCCAGGGGCCACGGTATACCTACCTTTCGGACTTTTTGTGGACAAACTATATCATTACGCCTTTTATTAGTATATGCAGTGCTGTAGGGTAGTTCTGTGTATTGTTTTAATACAATACCCATTATAAATAGCTGTCTAACTGATAATACATCACAAGATTTGTATAGGAGGTTAGTAGGAAAAAGGAAAGGGCGGAAAGTAGACATTTTGAGAATCGCCCTTTGAGCTCTCTCGATGGTTAGTAACATTGTTTTACCCGCTCCACCCCATGTGGTAATACATTAAGTTAATATTGATTGACACAGCGCAAAGTAAACTTGTCTAACTAGTTTTGGGTCAGCAATATAGCGTAACTTTTTAAAAACAAATATCAACTTACGAATTCTATTATTTAAAGCTGGTATATGTTGTTTGAACGTAAGTGTTTCATCTAAGTATTATAACACCAAGGTATTTTGTTCTATTTGTCATTTTAATTTTGGGACAAACACATTGGTTATCTGTAGGAATTGTGCAATGATAAGCATACCTATTATGCGCATCGAAAACTTAATGTAATTTGTCTTGTCTGCATTTAGTGTTAGTGAATTATGTTGAAGCCATTTATTAACTATATTGAACCCATGTCGCAAGCTCGTAGACATTTTTTTCTGAAACAATTTGGCCGTGATCTAGATTAAGGTTACAAAGATCGTTTATGTATATTAAAAATAGTGTAGATGCTAAAATACTTCCTTGGGGAACTCCGAAGGACGTGTTTGGTTTATTATCGCTTAGAACATTACCAATCCGTACACTTTGGGTACGGTCTTCTAGATAGCTTTTAAATAGTTTCAGCTGGGTGCCTCTGATACCTATGGCTTCAAGCTTGTGCCACAGAATTTGGTGTATTGGGAACGTGAAGACTATTATGTGAGTTTTTTTTTTCTTTTTTTTGTCTTTATTGGTTTTAATGATGGTCTGGCAGTGACTACCCAAATGTCCCTTCTTTAGTGTATGGTTCGTTAAGTCATTGAGCTCCTTAAGCTGTGAGTTAAACTACACGATTACCGATAACTAAGAAATGCTTGCACTGACTGGGCGGCGCCTCCTCCACAGAAGTCTAGACTCATTATTTCATCTTGGGCTGAATATAATAAATAACTCGAAAGAGGTCAATTGCAACTTCATTTTCAATAGAAACTTCATATTAAGTACTGGCCAGTATGGCGCGGCGTGATTTTTCTTAGTTTCTCTGTCAATGACCAATGTCAGGTCTTGTTCACCGTCCATTTATTGGGCAGTTGGACTGTTTTTTTTTACATTTACGTTTTATAGTTATTTATGCAAAATGTCTGAAAATTTGCTACTTAATTTGTTAGTACCTAGATCTTGTTTTTTGTCTCTTATATTTTGTTTATTCGGAAGATTCATACGATATAAACTTGTGCACCGCTCTGTTGCTGTATTGGACATATGAAAATAATCGGGTCAAGGGAGATAGTCCCAAAGGAAACGCAAATCTTGATTTGTTTGCAGTTCGCACCCCATCCGTTGCACGATGTCTGTAACGTAGCTGCCTCCGACTTTGTCCACATACAAACTTAAAACCCCCGTTGGCCTGATAAATCGGGGATCTTATAAGATTTGTGTTGAATCTAGTATTGCTTTGGAGTTCTATGGGGGTAAAAGGGCTTAAAGCTAGTAGGGGTTGGGTCCTCGATTCTCATTAAAAGGTAATACGAAATTTTTACCAAAGGTATTTCAGAATTCAACCCCAAAGCAAGTGATGAGGCTTGTATGTGAACGAAGTTGCGTGGAACAGCTGGTACATTTTTTTTTTAATTTAGCTAACCTACTAATACTTCTTGTAGTTACCTACGGACTTTATTACTTTTTTCTTTTTTTTTGGCACAGACACAGCATAAGGGTTGTAGTTTTCAATCGTCTAACAAAAACAGTCTTCAACAGCATTGCAGAGCCCATTATGATAAACATTCGAAATTATTCCGGTGATATCAGTAAAAATATATACACAGGCCTGGACTATTTAAGAATACCGAAGATCAACAAGGTAAGACAATAAAAAATAAATAGAATAGAAATATTCCTTAGTAACTCCTTTATCGAGGCGCTCTTATACGTGTTTCTTTTGATATCCCATTACTCTCGGGTATTAATGAGACTATGTCAAAGAATCAACTGGCAATTCAATTTGTTTTTTTTTTCATTCAAAATAATTCGACAAAGATTGATTCGATTATTACTAGACTAGTCAAATTAACGTAAAAAGAGGGTGAACCTGGGAATTAGAGATGGAAACTACTCGTATACACCTTTATTTGGGTAAATGTCAGGTTCGCGGGTGTATTTTTCAGAAATGGTCAAAATATATCAAAAAAATTAGTACCTAACGAATACCAAATTGCACCACTTGTGAAATAATTTGTACCTCGTGGGATCGCAAGTTATTGCAATAGTTTCATACACCCGCTGACATTCCCGCTGCATTCTGACGTCAGCTTGGCGGATGTATTTTGTGTAGCCCAGAGTACTGAGAATATACAATACCATACCATAAAGATATTTAGTACCTAATTGGTACGTCTCTGAACATACCTTAGACAGTGATGTCTCATCGGAATTCGACAGAAATTTAAAAATTCATCAATAGCAATAGGGTGTTACAATATGTTGTTTGTTTGACACAAGTAGAGGAAACCGGGGATACTTGAGTATAGGGATACTTAGCATCAGGTAGAATGACAGCTCACTTCACCTACGTTTTCACTATGAGTTTTTTACAGAATAGACCGCGGCAGATCTTGTTTGCTCCATCGGCCGGCCGGCATGTCGTTCAGTTGCCTAAAAACACACGACATGAAAATGTTTTTAAAAATAAATAGTAAATACTATACTACACTACACTATAGTAAATACTTCCGTACTATACTATACTATAGTAAATACTTCTGTAGATATACGTACGGGACGTATATCTACAGAAGTATTTTCTTTAAAAAAAATCTGCCTTTAGAATATAGTAGACGTTTTTCCATAGGATGCTGGTGTCTACAAGGGCACTTATGAAACTTGATAGTTTCATAAGTGCCCTTGTAGACACCAGCAGCTTAAGATAAATGACTAAATACTATATTTGCCGGCACGGTTGGCGCAGTGGTTAAGCGATTGACTGCTGCACTACGTGTCGCGGGTTCGAATCCCGCACGGAACAAATATTTGTATGACCTGCAAGTAGTTGTTCCGAGTCTGGCTGTTTGTGTATGTGAGTTTAAATGTTTGTAAACGCACCCACGATACAGGAGAAATTCCTAGTGTGGGGCAACGTTTTTATATAAAAATATATATATATATATATATTTTGTAATTGTAAGAATGGTAGTGGTCCACGCTGCGGGTGCAGAAAATCGGGGTTGAATTGCACTTTTTTTTTTTTAGATTGTAAATGATTTACTCATACTTTTTATCAATGAAAACTAGATACACACATTGAGAGTAAGATATCTTCGAAACTATGTATTTTTGGAACGTTTGTTCTAGAACTTTTTGTATTATTTTATTTATAGCATATATCCTTAGAGTTTGGGAAATCAAAACGAACACGTGGAAAAAAAGAAAATTTTGAAAAAAGAGTTGGTACCGCGCATATAAATTATAGCTTTTTCTTTCGTGTGAATTACTTGTCAAAACGGATATTTTTTCATAAAGTCAATTGGTTTGCTTACAGTTTATACTCGTATATTAAATTCAGGACATCTAAATAAAGTACATAGTTAAAAAACATTGTTTTCAGGGGCTCGCATTCACGATGGCAGAGCGGCAAACGCTTGGCTTACAAGGACTTCTAGCAGGCACGGTAAAATCGCAAGAAGATCAACTGGCAATATGTCAGTATTCAGTGGGAAGATTTAAAAATAATTTAAATAAACATCTTTATTTGGCTGAGTTACTGGTAAATACAATTAATTTTTCATAACTCCCTCTGCGTGTTATGTTTTAAATTGCACCAAAAACGCAAAAACGCAAACGCATACAATACTAAACTCAGTTAGGTACCTTCTATGGCACGGAGCGAGAGGGCATGGGTGGCCGTCACCTCCTACTGCGAAGCAGTAATGCTCGCAAAGGAGGAGGCGGAACGCGTGAGGGAGAGGCAAATTTCGCGCCCTCACGCCCCTAGCCGCCGCAGGAGACGCCCTGGGCGTCGGGAATCGCAGGCCGATTCCCGGCCACCACAGGCGCGGGCTTGCGGACGGTGGGCAATAGGTAGGTCGCCGTCCGATAAGGACCAGGCCCGGGTCGACGGTGCGTTGTGTTCCACGCGCGCCTCAAAGAGATGTCAGCAACTGAATGGGTCCGATAGGACCGATGCCTGCCAGGGTTGCCGGAAAGTCCGAAAGGGATAACATGGCCCCTGGCAACGTACAGGAAACTGAAGGAACACGGGTTTTAGTCAGTAAGAGTCTGACACGCCCTCCCGCTCCACCCAAAGCGGGAGAAGTTATTTGATAAATCCGCACCCAAAAAAAAAAATGGGTATCTTCTATCTACTTACATTTCAATGTAAAAGTATACATGCAGAATTTTCAAATAAAGGCCGCTATACTCCACGCCGCTGCCGTAACACAAGTGAATGTCACGTCACCTTACCTGAGGCCCGGATTCCACTAAAGCGGAGATGAGCGGACATGTGCCAAATGGAGAGGAGAGGAGATGCTTAACAGCTAGAGTGTATCAACCGAAGCTGTGCGGAGATGCGTACTGGTTAGACCGGAGTAGAGATGTGTACTGGCTAAAGCAGAGCTGAGCTGTCTGCGGCTAGCGTTGGATGTGGCGCGGGTAGTGTGTCGCGGGAGAACAAGCGGTCCCGCTCGCCGCACGCCCCTCAAAGAGATGGGTAGCACACTCTTTTAAAATGAGAATCGTGCGAGGCACTCTTTTTACAGTGTGCTGCTAGCACACTGTGCTACCACGAATGAGGCTAGGCTGCGGTGGGCTGTGAGCACGTACGTGCAGTGAGTCGCTTGACTGTCTTAATAAACACTTTCTCTAAAAGTACTATTAGTTCAGTCGGTACGTGTCTCGGCAAATGACCCTAAATGGATAATTTTCTACTGTTTGGAAAAAAAATGCTCATCTTTGACTAGCTGTATCTGCGCAAACAATAGACCTAGAGTGCTTGGGTTGGGCTTTGATTGTATCAAATTTAGCTTGCTTCACAAAAATATTGAACTAAGATGCCTAAAAACGCATCCGATAAAATAAAATAAAAAACTGAAAGAAGTACCAGAATTTTGCAGTTTTTGTAGCGCCTTGGGAGAAGCACAAGGTTTTCACGGTTGCAAACTTGGGTGTAAACTACGCTCAGGGGACCTAACAACATAAAAAGGAATCGTAATCACATGCGCGTTTGCGACGTTTGATGTTTTTATTGCCTGTTTTTATAGTATTTTATTTCAGTAAGTATACTGAAATAAAATACTATACTTATACCATACTTACAAATAAATAAAATTGAAGTGTCTGTTTGTAATGTCAAAATAACAGCTTTTTACACTTTGCCTTAAGGAGTACTTTCAAAGCATAGAGTAAAAGTAAAAAAATAAAGATGATTTAAAATAATTTTAAAAACATTCATCAACTCCAAAACGTGAGAATCAATAGTAACAGGTAACTTGTAGGTACTACTCGAATCGTACGCGGCGCCGACAAAGTGAACAGCCATGCATAAATGTTCAAAGCAAAATAAACTCTCGCACGTAGTGATACGGCATAAACTAGTTTGCACGCAACAACACAAAATTTGTTTTCAAAATTGTTTCTAATATTTTATTTGTTTATATAACGATTACGACAAAACCACAGCTGCGGGAAAACATCCATTAATATTTCACGGTGTATACGGGTTGGTACGGTAAAAAACAAATTTTAAAATTATTGTCTGTCTATCGTTTGTTCCGGCTAATCTCCGAAACGGCTGGACTGATTTTGACGGGACTTTCACTACAGATAGCTCATGTTATAAGGAGTAACTTAGGCTACTTTTATTTTCGAAAAAAGAGTCGCATCTGTGTCGAGACTTAACGTTATGCCAAAATTCAAATTCCACGTTTATATTAACTGTAGGTATATTGAAATATGAAATACTGTTCTATTATTTAAAAAAAGATAATCATAGTATTTACATAATATATAATATATTATTAATTAAAATAATAATATGTACATGAATACAAAAGAATCATAGGGCATCAAAAAGTTCATCCGCATCGCTGACAACAGGAAAAGTGCCCAAAAGGCTGGCAGTATTGCCACGTTGTATGTCGATACTCATTCTTTGGGCAAAACATAAGCCAGCCCTCTGGTCACGTGAAGAGTCAACCAACCGCTTGGCGATGTCTTGAAAAACCAAGTGGGTAGGTACTCGGACCCCATGGCCCTGTTGTTTCAACCCCAAACGGCTCGAACAAAACTCCCAATAAGATTGGAATATTTTCGCCGTTTGAGGTTTTCCACACCTGCAATTCCTACGTTGCACAGATCTCGAGAAAAACCTCTGTGACAGACGGACAAGAAAGTTTTCTTATAAAGGTTCCATTTTCTCAAAATTCACGAGATGAATGGAGCTTTTTTAGGGTTCCGACTTTATAAGGAAAACCCCTTTTAAGGTCGGGACCATCGATATCCGTGGTCCCCTAAGAATGCTCTGGAGTTCCTGAAACAAAAGCTGAATTTTATTTCCCATTATTTTTTTCAGGATACAAATGAAAAATTATTTTACAAATTAATAGCTTCCGATATTGAAGGTTTTTTACCGCTAGTTTATACCCCCACTGTGGGGTTGGTGTGTCAACGATTCGGATTAGTTTACAGAAGACCTAGAGGTCTCTTCGTAACAATGCATGATAAGGGACGAATTGTCAAAATTCTTGAGAATTGGTAAGTTTACAATAACGATACTGTTATCGCCCTAAGACTTCATTCCGGACACATCCCGTGTTATAAGTTCTTATACTTATGGCAAAATCAACATCGACTAATTGTAATTTTTGTATTAATTCCGTTGACGATGTTTATCACATATTAACCGAGTGTGTCCGCAACGAGGAATTTAGAAATAGCTTGGATTGTGGAATTAGAGAGATAGGTTATTGTAATAGTGCTCTAGCTGTGCCATTGTCTGATGCAGCTAGAGTACTTTACAAATTAGCTATGCTAAGGCTTTGTTAAATAGGAATTGTTATGATTTTGTTAAACCAACCAAGGCGGAATAATCGCATGTGCGACAAAGCCCTTTCAACTTGAATAAAAAAAAAAAAATGACTATTGCTTTAACATATTAGTACCTGGTCGACCGAGCTCTGCTCGCGTGAAAATAGATAAAAATATCGTCCAGGTATTGCCAACGTTGTATCACATTCCCGAGGCTGTGAAAATAGAGAAAACGAATTTTCCCAGATATGAGATCTAGCTAGATCGATTTTTCGCCCCCGTAAACCCCCCTATATTGCAAATTTAATCGAAATCGTTAGAGCCGTTTTCGAGAACGTAATTACAAATACATATATATATATATTACTTAAATATTACTTATTTAATAGTATAGGAATGTCAATGTCAAATTATCACCAGAACGTTTATTCTGAAAGTGGGCAACGTCGCAGATAGCTGTCAAATATTTCGCTGTTTTGATTAATTTGTCAAAACTAGTGTATGGAAATATGAAATATTGCTAATGAGTGAACTAAAATATGGATTACGAAATGCAATAACTAATATCGTAACACCGAACATTTAGTTATAGATGTAAAAAAAATGGAAAATTTTCAAATGGCTTTATTACACCTAAAACGGTTCCCTAAAACATCAAATTCAGTATTATAATTATAATATTCTATTTCACTAATAGTTGGCGACATTTCCATACAGTAATATTGCCAAATTAACCAAAACTGGTAATTATTTGACAGCTATTTGCGACGTTGCCAACTTTTAGAATGAACGCTCATGGGTGTGGTACAAATCATCAACTTTTAGAATGAACGCTCATGGCTGTGGTACAAATCATCAACTTTTAGAATGAACGCTCATGGGTGTGGTACAAATCATCAACTTTTAGAATGAACGCTCACGGGTGTGGTACAAATCATCAACTTTTAGAATGAACGCTCACGGGTGTGGTACAAATCATCAACTTTTAGAATGAACGCTCACGAGTGTGGTACAAATCATCAACTTTTAGAATGAACGCTCATGGGTGTGGTACAAATCATCAACTTTTAGAATGAACGCTCACGGGTGTGGTACAAATCATCAACTTTTAGAATGAACGCTCACGGGTGTGGTACAAATCATCAACTTTTAGAATGAACGCTCACGAGTGTGGTACAAATCATCAACTTTTAGAATGAACGCTCACGGGTGTGGTACAAATCATCAACTTTTAGAATGAACGCTCACGGGTGTGGTACAAATCATCAACTTTTAGAATGAACGCTCACGGGTGTGGTACAAATCATCAACTTTTAGAATGAACGCTCACGAGTGTGGTACAAATCATCAACTTTTAGAATGAACGCTCACGAGTGTGGTACAAATCATCAACTTTTAGAATGAACGCTCACGGGTGTGGTACAAATCATCAACTTTTAGAATGAACGCTCACGGGTGTGGTACAAATCATCAACTTTTAGAATGAACGCTCATGGGTGTGGTACAAATCATCAACTTTTAGAATGAACGCTCACGGGTGTGGTACAAATCATCAACTTTTAGAATGAACGCTCATGGGTGTGGTACAAATCATCAAACTGAACAACTTTATCCATGGAACCAACATCGTAATCGCGAAAAGTTTATTAACTGTCCCGTGCAAAACTTCAATACCTACTCGACTCAAATTTATGGGACTGCTAATTATTTTTTCTCGATTACGATGTTGGTCCTATAGTTTAATGGTCTGTACCACACCTTTAAATTTGACCACACCTTTCTGGTACACGCTGTATATTGGTAATGTTATTATTGATACCTACCAGACTACCTACTCAACTTTTCTCTTACCAATTTCAGCGAAATGTTTAATTAGTTTTACCAACAACTTACATTCCAATGTACAGGGTGGAATTTTTAGACGGGATAGTAAGGGCAGGTACCTTAACCGTTGTAGCTATAGAAAAATGGTTTTAGGAGACTTTTTGACATATTTTGATCTGCATTGACAGATTTTGTAAAAAAAATACAGTGTGCAAGAAAATGGGCAGTTTTCAAACAAAACTTTTTTTGATGCCAATCGATCCTGTTTCTTATAATGATCAAAAAGCTCTAGCAGACCAACTGAGGTGTGAGTATTAGAAAAGTCAGAAATCGCAAAAAAACTTTTTTCGTACATTTCGTAGGAAAGAAATTCTAACTCTCTTTTTTATGATGGATAGATTAGCCGAAAAAAAAAAACCGGCCAAGTGCGTGTCGAACCACGCAGAATAAAAGATTCTGTATTTGGGATGAATTTATCCCAAAAACAAACTTAACTTTGTGGTTGAAAAACCAGGCGATTCCTTTCTTTACTCCACTGTGCATTATTAGGGAGAAGATTTGCATTGTGTGCAAATATAGTAAATACAAACTAAATACAAGCGGGCGGGCTTGCGTGATACCTCTAAAATTAAAAATGCCTGTTTCAGCTTAGCGCCGGCTGCACGCCCGTCTTAAACGAAAAATGCCTGTTAAGTGCGGCAAATGGCTGTCAGATAGATATAATTTTATAATTATTATTTTATGTTGCGTTTTTTTCAGGCCTATACCGAATGTGCGCGCTATCTGTGTTACTGACGGAGAAAGAATTTTGGGGCTGGGTGACCTCGGTGCTTACGGCATGGGGATACCAGTGGGCAAGCTGTGTTTGTACACCGCGTTAGCAGGGATCCCTCCCAATTTATGCTTACCCATCACGTTGGACGTGGGAACCAATAATGAGGTTGTTAATTTTTTGCCACTAGTAGATAAGTACTTACTAGTAGTTGGCTAACTTTGCATTCGTCAAACAGCTCACAAACGATGCAAAAATCTTATAAAACATAACTTCATCATTATTTTTAGCCTACCTTGTCCCACTGCATGGAAAATACCTCCCATAAAACGTAACTTGATGGTATTTAAATATGTCGTATCAGTTGCCAGCTACACACATCAAAAGTGTTTAGGGATCAAGTTTTAGAGTATCGCCGCAATTGAGGATTATTATTTTAACTTTTTTGGATCGCTATTGATTCTTATTAGTGAATTTCACTATATAAATAAAGAATTTTCTTTAAACTTTGATTAAAAATAGAAAATCAACTGTCAATCAGGATTCCTATAAAAGTGTGTAATAGCGTTTACATTTCTACAACTGAAAAAAATTGCATCGATATGGAGCGACGACATCATTTAACACGAGAAGAGATGATGAGAGCCGTCGGAATATTGCAAGCTGGTGGCAAATGAAGCGACAGCCACAGTGGCAATGCACTGTGGCTGTCGCTCTTGGCACTACACAGAGGGTCATAAGCCGCCTCTGCACACGCTATCGTATCACGACCAGAGTGGCCGAGCGACACGGAGGACGATCTCGCGTAACAACTACCAGACAGGACCAGTACATCCAAAATACTGCTCGACGGAATCGTACCATGACCGCCACGATGTTGGTTACGAGGCTCCATAGCTCTTCAAGCTTGCTGATAAGCGACCAAACCATCCGAAATCGTTTACGTGAAGTGGGTCTGCGTTCCCAAAGGCCGCTGAGAGTTCCACCTATAGCACCCCGCAATCGTAGGGCCCGCTTACAATGGGCTTGCGAACACAGAAATTGGGAGGAAGAAGACTGGCGTTGTGTTTGCTTTTCCGATGAATCTCGGGCTGCCAGCGACTTTACGATGCGTCTCGCGACCGCGACGTCGCGCTGCGTAGCGCGACGTATCACGAAGCAGCGAGGCGTGGGGCTGCCAAATCGCTGTGATTGTTTGATTCATGTCAATGGTGGAAACACAGCTTTTTTTTAACTTACAATACAAAAAATAAAAATCCTCAATTTTGCCTTTTTCATTTAATTGATGACATTCACTTAGGTTAATTTCCCACAATTTGCAAAAATCGTTAAGTTGTTAAGTTAAACATAGGAATTAATTACATTAACTATAGGTGAGAAGCCAGTCTGGAAGACTAGATTTGGTAAATATTAATTGGATATCTTTTTATAGTCAAAAATGTACTTGATCCCTAGACACTTTTGATGTGTGTATTTGTATCGTTGTTGCCGCCACAGTCGCCGCGGCAGGGCCCTTACAGGGGGCACGGGAGGGGGCTGAAATGGAGTGCGTGAAATCAACCACTGCGCCGCAGCTCAGGATCTGTTGCTCCAGAGCATGGCGCAGTGGTCGATTAAAATTGCCGTGGTCGCTGAGCCGTACTTTGTCCCGCCCAGGAACGACTGGGTGGAGGACCTGAGCGGCTCAGTGACCCTAATTTCGTCGGCCGCCGCCGGTACTCCGTCCCTCGAGGCTGTTAAGAGAGGACGGGGTTGCGTTGCAGCACGGTTCGGGGAGATCGTTGTGGTAGGGGTATACTTCTCCCCGAGCCGAACTCTTGCCGAGTTCCACTACTCCCTTGCGGAGTTGAGAGTCGTCGTCGTCGGGTTCTGTTCCCTTCCCGTGTTCGTCCTCGGGGACTTCAATGCCAAAAATGTGGCTTGGGGTTCCCCATACGGACACACGGGGCAGGATGGTGGAGAACTGGGCTCTTGAGACAGGCCTGGTCGTCCTGAACCGGGGTTCTGTCCCCACGTGCGTGCGGATGCGGGGTGAATCAGTGGTAGACATCTCGTTCGCCAGCCCCGCTCTGTCGCCGCGTGTAATTGACTGGCGCGTCATGGAGGGGGTGGAAACCTATTCCGATCACCGGTACATCCGGTTTGACGTCTCCGCCCAGACCTCGAGCGCACCGGTCCGACAGGCCCCGAGTGGTCCGCGGTGGGCGCTGAAGCAGCTGGACCGGAAGCTCCTCCTGGAAGCCTCGATCGTGCAGGCCTGGGTGTCATCACCGGACAGGCCTGCTGACATCAACGACGAGGCGGAGTGGTTCCGGGAGGCCATGTCCGAAATATGTGACGTGGCAATGCCCCGGATCCAGCCCGGACGTGCCTCGCGCCAGGTGTACTGGTGGTCGCAACAGCTGACGACACTGCGCAATGCGTGCGTTGCTGCGCGACACCGGTACACCAGGCACCGCAGGCTCCGTATTCGTCCTCCGGATACGGAAGCCATTCAGGCGGAGCTGTACGAGGAGTACAGAGCGGCGAAGACCGCCCTCCAAGCGAAGATCCTGCGGGTCAGGGGAGTGGCCCGCGAGGAGTCGCTGGAGACTCTGAACAGGGACCCGTGGGGACGTCCATACAAGATGGTGCGGGAGAAACTCCGCCCATGGGCTCCCCCGCTGACGCAGAGTCTCCGGCCGCAGCTTGTGGGGGACGTGGTGAGCGCTCTGTTCCCGTCCAGAGGGGAACATGCCGCCCCGCCCATGGCTCCGCCTACTGCGGTGCCCGATGTGGATCACACCGCCGACGACGACGACGATGTTCCGGAGGTGACCGAGGTAGAGATGAGAGTGGCGGTACGTAGGCTGAATGCCAAAAATACCGCCCCAAGACCCGACGGCTTACCTAGGAAAGCCTGGGTCCTGGCCTTGGAGGCTCTCGGGCCTCGACTAAGGGGGCCCTAAGCGCATGCTTGGAGAGGGGCCAGTTCCCACTTCGCTGGAAGACGGGGAAACTGGTCCTCATCAAGAAGCCGGGGCGCCCTGCGGACTCTCCGTCCGCTTACCGGCCCATCGTGCTGCTCGATGAGGTGGGCAAGCTCTTTGAAAGAGTCATTGCAGACCGCCTCGTCGGGCGGCTGGTGCGGGTGGGGCCGGATTTGGCGGAGAGCCAGTTTGGTTTCCGCAGGGGCCGCTTTACGGTGGACGCCATCATGCGTGTGCGAGCCCTCACGACGGGGGACGCTGTGGCCCGGAGTGGGGTCGTCTTGGCGGTGTCTCTAGACATCGCCAATGCCTTCAATACCCTGCCCTGGAGTTGCATCAGGGAGAAACTCCGGTATCACCGGATGCCGATCTACCTCTGTCGTGTGGTCGAGGCCTATTTGACGGACAGGGCCGTCATCTACCCCGGTCACCAGGGAGAATGGAACCGGCAAGAGATGTCGTGCGGTGTCCCACAGGGATCAGTCCTGGGGCCGCATCTGTGGGACATCGGATACGACTGGGTGCTGCGCGCCGACCTCCCTAGCGGCGTCAGCGTCGTTTGTTACGCTGACGACACGTTGGTCCTGGCGCAAGGGAGGTCGCACCAGGCGGCAGCCGAACTAGTGACACACGGGGGTGCGACAATCATGGACAGAATCCGGCAATTGGGACTCGAGGTGGCCCCACACAAGTCCGAGGCCATGTGTTTTCATGGTCCTCGGAACGCGCCACTGTCAGGTTCCCAAATAACGGTAGGAGGAGTTCACATCGGCGTCTAGTCGACGATGAAGTATCTAGGACTCGTCCTCGACAGCCGGTGGAACTTCGTGGAGCACTTCCGACGTTTGGCTCCCAGACTGGAGCGGGCCGGGGCTGCTTTGAAGCGGCTCCTGCCCAATCTAGGGGGTCCAAACGCCTCCTGCCGGAGGCTATACGCGGGGGTCGCGCCGGTTGAACGCTTCCCAGAGGGTCATGGCCACCCAGCTGGTCCGGGGATACCGCACGATCTCCGGTGAGGCGGCGAGCCTCCTTGCCGGATTACCGCCATGGGATCTGGAGGCAAAAGTCCTCGCGCACATTTGGGAGTGGCGCGAGGAGGCAAAACGCCGGGGCGTAACTCCGCTGCCGCGAGAAATCGTGGCACAGCGGACAGAGCTCCGGCGGGATCTCATGGCGTCATGGAGAGTGCGATTGTCGCAACCCAGTGCTGGGCACGCCACTATTGCGGCGATAAGTCCCCTCTTTGAGGAGTGGCTAGAGAGGCGCCACGGCGTCCTCACCTTCCGCCTGACGCAGGTCCTCACCGGACATGGTTGTTTCGGGAGGTTCCTGTTTCGTATCAGGCGGGAGCTGAATGCCAAAAATACCGCCCCAAGACCCGACGGCTTACCTAGGAAAGCCTGGGTCCTGGCCTTGGAGGCTCTCGGGCCTCGACTAAGGGGGCCCTAAGCGCATGCTTGGAGAGGGGCCAGTTCCCACTTCGCTGGAAGACGGGGAAACTGGTCCTCATCAAGAAGCCGGGGCGCCCTGCGGACTCTCCGTCCGCTTACCGGCCCATCGTGCTGCTCGATGAGGTGGGCAAGCTCTTTGAAAGAGTCATTGCAGACCGCCTCGTCGGGCGGCTGGTGCGGGTGGGGCCGGATTTGGCGGAGAGCCAGTTTGGTTTCCGCAGGGGCCGCTTTACGGTGGACGCCATCATGCGTGTGCGAGCCCTCACGACGGGGGACGCTGTGGCCCGGAGTGGGGTCGTCTTGGCGGTGTCTCTAGACATCGCCAATGCCTTCAATACCCTGCCCTGGAGTTGCATCAGGGAGAAACTCCGGTATCACCGGATGCCGATCTACCTCTGTCGTGTGGTCGAGGCCTATTTGACGGACAGGGCCGTCATCTACCCCGGTCACCAGGGAGAATGGAACCGGCAAGAGATGTCGTGCGGTGTCCCACAGGGATCAGTCCTGGGGCCGCATCTGTGGGACATCGGATACGACTGGGTGCTGCGCGCCGACCTCCCTAGCGGCGTCAGCGTCGTTTGTTACGCTGACGACACGTTGGTCCTGGCGCAAGGGAGGTCGCACCAGGCGGCAGCCGAACTAGTGACACACGGGGGTGCGACAATCATGGACAGAATCCGGCAATTGGGACTCGAGGTGGCCCCACACAAGTCCGAGGCCATGTGTTTTCATGGTCCTCGGAACGCGCCACTGTCAGGTTCCCAAATAACGGTAGGAGGAGTTCACATCGGCGTCTAGTCGACGATGAAGTATCTAGGACTCGTCCTCGACAGCCGGTGGAACTTCGTGGAGCACTTCCGACGTTTGGCTCCCAGACTGGAGCGGGCCGGGGCTGCTTTGAAGCGGCTCCTGCCAAAATGTAATTTCAAGATTGTGGACACGCTATCGTGCCACAGGTGAAGTAGCGGAGAGGCACCGGGGGCCAAGTCGCATCACTACCCCCAGACAAGATCGATTTTTGCAAATTACTGCGCGAGCTCAACCAAATGCAACGGCGACTCAATTGGTCCAAAGGCTGCGAGTGGAACACCAAGTGCTTGTGAGTGACCAAACTGTAAGAAGGCGACTGCATGAAAGCAATCTACGCTCTCGTAGACCACTCCGGGTCCCACCTTTACGGGGAGGCAATCGTGGACGACGATTAGAATGGGTTCGGAACCACGTGGACTGGGGCCGTGAGCAGCAATGGTCCAATGTGCTGTTCACGGATGAATCCAGGTTCGGCTTCCATCCAGATTCACGAAGGACGCGTGTTTGGCGAGTTCCTGGACGATGGAGCCGTCTTCAGAACCCTCAGGAAGTTCACCCATACCAAGGAGGAACAATTTATGGTTTGGGCAGGATTTCGTCTTGGAGGACGGACGGATCTCGTTTGGGTGCGGGGCAATATGACGACAGAACGATTCGTCCAACAGGTGCTGGGGCCCGTAATCTTGCCCCACAGAACACAAATGGGGCAAGATTTCCTGCTCATGCACGACAATGCCCGGGCACACACGGCGAGAACGGTAGCAGCTTGGTTACATACACACAATGTTAGGGCCTTAAACTGGCCTGCTCAATCGCCAGATCTAAATCCCATTGAGCATGCGTGGGATATGCTGCAAAGAAGAGCTCTGAAGGAAGTTCCTGAAAATCTGGCTACAGAAGATCCACTTTTTGCGCACCTCAGAAGGACATGGGACAATATTCCGCAGCAAGACATTGACAACCTTGATCTGAGCATGCCGAATCGTTGCCGATGTGTTATGAACATCATGGGCGCTTTCTCAGACTACTAACTTCAAGTTTATAAACACAAATTAAATGATTTTTCTATTTTTTTCAGTTTTTACTCATAAATTAAAAGTTAATTCATATACGGTTTCCGTCTATGCTTCATTTTTTTTCCATAAAATCCTGAAATTTTAATCGAAGTACCTTAACCATTATTAAAAAATGGTAGAATATTAAATAACGTATCTTTTAAATATATACATGTCATATAAATAATTAACACATTGATAGTAATTCGCTTTTTAAAATATATCCCTAGACCGTGTTGATGTGTGTATATTTTTAATGCTCTGTGTGAATATAAATCAAGCTTTTTAGAGAGTAGATCCAATAGACGACGATCCCAGCTATCCAGTAGTTCAGAAAGATTTTTTAATGCATATAATTATAATGATTAAAATTGTTGTTTAACTTCAGAAACAAAGGTTCTTATAGAAACCGCCATTCCCTTCTGCATTGTTGGTATATCCAAAATTAAATAGATGTGGTTATTAAGCGTGTCTTATTTTCGTAGAGCTTTATCAACATTTCTTAAGCTTCCTTATAAGATTTACTAACTAGCGGTAGGTTAACAATTATTGAAAAAGCCTCATCGATTATGTTCGTGTGGATTGAATGCTCCTTTTTAAAAGTTAATTATATTTTTACGAAATCAAGGAATAATTTAAGAAATAATTGTGGAAACTTCATGGTGAAGATAAAATAATTCTGAAATGTATGCTGAGAAAGTCGTGGTTAATTAACTAGAGCACTTAATCTGCTAACCTGGACAAATACTGTAACTCGTATCTCAAGATGATAGGAAATTCTAGTTTTTCTACCTTTTGCATAATCTGAAATTACGCAAATTTTAATACCTCTTGGCGAAAAAAAATAAAACTCATACATTGACGGGACACGCTATTGTTATTATTAAGTGGGGCAAAAGTAATGTGAATATTCCATAAGTTTTGAGTTATGTTATAGACACATAATTAGTTGACAATGCAATGAAGCGATACACACAGCTCAGGCAATGAAGGAGATTTTGAAACACTAATTTCTGGGCCGTATGATCTCTCGTTTTGGAGAATTGAATTTGCTGGCCAGATTGCTAGATCTGAAGGCGCCAGACTTCTTCTTTTGGGGCTTTTTGAAATCTCGCGTTTACCAACTTAACGCACAAACAAATGTACATCGCAATTACCTACCAACCTATTCTGCATGCGCTCGGCTGAACGTTGACTTTTTTTAAAGTGCATTGTGCATAATACTTATTGTACTTATTAATCTTTTTTATCGTGCTTATTAGTGATCCTAAGTTTTCTACAATTTTTTCTGTTTTTACCCGTGAGAACCAGTTATGTTTCTTATTCAACTGTTATCCATTTGTTATTGCCGTTGGTTCTCCTATTAATAAATAAATTCAGGAGGTGGTCATTTGTTTTTTTTTTTGACTTGCTGACATCAATTTTACAGATGGCATTTAAAAAATGGCAGACAATTCTCATTACGACATTACTTTTGCCTCACCTTGTAATAATAATTATACCGTAAAAAATCTGACTTGTGATGAAAAATGCCTGTAAAATACCCCTTATCGCCAGAGTTTGTAAAGCAAAAAATCTGGAACAACTATTTGTTACACGTTTATGAATCTAAATATTACAGTATAAATAAAACGGTGTGTTTAACTAGAACAGTGACACAGTTAAATCAGGACACACGTAATTTTTTATAAAGTGTTCCGATACCTTTTCAGATGCTGATATCTGATCCGATGTACATAGGTGTACGAGAGAAGCGACTTAGCGGCAAGGCATTAGATGAGATTGTTCAAGAGTTCATGGATGCGTGTTGCGAGAGATATTCACACAAAATACTTATACAAGTAACTTTAGTTTCTTTACAAATTTTATGTACTTATCTAGACATATTTATACACCTTATTGATTTGAAACATACGTATCTATGTACCTAGGGAATGCAATCTCTAGTCAGGATTGGAAATTCAGATCTCGTGTGCTAAGTCTGGTGTCAAGATTGGCCATTCGAGATCCCGCTCGGAAATTAGGCAAGATCTCGTTTTCTAGATCTTATGAGATAGTAATAGTAATATTTATTTCTAAGTATATGGTACATTGAGATCTTAAATTAAACATTGATTCACATATACTACCATTGCTGGTGTAGAAAAATTTAGAAAGACTAGATGGAGCTAATGACGACTCGTCGCTTTGGATAGTGTAGTACCCGGGACGTACGACACGTTTTTTTTTTGGGTACTGAAAAGTAACCGTGGACGCTTGAGTGCTAGTTAAAATACTCTTTTTATTACTTTACTCTTTGCTAAATACATTGACAGCCGAATGCATCGCAGATCGTAGTGCGCCCGCGTCCCTTCGCTTGTCATACACTATAGATAATAGTCTATACCATGGACAAGTGATGTTGGAACGTCGGGTGTGAGTAGATTCTAATATTTATTGTACCTACATAGTTACAGTTTTTATTTATATTGCAATTTTTTTTTTATTCGTTCTTGTTTTATTTATTTTGTTATTCCCAACTGGCACAGTGGTATTCGTGGCACTACAACGGGACCTATCAGCGCATGATATTATATTACGTCATGCTATGATATTTTTTAAATATCATAGCATGATGCTGAGATAGGAGCCTTTTTGGCCTCGCACAGGTCGTTATTATATTAATATTTTTGTTTTCATTTATTCCAAAAATTTGTTAATTTTGTTATTATAAATGCTTCTTATTTTATGTTTTATGACTGTTTGTATTTCCTGTGCATGTCCTAAATAAAATATTTTCCTTTCTTTCTAATGTTCAAATTAAACCATTTCTATTTTACGCAATAACAGATAAGTACTTTATTGTTAACAGTTTGAAGATTTCGCCTTGAGTAACGCTACCCGCTATCTCGAAAAATACAAGAATTTGTATTGTACGTTCAATGACGATATTCAAGGGACTGCGGGTGTCGCGGTCGCTGGAATGTTAACTGCTTGCAGACTCACTAAGAAAAAACTTCAAGAAAATGTATATTTGTTTCTCGGAGCCGGTTCTGTAAGTTTTATTTAGATAATACGTAGCAGGAATTCAGGTCAACTAGTTTGGCGCGAAATTTTAAGGCAGTCGGTGTATTCACACTGCCGTGGCAGCTGTTGCTTTTATTCTGCTTCTTAAGATTTTACAAAAAAGTAAATAAAAAAAGGTCATCCGAAGACAGAACAGGAATCACAACTAAATCTTGGCTAATCAGGTAATATCATAATATTCTATTTCAATACCTTCATCTATAGAACAATAGTCATGCGTGATGTTTTCCGCAAAGGACAATGCCTATTTTAGTATGGAAGGTGGCTTCTTTTTTTTTTTCTTGCGGCCATCTACCAAATCTTTTTTTTCTACTACAGAATAGTGTAACAAACGAAACTTATTTGACATGCATATCTCTAAACTAAGTCGGAAATGAGATATAACGAGTTAGAAGTCTGTATGTATTTATTAGCATTGTGGGTAATTTTTGATATGCATGACACATAAGTTTCGTTTGTTACACTATTCTGTACTAGAAAAATAAGATTTGGTTGATGGCCACGAGAAAAAAAAAGACGCCAGTTTCAGGCATTGGCTTTTAATATTTCGAGTATAGATATGGCACAAAATATATAAGTACCTACAAAAAAATTATTATAGTTTAAAAGTTTTTTTCAATACTTATTAGATAGTTTATTTAATAATTATGTAGGTAACGAAGGCATTTCGCTTTCTTCGTTATTGGAATGGTCGGACATGATAGGTAACCGAAATAAGTATAGACGTCTATTAATGCACTAAAGTTCACTTATTTCAAAAATATCACTTGATTAGGCAGATGCAATCAGGTTGTGGAATCTAATGGTGGATTGACACAGCCCGGCGGCACTCCCGGCAGCTTGACCACAAGAATAGCCGCCGGCAAGCGGCGCCGGCAGACGCCGGCAAATGCGGTTGTGAATCAACATTCTCAGTTGTCTAGTGACTTTCGGTGAAGTACGCAGATACTGGAGACAAAAATGGACGTAGTTTTTCTCCACTGCCGGGCGGCGATGCGGCGGTCTCGCCGGCAAATTGGCCGCCAGCTTTGTTGCGATTGCCGTCGTCGGTATGGCCGACGGCGCTAGCTGGTTGTGTGGATCCACCATAATGACTAACATTAAAAAAAAACTTAAAATATATCAAATGACAACTGACAAGCGACAGTCGTCAACCCAGTGTTGCCACTTCCTATATCGACCTCAAAATACTTGATGTTACCGGTTAGTAATAATTAGATGACGTTACTAATAATCTAAAATCTAGATGGTGTATCAGTGTTGACGCTGCGACATAGGTATATTTGCGGATGAAATCAACTGTTAATTAGTGTTCTTGATGGAATAGTAGCTATATGTTATAATCTTCAGGCAGGCGTTGGTATAGCAAATTTGATATGCGATGCGATGGTCCAAGATGGCATTACAATGGAAGAAGCTGTAAAGAAAATCTACCTATTTGACATCGATGGTCTGTTGTCGACTAAACGCCCGAGTGGAATACCACCGCACGCGACTAAGTTCGGGAAAGATATGGAACCATCGAAGGATTTTGGTAGTTTTGTGAAGAGTGTAAAGGCAACCGTAATTATCGGTAAGTAAATATCGTTTTTCTAGCTGACTGTTCTATTTTTCAAAAATGTGTGAATAGATTTGTTTGTAAAATGACAGAAACGGAACCCTTATAAGTTCATTATGTCTGTCTGTCTGTCCGTCCTATACAGCCATTTTATTCGGCGACTATTTGTAGTACCTACTTATATCGATGATAATTGGAAAGTAAGTGTATCACCGCTAAACATTGAGACTATAAAATCAATTAGGGGTGGCTCTCCGTCTCCCCATACATGTGACCGAAAGAAAAATCAATGCGCTTAAGCGTATGGGTTATCGTTGGATCCCATAATAGAAAAAAATTTGATGTTACTAAGTGATTTTTTCATTTAAGTTCATTCGTTTTCGAGATACGAGATATTTTCGGTTACAACCGCATAACTTTGAAATACAAACTTATTTGTGCGATAAAATCAATATGTACATGCATAAATAATAGTGATGCAACGAATACGAATACGAATACTCGTATTCGCCGAATACTTTTATGACTAATTTCGCGAAAATCTAATGCTAGACATACACGTAACGATTTACCTACTTGTGCAAATTTAGGCTTGCGCAAGTCTAATGTGACGTTACGTGTGTGTGGCTAGCATATTAAGAAGCCCGATTTGACACCTATCAAAAGCTTTGTGTAGTGATAGGAAAAAAAATCGGTTGCTTTGCAGATGTTGAAGCGTAGTACTAATCGTTGTTAAAAATGTCGTTGGCTAATGTGCTTAAATATAATAATAGTAATCTCGAGGTTAATGTACTGTTAACGTTTGTGCAACACAAACATGAAGTGGTGGACAGTGAAAGCCTAGTGATGATAATATAATGTAGTTCTGCCTTTTCAACAGAAGACATCGAAAAAGCTAAGTCATTACTGTTTCAATCCGTTTCTACCGATATACGAGTACGTCAAATAAAACGTAAAAACAAAGAAGGAAAAAACAAGAATGACCTATTTGATATTATAGAAGTTATTAAGAATGTAGACCCTGAGAAGATTCCTATTTCGTAGCTCATGATTTAAACAAACTACCTCCAATTACGTTTGATCATGTAGACGTCAGTAGACTTTTAAAAGATATCGTTATCTTCAGGGCCATCTTATCATCTCATATTCGGCTTTGGGGTGCGAAAATCAGCCTGTGCCCAAATTGCCAACGAAAAAAAATATTTTTGTGTTCCTTTTTTCTTATAGTGAATCCGCGGTTGTAGCCGCGAAATTCTTTCTTACGTTTTTTGCAATTTGCAGGTCAGTGCCAGGTTGTATTTTGATCAAAATATGATTCGCGACTATATAAGATATGTATTTACAGAATTATAATCATTGGAATCATTAATATATTTCTCTAAATTAGATTTGTTCCATACGAACAAATCTCTTATGGAAAATTATTAACTTCGCTTGGATAGTTTTAACTCAGAAACTATTCAAGCAAAGTTAATAATTTCAATAATACGAATTTTTCCAACTTAGCGTAAGTCGATGATATTATGATGATGAAGATGTTCCTGTCACTGTTATTTACATAGCAGGCACCAGGTAGTGGTATCCGAATTTATGTGGGGTAGGTGCCACAACTCATTCATCATCATCATTTCAGCCGAAAGACGTCCACTGCTGGACATAGGCCTCCCCTAAGCACCGCCACTTCAACCGATTCTGTGCTTTCCGCATCCAACGGATTCCTGCGGCCTTCACAAGTTCATCGCTCCATCGCTTGTGGGAGGCCTTCCAACGCTACGTCTTCCGGTACGCGGTCGCCACTTCAGAACCTTTCAGTCTCATCGGGCATCTGTTCTGCTAGCAATATATATATATATATATTCATTTATTTCAATGTACCCTGCCCTTTGCCACTTAAGTTTGGCAATTCTTCGGGCTATGTCGGTTACCTTGGTTCTCCTGCGGATCTCTTCATTTCTGATTCGATCACGTAGGGAGACTCTCCATTGCCCTTTGAGTGACTTTTAGCCTTTTGATAAGGCCCATTGTATCACAACTTTATATATAAAAAAACCGACTTCCAAAAAAAAAACTACAAAGTGAAAAATAAACTTAATTTCGGAAGTCGGTGGCAAAAAGAGAAAATTCAACACCATGGAAATCGACTTCTGAAATTAAATTTATAAATTGTCGGGATGTTGTGACGATTTATGTCGCAATAAAGGTCACAGAATATTTATATACCGAATGTACACGGATATTGTTGCAACTATGCGTGAAGCAAATGTGATTAGTTCAAATTGCAGAGATAATAATATGGTAAAACGAAAACGTGTTGTGTTAGGCTGGAATAAGCATGTTGGTGGTGCTCACGAGGTTGCCAGGCTAAATTTTCAAATCTGGTTACTTTACGGTAGCCCTGCAAATGGACCTATCTGTAATAACATGGTGGAGTCTCGGCGTTGTTTCAAAGCAAAGTTAAGATGGTGTCAAAATAACGCCGAGCAAATT
The DNA here is from genome assembly GCA_949128155.2 of Xanthia icteritia. Taxonomy (NCBI): domain Eukaryota; kingdom Metazoa; phylum Arthropoda; class Insecta; order Lepidoptera; family Noctuidae; genus Xanthia; species Xanthia icteritia. The sequence continues at coordinate 8,851,366 of OX421942.2, read as the reverse complement.
AAGATGGATATTCTTGCATCGCACCATGCTGATATAATTTTCAAAAGCTTCTGGAAAGGCACGAGAAAACTCAATTGTAAACCCACTGTTCCTCTAAATGTTGACGAAGTAACTGAGCCGCGGGACATTGTGAACATGTTTAAAAGTCTTTTTCAGATAGAAACTTCTTCCTGTGTACCGGGAATGTTCAATACTAGTGAAATCAGGCAAAATACGCTTGGGCGATCTTGTCCACCTAAATATACAGGGTTACAGGGAAAGTCGTACTGAATATTAAAGGAGGTTATTATTCAGGTCATTTCTGATGATTTTGATTCTGAAATAAAATGTCCGAAACTTAACCGTTATGGAGATATTAAATTTTAAAGATTATTTTTAAAAATCCTTTATTTTTTGGCTTTTAGTCGTTTTCTTTGGGATTAGAGCTCCTAGAGTCAGTTTTTTTGATGTATCTAGTTAGAAGACATGTCCATTAATAAAAATGATCAATAGAAACTGAACCTACTACTAACAGCTTAAAAAACTGCTCGACAACGGTTAGCATTATTAATTTTCTAATAGAGTGTTCTTAACTTTAACAGGCTTTTAATAAAAAAAAATTGTATGGAACTTATTCTGCAAATAATTTTATAAAGTTCTACGTCTCTTTAGCTATTCAAAAAGGTATAACACTTGCTATTAAATAGGCAAATCATTGCCCAAATAACAGTTAAGTTAGGAGAGGGTACATTTTTAGTTTGAGGTAAAAGTAGCTAAAATACGTAAAAAAAGACAAAAATTTTAGCAATATTTTTATAATTCATGTTCTACATGGCCGCCGCTATTTCTTACACAAAGTCTCATTCTTTTTCTTAAATTACTTTTCACGACATAAGTTCGTAGGTTCCGCCTCATTTCCTCAGCCGCATCAATAATTTTTTGTCTTAGAATATCGACATTTGCGATCGGTGTCATTTGGTCGGCTTTTCATATGACCCCACACATAAAAATCCATCGGCGTTAAATCGGGGCTCCTCGCCGGCCATGCTATGGGTCCGCCTCTTCCAATCCATTGGTTTGGGTAATTCTCGTCCAACCATGCTCGAACACTTCTTCTGTAGTGCGCTGGGCAGCCATCATGTTGAAAGAACATGTCTCGTCTCAATGCAATAGGCAAGTCTTGCATTAAAGAGGGTAACTCCTCCCTCAAAAAGTTTTCATATGTCTCGCCATTCAAGTTATCGGGCAGGAAGTATGGACCAAACAAGTTATTTGATATTATACCCATCCACACATTAAGACTGAATCTCCTTTGTGACCCTTTTGGTCTTTTTTTCTTGGTGGCTTACCTTGCGCTTTGGGAGCCCAATAATGGGTGTTATGATAGTTTGTGATGCCGTCTTTGTCAAATTTCGACTCATCTGTCCACATGATTTTCTTTAAAAAATCCGGATCTTCATTATCGGCATTGAGCATAAATCTGCAGAAGTCTAGTCGTCTCAATGGATCCCCTTCTTCAATTACTTGCACTGGCGTGTAATGGTAAGGGTATTGCCCAGAACTGTGCATTACGAACCAGACTTTCCACTGGGAAATACCAAGCCGTCGAGCGACAACGTTTGTTGACGTGGTTGGGTCGGCTTCAAAGAGACGTCGTATTTCATTATCTTCGTCGTCGTCATCAAGAACACGAGGTCGTCCCATGTCAGTCCGACGTACTAGCGCAGAACCAGTTTCTCGTAGTCTTCGATAAACTCTGTCAAATACGCCAATATCAGGTACTCTGCGAGTAGGATACCTTAGCATGTATTCATTGCGTGCACGCAACGACACTCCTTCGCAAAATCCATAACACATTAGGATGTCAGCATATTCCTCGTTGGTAAATGTTGCCATGTTCACAACACAAATCAAAGTCCAGTTACAAGCCACGTCACACAGTTAGAAGATGAAACAGTCCAAAAATCCAAGCCAAGTCGCGTTTTTACAAAAAAAAATCGGAGGGCACGGATAACACATCTACCATGGAAGATTCACATGAGCAGACTAAACAAACACCACGATCCACGATTTGACAATTCAGACATTTAAAATGACATAAATACCTGTCACCGCACGTCTCCCGGGCACAAACAATGTCTACCCAAACCTTTTTTCATTGTTTAAAAGTGCCAGGTAGTAAGCCGGATTCTTTTGTATCGAAATTCTGTTATGTTGTACTACCAGATGGGCCTATTCTAATAACATTATTTAAGATTTTATGAACAAACCTAGTAGATGATAATACTTTTTTGAATAGCTAAAGAGACGTAGAACTTTGTAAAGTTATTCGCAGAATAAGTTCCTTACATTTTTTTTTTTAAAGCCCATCAAATTTAAGAACACTCTATTAGAAAATTCATAATGCTAACCGTTGTCGAGCAGTTTTTTAAGCTGTTAGTAGTAGGTTCAGTTTCTATTGATCATTTTGATTAATGGACATGTCTTCTAACTAGATACATCAAAAAAACCGACTCTAGGAGCTCTAATCCCAAAGAAAACGACTAAAAGCCAAAAAATAAAGGATTTTTAAAAATAATCTTTAAAATTTAATATCTCCATAACGGTTAAGTTTCGGACATTTTATTTCAGAATCAAAATCATCAGAAATGACCTGAATAATAACCTCCTTTAATATTCAGTACGACTTTCCCTGTAACCCTGTATATCTACCGTTATAATTATAACACATATGATGAGGGGTAAGTCCTCTAGCCACGATGGTTTTAGTATTGAGCAATTGCAGCATGCAGGAGTTCATCTGCCAAGGGTTCTAGCAATTTTTTATACTTTTGGCTTAAGACACTCATACCTGTATGAAGACCGTGGTTATGCCAATAATAAAAAAATAAAACTGATGATGCATCAGATAACAGCAAATTTTGGCCCATTTCGGTAGCTAGTAGCTAACGAACGAAACCTACGTTGGGTTACGTAAACGAAACGAACGTTGCGAAAGTACTGGACAGTCTGCCTAATTGCATTTTGAACAGTCACATAAAGCTGAACGTCCGACGCTCACTTTGGTTTTAGGCGCTGGCTGTCGACACAAAAAGGCAGTTCTATGCCTCAAGTACACTGTCCGGTACTACACCGATAAAAAGATTGCGGTGTACGCCTGTTTTTTAGATCTTTCGAAAGCTTTCGATTTGGTGTCCTATGATGTGCTATGGCACAAAATGAGGACAGAAACCAGACTCCCAGAAGAAGTTTTCAACATTTTTGATTATTGGTACAACGACCAAGTTAATGTTATAAAATGTTCGTGCGCGATCTCAGATGCGTACAGAGTGGGGTGTGGAGTAAGGCAAAGTGGCTTAACCTCGCCTCGTCTCTTCAATCTGTACGTAATCGAACTCACCGAGAGATTCGGTGACACCAAAGTTGGCTGCTCATACACGGAAAATACGTCAACAATTTCAGTAACGCAGACGATATGGTGTTAATAATAGCCGTTCGAAAACTTTTCGTGTGTGGAATACGTCGGGGCCCATGGGGTCAGGTATAATGTAAAGAAAAGTGAGCTTTTGGTATTCTAATCACCAGATCATAAGGTCACACCCGTACCACCCGTCCTCATAGACGGTGTTTCTTTACCCAGAGTTTCATGATTTAAATACCTGGGCCGCTGGGTATTGGATGACCTCTCAGATTACGAGGATATTGAGAGGGAGCGCCGGGCGTTTGGTTGTCCGATGCAATATATTATGTAGCTCGTAGATTTGCACGCTACAGTAAAGCAGTAAAAGGTACACTGTTTCAGGCGTTTTTTCAATCCTTACTATACTATAATATTATAAATTAGAAAGTAAATCTGTCTGTCTGTCAGTCTGTAATGTTACCTTTTCACGGTTAAACCACTGAACGGATTTCAATAAAATTAGGCAAGGAGATAGATGGCATCCTGGAGAAGGACAGGGTACTTTTTGTCTCAAAAATAATCCTTAAGGGGGTGATATAAGGGATGAAATTTTGTATGGGAAACCCAGCATTTCATAAGTTAGGGAAATGAAAATTTAAATTTATGCTTTCGGTAAGAAATAAAGACGTTTTTGTAAAATCATTCCCCCAAAGGGGTAAAATAGGGGTTGATTTTAATATTGTTTTTTTTGCGTTTTCTAAATTAATGGGGATAACAATTCGTATTTTAAGGAATTTAGAATCATATAAACCTGTTTTATTTATTTGAAAAAATCGGACAAGGTGTGAGTAGGACTTGCGCCGTCAGGGTTCCGTCTCAAAGCTGTGCTTGTTCGGCTGCCCAAATTCCCAAATCCGAATTGAAGGAAACTTAACTTTTCAATTAAAAAAGAACTTTTTATAGGTAGGAGAGTACCGATTTGAATGTAATACAGACTTAATGTTACTTCAAGACACGGCCTATGAATTTTTGATCTCAGATAGAAGAACAAACTTCACTCTGCAGTTCATAATAATAACTATAAATTACCAATTATCGGATTTTTCTCTTTACTCGACCTTGCTTCTTGCCAAACTTTATGCTGCTGGGCCGACGGGAAGTGCCAAATAGGCTTTCGTTTATTTGCGAGTGTCAAAATATGCTGCGTAAATGGCCGTATTTTTTTTATTTCGTTGACTTGGAAGTTAGATTTTCGTTACAAGATTCAGGGGACCGTAGATCTAAGTTTTTTATTTCTATTTCAACTTGATGCCTCCACGCGTTCCTAAGAAAAAGGTTCTTGACCGACAACGAAGTCATTCTTTAAGGGTTTCAATTTTAAAATCTGACTGTTACTTTTTCATGCCGTAACGGCTGAACGGGTTTACTTGGGTTAGGATAGGACATAGGATAGGAAGGAAGGCAATCAACTCCCTTTCTTTTTTTTTTGGGGGGAAATTAACATAAATAACTTCTCCCGTTCTCGCCGGAGCGGGAGGGCGTGTCAGATTCTTACTGACTAAAACCCACCCGTGTTCCTTCAGTTGCCTGTACTTGCCAGGGGTCACGGTATCCCTTTCGGAGTTTCCCGCGACCCCGGCAGGCATCGGTCCTAGCGGACTCCGCCAGTTCTGCTGACATCTCTTTGAGGCGCGCGTGGAACACAACGCGCCGTCAGCCCGGGCCTGGCTATCGGACGGCGAGCTACCCATTGCTAGCCGTCCGCAAGCCCGCGCCTACTGTAGCCGGGAGTCGGCCTGCGATTCTCGAAGCATCTTCTGCGGCGGCTAGGGGCGTGAGGGTGCGAAGTATCTTCTGCGGCGGCTAGGGGCGTGAGGGCGCGAAGTTTACCTTTCCCTCACGCGTTCCGCCTCCCCCTTCGCGCATTACTGCTTCGCAGAAGGAGGTGACCCATGCCCTCTCGCTCCGTACCGTGGCCTGGACCAGGGACGGATGCGAGAGGCCACCAATCGCCTCCACGAGGACACGGCGATGCTCTGCCCAAGCCGGCCAGACCTCCACCGTGTCCTCCAGGCGATCCACGCAGTGATGACACCCGGGCGTTTCCTCCCGCCTTATCCGAAACAGGAACGTCCCGAAACAACCGTGTCCGGTGAGGACCTGTGTCGGGTGGAAGGTACGTAGGTAGGACGCCGTGGCGCCTCTCTAGCCACTCCTCAAAGAGGGGACTTATTGCCGCAATTGTGGCGTGCCCAGCAATCAACACCCTGCGCGTACAGTACAATAATTCCTTTAGGATGTTGATGTGGCTGCCGAGGCACTGCAGCGCTTCGGGCATGTTTGCCGACGCTCGTATCGATGCCTTCCATGCCATCTTCAGGAAGAGAGCTGCATCGTTGCTAAGTCGTGCCCGCGGCAGTGGCAACAGCATTCTTAGCGTTGTGACTGGCAGAATTGATAGTCCAATATTGTGGCATTGTGTACAGTTGCATGTCGAAAACACCAGCAACTGATAAAAATGATAGGTATTGAGTTTTATATATTTATTTTGTTGTTGTATGATTTTAATCAATTTAAAGATTTTAATCATTTGAATGAATTCCTGTTTTTAAAATCATGTTGATGAATTAAAACAGTTTTATAATTGAAAGATGATAGTGATTTTTTGTAAGTAATGTACAGACGCCAGCACATCAACCTACTACAATCTTCCAAATTTCTTTAATAGATTTTCAACTTTATCACCAAAGTGTAAGGATCAAAGTTGATTGGGAAAATTTGACAGTTTCGGGTAGGTTGACCTGCTGGCGTCTGTACTTCTGATCTTTAATTTTTTGATTTTTCACAGAATATCGATTTTATTCGGCTAAATACGGCTTAAAACAGTCACAACACTACGCATCCAAAGACATGACATTGTAATAAAGTCCTGTCGGAATAACTAATAAATTCGTGTTTTTGAATGAATTTTTCTAAAACAAAGTGAAACTTGGTGCTTACGATTCAATGGATAACATAAGAATTAATTTATTAGGATTATGAATTTGATTTTTTACGTCGACGTTCATACAAAGTTATTGCGGCATGTATAATGAGAAACGTCAAAGTGGGCTTCTTAGATCCGTATTATAGAAGGAAAGCATTGATCTCTGTTTAAAACTAGTTTTGAGTCGAGCTTTAATTTTAGAACGTTCCTCAAGTTCAGCGGAGTTTGGCTTTATTTTAAATGGTTCCGGCTCAGGTCGCGAATCGAACTCAAGCAGTGATTGAATCTGTAATCACACAAGTGTGGTGTGTGAGACCGTGCTTGAAAATTGACATGACAATCTATATAGATTGTCATGTCTCAATACATTGTCTTATCCTCAGAAAACAGTCAGAGCTCAAAGAAAACTAGTGAGTTTTGTTCCTGTAAATAAAAGTCGCTTAGGAAAGTTTAAAAATAATTTAATGGAAAAGCTACCTAGCTAGCTAGTTTGCCTTATCATAACGACCCGAATCAAGCTTATGCTTCACTATTTAACCTCATCAATTCTGATTTTAGGAAGTTTTTCACCTCAAAAACATTGCCTGTTTATGACCGCGTTATATGAAGTGATTGGGCAACACCAGGTATTTATAAAAGTAGGCATAGGTTATTTGAATTGTATCATGAATAATCATATAACCATGATGAAACTTTTAAAGAATTTGTTAAGAAATATTCAAAAACTATTAAAAGAGCCTGTTTCCTCAGCAAGAGCCATACACATTAAAAATAAAATAAAATCTTCTGGAAATAAAATTGAAACAGCTTGGAATATTATTAATTCAGAAACGGGAAGAACGACGGAATCGTGACTTCCATCTAAAAATCAATGATGTAGATATTACGGCAGACGTGGAGGTGGCCACTGAGTTTGAAAATTTCTTCACTTAAGTATATTTCTATTTTAACAACCAACTCATCGTCATCGTCATCCTTCACTTCTGCTTACTCAATACTTAAAGAATGTGTAGCAGAATGTGAAAAACTTTATGAATTCACAAATATTACTGCTAAAGACGTTATATAATCTTTTAGAAATCTTGATGTAAAAAATACTGCAGAGTTTTGGAGATTATCACTACATACCATGTCTTCAATAATTGATGTTATTTCACCCTTTTTAGCAATATTTTTTAACTCTTGGTGTTTTTATCTGGTGTTTTCCTGATCTGATGAAACTTAGCAAAGTGATTCCACTGTTCAATTCTGGCAGCACAACTGATCCCACAAATTGTCGGCCTATTTCGATTTTACCTAAATTGAGCAAAATCTCAATGCACATAATTTACTTCATCTGAAACAGTTTGGTTTTACAAAGGGTCGTTCAACTACAGACGCGGGCGTGGAATTACTGAAGAGCATATTCGAGGCCTGGGAGGAGTCGCAAGAAGCTCTTGGTATTTTCTGCGACATGTCCAAGGCCTTCGATTGCGTACATCATGACACACGCATCACGCGGAAACTGTACCACTGTAGTGACCTACACCCTAAAGTAAAATTAAAGTTAAAGCAAATCAAATATAAATTATATATTACTTGAATAAAATAAATTATAATTTATGTACACATATTTAAAAATTAACTTAAAGCTAGACTTATTTACAATCAACATGCAATATAAAACTAATTACAATAATAACTAATTAATCAACTTAATATTTAACGAACAAACAGACACAAAGATGCAGTTTTTGGTCGACACCGGCAGCGACCTCTGTGTCTACCCCCGATCGGCATTATCAAACCGACGAGAGAAGACTAACTACCAATTGTGCGCGGCCAACGGAACTCAAATAAATACATATGGTTTCATAGACGTCACTCTGAACCTACGATTGCGCCGTGACTTTGCTTGGCGATTTATCATTGCCGATGTTACAAGGGCGATAATAGGCGTGGATTTTCTTTCTTTTTATAATTTGATTGTTGATTGCAGAAATCAACGCCTCATCGATAACCATACAACGCTCTCCACCCCGGCGTCGCCTGTGCGTCGTTCTGATATGTCTCCTCAGTGAGGGTAAGTTTGGGTGATTCCGCGTATACACACATACTACGGGAATTCCCCGACATTACTCGCCCACATGGTATACACCGCACTCCCAAACACAATACAGTACACCACATCCGTACTACACCAGGGCCACCAGTATCCTGTACACCACGCAGATTGGCCCCGGACAAACTGCAAATTGCGAAGGCCGAATTCGAGGCCATGCAGCAAACTTCCAGGCACCCCTGAACGCTCTGCTTACCGGCTCGGTAAAGGGTTCACACCCGATCAATTTTTCACCCGAGGAGCATAAGGCATTCCAGAACTGTAAGGACAGCCTTTGTCAAGCAGCACTGTTGGCGCATCCAGACTGCAACGATAAGTTGGCGTTGGTCACAGATGCTTCCGACAAGGCCATTGGCGCAGTCTTGCAACAGTTGAATGCAGGTGCATGGGAGCCGCTTGCTTTCTTTTCGCGCAAGTTAAGTCCAGCACAGGTTAAGTACTCTCCATATGACCGTGAATTGCTCACCATCTACGAGAGTATCAAATATTTCCGGCACATGTTGGAGGCTCGTGACTTTGTGATTTACACAGACCACAAGCCTCTGACGTTCGCCTTCCACTCTCGTAAGGAGAATTGTTCCCCACGGCAGTTCCGTCACCTGGACCTAATAGCCCAGTTTACAACGGACATCCGTCATATTTCTGGCAAGAACAATGTCGTGGCAGACACCCTTTCGCGCGTCGAGGAGATTACACTACCAGTGCCCATCGAAAAGATCGCTGCAGCTCAACTTGACGACCTCGAGCTGAAGCAACTGCTAGATGGGATTACCGCATTGCGCCTGCAACAGGTCAGGGTACCAGGTTCACAGGAGCAACTATATTGCGACGTTAGCACCCCTACGCCACGACCATTTGTGCCCAAGGAATTGCGCAGACCAATTTTCACAAGCCTGCACTCCTTGAGTCACCCAGGTACCAAGGCATCCGCAAGGTTGGTTGCTGACCGATATGTTTGGCCTGGCGTTAGGAAAGACTGCCGCGAGTGGGTACGTTCCTGTCTGGCTTGCCAGCGCTCAAAAACCACACGGCACGTCTTTGCTCCAGTAGGTACCTTTAAATTACCACAATCAAGATTCGCATTCATTCACATCGACCTCGTGGGACCTTTGCCACCGTGTGAAGGGTTTCACTATTGCCTCACTGCCGTCGATCGCTTTACGCGATGGCCTGAGGCAATACCGCTCACAAACATAACTGCAGAAACAGTGGCAAAGGCCTTACTGAGTGGCTGGATTGCACGTTTCGGCTGCCCATCCGATATAGTAACCGATAGACGTGGACAGTTCGAATCGGCACTCTTCAAATGCCTATCTGCAATCGCTGGGTTCCGACGTCGCAGAACAACTGCATACCACCCTGCCTGCAACGGTTTGGTGGAAAGATTCCACCGTCAACTTAAAGCAGCTATCACTTGCCACGCTAATGACAGTTGGGTGGAATCTCTTCCACTAGTCCTATTAGGAGTACGCAGTGCTTATAAAGAAGACGTCCAAGCTACCGCTGCCGAACTTGTTTACGGTCAACCAATACGTCTGCCTGGTGAATTCTTCGACCCACAAGCTGATGAAACGGTTGACATGACCGACTATTTGTCAAGGCTCCGGAGTATTGTCAGGAGACTGCAACCATCACCAGCAGCCAGACACAACAGCAATTTCAAAACATTTATTTTCGAGGAATTAGCTTCCTCTACCCACGTTTTCCTTAAGGACTGCGCTGCTGGTGGTCTGAAACCGGCATATTCTGGTCCTCATAAGGTCATTCAACGTGGTGATAAAGTGTTTAAAATAATGGTAGGTGGAAAACATGTTACCGTATCGATTGACCGCATTAAGCCGGCCTTCATATTGCGTGACCCTCATACATCATCCTCACCACCAACCACTAACAATCATCACAACACACCACAGTCACCACTTAACACTAACACTCATCACTACACACCCGACGCGGATAACCAGAACTTACCTTCCGCTGACGAGAGCGTCGTCGTCAGAACGACGCGGTCAGGACGTCGCGTTAAATTTCCCGACTATTATCGCCCTTGACGGTCTCTGGAAGGGGGTGATGTAGTGACCTACACCCTAAAGTATAAATTAAAGTTAAAGCAAATCAAATATAAATTATATATTACTTGAATAAAATAAATTATAATTTATGTACACATATTAAAATTAACTTAAAGCTAGACTTATTTACAATCAACATGCAATATAAAACTAATTACAATAATAACTAATTAATCAACTTAATATTTAACGAACAAACAGACAAGTACAAACATTGTACATATTTGTAGCGAATTTCTTATCAGTTAGCCGGCGTAGCTATGACGCGTCTATTGTTCCAACGACGACCGGCGCTCGCGATACGTCATGCGAACCGTGTGCGTGAGCGGGACAGCGTCATTATGCGTTGCACTCACGGCCGGGTGGCCGTACAGGCGACGCGCGCGCCGTGACTTGCAAAAGTCAGTATGCTCACTGCGCGCATAGCTTTATGTGAAAAACACGCGATCCTAGTTTCGCCTCGCTAACCCTCGAGACCTTCTTGTGTTTTCGTTTAATTGTATATCCGTGCTATTCTCGCTGTCTATATTTCTACCACTCCTTCTTTCTAAGTGGAACTCTTGTGTGTGTGTGAACTGAAACCTGTGTCTGTGTACCAATAAACTTTCATTCTTCTTCTTGTGTACTTGTGACTTTATTCTTCACTTCCTATTTCATCCACCACACATACCCATACCTACACCACTATGGTATGAGGGACAAGGTCCTTGACAACAGACGTAAAAAAAAAATTTAACAGATAACTGACGTAGATACAGCCAGAATTGTTTATTTTAGTTATTTTCATAGTCTTATGTCATACGTAGGGAATGCAATCTGGACTATCCGTAATCCGAAAAATCCGAATATCCGCACATTTTTTGCAAATCCGGTTTTGTAAACCGAATCCGGATTTTTTGAACAATAAGAAATTGTACCAAAAAAATCGAAACGCGCGAGTTGCTTGCGCTTTTCGGTAGATCGTGCTGTTCGTGTTCGTTCCGCGATTGCAGAGTCTCTCGGCTCTGGGGGAGTGAGCAGGGCGCGGGGTGCGGGACGTGGGTCGAGGGCACACCCATTGCACGCCACGCCACTTTACCCGGTCTTGGGCCGTTCCTGCATCCAACTCTTGCCTGTTACTTTGACTGGGTCGTCCATCCACCTGGCTGGTGGCCTGCCTACGGTCCCATGGCCAGTTTTGGGTCTCTGCTCCAACACCATATCCCATCTATCACCGGGTCTGCCGCATATGTAGCCTGCCCATTTCCACTTCTTCCGTGCTACCGCCAGGGCAAAGATGGAAGCTGACCGACATGGTTAGGTTCTTAGGGTCTCTGTATTTCTGTTATGATCACGAAGAGAAATCCCCAACATTGCCCTTTCATTGAGTTTGGTGATTGCCTGCTAAGTGAGACACTATTTTTCAGCCCCATACACCATAACGGGGAGTAATCATTGTTCAAAAGTGCGTCGCTTCAGATTCAGTATATTGCCCTTGAGCACATCGGACAACTTCTCAAAAGCCCGTCAGCCCAGTTGTATTTGGTGCTTCAGTTCGTGTTCCTGGCTGTTTTTGTCCAAGCTGATGGTTTGTCCAAGGTAGACGTACTTTTCCACTTTGTTGATAAGCTGGCCGTCAACTTCGATGCAATCTATGCTGGTGTCTGTGCACATGAACATTTTTTTCGAAGTGTTAATCTTCAATCCCACCTTTAGCGACCTATCGTACAGCTCTTCGATCATGTCTTTGAGACAATGTCTGTCAATGTCGGCAACTAGCAAGCACGATTATATACATGACTTGGTAATTACGTGTGACTATACGAAAAACGAAAAAATATCGATATCGATGTCTTTGTTTATACCTGTTTATTTAGCGTTTTTGTCGTAGTTGTAACTTTATTTACACAAATAATCATCATCATCATTTCAGCCAAAAGACGTCCACTGCTGGACATAGGCCTCCCCCAAACATCGTCACTTCGACCGATTCTGTGCCTCCTGCATCCAGCGGATTCCTGTGGCCTTTGCAAGGTCATCGGTCCATCTTGTGGGAGGCCTTCCAACGCTACGTCTTCCAGTACGCGGTCGCCACTCCAGAACCTTTCGGCCCCATCGGCCATCTGTTCTGCGAGCAATGTGCCCTGCCCATTGCCACTTAAGTTTGGCAATTCTTCGGGCTATATCGGTAACCTTGGTTCTCCTGCGGATTTCTTCATTTATGATAAGGCCCATTGTGAGCGACCACGTTTCAGTGCCATAGGTTATTACTGGCAATACGCACTGGTCAAAAATTTTCGTCTTGAGACACTGTGGTATGTCGGACGAGAAGATATTGCGTAGATTCCCGAACGCTGCCCCCAGACGTGTCGGATTCGACGATTGACTTCTTGCTCGAAGTTGGACCTACCTAGCTGGACAGTTTGTCCTAGGAAAACATACTCGTTCACAACTTCGAGGGTAGCGTCTCCGATCTTCATGAGAGTGGTTGTTACATGGCCATTTGACATGACCTTTGTCTTGTTCAAGTTCATTTTATAGCCCACTCTTTTGGAGGCTCTACAGAGGTCATCGTGCATAGTACTGAGGTCATCCATGGTATCATCATCATTGTATTGGATCTACTGAGGTCATCCATGATCTTAGCCATGATAACTATGTCGTCGGCAAGCCGAAGGTTACTGATATACTCGCCATTGATGTTGATGCTTAGCCCTTTCCAATCCAGAATCTTGAAGACATCCTCCAGTGCAGCGATGAACAGTTTCGGAGAGATAACGTCTCCTTGTCTCACACCTCGCTGCAGAAGGATAGGTTTCGAGGTCTGTTCGTGGAGTCGGACTGACATAGTGGCGTTTTCGTACAGAAACTTTAGCACATCGATGTACCGATAGTCGATCTGGCACCGTTGAAGAGACTGCAGTACAGCCCATGTCTCGATCGAATCGAAGGCTTTCTCGTAATCCACAAACGCTAAGCTGAAAGGCAGGTTATACTCTTCGGCCTTCCGTATAAACTGCCGCAGCGTATGTATGTGGTCTACGGTATTAAAGCCTTTACGGAATCCGGCTTGTTCGGGAGGCTGGAAGTCGCCAAACCTGCGCGCGAGACGGTTCGTTCTTAAAAATCAGAACGGATTTGCATGCCCTAGTCATACGGGATTCTTCTCTGGGGAACCTGTGCGGACATTAATACTATATTTATCCTACAGAAAAGGGCTGTTCGAGCCATTTTAGGTCCAACAGATTTTGACTGTAGCCTCACAATATATTTTTGAAAACCTATTGTATGTACACAAAAATATATCAGATTTTAAGAAAATGTGCGATATTCATAGTTTAAATACCAGGAATAAACACAACCTTGCTGTACATCGCACACGTCTCCACAGATGCCTACTCTGTCGTTTATGGGTCTATGTATAAGCTCTAACAACAAACTTTCCATTGACATTCGAATCTTATCCAATAAACGATTTAAAAGCTGTATTAAACCAAACTTTGTAAAAACGGGTACTGTTATATTTCAGATTATTTAGAAGATAAAAAAGCGTGGGAATGAGCTGCTCGCTCTGATAAGCCTTGTGATAAAACCATAAAATGTAACATTTTAATTATTATGTAAAATCATTAAAATATACCAGTTTTATATACATATTGACATTGTTGAAAATTATATACAAAATGACATGATTACTTTGTAAAGTATTATATTGTTTTTATTATTAGGAATGTGAGGACTACGATGGTCTGGCAGTTTGAGTACTTTATGCGGCATACCCAAATATCCTTTCTTTGGTATTGTTCGTCGAGTTGAGCTCCTAAGTTCTGAGTTGAGCTCCACGATTACTGACAAATGCTTGCACTGACTAGACAGGTCCACTCAAATCTGTGTGGTTCTTTCCTCAAAATACCATTTCAGACACTAATCTACATGGTCCTCATATGGCCTGACCAAGATTATGTCTGGACTTTAAAAGAGACTGTGACCTCTAAGTTTGTTTCGGCCTTTTTTCTCAGAGAAGTCTGATAGGTAACGGAGAACTCATCTAGCAATTTTTTTTTTTTTTTAAATATTTTTTAATATGACGTGTAAAAGTGGTTGCAATATCCTATTTACAAAATAAACAATTTCATTTCATTTCAGTACAATCGGTATTCGTATTCGTAAAAGTAGTATTCGTTGCATCACAAGTCAATATTCATTCTAATTATGAAACCCTTCACTGTGTATGGCCGATACGATTCTGCACGCTATACCGTTTTTGCTCGTTTGTGCAAATTGGAATTTAGCAAGGACTTAGGTAAGATTAAGTGTATATCCGAGCCTCTACGACCCCATCTCAAAATACCAATTACCTAGTAAGTTATGTTTTTAGGTGTGTCGACAATGGCGGGTGCCTTTACGCCTGAAATTTTGCAACAAATGGCCAAAAATTGTGAACGACCGCAAATCTATGCACTTTCAAATCCGACGGTTAAAGCAGAATGTTCAGCTCAGGCTGCTTATGATCATACTGAGGTAAATAACTGCTTTTACGTTATACTGGATGTAAAAAGATCCATCACTTAGCCATCATCTACACATTATGTAAATAAAAATGATTAACAAATAATTATTGAGAAACGAATTTTACATTTGGCGTGAGAATTCGATGTTTACGGTAGCGCGCAATGTAATTCACGCAAAACTTCGTGAATCATGTAGAATTCCCTAATTCTTTTTGACGTCGGTCTACGATATAGTTTGCAATACAGATTGAATTTTGTATTTCATTCAACGGCGCAGCGGGCGGCGTCGAACTGATACAGCGGTACAAAATTAACAAGTAAGCGCAAGTAACAATATCAAGTTCGCCCGCTGCGCAGCGTTACATCGACACGCTGTGGTACACATCTTGTACTAATGAATGCTAACATGTAGGTACATCTTGTGTTCCTATATCCATTGATGAATTAATTATTATTTGATGAAGTGTGAAGACTGTTCATAGGAACTATGCAATTAGCAGTTTCTCAATTTGCCTGTACATGTAAAAAGAAGAAAGATGGTTATTGATTCCTTTAAGACAGGATGTATCTACGTTGATTACATCGACTAAAATGAAAATTATAATTTTTGAATATAGGACTTTTCTAAAAAAAAGTCGTTATTCGAACGTCTAGCGAGTACCTAGTGGGTATTACTGTAACGAATTTTGTTTTAGCCAAAATGACACAAGTTTTTTTTAAGCTTTAAGTTTTCCTCACAATGATTTGAGACGAACCGCCGTAACAAATGACCGTCATAAAAAGAGTTTTACAACAACATACATCATTCAGCCAAAACACGTCCACTGCTGGACATAGGCCTCCCCCAAGCAACGCCATTTCGACCGGTTCTGTGCTTCTTCCCGCATCCAGCGGATTCCTGCGGCCTTCACAAGGTCATCGGTCCACCTTGTGGGAGGCTTTCCAACGCTGCGTGTTCCATCGGCCATCTGTTCTGCGAGCAATGTGCCCTGCCCATTGTCACTTAAGTTTGGCAATTCTTCGGGCTATGTCGGTTCTCCTGCGGATCTCTTTATTAAATGAAGAGAGAGAGAGAAAAGGGAAATTCCAAGCATAGCCCTCTCCATTGCCCTTTGGGTGACTTTTAGTCTTCGAATAAAAACCTTGGCAAATTGTACTGACGCCTTGTACTCAGAATATAGCCTCCTCCCCGTGAGACGGTTGTTTATTGTTTGGGTACAGGGAAATTGTAAAAATCTGGCACTTAAGGCTCCTATGTAATCTGTTACTCGTTTTTTAAATTGTATCGCGTTTTTCTGAACTGAATAAAGCTTTTTTACTTTTACTATAAGGCCTATTGTGAGCGGACACGTTTCAGTGCCACAGCCGACTCGGATTCGACGATTGACCTCTTTCTCGAAGTTGGACCTACCTAACTGGACAGTTTGTCTTAGGTAAACATTTATGTGCTCGTCCACAACTTCGAGTGTAGCCTCTCCGAACTTCATGAGAGTGGAAGGTGTTGCATGGGCATTTGTCATGTCTTTTGTCTTGTCCATGTTCATTTTAAGACCCACTCTTTCGGAAGCTCTACTGAGGTCATCGAGCATTCTACCGAAGTCTTCCATGGTCTCAGCTATAATAACTATGTCGTCGGTAAACCGAAGGTTAGTGATATACTCGCCATTGATGTTGATGCCTAGCCCTTATCAGTCCAGAACCTTGAAGACAGTTTCGGGGAAATAACGTGTCCTTGTCTCAAACCTCGCTGCAGAAGGATATGTTTCGAAGTCGGGTCTTGGAGTCAGATTGACATAGTGGCGTTTTCGTACAGACACTTAAGCACCTCGATGGTCGATCTGGCATCGTTGAAGAGACTGCGGTACAGCCCATTTCTCAATCGAATCGATGGCTTTCTCGTAGTCCACAAACGCTAAGCAGAGAGGCAGGTTATACTCTTCGGTCTTCCGTATAACCTGCCGCAGCATATGTATGTGGTCTACGGTGCTAAAGCCTTTACGGAATCCGGCTTGTTCGGGATGCTGCAAGTCGTCAAACCAGCGCGCGAGACGGTTCCTGATGACTCTTGAAAACAGCTTGTAGACATGGCTCAGAAGTGAGACGGGCCTATAATTCTTAAGCAGGGCATTGTCGCCCTTTTTAAAGACCACCACACCTCTGTTCCATGCCTGTGGCGTTTTACCCTCGAGTATAACGGAATCGAACAGCTTTTGGAGGGCCTTAAGAACGGGTTTTTCGCCGTCATCTCCCGGTGCTTTGTTGTGTTTAAGCTGCTTCAGAGCCAACCTAATCTCGTATAAGTTGAGGTCCGGGATATCTTCGGTATAATGTCGGGTTGATCTAGCTCTTGACTTGTTTGCCAGATTCGTAACGGGGTTACTGGTTGACGTGTATGACAGTCCATAGAACCTCTCGATTTCTCTCAATAGTTCAGGTTTGGCGAATACGATCCTACCATCATTAGTTTTTAGTTTCGCAACGATATACGTCCGGTTGTTACGGGTCATTGACCACTTAAACTTGTTATAAGCGGTATAGTTCCACTGTATCAGTTCGACGCCGTAGAATGAAATACAATATTCAATCTGCAAACTGTATCGTAGACCGACGGTGGTAAAAATATCCAAAAATTATGGAAGACGTTCAACATCTCCATAATACCGTACTGGACCATACCGGTTCCCAAATTTGCACAACCGATCGATACGCTTCCGTGCCGAATCGAACATAATCAATCAATGTTATAAAAAGAGTCCTCTAAAGGCTGTTCACAAATCCAAAATCTGAAATTTTTATCAGTTTAAATCAAATGGACGATCCTCATTCTTCCGACAGCTTTTGGTGTTGCAAGGCAAATTAGCAATTGAAAATATATAATTTTCCCTTCGACAACATGTCGAACGATTGTGAATACCTATGATGGTCCAGTACAAATAAATTGATCAGAACGACTGGAAGAACAAGGGACTCGGATTCGTTAAGGATCTTTTTACAGTCGTTTTATTAAGCATGTGAAGTTGTCTTTTGGGCAACCCTTACTATGATGAAGGCAAAGTAAAATTTGCATTTATTTAATAAGTAATATTGTTTTAGGGTCGATGCATATTTGCATCTGGTTCGCCTTTCCCTCCAGTGAACTATAAGGGGAAGCAATATATCACTGGCCAGGGTAACAACTCCTACATATTTCCGGGAGTAGCGCTCGGAGTGCTCGCTTGCTTCGCTCAACATGTTCCTGACACCATGTTCCTAGCCGCAGCCAGGGTAATTCACTTGCTAATATAATTAAGTTTTAATGGGAATGTGCTCCTCTACTGCAAATCACAATTATACTCGTATATTGATTTAACCCGATATTGATATAGATAAAGCAATATTATTAATTATTAATCTATTCACTCAGTCTTCTCACAAATCACCACACATTGTAACAGTATTACCTTCCATTTGATGTTTTAAAACAACACTTCGCAAACGTTTTAGAAAACCAGAAATAAAGTTTTTTTGAGTTGTATCTTCAAGACGAGTAACTTATTTGCCTAGGGAGCAAACAAGTATTGTTAAGGCGAGAGTGTTTTTTTGAATCAAGAGCCCAGCGAAGGATTCAAAGTTCGTCACTCTACTTTCAAATAGTGTTACTCCCGAGGTGAAAACTCTACTTTTTATCAACCTCTATGATAAAAAAACGTTCCGACCCCCATCAGGAATGAAGTTCCTTCTCACGTATGATTTAAAACAAAAACAAAATTTTTGCAGCCGCCATCTTCGATTTACATTTTGACCTAATTCACACCGTTCAGGGGCAGAATGTACAATTCTCAAAATGTCCAACCGCTTTCTCTCTCTCTTGCCAGCCTGTTACTTGTTCATACAATGTTCGTGATTGATCTCTTTGGTGATTGGAACTTTTAATAACAATATCCACATTCCAAATTCAAATCATTTTAGTCCCTAGAGATTAAAAAGCTATTTTAGTCCCTGTTTATGGAGAATAAATTAGGTCTTTTTGAATAGATGTGATAAAAATATATTTTTTCATCAAAGTTTCAAGTTTCAAGTGATACATAGCACTATAATTTTATGAAAGCTTTTCTTCCAAAAAAATATTAGAAACTTAGGACTTCGAACAGGGATTAAGGTTTCGTTTTCCTTTTAAGGTCGGAACCCTATAAAATTGGGTAATGGCTCTGTGGCTTCTGATCGTAGTATTTTTTTTCAGACTTGTGCGTTGGACGTTAGTGAGGAAGATTTAGCGATGGGCCGAATCTATCCATCTCTCAACTCCATCCCAGTATTATCTGTAAAAATAGCTGTGGCAGTGATAAAGGATGCCTACGACCAAAGTACGTATAAATTAAATGCACTGTTACCTTGCTTATATATAATATAAGAATACCTGATACACTGGCACAGCCCATATTAGGTAATATAGGCTGTGCCACAGAAGGTTGTTGAATCAGGGCGATGGTGAACCTCAATATCCATCGATTTAAATCGGCCCACCCGTTTGGGGGCTACGATGCTGCAAACACATACACAGATACACGGAATGCCAGAGCCGTCAATCTTATAACATCCCTCTTCTTTATATATCGCGTCGGGGGTTAATAAGCGGGAGGGGTTTCCCGCTTAATTAACCCCTGACGCGGATTCCTCGTGCACCCGTAAGACGACTTAATAAATAAATGTCACATGATACGACTGGGCTGCCGTTGCCTGTCACTTGCTTTTGTCAGTGTCACAAAATTGTGCAGTCGCTAATAGTACGAGAGCCCATGACCAAATGATGATGACCATTTATGCACTAATCATGTCCAGCCAATTCATATTTTTAAGAAATATCCATCCTTCATTTATTCAAATTAGATTTAAGACAGTAAGTAGTCTAGAGTCAATCAAAGAATTTGTTTAAGATTTATATAAATAAATATTATTTATAGTTCCGGTTACATTTTCGGTTTAATGGCGACGATACGTGAAAGATTAATTCCGTTCATTCGGTCAATGTTGATCAGATGAATGGTACAATTGAAATTCGTCTTTTATACTCGTTTTATTTATTATAATATGGTTTTTGAGGGTAGATAACTGGCTTAACGCTGGTTTAGTTAAAAATATGATGCCGTTATTTATTGGCGGACGTATGAACGACATCATTGTCAATTTTTTTTAAACGAACTTCTTTTTAACCGACTTCAAAAAGGAGGAGGTTCTCAATTCGACTTTTTTTTTGTATGTTTGTGATGTGATTACTCCGCCAATTACGAAATTATGTTGATGATTCTTTTTTGTCTGGTAGGTCATACTTCTGAGGTAGACCACCTCCATATAAATTTTATTAACTTTTATTATTATTATTATTTATTTATCTTTATTCAAAAAAGGTAAGTTACATATAAGCTAAGCCCCACAAAACCGTTGCAATGGTTTGACTGTGGGGTCGATGAGTCTCTAGACACACTTAAATGTACTTAAAAACTAGAGATGCGCCGAATGTTCGGCCGAATATTCGTATTCGGTATATTCGGCATATTATTTCATGTTCGTATTCGGCCGAATATTCGGTTGATTTGCCGAATAATTACCGAATATTTAAATTATTGTTAATAAAACATTTTGTGTGTGTATGTTAATGTCGAGGTAGAAGCACTACGCCCCGTTCCCCGTGAATTGAACCACACATTTACTCAATCACACTTTACTTTTATCTTGTCACTTTCGTATTCATTAAAAAAAATCCACACATGCGAACTTTTACGTCCACTCATCTTCAAAAACGTTCATCGACGTAATAATATATTACGTCGATGAACGTTTAGATTAAAGATAATTTTTAAACAATATTATGCGAGAAATGCAATATGTAACCGAAAGAGCGAGCCGTGCTAGCGCGAGGGGCCGGGAGTTGAGCGCGGGGCAGAGAGGGGGTGGTGGCAAACGCCGCCCGGCTCTTGCAGAGCGCCGTACAAACCTGTTTACCGCGCAGAATTGAACCGAATGATTCGGCCGAATATTCGGTTCGGTACACTTTGGGCCGAATATTTGGCCGAACATTCGTATTCGGTTGAACCTACATTCGGCGCATCTCTATTAAAAACTAAATATTAAAAACTTAAAACATTTCTAAATAATATAATTTTAATTTACGCCTGAATCTATTTATGTTTGTTTCACTCCTTATGTCTGCCGGCAGACTGTTCAATAGGTATGGTATTCTCTTGTTTAGTGTTCTGTCACCAAAGTAATTAGTGACTCTGGGTACATTGAATCTACCAGCAGCCATAGATCGTGTATTATGATTGTTGTATACGTGAGTTAAGCTATGCTCTTGGGTACTGTGGTGGTTAACTAATAAAAGATACTTATGTTTTAAAGTGATCGGTAGAATTTTGCATATTTTAAATAATTTTCTATAATCTCCCTTACAACTGCTTTTAGTTTTTTTAGTAACAAGTAGTTTTAGGAATCTAATTTGGAGAGCTTCTAATTTATCTAAGTTAGTTTCGCTTGCGTAGTTTTTGAGTTAGCTTCAATAATACGGATTTTTCCCACTCAGTCTAAATGGATGATATGATAAGTTCCTATCACTGTTATTTTCATTGCAGGTAGTGGTATTCGAATTTGTGTGGGGTAGGTACCACAACTAAAGACTGAAAAACAAAAACAATTTACAAAAAAAAAAAAAAAAGATTTTGTAAAAAGTTTTTTGTAATCTCTAGTTTCACTTCATTGTTTTTGTTTCGCGTGGTATTATTTTTGCTTTGCCGTTTGATTTTTAAGTTAAAAGTTTATTTTTCTGTACAATCGTTTGCGCTCTGTCCATTATTTAAATAACATACGAGTAACTGAATCTGTAAAACGCAGTAAACATTTTACTGAAAGACAGAAGATGCTTCATATCGAAGCAGGGCTGATAGATCACTTACGTCAGTGGTCGGCAAACCGCGGTACGCGAGCCGCATGCGGCTCTTTGGCCTATAGAGTACGGCTCTGTACAAATGCCGATGAGTGCGAGCGTAGATACGCGCGGGGGTCAGGGTTTAGGTCATTAACAGTGATCGGAGTAGGTAGATTGATTTTTGGTACTTGTATCATAAATGCACACAGAAAGAATAACATGGATAAGCCATTTTTCCGGAAAGCAATTCCGGTATTACCGGATTCATTTTTTTTTTTTAATGTTGGTAGTGATATTATTACTACTCAATTCAAAGTTGGTGATGGTATGTTCAACAGCTTAGGCAAACAAACACAATACTAAAAATATTCTTATAGTACATCCAAACGTGCTTTAAACTCCTTGTAACAAGTAAAATATTACTTACCAAAGCTTGGAATCATGACTGTGTGCCGTTAAAAAAATTATGAAGATTGTAATATTGCTCATTTGAATACAATTCCTATCTAAGTTCCGGTTTTTATCTTAATAATTAACCAATTCCGGAGGAATGTCCATATTCATATATACGTTTCGGATCAATGACCCTAATTCAATCTACCTACTCCGATCACTGGTCATTAAGCAAGACATCAAGTTATATTCAAAATTCAAACTATATTTCAAAGCTTTATTTTGCGAAGTAGTATATTCACCACAAATTAACGGGACATCATTTACTGTAGCTTTCAAACTTTTCCAAGGTTAATTTGTAAATAAGTAGGATGCTTTTATCATATTATTATCAGCCTCTATG
The DNA here is from genome assembly GCA_949128155.2 of Xanthia icteritia. Classification (NCBI taxonomy): domain Eukaryota; kingdom Metazoa; phylum Arthropoda; class Insecta; order Lepidoptera; family Noctuidae; genus Xanthia; species Xanthia icteritia. Next base: position 8,828,644 of record OX421942.2, on the reverse strand, counting down.
ATAATGATAATGAAAGTTAATTTCGGGAAGCGTTGTGGAGTGAAAGAGGATGAGAGTTTTAAGAAATCTATATTGAGACAGTTTGAACTCACAGAAAGCTCTCATAAGAAATCTTAGTCGTTATAGTATTGATATTTGGCTAATAGAGCCAAATATGAGTTATGGGTTTGCCAACCACTGACTTACGTGTATCATATGTACGTATCATATGTATGTTACGTGTATGTTGTGTTCGTATCATAGCGATATGTCATATTAAATTCTTCATTCGTAAACATTTCGAAATGATTTCTCTTACGTCTAATTTCCTGGTTACTGATATATTAGAAACAAACTCCAGTACTTCCGAATCAGACTCTGATGAGCTGCTCGTATTTATTATGCTAACACTCATTTTTTACTCCTTTGAATAATTTGTAATATTTATTTATATTTAGCTTTCACTGACAATTTAATTCAATAATATACGTTAATATAACCTAAAAGTTGATGTTGTCTATGAAATTAAACGTCAAATATAGTTATGGAACCGAAAAACGGCACACATTGGTCAGTTAAGTTAACTTAGGTTTAAACAGAGTTTATCTTACATCGCGGTGTTCGGAAACGCACTTCCACGAGTTATCGAACCAATAGCGCTAATGCATAGATAAATTACCGATAAAAATGACTCAGAAACCGAGCATAACTCACTAAAACATACACAAAAAAAATCGCATACACAGGTATTGCGAATTCGTCACTTACAGAAATGCACAGCACTATAACAGAGAACTTAATCATTATAATATGATGGATTGTAAGATAACGATAACTGAATCAGTTAGGTTGGCTTGGTTTTTTTTTAGTTAACACTTGGCAGTCATTACCCGATATAAGTAATACAATATCTGAATTTAACGTAACTCAATATCGAATGGGTAAAAAAATACAACCATCAGGAAACACTGATTGTAGTTGTCACTCGCTCGTTCAGCCGCCACTTGTCACTCGTCGCCATAGAAAGCTACTGTTACGTTCAAACTTATGCTCTGTGCGGGTGTTATTGTTTGTTTGATTATTTATAGTTTATTGCTTACCCGTATCTTTTGAAAGCGATATTATTAAAATTGAACCTTCAATTTGGTTACCTAGCAACTGCATACCTATTGTTTGTCACTCTCGTGTCAAGAGAAAACTCGTGGTGTTTTATATAAGATTTTTATTGTAATGTATTGTTCTTGTGTATTTGTGATTATATGTATTTCTTTTGGATAAACCACGCTCTGCTACCTTAATCTCCAAAAGATATCTCATCGTCGATTTTGGTTTTCCCACTGGACTTACGATACGTGTGCGTTTATAGGTGAAATACGATATTGCGGTGCTGAGTTGATTGAAATCATGCATCAGTGTTCCGCTGCATCAAATGAGTTTTGCGCGTGCAACGTATTTAGAGACGTGCAGCCAGTGAATTATCCGTGCACTGCAATGCATCGTACAAAACAACATTACGTGTTGAAGCATTCAGTTCCCTTCAAAGTGGTTAAGCTAAATGGTGCTGGTTATTGGGACTGACCGTCTTTTCACTGGCATGGTTTATATTTATTTAGGTTTTGAAATAAATGCTTAATATTGAATAAAAAAGGGTACCTACGCTGTTTGTTTTATTTTCCTTTACACTGTTTGATCGCTTTATTAGTATGTGGAATTCTAAGTTATAAGCATTTGGTAGGCTCACTCAAGAAGTATATAACCATCCTAACGACGGCTGGGTTAGGATAGTTCCACCAGAGATGTACTAAGCTGCTAAGTGATCGATCCAATAGGATCGTTTGATTTTCATAGCATTTTTTGGTTTAATTCGTCTCGAAAAAGGTTAAAAGAAACGAATGAACGGTGGAGCTTAAAGCCCATTCTTCTCCATGCGAAAACTACCATTTGGAAGGGGCAACTAGAATCAAATGTTTTTATGTAAATTTTGACGCTCAAAAGTGCCTTATATGGGCCTATTTGAAATAAATGATTCCTCTTTGACTTTGAAGTACCTTCACATATTTTTGACGTTTTTGTGAAAGCGCATGGGCCACATGTGACACGCATAATGTCTGAAAATGAAACTTTTTCGTAATAACATTACGAAATCTATGTACAATTTTTGACATAGCAGAAATGGGCTCCCATAAAAATGTGACGTTTCTGACCGGTACTGCCCACCGAGTCTGGTTTAGAATCATCTAATTTAACGATTTTATACGGTTTTGCCAGTAAAACGACGTGACATGGTTTTGGTCGTGGGCTCTCGTACTACAAGATTAGGGCCGACGGCACAATTAAGGTATCTATAAGAAAAAAGGATACATACCTACGCAACAGTTGAGCTTCAAAAACAGCACTAACGTATACATAAAACTAGTATATAGTGAATAAAGGACGGATTTAAAGCAAGGGCCATAGATGAATTACGAGCAAGTGAAGGATTCTAAGGATTCAAGTGTTAGAATCCTGAGCGACACGAGTGATTCATGGCCCTCGATATAAATACGTTTTATTCCAGAGTTGCATACTATACTTTATACCACGACTATGAGAAAAAGAAAGATTTAAGCGAAAATAGACATTTAATGAAGAAACAAGGAAGGTTCAATTAATTAAAATGCACACTAAAATTGGAACAATTTGTGTTCGTACATCTTACAGTATTCAAAATAGCGCCAATTTACTAATGACAGCAAGGAACACAAAACAGTTTCCTTTTTGTCGAAAATGTCGACCAATCAAATCTTGGTCGACATTTTCATTATACAAGGAGTTTGTATCGGGTATTTTTTCACAAGGAGGTTGTTTAGCTTTGAGATGGAGGAGGTCGAATATATTGTTGTGTTCTAAATTCAAACACCAAAATAGTGATTTGCTTTTTATTCACTGTTTTCAGTAATAAAAATAAGCTTTTTAGAGGGGGAATGGTAAAAACGTTATATTGTAATGATTGCAACACGAGGTCACGTGGAATTAGGATGGCATGTAATAACAAAAGAGAGAGCATATCATGTTGCTCCCGTTGACGTTGATCCGGCGCGACACTGAGTTCAGGTTTGCTAACTAGCCAAGTTTATTTCTTTCTTCTTCTGTTGCGGAGCGCGTATGACCTCTCTACCTCTTTTTAGGGTTCCGTAGTCCAAAAGGAACCCATAATATAGTTTCGCGATGTCCGTCCGTCTGTCTGCCCGTGGCTTAGTTCAAACTCTTAGGCCCGTATTACAGAACTTCACTCAGAGAAAGCTGTAATTTGGCATGGGTATACATATTAATCACGCCGCCAAAGTGGTTTTTTTTGGGTTTTTTTCCTCATCCACACATCAAGTGGGGAAGATATTTTTGTCCTCGTCTGTCCCATGGTATGGGGTGTTGTTGGACAGGCTGTTCAAAAATATTATGGGTGTGTGAAAACCATAGTTCAATTCAGGGATCCGTTTGCGAAATATTAAGCTTTAAAGTGCAAAATTTTGTTAGTCTTGTGTTCCCTGCCAGCTTAATGGTTGTTTTGTATATGTGGAAACATTCACTGCAGTAGTATATATAACGAAGTTAAAAGGAAAACTATCACAGTTAATTAGGCTTTACACGTTAACGAGTAATAGGCGACAAACTTATATTTGAATGTAACAACTAACAATATGTAACATATTTTTCAATTACATAAAAAATACAACAAATTCATCCCAACTACGGGACCCTTCATTGTGGTCCGACACTCACTTTAACGGTTTTTTACTTATACATAATACTTTACGGTTTTTTACTTATACATGATACTTTACGGTTTTTTACTTATACATAATACTTTACGATTTTTTACTTATACCTACTAGTTTCTGTGGGTCTATTTCCAGCTACAGAATTGAAAATATCATTGCGCTTTATTCTTTTTACAGAGGTTGCGGGTCTTTATCCCAGACCAAAAGACTTAGACAAGTTTGTGAAAGATTATATTTACAAAACTGATTATGATTGCGCCGTACCAGATTTTTATGATTACCCTGAAAGCAAAGCAAAATTGAAATCGATTAAAGATATGATGGAGGCATTGTAAGTACTTATTTTTACTTCATGTTATACGTTTATCTAACATATCGTGGCTCTTTTATGGCTCCTATTGTATCTTTTATGATGCGTACACGCAAGTTAGCCAACAATCTTCGCTGGTGTTTCTTTCTTTAGTGTGGGCGGTTGAGTAAACGGTAAATAACTGTTTTTAACCGACTTAAAAAAAGGGGGAGGTGCTCAGTGCGTCGGAATCTTTTAATTTTTTTTGTTATTTGTGTTTCCGATTACTCGAAGACGAGCAAACCGATTAGGAAAAGTCTTTTTTGTTTGAAAGGGTATACTTCTTAGGTGCTCCTTTTTGAGTTAGCTTTAATAATACGTATTTGTTCCACCGTTTTACATAGTGGTATTCGGATTTGTGGGGGGTACCACAAAAAATTCCAAAGTGTAAAATGACTTCAATTTCAGAAGTCGGTGGCAAAATATGAAAATAAAAACCAAAGACACCGACTTCCGAAATACAAGTTTCTTTTTGGAAGTCGGTTGTTTTTTATTTTTTTTATTTTCGCCGTTTTATTTTCAGACATCAACTGTTTGAAACGGCTAGTATGTCCGATGTGAAATGTATTTAGTCAAATGATTAGGCAAATTAACAGTTAATTTCCATTACAGTAATCAAAAGAATAAAAAATAAAATGCGAAGAAACCATTTCCAATTTATGTTTACGAACTACTTAATTGATGTCACGGAAAAAGTGAATGAGGTTCGTATCTTTTTAATTGTTCAATAATTATGTTTCAGTTAATGACAGGCTTATAAGTAAATACGAACAGCAACCTAATTACATAACACAAGATCAATCACAATCTGTTTCATTTTGACAGTTCAACAACATTCATTGCGTTATTTACGTAATTGTAGAGTAGACAAATTTTTCGAACATATTAAACAATGGATTAGTAATAGGTAGGTATTTTTTTTTTTAAACATTGCTCTTGTGTTTTGGGTGCGTTTACAAACATTTAAACTCACATACACAAACAGCCAGACCCGGAACAACTACTTGTAGGTCATACAAATATTTGTTCCGTGCGGGAATCGAACCCGCGACACGCAGCGCAGCAGTCAATCGCTTAACGACTGCGCCAAACGTTTCGTCGAATCATATTTAAATCAACATACAACCTGATACACTGACCTGCAAATTGCAAAAAACGTAAGACAATTTGAATTTTGCAGGATACCCTGACGCTTTCGCCTTAAGGTTACAAGCTTTAGAACCTTTGAATCGCTTTCCTGTAAAGTTGTGTTTTTGCACTCGCATTAGTATACGTAGTTCCCGTCGATATACTGTATATAATCAACAAATACTAAAAACGCCGATTCATAAGGTATTTTATTTAAATATGGGTGGTGTAACTTGTTGTATGTGTAACTTTGTAATTCATAGTATCATTATGAAATACAAATTTAACTTTGCGGATTTAAAAAAAAAAAAATATTCTTCGTTTAGTATTTTCATTTATTTGCTTGTGGCGGCATCTACATCGCCACATGCGAACTACGCATCAAAGACCTGACGTCACACAAAAATCCAGACGTCACACAAATCCTGCATCGCGCAATTAGAGTTCACCGCGCGAACAGCATATATATATATAACTTCCCCGACATTAATTGTTGGGCAGTTACCCGCCAGACACGACACCCGGTCTGGTCAGAGGATCCTCACTTTTCTAAAGAGTATGAGTGAACTTTACACCCTGTTCCGTTCGATCCTGTGTGGTTCACGACAGCCGGATTACGGTCGCTGGATGACTGTTATCATTCGATGTCAGTCGATGGTGTGGAATTAGATTATATAGGTTGCATATAGGTTATATATAGGTTGCACCTTAACTCGATTTTCGGGTACGCTCATCAATAATGAATGTAATTAAGTCATTTTATTTTTCATGCTTATACATAGATCCCCACGGATGCAACACGATTAATTGTCTGCACAAAAATTGTCTGTCCGAAGAAATAAAATTGCAAATTAATGGAACTTTGGTCGTTCATGCGTACAGGTGCAGTTTTAGTGTCCAAGGCCAAACTTATAAGTGTTTTAAAACATTAAGGGACACTAGAAGCTTTATGGTTATCACGTTTTTAAGTGTATAGTATTAAAACTATAACCATTGAGCGTCATTACCCGTAGTTGCCTGTACCTGTAGGGGCATGCTCTCCAATATGTTTTTCATTTTTTAAAGTAAGTTTCGTGAGTTTTGTCAAACATTTAATCATTTTTGTTTTTAAAAGTTATTGCTGAAATAGTCATACTTTTGTTATTGTTTCATAATTTTATTATTAAAGATAGACAAAGTATAAAAAGCTACACCATTTTTCCCTTATGGTGGCCATACGAGGTTTACAGGTGAGCCTGTGCAGGTAGACCGGAGCGTGTATAGGAAGGAATAGACCTGTACAATTCTTGGAACATGCACCATGTGAGTCGTGTGCGTAGGCGCACCTGCATAAGTAAACCTCTCCGATAGACCGTGTATGGCCGCCATTAGGCGCAAGGCCCGGTTCCCCTAATCTGTCATACAGTCACGAAAATTGACTTTGGTTTATACTATGATGTATAAATATAGAAGTATTATGTACAGATATAGAATATACTAAAACTGTATCACAATTCAATGCTGACTGTGTGTAAGGTTCGTAAAATTTTAGGTGGTCTTGGTAAATTATTTTGTGTTTATTATAAAAAATAAACTCATGATACAACCGTTTTTACGTGTTTTATTTTAAAATAAAATGAGGTGAATAGGTAATTAGATGCAGATTCGAAGTCTTTAAAATGCAGACTTTTATCAATATTTCATAAATACAATAGTAAATTATTATACAAGTATTTGCAAAAAATATAAAACTTAAACTTAACCAACTGAAATATGGCGTCAAAAGAAGTCTTGTGTCAAAGGTCTGCAATTTTAATTTATATGTTTTATGAATAATAGCTATGAAACATTTTTCATGGCTGTTATCATAGTTAATGTTTCATGGCTATTTCCATAAAAAAATCTATCCAATCTTTATTGGCTAAGTAGAAGCCTGTAAAAAAACAAATGTTTATCAGAGGCTATTAAGAAGCAGACATTTGTTAGGTTTAAGCAACCATAGAGTTTCAATGTAAACTATAGCAGACACCGCGAATAAAATTTTTGCGCAACATGTTGTGGTCCAGGGACCACAAATGTCACCTGACGTTTATGGAGGCAATACATGACAAATAATTTACAAAATAACTTTTAAAAATGCCTTCTTGTGTAAAGAAAAACTGTTTCCGTCACTCGAGAAAATCAAATAAAGCTCAGTGTGACCTTTCATCACAAAAATCACTCATTTTAACTTACTTAAAAATAAATAATATTTACAATACCCATTTTTTTAAATTCGGAGATTATGCAAAATAATCGGAACAGGTACGACATAATTATCTTACCTAGTACCTACCTTATGATGTAAATAAAGTCTGTTAGCAGATGTATTGAAAAAATGATTTGGTATACCTATTTTATTAAATTCTTCCCAAATTATGGATAGTGTTAAATGACCGTCATTTTATGAAAAATAGGCCGCGGAAATGCGACCTAATTACGATTTTTCTTTGGTTTGTTATACTTTTTTAATAAAATACGAACGGTGGATATAATGTTCATCATTGAAATTAGAATAATATACTGCAATTAAAATTGTGTTAAGTTTCAAGTAGGCAGAAGAAGTAGACTGTGTCGCAGCTGCGGGTACGGATTATTTTATGACAGCGATGCACAGACCGTGGCCCGCGCACATTGGGGACAGAATGTTCAATATTAACCAAATTAAACCATTTTTGCACAGAAATGTTTGAAATAAAATTCCAAAGACACTCACTAAGCCCGATTTGCGAAATTAGGTTGTAATTTTTTTTTTTAATAAAAAATGCATATGAATTGAATATAAAACATTAAATTTTTAATACAGACATCAGATTCAAAAATACATCGGAAGCGTATATTTGCACTTCCATACAAGTGCTAGTTGACATGCGCGAAGGGTTAAAGAACAGGGTAAAACTCGCTTTACCTTGGTTTTGTGGGTTATGAAGTTTTGATTTAAGGAATATTAGAAGTCCGGCTTCGTCAGTCTCTTTAGAATTTAACTACAAACATTTCTGTCCAAAAATTGTCTCATTTGGTTTATTTTTGCGATCTCTAGGTGGTTTTGAACAAAAAATTGATCCCCAATGTGCCGCGGGCCCTATGTGGCCCGCTGGCGGTATGCTTGCGGTCTATGAGAACCTACTCGCACCGCGCATACACCGCATTTGTCACATTTGTCATCCAAGGGACACATTTTTCGTTCGTGGTGTCTGCTCTAGTTCACATTGGTCTCAATGTAAGCATCACATAAATCATTACCACTTATTTTGCGGCCGTCGAGGGAATGACACCTGTCAGTTATAACCAGTGATCGGAGTAGGTAGATTGATTTTTGGTACTTGTATCATAAATGCACTCAGAAAGAATAACATGGATAAGCCATTTTTCCGGAAAGCAATTCCGGTATTTCCAGATTCAATTAAATATTGTTAATGTTGGTAGTATATTATTACTACTCAATTCAAAGTTGGTGATGGTATGTTCAACAGCTTAAGCAAACAAACACAATACTAAAAATATTCTTATAGTACATCCAAACATGCTTTAAACTCCTTGTAACAAGTAAAATATTACTTACCAAAGCTTGGAATCGTGACTGTGTGCCGTTAAAAAAAATTATGAAGAATATAATATTGCTCATTTTAATTCAATTCCTACCTAAGATCCGGTTTTTTTTAAATAATCAACAAATTCCGGAGGAATGTCCATATTAATATATACGTTTCGGATCAATGACCCCAATTCAATCTACCTACTCCGATCACTGGTTATAACAGACCTTTCACTGATCGTTATTTTACATTTGACAGCTCCACATAGCCTTCCTATGCAAAGATGAACGGTTGCTTTACTAAGGCAATGTGCATCACCAATGACGTGGTACTGTGAACCACAATCCATCCAATGCAAAGCGCATAAAATTTGTTTATCGGCTGTAAATGCTAGGATTCTGCTTGTAACGTGTTCAAGTGAATGACCAATTTTATCAATTAAATATTCTAGCGTAGTTTTACATACCCGAAATTTTTTTGAAACCAGAAATCTGTATGAGAATTATTAGAAATTGATTCTGTTTTTAAATGATCGTCGTTGCCTCCTCATTTGTATTTATTCCAAGTGTACATAATCACTACTCTCACTGCTCGATATAAGTACCATTTTTTGTAATAAACCTTTTATACACACTTTCTTACACCTTCAAAATTCAAAATATGATTTCGCGACAGAGGGCAACGCTCCTGTCAGAATTGTCGGACAATTCTACATTATATGTCAATATATGAAATTAAATAAAATCTGTAAATAGGACATCGGAATCACACGTCATATGAAAATAATATTAAAAATAAGCTAGATTAGGTTTCCGTTTCCTATCTGACTACTCAGAGAAGAAAGGCCGAAACAAATTCTGAGGTCGCAATCTTGGTCAAGCCATATCAGATCCATGTAGATTAGTGTCTGAAATGGTCTTTGGAGGAAAGAACCACACAGATTTGAGTGGTGTAATGGCTAGGGCTGCGCAGGGTAGGCTGCGCAGGCCGTTAACTGACAGGTAGGTAGATAGTAATTGAAACAGCCGGATAGATTAATACATATATTTTAGGTACCTAGTAGTAGAACACTCGGCTAGGTCGCGGGTAAGGTCACTGGTTCCTAAGCACTCGCACACTAAGAATAGGAAGGGTACCGTCCTTGGTAGCATGTGGCAGATAGCACAGACTCGCGGCGGTAGGCCGCAAGTAGGGCAGTCCTTCGATAGACCTCGCTAGCATGCGTAGGTAGCGTGCAGGATTGGGTAAGGGGTCCTGCCCTCAGACCGTGCGAAGAGCCCTGGAAGGCGCATTAGAAAGTGCATGTTAGATGCGGTGCGAGTAGCAGCAGGCCGCATGCGATGTTCTTACCCTTTTCAGCTACCAAGGTACGGTATGGGAAGTAGAGTAGGCTGTAGCTTAACACATCGGAGCGGCTTACAGGCAGAGAGAGAGAGTGCAAAGACAGCGTGGCTCCATGACCGATGCAAAATGACGTTAAGTATGTGACACGCGAGCATAAAACACAAGATAAAAATAATCATAGCAGTTGGCACACAGTACATATGAGTACATAGTATAAAATAATGCTGAACTCACCCTAGGTTCGGGGCACATAATATCAATTAGAGGATTATCTGCTAGAATATCTATTACTATACTCTATGGCTAGAATAGCTGGTCGCAAATAAAATGACAGAGTATCTACAGAAAAGCAGTGCTGTACCACGTTTTTTGTGATGTGATTAGGAACTTGCTAATTGTGATATTTTAGCATTACTCGACTATTTACAGTTGACACTCACAACTCTACAGTGGACCTGTCCAGTGTGCAAGCATTTGTCAGTAATCGTGGAGCTCAACTTAGAACTTAAGGAGGTCAACTCGACGAACAAAACCAAAGAAAGGACATTTGGGTAGGCCACATCAACTACCCAAACTGTCAGACAGAAAGAAAAACCAAATGAAAGAGAGAAAAAAAATATCCACAAAGTCCTCACATTCACAATAATTAAAATAATAGAATACTTTTCAAAGTGTTTATGTGATTTTGTAGATAAAACTGGTATATTTTGATTTTACATAATAATTAAAATGTCAAGTTTTATGGTTTTATCACAAGGCTTAGCAGAGCGAGCAGCTCAATCCACAGATAACTATATACTAGTTGGAGGCTCAAACCCAAGATTGGTCTCTCATGACAATTTTCTGTTTAATAAAGCAGATTTGACAAGTTTTTCACGACAAATTTTCACCTGTCATCTGTCGCTCAAAAAGTTTTATTAAACAGATAATTGTCGAACAATCCGATATATTTGTGAATTTTACATCATTACAATTCGCCTATGTCACATAAATGTCGAACTTGTCGGATTGTCAGCTTTATTAAACACGGCCCTGATCGAGCTTTGGTGCAGAAAATAACCGAATTAATTACTTTATTGACTCTTTTGAAAGGTTCAAAAACAGTACCAGCACTGCGTGTATTAATTGCTGGGCGTCAGTAAGGATGGTGAAACAACAGCAACATGCAAATTTTCACTAAGTACTTCAACATTTGTTGTACAGACGCCAGCACATCAACCTACTACAATCTGTCTAATTTATTTAATAGATTTTCAATTTTATCACTACAGCATAAGATTCAAAGTTGATTGGGAAAATTTTACAGTTTCTGGTGACCTGCTGGCGTCTGTACCTGGCGATAAAGTTACTTTAAATTTAACCAAAGGCATCGATCACTTGAGAAATCCGCGTCTTAACAAGGTATGAAATAAAAAATGTATCAAAATTTATTGAAATATAGGGTCAAGCCCCAAAATCTCCTGCCTTTTATTATGATCTAATCCTTAAGTTGGAAAGAAGGATCAGCGCAACCAGTTCTGCAGCAACACATTTCCGACTGCCACTTATTAAGTCTCGGGACTGCCTGACTTCCTCTAACACAATCATGCTGGTGTCAGCAGCTACTTAGTAATGGATATTTTACTTGTTTAAATTTTACTAATCAATATTTCTCGAAAGATATTTCTTGCTCGCCATTTTCATAGGGTCTCGCGTTTATTTTAGCTGAGCGCAAGACATTTGGAATCCATGGTCTGTTATCAAGCGAATTTAGAACGCTTGAACAGCAAATGGACATATATTATGCAGACTATCAATTGACAGATATAGAAAATTGTTGAATAAATAAGAAAGCGTAACAAACTGACAAAAAAACAAACTCACTTTTGGATAGCTAAGGACACACGTTTGATATTTTTTTCAGTTCGTTGTTTCAAGCTTTTAATTGTTTCAAATAGGTAGGGAAGTCCATTTTTTTTGGGTGGTAAATTATCAAATAACTTCTCCCGCTCTGGGCGGAGCGGGAGGGCGTGTCAGACTCTTACGGACTAAAACCCACCCGTATTCCTTCAGTTGAATGTACGTTGCCAGGGGCCACGGTATCCCTTTCAGACTTTCCCGTGACTCCGGCAGGCATCGGTCAGTTCTGCTGACATCTCTTTAAGGCGCGCGTGGAACACAACGCGCCGTCGACCCGGGCCTGGTCCTTATCGGACGGCGAGCTACCCATTGCTCACCGTTCGCAAGCCCGCGCCTGCGGTGGCCGGGAATCGGCCTGCGATTCCCGACGCCCAGGGCGTCTCCTGTGGCAGCTAGGGGCGTGACGGCGCAAAATTTGCCTCTCTTTCACGCGTTGCTCAAGCAAGCTAACCACTCAAGGGCACTGGCACTTTGTGGCGCCGATAAATTTGATTCGTACAAGAGGGTCTCGTCATTAAATAATAACAGCCGCACGGGTCATTCGAAGGTTAAGCTACGCTTGCCGAGGTCGGTCTGCGTATGGTCCATCCATTACATATCGACAACCCTCCGTTCCTCGGAAATCACGTAAAGCCGCTGCTCCCGGCTGCTGCAGTAACTGGGTTCTGGAGCTCAGGCAGTCGCTCCATGTAAAGTACATATTTTCTTCGAAAAATTATCACTTTTTTGTTTGTTCTCCTTGTTCTTCTGCTCATCCCATGGCAAGCAAGCCTAGCGTCTATCTAACAGGCTACACTAAACTTAGATCTTAAGTGTGTGATGTTTTGTGCAATTTAAATATATTTTTTGGTACCTAACTAAGGATTCCAACTTCTTATATAAAGTTGATGTTATCTTGTGTAAAGTAAACATTTTATAAGTAAAACATTTTTTTTTAATACTTGGGCGATACTTGTTCGACTATGTATGCGCACTTATGGTAGCTTTTGGCTCGATGACCTTTTTCGCCTATGTGTCAGCCGCTTAAATATAAAATCTGTGTGTTTAAACTTAAATTAGCAACTGTATTTTCGCTTCGGGCTCCCCAATCCCCCTGGGGGGCAATTACAAAGATCAACTGTACTTCACTGGTCAAGCTAAGAACTACTACATCTTTCCCGGAGTAGCCCTGGGCCTGATCGCAGCAAATGCATTCCGTGTTACTGACGCTATGTTTCTTAGCGCTGCCAAGGTAAGTTTTTAACAGTCTCTCTCTTATAAATCATATTAGTGTAGTTTAAATGCCTCGTTAGTCTTGTTTGCAAGCTCGACTGCGAAGTGCTGTCCTGGGGTCTGGAAAGAATTGATGGGCTTTAAAATAACGATTTTTTTAACAGAAAGGGGTTTTATCCATACGGATCCGCCAACCCTATTGTACCTTATCAATTATTAGACACCTTAGGTAACTACAAAGGTAATATGTAACAGAAACTAGGTTTTAACTAGGGTTTTTGAGTCTTAGAAAAACAGTTTCCATGTCGTGGACTGTTGATGCCAATGGTCATGCACTCTATTACATACGATTGAAAATGTGCTGGAAATGTGGATGTACCTACTTTGCATTAATAAGTGCACTGGAGCATAAATAAAATTAAAATAATCCTTTTCCAGCTGAAGTTATGATTTTCCTCTGACGTATAGAGATGATGTTCGAAGGGACACTGCCCGACATCTGGTATCTTTGTTATAAACAACTTTCCTACCAAATTTTGTTTGCGCGATGCAAAACTCTGAACCTTCTGTTTTTGTGGCGCCATCTACATCTTTGTTTATCATCTAAGTAGTACTTTTAATGACGTAAAGATGTCGCTACAAAATAATCCTATAGTAATTCGTTTAGTTTTAATGTCTTGTTCAACAAACGATTGGTTTTACAACTTTTTAGCTTGGAAAAATTATTACAATACCTATTTGACTTTGTAATGTAATGAAATTCCTACTTCACTTTTTCATTTTCGTTATCGTTTCAGACTTTAGCAAGTTATGTCCGTGACGTAGATATCAAAGTTGGTCGTATCTACCCTCATGTCAATTTTATGTATTCTGAATCTCAGTCTTTTGCTGCTAACATTGTTTCAATGGCATGTGGCCATAGTGATTGGTTTATGTATTTTTGACTACATTTTAAATCTCGGAGATACACCTAAAATGGTTATCCATACCTATGATACTTTGTGAATTACATAGAGTTCAATAATACTCAATACTCAATACTCAATTCTTTATTGCATTCCATAGTATTACATAGATGGTATAAACAAGTAAAAGATCAATATGGACCCTGTCGGGCACAGCAACATTAGGAGAGAGGAAGAGGGATAACAATTCAAACAATTAATATTATTATAAATTAAGTATTACATGTGTTTAATTGGGTGTATACCTTATTTATATATACACAATTATACATTCTTATTATATATTATTAGGTTTGCGTATATCGGTGTAATTTTGAAATTATGTATTGAATATGAATAATGTAAGTAATTATTATTATATATAGTATTTTGATTATTATTAAATTATGTTATTATTTATGTATTAATATTTTCATATTTATTTTTGATATTGTATATTATATTATATTAATTTTTATAATATTTCTTAATGTTTGGTGTATTTGAGAGAGATTTTTTTATTTTATTTTATTTTATTTTGGAATCGATTTGTCTTCTAAAAACTCCTTTACTGAGTAGTATGACTTGGATTCCAGAAATTGTTTCAATTTATGTATAAATGTATTTGTTTTACTTACTTCTCTAATATCATTTGGCAATTTATTATATATTTTTATGGACATAACTAAAGGGCTGGTTGAGTGCATTTTGAGTCGGGATTGAGGTATGTTTATTTTGTTTTTGTTGTGTCGAAAGGTGTATCTTGTTTGTGTTTCTTCGCAAGTGGTGTAAAAATCTGGGTGTTTCTTGACAAATTTACATAATTCTAAGATATATAGACAGGGAAATGAGAGTATTTTGTGTTTTTGGAAGTGTGGTTTGCAGCTATCTGTTTGTTCTATTATATATTATTCGAATTAACTTCTTTTGCAAAATAAATATTGTTTGTGAATCTGTACTGTTACCCCACAGCATGACCCCATAGCTGAGCCATGCCTGGGCATATGCATAGTAAGTAACAAGTGCAGTCTGTAGGTTGGTAGTTTTTTTAATTTCGCGTAGGGCATATGAAAATGTTGATAATTATGCTCTTATTTTCTGTATATGGGATTTCCAATTTATATGGGTATCTATAGACAAACCGAGGAGAGTAAATTCATTTACTTGTTCCAGTTTTGCATTATTAAAAATGAAATTTAGTTTTAATGGGGATTTTTGATGGGGATGAAAAGTAATTAATTTTGTTTTGGTAGCGTTAATTTCTAGATTATGGTGATCCATCCAGGTTACAGCTGTAGAAAGAAGAGAGCTTAATTTGGCGTTTATATTGTCATCGTTCTTGCATGAGGTGAGCAGAGAGATATCGTCCGCAAATAGAACACATGGTCCGTTTATAATTTTAGGAAGGTCATTTATGTATATAAGAAACAATAGGCAGCCTATTACACTTCCTTGGGGAATTGACGCGTTAACTGCTTTGCTGTTGGATCTCATTTTAATTATTTCATTTGTGTTGTTATCAAAATATTCAATTTCTACTATTTGTACCCTATTCTTTAGGTATGATGCAAACCATTCATGAGCTTTTCCTCGTATTCCTATCCCATGTAATTTGTCTAATAGTATTTTAAATTTCACCTTATCATATGCTTTGGTCATATCGAGCAGCATACCAATGGCGTAGTTTTTATTATTAATAATATTTAGAGCCTCTTGTACGTATTTATAGACTGCTAACGTTGTAGACCTGTTTTTACGGAAACCGTTCTGGCAGTCGTCAAGTATTTTATATTTTTCACAAAATGAGTATACGCGGTCATACATAGCCTTCTCAAAGATTTTAGACGCAGTTGGTAACAGCGCGATAGGGCGATAGTTATTAGGGTCGGTTTTAGAATTTTTCTTATGTATGGGTTTTATCAGAGCGTTTTTAAGTTGATTGGGAAAGGTTCCCTCTTCAAACGATTGGTTAATTAATTTATAAAATGGTAGGGTTAGTTCGTCTGCACATTGCTTAAGTAAAAATGGGGGAAGTTCGTCTACTCCATAGCTTTTTGTATTTTTTAGACTTTTTATTATTTTATTAATTTCATAGGGATCGACAGGGCTGAGAAACATGGTGTTTTCTGTGGGGCACATCACAGGGGCTCCTTTTGCTGGTGAGGTTTTTTCCCCAATAGAAGCAAAGAAGTCATTGAAAATATTAGCTATTTGTTTAGGTTCCGTTATCAAGTTATCGTTTTTATGTAATTTTATGTTAATTTTTTCGTTTTTAATAGATTTATTTGTTCTTTCGTTTATTATATTCCACATAGTTTTTACTTTATTTGTTGATTTTTTAATTTTACTTATATACTGTAGTTTTTTTGCTGTCATTACAGATTGCTTTAGGGTTTTTTCGTACTTTTCATAATATTTTGATAATATAGGATTGCTTGTTTTATTGATAAATATTTTAAGTAGTCTTTTGTTTTTGCAAGATAATTTAATACCCTTTGTTAGCCAGTACTTCTTATATATTGTTTTTATTTTAATTTGCTGCAGCGGAATACACACATTTAAAATTTTCTTTAATATATTATTAAACGCAATGTAGTTTTCATCTATATTTTTATTTGATTTTATAATTTCATTCCAATTTTGATTTTTTAATTCAGATTTAAAGTTTTCTACATTTTGGGTATTATATATTCTTTTTTTCGCGAACCAGTTTGTTTTTTTATTTTTGTCGCTAAGTAATTTCATGTGAAAGATGGTTGCACAGTGGTCTGAGAAACCTAGTTCTTCTACAGTGGTATAAGTATGTCTATAATTAAAATTTGTAAAAATTAAGTCTAGGCATGTAGAAGTAGTTTGTGAGATACGTAATTATCTATGATTTGACAGATCTAACAAATGTATGCCCAAACCTAAAGGATTATAAATCTTTTGTAGGTACAGACGCCAGCACGTCAACCTACTACAATCTGTCAAATTTCTTTAATAGATTTTCAACTTTATCACTAAAGTATAACATTCAAAGTTGATTGCGAAAATTTGATAATTTCGGATTGGTTGATGTGCTGGCGTCTGTACAAGAACAAGTATACGAATTTCAATATCCGTCCAACATTCCAAGTTTCTATACTTACCCGGTAACCAAAGCTATTATTAAACTCAAGAACATTGAAGTTCTTCACAAAGGACTACTGTAAGTAGGTATTTTATAATCATTTTATATTCATCTTCATTTGTTTCTAGTTTTTAAATTATTTGCTCGCGAGAGCAAAGGTTCGGGAGTCATATTATACAGTCAAAGAGCGATAATGTTATACAATTTTCAATGAAATATCTATCCCACATAGCGGGCGCAAGTCACCTTTTCGAACCGTAATTTTCATTTAAAAGGTTGGGAATGACGTAGTCGGAAAACAAATAAGGTGCGAGTAAAAATTAACCTTAAGATGCTTTACATATTTATTCCTTGACTGTACCAACTGCGTAGAGCTTTTTAGTTTTTTTACTTCGGAGACGAATCTTTTTCCTGTCACGCGGTTTTGCTACCGCGTACGTGCCTCACCCGCATGCGTGAGCTTACTGCGTTTGATGCACCCGCAAACTCCCCGCATCCCGCATGCGTACATGACAAGAAAAACACACACAGGAAAAGTATTTAAGAAACGATAGAACTCGGGCGGCACTCATACGAGCTAGCCCAGCACGCGCATTCTAATCCTCATGATATAGGAAAAAGGCCCTTAGGTGAAAGACGACCTCTTAATCTACCATTACATATTGTGATCTAGTACTTTCACGAAGAATGTTAGTTAGCGCTGTCAAATGTTATTAACCCGGTGGTTAATAAGGCAAATGAAGTTTTTTAAAGAAGTTCGGTTTTTTTGTGCGTCTGTGTACCTATTCCGATTTGTACCTTCACTGCCAAGATAGGTTATATTAGCCACATCAGAGCACACGCTCGTAACCTTTAGTCGTGAGAAACAGAAATACTTAGTCACCGTAGCCGAAATCGGCATGGTGTGTGTTATTAACTCAGACCAAATAAAAAACCAAGACAACGCTGCGAACAATACAGTCAAGCATGCCAAAACTACACCTCCGCTCTGTGCATACACGCTCACACGCACTCATTTACAACCATTTAAAATCACAAGTGCACGAAACCAGCCTCACGGTCACGTCACTGTTGACAGCTCTATGTCATGGTTTTGTATTTACGGTGCATTCCGAGTTACGCTGTAATCGATTTGAGCGCGCTAACTCCTGTACCGAATTGACGTGGGCACGATAACAGTGTGTCTTTAATCGTCATAGATGAAGTCATGACATGTGCCATCTTGCGATAACACCGACCATGCCTTTTACTAATATCACCGTGAGCGCTGTCAAAAATGATAGTTGTGCTGTTGTGTTTTGACTCGCATCCTGTCTTTAAACTAACGTGGCATTTTCGAAATTGTGCTTCTGGCTACCGTTCGCCATCTAACCAAAGAAGAAGAAGAAAATTGTGGTATAAACACAAAGAAATATGATATGCAAGTTTTGACGTTAAGCGAGTACTGTGAGCGCGTTCACGAGCGCTCCGAATTGTTGACAGCCTTCAGCTGTCATAATCGTGATATCTTAATCGGAACGCCAATAATCGATATCAGCGCTGTGAGTGATTATGTTCTAATTCGGAAAGCGGTCTTAATCTGAGGTTGTTGCTATCCTACTACCTACTACTACTGTCTAAGCGATGAAAATGATATAAGATTATTAAAAAAAAAAACTTACAGTCCATATAACAGGAAGCGGCGACGAAAAAGTGAACCACCAATTTTATTATAAACTCAACGTGCAATGATGCTATTTTTAGACTAGTTACATTAAAGACTTCGAGACAAACTGTTTTCGCATTTGAAGTCCTACAAGCTTTGGGTAAGACGAAATTTTGTTTACAGATTTTTCAGCGAACCAGCGTTTATATTTTTAAGAAGGCAAGCGAATTTGTGAGTGTATGGCTAAGCAGGTGTGCCCGCCTTTCAAACATCTAGTTAACTGAAATAAAAACATAGCCAGCTAATTCAAAATAGCTAAGCATCGCTAATAGTTGCCAAAAATCTGTTCGCGAATATTATGATTAGTTGTAGACCGACGTGTTTTTATTAGTTTACTTATAATACT
This sequence comes from Xanthia icteritia, assembly GCA_949128155.2. Taxonomy (NCBI): domain Eukaryota; kingdom Metazoa; phylum Arthropoda; class Insecta; order Lepidoptera; family Noctuidae; genus Xanthia; species Xanthia icteritia. The sequence goes on along the minus strand of OX421942.2, from coordinate 8,809,314 downwards.
ATATAAAAACGCGGTATGGCAGTCTAGCCATCACCGGTGCCCCCTGGTACATTAGGAACGAGATCCTCCATCTCGACTTAAAGATCCCCACAATCCACCAATTTCTAAAACGCAATTCCAAGCGTTTCTTTGAGTCCGCCGCCAAACATCGCAACCCTCTGGTTGTCGAGGCCGCCAATTATGTCCCCAGTAGAATCAGTCAGATCAGTCTTATCGACCCTGATGACCCCATAACCCTCCTCCAGGAAAGCAATAGGGCCACATGTACAGTGCACAAACACAGACACCGACCCGCATTCCGACCTCGCCGCCGAGGTCCTCCGCGATCGCGACCCTCCCGAGTAAATAATACTCCCCCCGACCCTTGCTCGACGATGCGCCAGCCCGCGTCGATGCTGAGCAAGTAGCCTTAAATTCTCTGATTAATAATCATGAAATATCTTTGATCCAGCCTGTCCCATCTTGCTGTCCTCTCCCCAGCGACGGACTAAGCCGAGGTTCGTACCCCACAGAGGGTGTCCTTAGCGAGCGCTCGCCTAGTTTTGGCCCTGGCTGGAGTCTTTGAGTGTAGTAGCTTAAGGCAGCCACAGGAAAGCCCTGTTACGTAGTCATGACCTCAGAGGTCAGCTACGAGATGCTCTTGACAAAAAAAAGTCTAGCCATCCCGTTTCCTTCGTCCGCGTGATAAAGACTTTATTTAGTTTTGTTATAAAAAGAAAAATAAAGAGTTTGCTATAATAATTAGTTTATTTATTTATTTTCTTTCTTTTTCGTGTGGTTAGTAACTAACTTGGTGTCAGAGTTTTTATGTCGCCCATAGGTCTCTGACTTGGCTTCACATGCCGTCGAGTAATATCTCTCAGGCATGGCCGGTAATTGTTATAAATAAAATAGCTTTATTAATTAAAGTTTTTTTCTATTTATATTGATTTAACATCTACGTCTAATATGTACAATGACAGAATGCATTTTCAGTCGATAGGCATGTGATATATAATAATAATATGATACCTACAACATTTCATTATTTTAGAAGCTAGGTATGTGTCACATAAGCTATTTAAAAATTTGAAGACATGTGACATCTACCAGCCCCTACGCGTAGTGGATTACTGCCCACTCCGTTTCACACAGATTAGGCCTGCGTTGCAGCAGTGAGAAGCTTCGTATACAGGCTGAATATAGGGCTAACGGCGATAGCTTAAGAGGGAACAGGGCCTGCGAGGAATTAGAAAAATATGTATTTGAAGAAACTATTGCCGTCGTCTTACCTCAAATCTGCCCCAGTAAAGTGCTAAGTGCTGAGAAGAAATTTAAAACTTGCATTAAACGCACACTATGTAGACAAGCATATTATAAGTTGGATGATTATATCATAGATAAAAATGCTTGGTTTAATGCTGGTCCTGCTCCACAGCCACTTGGGCTCACTAGTTAACATGTTTATTTCTGGAAGAGTTGCTTCCCCTTTTTTATTTTTTCTGACTTTACGAACTTAATGTTTACTTTTTATTTTTACTTAACCAAGGTTTAATTGTTGAATACTCCAAAAGTTAATAATGTTTTTTTTTTTATTTTTCGTAGTAAAATTCTTTTAATTTCACAAATTCATTGCAAACTATAGTTTTGTATAATTTAGAAGCATTTTTTTTTTTTTCAGTATTTGTAAATGTGAGTACCATGGAGCCGTTTACTATGTTGTTTTGTTGTATGTTGACTTGAAAGAGCATGGCAGTTGAGAGTATGTCATGCTCACTTAAATGTCTCGCTGATGGTGGCGAGTGTGTTGGATCATTCGGTTCCCTACAAAATGGTTGAGCTGGATGGTGCTGATCCACGCGTCATGTTCGTGAACGGGCGCCGTCGGTTGAGACTGGTCATCTCTTATCTGCCATTGCTTATTTTTAATCTTATATTTTTAATCGTTTTTGATTATTATTTTATTTTACATTGTTCTCACATATAGAAGCAACAAAAGTATTGTACCCAGGATTTTGTAATTTCTATATTTAAAAGAGTGTCCTTGGAGTTTCTTGCCCGTTCTTCTCCATAGAGATCTACGTTTTGGAATGGGCAACTAGCTTCAACTTTCTGACTAACTGACCGACTCTTTGACAATTCAAAAGTGCCTGTAAATGGTTTAATTGAAATAAATGCTTTGAGTTTGAGTTTTGAGTTTGAGTTTGAGTTTGAGCTATAGGGACAGCTGCAGCTTAGACCGATTATATGTGTATTTTTTTTAAATTGACGAGATCGACGTTTCTTATTCCCCTTTTATCCCCTCGAAAACTGAGCCGATTCAATTATATTTTACATTAAAATTTTAAGAAAGAGTATGTCTAGGTTTCTATTATGTTAAAAACTTTTCGAATTTGTCTGGCAATCCTCTAACCACAGCGGTAAAAATGGGGATTTTTTTTTAATTTTTGGAGTGTCTTATTTTCTTTACCAATAAGTTGCTGAAAAAAAGAAAATAACAGAGACGTGTCTACAGCAGACCTTGATTTTATGAAAAAAATAAGATTTCTCTAGAGGCATTATTCAGGAAGAAAAAAGGGGAATACATTTTTATGGAGAATCGCAGGCCCTGTTCCCTCTTAACATTATCAATATTTAATGCTTCAGGAAAGTTTCACTTACGTTAACTCTGCCAAGTTTGCCTATTATCGATTAGGGTTAAATTAAAATGAGAGCTATCTGACTTGCACGTCATGTATCGAAGGGGCTCGAAGTCGGTCGTCTAACTGGCACAATATCCGGGGTTATCACACGACACGCCAGCTGCTACAGTGTCGATTACACTGGACCGTTGCCACCGAAAATGTTTGCTATACACACATAGCATGTTATAATCGTGTAATATGTAGGTGAGCGTGTTCAGTTGTTCATACAAATTGGTACGCCAAAAGTTTTGGGTCGCGTTCGATTATGGGACTCGATAGTTGGAATTTGGAAGTTTTTTAATTGACAATTTTCTGCGTTTTATCTACATCGCCACATACAAACTACGCATCAAAGACCAGCCGATCTATTCTGTAAAAATCTCACGGTGAAAACTTGGGTGAAGTGAGCGTGGAGTGAGCTGTCATTCCGCCTGCTGCTAGGGACTGACAGCTCACTCCGTGCTCACTTCACCTAAGTTTTCACGGTGAGATGGTTACAGAATAGCACTACTGACGTCACACAAAAATCCTGACGCAATTAGAGTTTACCGCGCGAACGACATATATAACACTATCCGACATCAATCGTTGGGCAGTTTTCTAATGAGGATGACCCGACCCCACCCAATAGTATTTTTTTGGTACAAAGTATCTTAACATTTTTCAGAATATTTTATCTTTAAATACAGGTACAATCGTTGCCTGGTAACGGCGAGTAAAGGTCACGCGCCGCATTTCCATTTAAAAGTCACGCGCTCAAAGTAAAAATAAATAATAATATATCTCACTACACCCCCCCCTCTCCCCTTGTGATATTTCGTGATTTTTTCCGAACCCCTTCCCCCCTTTCGAGGTTCACGAGATTAATGGACGACCCTTATTTATTAATCAAATGCAGTATGATCCTCTAAAGTTAGCAACAATAGTACACAATAGTAAACGCATCGACAGACCCTGATGTTGCAGGTGCTTCTTAGTGGCGCTAATCACTTTCCATCGGGTTAGCCGCCATCTTTTTCATCAGGTTAGCCACCATCTTTTCCTAAGCTTTAACATGAAAATAAAACATGTGTCAAAGGCTCAATAACTCAGCACTCGCCAACAAACATTTAAGTAGTAATATTCTCCATGACAAGCGCCTTTGGAGCTCAAGGATTTGTTATGCAAAAATTGAATTTACGAATTCGCGAATGTAGAACAAAGAACATGTAATAGTCATACATCACTTGCCACCTGTCTCGGCTCGCTAGACATTACCAACGTTTATTTTGCTGTATGAATACAAAACTCCATTTTGGCGGATATGCTGAAACAGGACGCAGTTGCATTGTAATACAACTTTGTTTACTTAAAGTTTTCTGGTTTAGAGGTGTTAAATAAATGTTGATGGTGTCTGTACCTGCGACCTCTGAGTTTGTTTCGGCCTTTCTTTTCAGAGTAGTCAGATAAGAAACGCCGTCCTCATTTAGATTATTTTTAATATGACGTGTACCTAAAAGTGATTTTATTTTATTTCCTGTTTTGTTAATAAATCATAAACATTGATGAGAAAACGAGAAGAGATACATTCTACCCCCGTAGCAGTTATCATGGTTTTCGGTCTAGCAATTTTTAGCTTTTTTCTATTAATGACCGTAGCAGCAGCGTTGAGGTTTGGTGAAAACTTAGGTGGTTTCTAGATTGTGTTATGGATTTCAATTAAAACGATGCTTTTGTTTTAACGAACAAATGATGTATTGCCATTTTTATTTTTTACAATATTCAAGGAGAGGGGAGTGGGAACAATATATCGAATCACAGTCGAGCGATAGGAATGACGTAGCGTGTGGAGTCATTTCTTGCCCTGAGATGTCGCTGTTGGTCCCTGATGTATGTTAATGGAGTAGGAGTCCACAACAATGACCTATCTGACCTATATCACGACCTTTTCTTTCTCCTTAATTGTTTCTCGGTCAACACACATTCCTTTCTTTTCTTAAATTTATCCCTTTAGTATATTCTTTAGGAATGTATCCCGACGTTTAAGATGGCGTATCATTTTGTCTCTTCAGTTACCCATTGGTAGTCTTCGAACGAACACGCTCATATTATTTTCAAGAGCTTGATAAAATTTGGTTGATATTGGGTCCTCTTGTCCAGCACTGACTATACAACTTATGACATTCCACCGCTGACTATACGTACCTCTCGCCCAAAAAAAAGCTATAAAATTGCGACTAATTACCCTCAAAATCAATCACAAATCGAATGAGTATTTAGGTATCGAGAGCTTAAACGATAATGATTTAATTAACTAGACTTTAGCGGGCAGCATCCGGTGAAATTATTCAATAATTTACATACATATTGATTTATTTCACGGTTAACCTATTTTCTGTATCTAATAAAACAACTAATGGGAGTATTTACTATAATGAAATCGTTTTGCATGCAGATTGTGATCATTCAAACAATCGCTACACTCAATGTTCATACAAAAAGTATGCCCAATTTTGTGCCTTGCCTGAATGAATGAAAATGGTACAGTAACTTTAAAACAAATTTAGGAAACACTGTTGGTAAAGCGATGCTATTGTCTGAATGTTTTGCAGAAAGTATGACGTATGCCACGACCTAACCGAACGCGATTGTCGCGCGAGTACGCGATCGTCAGGCTCATTTTATTTATACATTAATAACATACTCGTACTATCAATCACGTATGTCCGTCATGTTTTAGGTAAGCGATCGCGTAATCGCGTATTTGCGCGACAGTCGCTTTCGGTTAAGACGCAGGGTTAAGGTCTTCGCCCATTACATCGTAGAAGATACCGTACCATGACTATGAACGCCTCGAAAATGACGAACAAATAGTACAGTAGGTATTTAACATGACCACTACGCGCATTTCGTCAGCTATGATTACGTCTCATGTAATAGGTATTATTAAGAACATTATTATATTGATTGCATGTGGCAATCAAGCAGAGTAGTGGTAACCAACAATTCGAAGACATCTGCCAACCCGCATTGGGCCCGCGTGGTAGATTACAGCCCACTCCCTCTCGAAGAGAGCCTGTGACCCACCTGTGGGCACCACATTAACTGCTGATTTTTGGGGAAGATCTATGTATGTCCAGCAGTGGACGTCTTTCAGCTGAAATGATGATGATGATGTGGAAATACGGTTACCTTCATGGTATGATACGGTGTAATGGGGTAAACTTGCATCTGTCTGCGAACTTTAAAATAGTTTGGTTCTTTCTTCTTTTTTAATTTCTATTTTGAGTTCAATCGATTGTCCCGTAGAAGTCGTCCCATTTATAGGCCGAAGCGCAACCACCTTATAGCAATCTATGTCAAAATATAGCAGTAGGTAGCTATGTCTGCGCACCTTGTAAACAAGCATATTACAAATTAGAGGATTATATCGAAATAGTTGTTTCGGGAGGTTCCTGTTTCGTATCAGGCGGGAGGAAACGCCCGGGTGTCATCACTGCGTGGATCGCCCGGAGGACACGGTTGAGCATACGGTGGAGGTCTGTCCGGCTTGGGCAGAGCATCGCCGTGTCGTCGTGGAGGCGATCGGCGGCGGGGATCGCTCGCGTCCGGCCCTAGTCCAGGCCATGGTACGGAGCGGGAGGGCATGAGAGGCCGTCACCTCCTTTTGCGAAGCAGTAATGCTCGCGAAGGAGGAGGCAGAACGCGTGAGGGAGAGGCAAATTTCGCGCCCTCACGCCCCTAGCCGCCGCAGGAGACGCCCTGGGCGTCGGGAATCGCAGGCCGATTCCCGGCCACCGTAGGCGCGGGCTTGCGGACGGTGAACAATGGGTAGCTCGCCGTCCGATAAGGACCAGGCCCGGGTCGACGGCGCGTTGTGTTCCACGCGCGCCTCAAAGAGATGTCAGCAACTGAAGGAGTTCGATAGGACCGATGCCTGCCGGGGTTGCGGGAAAGTCCGAAAGGGATACCGTGGCCCCTGGCAACGTACAGGCAACGGAAGGAACACGGGTGGGTTTTAGTCAGTAAGAGTCTGACACGCCCTCCCGCTCCACCCAGAGCGGGAGAAGTTATTTGATAATTTCCCACCCAAAAAAAAAAAAAAAAGGATTATATCGAAGATAAGAATGATTGGAAACATGCTGGTCCTGCTCCATACAATCTAGAGTCTAGACAAAATCAAACGGGTTGCTAATTAAATTGTATAATTTATTATTTTTATGACATTGATCTTACGTTGTGTGATTACTTTACCTCACTGGCTTTTTTTTGGAATATCGTCTACTCTTACAATGTGTGTAAATATGTGGGCACCATGTATCTATGACATAATTAATTTATCTGTAATTGCTTCATTATACCTACTGTGATGTAGTATTTTTATTCTAGATGCATTGTCTTCACATATGTGAAGATAATTTTTTCCAGGCCATAGAGATTAGCTGGTCTAAATGTCTGTAATATATGCATTTTTGCGTCTCCAAAGTTTATCGCTAAATTGCGAACATACGAAAGTACCTCTTGGAAGGGGCGACTAGAATGACTTATTTATTTTTGGTAAAGGACGTTCAAAAGTGTCTTTTTTGTGCCTATTTGAAATAAATTATTTGACTGACTTTGACTTCGAAATTGTCAGGTATGTCCTTATCTTTTTAAAGTTATTCACTAATATGCTTCCAGCAGCGGTGGAACACGTCAAAGGATATTATAATCCGCTTATTCCTTTAATCATTTCCTTAAGCTTGAAATCATAAAACGCACTGGATAGACCATTGCACCTTACATATTTCTTTAATTCCCCAGCTCATAAAGTTTAAACGTAATACTAAAATATGTAGATACACAGACTAGACAACAAGCGAGTTTTTTTTAAACTTTTCTCTGTCACGCTCATACCCTGCGGAATAATTAAAAGGTGCCGTTGTCGTTGCGGTGCCCTCATATTAAACTTTAAAATTAATATTGTAGTCTTCCCGGTGGAATGTAACATAGAATCCCACTTAAACGGTCGAAATCCCATCATATCCGGTTCTTTTTATCGTCCTGGGCGGAATCATAAAAGAGCCTTAAGAGGTTCCGAGGAATTTTAAAAATAGGTATTTGAAGAAATTATTGTTGTTTTACCTCAAGTCTGCCTCCGTAGAGTGCGATAGGGACAGCTGCAGCTCAGACCGATTATATCACAAAAAAATTGACGAGATCGATGTTTCGTATTCCCCTTTTTTCGCCTCGAAATCAGAGCCAATTCAATTATTTTTTACATATTTTTTTTAAGAAAGAGTATGTCTAGGTTCCTATCGTTTTCTTTTATTTTAAAAACTTTTCGAATTTGTCTGGTAGTCCTCTAATCACGGCGGTAAAAATGGGTCATATTTTCTTTACCAATAAGTTGCTGAAGAAAAGGAAATAACAGGGACGCGTCTACAGCAGACCTTGATTTTAGGAAAATAAGATGAATGCTCTAGAGGCATTATTCAGGAAGAAAAAAGGGGAAAAACACAAAAAAACATTTGTATGGAGATTCGCAGGCCCTGTTCCCTCTTAATAGTTAAAAATCTGACAGCCCTTTGGATGAAGATAATCGGTGGTCCCAGTAAACGTCTTTTCGTAGGTGACTATACTTTTGAAACATAACACATGCCCAGTGTTACAAATGCAGGAGAGCAATATAAAATAGTAAAAACTAAATTAATAATCAGTTTTCATATAGGTAGGTATATGTATAATAGTCACGTATCAATCTGCCTTACCTTTTCCCAACTATATTCATCAGCTTCCAGTCTAACCGGATGCAGCCGAATACCAGTATTTTACATGGAGCGACTGCCTATCTGACCTCCACAGCCCAGTATCTGGGTAATACGATACCCCTTGGTAAGACTGGATGTCAGGCATTCGGGCTTCTGACGACCCGTAACGACTGTCAAAGATCCACGAATGACAGCCGGGACCAACAGTTTAACGTCCTTTCCGAGTCTTGGTATGTAAAGATGGTCATCCATCCACAGACCAACCCCGGCAAGCGTAGCTTAACCTGATGGATCGACCCGTGCGGCAGTTGTTACTTAGCCGCGAACTCCTCGTATTATAGTCACGTATGAAAATATAAAATTTTGAAAGTAATTGTGCAACTTAAGTGCATTTTAAAAACATTTAAAACAAGAGCAACAAAATAACCCTCATACCACCACTCCCATTAAACATTTAAGTACAATATTTCTAAGATGTATCCTGATATTTTTTCCCGTTTGCGTGTGTTAGAAATAAGGCAGGTTAATACTAAGAAAATAATATTCAAGCAATTTATGACAAGTATTTATTTTTAAATATACCATTTGTTAGGAATAGGACGGTTAATACTAAGAAAATAATATTCAAGCAATTTATGACAAGTATTTATTTTTAAATATACCATTTCAGTATAATAAAGATGTATCAAAGTATAATTAAGATTCATTTATGACAAGTATTTTCTTATGATTTATAAAGATTAATAAATGGAAAGTATTTTAAATAAACCATTTTAAATAAAAAATAAGGATTAAATAATGGCAAATTTTTATTTTAGACAAATTATTAATTAATGGCCAGTATTAACTTTAAATAAACCAGTACAATTTAATTAACACATATATAACGATATCAGAAGTATAACTGATACCATTATTCAATTATTTCACACATATTTTAGGAGAAATACAACATAGCAATATTATATTTATAGTCATACATATACAACAATAAGAAACAGGAAAGAATATACTTAACCGGTGATCTGCTCGGTCCGAAGGCTCGACAAAGAATGCCCCCCAAGCGGTTGGGCGCTAGCTTTTATACGCAGTGACAAACAAGTGGCGTCATCGAGCCGTCGGTACAAAGAACACGTGTTCAAAATTGATCATCCGATCCATTCTTTACTTAATTTACTTAACTAAAGCGATATAACTGTATCAAAAACTATAATTATAAATATCATAATAATTAAATGGTGTAAAAGTAGTTTTAACAATAATTTTATGATTTGAATCACAACCGAAACAACTTCCGGAATCAAGCAAATTCAATTTTACTAAAATAATTAATGTGGGTAAACAAAAACATAGTGCTAAAAATTGAAACATATAACACGTGCATCTACGCCCAGGTTCTCACGGACGTGTTTTTATCGTGGCGATTTTTTTTTGTACACTGGATTTTCAACTCTCGGTATTCAGCCGAGCGTTGAGAATCCAACGCGTTGGGCCGCACTCTCGTCCCAGCGCGTTGAAAAAACACACTGTTGGATTTTCAACTTTCGGTGCTAAGCAGAGCGTTGAAAATTCAGTGCACGAAAAAAAATCGCCGCGATTTTATTACGTTCGTGCGAACGTGGTCTAATAGTGTCTCTATTTATTCAACAACATTTTTCCAAGATAGCCGCGTTACACAGCTCGAAGCATGATATTTTGTAATAGAGACACTGCAGATTTTCTAAAACAAGAATATACTGAAATGCACACAGCGTAAAATGGAACGGGCTCCTTAAATATTCTCTTTAACGAAAATATAGGAACGTTATTATTCTATAGGTACGCTGCAGAGTTAATGGTGGAAATTATGTCTAATGAAATAAACGGGCTTACGTCAATGTTAGGTTAATTTGTAAATCCAATAAGCGGTATACTCATTGGATTTCCATATTTTTGAATAGGTTGATTGGTATGATAGATTTTAATCAGCAGTCATTATCCTTGGATACTATTTCAGGATTACTTGAATGGCTTGATACACAAAAATGAATGAAAATGTTTATGGCGATGTTTATGGTTGGGCAGTGATAAAAGTTATAAATGGATACAAAAATAAAATGCGTGTTTGACTATTATTTACTATCTGTTAAATCAATCAAGATATTTTTCGATAGGTATATTTTATTGTTCGGCCGTCCAGCTATCTAATTACGACTAATTTGTTTCATTTTGACATTTCAATAAAATTCATCGCGTTATTTACGTTGTTGAGCAGATATTTTTCGAACCTATGAAGCAATGGATTCAGGTTCTGATTGATCGTGTATTACGCAATTAGTAAATTTTTGTTTATGGGTATACTCGTATGTTTAACTGCACGGTTCTCTGTGTGTTTTTTAATTTATTGCTTGCAATACCACTTCATTCTTGTTTCTCTCACCAATAATGTCCCACTGTTGAGCAAAGGCCTCCTCCACCTCTTTCTGGGCTGGCCTCAATATTATAAATATAAAATGTTAATAATATCAAAACAGCAAAGTATTATCGAAACTATGTTCCGTAGAAAATGTATTGAAGCATTATTAAAAACTACCTATCACCCGCGGCTCCCGCGTGGAGGTCGGCAATTATCCCACGGGAACGTACCACCGGGATAAAAAAGTTTCCTATCTGTCCCCAACTTGTTCTTTTTTTGTTTCGTGTTCTTTCGTTGCGTCTTGTTTACCGCAAAAAAAACGTATTTTCTTTCTTCTTTCTTTTCTACGTTCAGCTGTTTTAAGGTACCATTTCGTACCCGACCGCAGGCAGCAGCAGCCCGTATTCCAGTCGGTAGATACAAGATAGAAAAACGTGTTGTCGATCGAGCGTTGGCGGCACTACTGGTCTGCGGTCGGGCTGCACGTGTCGCCTGCTACTCGCCCGTAGCTGCCAACGACGTGCTAGCTACGGAAAGTATTTCATAGAAATACTGCGGCACGTCGCTTGCAGTTGCCCTTTGCAGTCGGGTACGGAATGGTACCTTTAGCATGAAAGCGTAACAAACTGGCAGAAAAACAAACTCACTTTTGGATAGCTAAGGACACACGTTTGATAAACTTTTCAGTTCGCTGTTTCAAACTTTTAATTGTTTCAAATAGGTAGGTAAGTCCTTTGATGTTATTTTTTTGGTTCACAAATCGGATTATGCACTAAAAGTTTAAAAAGCGGATTATGGACATTATATTATTACAAGCGACTGTCTCGTTGGTCTAGTGGTCGCAAGCGCTTCTGCTAAGCATGAGGTCCTGGGTTCGAATCCCGGGTCGGGCAAAGTGCTATTGGGTTTTTCCATCTGGAATTTCACAGTAACAGCCCGGAGTCTGGATTTGTGCCCGGTTGATGGCAAGCATGTTGAGGGGCTCGCCCCTTATTTCATGAGACTTAAACATAACTGGCGAAAAGAATGTGGGTGTACTATAGGTACTCCTCTGCCTAATCCTTTGAGGATTACAGGCGTGATGTTATGACATGTGCCTAATGGGATTTATAATCGGCAAAATTGTCGAACTTCCATACAACCTTTCCACCTCTATTTAACCTCTTTAGGGGATAAATAAGGAACTGTTGTGCAAAATTTCATGTTCATACACTCAGCGGTTAAAGCTGTCCGTTGTTTGTCAGTAAGTTAATGAATTTAAGATTATTAATATTAATGATGAAATATTTTTAAGCCGGTTTTAAAAATTAGTATCTCGAGAATAGAAGGCTTGAGTGTGTTTGAGTGTGTGTGAATATTTCACATTCCACATTACTGAAGAATACGAACACATTTTTGTAATGTTAATAGGTACGACCATTGTATTTGATCCTATCATTATAGATCAATATTGTTCCACGACAAAACTTAGGTAGCATAGGTATGCAAAAGCGCATTTCCCGTACTTCTATTCTTGTTAGTCCACGTAATTCTAAAAGTGCAAAGTTCCTACATTATGGTGTTCCGTATAATTGTGTCGGCGTTGCCTCCGTGTTGTGGAAGTGTGCACTTGCTAAATGGCTGAGAACTGCCAGCTACAGTACAGGAGTACACCCACAGGACATGCAGGTAACACGAAAGCAATGGTGGAAGTTTTTAACTTGTGTTTTGCACAGTAACAGTATTGTATAGTATAGTTTCAGTAACAAGGATTGAACCTTTTTGCTGGCCTTTGCACGTTTTGAGACAAGAACGGAATCATGAATATTATATTTTACTATCAAGTATTAAGTATTGTCGGCACGTTTGGCACAGTGGTTAAGGGATTGACCGCTGCACTGTGTGTCGCGGGTTCGATTCCCGCACGGAACAAATATTTGTATGACCTACAAGTAGTCGAGTCTGGCTGTTTGTGTATGTGAGTTTAAATGTTTGTCAACGCACCCACAATACAGGAATAATACCTAGTGTGGGACAATGTTTGTATAAAAAAAAAAAAAGTTTCGGAATGCAGTGCATCATTTAAGTAGGTTGCGTGACTTAAAAGTCACTTGCGTTCGCGATGCGCTTAAAATATACACTCAATTGCGTCTGAGAGCGTTAAACTTGGGATTGTATGTATTTTAATGTATTTTGCACGTTACATACACAATTATCTTGTGGCAGGCCTTCCAACGCTACGTCTTCCGGTACGCGGTCGCCACTCCAGAACCTTTCGGCCCCATCGGCCATCTGTTCTGCGAGCAATGTGCCCTGCCCATTGCCACTTAAGTTTGGCAATTCTTCGGGCTATGTCGGTTACCTTGGTTCTCCTGCGGATCTCTTAATTTCTGATTCAATCACGTAGGGGAAGGCAGGAAACCGCTGGATGCGGGAAGCACAGTATCGGTTCAAGTGGCGGTGCTTGGGGGAAGCCTATGTCCAGCAGTGGCGGGTTCGGCTGAAATGATGATGATACAAAATTATCGAAATGTTTGACTTCTAGAACATTTTGCATTACAGTTAGTCTGTTAGACTACTTTCCTAAAAGGAACTGAAATTCTAAGTTCTGAAAGAAGAGATTACTTTTTAAATTCGACTAGTAGATGAATTCGGCTTGATCCTACGTAACTTTTAGGCCTTGGTCACGACAGGTTTTCGAATTGAATTGAATTTGATACTGAAGTATCAATTCGAAAACCTGTCGTGAACGTATGGTTAGGGTAACGTGACCATAAACAAGACTGATAATGTACGGCTTTAAAACTAGTTCTCTGTCTATGGGTCTGTAGTACGCTCTGAAATACTTTTATTTGCAAACAAATAACCACAAAAATGGTGAGACCTCGATTTTTTCATTAAAAATGTATTATGTATCACCTTTTCCCAGGAAAAAGCCAGTACAAGCTAATAAAATTCTGAAAGATTGTTCTAGCATTATTTTATGTTGATTCGTCGTAATAACCATCACAGTTATTATAAGTCCTTCATCCGACTGGAGCGGGCAACGATTTTTTTTCCAAACGAACCCCATTAACTTACGAGGTTGGTTATTAGGCACAATATACTATAATGAAACTATCCAATTAGGTCTTTTATAAGTGTTCAGTCATTTGTCACGAATAGTCAAACCGAACATGACTACTATGGCAGCAATTATGGTAAAATATTCGTGACTGTATCACATAATGTGAAACAAGGGAATACATAACTTTTTTGTTATTGGCTTTTGAAGTTTTAAGTAGTGATTATTTTCGTTTTTACGCTTAGTGGGCAGTTTTTTTTTAAATTTCTTACCGGTTTAGATTTCGACTTCTTTTCTTACTGGTTTAGCGTCCGCGTTGAAATATTCTAGCCCAGTCAATAACAACATCAAACATTGCAAACGCACATAACTACGATTTTTTATATGTTTTTAGGTCCCTATAGAGTAGTTTATAACCAAGTTTGCAACATTGAAAACCTTGTGCTACTACCATCGTGCTCGAAAAACTGCGAAATTCTGGCGCTTGTTTATTTATTTTTTTAATATCCCTTTAGGACGCGTTTTTAGGTATCTCTGTTCTGCAAAATTTGCTGCAATCTGAGCCCAACCCAAGTAATCTTGGCCCATTGGTTGCGAAGATACAGAGAGCTAGTCTAAGATGGGCATTTTTTTTCCAAAAAGTGAAATGTTATCGATTTATTATGATTTATACCTAAAAACGCGTCCTTAAGATATATATACCAAAGAAACTGAAACAAGTGCCAGTATTTCGCAGTTTTTCGAGTGCTACGGGAGTAGCACAAGGTTTTCAGGGTTGCAAACTTGGGTATAAACTACTCTCAGGGTACCTAACAACATATAAAAAAATCGTAGTTACATGCGCGTTTGCGACGTTTGCCTTTTTAGGGTTCCGTAGTAAACAAGGAACCGCCATGTCCGTCTGTCTGTCTGTCCGTCTGTCTGTCTGTCCGCGGCTTAGTACAGAGACTCTTTGTAGTAGAAAGCTGTAATTTGACATGGGTATACATATTAACCACGCCAACAAAGTGGTAAAATAAAATCATTATTTCAGGGTACCTCCCCTGTAAAAAAAACATCCCCACACGTAAAGTGGGGATGTTTTTTTTCCTCATCTATCCCATGGGTGTGTCCCCCCTGCCATCTAAATGGTTGGTTTTGGATATGTGAAGAAAATCACGGCAGTAGTATATATAACAAAATTAAAGAGAAAACGATCACAGCTAAGTAGGCTTTACAAGTAATAAATCTAACGAGTTTGAAAGAAACGTAAGAAAATTTAACGAGTAATAATCGACCAACTTACCTGCATCGTCCTCACATATATTTATATAACTAAAGTACTTATACAAAATATTGTAAAACATTTTAAAAGAGTAACGGTGGAGTTTCTTGCCCATTCTTCTCCATGCGAAAACTACCTTTTGGAAGGGACGACTTTAATCATTTTTTTTTTGTATATTTTGACGTTCAAAAGTGCCTTATAAGGGGCTTATTTGAAATAAATGATTTGACTTTGACTTTACATTTGCGGTTGCAAAAACATGTTCTCCCATACATTCCGTATGGGAGAACATGTTTTTCAACGACAAAGTTAAGTTTGTTCTTGCGATAAATTCATCCTAACTACGTGGTCCGACACGCACTTGGCCGGTTTTTTATGTGTCGATTTTGACTGGGCTATTCGTTTTTTCTTAATATTCGATTCGCCATCATTATCATCCATAGATCGACTTCACCCGCTGCTGGACATAGGCCGCTCTTTTTTGTGTCGATCCCCACGGGCCTGTGCCAGCCCCATCCAGGTTATGCCGTCAATGGCAACAATATTCGTTTACAAAATAGCAATAAACAAATATTATAAAACTAGCCAGAGAAGTTCTTATCGTATAAATGCATACAATAATGTTGCTTCTTTAATAAATTCTTGGTGAATTCAGAGTTGGAAATTCTTATGATTTTAAACTTGGTCTGATAAACGTTGTTTATCAAGTAAATACCTAGTAATAAATTTCACAATGTTTATTTACTTTCTAAACATTTTCGTAAATTTAAATAGTGGTGCGTTAACGTCATAAAGTATCATTTTAAACTTAATATTTAAGATATATAAAATAAGCAGCTCAGTTTCAAACAATGATCGTTCATTTTTGCTTATTTTACATCAAAATCGTGATAATTATACCTATCTCTCTTTGTTTACTTTTAATATAGCTAGTGTTTACATTTTCAACTACACGAGCATTGAATTTGAAAATAATTATAATATAACTAGCTTTTGCTCGCGGATTTGCCATCGGAAACTATCCCACGGGAACGTAGTAACAAGATAAAAAGTATCCGATAATAAATCTTATCCCAGGTCATGGTCTACCTGTGTGCCTTCATTGATCTGTTCAGCGAACAGCTGAACAGATCAATACAAACAAACAGACAGAGCTACTTCCACATTTATAATATTAGTGTGTACGTGTAAGTGTGTGTGTGTTAGTGTGTGTGTGTGTTAGTGTGTGTGTGTGATAGTGTGTGTGTGTTAGCGTGTGTGTGGGTGTATTATCAAATGTTGATGGATGGAGAGGGAGAGGAACGCCAAAGAAAAGATGAATGGAAAGTGTGAGGAATGATATGAAAGAAAAGGGAGTGAATGATAGCGCGACGGTTGACAGGGGAGAATGGATGATGAAAATGTGCTGTACCGACCGCAAGTAACATGGGACAAGGGCTGGAATATGGTAATGATATAGAGTGAGTATGGATTATTATCAAAATAGTTGGTTGCAAGGCTTACTGCGCTTGTAATGATTTAATTCTGAAGGCTTTTACCCACGAACAAACAAGAACATGGTGAACAGGAACATCGAACACTGTTCGCATGTGCTTACCACTAACGAACATCAAACACTGTGTTCGTCATAAATGTTCGTGGCGATCCAATGTCCATGGTTAATAAAAGAGCGGAGCGGTTGAGCGCGAACACAAGTCGCACTGTGTTTGTATTCGCTTTTCTAATTTACGTCCACACGTACGAACCAAATGTTCAGTGTTCGATGTTTGTGTTCACCGTGTTTTGTTCGTTCGTGCGTACACGCTTTGACGTGCTTTTGCATCTGTACAGAATACACATACAAAATCCATGATATTATCGTCACCACAAACACGAGCATAAAGATATGACCATGGACAGCTCGGCAATAATATCTGATTTCCTGATCAGTTGTGGAAGGCATTTAAACAAACGGCAGCACAAATATTTGACATCGAAGGAACACCAAAACTAGGTATCTGACGAGGCAACCGACGCTAAAATATAGGATGCTGCATCGGCTTCAAAAAGATGTGTCATGTCGCGAGTTTCTGCTAGTGTCTGTACCTAAGCTTTGCTAAGAGCATTTTAACTAACATCATCAAAGGCGTTACGACATCGTTATGTGAATGGTTTACGCTCGGATTTACCCTTGCTACATTAAAAGAGATTGTAATAGCTTGCCAGTTTGCTCATGAATCATCTGAGAAGGATCATACATCATGCAAAGAGATGCATTGAGTGCCAAGTATTTACCGCCATACGTTGCTCGATTGTGAATAAAGGAAGATATGACTAATGCTTTCTTTTTGAGGGGCTCGTTGCAAAATAATGATGGCCGCATGGATGGATCGAAGGTTATGCTATGCTTACCGATATCGGTCTGTGGATGGGTGACCATCGATTGTAATCGATGGTCTCGATATGTATATCGAGACCCCTCCGTGTCTCGAAAAGCACGTTAAAACGTTGGTCCCGGCTATCATTTGTAGATGTTTGTCATTCTTTACGGGTAGTCAGAAGCCCGAAAGTCAGACAACCAGTTTTACTACAGTAACTGGGTTGTGGAGGTCATATAGGCAGTCGCTCCATGTAAAACACGTGTTCAATTGCTTCCAGTTAGACTGGAAACTGACCCCAACATAGTTGGGAAAAGGCTAGGCAGACGATGATGACTTATGCTTTTTGCCTGACTGCCCCAGAAGGAGGGTGATGTTTTTTCGAGAGGATGTACGTATGTTTGTTTTCTTTTCAATTTCATTTTCGTAGGTTACTTTAAAAAAAAAAAAAGTAGTTTTTAGTTATCAATTCCTTATGCGGCGAATGCGTGTGTAGTGTGTGTCCTAGGGTCGTGAAGTGACACGAGTGATTGATGCCTCGTAATGTAACAAAAATCCACAGCCCAACGCACTGGTGGGTCGCTCGCCAGGCATATTTTCGTGGCTACTGCTTTGCGTTGCGATGCAGCCCGCCTGTAGTGTGCGATGGTTCATGCAAAATGTACAAAACTGATTTAGGAACAATTCGTTGCGTTGCGGCATGGTCCACCCGAATGTGCGAGAGCCCCCTTGCAGTGGAGTGGCAACAGTTCAAATTCAAATTTGAAATTTGAATCTTTCCGAAACATTAACTGCGTTGCAGGGCGGCCCGTCGCGGGTCCTAATGCGCGTTGGCGCATTTTTGCAATGCAGCGTGCCGCGGGGCGCCGCGGCTATAATATGAGTTTAGCTTTAGGGGCTCATAGTCGTAGCCCAGAGGGGTAACACTTTACTTTGTGTCATTTATTTCATCACCATTGTTCTCAAAATGTTGAAAGAAATCATCGTCCGGTATCCAACTAGAACAAAAATTCGACGACATGTGACATCCACCAATCCACACTGGGCTCTCGATAAAAATTGTATGCTAAGCTCTTTAGTGTAATTCAAGTTTAACCACTTTGGTCAGCTAATATTACATTAATTAGAGTTCGCGGTCACTGGCCATGCATGCCCAGTGCGTGACTAAGCATGGTCCACGCTACTACACGTAAACAAGTCGAAGTTTAAAATATATAGTGAACACGCAATCCTACATCTACTGTGTACCTAATGATACAAATGTATATGTTTGTATGTTTGAGTTTCGATATTGAACAGATTTAAATAATTATAATTTGATTTTTACTTGACTGCGGCGGAGGGTTATGATTTTGACCGGCATGTATGTTCATCTGTTCCCTCATAAGTTCTAAACTACTCATCATAATTTGTCAAATGAGGACTCGTTAGGAGCGTCTTTATCGTCCGCTGGTTATAGGTTATGAGACGTCACATTAAATTGAATATGTCGCCCTCTAGAGGATTTTTTAAATGTTTGTTGATATTAAAATGAAAGGGCTTAATTAACACATTTCACAAATATGTTTATTATAACCACAAAATAATTTAAAAAAAGTTATAAAACCTAAAACCCAACTACGACAAAACAACCAACTAAAAAGGTATAAACAAGACATCACAGACAGACAAATAAAAAATCCGGAGTCACACAACGTAGATTACGTTGTGTGACTCCGGATTTTTTATTTGTGTGTGATTTTTTATTTAGAACATGTTTTCTTTAGGTATATTAATCAAGTTTGAAAACTTCATCAGCTCATTCAGGAAAGCTTACCCCTACACTTATATATACAAGTTCTGATACTTGTTTTTGACAAGTGTTATAAAAGACTTGTCAAAAGTATGTCGTAAATATAACATGTATCATAAATGAATAAACGTTGTTTCTGACTTGTGTTATTACCTATTTCACCTTATTTTCCGCAAATCATCAGCGGCAACCTAATAATACGAGGGGTGCCTAGTGGCCCTCCGAAGCAGTTCGAAGCTCGTTGCTGCCGGTAACAAGCCAAGGACAGGCCGACGAAGAAGCATTCATTCGCGTGGAGTAGAAGAACAAGAAGATGAAGCCTGATTGTCGCAATCAGTGCGTGCGACCGCAATGACTGGTCCCGACATGTTCCTACGTCCCGCAATTCCAACGACGCAGCTAGAGGAGGTGGTGGAGTACATCAGGATGAAGATCAAGTTCACTTTAAGAGTCGAGAAGTTGGAGTCGCGCCATAACATTAACTTCAAATCTTTTGTGGTGCGGGTTCCGAATCATCACGTGGAGACTTTCATGAAGGTTGAATTTTGGCCGACGGGTGTTGTGTATTGGCGTTTTAGCGGAAGGCTACATGACACCACGAATCAGCGCAATACGTGGCCGACCCAACGTAGTCACTAGATTTTGTAGTGATGTTTTTTTTATTATGTATTAATTTATTATTGTATAAGATTGTTTTGTGTATTTTGTCTACGGGCCTTAGTTGAATAAAAATAAGGCAATTATTATTATTATTAAAAATGCGAGTGGAGCCGCGGGAAAAAGTAGTTATAACATAAAATAGGAATTATAATTCAAGTAAATGTACGACGAGTAATCTTTTTTAGTGGATTTTAAAACAAATGACCTTCTAGAGTAATAAATTAGGAAAGTAAGATTATTTTGTGTGATAACTAATTTTGATAATGACTATCCGCTAATAATAAATATCCACTGGTGTCGTATTCACTCGTAGGTATGGATTTGTGCTACTAGTTTAGTTAGCTTTTATTTGTATTTTTATGTTTTGACGGGAATCACAGGAACAGTCGGATTTACTGTAAAAAATGTTCAACTTTAATAAGCAATAAAATTAGCACCAAAACTGTAAGAAAAAAATTACTGCAAAAATCTTTTTGCCTAATGCTAAAACTTGTTCCTAAATTAGCATTTAATTAGTGAGTACTTTTGAGCCCTATTCTAAAAACTTTATAGACACGCAATTTTCGCCTACGTTTTCGTTTTACTATCGCATAATAAACTAAATTACAGATGATTACAGTTTTAGCACTAAACCGCATGTGAGCGTGAGGGCATAGACTTTGGGTTTAGTCTATAATTTTATGTAAATTTTTCAACTGACTTACCTTACTCACAAAATGTAATAAGATTATTTATTGCTGTAAGTTTTTGTACGAGTAATAGTATCCTGTTAAAATAATTATGTCAATTAAAAATAAAAGCCTAGTAGTACCTCACAAGTACCTAGTACCTACAGCCACTGTTGGTAAAACCCGTTTTTCACTCCCAATCTTGATTCTAACTGCAAACAAATAAGGCACAAAATTCCTTGCAAAGTTGCCTAGGGCCCGTTGGACTTGTTCGAAAATTGATCACGTTTTTTTTACGGTTACCAAAAATGCTGTACGAGAAATCCCAAACATTCACATTCCAAAGATTGTTTCAAATATTTATATACTGAAATTTGGCAATTGAAAGAGTTCTAAAAATAAATAATGAATGTATATTCCCAAGTTTCAGTCTTTCTACCTTATTAATTTTATCTTCAAAGTTACTAGATTCAAGGTTTGTTTCCACGATCTGTCAAAAGCGTATGTCATTTACGAATTTCTCATTACTAACCTTCATTACTTGATTCAAATAGAAAATAAGTACTTAAAAGCCTACTAAAAGGAATGCTCGTGGAAACTCATTCAGTTCGACTCGGTCGTTGTAAGCGTACGGACGCCTACGCCGTAGCAGTGCTACGCCGTAGCTCGCTCTACGTGTCGCGTGTTAACTTCGTTCGATTGTTAAAATTTGTACAGTATTAGGTTATAGTTTAGAATAAATCTGTAGTGTTATGAAAATGTACAGTAATATTTTTAAGTGTTTTTTTAAATAAAACAATGTTCAGTGACATTAGAGGAGGGCAGTGACTGAATAGTGCACACGGTAACCTACTTAAATGCTTCGTCATAAAGGGGAGGTAAGTAATGACTTCTATATTTAGTTGCGAAGTTATATTAATGTTTGAAAATGTGTGTAAAGTTGGGGACAGACCAGAGTTTAATTAGAGGCTAACTTTATAGCCACAAACTGAACATGTGGCGGTTTGAACATGAATTTAGATTATACAGCGAACATTTTACCTTGCTTTGATAAATTATTTTTAAACATAAATCGTTATGTTTATAATTGATTAATTAATTACACATAAGAATCTTTGTGAACTAATATTTAAGTTGCTTATTATCTATAACTTACTTTAGTTATACGAGTATGATGCATAGATTACGGAAATATTTAAGATCTTCAAACAATGGGGAAAAAGCTGAGGGTTATTTAATAGTTTAAAGTATCAATATGATACTACATAACTAATATTAAACATGGGTTGACACAAGGCAGATCAGCATTGATATTAGTTATAAAAAAAAACAAAATGACAATTATTCAACGTATATTTAAACTATGTTTACATAGTTTCGATTTCAGTACGTCGCGCGTCGACTACGATTTGGGAAAGGCTAATTATTCTTGGACATGTCGCAGGTAAAATGGAGTTAAGTTAGTCTGCATTTCAGATTAGTTTTTCAAGCGTTGCACGCCAGTATCGCGTTAACACGGGGCGACTTATATGTCAGCGTTGTATAAATTAAAGGCCATTAACATAGTGAATTTATACAGATTATACATGTATGCCAGTCAGCCATACTTATGTTTTTTACCACGTGCTTGGAAGAGGATCAAAATAATCAAGGTTATGTTAGAACATACAAGCACATTGAGCATATAATTAGGAATTGTAACATCGCGTTAAAATTTTAACAAATTTAATTATTATTCTTCTTCGTCTTTGTAGCATTCTTGTCAGAGCCCTCGTGGTCTTCAAGGAGTTTCTTGTCCAGGGGCTGATTCGCCTCACGATTTCTCGCCATCTACTCCAATTTTTGGTGTTTTTAGTGCACTCATACATGGGTTGATTATTATATTCTAGCACTTTAGGTAAATCCGGCCGTTTCGCTTTTTTTTTTCACCTATCCAACTAAGCTAAATATTTCTAAAGGCTTGGGTCACGGCTGTATGTGGATTTTTGACAGTCGTTACTAGTCATCAGAAGCCTTAAAGTCGGACAGTCTTACCAAGGGGTATCGCGTTACCGAGTAGCTGGGCTGTGCAGGTCAAATAGGCAGTCGTTCCATATAGAGTTGGAGTGGAGTGGAGTTTCTTGCCCATTCTACTCCATATGAAAACTACGTTTTGAAAGGGGTGACTAGAATTAGATTTTTTTTTTTGTAAATTCGTAAGTGCCTTTTATGTGCCTAACGGAAATAAATTATTTGACTTTGACTTTGTAAAATTGTGGTACCTATTCAGCTGAATCCGATCCCAACATGGTTGGGAAAAGGATAGGTGGTTGATTAACTAATGTTAATTTTGTGCCAGGCGCAACTTCACGTCAATGGTGCAACCTTTCCTTAACCAGTTTGACACTTAATACTTTGGGCTACGGCCAGTTGAATACTCTTAAGGGTCACCCTCAAACGTCCAGAAATCTATAAATGGTTTCCTTATTGCTGTCCCATCCCTACTCACCTTTTACTTTTTTGGTTTGATTTTATCATCATAAGAAGTGAAAAACTCACTGAAATTGCTGATAATAAAAAAAAACTGCAAAATTGAATAAAATTCCAAATATTTTGAAGAATTGAAAAGGGCTTTAATAAGCCCTGCTTACTTGGACGTTGATATGAAATCATTCATTATTAAGAATGATTTCAAATCAACGTCAAAGTTCATAATTATGTCGGAAGCTTTTGAAAAGTCTTATAATATTTTCAGCAAAACTTTTGTTGTAGGTTGGTATCTGTTTTATCGCTAGAATATAAGCTATGTTCAGTAAATATTTTTTACTTTATACTATAGTATAACTAGGTAGTATAACCAGGTCCAGTTGAAAATCAGCGTCAGACACTAGTTGTCTGGCATTTATGCCTAACTGGGCCTATTTGGCACAACCGTGAGGCACACAGTACTGTTCTAAGTTATTTTTATTTTTTTCTGATTATTATTTGGTATACACAATACCAAATAATAATCAGAAAAAAATAGCCTTAACCTGAATCAAATAAATTTATTTTCTTTCTTTCTTCTTTACTCTGGAAATAATTTGCCATTAATAATTATCTTTCTGCCTTTGTCTCGTGTTACTTGGAGTCGGCCGGGTATCAATTAAGTACTTATTTGATCTCCAATAAAAAAAATAACAAAACCATGGATCCATTTCATTTTTTTTCCAATTCTTCTACTCTTACACAAGTTGTCTAAATCTCTTCTAACCTCTATCCTATGGTGTATTGAAATGCTGGTATGCTAGAAGAGAATTCTTTAGAAATAAGCATCACCTGTGTACGTATTTTTCTGTTACCCTCTTCTAGTCGGTTTATTCCTATGTGTGTAGGTACATAAATAAATAAATCCATAAACCAACATAAATATATTACATAACGAGTTTATATGTAGTTTATCTATTATATATGTAGTAAAATCACGCCATTGAACACTCCTAACGACCATTAACAATAGTTATTACTGTCAGGTACGTTTCAAGGCCTAGTTAATGTATCATAATGCTTTTTGTCTGAAAAGGTTCAGGATTTATGTCCACTGACAGTTAAATGTCAGAGTTTAGCACGAAACAAAGTTAAAGCTAGAAAAGTTAAGTTAAATTCACGTTATGAACTGAAATCTGTTATTAATTCTAAAATCATCTCTCTTAAAAGGTGCCCGGGATTTTGTTTGCGTGTATTTTGTATTTTATCATTTTTTAGGGTTCCGTATATCCGAATTAAAAAACGAAACCCTTATAGGATCGATCACTCGTGTGTCTGTCTGTCTGTCCGTCTGTTACTGTCAATTTGGTACATATATCAATTTCTGTGACCCAAACACGAACGTGTGATGAGGTCTATGATAACGCCATAATAACTTATTAATAGCCTACATACCTACTACTTCCATGCATTCTATTCTCGGATTTGATGTCATAAGGCACTATCTCTCTAATTATCACCAGTGCGTTAACGCAGACTGCTTTAACATGAACCTTATTAACACGAGACCGCTTCAATTAATTGTTGTGGTAAGGGAACAACGCTTGGCTTGCCAATTTTGGATTGGCGATTGCAACATATTGTTATTAGCACCTACGTAGTATACTAGTAGTTATCCTCTAGGTATGAAGTCTTGGTTGCCTAATACTTAATAGTCCCGAAGTAACAATAAATAGGAAACTTTTGGACGGTATTTTAGAAAGGGTTTATTAATTGAATTATTTAATCGATATCAGTAGAAAAGTGTTGATGGCTCTAAACAGTTTTTTTAAGGCGAATGCGTCAGGGTAGCCCGCGAAATTCAAATTTTCTCAAGTTTTTTGCAATTTGCAGGTCAGTATCAAGTTGTATGTTGATCTAAATATGATTCGCGACCGTAAAAAATGTTTATTTATAGAATTCATAGAAATCATTAATACAACTTTCTAAGTTCATGTAATTCTATGAAATGACTATTTCATGAAATCATGACATTTGCGGATTATGCTAACTTAAGGAGTTGAATTGCTGATTCTAATGATTATAATTCTGTAAAGCCATATTTATTTAAATTATTATATGATTGTTTCTGTAAAGTAATATATTAATCAACATACAACCTGACGCTGACCTGCAAATTGCAAATAACTAAAGAAATTTTGAATTTCGCGGGCTACCTTAGCGCATCCCCCTTAAATTTTAACCATTTTAATTGAAACTACAAAGTAATTTCAACACAAAGGTGGCTGGTCTCATCACAAAAGTTTCCACTTCGACATATACATAAGTACATCGAAGCTTTTTCATTCATTCCAATTTTTCAACGCCCAGTCATACAATTAAATCAACAACTAAAGTGCATTTAAAATATTCGCGACACAACACTAACGTCGATAAGTGTTCGAACAAGCGTGCCACATTCACCGTTCATTCACAGTAAGTGCATGCAGCGACACACTTTTATCACAAATCAAGTGAGACGTCGCGACAATGTTGTATACTGTGGAACATAACCGGAGTGCACAATGGAGTTATGAACAACGCACGTCTGTTACACCGAGGTGATACTTGAATCCGGAAGGTGATGCTATTGTGTTACTGGCTTTATAAAGTTATGAGTTGTGGTTTATAAAAAAAGATTAGAGTAACTGAATGGTATGGTTTCTGAAGACTGAAGACATTTACGGTCTTATTGCAAATCGAGGTTTGAAACATCACATAGTTTAAATCATCGAGCCAGTTGAAATAAGAACCTAGCTGTGATAGAAATACAGTTCTGTATACAAAACTGACGACTTATGGCCGATTCCTATAATTTTCTGACCGTTCACTAACGTTCACAAATTTTCTGACCGTTCACTAACACTACACTTTTAACCACTGTTAAAAGTGTAGTGTAGTGTGTCCAATAATGAAGCATAGACCTCATAGTAGACCGGAATTATATATGGAAGTAGCTATCACAGGTTTTCGGACGTCGCTGAAAACCAGCGCTGGGGCTCTGTCTCGCACAGGGGCGTAGCATTATGCTGAGCGATGGCCGTTTTGCGTGGATGTGACGCATATCTTCCCCCAATTTGTTATTCTCGTGTTTTGTTTTTTCTTTGCGTCATATTTACCGCAAATAAACGTATTTTCTTTCTTTCAGGTAAAACTAGCTTACAAATAAAATATGCCCAGTTTGGCAATAAAAAATGTTACCATTAAATGGTAAGTAAAACGATTCATTTTGTTTATAGGAACTGAGCATTAGTTCGGTACTCAGCTGTCAGTTTTGTTATGAGAGACCATAGTTGGAGTAAAGTTCGAAATAAAAAAATGGTTCCATGGTTTAATCCGGGGTCTTAAGATAAACCTTGTCTATATATCTATACAAATAAACAAAATTGAAGTGTGTGTTTGTAATGTCAAAATAGCAGCTTTTTACTAAATGCATACGAAAGTATTTACGGGACTAACAACAAAATACAAATTTTGAATTTTTTGTCTGTCTGTCTGTCTGTTTGTTCCAGCTAATCTCCGAAATGGCTGAACTGATTTTGACAGGACTTTCACTGGCAGATAGCTGATGTTATAAGGAGTAACTTTAAGAGTAACGTATTTCAGAAAAAGAATTAGGGTTCACGCGGGCGAAAGCCGCGATCAGCTGCTAGTTTTTTTGTGACATTCGATCTCTTTGTCGAAGATTGGGACGCTTTTTTAGGATTGCTACTTGCTATAAATATTGTACAGACGGCTTTATTGATAATCAAACATCTGGTATGTTTGCTGACGCGGACGCATACCCAGCATATTATAATGCTACCATTGCTGGGACACAAGCATCCTCTCTGGGAGTCGGTGCTCCCATGCCCCAGTCCGGGTTGCTGATAATGACAGTTATAACCTATATAATCGATAGCATGCTGCATTTCAACAGTTTTTAACTACGCCGTCCGTACTAAAGGCTATTAATGTAATGTTTGTTAGGTTTTGTCCACGACGGTGTAACAGGTATCCATCTCGCCTGCACTTCATGCTCCCTTGTAACATCTATCGCAATGGCTCTACCTCTACATTGTTGATTATTAATTAAACAGAAGTATGGAAGTAAAACGACTTGTAGAATAACATCAATTTCGTACCAATTAACACTGTACATACACATTTATTGTACAATGTTTAAGATAATTAATTTTGACTGTACATTGTGGTTTACGAGACTGCCTCGGGATGTTTTATTTTGTTCAGTTAGAAGTACTCCCCGATTGTAAACTTGGGTTTGCTGTGATTCATATGTAAATTAAAAGAGATTGATTTATTTTTGTTAGTTTCTAATAGTTATCAATTAATTCCTTCGTTTAATTACTTTGTGTATTAAAAAAAGTTCATTACAGAAAAAAATTATGGCTGATTAAATTCTTTTTTATTCAGTGCAATATGAAAATATTTAACATCTCTCTATTCACATAAGTATTCTATCTACCCAAGTTAGCCAGTTACACCTACTTTGAAGTCTGTACAGCGAAATTCTTGAGGCTAACTTTCTTAGCGCCACGTCACGTAAGACGATATTTTTTAAATTCAATAAGTTACTCGTAGCTATCGCGTCCACGAGACACCAACGTTACTCTGTAAGTAACAGATTGTTTTTTTGTGTTTAGTGGTTACGTGTTTTTGTTTTCGAATTCATGTTCAAAGTATTTAATTTCACATAAAACTACAAGGGCACTTATGAAACGTCAGACGCTAGGTGCTCGGTTCCAATTAGGTGTTTTCTATGGAGAAGAGCCAGCAAGGAAATCCACGGTTACTCTTTTAAAATTTATTTAGATTCATCATCATCTAACTAAGGCCTTACAGCCGCGCTTTGCCTGGTCAAGTATATTTCTCCAACGTTACCTATTTCCGAATGTTTCTCTCCATTATCTCTCTCCGAAAATTCCTAAATCTTGATCTACGCCACCCAACCATCTGCATTTGGACCGTCCTCGACTTCTCGGGCCATCCGGTTTACTATCAACTAAACGTTTGGGTGCTCTGGTCTCGTCCATTCTTGCGACATGTCCTACCCATTAAAGACGTCCTATTTTAAAGTTATTAATAATACGAGGCTCGTCGTACATCTCGTAGAGCTCCTACCTATTCATAGCACACGTAATTTATCCATTACTGCCATCCTATTTGGTTGAAAAAGTTCAACGATAATAATTATTTGACAAACTAGCTGTAAGTAAGTACCTACCTACCCACTAATCACGTCTGGAAAACGGATTAGTGAACATAATCTGCTGTCAGAAGGATGATGTTTATTCTCTTGAGTTCCCTTTAGTTTGTGACTTCCACATCAATTATACTATTCCATTCTTTGTAAGGCCTTATTCAGTGTTAAAAATCCCTATCCCATGCCTAAGGTCGTTTGTCCACCGCCACGTCAACGCGAACGAGATGACAGCGCCGAAGTAGCGATACATACAAATTACTATGGCCGCATGTCCACCGCACACCACTACCGAGACACGTTCGGTTAGAATAATCTCGTTTCCGTTGACAGCCTGTTGACGTTGTGCGGTGGACAAACAGTGTAAGGCTCCTGTCCCACCTGTCTGACAAGGAAGCAACTAGCTATCAAAGATTTTTTCGCTCACGAAACGTACGAAAGATTGTAGATATTGTGTAAGTAAAAGAGTTTTAATAGTTGATCGCTGACTGTTGACGGCGCCAGGGATTACGCATTTGTTGCTGCGACAAGAACTATCGCTAAGAATACTCGCTGAGAGAGTCACGCTTGGTACATACGCAGCCCAGCGAGTGATCGCTCGTCGCCGTCGCGGACCTGCTGCTCATTGCCCGCCAACTTGTAAGTGTGACGTTTATGTTTGTCCATAAACAGCTTTACTAACACTCAAAAACTCAAACGTTTTCTCACAACTATCTCGTTAAGGAAAACCCTTAAGTAAGCTATTAGTTTCTTTCAAGTAGTTGATGTTAACACGTAAGGTATCTCGAAAATATGTTTCATGAAAAAGTTTGTTACTCACTGGCTTTTTTTGTAACTTTGTAAATCACATCGTGTTACTTACACATCAATTATTTGAATATTTACCAAGATACACATAAAAGTATATAAAATAAAAAACTTGTCAATTTCAATTTCTTTTTCCGACATCGCCGCCACTATATTCATTTTTTGTGATGTCATAATTATTATATTACCTATAGCAGAGGACAAATTCAAATCAAGAAAATAATTAAATATATTAAGCCGTAAGTGGAAATCAGTGCATTAGGCTAGGTTGTACGAAGTATATCATTATTATTATTGCAACTAGCAACACACACCAAAGTCAAGTTGAAGAACGAATTAAATTCTAAAGGTGATAAATCAAAAGCAGCAATGGAAACTGTATAGCACAGTTTCCATTGCTGCTTTTGATTATGCTGTATGATAGAATTTAGGTTCAAAATTAATTTATTCCACATTTGAATTTGAATTTTAAATGGTTACTGCATAGTTTCTTTCAAATAGTTGAGCATATTGGCGTAACATACACGACGTGCAAACTGTTTCGTATACTTTGAAACTCACTGGCTTATTATGTAACTTTGAAAACTTCGTAAAAGGCGTACCTACCGCGTCTGTTACCTGCCAATTACAATTGTAGTATGTTGCATGGTTGCAGCGTAAAGCTTGATAAGAGCTGCTAGTATATTCACTATATAACTTTTGCCTTTGTATATTTAGGAGTTCAACACTCCGAGCACGAAGCAGACGGTATCGATGTGCTTTTGTTTTTTGTTTTTCATTACCGTACATTCAATTTTATTTTGAAACAATAAACAAAACATTATTCGGGATACTGCGCATTGGTAACAACAAACAGGTAAGATGCGAATGGTAAAGTCAAAACAGTTTCGTCTTTTACTGTATACATTATTCATTGAATATTTAGATTCTTTTAGAAAAAAATACGTTTATACTAAATATAACTTTGTAATACAATTCAAATGCAATTTCCATTTAGGTCAATTAATTTACAGGCAGGTACTAAAGTTCTTTAAACCAACTAAAGTATTTTTTTCTATATATTCTACTCGTTTTTGGCACTCGAAAACTCGTAGGTAATACGACCATCGTAAGCATACAATATAAACAGTCACATTAGATACAACTAAAATCGGACAGTGAGGAAATAAAAATGCGAAAATAAATGAAAATACTGAAACTACTAGTGCATAGGAGTATTTTGTAACTATCAAATAAATCTTAACAATGGAATTGAAATTAAAAAATTCAAAGAAACTAAACAGTAGTGATGGGCTGACTATAGACTGGACTGGCTTTAGCGACATAACTTTTGGCTATTGATTTAAAAAATATATACAGTCTAGGAACATCGTTAGATATACAAAGTTTAGATTATTGTCTTATCGTCGTCTCCATATTGTAAGGCTTGTCCACTCTGCATCAGGGAGGCACTCCGGTATCACCGGATGCCAACCTACCTCTGTCGTGTGGTCGAGGCCTGTTTGACGGACAGGGCCGTCATCTACCCCGGTCACGAGGGAGAATGGAACCGGCAAGAGATGTCGTGCGGTGTCCCACAGGGATCGGTCCTGGGGCCGCATCTGTGGGACATCGGATACGACTGGGTGTGGGAGCGTCGTATGTTACGCTGACGACACGTTGGTCCTGGCGCAGGGGAGGTCGCACCAGGCGGCGGCTGAACTAGCGACACACGGGGTTGCGACAATCGTGGACAGGATCCGGCAATTGGGACTCGAGGTGGCCCTGCACAAGTCCGAGGCCATGTGTTTTCATGGTCCTCGGAACGCGCCACCGTCGGGTTCCCAAATAACGGTAGGAGGAGTTCACATCGGCGTCGAGTCGACGATGAAGTACCTAGGACTCGTCCTCGACAGCCGGTGGAACTTCGTGGAGCACTTCCGACGTTTGGCTCCCAGACTGGAGCGGGCCGGGGCTGCTTTGAAGCGGCTCCTGCCCAATCTAGGGGGTCCAAACGCCTCCTGCCGGAGGCTATACGCGGGGGTCGTGCGGTCCATGGCCCTTTACGGGGCACCGGTTTGGGCGCGTTCATTGAGGCGGCGGCCAGCCCGCCGGTTGAACGCGTCCCAGAGGGTCATGGCCACCCGGCTGGTCCGGGGATACCGCACGGTCTCCGGTGAGGCGGCGAGCCTCCTTGCCGGATTACCGCCATGGGATCTGGAGGCAAAAGTCCTCGCGCACATTTGGGAGTGGCGCGAGGAGGCGAAACGCCGGGGCGTTACTCCGCTGCCGCGAGAAATCGCGGCACAGCGGACAGAGCTCCGGCGGGATCTCATGGCGTCATGGAGAGTGCGATTGTCGCAACCCAGTGCTGGGCACGCCACTATTGCGGCAATAAGTCCGCTCTTTGAGGAGTGGCTAGAGAGGCGCCACGGCGTCCTCACCTTCCGCCTAACGCAGGTCCTCACCGGACACGGTTGTTTCGGGAGGTTCCTGTTCCGTATCAGGCGGGAGGAAACGCCCGGGTGTCATCACTGCGTGGATCGCCCGGAGGACACGGTTGAGCATACGGTGGAGGTCTGTCCGGCTTGGGCAGAGCATCGCCGTGTCCTCGTGGAGGCGATCGGCGGCGGGGATCTCTCGCGTCCGGCCCTAGTCCAGGCCATGGTGCGGAGCGAGAGGGCATGGGAGGCCGTCACCTCCTTCTGCGAAGCAGTAATGCTCGCGAAGGAGGAGGCAGAACGCGTGAGGGAGAGGCAAATTTCGCGCCCTTACGCCCCTAGCCGCCGCAGGAGACGCCCTGGGCGTCGGGAATCGCAGGCCGATTCCCGGCCACCGTAGGCGCGGGCTTGCGGACGGTGAGCAATGGGTAGCTCGCCGTCCGATAAGGACCAGGCCCGGGTCGACGGCGCGTTGTGTTCCACGCGCGCCTCAAAAAGATGTCAGCACAACGGAAGGGGTCCGATAGGACCGATGCCTGCCGGGGTTGCGGGAAAGTCCGAAAGGGATACCGTGGCCCCTGGCAACGTAAAGGCAACGGAAGGAACACGGGTGGGTTTTAGTCAGTAAGAGTCTGACACGCCCTCCCGCTCCACCCAGAGCGGGAGAAGTTATTTGATAATTTCCCACCCAAAAAAAAAAAAAAAAAAGTCTTGTCCACTCTGAAATGACGCTCTACTGCATTTTACGCACACGGTAACGCGGTAGTTGGGCGCGTCATTTAAGAGTGGACATCCTATATAACCAAATGCGACATAATATGTTTAACATTACATTCCTTCCTACATTAAATTGTTTAACAAAAAGTTTTCACGTCCATTAGATAATTACTGAAACTCGTCCTCACATTTGTTTATTCACAAGAAAGTCGTGGTGGCAGCTTAATGGCGTGTTTCCGACAGTAAAATTATGTTCCTGCCTACGTTGTGGGAACGAAACCTGCGGACACAGCTAATAATGAAAATTTTTAATATCATCGGAGAAAGCAATGATAATAAAACTTTTTATTGGTTTTCGGACTGGAATAATGTAGTCTGTCTATTTATAGGCAACTAGCTGTTTCCCGCAACTTCGGCTGTGATCCTGGATGAAAAGTATTTAATGTCCTTCTTCAGATCAAAGTCTACCCCTGTGCCAAATTTTCATCCAAATCGGTTTAGCCGTTTTAGCGTGAAAGCGTAACAAACAAACTCACTTTCATATTTATAATATTATACACTAGCTGCGCCCCGCGGTTTCACCCGTATAAGTCTCAATCCTGTGGGAATATCAAAATAAAAAAAAGTATCTTATGTCCTAACCCAGGTCATGGTCTACCCATGTGCCAAATTTCATCTAAATCCGTTCAGCCGGTTTAGCGTGAACAAAAAAACAAACAAATAACCAAAAAAAAAACTCACTTCCGCATTTATAATATTAGTTAGGATATATTTATGAACAGCTGAAACTGCTAAATGATTAACTTGCTCGGGATTTTAGTTTGATTTCACTTTTAATGTTTATTCAAAATTATTTATACTGGTTTTTCAGGTAAATAGTTTTGAAGCCATGTTCCTTTACCAACCTGAAAGCTGAATGATTAAGGAACATAAACTTCTGATGCTCCTTGCAGGTCACATCTTAGAAATCTCCTTAAATTCCCTCCCCACTCAACCGACTTCTACTCCTACTCCTTTAGTGTGCATGCGGTACGGTTGTGGAATTCACTACCGCCTAACATTAGGGACTGCCAAACTGTTGCAGTTTTTAAAAGAAGAGTGAAAGAACACTATCTTTCCACTTCGTCATAGTTGCATATTTGGTATTTATTATTATATTATATACCTACTAAATTATAATTATTAGTATATATATTTAAGAGATATTTATTTTGAAAGTATGTATGTAAGTATATTCTCATATTGAAGGTCATATTTTATATTAGTGAATGGTTAAATGTTTTTATTTTATGTATTTTATTTTCTCTTCTACTCTTACACACGTTGTCTAAATCTCTTTTTATCCACTCTCCTATCGCAGGTATGCTGGAAGAGATTTCTTTAGAAATAAGCATCACCTTTGTACGTATTTTTCTGTTCCTTTTTCTTGTCTCTTTATATGTGTGTACATAAACTGTTAAATAAATAAATAAACGGAAAATACGTCTCTATTGGGATTTATAGTTCCGGCAGCGTCAAATCAGCCGAAAGATGTCCAATACATAGGTCCCCTAGGTATCACTACTACAAATGTTGATCTTGGATGTGTTGATGTTTTTTTAGAGATTGTTCGTCCTCTGTCTAATTCAAATTTCTTAAATTATCTCTCTAAAACCGCATTATCACTTTTAATGACACTACCAAGATACATATATATTGCTTAAAATAATTAGAGCAATGCAGTATCACTAACGTTAATAGGTTTCCAACCAAGGTTACTCCCATAAGGGAATAGTTCCATTAAATTATGTAGATACTACGTCATTTTATTTACGGTATATTTTACTATAGCAGTGATTATTTAGCTCCGTACAACTGAGCCACTTGAGACCAGGCTGCCATAGTTCTTTTGTTTATTTTACCTGTTCAATATTCCGACTTGTTGTATTTGTAAATTGTTGGAAGCTTGGAAATTATTGTTTCATTGTTACTTTAGTTTAGAGATTTGAATTTGTTTACGTTGGCCATTTGGTTAGATTAGATTTTGCTCAATTTAGTCCTCGTCTTTTCTTACAATTTTAGCTTTGTCGTTAAAGTGAAATAAATACGTAAACTGCTAAGTTCAATATCGAAAAAAAATATTTTAAGAAATTTAAATCTGGACTTGTGTTGTTGTACAAGTTCAAGTAAAAATTGGGCAACCGATTAGATTAGATTTACAATCAGCATTCAGAGTAGATGTACCCAGGATTTTGTAATTTCTATATTTAAAAGAGTGTCCTTGGAGTTTCTTGCCCGTTCTTCTCCATAGAGATCTACGTTTTGGAATGGGCAACTAGCTTCAACTTTCTGACTAACTGTCCGACTCTTTGACAATTCAAAAGTGCCTGTAAATGGTTTAATTGAAATAAATGCTTTGAGTTTGAGTTTGAGTAAACAATAAAAAAAAAACTAAAACGATAAAAAGTAATTACGTTCAATGTAAAACATACATATTTAAAAGTGCTCAAAAACCACAACTTATGTCGAACCAATCAATCGGTTTATTTGTGAAACATAGGTGTTTACATAAATAGGGAGTGCGCTATGTTTTGTCATAATTAATACATACAAATTTTATAAGGGACCCAGTTCTTGAAATCCTAGATCAATTCTATCAACTTCTGTTACTGCTAACCTTAAGGGACACTACAGACAGACACTATGTATTTACTAACCATGTCGTGTCTGACCGTAATCTGACGCCGTTGGACTAACTTCACAGTCACTTCGCGCGTTATCGGGGGTAGGGGACAGTTTGAGATTGGGGACAAACAGTCGAGTTTGAGAAGTCTGGGGACTTGTGTATCACAGGACAGGACAGGTGTATCGCAGGATTTGTAGGACTGCTACTAGTTTAGATAGTCATTGTTACTGTGTGTAGTGGCATATTTTTTTATAGGAAGTGTATAGAGTGTCGCTAGCGGCACTTTATCCCTAGCGGATATAGTGCCGCTATTTGTGGCATAATAGTGACGCTGCCTCGGCCCGGCTAAATTGCCGTAAGCATTGTATTGTCATTGTCACTGTCACTTGTTAATTTGTTTGATTGTTGAGGTTAGTTCGCCGCTCTTTGTATTGATTGTTCGTATCTATTTTAGATAATTATATCAAAAGTCACTACAATTACTGAATTTACGAAAAAAATAAGTAGCAAACGAAAATGGCTGAAAGAAAAATGAACTATGACCCTACAATGTGTGGCCAGGGCCCGTTTAGGCACAAGAGAATGCAATGTTTTGGGAATGTGGTGTTTTACAGCGAACTAACCTCAATAATCAAACAAAATAACAAGTGACAGGGACTCAGTGACAATGACAATGCGTAAGCATTGCATTGTCATGGTCACAGTCACTTTAGCTGGGCCGAGGCAGCGCTGCTATTATGCCGCTAGCGGCTCTTTGTCCGATAGGGATAGAGTACCGCTAGCGGCACTTTATATACTGCCATTTTTATATAGGTGTGTCACATGGTTCGATTTATTAATTAGTGCAATGTAATAAAAAAATCCTCTTGCTAATTTTTCAAGATTGCATTCTACCACACGCAAGCGTCGAGCTACTCGAGTATACCGAATGGTTTAAAAAAAGTGGAATGACTTCATGAATATCCGAGTCCCCCGGAGTGCTTGTAACGAAATACTTAAAAAAATTAATGTAATCAGCCGGGATGGTATCGATCCTGCACTCTTGCGGTGTAGCGTGTCTGCGAATATTATTAATGGATTCTAAATTGCCTTTAAAGCATACTTCCGCGACGAGCCAAACGTGTCAACGAGGTTACTTTCGCAAATGGATTAAATTAATATTTGTGTACAAGCGCCGTTTGCGACGTTGCTTGGTTTTGTGAGATAGGGAAATGCGGCGGATGGTGTTTGTTTCAAGTTTTAATTTGACCTTATGTGTGATGCTTATTGTGGAGGGAGAAATATATATAGTTGAAAACCGACAAATTGTTAATCATAACAGGCTTGATTCTTCGGACCAACATCACCGATTTAAGGCTGACGCACACTACAGACAGGCCGCACCGCACTTTTTTGTATAGAAATGCGCTGCGGCTATAAGGTGCGCTTAGCTTTGCTGAATGTCAATTATAAATATAAATTATATTTTATAGGTACTTAGCCCATCATCAGTAGAAAAATGCTGGATTGTATTACCTGCTTGGTTTTAATATAGAGATAGTCAGACAATCAGTTCCAGAACTAAAGCATTTATTACCTAAATGTGTATATTACGCGTGGCCGTAATAGACGCAATCACATATCCGTATATCATGTCCATAACAGAATAATGGCGGGTCGTGTAAAGTAATTACATATAGTTTGATTTAGCTGATGAGGTTGGATATAAGCGGTTGTAGTATAATCACAAACAAATCTCAAAATTCATGTGGGCTTCACGTTTGTTAATAATCCTAATGTGTTAGAGGCTTTATAATTTACAGCCGCATATTGCATGAATGGTATTAATGGGTCCGACTAACGATAAAGTTTTGGTGAAACGTGTTATGGCTCATTTACATAATTTCTGCAGTCTAAAATGTGATGGATTCTAATCGCAATCTACTAAAGACTGGAAACGTGTTAATCAGGCAAGAATAAAAAACGAAACGATTTTTTTATATTTTTCATATCCACAACTGGGAATCTCTTGGCCTGCATTTCACTTGATGGTAAGTGATGATCTGGCCGAACGTGGAAGCGAGCTTCACCCGGTATTCTCAACCGCAGAGGAACCGGCTATCTTACCTCTAACTGCTTAAAACAATAATGCTGTTAACATTGTTGTTATGGCGACAGACTTAGATAAGATGGTGGTAGCTAGCCAGGCGGATTCAGACAAGCCCTACCACTAACCAAACCGAGCAGAATTTTATTCCCCCACTGGGAATCGCACCCAGGTTCCTCAGGGTCTGAGATAGGTGGTCTAACCACTAGATCACAGAGGCAGTTCAATTTGAAAGAACAAAAGCGCATCAGAATAATGTGTAAATAATCTTACCACAAATGTCTCCCCTCCCCTGACCCCTCAGTGCCTCGGAAAGCACGTTAAGCCGTGGTCCCGGCTGTCATTCGTAGATCTTTAACAGTCGTTGCGGGTAGACAGAAGCCCAAAAGTCTGACAACCAGTCTTACCAACGGGTATCGTGTTATCCAGTAACTGGGTTGTGGAGGTCAGATAGGCAGTCGCTCAAAATACTGGTATTCAGCTGCATCCGGTTAGACTGGAAGCCGATTCCAACATAGTAGTGCAGTATTTAAAAGAAGAATGAAAGAACACTATCTTTCCACTTCGTCATAGTTGCGTAGGTATTTATTTATTTTAGAAGTATGTACTCGTATGATTGTATGTATGTATGTAAGTAAGTATATTCTCATATTATTTGTTTTATTTTATTAAGAGAATTGTTTTGATTTGATGTTATTTACTTTCTCTCTATTACGAACACACGGTGTCTACATTTATTTTATTTATTTATTTATTTAACAACATACATCTACCATTACAGCTAACCAATGCGGTAAATGCGCCTTAATTAATACTTAACTTAACTTAATTGTTACTTATAACTAATACCTATAACTAATTACAAACAAAGCATTCCTTGTGAATTCACCCAGAGAACAACAGAATAAGTCAATCTCACTCGCTATGAGGTTGAGCGTGCGGAGTGCACGCGTCAGCGGCGCCTCTTTTAACAGGTTGGTCCGAGCACGCGCGCGCATCTCTTTTTACCCTCTGTCCTATCGCAGGTATGCTGGAAGAGATTTCTTTAGAAATAAGCATCACCTTTGTACGTATTTTTCTGTTCTTTTGTTCTTGTCTGTTTATATATGTGTGTACATAAATGGTTAAATAGTTGGGGAAAAGCTAGGCAGATTTGATTATTATGAATACAAATGACAACTAGACTACGCAATAATTATTAAACCTATAATTCGCCGTCAATTTGATTGCAGACAGATAAAGAAAGCTAAGTCGACCGGACCTTGATTGATATTTAATGTTTACTCATAATGGACATCCGATAATCCGTAGAAATCGATTTATGAAAATGACTAGGCATTTATTTTGGCACTCGCCACAGAAGATAATTAATGCAAACAGACTGAATTCTAGAATTCAATTCAACGAATAATGTTTTAAACCACACCTAAAATGTGAAATTTAATTGAAATCAAATCCCAAATTCAATCTAGTTCCAAGTATTCACGTGACAATACATTGGAAACTTTCGAATACGCAATTAAAATCAAAATTCGGATCGGTTTTGATTGAATAAATTTCTAAACAAATTTTCATTTAGGTAGGTACTCACCTAACTAAACTTGGATTATAAATTATTGGATATTTAAATGTTTGAATAAATTAAGGAAGTTTCTAACTAGATAATCAAAGTATTTATCTACTGATGGAATGTTAACTGTTATTACGAACTTAATCTTCATTGTTCAGTCTGATTTATAATCTCCTCTGAAATAAATTAATGTTTAGAAACTATTTGTATCATTTAAATCAATAGAGAGTTGATGAATGAAGGACTTTCTACTCAAACTTTCTTCAACAAAATGTAACGACTCGACTCTAGGGCCCTACTTGCTACCTTGTTTAAATTATTTCCGATGTAGCTGATAAGGCAATCATCACAAGCACGCATCACGAATCGTGAAAAATGACGGACACGTCTTAAATCACGTACCATCTTTTAAAAATCACGATAGTCAAAAAACTCGAATCGTGATTTTTTTATGACGGATCCGCTGAAGTGCTCGTACAAGACTGAACTCTGAATGTGTGAACACCTATACGGATATTTTGACGAATCGCGAAATAACTCGTTTCCGTATGAACGTGCATCCGTCATGACATATCGTTTTTTTTTGACGAATCGTCAATTACGAGTCCCGTGTGAATGAGCTGTATTTTGTACAATAATGTACTACAGCCAGATTCATATTATTTTTTAAAGATTGAGGCAATAATTGTATAATGATTATAGACACAGCCATAATGGTGTGTTTGTCTTTACCTAATACTTTCCACGAAGAGACGTCACTCATTGTGCGCTTTTATGTTTCTAACGTGACGATATTGTCGTGGGCGTCCACGTCTTCCATGTCCATAAAATGTACGGAAATACGTGCACGTTATAACGTTATCGTCAGCAGTTTAGTAGCGTCTTCATATATTTGCATACATTATACTATGCCCTGTGTTATCGGGATACCAAGACGTGGCAGTGGACGTCCACGATAATATCGTCACGTTAGAAATTATAAAACCGCACATTAGTATTCGAGAGGTGAAACCATTCGGAACCACAGCAAATACATTTTACTCATAGGTTTAATCCCGTACATAATTACGATACTCCTAATTGACGGCGACTGATTGCCGTAGCGGAATAAGGCTTTATTCGTTCCGCGTGACTGCTTTGATTTCCGTATGCGGACGAAATTCCGCTTCGTGTGCAAATTGTTCAGCAATGGGTATACGGTAAGCTAGGCCTATCGTCCCTTGACAAGGAAGCGTTACTCAGTAAGCTCTGTAACTTGAATGTTTTGTAGGAGAACCTTTTATTGTTTGCTAATTTCTTAAGGTAGTCGGGATATATGACATTCTTTCTTCTTTCTACGTCAGAAGGTAACTAAGTAAAGCAGGTACCATACTTATTGTCTTATGCACTTGTTTAGGAACTCCAAAGAAACAGACCAGCCGGTCTATTTGTAATAATCTCACGGTGAAAACTTAGGTGAAGTGAACGTGAAGTGAGCTGTCATTCCACCTGCTGCTACGGACTGACAGCTCACTCCGTGCTCACTTCACCTAAGTTCTCACGGTGAGATGGTTACAGAATAGCACTGCTGTACCTGCTTGAGCCTTCACATATGCGCAACATTTAGCATATACGCACCATAACATGCTGCTATTGTTCCAAAAAGTGAGTAACCATTGACGAGTTCAAGTCGGTAGAAGATAGTCTTATTGGTTGCCCTGAATTATTAGTAGGTAATAAGAATAAATGATAGTCTACTTAGGTACAAAAAATCAGATACCTTCACAAACTGTTGAATTAAACGATGTCTTGGAAGACACTACATCAAGCTCTTGTGGAGGCCAAAATCCAATGTCGCAGTAATAGTCAAGACAAGAAGATATAACGTAAGAATATGAAACATTTAAAGTTGAAATATAGGTTGAAACAAAGGTACTAAGGCCGTTAAAGCACTTGAGAGACCAGTGCACAGAAATATTTCACATCTTTCATCTGCCATTGTCTGGATAGCTGGACATAACCCTATGCCCTGGCAGGCAGGCTGCCAAATGCACTAAAGACTGTGCCGGCGAATCTGCCCTGTCTAAATAAATTATTGTTATGCTTTATTCTAGGGTTGACACTGATTTTATTATACTTAACGAGTTTTATGGACCTGGCTGACGACCTAGTGAAGGCAGCGAAAAGTCAATAGAGGCGAGAAGCACAGGAACGGTCGATGTTGTTTAACTTGGGGGAGGCCTTTGTCCAGCATTTGAGGCCTTTCGGCTGAATGGTTGAATGTTTGATGGTTTGCATAGAAACAGGTTGTATACTTACAATACACAGAAATGAACGTCGATATGAGTGTCTCGTCGATAGAAAGAGACTATGACGCACTAAAGGAGTGTCCATAAAGTCTACTCTAGATAAAATTCAATGCTGCATTGCGTAAGTACAAAAATGTTAACATTTATGTAAAAGCACAGATTTTATTATCAACCCCTTTTCTCGAAAGAAAGAAAATGAATCATGTATAATAAACTTAAAGCATCTGTTGCTACTCACGCTTTTGTTAAAGTAAGTATGGGCTATTACCTCAATGATGAAGCAGGGCCATTATGCACTTTGGTCATTTCAAAATTACACATTATTATCTAAAGTGGCCTTTGTTATACGGAATCTAATTTAGGTTTTATTCAAGCCAAAACGAATTTTACCATCGACTAGCTTCATGTGATCAACGAGCACTATTTTAAACTCTTTGACTTTTCAGTAAAATCCTATTTCACCTTTCGTAATCTAAAAACGAACCTAATACCATATGGTTTTTATAAAACTACTGGTGAGTAAAATTTATTTAATTTAGAAGAAAAAGGCTAGAGTAAATCAGCTTACCGGCTTTCGTTACACAAACAGAAAATGCAGACCACCAAATCCAAATGTGTGCCCGTTCGCAGGTAATACTACACTCACATTAATGAACACGAAAATCTTTTTATCCTTTGTGTAATGCAATCATTATCCCCTTTATTTACACATTATGCAAATTGTTTTTATGCAACGAAACACAACTGAGTCATCAAACCTTCATTTTTGTTTTCAATTAATTAAAGACGAAATTCGAAGGAACTGAATTTCAAAACGCGTATTTCTTTTTTTTTCTTTTCTTATGTCTTTCATGGTACCAACTCGTAATTACGGGAAATGCGTACCAATATAATAGATCCCGTGTCGAGTTACGAGTTCTTTGAAGATGAATATGATTTTAAAGATATCCCGATATGTATAAGGTTTTATTTGGCGTCGATATGATGAATATATGAAAACACTCCGAGTCGATTCGATTGTCAGTTTATTTTTGTTCGTCCTTTGAATTTTTAAGTAATTTGGTATCGATTACTATTTTGTACTTTCAGATACTTTTATAAAAGGATCCGACACGAATCGCTCTCAAATATCTTTCCACTACAGTATGTTTGATGAAGATATAGCAATTAAATCAGATACTTTCTAGAGAGACTGTTGGATTTTTATATCGATATCAAATGATAAAAAAGAAGAAGTTGAAGGTAAAAAAATGTCGGACTATTAGTATATGTATTTCTACAGAAGTTTTATATAGGTACGTGATTTTCCCACAACAGTAGCTATAAAAAACTACTCAATTACAAGACACTCGCACGATTGCGAAACTGTCATACATATTTCGCCTACATTCTACGTTCAATATTGATTTCTCTTTGTCTTCCATTTAAAACTTTTTTCTACGACAGTTGTATGAATTGAACGGCAGAACCACAAAGCAAATGAATGCGGAGCTCGTGAAACAAATTGAAAGAAAAAAATGCGATTCGATATTGAAACAGGGAACAAAAATATGCGCGACCGTCGATAGGAACGATGAGACTATAGAAAAGATTTTTGACAGTTTTTGCAAGTAGGACTTTCAATGGGACTGTCTTTATTCTTGTTCTATATTGGGAATCTTTGGAAATGGCATGAATGCCAAAACAATTTTAAACCAAACCATTAAAGGCAAAGCGTCAAGTAAAGTGTTGCTAGCTACCTAATAATATTAACTAACTATACTGACTCTGGTCCACTCAAATCTGTATGGTTCTTCCTTAAAAAGACCATCTCAGACGTTAATCTGGATGGTCCTCAAATGGCCTGACCAAGATTATGTCTGGACTTTAAAAGAGACTGTGACCTCTGACTTTGTTTCGGTCTTTCTTCTCAGAGTAGTCAGTTATGAAACACCAAACTCATCTAGTTTTAAAAACATAATTTAATTTTGACGTGTGAACATGTTTTTATGAACCAATTTACAGAAATAAGTATCATTTATCATATTTTTAACCGATTTCCATAAAGGAGGATCTTCCATAAAGGATGATCCTATGTTCGTAGCGTGTTTTATTTTTTAATATATGTCCACTGATTTCTCCGACAATTGTGGACCGATTTTGAAAATTCATTTTTTGTTTGAAAGGGTATGCTCTCGAGCTGGTCCGGTATAAATTTTATTAACCTTACTTGGATAGTTTTTGAGTTAGCTTCAATAATACGTATTTTTCTCACTTGGTCTATATGGATGATATGATAAGTTCCTGTCACTGTTATTTACATAGCAGGTAGTGGTATTTGAATTTGTGTGGGTACAACTATAAAGTGAAAAATAAAAGCTTTACAAAAAAAAAAA
This sequence comes from Xanthia icteritia, assembly GCA_949128155.2. Classification (NCBI taxonomy): domain Eukaryota; kingdom Metazoa; phylum Arthropoda; class Insecta; order Lepidoptera; family Noctuidae; genus Xanthia; species Xanthia icteritia. The sequence goes on along the minus strand of OX421942.2, from coordinate 8,766,131 downwards.
CCTGCTTCCAAAAAAACACTACACAGTGAAAAATAACTTTAATTTTGGAAGTCGGTGGCAAAAAGAAATTAAAGTAATTTTTCATTGTGTAGATTTTTTTTTGGAGGTTGGTTTGTTTATTTTTGTAAAAAGTTTTATTAAACTGAATTTAAGCTAGCATATTATTTGTAGTGATCCAGTGACAACATGGCTGCTAGTAGATTTTTACTGGATTCTAATAAAAATGTCCAATCATACCTTAGATTAAGGAATATTCAAACACCTTAAACACTTAAAATAACGTCTGTAAGTCATGTATATATAGTACGCATACATTTTGCCAGTTGCAAACTTGTGAGACACCTATAATGATGCTACATGATAAAAGTTTGATACAGCATTAACTATGATGATGGTTAAAGAGACATTTAAAAAAAAAAAAAGCATTTTTGTATTTAACCGAGAAATCCTCACTGCAACCAATTCGTCACGATACGCGAAATTACAGTCAAGCCCCACTGTGACCAATTGGTTACGGCCGACTCACGCGGCTTAAATCACTATTTTTACTGCTAAAGAATGGCCAGTATCGTCTGTGAGCTGTTTCACCCTATGCCCTGACGGATATTCTCGTCAATTAGACCTAAAATAATAAAAAAATTACAGGTGACACCGAAAAATTCTGAAAAATGGTGAAAGTGACGTAAAGCGCGCGTCAATGTCAAACCGCGGGGCTTGAACGTTAAAACGTCTCATTTTTGAAGGCCAGACCGAAAAAAAAAATGTGGTCGCTTAGTCCAGTTTATCTGGGTTCAGTATAAAAAAAAACTGCACGGAAACCCATTTTCTTTAGACTAACCTCAGAGTCTAGCCATTTTGGGGTTTATTTATAAACGTTGCTTAAAGTTAAGTAATGATTAGCGATTGTTTAACCATACATTTTTGACGTTTGTACGTCATTTAACTTTAAGAAACGTTTATAAATAAACCCCATTATCATTTACATATAGCTTACGCACACATAAATATTTCCATAATAACAAGAAAGTCGTTGCATTTGCCGTACGCAATGAACTTTTGTTACTTATTTGAAGACTACAAGTACAGAGTGCATTTTGTCTCTCAAGTGACGCAAATAACTTTTCAAAGCGGCATACCTGACATCGGAGGACTTATGCGGAATGTTGCCAGTCCTTTTAATTAGGTTCAACGAAAAAATTGGCTATTTTTGTTTTAAAATGTTTGTGATAGTCCGAATTAGGTTTTTAGGGAACACCTAAACCATATAATCCACCTCTGCCCAACCCTTCAGGAAAACAAGGCGTGATGTTATGTGTAAAAATCTGTAAAGTTATCCACGTGGATGTCGGAAAATATCCCACAGGAACGTGCTACCGGGATTTAGAGTATCCTATGCCCTAACTCAGGATACGGCCTATCAACTAAATCCGTTCAGCCGTTACGGCATAAAAAGGTTAAAGGCAGATAATAAATCTGTTTGTAGAGTTCAAAATGAAAAGTTGAAACCCTTTGTTATCTATCAAGCTCCTTTTTCTCAGGAACGCGTGGAGGCATCAAGTTGAAATAGATATCAACAGTTTAGATCTACGGTCTCTTGGAGCTGTAACGAAAATCAAATTTCCAAGTCAACGCAATAAAAAGATACGGCCATTTATGCCGCATATTTTGGCACTCGCAAATACTTCCCGTTGGCCCAGCAGCTTGAAGTTTGGCGAGAAGCAAGGTCAAGTAAAGAGGAAAATTTGAAAATTTGTCATTTATAGTTATATGTGAACTGCCAACTTAAGTTTGTTCTTCAGTGTGGTATCAATAATTCACAGGTCGTGTCTCGAAGTAAAATTAAGTCTGTATTTCATTACTCTACTAAAATTGTTTTTCCTTCAATCCGGATTTGGAAATTTGGGCAGCCGAGCAAGCATAGCTTTGAAACGGAACCCTCAGGGCGCAAGTCCTACACACACATGTCGGGTAAAAAAAAAATACTAGATTATATATAAATTATATAAAAAATAATAGATAGATTCTAAATGCCTTACTTAAAATACAATTTTTTATTTAAATATTATTATCACCATTAATTTGTAATACCTAATCTAGTGCCGCCATTGAACATATAATACCTACATGCTAGAAAGGTCAGTTTAGGACTTTAAATTATAATAATATATAATAATAACTTTTGACCGAGTGGGCCGAATTTAATGAAATAAATACTAAATATTAATTCAAGATATGACTATGACTAGATTTCCAATCCCTTAGATCGCTTGACAAGAAGACACAAAACAAACAATATTACATGTGAATTTTAAAATCATCCCCTATTCCATCATTTCCCAAAGGGGGATGATTTCACAAAAACGCTGAAATGCGTAATTCTTTATTTCTTACCAATAGCATAAAGGACATTGTTAAAAATGACATATGAAACTTTTAAAATAATTACTAGTTTATTTTATAATTTACATTACAATTATTACAACAGAACGGACACTAATTTCAAAAACACTTTAAAAAGTAAGTCACTTCGGTCTTCATTTTGAATAGGCTCTCTCAGCACTTGATCTATGAATAAGGTTTTTAGTTAAAAACAGAATAAAGCGATTGAAAGCGCTGTGTAAAACGAGCAACATCAACACTGACAGTCGTTACATTGACAGATGCCATTTTGAAATTTGCTAGTAATAACAGTGTCGTTAATTTGTCACTCAGAGTCTAGGGAACTACAAATAAATTAGTTTAAAGAAAGAATGGTTCTGACTAGGTACCTACATATAGCACATACATATTATAATGAAACCTTTGAACATAAAATTCAATGTATTTTCACTAATAAACGCTAAGTTCATATGTTTCTATTGGCCTAATTATAACCCCAAAATCCGAGTGTTTTAGATTTTTTTACAATTTCCCAGAAGTGTCCGCGATTTTAATTTAGTTTCAATCGAATATATGCATTATTTAGAATACAGAAAGTAAATTCACGTCTCTGTTGGTTTTTAGGTGAACGATGTATGGACGCCGAACAATCTCCTTTGAATTTTTCCCTAACTTAAGAAATGTCCATACAAACTTTCATCCCTTAAACCATTTCCTTTAGAATAATTTTGGAGATAAAAAGTACCCTATGTCCTTCAACGGGATGCCATTTATCTCCATGTCAAATTTTATCGAAATCCGTTCAGTGGCTTAGCCGTGAACAGGTAACATACAGATAGACAGACAGTTACTTTCGAATTTATAATAATAGTTCTTTACCTATGAAATTGCCGTTTTGTATGAAAAAATTTAAACTATTTTTTTTCATGTATTTTTTATTTGTATTAATCGAAGTAATCACCCATGCAATCAATTCATCTTTGCCAACGCAGTGGCAGTTTATTGATGCCCTTGTTAAAGAAATCAGCTGGACGGGAGGCAACAAATTCTTCAAAGGCATTTTGTACTGCCTCTCGGGTATTGAATTTTTTTCCCGCCAAGAAGTTATCCAAATTCTGGAAAAAGTAGTAGTCTGTAGGCGCAAGGTCTGGTGAGTAGGGCGGATGACGGAGATCTTCCAACCCCAGTTCTTGTAACTTGGAGACCGTCTGCTGTGCAGTATGAGGTCGCGCGTTGTCGTGCAGGAGCAGCGGAGACGAGCGATTGACCTAAGCTGGTTGGAGACGTGCCAGCTTCTCCATCATTGTGTTCAGTTCTTCACAGTACACCTCTGCAGTAATGCTTACCCCGTTTGGTAAGAAGCTGTGATGAATCACACCGGCGCTAGACCACCAAACAGTGACCATCACTTTTCTAGGGGTAAGTTTTCGTTTAGGGCATTGTTTAGTTGCTGAACTAGGATCCAACCAACTTGCTGAGCGCTTGCGGTTATCAAACAGAATCCATTTTTCATCGCAGGTAACAATGCGGTTCAAAATTCCTTCATTTGTGTGTCTGTTGAGCAGTGCAAGGCACGCCTCGACGCGTACTTCGCGCTGGCGATCATTGAGTTCGTGGGGCACCCATTTGTCAAGCTTTTTTACCTTGCCAATTTGACGCAAATGGACCAATATTGTTTTGACGCTAACGTCGAAAGCTGCTGCTAATTCAGCCGTAGATTGTGTATCATCAGCTTCCACAATCGCATTTAATTCGTCATTGTCGACCAAAGTCTTCGGACGACCGCGAGGTTCATTTTTCAGGTCGCAATTTCCAGAACGAAAGCAAGCAAACCAATAACAGGTGGTGTGTTGGTTTGTAGTGTTAGCTCCGTAAACGTCGTTGATGTTGCGTGCCGCTTGTGCTGCGTTGCTGCCACGACGGTACTCATATTCCATAATTACTCGAATTTTTAACGTATCCATGATGACGAAATAGATTGAAATGCGACGAAAATGTAACACTAATCAATAAACAAATGACTACTTTTGGAAAAAAAATCCATGTTTTTAAAATAAAATTAATTTGAAATTAGAATTCTTAGCCAAATAAAAATTGTTTTGATTTGAAATGGCCAGTACTGCAGAACGGCAATTTCATAGGTAAAGACCTAATATTAGTATGGATTATATTTATAATTTTGAGTTAATTTCTTTCGCAGCCGGTTCAATTTTTTAAATTACTTTTTTATTGTTGTAAATCAATCATTCTGCCTAGCCTTTTCCCAACTATATTGGGGTCAGCTTCCAGTCTAACCGGATGCAACTGAATATCAGTATTTTACGTGGAGCGACTGCCTATCTGACCTCCACAACCCAGTAACTGGGTAATACGATACCCCTTGGTAAGACTGTTTGTCAGACTTTCGGGCTTCTGACGACCCATAACGACTGTCAAAGATCCACGAATGACAACTGGGACCAACGGCGTAACGTGCTTTCAGAGGCACGGAGGAGTCTCGGTATGTAAAGCTGGTCACCCATCCACAGACCAACCCCGGCAAGCGTAGCTTAACCTGATGGAGCGACCCGTGGGGCAGTTATTACTTAGCCACGAGCTCCTCTTTTTATTGTTATAGATATTATTATACTGGGAAAATAATGATATATCTTTTTACCCGACTACGACAAAGCCAAAAGGAAGGGTCATGATTTTAGCAGTCTATGTGTGTATGTATATTTGCTTTTATATTATTATATTTGCCTTGAGACGCACACCGCACGTTTTTATGTTCGTTGTCAAACCATTATTTTAAAGTGTGTCATAGCCAATAGTGTCATCACAATGTCTTGTTTTCTTCCTTTTTTATTTGTTTTTTATATTGGCACCTTGCAGCTATTTCCTAATAGCTAATTAGTCATTATTTAATCGTGTTTTTGTATGTTGTGCTGTTTTTTTGTGTGCACTAAATAAACGATTTATCTATCTTTTACGTGTGTTCCACCGTAGTGCCTAAACTACTGAACCTATTTTGATGAATAAGGTATCAATAGGTTCGTAATAATGGTCCGGGTAACATAGGCTATATAAATTCTACCCAAATTTAGTATGGTGGACTTTACATGTAAATTTCTGACCTCGGAAAAAAAATAATTGAGATAATCATACCATAATTGGTATCAAAAGAAAGGTCTTAACGAGCAGATTACATATATGTATTTGTCGGAGGAGGGACCCATGTGTCTTTCGTTATAATCAGTCATATTTTAACTACTGTGGGCATACTATGGGTAGTGTTGGTTATTGCGCAATAGAAAATAGAAAAACCGTTTGCAGTTCAGATTAAATTATAATTTACGATAACATTAATCACACTAGCATTTCACACACTATTGGTACAGGTAACTATTCGAAACGCGCGACAGTTTCTAAACGTGTTCACTGCTTGACCGTCACCCATGAAGTCTGCTTTGCTTCGGCCGGTCTGAGCGTTATTTTGTAGACTCTGTCAAGCGCCGCTAGGCAGCGCTGGCGTCCCGATTAGTTAACTCAATAAGAATTTCCGCCATAAAAATGTACAAACACTAATTTAGTAAACAAAGCAAAGCATCTAAAAACTTTGCATATACTATGTAAACTTAAAGAACTACCTACAAAGTAAAAAAAAAAAATAGAACATGTTAAAAATGTAACTCCTACCTTATAAATTTCACTTTCTTTGCTTTGTTAATTAATACAAATACTTAATTATGCCACAAGTCTAATATTTATATAGTTGCCTATACTGCGATTGAGGAAAACTGTTCCACCGTAATACAGTTTATACTAGTACGGGGGACAGAGCGAATCAAATCCGTATAAATTAACAACCAATTAATACGTTGTGTTACCTACACTAAATTAGACTTAGCTTATTGATAAAACTGTCTTAGAAAATATTGCGCTAGGTTGTTAGATTTACTGTAGCAAAAAAAGAAAGTTTTTTTTTTTTTTTTTTTATATATATTTATTTTATCATTATTGTCTAAGTAAAAAATATGTTTAAATTGTTAAATTAAAAAACTAGCAACAGTGAAACTGCGCAACGTACGGCGCGGCTGTAAAATAATAATAATTATATATATTTTTATTAACTGCATTTCCGTAACTATGTCAACTTTTCATAAGTAATTGTTATTGTATTGTCATCAGTTGGCACTGACAAAGTTCGCCAATTTAATCAAATTGAATATAACAATATTGAAACAATATCATTCATAGTGTTAATTAAACTCAGATAATTATACGGCTGTTTGTTGATTAGTTAAAATTTTACAATAATAATTATTTTGTTTGATGTTCAGTAATGGACTAAAATTTTGTTGACTACAATGTCGTAATAATTTGACACTTCAATTTAACAAGCATAATAATAATTATTATCGCTCGTAAAATTATTTTTTATGAAACTTTAAAATATAAAGTCGATATGATTGAATGCCTAAGCATGCATTGTGCATACTTAGGAATTCAATAATATCGACTTTGTGGTTGGAAGATACCTTATCCCGGTATTGGGTACGTTAAGAAGAGTTGAAACTTATAATTCGATATACCTAACCCATTTTCTTCTGACTACTCGTAAAATGTTATTAGGGTTTTCCATCAGGAATTTCTCAGTAACAGCCTGGAGTCTGGATTTGTGCCTGGTTGATAGCAAAAGGCTCGCCCCCTATTGTATTGAAGTTAAGCAACTTACTGGTGAAATGTGGGTATACTACAGGTATACCTCTGCCTATGCATTCGAGAATTAGAGGCGTGATGTTTTGTTATGTTATTAGTAAAATAATTTCAGTTGCAAAATTTGCAGCCCTTTTTTTTTTGTTTTTTTTTTTTTTTTTTTTTTTGGGTGGGAAATTATCGAATAACTTCTCCCGCTCTGGGTGGACCGGGAGGGCGTGTCAGACTCTTACTGACTAAAACCCACCCGTGTTCCTTCCGTTGCCTGTACGTTGCCAGGGGCCACGGTATCCCTTTCGGACTTACATTTTTTAGCCCTAACTGCTCATAAAAAAGAAACAAAAAACTGAAAGCTGATGCACATTTTGTCGAGCCTTTTACGATCTAAATTGCTTCGTAAATATTCTTTTTATTTTTTCTTGATTCACTCTCGAATAAAAGTCAGTGTCCCGTTTACGTCGCCTTTGTAGCTAGTGACAATAAAGTGTTTTGCAAGGAGCTAACGTGGGTATTTAAGTTGCAGACACCTCTTTGATGGATTTTTCTAACGTTAAAGAAAGATTTGATAAGATTATCCTTGCTGAACATTTTCTATTAAATTGGGAATACGCATCGAAGTGAAAATATACATCGTGGATTCACTTTGTGGGCTTTAAATTCACAGCATAAATAAAATGCTTTTTCAATTGTTTTTCAAACGAATGGCGTGATTCTAAAATCAAAACGAACATAGCTCCAACACGATTCTCTTGACAACAATAAAAAAAAATGTTGCGGGTGTTGTATCGAATTGTAGTCTCGTGGAAATTGATATGTAATATTGTTTGAGGGCCTCACAAACAAGATTAGAGTCGGGAACGTGCCTTAGGCCGTCAGTAAATCTAATTGTGACTCGTGTAGGGTGACGATCGACGGATGAATCCACCAGAGGACGCCTGTTATTATTTACATTTTATTTTTGATTGGAGACCTTTCACCGCTTCGATTTGGAAGCGATTGGACAAGGTCGTACTATCGACATTGTGATGACCTTTGAATGCCACCGAAGCGTTCGCATTTAGGGTTATTTATTTGGCTCTCTTTATGTTACTGGTTTTTAATATTATTTACCTATACGATCAGAAAATATTGAAGATGCCCAACTTAAGTAACTATCTACGCTGTTAGGTAGGTAATATGTATAGGAAGACGCTTATTGCTGTTAAATTTAATTTGCGACTAATATTAAAGTATCCTTAAAGAAGTTAAAGAAAACCTTTATCGCCTTTCAATTGTTTTTGTGCTCAATTCCAAATTCTCAATTCACCTAGTCTCTTGACTGTCTTATTCTCGGCAACTCATAAACGATTTAATATTCGAATCATACAAATAAATACACGATTACGTTGACTCTAAAGAGTCCAAAGAGACAATGATCCTGAACAAACATACTTGTGGTCCCTTATGACGTATGGGTTTCCTTGGCACTGAACATTTGAACAAGTTTTGCGGACAAACCGGCTGAGGTCGAACGTGACGCGGGTCCGAACGAATAACCCGATGCTTCCCGCTCGTCGTGCCAAAACGGTGGAATAAGCCCTTAGGTACCGTGTGGGGCTAAGACGCGGGCTAAATGGATTAGAACTTGGACAGAATAAGGGTAAATGTATACTGTGCTCTTGATTGAGTGTGTGTTAGTGTTGCGAGTTTCTGAGTTTTAAACTTGTTAAACTTACTTCTGTCTGGTTACAGAAGTAAGTTTAGTACCTACTGGTATCTGGCATACGGCATAATTATGGAAGTAGGTACCTTGTAGGTATATAGGAAATAAATTCAAATATACGCGTATATTGAATGATTCCAATTCTAATATTGTCCAGTGAACTAGTCAAAGCCAATCGCAGTCAACTGGAAAGTCAGAAAATAAACAAAAAATATACAAATACATGGACACTTTTTGTTCGCAAAGCTTATTAATACAATAGAAACAAAAGAAAAAACTTGTTATTTTCTGTCTGACATAACATGTTTAAGAACTTATTTAATATCTGAGAGAAAAATCTGTAAAACTTCGCTGCCTAAGTTCTGAATGGATGATAACAAGAAAAATTATCCCTTTGTGGTCAGCCCTCGGGCAACGGTTTACAGGGTTGGTCCTTTCAAAGAAAAAGTCCCAAGGGTAAAGTTCAAATGAGCGATTTCAGTACATCCCAAAGCGGAATTAGGAGGGAAGGAATATTTAAAATATAATAAAAATAATCCGTGAAAGTAACAAGGTTGGGAAGAGATATATTTATGGCTTCCAATTGGCTGCTCTGCCGCTTACCCCAGTTTTTCACTTGTTTAATCTTTTGTAGGTCACTTAGGGCCTGACACGGCTTTGTTTCGAACCGGTGATCTGGGGTACTTTGAAATTGGTTCGGACATGAATACCATTTTCTAAACAGCATCATCCATCTAGCTAGTGTGTAAAAGAGTAGCTGTAACTGTCAGTGCCTGAGAGGAAATCAAAATAGTGAAGGAAAACATCATGAGGAAACCGGTATGTCCTAGAATCAAGAGAAACTTAGTTCGATGACTAACAAATATAATACCTCTGAACAGCTAATGAGGGAATATGTGTTGGCAATGAATGAGCTGGTAAACTCACAAACAAACAACTGTGAGCAGTGTCAAACACCACCCAAAGTACTTACGCCAGATCATTCATGGACAACTCGCAATACCACCTTACCGCAGCCCTGTGTTGATTTGTCATTTCCTGCTATCACTGGTTCAAATAAACAATCTAAGCAAATTGTAAAAAATTATGTAGTATTATTTTGCGATGAGATTGGAAAGGAGTTAGGCCACTTGTTGACAGATGAATATCCAGGACACTCCATAATAAACTACTGTATGCCTGGTTGTTCTTTATTTGACATTATGAAAGTAATTATTAAATTTAACTTTAGCCAGGATACTACATTATTAATTTTTATGGGTAATAGGGGAAATGTGAACAAAGGAGAATTGCTCCAATATTACAGAACTTTGTGTAATCTTAGTTTAAGAAAAATTGTGTTGTTTACATTCCCATATAGTAACAGTTTGCCACAGGAAGAAAATAATTTAAGATTTGATTTAAATATGACATTGTATAATTGGACTTTCAATAATAATCTGTTCCATTTAATTGATACTAACAATTATGTTGGTAATAATTTAAAATTGACAAGAGATAGATATAATATTGTTATGTACTATCTTTCTGACAATTGTAAAAGACAGATAGCTGTGTCGCTATCATATTTTTTTTCTATTTCAGCCAAAAATTTGGCTAAACAACTTGCTTCTTTTGAGCAATGCAATGACATTTTAAATAATTCTGCCAATAATTTGGCAACAACGAATGACATGAATTATCATTTAAATTAGAAATTAGGACAATAGAGGAAACCTCTTGCTTAATAAATGCAAAAAAATTAAATACTGGTTTAAATCATCAAAATGTAAAAAAAAAATCTTCTTTAATATCTCACCCGTCAAATAGTAGTAATCTAAATAAATGTAATAATAATACTCTTAAAATTGTTCATCAAAATATACAGGGTGTGATAGGTAAGGAATTAGAATTGGAGCTGTTCATGAACTGTAGTTATATTGATATCCTATGTGTAACTGAACATTGGCTAAAAGCCCACCAGTTCATGTTCAGCTTTAACAACCACCAGGTTGCCAGCTCATTCAGCAGAGTTAATATGATACGTGGTGGCTCTTTAATAATTGTTCGTAACAATATGAAATTTAAAGAACGTAAGGATATTGTGAGCCTCTCTGTTGAGCGAGTTATTGAAATAGCTTGCATTGAGCTTGAGCAGTTCATTGTAATGAGCGTGTACAGGCCCCCATGTGCTTCATATGATATTTTTGAGAAATATATGGAAGAGGTATTGTTAAAGACTTGTAACAATAATAAAACAGTTGTAGTCTGTGGAGATTTCAATATTAATATACTGGATAAATCTGCTGTAGTAAATAAATTTATAACTTTATTAAAGTCGTATAATTTGTACAATACTTTCTTTGAGCCGACTAGAATAACTGCCACTAGTGCTACCTGTATTGACAATATTTTTACAAACTTAAGACCTTCTAGCCATTTAATTATAAATGAGCTGGACTCTGATCACTGTGGCCAGTTAGTCACTTTCCCTCAGAAAACAGTCAGAGCTCAAAGAAAACTAGTGAGTTTTGTTCCTGTAAATAAAAGTCGCTTAGGACAATTTAAAAATAATTTAATGGAAAAGCTACCGGGTTTGCCTTATCATGATGACCCGGATCAAGCTTATGCTTCACTATTTAAACTCATCAATTGTGAGTTTAGGAAGGTTTTCACCTCAAAAACATTGCCTGTTAGTGACCGCATTATATTAAGTGATTGGGCAACACCAGGTATTTATAAAAGTAGGCAGAGGTTATTTGAATTGTATCATGAAAAATCATATAACCATGATGAAACTTTTAAAGAATTTGTTAAGAAATATTCAAAAACTTTTAAAAGAGCCTGTTCCTCAGCAAAAGCCATACACATTAAAAATAAAATAAAATCTTCTGGAAATAAAATTAAAACAACTTGGAATATTATTAATTCAGAAACGGGAAGAACGACAGTACGGAATCGTGACTTCCATCTAAAAATCAATGATGTAGATATTAAGGCAGACGTGGAGGTGGCCACTGAGTTTGAAAAATTTTTCACTAATATTCCCATTTTAACAACCAAAACTCTGTCATCGTCATCCTCCACTTCTGCTTACTCAATACTTAAAGAATGTGTACCAGAATGTGACAAACTTTTTGAATTCACAATTATTACTGCTAAAGACATTATAGAATCTTTTAGAAATCTTGATGTAAAGAAAACTGCTGATCTTTGGGGATTATCAGTACATACCTTGTCTTCAATAATTGATGTTATTTCACCCTTTTTAGCAATCGTTTTTAACTCTTGTGTTGCATCTGGTGTTTTTCCTGATCTGATGAAACTTAGCAAAGTGATTCCACTGTTCAAATCTGGCAGCACAACTGATCCCACAAATTTTCGGCCTATTTCGATTTTACCATCATTGAGCAAAATTTTTGAAAAAATAATTTTAAAACAAATTTTAGGACATTTCAATGCACATAATTTACTTCATCTGAAACAGTTTGGTTTCACAAAGGGTCGTTCAACTACAGACGCGGGCGTGGAATTACTGAAGAGCATATTCGAGGCCTGGGAGGAGTCGCAAGATGCTCTTGGCATTTTCTGCGACTTGTCCAAGGCCTTCGATTGCGTACATCATGACACACTCATCAGGAAACTGTACCACTATGGTATGAGGGACAAGGCTCTTGACCTTCTGACTTCTTATCTGAACAACAGAATTCAGAGGGTCGATATTAATGGCAAGAGATCTGCAGGATCTGCGGTCACTATGGGCGTTCCGCAGGGTTCAATTCTAGGTCCTTTCTTATTTCTAATTTATATAAATGACTTACCTTACCACATAAGGGATAATCACAAGATCGTCTTATTCGCAGATGACACTTCCCTCATTTTTAAAATCAAACGTCAGTTAGTCAACTATGAACAAGTTAACGATGCACTCTCTAAAGTTGTGCATTGGTTTAATGTAAATAATCTTCTCCTGAACGAAAAAAAAACTAAACTCCTTAGATTTTCAACGCCAAATGTCAGGCAGCTAACTACTAATGTTCAAGTTAATGGAATAGAGTTGGACCCTGTAGAGTCAACAGTTTTTCTTGGAATAACTATTGACGGTAAATTACAATGGGGCCCACACATAGAAAAATTGTCAGGAAGGCTTAGTTCGGCCGCTTATGCTGTTAAAAAAATTAGACAGATAACTGACGTAGATACAGCCAGAATTGTTTATTTTAGTTATTTTCATAGTCTTATGTCTTATGGGATTCTTCTCTGGGGAACCTGTGCGGACATTCATACTATCTTTGTTCTACAGAAAAGGGCTGTTCGAGCCATTTACAACCTAGGTCCAAGGGATTCCCTTCGAGAAAAATTCAGAGAAATAAACATCCTGACTGTAGCCTCACAATATATTTTTGAAAACCTATTACATGTACACAAAAATATATCAAATTTTAAGAAAATGACCGATATTCATAGTTTAAATACCAGGAATAAACACAACCTTGCTGTACATCGCACACGTCTCCACAGAGTAGGCAACTCGTTCATGGGTCAATGTATACGCTTTTACAACAAACTTCCCATTGATATTCGAAACTTACCCATTAAACGATTTAAAAGCTGTATTAAAACCAAACTTTGTAAAAAAGGGTACTATAAAATTTCAGATTATTTAGAAGATAAAAAAGCGTGGGATTGAGCTGCTCGCTCTGCTAAGCTTTGTGATAAAATTATAAAATTTGACATTTTAATTATTATGTAAATCATTAAAAATACCAGTTTTTTATATACATATTGACATTGTTGAAATTTATATACAAAATAACATGATTACTTTGTAAAGTATTATATTGTTTTAATTATTGTGAATGTGAGGACTATGTGGATATTTTATTTTTATTGTTTTTCCTTTCTTTAATTTTTTCTTTCTCAGTTAGTTTAAATGATGGTCTGGCAGTTTGAGTACTTTATGCGACCTACCCAAATGTCCTTTCTTTGGTATTGTTCGTCGAGTTGAGCTCCTTAAGTTCTGAGTTGAGCTCTACGATTACTGACAAATGCTTGCACTGACTGGACAGGTCCACTCAAATCTGTGTGGTTCTTTCCTCAAAAGACCATTTCAGACACTAATCTACATGGTCCTCATATGGCCTGACCAAGATTATGTCTGGACTTTAAAAGAGACTGTGACCTCTGAGTTTGTTTCGGTCTTTCTTCTCAGAGTAGTCAGATAGGAAACGCCGAACTCATCTAGCATTTTCTTCTTATTTTTTTTTAATATGACGTGTAAAAGTGATTGCAATATCCTATTTACAGAATAAACAATTTCATTTCATTTCATTTCATTTCATTTCATTTCAAAAATTCGAAGACATGAGACATCCACCAACCCGCACTGGGCCCGCGTGGTAGATTACGGCCCACTCCCTCTCGCAGAAAGTGGAGGACTGGGTCCCAGCAGTGGGAACATAATAGGTTCATTATGCTGTGAGCTTATTATAATGTGTATCTACTTTTAAGTTTCGTCTTTAGAAAATACTCGCCTTAAGTTGATGCGGAAGAAATTAAATTGTTTATTCTGTAAATAGGATATTGCAATCATTTTTACACGTCATATTAAAATAATATTTAAATAAATTAGCTAGATGAGTTCGGCGTTTCCTATCTGACTACTCTGAGAAGAAAGACCGAAATAATCTCAGAGGTCACAGTCTCTTTTAAAGTCCAGACATAATCTTAGTCAGGCCTTATGAGGACCGAGGACCATGTAGATTAGTGTCTGAAATGGTCTTTTGAGGAAAGAACCACACAGATTTGAGTGGACCTGTCCAGTCAGTGCAAGCATTTGTCAGTAATCGTGGAGCTCAACTCAGAAAACTCAAACTGCCAGACCATAATTAAAACTAACTGAAAAAGAAAGACATAATGAAAGATTAATTGCTCTTATTCTAGTTTGATCCCCCTTCATCATCATCATCATTTCAGCCGAAAGACGTCCACAGCTGAACATAACCTACCCCGGATTCCGACATTACCACGTCATCGGACCACCTTGTGGGAGGCCTTCTAACGCTAAGTCTTCCGGTACTTCGTGATCCCACTCCTATATCTATAAAACTTGATAGAATATATAGGTACGCTGCTGGGCAATAGCGCACTAGTGGCCAGGTCACAGCGGCCAGCGAGATAGATCCATTAGTATGAAATCTCCATGGGGCACGCACACCTGGCCGCATGCGGCCAGCGGCCTGTCCGAGCCGTGGCGGCTAACGAGATCGAAGAGACGCATCTGCTGCCCGTGGTCGGCCGCTGGCCGCTGCGACCATTGAGAACAAATTGAATTGTAGATAAACCAGTGAGCGTGTACTAGCCGCGGCGGCCCGCCGGACGTAGCACGCTGCTACTGACGATTGAAACCGCGGTTTTGGTCGCGTTGCTTGGTCGCGAACCTTGCGGCAAGGTCGCGCGTCATGGCCCCGCAGCCAGGCCGCCAGTGCGCTATTGCCCTAAAAACAGTAGGTAAACATAAAAGTAGGTATCTATTCTTTTGTTCCCTGTTCTTTTGTTTTGCTCATTAGTGATTCTTTATGATAGTTCAGTTCTACTGAAGCCGTTACCAGTGTGGGCGAAATGATTGACGTCCTCCTTGGATTTATAATGTCGTACATTTTCGTCTATTTATATCTTTACTAGCGGCCCGTCCCTGTTTCGCACGGTTTTTACGACTGGACAAAACATCGTTTCTTTATTATTTGTATGTTTGAAATATGTATTATGTTTATTTTACATATATTCTTCCAGAATAAATTCTCTAAATGATGGTGAAGTCCGCATCAAAATGTTTTGTGTCGTCACATACACAAAAAGCGACTTTTATTTATAATAACTGGCTGCTGAACGCGGCTTCACCCGCGTGGATTCTAATCCATTCATCTAAAATAAAAAAATCTAAGTTACTCCTTATAACATCAGCTATTTGCCAGTGAAAGTCCCGTCAAAATCGGTTCAGCCTTTTCGGAGAT
Source organism: Xanthia icteritia (assembly GCA_949128155.2). Lineage (NCBI taxonomy): Eukaryota > Metazoa > Arthropoda > Insecta > Lepidoptera > Noctuidae > Xanthia > Xanthia icteritia. The sequence goes on along the minus strand of OX421942.2, from coordinate 8,750,360 downwards.
TAGCCGGAACAAACAGACAGATAGACAAGAACTAAAAAAGAAAATTGTTAGTGTTATAAGTATATATATTATATACCTACTTTCATGTAAATTTAGTAAAAAGTTGTTATTAGACAAGACATTACAGATACATTTTTTTTTTGGGATTTATCAAATAACTTCTCCCGCTCTGGGTGGAGCAGGAGGGCGTGTCAGACTCTTACTGATTAAAACCCACCCGTGTTCCTTCAGTTGCCTGTACGTTGCCAGGGGCCACGGTATCCCTTTCGGACTTTCCCGCAACTCCGGCAGTTTAATTTATTTGTATATATATGTATGTATGCGTATATGTATAGATTATAGATGCTTACAAATGTACTCGTATATCCTTCAAGGGTGGTTATAAATATAGATATATTAATAGGTTGGGGAAAAAGTTTCTTCGCATTTTTTAAGAAAATTCAAAACATTTTTTAACATAGTATGTTTACATTTAACTAAAGTATGTAGGTACCATTTTGTTCGATAACTTTTTGCCATCTTGTAGGTAGGGACATGATCCCATTGCTATAGAAATTTTGGGACTTCTGATCAAAATACCGCGACAAGTGGTTTTGGCAGTCCTCCCGTGATGTTAACCTGACACTGCCTAAAGAATTCTGAAGAGACCGAAACAGGTGGAAATCTGAAGGTGCAAGGTCAGGACTATACGGCGGATGCATTAACACCTCCCAGCCAAACTCTCTTAATTTTTGCTGAGTGGCTAAAGATGTGTGAGGTCTAGCGTTATCATGATGAAAAACCACACCCCTTCTGTTGATTAATTCCGGCCGCTTTCTCTCAACTTCTTGCTTTAATCTCATCAGTTGTTCGCAGTAGAGTTCAGAATCGATGGTCCTGCCTGGTGGTAACAGCTCATAATGAATAATGCCCTTCCAATCCCACCACACACACAGCATCACCTTGTTGCGAGTTAACCCGGGTTTTGCCACAGTCTGTGAAGCCTGACCGGCCTTTGACCACGACCTTTTTCGCACGTTCTTGTCGTACGTGATCCACTTTTCATCACCAGTTATCAGCTTCTTCAAAAATGGTTCGGTTTCATTACGTCGTAATAAAGAATCACAAATGAGTACACGGTTCATTAGGTTTCTTTCAGTGAGCTCGTGAGGTACCCAAATATCGAGCTTTTTTGTGTACCCAGTTTTTTTCAAATGCGCCAAAACTGTTTTGTGGTCAATTCCCAGTTCTTCAGCTACGTCGTAACTACTAATATGCCGATCTTGCTCCACTTTTTCAAAAATGGCATCCATTTTATCCGTAATAGGGCGACCAGAGCGACGTGCATCTTTGACATCAAAATTTCCGGATTGAAAACGCTTAAACCAAATTTGTGCTACTCTCACAGACACTGCACTAGGTCCATAAACATCGCAAATTTTTTTCGCGGCTTGCGTTGCATTTTTACCTTTTTTGTAGTAAAATTTTAAAATGTATCGAATTTCTTCATTAGATTCACTCATCTTGACAGTACGAAAAACAAATAAAAATCACACATTTTCCTAATTTGAATTTGGAATTATGTTCTTTAAAATTTAAACTTTCAATGATACCAAAACCAGCCAGATACACATAGTATAGCCAAAGAGATTTTATTACAAGTTCATACATACTATAATGCGAAAAGACTTTTTCCCCAACCTAATATATAAATAAGTTTGAAGCTAGGACTTTTAAGAAGAGTGTTGGATCTAGGTAATGTTTACCGAAAATGTAATATGTAAAAGGGCATATTTGATACTTGAAATAAAATTCGGCTTAGCTCAGGGTAAGGGTTTTTGATCGCAGTGGGCTATAACTACCTACGTAAACTCAATATGCTGATTTTGCAAGTCGTCGATGTCAGACCAAAATAAGTCTCAAGTTTCCTCAAGTTGCTTTCTACATTAGATAACAAATCCAGACCCCGTGTCCCTTTTTTTCTTTTTTTTGTTGGGTGGGAAATTATCAAATAACTTCTCCTGGTCTAGGCGGAGCGGGAGGGCGTGTCAGACTCTTACTGACTAAAACCCACCCGTGATCCTTCAGTTGCCTATACGTTGAAAGGGGCCACGGTATCCCTTTCGGACTTTCCCGCAACCCCGTCAGAGACTCCGTGCCCCTACAGACAAATCTCTAATCACAACTTGCAGCATCCGTACTAGTAATCATTAGCCCTCATACACACTAGCGGCTAACCTTGTGGGGGCGTCTAACTGTGCGGATAGCCGCTTTTTAATTTTGTTATATGCTGCTTATTTTTTTATAAGCAACTGCTTAAGTGCGTTAAGTGCGTACAAACATGTACGCACTTATCGGCTAGCAACCGCAGTGGTCAGCTGCGCGGTTAACCGCTAGTGCGTATAAGGACTTAGACCAACCAGGTAACTGGGTACCTGGTTAAAATAAATATTCAATATTTATTTCCATGAGTTTAAGGCTCAATTTAAATTGCCGTGGAACGGAATGGAAGCGATTGTTTTTTGTACAAAACATAATGAACTTATGTCAATAGTTTAACCAAATAACAGGTCACGCATTTTCTGAAGAATTCTCGCGCATTCTCGGAAAGATAGTATGAATTGTAGAATGATCAAGGATTTTTTTTTATTCCGTAAAGCCACCTTAACGTCCTGTAACTTTTTAAGGGTTTTACTACAAATTCCAGGAACGGGCCTACAAAATCTGCTAATTTACTACTAAACATTGGTAGTACCCGCGTTTAAATATGAGACATGGCTCCTCAATCCATACGGACAAATATAGTGTTATTTGTGTAGGATTTGATACAATCATAAGAGCTCTTAAGCAAAATTAAAATTAATTACTTACACAGATTTAGTGCACTTTTCAGGCTTTCTACAATGAAAAGTAGCAGTCTGCCCTAAAAAGTGTCATTGAAGTAAAATAAATAAGTATTGGAAACCTTTAACTACATTATTATTTCTATCTCGAATCATTTTCGGTAGTCGAGAAACTTATAATTATTTTCGACTGTGGTTAGTCACTAACCACACGAAACAAATAAAATAAAATATTTTGGGTACTCTCATCAAATAATCATAAACCCTCAAGATTTAGAGAAACTAAGCAACACATAATTATATTATTATTGTGTATTCATAAATAATTTATTTATAATATTATCTTGCTGTTATTATATCAGATGGGTAAGTATATAGTTACACTGTGGTTTAAAAGGCATAAGAGACTCGAGGAGGCTCTCTATTATTGGAGACATATGCCCATTTGGGCCTTAGGTATCACTATGTCAATCAGCCGCGAAGCCTCACATGAGAAGGATAATCTTGTCATTTTGTTCGTGATGCCTCTGTTCGTACAGGTATTATTATATTTACTTACGTTTCAAGCCAGTCTTACTTACCTTCATGATGATTTGACGTGAAAGCTACGGTTACAGAATATGGGGCATGTTTTCTAGCCATGTGACCCAATATGTAATTTCGTCTCTGTTACCTGAAGTACTGCCAGCGTCTGTGTGCCCGTCTGTCTACAAAATAAGAGTGAATAGGCATTTTCTGGGCACGCTCGTTACATAGACCTCATCCATCAGGCGTGATCGAGATCAACAGCAGGAAAATTCAACAAAAAAAATAAAAAAACATCAGGCACTGTGTAAATTAGTGTGCCAGAGGGGACATCAAAATGGTGACATCGTGAGGAAAACCAACCTAGAACCTTCTAGAACCGAAAACTTCGAAGACATGTGACACTCACCAACCCGCACTGGGCTCGCATGGTGGATTATGGTCCACTCCCTCTCACAAAAAAAGGAAGCCTGTGACCCAGCAGTGGGGAAATTATAGGCTGATTATGCTTTCTGAAATAACAGGCAAAAATATCTGTCGGTTGTGTCTGATATTAGCCTGAATAAATTTTGCGTATTGGATGTTATGTCTTTAAGAGTACAGCGACAATTTGTTTATTTACCCCGTATAATCTTAAAAATATTTTTGTACAAAGTGAATTCGTATGAATGAGTTCGAATACGTCAGAAAACAAGGCTATAAAAAAACTTAATTTTTCTTCCGGTAAATCTGTCTTCATGTCATTTTTATGACTGGGTTTTAGTTTTAAAATCTTTTGTATCCTAACTAATATTATAAATGCGAAAGTGATTTTGTTTGTTTGTTTGTTACGCTATCACGCTAAAACGGCTGAACGGATTTGGATGAAATTTGGCACATAGGTAGACCATGACCTGGATTGGGACATAGGATACTTTTTATACCGATATTTCCAAGGAATCGAGACTCATGCGGGTGAAACCGCGGGGCGTAGCTAGTATTTTTATATTTTCCTGTTTCAAGTGACGGGATTCGATGTTTTCTTCTCATTGACTGCTCGTGGAGGCATGTGACATAAAATCGAGCTACGGTTTTTCCTCTTTATGATAATGTTTGATGTCCTACTTCTTTGTTGTTTTTGCTCAATTGGGTACTTTAATCTTCGATAATATGAAGTTTTGCTAATTGGATTTAGATGTAAATTAAGGTTTGGATCAAACTGTTTGGCAGTGATTTGGAAGGACTTTTTTTTCATCTAGAGAGAGGAAAAACAATACATAGCAGGAGGTAAATGGGTATTGACAATACCCATTTACCTCCTGCTATGTATTGTATATGGTACAATACCGTATTGTACCATCGAAGAAGTTCATATCTATACACCGTAAGGACTATTTCTGCTTGCAGCGCTCGGCCGCTGTAGAAACGGGGCGGTAACAGATGTGGTCATCGTGATCACGGGATTTTGTTTTCAAACTGCTTAGATATGAAGTACTTCGATAGTAATAGTGCTGGATGGCTTAGGGATTATTTAAAGAGCAGTTCCCATATGTTTGCACATGAAAATATACTGCGATCAGTAATATTCAGCCCGGAATCAAGATCCATAGTCTTGACTCCAGGTTGCATATTACTTTTCATCCATATTATAAACATCGTATGTTCAGCAGTCAATGTATTACGACACTACACTAGGAAATGTACTTTGAAAGTTTCTGTCGACTATGATCTGTATGATAAGCTACTAAGGATAAACTACAGGCATTATTTCTCTTGGGGGTCGTGTGGGGCGACAAATTGCTGTATGTACAAATTTCAGTAAACCTAGATAAGCTCAAACTCATTACTCAAAGCATTTATTTCAAATAAACCATTTACAGGCACTTTTGAATTGTCAAGGAGTCGGTCAGTCAGAAATATGAAGCTAGTTGCCCATTCCAAAGCGTAGGTTCCTATGGAGAAGAACGGGCAAGAAACTCCACGGACACTTTTTTAAATCATAATATTGTTACAAAATATTGGTTACATCATTCATGTTAAATTATACATGTGAGAACAATGTAGAAAGACGTGCACGTAAAAAGTGTCCGTAATAAAAAGATAAAAACAATTCAAAAATTAAAATAGGCCGTGGCAGATAAGAGATGACCAGGCCCTACTGATGGCGCCCGTTCACGAACATGACGCATGGATCAGCACCGTTTAGCTCAACCATTTTGAATGGTTTCTTGCCCGTTCTTCTCCATTGTAGGTACCTACCTATGGAGAAGAACGGGCAAGAAACCACGGACACTCTTTCAAATCATTTTTTTTTTTACAAAATATTGGTTACATTATGCATGTTGAAATTATACATCTGAGAGCAATTGTAACGGCTAGGGCTGCGCAGGGTAGGCTGTGCAGGCCGTTAACGGATAGGTAGGTAGAATATAATAGGTTAGAAAAAGAAACAGTTATGATAAATTAATACATATAATAGTCGGCTAGGTCGTGGGTAAGGTCCTTAACACTAGAGTTCTGTTCTGAGCACTATAACACCAGTAAACGATAAGGTACCGTCCTTGGCAACACGTGGCAGACGTGGAGGCCTGAAGGCACAGGCTCGCGGCAGAAGCACGTGGCGGTAAGCCACGGAGGCCTGTCAGTGCAGGCTCACGGCAGCATCTCCCGGCGGTAGGCCGCGGAGGCTTGTCAGTGCAGGCTCACGGCAGCAGCTCCCGGCGGTAGGCCGCGGAGGCCTGTCAGCGCAGGCTCGTGGTTGTAGCACGTGGAGGTAGCTTGCGGCGGTAGGCCGCAGGTAGGTCAGGCCTTAGATAGCCTTGCTTGCATGCGTAGATAGCGTGCAGGATTGAGTAAGGGGTCCTGCCCTCAGCCCGTAACGAAGAGCCCTGGAAGCGCCATAGGGAGCGCATGTTAGATGCGGTGCAATAGCAGCAAACCAAGCCGCATGCGATGTGCCAGCTTCTTCCCCTTATTAAAGCCAAGGATCGGTGTAGGAAGCATTGTAAGTAAACGCTCAGCACATCGCAGCGGTTTACAGGCAGAGAGTTTGCAATCATAGCGTGGCACATTGACAGATGCTAAAATGTATGTGAGCACGCGTGCACAAAACACAAAGTAAATGTGATCATAACAGATAGCTCACTAATCACTAACAATAGTACAGCAAGGCACTACACCACCTCGATGCAGCAGCAATACATACATATTAGCATCTCCTGTGCGCTGGATAACTCTCAGCCGCGTGTCCAACATTGACACACGCGAAATCAAATACTACTTAGGTGATAAAATCAATATAGATTATCCAGCGCAGAGAGTCAGGCATTATTACCAAACTAATGTGGAACTCACCCTAGGTCGGGGCACATAGAATTCAGAGGATCAGGGGGTAACTTTTTACCAGCTCTGGAAGCGGAAACGAAATGAACAAGTGTCCCCAGAAAGTAAGTTAGTGTTGTACCCCGATCCTAGTGATGTGATTAGGAACTTACTAATTGTAATATTTTAGCATCACTCGACTAATTATAGTTGTGAGTCCACACAACGCTACACAATGTAGAAAGACGTGCACGTTAAAAACGTCCGTAGTAAAAAGATAAGAAAGAACCATTCAAAAATTAAAATAAGCCATGGCAGCTAAGAGATGACCAGTCCCAACTGACGGAACCCGTTCACGAATATGACTCATGGATTACCATTCAGCTCAACCATTTTGAAGGGAGCTAAATGATCCAATACACGCGCCACCATCAAGGACACATCTGAGTGAGCATGACATACTCCAAATTATTAAAACTACTCTTAATGGAAGATGTTTTGGCAAAACTTGCAAGTGGAAATAAATCAGCAATTATTTGTGGTGACTTCAATATTAATATTATAGAGTAAAGTAATTCAAATAGCAGTAGATTATTAAGCCTCTTCAAATAATTAAATCTGTCAAATGTGTTTTAGAACCAACGCGTATAACTACGACTACTGCTACATGTAGGTATTGATAATGTTTATTGTTACTGCGACTATTTATACAAAGCTATTGTAAATTATCTCCCTTCTGATCACAGCCGTAAAACCGTTATTTTTGAGTCCAACACACCATTACAAAAAGAAGTGCGGAACGTTAAAATAGATATTTGTGAACGAATAGTTATGTGCTAGTAGTATTTGGGCACTGCAACGGCTACGGAATTGCATTATGACAAAAAAAGCCTTGTTATGATAAATTATTTATTTCTGTGTTATTATATATCTTATTTTGTAAAATTGAGTACCTACTAGAAATAAATAAAAAAGGGAAATAAGTAATTCCAGAATATAAGACTGAACTTTTTACTTCTAGTCACCCAAGCGTCTATAATAACAACTCGACTTTAAAACATACCCCTTAGGTCGGTTTTTGTAGTTTAAGGGGTTTATTTATAAATGTTGCATAAAGTTAAGTAATAAATAAATAAAAATCTTTATTAAAAGCAAAAATCTAAATTAAAATTAAAAAACATTTACGCGGCTATTTGTAGCCACCGTTTGTAAGTTTCGGTGGCATACATCCTATCAGCAAGGTCAGCAAGGTAATGATTAGGAACTGTTTAATCATACATTTTGACGTTTGCGCGTCATTTAACTTTAAGCAACGTTTATAAATAAATCCCTTTGTGATACCACTGACGCGTGATTATCCGAACGACGAATTGTATTGAAAAAAAAAATAATTAGTGGATAACGCCACCCGCGAAACCCACATGCAATTCACCGTAATTTACCCCTGGTCTGCATTTTAATCATTTGTTTCCCACATACATTGAACCACGTGAATCGCCCGACATATTTATATGTAAAGCAATACATGTCAAGCAGGCCTGAATGCCCGATAACCTACTGTTAGCGCTGTAGTTAATCTTCTTAATGAATTTTCATAGACAATTTCAGTTCATGCACAAACCATTCGTGACTGGCGTTCAGTGTCACTGAACAATGGGGACGCGTATTTCAACGATGTGGAGACCTTATTCTGGATACTGGGATTAAATATTCGCAAGAAGAATACTCAAATTGTAGGATAAAATGAAGTTTATGTTTTATTACGGACGCTTTACCATACATTGTTCTCACATGCATCATTTCAACATGAATGATGAAACCAATATTTTGTATCAATTTTTTTATTTAAAAGAGTTTCCGTGGAGTTTCTTACCCGTTCTTCTCCATGGGTACCTACTACGCTTTGGAATGGGCAACTAGCTTCATATTTCTGACTGACCGACTCCTTGACCATTCAAAAGTGCCTGTAAATGGTATAATTGAAATAAATGCTTTGAGTTTGAGTTGCCCGGTCTTGTCTGTTTGTGTATTTGTATAAGGTTTTGAAATTACTTGACAGATTTGGATGCGGTTTTCATTTTCACCATCATTCAGATTTTTTCCTGAAGAAAGTTATTAAATAACACTGGGTCGTAGTTTTGATATTAATGACTGATCGAGGCCGGAGTAGGTTGGTAGTATTAAGTTAATATAAAATAGATACGCCACTGCATTATGTCCATACTTTTTTTTTGTTTTCGGAGGAATACCTGTTATTAAAAAGGAGGTTCAAATTCTAGACTTGCACACATAATACAAGAATAGCACAGCCACCGAATAAATAAGAAGTAGTATTATATCTCGGCAATGGCCTTGAAATAATTACCTACGGCTGCTCGGTAGATAAACCTTCCACGTCCGTGCGTACCTGCTGCGCGCTCGATACTATTGCGAACTGATATACACTGAGATTTCGAAGCGCGTCGTTTCGGCCGTTTTCTATGAAGATAGAATACTGTTACTTATTTATACTGTGGCACAGCTCAGTGTACTTACAGATTTAATAGATTTCCATTGTTTTGGCAACGGAAGCAAAGCATTATTTGGGTTGGCTATCTTGGTACGAAACAATGTTAATGTAGTCGAAGTAGAGAAGATTAAATAAATGCTTGTTATCCTTCAATGAAACCGTTTGAATTCTTACCCTAAAGGCGTCCTTAACTTTGAACTTTTAATTTATTATATTCTATCTCGAAAAGTTTTTTCCTTTGTGAAGAAGAAAGAAATTCGCATGTGATGTTTTGATATAGTACCTTTAAGGATTTACGTAAAGGGTCCACATTGAAAAAAATTCACAAGACTTTCCTTCTACCAGAACCCTAATCTTTTATAAGACTCGGAAGCGATTTATCGTAGAGAATTCCCTCTAAATATTCCCCTTTCAACATTCCACTACCGAGGAAGGTCTAGTACAAATACTGGATACACATACAATTTACGTTCATTTATAATCCATTGCTGTATTTCTGTGACATTTCCACGAACGATTGCTGTAAAAACAAAATTGGATTTGAAGCAACGCGAAATAACGTTTTTCTTATTTTTGTGGAGCTCAGAATAGTCCGCCTCGTTGATGTTTACGTTTCTAGATACAACTTGACATTTGCTGTAAAATGTGTTGCTATGTGAAGTTAAACCTTATGTCGAAAGTATAAGACTGTTTTAGAATTAAGGTATTTTAATGTGAGAGGCAAGATATGTTGACTTTTTAAGTGTAAATCCTTTGTTTGTGGGCATGTAGGTGTTTCACTGGGTTACAGTTTCCAGGTGCCGTATAACGTTTTAATACTATAATGATTCCAGTGCAAGAAAGAGATGAAGCTATAGATGACCGCAAGCACCATTCTTTTCTCGGACAGACCGTCAGTCACCCTCCCCGCTAACTGTCCTAACTAGCAACTGATATTTCGGTCGGGCGCTACAATCATGTTACTGTAGTTGTGTTAGCTATGAATTCATTAATGAATTAATAACTTTTTTATATTGCTCTTTGAGTTAGTAGTTGCCCTAAAGCCCTAAGGCCACAAAACTTTTAAACACGAAAAAGTTATGAACACTTTTGGTAATGTCAGTGCAGATACGTCAGTTTGTGAGATACAACAGTTAGCCGGGAGGGTGACGAGACATCGAATCGTGCGATTTAACCCCAGACAACCCCATTCCTGTAGTGAAATTATTGTTGTAAGTAGTCTCATATTTATTTCTTACTAGCGACCCGCCCCTGTTTCGCACGGCTTTTACGACTTGAAAAAACACCTTGATGTCCTTATAACGTGTTACTTTAATATTAATGTATTATAAATAACGGAGGAAGGTACGTGTCTCTCTCATTATTGTCAGGCATATTTTTATTGCTGTGGGCAAACTGTGGGTAGTGTTGGTTATTGCGCAATATAAAAACCGTTTGCAGTCCAGATCCTTAACAATTCAAAAGTGCCTGTAAATGGTTTAATTGAAATAAATGCTTTGAGTTTGCGTTTGAGTTTGAGTTTGAATTTGATCAAATTATAATTTACGATCACATTAATCACACTAACATTTCACACACTGTAGTAGGTACACGACACAACTATTCGAAAGGCGCAACAGTTTCTAAACGTGTTAACTGCTTGACCGCCACCGATGAAGTCCGCTCTGATTCTGAAGATGAAGATTCTGTCGAACGCCGCTAGGCGGCGCTAGCGTCTCAATTAGTCAACTCAGTAACGTATTTCCGACATACACATAAGCCTTTCGGACTGAATTCTCTAAACTATGGTTAAAACCGCATCAAAATCTGTTGCGTAGTATAGAACAACAACGCGGTCACACAGACAGACACGAAAACCTACTTTTATAAAGAATATGTATCATTTCAAGATTTTTCGATTATAGAATGTAACGGAAAGTATGTAATAGCCACGTTTTTAGGGTTCCGTACCCGACGGGTGCCAAACGGAACCCAATTACTAAGCCTCCGCCATCCGTCCGCCCGTCCGACCGTCTGTCTATCAGCGGGCTGTATCTCATGAACCGTAAAGCCGTATTCTCGGCGGCAGCGGGCAGCGGGGCGACGCCGCCCCGCCGCCGAGAATACGGCCTCATAGGTAGACAGTTGATAGTTTTCACAGATGGTGTCAAAGTCAAAGTCAAATCATTTATTTCAAATAGGCCTTTATAAGGCACTTTTGAACGTAAAAAAATTACAAAAAAAATTTAATCGATTCTAGTCGCCCCTTCCAAAAGGCAGTTTTCGCATGGAGAAGAATGGGCAAGAAACTCCACCGTTACTCTTTTAAATGTTTTACAATATTTTGTATAAGTACATTAGTTATATAATTATATGTGAGGACGATGCACCTAGAATAAAATTATTATACCACAATTGGTAAAAAGAATTAAAAGGTGTATCTCTATTGCCTCTATAATAATTAAATTAAATAAAGTTAATAATTAGAGGTCCTCATACATCGTAATACGGTACGGAATGCTTCGTGTGCGAGTCCAACTTGCAATTGGCCGATTTTTTTGAAGGTATACCATACTATCCTACGGTGCTCTTTCATGGTTTAGTTTAAGTTCATATCAACCGAGTTATCGATCTTTCATGTTAAATTATACATGTGAGAACAATGTAGAAAGACGTGCACGTAAAAAGCGTCCGTAATAAAAAGATAAAAACAATTCAAAAATTAAAATAGGCCGTGGCAGATAAGAGATGACCAGTCCCTACTGACGGCGCCCGTTTACGAACATGACGCATGGATCAGCAGCGTTTAGCTCAACCATTTTGAAGGGAACTTAACGATCCAACACACACGCCACCACCAGCGAGACATTTGAGTGAGCATGACATACTCTCACCCATGGGCCTCTGACTTGGCTTCACATGCCGTCGAAAAATATCTCTCTGGCGTGCCGGTTTGCTGACGATGTTTTTGAAGCAAGTGATAATTATACAATACGCACATGAATCCGAAAAGTCAGAGGTGCTTGCCTTGGGTTCGAAATCGAGATCTATGACTTGGCAGTCCGACTGTCACACCACTAAGCTATCACTGATGGACATCAAAGTCATATCATTTATTTCGATTAGGCACATTTTTTCAAAAGGCCCATTGACTGTTAAAATTTATAAGTAAATAGAATTTGTACTAGTTCCCTAGCACCTTTCAAAAGATAGTTTCATTATGGAGAAGAATGGGCAAGAAACATATTTTTGTTGGTGTTGGGTACCTACAATGTTCCTAGGTATATTTTATATTCCTTTCAATTCTGTATATGTTTGTGAACGGAAAACATGCGTCGACGGTGAACTGTGAACTGTCCGTTATGTTTGTGACAAGAGAATGTATGCGAAACTGATAAATGAGGGATGTATGGAGTACATTGTTTGTTTTGTCATACTATGTTGCATGTATCTTGTATTGTGTGTGATATTTTACGTATGACATTAAAGATTTAAAACTTTGGAAAAATACTAAAATTAACAATTAATACCTATTGTACTCAGCTTGGCCGCAGGAAATCGTTGGATGCAACAAGCACAGAACTGGTCGAATTGGCGACGCTTGGGTCTCCCCCAAGCGTCGCAAACAATGTACTCCATACATCTCCTAAGACCAGTAGTGGACGTCTTTCAGCTGAAATGATCATGTTGATGATGTCTTATTGTTCTGCTGCCAGAACGCCAGATTGTCCAGTTAATTAAAGTGCACAGAGTTAAAGCAAAATATTTATTTGTTTTATTGTATCTTAAAAAAGCTTTCAGACTAATAACAAATTTAAATATCATGCGGTCGGGAAATTTGCTAATTACAAATTTCCACATCTAGGTATATAATTATAACACGGCCTGAAGGGTGGATAGATAGATTTTGTGAGGAATGATATGAGGTTCAGCCGTTTAGGAGCCACGATGCCACAGACGGACACACAAATACACACGTTAAACTTAAAACACTCTGTTTTGTCAGGGGTTAAAAACTGTTTGCAATGTGTTTCCCTGCGCTGTAATTATTCTTTGTATTAATTGAGTGTATTACCTATAGTTGGTAAACAGTATTGTTATGCGTTTGAAGTCAGTGCTTAGAACGAAGACTTTTGTGTTTTCAAAATAATTTTGTGTTCTTGTGAACTTATTAAGGAATATACATTGTATATAGAAAAATCAGTGCAACATGTTTGTAAAGGTAAGTTAGCCTAAGAAGCAGCAGTAAGTTAGCTTAGGTATCAGAATAGCAACATGGACACTGCTTGAAACTTTCTAAAAAAAAAAAACAATTGTTACCCCCATACATCAGGTAGGATTTTTTAATCCTACCTTATAAAGCAGTGTCCACGTTGCTATGCTGATACCTATAATCTTGTGAAATCTCACCGTAAAGTGAAGTATTACACTTAGGGTGAAGTGAACTATTGTATTTGGTCCGTGGCCTTGACATCAACCGATGAACAACATTTTCAAGCTTTTATTTGTTGGTTGAATATGAGGCTTTTGGCTACTTTTGTATTTGTGTATTTTGTGTTTTTTTCTTCTTTAAATGTGCCTTTTGTTTGTGCAGAATAAACATATTTCTTTCTTTGTTTTTTCTTTCTATTAATAGTGTCAAGCGGTCGTCCATTAATCATGTGATGGTTTTAGCAACTTTTTAAGCCCTCCCTTTTTCCCCTTTTTCTCCCTTTTTCCCTCCTGTTGTTACGTGATAAGGTTTAGACTAATCCCTCCCCCTACCCAAAGTCACGTGATTTTTTTTGTGCAAGGTATCTCAAAAAATTACAGAGTATTTCATCATTAATAAAAGGGACAAAAATATTTTATTTGGGGGGGCGCTTTTCGGTAAAATTTCTCTTTAATCGAAAAAATAAATAAACTTGACATCACACTACGGATATTTCGTAATTTTTTCCGAACCCCCTCCCCCCTTTTCGAGTCTCAGGTGATTTATGGATCCCTAGCCTCAGGTGGAATGAGACAGCTGACTTCTAGCTCTAGCTTCTTGACCGGCTATACATGCATTGAAAACGGATTATTAGATCTTTTATACGACTGTACAGTACATGGTTCCGATATCACTACGAGTACCCTATGAACCCAAACTAAAAGTAGCCGTATTCATGTGGTGTATCACAGTCAATAACATAAATCCAATATTTCAGTTCTAAACAAACCAATAGTCATGAATAGTCAACCGCGGAAGTGGTTTGCTGACTAAAATGTAGTCACTGTTTCAATTTAAAACTTAATTGATTTCTATTTTCAGTTCACAGGTCATTGAATCCACATATTGTTCCATTTATCGTGATGTCTATTGAATCCTTTACACTATAAATAAAACTGGGATTATTTTAGAAGGCTTGCCGGTCAAAGTTCCTTTAATTAAAAAATAATAAGATAATAGTAATGTACTTTTCATATAGTGATAGTTTTTAAATTGATTACTTTATCATATTACTCATTGATTGATTAACTGATTTGGTTTTGATTTTTATAGGCCATATTTTACATAGTATTACCTACAAAGTGCATACAATAAGATTTTATTCTATTCTGCATAACCATAAATGTTCTTAGGCTACCTTACCTTTACAAACATTTTGCACTGAGTTAACTATTCTATATACTAAAGTGCCCTGCCCAATGCAATGTGTATTACCACTTAAGTTTGGCAAACATCCTGCCTTTACCCCAGTTGATTTGGGTTCTGCGCAGGATAAATTTTCCAGCGTTTAATTATTTTTTATCCATACATGTTCAGCCGTCATCACAATTTTAACCCTCTATCAGTATAACCATTTTTTATGCGATGACATCCAACGTTTCTTCTGAAATCAAGAAATCCTGAAACCTGATCTCCAGAAAACACTGCCGTAACAACAAAGCTACTCTGCATTACTCGGCTCTTCCACTATTTAGCATACAAGATTAGGTGCTTAAAACTGTCTGCATCGAACTTTCTTAGCATATACAGCAAAAGCTTTTCTTCTTAATTAGCGAGGGCAAGTCCATTGTTTTAACGTTCGAGCCACTTTCCATTCGCATTTGCCTCTGTTCCCTGCCAAATGGTTATTTTTTTTTGTTTTTATTGCTGTTCAGCTAATTTCTCGTTCTCAAGTTTTATGATATAATATTTTAAGTTTTTGTTGGTTCTATTAAAGTTATGGGGAATTAATGTTCGGAATGTTTACACTTATTTTCTTTTATGAGCTTTAAAATTAAGCACTGGTGCAGCGATAAAACAATGGTTATCCAATTTGTTCTCGGGATTCATGCTTGTTCCACTCTTCCTCATGTGATTTAATTCTCCATCATGGGATTTCTTTTTTTAATATTCCTGCTAAGTTTGTGAATAAAAAATGAACAACAAATTGCTCCCTTTTATACTCAACAATAACTTAACACACCCTTTTAAACACATTCTTCGAATCCACGTTACAATTCTTCCAGAAAAACTTGGTCATACAAATAGTACATTCCCTGTTCGTTTCTAGGTCGCAGGCATAGTATGTCAACAATAGGGAATGGCTGGAGATTAAGAACGGAGGCAACTGTAGTAAGAAATGCACGGAGTGGGCCATGCACGGCAAGTACTCCGCGTTAAACTTGTGTGATATCCGCTGCCGTGCCGTCAACTTTAATGAAAGGAACTTTTTATGTTTTCTTCGAAGCGCTCCGTGAAAATCTTTTGGAAGATTACTGTTAATCGCTAGACTATACGTTTTATGTAGGTTTATATTCATGTTCAAGTTTTTTACGATCGTATTGAGATATCTTTAGTTTTATCGTCCGCTTCGTTTTCATTAGAAACAGCCATTTGGGCTGTGATTGCAAGATGAATTTCTAGTTTGGAGACATAGATGTAGAATATAAATCATTAAACTATGGGTCTTATTTTATATACTTTTAAGTATGTAATGCAATGCAATCACGTTTTATACCGTTTTTGCTAAGTAACGCGGTACCTCCGTATGTAACGTATACTCCCCTCATGAACGTTTAACGTAGCGATATAATGGTAGAAGGCCTTTGTTCAGAAGCGGACGTATACGGCCTAATACATATAATGACGATGACGTAAGTAAAGTCGGTTTTTGTGTTGTGGTACAATACCGTGTTGGTGTACCTGCTAACTACGGTACCATCGTACCGACCTAGCAGTAGTTAAATGATTCAGGCGTGCCCTTGCGGAAATTCATGATAAAATACAATACACGTAGATATGTTTAGTAACCTATTCCGCTTAACTATTCCTAAAGAGACAAAAAATTCTGTAAGAAATCGAGCGGAGCGCCAGACTCTGCGTCTGGCGCTCTGCATGGCAACACGCCGCTGTGTTCGGGTTCGCGACAAGTCTTTCGTCATCCTGAGGATGCCTTGTTGAGAGGTGAAACACGTGTCGATTTCTTACAGGGTTTTTTATGACTCTTTAGGAATAGTTAAGCGGAATAGGTTACTAAATATGTCTACGTCTATAGTTTCCTACCTTACTGGTCAACTATGTGGAATTATTTTCGCTTTTGTGCCACAAATTATGTAGGTGCGTGCACGTTACTATGTAGTTCTCATTAATTAGTTAATTTGGTAATTAATGAGTGAGTTAGGTCGTAAGCGAAGGCCACAACATCCATCTTTCTTCAAAGGTCAGCATTACCTATTCAAGGCGTTCTTCGCCATTAGCTGTGTAATGTGACAGTATAGACACAAAAATTGAGCAGAAAATACCAGCACCGCAAAAGAATTTTGAAGGAAATTCCTAATCAATTACTTCAAATGTTTGAAAAATTCGTCTCCTCGACAACGTAAATAACGCAATGAATATTGTTGAATTTTCAAAATGAATTCCAATGGCATTGCATGTGTGTTGATTACAGCCCACTCCCTCTCGAACAGAGGAGGCCTATGTCCCAGCAATGGGAACATTATAGGCTGATTATGCAAATGCTTGCAAGTGTGTTACGTAATTACCCCACAGGTTCATATTGTTGTGTAGGAACTGTTACTTAAAAGGTCGACACCATCTAGTATTTTTATTTTAATTTTACCAGTAATTGTTTATTCCGTAAATAGAATATCGGAATCTTTTTTTTTTGTCGATATTTTCTGCCTGACTACCCCTGAGAAGAAATGGCGTAAAAAGGTCAGGGTCAAAAAGAGACACACTTTTGGTCAGATCATGTGAGGAACATGTAGATGAGATTGTTGTTATGTTGTAGCTTGTACCTAAGGAGCTCCACAAACTCAGCTGGTGTGGAGCATCGCAGCTCGGTCTTTGTGCCTTGTGTGCTGTGTTTCATACAAAAGGGAAGACTACAGTTAAAAATCAAAATAACAGGACTGCGCCACACCACGTCCATGTAATAGCTCCTTACCGTTTCAATGCGGTAAAAGTAAAAGTTGCACCCATTTCAAATTCCCACCATCAACATTAACACGGGAAGGAATATCAAACTTGTTTACTTAATTCGAAACACAAGCGACACAAAATAAATAAAGGAAACAAATAAAGTGGTTTGGCAACTCTGGTAAGCTTACAGTGGATGGAGTAATAAAATGTAAATAGCTACAGAAGTGTTAAAAGGAGTCGCGGTAAAAGTTTAGCTCACGCGAACTTAGCACTTGATGGCGTCCCTCGGAGTTAGGGGGTGGTCTGAGTTAATAGAGGCTGCAGTAGCGACTGCCTAAGGGAGCGATTTGGAAACGTGAACAAAAGTCGCTTACGGAGGTGAACGCGAACAAAACTCGCTTACGAAGTTGAACGCGAACAAAACTCGCTTACGGAATTGAACGCAAACAAAAGTCGCTTACGGAATTGAACGCAAACAAAAGTCGCTTACAGAATCGCTCATGTACTCTAGTCAGTGCTATTTTTGTGGTACCATCGGTATCGAATGACTATTCAGCGATATTTTGAAATTGGTCATGGTAATCGATGAGATTTTTTGTCCAAGGCAGGATTTGCAGATTATGTTAGCTTAGGTAGATATATACCGCTTTTGATTAGTGTGAATGATTACAGGTAGTATGTAAACCAAAATTCATACCTCCGTTCTATTAATATTATAAATGCGAAAATAACTCGTATCTGTTTGTCTGCTTGTCTATTACCTTTTCACGCCTTAACGGTTTTCGATGAAATTTTAGAACTGGTTTAGGACATACAATAATTTTTATCCCGATAGTACGTTCGACCACGACCACCACGTGGGCGAGGTCGCGGACAACAGCTAGTGTCTTATAATTTCGTGGCAAGAACCATTTCTATTTTGAGAATTATTGTATGGACCGTTGTATTGCATAAATATCTACTGAAGTGATAGTAAACGCTCTTAATTATAACTTACACCAAGACGTAAACGGTTCCCCCTAGCTGGTGAAATCCGCCACAAATGGTTTCAGAGAGAAATATAAGTATTGGAGTTATATTGAGTCAGAAATTATGATGATTGTATTAATAAAATCTCATTACGCTTTCGTGTTTATGTTGTGATGATAATTATAACATTTTATTGTTTAGACTGGGATTATTTACCCTTAAAAATAATTTGGAAACGTTGACAAAATCATAAATGAGTCACAAATTATTTAGTTTGCCTCTCCAAGGTCTTCAGTTTATTTCAGCACGTACTTTATTATGAAAAAGTATTTTTTGTTATAATCTGTTATGAATCTGTAACGACATAGATTGAAATAAATGGCGTTCATTGCCTAAAACAATGCGCTCAATTATTTTTCTGACGGAGAGTAATCTGTTCAATTATGGCGGATTTTAATCCGCCATAATTAATGTATTTTTAAATACATTTGGCAAATGGAGAGTAATTCTGATGTTATAATGAAAATATTTTGGATAAATTGTTTCTTTTGGGGTTTTATCATTATTATCTTACCAATGCTGAACTTGGGTTTCTTGCTGGATAGTTAAGAGGGAACAGGGCCTGAGATTTCCATACAAATGTATTCCCCTTTTTTCTTCCTGACTAATGCTTCTAGAGCAACCATTTTTTTTCCATAAAATCAAGGTCTGCTGTAGACAGCAACTTACTGGTAAAGAAAATATGACCCTCCAAAAATGTCAAAAATGCCCTATTTTTACCGCCGTGATTGGAGGACTACCAGAGAAATTTGAAAAGTTTTTACATAAATATAAAATGATAGAAACGTAGATAAAAATTTTAATGTAAAAAATAATTGAATCGTCTCAGTTTTCGAGAAGAAAAAAGGAGAATACGAAACGTCGATGGCGTCAAATTTTTTTGTGATATAATCGGTCTGAGCTGCAGCTGTCACTATCGCACTCTATGGGGCCAGACTTGAGGTAAGACGACGGCAATAGTTTTTTCAAATACCTATTTTTAAATTCCTCGCAGGCCCTGTTCCCTCTTAATAGTTACAGTTACAGCTACTGCCATTCGTCGATTATTTATGTAATCTGTTAATTTTATTTGATTGTTATGGCACATACTAATACTAAATCCTAGAGCAGTAGTGTAACACAAATACAAAGTTGATTAATCAATAATAGTTGATAAGTAAAAACCGTTATAGCTTGTTTTTTTTATGCGTCACATCATTACATAACATCACGCCTTGTTTCCCGACGGGTTAGGCAGAGTAAGTCCCACGTAATAGGGGGCGAGCCTATTGCGGTCAACCGAGCATGAAGCCAGATTCCGGGCCGTTACTGAGAAATTCCTGGTGGAAAAACCCAATAATACTTTATCCGACCTGGGCAATCGAATCCAGGCCCTCGTGCTCAGCAGTAACGCTCGACCATTATATCAACGAGACAGTCAGTCCATAATTATAG
The DNA here is from genome assembly GCA_949128155.2 of Xanthia icteritia. NCBI lineage: Eukaryota > Metazoa > Arthropoda > Insecta > Lepidoptera > Noctuidae > Xanthia > Xanthia icteritia. The sequence continues at coordinate 8,730,388 of OX421942.2, read as the reverse complement.
TCAGCTAATCCATAATAGATGATAAAAAAAAACGTAGCTAGTTGTGTTTTATGCGTCACATTAATCACTATAACATGGACAATGTATAATAACTAATGCATTAAAATCTGACGTTAATATTGAATGCAGTCCAGTACTAACAACAGATTGTAAATTGCTTGACATAATGACGTCATTGAATAAATATGACGTAGTAAATTATACCGAGGTTCACTGCGAACCACGGAAATAGAACGAACAGTATATTTCCAGACAAGCTTCGTAGTTTTGCTACTCGAATGAGATTCCCTTTGAGAATTGTAAGAACTACAACTTATAAGAGTTTAGAATCTGGAGTCTTAAGGGAAAGAAAGTTTTGTAAGTATGGATTTCTTAGTCTATTTTCTTGTCTGAGTAGGCAGTACAGTTTGGGTGAACTGGTATTTATTTTTTTGTTATGGACACGTAAAGTTTTCAATTTAGCTTTACCTATGGGCTACCAAAACATCGATGTATACATTTGAAAATAGTTATAACAAATTATTTTCTTGTAAGACTTTCCGGACAAGCAAGACATAAGGCACGAAAAAACCAGTGTTACCTGTAATCTTAATAAAAATTCGCAAACGTTTAAAAAACTACTAAGACATAAGATGTCATTATTGGTGCTGTTCTTCAGAAAGGTCAAGTGCGTAGTACTCGCAACCGGCGTGCGTGTATGGTCAGATGTATGAACGTAAATGAAGCAAAAAACCGGCCAAGTGCGTGTCGGACCACACACAATGAAGTTCTGTAGTTGGGATGAATTTATCCCAATAAAAAACTTAATATTGTAGTTAAAAACCTGGTCTCCCATACGGAATATATAGGAGAACATTTTTGCAACTGAAAATGTAAGTTGGTCGATGATTACTCGATAACTTGTGTAGCCTACTTAGCTGTAAGAGTTTTCCTTTTAGTTTCGTTATACTACTGCCGTGATTTTTTTCACATATTCAAAGCAACCATTTAGCTGGCAGGGAGGGAGAGACTTGAATCTAACAAAATATTGCATTTTAAAGCTTGATATTTCGCTAACAGATCCCTGAATCTAAAAATGGTTTTGACATATTCACAATATTTTTCGACCTTTCCAACGACACCCCACACCATGGGATAGATGAGAAAAAATAAACATCCCCACTTTACTTGTAGGGAAGGTAGGTAGGTACTCTGAAAAATTTCATTCTCATTTTTTCATAGTCTGATTAATATGTATACCCATGCCAAATTACAGCTTTCTACAACAGACAAACAGACCGACATGGCGAAACTATAAGGGTTCATGTTGACTACGGAACCCTAAAAAGGAGTACCTATGTAAGGATCGTAGCAGGTGGCGTTCTGTAGTTTCTGCTCACCCCGATGGGAAGAAAGCGTGAGTTTAACGTTAAGAAAAGGCACATCTAACAAGAAACAAAGGAACAAAACGACACCGGGCACTTTCCAGTTAATTAACTCCGTTGACACAGTATAGTAATGAAAATGCTAACTAAGTGAAACGTCAAGCACACGATATATTGACGTTCAGTCGCTGTCCATCGGAGCTCACTATTGTTCCCAATTTACAACATGGCTGCGTTAAAATTGAGAATAAAATGCTCCTACAAAATTTTCCTTTTTCCATTTTCTAGCGGATAAAAATCGTTGTTATTGATTTCGGTTCACGAAGCGAACCGTATTTACGGTTATGTTTTCCATATGAAAATTCTATTGGACTTTCCGAATACCAACAACACGAGAATATTCTGTTAATCTCCTATAAACCGAGAAGCTAATTGCCACATATATGGTGGGTAATTGCATGTACGAAATAGATTAAATTGATTACCCATTTTTGGCTATAATGGGCTAAGGCCTGTTGTCGTTCACTAATGTGAGTGATAATGTTTATTCACATAAATATGTAAATTTTTCACAAGTAGAGTGCTTAATCTAAACTTAAAGTTCATAAAAGTATTAGCATTTGGGGCCGGACTGGGCATAACCTGTATTTCAGCCCTCAACGCCGATCAGGGGGCTCGGCGTTGAGGTTACAAATCAAGTATTTTTATTATGATATTGCAATAATCCTATGTATCAATGTACGTACGGTATAAAACAAAAATTTAGAAAAAAAAAGATTATAATAATATATTTAAAAGGCAATAATTATAGGTGTGTAACCAGACCTCTCTTTGTGTGTGATGGAGGTGTGCAGAGGATGTGTAAGAAACTAGTGTGAGTATTACTGCCCCGTTGGTCTCGTGGTCGCAAGCGAGACTGCTAAGCATTGGGTCCTAGGTTCGATTCCCGGATCAGGCAAACCGTTATTGGGATTTTTCATTAGGAATTTCTCAGTAGCAGCCCAGAGTTTTGAAGTTGATGGGTGGATCGGGGTGATACCCCCGTGCTTTGGAAAGCATATAAAGCCTTTGATCTGGCGCCTGATCTCTCCCCAGTTGAGTCGGATCGCCGTCCCATCGGAATATGAGAGTAAAGGAACAGAGAGTGCACCTGTGTCTGCGAACATACTTGTGCACTATAATATTTCGAGCGTACCTGGATAATCCTCCGTTGAGATTGGCCACCGCGACCGAAATCGTTCGGGGGGATTATTATTATTCATAAATAAGTATAATAAAAATAATTAAGTAAGTAGTAAAAACATTAAAATAAAGAGCCAAAAAGAAAAACCATTTAAAAGATATTAAAATATCTTTGTAATATTATGTACTCGTATAGTCGGTATCAATCTACTCAAATATGCTTTGTAGGACGGATACTTTTCTATGAAAATCGACCATTCATAGTTAATGTCCATAGTATATATATATATATACATCAAAAAGACTTCTCACAGCAAGTCAATGTCCTAGATAAACTATTTCGTCTGGTTTCGATCATAAATGCAAGCAAATACGTGCATAAAGATAGATTTTACAGATAAAAATATATTTTAGTAATTTAGTTATTTAGTTTAGTTATTTGATAAAATGAAGGTGGTCTCTTCATTTTATCAAATAACTATGCAAAATTACTGAGTATTTCTTAAGCTTTCTAGATTACATAGTGTGAAATGCCTAGATTCCGAAATTTCCACTGAATTCATTCATGGAGAGTTTTCCCATTTCTCCTTGATAACTAAATTATACGTCGAAAATTGCGTTGGCTCTGTTCTCAATAATGATAATCAGATAAAACTGAATTCGTTTGTTTGTAACATTAATTTTCAGCTGATTATATTCGTGCCTACCCAACGTAGGTACTACCTTCGTACATTTTGGTTTCACCCTTCCATAACTTATCAAAATTATCTGGAGAATTATCCGACGTGTATTTTTGCAATTAGGAAAGAAAGTTACAAACTCAACTTCGGGACTTAATCAAAATACTTTGCGGTTTAATTTTGTGCTCATACTTTATATGAAATATAAATAAAACATTTTCATGTATGAGTTTTCGCACTATCGATATCGCTTCCATGATACTTCGGAAAATGTGCATTGAAGTGAAAACGTATCAAAACTAGAGATACTTACAAACGTATGAAATGACACTTACTAATAACACTTGTCCACCTAGGTTATTGTTTGATGACGTTTATTCAAACACATTCTTACCACAAAACACGTAAATAATCCAAAAGTATAGTAATATTCATGAGATTAACGGGACGTAGAATATTTCGGCACTATTTACAGTACTCTATCTCAACGCACAGTAAGGACATTCACAGCTAAAACAAATAGAAGCTTGATAAATATTTCACAACACTTTCATCTGATAATGAAATATTAACGCCCGAATATTTGTCTTAGAAATTAACCCTCGCTTAAGCCCACAAAGGTGTTCCTATTTCAATTTACAACTGGAATGTAGGTCGCTTTAATACGAGAGCTATGAGCTACTGTGGGCGTTATTAATAACAGCATAAGCATACCTACACCTGAGCTGTTTGAGAACTATAAATAAGTCGTTAAGTTAGTCCATTTATGTCAAGCTGACGATCGAATGAACTTTGGTTGTGTCGATAGCGTCTTTTATCGACCAAAGTTTACTGATCGACCCTGTGTTCGGTTCTACAAAGGGCTGTATATTTTTAGCCTTTGCACGAAGTGGTGTTCTGTTTTTATTTTCGCTGTGGAGCAATTTTAGAATAGGCGTTGAACGGTGGTATTGCTGGTTTCGAATCTATTAATGTTTCACTTTTGAAAACGTCGTTCGATTGATGTCGAAAAAAGCTGTGTGGGCTGTAATTATCATACACGGATCTCGTGAACAGAGACGAGTGTTATAACCGAAGGGACCTGGAGATGAAATAACGCAACCGATACGAACAAGCTCATATATTGGACTGACGCAGCAGTCGCTAACCTTAAATTAAGAAACTAGTATACCCTTCTTATTTATTAATTATAAATATGTAGGTGTCCACATAACAATGAGATACACCGTGAAGCTATGAAAGGAAAAGATAGACAGATATAATATCCAAACGAGCAGTTTGAAAACAAAAAAGCCTGGCGGCAAGAATTGATTAGAAACTTCTTCTTTTCGGCTCGATGGTACTTATTTTATCCGTTGGTCTCGTAGTCGCAAGCGCGACTGCTGAGCGTGAGGTCCTAGGTTCGATTCTCGGATCGGGCAAAGTTTTATTGGGTTTTTTTCATTAGTAATTTCTTAGTAACAGCCGGGCTGTTACTAAGAAATTTGTTTAGTTTGGAAGTTGGCGGTGTCATACCCTCGTGCCTCGGAAAGCACGTTAAACCTTTGGTCCTGCGCCTGACCTCTCTCCGGTCGTGTCGGATTGCTGTCCCATCGGACTAAGAGAGTGATGGAAGAGGTTGAGGTTGGAAGTTGGTTGCCATGACCGAAATTCAGTCTGGAGGACTATTATTTGTTTTATGCACTTGGACCTAGTAGCCAGCCACATTTATCGCTAATCCTAAATTAATATATATACATTTCATTTATTTCGGATCATACATAAAGAGTAAGTACATACAATCTATATGGTATTAGTAACAAAGACTTAAAAACGATATTAGTAAAACTTACAAACTAACCTAACATTAACTAATATCTACGTGGCTCAACACATGTTGGCACGTGCCTCCGCATCCAGTGCCTAATAAAGGGGCTGTCCACCTTGCCGAACAATGGTTTTAGGATGCTGTTGGGGCTTCCGCGCAACTACCCATTATTGACGCCACCCACTTTCTCATTATGGCATGAAAATCATCAACACGGGCTTTCGCGAACATCTGCGAAGCGCTGCAGAAGCGCGGAAGCCCCATCAACGTCATTAACCCGTTATTATACTGAACGCGTAGGACGTTGTAGGCCCTCTGCGTGTACTTCACCCACAAGCTACACGTTCATTACATATAAGCTACATATTAATGCGGCACGTTTAAAGTTAAGGCACAGCTTAAAAACACGGTATCACTACCCACCCGAAATAATAAAAAAAAAACTATTTCCTACTTTCTATTTTTACTCGGCCAATACCCCATTAATTGACTACGTAGAAAACAAACCTACTTCAGAATCTACGTGGGCGTTAATTACTAGTGGTGAGCGTGAACACCTGAGGTGTTCCAGAACTATAAATATCTACGATGTCCATTTCTGTGGAAGCGTGGCGGAGAAACGGCTAGGCCGCAATCGGAAGGTCGCAATTATATCCACTCGTTGACTATAACGCCCTGACGCGCAACTATGGGTTCATCTGAACTTTCTTTACAAAATACTTTTTTTTACCATAGATGGACAGTGTGAAAGCTGATATGGCTAGAAAGGGGTGACCACCGAGATGACGAGTAAAACAGGAGTATGGAAGAAAAAGAAATGTTGCGCTGACCCCAAATAAATTGGCATTTCCAAGAGAATGATGAAGACCAGTGATGTGTTCCAGCGCTGGGGCTCTGTCTCGCATAGAATCGCAGCATTATGCTGAGCGATAGCCGTTTTGCGTGGATGTGATGCATATTTTCCCCCAAATTGTTATTTTCGTGTTTTGTTCTTTCCTTGCGTCATGTGTACCGCAAATAAACGTATTTTCTTTCTTCTTTTTTCTTTCTATGACTTTTATTTTAATTTTATTTACTTCTGGATAATGTAGAGCAGTTGTAGCTCTATAGAATAGAATGATTACAATAATATTAATTTGCAAGAATATGGGTACAATAAGTTGAAAAATACACATAGTAAGTTACCATTATATTCTAGTAATTATTTAGTTTGAAAATGTTAATTTGAAGGCTTTGGTAAACACTTTTTCGTTCGTATAGAACCTTAGTAACCAAAGGTTGACGATTATCTATTTTATTACCACTCCTAAGGAAATGGAGGCTACAACCATTTAACACAGTGCCTAATAAAAGTTATTACAACTTAGTCAAAGTATTCGTTGTAAAAATGTTCTAGCGAATGCTAAAACCGGGTAACTTTAAAGGAGTTAATTTTCCTCAAACATGCACCTAAAAGCCACGAGTGCTCATTTTTCTTTAGGAAATATTTTTGTATCGCCAAACGAAACCGAAAACTTAGTCGAAGTTTTTAAAAGTTCCAGATTTCGAAGAGTTTCGTGTTGACTTTTCAGGATGTTTATAAATTTAAGATACATCTGTATTATTCTATTCAACTTTATACAAACCTTCCTGTATTATTCTATTCAACTTTAGACAAACCTTTTCAGAGTTTTACGGCATAGTAACCAATTCAAATATAGAATTCGAGTGTTCCTTATCCAATTCTCGCTTCCTTTTCACGCGAACAAATTCGCATCGAAAAGTTTAAATGGCCTCTATAGTAGGGTATTGTGATGCCTGAATGAACTTTCGCACCCTCAGTATAGACCGACCGAAATAACTATGCACATGAAAAATAGGCAGTTGGATTTTGTTCTTTATACCTTTGAATTAGAATTCTATTTCACTGGATATATAGGAATATACTTGTAACTATGGGTAAAACCGACTGGCTGACCGTAATGGTTCCACATTATAGTGGTAGTTCTTTTGATTTCGAATTCTTCTGCTTTGTTTGTGTTAATTATTTTTCTATTTCCTGTTGTATTGTTTTGTTTTGGGTGGTATTGTTTGTTTTAATGAAACACCTAAGACTTCGTGAAATTATCATAATTTATGGAAATATAAATTTTTATTTCTCACAAAATGAGCAGCGATTCGCTTAGTAATTACAAATTCGAAGTGCCATTTTAAATTAGATGGTAAAGCGAATTTCTTGAAAAAAAATAAAAGTGAAAAGAACTTGACTAAGACAATGCCCATTTTTTGGGTTCCATACCAGAAGGGAGCCAAACGGAACCCTATTACTAAGCCTGCGCTGTCCGTATGTCTGTCAGCGGGCTGTATCTCATGAACCGTAATGGTGGACAGTTGATATTTTCACAGATTGTGTATTTATATCGTCGCTATAACAACAAATAATAATAAAAAAAAGGCAAAAAAGGAAACGTGTTTTTTTGCGTTTTTGCTAAATATCGTACAGATAGACACAACTTAGATATGCATCAATTTGAGAATTTTCATTCATACATTTCAATTTTACGAATGTATTTGGCTACATGACTTACCAAGTTATTGCGTTTTCGTAAAGATAATTTTTACCACAAGCAGTAATATAGATTGGTGATTCTGAAGGCGCACTCAGTTCGGATGGTGATCGGTTTTACGAATTTTGCCGATGCTACATCTAAGTTGTACGTTGGTACGGAAAGCTTCGTGTACGCGTCCGACTCGCACTTGGCCGGTTTTTAATGTCTGTTATTCATGATACTGATTAATTCAAACAATAAACACATCAGAAGCAAGACGAATGGGGGTGAAGAACCCTAAATTATATGAGTAGCAGCTGAAAATTTTATATGCTAATTGAAATCACTTTAAGACGGCGAAGGCCCATAAAAATGGTTGTAAAGCTTGTCTGAAATTCTTTGTGAGGCGAGTTATGTGATGCTATAGACATGTTCGTATATTATAGCCATTAGTTGTTTGCTTTTAAAGCCAGATTTAAAGACGTGAAGGAAGTAATTTAAAGATATCGTCAAATGGTTTGTTATTTGTTTTAAGATACAGGAGTTGCCTAGTTTGGGGACCACTGTTTTAATAACTGGTACCTGGGCGACCGAGTTCTGCTCTGGTGAAAATAGAGAATGCTCATTTAATAGTATCGGAGAGTTCATACCAATTCCATGCTGTCATGATAGTACATACTAATTCCATGTTGCCATGATAGTACATACTAATTGCATGCAGCCACGATAGTAGGTACTCACAAATTGCATACAGCCATGATAGTAGATACTTACTAATTCCATGCCATGCCATGCCACCATTCCATGGTGTCATTGTTTTAGTTCTAATCTTTGGGCGACCGAGCTCTGCTTGGGTGAAAATACGGAGAACATGAATTTTCCCAGATATGAGACCCAGCTAGATTCGATTTTTCGCTCCCGAAAACCTCTGTATTACAACTTTCATCGAAATCGTTAGAGTCGTTTTCAAGAACACTCGTTTAATAGACATTTTATATAAGATGTTAAATATTCTAGCTACAGAAAGCAAACAATTTTTTTATTTTTTTGTTACTATGGTCCAGTAAATAATTCTTATTCTAATTAGGTGGGTGTCTCTACAATACACTTCAGCTACATAAATGAGTAGATTATTTAAAAATATTTTAGTTTCCTTGTGTTCTATTTTGGTATATTTATTGGTCACTCAACTTTTACCTTTATCATCTTACCTTTCCTCAATCCCAAGTTCCCGTACTTTAGTACAGTAAATGTATATGCATATTATAATTATAGTATATTATGTATTGATTGCATTGCATTATATTCTAAGTACTGTTTATTTTATTATCTACTAGCTGCTGTCCGTGACTTCGTCTGCGATCCAAGATGAAAAGTAGCCTATGTCTTTCTCCAGGTCAAGGTCTACTCCTGTGCCAAATTTAATCCAAATCTGTTCAGCCGTTTTAGCGTAAAAGCGTAACAAACAAACTCACTTTCGCAATTATAATATTACTAGCTTTTGTCCGCGGCTTCGCCCGCGTGGATGTCGGAAAATATCCCTCAGGAACGTGCTACCGGGATTCAGAGTATCCTATGTCCTAACTCAGGTCATGGCCTGTCCGTATATACCTTTCAAGTAAATCCGTTCAGCCATCACGGCATGAAAAGGTAACAAGCAGACAATAAATTTGTTTGTAGGGTTCAAAATGAAAAGTTGAAACCCTTAAAGGATGACTTTGTTGTATGTCCAGACCCTTTTTCTCTGGAACGCGTGGAGGCATCAAGTTCAAATAGGTATCAAAAACATAGATCTACGGTCTCTTCGAGCTGTAAAGAAAATCAAACTTCTAAGTCTACGCAATAAAAAAATACGGCCATTTATGCCGCATATTTTGACACTCGCAAATAAACCAGTCTATTCAGTACTTCCCGTTGGCCCAGCAGTATGAAGTTTGGCGAGAAGCAAGGTCAAGTAAAGAGGAATATCCGAAAATTGGTCATTTATAGTTATATATGAACTGGAAAGTTAAGTTTGTTCTTCAGTCTAGGATAAAAATTCATAGGCCGTGTCTCGAAGTAACATTGAAGTCCTACTCACACTTGTCCTTTTTTTAAAATAAATAATACAGGTTTATATGATTCTAAATGCCTGAGTTAAAATACGAATTATTTATTTAAATATTATTATCACCATTAATTTGTAATTGAACATTATAATATCTACATGTTAGAAAGGTTAGTTGACTTTAAATTGTAATAAGTTTTGACCGAGTGGGACGATTTCAATGAAATAAATACTAAATTTTAATTCAAGATACGGACTATGAGTATAATATATATTTCAAATTCCTTAGATCTCTTGAATAGAAGACACAAAAAAATCAATATTACATATTCATTTTAAAATCATCCCATATTTTACCCCTTTGGGGGATGATTTTACAAAAACACAAAAGCGTAAATTTGAATTTTCATATCCCTAACCTAAAAATGCTGGATTTTCCATACAATCTTTCATCCCCTTTAGGATAATTTTTGAGATAAAAAGTACCCTATGTCCTTGTCTAGGATCCTATCTACATCCTTGCCAAATTTTATCGAAATCCGTTCAGTGGTTTAGCCGTGAAAACGTAACATACCGACAGACAGACATACAGAGTTACTTTCGAATTTATAATATTAGTATGGATATGGATTTATTATCTATTTGTGTTGCTTCACAAATAGATAATAAATCCATATCCATCTTTAAACCTGACTTGTTTTCCGTACGTCATTTCCGAGTGACAACTGAAAATCAGCGCTATATAGTGGGTCTCCCATATAGCACAGCATCATGCTGAGTGGAAAAGCCTTCGTGTCACAGTCACATCGACTTGCAGCTGTCGACTATTTGTGTTCTGTGCTCATGATTATAGATGTATTTTGTTTTTATTTTTTCTTTATTATTCGAGTTAATTATCTTTTTGTATGCACGCGTTTCTGTGAAACCAATTTTTCTTTCTTTTATTTCTCTCTTTATGCCACAGGCAATCGACGTGTGTTTGGTAGTGAGACGTGTTTACAAGTATTGCCCATTAGAGAATTACTAAGTTTAGGTAGAAGTTCCTAAATGTCATAATAACCCTTCGTATATTGTAGAACGTACGCGAGTCACAATGGCTTTTTAATTGTTTCTGTAATAGCGGCATACAAAATGTTAATTTAGACTTTTAATCCCGTAGGAAAAAAATAATGTTTTCCTTTCTAAATTAACTACAGAGAACATTGCACGAACGCACTACGTAAACGTAACGTAATTGTAACCATTTTTGGAACGAAAATACAAGTATTGTACATATTTTTGATTAAAATTTTTGCTACAAGCAATTTTTGCTAGTATACATAGATTTGATATTGATTTCATAACAGCCGCACGGGTCGATCTACAAGGTTGAGCAACGCTTGCCGAGGTTCCGTTTCGTTCCGATCCGTGGATGGGTCACCATTTTTACAAATTGAGACTCCATCGTGACGTCGAAAAGCACGTTAAGCCGAGGTCCCGGCTGTCATTCGTAGATCTCTGACAGTCGTTACGGGTAGTCAGAAGCCCAAAAGTCTGACAACCAGTCTTACCAAGGGGTATTGCGTTACCCAGTAACTGAGTTGTGGGGGTCAGATAGGCAGTCGCTGCATCCGGTTAGACTGGGAGCCGACTCCAACATAGTTGGGAAAAGGCTAGGCAGATTGATTGATCACCTAACTATTTGAATAAAGTCTTAGAACTAAGTAAATATTATGCGCGAAACGAGTATTTTCAATTTAAAAATCGTTTTTTAACTCCACGCGTTTGTGCTCGGCCTACGGTTCGCATAAAGATAATCTCATTTTCTTTGGAAGTTCTCGTTTGAAATGCTCAATGACATCTTTATTTTATAGATGGCTAATTCAAAATGGCTGTCTTTATAATGGATTCTTAAAAGAAAACTAATTTGCAGAGTTATGACAATACCACAAGAGTTACATTGATTTTGGTTCGAATTTTCGAATCTCCTTTGATTTATTTTTCATTGAGATGCCTGTTTGTCTTTTTTACCAGTTGAATTTTATCATTCTTTCATTTATCTAAATACACTTTAAATTGCTTGTTTTTCACGTGTGTGTCCCATCGGACTATGAGAGTGAGGGAATAGAGGGTACACCTGTGTATGCGCATACACTTTTTGCACTGTAATATCTCCCGCGCCGATGGGTGCTCTCGGCTGAGATTGGGCGCCATGGCCGAAATTCGTTCTGGAGGACTATCATTGTAATTACGAAGAATGAAGTATTGTTTTTGCTAGAGTGTTATTCAGTTCATAACAGAAACATTGCCTAACTAGATTTTCTTACACAAATTGCTAAAACAATGCAATAATTATACAATCAGTTAACTGAAACCGAATGCTCTACTACACGACTTACAAAAACGATTCCTTGTAACTACACGAACATTACCTCCCTATTAAACAAAAACCACTTATTCTTTTCTTAATGAACAAGCCCTAGTTAATTAGTTTCAATATATAAAAAGAAAAATATAAAAGCTTTATGTAATAACATAGTTTCATTTACTGGGTAGCGCACGCGATTGACGCCCAACACTTTGCCGAAAGTGCGTGCTTATTATACCGAAATGGGTGCGGACGACCAAGTGAATTTCCACGTATACCGTTATAATGAAACCTCTCACGCAACGATACATCGACATTAGTGAACCTAGCCTTTAGAACATGGTGGATATAATGCTTTAAATTGCTCTATTCTGAACCTAATGCCAGGAATCATAAAGGTCGGCTTTGATTGAAAGTTGTTCTTCAAGCATTCTTCGCAGTCACGAACAATTTTCAGACTGCCGTTTGTTTCTTATATTTTCAAGCACATTAACTTTCTTTTAATTATATTCCGTTTTCTCTTACCTGCCCAAAACCTTTGTTGTGTACTCTTTCGTAAGTAATTTAATTTGTTTCTCTTCTCATCTCCGAAGTATTTCAGTTGTCAAGCAGACCTCAGGTAACGGTCACGTCTAAACGAAATAATAAATTAGAATATTCAAACCTTAATTTGCAGGTAAAGTGAAAAATAAACGAAATTAGCTTTACCGTTAACTTAGCGCAAAGTCAACCCTGTTAGAGTGAACGCAAAAGGACGGGGTTTTTAAAGGCTGGTACACAAGTCTATCGACATGACGACGTCGGTGCGGTAGGGATTTAGAATGGCATACGACGCGCGACTCGTTTTGCATAGGTTTAAACCAGCAGAATACGAGAAAAGCATGTAAATTACATCTACCGCGTCATACGTGAATATTTTTGCTTTTTGACGCCATTATCGGCGTAACTTCGACATTTGCATGCCCGTTTTGCTTCCTAACGCGACTTTGGCTCTGTATATGCGCATATATATATATGTTCCAGAATCCAACTGAAATATTTTTGTTTAAGCGTTGATCTGAATTTGGTTTTTTGGACGGTTCTATGTTTCTTTGTTAAAGTAAATTGCAGTCCACTATTAACGTTAACGTCCATCGGCGCCATTGCCTTGTAAGTTCAGTGTGCAACACGCCTTAGTTGTAAAGGAAAATCTACTAGCGACACACTAATTGGGTGCTAAAGTAAATATTTAAAAAGGTGAGCGGGAAAACGTGAGGTTTTAACTTTTCAATTACGTCAATTAAGAGTGCCGTGCGCAGCTGTGGACAGAATTATTAGGTGTAGCCATTTTTGTAAAAACACAATTCATTCGATATAACGAACGACGGCTCGCGTACTTTTAATTAAGTGACTTTACTTAAATGAACTAATAATTCAGCTATATTTTTATTGCTTTAAAATGTATTATATTTTTGTTGACGATGTGACTTTGCAACTCTAAAATATACATCTAGCTTTTAGTTTACTCGACATAGCTGGATGTTAAATTGAAAATTAAAGATATCCAGTGAATTTCAGGAACCATCGCGAAAAAAAATTGGATATAACGAACTATAATTTTCAGAATAAACGCTACACGAATGTATATAGGCATATTTTGGAACGCTTGTTGAAAACCTATGCTTCTGTTTTCTCATTGTTTTGAGCATATTTCAACAAAAACTTAAGTAAATCCTCTACAATACGAGACACATGCCTACTTCTATAAATTGCATCTTTATCTAAAGAACGAAAACGCATTAAATTACTTACAACTTTTAAAAAATCCTGTAAAACTCTTCAGTGCAACAAAGGACCACGAGACGTGACAAGCGAAAACTTCAGTTTACACCAAACAATACATTAAACTTATCACTCATTGTCGGTTACGTGAACCAACCAATTGATTTCAATTTACATACAAAACGTTTTACCGCGATTACTTTGAATACCCTTTTACTACTTTCCGAATGAACTGTGAAAAGAACTCTTTTTAAATTACTATTGAATTTTTATCCGTAAAGTTAATACGGGTGTTAGCTTTGATTGTTGTGCCTGGTTAAATACCTGAAAGTTTTTATTAAAATAGGATTGGAGGCATTTTAAAGACATTGGCTTAGTGTTAGTGGGTACCTAAATGGGTTGCGCTGTTTAGAAAGTAGATGTTTTATAAAACAAAACGTAAACAGAAACACCACAAAAACCTTAATGGGTTTATCCGGATGTAGAAACACTTTTAAGGTAGGAATCGCTTGTTTTTTTTGGGAGTTCCTGATGTTTCAACAAATTATCCATGGGCCTGTCAACATTGCTTACGCAAGCAATTTGTCAGATTTACAGACACACGGGAATATAGTGCTTACTAACAAAGACGAACGGCAGTGCTATTCTGAAAGAACCATTATCGAGCGTAACTTAGTTCTGAGTGACACTGACATGCAGAAGTTTTGTTTCTGTTTTGTCAGTTTCAAATTTCGGTTTTCCCCGGAGAATTGTCATCCTTCGTAAGTTTTTACAGAATAGCACTGTTTATAGTTTTGAATGATATAATAGAAAGGCTTAGGTTTAAGCAATCACCAGATATAATGAAATATAACGCCCAAAAAATCGTAAGTACTCACCAGAATTGAATCCCCATTTTAATATGAAATTATCACCAAAAAACGTAAAGTCTGCTAACCTAAAAAAGGCAAGTATCTTCAGAATAATCGCTGAGCTACCCAAAAAGGCCACGCATGCACCAAATATGTACTCGCATTTTATTTAAAAATTTCATCCAAATATGTTACACAATTTTATCCTAATAAAGTAAATTAATATACAAAATCATTGTTTACCCAAAAAATATTAATTAAGTTCTAAAGGTTCACCGATACTACCGTAAAATGTTTACTAAAGGGTGAGCTTCTTAGAGCTTTCAATAAAATAACGGCCACAATATAAAAACATTAGCTTATAAACAACATGTTTTATTTCTACATACAAATAAACTTAATAAGGCAGTCCTTAGTGCAATTTTAAAATTTTAATGAAGAGTGGATCTTCAAAAAACTTAATCTTAGTGATAAATGAGTCTTCAAACAACCAACATTAAAACAGTCATTTGTATGGTCATAATTACACACATCAACACGGTCTAGGGATATTTCATACTCAATTAAATAACTCGAAAAGTACTGGCCGCATTGTAATCTTTCATACACCGATTTGTTTGTAATTTATCTCAGACTAATTCCAAATTCAAATTTTTGAAAATTATTTTGTTTCGGTGGCATAAAAATGTCTTGATGTGTAGGAGAGGGAATTTTCATTTGTGCGAAATTTAGAAAACAATACGAATTACGTTTAGTTACAGTTTTTTTTCATTTTTAAATGAAAGATAAAGTTAAAATTGAGGTATTGTAGCCATGCAACGCCAACATTTGACGAGGGCGGAGATGTTACGAGCTGTGGGAATGCTGGAAGCTGGGTCTGTTCAGCGTAATGTTGCTGAGTTCATAGGTACCCACCAAAATGTAATTTCAAGATTGTGGACACGCTATCGTGCCACAGGTGAAGTAGCGGAGAGGCACCGGGGGCCAAGTCGCATCACTACCCCCAGACAAGATCGATTTTTGCAAATTACTGCGCGAGCTCAACCAAATGCAACGGCGACTCAATTGGTCCAAAGGCTGCGAATGGAACACCAAGTGCTTGTGAGTGACCAAACTGTAAGAAGGCGACTGCATGAAAGCAATCTACGCTCTCGTAGACCACTCCGGGTCCCACCTTTACGGAGAGGCAATCGTGGACGACGATTAGAATGGGTTCGGAACCACGTGGACTGGGGCCGTGAGCAATGGTCCAATGTGCTGTTCACGGATGAATCCAGGTTCGGCTTCCATCCAGATTCACGAAGGACGCGTGTTTGGCGAGTTCCTGGATGATGGAGCCGTCTTCAGAACCCTCAGATAGTTCACCCATACCAAGGAGGAACAATTGTGGTTTGGGCAGGAATTCGTCTTGGAGGACGGACGGATCTCGTTTGGGTGCGGGGCAATATGACGGCAGAACGATATGTCCAACAGGTGCTGGGGCCCGTAATCTTGCCCCACAGAACACAAATGGGGCAAGATTTCCTGCTCAAGCACGACAATGCCCGGGCACACACGGCGAGAATGGTAGCAGCTTGGTTACATACACACAATGTTAGGGCCTTAGACTGGCCTGCTCAATCGCCAGATCTAAATCCCATTGAGCATGCGTGGGATATGCTGCAAAAAAGAGCTCTGAAGGAAGTTCCTGAAAATCTGGCTACAGAAGATCAACTTTTTGCGCACCTCAGAAGGACATGGGACAATATTCCGCAGCAAGACATTGACAACCTTGTTCTGAGCATGCCGAATCGTTGCCGATGTGTTATGAACATCATGGGCGCTTTCTCAGACTACTAAATTCAAGTTTATAAACACAAATTAAATGATTTTTCTATTTTTTTCAGTTTTTACTCATAAATTAAAAGTTAATTCATATACGGTTTCCGTCTATGCTTCATTTTTTTTCCATAAAATCCAGAAATTTTAATCGAAGTACCTTAACCATTATTAAAAAATGGTAGAATATTAAATAACGTATCTTTTAAATAATATACATGTCATATAAATAATTAACACATTGATAGTAATTCGCTTTTTTAAAAATATCCCTAGACCGTGTTGTGTGTGTATTTAAAAATATTAATGAAGAATCAGTCTTCAAATAACATCACACTTTCTTTGTATGGTAACAATTGTTTTAAAATCTTAACGAATAAATCAGTCTTCATAAACATAAAATACAATTATTTTGTGTAGTTATAATCATTTTAAGTCTTCTAGGTAGAAATTTTCATATCTATACATAATTTACTGTACTATTAAAGCTTTCTTGGCTTTAGCTGGTCGTCCCCTTTTACGTTTCATGAGACTCAACTAATTTGCCATCAAAGCCATCAATATAATATACTTGGTTATATGCATACATTTTATGGCAAACGTAGTGATATATTTGGGTAGTAATGACACAAAACTTTGCTAGTTAAAATTTGGTGCACGCGTGGCCTTTTTGGGTTATGAAAAGTTTTAGTAGTGCAGGCATGACTTAAATAGCCCGAAAGATTTTGGTACAGGTTTCATTTATTTATAAATATATTTTTTTTTTTGGATTAGCCTGTTTAGGGTAGCGATTGTTTTTTTGGTGGTCATTCAATTTAATCCCTAATGGAAACTACACCAACAATACGAAACTACAAACAAAATAGGTAGGTACCTACTATTCATGTATTATGTAACACTGGATAGCTGAGTATTTTGTTGAGCTGAAATTCTATGACAATTCAATATTGAAATGAAAGTATCAATGTCAACTTTTCAACTGTTTGGGTAACTTTAAACATAAACGTTTATAATATTCGAAAGAATATAAGATCCTGTGTTCTAGTAGGTTTTATAAGTGCTTTGTCTGATAGACGACAGTGTCTCGAAATACAATTTTTGAGGCACAGAAGTTTTGAAGTTTATTCCATTGAAGACATCGATCTATGTGGCGAATGTTTCTGCACTTTTCCTTCACCTATCTTAATACTGAATGTTCCTGTATACCATAACCCAGAGCAATGGAAGAAAGGATTGATGTTATCATCATCAAGGGATTAAACCGTGGTCGTAAACGTTGACAAAGGAGGTTTTCTTTTACAACAAACGCATGGAACGCGGTGGCTTCTAAATGTTACCACAGGCGGTGTTGTCGCTAATCTTACATACATTTTAACTTACCCTACTGCTATTGCATATGAGGTTTACTCTACTATTCTATAGGAGTGTTTTGAACGTAACTTTTTGAAATCGCCTAAGCTTTCAACTAGTATTATTAAAGTCAATCATATTCTACAAGCGCCTAACACACATACACATGCCCACACGTCCCTCGCACGGACGGACACCTCTCCACACACACACACACACACACACACTTCCACACACAAATAACCTAATTAACAAAACTTTAGCTTTTATGTAAAGTTTAAAATTGCCACTCAAGCCACCAATCTTTTTATAATGTTATTCTTTTTATATTTTAGGTTGTCAGTGTACAAGTATATAACAATATAAAATGTATCACTTTGTAAAAGGGCGGAGACCTGGTGTCCTGAAATACAGGCCTAGGGCTTAGTTTAGGCACCAGTCTCCCATAATATTAAAATGTTGTCTGACTCTGATACCATGAAATAATTGTATTTTGTAATATTGTGGTGAGAAAATAAATCTTATCTTATTACACGTGTGTGTGAGACAAAATTCGGCCGGATTTTTGGTGTGATCAAGTAAAACATAATACAAACTTTAAACATGGCAAAAAAAGTTTTTCGTACATAAAATTAGTTTTGATACGCTACATAGACTTTGCTGCTCAGTAAATAAATATCATAAGTAGACAGTAGATAAATATCAAAAGTAGTAAATAAATATCATAAGCAGTCAGTAGGAGCTACCCCTAAACAAAGGCAATCCGAAGGGGCCGAAAAGTTCTGGAGTGACAACCGCGTACCGGAAGACGTAGGGTTAGTAGGCCTCCCACAAGTTGGACCGATGACCTTGTAAAGGCCGCAGGAATCCGTTGGATGCGGGAGGCACATAATCGGTCGAAGTGGCGGTCCTTGGGGCCTGTGTCCAGCAGTGGACATCTTTCAGATGAAATGATGAAGGCAATCCAATAGTCCTATAGTTACATTTCGACAACAAAAAAACAACGCAGCACTTATTAACCTACGTCTTTGTTTGCTAATTATAGTACTGCAACATTGAGTGTTTCATAAAAATAATAAAATAATTAGTAAAAGAAATACAAATGTACTTAGCGTATCATTATTATTCTAACCGTACCTTGGGAGCTGTAGCGGTGGAACCTACTAGTGACATCGACTATTGACCTATTGTAAGATCGTTTGTATGCATTCCACGAAGACTATTCTAAATAAAAGATGAACGAAAGTTCAAACATCTATTTTTGAAATAGATTTTGCAAAGAAGCAGCTTTGAGGCAATAAAACGAATCACCTTTTAGCCGAGTTTGAACTAAATTTGGCGCGAATTCTACTTTCACGTTTATGCAAACCTGTGAACGAGTATGGCGACCTGAATGACACCTATTCGGGAACTTTAACATGCAGAACATTAGCCTACACACTACTTGTACCTACGTAGGTATAGAATTTGCGTTTGCATGTTTATTTATTTTACCCGTGTTTATCTTTTGTTTTTAACTGACTGCAGCTTGTGCCAAGAAAAAGTTTCAATTTAGAAATTTTGAACTGCGTTGTAGTATAAGTATTTTTTTTAAAGAATAGAAAATGCTAAACGAAACTTTTCTGAGAGATATTGTATTTTTAAACATTAGGAAATTATTAAAAGTTTGTTGAAGAATTCCGATAGCTGTAACAATTGGAACACTTTTCCGGAAAATTACAACGAATGACTTGATAATTTGTCTTGCCCATTGTTGCTCAAAAACAAGCGATTAACGAAATAAAGGGCGTAACGACCTTTGTCATTTTTCCAAATTCCTTTCTGATTAAACAGTTTCATTGTGAAACCGAAACATTGATCGTTTATATGAAGTGATTTACCAAATTTCCTCAATCGTTAAGGCTTTCATGTCGATCGCAATTTGTGTATTGTTGGAGTCGGCACGCGATACATAACTGAGTTTTATTATTTTTCAAGCATTTCTTTTATTGTGAATCATGGTGAACTAGTTTTATTACAAGTTCAAGTGTGCTGTTCTAGGCCTGTGGGAAAATAATAATGGATTTATTAAGGCCATTGTTGTTTAAGAAAATGATTTATTGTGAAATAGTGACTCATCGTATTTCTTAATGTACAATGTAGCGTTTGATACTACCAACGTCTGCAGTGCTATATCCAGTTTGTATAGTCACAACTCAACTACGATTGGTATATTTGTAGTTGTATACTCAGCAAAATCTATAAATGCACTTCCATATGCCACACAGTTTAATCGTGTGAAGTGTTGCTCACATGCGTAGTGCACTTACGAGCTGCCAATCCACTGTTATGGGTTTGAATAAGTTCTTAGCACATTTAATGCTAAACGAACTTAAAATATCGCTCTGTTTCTTTCAATCGTTTGAAGATGACAGCGACAGAATGATCTTTAAAATATGTTTTTATTCGCATTTAGTGATTTGTGGTGCAAGCGGGCCTTATACCGTTTGTCCACCGCCACCGTCAATGGGATGTCAAAGAGAAACGAGATTATTCGAACCAAACGCGACATTCCGGTGACAGCGATCGCTTGTCCACTGCGACCGAAATCGGCGGTTCAGTATGTTATGATAGACAAAACAAAAACCGGGTGAACGGCGCCGCGCCCCGGTGCGACAGCAGTGTGTGGACAAGATCAAATGTGTTTTGTATTGCCGGCACATCGGCCTGTCACAATCTCGGGCCGAGTTCTAGCGATCGCGCCAAACTGCTCGTAAATTTGGGGGCCGGGTTCCCGCCGCTCAGGTGACGGACGTGCGGTGTGGACACGCGGCCGTAATAAAAGAGATGACGAGATGACGGCGCCAAAGTAGCGATACATAATACCTACTTCGACGCCATCATCGCGTTCTCGTTGACGTCCCGTTGACGGTGGCGGTGGACGAGTTGACGACGCCGAAGTAGCTACAGCACATTTACTATGGACTCGTAATCTCGTTTCTCATTGACGTCCTGTTCACGGTGCGGTGGTCAAATAGTGTAAGTCGCAAACGATAGCTTTAAGGAAAACTGTCTGTTATTTGTAACACGTTTAAAAGCTATTGTTAAACCGTACTGCCGAGTGACCACTGAAAATCAGCCATGTGCTGTGGGCCCCCAAAGTACAGCATCATGCTAAGTGGAAGCCTTCTTGTCACAGTCACTATGTGCAGCTGCAAACTAAGTGTGTGTGATTATTGATTAATAATTATAGATCCATTTTATTTCTTTATTCGAATGAACTTATTTATCTTTTTATATGCAAGTGTTTCTCGACAAATAAACCTATTTTCCTTTCTTTTTTTCTGCATACTGCTGAAAATAATAATTTCGATATTGCATTTTTCTAAGCAACGATAATTACATGTAGCCTTTTATTATCGTCTATGTATAAAAAGAATATTGCTTGCATTCTACGAAAACAACGCTGGAAAATAATCTTGCTAATGGACGCTAGAAAAAGTTAACAGCAAACGAAGCAAATTAGATATTAGAAACAAAGAGAAAACAATGTACTTTTTTCGATAATTTAAGCCGTGAATCACGAATACTGTATGTTTTGGCTGAATTTTCTAGTTGGTAGTAAAATAATAATAACCTTACTACCCACCAGTTTTTTACTAGTACCAGTTTTTTGGGTTGTTGAGGGTACGGCCTCAAAAGGGAAATACGAAACCCTTATAGGATAACTCGTGTGTCCGTCTGTCACAGCCAATTTGCTCCGAATCTAATGGACAGAAATCGATATGTGTACCAAATTTCAACAAAAAAATTGGTGCACATATCAATTTCTGTGACCCAATTACGGACGAGTAACGAAAATAAATGAATTTTGAATATGGGGGTCACTTTGTGAGCATAACTAAAAAAAAAAAATGCAAACTGTACTGTGTGACATATCAAATGAAAGGACTTCTAGTGAGGATATAATAAGATGGTAAATCTCCCAATATTGTGGGTACAAACTTACATTTGCAAAAACTGAAACTCAAAGTCAAAGCATTTATTTCAATTAAACCATTTACATGCACTTTTGAATTGTCAAGGGGTCAGTCAGTCAGAAATATAAAGCTAGATGCCCATTCCAAAGCAGAACCTACGCTTTGGAATGGGCAACTAGCTTCATATATGGAGAAGAACGGGCAAGATACTCCACGGACACTCTTTTCAATCATCAAAATATTAGTTACAACATTCATGTTGAAATTATACATGTGAGAACAATGTAGAAAGACGTGCACGTAAAAAGCGTCCGTAATAAAAAGATAAAAACAATTCAAAAATTTAAATAAATTAAAATAAGCCGTGGCAGATAAGAGATGACCAGTTCCTACTGACGGCGACCGTTCACGAACATGACGCATGGATCAGCACCGTTTAGCTCAACCATTTTGAAGGGAACTTAATGATCCAACAAACACGCCACCACCAGCGAGACATTTGAGTGAGCATGACATACTTTCAGCCGCCAGGGCACGTTCAAGTCAATGAAAGACGTACCCAGTAAATGGTAGCTGTATAGAAGGTACATGGTCACAGTGCTCACACATGTGCTATGCAATTATACAATACTAAGAGATTAAAGTTATACAATTCAAATATAGTTTTTGCAATCTTCAGCAGCTCCAACAATATTTTCGAATGCTAATCAAATTAGATTATGCGCCCTTGTGGAGCTGGAGCAGCGTTGAGCCAAGCATTTTTGTCAGCGATATAATCCCCCAGCTTATAATATGCTTGGCAGCATAGTGTGCGTTTTATACAAGATTTAAATTTTGTTTCATTTAGTTGTAGTATGGTGCAGTTGGAATGTATGGGAGAACATCTTTTTCAACTAAAATGTTACATTTGTCCTTGGGATAAATTCATCCCAACTACGGAGCCCTTCATTGTGCGGTTTTTTTTTACGTAAATAATCAAAATTTACCTATTCTGTTAGACACGAACTGAACTAACTAATATGGTTGTCTTTGTAGAAAAAGATGAACGATAAGGTATGAGAGCTTTCTAACTTCTTTGACACAATAAGCTTCAGTGGATTGTGTGGAGTCTGGATTTGGGACCGGTTGACGGCAATAGGCCCACCCTCTATTACATGGGGCTTACTCAACGAAATGCGATTGTACTATATGTACACCTTTGCTTAGGTATAATTTAAAATCTAGAACTTTAAAACAGATTTATACATAAACCATAACACAGGCCTATAATACCCAAAGGGTAAAACCGATAAAGCCCCATTACAAGTACTACTAATTAACTAAATAACACTTATAAAATTTTCTTAGTAAGCCCACGTCATATTTACCGCAAATAAACGTATTTTCTTTCTTTTCTTTTTCTTTCACGTTCGTACGGTCGTAATAAAATCGCGGCGATTTGTTTTCGTGCACTTAATTTTCAATGCTCGGCTGAGCGCCGAGAGTTGAAAATCTAACAGTGTGTTTTTTCAACGCGCTGGGACGAGAGTGCGTCCTAACGCGATAGATTCTCAACGCTCGGCTCAGCTTGAAAATCCAGTGCGCGATAAAATCCCGCCGCGATATTTTTACGTCCGTGCGAACTCGGGCTAAGTATACGACGTAACATTGCTCAAGAAGAAGTAATTTATTGCCCAACATTTTAAAATAAATGTATATGTAAACATGTTAACTGCCACTAGGTAAATAAGAGTAGGTATATTATCTATTAGTGGGGGTAGATGGTGACCACCCCGGTCACCCCGGTCTTATCCCCAAACCCTGGGAGCCTTTTGAAGGTTTCCCCCGAAAAAAAAGAAGCTTTGTAAATTAGAGCAACATAACATTGAATGATTGAAACGACAAATTGTCCAAACACAAAGTTAATAATAATAAAACAACGTATCGGTTAAAACGTGAAGTCTGAATGAAAATCATCGATATATCGATACATCGGAACATACGGTAAACAATACAAAAGTAATTGTAGCATATCTGTTTGGATGATCGCAAATAATGCCGCTCGTTTGTCATTTTTCCATTAAAATAAACGATTTACGGTTATAAACTCTGAAGCAGAGATGGGCGTGTTCGAATGTTTCATTCGAATACCAGTAGGCGATTATTCGATGGGAAGACACATGATTTCGTATTATTCGATTGATGTAAAATCATTCGTACAAAATATAACATAAAATTCAAAATATTTTTATTTCATATAAACCTACATGGGCACTTATGAAACGTCAGAAGCACGTTTCCAATTGGTTGTTTCCTATCGAGAAGAGCCGGCAAGAAACTCCACGGTTACTCTTTTAAAAATAATGGGCTTTTACAATATTTTCAAATAACAGTATTATTAGGTATGGGAGGACAGTGTAGGTCTTTCAACAAGTACCAGGTACTTAACAGAATAATGATGGTCAACAAATCGACAGTCCACTAGGCCTACAGCGTTCTCACATTCACAAAATTGAAAAGAATCTATATAAAGATAAATTAATTAATAAAAATAAAAACGTATTTTAAACGAAATGACGTGATTGCTATTAGAGCTGTATCAAATCTGAGTAATTATCATGTCCACAAAAGCCACTAATAAAGAGTTGAAATAAAATTTTAGGTATATAATATCAAATAATATTATGTCAAGGGAGAATGTAAAAAAAAATGTATATATAACATCACGCCTGTATTCCCGGAAGGGTTGGGCAGAGGTGTACCTATAGTACACCCACATTTCGCCAGTTATGCTTAAGTCCCATGTTATACTTAGGTTGTCCCATACTTAGGGGCTGAGCCTATTGCCATGAAGCAGACACAAATCCAGACTATGGGCTGCCACGTCTACATATAAGTAAATAAATATTCATCTAATAAAACAATAATAATAAATAACAATAATAAATAACTAAATAATTGCAAATTTTGACCATGTAAATATTTTTTGTACAATTATCGGGGTTTGCTATGAGTTTGTTCCCTAGTCATTTAAAAAATAAAAATGGATATCAAAAGTGAAGTTTTGAATAAAAAAGTCGACATTATAGCTTGGTGTAGTGTAGGTAAGCTTAACACAACATAGTCTATGCGAAAAAATAATGATTTAATTCAATATTCGAAACAATCATTCGAATTACAAATGATTATTCAAGCATTTTTTTCAGTGAGACAGCTCCGACACAAGTACTATTTTATCTTACTGCGGCTGTCTCAATTTATGAATTGACACAATGTTTTAGATAAAATAAATGTTTGTTTATTTTTTTGTATTTTCCTACCAAACAATCGAATAATCTGATTGGTATTTCGTTAGACCCATCTAGGACCCATCACTATTTGGAACATTTATCACCAATACCAAATTTAATGGCATTTACATTATTGATAAATATGCTTCCTGCTGGTGTTTACCTCTACGATATTATGTTGGATTGCTGATGATAACTCATTTGTAGTATCGCATTTACCAGTCATTGAGTACACGCGTTGATGATTCGATTATCGACTAAGAATTTAGCTGGCTGACTGACTTTGATAGTGGGATGTATATTTACTCAGAAATGTATTTAGTCATAAATGTATATTTGGGATCAGGGGAACTTACGCAATTAAGCAAGGTAAGGGTTAGTTTAAGTGTCATTTATCTCGACTACCTAATAAGTAGTTTGGACTATCCTGGCCCGTTTTGAAATATCTACCACGAGTTGCGCCCCGCGGTTTCACCCGCATAAGTCTCGATCCCGTGGGAATATCGGGATAAAAAGTATTCTATATCCTAATCTAAGTAATGGTCTCCCAATGTGCCAAATTTCATCCAAATCTATCAAGCCATTTTAGCGTGAAAGCGTAACAAACAAACAAACAAACAAACATCCAAAAAATCAAATCTTTGCTCTTCATATTATTATTAGTTTAGATGAGGCTACTCTTTCGTTTTCTTAAGATTAAAAATCAGTTTCTTAGCATTTTTTTTTTAACAACTTGTTAAAGAGTTGTGTGGTCTTTCGCCCTGTATCTATTTTAATAACGACTTTACATAAACTCACAAATACCTGCCAAGCACTCAATATCCTGCAAAATACGTTCTGTAGCATAAACTTTTAAATTAACATCGCCATAATTTCGAGTATATAGTTGCATATCTAGCTTAGATCTATACTAAATCGGATCGCGTGCGGCAGGCGTGACTACAAACTCGCACCACATTCGCTGGAGCGAGTTCCTAAACATTTTTAATTGTTAGTTCGTTAACTTGCTGATTATATCCTTTCTATTTTTGTTTCACAAAAGGTTATTAACATTTGAACCTTTGATATGAAGGCTTTAAAATTAGAAAAGTTTTCTGTTTCCATATTATTTTTGTATGTGTGCTTGATTGGATTTTCTATCGGCAAAAATGACGAATTTCCAAACAAACTTTTATCCCCTATTTCACCACTCTAGGGGAAAATGGTTGAAATTTTTGCGGGAAAGTCCGAAAGGGATACCGTGGCTCCTGGCAACGTACAGGCAACGGAAGGAACACGGGTGGGTTTTAGTCAGTAAGAGTCTGACACTCACGGTCCACCCAGAGCGGGAGTGAGTTAATTGATAATTTAAGTTATTTGATAATTTCCCATCCAAAAAAAAAAGGGTTTGAATTCTCAGAAATCCTTTCTTAGTGCTCATTTTTGTTATAGGTTCAAGGAACTCTTGTGCAAAGTGTCATGTTTTTAGACCCAGCGGTTTAGGCTGTGCGTTGTCTGTCTATATTTAATTTAAGATTTAGAAGTAATTTCTTTTTGTTTTATTTTCAGGATTAGACAGTTTGAGGCGATGTCGGGTCGCCATGGTGCGAAGTGGTAGTGCGATGGAGGTATGTACTGATTTATTTTGACTAAATGGACATAAACAATATTTGTAGTCTGTACTTGGTATTTTTACTTAGGAACGGACTGTTTTCATTGAATAATGTAGGATCTAGGTTCCTAAGAAATAGATAGTGAAAACAATTGAAAGTTGAATATCTTGCACCAATTTTTTATATTTTTAAACCGCATTATAATTAAATTAGTTTAAAAAAAATAACGTATCCTGAAAAAACCCCTTAATCCGTACAGCACGATTATCAACAAACCTTCCACGAAATTAAAAAAAATACTTGTCGCTTGCTCGTTAATAAGCAATTTCACAGTACAAGCCTTCCAAGGAAAATATATTAGTACGCGACACTTTGGAATCGAGAATCGATTCTTTGTCAAAGCTAGTCGCTTCCGTAATTGGTTGCATCGAACTCCACTTCCATATTCGATACTCAATTACTTCCTAAAGTACACATAGATGCGAACTTTGTCAACTGTCATACGTTCACATGATAATTAGGCATCGTAAAGTACCGCTCGTTGGAGCTGTAGCAAAGGAATCAACTCGATATAATCGATATTCCTTTGTGCATATCGTATCGATTAATCGTTCGACATTTGAAACGATAGAGTGGTAATAGTTTGGTGGTTAGACTTGGAACTTGCAAATTAAGATGATTCGATGTGTTTAGTGACCCATGAGTGTTGACTCTTGTTGGAACGGCTGCATTAATTGGTTACCAGTTTAGAGGTTCGTAACTACCTTTTAAATACCGGTAGTATTCCCTAATCATAATCAAAGAAACATGCATAACGGTTTGGTAACATCTCACTAAAATCTAATTTTCACAAACTTTACTAGAAATGTAGGAACATGCACAGCATATGCATGGAGTATAAGAAAGTTCAAAACAAATCGCAATGTAAACTATGTTGATCTCTTTTATTAATTACTTATATTAATTTTCGTAAATGTTACCAATCCACTGAATCGAATTCATTTTCTTTATTTATAGCTATAACGGAGGAGGGCATTTATCTCTGTCGTTATTATCAACCATATTTTTACTAGAGTGGGCGTACTGTTGGTTATTGCGCAATAGAAAAACCGTTTACAGTTCAGATCAAATTATAATTAATTTACTATCAAATTAATCACACTAGCAATTCATACACAGTAGGTATACGATACAACTATTCGGAATGCACGACAGTTTTTAAACGTGTTCACTACTTGGCCGCCACCGATGAACTCTGCTTAGCTCCGGTCGGTCCGAGTGTCATGTAGTAGACTCATTCGAGCGCCGCTAGGCGGCGCTGGCGCTCCTATTAGTCGAATCAGTGACGTATTGCTGACATCTATATCTTTTACTTATACATACCTACATATATCTCGCGAGGTTTGTCATAGGTGGTACCTAGTAAAACTTTTGTCTATACTTCGATGAGATACACACAACCAACCCATTAACAACAAAGCAGTTTGATATTATAGCCTTCCCTATCGTTAATTTTCTTCCCATCCTCTTATTTTCCCTCCTTTACTATTATTTTGCGACGACTACAGCTGACATAAAAGTGGTCGTTACAAGACCATTAAATGCTGACATTGTCCAATTATCATAGATGTGGCAATAACATTCTACTTTTAAGGAGTAAACACCTATTTGAATGAGGAAGTGGTTTGAATTTAGAATGTTCCGGTTTTTTTCTTTGGTGTTTGACCCGTGTCTCTACGCGATCAACGTTGCGAATATACGCGATCGCTGCGTTCACTTGTCACTTTTGTTCGGAGAACGAACGTGCCTTCGGACAGCGCATCGACTCGTTCGGGTTCGCCGATCAAAATAAACATGGTGATGGCTTAGGTCACGTCCAGAGAGTGGGTCCAGACAAAGTAAATCAACAATCTTTCCAGTCAAACTCATTTGCGTTGAATGTAGCTCATTTTGAGCAGCTTAGGTTGAGCTATAAGTATTTATTCATCTATGCTTCTTATTTGGTTGATTTGTTTTTTTATACCATCCTCCGTCTAAAAAGCTTATTTTATTCAGTGAAAACAGTGAATAAAAAGCAAATCACTGTTTTGGTGTTTGAATTTAGAACACACCAATACTCCTTGTGCAAAGAATACTCGACATACAAGCTCCTTGTGCAAATAACTCCTCGAGATTTGATTGGTCGACATTTTCGACAAGGAGTTTAGCATGAGAATTAAAACTGTTTGTGTTCTTTGCTGTCATTAGTAATTTGGTGCTAGGTATTTTGGAATACTGTAAGTTGTACGAACACAAATTGTTCCAATTTTAATTAATTTAAGCTTCCTTTTTTTTTCATTAAATGTATAATTTCGCTTAAATATTTCTTTTTCTCGTAGTCATGGTATAAAGTATAGTATACAACTCTTGAATAAAACGGATTTATATCGAGGGCCATGAATCACTCGCGTCGCTCAGGATTCTAACACTTGAATCACTTGCTACACTCGTGATTCAATCATCATGAATCACTCCCTACGGTCGTGATTCAGTCGTTAGAATCCTTCACTTGCTCTCCTTTAAATCCGTCCTTTATTCACTAGTTGCATAATATACAATTTTTTATCTAAACGAGGCTTCGAAATGTGTCGAAAGCTTTTTATTAACAAAAGATCCAGCCACTGAATATCAAAACACTGTCTTACAGAATAAAACATTCACCAAATAAACGGACCGTTCCGAGTTACAACGTTTTATTTCTCAGGGAAATATGGTTGAATATAATGTATCATTATTAAAATGTCTCTGCACATTGAAATGAAAAACTAAAACATAACTGAACGTATTCCAACTGCATGTTTGTTGGAATAACGCCAGTTACTTATAACCAGTTTAAATGCAGTCCTTATGGGTTCCCGACTCGGGTCGCGAACTTGGCCGCCCCTCTTTTTCTTTGCGAAGCGAGTGGAATTCCAAACGGAATCTGAATTAACTTCGTACTTTGGATCCCGTCAAAGCTAGTAAGGTGTTGATTTATAAAATGCTGCTAAAGAGGGTCTTTGGCAATATTGGTTAGTTTTTAACTAATATTGTGAAATGTTTTAATACAAAATTCGCATTGTCAATCTTCAGGTAGTTTTTTAACATTTTAGGAGATGTTATATCCAAAAGGTATCATAAAGGTAAGGTAACAAAAACTAACATGCAATTAATAAGATAAATGTGAATAGTATTTATTTAAACAGAAAAAAATCCATTGCCTTTTATCCATTGCATTCACAACTCCAAAATTATGAGAAACAATTTACAATTTTTGTTTTATCATCTTTTTAGAACAACTTTAGATATAAATAGCTGCACCTCACGGTTTCACCTGCGTAAGTTTCGATCTTCTGGGCATATGTGGATAAAAAGTACCCTATGTCATGGTCTACCCATGTGCCAAATTTCATCCGAATCCGTTTAGCTGTTTTAGCTTAAAGCGTTTTAGCTGAAAAAATTACATATAAGATGATATTATTAAGTTAGGATGTTAGTTCCTCGTGGAGGCGATCGGTGGCGGTGATCTCTCGCGTCCAGCTCTGTTCCAGGCCATGGTACGGAGCGAGAGGGCATGGGAGGTCGTCACCTCCTTCTGCGAAGCAGTAATGCTCGCGAAGGAGGAGGCGGAACGCGTGAGGGAGAGGAAAACTTCACGCCCTCACGCCCCTAGCCACCGCAGGAGACGCCCTGGGCGTCGGAAATCACAGGACGATTCCCGGCCACCGTAGGCGTAGGGCTTGCGGACGGTGAACAATGGGTAGCTCGCCGTCCGATAAGGACCAAGCCCGGGTTGACGGCGCGTTGTGTTCCACCCGCGCCTCAAAGAGATGTCAGCAGAACTGGTGGGGTCCGCTAGGACCGATGCCTGCCGGGGTCGCGGGAAAGTCCGAAAGGGATACTGTGGCCCCTGGCAAGTTCTGGCAACTAAAGGAACACGGGTGGATCAGTAACAGTCTGACACGTCCTCCGCCCAGAGCGGGAGAAGTTATTTGATAATTTCCCACCCAAAAAAAAAAGAGGATGTTAGTTAAAAGTATAAGGAAACACAGACGTCATTTTGTATTAAGCATATTAGCTTAATACAAAATGACGTCTGTGTTTTCCGAAGGTTTAGGAAGTGGTGTACCTATAGTACACCCTCATTTCGCCAGTTAAATCCCATTTGATAGGGGGCGAGCCTATTACCACCAACCGGGCACAAATCCAGACTCCGGGCTGCTACTGAGAAATTCTAAACGGAAAAACCCAATAACACTTTGCCCGACCCGGGAATCGAACCCAATACCTCATGCTCAGCAGTGGTGCTTGTGACCACTAGACCTACGAGGCATTTAAACATAATTCATTTTTGTCGACATAAGTACGTCCAAATCATCAAACTCACTTGTATTCACAAAGCACAAGTGTCCTGACCACCCGCATCGAAAAGAAAAGATAAATAGGAAGTAAAATAAAGTTCACTGAATAAAAAATGTTCAGGAACATTCCAGACATAAAATTACTCCTTGAGAACTTTCGATTGAGCCAAAAACTTTTTTAATATCAACTTTAATGATCTCGATTTTCGTACAGTTTTAATGAGACCTCATTTCAGTTTTAGGCTCCCGCAGACAGGCGCGAAGCGATCCCGCGACCCGACTCTAGTAGAACAATTTCTATAAAAACTTCATGGAAATTGTTGTACCAAAATTGCGTCGGCACCGTTGCGTCGCGCCTGTCTGCGGGAGCCTTTATTCAGAATCGATTGGTGTGTTTTATAAAAAGTATTTGCTCATTAAATTGGGAACGGTTTTTATGATCAGGATGTGGGAAATCCAGTCAGTTAATTATCCCTTTAAAAAGAAACGCAATACTGCTCAATGAATGATTATGAGATATTAAACGAGCTTTTTATTCATGAGCTGTATATCTGTCTCTTTGCTAATTTTGCATATACATCTCATCAAGCTTCGTATGGACAGGTTTAATTCGGAAACCAACATGACCGAAAATACCACTGTCCCCTACTTTTCGATAACACATCAGAACCCAGTCCCTCACACATCCTTTTGATTTTCCGCATCACAGCCATCTAATTCAGGACTCTCATGTATCGACTATGCAAACACAGACACCAATTTACGTGTATAGCTTAATTGTGGGATTAATTGAGAAAGGGATTCGGTTGCAAATAAACGTGCGAATTTGGTTCGTAGTCGTAATTCAAAATATAACAGTATCGACACAGAATAGGTAGGTAGAAAAAGTGAACACTATCCAAAGAGTGAACATGCACGCACAAGTAAACACGCGTCTACGTACATACAGCGAGTTGCATTCGCTCTCGCGACTGGCATTTGTTTTCAAATTCAAATTATTTTATTTCACATAAACCTACAAGGGCACTTATGAAACGTCAGAAGCTAGGTGCACGGTTCTAATTGGTCGTTTCCTATGGAGAAGAACCGGCAAGAAACTCCATGGTTACTCTTTTAAAAGTAAATGGTATTTACAGTGTTTTCAAATTACAGAGTTAATAGGTATGAGAGGACAGTGTAGGCCTATCAACAAGTACCAGGTACTTAGCAAGATAGAAAATGGTCGACAGATCTACAGTCTGTTAAGCCTACAACGTTCTCACATCACAAAATCTAAAAGAAAAGAATCTATATAAAAGCAAAATCAAATAATAAAAATAAAAAGCTATTTAGACCAAATGACATGATTGCCACTACAGCTGTATGTAACAAATCTAATTTATTATAAAAAAAAAAATATTTTAGGTATATAATGTCAAATAACGAAGAGTTTTCATGAGATAGTTTGAGATCGCCGTAGGTACGGGTCTAAGTGTGCGTGCGTCTGTTTCGTTCGTTGTATGAAGCCGGCCTTCGGTACCTATCTATTCTGTGGTAACGAGCTGTGTAAATTACATTGTTTGTCAAAAGACGTATTCGGGTCACGGCAGTTTTGTTTGGTTTCGCATCAGTTTGATGTGTTGTGTGGAAACCACGTAAATAAAGGTGTATCTCTGCGTGTTTTCGGGTTGGTCAGGGCTTTTTAGATACTTTGGTACGGCTAGGCAGGAATAAATGAATTCGTTTTTGACATGAATTCGCACGTAGATTCAAAGAACTATTTCATCATATTAGGAATTGATTTGATTTGTGTACCATGCCGACCAAATCTTGAAATTAGTACCCGTCTGTTCTACTGTTATTATAATTGAACTACCGGTGTTACTTACTAATTGGATTGCAAAGTTTTGACGACATTTTTCGTGTAGGTATGACTAATATTCAGTTACGTCTAAGATCACTGGTTTACATGTTAATAATTGGATATTTTTTGAAGCTGTAAAAATGTAAAAAAAAAACACTACCTCACCAGGCGTTACAAACTAAAGAACCATAGGTTTAAATTGAATATACCTTATAAAAGGAAATCCGACAGATTTTCTAATTGACTTGTCCATTATTTGATAAAACAAAACGTCTACGGACGTTGAAAGCGGGGGCATAGCGCTTGGGCATTCAGAAGTTTGCGAAAAAGTTCTTTAAAAAAAATGGTGTGGAGCGGCGCTTGTCAGCGAGATATCCTCGGGTTCTAGTTATGAAACTGTACCGAGAAAGGAAACATAGATATTGCGATGTGTGTGGGAGAAGTTTATAAGAGATAGCGGTCTGAAAAAGTTTGTAATGGAACGCCATGATCATGACGCGAACTAAACATAGTACGAACGTACCTTCATAGAATAAAAGCATGCCTACTGCATGGAACAATATCTGTAAAAGCATTCAGTACAAAAAAATAAAAATACCAATTCAAAACTCGAACTCAATTGGACTCTCTGTGGTCCTGACTATTCACACCGAACCAAATAAAACCGTAAATCTTTATACCTATTTATGTCTGCGACCCGTACGCGTGGGTCGCAGTCATAAATAGGTAACATAACATTTTACGCATTATTTCCCCGAAGAGTTAGACATAGATCTACCTATAAAACACCCATATTTCCAGTTATGTTTAACCCACGTATTAGGAGGCGAGTCTATTGCCATCAACCGGGTACAAATCCAGACTCCGGGCTACTAGTGAGAAATTCCAGAAGGAAAAACAAGTAACTTTATAAAAACTAGTTAAATTGTTACTGTAACGGGAAACATTGTCATATCTCTTAAAATACCAAAGCCGCTAAATCTCGCGACTTATCCCTCACACCAGAAGCACGGCAGCGCAGTTCAACGTTCGACAAACGATACTCCAAGTTCCAAACTCGGTCCCGCTTCGTTTTGTTTGTCGTTAAAAACACTGGACCAGATGAAATTGTTACAAAAACACTTAAGTATTATAATATTTTTCATCTTTTTCACTAGTACATTTACACTTCTCTTGTTAATGTTTCTTTTTGTTTTCTGGTTAGCTACGAAAAGAGTGTCACAATAATCACACTTTTTTCAATTACATTCAAATTTTCTGTCTGTATGATAAAGGGAAAACACTTTAACACAATTAGGACGCATTTAATGCTTATTTATTTATTTATTTAATATTTCAAGCACACAAATGTACAGAGGCGGACTTAATGCCATAGGCATTTTCTACCAGTCAACCTTCGGGTGATGCAGAGACAAACAGTGGTAGGTGCAATAGCGAGAAAAGAAGATTTTTTACTTTTAAATATAAAGATATACATATATACCTATTTAAAACTATAAATATAATAAATACACCTAATTATATATAAATATAAGCACAAATAAAACAAACAATGGGAAAACATTACCGTTGTGATGATACTGCCAGCTTCTTGCGAATATGCTCGCGAACTTTAATTCTAAAAGATAATCGGTTGGTCGCCATCCTGATTTCCTGAGGGAGCGCATTCCACAGAGAGATAGACTGAATGAAGAAGGAAGAGTGAATGAAGTCTGTGCGGTGAGTGGGACATTGAAGAAGACGATTGTGAGATGAACGTAGATTTCTATTGTGGTTGGCGCAAATGTACTGAAAGTGGGGGGCCAGATAACTAGGGGAAGAGGGAGAGTTAAGAAATGAAAACAAGGTGGTCAGCACCCTTTGCTCTCTGCGCTGGCGTATGGGCAACCACCTTAGAAGCGACCGATGCGCAGAAACATGATCATATTTACGCAGATTGAAAACGAATCGAATGCAGTTATTGAGAAGACGGTCGAGCTTCTTTTTTTACTTTATTTTCAGCCACATTCGTCATGTTGTAATAACGCTTTTAAAGCATAATAGCATAGTATAGTTTCAATAAATATATTGCCTAAAATAGTTCCCATTGTTTTTATTTTCGATACCTACGTTTGTTATCGTCCAGTGATTGATCAAAGCGATTTCCGTGTTTTGCTTAATTGATTTCGCTACCTATGTTTGTTGTTCAACGTGTTAGGATTTAACTCATGTTTAAATAAACAGTGGATTCTGTTAATGAAATAAAATGTGGATTGTTACTGATTTTTTTGCCAACAACAGTTTTTTTTTTGGCCATGTCCAGCAGTGGCCGTCTTTGGATGAAATGATGGATTGTAGCCCTTTTGAAAAGTTTATTTTCAAAACATTTGGATATACTTTGTAAAAATAAGTATTATATTCGTTCTTCGTTTTACATGTATGAAAACAATTTTTTTTTTCAAATTCAAGTTTATTTATTAAACTTACACATAGTTCACAAGCATACAAGTAACATGACATGAGATTCTAACCAACAGAAAACTTAGACAGATTGAACAGCGGGTCCCAAACTAGGCATAGCCTGTACCTTGGTGACCCAAACACTACACAAAGTTAGCAATTTAAATATAATTAAAGATAATTACAAAAATTAAGTTTAAAATAATAATAATAAAATTTAACAAATATGTGAGTGAAAACAAGCCAATTACCTACATTGAATAAATATACACAAACAGTTGAGGTGAGTAAGTGTGGAGTGTAAGTGTAGTTATGTATATTTATCAGAGTGTGGTGGGTATCAACTGCAACAAAGTAACCTCTCTGTTTCCTCATAAGTCCGGCCGAGTAGCCATTCTTTAAGTTTTGTTTTCGCCTTAGAGTAGATTTCGGTACGGTAAAAGTTTTACTTATAGCATTAAACACTCCTATGGGTAAGAACGACGAAAACCGGGTCGCAATTAGGGTTTTTGTTTTTGGAAGTATTATTCTCTTAGCTATTTTCCTAATTCCTATTTTGAATGACTAAAAATATGAATGAATACTCTAATATAATGAATGAACCTCTTTTTGTGAACCTAAAATAATTCCCAATTTGGTTTCCTTAAAATACTCAATCGATACGCTAATATGCTAGATCGATTTTCTGTGATATGCCCTAGCCTAGCAACTGCGACCAACTTAGCCAGAAAGTTAAATATAGGCTTATTTATTAATAAAAATCGATAATTATTAGAAGTCTTTAGAAGAGCAGAATAAGGCGATCATCATTAGAATATCAATAAGTTTTTAGAGGATCAATTAAATATTTTTCTCAAACATGCTTGGTAATACGAGCATTATTTTGACAACCGTCTTCGAGACAAATCGAAATTGTGGTACTGGTCGAATACATGAAAGCGCCCGGTCGGCAATGTTTGTATGAAAATCCATATCTGTCGTGCTTAGCGGCCGAATAAATGATTTAAATGTTCTTTCTCCAGAATTAGCTTACTTACTGACAGGTTATATGAGTTTATATAATTGTTTATAATTTTACTAATTTTACTTTATTTATTGTTGACATAATCTACTCATTACAATGTTTTTTTTTATGAGTTGTATTGCAATATGTGGTTAGCTAGCGACCTCGATAATTTTTTAATTTACCTCAATGGTCCTAGTTTATCAATTATATCTTCTAGTTACAGCTATATGTAAGCGGGCACGCCCTTTATGTCTGGAGGCTTTTATTTAGATATTGTTTTCGTTAAGTTATTTTTATTTCTGCTTGAGTATAGTTCTCGATGTTTTTGGTTGGTATATTGGCGTGTGCTAGCTGTCATATGGCTATTAATTTTATAATTTAAATTATGTTTTGTGTTGCGTAATGTAAATATCATTTTGCATACTATTATATAGAATCTTTTTTACTGAACAGACAGCTGTGCTGCTGGGGAGTTTGTTGCGCCACTTCTTCTTCCCAGCTAAAGCACTAGGAAGTGGTGAAGGGTGGGCGTTTTGGGGGACTGTCTTATGTAATTTTGACGTTCGAAAAGTGCTGATTCTCAGCCTAGTTTGAATAAATGACTTTTGATTTTTTTTTTTTAATAAATTACTATGAAAATTCATATCTGTCGTGTTAATTAATAATGGAACCAACTTTTTACTTCGCCACACGGCAACCAAGGAGGTAACTTATCAAAGATTTTTATTAAATTTCGATTTGGTTTGCAAATAGAGCTGTTTAAAAAAAAAAAGAAACAAATGAACGTATTTGCGCGTGAAAAATTATCGTTGTTAGTCATTGATTCTGGAAGTTATAGTTAATTTGCTTAGTTAGTTAGTATTATTTGAGAAAAGTAACTATACAAGCCTTGGCCGCAACCAGGTATTGATGGACTCACTTATGTGTGCCTCGACTTTGCCTCGACCCACATTTTGCCTTGTAGGCTGTGACAGTAATTCCTTTTGATAAGCTCTGCGTCTTATTTGAAATGCGTTTTTATCTACTCAAACTTGTCTACACAAATCAAATGATGCAATATCAGTTTTGATTAAGCCTTAAGAATTTCTTGGAAGATCCAGATATTTTCAAAAGAGATTTTAACTTGTTCTTCTTTCTTCTTAGCGTGCCGATGGCAATCTTAATAGACTCGGCCCAGAATTCGTCCACAGTTCCTGTGACGTGCATCTGACAGAACACGCAGCCACGAAATAAAGTGTCCTATCGTTTGTGGAACAGCACTACATTTACACTCCAAGGCGGAGTCATCTATGAATCTCCACCTGAACAGATTTTCCTTGCTTCGGCCAAGCTGTTTAAAGTCTGTATACTTGTTCTCTTACGTAGACAAAACAAAGACAATCCCCTTGATATCGCAGGTTTTCATAAATGGAATAAGCCTCTTCCCATCGAATGAGTTGGCTAGTAAAATAAATACATAAATCGGTACAATGCTTAGGCACCCGCCGCACGGCCGGCGCCGACAAGGAAGCGACTAGATACGAGTATACAAGATTTTCTTGCTCAAGAATCGTACAAAAGATTGTAGGTACCGTGTAAGTAAAGAGATAATATTAATAGTTGATCGCTGACTGTTCATACCGCCGAGTACTCGTTTGTCGCAGCGACTGCTATCAAAGAGAGTTGCTCGCTGAGTGACGCTCGCTTGGCGGGCAGAACACTCGCCGAGAGACTCACACTTGGTACAAACGCATACTAGCGAGTAATCGGTCGTAGCAGTCGCGTACTCGCTGCTCGTTGCTCGCCTACTCGTTTTTAGTTGCTAGCTCAACTAAAGAAAAAAGAAAGAAAGAAAATACGTTTATTTGCGGTAAACATGACGCAAAATTAAAAGAAAACAAAATTATAAAATGGAAACAAGTTCAGGGAAAATATGCGTCACATTCACGCAAAACGGCCATCGCTCAGCATGATGCTGCGACCCTATGCAAGACAGAGCCCCCCAGCGCTGGTTTTCAGCGACAGCCGGCGTTGACGTTATGACGTCGACCGGTGCAGCATATCATGAAATACAATTAAGATATAAAAATAAAATAAATATACAATAATTAATTCTACATAAATAAAAAAAGTATAATATTTAAAAATGGCAATATTCCGTTAACAACTCGTTTCTCGCTAACCGAAGACGGTGGGTCAGGTGCCTTCCGGTGTATATAAACTTATTGAAAGAAAGGACCTACGTTATTTTACTCTATTGCTTAAAAAAAATTGCCTTAGGGAGTATCCCACGCAGTTTAACAAAAGATATTATTATTTAACAGTCGAGGGTTGCTTGAGGACATTGAACGTGACAGGCTGTAAGCCCTTTGTCAGCCTGAAATGAAACAGATATAATTAATTTAGTTAATTATAAGGGAAATGTTTTTGTACGTAAGTATTAATTGGAGTCAGCAAATTGGCTATTAAGTGGGCATCAAAAGGATCTCTTATAAATTAAAATATCTAAATCAGGAGCATTCAGAATATTGCTTGTACTTTTGACTCCTATTCACTTTGATTTCGTATATAGAAAAGAAATGATGATATGAAATTAAGTTTATTTCTGTAAGAAGATTTCACACGTCAATTTTCTTGTCAATATTTTAAAACTATATGGCGCCAGTATTTCCTAGCTGACTAAAGGTGTGTCCAAACATAAAGCTGCAATCGAGCGCGGCTGCCTCGCGCGGCCTGTCGCGCGTGAACGCTTCTGTCGAACATTCGTCAGTTTCGTTCTAACTAGAGCGCGGCAGAAATGTGTCCTGCAAACACCACGTGTTGCTGCCGCGCTCTTGCCGCTCAATGTGTGGACACACCTTTACAAGAAATGCCGAAACAAACCCAGAGGTCATGGTTTATAATCACTTCCAAAAACAGTATTCTTAAATCTGGATACGGTAATCCTTACTTCTACATATTTATCGATACCTTTTTTAGAATAATGTAACACTGTACAACGA
This sequence comes from Xanthia icteritia, assembly GCA_949128155.2. Lineage (NCBI taxonomy): Eukaryota > Metazoa > Arthropoda > Insecta > Lepidoptera > Noctuidae > Xanthia > Xanthia icteritia. The sequence continues at coordinate 8,691,185 of OX421942.2, read as the reverse complement.
AAGCATATTTATATAGTACCATGGACAAGTGATGTTGGAACGTCGGGCGTGATTGGATTCATAGATTAATTATTGTACATAGTTTCGGCTTTTATTTATATTTTTTAATTTGTTATTATTATTATTATTATTTTTTTTGTTGTAATCCCCTAGTGGGATTTATCTAAGTCCGTAGGTGTGTCCATGGCATCACAGTGGGCCCTATCAGAATACCAGCGCGGTGGTATTTTTTTTTTTTAATATCGCCGTATTATGCTGAGATAGGAGCCTTTTTGACCTCGCACAGGTCGTTATTGTTTAGTTAGTTTTATATGCTCCTTTTTTATTTTATTTTTATATAATTTTTATTTTACTGTTGTATTTCCTGTGCGTGTCCGAAATAAAATATTTTTCTTTCTTTCTTTTGGATTTAATTTTAATTTTGGATAATTCACATTCATAAACACTTCAGCTAATAATGATGACATTATTACCAGCAAAATTACTCAAATCCACGTCAAAATTAACATAAGTGGCTTCTCACTCAAACCGCAACTTCCACAATTGTAGCGACAAAGGAAAAAGTTGGCCCACTGAGGGATTTCCAGCCGAGACAATTCGTCCCAATTTAGAATTCAACCGAATTACCACACTTATAGAGTTTATCACGAAGTTCTGTGTGTAGACGCCTTAAGTGCTTGGATTTTACGATGAGCGCGGAACATTCAAAACTTCATGTAGGTTATTAAGTAACTTAGTCAATTTTCATATTCCGTTTATTGCGATATTTCGAAATTAAAGTACTAGTAGATGGTAGAGTGAGTTTTTTGTTGTTTCCGAGTCGGTTTAGCAGTAGTATGGGGAATACTCACTTACTTATATAAGTTTGAAAGTCACCGGGTGAACTTATGCGTGTGTCGTTTAACTTTCTTTTGCGAACTATTTCCTTGAGTTTTCCAGGGTTTTCATTTTCATAGTTGATTGACCTCGATGATATCTACCTCTACGGTATGAATTTTCAAAAATCCCATTAGTGCTCACGTTCGTTATAACGAACTCTTGTGCCATGCTTCTAGTCTCTCTGACAGACCACGCAAACCTAAACCGCTAGGGTTTAGGTTTGCGTGGTCTGTCAGTGAGTTTAACAGTTTATGAATGTATTTTATATTACAGTAACATGTTGCTGAAGCCCAACAAAGTTATTCCCATTCCGAAGCTATATCGTATCTTAACGGTCAATAGTACATGCAGCCCGGTTATTGGTCGCTTAACAAGCTCTTCGACGTAAGAGCGGATTAGGCATCTCATCGGAGGCCAGACTATCTACAGTTGGTAATGCCATAGATTGATAATGAATAGAAGCGACATCTTCTTATGAACCTACTTTCCTTTGTGTGTTCAATGATGCTGAATTACAGGTCTACCGTACCTACCTCATCACCATGCTACAATCAAAGTTCTCCAAAGCCAAAACAGAATTATTTTGGTCAATGATGGTTCTCCAACAAAAGATATACACAATACTCTCTCTAGTATTGTGTATATCTGTGTTAGAATGAAATGGGATAAGGCTAGGCAAAGAGAGATCTTTGCCTAGCCTTATCCCATTTCATTGGGGTCGGCTCTCCTCGTCATTCTTCGCCAGAAGTTTTGGTTCTGGGTCGTCGAGTCATTCACTTGGGCTTTGTAGGTCGTTGTTGACTAAAGACATCCAAGTGATAAGGGTTTACTTCGCTTCTTTGGACCTGAATTTATGTAGTGGACTTGCTTAGTCAAGTGTTTCTCAGACCTTCTCATTACATGCCCATACATGGTTTTTCTTCGATTGGGGGGATCTTTAAGATATACACAAACATGACACATAAATAATGGGCAACATCAGGTATTAAGTAGGTGTACTCTTTCACTTATTTGCACACAGCATGCAAAATGTAGTTAACAACTAAGCTAACAGTGGAAATGTTTTGAACGTATCATACCCTGAAACTGTAGGGTAATAGCGCGATGTAGACAGCGTTCAGAACGGGAGTTCCACTTCTATTCATTCTTATTCTGTGGTAATTCTAAGCTTGAACTCAGTTGTTAATGGTATATGCTGTAGTCACACGTAATGTTCAATGAATACAAATAACAAAACGATAGTAGAAAGTGGGATATTACTTTCTACTAATGTTATAAATGTAAACGTTTATGCACGTGTTTAGGTGTTTAAATACTATGTTCCTATTCCGTTTTTATTCTTAGCAATTAAGTAGAAATCGAACAAGCTTGTAAATATAATTATTCAACTATAAAAGTTTTATTCATTGATAAAGGACCACCAACAGCAAATATATTAATAAATTTAACACAGGATTCTCCAGTAATTTGTTATCAAAGTAATAAACAGATTCCCATAAAGTTGTTCAGCAGAAATATGAACTAAGTTTAAATCGTGGCGCAAGCAATACTGCATTTAACAAATTAATTGCCGTTGCGTTTGCCGAGAGTGGACGCCGCCATCTTGAATCTCGAGACTCGATCTGGAGACTTGAAGATCAACTGGGATATTTAGTTGTATCAAAGACGCAAATATAGTTTGTCGGTGAATAGTTTTCTAGTGTCTTGAAAATATGACCAATTTGGACAGCAACCAAACGCCATTATGTTGATCAAAGTTTATTATTTTTAACAAAAAACGTTGTATTTACAGCATAATACGAAAATTGTTGATGTAAAATTCCTGTATACTAACTGTCAGTGGTTTAATGACGGCTTGCTACCGGTAGAGCATAACCATCATCTCCAAAAACCACCGAGTCTCTTACTAAATATAATAAACACATAGTGTTAGAGATACCAATCCTTAAAAAAAGGCCTAAAGACACTTCAGGAACTAACCGCTGATTATACATAAATAAGCGCAAGCATTCGTTCTATCACGCATATGCTCTCAATCTTTGTCGTCTTCAAAGTTGTTCTTACGAAACAAGATTAAGTAGTTTGTGAATTAGCACTGGAGCCAGATCCAACCAAACAACCCATAGATTTTCTTCCTCATTTAACTTACTCCGTTTCGTCAGGATGTCCGAGATAAGTGGGAGGAAGGATATACCAACTTTCATGTACTTGCTTATGATTTATATAAAGGATGAGGGTATGTGTCTCTGTTTGTTATTATCAAGCATATTTTAACTACTGTGGGCGTACTGTGGGTAGTGTGGGATATTGCGCAATAGAAAAACCGTTTGCAGTTCAGATCTAATTATAATTTACGATAACATTAATCACACTAGCTTTTCACACAGTGTACCATCGAAGAAGTTCATATCTATACACCGTAAGGACTATTTCCGCTTGCAGCGCTCGGCCGCTATTGAACCGGGGCGGTAACAGATGTGGTCATCATGTTCACGGGATTTTGTTTTCAAACTGAACTCGAACCACTGACGAAGTCTGCTTATCTCCCCCGGTCGAGGGTTATATGTTGTAGACTCTGTCGAACGCTGCTAAGCGGCGCTGTCATCCCGATTAGTCAACTCAGTAACGTATTTCCGACACTGATATCCTGCTTGCAGTCTTCGTGTGTGAACCTGCAACCAAAACTCAACAACAGTGCCTCGATTCGGCCAATTCTGACCATCTACGATTTCCGACTTTTGACATCAGGAAACTGTAATTCTCAATATTTTTACTGTTTTTACAAAACAATTCTTCTTAATGAACTAAACAAACGTTGATAAGTCAAAGCAAAAATCATCAGCCCCATATAGCATCGCTTTCCACATTAAGAATCATCCTGATTAGTCAACTCAGTAATGTATTTCCGAATAATTTCACATTCACAAATAATTATATATATATATTATATATATCTTAATATATATAAATCTCCTGTCACGATGTTTGTCCGCGATGGATGCCTAAACTACATAACCGATTTTAAATTAAATTGGCACACCGTGAGCAGTCTGGTCCAACTTGAGATATAGGATAGCTTAGATCTTTAATTATAGTCGCAATTTTATTTTATTGCAAATTATTTGTCTAAATAATTAATTGACAGTCACAACTTTGTTTCGTACCTGTCAAACATTTGTTGTCTATCCTGTCAAATACTGTATAAGTAATGATTGACATTTATGCGTGCGTTCAGAAATAATGACAAATGATTAACATTTACTAACATTTACGCGTGCGTTCATAAATTTATTTTGTGTAAATTAAAGTTTCTATTTCCGAAAACAATTTATAAGATTTATTCTATAGGTTATCGAAAGCGTAAAGGTTGGTAGGGTAGGTAGGGTAGGTAGGGTAGATAGGGTAGGTATGGTAGGTAGGGTAGGTAGGGTAGGTAGGGTAGGTAGGGTAGGTAGGGTAGGTAGGGTTGGTAGTGGTAGGGTAGGAAGGGTAGGTAGGTAGGTAGGTAGGGTAGGTAGGTAGGTAGGGTAGGTAGGGTAGGTAGGGTAGGTAGGGTAGGTAGGGTAGGTAGGGTAGGTAGGGTAGGTAGGGTAGGTAGGGTAGGGTAGGTAGGTAGGGTAGGTAGGGTAGGTAGGGTACGTAGGGTAGGTGCGCCATAAATAAGTACTTCGTGCTACCCGTGCGAAGCCGGGGCGGGCAGCTAGTTATAATATATATATAATTATTTGTGAGTTACGATATTTTATAGGCGAAAATAAGTTTATTATGCAGTATTCATGTATCAAAACAAGTGATGCTAAAGTAAGCATAAGATTCGCGAACGATCTAAACTTTTTATATAAGTACCTAAGTAATTTTTTAATTTCGTCTGGAAACCTTCAAAATTATTTGGGGCTAAGACCGGGGAGTGTGGGATTTTTACTTCACTAAAACCACCCCGGTGGTCACCGTCTGCACAGGGAAGGGGCACCGTTACCTCTCAGAAGACCGATCAGAAACCCCGACGCCTGTGCATTGCTCTTTAGAGCTCATCTCTGGGGCGACCCTAACGGAGTTTCCCCGAAACTTAACCGTGCGCACCACTGTGCGCCACTCAGTGGGCGGACAGAGTCCATTCCTGGGCCTACCTAGGTACTGTTTAACCGCAGCCTTGCAATGCATGGTATAATAAGTATGTCCTAATAATAATCCTAATATCATCATAACATCACCGAGGGTGAGGTGTACCTATAGTACACCCACATTTCGCCACTTATGTTTAAGCCCCATGTAATAGGGGGCGAGCCTCTTGCCATCAATCGGGCACGAATGCAGACTCCGGCCTACTGCTGAGAATTTCCAGCTGTAAAAACCCAATAACACATTTTCGCCGAGTCGGGAATCCAGGACCTTAAGATCAGAAGTAGTGCTTGCGCCCATTAGACCATTGAGATATTAAAAGACTTTTTTTTTCTTTTTTGGGTGGGAAATTATCAAATAACTTCTTCTTTTGGGCGGAGCGGGCTCGGGCGTGTCAGACTCTTACTGACTAAAACCCACTCGTGTTCCCTGTTCAGTTGCTTATACGCCAGGGGCCACGGTATCCTTTTCGGACTTTCCCGCGACCCCGGCAGAGGTAGTCAAAGCCTAATGCTATCATTACGGTAATCTTCTTTTTTCGTTGTCATGAAATTGTTAGACATAGTAAATCCATGTATAACAAAAACTGACTAATGGAAAATATAGTAAAATAATGACCCTGTGGCAAAAACTCCTAAATAAAAGCTGAGCAGTCAATTCTCTGTCTATTTACTATTTAAAATTCACCCACACGAGGGAAACATAAAACGAGTTACTATTAACTTGCTTCTACTCCACTGACACACAAAATAACGAGCTCGCAGTCCGTGTTCATTATTTTGCTTTGTATAAAACAATTTTATATTAAACGAGTAGGTATGTACTTACCTACCCGTCCATCACCACACTGTTTTTACAACTTAACAAAATAACGAGATTTATGTAGTATATGTACGTTATAATTAATTGAATAAAAACATAAATCTTCCAGAATAAATTCCCTAAATGATGGTGAAAACCACATCAAAATCCGTTGCGGAGTTTATAAGAACAACGCGACCACACAGACAGACACGAAAAGCGACTTTAATTTATAATATGTAGACTTATTTATATCGAAACGTTTCTAAATATTTTTTTTTGGCAAACTTCACTAGTTTGCAACAAAAGGCCAAAAACAAAAAGTTGAGCGCATACAATTGATACTTAGTTGTAAATTAAGGACAAGTCCTCAAACAAGTAAAGTTCTTCTTACATGGTGCTATATATGCTTTTACGCGATCAAAAACATCTTCGGATCTTCAAGATTTTTCCTAATATAGGTATCTACCTCTCTTTTGTCTGTTCCTACGCTGTTGTGAATTGCATCGGGAAGGGAATTCGTACTATATTTTTCATACAAGCGTAGTGATAAAGAGCGTACCTTTTGTTGTCTGCTCTTTTATAAGTAATTTAAAAAAAAAATCGATGGGCACAGGGGGCACGGTCTAACTATTAGACCTTGCGCTGAGACCTAAGACAGAAAAACACCGAACATTCTCAATAATGGTTTTTCTTTTTGTGTGTAAAATCAAATTCCCTCACCGAAATCCTTTGGGTCCAAAATACAGCTAGTATCGAATGCACAAGGCAAGTTATTTACAGACAAACTGAATGTTTTAACGGCTCGAGGCGTCCCCAACTTTGCACGAACGATAGTGTTGCTATCCGCAACTTATGTCTCGTTTTCTGAATACGGACGAGCACAGTGCAGATTGCGAATGTTTTGTTTCTTTTTTTAGATACTAACATGTATATTATTTATGTTTCTTTTTTCGGTAAAAGTTTTGTTACTATCGGTAGATTTTTCACGAGTTTTTGTTCGTGAGAGAACTTTATATTCCGCTAATGATTCTAATTTTCTTGGTTCGTCCATTCTTACAGTCATACATATGTATAATATTGTCTCAATCTTTTAAAATGTATTTAATTACTTTAATATTTGCAATTAAACGAAAATTATTTACATATAATATCTTATATCTAATGAATTAATAAAAATAGCAAAATTATATACAAACTTAATCATCGCTGTCGAGGGCAGAGGCTAAGCATTGCCATACAACGTGGCAATGCGGCCAGTCTCTTGGGTACATTACCAGTCGACAGCGATGCGGATGAATTTTTCGATGCTATATTTTAGTTTTTCAATAGTTTTAGTTAAGTTTGTATATCATTTTGCTACTTTTTATTTATTCAACTAAAACATCTTGAAAACTTCTAGAATATAAATAAAGATAAATCGATACCTATCCAGTTTTAATGTGTGCACACTATACATGTTGACCTGCCATAATAATTTAGTTTTCCTGTGTTAGAAACGGTGTTATCTTAACTAGTTTAATTCCAAAAACTAAATTAAATGGTTGTTATAATATCTGTACAGTGTGAACAACATCCTTTGTTAATAACGATTGTCAATTTGGGCCCCTAATGTTTAAAATTTTGCGTGACCATCCGGTACCAATGTTTCGCAGGAAGTTGTTCAGCCTTTGTGTGTGTATCAGGCTCTTTGTTCGGCTAAATTTAGATTGGAATTAGGCGTTATGTTGTCCGATAACGTGTTTGATGGACGGAATTAGATTTGGTCGGTGTTTGCAATATACCTAGTACTGGTTGTAGACATACAAACTTTTATTAAGTACATAATGTAGGTAAAATGAAGAACTGGCATTTGTTGATGTTTTAAGGCATAGTGCAGTCATCTCATTTACAAAACCTTTTTATAGCTCAACCTTTGATTCATATCAGCCATCACAATCCTGTTGTCAATATGCATTTATTGCGATAAAGCAATATTTTTCTTCTTCAGTATATTTTCCAATGAGCTCTTGCCCTAGTTACCAAGCAGGAACACAAAACAGCTTAATTCCTTTCCTTTATTTCTTTCAACAGAATAGGGCTGAACAAATAAAAGAAAAACGAGTATTTAATGACCTTTATAAAAGTCAGCAGGAAAAAGTTTAAGTTAATTATACGCCCGTACCAATTATTCTCTTCTGTGACAGCCGATCACTCTTGAAATTAGAGCCAGCGTTGAGTTACGACGCTACTTAAGTAAATTGTTTTAAGATCCATTTAATTGTTACAAAATTATACTGAGTTCATTGTTAATTTAATGTAAAATTCCTTCTACACGTGACGAAATTTTTTCTAATAATCTAATTAATCAATCAAATTGTTATATAAACTTTCTTACTAAGTTTGTTTATCAACATAATAAAACAACAATTTTGTTTATTCTTTTAATTTATAAAATGCAAATTAAAAAAGCCGGTTTTGTCTTAGTATATATTTAGTATACAGTATATATGTATGTAAACGTATAGGTAGCGTAACGTAACAAAAAAATCACAAAAAGTAATCTTCAGAAAATAAATTGCCTATTATGCCGAGATGCCCCCGTTCTTATTACCATATCTATTCCCTTACTTCAGAACATCTCAATCTCAAACATAACGTACCGTAGTCAAAAATAATGTGAATAAAAACTTCAAATAACCCACAGACGGCAGATGTATTTAATTTACTCTAAAAAAAAACGAATCGTCTTCATAAAACTGCATTTTGAACTTTAAAATCGCTTCAAATGATCGTTACACCTACTGGAAAAATTGATAGCGCCACTAACTCACATTTTTGTTCGTGAAAATCCCATATTTTATAGGTAACACTGATTCAGGTGGTAGTGAATCAGTCGACATGAATATTCATTGGAATAAATTCCAGGTAGTTATATGTCAGACAGTAAATTACGTAGAATTTATTTTTGTGAGAAAACTTCTACCGCTAACAGCTTCCTTTTGCCGATTTTTTACATATCGCACTAAAAGATTGGGTGTAGAAATATCGATGTATCGTTCGAAGTTTAAGGAATAGGCAGCCTATTATTGTGCCACTGCGGGGCAACGCCTCTTCTCATACAAAAAAGACACGAACATTGATCACCACACTTGCTCAAGACGGGTTGGCGATTTCAGGCTTATATTAACGTTGAAAAAATTCAAAAGTCATTTATTCAAACTAGACTGAGAATCAACACTTTTCAAACATCAAAATTACATAATACAGTCCCCAAAAAACGCCTACCCTTCACCACTTTCTAGTGCTTTAGGTGGGCTATAAGTTTTATCATAACATCATATCATAGCCTACGTTCAGGTAATACAGGCGTTATTCTCTTTCTTAGAATCATACTAATTTCTCTAGAGGGGGCGAGCTTAGCAGTCGCGTTTGCGACCACTAGATCAAGTAACAACGCTATTGCAATAGGTGCCTACTAAGATTGTAATAAATGTAACACAAAAATGGTAACACTATTTCATTTAGCTACCTTTTTTAACCTATGTTGTCCCACTGCTGGGCAAAGGTCAATTAAAGCCAGTTTTCTTTATGTTGTGCCTTCTCCGGTCAATTTGTCAAGAATGAGTCCAAATCGTCACGCCAGTGTTTCTTAGGGTAACTACGCACTATGCGGTCAGCCGTCTGGTTTACCGCGATCAAAAATATGTACGAGAAAATAGTTATATTATCCGCACTGCAATGCAGGCTGCTGGCCAACCAACTGCGATGCGTGCGGTTAACCGCGTTCCGGCTAACCGCATAGTGCGTCGGTAGGTTAGGCCTGCCCCGGTGACGACGTCCGTCTTCAACTATCTACTTATACAAAAAATTGTTCTGTCTCTCCTTCAACGCGCATCGTGTATAATTTCAGGGTCTTCAATAGCCCTGGTGTAATAAACCCGTATACACGGCTATGTCCGTACGGGGCGATATTTTGCCATGCGGAGTGCGCTTTTGTTGATACAATGTATGTCATTTCTGGTTTCGGGTACATAATAGACGTGTTTGTTACGATGTGTTATTTAAATTCTGTCTACCTTTGCGGTGGTTAGGCGCTGCACAACTTTTCCGCTAAATCTGGCCAGTAGTGTGTCTACGTTTGGGCAGAGCCTAATTCACCTTTTTCTTTTTATATAGGGTCCAAGCAGTGGTTCTACATAGTTTACGCCTTATGACACATGGCAGCACTAGTTCTCATGTCCTCGTTTATAATTTACGTGTTGGTTTTGTCACGCTGAATTTTAAACAGTTTTGTGTAGGTTGTTTATTAATGTTTTAGGTCTGAAAAATTTGTTAGTTTACACGTCGTCGACGTAAACTATGAAAAACAGAAACTATGACATAATTTCTGTTTTTCATAGTTTACGTCGTTGTCATACATACATCATAGTTGTTTACATAGTTACTGTTTTTCTTAGTTTAGTTAGTCCATTGTTACAAAATTAATTTGAAATTCTAGAATATTTAAAATAGTTATTAAATTTCGTTTATAGATCTCATGCGATTGAGCTTTCCAAGAATATCACAGCACTTCTTGAACAAATAATAGTAGTTATTGATCACTGAGTAATGTATGTCCTTGCGGCTTGATATTTCCTTATTCTCTACCAAGTTCATTAAACTATATCTAAAGAGACTAAAATTTACCAATATGACTTTCATTGGATCAGACAGCTGTTAGTTACATACTGATTGTTTACTCATGACGAAATCTAGGTATAAATAGAAGTGTTAAAACGAGTATCACTTTTTCTATCAATACAATACGTAAATGAACAATTCAATTTCGTACTTCGTTAATTTCGAAGGATTCAATATCCAAAATAAAGCCTACACTCGGTTCTGTAACCCACAAATTCAAAACGATCTATAAACAACTTTCAGCCAGCCAAAACTGGAGGCAAACCATACAAACTCTACTAAAATCAGGCTCGGTATATTCTTGACGCGTCCGTAGCAAGTTTAAAGCCGACATGATGGCTAACATTAGCCGCGAGAAGACATTATCGTGTTGTAAACCGGAGATTTAACGGCGTCAGGTAACATACTGGTACTATTGTACTAACCGCTGGGGATTCCACCGCGGAGGTTAGCTCGAGAATAATGTACATTGAAGGTTTTAATCATAGGAGCGTGTGAAAATAGCGGTTGGAATACTTTTGTAGATAGTGTTTTGTTTGTGGCTAGATAGAAAAAAAAACAGTTCGATTTTTAAATACGTTCTTTTTTTTAGAACTCGGTGATTCTGTATTGTTATTGAGGCATAGAAAAATAGCAACAGCGGTTGTGAAAATCATCGTGAGGAAACCTCGACTAACATTCACACGAGGACGATTCGTGTTTTTTGAGGAATCGTCTTTTTTCACGATTCATTTCTTTTTACGGCGGCATTGCTTTTTAGTCTCTTTTTGTAACGTACCACGAATCGTGAAAAATTAAGGACACGTCTTAAATCACGTATCGTCTTTTAAAAATCACGTTCGTCAAAAAACATGAATCTTGATTTTTTTGTGACGGATCCGCAGAAGTGCTCCTCCAAGACAGAACTCTGAATCACGAATCAAAATGTAAACGTCTAAGTATTCGGATATTTTGACGAATCGCGGAAAACCTCGTTTCCGTATGCAATGTAAACGTGCATCCGTCATGATGTATCGTCTTTTTTGACGAATCGTCAATGACAGGTCCCGTGTAAATGAGCTCTAATAATATTGTCGAAAATGGCCAACACATAGTGAGCATTGTGACCAAGCTTGGTGATCATTGATTATTCCTTTTCTGCATGACCAAAGAGCTTAGTTCTGCAGTGGGACAAGTACAGGCTTGAAATGTTATTAGTACGTTGACGAATGATAGATGAAGACGAAATACAAGCGCATTCATCGCACTGGTGTATATTTTTTTTCTAAAAGTTTAATAAAATGTGGTAGAATGCAGGTCGTTTTTAATAAAGCTTTGTTCGCACCTTAAGAGATAAAAAATGTGAAAAGAAATGTCCTTTTAAGAAGTTTTATACAAACCCAAAAACTCTTTGTTAAAAAGATTTCAGTAAAATACCTCAATCAAATAAATCGCATCGTCCATTTCGAGGCCTCTCTACGATTTCCTGTTATGAAAAACGTAATAAATTGTGGTCCACTTTATGCTTTGTTGTTGCTAAAGATGATTCTTAGTAAAGATGGAAGGTTACACAAGGAAGACCTAACAAAATAATTTTATCTCAAATATTGAATTTAATCTCTTAGGTTTTCTTTGGCCCTGTTCAAAATTGTCATTCGTATTAGTATTTGTTTATGCGAGGCTTATGAGAAATGAGATGATAAATCAATCAATCTGCCTAGCCTTGCCTAGCCTTGCCTTGCCTAGCCTTGTTGGGGTCGGCTTCCAGTCTAACCGGATGCATCTGAATACCGTATTCTACATGAAACGACTGCCTATCTGGCCTCCACAACCCAGTATCTGGGTAATACGATACCCCTTGGTAAGACTGGTTGTCAGACTTTCGGGCTTCTGACGACCCGTAACGACTGTCAAAGATCCATGAATGACAGCAGGGAACAACGGCTTAACGTGCTTTCTGAGGAACGCAGGAGTATAGTCGGTATGTTAAGATGGTCACCCATCCACAGACCAACCCTGGCAAGCGTAGCTTAACCTGATGGATCGAACCGTGCGGCTGTTATTATTTTTAGCCACGAGAAAATAAATAAATGAGATGATAAATTCCATAGTAAAAAGATTAGTTAGGCAACACATAGGTAGGCACGTCTGCCGGACTTCTAGGTCTATGCCCAATTGGATATTACAGACCGTTCACTGTAACTTGTCCCTTGCCGTCATGTTGGCACGAATACTTGTCAAGCTTAGTTTCAATACTAACAGAGTTCAAAATGGCATGTGACAAAACAGTACAACCAATCGCGTCACGGGTCAAGTTATAATGAACGCACTGTAGAAGCACCGATTCGTCAAATTGCTAACCTTCTTGCTTTTTAATAATAATAATGGTGCCTCATTTAATTAAAAACTTTTAACGGGCCTCTGCGCGTTGGCTTTGGCCCCTCGTACGCCTTCCAAAGGTCCGGGAAATGTCCAACACAAATATTAATAATAATGCCATTTATTTCATTCAGGCGACACAGGCCCATAGAAAAATACCTTAACCTAAACATACATATTTTAATATAAACATACATGTGTTAATAAAATAAGGCTTAGACTATGTTAGTAGCACTTCACTTTGCACTAGCTTGACTTTGTGTTGTCCTGTGGAATTAAGATTTTGAATTGAGAATTTGAATTTGTTTTTTTTTTAAGTGAAATCTTCTTTAGCGGCGTTGTGCACTTTTTTGTGATGGGTAAAAAATGTTAAACTCGCGTCAGGACACGTGACCATCAGGACACGTGATCTGATCGAAAATTCGTAAGACGGAGGGAGAGTAGACCGCAACGTTAATATTCAAGTTTTCACTTCTGCCGGCACTCCCGGAGTGCAACCCGTTGCTTTTTTGTTATTTTTGTATTGTACTAAAGTTTTTTGAATCATAATGATTTTTGAAAGTTTTGACAAATAAGATTCCCTATAAATATAAGATTCCCTATATTTATAGGGAATCTTAACACAAGTGGGGCGTAGATTGTCTTTTGGTATCTAGGTCATTTACTTAATTTTCTCATTTAAGATTTCACTTTAACACGTTATTGAGGGAGGTAGGTGTTGAGGCTGTAAGAAGCCTCGAAATACTTTGATGATGCCACTCTCATGTATTTCCCCTTTTAAGAGAAAATTTGTGTATAAAAGAAAATCTGTGTACCTACACGGATTTTCCTAGCTAGCTAGCTTACCTACCTAGGTAGGGCGTGGTTTACAAAAAAAGGTCATGTAGGATGGCAGTGGTAGAGAAATAGGTACTGTAATATACATAGGTGTATGATTTTTCAACAACGAAACTGAACTATGGAAATTTTGGAGCGGATTTTGCCGCCCGATATTTCAGTTCTTTTATATTGCAGCAAATTTAAATGATTTCAGTCATAAGATCAATAGTGATTAAGGTGATCAGTAGACCTTTAGCAAATTGTAAAGACACGAATAAATAACTAATAATTTTGTCAAAGACACATAAAATATCATCATCACGCCTCTATTCCCGAAAGTTTACGGCAGAGGTGTACCTATAATACACCCACAATTTCGTCAACCGGGCACAAATCCATACTTTGGGCTGCTACTGAGAAATTACAGATGGAAAAACCTAATAACAATTTGCCCTACCCGGGAATCGAACCCCTTATGCTCAGCATATTTAGCGCCTGCCGAAGAGGCAAGGTCGTAGACAGTTGTCAATAAAATGATTATTCTTATTTTTTTGCTAAAATAAGTGTAACTAAGTAATCGTTTTCTTTTATATTTCTATGAGCAGATAACATTATTAATCTGTAGACAAATATTTTTCTGTCTCGATCCATAAAACTTAGATTAAAATGGATTATTCGAAGTTTCATTATTGAAACACAAATGGGCCAGCTAAGCCTATTACTTAGCGAAAATTAAATCTTTTTCTCAATAAGTTCTTTAAAAAAATATGATTTCTTTTAAATTAAGTTCTTAATCTAGTTTCAGACTGGGTCGTTGCAAAAGTAACATTTGATTTATATTTTTAACTTTTAATACTTTTCAATCAAAATATTTTTTATGTCGCTTTATTGGCATAATTAAATTGAGATTCATAGTTTTACAAGTTTCAAAATCAATCTTTAGGATTATTTCAAATGAATTAAGTAGGTATCTGAAATATTAAGATTTCGCCATAATATGTTCGCTCTCCTGCTACATAATACGCGAATTATTTATATGAATGCAAAAGGTCGCGATACAAGAATAAAATAGGCACATGTTATGAAATCACAAATATTCGTTATATAACCTAGAATTCTTTTATGAGACAATTTCTACGAACTAAGCTATTGAAGTGGATACCTAATATGAAATATCCGCCGATATATTTCAAGGGAAATACTTGATAAAATATTATCTTCTGATCACATAAATAGCTTTCTTACAGTGTTTGAAATGTTATTCTAAAAATACACACATACATACTCTCTAAAAACACTACTCTCCTTCTGGGGCAGTCGGGTATTTAGTAGCTATCGATATTTCTCTAATCATAAATTTATGTCCTAAGTTACCCCTAATGTACAGATGAAGAAAAAGGTCTCGAGGAACTTGTGTTTATAAAGGTTGTAGTTAAATAACATCGCAGTGAATAAGCGTGGTTATCAATGCTTCGTTCCTTTCTACATAAAAGAGGTATTTGCCCTGCAGTAGGACAATTACAGGCCGGTATTATTAATCCTTTGTTATAAAGCGCTCGCTCCCTCCCCGTTCAGCTAAGCATGTATAAAAAATTCATATACTTGGTACCTAATCCATCATGGCGGATTACTTTATGAAGCAGCGCCGAATGATTGAAACTGAAAACAAAACGTTCTATTAATACATAATATTAGATACATTTTTTGTTTAAATATACAGGCTTATGAGAATACAACGGAATCAAATGAAAGGCATGTTTTGGTTAAATAACTTATAATGTTAATATTTGGTAGGAGATTTTTGTATTATGAAAAACCTAAAATTGTGAAGAGTTTATTCTTTGCTAATATTTTTTGGTCAATATTGTAATTTTTTGACGTGAAAACGTCTTTTCGCTCGAAGTATTCGTAGTAAGTTCAACCGGTTCCCGACCGAATTTCTGACCGTCAAAAACATGTAAGATTTCAATCGCTAATAACTACCAGACTTTTAATGCTAGAGTAATGGTCGAGCACGCAAAAGATAGGTCATATTTATTAAACAAAATAGTCAGGATATAATTTGCCTATGACGTCACATCGCGAGGGCAGGCGCGCAGCAGGCTCATGCGCGCGCAACCTATCTTTTAAATCTATCTTTCACTATATGTCGAAATTCCAAATCGTATAGTGCAAGATCGTGTTTTAAGACTTCACAAAGGACTACCAGGACCTAAAAAGAGATACAGCAAAAATATTTCGTAAAATAGGGGTATAAATGCATATGAAGTTGACAATAGAAAAATAATTTCACATACTCATATCGGCCGTAAATCTACTCAGAAATTTTAGAAATCCCAATTCAAGAAAGTTTGCATCATAAGGAATGCATTGAGGCTAAAAATCTAGTGCCGAACGAATACAATAGCAGCAGCAGTACCAGAAACCTTAAGAAAATCTGTTGAAAATTTAATATGTCGTCTTGTATCGGCCGTAAATCTGCTCGGAACTGAAAAATATCACAATCGATGAAAGCTTGCATCTTCAAGAATGCAATGAACATAATTTTTTGTAATTAATTGTAAAAATTAAATAACATCGTTAAAGAAATTTGTTATTATTTCACAAAACGTTTTCAAGAAACTGCGGTGCGGGCTCGAAATACGCCTAAGTCAATTTTTCGTGAATAGATAAGTCTCGCATTTTATAACTGTGAGCTGACTTTTATTTTGTTAATATAATATCATCATCATCATTGCCGTTACCCCAATTTATTTGGGGTCGGCGCAACGTGTCTTTCATGTTTCATTTCACTACATTTCTATAAAACTCCCTCGGCCCCCGACCCACCGCGTTGCATCGCATCGCCTGCGCTGTTACTTCGTTTCGTGTAGCATTCTTTCTTTTTGCTCGACTCTTAAGGGTCGGAGCGTGTTGTTAAATAACCTATAACTTTCCTCAGGAAATGGCATATCAAATGCAAATTTTTTTCAAATCCGACTGATAGTTCCTGAGCTTAGCGCATTCAAACTAAAATGGGGTGTGGCTGTGGCGTGGACATGGCCGTGTGTTTTACATGAATACGTGTACATTACAAATGATATTTTCTTTGATACGAATTCTTTGATCCTTTAGCTATCGAGTGGTGTAATTAAATTTTGGATGTAGATGACAGATATGTAGCTGCAGTATCAAACTGTATCGCCCAATTTTGTTATCATCAGTTTTTTGAATTGCCTCCGACTATGGAAGCAAATTTAAAGACATATTCACGTCAAAAAACAAACAAAGTGTTTGTTGGTTAACCTTATTGGTAGCTATATTTTCGAGCCGTTTGGGGTTGAAACTCTAGGGCCCTGGGGTCCCAGTGCGCATCGAGTATTTCGGGACATCGCCAAGCGGTTGGTCGAATCTTCACGTGACCAGAGGGCTGGCCAATTTTTAGGTCAAAGAATCAGCATTGCCATCCAACGTGGCAATGCTGCCAGCCTTTTGGGCACTTTTCCCACTGACAGCGATGCGGACGAATTTTTTGATGCCCAGTGATTTCTTCATATATATTTTTTTTTTTGCCTCTGTATACTTGTACATAACAAAGTGTAAGCTTTTACCTTTTTATAATATTAGTATAGATAAAAATTAAAATATAAAAGATAAAAATTTGGTGTCGCGGACTTATTTGTAGAATTATTTAAGACCGACCATACATTGGTTTTAATTATATACAACTCTTTAGGCAGCGCATGCAAATAATTCTGTTTTAAGAGGTATTTCTCTCCGACTTGCTAGACAAAAGTTTTAATAGCTCGGCTGATATGTATGATATAAATATAATTTATAGCTACTCAGGAATAATGTAGCTTTTTACCATTGATTTTTGTTTTGAATTGGACCAGTAGTTCCCGAGATTATCCCCTACGTGCAAACAAACAAAGAAACAAATTTTATCTTTTTATAATATTAGTCTTGAAGAACCAGAACTAGGTTTTTTACTCTGGTAATTAATTTCCCGTAATTTATCACTATATACATAAAAATAAGTACTCAAAATATGCTATATGAACACGAAACAATTTTCCGAAGATTAGATTATTATTTAGATTATTATTAGATTATTTATCGGCAAAACATTTATGTATTCAGTGAATATCAACCATCGTACGTGTACCTGTTTGTTCGCCTACTCGGCAAGGCTTGCCGTTTTAGGCCTGCCGTCATATTACGTTTAGGAAACGACTGTACATTATTTAGTACTAAGCTTTGCCCCGTAAGCCAAGAATGAGTTATGAGTATTAGTTTTCGTCTATACGTTATTTTAGGATGTGGTGCTTTCGCTTTACTGTTTAGACTTCATGAATGTAATAAATCATAAAATGTTTTATAGATATAAAAAAGGTGTAACATTTTCAATTGAAGCCCTGATTCCTGAGTTGGTGGTAGCTGAGTCAGTGTCTTCACCCGTTTTTGGAACATTAACAATTTATGCAATAAAATTATGTGAATGTAAACAGTCCATCAAATTATTTTGTTTTTCAGCACTTCTATTGCAAATTCGCGTAAATTATGACGATCCAATATGAAATTATTGGCATTATTCAGTTACTGACTGTTTCATTTGTTTCAATAGGTAAGCAAAAAATATTTTATTTTAATATCTTTGTTTGGTAATAAGATCCAGTATCTTACTTAACCTTTCCATTTGAAGTGTATTTGTTTGTTACGGGACTATAACCCAATTTTCCGCTAGTATGCATTTACTTAATGTCTGTCTAACGTACTGAAAAGGACTTTTAAAGGTGAACTCACTCCTATCCCTGAAAGTAACAATATATTAAAACCTTTCAAACAAAGTCAATGATATTGATCATCGATAATTGATAATAAAATTGATACAAAATTGATAATCGATTGATCCATTGAGGAACTTTGGTGCTCCAGACAAACAAAGGTTTCGACTTATAGCTCCCCTTTTTCTACATCGGGGATTAAATATATAATTAGCTTTACATTCTAGTTTTCTTCTACCTCTAAGTACTTTGAGTAAAACCGTAACCCTTGATATAAAGCTAAAAACTTGCCTCAACATTTACGAAATAACTGTTTTAAATTACTTAAAAAGCTCCAAGCAGCACCCAATCTACTTAAACAAAACCCACCCAATTTAAATACGTCACTGTATGAATGCGGGGCTCAAGGAATGAAGCGGCTCCTTAACTCTGCATGCTAACAAAGAGTACAATAAAGACTTTAGTCAGATTATCTACATAAAACAAAAGACGGGGTAATGAACTAGCTCAGATTCAGTGTTGCGTAATCGATTTTCTTTTGTTTTTACGTATACGATCTTGGAACAATGTAGCTGTGAATTAACAATGCTTGTTCAGTTGCAGTAGAAAATATTCAGAAGTGCATCATTTGTTTGTTTTGCAAAACGGAAAATTGCCTCAACTCATAGCTTTGTCTTACAAAACATTTTATAAGCGTTAATTAGACATAGGTAAAGTCAAAGATCAACAACTTAACTTGTCCGTATATTCAAATAACAATTGTCACTCTTTTACAGTTGTATATGTGTATGTAATGGTTATAACATGGTAAATTGACGTAGGGCATCAATTTTGCTTAACAATTAATTTCCCAAACTGTACCTCGATTTTGTTTAAGTCTTTCTTCATAAAATATTCTTGATACATATGTAGATGAGCTATAAAGTATGTTATAAAAGTGGTGCTATTATTTACTTCGTGTGGTGTACAGTATTTCCCCATCGGTGTACAATACAATTTCCTTTTACCGCTGTTCATTTGGACTGTTGGTTTTATGGAAAATTGAACCATCACCAATGTTCTTGTTTGTTATGCAAACTAGTTTTTTGAACGGATTTGACTAACCTAAACCAAATACGGTAAAAATATTGCAAAACTGTAACATGTAAATAAAGTATTAACATTTTTATTTTATCTAGCTTTTACCCGCGGTTTCTAGATGTCGGAAAAAATTCCACGGGAACGTGCTTCCGGGATTAGAACATAGCATACTTTTTATGCCAGTAGTAAATTCCCGTGGAATAATTTCGGACCTCCCAGCGGGTAAAGCTGCAGGCAAACATCATTCAGATGTACCTTACCCGTCAGGGCGGTAAATTTGCCACATAATCCCATAGATGATTCCATAATCAGCGTCAGGTGGTACACTTTGCGTTGTCATCTGACATTATGCTGAGCTGAGGCCCTTTTGGCATCCTGCCGGAGGCTATACGCGGGGGTCGTGCGGTCCATGGCCCGTTACGGGGCACCGGTTTGGGCGCGTTCATTGGGCGGCGGTCAGCCCGCCGCCGCCGGTTGAACGCGTCCCAGAGGGTCATGGCCACCCGGCTGGTCCGGGGATACCGCACGGTCTCCGGTGAGGCGGCGAGCCTCCTTGCCGGATTACCGCCATGGTATCTGGAGGCAAAAGTCCTCGCGCACATTTGGGAGTGGCGCGAGGAGGCGAAACGCCGGGGCGTAACTCCGCTGCCGCGAGAAATCGCGGCACAGCGGGCAGAGCTCCGGCGAGATCTCATGGCGTCATGGAGAGTGCGATTGTCGCAACTCAGTGCTGGGCACGCCACTATTGCGGCGATAAGTCCCCTCTTTGAGGAGTGGCTAGAGAGGCGCCACGGCGTCCTCACCTTCCGCCTGACGCAGGTCCTCACAGGACATGGTTGTTTCGGGAGGTTCCTGTTTCGTATCAGGCGGGAGGAAACGCCCGGGTGTCATCACTGCGTGGATCGCCCGGAGGACACGGTTGAGCATACGGTGGAGGTCTGTCCGGCTTGGGCAGAGCATCGCCGTGTCCTCGCGGAGGCGATCGGCGGCGGGGATCTCTCGCGTCCGGCCCTAGTCCAGGCCATGGTACGGAGCGAGAGGGCATGGGAGGCCGTCACCTCCTTCTGCGAAGCAGTAATGCTCGCGAAGGAGGAGGCAGAACGCGTGAGGGAGAGGCAAATTTCGCGCCCTCACGCCCCTAGCCGCCGCAGGAGACGCCCTGGGCGTCGGGAATCGCAGGTCGATTCCCGCCCACCGTAGGCGCGGGCTTGCGGACGGTGAGCAATGGGTAGCTCGCCGTCCGATAAGGACCAAGCCTGGGTCGACGGCGCGTTGTGTTCCACGCGCGCCTCAAAGAGATGTCAGCAAGTGAAGGGGTCCGATAGGACCGATGCCTGCCGGGGTTGCGGGAAAGTCCGAAAGGGATACCGTGGCCCCTGGCAACGTACAGGCAACGGAAGGAACACGGGTGGGTTTTAGTCAGTAAGAGTCTGACACGCCCTCTCGCTCCACCCAGAGCGGGAGAAGTTATTTGATCATTTCCCTCACAAAAAAAAAAAAAAAAGGCCCTTTTGGCATTATAATAATTTGTTTTCTGTTTTTATAGTTTTAAGGTGTATTTTTTGTAATGCCAATAAACGCATTTTTCTTTATTTAGATGAAATGCTAGTCTAAAATATTCTCCCCGAATAAAGGGAAAGCGATGATATCTGTCACATTAAGCTTGAACCATCGACGCGTTTTGCTCAATTACATTTGCTCATTTCCTCTTCGATAAAGTGTGATAATAATAAACGGTTTCCTCTAGTGTTTCCGATGTTTTGGGTGGTGTTACACAAATCACACGACATGCTTCCGGGTTGAGGAGAAATATCGTCGTAGCCAATAAAGTTTTCGTCACATTCAAAACGCAGTTTAGCTGAGTTTCAAATCCTTTATCTGTGTGACTGTGGTCTATTTCACTGTGCCTGCGTTTACAGATAACGTGGAGCAGAAGGAAATCCTAAGAGGACATATAGTGACCTTATTAGTAATGTTCTTTAGCAAGATCAGCAGTGGTATTCTGTAGCCATCTCACCGTGAGAACTTAGGTGAAGTGAGCTCAGAGTGAGCTGTCAGTCCCTAGCAGCAAGTGGAATGACAGCTCACTTCACGTTCACTTCACCTAAGTTTTCACCGTGAGATTATTACAGAATAGACCAATGTATAGTGCTCGCAACCAACGTGTGTGTAAGACCAGATAGATGAACGAAAAGGAGTATGTAAGGATCGTAGTAGGTGGCGTTCTGTAGTTTTTGCCTACCGCCATGGGAAGATGGCGTGAGTTTATGAATGTTATATTTTAATCATTAAAAAAGAAAAAAACTATATCTTTAGTGTACTAAAGATATAGTTTTTTTATCATACTCGATACTCTATAGTCAGCATGAAAAAAATAAAAGTAAAAATTAAGTAAGTGATTTGTTTTGTATTTCAACGTTAATAAACAAAAACATTTTTGAATATTTTATTCAATATTTATCACAAAACAACATGAAAGTATCCAATAACAAAACACAGATTTGAATGACAACGGTGCAAATTTTGCTCACAAAGTCTGACACATTCTTACGTAACATAATCTTCCCTCCATATAAAAAAACTATATCTTTAGTGTACTAAAGATATAGTTTTTTTATTATACTCGATACTCTATAGACAGCATGAAAAAAATAAAAGTAAAAATTAAGTAAGTGATTCGTTTTGTATTTCAACGTTAATAATCAAAAACATTTTTGAAAATTTTATTAAATATTTATCACAAAACAACATGAAAGTATCCAATAACAAAACACAGATTTGAATGACAACGGTGCAAATTTTGCTCACAAAATCTGACACATTCTTACGTAACATAATCTTCCCTCCATATAAAAAAACTATATCTTTAGTGTACTAAAGATATAGTTTTTTTGTTATACTCTCTATAGTCAGCATGAAAAAAATAAAAGTAAAAATTAAGTAAGTGATTTGTTTTGTATTTCAACGTTAATAATCAAAAACATTTTTGAATATTTTATTCAATATTTATCACAAAACAACATGAAAATATCCAATAACAAAACACAGATTTGAATTACAACGGTGCAAATTTTTCTCACAAAATCTGACACATTCTTACGTAACATAATCTTCCCTCCATATAAATCAGCAAGCCGTCATTATTAAGTGAGACGTAGAATGTATGTTACACAGAAGGTACTCAGAGGGCCTGTAACTGGGGTAAGTGTGGACTCATTAAATCATGCCTAATGATGTGCCGCTGTCTTAACTTACCCTCTCGCTTTAGTATTCTATTAAATCAAGTCTGCGCGGGTTTTGAGTGAAAAATGTGACCCGTTTTGTTTATCATTTCAATGGAGATATTATTCATTGTTGAGGCTGTTATGACCTGGTCTTGAATTTGCAAAATGTTAAATTGTAATTAGTGTACAAGTGTTGAATTATGAGATTATTTGAAGCTTCAACAGATAACACATGTGCGACCGCTATGTACCTACTTTAAAGCTACGTCTTTCATTTACTTGAATGTGCCCTGGCGGCTGAGAGTATGTAATGCTCACTCAAATGTCTCGCTGGTGGTGGCGCGTGTGTTGGATCATTGAGTTCCCTTCAAAATGGTTGAGTTAAATGGTGCTGATTCATGCGTCATTTTCGTGGACGAGCGCCGTCAGTAGGGACTGGTCATCTCTTAGCTGCCACGGCTTACTAAAAAAAAAAAATGATTTTGTTTAACGTGCACGTTTTTCTATATTGTTCCCACATGTATAATTTCAACATGAATGATGTAACCAATATTTTGTAACACTATTCTGATTTAAAAGAGTGTCCGTGGAGCTTCATGCCCGTTCTTCTCCATGGGAAAATTCAGACCTACTACGCTTTGGAATGGGCAACTAGCTTCATCTTTCTGACTGACCGACTCCTAGACAATTTAAAAGTACCTGTAATTGGTTTATTTGAAATAAATGCTTTTAGTTTGATAATATCGTAATTTTACGAGATTTCGGAAAATCTTTCATTAAATAATTAATCAACGTTAATACTGACGTCAAAACTGTACCTACATGCAACGCGTTGCAAACTGTTTTATCTCGTTTTCGATCTGACATTTAAAACCCCTGATAAAGAATTCCATTGTACAGGAATATAAAATATTTCTGAGATCCAACTGTCTGTTCATAATCTACAACACCAAATAACGTACACTGTCTGAAAACTCAAAATATCTGACATTAACATTTTATTGCTCTGACAGCAAATATAGTTATATTTTATTTCCCACATTTCTGTCTGTATGTCAACCGTCAAGGGACCGAGATACATGGAGTCTAGATGAGCGAGGAAGTTGCCGAGTAATGTAACGACGTGGTACGTGAGCTCTGTTATTAAAGTTAGAAATATTTCTAAAGGAAATGGAATGAGTTTGAGTGTGCTTTGTTGGTCACAGGCGAACTGAGGATTTTTGTTAGTGGTGTTTGTGTCTTGAACTCAACCGATTGGACGACAAAAATGTATCAGAAATTTGACTGGAAAATAATGAAGAGGATTTTGGTCCGACGAGCCCTTAAGGAAAAGCAGATAAATAGTTGGTCCAGTTTAAAGGAGGAAGATATTTGAATGAAGTGTTTTTCTATTAATTTATTTAACACTTAGCTTTGATAACAATCATTAAATTACCATACACATAAAATGTTTTTAATCTTCCGTGTCTAAAAGTTTATTCAAATCTTAAGAATACGGTAATAAAACGGACTTCACAAAACTAGTACGTGGAAGTAGTAACTATCACTACTTTAAGACGATACAACAAATAAAACAGATATAATCAAAACTAAGACTAAGATATAACTAAAACGTCTTCATTCCAACATTTCCAACTGCAAACAAAACCATCAGTCGTATAACACTGAACTTAACATTACAATACGCGATAATACTCCGGATCACACGTTACGCGCACTACCCGAAATGATCCGTTTATTATACCCATTAACAACCGTATCTCTGAGAATGGAAATGACGGTAGTTGCCATCACACGTATTTATGGACCCGACTGTACCGTTGAGGCCAGTCAATGAAGATTTAATTTTGGAATTCCCTTTGTATTGAATGTCCGTTTCGATTAAAAAAAATATGGCTGTTATTTGACTATCATGACTGCTGCTTTTTATGTTTATTTTCGTGTGTTAAATATTTTCAGTTGACATTAATATTAGACCGCAAGCTCACTCGGGGTACCATGTTACCCAGTAACTGGGATGTGGAAATGAGATTGGCAGTCACTCCATGTAAAATACTGGTATTCGGCTGCATCCAGATAGTCTGGAAGCCAACCCCCAAATAGTCGGGAAAAGGCTAGAAAAACTATGATTATAAGACCTATTACCTTATTATAAGACCGCAAAAATTGAAAGAGAACATAAAAAAATAGTGCGAAAACTGTGAAAAATTTAAATTGTTTCATTGCTTGTCTGAAAAAGGAAGGCTGGTTTTCCGCGCAACTGTTGAAACAAGCAATTGGTTGTTACAATACTACTCCTGCAAAACTTAATTAAATTTTAAACTGAGTTAAATGGTGTTGGCGGTGAAACAGGAATGTTCAGATTTTTTCTTCAACCTTCTTCGAGATAAATCGAAATTGCTGTACTGGCCGAATACATGCGAGCGCCCGGCCGGCAATGATTGTATTAAAATCCATAACTGTCGTGTTTAGTGGCCAAATAAATTAGTATGAAAACTCATATTTGTCGTGTTATTTAAAAATGGAACGAACTTTTGACTTCAACACATGGCAACCAAGGAAGTAACTAATCAAAGATTTTATTTAAATTTCGATTTGGTTTGCAAATAGAGCTGTTTAAAGTAAAAAAGAAACAAATGAATGATAGGCGCGTGAAAAATTATACTAGTTCGTCATTGACTCTGGAATTTATAATACAATAATACAATAACGTTTATTTGGACCAAATAATATAGCCTAATACAGAAATGTTACCAAGAACTAGTAAAAACATTTATATAACAAAGAATTAGGCAGCTAAACTAAATGAACTCCTGACTTCCGAACTAGGTTAATCCTGTATCTCAGAAATCAGGGCTCTTCCATGGCGGAAATATAATATAAAAGCTGAACATTACAAAAAAGACATTTACAACACTTAAGAAACTATTTGATTAGGCCAAACTAAGGGTGTTTTTTCCCTTTTCTTTAAATTTAAGTTTGATAGAAAATTTAAGAAAATAAAATTAAGGTAAGTAAAATTTTATGTTGTATATTGTACTTGACAGATTAATGTTAATAAGTATGTATGTATGCGTGTGTATGTATGCGTGAGGGTGTGAGGGAGTGGGTGTGAGGGAGTGTGTGTGACGGTGTACTTGTGTTGGAGCGTGAGTGAGTGAGTAAGTGAGTGATTGAGCGTTATATTGGTTTGTGAATTCAAGATTATGAGGTAAAAGTGTAAGTTAATGCAATTAGGTATAATCCGGTGACATGATTCTACTTTTGAATATTTAGCATTAGTTCCGTTTTGGTATAATCAAGTGTCATGAGCCACTTAGTGACTGCTTTTTTACATTTTTGTTTGGTTAGGGATATATTTTTAAGATTTCATTGATTTTGTTATACATAATTAATTTACTTAGTTTGAATTTCCGTGCAATATTTGAGAAAAGTACTATACAAGCCTTGGCCGCAACCAGGCGTTGACGATCGTGGTCATTCGTGACTCCATGTCACGAATGATCACGATCGTCAATCAACGCCCCAGTTGCAGGCCGCGACAGTAATGTGCTATAAACAGCTATACCTAGTGGTTTAACAACATATAAGGTAATATAATATGTACGGGCGTTATGTAACTTTATGAACATTGACATTTGGTTTCAAATAACATTCATAAGGTGGCAGCACTGAGACGTCATGTCCTGTCAAAAGTGTCAAAGCGCCTTTATTAATCGTGACTGAATGATGGACGAATGAATGAAATGAATGACGAAAGTTATCATATATTTTTTATTCATTGTCGAAATAGAAGCCCTCTTGTCAAAGTGGTGCCAACTGGGAGCGTGAATTTTCATGGAAACCCTCATTACAATGATTGACGAACGCTCATGAAATGCAACAACTATACGAAGAAATAGATATTGTAATACAACACCATTGAAACCTACAATACAACAAAGATATTTTCGGGCTCGAATGACGTCGACAGACGCTGCTCTTCAACATTTGTGCAATTGTTTTGTGAAATATATTAAAAACTATGTGACGGTGTGGGTTCCAATTTAGCACATCTATGAGCACTATGTACCTACTATAAAGCCGCAATTTCTGGGTACGTCTTTCATTGATTTGAATGTGCTCTGGCGGCTGAGAGTTTGTCATGCTCACTCAAATGTCTCGCTGGTGGTGGCGTATGTGTTGGATCGTAAAGTTCCCTTCAAAATGGTTGAGCTGAATGCTGATCCATGCGACACGTTCGTGAACGGGCGCCGGCAATAAGGACTGGTCATCTCTAAGCTGCAACAGCTTATTAATTTTTTTGTTTCATTATTTTTATTTTAGACGCTTTTAACGTGCATGTCTTTCTACATTGTTCTAACATGTATATTTTTAACATGAATGAGGTAAACAATTTTTTTTAAGGGACTGTTCGTGGAGTGTCTTGCCTGTTTTTCTCCATAAGAATCTACTACGATTTGGAATGGGCAAGTAGCTTTATCTTTCTGACCGACCGACCCCTTGAAAATTTAAAAGTGCCTATAATTTAAAAGTGCATGCCTATAGCGTGAAGTACAACACAGACTTGTGTCTCATGTCTGAACAAGTCACTAATCTCAAGAACAATGAGCAACAGAATACGATCTCAAAGAACATAGAACGCTAAACAAAAGACGATAGAGAAATAAAATACGAGTGTTTCAAAGGCTAAAACATTTGTTGTAACGAGGCAAAGGATATGTATCGAGTCAATCAGGCTTATGTTCCTAACTAGCCACTAACTAACTTCTTAACGTTACTGGTCAGGTTTCTCTGACGTCATGTCTTTCGTAGAAAGTAATAAAATATAGAAGACTTTGTTAACTCTTGAGTGTTATTAGATTTTGTTGAGAAACCACGAGATAAAGAAAAACAGATATTAAATTTTCAAGTAAGGTATTCTTTTATCTAAGTAAGGTTTGGTTTTAGTAAAGGAAAATTAGATAAATGGGTAAAATGACGGAAATTAACTGTTTACCAAATTGACTGCTAACTTAAATTGCCCATATATTCAAAGCACAACTGTCATTCTTTGACAGTTCAATGAAATGGTTATAACACAGAAAATTGACGTAGTGTGTCAATTTGAGATACAATTAATTTCCCTGACTGTACCTATTAGCTCCAACCCCATCATCCTGTTATTTTTGTTGAGTTAAAGCATTATTGGGAGCAGTGGTGACTCAGTGGTAACGGCCGCGACTTGGAAGTTGCAGATCGCATTTTACTTTGTGTAAATTATTTCATCACCACAGCTCTCAAAAACGGTGAAGGAAAACATCGTGAGGAAACCGGCAAGTCCTAGAACCAAAAATTCGAAGACAATTGGTACTTGTCCAATTCGCACTGGGCCTGCGTGGTGGATTATGGCCCACTCGAAGAGAGAAGGCCTATATCCCAGCAGTGGACACATTATAGGCTGATTATGTTAAACAAATACTGCAATTTTTTCATACATTTGAATTTCAATAACCATAATTCACCTTGAATACACCTTTTCCTGGTAAATCCTACACACCCTACAAATACCTATTACGCTGAAATGCCTATTATTATAAATGTCTGTATGTTTGGATCATAGTCTACCAACCCGCACTTGGCCCGCGTGGTGGATTACGGCCCACTGGGATCTCACAGAGAGGAGGCCGTGGCCGGCAGTGGGAACATTATAGGCTGAATATGCTATGCTTATGCTAAAGCATTTTTATGAATCGTGGGACGTGAAAGGCGATCAATACTAGAACTTTGTCTGACAGAAAGGACTGATGCCTCACTGAAAGACAGTTACCTGTTGAATAATTTATTTTATTTCAGCAGGATGGCACAGTACCTAAGTACGTAAATAAGTTTAATTTTGTTTATTTATTCCTTATTTTTATAGTCATTAAAAATGATTGGATAAACATGATCAAAGAACTTATTTGTTGGGACTACACGAAAAAGTTTTTTCAATATTTTATTTATTGAGATACATGTAACATCACGTAATTTATATAAGTAGATACTAGGTATCTACTTGTATTTATTATCAAATACATAATATATGTTACATAATAGGTTCCATTTCTTGACGTAGGTAGTAAATTAGTGTTCGTAATCTATTATTCGCTGTTCAAAGGACCTTCAAGGTTCATCATATTAAACTTGTTACGTAATATTTTATTTCTGACACGTGTAAGCAAGTGACTCTGTTTTTAACCGACTTCAAAAAAGTAGGAGGTTATACATGTTCGTCTGTATGTATTATTTTTTTTAATGTATTTTCATCGATATTTCCGTCAATTGTAGACCGATTTAGAAAATTATTTTTATTTGGTAGAAGAAGCCTGCGCGTTGGACCCATATACATTTTATGAGTTTTTGAGTTCGATAATAATAAAAATCTCACAATTCAATTTAAATTCAAAAAATCTTAAAAATTTATTTAAAATTAAAATTAACATAAGCACTCAGTAGCGACATCATTGCTTGTGAGAATAGTGCTCAATAATTATTTAAAATAAAAATCCAATGCTGTCATGATGTATATCAATAAGATCACTGCAACTGTTTACATTTTTACACAGGTGTGAAATCGATGAGTTAGCACCTAGACCCGTTCTGCGCAGGGGTGGGTGATAGTGGTATGATAGAATTTCGCGGATATCGGGCTGGGGCACGAAACTTTAGGTGACTCAGTAGGTTTGGGCAGTCAATTTTATTCCGAAGCAACTTATAGAGAAACGAGGCATCAATAAATTCTCTTCGAGTGAATTTTGAAATATTTAAGACGAGTATTATAGGAGAGCAGCTGTTTACTTTTTCCTCTAGAAAATGCGAGGTGCCACAGAAACCGTTTTTGAACTCGTTCCAAAAGTTACTTATGTGTGGCGTAGTGTGATCTCCATACAACACTGCAATACTCCAGGACGCTTCGTACAAAGCTATAGTACAGCATTATTTTCGTGCCAACCTGTTTAAAGCCCCTAGTATTTCTTAGCACAAACCCTAACATTTTCAATGCTTTCTTAATACCTTAAATGGCTTGAGTTCTGAGTTGAGCTCCAAGATTACTGACAAATGCTTGCACTGACAGGACACGTCCACTCAAATCTGAGTAGTTATTTTTTTAAAAGACCATTTCAGACACTAATCTACATGGTCCTCATATGGCTTGACCAAGATTATGTCTGGACTTTAAAAGAGACTGTGACCTTTGAGTTTGTTTAGGCCTTTCTTCTCAGAGTAGTCAGATAGGAAACGCCGAACTCATCTAGCTAATTTTGAATATCTTTTTTAAGATAACGTGTAAAGGTGATTCCAATATTCTATTTACAGAATAAACAATTTCATTTCATAATATTCTCGGTGTGGGGGACAACAGTATTATTTTTATCGAACAGCACTCCCAGATCCCTAATTTCCTCCACTTTTTGTATTTTTGTTTTGCCTATGGAGTACTCAGAGTGTATAGGGTGAGTCTTTCTTGAAAATGACTAATGGTAACATTTTTTTAAATTAAGTTCCATTTTGTTAGTTTCACACCATTCAACAGCTCTGTTCAGATCATCCTGAAGAAGCGCGATGTCGCTTCATGATTCGAGCGATATCGCGCTATTACGTATCGCAATAATTCGTATTTAATCCACTATATGTATTGGGTAGGTACCATAACTAAAAATGAAACTAAAAAACATTACAAAGTGAAAAATAACTTTGTTTTCGGAAGTCGGTGGTTTAGGATCTTTATTTTAGTTTTTTGCCACCGACTTCCGAAATTAAAATTATTTTTCTCTTTGTAGTATTTTTTTTGGATGTCGGTTGTTTTGTTTTACAAAAAAGTTTTTTCAATTTACAAAAATATTTAAGTCTTCTTCCTGCTATGAAAATTACCATCAAAAATAGATACCAGAAAATCACCAACTCTAAAAAATCTCAAACTCAAAGCATTTATTTCAAATAAACCAATTACAGGCACTTTTGAATTGTCAAGGGGTCGGTCAGTCAGAAATATGAAGCTAGTCGCCCATTCCAAAGCGTAGTAGGTACCTATGGAGAAGAACGGGCAAGAAACTCCAACTCAACTTCAAGACTATTCAATATCTCACGTAAACCTTTACTCAACGCTACCACGGAAGCCAGCACCTCAATTACCATCATTATCTGAAGAATTTTAATGGAAATTCCTAATCCATTGCTTCATAGGTTTGAAAAATTCGTCTGCTCAACAACATAGGTGAATAACGCGATGAATGTTGTGAAAACGAAAGCCGTTGCCTTTGTAAGCGAGTTACGCAATTACTCCAAACGCAAACTCAAACTCAAAGCATTTATTTCAATTAAACCATTTACAGGCACTTTTGAATTGTCAAAGAGCCTGTCAGTTAGTTAGTAAGTTGAAGCTAGTTGCCCATTCCAAAACGTAGATCTCTATGGAGAAGAACGGGCAAGAAACTCCAAAAACACTCTTTTAAATATATAAATTACAAAATCCTTGGTACATTATTCTTGTTGCTTCTAATATGTGAAAACAATGTAAAAAAAAAAAAACGATTAAAAATAAGCCCTGGCAGAAAGAAGAGATGACCAGTTTCAACTGAAGGGGGCCCGTTTGGTTCCGCAGGTCAATGTTGTATTATTGATAAACTAATCGTCCAAAATATTTATTTATTTATTAAAATCTCCCTTAACTGTCATTACAGGTGTATTTAATAAAACGCAACAGACTTTTGGGATAAATATATGTTTTATTCCGAAAGTCTCGCAAGTTTACTTTGAAACTTTAGTTTTATGTATTTTTTAGCGACCCGCTCCTGCTTCGCACGGTTTTTACGACTGGACAAAACATCGAGATTTCTTAGTTATACATATAACTTTAATATTAACGTATTATATACGGAATAAATTCTCTAAACGATGGTGAAGAAAACCTTATAAAAATCTGTTGCGTGGTTTAGAAGAACAACGCAGTCATACAGAGAAACACGAAAAACGACTTTAATTTATAATATGTATAGAATAAAAAATGGTTCGAGACCTGTCTTCGAGACGAAGGATTGAAGACAGAAACTATGTCACACCAAAACTGAAACCTTGTAAAAGTACATAGTGGTTAAAAGAATGGAAGTATACTCGTAGCTATAAAGCCCCGACCTCCATAAGACTGACCCTCATATATTACTCAACTTGATGACTGTACATGGTCTCATTCAAACGAATCCGGTAGAGCTTAAGCCGAGATTCTACGTCCAATACGCGAACATTACGGGCGCTTAATACTCCCAAAGTATTTGCTACTGTTTGGGCCAGTTTACTTACTGCAAGTTGTCTCATTAACTTGGATTTAGTTACTTGAAACACAATTAACTTCACTAAGAACACTGAACAGTTCTTGGTTCTCGTTTTGTGCGAATGGTTGAGTTTATTATGTATTGCTGTGTAAGGATAGTTTTTGTTGTGAGTATTGTTTTGGTAAGGTTTTTTTTTGTTTATGTTTATAAAATACAACAAGCAATAAAATAGCACAAGTAAAAGGTAATAGTACACTTTAAGAAAAAGGTAGACATTTTCAATAATATTATAAGTAGTTCAAGTTGGACTTAATTGCTTTTCCATGAAAAGAGACTCAATTTGCGACTATTTTCCCGAAAAAACAACTTGATGTCCAGCTTTCATAAAACAAGGCTTTCTTATTCCTACAAAAACTCTAGAATTCCCAATTTCCACGTACCAAAAGTAAAGTAGTTTAAAGCTACTTTGCAAGAAAAATATGAATATAATTTTCTGGAAGATAGTGCTCCGCCCGCAATGAGGCGGGTGGGCGACCGAGTTATGGCAACCGACAACCGTGCCACAGTCGGTAAGCAAGCAACTACCCGGCTGCCTGCCTTCTGTAGACATTGCCTGAATGTAACCGCTAACGAGAGATTCACTCCTGCCTTCATTATGCCCCCCTACAACGTAACAGTGTATTTCACACTAATTTTAACTTCTACACCTGTTGTAATAAAACATCAGACATGAGGAAAAATATAATAAAATTTCCATTTATTTCCTCTCTTTTTCAATAAAACCATGACTTATGACTTTTCCGTAACCTCTCTAATATACCAACTAATCATTTTGTCGTACATCAAATACGCGGTTTTATATTTATTGGACTTGAGAAATTCTTTCAGGAAGGAAAATATTTTCTTTGTGTATTTAAAAAGTTTCAGTGTGATTCATTACGTAATAATTTTTTTAAGAGAATACTTTATTCGATCCACATTGAACAATGAGTAGCTGCATAAATATGAAGCCATCAGGTTTGCTCTGTACAAAAACTATGAGATCGAGTCCTTAGAATTTTTGCATGATCTTGAAACACAGTTGTTACCGTGTGTGCTAACACTCTATTTCCAAGAAATACACCAAAAAAAAAAAAAAAACTAGGTATATCCTCCGAAAATCTTCTCAAATATTATGTATTCATGAATTTCATTCCCTCACGTCTCCTTCCTCCAAGCTCGTTTTAAATCTTGCCAAAAATAAAAACACAAAATCACAAACGATGCCGCCCGTTTCCGTGCTCTAAGGTACACCGGCCGCATTAAGAAGCATTAGTTCGGTAACAAAGGGTGGTATGACAAAGTGCCCTCTTTTCTTGGTGGGGTAACAATAGAGGTGTCGCTTGTTGTACCTCCGAGTTGTCGCACGACCGAAGACGACATTGAACAACCCTAACGACTTAATGCATCGTCTCGTTATTTCTAGAAATGAAAGCATTTTAGACTGTGGGTTCCTTTTCTTGGTTCATTTTTACTGACGTCACAATGTGGTTTTATGGTTGTCGCTTGTGGTATCTGTGCTGTAAAGGTAGAAATAGAACTGGAACTGTCTGAGTTTTTAGTACTCGTTTATTTTCTACCTCGAGATCCTGAAATATTATTTGTATTCTTGTATATTTTCTAAGTAATGCAGGTGTATCATAATCGTTTATATTATTTCGGGGTGTGAAAGCAAACGTTCCCCTATCCGAAGTCGAAAAAATCAGCTTACCCTAAGTGCTCGCTCGAAATTATTCAGATCACTACAAAAACAACTTAGGAATCCCTACTTACATAGCGAACACGATTTTTTACGTTTGCATTACATTGGTTTGGCAAAAATGTTTATTTTCCGGACTACAGGTTGAACAGGGAATACTAATCTGTTCCGCAGTAAGGAAACGGATCGGAAGGGCCGACCCACGGCGTGTACTTACTACCAGTTCTAAGGTACAGACTACCGCGTCAGCATAAAAGCTGCCTTTATTGCTAAGAAATATAGGTGTTCTCGAAGTCGACTGTACCACGACCCTTGATTAGAAATCCGGTTTGCATTGTATGATATTGAAATTTCTAGATGTTGTGTGTCTTTAGTATTTTGTTTAGAAAAGTATAAAGTTCTGAGTGTATTGAAGCTGTAATAGAATAGCAAGGTAAAATGTAAGTTAGAAATGGTGCTATAGAATCAATCAACTTAGCCTATTGCAGTCCACTGCTGGACATAAGCCTCTCCCAAGCTGCGCCACAACACCATGTCTTACGCCTTCCGTATCCAGTCGATCCCAGCCACTTTCATAAGGTCGTCGGTCCATCTAGCTGGGGGTGTCCCACGCTATGCTTGCCGATACGCGGTCTCCACTCTAGGACTCGTCTGCTCCACCGGCTATCCTTCGTCAAACATAGCCAGCCTGCTGCCACTTCAGTTTGCTTACTCTGCAAGCTATGTCAGTAACTCCGGTTTTTTTCTGGACAATTTCATTTCGGATTTTATCCTTCAAAGAAACTCCGAGCATAGTCCGCTTCATAGAGCGCTGAGCGACCTTTAATTTGTGGACCAGCCCGACTGTCAGTGCGTTTCAGCACCGTATGTCATAACGGGCAGGACGCAGTGGTTGAAGATCTAAGTCTTCAAACATTGCGGAATAGGCGACGAGAAGACTTGACGAAGTTTCCCA
Source organism: Xanthia icteritia (assembly GCA_949128155.2). Taxonomy (NCBI): domain Eukaryota; kingdom Metazoa; phylum Arthropoda; class Insecta; order Lepidoptera; family Noctuidae; genus Xanthia; species Xanthia icteritia. Next base: position 8,656,494 of record OX421942.2, on the reverse strand, counting down.
AATGCTGCCCAACCCAACTGGATCTGGAATAAAATGTGTGGCGGCATCTACACGCCACATGCGAACTATGCATCACACTGATGTCACGCAAAATCCTGCATCGCGCAAGCAGAGTTTCGGTCGTTATACGTTACGGTCAATTCTCCAATTGCAAATATGTTTTTTTAAGGGCAAAAGAAATATCCTTTACTAGTGCTGTGAGACCTTGCTTCTTGCCAACTTCCATAATTCTAGATGATCGGGAAGTACCCTTTATGTTTTGATTTATTTGCGAGTATCAAAATACAATCAAAATATGTCGCATAAATGGGCGTATTTTTTTATTGCGTTGACTTAGAAGCTTGATTTTTTAGAGTTACAAGTTCCGAGGGATCGCGTACTACCTATTTGATATTAATTTCAACTTGATACCTCCACGCGTTCCTGATAAAAAGGGTATTGACAGACAGACGGACGGCCGGACAACGAAGTAATCCTATAAAGGTTCCGTTTTTCCTTCTGAGGTACGGAACCCTAAAAAACAGTATCAGTTCCTAGTTAACATTCAAAGTAAAAAAATAATAAAATAGGACTAATTTTATTATAGCTTGGTGGAAACGTGTAGAAATAAAGAAAGAAAGAAAAATGCGTTTATTGGCATTACAAAAAATACACCTTAAAACTATAAAAACACAAAACAAATTATTATAATGCCAAAAGGGCCTCAGCTCAGCATAATGTCAGATGACAACACAAAGTGTACCACCTGACGCTGATTTTCAGCTGCAACCCACGAGTGCCATACGCTAGAATAATAAACATAGGGAAGTGTCTGTCCGTTATAATAAATAAATTAAAGGTAATATAAAATAAAACAAACTCATACAAAATCAAATAAAATGTTGCGACGTGCATGTGTGTGTGCGTTGTATCTGTGTATTTCCTACATTAAAATAATAAATCTATGCAAAATCGTGCGACTGCGTTGTTCTTGCAAACTACGAAGCATTGTAGCATTTTCATCCAATACAAAAATGATGGCTAAAAACTGTCGTTTGGTTACACAATATAAATAAACGCTATGGACAGCCGTTCAAATGTAAAATGCAAAACTGTCTGTTTTTATGCAAACTTATGAAATACAATTTTACCGTTGACGCATAACTAACAAAGTATCCAAACTGAAAACAAGCGTCGAAAATGTTTTGCTGACCGTAAACAAATACTGCATTTTTTCCATACATTCGAATTTCAAAAAGCATAATTCACCTTGAATTTCACTATAAAACACCTTTTTCAGATAAATCCTACATCCTACAAATACCTATTATAAATGTGAAAGTCTGTATGTTTGGATTTTTTGAATTTGGATATTTCTTTGGTACCTAATTAATCACGCCTCAAACGGCAGAATGAAATTGGCTGATATTCTTCACAAGGATAGACCATAACCTCGATTAGTAATTTTTGTCCCAGTAGTAAGATCCGCTTGGAAAGAAGAAAGGCAAGCACTCCATGCAATTTGGGTGTCGCACTTAAACTAGTATAGTACATTCGTAAAAATAGTCTCAAAAGATAGATCTCGGTCAAATTAATCACAAAAAGTAATCACAGCATATTTCCTTAATATTGGGTTTCACCAGAAACACGTTGTTTAAAAATCAGGTGGCTCCGTATAAACAGACCCCACGACAGTAAACCAAAAAGTTTATTATGCAGACCAACGAGTAAACAATAAATGACATTCAAAGATGTCGGAAATGAATAGTCCCAATAATGCCAACTGAAGGGAAAAGTGGCACTAGTAGTTGACTTTGTATATTAAGCCTTCTACACATTGGACCTCTAGAAGAGCGTCATGTCCTATTATACTCTATACACTTCTATGCAAAGCAAGCAGACATAATTAGGTTTTAATTGACAACATGTCTTTTGTTATTGCTACTAATGTGAACGTCCTCCTAACTAATATAAATGCGAAAATGAGTTTGTTTGTTACGCTTTCACGCTAAAATGGCTGAACGAATTAGGATGGCACACAGATAAACCATGCCCTAGGTAAAGACATAGGCTATACTTTACATCCTGGATCGCAGTTGAAGTTACGAGTCATTGATAGTATAATATAAAGATAAATCAATGAAAACAACGCTTTTGGATGAAGGAAACCAAAAATGCGACCTAGGGATACGTCCAAAAAATAATATGGACGATGGTTGCCCTGCAACTGCAAACCAACGTGCTATCGCTTTGCGTCGTGCATCGTACACCGTACACGGCCGGACGCAGTCCAACGCATAAAGCTTCTAACAACACGTGTCCATAGATATGTCTGGCAATATCGAAAACTATGAAAAAGGCCATGAAGCAAGATATCTAGAGACGTTGCTTAACATTGCCCGACATTTCAAGTGACTACGACGACTGGTGCCGCGGGACATTTGTCCAGTGAATGCGTGGCTTTATCACTAACAATACTTGTCAGGGAGCTTAATTTGACAACTCACAACTGTCAGTCGTGATGTCATTTACAAATATTTTCAATATTAGGTACTATACTAGGTATTTAAAAATGTATTTGCTAATATCTTATTATATTTATGCAAGGTTCAAAGGCGAATATAGAATTTAAGTCCTGTGAAGATATTCAGGTTGGGGAGGCCGCGCATCCCATCACGTTGTCTTGATAGTAAGACAACAGGCGGTTGGGCGGCTTATTCCTACCTATTTTGCATTAAGCAAAAATAAAACATTTATTTGGTAATTGAATAAAGCATTTTTATTATATTATTACATTCTAATCATAGAAGAACTTCTTCGAATAACTGAGTAGCCGGCGCGGTCGTCATGCTTGTCGTCAGCATCACCATACGATGCTCATCACACATACTAGCATCAACTGTAACCTATGGCATTGCATTAGACTCGATCATCTCTACACACTGGATTGGATTCCTACACATACTACACGTACAATCCTCGTAGTCTATACTTCACCATAAAACAAATAAAACTAATCCACAAGCAAAGTAATCCACACATATTTACAACGACACATCAAAACAAAACAGAGTACTGACATTAAAATATGACAATTAAGACATTTCTGATTTGAAGCTGACATCAGTAGATTTGGATGTTGCCATGGAAGCTAAATTCTCCAAAAAACGTATACATAGTGGATTCATTTAACTGTCATACACAATAAGCGAATACATAGTTATTAATATAAAACATGTTGCAAATACAAATAGGCACTGGCTCCTAAGCTTGGAATAATACTCTTGTGTTTCAAGGGACAGGAGTCTGCTTCTCCAAAATGTTTTTTGGTGGAACAGAACTGAGTTATCAACAATAATTAACGTCTTATCTTGTATGTAATACTTATCTAAAAACAGATGTAGTAAAAGTCTCTTTTAATAGTTTAAACTATGAAACCGCTACCGCCAAAATTCTGCTAATTAGCAATTATAGAAATACTATATTCTGTTGAGTATGGTAACTCCATAGCTACCGTCCCAGGTTCTGCATTTAGATATTGCAAATAATTGCGTTTTGATAGTCAGATTGAATCAAATTTTTGGTTTATACTTTTTTTTTCTTTGTGCAACTTAATAAAAAAAGCTGACGCATAAAGAGAAAAGCCCTGTGTCTATTTCATATAATGTACATACTTTCATTCATGAACGCTTCTGAAATTAAGCGACATCGAAAGATTTTCTTTGCGACCGTCACGCGAGCGACGCTGCTGGCAAAAGCTAGTCAATGTGAAATAAACTCTCACTGTTTTTGTTTTCAATATCACGAAGGAAGCAGATGGGTTGAACACAAAGATACTCCGGCTTTCGCCTACACCGCCTACATATACCAAAAGTTTCTGAATTCACCCAGTTTAGGACAGCTCTGTGTCAAAAGTTCTTTCCTGTATTTTACAATTGGGTATTTCTAGAGGTGGATTTATTTTCTTTTGTTTTCATATTTCTTTGTATAATAGCAATGATGAACCAATTCGTTCTTCGCTTCTGAATTAATTTAGGAAATAGGAAGTTGGTATTGGTTTGTGCAGAGGCGTACGTGCGTAATAAGTATTGTAATGATTGTTTGACGATGTAGATGACGCGACAATTGTGGAAAGAACATAATTCTGTTTTTACACTTAGTATCCTGAATTTCATTATTGAGTCAAACAATGAAATTCAAGATACTAACAAACAAACGTTTCGTACGTTTATGAAAATAGTATTATCTCGCGGAATAACTGAACCCTCGTCGTTTCTTATAATGACAGTTCGAATGTTTTTATTTAAATAGGAGCCATTAACATAAAACTAATTTGTGTGACCTCAGCGGCTAATATGTTAGTCTCAATAATTAGTTATACAAGTTCCACTATTCCTTTCAACTGAACTCTTGAGGAGGCAAGTAGAATTATTCAGAAAGTTAGCTCGTTAAACCTCGTGAGACACGGCTAACTTTCTAAAAGTGAAACACGAGGAAACTACGACGAATATACTTGTACTTATAAGTATTGTTCGCGACTTTAAATAGATTTCGTTGTTTAATAGTTTTTGAATAAGTTGTAACAGTTTCTACGTTACGTGTGGCGGAGTGGCTTTACTAAGTTCTGTTCTGTTAATATAGTGTAGCAGCATTGCCATCGTCATTCACTTGGGTAAAAGTTATACCCATTGTGGGTCTTAAAATATGGGCGGTACGTAGCAAGTTAGCAACTTCTAATGTGCATTTACGAAAGTGAAAGCTTAAGTATAGGTATGGTTGTTTAATACCAAGCGGTTAGTCTCTGCCGATTTTATTTTCAAGAGATTTCCAACAATTCTTTTACACATTCAAATGCGCAAACAAAATGGATTACGAAGGCAATAACGAAATTGATTTTTGTATTATGACAGGCCATAATCAAAGTTAAGTCGAGTGGAAAAGCGAGCTCCTTTTATTTGGGAAAAGAATTTTCAGGCGATTTAACAGGCCTTTCAGATACCCTTTCATTTGTAAAAGATGAATAATAATATAAACAGTGACCTCGAAACCCAGGCCTGTTATAAAATACAGCAATTATTCTTGACGAAGTTGGCGACAATATAACAATTATTATCCTTTTTAAGGTCCGTGAAAAATTGTCCGTGATATATTTTTGTCTAAACTGAAAAAGTTACATTTGTTCATTGTAAGGATATGATATAGAGGCCTTTTGTTGCGTCGGACAATATAAAAAGACTGCTGCCAGTGGGACGTGAAATAAATTAAACCGACGCCATAAAAATCCTATGTCTATATAAAACCCCTTAATTATTTCATACGAGATTGCACGTTGCTTTGTTATTCGAAATTTTATTGTAGACAAAATGTATGCAGGAGAGTCCGTTCCATAATTACTTATATGAAGCGTAGAATGAGATCCCGGTTAAAGTTTCAAGAGAGTTCCGTTTATTTTCCACTTATTGTGTGGACAGGCAAATCGACTTAATTGCGCTTACGACTTCTGGGGTCGGGTCATGTTGACTATACACTTTACCCCTTTTCACCCTCTTACGAGTTCGATTTTGATCTCCACAACACACAAAAGAAAGATCAAATGGATATTATTTACCCATATTTATTTTCAGAAGCAAAGCCTTTACGAAGCTTAAACGAACTTGACTGAGGTCTTTCAGTTCCTTTTTAGAACAAATTAGCAATAATAAATTATAAATAAATACCTAGCTTATAATATTTTGTAGACATCGATTTTATAGATCTTTTTGTGTTCTTAAAGTTTGAATTTCGAAATATTGCCTAATCCAATATCAAATTTTGATCTCTGTGGTACACTACCCAGGTACTACAGAGACCATAATGTGATATTTGATTTAAGAGTGACTTAAAGAAACGTTAATTATACTTGGTGTTTGCATTATTAACATAATGACAATCAAAAGACATGATGCCCAACAACTAACCGCCTGCTAACCTAATAAAACAAAAAACGCGCTCCAAAAATACCTTATATTAAAATTGTATTACATTCTAAAGGAATTCTTTGAAGATAAGTAAATCTTGACATTGAAATTCAAACCTGTACACAATACACACAGCACCTACAATTTTGACATACTACCTCCCTATGTTATGGTTTTTTTCATGATTATTATTGTTATTGCTATTTGCTTTAATTTTTTTGTTATTTATTTATGAATGGAAATGATGACCAATGAATTGCTCTTACCCTATCCTATATTATATAATGACAGTTACTTATTTAAATAAAAAATGATGGACATCTGATAAACATGTTAAAATTAGTATTTTTGTTTAAGCGCAGTGGTTTTTAATATTGTGACACTGTAGCGCATTAAACTATTTATATTGCCGTGCCCTAGCAGGGTTCATGTATGAAACCTATATACTAGTAACAACTTGTAAACTACATGAATGCAATAAATGATGATTATGATTATAAAGGTTAGCAGGCGATTAGTTTTTGTACAATACCACCAGCACGGTTGCTAAAAACAAAATCAGTTAAGTCAAAAAAGAGGCTACTTTAGAAGACAGTCTGAATTCACGTCGACCAAGATAAAAGCGAAAGACTTGTATTGTCCAAAGAGCTTTTAGCTCAGAAAGTTTCTACCGAAAAAGATTTCCGAGTTAGAGATTAGATTAGAAGTGGGACGCGGACTCCTAGACTAGTGGTGTTTGAATAAATGTAGGTATACGATACTTGGGATAAGTTATTATTACTCCTCATAAATTATATACTTTGCCACGAAAACAATGTTACCAAAAATATTTCATTAACTTGGTGATACAGTCGGACTTATTTCTTGCCCATTCTCCGCCAAAATAGCTCTATAAACTACTCGTATGTACTTACTCGTATAGGGGCAATTAACTTAATATTGAAAGTTCAAAAGTACGAGAGTAGTCTTGCTTAAATATACTGACTGGATGTAGATCATAACCAAAAACTATGGCATGGTCGTGTACCTACCATAAATTTTGTAAATATATTTTGTTATTTATGTACACACAGTATAACATATTAAGAAACGACACAAAACTGTAATAAAATACCTATATAAAACAAAAAAATCTTCAACTAGCTTTTTCCCGCGGCTTCGCCCGCGTGGATGTCGGAAAATATAAAAGTACCGTATTTGTTAATCTAGGTAAACAATGTATTAATTCTGTAATACATTGTTTTCTTATAACTCTATTGGTTTACGCGGCGCATGCCAGTAAAGCTCCCAGTCAGCATGTTTTTTTCCGAAATTTTCAATTTTCATATCAAACGCGCGCGAGCCGAGCGAGCGCTACTTCCAAGTTGCTCGTAGAAATGTTTTCACCATTTTCTAATTATTCGTGTTTTCGCAATATCCCTAAGGTTTTCGTGAAAATTCACAAAAAAAAATATTTGTTTTTTGTGTTATTTGTTGTTTTTTGTTTTCGTGGCAAAAATTTAAATTATCCTACGACATAATATACAATAAAGATTATTTTAACTATCTATATTTTCTATACATTTTCACAAATGTACATAATTTATTATTCTCGGTATTCTAACGAGGTTTGAACACACCACAATCGCGCCAAGCGCGGTTTCAATTAGTGCTTTGATACTAGTTCGAAGTTTCTAACATCGTTTTATTCGTCGAAGATTACAAAATGAGATTTACATTCACTATTATCCAATTTGTGCAGAATTTCTAAGGATAATATTATTTTCACATAAGCCTGTCTAGACTAACTGGATTAGGCAGAATATTATATTATTTATCTATGTTTAACAATATATTCCATGTAATATAATTATGGAGATACTCAAGAATGTTTGGCGTGCCCTAGTCATATCTAAATATTACTACAGCATAAAATCATCTTTATTACACATAAACACATACCGACGTAAGAAAAAATCCTTCTTATTGCTTTATTACCTTAAGGTTGCATTTCAAGTAGCATTATCAGCCTATAATGTTCCCACGGCTGGGACAAAGAGCTCCTCTCAGTGAGGGCCGGCCGTGGTGGCCGCCACCATTCGGGCGCAGTATGGGTTGGTAAATGTCACATGTCTTCGAATTTTTGGTTCTAGTATATGCCAGTTTCCTCACAGTGTTTTCCTTCACCGTTTTGAGAGCAGTGGTTATGAAATAATTTACACAAAGTAAAGCGTCAGGGTTCAAACCTACGACCTACAATTCGTAAGTCGCGGCCGTTATCACTGGGTCACCACTGCAATGTCACTGTCACACTCTGAATGTCATTTGCACGTCAAAATAACGACAAGGTCTATTTGTCTCTGTCACAGTTTGATTGTTTCAACCATAGTGAAGTTTAAATTTATTGGGAATTTGTTGTCTTATTCTGTTGATGTTAGCGAAGGGCTTTGATTTACTATGACATTTCGCAGGTAACACGACATGTTACATTTGGTCCGTATGTGGACGTAAATTAACAAAGCGAACACGAACTCCATACGAACATAGTTCGCGCTCAATCATCACCGCTCTCTTTTGGATTCGAAGTTGGATCGCCGCGAACATTTTTCACGAACATGGTGTCTGATGTTCGTAAGTGGTACGCACGTGCGAATAAAGTGTTCGATGTTCGTGTTTTCCATGTTCTTGTTTGTTCGTGCGTACACGTCTTTACATTTTTGCAATTCATGATGACGCTTATTGCAGGTAAGGATATTGTTTGAGCAGAAATTGTTATTTCAAACAAATACCTACTATTCGATATTTTATTATATAGCAAATCGATACAGTAAAATCTATGCAACTCCTTTTTTGATAAAATAAGTAAAGGCTATTACGATTACAAACACAAGCAAAATCACGTCCATTTCAGTTCAACGAACTTGCAAAACTTTTAACAGCCAGTTCACTGCCCCAACCTTGAAAGAATATTGTAGATAAGTCTGTTGAGGTTTTATCAAAACTGTCACGTACTTTAATTCAATATAAGCGTAGTCCACATATATAATATTAGTGTGTGGTTCACTCGGGTTCGTAGCATCTGTCGTCCCTCGCTTAACGAAGATTTAGAGATCTAACACGCGGTACAGAGCTGTGTTTTTTACACGAAGAGCTGTAAGTCAAAAGGTTAGGATATTATTAGAACGTTTTTTGAGGCTTAAGGTCTATATTTCGTGGTGAAATAGTATGTTAATGACGATATATAACTTCAGATGTGGCGTATCAGATGAGTCTGAAACACTTTATGGCCTTTATATTAATTTGTTAATAATGCCTATTTATTTTTGTTAAAAACCTGCACCTAACTTAGATAAAATTATCTGTGGGCATTTATAAATATATGTGCTGTGATTATTCATAACATTATTGACACTAATACTAAATGGGAAGCTAAAAATTCTTTACAAATATTTGACTTATTTTAATCGAGCAGAACATTTTATTTATAAAGAAAACCTAATTACGAGCATGAAATTATTAGCTTAAAAATAATATTAGTAAAGAGAATATCATAAAATCACGTGTTATTCGAATATCAGTTCAAAGTGTTCCACGTTTTGTACTCAATTCGTAATACAAATGTTTATATTCATTCGAAACCAATTAAATGCACACATATCTCATGATCACTGTTTATTTTCAATTATTTCTTATAGTACAATTCATTTATAGCTAAATGGGGCTGGCTATAAACTAGCAGTATGTGTAGGGTTGGCAAAAACCAAGACGAGAAGAGTCGGACGTTCTATCCGAAAAGTCGTTTCCTTTTTCTCTACAGTATGTGATAATAATTATAGCAGGATATTGAGTACAGTTTGTGTTATGATCGGCGGGGTAAATGCGTGATACACTTACAACGGCAATGATTTATTTTTATTTGACAGTTCAACAACATTCATTGCGTGATTTTCGTTGTGGAGCAGACGAATTTTTCAAACATATGAAGCAAACAAATGGATTAGCGATTTCTTTCAAATTCCGTCGGATTGTTGAAAGTGTCTTACGCAACTGGAGTAATGGTCAAATTTGTTTTTAACAATTATGACTTATTCTATTCATATGTTCCATAAAATATTTGCTGAAATGTTAGTAGGTAGTTTTTCAGATTTATTCCTACAGTGGCTCTCACGTTGGCAAAAACCCTCCAAACTCATACTTTAATCACCCAAAATATAAAATTCATGCAACCCGGACACACTATATATTTTACCGAAAGAATCCGAAAGCCGAACATATCCGGCTAAAGAGTGACATCCCTAAATATGGATATCACAGTATAACGCCTGATATTAACGCGTGTAATGTAAATTGAACTTTGCAACGGTTAATCAAACGGGAGTTGCATATAATTTGTAGGTTGCACAATTATTTCGCAATTAAGAGTTGGTAACGGTGTGAGAGTGTCATATTGTATTGCGAGGTATTGACGGTTCTGTATTATAATAATATTATTAATTTATAGTGTAGTTTGATTTGGAAAATAGTCACAATATGTTTTGATCACTTACCGCCAACAAGATGATAAATGAAAATGAAAAAGCGTTAATTTGTTGGGAAATACAAATTTTTCCATAATTTTTACTTCTGCCAATCTGCAAAGCAGTTTGTTGGCAGATGTAGCTCCCATATACAGTCTTATACTCGAATGATACTTTTTCATCACTTACAAAAAAAAAAAAAATAAGCTAAGACATAGTAGAAAAAGTTTATATGAAAGGAATAATGAATGTACTCGTAAAAGAAATCGGATATTTATTTCTAATTTATAGTTAAAGTATCATCGGGTTGTATAACTATCATCAATTGCGCCCAGTTTTAATGAACCACTAGTCCATTCTTTGACCCTTAATTAAGAGGAAAATAAACTTATGCTCATCCAAATGTACCGTAGCAAAACCTGCGTAGCACTCTCAGTCTACGCCCCGTAGCGGTCTACACCGTAGTAGTCTACGCCGTAGACTTCTAGGTTTGTAGATACACCTTTTTTTTTATTATTACCTTCTTTACTCTAGGTTAGAGTCCTTTACAGTCAAATAACTAAGATCGACCTAAACAGTAGTACCTATAGAAGGCAATACATTCATGCCGATCGCATAAATTGTTGTTTGACCTAGTTGAACGTCTGAAGTTAAGCCGAGCCTTTAGCTACATTGTTACTAGGATGCTTGGGTACGCAAATCTTCACTTTGAAGACGGTGTAGCGGTGCGCTTATCAAAAAGCTGCGGATAGCGGTACGAGGCAAGGCGAGGCGAGATGAGGCAAGGCAAGGCAAGGCTGGTGTTTGGCTCAGCGTTCTCTTTGTCGCTAGCTAAAGATAAGCTACAAAGTTGATACAATTTCTATACAAACGATGTCAATGTAGTTTGTAGTTCTGCATACTTTGTTGTTATATTTTATGTTCGAGAGTTCTGAGTTGGGGACTTTGTGAACCTATTGTTGATGTGTATGTTATACCACTGCAAAATAGCTGTATGGACTTTGATAACTGGTACAAGACAATATTCCACCGATAGTTCGTAGTTTGTTATTTATAAAGCTTTTTGCCATACATTTTTGTAAAAAAAACATCAATTTGAAAGCACCCACCAAATTGTACATAATGCCTCGTAATTTCGTCGTAAATCCGCATTTTATATCAGAGAAAAGTAACGCTAATGCTTCTAAAAATGTTACAGCTTAACATCTTCACGGGGTCCATAAATTCCATTTTGTGTGTAAGTACCTCTTCGTTTATGACCGCCTGGTCACTGACTTTAAGAATCTTCGATAAATCGTGGTTTATTGAGTCGCTTTTTAATGCTTGGTTTAATAGGTAGGTAGTTGCGAATGATTTGACAAATAATAATAAAAAACACACACTATTATTCTGCCTCAATCCATGCAATTTATTTGGGATCGGTGCTACATGACTTCTTCCATACTTTTCCATTACTCGCCATCTCAGTAGTCACCCCCTTCTAACTATGTAACTTTTCACACAGTTCTTTATTAATATGTAAACAAATATTAAAAGTAAAACAAACTAACTAATTCCAACATTCCTGTATAGCTTTTTATTTTCTTCTAAGTTTTCAAGGCCGATTGCCCCGAAGGTAAACAAGTTGAACTAAGTGAAAAAAACGATTTTTTCTCCAAGATCTTGTTTAAACTTGTCATAAACAGTTTATACTTACACTTGTGGTTTCACTTTCATTTAATGTTGTTTTCTTTTAAGCTTAGGTATTTCTCTTGTATCTAATACGTAAAAAGTTTTTAAGTGTTTGAAGATTTTTTTTCACAAAAACAAGAAGTTTTTAAAAACTTGTTATCGTTCGTCGTCATTATCTGCCTGACCTTTTATTTATTTATTAAAACTATGCACAAGTAAAAAAAATACCGTATAAAGGCGGACTTAATGCCTGAGGCATTTTCTACCAGTCAACCTTAGGGTGATACAGAGGCAAAACATGGCAGGTGCAACATAAGAGATCAATAACACGAAAATAACTATAAAATACAAGAATAAATACATAGATATTATAGAAGAAATAACGATCGGTAGAGGAGAAAAGGAATCCAGAAAATCGGCGCTGGGATGTTTCTGCCAACTTCCTACGTATGCTCACGTGCTTTCACTTTAAAAGACAAGCGTCTGGTTGCCGTCCTGATGCTAGGTATCACATTCCGAAGAAAGACCGCCTGGATAAAGAAAGATAAGTGAATGAAACCAGAGCGGTGAGAAGGACACCGTAGAAGACGATTGATGGTAGAACGAAGATTTTTACTATGGGCAGAGCATAAGTATAGAATATTGGAAGTTGGGTAAGAAGGAGAAGTGGGTTTGTCAAGAATAGAGAAAAATATAGACAGAGTCCTCACTTCTCTGCGCTGACGTATGGGTAACCACTTTAAAAGCAATAGGTGCGCGGATACATGGTCATTCTTACGAAGATTGAAAACTAATCGAATGCAATTATTGAGAAGGTGGTCAAGTTCCTCCCTTTCCCTTTTCGCAACTATGTATGTTGGGGTCAGCTTCCAGTCTTACCAAATGCAGCTGAATACCTGTATATTACATGGAGTGACTGCCTATCTGACTTCCACAACCCAGTTACCAGATAACATGATAACCACTAAAATTTGTGTTCTTTAACTTTTAGAAATATTTTCAGTCTTTACAAGAAACTCTGGCCAGTTTAATATAACTCGTTGGTAAAATGTTCTTCTAGATAATCTATTTTTCACTGTCCCTAGTTGATATTCAGCTTGAATGTTAATATGAGTGTTATTAATGATCTCTGAATGGATTGTTCTTTAATATTTAACGTGACTGATATTAAGTGATGCATTATGAAAATAAACTGAATCCACACTTGGGAAATATTACGAGTTTCAGAGCGGATCGAAACTTTTAGCAGAGGTTGAAAACTGTTTGTTAACGTACCGACCATGCAAAACTTATACGTGCAAGAGTGCCACAGTAGTTATGTATCATTCTGTGAACGATTTATTTGAATGTTTAAGTATTCAAAATCAAATATAAACTACGATAACTTTCAATTAGTAACAGAGGAAAAGTATTGTTATCATGTTTTCACATATTTTTTTAACCTATTATTATCACATTGTAACCACACTACTTACCTAATACCACTAAAACATCATCGTGTATAAAAACAATTTCCAAATTCCTTTACCTTCAAACCCATGTCCTCACGTAACGTATTCTATAAATGGGCTCATTTGTACCGGTCTACCGGATCCGACCCTTATTTAATCACCATTACGACTTCCCGTGTTGACGGGTATTAGTCCTAGCCACTCCTGGATTCAGTGTGTGGGCACAGGAGTCGAGGTAACGAAGATTAACAGCCACCGTACGCGACCCATTCTTTGTGGGAGCAGTAATAGAGGGTAATGGGAGGAAATATGAAGATCGTGTTTGGTCTTGGTAGATTAATTAGTGATTGTTTTAAATAACTAATAATTGTCGTATAGTACAGTCAAGGAATAATTATGTGAAGTACCTTTACTTGAACCTTATTACTTTTCTGACCACGTCATTGCCAACATTTTGAACGCAAATGACAGTTCAAAAATGTGACATGAACGCGTGAAGTGGCCAGTGTAAACAAACCTCTGGTATATTGGCGTGTGCTAGCTGACATATGGCTATTAATTTATAATTTAAATTATGTTTTGAGTTGCGTAGTGTTAATTATTTTGCACACTATTAAATAGAATATTTTTTTTTTCTAACTGAACAGACAGTTGTGCTGCTGGGGAGTTTGTTGCGCCACTTCTTCTTCCCAGCTAAAGCACTAGGAATTGGTGAAGGGTGGGCGGTTTGGGGGACTGTTTTATGTAACTTTTACGTTTGAAAAGTGCTGATTCTCAGCCTAGTTTGAATAAATGACTTTTGAATTTTCTTTAGATTTGAAGGAAGTTTCCTCTTGCAGAGGCAAATTTCGCGCCCTCACGCCCCTAGCCGCTGCAGGAGACGCCCTGGGCGTCGGGAATCGCAGCGCGAAACCGATTCCCGGCCACCGCAGGCGCGGTCTTGCGGACGATGAGCAATGGGCAGCTCGCCGTCCGATAAGGACCAGGCCCGGGTCAACGACGCGTTGTGTTCCACGCGCGCCTCAAAGAGATGCCTGCCGGGGTTGCGGGAAAATCCGAAAGGGATACCGTGGTCCCTGGCAACGTACAGGCAACTGAAGCAACACGGGTGGGTTTGGTTTTAGTCAGTAAGAGTCTGACACGCCCTCCCGCTCCGCCCAGAGCGGGAGAAGATATTTGATAACTTCCCACCCATAATAAAAAAGTAAGTTTTCTCTTTACAGTTCTCTTAACAGCAAGGTTTACACTTTTTGTTTTACGTGAGTCATACGAGAACGAACGGGTTTTTGGTAGGAAAATATAGTGTAAGTACCTAAAACTTGTGTAGGTTGCTGTATTAGATTTGCCCATATTATGTGAATTTGCCTAAAAGAGAATTTGTCATTTTGAGAATTTGCCCTTTAGCGAACATACCGCAGGAATAGTTTTTTTTTTAATTGCTTAACATTACCGCCCCTGCAAATTGGTAATGAGTGAAGAATAAACAATTATCCTATTTGACTTGATGCAAGATTTGATTGCAAATGTGATAAGCATTTTGTTATTGAGGTTCATATCACCAATATTCAGATTTGAATTAGCTAAAACACATGACACATTAACACGAGTTTGACTTCTTGGAATTATTACTACGAATTTGCAATATCTTGAATACGAAAGTGCCTTATGCATAACCATGCTATCTATGTACAAGAATCTCTAACCAACCATTCGTACAACTAAAGTAGTATGTGGGTGCACTCCCTAACAAAAGTAAACTATGACATAGGCTTTATGGTTAGCGAAACACACGCCTAAGTTAATCTAACTTAGTTATTAAGTTAAGTTGGCACTTACTTGGCGGCTGGGTGTTATTTCTTTAGTGACTATAATGGACGATGTAGATAGAGTATTTATTTGATTATTTTATGAATCTGGCAGTTCATTGTTTTACATTACATTACGACTATTATCCCCAAAGGGTTAGGCAGAGGTGTTCCTATAGTATAGTGTACACACACACATTTCGCTATACTCCATTTGAAATAAGATTAGACATATAAATAAACCTTTTTTACAGTCCGTTCAACTGATTTTGACTTATATTGCGTTGGTGGCATGACAAATGGCAGCTGCAGTAAACAGTTGGTATTGTCACCACTTTTTTTCTTTTAATGCCATCCTTATGCCTACGGTATAGAAGTCAAAATCGGTTGAACGGACTGTAAAAAAGGTTTATTTAAATGTCTAATATTATTTCAAATCAAGTATAGCTATGTTTGAGTCCCATGTAATAGGGGGCGAGCCTATTGCCATCAGCGGGCACTTCTACAATTTCAAATTAAAACTGTAAAAGAATATGACAGTGTCTTTATGACACTATTTGACACAGTTTTGACTAGCATGAGTGCCACAAGCCGATAATATTATAATATCTAACTTAAAAAAATGCAATACAGTACTTACATTAAAATAAACTACCGTTTTTGTTTTGATAGCGATTGCTAATGTTTTAATTAAGTTTTTTAATTAAGTACCTAACTAAGGTATATTTTCTATACTTAACTAATAGTCCAAGATCCCAGGGCCGCCAGACGTCATTTATTTTCTGATAAACCAAAAGTGTAAGATTGAGTAGTGTTAGTATGTACTATGATCGTATACCTACCTGCTAGCTTGGCCAGACGGCCAATTTCCAGGTATCAGGTTATCAAGGTAGGTAAAAACGCGACTCACCTCACATAAATTCTGACGGTTGATTTTTGCGTGTATGTTACACAATATCGTTAAAAATCAGTCATCAATACTACCAGACACTTTCCGTCGGCAGTATTGCCTTACAGATGCTTTAAAGCTTTTTACCTACCTTGATTACGTGATACCTGAAAAATGGCCGTCTGGCCAAGCTAGCAGGTAGGCATACGATCATAGTACATACTAACACTACTCAATCTTACACTTTTGGTTCATCAGAAAATAAGTGACGTCTGTCGGCTCTGGGATCTTGCTCTATAAGGTACCTACTTATGTCAGCTGATGCTGCTTATGTTACTCAGATGTCAGCACAACGGAAGGGGTCCGATAGGACCGATGCCTGCCGGAGTTGCGGGAAAGTCCGAAAGGGATACCGTGGCCCCTGGCAACGTAAAGGCAACGGAAGGAACACGGGTGGGTTTTAGTCAGTAAGAGTCTGACACGCCCTCCCGCTCCACCCAGAGCGGGAGAAGTTATTTGATAATTTCCCACCCAAAAAAAAAAAAAAAAGGTACCTACTTATTAGCAAAATTGTCCATACTGGTGTTTTGTAACTTGAACGTTTAAATCAAGATTTTTTTAATTATACTTTTTACGGGCTCCTGCTGAGAAATTCCGAATAGAAAAACCCAATAACACTTTGCCCGACTTTGGAATCGAACCCATAACCTCATACTCAGCAGTAGTGACCACTAGACCAACGTAGCAAGGACAAGAAAAGAAGGAGAAATTGATAAAAAGCGCGCTATATCAATGCCTATCTATTCAACTCCCCAAAATAAAATATGATTCATATCGATTGCTCTTGCAGTTGCGAAATAAATTCCCGATCTTAGCCCAAAAATATGAAACAATGTAACCACAGAGACATCACATAAGAAAGCTGTTATTACCCCAGACGAGTTTGTCTCAGCGACAGACACTACAATGTTAGATTTGTCTCCAATTCGAAGCGCGTTACATCGACACACAACACAATAATAAATCGTTGTATGAAGGAATGACGCCACGGAATTCACGTACAAACGGCCTTCAATGTCTGAATGTCAAAGGAGTAATAAAGCCACTGAATCAGCATTTTTATTGTCGTTTTTTTTCTTTGAAATATTTTCATCAGAATTTGTATTAGGCTTAATTTTGGCTCTGCCTTAATCAAGTTTACAGGTAGCAGTTGCAGAGACAAATAAGGCTTTCAAAATGTAGTTATAACTGACGGTTTTCTTTTGTCAAATAAAGTAATTTAAGAACTGTGAGTACGAAACCTTTGATGGTATCTTTTATTACATGCTTAGCCTTTTTTATCTTTAATAAAATAAAAAGTTCGGAGTCTTCAGTGTTATTAGACTTTTCCATCTGGAATTTCTTAGTAGCAGTCCGGAGTCAGGAATTCGTGCCCGATGGTGCCAATACACTCGCCCCCTACTTGGGACTTAAACATAACTGGTGAAATCTGGGTGTACTATAGGTACACCTCAGCCTAACCCTTCGGGGAAACAAGGCGTGATGTTATGTTACGTGTCATTCGTTGTGGTAGGTGGATGTAGGATGTATTAATATCTCGCTAAAGTTTTGGAGGTCACCGAACTAATCTGTCCATACGTTATCATCATTCGGCCATTTGCTGTGCGCCATATTGTGCCCCTTTTATTGCCTAAGTTGGCTCCTTTACCGCGCACATGATTTGTGTGAGTTTACCATATAATACCATAATTTGTATATATCGTGGCCCATTTAGTTCGAAGCGTATTCGGCGTGTTTTCGTCTAGACCATAAATATACCGCAGAACTGAATTTATTGAGGAAGTAGAATTATATCTGTGATTTATAATTGTGATCTTTATGTTCGGGGTGGTTTGGTCAGGAGCTTTTACAGAATTAAAGAATTAGTGAGCTTGAGGTTTAAGATAAACTTTATTCTCCTTAGAATACAATAATTCAACTACATGAGAATATTAAAACGAGAACATAAGTCAATATTGTTGGGCGTTTTACAAAATCTGTACAATAATTATTTTGTGGGTAGATAAAATAACAACTGTCAATGATCGCTTGATACAGCTTCCTTTATACGAGTATATACTAAAGAGTAGAATACTAGCTTTTGCCCACAGCTCCGTCCGCGTATAGGTCGGAAAATATCTCACAGGGACGTACTACCGAGATTCTAAAATCTATGTCTCTGAAATAAATAGATAAATAAATACCGGGATTCAGAATGTCCTAACCGTTCAGC
Organism: Xanthia icteritia; assembly: GCA_949128155.2. Classification (NCBI taxonomy): domain Eukaryota; kingdom Metazoa; phylum Arthropoda; class Insecta; order Lepidoptera; family Noctuidae; genus Xanthia; species Xanthia icteritia. The sequence continues at coordinate 8,637,974 of OX421942.2, read as the reverse complement.
CATTACGGCATGAAAAGGTAACAGGCAGATTTTAGGGTTGTGTATCTCAAAATGAAAAATTGAAACCCTTAAAGGATGACTTTGTTGTCTGTCAAGACCCTTTTTCTCAGGAACGCGTGGAGGTTTAAAGTTGAAATAGATATCAAAAACTTAGATCTACGGTCCCTTGGATCTTGTAACGAAAATCAAACTTCCAAGTCAACGCAATAAAAAAATACGGCCACTAATGCCGCATATTTTGACACTCAAAAAAATCAAAGCCTATTTGGTAATTCCCGTCGGCCCAGCAGCATGAAGTTTGGCGAGAAGCAAGTTCAAGTAAAGAGGAAAATCCGAGAATTGGTAATTTAAACTTATATGTATATGAACTGCAGAGTGATGTTTGTTCTTCAATCTGGGATCAAAAGTTCATAGGCCGTGTTTTGAAGTAACATTTAGTCTGTACCTATTTCATTCAAATCGGTACCCTCCAATCTATTGAAAGTTCTTTTTCAACTGAATAGTTAAGTTTGTCCTTCAATTCGGATTGGGTAATTCGGGCAGCCGACCAAGCACAGCTTTGAGACGGAACCCTCAGGGCGCAAGTCCTACTCACATTTGTCCGGTTTTTATAAATAAATAAAACAGGTTTATATGATTCTAAATTCCTTAAAATACGAATTATTCATTTTACTATTGTTACCAATCATTTTACTATTGTTACCACCTTTAATTTGTAATACCTTCTCAGTGCCACCATTGGGCACGTAATACCTACTTAACAGAAAGGTTAGTTTATGACTTTAAATTGTAATAACTTTTGACAGAGGGGGCCGATTTTAATTATATAAAGACTATATGATTCAAGATACGGACTATGACTAATGACTATATTTCCAATTCCTTAAATCTCTTGAAAAGAAGACGTAAAAAAAACAATATTACATGTGAATTTTACAATTAACCCCTATTTTACCCCTTTGGGGGATGATTTTACAAAATCGCTACAACGCGTAATTGTTTATTTCTTACCAACAGCCTTAAGGATTATTTTTGAGACAAAAAGTACCCTATGCCCTTCTCCAGGATCCCATCTACCTCTTTGCCAAATTTTATCGAAATCCGTTCAGTGGCTTAGCCGTGAAAAGGTAACATACAGACAGACAGACAGAGTTACTTTCGAATTTATAATATTAGTATGGATTATTTTGAGGTTAAGTCTCAAATGATTTACTATCCAAAAACATACGTTTCATATTTGGTTTTCCCTCATCATTATTTTATAGCATCAATCTACAATTTAAGTATCACAATATTCTATAACTCATGTTACTTTCCAGAAGTTTTCTTATCCCCTTGAATAGTTACGTATACTTCCAGAAGCTCTCACAAACTATCCAGTCAATTAACTCCAAACAAAACAAAACATACCAAAATTTTCTTAGACTCTTACCACATCCATTGACCTGATTTAGACTTATGGCCACTTACCATATTGAAGCAGATGGACCATATAAACGTATGAGCTCCGAGCAAGGCGCTGATCTGTTGAATTTAACAAATGGCGGCAATCTTTCTACGCTGCCGCCAATTTAGTAAGATGGCGCCCTGTACAGCTGTTTAGATAAAAGAGGAGCAACTAATGCGTTCACATCGCGAGGGTATGCTTGTCTTTTTAAGGTCCTTGAAAAATTCGTCGTGGTTTGGTACAATTTTTAGGTTTTCATTTTTCTGTGCGTTAGGTGGCTCTTATCAAACTTATTTTGGCAAATATTTCATCATGATTCATATTGTTGTTAGGGTGCTAATTAAACCAACTGTGCTCAAACAATAGACAACCAAAGAAGAAGACTACCATCGACGCGAAAAGAAAAAGGTGCTAATTAAAAACTCTATCATTAACTCAAAAGTCTTATACAGGGTGGCAGGAACATTAACACGAAAACTGATACCGTGGATTCAGTACATGATTCTGAACCCCGCTGCGTTGAAATTTATCGTTATAAAAAAAGGAATTTGCTGTTTCGTAGAAAAGTGAATACCTACGCGGTCAAAATGTATGGAGCAGCTGATTTTTTTTAAATAACCGACTAAATATTAATATATATCTTGTCACTTCACAATTTTTGTTTTTTTAATTTCTTTTATGTACAATACGTAAATTATTTGCAAAACTTACAACTAGGTCGTCAAGGTATGATAAAATTGCTCCCTTGAAAAGCATCTTTCAAAAAACTACCTTCGTCTTGTCCTTTACGAATGCCCAGGAGACGTCCTCTACTCGCGCCAATTGTTGGAATGAAACCTCTTTTGTGAACTTGACTCGTAAGAAAAAAAGTTTTATTCCACTTTATTGTCGAACTAAATAGTCATTGCAAGTGGTGAGTGCGTCATGTGACTTTTGTCATTGGCATAAGGTTTAAATTGCAATGTTGGACACGTGCTGGAAATGCAACAACTATAACTAGTATGACAGGAGTGATAACCGATATCTGATCTTATTTCAGTCCACGTCAGACTTCAGACGCAGCTGGTCTGATCTGATCTTGGCATTTAATTAAAATTTTCTTTTGTAACAGACTTACTTATTACAGTTAGACATATCTTGGAAGAGGATTCCTATTATTTTCGGAGATTGAATTAGTTGGAATATCGAGTAATTTGACGGAGAGTAGGATCTGCAGAGAAGTATACTTAAAGGTCGAGTTTATCAGTTTTAAAATAAAATGACTAGAGTAAAAGATGTCCTAAAATAAATATGAATCTAGATTCGAATCAGTCTACCGTCTTTGAGCAAAGTGTCATCATAATAATCAGTTAATTATTTTTTAACAAAGTCAACCTAACTACTGACAATATAACCTACTTTTTTGCCTGTACACGCTTCTTGCTTAAAAAATCCCATTTATCTCTACTCCATGTCCATGCCAAGGCAATTTTACTCTTCAACAAAAAACTTGAAAATATATTCAGTCAAATCGCGTTAAAAACTTTCCGGCTTGTACTCACTGAGTAGGTGTAGAACAAAGCTTTTGATGCAATTTTAACATGAACACGCTTTGGCAAATTATTTATACTGGCGTAACCCAGTTTGTGTCTAGTTTGTTTAAAAAACTTTAGCCTACTCACACTGTAATGAAAATAAGCAAATAGGTTTTGTGAATATTTTGTGTGAAATGTGAAACATTTCTTTTAAGGACACGGTGTACACTATGCCTCGAAATTTGGATGAGTTCATAGTTATTGATAACTGCTTGAATTACATCAAGATTTTTTTAAAATCGCTTTTATATTTTTAATTATACGAGCAAATCCGTCTGAATTTGTCAACAACTATCAAAATATAATAATGTGTAGGAAACTGCTGGAAAATAATGTTTCAGTCTAATCTATTCACTAGGGGCAAATATTCAGCGACACGTTTCTCCTGAGACAAAAATCTGTCGACGTCGTCTGATGTCACCAGAGATCGTTATTGAGTTTATATCATGTCACTTTTTTAGTTTTTGTGTACCACGGGGCCATCTATTGCCAAAGAAACTTTTTATCGCACCTAATACAATGACTACTCTGCATCTGCATCAAGTTAAATCTTAATTAAGTCAAAGATTGACACGTCAGTCTCCAGTGTGTCGTGACCATTATTCATCGTTAGATACATTCATTTCCTCAGGGACGTATGCTAATATTGTCATGATAAATTGATCTCGCTAACCTTGCACTGAATTTAATATTTATTTTTTGAAAACCATTAAGATGTTAGGACGTGTAGGAAAATGTTGTGTCTTTACAGAAGCTGTGGACTGTATTCTAATATATTTTTTTTATAAGTGAATTTTAAACCGATTGCATTTCAAATTATTTTTATTATTAGATTTTCCTTTATTTTTTTTTAATACATAATTATTGTTTAAATTTTTATAAAAAATAAAAGACATTTAAAAATATAAAAAAATAATTTTAATTATTTATTTTACTTTTATAAATTATTTATTTAAAATTATTCTTTCCGTGGGGGTAGACAGAAACTACAGAATGCCACTTGCTATCTTTACATACTCCTTTTGATTTCATTACGTTCATACATCTGGTCGTACACGCACGCCGGTTGCGAGTGTACATACCTTAAATACTTTTCTGAAGAACATCACCAATAATGTTACTATATGTACTTCTTGGGCTCACTTTATGCACTCGCGTCAGCCTTATAAATATAACTATTTCGATTATGTATTCTACATTAACAGAAAAAACGGTCCAAATTCTAACGTTACACTCATAGCCGAAGTTTCACTAATTATATTCCAACTAAAAGGGTTTCTAAGCTTCGGCTCGTAAATAATTACAAGTTAGTGTTAGTTACATTCTTAAGGCAGGCTTTGCCGCAGCCAATACGCAATGGAATTCGGTTCAGTCTGATCTTAATTAAATATTAGCCAGCTTGAGTTCGACGTCTTGGGAACGCCCTACATTAAAAGCATGTCTTGGTTTCTTAAGATAATTATTTGGCAAGGTTTCACGTTTCTTACAGGATTAGTGGTGAATTTGGTGAAATATTTATGCATATTTTGGTGGAATATTCTGCTAATTATGTAAACTGGCAAAGCAGAAGAGAGCAACAAAATATGAAGTTTATGTTCATGTTTCAGCAAAATTTAACGTCATGACAGAGATCATAAAGTTAGCTGGCATTCTTACATTCTTGGACCAGTATTTATAACAATAAACAACATGGCTTGTAAACGGGACATGGTCACGATTCTGTGACATTTTCGGAAACAATAAACCATTTAAATCGACTTTCAGTAATATTAATTACCCTTCTTTTGGGTCTCTCCGCAGTCATGTAAAAATAAAACCGGCCAAGTGCGAGTCGGACTCGCATGCGAAGGGTTTTGTACCACGGTAAATTATTTAGCAAATAAATGAAAATACTAAACGAAAAATATTATTATTTGTCACCTTAATGAAAATCACAAATATAAATTTGTATTTCATAATGATACTATGACCTACAAAGTTATTTTTTCAGTTGCAGAAAATCACCCATATTCCTCATAAATTTTTAATTGAATTGAATTTGTATTATTTGTTGTTATAGTTTGTGGCAATAGAAATGCATAATCTGTGAAATTTTCAACCGTCTACCTTTAACGGTTCATGAGATACAGCTCGTTGACAGACAGACAGACGGTCACTGGATGCTTAATAATAGGGTTCCGTTTGGCACCCCAAGGGTACAGAACCCTAAAAAGCAAAGCTAATCGAAAAGCGGTAGTACTATACATGTAACCCTCTTATCATTTCTATCATTATAGTGAGAATTATGAAATTCTTGCCTTCAAGATGTCACTGGGTACCGCCTCAAAAGTTTAATAAAGCTTCTTTGTATTTAAATCCCATTCCATTTAACTTTGTCCCGACATAAGTCCTAGGATTAATGGCAAGAAATTGTCAGTACTAGTAATACTCTAGGCGTTATTAATCCACCATTTGCCGTTAATTAAAATAATACAAGCAATTCTTCTTAATCAGGGACTATGTTCTATTGTCTAGCTTACTGATTTTATTCAGAGATAATGAGCACTAGTGTATTCCTAATTGTGTAAGTGGAGCTGATTAAGTACCTCCATCCATAATCAGCCTATAATGTCCCCACTGCCGGGTCACAGGCCTTTTCTCTGTGAGAGGAAGTGGGCCGTAATCCACCACGCGAGCCCAGTGCGGGTTGGTAGATATCACAAGTCTTTGAATTTTTGGTTCTAGGACATGCCGGTTTCCTCACGGTGTTTTCTTTCACCGTTTTGAGAGCAGTGGTGATGAAATAATGTACACGAGGTAAAACGCCTGTCTGGGTTCGAACCTACGACCGTACCGACTCCTAAGTCACGGTCGTTACCACTGGGCCACCACTGCTCACATTCACATTAAGTACCTATGACCTGATAAAGAAAAAGAAAATAAAAAAGACACCGTTTACAATGTTTCTTTTCGTAACTTTTGTCTTGTTTTTTAAAAACAGAACTCTTATAGGATCGTTGATCATTGTCCGTCTGTCTGTCAGTCTGTCAAGACCCTTTTTCTCAGGAACGCGTAGAGGTATCAAGTTGAAATTAATATAAAATACTCAATATATAAAATAGTCTATAGTCCCTTGGAGCTCTAAAAAAAATCAAACTTCTAAGTCAACGCAATAAAAAATTTGCAATTATGCGACATATTTTGATACTCGCAAATAAATCAAAACATTCAGGGTACTTTTTTCCATGCAAGGTATTTTTTTAATTTTTTTTTATTAGAAATTGTCAAATAACGGCCCCGCTCTGGGCCGAGCGAGAGGGCGTGTCAGACTCTTACTGACTAAAACCCACCCGTGTTCCTTCAGTTGCCTGTACGTTGCCAGGGGCCACGGTATCCCTTTCGGACTTTCCCGCAACTCGGGCAGGCATCGGTCCTGTCGGACCCCCTCAGTTGTTGACATCTCTTTGAGGCGCGCGTGGAAAACAACGTGCCGTCGACCCGGGCCTGGTCCTTATCGGACGGCAAGCTACCCATTGCTCACCGTCCGCAAGCCCGCGCCTACGGTGGCCGGGAATCGGCCTGCGATTCCCGACCCTAAGGGCGTCTCCTGCGGTGGTTAGGGGCGTGAGGGCGCGAAATTTGGCCCATGACCTGGACCATGGCCTGGACCAGGGCCGGACGCGAGGGATCCCCGCCACCGATGACCTCCACGAGGACACGGCGATGCTCTGCCCAAGCCTGGCAGATCTCTACCGTATGCTCCACCGTGTCCTAAGGGTGATCCACGCAGTGATGACACCAGGGCGTTTCTTCCCGCCTGATACGAAACAGGAACCTTCCGAAACAACCGCGTCCGGTGAGGAACTGCGTTAGGTGGAAGGTGAGGACGCCGTGGCGCCTATCCAGCCACTCCTCAAAGAGAAGACTTATCGCCGCAATAATGGCGTGCCCAAGGAAGCAAGGTCTTACAACACATGTAGAGAAACTCTTTCCGTCCGAAAATCTTTAATTTGTAGTTTTATCACACAATTTTTTTTTGCGATTACCAACTTACATTTGCAATTGGAGAATTGCCCGCGATGTATGGAAGAACATGTTTTTCAAATACAATGATGAGTTTGCTTTTAGGATAAATTCATTCCAACTACGGAACTCTTTGTTGTGCGTGGTCCGACACGCATTTGGCCGGTTTTTTTGTGGTGTTAATAAGTTTCCTGCCTCAGGGAACTTATTCGGACAACGCTCAACGATTTCATAGGGGTTCCGTTTTTCATTTTGAGGTACGGAACTTTAAAAACAAAAGACAAAAGTTGCGAAAAGAAACATTGTAAACGGTGTCTTGTTTTTTTTTCTTTATCAGGTCATAGGTACTTAATTAGCTCCACTTACACAATGAAAAATACACTAGTGCTCATTATCTCTTAATACAATCAGTAAGGTAGACAATAGAACACCTGATTAATAAGAATTAGTATTATTTTATTGTTGAATTAGTTTATTTTTATTTTATCTCATCTACTCGACGTCCGTATGTCACTACAGGGATTCAGCAGAATATCAGCGTCAGGTATATTTGCCTGGCACATGCTGAGCTGGACTCCCATTTGGTGCAACCTTGAGACGCACACCGCACTTTTTTATGTTCGTTGTCAATCCATTATTTTAAAGTGTGTCATAGCCAATAGTGTCATCACAATGTCTTGTTTTCTTCCTTTTTTATTTGTTTTTATATTGGCACCTTGCAGCTATTTCCTAATAGCTAATTAGTCATTATTTAATCGTGTTTTTGTATGTTGTGCTGTTTTTTTGTGTGCACTAAATAAACGATTTATCTATCTATCTATCTATTTTAATTAACGACAAATGCAAACTTAGGGTGATTAAAAACGGCGAGAGTACTGACAATGTCTTGCCATTAATCCTAGGACTTATGTCAGGACAAAGTTAAATGGGGGATTTAAATACAAAGAAGCTTTATTAAACTTTTGAGACGATACCCAGTGACATCTTAAGGGCAATATCATTATTTCCACTATAGAAATGATAAAAGGGAACTTGTGAACTTAGTACTACCGCTTTTCTATTAGCTTTGCTTTTTCTATCTGACTACGGAGATACCCGAAAGGAGGGCAATTAATATAACCGAACGAGTTGATTTTAATGGTTCATTGTTTCCGAAAATGTCACAGAATTGTGACCGTGTTCCGTTTATGTTGTTTATTGTTATAAATACTGGTCCAAGAATGCTAGACTGTCATGGCGTCAAATGTTGCTGAAACACGAACATAAACTTCATATTTTGTGGTTCTCTTCTGATTGCTAGATAATTATTTCCATACACCAAATTCACTCTAATTTTGTGAGAAATGTGAAAACTTACCAAATAATTATCTTAAGAAACCAAGACATGCCTTTAATGTAGGGCGTTCCCAAGACGTCGAACTCAAGCTGGCTAATATTTAATTAAGATCAGACTGAACCGAATTCCAGTGCGTATTGGCTGCGGCAAAGCCTGCCTTAAGAATGTAACTAACACTAACTTGTAATTATTTACGAGCCGAAGCTTAGAAACCCTTTTAGTTTGTATATAATTAGTGAAACTTCGGCTATGAGTGTAACGTTAGAATTTGGACCGTATTTTCTGTTAATGTAGAATACATAATCGAAATAGTTATATTTATAAGGCTGACGCGATTGCAAAAAGTGAGCCCAAGAAGTACATATAGTAACATTATTGGTGATGTTCATCAGAAAAGTTAGATAATAATTAAAATTTAAGGTGCGTGTGAATACTTGTAACCGGCGTGCGTGTACGACCAGATGTATGAACGTAATGAAATCATTCATCGTTGTGCATTTTTTATATTTTGGTACTACTCTCCCTCCGTCTTACGAATTTTCGATCAGGTCACGTGTCCTGACGCGAGTTTAACATTTTTTACCCATAACAAAAAAAGTGCACAACGCCGCTAAAGAAGTTTTCACTTCAAAAATAAATAGAAGAAAAATCGAATCATTAAAATAATTTTAAATGCAATCGTTTTAAAACTATTCTAGTAGAATACAGTACACAGCTTATTCTGTAAAGACTCTAGCAGATACCCCAAAAATGACCAATAGAGTATTTTAAATGGCCAGCAGCATCCAACTGTAAATTGATAAGGGTTGCCTAGATCAGACGGCAGTCGTTTCCAGAAATTAGTTGCGTCAGCAATTCCATGTTTCGGTCAACTTAAGATATCTTTTGCTTCAAGAAAATAACAAAAAATAATCTTTAGAATGTTTCATGGAAAACATAGCGTTGCCGTCCAACAGAATAATAAATAAAAACATTAACAAACTAAAGGATTCTCACAGGATATTTTCCGCAGGATATTCTCCGCAGGCTAATATTAGATGCTAAATGGCTAAAGTTTCATCTTCGCTAATGATTAATTATTAATTAAAACTTAAAACAATACGATAAGTTTGCCCAAACTTTTGCAGCACAAATTAAAATTTTACACAAGAAATTAATGAGCAACTAATTTGATTACGTTCGAAACTCGGTCTCTTAAAGGGTGTGTAAACACATTCAGACATGTTAATTTCTGTTTCTGTTATATTAAGTTTAACCGTAATCTTAACAAGGCTCGAGGCATTTAATCTGATCTACACAGAACCTTTTGCTTATACCGACTTATTTATTATTTCTGGGCATTCTTGAAAAATATTTGATGAACCAAACTTGTTACTTGATGAAAAAAATTACCGAGATTTCGTGGTTATTTTTTAGCAATCAGTGTAGATTTCATGCTTTGATATGTAAAGGCTCTTAAAAAATGATTGTTCTTTATTCTTTTCAAAAGTATAGTATTGATTTGTCAGGCTACGTTTCATCACCGTTTTACCCCGCGTCCTATTTAAAAGTGATCGTCGTGCGAATACACGATCTTTCGGTGAACCTGATCGCGTGGTCGCACCGACAGAGTGTGCTTTACGGATTTCCGAACAAAAAGTGACATAAATATGCACGTGACCGATTGCGTATTCGCGCGACGATTGCTTTTAAATAGAAAGCGACCTTAGATAGGTCTTTTGACTGAGATTATCAAAAGGTATATTTTTTTTTTAAAACGTTGCCCCACACTAGAAATTTCTCCTGTATTGTGGGTGCGTTTACAAACATTTAAACTCACATACACAAACAGCCAGACCCGGAACAACTACTTGTAGGTGATACAAATATTTGTTCCGTGTGGGAATTGAACCCGCGACATGCAGCGTAGCAGTCAATCGCTTAACCACTGCGCCAACCGTGCCGTCAAATTTTAAAATTAATTTTAATTGAAAAATTTAAATTTTTTAAATAGATTATAAATACAATATTTATTTTAAATAATTATTTACGTTAATTTCATAATGTTATTATCCTCTCATCTATCATGAAAGTTATATAAATACAAAGTGCGTTAATTAAACATCCCGTTAACAATACCTGGGGCAGTATTCATTGTAATTATGATTTTAATTATGATCTTACTATGAAACCCTTGTTTTAGCACCATTGTTTTACGATATGATAAACTCCGTATTTGGTAAGACCATAGAGTATGAGGAAATGGAATAATGAATTTTCTATAAAAAATGAAGCGTGGTTTAGACTAGAATCCGCAGTTATGTTCGATAGATAGGTACTTTGCTTTCTTCGTAGAGTTCATAATGACAGACTAAGTGTAATCACTATGAAAATTAATAAAAACGTTTTCAATTGATACGTATGTACTTACTGTGTTTATCTTGGACAGTACTGAGATCGGTGTAGGAAAACATCGTGAGGAAACCTGGACTTAGTTAATATAAGTCTGAAATCACCAACCCGTTTTGAGCAAGCGTGGTGATCAATGCTCGTGCCTTCTCTGTATGAGAAGAGGCCTTTGCCCTGCAGAGGGACAGTAACAGGCCGGTATTATTAAAAAAGTTTATTTGTCACAAAAAATAAAACATTTAAATATGACAGATGTCGTAATCTTACAGTTTATGTACTTATTACAAAGATCTTGTCCTAACTCCCAAACTAGGCCTAGGGCTGAATTTTGGGGGCCAGCTGTGTAGCACGTAAGCTTAATTCTTCTGACTCACTTTATTGATAACCATTTGAACTTCTAAAGAAATCTGGATTCTCAAACAGACAAAAAAGCCGGCGGCAACTCCCTAATAAGATGACAATGTTGAAGCGATTTAATAAAACCTTCTAATTATTATGCAAGGCTTTACTTTGATGCTATTCTTACTGGCGTACATTTGATTTTATGGTACATATCAGTAAGCTAGGTCTCCCGAAATTATTGGAATCTGCCGCACTTGAATTTATCTTCTAGAATAAATCAAATAAATAAATCTCGCATACAGAAACATTAATTATGTATAGAATTAAATACGACAGATCAAATTAACACCAGTTCGAATCAAATGTTCAAAGCATCGGTATTAGCCCTCCATCCTTATTATTCCATGATTTTGTTTAGATGGTTGTATAGTATATATTTTTGTCTCTCTCTTCTCCGTCGGAAATGGGTACTACGAAAATACGGACCCGCCGTTTCGGGCACGTTTATGTTTCTTCACGGATTAAGTTTTTGCTCCGTCGTAGATTATGAATTAGTGGTGAAACAATGGATTTATCTTTTGAGTTGGTATATATTTTTATGTTCATGTACAGATTCACGTAAAGAGCATTTCATTTTTACCGAAACTTATGACGTTGCTTGAAAATTTCACGGATTATATCAATCTAATTTTATCTCGGTACGGAAGTTTTTTATCGTCAAAACACCGTCGTATAAGATTTCCACAAGAAATGCCTGTGTGCAAACCCATGAATGTAAAAAGATCTAAAGACGTATCGATAACCTCAGATCTTGTCACCCCACAAACAAGCGGAAAACAACAAAAAATCGCTACAGATCAAGTTACGATGTAATGAAAACTACAACTATAAAACACGAGAAGTGTCCGTATCCAACTGTTACCCGAAACTTCGTATTTTGTTTTCCGATTTCCGAAATTGAAATCTATTTAAGTCATGGGCGTTCGTTCGTTGTATGGCAGTTGTTTGGATCAGTTAGACTTTTTCTCTTAGGTAACATTTCCGAGTGGAAATTTTGGCAATACCAATAAGTCTTATGGGAGCTGGTATAATCCAATATTGGTGCCGAATACAAATGTGTGTGTCTTTTTTATTGGTGTGGAATATGGATGTTTGTTAGTCAATCAATGAAGATTGATTGAAGTAATAAAACTACCTGATGTTTATTGTAACTACGTGTGCTTCTGTGGTCTGCTTCTTTTGAAGACTATGTACTCCAAATACGCGACAGAACCCTATTCCGCATAGACCGCATATTTTACTTTCAAAACTAAACATCTTGAGACTAAAAAAAGATAAATATATTATACAATTTCTATCGAATTACAATTACGAAAAATCAAACCAACCTTTTGGTTTGATTTTTCGTAATTGTAAAACGGAGAGCCGTTTAACATCTTGAGACTAAAAAAGATAACTGTAATATACAATTTCTATCAAATTACAATTACCAAAAAAACATACCAAAAGTATTGAAATCCGTTTTCTCTCCGTACATACCAAATTCAACGTAAATCTGATTCCGATTGAATTTATCCAGGATAATTCTTATTCCCACATCTCTTCGCACTTAAAGTAATTGTTTGTTGTAAAAAAACTAGAGCAGAATTTTATCTACCCAAGAGAGAAAAGAAGAAGATTAAGAATTAAGGGAAAAAGAAGTTGATTATATAGGTATTACTTTCTGCTTGCCTTTAGGAAGAATACGTGTGACAAATATATGAATATCTGAACTATGCATGTGTAATATAAACTCTGTTATTTATCTATACTAAAAATATTTAAAAATATAAAGTTATTTGGTTTGTTGTTTGTAACGGGTGATTTCAAGAAAACCTGATCCGATTATAAAAAATATTTCACTGATAAAAAGCTATCAAGTTTCTTGTAGAAATTTTTATGCGGGAGAAACCATGATGCGTAGGTAGTTTTAAATAAATTCATACTACGAGTATATACTCTTCTGCTGGACGTAGGCTTCTTCCAAGTTGCGGTGCAGGATCCATTTTTCCACCTGGTTGAGTCTTTTTACAGATCACCGATACCGTCTCTCTGTGGAATGGTCATCTATAATCAATCAATTACACTTCACCGGCCAAAGGTTCTTTGGTAAGCATATAAATGATAATTACGCGACGCTTGCCACGGTCGTTTTGTGGACTACCATTACATATCGATCCCTCTCCGTGCCTCAGAAAGCACGTTAAGCCGTTGGTCCCGGCTGTCATTCGGTGATCTTTGACAGTCGTTACGGGTCAGGAGCCCAAAAGTCTGACAACCAGTGCTACCAAGGGGTATCGTTTAACCCAGTAACTGGGTTGTGGAGGTCAGATAGGCCGTCGCTCCATGTAAAATACTGGTATTCAGCTGCATTCGGTTAGACTGGAAGTCGTAGGGGTCGATTTAGTAGTATAGTTGGGAAAAGGCTAGGCAGATTGAGGTAAGTATCTCATATTCGTTTAGTTATAAATGAAATCGAAGTTTTTACCGACCATGCTTCTCCAGGAAATTCAAAAGAACAATTATTTTGCTGACCTACATAAAGTGAAAGTAGGTACTTTTAATAACTCCAGCAAGTTAAATGAGTATGTAAAAGTGCGGAAATGATAAGTTAGATTGAAAAAGTACTACGGAGAGCTGGCGGCGTCCGTCCCTTCCGCACATTGTTTAATGACATTTGAAAATAAATTAATTTTATCAAAAATATGCGGACGATGTTCAGGACGATAATACAAACAATCTAAACCGTTAAACTAAGCATGTTTGCAACAAGAAAAAATATTTTAAAGTACTTTTACAAAGTTCTAATATAAAACATGAAGTTTCCGTCTATTCCATATACAAAATGTATACAGTGCTCCTAAAAAGCATAAACTTCAACCGAATTTTAGTTTTAAAATAAAATAAACTAAAATTTTAGACGGCATCTGTTCCGTGCTGAATTTTAAGCACACGACCACACATCCTGGAAGTTTGTTTAGAACTAACTCGGCGCAGTAAAAACGGGCAAGATAAAATATTACCACAAGCGAATGTTTTATGCGTTTTACGGGAAGTGTATGTTTTGTTTCTTTCAATATTTACACAGCTGACCACTATGCAGTTCGACGCGGAATCTCGTAACGTGTGGACCTTTTTTGTTGCATGCATTGGATTAGCCTTGTTTGTTGCTGTTCACAGGTTTAATGCTGCACGGCATTAAACCTGTGAACAGGTTGTGGCTTACACATTAGTGGTTTTAGACTTCTTTGTTTGTATTCGAGGCTTAGTGCAGCACTGAACGAACCTGTGTATGGGTTGATATAAATAAATAATTTAAGCATTTTGCGATGATGGCTTTTTTATTACAAGCTTTTTTGCAAGCTTTTATTTAACTTGCAATGTATGAATGTTTGTCCGGGTGGAATCTTGCAACTGAATTTTAAATCAGTTATCTTTAACCGATTGAGCTGAATTTTGGTATACACGCTTATTTTGGATGACAATGCATGCTTAGCTATGTGACGTTATTTTAATTCCAATATGGCGGATCATCCAAGATGGCGGACTAGTTATTTTTTCTGCACTACCACAGTATGGGTATCAAATGAAAGGGCTTGCTGAGGAGAACACGAAAACTAATACAACGTCACATTAAATCCAAAATATGGGGGACCATCCAAGATGTATACTATAAATCCAATATGGCGGGACTTAAAAGATGGCCGAGGATTTTCTGGTTTTCTGAAGTCATTAACTGCTGAATTTTAACAAAAGTATGCCTTGGTCGACTTCATACTTTGACTTGTGTAATTTGGCGAGATAGGCGTCAACAGCATTGGTTTGCAATCTATCTAGGAGAAGGATACTACAAAATCAAACCCAGAATTGTGTTTCGTTAGGCATAAGTAAGCTTTAAGCTGAAATAAGTGGCGCTACTACTAAATTCCCAAGTCAAGGTGAGCCCGTGCCGAGGACTGAGTGGCATCAGGGTGTAAGATGATGTCGTGAACGTACCACCTCAGGGCACCGGGGCGAACCCTGTTGTATATTAGCTTACTTAACAGGCAAACGACCATGTAACAACGACGCACTAAATGAAATACACAGACTTAGAAACATTCCCAATCATAACTAAAAAATAAAAATAAAAAAAATTAAAAACTTATGACATGTTTTTAATTATTAATAATATTTTTTATTTATTTTCTCACCACAATATTTATAATAGTAACAAAGAATCTTATTGTCCGGACATTGGCTCAAAGAAAAATATTGTGGGAAACTGGTGCAAAACCTAAGCCGAAGCTTGTATTACAGGCCACCAGGTGTTCACCCCAAGTACGTAATTATGGTCTCCCATAAATTAAAATTAGACAATGTATATTTTTTATTTTTTTATTTTCTTCTAGCTGAGCCGACTGACGTTGTCCTTTCCAAATTTTAATAATTCATACAAAAAAAGGCATTTAGTTATATCCAGACCGCTGGGAATGTTCAACACCGTCTATCAGGCGGAGTGTGTGGGCATCATACAAGCGGTCCACGCCCTAGAAGCCAGGAGGGTTACGGACAGCCACATACGCATACTCTCCGACAGCGCCTCAGTTCTCCAATCCTTACGGAAGAAATATACTACCTCGAAGCTAATACTAGAATGTCACGATGCACTAGAACAAATAACGGTATCTAGCCGCAACACGGTGACACTGCAATGGATAAAAGGACACAGCGGATCGCTAGGTAACGACGCGGCTGACGAACTTGCTAGACGTGGATCCAGCACGGCAGCCTGCGGACCCGAGCCTATCGTATCCATACCCTTCAACCAAATACGCAGGTGGCTGCAGAAGTTCACCCACACACAAGCGGAACGTTGGTGGACCTCGACACCAGGTTGCAGACAGTCAAAGGAGGCTATGCCATCTTTGAACAGCAGGCTGACCAGGCGTTTGCTACGCCTGGACAGGAACGGCCTGCGCCTGGTGACGGGGACCATCACGGGACACTGTTCGCTAAACAAGCACTTCCACACAATAGGCATAACGGACAGTCCTCTGTGCAGGGCGTGCATGGAGGCTGAGGAGACCGTTGCGCACGTACTCTTCGAATGTACGGGCGTCACCCAGATTAGAACAGAAACCCTCGGGTCACCCAGATCATACACAGACGTTCTAAACAGACCAGGAGACCTAATCAGCTTCTGGAGGGAGGTGGGCTGGTTGGAATAACCACCAAACGGCCGCTATGGCCCACGCACAATGGTCCACCTGACGGACTATATAAGTGCGGAAACCAAACCCCCTAACATAGAACATAGAACATAGGCATTTAGTTCTTAGTTCGAATTTGAAGATTTTCCGGAAAACTTTTCTAATTTTACTTCCCATAAGAACCTAATTTGGCTTATTACGACTATTGGAAAAAAATGACAAAATTTTCCTGTCGTTCTCAAGTGATACACTTACCAACGAACAGAACTTCTCTTTTTTTTTTTTGATTTTAAGGATTTTACTATAGGTAGATCGTACCTATAGAAGAAAATTCCATTGCAACTTGTGACATCGCCTAGCTATGAACATAGGTGTACGAGCTGTGGCTATGATCATGTGCCATTTGTTAATCCAATGGATACCTTTCGTCATTGATGTTGAAATTATCGGAAAATTAATGCAGTAATTTGCGGTGTCCGGTTATTTTGATGATAAATTATTCAAATGTAAAATGCTAAATACAATAATGTGGTTTTGTGGTTCCGATAGTTTATTGACTTTCAAAAACTTTAACAGCGGTCAATTTCACATAATATGTTAGAAAAGTTAAACCTAAAATATTACAAAGGACATTCAAATATTTACTGGGAAATGTTGTGTTGTCCTCTCTCATCTTTCCTGTTAGCTAAACCTTACTATGAGACCATAAATAACAGCAGACGATGATCAGCAATCTACTTCCTAAGCATTGTTTTCTCATTTCCCCACGGCATTTTATTGTATGTAGCGAGGCAGCAAACAGTCGTGAGCTTTTCTCGTTTACAGCATACTAGCGGCCCGCCCCGGCTTCGCACGGGTAGCACTAAGTACTTATCTACGGCGCACCTACCTATCTACCTACTACCTACCTACCTACCTACCTTGTCCTTAGAATAAAGAACACAACAAAAAAAGAATTATCCAATTTGGTGCAGCTGTTCTCAATTTATGGCGTGATCAGAGAAATAGGGATTCATTTTTATATATTGTACTCGTATATAGATTGCCGGAGCTGGTACTGATGATTTATGCAATCTGAAGTTATACTGAGTAGGTCCCTACATACTTTTATAAAATAGTATACTGTACTGTTAAGTGTACACCTCTGCCCTACCCTTCGGGGAAACATGCATTATGTTTATGTGTAATAAAGTAATAGGAATACTAGCCTTTTACCGACCTTGCCGAGCCTTTCTCAAACAAAGAAGGCATGAGCATTGATCACCTCGCTCGCTCAAGGTAGATTGGCGATTTGAATAAATTCAAGTAAATTTGTAATTTACACATTTAGAATTAATGGCAAAAATTGCTGGACCAGAACAACACATTCCAGTTCATTAAACGAACACTAAACTCCGAAGCTGTTTCATCTCAATTTATTATAATAACGGACATTAAGATTTGACGGCAAGACGACAAGCGTCCATCAATAATACCCCCCCCCCTCCCCTTCTTACCCCACCTGGCAATATAAATGAGAAAAAGATCAATGTAAACTGTTGGTACTAATAAATCATGAGATCTTGTACCCCTTACCTTATAAACGGTGCTTAGTAAGGGCTAAGGGCAATGTACAGGTTGTTTCTCTGACGAGGGATTTATTGAAAGGGATCCAGTTGGATCGAGATAAAGTAATCAGGTAGATAGCTATCCTTAGATAATTAAGACACGCCTGCGATTTTGAAAGTTTAATCTTCTTTTTTATCGTCACTGTTTTGAAGTTTTCATAAATAGACAATTCATGATATTTTCATTAAACAATGACTCGGTATAGAATGAATGCGGGTGAAGGAGAACCGGGTATTTTAGCGCAGCATAGCAGAACCCTATTCACTGGTGGACACCAGTAAATAGCGGTTGAGTTGATTTCATCCGTCAAACAATGATACAAATTGTCTGGTGCTGAAATATAACCTTCGTAGAAAGTATACCTACCTAATAAATGATGAGCTTGCGAGAGTCTATAATTTTGGGCCGGGACAAGATTTTTTGTTCTACGTAGGTACAATCTATTCACGGTCGTGATAGGCGATAAAGTGGGTAAGGGGTCCTAGTATTACTTAAGGGAGGATTTAGAACTAGATTTAGGGACAGAAATAAGTTCCAGTTCAGGGTTTTCTAAAGTACGACTACAAGGACGGAGTGTCTTTAGAGCTAAAGAATTTAATTTCCTAAAGTCTAGATGTTTTGTTAGAAATGGCTGATTTAGATGTCTAAATGTAACTACAATGAATATATATGCAAAAGTAAGACTATCGGTTTGTTACTTTTATAATTGATAAAATCTGAAATTATAGCTTTGATAGATAGTGTTTCAATTTGGTACTATGTAAGAACTTCATAACTAAGCAGTTTGAAAACAAAATCCTGTGAACACTATGACCACATGTGTTACCGTCCCGGTTCTATAGCGGCGGTGACGGGGATATGAATTTCTTCGATGGTACATTAAGTATGTGGCGGTATTTACATCGCCACATGCGAACTACGCATCACATTGACGCCACGGAAAATCCTGCATCGCGCAAGCAGAGTTTACCGCGTGACTAGCATATATACAACGTCCTGAGGTCAATCGTTGGGCAGTTGCCCACAACCCGCCTGGTTGGAGGATCCTCCCTTTTCTATAGAGGATGGGGGAACTTTAAACCCTGTTCCTCATACCTCTATAAGAACTTCTCAAAGCAGAACAAACATAGAGACAAGGATGTACAAAAGGCAACGTTAAACCGAAATTCAAAAACAAGTGTCAAAGCAGACCCAAAAACCACGTTCAGCTTTAATGTGGTTTACCAACAAACGAGTAATTGAAGATACTCTCAACCACTTCCTTGTAACGCTCAGAACATTAACTTAAACTGTTCAGCGACCGAAAGGAAGTTATGAAAGTGCCTGATAGTAATTAAGAGCAAATAATTTCTACGTGAAATAACTCAAAGACTGGTGTTGCCAATTACAGCAATTAGCGTTTGTTTACGACTTGTTCTAAATTGATAAGCGACTCTAATATTGTGACTGTCTGCCGCGATGAGAACTTCCGTCTACTGCTGCTAGGCAAAGAGTATTAGCGTTTGTTGCTACATTTATGTCCTGAAATTAGGGTTTATCGTGAATATGGTGGAGCACCATATTGCTATCGTTTATATTGTTGGTTTTCGAAAAACAAAAGATTAAATGCTTAAAAGTTTTTCCTTGCAAATTCACGAACCCAATTTAAAGGTACACATTCCTACGTGGTCTAGGCTAAACACTCCGGAGGTGATAAAATTGCATTACGTATACCGAAAAACAGTGCAGGAAAGCAAAAGCTACTGCTCAAAATAATGCTATGCTACTGCATCGCATAAATCCCGCTACACACTGCACTACTGTGATACCTATCACTGTACACCGCAGGGCACACCAGAATTGTTTATTTGTTGAACCAAACAACGTAGAACCAAGAACATTTCGGTTCCTTGTTCCTTGTTCTATGCCTTACTTGCAGCAAAATACTGTGCACAAAATGTAGATTAAATCACTACTATTTTAAGTTCAGTAACATATTATACATATATCGACCTGTAATAAGAGTATATCAGTCTGCCTACAATATCGTGATACAGTAGCAGTGAAAACACACGAATACTAATCCACCATCACGGGACCATTGATATAATAATAAGCTTGTCGTGTTTCGTTTTAATTACTCATAAGTGAAAAAAATTACAATATGAAGTGACGCTGTTATAGCACCTTACATTTATAAATAAAACAGGGTTAATGATAAACAATATTAAAAGTTATATAATAATTATTATAAAAAAATAAGTCAAAACAGTATATTGAATATTTTTGAAACAAGAAAAAGGACTTTTTACGAGGTGTGGGAATGAGCCTGATGCTGAAAATATGGTTTTAGAATTTTTGCCCGATTGTAACAGACAATCTCTGGTCTGGATGTATGTTCCGAATTGGCGCAAAAACGAATCAACAAATTTGGATGAAATTTGACACACAGATAGTTTATAACCTGGATTAACACATACAGTACTTTTAATCCCGTGGGATATTTTCCGACAACCGCGCGCAAAAGCTAGTAAACAGTAATTTATAAACTTCTGTGAACAGTTAAAATAAATATACTGTGCCATATTGTCTCAGTTATATTATTATTAATTTATTATCATTTATTATTTGTAGTCTGTGTTGACCCGCTGCAAGGTAAGGCCTCCCTCTCTCCTTTCCACTCCTCTCTGTCTAAAGCTAGTGTGGACCAATCCTGTCTGTAGGCGTCAAGCTCGTCTCGCCATCTTCTCTTGGGTCTACCTCGATGTCGATGGACGTTTTCTGGGACCCACATCGTGGTAGATTTGGCCCATGACTCATTTGACATGCGGTAAACGTGTCCTACCCAGACACACTTAAGCTTGGCTGCTTTTGTGGGTGACGTCGGCGATTTGTGTTTAAGAGCCCAGAACTGTGTTCCTAATACGGTCTGTTATTCTGACTCCAAGAATTCTGCGCTCTATTGCTCGCTGGAAAATTTCAAGTTTGGACCTTTGCTGAACCGTCATAGACCAGGTTTGAGCGCCGTATGTGTGGATAGGGAGCTTGCACATGTCCATTAACTTGCGTTTATGGCAAATTGGTAGGTCTACTTTCATGAGGTTTTTCATCGACCAATAGCTCTTCCAGGCGTTTTCGGTGCGTTTATCAACTTCTTTTTCTTGTGCCGGCTGGAATGAGACTATTTGGCCGAGGTAGATGAATTCTGGAACGTATCCAACCTCCACACCGTCTACATATGCTGGACGCTGTTTGTCATGAGTTTAGTCTTTGAAATGTTCTTACGAAGTCTAATATCTCGAGGCTCGCCTTATTTAGGTCACTTAGCATTTCGTTTAAATCAGCTGCCGAAGATGCAAATAGAACGATATCGTCAGCAAAACGCAGGTTTGTCAACCTTTTTTCGCCGATGACTATGTCCTTATCTACCCAACTCAGTTATATAAAAAATATAAATATAATTATTTATTTATTTATTTTATTTAACAGATTATGTACACACATATAAAGAGACAAGAGAAAGGAACAGAAAAATACGTACAAAGGTGATGCTTATTTCTAAAGAAGTCTCTTCCAGCATACCTGCGATAGGAAAGTGCATAAAAAGAGATGTAGACAACGTGTGTAAGAGTAGAAAAGAAAATAAAATACATAAAATAAAAACATTTAACTATTCACTAATTAAAAATAAAATTAAATAATATACGTAATGTAATTACTCATCATACCTACATATAATTAAATACCTACTCTGTTACCTAGTGAAATTAAATATTAAATAGCAGAGGCAGCTCAAAAAATGCTTGCAGCATTATTTACATAAAGCCCAAAGGTGTATCCAAGACCGGGTTTGCGGGTACAAGCACAATTTTTCATTTTGCTCCGGCGTCAGGACAAAGAGGAATTTTAATGCAATTTAGTAGTCGCATTGTACCTTACAGTTGTTGGCATTTTTACAGCACACGGCTCACGAAAGGTGTCACGAAGAGAATGGACCTAAAAAAATAATTACTCACCCGTGTCAGTGATATTATAAGTAAGGCTTGCATTTTTAAAAGAGTTAAGAGAACACGCGTATGAGCGGCGCAAAAAAAATTCGCGCTCATGAAATATTTGTATCGAAATGTTGAGTGAAGTGCGGCGGTTTAAATATAAAATGGAAGTTGTACTTCAGAAAATATACTTACACTGGGTATGCGTATCTAAAGTTAGGTTCAAAATAATTTTATCCATTGTCAGTCAAAAATTATCTAACTTAAAATAAAAGTAACATCAGGTCCGAATCGAACGTTTGTTTATTTTGTCTTATAACACCCCTGCTTCGTATATAATAATAATAGTATCATAATAATAAACTCTCTAAATGACGGTGTAAATCTCATCAAAATCCGTTGCGTAGTTTACAAGAACAACGCAGCAACACAGACAGACATGAAACGCGACTTTGTTTTATACTATGCACTTATAGATTAATTTATTTAACACTTGAAGCAAAAAACGTACGTAAATCCACCTCTGATTTAATATGTATATAATATGGAATATGTAAGGAGCGTAGCAAATGGCATTCCATAATTTCTGCCTACCCCCATAGGAAGAAGGCGTGAGTTTATGTATGTATTTATAGTTATTATCAGTATGTTTCAGTGTTGGTAATTGTCGTGTTCTTTTGTTGCAGTTGTCAGCAACGTTGCTGGTGTTCCTCCACCTATCGATGCACGTGGTCGACGAAGGCCATGCTGTGAATCCCAGTGAGTATTAATATCTAAGTAGGTACGGTATGCCTCTTGTCAGTGGTAAAAAAATGAGTATTAGCTGGCCTTCTATTCTATTGAAACTCCGTAGGCCTAGGCCAGCTCAAGATCAATGTTACCGCTGACGTGTGGCCTACTATACAGAGTATACCAAAAAGGTGTGGTCAAATTTAAGGTTGTGGTAGAGACCATCAAACTGAACAACTTTCTCCATGGAACCAACACTGTTACGCTTAACACAAGATATCCTGATAAACTAATTATTCCTCCAATGAAAAGCCACTTATATCACAGAAGTTGCTTTCCAATGGTTATAAGGATATATAATAAATTACCAAAATCATATAGAGAACTGCCAATCAATCAGTTTAAAACAGCGTTATTCAAATGGCTTACAGAAGTCATTCTATTCTGTGAATGAGTACCTAAACTTTAAACACTCACACTGACATTCTACTTTTATAATTTGACAAATGATTGACATTCTGATTCTCAATTTATTATCTATGATGTATGTTTCAATTTTATTAGCATAATTTCATTTATTTAATGTAATGTTTGCATGCTAGTTTTAGCGAATTGTTTTAGAAACTTAAATAACCCGACCAACTGTAACGTACTACAATTCTTGCAAATAAATTTCATTTCATTTCAACATCGTAATTGCAAAAAAAAAAAATCTACCGCCCCATACATTTGGGTTGAGTAGATGGGTATTGGAGTTTTTTATGGAACAGTTGATATTTTTTTCCCGATTACGATAATGTGTTGGTCCCATGGAAAAAATTGTTCAGTTCGATGGTCAGTAGCACTCCCTTAAATTTGACCACACCTTTCTGGTACACCCTGTATATTGGTTTATGTACTACAATGCCCTTTTTACGTACCTAGGTGAGTATATTTCTTAACATTATTCCCATTATTCACTCTTGAAAATTAGGCTTTAACACAAGGTGCTAACGTTACCGTACGGTGTAGTGTTTAGTATGATGTAAATGTACTCTTAGTAATCATCTAGTACGAGTTTAATGTTTAATTTAGAATGATCATATTACTTATGATAAAGTAAACTTATTAATAATTCAAAATAAAAAATAAGCTCAAAGTATCAACTCAACGTATAGTTAGCCCAAATAAAAACACCACCACAACATTGGCCCCACAAAACACGGTGAAAATAGCTGAATTACCTTCCGTTTGATCCAATTATCCAGTCTTTGTAAGCCATTAAATGGGGAAGTTAGGAAACTCTTTCCCTCCCCTGCATTTTATCGTCTGATTAATTTCATTGCGGTTAGTGCGAACAGTAACTTTGCGAGAAAACTTGACAACGGACACTTGTTTTTAATGATCTTCTCGTACTTGGACATGCTTCATTAACTTTTTATACCGGAGTTCTGCATAAAAATGTCTGAAGTACTGTAGCTCTTTAGAATAGTAGCTGTGCATCTCGACTTTTGATATGCAGCAGAACAATGACTACGGGGAAGTTTGGGAGACATCTATGTTCATTATGATGCATTTCTTTAATTGATTTCCTTTTCTTTATAGTCTTTTAGAGGGTATGAGGTAGTTGTAAAGTTCACTCATCCTCTATAGAAAAGGGAGGATCCTCATAGCAGACGGGTGTCGTGTCTGGCGGGCAAATGCCCAATGGTTGAAGTCGGGAGCTTGTATATATGTCGATTGCGCGGTAAACTCTAATTGCACGATGTAGTATTTGTGTGACATCAGGATTTTGTGTGACGTCAGGTCTTTGATGCGTAGTTCGCATATGGCGATATAGATGCTGCCACATCACTCCTCTCCGGAGACCGGACGTCAATAGTGAGCTGAGTTTTGTATCTTGTGATGCTTCACAGTGCCAGCTGAGGTTTTAGTGACTCGGAACCGGGTGCCGCACAGTTCACGGTGAGTCGGAACTGTCTGCGGCGATTGTGGTGATGGCGATGATTGAGGTGATTGCGGTGATTGTCGTGATTGCGATGATTCCCCAGTGAGTCGGGGTGATGAGGCTGAGGGTGATGACCAGGAATGAGCGTTCGCTAAATGCTGGTGGTCAGGATACCCGTTGAAGCTGTGGGTACTGGTTAGCTGTGTGTGGGAGTGATGATGATGATGACGTCACGCTGAAGTAGTTGCACGAAGGCTGCGTTGACGTTCATACTCGGGGTCACCAATTTAGGGTCATGAGGAACAGGGTGTAAAATTCACTCATCCACCATAGAAAAGGGAGGATCCTCCGACCAGTCGGGTGTTGTGTCTGGCGGGCAACTGCCCAATGGTTGAAGTCGGGAGCTTGTATATATGTCGATCACGCAGTAAACTCTAATTGCGCGATGCAGGATTTGTGTGAAGTCAGGATTTTGTGTGACGTCAGGTCTTTGATACGTAGTTCGCATAAATGGTGATGTAGATACCGCCACAGTCTCGCTAAGTTATAAAAGCTTCGTACAAGCTTAAAAAGGAAGAAGGCAGACGCACTTGTTGTTTTTATCTAGCTTTTAGGTAACACATAGCTATTTAATTAAGTTAGTTTAAAAAATAGCTATTGCATTTAAACAGAGAACAACGCCAATATGAATTTACACTTAACTTGCCATGAATTTAAATTAATATTATAATAATTAGTCTTACTTTCAGTTCTGCCAAATTATGAAGTAAATTGAACTCATGTCTAACTTTTCCATCTTACTTATTCCCATTTCAACCCTCATTCCGCCATTTTATTGCTCCTAACCCATCTTGATACGTAGTTTCTCTACACATTCTATACCCTGGTCTCTAAATCGGGTTGCTTTTGTTGTTTGATACCTAAATCCGGGCTGAACCGTGCATTTGACACAGAAACCCGGACTCACCGCGAGCGCAACGCAATCATCCAGCTTAACTTCACCGGGTAATTCCGCCAGTACAAGTTTAAGCGTAAATAACGAGAGGACGAATAACCAGTAAAGAATTTTTAAAAGTTCTCTGAGCGGTATGAGCTGATGGTTAACTGGTTGTGTCTCAGCTATTAATATTTTAAGTTTGATAAAGTCATCCTTTGATAAATCGCGGAAGAAAGTTGTGAGAAGCGATCGAGGTTGTGAGGAGCAAAAACAGGAATAGTTGTATAATAATAATAAAGTAAGCAGATATTATTTCTTTTGTCTTGCCTTTGTTCCGGACTCCGTTAAACCACATAATGACACTATTTTTTTTGATAATCAGAGGGTCTAAACAGTTAGCTTGCCGTCCGATAAGGACCAGGCCCTGGTCGACGACGGCGCGTTGTGTTCCACGCGTGCCTCAAAGAGATGTCAGCAAGTGAAGGGGTCCGATAGGACCGATGCCTGCCGGGGTTGCGGGTAAGTCCGAAAGGGATACCGTGGCCCCTGGCAACGTACAGGCAACGGAAGGAACACGGATGGGTTTTAGTCAGTAAGAGTCTGACACGCCCTCCCGCTCCACCCAGAGCGGCAGAAGTTATTTGATAATTTCCCACCCAAAAAAAAAAAAAAAAAAAGGGTCTAAACAGTCTAATATTTGAATGTAGGCAACATTTTAATCGAGCTTCGTAATTGAGATCTATACCTATCTTATAAGAAACTGATGGACAACGGCGTTTTCTTGGGAATGAAAGCCTCATTGTTGGGATAAAAGCCAGAATAGCCAATGCTATTTAGTGAAGGTAATATCGGCTTAGGAGACGATTCAGTTTTGGTAGTGTACAATTTAGGTGCGTACTCAAATTCGGCTAATTAAGGTTACTCTAGATTCTCAGTTAAACCTACCTTCCATAACATAAATACATATAGGTAAGATTGAGAGGTAACCACGAAGTACCTAAATACACAAACTGTATGTAGGTACAACTGTGCGAATTACATTCACAAACACTTAGAACAACAATAGATTGTAAATTCAGTTAAAATCCCAGAATAGCCTAACTTAAGTACTTGGGATTATAATAATAGACATCTATATGCCTATTCTGTACCCGTTTTGAGGTCGGTCCAAAGGCTTAGCAACCATGTTCTTTTGTTTGCAGTAAAATAATGTTGGTTATATTATAGCAGGAAATAACCGGAATTATATCTCCTGTGGGTTTTGTAAAGGCAGCTAAGATATTATATATCTGTAGATGATTAGGATCAGAGGTATAATAAATGGTAGGTACTATACAGTGAATAACGATGAATTTTCATATACTCCATACTCAATCATTTTATTGCATTCTACATTGTCCACTTAGGTGTTGACTTAAAATTTTATGGGACCACTAGCTGCGCCCTGCGGTTTCACCCGCATAAGCGAATGGATGGACGCATATTTTCCCTAAACTTGTTTCTTTTTTAATTTTGTGTACCTTTTATTTTGCGTCATGTTCACCACAAATAAACGTATTTTCTTTCTTTTTTTTTATAAGTTTCAATCCCGTGGGAATATCGGGATAAAAAGTATTTTATGTCCTAACCCAGGTCATGGTCTACCCATGTGCAATTTTTTAATCCAAATCCGTTCAGCCGTTTTAGCGTGAAAGCGTAACAAACAAACAAACAAAAAAAACTCACTTTCGCATGTATAATATTAGTTAGGATTAAGATTATGGACTCTGTCGGACACAGAAATATAGTATATTTATTTATATATAACTTTCTGCACACGTAAAAATAAATACAGTACAAAGGTGGACTTATTGTAGACTTAGTGCGGATTTCACCAATGACATTGAACGCGTTCAGCACATCCAAACGCGTTCAAGTGCTGTCAGTGTACAATATTCCATAATAATTTTGACACTGACAGCTCTTGAACGCGTTTTAGAAATGCTGATCGCACTGCGTTCAGTTTCATTGGTAAAATCAGCCCTTAGACTTAGTATAAGAGAGGAAGCTTTGAAAACATAACTTATCACTCTTATCAGTCTTCTGAACTAAATCTAATGTTATTATTATTAGCGATGGCGACCGCGGACCAGAAGACGTAGCGTTGGTAGGCCGATGACCTTTTAAAGGCCGCAGGAATCCGCTGGATGTGGAAAGCACAGAACCGGTCGAAGCGGCGGTGCTTGGGGGAGGTCTTTGTCCAGCAGTGGAAAAAAATATAATGAAGAACGTTGGTGTATTTTCCTAGAAAGCGTTTTTTGACACTGTAAAGTTAAGCCCTGCTGCTATCATTTCTATGACCGCCGTCACTGCGGCCGTTATATGGCGGCCACCGCTCTTCTAGGAAACCGTAGCTTTGTAGGTAAAATGTGCTGATTAGTTTCGAATCACAATGGAATCTCATAGACAATTGCCTTCCAAGTTATTTTCTAGTTAATATTTTCCATTCAGCATGTTATGTTCGGATTCATAATAACATGTGTAGATGCAGTCGACGTGATGACAATAGCGAACGCCGACGATTAGTACACTCACCCTACGTGCGTGCCATTGCAATGCGGAAAAACGGTCAATATACACGAGTGGACGATGAAGCGAGCAGCTACCCTAATAGCTTCAGTGTTGTTGTTATTTTTACAATATGTAAATAGGACTGTGGAAATACAAATCGTTCCAATTTTTATTTTAAAAGTTTTATTTGAATTGCAACGTTTAGGTTGGTTATAGAATTGGTAGTATTTCTTTGAAATCTCATGCGCTTCCAAACCGCTGAGAAGCTTTAATTTATTCACAAAACATTAAAATAAATCATGTAGCTTTATTCACTCTCCAAATTCCGCTTTATCATTTAAACACAATACACCCGGTAATGTATTATATTACTTGATATTATTTGCGAACTAATGAACACCTTGGTGTTCATTAGTTCGCAAATAATATCAAGTCTCTAACATATTACAAGTCTTTAACATATTACAAGGCTTTCATTTCCATCGCCGTTGTGAAAAACCTCATCGCTCACTCTTGCTTGGCTGCAATTTAGTAATGAATTAGCTTCCGTTCAACTTCGCTAATTACCTAATAATATACCAGCTGGATAGTACTGGAAACGCTCACGCAAAGTGTGCAGTAGGAGCTACTACATTGCATATCATTACAGTTGCTGTTAGATAATTTTAAATAAATAAATTCGGTTGATACGATTAACGAGACGTGGCACGAAACGTGGTCGCTCACAACGGGCCTTATCAGATGGCTAAAAGTCACCCAAAGGGCAATGGAGAGGGCTATGCTTGAAGTTTCCCTACGTGATCGAATCAGAAATGAAGAGATCCGCAGGAGAACCGAGGTAACCGACATAGCCCGAAGAATTGCCAAACTTAAGTGGCAATTGGCAAGGCACATTGCTTGCAGAACAGATGGCCGATGGGGCTGAAAGGTTCTGGAGTGGCGACCGCGTTCTGGAAGACATAGCGTTGGAAGGCCTCCCACAAGATGGACCGATGACCTTGCAAAAGCCGCAGGAATCCGCTTGATGCGGGATGCAAAGAATCGGTCGAAGTGGTGGTGCTTCGGGGAGGCCTATGTCCAGCAGTGGACGTCTTTTGGCTGCAATGATGATGATGATGATGATGACGATTTACCTATACCTACACAGGGTTAGCTTTTGACATCTTTTATTTTATTAATTATAATATTAATTTGAAATGTAACTGCATGATTTCATTGTTTCAAGCTATTATTATTGTATTTGTACGCCTTTCCAGGCAAAACATGTTGAAACTTTATTTTTTTCAACATACCAACTGTAAACCTGTGTAGGTGTAAGATAATTTTTATTTGACAAATAAAAATTATCTTATCTTATCTTATCTTAGCTCTATAGATATATATCTTTTTTTGTAGGTTTTAAAGTACCTACAGGAAAAGTTAGTACAATTTTTGTGTACTTAGCTTATTTTCATGGAGTATTATGGAATGTCACGACACTAACCGCTCCTGCCCGAGTGTCGATGGTATTTCACCATTGTATTTTTAAAACAATAGCATTTGCATAATTAGCTTATAACGTTCCCACTGCTGATGCTGGCACACAGGCGTCTTTCTTCTATGAGAGGGAGCAGGCCCTAATCCACACGCGGGCCCAGTGCGGGTAGGTGATTGTCACGACATGTATTCAAATTTTTGTTCTAGGACATATACCGGTTTCCCGCACGAAGTTTTCCTTCACCATTTTTGAGAACAGTGATGCTGCATTTTTACAATAATAATGCTGAAATTGGAGAGCGACACAATTACGTGATATTCGCCAAGCTTATTAATAATGTAAGTAAATAAAGAGTGAATCCAGTGAAAGATAACAGACTAAGTGCTTTTGTCTGTCGGCTTTCTGACATGTGAACAAATAATTATATATACCGAGTTTCCTTAATAGAGCGGGAAAATTCTCGTTTGTGACAATCACCACCACTTCTGGCAAGTGATTTCGTTTTGATAATAATTTCCTTCCATCCTATTAGCAGCATGATATCTTAATCTAAGAGTTTGATAATGTCCATAGGTTTATTTCCTATTAATTTTGTAAAAAATATTATTAAGTATAACGATCATGATTCTTACGTTCAAGCTTCAAGACGCCAGTATGGACAGTTTTGCTTATAAGTAGTTACCTTAGTTGAGTATAAAAAATATACCTTAGGCTTACCTATTTTCAGTTTGCAAAATACATACTACCTATAACGCATTTTATTAACATAAAACATTATTATCGTTTTTGTGGCACTCTTCTATTTAGCCGGTTTTTATGACACTGTCGTAACCTTTCACAGTTTTAGTTTGATATTAGGTATAGTTCCATAGCGTACCAGCACTGTACACCGTTTATATTACCAAACTAATAACATAAAAGACAGAGCAGGCAATATTTTGTAAGCATTACAAATTTGTGTTACATTCTATAAAATAAAATGCTTAAAACCATAACAATGCCTCTATGTTATGTCATAACGTTTTATGCCTGTCATAGGTACAAATACTATATGAAAGTAGTAACAATTGACACACGGTAAATGTGTCTGTACGATATATTTTGAAAAAAAAAAATGGTTTTGCACCACTTGTAAATATTGCTATTTGAAGAAATGGCATACAGTGCAGTTGTTGAGGAGCTTTCAGTACACTTTTTGGTACATAACATCAGGCTTGTATTCCCCGAAGTGCTCAGTGACATGACGCCGTCACCGCGCAACCACCGCGCCGCCACCGCGCCTCTAAGCTGTATATATGCAATGTTGTCAGCCTACTGCAGCGCCGCCGCCACGCCGTCTCCGCTTGATTTTGTTAGTTCACTTATAAAGCTCGTGCATTTTCGCAAGTGGCCTTGCAAAAATGTAATAAGATAATACTTTGCACCTTTGTCCAATCCTTCGTGCTCAGGGACACGACGCCGTTGCCGCGCCGCCACCGCGCCGCCGCCGCGCCGTCTCCGCTTGATTTTGCCATATCACTTATAAAGCGCGTGGATTTTTTTAAGCGGTGCTTATTACATAAGACATAATTTGTATCCACATAAATATAGCTATTTCGTGAACACTACACAATGTAGGTGAAGATTTAAGAGCGCTTATCCTAAAAGTTGGCAACGTTGCAAATAGCTGTCAAATATTTACCTGTTTTGATTAATTTGGCAATATTACTGTATGGAAATATGAAATTAGGCTAACTTATTAACTAAAGTATTGATTATGAAATGCAATAATTAATATCGTTACACCGAATATATAGTTTTAGATGTAATATAAAAAAAGTATTTGGAAACTTTCCAATGCCTTTTATACACCTAAAACGGTTACAACATTAAATCCAGTGTTATAATTGCAATTCATTATTAATATTCTAGTGCGCTAGTTACCCACATTTCACATTTCCATGCAGTACCTAATATTGTCAATTTAATCAGAACAGCGAAATATTTGACATCTATTACTTTCAGAATAAACGCTCTTACGTTTATTCTGAAAGTGGGCAACGTCGCAAATCAAAGTTAATCAAACTAAATAGCTTCGTACAATACTACTAAACCATCGTTTTCACTTCCTCATCAAGAACTAAACACAATAGTTGTAATTACGATAAATGGCTAAACAGTATACAGGAGCGTCACGGACACTATCCTAGCTATATCAACTGTTAACTGTTATTGTGAATTAATCAGAGCTTAAACACTGGTGAAATCAATCCCTATAATAACTCAGTAAGCATTGAAACTGTGGCACTTAGGGTATTAATAAGGCAAGCTATACGTATATATTTGCATAGTAGAAATAGTAGCAGCCCGGAGTTTGGATTTGTACCCGGTCGAGGATAATAGGCTCGCCCCCTATTACATGGGACTTAAACATAACTGGCGAAAAGTTGGGAGTACCTACACTTATAGTATAACCCGTTGGGGATTACTGGCGTGATGTTATATTGGGTATGATGTTATGTATACCTAGTAGAAATTCTGTACCTATGGTAGCTGAAAATGGTGTATTATAAAAAGTATTATATTGCAAAAGAAAAAACTGAACAATAATATTTTATGTTAAAAATATAGGTAGTAGTGAAGCTATTGATTCAACCTTTTTATTTTTATTGAAATCGTTTACTTGGAAATACAGAAGCATTTAGGCTTCAGTTTTTCTTGAACAGATGTTAGATGAATTTCCAGTAAAAAAGAATAGCGGAATCAGAATCAAGCGTTCATTTTCAAATTTCCAACAAAAGTTTTAGTAATAACAACAACATAATATTTTTTTGTGGAAATAAAGTTGTGATGTCACATCAGTGTCCTAAAGCTTGTAATATTCATACTTTGAGTTTAACCCCACATTTCCATAGAGATTAATCTTAAACACGTATGTTTGACTAGCATACACTTGAACGATTTTAGCGCCAAAACACACAAGTTAATGGATAAATTCGATAAACCTTTATCGATACGCACCGCCACTACTCTATGTTTGCTTTCTCGATGGCAGTGCGGGACCCGTAAACATAGTGTGGGGCGACCCTTGTTCTCATATTCACGATAAGTGCTCACACAAAACTGTACTCTATATGATTTCAGTTTAAGTTCATAATTGTAGGTAACAAAGCGATAATTCGACGAGCATTGGTTATTGCGAAGCCACGTATAGAGTAAAGAAACCCTTTGCAACGTCGCATTTGGTGTGCGGTTCGAGGACTACGTTTTGTGGATTGTCATGTCGGCATGACCGAGTGTGAGTTATGGTCTGGGAAATTAGAGGCTGTAGCTGTAAGGTCTGCATGCAAATTAGCGTCCAATACATGGCTTCGTGTCATATTGTGTGGAGCTGTGCTCTTTGTGAAAATAGTTAGCGAAGTAGGCGATTGATTGTTTGATTTTCAGGGTTTGCAAAATCTCCGAGTTCTTTTATGGCATATTACTATGTACCTACCTACTTTAGGTTGTTGTAAACGTATAAAATAACAACTATTTTCCTTTGTGAGATGAAAATACATACTTACAAAGAAAGATAGTTGCTGCTTGAATACCTTTAGCAATTAGACTTTTTTCTGGAAAGCATAACTACCAAAAACAGATAAAATTTTCTGTGAAATAAGATGACATTTTAACAGTAACTGAGACATTTCAACTTAGTTTCTGGGTGTAAAAAAACCACAAAAAAGTATCATAATCCTAACTAATAATATTATAAATGCGTAAGTGAGTTTGTTTGTAACGCTTTCATGCTAAAACGACTGGCCGGATTTGGATGAAATTTAGCATGTGAGTAGATCATGTCCTGGAGAAGAACATAGAATAACTTTTATCCCGATATTCCTAAGGAATCGAGACTTATGCGGGTGAAACCGCGGGAAACAGCTAGTTTTAAATAAGTTCTAACAGAACAGTACATTTTCGCAAAATAATAATGTAGGTATACGCCCAATATTCAACCCCAAATTTAATAGGAACCAACATAATTTTACTCGTTGCATCAAAATAGGTCGTGCGCATTTTTTGTGGGCGAAAAACAACAGTTTTATTGGAATGGAGCATTCAACACAGGAGAGCCGTTTCAGCTTTTGAGCAGGTTAATGTTCATCACAGGAAACAAGGGAACCGGGTGAAAATTCACTGCACTTTGTACATACAACCGGGCATTTTAAGCAACTCTACCGCAGTTTAGGATATTTTTTGTGATGCCTTTCTGCTAATCTGCGAACTGGCTGGTTTTGTTGAATAAATTATTGGCTTTGTTTAATCAAGTTGGCTTGGTAGTCATTTTTGAAAATGGAAGGTGACCACATCCTTTATTAAGTTTTGGTTCAAACAAAGGAAGGTCCTCTTTAAGTCCCACTTCTGTTATTTCGGAACTAGTAGTTTCGTAACTAATATTACCCGCTTTGCACAACTGGTCGGCGGTTTTTGTGAATCCATTGTGAACTTTCGAGTCTGCGAACTGACCGGTATTGCTCGATAGTTATGGCTTTTATTGGTTGCGTTCTAAGCGAGGCAAATGGATTGTCTGCAGTGTGGTCGCCATTTTTTAAATGGAAATGTGAACTATAACAACGCACATTCCCTTGATATAGTGTAGGAATGTGTGTTATTGGAAAGGTGTGAGTGAATACTATTGTTATTTTAATAGCCAGTACATAGACATAGTTTGAATTCATCGAAAATTGTTTTCGATGCTCCTAAAATTTTGTCAGACAATTTCTACTTAAAGGCAATGGACACTGATGTGATTTACGAGGTGTTAGTATTACAGTACTGTAGTGATAGGCAATGATGGGCTTTTAATTTAGATCCGACACCAACGAATAGAACAATCTACCTATATTCATTTAACCCCCTCTTATTTTAACCTACATTCAAATCACAGATCCAACCAACGCATCACAAAGTCAAGCAACTGAAAGCATCATTATATAATATTTAGAGGAGAAAAATAAGCAATAAAGTGTGGGGCACATTCGACCCGAAATGGGCGTATGATGAGCGGCCATCGCTGAATAATGTATGAAGGGCCGGAACCACCCGACGTCAGATAACCTCGTGGCCAATAAACAGGGCCCTAGTAAAAGTTAGACGAGAAGAATGGATATTTATTTATCATAACTGTTTTATTTTTCGGCGGAATAAGGAAAAGAAGTTACTCGATAATTAGTGGAATAAATAATTATGTGTGTTCTAGAGTGGTTTCGATGTACGCATGTAATCATAAGATTCATTTCACGACACTATAATAACTTGTCTGTTTGATTACGAATGATTGCAAGCGTCTATACAGCGTTCATCAGAAGTGTATGGTCATATTTAAGGGTGTGTACCGACCATCAAACTGAATAATGGTTTTGAAGTTTTGTAAAATTATGTTGGTCCTGTGGTTCTCCACAGGACCAACATAATTTTACAAAACTTCAAAACCTTTTCGATCCAAATATAATATAAGGCCCCATTAAAATATATGGACAAACTTTTAGAAATCATTCAGACCACCAAAATAGGACACTAGTAAAAAAATAATAAGAAAAACGCATTAGATACTTACAAGAAAAATAAATCAGCTAACGAAAATACAAAAAAAATGTTGGTTACCCAATGCCATTTATTATTTTAGGTCAAAATAAAATCACTTTAATCAGTGTTTTTTTTTTGCTTGGATATCTTTGGTTAGACGTACTGAACGCTGTGTTAAAATTTGTCCATCTATTTTAATGGAACCTTGTATATGGGACAGAGAGTTAAGAGAAAATTTGTATTTAGAGACGAGAATTTCTAAATTTTCAAAAATACATAAAAATTGGGTTTTCTCGAATTCCATGAATTTTCGCGTAGGCTATGGGATACTTAATTGTTGCAAACGGGTCACAGTATCACGTCCTGGAAGGAATACGTTAAACATTTGGGTTGAGTTGGTATTGAACTTTTGTATGGGACAGTTGATACTTTTTTCGCGATAACAATGTTGGTTCCATGGAAAAAGTTTTTCAGTTTGATTGATTGTAACCACACCCTTAAATAATAAAATAAAATAAAAATAAAAAATCCTTTTATTTCTCGTAGATTTTACAGCTATCCATTTCGTTACTTAATATAAATCTGCAATATATATCAATCTATAATAATAGCAGTATTACAGTACATCTTTACACCTATCTGTTTCTAACTTTTTATTAAAACATTGTTTTTTACTTCTAGTATTAATATTCTTATTTTAGTTTTGTTAGTTTTAAATTTATTGTATTAAAGTATTAGTATTTTTGTTAGTAATTATTAATATTAATCTACATCTACAAGAACCCCAGGGTGGGTAAAGGCCTCCTCCAAAGATCTCCATTTATCTCTGTCCTGTGCTACTTGTCTCCAAAAAGGACCGGCTGTTCTTTTAATTTCGTCTTCCCGACGTGTTAAAGGTCTCCCTTTATTTCTTTTGCCTTGTGGGCCGCTCCACTCTGTGAACCTCGCGGTCCATCTCTGGTCTGTGAGTCTCGCAATGTGACCTGCCCATTTCCACTTTAGTTTTTGTGCATAGCTCAGAGCATTTGTTGCCTTGGTTATTTTTCTTATTTTGGTGTGTCGTATATTAGGCCTCTTAATATGCACAGCATTGGCTATCTGCCGGCTGTATGATAGTTTATTATATGTGTATCAGAAATGTGTGGTGATATTTAAGGGTGAAAAGATAAAAAAACTAGATAAAATACGACACACCTAACATCGTCACACTGATCAGTCCTCTACTTTCTGAATCCAGTGGTAAATCCAGCTTCCATCTAAAGAATACATAATAGGTTGGGGAAAAAGTTTCTTCGTATTTTTTAAGAAAATTCAAAACATTTTTTAACATAGTATGTTTACATTTAACTAAAGTATGTAGGTACCATTTTGTTCGATAACTTTTTGCCATCTTGTAGGTAGGGACATGATCCCATTGCTATAGAAATTTTGGGACTTCTGATCAAAATACCGCGACAAGTGGTTTTGGCAGTCCTCCCGTGATGTTAACCTGACACTGCCTAAAGAATTCTGAAGAGACCGAAACAGGTGGAAATCTGAAGGTGCAAGGTCAGGACTATACGGCGGATGCATTAACACCTCCCAGCCAAACTCTCTTAATTTTTGCTGAGTGGCTAAAGATGTGTGAGGTCTAGCGTTATCATGATGAAAAACCACACCCCTTCTGTTGATTAATTCCGGCCGCTTTCTCTCAACTTCTTGCTTTAATCTCATCAGTTGTTCGCAGTAGAGTTCAGAATCGATGGTCCTGCCTGGTGGTAACAGCTCATAATGAATAATGCCCTTCCAATCCCACCACACACACAGCATCACCTTGTTGCGAGTTAACCCGGGTTTTGCCACAGTCTGTGAAGCCTGACCGGCCTTTGACCACGACCTTTTTCGCACGTTCTTGTCGTACGTGATCCACTTTTCATCACCAGTTATCAGCTTCTTCAAAAATGGTTCGGTTTCATTACGTCGTAATAAAGAATCACAAATGAGTACACGGTTCATTAGGTTTCTTTCAGTGAGCTCGTGAGGTACCCAAATATCGAGCTTTTTTGTGTACCCAGTTTTTTTCAAATGCGCCAAAACTGTTTTGTGGTCAATTCCCAGTTCTTCAGCTACGTCGTAACTACTAATATGCCGATCTTGCTCCACTTTTTCAAAAATGGCATCCATTTTATCCGTAATAGGGCGACCAGAGCGACGTGCATCTTTGACATCAAAATTTCCGGATTGAAAACGCTTAAACCAAATTTGTGCTACTCTCACAGACACTGCACTAGGTCCATAAACATCGCAAATTTTTTTCGCGGCTTGCGTTGCATTTTTACCTTTTTTGTAGTAAAATTTTAAAATGTATCGAATTTCTTCATTAGATTCACTCATCTTGACAGTACGAAAAACAAATAAAAATCACACATTTTCCTAATTTGAATTTGGAATTATGTTCTTTAAAATTTAAACTTTCAATGATACCAAAACCAGCCAGATACACATAGTATAGCCAAAGAGATTTTATTACAAGTTCATACATACTATAATGCGAAAAGACTTTTTCCCCAACCTAATATAATAAGGATGTGCTTGAAATTCTTTGTAAAGTTAAGTGATACAGACATATCACTTAACTTTACAAATTTTTCAAGCACATCTTTTTCAAAATGGGGCTGTCTTACAGGTGTAAGACAGCCCCATTTCATGTCCAGAAAATCACTGTCCATTCCAAGGTTGCCCGGAAGAGATCGCAGTAAGCGATAAAGCCGCCCATTGTATATTTTGTTGTGTATTGCTTTTTCTTTTTGTAATGTATAATCTAGAGTCCAATAAAGTATACACAGTGTGTCTGGTCACCGGTGTCCGACCCGCTAAGACGAAGCAATATGATCAATTTTGTCGACAATTCCACCATAAGGTAATTTTTAATTTCTTGTTTGACAATTCGCGTACGTCATTTTGAACAATAATTATTGTAATAATATTTATTCCTTTTTAAACTAAACGCCATTAAATTGTTATTTTCCTTCTACTTGTCAGGATCTTTAAAGTAAAGAGTCATATTCAAAATACAAAAAAAAAAACAAAATATTTTATTTCACATAAACCTACAAGGGCACTTATGAAACGTCAGAAGCTAGGTGCACGGTTCCAATTGGTCGTTTCCTATGGAGAAGAACCGGCAATAAACTCCATGGTTACTCTTTTAATAGTAAATGGTATTTACAATGTTTTCAAATTACAGTGTTAATAGGTATGAGAGGACAGTGTAGGCCTATCAACAAGTACCAGGTACTTAGCAAGATAGAAAATGGTGACAGATCTACAGTCTGTTAAGCCTACAACGTTCTCACATTCACAAAATCTAATAGAAAAGAATCTATATAATAGCAAAATCAAATAATAAAAATAAAAAGCAATTTAGACCAAAAGACATGATTGCCACTACAGCTGTATGTAACAAATCTAATTTATTATAAAAAATATAATATTTCAGGTATATAATGTCAAATAACGAAGAGATATATCAAGGTAGTATGTAAATGAAAAGAAAAAGGTAAAATAAAATAATCATCTTAATTTGGGAGCAGTTAATAGACATTTACATAGTTATGCCGTTAATGAGGTACCAGGGAACCTACATGTGCAGAAGGAATTATTGCCAAACTTCCTTGTCTTCAACGTAGTCTTTAATTTTATAATATGCTTTTTTGATAAGGACACGTTTGATGTGGGTTTTGAACTTTCCATCGCTAAGTTCTGTAACCGACTTTGGCAAGTTGTTATAAAATCGAATATTGTTTATTACAAATTACTTACTAGTTTTAGTTAATCTAAATTTGGGTATCACAATTTCATGTTTACTACGTGTATTTATATTAATCACAACTCCTAAACTATTTGACGTACA
Organism: Xanthia icteritia; assembly: GCA_949128155.2. Classification (NCBI taxonomy): domain Eukaryota; kingdom Metazoa; phylum Arthropoda; class Insecta; order Lepidoptera; family Noctuidae; genus Xanthia; species Xanthia icteritia. Next base: position 8,599,016 of record OX421942.2, on the reverse strand, counting down.
GCTTAGGTCTTGACATCAGTCTTTAGATTATATCTTAATGCATGTAAAAAGTAAGAAAAAAGGTATGTCAACACTCAATTTTTTCACACTTTTTTTGCCTGTTGGATTTCTATATCGGTAGATATAAGAAGAAAAAAACAAATCTATATAAATTATATATAGGATTTGTCGATAACATTGATCATATTGCTTCGTCTTAACGGGTAGGACACCGGTGACCAGACACATTGTATAAATAAATATACCACTACTAAAAATTTCAGTTCATTTTCTCTCATATGTGAGCAAACTACCGTGTGTAGTGGCAATAATGCTTAACGCAGCGATGTTACTCAAAGTTTTATGAAAAATCAAGTTTAAAAGTACCGCATTTTACACACTTATAGTTTGTTGTATCTTATGAAAGTGTAAATAAACCCTGTTCAGGTCAAATTCTTACGAAATCATTCACTAAAGGGACACACTTATCCAACTTAATATCTCACCACTTTTTCCAAAAATGTTTGTTTGAATAACATGATTAAATTGTAATTATTAATTAACCTCAATTGTCAAATGAAAACATTTATAAAGTAATTTAAAAACAACTACTACACTATAACTATATTTTCTCAAATATGGTTGGAAACATTATTTTGATAACCTTCTTCGAGATAAATTTAAATTGTACTGGCCGAATATATGCAAGCGCCCGCCCGGCCGGCAATGTTTGTATGAAAATCCATATCTGTCGAGTTTAGCGGGCAAATAAATTACCATGAAAACTCATATCTGTCATGTTATTTAAAAATGGAACGAACTTTTTACTTCAACACATGGCAACCAAGGACAACTTATATCAGGGATTTTATTAAAATTTCGATTTGGTTTGCAAATAGAGCTGTTTCAAGAAAAGAAGAAACAAACGAACATGATGGCCTGTGAAAAATGATCGTTGTTCGTCAATGATTCTGAAATTTATAATTAATTTACTTGGTTTGAAGTTCCTCGCATTAGAGAAAAGTATACAAGCCTTGGCCGCAACCAGGCATTGATGGACTCGCGTATTTGTGCCTCGGCTTCACCTCGGCCCATATTTTCATGATCATCCATCAATACACTATAAATTGGTATCCACTGGTACGCTTTCTGGTCCATTAAGAACATTCTCATTAGATACTTTTGAAACAGATGATACTTCTAAATATCTTAAGAGGTTTGTTTTACTAAGATCTAACGACAAAAACAAAAATGAATTTTAAATCTAAAATAATAAGGAAAATCTGTTTCATTATATCATTGTGTCTTCACAATAAGTCAGTAAGTTTATAGCATGCTCTAAAGATTATAATTAGTCCACTGCTTCAGATAGCTGACCTATTTCAAGGAGAAAATAATAAAAACTTTTTAAAACAGCATACTCATGAAAAATTATGATCTCAGAGAGTGTCGTTAAGTTTTAACATTTTAGACTCATGAAAGTGACACAAAATGTCACACCACACTATTAATTTTGTGCACTCGACTCGAGTAAAAAGGCCGTGATAAATTAATTTATTTTGAAATAAAATAGGGCGGGTTTTTGAACAGCGATCACTATACATCAGCTGGTTAATAAAGATAATAAGCAATAATTTGTTGTTAGAAACCCAGCTAGATTTTCATGCGAAGGTAGAAAAACTGAATTCTGGGGTAAAAAAAAAACTTAAACTTTTAGGCTGAAATTAAAAATGAACCTCCTTTTAAAACTTCATGCACACACTTCAGTCATGTCAACGTCAAGTCGGATCAGTCACGTCTTTTTCAGGGACGTGTGTGAACAGATAGTCAGTCAACGCCTGTTTCGTTAGTAGCAATACTAGTTTTGATTTGCTGGTGACGCGACGTCTACTGAGATGCGCCGTTAGTGACGTGACTGATGTGTGTAGCCAACATCCTACAACTTCTATGTAACTATATTTTTTGACGTGACTCGTTGGCGACTTGACGTTGACGTGACTGACGTCTGTGCATAAACCTTTATAATCAACGAAAGTTCAGTCAGGGAAAAATTGATTATAAAATTGATACTTTACGTCAAGCTGCCGTGTTATATAATAGCCATCCGTTTCATACAGCTGTAAAAAAGGACAGTAATGTTTTCAATGTACCTACATATAATGGTCAACTTAAGTTGGTATTCAATTTGCTAAACAATTAATTTCCCTGAGTTTCCGTTACCCTAATAATGATGCCTTGTTGGCCTGTTATATTATCCCTGAATTAGAACGGATCTATCATTTAAACGCAATGGTCATGCATTATTGTGTAAATTGACATGAATTTACGCTTTAAATTGCACTATTACACTACGTACGTAATTGTCATGTTGGAATGCAACGAGTTGAAATGGTTTTAATAGCTATGTTACCTTTTGATGTGTAAGCTTTTGTGTAACATCTAAACGAATACCTAAATAGGAACAATCTGTATTTCAAATAACTTAAGTATGTATTTGTATATAGAAAATCGAACTGAGCACCATGTATCTATCACATAATTAATTTATTTGTTATTGCTTCATTTTTAATTCTTAATTCTTTTGACATTGTGGTATAGTAATTTTATTCTAGGTGCATCGTCCTCACATATAATTATATAACTAATGTACTTATACAAAATATTGTAAAACATTTTAAAATAGTAACCGTGGAGTTTCTTGCCCATTCTTCTCCATGCGAAAACTACCTTTTGGAAGGGGCGACTAGAATCATTTTTTTTTTTGTAAATGTTGTCGTTCAAAAGTGCCTTATAAGGGCCTATTTAAAATAAAATGATTTGACTTTGAATTTGAAAACATTTTACTACCATGTCATATGTATGTACCTACGACAAACGTAAGTCAATGCGTCTGCCAAAATGATGATTCTCATGCAGTTTCTATATTAGATACTGCACACCAACCCACATGACAATAAGTAGCAGTTAGAATGCAGCTTATCTGTCTTGACCGTTGTTATTTTCCACAACAGTAACTATGCCTCCTCTCTCGCTACTGGCGCGATAGCTAGCTTTCGTTCGACTTAGGTATACAATGTTATCTTAAGACAACCCTGCACGACCACATAATATGTCAAACTGGTTGAACGCATTCCGGTTCACTCCAACAAGCACATCATCAAGTAGTCCTCACTATACATAGTATCTTCTGATAGCGTCCTAATTAAGACGCAGATATATGCCAGTGACCTTGAGCGGTTAGCTTGCGTGTTCTGTACTGAGCTCAGGCAACGCGTCGTACGACCAGCTAGTCAGCCAGGCACTCGCTCATTAGGGAGCGCTGTCTCAAATTAGACGCATTATTAATGTATTATACATAAAACAAAAGATATTTGAATAAAAAACGTATACTATAAGATCAATAATAAAATTATCTTTAAAATGGTGAACGTTTCAGAAAAATACGCTTGATAGATTTTGCGTGATTCTCAGTTTTTTATCCGCGTTAGAAATAACTTTACAAATTAATTTCACTATAATATTTCCATATTAGTTATAAAAAAAATGCTCTAATTTAACATAATATTTTTTCATCATTAACACTACTAGTTTAGACGTGATCTTCAGTAAAAAATCAATAACCCTTCCCGAGTCCAGACAATCCGTTTCAAAATCGCACGGATGTCGAAGCATTTTGTAGGTATATAAATATATAAATACGTTTATAAATATATTGGATAGACCTTCGGAAAAATGAAGATTTCGTCAATATAGAGATATTAACACATTATAAATTACCTTCCTGGATTCGTTATGAGTTTACCTATTTGGTGATATATATATTTAAGGAATTTATACTGACCTGGCCTCACACTGACGTAATATGTTTATATTAATTATACGTCAAAAAATGCTGACCAATTAGGACTGAGTAGTTATGAGCCCATGGGTGCACATACGACATTTGGCCATTTTTTTCTTATGAGCCAGTGGGTGCACATACGACAATCAAGGAGATAAAAGTCGGTTATCGTCGCCTTAAAGGCTACGCGAACTATTCAACCTCCAAGTGACCTGCAACCACTGATAACGTAAAGATACAACTTTGTCCATAAATTACCATGCTCATTTCCCTCGCAGGATAAACAGGGACACTCAATCACGTGCTAGTGATCGTGGTAAGCGCTTAGACCTCAATGTATCAGCGTCCGTGGAGTCTTTAGTTAACAAAATAGGTGGCTGCGTCTTCTCCTCTTAGGGATTACATCCGCTTAGTTTAGTGGGACGGGGTACGACGGATTTTGTTGATATTTTTGATGACATAGTATAACAATTTGATGGTGTTTTTTTTTTTTCTGTTGTGGATCAACATTGGTGCACAACCTGGGGCCTATTTATTATAACTGACAATGTGACATATTTGTAAAAAAAATACAAAATTAACACATTTTTACGACAGGTGCTGTTTAATAAACCACTAAAACTATGAAAAAAAACTAGTAAAATTGTCGAATTGACGGATTGTCGCCTGTCACCTGTCGGTTTTATTAAAAAAGCCTGTGCTCGAACACGTGCAATTTGTTTTCGATTATATAGATTCGACTGAGCTGATTGTCTCTTGGAAAAAAATGAGTAGAAAATGTAACGTTATTGTTTTTGAGTAAAATCTGTGTAGGAAATATAACGTTGTTGCTTGCGAGTAAAAATTTACTGGACGGACGAATTCGGACGAATTTGGCAAATCGAATCAACCAAAACAAAAAAGGATTAATTTTGAATTCTTAGTAAAAAATAATCCGACAAGATTAAACGACATTTAATTGCAAAAAACATCGTGGACAAAATTCTTTTCTTAGTCTCTAACGGGCTTAACAATTCTGAAAAGGGCTTATCTGCGTCGAGATTATAATTACTTGGTCCCTTAAACCGCCAGTCTAGATGTCTTAAGGCGACACGGTTTTGTGAGCTCAACAATTAATCAGGCCACAAGGAAGTAATGGTATTGTTATGCGCTCAATTTATTATCGCTTTAAAGTATCTCCAGAGTAATTCAACTTCCCTTTGTTAGAAATTACAAAAGGGTTATACAATTTTTCCTCTTGGTTTAATACTTTTTGTATTCTATCATTTTATTTTTCATAATTTTTGTTTCACTGACGGCGTGCCTAATTCCGCCATAAGAAATAACTTTGAAAAAACATAAGCCGTAGTATTTTTTATGACATTAATTTCTATCTATACTATTGCAAAAGGCATCAACTTCTATATCGCAAATGAAGAAAAAGCAGTCAGTTTTAATTCTAGAACCAGAAAAAATTGCAAGTGGTAGGATGGTGAGTTGATTCACAGCAAAGAGAAATTAATTGCACATCTATATTTGATTCCGTCCATCAGATTGGATGCGTAATGTTCTCATTTATGAAATGAGAACATTACGCATCCAATCTGTAAATAAAAAAACCCATAAAACATGAATCAAAGGCAAAAAGGCAACCCTAAAAACACATTCAAACAATATAAAATGATCTAAATCCGTTTTTAAACGGCACTAAAATCAAGCAAGGGGTGTGAATAGCCTGCATAATTAGAAATCTGGGCTCTATTCCTGGTATTAATAACTCGCTAACGGTACTGAGCCGAAGGCGTAGCGATAACCATTAAGCTAAAAGCCTGCGGTACTTCGCCTAATGTGTCTTCAATTTAGAATAAAGTAATCTTTATCACGTCGTTAGAATGTATTTTATGCTTCAAGTTCTTGAGGACCTCATTGCGTTCTTTTATGAGCTATCATGGGTGATGGTGTTGTCTAGTGTTATGTTTTGATGACACCCTGTATTCAGCTAGTTTTCTATGTTATGGTCACGATAAATGCTCTTATATGTTGTTCTGTCCAATATTTTTTTTTAGATTTGGAAGGGTTTTGGGGGAATGACGTGGCAATCGAATACGCATACAATTATTAAAGAAATATATATAGTTGTCTAATATTCACCTTCACTATAAAATGTTGTTAGTTAACTAATTAGGTAAAAAATTCTGACAAAGTTGGATAGATGCTCCCATAGATAGGTACTGAATAAATTAACTGACTTGGTTTTACATCAGATCTTTAAATTTTTTGCGGTAGAAGAACTGCGTTGCAAGACTTTCATTTTTTACATGTTAGGTACCTATTTGATGGGATTTGATTTTTCTCAGAGAATCCATACACTCGATTTTACTATTTTCTTTTTTTTCATTATTTGGACTCTCGCTCTGAAAATGACTGATGCCGAATATGACGTTTTAATGTCATAGTGATTCCAGTGCGAGAGAGAAACAGAGCATGATCGATAGTGCCATCCTTTTTCTTACTGAAATTATGATTAATTTGAAATCAAATGTAATAATTATATAACTAACGCTTATTAGAATGTAATGAATTATGTAATCATTAATTTCGTGTAATTTAATCATTTGATATGAAACATTTGCAGTGCCCTTACATGCATGTCTTAATACTGTGTCATGAAATTTTAATGCATGCCTACTAACCAGTGTTTTACATGTTAGCAAAATAAATAAATAAATTATGGCATTAAATACGGCCATTGATATAAACATAAAATATTCCCGAAATCCACATAAACAGTCAATTTCCTATTCGTATTACGTTTTTACGCATCATCTCCGAAATTCTCAGTTAAGGTCTCGATTGCTCTCAAACTGCCGTTTTCACCGAAGCGCAGTTACGCACAGTTTGGCACAAACGTGATCAAAATATTTGTGCAAGTGTCGGAACAATGTTAACTGACTCCAATTTCCTCAATCTGAAACGAAGAGTTAATTGGATTACCAGTTTCAAGGCGAAACCTGATGAATTCCGTTATTGGAGAATTGTTATTATTTGTGCCATGGCCAGTTATATAGGTAAATCAAAATTATAATTTATTTGTGTTTGGCTTTCTGTATTTTGTTATTATTTTTTGATACTTATAATATTCAGTCCTTTTCAGTTTAACGTCTTTAATTTCAATATAATTTTGTAGATAGGAAAGATGATAGCGGCCATTTTGGGAGACCGACGCCATTCATAATCAATTATTCTTTCGTTTATATTGTTATTTTATTCTGATAATTTCTTACTATATTGTCGTCCTTTTTTCGGGCTAATAAGGCTAAGGGGAAGACCAAAGAAACGATGGATGGACTGTGTGAAAGATAATATTATGGCTGGTAAAGGTAAAAATGGTAAAGCTCATCACACACATTATAGATGATATATTACAGCGCTTAAAAATCTTTAAAGGTAAAATATATATTATCTTCACTGTGTATGGTGGTCCATTAAATTGTACGGTGAGCGATATGTCGACGATAATATATATTTTATATTATGTCCAAAATGTGTGACGAGCTTAAGGGGGTGACTATCGAGATGATGACTAATAAAGAATGGAAGAACAAAACATGTTGCGCCGCCCCGAAATAAATTGGGATACCCGAGTGGGTGGGACTGATGATGATGAAGGCATCGAAGAATTTATAAAAAAAAAACGCTTTTAGACCTAGTGACATATTTTATTGTGATGGTCATATTTAATGGGTTAATGGTATTATAATTTTTGCCTATTGAAAAAATAATTCGCACCGTGATACCAACTTCCTAACAGGTAGTCGACCTATAAAAATGACACTATGACCATTTTCCGAATTATTCGTATTAAAGCGATATTCATTTAGCCCTTGTTGCTTTCTCTATTCGTGAGGGTTACTATTCACACCAATTTACCTATACATGTTATTTACATAAGTAGCACACTGTTGACCGGGAGATTCAATAAGATTATTGGATAATAGCTTCATAAGCATTTTCATGGTTCAGTACCTACATTACAGGTTTAGTTCAATACAATAGATGTATCTATTGTGTATCAAATATTCGATGTTCAAACTAGAAAGAGACGTAAAAATCCATAAAACAAACATTTAATGGTTTTCAACGGCTTATTGTTGATTCGCACAATTTACTCACCCGAAACGGGGGAATCGACCCTTTTAAATAATATTATTTTGTTTTGTGGCGATTCGTACGAATCGTTCGTTTATTCGTACGAGTCGTTCGTTCATTCGTACGAATCGTTCGTTCATTCGTACGAATCGTAAGTTATTTTATTTTTAGGCGAATCGACAACTCCAGAAATCGATTCGCCTACAAATAAATTCAAAACTCGTCGACGGCAGCCGTCGACGAGTATCGACGGCTGCAGTTGCCTCTGCCTTTGACGTGACCCGTTTGTGTATATTTGAACTTAAAAAAAGGTTATTTTACGAATTATATTATCTTATCCACACTGCCACCAGAGATTCCTTCTTCCTTGACTACAACAGCTACATAATTATGTACTCCTTTACTGGCCCGATTTTCAGATCGATATTGTTATCATCGGTAAAAACATTACTACCCCACGTAACAAGTCTCCATTACGCCGTCAAAATCTGGTGGAGGGTATTTCGAAAACTTGATTCCTGACAAGTCTGACACGCGTCGAGAACAACAGGTCATTTATCATTGAAGCCCCTCACTGTCCAGTCGTGTTTATCGCTAAATGACATTTATGTCGTACACCGAAAAAAAAAATGTTTTATTGTAGTGACATTGTTGAGACTGTATTTACAACCGATTTATTCATACGTAGTTTTTTATTTAAGTTATTTTACCTGTTGAGTTTTTGTGGTTGAACAAACCCGGTTGTTGTTGGAGATTACAAGTATCCACTGTAAAGATAAAGATACATTTATTTGTTCAAACATGTGTAACATGATACATGAGTGCACGTATAGATGGAAACATAATTTTACCGGACCAACATGTTTTGCCTCACTTGGCGTACAAAATGTTTATTAATTAAATTGGCAATTATAAATTAATTATTAATATCAGTTTCATAAATAAAATTAGAGTCCGTGCAAAATATAGTCAATAATTGAACATATAATCAGAGCCAATACAAAAAGTAGTGAATATTAATTACAGACAAAATATGTCAATATACTCGTATAATAAAATTAAATCAACAATAAAATTCAAAATTGATCATTTAAAAAGTCTAAAATGTTACTCGTATGGTTGCACTTATCAGTAAGCAGCTTTTTAATTGTTTTATTAATTCAATTAAAAAATATTTGTAAGATCCAAGAGTGCACGCCCCATAATGCTCATTCCAAAAATTTTCCCATCAATATGTAAAATATCTCACTATATTATATTAGTTAGTTTTTTATGAATTATAATTAAAATGATTTGAATAAAAGAGCCATTTTAAATAGAGTTCCTCCTATGGCTGAAACGAAACTATTAAAGAAAAAATTAAAAGATTTTTTTTCGCAAGCTACTATCTTTTCCGGTTTCACACTAGATTGACGGGAAAAAATTTAAAATTTTGATTTTGATTTTTGTTTCGTTTCTGCTACATTAAATCAATTTTTGAAAAGTACAGAATTAATCTCCATTAAATTATCTAGGTGCATAAATTAAGTAGGTTCTGTGTACTAGCAGGAGTGTAACAATAAAAACAGTTGCAAAAAGAAGGCAAAATAAATTTTTCGATCGCAAAGCACTCTAATGCGAAGCATAACCCAAACATCCCGTACACAACGCTTTTGCGCTTTGAACACTGCGTCTTTGTTCGTTGAATTGCCCCAGAAAATTATCCCAAATCTCAATAAAGATTCAACAAGTTTGTAATAGGCCGTTAGTAAGGTGTTTGTATTGACAGTAGGAGCAAGTTTATAGAGGGCAAACGACGAGCTGCAGATTTCTTTACTTAGTACATTAATCTGTTTTTTCCAATAATTGCGGATCAATGATTAATCTCAGAAATCGGGCTGTATCTGCTGCTTGTATATTATTATCATTGTCAGATAAATTGAATTTTGATAAATTAAGTAATATTTCACGTTGTCTAAAATGCATTATGTAAGTTTTATTAAGATTAATTTTCAAATTATTGTTGCTAAGCCCGGTAATTATAGAGTTTAATGAATTATTTGCGTCGAAATTATAGTCAGATATTTTTTTGGATGCTATAGTTAAAATACTGTCATCAGCGAATAATATCATGGGTTCTTTAGTTGCGTTTGGTAGAATATTAATATATAATAAGAATAGAGGAGGGCCCAATACACTTCCCTGGGGCACACCATGCGGAATAAGACGCAAAAAATAAATAAAGATTAATAATACGGATCCATTAATCAAGGGTATGAAGCCACTGTGAGAAAATATTGCCTTGATACAACGCTGAGCAAAGTCTATGAGTAATCGCGGTAGATATCACTCAGGAGGAGATGCTGACTCCCAACAGTCCCAACCAATGGAAAAAGAAGAGTGAAAAACTGCTATGCGTCAAATAACGCATTTACAAAGGATCAGAAACTGAGTTAATTCAAGTCTACTATCACATATTATTTGCTTATCAATATCTTGATCTTTTACCTACTGCTGATGTAATTGGGAAGTAGCTTCTCGAACGGTCGCATTCAGAGCTCATGATTAAGGAAATATTTTTGTGACGGAGTACGAAACTAGTCGAGTAATTCCGAATCAAGTTGGAATAAATTTTTTGAATAGGAAAGCGAATTTTACTTCCGAACGAAAAAAGACAGTTATGACTTCCAGAAGCGCTATATTTTTTTTATACTTCCTGTTATTTATAACCAAGGGTATCTATGCAGGAAATTATTTAATGTTACAAGTTTTTTCTCAAGTTATGTTCTGCCAACTTTGGTACTTAGCTTGTTGAAAAGTTCCGATACTCACTCAAAGAGAAAAAGTTTATTTTAGATGTTCCGAATACCGACAAGAATGTCTTCGAAAATAAATGACTGCTGGGAATGAAGCCTTCAAAGTTGACATTTCACGACAGACGTGACAATAAATGTCACTTAAAACTCATTAATTCATTAATTTAGCAGCAATTATCGACTTTTTGGTCAAATCCAAGTACGTAGTGAAAAATGGTTGAGAGACACAAAACTGTCCAAATAATGACCAAGTTAAATTGTGTGTGTAGCTACACTGCTTCTATTAATTTAAAACAATTTTATTGTATTATAAGGATGAGTTTTATAGGTGTGTGGTGTGTAGATGATCGTGCAAATACCGACAAAGAATGTCTTCGAAAAGAAATAACTGCTGGGACAGGAAACTAAAGACTTCTAAGTTGACATTTCACGACAGACGTAACAATATACGTCACTTAAAACTCATTAGTTCTTTAATTTAGCAGACATTATCGACTTTTTGGTCAAATCCAAGTACGTAGTGAAAAATGGTTGAAAGACACAAAATTGTCCAAATAATGACCAAGTTAAATTGTGTGTGTAGCTACACTGCTTCTATTAATTTAAAACAATTTTATTGTATAATAAGGATGAGTTTTATAGGTGTGTGGTGTGTAGATGATCGTGCAAATACCGACAAAGAATGTCTTCGAAAAGAAATAACTGCTGGGACAGGAAACTAAAGACTTCTAAGTTGACATTTCACGACAGACGTAACAATATACGTCACTTAAAACTCATTAGTTCTTTAATTTAGCAGACATTATCGACTTTTTGGTCAAATCCAAGTATTTAGTGAAAAATGGTTAAAAGACACAAAACTGTCCAAATAATGACCTAGTTAAATTGTGTGTGAAGTTGCTGCAGCTGAATACCAGTATTTTACATAGAGCGACTGCTTATCTGACCTCCACAACCCAGTTACTGGGTAACACGATACCCCTTGGTAGACTGGTTGTCACACTTCCGGGCTTCTGACGACCTATAACCACTGTCAAATATCTACAATTGACAGCCGAGACCAACGGCTTACCATGCTTTTCCGAGGCACGGCCCCTCTGTACCTCGAAAAAGCACTAGCCATCTTGGTATGTAAAGATGGTCACCCATCCACGGAACAACCGCGGCAAGCGTAGCTTAACCTGATCGATCGACCCGTGCGGCTGTTATTACTTAGTCACAAGCCCCTCACATCCATATCCTCATATCAGTAATTATATCCCGCTCAACTGAAATAATCCATTGATATATAATAACGACCTTGTGTAAGTCGCGACCCCTACATTTTACGCCTCACTGGCTCAAGGGATGTAATACCGACCCCTTAAGTTTCTAATTGGGTTCATTGCCTCTAAATATTACAAGTTTTTACAGTAACCCTGAATACTGTAGTATTTAATGTTGATGGCGCCTGGCGTTTTATAATTTTCAGTACAAGAAGTCATGAAGTTTTGTGGTAGGTATTTAGTTGGAAGACAGGAAAGTTTAAATTGAAATAATGACTGCCTCGTTGCTCTAGTGGTCGCAAGCACTACTGCTGAGCATGAGTTCCTGGGTTCAATTCCCGGGTCGGACAAAGTGTTATTGGGATTTTGCATCTGGAATTTCTCAATAGCAACCTGGTGTCCGGATTTGTGCCCGGTTGATGGCAATAGGCCCGCCCCCTATTACATGGGACTTAAACATAACTGGCGAAATGTGGGTGTATTATAGGGACACTACTGCCCAACCCTTCGGGGAATACATGTGTGATGCGTATGTATGTTTGTAAATTGAAGTAATGACTCACATTTTTATTTTTTAACACTATATAACATTACGCCTGCATTATCCGATGGGTTAGGCAGAGTGCACCAATTTTTGAAAAGAAAACTTCTTTAGGCGCGTTGAGCACTTTTTGGGTGAAAATAAATCATGGAACTCGCGTCATCGTCACTGAACGCTTTTCATGAGCTATATGTATACTGTATATGTGTACTTTTTGGGTGAACAAAAAGCGTTAAATTCGCGTCATCGTCACCGCACGCTGTTTTCACTTCTATCGGCAGTCAAGCCAAGAAGAGAATCAAAAACTGCCCAAAAAGTATTAACTGTTGTATTGGCAGACCTTTTAGTATAATTTCACCCTCAGGGTTATTTTCTGGGAAGCCTTTTATCACTGGCAAGTTGTTAATAATTTATACTTTATTTTTAGCAACAAATTAAACAGAGCTATCTGCACTTTGCAAGAGCGTTTATACCTGAAAGTATTTCTGAGAAAAAACTTTAACAACATAGGAATTTCAAACTTAGGTAGAGACTTTTTCATTTCAGCATAAACCATCGTATCTACTGCTACAAATATAATCAATCAGAGACAATTTGTTTACATGTAATGCTTTTTATCTTAAACAGAAATCATTTCTTTAAGTGGATAGACTCTGACAGCAATTTACAAAGATTCATCTTCAATCTTCAGTTCTGAAGTAAGAAATAACTTTATCAAGAACTCTAAGCAGAAAGTTCTTCTTAATAAAACTTGGAGACATTTTCATATCTATTGATTGTAGCACAAACAAAAGATTGCGCACAAATTTGGCACTAAACAAAATTCTTAACAGATAATAGAAAATAATTTTCAAAATCGGTTAATTAATGACGGACTTAAGAGGTAACATTCATAAAAACAAAATACAACCGAATTGATAAACTCCTTCTTTTTGGGAAAACGGTAAAAAAAAATTATCTTATTTGACCAATAACTATAGCGTCCCAGACTAAAACCTAAGATACAATCCATTCGTGCCTAACAATAATACAGACAGCACTTACTTTTATATTCGTTTTATTGCTCTTAAAGACGTGAAGTACCTAATTAAAAAAGTTGGGCCCATAATCCAACTCTTCACGTTTTGAAATTGTTACAAGCGGTTTTTTTCAGCGGTTTCCAGCCATCCCCGGGGAAATCGGCGTATTCAATTGCCACAGTAATTCGTTACTGGAAAACGTAATTAGGTTTAACGAGTTTGCAAGGATTGCTGCTGTAATCAACAATAAAATAGAGGGAGGTGTAATTAAAATCATTGCTAAAGACCTTAAATGTGTCAGCTGTTTTCGGATTTTCTTCAACTGCTTCGCAAAGCGTTCTATTTTTCTACTTTCTACTAACAATTTATTAATCTCCGTTTCTTTGTATTATCTTAGGGAACCAGAGGAAAAACAATGACTGTTTTCTTTTGAATAGAGCTTAAATTTAAGCCGGCAGGTATAAAATCAAAGTGCTTTTAGGGTACCCACAGATTTTTATTTTCACTTAAACAACTCTCAGACCGAGTTGTGTAAACTCGACGGGATGACTAGCGTTCGAGCAACTGTAAGATACGTACTGTGAATGTACGATATTTTCTTTATAACTTGAGCTAAAAGGAAATACCACAAAAACACAATCCTTGAACCTACATTAGGTTCAAGGATTGTGTTTTTGTGGTATTGAAACTGATCATAAGTTTCATTCGTAGTTGTTCAAAGAAATCTTGGGTGCCCTTAATCTATCTTTTCAGTCCAAACTACCTACTTCCGAGTTAAGGCATCCTGTTTCACGCTATATGTATAACTAATTCGATCTTGATCCAGTCTCATCCGTTTGAGTCTAACGATAATCACATTAAAGCGTCAATGCTTATTATTGAAATCTTTTAATTCAAGTAGGTAACATAGACTCATATTAGGTATAATATGAGTCACACACACACACATTAATTAAAATTACATACAATTAATTTTTTTTCTTAGGTAGGTGAAATCAACAACAACAATTCAAACATTTCAACGGTCAACAATAATTGCAACTACAATTTGATTTTAGCGATAAGACTACCCATTTTCACACTATGTAAAACTACATTTCAAATGTAAAATCTTACCGTGAAAAAAGCTGGTAAGTGAGCTTAAAATGAGCTGGTTTTCTACCTAACTCAAATTTCAAAATATTTTATTTCACATAAACCTACAAGGGCACTTATGAAACGTCAGAAGCTAGGTGCACGGTTCCAATTGGTCGTTTCCTATGGAGAAGAACCGGCAAGAAACTCCATGGTTACTCTTTTAAAAGTAAATGGTATTTACAATGTTTTCAAATAAAACAGTGTAGGCCTATCAACAAGTACCAGGTACTTAGCAAGATAGAAAATGGTTGACAGATCTACAGTCTGTTAAGCCTACAACGTTCTCACATTCACAAAATCTAAAAGAAAAGAATCTATATAAAAGCAAAATCAAATAATAAAAATAAAAAGCTATTTAGACCAAATGACATGATTGTCACTACATGCTGTATGTAACAAATCTAATTTATTATAAAAAATATATATAATATTTTAGGTATATAATGTCAAATAACGAAGAAATTATGTCAAGGTAGTATGAAAAAAAAAAAAAAAAAAAAAAAGGTAAAATAAAATAATCATCTTAATTTGGGAGCCGTTAATAGAAATTTACATAGTTATGCCGTTAATGAGGTACCAGGGAAGCCACATGTGCAGAAGGAATTATTGCCAAACTTCCTTGTCTTCAACGTAGTCTTTAATCTTATAATATGCTTTTTTGATAAGGACACGTTTGATGTGGGTTTTGAACTTTCCATCGCTAAGTTCTGTAGCCGACTTTGGGAACTTGTTATAAAATCGAATACTGTTTATTACAAATGACTTACTAGTTTTAGTTAATCTAAAAATTCTATAACAAATACACAATAGTTCTTCATATTCCGCCAACTAAATTCGGCATGCAGACTTTGTGACAATTACAATGATTTTAATTTAGTACTAAATCAAGAATTGTCTGAATTATCAAATTACAAATGTCAACTAAAAATAATTGAATTACAAATTTTCTTCTATTCTATTGATAGCTAAGTGTTCACGGTGACATATTTACAGAACAGATTGGCTGCAGTAGGTACTGTAGCTGTTTATACAGAAATACCTACGTTACAGAATAACAGACAATTTTATTTCCAGTTATACGGTGTGTTTTATTGGTCCAACCAGGAAATTATTTAAGTATTATTATTTCCCTTATTTATATACATATAAATTACATTTTTAAATATAAGAATATAAAATAAAAAAATATTTAAAAATATTGTAAATAGCCCACCGGTATCGGGAACAGGGTCCAAGTTACCGGCGGTCAGGGCTCCAGAGAGAAGATCCTCCTGAAGTACCGCAAGCCGTGTCCAGGAGTACCGCTTTCTGAATCAAGACCTTAATCCAGCTGCCCAACGAGAGCCTCCTTAGGTGTTCGTCAAGCATTTTTTTTTTTATTTATATTTTTAATATTATGTTATTATGTTTACGGGCCGATTCAAAATTGAAAAGCTCTGAGGGTATTCAATTATTAATCTTCTTACTGTTCGTATGAGCTATGTGGGTCAATCGAGAAGAGTGCGTTGGTCAACGCTAACATTAGATTACGGTATACCTACCTACACTTGTATGTTATCTACATTTAAGTTTAAGTATGACTAAGTGTAATTTCAAAATATTTTGAAAACTTATCAGTAGTGCTACCACTTCATAGATCAAGCCATATTATTTATTTATAAAATATTTTAAGGACACATAATGTAAAAAGACGGACTTAATGCCATAGGCATTTTGTTATCTCTTTATACCTATTATGTTTTTTTCGGTTTGTAGGTGTTGTACTCTCTTCATGGGTCAACGTTCAGGGACAGAAGCTGACCTGCCAGCAGCCTATGTTTGTTATTTCTAACAGATACCGCAATGCAATGTGGCGACATCTACATCGCCACATGTAAACTACGCATCAAAGATCTGACGTCACACAAAATCCTGACGTCACACAAATTCTGCATCGCGCAATTAGAGTTTACCGCGCGATCGACATATATACAAGCTCCCGACTTCAACCATTGGGCAGTTGCCCGCCAGAAACGTCACCCGTCTGGTTGGAGGATCCTCCCTTTTCATTTTCTAAAGGAACTATACACCCTGTTCCTCATACCTCTAAATAAAATTCTAATTTCCCTAGGGGTTCCCGAACACCTTTCAGCACTCGCTCAGTATAACCCAGTAACTGGTTGTGACAGTATTTGAAAATATGTGTGTCAAATCGTAAACGGAATTGTAAATTTCCAAAGAAGGACAGTCAAATTAGCATAATCAGCCTGTTATGTTTCCATAGCTGGGACATAGGCGTCCTCTCTGTGAGAGGAAGTGGGCCTTAATATACCACGCGGGCCAAAATAAAAATTAAAAAAAATTCATGTTTTCATGCAGAGTATAATTATTAAATCACTATTCTATACAAAATTGGTAACACAAAGTCCGGTACAAACCTAATAAAAATAGCACTAACCAAACCAAATTCAGAGCCCAAAAAGTTTTTAAAAACAAACACGAACTCGTAAATTCTTTTTCTAAAACAAAGCGTACAAAATCCTAAAACCAAACAATTTTTAATACTTGGCCGCAAAATTAACCGTGTGGCCGCCACATTCTTTTAATTCCGGCCGCAAAACAATCTCAACAAAATAAAAAAATGGCCGAAATACTTCGTGAAAACAACGACACAGAAATCCTGGGTCTACAGGTAATAAGTGAAAGTGCCTCGGCACCGCCAAATTAAATATGAATGCCGTTGTAACAGTACTCGTTCGTAGTTGAAATATAATCCTGTACCTACCTTTTTCAGTTCATGTTGTTTTTATTGTAGTTTTTACGAGCGACGCGACAGTGATAGTGACGCAGTCGCAAGGTTACATGTATAAATATTGCATTAGGATGTATCGGTTTGTCGGTATTTTCTGGTATTTGTTGACAGTTATTCCTGTGTTATTGTGTCAGCTCGGAAAATATATTACATGACCTCGTTAGAATAAATATCAAGGACGCAGCATTTAAATAAGTTTTCTTTATTACTATTAAGAGCGTTTATCCTAAAAGTGCGCAGCCAATTTTGTTTAATTTGGCAATATTACTGTATGGAAATAAGAAATGTGGCTAACTAGCGAACTAGAATATTAATAATGAATTGTAATTATAACATTCAATTTGATGTTTTACCCGTTTTAGGTGTACAAAAGGCATTTGGAAAGTTTACAAATACTTTTTTGCATCTTAAATCAAATATTCGGTGTTGCGATATTAAATATTGCATTTCATAATCGATATTTTAGTTCGCTAGTTAGCCGCATTTTTTATTTCCATACAGTCATATTGCCAAATTAATAAAAACAGCGAAATATTTGACTTCTATTTGCGATGTTGCCGACTTTCAGAATAAACGCTCTTTTACATTTGCAAAAACGGATGTTTTCTTCGTGAGAAGTCATGAGCTCTGGGTACATCATAAGAATCAATTTGTTTTCTACGAATTATTTTCAATAAATCTCTTAAGGGATGATGAAAAATAATTCCATATATTTTTTTAACTGTTACAAAATAAGCAGAAAGAATCGATCTTCATCGCTTCGATCTGTAATCTCTCCAGCTTCCTTCACTTCCATATTTCATTCACATAACTTTCATTCACTTGAACTCGATTCGAAGCGCTCATTTTTCATAGCTGTGACTGGTACTTGCAATTCATGCTTTGAACGTGCAATAAGTACTGAAACCTCTACTTATAGAACCAGCTCTGAAGTAGATTATCGTGTTTTGCGCTAAAATGCTGCTGGTCTTCCAAAGTGATTTTGGAACATTTTAAAATGAAATTTTTAATTCCTGATTTCCGAATTTTGCTCAACTGTAGTAGTCGAGCAAAATTCGGAAATCAGGAATTAAAAGTTTCGAATTATTTTAAACAAGCTTTCGCCCGCAGCTTTGACCGCGTAAGTATCTCACGGGAATATACTACCGGGATAAAAAGTATCCTATGCGTTAATCCAGGTTATAAACTGTGTGCCAAATTTCATCCAAATCCGTTTAGCCGTTTTTGCGTGATTGAGTAACAAACATACAAACTTTCACATTTATAATATTAATATAAGTATAATATACGAGTGTATGGAAGTAGTAGGATTTTAGTAGGATTCCTATGACTTGGAAATTTAAAATAATTCGAACTACACGGGGACCCTCGGGGACTATTGTGTACGTATTTTTCTGTTTTTTTCTGTTTATTTGTTTATATGTGTGTACATAAATGGTTAAATAAATAAAAAACCCGGCCAAGTGCGAGTCGGACTCGCACTTGTATTAAGATCGAGCAACAAAACGCCGAAAAAAAACACGTTTCTTGTATGGGGACCCCTTTTAATTATTAACTTTATTATTTTTATTATTTTTTGTAAAAGCGGCGGTGGACTGGCAATGGAGCAACACAATCTGTGAAAATTTCAACCATCTATCTATTTTGGTTCATGATATACAGCCCGCTGACAGACGGACGGACAGGCAGCGGAGGGTGCCAACCAGAACCCTATTACTAAGGGTTCTGGTTGGCACCCTTCTGGTACGGAACCCTAAAATTGAACGTTAAGTGTGATAAGATCTCAGTATGGAAAAAAGAAGACATGCTGCGTCGACCCAAATAAGTAAAAATAAGCCCACGTCGCACGGACGTAATAAAAGCGCGGCGATTTTTTTTCGTGCACTGGCTTTTCTACGCTCTGCTTAGCGCCGAGAGATGAAAATCCAACCGTCTGTTTTTTCAACGCGCTGGGACGAGAGTGCGCGTCCCAACGCGTTGGATTCTCAACGCTCGGCTCAACACGGAGAGTTAACAATCCAGTGCGCGATAAAATCTCGCCGCGATATTTTACGTCCTCGCATACGTGGGCTAAGGTTACGAGCTTTATTTTGAGTTCATAAAGATAGAAAAAGTATTTATTGGGATCACGCAGGAGATAACAAATAAAACTATAATAAACACGTACAAAATAAAAAAACAAAGTAAAAACAGTAAGTCCTGTACGAGACCAAAAGGCACCTATCTCAGCATGATCAGTTCTTCTGGCGATGTGTGGCGATCAAAACAATCACACAGTAGCTAATCAAGCGGGTGAAATAGAAAGTTAATAATGAATTGTACATACATGACTGTTTCTATACTTTTCCAATTCAATCCCTCTCATTATTTAGAATTAGAAGACAGGGACCAAAATATAGGCAGTATTAAATTAATAACCTCTGAATATACAGTTCTGGGCCATTACCTACATAACACAATTATACGCCTTCCCATAATTGTGTGTGGAGCCGTCTAACCACGTTTTGTGTTCCATCTGATATAGAATACGTAACTGTACATATGTAAAATGTACAGTTAGGTATTCAGTATTCGTATGTCCGTAGGTATACAGACATACTACACTGCTACGTTATTTTAGTAAAATGCTTGCGGTACTTTCTAAAACCGAAAGTCCTATGAATAAAGTATTACTATTTTTGCTAGTGACTGAGGTTAAACTTTGAATATTTGAAAATAGTTTAAGTCAAATTGTGCTGGGTTCTAAACAGAATTTTTCAAATGTTGTACTCGCATCTTCGGCCAACATTCATGGCCAAAAGCTATCACCTGGTTATTTATAACACAATACTCCGAAATTCTAATTTCCCAAGGGATTCCCGAATGTCCGTCAGCAATCGCTCAGTATGAAGCAGTAACGCATTCTGACGTGGTTCACAGTATTTCGAAGAAAACACGGAAGTTTGATTGGACAAACGCTAGATCATAACCGTAATAAATCGTTGACTTCAAAAGAAGGAAAGTCAAATTACATTATATTGAATTAAAATTTCTTATTTTATTTTAATTTAAATTATCATAAAAAGCTATTAAGTATATTTTGTTTTGTAATTATTTTATTTTAATTTAAATTATCATAAAAAGCTATTAAGTATATTTTGTTTTGTAATTATTTTATTTTAATTTAAATGGTCAAAAAAAGCTATTAGGTATATTTTGTTTTGTAATTATTTTATTTTAATTTAAATTATCATAAAAAGTATTAGGTATAAAATAAAATATACCTAATACTTTTTTATGATAATTTCTAAATTATTTACGTAATAACATAACATCACGCCTGTATCCCTCAAAGGGTTAGACAGAGATGCACTTACATATATTACACCCATATAACCCATCAGTCCCATGTAACGGGGGGCGAGCCTATTGCCATCAACCGGGCACAAATCCAGACTTCGGGCTGCTACTGAGATATTTCAGATGAAAAACCCAATAACACTTTGCCCGACCCGGGAATCGAACCCAGAACCTCATGTTCAGCAGTAGCGCTTGTGACTACTAGACCAAAGAGGCAGTCTTAATTCTTTGTCGGTATTAATTCGTCATTCAAACGATATACCTTAATTCCTTTTCATAAAACATAATAGCTAAACTCATCGCTATAAGATACGCGTATTATTCATTCATTGTTTTCCCTTAAAACAAATGAATGCAAAATGTTTCGACCCCTTTCACAAACAACATAAATTATGCAGACCGTGTCCATTATATACTTTATCTCAGAGACATGTATGCAGATATATACGGTCTAGATAGGTGCTAAGTTTGACCTGATAAATCGAATTAGGGACACAAGGGACTGAGCTGGAATGACGGACAAAATTAGCTGCTTTACATCGTAAAGTTTGTTGGCCTAATAAATCACTTGTAGGTACGTATAAAATTAGTTACTATGTGGCCAGTAATTTATTGCATTTTAAGCAACATGTTTTTAATGGTTACCTAAGCTAACCTTTTTACAAAGTTCTTGGATCGTAATACTGATAAGATATGCTATAACACAATCCAATTGTAGAAACCTTTCTGTATGATCACTCTGCAAACTGTCTGGAACACGAGCAATTTTCAGTAACACGTGGGTTCTAAAATTATCTCTCCACAGTAGCGCTCAAAGGCTCATCTAGCAAAACATATTTCGCTGTCCTCCAACCTGATGAATGGGCAAATGTTCCCTAATTGAATATTAAATGCGGCTGCCTACGAGCCGCATGACAGCCGGGCTGAGGTCACAAATAAGGTCACCGTCACCTTACGCTCGGATTACTACCAGCCTACCCGAAAATCATTTGTTTTCTAGGGATACCTAGCAAATGCTTCGGGTTTTGTGCGTAAAGCCTTAAACTCCCTGATCAGTCGACAATGTGTAGGAAGATGAAACTTTTTCGATACAGTTAAGTATCTAATGTTGTATGGTGTTTTTTTTCTATCGATAAGTAGTGCGGGGTTTTTAAAACACACGGATTTTGGCAATCAATAGATAACCATCTATACTCGGAGGATTTTTCAACAAAATTAAAAAAAAAATATTTAAATATTATTTTATTTCACATAAACCTACATGGGCCCTTATGACACGTCAGAAGCTAGGTGCACGGTTCCAATTGGTTGTTTCCTATGGAGAAGAGCCGGCAAGAAACTCCACGGTTACTCTTTTAAAAATAATGGGCTTTTACAATATTTTCAAATAACCGTGTTATTAGGTATGGGAGGACAGTGTAGGTCTTTCAACAAGTACTAGGTACTTAACAGAATAATGATGGTCAACAAATCTACAGTCCACTAGGCCTACAGCGTTCTCACATTCACAAAATTGAAAAGAATCTATATAAAGATAAATAAGTTAATAAAAATAAAAACAAAATGACGTGATTGCTATTACAGATGTATCAAATCTGAATAATTGTCGTGTCAACTGTAACTATATCCTCCTTGGAAATTATGGCATCATTATCTTAACACAAATTTGTTAATGGTCAACAATTTTACTCTTTCAAACGTAGATTTCTTCTTAAGGATCATCTTTCACCCACATTTTTCAACTAAGGTGCGGGCCACAAGGACATACGGCAAAACCAATATTGATGTTACCGAATACTTGATATACGGAACTACTTTTGTTTACCTTGTCCCTGCCACAGGTGCTCTATATTTATGTCTTATGAAAACCTCCTTATGTACAGGTGTTGGTCGTCTTTATGAAAAATAATATGGCGTCGTATATTTTCAGTATTAAGTTATAATATAGAGAGGTCCCGGTTCTTTTACGAGTTCATTGTCATGAAGGTATTTGGTTTCGGATTATCTGCTTTGGGATTAGTCGTAAACATTTAATAGAACACTAGGATTGTGATTTTGAGGTCACATTTGTTACCTTCATCATCATCATTTCAGCCGAATGACGTCCACTGCTGGACATAGGCCTCCCCCAAGCACCGCCACTTCGACCAGTTATGTGCTTCTCGCATCCAGCGGCCTTTACAAGGTCATCGGTCCACCTTGTGGCAGGCTTTCTAACGCTACGTCTTCCGGTGTGCAGTCGCCACTCCTTTCGGCCCCATTGGCCATCTGTTCTGCAAGCAATGTTCCCTGCCCGCTGCCACTTAAGTTTGGAAATTCTTCGGGCTATGTCGGTTACCTTCGTGGCTCAATAATAAATTACATATCGATGTTTCATCATTTTGGTACCGTAAGATACCGTACCGTAGCGTAATAACCAAAGTACGTAACATCAAAATTTCCTAACTTGTTGGAATTGAAGATCAGTAGGTAAAACTCGCTTAATGACTTCGGTAATCTAATATTTTGTTTTAAAACCACGGAGTGGATTTAAAATCTTATGACTTATGTATAAAATTATCGTTTACGTTTATCCCTCCCACATGATTTCGAGAAAAATACCTTGACAGTTTGAATTTTTCTACGACGTTTATTTTGATGAAATTCCATGAAATCCAAGTATTAATTAAGGCAGGATAATATTTCGGTTTTATTTATTCCTTTAAGTCGTACCGATATAAATTTTATTCCTTTTCTTTATATTGTGTTTGGAGGCTTCGACATAGAGCTATTCGAACTTACGTCAAACCTGATTTGGAAGCAAGGTGATCCCGAAGGTGACTGAAGAGGATTGGAGTATCGAAAGACGATGGGATAACCAAGCAAATTGTCGTCCTAAATATACCATATCAGTGCCAAACTGCAGTTTCATGGCAAAGCTCTATTTTTTACCAATGTACTAGATACGCGTGGTAAAAAAATGGGAATGATATAATTAGTAATTAATACAAATGATATATACAAGCCCCGATTATTTTTAATAACTTGTAGGCACAACTCAATTTATTCTTAAAACGAGGAATGTCATTTATGACTTGATAAATTAATCTCATACTTCATATTTTTGTGCGAATCAAAACCGCTTTGATATAAAGATAAATTACATACAAATATATGCTATCAGAGTTGCCAAGCGCTTTTAGGTTGTTGATAACTTGGTGTTCTTGAACTTGACTTCTAAACTGACCGTCAAATCATTTAACTAATAATACATAGTTCAATCATTTTATACTGCAGAATGTAAAATTTATTTATTTATTTACTATCACCACTTACATTTGTTTTTACAGGTAGGGACCCAATACAACAATGTAGTCACAATTTTCACACTCAGAGACGTTACACAAAAACCGATTAAACACCACCACCAACAAAAATGAAGTCTTTTTAAGCTGTCCTATTAAGATTAACAGGGTCCAAATTTATATCTCTGTTAACATGGATAATCAATTTACAAAAAAATATAAAAATATTTCTTTAGTAATACAACGTTATCAAATTGTATCCCCAGCAAACTGCTTGCATCAAACATGAAAACTGAGCGTTACGCTCTAAAGTTTCAAACTGATATTGGACAGTAATATGCTATTACTGAATCGCTAACTTCTAAATCAAAGTTCCGAACATTTTCTCTTCTAAAGTCAACCGTCCACTGCTACGTGGGATATGCACGGAGAGGTTTGCCACGTAAGCTGCGCAGTATGAACTGCGCAGCTTGTTTGACAGCCACGCATCCGTGCGTAGCGTGGCCGTGGCTCGCTATAGATGTTCCCACCGACATTATCATACTAAGTGAAGCTGAGTACGTAGCTTAGCCGTGGGCTACTGTGGAGCGGTGCCTTAAGACATATCGAAGTCAAGTTGGCAGATTCATCGTGTTCAAGTTCTAATCTCGAAGTCCGAGAGCAGAATCACGAGCTCCGTTTATGACCAAAGTTCTGGTGTTTGTGCCCCACAGACAATGCGACCTTAAGGACACAATAACTGTGCCCTCGACGATTAAAACAAGGCTCTCGTGTTATGTTAATTGTTTACGTGACAGCCTTAAGAATGTAGTAAATACTAAACGTTTAGTTAACTTGGTAATTACTGCTCTGAGTGATTTGTGTTAATGGAGCGGTAATGTATTGCTGTTAATGTTTAATGAATATGTATTAAAGTTAATAGTATGTAACTTTATAGCTATGAAGGTACTTGAAAGAGTTATAACAGACTAAAAACAGATTCAACATTGTGATAGCGAAGTTTATAACGGCTGTGTATGAGTTCGAAACTAGTCGAACAAACCCGAAATGAAGACGTGAGTAAAACCCTAGAATTTTAATAGTCAACCATGAAAGTGCCTAGTTTAAAGAAAATACATTAAATTGAATATCTCCGGCCTTGTATGTACAACTACAATAAAAAAGTATTGCGATCTGTATCTGTTAGCAAGACTTTTTGATAAAGACAACCCTTCTCTTGTAAGAAGCATTCGTCTACGTATGGGCTGGTGTTGTAATGACGTCACGTATTGCACATTGACTTCCCTGCTACGGATCGCAGGTTCCATGGCCGCACGAAACAAATATTTGTATGGCGTATACCTAGTTAGTCAGGTATTGGGAGTCTTGGTTGTTTGTGCATGTAAGATTGTCTGCAGGTAAACTGCATCCAAGAATCAAGAAATAATATGAAGGCGCAGCAAATGGAGCCGTCTTATTTCGTTACTGGAATCACCAAAGAAGTCGGCTAAGAGTGACACTGGCTCATTACTGTCACTGGCTACTAACTGACTGACTGTCTTCTGAAAACAGATGATATCAGTGGAGCCGCTGTCGTACCACGACAAACTCTAAATATATCCGACACAATACTGATGAAATTGAAGCTGCTGGAACCACTAACAAGATGACCACTTCTGTTAAAGGCCTAATATCCTGCGCTGTTAAATATATTTCTTACCTCAAAATCTTAGATGAAACATTATTATGTTTTAGTAAACCAACGTCACAGCCCAATGAGTCCCTATTAATGACTAACAACATAGCGGTAGATTCACCGAAGGTGGCGGTATGAACTGAAATTCTTTAACAAAGACTGGTTCCTGACTGTAGATAGAGAGAAGTGAGGTCTTTACCCTGCAGTGGGGCAATCATGTACAGTACAACTATTTTCTTAGTGTCTCTAGGCAAACTTCGAGTTCTGGATATATATAGAGTTGTTAACACTCTTTATAAAAGAGTATTAACAACTCTATATACTTCCAATGCAAAGGGCTTCAACTGATCCGTCGACTGACGAAACACGAAGTTTGCCGAGGGACATAAAAAAAATAGTTGTACTCTAATAAAGTAGGTAATGAAGATTATTTCGTGTATGAAAACCTTATTTAGGTGGACACTGTAGCAGCGATAGCCTAGTGGTGTGACCGCGGACTGCCACATCATAGGTCTCTAGTTTGAACCCAAGGCACGCACCTCTGACTTTTCGGATTCATGTGCGTACAGTATAATAACACTCGCTTCATAAACGTCGAAAGAAAACATCGTGAGGAAACTGCATGCTTGAGAGATATTTCTCGACGGAATGTGATGGCTTCACATGCCGTCGAGGGTACTCAGAGGCCCATGGGCGTTATAAAAACTCTGACACCAGGTTAGTCACTAACCACACGAAAAAGAAGATGGACACTGTTATTTATTGTAGACACAGCGCAAATACTCAATTCAGTTATCGTCAATTAAAATTCGAATCAATTATAATTCATACAGAGTTTATTATTGATACATTTCTGCTAAATATTCAAGCACTGTTTTCTTGATTATAAAGTTAATATTATGTGAACTCAGGTTTGTCTGTCCTGACAAGAGAGCTTCTTAAAAGTTTATTGCCTAAGTTTTAAGCCATCAAATGTAAGAAAATTCATAAAAAAGTCTGCAATATTGAGATTTTTTAAAATATTTAATACTAGCTGTTGGCTGTGACTTCATCTGCGATCTGATCAAGGATAATGAAAATGTTTCAATATTATTTAAGTAAGGTCAATATGTAGATGTCATAATAATTATAATAAATAAGTTTTACATTTTACATTCAAAATATTCATTGATGAAATAAAAACATCTCTCACACAACCAGTTATATGTATGATGTAAGCAATATTTTGTAACAATATTATGATTTAAAAGAGTGTCCGTGGAGTTTCTTGCCCGTTCTTCTCCATAGGAACCTACGCTTTGGAATGGGCTTCATATTTCTGACTGACTGACCCCTTGACAATTCAAAAGTGCCTGTAAATGGTTTAATTGAAATAAATGCTTTGAGTTTCAGTTTTGAGTTATAGGTTTCTATGAAATTCTAAATCTGTAGCACTTCTAAATTCTTCGGCTAAGTGGTTATATATTTTCACCACCATGGTATAACAATTTTTATTGCATACTTTTAGTCTATTACGCGGGATTACTAGTGGCTTTTGTACTATTTTCCTCTTTGACATAGCCTCTTCATCTTTTTCAAAAGCGAGTAATTGTTTCTTACAAATTTGCAGGTTTCAAACACATATATAATTATAGCCATATAATTATAAATGAGCTGGACTGGATCACTGTGGCCATATTTAGTCACTTTCCGTCAGAAAACAGTCAGAGCTCAAAGAAAACTTGTGAGTTTTGTTCCTGTAAATATAAGTCACTTTGGACAATTTAAAAATAATTTTATGGAAAAGCTACCGGGTTTTTCGTATCATAACGACCACGCTTCAAGCTTATGCTTCACTATTTAACCTCACCACAGACTACATAGAGATACACCAATTGTGTTAGGAAGGTTTTCACATCAAAACTATTGCCTGTTTGTGACCGCGTTATATTTAGTGATTGGGCAACACCAGGTATTCATAAAAGTAGGCAAAGGTTATTTGAATTGTATCATAAAAAAAACATATAACTATGATGAAACTTTTAAAGAATTTGTTGAGATATATTCTAAAACTTTTAAAAGAGCCTGTTCCGCAGCAAAAGCCATACACATTAAAAATAAAATAAAATCTTCTGGAAATAAAATTAAAACAACTTTGAATATTATTAATATTCAGAAACGGGAAGAACGACAGTACGGAATCTTGTCTTCATCTAAAAATCAATGATGTAGATATTAAGGCAGACGTGGAGGTGGCAACTGACTTTGAAAATTTCTTCACTAATATTTCCATTTTAACAACCAAAACTCTGTCATCGTCGTCCCCCAATTCTGCTTACTCAATACTTAAAGAATGTGTACCAGAATGAGACAAACTTTTTAAATTCACAATTATTACTGCTAAAGACATTAGAGAATCTCTTAAAAATCTTGATGTGAAAAAAACTGCTGACCCTTGGGGATTATCAGAACATACCTTGTCTTCAATAATTGATGTTATTTCACCCTTTTTAGCAATTGTTTTTAACTCTTGTATTGCATCTGGTGTATTTCTTGATCTGATCAAACTTAGCAAAGTGATTTCACTGTTCAAATCTGGCAGCACAACTGATCCCACAATTTCGGCCTATTTAGATTTAACCTACATTGAGCAAAATCTTTGAAAAATTAATTTTTAAACAGATGTAGGGACATTTCAATGCACATAATTTACTTCATCTGAAACAAGACTGTACATCGCACACGTCTCCACAGAGTAGGCAACTCGTTCATGGGTCGATGTATGCGCTTTTACAACAAACTTCCCATTGACATTCGAAACTTACCCATTAAACGATTTAAAAGCTGTATTCAAACCAAACTTTGTAAAAAAGGGTACTGTAAAATTACAGATTATTTAGAAGATAAAAAAACTTGAGATTGAGCTGCTCGCTCTGCTAAGCCTTGTGATAAAACCATAAAATTTGTTATTTTAATTTTTATGTAAAATCAATAACATATACCAGTGTTATATACACATTGACATTTTTGGAAATTACATACAAAATGACATGATTACTTTGTATTATATTATTTTAATTATTGTGAATGTGAGGACTATGTGGATCCTTTTTTTTTCTCTTGCGGGCCGGGGCTGCTTTGAAGCGGCTCATGCCCAAACCAAATGGGGTCCAAACGCCTCCTGCCGGAGGCTCTACGCGGGGGTCGTGCGGTCCATGGCCCTTTACGGGGCACCGGTTTGGGCGCGTTCATTGAGGCGGCGGCCAGCCCGCCGGTTGAACGCGTCCCAGAGGGTCATGGCCACCCGGCTGGTCCAGGAATACCGCACGATCTCCGGTGACGTGGCGAGCCTCCTTGCCGGATTACCGCCATGGGATCTGGAGGCAAAAGTCCTCGCGCACATCTTGGAGTGGCGCGAGGAGGCGAAACGCCGGGGCGTAACTCCATTGCCGCGAGAAATCGCGGCACAGTGGACAGAGCTCCGGCGGGATCTCATGGCATCATGGAGAGTGCGATTGTCGCAACCCAGTGCTGGGCACGCCACTATTGCGGTGATAAGTCCCCTCTTTGAGGAGTGGCTAGAGAGGCGGGAGGAAACGCGAGAAACAGAGCATCGCCGTGTCCTCGTGGAGGCGATCAGTGGCGGGGATCTCTCGCGTCCGGCCCTGGTCCAGGCCATGGTCCGGAGCGAGAGGGCATGGGAGGCCGTCACCTCCTTCTGCGAAGCAGTAATGCTCGCGAAGGAGGAGGCAGAACGCGTGAGGGCGAGGCAAACTTCACGCCCTCACGCCCCTAGCCGCAGCAGGAGACGCCCTGGGCATCGGGAATCGCAGGCCGATTCCGGGCCACCGTAGGCGCGGGCTTGTGGACGGTGAGCAATGGGTAGCTCGCCGTCCGATAAGGACCAGGCCTGGGTCGACAGCGCGTGGTGTTCCACGCGCGCCTCAAAGAGATGTCAGCAAGTGAAGGGGTCCGATAGGACCGATGCCTGCCGGGGTTGCGGGAAAGTCCGAAAGGGATACCGTGGCCCTGGCAACGTACAGGCAACTGAAGGAACATGGATGGGTTTTAGTCAGTAAGAGTCTGACACGCCTTCCTGCTCCACCCAGAGCGGGAGAAGTTATTTGATAATTTCCCACCCAAAAAAAAAGGACTATGTGGATATTTTTTTTATTTTTCTCTTTCATAAATTTTCTTTTTCAGTTAGTTTTAATGATGGTCTGGCAGTTTGAGTAGTATATGCGGCCTACCCAAGTGTCCTTTCTTTGGTATTGTTCGTCGAGTTGAGCTCCTTAAATTCTGAGTTGAACTCCATGATTACTGAGAAATACTTGCATTGACTGGACAGGTCCACTCAAATCTGTGTGGTTCTTTCCTCGAAAGACCATTTCCGACACTAATCTACATGGTCTTCATGTGGCCTAACCAAGATTATGTCTGGACTTGAAAACAGACTGTGACCTCTGAGTTTGTTTCGGCCTTTCTTCTCAGAGTAGCCAAATATGAAACGCTGAACTCATCTAGCTAATTTTTATATTTTTTTTAATAATTATGACGTGTAAAAATGAATGCAATATCCTATTTACAGAATAAACAATTTCATTTCATTATAAAGACGGGAGGGTAAGCAGCTTTTGCTTAATAAATACAGGTTTACAAGAGTCTGTCCACTTAATACTGAAAATTGACCTTACACACTTTTTTTGGGCTATGAATGCCCCCTGGGCATCTGTTGAAGTCCCCCATACAGTTATTCTATTATCTTAAACCAATAAGGCTGTTTGAATATCTGAATTTGGATCCTCCTATATATTATTATAAATGCGAAAGTGAGTATGTTTGTTTGTTTGTTACGCTTTCACGCTAAAACGGCTGAACAGATTTGGATGAAAATAGTTAGGATAGTTACGATAGCGCAATCACACTTGGTGGTTCACTCGGATCCGGTTGCCTGTGAGTGACATATATTTTATTTATTATAATTTTAGTTTTTTTAACCTATCATAACTGACTCGTGCCACTTTTAGGTACAAAAATCTAAAGGTTCTATGAAATAGTAAAAAGCTAAGAAAATATTTACATAACTTACTTAAGTTCTTGAATTCCAGTTCCACTTAAACATATTTCCGTTTTAGTTAGTAAATCTGAATTGACTTACATATTCAAAGCACGAAACGTTTTAACAATCTCAAAAGCCTTAATTATTTCGGTTCTCACGTTTCCTTCAAAATGTCGTTTTAGTGATTAATATAGCAGTATGTATAAGCGATTAATAATAAACCCGACGAAGTTCACTCCAAACTGAAGTTGTGTTTGGAAACTAACTAAAATATAGAGATTTCGGGGCAGCGTAATCCCATTCCCAAAGTGGTTGTACAGGAAGATTAGTGTGATAACAACTCATCTAATGGTATTGAATAAAGGTCGCATTAATTCTTTAATTGTTTGTTTAAAGTTATGTTGTAAATGTTTTTCATTTAATTTATCTTCGTCATTATGCAAATTGTTGATAAAAAATTATCGACATAAAGAAACAATTAAAATATAAAACAACTGTACCTACTTAATTCTCAAGATTACTGGTTACTACTGGATAGATATAATAAAACAAATCAACAAGATAAAGACACTGTATTTATCACACTCATATTACAAGATTTTAATAAGGTCGGACGCAATTACGTTCAAACGCCGCAACAATATCATCGAACACGTAATCCTCTGGAACTACAGGGGCATCGAAGAACGGATCCGTTGGGGTTGCCGAACCTCCCGAAAGACCGTCGGAAGATGGGTAGACGTGGAATGCAGATGGGTATACATAGTTCTGTTCAAACTTCATGGTCCCTGACGGGCCCCACGTCATCCGTTGAATCTGTCCACGCCAACGCACCACAACCGAAGGATACGCATCACCACCTTGCAGAGTCCGGAACTTGCACTCAAAACTTAAAGGAGCCCGTTCTTTCACGTCAGTTCTCTCCGGTACAACAATAGTCTCCGTCTCACCTTGTGCTACCCTCCCCGCACATAACTCAAATGTGAATAATAAAAACAGAGGCAGTAAATATTTCATCTTGTCAGTCCAAAACGACACCGGGGAATGAAGCAAATTTAATGTAGACTGTTCCATTTCACCACGCGTAAACATCATTAGATAAGGAGGGTAAAAGTCAAGTTAATGTGTTTGTGTAAGATAGAACTATCGCTTTATATCTCTGCCAAATGTCGAGTTTAATGTTTTTTGTTCACGATAGTAAAACTGGTGACATTTTAACTTGCAGTGTTTTTTAGTTTAGGTTAACAGAAAAGGGCAATGCTCTTTTTTATCTTTTTATGACTTCTGACCTCTAAGTAATTTAGTTACGGAGTTGAATCCACTTTTTTTTTTTGGTTAAAGTAACATTGACCTGCGTAATAGTAAACATTAGATTGATTATACACCCATCATGATTGAGAAACCAATCGTTTTATATCATTACGATATGATTTTTGATGCGCTTTAATTTAAATAACTTCACAGACTTCCCATTCCGAATTTATAATATACAATTAAAGTTTTATGAACCAGCGAACAGAATCTTCATCTATACTCAGGAGATTTACGCAGTGAGCTTGCCCCAATAGCGGGCGATATCCGAGGAAAGTTTAGATCGTGACTTACTATACTTCGCTCCATAAAGCATCGCGGTTCCGTGGTTAAGTTTAGCAGACGAGAGATCAAAAGGAAGCCCCGAATGTTCGGTAAATAGTTTCAATTAGCTAGTTTGTGGTCGGGGTAAAACGTATTTACCGACTCTTATGGCTGTGACCGAAAGTTTGCTTGTTTTAAGGGTAGGTACCGTCCGTCTGAATGAAAAAACGGAACCCTTATAGAATCACTCGTGTGTATGTCTGATTATGATTAAGTTGAAATTTGGTATGATTGGATATGAATTTCTGTGACCCTCATTTATTTACATTGAAATAAATGAATTTTGATTATAGGGGTCACTTTTGGAAAACAAATAAAAAAAAAATAAAAAAATTGTAATCTGTACCAAATGACATATCACATGAAAGGGCATCGTGTGAGGGTCTCACACATATTATGTTTTTTTATAATATTAAAATAAATAGTTTTATAGTTTTTCAAGAAAATTGTTAAAAAATTACCTTATCTCCGAAATTACACAGCCACAATTTAGAAAAAAATACAGACAACATTTTCTTTGCATAAAGATTCCAGGAAAACCTATAAAATGTCGGTGGTTTTAACATAACATGGCAAATCTCTCAATATTGTGTGTACAAACTTACATTTGCAATTGGAATGTATGGAGCATTTTTTTTTTCAACTTCATTGTTAAGTTTTTTCTTGGGATAAATTCTTCCCAACTACGGAACCCTTCATTATGAGTGGTCCGACATGCACTTGGCCGGTTTTTTATCAGTCGTCATTATAGTGTTATTCCTACTTGCCTAAAGAAAAAACATCACCAAACAATATGTGATTCTTCTGCCCGAGGCTCTATGGCCATTTTGACTTACACCGCTCTCCATATCTAGACAGATAAGTGGTTGCTGTTTGAACAGACAGAAACACTGCTTTTGCTCATAAGAAAATTCCTTACACATTACAGTTATAGTTATGAAGACGTAATCGCGAATTCGTTTTCTGAGAAACACACAAAACGTGGATCGCTAAATATGTACCTATCTAAGAAAGGATACTGTACTACAATATTAATTCCCCAATAAAATAAACATCAGACATTATGATCTAACATACATGGCTTGATTGAAGTACAATATCGTGTAATCTTTACTGTATTACGACTTCTCTAGATCGAGCCTTTGCATTTGCTCGTTATCGACCAAGCAAATCTAGAATTCCTAAGGTTACTGACTCGAAAAGCCTGTTACGAGTTATATTGTCTTGAACACCGGGGCAATGTGGATAACTTTGTTGGGAGAATGATTGTGTTAACGCTACCACAGAATAGATAGGTACAGAAGGTCCATGCAATCAATGAGCGAAAACGCATGCACACATAAATACGCTTCACGTATAGCGAATGCAAGCGCACTTGCGACTGGCATTTGATTGAGCTTACCGTACGTCAAAATCCACGGAATAACAAAAACAAGTTGAATGTAGATAACAAGTACGTTATTCCGTTTCAACTTCTATGGCCTGTTTAAAAAGTATCTGTTAGAATTATTCAAACAATAATGGCAAGAGCAGTTGTGGCCCAGTGGTAACGACCTGGAGTGGTACATTATTTCATCATTGCTCTCAAAACGGTGAAGGAAAACATTGTAAGGAAACCGGCATGTCCTAGAACCAAAAATTCGAAGACATATGACATCTACCAAGATTATGTCTGGACTTTAAAAGAGACTGTGACCTCTGAGTTTGTTTCGGCCTTTCTTCTAAGAGTAGTCAGATAGGAAACGCCGAAGTCAACCAGCAATTTTTTTTTTTATTTAAAGGTGACGTGTAAAAGTGATTCCAATATCCTATTTACAGAATAAACAATTTCATTTCATTTCATATGGAGCCAACCTTCTGTACCTATTTATTGTGTGACGATACCGTCGTGTGTCACGCAGTTACGTGATCGTGATATAATTGTAGACAACTGAGAAATGTCGCTAGAAGGGTCTAATGCCATCAACTTAATTTTGTCTGTTACTTTGAAAATGTAACGTTATATAACTTTGTAGAAAAGTGTCGGTTAATGTTACTGAGTTTTCAGCTTACATAGTTAGCTAGGTATTCTGTGTTAGGTAGGTACTGATGATAAATTAAGGTTATGTGGTAATAAGGCAAATTGGTAATAAACAACGGACCATCAACCTACTTACGGTACCTAGACCATAAAAAAATCCGTTGACCAAGCTAATCTGCCTTCATAATGAAGTCTATAAAATGTTTTATTTCAAATAAACCATACCTCAATTTACGCAAACTGTATTAGTCTGCACGTACAGATTTGTTATTATAAAAACAGTCATAAAACCTGTAAGTGGGCTACATAAAGGCGGTCACCCGACTGGTCTGGTCAAGTCAACAATAAACATAAAGAAACCATAACGTCTCCAATTCGAATACGATAGGGCAATAATATCCGAACCAAATCCACAGGGACTAAGAATCCAGAAAGCAAATAATATTTTATCTTATTTTCTCAACATTTTCTCGCTTTATACGTCATTCATTTATCGGAAAACTTTTCGAGATAACGTTTAGGTTGTATGGATCAGATTTTCTCTTGTTTGTCCCGATGTCCTTGGCATTTAATTGGTACAACGTTCGATCTTGATTAAACACTCAAGTTTGTTTGCTCTCAGTAGTATAATTGAAGCCAAAGTAGCTAAGTAGGTCCTTCAAATTAGAACCCACTTCGTCATTCTTGGAAATTGTTTTATACTTTGCAGACTGAAATGTTTCAATTTTATCAAAAGTTAGTCTAAATTAGTTTTTAATTAATATTCTTAATTAATGTTGATGGTTATTGGATTTTATCAGCATTCGTTAGAATTGTATTGTTACGTTTGCCTATTTATAATAAAATATTCTTTATTTCGGACTACACATACAAGTACATACAATCCATATAGTGTTAGTAACAATGACTTAAAAAACTATGTTAGTAAACTTTTACAAAACTAAACAACTAAAACTGACGTGGCCCAACACACGTTGGCACGTGCCTCCGTACCCAGTGCCTTATAAAGGGACTGTCTATTTTGTCTCATAATGTTTTTAGGATACTGTTGCAACCTACCCATTATTGACGCTGTTCTCTTCCTGATAATGGCATGAAAATCGTCAACACGGGCTTCCGTGAACATCTGCGAAGCGCTGCAGAAGCGCGGAAGCCCCATCAACATCCTAAATCTATTATTATATTGTACATTATTGTATTGTATTTAGTAAATAATTAGGATATTCGTTAAACCAATATTTAACTTAATAAAATATCGAATTATGCTATATTTATTATTCAATTTGAAATGCTGAGTACAATCCAATATATTATTTAAATGGTATGTAATAGGATTAATTATTATAACCACGCGTGTTATTTAATTTCATCATTGTATTTCTATTAACTGTTCATAAATATCGGTACTGGTTCAACGAAATAATAAAACTGATATTACAAAGGCCTATTACTAGTAAAACCAATGTAAAATTTTAAAATTACCATTGGACTTAGCTTATGATTCCACGAATATTTTATCGTTCTTGCTGGTCAAACTAAAATAAATATAAAAGTAGGTGGGAATGAAAGAGTTTAGAGATCGAAGATTTTTAAGTATAGTGAGCACTAACTTGAGTCTGTACGTAAATTTTTTGATAGTAGATCCGTGGGATAATTGCGTAACATACACAAAATGACAATAGATCGCAATTCCTTTTATTTTGACAGTTCACCCACGTTCATTCCGTTATTTACGTTGTTGAACAGACGAGCTTTTCAAACCTATGAAACCAAAACCAATCAAACCTTGGGTTGTAATTCAAAATGTGTTGAGGTTACGAAGTGGATTGTTTCGGAAAGACCAATCACCAATCTTCATCGTGAAAACATTCTTCGCTGCACAACAGCAGCTTCAAAGCCACTATCTCCTTTATAGACAGCCACACACCAAATACCAGCCACAACTTTCTCAATATCGATCCCTTCAGCAAACAGCTTATAATCAAGCTGCATAACAGACAAAAACATATTAACTACATTCCCAATTGCACAGCAACTTGGGGTATCTCAATGTTCCGCACTTTGTGTTCCTTAGGGTGGGCGTACATGGACTACTGAAATTGCTCAAGTCTGAGCAAGTTTTCCAAATATGATGTCACCACATATCACAATTTTTTGCTAGAGAAACTGCCACAGGTAATTGAGGGATATGGAGAAGCATATTAAACGAGGCAATATGAATATATTGCCAATAAATATAAAATAAATATATTGAATAATAGCAATACAGAATATACAGAGGAGTTGGAGGTAATCTATCCAAAACAAACTACATTGCTTCACTATTATAATGCTCCAAAATAAACGAGACAATACATTCATTAGAAACAGAATAGTTACCTTTAAAGAGCAAAAAGAATAATTATTATGTCATGCGTCATGATCGTGAACGACGTCAGTAGGGACTGATCATCTCTTAGCTGCCACGACTATTATTATCTTTCTATTACGGACCTTTATAACGTGCACGTCTTTCTACATTGTTCTCACTATTACTAATTTTTCTTAACAATATTTTGATTTAAAAGAGTGTCCGAGAAGTTTCTTGCCCGTTCTTCTCCATAGGAACCTACTATGCTTTGGAATGCGCAACTAGCTTCATATTTTTGACTGACCGACCCCTTGACAATTCAAAAGTGCCTGTCATTGGTTTATTTGAAATAAATCCTTTTAGTTTGATTTTGTCGAATTTTTTTGTTCGGAAATTAACAAGATTGCTAATTTGCTACACTTAATGCTCCACTACCACCGGCAACTATTGCCGGGCGAAAAATGCCCTTGTGAGCGGAGCTTAAGGCAGGTAAAGTACGAGTAAATGCTCGCTTGCGCACCGCAATCAGACTGAGATAGGGTTATTGTTAGAGACAGCCAAAACACTATGGTGTAGAGAACTAGAGAACTAAGAACGCTTAGGTGTAATTAAGGTGCAGGATATCTGCACACATGTTTTGTACAACGTTCAAAGACTTTGGGTTAAGCCAGTGAGCTTTTGCTAACAAATTCGTGAGACAGATAATCTAGAATTTGGTTGTTTCGTTAACTGCCTGGCAATTTTCTTCATTATTTCCTCCCTGGTATCGGTACCAGTGAATGATATCTAAACTATATACAAAAAGAATTACTACGTAGTACCTCCATTCTTAGGTAAGTAGTAACTACTATTGACAGTTTGGCATCCAGTATTTTAACGACAAAAAACCCGGTCAAGAGCGTGTCGGACCACGCATAATGAAGGGTTCCGTAGTTGATATGTACTTATCCCAAGGACAAACTTAACATTGTAGTTATAAAAAATGTTCTCCCATATATTCCAACTGCAAATGTAAGATTTAACGCACAATATTGGGAGATTCACCATGTTATTTTAAGACCATAAACTTCTTATAGGTTTTCTGTAATCTATAAATATAGAAAGAACTATTTACCGTATATTTTTCAAAATTTTAGGCCCAGTAGTTTCGGAGATAAGGGGGGAATGGTCATTTTCATCTATTTGCTTAAATTATTTATTTTAAAATGATAAAAAAATGTGATCCTCACAACAAGCACTTTAATTTAATACGTCACATGTTGCATATGGCAATTTTTATTTTTTGATTTTCCAATGTGTCCCCGAAAGTGACCCAAAAAAATTTCAAAATTCAGTTATTACGTACACGTCCGTGTTTTGGTCACATAAATTCATACGTGTACCAAATTTCAACAAAATTCGTCCAGTAGATTCGGAGCAAATGAGCTGTGACAGACGGTCAGACAGACACCCAGCCAGCCAGCCACACACACGACTCATTATATAAGGGTTCCGTTTTTTCCTTTTGAGGTACGGAACCCTACAAAAAGACTTGACCATATAGCATGGTTACTATAAGGTCAGCCCAAAGAATCCTGTTAAGCCTCGTCGTTGTCAAGCCCAAAGACCTTCCATTGTTATGATGCAATTTAGGTCAGACAAGTCCAGTTGTCTTGTCGATACACTAATTGCACTTGATAAAGCACTCGCAATAATTCATTACTTGCTTATGACGTCATCCATGGCTGCGGCGTCGTGACCTATTAACCACAAAGGACCGACAATAAATCAAGATGACAATATAACGTAACACGAAATAGGAAAATGCTAACTCCATACATTTATCTCACTAAAACCAGCCAGCAAGAAATTGCCGCAATTCGGTAGATGGATGGAAATTCTTAATTGAACCAGTTAACTAATTGAACTAATTATGACGAGACATTCGGATAAATAATGGATAAGGCCACTTCAATCTTCCAGAGGCCAGATCCCGTCTCTATTATAGAATCGTAGCAGACTGTTTTAGATAATTATGCTTTATGATAATGAGAATTTTGGGCTCTGTTCTGTTGCAATGGAGACAAATATTATTGTGTTTGAATAAAATGTCTTAGCATCCTCGACAATAGCACAATAGCTTTATAACCTGACTTATTACGACAATTAAAGATTTAAGGACTCAAAGCCGCTCAGAAAACTTTCTATCTATTTTTTATTTATTCCATATTTTCTTCAATCAACAATACATTTCTGGATACACTATATACAACACGGAAGAGTGCGTGTGAGTGAGAAGGGCGATAAAGATGATTAATATCCGCTGTCATTAGTCCGCAGTAGCTCGAGTAGATTACTCACTCATCGAATGAAATCCGGAACAAATCATTTCTCTTAGTAGATATACATACAGCATGAATTAATTGATCATCTCAGCCTACTTTAGATCTGGACAGAAGGCTATCATCATGGAGGGTCCTAATGTTGTACAAGTCGGATAATGGTAGGTTAAAAATTTACAATCACCAACTGACCCATGTTATATGTACAAGCACTTCTTCGCTTTCCTACTTTATGAAAATTAAAAACTAACTCAACATTTATGTACTAAACTAGTTATAACCAAAGTCAACAACAATATTTGGAACTACGTACTCATTAGTACGCACAAAACCAGTCGACCAATTATTGAGGTTAGTTTATTTGGGTGCCCCAACTAATCAACCAGTTAATCATTCACATGATTTCCTTCAATAATTCCATTAAGTTATCTTCTTGAAACAATAACATTGCAAAGGTCAATTACTTAGAAATTCCAAGTTCGCGAAAGGTCAATGCGTTTTCACAAGAAGTCCCTGTATTTTGTTCAGGGTAATGTAATATTGCGCCAAACGTGCGGCAGAAAGGAAATTGTTTCACCTTTTGACGTAGCGGAGTGAAGCTTTATAAAAATACGGATTTGGAGGTCAAGGTCATGTTATATTATTTAGAGGTTAAAGCTGTAAATTCGTAAGGCGTCACGTGTATTGATTGAGCGTTGACGGCACGAAATGTACAAAGTACTTACCCTAATGATGGTAATCACAGATATTGTATTTCAATTCATACATTTTTATTTTTAAGAAGGGTGCGATTCTCGTTAATGATTGTGTTTAAGAGGGAACAAGGCCTGCGAGGAATATGAAAAATAGATATTTGAAGAACCTATTGCCTTCATCTTACCTCAAGTCTGCCTCCGCAGAGTGCGATAGGGACAGCTGCAGCTCAGACCAATTATATCACAAAAAAAATTACGAGATCGACGTTTTGTATTCCCCTTTTTTCTCCTCGAAAACGGAGCCGATTCAATTATTTTTTACATTAAAAATTTGAGAAAGGGTATGTCTAGGTTCCCATTATTTTCTTTTAAGTTAAAAACTTTTCGAATTTGTCTGGTAGTCCTCTTATCACGGCGGTAAAAATGGGGCATTTTTTTGTAATTTTTGGAGGATGACCCTCCATTTTCATTACCAATAAGTTGCTGAAAAAAAGGAAATAACAACAAAAGGGAATAACGTCTACAGTAGACCTTGATTTAATGAAAAAAAAATGTTTGCTCTAAAGGCATTATTCGGGAAGAAAAAAGGCGAATACATTTGTATGGAGAATGGCAGACCCTCTTCCCTCTTAAAGAAGAAGCTGGTTCAAGTAGGTAAAAAAAAAGCGTGGGATTGAGCTGCTCACTCTGCTAAGCCTTGTGATAAAACCGTTTTATATACATATTGACATTGTTGAAAATTATATACAAAATAACATGATTACTTTGTAAAGTATTGTATTGTTTTAATGATTGTGAATGTGAGGACTATGTGGATATTTTATTTTTATTGTTTTTCCTCTTTCTGTAATTTTTTCTTTCTCAGTTAGTTTAAATGATGGTCTGGCAGTTATGATGGTCTGGCAGTTTGAGTACTTTATGCGACCTACCAAAATGTCCTTTCTTTGGTATTATTCGTCGAGTTGAGCTCCTTAAGTTCTGAGTTGAGCTCCACGATTACTGACAAATGCTTGCACTGACTGGACAGGTCCACTCAAATCTGTGTGGTTCTTTCCTCAAAAGACCATTTCAGACACTAATCTACATGGTCCTCATATGGCCTGACCAAGATTATGTCTGGACTTTAAAAGAGACTGTGACCTCTGAGTTTGTTTCGGTCTTTCTTCTCAGAGTAGTCAGGTAGGAAACGCCGAACTCATATTTTTTTTTTTTTTAATATTTTTTAATATGACGTGTAAAAGTGATTGCAATATCCTATTTACAGAATAAACAATTTCATTTCATTTCAATAAGATTAAAGTTTTGCATAATTCTTCACGATTGAACGCTTGGCAGGTCTAGAGAAAGAAAACAATGATTTACTCTGAACCTATTAACAAAACCATGTTACCTGGATTCCGCCTAGTTTATATCTAAACCTACTGCCCGCATTACCGAACCACGCTAAACATGATCTAAGCTACATCCACTATTAATTTCTAACCAAATTATTACGACCGCTATCTTCCCAACATGAGCAACTTCGTCCGGTCGGACAGCCCAGTGTCCGGCCAAGCGGTGCCAATTTCCGGACACTCGCACACCAATGATTGCGGACACTCCGATTCGAATCACATAGAAATAAATCACTGGCTGTAATAGCTAAGTCGGTGCATTTTATATCTAGAGAATTTTGTTGAGCTGCAATTTTTATCTGGAAAGATTTTGTTGACAATTCTGTAGCTAATAAAATTTATGTTTAGCTGGTAATGTTACCCTTACATTGCGTGGTTATTTTGCGACGGTATTGCCGTAATAGTTATGAACGTCAAGCGAATTAGTGATCACTGTTTGTTATTATTTGCTGACAAGCCATTGTTATCTTCATCGCTATAACTGCATCCATAAGTGAAACTCCACCGGGTACTATTTAATTTGCCATCAAATACACATGCTCTCCTTATACAAATATGTGTGCAGTTACAGTTACATACATTCACACACACTCTTCTACATTCTTGAGCTGCACTCCCTTCTCCTCCTTTTTACCATAAATCTATGTTTTAGGAAAAAATATAAGCAAGATACATACTTAAGTAAGATATTATATAAACACAAACACACTTCACAGGTTTTATTTATTACATTATAGCTGATCATCACTGTCTCTTAAGACACAGGTCACCCTAGTTTAAGAGGCAGTGCTGATCCAATTCATGTACAGAACTTTTTTTTTTTTTTTTTTTGGGTGGGAAATTATCAAATAACTTCTCCCGCTCTGGGTGGAGCGGGGGGGCGTGTCAGACTCTTACTGACTAAAACCCACCCGTGTTCCTTCCGTTGCCTTTACGTTGCCAGGGGCCACGA
This sequence comes from Xanthia icteritia, assembly GCA_949128155.2. Classification (NCBI taxonomy): domain Eukaryota; kingdom Metazoa; phylum Arthropoda; class Insecta; order Lepidoptera; family Noctuidae; genus Xanthia; species Xanthia icteritia. The sequence goes on along the minus strand of OX421942.2, from coordinate 8,556,817 downwards.
TTACAGCATAATTATGTAGTACCTGTCTTTACTCTTAAGTCAACCAGTTGTAATCCATTTTTTACCTAATTTTAAACATAACAACCACATATCTATTTTCTCGTTTGTAACTGTGTCTGTTAGTTGAAATCAATAAATTATTATTATTATTTATTATTGAATATTTGTAATTGATTTTAGGAATAATTACATACCACACTGTTCAATTTAAGAATATCGTTCCTTTTGTAAGTAGGTATACTCTATACTTAACGTAAAGAAATAATAAAAGAAATCAGAAAACTTTACCAATAGGTCCCGATTGAAAAAACTTTCATGTTCTTTAATGAATAAGTTATTAGGAAAAAGACGTAGTTTTAGTTTACGTAGGTATAGTTTACTTTGTGTTCTGTCTTTCGGTCTCTCAGGTATAAGGTTACTAAGGTCAGGTCCTTTTTTTACTTATCTTTAAGTTCTGAAACCTAAAGGTCATTTGGTTTAGTGACGAGGGATATGAAGATTTTAGGCTTGCTTACCAGCAGATCATAGGCTCTATGTGCCGTTTGTGGACCAAAGTCAAAGTCAAATCGTTTATTTCAAATAGGCACATAAAAAGCATTTTGGAACGTCAAAAATGTACAAGAAAATATAATTGATTCTAGTTGCCCTTCCAAAAGGTACTTTCGTATGGAGAAGAATGGGCTAGACACCCACTGTTTACCTACTTGTGTTCTTATTAAATTGTTGTCTCTGAATGTCAAAAATATCCTACACAAAATAAAAAAGGTAAAAAAAACCGGCCAAGTGCGGGTCGGACCACGCACAATGAAGGGTTCCGTAGTTGGGATGAATTTATCGCAAGAACAAACTTAACTTTGTAGTTGAAAAACATGTTCTCTCATACATTCTAAGTGTAAACATAAGTATGTACGCACAATATTGTGAGATTTACCATGTTATTTTAAGACCATAGACTTCTTATAGGTTTTCCTGTAATCTATGAGTAAATAACCACTATCTGTATTTTTTTCAAAATTTTAGGCTCATTAGTTTCGGAGATAAGGGACCCTGGGTATGGTCAGTTTTCATCTATTTCTTAAATATCTTTAAATGTATTTATTTTTGGCTTAGGTTTAAGCAATCACCAGATATAATGAAATATAACGCCCAAAAAATGGTAAGTACTTACCAGAATTTAATCCCCATTTTAATATGAAATTATCACCAAAAAACGTAAAGTCTGCTAACCTAAAAAAGGCAATTATCTTCAAAATAATCGCTGAGCTACCCAAAAAGGCCACGCATGCACCAAATATGTACTCGTATTTTATTTAAAAATTTCATCTAAATATGTTACACAATTTTATCCTAATAAAGTAAATTAATATACAAAAATCATTGTTTACCCAAAAAATATAAATGAAGTTCTAAAGGTTCACCGATACTACCGAAAAATGTTTACTAAAGGCTGAGCTTCTTAGAGCTTTCAATAAAATAACGGCCACAAAAAAAAAAACATTCGTTTATAAACAACATGTTTTATTTCTACATACAAATAAACTTAAAACTTAATAAGGCAGTCCTTAGTGTAATTTTAAAATTTTAATGAAGAGTGGATCTTCAAAAAAACTTAATCTTAGTGATAAATGAGTCTTCAAACAAGCAACATTAAAACAGTATGGTAACAATTGTTTTAAAATCTTATCGAATAAATCAATCAAAATATTTGGGTAGTAATGACACAAAACTTTGCTAGTTAAAATTTGGTGCACGCGTGGCATTTTTGGGTTATGAAAAGTTTTAGTAGTGCAGGCATGACTTAAATAGCCCGAAAGATTTTGGTACAGGTTTCATTTATTTGTACATATTTTTTTTTTTTTGGATGAGGGTGTTTAGGGTAACGATTGTTTTTTTGGTGGTCATTCAATTTCATCCCTTTATTTTTAAACTATTAAAATCCTCGTAATAAGAGATCCTCCTTTCATTTGATATGTCACACGGTACACTTTGCAAAACCTTTAAGTTTCTTGTTTGCCCCCAAAAGTGACCTATTCAAAATTGATTTAATTCAAAGTCAAAGTCAAATAATTTATTTCAATTAGGCACAAAAAAGGCACTTTTGAACGTCAACATTTAAATAATAATTGATTCTAGTTGCCCCTTCCAAAAGGTCGTTTTCGTATGGAGAAGAATGGGCATGAAACTCCAATTACATTACACGTCCGTGTTTGGGCCACAGACATTCAAATTAATCGGTCAGACAGATAGACAGTGAGACATACACACGAGTGATCCTATAAGGGTTCCGTTTTTTGCTTTTGAGGTACGGAACCCTAAAAATAATAAGATTGAGAACTCAATCGATACAGTGCTTCGGAAACAAACAAATAGTTTAATTTTCAACATTATACTATCACTTTTGTTTTGACAGCCACTGTTCGTTAAATTAATCCTCTTTATGCAGAAGATCATCAATCAGCCAAACTAACGTCAAAGGCGGCTTTGTTAATTGAATTTCAAACAACATTACTATTACCAATAATGACTAAACTTCGTCTGGCCTACGCACAATAATATCCCATCAATTCGAAAACGCTCTGCAATCAAGAAAGGAAACATTCAAACTAAATTGGAATAGTTAACTGAAGCTGTTCGAGGGGTTAGTAATTTACTAACTGAAGGAGTTAACCATGTTAATGAAAATTACTTTCGATAAGATCTGATGCCTGAGTTATTGAATATGAGGTCTGTGATGAGGACGGAAGATAGGAAGTCGAAGGGATAAGTTACGGGAACCTTTTATGAGAGGTATTAAATTTTATGGGCACTTGTGTGGATATCTAGGTATTGTGTACTGTTAATGGGTTTGGGAGTCAATGCATTTACATGTTTCGTTTTTTTTTAACAATGAATACGTGACAGAGAAGCCAAATAATAGGACGCTGTTTTAAAAAATATGATCTCTTTGTGTGAGAACAAAGCGAGAAAAGAGAAAAGAAAGAGTAAGAAATACAGCACGTTTCGAAGTAAAAGAATTAAAGTTGTACGGTTTCCTTTAGTAACTAATAATTTGAATGATAAATATAATAATTTACAATAATACTCAACGATAAATTACGAAATTATATGAAAAGCCATACGTAGGTCGTTGTAGGTGGTTCATAAAATGAGGACAAAGTGCTTTTATTTGGTAATTGTCTTTATTTACCCCTAAATAAATTGGAATAAGTGCAAAATAATGATGATATTAATGCAATTAATTAGGTAACACTTGTTAATTTGTCTTCCCTAACATAATCCGTCTAATCAACTATGAAACAATCTGGCAGTATCATCACAACGGTAATGTTTTCCCATTGTTTGTCTTATATGTGCTTATATATAATTAGGTGTATTTATTATATTTATAGTTTTTAATAGGTATATAATATGTAGGTATATTTTTATATTTAAATATAAAAAATCTTCAATTCTCGCTATTGCACCTACCACTGTTTGTCTCTGCATCACTCGAAGGTTGACTGGTAGAAAATGCCTGGTATTAAGTCCGCCTCTGTACATTTTGTGTGCTTGAAGTATTAAATAAACAAATAAACAACGTCCAACGAAAAATAAAATAACAATACAAACGCTACAAAATATTTTCTCAAGTGTAGGTCTAGATTCTAAAGCCTATATAAACTGCGAGGATTTAAAGCAATCCACTTCACGCCTGTAGGTACCTCACGTACAATAAAGCTAAGAAAACCAACTAAAGCTTCGTGTATATGAGGAGAGTTTCTCGACCGTTGAGAGGCGAGCATAACGTTGATACGAGACTTGTAGGCGAGAATCGCCATTCGATATATTGCACACACTCATCGTGTTAACGATACACATATAAATGTAGCTCAGTTTTGTCTGACATTAACAGAAAAGTAGAAGGAAAACAGTACGAGTATATAAGGATCGTGTGGTGTTCTGTTGTTTCTGGCTACCCCATGGGAAAAAGGCGTGATCTGACTTTATCTTAAGAAGCCGAATAATAGTGAGTAAGAGAAGAATAATAGTGAGTAAGAGAAGAATTATTATGTTGATATTGAAAAAGCAAGAACAATGAAAACCAATGACATTCATTGTTCTTTCATTTCCTTTTGTGACTTTGTTTCGATTTTATAAAATTTTATTTTTCAACATTCATGTCATATTTTATTTGTTTTTAGTCCAGTATTTTTAGTGTATGTAAATTAGTATTCTTCTGAAATTCCTTGTTCCCTGTAGTCTTCGTTATAAACAGAAAAGTTTTTTCATTTAAAAATTTCAACTTCAACTCTTCATTTTTGGATTTCGTAGAGGAGACAACACAATTTTGCCAATATTTATTTTGCAACTGTTTGTTGCGAGTGATACATGTAGTTTTTATAGCGCGACGAATATATCTATAGACAGTCTTGACTCAGGTCTGTGCACAGCCTAAGGAGACTTTCTCACATACAAACGATGAACTAAGTTTCTTACATAATTACCTTTGCAGTCTCAGGAGTAATCGAATGTGGGCGAATAATTTACTACTAACCTTTGTGAATTAGTGCCACAATATTCTACGGACCTATTTGGTACCTGGGGTGCGGTATAAAGGGAAACAGGGGATTTTAATTAATGATATGGCACCTACGAGTCCTACAACCAGTCAGGGTTTTAAAAACGTAATTTTTTCAAACGTAGCTCGGTTAGCTTGAGCACTGGCCATGAAAGCTCAGCAAGTGCTGATGAGTTCAGTTTCTTTATCCAAGAGAAAACGCAATGGTTTTCGTTAATCACCACACCAAGGTCACTTTTTGGGTTCATGTATTTTTTTAACAATCATTATAACGAAGTTTATTTTAAAGAAGATACTGCTTCAATCACGACTTGTGCGGAAAAAACAAGAAAATATTTACAAGCTCGTTCCACATTTTCATTACCACAAATGTCCATTTCGTCCTATAAATGTCATTAGTATTTCACTACAAAAAACAATTATACTAACAATTTTGAAATCTATGAAGTAGTTTTTAAGAAGATATTGCTTTAGTCACCGCTTACGCCTTGTGAAGAAAACCAAGGAAATAATATTACTACTTACACAAGTTTTACAATTACTTTACTACAAATGACCATATCATCATATTAACGTCATTGGTATTTTAACTATAAACTAAAAAAAAACACAAAACCATTTAATTTAACCATTTCAAAATCGCTTAGTTAAACAACACGCCGGGCAAGCGAGGGATCCGATTAATTCACAACTAAAACTCCCTTCGGTCCGTTTACAACGTTATTCGTTAAAATAATCCTATTCAGCTTCTGGGGTGTTACATTAACATTTAACGCTGCGGTGATTATTTGTGAGTAAAGTGAATATTTAACAGGAAATATAATATTTTTAATAATGTAGGTGACACTTTAATTCTATTTTCAATTAAATTTTTATTATTTCAATTCAAATTAAAATGAGTGTAAATTAATTTGTACGGGAACTATTTGTATCATTATATTATTACTATAGCAAATCATGGTTATAGGAGGAAGGCGACGGTGTCTGTAACACAGTTAATACTTGTACAGACATCGTCGTTAACCTCTATATTTAAAATGCTCAAAATTCTATACATTGTGTTTATGTTTAGGATAGATGAGTTGTACCAACATTATTGTTAATAAAAAATAAAAATATATTTTTTAATTTACTTCCATGGAAGTTTATGGAAATACAAATGAGTTATTAAGTCTAATTCATTAGACACCACCAAAATAAAGTGTACCAGTCACAGTCAGCAGATCCTTAAAAATATGGTAGTCATCATTCCAGAACGTAATTCCGTCCCACAGCAGGGACAAGGCCTCTTCGCACGTGAAGATATGATCATTGATCACCATGCTTGTGCTTTGCCTGGTTCGAAATAGCAATATAAAATGCGGTTCGCGGAACCCACGGGTCATTACGATATGACCCAATAGTAATAATTACACCATTGAGGTTCAAGCTACCCATAATTTCTTACTATACTCCACTATCATTCATTTGTTACAGGTTGTACGTGTATCCGCTACACGTCGACGTACGGCAAGGAGCGTGGCACGTTCAGCAGCCCCGACTACCCGCGCCCTTACCCGCCACGGATCGACTGCCTCCTCTACACCTTCGTCGCAGCGCCCCACGAGATTGTAGAGCTCGTCTTCACTGACTTCGACATTCATAAGGAGAATCTTGAGTGAGTTGACAACTGTTTTGAATTTAGAATACCCGCTGACGTTTTTTTCTTTGTGGATAAATGGCAGAGGAAATTGTTCAAAGTTTCCATCGTCTTTTGTTTCGTTTCAATTTGCAGCGAACGGTTAAATTCTTCGCAAGATCTTTTAGTGGCTTACAAAGATGCGAGGATTGAAAAGCTATTTAAAGCATTTTAATTTAAAATGAACTTTTTCTGAGAATTCTCTTTAACTGTGACCTAATGAATAGCTTCTTTACTAAACAATTCTAGTTTAAATATACGAGTAACCTTATCGTGCGTCATTATCTTCAATAAATTATAATTAAGCATCAAATAATTGATGGATGAGATCAAAACTATGTCTGAGATCTTTAAAGTTTAACAAGAAATCTTAATTAAGTTCAGTTTAAATTGATTCCAAAAGTTTAGCATAACTTTAATACCTGATAATATTTAGCCAAATAATAACTTTTTGATATCCATTTAATCTTGGCACTCAACGAAAAAGTTATATAAAATTAATGATGGAAATAAATTCTTGACATTCTTTAAAGTTAACATTAACAGTAGTCTATTCCAATGCAATATTGAGATATTGATGTAAGTATGGCAAATTGCTCGGTGGCGGGGATCTCTCGCGTCCGGCCCTGGTCCAGGCCATGGTACGGAGCGAGAGGGCATGGGAGGCCGTCACCTCCTTCTGCGAAGCAGTAATGCTCGCGACGGAGGAGGCAGAACGCGTGAGGGAGAGGCAAATTTCGCGCCCTCACGCCCCTAGCCGCCGCAGGAGACGCCCTGGGCGTCGGGAATCGCAGGCCCGGGTTTGCGGACGGTGAGCAATGGGTAGCTCGCCGTCCGATAAGGACCAGGCCCGGGTCGACGGCGTGTTGTGTTCCACGCGCGCCTCAAAGAGATGTCAGCAACTGAAGGGGTCCGATAGGACCGATGCCTGCCGGGGTTGCGGGAAAGTCCGAAAGGGATACCGTGGCCCCTGGCAACGTACAGGCAACGGAAGGAACACGGGTGGGTTTTAGTCAGTAAGAGTCTGACACGCCCTCCCGCTCCACCCAGAGCGGGAGAAGTTATTTGATAATTACCAACCCAAAAAAAAAAAGAAAAAAGTATGGCAAATTGTACAACAAAATACTTCAGATTTACTTAGTCCCTAAAATCTACAAAGTTTAATTCTACAATCGAAACTAACTAAATAATGTTGGAAATCGGTCCTTCAAGGAACTCGAATTTGCTCTTAGAATCATTGTTTTATGTTGTAATAATTTAGTAGTATAATGTATATATGGAACAAGTTAAGGGTTTATAAGAAACGAACTTTGAAATTCCATTATTTTCCGTGCTCTCTTGCAATCCAATTTTTGCCGTATTTTATGTACATATTCTACCTAAAATTTGGTTTGGATTTGAACGTGCACATTTTAGTATAAAAAAACATAAATATAGTACAAAAAACCTTTATTTCTCACACCATGTTAAATGCTGATATGAATTTTTGATTCATTTTTCTTTTCTTCATTTGACTTCAATTTTCGTTGGTTTTCTCAATCCTGCAAGTTTTCTGCAAAACTTCACGTAGTCAATCATAGTTGAACCGTCACCTTGCATAATCATTGGTGCTTCGTCTAATGCATAATCTGCTTCTTTCGCGGTGAACTTGTCTCCGAAGGTCATAAGGTCATGTCTGATCCTGGGAACAAAGTTATTAGAATTAACAAACATACAACATAACATCAGGCCTGTTTTCCCCAAAGGGTAAGGCAGAGGCTTATTGACTTCAATCGGGCATAGGCTAGACTTTGGGACAAAAACATTAGAATTCATTTGTTTTCAATATACAATGTAAATCCGTCGAAGTGTTTTTGTTGCTTGCTTTTTATTTAGATATCAATGTTTTTACCATTGGTGTTTTATCAATTCTACATCAGTGAACAATATTAAAATACAAATAGGAAACAAAATCAATTGAACGTGAGATCCTATTGTTTATGAAACTGACAAAGAAGACGCAACAAAGACAGATTTGAATAAGACAAGCCGAATATAAAATATTTTAGCTTGAGATAAACAATTCTGCGAAGACGGGCGAAGTATTACCAACAGTATATAAATTAGATAAAACAATGTATGTTTTCTTTATGAACAGTCGTGTTTATCATCCTAAATTGATAAAAGAGAAAGTTTTACTCGTTTGTTTTTCTCACGAACAGCTTATCCAATTGCCACTGCCATTTGTTTTCATCTGTATTATTGATAAAATCTGGGTTCGATAAAACATATATTTTTTCATAGCGACATTTGATAAATTGTTTGTTTATCTAAGAAAATATCGTATGAAACCATTTAAAGAAACTTTTACTATAGACACATAACATAAAATCACGCCTGTAATCCTCAAAGGGTTAGGCAGATGTGTACCTATATTAACATTTTGGTAGTTATGTTCCATGTAGTCTTTTGTTATTGATTTTGTTTTGATATTAAATTTTTAAAACTATATGTAATAAATACAATACAGTATCGACCCTGAAATTCCAAACTGTTAAATACTCTCAAGGACTCCATGAGACAGGCTCGGCTTAGTATGGAGTCCACAAGTTCAAATATAAAAATTATGTATTTCCTTTATGACAATAATTTTAGGAATAATTTATTTGTATTACCTTTAAGGATATGTTAAAATTCTTTATTTGGTCAATAAATGAGGGCGAACCTAACCCCCTAGCCTTACTGTAGAGATAATTGTACAGAGACTGCATTTAATATCAAAATTAAAAGCCTAAAGAAACCTTCTACGATTACGTGAAGATGTGGCAATACCTTAAATAATAAAGCGAACTTTACGCTTTTTACAAGAGCTTTACGTGTCCCGCTTAGAAACATGGGTACCTACAGTTTAGTGGAACTTTTACTGTAAGAATGTGTAAGACCATAGCAACCGAATAAAATATTACTCCACGCTTAGACGTGACTGAGCAATAAACCTTTTTACCAAGTCTCGAAGGTCGCGAGAACGAAGTCGTGGGAAACAGCTAGTATGTAATAAATTTTATTTTAGCGTTACACATTATCTCTCACAGTACGGAATAAAAGAAAAGCGTAGTGTATCGGAAACTTACTATTGCTTGAAAGTTGTACGTAAAGGCTGTTTTGTTCAGCTACAAACCTGTCTGAAACCATTATACTTTGTCAGAATAATAATGGCTACTACTGTCATAAGATTTATTACGACTTTTTTGTTTATTATCCAACTAAGCTTACTATTATACCTACCTACAATATTTTTTTACATCTTTCTCATGTTCTACCTATAAAATTATATTAGACTACGCATAAAGAAAAATAATGGCTTTATTCTATCTACGTTTTATAGCTAGAATTGTTATAAAAATAACGTGCATACTTAATTTAAAAACTTATAATAAGTTTTAAGTTTTTTAGTTGGTCAATTGGATAAAGTTTGAACATCTACATTTTGCATAATTATATCAAAACATTTGTAATAAAATTATACTTTCTATAATTTGCATTAACAATTAATTTATTTCGTGTATAACAAACTATGTAGGCATTTATTAGAAAACTTTACTGGACTCTCAAAGAAAAATAACTACTAACTTTTATCTTTGAAAAAATTTCGTACTTTCCATTTATTTTTAATCACTGCTACAAAAATATAAAAAAATTCTTTGTTTTTATAATTAAATAGCATTATTATTAGTACTATTCACAAAGCATAATATTTACATTCATTTCGTCCCTTTGAGGCAGATTCTCTCGCATAGACGTATACAAAATGTAAGAACACATAATTTTACTTTACGATCTTCTGTACGACTTACAAATGTTTTCTTATAGGTATGTTTTCTCGTCAAATTTCGCCCTTAGAATTACACAAAATCATATCCGAGGGTTGTCGTAAAACCCAGATTGCACTGAGAATTTTAATAAACCTCCATGGTGTTCCTGCTTAAGTACGTACACTTTTGAATAAAGTTACGCATAAAATTATTTATTAAAAAAATATTAAAATTGTGATATAATTTATATTTTGTTGTGAAACTCATTGAAGGAGCAACTACAACGTATGATCGCCATATTTACTATCGTTTATTTTTACATCTCGACTCGTAAAGAGGTTAAAAAAAAAAAAAAACTAACAGTCATTCCAGGACCCAACTTTTCCCAGCAACCGGATTAAAATCTCAAATTACAATTTTAAAAGCCAATTCCTAGAACACAAACCCAAATCCAATCAGAATAACTAGGTACAGCTCTAAAATATCATGAAAACATCACCAAATTAACCCTAGTATTTGGAAATAAACGTCATTAGATTTCGGAAAGTGCCCAAAGACCGCTCTAAATCATACTCTGACAGGTACCCGAGAAATACATCATGCGGATATCTGAAAATGTAATTTTAATCTTGATTCGCAATATTTACTGATCCCTTGAGTAATGTAAAATTTAAACTGTACCTTTTTATGGCTATTAAGATATAATTGTGTAATTCATTTGGGATTTATTATTAAAATTATTTCGATGCTGATAGGAGTGTTGTGTTCTTCTGGGATTAATTATATTAAGGACAGTATCAGTTTTGTAGAAAATATAGCATCACGCTTGTATTTCTGGACGGGTTAGGCAGAGGTGTACCTAACTGTACGACACCCACATTTCGCTAGTTATGTTTAAGTCCCATGTAACAGGGGGCAAGTCGATTGCCATCAACGAGGCACAAATTCAGACTCCGGGCTGCTACTGAGAAATTCCAGATGGAAAATCCCAAATATACTTCATAAATATGTTTTATGCAATGTCAAGCTATTCTGAGAATTAAAATCGTTTACATTTTTTTTTGGCGACTTTGCACACTTCAGGTATAATTATTTACCCACATACCCACAACAAAAAGACATTTAAAATTAAAACTGCCCATCAGTTCTAATCTTAAATGTTTTTTTATTTTTTTTGAATAAGGAACGCAGCTGGTTTTTCGGTTTCGATTTTGCATCCATACAACGGCAATGTATGCGATAATAGATACCGATGTAGGGGTCACCATGTAATTTGATAAAGTCATCCCATTAAGTACGTCTACATGTTTTAAAGATTTTTTCAGGACAACAAATTATACTATAACTACCTCTATTAAAACTTGATTTTATCATTTGCGTTAACCTAACCGTTGGCGCTTCTTTGTTAGAATTCTTCTTTCTTAAAAATATCCTTCTATAAAACTTTGGAGTTCAATGAACTCAAGCAGCCAATTGTTTTTCCACGTATACCTATTTCTATTAGTTTTCGAAGGTCGATACTATCTTACACAAAGTTGTTTCAAGAAGATGGAGTTTCTTTCGTAAGTGATCGGTCAGTCTTGTTTTTCCCCAAAGCTACTAACCTCCCGATACGGTTTTGCCTTATTTACGTAATCCTATGTATACAAAAAGAAACATCAATATGTTTTCGTAAGCAAACATTCAAATATATTTTGATAAAAAAATGAAAAGCGATATTTTATAAAAGCCCTTCAGTTAGATCAATTTCGTACCTACAACTAAATTGAAAAACAATACGTTTGTAGTTAGGAAGACTAACAATAGGTTACTATTTGTTTTATTGTTAGTTGAAATCTAGTTCAGTTGTTTTGATAACAAAGAAAAACGTATGTAGTGAAATTCAATCTCGCAAAGTTTATAATTTGAAAGAAAGAAAGAAAAAAAGGTTTATTTGTCACAGAGACACGTGCATACAAATAACAAAAATATAAACAACAGAAATATTCGGCAGCTGCACGTCATGACTGTGACAAGAAGGCTTCCACTCAGCATAATTCTGTGCTATGAGGGACCCACAGCACAGCGCTGATTTTCAGTGGTCACCCGAAATTGGGTAGGTATCCTGAAAAAGTCACAACAAAATACGTCAAGTTACGTTTATTTAAGTGAAACTAATTAATATATTTTTATACATACTGATATGAAAATATGTGTGATAATTCCGTAGTATATTACGTACTCATAATTATGATTATGTCTTATCTGTATCTATTTTTCTGTGTGTACATAAATAATAAAATAAATAAAGAATAAATATATTTAATATTAAGTCTTTTTCAGGTAATGCTATCTCACAATCCACATACATTTAAATTAAATAAGGTTTTCTTTCAAAATTTCCTAAAATTGTAACCGCTTTCTCGTAATTCCATTTCCAAATATATGTCTAGTTCTGTGAAGCTTATCAGTGTGATGGTGATATTAGTTCTTCACATAAGTTTATATATTCTGGATACATATACACTTGGAGTTTCAAGTCGAAGTTTATTAGCGTCCTCAATACACTGCGGATTACACAAGTTAGCCCATTCTCTTAGTTTGCCAACTTTAGTTATGAGACGATGTAAATTCATTATCGGTTGGCCCATATAAATATCACAGGCAGACTATAAATTAAGATTTATGAGTGTTATAAAATTAAAATAAAAACGCTTTGACGTGCTATCAAAAATAAAGTTAGAGTAATAAACTAATTATTAGAACTCGCAATTAATTATTGAGAACTAAAATTACGTTTGTTCAAAGAAACAATCTGGTAGAGGATTATATTTTTAAACATTGAGCCCAGATATTTTTTAATCGTGGTTAGCCTATAGCAGACCACCAGCTGGTCATAAGCCTTTCTAGTTGTGCGCCATTTATTTTGGATTCTAGGTTATTTTCATCCAGCTGCTACCTACGATCTTCGTCGCCCCACCTAGCCTCGTCTTAAACTACATTTGCTGCTGTCTGACTGAAGAACACGTCTACATCCACATTCATTGGTTGTAGCGCTAAATACCCCACGACCCGCTACTCTGGTTCTCTGTCAGATCACCTCAAACTGAACCCAGAATACAAAAGTTATTTTCATTGGGAACAAGTTTGTTATCATAGGGTGATACATACTTGTCCTCAGAAATCAATCCACTATTGTTCTTGTCCCAACGAGACAAAGCTGACAGTAGAGTTTCTTCCGAATCCAACTCCAGAGTCCTATATCCAAGGAGATTGACGAAACCATCGAAATCTAACGGGCTGGGCGCCTGAAAAGTAAAATAAAAACAATAGTATACACACAACTTTCAAATTATAAATGGATTCTAATTTGGAGATCTCTGAAAAAAAAAACATTTTGTGTTTTATCACTATCTCACTTTAATATTATAATACGGCCAGCGATATGAAATGCATACCAAGCTAAGCATAGAAAAATTTGCGAAAATTTTCTGTAAAGGAGATGTTTGATTCTGGGTGACCACTATGTACACTACATAGATGAATAGGAAAAAAATAGGGGATTTTAATAAAAAATACAAACAAATTAATTTGAAGAAGAGTACAGACGTACGCAAATGATTATGAAGGAAGATTTTTAGGGCAGCCCTATTTTTAGGGCAGCCATGACAGTTGTGTTCGACATGACGTTTGACAACTTTGACAGTTTTATGTTTCGCGTCTTCCTTTGTCTTTGTCTTTGGTGCCCTCAGACCAACAAGAGAAGGCCTTTTTTGTTGGTCTGAGTTGCTGCTGCAATCGAATAGAATATCCTATAATCCTATTTTATTATTATAACTAAAACAAAACTCAAGTATTTTCGGAATTCGTCTGTGTTTTCTTATCGCAGATACACCCATACACATCAATCAAATGTCATTGTCAAAATGACATTTCGCATCAAATCTGTTTCGCATACTGCTGATCCGCCATATTTACGTTGTGTTGCCTTGATCGAGTTATTTTGAATGTACGTTAAACGAAGTAATATTATAGAAAATTAACATTAAAAACGGTTACTATATTATTTAGCGATATTTACATATAGTATACAGACGCCAGCAGGTCAACCTACCCGAAACAGTAAAAAATTCCCAATCAATTTTGAACCTTACACTTTGATGACCAAGTTGAAAATCTATTAAAGAAATTTGACAGATTGTAGTAGGTTGATGTGCTGGCGTCTGTACATAGTGTTAGCCCAGGCTCCATACATTTTTAGAACATCTCTTTTAACTTTAAGCTTGAACTAATTCATTTTAAATGCTCGCTCTCGTTTTTGATCCCGTTTGTAAAAGCGGAAACATTCGTTAAAGCACTAATTAGGGTATCGACAGATACTGATTGAATGCGGTTTACGTTCAACACGTAGGTACGAGTCAGAATTAAAGATCGCAATACTACTAATTGAAAAACCATTTTAACAAAACACAGTAATGATGCAGCTAAGCAGGTCCTCTTTTAGAGCGCCTGTGACGTTGCATGTACTCATAACTTTGATATTTATGTTCTAATAATAATAAATACATAGATGAACTAAAGGTAGGAAAAAGGAAAACCACGCAACCTAATGTGCTATGATGTTAGGATAAAGCACGTTCGGTAAAAAAAGTGAACTATACATATATAAGGAGTATGTTAGCTCTCCATATGAACTCCTTATAAACCATGTAGTTTTCATTCTAATATTTTGATCCCATTCAAAATATTATAATTAAAACTACATGGTGGAACAAAACAATGAAATTATATTTTTATCAGTTTGTTTATCAGTTGTTAATCTAGTACTCTAGAAGCCTTAAGTAGGCTCAATGTTATTGAGCAGACAGGCCCAAAAAATTAAAATTACTGTCTATACCTAGATTCTTTAACAAGATTGTGGACTAACATTTGTAAAACGAACAGGGAATCTGGACATCCTAATATTAATAAGCCTTTATCGGACCGGACCTCACTTAAAATAAATTGGATAACCTTATCTGATGAATAAAAACAGGAGAGTATTTTAATCTAAAAGAATTAAACACGGGGTGTTTAATTCTTTTAGGTTAAAATACTCTCAACAGATGGTAAGAGAAAATAAAAATATTAATTATAACAAGAAATATTGGGATAGGATCCCCGTGTTTAGTGGGTAGAATGAAATAATTAACACGAAGTGAGAGGTAAGGAAAAACATTGATCTTGTGTAAATTCCAGTGAATTTAAGAGATTCCTGATATTCTTTACATAGTTGAACGAAACATAATCGGGAAATATTTGACTGACCCTCTAAAAACTTATTGGCTTTCTAATGATGTACACATTTTTAAATTAATGAACCTCTAAAAACTTTTTGGGCTTCTAATGAGTTTCTTTTTAAATTTATGGCCTTCACTCACAGTTGGTCGCAGTAACTAGGTAAGAAATGTAGAATACCCCGTCCAAAAGGGTTAGGTTAGATTGGAAGTGTTACTAAACGCTACATCCAAGTTGGTCACAATCTTGGTAATTTAGTATTTTTAGGAATTATTTGAGGTTCACAAAAAAAGGCGCAACCGTTATATTAGTGTTAAATAATATTTTTAGGATCGCAAAATAGGAATTATTAGAGGTTCGATAAAATACATGCCTTTTAATATTTTTCTTAAATGGAACACCGTTGCCGACCCCTAATAGTCTGTCTATTAAGATCAGCATCCTTTTATCTCAAAAAAATCGCATAGGAAGTGTGTAGTAGGATACACAACTTTCGTATCTATTCTATTATCTCTTACAAAACACATTTAAGTGGATTACGATGTTATTTCCAGATTAAAATAGAAATTTAATTTCAATTTTCCAACAAGTAGAATGGGGAGGAGAATAAGTCCCCTTAATCTTAGGGATACAGGAAAAATATCCGCCGATCCGAAAAATTTGCAGACACTGTCCTAGACAAGGGAATTTAAATTTGATCTGTTGGGGCCACAGAACACGGAATCACCGCGCCGGCAGTGTCTAGAGTCGCCAATACTAATAAAATTCGTGGCACCGAAAGTGCGTGAGCGCACCACTGTTCTGTCACGAACCACCTTCAAAACGGTTAGTTTTATACTTTACTAGCTGCTGCCCGCGGCTTCGCTCGCGTACGTAGACACTAATTATTTTTGTAAAATAAAAGTAGCCTTATAACATCAGCTATCAGCCAGTGAAAGTCTCGTCAAGATCGGTCCAGCCGTTTCGGACATTAGCGGGGGAACAAACAGATAGACAGAGACAACAATTCTTTTTTTTTTTTATAAGTACCTTATTTTTTATATAAATTTAGTAAAAAGCTGTTATTTTGACAATTTTAATTATTTGTATAGTAGGTTTGTATAGAAGATGCTACTGAGGTGACACGTGGTTTGTATGGAAAGTGTTGACTATGCCGCCTCTAGCAGCGCCGCCTCTAGCAGTGTCTTCGTGCTCTGTGGGTACCTAAAGCAGTGAGGGCAAATCCCTGTGACCTCGTCAGCGTTGTGGATTGACACGAGCTTAAGGGTCTCTTTCGTCAGGACTCAGAAACTTCCTCAACAATACTTAAGCGGAATTAAAAGAAAAGCAAAGTTTCTTATCTGTTTTGAGACCGCCTTTAGTGAGTAGAGTCTGTTGTTTTATTCTCATTGGATGAATTATTTTGGTGTTTGTGTCTCGAGATTGTTGTTTTGGTAAATTGTGTTATTGTTGTTTGAAAGTAATTAGTATTTTCTGTTTGTTGTTGTGAGAACGAATGATGTGGAATACCAATTGATTTCTATTATCACAGAAAAATATTTGTTGCCCCTCTAGTTTGGCCCGATACTTAACTTTCATTGAGCAAATATTGTTCAGAACCCTACCCAATTTCATAATTAATTTAAATACCTATGTGACCAACTTCGAAATCTAAATTCCACGAAATTTACACATGAAGGCACTATAAACTTTCATCTAACTCCAGTAAGGTCCAACTGGCTACATACAACTTTCAGTTTGGTCACCTGGCTTAGTTTGTTGGACATACAAGTGTGGCCAACAATTGTCTACTGACACAGATGCCAGCTGGCTAATTGGCTATGCACTTACAATTTATGGCTAGTTTGTGCATATCCGAACTACTGGTAGCTACTTACGAGCACAGATGTTGATATTACTTACTACAATATGAAGCATATGGAGGAACTTCCAGCTGTAGTAGGTACGTAGATGGGTTAATTTTGTTGCACTGAAATTACTACTGGTTACTGCTGTACGTGGTTTCCTAAGCATGGCAGGTTGATACCAAATGTGCGGCAAATGTACAAGTATCTCTCGGGCCATGGTAGTAGTAGAAACAGTGGAGTTTTAGTCGGTAGGAGTCCGACATAACCCTCCGATCTCTCAAGCCGGAGGGTGTCCATGAGGATTATCCAACAGAAAAAAAAGGATACCGAAATGAAATTGGTGTGAAATTGCTGTCGGTTTTAATAATTTTTGAAGGGAAATTAAATATATGGTTGAAATTATCAACAGGATATTACGTATTTACAGCGATAACAGATCTTTCGAAAAAAAAAATGCAGATGTCTCCTCTAAAAACGTCACGATAAATTCCTCGAGAATATTTAGATTTTTATCATTCTATATTTAAGAAGATTTGTGGTCTCCTTGGCATTTTTTATATTCATAAATAACTATATTTACCTCAGAAAGCATGTTGCAAATGGCATTTTCGTCAATCTTGTCACCAAGGCTGACCAGGGTAGCGCGAAGATCGCTGAAGTCGATACAGCCATCTCCATCCATATCAAACAGTAAGAACGCCTAAAATAAATAAACGGTTATTAAACTTACAGATACTCGAAACTTACGGAAGGAAAACTGTAGCCAATTAGTCTGAGTCTGAGTGAAATTGAAGGAAAACATGGTGTATCAGTTGACTTGAGAATTGAGTGATTTCTTATAGTAGTCAGAGAAAATGATTGAAATTCATTACTACGTAAAACATGGCTTATGCATCTTAAACGAATTCTTTTGTACATAGTGTAACTTAAGATTTTATCCAGAAATGAAAATAAAAATGGTCTATGAATCAAAATTCAAATATGTATGGAAGTATGTATTACTTACACCTGATAAAATCAGTACACAGTATAAAAATATCATGCAGTAGTCAAAAATTGCATGCAATAAACGGGAATCCTACCTCTTTCAGTTCAAAGATTTTATTATCGTCGAGTTCGGACGCAACATTGGCTGGTATACACAGAGCTTCTCTTGCCCTAGACGCTGAACGGGATCTCGGCTGCGGTGGGACAGTTAAGTCGTTTCCATTCTCCGATATAATAGAGCTGTGAGAAAACAAAATGTTATCTCAAATAAAGTTTGTTGTGTCCAGTCAATTCGGAACAATAAAAGTAGTGCGGTCAGAAATTGGTTTGAAGTTGGAATATTTTTTAATGGAAATCGATTCCTGACGATTTTTTTATACATAATAGAGAATCGAACGTTTATAAATAAATAAAATACGAACATTAAGTTATTTATGAAAAAAATCAGAAATCATTTTATCTCGCAAAATAGAACAGTACAAAAGTATTGACAAAAAACTCAATATTTCACGGGTATAATATGAATATTACCTAGCGCCTTTTCAATCACTTCTCAATAAAGATATTTTACAGCGCCGAAAAAGCTTTTTGTTCAAACCTGTGCGTAGCGGAAATTAAAAATGACGAAAAATTAGATTTTTATGGAAGCACTCTGTGTACAAAAGAAGTTAATAAAATGATAAAAAACATATTTCGTAAATCCCACCCACACCTTTAAATAAAAATAGAATGATAAAATATTTAATTTTATTACTTGAAACTGGTTACAAAGATATTTTGCTGAGTTCCGGCAATGGCAATGTTATTGAAAACAATGGAAAACTCATGAAATAATTAAATAAGATGCTTCAAGAGCTCAGTGGTTGAAGATTATAATAATTGTCATGTTTAATTTGACTTCCTGAAACCTTGCATTTGTATAGGTAACATTCAACATTAATTTGCTATGTTTTATATTTCTTTTATTTAGGTCAGATTTATCACGTATGGACATTTTCCACATGGTATAAATTAAGTACTACTTATGCCACAATTATAGGTCCAGCATTGCCAATAATAAAATCAACTTTAACGATTATTCAGTTTTGCGTATAATTGAATAAAGTTGGCGCTATCAACATCAGAAAGTTCAACTATAGGAAAGAAAAATAACTTAGCATATTAAACACTTACTCTCCAGTAGAAAGCGATTGTAGAAGATTCTCTTTAAATTTCTTTATTTCGTCCTTAGCATCGTCCGGCTTGCTACGGCGACGCTCCCCTTTTGATCCCCTCTGCGAAAATACAATACACTTTGTAAAGCCGCAATATTAATAGGAAAAACACTTCATCCTATTATAGCATATTAAATGTTGCTCCTTTTATAAATGAAAAATTTATTTAACACGCAAACGATTCAAACAAAATAAAATTGATTAAAGAAATAAATGAACGGTTCAAGTGTTTGCTATCAAAAGTGAAATATTAATTCTCTGTTTGAAGTGACCGGAGAAGATAACACTGGTGACTTTCCAAATTTAAAAGTCAAGGCAGTTTGGGAAGAGAAATTACTTACTTGTCAAAACTTTGTTCACAGTTTAATTAACAAAGGCCTCAAACCTTGTGTTCACTTTATTTATATTACATTTAAAACGTATTATATTTTAGCAGCTTACAGTGAGATTACTTTGAATTAACTTACTCTTTTCGCGGCGCCGTTCGTATCTTGGTCCGCCATGTTTTAAAAGTCACCTAAACTATTTTTCTTCGCTTGTTGTCCTATGCGTGTTTCCACGACCGTACTGACTAAAGCAAGAATTGTAACTAGGTACACGTCAGGAATATTAAATTTACATTGCATTTTCCGTCAGCCGAGATGATTATTTATTTCGGACGGATGCACGCAGATTTCAAGATTAGCTGTGATGTTTGCCTCAACTAATTAATCTTTGGAGCAAAACTGCTTTAAGATTTCCAGGTCAACAAATTGTTTGTGCAACATTTACATGTTTCCATTTGTTCGAAACTGAGAAGGGTTGCTGTTTGTGTTTATTTTGGCAAATGTGGCCGCTGAATATTTCAAATTTACCGCCACTAGCGCGAGGCTTGCAATTCAACGGATATTCATTTACCCGATTTACTGTTGTAATTCGCTGTTTGATTTCTCTGTGGATTACTAGCTCGCCTCAATTTACGTTATTAACAGCAATATTGTTATAAGCAAATACCTTATTCCACTCTGCATTAATATTAAATTTTGTGGTGTCTTGGGTTAATCTAATCTCATCTAATCTTGTATGGATACACATGTTGGCAGGAGATCAAAAATGAATAACGACTAATAATCTCTGTGATATGACCAGGATAGTCAATTAAATAATATTTTACGACCAAGAAGGAACCGTAATGATGTCAAAAATAAATAAAACATGTATCAACAAATTAAATCTACAGAAAAGTAATAAACTTAGAGATTTAAACTTCACGGTAAATAACTTGTTCAGAATTACTAGATTCAAAGGAAACATGACTTACGTGACACAAATATTATGTGTGATATTTTTTTTGCAATGATACGTAAAAACGTATTTAACGAAAATACGAAAATATACTTCAAACTTTTTTTAAATAAAATAACACATAAGAAATTCCCGAAATATGCACCTTGACGTCACGGGAAAATAATTATATCGTAGGTAACTATAATAGTTATGTGAATGACAGGCAAAAAGGGCTTATGTCGAGTGACTACTGAGATAATATTTATGTTAAGTTGATTTTATTATGACAATATTTTAGTATTTTCGTACAATTTCGTTAAACAAAAATAGATGAGGAATAGTTTCAGTTCATAAAATTAAATCTAATAATTAACCCAATAATACAACAAATAAAAACTTTGATGAATTTTGTTTGCCTGTATTAGTATATTTTCAATTCCTATTTAGCAGCAGTTAAAAAAGAATAACGTAGCAGCTGGCGTTATTTAGTTTCTGCCTACCCTCTTGGGAAGAAGGCGTGAATTTATGTATGTATGTATCCTAACTATATATATATATATATATATATATATATATATATATATATAGTTAGGATACATACAACTAAATAACGCCAGCTGCTACGTTATTCTTTTTTAACTATATATATATATATATATATATATAATGTATAATATTATAAATGTGAAAGTGTATTTGTTTGCTAGTTACGCTTTCACGCTCAAACGGCTGAGCGGATTTGGATGAAATTTGGCACATGGGTAGACCATGACCTTTAAATAGGACGTAGGATATTTTTTATCCTGACATTCCCACGGAATCGAGATTTATTTGGGTGAAACCGTGGGGCGCAGCAAGTGTAAATATAAAAGGGTTACCACAGAATAATAAAAACAAAAAAAAAATTGTCTAGTAAAAGTAAGTGTCGAAAATACGAGAAGTTTCCATAAAAGTAAATGGTTTGAGCGAAATGTGACTACCTATAATCCTGTGATATTTTCCGCCTTGACTGGTGAGGGATAAGATTTCGCGTCTTTTACGATTTGGTTATTGTTTATGTCAATGTAACCTAATATTACGTTTTATGAGAACGCTGTTCTCAGAAAAGTTAATGGAACAAAATAATGCATGTGTTAAATTTTATTTAATCACAGCTTTTGTTTTCCTTACCCACTCTCCGTAAGTATTGCATGAACAAATCTATTAATCTAGAAGACTGTGGCGCCATAATATACTCGTAAACTTCAAGTCGTTTGTGGTGCGGGTTCCAACTTAGTACCTAGAACCCTTCATGAAAGAAGAGTTTTGGCCGAAAGGTGTGGCGTACCGACGATTTCGTGGAAGGTTACGCGACACCACGCAGCGCATCACGTCGTCGACACAGTCATCACTCCGTGTACAATAATTATTTATTGTTATTATAATAAAACATATGTACCTATGTTTAGGATAAGGTATTTATCTATGGGCCTGCGTCGCCTGAATTAAATAAATTATTAATATTATCTCGTTTATTCATCGAGATTCTTATGAATTTACATTTTTAGATATTACTTTAAATAAACTGAATTAAAAAGGAATTAAAAAATATATATATTATTATTATTATATACACATCTCGGGACCATGGAGTCCTGGTCCTTTGGAAGGTGTGCGAGGAGCCGAAGGCAACTTTCAGAGGCCCCTTAGATAATTTTAAATGAAATGGGGCACCAACCAACGATTATACCTGCATGCACTATACAAGTGTACTCAAGGACAACCCTCGGTCGGTGCAGGACTATTGCAGAACATGGAAACAAAAAATATTGGGCTATGGTTTGGGTGGCTATAGTGGATTGGTTATCTAAACCATAGTTTTAGGCCTATCTATATGCCCGATGCCTGATCAATGTTATGGTATACACGGATAAAATGCTAGGGGGTGACTTGCACACTCAATAATGGGCCCCAGAAAACTGTTGCTAGCACAAAGTGCCGTAGCGACAAGGGGGCAACATGTCCTGAGGTACTCGAGGAGTGGATAGGTTTTCAGAACAATCCCAGAGCCCGGAAGATGGTCAATATTATTAGCCTACTTTGACAAAATTTACATATCATACAGAGAAGGAACGAGCTTTGATAACTAAACTGGCTGACTTCTTGTCGATGATTTCAGACTTACATAAGTCCAGCCTGGACTCAGCTAAGAACATTTTTCTTTATGAAGCTTTTTTCCGTGGCATCACCCGCGTGGATGTCGGAAAATATCTCACGGGTACGTACTACCGGGATTAAATACCTAATAGCCGAGGAAAAGGTCATTGATTCCTTCCGCTGCGCCCGCGTTGCCGTCAGCTTTTGAATCAGTGATAAGTATCTTTTAAACTTTTCATTTAAATGACATGATGTCAAGGCATATATTATTATCTATTTTTTTATTTTATTAATCGTAAATGACCAAATTAAATAACATATTTTATTGAATAAAGATTAATATGATAGCGGTCAAAATCGCTTCAGAAATAACAATATTTTTTTAATCAAATTCTAAAAGATATTAATGGTTACTGTGGGTCATCCTTAGAAGATATATATATCCTTGCGAACTTTTTTGTTGAAATTTTTAAGACGTATAAAACTATAGAACATAAATGTTATGTATCTCTAACGGTTTACGCGGCGCACGCCAGTAAAGCTCCCAGTCGGCATGATTTTTTCCGACATCTTCAACAATAATCGTCATATTTCAGCCAATTTATACAAAACTCTAATGAATTATACACCAAACATTTCTCATGAATCACTTCATCCATTGGTGAAAACCGTTTGAAAATCCGTTCGGAGTTTTCGCGTTCAGACAGACAAACAGACGCGGTGGGGGACTTTGTTTTATAATATGTTCAAAGGACTAGGTTATAATACATATATACAAACTCACGTCTGCTTGTGATGGCGGTAGGGAGAAACTACAGAACGCCACCTGCTACCATCTTTACATACTCCTTTGGTTAAGTTATCGTTCATATATCATGACGTCACTCACACGCACGCCGCGCCAATTACGAGTACTACGTTCCTGAATAACATTAATATAAAAGTCTATCATAGTCAACAAGGTATCTATAATTATGGATATAAAATTCAATTAAGATTGCCGAATAAGTCTAGTTCTACTCGTAGTAACCAACCATCGCCTCCTACTTTCTTCGTCTGATCAGCTAAATAAACGTGATCATGCAAATACGATTCTCAAGTAAATCAACAGCGGTGAGGTAATCCGCACCACGAACAGGTGTAAGTGGGTTTTTAATCAACTACA
This sequence comes from Xanthia icteritia, assembly GCA_949128155.2. Taxonomy (NCBI): domain Eukaryota; kingdom Metazoa; phylum Arthropoda; class Insecta; order Lepidoptera; family Noctuidae; genus Xanthia; species Xanthia icteritia. The sequence continues at coordinate 8,532,919 of OX421942.2, read as the reverse complement.
AATGCAACGGTTTAGGAGAGTCCAAATGAGATTCGTCTAGGGCTGTCGCAATTTCGGTTTAGGGATATTTACTTCAGAATTATACATACACACAAATTTTATTTTCAGATGTATGAACGTCAGCGAAAGTTTCTGCCTACTCTCAAAGTCAAAGTCAAAGTCAAATAATTTATTTCAATTAGGCACAAAAAAGGCACTTTTGAACGTCAACGTATAAATAATAATTGATTCTAGTTGCCCCTTCCAAAAGGTAGTTTTCGTATGGAGAAGAATGGGCAAGAAACTCCACCGTTACTCTTTTAAAATGTTTTCACAATATCATTTCTTGTATACATCAATTATATAATTATATGTGAAGACGATGCACCTAGAATAAGATTACTATACCACGTTAGGTAAAAATAATGAAAAATTAAGGAATGACAGATAAATTAATCATGTGATAGATGCATGGTGCTCACATATTTACAAACATTGTAAAATTATATAATTATATCTCATAGTTTATGTATGTATGTTGTATTATGATGATTGTAGATTTTGGACGATCGAAATTCGTTTGAAATTTAAAATTTCCATCACGTAGTTGCACTTGGTCACAGAGTATTACAGAAGGCGCACTCCGCATTTTAGGTATGAAGCTACAAGAACGCGGCGGGCTCGTCTTGTCGGGTCAATTCAGTGAGCGTAACGTACTCAGAAGATAATATAAGAGTTACGCGATAGAAAGAGACGCAACTTCTAGGTGAACATAACTGTAGGTAATAAGTGCTGTGCGACGTTAATTGAACTTTATTATGTCGTAGTAAGAGTCGCTTTTTATTTAAATGTTTTTGCGGAGTCAACCATCTGTACTAATCTGTGACTTGGTTTAAAGAAACTTCAATCAACACTTAGGTCCGCTTGAACCACAAATCGCTAAATACGTTAATCGCTAAACGTGTTTAAAACATTGTTCTGTTTCTGTCAATCGTTTGAAGATGACAGAGAGAGAATGATGCTGTAAATATATTTAGCGCTAACTATGCTCGGTTCCTATAATCAAAACGGCTCGTTTTGCTTACCAATGGTAACCTTTCTTATTGCCGAACTGGGCATATAAATCGATTCGTAAGCTAGTTTTACCTGTGATAGCTACTTCCATATGGGAGAGTCTACTGTGCTAAGCGATGCGGTCTTTGCTTCATTATTGGTATATAAGGGGCTTAATATTTAACCAATAACGGTCCGTAAATTATAGGAATCGGCCTTCGGTATTTGTGGTACAAGCGAGCTTTAGATCCTCTTTCGAAGTTTGACCTAGGTAATTTAGTGTTTAGTTTATCAATATTATGTCCAGCTGATTCATGATGGATTCATGTAAGATTCATTCATTCATTCTTAGGTACGTATTGTATAATTATCGCTTGCTTCAAAAACGGTGAAGGAAACCTGCCTGAGAGATATTAACTTGACGGCATATGAAGCCAAGTCAGAAACCCATGGGTAGCTTTAAAACTCTGACACAAATGAAAGCATGTCAAGCTTATCATTCTCCGAAAAATCATAATAATGATAAGGTACCATAACCATACATTACACATTTCGCATTATACTCCTGTTTTAATTAATAACGCGCATGCGAACAAAGGAGAATGAAATGTCTGCTATGAATGACTGATGAATCGGTTTTTAAAATATAAAAGAAGCTTTCAAAGAATTTTGTACGCTTTTTAAATGTATGACGTACGGTACGGTAGTTAATTAACTGTTTCAATACAATACGTGGAATTAAAAGTATTGAAATATTTTTGGCTTTGTGACGCCTAAAAAAAAGTGAATTCACAGAAAGAGGTAGCAAACAATTTTTCTCAAACATGGTTGGAAATTCGAGGATTAATTTGACAACCTTCTTCGAGATGAATCGAAATTGCTGTACCGGTCAAATACATGCGAGCGCCCGGCCAGCAATGTCTGTATGAAAATCCACAACTGTCGTGTTTAGCGGCCAAATAAATTACTATAAAAACTCATAACTGTCATGTTATTTAAAAATGGAACGAACTTTTTACTTCAACACATGGCAACCAAGGAGAGAACTTATCAAAGATATTATTTAAATTTCGATTTGGCACATTTTCACGACCGTACAATGATCAATGCGTCTGTTGCTGGCCGCGTCAGTAATGTACTATTTCAACATTATTATGCTCTTGTAGTATTTCTATAAGGTTCTGTGAGAATCTGGCGACAGAAGTAAGATCAGTACTTCCGTTTTGTAATATTTTTAAAATAGGTAATAACTTTTTCACACTCTTTGTAAACCGCGCGGATCAAATGAACTCTAAACGCTCCCGCAAACAAGCGCGACGCAACTTCGTGATGCGACACCGGTAATTGTTCTACCGTGAAGTTTTCTTAGAAATTGTTTTACTAGGGTCGCGTCGCGCTGTCCCATCGCACCTGTTTGCGGGAGCCTTTACACCTACACAAAATACTCAGATAAAAATTGCTTGTGTAATTATTTGGTTTATGTAATTGTTTGGTCGATTAAGATGGTTAATATTAATAATGTTAATATTAATGACTTCCTATAAATCATCATACCAAATCTAGAAATACTGTTTTTTTTTCAAAGTGGCAGCCCTGAGTGTGAAGGTGATCCGGAACGGAGGCAAGGAATTGGGATTGCACTTAAGTTTCTTTAGCATTCGAACACCGCAATTTATTTTTTAGGACGATTGAGGGTTCTCGATATTTGCTTCCATTGGTATTGAGATGGATGATGATTATTCTAGTACTTAATTTAATTTCATGGTCTATTTCTGTCGTGGGTAATAAAATAAGGTCATTGATTACATCCTGACTAATATTATAAATGCGAAAGTGAATTTGTTTCTGTTACGCTTTCACGCTAAAACGGCTGAGTAGATTTGGATGAAATTTGGCACATAGGTAGACCATGGCCTGAATTAGGACATATAATACTTTTTATCCCGATATTCCCACGGGAACGAGACGTACGTGGGTAAAACCGTGGGGTGCAACTAGTGAGCTATATTTCGTACTTTAATATTGGAAAGAAAGATGGTGTCACGTTATAACGTCAGACGGATAACGGATAAATTAAACTTCTCGTTCTCTGAGAACCATTGTGTTTATAGAAATATATTTTTGGAGTCAATTCTAATATTGGTATTCATCATGTTTCGTGCGCATTGAGCTTGAATAGTATTAAAACATTACTAAAATAATATATTTTTTTAAATAATTTTGTAAAGAAACACGTTTCACGTATGGGGAGTGGGGACCCCCTTTAATTTTTACTTTATTTTATTTTTATTATTTGTTGGTATAGTGGCTATAGCAGTTCACAATCTGTGAAAATTTCAAGTATCTACCTATTACGGTTCTAATGCCGGTCACTCACATTCGCACGAATACGCAAACCCACAAGTGTAGGACGACATTTGCATATGATTATGCGAAGTTTTCGCTGCATTCGCGCTTTTCCGAGCCGTGTCGGTTTTTTAACGGACATCAAAGCGCGCGAACCTCGAACCTTCGCGTAATCTCCCACACATTCGTGTGATCAGTTGCGCACAAGATTGCGAAGGTAACGGACGTTTCGCCATTTTCATAGTTCGTGGCGTCTACTGTGTATAAACTAAATTTATCATGGATTGGAACAACACCAAGGTGATGGAGTTCATTGAGCTCCTGCAAATTGAATCAACCATATGGGATCCTCAAAAGAAATCCCATAAAAACCGAATGGCCGTTAATGACGCCTGGGAAAGAATTAAAAATTCATTTTCTCTTCAATGTACAGGTAAATAAATAATAATGTCTTAAGGGTACAGCTCTGTGACGGACGGATGGATGGACTAACGGCCGGACAGTAGAGCCTTAGTGATAACCCTTTAATGATAGCCTATTGGTGTGATCGACAGACTACTAAGTCATAGGACTCGTATTCGAACCCAAGGCACGCACCTCTGACTTTTCGGATTCATGTGCGTATTGTAAAATTATCACTTCCTTCAAAAACGATGAAGGAAAATATCGTGAGTAAACCGGCATGCCTGAGAGATATTTCTCGACGGCATGTGAAGCCAAGTCAGAGGCCCATGGGCAGCTTTAAAACTCTGACACCAGCCGGTCTATTCTGTAATAATCTCACGGTGAAAACTTAGGTGAAGTGATCGTGAAGTGAGCTATCATTCCACCAGCTGCTAGGGACTGATAGCTCACTCCGAGCTCACTTCACCTAAGTTCTCACGGTGAGATGGTTACAAAATAGCACTGCGGGTGAGTCACTAACCACACGAAATGAAGAAGAAGTTTGCACCGTTTGTGTATGGAACCGTAAAAACAGATTTTATCCTAATATTTTTATAATGAAATTTATTTATTTGCCAGAATATAGGTACATAATAACATGGTAGAGTAATTTTAGTTTCACTATATTCGACTTATCAGTCGTGCAAATATTTATAGTATGCATGCATAATAATATCATGAAATTACATCAATGTCATTTTAGTCATACACATCATAGTCATAACAAAATTTAATATTAATTAAGCATATTACATTACAAAATATATTAATTTAGTTTATTAGATTGTATGTTACAGTTAAAACAGTTCATCGATTTATTGATTGGATTAGAAAATAATGTCAAGAATTGTAATTTGAATTGTTATATCATGTCTGTTTAAAATTTAAATAATCATCTATTGAATAAAAACATCTGTCACAAAGCCAATTGTTTAAAGTTCGATTAAATTCTAAGTTATTCATTTTTCTAATTTTTTCCGGTAGTTTATTATAAATTTTCACCGCCATGGTGTAGCAGTTTCTGTCACATAACTTTAATCTGCTTCGAGGTATTACCAGTGGTTTTTGTACTATTTTCCTTTTAAATTGGGCCTTATCATCCAGCTCAAAAAGTGATAGGTGGTTTCTAACGAATTTACACATTTCAAAAGCGTATAGGGATGGAAGTGTAAAGAGAGTGTGTAATGGAAGTGTGTATATTTAAAGTGTAGTTCGTGTAGGTATAAAATAACCAAAATAAGACAAGAAACTGTAACTCTAAGTACTCAAAGAGTTGACATGGCTACTTAAATATTCTACTTGAACGCCAAAGACGTCTGATACTAATAGATCGTATACTTTAGATCGCAAACACAAGACACTGAAAGAACCACAATAGAAGTTTTTATTGATAAAACGTCTGTGGGTGTTCATTGTCCCTCAAAGTGTTAATAGAAATGAATGATTAGGCATATATATTATATTTATAGTTTGTAATAGGTATAATTATGTGTATCTTTATAGTTACTTTAAAAAAATATTCCTCAATTTCTCGTAATTTCACCTACCGCTGTTTGTTTCTGCATCACCCAAAGGTCGACTGGTAGAAAATGCCTATGGCATTAAGTCAGCCTCTGTTAATTTCTGTGCTTATAGTATTAAATAATAATAATAATCTATTATTAACACTAGGTCTAGTGGTCGCAAGCGCTACTGCTAACCATTAGGTCCTACTGGGTTTGATTCGCAAGCCGGTTTTTCCATCAGGAATTTCTCAGTAGCAGCCCGGAGCCTGGATTTGTGCCAGGTTTTTGGCAATATGCTCGCCCCCTATTGTTATACTTACATGGCACTTGAACATGACTGGCGAAATTTGTACTATAGGTACGTCTCTGGCTAACCCTTCGAGGATTATAGGTGTGATGCTATGTTTATGTTGTATGTATTACTCAAAGTAAACCAGTATAGTATACACCGTGGCATTTTAATCGTCTTATAAAAGGAGACCACTTCCTGTATCCAATGATAACTAAACATTTTTTTTTTTAAATATATATTAACGTTTGAATAATTTAAAAACTGAAAATATTATTCGTTATTATGATGCATGACGTAGTTTGAAACATCCTGTTGCGAGCGCGGTCCAATCCTTGTGTTCAAGAGCAGCGCAGATTCGAGGACTAATGGAGCGGCGACATCTTTAACAGAGTTCATTCACCCGGGGCGCCTTGGTTTGCGCCGCATAAGTCAATGGATAGCGTTAGAGCATCTCATTAGATGAAAGCCCACGTGGACTAGCCCATATATTTCATAATTCTAATGAATTATTTATTTTTTATTGTACCTATTTTTTAATTAATAGTAAGAATTTTTTAATCGCTCCTAGAGGTATTTTATATCGGGTACATTGAGTGGACCCTCTTAGTAAGACGATTAAAATGTCACGTTGTCTATTATAAGACCAACGTTTATTCTAGTAACTATAATTAGATACTACGTGTATGTTGTATTTACATCATATTTCCTTCCCTCCGATCAAATTTTCCCGCTGCTTCAAACAAGGGACGAATCACTTAATCTCCTTGAAAACATTTTAAGTAACGTAAATACTTTTAGTTACGCGTCTTAAGCCTCGCATTTCAGAAACAATCTGCAATACTAAGTGGTATTGATGCTATGTAATCTCTTATGTACTTTGCGGATTATTTTGTACTACATGGAAAGACTCAGGTTGTAATTACTTATCTAAGTGGATGGCGAACAAAGACCTTTGTGTAAATACTTCTTTCTCGTACCTATTGATGTAATCTTATCAAATTCTACTGTATGTATTAAAATGGTCATAGGTGTGGTCATATTAATCAAGGGTGAGGTACAGACATCAAACTGAACAACTTTCTCTATGGGACCAACATCGTAAACACGGGTACACATCAACCTGTATATTTCCAGTATAAGCTGATCTCGCATTTTATAGGATTTCCATATAATGCGAGTTCATCGTAAACTAGAAATGTATAGCTTGATGTGAATCCGTGTATACCTAATTGCGACAAAATGATCAGCCGTCCCATACATTTGCGTTGAGTAGGTATTGAAGTTTTGTATGGGACAGTTGAAAATCTTCCCATGAAGAAAGTGGTATAGTTTGATGAACTGTACCTCACCCTTAAATATGACCATACCTTTCTGATAGCTAAATGCTGAATAATGTTAGTACTGGATATGAATTTACTCGAAGGTAAAAGTCGATTTTAAAATAAGGATACTCCGTTTTTAGAAGGCGTACCTAATTGTTATGAGATAACATAACATAACATCACGCCTTGTTTCCCTGAAGGGTTGGACAGAGGTGTATCTATAGTAGGTAAGCCCACATTTTGCCAGTTATTTTTAAGTCCCACGTAATAGGGGCGAGCCTATTGCCATCAACCGGGCACAAATCCAGACTCCGGACTGCTACTGAGAAATTCTAGATAGAAAAACCCAATAACAGTTTGCCCGCCTGCTCATGCTCAGCAGTAGCGCTTGCGACCACTAGACCAACGAGGTACTCAATACTCAATACTCTATTCTTTATTGCATTCCATAGTATTACATAGATGGTATAAACAAGTAAAAGATCAATATGGACCCTGTCGGGCACAGCAACATTAGGAGAGAGGAAGAGGGATAAGTAACAATTCAAACAATTAATATTATTATAAATTAAGTATTACATGTGTTTAATTGGGTGTATACCTTATTTATATATACACAATTATACATTCTTATTATATATTATTAGGTTTGCGTATATCGGTGTAATTTTGAAATTATGTATTGAATATGAACAATGTAAGTAATTATTATGAAATTCTTAGAAGTATTTTGATTATTATTAAATTATGTTATTATTTATGTATTAATATTTTTATATTTATATTTGATATTCTATATTATATTATAATATTTCTTAATGTTTCGTGTATTAGAGAGATTTTTTATTTTATTTTGGAATCGATTTGTCTTCTAAGAACTCCTTTACTGAGTAGTAGGTATGACTTGGATTCCAGAAATTGTTTCAATTTATGTAAATGTATATTTGTTTTACTTACAGACATAACTAAAGGGCTGGTTGAGTGCATTTTGAGTCGGGATTGAGGTATGTTTATTTTGTTTTTGTTGTGTCGAAAGGTGTATCTTAGTAGGTAGTCGTTGTTATAGTATGTTTGCTACATAACTGACTGCTATTTTGTTTTAAATATTTGTTCATTTAAAAGGGGTTTTATCACTTAGTGATATTGTCACCCGTAACTGACACTGAAGCCTATCTGTATTGACGAAGTCCGCTAGGGCCGATGCCTGCCGGGGTCGCAGGAAAGTCGCTGGAAACATACAGGCAACTGAAGGAACACGGGTGGGTTTTAGTCAGTAAGAGTCTGACACGCCCTCCCGCTCCGCCCAGAGCGGGAGAAGGTATTTGATAATTTCCCATCCAAAAAAAAAAAGCTTCTGTATGACGTAATCACTCAATCGCATTCTACGTCACAAGTTAAATTTGTACCCTATGTTTGCAGAGATTTGCTACACGGCATAATTTGTCACCTCTTTTCTCAAAAATCTTTACCGAAACCAGTATGTTTCCAACCCAAAAGCTAAACTTCATATAAAACACAAGAACAGCTGTTGAGCAAACAGTAACAAATATTCAGCAACTGCACGTCTATTTGGCTTAGTAACTAAGTCGTCATACAATTTGCGAGGTGGCTCTGAGCTGCTTTTCTGACCTAAGCATTACCATATGTTACATTTCTAACTTGTTGTTTCCCAAACACTGGAATATGGGACCACTTGGTGTAATATAAAGCATCCATGTGGAGAAATCTTGTCTTTTTTTTTGCGTACTTTGTCGTTACGCAGCTTAGACTAGGCAGATAACAAAGTTTTACCCACGATCTTACTCTAATTCTTGACGGCACGGTTGGCGCAGTGGTTAAGCTGCACTGCGTGTCGCGGGTTCGATTCCCTCACGGAACAAATATTTGTATGACCTACAAGTAGTTGTTCCGGGTCTGGCTGTTTGTGTATGTGACTTTAAATGTTTGTAAACGCACCCACGATACAGGAGAAATTCCTAGTGTGGGGCAACGTTTAAAAAAAAAAAAAAAAAATTGTTTCGTTTTCTATCGTTTTGAATGTCACACCCCTCTAAGGAATATTAAGACAACCGTATTAAAAGGATTCCGCATTGATCGTACAGATATTGCCATCCACGAAGACGCGCCCCACTCCGCCATGACTGTACTTTGGTACGGAGTGGAGCGGGGCGCATCTTTGTGGATGGCATCATCTATCTGTATTATGGGAATTTCTATTCAACATACAACATTTCTTGGGTCCTTTGTCGGTAACAACTGACGAGTCAATATATTTTGTTGCCTCGGTTCAATAAACAATGGGTGAAATATGGGTCTACTCTACACCTTTCCCTTCCCCTTTCGGGGTATGACAGGCGTGATGTTATGTTATGTCGCCCCTGTTGTGCAGATCTGTCAACCTAAAACGAAGGCTCCAGCTTAATAAAAATATTCTCACAATTCATTCAAAGGCAAGGTATCGGTAACAAAGGTGACCACGTATTCCACCTGATCGTTGGAGGAACACCGTTCTACCCCATTGGGCAGACAATTTGCATCAAATATTCAACACATCAGTAAAGGGACCGTACACAGTATCTCATGTAAAAGGCACCGAGGCGGTTTTGTAAATAAATGAAAAACGTTTTGTGAAAACACAATCTGCTTTTAGGGTAGCAACGTGTGTTTGTTTTCCGAAAACGTAACATTGACGTCACATACTCCAGATGGCTTAGAAGAACGTGTTGACATAACCTTATAAGGGTTTTTTTAATAACAGCTTCAACAATATGTAAATCTAATTTGATTTGATTTTGTAAATTCGTTTATAACTGCCAAATAGAATGCAAAAAAAAGTTACTTTTATTAAAATTGCTGTTCCAATAAACAAATTGAAACCGTGCACAAAAAGGCCGCAAATAAAAGAACAGTGTCGATTGGTGGTTTGATTACACAGCAAGCACCGACTGGCATCACCGACAGTTAAATACAATTACAAACACTAACAGACGCTGTAAACTGCAGAGATGTATGATACAGACGAAATTGTCCCATTTGCACTTTAGTACAGCTTAAACTTTTGTTAGAGTACACGCCCGCTCCAAACTAAATGTGTTTTCCAATATTCGTTCGTGGTGTTCGGAAAGGCGCTGCCGTGTCATTTGCCGTAATTGTACTAGTAACAGGCGCTTGGAGGCCTAACATTTCGGTTGCAACTGCCACCCATTTATGTTAGACCCACAACATCGGTACAAATTTGTTATTCTCGTGTTTTTTTTTTTTTTTTCTTTGTCTTTGCGTCATATTTACCGCAAATAAACGTATTTTCTTTCTTTCTTTCTTCTTTCTTTCTTTCAAATACTTTCCAACCCAAACTCATTTGCTTTAACACCGACAATAGTATGGAGATCTTCTAACGCTGGTGCAATGACATTCCGTTTCGGGACGAAGCCGTTTCCCTACTCATTATCGTTAACAAAAGGATTGTACCCAATTTACATTTCATCGCAATATTTCCTTGACTATTTATCGTTCATCGTTGATTTCCGTGGATTTCGTATATGCTAAATTATGTGCCATTTGATTTTCCTCTAAATCTACATTACTAATACTAATAGAGTGCAATTCAATAATCTCGTTTCATATTGCATCGTGCGTGTATGCCAGAAATAGTATAATATTAGAAAAGGGTACCGCCATTGCTACTCGTAAGACAAACATCCATTCGTATAAGAATCGATGTTTTTATTCTGCCATATGCAATATGACTGAGGGCTTATACGTATTGATAGCGAAGATGTATTACATTTCTCCAATTATGCGGAAGGTCGTTCAGTGACAAGAAAGAAAAATCGTCAGATGATATTTCGTCTTCGTGATCTTGAATAAGAAATACTATTTTTCATTCTCATCTGACCGGAATACGGCAACCCGTCTTCGCTATTTCATAAAGCACTTCTTACTTGACAAGACTATTATATTTCAATGTGAAGTGAAAACATTTCATTTCGCCTTTGTCGTTATTGATTTATTTTGCCGTAACATTCAGATTTTTCGCATGAATCATTCAGCAAGTTGTTATTGTGAGCATCCGTCTCTACTGTTATAGGTAATACCTGCGCCTTTTTGTATTTTTTTTAAATACCTTTGGGTTAGCTGCCGTTTGGTTTTCAGCGTCCTAGGTTTATTTGTTTAATCGACAAAAGACTACCTCTCCGGTATTTTGCCTGCCCTATCTACTGCAGTTCTGGGAGATATATCACGGCATTTAACGCCAACGTTCCCTCGTGTGTCCTCCATAAACGCGCACACAGCTATATGCGGTACTACAGCAGGCTGCATAAAGCTTACCTGCACCTTTGCACCCGGTGTAAAATATTTGACGCTGCGAGCTCCAAATTTCATAAAATAAAATAGAAAAATGTTCTGGTGCTTGAGAGTCAAATTGTTTTGTTACCAAATGCGGCTTTGATGTATTCAGATATTGAGTTTGATGGAAAAGTCTCAATTTGCATTGTGTGTGATATTTTATATTGTACTAGCTGTTGCCCGCAAAGTCCTCTACGATCTAGAATGAAAAATAGCATAATTATGTATTTACCTAGGTCACGGTTTATATATATAAACCGTGCCTAATTTCATCCAAATCCGCTCTGCCGTTTTAGAGTGAAAGCGTAGCAAACAAACAAACTCACTATCGCATTTATAATATTAGTTAGGAGTGTCTGTAAAAGCGTGCAACATATTAAATGAAATAACAGCTATGAAAACGTCTACCAATATACGAAAAATTAAACACCATAATATTTATCACGCTGACCCTGCATCTCATTGTTTCGGTGTTGGCATGATGTACACCATTTATTTTAACACTTCTAAATATAATTTTAACGTTCCTCCTATTTAGCTGCACAGTTTACAACAAACAAAAGGTCTTAATGTTGACTGTGCGTAGTCAGCCTCTTGGGCGCAATTTTTCCTGACCCGCCAGCCTGCGATTACTTGACTTTTGTAATCCCTACACACGAATTTAATCTTTGTCCTGTCCACTCCAACCCTGTTCACAGTTCATTAATTTAATCTCCTACTACAACAATCGTTTCGTTCTACTTCACTACACACAGTCATAATCTGCCTAGCCTTTTCCCAACTATTTAGGGGTCGGCTTCCAGTCTAACCGGATGCAGATAAAAAACACACAGTACTCGCTTTAATGAGTTACTTTGATCCGTAAATTCTCTGTAGAAAAATTTACTATGATAGCTTAAATATAAATTCCCGCCGCTCCATGGTCTATCGTAGCTGAGCTAAGAGAAATAATACAAAAAATCCGCCCCGGCAGCGCCATTTTTCTTTAGCCTGGCGCTTATTTAGCTTTAATATGTTCCTTTCTTGCTGAACCTGAAAGTTTATGAGGCTTCGTGTTTGATTCTTAAGCAAAATCGTGATGAAAACTTTTGAGATAGTGTTGCAGTGTATATTTTCGTGTAATTTCCGCGTACATTTTGTCACTGCTTTGAGGCACCTGCTTGTAGCTGTCATTTTCAGTATAAGAGTTGAAACACCTGTGTTATACATTAGCTTATGAAAGTTAATGCATTATTTTAATTAAGTTTCTTGTTGCTCTGCTTTTACATGTATTCTTTTTAGACACGTGCTATGCGGGATAAACTCAATTCCCACGCAGAAGGACCCAGATTTTCTTTGCACTTCAAATATTTTCTAAAGCCATCCAACTAAGCTGGATTCTTCTAACGTAATAGCCCCACTGGGTCACATTATGTGCACTTCTTATCGCTGAACAAACGACCCGATCCCAAATAGCCTCACTCAAGTAAGTCAAAAAATTAATCCGACTTTACGTAGTCAATATGACGCACAAATTCCTCACATTGAACAACAATAGAGGGTTCATTAATATTGTGACGATGCCTCGTCCGCTTTATCTGACCTCGTTAATCAAAACTAATGACAGAGATAAAAATATTTCCAACGTTTGCTGGAGCTGGTAAATTACTCTTTATAGTTTTTCTGATGATGTTGATAGCTGAATTAGGTACTTGTATTGGTGTGTGGTTTGATTGGATTTACGTAGGTAATTACCTAAGACTTGGCGAATACGTAAACATTAGATCGTACTGCCTGATAAATGCAAACTTGCGTCGAAGTTGATATGATTTATACTACCATTCGCTATCGACAAGATCTTATCTGTTACATAACAGCAGTGCTAGCCTAGTGGTGTGACCGTCGGACTGCCAAATCATAGGTCTCGAGTTCGAACCCAAGGCACGCACCTCTGACTTTTCAGATTCACGCATTATCACTTGCTTCAAAAACGGTGAAGGAAAATATCGTGAGGAAAACGGCATGCCTTTTTTTTTTTTTTTGGATGGGAAATTATCAAATAACTTCTCCCGCTCTGGGTGAAGCGGGAGGGCGTGTCAGACTCTTACCGACTAAAACCCACCCGTGTTCCTTGAGTTGCCTGTACGTTGCCAGGGGCCACGGTATCCCTTTCGGACTTTCCCGCAACCCCAGCAGGTATCGGTCCTATTGGATTGTAAAGACCGCAAATAGTGTATTTAGTGAGGTATAATTATTACTTGCTTCAAAAAAGGAAAAAAATCTTGAGGAAACCGGCATGCCTGAGAGATAATTCTCGACGGCATGAAGTCAAAGTCAAATCATTTATTTCAATTAGGCACAAAATAGGCACTTTTGAACGTCAACATTTAAATAATAATTGATTCTAGTTGCGTTCCAAAAAGTAGTTTTCGTATGGAGAAGAATGGGCAAGAAACTCCACCGTTACTCTGAAGCCACTTCAGAGGCCCATGGGCGGTATAAAAACTCTGATACCAGGTTTGTCACTAACCACATGAAAAATAAAGAAATCTATTACATAATTATAAGAAGATATACCTAACCAAATGATGTACTTCGTCCTTCTTCAGTCCTGTGTACTACATAGCCTGTGTGTAGTATTTTCTTATATAAAGTCAGTAGTTAGCTAGAGCCAACTAATTAGAGACTTTGAAAGCTAACGAGCCAGCGATCTTAGCTACTTTTTTTATCGTTGAAATGAAAATAGTATCCCCACTTTGACATTTTACTTTGTGCTGTTTTAAAAGCGGAATAAGGCTGTGTTCAGACTTGAGGCAAGATTTTCTTTTAGAAATGAATTTCACTCTGTGAAACAATGTTGATGCGCAGATTGGCAGCAAAACGGTGTCGTAGTAAAAGTTGTTAAAGCTCTGCTGAAAAGATGGTTTTGACACAAATCTAACAAAACTGTTGACCAGGCTCTGGTATCCGTAGAAACCTACTATGTAAGTACTCCCGTTGACGGATTTATATAAAGTGTTGGCCATAAATCTAGCTATACAGCCAGATTATTACAATATTTAGCTTCAATCTACCCTCGGGAACCCTTGCGCCCAGATGAAGGACGTGATAAAGGTTTGACACCCTTCCTTACGCTTTTTCTTGCAAGAATCTCGCAAAAAACTTTCATAATAAAAAAACTTATCTTTTTTCTTACCATTATAGCGTTAATCGATTGAAAAAAAAAAACCGGCCAAGTGCGTGTCGTAACCACGCACAATGCAGGGTTGCGTAGTTTGGATGAAATTTATCCCAAGAACAAACTTAACATTGTAGTAGAAAAACATGTTCTCCCATACATTCCAACTGGAAATGTAACTTTGTACGCACAATATTGAGAGATTTACCATTTTATTTTAAGACCATAGACTTCTTATAGCTTTTCTTGTAATCTGTGAGCCAAGGAACCATTCTCTGTAATTTTAGGTAAAGTCGTTTCGCAATTAAATATCTTTTTTCTTAAATATCTTCAAAAGCATTTATTTTAAAATAAAATAAAAAGTATATTTCAAATCCTCACAACAAGCCCTTTCATTTCATTTGTCACACGGTACAGTTTGCAAACTTTTTTTTATATTTTCCTTTTTACTCCCGAATTCAAAATTCATTTATTTACGTTACACGTCCGTGTTGGGGTCACAGAAATTCATATATGTACCAAATTTCAACTAATTTGGTCCAATAGATTCGGAGCAAATTGAATATGACAGACGGACAGGCAGACAGCCAGCCAGACAGACACACGAATGATCCTACAAGGGTTCCGTTTTTTCCTTTTGAGATACGGAACCCTAAAAAGAAGATAAATACAAATGTCTCAATCTGCGAATTAATAACGTTCATGGCATGACCACATTTTCATCATGTATTAATTCATTCTCAATCAGAAAGCTATGTAGAAAATACATCGAACAAATATTATGTTTTATAGAAAGTATTTTCCAGACAATAATCACAATATTAATAATAACAATACCTAAGATAAAAGTACTTAGCCAAAGATATTACATTTCTATTACGCAATAAATTATATATAGTCTGATAAATTCCTAAGAGAATGATATGAGAATTTCGCTAATGGATGACAATAAAGCCTTTAATAACTTTCTTAAGATACATATTAACGGATCTCCTCAAGTTTACAGTGATATATGCATATTATACCATCTAGCTATACTATACATAAGCCCAGTCCCAGCAGTGGGAAGGCCTCCTCTCTATGAGGGGGAGTGGGCCGCAATTCACCACGCGGACCCAATGCGGGTTGGCAGATATCACTCGTCTTCTATTTTTTTGTTCACCGTAGGTAAAGTACAGTCACTACTTTACTGCTAATTCAATCTTTAGGTACCTATTGAAAAACTGCACGTGGGTAAAAGAAAAATGCGTTTATTGGCATTACAAAAAATACACCTTAAAACTATAAAAACAGAAAACAAATTATTATAATGCCAAAAGGGCCTCAGCTCAGCATAATGTCAGATGACAACACAAAGTGTACCACCTGACGCTGATTTTCAGCTGCAACCCACGAGTGCCATACGCTAGAATAATAAGCCTTTATGTTGACAGTAGTGTGAAGGGGACCGATAGGACCGATGCCTGCCGGGGTTGCGGGAAAGTCCGAAAGGGATACCGTGGCCCCTGATAACGTACAGGCAACTGAAGGAACACGGGTGGGTTTTAGTCAGTAAGAGTTTGACACGCCCTCCTGCTCCACCCAGAGCGGGAAAAGTGATTTGGTAATGTCCCACCAAAAAAAAAAAAGTAAACCTGTGTGTACCTACTTTTAAAGAAGATCCAGAGTGCCTACTTATTCATACGAAAACAAGCTTTCACAATCAGAAAAATCGAATGCAATTTCCTTCTTAACATAACTAATATTATATACCAACCAACCAGTATCTTGTTTAAAACTACAAAGCAAAAGCAACCTCTTTGTAATTTACGTAAACAGATGTTACGTACTAACGGATATTAAATCCGTTCGGATCTCGGCCCAGTTGAACGCAGTCCAACTAATATTATATCCTTTTATATCTGTTTTGACTTCGCTATGCGGTGGCTTGATTAAACTTCTTTGTTGAAATTACACTGACGAGCAACACCTATAAAAAAACTACTTGTAAAGAAGAATGGCAGCACTCCATGTAATTTGGGTGTCGCACTTAGTCTTCGCGTACATTCATAACGATACTCTCAAAAGATAGACCTCGGTCAAATTAAGATAAAAGGTAATCACGGCATATTTATGTTATATTTTTAAAGATAAAGCATAAAACTACATTAAGTAATATCCAACGGTTTAGTTACAAGTTCTATTTGTACTAGTTTTCTAAAGTTTTGCCCTGTATTCGACAAAAAGGAATTATGTAAATATTATGTAACAAAACCATACCCAAAGGACCAATACATACTTGTCATTTACGAAATATGTAAACTCTCAGTAGGCTTTTTTCTCATATGACATGAAAAATTGCTTCTACGTTTTTCTGCTAATAGCATAAACTGTCTTTCAACTGTCTTTTTTTGTTCAAAACCATCTGCCTATTCTGTTTTAGTATAACGTGCTTGCGTTATAAGGCGACAAAATACACTGTCGGCCAAATAAATTGTGGCATCATCTTACAAAGTAAATGTAGGATTAAATCGAGGAACCCTTTTTTATGCCGATACTTTTCTAGGTAAACTGTAGTAAAGAAGGTAAAATGGCTATTGCATTTCAGGTCGGAAGGTTCCAAAGGATGATACGACCTGTCGATTCATTTGTGGTATTGTAATGTTTTTACCCCAAATTCGCAAATTGCGGTATTTCAAGTGGTGTTTATATGGTGTACGTCTTCACTCGGTGAAACTTCACTAAAATTATCGCACAATTTACAGAAACATAAAACTCTCAACACCTAAGATCTATGTGAAAAATAAACAATGCACACACGTGGAAAGTAATTGCTTCCTGCTTGACTTACGTTGCGAGAAATATCAAGTGAAAATTGAGTTCATTTTTACCGTCAGTGTTTACGAGCCCCGTGGGATACACATCGCGAAATATTACCTGTTTTAATACATACATAACTGTTTCCACGTAAACAACGTAGATGTTTTCTGGGTAAATGTTGAAGGGGAGACATCTGGCTCATAACTGTGCCGGGTTAAGCTCCACTTGTCACGGACATGTCTTAGATGGATGAGGATTATTAAACATTTGGACGTGTCAAGGCCTTCAAAATCACGTTAAGCTGTTGGTCCTAGTTGTCACGCAAACATTAAGTCAATGGTGATCTGCATCACCGTACTAGTTGCTCCTGATAAGGATGCCTGCGCATCTGGCGTTTCTCGAACGATTAGTTGGCGTAGGCGCTGCACGGATACGACGCTTATGCCACGTCAAAGCGACGTGTTTTCGATACAATACATCTACACGATGCAAGCGAAACTTAAGGATTATGATAGTCATAGTAAGATTTCAGAAAGCATTTTGACATTTTCACATTTTAATAAAGAAAGAAATAAAGAAAGAAAGAAAAGTATTTTATTTGGGGCACGCACAGGAAATACAAACAGAAATAATAATTTAAAAAAAAGGATCATTTAAAAACTAATCTGTGCGAGACCAAAAAGGCCCAATATCTCAGCATAATACGGCGATATTAAAATATAAAAAATACTATACTTTTGTGATGGACACACCTACGTACTTAGATAAATCCCACTAGGGATTATAAAAAAATAAAACAATCAAAATAATAATAATAATTAAAAAATATTAATAAAAACCGAAACTATGTACGTAAATTATGCTTTGTCATCCTATTTGTGCATTTGTAACCACTAGTAATTGAAGCAGATGTCGGCTTTCACGATACTCGTTATTATGGTCTGCCCCAGCCGTAATAAACTGTCGTGTACTGTTTATTTAAGACAAACATTTGCAAGTTTTATCGCAGTTCCTAGAACAAAATGAACACTAGACAAAGACTAGATACTGTTGTTTCAAAATAGCATTTTGAAGAACAAAATTATTGGGTAGGAATAGTACGTTTAGAGTTACTTTGTAGACTGTAAAACGGTTTTTTTACATTTTTTACCAACATTAAAGAAGGGTTCACTAAGTCGGTTTTCGTGTATTAATTTTATGTATGCAAAGCCGCTAGTGTACTATAAAATGTATCATGTCATCACTCAGTAAAAGCATTTTCATTTTTCGTTTACTCTACATGGAAGGATAATGTTGGCAAGACCATAATATATAATTTACCTCCACTTACTTGAAGAATCTGGTGTCTGTTAATATAATGTCTATGTATTATGAATGATATTATATCTACAATAGACTGGTTTATTGTTCCAAGAAAAATAATAATGGACTACCCTTTCTCACTTCAGTCTCTAGTTAATAAGTCAAACTGCTCTCGTGAATGATACTTACAATTCTTTGACGGATTGTCCTGTTGAAAGAAAGTAGAGAAATAAATAAAATACATTTATTAAGCACATATTAAAAGGTTGTTGAGACTGTCTTATTTTATGATCCCGGAAAACTATGAGTAGTTTTATTATTAACCGAGATTACAACGAACAAGTGAAGGGTTCCACAGTCGGGATGAATTTATCGCAAAAACAAACTTAACTTTGTAGTTGAAAAACATGTTCTCCCATACGGAATGTATGGGAGAACATGTTTTTGCAGCCGCAAATTTAAGTTGGTCAAATATTACTCGTTAACTTGTAAAGCCTACTTAGCTGTGATAGTTTTTCTTTTAATTTAGTTATATATACTATTGCTGTGATTTTTTCACATATCCAAAACTCACCCTTTACTCTCTACTTGACTTTAACAAAAAATTGCACTTTAAAGCTTAATATTTCGCAAACGGATCCCTGAATCTAACAATGGTTGTCACAAACTCACAATATTTTTGAACGATCTTTCCAACACCATAGGATAGATGAGAAAAAAAAGAACCCACTTTAAGTGCAGAGGAGGTACCCTAAAAAAAATATTACAAATTATTTATACCCATGCCAAATTACAGCTTTCTAGTACAAAGAGTCTCTGAGCTAAGCTGCGGACAGACAGACAGACAGACGTGGTGAAGCTATAAGGGTTCCTTGTTTACTACGGAACCCTAAACAGGAGTGTTGGTGTTGACTTTTAAGAAGTTTGTATGACACAGTTTTACTTTACTACCCGAACACGGGAATGTTAAATGAAGACAGGAATTGTCTTCAAACAAAGCGTTCCTTGCAAGAAATGATTGTTCCAAAATATAAAAGGTTTTGTTATGGTCTTTTATGACCTCTTATTTTACATCAGTTTTATTATACAATACAGAATAGGATTTAAATTCAAACCACAAATGTTACAAAACCAATGTATACAAACATAAACTCAAGCCATCTTCCCGTGGGGGTAGGCAGGAACTACAGAACGCCACGATCCTTACATACTCATTATGCTTCGTTCACACATCTGGTCATACACGCACGTTACATTACATACAGTTACGAGTACCTACTACGCACCTGACCTTTCTGAAGAACATCAGCAATGAGGTCACTATATGTCCTTTTAGGGTGTCCCCTACTGTCGTTTCCATTCACATCTGCTTTGTGAATACATTTATACCAATACTCCAGATAAAAATCCACCATTTCTCTTTGATGTTGTTTTCAAACCTCACTTTTCCACTAATTGCAACTCCACATCTATGTACTTAGTTATACTTTATATCCTTTAATTAACCCTCTTTTGCGCCGCAAATATTTCTTAACCTACACTCAAGGGATATTTTTATATTTTAGTTTATGCTTCATCATGAGACGCCATTACTCTATATTACGCCCTGCTGCGTTAAACCAAGTAATCACTGGGAGACTGCTTGCCTTTTTCATGTATACGGGATTTATCGTGTCAAGGCATGCCGCTCGTAAGTCATAGTAGGAAAGTAGATAGGTATGGCCATAGTTTTATAGACCAGCGTTTAATATTTGAGGGGAATGGATGTTGTGGCGTCACTTTTACGGCCTGCTAATAAAACTAAAATACACACAATGTTATCAAAAATAACTTAATCTACCCATTAAACTGGTAAACAAGTGTCAAAATAGAATGTTATTAAAGATTATATATTATAGATTATAAATACAACGTTTAAATATAGAACGTTTATGTTCGTTAAACCGAAATAGTTATAACGTAAGATACAGGTTCAACTATTTTCCGACGAGCGTTTATACTCCAAAAAAAAGTATTTCTAGAATGTAACAGTGCTCAAACGATCCGTCAACGTTAATACTTTCTAGCTCTGCTCATTCCTCGTCGCTGTCAGTAGTGTCCCAACTTTACAAGGCTCACGTGGGGACGCCGTGACGGCTGACTGATTCTTGTTGAGAACTGCGACATTCCCGACTGTGTACGGGAATATGAATTTGAACAAATATTTCGTGTATTTACTCCCGAGCCTCCTTTGGGACAAAGTAAATGTACTAAAGAGGTACATGAAAGTATTCGTTGTTGTCCTTATGAAAATGTTTGTGTGATTTAGGACGCTTTCGGATATAATGTTATTGGATGTTTTACTTTGGGGTTGAATATGAGAATAACAATGAGATTAAAATATTTCTATATTTTCAACACGAATAAAGACAATTGGAAATTGTCAAATCTCTCAAAATTCTGTAGATTACCTACTTAACTCAGACTATACTCGTTTAATTCGCCGCGTCTTTAACATTTTGAGATTTTCATTTAGGTAGGTAAGTAGGTAAATATAACCTTAATTATTATATAAGTGTTCAAGGTTATATTTTAAAATACCAGCAATTTAAATTAATTCTAAACATAAATCAAAACAATCTCAAAACATTTTATAATAAAAAAAAAATCTTTTCCGCCATTTACCACCGACCACAGGATAAAGACAAATCCCTGCAACAATTTCCTCTGTAACAAAAACAAGGCTAGAGTATTTTCATGGCAACAATAACATTCAGTTTATGTAAATCACACAGCGAGTGACTGCTAATATCCGGTGAATAAATAATGTTCCCGCGGTTTCCACAAATCCTTTTCTCCTAACGGAATGCCGTAATTTTAGGAGATTGGGCGAAAGAGTCTGTGAAATATTGATTCGATGTATCCATTGTTTATCGGTCGGGACTTGATTGATATTTATAATGCGACTCGTTTAATGTTTGTTTATCGAACAATCTGTGCTTATAATCAACATTACGATCACTTTTTTTGGCCGGATTTGTAATCTGTTTTTTGTATGACGAGCTTTTATTTCGTACAAAATGTTTTGGATGACAGAATATTGTTCCAACATGGATAACGACGATTATTTCCGTTGTTGTTTATATTCGGAAATTGATTTTAATATCAGTAGAGCTAATCTCGGCAAAGTAAGTTCGCCCACAGGCTAGGTGGAGCGACGATCTTCGCAGGGTGGCTGGTAGCAGCTGGATGAAACTTACCGAGTATCGAGCTGAATGGCGTGCAATTGAAGAGGCTTATGTCCAGCAGTGGACTGTACAGCAGTCCACTGCTGGCTGATGATGATGATGTATCAGTAGAGCTGAGAACGTATAGAAATATTAGGTTTTTCATCCTGTCACGACCGCTTGTCTTAAAAGTACAAATTATCTGTCGTGATTCCACCACAATCTGTGTTGTTTAATTAAAGGATACAAAACGTTGACTGACATGCAACGACATTATCTGCCTAGGCTTTCCCAACTATGTTGGGGTCGGCTTCCAGTCTAGCCGGATGCAGCTGAATACCAGTATTTTACATGGAGCGACTACCTATCTTATCTCCACAACCCAGTTACTGGGTAACACGATACCCCTTGGTAAGACAAGTTGTCAGACTTTCGGGATTCTGACGACCCGTAATATCTGTCAAAGATCTACAAATGACAGCCGGGACCACCGGTTTAACGTGCTTTCCGAGGCATGGAGGGGTTTTGGTATGAAAAGATGGTCACCTATCCACGGAGCAGCAAGTGTAGCTTAACCTGATCGATCGACCCGTGCAGCTGTTATTACTTAGCCCCTTCTTACATGCAACGTAATTTATTAAAATAACACAGTTCCACAAACCTGACGACTTTTCTCTTAATTATTCACACCTTTTCATAGCAAAGGTATGCAGGTATGCAAAGCACTCTGCTGATTCCAATTTTAAGCCTTTTTTTAAGGGGCATTAGGGTGTGCATTCTTTAAAAAAGAAACATGCGGGGCAGTCTTTGGGGACTGCTGATAGAAGTGCGGTGATGATGATGCGAGTTTTACGCTTTTTGTTCACCCAAAAAGTACACATATATACACAGTATACATATAGCCCATGGAAAGCGTTCGGTGATGATGACGCGAGTTCCATGATTTTTGTTCACCCAAAAAGTGCTCAACGCGCCTAAGTTTTCACTTCAAACATTTTTTTTTTAAAGAATTATTATGAAGTCCTATATTTTTACGACAGCATGAGCTATCCCAATCCTAACTACGAGTAATATTAAATACGAAAGTGAGTTTATTGGTTTGTTTGTTACGCTGTCACGCTAAAATGGGGAATGGATTTGGATGAAATTTGGCCATGGATAGACCATGACCTGGGTTAGGACATAAGATACTTTTTTATCGCGATATTTTTATGGAATCGAGACTTATGCGGGTGAAACCGCGGGGCGCAGCTAGTTCCAATTATAAAGTTCGTGTCGATAGAAGAGGAGAATAAAATATTCCTCTTTTTTTACATAACATAACATCACGTCTGTATTGCTGGAAGGGTTAGGCAGAGGTATGTTAACTCACATTTCACCAATAACACTTTGCCGGACGCAGGAATCGAACTCAGGACCTCATGCTCAGGAGTGGCGCTTGCGACCACTACACAACGGGGCATTCTACATTCTAGGATATCTAAGGAGGCATCACTGTTAAAATATTATTTTTGCATAAAATATGGAACTAAATCGATGCCTTTTATTGTCTATGGCTTACAAATATTATTGCCAGTGTAGGAATTTGACCTAATTCAAAATATTACAGTAAACTGGAATCCGACCACTTCAATCAATACTAAAGCGTACGGTTCAGTTCATTATGATTAGCGCTCGGCACTCATTAATTAATATCTGGTTGTTATTGTCAGATAACATAGAGCTCTAATGTACTCTAAATATAATTAAATTTACATGAAGTGCTATTTAAAAATGTAATTCAATTTACTGCTGCTATTTCTACAAAGAATTGAATTTGAATAACAAGTTGTATTTAGAAATAGATAACACATAACATTTCTATAATTCTCGAAGGGTTAAAAAGAAAGAAAATGCGTTTATTAGCGGTAAACATGACGCAAAAAAAAAGAACACAAAATAAAAATAGAAACAAGTTTAGGCAAAATATGCGTCAAATTCACGCAAAACACAAAGTTAGCAAGCACACCACCAAAATTCAAAATTCAAAATATTTTTAATCCATATAAACCTACAAGGGCACATATGAAACGTCAGAAGCTAGGTGCACGGTTCCAATTGGTTGTTTCCTATGGAGAAGAGCCGGCAAGAAACTCCACGGTTACTCTTTTAAAAATAATGGGCTTTTACAATATTTTCAAATAACAGTGTTATTAGGTATGGGAGGACAGTGTAGGTCTTTCAACAAGTACCACCAGCACCGCAGGTTGGAAAAATCCAATAACACTGCCCGACCTGACAATCGAACTTAGGACCTCATGTTCTGTAGCGCTTGCGACCGCTAGATCAACGTGGCAGCCACGTTATAGAAAAGCAACAAAAAGAAAAAAAAAACTCAGTAGTAATATGATTCGTCTGCTTCTTTTGTTTATTTTTAATTAATTGCCTTTGAAGGACTGAAGGTCTGAAGGTGTCTTGAAAGGTAGACGTGGACAATTAATTATGATTGTTATTTGTTTCACTTAGTAAGTTTCAATGTAATTAAAAGTTCACCGTTTATTAAGGTAATGTCATGTCAATTAATAATAATAGACATGACATGATTAATATGTTACGTAATATACAAGGTCCCATTAAAATAGATGGACAAATTTTAACACAGCGTTCAGTAAGTCTATCCAAAGATATCCTAGCAAAAAATAACACTGACTAAAGTGATTTTATTTTGACCTAAAATAATAACTGGCATTGGGTAACCAACATTTTTAGTGTATTTTCGTTAGCTGATTTATTTTTCTTGTAAGTATCTAATGCGTTTTTCTTATAATTTGTTTACCATTGTGCTTATTTTGGTGGTCTGAATGATTTCTAAAAGTTTGTCCATCTTTTTAATGGGACTTTATATATATTAGTATATTTCTTTTTTAGGTAACCTGTTTTGTCCTGCTGGGCAAAGGTCTCCATACTTTTCTAATTTTCTTTATGTTGTGCCTTCTCCGGCCAAGCGTTTCTTAAGCCGTCGTATTTAGTTTTAAAATTAATTTGATAATGTCCAAAGCATAATACGCTTCATATTTTGTTTGTTTTGATGGTACCTACTACACGCGAATAAATTATTACAAATCATATTCCAACTAAAACATTAATGTTAATTTATGAGAAATTTTAAACATTAATATATAATTTAGGCTTAAAATCTTTTTTTTCAAAGGGTTCTTTCCGATTTCAAACAAAACCCAACCTTAACATTAGGACAGATTCACATCAAAACCAAAATATCTCATAAAGCTTGACACACAAGGTCACATCTGATCCTAATTGTCGTGCACGTCACATTGAGCTCGTCCTAGCTGTCATATCCGAATGTCTTCACCGCAGGTAAGACCTTCCCCATGTAATATGCATGGGTGTAATTTCACTTACAATCCCTAGTCGGTTGCATTTGATTAATGTTTCATTAGTGTTTGCGTTAACTCTGGTTCTATAAACGGCAGCGGTTTATACATAGGCAGTTTTTGCAGCAAGGCTGTTCCCATCTGCATCGTTTAGCAAAATTTTGAATGTAAAAATGTTTTACCAACTTGAAACTTTATAGTTTTCATGTCAGGATTTTGCTATAATTAACTTAATATACCTTTTTGGTAAAAGGAATAATAATGTGATTTAAACATCTTCATTTTCTATCCTCCGAGTGTTCTAAACTTCCTACAAATTGCTTTACCAAATTGTCAATGAGAGGATATGGCCTAATCCACGTTGGATTCCGTTCAGTATCGTGGTTTTTTCGAAATCGCAGAGCCAAGAATAATTTAGTGTGAAATTTATGTCATGCACATTGTGTAAAGAACGGAACATTTTAACGTACATGGGTATGCAATTTGTATCGACTGTCCCTCAACGGTTCCCCAGTTGTAGTTTCCTTTTGTAGGTTCTACAACGTCGCACGTCTTTAGTAACAAAACCAGTATAAGCTGGTCTCGCCTTCTATTGAAACTCCATATTACCACAGAATACAATAATAGTGCAAGTACAGAAGATTTACTCCGCAAAATCATTTAAATAAATAGTGACTCATGCTAAAACACAACAAAGTGCAACTCAGGTCACATAGTTCTAATTACCTACAGTTATATTCCCTAGAAGTTGGCAGTCTTTCTATATCTTTCGCGTAACTCTTATAATTTATTCTTCTGACTACGTTACGCCCACTGAATTGGCCTGACAAGTCGAGCCCACCGCGTACTTGTAGCTTCATACCTAAAATGCGGAGTTCGCCTGGCCTGGTATTACGCTAGGCCAGATCAAGGTCAAAGTTTTACCACCGATGACGTGCGGTCTTTCGTGTCTATCGCCTAAATCGCAGTGTGTACCAGCCCAACGTGAATTTTGCATGCGACGCGATATTTTGTGTTGATTTGTGTTCAGTTCGGTTGCACACTAAATTAAGTACGTCTATCGTGAAACTTGTGTGTTTATGTGCTTGTGTGTGTGCGCTATTCGTGTTTGATTGTGGAGTGAAACATTTTATCGCAGGCGTTTCACCTACCGTACGTAGACGTACAATTACGTTTAAGTTCCAATGAAATAGGTTTATTGCGTTTGAAGTTGTGTAAATTACACAAAGGCCTTGTGTAGAAGTTTATTTGATAGAATATACTCGTAGGAGATACCTATTTTACATTTCACTGAAAACAGTGAATAAAAAGCACTTTTAATCACTATTTTGGTGTTTGAATTTAGAACACACTAATATATTCGACCTACATCTCAATGCTATACAATCCCAATGCTATATCCTGTTGAGCCAAAAATATTTTGGGTATGTGGGTGGTTTGCGCACTATTTAGCTCATCGCTAAGAACAGGTTTTTGCGTGGACAGTTCCTGTTTTTTCCTGATTGTTTTTTCTTTGGTTTTTAATTCATATTTAATTCACATTTTGATTACTAATCTGCGTTCGTAATTTGTTTGCCAAACTTGTAAGCAAACACGAATTTTGGGAAAAACAACTGTAATAACCTACACATAAGGTTCAGTTTGCGCTACAACTTCATATTATTTTTTATGAGTTTTTCAACAGTACTAGTCAGTCTAAAATCAATTTTGTTTACACTTACATAAAGTTGATGTTTGTTTGGGTGGAAATAACATTGATTCGAAACAATTATTTAAATAGACCTTATGTAGTTTATTTATTTATTTAGAGGTATAAAAAGTATGTATTAGGTATGTTGAAACTGTTGGTACTCCCCGTCACTTGTCCATAAGGGTTCATTAGAAAACCAGCGTCAGACAGCATTTGTCTGGCATTAATGCTGAAATGAACCTTTTTGGCGCAGCCGTGAGGCACACAATTGTCGCTTTATGATTATTTTCACTTTTTATTTTTATTTTTGTATTATGTGTTTCACGAACTGTGTCCAAATAAATATTATTCTTTCTTTCTTTCTTTCTTTCTTTCTTTCTTTCTTTCTTTCTTTCTTTCTTTCTTTCTTTCTTATACAACCTCCTTGCGAAAAAATACTCGGTACAAACTCCTCGTGCAAAGAATACAGGACATATAAGCTCCTTCTGCAAATAACTCCTCAAGATTTGATTGGTCGACATTTTCGACAAGGAGTTTAGCATTAGAATAAAAACAGTTTTTTGTTCTTTGCTGTCAATAGTAAATTGGTGCTACTTTGAATACTGTAAAGTTGTACGAACACAAATTGTTCTAATTTTAATGTGCATTTTAATTAATTTAACCTTCCTTGTTTCTTAATTAAATGTCTATTTTCGCTTAAATCTTTCTTTTTCTCGTAGTCATGGTATAAAATAAAGTATGCAACTCTTGAATAAAACGGATTTATTTCGAGGGCCATGAATCACTCGCGTCGCTCAGGATTCTAACACTTGAATCACTTGCTACGCTCGTGATTCAATCATCATGAATCACTCCCTACTGTCGTGATTCAGTGGTTAGAATCCTTCACTTGCTCGTGATTCATTTATGGCCCTCGCTTTAAATCCGTCCTTTATTCACTTATTGCATAATATACTATTTTTAAAAGTGTGTAAGTGTGTAATGATAACATACCATCAGTTCTTTTTCAACCTTTTACAAATCCAAAGAAACCTCTCGCCGATTCTAACAGACGAATCAGTTGATACTGTACGACTTTTACCCGCCTAATATTCATTCGTAATACATGAAAGCAATTCGGGTCTAAACTGAGACGACGTTAACAATACAATAATGGCGCGTACAGTTCAGACGACGAGCGAAGCACAGTAGCGCCATCTAGCAGATTTATTATGCAGTAGATCGGACAAGAAATATAAAAATATGAATGTCTCGTTTTGTGCCAATTTTATTGAAATACTATGATATGAAAGACGTGTTTTGTGGCGCTTTAAGGCTCCCACAGACAGGCGTGACCGGTAAAAGTTTTCATAGAAATTGTTCCACCAGAGACGCATTGCGCCTGTCTGCGTTTAAACTTTGTTTCACTTACAAGGCCATCATCTACTTTTTTCGCCTATGTTTTTTGATGTTGGCTACATCCAACGAAATTCTGCCACTGAATATAGACAGAAACCAATAGTAAGACAGTTTTACCTGAGAAAAACTAGCTATCAGAATTTCGGTAAACTTGTTTCTCAAAACGATCGTTTTTGTATGATAAATGAGCCGTTATACAAACGTCCTCTACGAGAGAAGGAGGGACGTGGTTTTGGATGGGCATCCATAGTAATCGCAGCAAGCACAGCTGCTGGTAGATCAATGAGTAGTGGGCCGTATAGTTTGCAGATAAAGCCTACCTCTTGGCTTCTTATTACTTTGGATACCATTTATCTACAATATGGTTTCATTACCAATTGTTCGGTCATTTCACTAGAAAATTAAATGGGCTCTAAATAATAAAATAAGTTGGAAAATAAAAGCCATTTCTCTATCTTTTATTACGTAATTAAAAACATAGTCCTTTTTATATTGTAGGTACATTTGTTACAGCCGCCTATTTTCCACCCGAGTCTATTTTAGTAATAATACTAAGACTTGTGGTGACCCAAAATATTTGTGTATGTAGATTAGGTACTTATTATAAAGCCTCGTTATAAAGGTAACGGTATTCATAAAATTAAATTAATCTTTGAGATTAATTTAATTTAATTTCAAGCCTGTTCCAAAAGTAGTGGATGAAAACAAAAGGATCAGAAAAAGTACCTGTGAATGCCAATTTATAAAACCACTTACAAATTCAGTGTTTTGATTTGATTATTTGAATACTTAAACCCGAAATTCTAATTTTAAATCACCGTTAAACATGTTTTTTTATCCCCGATGCAAAAAGAGGGGTGTTATAGGTTTGACCGCTATGTGTGTGTGTCTGTCTGTGGCACCGTAGCTCTTGAACGGATGAACCGTTATGAATGCGTTTTTTTTTTATATTTGAAAGCAGGATTTTTAGCGATGGTTCGTAGATATGTCTTATCAAAATCGGTTAAGCCGTTTGAAGATTATCAGCTCTTTTCTAGTTGATGAATGGATGTGAGCGTCTTCCACAGGTCTGATCGATTTGAAATTTGGTATTCTGTTACTTCATTAATATTAGAAGAACATAGTAACCTTGAACTGATGCTGCAGCATCATCTGGAATTTGCAGGATACCCAACTCCTTTACCAACTTACAGCACAGGTATCATTTTTGGGCTCATTGGAATAGTCTCAATAAATAGGTTATAGTTAGATGATGAACCAGGTCTGGTGATGGAGTAGGAAAGAGAAATTAGATTTTTTTTGTGTCGGGGGTTTTTAAATTTTGATATAATTTCACATGTTGAAATATGATTGTCCTGTAACCGTGTTCATACAATAAAAAAAAAATCTGAATCGATTTGTCATTGGTTCGATGAATTTTCAAATACAATTTGAAGTTTTTCTAACAATAATTGTTGGAAAAAGTGGTGAGATATAAAGTTGAAACCATCTAAACACAGATGAATATATTATTAATTCCCTTTCGTGAGTGATTGCGTAAGAATTAAAATGTGAACAAATTGTTCACATTTTCATCAGATATTTGTGGAACATACCATACCTATCTACATACCATACCTATCACAAAAGGAAAAAGCGTGTGGATATCTGTGTCTCAATCTAACGCACCGATTAAGTTGAAATTTGTTACAAATATATATTTATGTGACCTAAACACGGAAGTGTAACGTAAATAAATTAATTTTGAATATGGGGGTCACTTTTGGGGGCAAATAAGTTTTTTTTTTTTTGTAATCTGTACCCTGTGACATGTCGAATGAAGGGGCTTATTGCGAGAATCTGAAATATTTATTTTTCATAATATTAAAATGAATAGTTTTAAAGATATCAAAAATAAAATATGAATTTGACCATTCCCCCCCTTATCCCCGAAACTACTGAGCCTAAAATTTTGAAAAAGATACAGAATAAATAACTAGTTATTTACTCATAGATTACAGGAAAACCTATATAAAGTCTATGGTAAAAAATAACATGTTAAATCTCTCAATATTGTGCGTATAAACTTACATTTGCAAGTAGAATGTATCGGAGAACATATTTTTCAACTACAATGTTAAGTTTGTTCTAGGAATAAATTCATCCCAACTACGGAATCCTTCGCACCTGCGCCTTGGCCGGTTTTTCCTTATTGTTCAGGTACAATCTTAAAACCATTCAGACGATGATAAGTACGTATACGTACGATATTCCTAGCTTGAGAGGTAGGCGTGATAATCCGTTGGAAGCCGTACAAAGGTAGCATACTCGATACGAAACTAAGTGGCTACCGGCTTCATAGCAACAGTCTATACTGTACAATATTGATCACAAATAGGCCACGAAGAGCAGTATACGAGGGTCACCTCTTATTAAAAAAAATGGAAGTAAAGTTACAACCAGTATAACCTAGATTTTTAGATTTTAGTTTGGCATAACTTTACTCTGCGTTTATTAATAACGGGTTCCCACTTGCTTTAGTCTCCTAACTAGTGCCCGTTGATTTAACCCTCACTAAAGAATGCCACTGATACCGCAATCAACGGGTGGTCACCTAAAGCTGGGCTGTAACAATAGAATAATTAACCAAAATAAGTACCATCGTCAAGAATAAAGCCTCGTGCAGACTAGCGCGACGCGACGGCGCGACGCGACTCGAACAATACAATTTCTAAGAAAACTTCACGGTATAACAATAGCAGGTGTCGCGTCGCGCTGTCGCGTCGCGCATGTCTGCACGAAGCTTAAGGCGGATAGAGTGTTAAATAGTACCAAGAATAAGTTTAAATTTGCTTGCTACGTTGTCATTCTTAAAACTGCCAATAATATGGTAAGAAGAAACCAGTGCAGCAGTGTAGGTATTTAGTTACTACAGATTTTAATAAATAGGTCAATTATGCAGTGCTTTATTTTTGTCGGATGAAACCACGATTATACTCGTACTTTCCCCTTATCAAATACTTAATATACTTACATTGATTCCCTATAAAAGTCAAAAAGTCAGTTGTTGTGGTTATTTGCAAAAATAAATAGCTTATAGTACTGCGGAAGACTACGTAAAGTTTATCAATTTGTATATCAAAGAAAACACTTCGAACCAATTTACACATTTATTACTTTCTTCAAACCGACCTGTGGATCCTTTTTCTTACACCAAACATTTCATTTTATGATTAAGCTTAGTCATAATAACATCGTACATTTCTCCAGGGAACGCCCCGGTTTCCTTCGAAGGTTGTTCATGCATGGAATTTCAGATGCAGCTCTGAAGAAAGTAATATGTTCGTCATGAATTTTGTAAAATCAATCAGAGAATACTTTCTTAGCAAAAATAGTTTCCGAAAAGAATAATTCTTTTCCGAAACTAAAATTATTTTTTTGAATTTTGAATATTTTGAAAAAATAATTTATTTAAACTAGGCCGAGAGTCAATTAACACTTTTGGAACGTCAAAATGACATAATACAGTCCCCTAAACGCCCGCTCTTCACCACTTCCTAGTGCTTTAGCTGGGAAGAAAAACTGACGCAACAAACTCCCCAGCAGCACAGCTGTCTGTTCAGTTGGAAATATTACCTTAAAGAGTTAGAGATTATGTTTAGTAAGTAGCCTTAACTTACAATTTAATCGAGTAACCGTAATCTGTTACATACAGATTGCGACACTTATAATAACAAGCATAACATAACATCACACCTGCATTATCCGAAGGGTTAAGCAGAGGTGTACCTATTAGTACACCCACATTTCGCCAGTTATGTTTAAGTCCCATGTAATAGCCTATTGCGATCAACCGGGCACAAATTCAGACTCCGGGCTGCTACTGAGAAATTCCGGATGGAAAAACTCAAAAACACTGCCCGACCCGGAAATCGAACCAGGACGTCATGCTCAGCAGTAGTGCTTGCGCCCACTAAACTAACGAGGCAGTCACACACAACACACACACTAAGTGTATTTTAAACAATAAACATGTGTCTGGAGTTAAATGTATAGCAAAAGAAAGAAGTTGCTAAAACGAAATCAATGTAAATAATATAATTCGTAGACGTAACCGACCCTGTTGTAGAACATTGTGTACGTTTATATACCAATACCGTTATGAAATGACGAGGTTGTAATAACACTGGCTACCTCTGTTCATGGGTTGTGTAGTAATATATTATAAACTCCTCGGTCAACATTGAACGTCTTAAATAAAGAAGAAACTGAATTGTCAGGATTAATGTGCCATTATAACATTATGTTGAATTTTGTTAAATAAAACCTAAAATACGGGTATATTCTTTACTACAATTTATTTAACAAAATGGAAAAATATCTACGACCAGAACGTTTCGACGGAGACCCGTCCTCAAGCCAAGATCTGTCCCCTCAGTGGACACATTGGAAAAGCACATTCGAAAATTTTCTGACATCTATAACTACGAACGAGAAAACTGTTGCAAAAGAAACTAAATTCCAATTACTAACGAATCATCTGTCCCCTACGACTTTTATGCGCATACAGGATTGCACTGATTACGATATTGCTCTAAAGAGACTTGATGCATTATTTCTGAAGCCACCTAACGAAATATATTCCAGGCACAGATTAGCAAAACGAGCGCAACAACCAGGTGAGTCCATCGACCAGTATCTACAAGCCTTGAAACTGCTTTCAAAAGAATGCAATTTTAAACAAGTGACCGCTGAACAAAATGAGAGTGATTTTATTAGAGATGCTTTCATATCAGGTCTTTCGTCGTCCATAGTTCGTCAAAGACTGTTGGAAAATAGCACTCTCACATTAGACGATGCATTCAAGCAGGCCCGCGCTCTAGAGATGGCGCGAATATACAGTGATGATTACCAGCAACCTAATACTAGTACCTTTGTTAATGCGGTACCCATTAACAATCAGAGAACACACATCCAAGAACTATGCTATTTCTGTGGAAACAAGAGACACGCACGGCAAAACTGTCCGGCTTCTAGTACAACCTGCCTTAAATGTGGAAAAAGGGGGCATTTTGCAAAAGTATGCAAAAGTGCAGTGACTGCGCCACCACAACGGAGTGCTTTTACAAATGCTATAGAGGAACCGAATAAACTTATGGAAAATGCAGAGTCGCAGAAATTGTTATCATGTATCGTGGCCGCTACAACTGATCTCGATAAAGCTATGATACCGATAAAAATAAACGGATTATTTGCAGCCAGAGCATTGATTGATACAGGGAGTACTGCTAGTTTTATAGACAGTCGACTAGTTTGTCAATATAATATACAAAAGAGCTCATGCTACCAAAATGTCAGCATGGCAGCTTCAAATCTAAAAACAAAGGTAGACGCAATGTGCTCTGTCAATATCGATATGCAAGGTCATAGTTTTCAAGTGGACCTATTAATAATGGAGAACTTATGTACGGATATCATAATTGGTCATGATATTCTTAAGAGATATAATACATTAGAAATGCATTTCGGCGGATCTGGAGCTCCATTGAAATTATGTGCACTAACTCAAGCCAATATCGATCCAATCTGCTTATTCCCGAATCTCTTACCAGACTGCAAACCAATAGCTGTTAAGTCACGAAGATACTCAGATGGTGATATGCAGTTTATTCGTACTGAAATAAGAAAATTACTAGCTGAAGGAATTATAGAACCTAGTTCGTCACCATGGAGAGCACAAGTGCTTGTAACTACAAATGAAAGTCATAAAAAAAGGATGTGTATAGACTACTCTCAGACAATAAATAGATACACGCAACTAGACGCTTATCCTTTACCAAGTATTGAAGAAATAGTTTCTAAGGTAGCCAAACATAGAATCTACAGCAAAATTGACTTAAAAAGTGCGTACCATCAGATTCCGATTCTCGAAACAGAAAAACCTTATACAGCATTTCAAGCAGAAGGTAATTTATACCAATTTCGTAGAATACCTTTCGGGGTTACCAACGGAGTAGCGGTTTTTCAAAGAACTGTCAATAATATAATTGCGAAAGAGGAACTTAAAGGAGTATACGCATATTTGGATGACATAACAGTCTGTGGAACAACTCAAGCTGACCACGATCAAAAACTGCAGCGATTTCTTGATATTGCCAAACGGTATAACCTTACACTGAATCTTGACAAGAGCGAATTTTCATTGAAAGAGATAAGTATTCTAGGATATACTATAAACAATGGAGTTATTAAACCCGACCCGGATCGTCTACGTCCACTATTAGAGCTGCCTCTGCCTTCAGACTCGGCATCGCTCCGGCGAGCATTGGGATTATTTGCTCACTATTCTAAATATGTGCCAAGATTCTCTCATAAAATTCAGTCCCTCGTTTCGCAAGGTACATTCCCTCTCGATTCTGAGGCAGTAAATGCTTTTAATGCTCTAAAGCAAGAGATAGCCAGATCAGCAGTAAACGCAATTGATGATAACATACAATTTATTGTTGAAACAGACGCTTCAGACTATGCTATCGCGGGAACTCTGTCACAAGAAGGCAGACCAGTTGCGTTTTTCTCGAGAAGCCTTCACAGTAGTGAGCGGAATCACCCAGCCATCGAGAAGGAGGCCGCGGCTATAGTCGAATGTCTTCGGAAATGGAGACAATTCCTCATCGGACGAGATTTTAAACTGATAACTGACCAAAAATCGGTCGCATTTATGTTCAATCAGCAGCATTCGTCTAGAATTAAAAATGACAAAATACAACGTTGGCGATTAGAACTTTCAGAATACAATTTTGATATAGTTTATCGCCCTGAAAAGGAAAATATAGCGGCTGATGCTTTATCAAGAGCCAATGCACCATTAGTAGCCTCTGTTCAGAAAATGCACTCAAAGAACTGCATAAAACCTTGTGTCATCCTGGAGTAACAAGAATGCTTCATTGGGTTCGAAGCAAAAATTTAGCTTACTCCACTGAAGAGATAAAACGTATTACTGCGAATTGTTCTATATGTGCTGAAGTAAAGCCTCGATTTCAACGAAACATGGGAAAACTAATAAAAGCGATGGCCCCATTCGAAAGAATATCGATAGATTTTAAAGGTCCACTTCCCTCAGATGGCACTGGGAACAATCGATATATCCTTACGATTGTGGATGAATATTCTCGATTCCCATTTGCATATCCCTGCCCAGACTTGAGTACTAACACGGTTATTAATAAACTGACTGATTTATTTTCTATATTTGGAATGCCAACTTACGTACACTCGGATCGTGGTACATCTTTTCTTTCAAAAGAGATGAAAGACTTTCTTCACCAGAAGGGCATTGCTACGAGCTACACTACACCTTACAATCCTCGGGGTAATGGACAAACGGAGAGATACAACGGAATTATTTGGCGAACAGTACAGTTGGCTCTGAAAAGCCGAGATCTGCCTATAACTAAATGGGAGTCAGTTTTAACTCAGGCTCTGCATTCTGTAAGGTCACTTCTTTGCACGGCTACAAACAGCACGCCCCATGAGCGGATGTTCTCTCACGCCAGGAGATCCTCAAGTGGTCAGTCGATGCCTACATGGCTAAACGTCCCAGGAAAAGTATTAATGCGAAACCATAATCGAACCAGCAAATATGATCCACTGGTTGAAGAAGTAGAGACTCTGGAAAGTAACCCTCAACATTCTCGTGTGCGTTTGAGCAGTGGTAGAGAAGTTGTCGTATCTAATCGACACCTAGCTCCTGCTGGAGTGTCTTTAGAAACGGATGAAGCTGATTCCAATGATGACGACGAATTCATCGATGCAGTCGATGGCGATGATCATAACACAGATGGCCAGCGAGATTCCCAGAACGAATTGGTCCAGCCACAGAACATCACGCCAGAGACTCTGCGTCGTTCTGAAAGAGTACGACGTCCGCCTGCTCATCTAGCTGACTACGTGGCACAATAAATAAGCCTAGGAGAATGTAGTAATATATTATAAACTCCTCGGTCAACATTGAACGTCTTAAATAAAGAAGAAACTGAATTGTCAGGATTAATGTGCCATTATAACATTATGTTGAATTTTGTTAAATAAAACCTAAAATACGGGTATATTCTTTACTACAGGTTGTCTATTGTTTGCCCGAAGATTATATGCCATAATCATCATTTTCCCGAATTTCATTTACCCGAATTTCATTTGCCCGAATGTTTCATTTGCCCTAAAAGACATATGACATACTTTTAATTACCCGAATTTTAGATACCATAAGATACGAATGCCATAAGTATTGTTTGCCTTATTTTTATGTGCCATAATAATTATTAGACATAATATTTAAATGGCATAACAAGTATTAGACAAATATTTAAGCCCCGTAATAATCATTACAATGGTTGATGGTGGGCTAGGTCGACGGAGCCCCGCTTCGCGGGGCTCCTACTTCTGTGTGGTTTATAAAAAAATAACCACGAAGGGGATGGCGGGGTCTATTCGCTCGCTTCGCTCGCTCACACGACCCCGCCATCCCCTTCTAACCTAACCTGTCCGAGTCGGGGTGCCCTAAAGTCCCAATTGCATCCAATTTCTCTTGATATAAACAACCGTTACACACCCGATGTCGATGGCAAATTATGTTATGGCATATCATAATTATGGCATGTGATAATTAGGGCATGTGATAATTAAGGCTTACAATGATTATGACAAATGATGTTATGGTAAGTGACTTTATGGGAAACAATGATTCTGGCACGTGACTAATATGGCAAATGAGAGTAGGGCAAATGAGTATTATGTCGTATGATATTATGGCTGTTGACTATTATGACAAATGATATTAGGGCAAATAAAATTCGGGTAAACGGCGGTATACCCTGTTCATGGCGAGGGTAGATTTACGAAATTGGCCTTTTGTTATTCTGCTAGCTATGCAATAGGCTGGTGGTCATGTCTTGTGAACCAGAATATTGCCATACAAACTGTCAGAGTGTAAACGAGCAATGTTGACAAAGTCTTTGTTGTTTTGGTTTAATTGGTTAGTTGGCGTAAATATTCCTAACTATCTTAACTAATATTATATATTTTTATATTATATTTGTATGACCTACAATTAGTTGTTCCGGGTCTGGCTGTTTGTGTATGTGAGTTTATATGTTTGTAAACGCACCCACGACACAGGAGAAATTCCTAGTGTGGGGCAACGTTTTTTTTAAATAAAAATAAAATAAATAAATATTATAAATGCGAAAGTGAGTTTGTTTGTTACTCTTGCACGCTAAACCGGCTGAACGAATTTGGATGAATTTGGCACATGGGTACACCATGACCTGGGTTGAGACATGGGATACTTATCCCATTAGTACGTTCCCGTGGGATAATTTCCCGACACCCACGAGGAAGAAGTCTTGGACAAAACCTAGTTACCAATATAGGCTAATGGGTTGATGAACAAGAAATGTACTAAAATAAAATGAATTTTCAAATCATAAATAATTATATATAAAATCAATCGCCGTGCGTTAGTCTCGCAAACACACGAAAATGTCTCGACCGATTAGATTGGGGTGGTTGAGGAAAAAGAAATTTAGGAAAAACCCGAAGGAATAGCCGAAAAATCGAATAAATCGAAATTTTGTCTCACATGGTACGAAGTTTACCAGGTCCTCTAGCAATTAAATAAAAGACGGTAAATTTTTTACCATAGGTGCCTATGGTACCTATGGTACAAAAAATTACCGTCTCTGTCTCACCCTTCGGGGAATACAAGCGTGATGTTATATATTTTACAAATTGTAATTGTTTTCTAATTTTACCAAAGATAGATAGAAAACACTAGAGACTAATATCCATTGCCATCATCTATTACAAATCCAATTGCATTGAAGCGATAAATCTCATCCCAATCCCGAATTTTCCTAAATTCATTCTGTATTATTTGCTTCGCTAAACTTTCATTTAATCGTTTAGCCTCAGCATTGCATACATACAACTGACTGCCTTGTTTGTCTAGTGGTCGCAAGCGCTACTACTGAGCATGAGGTCCTGGGTTCGATGCCCAGGTCGGGCAGTGTTATTGGGTTTTTTATCTCAGGAGTAGCCCGGTGTCTGGATTTGTGCCCGGTTGAAGCCAATAGGCTCGCCCCCTATTACATGGGACTTAAACATAACTGGCGAAATGTGGGTGTACTATAGGTACACCTCTGTCTAACCCTCCGGGGAATCCAGGCGTGATGTTATGTTATATCATCCAATCTTTTACTATTTCGTTAGCATTTATTCACTTTTGTTCAATTTATATTACTTTACTGACCATTTAGCCCGTTTTTATTTGGCTTCACAATCGTTGTTTGCCTTCCTTACCGTTCTGATTCTACTGTGAACGTTTTATTTCCGTTTCTTTTATTGCTTTCTGTGAATGGTTCGCCGGAATGCATTTCTTTCCATTCATTTGCAAATCTACTGTTTGTGCTATCTTTGGTATTAACTTTTAGAATGCGATTAGTAATGACCAAGGAGGCAATTCTCGCATCTTTCCGTTTTTTTATCGTTTTTTATTTCCGCACGTTCCCATTCTAATGACTGGGATTGGCCTTCAGTTTGATATCAATTGTCTACAATTATTTATTCGATTTACCAATGCGGAAAACTGAAATATATCTGCATCATTTATTGTTGAAAAACGACTACCCAAACGGACTTAGCCCCATAAATAATTACATTGCTGAATTAGATACCTACATACACTTTAAGGTCAAAGTAAAAGAAGGTTAATAAAAAGTATAC
This sequence comes from Xanthia icteritia, assembly GCA_949128155.2. Taxonomy (NCBI): domain Eukaryota; kingdom Metazoa; phylum Arthropoda; class Insecta; order Lepidoptera; family Noctuidae; genus Xanthia; species Xanthia icteritia. The sequence goes on along the minus strand of OX421942.2, from coordinate 8,493,947 downwards.
GAAATAATAAGTATCGTACTTAATTAATGGTAAGTTAAACTAGAACTTTGGAAGTAGGGTAACCACATTACTATTAGTGATTCATGGCCAAAGGAATAAATTATTCCAAGAAACAAAGGAATTATTAGGGCTTGTTCTTGACCACATAAGTTCCCTTCCTGTAATTTCCCGGTAAACGCAACATACTGGCGACCACGTTATTAGACCGAAAACATACCGAAACGTAATTACCTACTAGACTTACAGAGGTGGTACTTTTCATAGCAAGCATAATAGTACATTTGTGGAGTTTCTATTTCGGTTTATTTGGAGTAGTTATAAAACCTTTAACCCTTTTGAACGTTTCATTATTTGGGTTCTACATTGATGTTGAAGAGTTTAAACTCAGACCAAATAAAAAACATAGCGCTGCGAACAATAAAGTGAAGCATGCCCAAACTACACCTCCGCTCTGTGCATACACGCTCACACGTACAAATTTACAACCATTTATAATCAAACTACACCTGACTAAGTGCTCACATGTTTACGAAATCGGCCCCATGTCACTGTTGACAGCACTCGTCTGTTTATTTATTTGGTCTAAGGGTTTAAAATAAACTATTGAAACTAGAGAGCTGTAATCAGGGATTTATGTAAATTACAAAATAAGACGTTAATGAATATTATTTTCTTACCATTTAAACTAGTTTTTCATAAGATTGTTTAGGAACATTCAATTTGTTCTAAACACCGAGACAAACCAGACAAGATTTAATACAAAATACTAACATTCCCTTAGGAGACTAACCGCGATGTTATCATTCCACCCGCATCACAATTTGAGATCAGAAAATTAATCCTCTAGGATTTTCTGAATTTCATATTTATTGCTCCTCCCGTCCGAACGTTCAGGGCGGCAATATTTTATGGATCTTAGAAAAAATGGCCGGTATTCGTCCATGTTATCTTAGATATTAGATTTATTTTCCTCACGTATTATTAAATCAAGTAACACTTTATTTCATAGAAACAGGACTATTAATAAAACGTTATTTGATTTGAAAGACAGGAGTTATTCGATCAACATTTATTTATACTCCACTCGGGTATCTAACGTCTAAGGTTTCTACAGAAATCTAATTTAAGTCAGCGAAGTTTGTGAATTCTGAATTTTCTTATAGCGAAATGATGGTTTATTTGAAACTGATTCTGTTTTCAGTGCATTTGCTATCTGCCAGTATATTTCCTTTCCTTATTGTAATACGATATTAATCCAATATCGTATTACATACTTAGAGCTCTGAATAATAAATAAAATAATAAAATGAAAATCTGCATGCTTTCACAGAAAACCTACGAATGTAAAAAAAAACCGGCCAGGTGCATGTCAGACCACGCACAATGAAGGGTTCCGTAGTTGGGATGAATTTATCCCACGAACAAACTTAAAATTATAGTTGAAAAACATGTTTTCTCACTGCAAATATGAGTTTGTTCACACATTTTTGAGAGATTTACCATGTTATTTAAAAACCATAGACTTCTTATAGGTGGTCCTGTAATCTATGAGTAAAGAACCATTCTCTGTACTTTTTTCAAAATTTAGAAATTAATGGTAAATGTTTACCTATTTTCTTAAATATATTTTAGTGTTTATTTAAAAAAAATATATATAAAAAAAATTGAGATCCTCACAACAAACCCTTTCATTTGCAAAGCTTTTTTAAAATTTTCCAATTTGCCCCTGAAAAATGACCCCCATATTCAAAATTGATTTATTTACCTTACACGTCAGTGTTTGAGTCACAGAAATTCATATGAGTACCAAAATTCAACTAAATTGGACCAGTAGATTCGGGGCAAATTGGATGTGACAGACGGACAGCCACTAGCCAGCCATACAGACAGACAGACTCACGAGTCATCCTATAAGGGTTCCATTTTTTCCTTATGAGGTACGGAACCCTAAAAAATATCTCAGGATTATTATTGTTGAAAGAAAAACTAAGAATGCGCTAACTGAATTGATGTTGAGCCTTTAGAGTATATCTGTACCTGAGTGTGTTGTGTGTCCACCTTGTGAACCTTTACGATCAATCATCGTAGGGGACTGCCCTACTAGACCTCTAGAAACGAAGGCTTTTGTTCGGTAGGTGGTCTTTACAGGATGAAGAAGAAGCAAAGAAGAAGAAAAGTTTGGGTCCAGCTATGAAAATGTCACCAAAAAGACACAAATATTAAAATTAAGCAAAATGTGTGGTGATTTTGCATAAATTGCATCATAAACCATATCTTTTACGCCTATTTGTCATTGTTTGGATCCCACAAAACCCAAAAAGATCTCAACTTAGTGAACTTGCAATAAAGATCTCATTGATTTCAATAGACCTTAGTACCCATCCATAATATCTACGACTTTATCGCGGGTTTCTCTCATATTTCTCCCAATTTATACGGTTTCGCCTCTTGCGGTTTCCTGACAGTTCTTTCGCATATTCGGATTAGATTCAATTTATTCGACTCAACCTACACCGATATTGGATCGTTGTACCTTTAATATTTCACAAACTCAATTTTAAATTTACCTACAGGATTTTTGTTCCTTTGATATTAATTTTAAGTGGTTTAATTAGGAAGCGGATTCCAAAAATTAATCAAAACACGAAAATGTTTGTTGGATATGGTTCAAATTAAAGGTTACGTTTAAAATTAGATAAAGGCAGGTATAGGAAAATTTATTTTAATAAAACAAGAGAGGTCAAATAATTGTGCTATTATTATTTGATTTCACCCGGATTTAAACCTCAATTCTCAGAAATCTGTACTTTAGGTGTTTTTGTTATTATTTTATAATGAAAATTCGAGGAATATTATTTTATTATTACGGAGGAGCTCGTGGCTAAGTAATAACAGCCGCACGTATCGATCCGTCAGGATAAGCTACGCTTGCCGGGGTTGGTCCGAGGATGGGTGACCATCTTTACATACCGACATTCCTCCGTGCGTCGGAAAGCATGTTAAGCCGTTGGTCCCGGCTGCTGTCATTCGTGGATCTTTGACATTCGTTACGGGTCGTCAGAAGCCCGAAAGTCTGACAACCAGTCTTACCAAGGGGTATCGTATTACCGAGTTACTGGGTTGTGGAGGTGAGATAGGCAGTCGCTCCATGTAAAATGCTGTTATTCAGCTGCATCCAATTAAACTGGAAGCCGACCCCAACATGTTTGGGAAATGGCTAAGCAGATTGATTTTATTATTAACATTTATTTATTATTTTTTTATTCACAAAATCCAAAATCCACAGCTCTTTAACAATTTCACTTAGGATAAATAAACTAATCTTACAGCCAATTACGGATTTACAATTTAATAACTACACATGCATCAAAAACAAACAGGACATTAAAATGATTTCATGCAATTATTAAACATCTAACTGGACCTAATAATGTCTTCCTTACAGGTGTAGGTGTTAGATAAATTCTTGATTTTACCACAAAACACAAGTATTTTGCCCGCAAAATAATGTACCCAAACACATCTTACCATATTAAATTCTACACCAGAATATTAAAATACACACAATCTGCTTCCCAAATCCCGAACTACATACCCAGGTATAGAATATTCGTACCGCAGAAGCCATGTTCCGTGGAATGCTGCAGAAGCAAGGGAATGCCCGCCTCGCGTCAATGGGTGCAGACAATTGGAATGTTTGCACCGACAAGCTGAATCTGGGAACAGAACACTATAGGATTTTTAGTGTTCCGAACCAGTAAGTAGGGAACAATTGGGAGCTGAAACAATTGCAGCTTGCTTTTGTAATTTCGGTATTTTTCGGATATGTTCGGTTTAAAATTGGTGCAGGTAATTACCAACCAAGTGCGAGTCGCACTCGCATGCATACGAATTGTTCCGTACCACAGTACATTTTTTTTTAAACTTTAATGAAATAAAAACACGATTCTTGTATAAAAATAAATTAATTACTTTATTTTATATTGTTACAGTGGCATTAGAAATACACGATCTGTGATAATTTCAACTTTGTAGCGTTTTTTTTTTAAGTCGGTTTGTTTTTTTTTGTAAAAAGTTTTTTTTAAACTATCAATAGTATCTATTCAAACTACTTTTTGTATCTCTATGCACGATAATTTCTTACGAAATGTACATGATGGTAAAGTTTTTTTTTTGTATTTGCGTCTTTCCTCCATTCTAACCTCAGTAGGTATAGAAGAGTCTTTTAATCCTTACACGAAACCATACGACGGCACCATAACAATGAAACGTAAGGATTGTATTTTTTTTAGCTGACTGTACCATTTTTACAATATCTGTGAATACACTTAGCAATTACTCAGAAAGTTAAAGGCAGTCTCCTAAGAACGGTTTCCTGTAGCTGCAACGGTTAAGGTACCTGCCTTAGAAAATCGTGTAAATTCTAAAAATATATTTTTCTCGAAATTGTCGGTGTCAGATTTTGGTCCCTCTTTGCATAAGGGTATAGATAAAGTATCCCTACACACATATCAAAACCGTATCGCTATTGGTTCATAGACCACTTCCCATACAAATTTGAACAGTCTCCTTTGTTTTCGTCATCTATCTATCCAGATGAGAAGGATGTGCATCGACGAAAATTCGTCTTAGTGCTGTATTTCCTTATCAGAAAATATAGTTTTCTTCATCCCTGTTCATAAAAAGATCGCCAAAGCCGAATCTTTTTTGTGTCGGGAGACTCAGGACGCAGTACCTACATTTTGTTAACCGTATTTATACTTGGGACGCATTACTGAAAATTTTCTTGAAAGTAAACAAAGAACATTAGATTTTTCTTATTTAAGGTAAAGGCACAAAAGAATTCAGATTTACGTTCAAATAATCTTTATTTGTTTCCTGTAATTTGCATAAAACTTTTGGGTAAGTACCCCAATTTGTAACACAAACCACCCTCGCAAAAATTTTTATACCCTACCCCTACCCTACCCGCATACACCAAATTAATCGCCACTGATTCAGCTTCGAACATTTACCGTGGTGCTCCTGTAAACATAAATTGAATTACAAGTGTTACGAATCGTGTAGCTCTTGTTCACGAAATGTCTAGAACACGTCGTATCCTCCCAGTTATTTGACGAATGTCTTGGAGCGCAACCAAATGGATGCGGCACGGTGAATGCACTGTCTACAGCAGCTATTTGATAGCAATTCGATCGTGCATCGAACATCAAGTGTCTCGCTCTTGGTGTTGGCGGGGAGTTTTGTCTTTTGTTGAACTCGCTTGTTCCGAAGTGAGATACATTGTTGAGTGCGTATGTCGTGCTGCTGGTGGAATACAATTCTAGAGTGCATCTTAGATACTAAGTTGGTCTTCATCTAAGAATAGTCCACCGTTCCTAAAGACGTAAATAGCCTGGGAAGATTACTATTTATATCATGCAGTCTTGCAACACAACACTTGGTTACAGGTTTCTCGTATATAGCAACAAAAATTCTTAACATAAGAAATCCGTGTTCATAACAAATTGCCCAAGCTTTTTCAAGATTGTCATCCTTATATGCCCGATGGCTTAATCCCACTCCTATTCTACTATAATTTGTCTTTCTTCCCCAAATTAATATTGTATTAGCGTTGCCCCCGATCCCATTTCTTCCAGTAAGGACCCCAATCAACTAAAATTGTTCGGCATTAATGAAAGTGACGTCTTTTCCATTATATTTCCGATACATCCGTTTGTCTTTGTTACGAAACTGGATGTGGATTAAAGCGAACTTTGAAGCTTTCCGCCACAAGATTGATTCAGAAGGTCGGTTCCAAAAAACGAGCAAAAACAGGCGCACTCACGCATAGAGGCGTACGGAGATTTCAAACTATTTCAAATGAATGCAAGTCGCTAGTGCGCTTGTACTCGCTGTAGGTACCAACATTAGCCGTGCCTGCGTGTGTTCGTTTTCGTTCATGGTATGGAGCCGACCTTTTGTACCTATCAATTTTATGATTCCGTCTTCTTCACATTTCCGGAGATCCACGATTGTAAATTACATTATTAATACTCGGATGAAATCGTGAATTCTATCGTTGCGTTATTATGATTGATACGCGTCGAAATTACGTATTAAATTTTCATTTCGTGATGTAATTGAAATACCTGGAATCCGTTAATAATTGGAATGGGTTTGTGTCGTCAGTTGACAGCCAGTAACTAGCTGCTTTTGATTTATATTTTCTTTTTTTTAGCTTTAACTTTCATTTTATCGCAAAACAGTTGTCACTAAAAAAAGATTGAATTTATTTTGTGTTTAAGCTTCTAGCTTTATTAAAATCGGGCACGATGGGACTCTAATCGGCCAAAATAATGAACTTTCATATATGGGGTGAATTTCACAAATCACAAATCCTTCCTTAGTGATCACATTTGTAATGTATGAAACACTTGGGCAAATCATGCTTCTCGACCCACAGTTTAAGCTGTGCGTTGTTTGTCAGTGAAGATCAAATGTCATTATTAAATAGATTTATTATCATTATTATCTATTGATTTAGGATCTCCAATAAAACATAAATAAAGGGCAACATCACGTATTAAGTAGATGTACTCCTTCACTTATAGGAGACGACAGGATACATAATAAAGTTAAAAACTAAGCTAACAAAGTTAAAATATTAATAATAGGTAAAATTTGGCCATTTTTTTTTTTAAAGGGCATAAAAAGTGTGTAAATATAACACTTAGAGATACTATTTTATAAATACTCATTTGAACTATCGAGCCCATCTTAAACTAGACCGTCCATTTAATTTTCATTAGCACTAAAACTTTTAGAATCTAACGATCAGAAGTCCGGGCACTTTATCAGCCTGGGGATAAACTTGGGAGCAGGGTTCCGTCGGCAAACACGGCACTGCGGAACCGTGATAGCAGTGTGGATGACGTATGACCGCGTTAGCGAGCTTTCGCCATCTAGTTATTACCTACCTCCATTTCTCTAGAATGATTTGAATTTCTGGCGCATGGTAATCCAAAATGTCGTAACTACGCTCTAGTGCATTGCTCAATTTATGTTCTCCTTTGTACACTTATTGTTTATGATACAGTAAAGTTATACTATTTATTCAACAAGAACGTTAACTTTAGGACAGTTTGTATTACTCTAAATTTTGATCATTATCTTGGCTGTGCATTTAAATAGTAGGTAGATTTCTGGATATCGTGAACTTACTTTGGTGTAGTTACTTATTCCAAGTAAAACAATACTTGAACGGAGTAGAGATATTTTACCATTCCAATCATAAAGAATAATATCTTCACTTAAGTATGAAACATAGATCTTAAATCTTACTTCACAGACTTCCAAATTGAAAACATCTGGAAGTGTTCCAAGTAGGAAAAAAAAAGAAAAGTGGTCGTTTCTCTAGATTGCAATCTAATAATTTTGCCAAGAACCCTTCATGCGTAGCAAGATGGCCGACATATGTGAAATTAATTCAGTTGCCATTATTAATACTTACCTGCGCTTGCGTTGGGGAATTTATTACACATAAATTCCTTACGTACTGATTTATAGCGGGAAGATCCATTTGTAGGACGCTAATGTAACTAGATATACTACTCTCAACTATCTACTATCTATCCTGGTACATCTACTATCCTAGAATTAGTTTCTAATAGACCTGATTTATCTCATCACTTACGCTTTGACTTTGGTACCTAATCAAAACTAATTAATTATTAAGGACTGTGAGATTACTGTAGAGCACGCGTTGTTTCTAGCAAGGGAATGTCCACGACTGAGTCATATGGTCTATTTTCGTTTTCAAATTAACATGAATATTTTCCACTGAAATAACTTTAGCGTCATGAGTTTCGCGTTCTGGTAGTTAATAAAGCAGGTATCGCACATAAATTACAGAAGTATTGTTATCGATAGTTACAAATTATTCGGTCATTGCTCCTACTGAAGTACGTAGGTAGTGATTATTGGTCTTTATTATGTTATAGAGCTCACTGATGTCTACATATGTGTCTTCAATTTCGAGATTTATATGGGATATAAAACAAAATAAAAAGAGTTTAACACTTACTACCATTTTCATTATAGCTCTCATCGTTTCTGATTTTTCATTTAGAGCGCTGTTATCAGGAAATTAAGTCTTTACGCTTGAACTGGCATGGAAGATATTAACAATCTACTATTAAGCTTGTATATTTATTTACTGAAAAAAGGTATAAAAATAAAGAGGACTACTTGATCGACTTAAATCCTTTGCCATTTCAGTGACTTTTAGTAGTTAAGAGCACTTAATATTTTGTGTGTGTAGTACAAAGAAACGACAAAGAGCTTTTAACCGCCACTTTAACAAAAAAGAAACAGCTACTAGCTAAATTATTAATTTATTATCGATACTACACTATCGTGAACCGTTTCGATCCGATATTTTACGCTTAGAAACCGAAGCCTTTGAAACATTGATTAATATTAATGATTTCCCTTGGCAACTAATTTGAGTGGATAATGGATCTTTTGTATTTTATGAAAAAGTAATTTGTTAGACTCACCGACCGACCAATTAGAATACAGAAAGCACGGCAGCTCCTCGATTAATCATCACATTCAGGATCGTAGAGTAATATAAGCCGTATTGAGATATCGCGTGTTTCGACGCAATTTGCGTACAATGCATAGGTACTTGTGGAAATATAGTGGACTGCTTCGTTCAATATACTCGTGATTATTGTATGAAATTAGTTTTTATTAATAAGAAACGTAAGTAATAATATATTTTGGCAAATGGGCTAGCATTTAGCAGTGTTTCTGGCTTATTATTATATTATAACTAGCTTTTCCTAGAGGCTTTACCCGCATTGATCTCGGAAATTATCCCTCGGAAACCTACTACCGGGATAAAAAGTGTCATTATGTGTTATAAACTATATGCGTGCCAAATTTCTTTCAAATCCGTTAAGCCATTTTTGCGTGATTGAAAGTCAAAGTCAAATAAATTATTTCAATTAGGCACAAAAAAGGCACTTTTGAACGTCAACATTTACAGAAAAATAATAATTGATTCTAGTCGCCCCTTCCAAAAGGTAGTTTTCGTATGGAGAAGAATGGGCAAGAAACTCCACCGTTACTCTTTTAAAATGTTTTCACAATATCTTGTATACATCAATTATAAAATTATATGTGAAGACGATGCACCTAGAATAAGATTACTATACCATGAAAAATAACGAAAGATTAAGGAATGACAGATAAATTAATCATGTGATAGATGTATGGTGCTGTAAATTATACGATATTCCTAACATTTTTACAAGTATTAGGTACTAATAAGTCAGTGTGTGAGTTCAAGTCACATCACAAAATCAATCAATATCAATATTTAGATTTTGTCTAGATTCTAAATTGTCCTATGGAGTAGGACCAGCATTGAGTAACAAACATCCAAATATCCAACCACAAACTTTCACATTCATAATATTATTAGTAGGATAGTAGGATTTATTTAAACTTACTCATATTTCTTAATACTGTTGTCCTTATAACGTAGTTTGTTTTTTGTTAGTCATTTATTAACAGTTTATCATTTCCATTTCTCAATTTACGTCAAAAATGCACCTCTGAGGGGTACAGTTTCAGCAGTAGATAACTTTTGTGATTTGTACTTTGTAAATCACAAAAGTTATTTGAAAAGCAGAAAAGATCAACAACTCAGATTTATTGTCAACCCTTGTTAGACAAAAAGAATAAACGTTGACAGAGCTCTGAATTTAACAACTTTTTCGACTTATAAATCGACTTTTGATTAATGAAGCTCGACGGCTCGGGGGAAAATGGACAACAGAAAAAATATAGCGGAAATATCCTTCGTTTTAATAAAAAATATTTTGTTTTGAATAAAATACTTCCTGTTATTGATGATCCGTATCAATAACACCCAATAGCCGCGTCGAATTTTAACTTTTTGTTCATCAAGAAAATTATCTCAAATGAATTATGTTTTTCATTTCCACCGCACGTATTTGGTTTATTTCAAGTTAATCATACCAGGTATTTCCAAGGCAACTGTGAGTGGAATTGCCAGGAGTGGATGCCTTAGAAGGACATATAGTGAACTTATTGTTGATGTTTTTAGTTCGTAGTTCTCGCAAATCGAAGTAAAATGAGTATGTAAGGATCGTAGCAGGTGGCGTTCTGTAGTTTCTGCCTACTCCCCATGGGAAGAAGACAGTGAGTGAGTTTATGTTTATTTGTTCAAGTTAATCAGAGTAAAAAGTAAAAACTCTTTCATAAAATATTTAGTAGATTTAATGATGGAAAAAACGTTAAAAGTTAATCCAAGGAAACAAGGAAACAAGTGTCTTTTAAATTCCTAACTCACAATAAATACTTCAAAAGGGTACATTTCCCCAAACCTGATATATCTAGATTAGAAGAAAGTAGAGGCCACACCGACATACGTTAGTAAATCAAACGAAATCCACTTTCGGTTGCGAAGGATAAAGTCGGAATCTTCCGACCATTCTATAAGACTTCAAAGGATTTACTCTGAAATAAATAGAAATTATTTTCGTGGAATACACACATTTTTACGCTTGTTAGAGGATGTATGACCGTGATGAAAGGAAGTTTTTTACTGTAGAGATTTTGTGTCACTCTTAAATATTTTTGATATAGGTTTCTTGATGAATGTCGTCGAATTTGTAAATAAATTCAATGTACTCAGTTCCATACCTACACCTCTGCCCAACCCTTTGGGCAATACGGACCTGATGTTATGTAATAATTATGTACAGTGCAATTGTAGAGAAGAAAAGCTTACCCATTTAAAAGAAAAGCGCAAAATATTTGTTTGCACAAAAAATAAAAAGTTTTCTTTTATTCATTTACTAGCTGCCCGCCCTGGCTTCGCACGGGTAGCACTTAGTACTTATCTATGGCGCACCTACCTACCTACTAACCCTACCTACATACCTACCTACCCTACTTACCTACTTACCTACCCACATACCTACATATCTACTTACTTACATACCTACCTTCACTTACCTACCGACCTACCTACATACCTACCTTCCTACGCTACCTACACCTACCTATCTTTTATACAAGCCTTGTACTGAAACCAACAAACATGAAAAAAAAAACAATATGGTCAAGCCGTTATAGATTTTTGCGCTTAGCAACACATTTAGCGATTAATTTTTATTATATAGAAGATTCATTCCAGTATCTTTGATCATTTCATTCTTAAGGACATAAAGGACCACAACGTTAAAATTACCAGCCGCTTAAATTATACGTGGTCAAGAATCCGTAAACTGAAGCAACTCTGGCTAACAATTAAACTTTAGGGCACTTCTTTGAAAGTGATTTAAGTTAGAAGAATCCTTAAGAAAGCCGGTATCCCGTCCACGGTCTAAGGATCCCTCTCGGCGTTAATGAAGGAATTCCGTTTTTATTATACTGGAGTGCTCCCTGTCCCATCCATCTTGCCTTTTAAAGGTCTTCCCTGGAAATGGGAAAGACAAAAAGGTAAATCGACAATAGATTCCTATAAATATAGGCCTCTTTAGAGTTTTATGGAAATGTACACTGTAAATCTTTTTTGTGCATTGTCAGAGAAGTTTTATGGAACTTTGGCAAAATGTTTTGACAGTCAAGCTTTGTAATTTCATGAGTAACAAAGGCAGAATTACATCACAGGTTCCCAAATTAGTTAATTGGGTTAAATTACAAAGCTCGACACTGCGTACTACATTCGACAAAACACGTATAGAGACCGTTCACTATAACTTGTCCCTTGCCGTCATGTTGGCACCATTGCTTGTCAAGCTTAGTTTCAATAATAATGAGTTCAAATGTTGACTGACAGAACAGTGTTACCAATCGCGTCACGGGACAAGTTATAATTAACGCACAATAAGCGAGAACTCGTTAGGTTTTAAATAAGATTCTTAATTTTCAAAAGTTTGACAATTTTAGGCCGTTTCCTCATTGGTCGGTGCGGTATCGTTTCGGTATAGTATCCTCTGTATACCGAAACGATACCGCACTGCTTACATTTACGGACCAGCCGGACGGCTTTTGTTTTCGGTATTATCTGTGTATTCCTCGCGAGAAAATGTCGTCTTCTCGTAATTAAGATGTTGTGGCGTGTTATATTTATCTCCTTTTACGAAATAAACGAAAGCGCTATTGGCGACATCCGTAAATTGTTTTTTTAATATTTTCATTCCGCGTGACGTGTATCAAGAAAGAAAGAAAGAATAATATTTATTTGGACACAGTTCGTGAAACACATACCTAATACAAAAATAAAAAGTGAACATAATCATAAAGCGAGAAAAACAAAAAACCGAGTGGGTGTATACTGAAACGATCCCACCCCGTTCCCCGTGCATACCGAGCCAATCAGGAAACGCTCATTGAAATATAGGCGCTCGGTGAGCTTTCGGTACCGGGTATACCGAGCATGCTGATCCCGCACCGACCAGTGAGGAAAGGGCCTTAATGATAGCCTGCGCAAATTCACTTTTAAAATAAGAATTGATCAATTTAAATCCTCTGAAAACTACCGAGGACAGGTTGAATATCTATAGCACAAACACGACTCAACTCAATGACCCGTCGCGTTGTCCCTTTAACCTCAGATCGAAAATCTATCTCTATCCCTCGCAGATGCACTGGGAGTAGACCGAACAAAATTCATAATAAAGTTTCACAACTCCTAGAAAAGACGGACGGGGCTAGAGGGAAATATCCCTCGAGTAACCTCAACTTCAGCGGATTATAAAATACCTGACAGAATTGAAAATTGTGTTTCATTTTCCACTGAAACTCTGGAACAAAAAATCTGTAAGATACTGCGAAATACTTTTCCGGCACTTTTATTGGGAATTGAAGGATTGTAATTGAATAAAACTCTTGCTGCAGTGTTGACATATAGTCGATATCAGTACTTTTAGGATGTAATAAAAATGAAAAGGTTAAAATGCACACGTTTGATAGTCTACCCATTTTCAAATGCACGATCACGATGCACTTACATGAAAATTGCTTTACTTAATGTGTATCGCATTTCGAATGTGGCCCTTCTTGTCGCCTGAAATAGTTACTTAAAACAAATATTACGGCACGAGGTGGCGAAAAATATCTGTATTTTAAACTTTTTATCCTTGCTTACTTTGTTTTGCTTATTTTGTTCCTAAATTTGGTCTATTTATGTCCTATTTGTCCTTTCTCTTACGCAGTGATATCCATTTTATAATGTTGAGCCTGTATGCACAAAATAATTAATCATGCATGATTTGCATGATTAATTATTAACTAGCTGCGCCCCGCGGTTTCCGAAAAAGCATGCCTATGTCCGAATTCAGGTCATGGTCATGTGCCAATTTCATCTAAATCCGATTACCGAAGCCGTTTTAGCATGAAAGCGTAACAAACAAACAAACTCACTTTCGCAGCTATCTATCTATATATATAAAAATCAATTGCCGTGCATTAGTCTCGAAAAACTCGAAAATGGCTCGACAATTGTTTTTTTTTTAATTTTTATACCTCAATAATTGATTTTGGGAAAAAAAATTGAAAATATCCAAAGGAACAGCCGAAAAATCTAAATTGAAATTTTTACATGACAACATCTGACGGGTCAGCTAGTTTATAATATTAGTTAGGATTGAAGCTTGGCTTTATATCTGATATTAACTAATTCCATTCCTCCGCCAACAATACACCTCTAAATTGATAGCGAACCAATATCAACGGAGTGCTGATTAGAAATCCCGGTACGGTTAACCATGCTCTTATTAGGTGCGGACCACAAATTTCGGAGTCCCGCCGACTCACGGCTGCTGCGAGCGTCTGCAAATAACTAGGAGTTACTACCTGGTTTGTGTGGCTTATTTCCGGAAGCCCAATATCGGTATTTACGTGGTTATGGAGTTTTCATTTTGTTATGATCAAAAAGCCAATTGGAATATATCAATTAGCCGTTTAAGGAATTATTGGTCTTCTAAGTGTCTTGTGTGAATTTCTCATCGCAATACTTAGAGAACTTATAAAAAATACACGTTTATTTTCCACTAAGTATGTAGGTATTTTGTTTTCTCTAAATTATACCTACTTTGTTAAGGCTCCGTGCACGAAAAAAACCCTTTTTCGTCAGTAACTTATCTGATTGTACGAAAGCTTGAAATAATTGAAACATTAAGTATGTGTTAATACGCGGTGCTAAACCTTTGTGTCGGTCACAGCACTTGTTAATAGTTGCATCACTTTTGCGCTCTCGAAAATGTGGTTTATTTCGCCTTTGTTTAACTTAATGAAGATATTGTATATGTATAAAATAAAATGTTGACTTTATTACAAGGATAGCTGAAGATTAATGTGTGATTTTTAAATTTCGTGAAATGGTTTGCTAAATAAAATAAAAAATATATCTGACAGTTTAAAAAGAAAATGCTTTTTTCAACATTGTTTTTCTGCTATATTTTGTATGGAAGTTGAAAAAAGTGGTCCAACCACAGGCAAATAGACCATATAACAATGGTGATGATATTTTTAAATGTTCAAAATCAAAAGTAGTTTCTTGTAACAAATGTGATCAAACGTTAGTCACGCGTTATTTTTCGGTAAACTTGTTGCGAATATTCGTAATTTTTCATGAATACTTAACTTATTTGAAAAATCCCCTTCAGCCACATGCAAAACAAAGAACTCGACGTTTCAAATCACAAATAGTTTTGTTTAAATTCTTTTTCCCTTTCTCAATTGATCAAAATCAGTCGATTTCGTGCACGGATAGTTTAACTTTTAGTTTTGTTTTGTTCCAGTTAAGAGGTAACTGGAACAAATTTAAAATAAACGTTTATTTTTTAAATGCTGTATTTTTCTGGTTTTTAAAACAGAAAAGTTGATTGAAATACGTAGAGATCCATAAAAATCAATACATTGTTTCACGGTGAGAGCTCACTTTCAACTTTATTTCTCGTTATAAAGTTACTCTTTTGCAGTGCATTGTCAAGGATGCCCGTCGTTTGAAGTCAAAAGATTAAAAAAAAAAAAAATACGTGACGATCTTCATGGAATGCTGTCCCAACTTTTGAAAATAAGATTTTATAATATTTAAAATATTTTTACTATCTGACTGTTAGTCAAGTGCTTTCGAAATTTTGTTGTTCACAGCCTGTGGCTTACTTTGACGAAACAGTTGCCATCAAGAGATTTTGATACTTGGTACCATAAAGACTATAAGGGATGCCGCGGCAGCGACCAGGTAAACTATAGAAACAGATATGAATCGCGCACTTGGTCGCAACGGCCAACTAGCCGCAGAATGGGTCATGGACCACGACTGGCCGGAGTCGTGGGCGTCTAGTGCGCGAGATCTCTAAGGTATAAACGATCAAAATTGATCAACTTGATGGGAACTGTTTCACTATAAGTCATAGTGTACCTACTTTGTTAATTGTAACCTTAGTGTTAGTATCTAAGTCTTTATCTGCCAAGCCTTTTCCCAACTAAGTAGGGGTCGATTTTCAGTCTAACTGGATGCAGCTGAATACCAGTATTTTACATGGAGCGATTGCCTATTTGACCTTCACAACCCTGTTACTGGGTAATACGATACCCCTTAGTAAATAGTCTGGTTGTCAGACTAACGGGCTTCTGCCTACTTTTTAGTAGGAACCTAAGCGGCATCTTAAATACTTTAAATCTGAGCACGAGCTGTCACATTTTTTACAGCCGGGTCTATTTTACAAAATAATAATATAAAGAAAGAAAGAAAAATATTTTATTTGGGACAAATAATATTTTTAAAAGAAAGGATCATTTAAAAACTAACAAAATAATAACGACCTGTGCGAGGCCAAAAAGGCCCCATCTCAACATAATGCAGTGATATTTAAAAAAATAATACCACCGCGCTGGTATTCTGATAGGGCCCAATGTGATGCCACGGACACACCTACGGACTTAGATAACTAACAGCTACGGACTAATAACTAAATCGCAGATGACAATTTTTACGGGTCAACCCCCGTAGCTTTATTCATATTCCACAAAAAGATTAAAAAAAACATGTTATAAAAGGATCCCTATCCATTTGCATAAAATTTTAAGACCTAATATAACTTAGCATAATGTTGTTTGGCATAATTATATTTTCGCATAATATAATTACGCGTAACAGCTTACGCATAATTTTTTTAAGCATAATTTCTCTAACCATAATAATGATTAAGCATAATATTCTAAAGCATACATTTATTAAGCATAAAGTTAAAGCATAAATTTATTAAGCATAAAGTTAAAGCATGCAAGCAAGCATGCAGCATGCAAGCAGGCAAGCAGCATGCAGCATTCAAGCGAGCATGCAACATGCAGCAGGCAGGGTTTCTGTCACGGCTCCGGCGATGTGGCTCGCCCCTACGCGCCTACGCGATTTTAAATTACACTCTAGGGGTAGGACAAACAAGACTACGTGGAGTCGGTTTTGCAGCAATTCGGTTCTTAGGCCTACTAACATCCCAATCTAGGGGGTCCAAACGCCTCCTGCCGGAGGCTATACGCGGGGGTCGTGCGGTCCATGGCCCTTTACGGGGCACCGGTTTGGGCGCGTTCATTGAGGCGGCGGCCAGCCCGCCGGTTGAACGCGTCCCAGAGGGTCATGGCCACCCGGCTGGTCCGGGGATACCGCACGGTCTCCGGTGAGGCGGCGAGCCTCCTTGCCGGATTACCGCCATGGGATCTGGAGGCAAAAGTCCTCGCGCACATTTGGGAGTGGCGCGAGGAGGCGAAACGCCGGGGCGTTACTCCGCTGCCGCGAGAAATCGCGGCACAGCGGACAGAGCTCCGGCGGGATCTCATGGCGTCATGGAGAGTGCGATTGTCGCAACCCAGTGCTGGGCACGCCACTATTGCGGCGATAAGTCCCCTCTTTGAGGAGTGGCTAGAGAGGCGCCACGGCGTCCTCACCTTCCGCCTAACGCAGGTCCTCACCGGACACGGTTGTTTCGGGAGGTTCCTGTTCCGTATCAGGCGGGAAGAAACGCCCGGGTGTCATCACTGCGTGGATCGCCCGGAGGACACGGTTGAGCATACGGTGGAGGTCTGTCCGGCTTGGGCAGAGCATCGCCGTGTCCTCGTGGAGGCGATCGGCGGCGGGGATCTCTCGCGTCCGGCCCTAGTCCAGGCCATGGTACGGAGCGAGAGGGCATGGGAGGCCGTCACCTCCTTCTGCGAAGCAGTAATGCTCGCGAAGGAGGAGGCAGAACGCGTGAGGGAGAGGCAAATTTCGCGCCCTCACGCCCCTAGCCGCCGCAGGAGACGCCCTGGGCGTCGGGAATCGCAGGCCGATTCCCGGCCACCGTAGGCGCGGGCTTGCGGACGGTGAGCAATGGGTAGCTCGCCGTCCGATAAGGACCAGGCCGTTGTGTTCCACGCGCGCCTCAAAGAGATGTCAGCACAACGGAAGGGGTCCGATAGGACCGATGCCTGCCGGGGTTGCGGGAAAGTCCGAAAGGGATACCGTGGCCCCTGGCAACGTAAAGGCAACGGAAGGAACACGGGTGGGTTTTAGTCAGTAAGAGTCTGACACGCCCTCCCGCTCCACCCAGAGCGGGAGAAGTTATTTGATAATTTCCCACCCAAAAAAAAAAAAAAAAAAAAAAGTCCTACTAACATTATGCGAATCAAATTTATGCCAAAACAAATTAGTCTTTAAGATGATTATGCCAACATAAAATGTATGCCTAAAAAAATTATGCCGAAGTATTATTATGCCAAAACAAATTGTGCCAAAATCGTTATGCCGAAGTATATTAGGACAAAGAACATTATGCGAAAAGAAGGTATCCCGTTATAAAATGATAATATTAAAACTCACGTAAGTACCGCCCCCGACCCATCTTCTGTGTGATAAACGCAGCATTCTGACAACTTGTGTGGGCAGACAAACATCTAAAGCATCATAAATATTATTCTTACCTCAAATTCACTTGGTTAATAAAATACAGTATATTTATCTTCTTTTGAATATATCAAGTGATATTTAAACATGCTTCAACTGCAGTGAAAGTGTGGCACTTCATATATCCACTTTGTTCAGGTATTTTATTCCTAACATGACAGCTCGCTACCTCAACTAGAGCATAAACATTTAAAATACACTTGAAGCTAGTGATAAATGGTTTAGTTGAGATATATTTGAGGAGCATTTTGGTGCACTTTCAGAAAATAAGAAAATAAACAATTTCTTTGTATAGGATTTTATTTTTACTGGTCCTAGATTTAGATATACAGACGCTAGTACATTAACCTATTACAATCTGTCAAATTTCTTTAATAGATTTTTAACTTTATCACTAAAGCATAAGGTTCAAAGTTGATAGGGAAAATTTGACACTTTCGGGTAGGTTGACCTGCTGGCGTCTGTACCTATTTCAAGACATCAAAATATTCATACATTTTTGATCCGCCCCGGGCGGCTATTCATGGTCATCCTTTAGTATTTTGAATTAATAACTCACACACACACATTTAATTTTACTTAATGCTATTTAGCGATGTTGATAAATTAAATAACTTGCTGACCTGTACATAAGTTGGAAATTAAAATATAATATATTACAACCATTTGGCTTTTCAATTCCAGTGAAAATCAAAATTAAGCCAATTATGTTCATTTACTATTATTAATTTCAGTCACGAAGTGGCTGCTGACATACAACAAAACGAAGCTAATAATGGATTATATCATCGATACACGAAACTATAGTTCGACGCATTAATATGCGGCATTCGGTGCAATGCAACGTTGTGCAAATACACCGGGGTTTGCATTAGTGTTTACTATCGTCACAAAATAGATAGGGTACAGAAGGCTAACTTCATTCAACGAGCGAAAAGAGGCGTACGCACACTTTGAGTCTTTATATGACCAGAAAGAGTGTCGCGTTGCAAAAGAACTAAAACAAACAGGCCAACTTTGTTATGCTGGTGTGCGTGGCAGCTACGTCTTACACTCGCACCACGACGTTGTGCTTTTCTTGAGTGCGTGTATTTAGCGGCCGACTGTTGGACGCTATATTTTTCGACAAGTTCACAGCTTTGACAGTCTATCTAGACATATTTATATCTTTGCACGCACACATAGACACGTACGTACTGAGATCTCAAACTATCTAAAACAAATGCCAGTCACGAGCGCGCTTGCACTTGCTGTACAAAAACGTTTATCTTTGTGTGTGTGCGTTTTCTCTCGTTGTATGGAGTCGACCTTCTGTACCTATATATTCTGCGGTTTTAGTATTGACTATCGTACTTCTATATGCACCAGTATTGGTACATTTACATCATTCCGGTGTACTTGTGTAATGATTCGGAATTAGATTATTGTGCCATGTTATTCGGGTTTAGTAAGTGACAATTCCAATTCCAATACAGTCATGGCAATGGCTACTTGGTGATGTCTTTTTGTTCTTGCAATTATTATTCTTTTTGTAAATTCTGTCGTTCGTTTTGTAAATGTAAACACAAACGGTTCCATACCGTATTAGGATAGAGCAAAAAATTATGAAGAAAACACTTTTCTTGTTTCCTTTTAACACTTGTTGCGGAACGATGTCAATGCAGGTTGAGTGGAACTGAGCTTTGATAAAAATAATAATATAATAATAATAATAATAAGCCTCGACCAACACCTAAGGAGGCTCTCGTTGGGCAGCTGGATTAAGGGCTTGATTCAGAAAGCGGTACTCCTGGACACGGCTCGCATTGTTAGGAGGTTCCTCTCTCTGGAGCCCTGACCGCCGGTAGCTTGGACCCTGTTCCCGATACCGGTGGGCGACTATTTTTTATATTTTTAAATGTTTTTATTTTTTAAATACTAATATTTAAAAATGTAATAAATAAGTATTTGAATGAAATAAAGGAAATAATAATAATAAATAAGGTTAATAATTAAAGGATTTAATCATTATTATTATTATTTGTTATAGCGGCAATAGAAATACACATTCTGTGAAAATTTCAACTGTCTACCTATTACAGTTCATGAGATACAGTCCGCTGACAGACAGACGGATGGACAGCGGAGGCTTAGTTCCGTTAGGCACCTTTTGGGTACGGAACCTTAAAAACTACGTATTCTTAACCTTTAATCGATCCATTGTAATCAAATATCGTGTCAAATTCCTATTGGTACATACAAAACTATACACAAAACTAATCGTCGCTCAATGTTTATCGCAGCATGTTTCCGTGTCAATCGAGCTCTCATTAGAGACGGCCACATTAATATTCACTTGTTCCGGAACGATGTCAATGCAGGTTGAGCGGAACTGAGCTTTGATTTAGTGTCTTGTATTACCGGTTGTGTGTTGAGCTGTGTGGTCCCTTTTCAGCAGGAAACTGTATTGTTATATTATAGTATGCCTTGCAGGTTAAGGAACTGTATTTCAAGTAGGAACTGGTCGGCGCTTATCGGCGACGGTTCGCGCTAATTTGGCAAAAAGTATGAAACCTACACACTACATTACTTTATAATTATGAATAATTAGTAATTAATAAAATAATTGATACTTCACTTTATAATTGTCTATTTTTCGTCCGGAACGACACAACCGATTATAATACACTCCCTATTTTTTACATAGACATATAAAATCGTAAACTAAGTACAAGGCAACCATAAAACCGCGTAGGTTTGATGTTCAGCTAACATTAAACGCATCCGACTCAAAGCCACTTGAGTTTTGGCTCCGTTTCCACTCGGATGCACTGTGTTGATTCTGTTTCCAGTTTCCTTTCGCTGAGGCTTGCTTACAATGTACTATTTCTGGTAATATATAACAGCTATGCGATACAATAATCTAAATAGAAATAGCAAAATGGTTACATTTTGTTATTCTTCTTTTTAGATTACTTTGAATTAATCTTTGAAAAAGGGTGGTTTATAATTATTTTAAGCTGAAAAACAACTATGTCAATATTAAATGTAGGCAATGATTTCACACAAATTAGTAGTAAGTACAACTATTTAGTTCTTTATTAATAATAATAAGCCTATAATGTTCTTACTGCTGGGACACAGGTCCAGCAGGAGCAGAAGCAGGTCCTCTCTGTGAGAGTAATCCACCACGCGAGCCCATTGCGGGTTGGTGGATGTCAATAGGTAATAATACGGCAAATTGACGTAGGGTGTTAGTTTGCTTAACTATTAATTATATCCTATCATTAAATACCAAAAGGGGCAATTCCCGTAATTTTTAAGAACCTTCGCATTCTAATCTCATTTGCAATCTGTCAATAATACAATCAGTTTACCATTATTTTTAATAAGTTTGACAGATTGCAACATGCATGTGTACGTTTTATATATACGGGAATTGGCCTTCAAATCTTACATGAGAGAGTTTTATTCCCGAAGTACTTTCATAGTAAAGCATTATAAATATCTTCGTACCTGCACAAGACCCGTTATTTAGTCAGAAACATTACATACATAAACCGACTTAAAACGGTTCCAAGTATTAGAAAGTTCACGGAAATTCCACGTAGTTGGAAGACAGCTTGTGTATCATAAACATTACTTACTACATTTTCTTGGAAGTTATTGAAATATTGATGGGTGAATTGAACTTAACATACCTACCACACCAACTACCCACACTTAGTAACGATTATTCCCTGTGATTTTTCTGGCATTTTAGGAAAATGACTAATTTATGTGAAAATAACATCTATAAAATTACGCCTGTTTTCCACGAAGGGTTAGGCAAAGATGTACCTACACCCATATTTTGCCAGTTCAGATTTATGACTATTTGATGACATCAAACAGTCATAAATCCAAACTGAAATGAAATGAAATGAAATTGTTTATTCTGTAAATAGGATATTGGAATCACTTTTACACGTCATCTTAAAAAAAAAAAAAAAAATAGTTAGATGAGTTCGGCGTTTCCTATCTGACTACTCTGAGAAGAAAGGCCGAAACAAACTCAGAGGTCACAGTCTATTTTAAAGTCCAGACATAATCTTGGTCAGGCCATATGAGGACGATGTAGATTAGTGTCTGAAATGGTCTTTTGAGAAAAGAACCACACAGATTTGAGTGGACCTGTCCTGTCAGTGCAAGCATTTGTCAGTAATCGTGGAGCTCAACCCAGAACTTAAGGAGCTCAACTCCGGGCTGCTACTGAGAAACTCCTGGTGGTGGTGGATACCCAGTAAAATTTTGCCTGATCTGAGAATTTAACCAAAAGTCAAAACCATTGTACAAAGTATCTTATATTTTAAATCAAAACATAGTCTACATGTGTGAAAGTTTTTACCCAAATCCTTTCAGCTGTTTATGAAATGAAATTGTTTATTCTGTATATAGGATAATGGAATCACTTTTACACGTCAACTTAAAAATAAAAATTAAAATGAGTTCGGCGTTTCTATCTGACTACTCTGAGAAGAAAGGCCGAAACAAACTCAGAGGTCACATTCAAGTCCAGACATAATCTTGGTCAGGCCATATGAGGACCATGTAGATTAGTGTCTGAAATGGTCTTTTGAGAAAAGAACCACACAGATCTGAGTGGACCTGCCCTGTCAGTGCAAGCATTTGTCAGTAATCGTGGAGCTCAACTCGACGAACAATACCAAAGAAAAGACATTTGGGTAGGCCGCATAAACTACTCAAACTGCCAGACCATCATTAAAACTGACTGAGAAAGAAAAAAAAAGAAAAAAATATCCATTTATAGTCCTCACATTCACAGAAATTAAAATAATATAATACTTTACAAAGCTTAACTTTCTGCTTAATGAAGTAACGAACATTTTCACAAACTTGCACACCTAAATATTAGAGGGACAGTAGGATTAGACGAGTTCACTGTAGTTGAAAGCCTGTCCATCAATCCGCTAGGTTAAGCTGCACTGGCCTCGGATAACAAGCTAGCCGCCCGTCATACAACCTTTGACAGACGTAACGTTACAGACAGACAGATGGCTAAAAAATTGGCCTTATGCATAGGCATTAAACCTTTGGATATTGCTAGCCCCCCGTACTCCAATCAACTGAACTATATGTGTATTAAATTCGTTTGTCTATATCGGTATACGTTATTTGGTAGGACTGTGTAACATTTTTGAGGAATTTAGGCTAGACATTTTTTATAACCTAGAAAAATATTTTTCTTTATTTTTTTGCCATTATTCGCAATTACTGGCGAAATGTGAGTGTATTTTAGGAACACTTCTATTCTTTCAGGCATTTCGGGTGTGATGTTATTTTATGTTATGTGTATTTGTGTTCTTCCCTCTTTTAATGCTTCAAATTTTATTGCAGCGAATCGATACCCACTATATTTTGTTCGTATTTTTAAGGGGGCACTAGTCGATGGCTCGAACTCGATGGTGGGCGTAACTTATATGCATGCTAATTAGTCTAATTATTTAGTTTTATTTGTTTAGTATTTATTTATCTAGTTTTTATTTATTAGTTTCTTAAGTGAAATAGACGATCATTTATAACGAAAACGAGCGCGTAAAATTTCATGTACAGACCTTTGGGCGTATAAATTATTGGAAAAACTACTGGATGTATTTACTCAAATAAAACTATTTGATTTTTTGAATAAATTATCTATCCCTGGTTTCTATTTTGGCATTTTTTTACTAAATACGTTATTTATACCCCCAAAGACGAGTTAAAATTAGTGTTGAAATATGGAAGTTTCAACGCTCATAACTTCCAAACCAATATTTTTTTCCAATTCCGCTTCCATACAGGGCTAGACAAGACTATAATTCTTAGTTAGCCATACTACGTTTGTATGGAAGAATGACCGACTAGTGTACCCTTAAGCATTAAATGCATTTTTGTTTTACGAGAAAAAGCATTTACTGTATCAGTAAATGCTTTTTCTCATAAAACAAAAAATAAAATACAGTTACCGAGCAATCTTTCACACATATGGAAAAACTGCCGAGTTGTCATTCGAAGACCGGTTACTGGATTGGTGACAGATGATTGATGAAATTTATCCCTCGCAGTGGACAGACTCGATCCGATTGATCAATCACAAACGAATATATCCAGTATCCAGTTATTCTTTCATCTCTGTGTGTGAGTGACGCATCAATCTTGTGATATGAAAGTTAAGATAGTTAGAGAAAAACTTTTGAGCTCACACTTGTTTGCAAAAACGTTATCGCTCATCTTTTCACAAATTCTTAGGAATTAGGTTCTAGAGTTATAGCTGAGTTCAAGTTTTTGTTTAAGAAATGAATTACAAGCAATAAGTACACTATGTGTAAAGATATATGAAATTGTGAGAATATACGAATTTACCAATGTCTGGCTAATAAGAAAAGAAAGAAAGAAAATACGTTTATTTGCGATAAATATGACGCAAAGAAAAAAACACGAGAATAACAAATTGGGGGAAAATATGCGTCGGAAAATAAGAGTAGCGGAAGACCAAAGAAATTATAATGGGCAGTGTTATTGGGATGAACTGTGTGAAAGATGATATATGGCCAGAAAGGATACCTATTGATGATACCATACCGAGATGACGACTAGTAGAGAAGTATGGAAGTAAAAGGAATGTTGCGCCGACGCCAAATAAATTGGAATAAGGGCTGGAGAATGATGATGATACCAATTTTAATAGCTCTATTGTTTACTAAGGAGGCAACAAATAAATTAAATTAATTAAAACCTTGGTAAATTTGGATTCATCCGTCCACAGTATTCTTTAAAAAAAATCAGGATTATCCACATCCGTATGTAAAAGAAACCGACAAAAAGCCACTCGTCTGTCAAAGTCGCCACCCTCAAGACCTGCAACAAACAAAAAACTCTTTTAAATTTCTCTTGGGCAGTAAGTAATTGCACAAGAAAGGACCCGCTGTACGTGCTAACAGATTCACTACCTGGAAGTGACGCCATACCATACCCATTACCTGCTCAACAAAGGCAACGTCAAACAAAGCGTGTACGGGTTGAAGACTTCAGCTCTAACTAGCCTCTGAGCATTAAAGAAGAAACACCAAATTTAGCAGCATTATGCTAAGCGATGGCCGTTTTGCGTGGATTTGACGCATATTTTCGATGATGTGATGTGTACCGCAAATAAACGTATTTTATTTCTTTCTTTCTTCTTTCTAAATTAAAACACATTTGGTACATACTCACGCTGGTTTCACAAGCCATAACGCTTAGGATTTCACTCATCACCCAGCTATATGACATGACTTTCATTGAATTAAAGTCGTTAGCCCAGCACGACAAAGCGAAAAGGCGAAAATATTGTCACAGTAAAAAGTATCGCAGTTGGCGGTGAAAATTGAAAACACAACTACTGGAAACCATTTCGTTACGAAACGCAAAACATTTTAACGATGTTAGTTTTTTTGTGCTATATGCATAAAATTTAAGTTAAACCTTTACACGTGAACCCTAGCTGGGTGACCTTAACTTAGGAAATATTATAGGAATTAATAATATTTTCTAATATAGTAATTATGATTCTGTTGGTTTAAGTTTAATTACCTTCAACAAATAATGAATTTGACGTGATGATTTTCTGCGTCTGTATTTAAATTAATTTATTTAAAAACGATAACTTAGAAAAACTGTTTTACTCCCAAACATTACTTACTTTAAAGCTGTCAAACCATAGTGCCAAACCGACACACATACATTTTCAAAAAATTGCATAGTCACCTTTAATGTTCCCACTACAGGCCTCCTCTTGGTGAGAGTGGGCCATAATCCACCACGCGACCCAGTGCGCGTTGGTAGATGTCACATGTCTTCGATTTTTTGGTTCTACGACATGCCGGTTTCCTCACGATGTTTTCCTTCACCGTTTTAAGAGCAGTGGTGATGAAATAATTTACACAAAGTAAAGCGCCTGTGTGGGTTCGAATATATGACTTAAACACGTCACGCCCGTTATCAGTGGGCCACCACTGCTCCAAAAATTAATGACGATTAAATGTCTTATTCCAAATCAACTATCAACAAATTAATGTAGCGAGACTTCCTCCGTCCTCAAAACAGTATTGTTGTTCCAACCGTTCTATTCAAAACCTGCAGCTAGGATCCAGTTCGCCAAGTAAACACCGTTTATCAGGCGTTGATGGCAAACTTGCTTTACAAATCTCTTACGTTCACGACACCAAAGTCAGTTTCTAGTTCGTTCTCAGCACTACAGATTTCCCAGTTGCATCGTTTGTCCTCAGTTTAAGAGGCAAATACGTATTCCCGTAACGCATAGACGACGCTAAGTGTATTCTTTTGTACGTCTTACTGTACTGTTACAGTGAAAATTGTTCGCTTTTCAGTTTATTGTAGTGCGGATTTCTTTATTGTTTTGTATGATGATTTAATTTATGATGGGCAGTAATACATCTGTTAAAAATATAATTATAATTGTAAACCAGCTATCTAATTACGCAACACGTTTTCGTAAACGATTACGACAAATTTGTTTCATTTTGACAGTTCAACAACGTTCATTGCGTTATTTACGTTGTTAAGCAGTTTTTTTTTGAGAATTTATGAAGCTATGGATTAGAAATTTGTTTCAAAACGATCCAAATTTCGAATGATGTTGTATTAGGTAATTAGGGTACAGGTTTTAAATTAGGGATGAACCAGTGTGACTGTACCTAAATTACCCTAGGCTGATAAAATTTTCATTTTTCCTAATTACATTAATATTAGTGTTTGAGTCGGTTCCCCCTTAGGGGGAAGGGCCGCACTCCACCCCGTACGGCCCTGTAGAGCTCGTCTCCGGACTGGTCACTCTCCCACCGATATAAGAAATGAATTCCCAAATGAGAAGTCCGATACCTTGTCCCATTAATAAGGCAAGGAAAGGATTGAATGAGGTTGTAAATAAGACAGGAATTCATAGTTATGAAAATACATTGGATTTGGTTTCAGAAAACTAATAAATAATAGGGGGATGTAAAGTATATTATCATATAAACCTGGGAGTAACCCTTACGTTAGCGTAACAGGTAAATACCTGTTACGGTAATGACTGACCAAATGGTCAGTCATTACTCACACGATACCTCACATCTGCACTTCGAGTACTCAGAGCAACACTTCCATAAAGTGACGCAAGCGGCTTCTCAGCGGCATTGCGTCAGTATCACGCTCTTTTGGAGACGTGGTCCCTAGCAGTTCTTTCGAACTGATAAACGTGACGAAGCGGCTTTCCCTGCGGCAACTGTGCGACAGTCCTGGTACAAGCAACAAAGCGGCTAGTTCCAGCGGCATTGCGTCGGCATCATGCTCTTTAGGAGACATTGTCCCTATCAGTCCTTGGACTGAATATAAGATAGATGTGGTCACCCAAACCCCTGGAAGTTCACCCTTTGCACAACAACCATATCTGCAAGACACGTGTTCATGTCAGTCTGACCGAATTATTGGTCTGAGATAAAGAATACAAGATTCAAGAATTACTAGCTAATAGGGTTGAGAATCGAAACTCAAGAATAATTATTTATTTAATGGAGCTTTTGATAATCTCTCTTAAAGCCTTATTATTGGCCTGAGGCAAGGAATACAAAATTCAAGATTTAGGTTCTAGATAATAGAGTAGAGAATCATTATTTGAGAATCATTCATTAATAGAGTTGTGAATCAACTCTCTTGAAGGCCTATAGACAGCCCTAAAGCGCCCACCCTTCACCACTTCCTAGTGATTGAGCTGGAGAGAAGAAGTGGAGCAACAAACTCCCCAGCAACACGTCTCTGTCTATTTAGTTACAAGAACTTTAATTACATTACCAGCCTAGGATAATTATTATAATGAAAGACTCACCCAGTCCCACCAACAAACACACACACATACTACGTTATACTAAATTAGTCTAATCCGGGCTTCAACCCAACTATATTTAACTTAATAAATAATACTAGCTATCTTACGACAGCCACTGGACATGGCCTTTTTGGTATTCGCCAAGTCTCCTAATATAACTCGCCTAGGATATTACGTCCGCACCCTACCGTGGTCTAAAACGAAGTCCACGGCCCAACTTCCCAGTTTCGCCGAATAGGTTAATGGCTGTTTTTGTGTAAAACTTCTCAATTGTTTCAAAAGGTTCGTTTAAATTGCCTAAGCATTTATTACCGCCAGATGTGAATGCAATAATGCCCGTTGCATTGCGTCCAGGGAATATCAACCTTTTCCGACGGTAGATTCAAAGTTACAATTTATATATATTATATTTTTAAATTATACTATTATGTTTTTAGCACAAAACCTAATTAAATTATTTTAGCTATCTGAATAATCAATCAATCAATAGCATAACTACAGCTATAAGATAATAAATAGTTATATTCATGGGAGCATTGGCTTTGCATGCCTTTTGAATGGCTCATAAGCAATTGTCGTTTTAAGTTTCAAGCATGAGTCTAGATTTCTATTTTTTTAGTTACCTTACTTTAATTATATTCATGTAAGAGCACGCTTGCTCGTACTAAATTTGAGAACCGCATGTTGACGAACTGTGGTTCGGTTTTTTACTTACAATCTGCAAGCCATAAAGTATAAATGGAATGGGATTCTAAGAGGTTCAATATTGCTTTACAATTTTAAAGAAATAGGATCTTACGTAATTTATTACGTTAACCGTCGTCGAGCTGTCAAGCCATAAAATTTAGATTTCATGTGTTTCTGAGTGGCCCCGATCATGTGCCGATTTTACAATAAATATAATATTTCGTTATTAATTTAGAGACTAATAGACACACAGTCACACCAGCATACAACTTTTTCAATGTTGATGTTATATGAACTATCTCAGTTTTAGGACACCATTTTACAGACAGTAATATTTTATGAGCATGTAGAGTTTGAAGGCTGCAATGACCCTGTCCACTTGCAACGAGCAAGCATGATAATCAATTTGATACTTGTTTATTTTCTGTATACATATGAGGAAGCATATATCTGCTCTGTTTCCAAAATTATTTAACATATTCAAGTAAAATTCTCAGGCAATCATTTGTTTACAGTTTCATCAAATAGTTTTGGGACAGGGTTTAATTCGAAAATTACAGACTGTACATAATATCTTCTTAAAATAAGTCTCTTATTTTGATTAGAGGTTTAAGATACCAAATATTAAGCAACAGTTTAATTCCGCCTCCCATTCCGTGAAATACCTACAGACGTGTCTGGAGATCAGTAAATTCATGAAATAGTAAACTAGTTCTGTTTTGCATAATTTATGCTGTGATTATACCGTTATGGAATAACATGAAAGGCATATTCCCAATTGGTATGTTTGTCGTGTCATGATTTAGAAGCGACTATTTGGCATAATATTAATATGACATGATGAATGTTCTAACAAGTATGCTTAGAAATTTAAGGACATTATTTTAAGTTAATACATACCTAGCTAACAACCGGTAGGCCGCTTATTATTTTTCTTATTATGAAATTTTTATCTAAACTAATATTATAAATAGAAAAGATTTGATGTTTTTTTATGTTTGTTTGTAATGAATAAACTCAAAAACTACTGGACCGATTTTAAAAATTCTTTCACCAAATGAATGTTACACTATATATCAAAAACAGCTTTTAAGTACACGTTACATTAAGTAACATATATTATCCATTATTATTATTGTTATGTTTTGACATTTCTCGGGACCCTAGGGTCCCGGACCTTTGGAAGGCGTACGAGGGGCCGAAGCCAACTCGCAGAGGCCCATTAGATGTGTTTAATATAAAAATAATGGTGTTTATTATTTTTATATTTATTATTATTCTATCCTGTTTCTCCAAGGAATTTAAATACGAGTTTAAAATATATATTTTATTTATTTCTAAAGTTTATCTTGGAAATCACTGACAACGGTGAAGGAAACCTTCGTGAGGACACCTGTACTTATAAATAATAATAATAATTGTTATTTATAAATTCATATAAATAAATAAATATTATTATTATTTATACGTTCAGGTTTCCCCACGAAGGTTTCCTTCACCGTTGTCAGTGATTTCCAAGATAAACTTTAGAAATAAATAAATTTTATAATAATTATTCTTATTTATAAGTTAACTTATAAAATTAATATTTATTATTTTTAAGTTAAGGCAAGCGTGTTGGTCAGTGATCGTGCCTTTTCTGTTTGAGAAGAGGCCTGTGCCTTGCAAATATATATAAGGGTTCTTCAATTTTGTTCATCAAACAGTAAGTTAGTTTCGTATTACCAAACTTAGATAAGTTTGTTCACTAGACTGTGTTTACTATTGGAAGACAACCAAATTGGCTATTCCAAGGTATTTTTAAACCCAGTTCTTTAACGCGACTTGCGCGAGTCACGTAACGAAAAAGCGTTATGCCCGAAAAAGTCAGTTTAAAGTTTTTTTTTTCAGCCACTTAGTATAAGTTTCTAGCTTCTAAAAACGTATCCTAGATGGCACTGTATTAATACATAATATAAAGCAAAATGAACTTCGTTCCAACCGGGTGTACATGACACCAACTTTTTTTAATTTAATAATATTATCCATTTATGATTTGATATTAACCGCCAATTTCTCAAACGCAACTCAATTTAAGGGTACACTAGTCGACAGCTCGAACCCGTTGGTGGGCGTGACTAATATGCATGTTAATTAGTCTAATTATTTATTTAGTATTTTTTTATCTAGTTTTAATTTATATATTTATTAATTTATTAAGTGAAATAGACGATGATTTATAACGAAAACGAGCGCGTAAAATTTCATGAACAGACCTTTGGGCGTATAGGTATTATGAAAAAATTACTGAATGAATTTACTCAAAATAAAATTATTTAAACTATTGAATAAATGATCTATTCTTTTACGGTTTCTATTTTGCCATTTTTTTACTACTTAAGTTATTTATTTATGCCCAAAGACGAATTAAAATTAGTGTTGAAATATGGAAGTTTCGATGCTCATAAATTCCAAACCAATTTTTTTTTCCAACTGGTATACTCGTACAAAACTAAATATTATATCAGATTTGATATAATTATTAGTTTTTAACGTACAACGTCAAACAGACGAGTAATCACCATACTACGTTTGTATGGAAGAATGACCCACTAGAGTAACCTTAAATCATCGTTAATGAGGGTTTTCTGACATGAAGTTCACTAGGTGGATGCACTGAGACTTCAGGTCCGGGCACCTGTCAAAAGTGTGAAAGCGCTTATATTTTATTTAGTCGTGACTAAATTATGAACGAATGAATGAAACGAATGATAAACGTCAACATATATTTTATATTAATTTTCAAAGTCAAAGTGGCACCAACTGGTGGCTTGAATTTTCATGAAAACCGTAATTTCCATGCTTTATGGTATAATCAAGTTGTACTAATTTTTAACAGACAGCGGTTCTACTGGGGAGTTGGTTGCGCTACTTCTTCTTTCCAGCTAAAGCACTAGGAAGTGGTGAAGGGTGGGCGTTTTGGGCTAGCTGTCATTATGTCATTTTGACGCTCAAAAAGTGCAAATTATCAACCAAATTTGAATAAATTACTTTTGATTTTGATTGAGGCGAGACTTTTAAGAACGTTTGCTTATATAAAAATGTCCTCTATTATATTACAATAGTGTAGGTATCTACTAAGTATTTCAGCTCCCGTAGACTTTATAAAATATTTATGAACCTGGTTTTCTGTCTCTTTCGTTTGCTCCTACGACTTTAGTGAATCTCTTTGGTGATGGTGTTGGCTGAGGATAAACTGCATCATTTAATACCTTGTCTCGTCTGGATTATTATTTCAATAACTTTTGCAATAGTGGTGCTAGTTAGTTTTGAGTTTTTCTTTGCTAAAAAAGCCTGGAAGTAGAATAGTTGTTGTAGGTAAAATAGGCCGCACGTCAGGGGTAACACTTTGACCTTGAGCTGTGGTAACGTGGTGCGGAATTTCAATAGAATACGAGGCCAGTTTATACTGGTTTTGTTGCCAATGACATGCGGCCTACTGTACCTAGTAGTACTGTATTATTAAAATAGGTACGTCATTATGGCCATTTTTTTCTTTGAGCGTTTATTGTAAAAGACTTTGTATAAAGTAGCACTAAACAGGTTTTGACAATATATGATACTCAAAACACAGTTAAAAGTCACAAAAAATTGCACACTGCTTTTTAAAAACAGACGGCGATTTGCTGAATCTAAAAATCTGCATTCAAATTTTTCGATGTTGAATAGTCAAACACCTCTAACCGTTGAATATTGAAATTCAATCAAAATAATATTATGCGATATCATCGAAACGAAGCCGATCCTATTCCCGATATAATACAAACTGTATGAACAGTACTGTGGGACGATACATTAATATGCATCAAGTGCAAACTATCGCCGACCGCGATCGCAGTGCGCACTGCAAACACGAACACAGCCACTACTATTCGCTTTCCATTTATAAACACAGAAACACTGTGTTGCCGTACCCTGCTTGAGTACTGAATTATTTTGTAGCGGGTTTGGGATTGAGGAAACAGCGTGTCGGCCACTTATCTTCTTGCCGAGACAAGTGAAGGAAATGAGTGACTTAATGGCGCTACGAGCGATAGCTGGTTTGTTAGCACTTGTACGACGGCAGGAATTTAAACGATTTGTAGTACGATAAGTAAAACAAAGACCTCACCAAAATTTGTATCGGCTAAAGTTTGTAGTGCTATAAACCAACCTCATTTCTGTACCAACTAGCAATTACAGAAAATATTGAATTGAAATCATTAACAGCTAAGTATATCTTAAAGCACTTTCTGTGTTTTAAAGTCAACACGAAATTTCAATTATCTACCTATTGAAATCGACAGGTTCTTGATCATACGATCGTCCTACAATTGATCTCAGCGCGAAATAAAACTGTAAAGTCTAAAATTATTCATTAACGATACACCCAACAGTCAACCTACCATAGTCACAATAAATACATTATGGTGTAAATGGAACTATTATAAAATATGTAAGTTGGGACTCGTATGACTCAAAAAATACCTACACAAAATCTTGTTCTTTTGCGTATGGTTAGTGGCTAACTTGGTGTCAGAGTTTTTATGCCGCCCATGGGCCTCTGACTTATTGGCTTCACATGCCGTCGAGAAATACCTCACAGGCATGTTGGTTTCCTCAAGATTTTTTCCTTTTTTGAAGCAAGTAATAATTATACCTCACACACACTAAATACACTATTTGCGGTCTTTACAATCGGAATATCAAAAAGCAATTTCTGTAGGTTTGGGAATTTTAAAAGTTTGGGGTTTGAAGCTATATTTTTCAACAGCAGTTTAATTTCACTTTTTATGCTGTCGGACTATACGGGAGAATTGAATAAAAGTCATATGTGAATGTTCTGATTCAATCCTAAACGTGTTTCGGGAAAATCTAAAAATCAAATGTACCGCGCTTGTGTTCGGCCCATTTTGATTTCTTCGACCGTACCGGGTTTTTGCGCCCGCAAATATTGAGTATTTTACGAAAAATATTTTTGTAGTACTCGTATATAATTTTATTTTCAGAAATATGAACCAGGAAAATGAACGTAAGGTAGATTTCAGTTTAACTTTGAATACAAGCAATTTAACCATGTGAAATTTTAAATTCTTACCAAAAAGAACTTACAATACAACAATAAAGGACGGTACAGGTTTAATTAATAATGTTCTAAATCTCAGAACAGATGCTTTGTCACAACCTAAAATTTAATA
The DNA here is from genome assembly GCA_949128155.2 of Xanthia icteritia. NCBI lineage: Eukaryota > Metazoa > Arthropoda > Insecta > Lepidoptera > Noctuidae > Xanthia > Xanthia icteritia. The sequence continues at coordinate 8,460,199 of OX421942.2, read as the reverse complement.
CAGCGCTTACGATTTGAAGGAGGAGACTGTTTTACTCCAAATATAGCAGTCTAGATAACTTTACGGCTGTTCTTATTAATATGCAACAGCTGACGACACCGAACTACAGATTCAATAATAAGAAACTGATCAACCAAGCTTCTTGCTACGAAACGAGTTTCAATTATGGAGTCGAAGTTGAAATTCAAATTGGAAAACAGTGCTGATATCTCTATATTACTAATTATAAAGCTGAAGAGTTTGTATGTTTGTTTGAACATGCTAATCTCTGGAACCTCAAGTCGGATTTGAATAATTTTTAGTGCCTTAGATAGCCCAATTCTTGAGGAAGGCTTATAGGGTACTAGCTGCGCCCTGCGGTTTCACCCGCATAAGTCTCGATCCCGTAAGAATATCAGGATAAAAGTATCCTATGTCCTAATCCAGGTCATGGTCTACCCATGTGCCAAATTTCATCAAATCTGTTTAGCCGTTTTAGCGTGAAATCATAACAAATACGCGTTTATAATATTAAGTACCTATATATAATATAAATATACTGCTTGCTAAGCCGAAAGACGCTAACTCTGAGATACGGCCTTTTAGTTTTTTTATAACATTCAATAGCTATAACAATGTCGCGTCTAATGGTATGAGCCAAATACCGCTATCTAACTTAAAACATAAAAAAACACTCAGAAGTTTTTTTATATCCTCATGATTCCATAAATTACAATTTACAAAAAGTCAATTTTCTCAAAAGTTACTCCGATTGAGATAGTGCCTTTCGGCTTAGGAGGGCAATATATATATAGTTAGTAAGTTGGGATTTAACACCACGCTAGGACCCTTAGAAGCCGAGCAAAAAGAAAGAATGCTACGCGAAAACGAAGTAATAACGCGGGCAGGCGATGCGATGCGACGGGGTGGGTCGGGGGAACAAGAAGTTTCACGATGTCGGGGGAGAACCTAGTTTTGGATAAAGATACTATCGACACACTATCCTATACCTACTATCAATGTTGTTATAACTATGTATCTCAGAGTGCAAAAGTATTTTTATAGCAATTTTCAAGCCACCAAAGTAAACGAGACCAAGTAAAGGTTAGTATCAGTCAGTGACAAAAGTCGATTATCATTAGAATTGAATCAATCATAGTTATTGAGGTATATATTTAATTACATGATGTCCTGAGTTCGATTCCCGAGTCGTGCAAAGTGTTAATGGGATTTACCATCTGGAATTATTCAGTAGCAGCTCGGAGTTTGGATTTTTTGCCCAGTTGATGTCAATAGACTCGCCTCCTCTTACATGGGACTTAAACATAACGTTATGTTAAATTCAATTAAAATCGGATTAGAAGTAAAATGAAAGGATTATTAATTCTTACATTTGAAATGCTGAAATACGATGTATCAAATAATTGTGTAAATCCACTTGTCCCTGACTATGTCATTGAAAAGCTGCTTGGATTGTTTTTAAATCCATATAGAACATTTTATACAATCATGAAGTGAAAGGACAGAAATTGACCGTAATTCTGTAATCTTTTTTTTTTAGATAAAAGCCACCTTTATTATGGATATTCCTAACAATGTGTTATATATAAGTAGCGCCCCGCACCTACTTCGCACGGTTTTTACGACTTGACAAGACATCGAGATTTATTAGGTAAACGTAACTTTAATATTAACGTATTATCTCAGCGTAGGATCCAGCAGAATATCAGCGTCAGGCCTGACACATGCTGAGTTGGACTCCCATTTGATGCAACCTTGAGACGCACACCACACTTTCTGTATGTCATCATTTTAAGGTGTCTTAGTTATAGGCTAAGACATCATTGTCATCACAATGTCTTGTTTTCTTCCCTATTTTTTTTTGTATATTGGCACGTTCTAGCTATATTCATGAATTTAGTTATTATTTAATCGTGTTTTTGTATTTTGTGCTATGTCTTTTGTGTGCACCAAATAAACTATATCTATCTTTCTACTTAACCTTCCGGAATAAATTCTGTATAGGATGGTGAAAATCTCATCAAAATCTGTTGCGTGGTTTATAAGAACAACGCGGACATACAGACAAACGCGAAAAGCTACTTTTTTAAATAATATCTATGGCTTATTACACAACTGTTACACTAGGTACTAAATTAAATGACTAACTAAAACACAAATACAAGGTTACTCAGGGGTCGAATTCTGATTCTAATCTGAAATTATTATTAAAATAGAACATTTCAGAAATATAAATTTTTCTGGTATAATCCATGCGTTTGATCCGCTAACGGCCATTAGGCCGCAAATATACCTGACATTTTATACAGCCGATCGTAATCTAGCGTAGGAAGCGATTTTTGTGTGGGTAGCTGTTTGAAAGAAATCTGTTCTGAAACCGCATGAGTTCATCAAGATCTATTTATATTTGATTCCAGTGAAGCAAAATACGTTATTAGTTTTATGTCAGTCTGTTTATGAACGACAAAAAATAACCAACTGTATCATAAAAAAAACCATTAAACATACATACTTGCCTAGCCTTTTCCCAACTATCTTGGGATCGGCTTCCAGTCTAAACGGATGTAGCTGAATACCAGTATTTTACACGGAGCGACTGCCTATCTGACCACTACAACCCAGGAACTGGGTAATACGATACCCCTAGGTAAGACTGGTTGTCAGACTTTCGGGCTTCTGACGACCCGTAACGAATGTCAAAGATCCACGAATGACTGCCGGGACCAACGGCTTAACGAGACGCGGAGGAGTCTCAATGTGTAAGATGGTCACCCATCTACAGACCAGCCCCGGTAAGCGTAGCTTAACCTGATGGATCGACCCATGCGGCTGTTATTACTTAGCGACGAGCTCCTCCAAACCATGAAATACGACCTTTAATAAAATAAATAACAACTTCATTTCGTCTTTGATCATCATAAATAAGGTAGGTAGTCATTCCTCAGAAAATAACCAAAATAAATTAATATGTAGGTAAGTACTAGCGACTCGCTTCTGCTTGACAAACGACTTGACAACACATCGAGATTTCTTTATTCAATATAAGTTTAATATAGAAAGAAAGAAAGAAAGAAAAATAGGTTTATTTGTCACAGAAACACGTGCATACAAAAAAACAACAATGTAAACATAACAGAAATGTGACAAGAAGGCTTCCTCTCAGCATAATGCTGTGCTATGGGGGACCCACAGCACAGCGCTGATTTTCAGTGGTCACTCGAAAAATACGTACGGAAATCAAGTCAATAAATAAATATGAATAAATCCAGTATAAAAATGTTAATAAATACAATGTGTAAATATTGAGTTAATCCAGTGTATGAATGTATAATGTGTAAATTCTCTAAATCATGGTGAAATCCGCATCAAAGTTGCGGTCACACAGAAGTTGTTTATTTCAATTACTTCAAACGGCAAGGTTACGGCAATTATTTATAGGTTTCATAATTTAATAGTTAATAAAACACATGAAACACCACTGCCATCAGCCACTGCTCTTAAAACGATGAAGGAAAACATGGTGAGGAATCCGGAATGTCCTAGAACCAAAAATTCGAAGACATATGACATCTACCTACTTGCACTGGGCTCGCGTGGTGGATTTCGGTCCAGTTCCTCTCACCATGAGGAGGCGTGTGTTCCAGCAGTGGCAACATTACAGGCTGATTATGCTATGAAACACCACATGAAATGTCGAATATAGACCAATTCGTTCCAATTTGCAATCGATACCATTTCAAAATGCCGTTTGAAACTTCACATCGTTCGTTTTACTGAAAAGGAATTGTAAATTTCGTATTATGGTAATTCGCATGTGCTAGCATTAAATTAAGCCAGGCTAGGGTTACATGACGCAAAAAGTAAGCCTTGTTTTAAGGCCGTATGTTTAAGCTGTCTTGTATGTCGTCAAAATGTTTTTAGACTGTCTGCGTTTCAGTATCGTATTCGTATTTTCATGTTTGCTGAAATTATGTATAATTTCGTTGAATTTGAAATTGTAAGTAGGATGCTTCTTTTCTGATACCACTTTACGTAAGTATCTAGGTAAAGTTCGATGTCAGTAATTGAAATAAAAGTTACTAAAAACAAAATATTTCTTTAATTATTTTCATGTATACAAATAAATCACGCAGTTATAAGGTAACATTAGGACATAAATATTTAAAACTAAGCTTCTAAAGATTCAAAATTCAATCCAAAAGTATAATAAATTGGTTTAAAAATGTTTATGTACCTACTTACCTATTTCACATTGGGTATCAAGTTTATTTTTATCTAAGTATTTTAAGTCTTCCTCCAAAACTAAAAATCAATTATCCTAACCTAACTAAAACTTAACAAACTACAATATGGCGTCGGAAGATTCCTCGGCATCGCTGTCGACTGGTAATGTACCCTGGCGGCATCGCCACGTTGTATGGCAATGCTTAGCCAAGGTAAAAGCCAGCCCTTGGGTTACGGGAAATGTCATAACAGAATATTTCTTGCACAAAAGCTGAAAGCTTAAAAAGAAGAAAATGTGCTTGAAATTAAGGTCAAGCATATTTTCTTATTTTTCTTAAATTTCCGTTTGTAGCACGAGAAGCACGAGTAGTAAACTTGAATTATATAAAAGTTTGTAACTACATTTTCATTCCTTACAGAAATAGAATAAGTACGAAACACTCGTGTAGTACGTACATACCTACTTCCACGATTATTTCTAAGACTGTCAACTCCAGTTAGATCGATCACAGAATGCGGGGATCCGACTCCAGGGAAACAACGGTAAGACAAATCTTTCCCCGAGCTCTTGGAAAGTTTCCCGACTTTGCTAGACCGCATATGTTACTTATACCCATTGTGTAGAGAGTTTGTACTTTATTTATTGAAGAAAAGTATTTATTTAACAAGATACGAGATTCAATTACTTTCTAGTGAGTAGATAATATTATTATTTTGTAAAACATGTGCATATGTGTAACCTATTTTTAGGGTTCCGTATCCAAAGGGTGAAACGGGACCCTATTACTAAGATTCCGCTGTCCGTCTGTCTGTCTGTCTGTCACCAGGCTGTATCTCATGAATCGTGATAGTTAGACAGTTGAAATTTTCACAGATGATGTATTTCTGTTGCCGCCATAACAACTAATACTAAAAACAGAATAAAATTCATATTTAAGGGGGCTCCCATACAACAAACGTGATGTTTTTGCCTTTTTTATAGATAATGGAACCCTTCGTCCGCGAGTCGGAGTCGCACTTGGTCGGTTTTATTTTTATTTTTAAATACACCTAATTCATCATTCGTCTTAGCTATGTTGTAGTCGCCTTTTAGTTGACTTCCATGCAACTGATTTTCAGTATTTACTTCGATGTTTAATAGAGAGCGGATCAATACACTACCAGTCAAATTATATTTCAAAGGTTCCGTCGGAGCCTACCACCTACTGAATGTGATCGAGTGATCGGGGTCAACTTTAGGCTCCTCACAGACAGCGCGACGCGACACTATTAGAACAATTTCTTTGAAAACTTCATAGAAATTCTTATCTTATATATATTCTTGGGAGTCTTTATCGTGTGTTAATAAGTAGGTTGACTTCAATTTATTCCCTATTTAGTTTTACGATTTGTTAGAATTATTTATTTGAGATAATAAGAATTTATAATACTTTACTGAATGTGTTTTGATTTCAAGAGGTAAAATCAAATCAAAATATCACACAAGCCCTTTAAATTGGGGATGTTTGTTGCCATTTTCAAAAAATATTATACCAGCCATCCGTGACGTCATTAAAATGCTGGAAACGCCACAAAAACACGGCTAACACATGTATTGTGATGAAAATCGAGGTGGTCAAGCAAACTAGCGCAACCGTCAGATTTGCAATTCACAGTGCGTCGTGCTGGCAAACAGCCGAACGGTTGACGACTAGTATTTGTAATCGAAAGCTTAACATGTTGTTCGGCGCACCGATTAGTGTTGACGATGGTTTCCGATACAGTTGGCGCGGGGGAATGGGCGGAATTGGTGGAATTGTCGAAATTGTGCGCGAAATTTGTCACTTTTCGGTTACGTGATTTGACGGACTCGCTCTGCGTGATGAGTGTATGTTTGCACTGTCATGTTCTTTTTAGGATTTGTTTAACAAAATGCATAGCTTTCCGTTTTAGTTTAATTTGGTTTTATGCATAGTTTTAAACTATTTTGCTTATTGCGTTAATTTTCTCTAAGGATTCTGTTTTAACTACTCGTATATTAATTTTAACAGCATTTTGCCCACACAAAGAACCAAAAATAGTACCTCAAACTGGGCAATGATAACCACATTTCGATCAATGCAGCTGCTTATCTACACAACATACCTGGATTTATTCTGATTGCTACAAATTAAGATAACGAAAAAATCACGTGACCAGAGGGCTGGCCAATTCTTAGGCCAAAGAATCAGCATTGTCATCCAACGTGGCAAGGCAGCCAGCCTTTTGGGCACTTTTCCCGCTGAGAGCGATGTGGGCGAATTTTTTGATGCCCTATGAGCCACCGTAGGCGCGGGCTTACGGACGATGAGCCACGGGTGGCTCACCGTCCGATAAGGACCAGGTCCGGGTCGACGGCGCGTTACGTTCCACGCGCGCCTCAAAGAGATCTCAGCAACTGAAAGGGTCCGATAGGACCGATGCCTGCCGGGGTTGCGGGAAAGTCCGAAAAGGATACCGTGGCCCCTGGCAACGTACAGGCAACTGAAGGAACACGAGTGGGTTTTAGTCATTAAGACTCTGACACGCCCTCCCGCTCTGCCCAGAGCGAGAGAAGTTATTCGATAATTTCCAATAAAAATAAAAAAAAAATGAGAGTGGAGTCCACTGTTCGCTGTCCATGTGTTACGTGTAATTGTAATTTTTCATCTGGAATTTGTCAGTAACAGCCCGAAGTCTGGATTTGTGCCCGGTTGATGGCAATAGGCTCGCTCTCTAGGTGGTCTTTAGTCATTAAGAGTCTGACTCGCCCTCCCGCTCCGCCCAGAGCGGGAGAAGTTATTTGATAATTTAGCACGCAAAAAAAAAAAGCTCTTCCCTTTATTTTTTCCTTTACATACTTGTACATAATAAATATAATAGTTGGTTGTTTATATTTACATATTTTACATAATGTATAAACAAAATATTATTGAATTAAATCAGAAAACGAATAACAAATATTGCACAGAGTAGCATAAAATCCTTCTAGAGAAACCGTGATCATGTCGTCTCTATATAAAAAACAGCCTTTGCCCTACAGTGGGATAGTTAAACACATAACATCACGCCTTGTTTCCCTGAAGGTTTAGGCAGAGGTGTACCTATAGTATACCCACATTTCACCAGTTATGTTTAAGTCCTATGTAACAGGAGGCGAGCCTATTGCCATCAACCGGGCACAAATCCAGACTCAGGGCTGCTACCGAAAAATTCCATATAGAACAACCCAATAACATTTTGCCCAAACAGGGAATCAAACCCAGGACCTAGCTCAGGAGTAGTGCTTGCGACCACTCGGCCAACGAGGCACTGAGTTACTGGCTGGTATTATTATTTTTAACATACAATTTGATGAAAAAAGAAATCGCTCAACAAGACTAATAATTTAAAACATTTAGAAAGGAAAACATACATCTAATTAAGTAACATCTAGTAGGTAAGCAAGTCAACTGCCTAACTTCACAGACAGAAAACTGACTTAATGAGTAGAAACTTCAGAAATAATTTAATTTCCTGAGACGTAACTTACGTAGTTAATTATAATATTTTATGTCCTAGATCGTATTCGGTACTAAGTACTAGGTGGGTAGTACCTTAAGAGAGTTTCGTCTAATATATGTAGTAGGCGGGGCTCGGAAACCGGTTCGGAATTGACCAAATTGGTTTTGGTCATTGACGTGGAACCAAAAACGATTGCGGCTTAGGTTTTGGCTACCATTATTTTAAACGGTTAATGAGTTAACCGTCTTTTTATAAATTCCGATTCTGTTTTGCGTAATTAACCGGTTAATTAATTTAATTTCGACGGCATATACGAGTTCTACCTACTACGCCATCTCTCTTACACCTACAATAACATAGCTCTCGCTCAACGCCAACGAATACGCAAATTAATGTGACAAACAGGCCGCGGTTAGCGCGAGTTTAACAAATCTATATTCTCTGCAATAACCGGTCACCAAAATTATTAGGTTTAATCGAGACCGTTTTTGTAACTAAACGGTTAATCGATTAACGGTATTATAGCGGTTTTATGATCAATATTAACCGGTATTTCAAAACCGATTTCAAGCCCTGGTAGTACGTTAGTTAGGTACTCGTTAGCCAAACCAAATTATATTTTATTGTTTGCGTGTTCAATTTATTTATTTCGATGGACACGCAGATAAGTACCTGTACTAAATACTTAGGTAATCCGAAAATAAGAGGCAAGATTCTTCAGTAAAAACATTTTCAATAATCCTGCAGTATACGAAGTATTTTGACCTACATTCCAAGCTGAATAATTATTGCATACAAATAAAATAAGCTTTAAGCATCAAAACAAAAAAAGAGTTTAAAATCTAGATAAAAAACTGTACCTGTCAGTATAAAGAGATGCCCCATGCTCAATCCATTTATTTTCCCTGAGATATATTTTCTCTTTAAATCGTACTAATCGATTCTTAAACAACAAAGGAAATGCAACGTAACTCCAGTTAGTCAGTTCATTGTTTGTTTGGTACTCGTTGCCAAGTCTAAATAGGTCAAAAGGATACGTTTCACTGAAACCCAGCTCTTTTTTTGCTTTTAGTGTACCCTTTCTTTGAATTCGACGTGTAGATGATTTATTGTATCCATCGAGTACGAATGGCAAGAAAATGGTGAAGGAAGACCTGCAATAGAGTGAATAGGAAATGTTTATTGGTGAAACGGATTGAGGAACGAAGGGAAGAGGAATAATTAGAATGCGTTTTAGGTAAAATATTTCATTATAACAAAAAAAAATATATATATATTATTATAATTTTTGTTATTCTTATTTTTTTGTGTATATACCCTGGATAAACTAAATGAAATAACAAACTATAAAATAAAAATATAATAACCCAACCTAACTATAAACAAACTAAAACATGGCGTCGAAAAATTCCTCCGCATCGCTGTCCACTGGTAATGCACCCGAGAGACTGCCGGCATTGCCACGTTGAAGGGCAATGCTTAGCCTCTCGCCTAGAAAAAATCCAGCCCTTGGGTCACGGGAAATGTCAACTAGCCATTAGCAGATTTCGTTAAACAAAAAAGAAATAAATAATATGACTGAAACAGTCATAGTAGTATAGTCCTCCAGACCGTATTTCGGCCACGGCGGTCAATCTCAACGGAGACTAGACTTCGGCGCGGGAGATATTATAGTGCACAAGTGTGTGCGCAGACACAGGTGCACTCTCTCTTCCCTCACTCTCATAGTCCGATGGGACGGCAATCCGAAACAACCGGAGACAGCGATTTTGTAATCAATCTGAGCGGAAAAGACTACTTGTCAGGCCATGTATTTTCGCTATATTTAGAAGGTTTTATTATTACATTTTGAGCACAAAAATACATAAGTAGACTTTATAAAAAGTCATTTTCTATTTCCTTTCCCATTATGGAGACCATTTTTGTCACTTTTCCTGAAAAACAAAAACCTTCAATAACATTACGTTCAACTCCACCGCCACAAGTGAAAGTATTACGGACAGTTTGCCGTTGACATAAAAACGACGAAACAAAAACAAAAATATCTCACCTCCAAAAACGGTAAGAAACTTGTTTGTTATTTCTGTCCAATTGATTTAGGTAGGGGTGCCCAAAAATGTCAACTCCAATATTACAAGTGAAGTGAAGATATATAAAAGTGATCGCACACACGACGACTTAAGAAGCTGTCCTGTCAGTTGCACGTTACAGGAACTGATGGACGATAGTAATGGCTCCAAACACGTGGCCGAATTCTGGGCCGAGTCTATTTAGATTGCCATCGACACGCTAATAAGAAGATCACGCTATAAAAGTATGTATTTCCAGTATAAGCTGACTTCCGTCTGACCGCTGACTTCAGTCTCTAGACTTGTCATACAATGACAGGTCATCTTTATCTGGAAATATATACATAACTTGATTATTTCGTTGTACGTTCATTTGCCAGGTAAGTGCTGCTTTATTTTCAGCTTGGAATCGATATCACGTTAATAATGTATGTCTTTACGGTGAACACATAATTGCATCATTGAAGAAAATCGAACCGGTAATTTGAGAGGCGTACCCAATCGGATTGATGGACGGTGACATTTGTGATGTGGGTATAAATATTTCTACCAATCACGACAGTGAAAAGTTACCCCATCAATAATGGATCGTATAGCTGTCATAGTTAAAATTATCATGGATTTCTATACTCAGGTTTTATTAAAGTAGGTTGCAAGCGGTAGGTCTTTGGTGTAGTGGTCGCAAGTCCTACTACTGAGCATGAGGTCCAGGTCGGGCAAAGTGGTATTGGTTTTTTCCATTAGGAATTTCTCAGTAGCTGACCAGAGTCTGGATTTGTTCCCGGTTGATGGCAATAGGCTCGCCCCTTATTACATCGTACTTTAACATAACTGGCGAAATGTGGGTGTACTATAGGTACACCTCTGCTTAACCCTTCGGAGAATACAGGCGTAATGTTAAGTTATGTTATGTAGATATTGGACTACATAAGAAAACTAAAGTTTTTTTTTGTTGTAACACCGCTTTCGCATCGCTTTGGATAGAGATAATTTGATGGCTATACCTACTCTTACTCTTACTCAAACTCAAAACATTTATTTCAATTAAACCATTTACAGGCACTTTTGAATTTTCAAGAAGTCGGACAGTCAGAAATATGAAGCTAGTTGCCCATTACAAAGCTCCTCAGACACTCTTTTAAATCAAAAATTTGATACAAAATATTGGTTACATCATTCATGTTTAAATTATGCATGTGAGAACAATGTAGAAAGACGTGCACGTTTGTAAAAGCGTCCGTAATAAAAATAAAAAAAACAAAGAACCATTCATAAAATTAAAATAAATTAAAATAAGCCATGGCAGCTAAGAGATGACCAGTCCCAACTGACGGCGCCCGTTCACGAACATGACGCATGGATCAGCACCATTCAGCTCAACCATTTTGAAGGGAGCTAAATTAATTTATACCATAGTGATTCTTTAAACTTCACCTATCAGCTCTTGAAATATTACCATTTTAATATACAGCCTGCACCCTTCTTACGTAACATACTGTTAATCACAATCCTAGGGTTTTTAAGGTAATTGCTAATCCATTTCTTCATTAGGTTTGAAAATTCGTCTGCACTGCAACGTAAATAACGTAATGAACGTGGCTGAAATGTCATAATGAAAGGCATTGCAATCAATCACCATTTTATGTATGTTATGCAATTACTCCTCTGGTTTGTCTTCATATTTTTTTTTTCTTTTTAAATTAGCTCTGCTTAAAGACTCAAATCTACTCATGTTTTAGTCCCAGCTATCTTCAATCAACCATCTACATCTTTCCCCCCGATCGTTAAGAAAATTTAAAATACGAATTCCTAACAATGCATTCACAATTTAAAATTCAAACTTTCAGATATACCATGAACCGTGTCGATAGAATGTGCCAACCTTATTAAGCTGCATGCATAAAATGTATGCGCCATTTTGTATTCAACATTCGTCTATGAATTATTAATGGTAATGAGAATAAAATTTCGAAATGATCGTTACGATTTACCTATTGGTTTGTAGGGATGCGTTTTTAATGAGTGTAGATTTACGGACTTAAGCTGGCTTATTCACTATGAAAAGCCATTTAGATCCTGCCGAAAATGGTGCCGAATAATAATCACACGAAAAAAGGTGCCACCTTCCTTTTTTTTTTTAAACCCAAAAGCAATCAGGAGATTCTTGTCCGCACAGAGATGCAAAATTCAATATTTCAATGCGTTTTTGTTATTCAGTTAGATCACAGATATTTGAAAGGTAACAGATGTCGTTGAGTCTATATCACGTCAAAGGAAGGAAGATGAAAATATACCCTGTACTTAAAAAAAAACCTGTAGTGTACACGCTCGTAGTCTTTATTTTGTGATTGACAGTTTTCCTTTTAATTTTTTCGACGTGGCCAGTCGCTCACAGATGATTTTTTAAACTAAAACTTAAAAGAGACGTCAATTGGATTAAAAAAGGTACATAGTTTTTTAGTACCTTTTCATAAAGTTGAAAACACCAACCTCAATTATTTACAAACACAAAAGCATGAAAAAAATAATTTAAAAATGTTCGATCTAACGCTTAGAAAACCAAGCCACCACAAACAATGTTTTCTTTTTCCTCAGAAATTCCCTTGTACAACGCAGGCACATAATTTTCCCGATAAAACTAGACGACATCTTAATAAAGGCTTGTCTTTATAAAATGAAGTGCCATAAAACAGTTTGGAAAACATTTATTTCATAAAATTGAGACGCTAACTTCGCAGCACTTAACTTTCTAAACGATCGTCGGCCGATAGTATTGGTTGTTCCCTTAAAATATTGCTTCTACATCGTGGTTTTCAGTTTTCCAACCTAGGTAGTTTTAAAACAGAGGTTTCATAACGTTTTATATTTATTAGAGCCTTTCAGTTTTGGTACGCTACAACATTATTATTGGCAGTAATTGTAAAATATCAATTACGAATTTTTCAGGAACACATTTTAGGTATTCAGGTGTACTTTTCAACAAATAAAATATAAGAACCTTACTTTCAAAAATAACCCTATAATGTCTTATTGTTACAGCTGCACCCGAGGTGACTACCTGAAGGTATACTGGGAAGTGCAAGGCCCTGGTCCTCCTGGAACCATCAACGAGCGTTCAGCCTGGGCTCGGGAGCTCTGCGGTAGTAGAGCCGACGCCCCTCCAGCCCTATACTCCCCTGGACCCTCACTCATTTTGGAGTTCCATAGCGGGGCCAAGCAGAACAATGCCACTGGTTTCGTTGGCACATACAGCTTTATTGATAGACGTGAGTACCTTTAATTTTCTTGGCTTGCGATTATTCAGTTTAAAAGCGACTAACCGGTTTATTTTCTAAAAATCTCAACGTAAAAGCTTAGGTGAAGTGAGCCAGCTGTCAATTGCGTCAATGCACTCACACACACATTCTAGCATCAGGTAGATTGACAGTTCTTACAGGAAGATTTTAACATAGTAGACCGGCTGAAATAAAGGGTGAAGGAAAGAAAAGAAGCTTAAACGAAGTGATTTTGGAACTGCCGGTCTATTCTGTTAATATCTCACGGTGAAAACATAAGTGAAGTGAGCTGTCATTCCATCTGATGCTAGGGATTGCCACTATTGACAGTTCATTTCACACTCACGTCACCTAAGTTTTCTCGGTGACATAATTACAGAATGGATCGGCTGGTTCTAAATCAAATTATTACAGGATGTTTCAAGTTGTTTTTAGCGTTATAAGAAGTGTCAAATTGTAAGTGAAGGCCGCATAGGGCTTTGTGCTTTGTTCGGACGTTTAGCTCGGGAAAGCAGTGTTGTTTGGAAAGCAACTGGAGCCTTCTAGAAAAAGAATTAATTTCGTCCCATTTCAGATATGTTATTCATCTGGGATTGTACAAAATACGATAGTCTTCAACGTATTTTTGCATAATACAAATTATTAAGTCAACAAAAGTGACATATTAACTGTTTTATTACAAAATTCAGGACGTTGTGCATAAAGGAATTAATATTGTTTAATGAAAAACAATACTTAAAGTAAATAATTTCCATTTTATAATAAGGATAATAATGAGTCAACATTGGAAAATACTCGAAAATCATTGCCTACTTATTACTAAGAAGATTATTTTGGTGATGTGATTTCAAGCAGATGTGTAATTAATGAACACAATAATTAATATACGCTTATTAAAGCGTGTAAATAAAACAGGTTAATGAGCGAAACTGTCTCATACCACGTAGGTGTATGAAATTAATGCTCTGCATAATTTGTTTGCGGCTGACGGTAACATTTTGAATGTCCGCACTTCCGCAGTATTTTGTAAACTTCTAGAGATTTCACATTTCAAATACATAACAAGATCTTTTATTTATTAACACGCTTTTATTAGGTCGACCTGTATGTAGCCAACTATGTAATGGAATCTAAGGTAACTAATTTAACCATCTTCCAAGGGTCGTAGCGTAATGAAAATTAGCAGCTGTATGTAGTTCTGATGACAATACAATAATATGGTACTGTCGAACTGATCTGATGATGGAGCCGGAAGATATGAACTGGAACTTCATGATGGAAAATCGTATCATAGCTGTTTTGGATTTCTTAGAAAAGTCTTGTAATGAACTTTGACCACGATTAGGTTTCAAGGTCTGATGATGAAGCCGGAAGATAGGCACTGGCATTCCATGATGGAATATCGTATCATAGTCGTGTTTGCACTTGTGAGAAAGGCCACGTAATGGTTTTTTGTTTTTACGTGCATTTATAAAAGCGTGTTTTTCTAGTGTTTTTTAAACTATTAATTTATTATTTATTTATCAATTAAAATGAACTGCACATAAAAAAAAAAACTTATACATACCTAATTAATTAACAAAATAAAAATATAATATCTAATAACTAAAATAAAAATGTTAACAACCTAAAACATGCCGTCGAAAAATTCCTTCGCATCGCTGTCGACTGGTAATGTACCCAAGAGACTGGCGGCATTGTCACGTTGTATGGCAATGCTTAGCCTCTGGCCAAAGTCAAAGCCAGTCATGAAAAGTGACCATACAGGGTCAAATAAAATTAGCTAGCGAAACTCAAGCGTAATGGGTATTGATATCTAAGCATGATAAAATGAAATAGAAGTTAATTTGATAAGAGTAAAGTAAAGCCATTTAAATAAACCTATGACTTAAATCTATATCAATGTTTTTTTGAACAACAATTAAAACCGCGATAATAATAAAGTCTTAACAATAATTATAATTGTTTCTTCATAACAAAAAGAATTATCTAATTACATGCATAAATGCGTAATTATCATATTTGAAATCATTAACCTATTCTGCTTGTTTTAAGCTGTTTAATCTTAATCACTCATTGAGGTTATATTTACATCATTCATATAATTATGTTAGTTTGTATCTATAGTCCATTTATAACCTGAAATAAATATTTTTGTTTTGTTCATTGTTAATCCTCTCTGACGAGTAGCATTAAAAAAAATAACATGTAACAGCACAACAAAAACCATCGTTACACGACCGGCCAGTAAAGTCCCACTGCCGCCGCTAACTAACCGACTCGCAAATCGGATAATGAAGATTTTGGACAATCACGGTGCACGTACTTTCGTGAGTTCGAATGCACGCCATTTTACCCTTTATCTAGTGTCCAAATTCACTAACCGTATATATATTGATAAAAGCCAGTCTTTCTTTTTCGTATGGTTGGTGACTAACCTGGGAGCCTACTCCCTAAGCTAAAACCGTAGTTTCGGCCGAAGTTACGGGCGCGTCCTTTTCCGTCTCACTTAGCGGTATGTCCTCTTACGAACGTCGGTGTCAGAGTTTGTTATGCCATCCGTCAAGAAATATCTCTCAGGCATGCCGGTTTCCTTACGATGTTTTTCTTAACCGTTTTTGAAGCAAGAATTAATTACCTATACATTGCTCACATGAATCAGAAAAGCCAGAGGTGCGTGCCTTGGGTTCGAGCTCGAGACCTATGATTTGGCAATCCAACAGTGACACTACTAGGCTATCACTGCTTAAATCAAAGCCCGTACAGTCCAATATTAAAATCCAATATTTATGCAAAGTGCTTGAATAATGCCTGAAGCTTTTTGTTTTGGAACCCGTAAATTTTGATAGAGTGCTGTATCCCTAGAGAGCACGTTTTGAACTTCTGATGGTGGTTTAAAGACGTATCTGAATTTAAATTTGTTTTTGATGAGAAGTTAGTTTAGTTTTGGGTGGTGTGGTGAGATAGTTATGCAATTAGCCGATGAGAACGCTTTTGATCTTGGCCTACATATATTTTGATAGTCAGATATTTTATCAAAAATGGTATTTAGAGTAAAGCAACAGCTATTATTTGCATCCAGAATAAACACTGAGTTAAGCAATGAAAAAACATAGTCCAATTAAATAAAATGCCACATCATTGTAGTCATTATGCTGTATATTCGTCTTACAAATACTAAATCAAGTCAAATTAACTCAAGAACAACGAGAAACCAGGAGTTTGTTTTTCTAAAGATTCGGTGTTCAAATACACATACGTGCTTTCTAATACACCCACCTTAATTTATTTCAAAAACATTTCTCTTTCGCCATTCCTCGTGTTTTTACTCTGTAATTTATAATTTCTATAATCTGTTGCGCAAACTTGAGAGCTACTGAAACGATTTTAACACTGTGTTTATAGTTCAAAGCTTACATTTGAGTGAGGTACTAATGTATGAAATTTCACCTTTTGCCCTTGGGGTGGCATGTACGAAGCAAATGTTTGAGCAACACAGGTTAATGTGGTTAATTTTACGAAATATGAGATATTTTACAAAAGCAAACACGACTTTTAGGGAAATAAAAATTCTAAGAGGCTTTTTCTCAGGAGTACGACTGAACAATAACAGAGTTTGTGCGTGGGTGTTTGAAAAACATTTTCTACCTATAGAGAGGAGATATCTAAAAGACAAGTGAATGTAAAGAACCAACCGTATGGTACAATGAGCAGCAGAAGGATTTTTTTTTTTTTTTTGGGAAATTATCTAATAACTTCTCCCGCTCTGGGCGGAGCGGGAGGGCGTGTCAGACTCTTACTGACCAAAACCCATCCGTGTTGCTTCAGTTGCCTGTACAGACGCCAGCAAACAATCTGTCAAATTTCTTTAATAGATTTTCAACTTTATCAGTATAATATAAGGTTTAAAGGTGATTGGGAAAATTTGACAGTTTCGGGTAGGTTGACCTGCTAGCGTCTGTACGTTGCCAGGGGCCACGGTATCCCTTTCGGACTTTCCCGCAACCCCGGCAAAGGGTATGGTATTATGTTTTTATTACAAAGCCTAAGCAGAATTTGACATTTGTAAATATCTGGCTTTATTAAAATAATATGTCTTCAGATTTTACAAAAAAAATACTTTTAGTTTATAAAGCTGCTTATAAACTAAAAGTAAAATTCCAATGTCTTTTTTCATTAAATGTTATGTAGCACCTATATTTGTTTAAACATTTGTAGTACCTAATACCTTTCCTAAATACTTTTGTAAACCAATGTTGAATGTATATTTATGCTGTTGGTGTTCTTTAATAAATAAATAATTAAGATCCTCTAATATTTTAACAGTCAAAACCTAGATAAATTTTGACTGTTAAAATATTAGCGGATCTTATTTATTAATTTTGTTACCAACAAATACCTGTGGCAATGGCATTCAAGTTGGCTTTGCTTTTAATTCATCTACAAATAGCTGATTATGGTTGGTATAGATATTGGCATCCACGACGACGCGCCCCACTCCGCTCCGCTCACTACTCAAGTACAGCTTACCGTACAGTAATCGCGGAGTGGGGCGCGTCTTCGTGAATGCCACTATCTGTAATGATATTGGATAAAATAATTGAAAATCCCTGAAACTGAAGATTCCTGAAACAGTCTCACATTATCAAGCTTTCAAATTAACATAATTATCAAAGAAGAACAGGGGGAACAATAATGGTTTGGGCCGGTATTTGGATCGGTGGAAGAACCAATCTCATTTGGATCAGGGACAACCTCTATGCTCAGATTTATGTGGAGAGGATTGTTTCAGACGTGATCATCCCTTTGCGAAGCCGGTTGGGTGATTCGATTCGACTAATGCACGTCCACACACGGCTAGAGTCGTAACACGCACTCTTGCCGATAATCGCATCAACGTTTGTATGTAAATTCATATGTAAATGGTTAACTTCCGACATTTTCACCTACTTCGCACCAAATCTTTGGGTAAATTCATTTTATTGAATGCCTCGTTGACTCAACAGAAGCGCTTGTGATCACTAGGTACAATTAAGCACTAGGTAGGAATGCTTATGGAATCCTCATGGTCCTGCATTCCTACCTGGGAACCTGGGAATCGAACCCAGTTGGGCAAAATGTTATTGGGTTTAACCTTTAGGAATTTTTCAATAGAAGACCGGAGTTTGGATTTGTGCTCGATTGATAGCAATAGGCTCGCCCCCTATTACATGGGACTTAAACATAACTGGAGAAATGTGGGTGTACTATAGATACACCTCTGCCTAACCATTCGGGAATTATAAGCGTGATGTTATGTTAAGTTATGTAATTATTTTGACAATGTATGGAAAGATCAGATCGGTGTTGATCTTTATTTACTGGGTTAACATGCAACGTTTGCTTACAAATTTTCAAATATTATATACAACGTGACACTAACATATATACTCAGACAATATGTAAAAAAAAACTGAAAGGGGCTCATAGTTACTGCAATAACTATATCACATTTTTAGTACCGAAATTACCCCAAATTCATTAAAAATGAGCAAATTTTCAAGAGGGATGATAAGTTATGACTTGTAGACACCCGTTAAACGACGGATGTAATAAAGCGGTAAAAGTCCCCATTGAAAAAAACAATGAGACAATTTTTTTTTTAGATTTTCCTGATAATTACCACATAAATAGACTCTCAGTACGATACCTAACAACAACCTCGCGGATCGAACAGGGTTTTAAAAAAAAAAAAAAAAAAAGGGCAGAGCGATTTTTTTTAATTGATTTTTTTGTGGAAAAGTGCCCAAAACGCAGCGTTGCCACGTTAATTTGTCAAGTAATTCAACTCCAAAAGTATCTTAATTAAGAATTGTAACACCGCTATGATTGAGTTCAAGAATTAATTTCAAAATGAAATATAATATCACAATCGGTAAATGCCTAGTTATTCATTCAATTAAATAGCTTTGACAACAATTCAAATGCCTTTACGCAAGTAATTTATTCAAAAGACATCTCAACTATTCAAAGTATAATTTGTAGAAGTAATATAAATTGAATTAACATAACTGAAGTAAGGAGATTAGAAATTAGATAATGATTGATGACTATAGTTTTGCGTCTTCAGTAACTAACTGAATAATTATTTTAGTTGTTTTTTAGTTTGTTAGATGGAACTAAAACCACTTTTCAGGCCACCTTTTACTGATAGTTTGAAGGAATAATGTAATTGATGGTATTATTTTATTCTATCCTTTATTTCATTTAAATACTTATCAATTACATTTTTAAATATAAGAATATAAAAACATTTAAAAATATATTTTTTTTAAAACCACCGGTATCGGGAACAGGGTCCAAGCTACCGGCGGTCAGGGCTCCAGAGAGAGGAACCTCCTGACAATGCGATCCGTGTCCAGGGGTACCGCTTTCTGAATCAAGCCCTTGATCCAGCTGCCCAACGAGAAACCTCCTTAGGTGTTGGTCGAGGCTCTTGGCAATTAAGCCATTGGCAGATTTATTTTATTAATTATTTTGTCTATCTGTTCTATCATAATTATTTACTATAAGAAACTACTGACTCACAGTGATTAAAAATTATATAATGAAGACATCATTATTATTGGTCTGAAATAACACTCAACAAACATTGGTGTGACGTTAAGGTCACACCAATGTCTGCCCTATTTCCATGCAGTGAAATGATAATAGCATGGGCTTATTAAACTTATTCAATCACTGGTTAGGCAAAGTGTTATTGGTTATTGGTTGATCACAATGGGCAGTGCCCCCTATTACATAGGACTTAAGCACGAAAAGTGGGTGAACTATAGGTACACCTCTGCCCAACCGTTCGGGGAAACTAGGCGTGATGTTAGGTAATAGGTAATAGGTAATACGGGCTGGTTTCCGCAACTCCACGTCAAAGCGCGTATTTTGCGTATGGGTGGGAAAAATCTGTTATTCGATCCACCCCAGCTCCTCAAAGAAGGCCAGCAACGCCTTGGTGTTACTGGCAATCTCGCGTAGTAGGCGTGATGTTATGTTTATTAATCATCGACCAAAGTCATTAAAAAGATTTCAACAAAATAACTACTTCCAACAGGTGACCGGTGACAAGCCAAGAGATTCCCTGTTGTGGATAAAAAAATAACAACAAAATTAAATTATTCTACGCTTTTCCTAATCATTTTCAACTCACCCCTATCGTTTACATACAAATCTGGTGAATCGTTAAGACATAACACAATTTCTTCACAGAATTAACAACAAAGTTTTAATTACATCTGACTTTAATGAATGTCCGGGTAAATGTTCGGGGTAACAAAAGAGAATCAACCATTCCGGAGACATTAAGATGAGTGGACTGAAGAGCTTTGTGGACACTGTAATCACTTTCAAATCCTTTAGGTAGATCTCATATTTCTTTGAGCTACATTAATTACTAAGTTTTCTAATATTGAAAAGCATTCCTACCTAACCGAAGAATTATTTTGATACAGAGGCACTAACACAGCTTTTTCTCAATACTCTACGTACATATGTGGAATGCGGAGGGTTTTCACAGACTTCTGCACAACCACAAAGTGACCTGCCCGTCCTCAACACATAAGGCTGAGCTGGCTAGAGATTAGAAGGTCTCGTACCAGTATGAAATGAAACGTTAAACATCTGGAAATTCCCACAAGAACACTTCAAGTTACGGGAAAGAAAATAATTCTACTATTGCAATATTTTTCAACACCGCAACATTGCATTATGGATTTTATAGGAACAACAGAATCTCTTTATATCATGAAAATTGTTAACTCACAAATTTTCCAATTCATATTTTCTTTATTAAACACCCCATTAAGCTTGAAAACTATTATCGACAACAATTGCTAAGAATTTTCAGCTTTTTTACACTCGCTGAAGAACTCTATCGAACAATAGCGCTTCAATATTTCCGCCATTTTGAAACTGCTGAAAACAATAGGTAAAACGAAACGCCTAAAATCCTTGCATTGTTTGAATAACAAGGCCTCTGCAATTTATATAATAGAAGGTTTGTGGTAGCTAAGTGAGAGAATTCAGAAATATTTAAGCTAGTATCAAAGGATTACATTCATTTAACGGCTTTTATGGACACAGAGACAATTTGATGACGTTGTTTTTTTTTTCAACCTCTACCTACGGGGTAGCTCTGGGACTGAATCTAACCTGATGGTAAGTGATGATCAGGCCGAAGGTGGAGCGAGCTTCATCCGGAATCCTCAACCACAGAGGAATTCAACAATGCTGTTAAAATTATTGTTATGGCGACAGACTTAGATAAGACGGTGGTTGTTAGCCAGGCAGACTTAGAACAAGCAAATTTTGCCACGACTGGAAATCGAACCCCCGGATCTCTGGGTCTGAGACAGGTGATCTAACCACTAGATCACAGACGCGATCAGCGGCGGTTGTACAACTTAATTAGGTACTCCTATTTCCTCTTTTATTTAATATAATTAGAAAAACAACAATACTGCGGTTTTAATCTAATCAAATAGTACTTGAAACAATAATGAAATATAACCTTAAAAATTAGGTAAATATCTTCGCAGTTGTAATTCATGACGTCAGAATGTTTAACCCTTGAATAATCCCAAATTTATGAGCGTTCAAAGTTTTAAGTTGCACCATACAGAGTTGTAATACTGTTCGTAGTGTACGTATCACCACAGTTTAATCACCCGGTTTATATGGATTTCCTATCTGAAGCTCGTAACTAAGACCGAGTTTTGTACTAAAATCTTGATGACATCTTACGGTTGAAACATTGTTCGGAACAGGAACATCAATTACATAATGTGGGGCAAATTTATAGTAACTAATATAAAGATGACGATGAAATTAACGATTTTATTGTTGCGGATATTTTCACTTTAAAAGATTTTCCTGCGACACAAATAAGTAATATTAAGACACGTTAAGCTGTGTCCAGATATATTCTACACAAAACTGAACCTGATTTACATCCGTCACCTCACACTTCAGGCCCAGTAGAAAACCGGCGTCAGGCACTAGTTGTCTGGCTTTTTTGGTGAACAGGGCCTATTTGGCGCAGCCGCGAGGCACACATTCCTGCTAGTATCTTACAACGCACTTTACACTTTTTATTTTGTATTATTTCTTTTTACTTTATTTCTTTTTACTAGTGTGTCTTTTATTATATGCTAAATAAATGTATTTTTTTTCTTTCTTTTCTTTACCGTACCTCCGTTTCGTATCAGCGTCGCCATCCAAAAACTCTGGCCACCGTATCGTATCGTCTTTGAA
The DNA here is from genome assembly GCA_949128155.2 of Xanthia icteritia. Lineage (NCBI taxonomy): Eukaryota > Metazoa > Arthropoda > Insecta > Lepidoptera > Noctuidae > Xanthia > Xanthia icteritia. The sequence goes on along the minus strand of OX421942.2, from coordinate 8,437,845 downwards.
CGGGGCGAAAAAACCGACTCGCGATGAATCGGAGCATACCTGTATCCCTATCAAGACGCCGTACCACCGTACCGTACCGAACGGGCGAAACTAGCGTTCTTGGATCGCGACGCTGATACAAAATGGAGGTACGGGACGGACAAAAGAACATTTCTGGACACAGCTTTAAGTAACTCAAGAAAATATCTCAACAGCCAGTCAGACTGTACACAAAAAAATGCAATCTAACTTCCCTTTTGTTTTAAACAAAACAATCCTTCAAACAATTATATTGTCCCATTCCATAGTTTCTAAACAAGCCTATACCCGAAAAACTTTAATGTACTCCTCTCGACCCACTTAGACCAACAAACAGATTCTTAGATAACGTAATCATTAACACAAATCTTCCCTTGCCTTTTGCAAGTCATTGCGTAAAATACGCCATCATTCCTCGAATCCTTTATCTTAAAGGAGCTCAATGTGCCCGCATCCTGACAGCCCTTCAGTGCCATCACTTTTGTTGGCTCCACAACTCTGAACTTCTTTACTTTTCAATTCGTGGCCGTTAATGAGTTCAGCTTCATCTAAAACGTGATCTACTTTCAGCTTTATGTAGTTCAGTGTGTCGACAAGATGGGAAATTACGTTTTCGGGCTACTTTGGCAATTACGGGATTGAAAATTGTGTTAGGTTTGTTTCTTTATTTATTTTGTGTAGTAGGTACTACTGGTACTACCCCTTTACATGGAATTTTAACATAACTGGCGAAATGTGGGTGTTTTATAGGTACACCTCTGCCTAAGCCTACAGTGAAAACAGTTGTGATGTTCAGTTATGTTGTACTGCTTGCGTTAGAAAACAAAATGATGGTTCCTGAATATAGGTAATGGAACAGGTACTTGCGCAAGTGTTGATAAGTTCTCTTATTTAACTAACGAACAACAATATGCACCTCAGTTGTAATAACATCATTACGCGGTCACCAATTCTCCTGCCAACTATCGTGATTATGGCAATATTCCCCAGGACCGTTTGGTCGTAATGGCCTATAGACCAATTTTCAGCCATGGACGGGTTGATAATTCCGATGATTATGGGTTTGAACCAGCCCATCACAATGCTCAGTCGAAACACACACGCTTTTACAAAAATATTTAATCTTATAATAATCTAGTGTGTAAAAATATGAAACATACAAATCAGTTTAACGATAAAGATCCTTCCCGGCCTAGAAACTTTTAACTACTCGTATTTCAATCCTTTTAAATCCGTTAAACAGAGAGAATGGACTCTTTGAACGTTTTAAAATAAAATGGTTAGCCAGATTCGCCTCTTGTGTTGATAACTGTGAATTTTGTCATATAAAGGACATAATGAAATACAGGTTTTGTCAAATACTTTCTCTCTACAAACAATTTGAAACTTTCACTAATATCTTCATTGTCACATGCTCACCTGCAATCCTTTGAATAATTTCGTGTTTGCGTCATAGTTTCAAGGGTACATTAAACCAAGGTGAGATGTGAAATTGAAATACTTCATGCATGCAGTACACCACGTGTATCACATTTACTCAGAAGAACTATGTCTGAAATTTAAGCAGAATTCTCGCTACACAACACCTTAATATTATTATGTTGAAAGTTGTACAACAGAATAAGATTTTCGATTTTAAAACCACGTTTTGTCACCATATTATGGTTTTACAATTAGAAGGTGGTGTAAAAGAAATATTCCATACAAAAAACTTCGCCAGACACGGTAACGATGCCTTGACGAGTTCAACATTTTTAGTTCAACAGTCAATCAATCTGTTCAGCCTTTTACCAAATATGTTGGGGTCGGCTTCTAGTCTAATCAGATGGTTCGTAACGACTTTTAACGTCTGACAAAGATCAAAGCTGAATGACAGCCGGGACCAACGGCTTAGCGTGCTTTCAGAGGCATGGAGGAGTCTCGGTATGTAAAGATGGTCACCCATCCATGGACCGACCCCCGGCATGCGTAACTTAACCTGATGGATCGACCCGTGCGGCTGTTATTACTTAGCCACGAGCTCCTCTCAGTTCAACAGGTTTTAATGAAAAGAAAATCCATTTATACACTCACCTAGAAAATTATCTTCTGTGAAGTGAATATTCATTTACAATTGAATAATTTTCTTCAATTAACTTGAAGTATAATTTTATTTAAAGCAGTTAAACGGTAAAACTGTTCGAATTTTCACTAACAAAACCTTTTTGAAACATTTTCCTGCACCTTTCGTAATAAAGATAAGCGTCGTTTTTAAACGATATCTTCTCAGAACTTTATAAAACGCAAAAGTACCTACATACTAACCATCTTGAAATACCATCCATCTATATGATAATCTTGAAACGAGTTGTATGAAAATTTCATAAGGATACGATGTGCATTTGAGTGATTCCAAGTACTCATGAAATAGGAATTCTGCAAAACTCTGTTCTAGCAGCTTAGTATTTACGAAGATGTTTCACAAATTGTTATGGAATTTTATGCAATCTTTGAACTTACTTTAAGAAATCAGAGCGGGCTTTTATAGCGACCAAAAAATTTTTTGTTTCAACTTAATCACGCTTTACGTGTTATAGTTACGTAATATTAAAATAATACGCATAATATTAATATAATACGTGTAGGTTTATTTCAATATTTTAGTTTAGACTTCGCGTATTTATATTTTTCTCTTCTTGTTCTCACACACTATTGTCTACATTTCTTTCTCATTTCTCCTATCGCAGGTCTGCTGGAAGAAATTTCTTAAAAAATAAGCAGTACCTTTGTACTCATAATTATGATTATGTCTTATCTGTATCTATTTTTCTGTGTGTACATAAATAATAAAATAAATAAATAATATCACAGAAAAAGAAAAATCTCCTTTGGTAAGATTTTTGTACTGATTGATTTTTGTTACCGACCAACCAAAACGTACCGAAAATAGCTATAATTTCAGTAGTCGTTAATAGCATAATCAGCCTATAATGTCCCCACTATTAGGACAAAGGCCTCCTGTCTGTGAAAGGGAGTGGACCATAATCCACCACGCAGGCTCAGTGCGGGTTGGTGGATGTCATAATGCCTTCGAATTGTTTGGTTGTAGGACAAGCCGATTTCTTCACGATGTTTTCCTTCATCGTTTTGAGAGCAGTGATCATAAAATTAATTATACAAAGTAAAGTGCCTGTCTGGGATCGAACTCTGAACATACAACTCGTAAGTCACGGCCGATACCACTGGCCCACCACTGCTCTTGGACTTCACTGTCGTCGTGAATGATAAAAGTTAAACAAATTTCACTCCGTACCAAAAAGCTTTTCATACAAATTAGCACCATCAAAAATTAAATTAACTAACACAGTCAAAACCTAATTACAAAGTTAGTATATTTGAAAGCACTATTAAATTGCCATTATACACCATCCCTGCACCACCTGCTCCCTGTATTTGTTCTAATAAGCTTTTACAACTTATCTCAGTATGACTTATTTCTTCCAGCATAGAACTATGCGACGGACTTTTCGGCAAACTTAATCCTGCATTCGTGAAACAGACATTATGTCTTGTTGCGTAGAGATATGGTTTATTACTGTGTTAACTGACGGCAAAGTTAGGTGGTCTCGAGTCAACTTAGACAAATGTTTGTTCAGGAGTTTCCGCACCTGTGCTTGTGTTATATGTCTCTGTCGGAAGATTTCAGCGAGCTGCTCTGACAATGATCGAAGATATCATGGATTTGACCTGATTTCTCTTCTACTTGTTTGTAAGCTCATTTGTTTAGACATTATTTATTTCTAACAATGAAGGGACTTCTATAAGTAACGTTTCCTAATTAAACATTTCGGATCAAAAACAAATACACAATATACTATCTAAACATATTTTGGACTACAGAGGTACATCGTAGTTTTATTTTATATAAAACATTAAGTATCAAGTTATCTGAGCTATTCAAATAGAATACAATTGACTTAGTTCTAAGCAATATAAAATATGCAACCAGTATATTTCGTAGCATTTACGAAGGGAAAATCTGGTGTAAATCTGAGAAAATCCTACGGGCAGACGGCCCAAGACGCTCAAATAGGATCAGGTCAGGCTTTGTAAGGACGGCTTATCGGCAGCTGGGCTCCATGCATATTAAAACCACCTGCAGAACCAAGTTGAGCCAGAGAGAATATTCTATTAGTTTCAAAAGAACCGCAGGCGATCGAGCGGACGAATAATTTTTCTACTATCGAGACATTATCGCTGATATAGGCTCTATATGTATACATATTTGAACTGGTAAACGAAAAGTAATTTTCGTGGGCGTAATATTGTGCGATAAAGTACTTTTTCCTTTAAAACTGGCTCGATATTTTAATCAAGCTGTTCTAGGTGGTCGAAAGTATGTGTGCTGTTGTAAAAACGACACAAGGGTTTAGCGCTTATATTATGGGCAAGACTTTCGTAATTTTAATAGAAAAACATTCCCTTGGAGGTGTTTCACATAACTTCTTTTGATTATTGAAAGATCAAGGCTTAGTTTTATGCGTAAATTCGACCTCGTTATTGCTTCACCATTTTTGATAACAATTCCCATGCAATTGAAACTACACTATAGTTGAAACTATATAACTGTCACATAGACAAATAAACCTTCTCGTTTTATGACGTGCATATCATAATCAGTCTATAATATTCTCACTGTTGGGACATAGGCAGGAGGCCTCGGTGACAGACAGTGGGCCGTACCTAACCCACCACGCGGGCCCACGTTATGATGTCACTATGTTTTCGAGTTTTGGTTCTAGGACACGCCGGTTTCCACATGATGTTTTCCTTCACCGTTTTGAGACCAGACGTGATGAAATAATTAACACAAAGTAAAGCTACTGTCTGGGTTCAAAACTACGACTTACAACTCGTAAGTCACGGCCATTACCATTGAACTACCGCTGCTATAGTGTGCGTACTTAATGACGTGCACAGTGAAATTCAAATTTAGGGTTATCAAAACATAATTACGAGGTCAACTGTACTGATCTGACTTAGTGAAAGGTTTCGTCGACTGCTGGCCGGTTTGGTATTTACTTGCGAAGCAACAAGTGTTTCATATTTAATTGATTTAAGTATACTTAAATCAATATCTGGTAAGAGCTTACTATCATCTCAGAACCAGGCCTTATACACGGGTTAATCGTATAATCTCGGCATCGGTGACAGAATCAATATATGCATTCACTTGAAGCTCTCGATAGAACGATGGAAGATCTCAACGTTAATACCAGAATTTCACATCGCTCAGAAATTGTGCGCAACGTGCTGTGAACAGAATACCGTCTTGTCTTGTCTTGTTTTGGGTCCAATTGTAAATCTAAACCACAATTAAATCGTTCCATCCGTTTAGGAGGAATTCAGTGACATACACATGTACAGAATAATTATATAATACTTATAAAGATTATGGATATAGAAACCAAATAAAATTCTTCATCAACTGTCAATGATGCCAAAAACTAGGTACCTATCTATCAGTCACCAAAAATCCTGTTCAAAACCGAGGCGCTTACGGTTATGCGGGTAATAAAATCCTGGTCACACTTCCGGCATCCAGAAACATGTTTTCGTAGGTACAAAGACTTTAAAATTTCTCAGCAAATTTAAAATTTTCCAGATCGCTCCCTTTATATGGAGGAATCCAGAAAGTGCCTCTTTATATGCTAAGTGTTGGAATTCAACAGCAATACGACTGCGCTTCTTTAAACTTAGAATATACATACGACGTATGTATAATGGTTTTATACCACTATGACGGATACATATTGAAAATGCCTACCAGCACACAATTCAGGTGCAGATCGACAGCGCTGCATCCTCCTGCCTGCTTTTAACAACAGTCTGAGCTCACCAACCACGATGGTTATGATAAAATTTCCCATTGACCGCAAGTACAACATGTAAAAAAAATCCTATTCGATCCGTGAGGGTGCTGTTAGGTATCGTACTGAGAGTATATTTATGTGGAAATTTTCAGGAAAAAATAAAAATATCCCCACTTTTTTTTCAATAAGGAAATTTACCTGGTTATTCGGCGGCCGTCATTTAGCGTATCTAAAAGTCATAAATTACCCCTGTTGAAATTTGCAAATTTTATTGAATTTGGGGTAATTCTGGTACCATAAATGTGAATTTTAAATAGCAATAACTTTTTTATTTTCAATAATAAAATAAAAAAATATAACTTTTAGGTAATTTTATTGCGGTACTTATATGCCCCTTTCGGATCGGACAGGTTTTTTTTTTAACTTTTTGTATAATCCAAACTTTATATCTGTTACTTTTTCACGCCTTAACAGCTGAACAGATTTCGATGAAATTCGGCACACGGGTAGACTATAACCTGGGTTACGACATAGTATTTTTTCCCAGCAGTACGTTCCCGTAGACAATATCTGACCTCCACCGGCCAAAACCTAGTCTTTAATAAACCGTCTTTTTATAGCAATAGGTACCCTTACATAATACGAAGACTTTGTTTAAAACTTCAAAATGTAGTGTAATTAGTATGGTGGAATCGTTTGAAACTAAAATTCAAAGTAATAAAGACAATCATGAGAATAAATATCTCATCATCATCATTTCAGCCGAAAGATGTCCACTGCTGGACATAGTCCTCCCCCAAGCACCGAAACTTCAACCGGTTCAGTGCTTTCCGCATCCAGCAGATTCTTACGGCCTTCACAAGGTCATTGGTCTACCTTGTTGAGGCCTTCCAACGCTACGTGCACGCTGTTACGCGGTCGCCACACCAGAACCTTTCGGCCCTATCTGCCATCTGTTTTGCGAGCAATTTTCCCTGCCCACTGCCATTTAAGTTTGCCAATTCTTCGGGCTAAGGTTACCTTGGTTCTCCTTTGGATCTCTTCATTTCTGATTCAAACACCTAGAGAAACTCCAAGCATAGCCCTCTCCATTGCCCTTTGGGTGCTTTTAGCCTTCTGATAAGGCCCATTGTGAGTGACTACGTTTCAGTGCCATAGGTCAGCACTGGCAACACTCACTGGTGAAAGACTTTCGTCTTGACACACTGCGGTATATGGGATGACAAGATATTGCGTACCTTCAGAATAGATATCTAAGTTATATAAATTATGATGAATAACTTATATAACTTAGATAGCATAATTATCAAGTTTGACCTTAAACTTACGAAGACCTTGTTTATCAGTTCATGATGAGGTCAATGAGTGGTTATCAATATTGAGATAAATTAATAAGTAGTTTCGCATAAACTCATATCATTACAGATAACATAAAACATGCAAATTGTAATAACAAAGTTAGGATTTTCCCTGTAAATATGTAGATAATGAAAAAAAAAACGTTTGTTTGCGGTAAATACTGAAAAAAAAACAAACACATAAAGAACAAGTTGGGGAAAATATGCGTTATTTCCTCGCAAAACGGCTTCTATCTCTTCTTCTTCTTCTATCGGGCGGCCATCACTCAGCATAATGCTGTGACCCTATGCAAGACAGAGCCACAGCGCTGGTTTTGATGACGTCAACCAGTGCAGCAAGAAAAAAGACGCATAAAAAAACAACCGACTTCTAAAAAAACACTACAAAGTGGAAAATAATTTAAAATTTCGGAATTCGGTGTCTTTGGTTTTGTATTTTCGTTATTTGGCACCGAAATTTAAGTTATTTTACACTTTTTTTTCAGAAGTCGGTTGTTATTTTTTGTAAAAAAACTTTTTTATTTCTCGCTTCTTAGTGGGTCTGTTTGTAATTTATCTAAGTTACAATAACCTTATGTCAACTGCTCATCACCTTTTACAAAATAGTGCTTTTCCCGATGTAGAGACGTTAATCGTTGAGGAGTGCTCCTGGTACATCACCATCAGCTCCACTTCTCCATATGCATTGTGACGAGCATAAATTGCTTGGCCAAGCAATTTATATATTAAAGTATATTTATTAAAGTAATCAAATCGCAACCCGTGAAATACTTATTACTGAGTAGTTCCGGTGCCATATGTGGCCTTCATCATCAGTTCCACTTCACCAAATGATGCTTTTTAAGAGCAACTGCACGAGTTACTATAGAAAATACCCAAATCACTGTAGGTGTGTAACATTTGAAGAGTTCCGTCGATTCCTCCAGGATCCTTTTATCAGATCCTAACCTGATGACATTGGGACTATTTCGGAAGTATATATACCCTTTCTAACAAAAGAAGAATTTTGCTAATCCATCTATATATGACGGAGTTATGCCCGAATTTTCCATGTACAGTCACGAGGTTTAATTTGGGACCCACCTAAGGTTGAATATCGTGTAGCAAACTTTCGCCATTTAGAGCTATTATGTTAACGCTGTCACTGCACAAACAATAAACGTCATAATGTTTAACATTATTACTTTACGTTTCTAGGGGCTAACGTCAACTGGAGCGAGGGCAAACGATCATTACCGATTTCCGAGTAATAATTACTTTTTGGTCCTGTGGTCCCATAAGAAAAAAGAAACAAATAAAAAAGAACAAAATTATATTGTCAATATATGATAGCTAGTCAACTAACCCGCTTATTCTTCAAACCTATATTAGTTAAAAAGTTTTGTCTCTTTCTCAAACATAAATATCAAAGTGACGGACCAAAACAACATATTTAAAATAAAATAGGTTTAAAGGCCGTTTATGATTATGGGGGCTTAGAAGATTTCAGCTAAAATATTGATTAATAAAATCTTTAGAAAAACAAAGTTTTTTATTCTTTATATTTATTAAGACATTTATGACACAAACCTCAATCTTAACACAATTATATAGAAAGCATGGTTAGCGGTGCACAAAATAAACACTTATCACCGAAGGCTACGACTAAATTAATTTAAATCTCTCCAGTAATTTTTTTATCATAAATATTCAAAACCGCGTATATCCACCTTCATTGTCAATCACAGCCTGGAGCCGGTTACGCATGGATCCAATCAATTTGTCACATATGTCAGTACCCCTTAAACTTTCCCAGACTGTGAGGCAGTGATCCATAAGTGCTTCTCTAGTTCTTTCGTTTCTATTTGACCATTTTTGAACCATTAAGCCCCATAAATTTTCTATAGGATTTAAATCGGCACACTTTGCAGGCCACGGAATACGATTTTAATTTGCTCTATTATTGTCGAACCAAGTTCTAACGATTTTTGCCGTATGAATTTTTGCGTTATCTTGAACAAAGTTTATTGGAGCAACATCTTCTTGTGGATAATATAGTTGCAATGTTGGAAGGACACTCTCGTCTAATAAATCGACATAATCTTGAGCAGTAGCCCTGGGTGGTAAATTTATTAGTTCTCCAATGCCGGCTGAACTAATCCAGCCAGACATGTTAACTGTAATGCGACCAGACGCGTTGTTAGCTATGACGTGGTCTTCCGTGTATCGCGTCCTGTCAATTCGCCACAAATGTAGTCTGCCCGTTTGGGAAGATTGAAAAGTCTTTTCATCGATGAAAGCTGTCGTCGTCCAATCAAAATTTAGATACTGACGTGCGAAAATAAGTCGAGCAGCTTTATGGGCATCCGTCAACGCAATTTTTTTTACAGGCCGCCTGTGATGCAGTCCCATAGCTTTAAGATGCCTTCTAACTGTTGAAGGGTGGACTTCAAACGCTTCCGCAAAATGCCTCGTTGGCGTAAATCCATTCATCAGGTATTGCCTTTGCATCAAGCGGCTCTGCTCTTGTGTTATAACTTGCGGGTGATGGTTGTTTCGTCGTAAGTCAATAATATTTTCCTCGTTCCCGTGGCGTCGAACCCAGCGGCGAACTGTGTTTCTTGTCACATTTATTCGTCGCGATATCTCGTGAATGCCTACTCCTTGTTCGTGCAAATCAATAATTTGGAGCCTTATTTGGTCACGATTAGCCGCAAGCATTTTATTAATTGGTAAATTATATTTTGTGAAAATATCACATTAAACTATTTTCTTAAATGACACTGACACGACACATGTTCGTAATTAGAAAATCGTAATGATAGCTTTTTGCAACGAGGTTATCATTTCATAGGTCGATTAGATAAGACATTTTATGTCTTAACTTGACATTCAACATTTCAACCTTAAAGCAAAGTTTCAAAGTTTCGACCTTATTGCATTATGATTGTTCTAACAACATTTAACGGAAATGGGTCCCAAATTAAAGCTCGTGACTGTACCATGTCAATCTAAGAGGAATTGTGGTTAGTCAGGACCATAGGTCAAGAATACAAGATTTTACTGTTTTAAGTTACTCTAAAATGTAGATAAATATTTAACAAAACTTGTCCTAGTATCTTTAGTAAACTAAATAATTTTGGGTCAAAATACATAGTTTTGATACTTTTTCTTTAAGTATGCATTACCATATTACCACAAATTACCACACACAGTATAGAAGGAACTAATTACTAAAACTCAAGTACTTAGGTATAGTAATATTTTAGAAAAATACACACTTTTCTTCTAGGACTTAGTTGTGTGAATTTTTTAAAGTTGAGCGAAATGGACTGCAGAATCTTATGGCCTATCCGTTTCCAATGTCAGACGATATAATAGCAATATTCTCGAAACCCATTGGTAAATGTAAAAATAAAAACAATACATTTGTTATAATAAAATCTATTTCATACTAGGGTCATTATCTTGACTAAAAGAAAATGTAATACAGATTCGCGTTTATTGACCTCAAAGCCGGTGAAAATGATTTTATGTAGTGATTTTAACTCTAAATTATAGGCAATAAAGAATAAATTCCAGTGTCATACGATTCAGTCTTATTTTTAGGCTGCTTTGGGTTGTGTTGCCGCTTTCATGTCGTTCATCTGAGAAAGATAGAAAGCACAAAATTAGTTTTTAAAAAAGTACAACTCTCCTGAGGCCATCCTCCGCAGCAGCAGTTTTACTTTTGAGGAGGTTTTTGCTTCTGTAAAGCTATATATCCTTATTAGTTTTACAATAGATGTCCTTTGATTTAATCACAATAGAACCCTTAATCAATTTAAAATTTAAATGTAGGTAAGACTACTCGTATTTCCTTGCAAATCTTTAGCGGCCTATAAGAGAAAAAAAAAATGAAGAAATCAGACATAATAATAATTATTATAATTATTTACGGCATTCGTTAATTTAGTCAAATAAAATAGCTCCATTAACTATTTCAATTTAAGGAAATTCTTTCGAGATATTATATTATTTTGCAATAAAGGGATGGAATGTCGGCAATTTCCCAAGAATACTAAATTACTTTTAACTTTTCCGATCGTTTTAGAAGAATTTTGTGAGTTATTATTATCCAAGTTAAAAATACTTCAATTGTTATGTTTCGTTCGACAACATTAACGGTCATGTAACTAGAAAAAACCTTCTCTAATTCTTACCGTCTTAGTAACTCCATCGACAAATTCATTGAAGTTCTTCTTGACTACATCAGGGTCGAAAGCGTGACTGACTTGGTCGTTAACAGTTTTTCCAAATTCTTGAATCTGCTTTTGTATTGTCTCTAGATAGTTCTTGTTGTCAGCCGGGGGGGCATCGCGTTTCACGAAAGCGTGAGTCTGTAAGAAGAAGATTATTAAGATATCGATCTGCAAAATTTCGTTCAACGAGGACATCATCTCCAGTTCAGCCGAACACGGCCAATGCTTGACATGGCGTCCCTCAATCGTAACCACATCTCGCATTGAACGCATTCCGGCGACCTTCACAAGGTCATACGTCCAGTTCGTGAGATCCAAGCTACGTCTTCCTAACAAAGAATTACTAGTGGTATATTATGTGACTTAATAAAATTCTATACCTCTTGTAAGACCAAACGCCAGGACGCCCTAGGAGGACCTATTGTGAGCTAATTTGGGATGTTCTTCAAAAAGGACAGGTGCGTAGTATACACAACTGGCGTGCGTGTATAACCAGAGGGGCAAATCCCGTAATTTTTAAGAACATTCGCATCTTATTCGCAATCTGTCAAATTTTTTTTTTTTTTTTTTAAGAAAATCGTTGCCCCACACTCGGAATTTCTCCTGTGTCGTGGGTGCGTTTACAAACATTTAAACTCACATACACAAACAGCCAGACCCGGAACAACTAATTGTAGGTCATACAAATATTTGTTCCGTGCGGGAATCGAACCCGCGACACGCAGCGCAGCAGTCAATCGCTTAACCACTGCGCCAACCGTGTCGTCAATCAATTTACCAACATTTTTGGTTTATGATAGGTAAGACACCTATCTTACACGTTGCTTGGGCCCAGTAGGAACAAGAAGCTTTGTTTTTCATTATTTACTTATTAACGGAAGAGATTATCACTGTCCATTCCAAGGTTGCCTGGAAGCCATTCCAAGGTCTTGATCAATGGGATCTCCATTGATCAAGACCGCCCATTGTAATGGGCGGTCTTGTCGCTTACTGCGATCTCTATTTTGTAGTGTAACTTTTTTTTTTTGCAATGTACAATTTGAAGGATAATTCTCATACTTAAAAAAACGTTCACATTCAAGTAAGTCGCAATCTCTCAGATTGCGACTTGACTGTTAACGTTTTTTAAGTACGAGAATTGGCCTTCTGATGTATTAACGTAAACGAAGCAAAAGGAGTATGTAAGGAGCGTAGAAGGTGGCGTTCTAAAGTTTCTATCTACCCCATGGGAAGGCTTGAGTTTATGTATGTATTATAAGATCAGTCTCTAAGGCATAGGTAGACCTGCCGGGGTTGCGTTAAAGTCCGAAAGGGATACCGTGGCCCCTGGCAACGTACAGGCAACTGAAGGAAGACGGGTGGGTTTTAGTCAGTAAGAGTCTGAAACGCCCTCCCGCTCTGCTCAGAGCGGGAGAAGATATTTGATAATTTCCCACTCAAAAAAAAAAAGGCATAGGTAGACCTATAATCAGCTAGGATTTTCACTGGATAGAGTAGAGGTTGCTGCACCTATAAGTTCCAAGCACTTAAGTTGGTAGATGAAGTACGAATCTCAACCCTTTGTTAGTCACTCGATTTAATACTCACCATCGAAAGATAGATTTTGATACAACTTAGTGGGGGTTCCGTGACGGTTTCTCGATTTCAAAGTTTAGTAAATATTGATTTCCTAACTGTTATGATCAGGTATTTCATTCAGGTTTACGTAACTGGCATCGAACTGGAACAGCGCTTTTAGTCTCTCATAAATACCAAGAGCTTCATTCAATTTTAAACCGAGTCAGGCAAACCCGAAACACCAGGTTTCTGAACTGAGAATTTAAAGAACTTGTAAAATTTTACTTTAAAATTACTTAAGGTGCCTTCACCTTAAGAAATGCTAAAGTTTCCCCCGAAATTAAATTTTTTTTTTTGCAACTATTGTAAAAAAAAAGAACATTCGCAGGCTACTTTGAATCACCATAGTACAAAGTAACGCTAAAGTACAATTTAACAAGTTCTCAAATTCAAATTCGCAATTCAGAAACTGAGTATGCACATAAAACTATTTGACGAAAACAAAAGAACAGTTAACTGTAACTTACACTGACAAGGCACACGGCCAGAAGGACGATCAACAGCTTGTTCATGATGATGATTAGGTCTTTACGATGTAACAACACAATGCACACTGCACTCTTGACTGCAGAAATTCTCTTTATCTTGATGCCAACCGGGAGGTTTGTACCTACCTACCCACAAGTTATCGTTATGACCCCGGGTCGGTTGTCCTCGCTAAGTAATAAATGAGTTTGTAACAATCAGTAATTGCTGAAGACCCTTCCGACATACCAAAATGAATGCTGTAAAGAAATACAGAAAATACATTTATTTAGCATAGACTAAAAGTCACACAATTTAATACAGGGTGGTGTTTTAGTCACCTGCAGCCGTCTAGGGTCGCCCTTGACGGTTACAGGTGACTAAATCGCCGGGCAAAGTGATATTGGGTTTTTCCCGTAGGAATTTCTCGGTAGCAGCCCGGAGTCTGGATCGCGTCCTATTTCATGGGACTTAAACATACCTAGCGAAATGTTTCACATTAGACAGACGTGTACTTATAATACACCCGTAATACAGGTACACCTCTGCCTAACTCTTTAGGGATTACAGGCGTGATGTTATGAGTGCTATCCTAATCTGGTATAAGTACACCAGATTAGGATACACCTCTGCTTAGCCCTTCGGCAAATATTGACGTGATGTTATGAGTGTAATCCCAATCTCATCTAAGTTATTCATCGAACTTTAAGATGCAGATAAATGCTAGTGACCTTGAGTGGTTAGCTTACGTGTTCTGTACTGAGCTCGGGCAACGCGTTGTACATCCAGCCAGTAATAGAACTTACCCATCCAGGAGCGCTGAACCAAATTAGATGCATTATTAATATATTATACATAAAACAAAAGGTATTTAATAAAAACACGTATACTAAAAGATTAAATTATTTGGTGAAAATTTCAGAAAAATACGCTTGATACATTTTGCGTGATTCTCAGTTTTTTATCCGCGTTAGACATAACTTTACAAATAAATTTCACTATGTAATATAAACATAATCTAAAATATTCATATGTAACGTTATTAAGAAAATGCTTTAATTTTACATATTTTTTTTTCAAATCATTAACACTAGTCGTTTAGACGTGATCTCCAGTATAAAATCATTAAAAGTCGGTTATCGTCACCTTAATGTAAAAATCTTAGATTGTAAACATTATTATGCATTGACTATAAGATGCTGCAGGGCTCAGTAAGTATCTACATAACTGCTAAGTCACCTTCTATGAAAGTAAGAATAAATAAATAAATTAATCAGATACTATGAAAAAAAGAACACAATACACGCTGTAGACAATATTCAGAACCATAGATCAATCAGAGATACTACAACTATATCGGTGACAAAAATGCTTGGCTCAACGCTGGTCCAGCTCCACAAGGGCGCATAAACTAATTTAATTTTAGCATTCGAAAATATTGTTGGAGCTGCTGAAGATTGCATAAATTATCTTTGAACTGTATAATTTCAATTTCGTAGTATTGTATAATTGCATAGCACATGTGTGAGCACTGTGACCTTCTATAAAGCTACCATTTACTGGGTGCGACTTTCATTGACTTGAATGTGCCCTGGCGGCTGAGAATATGCCATGCTCACTCAAATGTCTCGCTGGTGGTGGCGTGTTGTTGGATCGTTAAGTTCCCTTCAAAATGGTTGAGCTAAACGGTGCTGATCCATGCGTCATGTTCGTGAACGGGCGCCGTCAGTAGGGTCTGGTCATCTCTTATCTGCCACGGCTTATTTTAATTTTTGAATTGTTTTTATCTTTTTATTACGGACGCTTTTTACGTGCACGCCTTTCTACATTGTTCTCACATGTATAATTTCAACATGAATGATGTAACCAATATTTTGTAACAATATTATGATTTAAAAGAGTGTTTGTGGAGTTTCTTGCCCGTTCTTCTCCATAGGAACTTACGCTTTGGAATGGGCAACTAGCTTCATATTTCTGACTGACTGACCCCTTGACAATTCAAAAGTGCATGTAAATGGTTTAATTGAAATAAATGCTTTGAGTTTGAGTTTGATAAATACAGAAAAAAAAAATATATACGTGATTATATTAACAACTCCGAATTAGAGTACCCTTTCGGGGTTGTTAAATAAAATCTACGGCAAAGTCAAAAGGAAGGGTTATGATTTTAGCAGTCTATGTATGTATGTTTGATTTTACGCGTGTTCCACCGTAGCGCCTAAACTAATAAACCAATTTTGATGAATGCGGTATCAATAGATTTGTAATAGGTCCGGGTGACATAGGCTATATAAATTTTCCCTAAATTTTGTATTGTGAACTTTACATGTAAATTTCAGACCTCGAAAAAAATTTAATTAATATAATCATGCCATAATTAGTATTAAAAAATACTAACATTACCTTGTCTTTACATATACGAGACCGCATTGTTCGTCAAGAAAAATAGTGAACACAAGACCATAATATCTTCACGAATTATGTCTAAGAGCCTCAAAGACCGCTCTTATGTACAAAAGCATCCTGTGCATGGCTCCGAAAATATTAATTAAAATACCAAATGACATTAAAGTTTTAAACTTGACACAATTTAAACGGAGACTATATTTTTTTATTGAAAAATGCTACTACACCATTGACAAATTCCTTCTTGACAAAATGTAATAAACAAAATGATGTTATGCTTGAAAATTCAAAAACTTAACATATTAATTGTGTTCTGAATATTTATTATAATAATTAATTCTATCCTAAATCTTTATTATAAAAATTGATTGTGTTCTAAATATTGAAATTTTTGTTAATTTGTATGTAATATCGATTTTAATTTTTTTATATTGTTAAAATAATGGGTAGTTTTTTGAAAATATACGTCAGGTGTGTGAATTAAAGCAGTGCGGTATCGTTTTGGTATACAGAGCATACTATACCGAAACGATACCGCACCGACCAATAAGGAAACGGCCTTAGTCTGTGAAAACTACTGGCGATAATAGGATTAGGTTTTACTTTGACAGACAGATAGACAGGCAGTGTAGGCTAAGTGATAAGGTCCCGTTGTCCCCCTTGGACACAGAATTAAAAAAAAAACATACTGTATCGGAATTTATCATGTTTCCGTTAGCCACGCCTGGTGATTTAATAGCATTCAAAAGTTATCTAATGTAAACAATTGAGTTCAAACGTGCCACTGAAGTAGTGGGAAATAAAACCAAATAATGAAGTTTACAAAAAATCTATTTCATACAAGAAACATTCATTTTTATAAAAGATAAATGCAATGCAATACAGATTTGGTTGATTACTATGGTTTTTTATGATTATAAGCAATAAAGAATAAATTCCATTGTCATACAAATCAGTCTTATTATTGGGCTGCTTCAGCTGCCGGTTTGGCATCTTCCGCCGCAGGTTTCATGTTCTCCACCTGAAAGAAAAACACCAATCAGTACCTACATTATTTCACAGATTCCGCGAATCCTTTGTTTTAAATTGTTTTAATATTTTAAGGTGAGTTCTCATGAATTATGAACCACTTTTCGTATCAAATTGAATGAAAATTCAGGTGAACAAATCGCTAGCCTATACAGGTTGGATTTTTGAGACGGCAGTAAGGGTAAGGCCACATTGAAGACTGCCCGAAAATTAACAAAAAAATGTAAGCTTCGAATTTCGAACAAATACGTGTTAAAAGTTCAGTCGCTTTAGAAACAGAATTTATATAGTTGGATATGCTTGTGATTTCTGAAACTCTGAGAAATAAATAACCTCACATAATTTAGAACGTTTAGACTTGTTACATGCGAAAAGTTTTGTGCGATTTCTGACATTTCTAGTACTCAAACGTCAGTTGGTCCCGTAGATTTTATTGATCCTTATCAGAAACAGGATCAACTGACATCAACATTCTTTTTGGTGAAAATTGCCCATTTTCTTGCTGTCTATACTTTTTTTTTTCAAAATCTTTGAATGCTGATCAGAATGTCTCAAAAGTTAAGGACAGTCTCCTAAGACCGTTTTCCTGTAGCTACAACGGTTAAGGTACCTGTCATTACTGTCCCATCTCAAAAAAACAGCCTGTATAAAGAACACTGTTAAAGATAAAAAATACATAAAAACAAATAGGCAATTTTAACTACACTGCTTGCCGCAGCCAGACGTGCCATTACTACACTTATACACACTTACGTTACAGGTGATTTTAGGCTCTACCCCGTGTCCTATTATGAGCTATAATCCAAGCGGTTTTCCGAAAAAATGACAAGAAAACGTAACGCGCGACGACTGCTTAAATTTGAATATGTCCCGCGCATACGTGATTACGCGATCGTTTACCAGAATAATGACGTACATACGGGACTAGAGTAATAGCGCGATTGTGTCATATCCATGTAAAAGAGCGCCTTAGAAACAAATCTCAAAACCATGACATGATGTTGTTCCATCGCTGAAATCAACTGTACATGTTAATTTATTATAGTAAATAACCAAGTATATAACGTGTTGCTATTTCGCACGGCGGCGCATCATGGTTTTGATTTTCGACCATGACCGTTACCGCTATATTATCATTGTGTACACGCAGGTAAAATACCGTAAAAGTATCCATTGAAAATTCTTACCGTTTTAGATGCAGCAGCAATCAAATCATTGATTACATCTAGGTTGACGGAATCGGCGATTTGTTTGCCTAAATCGTTGGTCACTTTTGTGAATGTGTCTTTCAATTCGTTCAATTTCTCCGTCAGCTCAGCCGTCGGCGACGGCGTCGTAGGGGCATCGCGTTTCACGAAAGTGTGAGCCTGTGTGAAGAACAAAGGGTATTATTAGGAAAATACTAAATTGCGTTAACAATTATTACGTACTTCTAATTCAGTATGTGAGAGCTGACGGTGGATAGCCACTCTATGACTATAGCACCTCTGAGTCTTCATTTGTCACTCCGAAAAATACATTGTGATAAAACTCATGGAGCGAACTAAGAGTTGGCCAATTATAAATTTACCCAAAAAGAAATCACAAAATACCTTACGAAAATAAATGAAAAATGCAAGAGCTACAACGGAAACATTTTCTTATAATCTGACTGTTTTTCTTTTTTTTTTGCTCAAGGCATTGCTGTTGAGGCTTCGCGCATACTATTGCAATAATGCGTAAGAAAGTGGCGTCGGTGACACGCAGAGTGGGAGGAAGCACCAACAGTATCTATCTTGAGGGTGTTTGCTGAAAGGCTGGATGGGCCTAGGGTAGGCCTAGGCCCATCCAGCCTAGGGTAGGCCATGGGTAGGTTTATCAAGTTTTATGTATTACATGAGCTTGGTGAAACTATCTGTGGTCGATATGTTATCAATTTGTCACCTTTGTTCTAATTATATACTAACATACTTTATAAGATAATTTAGACACTAACACAATGTGGGCCTATGTGTATGTAAATAAAAGTGTAAAATGTTAATAATGGTAAACCTAAGAAACATCGAGAAGTGGTAATTATTATATTATTATTATTATGGGCAAAACATGCGCGAAAGTCCGTTTTTTGCCAATTTTCAAAGTTAGTAGGCATAAAACATGTAATATACGCAATTTAGAATTTTTTTCTATTACATATTCATTGTTTAGTACTCTATCTAATTTTTCTCATTTTCTTAAGTAATCACAAGAACTTTCCAAAGGCTGCATCAATTTATACGTCTATGCGCTCTTTTGGTTTTTTTTTTAAGCACTTACTAAGTTTTTATATGGGACAGCCGCACTATACGGACTATCAACGAATGTCACCGACTACACGTACGTTTGCCCAAAATTACCAAATCAGAGGTGAATATTTCGATAGAAATGTCCGATTACCTATAAAGACTGAATGAGCCCCTATACAATCTACAAAAAAAAAAAACTTTGCGACAGAAATTAATTTGGGAAAAACAAAAGAACATAGAACTGAAACTTACGCTGACAACGCTGAAAAGGCACACGGCCAGAAGGACGATAAACAGCTTGTTCATGGTGAAATAGTACGTCTTCACAACTCAAGAACACAATGGTTACTGCAGCTCTTCGCAGCAGCAATGCCCTTTATCTTGATGCTGACCGGAGCCAGTGTTCGAACAGCTTATCGTAATGACCCCGGGTCGTTTTTTCTGGTAAACGAATTACCAAAAAGTTCGGACGGTCCTAATTAAAACATACGTGGTCATTGGTCGAAGTATTTTGTTTTGAGTCGAAAGTTATAGATGATTAGATAAATATGACGGGGTTAACAACAGTTTATACTAAGTTATAAGAATTTTGGAAGGCCTATTTTAGGATATGCAAATAAAGATATTGGATTATGGGTTTGGGTGTCTGAATTAAATTGGTTATCTAGAACTATGGAAAGACTATGGCTCCTACCTGGCCAATGTCTTATATAAAATACACAGATAAAATGGCAGAGGGTGACTTGCACACTCGATAATGGGCCTCGAAAACGGTATCTTATTTTATTTTAACTGCTCATTGACTGCCGCGTTGGTCTAGTAGCCAGTGGTCAAGCGGGAGTGCGGTGTCCTAGGTTCGATCCCCTGATCGGCTAAACTGTTTCTAGTGTCATTAGGAATTTCTTATTGATTTGTTATATTTTATATAATGTTCTCTAGCTCGGTTTCTTTTTTTTTTTTCTATTTAAAAAAAAAAAGAAAATCGTTGCCCCATACTAGGAATTTCTCCTGTGTCGTGGGTGCGTTTACAAACATTTAAACTCACATACACAAACAGCCAGACCCGGAACAACTAATTTGGACCCACTGTTGACAACCCCTGCGCTAATAACGTTTCGGAACCACGAAATCAGTGTTTGTCATCATTTACCAAGAACCCGAAACAAAAAACCGGCCAAGTTCGAGTCAGACTCGCATGCGAAGGGTTCCGTATCACCGTACAATATTTAGTAAAAATCGCCGAAACAAACATGTTTCTTGTATGAAGACCCCCTTTAATGTTCAATCTCATCCAAGTTATTTATCGAACCTTAATGTAAAAAATCTAAGATCGTAAACATTATATGCATTTACTATAAGATGCTCCGGGGCTCAGTACCTGCCGCGAGAAATCGCGGCACAGCGGACAGAGCTCCGGCGTGATCTCATGGCGTCATGGAGAGTGCGATTGTCGCAACCCAGTGCTGGGCACGTCACTGTTGCGGCGATAAGTCCACTCTTTGAGGAGTGGCTAGAGAGGCGCCACGGTGTCCTCACCTTCCGCCTGACGCAGTTTCTCACCGGACACGGTTGTTTCGGGAGGTTCCTGTTTCGTATCAGGCGGGAGGAAACGCCCCGGTGTCATCACTGCGTGGATCGCCCGGAGGACACGGTGGAGGTCTGCCCGGCTTGGGCAGAGCATCACCGTGTCCTCGTGGAGGCGATCAGTGTCGCGTCGCGTCGTGTCGCGTCCGGCCCTGGTCATATTTCGCGCCCTCACGCCCCTAGCCGCCACAGGTGACGCCCTGGGCGTCGGGAATCGCAGGCCGATTCCCAGCAACCGTAGGCGCGGGCTTGTGGACGGTGAGCGATGGGTAGCTCGCCGTCCGATAAGGACCAGGCCCGTGTCGACGGTGCGTTGTGTTCCACGCGCGCCTCAAAAAGATGTCAGCAAGTGAAGGGGTTCGATAGGACCGATGCCTGTCGGGGTTGCGGGAAAGTCCGAAAGAGATACCGTGGCCCCTGGCAACGTACAGGCAACGAAAGGAACTCGGGTGGGTTTTAGTCAGTAAGAGTCTGACACGCCCTACCGCTCCACCCAGAGCGGGAGAAGATATTTGATAATTTCCCATCCAAATAAAAAAAACGGCTCAGTACCTACATAATTGCTAAGTCACCTTCTATGAACGTATGAATAAAATAATCGTTGAATGAGATACTACCAAAAAAAAGAAATAGTTACTACAGACAATATTCAGAACCATAGACAAAACGTATCCATCTTTTTCTGTATTTATCTCTGGTCCAGCAGTGGACGTCTTTTGGCTGAAATGATGAATTGTCATGATAAATCTCAATTAGACACTAACTAGCGCAATGTGGATGTAACAACACATTTAATACCGAAACATCCACACACACCAGTACATCTAAACTCCAGCTCCAGAGTTTAGATTATATTGGTAAATATCGGCACAGCCCCGCTTCTCTGCTCTCTTCTCCGCTCCAGGGAACAGGCAGCCTAAGCAGGGATGACCGCTTACTATCAGGAAGGCCGCTTGCTTGATTTCCAACCAATTACATATGTAAACCGGCCTAGTAAAGAAAATACGTTTATTTGCGGTAAACATGACGCAAAGAAACAACACAAACACAAAAAAGAACAAGTTGGTGGAAACCGTCTAGACATACTGATATTTACCTTACAACTGTTAACGCAGCGCTCAGAGAAAAAGTCTCTAGACGCAGTCGATTGCGCGTTGACGCCTTGAAACCAGAGTGACGAGTAGTGACGAGTATTCTCACAACGTGCGTTAGCGCTCGTCATCTGAACTCTCTTTCTTGATCGTGCGTTGAGGCACGTGTTTTTTTTTTTTAAACTTTGCCCCACACTAAGAATTTCTCCTGTATTGAAAAATCCCGTGAACACGATGACCACATTTGTTACCGCCCCGGTTCTATAGCAGCCGAGCACTGCAAGCAGAAATAGTCCTTACGGTGTATAGATATGAACTTCTTCGATGGTACTTAGCCTAAGGGTTCAAATAAAGTAGTATACTTGATTATAAAATATGGTTGGCAACCCTACAACGATCCGTCACACGAAGCTACCAGGATCTGCAGGACATTTGCGTAGGTCTCATAAAAAACCGCCAAAAAGTTATAAAGTCATCATTCTATCGAGCCTACATTGTACTCACATTCACAGTTGGTTTTCTTTCTAAAAATGTCATACAATACATTAGTTATGTCAATCAACTAAAATCAATTTTCAATATCATATTAAAAAATAAAACTGGTATTAGCGCCATCTATATTTGAGGTTACAGAACTACGGGGTGCGGTTACCCCGTACCAAAAATCGCTCAAAGCGCCTAAAGAAATTTTTACTTCAAAATAATTACTGTATCGGTACTTAGCACTTAAAGGCCCTTTCTTCACTGGACGGTACGTCAGCAGTGCGGGATCAGCATGCTCGATATACTCATTATTAATGGTGTCAATTCACTGGGTCTAAAAGTAAAAATGGGTGTTCCACAAGGCTCGATTTTGGGTCCTTTCCTCTTTTTAGTTTATATTAATGATCTACCCCATTTATTAAAAAACCAACCACAAATGGTGTTATTTGCTGACGATACTTCCCTAATTTTTAAGATAAATAGACGTGCATCAAATCTTGACGACGTAAATAACGCCCTACCGCAGGTCCAAAATTGGTTTACTGCAAATAATTTAGTATTAAATGGGAAAAAAACGAAATGCATAAGATTTGCTTTACCGAATGTTAAAAGTAGTGATTGTGATATAGTATTGAATAGGGAGAAACTAGAATTCGTTGATAAAACTGTTTTCCTAGGGATCACGCTCGACTCAAGGCTGCAATGGGGTCCGCATTTAACATCTCTTGCAGGACGGCTAAGTTCAGCAGCATATGCTGTAAGAAAAATCCGTCAATTTACTGATGTAGATACCGCAAGGCTAGTCTATTTCAGTTACTTTCATAGTATCATGTCTTACGGTATTTTACTATGGGGACGGGCTGCAGATATCGACTCTATTTTTATTCTGCAGAAAAGAGCCATTAGAGCAAAATATTGCCTCCGCAGGCGCGATTCTCTAAGGGAACTGTTTAAAAACATTAACATCATGACGGTACCTTGTCAATATATATATATAAAAACTTCATGTACGTCAGGAAAAATCTTAATCTTTTCAGTAAAAGAGGTGAAAGACACAATTATAGTACTAGAAATAGGGATCAATTAGTTCAACCGGGTTTCAGACTGGCGAAAGTAGACTCATCTTTCATGGGGTACTGTTTAAAATGTTATAATAAAATACCTCCCCACATACTACAACTAAATGAAACTAAATTTAAATCTTGTATAAAACGCACACTATGCTACCAAGCATATTATAAGCTGGGGGATTATATAGGTGACAAAAATGCTTGGCTCAACGCTGGTCCAGCTCCACAAGGGCGCATAAACTAATTTAATTTTAGCATTCGAAAATATTGTCGGAGCTGCTGAAGATTGCATAAATTATCTTTGAATTGTATAACTTCAATCTCGTAGTATTATATAATTGCATAGCACATGTGTGAGCACTGTGACCATGTACCTTCTATGAAGCTACCATTTACTGAGTACGTCTTTCATTGACTTGAATGTGCCCTGGCGGCTGAGAGTATGTCATGCTCACTCAAATGTCTCGCTGGTGGTGGCGTGTGTGTTGGATCGTTAAGTTCCCTTCAAAATGGTTGAGCTAAACGGTGCTGATCCATGCGTCATGTTCGTGAACGGGCGCCGTCAGTAGGGACTGGTCATCTCTTATCTGCCACGGCTTATTTTAATTTTTGAATTGTTTTTATCTTTTTATAACATACGCTTTTTACGTGCACGTCTTTCTACATTGGTCTCACATGTATAATTTCAACATGAATGATGTAACCAATATTTTGTAACAACATTATGATTTAAAAGAGTGTCCGTGGAGTTTCTTGCCCGTTCTTCTCCATAGAAACCTACGCTTTGGAATGGGCAACTAGCTTCATATTTCTGACTGACTGACCCCTTGACAATTCAAAAGTGCCTGTAAATGGTTTAATTGAAATAAATGCTTTGAGTTTGAGTTTGAGTTTGACTCGGTACCGAGAGCTTACCGAGTCTAATAAGGAAACTACTAATCAGGAAACTACTTGGTACCGAGAGCTTACCGAGTAGGCGCTCGGTAAGCTTTCGGTACCAAGTAGTTTCCTGATTAGCTCGGTATACACGGTACCGAAAGATTACAGAGCGCCTATTTTCAATGAATTAAGCAGTACTGTACAAATTATACCGAAAACATAACGTCAGGTCCGTAAATGAAAGCAGCTGCTTACCGACCAATGAGAAAAAATTTAAGTAGTGCGGTATCGTTTCGGTATACCGAGTATACTATACTCGTATTATGCAGCAGTGATTTTTGTTTGTATTGTGTTTGTATTGTGCAACGTTCTTGTTGTGTACTAACATAGTTTTAAGCAGATATTGTTACTAACATAGTTTTTAAGTTAATGTTGTAACTATGAGTCTTAAGTTACTCGAAATAAATACTTTAATAATAATAATAATATACCGAAACAATAGCGCACCGACCAATGAGAAAACGGCCTTGGCCTGTGAAAACTACTGGCTATAATAGGATTAAGATTCCCTTTGACAGACAGATAGACAGGCAGTATAGGCTTAGTGACAAGGTCCCGTTGTCCCTATTGAACACAGAATTTGAAAACATCGGTATTTATCATTTTTCCGTTTACCACGGCAAATCACCAGATTTAATAGCATTAAAAAGTTATCTAATGTAAAGGGTTGAGTTCAAATGTGCCACTGAAGTCGTGGGAAATAAAAACAAATAATGAAGTTTACAAAAAATCTATTTCATACAAGAAACATTCATTTTTATAAAAGATAAATGCAATGCAATACAGATTTGGTTGATTACTATGGTTTTTATGATTATAAGCAATAAAGAATAAATTTCATTGTCATACAAATCAGTCTTATTATTGGGCTGCTGCAGCTGCCGGTTTGGCAACTTCCACCGCAGGTTTCATGTTCTCCACCTGAAAGAAAAACACCAATCAGTACCTACATTATTTCACAGATTCCGCGAATCCTTTTTTTTTTTATTGTTTTAATATTTTAAGGTGAGTTCTCATGAATTATGAACCAGTTTTCGCATCAAAATGAATGAAAATGCAGGTGAACAAATCGCTAGCCTATACAGGTTGGATTTTTGAGACAGCAGTAAGGGTAAGGACACATTGAAGACTGCCCGAAAATTAACAAAAAAATGGAAACTTTGAATTCCGAACGAATACGTGTTAAAAATTCATTAGCTTTGGGAACAGAATTTAGATAGTTGGAATTGCTTGTGATTTCTGAAATTCTGAGAAATAAATGACCTCACATAATTTAGAACGTTTAGACCAATTACATGCGAAAAGTTTTGTGCGATTTCTGACTTTTCTAGTACTCAAACGTCAATTGGTTCTGTAGATTTTTTTATCCTTATCAGAAACAGGATCGACTGGCATAAAAAAAAAGTTTTTGTGAAAATTGCCTATTTCCTTGCTGTCTATACTTTCTTTTTATTTAAATATGTCAATGCAGATCAGAATGTCTCAAAAAGTTAAGGACAATTTCCTAAGACCGTTTTCCTGTAGCTACAACGGTTAAGGTACCTGTCATTACTGTCCTATCTCAAAAAACCAGCCTGTATAATGAAAATACAAAAAAAAAAACTATTGAAAAGGTATTGAATATCTTAAGAAAGTGTACGCTGTTTTAACTACATTACTTGCGGCAGCCAGACTTGCCATTACACACTTAAATAACAGGTGATTTTAGGCTCTACCCCGTGTCTTATTATGAGCTATAATCGCGTCCATTATAATCGGCTAACCGAACCGAGCGGTTTTCCGAACAAATGACGAAAAATTGTATTCGCCAGACGATTGCTTAAATTTGCGCGATCGTTTACCTGAATAATGACGTACATACGGGACTAGAGTAATAGCGCGATTGTGTCATATCCATGTAAAAAAGCGCCTTAGAATCAAATCTCAAAACCATGACATGATGTTGTTGCATCGCCGAAATCAACTGTACGTGTTAATTTATTATAGTACCCGTAAATAACCGACTGCATAATGCATTGCTATTTCGCACGGCGTTGCATCACGGTTTTGATTTTCGTGACCATGACCGTTAATGCTATATTATCATTGTTACATCACATCATGAAGGTAAAATAGCGTAAAAAGTATTCAATGAAAATTCTTACCGTTTTAGCGGCAGCATCAATAAAATCATTGACATTCTTCTTGATTACTTCTGGTTTGACGGACTCGGCGATACGTTTGCCTATATCGGTGCCTACTTCTGTGATTTTGTCTTTCATTGCATTAAATTTTGCCGTCAGCTCGGCCGTCGGCGTCGGCGTCGTAGGGGCATCGCGTTTCACGAAAGTGTGAGCCTGTGTGAAGAACAAAGGGTATTATTAGGAAAATAATGAATTGCGTTAATAAGTATTACGTACTTCTAATTCAGTACGTGCCGACGACGAGAGCCACTCTGTGACTATAGCACCGCTAAGTCTTCATTTGTCACTCCGAAAAACACATTGTGATAAAACTCATGGAGCTACTGATTTAAGAGTTGGTCAATTTTAAATTACCCAAAAAAAACACAAAATACCTCACGAAAATAAGTTAAAATGCAAGAGCTACAATGGAACCATTTTCTTATAATCTGACATTCATAGTTTGTGACGAAGTTATTTGCTTCCGTCTATTTGAATAAAAAGAACAATACAATAAATAAAAAACGAATATGGACCTTGTATCAAATAATGTGTCCGTTTTACTAGATTGTCATGCTACTCGTGACTCGGCTGCCCATTATCAAATCCCAGTAAGAGACAATAAAAATAAATAGTTTTTCAGGTAATCGTTACTTTCATAGTAAGTTTTTCAGAGTAAGTCCCATCAAATTGTAAAGACACTTGTGTAAAAATATAAACAAATAACGGAAATATTAATAATGGTAAACTTAGTAAGTGTACCACAACTCTCTCAAGACCAACCAAGTATTCGGAACTTGCTAGGTTTATAAATGGTTTTTGTGTTGTAGAAGTGGGTTACCAGATTTTTATAATCACGTACGAACATCGAGAAGTGGTAATTGTTTATTATATTATTGGCAAAACATGTGCGTTTCTGCGTTTTTTGCCAATTTTCAAAGTTATTTGGCATATCACATGTAATTATACGCAATTTGTTTGATCATTATTTGTGCTATTACATATTCAATGTTTAGGTTTTAATTAGGACCGTCCGAACTCTTTGGCCATTTTTTTATCAAATTTTTATCATTTTCTTAAGTAAACACCAGAACTTTCCAAAGGCTGCATCAATTTAAACGCCTATGCGCTCTCTCGGTTTTTTTTTAAGCACTTACTAGGTTTTGATATGGAACAGCCGCACTATACGGACTATCAACGTATGTCATCCACTATGCGTACGTTTACCCAAAATTGCCAAAATCAGAGGTGAATATTTCGATAGAAATGTCCGATTACCTATAAAGACTGAATCAGCCCTTAAACAATCTACAAAAAAAAACTTTACGACAGTAATTAATTTGGGAAAAACAAAACAAAGAACGTAGAACTGAAACTTACGCTGACAACGCTGAAAAGGCACACGGCCAGAAGGACGATCAACAGCTTGTTCATGGTGATAGTACGTCTTTACAACTCAAGAACACAATGGTTACTGCAGCTCTTCGCAGCAGCAACCCCCTTTATCTTGATGCTGACCGGAGCCAGTGTTTGAACAGCTTATCGTAATGACCGCGGGTTGTTTTTTCCGGTAAACCAATTACCAAAGAGTTTGGACAGTTCTAATTAAAACCTACGTGGTCATTGGTCGATTTATTTTGTTTTGAGTCGAAAGTTATAGATGATTAGGTAAATATTATGAGGTTAACAACAATTTATGCTCAATTATAAGAATTTTGGAAGGCCAGATATATTTAATATATTTTCGTTTGATTAAGGGCATAGCAGAATGTTTGTAGGTTATTCGCACATTCAATTGGTGCAATTGCATTAAAAAACAGAAAAAAAACGGCCAACAGAAAGGATTTTTTTTTTACTGTCTCAGTATCACGTGTTTCAATTATACTTAATCCAACTTGCACCACAAATAACTTAAGGATTTAGGATTTTGATTTAGCTAAACGAATTTAAAACATCTCTTTATTTACTTGATGTATCGTTCGATGACAGTGACAAAATGTTTGATTTCTGGTGCAAATGGGTCTTTACCTGAAACAAAACAAATACAGAGAAAAGATCTTCGAATCAAATCAAATGATTTATTTGCTTAATACAGGTATAAACAAATGTTACAAATAGATATGAAGTACTCTAGGTGAAGACCTACTAAGGTGTGCAAATATTTATATTATTATTAAATAATTATTAAAATAACATTACAAAATTATTATTCTCAAAATTTAAATTTAAATTGTCAGATGTAGGTATTATATAAAACGCATAGACTTAACAATCAAATAAATTAAATTAAAATATTGGTCCAAATTAAAATAAAATTATACAGATGTCAAATTAAATTACGTGGGTATTTAATTCCGTAAACAAGGAAAATAAATTGCCTATTTATTACTTAACTGTTCGCTGTTCATGCGTTACGTAAATCTTCTGGAGGTAGTATGACATTAAATCCTAATCTAGTAAAAGTAATCTTATTATTATTTTTACGTCTTGACAATTCTCGGGACCCTGGGTTCCCGGACCTTTGGAACGCGTACGAGGGCGTAGCCAAGTGGCAGAGGGCCGTTAGACGTTTTTAATGAAATGAGACAACAACCGACGATTATCCCTGTTCGCACTATGTGAGTGCCCCAAGAACAACCCTCAGTTGGTGTAGGACTATTTCAGGATATGGAAACAAAGATATTGGATTATGGATTTGGGTGACTAAAGTAAACTTGTTATCTAGAACTATGGAAAGATTATGGCCCCTGTCCGACCAATGTTTTATATAAAATATACAGATAAAATGGCAGGGGGTGACTTGCACACTCAATAAGCATCAAAATTTTAAACTAGCACCTAATTCGAATAATTTACAACAATATTCTTAAAACCAGCTTCCGTTTTTCACTTATTTGATTAATCCATGGACAATAGTGCACAGAACAGAGCCTGGGTGAAATGGAAAACGTATAATAACATTTCGGATTATGTACAATTTTCGCTTCTACGGCATAGATTTCGGGTCTTATGCAAGTCAAATTACGCTGACTACCTAAATTCTGTTGAGGACAATGTTAAAAAAAACGTAAAATACCTATGGAGCTATGTCAATAATCGTAAGGGTAATGTCGGCATTCCTTCCACTATGTTTTTTAAAAACCGGACATCCAGTGATCCGGATGAGATTTGCAATATGTTCATGGACTACTTTCAATCGGTTTATGAACCCTCAAACCTAAATTTGAACGAATGGCTACCCCCTGAAGAGAGTAGTGACAAATGCACTCATATTACTAGCATTACGTTTAGCGAACATCAGGTCTTGAAGTCATTACAAGCTTTAGATTCCACTAAAGGTCCTGGACCGGATCAACTACCTCCTTATTTCCTTAAAAAGACTGCTAAGAGTATATACAGACCCCTGCAAATTATATTTAATATGTTTATATCAGAGGGCACCTTCCCTGAACAATTTAAAAGGGCTAATATAACTCCTGTATATAAATCAGGGTCCAAGCAAGAAGTCGAAAATTATCGCCCCATATCTATTTTGTCTGCCTTGTCGAAGCTTTTTGAAAGGCTCGTTTATCAGGAAATACATAAGATAATTTACAGGATTATAATAGAACAACAACATGGATTTGTTAAAAGTAAATCTACAACTACTAATCTATTAATATTTACCGACTTTCTCTTTAACAATATGGATCAACAAGTACAAGTAGACGCAGTGTACACAGACTTTCAAAAAGCGTTCGACAAAGTAGACCACAATTTGCTTCTTACCAAAATTGCATTTAACGGCATACGGGGAGATTTGCTTCGCTGGTTTGCATCATATGTTAGTAATAGATCACAAAGGGTTGTTATCAAGGGGTTCCACTCGGTGAATACTGTCGTAACATCTGGCGTACCCCAGGGCTCAATTTTAGGGCCTCTTTTATTCATTTTGTTCATAAATGATATTGGAAAATGTTTCAGACACTCAAAATTTTTGCTCTATGCTGACGACCTAAAAATCTTTAAAGCTATAAGAAAACCTGCAGATTGTTGTCAGTTACAAGAAGACTTACAAGAATACTGCGTTCAAAACAAACTTTACCTTAGTATTTCTAAATGTTTAACGATATCATTCACAAAAAATAAAAACGTTTTAAATCAAAATTATAATCTAAACAATGTAACTCTATTGAAAGCTCCATCCGTGCGAGACCTAGGGGTACTGCTAGATAACAAACTTCACCTTGATCAACATATTGATAACATCACCAAAAAGGCTTATCGTATGTACGGGTTCGTTATGAGATCAGCTACTGAATTTAAACACGCAAGCACTTATTCTCATCTCTATAAAGCACTAGTTAGATCTCAACTCGAATATGCAGTGGTGGCGTGGAACCCTTTTTATAATAAATACGTTGAGGTGCTAGAAAAAGTGCAGCGCAAATTCCTCAGATCGATGCACTATAGGTGCTCCCACAACTTCCCAACCTATAAAAATCTACTTAATAAATACAATATAATGAGCCTGAAGTCTAGACGTTTATATCTAGAAATTATGTTTCTTTTCGACGTATGCTATAACAGGTATAACTGCTCTGAGATTACTAATAAAATATGCTACTGTGTCCCAAGAACTGTTATCAGACGAGAGGTGCGCGCACGTCCTCTTTTTGCTGTGTCCCATTGCCGCACCAATGCTGGTCTGCGGGCGCCTCTACGTCGCTTGTGCAAAAACTATAATGATTTTTGTTCAGAAACTATAGAATTAGATTTATTCTCAGTGTCAGCAAATAGATTTCGTTCTGCTTTGTTAAAGAAACTTAAGGATTCCGATGTATAATTATTTGAATAGTCTTGTAGTCTTACTCGCATAGATTGTTCATTAGTAAAGTTATATGAATTGTATATGTTGTGGATAACGGTGTGAGTTTCACATTTATATAATATATTTGTTTATATTGTTTGCGCAGATATAATGTGTTACTGTTTGTTTGTCCCAAATAAATAAATAAAATAAATAAATTAAATAAAATAAATAAAATAAATAAAATAAATAAAATAAATAAAATAAATAAAATAAATAAAATAAATAAAATAAATAAAATAAATAAAATAAATAAAATAAATAAAATAAATAAAATAAATAAAATAAATAAAATAAATAAAATAAATAAAATAAATAAAATAAATAAAATAAATAAAATAAATAAAATAAATAAAATAAAATAAAAATAGTGTGGGTTATATGTTTAACTATTTATCTTAAGAATATTATTGTATCGCCTTAACATGTAACTGTTTTTTTGTCCCTAATAAATAAATAAATAAATAAATAAGGGGCCCCGAAAACGGTATCTTATTTTATTATATGTAACTGCTTATTGACTGCCTCGTTGTAGTAGCCAAGCGGGAGTGCTAAGAATGGTGTCCTAGGTTCAAATTCAAATTCAAAAGTAATTTATTCAAACTAGGCTGAGAATCAGAACTTTTCGAACGTCAAAATTACATGAGACAGTCCCCCAAAAACGCCCGCCCTTCACCACTTCCTAGTGCTTTAACTGGGAAGAAGAAGTGGCGCAAGAAACTCCCCAGCTGCACTGCATCTGAATAGGTAGAAAAACTTGATTCTATACAATAGTACTTATGCAAAATAATTTACTTTACGCAACACAAAACATTATATTACGAGTATATTATTTTCTAAATGTCACCTAGCACACGCCAATATACCAACAAAAAAGTAAAAAGAACTTAATACCCGAATGAAAGCCTCCAGGCATAAAAGGCATGCCCGTTTACATATAGCTATTAAAACTGTAACTCGGAAATCACAAATGATACACTAGGACCATCGAAGTAAAAATAAAAAAACAGTTAATTACTAATAACAACAACAAAAACCATGGTCAAGAAGAAGTTCGATCCCCAGATTGTCTAAAGTGTTTTTAGTGTCATTAGGAATTTCTTAATAGCAGCTCCAGAGTCTGGGTTTGTACCGGTTGATGACAGGAGTCATAATCAGCCTATAATGTTCCCACTGGTGGGACGCAGGCCACCAGGCTCACAGGCTCACAGGCTCTGAGTGGGCCATAATCCACCATGCGGGCACAGTGCGGGTTAATTGATATCACATGTCATATCTAGCCTACATGGTAATCATATTCACAGTTGATTTTTTGAACAAATGTCATACATTTCATTAGTTATGTCAATCAATTAAAATATTAATTTTAATTTTAAAACAATTAGTATAAAATATACATAGTCTGTGAAAACTACCGGCTATTCGCTACTAAGATTCCCTTTGACAGACAGACAGACAAGCCGTGCAGGCCGGTTCTTTCCGTTTTGATTAATTTTCGTTTCGACAGATTTTTGTTTCGTCGGATTTTCGTTTCGCCAGATTTTTGTTTTGACAGTACAATCATAAGGAGTGATAGATTTCGTTAAAGTGATTTATTTATTTATTATTCACAAGCGTATACCTTTTTTTTTTTTTTTGGTTGTGAAATTATCAAATAACTTCTCCCGCTCTCTTTTAGATATCTCCTCTCTATAGGTAGAAAATGTTTTTCACACACCCACCTACAAACTCTGTTATTGTTCTGTCGTACTCCTGAGAAAAAGCCTCTTATAATTTTTAGTTCCTTCAGTTACCTGTACGTTGCCAGGGGCCGCGGTATCCCTTTCGGACTTTCCCGCAACCCCGGCAGGCATCGGTCCTATCGGACCCCTTCACTTGCTGACAGATGTCAGCAAGTGCCTACGGTGGTCGGGAATCGGCCTGCGATTCCCGACGCCCAGCGCATCTCCTGCGGCGGCTAGGGGCGTCTGGGCGCGAAATTTGCCTCTCCCTCACGCGTTCTGCCTCCTCCTTCGCGAGCATTACTGCTTCGCAGAAGGAGGTGACGGCCTCCCATGCCCTCTTGCTCCGTACCATGGCCTGGACCAGGGCCGGACGTGAGAGATCCCCGCCACCAATCGCCTCCACGAGGACACGGCGATGCTCTGCCCAAGCCGGGCAGACCTACATCGTATGCTCCACCGTGTCCTCCGGGCGATCCAAGCAGTGATGACACCCGGGCGTTTCCTCCCGCCTGATACGAAACAGGAACTCTCTAGCCACTCCTTAAAGAGGGGACTTATCGCCGCAATAGTGGCGTTCCCAACAAGCGTCCCTCTTGGAGACAGTTTTTTTTTTTTATACATACTGTATCGGTACTTATCACTTTTAGCCTGTAAAAACTACTGCTATAAGGATTCCTTTTGACAGACAGATAGCGTAGGCTTAGTGACAAGGTCCCGCCGTCCCCCTTGCGCACAGAATTAAAAAAAAAAATTGAATCACGCAAGATGAAGGGTTCCGTAGTTGGGATGAATTTATCGCAAGAACAAACTTGACTTTGTAGTTAAGAAACATGTATGGAAAAACATGTTTTTGCAACCGCAAATGTAAGTTGGTCGATTATTACCCGTTGACTTGTAAAGCCTACTTAGCTGTGATAGTTTTTATTGAGATATGAACATAAACCGAACCTCGTTGTTTCTGAACGATTCGCGCCCAATAATGTGTTTCTCAACGAACACACTTCTGCCAGCTAATAACTTTTTCGCCAAATCATTCGTAGAATATTTCTGCTGTTGTTATCGTTTTAATAAACTAGTTAATACTTTATATCTTTCTTTTTTAACTTTTTCGCCAAATCATTCGTAGAATATTTCTGCTGTTGTTATCGTTTTAATAAACTAGTTAATACTTTATATCTTTCTTTTTTATTACATTAGTTTTCCTTTTAATTTCGTTATATATACTACTACTGCCGTGAATTTTTTAATATAATCCAAAACCAACCATTTAGCTGGCAGGGGGGGACACTTGACTCTAACAAAAATTTGCACTTTAAAGCTTAATATTTCGCAAACGGATCACTGAATCCAAAAATTTTTTTTTCATGGTTTTATTATTACCCTTGCCAAATTAGAGCTAAGCCGCGGACAGACGGACAGACAGACAGACAGACGGACATGGCGAAACTATAAGGGTTCCTTGTTTACTACGGAACTCTAAAAACGAATAGCATTAAAAAGTTATCTAATGTAAAGGATTGAGTTCAAACGTGCTACAGGAGTAATGGGAAATTAAACCAAATAATGAAGTTTACTAAAAATCTATTTCATACAAGAAACATACATTTTTATAAATGATAAATGCAATGCAATACAGATTTGGTTGATTACTATGATTTTTATGATTATAAGCAATGAAGAATAAATTCCATTTTCATACAAATCAGTCTTATTATTGGGCAGCTGCCGGTTTGGCCTCTCTCGCCGCTTTCAAGTTCTCCAACTGAAAGAAAAACACCATTCAGTACCTACATTATTCCGCAGATTCCGCGAATCCTTTTTTGGATTGTTTTAATATTTTAAGGTATTTTTATATTTTATTTTAAGTTCTCATAAATTATGAACCACTTTTAGTATCAAAATAAATGTAACTGCTGGTAACCAAATTGCTAGCCTATACAGGTGGATTTTTGAGACGGCATTAAGGGTAAGGCCGTCACAATGAAGACTGACTGAAAAAAAAAATGAACTTTTTTTCGAACAAATAGTACGTGTTGCATGTTTATTTGCTTTGAGAACAGAATTTAGATAGTTGGATGCTTGTGATTTCAACATTCTGAGAAATAAAAATAACCTCTCATAATTTTTAATGTTCAGACTGGTATGCGAAATATTTTAGCTATTTCTGACTTTTCTAGTACTCAAACCTCAGTTGGCCCACTAGAGTCTTTGATCCTTAACTGAAACAGGATCGACTGGCATCAAAAATGTTTTTTTTGTGAAAATTGCCCATTTTCTTGACGTCTGTGCTTTTTTTTCAAGATCTGCGAATGCAGATCAAAATGTCTCAAAAGTTAAGGACAGTCTCCTGAGACCGTTTTCCTGTAGCTAAAACGGTTAAGATACCTGTCCTTACTGTCCCATCGCAAAAATCCACTCCGTATATTAAACATTGTTAAAAACAAAAAAAATAGGTAGACCGTATTGAAAACCCGAAGAAAGTGTACGCAATTTTAATTACACTGCTTGCCGCAGCCAGACGTGTTATTTTACATACTTTCGCTACAGGTGATTTTAGGCTCTGCTGCGTGTCCTATCAAGAGCGATAATCGCATCCGTTTTATTCGGCTAACCGAACCGAGCGCTTTCCGAACAAATGATCGCGACGATCGCGTGTTCGCGAGACACTTATATTCGGAAATGTCCCGCGAAAACGTGATTACGCGATCGTTTACCTGAATAATGACGTACATACCCGTATGTACGTCATTATTCTTAAAAACTTAAATAAAAAATTCCGCGATAGCATATATTTATCTTCTATGGATGACCGACAGTAAACACTTTTATCTTTCAGAATTTGATAAAAATTGCATTGTTATTTCCGAAGCTATTTTGACCGGTATTATATTAATCCTTATGCAACAAAATATATAAATTGGGCATTTAATTAAGATTAAAATATGCCTTGACATCATATCATTTAAATGAATCCTTTAAAAGATCCTCGGCTATTAGGTATGTTCCCGTGGGATAATAATATTTTCCTGCATCCACGCGTTCGAAGCAGCGGGCAAAATATAGTCACTAGATTTTGCTGTTGGTTATTTATTTATAATACACTAGATTCTAGTGTATTACAAATAAATAACCAACTACATAACGTGTTGATGTTTCGCATCGCATCACATCACGATTTTGATTTTTGATATTGACCACTACCGCTATAATATCATTGTTACATCAGATCACGAGGGTAAAATAGCGTGGTTGTGGGAAAGTCCGAAAGGGATACCGTGGTCCCTGGCAACGTACAGGCAACGGAAGGAACACGGGTGGGTTTTAGTCAGAAAGAGTCTGACACGCCCTCCCGCTCCACCCAGAGCGGGAGAAGTTATTTGATAATTTCCCACCCAAAAAAATGAAAGTTCTTACCGTTTTAGTCGCAACATAAATAAAATTATTGACAGACTTCTTGATTACTTCTGGGTTGACGGAATCGGCGATTTGTTTGCCTATATTGTTGCCTAGTTCTGTGATCTTGTCTTTCACTACGTTCAATTGCGCTGTTAGAGGTAACGGCACAATTGAATCCGCCTTAGGGGCATCACGTTTCACGAAAGTGTGAGCCTGTGTGAAGAACAAAAGGTAAAAAAAACTTAATTGCGTTAACAAGTAATACTTAGTACTTCTAATTCAGTATGACGAGAGCCGACGAGGGCCACTCTGTGATTGTAGCACCGCTGAGCCTTCATTTGTTACTCAACCATTTTCCTATAATACGGCATTTTATAGTTCGTGACGAAGTTATTCACTCGCCACTCGGCTGCTCATTATCAAAGCCTGGTAAGATATATTAAAAAAGAAATAGTTCTTCACATAATCGTTTCTTTCATGGTAAGTTGTAACAATTGCGTAAAAATCTTAACAAATAACAGAAATATTAAAACCGGTAAACCTAATAAGTGTACAACAAGCTACAACCCTCTCAAAACTATTTCAAAACCAACCAAGTGTTCGGAACTTGCTAGGTTTAGAAATGGTTATTGTGTTGTTTATGTGGGTTATTAGATTTTTTAAATTACCTACGAACATCGAGAAATGGTAATTATTAATTATATTAATATGGGCAAAACACAGTTTGTGCGGTTTTTTGCCAATTTTCAAAGTTAGTAAGGGCCATAAAATATGTATTATACGCAATAAAATTGTTATCATATTAGTGCTATTACACAATATTAATTGTTTAGTACTCTATCTAATCATTATCATTATCTTAAGAAAACACTACAAATTTTCAAAGGCTGCATCAATTTTTATGTCTATGCGCTCTCTGGTTTTTTTTTTTTTTTTTGAAGCGTTTTCTAGGTTTTGATATGGAACAGCCGCACTATACGGACTATCAACGAATGTCACCCACTACGCGTACGTTTACCCAAAATTGCCAAAATCAGAGGTGAATATTTCGATAGAAATGTCCTATTACCTATAAAGACTGAATGCCTTTAAGGAGTGTTTAAGGGACTTAAGCAAACCAGCAAAAAAAAAAAACGTTACGACAGAGATGCTGTATTTTAGTCCTTCAATAGTTTTAGTTAAGTTAGTATATAATTTTGCTATTTTTATTAATTAATTAGATATAAGATATTGTATAATCATTCCATACTTTGTAATAAAAAAATGATTACATTACATGGCGACAGAAATTAATTTGAAAAAAACTAAAACTGAAACTTACACTAACAACGCTGAAAAAAAACACGGCCAGAATGACGATCAACAGCTTGTTCATGGTGAAATAGTACGTCTTTACAACTCAAGAACACAATGGTTACTGCAGCTCTTCGCAGCAGCAACGCCCTTTATCTTGATGCTGACCGGAGCCAGTGTTCGAACAGCTTATCGTAATTAGCCCTGGTCTTTTTTACTGGTAAGCCAAATTACCAACGAGTTCGGACAGTCCTAACTAATTAAAATCTACATGGTCATTGGTCAAAGTAACTAGTTTTGAGTCGAAAGGTGAATGATTAGGTAAAATATGATGAGGTTAACAAAAGTTTCATCAGACATAAGGATTTAGGAGAGCCAGATACAATAGATAATAAGTTCTTGTATAGATAATTATAAAAAGCGCAGCGACGACAGTTTAAAAAAAATCTTTACGTTGGCAGTTTTTTTGTTGCTGTTTTTTTATTGCATTTGTTTTTTTAATGCAATAGCACCGATTGAATGTGCGAATAACATAAAACATTGTGTACATTTGAGTTAAAATTTAGTAAATGTGGCTAACTAGTGAACTATCGAATATTTAGTTTTAGATGTAACAAAAAGTATTTGGAAACGTTCCAAATGCCTTTTTTACACTTAAAACGGTTACGACATCAAATTCGGTGTTATAATTCCAATTCATTATTAATATTCTAGTTCGCTAGCTAGTCACATTTCATATTTCCATAGAGTAATATTGCCAAATTAATCAAAACAGCGAAATATTTGACGTCTATTTGCGACGTTGCCCACTTTCAGAATAAACACTCTTAGACTATTGAGCCATTTTTGAATTTCGATCTCTTTGTTTCGACTACGTTAAAGTTCTTAATGCAAAACTGACAACTTAGTACCGAACAGTAGTAGGTAGTCAGTTTTTTTAAATAAAGAACTGTTTTAAATTATAGTTACGATCTTACAAAAACTGGTTCGATGGTTTAAGTCATGCTGATGACAAAAGAAAAATAACATCGCCAGAGTTTTGCGTGTATTACTGTGGCTTCTATCATGGTAAAATGATAAGAAGAAGGTAAATCGTATCCCCTTTACTAAAAATCGCTGCAGAAAATGATGTCATAAATAATTTCAGTGTAGGTACCTAAATATAAATAAAAGATATTTTATGTTTAAAAATTTTCTATTTCATACTAAATTAATTAAATCTAGTATTTCATTTTTAGGCTCAAGGCCACACTTCCATAGTAGGATTTAAGAAAACACGAATTGGTCTTGTTTACTACGCTGCTGGTTTGGCTTTCATGTCGCTCATCTGTAAAAAAAAACATCAATATTAATAAAATTGTCTATCTCCGAAAATCTTCATCAGATCTCCATCAAATTAAAATAATACCCCACCTCAAGAGTTCTTCAAACAATACGAAAAAAAGAAGTCGAATTAAGAACCTCTACATTTTTTAAATCAGTTAAAAACCTCAAATAACATATAGTCTGTTCCAAAAGTATCTGATGAAAATGTAAACAAATGGATCAGAAAACGTACCACTTTTAAATTGAGTGCTTTGATTCGATTATTTGATTACTTAAAACCGAATAAAATATTTTAAATCACTTTAAAGATGCCAATTGAGGTTAATTTTATAACCTAAATTTTTTTCGATGATTTTTCAATTACAATTGAATATCTAATGTTATTCAAACAATAATTGTTCAAAAAAGATGTTAGATATAACGTTAAACCTTCTAAATACAGATGAATGTGTTACGTTTAACCTAAACAGGGTTTGTTTACACTTTTCTCAGACACTTTTAGAACAGTTCGATATTTGAAAAAATATCACTTGGCTAAGCAGTCTTTTCCATTCAAAAATAGTGTACTAAGAATATCACGACAGTTGCAATGACGCAGCTTTCCCAT
Source organism: Xanthia icteritia (assembly GCA_949128155.2). Taxonomy (NCBI): domain Eukaryota; kingdom Metazoa; phylum Arthropoda; class Insecta; order Lepidoptera; family Noctuidae; genus Xanthia; species Xanthia icteritia. The sequence goes on along the minus strand of OX421942.2, from coordinate 8,398,092 downwards.
GGACTGCTTTATTTTTCTGAATTTATGTGAAAACATCCACTGGGCCCGCGTGGTGGATTACGGCCAACTATGGGACACAGGCCTGTGTTCCAGAGTGGGATCATTGGCTATAGGTTGATTATGCTATGTCCAACAATTCCGTGACTGTGTCAGTAAGTTAACCAACCATGACATTTCTGAAACATGCGCAGCTACACGTGATTGCCACCGGAAAAATCATTAACACAAAATCATTATGTCGAACTCTACACGAACACGGTCCTACAGAACAATAAATTTGTATCCATGTATGGCGACAGGTACTCTAGTAGTGTGAAAAATATCGTGGTCCAAGATTCCAGAGCCCTACGTTATTTTAATAAAGCTGATATTTTGAGAATAGATAGCGCATTTTGGTGTTCTATGGGTCGATAGACCTCTGTCTAACCCTTCGGGGATTACAGGCGTGGTGTTATGTTATGTAGATATGTTATGCAGATGGCGACAGGTACTCCAGGCAGTCAGAACTGCTAACACCTTGCTGAAGGCTAGTAGTGTTCCTAGAGCGGCCAGATCTACGTCATTTTAGCTGATTTTGCCCCCCTTACTATACCAGCTTTAATATAAGCAATATCAGCTTTTCTAAAATGACTTAGATCTGGCCGCTCTAGGACACACTACTAGCCTTCAGCAAGGTGTTAGCAGTTCTGACTGTCTGGAGTACCTGTCGCCATCTGCATAACATATCTACATAACATAACACCACGCCTGTAATCCCCGAAGGGTTAGACAGAGGTCTATCGACCCATAGAACACCTAAATGCGCTATCTATTCTCAAAATATCAGCTTTATTAAAATAATGTAGGGCCGTCGGCTCTGGAATCTTGGACCACGATATTTTTATCATGGCATAGCATAAGCATAATCAGCCAGCATGTTCCCACTTCTGGATCACAGGCCTTTTATGGTGAGAGGGAGTGGGCCGTAATCCACCACGCAGGCCCAGTGCGCATTGGTAGATGTCACATGTCTTCGAATTTTTTGTTCTAGGACATGCCGGTTTCCCCACGATTTTTTTCCTATACCGTTTTGATAGCAGTGGTGATGAAATAATTTACACAAAGTAAAGCGCCTGTCTGGGTTCGAGCCTACGACGTAAGTCCCGACTGTTACCTCTGGGCCACCACTGCTCTCTTCATCATCATCGCATAACCTAGTCCAATATTGGTTGTGCCGATACAAAAAGAAGAATAGAAAAGTATCATCTGACGTAACTCACCGCTTTGTTTACGCTTTCGGCAATAGCATTCAAGTTCTTCTTCATAGCTTCAGGGTCGAATGTGCTGGCCATCTGGGTGTTGAAGTCCTTAGAGAAGTCTTGAAGCTTCTTCTGAATGGTCTCCAAGTAGTTGGTGTCGGCAGCCGCAGGTGCATCTCGTTTGACGAAAGCTTGAGTCTGTGTGAATGAGAGTAAAATGATTAAAATACGAAAATGTGTATATCAGCATGTAGCTGTCTCAATGCATAAAAAAGTACACAGGTACGCAGAGACCGTACAAAATTTCAAACTTGCTCACTATGGTAGACAGGTAGTATAAAAAAAAATGATATTTGCTTACGAGGCCGACGGGAACTGTTTTTTAGGGTTCTGTAGTAAACAAGGAAATAGTTTAGTAAAGAAGGCTTATAGCTTCGTCATGTCCGTCTGTCTGTCTGTCCACCTCTGGATTAGCTGGGAGGCTCTTTTTTTTTAGGTTGCCTTCTCTACGCGTAAAGTAGGGATGTTTTTTTTTTCTCATCTATCGCATGGTATAGTTGGAAAGGTCCTTCAAAAATATTGTGAGTTTGTGATAACCATTGTTTGATTCAGGGATCCGTTTGTGTAATATTAAGCTTTAAAGTGCTAATTTTTGTTAGAGTCAGGCTGCCAGCTAAATGGTTAAATGTACACCCCCCTGCCAGCTAAATGGTTGGTTTTAGATATGTGAAAAAATTGACGGCAGTAGTATATATAAAGAAATTAAATGAGAGCTAAATAGGCTTTACAAGTTAACGAGTAATAATCGACCAACTTACGTTTGCGGTTGCAAAAACATGTTCTCCCATACATTCCGTATTTGTTTTTCAACTACAAAGATCATTTTGTTATTGCGATAAATTAATCCTAACTACGGAACCCTTCATTGTGCGTGGTCCGACACGCACTTGGCCGGTTTTTTATTGTTTCAAGAAATAAACAATCAGAAACAACTTGTTTAAAAGAGTATCATAACAAAAGACTAAAGGCAAAGTCAACATTTGTATTCCAAAAAGACTTTCTCAAGCTACGACGGGTAAAAATACAAATTGGTCAAGAGTGGAATATAATAAACAGTTACTTACGCTAACAAGGCACACAGCCAGAAGAACAATCAGCATCTTATTCATGTTTAAAGAGTTTGTATACAGAACTACACAATGCAACAGTAGAATGCACACTGCGATCTTCACCGAAGCTATCTCCTATATCTTGATGCTGAGCGAGACACAAAGTATGGTCAGATCACTGCAGTGACCCTAGGTCATCTGATCATGCAAGCTAATCAGTTAATAAGCTTAGCCTGGGATTTGGAATGTAATCGTCTTGCTACGTGTTAGGTGCATGATATTTTAAATGCTTGATAATAAATGCACTAGAAAACCAGCCTGTTACTTTTTCGCATCTACATCTTCTTTTATATCATCATTCATATCTACATCACTACGCTTGCTGACTCCGTATCAGAGATTCCGAACCTTTTAATTTAGGTTACTTCAAGAACCTGAAATTTTAAAAGCTGCATGTTCTTGTCAGATTTTGAAGTAATATGCAACATGTTGAACAAGATATCAAAAATAATATAAATATGTTTCAAAACCCTGCATCATCAGATCGTTGTACAGACATGTATAGTAACGAAAAAAAAAATAATTTTGATGAAACACATGACACCTTACCGGCACTCATTGTAGGCAAACCGACAATTTGTTTGACCTTACATGCCAATTATCGAACAATAGAAACCAATACCTAAGACTTTATTCACTTAGATAATGACTTGTTGAACAAACACAAGCAGATTATACTTCGATTTTTTTGCAAACCGCACAATAAAGTCGCATCACGATATAACCCCAAACGGGATATTGCATTAAGTCGGACCCCGGCCCGTTTGACTCAATTTAATGCCCCAGTTCCTAACCAGACGAATGAGTCAATTGAACTGCAATAATCCTGTCATTTACCTCGTTATATTTGCATCAAGACCTGTATTTGGAAACAATTTTGACTCCCAGAACATAAAATAACAAACCACCTTTGTTCTCCGAAAGGTAAGACGGACGTACACCTCTGTCGAAATATTGGTATACTGTACATATACTATGTAGGTAATATGCATTTAGTCATCATCGAAACGTTTCAGACGTCCACTGCTGGACACAGGCCTCCCCCAAGCACCGCCACTTCAACCGATTCTGTGCCTCCCGCATCCAGCGGATTCCTGCGGTCTTTACAAGGTCATCGGTCCATCTTGGAGGAGGCCTTCCAACGCTACGTCTTGGCATTTAGTCAGTTATGTTTAAGTCCCATGTAGGTAATGCAAGCCCATTTCTAATAACCAGGCACACATCCAGACTTCAGTAGGTATACAATGAACATATTTCCCCAGTTTCATAATCATAATAATCAGAATCAGCCATGTTGCCACTGCTGGGACGCAGGCCTCCTCTCTTCGAGAGGCAGTGGGCTGTAATCCACCACGCGGGCCCAGTACGGGTTGGTTGATGTCACATGTCTTCGAATTTTTGGTTCTAAGACACGCCGGTTTCCTCACGATGTTTTCCTTCACCGTTTTAAGAGCAGTGGTGATGAAATTATTTACACTAAGTAAAGCGCCTGCGTGGGTCCGAACCTACGCACTACAAATCGTAAATTGGAGCCGTTAACACAGGTCCACCACTGCTCTCCAGTTTAGTGTAATAGTTGGAGAGCAGATTGCCGTTAACCAGGCACACAAATCCTAGTTATTGCTACAAAGAAATTCCTAATGGAGAATTCAATAACACGCCACTCGACACAGGGATCGGAATACATACGAAGCGTGTGCGCTTGCGAACTACGGGTAATTCAAAGGCATGTATTTAATCGAAACCCACATAATTTCACATTTCGATTTCCAGTAAAAAATATAATGAACACTCATAAATATACCTGTTTTTTGTGAGCCTCAAAATAATTCCCATTTCGTTGCCCTAAAAATACTAAATAGCCAAGTAACTTCGGCCAACTTGGATTTACTCCGGTAGCACACCTCCGTCGCGAAACCATAGCAGCGAAACCACGGTAGGTCAATTCAAAAGACTCGCGCCATGTTCCGCTACTCGCATCCGCGGTTTCGCTGCTATGGTTTCGCGGTGGAGGCGTGCTACCGGCGCGGCGTTAGTGATCACAGTTCTAACCTTACCTAACCCATTTGGTCGGGGTGCTCTAGTTTAGTTACTGCGACCAACTTTGAGCCGGCCATAAAGTTAAAGAGAGACTCATTTATATCATTAGAAGGTCCAACCAAATCCGAAATCCGGGATTAGCCAATTCGTAGGTATATTTTGTATTATTGTTTTTATGTTCCGCCACGCGTATCGCACTCCTTCAATCATTTATGTCTAAGTGTCCGTCCACACTGAACGCGCGGTGACTAGGACCTAAGGCGGGCAAGACGGGCGGGGGCGTGCGGTGGCCACACTGACGCACAGACTACATAGAGATACTACACTGACGTGCGAGCCATTGCAGCGCTAAGACGTATTTCAGAGGTTGCAACCATGATTTGATATTTTACTTGATAGTCCGATCCTGAGATGGGAGGTGTTGAACACAAGAGATGGTGTCCACAAAATAAATAAAAACAGAAATCAATGTTGAATTTTTTAATTTGTGTGAAGAATTGTACCCAACAAAATTCTTAGTAAGGAATGTTTATTTTGCCATATAGGGGTTTAGACTGAATTGAATTTATAAACACTTCAGTATTTATGTTTGCTGACGCGCTAACGCTGAGCGACAAGACCGAACTGGTTTGATACCCTTGCCACCCGTGCATTAAGTTGCTTGCTGACAAGACCCGTAGGGCGGCCATAACGTGTGGATAGGACCGTTTGAAAACTACGCGTGGACCTGCGCGGCAACTCGCTCGTGCCCATCGCGCTGTGCGCCCGCTTTAGTCACTATACTATAGACGTAAGCGGCGGTTTCATATGTTTGATACTTCGCGCCCGTCGTCGCAACCGCGCTAGGCTGCCAGTGTGGACACACACTAAGGTTCGAGGTGCACTAGATAGTGCTACATCCGTCAGCTGTTTATCAAAGACTCGAAGTCCATCCATAACTCCGTACCTACTGCGGAGATAATTACCGGAGATAAGAATCTCTATTACATTGCTAAAACGCTAGCTTAGAAACTTGTATATTTTAACCTAATATGTACATGTGTAGGTTCCAATTTTGTTTAAACTAGAGACTTCCCGCGACTACGTTCGCGTGGAAGTCGTTAGATCCCAAAATATTATACCCCCGAAAGCTTACCAAGGGGTATCGTATTATTATCGTAATATATCTCATCTACTCGACGTCCGTATGTCACTGCAAGGATTCAGCAGAATATCAGCGTCAGATATATTTGCCTGGCACATGCTGAGCTGGACTCCCATTTGGTGCAACCTTGAGACGCACACCGCACTTTTTTATGTTCGTTGTCAATCCATTATTTTAAAGTGTGTCATAGCCAATAGTGTCATCACAATGTCTTGTTTTCTTCCTTTTTTTTATTTTTTTATATTGGCACATTGCAGCTATTTCCTAATAGCTAATTAGTCATTATTTAATCGTGTTTTTGTATGTTGTGCTGTTTTTTGTGTGCACTAAATAAACGATTTATCTATCTATCTATCTACCCAATTACAGGGTTGAAAAAGTCACATAAGCAGTCGCTCCATGTATAAATCAAGATCGATTTTAAACTTCCATCGCCTATTTACAAAACATTTCAATTACTTCAATGAAAACAGTCATTAGAACCCTATTTAATTGTTATTTGTAAATATGTCCTACAAGATATGATAACAGCGGTCACAACAATATGTCATTAGAATGTAAACAAAGTTCTCTATAAAATAATAACAGTAATATTCCTAGATAGGTCATTATGATAAGGAAAGACAAATGCATCCTTGTAATTATATGATAGATATGAAGACTTATGTGTGGTGTTAATTTATGTCACCATAACACATTATTTCACGACATTAGGTATAGTTGACCTCGCAATTGCTTTAACACTTGTGACAGCAATTCCAAATTACTTCAAAATTTAATTTTTTTTTTTTTTTTTTGCTTATTTGTAACTTAGTGAATTGTGCAGGGTTGTTGTGTTGATTTGAGTAAATAAACGTTTTTTTTTTTCATTAATGTTTAAACTTTCTAACTGCCACATAGACGGACCTTGTCATTTAAAAGTGAGTGACATTCAACCTAAGCCCACCGCTGACGAGGAAGGGACTAGCTATCAAAAATATTCTTGCTCAAGAAACGTATAAAAGATTGTAGGACCTGTGTAAGTAAAAGAGATACATATATTAATAGTTGACCGCTGACTATTCACACAGCGAGTACTCGTTTGTTGCTGCGACAAGAGTAATCAAAGAGAATACTCGCTCAGTGACGCTCGCTTGGAGGCAGAACATTCGCTGAGAGACTCACGCTTGGTACATACCAGCGAGTAATCGCTCGTCGCCGTCGCTTTTAGTTGCTATCTCTGCTCGCTTCTCGTTAATCGCGGTGGGACAGTGCCCTTGAAGCGGTAAAGCAAATACGAGGTCGACTATATAAAACAATTTTAGATTACAAATCATATTATAATAACAGACTCTTTCGGTCTTTTCTTATACACAAAAGGAACTATAACCTCGGCTAAACACATTACTAGTAACATTACATTAACGTTATCATTTTTTTTTTACGATATGGTTAAGTAAATGGTAAAGTGATTATGGGTAATCATTAAGTTTTAATCCTCGTCAATCAATCTGCCTAGCCTTTTAACAACTATGTTGGGGTCGGATTCTAGTCTAACCAGATGCAGCTGAATACCAGTATTTTACATGGAGCGACTGCCTATCTGACCTCCACAACCCAGTAACTGGGTAATACGATATCCCTTTGGTAAGACTGGTTGTCAGGCTTCTTACGACCCATAACGACTGCCAAAGATCCACGAATAACAGCTGGGACCCACGGCTTAACGTGCTTTCCGAGGCACGGAGGAGTCTTGGTATGTAAGGATGGTCACCCATCCACGGACCGACCGCGGCAAGCGTAGCTTAACCTGATCGATCGACCCGTGCGGCTGTTATTTACTTATCCACAATTTTTAATCCTCGTATCAGTGTAAAATAGTTACATATTCATATTATTAAACCTATTCATAATTTAATATTTTTAACATAACCAATGAATATACATTAACATTCCGCATGAGATCCTTCTATGAAGGGCATGTTCGTATTTACTTAGGACCCTCGAGTACACGTTATAACTATACCCAGAATAAAAGTACTGCTCTCACAGTATTTTTCCTTTGACAGCAGCAACAGTATGATTACGAAAATAAAGACCACTGTGATTTTGAGAGGCACACTTTTCTGCCTCTGACAGAATCCAAAAGGAACCCTATAGTGACGGGAATAAATATCACTATGATTTTGACAGACTTTTCAGTGGCAGCAAATCAAAAGCAAGCGTATTTTGACGGGAATAAAGATCGGTAGCAATTCAAAAGAAACCCCTATTGTGACGGGAATACATATCAAAATAATTTTGACAGAATTTTCAGTGGCAGCAATCCAACAGCAACCTTATGGTAGCGAAAATTAAGATCACTATGATTTTGACAGATTTTTTAGTGGCAGCAATTCAAAAGCAACCCGAATGTGATAGGAATAAATATCACTGTAATATTGACAAACTTTTCAGTGGCAGCAATCCAACAGTAACTTTATGCTAGCGAAAAGAAAGATCACTGACTTTGGCAGATTTTTCAGTGGCAGCAATCCAAAAGGAACTCTATTCTGACGGGAATAGAGATCACTGTGATTTTGACAGTAATGTAAAATCAGAGGTAAAATAACATGTCAACAAAGTTGAAACGATTCAATGTGTCATAACTCATAATACCGGTCAAGTAAATTAACGATTATTATTAAAAAACGTTTCTAAGACCCACTTGCATGTTTAGTCGGGCTAAATAAATAAATGTAGAGTTTGTAAACTCGGAGTTAAGTAATTAACATTTAATTTTTAACTCTTATTACGCGTTGCGCCGCTAAAAAGTAACACCGGCTAAGTTAACCTGAGATTTCTGTTTTTTGTGTTAAGAACATTGCAGTTTAATCAACGAAACATAAAATTGAATTATCTATGTCTATGCCCTGTGTAATCCGACCAATAATGAATGAACGAATAATGAACGGAAATTGTATATCCCTCTCTTTTACACTACATTAGGATACGTAAATACTTTCTTGTCTTTGAATTTTATAACTTGGCATTTCATTTTAATCGTATTGTATGTGGTTTCCATAGAGAATTTGTTTAGAGATTGACGAAAAAGTCAGGAAAAATATATTGTAGGTTTTTTTTTAAATAATTTTTATTTGTTTTTTATCTCCAGTTTGCCAAAACTGGTGATAGATAGGTTATTAACAGTTATTGGGTTATATGAGTTCATGAATATAATGCCTGCTAATATAGTACCAAATTTTCACTTACTTTAACGTCAGCCAAAATATAATACAAAATAAGTTATCAGCGGTTCTCATGACGTCAATTTATTTTGACATTACTTACATTAATCCAGAGTTTAGCGACTTGAACTCTTCCACATCGGTGGGTTAAATATTCAGAAGCTTAACTCTAGGTTTACCTGTAACTCTTGGGAGCGCAAGATGAAATTTGTTTTACCCTGAATTAGCTGTTAACTCCGAGTTATTTAAGATAACCAATGAATGCGCAAGTGTGCTTAACTGTGGCAGTTAATTTAACAGCCATATTTAGTTGTATAATTCAACATTTAAAAGGCATCTACATCGCCACATGCAACTACTCATCAAAGACCTGGCGTCACACAAAATCCTTGACAGAAATCCTACATCGCGCAATTAAAGTTTACCACGCAAACGATATATATACAACTATCCGACATCAATCGTTGGGCAGTTGCCCGTCAGACATCACCCGTCTGGTCGGAGGATCCTCCCTTTTCTATAGAGTATGAGTCAACTTTATACCCTATTCCTCATGCCTCTAAAATCCAATTAAAGCCAATTAAATCGTATCCTTGCGAAGCCAGTATTAATAAAACAATTAGAATAAAAGATAAAAAATTAAAACAATTTAATAAAAAAAGTACTACTACCATTTTTAGGTTTCGGGTCTTCACTTGGTTCCACAATATTTTTACATTTTATTTTTGACAATACGAAATTCTGCTGTTGTTAATCTTGTTTAAATAAATCTGGTTAATACGCAGCAGCTGTTTTGGCTTTTATAACGCTCATCTGTAGAAAAAACATCAATTAAACGTTACTTGATTTTGTCGGGCAAATACTTACCCGGTAAGTATTGGACTGCCTATATGAGGTGGGCTAATTACTTTCTAGATATTCGCAAGTACTCCAGCACCCTGGCCAGAGGTAGTTGAAGAACATCGTATAGTTTGCCCACCACAGGGTCTGCCCTGTGGTGGGCAAAAAAGGCACATTCACGGAATTCCACGAGCAAAAAAAAGAGCAGAAAAATTCAGGGAATTACACGAGCAAAAAAAGGTGGACAGTACCGAAAGACGTGCATATAAACACCCGGTAAAGCACATGACCCGTGCTTAAAAATTATTTTACTGAACCATATTATGATAGAAATTAAACTAACCATCTATAACCATAACTCCATCGCTTTGTTTATACTATCGGAAACAACGTTTTCGCCGTTTGCCCTCAAATCAGGGATGATTGTGCGTACCACCTGACGAAAATCCCTGTTGTTTAAGCCTATGAGAGACTTCTGTATCACTTCCAATTCATGGCGTGCCGCAACCGAAGGTGGAAGGCCTGCGGCCCAAGGAGCATCGCGTTTCACGATTGCCTGTATTAATGATAAGAAAATTACATCAGCCTGTAGCTTTCCCTATACCTAAAGACTTATGCACACGATAACTTCTTCAAGCGCCGTGGACGCGCTTATAACACAAACAATCAATTAATGGAACGTTTCATAAGATGGGTGGTTAAAAAAATAAATTGTAAAGGTGTGCCCAAACATTGAGTGGCAATCGTGCAAAGCTGCCACGAAGAGCCTGCCGCGCTATGATTGGACGACTGCTGCGCGAACATTCGTCGGTTTATTCCTAACTAGAGCGCGGCAGAAATGTGTCCTGCAAACGCCGCGTGTTGCTGCCTCGCTCTTGCCGCTCGTTGTTTGGACACACCTTTAGGTTTCCAGTGCACGACGCTGCAGCTGCATCGCCGCTTCGCGGTGGCGGTGCGACGGCGGTACGTCGCATACGTGATTTTCTTTCATAACAAACATGCGGTCCGGCGCCGCCACTGGTGCGGCTGCGGCCTCGTGTACAAGAAGACTTAGGCTGGCACTTACGCTGGCTACGGACACAGCCGCAAGGAGAATCAACAGCTTATTCATGTTTAAATAGTTTGTTTGTACAACCTCTTAAAGCAACAGTGTAATGATGCTGAAAAAGAAACTTGAGCTAAATGAAGACGTTTAAATAATTTTTTACAAAAGTTTGGTACTAAAGTCAACAAAAAAATGTACAAATGTCATTAGAGGTTTACTATTCAAGACGTCATTATTTTTATCTTTTATAACAAGTATATGATGTCAAGAAAGCAAAAAGTTTTATAGTTGACGGTGCTCATGCGCCCGAGCGCGTTGCAAAAGCGCTCGGGCGCGTTTTAATAAGCATATTTTTAAATAAAAGTACCTAATTGCTTATTTATAATATACATTAATTAAATCTACTTCATTAAAATTATAAAGAATCATAGTCACAACAACACGTCAAAAATCTAGTCAAATAACCCGCCCTTAACTGTTCCCGGCACAAAGGCGTCCATAACGCTTGCTGCATTACCGCGTTGGATGGCAATGGCTAACCTTTGCACCAAGAACGAGCCGGAGCGGGAGTCACCCGTTTTGTCACGTAGATTGTGCCCTATATCACTAATTGCTTATTACAAAAATATACAATTTTAGGTCTTAAGTGTCGGTAGGGTACTTATGGAAAGTGTCTGAAGTCCTATAGCACATCCAGCGCACCCTGGGCCCTATCAGCGCAGCGTTTACCGTTTATAACATAACGTAACATCACGCCTGCATTCCCGAGGATTAAAGCAGAGGTATACCTATAGTACACCCACATTTCGCCAGTTATATATTATAAGGGGCCAGCCTAATGCCATCAACCGGGGACAACGAAAAAACCCAATAAAACTTTGCCCGACCCGGGAATCGAAGCCTGGACCTCAAGCTCAGCTACTGCTGAGCACAACACAAATATAATGACTACTATTTATAACTCGTGCCTGAATGAAATCTGAAGAAAGTGCTCCTTATAAGAGACGGCCCTTGTACCATTTTAATTCAGCCTATTACAGTACACTGCTGGATATTGGCCTATCCTAAGTCGTGGCCTAACTCTCTATCATTCGCGTTTATTATGAACGTCAAAACAGGAAAACTTAATTATGTTGTGCGACCCGGGAATCTAACTTGGATTACGCGCACAGCAATCAATCTCCATCCGTAGCCTGCTAGAGTAATGAAAGGAATAATGTGCGAAAACAAAATTCAGTTTCCGGAACGAAGCTTAGCGTACAACCAGAATGCGATCGATCAAAGCCGTCAATGGTTATTTAAGTTGAGTACAAGGCTTTTTTGGCGTGTGGCCAAAATCGGAACTAACGGTGTCATCTAGTTTTTTGAATACATTTCAAGTGACATTTCACAAAACAATTACACAAATGTTTACCAACAGCGCCACCCTGTTAACGTCATTTGAGCGCCAAAAGAAAGCATCTTTTGGCGGTCGAATGCGCCGTGGAGTAGTAGCAGTGTATTTGTGTTTGTTACTGGTAACCATGGAATTAGTATGTGTTACCTATACAGGGTGGCAGACACATTGACGCGCAACCTGTTACCATGGATTCAGTACATGATTCTGAACCCCTCTGCGTTGAAATTTTGTTCCTGTATTCCATACATTTTGACCGCGTAGCTATTGCACTTTTCAATGAAACAGCAGATTTTTTTTTTGATAATATTTTAAAATTTCTACGCTGGTCTAGAATCATGGGCTCAATTCATGGTTCAGTTTGCGGGTCAATGTCCTTGCCAACCTTATAGTGCAACCTGGCTACTTTGGAGTAGCGTCGCGTCGTGGGTGATGAGCCTAAGGCGCGGGACATACACAAATGGCGAGTGGCGCGGGCGTAGCCTTGCTTTTGTGTATGTTCCGCGCCACGTCGTTCCTATACATTTTGTATGAAATATGAAAAGCCCGCACCATACCGTCGCCACGCCCGTGCCTTGCCCGCGCCTCTCGCCACTTGTGTATGTCCCGCGCCTTAGATATCAACAGTCGAGAGCGTAAGGATGGCAATTAATTCATTGAAATATTTTAATAAATATAATCTTTATTCATCTAGATGAGCTTCATACATTGCATTTTCTTCGTCATCTTCTCGTTTTTACTAGTATTGTCAGTAATTTATATAATGTCCTGAGAAGGCTTCGGTTTCGTTATTTCATCAAACTGTAAAGGAACAAAAAATATGTTTAATGACAGATACTGTACATGCATATTCATTTCTTCGCGTCATTTAAAAGAACATGTTAAACTTACACTCTTCTTCTACGTTACAGATTTAGAATATAATTATGTAGGTAGGTCATCATGCCTTGGCAGTGGGTTGTATTTCTGCGAGTTGATTGCTATTCACTACGAAAAGTCTAATCCTATTTAGAGTTCGCTCCACCACTCTTAAGTCCGATAGCCGCGGTGCTAGTATATATGTCATTGTATCAAATTGCATTAAAAAGATAAGTTCCACAGTTTTCCGCCAGTCTTCAGTGGTGGCGCGGACTCTACTTCGAGTCTTAGAACAATAAAACATCTCGCTCTTTCAGTCAAAATAAGAACGCTACGGCTGGGCTTCAAAACAGTCAGACAGATATCCCTAATCGCCTCTTATCACATGGCACTAAAAGCAGGCTAAATGTGAATGCACTATAAACCTCAATCCAACCTGGATTAGACTTTGGCACAATCCAGGAGAAATGTCCAGGATTAAATGAATTGAGCTGTGAATGATGATGGTGATACACCTTTTTTAATGTGGGTAAATCGTCATGGATACCCTCCGTCTGGAGAGAACGGAGGGGTATGTCGGAGTCCTTCCGACTAAAACTGCACGGCTCTTTCCACTACCACGAGTCTGGGGCCCGGGGATACTCGTACATTCGCGCGCACCCCCGACTGGTATCAGCCAGCCATGCCTTGCGGGCCCCATCACCAAGTTGTGATGGTAATACACCTGCCTACCCCATCAGGAAATATAGTATGTAAGATAGACTTACCGCTTTGGAGAACCTGTTCAACTGATCACCAATGACACTGAACAGCGGTTTCAGATGGTCCTCGTTGACTTCGCCCACGACATTCGCCAAGCTCTTGTCGATACAGTTCTTGAAGTCATCCATGTTCTTCTTCAATGCGTCAATAGCAGTTGGATTAACATCTCTTCTGACGAAGGCTTCAGTCTGTGGAAGTATTCATATATATTAGTTTAGAGGACAATAGAAATTAACTTATCAAGTGTTCACTAATGACAAACAATTAATTATCTTTTGTTGCACGATCCCCTGAGCTCAGTTCGAGTTAACAGAAAGTATCCTGAACAACACAAACATACAGACAAACATAATTCTGGTATAATCAACTATGGTTTTGGGTTCATCGTAATGTTTTTGATCTCAGAGCTCTTTATAATGAACCAGTTGGAAACGTAACCGTGATTAAATCCTAACTATGTATAGTATAGTATTAAAAATGCAAAAGTGAGTTTGTTTGTTACGCTTTCACGCTAAAATGGCTGAACAGATTTGAAATTTGGCACGTGGGTAAACCATGACCTGGGTTAGGACATAAGATACTTTTGATTCAGATACCTATTCTTACGGGATCTAGACTTATGCCAGTGAAACCGCGGGGCGGAACTAGTAAACCTATACTTCTGACTATCTGCTTATGTCAAGTTTTATTTTGCATAATTATACCTTTAATGAAGTGTGCTGTGTCGCTTCTATGTTATAAGTATGTTCCACATGTTATCCTGTCCTCTTTACCCCAAAAAATGCACACTAAGTGACCTCTGCGCTGCTACAGTCGTCGCCGTGAAAGTAGCGAGGTTTTGGGCCAATAAAATAAAATAAACTGTCTTGCCATCGACAGGAAGAAGAGATAAAGCTAGCTTGCAAGGTTAGTCAAATCAAAACAAAAATAAAGCAATAACTACAACAAAGAAAGGCTAAAGAATTGGCATTTAGTAGCGGCATAACCTCACATTTCTACCACACAGTAATGCAGTTATCCACAGTAAACCGCAGATAGCTTTACTTATTACTGTAGTGGTTGTGTGGATGGTTTTCACGCGGCATGCAAAGTGCTAACATTTCATTTTATGTGCTCATAGGATGATGAAACCTTGCCTGTAGCTATGACCGAATTTTGATGAATACAGAGCGAAGATAAATAGCTGAACATTGTGTTGTTAACACACTGTGACAAATTTACTGATTTAACGATGTGTAACAAGGTATTATCAATAATGTGACAAGAATAATTTTCTGTGACGTCCTAATTGGTACCAAAATATAAAAGTACTAGCTCATGGTCATGGTCTACCCATGTGCCGAATTTCATCCAAATCAGCTCAACGGTTTTAGCGTGAAACAAATAAACTCACTTTCGCATTTACGAGTATAATATTAGTTAAGATTTATTTATTATTTATTTATTTATTTAATACTTCAAGCACAAAAATACACAGCGGCGGACTTAATGCCATAGGAATTTTCTACCAGTCAACCTTTGGGTGATGCAGAGACAAACAGTGGTAGGTGCAATTACGAGAAATTGAGGAATATTTTTTAAAGTAACTATAAAGATACACATATACCTATTACAAACTATTAATATAATATATATGCCTAATTATAGATATATATATAAGCACAAATAAATATACATAAATACACGAATATACTAGAACAAATAAGACAAACAATGGGAAAACATTAACGTTGTGATGATACTGTCAGCTTCTTACGAATGTGCTCGTGAACTTTAACTTTAAAGGATAATCGGTTGGTTGTCATCCTGATTTCCTGGGGGAGATATATTTTTAATTTAATGGCTTCTCATGATTATTTATATTCATTACCATTTTCAATATAATTTTGTACTAAGATACTTTATGCAGTCTATGGAGCCTCCATAGACAAAACAATGTGACACCACGCCCACACGTGCATGGGTGTGCTTCACCACGTGAGATGCGACATCGAAGCCCATTTGGATTGGGGTTACATTTTACAAACAAACTATATATCCTAGACCAATCAGTATTTCGACTAAGTAATATGGCTTTTAAATGCCCTATTCTATATAATTGAAAATTACTGCAAAATGACCTCGGATAATTAACTCCGAGGGATTATTATAAAGGTCTATGAAACAGTTTCCAATAGGATCTCCAACGATTTCCATTTTGCTTAGTCTCTCGGGAATTTTATCCCGAGCCAAGGTCGGTACTTCCTTAATATCTTCATCCCATCTACTAAATAGCTATCATATACAGGATGGTAATGTTATGACACCGTTCGTGGCGATTATT
Source organism: Xanthia icteritia (assembly GCA_949128155.2). Classification (NCBI taxonomy): domain Eukaryota; kingdom Metazoa; phylum Arthropoda; class Insecta; order Lepidoptera; family Noctuidae; genus Xanthia; species Xanthia icteritia. The sequence continues at coordinate 8,382,071 of OX421942.2, read as the reverse complement.
GTACGTGTAATCAACATAAAATGTTATCAGCAGTGCTATTCTGTAAAAATCACACGGTGAAAACCTAGGTGAAGTGAGCTGTCAATAGTGTCCATCCCTAGCATCAATGCGATGACAGCTCACTTCACGCTCACTTCACTTAAGTTTTCACGATGAGATTTTTACAGAATAGCACTGCTGTAATAATCTCACTGTGAAAACTTAGGTGAAGTGAGCTGTCATTCCACTGTTGCTAGGAACTGACAGCTCACTCCAAGCTCACTTCACCTAAGTTTTCACGGTGAGATGGTTACAGAATAGCAGTGCTGTTCTTTTGAATAGAAAAGGTTATGTTATAAACAAACTAGGATTGGTAAGGAAAATATAAATTTGAAGTAAACGTGACCGAATATTTTGACTACCTCGTACGACTACTAAGATTTTTTTTCTGTAATAATATTACTACTTAATATTATGTTATCTAAATTATCACTCCACTTTAACGCATTCCCAGTAATACTTACATCAACTAAGAACAAGACAGCACAGAAAAATATGGCGTATTTAAAAAACATTTTCGCGAAAAACCAACTTACACGTGAAGATGGAAACTACTGACCTTAGTACTAACAAATTCAAAGTATAAGTACAAACGTAAAACGACTGTTTACATTGGTACAGTCATACACATATTGTCCAGGTAAACTAGTAAATAATGTGTCAGTACCATTCTTGTACTCTGTAAACAGTAGTACGAAAATATCCCATAGATCCGGCTTATGTATCGACCGAACAAAATATTCAAAAGAATATTTTTTGAAAATGCTGAAGTTAAATGTAGGTGGTGATTGCCAAAAAGAAGATCACAAAAGTAGCATAGATCATTGTTTTGCTAATCATCATCATCTGCCCAGATTTTTCCTTCATCTTTGCTGGGGTCAGATTTCAGTCTAAACGGAAGTAGCTGAATACCATTATTTTACATGGAGCGACTGCCTATCTGACCTCCACAACCCTTGAGATACCCCTTTGGCCAGACTGGTTGTCATACTTTCGGGCTTCTGACGACCCGTAACGACTGTCACAGATCCTTAAATGACAGCCGGTTCTAATGGCTCAACGTGCTTTCCATGGGACGTAGGAGTCTTGGTATGTAAGGATGGTCACCCATCCACGGACCGACCGCGGCAAGCGTAGCTTAACCTGATCGATCGACCCGTGCGGCTTTTATTACTTAGCCACAAGCCTCTCTCATTGTTTTACTAATCCACAGCCACAATTTAACAGAAATGGTCTAACAACTTAAACTGCACTGCCTGACTAATCTGACTGCCTCGCTGTGTGTCTAGTGGTCACAAGCATGTGGTCACTAGTGGTCATGAGGTCCTTTGTTCGATTGCCAGGTCGGGCAAACTGTTACTTGGTTTGTCCATCTGGAATTTCTCAGTAGTAAACCGGAGTCTGGATTTGTGCCCGGTTGATGGTAATAGACTCGCCACCTATTACACGGGACTTGAACATAACTGGCGAAATGTGGGCGTACTTTAGGTAGGTACACCTCTGCCTAACCCTTTGGGGAAGCAAGGCGTGATATTATGTTATGTGGCCTAACTACAACTGATTTCAATCATTAACCAATAATCACCCACTGTTGTAAATTGGCGAGGAGAAATAGGCAAAAATACAGCACTGGGCAAAAGGGTACAAAAAAGCAAATGTAACAGAGACTTCATGACATCGATCCACTTGACTTCCTAGCGCCTCTTAGTATACCGAAGAGTGGGCTATTCCGTGCTGAGAGCATCTTTGAACAAAATAGTCCACCACGTCACTTTATTGATGCCCAGACTTCCCAATATTCTCAGACGTCATGAAAGGCCATTACTATCAAACTCTGTAGTGTTTTGACCTGAGGTTTCGACCAAACACGACAGATAGCAATTTCGACGTATTTGCGTTTTCGTAACTTTAGTAATACCTATTTGGTATTTTATTAATGTCTGGGAATTGACAAAAATAGAGAGGTTATCAGCTGCGCGTTCAGTTCAGATATTATTTACAAATTAAGAATAATTCAGAGACTAAAAATAATATCTATATTAAAAAAACTGCAAGTTTTGTAGAAACAATAATAGTATACAAATGTCACTTATCACAATTTTATAGGTATATTATGATGAAAGTTATTCATTCGAATATTTGAACAATTATTTGAACATTATTATTTTAAGACGACGAAAATAAATTAACAACCTGTATCTCAACGTCGTCACTCATTTACAAGAACAAGACAATGTTTTTGTAAAAAGTTATAATACTGGCCCTCCCCTTTATCTTACCCCTAGGGACAAAAGGAGTAGAAGTATTTATTAATAGGTTATAAGTAAATGGAGAAAAAGGAAACGCACTCGATTCAACATTTTTCAACTATGAAATATTTTTATGTTTTAGTAGTTATCAATTTCTTGTTTTCCCTCTCCCCGTGGAAGGACCACGACTATTTCTATTGTGAAGGAAAAAATCCTATACTCCAGTTTGAAGGGAATTGATGCCGGTGATACTACATGAGACACTTTCAATTTGATCTGTAAGGTTCGATCTTCGAGCAAATCTCATAGGATCCTCCGATGTCAACCAAACCTGCACTCAGGGCAACTGAAGATCGCATGGGCAACCCTAACACAAATCTCACAGGACCCTCCAATGTCAACTAAACCTGCACTCAGGGCGTTGTGCCCACAACTGCTGATCGTATGGGCAACCGTAACACAAATCTCATAGGACCCTCTAATGTCAACCAAACCTGCACTCAGGGCATTGTGCCCAATACTGCTGATCACATGGGCAACGTAACACAAATCTCATAGGACCCTCTAATGTCAACCAAACCTGCACTCGGGGCATTGTACCCACAACTGAGGATCGCATGGGAAACCCTAACACAAATCTCATAGGACCCTCTAATGTCAACCAAACCTGCACTCAGGGCATTGTGCCCACAACTGATGATCGCATGGGCAACCCTAACACAAATCTCATAGGACCCTCCGACGTCAACCAAACCTGCACTCAGGGCATTGTGCCCACAACTGATGATCATATGGGCAACTCTAACAAAAATCTCATAGGACCCTCAAATATCAACCAAACCTGCACTCAGGGCATTGTGCCCACAACTGATGATCGCATGGGCAACCCTAACACAAATCTCATAGGACCACTCGATGTCAACCAAACCTGTACTCAGGGCATTGTGCCTACAACTGATGATCGCATGGGCAACCCTAACACAAATCAACGTCCACTGCTCATGAATGTTTTACTACTTACTCATTGTCTTTGTGCTAGCAATATCTTAGTTTTAAGGTACGGTTTCCTAGAAGAGCGGTGGCCGCCACGTAGCGTCTGCAATTTACCAGCAAATGACGTCACTGAAACGTTATCTAAGAAAGTATGTTGGTTTGTTTTACTAAAAACCATTTTAGTAGTCAAACCCCGCTGCCATCATTTTCATGACTACCGTCACTGCGGCAACCGTAACTTTAGCAAACAGAGAGTACAAAGAGAGTGTACTTCTGACCGCTTCTGTCTGCGTCCATCATTTTGTCAAAAAAAACCTTTTATGTAAACAAAATAACGAACCGGTTTGCTGAAAATCGGTTAACTTCTCCACATACGTATTATGTTACCGACTGTGCGCGCTAATTGTGCTAATAGTCAAAGTGCTCTGTCCTAATTGTTCGAAGAGATCAAAACGTTGAGTTAGTATGATACCTAGGATAGGATCCAATAATAGACTTCTAGTGGAGTACTGTAGATTAAGGAACTGTGTCGATGATTGAATACGGTATCAAATTGTAAAGAACGTAGTACCAAATTATTAGATTTAGGTACTAGAGAAAGCGCAAGCCTGGGGATCGTAGCAATTGACGTTCTGTAGTTTCTGCTTACCTCCATGGAAAAAGGTGAGAGTTTATTGTATTATATGTATAGAAAGGGTTCTTCTAGGATTTTTTTCTTTCTACCATAATACTTATTTTTATTTCCCAGTAAAATCATATTCTTATATGACGGTTCCTTAAAATGTACAGGCAGATAACATTTTCATATTTCCTCATTTATAAGACGGTACCACAGATGAATACAGAATGGGCACTCCACAGTTTAGGTATGAAGCTACAAAGTACGCGGCGGGCTCGACTTGTTGGGCCAATTCAGTGAGTGTAACGTAGTTAGAAAATCTAAGAGTTACGCGATAGAGAGGAAACTTCTAGGTGAATAAAGCTGTAGGTAATTAGCGCTGTGCGACCAGGGGCCTTATTATGAAGTATTAATGCCATCATTATTCCACTGCGAAAAAAGGATGGTGCTAGCGGCCTTGTATAGCTCCGTCTCTCACTCACACTGGAATAATGGTGGCATTAATACGTCATAATACGGCCCCTGAATGGTAGCATATTGTGTCGTAGCAAGAGTCGCTTTTCATTTAAATGATTTTGCAGAGTGTCCCATCTGTATAAATCTGTGACGGTACTCACTTTTGACAACGCACCAGCATTTTTTTTCTAATCTGAACAAAATGACTAAGCCTGGTCAAGATAAAAGTTTAATAGGTTATCATCTATTCGAACGTAAAACTATTCCATTGTAACAATAACAACTGATATTACTATAAGTAGCATCTAATATTCTAACTAGCTGATTAACAAATGTTGGAGCATTTACTAGTAAATGATTATAAGTTAATTTTCGACGAAAAGTAACACAAGTGAGATAGTACACACTATTTTATTTTATTTTATTTATTAGGGACAAAAAAACAGTTACATGTTAAGGTTAAAAATTATGAGTCGTAACACAAATAGGTAAACATATAACCCACACCATTGTCCACGAGTTAATAGATGAATAAATCAGGAACGGAAATGTATTTACAATACTATCTTATTATGTTTAACTGAATTTAAAAATTACTGATAGGTTAAGATTGTGGTGAAAGAGTATTTATAGTTAGTGTTTTAAATTTTTTACTTGAAAGAGAGAAGACATCTATGTCTATGAAGTGTGTGTTATAGGTTTCAACAAGTTGACGAAGAGGCACTCGTGCCCCGGCGTTAGTCCTACATGAATCTACGTGGAACAGCCGGGGCACGCGCGCTGCCCGTCTATTTAACAACATCATAATAATAATAGTCTATGGTGTATATATTTGACGTCATCCTTTATTTTAAATTCTCTCATTATTGTTGGTCAAACTGCAACAAAATACACCTTCGTTACGCTTTTTATAAAATACACACATCAACACGGTCTAGGGATATTTCATACTCAATTAAATAACTCGAAAAGTACTGGCCGCATTGTAATCTATCATACACCGATTTGTTTGTAATTTATCTCAGACTAATTCCAAATTCAAATTTTTGAAAATTCTTTTGTTTCGGTGGCATAAAAATGTCTTGATGTGTAGGAGAGGGAATTTTCATTTGTGCGAAATTTAGAAAACAATACGAATTACGTTTAGTTACAGTTTTTTTTCATTTTTAAACGAAAGATAAAGTTAAAATTTAGGTATTGTAGCCATGCAACGCCAACATTTGACGAGGGCGGAGATGTTACGAGCTGTGGGAATGCTGGAAGCTGGGTCTGTTCAGCGTAATGTTGCTGAGGCCATAGGGACCCCACCAAAATGTAATTTCAAGATTGTGGACACGCTATCGTGCCACAGGTGAAGTAGCGGAGAGGCACCGGGGGCCAAGTCGCATCATTACCCCCAGACAAGATCGATTTTTGCAAATTACTGCGCGAGCTCAACCAAATGCAACGGCGACTCAATTGGTCCAAAGGCTGCGAGTGGAACACCAAGTGCTTGTGAGTGACCAAACTGTAAGAAGGCGACTGCATGAAAGCAATCTACGCTCTCGTAGACCACTCCGGGTCCCACCTTTACGGAGAGGCAATCGTGGACGACGATTAGAATGGGTTCGGAACCACGTGGACTGGGGCCGTGAGCAATGGTCCAATGTGCTGTTCACGGATGAATGCAGGTTCGGCTTCCATCCAGATTCACGAAGGACGCGTGTTTGGCGAGTTCCTGGACGATGGAGCCGTCTTCAGAACCCTCAGGAAGTTCACCCATACCAAGGAGGAACAATTATGGTTTGGGCAGGAATTCGTCTTGGAGGACGGACGGATCTCGTTTGGGTGCGGGGCAATATGACGGCAGAACGATACGTCCAACAGGTGCTGGGGCCCGTAATCTTGCCCCACAGAACACAAATGGGGCAAGATTTCCTGCTCATGCACGACAATGCCCGGGCACACACGGCGAGAACGGTAGCAGCTTGGTTACATACACACAATGTTAGGGCCTTAGACTGGCCTGCTCAATCGCCAGATCTAAATCCCATTGAGCATGCGTGGGATATGCTGCAAAGAAGAGCTCTGATGGAAGTTCCTGAAAATCTGGCTACAGAAGATCAACTTTTTGCGCACCTCAGAAGGACATGGGACAATATTCCGCAGCAAGACATTGACAACCTTGTTCTGGGCATGCCGAATCGTTGCCGATGTGTTATGAACATCATGGGCGCTTTCTCAGACTACTAACTTCAAGTTTATAAACACAAATTAAATGATTTTTCTATTTTTTTCAGTTTTTACTCATAAATTAAAAGTTAATTCATATACGGTTTCCGTCTATGCTTCATTTTTTTTCCATAAAATCCTGAAATTTTAATCGAAGTACTTAACCATTATTAAAAAATGGTAGAATATTAAATAACGTATCTTTTAAATATATACATGTCATATAAATAATTAACACATTGATAGTAATTCGCGTTTTTAAAAATATCCCTAGACCGTGTTGATGTGTGTAGTAAAGGGCTTCAAAATCTATAAAAATAAAAACCTCTCTTTTCTGTTATATTTTTTATCGATCTAATCTACATGTCCTTATATGGCCTGACCAAGAATATGTCTGGACTTTAAAAGAGACTGCGACCTCTAAATTTATTTCGGCCTTTCTTCTGAGTAGTCAGATTTTCTGATTACTGATGTCTTTTTGTATGCACGTTTTTCTGGGACAAAATAAACATATGTTTCTTTCTATTTCTTCTAGTCAGACAGGAAACGCTGAACTCATCTAGCTAATTTTTAATATTTTTGAATACGACAATATACATGTCGTAGCCTTTTACAGAATAAATTATTTTATTTTATTTCATTTCATTTTGAGGCCAGATCGCGAAAGTGAGGCTGTTGATCCCTCATCAGCCTCACTTTCGCGATCTCGCAGTGTCAACTTTTGGATCAAAATTATTTCTTGACCAAAGTAACCCCAAACCAAACTAACTAAACATTAAATAATTTAGGTCCGTATTCACAAAAATCTATTGGCAAATAAAAGTTTATTTAAATATCCGATTATTCAATAACCGGATATTTGATTGATGTACCGCCAAAAACAATAAATGAAATAAAACATGTTAAATAAAATAAATATTTTTATTATAATAATGACATAGGTATTTACGTGTTTTATTTAATTACATGAATGGTTTCATTTAGTTTATTTTATTCTGCATATGCTTCATCCTCGTATCTCGGCAGAGAATCTCCGTGAGTTTGGTCATCAACTTTGTGTTTTTCGTTTTCTTTTTCTTGAATTAGGAGAAGCTGGAATTTTATTTGCTTTGGTTAGTATAATAAGTATTTTCTTTCCCACTTACGGAGAGGAGGGCTGTGTCTATGTCCCAGTAGTGGGAATATTATATGCTGTTTATGCTGCAGGTACTTAAGAAGTATATCCTGAGTCGATTTAAAAATAACTAGGTAAACGTAAATGGTAATCAATGAACTTATAGCATCAGGAAGATGAAAAAATTATATTTGAATATCATTGGGTACGTATCATACAGTACCTAGATGGAAGGGATGCTGTAGTTGTTTATTTTTGAATTTGTGGAAAATATTGCATTCGTAACAGCAAAGTTATTACGAATGCAATATTTTCCACAAATTCAAAAATACTGTATCAATTCTTCTTATCGGCTCTTATTAAAACTTGTTGGCATGTTCTCAAAAAAGTTTTTTTGGCTAATCATTCAAATATTTTCCTAAAAATGTATGAACTTACACATATTTATGTTATCATCATTATTCTGTATCTTATAAGTACCAGACTGTAGAACATTTCAAACATTTATAAATTGGTAACTAGGAGCCAAGCCAAAAACTGTGATTATATAAATAAGGGAAATATTTAACTGATCCTCTAAAAACATATTGACTTTCTAAATTGGACCCTTTTTTATATTAATGAACCTCTAAATTCTTTTTGCGCATCTAAAGGTTCACTGTGACCAACCACGTGCGAGCCAAATTGGTCGCAGTAACTAAGCTAGCACCCCGATCAAATGAGTTAGGTTAGAACTGTGACAAACTGCGCGCGAGCCGAGCGAGCAAAGCGAGCGGTGCCGGCAACGGCCGATTAGGGCTACATCCAAGTTCGTCGCAGTTATTTGAAGATTTCGTATTATTAAGACCCCAAAACAGCAATTATTTGAGGTTCACAAAAAGAGGCGTAATTATTATATTATATTAGAGTGTTCAATTATATTTTAAGAAGTGAAATTGGGTTATTCGATCATGCATGCCTATAAATAAATAATAATCATTCAAAGCCACGAAAACCGATACAAGGTAGTAACTGGTACTACCTATAAAATATATCAAAAAGACATTCCTAGCACCTGTAGTAAATTCCAGGCGCTTTAATACTAAGTTACTAGTTGACATTATAAGCCTTTGTCACCAAACGTGTGTTTAATTATTCGTTTACTAAAGCCAAGGCTTTTGGATGTTCTAATACTGAATAAATGGAGTCGAAACGTAGCTGTGAAGTTACAGTCTTCGGGAGTTAATAAAAACTTACAACACAATACGTAGAACGAATTTGAATGATGGTGCCGTTTGAAATGTCCTCCCACAGTTTGAAGAAACACTTTGCATTTAGAGCCTTTTAAAGATGGATTAATGCTTGCTCATTAATAAAATCAAGTATCGTAAGGTATTAAAACTAAATAAAATTATTGCATTAGCGAGTTTCTCAGTTTAGAGTTGTCCCTAGCCTTTTGCTTGGGCCAAATCTGAACTGAAAAATTCGGCGGAATTTCGCCGAACATAAATTCGCTTCATCGTCGCAGAAAATAATGGCTATTATAAGTTCCACTCGTACGTACTACGTACATATACCTCAAGGTAAAAAGACGTTCAACATTATCATCATTTCAGGCGAAAGACGTCCACTGCTGGACATAGGCCTCCCTTAAAGACCGCCACTTCAACCGGTTCTGTGCTTCCCGCATCCAGCGGATTCCTGCGGCCTTGACAAGGTCATCGGTCCACCTTGTGGGAGGCCTTCCAACGCTACGTACGCAATCGGTATCATAATCAGTGCTAATCCGTCCATTACGCATATTGACCAGAAGTTGAATTCACACGACAATTCAAATACAAAGACAAAACTACCAATCATACATAACACTAATACAATTCTAAAAGGATAAACATAAATCGCTTTGAGTACATTTAGAGAGCAAACAGACCTTCGGTTGGTAAGTAACTGATCAAACAGAGAAGTTTGTGTAACGTTATGCATTGTCTACATTAGAATAGTGGGGTTTACTTAAAGTTTTATACGTACAGGAAGTTAGTAGGTACTTAGGTGTTGGGGAGTCAATATAACAACTATTCAAGTTCCATTAACCTATACCTTATCAGAAGGCTAAAAGTCACCCAAAGGGCAATGGAGAGAGCTATGCTTGGAGTTTCCCTAAGTGATCGAATCAGAAATGAAGAGATCCGCAGGAGAACCAAGGTAACCGACATAGCCCGAAGAATTTCACAAACTTAAGTGACAATGGGCAGGGCACATTGCTCGCAGAACAGATGGCCGATGGGGCCGAAAGGTTCTGGAGTGGCGACCGCGTACTGGAAGACGTAGCGTTGGAAGGCCTCCCACAAGATGGACCGATGGCCTTGTAAAGACCGCAGGAGTTCGCTGGATGCGGGAGGCACAAAATTGGTTGAAGTGGCGGTGCTTGGGGGAGGCAGCCTATGTCCTGCAGTGGACTCTTTCGGCTGAAATGATGATGATAAACCCAAACCTTTCCACCGAGATCATAACACACATTATACACCGATATAACAGACACCATTACCATTCCACACACACACACACACACTCGCACACACAAACAAACACTAATAATCCAAATGTCAAATAAATAAATTGTAATTTCTGTTTTCTGCAATTATGGTTTTATGTTAACTTTAGTTTTACTTAAACACTTTTGTTCTGCCTGTGATTCTTTTGTGAAACTGAAGTATGTATGGGCTTGTACAACTGCCCTTAATACAAGTTATTTCATAACTTAGTAAGGGTGCTGGTTGCAACACCTACCTGCTTTATTAACTCGCATAAATATTGTGTACCTACAGATGATATTAATTAATGTCAACACTGTTTGATTTGATTAAATAAAGGAACTCGGGATGACTTAGTTTTAAATATCTGTACTACTTAAGGGCGAATTTCACCAATGAAACTAAACGCGATCAGCACATTGAAACCGCGTTCAAGAACAGCTGTCAGTTCAATATGATATTTCACAACAGTGATGACACTGACAGCAGGCTGTTGAGCGCCGTTTAAATTATGCTGATCGCATTTAGTTTCCTTCGAATTTTTGGCTCTCGGACATGCCGGTTTCCTCACGATGTTTTCCTTCACTGTTTTAAGAGCAGTGGTAATGAAATAATTTACACAAAGTAAGGCGCCTGTCAGGGTTTGAACCTACGACCTACAACTTGTAAGTCGGGGTCGCTACTAGGTAATACGATATTACTGTAATATAATACCACATGTACCCAGATCGCCCTGACTGCTGCTTGGCATGACTAATGTCGATTTACAGCTTAATTTCGAACAGCCTAAATATTAGTATTTACAAATAAAAATCAAACCTTTGACAGCACTCGTATTTACAGGGGGATAAAATAGCATTTGTATGGATTATATCCCAAATCCGAGTTTTAGCATTTATCAATCACAGCTTAATTTTTTTTTTAACTCTAAATCATTAGTGATGTGGCGGCATCTACATCGCCACATGTGAACTACGCATCAAAGACCTGACGTCACACAAATCCTGACGTCAAACAAAATCCTGCATCACGCCATTAGAGTTTACCGCGCATTTGACATATACAGGGTGTTGTTAGGCAGACGGTTGAACATACGAAAATGACGTATCCATGGAGCCGCCTGCTACGTGTTTAGGCCTGAATGACAAGACCCAGGCCACTCGGATTTAAAAAAAATGACTTTGTTTTAAATTTTATTCGAAATTCGTCGTTGCTCAAACTTCAAACGTCAATAATTTCATTTAATTATAACAAAACTGGCAACATTTTTATTTTATTTTCATCTAGAATAATTGTGGAAACTAACATGTAAAAAAAAGTTTTGCTGGTAAGTAATTTATTTCACTCTTCGCAAATGTTCCGTAAAAAAGGCCCAGGCAGTTAAAATTGGCGAATTATTCTAGTTTTTTTAAAAGAAATTGTGCATATTGCATACCGTTAAAACGAGCATAAACCAAAGATGTTTTGACTAGAATTAGAACTGCTTTATCACTCTTAGTTTTTTTTTTAACGCAGTTCAGTGTTGAGCTTTCGGTATTCATTTTTAATTTGTATATAGTTAAAGGGCATTTTTTAGCAATCATCTGCGTCAAATACGAATTTTATAAGATATACAGTCACACTTGGTGAAAATAAAAATAAAAAGTTGCCAGTTTTGTTATTTTTAAATGAAATTATTGACGTTTTAGCAACGACGAATTACGAATATATATATTTTTTAAATCATCAAAAAAAAACCATGTGGCCTGGGTCTTGTTATTGGGCCTAAATACGTAGCAGACGGCACCACGGATCCGCCATTTTCATATGTTATATATTTCCGTCTGCCTAACGTCCTGTATACAAGATCCAGACTTCAACCGTTGGGCAGTTGCTCGCCAGATACGACACCCGTCTGGTCGGAGGAACCACCCTTCTATATGGTATGAGTGAACTTCACACCCAGTTCCTCATACCTCTTAAGTGTGTCCCATTTCAAAACGACAAAATAATAAAGACCACATAAAATTCAAAAATATCAATCTCACACTTACCAAATAATTAACATAGCTTGCGAATCCGTTCATACCCATACTCTTCAGCTCATCCTGCTTTGTCGGATCTAGTTTTGTCATTATGGGCGTCATGTACTGATTAACTGATTTGCCCACATCTTGCATAAAACCGTACATTTGGTGCTGATAGTCTTTCAGGTCGGTAATTGGTAATGAATATTGTGCTGGAACTTCTGGTGCATCGTCTACGTCTCCATGGTTAAGGTATGCTTGAACACCTCCAAATGCTTCGGACCAGGACTGTGGGTCTGGTCTTGCGTGGGCCTGGAAAGGTTGATAGGGTGTTTAAATTAGAATGGCTTTGAAGGATGTTATTTGGAGCAAGATTTTTGTCTCGTTACTTGTGGAATTTGATGTGATTTTAACGTTTTAAGCAAATAAAACAGAAAGTATTAAACGAAAATAACGCATTTTCGGTTAATTGTTTCTGTTTTATTGTAACAAACAATGGCGAAAATGCGTTTAAACAATGGCTTAACACCTGCTAAACCATATTTCATGGCAAACAGTAACTTTTATCAATAATCAAGGGGTGTGCACTTAAAAGTTAAGGCTAACATAGTGCTTATTAATAGACAATTTAAACAAAAAAAGCAATTTGTCTCAAGCGTTTCAAAAATCTTGCTCTTTAACTAGTTTCAGGAACGTACCTCTTGCTGGCAAGAAGTAGGTAGCTAGATATGTCAGGTATAAATCCTATAACTACTAAGTTTTACTGTTTTGTAACAATAATGCTAATGATACGCCAAATTATACATTCATTCGGATGTCGTTATTCTATTTAATGGACTGCGATTATCATATAAATGGAACATTGTATTAATCTATGCAACCTATTTCTAAAATTTAGGAGAAATGTATTAAATTAAACGAAAACAGAAATACCTACTATTTTTCACATAGTGAGTTTTAGAACAGGCTAAAAATGATAACTTAATTAAAAGGCTAAAACTGATAACTAAATGAAAAGGCTAAAAATGATAACTAAATTAAAAGGCTACATATGATAACTAAATTGAAAGCTAAAAATGATATCTAAATTGAAAGCTAAAAATGATGACAAAATTGAAAGCTAAAAATGATAACTAAATTGAAAGCTAAAAATGATAACTAAATTGAAAGCTAAAAATGATGACTGAATTAAAGCAACACAGGAGATAAGCTCCAAATCAGTATATCCGAACCGATGAAAACGGAACAGTATCCGAAACCAAAACCGAATACGATACCACGCTCAAAATACTCACAAAATAAAATGCAGACGCAACTAACAATATTGAAAGGAACGACATCTTTGACTAACAAAGACTAAAATAATATGCAAAGGAGAACCTTGGAACCCTTTTATAAATAGAGCGGTTACTTTATTACCTTTGGGTGATTAAGAAATGTCACGTCTGAAAGATAAGGTTAATCTCTGAAGTATGGTCAACCATTGTTTGGAGGTAACTGGTGTACATGTTATCAGGAAACGCTGAGAATATTGTATTTGTTGACGTAAGAATCCATAGACAATAAGGATTCTTTGTTTTGATTTTTTGACATACTGCGACTGCACAAACATGGCTTTAATTCTATTACGGTAATGAATACAAAGACTTCTGCTTAACCGTTTCTTGAACATGGAGACTCAAGTTAATCACTAAAGTATTAACTTTAGTGCGTGTCCTCTTACTGATTGTTATCACTAACACACCATTGCATTGCAAGCAGCACTTTAGCAATCTTTGATCGCATAAAACCACTCGTAAAACGAATACCAATATTCAATATCTACTCTCGACTTTCGGTATCTCGGTTCACTCGTGCAACGCAATGGCGAAGTAGACTTAACACTGGATGGAAGAAATGGCGTCAGGTCACGGGAACAATCAGCGAATCCCGCATTCCTCTTAAAATTAAGGGGAAGATTTATAAAACAATGGTTAGACCTGCTGTCTTGTATGGATGGAGAATGTTGGGCCTCAAAAGGGATGAATGAAAGGCAATTGCATGCAGCTGAGCTGAGAATGCTTAGAGGGATGTGTGGTGTTACGCGAATGGATAGAATAAGAAATGAGTATATATGAGGAAGTCTGAAAGTGACACCGGTGACTGAAAAGTGGTGTAGTGTTGGCATGTGATGCGGAGGCATGAGGGAAATTTCGTCAGGAAAGTTTTGAGTATGAATGTGGGTGGCTATACGAGTTGGGGAAGACCAAAGAAACGATGGATAGACTGTGTGAAAATGGCTAGAAAGGGAGTGACTATCGAGATGACGACTAACAGAAAAGTATATAGGGGCGGGATAGGGGCAAGAAAAATGAACCCCCAACATTGATATTTCCTTTCAAAATATGAAGTATCAAAAATACCCACGTCCATAATACCGCGAGCTCAGAGTTAGCAAAAACAATAACTCATCATGCAAAACACAGATTGTTTCACAACACAGATGGAAAAATATTTGTCACACTTCATACTTGTTTTGAATTTGTCAAAACGCTGGCATTTGAGTCCATCACTGTGGGAAAATAAACGCGAAACTCAACATTTTGAATGTAACATTAAGCTGAGCGAGGCTTAAATGAATGTTATAGGTTAGTTATATTACTACTAGGTACACTGACGAGCAATATAAAAAAGCCACTAGTTTTATGATGAAATATTTCCGAAACCACGCAAGATAGCTTCTTGAAGTAAAAAGCAATATTCAAGTGTATTTAATATAATAGCGCATAAAAAACTCCTAGGTATAACTGTTTTCAAGATTTTTTTACTTCATGAGACGTAAATTAAACACAGGATGAGACAATGAATACCTGAAAATAATACCTACAGTTATGTTACAAAGTATTATTTGTTAGTGAGCCCCAAATTAGATAGTTAAGTCTGTATCTTGGGGCTCGGGATACAATTTCCAGAGTGGAGACTTGTACTAGATGATTTCGAGTTTGGTGTACCTATTAAGTGGTGTGTGTGTGTTTTTAAGTGTGCTTGTTTTCGTAAATGCATTTCTTCAAAGGCATTAAAGCTAAATATACTTTTCTACTGAGCATTTCTAATGACACTATTATTAATTCCCCAAAATGTTTCATATGCAAACCCTTGGGACGGTTCGACTCAACCGTTTCCTCTAACGTATTGTGATAAATTACATGGAACTTAAATATAACTACTGAAATGTGGGTGTACTTAGTTACACCTCTGGCCAACCCTTCGGGGAAACAAGGCGTGATTTTATGTATGGTGATAAATCCTCTTAATTAATCGGCTTTCTATCAAACTTTCTACTTGACCGTGCTGTCAAGACTACCTTTCCCAACCCTTGACAACCATGCTGCCCAGACTACCTTTGCCAACCCTTGAGAAACAACGTTGTGACAATTACAACGACACGGTCGTCTCTCAGACCACAAAGATTGCGCGACATTGTGTCTCTCGGTCCTAGTTAGCAATTTCTCACCTTCTACCCTTTTAGGGTCGACATTCACATGTACCTATTGGATCTTTATCCAGTATCAAGTGTCTTTGTCAAGTGATTATTTAGTATTTAATATAACATAACATCTCGCATGTATTCACCGAAAGGGTTAGGCAGAGGTGTACCTAGTATACCCACATTTCCCCAGTTATGTTGAAGTCCCATGTAATAGGCGGCGAGCCTATTGTCAACAACCGGGCACAAATCCAGACTCCGGCTGTTACTGAAAAATTCCAGATGGAAAAATCAAATAGGGATGTTGACTGGGGTAAAAATAAATCTATTAAGTCCGTCAGTCAGCTAATAAAAAAATATTAGACACGTATGAGTATTTTTTTGCTTTATCATATTAATCAAAAATAGTTTAGATAAAACGCATTAAAGTTGGGGAGTGGGGGCTCGCTACGTCACAAGTCAGTATAAAATCTACCGGGGAGTGTATTGCCTACTCAATGTATTAAAGAAAAAAATACGTGTCCAATATTTTTTTAATAATCTGCCATACGGACAAAAAAAATTTTTTTGTCAACATCCCTATAACACTGCCCGACCCGGGAATCGAATCCAGGACCTCATGATCAGGAGAAGCGTTTGCGACCACTAGACCAACGAAGTAGTCGAGTAAATTCAATATCTAATGTGATTATTTAATGAAGCAAGACCAAGTTAACAAAAACGAAAACTTCTTTTGAAATTCGACTCATTTCATTACAAGAGAAAAGCTACAAAACCATTTTAGAATAAGTTCGTTTTACTCCAACAAACAATGTCAGTTTTTCATTTACCGTGTCGCCGTGTTAGGAACGTGACATTTTCTAAGCGGCGACCGCGATAGACGGAAAGGTGATTAAGATAAATACTTCATTACTCGTTATTACTTTACCTTATCTCTACAGCTGTGAGTACCTACGGCTATTTTGTGTGTATTCTTTTGTTTAATCTATTGCTGTACAAATAAATAAAATTGAAGTGACTGTTTGTAATGTCAAAATAACAATCCAAGTTGTACTTTTTATTTACACAAACATATTTACGTGATATAGAAACTAACAGACTTAAAATAATAATAATATGTACAAGTATATAAAAAAGGGGGGGGGGGGAATAATTATAGAATATCAAAAATTTCCTCCGCATCGCTGTCAACAGGAAAAGTGCCCAAAAGGCTGGCAGCATTGCCACGTTGAATGGCAATACTGATTCTTTGGCCAAAGACCAGCCGCTTGGCGATGTCTTGAAAAACTAAGTGGGCACTCGGACCCCATGGTCCTAGTGTTTCAACCCCAAACGGTTCAAACATATAAGTCCCAATAAGATTGGAATATTTGCGCCGTTTGAGATTTTCCGCACCTGCAGCAGCAGCCCCAGCACAGCCCGCCGTGCTAGGAAGATGGGATGGCGCAAGGGTGTCGACAAACGTTGCATCCCACACCAAAGGCCTACCTACCTTCCAAGGCATTATGATCATTCCGTCTGGTCTCTTCCCATCGTCGCGTGCCAAGCCATTGGGTTCTAAAACAGCTGGCACTCCGGCGGTGACAAGAGCACGACGGATGATGTCATTGATGCTGGCGTGCCGTGCTATCCGGCCTGCGCTCTTACTGTAGGATAGGCCATGGTGTCCGAGACAGTCGACACCTTCACCACATTAGCAGCGATGCGGAGCCACACAAAGAGCGCCCAGACGCAGGCAGGTAGCGAGCCAAAAATAACAGCTTTTCTTTTTCTTTTCGTTTGGTTGGGTGACTAACCTGGTGTCAGAGTTTTAA
Organism: Xanthia icteritia; assembly: GCA_949128155.2. Classification (NCBI taxonomy): domain Eukaryota; kingdom Metazoa; phylum Arthropoda; class Insecta; order Lepidoptera; family Noctuidae; genus Xanthia; species Xanthia icteritia. The sequence continues at coordinate 8,364,594 of OX421942.2, read as the reverse complement.
AGCCGCCCATGGGTCTCTGACTTGGCTTCACATGCCTTCGAGAAATATCTCTCAGGCATGGCCGGTTTCCTCATGATGATTTCCTTCACCGTTTTTGAAGCAAGTCATAATTATACAATACGCACATGAATCCAAAAAGTCAGAGGTGTGTGCCTTGGGTTCTAACTCGAGACCTTTTTACTAAATGCATATGAAAATATGTAGGGTACTTATAAAAAAGTATACAAATAAATAAAATTTAAGTGTCTGTTTGTAATGTTAAAATAACTACTTCTTACTAAATGCATATGAAAGTTCATAGGGTACCTACTTACATAACAAAAAAAGACAAAATTAAAAAAAAAAGTTTTTTTAAATGTTGTCTGTCTGTCTGTTTGTACTGACTAAACTCCGAAACGGTTGGACCGATTTTGACGGGACTAGTTTTATTTTCGAAAAAAAAATGTTCCACACAGGAAAAGCCGCGGGAGCAGCTACTATTATATTAATACTGGAATGGAATGAGCAAATACAGGAAAAAGAATTGGTACCTTTGTTTCAAAAAGACCAACTTTTTACCTCAAGTGCCAAAACAGCATTGTTTTGTCATCTTTATTCCGTGTATTTTTAATCTATTAGAGATTAGAGAGAGAGAGGAAAACACGGTATACGTTGATTTGCCTAAGTAACAGATGAGAATAAAAGTTAAAGTATCATCAGTATACTTCTGCTTATTCCTTCGGGAAATAAGATGCGATTTTAACTTACTATCAGTTACTTTCTAAAAAGTAAGAAAAACCTGAGAGAATCGAGTTACCCCAGTGTTTATAAAGCACTTCAATTACGTAGGGTTGCTGTTTATTCAATAAAGAAAAAAACATCTTCAACAAGATCCAATATTAAAATGCAGATTAAAAACCTAATTGTAAACAATTGCCAAGTTAATTGAAACAAGCAAATAAAAGAAAAAAATACAATTAAGTCTGAATGGGATTCGTCCAAAAACTGTCCAGAGCCATAAAATTATTCGCCCTTTTTGGAAATGAGTTTAAACCGCAACAGGGAAATAAAAATAAATGAGCCTTTTTATTTACCTACGAGTTTTATTGTTACTTTTCGTAACATTGAGAGGTATGACATTCATTTCAGTGCAAAATATCGCTTAACCTAATATTTAGCGAAAATGGACGAGGAAAAATTTGTCCTAAAAGTTGCCAACGTCGCAAATAAATGTCAAATATTTGGCTGTTTTGATTAATTTGGCAATATACTGAATGGAAATATAAATTTGGGTAGCCAGCGAACTAGAATATTAATAATGAATTGCAATTATAACACTGGATTTGATGTTGTACCCGTTTAAGGTGCAAAAAAGGGATTTGGATAGTTTCCAAATACTTTATTTACATCAAAAAATAAATATTCGGTGTTACGATATTAATTATTCTCAAACTCAAACTCAAATTAAAACTCAAAGCATTTATTTCAATTAAACCATTTACAGGCACTTTCGAATTGTTATGGGGTCTGTCAGACTCTTACTGACAGAAACCACCCATAAAATGACCTAGATTAACCAGACGAACCTATAAATATAACAAAAGAACAAACAAAAGACTACTATCACTCGTATGCCTGAAGTATTAGAAGCATCAATCTTTGTCCCAGACACCCGCGATTTACCTAGGCAAACATTTCTCAAGTACAATCACACCTGCGCAGCCAAACTGAATTAACTCACAAGAAAACCACACCAAAATGATGTTTTCCAATAAAACAGTCTAGGTCCAACTCATGATCATCATTCTCCTGCCTATTTAATTTATTTGACTTCGGCGAAACTTCTTTATCTTCCATACTTCTCTCTTAATCGTCACCTCGGTAGTAACCCTCTTTCAAGCCATATCATTGTGGCTGCATCTACATCGCCAGATGCGAGCTATGCATCATGGACCTGACGTCACACAAAATTCTGCATCGCGCAAACAGAGTTTACCGCGCCAGCAGCATATATATAACTTCCCCGACATCAATCGTAGGGCAGTTGCCCACGACACCCGTCTGGTCAGAGGATCCTCCCTTTTCTATAGACGATGAGTGAAATTTACACCCTGTTTCTCATGCCTACATATTATCATCTTTCACACAGTACATCCATCGTTTCTTATGTCTTTCCCTACTCTTATAGCCTTACTTTCCTCACTACATCTTGGCCCAACTATTAACTGTCAAACGAAACGATATTTGACACTCTATAACCACAGAGAAAAGCCGACCATAGCCCAAAATAGTTAGTAAATAGGTCCCAACATAGATTCACATATACTTGTTACATCAACACTGATAGCACACGTACCGTTTATTAAATTAAACCCTCTTAATATTTCAGCAGGGTTTCTATTTACTTAGGATGCCAAGTTATGCTCTTATCTTTCAGTATATAATGCGGGACTGAGATTAGCACTTTCCGAGGGCAGTTTCCCGAGAAAATCTCGTGTTACATGGATTTTTTGCTGACCGTGTTGATTAAAGGAGTACAGACTGGTAACGGCTCATTTAGTGTTGGTACTTGCTTTAGTTTATTACCTGTTCTAGGCAAGGTTTTGAATTTTCTATTTTTAATGTTGGCGTACCTTGGAAAAAATACTGGGTTTTTTCGTAGGTGAGCCTTGCCGTAGCTACTTTTAAAACAGCAATAGTTGCACTTTGATGTCAAAGTATCAGAGCCTTTTTTAGCACCTGGAAAGTACAATAAAAACGTCCTTAAATATATTTTATTTTTCAAGTAAATATATATTTTTTACCGCAACTTCAAAATGTTTTAGTCGTCTCCACCCACCACCTGTCTCAGACCCAGAGGTCCCGGGTTCGATTCTCAGAGGGGTAAAAATTTTCTGCTCAGTTTGGTTGGTGGAAGGGCTTGTTCTAAGCCCGTCTGACTAGCTACCACCATCTTATCTTACAAGTCTGTCGCCATAACAACAATGTTATTAGCATTGTTGTGTTTCGACAGTTAGAGGAAAGATAGCCAGTTCCTCTGTGACTGAGGATTCCGGGCTAAGCTCGCTTCCACCTTCGGCCTGATGATCACTTACCCATCAGGTGAGATGCAGGCCAAGAGCTGCACCGTTGCGGTAAAAAAAAAAACATTCCTATTATTCTTAAGTTCACTGTACGTATAAAGTTTTTGTGTTTAATGATTCTTATTCGTAAGAAATATCCTGTATCCTGAAATTCACAACAAAATCTATTAACAAAACGCTCCTTACACACACAATTCTCTTTGACATCCCTACAAAATCCCAGGGTTGTCCCGAAACCAATGTGGATGTTAGGCAACCCACGTATTCAATATGGAGGGCGCGGCGGGCACAGCATCATGAAGCGCTCATTAGTTGTCATCACCAACCCTGGGGAGGTTAGAAGTGTTGCCTACACTTGAAGGTTCAGTTTAGCATGGCGGGATAGTGTTGTATTTAAAATAGGGAACTGAATAAGTCGGTAAATTACTTACATAAGGAAATAAATAATATGGTAATAATAATATGGCAATTTTTTATTATTTTATTAAGCACGCTTTATAATTTGAACATGAATGATGTAACCAATATTTTGTAAGATTTTTTTATTTAAAAGAATGTCCGTGGATTTTCTTGCCCGTTCTTCTCCATATGTACCTTCTACGCTTTGGAATGGGCAACTAGCTACATATTTCTGACTGACCGACTCAAAAGTAAATGGTTTAATTGAAATAAATGCTTTGAGTTTGCGTTTTATAATTTCTCAATAAACTTCCAAATGGATGCAAAATCGAAAGTTTGAATGTCCAATAAATAATGCACCACAATTCTTTCTCTAAGTATTTTTTTTTTTTACCTCTGCGGGGATGCTCTTGGCCTGCAATAAACCTGTTGGTAAGTGATGACCAGACCGAAGGTGAAAGCGAGCTTCACCCGAAGTCCTCAACCACAGAGGAACTGGTTATCTTACCTCTAATTGCCGAAACACAACAATGCTTTTAACATTGTTGCTATGGCGACAGACTTAGGTGGTTTTATGGTAGTGGCTAGCCAGGCGGATTTAGAACAAGCCCTACCATCAACCAAACCGAGCAGAATTTTTTTCCCCCTTTGGGAATCGAACCTGGGACCTCTAGGTCTGAGACAGGTGGTCTTACAACTAAACCAAAGAGGCGGTTATTACTCTGTTAACCATATACCTACATGGTATACCAGAAAATCTACACGGCTTTTACGCTTTAACAGTAAAAAAGACGCTATTTATCTCCAAATAAGAAATTACGGTAACAATGCATATTTATGAAGGAAAACCCTCATTTATTTAAATTTTGCATTTTTGTTTCGAACACAATGTTGATGTATGTTAAATATAAAAATGTTACAAGTTTCTTCGTTAACTGCGGCCATTTTACAGCGAAACGAAGTACCCTTTGGCAATTATAATTCATTTCCATTTCAGAGGAGCCTAATTGGATAAGCAGTTAGGTCACCGTTTTTTCAATTATGTAGTTACGTTCCTCCTTCGTCGTTGAGGATATTTAAAAAGGTTTTACATTTTTCGATTTTTGCGATAGTCTAAAAATTGAGACTATTACGATCATATCGGGAAGCACGATAGATGAATGTTAGCTTTTAGAGCCGACATACAATTGTAAGTTGGCCAACTATAGTAACTAAAGATACAGATGCAGATTTAGTTGGACAAGATGTGTGGGCTAGCATAATGTCACTATATCTATTGGTATACTCTGCGATTTAGTTGACCAACTTATAATTGTAAATCTACGGTCGCCCTTATAGCTAAGAACCTCGTCTAGATTAGTATATAAAACTGTGGGAGATGAATTTAAAGGAAAGCGGTTTTTGCCCTGTTGTGGATTATTTATGATAAATTATGAATGATGATAGAAATTTATTTCTGTATATATTGGTTGGATAGAATAAGAAATGAGTACTGAAAAATTGTGCGGAAATCGTTTGTCATGGTATGGGCATGGAGGAAAACGTCGTGAGGAAAGTTTTGAGTATGATTGTCGATGGATATAGAATACAATAGAAATATTTTATTTCAGACCGACGTCCATAGGGTTAGTAACAATTTTACTTAACTTCTAGTGTTAGTAGGTTACATACACAGATCAAAATATACAATTAAATTTCAGCGTGGAGCCGCATCCACCTCCGCCACATCGGGGAATCCCACCGATCTGCGAATACACTGAGAATACTGTTGGTGCTGCCGCGAACACGAGTCATCAGGGATGCACATCTGTTTCTAATAATGGCTGCAAAACCATCAATATTATTATCTGCAAACATCCCCGACGCACTACTACGCCACGGCAGCCGCAGCAGCACTCACAGTGCATTATTATATTGAACGCGTAGGTCGCTGTATGTCCGCTGAGTGAAGTTGTCGATATAAGAGCAGGGGAAGACCAAAGAAACATTAGATGATCTGTGTGAAAGACGATATGGCTAAGAAATGGGGTGACTACCGAGATGATGACTAATGGAGAAGTATGGCAGAAAGAATAAGAATAATTTATTTTAGCAAGAAGAAGTAATACAATGCATGTTACGTTATTATGATATATTACATTTGTGCAATTTTTTTGTGAATAATGGCACGGTTGGCGCAGTGGTTAAGCGATTGACTGCTGCACTGCGTGTCGCGGGTTCGATTTCCGCACGGAACAAATATTTGTATGACCTACAAGTAGTTGTTCCGGGTCTGGCTGTTTGTGTATGTGAGTATAAATGTTTGTAAATGCACCCACGATACAGGAGAAATTCCTAGTGTGGGGCAACGTTTTTATAAAAAAAAAAAAAAAAAAAAAAAAACTAGGAAAATCCTGTGTTATAGGGGCCGTCCAGAGACGTTGCGCCAACCCTTAATAAATTGAAATAAGGGCAGGAGAAAGATTATGATGGTTCAAAAAACAGTTTTACACGTCAAAATATATTATATTTTAAAACTAGATGAGTTCGGTCTTTCCTATCTAAATACTCTAAGAAGAAAAACCGAAACAAACTCAAACAACAAACTAATAAAGATCTTTCAAGATATCAACCCATAAACGTCCAGTCTACGCTTTTGTTAATCAGTCAGAAAAGTAAACTTAGTTATAATTTCATCAACAAACCAAATAATAAAAACCATAAACGAAGGCAAATGACAAGCTATAAATCTCTTAATTATTAATTTTCAAACTTTTTTTTTTCTTTAAAATTTAAACTAAACTATAAGTAATATACCTAAAATTAAGCAATTATTATTTTACATTAACATTGCACCTTTTAATTTATATATTTCTAAGTAGTCCGTTCGCATGTTTTATACTTATCCTAGTTATACAGGGAAACCTATTATTAGCCATACAATACTGTAACATACATACTCTATAACATACTATATATAACGCTGTTGGTTGCCTAAATAAAGAAAATAAATAAAAAATAAAATGTAATTATAATAATCATGATGCACATTATGGGCTTTAAGCCTACAGGCTCGAGTTTAATGTTCATGAACCTCTGAGGCATCACGACTTACTTTATTAAAGCTTGTTACACATTTACGTAAGATGTTGCAAATTTTAAAGGCTTGTCCGTCATCTCTACTTAGCCTTATGTATTAACATCAAGGTGGAGCTTACGTCAGTTCTCTGTTTCTTTAGACAAGGGTTGTAGAAACCTGCAAGTAAACAAATCTACATGTTAGATACTTAAATTATAAAGAAAAAATATTATGTTTTTGGCACGTTACAAGTCCAAGTTCAAGTGAACTTGGACTTGTAAATAAATAACTTTATGTATTTCATAACAAAAATACATTTGTGTCGAAATATTTGCATAGTAGGTACACAAAAGAAGCAACATAAACAATTATATTATAACTAAATATACAATTCGAGGCGAGTAACGAGGTTACGTTACTCACCCATTATCGAAGTTAGAACGTCTATCCAAATTAAAAGCGCTAACTTTACAAACATTGATATTCTCATTTATACAGAACAAAGACCCTAGATAAAAATTACAAAAATACATTTAATGTCGAAATATTAAGTATAAAAACAAAGCAACATTTTATTACAACATCAAAGAGCAATATTAATACACTTAAACAATTTACCAGCTCGGTGCCAGAGTTTCTCTGAGAGATTTTTTCAAAGATATCGGTATCCTCACAGTGGCATCACAATTCATTTTCGCCAACATATTATATATTAGGCAAAATATACACTTATATACTAAAAACAGTGATATTCACAATGTTAACACTAGAAATAAGGACAAACTACGTACTCCCTTTCACCGGCTTCATAAGGTTCATAACTCATTTGTTGGGCTTGGTATAACCTTTTATAACAAGCTACCTTCTTCTTTGCTAGATTTGCCTTTTAATGCGTTCAAAACTAAAGTAAAATCCAACCTCTCTTCAAAGGCATACTATTCTATCAACGACTACTTAAATGATAAGAATAGTTGGTCGCTGTGATTAACTCAAGACAATGTTTAAATGTTCTTTCTCCAGAATTAGCTTACTTACTGACAGGTTATATGAGTTTATATAATTGTTTATAATTTTACTTTATTTATTGTTGACATAATCTACTCATTACAATGTTTTTTTTTATGAGTTGTATTGCAATATGTGGTTAGCTAGCGACCTCGATAATTTTTTACTTTACCTCAATGGTCCTAGTTTATCAATTATAACTTCTAGTTACAGCTATATGTAAGCGGGCACGCCCTTTATGTCTGGAGGCTTTTATTTAGATATTGTTTTCGTTAAGTTATTTTTATTTCTGCTTGAGTATAGTTCTCGATGTTTTTGGTTGGTATATTGGCGTGTGCTAGCTGTCATATGGCTATTAATTTTATAATTTAAATTATGTTTTGTGTTGCGTAATGTAAATATCATTTTGCATACTATTATATAGAATCTTTTTTACTGAACAGACAGCTGTGCTGCTGGGGAGTTTGTTGCGCCACTTCTTCTTCCCAGCTAAAGCACTAGGAAGTGGTGAATGGTGGGCGTTTTGGGGGACTGTCTTATGTAATTTTGACGTTCGAAAAGTGCTGATTCTCAGCCTAGTTTGAATAAATGACTTTTGAATTTTGAATTTTGAATTTCTTACTTAATTCAAGCACTACTTTTAAGATTTTTGTCATTACAAAATTCGTCAATGCTACGTAATGTACAAAAGAAATATATAACATAACACGCCTGTAATTCTCTAAGGATTAGGCAGAGGTGTACCTATAGTACACCCACATTTTACCAGTTATGTTTTAAGTCCCATGTAATAGGGGCCGAGCCTATTGCCATCAACCGGGGACAAATCCAGACTCCGGGCTGCAACTAAGAAATTCCTGATGGAAAAACCCAGTAAAACTTTGCTCGACCTAGGAATCGAACCCAGGAGCTCATGCTCAACAGTAGCGCTTGCGATCACTAGACCAACGAAGCAGACAAAAGAAATAAATAAGTAATAATAATCATTAAAATTACGTATTGTACCTTCCAAGACGAGAAGAAGTGTGTTGCAAAGTTTTCTTCAAAAGCATGGCCAGCAGCATCCTCTTGCTTCCGAAAACTGTGACCATTGAATCACGACACCATTTTGAATATCCGGTTTTTGCATTGAAGTGGTAATTCATTGTCATCTTTTCCCCTGGCTAAGGGCCAGTTTCTCGAAAAAAGATATCGCAAAATCAATGTGACAAATAGACAAGCGCGCGTAATACCCATTCGAAGCAGCTAACGAGCGCTTGACAATTTGTCAAATTCATTTTGCGATAATATTATATTAATAAATAAATAAATTTCGTTCGAGATACTGGCCAAATATGTGCTAATCCAATTTAGTAGCTACTAGTAGGTATTTAGCATTACATTCAATGCAACAAAGCATTAAAAACTTCAAAACATATTTGTTTGCTACAGATGATTATAAGTGCCTGATCCTCATAAAACCCGATACAACATTCAAGAAACAAAACAATGTTAAAGAAACTATGTAAAGGTACCAGTTCAGACGGTATGAGACATAAAATTTCAACAGAGTTTTCTTTCAAGAAAATTGAATATTCATGTCGGGAGATGAGAACTATCCCTCATACAGGCGCTCGTTTTAAATCGTTATACCGTGGCTCAATGTTTTATATTTAAAACTTTCAGCTCTACTAAGCCATTCATAAGGCTTTGAATATATCTCGGCACATTCATTATGTGTCTGTTTGAAGCCCTGAATATTGATAAGACTAGTTAGTTAGACCTAAAGAATTGTTTTGGAAATTCTAAGAACAGTATCTAATTATGTATTTACAAAACACTGGCAATTTAGATTCTCACAAAAGATAAAGTTTAAAATGAGTTTAAATCTATTCTATTTCAATTTAAAACTCAGTGAAATGTTAATAGAAACGAATTGAATAGGGGTCTCTAGAAGACTGAACTTGAAATGTATATGATTTTCAGAATAAATCTATTTTCTGTGCAATTTCACATATAAAATAGAAAACTATATAAAGATCCAGCAGTTTTGGGTGAAGTTTAAGCGGTAAACTAGTCGTGACAGGGAAATGAAATGAAATGAAATGAAATGAAATGAAATTGTTTATTCTGTAAATAGGATATTGCAATCACTTTTACAAGTCATATTAAAAAAAAAAAAAAAAAAATTAAAAAAAAGAAGAAAATGCTAGATGAGTTCGGCGTTTCCTATCTGACTACTCTGAGAAGAAAGACTGGTCACAGTCTCTTTTAAAGTCCAGACATAATCTTGGTCAGGCCATATGAGAACCATGTAGATTAGTGTCTGAAATGGTCTTTTGAGGAAAGAACCACACAGATTTGAGTGGACCTGTCCAGTCAGTGCAAGCATTTGTCAGTAATCGTAGAGCTCAACTCAGAACTTAAGGAGCTCAACTCGACGAACAATACCAAAGAAAGGACATTTGGGTAGGTCGCATAAAGTACTCAAACTGCCAGACCATCATTTAAACTAACTGAGAAAGAAAAAATTAAAGAAAGAGGAAAAACAATAAAAATAAAATATCCACATAGTCCTCACATTCACAATAATTAAAACAATATAATACTTTATAAAGTAATCATGTTATTTTCTATATAATTTTCAACAATGTCAATATGTATATAAAAACTGGTATTTTTAATGATTTACGTAATAATTAAAATGTCAAATTTTGTGGTTTTATCACAAAGCTTAGCAGAGCGAGCAGCTCAATCCCACGCTTTTTTATCTTCTAAATAATCAGAAATTTTATAGTACCCTTTTTTACAAAGTTTGGTTTTAATACAGCTTTTAAATCGTTTAATGGGTAAATTTCGAATATCAATGAGAAGTTTGTTGTAAAAGCGTATACATTGACCCATGAACGAGTTGCCTACTCTGTGGAGACGTGTGCGATGTACAGCAAGGTTGTGTTTATTCCTGGTATTTAAACTATGAATATCGGTCATTTTCTTAAAATTTGATATATTTTTGTGTACATGTAATAGGTTTTCAAAAATATATTGTGAGGCTACAGTCAGGATGTTTATTTCTCTGAATTTTTCTCGAAGGGAATCCCTTGGACCTAGGTTGTAAATGGCTCGAACAGCCCTTTTCTGTAGAACAAAGATAGTATTAATGTCCGCACAGGTTCCCCAGAGAAGAATCCCATAAGACATAAGACTATGAAAATAACTAAAATAAACAATTCTGGCTGTATCTACGTCAGTTATCTGTCTAATTTTTTTAACAGCATAAGCGGCCGAACTAAGCCTTCCTGACAATTTTTCTATGTGTGGGCCCCATTGTAATTTACCGTCAATAGTTATTCCAAGAAGAACTGTTGACTCTACAGGGTCCAACTCTATTCCATTAACTTGAACATTAGTAGTTAGCTGCCTGACATTTGGCGTTGAAAATCTAAGGAGTTTAGTCTTTTTTTCGTTCAGGAGAAGATTATTTACATTAAACCAATGCACAATTTTAGAGAGTGCATCGTTAACTTGTTCATAGTTGACTAACTGACGTTTGATTTTAAAAATGAGGGAAGTGTCATCTGCGAATAAGACGATCTTGTGATTATCCCTTATGTGGTAAGGTAAGTCATTTATATAAATTAGAAATAAGAAAGGACCTAGAATTGAAGCCTGCGGAACGCCCATGGTGACCGCAGATCCTGCAGATCTCAAAAGGGGGTTTTACCATCTGACAGAATTAATAACAATGACTATACAAGCAAATCCATACATATCAATTTTATGCTGATATCGACGCGCAGCGAATAAATACAATATACATTTTATTTGAATTAGTAATCAGTACTCCCATAGCGTTGTTTAAGTAAAAAAAAAGGACGCATTCGCTGCGGGTCGAACATTTATCAGTTTTGGTTGCTTGTACTTTCTTTCTAACTTCCAATACACAAGTTGAACTCAAGTTTATCATTTAAATGTTACCTTGCACATACAATGACATTTAGCTTCTTTTTTTTAAGTTAAACAGCGACTTTACAACTACACAGAACAAAAGAGAATGTCATACAAAATACTTTTAATAACAAAAATAAAAGTTCATTCAGTTTCAACAAACAATAAAGTATTTTTTATACTCATAAAAGGTCCACTAGCATCATGGAATTTGTAAAAATAAAGCATTCATTTCAATGATGTAACCAATATTTTGTAACAATTTAAAAGAGTGTCCGTGGAGTTTCTTGCCCGTTCTTCTTCATAGGAACCTACGCTTTGGAATGGGCAACTAGCTTCATATTTCTGACTGACTGACCCCTTGACAATTCAAAAGTGCCTGTAAATGGTTTAATTGAAATAAATGCTTTGAGTTTGAGTTTGATATTGTAGTCACCGAAGTCAAGAAATAATTGAATTAGCTTAGTTTTAAGCCACCTACTCTGTCTTTGTTTAGAAAAGCTATTTTCCAGTGTGCATAACATTTTGCGACAACTGTATTATACACATCTATTCTTACTCACCTTTTATCAACACAGCACAATCCCCTTAACCCTTTACCGAGTTAAATGAATCATAAAATCAATACGATACTAGTTGAAAATTTTCCAATGCAATTAGTGTTGCATCGATATGAACGTGGCTCTACTTGAACAAATTGTCGATATGGTACATAAGGTGCTCAATTAACTCCAAGTCATACACAGGTGTTTGATTTTAAAACTGAATTTCATTTTGTATTTTCGAGTGAAGTTACATTTTGTGTTGGGAAATGATTGTGTAAAGAAATCGTTTGTGTTCATTATGATTAGGTAGTTTTAAACCGTTCGTTCTTGAGGAAGTCATTTTTGGTAACGGAACTTTAGAGTAATAAGTTCAGTTGTGATGCAAAACATGATTATTTAGGTCACTACACAAAAAATGAAATTAACATCTGCTTTATGAGGATCAAGAAAATCTCAGAAGCTTTACTGAAACATTTTTATTACAAAGAATATGTGCCCGCGGCCTCTCTCCCGTGACTATGTATTCTGTTTGTATTATAAATTAATGGGAACGTGAAATCATAATATCGTCCATTAACTTCTGTTGATTTGTAACAAAAACTTTGGTTTAAGTATATAGCATAATCAGAATATAATCTACCCACGGCTGGGTCACAGGCCTCCCCTCTATGAGAGGGAGTGGGCCGTAATCCACCACGCGGGCGCAATGGGGGTTGGTAGATACAAGTATATGTACGAAAAAAAATAATGATCTTTTTTAGGTCCCAGAGCTATTACAAAAAAATTAAAATGTGGTCCCCTAAAATTGTTATTACAAAAAAAAACTAAAATTAAAAACGTGCTCGACATTATAACGTAAATCTCAGCGCACCTAAGTTCGTCACGTAAGAGACGTCGCGTCATGATCCGGAGAGCATCGGTGCAAACAAAGTCGAAGCGTTCCGAACTGAGAGTTCGAGACGCTTCGACTTTGTTTTCGACAGACTCGACACACTCACAGGTGTGTTTGTTTTCCATTACGTCACTACTTGTGTCAACGCTGCTGTGTTGCTCGCGCGATGGTCTTTTGGGATATGGATTGAAGAAAACAGATTTTATATTGTTTCTGAAATTAACAGAATCTTAAACACTACTTATGGAAACACCGTGACGAGATGCCCTAGAAAGACATATAATGACCTTATTGTGATTCTAGATGCGCTCCGCGGTTTTACCCGCATAAATAGGAATATCAGGATAAAAATTCTATTCTATGCCCAAACCCAGGTCACGGTCTACCCATGTGCAAAATTTCATCCAAATCCGTTGAGCCGTTTTAGCGTGAAATCGTAAGAAACAAACAAACAAACTCACTTTCGCATTTATAATATTAGTTAGGAATTTAGGGTTCCCTCTATCTCGCAGAATTTTGATGCTCCGAAATTTATTTGGCATAACACACTTGGCATAATCTTCTTTAAACGAATATATATATGGCTTAAAAATCATTTAATATAATTATTGTTTGGCCGAATGTTTATATGTCCGAATTTACAAAGGCATACTTTTAAGATGGCAGAATTTTATTTGGCATAATTTACTTTTGGCAAAGCTTAATTTCGCATATTTTCGTTTCACATAACGTTTATTTAGAGTGACGATTATTTAGAATAATTTCACTTGGCATATTAAGAAGATGGCAGAATTTCATTTGGAATAATTTTATTAGGCATAATTATTGTCATTTCTATAAAATGTAATCATATTCTTAACCTTAAATTAAAATTAAAATATTGTCTTAAAAAGTCAATAAGTTGTACTACAAAAGTTAGTGAAGTGACAGAACCGAATCGCTGCAAAACCGACTGCACGTAGTCTTGTCTGCCCTACCCCTAGAGTGTAATTTAAGCCCGCGTAGGCGCGGAGGGGCGAGGCGGCCCGCGAGCTGAGAAGCAGGTGGTTTTAACGCTCGCCGCCGCGGCTGAGGCTGGCCGGCGAAGCCGGCCAGCAAGCCGAAGCTGCTGTGGTGAGCGTTACAACCATCTGCGACGAGAGGCTTGCGTGGGATCGCCGGAGCCCCGCAGCGTCGGAGCCGTGACAGAAACCATGCCTGCTGCATGTTGCATGCTTGCTTGCATGTTGCATGCTTGCTTGCATGCTGCATGTTTGCTTGCATGCTGCATGCTTGCTTGCATGCTGCATGCATGGTGTGTGCTTTTTTGCATGTTTGCATTCTACATGCTTGATGCATATATGCATGGTGTGTGCTTTTTGCATATTTGCATGCTACATGCTTGATGCATGCATGGTGTAAGCTTGTTTGCATGCAAACAAGCTTACACCATGCATGAACTATGAATTTTCCGTAATGTGATAGATGAGTCTTTCAATTATTATGGATATGAAAAGTATACCAAAAGATGATTCTAACTGTAAACTTTCTGAGATATGATAGTTCTACCTTTTAATGATTGATTATCGATATGAAATGTATGTATGCCAAAAGACTATTCTGACAGTGAACTTTCTGCAATATGATGGTTCTACTTTTTAATTATTATGGATAAGAAGTTTATGCCTAAAGACGATTCTGACAGTGAACTTTCTGCAATATGATGGTTCTACTTTTTAATTATTATGGATATGAAATTTATGCCTAAAGATGATTCTGACTTACAAAATTATGCGTTTTTAATGTATTATAAATGAGTGTATGCCAAACGATTTTCTGCGAAATGAAGTTTATGCTATGCGCTGTTATGCAAAATAATATTATGACATAAAAAGTTCTGCTATAAAGGGGGGACCCAGGAATTTAGCATTCTTTAGAAAGGTCAAGTGCGTAGGTAGTATTCACAAAAGGATTATGTAAGGATCGTAGTAGGTGGCATTCTCACTCACTCGAGCGTGAGTTTATGTATGTATTTATACAAGGTGTTACAAACATCGTGAGGAAACCGGCATGCCTGAGCGATATTTCTCGACGGCATGTGAAGCCAAGTCAGAGGCCCATGGGCGGCTTTAATACTCTGACACCAGGTTAGTCACTAACCACAAGAAAAGAAGAAGAAGAATACAAGGAATTTCTTTTGATATCCCATAACTCTAGGGTATGAATGAGACCATACCAAAGAATCAAATCGAATGTTTTTTTTTTTTTTACTTTTATTTTTTCATTTTTCATTCAAAATAATTCGACAGTCACGATTATTTATGTAAAAAACCCTGAGGTGAAATATTAAAAAAAACATTTTATTCAGACAATTTTTGTGCATAAAATCCAATCCGTAACGACGGCCGCCCGCGCCCCATGTAATAACCCGGTAAAAAACCCCACTGAAAAAAATAGAGGGAATTATTATTTTTTCGATTTTCCTAAAAAATTACCACATAAATAGACTCTCAGTACGATACCTAACAACACCCTCATGGATCGGACAGGGTATTTTTTACATGTTTATTTATTTATTTATAAAGGTACACCAAGAGCTGCTCTAATAATATATGTTAAGTATGCTACTACACCTTGTATAAATGTGGTAATTTTCTGGAAAACACAGTTGAAAATTTTGGAGTATAGAAAGTTGCACTCTCTCATACACTCTCACTTACTCTCTCTCATACACTCTCGCATACACTCTCGCATACACTCTCACATACAGACACACGTGCGTAGAGCTGTGCGTAGTGTACAGACACACTACGCACAGGTATACCTGTGCGTAGTGTGTCTGTGGTGAGAGTGTTACACTCAAATCAAACTCTCACTAACATACTTAATCTTATTTTTATTTGATATTTTGAGTACCTACGGATTTGTTTTAATGGATTAAGTAATTATGCTGTACTATGGAAGAGTGGAGTCTCGTAACACAGGCATTGTTTACTTAAAAGGAGGCTCCAAACACGAAACCCTTTTTGTAAACTGAAGCATAAATAAAAACTTTATTTTTTATTATTCATTAAATAAAGCCCAGTACATTGCGTGCCTAATCTCTTGGGATCGAAAGCCATCGTGTTGTGATACTCAAGAGAATCTATGCAAACATGTTGAAGTGTCTAGACGCGGCGGTGTTTGTGTTATATTACGTCACACTACTTGTGGTAGTAGTCATAATGGCTTTATAATGCAGTTTAATTTTATCGGTAACAAGCTGTTGCCTGTGATTTCTTTAATATTCAATAGAGAATCAGGCCTTGAGTAGGAAAAACAAATTAAAAATCAATCTTAGTCCTCCGGTTCATCCTGTACGGAACACAATTTTTCAAAACAAGTTTTGTTTATGTATTCAGTGGTTTAATTTTTATAACCATTGACTGTCAGATGATTTATTAACAGATAACATGTTTTAAAATCTCGACCACAACAAAAAGTGTAACAGACGGAGATTTTGTTGGAAAAAAAAGGGTGATAGCCAAAGTGAAAGAGCAAGGGCAACACTGAAGAAAATTGGCGTTATCTCAATATTTACTTACAAAAATCTGTCCAAGTTAATTATCAAATAAATTATCTTTAGGAAACTTGGCTTAAAACCCTTTTTTTGGCTGACTTGTTAAATTTAAATTTGGTTCATCTGAGACCTGAAGTTTTTCTGAATAAATAAAAGGAAAAAAAAGGGAACTGAATTGTCAAGACCTAAATAACTACTGTAATTTATTCAGAAATGTTAACTGTTTTACCTTTTTTTAGATTTACTTATGTAAATCTTGATAATTGATAAACAATGAAGAAGCGAGAAGTTTATTGTAAAAAACTGTTCATTTAAACGCCAGAAATTTTAAGTTAATAAAATTAGATAAAACTTTATACAAGTATTAGGTCACTCACAACTCAATGAAGGCAGGGTATTCTTTTGTATCCTCTCAGTCAATAAACAACAAGGTATCTTCTTGCTCTAAAATAAGTCATTATCAAAAAGGAGATCAGCAAAATGCCTTATTTCATCAAAATATTCAAAGTATTTCTTCAAAATTATTAGAAATTGAAATGTTAGACTCCTAAAGACTGGTTTCTGGCTATAGATAGAGAGAAGTGAGGTCTATTCTATGGAGTGGGGCAATACAGGCATGTAATGAAGATACATTTGTGAATGATATTTGGAGAGTTTGTTGCGCCACTTCTTCTTCCCAGCTAAAGCACTAGGAAGTGGTGAAGGCCGGGCGTTTTTGGGGGACTGTCTTATGTATTTTTGACGTTCGAAAAGTGCTAATTCTCAGCCTAGTTTGAATAAATGACTTTTGAATTTTGAATTTTAACATTATTTATATGGACACTGACTGACATATCAACGCAGAGCAGAAACTACTGGGACTAGGAACGTGAAATTTTGCTCACGGCTTCCTTTTATAATGTCGGGAAGCACTAAGAAGGAGTTTTTGAAAATTCCACCTTTAAAGGCATGAAAAGGGAGGAATTCACTTATATGAAAAATCTTATTCCTTGAGTTGTTAATAAACTTGAAACTTGGCACAAAAAGTACTAGGCTTGCATGAATTCAAGATAGTAGTATTTCAATCATTAGACGTTGTGCACAATTTCTGAGCAGTAACCTAACAAAAATTACTAGGCTTGCATGAATTCACGATAGTATTCAATCATTATGTTATGCAGACAGATAGTTTATAACATGGATTAACACATAGGATAACGTCAGACTTCCACGCGAGTTAAGCCGCGAAAAAAAGCTAGTGTTATATTAAAAACAAAGCGCAAATACTCAATTCAGCCATTGAGGCTATAAAACTCATGTCAATTAAAACTCATACTGAGTTTATTATTATTGATATATTTCTGTCAATTGTAGGCTTAGTAGACTGTAGATTTGTTGACCATATCCTATTTTGTTAAATACCTGGTACTTGTGGTGGTTGGAAGACATACACTGTCCTCCCATACCTGTTATCACTGTTATTTGAAAACATTGTAAAAGCCAATTATTTTTAAAAGAGTAACCTAAACCTTTATGTGAAATAAAATATTTAGATTTGATTTGATATTCAAGCGTTGTTTGTTTGAATATAAAGTAAAAAATTGAACTCAACTTATTAACTTTTGTCTGTCCGGATATGGGAGCTTCATAAAAGTTTTTATCCATCAAATGTAATGCCCGGTTCACATTAGTCAAGTCCAGTAATCCAGCGAGTCAATCCAGTCCAGTGCTAGACTGGATCATATCGTCTATATTATCCCAGTTATTCCGTCAGCCAGACAAAAAATCACTATGCGTGTTCACTGTTCAACACTATTCCAGTGGCGCTGGAATGAGCGTGCTGGAATGAAAAAATAAATAGTGTCAATCCAATCACAGGATTGAATTGTTCACTGGAATGGGTACATTCCATTACATTCCAGTGCCGGTTCACATTATTACAGTGGCATTCCAGTGCTGGTTTTGATCGCTGGACTGGAATGCTACTGGAATAATGTGAACAGGGCATAAGAAGGTTTGTATAAAGTTTACGTTATTTCAGTTCTATGATATATTCATTAAGCTAAAAAATTGCACTTGGTGGTATTAATTAATACCACTAATTAATTAATTCATACAGATTCGGTGCCCTATGTAATGAGCAAGATTATATATTATTTGTTACAGTGCGCTGCCAACCGTTTTTTTTTAATCAGTCATATTCCTGCCTCTTACAAAAATCGGAAAGTTCTATGAAATTGTAGAGAGCTAAGAACTATTTTTTTACTGAGACACTTAAGTTCTTGAATTTCAGTTCCCACTAGAACATATTTCCGTTTTAGTAAGTAAATCTAAATTGACTTACATATTTACACGAAACGTTTTAAAAAGTCTTAATTATTTCGGTTGTCACGTTTTCTTCAAAATATCGTTTTTGTGATTAATATAGCAGTATGTATAAGCGATTAATAATAAACCCGACGAAGTTCACTCCAAACTGAATTTTGTGTTAGGTAACTAACTAAAATATACAGATTCAGGGCAGCGTAATCCCATTCCCAAAGTGGTTGTACAGGAAGATTAGTGTGATAACTTAGTTTTGAACAACTCACCTATTGTATTGAATAAAGCTTTAATTCTATAATTGTTTATTTAAGGTTATGTTGTAAATGAATAACTTATACACCATTTCCATCAAACGTGTATATGTGGATACACTACTGTACATAAAGTTTATATAAATAAATAAATAAAGACACTTTATTTATCACACTCATATTTCAGGAATTGGTCGGACGCAATTACTTTTGGACGACGCATGAATATCTCTTAACTCGTAATCCTTTGGAAGTACTGGCGCATCTAAGAATGGGTCCGTTGGGGCTGCCGAACCTCCTGAAACACCGAAAGATGGGTAGAGGTGAAAGCAGCTGGGTTATACATAGTTATGTCAAATCTTCATTGTCCCTATCGCGTCCCCCCACGTCAGCATTTGTCAATCTGTCCACGCCAACGCACCACAGCCGAAATATACTCATCACCAGCTTGCAGTCAAAATTGAAAGGAGCCCGTTCTTTCACGTCATTTCTCTTCGGTTCAACAATAGTCTCGGTCTCATCCTGTGCTACCCTCCCCGCACATAACTCAAATGTGAATAATAAAAAAACAGAGGAAATAAATATTTCATCTTGACAGTCCGAAACGACACCTGAGAATGAAGCAAATTTAATGTAGACTGTTCCAATTCATCACGCGTAAACATCATTAGATAAGGAAGGTAAGAGTCAAGTGTGGCGGGGATCTCTCGCGTCCGGCCCTAGTCCAGGCCATGGTACGGAGCGAGAGGGCATGGGAGGCCGTCACCTCCTTCTGCGAAGCAGTAATGCTCGCGAAAGAGGAGGCAGAACGCGTGAGGGAGAGGCAAATTTCGCGCCCTCACGCCCCTAGCCGCCGCAGGAGACGCCCCGGGCGTCGGGAATCGCAGGCCGATTCCCGGCCACCGTAGGCGCGGGCTTGCGGACGGTGAGCAATGGGTAGCTCACCGTCCGATAAGGACCAGGCCCGGGTCGACGGCGCGTTGTGTTCCACGCCTGCTGACATCTCTTTGAGGCGCCTCAAAGAGATGACAGCAGAAGTGAAGGGGTCCGTTAGGACCGATGCCTGCCGGGGTTGCGGGAAAGTCCGAAAGGGATACCGTGGCCCCTGGCAACGTACAGGCAACGGAAGGAACACGGGTGGGTTTTAGTCAGTAAGAGTCTGACACGCCCTCCTGCTCCACCCAGAGCGGGAGAAGTTATTTGATAATTTCCCACCCCAAAAAAAAAAAAAAAAAAAAGGTAAGAGTCAAGTTAATGAGTTTGGGTAAGATAGAACCAAAAATATTAATATATCTTTGTCTAGATAGACAGTCAAAGCCATGAACTCGTCGAAAAAAATCGCGTCCAACTGTTGGCCGCTAACAGTAGAAAAGCACAATGACGTGGGGCGAGTGTAAGACGTAGCTAACACGCACAGCAGCATAACTAAGATGGCTTTTTGTTTTAATTATTTTGCAGTGCGACACTCTATCTAGACATATAAATAATCAAAGGATAGAACGATCGCTTTTTATCTCTGCCAAATGTCGAGTTTAATGTTTTTTGTTCACGATAGTAAAACTGGTGACATGTTAACTTGCAATGTTTTTAGTTTAGATAAACAGAAAAGGGCAATGAACGTTTTATGAGTTGTGATCTCTACGCTATTTTTATAAAAGTATGCGCAGAGTTCATTTTCTCTTTATTTTTTGGACGTATTTTTTTTTGAGGCAAATTATTTTACTTTTACGCACGCCAATTATAATTAGTGCTTGATGGCAAGAGGTTAAACATCATATCAGCTCTTACTATAACTTGTTCTCATGTAGTTTTAATTAAATAACATCACAGACTTCCCATTCCAAATTTATACAATTAAAGTTTTATGAACCAGCGAACAGAATCTTCATCTATACTCGGGAGATTAACGCAGTGAGCTTGCCCCAATAGCGAGCGATATCCAAGGAAAGTTTAGATCGTGACTTACTGTACTTCGCTCCATAAAGCATCGTGGTTCCGTGGGAAGTTCAGCGTGCGAGAGATCAAAAGGAAGCCCCGAATGTTCGGGAAATAGTTTCAATTAACTAGTAGTAAGAACCTTAAAATGCCCTCAACAATAAGTTTAAATAAATTGTATGAGGATTTTTTTCCATTAGTGCACACTGAATTCAATAATACTTTTGAAAAAAAAACAATAATTACTAACCCTAATTTTATATTTAGTAACTCGGCAACTAGAGGTATTAGGATAAGTCGGGAAAGACTGTTCCAGCTGTATGGCCTTAATATTAACACAGAATAAAATACGAAACACTGATTACACATTGGAGTCTTCACGTGTTGCAAACTTAGAAGTAGATCAAGAATTTGAGAATTTCTTTACTAATATACCATCTAAAACGACGGAAGATTTAAATTCTTCATACATATACAGATATCTCAATTGATTTATTAAGAGCAAACATTCCAGGCTGACCGGTCGAATTTTAATTTAAACATATAAACTCTATGAAAGTTATTAAAACTTTTGGCAAATCTAAATAAAATTGACCGATGATCTATGGGGAATATCTATTAAATTTTGTACATTAATAATCGAGACTATAGCAACATACTTAGCTATAATATTTGTGTTTGGATCAAGAAGTCTTCCTGGATTTAATGAAATACAGTAAGGTTATACCACTGTTTAAATCTGGGGAAGCTGTAAAAACACCAACAATTATAGACCAGTATCCGTGTTGCCGGTATTCAGCAAGGTGTTCGAAAAGGTAATGCTCAATCAAATGCTCAATCATTTTAACACCAACAAAATCTTACACGATCTGCAATGTGGTTTCACCAAAAGACGTTATAAGACTGACGCCGGTGTCGCCTTATACCTTACACATATTTACAGCGTGGGGGGATGCCCAAGATGCCATAGAAATCTTTAGTGACCTCTTCAAGGCATTTGACTACGTAAATCACGAAATCTTACTCTTAAAACTTGAACATTACGGACTAGGTAAACGTGCACTCAGGTAATTAAAATCTTATTGAATGATAGACAACAGCAAGTTCAAATAAATGGTGGCAATCTTCTCGGTTTAAAAGTAGAAATTAGTGTTCCACAAGCCTCGACATTCTTTTTTCTTTTAACTCGTTGCCCCACATTAGAAATTTCGCCTGTATTGTGGGTGCATTTATAAACATTTAAACTCACATACACAAACAGCCAGACCCGGAACAACTACTTGTAGGTCATACAAATATTTGTTCGGCATGATGTTGGGTCCTTTCCTGTTTTTAATATTAGTGACTTTGAGTTTGAATATGGTTTGATTTGAAATCTTGATTTTCTACCTCCGGTTTTATTTCACATTACG
Source organism: Xanthia icteritia (assembly GCA_949128155.2). Taxonomy (NCBI): domain Eukaryota; kingdom Metazoa; phylum Arthropoda; class Insecta; order Lepidoptera; family Noctuidae; genus Xanthia; species Xanthia icteritia. Next base: position 8,342,266 of record OX421942.2, on the reverse strand, counting down.
CTTTTTCTGGTGATTCTTGAAACGTGGTTGTTTTTAATTTTATAAGTCTCTCCTTTCCACTGCCTTTATTGATAACTCAATTACAAACTCGCCTAAACATGCAAATGATGAAGCAAACTGCTTAATACCTTTAGTTCGACAAGTTTGAACACCATTTGCCAATTCCATTTTGTTCGAACCAAACGGTTACCTCCCAAAACTATGTCAAACTTTTGCATAACATTTAATTTTGCACAGTATTTTCGTTTAGTTCACAGATAGTGACGCTGTCAACGTTTTGCTTGCTATATTGAAAAAGTAATGAAAAACTCTCCCGACTCAACTCAAAACTCGCGGCGTTATTGAAAAACTATTTTTATTTGAGGCGAGTAAAATTTCTAGAAACTCTCTATGTCTCTTGGGTAGCAAAAACTGTTTATTTGCGTCCTGATTTTATACTGGTATGATAAATATTTTATCATAAAAGCGGTCGCCCGGCAAAAACCAATAGGGACGGAATGATGAAATATTCGTTTTTTATTAAGTTCCGTCATAAATTGATATTGTTGATACCATCGGGAATAAAAATGTGTATTATACCCACTCATTTTCTTTATTCACACAGTTTGTAGGTAACTGCCTCGTTGGTCTCGTGGTTGCAAGTGCGACTGCTGAGCCTGGTCCTGGGTTCGATTCCCGGGTCGAGCAAAGTGTTATTGAGTTTTTCCATTAGGAATTTCTTAGTAACAGCCCGGAGTTTGGAAGTTGGCGGTGTGATACCCCCGTGCCTCGGAAAGCACGTTAAGCCGTTGGTCCTACGCCTGATCTCTCTCCGGTCGTGTCGGATTGCCGTCCCATCGGACTATGAGAGTGAGGGAGGATAGAGTGCATCTGTGTCTGCGGACACACTTGTGCACTATAATATCTCCCGCGCCGAAGGCTGGTCTCCTTTGATATTGGCCGCCGTGGCCGAAATACGGTCTGGAGGAGTATAGGTGTGCAAAATAGGAATATATAAATTTTCTACTAACACCCATAATATAACATCACGCCTGTTCTTCTCGAAGGCTTAGGCAGAAGTGCACCCACAATTTACATGTTTTTTTTATTATTAGGCATTATAAATTTTGTAGTAAAATAAAAATAACATTTCGATTATAACCTTCCGATCGTACTTATGATAGATAGATAGATAAATCGTTTATTTAGTGCACACGAAAAACAGCACAACATACAAAAGCACGATTAAATAATGACTAATTAGCTATTAGGAAATAGCTGCAAGGTGCCAATATACAAACAAATAAAAAAGGAAGAAAACAAGACATTGTGATGACACTATTGGCTATGACACTATGCACTGTGCTTTGTATGCTCATCATACAAATTCATAAAAATGAAAATGATAACGATGATTCATTAAAATGTTAAAAGGATAATGAGAGCTGATAAAAAGCTGTTAAAGGTTGACCTGTAATCGAAGCGTCCGAAGTACCACCCAATAAATTCAAAGTATTTTTAACTAGCTGCGCCCTTCGGTTTCGCCCTTCGGTAAGACTCGATCCTGTGGGAATAACGGGATAAAAAGTATCCTATGTTTTAGCTTATTATAGGTATATTATTATATAGTTAGGACTAGAGAAACATTCTAAATGTAGCAATTACCTTATCGGATTCAAATGCGGGCACATTGTTAGTTTGGTTTTACGAAGTTTCAATAGAAGCTTTAGTTACCGAAAAATCTTGAAGCGTATAATCCTTGGATGAATTTAACCTTTCAAACTAACATATTGCAGTTCTAACCTGTAAATGTCCTTTACGTGAATGTCTGCTATCACGAAGTAATCAGAAGGTTGGTGCAGCACTGAGAAGCTTGTATGCATTATCGTATTTGGAGCTACTGTATTGCTACACCCCCCCCCCCCCCTCCACCCCCCTCAGCCACTTATGACGACATGAAATGTATGAAAATTATTATACCTTGGAAAGGTAGACCGGTACCTATCCAAAGCACGAATATCTGAATATCTACTAAAGTAGTGTAATAGTGAGTAGTGTGTGTGTCTGTTTTAAAGTTTTTTCTGTTCTTTGTTTTTGTGTGAATATTATGTGCCTGGGTCAAATCTTTCTTTTCTTTCTTTAAATCATTGAGAAATTTTGCATTGCGGCACAAACCATTTGAAAATGTTGTTTTTAAGAACGGTACAGTATCGAGTTTTGCAAAGGCTGATTTGCGAGAAACATGTTTATAACTCACCCATTTAGTATTATGTGTTAATAATTTAAAGGAGTCAAAAGTATTATCATTGTTCACACAATCATGGGCTCATGGCAGATACTTACGTTACACATTTTCAACAAATCACAATGCCCCAAGCATGTACCGTGTCGATTCATCAAAGGTTTTATTTGTTCGTCTCGTAGAAATCTCACAAAGCGATGCACCGAGTGCACTTGTGAGTTGTGAGCCTCTTCCGATAGAGGGCGCACGATCTCTTGATTCAACATACAGGAAGTGACGTAAAATACTTAACCATTGTGGTTTAGAGTGCATTGGTGGAAGATTTTCGGGTATTTGCAAAGCGATTGTCGCGTTCAACGAGTCAACTGTAATGGTTATGGAAGTTATTTAAAAATATTATTTAACTGTTCTTACCTTTATCTTTAGGATTAAAATAAATAAAAATCAAAACAATATTATTATATGTCACTAAAGCTTTGGTTTCGTAAGAAAGCGGTGAAAGGTCCCACAATAATGGCTGTCAAAATACAGAGCGTTTTTTGACACATTAACGTCAAACACTGGTAAAAATTACAGATTTCCATGACGGCTGTTATAATATGACGGAACCGCTCTTCTAGAAAACCATTAATTCCCGGTTCCTGAAAGCCCCTGAATATCAGTCACATCTCTTGTTAATTGATTTCATTTACTGTTGTTAATACGATCAACCGATCAGAACAGTTCACTCTAGTTTGACAGCCTGTTAATTGTGTTAATCCGCCTTTCAGAGTGTAACATAAAAAAAAACACAAAAAAATCCACATTCTCGAAAAAGAAAAAAAGTATGACCTACTTAAATAGTACCGCAAGACTCTAACTTGAAATTATTTCTAAAGACGAACGCGTGAATATTTTTTTTCTTCTGGCAACCAAAACTCAATTCGTCTACATCAGTCATTTGTCAAAGTGAGTTATTTCGCGCCTAAAGTTACAAATCCAGCGATATCTAGACATCGGGCTGTTGGGGTTCGTTTGGGCTGACGATAATGTTTTATGTGGAAATGTTTGATTTTTATTTCTTTTCTCTTTTTGTGATGTTACAAAGGGCTGGAGTCTAATGTTCCATAATGAATTGATTGTTCTGTATCCTGTGAGTGTAAATTTGGAGAACTGCGGATTATGTCTTCATTGGCGACCGAGCTCTGCTCGGGTGAAAATACGGAGAAAACGAAATTCCTAAGATATGAGACCTAGCTAGATAAATTTTTCACCCCCGTAAATCCCTATATTATATTTTTACTTACTTTTATCGAAATCGTTAGAGCCGTTTTCGAGAACGTGATTACAAATATATATAATCAAATATTGCTCGTTTAATAGTATAGTTTAGGTACTTCCTACGTTTACTGAGGGACATAGAATGAAAACAAAATAAATAATAACAAGTTTGTAATATACCACTCACCCCACCTGCTATCAAATGTCTTCACACGACCCACACAATGTGTAAAATCATTGTCATATCACTGAGATCAAAATTCATTACCGTACATTCTCATCTCTTCTTTACTGAATTCATAAATTTTTAATAGGTTTATTGTTTTTTATAGTTTTACAATACGATTTTATAAAATTGATTTCATCAGTTTTAATATTTAATACCCCTACCTACCCACCATTCTTTTAATTCAAATTTAAATTCAAAATATTTTATTTCACATAAACCTAAATGGGCACTTATGAAACGTCAGAAGCTAGGTGTACGGTTCCAATTGATTGTTTCCAATGGAGAAGAGCCGGCAAGAAACTCCACGCACTAATATATTGGTTCTAGTGTGATGAAGATATATAATGTATTCTGACAGCTACTTTGAATTGTATTGAATTGTCAATATTGTTACCATCAAACAATAAGTACCCTACTTGACAAGTTTCCATTTCGTTTCTTCATAACGGTTAAAGTGAGTTTAAGTAAGGAATGTTGTTAAATAAAATATGGTATCAATCAAGTACCTACTAACGTAAAATAGAAACTTGTAAATGTATCTACAGAGCCCTGAGACTCTCTCAACTACTTTGTGTGCCATTTAAAAGAAAGAGAATTTTATTTCGCTTTCCTGCAATCTGTGGGAGTAACTACATGAAAAGGGACGGAAGTGTGTAACAGGAAGGCGGCGAAGCGCGCGCTATTTGATTTGACCAATGAGCGCGCACGTTGCTTGACTTGGCCGTCAGATGGTACCAACCCAGGTTGGTACTGTCCGCCAAGATATCAGATGCTCGTTTTATTTTCATTAAAAAAGAACAAGAGTAAGTTCTAAAACCACAATGACTTTTCTAACACAGGCATTCATGAATATACTTACTAAGGACCTTCCACAAAGTCTCCTTCAATTCATCACTTTCGATTAAAACAATGGTGCATGTTGACATATCAATGGCTCCTTCGGGGTGAATATAAACAGACGTGGCATTAATCCCAAGAGAGTGTCATATACAAACACAGTGACGTACACCCAGAATAGGGCTACTGTCAGTTGTTATTAAAATTTTCATGAATTTCGCTCAGAGTGTGACAAATAGTGCCGTTTTGGGAACGCTGCTGCAGTGAAGGTAAAGTTTTGTTGGGTTACAGTTTCGTGTTTATGGAAGTTGATTAATTTTGGACCTATTTTACTGATGTAAATATTTGTGAGTACCGAAAAGTGTGGGTTAGATTTGCTTATGCTATTATCTTATGAGATAAGATTCGCTTATGTATTTGATAAGTATTTATATTCAGCAGTAATAAAATTGCATCTTCTATTTATGGACTATTTTAGTCTTTGCTTGAAAAATCCACACGGTCATGATCATTGTTGACGTAAGATAAAGAAAAAAACAAAAAAGTCATTTATTGATTATTTGATCAATGACGTGACATTTACGAGTATAGCTCAAATGTCCCGATAAAGCGTTTAATAAAAATAGGCCGTACTTAATTAAAACTATTATGTATTGTTCTACATCATTTGTAATGAAATGTACATATTTTGCTGAGAAAATAAATAAATCTTATCGTATAAATAAAATAATATACATACGACAAGACAAATTCCACGTTACCGCGATCGTAAACTGTAATTCATCTCTTTGTTCGGAGACGTAATAAATAAGGTAAGTTTACACATTCTGAACTCAATATCGATATCGATAAGGCGTGGTTGCTGAGTGAATAAGCTACTGCGTGACATGCCTAATCCGCGCGTGTGTGCATATTGAAAGGAACTTTCAAGTTAAAAGTATTTTGTTAAATGTACCTTTTTTGAAAACTTTATCGGGTTTTCAAAAAAGTGTGTAATTCTTTCAGAAAAAGTTTAAAGTTGTCGATGGTTTTTTAGTATATCAATGTTGTCGATTGAAAAATTTTCTAATTTTTTTGTTTGTCTTGAAGTGAAAAGCGTCAAGAAAGATTTTACTAATTAATTTACTTGACAATATTTTACCACACCCCGAACACAGTTAAAAAAACCCGAGGTTTATAGGCCTATGTTTAACAATCTACTTGCTTTTAGAAGCTTCCTCAGCCTGTTTATGTTTTCTGGGTTTCTGTCAGAAAAACATAAAATTCAAGGATGTCTCAAGAGAGGTTCCTATTTTGACAGCTACTCTCGAGGCTTTGCTTCTAAGCGCCATTTTGATATTAGTTTTTTACGGTCCTAGCTGTATCTACTTTGTGTCAAGATGCCAGTCTCTTGTACCAGTTTTTTACTGAAACATTACCATAAGATCGTGAAATAGGTTTTAAGCAGCCATTTTACATTTTTTTACAGAATAACATACTACTTTAATTTAACTTAGGCTATCAAATATCCAAGTCACAATCTTGAAGATTCTTCCGTATCATCATTTTAGACTTAAGGAGGCACCCTTGACATTTTTTTTCACATATTTTCGTACATATACGATTATTAAAGCTCAGGCCAAGTGTTATGTTAGCAGTTAGACGTGCCTCCGAGTATATTAACGGAGGAAACGGCTGGATGGTAGAGTCCGACCGAATTTCGTTCTCGTTATCGGTTTGCGGCCAGTTTCGGCTTAAATATCCATTTCAGCAATATTCCTTTTAAGCCGAAGAAAATTAAGTAACGGTAAATTTCAAAAAACAAATTCAGTTATTCAGAGTAATCCATAGTTACAACAACAAAAAGCACAATAACTGTTAAAAATGCTTTTTCTCTAATCACCATCGAGTAGACCCGCCTAGGGTCTACTCCCTGAGCGGGCGCTTCGTAGTCTGTCTCACTTACGGTATATCCATGAACGAAGCGCCCATAACTTTGGCCGAAACTATTGATTTCGCTTTGAGATTAGACCCCCAGATTGTTTGATTATGTCTTTTTGAAAACAATAAAGTTTCGCGTGATTTAAGTTTAAAAATATAATAATTAAAAGATACTCTCTTACTTTTACCGAAGAAAAACAAGTCGACAAGCAAATAAAAATTGTTTTCGTTTCCGGTTTTCGGCCGTAAATGCAAATCAGGCCGAATTTCGTTGTCGGCCGAAAATAAACACCCGTTTTCGGTCAGACTCTACTAGATGCCCATAATTTAATATTACTAAAGGAGGTTTTATAGCGGGGCGGGACGGTAAAACGTTACAATGAAATGAATAAAGATTACAGAAGTTTAGAACGTGGATGGGAAACAAACATTGTTGCATTAATAAGTAGTCTCATTTGTAGTCAGTTTTCATATACTGTTTTTATTTATCTATGTAACTGTAATCTTAGTCTTGGAGATGAATAAAACGAGGTTCCTGAAAGTCACTGATGAGTGAAATCTAATATCGAATCGTTGACATACATCAGCCAGTCAAATCTCTTCTCAAGCGGTTGACTACCGGTTAAATTGAATAAGCTTTTAGAAATCCTTGGTGAATCTATTTGTATGTTGATGTCGTTTTGGGGACCTTTTTTTTTTGGATGGGAAATTATCAAATAACTTCTCCCGCTCTGGGCGGAACGGGAGGGCGTGTCAGACTCTGACTGACTAAAACCCACCCGTGTTCTTTCAGTTGCCTGTACGTTGCCAGTGGCCACGGTATCATTTTCGGACTTTCCCGCAACCCTGGCACACATCGGTCCTATCGGACCCCTTCAGTTGCTGACATCTCTTTGAGGCACGCCACGTTTTGGGGGCCTTGCGACGCGATTTCCGCACACGTTTTTAAGCTGATATCAAAACATTGTACTTATTTTGAGAAGCCTTTGTATGGCGTACAGATAGTTTTACCGATTCTGAGAGAGTTATGTTACTAGGTAAACGCATGCAGAAGTGGTCGTGCGTTATAATAACTTAACTATTACCTACATTGAAGAACCTACGTCTGTGCGCATACGAAATACTAAAAAGATCAGTTATACAAAAATATTATAGAAACTTAAAAAAACAATTGGTCGACACAGAACCATAAAACCCAATTGTTCCTCGATTGCGATTCAAATCATAATTTCGCTCACATACAAAGTCCTCATTCCGTTTTGTTTGTTTGTCTGCAGGTATATTCGACACGGACGGCGTCCACGTTCCCGGCACGGAATGCGACTTCCAGTTCAGCCGGTCCGGCAGCCGGCCGACCCACGGCCGGTTGTACAGTCCCCGGTACCCGTCCATCTACCCCAACAATGTGCGATGTTCCTACCATTTTCATGCGAGGTAAGAATTGATGGGAAGGTGAAAAAAGTCCGGTCAAAATTAACAAGCTTTACCAGTAGTAGTTTCCATATCTTTCAAGTGCCAGTTTAATTCCCTGACAGAAAAACCTAATAAGACTTTGTCAGACCTGTGACAGACCGTTCACTATAACTTGTCCGTTGCAGTCATGTTGGCACCATTGCTTGTCAAGCTTTAGTTTCAATTCTAAAAGAGTTTAAAATGGCAACTGACCAATGGCGTCACGGAGCAAGTTATAATGAACGCACAATACGTCAAACTCGACACTTCTCGATCGTATCAGCCATTTATGATAAAAATAAATATTCGTAGTTTAAAAAAAAAGATTAGCTTTCCTAAACTCGGAGAGTCCATCTCGGGATAGATTTTTGGTGAAAATACCTATTTAATTATAAATATAGTATAATATAATTAAAAATATATAATTATAATAAAGTATATAATAATATACGTGGACCACGCACAATGGTCCACCTGACGGACTAAGTGCGGAAACCAAACCCCCTAACATAGAATATACGTGGAATTGGGCAGGTGACCGCAAATAGACGAAATTGAGAAAATATTCGACATTTCGTTATATCACTCCAATTTGCTTTTCTGGGAAATCCGGCTTTCGATTCGGATCTCCAAAGCGTAATTGCATTCTTGTTAGGGCACTACGATAGTTCAAGAACTTTATACTGTATTTACGTACATAAAATTAGATCAAGATCTACCTACTAGTTTTATGAAAAACATTTTTACTTTTTTTTTCCAGACCAAAGGAACGCGTGAAAATTGTATTCGAAGAAGTTGCTCTTCAAAAAGGTGACATAAGGTGTGTATAACATTGTACTTTTCTAATACACATTTGTTTACAAAAAAAATGAGAGGGGTCACGGTACCCCCGGTTGGAAAAAAATAATTGCGGTAAACATGACGCAAAAAAAAGAACACGTCATAATAAAAAAGAAACAAGTTTAGGGAAAATATGCGTCACATCCACGCAAAACGGCCATCGCTCAGTATAATGCTGCGACCTTACTCAAGACAGAGCCCCAGTGCTGGAACGAAGTTCCTTTCGCTTCTATACACGAGTTAAAGTTTAGTTACGTAACAAAAAATATGTCGTGACGGTCACTTTTTTCGGTATTACTCTCTTTCACCAATTTAGCAGAGTACAACGTGCTCTATGGAACTTCGTTCCAATAACATTTTAATTTCAAAAGATGGCAGCCCACTGACATATCAAACAGAGCTTCAGGTCTCTAAAAAGAAAAACCTGTGAACCTCATCCACAATATATTGTACAATATTATGACGCCATCATCATCAGTGTATCAGCCGGAAAACGGCCACAGTTGAACGTGGGTTTCCCTCCCATACCATAAATTGATATTATTATAGCAAGCCAGACATCCAGAGGCTTCCAGTTTTGTAAACAGTACTTTTTATTTATGAACTCTCTGCCTTTGATGGAACATAAAAATTACAGTTTTCTGGCATTTTTTTCAATGCGCATACAAATTGTGTTAATAAAAAATATGACGCAGTATTAAAAACAAATTTACAGATTATTACACCAATAAAAGTTATCCGCAAGCAAACAAAAATATTCCAGAAAACCAAACGCACTTAACGAAATTAAACGCAAATAAAAACACTGACGACACAATCATAAAACACTTCGGCAGCCATAATTCTCAAGCTAAAAATCCATCTATAAAAATAAAATTGGACGTAAAGTTATTCCATAAAGTCACCGTCATACGAAGACTGGATGATAAAACTGGGAAGGTATGCGTGATAATCGAATTTTTGATCGAAAATATTGAATGTGATGACGGGCGTGCAACGTCAAACGTGCGGGTAGTGACGCCAGATGGCACCTTAGTTTTGGGACGTGGGATATGCTTAGATCTCGTTATCATCTAAAATTCGTGGGGATTTTTAGAACCCTGAACAATGTTGAGATCTGAAGCTGTTGATCAGATAGTGCTTCGATAAAAAAAATCTGCTGTTTCCTACAAAAGTTTAATACCTACGCGGTCCAAATGTAAGGAACAGCATTTATTTTTATTTTAAACTTGGTTATAATTTCAATGCAGTCCAAAATTATGTACTGAACCCATAGTAGCAGGCTGCGCGTCGGTGTCCCTGACATATATACTTACTCATAATAAATTACGTTAAAGCAGAGATAAACAATGCCTACATTTTGTTTATTATAAAAAAACCGGCCAAGTGCGTGTCGGACCAGGCACAAAGAAGGGTTCCGTAGTTGGGATGAATTTATCGCGAAAACAAACTTAACTTTGTAGTTGAAAAACATGTTCTCGATATATCGATATACGTCACGGTAAATTCTATTTATGTGATAAAACTACACATTAACGATTTTCGGACTTTTTTCTTTACTTATGCTGTAAGACCTTGCTTCCTGCCAAATTTCATGATTCTAGGTCGACGAGAAGTACCCTGTAGATTTTGATTTATTTGAGAGTATCAAATATGTCACATAAATGGCAGTATTTTTATTCCGTTGACTAGAAACTTGATATTTTTAGAGCTCCAAGGGGCCCTTGGAGCTCTAAAAATATCAAGTTTCTAGTCAAGGGGCCCTTGAAGCTCATATCAGAGATCTACGTATTTGATATTAATTTCTACTTGATACCTCCACGCGTTCCTGAGAAAATGGGTCTTGACAGACTGACAGACAGACGGACAATGAAGTGATCCTATAAGGGTTCCGTTTTTTCCTTTTAAGGTACGGAACTCTAAAATGTTACTCAGCATAACATTGGTTGTAATGTAAATAAAACCGACTATACGTACAATATTGCGTTAATTCACAAAAGAGTAAATTATGCAATGCTGACCACCAAGCGATTTCGGGTTTCGGTTGCTGGCTTGCTTCGTTACGTTTCTCTCTGCTTTATTTTCACAAAAATTCGGACATTAAAATGAAAGCGTATGAGAATTTGTAAGAATAATAAATGCCGATTTCATCACAAAATGTTATTGAATTTTAAAATCACTAGAGCTTCTTATACGGATGAAGCTCGTATTGATTTTAAAATCCAATTCCTAAATCGAGTGGACCGCACATAGAAACAACTTTTCTTCAGAGCATCAGATCAAGAGTCAAAACTTCCAAATACCTAATAAATGTTTTTCTTCTTTTTTCATATCTATGCTATGACGAAAATATTGAAAACCGTTTACCATAACGCGTAACAACATCTCCATGACAAACAATATTCACCCCTCGAGAATACATCGTACACGCATGATTTCGGTTTTTGCCGGAATCAAAACAAAACCGGTTAACCGAAATAGCCCAACCGTAACCAATCCCTACAGCGGGGTAGTAGTGTTGGCATAATTAAATTATGGTTTTAACGGTCGACTAGTGCTCACGTAAATGAGCCGAGCTCATAAACTATACGTACTTGTTTAATTAAGCGGATAATGCATGAATGGGTCGCTTTAGGTTACTGCGTCATAATGCAGCCTGGTCTTTTGCATAACAGTTTCGGTCAAGTGGTGCGGAGAAATTAAGTGGTATCCATGGGTGGTTTTTAGATTACAGTTAATTTTGGTTCTGTAATGTTACGAGCAAAAGCTATTTTATTTTCAAGTGAAATAAATAAAGAATATATATTTATTTTGATCAGTCCCTTTTATCCAGACACAGTCCAGCTTACGCTCACCTACACACATTTAACAAAGTCTGCTAATCACTGGATTTGCTATCCGCTCGCCTTAAAAGTTTACTAACGAAATGGCTTCTGGAACTAACATACACAGAAACAGAATCATTTCTCTAACGTTTATCGACAAGCCAAAGTGCCAGCAAACAACATCCCTCTCTCACAGTTTCAGCCACACAGGAACTCACATAAACACACACACAAACTCACACAATATAATACACGCTTTACTAAAATTAGTCCTGTAAACTGACATATTTATTTCTACTCAATCGCACTCCGACCCCCAAGATACAATCCCTGCTTAGTTTGGGGGTCAACGGTCAAACCAAAACATTGTGATGTGTGTGTGTCTATGTAAGATCACGGTATGTCATCAACTTTTCCTATGTCAATAAAACTTTGTGTATTTGTACCATTTTTTTGTATTTAGCACAGACTAAAAGGCATACAACATAACTCAAAGCGCTGTGATTCTAGACAAAATCAAACTGGTTGCTAATTTAATTGTATAATATTATTTTTATAACACTGATTTTACATTCTGTGATTACTTGAACTCACACACTGACTTATTACTTATTACTTGTTAAAATGTATATAATATCGTATAATTTTACAATATTTGTAAATATGTGAGCACCATGCATCTATCACATAATTAATTTATCCGTCATTGCTACATTTTTCATTATTTTTACCTATCGTGGTATAGTAATCTTATTCTAGGTGCATCTATCGTCGTTGCAGTAATCGTCTTCATATATAATTATATAATTCATGTATACAAGATATTGTGAAAACATTTTAAAAGAGTAACAGTGGAGTTTGTTGCCCATTCTTCTCCATACGAAAACTACCTTTTGGAATGGGCGACTAGAATCAATTCTTTTTTTTGTAAATGTTGACGTTCAAAAATGCCTTTTATGTGCCTAATTGAAATAAATTCTTTGACTTTGACTTTGTAATAATATCTTCTTTGACCAGTAATTTAGGTATCGTTGCGAAACCTATTAGACATGTATGCCTGCATGGTTAGCAGTGAATATAGAATGCCTTATCCTAAAAATAAACACATTTTCAGACGAGTGAAACCCACTGAGAATTTACTCGTAAAACGCCTGCGTAATCTGAACATTATTTCCTTAAACTGAATTAGGATGTTTTGCTTCATCAGTCACAAACATATTATGTCCCTGTAGTAATTATTGTTTGTGCCTAGATAACGGAGACCACACAATCTACCTGACCGCCATCCTCGTATGAACATAACACAACCCACTTTATAACACACCCACTCGACTTTATAACTGGGTCAACCCAAATAACTTCCATTTCATTTACCTTTGCTATAATAACAACAACCTGTAGGCAGTTTGTTTTTCAACACAATGTATCGCAACGTGGCCTAAAATATCACGAAAAATAGCGGAATATATTATTTTAACAGAAAGAGATAATACTTTTGCTATTGTATTAAAGTAGTAGCATTATAATTAAACGTCTGACGAAAACTTTTTCAAAAAAAAACAACCGACTTCCAAAAAAACACTACAAAGAGAAAAATTACTTTAATTTTGGATGTTGGTGTGTCTTTGGTTTTGAATTTTCGTCAGTCGCCATCGACTTCCGAAATTAAAGTTATTTTTCAATTTGTAGTGTTTTTTTTCGAAGTCGTTTTTTTTTTTCACTTTTTAGTTGCGATACCTACCCCACCCACATTCGAATAATACTACCTGCTACGTAAATAACAGTGACAGGAACTTATCATCATATCATCCACATAGACTAAGTGGGAAAAAGACGTATTATTGAAGCTAACTCAAAAACTGCCCAAGCAAAGTTAATAAAATTTATATGGGACCACCACTGAAGTATGACCTACCAAAAAAAAAACGTTTGATAATTGGCGGAGTAATCGCGTAACAAATATCCAAAAAAAAAAAAAAACAAGATACAGTCTAATTGAGAACCTCCTCCTTTTTGAAGTCAGTTAAAAATGCACATCATCATCAGCACTTTAGTCAAAAGGCGTCCACTGCTGGACATAGGCCTCGCCACGCAACTTGGACCGGTCCTGTGCTTCTCGCATCCAATAAAAATACATAGTTGAACAAAAATAACTGAAAGGTGGTAACGGGACGTCAGGTCATTTATGAAAGCTCATGACACTTATCACAACAACCATTGAAGGTCCACAGCTGATCATGATCATCCCTCATATAATTATTTATTGGGACAAGCACAGGAGATCTTAACTAAACACACTCATTAAAAATAAAAATAGAAAATACAAACAAAGTAAAAATCTATATATTGTTTATGGCACTAATTTTGTTGGAAACAAGAAAGAAACGGAAGAAGTCTAGGTCACCAAAGCTGGATTGCTTATACGCCTCAATGTATCAGATGAAAAGCATGGAACCTGAAAATCATACTGATTCGAAATTGGTATGTACCTACCTAAAAATAAAAAAAATCTCCGAAATAAATATCTTACATTGACCAAGGTCCTCGAATCACGTAGCACACATTTCGCAGGTTCGCTTTTCAACTAATCAACACAGTGTTACCAGTGTAGCTATACATAAATGAAACAAGCCTGAATATTTTACCACCGTGTATAGGTATGGCTCAAGCGTTGACATCGGCAAGCCGGAACACCTTGTAAAGGTATTTGCTCCAGCTAATCCGTTTAAGGGTGGTATCGTAACTAAATTTACTGACACGCCGGTTAGAGGAAAATTTTAGCGGCTCGTAAACATGAAATGAGGTAATGTAACCTCAACTTAATATAGTGGTGGGGTTACCCGCAAAGAAATTGTCAACCTGACGCCAACCAATGATGTTAACCTATCAAGATCATTAACTGCACTAAATAACAGCGTAACTTTGTGTTCTAATAACAACACACTCTCAATAGTCATAATATCCCAGGTGATTGCTCGACGTGGGAGCTTTGAAAAGATCATGCTTAGCAGTGGTAATTGACTCATAATATAAATGAACTTGAGCTGACAATCACATGTTCAGAAATAAGGTAATTACTATCGGATAGATTCGTAACAACCAAAAAACTACCATCAGTTAGAGCTGTTACAGGTTTTGCTTGTCAAAACGGCAGTCAGGTTTTTTTTAAACAACAAAAATATTAAAAGTTTTTCTGTTTGATCTGGCAGCATCGCTATGCTGGCGCATTATTTAAGGATGCCCCAAGTCTATCCTTATATTTATCTATTCACAAATTAGCTCCGACCTAATTTCGTATGTCTCGAAACAGTGCAAACCATTCTACAATTCCGAGTATATATTCTAACAGCCGTCCTGAACATAACTTGTCTAAACTCAGGACATTCCTGTAAAGGAATTCCGTAAGTCCGGTCAGTGAAACTTGACTAACTAAATTAACCTAACTGAGTTATTCTTGCAGTAATATTACGTGGGTTGTATTATTAATTAACTGTAAAATCAGTGCTGTGATTATGTTGGAATTAGCCTTAAAGTATATTCATTACAATTAAATATGCTCTGGCTTTAGTACGACTGACCACATACTTGCATTGGAACAAGTTATCGAAAAATATGAAGAATTTAACAAACCTCCATAATTTAGGTTTTATCGATTATAGCAAACCATTTGACAGCATAAGCCTCAGTTCTATATAGAAGTCACTAAGTAAAGAAAGAAAGAAAATACGTTAATTTGCGGTTAATATGACGCAAAGAAAAAAAACACAAGAAAAAACACGAGAATAACAAATTGGGGGAAAATATGCGTCACATCCACGCAAAACGGCCATCGCTCAGCATAATGCTGCGACCCTATGCGAGACAGAGCCCCAGCGCTGGTTTTCAGCGACAGTCTGATATTTTGGATTAGCAGAAGTAGTCTCAACATAAATTTAAAATATAAAAATATTATAAATGTATATATACAACAACAGCACAAGTAATGTCAGACTGAAATCTAGAGGCGAAGAAATATGAATTTATATTCAATGACTGTAGACGTAGTTACAATAACATTCACATATAGTCTTCATTGCACAGAAAGGTGTTGATTTTTTTAGTTTTAAGTACATTGTTAGTTTTTTTATAAATTTTGATGCGTTATTGGTTTTGAAGGCATGGGACACGGAAGTTACTTACCTTCTTATCTACTTACCTTCTTATAATAAGCTACTGTTGAAATATTAAATTGCCATGCATATAAGAGCAGTAAACCAAACTAACTATAATATTTTTATAAGAGGAGTAGAAAGACCACTATAGGATTTTATCGGTCGGATTGATGACGGTTTGCAGCCACACCGTCAGCTCTGGTCGTAAAGGATTGCAGAGATTAAGTGGCAGCTATAAGGAACCAGGAACTTGCCACATTAAGAATGAAAAACTTTGTACTTTTCAAACTCTCAAAATCTTTACAAATATTTTCACCGTATGCAGTGTTTCAGATAGAATGGATTAACAATTCACATAAAAAGTGGTAAATGATAAATGATTTTATTCCTGTCAATACTTTGGTTTGTAAAAACATTTTTCACGTCAATCATATTTTAAAAACTAGACGAGGTCGGCGATTCCTATCCGACTACTCTGAGAAGAAAGGCCGACACAAACTCGGAGGTTAAAGTCTCTTTTAAAATCCAGACATAATCTTGGTCAGATCATGTGGTGGTTTTGCACAAGCTTCTTATGAGTGAAGCAAGTAAATACTTGCTATATATTATTGATATTCAGCCGCATAGCCTAAAACTCAAACCAATAACCGAGATAGAAACCTTATACTAAAATAAAACACTTCTATCGATGTATAACTTACCCTTATTTACTCAAAGCCACTTAAGTGCGTACTTATAAAGGGTAAAGTGCAATAAACATATAATTACATCGCAGTTTCCCGGTCTGTCAACATTACATTACCATAATGACGGAGCTCCCATACACACTGCTTATAATATAAATCCTGAATTACTCTTAAAGCAATTCAATTATTTGTTTATCTTTATACTCTTCTTGGTTAATGGATTGAGAGAATTTTGAACGCTGTCCAAGTTTGGGCTTGAAATTCTGTGTAGAGTAAATAAAACGGTTTTGCATTTATCTCAAATGTTTACTTTACCAAAATAGAAACGGGTTTGTGGTGGATGTAAAGCTGATAGTTTTGAAGATGTAACACAATTTTACTATTATTAAGAAATTATCTACTACTAAGTAAAGGAGTGCTATCTGTTGGCAAAAGTTCTCACTATATGTGACTAGCATCAAGCAAGAAGGTGAAAATATTCACCTAGGTACTTATAGGAAGTTAAGAGCTGTTACTGGTATTCAGCTGCATCTGGATAGACTTGAAGCCGATCCCAACATACTTGGGAAAACGCTAGGCAGATTGATTGAGGTAGTCAAGAACTGTGAAATGAAACAGGCATTAGAAGTATCAGTACCTACAGCTTAAAATTATCATTATCTTCTAGTTTTTCCCTCAATCAATTACTGCCTGCTGATGATAGTTGAGACTGAATATTAGTCTAATAACGTCAACTTTACCTTATCCGTTGACAGTGACCCAGACTAATTTTCTTTCCTTTCGTGAGTTCTGTGATGACTAGTAACGCCTTCGGTCTTGAAAACCCAGTCAAACCAAAATCAAAATATTTTATTTATTTATTATTTTATTTATTTATATATTTATTTATATTAAATTTATAACACCTTTACAGATTCATCCAAGGCAATGTTATAAATTACAAGGTCAAAGTTTATTTCTCATTAACCTACATGGGCACTTATGAAACATCAGAAGCTCGGCGCACGATTCCATATTTGTCGTTTCCGTGCAAAAGAGCTGATCAGCAATCAGTTTAAGATTTTAAAATTGAAAAGTGTGCCCACTTATCATAATGCCAACTTCATCTGAATGACCTAACCTTTTCTAAGCCGTGTTTCAGCTGGTTTTCAGTATTCCAGTACCTACCAATATTTTGAAATGTTGCAGTAAATTCCATTAAATAATTCTCAGTTATTTTGTCACACCAATATAGAACTTCCATAACTTTTTTAACATCACGGCTTACCAAAGCAAACTCGACAATTTGCCGTAACGAGAGAGTTGCCATAAAATGTATGAAGCTATGACGTCATATGTATGTCAAAAGCAGAAACCGGGGATATATTGCAGGAGGCTTTCGATTTTATACGGGAAGTTGCCCATGGAAAAAATGGGGCTTTCGTTTAGAAGAGATGAAGAAAATCGGATAAATAGGTTTTGATAAGGAACACGTGCTTTTTACATAAGAAATTAGGTAGTTACTGTGCAATTTTTTTAAACACAACTTGACAATACGCATGTTATATCGGAAGGGTTAGCCAGAAGTGTAGCTATAGTACCTACACCCCAAAATTTTATTAATTTATGTTCGCCACCGTACGAATGAAAATTTCCGAAATCCATTGAAAAGAAAGAAAGAAAAAATAGGTTTATTTTTCACAGAAACACGTGCATACAAAAAGACAAGAGTAGGTAAGCAGAAAAAAATAGATAAATATAACAGAAATAGTCGGTAGCTGCAAATCATGACTGTGACAGGAAGGCTTCCACTCAACATAATGCTGTGCTATGGGGGGACCTACAGCACAGCGCTGATTTTCAGTGGTCACCCGAAAAACACGTACGAAAATCAAGTCAGGTTCAGTGATTTGTTTGTACATAATATATAGGTAACAAAAGAAAATAAAATAAACAGTACTTAGATTATAATACAACTATACAACGAATTATATGAATGAATATTATTATTCATTGCAACCTCAACCTATTTTGATACCTCGTAAGATATGGCTTCACTATTCGTTCTGTAAAAAAGTTCAAAATAATCAATCCTACCTACTAGAAAACAAAGAAAATTGCAAAATAAATCAATAGCATTTGGAATGGTAAGAACATAATTTCGCAGTGTTTTAAATCACGAAAACAAAGTGGATAACAATCCAGTAATTTGTTAATATTTTGTGCGATATACGGCATGACCACAGTAGGGTACTTGAAAACTGTGGTCATGCTGTCACACGGTCGCACCCATCCCGTATAAACCATTAATGTCGTGTTAATTATGTCATTTCCGAGGTATATAACCACGTAACCACTGAACCACTACGATGACCGCAACCATATAAACTATTTGTGGTCACAATATTGGTTACAAATACACTGGAGGTAGGTTATATAAAATTAAACTACCGATATTATTTACCTATGTATACCTACTAAACCCTTGGTTGAGGCGGAGTCGCGGTATTAAATCCTATGCGTATGATGGATGTGGAAAAGTCCATCATAATATGTTAAGTGAAACCTAAGCCTGACGATGATTGTCCGTAAATTAGGACCAATGCAGCAACTTGAGTTAGCAGTCTCAGTCAGTTCGGTCACCAACCTGCTGACTGGCAAATCTTTTTAACTCCACAACTCAACCTGCTGACTGGCAAATCTTTTTAAGTCAGAACCTATCATTGGGCAGCTTATAAAATATGAAAATTTCACGACAGGTCAAGAAGTGTCGTTTTCTCTGAAAACTCACCACCGTGTTTACGAGCATAATGTACACACTAAAGATTACCAACAAAATACAACACTACTCACATCATTAATTTCATCTCCTATATCATATTTCAGTGCTACAAACTATACAGAACACCTTATACTTTCTACAGCGAGTTCTGTTTCATCTGTCTCATAATTAATACAGTATGTTCTCCCATTTCAGCTGCCTGCGCCGCGCGGACATCATCAAAGTCTTTGATGGTAGAGACACCAACTCCCCAGCTATTGCCATGCTGTGTAACGAGCTTACAGGTACTTATTATATATTATTGCTAATGGAAAGAGGTTGAAATGTGACAATGGCAAAGTACAATTTGACTAGACATGCAATTTTAAGCAGAAACCATGCAACTAGCCGGAATATTTACAGAAAATGGTCCTGAAGCAGTTCTATTTCGCCCGGTGGTTATCTATTAGTATAAGAACACAAAATATCCATTTTTCTAACCTGTTATATTCTATAGAAACCGTTATTAATCAAATCTTTTCTGAAATGTAAATCTTAATAGTTAAAGTTAATGTTAGTAGTTTAAGTCTTATCTTAAATTATAGTCTTCTCTCTACTAGACCCTGGACCATGTTCAACGAAATCACTTCACAGCAACTCTCAACGTTTATTCCCGCACATTTCTACAAATATCATAACAAGATTTTATTTCTTGACTTCTCGACATACAATACTAATATAAGTGACGTTGAGAAATCGGTTTGGAGATCTAATTTCACGGGATGCGACGATGCGGGACATTGCATTGCTCTGCCCAGCAGTCCCGGCATCACGGGATTCTTTGTCGCTTTACACTCCTCTGCACTTACGGAACACAAACAGAGTTCTCCGACACAGATCTGGAACATAAATTGTTATTTTATCTACAACAAAAAATAAGAAGGTACAAAAATAAAGAAATTGATATGTAAGTTGATCGATTCAGCAAAATATCAAATTGTTTTGAGAGAAACAGATGAACCGAATTTCGAAATGCTTCTGACCCTCTCACTCATAATAATACTAGTATCGATTAGGTTAGTAAATAATGTTACAACTATTTTCAGCTTTAATTGCATCCGGGTCAAGATAGCGCATTTAATTAATATTTTGGTTACTGCCCGTCAGGAACATCAGACGTGCATTTGGCATAAAACTGTATAAAGTGCTGAGCTAGGCTCAGGCCCTTAAGATGCAGTTATATGCCAATGACCTTGAGTGGTTAACTGCGTGTTCTGTTCAGCCAGTAATAGGACTCGCCCATCAAGGAGCGCTGTCCCAAATTAGACGCGTTATTAATTTATTATACATAAAACAAAAGGTATTTTAATAAAACAAGTATACTAAAATATCAATAATTAAATTATTTTTTAAATGGTGAAGGTTGCAGAAAAAAAACATGATAGATTTTGCGTGATTTTCAATTTTTTATTAGCGTTAGACATAACTTTATAAATTAATTTCACTATATAATATAAACATCATCTAAAATATTCCTTTATTAAGCTATTAAGAAAATGCTCTAATTGAACATATATTATTTCCAAATCATTAACACTACTCGTTTAGACGTGATCTTCAGTATAAAATCATTAAAAGTCGGTTATCGTCGCCTTCAGTTATCCTTTCTGGAAAATACAGGTGACTGATAGATACAGCTACAGCACGATAGTAATCGTTTACTACAACGGAAATAATTGTACAATATCTAGCTTCAGCTAATAAATACGACGGGTTTAAGACTGATGATATTTAGCCGGTTGTAGTTGTAAAATATTTATGCCCGGTTGATGGTAATAGGCTCACCCTCCATTACATGGGACTTAAACATATCTGGCGAGATGTGGGTGTACCTACTATGGTATACTTCTGCTTAATCCTTCGGGGAAACAAGGCGTGGTGTTATGTTAATGTTATATTAGATCTTTACCTATGAAATTGCCGTTCTGCAGTACTGGCCATTTCAAATCAAAATAATTTTTGTTTGGCTAAGAATTCTAATTTCAAATTAATTTTATTTTAAAAACATGTTTTTTTTTTCCAAAAGTAGTCATTTGTTTATTGATTAGTGTTACATTTTCATCGCAATTCAATCTTTTTCGTCATCATGGATACGTTAAAAATTCGAGTAATTATGGAATATGAGTACCGTCGTGGCAGCAACGCGACACAAGCGGCACGCAACATCAACGACGTTTACGGAGCTAACACTACAAACCAACGCACCACCTGTTATTGGTTTGCTCGCTTCCGTTCTGGAAATTTCGACCTGAAAAATGAACCTCGCGGTCGTCCGAAGACTTTGGTCGACAATGACGAATTAAAGGCGATTGTGGAAGCTGATGATACACAATCTACGGCTGAATTAACAGCAGCTTTCGACGTTAGCGTCAAAACAATATTGGTCTCCATTTGCGTCAAATTGGCAAGGTAAAAAAGCTTGACAAAGTACGCGTCGAGACGTGCCTTGCACTGCTCAACAGACACACAAATGAAGGAATTTTGAACCACATTGTTACCTGCAATGAAAAATGGATTCTGTTTAATAACCGCAAGCGCTCAGCACGTTGGTTGGACCCTGGTTCAGCACCTAAGCAATGCCCTAAACGAAAACTTACCCCTAGAAAAGTGATGGTCACTGTTTGGTGGTCTAGCGCCGGTGTGATTCATCACAGCTTCTTACCAAACGGGGTGAGCATTACTGCAGATGTGTACTGTGAAGAACTGAACACAATGATGGAGAAGCTGGCATATCTCCAACCAGCATTGGTCAATCGCTCGTCTCCGCTGCTCCTGCACGACAACGCGCGACCTCATACTGCACAGCAGACGGTCTCCAAGTTGCAAGAACTGGGGTTGGAAGCTCTCCGTCATCCGCCCTACTCACCAGACCTTGCGCCTACAGACTACTACTTTTTCCAGAATTTGGATAACTTCTTGGCGGGAAAAAAATTCAATACCCGAGAGGCAGTACAAAATGCCTTTGAAGAATTTGTTGCCTCCCGTCCAGCTGATTTCTTTAAGAAGGGCATCATTAAACTGCCACTGCGTTGGCAAAGATGCATTGATTGCATGGGTGATTACTTCGATAAATACAAATAAAAAATACATGAAAAAAAATTCGTTTAAATTTTTTCATACAAAACGGCAATTTCATAGGTAAAGACCTATTATTTAGACGATACGATTCGTGAGGATTCACGAATCGTATCGTCTAAATAATAGGTCTTTTAATAAGTAAAACATAAACTTTTCATACAGCTCGAAACACACAGCTTTAATAATAATGATTGCTTTATTTTCAGGCCACTAAGGCCCAAACACAAAATACACAAGATAATAAAAAAAAGAACAACGGGTTGCACTCCGGGAGTGCCGGCAGAAGTGAAAACTTGAATATTAACGTTGTGCATTTTTGATACTTTAGAATGGTTAGGGAATAATTTTGCACGAATTGTTTTAATAATCAGTATAAACGCACACGAACATTCGCACAAGCGCCCTGCGCAGCCTAAACGAAACAGCAGGCGCAGGCATATATTTTCGCCGCACGATAGAAAGAGAGGGGGATACTTCCTCTCCTACTGTCTACTCTCCTTCCGTCTTACGAATTTTCGATCAGGTCACGTGTCCTGACGCGAGTTTAACATTTTTTACCCGTCACAAAAAAGTGCACAACGCCGCTAAAGAAGTTTTCACTTCAAAAAATCCTAACCGATTATCGACATTACTAGGTAAGTACATATTTTTCTCATAACGTAATGAGAAAAAGTAAGTACTTACCTAGTGTGTGTAGGTGTAATACTTACCTTATGTCAAGCAGCGTATAATTTTAAGAATTGTTTCCTAAAATTTCTTCTCGAATAATATTGAGCTTAAAACTTGATTCCATAAGAAAATTAATTTTCCTAGAACATTACAGTTTTTCTGGAAAACATTTGGGACCTGATTCCATTTAGATTAGGTAGATAATCTTGAATACTACTCAAGGTTATATCCAGTCTAGAACAAATTGTGTTTTGGTAGATTTTTTTAGGTATTAACACTACGTAACAAGCAAAAGTTTCTTTTCAAATATCGATAAGTTTATGTCGTTTATGTCTCGCCCATATGTCGTAATCTTGAATTGTTTCATAGCGTCCAAAAACTTTGTTCATGAGACCTTCACGCTATGAATTTTCAAATATGAGTTCCGTTCGAGGTCAAAACTAGTCGGAATTACCCGAAAAATGTTCTGTCGTCGAATGCAAATGAAAAGTGAGGTACATACTTTTCTTATCTTCAGGGAGTACCAGAATATTTTGATGAAAGTGTTGCCATCTACAGGAACGTTTTCTGACCCATTTGTTTACATTTTCGTCAAATTGTTTTGGAACGGAGTATATTTTTGTATTTTTCTGCTACAAATTATCAGCCATATTTCAATTTTAAAATTCTTCCATGTGATACACATCCTGCCACGACCGCAGCTAGTTTAGTATGTATTCTACCCACATTCGTATCGGCTGTCACCTAGCTCCTACGACGTCCACCACCTCCCTTTTTGAATGAATAATGCCGCGTCAAAGCAGCGCTGACTTTCGGGGACAGGGGTGGCACGTGCTTATTTCATTTTCTTAAGTTTAAAAAGCTAAATGTTTGCTATGCATTATGATTTCATGGTTCAAGAAGTCAGAGCCATCAATTCAACTCAAAGCATTAATTTCAATAGTCTATTTTCCAGTCACTTTTGAATAAAGTTGCCCATGGTTTTTTTTAAATTTAATTATCATAATCACCTAAACTTGATCTGATCTTGCGTTTTGTTTGTGCAGAATAAACAATTTTGTTTCTTTTCTTTTTTTTCCTTATCTTTATTCTCAAGACAAGCAGCTAAAAATGTGATAGATAAGTAGGTAATTAATTACAGTATTCTGCTCAGTCTTTGCCTTCACCAGGATGTTTTGAATATCCATTTCTGTTTTCTAAATTTCGCACAAATGAAAATTCCCTCTCCTACACATCAAGACATTTTTATGCCACCGAAACAAAAGAATTTTCAAAAATTTGAATTTGGAATTAGTCTGAGATAAATTACAAACAAATCGGTGTATGGAAGATTACAATGCGGCCAGTACTTTTCGAGTTATTTAATTGAGTATGAAATATCCCTAGACCGTGTTGATGTGTGTATATTTTCTTGGAGACTCTGCCACCCCTATAGGAACCGACTCGCTCCAGTTCCGCAGCGCTGTGATTGCAGGCGGTACTCTATACCTAATTTCCAGGTTTTACGTATTCAAACAATGCCCTCTGTTACTCCAGACTATATTCAAGACGTCCACGTTGAAATAATCAACCTTTTCATTAAAATTACCAAAGATAAATTAATCTTGTCAGGGTTCTATTCAGAGGATTCAATAGAAAATTGTAGTCGACAATATTCAGCAGTTTTTGAAACAGGAAGTTCAATGAAAATATTAATTTTAGCTATTGAAGGACTAAAGTGATTTTCTTGCCATTTTCTGTAGATATAGGCACAAAATTAAATGTTATCTCCGTAAGGGGTCCCCGAAACGATCAATTTTAATTGTCAATTTTTACGTGATTGATGCGAAAATTGATCGTCTATCAAATGCAATTGAAGCGATTGACAATAAATACACGAAACATTAACAATTGCTATTGATTGTTTCGGGGACCCTTTACGGAGAGAACATTTTCTGGTGTGCCTATATCAACAGAAAATAGCCTTTACTCGACTAATAAGAATAGAATTAAATTATGCTACACTAAGCTTACCTATTTTCAATTTATATTCGACATTAGGTAACAGTGCATTTTTCATTTTCATCATCCGTTCGTGTTTTGCACCAATCTTTTCCAGGTCTCGGATCGATCGATCAGGTTAAGCTACGCTTACCGCGGTTGGTCTGTGGATGGGTGACCATCTTTACATACCGAGACCCCTCAGTGCCTCGGAAAGCACGTTAAGCCGTTGGACCCGGCTATCATACGTAGCCTTTGACAGTAGTAAGGGATAGCCAGAAGTCCAATAACCCGGCAAACAGTCCTACCAAGGGTTATCGTGTTACCCAGTAACGGGGTTGTGGAGGTCAGATAAGCATTCGGTCAAAATACTGGTATTCAGCTGCATCTGGTTAGACTGGAAGCCGACCCCAACTGAGTTGGGAAAAGGCTAGGCAGATGTTGTGTTCACTTCTACACTCGATGGGCATCTTTTTGAAGTTACTTGATAAATCTATTCTAAAATTAGTTACTGAATTAGTAATTAGAAAATCAATACCATAAAATTAACTGTTTGCTTCTAAAAGGATTTGTCACCTCGACCTCAAAGTAACATGCCTATGCAATTATTTGTTTAGTAACGTAAAGTGGCGATAAGCTATCAACCACATTTACTCTTGACATTAGCGGAATGTAAACTGGACTTAAACCTTGAACCCTTATCTGTACGTGTTAGTCATGCAGAATCTTATCACTGTTTATCTGATGTCGCAATTACTCGTAATTAAGAAATATGGCGTGATATTCATACGAGTAGTACTTTAGTTTAACTGCCCCGTTGGTCTCGAGGTCGCAAGCGCAACTACTGAGCGTGGGACCCTGGGTTTGATTCCCACCTCGGGCAATGTGTTATTGGGTTTTT
Organism: Xanthia icteritia; assembly: GCA_949128155.2. Classification (NCBI taxonomy): domain Eukaryota; kingdom Metazoa; phylum Arthropoda; class Insecta; order Lepidoptera; family Noctuidae; genus Xanthia; species Xanthia icteritia. Next base: position 8,316,417 of record OX421942.2, on the reverse strand, counting down.
TAATTAGGAATTTTTTAGTAACAGCTCCGAGTTTGGAAGTTGGCGGTATGATACCCCCGTGCCTCGGAAAACACGTTAAGCCGTTGTTGGTCCTGCGCCTGATCTCTCTCCGGTCGTGTCGGATTATGAGCTGTCCCATCGGACTATGAGAGTGTACCTGTGTCTGCGCACACACTTGTGCTCTATAATATCCCCCGCGCCGAAGGCTGGTATGCGTTGAGATTGGCCGCCATAGCCGAAATACCGTCTGGAGGACTATTATTACTTTTGTTTGATTTAACAACAAGCAAAGTGAGTCACTTTGTTTTCGTTAGAATGATTAATGACTAGTGACCCGGCCCTGCTTCACACGTTTTCTACGACTTGACTAAATATCAAGATTTCTTTATGTTAAGTGTGTTTTATATTACCTAATACACATCTTCCGGAATAAATTCTCTAAATGAAGGTGAAAACCACATCAAAATCCGTTTAGAAGAACAACACGGTCACACAGCTGGGGGTCTACTCCCAAAGTGAAATCCGTAGTTTCGACCGAAATTACGGACGCTTCGTTATCCGTCTCACTTACAGACATACCGTAGGGAGTAGACCCCCTGGACACGAAGAGCGACTTGCTTATAAACTATTCATTCAGATAGATATAGAATTTTAACGTAAGAGCCGCAACAGGATTGCTGTCTATAGAAGTTATAATTATTATTATTTAACCATTTATGTACACACATAAATATATAAACAGACAAGAAGAAAAGAACAGAAAAATACGTACAAAGGTGATGCTTATTTCTAAAGAAATCTCTTCCAGCATACCTGCGATAGGACAGAGGGTAAAAAGACATGTAGACACCGTGTGTAAGAGTAGAGAGAAAGTAAAATACATAAAATCAAAACAATTCACTTAATAAAATAAAACAAATTATATGAGAATATACCTACTAATGACTAATTCTAATCACTTTCCATAACATGGTTTGAGAAACGTGTAATGTAGTTGTTGATACAAATTACAAAGACTACATTCTTAGAGCTAGCTTGTTTCACTAATTTTACCCTGATGGATTATCAAGGTAAAGTTGGTGAAACATGCTAGCTCTAAAAAAAACATAATAATACAAAGAAACTTAAAAACACAACAAACCTAAAACAAACTTAACAATAATAAATAATAAGAATTGTTTATTGAAATAATTTATTCACATAAATGTTTACAAAATAGGGCCTCAAACTAGAGGTTCATATATAATTATTGGATTAATTAATTAATCTGAGCTCGCTGTTTCTAGCCTAACAGTACGCGAGGTGGCGTTTGTTTCAACAAGTTATTTTATACCGGCTGAAAATCATAACAAAACAAGTTTTTCTTTGGTGCATGGCATCTCAGCATCAGGTGCTCCAATAGTAGAGGATTCCAAAGTTACAGCATGTCAAAGTTGTAACAAAAACTCATCAAAAAAGTAATTTCATACCGCGCCGAAAAAGTGGGACGATTTGAGATGATCCTAAATCATACAGCTGCATGCATGGAAGTAGGGGGAATATAATGTCAGTCGCGTAAACGAACATAATTGTTGCGATGTGACATCAGGGGTAAATTCGAAACTATGGGTAGTAAGACAAAGTAGTCAAAGAAATCATCAAGTCGACCAAACCTATATACTCGTATTGAACAAAAATAAAACGGTATTTTCAACAAGCTTTTGCCTGAATGAGGACACGGAAGCGAATCCTTTAAAAAAAAAACATGTATTTTTATACCGAGCGATACTGCTGATAAGTATCAAATGCTGCGAAGGAATAAATACGTTGTGTTGAAAAGGAAGTGCCAATTATTATATTTCATAAATTACGAAGAAAAATAAAAACTGTAATTTCCTCTGACTTGTCACATTATATTTGTTTACAGCATTTGGTCCATAATAATTCCTGTTTTATTGCACTATCGGTTAGTGCAATAAAAATGGAGCCGGTTTAAAAAAAATGGTTTTGATTACTGGTTCAGGCAGAAGCTTTTTCAAAAACAAATAATGCAGTTTTATTTTAAACTGAAGTCATGGTTTTCACCACTTGTCAAGCCTTTGACCACTTGACCCTATTACCCATAGTTTCGAATATAAACTTTTCTTTTTTTTTTTTTGGATGGAAAATTATCAAATAACTTCTCCCGCTCTGGGCGGAGCGGGAGGGCGTGTCAGACTCTTACTGACTAAAACCCACCCGTGTTCCTTCCGTTGCCTGTACGTTGCCAGCGGCCACGGTATCCCTTTCGGACTTTCCCGCAACCCTGGCAGGCATCGGTCCTAACGGACCCTTTCACTTCTGCTTACATATCTTTGGGGCGCGCGTGGAACACAACGCGCCGTCGACCCGAACCTGGTCCTTATCGGACGGTGAGGTACCCATTGCTCACCGTCCGCAAGCCCGCGCCTACGGTGGCCGGGAATCGGCCTGCGATTCTCGACGCCCAGGGCGTCTCCTGCGGCGGCTTGGGGCGTGAGGGCGCGTAGTTTGCCTTTCCCTCACGCGTTCCGCCTCCTCCTTCGCGAGCATTACTGCTTCGCAGAAGGAGTTCGAATTTAGCCTGATGTTCCATCGCAACAATAATGTTCATTTACTTACGCAGATGACATATTTCCCCCCATTTCCATGCAGCTAACAATTTTTTTTGACTTGTAGATGATCCCAAAAACCGTCCAGTCCGGTAAGGTTTTGGCGCGGTATGAAATTACTCTTTTTATATGTTTTATTACAACTTTAACATGCTGTAGCTTTCATGATTATTGAATACTAGGTTTTGCTTGCTGCTTCGCCCGCGTGAAGATCGAAAATTATCCCACGAAAACGTACTATCGGAATAAAAAGTATCATATGTCCTGACCCAGCTTATGGTCTACCCATGTGCCAAATTTCATCTAAATTCGTTCTACTATTTTAGCGTGAAAGCGTAACAAACAAACTCACTTTCGCATTTATAATATTAGTACTACTAACTACTAGAAATTAAATTTATTCGGTATAAAATTGGACGTAAAAATCGAGCAGTACCTCCCCTACTATATATAAGAACCCTTAACCCAAACATTAGATATAGTCCAACGAACAAGTAATAAAATTCTTATCTATTTACTTCTATAGATAGTAATCCGATCATCTTATTCCTTTTCATTAACCTTTTTTACGCAGGATTTAGGTACTGAACCCAAAAGTCAGCAACAATGAGGATCATTCAATCCTTAGTGCGCTCATCTTTTCAATACAAACCCTCTTCAAAACCCTCTGTAACAATGGAGGATCTGAGATATTATTCAGTACATGTTATTTACATCTGTTTCCGTGTTATATACAAATATATGACGTGTATAACACGGAAGTGACGTGTTATAAGAGAATTTCGTCTCTGCAAATTTTGACTATGCCTGGGAGTTCCTTTGTTGCCGAATCCGAAATTTCGTGACGTTTCGATCAGTAATGCCATTCTTTTGTTGAATTTCCTACGGAATCTTACTGGAATGGAAATTTTATTTTAGCTCCTCGCCAAAGAGTTGTGTTGAATCCCAACGAACGGTATTGGGGATTTTCCGGGTGATAGATTTTCAGTTTAACTTTTCATGGCTCGGGACTGTAAACCGTTAATACGTATTAGAGTGCACTTTCGGAGATTCGTTAAAGTTTACGTTGGCAGTCGATCACAGCAATTTGGTCCCCAAAATTGAAATAGGGGTCTATAACTTGGGAAATGGATTAAGGAACTGTCCTTTCAAGTATATTGTATGTTTCAGTTTCGAAGCTTTTGGCTTTAGTAAAGTTCTATTCCGAATTCGTCTTTTCATATGGTTGCGGTTAGGTTGTACAGTGGTTGATTAAGTAATCCACGACTTAAACGTACTGATGAGATGAAGAGTTTTAAGGGTACGCCAGTCGGTCATTCTTCCATAAAGTCAAAGTCAAATAATTAATTTCAATTAGGCACAAAAAAGGCACTTTTGAACGTTAACATTTACAGAAAAATAATAATTGATCTTAGTTGCCCCTTCCAAAAGGTAGTTTTCGTATGGAAAAGAATGGGCAAGAAACACCACCGTTACTCTTTTAAAATGTTTTCACAATATCTTGTATACATGACGATGCACCTAGAATAAGATTACTATACCACGTTAGGTAAAAATAATGAAAAATTAAGGAATTACAGTTAAATTAATCATGTGATAGATGCACGGTGCTCACATATTTACAAACATTGTAAAATTATACGATATTCCTAACATTTTTACAAGTAATAGGTACTAATAACTCTGTGTGTGAGTTCAAGTAATCACAGAATGTAAAATCAATATTTAAAAAAATTAAATTAGCAACCAGTTAGATTTTGTCTAGATTCTAAGTTGTCCTATGGAGCAGGACCAACATGTTTCCAAGCATTTTTATCTTGGATATAATCCTCTAATTTATAATATGCTTGTTTGCAAAGTGTATTTTTTATATGAGTTTTAAATTTTCATTCTTATATCTTTTTATTTTTATATGAGTTTTAATTTTTCATATAATCTTAGTATGGTGATTACTCGTCTGTTTGACGGTGTACGTTCAAAACTAAAAATTAAATAAATTTGTCTTGTCATTATACAGCCCTGGATGGAAGCAAAATTGATTAAGAAAATTCCAAAATAAGAACCGTGCAGGGATAAATAATTTATTCAATCATTCAAATTTAACGATAAGCGACATACACACACACTCGGACGCACCCCGCACGCACCCACATACCCCACACACCCCCCCCCCCCACACCTATCCTCCTAGATTTAAGTTCAATTTATTTTTTGTATGTACACTCCTACATTATTATTGGTACTAATTTTAGAAGAGCGGGATCTCCTAGCACAGGTATTTTTCATACTTAAAGGGAGGCCTCTATGTAAGATTATTATTTTTATAGTATTAGATTAATAGTAGAAGATTGTAAAATTTACTGAAATAAATTACTTATTGTTAAATTACTTACTGTCCAATTATTTTATTTTGAGTAAATACATTCAGAAGTTTTTCCATAATATCTATACGCCCAAAGGTCTGTTCATGAAATTTTACGCGCTCGTTTTCGTTATAAATCATAGTTTATTTCACTAAATAAATATATAAATAAATAAAAACTAGATAAATAAATAATGAATATTTTAATAATTCGATTAATTAGCATGCATATTAGTTACGTCCACCAACGAGTTCAAGCCGTCGACTAGTGTACCCGGCTTCCAAATATCATCTTAGTACTATGTATCAATAGCATAATCAGCCCACTGCTGGGAAACAGGCCTACCAGGGAGTAGGCCCAGCAGGGTAGTTGTGTCCCAGCAGTGGGATGAGAGGGAGTGGACCGTAATCCACCAGTCTTCGAATTTTTGGTTCTAGGACAAGCCGGCTTTTTCACGATCTTTACCTTCAACGTTTTGAGAGCAGTGGTGATGAAATAATTTACATAAAGTAAAGCGGCTGTCAAGGTTCAAATCTCCGACCTAGAACTCGTAAGTCGCGGCCGATACCACTAGGCCACCACTGCTCTTGTTTAAGTAAGTCTAGAACTAATGAAACCCTTACATCTTTCAGGCTACGAGGTGCTGTCGACGGGTCCGGCGCTGGTCATCCAGTTCACCGCCAACTCGGCCACGCCTGGCCAGGGGTTCGCGGCCACATTCCTGTTTCAACCACCCCCTGATTCAACTGCTGCTGGTTTGTACTTTGCTCTCAATCTGGTTTCAAATTATGGTATGGGTTTATCACTGCTGTCATTAAAAAGCTTCTATCTGTTTTATAATTGAAGGCACGTTTAACATCTAAATATGTTTGAGTAAAGTCATAAGTCATTTATTTAAGTAAAAACATTGTGTTGAACCTGAGCGGTTCTATGAAGTTTTGTCTCTGTTCCATTTCTTTACTCTGTGACCAAGATGTTTCTATACAGGGTGTAACGTAAATAACGCAAGACCTCTTAAGGGGTCAATGTACTCATCATTATGAACAACTTTAACTATGGGACCAACTCTAAAATCGCGAAAAAACAATCTGCTGTTCAGTACATTTGTGTTCGTATAATTCATAGTACAGCTGATTTTTTCATAAACTATTAGTTGGTTGTATACTGAAGCATGAATTATGTCGTCCTCTTACGTTATTTACACGGGCAATAGTAAGTACTTAGGCACAATAATTAATTCAAGTGCTTCACAAATATAATTAAATTGTGATGCGTTCATTATGAAGTTGGATATAGTATGGACTATTATGGACAAACATTTGCCAAATAATTATTTCTTAAATACCTAAGCAGCCAAACAAAAATCCTTTGATTTCTCAGACCAAAGTCAAAGTCAAATAATTTATTTCAATTAGGCACAAAAAAGGCACTTTTGAACATCAACATTTAAATAATAATTGATTCTAGTTGCCCCTTCCAAAAGGTAGTTTTCGTATGGAGAAGAATGGGCAAGAAACTCCACCGTTACCCTTTTAAAATGTTTTCACAATATCTTGTATACATCAATTATATAATTATATGTGAAGACGATGCACCTAGAATAAGATTACTATACCACGTTAGGTAAAAATAATGAAAAATTAAGGAATGACAGATAAATTAATCATGTGATAGATGCATGGTGCTCACATATTTACAAACATTGTAAAATTATACGATATTCCTAGCATTTTTACAAGTAATATAACTCAGACCAACCAACAACACTTCAAAATAAGCCAAACGTTATTAAAGCCAAGCCAATTTAAGCATCATGAAACTCAAATCAATTCTCCCATACCTCTATAATTAGTTATATCAAGTCTAAGATTCATCAATTTGAGATATGGACATTGTCAATGATGTGGTACAATTCTGAACCGTCACTGTACCACTAATGAACGGGAACGGTTAAACTGAACAGTTCAAACTATATTGATTAGTTACAACCTCAAGTTACTCTCAACTCAATGCGAACTTAGCACCGCAATTTGCCCAATTAATATTGATCTCTATTCAGTATTGTATAAATGCTAATGCTTGTAGAATTTTGTATGATGGTGTTTTAGCATTCCATGATTAATTCTAAATAAATTAGCAGGGTGATTGTAGTCATACAAGTGGTAGATTCTTATAAAAAAAAACTACTTTCATAGTTGTAAATGTAGTCATTTTTTTACCTGCTTAGGTACAACCACAGATTAATACAGATTGTTCTCTCCGCAAAATTATTTAAATAAAAAGCGACTCTTGCTCGACACAATAATGTGCAATTTAGGTCGCACAGCGCTCATACCTACAGTCACATTCACCTAAAAGTTGCCTTTCTTTCTATCGCGTAACTTTTAGATTTTCTGACTACACTCACTAAATTGGCCCAACAAGAGTCGAGCCCACCGCGTACTTGTAGCTTCATAGGTACCTAAAATGCGGAGTGAACCATCTTTATTAATCTGTGATACAACACAGTGCATGTGAAGACTTCTTTGCATAGGTTAATTTATTTCTAACAACCTCGTTTAGATGAACCTGTGATGAACATTCTGATTAGATATTGTTAATATGGTAGAATTCACCCACTTTTTTTTTTTTTTTGGATGGGAAATTATCAAATAACTTCTCCCGCTCTGGGTGGAGTGGGAGGGCGTGTCAGACTCTTACTGGCTAAAACCCACCCGTGTTCCTTCCATTGCCTGTACGTTGCCAGGGGCCACGGTATCCCTTTCGGACTTTTACCCCGGCAGGCATCGGTCCTATCGGACCCCTTCATTTGCTGATATCTCTTTGAGGCGCGCGTGGAACACAACGCGCCGTCGACCCGGGCCTGGTCCTTATCGGACGGCGAGCTACCCATTGCTCACCGTCCGCAAGTCCGCGCCTACGGTGGCCGGGAATCGGCCTACGGTGGCCGGGAATCGGCCTACGGTGGCCGGGAATCGGCCTGCGATTCCCGACGCCCAGGGCGTCTCCTGCGGCGGCTGGGGCGTGAGGGCGCGAAATTTGCCTCTCCCTCACGCGTTCTGCCTCCTCCTTCGCAAGCATTACTGCTTCGCAGAAGGAGGTGACGGCCTCCCATGCCCTCTCGCTCCGTACCATGGCCTGGACCAGGGCCGGATGCGAGAGATCCCCGCCACCGATCGCCTCCACGAGGACACGGCGATGCTCTGCCCAAGCCGGGCAGTTCTCCACCGTATGCTCCACCGTGTCCTCCAGGCAATCCACGCAATGATGACACCCGGGCGTTTCCTCCCGCCTGATACGAAACAGAAACCTCCCGAAACAACCATGTCCGGCGAGGACCTGCGTCAGGTGGAAGGTGAGGACGCCGTGGCGCCTCTCTAGCCACTCCTCAGTAGAATTCACCCTTGATTGCTGCCCCTAAGATCAATGAATCATGATTTCATCAAGTTATCAATTTACCTACTTAATTCCCAGTCAAAACGACCTATAAATCCTTATTTTAGTTTGACCTACGAAAAACACATTTTGTACCTACCTACCTGCATTTACTTTTTTGTGGCCACTTATTCAATAAAAATTGGAGTGAATTCGTAACGAGTAACTCGTAAATGCGTCGGCTCCAGTTAAATTTCCGAGTGCCAACACTGGTACCTAGGCTGGGTGCTATGAATAGGAATTTTGGCGGTTGTCCAGCCGACCTCTTGGTACCGCTTATTTAGATTGCAATCGCAAGTCTCACCTGATACTGTTGCATAAGATGCAAATGTCCCATAAAGCTGCCTGCTAGAGAATTCTTTGGTGAAGTGGACATAAATATAAAGTAGGTTGCAGTACCTAGGTTTTTGAATACCTACACAAAATTCCACAGATCAGGAATATATGCGAAGCATAGGAACTAAAAGGCCGCGTACAATAAACTAGGTATGATCTATGACACACCAATAAGAACTAAAGATCCCCATTAACATGTGCTTCTAGTTATCGTTGTATGTGACAAAATTCTTTTTGTTAATCTTTTCTTCCTTGATGACAATATTATGGTTACACTGGTACCTAAAAGTAGGTACACTGGATGCTGAATCCGGAATACTGAATATGAAGCGTATCTTTTATACATTTCAAAACGGTAAAGTTATTATAGAAATTATATTTCCAACAAAGAAAAAAGTCACCCACTATAGCTTAACAAAATTTTTGCCAGCGCCATCTAGCGAAAACCGTTTACAATATTCAGCCTGCAAACTTACTAATGGATGAATTTCACTCTCGACCGACCGGGTGAACCCACTCATGTTTTCGATATACTTCGCTTGGTTAACATAGATGGCGCTGTTCTCAAAAATAAGTTTTAATCCAAACTATTTGTTTCAGATTCAGATCGACTACTTAAACTGAGTTTTGGCAAAGCTTTCGAGTCTCTGGGGCCCGAAGTAAGCGCCACAAGTAAGTACAACCTTCTTTCGTTATCATTTATTCAGTACTGTTCAATATTACATAGTTAAGTGCGTGCAAACAGCAGGTATCTACGTAAAATAGGCTGTCTAATCCGTACCGTTGGGAATTTTATGTTTAACAGGCCCTACAATTTTATGTGGGTTTTATTAATTGGATCACGATTAAATGGGATTAAAACAATACATTGTTGTGTTTAATTAGACAGGTAAGCTGAAATACTTTCATGAACAAGAATTTTTCATCTTATTGAACGGTTATCGCTATTTAATCCATATTTGAAAGCTGTTTTGCAAACAACGTTCTCTCGGTACGAATTACTTACTTTTTCGCTCCTGCAACCATAAATTGGTGAAAAGATTAATTAATTAACGACGATTTAATTGCAGTCAGCAAATCTGGTCGGTAGCTGTGTTTTTTTTAATGTATGTCTAAACACTGTTGATGTTCTAACACAGCATCATGGATCTGGCATGTTTTCATATCGTTACGATTTTTGGCCGAAACAATTTTACTCGTCCTCAAAATATTTAACAAATTATGCAGCTTCTTCAAAGCAAGCACTATAATTTATTTATTTATTTATTTTATTAACGTCAACCAACAATTGTTTACACCAGTACATTAGCAGCATATTATTTATAATAGGATACAGTTGCGGGTGCAACAATTAATTATAGGTTAACACCGCAGGCACAAAAAACAGTGGTAAAACAATTAATTATTAAATTACGACAGATTCATAAAAAAAATTATATGAATAAATTAGATCATAAACGAGTAAACATGGTATAAATTGAATGAGAATTGATATAAAATAAAATAAAAAACAATAGAAACAAAAATAAACAACCGAATTCAATAAACAAAATTATTCTATCAAATGATACAATTGTAATTAAACTAACAAATAGCAATGAGATTTGAGTATCGATCAAAGAAAATTACTGTGCAAATAAAAATAAATATAATAAAAAGTAAAACAAAATGTAATCCTTACAAGTGTGTCGCATGATCGCTTAATAAAACTACTTTATAAACTGCACTTACACTGGCGTGGTGTATATCCAACAAGTCACTAAAGCTATTGAGGATCCTGCATAACCTAGGAATTGGAGAGTTTGCACCAAGTACAGACCTTCGATATGGCGGGCACAGAGGCGTTACGCTTTTCCTAGAATATCTAGAAGGCGCCCAAATCTAATTAGGTTAAGTAAAGTGAAGTAAGTAAAATTAATAGTTCTATGAATACGAAAAACAATCGAGGAGCTCTAGGGAGCTATGCAAATCTATAACTATAATAAATTCTTCTAACAATACGAAATAAATTACTAAGAGCTCTAGGAAGCTATACAAAGCAATGGGTTATGTAAAATGACTTTTACAAAGGCTTTATAACACCAATTTGGCACGTAACAAACCTTTTAACATGACCCTCTCTTAATTTTTAACTTCACAAAGACGGATCCACCTAGATACTGCACTTAATTATAAATAAACAAGTACTTCCTAATGAATTGAGTTCTGTCATAATCTTGATGCAACAGCGAAGTGCAGTCGAGTTACAAAACTTTGAAAACTAGAAGCTTGACTGAATTTAATTTGAAATTAGCTGCAGGAGCGACTTCTGTTTTTAATACACTATCACAGTATCATATATTATGATAGCTTTGAACAGCACTTTGCCTACTTTAAACACTTCTTCTTTTAGTATCAAAAATACCTACACCTATTTACACGTTGCTTGGGCCCAGTAGGAACAAGAAGCTTTGTTTTTCATTATTTATTTATTAAAGGAAGAAACTATCACTGTCCATTCCAAGGTTGCCTGGAAGAGATCGCAGTAAGCGGTAAGACCGCCCATTGTACATTTTTAGTGTAACTTTTTCTTTTTGCAATGTACAAATTGAAGGATAATTCTCGTTCTTAAAAAACGTTCACATTCAAGTCGTAATCTGTCAAACTTGTCAAAAATGTTGGTAAATTTATTGTAGTTTTGACACATTGCGGATGAGATTAGAATGCGAACGTTCTTTAAAATTACTGGAATTGCCCTGCTAGAATGTCACCAGCCAGTGTCACTCTTATCCGAACTTTTCGGTGATTCCAGTAACTTAGTGACAAAACGAGGCGGAGCCATTTGCCATGCCGTCATTTAGACCATTATACACCGTGACATTTTAGTCGTCTTACAAAGAGGGTCCACTTAATGTACCCGATATAAAATACCTCTAGGAGTGATAAAAAAATTGTTACCATTAATTAAGAAAATAGGTACAAAGAAAAATAAATAATACATTAGAATTATGAAACATCCTGTTATAATAATGTTTACGTATCAAACAGTAGAACATACCTACCCAGCGCACGTCGAGTAGATCATTATTTCATCTCCATTTTCTATGAGACAAAATATCGTAAGCCATTCTGGCATACCTAGTCCACGTGGACTTTCATCCAATGAGATGCTCTAACGCTGTCCTTTGAGTAGTGCGGCGCAAGCCAACTCCGTCCCGGGTGAATACTACTCTGTTAAAGATGTCGCCGCTCCATTATTCCTCGAATCTGCGCTGCCCTTGAACGCAAGGATCGGACCGCGCTTGCAACAGGATGTTTCAAACTACGTCTTGCGTCATAATAATGAATATATATATTTTTTTTTTTTAATTATTCAAATGTTCATAGATATCATTTTTTTTTAATGAATGTTTAGTAGTCATTGCATACATGAAGTAAGCTGCTTTTGTAAGACGATTAAAATGCCACGGTCTATAGATGTTTATACAGAGTAGTTCAAATAAAGACGTCATAAAAAACATACAGAAATACCCCATGTCTGTTCCACAATTCTTGATAATTTTCGAGTAATAATTATTTATTAAAAATTCAAGATACAAAAATTTTGATCGAAAAGGAGAATTTACGTTCGAATGATACAGTCGAAATTTTCGAGTTTTTTTTTTGTAAAATTGTGCAAACTTTAATTCCGCCTACGTTTTTGAAATGATTTAGGAACCAGGTAGTATGTTTTTATTTGAAGTAGTTTCGGCTGTGTATCACTCTGACGTAATTTCCTCGTTCTCGACCAAAATATTGTATTTTGAACTAATGATAGGAAGATTATTAATTTATGTCTGAAAGAATATTCCTTAGCAATAAAAATCACATAAATATAATGTGAAAAAATCGTGTTAAAGTAAAGATAGTTTTTTTTTAATCGGTACAAAACCATAATATTTTCAAGATTTTTTTAAAAATAATTTAGTAAAACTCGAATACTATCAAGAATCGTGTATCGTGTATATATAGATATTTATACCTAATAAGACTAGGAAGTTTACATGAATTTACTTTCCTTTGTAATCCGAAAGCTAATCATGCGGATAAGCAATCGTGTTACGGACTTCCTTAATAATGATATTCATAATACAATAACCCTTAGATCCTTTTAACCTTATCTTACAGATGGGCTCACTAATGTAGGCATAGTCAGCATCAAAAAGGATTTAAAACCACATAAACATGACACTAAGCCAGTATTCTCCGAATCAAAAGATTTATACCTACATAGACAGGAATTTATTTAATTGTCTAATATCTTTGTTCCATAATATTGTATCAATGTGTAGACACAAAACATAATAGGAATTACACTTTGGGTACTTAAATGTAGCTACACATTGATACTGTATTATGGAACACAATTTGTAGACGGGTCTACAAAAAAAACCACGTGACGAGACAGCTGTCAAGTAACCGACTAAACGTAATACTTGTCACTTCAGTTATCATGCTATGTCACAGTTGTACTCTTCAATTTAGCAACGTTATAATTCGTTGACGTTGAGTTTGGGCTCTTTACAATAGACAGATTACAAAATATTATATTATTATTATAAATCTAACAAAAAAATTGTGCTCAAGCAGTTACATCTACGAAGAGAAGTTTAAGAATAAATGATAAAGTTTCACATACATTAAAAAAGGAAACTATTGTAAAAATCTAAAATAAATTTAATTTGGTTTTATCGTATGTAGTGTCAGTGTCATCTATAAAAACATTTTACTATAACTATCTAAATAAATTATCTATCTACATCATCTTAAATTCACTGACAGATAACGCACAGCCAGAACCGCTGCAATGTGTCTAGAAGCATAACAATTTGCACAAAAGTTCTTTATATAACGAAGATAAGCACTATTGGAAGGATTATTGTAAATTCATCCCCTAAAGGGGTTAAATAGGAATAAGAGTTTGTATGGCAATTCATCATTTTTGCTGATGAGATATCCCATAGCGACATTGGCACACGGCTTGTATCCAAATAAAGTTTCATCATTTTTTCTCCAAATTCATCCTCCATCTCTGTCCAAATTCATCAATAATAGACGCTGTTTACGCTCTTCTATATATAAATTATCAGGGTAATCATTTTCCCTGGAAGCTTAATTCACGGAATTGTAAATCATCAATTAATCCAAAGCATGAAAAATATATCGTTTCCCGATGTAGCTTCTTGGCTTCTCTATAGATAATTAGAAAGAAACCATATCAATTTCTTCCGACGCATAAAATACACCAAACTTCTTACAGAAAATTATAATTTTCATCTCGTTCCTTGTTATATTACGTTATAACATTTATTATCACATAGATACACGTCTACAAACTACAGTATTTAGTTACAAGTACGTAGATACTCAGCGCAGGAGAAGCCTCGCTCCTCATTAAGTGAATCGATAGTTGCATCCTATTAACAGAAGACTTGAAACTAGTGCATTCATTTGGAGTAGAATATGAAGTAGGAACTCCCGTACTAATACTGTAATTAGGTATATGACATAGGTATCTACGTTATCAAATAGGTATAGGTTCTTAATTCTCCTCCACTCTCAAAGATGCATTTGTAAAACATAATAATATTATAAAATATTAGCATAAAATACGTCTTTTTGTGCAGCAAAAGGAAATAAATGTGTGAAGAAAAATCAATCATTTGACCATAATAGTTTTTCACACAATATCTTTTGGCCAATTATATGAAAAGTTACAATAAATTTTCTCTGAAGCAATGCAATGTAAAAGTTACAATTTCCCGATTTCTTTTACATTCCTCCCAGAGACTTTTGAAGAATTTGCCTTCGCAAATAAACATCCAACTGTACTATGACGTCACAACACACTTTACGAATGCATCCCTGTGCAAGTAACTGTGGCACATAAAGTATACAAGGAAGGCTTAAATAAATAATCAAACGAGCTGCAGTGGCCAGCGTTACTCACACCCAGAATGGGGGCCAAGGATTTGTGGCACAACAACGGTTTGAATCTTTTATGAACGTTCTTTTAGGTTTTTTAAAACCGTTTCGCTGTGTGATGTTGCACGGTGATTGACTGAATGGTGAATGATGCATCTAATGTAGAATGTACAACGCTATAAGGTTCAGAAAAAACAAAATCGGAAGTAATAACGCCGCCATCTTGTTTTGACAATACAATTTCTGTGTCAATTTCACAAATGTTTATCAACATTGTAATTCCTGATCCTTTGTAATATTTGTGGTCCGCTGTTGCAATTTGTACAATTCTGAAGTACCTACATCGGTAACTTCGATTTTAAATCAAATTCGTATCGCACAGGAAGTCCCAATTTTATCCCACGGCTTTAAAAGAGGAGTGCTATTTGTAGCATCCTAAGTCTAACCTCCGTTTTCTGAAGTCTGTCCAAGTTTCCGATCAGGAAATATGTTCTCTAATCCCGTATTATTCGTTCGATTATTTGATCAAAATAAACAAACAAACAGCCAACTTATGCCAACAGATTAATAGGTTTTCAAAAACCGGGATAGGAAATGATAAGCATGTGAACAGTACTTCGCATTGTTATTTAAATAACATCTCATAGTTCAACAAAGTACTTCCATCTCTAAAGCTTTTATTTCGGATATTGCATGTGCCATTAATAAACGAGAACACCAGAAACCATTCTCTTTTGGGAGTTGAGAACTTTAATCTGCAAGTGGTTTTAAATATTACAATGAGCTGTGGAACAGCAGACAGGTGAAATGGAAACGCCAACGCCTCGCGCCGCTAAAACTGGAGCTACACAGACGATATAGTTTTTGTTAATTCGCTTCGGGTTATGAATTTTAGATTTAGCGTTTGAATTCGAAAGAACTGTATTGTTGCGACGTTGCTACGTCTTGCCAGTTTTGGAAAAGCTTATTCGTTAGATAGTTCTCCGGATGATTCTACCAACTTTTACATTCAGTATCTTACTGCTGATAAGTAACACATTTGTTCCTAAATTAAACAAAATAGGGAATGGTGGTGGTGTTCAGTGCGGTGAAATTGAAATTCAAAAAACAAAAAACCCGACTGCAACAACATAACTAAGAAACGAGAAATACAAGCATTTTAATCTATTGAATTTTGGTATTGCAGGCGGGGGGACAAACAAAAGTTACACCATATATGAGGTTATTGATTTGTCCCCGCCTGCAATATCAAAATTCTATTGATATAAAGCTTGTTTTTCTCTTGTAGTTGTTTATCCGAAACGACAACGTGATTTCAATTCATCAAAGTTTGATTACCCGTGGAAATAGGTGAGAAAATCCATGTTAATATTATGTTTAACGTACATAACTATTCTATACTCATGTTCAACTAAAGGTGAAAGCACTTTTAAGTAGAAAAATAATTCTACCCGTCTCAGCATTTAAATGAGTGTTGTCATAATTAAATTAAAATGTCGCGACAACGTGTCCTCGGGCGACAGTGTAGATAAAATATACATAGGCACAGCCATAGTACTGTGTTCGTAGAATTATCTTTGTTGAGAATAATCAACAAACTAGGAATAAGAGCCAGGGGCTACATATTGTTATAATAATTATGTAGTACCTGACTAGGAGAATCTAAAAAATACAATTTAATTACGTAGCCCTTCAACTGACAATCATAGTTGACAGCTGTCAGTTGAAGGGGTAGTGTCTGGTTGTGAACGATCACAAATGCAATGTGGCTTTCTGTCCGTATCTGATGATATCCGGGGTGGTGATTTCTGATTTTCTATATCAATTTATTGTATTTTTAACGGGTTCGTCCCTGAGGGCCCCGATTCCGCAGGTACACGTCCCGGAGAGCCACGATTTCTAATTGTCTCGATAAAGTCGATTAAAAGTCAATCTTGCTTAAAAGTACCATCAGCAAGAAAAGACCTAAACCAAATATTTTAATACTTAATACGATTGAAGAAACCCTTTCCCGGCTGTGCTTTAGTTTTAAAATTTTAAATATTATACAAATACACTTTGTATTTGTAAAACTAAAGACTTAACTAAAAAATATTGTTAAATTTAATTTTATAGCCACCTACATTTTGTTAAAAACATATTTATTGAAATAATGATTCTATATTTCACAAAATTCTGAAATCAAATTATTTTCGTCCCTAAGTCTATGTATTTTCCATATTTTGACACCAACAATGAACACTACGCTAACTTCAAAGAGACAATATAGGATTTGTTTTTCAAAGAAAAAATGTGATAACTAAAAAAAAAGATAATTTATTGAAATTTTTACTGTTGCAGTTTTCTTGATAATACGAGGAATTTCGTTATATTTTTATTATTAACTCTTGGTTTAGATTTAACCCAAGTTAGCCGTATACACTAAAAAACCGATAAATTCATGTGTATTAAATTACGCCAAGTCATACTTAACGTACTTTATTATGAAATGTCAAAAGGTGGAAATGCTAAAACATTACATTAATTTCATATTAATTGTCAAACTATAACTAAAATTAAGAACATACATTCTTTACAATATTAATAACAACAAAATGCTATAGTAATACCTTAAACCACCATGTAATAAGTACTCGTAAGAGTGTATTAGTCTCGGCTAAGTCGTGGCTCGAACGGACTACACTAGGCTAACAAGAGATAGCGTAATGTATATCGCGCGATTGCAAAAATTACATTCACTTCGTTATTTTTTGGAATTTCTATATAATTGTTTTAGTACTAATTTAAAATCCAAACTATAAATAATTTGGCATTAAAAACGGAAATTGCCCAAAATTCAAGTTAACTTAGTGTAAGTAAATTGCTGGTGTCAATTTGGAACCATTATATGCCGCAGAAACCAAACAAACACATTATTATACCTTTTTGTCGACGGTACAAGTTGGAAACAATAGAAAATTTAACAAAGAAAAATGTGATCAAGTTTATCGAAATCGTGGCCCTCCGGGACGTGTACCTGCGGGATCGGGGCCCTCTGGGACGAACCCTTTTTAGGGTTCCGTATTTAACAAGGAACCCTTATTGTTTCGCCATGTCAGTCTGTCTGTCTGTCCGCGGCTTACCTCAGAGACTCTTTGTACTAGAAAGCTGTAATTTAGCATGATACAATGACATATTAATCACGTCGACAAAGTGGTAAAATAAAATCATTAAAAACAATTGTTTTAGGGTACCTCCCCCTAAACGTAAAGTGGATATGTTTTTTTGTTGTCATCTATCTCATGGTACGGGGTATCATTGGAAAGGTCGTTCAAAAATATTGTGAGTTTGTGAAAACCATTTTAGGATTCAGGGATTCGGTTAGCGAAATATTAAGCTTTTGAAGTGCAATTTTTTGTTAGAGTCTAGTATCTCCCGCCCCCTGCCAGCTAAATGGTGGGGTTTGGATTTGTGAAAAAATTCACGGCTGTAGTATATATATATCGAAATCAAAAGGAAAACTATCACAGCTAAGTAGGCTTTACAAGTTAACGAGTAATAAACGACCAACACAAATTTCGCGGTTGCAAAAACATGTTCTCCCATACATTCCGTATGGGAGAACATGTTTTTCAACTACAAAGTTAAGTTTGTTCTTGCGATAAATTCATCCCAACTACGGAACCCTTCATAGTGCGTGGTCCAACACGCACTTGGACGATTTTAACTATCTTTCAATAATAAATAGGGCTTTTAAGAATTGCGAAACCATAAAAGAATTTTTCATAAATCTGTATTCAAATAGAATATTACTTTAGTTTCAGGTAATATTTAAATTAACTAACTAAAATAATCGTAGCAATAGCAACTTCAGCCTTTTGGGAAATTTTCTTGTTGACAGCGATGCGGACGAATTTTTTTATGGCCTTTGATTTTTTTCCCACTTTTATTTATTAAATACATTTACATATATTATCATTTAAATCTGTTAGCGTATATATTATGTAAATACTAACATAATTGTGTAAACTAAGAAAATTAAATGGGGATCTTCCATTACTAAATTCAAGCCACGGGAATAATAATACAGATATAAGTAAACAAATAAGTACCCATCTAAGTAATAAGAACGAACTCGGAAGAAAATAGTTATTCATCTTCATTTGCGTTATCCGCCCACTGATTAATATGTTTCTTGTGCCCCAATAGTGATGTGCCCCGTAAGAAAATTGTATAATATCCGAATAATAAAATAAACTCATCATTTTCAGGTATTTCCACTATATTAAGTAATTTAGTAGCACATTCTTATCGCTTTTCAGCTGCCATTGGAATTTTCATGGGTAGATAGCAGAAAATTAAATGGGGATATTCTAAAGTTAAACATATTATCTAATAATGATGTTCCTAGTTTACACAATTATTTTAGTTGGTTCATTGAAGTCTTACCGTAATACATGTTTACACGAAATATTTTAATTGAATAGAGATTAATTTTTACTTTAATTTACGATTTATTTAATTCCCGATATTTTATGCAGATATTTTTTGTTATACGGCTTCCACATAGGTACCTACGTCACATCACTACTCCTCTACTAGCCACTACTACAGATCTCGCTTCCACACTTTATTTTTGTTCTATTTACCATTTCGTACATAAAACAAAACATCTGCCTGCCGGTCCCTTTACGACTTACGGATCTCAATTCTATTCGGAATCTTTTACGGAACTAACATTTTTACATATTCTCGGTATTAAGTTTCAGACTTTAAGTCCTTACATTTCTTTTCTCTTAAGTTTAAAAACCTTGTCATTCGAGGGAAAAACATCTTGCTCAGAAAGTGTGGAACTGCTCTTAACTCCAACGACTGTAAATTAAGTTATTTACTGAGTGTAAACAAGTATTTCTTAGTTCGACTTTGAAAGGAAGTTACTTCGTTTCAGGACTGGAAATGTTAGATGAACGAACACTTCTAACTTATAGGTATACATGTACACAATCTACCTGTGTTGTGGCAGCCATAATGTACATAAATCACATGGAAAGACACGAAACAAATTTTGTTTATTTAGGACACACAAATGTGTTCAAATATGTGCAGATGACGGGTCACCGTAGAGGCTAGAAAAAATCCAATTTCGTCACGTCCCGCGACCGGTATTTGTAAAACAAGTAAAGAAAAGTTAGGAAAAATAATTATGAAAACTCGGTTTAAGGTTTTATTTTCTTCTGTTGTGTTCTTAGCTTCACTGAAAATAAAATTTTGGTAGCAATATTGTAGGTATATTCAGTGGCGAATGGGGATCAAAAACCTAGTTTTTTTATTTGGGAAATGAACGGTTATACATTACAGTATAACACACAATTTGAGCTACATATCTCTATTTCATTAGATATCTAATCAAACAATACTGGATAGAAATTGAAAAACAACCCTGTTTTGCTCTGTACAAAATATAGGTAATCTGCGTTCGCAATTGATTTGCCAAACATGTAAACAAACACGAGTTTTAGGAAAAAAAACTGTAATGCCTACACATAAGGTTCAGTTTGCGCTACAACTTCATATTTTTTATAACTTCTTCAACAGTACTAGTTGGTCTAAAATAAACTTTATTTACAATTGCATAAAGTTGATGTTTTTCTTAGTGGGAAACTCGTGTTTGTTTACATGTTTAACAAATAAATTGCGAATGCAGATTAGGCAGCAATATTTCAGTTTATTCAGTCGCGAATCAAGACCAACATTGATTATTCGTCACATTATTTGATGTTTTTTTAGGCCACTTTATTAACAGATATCTACTAAGAGGAGCTCATGGCTAAGTAATAATATCCGCATGGGTCCATTAGATTAAGCTAAGCTTGCCGGGGTTGGTCCGTGGATGGGTGACCATCTTTACATACCGAGACTCCACCATGCCTCGGAAAGCACACTAAGCCTTTGGTTCCGGCTGTCATTCGTGGATCTTTGACAGTCGTTACGGGTCGTCAGAAGTCCGAAAGTCTAAAAACCAGTCTTATCAAGGGGTTATCGTATTGCCCAGTTACTGGGTTGTAGAGGTAAGGTAGGCGGTCGCTCCATGTAAGATACTGGTATTCAGCTGCAACCGGTTAGACTGGAAGCCGACCGCAACGTAGTTGGGAAAAGGCTATAGGCAGATTTTTT
Organism: Xanthia icteritia; assembly: GCA_949128155.2. NCBI lineage: Eukaryota > Metazoa > Arthropoda > Insecta > Lepidoptera > Noctuidae > Xanthia > Xanthia icteritia. Next base: position 8,295,578 of record OX421942.2, on the reverse strand, counting down.
ATAACACTGCATAGGCATTCAAAAACAACGCTGCAATGCACTACACAATTACATTCTCTTTCCCTACTCTGTAGTTACAAAAAACAAACGCACACACATTGCCCCGCAAGCATCAACTTTTTAAAACTCCACTACCAGTAATTATAACCGGCCAGTTTCAACAGTTAACAACAATCATAACAACGTGTGAGCTTACGTTTGTGTTATTAACTAGCAAAAACTAACCGCAGAGCAATCGTGTAACCCCGATGTGGACGAAAGTTGTGTCGGAGGTATGTAAAGGCACGTGCAGAAGTCATTGTTAGACTACGGACTGTCTATTGAATTTGGCTGAATTGACAGACAGTGTAAACATGGCGTGATTGTGAATAGACCAATTATGTAGCGTGTGGTTTTCCTTGCAGAAAATTGGACAGCCGCCTTGTTTATACGTTGGTGGCTAAATATTATATAATATATAATAGTAGTACATATAATAGTATATTTCGCAAATAAAAATCAAAATTTCGCATAAATATAAACTCAAAATACAAAATTTCGCTCCAATTCGTCAAAAAAAACGTCAAAATTTAAAAACACGTAATTATTTGCATAATAATTACAGGAAATAACTATCAATTGAAAAGAAATTGTTAAAAGCTAACATTTCTGTCATTTATGAAATTATTGTGTATACTAAAAATATCTTTCAGCGTCTACAGTGTTGAAAGAGCTATGGAGGCTTTGTTTAGCTGCATTTGCAAATCTAGGGTAGCTACATTTTGCTCATTGGATACTGGTATTTTGGAGAAGCTCTCCAAAGAAATATTTTCTTCAAAATTTCGTGATAAAGTACAGAAAACACATAATTTTACACTAAATAGTAAATTTTGCATGTATCGCACCTATTTGGTAAATTTCGCATCTATTTCATAAAAACGAAAATGACGTATCCGTAATTATAATGTGCCATATTTAAGCACGATTAACAGCATTTTTCTATGACTCATTTGTTGTTTTTTTTTCATTTGTAGTTTTCGTAATTTGAAAACTATGGTTTACTTTTCTTTCCGTTTGCTAATTACACGACTTTGATTTCATTAGAACAGATCGGTCGGGATCGGGATTAGGATTCGTTTCTTAGAAAAAGTCGTCTAGGAGATATCTTGTCGTGTTTGTTGTGCGTTGTATTGTAGTTTGCGCAGGTTTAGCTGCATACTATAAAAAGCATTTTCAGTTGTCTGTAATTTTTCATGCAGCTTTTGTGAATTTACGTTTATGAGAAAATTGTAAATGTCACTTTGTCTTTTCGCGCTGTAGAAGATGCCGTTATGATTTTTTTATTCTCAATGAAGGTATTTCGAGAGACAAGCGAAATTTGCACTATAGCTTTAGTAATTATTTTGCTAATATTTTTGTAATTTATTCCTTGATTCCTCGTCTTAACTTGAATTATTGCTCAACACTCATGTTATAAATTGGCATTACGTTTTCAGCGACGACATCTCTAAATTCCATATCAATTAGACTCAAATTGAATTCTAAGAAATGTTTTCTCTCGTTTAAAGTCTCCAAATAAATTGAAATTACTTTCTAAACGGGGATGAACTAAGAAGTGAACTTTGGCAATATTAGTCGTCAGTCGACAAGTTGGCGTTAGATAAAAACAACTTTTACTCTTAATCATAAAGTTTTTGTTTGCAGTGCTTCGGTTGCCAAAATTGCCTACAGCCAGGCTGGTAACCCCACATTTCTCGCCTATTTTTGTAGAATGTGGTTACATAAATCGTCGTGGACGCACGAGAATATTTTTCTGCGTAATTGGTCTAGACTCGGGTCGATGGCGTTGCAGCTGAAAGCTGAATAAAGAAAGGACATTTGGGTAGGTCGCATAAAGTACTCAAACTGCCAGACCATCATTAAAACTAACTGAGAAAGACAAAAATAAAGAAAGAGGAAAACAAATAAAAATAAAATATCTACATAGTCCTCAGATTCACAATAATTAAAACAATATAATACTTTACAAAGTAATCATGTTATTTTGTATATAATTTTCAACAATGTCAATATAATTAAAATGTCAAATTTTATGGTTTTATCACAAGGCTTAGGAGAGCTAGCAGCTCAATCCCACGCTTTTTTATCTTCTAAATAATCTGAAATTTTATAGTACTCTTTTTTACAAAGTTGGGTTTAATACAGCTTATAAATCGTTTAATGGGTAGGTTTCGAATGTCAATGGGAAGTTTGTTGTAAAACCATTGACCCATGAACGAGTTGCCTAATCTGTGGAGATGTGTGCGATGTACAGCAAGGTTGTGTTTATTCCTGGTATTTAAAGTATGACTATCGGTCATTTTCTTAAAATTTGATATATTTTTGTGTACATACAATAGGTTTTCGAAAATATATTGTGAGGCTACAGTCAGAATATTTACTTCTCTGAATTTTTCTCAAAGGGAATCCCTTGGACCCAGGTTGTAAATGGCTCGAACAGCCCTTTTCTGTAGAACAAAGATAGTATTAATGTCCGCAATATCCACAGAGAAGCCTCATGACTTAACTCTGTTTTTTTCGTCTATAACGTGTACAAACTTAAAAGAAAAAAAAAACGGAACCCTCATAGGATCACTCGTGTGTCTGTCTGCCTGGCTAGCTGGGTGTCTGTCTGTCTGCCCGTCTGTCACAGCCAATTTGTTCCGAATCTACTGAACCAATTTAGTTGAAATTTGTTGTACATATGAATTTCCGTGACCCAAACACGAACGTGTAACGTAAATAAATGAATTTTGTATTTGGGGGTCACTTTTCGGGGGCAAATTGGAAAATAAAAAATAAAAGTTTTGCGAACTGTACCGTGTATCAAATGAAAGGAGTTGTTGTGAGGAATTCAAATAATTATTTTTATAATTCTAAAATAAATACTATAAAATATATTTAAGAAAATAGATGAAAATTTACCATTTCACCAAAATTTTAGGCTCAGTAATTTCGGAGACAAGTGGGACTTATCTCCGAAACTACTAAGTCGTTGTTTTTATTTTTTATCCTGAGATTGGTTCTTTACTCATAGATTACAGGTAAACCTATAAGAAGTCTATGGGCTTAAAATAACATGGTACTCGTAAATCTTTACAGAACCGTTCATTGTGCGTGGTCCGACACGCATATGGCTGGTTATTTTTGTCAAAACTGGTGTGTTCGAGTTTGCCACGTGTACGGCATTGTCATAGGCAAATAACTCGTTGTTTTGCTTCATGGAACTTAATACTTAAATACCAACGTAATAAACAGAAACCAGGCAAGTGTAAAAAACACCGTTTCAATAAATACCACGCTTTATAGGACTCTTATAAAAATTATGTTGTTTTTCTCTTGGTATGTCGTTTATGTGTACTCAACTTTACGCTCCGACAGATTCGATAACCGCATAACAAATAGATAGTATTTCTCAATCAGGAATAACGCTAACGTGTCTGCCAATATCATTGTTTGTTTTTATTGCATATGCAGCATCTGTAACGAGGTATTTGCTCAGGTTAATATTAATGCAGTATCGTATGATTGTGCTGATCTTTTATTTATCCGTAAATGAAAAAGAAAGACATACAAGTAATAATGCAATTGGTGTAGGTCCTGCTGTTTATACTAGGGATGAAATGCATAGAATTAAAAACCTACATAATTTTTTGACCTTTATTCGTTTTGAAACGAACTGTAATAATTTATTACTTCAAGTCACGAAATATTCAGTTAGTAGTAAATTTTTTTATGTACAGAAAAATATCTGAACATCTAAGTTAATACTGAACCACAACACAACAAACATTCAAGAAAGAATTACTCACCTCTCCACTTCAAAGAAAAGAAAATCCTAGAAAAAAGAAAACAGATACTCGCGAAGACGAAGATGTACGAACCAAACATAATTCACTACTAGTACATCCAGAATATTAGTACACTTTGAGTGCAACTAGTACACGTCGAACCAACTAAAAAGAATCCACTATTGTCGGCGAGAGAAAGAAAATTCCTCAAGTAGTACCTTTAATATTCTTCGTAACATTTTTACAAGGAAAATTTATTTAACCGTACAATTTTAATTGTACACGCTCACTTAGCCCACGTTCGCACGGAAGTAAAAATATCGCGGCGGGATTTTCAACTCTCGGTGTTGAGCCGAGCGTCGAGAATCCAACGCGCTGGGACGCACTCCCGAAAAAACATACTGTTGGATTTTCAACTCTCGGTGCAAAGCAGACCGTTGAAAATCCAGTTCACGAAAAAAAATCGCCGCGACCAAAAATTGCCCGTGCGTACCTGGGCTATCAAGAAATATGTTTTTCCACAAAATGACTGAAGAACAGTTGTAATTTTTGAATTCTCGGAATAAAGGTAATTATGTACCTACTCCGGTTCTTAAGTAACATATCCACTTCTTATAGGCATTTAGTATCGCCAAATTGTGCCTATTTAATACACATAAGGCAATTTGATGCTCAAACGATAAAGTAAAGGAGTCTCCCCACTACTCCGTAACATACCATGACCGTGCTAGGAACGTGTCAGGCTTCTTTATTTTGAAAAGTATGAGACTATACCCACTAGACCGTTCCGTCATTGACCAACACTGTCGCGTATCATGCACGGAGCATCAACATTAAGAGGGAACAGGGCCTGCGAGGAATTTGAAAAATAGGTATTTGAAGAAACTATTGCCGTCGTCTTACCTCAAGTCTGCCTCCGTAGAGTGCGATAGGGACAGCTGCAGCTCAGACCGATTATATCACAAAAAAAAAAGCGAAGCAGTCAGCGAACGCACGTAAGAAAAGCGTATGATGACTGTTCTAAGCCCGTTGTAAACGGACAATTTTCTAATAGCCATCGTATAGGTATAGGAAATAATTTTCTTAACAAAAATATTCACTCACTCTTCCTGACGCGTCTGCCTCACGCGAAAACACAGGTGAAATACTACCACCGAGAGAACGGTAACCGTGCGGATATTACACGCGGATGATACGCGGATGCTACGGCCACTCAAATTGAAAATATTTTATTTCTCGAAAACCTACATGGGCACTTATGAAACGTCAGAAGCTAGGTGCACTAAAACCGTTATACAAATGAAATGAAATTGTTTATTCTGTAAATAGGATATTGCAATCACTTTTACACGTCATATTAAAAGAATATTAAAAAAGAAAGAAGAAAATACTAGATGAGTTCGGCGTTTCCTATGTGACTACTCTGAGAAGAAACACAGAAACAAACTCAGAGGTCACAGTCTCTTTTAAAGTCCAGACATAATCTTGGTCAGGCCATATGAGGACCATGTAGATTAGTGTCTGAAATGGTCTTTTGAGGAAAGAACCACACAGATTTGAGTGGACCTGTCCAGTCAGTGCAAGCATTTGTCAGTAATCGTGGAGCTCAACTCAGAACTTAAGGAGCTCAACTCGACGAACAATACCAAAGAAAGGACATTTGGGTAGGTCGCACAAAGTACTCAAACTGCCAGACCATCATTAAAACTAACTGAGAAAGAAAAAAATAAAGAAAGAGGAAAAACAATAAAAATAAAATATCCACATAGTCCTCATATTCACAATCATTAAAACAATATAATACTTTACAAAGTAATCATGTTATTTTGTATATAATTTTCAACAATGTCAATATGTATATAAAACTGGTATTTTTAATGATTTACATAATAATTAAAATGTAAAATTGTATGGTTTTATCACAAGGCGTAGCAGAGCGAGCAGCTCAATCCCACGCTTTTTTATCTTCTAAATAATCTGAATTTTTATAGTACCCTTTTTTACAGAGATACGTTCTAGTGGGTATAGTAGTCCATGTCATGTTTATTTCCGTGCCTGGGGGTCTACTCCCTAAGCGAAATCCGTAGTTTTGGCCGAGGTTACGGGCGCTTCGGTCTCCGTCTCACTTTTAGACATACAGCGAGTGAGACGGAGACGGAAGCGTCCGTAACTTCTGCCCCCTGATACGTTCATAGCACGGTCCTGGTATGGTACGGTGTATTGGAGAGAGAGCTTTAACTTTAGAAACTACCTACTAATTTCACATCCATTGCTGATAAATCTTTCCATTCTATAAAAGCAAATAATGTACTATTTGTTCAGGCCTGTGCTTGAACAAATTTAGTCTATTAAAGCCTTAATTCATTAAATACCATGTTACTTGTTCCGTACAGGAATTCACACGCTCCTACAAATTCCTTCATACCGATACAGGTGTTCCTTTGCTGATAAACTTTAGCACAAGTGCTTTACTAAGGCCACAGATTAATCAGCTCTAAGTAGACGCTGTAAGTTCTATTATTGCGTACATCAGTTTCGCTAACGAAGTACAGAAACCTGAAGTGATTCTGACAGAAACATATGGGTATCGCTTGAAGGCAATTAGTAAGAGAACATACAGGATTTAGACTAACTGTAGTGGATGCACAAGATAGAGCAAAATAATAAGGAATTACGATTAAAGCCGCTGTCTGTGTGTGGCATGTTTTGACTGCGGCAGTTCAAAAGGTTTATACACTGGTATTTTTGGTATAAATATTTAATCGAAAGGCTAATTAGTTCGATAAAGAGTTTTAACATAATTATAAAGCGGTGAACCGACTAGTGAGACTGTAAGGCTTCGTGGTTGCAATATTACCAATATTTTATTGGTGCGTTCATAGGTTCACTGAAGAACTTTATAAGAAAACTTGGTTTGCCAACACACAGTAAGCAATGTAATTAATGATCTGTTCTTATAATAATAATACCATTTATTTCAGGCGACACCGGCCTATAGAAAAATACCTTAATCTAAACATATTTATTTTAATATAAACAAAAACTTGTGTTAATAAAAAGGGTTTAGACTATGTTAGTAGCACTTCACTTTGCACTAGCTTGACTTTGTGCTGTCCTGTGGAACTTGTCCGTGAAAGCGACGGAACACCACGTCCTGCGGCCAAAAGTCTTCTTCCATGACGAGGGGCGGATAACAGTTCGGTACTTGCACGCCTTAAAGTTGAAGTTCCGGTGCGATTTTAGTAACTGCACCCTCGGCATGTACCTCGTCTTTTGGCGCACGTACTCCACGATGTCCTCCGCCTTAGTGGTGTAGTGCAGGCGGGAGATGTACACCGGTGTGTTCGGCTTTGGCTTTATACAACGTGCTCCTTTTGATATCCCAAAAGCCTAGGTATTCGAAAAACGTCCACTGCTGGACCTAGGCCTCCCCCAAGTAGCCTAGAGTATTAATAAGACCAAATCAAAAAATCAACTGGCATATTATTTTTTCGATTACATTTCTCTTTCAAAATAATTCGACAAAGTTGACAATTGTTTAAATAAAACACCTTAACATGAAATATAAAAAATAAGCATTTGCCCTGAAGTGGGAACATACTGACGTAATCCATAGCTGCCTGTTTTTTGATTTTTCTGGAGGAAAATTAAAAACCTCCGAACCACAGACTTTTCTCTTAGAACCTAACAAACTACTTACGCTATGATAACGGCTGTTTCTTATTCTTTCTCAGAAAAGTATGGAAGTAATTAAGTGGAATACGTTGTAATGGATTTTACAACGGTGCCAGTGATGTTGGAGCATTCTTGTTTATTGCACGCGTATTCAATGTACAGCAGGATATTGAAAAAGTAATTACTAAGCTTCTTGTAAACATTGTACAGAGCTACAGTTTTGATTATAGGAAAGTTCTTTTGATGAAAGAACGGTGTCCAACTGTTTGTTTGTCTTTTGATCAATTAACTGTTTTCATCTTTTAGTTTAGACTGTATCAATTTGCAATAGGTATACATATAACACAGTTTTGCAGTTGATAAATTGAGTAGGAGATACGAATTTCTCTTAAAATCTTCATTTCTTAATGTAATAGCTGCGGCCCGCGGTTTCACCCGCATAAGTCGCGATCCCGTGGGAATATCGGTATAAAAAGTATTCTATGTCCTAATCCAGGTAATGGTCTACCCATGTGCCAATTTGCATCCAAATCCGTTCAGCCGTTTTAGCGTGAAAGCGTAACAAACAAACAAACAAACTCACTTTCAAATTTATTAAAAAAGTTAGGATGAGATCAATAAACTTTAAAGCGAATTAGAAATTAATGAAAATGTACCAAGTTAAACATTTGACGTAAAACTATGTAGACGTATGTAGCTCCATGTTTCAGCAGAGTGAGCAATAGTTGGCCAACCTCGAACCTGCAAACAACAGCCGAAGCCGCAAACTTTAAAATTAAAACCGACCGGTTTTATTAAATAAGCATAAATCGGTACCAACCCTAGCAGTACAAACACGAGGAATCGTTGCGAACTTCTCTGTTCATGCCTAGTTGTTTATGACCACATGCCTGGTTTGTTTAAAAGTATATAACTTTGAAGTTAAAGTACGAACATGTTTGAACAGTTTATTTACTGCCAATGAATATATATGGTTAATATGAATAATGCTAGGTTCGTGCGAGCTAGGGCTGGCATTGAAGAGGGCAGCAAATCATAGTAAAGTATGGGGGATAAATGACAGTGTTGTAGTGAAGCTTGAAGGTCGCTGCCGGAAATATATGTGGGGGTGTATTTATTTTCTGGGGAAATGGGAAAATGTTTTGTATTTTCGTTGATGGCAAGAAGTGACAATAGCGTAGCTTATGCGGCTGTGATTATGCAAAGAGGGTAAGTTCTAGACGTAGAGGAACCAATGAATACCCAAAAGGTTTCTTACCAAAGGAACTTCATTCTCTACTTACCAAAGGAACTTACTCTGCTTGGACTGAATCATAGCATTTCTAAGTTCCGAATAATTCTTTGAAAACTAGTCTGTATTTACCCTTTTTTTTACAAACTAGAGAAGAGACACAAATTCAGTATGTAACGAAACTAGCCTAGAGCTAAGTTACTTTAAAAATCACTATATCAACAAATAAATATGATAGCGATACAGACAATGTGATTCCAAATCGATCGACAAATTAACAATGTCATAAAACTACAAAGCACAACAAGTGGAAATCATAAGTGCATAATACGCACTAATGTCATACTAGTTAACGCCTAATTAACAAATGCTACATTCGGTTCAAACATTCAACGTTATTTGTATGGTTACAAAACAGAACTCATCTCTAACCCTGACTTGCAAAAAATTGATTCAAAAACAACCCAATTATTCCGATATTTCATCTTCCATCTCTGGATAAAATCGTCAGCAGGAGGAATTGATTCAAGCCTACCCCTCACAGGTTTACCTAGTACCGTTCTGTCAGCGAATCAACTCGGCTGCTCCATATCAAAACCCAGTAAGTGCTTCAAACAAAATTTTCCAGGAGAGCGCAAAAACAGCCTACTATTTTTTTAAATGGTTAATTTTCTGTTAATGTGCGTTACATTAACAAGGCAATTAACTATTTAAAAATGTAATAGGTTCAAAATTACTATTGCTTACTATATTTTTATTGGTTATTAAATAGGGGTACCTATGTGATACTTTTAGTATAGTTTTAGCGGTGTTAAAATCTCCGTTATTGTTGTTTAACGCAGGTGTTTTTAGAATTTGATGGAACTTACTATGAAAGTAAAGATTAAAATGTTATTGGGTTTTTCGATCTGGAATTTCTCAGTAGCAACCCGGAGTCTGGATTTGAGCTCAAAACTCAAACTCAAAGCATTATTAATAAATAATAATAATAATAAAATAAAAATATTTATTTACTCAAAAACAGTAGGTAGATACAGTACATTCTTACAAATATAAGGGTTACAGTTTAATTATAGATAAGAGAATGAGCATCCGCAGCTGAACTAGGCGTGAGCCTGTATCTCAGCTAACAGCGCCGTTTCCCCTCAGAAACAATACACTAGGTAAACTAAATTAGCAAGATGCAAGAGTTTTTTTTTCTCTTTGATTTGTAATGGTCCTAAACCATTACAAATCAAAGAGAAATAAGGAATTAAGGTAAAACTAAACTTAAATTACTAATAATTATTTTTTATTTTTTTTGTGTGTGAGGATGAGAGGGTGAGTGTGCGTGTGTGTGGGGGTGTCTGTGTGTGTAAGTGTAAGTGTATACATATGTCTTCATGATAAATGCACAGGAGTAGAGTGAATATACATATATATATATATATATATACAAACAAAAATATTAATTTATTATTTGAATAAATTTTCAGTGTCTTCGTATGATAGTTTCATTAAAAATTCATATGCCTTCTTTTTACAATGGAATTTGATTTCAATTAAACAGGCACTTTTGATTTATTAAGGAGTCGGTGAGTCAGAAATATAAAGCTAGTATAGGTAACTATGGAGTAGAGCGGGCAAAAAACTCCACGGACACTCTTTTAAATCAAATATTTGTTACATCATTCCATTCATGTTAAAATAATACATGTGAGAACAATGTAGAAAGACGTGCACGTTAAAAGCATCCGTAATCAAAAGATAAAAACAAAGAACCATTCAAAAATTAAAATAAGCCATGGCAGCTAAGAGATGACCAGTCCCAACTGACGGCACTCGTTCACGAACATGACTCGTGGATCAGCACCATTCAGTTCAACCATTTAGAAGGGAGTTAAATGATCCAACACACGCGCCACCATCAGCGAGATATCTGAGTGTGCATGACATACTCACAGCCGCCAAGGCACATTCAAGTCAATGAAAGACATTACCCGGTAAATGGTAGTTCTTAAGTACATAGTACTCACACCTGTGCTATGCAATTATATAATACAAAGGAGATTGAGTTTATACAATACAAAGATGGTCTTACAATCTTCAGCAGCTCCAACAGTATTTTCAAATATTAAAAAAAAATCTTGTGGTTGTGGAGCAGCACCAGCAGCCTGGTTGATAGCAAAAAGCTCATCCTCTATTATTACATGGGACGTAAACATGACTGGCGAAATGTGTGCACTATAGGTACGTCTCTGCCTAACCGTTCGGGGAACACAGGCGTGATGTTATGTTTGTGTAAAGATAATTTGTGAATTACTATATTCTGAAGAGAAAATTTCTTTAGGCGCGTTGACCAATTTTCGGTAGAGGAAAAATTTAAAGTCTTATGGTTCGCGTGTGGTTATTTTAACAGTATCGGCCAGTCTATCCATCATAAAAGGCAGGTTGGAGTCTCATTTCATACGAAATGTATGGAAAAATTTATTTGCGATTACTGACTTTTCTACTACTCAAACTCCAGTTGGTCTGATAGAGTTTTTTGATCCTTATAAGAAACAGGATCGATTGGCATAAAAAAATGTCTCAAAAAGTTAATGACAGCTTCCTAAGACTGTTTTCCTGAAGCTACAACAATTAAGCTAGCTACCCTTGCTGCCCCATCTCAAAAATCTATCCTGTATAGTATGAGTATTACGTGTGAGCTATGAGTATTACGTGTTGCGCTTGACCGGCAGTTAAGAGGGAACAGGGCGTGCGATTCTCCATACAAATGTATTCTCCTTTTTTCTTCCTGAATTTTTTTTTCATAAAATCATAGTCTGCTGTAATCACGTCCCTGTTATTTCCTTTTTTTCAGCAACTTATCGTTAAAGAAAATATGACCCTCCAAAAATTACAAAAATGCCCCATTTTTACCGCCGTGATTAGAGTAGTACCAGACAAATTCGAAAAGTTTTTAACATAAATGAAAATAATAGGAACCTAGACGTACTCTTTTTTAAAATTTTAATGTAAAAAATAATTGAATCGGTTCAGTTTTCGAGGAGAAAAAAGGGGAATACGAAACGTTGATTTCGTCACATATTTTTCTGATATATTTGGTCTGAGCTGTAGCTATCCCTATCACACTCTACGAGGGCAGACTTGAGGTAAGAACACGGCAATAGTTTCTTCAAATACCTATTTTTCAAATTCCTCGCAGTCCCTGTTCCTTCTTAATAATTTTAATTTACAAATTATACAATTTAAATTTTTGATTCCACCATTAATTAGAAAATTAAGTCAGTGTTATTTCATTGTTTTAAGTTTTCTCTTCTGTCACAGTCCCCATGACTGCCTGTGGTATTTTTTTATTTGTCTCTTACTAGGTTTTGGTTTTGATATGGAGCAGTCGAACTATGTAGGTCAATCTGCCGCGGACAAGTTAAATAATTGAAATCACTTTGGCCGGATATTGATATAGGCTAGTGTTTTATGCTGTGGCCTGCATTTTGTATAGATAGTCGAATATTCATTAGTATTAAAATTAATTAGTGGTTCGTAAAATTTATGTGTGTAGGTGAATGTAAATTTGGGTTCATACAGTACTGAAATTCATTGCGGGATAAAGTAAATATTGTATTAGCCTTTTGCAATACATAACCAAAATAACGGCCACTGTTTAAAAGAACAGCCGCAGATAATAAACAAATAATATCTAAATATTTTTTTAACCTAATTATATTATGTCAAATACAAAATTACGACAAATTTCTAAATAATAGCTAAATCTTGCCAGGATCATGCATGGCTCGCTGCACAATTTTCACACATTGTGACCCTAAGAGCGATGAGATGACTGAGCAATATTATCAAGGGCCGGCCCGGCCGGATAGTGGGACCTTGACATCAGCTAAAAGCGATACTGGAGCAAGAGCAAGCACGCGGCCGAGTATTAGAAAAATAATAATAATCATCTTTTTCGAATTTGAGCCTATCATTTTATAAAAATAGTAAATTATTATTAAAATAAAATAACCTAATTTAACTAAAACTTAACAAACTAAAATATGGCGTTTCAATGATCTTTATTGAAACAAAACCACATTTTACAATTGGATTGCATGAAAATAGCTAGCAACCGTGTCGGACATATAATTGAATGTCGGAATTATAATTGATTGTGTGTGACCACACGATAGAAGTTCACTGTTCAGAATTGCGCCTAAAAAAGTTTTCACTTCAAAAAGTTCGTGTTTGGAGTTTATAAAGCGTTCTCTGTCACACATACCTGCCTGTGAGAGACAGTCTCTAGTTAAAGCTCAATGTGCCACATTTACGCCTCCTACTGTACAATTTAAGATTGTTCAGGGAGATATGTAAACCTTCGGTCTCAGCAAGGCATAGTCTTGCAGCTAAGTACCGTAAATGTAACCTCAACCGCATTTCTAGGTACCTAGGTAAACGAATAAATAACCGTAACTTGGCATGCCGACCCCGTTCTGCGTTACTCGGAACATAAGAGCTCTTATATATATTTTCTGCAGTAAATTCAAACCTGTTGGACTACAGTGCTGAACTTCGTGCAAAAAAAACTGCACAGTGAGCTTTTCACTGAAGGTTTTGCATTTTTTGTATTTCAAATTCTCTTTGACAAATGAAATACGCATTTGCAATGAACTGGCGGATAGTGAACAAAGTAATCATTGGAATTTCTCTGACGAGACAATTGATTAATTCACGAAACCTTTTGTTCAATGATCGCCATGAATTTAGTCCAAAAAAAAAACGGTTTCAGCTCACTTCACACTAGGCTGCCGTATTGGTATCGGCAGAATGGGTCCTCTCATACTAATTACGATGCAGGCCATTTATGATCGTCATTTGTCTTTTGGCATTTGAATGACTATTCTGACTGAGTCCGTTCGCAAGCCTTCGTACCTACTCTTTAGCATTGAAAGCGCAATTACGTACGGATGAACTTCTCGCTCTAGCGAGTGACGTCTCTAACTGACAGAAAGAAATAAACAGAAAAATGCTGATCCGAATCGAGCGTTGAAAATTCAACAGTGCGCTTTTATTTGGCTTTACATTTAGATGCCCCTTAGTGAACCGGTGAAAACATAAGCATAAGTGTAATTTCACTCATTTTATTATGATGTGAAAGACGAATATTGAGCAATGTCTCCTTAAGGCGAAAGCGTCAGGGTAGCCCGCGAAATTCAAATTTTCTTACGTTTTTTGCAATTTGCAGTCAGGTTGTATGTTGATCTAAATATGATTCGCGGCCGTATCAAATGTTTATTTATAGAATTATAATCATAAAAGTCATCAATACAACTCTCTAAGTTCATGTAATCTTTTTGAATGACTTCTTAATTCATGAAATCATGACATTTGAGGATTATGCTAACTTAAGGATTTGTATTGCTGATTCTAATGATTATTATGCATGTAGATTGATGGAATTCTCTCATCCCATTGATTTCTTGATAGTAGGTGCGTTTAATATTCATAAGGAATCGATTGATTGTAGCATTCGTCACGATCTCCGTATTACCAACTGAATAGAATTCTAAGTTGTTATCATGACAGAATAACAGATTGAATTATCGGTGTTTTAATTTTGCCAGATATGAGATTTAACTTGTAACTGGTCTTGATACTGGCAGCTTTCAGATTAGATTCTCAATTCGAAATACCACAGTATAAATAACTGCTTTTAAGAAACATGGTCATTTCCTGTGAGTCTGCCAATTGTTCGTTGTAAGTTCAATATTTCTAACCATCAAAAACATGTAAGATTTCAATCGTTAATAGCTACAAGACTTTTAATGCTAGAGTAATGGTTGAGCACGCAAAATATAGGTCATAATTATAACAATTTTGAGGCAGGATATAATTTGCCTATAACTTTACATAGCGAGGGCCGGCGCATGCGCGCGACCCTCTGTTTTCACTATATGTAGAAATTCCAATTAGTATAGTGCAAAAACGTATTCAGCTAGAACATTGATTCAGGTGTCGTTCTTGATTGACAAAGGGCTACCAGGACTTAAAGAGATATAACAAAAATATTGCTTAAAATAATGTTATATACAGTCTCATATCGGTCGTAAACCTGCTCAGAAATTTAAAAAATCCCAGTTGAAGAAAGCTTGCATCATAAGGAATGCAATGGCATGGTTGGCGCAGTGGTTAAGCGATTGACTGCTGCACTGCGTGTCGCGCGATTCCCGCACGGAACAAATATTTGTATGACCTACAAGTAGTTGTTCCGGGTCTGGCTGTTTGTGTATGTGACTTTAAATGTTTGTAAACGCACCCACGATACAGGAGAATTCCTAGTGTGGAGAAACGTTTTTTTAAAAGGAAAAAAAAAAAAAAAAATAAGCCTAAAAAATCTTGTGCCGAGCAAATACAATAGCAACGGTAGTATCAGAAACCGTAAGAAATCTGTTTTAAGATGTCGTCTCATATCGGCCGTAAATCTGCTCAGAACTGAACTGAATATCACAATCGATGAAAGCTTGCATCATTAAGAATGCAATGAACATTATATTTTGTAATTCATTGTAAATATCAAATAACATCGTTAAAGAAATTTGTTATTATCACGTTTTCACGAAACTGCGGCGCGGGCTCGAACTGCACCTAAATCATTTTTTTAAAGGTTTTTAAGTTTCCCCTGGCAAAATTGCTGCTGTTCTGTAGCTTTATAGCGAATTTTACCAACAAAATTGAACGCGATCAGCACTTGTACGCCGCTTTCAAGAGGGCACAGACAAAGTAACATTCGATTAGCGATAACGCTAGCAGAAAAGTCAAAAAATGTATGGAGTTATCGAAATATCACGTGATCATAGTTCAACGAATAGAAATTAGCCAGACAATGTTAACATCATTCGATTCCATGAAACGAATCGACAGCGTCGAACGATAACTTCTAAAAACATGCTTAGCCAAGTACTTTTTGACAAGCGTTATCGCTAGTTTTCGATTCTTACGATGGAAACATTAGCGAAAGCCAAGAAAGACCATGTGGAAAACGAAACAAAATGGCGACTTTAAGCATTCGGTGTTTCAATTGCGTTATTTGTTTTAAAATAAAATGCACACGGTGCGTTTACTGTGGTCAGCACGCAATGAAAGTGTTTGGCTTAGACACCGAAGAAGAATTCGCTCCCATCAGCAATTGGAGTAATGCCTGGGTAAAAAAAGAAATTCAATTTAGTCTGCCACATATTATTTGCTTTATCCGAGCGTTTAAAACTAAAAGTTGGCAACGTCGCAAATAGCTGTCAAATATTTACCTGTTTTGATTAATTTGGCAATATATGAAATATGATTACCTAGCGCACTAAAATATTGATTATTAAATGCAATAATTAATATCGTCACAACGAATATTTAGTTTTAGTAATAATAATGTGTGTATGCCAAACGATTTTCTGCGAAATGAAGTTTATGCTATCCGCTGTTATGCAAAATAATATTATGACATAAAAAGTTCTGCTATAAAGGGTAGACCTTTTTATTTCAAACCAAATAACGAAACTGAAACACCGAATGCTTAAAGTCGCCATTTTGTTTCGTTTTCATCCCGGAATAAGAGTGGTACGAGAACCCATGACCAACATTTTTGCCTTATCGTTTTACGAACAAAACCATATAAAATCGATAGATTTGGTTGTTCTGAATCCAAAATCTTAATCTCAGAAATTTTCCGCGTCACGTCTGACCTGACTGCATTTTTAAATATGTCAAAAAAATAATACTGACCTGATTCCCAGCAATCTGTCTGATTTTCAGAATGTAGTTGAACGATGGATTTCAGATACTGAAAACACAATTTTCAGAAACCAGTAGTGTCGCACGTACCGAGGAGACCATTTCAAAATAAAATACATAGCAACCCGTATGAAAATGTTGCCTTCAGTTGATGCGAATAAATCATTTTTCAGAAGAAAGTGTGAGCATCCAAAGTGTTGAAACCATTTTGAACGTGTTTAAAAAAATTCGTGTCGTGTCGTGTGGGATAGGAGAATAACAACCACCGCGCGTTCGACCCTGCGACTTCGAAACGTTCTTTTAGTTTTTGGAATTATAGGTGCCATTCAAAATTTCTAAAAACATGTTTTTAGTAAGTAATCCCCGGAAAATATTAAAAAAAAAAAAAAAAAAAATTAACCAGGTTGCTATGAAAAGGACCGGTTATTTTTTTTTACATTTTTGAAAATGCGCTCAGGACACTCATAATGTCTGAAAACAAACTTCTTCGTAATAAAATTTCGAAACCTATGTACATTTTTAATATGTAATGAAACCGTCTAACAATTTTTTTTGACATAGCAGAAATGGGCTCCCATAAAACTGATGTTTCTGACCGGTACTGCCCACTGAATCGGGTTCAGAATCATCGAAACTAACGATTTTATACGGTTTTGGCCGTAAAACGATACGACATGGTTTTGTTCGTGGGCTCTCGTACTATCGGAGTTCAAATGACAACTAGAATTGACAGCGACAGCGCGGAATTTGACGTTTGCTGACGAAAGACCAGAGACAAAATGTAATTTTTATCGAACTAACCAATGGACAAGATGATAGCAAAACGTTGTGTACTTTGTCTGCCAATCGAACTTCGTTATCGTTGAAGCGATAGCGATTGTAGCAATGGAATCGCTCCGAAGCGAATGCCATTTGTCTAGGCCCTCAGAGCTGTGAGTGGCATCATTGCTGTGGAATATTGACACTAACAGTTCTTGAACTCGGTTTATATGTACTAATCGCGTTCAGTTTTTGGTGAAGGTGCCCTAGACTAATCTATGGGACATAGTTTGAGTGGCAAATGGCATCTATGAATACACAATGGAAAGTGTGCGGCAGGCTTTATGGTACTTTAAATGATACGTAGGCCGACGAATGATCCCTAGGCTACCCAAAAGTAATGCATAAGCCGAAATACTAAATCGATAGCACCTAAATATTAAGAAGTTCCTAGCAATTCTACGAACAATCTAGGATTACAGCCCAACTTTTTCCCAAGTAATAGAGGTTAAACATTAATATTATTGTGGAATGTTCCCAAGGGGACAGACAGAAATTACACAGAGATACGTGTTACGAACCTAGAGGAAAAAATCCAAGAAAAATATCTAACCTTGATGGGCAGACATAAAACATAAGTACAAACATTTAGCTTATTCTAAAAAAAACAAGTGAGCATCGAATTTATTCGGCGACAAAATATTTTAGGTACTGCGGCTTGTGACACGCGGTGTTAAAAGTTTTGTAATTACCACATTACCAGCCGCAGGCAGATCTGAAACATCCCTGAATAACCCCCTCAAATAAACCCCTCATCACGCTGTGTCCCAGGGACACGTGTAGTGTGACTTATTCGTCCATAGCAATATCTTTCAAGGCACTATTTTGCAAGAAACACTCTTCGATGGACATTATTGCGTAAAACTCTTCTTGTTACAAAAAAAGGTACTTACTTAAAGATTCATAATTTTTTTTTTCATAACAGATTGTGTAGGTACAAACTCAACTTTACGCAACTGTAGGATATAAATTCACAGCATGTAACGCACATTATACACAGTTCAGCAACTCCCACCGACCATGCATTAAAACATACACTGCATTATGTAAATTTGAGAAGACGCCTACGAGAGTTCAGGAAACTAATTTAGTGCTTTATGTCCCCAGAACTAAAGTCCTTAGTCATATCAAATATGGCATGAAGTTTAGTTCTAGGTACTCTATCTGGTCTACTAACTTTAAAGGAGTTTGACTTCAAGAGACCGGGGCGAAAATCAAACGACTGCAAAAAGTACATAGACGGTCTGGTCCAACTTTTTTCGTCAGAGTTAATTAAAAGGCACACCGGGCTGACTTGTTTACTGAATATTCAACAGAGTGTCGTCATTTTTCAACCATATCAGGATTGTTCAATTTAAAATGAACTGACAACCATAACAATATAGGTACCTATGTTTAACCTTGGACAAAATTCACTGACTCTTTGAATTTGCTAAGTAAATTAGGCGCTACTTACAAATATAAGCATTATTGATGTAAGAATAAAGTTTTAATTAGTATGAAACGTAATCTCTTAGTCTAATCCTTGGCACAGCAGTGAAACGTAATGGACTGATATAGCATAGCATAATCAGCCTATAATGTTGCCACTGCTGGAACACAGACCTCGTCTCTTCGAGAGGGAGTAGGCTGTAATCTACCGCGCGGGCCCAGTGTGGGTTGGTAGATTTTGGTTTTAGGACATGCCGGTTTCCTCACGATGTCTTCCTTCACGGTTTTGAGAGCAATGGTGATGAAAAAAAACATGCGGGGCAGTCTTTGGGGACTTACGGTAGAAGTTAAAACAGCGTGCGGTGACGATGACGCGAGTTTCACGCTTTTTGTTCTCCCAAAAAGTACACTTAGGTATATACACAGTATACATATAGCTCATGAAAAGCGTTCGGTGACGATGATGTGAGTTCCATGAGTTTTGTTCACCCAAAAAGTGCTCATCGCGCCTAAAGAAGTTTTCACTTCAAAAATTATTTACACAAAGTAAAGCGCCTGTCGGGGTTCGAACAACTCGTAAGTCGGGGCCATTACCGCTGAGCCACCAGTACTCTCTGATTGATATACTTAATTAAATAAAACGTTAAAAAAGTAAAATATCCCGCGGACATAGCTACTTGTATAGTCATAACAACTTAATATACCAAACTTTTCAGTTAAAATCTAAAATTAATACAGTGTATGATTACAGGCCGTTTTATTATAACAAATGAGCCTCGCGAGTGACGTGAAATGTTGAAAACTATAATAACAACAGTTTTCCGTGCTGGTAAAATAAATCATAACATGGCTAAAAATATTGGAGCATAAAGAGTTAATTTTAATTGCATTTTTTATAATTTTTGACAACTTACGTTACGGTTTTTGAAGTGAAAACTTATTTTTGCGCTCTTTCTGAACAGTGAACGAAACTAAACCGTCACGCTCGGGTGATGATGAATCGGGTATACTCGGCTCCAGTCGGTCGGTGACGCTGAATCACGTGTACTCGGTGCTGAATCGCGAATACTCGGCTCCGCCGTAAAATCGTCACTTCTATCGTGTGATCATTAGCACATAACAGTAAAATAGTGCACTTAATTTTCCCCAGAATCTTTAGAATAAACCTATTCTCTATTTAAAAAAAAAGATTCTAGGGAAAAAACGAGGCGCCTGAAAGCCACTATAAATGTTTCTTCCACGCTATTGTCGGAACAGACTAGGTAATTCAGTTTTCAAAATTAGAATTTTTTTGAAAACTGAATTACCTATTCTTCTTTGCCATTCTTCTCCATACGAAATACTACTACCTTTAGAAGGGGCGACTAGAAATAATTCTGTAATTTTGAACGTTGTAAATTTTGACATTCAAAAGTGCCTTTTATGTGCCTAATTGAAATATATTATTTGCCTTTGACTTTAATGCATTCCCGAAGCTCATTTACTAGATTTTGAAGTAACTCTTCCTAGTAGTTAGTAGATCAATTCCTCCCGTTTTGTCATTTTAAATGATACGCTGCTAATAATGTGGCCCAACCATGTTTCCTATCGAGTCTTTATATTGATTATCTGCTTCGATAACTTTGTTTAGTTTTCACCAGTGGAAATTGCTAACAAAATAACACACATAACATCACGCCTGTATTGTCCGAAGGTAGGGTAGAGGTGTAGCTATAATACACCCAAGTTTCGCCAGCTATACGAACAAAATAAACAGTTTAAAATTATGACCATAACACTTGACTTAGCGTAGGCAGTTCATTGTCAAATATATCACTTTTATGAACAACACAGGCTAAACTTCCCTGTGCTCACACTATGCAAATAAGCTCTTTGAAAAGAGAACTTGCCAACGACCCTGCCAGCCAATGATAGTCGAGGAAATTAAAATGTATGAGTCAAACGAGGCTTAATTTTGGAAACTTTTATTTGTTCCGAATCCGCATGTGACATAACACTAGGCTGCAAGAGCGACCTTTACGTAACCCTGCACCGTTTTAGAATTTACTAGCTTTAGGCTGTCTTTGGCTTGGAAATAGGTATGCGGCAAACAGGGGGTTAGGAAGTTTGAACTTAGAATGGAGATTTCTGGCTGCGTTTAGTTTTGTCGCGATGTCGCGTGGTTCGGTTGGTAATAAGCCGTTGAGGGTCAATATTTTCGGCCTTCAGAGTTGCACATAATAAAATTGACTAGCATTCGTGTCAAGTAATCTTAAATGAATACACGTGTTAGTCCTTCCTTTTTCGACTATCAGGTATTATTCACAATCAAATCCATTGCAATATTCGAGATTATAGTAGAATAATACATCCCAGTCCCAGCTGCTACAGCAGCATTCTCTTTGTCCTATTAGGTATTGTGCTCATTAACAAAATGTTTTCTTTGTTAAAAACACATTGTCATATTTGTAAAGAATACCCAAGGCCATGCTCACACAGAATGGTTTTATAAGACAAGTATGCTAGTATGTAGATTGAAACATCTGCTGTTCAGTTTTTCTTTAAAAATATGGGGTGAAAAGTTCACGTAGTCACACTGTTTATGTTTGTTGCCATTAATTCAAGGTGAACTAATGTGCTAACTATAAATGCCTGTAACTGTCCCACTGCAAATAATTTAGAAAACAAGCATTTTTTTACTGATAAATGATAATGATAAAAGTTTTTTTTTCTGTAAATGGGCACAAAAAAAAACACGTTTACACGTCAAAAATAACGTATTTTTTAAAATTATCTGATTCCGGTCTTTTCTATCCGACTACTCTGAGAAGAAATACCGAAACGAAATCAGAGGTCACAATCTCTTTTAAAGTCTAGACATAATCTTGGTCAGGCCATATGAGGATCATGCAGATGAACGTCTGAAATGGTCTTTGAGGAATGAACTACAATAAATTTGACTTTCCACCTTAAGTCAGTGATACAAAGTTTTTAATTCACAGAATATTTCAAAGCAATTCTATAATCTCCGGTCCACCGCTACACCACATAAACAAAACACACAAGTTCAAAAACCAAACAAAAAATATTTTTGATGTGTAACATCTTTCCTCTCGCTTACCTGCAATCTGTGCACAGCCTGTGCACATAATATACCCTAAAATTCTGTGGGAGTGATTTCATGAAAAGGGACGGAAGTGTGTAACAGGAAGCCGAGGAAGCGCGCGATATTTGATTTGACCAATGAGCGCGCGCGGTGCTAGCGTAGGCCGACAGAAACGACCTTGACGAGTTTATGTTGCTTATGACCAAGGTGAGATATCAGATGTAACACATCATATGGGACTACTGTAAGGATCGCTCGTTTTCTTATTCATCCAATAAGAAAGAACTTTAGCGAATTGCTCTCACACACACGAACAAACAAGCAAAAAGTTTTACACAAATGACTTTTGCCTGCGGCATGTTTATATATTTCTCTCAACAGTGTTTTAAGTAATTAACGGCTTGTTAGTATTTTACATGAATTTTCTTGTTAATGAGGAGTTATTGTTTCATTTTGTTTTATTACGGGTTGTTATTTTGACTTGTTGATTAAAATTTCGCATGAAGAATGTGGTGTCAGTTTACACTTTGACACAATTTAAATGATTGAATTTAAAGCATTAATATAAAGTCGTTAAAATGGAAGTGCTTAGTAACTCCTGCAATGTTCCAGCGAATATCAATCAATCTGCCTAGCCTGTTCACAACTATATTGGAGTCAGCTTCCAGTCTAACCGGATGCAGCTGAATACCAGTATTGTACGTGGAGCGGCTGCCTATCTGACCCCCACAACCCTTTTACTTAGTAAAACGATACCCCTTGGTAAGACTGGTGGTCAGACTTTCGGACTTCTGACGACCCGTAACGACTGTCAAAGATCCAAGAATGACAGCCGAAACCAACGGCTTAACGTGCTTTCCGAGGCACGGACGGGTCTCGGTATGTTATGTATAGGTTCGAACTCAGGAAGGCACTCTACTTTGTTCAAAGTCAAAGTCAAAGTCAAATAATTTATTTCAATTAGGCACAAAAAAGGCACTTTTGAACGTCAACAATTACAGAAAAATAATAATTGATTCTAGTTGCCCCTTCCAAAAGGTAGTTTTCGTATGGAGAAGAATGGGCAAGAAACTCCACCGTTACTCTTTTAAAATGTTTTCACAATATCTTGTATACATCAATTATATAATTATATGTGAAGACGATGCACCTAGAATAAGATTACTATACCACATATT
Organism: Xanthia icteritia; assembly: GCA_949128155.2. Lineage (NCBI taxonomy): Eukaryota > Metazoa > Arthropoda > Insecta > Lepidoptera > Noctuidae > Xanthia > Xanthia icteritia. The sequence goes on along the minus strand of OX421942.2, from coordinate 8,272,595 downwards.
TACGTTTTCATATTTGTGTAAATAATTTCATCACCACTGCTCCCAAAACGGTGAAGTAAAACATCGTGAGGAAACCGGCATGTCCTACAACCGAAAATTCGAAGAAATGTGACATCATCCAACCCGCACTGGGCCCGCGTGATGGATTATGGCCCACTCCCTATCACAGAGAGGAGGCCTGTGTCTCAGTAGTGGGAACATTATAGGCTAATTATATACAGCTATTAAAACATATTTTTAGTCGTTCGAAACAGTGATTTTCATTTCCGCGAAAATCTAAAAGATTATTAAAATTATTATTGTATTTTTTATGTCTTTGCCATTTCTCGGGACCCTAGGCTCCCGGACCTTTGAAAGGCGTACGAGGGGCCGAAGCCAACTCGCAGAGGCCCGTTAGACGTGTTTAATGAAACGAGGCACCAACCGACGATTATCCCTGTACGCACTATGCTAGTGCACCCAAAGACAACCCCCGGTTGGTGCAGGACTATTGCAAGATATGGAAACAAAGATATTGGATTATGGGTTTGGGTGGCTAAGTGAACTGGTTATCTAGAACTATGGAAAGACTATGGCCCCTGCCTGACCAATATTTTATATAAAATACACAGGTAAAATGGCAGGGGGTGACTTGCACACTCAATAATGGGCCCCCGAAAACGGCCGCTAGCACAAAGTGTCGTAGCGACAAGGAGGCAACATGTCCTGAGCTGCTTATAAGGAGTGGAGCGGTATTCCACGGCTATCAGGACAATCCCGGAAGTACGGTCAAGATCCCTACCAGCATCTTACTGGAAAACTTCCTTCCTCCGAGCTCGTTTGCTCTTGCGAATCTACACTCAAGCCAGGCCAATAAAGGCAAGAAAGAGGTGGGAGCTCTGTTCCTCATCAGTTTTCACTCCAGCCGGCCAATAAAGGCAAGCCAGAGGTGAGAAACAAGACTTCTCCCGGGAGATAGGGTCCGTGGGGTCGCTACTGCCCAACAGCTCGCCACATGCTGCCCTGCGAGTTTCTGTATCTCTCTTGGTCTGGCTCCTCACCCTAGACCTGTTCCGGCAAAGTAAACTCTACCGGCACAGATCTAGAGTTTGGAGCGCGCAAGCCTCTCCACGACATCATCTACGTTGACGTCGTGGAGGGGCTTGCGCGATACGGCGGTGGGGAAAAAAATTAAAAATTATTATTATTATTTCCTTTATTTCAATATTTACATATAAATTATAATAATAAATATAATAATGGGAACCTCGTGAAAGCTGAGAAAGAGAAACAAATAAAATATCTCGACTTAGCACACGAGGTTGTCGACATGTGGAACGTGTGCTCCGCTATCATTGTGCCGATTGTCGTAACGGCCAATGGCCTGATGGCCGAAAGCCTCGACCAACATCTCTCGAGGCTCTCATTAGGCGGTTGGATCAAGGGCCTGATTCAGAAGGCAGTACTCCTCGATACGGCTCGTATTGTGAGGAGGTTCCTGTCTCTGCAGCCCTAACCACCGGTAGCTTGGACCCTGCTCCCGACACCGGCGGAACACTATTTTTTATATTTTTAAATGTTTTTAATTTTTTATTCTAATATTTAAATATATAATTTATATGTATATAGTTAAATAAAGGAGATAATAATAATTTATCCTTATTCTTTGATTTTAATCCGATTTACATATTTTTTAACAAATTTCGTTATCATACGCATCATAAATGGTATTTTTATACAAAATTTGTTTATACCTGCTGATACTTTATACAATATTTAATATTGTATAAAGTATCAGCAGGTATAAACCCACACCATACCGGGACCCGTAGGGTAAAATCTACCCCATGACAAACTTTCAAGTTATACGAAAATACTAATAAAAATTTTGCCACCTGCCAAAACCACATGTAAAAATCTTTCCAGTTCCTAAAGTTAAACTTTAGCTAACCTCAATATGCCTGAAATCTAAGAATAGGGTGTCAAAGAGAAACCAGACGGTGCATTTCAAATTTTCAATAGAGGGCACCATGTTCCTGTCAATCGTCTCGGGAGAGAAATTTCAAGAGAATAGCTGAATTAATTTCGAAATAACACTTTGTTGTCGTCTTTAGGTGCGTTGAGCGATTTTTGGTAGGGGAAAATCTTGTAGTTCGCGTCACCGACATGCTAATGTTAACAATATATCTTTAATTCTGTAGCTATATACAGATAACCACTGTTATCCCAGTCACTGTGTGTCACTGGTAACCTCACACTTCAGGTCCAGTTGAAAACCAGCGTCAGGCACTAGTTGTCTGGCATTTTTGCTGAACTGGGCCTATTTGGCGCAGCCGCGAGACACATTCCTGCTAGTATCTTACAACGCACTTTACACTTTTTATTTTGTATTCTTTCTTTTTACTTTATTTCTTTTCACTTGTGAGCCTTTTAATCTGTGCTAAATAAATGTATTTTCTTTCTTTCTTTTTTTCTTACTTTCTTTGAAATGAAATGAAATGAAATGAAATTGTTTATTCTGTAAATAGGATATTGCAATCACTTTTACACGTCATATTAAAAAAAAAGAAGAAAATGCTAGATGAGTTCGGCGTTTCCTATCTGACTACTCTGAGAAGAAAGACCGAAACAAACTCAGAGGTCACAGTCTCTTTTAAAGTCCAGACATAATCTTGGTCAGGCCATATGAGGACCATGTAGATTAGTGTCTGAAATGGTCTTTTGAGGAAAGAACCACACAGATTTGAGTGGACCTGTCCAGTCAGTGCAAGCATTTGTCAGTAATCGTAGAGCTCAACTCAGAACTTAAGGAGCTCAACTCGACGAACAATACCAAAGAAAGGACATTTGGATAGGTCGCATAAAGTACTCAAACTGCCAGACCATCATTTAAATGAACTGAGAAAGATAAAATTAAAGAAAGAGGAAAAACAATAAAAATAAAATATCCACATAGTCCTCACATTCACAATAATTAAAACAATATAATACTTTACAAAGTAATCATGTTATTTTCTATATAATTTTCAACAATGTCAATATGTATATAAAAACTGGTATTTTTAATGATTTACATAATAATTAAAATGTCAAATTTTGTGGTTTTATCACAAAGCTTAGCAGAGCGAGCAGCTCAATCCCACGCTTTTTTATCTTCTAAATAATCTGAAATTTTATAGTACCCTTTTTTACAAAGTTTGGTTTTAATACAGCTTTTAAATCGTTTAATGGGTAAGTTTCGAATATCAATGGGAAGTTTGTTGTAAAAGCGTATACATTGACCCATGAACGAGTTGCCTACTCTGTGGAGACGTGTGCGATGTACAGCAAGGTTGTGTTTATTCCTGGTATTTAAACTATGAATATCGGTCATTTTCTTAAAATTTGATATATTTTTGTGTACATGTAATAGGTTTTCAAAAATATATTGTGAGGCTACAGTCAGGATGTTTATTTCTCTGAATTTTTCTCGAAGGGAATCCCTTGGACCTAGGTTGTAAATGGCTCGAACAGCCCTTTTCTGTAGAACAAAGATAGTATTAATGTCCGCACAGGTTCCCCAGAGAAGAATCCCATAAGACATAAGACTATGAAAATAACTAAAATAAACAATTCTGGCTGTATCTACGTCAGTTATCTGTCTAATTTTTTTAACAGCATAAGCGGCCGAACTAAGCCTTCCTGACAATTTTTCTATGTGTGGGCCCCATTGTAATTTACCGTCAATAGTTATTCCAAGAAAAACTGTTGATTCTACAGGGTCCAACTCTATTCCATTAACTTGAACATTAGTAGTTAGCTGCCTGACATTTGGCGTTGAAAATCTAAGGAGTTTAGTTTTTTTTTTCGTTCAGGAGAAGATTATTTACATTAAACCAATGCACAACTTTAGAGAGTGCATCGTTAACTTGTTCATAGTTGACTAACTGACGTTTGATTTTAAAAATGAGGGAAGTGTCATCTGCGAATAAGATGATCTTGTGATTATCCCTTATGTGGTAAGGTAAGTCATTTATATAAATTAGAAATAAGAAAGGACCTAGAATTGAACCCTGCGGAACGCCCATGGTGACCGCAGATCCTGCAGATCTCTTGCCATTAACATCGACCCTCTGAATTCTGTTGTTCAGATAAGAAGTCAGAAGGTCAAGAGCCTTGTCCCTCATACCATAGTGGTACAGTTTCCTGATGAGTGTGTCATGATGTACGCAATCGAAGGCCTCGGACAAGTCGCAGAAAATGCCAAGAGCATCTTGCGACTCCTCCCAGGCCTCGAATATGCTCTTCAGTAATTCCACGCCCGCATCTGTAGTTGAACGACAGTTTGTGAAACCAAACTGTTTCAGATGAAGTAAATTATGTGCATTGAAATGTCCTAACATTTGTTTTAAAATTACGTTTTCAAAGATTTTGCTCAATGATGGTAAAATCGAAATAGGCCGAAAATTTGTGGGATCAGTTGTGCTGCCAGATTTGAACAGTGGAATCACTTTGCTAAGTTTCATCAGATCAGGAAAAACACCAGATGCAACACAAGAGTTAAAAACGATTGCTAAAAAGGGTGAAATAACATCAATTATTGAAGACATGGTATGTACTGATAATCCCCAAAGGTCAGTAGTTTTCTTAACATCAAGATTTCTAAAAGATTCTATAATGTCTTTAGCAGTAATAATTGTGAATTCAAAAAGTTTGTCACATTCTGGTACACATTCTTTAAGTATTGAGTAAGCAGAAGTGGAGGATGACGATGACAGAGTTTTGGTTGTTAAAATGGGAATATTAGTGAAAAAATTTTCAAACTCAGTGGCCACCTCCACGTCTGCCTTAATATCTACATCATTGATTTTTAGATGGAAGTCACGATTCCGTACTGTCGTTCTTCCCGTTTCTGAATTAATAATATTCCAAGTAGTTTTAATTTTATTTCCAGAAGATTTTATTTTATTTTTAATGTGTATGGCTTTTGCTGAGGAACAGGCTCTTTTAAAAGTTTTTGAATATTTCTTAACGAATTCTTTAAAAGTTTCATCATGGTTATATGATTTTTCATGATACAATTCAAATAACCTCTGCCTACTTTTATAAATACCTGGTGTTGCCCAATCACTTAATATAATGCGGTCACAAACAGGCAATGTTAATGCGGTCACAAACAGGCAATGTTTTTTGCTTTCTTTATATCATAGTTTTAAATTTTTACCTCTGTCGGCAGTCCCCATAATTGCTTATTTTAATTTTTTATTTTATAATTGAGTTTTAAACGGTATGCTGTATTACACACTATCACGTAGTTAAATATTAGTTTTTATTTTAAATTTTCACAATTTAATATTTTACACCATCGGCTCAAAAAAAATGCATAACCAATTTATTCCACCGGGCCTTAAAAGCTTAGGTTGGTTACACAAAAAAAACCGATATCAATTGTATAGATCCTACACTCCATTATTTTTGTTCACACACTGTAAAATAAATCGGATAGCGAGTGCTTAATCTAAAAGACTCGATACATCAACAATTGTTGGGCCAATCGATTCTACGATTCGATTCTTCATGAACATTGTACTGTTACAGAAAACCGAATTGAACGTTAATAATAAAGTTCTGGAAGTAATAACAGATCCTTATAATATTAAACAAAGTTCCTGAAATTCATTGGTTAACAATTTTCTGTTTTATTATGGTATCAGCCTTGAATATTGATTTTATTGCATTTAATTGAATGATTGTTGTAAAACAGAATACAAAATCGAAAGTTTAAAACAATTAGCAAGTCAATATAACAATCCCTTCCCTATCTGAATTATTGCTTTGTAGAACGTTTGTGAATAATGTCCTTAAACAAATAAATGAATAGACGGCTACATTCAAATCAATTCAATGCAACATTTATAGCTTCTAACTTCTAAGAGAATATTCTAAGCGTATCAAACGTAACTGCACACTGCTCAATCGGCCTATAGTGTACATAAGACGCCTGAATCCATCCGCTCTGAAGCGAAGTAACGTTATCAATTTATACGATCTTATACGTAGAACTGCCTTCGAAGTAAACTTGATGCATTAGTTCAAAGTGTCTTAAGTTACTACCATACAAAAATAAGCTGCGCATCAGGAACACCTGGCCAACATAAAATCAAGAATTCAACAATTCATATCATGAAACGTACATGAAAAACACGCAACAAGAGTGCCTCGACAAATTGTAAATATTGAGTTAGCAAACTTTTTAATTTCAAACCACTCAAAACATTTTATGCATGTAAAAAGCCGCGTGAACCTAACGAAATTCCTGCACCAACCTTGTTTGAAATAAAAAATACACAGCGGAGAGCTAAGCCGGTGTACTGCGCAGTGGTCCATTTCTCCCGTTCCAGTTAGGGGGACCTTGCTCAGTCGGCGCTCACGTGTCGAGAGCTCTCGACCTTTACCGAGCAACCAATCGACACGAATCTTAAAGCGCCCTTTTAAGCGCATTATTCAAAAACAAAAACAAAACACCGCGAAAGAAAAAATATAATGTGAAAAGTGAAGTTTTACCAAAAAAAATATTTCAAAACAAAAATGCAAGTGTTTACAAATTAGTTTGCAAGCGCCAAAAGTGAGGAGCAATGATCAAGAAAAGTTATCAAGGCGTGTTTTTAAGCTTCGCTTCTATATCCTTCTGCTGTCAGATTAATGAAACTATAGCGAAGAGTGCGAGTAGATTCATCGGTAAGTACCCCAAATTAAATTTTAAACAATCTTTGCGAACTCGTAAAGGCGTATCGACGGGATTTACGTTACAAAAGTACCATAAATCGTGTCAATACATGAATAATAAATGATAAGGCGTTTTACACTAAGGTCTCAGAAGTGTAAATTATTTATTTACGCACATCGTACGAGTCCTAAACCTTGAATCTCGTAGTTAACTCAAGATTTAACTACTAAGCCCTCGAGTTTGTTTTATACTACAAGTTTTAGTATCGCGTGAAGACGTCAGCATTGGTAAAAAAGTACTATAAAAATCTTTGCCAAAAAACCGCATGGCAAATTGAATTCATTATTCCTCCGCCCGTGACAATATTTCTATCAGAAAATGTACGTTGCAGGTTGCAGTTGAATTATTTCAAAAGACCGTATTTTCTTTATGTATTTTCAGTGGAACGGTATGTTTCGATACAACGTCGCTTATACTTTTATCCTTCTTTGCAACGGCTTACTGGAAAATGTTGAATATTGCAGAGAGTACGAGAGTGCTAACGCGTTACTCCTTAAGGAATAAGCAGCTCTAGTGGCATCAATGCGACTCGGTCTTATCTCAAATAACTTATCAGGCCTTTGAAACGTACAATCCTGGCAAATATAAAAATAATATTTAAAAAGTCGTGTACTCATCATAAATCAATAAAGATAGGTATAACAAATGATATAATTTACACGCACGAAAAGATATTGAAAGGTATGTAACACTTTAACAATTACAACTCGACTGGAACAATTGCCTCCTATCCTTTCAACAAAAAAGCGAGAAACACTTTCTTCATTCAGAATTCAGCCCTTGAGCGCAAAATTACCTTCTCAACTATATAGGCCCTTTACAAACGTTAGGAGCTAATGAAAAGATAATTACTCATCAAAATACTACTCCAAAGGCATTAAATGACGTTGTAACATCAAAGGCTTACGTTGGGTTATTATTATTTCAAATACTCGGCGATTTTCATGACGGTGTAATTACCAGGCGCGGGAAGCAACTCTGTTCATCTAAAATGTATACTTTTGCATAACATGCATATACTGTTAGGTTGTCGTTTGTGACGTCATATATGTGTGATAAACTGGGAATTGTCAAATGGATGAGATGGGAATGGGGATAAAGGTCATAGGGGGTAGGCAGAGTTTTAAGTGGTACATGTCAACAACAGAATTAACGAGCTAAGAAGTAAATAATTATTTTTGCGCTACGTAGGCAACGAATAATGTCAAAGATCAGCTAGTAGGTATAACATAGAATCCCCGCCTGCATTCTTTAGGCGGCGCTTTAGGAGGCGGGAATTCGGGATCACGGGCGCTGAGAATGGGGACTCTGTCCGCCTACTGAGTGACCTCACCGAAGACGACGGAAAGTGGTAACGTGCTGCCTTGCACACTTTTACACAGTTAGGTTTCGAGGAGACTCCTTTACAAGACTGTAAAGGGGCAGACCCCTTTATGGTCCCAGAGATGTGCCCTAAGGCGTTGCACAGAAGGGGTTTCGGATCGGTATTTTGAGAGATAAAGGTGCCTCTTCCATGAGCAGATGGTGACAACCACCCCGGCTTTAGTGAGGTAGGAATCCTACACGCCCCAGTCTTATCTCCAAAGCTCGGGCATCTTTTGAAGGTTTCCCTCCGAAAAAAAGGTAAAAAGGTATAACATAGAGCAGTAAAAGTTATCGTAATGAGCACCATTTTGTTTTTTTTTTTTTGTTGACTGCTACACTCTTAGTTTTCCGATGCTGGTCTAGCTCGGAAAAGTCTTTTGTCCAAAGAGGATTTGTCAAACTCGAGTATTTATGTATCGATTTATCGATTACCGATACTGCCCTGTTCTCGATACTTACGGCTGCATTCAAGTGCGGTTATTTTTTCAAAGTTGAGTGGTTTCAACTCTGGAATTTTATCGATAGAGTGCAGAATGTTATAAAATAGTTGGCTTTTTTGTTATTTTTTTTGCAATATTTTGGATGTAGCACATTGTTTAGTTAATACTTTTTTTTTCATAAAGGTTTCATTCAACATTCTTCCATTTTTTGTCCACTCTTTTAGGTTTTGTGCTGATGTAGGAAAAGCTCATGTTTAGGTGTTGAGCTCATCACCATTACCTACTAGATCTCTGTGTCCATATAATAACTGTAACTGAAAACTAATAAAATATTTATGATTTTATTTTAAACATCAAATCCATACTTCTTGGAGACTGTCCAGTTCAATTTACCACAAAATATAGCTCCGCCATTACCTGATTTACTTCGCACAACTTCCCCACAGCAACATGCCTGAGTAACTCGTGGGAAGCCACCCTAAGGGACCTGACCCACCGCCGGCGATTAGCGAGAAGCGCGAAAGCTAGCAACTAAAAACGAGTAAGCGAGCGACGAGCAGCGAGAGCGCGATGGCGACGAGCGATTACTCGCTGGTTGCTTATGTACCAAGCGTGAGTCTCTCAGCGAATGTTCTGCCCGCCAAGTGAGCGTCGCTGAGCGAGTGGTCTCTTTGATAGCTCTTGTAGCCCTCGGGTCACCCTGATCCTACACAGATGTTCTGAACAGACCAGGAGATTTTTTTGATGGTTAATTATCTTCTGACGGGAAGTTGGCTGGTTGGAATAACCACCAAACGGCCGCGTATAACATAGAACATAGCTCTTGTCGCTGCGACAAACGAGTACTCGCCGTTGTTTTGAACAGTCAGCGATCAACTATTAATATATGTATCTCTTTTAGTTATACGGGACCTACAATTTTTTATACGTTTCTTGAGCGAGAAAATCGTTGATAGCTAGTCGCCTCCTCGTCGGCGGTGGAAAGCCACCCTAAGGTTCAACTTACTGAAACACATTGCTTAATGGTCCTCGTAATTGTTGAGCTGACTACTTATCACTACACTGCACTAACGCAGGGTATACTTAGATTATGATGTAACTTGTGTGTTGGGGATGTTTATTATTTGCTTTTTGTTGTGTATTGTCAATTTGGATTAAATGTCGAGTACATCTATAATTATCCTAAAATAAAATCGCTTTTCGTGTCTATCTCTGTGACTGCGTTTTCTTCTAAACTACGCAACAGGTTTTAATGCGTTTTTTACCATCATTTAGAGAATTTATTCCGGAAGGTTTAAGTGTATAATACATTAATATTGAACTAAGATATTCTAAAGAAATCACGATGTTTTGGCATGTCTTAAAACCGTGCGAAGCAAGGGTGGGTCGTTAGTATGGTAACCACTAGGTTTATATTCATTTCTAAAGCCCCAGTTGCCTAAATCACCAAGCTTGACTAAAGAACTACTTATTGTAGTTCGATTGGTCCTTAATATCGTAAAGGGGGACAAGCACTCGATAGATATGTGTGGGAGTGACACTACACCTGTATTTCTCAAAGGGCTAATTAATTAAGCAGAGGTTTGCCAATCTCTGTCTACTATAAATTCAAATTAGAATTATTTATTTGCAAGAAAATATATAGTTTACAAGGGAAGACCCTACAGCCTTAAAGTCATGGTATTCAGCCTGCAAGCAAGCATGCAAATTATTCATGTTTAAATGTCATAATTATTATGCAGATTCTATTGTTAGTACATTATTATCACTCTAGCGGAGCGCGTGGCTAAGTAATAACAGCCGCACGGTTCGATCCATCAGGCTAAGCTACGCTTGTCGGGGTTGGTCTGTAGATGGGTGACCATCTTAACATACCAAGACTCCTCCGTGCCTCGGAGAGCACGTTAAGCCGTTGGTCCCGGCTGTCATTCGTGGATCTTTGACAGTCGTTTCGGGTCGTCAGAAGCCCGAAAGTCTGACAACCAGTCTTACCAAGGGGTATTACCCAGTTACTGGGTTGTAGAGGTCAGATAGGCAGTCGCTTCATGGCAAATACGGTATTCAGCTGTATCCGATTAGGCTGGAAGCCGACCCCATCATAGTTGGAAAAAAGCTAGGCAGATTGATTTTTATCAAATTATTATTACATTACACAGACGTCCTTAATTAAATTACAATAAATTCATCAACTGACACTCTAACAAATATTTTTATGTTCTAAAAAATGTTTTATACTGTAGAAACACTTTTTTTGTAACCACTGACAATTTTGTTTTAAAAAAAATTACCCTGCTACAATTTAAATTCGTTTTGTAGGGTATTATAAATTAATAAACATATATTGAACATATTTTTCTTATAAATATCTTTATGTCCAGCTGGATGATGTAAGAGTTTGCGAAACTTCGCCCTTTTCTGTCTTGGTATAGATAACCTCGGTATGTATAAATCAGTGCAAATACAGGTACGAATTGAATGCAACAGACTGACTATTGCATTATTCCATTATTTTAATTATATAGGTAATTGTAATTGGTGTCGGATAGTCGTTAGTATTGCACTGATTATGTTCATTGTCTTAGTTCACTAGTATCAATATTCAATTATTAATCTCTAGAGAAAGCCCGAAATTACCGCATTGAACAATACGGACCTACCAGTTATGTTGAATTCAAGCTGCTATAGTAAGTTTTAGTAATCCTTATGGCAATGTAACATGGTTCAACTTAATTGATTCAGTTACTTTGAAAGGGGCATGAATGACAATGAAAGATTCACTTTTAAGGCTTCGCCAAATAGACCGCATAGTTAGCGCGCGTTAGAGCGCTTAGTACAGCGCAGCACGCAACGCTAGTTTCGCGGCGTTGCTAGCGCCAGCGCTCTGTTTGTGCAACACAATTCGGCGCTATAGCGCGGCGTCAGGCCAGCGCTCCATTTGGCGAAGCCTTTATGTTCAAATAAAGTCAAGTTGGTACGTCATCATCAGTCTTCAGCGTGTCAATGCTGGAAATGAGCCTCTCCAACCGCACCGCATTTAATTCTATCTGCGGCTACTCTTATACAGCTGCTATCAGCCAATTCAATTTAGTTGCTTTTTTCTTAATCAAGAGTTAGCGTGATTCCGCTTCGATACTAGCTTCTCTGGCCATTACTTCCGTAACAGTAGCACTAGCATAGCATAGGTGTTATCCCGCCACCCGTCGATCATTAGAGCTTCGTAGTGCAGTCGTAGGATGCACCGCCTGCAGGTGAACGTGACGTGAAGATACGTGCTCTTTCCTCTATTCATTCATCTTCATTCATATTCGCTTACATGGCGTGGTGGTTCCGATGGTTTTTGGAAATGTTTCTTGAACATCAAGTTGTAAGATGTACCTGGGCAGTACTATATTACTTCTGTATTTAATATGCCACTGAAGCTTTTAAGATGTTGATTTTTTATCGTTTATGATTTAAATCATAAACTGACTACGAACTTAAATTATCCACATATTCAAATCATAACTGGCATTCTTTAACATTTGTGATTTTTCAACTCAACTCAACTCAAAGCATTTATTTCAATTAAACCATTTACAGGCACTTTTGAACTGTCAAAGATTCGGTCAGTTAGTCAGAAAGTTGAAACCAGTTGCCCATTCCAAAACGTAGATCTCTATGGAGAAGAACGGGCAAGAAACTCCAAGGACACTCTTTTAAGTATAGAAATTACAAAATCCTGGGTACATTACTTTTGTTGCTTCTATAATTATGTGAGAACAATGCAAATAAAATAAAAATCAAAAACGATTAAAAATATAAGATTAAAAATAAGCAATGGCAGATAAGAGATGACCAGTCTCAACCGACGGCGCCCGTTCACGAACATGACGCGTGGACCTTGTACCTACCTAGTGTGTCAATTTGATAATTGAATCTACTAGTTTCAAAAACAACAACGTCCACTTTTTTAAATGTCCACAATTCCTTATTTAAAATTTTTAGGGTTCAAAATACTAATTTATATACTTATTGGACATTGTTGATTTTGTAACATACATTGATTTTGTAATGTGACTTCTGAGCGTGGTGGCGGACAGAGTGGACAGCCAAATCCTGAGGCATTGGTCGCTCATGCATGTCCAAAATAATAAGTATTTTAAATTTTATTAACATATTTATAAGTATTACCTACTAATATAATATGAACCAATTACTGTGTGCTTGGTCTGAAATAATCAATTCTAAACAGGTTTTTGCTGATTTAATTGCATACGGAGTGGTGCATCAACTGCTATTTTACTAATACAATTCGAAACCATAGACAACTAATTTTTTGCAAAGTATGGACATTGCTGTTTTTGAAACTAGTGGACTCAATTAGGGAAAATTTAATTCACTAAAACAAAGTATGCACTTTTGTTATTATACCATGGACACCACTGAATTCCTTGGACTAAAACCATTCAAATCCTGAATGAAAAAGCCTAATAGTCTGAAATAGCCAACACAATTAGCAAGCGTATAATGCAGCAAACATTGTACATTTGTACGTTTTACTATAAAATAATTCCTTTCCCGTAAAAAAATATTCATTTGCCCTGGAAAGGACTTTGATAACGGGCTGAAATTGCTATTAGATTTTCATGTTTGCTTTAGTAACGCTCAGTTTTCACTGGTTGTCGAAATATCAGTTTACTTTGCATTAAACAACCATAAACCTTGTTTGGACCATTAGATTTGTCGTTTCCTTATATATGTAGACTGACCAAATTAACTTGTCGTGACCGGCCATTATTTTTGGGCAATAGAGGTCAAAATGGCAGCTTTTTGTGTAAAATATTGGGCTGCATCTGTGCAACCCAATATTTTGAGTGTAATATGTGTTGAAGGTCCAACCCGATATATTAAGAAAGGGTCAAGATAATCTTTACATCAAGTGTAACTTTCGTGAGACATATTCATGTTGGCTAAGGTACGTATTTTTTCGTTTTTATTTTTATCTGTACATTTTTTTTTTTTTTTCGTTGGGAATTTATCAAATAACTTCTCCCGCTCTGGGCGGAGCGGGAGGGCGTGTCAGACTCTTACTGACTAAAACCCACCCGTGTTCCTTCCGTTGCCTGTACGTTGCCAGGGGCCACGGTATCCCTTTCGGACTTTCCCGCAACCCCGGCAGGCATCGGTCCTATCGGACCCCTTCACTTGCTGACATCTCTTTGAGGCGCGCGTGGAACACAACGCGCCGTCGACCCGGGCCTGGTCCTTATCGTACGGCGAGCTACCCATTGCTCACCGTCCGCAAGCACGCGCCTACGGTGGCCAGGATTCGGCAAAAAAACTGCACTACCTTGACAGTATTAATGTAGATGCTGTTGCCAATCGATCAAGTAATCCATTACTTTATTTTCCGACTTATAGAAAGTGAGAAGTTACTTTCCACTTCCTCAATCACTTTTCTACTTGTTTGAGGGGGGATCGAACATTATAACACCCAAGTTTCCTTATAGGCAATAGGTACTTGATATAAACATTAAAATTAATTTATTTTCATCACGTCTCACTCTCTATCTTACTTGTCTTACTCTCTTTTCTTTTTTTTTCTATTTCGTTCTTTCATTGTGAAGATACAGAGAAATTATTAGTTGTAATTAAATTTAAAAAATATTTGTACCAATTAAGTTTAGCAAAGTTAGGATAGGTACTAAGATTTTAGCAAGTAGGATTTATGTTACTAATTACACCTTTTTACATACCTATTAGATGTCTGGATTTGTATAATGAAGGTGATTTTTTAGATATCCTAAATAGGCCTAATTCAGGCACATAACACAATTGAATTTTTCGTAGATTTAAGCAAATTTGTATTTAGTGTTTTACCTTTTTACCTGAATAAGCTTTTTATTATTATATTATTATTGACATTTTGACTTTCAAAAACCACAATAGGGGTGAATACTAGAAAATTCCAAAATTCCCCAGAAACTTCGGTTAACACATAGGTATTCTTAAAGCGACTCATAAAAACTGTCCCGTCTATTTACCTTTGTTAAAACTTCTTTACTTCATCATCCTTTAAAAGCATAAATAATGGACATAAATTAATCGCTCCGGAGACCAAAGTTGACTTAATTACCACTAGAAAGTTACGGGGAATCGATAAAGTTTCCCAAGATAGATATAAAGTACAAAAGCTGTACAAGATTAAATTGTCTGTAGATTGTTAGAAGGTAGGATGTCTTATTTACGATTTATCATCGTAAATAAGACATCCTACCTTATATATAAATAAATGCTTAAATATAACATCAATAGAAAGTATCAAAGTAGGCATGGCTAAAATTTTAAGACAAATAAGTTAATGCCATTAAGTTTATTTTCGTTCGATAATCTTGGTTTGAAAAAAGAAAGAAAGAAAGAAAATACGTTTATTTGCGGTAAACATGACGCAAAAAAAAGAACACAAAATAAAAAAATAAACAAGTTAGAGTAGTTGGGTTTCTTCTAGCATCTTCTTTTCAGCTCATGGCTAAATGATAACGGCCGCACGGGTTGATCGAAGGTTAAGCTACGCTTGACGCGGTCGGTTCGTGGATGGGTGACCATCCATTACATATCGAGACCCCTCCATGCCTTGGAAATTACGTTTAGCCGTGGTTTCCGACTGTCATTCGAAGATTTTTGACAGTGGTTCCGAATAGTCAGAAGCCCAAAAGTCTGATAACCAGTCTTACCAAGGGGTATCGTGTTACCCAGTAACTGGGTTCTGAAGGTCAGATAATCAGTCGCTTCATGTAAAATACTGGTATTCACGTGCATCCGATTAGACTGGAAGTCGACCCTAGCATAGTTGGGAAAAGACTAGGCAAATTGATTGATTTAGAGGGGCTCATGGCTTATAACCACTGCAAGTATTGATAAATCCGCATGGCTAAGATGCACTACACTGCACTGTGACACTGTCAGTGCAATGGTGGGTGACCATTCTTTAAACAAGTAAGATTGAGTTAAAGCATACACTTGTAATTCGTCACTTACAAGAGTTACGTTAGTATACTAGGGTTGCCAATCATACTGTTAATAAAAACAGTATTGTACTGTTTTTCACTCTAAAATTCTGTTTACTGTTCAACAAAACTCAAAAACTCAAACTCAAAGCACCCATTCCAAAGCGTAGGTTCCTATGGAGAAGAACGCTCTTTTAAATTATAATATTGTTACAAAATATTGGTTACATCATTCATGTTGAAATTATATATCTGAGAACAATGTAGAAAGACGTGCACGTAAAAAGCGTCCGTAATGAAAAGATAAAAATAATTCAAAAATTGAAATAAGCCGTGGCAGAAAAGAGATGACCAGTCCCTACTGACGGCGCCCGTTCACGAACATGACGCATGGATCAGCACCGTTTAGCTCAACCATTTTGAAGGGAACTTAACGATCCAACACATACGCCACCACCAGCGAGACATTTGAGTGAGCATGACATACTCTCAGCCGCCAGGGCACATTCAAGTCAATGAAAGACGTACCCAGTAAATTATAGCTTTATTGAAGGTACATGTCACAGTGCTTACACATGTGCTATGCAATTATACAATACTACGAGATTGACGTTATACAATTCAAAGATAATTTATGCAATCTTCAGCAGCTCCAACAATATTTTCGAATGCTAAAATTAAATTAGTTTATGCGCCCTTGTGGAGCTGGACCAGCGTTGAGCCAAGCATTTTTGTCACCTATATAATCCCCCAGCTTATAATATGCTTGGCAGCATAGTGTGCGTTTTATACAAGATTTAAATTTAGTTTCATTTAGTTGTAGTATGTGGGGAGGTATTTTATTGTAACATTTTAAACAGTATCCCATGAAAGATGAGTCTACTTTAGCTAGTCTGAAACCCGGTTGAACTAATTGATCCCATATATATTTTTGTCTTTCACCTCTTTTATTTACTGAAAAGATTAAGATTTTTCCTGGCTGAAAATAAAATACAAAAATAAAGTATAATATACTGATTTCACTGATATCCAGAGATATAGGTAAGTAAATAAAAAGTTTAATCAACTACGTAGAATATCGTGCACACACCTGGGCATGGTCGTGGTGGTTCTGCTAGCATTGATTTCAAAATGCAGCTGTAGTGCTATTTTGTAAAAATATTACCATTTATTTTCCCAGTACCGTAATATACTTTATTTTTTGTACAAAACGTTGGCAACCCTAGTTAGTATCTACGTACGTATGTTACATTAGTATTTTTCACGCCCTAAAGTCTGGGTTGAAAATGTACAACCTTGAACTTATATAACTTAATATTGAAACTTAATCGTGACCTACGAGATTGTGACTAAATACCTATTTGTTATTGTGCCGTCTTAATTTATTAGATAGATAGATAAATCGTTTGTTTACTGCACACAAAAAACAGCACACAACATACAAAAACACGATTAAATAATGACTAATTAGCTATTACGAAATAGCTGCAAGGTGCCAATATACAAACAAATAAAAAAGGAAGAAAACAAGACATTGTGATGACACTATAGGCTATGACACACTTTAAAATAATGGATCAACGAACGTAAAAAAGTGCCTTTATATTGACTTATTATTATTATTTTAAAAATTTGTGTTTGGCATGAAATTGTATTTTCATTTTGTTAAATATGACATTTGATTATCTACCTAAAACAAATTTCTATGCCTTCTGGCGGGACGTAGGTGTGGGCCGACATTTATTTCTAAAACATCTGTATATTATTTTTACCCTAGGTTCAAAATTTAATAAATTAATTGAATTGAAGTCTTAGTACCTCACGCTACGTACGTGCGGTAAACAATCTCGCAGTATAATCCTAATTGCTTGTTTTACGACACCCATGGGAAAGGCAAAATAGTCCGTTTAAAATCTTCGAACTGAACGACAAAATGATGGGAAATCGGTACCCTTTCTTTTGAACAAAAATCTACGTAACGTTATAGTAGTATTTTCTATAGCTTTCGTGAAACTCAGTATTTTTCAACAAAAGAAGGCTAACATTACCTAAACACTTTTCCAGTCAACTTGATGATAATATGTACTCGTTTAAATACGCTTTCATGATGCTGTAATTCCGGGTACAGATTGGTGAAATGTAACACACGTTGAAATAAATTCGCCTAGTTTACATTACATGTTGCATTGCATAAATAAGGATTCGTCCTTGTATTGGAAAGACTACTTTGATCTTCGTTCCAGGGAAAAAGGCATTTGGTATAGAACAATCCATTCACAACCTTCATATTCACCTTGGATTGATAAGTATTTTGTTACAAGGGAGGACTTAACCATATTATTAAGGCTTCGTTCAGGACATATACCTCTCAATAAATTTGGTTTCATGATGAAAAAGTTAACATCACCTGTCTGCAGTACGTGTAACGAAGATGAGGACACGTATCATATTTTGATGCTATGTGTCCGGAATCAATCGCTCAGAACACAAATTGGCGCGCATAACATGCACCTATCAAACCCGTTATCGGATACTATAATTCCTATAATAAATATTGTTAAGTTCGCCTTGAAGAACAGACCTAGAACCTAGCTGTAAAATGCAGTAATGTAAATTAATGTTAACCTTTTGTATACCTACACAATGTCATATTCGCATTTAGCGAAAAAACTCTATAAATAAAGATTAAAAAAAAACATGGAATATAAACGCAACATGAAATGTTACACTAACAATTCGTTATTAGTGTAACATTTCATGGTGCATTTCACCAATCTGTACCCGGCATTACAATATTCTGATACAAAAGGACACTGACCGTTTTTTATACATCAGTAGAGCCATATTACATAAAGGAAACGGTGATGACAGTACCTCCACTAATCTGCTAGATATTCCTGCTATTGGTGGGTACAGATGCTAACATGAAAACACGAATTGGTACAGGTACACCGACAAATGCACGCCTATAAGTATATTCACATCTGCGCCGTCAATATGCCGTGTCTTTGCGGTGACGTCACTCCAATGAAAGTCACATTCAACTTCGTGATTGATTGAGTTGTGACGGCATAACCCCCTTATCTTTCACGAGAACATCGTGAAAACTTTCCGTTTAAAACGTACATATGTTTGGGTGATAGAAGCTTTGTGCTGTACTTACTTGTATAAATGTATGTATTTTATATATTAATTTATTATTAGAAATATATGTTCTTTATTTTATATTTTAAACATATATTTTATATTAAAAAATATGATGGTTCATTTAGTTAAAATTGTAAATAAAACATTTATAGATGTAATAGATTACAGCACCTCTTGGTGAATTTTTCGATTACAATCAAATATAATTGCATTGGTAATAATATTATATCTTCTTTTTAATTTAACTTCTAATAAACTTATTGTTGTCTTCTTTTTAAATGTTTTGATGTAAATTGATGACCTGAAACACAGGTTTTCATAAACCTAGATCAGGCGAATCTTAATTACAGTTAGAATTAAATATAACTCGATTGTTATTAATCTAAATCATAATTTTACTTTATAATTGTTTTTTTTTTTTTAATAATTTTTTTAATTTGTTTTGTACGTTCTGAATGATGTCTATTTTGTTTCGAAATCAACAGGTTTATGATAAGTTGACAAGAGTATATTACGCTATCTTAATTAGTAGAAGAATAAATTGAGGTTCTCAATCAAGGAGAAGAAATTGTTATTAGTTCTACGAGTACTTCAAAGTTTACTTAAAGTTTTGGATGGCCACTTAGTACTTGAACCAGCCATAAGTTTTATTCAGCATCAGATCTATTTCGAGGTACCTATCGAAACTTAAAGATATTCGTGTTTCTCTTAGCCTCAAGGTATTTGCTGAGAAATTGTTTTTCAGAATTCTACCCTATTTAACCGACTTCTTAAAAAAAGAGGTTCTCAATTCGTCTGTATTTTTTTTTTTGTTTGTCGTTTTTTTGTTTCGTTTTCGTCAATTGTGGATCGTTTTTGAAAATCGATCTTTTTTCATTTGGTAGAAGAAACTTGCACGATGCTCCCATATAGATTTTATCAACTTTGCTGGCGTAGTTTTTGAGTAAGCTTCGATAATACGTATTATTCCCACTTAGTGTATGTTGATGATGTTATAATAACTTCCTGCCACTGTTATTTACGGAGCAAGTAATGGTATACGAATTTGTGTGGGGTAGGTACCACAACTGAAAAGTGAAAAATAAAAACTTTATACAAAAAAAAAACCGACTTCCAAAAAAAACACTACGAAGTGAAAAATTACTTTAAAGGTGGTCGATTTTTTTGGTTTTTTGATTTTGTATTTTCGTTTTTGCCACCGACTTCTGAAAGTAAAGTTATTTTACATACAAAAATTAATGTAAAAAAATATAGCTGTACTTTCACATAACATAACATCACGCCTAATCACCGTAAGGCAGAGGTTGGCCAGTTCTTTCCTTATATTTAATGTTCTTCGATAAATTACATCTTATTAGTTTGATTTAAATTAATCTAAATTGAGTTTTTCAAACCCTTGAGCTCCGAGCGACAGAGGGTTAAAACTAGGACGGTAAAATCTAGAGCAAGTATCTATATTTTTTAGCATAAACCACAAATAAATATTAAAGTAGCTACTAGTATTCGTATAGTCGGGATATTGGTTGGCTTACGCTTAAAATAATATATATATCCCCTGGCAATTGTAGGTAATCCCTGTTTGAGCTTTTGAAGCTTAACTTACCAATTTATTTGTATTATTTTCACATTTAATAACCTGTTTCCTGCTCGTTATTGGGAAACTAAATAATATAAGCCGGACTACTAATAAGTTCGCCAACTAAAGCACAATAATCGAAAATCATGACAGCGAGTAACGAGTCGTTGTCATGATGATTTGAAATTAATCGCCATGACTAATTGTCATGAATTCATTCATTGTCAATGAATTCGCTTAATTTCAAATCGGTTAACACTTTGTCGAATTTGGACATACATATATATATAACTAAACAGGAAGGTGTGTGTTTGAAGAACTTCAGGATAGAAAATGAAATTCAGAGAAAACCGTTCAAAGGGTTGATTTCGGCAGAGGACCATGTTTGTCTTTGGGTACCTTTTTACCGACTTCAAAAAAAGGAAGGTTATCAATTCGACATGTGTGTACGTAATAATGTACGTGTAAGTATGTCATAGCAAATAGTGTCATCACAATGTCTTGTTTTCTTCCTTTTTTATTTGTTTGTATATTGGCACCTTGCAGCTATTTCCTAATAGCTAATTCGTCATTATTTAATCGTGTTTTTGTATGTTGTGCTATTTTTTATGTGCACTAAATAAACGATTTATCTATCTATCTATCTATCTAATATTATTGGAACAGCAATATATTCACATATGACAATCTGTTACAGCTTCCAAACAAATATACAAATTTTTATAGGTGTAAGTATGTATGTTTGTCGACGCAATTCTCCGAAACTATTAATCGGATTGTTACCATTTTTTTATTGGCTTACATTTACTTCAACTTAGGGAACTGTGCAAGTTTCATAAAAATCGGTTAAGTACTTTTTAATAAGGTGGACGTGTAAGTGAGACGGCCTGGCTTATTGATACGAGCTACGGGTGTGGTGTCATAGGGAAACATCTCAATAATCGTATCTGTGCCCGAATGATGGCAATAGGCTCGCCCCCTATTACATGGGACTTAAACATAAATGGTAAAATGTGGGTGTACTATAGGTATACATCTGCCCAACCTTTATCTAAATACACTCGTATGTCGTCAGAAAAGCTTTTATTTAAGCAAAAAAAAAATCTTGGAGATGCATTGAGCTAGGAATCTAATAAATACCCTTTCAGCCATTTCTTTACATTCTTAGCTTGTTTTGTATTAAAAGAACGTACCGTCAGAAACGATCTGCGGTGTTCGTACGCGATCAGGATGCAATCTGTTACCTGGCACGCACTATTAATCTCTAGCAATCTAATAAATCGCGTCTACGCCTGGAGCACTACAGTCCCAGTCCACTAATACATCGCCTGACATTATGTGCACAGTATTAATAGGAACACCCTGTGAGAGACGATTAAATCTGTGAAAAGCCATTTAACATGTTGGGAGTGCCATGATTTTTATAATTTTAATATTTTTGGAGCAGTGTGGTGGCCGCGACGTACGAGCTGTAGGTCGTTGGTTCGAACCCAGACAAGCACTTCACTTTGTGTGAGTTATTTCATCACCACTGCTCTCAAAACGGCAAAGGTAAATATCGTGAGGAAGCCGGCATGTCCTAGAACCAAAAACTCGAAGATATGTGACATCTACCAACCCGCACTGGGCCCGCGTAGTGGCTTCCGGCCCACTCTCTCTCACAGCGAGGAGGCCTGTGTACCAGAAGTGGGAACATTATAGGCTGATTATGCATAAATCCCACACGGGTTATTCAATGTAGATTATTTTCACCTAACAGATAAAACTTGACCGTCTTCTCAATAACTGCATTCGATTCGTTTTCAATCTGCGTAAATATGATCATGTCTCTGCGCATCGGTCGCTTCTAAAGTGGTTGCCCATACGCCAGCGCAGAGAGCAAAGGGCGCTGACCACCTTGTTTTCATTTCTTAACTCTCCCTCTTCCCCTAGTTATCTGGCCCCCCACTTTCAGTACATTTGCGCCAACCACAATAGAAATCTACGTTCATCTCACAATCGTCTTCTTCAATGTCCCACTCACCGCACAGACTTCATTCACTCTTCCTTCTTCATTCAGTCTATCTCTCTGTGGAATACGCTCCCCCAGGAAATCAGGATGGCGACCAACCGGTTATCTTTTCGAATTAAAGTTCGCGAGCATATTCGCAAGAAGCTGGCAGTATCATCACAACGGTAATGTTTTCCCATTGTTTGTCTTATTTGTACTTATATTTATGTATAATTAGGTGTATTTGTAATATTTATAGTTTTTAATAGGTATATATGTATATCTTTATATTTAAATATAAAAAATCTTCAAATCTCTCTGTTGCACCTACCACTGTTTGTCTCTGCATCACCCGAAGGTTGACTGGTAGAAAATGCCTATGGCATTAAGTCCACCTCTGTACATTTGTCTGCTTGAAGTATTAAATAAATAAATAAATAAAATCCACTTCTTTGGTCGTCGAAAAATCTGGTACTTATCAGGACAGTTTCGATATATTCGCGTATCTCTTCACTAAGAATTTCCCCAACTTCTGCCATATAGGTCAACATTTTGTGTCGTATGGAAAAAAGGATTCCATTGGTTTAAATAACAAGCAGCCCGGCGCACTGTTTCTAACCAATGCAATGCAACTCCTGTAAACCAAAATTCACAGTGGTAACTAACAAGAGAAGCAGAGTTCGTGAACTTCAGCGAGTTTCAGAGAAATTATTGAACTGTATTCTCTATTGGACCCTGCAACGAAATTATTGAATAAAATACAAATCGGAGGAGTATGAAATATAAAGTCAGGGGAATTAATTGTGACTACCAACTTAAGAGCGCTTATCCTAAAAGTTGGCAACGTCGCAAATAGCTGTCAAGTATTTACCTGTTTTGATTAATTTGGCAATATAAATTAAAATAGATGAATATTGACAGACAAATATTGATTATGAAATGCAATAATTAATATCGTAACACAGAATATTCAGTTTTAGATGTAAAAAAAGTATTTGGAAACTTTCCAAATGCCTTTTTTGCACCTTAAGCGGTTACAACATCAAATTCAGTGCTATAATTGCAA
Source organism: Xanthia icteritia (assembly GCA_949128155.2). Lineage (NCBI taxonomy): Eukaryota > Metazoa > Arthropoda > Insecta > Lepidoptera > Noctuidae > Xanthia > Xanthia icteritia. The sequence goes on along the minus strand of OX421942.2, from coordinate 8,249,280 downwards.
TTCATTATTAATATTCTAGTTCGCTAGTTAGCCACATTTATTATTTCCATACAGTAATATTGCCAAATTAATCAAAACAGCGAAATATTTGACATCTATTTGCGATGTTGCCCAGTTTCAGAGTAGACGCTCTTAAATGCGTATATTAAAATCACAACTGTAGTTCTTTAACAGTGGTTGTAAATGACTATAATACGACAAATTGACGTAGGGTGACAATTTGTTTAACAATTAAATTCCCTGACTGTAGTGAGTTGAGTCAGCTGTGCATAGTGTACAATTATTATAATCTTGCCGAATATATTCTGACTACTAATTCATCTGCCAAATGCAGAATACAGATAGTTTCCACTAACAGCAAGTAACGACGTTCTGCAAGACCTAGTGCGTTTACTGGCACCACGAAATAATTTGAACATTAATAGGATTGTTTACGTATTTGAACAGACAAAAAACTTGATATTCTTAGTAACCATTTTATGAGTAAGCGTATCATAAAACATGTCGGATAAACATAACATTTTATTCTTGACCTTCACAGAATAGCATTTAAGGAAATTATTTATTATCAAAGGAAAGTAAATAGATACATTCATCTTACATATCGGAAATCCTACGTTCCAGATTCGGATGTTATGCTTACTCTAACACTACAGACCATTTAGAGCAGTAATAAGGAAAGATTTATACGCATAATATGTACTTTATACACATATAGTATATTTAATAGTCCTTTATAGCAGGGGTTCCCAAAGTGTGCACCGTAGAGAGTAAAGAGGGGCGCCGAAAATGGTAAAGAGGAGCGTGTCACGGCGCCTCCGGAAACTAAACTCAGGTATTTGTGGGTACAAAATAAACAATTCACTCAAAGTTGCCGATAGGTACAACTTACGCTAAATAATACAATAAATAAAATCTCAGCTTCATATTGTGGATGTTTTAATGTTTGTGCCTATCTACCCATCCTCAATCTGCCTATCATGGTACACTATTTCAATTAGCTAGGGCGCCGAGACAAAATAATAAATCTGAAAGTCCGCCGCGAACTGAAAAAGTTTGGGGACCTCTGCTTTATAGTAAATTTAAATTGTAAATAATTTAGTAAGTACAGATTTGTAAATGACTGCACTGTCGCATTGGGTAAATACCTGTAATGATAGTTATAAGAGAGATTTTAATAAAAAAAAAAATAAAAAAAATGGGACTGCCTCGTCGGTCTAGTGGTTACAAGTGCTACTGCTGAGCATGAAATCCCGGTTTCTTTTCCCGGGTCGTCAAAGTGTCATTAGGTTTTCCATCTGGAAATTCCCAGTAGCAGCCCTGAACCTGGATTTCTTTTCGATTGAAGGCAAGAGGCTCGCCTATTACATGGAACTGGCGAATTGTGGGTGTACTATAGGTACACCTCTGCCCAACCCTTCGGGGAAATACAGGTGTGATGTTATGTTATGTACTTTATCTTTTTCTGGTCATGAGATATGCATGAAGAATTCATGTGGTAGTAAAACAATATCCTACTTACAGAATAAACAATTTCATTTAATTTCATATCTGTCGCCCAAAGTTTAGAACAAGATGGCTACTTTAGAATAATGACATGGCAGCATGGAATAAGAAAGTACCTACTATCATGGCAGCATGGAATTAGTATGTACTATACATGTAATTAATATGAACTATCCTAAACTATTAAATGAGCATTCTCTATTTTCACCCGAGCAGAGCTCGGTCGACCAGGTACTGTCTCTTTAAAATGCCTAAAATGTAGGTATTCCCCAAAAGGAACCCCATAGTACCTAGGTATACCTTAGTAGGTAAATTAATAGATTATTAGCTGGCGACGGTATTCAGTCCTGTGCCATGAAACAAATCAATTATGCCATTCACTGGGCACAAATCCAAACTTGAGGTTGCTACTGAAAGATTTCTTAAAACTTAATAAAACTTTTTCAGAGGCAGAAATCAAGCTAAGCTTCTTACTCTAGATAGCAGAGCTTGCTAAACGAGACTAGTAAGGGACTTAAGATTTATCTGATTTGTAATTCATTTAACGTTTTCTTCTATTATCCCATTAGCTGATTGTAAAGGGCCCCAGTTAGCTAAACTAGGAAGAATGAAGATGGATGTATGAACGAATTTACACTTAAATTTCTGGAGAGAAGTCTTCATAATATTCAGTTTCAGGCGGAACGACTACCGGCTTTAGGTGGTAATATTTTAAGAAAAGTAGGTTTTTGGTAGTATAATTTTATGTGCAGATAAAGAAAGAAAGAAAAGTAGATATGTAGGTAGACTTGGTTAAGTTTTCAAACCACATTTTATTATTTTTCTTTCATTTCTCATTTTACTCCAAGCTTGTAGAATAAATAAGATAACGTTTACCTAGTTTCATTAATACTCAGCGAGCCTGTGGTTCAGATATACCCAAAGGGCTTACAATTCTCTGCGCATCCAGTTTAACAATGCATTCAGGGCGCTGTTACGTCTGCCACGCTTCTGCAGTGCGTCAACAATGTTTGCTGAGTCACGCACAGACGGCTTTGATGCCACCTGGCGCAAAAAGACAGCCTCACTGCTAAGCAGATTGCGTGGGAGCAGTAACAGCATCCTGAATGTAATAGGCAATAAGTTAGACAGCCCTCTGGTGTGGAGCCTCACCCAGAGGACCAAGTCTCTCTTAGTTATTAGGTACTAACATAGTTTTTAAGTCATACTAACAATATAAATGTAAATGTAATTATGGATCTAGTTGTCTGAATAAATATATTAAATAAATAAATTAATATTATTCAACAACAAATCCATACAATGTTCCGCCTACCGAATCTGTGTACATAAATTCCCTCAGCATCAGGTACTAGGAGCACAAAGCGTCATAGAGGGTCGTTATAGCAACTATTTGTGAGTTACAGAGCACTGTGGCAGAGCTTCTAACGCCACAAATCCTTCCCTTGTCTTCTGCATCGATGCCAGACAAAAGGAACAATATAATTTACGTGGGTGGAACGACGAAAGCAATTATTTCAATATAATGATTCAATGAGTCTGCTCGGATTTTGATTCAGATAAAAATATCTGTAAGCACCTTTGTGATTGATTAGTTTTGTCTACAATCTGTATCTACAGTTGACTTTTTCTATTAATTTTATTTTTTTGGTATGGGCATGCAATGCTGATGTCGATCATTCTTAAAATGTCGAAAAGTTGAAATAATAATTCACTGGAGTAAACCAACATATGCTACTACTGTATCTTTGTAAAATAATATGGTCATGTTTAAGTATTGAATTTCAGACTTTACACTTGGAGGGGCTCGTGGCTAAGTAATAACGGCCGCACGGGTCGATCGATCAGGTTAAGCTGTGCTTGCCGCGGTTGATCAGTGGATGGGTGGCCATCTTTATCGATACCGAGTCCCATGCCTCGGAAAGCATGTTAAGTCGTTGGCCCCGGCGGTCATACGTGACAGTCGCAACGGTTCGTCAGAAGCCTGAAAGTCTGACAACCAGTCTTTGCAAGCGGTATCGTGTTACCCAGTAACTGGGTTGTAGAGGTCAGATAGGCACTCGCTCCATGTAAAATACAGATATTCAGCTGCATCCAGTTAGACTGGAAGCCGACTACAACATAGTTGGGAAAAGGCTAGGCAGAAGATGATTTCAGACTTCACACTTATTTTACAGATTTTATCATTCAAAGAAATCGATTAAACTAACTATATGATCTCTTTTACGATAAATAATTATAATCATTGATATAATTTTACAAAATGACATTAGCACCTGTCAGTTTATATAAGTGAATTATAATTAGACTGTAGGTAATAGACAAATTCTCAGTTGTCACTATTATTGCAAGCCTGCATCTCACTGCTAAGCAAAGGCACTCTACCTTACCGTCGCTTTTGCGACATTCTGCTGAGAAATTGAAACATGATTACACAACGTTGTATAGGTCTGTAAGTTGTAACACGTCTTATCTTCTACATCGATGAAACACAAAGGAACAAGTTGATATAAGTGGCAGGAAGCGACGGAAACAATTATTATCTTTGTCGCTTAGGTTTTGTTCAACAACTTTTTTTGTGGAAGGAAGAAACTTTTTGCAATAAATAAAATACTGTAACAGTGTGTTCCTTACATAACCTAACAAAACATAATCGCTTTAAAAAAATATAGCGAAGTTTTTCAGTAGCAAAAAAATCTGTCAGGGTTATTTTCAGGTGTACCTATTTCTTTCTAATCTACGAGTTTTGAAGAGAAATAAAATAAGTATGAATCTGGTGGGTTTACGACTTTACAACTCTTTTGAACATAAACGAGCTAATTGAACATATATGGCTTTGATTGTAATTGTAGGTTATATTGTGTATTATCAAAGGGTAAGTCAAAGTCAAATCATTTATTTCAAGTAGGCCATTAAGAGGCACTTTTGAACGTCAAAATGTACAAGAAAATAGAATTTAGTCTAAGCGGTATTACAATTTTAGAATTTATACCAAATGGCATTTTGGTATGGAGAAGAATGGGCAAGAAACTCCATTGTAATGTTTTACAACATTTTGTATTACTAAACATCTAGGTTATGTAATTTACTGGAATTCGACGTTTGAATTTTGTAATTACAGGATTTATAGAATTAATTATACTTGGTGGGCAATATTTGGAATTTATTTTACTCTAAACAGAAAATTACGATCTGAGAATATTTAGATTAAAATGCTAATTACTTTGTAATTACTTCAAACACTTTTTTGTCCAAAGCTTATTTTTGCTGAAATTTTCCTCAAAATAATGATAATTTAGGGAATTACTTTGAATTCACATGGAAAATAAAGGGACTGAGGAAGTATTTAAAGAAAATGTTCAGCAGCGTCATTTTTGCCGATTACAAAATATACCTACCGACTACAGTCAAGTGTGGTACAATTTTAGTATTTATAATTAGAATTTATTAGAAAAAGTTTTTCACAATTCGTCACTGTTCTGATTTGTCATTCAAAAACAAGTTTTGCTATCTGACTGACCGACTCCTTGACAATTCAAGTTTCTGAAAATTGTTTAGTTGAATTTGAGTTTGAAAACAAAAGATCCCGATTCGCAGCTGTCAAATATTTAAAATAAAACACTAACGAGAGAATATTCCATTAAACAGTTCCCTTTTTTTTCAAATTACTTTTATTATATAGAAATTACTGAACTTGTATTAGTCTTAAACAGATAACATTAATTACATAATATTTATGCTAACAGATTTAAAATAATAATATGTATATACATGTACATAAAAAGGGCAAAGAATCATTGGGCATAAAAAAATGCGTCCATATCGCTGTCAACAGGACAAGTGCCCAAAAGGCTGGCAGCATTGCCACGTTGTATGGCGATGCTGATTCTTTGGCTAAAAAAACATAGTTCCCTTTATAAAACTAGCCATATGAGACCAAATGAAAAAAATACAATGCCTTTTTCTTTTATGCTATTATTACCTTCGCAATCGAATCAATTTTTGAAGTGCAACACAATGCTTTATCCCCGGGTTCAACCGTATCCATTGAAACCAGGTCGTCTAGTTAATGATTTGTTAATTAATCTTCCCTATTGTGGACTGAGTGTATGTGTATATACATAGGCCACTGTATCTTCATATAATTGTATGGTATTGTGGTAGGTGTTGAACTATCCAGTAGGTACCTATAGTGAAGTTGGAACTCAAAGTGTTTGAATTTAATTTGAATATTGTAGAAGAAAATAATGTCTGTTAGGTTTATTGGCCGAATAGACATTTTCCACGTTTGTTTGTCCACCGCACCGTGAACGGGACGAAAACGAGAAACAGATGACGATGCCGAAGTAGCAAAAGCACATTTATGGCCGCATAATCTCGTTTTGCGTTTACGTGCCGTTCGCGGTGCGGTAGACAAACAGTGATAAGTTTTAAAAATGAAATTTGCAGAATGTCTACATATATCATTAAATCCCATAGTTCTCAACCTCCGTACCCCAAAAAATCTCGTAGGATTTTAGTTTTTAGTTCTTTTTTTATTTTATTATTTGATTGTTACCAACCAATTACTACAACTAGCATGATATTTGATAACGTGTTACGTGAACAGTTTTTTTGCATACGTTAAGAATAGCCTGACATGTAAACATTTAACCGAACAAACTGCAATATCTTGGCAGAAGTCAGGACATGCAAATGTACTGAAAATCACATATTGTTGACAGTTGCCTTGCCAACAGGACCTACATAAGCTGCCAAGATAAACTGGCACACCCTCTATATTATTGTATGTTCGTGTGGATGAAATTACATGCTTGCATTTTTAATCGAAAATACTTTAGCACTAACCAATTATAGTGCTAAAGTATTTTCGATTAAAAATTTATCTGTAGGAAACAGCCAGGTATCTGAATTTGTGCCCGGTTAACAAAGAACTGGAACTAAGATAAAAATAAAACCGGCCAAGTGCGTTTCGTACAATTAAGGGTTCCGTAGTTGGGATGAATTTATCCCAAGAACAAACTTAACATTGTAGTTGAAAAACATGTTCTCCCATACATTCCAACTGCAAATGTAAGTATGTACGCACAATATTGAGAGATTTACCATGTTATTTTAAGACCATAGACTTCTTATAATTTTTTCTGTAAATTTTTCTATGATTAAAGAATCATTCTCTGTATTTTTTTTTAAATTTTAATTTCAGTTATTTCGGAGTTTCGGAGTTAAGGGGGGGATGGTCAATTTTCATCAATTTTACTGAATATCTTTAAAATTATTTATTTAAAAATTAGTTTTAAAAAAATATTTGAGATACTCGCAACAATCCCTTTCAATTTATATGTCACACGGTACAGTTTGCGAATCTTTTTTCTTTTTTTTTCTTATTTGCCCCCCATGAGTGACCTTAAATTTACAAAATGCATTTATTTACGTTAAACATCGTGTTTGGGTCACAAAAATACATATGTGTACCAAATTTCAACTTAATCGGTCCATTAGATTCGGAGCAAATTAGCTGTGACAGACGGACAAGACATAGAAGTGATCCTATAAGGGTTCTGTTTATTCCTTATGACGTACGGAACCCTAAAAAATATAGTCATCATATTAAATTACATACAGCAAACTATAACTTAATTAACTAACTGTTCACATTAAATACTCTACCTTGGCTAAACGTAAAACAAACTGAAATAAAATATGGCGTCAAAGAAAAAAATACGAAACTTAAATGTAATGGCATAAAGTGGTAGTACACACCTACGTGTGTGATTTTATGTTGTATTGTAATTGGTAAAACTGAGTTCGTTTTCTGCCACATCTGCCTCGATAATACGACTAAAACTATTTTTGGTGAAAGGCTGTTCCCAAACTACTTTGGAAGAGCTAGACCGCCAGAATGAAAAAGAAAGTTCGATTAGTCTGTAAATACGAGCTTAGATAGTCTGCCTATTTTTCTTTATTATTTATCTTTTCTTTGAGACATGTAAAGATTTTTCATTTGCCTGTCGATTTTTGATATGTTTTTATTTATTTACTAGCTTCTGCCGGCAACTTCGTCCCCAAGCCTATAAACCTTCCTTAAGAATTAGGCTATTTAATGCAAAAAGATTTTTCAAATTCGACTGTTAGTTCCGGAGATAACCCCTTAGATACAAACTTACAAACAAACAAACAAACCTATATCTTTTACCTCTTTATAATATTATATTTATATTTATTTATTCAGCAGAAAGCTTCCAGTCTGATGTTAGATACAGGGTGGCGATTTAAACTCCTGCATCCGACAAGAGGGTGATTCTACCCGTCATACTACCTAAACAACTTTCACCATGAAACTCACTTCCAATTCGTGAAAAAAAAATCAAATTCTTACAACAATAGACAGACTATTTCGATTAATGAATAAAAAGTTTTTTTTTACGAATCGTATAGTATGGGTTTCATAACGAAAGTAACAGGTAGAATCACCCCCTTGATGGAACAGGTCACTAAATCGCCACCCTGTATGGGCAAATAATGAACATTAGCGCTATAACAATTGCCATTTAGAAGCTTCCACAAATTAGAGACTTGGTTTTTCACTGAAATATTGAAAGAAATGTGCAGAATTTTCAAACTACTTCAACAGTTTAGTCGACACTTTTCATATTAAATAGTGTTACCATTCCAAGCGAATTGTGAATTGACATGCACACAATGCAAGTACTGACATTATTTATTTATTTATTATTTATTTAATACTTCAAGCACAGAAATGTACAGAGGCGGACTTAATGCCATAGGCATTTTCTACCAGTCAACCTTCATCATCATTATTATCATTATTCAGTCATTATTATTATAACTTCGTGCAACAGAGAGAACGATAATTCGTCTGTCCCATTTTGCGCAAAATTATATTTTTAGGGAACGTCAGTGAGATTGAGAGACCTTAGTGTAGAAGAATTGAAGTTCTGGACTCACCGAGACGAATGCCGCGCGGGTTGCGGGACGAAATTCGCTCGCGTCGATTGTGGCAAATATTTTGTATGGAGGTGTGCGCGAATAGTCGCATGACTTCTTAATAATATAATCTTCCAAATATACAATGACATGAATATTTACTTTGTAAAGTATTATATTATTTTAATAATTGTGAATGAATGAAGACTCATTGTTTTTTTTTTTCCTTTCTCTGTTAGTTTTAATCACGGTCTGGCAGTTTGAGTAATTTATGCGGCCTACCCAAATGTCCTTTCTTTGGTATTGTTCGTCGAATCGTTGAGCTCCTTAAGTTTTTAATTGAGCTACACAATTATTGACAAATGTGTGCACTGACTGGCTTTGAGGCAAGAACAATCAAAAAAAGACCATTTCAGACACTAATCTACATGGTCCTCATATGGCCTGACCAAGATTATGTCTGGACTTTAAAAGAGAGTTTGTTTCGGCCTTTCTTTTCAGAGTAGTCAGATAGGAAACGCCTACCTCATCTAGTTTTTAAAATATTTTTGCCGTGTAAAAGTGTTTGTACAAACCTATTTACAGAAAATAAAATAAAGTCGCACAGTCGCGTCCCGTATCCCGCGCTGGTTTCGCCTAAGTGTGGTCTTAGCTTTAAAATAGTATCAATTTGAGTTGTCTTTATGTTAGAAATGCTTACGTATGCATCCAGCTTATTCCAAGAAGTCTGCATCGACGTAAAAGTTTAGCACACCTGTATGTTGCCGGAAAACTTTTTTACCAATACCTTCTTTGGAAATACTTTTACTTACTTGAAAATGTATTCCAGTATGTAATAAGTATCGAGTTCGACATATTTTCCGGAACTTTGTTCAACTTTTGTCAGTAGTTAAGAGTAGAGAAAAATAATGAGAGCATCATTATTTCTCGTTTATATAATTATATTTTGTTAGACGAAACGCATAAAGCAAAGCATTGTACGGCGTTAATAGTCGAGGTAAAGAGCTGTAAGTACTATGAAAGTTACTTCAAATTGATCATTATGGAAGAAACCTCTCAAGCAGTCGACGTATTTTGGCTTAAGAGGGAACAGGGCCTGCGATTCTCCATACAAATGTATTCCCCTTTTTTCTTCCTGAATAATGCCTCTAAAGCAATATTTTTCATAAAATCAGGTCTGCTGTAGATATGTCGCCATTATTTCCTTTTTTTCAGCAACTTATTGGTAAAGAAAATATGACCCTCCAAAAATTACAAAAAATGCCCAATTTTTACCACCGTGATTAGAGGACTACCAGACAAATAGTTTTTAACATAAAAGAGAATAATAGGAACCTAAACATACTCTTTCTTAAAATTTATTGTCAAAAATAATTGAATCGGCTCAGTTTTTGAGGAGAAAAAAGGGGAATACGAAACGTCGATTTCGTAATTTTTTTTGCGATATAATCGATCTGAGTTGCAGCTGTCCCTATAGCGCTCTACGGGGGCAGACTTGAGGTAACACGACGGCAAATACCTATTCTTCAAATTCATCGCAGGCCCTGTTCCCTCTTAAATTATTGTTGAAAATGTTGTCCAAGCAAAAATATATGTAAATACACTAGCTGTGCCCCGCGGTTTCACCCGCATAAGTCTCGATCTCGTGGGAATATCGGGATAAAAGTATCCAGTTCTAACGCAGGTCATGGTCTACCTGTGTGCCATTTTTCATCCAAATCTGTTCAGCCGATTTAGCATGAAAGCGTAATAAACAAACAAACAAACTCACTTTCGCATTTATAATATTATATAAGATAGTTATTACATAGCCATACAGCTTATTTCCATTGTAGTAAGCCCCACATTGCCTTAAGAAAACATCCACTCACATTTTATAAATTTTAAAATTAGGACCGTCTTCGAGAAATTCTCGAGAGAATTGACCAGAAGCTAAAATGCTACCACCGTCAGTTGTCTAAACTTTGACATGTTTATGTATCCAGGCTATTTCCAGCCTGTATTTGAGCATCTATAGTTTACAAAGGCTGCTCTGAGTGCTTCTAACAATATCTTTCAATAACTATGTCGTGTTGTAACTGAACTTTGCTTTACTGGAGGGCTTTTGGCTTTTATATCTCTATATCTTCACTACTCAATGGATTAACTTCTACTTTATTGGATCTGTTGAAAATATTTATTCAATTATTAGTAATATATTGGAAATTACCTCATGTGTGCAACTGACATTACGTACTACCTTTTATATTGTATTGAATCTCTTGAGATGTACCCGAAACTATACGTTTGTACTGGTATTGAGATATTTATGTTTCTAAGTTAGTTACCAAAAAATCATTGGAGAATTCACAGTTCACAGACGTTTAGGTGTATCTAGTATTTCATTGTAATAATACAATGTGGTTTAGGATTGCTTCGTTATCTAGCTACTTACCCATACCTATATTTGTATTTGCTTGTACTGTCAATAGACACACACTATCCGTTATTTGATTAAGCGAAAGTTTTGATTCATTAGTTCAATCAGTATCATTAATATCTACCCGAATGCCCTAAGAGGAAAATCTGGTGGAACCTCCTTTTCTAGAAAAGTATCCGATACTTTTACTGCTTTAACATCAGTCCTTATCAGTACCTCATCTATCCAGAAATCAATCCATTTTAAAATTTGAAACTACCCATACAATTTTTTATTCAAAACTGGCCAAAACTCCAAAGCCTATACGTTAATTCCAGAAACATATATATCATTGTAGAGTCCATAGTTTACTAAGGTCTATCGGGGTTGTGGACTTTAGTTATGCATGGCCCGGTGTCCCAGGCCTCCGTTAATTATGACGAGGCTCGCACTCCACTTGAAAATTGGATATTTAGGCCTGAATACCAGATTTTCGTGTTATTTTATAGATGCCGTCTACATTGTTGTGTTTATTAGGAGATGGGATTGTTTTGTAGTCATCTGTGCTCGTATGTTGTGTAAAATGTTTATTCTTGTTGCCTAGGCGTATATTCCTCATTTTGTTTTTCCTATTCTAGTGTTTTTACAGACATCAAAAGAATTTGGTGTTACCCTCTTTGTCAAATTCACGATCACTTCTTAATTTTCCAACTTGATAGCTTTCCTATGCTTGCCGGTTGCCCTTGCTTATGTATAATTTCTTTAGATCCTTAGGTAATTGTTCAAAACCAGCGCTGCTGAGGTTCGTCCGAAGTCACAGTATTTCGCTGAGCAATGACCTGTTCTTGCACAGATGCGACGCATAGCTTTATTTTTCTTATTAATTGGTACAAAAGTTGCTAACTCTGCAATCGGAATTTTGTTTTTGTTATGTTTTTGTTGTCATTTGCCAATGTCGCAAAAATAATTACGCAATATTTTCTTTGGTCCGTGGCCTTGACATCAACCAATGAACAACATTGTCAAACTTTTATTGGTTGAATACGAGGCTTTTAGCTACTTTTATAGGTGTGTATTTTATGTCTTTTTTTCTTTAAATGTGCGTTTGTTTGTGCAGAATTTTTTTTCTTTCTTACTTTCCTTATACCTCACTGGTTACATAAATATTTCACCTAACTTAACAACTTCTTAAAATTATTTTACGACAAAAAATCACTGAATTTTAAACGACCGTCCATGAGGCCAGTTCCTCACAGTATAATTTCATTGGTAATATATTCAACTACCTAATTAGCATACAGTTGGTTAGTTACTCAACGAACAATGCCACCAATTCGCGAAACCACTGCGCTCTATTACCGCAACAACTGACGCCTAAATTTTCTAATCGGCATCCGTACCTGTCAGACCTAATCATTTTATGCAATTCGCAATTAGTCGCACAAAGAGATTTATTAACAACGCTGGCAAAGCAAAATATCCAACTGTCACTACTTTGTCATTGTAATCTTCTGTGACCTTTATGTGTGAGTGGTTAGGCAGTGCAGCTGCAGCAATTATTTATTTATCTGATTTAAATTAGGGATTAAGTATAATGGATCTTTACATGCCCTCCGTCTGGTCGTTTAGTCTGATGTAGACAACGAGGAAAAGCAGCATTTTTTGGGTGCTACTAACAACACACTATGCTTATCAATGATTCCAATGTCCCCAATTGGAAAGCCCTTCATCATTATGTAGCCCTTGTTATCATGTCTCATACTGTACTCAGTTCTTACCAATAACAATGATATACATTTTTGTAACCAAAGAAGCTATAAACTTCAAGGAAAGACGTCCAGTCCAGTAGAAATACTATTATTCGAATTTCTCTCGCATGAATCATGAGTAAGATGCTCTTATTCATGGCGAGAATCTCATACATTCTTGTAAATTGCAGCGTCTGCTACAATGCATTATAACATTCCGCTTTGAAATACTATCGAAATTGGTCCTATTACTATTTACGCAATCCGACAATATGTATAGTTTTTTTATGCTATTTATCCTAATGAAATCAGATTTTACCTTTCTGAACCAATACCAATAAAAAAAATATGTTCAGAAGAATGTTGAAGAATTAGAACATAATGGCAAAGCAGAAACAATAAATATTGTGTAAGCTGTCAGCTATGTTAGAATGCTAGCCTTTCGATAAGAAAAGAAGTTAATTATATGAAAATATAAAATTGTTTTTATTTTTTTTGGAAATTATTTATTCCGATGTATTTTCTGGTGTACAATAAGTATATATAAGTAAATAAATAACTTGATGATTATGACAATTTAACATGTTCATCTGATACAAGATACGGACAAATACAATATCTGGTGAAGACCGATGTTTCTCTAATTCAAAAATGAAGTATTGTTGTCCAGCTTGGGATTAACCTCAGCACCAAAAGACCTTTAACTTAGACTAAAGCAATAAGCCAAGATTAATCTGCAGGTTCATTTACGACGGCCATAAGCCTGAGTAATATATTCCGAGCTAGAAAAATGTCTCTAAAACGGCAACGTTTTATATTCCAGCTAGAGGTGCTTTAAAAGTGCTTGATCTACGTATAAATCGCTACCTAGTCTTAGTAAGCGAGTATCTAAGATCCGACGGAGTATCGAAGATCGAAGAGTGTATTGATAGGGAACTGGGAATATATTTTGTATAGACGTGCCTACGAGGCGAGGGAGTAGGATTTACTTATAAAAGAACAGGGTAAGTTCGTAAGACTCTGCTGCAGCACAAACCGCTAAAGATAGACTAGAATTTTGGACAGTAGTTGTAGTTTAAAACGAAGGGACTAAAAGAAGTTAAAAGTTTCTAAGCCGAAGGAATAAGGTAAATAATAAAGATTGTAAAAATGAATTTTCCAAAATTCCTCTTTAAAGGGGAAAGTACGAAATCTAAACGGATGAAATCGCGGGTGAAGGGCTAGGTATGATATAAAAGATGTATGAGACTTACAGTTTCAGCTGTGTCATTATTTGCGTTAATATAACAAGTATCGCGTGCTTCCTGGTAAAAACTGGTAACCTCGAGAAGAACCACCTCTAATTTGTTACTTATCAGCACACCTTTTACTTTATCAATTACAACTTTCCCACTGTTACAAACCTAATTAAAAACCCAAAAGTAAAAACACCTAAACAAACTAAGCCCTAAATAAACTTATACTTTACAAAACCGTCTTTTTAACTGACAAAAACGGAAAACCTTTAAGTAAGTTACGTTTTTTAAATAAAAACGCACATTGTTTAGTCACCTATTGAATAGCTGTGGGCAAATTAGGCTCTTTTATAAAGCTGTAAGCAACAAAAAGCCACTGACACGCACGCGTGACGTGACTTTGCAACTTCGAGAATTTTATATTAAACTGGCCTCACTTGCGGATTTTTCTCATTTCTTTGCCCCCAACTTCGCCATTGTTTACCCACTGTTTTTCTGTTGCCATGGATTATTAAACTTGGCTAGTTGTAAATGAAAACTTGTGAATCAAAGGAATATTTACTCGTGCGCGTTGGAGTAAAGTTTGTATATACATTTTCGTTCGGAATAATTCCGTTTGTATTTTTAATTAGAGTTGGGATTGCGAATGCATTTTACTGACGTTGCATATGATTTGGGTTTAATTAAATTTTCTTTTGCTACACGCCATGTAGGGAAATGGTGAGAAAACATGTATGCTAGCGTTAATAATAATATTATGACTTGCTGTAGTAGATTACTTTGTACGTCGTGTTGGATGTTCTAAATTTTATTTTTGGATTATGCTACTTGCTTGTCCTTTCCTTATGTACTACTTACCTATGTATATTAAAGTCAGATCTAACCATAATATATGTTGAATATCAGTATTTCACACGGACTGACCTTTGAAATCTACATCCTAGGAACTGGTAGACACCGCTATCATAAAGTTAGACAGACTTTCCGGTTTTCGGCCTTCTGACTACCTGTTAATGAATACAAGTCGTTATTCTCGTGTTTATTTAACTCATCAATATATGGAGGGATTCCAAAAGGAAAATTATGGTTGCATAATTTACGTACCTATCAACCACGGCAAGCCCCCAGAGATCAATTGATCGATGCATTTATTTTGAGCCACAACCCCTTGGGTACCTAACCTTAACCATCATCATTCTAGGCAGGGTAAGTCCAGGATAGCTGCCCCACTTTTTGATAGGAAGCCATAACTTATTAATAAAAAATCTTTTGGCAATACGTCTTTTGCATATGGTAACTTTGATCTATAATCTATGATGGCACCCCTTTTGTTTGTAGTACTATACAAGTTTCATAGATTTTGAGGAAATTATGTCTTTTTTACCCTCTCAAAAGTAGGATAGATGCCTACTGTGGGGGATAGAAGACTCGTAGTAAAAATGCGTCAAAGGATAGATGTCTACCGTGAGGGATAGAAGATTCGCTGTATGAATGCTTCAATATTAGATGCTAATTTAAATAAAACAGACTAGTTTCAATGTAATCAGTTTGTATTCATTGTTTGAACATTAAATTGTGACATCGTTTATAATTATATAATTTATATAAAATTCTCCTGAAATTCTTTTGAAATAATAATCATCTAATACATCTACTTAACGCTATCAATATACTTTTCAGAACTAACAGATAATTTTATCAGTCTTATTCTTCTTCTTTTTATTCTTCTTATTATTCGTCTTAATTCTTATTCTTTCTTAATCATCTTATGCCTAAAATATTGTATTAAGTTATAACTTAAGTTCAATCTGTGATGTAAGAGCGGTGGATTTAGTCAAATTGTAGTTTGTCGTCGTCTTAATGTCCGAGACCCATTCCGTAAGTTCTGGCTATTTAATTTACACCTTCCTCATTTTTGGTCATTTCTAAAAAGCCACGCCCGGTTTTCTTTTATATTTCCGAGGCATTTCTTCCACCTGCGATATGAAAACATTAATAGAAATAGTTAGGGTCTATGGCTACAGCAGATGGGGCAACTATACTTTTGGCACAGGATAGGTGCATTTTTAAATTAAAAATAAGATAAAAATAAATCTATAATTTAAAGCATTATTCCATGTATTTTAAACTGTAATATCATCAGACAAATTAAAAAAAAAAGAATTTATAACGGAGTAAAAAGATATTCGGTAGTAAGTACTTACGATTATAATTTCAACGCTTGCTGAGGTCTCGCCGCGGAAGATTTATACACACATGGACGAAACGCGTGCGCATTTCTCCTACGGTTGTCGTGGCACTGGGGTCTGCGGGGGGGCGCTTCCTATTGTATAGTACGAGTTTAGCCTACAATATTTCTTACATTGAGTATTCAAAGTCGCGGCACCTATCCCATTGGGGCACCTATCCTGGAATTACCCTATCTGTGATGCTTGATTTACATTCGGATTTATATTTTACTTTATTTATTGTTACTGAATAAATTAAATTAAAGAAGTGATAGGATCATAACCAATCTCAAATGAAACCAGGTTATTAATCTCTTCATGCCTATTTACGACATCTGCGGGGAAATGTGGGGTAGCATATGCGTAGTTAGTGAGCAGCACACAGTACTAAGGTATTATTATTTAGCTCCCTTCAAAATGGTTGAGGTGAATGGTGCTAATCCATGCGTCTGGTTAGTGAACGGGCGCCGTCAGTAGGAACTGGTCATCTCTAAGCTGTCACAGCTCCCTTTTTCTTCTTCTTTTTTATTACGGACGCTTTTAACGTTCTGCATCATTTTCACATGTATAATTTCAACTTGAAAGATGTAACCCATATGACGTAACCATATTTTGATTTAAAAGAGTGTCCGTGTAGTTTTTACCCAGTTACTGGGTTGTGGAGGTCAGATAGGCAGTCGCTCCATGTAAAATACTGGTATTCAGCTACATCCGGTTAGACTGGAAACCGACCTGTTATAGGTTGCCTTCTTTTCCTCATATATATAAATGACCTCCCCAAAACCATAGACGGGCCATGTGTACTTTTTGCGGATGATATCTCGATCCTGACTTCATGCCAAACAAATGTTAATTTAAATGAAAAACTTACGACTATTCTTGGAAAAACTGTAAACTGGATGAGCGACCATAATCTCGAAATAAATTTTACCAAAACCAAATTAATAGCGTTTCACCCCTGGCAGAAAAAACAAATAAATATAGATTTTACTTTTAATCATCATAAATTAGAAACAGTTAACAATTTCACTCTCCTAGGTTTAACAATAGACACTCATATAAACTGGAAAACACATATACAGACAGTAAAATCTAAAATTTCAAAGTTTTCTTACGCTCTCCGCGAAATAAAAAAGACTACAAACCTACAAACCGCACTAGTCACATACTACGCGTATGCCCACGCGTGGTTTAACTATGGCATCATCTTATGGGGAAATAGCACTGACGCTCCCTCCCTATTTACCCTCCAAAAAAAGCTAATACGAATAATTACCAATATAGAACCAACAGATAGCTGCAAGCCTTACTTTCAGAAACACAAGATTCTCACCTTAGTTGGTATTTATATCTTGGAATTATGTAAACTAGTCCGTAAATATCCAGATTCGTACAGCACACGGGGAGACATACAAACAAATTATTCGTTGCGCCATAAAAATAGACTAAATTTGCCCCCCTCCCGCCTTAAACTACATTCATCTAGCCCATATTCAATGTCAATAAAAATATACAATAAATTACCCGAAGACATAAAACAACAAAATAAAACCAGTTTATTTTTAAATAAACTAAAGCAATACTTAATTAAAAAAAGCTATTACACAGTACAAGAATTTCTAATGGATAAATTCAATAATAATAATAACTATGAATAACAGATATATTTTAATAAGTAAAATAACAAAAATAAATTATAACTTAATAATTATACTACATTAATAATAATGAATACTTTTTAAGCGAGTAAAGAAATAAGCAATACTAAATATAATTAAATAAATAATATATGAATAGATAGACCTGCATATAAAATATTAATAGAATAAGTGAATGAATGGAAATATAAGTACATCGGGTAATAGGATATAAAATAATTCTAACTTAATAATAAGGAAAATTAATAAAGCGCTCTTCCTCTCTCTACCTATTTAAAAATTTGCTGTGCCCGACAGGGTCCATAATTGTTTCTATTATTATTTCTTTTATTTACCACCTGTAATTGTACATTATGGATTGCAATAAACGATTTGAGATTTGAGATTTGAGATTTGACCCTAACATAGTTGGGAAAAGGCTAGGCAGATTGATTGTCCGTGGAGTTTTTTGCCCGTTCTTCTCTATAGGTACCTACTACGCTTTAGAATGGGCAACTAGCTTCATCTTTCTGACTAACCGATCCCTTGACAATTCAAAAGTGCCCGTTATTGGTTTATTTGAAATAAATGCTTTAAGAATGCGTTTGCTTATCGTATTTAGTATGTGGAAGAATGGTGGCTGGCTCTTGAGAATAGTAACACCTATGGACTGTTCCATAAGTATCTGATTAAAATGTAAACAAATGGATAAGAAACCTTTGGATACCAATTTATAGTGTCACCTACAAGTTAATTGCTTTTATTTGATTATTCGAATGCATAAACCTGAAATTCTAATTTTAAATCTCCACAGAGAGGTTTTACGTTGATAATGGAGGTTGATTTTATAACCTCAATTTTCGTTGATGATTTTTCATTAACAATTTAATAACGTTATTCTAACAATAATAGTTGGAAAAAGTGTTTATATTTAACCTGGACAGGGTTTGTGTACACTTTCATCAGATACGTTTGGAACAGACAGTAGAAAACAAGATGGACACTTAGTTTTAGTGTTGGGATGGATGTTTATAATTATTTAATACAAAAATTTGTAAAAAAAAAATAAGTATTTTCGATTGTGTTGCATTCTAAGTAGGTACGTTTTCCTTTGAGAAGTGAGTGCAAAGAACATTTTCTTAAAGATGTCTTTAAAAATGTTTGCTTTTTTCCTATACACCGCATCTTCGTAAATATAGTAGCAAAAAATTAAAGCGAATAGTATTCACATTTCTGTTACATTCTCCGTTCTAAATCCACTCAAGCGTTGTTACCAACACCCAGTATTATTTGTATCACCACCGCTTCTCTGTAACCCTTAGTAAATAGCAAACAAGCCCTTCGGTTGGCACAATTACGGCACCTCGGTTCTATGTAGGGTGGGTATATAAATTGTAATAACAAAGGTGACAGATTGCAAGCCCATCGGTTCAGAACGGGATTACCTTTACTGGAAGATACAAGTTTCTGACTAGAGGCGCAGTTCAGAAATTTTCCCAAAAAAAGAATGTAATTTTTTGAAAATAAGTCGTTTGTTGATATAAATATCAATATTTTTTATAGGTACTCGTACTTTTTTTAAATATGCATGAATACCTAACGAGGCGTTGAAATTTGTAGTCACTGGTAATAGCTAAACTTCTTGGTATTTCTATTGAATTTTGAGTGGAACAATGACCACCACTCAAAATTCAATATAAGGAACATTGTCCGATTATGAGATAATTTCGTATAAGGAACACTGTCCGATTATGGCAACACCAATAATAATTCATTTCCTTTCTTCCGCTCGCTTATTCTGTTCCATATCACAAACCTGTAGCATTTTAAGTGACTTCGCAAAGAAAAACAAAACTTCTCTCGACTTCTGAGCTAGCGCAAAATAATACAGCTTCGCCAATTTTTTTTTTAAAACAAATTATGTAAAGTGCACATTAGCTTTTCCGTACACGTGGAACACATGAATCTTTCATAAGCACCGCTATTTTTGGCGTGATGAGTCCAAGTGTGTAATGAATGAAAGAGAGGAACATATATAAATAATTAACTAACACGATGTAGCGTTAATTCAATATATTTGTAGCGTCGACATGAAAGTCTGTGAGGAAGACTCCATCATGTTTGTAGGAAGTGCTCTGAGTGGCCCCTTATTTAATTAGCACTAGGAAGAGGAAATGGCGTAGCGTAACGATAATTTTATGTGTCACAAAAATGTGACTGTATTCTTTATTTAAACGGCGAACTTTCGCATCGCAACGGATAAATATCAATCATTTTCATGAATAATCAAACTTTTTTCAATGTTACACAACATCACGCCTGTATTCCTTGAAGGGTTAAGCAGAGGAGTACCTATAGTACACCCACATTTTGCCACTTACGTTTACGTCCCATATAACAGGGGGTGAACCTTCAGAGGCTTGAGGAACAGGGTGTGAAGATCACTCATCCTCTATAGAAAAGACGGTATTCTCCGACTAGACGGCTGTCGTGTCTGGCAGGCAACTGCCCAACGATTGATGTCGGGGAAGTTATACATATGCTGTTCGCGCGGTAAACTCTAATTGCGCGATGCAGGATTGTGTGACGTCAGGTCTTTGATGTGTAGTTCGTATGTGGCGATAGAGATGCCGCCACATCACTCTGGAAACCGGAGGTCGATAGTAGGCTGAGTCTTGTATCTTGCGATGCTTCACAGTGCCTGTTGAGGTTTCAGTGAGTCGGAACTGGGTGCCGCATAGTTCGCGGTAAGTCGGAACTCTCTGCGGTGATTGCGGTGATTCCCCAGTGAGTCGGGGCGCTGCATGGTGGGGGACGCTGCGTTATGATCCTGTGAGTCGAATGTGGTACAGCGCCGGCTCTGCTTGTGAGACCGGCCGAAAGTGCAGTGTGCTGTGCCAAGGTTTCTGATGAGGCTGAGGCTGATGACCAGGAATGCGCGTCCGCTGCATGCTAGTGGTCAGGATACCCGTTGAAGCCCTGGGTGCTGGTTGGCTGTATGACTCACCTCACGAAAGCTTGCGGGAGTAATGATGATGATAACGTCGAGCGGAAATAGTTGCACGAAAAGTTCACTCATCCTCTAAAGAAAAGGGAGGATCCTCCGACCAGACGGTTGTCGTGTCTGGCGGGCAACTGCCGAACGATTGATGTCGGGGAAGTTATATATAATTATGCTGTTCGGGCGGTAAACTTTAATTGCGCGATGCAAGATTTGTGTGACGTCAAGATTTTGTATGACGCCAGGTCTTTGATGCGTAGTTCGCATGTGGCGATGTAGATGCCGCCACAAACCTATTGCCAATTTTCAGCTAGTGTACTGCTTTTTAGAGTCAATAGGTATTTATGGTATTTTTAGCCGATGCGGTAGATATATTTCACGCCATTTTAGCTTAGGCAAAGTTCCAAAACCGGTCACTAATTGAAGAGATCTTAATAATCTGTGATTACGACCTAATGCTTGGCAACCGGGGTGCATTTACTTGACCAGAATAAAGGTTTTGTTTAATGAATGTTCTTATTTTCAACTTATCTTTGGCAGTCTTACCAAGGGGTAATACGTATCATATTACCCCCAGTTACTGGGTTGTGGTGGTCAGATAGGCAGTCGCTCCATGTAAAATACTGGTATTCAGCTGCACCCGGTTACACTGGAAGCCGACCCCAATATAATTGTGAAAAGGCTAGGCATATGATGAATTTTAACTTATAAACGAATGGTGAAGACCTTCAAATAATAACAATAGCCTTCCTACAAAATTAATATTTTTTGGAATTTACAAAAGATCTCTCAAAGAGATCTCTTTTTTACTTGAATGAATACAAAAAATGTCGTCCTTAGTCGTTATTCGAAGGAATCAGCAGAATGGATCAAAGTGAATGGTAATAAAGTTAACCGTAATTGCTGAAGACGGGAACCACGATCTGTCATTACTTACCGGCTGGTTCCTTTCTTAAACTGAGGAAGAATTTGTTATAAACTTGCGTATGTAGCTTCTTTTCTTTGAAAGCTTTTTTGATGATGAGAAAATCGAAAATGTAAATATATTATTATTTAGTTATGTCTAAAAAAAATAGAAATATAATATATGACTATCCGGTATCAATCGTTGGGAAGTTTCCCGCCAGACACGAAACCCGTCTGGTCGGAGGATCCTCCCTTTTCTATAGAGGATGAGTGAACTTTACACCCTATTCCTCATACCTTTAAAGTGTGATGATGATGATGACGTCACGCTGAAGTGGTTGCACGAAGGCTGCGTTGAAGTTCATAATCGGGTTCACCAATTTAAAGGTATATTTTACCTACCTACAATCATCTTCCTTTCATGTTACCTAGGGTCGGCGCAACATGTTTCCTCTTTCCATTCTCCCTTGTCAACCGTCAGTCCATTCTCTTGCGTAATTATCATTACTCATACACACAATCCATTTATTATTTCTTTGACCTTCCTCTTCATCTCCATTCATCAACATTTATTTTTAGAGGTATGAAGAACAGGGTGTTAAGTTCACTCATCCACCTTAGAAAAGGGAGGATCCTCCGACCAGACCGGTGTCGTGTCTGGCGGGCAACTGCCCAACGATTGATGTCGGATAGTCATATATTATATTTCTAATTTTCATTACAGACACAACAAAAGATTCAATATATTTACATTTTCGATTTTCTCATCATCAAAAAAAATTTCAAAGAAACGAAGCCACACATGCAACACGATGTCGGGAGCTTGTATATATGTCGATCGCGCGGTAAACTCTAATTGTGCGATGCAAGATTTGTGTGACGTCAGGATGTTATGTGACGTCAGGTCTTTTTGATGCGTAGTTTGCATGTGGCGATGTTGATGCTGCCACATATTCATCACTCTTTTAGTCACATCACAAACCAACTCAAATTTTACCTACCTACAATATTGACTGGTAATGTTTATTCTAGCGTACATACGAGTGTATAACTCAACTAGCTGCGCCCCGCAGTTTTACCCGCATATGACTCGATCCCGGGGGAATATTGGGATAAAAAGTATCCTATGTCCTAGCAAAGGTCATGGTTTATCCATGTGCCAAATTTCATACAAATCCGTTCGGCCGTTTTAGCGTGAAAGCGTAACAAACAAACAAACTCACTTTCGCATTTATAATATTAGTTAGGATTCATGCATTGGATATAATGGGGATCAAACACAAAATCATGACCTGTCGATGCCAATCCACCACGTCTTGATCATTGGCCTATTGCCATTTTCCAATTTTTGTTTTAATCATTTTCGTAGATTACTGTAAGAAAGAGTAAGAAAGAAAGAAAATACGTTTATTTGCGGTAAATATGACGCAAAAAAAAACACGAGAATAACAAATTGGGTGAAAATATGCGTCACATCCACGCAAAACGGCCATCGCTCAGCATAATGCTGCGACCCTATGCGAGACACAGCCCCAGCGCTGGTTTTCAGCGACAGCCGGCGTTGACGTTATGACGTCAACCGGAGCAGCATATAGTGAAATAACAAAATAAAAATAAAAACGACGACGGTAAATGACTGCTATCTAAATCGCTTAGCTTCTCTACTTTGCCAAGTATTTTGTCATTATGAGACAGTAAATAGTAACGATTATCGTGTCACCGCTATCTTAATGATACGAATATACGATATCAGATCGATGTTGTGTTGAAAAGCGACAAAACTGCATGTGCATCTATAGTGTGTAATCTACCTACATGAAAAGTATTGAGAGTTTTCCGGCCCACCGCCTTATAAAAACCACCAATAACAAGGGCATATAAAAAAAGCGGCCAAGTGCGGAAAGGCTTACCACCGCACAATATTTTCTACGTTTCTTGTATGACCCCCT
Source organism: Xanthia icteritia (assembly GCA_949128155.2). Taxonomy (NCBI): domain Eukaryota; kingdom Metazoa; phylum Arthropoda; class Insecta; order Lepidoptera; family Noctuidae; genus Xanthia; species Xanthia icteritia. Next base: position 8,225,724 of record OX421942.2, on the reverse strand, counting down.
TTAATTGATAACTTTATTTTATTTTTGTTATAGCATAGTAGTACACTCTCTGTGAATGTCAAGTGTTTTCCTATTAGTTCAAAAGATACAGCCCTATGACATGTGGATGTACGGACGGCACCATTTGACGTACGTACGGAACCCTAAAAAGTGGTAGACACATTCACAATACTACTTTTATTTTTCAATCTCAATAAACGTTTTGCTGACAGCCGAAATAATCCCATAAAATATATCGGCCTAACAAAACGGTATAAATATTTCTATGAAATATTAATCCTTTGAGTTCCCCACTTTAATAAAATAGAGTAAAATATATCATAATAGAAAACGCTTTATTGTACAGCATATACTTAGTTTGCTCAAACGGATTTTAAAAGCGATTGTGAGGCGAGCGGTTTTATCACAAACTGCGATCAAACGGTGGCAAAGTTTAGATGGACCGGAATTGTAGCGAAAAGACAAAAGCTGCCGAAGGTATAGCGGTAAACGGTATATTAAATAGACGTGGTGGTGTTCAACGTGGTAACTAGGTCGATCTCACCTAGCAACTGTTTACATAATAAACAGAGCGACGATAAACATTAGCAAGATCACAACAGGTTGTTACACATACATAATAATTAAATAGTACACTCACATAACATCATGCCTATAATCTCCGAAGGGTTAGGCAGAGGTGTACCGTATAGTACACCCAAATTTCGCCATTTATGCAACTGACCCAATAACACTACTTTACAAAACAATACTACTTTTAATATAAGTCTGTGATTTACCAAATTCAGACCAAAATGTCTTCTTCTCATAGGGAACGAACGAGCGTTGACCATACAATACATTAAAGCGAAGTTCGCGTACAGGCAAAGTTTCGCTGGACCGGAATTGTATAGGGAAAAGACAAAGGCTGCCGATGGAATTGTAAACCATATTTTAGAAATTAAATAGAGGTGGTGGTGGTAAACGTGGTGAGTAGAGCGATATTCCCTCGTAGCTGTTTAGTTTATAGACAGACGAGCAATAGACATTAATAGTTAGGTACCCATAAAAATAATTCGAGAATATCAGTCTATGATTGTCCTAATACAGGGCAAAGGGCTTCTCATACAACGAAGAAATGAACTTTGATCATAAAAAAGCTGATATTGAAGATACCTAAACTATATAGTTTGAGTATAGATGTATTATCTTAAAAGTTCCGAAGAATCACAATTGGTAAAGTTTTAATGAAAGCTGGCACTAATTGAAGATTTGGCACAGATATGGTTACTTGAAAGTTAAGACATTCATATGATAGCAAGAAGCGACTATGCTACCAGTCTATGAACTTCTAAGATTTGTAACAAAAAATCAAAAAAGTTGCTGCAGATTTATTGATTCCCGATCGTAACCTTAATATTGAAAACCATAAAATTTTCTACGTGACAATAAATATACAAACGTAGCGTAACAATTTGGGTAGAGAAAAAATAGACAACACAATTTCTTTAAAACATTTTTTAAAGTTACCAAAATACATGATGACACAAAAATAAAAATCCCATTCAAACAAAACGACAGTATCCTTAGCAAACCACGCAAGTCTTTTAAAGCAACACAAACATAACTTTCTCCAGACGATTCCCACTTGCAGTAACATTACCTCAAAACTATATTAAAAGCGCAAGACTACCATAAGTTACAATAAGGCCGTAACTAAACACTGCAGATGTAACCCGCAAACCGCATTCACGTAACTTTGGTCTCAAATTGTCACAGTGTTCCAAACGCTCTGGGAAAAGTCCAAAACTTGTGGCAAAGTTGAATTTTCTAGCTCGTTTGTGCCAATTGTAGAGCGGTGTGGATGTGGCCGGGAAATTACGTTTGTTGAGATACGATACAAACGTGAGCCTATTATGATGGAATGAATCTAGTTGGATTTATTATTTAAGGGATTTTTTGATTGGTTAATGAGGAAGGTGTTTTGTCGTAGTATGTTATGGTTCTAATACTTAGTGAGCAATAAAATTATATACATTCTACTCTTTTAAATATCATAAAAGTTGTCAATAACCTACTTACGGTCCCAAATCATTCAAGACCTACAAGTAATTTGTATAAGAATTTTCAAAAGAAAAATAGGTATCGTGTATAAAATGTCATTTGGAATATATAGTGCATTACTTTTCTATTCCTATCGTCGAAGCGAAAAACTGTTCCTCGCAATTTATTATAATTTTATCCATGTAACGGGCATGTCAACAATGAATTGTATAGGTACAAAACTATATTGTATCATAAGTTACGTCTCTAAAAAGATGTGCCATAATGATAACAGTAAAAAAGATTTACCAAACACTAATGCCGTTCGAAATCCGGTCACGTATTTCCCGCTTCAACTTCTGAAGCAGAATATTTTTCTTAATATGCGGGTAACGACAGAAGAATAATTACCTATAAACAGAGCATGAAAGTCATTATCAAGAATAATAACAGTAAATAGGTCGTGAGAACTACCACAGTCAATGCCACCTGTCGTGTTAATAGTAAACAACAGGAAAATGGTCAAGAGAAATCTGAACTGACATGATCCGTAATGAGTCCCAAACACATGGTAAAGAACATTCGATTATCTGCCTTCCAAATAAAGGCTACAATTCCACGTAAGGTTGGTTTTGACAGAATTACTTCCAAGGATGGACTTCGTTTTGGTCTCGATGTTTATGAAACTTGAGTAAACCGGGATTCTTATTCGATAGGTATCAGATTACCAGCACCACTAGTTTGTTCATGTCATTAGTGTAGTTAAATGACCTTGTGATTTATGTGACTATTCCTTGGGACAAGCCTGCCACACATTTTTCCCCGGCAACTCCTGAAAGTGAGACCAGAAAAACGTCAATGAGCTAGACGAGTTCCAGAGAAACGATTTACCTGTCTTGAATGCCGCAACGGTAATAAAAAACAAAAATAATAGTGGAGAAGTAAGAACATACCATAACATCACGCCTTAATCCCCGAAATGTTAAGCAGAGGTGTATATGTTGCAGTAAGATAGTTATAGCTGTGATATAGTTATATCCCTAGGGATATAGCTACATACCGTAATATAGTTAAATGAAAGCGGTTCATAACTGTTACTAGGAATATAACTATGATACAGGCACAATCTAGTAAAATAACTATTAGGGCACTCCGACCAAATAGGTTAGGTTAGAACTGTGACCAACTATGCTCGAGCGGTAGCGGTGCCGCGGCAGCAGCAGGCGAGCGCTACGTCGAAATTGGTCGCAGTAACAAAATTAAGGCACTAACTATATTACTGTATATACCTATAACCCTAGGGATATAACTATATCACGGCTATAACCATCTTACTGTGACATATACATAGTACACCCACAGTTCGCCAGTTATGTTTAAGTCCCACGATTTTCACTTCCTTCCATAACAAGGAGGAGACAGAAAAGAACTAGGCTAAACAGGAGTACAGCTATGAAAAGGAACCTCACAGCAATCCTTTTCGTATCCAAATCTAATACTTTGCTCTCATACTCATATCCCTTCTATCCCAAAAATAACGGCTCCGTATAAATTTTACACGAACCATATAATTCATAATTCCCACTGCGTACATCCCAATTGATATAGGATGATATTTACTTTACCGACAGCAGTTTGTGTTCGAAAAGCCAGGCTTTTATTTTCTATTGTTGGAACGCAGTCAGCATGCAAATTTTATCCCGGATTTTTTTACGTTTTCGAGAATCTGCTGTGAAATAATTGTTAGAGAAAAATGTATGGTGAACAATTTACTTGCAACTTGAATTTGTTAAGAAAATATTTGTGATGCTTTGTGGATTTGTAAAGAATAAATAAATCAGTGAAATTTCCGTGAATTCCGGGTTGTGGGCGGCGACTGTCGACTAGCTTTCCAAACCCGTGGAAATGCAGATTTTCGTAACGATGTTAACAATGTGCTGGTCGATGCTTCTGCCTTCCTCATTATTCATTTGTTTACTGTATTCTGTGCCACCGTAAAAAGCAGTGAAAATAGTTTTTCGCTTTTATTAATAAATGCGCTGTGAATTTTATCAGTTTTCTCATTCATAATGCTTCAATGAAAAGACGTCTAGAATTCACCGCTCCTCAAGTTTCGTTAACTTCATCATCCATTTCAATTAAAATTTACTCTTAACAAAAACTACTAGGTGCACGCGAAAGGGGTGTCGGAACTCAAAACTTTTTAAACCCTGTTTAAAATTTTAAACAACTTAAATATCAGCCTCATCTAGTTGGCAAAAGTTTGCAGCAAAGCTTCAGTTTTCATATTAAAATTGAAACAAAATTGTAGTACAGGTAATTAATACAGGCTTTTTCAAAAGACTGGAGATGTGTTTGTAATAACTAAGGTACACTACACTCACGTTAGCCGTCATAAAATGTTGAGAACCAGAAAGATCAAGATCCAAAGAGGATGGAAGCGAATTCAGTTATTGAAGGAATGAAAAAGACAGTTTTAGACCTAAAACACTACGAAATAAAAGATCTAAAAGTGTCTGTATAATTAATGACACTGCCTGTTAATAGAAAGAACAAACATTTCAATAGTTAATTAATGACGAGCTAAGTAAAAGACTGCGCCTACCCTGATGCGGGTCGACAAGCCAATCTACGCTGTGACCTAATTTCAACTTTAGGCTTAAATGATGACACAACTTCTGCCCTTAGGCTAATGTCACTGGGTGCACCTAAGGGACACTAGGGTTCAGTATAATCTTAATGAGAAGCGAGATGGTGTAGGCGTTAAGGTATTTAAAATTCTATGTTGACAAGCTTATCGCAATTAACTATTAGGTAGGCACAATTTTTATCAAAACTCATTATAATTAAATTATATCACATAGCGAAATGACTTTGATCACAGTCTTGATAGCCTGCTTTTCTTGCAATGATAATGGTTCTATAATGCCTTTGCTAGAATTACTGAGAGCCACATATTCCTTACACCATCCTGTTATAAACAATTGACCGCACTCTCACTCTTCCGCTGAAGCGCTACAAAAGCGCGTAACTTTAAAAAAAAGCAGCTGACTCACGCTCTATTAGTTGTCAACTAGCCAGAGAGAGCGATGGTGCGAGTAATCCAATTTGAAAGTTGTGCCCACCGAACCGAGCTACGTCATAATTAACTACAGGCAGGGGACAATGTCATGAATAACTAAACCCTGTCATGAAACAACTGGCCATGTCGCATGTATGCGTTGTAATCTGTGGCAGAATGAAAGAAAAATATAGTTAAAATGAGGTTGTTTGGAGCTGATGGAAGGATAACATTGCGAGAGTCAAATGAGGAACCAGTATGCTTCAGGTTAAGGATAATATAATTGATACCATGTACTGTACCTTTGTGTACGTGGGTGGAAGCGAACACAAAGTTAGTCCCTTTCATATTAAAGTGTAATGAACTTTAATTTGAAATGTGGAATTGATCCCAGATGATCTTTCTGCCAAAAAACAACAAAATTGTTGAGTATAAGTCGTCAACGCGAGGGGAAAGATTCGCTTTCGCATTTCGCTACAATATGTACACTAAATTATTACGTGCCATTTTCAAACGACTAGTCTTATGATGACAATGGCACCACATGGAAGCTTTATAATACCACAGTGTAACAAACACTCTATACAAAGTCTTTGCTAAACTGCAATAATACTGTTTGAAAGTTGAGCTTTGTCGTTGGCACTTCAATGAGCACCTATTCATACTAATATGCTTGCCTATAATCCAACCTATTAGTACTTAGCACGCTATTGTTGCAGCAATATTCTCATTTCAATACCGCTTCGAGCTATATAGCTCGAAGCAGTTCCCCCCGTCAAAGTTAAGCTATCAATGATAGATGCATTATTGCTCCTAAACGTAGATTAATATTGCAGAATGAAATGCTCCCAAATGACTATTAGCGTACTAGTAGAATGGAGTTATTATCTATGTATGTTAGAGTCAGAATATGCGAAAATTCTGCTCTAATAAATGTACGAGAGAAACTCTGTGTTACATAGTGTTATAATTTCATAGTGAGTTTACTGCAGTCTAAAATTAATATGGAGAATGAAACAAAATTTTAGTAGGAATTGTCTCGCGAGGAATAAAGGGTACGAGCTCTGGAATGTTTACATTTTATTTTGTATTTCATTTACTTTAATGTTTTCATTGTGCTTCTGGGAATTGAAGAGAAACATACATTGTATTGGTTGCCTATTGTCTCTGAAAAGTCAAAAGAGTTTCTTCCTTTCCGAGACGAGTTTCGACAACGTTGTGTAAAATTCCAAGCTAGGCTATTTAAAAGAAATGAATTTTGAGAAATAATGACGCATTCATAAAACTTGTGATTAAGTTAAACCATAACGACAGATTAACCACACATCTTTCGCGGTGTAAGTTAGACATAACTTGACTCCACTGGAGAATTAACTTTGTTTTCATTTTAATTAACAATCGAATTGAGCTGATTGACGGCAGTAAAAAAGAGATTAAAAGCGCACTATCCATCTGATCCATTTCTTTGACTACCTTCCTTGATAACTACAGGCTCTTCATACCAGAAACCACTGAAATTACTTTCCATTTTTAATTCAGTGCAAACAAGAACCACTGCACCAACATCCTATAAATACAGCCACGAGGGGTTACAACTCTTTTTAAAACCAAACACGAAAGCCAATTTCAAAAGGGAACTCCATACATATTTTCCCTTACAAATCCACTTTAATATCCTTTTGATACAGTAGCCTATTTAGCTGGCTTTCCTTGGAAATAATGTGAGCCCCTACAGAGAAGTAGTTACGTTTATATAAGAAGTTCCATCGTTTGTTACACCTAGTTACTCGAGAGTCATCCTGGGACAATTTTTAGTTTCTTAGTCAAGAAGGAAAAAGTTTTTATCTTTCGCTATATGGAAATGTCTGCTTTCAGTAATTCTGCTGTCAGGTTAATATCTTATTTGTGTTTTTTACCTTCGAAAGAAGGTAAAAAAAACGGGAAGGAAAGAAAAACGGACACATAGTACGGAAAAACATAATAAAGGAAACTTTATTATGTTTTTCCGTATTATGTGTCCGTTTTTTGTCGGAAATTAACTTCAAAACCGTGGCACAACGTTTTCGTGGTGTTTAATATGGCCAGGTATCTTTTTTTTTAATTTTCAGTATTTCTCAATTTTATCTTGCTTTTCTAGCTCTTCTTTCTTAAGACTGACTAGGTATTTAAGTAGGTTTCTTAGTATTTTGAACATATATATATATATATAACTTGTATCTTTTCCCCTGCATTTCATCTATTAAAATGAATTGGCAACGCTCTGCAAACTAACTATTTTAGCAGGAGCATTAGCTGCATCACTCTTATGGGAACCAAAATTTACCTGCACAGTATTTACAATCACGATCTAACCCGATCAATCGCCGCTAAGCGCGCTGATTATCGTCCAATCGTTGGTAAGCGCGATGATTATCGTTCAATCGTTGGCTCTACTAACCCACATTCATCAGCGGATATTTACATAATGTTTCTATTTCCATTTACATCTGTACTGTGGAACTAGTTGCTAGTTGCACCACTCTAATCCACGTTAACGAATAGGGCTGAGATTAAAGTTCCCGATTTATGGGACATGTTGCCTGGTAGCAATTTAACATGAAAGTCGCACTTTAGGAAATTTGATTATTTTAGCTAGGAATATAGGTATCAAGTTTATATAGGTTTTTTTTGCAGCTTTTATGAGGTCAAATATAGAAGCAATTATTGCTTTTGACAATACTCATGATTTATGATACAGACTTGAACTTTGAAACTGCTGTCCGATTACCAACAATCAACCTTCAACTAATCAATTAATTGTTGTGATCGGTCAAAGTTGATAGCGTTGCATTAATCGTAATTATTTTCCTTGTAATGCCTATCAATCATTACTTTTCTTTATTGCCAAGCATGTGTGAAAGCAGTATATAAAAGCATATATGTATGTTGGAGCTCTTTTTCTTCAGAAGCATATGAGCATCCCATTAAAAAGTTCCAATCTCGCGGAATCCATAAGAAAATTGCATCGCAGTATGTTATGTGAATACGTTCGGCAATTTAAAATAATGTTTGTTCACTATACGTATCGCGTATGCAGACGCGAACGGGAATCTCTTATAAATATTTGATACAGCTGAGCCAGATATTTGCTTTTGCCAAGCAACAGTAGCTTTAGGCAATAACGTCGAAATTTCAGAGCCCACCTTCAGGCTAATAGAATTTTCATTTCAATAGCAAATCGTTGAAGAGGGGACGGTCAGGTATAAATGTAGACAAAAGATACAATGTCGAAGAAAGGTAAAGCGATAAGATTGTTTCCTCACTTGTTTTACTGCTCACGTCTTTTTAGAAGGTAAGGTTTTCGATAGACATATGGGCACTGATATAGTCAGTCTCTTTTACGATAATGTAGCAATAAAAAGTTACGTAACAGTATCAAACTACGTTGATTAGAGAAGCGTTAATTAACATTTGAGTTGAAGGAAACTGATCTGTTTTAAAACATTTGTGCTAACTTTATTGCTTAGTTAAGCTAACATTCGTGCTAAGTTTATTGCTAAGAGTTTGCAGACAGGAACAAAACACGACGCAATTATTAAAAATTCAACCTCTCGCATGTATTTTTTAGGCGTATGTATGTATGTAATTAATATTTAAACTTGTCACCAAGTTCTACAAAGAGGGTACCCCTCGGTTAATAATGAATTCTGGACATGGCTCCCATGCGAATGCTTTAGGCTCTAGCGGCCCTTCGTGAGACAAACATTACAATATGACGAGAACAACGAAATCAAGAAACTTGTTGGTGCATTGGTAATGAATGTGCTCTTATAGTTCCTAGGATATGTGGGTTGGGTTCTCTGTTGGAAAATTAAAGGCTAAGATTGTGTCTTATAAATATTGAAAAAAGGTTGTTTAAAGAGAAAACCAAACATGAATGACTCCTGAAAACCTATTGGGTAAAGATACAAAAAAAAAAATTGACAATGAATATCGTGGAGTAACAAAAGTCCCACTAGTGCCTTCAGCGACTGTTTACTATAAAATAAAACCTTTAAATACCTCTACGGAGTAATCTGATATTGATCAAACAAACAAAGCCAAAACAAATAAACGAAAACAAAATAATATATTACCAACAGTAACGGAAAAAGGAAGAGCACCTTCCCGTAATCACAGCGAAATATAATTCCCCGAAGACTGACTCATTAAATTTTATGGCAAATGTAAATTATTTTGTATGTTCTACTAAAGATAATATTCAAAATATGCAAACATTCCCGACTCAGTTCATCGGAAGGCTGGAACTCCACGAGGATTTTAATAATTAATTTGCTTTTGCAAAGAGTATACATACAAGTGTAGGAGAATTTGAGGGTTTGGTGCCTACCTGTTGAAAATTTAAAACGGAATACAAGGTCGGTCGAGAGGCGTTCTCAGTGGTTATGGCATGTTTGCTAAAGAGTGGCCTGTGCTGTGACACGGAAAGAAGGCAGTGCGGTAGGTTAAATAAATTTTTCAAGCCTTCTTTAACCGTGAGATGACTTCCTTACTTATCCCCTGAGTTCAGTTATCGTAGTCTTCTTGAATTTAGATTGTAGACTCTAGTAGAGGTAGGAAATACTAAGTATACATTTTTTATTGCCAACTATAAAGTAAAAGATTGCATTGAAGGATTTTGGCGTAGAGCCTAGTTTTCCAATCTCAACATAGTACCCACTGAGTCTATATCCGGGAATCCATTTCAAATGCAGTATCGTTATAAATAAAATAATCTATGTCTTTCTGGCTGGTCTGAGACTGAGAGCAACTGTTACTTTACGGTTATCAAAACATTTTCGGATGTAACTATATCGTATGTTTGGTTTGTATCTGTCCCATTTTCCTCTATAGAAGTGACACTCCAAACAGATTCAGTACAATGAGCGCTGATAACACTTGACAAGATGCTTGCCTATTGCCATCGTGCAATAAAGTGATAGCCTCTGTACACAATGGCCCACGTTAGCTACATGTCAACGTCATCTCTACAATATACCAAAGATACATCAAATAGGTACCTACAGGAGGATGAAAACATCCTTAGAGAAAATAGTAGAGATAAACAATAAATCCACTGAATATACTTTGGGCCTACTTTCTTTCTTCATCTTTTCTCTAGACAAGAAAACTTCCCAAAAGCTGACTTCGAGGTTGTCTGGAGCTATCTAACATAACATAACATCTCGCCTGTAATCCAGGGTTAGGCAGAGGTGGTCTTATATAAAACCAACATTTCGCCATTTATGTGTTTTTTAAGTGTAACGCTGAAGCTATCTGCTTTTCTAAAAGCTGTTTCTAATAGATCTCGGCTGAGTAAGAACAGCCGCACGGGTCGATCCATCAGTTTAAGCTACGCTTGCCGGGTTTGGTCCGTGGACGGGTGACCATCTTTACATACCGAGACTCCTCCGTGCCTCGGAAAGCACGTTAAGCCGTTGGTCCCGGCTGTCATTCGTGGATCTTTGACAGTTGTTACGGGTCGTCAGAAGCCCGAAAGTCTGACAACCAGTCTTACCAAGGGGTATCGTGTTACCCATTAACTGGGTTGTGGAGGTCAGATAGGCAGTCGCTCCATGTAAAATACTGGTATTCAGCTGCATTCATTTAGACTGGAAGCCGACCCCAACATTTTTGGAAAAAAGACTAGGCAAATTGTTTCTAGTAGATCTCCAACAGGCACTTTTAAATAATCAAGACTTTTGTTCACCAATCCTATAAAACGATTATAGTACTGCGATTAAACATGAATATGATATCATATCGTAAAAATATAAGCCTACTGCAGAAAATGGTTCCACACAACTTCTGCCGTTAACAACTTGCATTACTACAGTCTTAACCAGAAGTTAAACTGCGTCTAAACTCGGAATCCGTGTGAGATTAACCTTAATTATGCTACTTCTATCGATTACGACGTTTAGATAAAGTCTACTTACCTACTCTAGACGGTCTGGCTTCCATATTTATAGGAGGCTCATATGCAGTGAGCCGATACCTGAGTAGTTTCGATATTTTGTGTTACAATACTTCGATGCGACCGACATCGACTTCGATACTTCTTAAGGATCCAAGCAGATGGCGTTCTTTAGTATCTGCCTACACCATGAGAATGATCTGAGTTTATGTATGTATATACGAAATACTTTGCAGATTTGCTAACACGACATTCTTTTTAAACTATAAGTACTCGGAGTATAGATTTTTAGACCAGTCTTTGGGGACTGCCGATAGAAGTGAAAACAGTATACATAATATATAGCTCATGGAAAGCGTTCGGTGACGATGACGCGAGTTTCACGCTTTTTGTTCACCCAAAAAGTACACATATATACACATTATACACAGTATACATATAGCTCATGGAAAGCGTTCGGTGACGAAGACGCGAGTTCCATGATTTTTGTTCACCCAAAAAGTGCTCAACGCGCCTAAAGAAGTTTTTACTTCCAAAATTTTTCGTCAATATTTTAAAACTAAATGACGCCGGTATTTCCTCGCTGACTGATCCCTGAGAACAAATTCCGAACAAACTCAAAGGTCATGGTTTCTTTTAAAGTCCAAACATTATATTATTATCACTTTATAAGTAGGTATTTTAATTATTATCGCGTCATACTTTCATTACATAATCGGCTTATGAGTGACTCGCCCGAATGCGGGCGAATCGACCATTTTAATAAATATTCGTTTTTCTTGTGGTATTTGTTGTTTTTGTGGTGTAATAAATATTAGTTTTCGATTCGCACGAATTAAATTTACACTGGCCCACAGTAGTGATTAGGGTAAAATATTTACAAATAAAATGAAACACGTAAATTAATAAAACATATCTATATTAAAATATCATTTTAAGGTAACAATTAGGCATTGTTATCTTAAAATGATATTTTAATAAAGATATGTTTGATTAATTTACATCTCGCTCAGGGAGTATAGATTACAATTTTAATACCTACGCTTAAATCAAGATAGATGAATGTACTCATACAGGGAGGCCAATTAAGAAGTATACAACTTTTTTTGCACCCATTCTAATTTGACGCCAAATTTCGCGGTTGCCCGGATTCGTTTTGCCCCTATTCTAATTTGACGCCAAATTTCGCAGTTGCCCGAATTCGTTATGCCCCTATTCTAATTTGATGCCAAATTTCGCAGTTGCCCGGATTCGTTTTGCCCCTATTCTAATTTGACGCCAAATTTTGGCAGTTGCCCGAATTCGTTTTGCCCCTATTCTAATTTGACGCCAAATTTTGCAGTTGCCCGGATTCGGGCGAGTTAATTCGGGCGAGTCACCAATAAGTTAGATAATCACTACATACTTAGTTATTGATTACGAAGGGACTCGGGTATACCTACTTAAATTTCTTAGGTGTATACATAATATCATATACCTTCTCAGACGACGTGATTCCAACGCACGATTGATCACAATTGCCGACTCTTTGAGACTTTATTTGAAGCGTACTTATTTGAACCTTATCCTGTTCAAATAAGCACACGTTTCAAATATTTTTCTTCGAACCTAAATTTCGTAGCGCTCTTTTTATATTATTGATGGTAGAAACTACTACAGAAATTTTTACTAAAGCAATTATGAAATATCCATGTTCTTCAGAACAAGAGAATGGGCCTACGTTTTGAAATGACGTCAAGACGAGATATTACAAACCGTTTAGCTGAAAATAATGGTAATACAACACACGTATGAACGGACGCCCAACGCCTCGTCGCATCCCTGCCTTTTATGGAAGGGCAAAATCAGGCCGTAACATTTTATACCCCATTCGTTTGACTGACTCCAGTTTGCTACTGTACCGTTTAATTTTTGATAAGATTGTTGGAACACAACCTAAACTGGTAAAAATGCAGAAAGTTCGTCTCTACTTCTTCCAATTTCCTCCTGTCTTAAAACGGAACTTACCTTAGCATTCCCAAGGAAGGTAGGCTTTTTTTCTTCGGCAGCTCAGTGTAGACAATTGATTTTTATAGTTATAACTTCGTTGGCAAGGCTGAGGGTGAAATGGGAACTATGAACTGTAAAAGTACCTAAGTAAAAGAGGTTGTAAAGGCGTATTATTTTTACATACCTACGCAATCACGTTATGAAAATTATAACCGTTCTCTACTACTATCTGTCTTTTCGTATTTAATTAGGGTTAATAATTTGGCGTGTCAAAATTATGGTTTTGTTTAGTACCTTTGGGCGTGACAACAAAGAATAGAACAGGATATTTGTCTAAAAAAAGCTGGAAGAGACGTATTTATTACCTACAAGGAAAAAACCAAAACTAAATTTCGTCATAAATTCAACCGTGAATAATGTCCTGAAGCGGCGATAAAAAGCTCTCTTGTCACTTTAAGTATGAAATATACACATCAACGTAAATACCGGAGAGAACTTGGCACTTGACAGTTTACGTAAACAGGTACCTACACTGCCAAGTAGAGTTGACCTTGTATTATATTTACCACTTTTGACAATCACTCCCAATAAATTTAAAATTTACTCACGCCTTTTCCCAGTAGGCAGAAACTACAAAACGCCAACTACTATCTTCACCTACTCTTACCTAACCTTTAACTACTACCGCACTGCCCATGTAGTTATAAATCTCCCAAAACCAAATCTGTATTAGGATAATTAACTAAACTAATATAAAGAAAGGCATGCAAACAAAAAAAAATTATGAACTCACGTAGATTTAAGTTAGTAAAATAAGCTTACTAATATTATCTGTCCGATGTAGGAGCACAGTCATTGCATTGCAAATATAACCTGTAAAAAATCATGGTTTTAAACAAAAGCACGGACCACCAAGTCTGTGGATTTATTGTAAGGCAAGAGTGTGGTTTTAGCCGGTAAGAATCCGGCACTGCCCAGACTGGCTCATCTGTGAGTTAGTCTGGGCGTCCATGAGAATTTCCCACTCCTGCCAAAAAAAAACCTTTACTTACTCTTTTTGCAACGTCTACGTTCATACTAATTTTAAACCTATCTACCCGTCCCATCATCAAATAAACCTTGTTTCTTTATGACGTGTAAGTACCATTCATCCTTATGGTGGTAAAGCAATTTCGAGGTCGACTATACAATATATACATTTTTCTTAATTCTAGCGCTTTTTCAAGCTTGATAAAGTCCGATTCCATTACTGTTAGTCTGGGTCAGACTTGATTATAAACGGCCTCGCGTTTATAGGGAAGGATATATATGTACTATCTAGTTCATCATTGATTATACGGGCAGATCTTTTGAATTCTGGAAAGTTCGTGTACAACTTTTGCTACTGTCTGTTCCAAAAGTATCTGATGAAAATGTACGCAAACTCTGTTCAGGTAAAATTCTTACGCAATCACTCACTAAAAGGAATTAGTAACATTTTCATCTGTATTTAGGTTTCAACTTTATATCTCATCTCTCTGTTTCCAACTATTGTTGTTTGAATAACATTATTAAATTGTTATTATAAAATCATGGCAACAAATTAACAACTTTAAGATGATTTAAAATTATAATTTCGGTAAGTATTCAATTAATCAAATCAAAGCACTCAATTTATAATTGCCACTCTAAATTGTGTTAAAAACTGAACGGTCGTCATAGGTGGCAGCACTGTTCCCGGTCCACTTACCGCCATTGTTTTATTTATGTTTACTTTTGTGTCGATTACAAATTAAACGAAAACTAAATAAATCTGTATCTGAGTGTAGCATCACTATTGACAGACGAGCTAAGAAAAACGGGAGCATCTAGTGTAAATAAATAAATAAAAAACCAGCTATAGAGAAAAGATAAAAAAATATGAACATTTTATAATTTATAGGTTAATCTGTCTTTGTTGACTTTAAGTTCTTTTTTTTTGTTGAAGACAAGAGACGTACTGGAGTTGCAAACCAAATCGAGGATGATTTTCCAGACTGTAAAACTTCAGAGATGTTAATTCTAGCACTAATCTTGATAATATAAACACACACACATCTTAACTATAATTTACATAATATCACACCACAAGTGCCTGGAGGTAATGAAAACAGACTAATTTCTCTTGGAAGTATACGAATTTCTCCCATAAAAGTCTTCAGGTTTAAAAAACATTGCAGATAGTCTCGACGAAATATCGGGTCTATAGTTTTCGTCTTTTAACACATCTGTGACAAATGCATGGGTCCCCGTATTTCTACAGTCAATAGCTGCACAATGGGGCATATTAATTAAAGAAATTGCATGTTTACAAAAAAAAAATTGGATAGTGACAGCTAGCTGTCAAATTCTTGGACACGCGATAGTAGCGACATTTGAAGTGAGCAAGTGGCAGTTTTTATCCCCATTGGTATCGTCAAGAACGCCACTTGTTTACATTTTCATCAGATATTTTCGGTACAGACCTTATGTTTCATGCTGAACCTACATGAACTGAGTACATAAACGACTTAGTAGCTGTCCACATGTAACTGTACTGTCAAATGTGGACCCCTTATACCTACTAAGGAACACACTGAATAATCCTGGGGGGTAATCAATAACAGCGATGCATCGTAAACGCATCTGTGGATATAGGGGTTTAATACTAGTAAACGGTAAAGGAGGCTCTTGGCTCTGTATTTACCGGCTCCTTGCTTAGATTAATAGCCTTGGGTATTTCCTTCCTTGTCCGTAGAGACGAATATTGAGTGGGGTGTCAACCAAGAGGTTATTTAGCTAAGCGTAGCTGGACATTTTTACATTCATAAAAATATACAGGATGAAAAGTTGAAGCAAATTCAAATGTCATTTATTCAAACTAGGCTGAAGATCAGCAGTTTTCGAACGTCAAAATTACAGAAGACAATCCCCCAAAAACGCCCGCCCTAAAGCACTAGGAAGTGGTGAACACTTCCTAGTGCTTTAGCTGGGAAGAAGAACTGGCGCAACAAACTCCCCAGCTGCACAGCTGTCTGTTTAGTTAGAAAAACTTGATTCTATACAATAGTACTTATGCAAAATAATTTACATTACACACAATTTACAAAACATTAAATTAAACAATTTTCCATATTTCAAAGTAAGCGGGCCAAGCGACAGCTCTTCTCTCCTTTACTTTGGTGAAAACCTGAGCAAGGCATATTTAAGATGAAAAAAGATGATCCCTTTTCAACTACCATGCGTTTATGACTGATTACTAAAACCAAAAATTCGGAGACATGTGATTACCACCAATCTGCACTGGGCCCGCGTGGTGGATAACGACCCGCTCCTTCTTACAGAGAGGATGCTGTGTCCAAGCAGTGGAACCGTTATAAGCCAATAATGATTAGCAAAAAATCCACAGAAATCATGATACAGACCTTCGGCGACACAACAAGAATGGTATTAATTTAAAAGCCCTTTAAATTCTTCATGATCATTTTTTAATTTGTTCTATATCTCTTCTCGTTTATGAGATGCTTAAGATTCTTTGAAAAAAAGTCCCAAAAGAATCGGTCAACAATTGACGCTTTTTATTTTTATGGTCGAACTTTTCATGAACCCTACAGAAGTGGTCGAAAAAGTACTTTCAATGCTAAAAAAATAACACCAGGTGCTCCTAAAATACGTATGAATTAAACAAGACCTTTTCACCTACAGTCAAATTAAATACAAAAATAAGTAGGTCAACAAAAATACAAAAATCTCGCCATCACTACTTATTTTAAAACAAAGTCCTCCACCGCGTCTGTCAGTCTGTCTGAACGCGATGAACTCAAGAACTGCCGAACAGATTTTCAAACGCTTTTCACCAATGGACGGAATGATTCATGAGGAAGGTTTAGGTGTACAATGCATTAAGGCTTTGTGTAAATTGGCTGAAATTTGACGATGATTGTTGAAGATGTCGGAAAAAATCATGCCGACTGGGAGCTTTACTGGCGTGTGCCGCGTAAACCAATAGAGTTATATGAAAACAGTGTAAACAGTGCACTCTCAATGGTTACGGATTGGTTTTCGTCAAATAACCTAGTTCTCAATAGCAAGAAAACCAAATGTGTAAAGTTCGCCCTTCCAAATGTTAGAAATCTAGGACCCAACATCGTCTTAGATAATGAGTCACTTGAAACTGTAAACACGGCAGTTTTTCTGGGCATAACAGTAGATGCCAAACTTCAGTGGGGCCAACATATATCGAGCCTAGCGGGAAGGCTCAGTTCGGCCGCCTACGCCGTCAGGAAAGTAAGACAATACACTGACGTTGATACAGCTCGGTTAGTCTATTTTAGTTATTTTCATAGCGTTATGTCCTACGGTATTCTGCTGTGGGGCAAAGCTGCTGATATTCAAAATATATTTGTCCTTCAAAAACGAGCTGTTCGAGCAATTTACCAGCTCGGTGCCAGAGTTTCTCTGAGAGATTTTTTCAAAGATATCGGTATCCTCACAGTGGCATCACAATTCATTTTCGCCAACATATTATATATTAGGCAAAATATACACTTATATACTAAAAACAGTGATATTCACAATGTTAACACTAGAAATAAGGACAAACTACGTACTCCCTTTCACCGGCTTCATAAGGTTCATAACTCATTTGTTGGGCTTGGTATAACCTTTTATAACAAGCTACCTTCTTCTTTGCTAGATTTGCCTTTTAATGCGTTCAAAACTAAAGTAAAATCCAACCTCTCTTCAAAGGCATACTATTCTATCAACGACTACTTAAATGATAAGAATAGTTGGTCGCTGTGATTAACTCAAGACAATGTTTAAATGTTCTTTCTCCAGAATTAGCTTACTTACTGACAGGTTATATGAGTTTATATAATTGTTTATAATTTTACTAATTTTACTTTATTTATTGTTGACATAATCTACTCATTACAATGTTTTTTTTTTATGAGTTGTATTGCAATATGTGGTTAGCTAGCGACCTCGATAATTTTTTACTTTACCTCAATGGTCCTAGTTTATCAATTATAACTTCTAGTTACAGCTATATGTAAGCGGGCACGCCCTTTATGTCTGGAGGCTTTTATTTAGATATTGTTTTCGTTAAGTTATTTTTATTTCTGCTTGAGTATAGTTCTCGATGTTTTTGGTTGGTATATTGGCGTGTGCTAGCTGTCATATGGCTATTAATTTTATAATTTAAATTATGTTTTGTGTTGCGTAATGTAAATATCATTTTGCATACTATTATATAGAATCTTTTTTACTGAACAGACAGCTGTGCTGCTGGGGAGTTTGTTGCGCCACTTCTTCTTCCCAGCTAAAGCACTAGGAAGTGGTGAAGGGTGGGCGTTTTGGGGGACTGTCTTATGTAATTTTGACGTTCGAAAAGTGCTGATTCTCAGCCTAGTTTGAATAAATGACTTTTGAATTTTGAATTTTGAAAACACTGTATTACGGAATTAATATATTGTTCAGCTGGATTTTTAATCCCGGTAGTAAGTTCCCGGGGGACATTTTCCGACATCCGCGCGGGCGAATCTGCGGGTAAAAGCTAGTTACAGATAAATAAAATGTCATAACAATGTTTCTAGTCCAGTAGGTGCCTACCTTCCTGTGCGCACAGATAACGAGCTTATACCTACCCTCCATAGACATTTATTTTATTTCCGACATTCAGGAACTACGGTAACCTTTTCTCTATATAAAATCATACAGAATACATAGGTAATTGGGTGATTGTACGATTGTACACTCGGAAAATTTGTTGTTTATCAAATCGACACACTATCTACGTCAATTTGCCGTGTTACCTATAACCAACTTAAATAGTCCGTATATTCGAATAATAACAGTAAAAAAATAACAGTTGTGATTTGAATATACGGACAATATAAGTTGTTATTCAATTTGATAAACAGTGAATTTCCCTGACTTTACCTATAAATAATGATGAAACTGAAACAAAGGAACCTCATATTGAGCTAATTGTACACTTGGGCCTTGATACAGATTATTCGAATGTGTGTGGGGTAGGTATCACAACTAAAAAGTGAAAAATAAAAACTTTTTATTAAAAAAACAACCGACATCCTACGTCAGTTTTTTTTTTTTTTTTTACCTTTTTATTGGGTCAGTTATCTAAGTTACAATAGCCTAATGTCAACTACTCATCACCTTTTACAAAATATTGCATTTTCCGATGCAGGGCCGTTAATCGTTGAAGAGTTCTCCTAGTACTTCACCATCAGCTCCACTTTTCCATATGCATTAAAGTATCGCAACTCGTGAAATTGATACTTATTATTGAGCAGTTTCGGTGGCCATCTGTGGTCTTTATCATCAGTTCCTCTTCACAAAATGGTGTTTTCCAAAAGCAACTGCACGAGTTACTATAAAAAATACACAAATCGCTAATAATACTACTGAAAGTAACTGAAACTTTCAGTAGCGCCATCAGGATGGAATTTGGTGTGGACAAATGTGCGGTCATGCAAGTGGCGCGAGCGAGGGGAGATTGTGGAATCCGTGGGAAGTTGGGTTCTCGGATTCCATAAACCTTAGAGCCCTTTCCGCATCTGAAACCTATAAATATTGTAGTTGGGTATGTCGGAAGCGTTGGGCATCAATGTTACTGACATGAAGCAATCGTTGAAGGAGCGCTTCTTTGGCCGCCTGAAGAAAGTATTTAATAGTCTTCTATCAGGCGGAAACAAGGTGCGCGCCTTCAACGGTTGAGTCATGCCGATTTTGATGTACTCTTTCGGCATACTCAAATGGACTCAGACCGAACTCGACGCCCTGGATAGGAGGGTCCGTACGCTGCTAACTGCATATCGAATGCATCACCCACGGTCATCGGTAATGAGACTATATATCCCGCGAAAGTGTGGAGGTCGAGGCTTTTTAAACGCTAAGACCCTCCACAATCGCGAGATATGCAGTCTCAGGGAATATTTCCTAGAAGCCGACGTGGGGATGCATCGAGATATGGTCGCGGTGGACAAGGGCCTTACCCCGCTCTCCTTGGCTAAAGAGAACTGGCGCAAGCCTGTAGTGCTTGACACTAACGATTGTCTGTGCAATTTTGGACGAAGTTATGATGACGAACAATTACCGGAGATTCATTGTGAAGGACGGCACGGTTGACATCTGTCGGGCATGCCACCGTCCGGGAGAATCAATACGACACATTATCTGCTGGTGTTCTCGTCTAGCTAACGAAGAGTAAGTACTCTTCGTTAATCCATCATGTTGATTGATTTGTTGATTTGATTATCCATCATGTTGCTATGCAAGTGCATAGCAACATGATGGATAATCCTAGCTACACAACCTTGTAGCTAGGATTATCTATCAGCAACTTTCTCTGAAATACAGCCTTGTGGAAACGGAAGTACCGTACTACAGGTATGTGCCCGACCCAGTTCTCGAAAATGGAAATATCACATTGTACTGGGATCGATCCATCGTCACTGACAGGAATATTGTTGCCAATAAGCCTAATATAGTGGTGGTGGATCGAAGAGAGCGGCACGTAATGATTATTGACATAACGGTCCCGCATGACGCGAACCTCGTGAAAGTCGAGAAAGATAAACAAATTAAGTATCTTGACTTGTCGACGTGTGGGATCTGGATCAGCGATTATTATGCCGATAGTCGTATCAGCCAATGGCTTAATTTCCAAAAGACTCGACCAACACCTAAGGAGGCTTTCTTTGGGCAACTGAATTAAGGGCTTGATTCAGAAAGCGGTACTCCTGGACACGGCTCGCATTGTTAGGAGGTTCCTCTCTCTGGAGCCCTGATCCGTAGCGTGGACCCTGTTCCCGATACCGGAGGGCTACAATTTTTTATATTTTTAAATGTTTTTATATTTTTTTATTCTAATATTTAAAAATATAATTTATATGTAAATAATAAAATAAAGGAAATAATATTAATAAAAACCTTATTGTTCAAGAAACCAGTACAAATTCAAATAGCACTGGCCTCCACACAAGGATTCCCTTTGTCGTGGAGACTAGTCTCCTTCGTCTACAACTTTATAACATACAAAGTAGGTCGATATGATTTTTGAAGCGGCAATAATCGAATGCTATTCCAATACAATACATTCACCTAAACATATAGGTGTGCCTATAATATTTGAATAGTTCCCTTGATTTCTCCCGGAATTTTGCAAGTCTATTTATGACGGAGTTATGCCCGAAGATACGTAAATACGAATTGATAACCTCCTCCTTTTGGAAGTCGGTTAAAAAAAACAACCGACTTCCAAAAAAAACACGTTTTTTTTTTTAATAAAAAGTGTTTATTGGTTAAGAATACCGTCCTCTGAAGTCGCGTTTATAGGTGGATCATGATTTCAGGAATTACAGTAGAGTAAGTGGCTAAGCGTGGGATAACCGGTATTTGATTCTACATACAATTTTCATCCATTATTAAGTCAATCAACTGCCAAGATTTGAAGGCTCAGTAATTAATTTAAGGTATTTTACAAACGGTATTTTACAATTTGCTAAATTGTTTTAGGCATTGGTAATTAAAATTATAATCACAATTCTAAAACATAAATGGCTGTGTCAAATTATTTAAAAATCATCAAAGTAAACGAATGAGAAATGTTCGGGTAAATACAGCAGTAGAAAATTTGTATCTTTCCTGTCCATAAAATAACTACCATGTCCATGTTTATAAATATAACCCTTTTTAGGAATCCGTACCCGAAGGGTACCAAACGGAACCCGCAGGATGCCTCCGCTGTCGGTCCTTCCGTCCGTCCGTCTGTCTCACAGCGGGCTGTATCTCATGAACCGTAATAGGTAGACAGTTGAAATGTTCACAGGTTGTGTATTTCTATTTCCGCTATAACAGAAAAGAATAAAAATTCAATAAAGTATTAACTTTATTTATTTCGAGATCGAGCAAAAAACTACGAAAAAAACACGTCGTCGTCGTTTTTTGCTCGATACGGTATCCCTTCGTGTGCAAGTCCGACTCGCACTTGGCCAGTTTTTCTTCAACGAAGAACGATAAACTGATCTTTATATTTTCTGTTTCACGGCCAGATCAGTATTAGAATAATTTAATGGGACACAAATCAATAGGAATACCTTCAGACACACGATGTTCTTAGCCTCTTGCACACACTCCAGCACGCACGTTTTTTCGAATATTTTTAATATAAGAAACATTGGAGGACCCTTGTGTCCCTGTAAAATTGGATCATTTTCTATCTACCCGACTAAGGGAGTTTTAAAAGCGGATGAACAGCAACGCTCTTCTATTTGCTAATTAAAATAATACGTACTGTTGGCCCAATTAGCTGCCAAAAGTACAAAAAGGAATGGTCACGTTGTATCTTTGGGTCCATATTTAACTTTCATCCATTCATACCTTCCATTTAATCGGTCATAGGGCAGCCCCTGATCACAATCATCTCTCATGGTTATATTAAACCCATAATCAGGTTTTGACTTTAAAATTGTTTAGACTTCCTAACACTCCATCTGGAAAGCAATTAACTAGGCTAGCTCTTGAACTTCCTACATATGGAGCTGGTATGCCAATTTACCTACGACCGTCACGGCTTGCAGGTACCAGGTCAACCCTGTAGATTGGTTTCAAATTGGATCGAATGTAAGCATTTCTGACCTTTCAGAGTATCATGGCAGTTCATGCATATGGATTCTTTTAAGAAGTATGGGCGATGATATTCCACGCTTGACTTTAATACATTTCCGCGCTTTCCTTTATCTGGTAATCTAAAGGCATAGGCATAGACAAGAGCTGGTCGCAGCATTATGCTGAGCAATGGCCGTTTTGCGTGGATGTGACGCATAGTTTCCCCCAATTTGTTATTCTTGTGTTTTTTCTCGTGTTTGTTTCTTTGCGTCATATTTACCGCTAATAAACGTATTTTCTTTCTTTCTTTTCTTTAGCTGATGTTACGTCGGGTGCAGACACGCGGACTACATATGTTTTATTTTTTATTGTAGTTCATACATCTATTTAATTTATTTTTATTTAGTATTTATTTATGTATCTTTCTATCCGTGACATCACTGCGGGCCCTATCAGAATACCAGCGCTGCGATATTTATTATTAAATATCGCAGCATCATGCTGAGATAGGAGCCTTTTGGCCACGCACAGGACTTTCTGATTTTATTTTTATTTTTATTTTGTTTGTATTTTCTATTTTTATTTTTAATGAGTGTGTGTTTCGTTTAATTCCTAAGATATCCTGTGCTTGTCCCAATAAATACTTTTTCTTTCTTTCTAATACATAGATAGACAGCTTACTGCCTATTTAACTGTATTCCTAATTATCTTAGTGATAACATCATCATACTGTAATCCCCGAACGGTTAGGCAGAGGTGTACCTAGAGTACACCCATATTTCGCCAGTTATGTTTAAGTCCCATGTAATAGGGGGCGAGCCCATTGCTATCTTCATGATCTAATTGAATAATCAATATGTAGATGTCTGATTATGCTTACGTAACTGATTAACCCATTAGTTCATTGGCTCTAGGTCATTCCAGACTACTAAGAGGTCATGATTAATTAATACATTTGTTCAGATATCTGTAATAAATACTGCTCCATAATCATTTGCGTCTCGCCAGAATCTTAGCTGTGTTTATCCCTGTTAGTCGAATTTCTCTTATACATTTGGATAATCCTCTTGTTTACCTCTGCAATATAATAAATTAACATAAAACTACGTCTACTCTACATAGATGATTCATTAATGTTTTGCTACATTCCCAACGTTTCGAGCGCTTTTAAGTTAGTCCTTACAACCCCAAGCGCTTTAAAGTGCTGGAAACGGTAGCAAGTATAAAATGCAAACGAGAAGAGTGGGACTTAAAAAAATACCTTTGAAAACACTAAAAGCAATTTAATTCATGATATGAACGCAAGGACTTCGGCAAGTGTATGGAGACCAGCTTTAGTGCACTTGTTTTAAAGGATTACGATAGTCCATTCTCGTCCGACGTTTCCATATTCCAGCCATAAAATATTAACGACTTTTCGCACTTGTGACTACCCATTTCAGTAATAGACGTGTTTCCGTGTACCGAGTAGCTTGCAGCCAATTGCTGCAACTACCTCTCTATATAACTGCCTGCCTGAGCTTGCGATAAGAGATTGAATTTAAGTTTCAATTTCGCTGAATTTTCTCTATAGGGGCAACAGTAAAAAGAAAGTTGGTGGAAGAAATAACAATAAAACTACGCCAGCCATTCTTATACTCACCACGAATTGAATTGGAACGACATAGTTAAGGTGCACCTCTTGGTGAAAACTGAAATAGAAATGCTTTCTTTAAAAGCAGACGACAGAAACAGGGACTATGATACACATACCTATACAGCAGCTCTCTGTAGCAAACTATATAACGCATGGTCTACGGCAAATTCCAAGATTCAAATTCAATGGGATATTTAACTATTCTATTTCGTGCCTACAATTACTGTATGTAGATGTATAACACATGTTCCTTTTAGATATTATCTGCAGGTACACAATAGATCCCTCCCTTCGTAACGTGTACTATAGAGTACACCCGTATCTATTTGTATCAAAATGGGGAGGTGTCGTGTGATGAAAAGCAATCTTTACAAATTTAATATTGTAGTGTTAGAGAATATAATAATTGGGTATAGACAGAGATATTTTTATTGAATTCAAGATGCCTCCATCGGACGAAAGATACGCAAAGCTTAAAAGAATCTCCAAGAAACTTAACAAATAATGGATGAAAAAAAATCTTAAAGAATATCTTTCAAGGAAAGCTAGACCAAAGATACCAGTGGTGGCCCAGTGGTAACGGCCTCGACTTACGAGTTGTAGGTCGTGGGTTCGAACCCTGGCAGGCCCTTTACTTTGTGTAACCACTGCTCTCAAAACGGTGAAGGAAAATATCGTGAGGAAACGGGCATGTCCTAGAACCAAAAATTCGAAGTCATAAATGACGTCTCCCGCACTCGGCTCGCGTGATGGATTACAGCCCACTCTCACCGAGAGGAGGCTGTGTCCCAGCAGTGGGAACAATATAGGCTGATTATGCTAAAGCTAGACCTTCATAAAACTACAGGAAAAATTCTCCGAGACAAAAAATAAAATAATATAATGTCCAGCAGTAATTAAATACCATCACTTACCAAGACAACAGCCCGCGAAATTTTTTATCAGCATACTTTTCATTCCTTTTAATTCATCGTTACTTTTCATTCCGTTAAACAAAGAACTTTACAGGTACTGATACCTATAGGTACCTGTAAACATACAGTTTTAACAACAATAGGTAGCTTAAAAGCCGGTTAATATAGAGTAGAGTGTTTGTAAAGTCTCTCTTTGCTATTTAATTTTCATTTTAATCTGCCAACGGATAAACAAAGTGAACAATATTGTTCTGTTTGAAACGCTTATCATTCTGTGCAGGCATTTAGAGTTGGACTTTGGAAAGTTGTGCCTGAATAGTGTTTATTATGATTGTGAAATGTTTGGGCTTAGTTTGAGGCTGTTATTCTTTGTGAGTTTAAAGTGTGAAGTTCGAATAAATATTTTTCGGCTTTTTCATAGTTCTTTGGTTGTTTCTCTTAATTATTATGAGTGTGCACTGGTAGGTGTTGAATTTTAGATACTAATAACTAATAAGATAATAATTAATATAGATATGTATTTGTCCTTTTCTTCATCCAGAGAAAACTAAACTGTAGTTGGCTACTTTCGGGTAATTCAATCAATAAGTCAAGTAGTAATAATCAATAATACTAAGTGTAAAGGTATAGAGAATATCACATGAACAATATGGCGAGCCGATTTCCCTTTATCGTGGTCAAAATAGTGACATCATAAAAAAGAATTGATTCCCCATGAAAGAATATTCCATACCAAAGATAATTGTAAAAAAAATAAATAAAGATAGATTTTTTTAAAGCGGTTACCATAAAATTTACTAGTAATTTTTAAAAATCATTATAACTCGAAAACTATCATAATCCCGGAAAATATATGGGGTATTTTCGGATACTCCTGGACATAAGGAATCAATTTCTTTTTATGACGTCATTTATTGGATGTATAATCATGTGCCTATAGGGCTGATGATTACTTTCCACTGCTTTACCCATAATCTGTTTCAGTCACCTAAGTACTGAACATCCTTGCTCTGGCTATCCTGACGGCGGCGGTACACTAGGATCGTTTATCAAAGCACTAGAATATTTAGTTCAAAATCATAATCTTATTAATATATTACGTAGACTACCTACTAAAGCATACTAAAGGCATGTGAAACGTGTGTATTTTCTTCAATTTATGTAATCTGATATTCATATAGAATCTTCATTGAAAAGTATCCTGATAGCCATACATATACACTAAAGTATAAGTTAACATAAGTTTACACGTTATGGCCCAAAAAAAATAACTGCTCAACAACGTAAATAACGCAATGAATGTTGTTAAACTGTCAAAATGAAACAGATTAGTCGTAATCGTTTACGAACGATCGTTTACGTTACGTTGTTATTTATTTAGCTATCTAATTACCCAACACATTTTTGAAAACGATTACGACTAAGCTGTTTCATTTTGACAGTTCAGCAACATTCATTGCGTTATTTACGATCTCGAGCAGATTTTTTTTCGAACTTATGAAGCAATGGATTAGCAATCTGTTTCAAAACGATTCAGATTCTGATTGATCGTGTATTACGCAATTAGGGTACCAGGTCTCTCGTCTCCTAATCTGTTGTTTACCTATCCTCAAAATCTAAAAATAAAAGTACAATTGTGACCCGAAGCGTTACTTACATAGAATTACGATGTTGAGCTAAAAGCGTTATTGTATTAAAACTTTTGCCCGCCAATCTCTAACTTTGTACTGAAATAATCCAATTTCTAAGCTTTCCTTATTCCATACGCTGTACGCGGCTCATATTTTTCACTTTTAATATAATATTCGCAACATCGAAGGAACATTAAGTATTTTGGTTGCTTCGAAGATTATTGTGTTATGTTCTCGTTTATTTACTAAGCTTTAATGTTTACTTTCTTCTAAATTATGCCGCGATTAAAAGGCTAGCCACTGATCAGGGTCCAAGTTAGCTCTACTGACCCTTGAGTATCGGCGTTTATTTGTGGGCTCTTTTAGTAAGGTAATGTAGTGATGGTCATCAACCAACTTTGGTGATGACCCTGTAAGCCAAGATGTGTTTAACAGAACTCCAAGAGTATCGTAATGTATTTATTTTATTTTTGATTTTGTTATTTCACTATATTATGCTGTACCGGTTGACGTCATCACGTCAACGCCGGCTGTCGCTGAAAACCAGCGCTGGGGCTCTGTCTCGCATAGGGTCGCAGCATTATGCTGAGCGATGGCGGTTTTGCGTGGATGTGACGCATATTTTCTCCGAATTTGTTATTCTCGTGTTTTGTTTTTTCTTTGCGTCATATTTACCGCAAATAAACGTATTTTCTTTCTTTCTTTCTTTCTAAGAGCTCTACCGATTTTTATTTATGAAGTTTTTTTTTTTTAAAGCCAAGACAGGTAAGCTCTTGGCTTGCATCACACCTGATGCTCAGGCCGGTGGTGGAAGCAAGCATAACCCGGAAACCTCAAACCCAGAGGAACTGGCTATCTTACCTCTAATTACCGAAACACAAAAATGCTGTTAACATGATTGTTATGGCGCAGATTTAGATAATAATAATAAAATAAAATAAACGTTTATTGATATTATTTTTTGTTTATCGTTTATTCATCAAAAAGTAAACTGAATACATTAAGAGACATGTTCGGTGAGCCACAAACTAAGAGTCACTTTTATCTTATGTCTCAGATGGTGGTAGCTAAACAGGCGGGCTTAGAACAAACCCTACCACCAACCAAAAATTTTGCCCCCACTAGGAATCGAACCTCTGGGTCTGAGACAGGTGGTCTAACCACTACACCACAGAGGCAGTCCCTGTGAGCTCTTTTGTTTAACGTTATCTATACATGTTATAAAACAAAGTCGCTTTTCGCGTTTGTTGTTATAAACCACGCAACAGATTTTGACGAGAATTTCACCATCGTTTAGAAAATTTATTCCGGAAGGTTTATGTATATAATACGTTAATATTAAAGTTACATTTACCTAAGAAATCTCGATGTTTTGTCAAGTCGTCAAAACCGTGCGAAGCAGGAGCGGGCCGCTAGTACATAATATAAATGAAAGTTGATTTTCGTGTCTGTTTATGTGATCGTCGCGTTGTTCTTTTAAACTCCGTCACGGATTTTGATGCGATTTTCACCATCACGTAGGGAATTTATTTCGAGAGGTTTATGTGCATAATATATTAGCATTGAATTTACATAAATAAATAAATCTCGATGTTTTATTAAGTCGTATAAACCGTGCGAAGCAAGGGCGGGGCGGGCCAGTGGTATATATTTTAATGTTGATTGTATATTGTAGTAGAATTAGTCAGATCCGCCGCCCGAGGCAAATCCTTACCGACCCAGACGACCCTCCCCCAGGAGAGCAATAGGGCCACAAGTACAGTGCACAAACACAGACACCGACCCACATTCTGATCTCGCCACCGAGGTCCTCCGCGATCGCGACCCTCCCGAGTAAATAATACTCCCCCCCGACCCTTGCTCGACGATGCGCCAGCCCGCGTTGATGCTGAGCGAGTAGCTTTAAATTCCCCGATTAATAATCATGATAAATCCTTGATCCAGCCTGTCCCATCTTGCCGTCCTCCCCCCAGCGGCGCCCTAAGCTGAGGTTAGTACCCCACAGGGGGTGCCCTTAGCGAGCGCTCGCCTAGTTTTAATTAGAATAGTTTTTGCCACTGGCTGGAGGCTTTGAGTGTAGTAGCAGGTAGTAGCTTAAGGCAGGCACAGGAAAGCCCGGTTAAGTAGTCATGACCTCAGAGGTCAGCTACGAGATGCCCTAGACAAAAAAAAAAGTATATAGTACTTACGATTTGTCAAAATAAAACTGTTAAAAAGAACCCTACCTAGCTTTTCCAGTTTTGTACAAGTAGTAATTTCAACAAAAATTATCATCAAGAAAATGATAGTACTACTACCCATTATTATCAACATTAAACGCCGAATATAATCTGATGAAAAGAAACACAACGTATGCATCATAAAATCGAACATGCTAATAAAAAATAACAAGAAAGTTTTGCTTATTCGCGTCTAGTGCCTACCTATTTATAACGGGTTTATCGCAGGGATTTTTTATAGCTCAATTAGGTACACTGCCAAACATGTTTGTAAATCATTTGACCGTAAATTCACTGAATAAAGATATGTGCACAATGATTTGTGCATAGTAACAAGATGTGAATGTTAACATAACTAAAGTATTGTAAATTCAAAGCATACTAAGCAAAGGCTTTACAATAGGTTAAGGTAGGATGCACCTTCAAAGCTAAACAACATCAATGAAAAAGACGAACATTATATTGGTCGGTATTGACCCAGTACCCAAAACAACTATAAAGCTTGTGTTATCATTTGTAATGCATAAGTAGTTCATTCATACACTGACAATTCAATTCAATTCAAATTCAATTCAAATTCAATTCAAATTCAATTCAAATTCAATTCAAATTCAATTCAAATTCAATTCAAATTCAATTCAAATTCAATTCAAATTCAATTCAAATTCAATTCAAATTCAATTCAAATTCAATTCAAATTCAATTCGAATTCAATTCAAATTCAATTCAAATTCAATTCAAATTCAATTCAAATTCAATTCAAATTCAATTCAAATTCAATTCAAATTCAATTCAAATTCAATTCAATTCAATTCAATTCAAATTCAATTCAAATTCAATTCAAATTCAATTCAAAAGTCATTTATTCAAACTAGGCTGAAAATCAGCACTTTTCGAACGTCAAAATTACATAAGACAGTCCCCCAAAAACGCCCACCCTTCACCACTTCCTAGTGCTTTAGCTGGGAAGAAGAAGTGGCGCAACAAACTCCCCAGCAGCACAGCTGTCTGAATAGTTAGAAGAACATGATTCTATACAATAGTAATAATTTACTTTACGCAACACAAAACATTAAATTAAATTATTTTCTATATGTCACCTAGCACACGCCAATATACCAACAACAAAAAAGTAAAAAGAACTTAATACCCGAATGAAAGCCTCCAGGCATAAAGGGCATGCCAAATCACAAATGATAAACTAGCGAACTAGCTAACAATCGAAGTAAAATAAATAAACAGTTAATTACTAATAACAACAACAAAAACCATGGTCAGCAAGACGACCAGTCACCACAGGCAGCACCCGTTCACGAGCATAACGCAAAGGTCAGCCATTACTCCCCTCGCCATATTTGAGGGAAGGAGGCAACCCGACCCCCGACGCTACCGCAAGCAGTGACATCTGAGGGAGCACGACGAACTTGCTGCGGGTTGCTCAGACAAGATTAGTATGATCAATTTTCGAGGTCGCTAGCTGACCATATATTACAATATATTTCATAAAAATAAAAAACAAAAACTGTGTAAAGAGTAGATTTCGTCAATAATAAACAAAATTTAAATTAAATAAATTGACTTATACAGTCAAATAAAATTAACTAAACAGTTAAATTAGTATAGAGCTAGTCCCAAGCCTTTTTGTCGTCTAAGTAATCTTTAATTTTGTAGAAACCTTTTTGACATAGTTTGTGTTTAATAAATGATTTAAATTTATTGAGGCTCAGTTCTTTAACACGGATTGGGAGTTTGTTGTAAAAACGTATACTTTGGCACTTAAATGAATTACTAATTTTTTGGAGCCTAGTCCTGGACACAATGAGTAAATCTTTGTTTCTAGTATTTATGCTATGAATGTCGCTGTGTTTAGAATATAATTTAATATTCTTTTTTACATAAATCAGGTTCTCAAATACATATTGAGATGCGACTGTCATGATATTTATTTCCTTAAATTTATCCCTCAGTGAATGCCTACAACTTAGGTTATAAATTGCTCGAATGGCTCGCTTCTGCAGCACAAATATAGTCTGAATGTCGGCTGCATTTCCCCACAACAAAATGCCGTATGACATTACACTATGGAAATAACTAAAATATACTAATCGAGCTGTTTCTACATCAGTCAAATGACGAATTTTATAGACCGCGTAGGCTGCAGAGCAGAAAGATACAACGCACAGCCTAAACCACTAAAGGTCGTAGCACACATATCAACTCGGAAAGGGTATGGGTGTAATGTGCGTTGTAGTAGGGAGTTTCATACAAAGAATACTGAATGGCTTGAGCTACTTAAGTAGGTCTAGAAGCATGAGATTTTGCAAAAAAGTTTCTTATACATTATAACGAAAGTGAGTACTAAGGAAAGAACAGTTGAAGTTAATTACCCAGGCATCTTCAATAAATAATGATACGAAAACGATAAAGAGGTCAGACAACAGTCACTAAATAGATACGTTAAAAATAATTTGAGTTGTATCTGTTTCAACGAGATGCTAACTCCAAACAATATCATTTCTACACAATAAGCTGCATTCCAGCTTCCAGCGATTGAGAGATAATAGGCAACTTGCAACTTGCACTTCACTGCTAATAACATTATACTGCCATCGTCATTCCGGATGCCAAACACTGCAATATGTAGGTACACGCGGCTACAGATCAAGCTATATATTTCCAGTATAAACTGACCTTGCATTGTACGGAAATCCTATACAATGCGAGATGAGCATTAACTGGAAATGTATAGCTTGATATGTAGCCGTGTGTACGAGCTAATGTGTCGGGCTATGTAAATACAGTTGAACAATATAGAGTGCTACAAAGATGTTTTGGCGCCTAAATCATATTGACAGGATGGCGCTGTTGGTAAACATATTTGAAATTGCCACAAAAATTGAAAAAACAAGATGGCGGCGCGCGGCGTTAGTTTAGATTTTGGCCACGCGCCAAAGGATCCTTGTACCGTTGTGTTTTGTATGCAGGCAAAAATATTCTGCTTTCGTCTACACGGACATTTTCTTTTTTTGTTCTACGCTTTTGTACTTACACATGCAAAATGTTTAATATTTCCATTATACGCTCATAACTAAGTAATTTTTTAGGGTTCCGTACTTCAAAAGGTAAAAACGTAACCGTTATAGGATCACTCGTTTTTTGACAAGTTTTTACACTTATAAGAGAGATGAATAAGACTTAACTACTCAGTACATTCACGTTTAAAAGTACTACCTACCGTAACTACCTAGATGCAGGTTAGCTGCCTGTATACCAATCACTTTGTTCATCTGTACGGGGTCCCTCTCTACTTATAACGTTATAACATACAGCTCCATTCGTTTCTTCATTCGGTTACACAAATAAGGCAGGATTGGCAGAGTTTCAAAGCTAAGTATCGTTTCTGCCTTTTGCAGTTTCTGCCCCACAATTCAGTGACGCCAATGTTATAAGAACTATGTGATGTAGGGTTCGTTCTATTTTAGTTTGGAAATCTCTTAAAACCAGGCACTCTAAAAACAATTTTCACGCAAACTCCGCCCCCATACACTCCGCCACTCCACTTTGTCCTAAACGCTAACACATCAGTAATAAAGTTGAATATCGCGTACGCTCTTTGATCGTGTTCGAGCACGGAACTAAATGACGTAAGTCTCAATTCTTATTTCGTTTACGTAATAATTGATCTAGAGAAAAAATCCTGTGGCTGGATAATAAACTATATGTGTGTGCTTAATGTGAATATTTATTTTAGACATATAGGTACCTAAGTCGAGTAATCATAATGAATAAATTTTATTTAAATTATCTTTAAAAAAAGACATGATTTTCGAAAAAAATATGAATGGAGTGAAAATGCTATAATTACGTAACTGTCTTGTACATGGAAAGAAAAAGATCCAATAAATCATATACTAAATTTCCATTTTGATTGTATGCGTGACTTTTTCAGAATATTAATGCAAATTAATATACAATTTAGGGAGCCTCCTCTTAACGCGATTCGCGGGCAAATTAGACATACACAAACATCAAGAATCGGAAAGCCACAATTTGATGTAGGTATGCTGGAAATGCTGGGATAGACATTTCGCGATCCTAAGCATATACAATATTTTAGCTATTACTACTCAGCAACGCAGTCAACGTCTGTCCAAAGATGTAATGCACCAAATCTTCGTTCAATTCTCTTTCAATAAAATAAATACGCCTGATTTCACCTTGTAAGAACATTTTTCGTTCAAGTCATTTCAGCCTGTTTTACCGTTTCTTCCATTTAATTCCACAAGTACCTACTTATCGGATAGACTTCGCAGTTGTTATCTCCGGGATTTTTTCGTCGTATTTCCGACTCGATGTAGCTGACCGTTTCTCATTAACTTTTCTAAATAATTAAACTTAAAACAGTTTCACGGATTCACTGTACCTACCTACTTACAACGTGCAATAGTGTGTTGTTTTTTTATCGGTTGAAAGAGAATGCAAAAAACTAATGACCAAAGTAAAAAATACGGAAAAGGTCTTTGAAATTTTTCTTTGAAATAACAACTCAAAAACTTTGAATTTCTCAGTAGCAGCCTGGAGTAGTAGGAGTAGTAGGAGTCTGGATTTGTACCCGGTTGATGGCATTAGGCTCGCCCTCTATTACAATATGGAACTTAAACATAAACGGCGAAACGATGGACTATAGGTACACCTCTGCCTAAACCTTCGGGGATTACAGGCGTGATGTTATGTTACAAAATAAGAACTCTCCAGGTATCGTCGCTGTTTGAAATTATTTTTCAATGCGCGTTTCAGTTTTTCCGCACAGTCAAGCGGATAAGGTTACCGACATTCATGTGCGTACCCAGGAGGGTAGGGGGGAGGGCAGCTGCCCCTCCCAGGATTTTGTATGCCTAAGTACCTACCGACAAAAGTTATGTTAGAGTCACGTTAAGACTTACTTTGCAATTAGGTACAATATAATAAGCATTAATTTTAGAAAAAACCGTGCTGCGCGACCGGTGTAAATTTGATTGTTAATGCTTTATTCTACGGCTGCAATTGAATGGTCATTCAGTACACTCAGACGCGTAAAAACATGGCTGAGATCAACATTAGTCAAAGACAGGTTAAATGGGCTTTGCTCTGTCAGTCTTTAGTCAGTGTTATGTTGTATCTTGATCAAAATATGATTCTCGATCATAACAAATATGGAACATAATGTATTTACAGAATTGTAATCATTAGAATAGAATCATAAATACATCTCTCTAAGTTCGATTTGTTTCAATCTTTTTCAGACTTTTTAATGAAATCATGGCATTTCAGAACAAATCTAATCATAATAATAATCATAATCATTTCTTATTTGTGTAACATAGGTAGTGAATACAGTTCTTAAATTAAAGTTCATAGGTCGCTATGTTATGCCAAGAGGCGTACAAATATGGTTGCATGCGAAAAAAGAACAATATGGAATAATTTCTACAGTCAATGCATAAACAAATAATCATAAATTACATTTAGGTAGTCAAAATATTCAATTAAAAATAGTTTCTCAGGTCAAATAATTATATAAGTCTATAAGTAGGTAATTATATAATAACATTTTACAATTAATAACAGTTTCAATTTTTTTTTTTTAATTGTGTAAGTACCTAACATTCAAACTCTTGATGACATCTGGTAATTTATTGCAAATGCTAACTTATACAGATGTATTAATGATTCTAAAGATTATAATTCTGTAAATACATATTTGTTATACTTAGTCAAGTAATCAAGGTACCTACAATCTGACACTGACTTGCAAATAGCAAAAAACGTAATAAAATTTCACGGGCTAAATTTGCGGATCCACAATAAGAAATTTCTGATTTGCCCTCCCCTGGGCCAGAAGCTGGGTCCGACCATGCCGACGTTCATATGTCTTGTTCCCAAACCCATATAGTAACAAAATAAAACATCCAATCACGCAAACTCCCCAGTTTTCCCAAATCAATTGGCTATTAATTGAGTTAAAAGTTAAAACGGATTAGTTACCGATCTTAATTGTCTAAAGACTAAACGGATCGCGGTCCGACGATATTGTGTGAAATGGACCGGCTAACGATACGAGTCGATATCGAGGAACTAAGTACACCCTTACGTAATAGAATTATATCGGCACACTAGCTTTATACGCGAATTTATGCTCGGATAATTTTATCTACCGTTTAACGATGCTTGAGTTTTTCTACCAATCTGTCAGACGCACCAGAACCCAAAAAATCCAAGTTAATGGCTGAACGGCCAGGAACAAGATAGAAATAAATGTGGAAATTTGGTGGGAGACTTTTACTTAGCTATCTAGCTCTCTCTTAGGTGATCAGTACCTACCCTAACTACGTAATACGCGATCAATCGGAATTTGAATCGTTTTGATGAACAACGCAATTAATGTTGTTGAACTGTAACGTAATCGTTTACGAAAATGTGTTGTGTAATTAGATATCTGCTCTAGTGGGATCGAATGTGCGTAAAAATAAAAATATAATAAAAAAAGTATCATTCAGATCGCGATAATCAATGAAATGGTTGGGGAAATACCTTGTAGGTGGGTAACCCCAGACGTAGGTAATCACCAGATTTGGCAGAAACACTGGTGATAAGTTTACATCCATCTTACAATATAATAATATTAATAATTAATAAATGAATAATATTATTATCCTAACTAATATTATAAATGCGAAAGTGAGTTTGTTTGTTGATTTGTTTGTTTGTTTGTTCGTTACGCTTTCACGCTAAAACGGCCGAACAGATTTGGATGTAATTAAGCACATGGGTAGATAATCACCAGGATTAGGATATAGGATACTTTTTATCCCGATATTCCCACGGGTTCAAGACTTATGCGGGTGAAACCGCGGGGCGCAGCTAGTTGTAGATAATTATCAAATGTAACCTAATTGCTTTACCCTTGAAAAAGTAAGAGTGGTTTTTTCTGCTGGAAACCCAACAAGTACTTAGGAAATATGAAAAAGATTAGCGTCGCTCTCTGCCGCTGTTCTTGGGTGCCGTCCAAATAGATAAAGTTTTCTCCTTGACATAGGGCAATTATAACCGTGATAATGCTTTCCGACCAAAATAGATATCCTTGAAATTTTAAACAAAGCAACACATTTTTAGACTAAAAGAAAGCCAGAGATTTTGGGAACTTTTTTACTGACTTACGTAAGTACCTGATGTCATCAATTTTAAACCTTTAACACGTTCAGTGCCAGGAGCCCTCCTGGAGGGTTCACCCAGTCGCAAATGGGATGCCTGGAGCCCTCACGTAGGGCTCATTTTTAGGTTTTTCTTAGCGAATACAGCATTATAAACCGTGAAAATAAAGTCTGATGTACGTATATTTTAACAAGTTTTATTAGGTTAAGCTTAGGTTTGAAAATCCTTACATTGTTTTTTAGGTCTCGGTTACAAATATTCACAAAAAAATTTAAAGGTTGAAAACTACGTATAGCGACCAGACCCCCTGAAAACACTATTTTACTTCGTTTTATAGTGTTTTATAATACGGTTTTAAACCTAATGCCGTTGACCGTCCCCGATGGTTAACTTTAGCGCAAACGTAATACCGGTAAACCTCCCGGAGGGTTCACTTCCAATATGGCGGCATGGCGTATTAATTCTATGAAAAGTGGGTGGAGTCGAAAGTGACAATAATCTTTCCGTGAAAACAAGGCCCAATTTCTTTCATGTTCAACAAAAATGTAACCAATGCACATTATGACAATACTTTTGCCCCACCTTGTACTTAACTCAGCTCAATTAATGTTAGTAAAGTTATTAACTCAATGACAATTTTTTTGCATAATATACCTAATATTATAGGTACCGAATGTAATGGTTATTTAATTTCACATTTCTACACCGATAAATTAGTAGAAATTAAGGGCGGCTGGTACTAAATGGGCTAGGGCGGCCAACAATGGTAGTCCTCTGCTTACGTACCTAGGTATGCACTAGGCACTCAGCCTCGTTGATAACCAAATATAGTCCGGCCGTCGAGAGAATGCGACCCTGACACCTGTCAATTGGACAATTTCTAAAAATTACGTTGTTTTTTTTATACAAAAATGCTTTCATTCATAATACACGAAACCAGACCTAGATTGGATAGGATATAGGTACCTACCTACGTACACACAGCTACACATCAAGCTATACATTTCCAGTATAAGCTGACCTTTCGTTGTACTAAAATCCTGTACAATACGAGATCAGCATACACTGGAAATGTATAACTTGATGTGTAGCCGTGTGTACAAGTTAGACCATGACAGGGTTTGGTCTGTCTGATTCGGGCAAATTCTCAAACTTTACCTTGTTAGACTATGTGAGAAGTTCTGTTCAGTAGAGTGACTATGTTCGCTCGTCTTTGACCTGTCGTGAACAATAGTTTACGCTTCGCAAGGTTTAGGTATTATTTCCAGTCATGCTCATGATATGTAAAGTAATTCAATTAAACAAGAGCAGTTGCTCCATGTAAAATACTGGTATTCAGCTGCATCCGGTGAGACTGGAAGCCGACCCAACATGCTTTGTTGGGAAAAGGCTAAGTACTTAGATGATGAAGAGATTAGAGCTTTCGTAGTTCTTCGTTATTTTAAATGTTTGATTTTTTTTATGGTCCTTTTTAAATTAAAAATTATATTCGTGGAATTACCATAGGTTTCTCTCCTACTCCTGTCTAACATAGGTACCTATAGTCCATAGGTTTTAGTTGTTAAATAAAGGTAAATAAATCGGTTTAGTTGTTAAATAAAGGTAAAAAAGGGTTTTTATAGATGACACTTTCTAGTTTAAAAATACGATGAACCAAAGTAAGTTTATTTCAGATTTTTACAATAGTTTCCTCTTATAATGTACTAATGTATGTTAAACTTTATCATTTATTCATAAACTACTCTTCGTAGATGTAACTGTTTGAGCACTATTTTTTTGTTAGATTTATAATAATAATAATATAATATTTTGTAATCTGTAAGGTTTAAGGAGCCCAAATTCTAAACATCAACGAATTATTGAAGAGTACAATTACTGTGCCCCAGCATGACAACTGAAGTGACAGGTATTACGTTTAGTCGGTTACTGGACAGCTGTCTCGTCACGTGGTTTTTATTGTTTACCTTTATTTAATTACCTAAACCTATGAAGTATAAGTACCTACATAACTAGAATTTTTATCATAAATTGTTGTTAAAGAAAAAAAAGAAATAAAGAAATACGTTTATTCTGCACAAACAAAATGCACATTTAAATAAAAAACACAAAATACACAAATACAAAAGTAGCCAAAGCCTCGTATTTAGCCAACAAATAAACGTGTATGAAGTACGCGGTATGAAGGTGTGAACCGAAGTATGAAAAGACACGGAAGAAAGCTAAACGAACTTAGCTTCGTTTTGCTTCGGTCCCAGTGTGGCCTGCGCTTTAGGAACATTTTTAGGATCCCAAAAGAAAATAGGTTTACCTTATCATTATTTGTTCAGCATGAGAACTACAAACATAATTATTACATACATACCTATAGTTACCGACCTCATAAGTACGAAGGACGTAATTGAATTACATTTTGAGCTCCTGAACGCATTAATCACTTTTACGATAGGATAGGTGGTTCCAACACTGACCTCCCGAAGCTCCCTGTTTGATCCCTTAAATGAGTTTCCACAAGGCTAGACAGAGCAGAACTAAATAACTTTCTGCCTTACTTAATTATGTAGGATTATTCTGTTATGAAACCGCCTACCTAAAATAATATTGAATATTACATTTTTGAAGATATTGTTTTGTGTTATTTTTGGGCGAAGAAAATGTTGGTTTATCCAATACGTATTTCCTACATATTTTATAGAATTTTTTACATAGTAAGCTAAAGGTACACAGGTTTGTCTTTGATCTTTTATTAGAGCGGCCATTAGTACGCTTATATTTGATTTTTATTTTCCACAAGACCAGTATTTGTTTTGTAGAAAACTTACTTTTGCAGAGATAGGTAAAAAAATATGCAATGAACTACCGAAGGTAGATTAAGAGATATTTTCAGTCGAAGCTATAAAAAAAAACTGGTCGATATCTGGTTTTATCCTCGATAAACTAATAAAAGTCGACTGCCAAGCTTAATGACAAGCTTAATAAAAACACCAAAAACGATTTCCGCTACCATTTTAATAATACATTCTTAACGGCATAAAAACAGTGGATTTTATCTCAATTATTCTTAAAATCTCAATTATTCTTAAAATCTCAATTATTCTTAAAAACTCATACAAACAGTAAGCGGACTACCATAGCTACGTCACAATAAAAACAGGATAATCTTTCGTATCACACAATTTCACATCACTAATACATTGCATTAGCCAATCCTTGTGAACATGCCTTACATCTGGAGGTAATTTCTTAGTTAATTTCTTCATTTTTTCAAAATCTATCTCGTTATTGTTATGTAGAACAAAGTCTACATTCATGGATTTAATTGACTTTACAACTTCACCTCCGTAAGCGATCCAGTGCCTTTCAAAATGCTTCCTTTCTTCCTCTGAGAAACTTATAAAATCTGGGTAGAAACCTAGACGTTTATCTATGAAAACATTCGGTAAAGGAGTCTCTGGTATGAAAAGAAACTCTTTACTATCAACCTCATCAACACTCATATTACTCTCTTCCTTGACATCAACGTCTGTTGACATAGATTCAATACTCTTTTCCGATGAAGATGAGCGATTCAGTTTAACTTTCGGTGTTGCCTCCTTTTTGATGAAAAAACTATCTATGGTTTTTTTGGGACTAAGTTTGGTAGGTTTTGTTGCACCTGCTTTTGTTTTGGACGGACTGACTTTCATTTTCTTTGCAGGTGGCTCATCTGATGTTGTAGCTGCCAGTTTATTCAGAAGCGACACATCAGTTTTTTCTTTAGAAGTCTTGTATAGATGTTTCAGCTCTTCTAGATTAGTCGCAGTCTCCCAG
The DNA here is from genome assembly GCA_949128155.2 of Xanthia icteritia. Taxonomy (NCBI): domain Eukaryota; kingdom Metazoa; phylum Arthropoda; class Insecta; order Lepidoptera; family Noctuidae; genus Xanthia; species Xanthia icteritia. Next base: position 8,185,689 of record OX421942.2, on the reverse strand, counting down.
TCTTTATCTGCCCTAATTCTAGTCACTCTTGGGAATCTCACTGATATACCATCCGCTGTATGTAAATTGGCCTTCGTTAATTCCGTACCTGAAAACAAATTGATGCATAATAAATATCGTTACAGTTATAATAATGCGGCAAAATCATGTTATAATTGAATTCGCGGTTTCATTGTTTTCGCGTTCAACTGCATAGAATATTAACGGAATATTGGAGTTAATTTACATTTAAATTGAATTTATAACTAAAATAATATTCAATGTTTTGAACACTTTTTTGGAGAAAGGTCCATTGATCATTGATTTTCTCACAAGAGGATTTCAGACCAATCTAGCAGGTTTTCCAATGAAACTAGCTTTCGCCCGCGGGTTCGTCCACGTGGAGGTCGGAAATTATCTCACGGAAACATACTACCGGGATAGAAAGTACCCTATGTCGTTCGTAACCCAGTTCATGGTCTACCCATGTGCTAAATTTCATTCAAATACATTCAGCCGCTTTAGCGTGACAGCGTAACAAACAAACTCACGTCCGCATTTAATATTAGTTATGATGTCTTGATTATGAAATGCATGTCACAGAAATCTTCATACAGTGAAGTTAAGCCTGTCCACTCTGAAATGACGCGCCCCACTACCGTATTTACGCACACGGTAATGCGGTAGTAGGGCGCGTCATTTCAGAGTGGATAAGCTTTACTAAGAAGTCCCATCATCAGGGCAATATGTACCATCGAAGAAGTTCATATCTATACACCGTAAGAACTATTTCTGCTTGCAGCGCTCGGCCGCTATAGAACCGGGGCGTTAACAGATGTGGTTATCGTGTTCACGGGATTTTGTTTACAAAATGCCTGAATATGAAATTCTTCGATAGTACAGACGTCAGCAGGTCAACCTACCCAAAACTGTAAAATTTTCCCAATCAACTTTGAACCTTATGCCTTAGTAATAAATTTGAAAATCTATTAAAGAAATTTGACAGATTGTAGTAGGTTGATGTGCTGGCGTCTGTACATAAGCTATCCTAACTAATATTATAAATGAGAAAGTGAGTTTGTTTGTTTTCACGCTAAAACAGCTGACCGGATTTGGATGAAATTTGGCACATGGGTAGAACATGACCTGGAAATGGACATAGTATATTTTTTATTCCAATATTCCCACGGGATCGAGGCTTATGCAGGTGAAACCACTGGGCGCAGCTAGTTAATATTATAAAACATACCAGTAATTTCCCAAACAGGTTGTTTCTTAGGATCCGAAGCAACATAATCAGGCACCATTCCTTTGTTGCAGTCCAACCAAGATGGGACTTTATTGCTGTCCTGTGAAATTTTCACCATAAGTGGTGCTAGTTCCTTCTGTAGCCTTTCCAAAGTGCTGTCGTCATGTCCTGTGTGTACTTTGGTAACGGTAACCCAACGGTTCCGGCGGACATCGTGGCAACCCATCAGGAATACGGACATCATACCCCCTTTTTTGCCTGTACCTGCAAAATTAAATTAAATACTATTAGGTATAAAAGAAAGTATGAAAGAAAATAAAATGTATAATTGCACGCTCTGTCTTTCTGCATGTTATTACAGCAGGCCAATAATCAGCTCATAAACTTTTAGGTAATCTATTGCAAAAGAATAATCACAAATAATTTAGCAATCAGAGTGATGTCCCAATATGCTACTATGATGGCAAAATGGGATTGTGAGCTTATGTTATGCACAGAATAAAGCTTCGTGCACACTAGCGCGACTCGACACCGGTTATTGTTAAACCGTGAAGTTTTCTTAGAAATTGTATTGTTCGAGTCGCGTCGCGCTAGTCTGCACGAGGTTTAACACCTTCGTCATGTTTTAGTAGAAGTATCTGTGTATGCTTATGAAAGTATATACAGTACTCATAACGTAGCAAAAATGTTTTTGTTTTTACATTTTTATCTGTCTTTCTGTCTGTCTGTTTGTTCCGGCTAATCTCCAAAACGGATGGACCGATTTTGTCAGGACTATCACTGGCTGATGTTGATTTTATAAGGAGTAACTTTTATTTTAGAAAAAGAATTAGGGTCCACGCGGGCGAACCTGCTGGCGTAAGCTCAGCAATGTATAGCTAGTGACAGACTGACTACAAAACAGTCAATTGTTATCAATGATTTTATGTTTTATTTTGTCATTGCATTTAGATATAAGATCCATTGTAATGCATATTCAATATTGTTTGTTTACTTTTTCCTGTTTTGTTTGTCCATCTACGCAGACTGTGTGACTCACAATTTTCCTTATATAAGGTCCCATTAAAATAGATGGACAACATTTTAGAAATCATTCAGACCACCAAAATAAGGACAATCGCAAATAAATACTAAGAAAAACGCATTAGATACAAGTTACAAGAAAAATAATTCAGCTAACGAAAATCAGAGGCGTATCTTGGGTGGGGCAAGTAGGGCACGAGCCCTGGGCGCCGATTGAAGGGGGGCGCGCAACATCACCAATTATTAAATTTTAAAATCAAAATACATTATAATAAACTATTTCATACTGTTGTAAGTATTTACTTTGTGATTTCATTTCAAACAATCACATTCGCGATTCCCGCGCATCGCGTAGTTATCATCGCATAGTTGCGATATTAACGGGGAAAAGTTATACGAAGAAATATTGGATGTTCGAATGCTTAATGTCTACAAGAAAAAACGTCAACCTAAAGAAATCTGAAGAACTAGGTACCTACTTGAATTTATTGTGCAGTACGGGGATGAAAGCGTATTTCCAAATCTGCGCATTTCTATTCAAATTCTGCTTACAATTGCAGTAGATATCCATCGCAAGTTGTGAGCGATCTATTAGTAAGTTAAAATTAATACTTTCGTATTTGAGGGCTACAATGGGTCAAGAAAGGTTATGCGACTTAGCTTTGCTTGGTGTAGAGCTAGAAGAGACGGATAAAACTAATTTTGAAAACATCATCGATATGTTTGCGTCGCAGAAGGCCAGGAAGGTGCAGTTGTACATGTAAAGGTTTTACGGAATTATTTTGTTATAAAAAAGAGAATAAATATTTTATGTTTTGTAAGTAAGATTTATGACTGTTTTATTTTGTGTAGGTATCTGTTTTTTTATATTAAGATAATTGACGAAGGGGCGCAACTATGGTGCGTGCCCTAGGCGCCATTTTCTATTGGTACGCCCCTGACGAAAATACACTAAAAATGTTGGTTACCCAATACCATTTTTTATTTAGGTGAAAATAAAATCACTGTAATCAGTGTTTTTTTTTGCTTGGATGTCTTTTGTTAGACGTACTGAACTCTGTGTTAAAATTTGTCCATCTATTTTTTGCAGCTAGGCCATACTTATAAAAATAACAATATCTCATAAAGCAGGTATTTAACTTGCATAGTGCAATGTCAGACATATGTGCCTGATGTAAATGTATAGTGGAGGTTTAGCTTCAACATTTTTGGCAGGCCATTATAAAGTATGTTTAAAATACCTACCAAACCAAGCTCCTAGAACAACAAGATCAGCTGTGTCAGCCATCGCTCCGTCAAACAGATAGTCTTTCTTCACCTTTAACCAATGCCTCTTGCCCGGTTCATAGGTAGACTCCAAATCTTTTAGTACTAAACCTTCTAGGCCAAGTTGTAGTACCTGTAATATGTAGAACAGAATGTAAGTGAAGGTATCACCAGCGTTTCATAGTACTCTCTTTTCACATAACATACCATCACGCCGGTATTCCCTGCAGGGTACACCGGAGGTGTTCCTATAGTACACTCACATTTCGCCAGTTATGTTTAGGTCCTATGTAACAGCGAGCGAGCCTATTGCCATCACCCGGGCACAAATCCAGACTACTTCGAAACTCAAAATAGAAAAATCCAGTAACACTTTGCCTAACCTGGGAATCGAACCCAGGACCTCATGCTCAGCAGTAGCGCTTGCGACCACTAGGCCAACAAAGCCATCAAATTCAGATTGCTTTTCAGTTGATAATAAGATAGGATTTTATCACTAATTGATAAAAATACATTCAAACATACCTCAGCAATCATTTTCGCTAAATCAGACGGCTTTTCAATCAATTTCTGTTCAGAAAACATTACATGATTTGTTACTTCCACCATATGGTCATACAATATCTGTCTCCTTTTCCTTATCGGTAGATCTATGAGGACTTTGCCGTTGTAGTATAAACAGTCAAATATGTACAGACACACTTGTGCGTCTTTGAATTCGGACTGCTTATGCTTACCTAATGTACCAAATGGTAACGGCTTCCCTGTAGTCACATCTACCATTAAAACTTCAGCATCCAGAATCATATCTGTACCTTTTGGAAAAGCTTGCGGTAAATAATCCTTAAAATGACTGACTTTATGTGACATTACCGGTTTTAAAGCTCTAGAAAAATATCTGAACTCATTCCCTTTTTTATGCACTTGTACTCTTTCGCCGTCATATTTTATTTCTGAGAACATTCCGTTAGGACATTTCTTCATTGCCATTTCCACTGATTTACAAGCTTCAGCCAACATTGGTAGTACAGGAGTCATTAGAGAAAGTTTCGCTTCAAAACCTTTTTGAATTGCGTCTTTATGTTTTACGGTACTGCTTTCAGACATAATTCTATCTAACACCATGTCAAGGTCTCTTGATGTTTGGAAGACACTGTAAGCATCTGGATGGACCCCTTCTAATATGTGTTTTGGTCCAGCATTTATTCGTAAATCTCCCTTTATGAGCCTGATCAGCATTTTCAAGTCTTCAGCTGTACATTTTTTAACAATCTTCTTAAAATGATATATTTGTTCTTCTTCTTTTGTTAGTTTTGAAAGGTCTTCTAAGAAATCTTCTACTTTTTGTATTGTGAGACTGCTGTCTGCAGCAGGTTGAACTGCTCTTGATTTTAGAAAGAAATGTTTTATTGTATCTGCAACATCGCCCTGTTCCAAATGTGTTAACATGTCATCGTGGTCCATATTGAATATTCTTGAAAATAATTTGACCAATTGTTTACTTTTTAAATTGTAAACTCTTTTACATACTTGTGGTAGTAATAGCTTACACCATAATGTTAAGTTACCTTTGAAGGAGCTGTCATCAGTGCCTTTTGTAAAAAAGTTATTGACTACTGCAGTTTTTTCAGTATATGCGTCTACTTTAGAGATTTTCTTGCACAATTTGAAGAATGTCACAAACTTATCATCATCTGTTTCCACTTCCTGCTTTTTAGGACTCTCAGCACTCACATTACTTGCAGTTTTTGAGGTAGGACTAGGTTTTGCAGACACGGTTGAAACGTTTTTTATAACCTTAGCTGTATATTTACCACTATTTTTGTTAGCATACAGATTCTCCATTTCATTCAGCTTTTTCAATATAAATTCTTGATCTTCCTTGCTTATACAGCCCCAATTACCGAAGTCATCTATGGAATCTACGCGTTTAGTCGCAGGTCGTTGCTTCAGTAAGGCATTCATGAAGCAGTCCACATGATGCCATGATTTCATCGATTGGCCGTCTCCGTATGGACTTGCAACAAGCTTCGCAATACGTAATTCTCCACTGGGACAGTTAGTTTTACATCCTTTGCACGAAGCTCGGCCACCTTTAGCTCGATCTACGAAAAACGGAGTGGATTCCGCCATGGCTAAAATTACACTTGATTTTTATACATTATATCACATTAAATTGGACAAAGTAATATTCGTGCACGTTTTTACGGATATAGTGAAACATATGTGTATTTAAAACAAAACAAATATTGATACAGAAACCAAAACAACACACAAAAGAAGCATTCTAGGGCCTATGTCAAAAACGTCAAACTGACAGTCCTACATTGACAGTTCTAGAGGTGGTACACTTTCTGAATCGAGTTGTTTTTGCAGCCTTTTGTTGATTTATTATCAACAAAAAGCAACTTGTATTAAAAATATTCATCTAAAACGTAAACTATAAAGCTAAACTATTATAATCAAAGAGATTCTAACGTATTTACATTTTGATCGTCGTAATAACAATTGTTTTTTTAGAGCACCGCTGCACCGTTATGTTGTCACAGTTCCGTGTGAAATAATTTAATAGAAAAGAAAGGTCAGTCTGCCTCTATTGACGTTTTGTTTTACGCATGCGTCGATTTAACCAAGTCTTTGCTGCACTGTATGACGCCCCGACAACGACGAGACGATTCAAAATAATACAAATTCGCCGTTGTTGTTACTTTGTTAGTTTAATAAAGTAACACTAACATTATAATTTATAACATTGTGGATATTTTTAAAGACTTAGGTACTTTAAAATTAATTTTGTAGAAAATATACGTCCAAGGAACATATTTGCTTTAGGTACCTATACATTAATATACTTTGGTACTTCTAGTGTTTTTATTCGAATTTCTCTTTCTTTACAGCATCATCATGTCACCAAGAATTCAGCAGCGACGGTACAAAGCACGGCACGCTGACATCTCCTCACTACCCGTCGCCGTATCCTCCGAACACTCATTGCCACTACGAATTTTTCGGGAGAGGCAAGGAGCGAGTTAGATTAATTTTTCAAGACTTCTACTTATATAAATCTGCGGATGGATCTATTGAGTAAGTTTAAACCATTAATAGTTAGCAAGAACTACATTCTTGACATGACCGAAAATTCAAAATAATGAACAGACGCCAGCACATCAACCTACTACAATCTGTCAAATTTCTTCAAATTTCAATCTGATATTCAACTTTATCACTAAAGCATAAGGTTCAAAGTTGATTGGGAAAATTTAACAGTTTCGGGTAGGTTGACCTGCTGGCTGGCGTCTGTGCTTACTACAAAGTTGTGCATTTACCAGCCATCGATGATTGATGACGACTTTACGCTGAGGTACTCACGATTTTTCTGAGAGTTAAATGGACAAAAGTGTTGGGCCTACCCTTTGCCACAAGTTCATGCCCAGTTAAAGAAAAAATATTTTCCTAATTTCTCCAGATAATCACACGTTCACTAAAACTAGTAGTAAACTTTACAAAATAAATACATAAAGTCATGCAATTTTTATGTATTTACAGCTGTACAAACGTGGATTCGTTGCAAGCATTCGTCAACGTGGATGGGCGGTTAGAAAAAGTGGAGACGTTCTGTGGAATTGACCTCCCCAAGCCTATTATGTCGAATGGACCGAAACTAATGCTGGAATTCCGTGGAACGCAATCATCGAGGTACTCGAGGGGATTCAAAATATCATATTCATTTGTAGAAAGTAAGTATGCAATTGGTCATATTACAATCCCTTTTTTTGTGTTCAAGTTATCGAATAGATATTTGCTAAAACCGAATTGAATACCTACTCGGTGACAATGCTCAGTAAGAACAATAAGGTACGGATGGCGATCTGAAATCGATTAATCGAAGAATCGATTCCTCGGACCAAATAAATCGATTTTTTAATCGATTTGTTGTACAGACGCCAGCAGGTCAACCTACCCGAAACTGTCAAATTGTGCCAATCAACTTTGAACCTTATACTTTAGTGATAAAGTTGAATATCTATTAAATAAATTTGACAGATTGTAGTAGGTTGATGTGCTGGCGTTTGTACCTACTGAAGCGATTCAGTGAATCGATATTTCACACTTGAAAATCGACATTCGATTTTTTCCTGTATAAACCATAAAATTATTTACAATTACCTGAATGTATGTACTCGCAATATTACGGTATTGCCGGTTAAAGTGTTAATTACTCAAAAACTCGCGAGATGGCTGTGTGCTTAGTTTCCGTCGCCTCTCTTTAACCGCCGAAGTTCCGTAGGGCACCGCGTTATTTATTAAAAAAACAAGGTACGTTTGTAATCTAACAATTAATGTAACAAATACACTTAGAAAATAAATGTCTTCTTTTATACCTGATCTGATACTTTGATATAATTATGGTAATATCGAATTCCCTGAACTAAAAAATCCATGATTGATTTTACTGATAAGAGATCCCAGAGATTGTTTATTATGGTATCTTTCTTGTTTTTCATAAAATGGATTTATATTTATATTGTAAATACAAACTTGAAAAAAATTGATTTTTTATAAATTGATCTTTTAGATCGATTTTTTTATGAATTGATTCATCAGGTTACGATTCGAACCGATTTAAAAATCGATCTTTTTTGGAAAGAATCGCCATCCCTACAATAAGATACTTAAATAAAGTTGGCTTGCTGTTATTTCTGGTACATACCTATAACGAAAAGCAACCGTTTTCTTGATTTAGCAAAATGCTATATCACGAATTCAGGACCCAAGAAACATAAAAGATCCTTTATAAAGACGTCAATCCCGTACAAATAAGTAAATCTATTCTGAAATATTTTTCTAATCTAATTATTTCTTAATAATTTTTCAGATTTCGGAATAAACACAGGGAGGCAGTTGAAGGAGTTTCCATGCGCGTTCGTGTATAATAGTAGTGAAGCGCATAATGGAACATTTGCATCTCCAAACTCGCCGGGACCATATCCAAGGGATACGGAGTGTACATACTTCTTCCACGGCGGCGAGACTGAGAAAGTGCATCTGCATTTCACGAATTTTGACGTTGAAGGAGTTTTGCCGTAAGTATTCAATATTTTGGAATTACCTTATTTTGCAAAACTAAAACTGTAATGCCGCTCGGCTACACTATAAGCACTAGCAAAAAAAAAAAGCAATGAACCTCAAATACTTTCTTCTTGATATTATTTTTATAATATCATTCAAATGAAACATTCTTCAACTTAATAACAACAGCTTCAGCTTCAGCTGTTGCTATTGTCCATCACTAAAATAACACTAATACTTTTTGAAATACCTGTTCCAGATGCGAAGCAGTATCGGCGAGTGATTATGTCGAATTTTCAAACTATATGACTGAAGACAATAGATTCGGTAGATATTGTGGACAAATGAAAGAGTTCCACGTAGAGTCTGAGAGGAATTTCTTCAAAGTTACATTTAGGTCGAACGATCGCTTAGATGGTACAGGTTTTAAAGCAATCTATCAGTTTTTAGAAGCAACTGATGAATATCGAGCTCCACCGGTACAAGATAAGGCTTCACATCCTATATGTAAGTATTTTGTAACAGGTACGAATCTTATCGTCAATGAATAATAATAACAGACTGAAATTAGAAAGGTACCAACCAAAATTACAAATGTTTAACCCTTATGATTGATTAGAACTTGCAATGTTAAAGTGTTGACGATGAGCGATCTACTCTATGAAATATAATCGAATTTGTGCATTTTTTTCAATTAAAGGATGATGGTTCAGGCGCCTCAAAGAAGAGATGTTTAAAATCTCGGCTGCAAGAAGTTAAGGGTTCGATTCCCATTTAAATAAAATGTAGGTACAAACAATCGACCGCAAGTCAGTGGTAACACTTTGAACTTCAGTTGGCCCAGCGTAGTACCGGAGTTTTAATAGAATACGAGGCCAGCTTACATACGGTCTGTTACCTGACGTACGGTTTACCAGGGCCGTCTTAACCATATTGGGCGCCAGGGTGCGAAAATCTGCTTGCGGCCGCCTAGCCAACAAAAAAAAAGTAATATTTGTGTTCTTGTTTTAGGGTCCGTACCTCATAAGGAAAAACCGAAACCCATACCTATAGGATCTCTTCGTTGACCGTCTGTTTGTCTGTCTGTCTGTTAGTCTGTCAAGTCAAGACCCTTTTTCTCACGAACGCGTGGAGCTATCAAGTTGAAATTAATATCAAATACGTAGGTCTACGGTCCCTTGGAGCTCGTAAACAATTAATATTCTAACTCAAACTCAAAGCATTTATTTTAATTAAACCATTTACAGGCACTTTTGAATTGTCAAGGAGTCGGTCAATCAGAAATATGAAGCTAGTTGCCCATTCTAAAGTGCAGTTGGTACCTATGGAGAAGAAAGGGCAAGAAACTCCACAGACACGAAACTCAACGTACACTCTTTAATTGTTACAAAATATTGGTTAAATCATTCGTGAAAACAATGTAGAAAGACGTGCACGTTAAAACCGTCCGTAATAAAAAAATTAAAAACAAAAAACTAATTTAAAAATTAAAATACTTAAGCCATGATAACTAAGAGAAGACCAGTACCAACTGACGGCAGTGCCCGTTCACGAAGGCGCCCCCTTAGTCCCTGCGGCTCCCGGGTGTTTCGCACCCCTTGCATCCCCGGGTAAAGACGGCCCTGCGGCTTTACTGTACCCACTGATATTTTAAATGATGTTAAAATAACGTTTTATTATCTCATTCCAGGTATATTTGAACATTTTCTAATGCTGATCATCCTCGCAATAACACAGCTGCATCATCAACTATATCATTAAATAAAGTGATATTAGATTAAATATTATTATAAATTAGTCTATAATCCTGTATATTTTGTATAATAGTATGTGCCATACACCTGTAATTACGTAGATATGCAATATTTTCTATAAAGTCGCATTTTATGTTTTCTTCTATTACCTACCAATTAAAGCAATAACATGCGAGACACAATAAAGATTTATTCATAAAGGCACGTTGTAAAACGAAATAAATTATTTGAATTAAATTCGTTTTTCGTTTTATTTGCAACTAGCGATTCGCTCCTGCTTCGCACGGTTTTACGACTTGACAAAACATCAAGATTTGTTAAGTAAACGTAGCTTTAATACTATCGTATTAAACACATAAACATTCCGGAATAAATTATCTAAACGATGGTGAAAACTTTACCAAAATCTGTTGCGTGGTTTAGAAGAACAACGCGGTTATACAATGATACGGACAAACGCGAACAGCGAGTTTGTTTTATAATATGAATAGATGAGCTTTTTCGCTATTTCAGAAATCTATGCCGCTATGCAAAGGACAGTGCTGGTTTTGCTAAGCAGATCGTGAACCGCCTTTACCAGCGTAACGAAACAAAGAAGAAAATGTAGTCTAGCTTTCAAAAAGCTAAGCTCTCTGAGAGATTTTTTCAAAGATATCGGTATCCTCACAGTGGCATCACAATTCATTTTCGCCAACATATTATATATTAGGCAAAATATACACTTATATACTAAAAACAGTGATATTCACAATGTTAACACTAGAAATAAGGACAAACTACGTACTCCCTTTCACCGGCTTCATAAGGTTCATAACTCATTTGTTGGGCTTGGTATAACCTTTTATAACAAGCTACCTTCTTCTTTGCTAGATTTGCCTTTTAATGCGTTCAAAACTAAAGTAAAATCCAACCTCTGTTCAAAGGCATACTATTCTATCAACGACTACTTAAATGATAAGAATAGTTGGTCGCTGTGATTAACTCAAGACAATGTTTAAATGTTCTTTCTCCAGAATTAGCTTACTTACTGACAGGTTATATGAGTTTATATAATTGTTTATAATTTTACTAATTTTACTTTATTTATTGTTGACATAATCTACTCATTACAATGTTTTTTTTTATGAGTTGTATTGCAATATGTGGTTAGCTAGCGACCTCGATAATTTTTTACTTTACCTCAATGGTCCTAGTTTATCAATTATAACTTCTAGTTACAGCTATATGTAAGCGGGCACGCCCTTTATGTCTGGAGGCTTTTATTTAGATATTGTTTTCGTTAAGTTATTTTTATTTCTGCTTGAGTATAGTTCTCGATGTTTTTGGTTGGTATATTGGCGTGTGCTAGCTGTCATATGGCTATTAATTTTATAATTTAAATTATGTTTTGTGTTGCGTAATGTAAATATCATTTTGCATACTATTATATAGAATCTTTTTTACTGAACAGACAGCTGTGCTGCTGGGGAGTTTGTTGCGCCACTTCTTCTTCCCAGCTAAAGCACTAGGAAGTGGTGAAGGGTGGGCGTTTTGGGGGACTGTCTTATGTAATGTTGACGTTCGAAAAGTGCTGATTCTCAGCCTAGTTTGAATAAATGACTTTTGAATTTTGAAAACATGGCAAAAATCTCGCAGCACGCGTCACAATAGAACCGGGTTTTGTCGACGGAAGAATTGACAAAATGACATAAACAATCGCAATCTATCATTTTGTCTATGGTTGTCATGCTACGCGTGCAAAGCTATGAGAGCTTTTATATGTATACATCAAATCTAATATATCTCTTCGACACTACCAGCTAAGACCAACGACAACATATATAACTTACTGAAGAATCTTCTCGTCTATTAGATATCCATTTTTTTAGAAAGTTGGAGATACCTATTACCTATCCCTTGCTTGTGACTTAAATAATAACGGCGAATAGGTACTTTATCACAAAAAAATTGTTGAAAAACCTAACATGCCTGAAGTGATGGATCATACAACAAACAAATTAATATAAATATCTAATTTAGTTAATACTCAACCAAAAAACAGACGAATATATTTGTCTGTACGGTTTTAATGATGCCTTTTACGGTGGCATAAAGTATGAATAAAACTGCCAAGTTCTTTCAATATTTTAGAAATAAACAAGATTTAGTTGAGTATATAAATCAGTGTCAACTTTATGTGATTTAGCTTATTCAATATGTTAAATCACATATTTGAATTAACTACATCAAAATCTTTGCCCAAGTATAGACGCCAACAGGTCAACCTACCCGAAACTGTTAAATTTTCCCAATCAACTTTGAACCTTATGCTTTAGTGATAAAGTTAAAAATCTTTTAAAGAAGTTTCACAGTTTGTAGTAGGTTGATGTGCTGGCGTGTGTACTTAGGCGTTTAATTACATGGCAGGTTGATGAGCGATTCCGTGTTGAAGTATTTCTCTTACAGTTAATCTGGCTGTAATGCCTGGGTTGCAGTCTACATTAACAAAGTAAGTACTAAAAATACTTCCTTATGTAACTATCTCTGAAACGGAAATAAGCGAGCTATATGTAACTCTTCTTTCATATAATTATGGTCTAACTTAAGAGGTCGACCCACAACAATTATCTATCCTTATTTTTAAGCTTCAGAACATAATTATGTTCACAGCAACTTGAGCACATGGATGCGGAATTGTAATCCTGTTTATACAAATTCCTGTCTTTAAATATTTTTCAGTTCTCTTTAGCGTCTGTACTTAAACTTTTGTTAGGTTAAAACATTGTGAATTTGAGCTAGTTTTATGTAGGTATACCGAGACAAAATCGTTCAAAAGCTTCTTAATAGGTACTGGATTTGATTAGAATAGTTTTTTGATATAAGTGTTTATCCTTGCAAGTATTCTGCCTTGTGCCCTGCATATCGATACCTACTCAGAAGCTGGCCAACTATTACTGTGTAGAAACAAGAAGACTGGTAAATATGCCCTGAAATGTCACTACTTTACGTTTCTTTACCTGCCGTAACATCAACTGCTACAAACGCAACATTACCGTAATAAACATCGGAATTCTGGAGTCATAGTCAGAACTTAAATACCTATTAAGTTACATAAGAAATATCTACGTCACGGCGTAACTTATGTACACAGCTGCAGGTACGTAAGTACAATAATAACAAATTGGCTTTACAAAGTTTATGGCATCCCACAATGATGTTCATTACTCGTAACCTAAGATCCCACCTAGAGACAACTTTCAGTCATCTGATTAATGGATGAAAAGTATTTTATATCAAATTATGCATGTTAAAAAATACATCGCGATTCGCGAGTTGGTAAAAAAATCCTGGCCAGACTATGATTAATAAAAATTAAAAAAATACTTTTTTCAAAAATTGCTCTCATTCGTTTTTAGTAAGAAATATTTCTCTCAAAAAGGACTATCATTCTCATAAAAAGCACTATATGACTATTGGGCGCCAAGAACATTCCTAAACTTAGGTGGCCAAGTAGTCACCTATTTAGGTCATTAACTCCGAATTGACTAACAATTGGCAAAAGTCGAGTTATTAGCAAAGGTTTTCCTTCAAAAGCTCTTTCCATTGGTGTATCTTACAATGTTTAAAAAAAAAGTAATTTTTTAATTTATTTCATCACAGTCTGGCCAGGATTTTTTTAGCCATGGGTTGGTTAAAAAAATCCTGGCCAGACTGTGAAGGTGAAGAAATAAATTTTAAAAAATACTTTTTTATTTATTACCTCGCGATAGGTATATTTTGTAACATTAAATTTGATTTAAAATATTTTTCATACATTAAACAGATCAGTGAAGGTCGTTCCTAGGTCGGATCCTCTACTATCGAATTGTCAAACAATATTAGTGAATGTTGCGCTATTACCAGTACTCTATGTAACGAAGAATTTCAATTAGCCAGGTGTTGTGGCACAATATTCTCGAAGACATTAACTTCCTGCCTGCACCCGGTTAAGCTTTACCGCCGCAGATTGCATAATTAGAGAAATTAATATCTATAAGGTAAGTATAGTGATGCGACGAACGCCTAAGTGCGATTATTAGATACCTACTACCTACTTCAGGCCCGTAGCCAGGGGTACGTCAGGGTGCCCTAGCCGCTAGCCAGAGCTTGTTAAGGATTTCGGAATTTCGAGCTAATAATAATAACGAAACTAAGTATTATTTTATTATTTACTAGTCTAGTACAACTCTTTTTAAATATGCATTGCTCAAAGATAATAAACTTGCTGAATGTATCAAATGCATAGGTACCAGAATGCTACGCATTTTATCTCCGGAGATACAAAATAATTTGATTGACATACTTGCGTGTCAACGATTTTTCATTTTTATGTACGAGTTTAAGCTACTAACAACATTAAGGAAAGTATTGGGCACAAATCAAGACTCCGGACTGCTACTGAGAAAAACTAGTGGATAATTTCAGCTTTCAGCCTAGCCTGATTTTTTCTGATCCTGTCTTGATTACACAGTCTGGCTACGGCCCTGCTATCTAATTGCGTAATACATTTTCGTAAATGATTAAGACTATTTAATCTGTTTCATTTTGACAGTTCAACAACTACAGTTCAATTTTTTTTTGAACTTTTGAAACAATGGATTTATAGCAATCTGTTTCAAAACGATTCAGATTGTGATTGATCGTGTATTACGCAATCAGGGTGCTGATCATGATGATCCTGCTTTTTTCTAGGTGAGTACCTATCTTAACAAAAATACAAAAATCTAGCGAGATCGGCATATCAACAGTCTGAAAACTAGACCCGATTTTTTATGCAAAAGGAGCGTAAGTAGGCACAAACTTAGGACTATCTTTCAAGCGAATCTTGTAATACCTATAGTAATATGCAGATACTTTGTTTGAGCTACTAGCTACGTAGAAGCAGTTTTGCCGGTAATAGGGATTATTTTAAAATTCATGATTAACATAAAATCAATATATTTTTACTATACAAACTATACTAGTTCTGTATGAATAATAAGTTACAGAATTTAATTGAATAAATATAAAAACTCAGTCAAGCTTGATTTAAAAACAAAGTCATTGCACCTCTACTTTCGCCTCGGTTCATTGCTAGCGCAGAGTTGTAGTCCGCGCGTTGACAGGTGTGGCGGCGCCACGGTCGCGTCGTTTAGTCCGCTGTTCACGATCCCCACTCCGTTTTCGTCAATTCGAGTTCGTTCGCCGCTCTCTTCGGTGCCGGTCGGTAGGCTGTACGTGGTGATTTCCTAAGTCCGCGAAACTTTTTTCCGAAGTAAAGGGATGTGACAGAAAACAGCGTTATTATTTTGATAGTTTGTGTGATAAATTGTGTGTAAACGTTGTTTTTAATTGTGACTAAGTAAAGTGTTAGGTCGGAGTGGTACTGTGAGTGTGATTGTGGTCACAGGTGTCGCATTCCAGGGGGGACGCCGACGCAGCCTCTGTACCCGATACAGTAGGCAGGTGAACCGCTAGACAACCCTATTCTATTTGTAAGTAATCTACCTCCTTGTTATTAGTCTTTTAGTGACATAAAAACCCTTCTTACCTGCGCCATAAGATGGTCAATGCATCGCATGAGTGAGGCCTCATTAATTTAATTAAAAATTGTCTGGTTACCTACCTACAACTATTTAGAGAATGTAAACGTAAGTACTTATATAAGTACTCACTAGAATTCTTGTATTTCTTGAGATATACTAGGTAACTGACTTTAAGAACTTAAAACCTACCAACTCTGCCGTGATATATCTATAATGCCGTTATCTACCAAAACCGTTGTTTTGAATAACATGCAAAAACCGCGGTAAAAATTTAAACCGATGTGACTTTTCAATGACAACACCTATTTGAGACTTGGAGGTACCAAAACATAGATCAAGTTTAATACTTTCGAATGACTCTCCCTGTCATATCGTAAATATTATTTAATTTCATGAAAAATCGTTTTTTGCGTTTTAGTTTATCATCGGTGTTGCCGAAATCTTATGGGTCATCGACTAAAATGCCGATACGTATAGGGTAACGGCATTTTAGTGTATCTATTTTATAGCAAAATATTGTCTGTTAAAATGTAAAAAAATATCTCTTTGATGAATAACTAAAACGTCGCTAAAGCACATAACGTCTATTTAGCTTAATATTATGTAATATGGAACTGACTCATGTTAGACTTTAGTGTGTTTAACGGTACTTTACTGCTTTTAAGTCTGGTAACCTATAAATGCATTTAAATTTAAGGGAAAAACTTGAATCATTGTTAAGCTTAATTGTGGTTAAACTAAAAACCTTATAGTTTAACGGCATCATAGCGCAACAGTATAAAAAAATAGTGAACCAATAATATTGTACAACATGAAGTTAAAGTTATGAAAAATAAAGACATTTTTTTAATAAAACTCTTTTTTTATCAATCACTGGTCAATATATTTCTTTAATGCTTTTTAAAATAGGGTATATTTTTGCTCAAACTTATAACTTTGACAAAATATCATTTCAACTAGATTTCTTAGGAACTTTTAGTTTAATTACAAATACAAATATCACATCAGTTATTTATCCATATTAATTAGGTACAACTTGTACTTTAAAATAATATAATATACAACACATTTTAATAAAATCTTTACATAAAGAACACTTAATGAAACCTGAGATAATAAACAATCAAGACTAAGTGGAATCTTCTCCTTGAATATAAAACTTAAAAAACAATCATCCACTACTTAAAACAAAAAAATATTCTTCCTTATTTAAATTTTAGTTCTAACTTTTTACCTATATTTATTAAAGCCTTCTTGATAATATTTATGTATTCTTAAAAACATGGTAATCAAATCTTAACACAGTTACATTGCCAAATAACTTAAAATAATATGACAATGTTTAAAATTATACCAAATAACTTAAAATAATGTTTAAAATTAAAATTATTATTTAGTTAAAATAGTTAATCAGTCTCAATAAACTTACATCAGTCTTTATTATTATTCCTTTAATCAGTACTTGTACCGGAATTATGTTCATTTTCTTTTGTTGGTAAGTTTTTCCAAAATAACAATTTGTGAGGGGGAATTATGTTCGATAGGTTTTTAAGTATGTCAGCTTTTCTTTTAGATTCGATACATTTCGGTTCAGTTCTAAATTCAAATACCATTATACGTGGGTTTTTCAAATATTTATCATTCATGAAACAGAGAGTAGTATTATATATGTTGTATCATCGAAATTATTCTTATACACGAGATCATAACTTTTACGAGTGAAACATACCTCAACCATATTTTTTAAATAAGCTCTTGGGTTGGATGTTTGAATTCTTCTTTGTGACACATAATTTGGTAAATTCTAAAAGTTTTCTGGCAACATAGACTGTACTATTACTTTAGACTTATTGATGGAAGATACACACTCTTCAAAATCTGTAAAATCGTAAAGTTTACCTTTCTTCTTCATTGCAAGCTCTACTTGGTGATGCACTTGATCGCTGCTCATAAAAGTGTGGCCGGGTTCAAAGTAATACAGAGTTGTTTTTTCTGTGGCAATATCTTCACTATTGATCATGTGAGTGAGCATCGAATACAACAGCCAATTTTTGTTTTGTGAGCTGCAATTATCGAGCCAGATGTGTACTTGCCCAACATCTCTATTACGCAAAAGAAAATTATAAAATGCTGACATTATATCCTCTTGTCTTCTCCCTGCAATGCCATCAGGCCATATAACTGTGACGGATTTGGATTCTGCGGTAATCTTGCCAAGGATCTTATCAAGGAGGCCTGGCATACTGTAAATATGTTGAATTTTTCCAAGTTTTCACTGAATCCATACCGGTGAGTACCGATATTTATTGCTAATGTGATCTTGTACTCAGGAAATTAAAGCATCATTTTCTGTAATACGACTCTGGAGCCATCAATGACGATAATTATTGAAGCTCTTGAAGAAATGATTTAAAACATTGTGCCTGCAGTAATATTTGTCTTATTGTAATCTAATTTAGTCTAACTAGGTTGACTGCTAAATATATGGGTCAGAGAGACTCAAATTGTATTATCTACCTGTGACACCATTATGTAAATACTGGGAATATGAAATAAATCTAGTTTAATATTCTAATCTATTCCATTTAGTTATGCTGATAGTGTGAATTGGGTGATCTCTTATCACCCAATTCACACTATCAGCATAACTGTAACACTATCATAACAGTCATGATGTTACAAACAGACGAAGAAAGAAATTCTCAAAATTGATTGAGCATTTCAAATGTAGAGATCCCTGCGTTTTATATGCAGAGAAATGTTTACAAGTCTAGGTAATCGAAAATTTTGCTTATATTTAATTAATTATCTTTACAGATTTAACACCAAGGGAAAATCAGTTGATGAAACAATTGCAAAAAACTAAATGCAGCCTGGCATCACTAAGACGCAGTGCAAATTTCTTGGAAAAATTTGAGTCAGATGTGCTAAAACGAATTGAGACGTTGGTGCTACAAAAACAAAAAATGAAGCCATTTTGGCCTGATACCGATTTTGCTTGCTCATTTATGTAAATTAATAAATACTGAAATCATTTAAATCTGTTTTATTTTACCGATTTATCAAAATAAGTTATTTTGGAGCCTCACTATTATCTGCATGGAATGCATTTCATCGATATCGATAAGTTTATTGATTTCTATACGTTGCGCATCCCTATTTATGACAGTTCTTCCCTTCAAGGACATGGTTGTCAAGTTTGTTATATTTTTCATGTTGGTAGCCATGTTTTTTTTATGTGGTTGGCTAAAGACGGTCATAAATTCTCAAAAACTGAATGGTCTAAGTTCCGCCTCTTAAATTACATGCTCTGTGGTGCGATGCACTAGTTTCACCTCCGACCCCTCTGATTTCGGAACAGGATCGTTACGTAGCCGCTGCCCCCCGACCCGCGCGAGATCAGTTAACGGCTTTGTTGTGTATTAGTGTGAGATAACGTCATTTTAGTCTAATAATGACGGACAATTAATTTTTGTTTAGTTTTGGAAATGCCGCCACTGGCTTATAACATACGTAAAGTCAAAATATAAGTATGTCAAATATTAACCTATAATGCCGTTAAACGTCCTTAATCACACGTAAGTCTAGCATTTTCAATTAGCGACGTTATAGCTTAACAAAAGTAAACTTTTATAATAAAAAAAGAATAACAATAAAACAGTTAAAGTACCTTTATCGCTTTATAGTGTACAAAAGACTGTTAACGGCAATCAAGAGAAGCAATCATATGAAAAACTTGTAATAAAAATATGAGTTAATGAACTGTAGCGGCTGTATAGACTCAAAAAGTTACTTAATGACATTTTTGCTTATTTCACACGAGAAAAATATGTACGTAACGGCTTTCTTAAAATGATTATTTCCAAAACTATTCAAGGTATTGAAAATTTGGAAACACAGATCGATAGATTATTTTTTTCTCATTATAATAGCATTAAAAGTAAAAAATCGACCAGATGTCGGATAACGGCATTTTAGTTATGCCACGGCAGAACTCCGAACACAACAATGTGCAAACTAAGTAGGTAGGTAGGTAAATGTAAATAATAAATTACAGAATTTCGTTTATGTAGACAATATGGAGGTACACCTAATGGTCAGTGGGTCGTCTTAAGGAATACATAATCATATTTTTATTGTTGCGTAATTTACATAGCAAAATATTGAAATTGTATAGACGTAGGTACCTAGTACATGCGTTATTCTTATCTACGTACAATCAACCACATCAGTCGAAAAAGTTCACTACAAAAATCGCCCTTACTGTTACGACATAAGGCGGTGTCAATGTCAAATTGACAAATTGTTACCACTGTTAGGCTGTTGAGTGTATCTAGGTAGGTACTAGGTCCTCCTTACCTATCGAAGTCTACAGGTGGGCAATATAGGCATCAGTTACTCTCAGGTTTCCATTGTAGACTGAATAGGATAGGAACTATGAAGTCCACATGGTGGGTAACGGGTTATTGGTGACTCGCACGAATTTACTCGCCCGAAACGGGCGAATCGATACTTTTAACGGGATAGACGCATAGCCAGTTTTTCTAACGTCGACGGTGTCACTGCTACCCATCCGGCCCAGTATTCATCTGATTGACGGCATTATATAAAAAAGTAGACTCTCATCAACATTACCTCACCTACCTGTATCTACCATACCCACGGAAAGATCCCATGATCACCAGCCTGTGAATCTGCAATACCGTAAAGTGAGTTAGTACATGGTAGGTAGGTACTACTGTGGTCTGCTTAACACCTAGGAAGGTAATTCTGGCTGCCATTTACCTAGTTCCCATATAGGACCCGATAAACATGGCCCTCCTAATGAACACTGTTTGCTAATGGGGTTGGCCAATGGCCTGTGAAAACTTTAGATAGATGGCGCTAGCATAGGTTTCACCTGTCAGGTTTGTGTTGTATTTTGGATTCCCATGTTGACACCGTTTTTTTTTTAAATATTGAAACTGTTGTGAAAAAACATTTATTGTACATGGCGGATACGGGAATTAAAAGCTGAATTGAAGAAACAAGGTGGATCTTTACGAGGAAGGAAAGCAGACCTTGTCAAATCAAATTCCAAAATCAAAAGTTCGTTAGAAAATTCTTATACTTTAGTTAAAGCTATGTTAGCGCCACTTTGACAGTTGCCAACCCCATTGAAGCAATATTGCCAAATCTATTTCAAATTTCGAATGAATATGTATTAGCGATCGTATTTTGTTTGTTATTTCTATTTCGTGTTTGTAGCATTTTTTGCGGGACTTTAGAGGTCGGAAACACGTAAATTAACGCCTGTTGGATTTTCAGCTTTCGGCGCTGATAATTCAACAGCGCGCTATAATTTAGGCATTTTTATTAGATGTCACTTTTGGTGGGGTAGGTATTGAAGATGGGCATTATTATCCTCTTGAAATAACTTTTCACTACTCTTCAGTCGCGTTTTATACCTAAGAGGAAAGAAAAAAAGAAAAATAAATTGTTTATTCTGCAGAAATATGACGCAGATTAAAAAAATCGACATAACATAATACCTACAACGTTTCCAAAAGCCTCGTATTCGACAAAGTAATAAAAAGAGAAATGAAACAGTACACTGCGAAACTATTTTCGCGGTTTCTGCTGTACCGGCTTTACTGTAATATAATATCATGCCTGTATACCCCGAAGGGTTAGGCAGAGGTGTAGGGGTCCAGCCTATTGCCATCTACCGGGCACAAATCCAGGCTCCGGAGACTGCTACTGACAAATTCCACAGACAGGTGCGACACGATTCTGTTAAAGCAATTTTCGTGAAGATTTCATAGGAATTGTTCTATTAAAGTCGCGTCACGCTGTCGCGACGCGCCTGTCTGCGGGAGCCTACCACTACCCGACCCGGGAATCGAACTCAGGACCTCATGCTCAGCCGTAGCGCTTGCGACCACTAGACCAACTACTGTAAACTAAGATCTAAATAACAATAACAACAGTTCAATAACGTGCTTACTTTGTAAAGGTCCTGCTGCATTGATTGTTGTGCAATGATAGCAGGTAGGTAGGTAGGTACAGAACGGTCGTAAAGGTTAGATAGAATAAACAAAGACGGCTCTATTTAATTTACACGTGGAGGAAAATTATTGTTTTTGCCGACATGCTAAAAATACCATCTTTTGAAATTATTTCATTGAAGTCTGTTAATATTGTATGAGTCACTGACCTTATTTTCGGCAATTTAAAAAAGATAATATGGCAAATCGGTGTATAATATTAAACGTTCAAGGTATCTCGCGACAATGCCAAAAAAAATGTTTATACGCGCCACGAAAGATGAGACTTCTTTCCGCCGCCCCGATGACGCCCCAGCTCAGACCTCGTACCGCTAAAAGAGACCTTCAAATTGTCGACTGCGCAAGTCAAACCACGTGTTGTGTCAAGTCTCATATTTTGTGGCGCGTATTGTACAGACGCCAGCACGTCAACCTACCCGAAACTGCCAAATTTTCCCAATCAACTTTGAAGCTTATGCTTTAGTGATAAAGTTGAAAATCTATTAAAGAAATTTGACAGATTGTAGTAGGTTGATGTGATGTTAGTGTCATTCTGTAAAGATAATTTCGAAACTGCTATCTAATTACAAAACACATTTTCGTAATCGATTACGACAAATTTGTTTAATTTTGACAGTTCAACAACATTCATTGCGTTATTTACGTTGTTGAGCAGTTTTTTTTTCGAACGTATGAAGCAATGGATTAGCAATTTGTTTTAAAACGATTCAAATGCCGATTGATCGTGTATTACGTAATTAAGGTACTGGGTTCTAAATGAACTTTTATTTAATTACGGTCAGTCGTGACCTTACACAATTCGAACTCATTTGTTTTACTGTCAAATCAACGCCGTTGTTTCAAGCACCACTCTAAATTCGAATCGAAGTGATGTTTAGAGAATAAGCCCAGGGGGATTACTTATAAGCGACGTCCGTAGTTTCGGACGAAGTTACGGACGCCACACGCTTCGTCTGACTCACGGACATACCGTAAGTGAGACGGAGCGCGAAGCGTCCGTAACTTCGGCCGAAACTACGGAGTTCGCATAGGGAGTAGGCCCCCAGTTCGCAAGGGCGTATTATTACCGCGGCGATTTTTTTTCGCGTATTCGATTTTTGAATATCCAACAGTGTGTGTTTGTTTGTATGTGTTTTCTTAACGCGCTATGATACGCGCTGGATGCGCTCTGTTGGATTATCAAAGCTCGATTCAATACCGAGAGTTGAAAATCCAGTGTACGAAAAAATACCGTCCTACGCGATAAAAAATACTGGCAACATGGGTTCTGTAACGTAACGAAAAGCTTCGGAAATACTCGATAGGTTACCTACACAACGTTCCCATTTTCTAGAGAAAGCTGCCGCCTAGCACCATCATAAATTCTTACGAGATTTATGTGAGCTGAACACATGAAGATATTTGTAAACGATTGGCCTGAAAACTAGTTACGTTTGCACTGTGCCTTTATGAACGCAAGTTTACAGTTGGATTTTACGGGCATTTGAGTTAATCTCACCATAATATTGAAGGCGGCTATGATAGCTTTTAATTGCAAAGAAATACCTATGTATTATTTTACATCTCAAACCCGCAAAGGTTAATTCAATACATAGTAAATGTAACATTTCTAACAATTCTCGGGACCCTGCATGGCTCCTGGACCTTTGGAAGGCGTATGAGGGGCCGAAGTCAACTCGCAGAGGCCCGTTAGACACTGCGCTGTGTATGAAATGAGGCACCAACCGACGATTATCCCTGTACACAATATGCAAGTGCACCCAATGACAACTTATAGGTATTAAATTTACTTACCTATTTAAAGTCGAGCACTTTACGGCAGTCAATCTCAAGAACAAAAAACAAACAAGATCACTCTGGTGACGCATCATCACGAGTCAACGCGAATTCGATAGATGTCTTATCGTATTTTCCAAAACTTTTAGAACCTGACTTCTGGCTATAAATAAAGCAAAACGAATAACAAACAGTCGGGACTATTGTTTAGTAAAGAACTAAATGACGCATCGTGCATGTGCATCTTAAACACAGCATTAATAATTAGTGACCGACCGAAGCTTCGTTTTCGGTCATTTTCGGCCTAAAAGTCATCACTCGGCCATATTTTCGTTTTCAGCCATAAGCCACTATTGCAGAGTATGGAAACAAAGATAGTGGACTATGGGTTTGTGGTGGATTGGTTACCAAGAACTATGGAAGGACTATAGCCCCTGCCTGATTAATGATATTGTGTAACATTATAATTGTAATCAGTCTGCGTTATTGTATCCAATCTTCTAGCTAGACTAATTCTAAAGACGTTCACTGCTTCATCAACAGCATACATGATTACATACTGTCTCCATAGAACATTGGACTTAAAAGTTGTCAAATCAGTTGTAAAGATACCTAATGGATGTCGATCGATTAAGCATTTTTTCCTTATTTAATCTATAGTCCTTGTAGTCGTAGTCTGTTTGACCTTATTGGTGATGTTCTTGAGAAAGGTCAGGTGTGTAGAACTCGTAACCGGTGTGCGTGAATGGCTAGATGTATGAAGCAAAAGGAGTATGTGAGGATCGTAGCTGGTGGCGTTCTGTAGTTTCTGCCTACCTCCAAGAAGAGTTTATGTATAATAATAATAAAAAAAACTTTATTGTTCAAGAAACCAGGACAAATTCTAATAGCACCAGCCTCCACACTAGGATTCCCTGTGTCGTGGAGACTAGTCTCCTTCGTCTTACAAATTTATAACATACAAAGTAGGTAGGTGGGCACAAAGGTAACATCGATCGGTAAGATTTTTGAAGCGACGATAATCGAATGCTATTCCAATACATTAAATTCAACTAAAGATATCTTAGATGCATTAAATTTAAGTGTGTAGTGTATTGTATACGTGTGTGGTGTGGGTGTGTGATGAATGAGTGAGTTAAGGTGGGCTTGGACCAAACGGAAATAGCACCAGGGCAAGGGTAAGAGCAATTCCTTTCTCCACATCCCTAACATTTCTGTAGCTATGGATAGACCAGCGAAAGAATACTCCCACTCCGTTTAAACGTGTGTATATGTGCATGTGTTAATCCATAGTACGTATTAATAAGTCTCGGCTACAATATTGGCGCCAGTTTCAGATGAATAAAGTCGTTAGGATCGAGACCGATGTAGGTATTAATAATTTTCCTAATTATTATTAAAATATACGGTACTGTCTACACATTTGGCGTGAATTTATAGCCTAAAATTTGCACACGTTCCAATCTAGAATAAATAAATGTCAGAACCTTATCTTTAAACATTGATATTTATTGACAAGTACCTCGGTATGAATTATTTTAACTAACCACTAACCAACGACCTTTTTATTCCATTCACCCTGTCTTTGCGTGATTTATTAAGGAACTGATATAACTGCATTATAGTTTACCTCACTATAATATGATTTTACTTACGAGTACCATAGTCAAACCTCATTGTCATAAACAGGTCGTAAATGTTAATGGCTGAACATAGCTCTTTCACTAGATCTACATAAAGGTGCTCCCTCACCGCGAGCATGCGCCTGTAATGTAATGTTACAGATTCGATTTTGAGCATTACGTTACAATACTGCCTCTTTGACTGACGAGCGTTCGCTTGTTGTGTAACATTTCAGATTCGATTTTGAGCATTACGTTACAATACTGCCTCTGACTGCCGAGCATTCGCCTGTAATGCTCGGTTTTCCTCCCTCACTGATGTAATGCTCAAATTGTATTATTCAGGTTGCGCACTGATGTAATGCTCGGTTCTCCTCCCTCACTGATGTAATGCTCGAACGTTACATTTCAGGCGAATGCTCCCGGTGAGGGAGAAACTTAAAGCTGTGTACACATACAGAGTCGATACTGTTTATTGAAGTGAAATGAGAATATAGCTCCTAAGAAACCATCGATGTGTGCACAGCCGTATAACAGTTTCGTCAAATTCAAAGAAGTCAAATTTTCCTAATGAATACGTTGACCTAAAATAAAACTCTTTTGTGAACGCACAAGCAAAAGTGTGCGCACTACCTACACTGCTCGGACATATTTTTGGTAGTAAGTACATATCTACCAACCATGAAAATTTTGTGGAATTTATCCAGTTCTTATTGTAACAAACAAACCAGGAACCCAGTTTTCTTATATCATTGACACTAAATAAACCCGGTACTTAAAAACTTTTAATTAATGCCGCCGGAAACAATGTTAGCATATTGCAATGATAGTTATTATTGTTTAAATGTTTATTGTTTTGAAACGTTGAAATAAACAGCACAGCTAATCCGATTGTTGAAGAACAATCGATCTTGCTCATATAAATATTTGCGTGTGGCATTGAAAAAGTAAACAAAATAATAACCCTAACAATGATGCGAGATGAAATTTTCAGGTGAACCTTTACCAAAAAAATATTGTTTTGCACATTCTGCCTAAAATTATGCACTAAGAGCCCACGTCCGCACGGATGTAAAAATATCGAGGCGGGATTTTATCGCGCACTGGATTTTCACAATGAAACAGAGTGCAACTCAGCGCGGCGAAAAGACACTGTTGGAAGTCTTGGGGCGCTAAGCAGTGTTGAAAATCCAGCGTGTGAAAAAAAATCGCTGCGGGAAAAAATCGTCCGTGCTATGTAATTACGCAACACATTTTCGTAAACGATTACCTACGACAAATTTGTTTCATTTTGACAGTTCAACAACATTCATTGCGTTATTTACGTTGTGAGCAGATTTTTTTTCGAACTTATGAAGCAATGAATTTGCAATTTGTTTCAAAACGATTCAAATTCCGATTGATCGTGTATTACGTATTTAGGGTACTGGGCAAAGCGCCTCAAGACTATAATTTACTTACCTATTTAAAGTCGAGCACTTTACAACAGTCAATCTCAAGAACAAAAAACAAACAAGATTACTCTGGTGAGGCATCATCACGAGTCAATACGAGTTCGATAGATGTACCGTATTTTCCAAAACCCTCAGAACTTGACTTCTAGCTACCAAGAGAGCAAAACGAACAACAAACATCGGGACCATTGTTTAGTAAAGAACTAAATGACGCATCGTGCATGTGCATCTTAAACACAGCATTAATAATTAGTGACTGACCGTTTCGTTTCCGGCTATGTTCGGCCAAAAAATCATGATTCGGCCATATTTGCCATAAGCCAGCCGAAGCGTCGGCCAAGCCGAAAATCTGAAGTTTGTGAATTGTCGCGTGTCATTCGGGCTGCTTCGTAAAGCTCGCCAATATTAGGTGAATCAATACAACAAGAAATACACGAAATTTTGTATCCTCTAATAGAATTATCGTGTTTTATTTCTTTTAAAGCATATATTTGCTCTTTCTCTCCCTAGGTGTAAAAAGACAAACAAGATTTCAGTGTACATCGGAAATATTAATATTTTTTAATGTCTAAATCGTTTTCGGCTTCGTTTTCATCAGAAAATAAGACTAAAACCGAAGCTTTTCGTTTTCAGCTGTCGAACACTATTAATAATATATAAAGTCAGTCAAAGTCAAATCATTTATTTCAAATAGGCCCTTATAAGGCACTTTTGAACGTCAAAAATTACAAAAAAAAATTAAATGATTCTAGTCGCCCCTTCCAAAAGGTAGTTTTCGCATGGAGAAGAATGGGCAAGAAACTCCACCGTTACTCTTTTAAAATGTTTTACAATATTTTGTATAAGTACATTAGTTATATCATTATATGTGAGGACGATGCACCTAAAATTAAATTATTATACCACAATAGGTAAAAAGAATTAAGAATTAAAAATGAAGCAACAACAGATAAACTAATTATGTGATAGATACATGGTGCTCACATATTTAAAAACATTGTAAAAGTAGACAGTAGTATACCTAATTCACGTACACAAACACCCAAACACACAGTGTCGTCATATCACAACAAATCTGTCATCGCTTCTGTACTGCTGATCTCACGTTTCAAAACAAAAATTGCCAATTAATAGATACGATCATAATTATTAACATCGTCAATATCACGCTATTGTCTTTAGTTAAGAGCTAGTTAACAATGCCTATCTGTTTAACGTCTATTGTGTAATGATATAAGAATTCTACACGATTTTATCGTACAGTATTGTTGTGGTTTTTGTCATATCTGGCCGACTGTTGGTTGAAGGTAAAGTACGGTAACTAAAGACTTCAACGCGCGGGTTTACGTGATATATTTTATCATAGATCTTTCACACAGCCAAACATGTACGGTTCACTCTGACTATGATAGCTGTGTGATTACAAGAATTTTAAAGTGGCTAATTAAGTGAAAAATTAATTTGGACTGTTCGGCATTGTTGGCCAAATGAAGTGACAACGACTTGAAGCGACAAGTGATGCAGCCTCAAAGCAGTAAGTTGAATTTATTATAGCATTAAAAAGAGGTCCCATCATAATCCAAGTTTACCTTATTATCATGTAAACCTGGCAACTGTCTGTGTACACACGGCTACACATCAAGCCATACATTCCCAGTTTATTAAATGCTGATCTCTCATTGTAAAGGATTGCCGTACAATGCGAGGTCAGCTTATACAGTCGCCATATGTACATGTCAGAGACCCTTTAAGATGGCTGCTGTGCCTTTCTACGCCTTTAACATGGCTTCTGTTTTATCAACTGACCGGCAACATTTCAAATCTTTTCCAAAGATAAAGTGGAAATATGGCGTCCGTAGTCCTATGCTCTCGATTCTTATAGCTTGACCCTCCACACCTGCCCTAAGATAAGATATTCAGATTTTGCAAGCTTTGGTGATAATTTTCTTGAATAAACTTATATCTTATTGGCGGTTACATTTATCTATTAAAGATACAATTTGTTTTAGAATTATTGGAAGTGCAGTTAAACAACGGTGTCTAGTGATCGGCAAAACCTTTTATCTGTCCTAAGGCTAGTCTACTTCTAGGCATGGCCTCGTTTCCTAGGTAGCTACACTGCTACAGCAATCTTGAGGAGATACAAACGGGATCGGTAGATTAGGTTACGCCACCATTCAAACTGCGCGCGAATTACAGTCAGTTTGAATGACGAATTGAGGCTCGATAAATCAGGCGCGTCAAATACATTCTAAATAAGATTACGTCATTATCGGAAATTAAAATTATATCACGAGCTCTTATTAACTTGATCCGTGATTTAAATACGCAATGTTCACCTCAAAAAGTTTAGTAGGATTTCAAGTACGGCACTTACTAAACAAAACTTCAATAAATGGGCCTTGGTTGGTTTCCCGAAAGTCTTCGATACATCTACTTCATTGTGTTGTATTTTCCAACTATACTTCATAAATTCATGTCATTGCACCCGCAGCATTTCCTGTAAAAATTATGCTCAGTAAACAGGTTCACTGTTCTAAGAAATTTGAATTTAATATTCTCACGAGAATTCCGTGGCTAAATACGGGCAATTGTGCAAATACAAAACATTCCTCTTGCCTGATAAATATTTAATTCAAATGGTACCTGTTAAGGTACTTAATGTTCTATCAATATGCAAGTGTTCTATTTAAGAGCGTGATACAAGTTTGGTTGGTGCAATTTATTTGTTTTACTCCTTATTCTTTGTCTTAGTACTTAATAAAAAATATTTGATTCCCCCTCTCACGGAATCCATTGAATGAATCTATCAATAAAAACATTTTTACAAAAAAAAACACAACAAGAATTTTTGGAAGTCGGTTGTTAGTAGAAGTTGGTATTAGTTATGGTGCCTCCCCCACACTAATTCGTATGACCACTACTTGCTATGTAAACACAGTGACAGATCAAGATACAAAAAGTTGATTAAATATGTATTATCTTTTGAGTAAATAAAGATTCTTTAACCACATTATCAAAGCTAACTCAAAAACTACCCAAACAAAGTTGATACAATTTATATGGGACGACCGTGCATGCTTTCTTTACCAAACAAAAAAAAAAATCAAAATCGGTGCACAATTCACGAAAATATCGATGAACAAACATAAAAAAATAAAAATCGTACAGAATACAGACGAACATATAACCTCATCATTTTTGGGAGTTAAAAAGGTTCATTGGCATCGTATAGCAAGTGTTTGGACAGCTTTATGATGTTATTTGCATAACTAACAGCTCAACTCGATACACTTTAGCCTTTAGCCTTTCGAAGTAAGTAACTTCGGTCAAAAGAAAACGCATCAAATAAAACTACAAAGCCTCTCCCTAAAATATTTACTGAATCAACATCATCATCATTACTTCAGCTGAAAGACGTCTACTGCTGGACATAGACCCCAAGTGTCTTTGTTTGTGTATTATAATTTACTGAATATTCACTAAAAACATTGAGCTCTTATGACTGTGGTGTGCATGTATATTGATAATACATCTTTTTAAAAGAAGGGTAATTAAGTTAATAGCTAAGTACCCCATTAAATGGCCTACGGCTATCCCACGCACCATCTCACGGGGGATGAGCTATTCTCAAAGAATCGAGTTATGATCCGATCTATAAGCTGTGTGATTACGTATCCTGCCTACCGGCTATCCTCACAAACTCACAATTAACCGGCGGAAGCAACCAACAAGAACTCTAGCAATAAATGTCGAAACTAATTGCGTATAATAATTACACAAGAGGTGGGATCCAAAAGAATCAAGTAATTATGTAGAGGAATTCCCATCAAATCTGCAGGTCGATAGGCCGATAAATCAGTTATGGAACTCAGGAATAGAGATGTTAATGCTATTAGATTATTGTAATTCTAATAGAGGAGCGAGCTTGACGCCTACAGATAGGATTGGTTCACACTCGGTCAAGGCAGAGAGTAGTGGAAAGGAGAAAGGGAGGCCTTGCCCTGCAGTGGGACAGCAATCTGCCTAGCTTTTTCCCGACTATGTTGGGGTCAGTTTCCAGTCTAACCGGATGCAGCTGAATACGATACCCCTGGTTGTCAGACTTTCAGGCAACTCATGACCCGTAACGACTGTTAAAAGCAGCCGGGACCAACGGTTTTCCGGTTTTAACGTGCCTTCCGAGACACTGAGGAGGCTCGGTATGTAAAGATGGTCCCCCATCCACGGACAAACTCCGGCAAGTGTAGCTTAAGAAGGAACAGGGCGTGCGATTCTCCATACAAGTGTATTCCCCTTTTTTCTTCCTGAATAATGCCTCTAGAACAATCTTTTTTTTTCATAAAATCAAGGTCTGCTGAGACACGTTTTGTTATTTCCTTTTTTTCAGCAACTTATTGATAAAGAAAAGATGATCCTCCAAAAATTACAAAAATGCCCCATTTTTACCGCCGTGATTAGAGAAATACCAAACAAATTCAAAAAGTTTTTAACATAAAAGAAAATAATAGGAAGAGTATGTCTAGGACAAACTCTTTCTTAAAATTTTAATGTAAAAAATAATTGAATCGGCTCAGTATTCGAGGAGAAAAAAAGGGAATACGAAACGTCGATCTCGTAATTTTTTTTTGTGATATAATCGGTCTGAGCTGCAGCTGTCCCTATCGCACTCTACGGAGGCAAACTTGAGGTAAGGTGACGGCAATAGTTTCTTCAAATACCTATTTTTCAAATTCCTCGCAGCCCCTGTTCCCTCTTAACTGATGGATCGCCCCGTGCGGCTGTACTTAGCCACGTAGGTAGGCTAAAAATAAATAAATAATAGAGGTGTCCCAAAACGAGATATACTAAAAAGATTCAAATACTTGCGCAAAAAAGTTTTTCGTATTTGTTTTTATGATACCATAAACAGTTAATGAATAACTATGTATAGGCAATAAATAACGAATTAGAAATACATTGCTGAATGTACCAAAGTAAGTTCTTCATTATAAACTTTTTGCTTTTATTTTTTGTAACTATCGATTGAGCTGCTGATACATGCGTGCTTTGATTATAAAGCATGCGTGTATGGCATTGTATCCAACTTTTTATGTTCCCAAACTATCTGTGTTGAACTGTCACTACTTAATTTTCCCTACAGTGTACAATTCCACTCTTATTGTACCGTTACACTAATCAACTTTTTTCTCGTAAGTAATTAGGGACTAGCTCTAGGTGATGCCAACTCGCGAAAATAAAGAAGTAATCATTTAACGATAACTTTATATTGAAAGGCTATTGGCCCGAACAAGAAATCCGTCACTTATTTTTTTGTTGAA
The DNA here is from genome assembly GCA_949128155.2 of Xanthia icteritia. Taxonomy (NCBI): domain Eukaryota; kingdom Metazoa; phylum Arthropoda; class Insecta; order Lepidoptera; family Noctuidae; genus Xanthia; species Xanthia icteritia. The sequence goes on along the minus strand of OX421942.2, from coordinate 8,153,585 downwards.
ACAACTGTGTTTGCCGACTACGGAAATATATTGGAGTTAAAAGTCAATATTGTGAACACCATGTCTAAATCGTTTTTTGTTGAAAACTTGATTTTTGTACCATCTGAGTAGTTAATGTGGGGAAGTAAGTTATGCGTGGCCAATGAATTTCATACGGGTTTCTAAGGCGAAGAAATCTTGGTATGATTGCGGTTTTTTGGTGAGTAACCTTGATATTTCTGTGTAATAGTTTCACTCAATGAAGCTGTGTGGTGACAAACTATGAAAGGGTATCGCCACAAAAGGGTTCCAATTCCAAAACCACTGAGAAAAGTCCATCAGAAATTAAAGGCATCAGTCAAAAAAGTAGAAAAGAAAGCCTTAGTCTTAGATTTGTGAAACATTACATATCAACGGCTATGGGTATAAATACGGGATTTATAGCCCGTTGTAGTCAGTGTCATTAAGTATACCGTTTAAACTGAACTTGTGGGATGTTGGAATTATCCAAAATATTTTGGCATACCCTAAATCAGAAAGAACTAAACGCATAATTTGTGGTTTAATGCCTAGTCTAGGCATTGATTCTCTTTTCTACGAGTATCTCATAGTATTTATGTATAGTGGTGGTGGATAGTAGTATAGTTAAATATAATATAATTAAAAATGTATAGTTAGGTGTAAATAGAGCATAAGGTACAATGGGGTTGACGTATCCATGTGGATAAAAACCCCTTATTAAAAAAGAATTAAAAAAAAAAGTATACCGTCACTGGAAAGGCAACATGTATGAAGATGACAGTTCTTGAAGTCAAAAACCCATACCTACCAATAAAACTCTTCATAATCTTTGTGGCTAGACTATTACTCTACATTCTCTTAGCTTGCATATAGTGGTAATGATGTGATCATTACTGTTGACTGCAATGCCGTCCTCGCATCATTTTCAGTTTCTCTTCGTGATGATAATACAATAATTCTACCTGTACGCCATGAAATTTTGACAGCCTAATTTTCAACAGCAAATCATACCGACATATCATTATTATGACAAATTGTTCAAATCAATCGGAACATATTATTACATGATCAATTAGCTTCAAGTATCTCAAGTCTTCTAATGCATTGTTCTGTCAAGTTAAGGTCGATACAGACTTGGTCGTCGATGCCCTTGCACTATATTCGTCGCTTCGCAACCGAACAAGTCTCGATATAAATAACAATGCTGGTGGTTATGAATTTGTTACTAACATTTATACATTAGATACGCGTAGTTCGATGAATGGTTCGTATTACTTCGTGTTGAGTCGGAGCTTTTCGTTCACGGTCAAATTAGGATGGAAGAAATTGTTTGATAGAAAGTAAAGGAAACATTGATGGATTGTGTGAAAGATGATTTGGCTGTGGAGGGAGTGAAAACTGAGATTGAGGTGATAGAAAATTGAAGGAAACAAAAGACTTGCTGCATAAGCAAAGCATAAGTATAATCCGACTATAATGTTCCCACTGGGACACAGGCCTCTTTGTGAAAGGGAGTGGGCCGTAATCCACCACGCGGGCCTAGTGCCGGTTGGTAGATGTCACATGTCTTCGAATTACTGCATCGACTCAAAAAGCATGTGGTATCTAACTATCTAAGAGCAGGAGGTTGATGGTGTGAAATAGCAACAGTATTCGGTGTAGACTTTGTTCTACCAATAATAACCGAGAAGATAATAAAAATTATACCTTTATCTAACTTCATAATTTCCAAGCAATTACTATTGACATTCCACGATGACTTAAAGCTGATATCACATGATCACGTCATACATTACAGATCTTACGCGGTCTAGTAATAACTTTCAACGATATTATCAAAGGATATGGACTCCACAAATCTCCATTTATGTCGCTTATCGTGGATTGAATCGAAACCCGAGAAATACATTTAACCATTTTCATAAAATAAAATAAGTAGTTACTTAAGTAAGTAGATAATAATAACTACATAACACGTCAAGTCAGCAAGAAATATTTAAAAAAACATGCGCGCGAGCACACGTCAATCGAATGTCATGACGATGACTATAACATGACGTAAGATAAATGCTCCTAACATTCTAAAGAATCGAATTCCTTTTTCGAATATCTTTGAAATGGCAACGGCACTCAGCGTAGCTGGCTACTACGTGGCATTTTTATAAGATGGGTATTTTTATTGCGCATAGGCAGTACCCATGAGGTCTTCTTGTCTCTGTTAAGCGGTACTTTCCTACCGAGGCATTTCAATTGGTACTTCAGACGTTGAAGTAAAAGCAAATATCAATAAAGAATACTTAACTTCTAGAGAAGGAATTTTTATTACACTACTGAGGTAAAAAATCTGAACATTTTAGAAAAAGGTTGTACGAGGCAAGTTTAAGAAAATGCATGTGTTTTTTCAATCCCAGAAAGTATTAGCTCAAGTAACACTAGGAAACAAGACTCCAATAATGACCAAACAATGCAAATTATTCGCAGAAACCACGTCAGTCTCAAATACCTCAGTATTCACAAATTATTATCTCCAATTCAAACATCAGGGCATGTCGCAATCGCATTGTTTTATCTGAGCTTGAAGCACACTAATCTAACCTGTTGAGGAATGTAAGGCCGTGTCTAACAGCCTTTTCTAAGGCACGTAGGACCTCATTTATCTGATGTGACAGGTATGAGAATACAGCATGACTGTGTGCATGTTTGGACACGCAAATTATGGAACACGGGGTGACAAATTGGGTAATTAGTCCGTAACCACGGGTAGCTGCTGGTTTTGTTGCGAAATTCTTGCATCTGTGGCTTTATACATAGGATTTGTGGAATTGTAATCCTTATTATTGTGCCTTACAATTGCAATAATGAGCTTAAGGGATTATTATTGCAGTGGGTTTTACCATTAGGATCAGCTACCAGAATATTAAGTTCTACTGCAAATGCTCTAGGAAACAATGAAGTGTGGTGTTTCCGCGTTTTAATCCTGCTTTGTAAACCTGAGTGAAAATTAAAATATACTTTTATCTTCGTCGTTCAGTTTCGGAAGCCTAGAAGTTTCAATTTGATGTAAATTGCAATAAATCTACCTTTCGTGTTTAGTTAAATAACTTCGATGACATGAATATTTCGTACGCCAATACTTCTAATCGATCCATTAAGAAATTATCCGTAGAGAAATAACGTTTAGCTGAATAATGGCTATGCAACAAGACACGACTTCTGATTTCAACTGCAACAATAAATCTAATACTTAGAACACGGCGTGTGTTGGGAGCGGCTTACCTTTGGCTGCCGAGGTCGAATAATGTTAATACCTCTACATGAAGCACTGTATCACCGTTATTTATGTCTACACTTGCATCTAACGTGCATTTGGCATTTTACTGTTTGTCAAGGTTAAGAACTTTGACTGAGAAACTAAGCATGGGTGTATGGCTGGTTTTAGAAAGCTTTTAAGAAGTAAAAGTGAATTATGCATCTGCATTGACTGTTTCTCTTGCGCGTTAAGATACTTGATTGGCATTAGCTACAGAGAATGTTTGTGATGGGCATGGTATATCCACATTCAGCTCTTACATGCTACAGAGACAGTGATAGGTGATAATGAATGTTTGTTTTTTATGATTGAGTGAGTGAAGGGCAAAGCTCACTGGCAATGACTGACAAGCATCTTGTCAGTAGCTTCTTTATGCTAACGTGCCTGCTCCATTACTAGGGCAACCGCACTGAGTAGTAGATGTGAGATTCTAGTTTACCGTAGAGCATTGCTGTCATTTGATGCTATCAGTGTTCTTTTTGCTTTTGCAGCTGCCGGTTTGCTTGATCTAACAAGGTCACGTTTAACTGGTAACTGGTAAAGACGTGTTGGGTTCTCTGTATCGAATTAGTCACACATTTTTTGCAATGGACCATCAATGATCATGACAACATGCACACATATAATTCTAAAGGTGTTAGCACCGGTGTTGGCAATTTGCATCAAACCGTACCGTTATGTCAACACGAGCGAGAAATCTGTCATTTCTGTCACAATACAACTCTCGTGACTCCAAGCTAAATATTTTACGAAACTAACCTAATATAGAGACAATGGCTACCTTAGTTTAGCTGATAAATTATTTCTAACTTATAGGGACATAATGGTCATAATCGAGCAGCCGACTTTGTAGGTGGCGGTCGATATCGTTATGTCAACTAACTAGTGTTATGAAATGCACTATACGTTGTTTTCTTAACTTTCTCATAGTGTACCAGTTAAATAAGCTTTCGTAGTTCCCTGATGCATAATTCATTAGAGTCAGGTGCTCTGAAGGAATATATTTGCTTCACTTAGTTTTATTTTAGTTCAGGCTTTAAATCTAATTGACCTAAAACAGGGGAAGGATTTGCGCGCCCTGATGTGTTCATAGCTGTCGTCAATGGGGGAAAGAATGTTGACAATTCTGAAATCCTTTATCATCATCTGCCTAGCCTTTTCACAACTATTTTGGGGTCGGCTTCCAGTACCCAATACCAGTATTTTACATGGAGCGACTGCCTATCTGACCTCCACAACCCAGTTACTGGATATACGACACCCCTTGGTAAAGGCTGGTTGTCAGACATTCGGGCTTCTGATTACCATTGACGACTGTCAAAGATCTACGAATGACAGCTGGGACAAAAAGGCTTAACATGCTTTCCGAGGCAAGGCGGGATCTTGGTATGTAAAGATGGTCACCCAACCGCGGCAAGTGTAGCTTAACCTAAACGATCGACCCGTGCGGCTGTTATTACTTAGCCACAAGCCCCCACAACTCTAACAACTATCCGATCTAAAGTTTTGGTAACCTTTAGATTTCAGAAGCTGCATGTAAACTCATGTTTGCCTTTTGTTTCGCCTTGAACCGACCCACCACCATTTCAGATGGTAATGGTTATTGCAGTTTTGCAGTGTAAAACGTTAAAAAGTTTGCATAAAACTTAAACCTCCAGCGTTGAATGTATGAGCAACAAAAACAAATCCGTTCTCAGAAAGAGCAGTAATGTACTCTCTTCATTAGTTTTATGTATGATACTTTAATGACTACCTACGATTTTCTATACATATAATAAAATAGTAACGAAGAATTTTTGCTTATTGTGATGTATGTTCCGGATTGGCGCAAAAATGGCTTAGAATGTGGCACACAGATAATTTATAACCTGCTATCTAATAGGGATGATGCCTGGGTCAAAAAAAGAAATTCTATTTAGTCCGTCACGCGTCAGTTACATAGTAAAAAAATATTAGACGCGTATTTTTTGCTTTATCATATTAATAAAAAATGACTTAGATAAAAACGCATTAAAGTTGGGGAGTGGGGGTTGATCCGTCACAAGTAAGTATAAAATCTACATACTCGTGACGTCATGGCACATTTTGACTCAATGTATCGCCGTAATCTTTTGATAATGTAAAAAAAAGAAAAAAGTATTTTTTTTATAATGTCGGGCAAAAAAAATTTTTTTTTCGTCACCATCCCTATTATAATCACGCAACACATTTTCGTAAACGATAATTTGTTTCATTTTGACAGTTCAACAACATTCATTGCGATCCAAAATCTGATTGATCGTTACGCAATTAAGGTACGGGGTTAACAGATACTTTTAATCACGGTAGTATGGTCCCGTGGGATATTTTCCGACATCCACACGAGTGAAGTCGTGGGCAACAGCTAAGTAAAGTAGATATTTTCTCCATCATCTGGGTCTATTAATGTGTTTCCGACAGAAATCTTGATGCTTACGAAACTCTTGAATAACATATTCTTACAAAGCTGTATATTATTGATTGCGTATACAATTGTTTCTTGCGTTTTATAGACCATATTTTTTTAATGTTTTTCTTTTAAGTTATATTATCTGATCTAATGCTTTTCCTTTCAGTGTTTATTATTGCGGAAATAAATATTTGTACTGTTATGTGAAGAGAACTCTCTAAAATAACTGTTACTAACAAAGGATTACACAACTATAACAATGAAATTGACAAAATATTTTTTCAGAATACCATCAAACTGGAACTTTTTGAAAGTGGATACAAATAATTGCAGTTATGAGGTTATGACATCATCAAATTAAGCAATAATAGGTTTTGCTTAGTGTAGAGTCAAAATACCATTTTGAATTTTAAAATAATGTAAATTAAGCATGTTTTTTCTGGGAGCAGTAGTGGCCCAGTGGTAACGGCCGCGACTTACGAGTTGTAGCGGCGTAGCTTCGAACCCAGACAGGTGTTTTACTTTGTATGTTGGATCATTCGGTTCCCTACAAAATGGTTGAGCTGGATGGTGCTGATCCACGCGTCATGTTCGTGAACGGGCGCCGTCAGTTGAGACTGGTCATCTCTTATCTGCCAGGGCTTATTTTTAATGGCTTTTGTTTTTTTTTTACATTGTTCTCACATAGAAACAAGAGTAATGTACCCAGGATTTTGTAATTTCTACGTTTAAAAGAGTGTCCTTGGAGTTTCTTGCCCGTTCTTCTCCATAGAGATCTACGTTTTGGAATGGGCAACTAGCTTCAACTTTCTGACTAACTGACCGACTCTTTGACAGTTCAAAAGTGCCTGTAAATGGTTTAATCGATCACCACTGCTCTCAAAATAGTGAAAGAAAACATCGTCACGAAACCTGCATGTCCTAGAACCAAAAATTCGAAGACTTGTGACATCTGCCAGCCCGTACTGGGCCTGCGTGGTGGATTACGGCCCCCTCCCTCTCACCGATCTCACCGAGAGGTCTGTGCCCCAGCAACGGGAACATAATAGGCTGAATATAAGCATGTTTTTTTTTAAACTGACAATACTAATATTTCATTACCTTGACCTCCCGATCCTTCCCTGCTACTTTTATTATTACTCAGATCATTTGTATTATTAGTAACATGATCAATAATAAATTATTTACGTGCTAAATGATCTGCTAATAATATTAACGGCTGACAGCCAGTAGGAATGTACTCTAGATAGTAGTCGACCTCAACACGGTGCGAGGGCACAAGCGGTGACGACCACACTTTTACTAAGTAAATGATTAAATTAATAATAAATAATTTCGTTTTATAAGGATAAGAAACGGAAATAAGGATAGGTTTGAAGAAAAGAAGTGAATAGTAGGAAACAGGTATGAGAATCTACTATATTTAAAATATTATAAACGCGAAAGTTTGTGAGGATGTTTGTTACTCTTTTACGTAAAAACTACTGAACGGATTCGTATGAAATTTGGCACACAAATAGTTTATAACCTGGATTAACACATAGGATACTTTTTATCCCGATATTCCCACGGGATCGAGACTTGTGCGGGAGAAACCGCGGGGCGCTGCTAGTAGGAGGACAAATGGAACGTCCAGCAGTGGTTTCTACATAATAGATTGCAATTAGGAACCTTTATAGTAGTTTTTCGCCGGATTTAGTAATAAAATCTACTTAAGAAGGAGTAGGGAAGTCAGAAGCCCAATAGTCTAACAACTGTCTTAACAAGGGGTACCGTGTTAAGGCTCGTGCAGACTAGCGCGACACCGGTAATCGTTCTACCGTAAAGTTTTCTTAGAAATTGATCTGTTACTTTTCGTTTGCACTGGCAAAACATTCACAACAAAACATGTTGAAATCTTTAGTTTCTGTCAAAGTTCCTTACAATATTTGACAGGAACATATATATTTCATCATGTTTAGTTGTGATGTTTCGCCAGTGCGAACGCACAGTAAGAGTCGCGTCGCGGCGGTCTGCACGACGCTTTTACTTAGTAACTGGGTTGTGGAGGTCAGATATACAGTCGCTCCATGTTAAATACTGGTATTCAGCTGCATCCGGTTAAACTGGAAGCCGATCCTAACATAGTTGGGAAAAGGCTAGCCAGATGTGATGTTTACTTTTTAAAGAAGGAGGATGAATCCCGCGCGGTATTTACCTCAGTCGGTGTGTGTATAGCTTAAGTTTGCCCTAAGGACTATTACGGCATCCGGCAAAAAGTGGGCAAACCTAAGTATTAGCGTTAAGACGCAGATATATGCCAGTGACCTTGAGTGGTTAGCTTGCGTGTTCTGCACTGAGCTCGGGCAACGCGTCGTACTTACGTCCAACCAGTAATAGGACTCGCCCATCAAGGAGCGCTGTCACAAATTAGACGCATTATTAATTTATTACCTTTACATAAAACGAAAGGTATTTAAAAAAAACATTTATAATGAAAGATCAATAATTAAATTATCTTCTCTCTCTTCTCAGTCTCAGAAAATACGCTTGACAGATTTTGCGTGATTATCAGTTTTTTATCCGCGTTAGACATAACTTTACAAATTAATTTCACTATGTAATATAAAAATAATCTAAAATAATCATCATTAAGAAAATGCTCTAATTTAAAATATTTTTTTTCCAATCATTAACACTACTCGTTAAGACGTGATCTTCAGTATAAAATTATAAAAAGTCGGTTATCGTCGCCTTAAGTAACAAGTTAAGTAAGCAAATTACTATAAGTATCTACTTGTAGTAAGTTTTCTAACTACCTACGTCCAAGTCTAATTAGATCCCGATTGTAGGAACACGCATCCTTAGCTAAGCTACCACAGGTGGTGTGTAAGGGCTGGCGAGGCGCAGCGCAGCGCGGTTGTCACCGCCAAACAAATACCAACGTTGCAAACCTAAAAATAAAGTTGAGAATAAATAACCTGAGACACGCGCCTCTTTCCGCTTAGACGCGCTCTCGAGTTAATGGAAGTTTATTTATTTTCAACTTTATTTCAAGTGCAGCAAGGTTGATATTTGTTTGGCAGTGACGAATGCGCTGCGCTGCGCCTCGCCAGTTGTGCGGCGGCCCTAGAAATACGGTGTGTTAGAAAAAACAGCCTACGCTACCTGTTTCTTTGGATAATACAGGTAAAGATGAATCTTTGAACCTCATTTCTTGCATTACAACATAACACCACGCCTGTAATCACCGACGGGTTAGGCAGAGGTGAACTTACTCTATAGTAGGACCAAATTTCGCTATTTATGTGGCCTATTGGTTGATTCGCACGAATTTACTCGCCCGAAATGGGCGAATCGACAACTCCAGAAATACGTATTAGGCAATTGACTCATTGTGCCAATTGTCTAATAGGTATCTACATATTTCTAAAAATCATCAAATAATCATAAAACATGATTTAATCCTGACCTTTAAAGTTAGCCTATCACAAAATAATTGCTGTGGTTTTTATACTAATATCGTCATATGTGTAGCCTGCAAGTGTTTTATGAATTGTAAGGTACTATTGAATTGACACCTACAAAAAAAACAAATAAGCCGGTACCAATAAGGTTTTTTATGGCCATCGAGAATAGTTCTGTTCCGCTAGTCACGTTGACATTACCATTGTTAGGTAAGGTACTAGAATTTATTGCTCTTGATAATACAAAAATGGTTTAGAAGTATAAACTAATAATAAGGGTGGCTAATCTTATAAAATAAAGTACCTACTTATAAGGTTTCAACAGCTCTTGAACGCGGTTCGTTTCATTGGTGCAAAACAAAAGATTCTTTGGCCTATTCTACTGTACGTACTATGGTATGGTAGCCAACAAAATTTCTTATATTGCTAGATGAATAAATTTAATAAATGAAGTTTTCATACCTTCAATTAAACAAGAAACCAATTATTTCATTATCAAACGTTTCACGCGGCGCTATTGTGCACTACGTTTTGAGCAGATATTTTTGCCGTGAAATAGCCTTTCTTCTTGCAAAGTTCAGTCTTTTAGAATGCTTTATTATCGGCTTTGAATCATTACTGGTACCGCAAGTACGAAAAACCATTAGTCCCCGAAGACATTAAACCGTACTGAGTGTTTATTTTCTACTGACCAATAAAAAACTTGAACTGTCACTTTGGATCGTGATGCAACGGATGGTACCTATCACTGCTGCTTTAGCAACATTCGCCATCCCCTTTCTTGGCACATGAATCTGAGTATGGCTATCTCGTTCTCACAACTAAGCGTCACATGCTCTTTGATTGGACCATCAACCTGTTTGTATAGGTGTTCCATCGAGAGATGGAATTGACGGTCGGGTATCCTGTGGATATTTTTTCCAGCGCATTATAAATAGAAGTGTCCAAGGCAATAGAAAAATAAGGACCATATAAACGACACGGTCATTTGAACGTAACTTGTTGGAAAGCTTTGTGTGGGAATCCGGTGGTCATAATGACATTTTTGTGCCTTAATTAATGCCTTGAGCTCAAAGTGTGTTGCGCCCCTTTGTTCTCATCAAAAGGCAGCTCGTTATTCAACTTCCAAAGGCATGCAATGTCCATTGCTAGTGGTTTATTACCTGTGCATGTGATTAATTAGGTTTTATGATTTGTCATGAACTCATGAATGTAATTCTTGTCTTGATCACTCTGTTGAGATATAATAGATTACTTGTTAGAATCAGGACGATTGTTAGTTTTTTCAGAGCTTACAAAATAAAAGCTTGGAAACAAGAATGTAACTAATTTCATAATGGCTACATTAATCAGATTACATGGTATTCGACATGTACCGCTTTAAAAATAAAGCGCACTGATTCACCGAAGATACACCTGTTCCATTTCTCAATTCGGTCTCAAAGAATGTAATTAGTCGTTGCCCAACTGTTCCGCCCGATCAATCTGTGTTTTGGGATTCCAATCTTTTTGTTTTACCATTGAACGTCTTTATTACGTGTCATTAGAGTTCACAAAACAACGGGAATCTTTCAATTAACGCTGACGACGAATGACGTTTGCGGCTCAGCGGGCAGGAACGATGGCTTGTCAGGAGTCCGAGACATGGCTTCGGTCATCTTGCGTTTCACTAGATAAATTCGAAAAATGTTTTGTTTACGTATAAAATAAGAAAATATCTTCTACGTTAATTAGGTGTTGTTTTACTGGCCATCGGTATTTAGCAATGTAGGTAGCACAAATACATATCTGTTCGAAAATATAAAAGCTTTCGTTGATTAACCGGAAAGCCTACTTACATGAGTCAATGATTTCGTGAAGTTTTAAAATTACTTAAGATTCATGTCACATCCGCGAATAATTTAGTCATGTTTTTTGGAGACTGTATTCAATACTGATAATGATGCCTTTGAACTTTACATCCCGCTGTATTTTTTGTACCGTGAGACTCAGTGAGACGAAATCGAATTTCCTCCGGCTCGACTAACCGCACAGGGTCTATCCTGCGGCTTCTTTGAATGTGCCCGAGCACCGTGTCGTTACTCCCCCCTCTTCACCTCACCAACCTGACCACCGCACCGCCGAATCCTCGGAACCACGGTCAATCGTCTTTTGTTTGTTAAACGCGATACAAACCCAACACGTACACGGAATAAAGCACCGTCATATTTACTCTTTTTATGTTCTCTCAACCGGTGCAGCCTCTTGGCCACAAAACAAATAAAAGGTGCTCCAGATCGATATTTATGTATGAGCACCGATTACTACTTTCATGTTGCAATTGTGACTTGCAACTTAAAAGTGTGATGTAAGCGTTTTATAGGTAAAACATGACGAATAGATTATAATGGCTTATTATGTCCAGCCCTAAATTGGATCTTATTTTATCAATGTTTACTGTCAATGGTGAAGTAACAACTTTGTAGGCGAAATATTTCTTTGTTGAGAAACTTAAACGACCACTAGCTTTAGCAATAGCACCAGACTGATCTTTTTTATGAAATAAAACATTTACCGGTGGACATTAACGGGTTTAGTCGACGGGCGTTGGAGCGAATAATCGATCGAAAATGAAATAACATCAATTGAATGCACTTAACAATACTTATATAATTTTGGGTTCTCGGGCCAATTGTTCATTGCCGCATTGAGAGCTCATTAGGAATTGGGCACTTTAAAACTGGTTTTAAGATCGATAACGATCGAAATGATTTTGTCAGGTAGGTGTTTTTGAACTCCGTAATAATACGACCAAAATTATCTTGAAATTGTCTTTTAATGACGTGTGGAAGTGATTGATTAATTGATTAAACCGATACGAAAATCAAATACTTGTGTTTGTCTGACATGTCTCCATCTAGAATATGATAATCGAGCTTATTATTTGGTGACGGGTTGTCAGGTTGTCAGGTCTTAACTTTGGCTGGTTACGAAAGGAAATCTATTAAATTCGATAGTTTCAATTAGAATTTCAATGTTCGAGTTATATACCTACCTGTAAGATTGGCTAACTGTTCTTCGGTAAAAAGGTTGAATGACTCCACTTTTGATGCTTCAGCTGATTTCTTAAACTCATCTCTTTTTGTCAAAAGTTCATTCGCCGAGCTTTACTTATTGAAAATTGGAGGCACAAAATAAGAAAACGATTGTATTTAAAGTAAATAAGCGAGAACCCGGATTCCTCATGTTATGTTTCTGCCTTATTTTAGAGCCTCCATTAGTTTTGGCGTGCTCAAAATAGCAGTTAATAAGCTGAGATCAGTAACGAGTTGCAGAGACATGCAGGAAACATGACGTCATTTTAAATGTTTTACCTGTTTCCATGCACCAAGCCTTTATGAATGTGTTATTTCATACTTAAACATAATTGCTTAGATCCCTATCATTATTGTGCGCACGGCGGGATGGCTCCCGGCGAGGGAACTAATCTTGCCTGTACTTTTGGTCTCATGAAAAAACTTGGGTCCTTCTAATCGTGGGAAGTTCCGATGACTTTGTTTTCGATTAGCTCCATTATATTTGGAATGACTCTATTTGAAGAAAGTGTAAACTTGTTTTATTCTTCAGCTACTGTTTGATCTTCGTTTCATGCAATTTGTTTACCATTAAGTTGTCCAATTGTTGTTACTTTACCTTTGAAGAAAACGTGACCGTTTACTGGAGTTTCTTTTTTGTCTTCTAAGCCAATATTGTCGACAAAAAATTCTGAAGCATTAATCTTTTTTCCATAATACTTATTCAAATATGCTGTTTCATCTTCGATGGACTACACCAGTTCCCCTTTTCAATTTACTAATGGAACATCCAAGGTAGTTTTGATGCTACATGATCAAGTAACAAATTCAACATTTGGGTCTACATTTTCTTACTAAGTATATTAAATTCGATATACATGACTGTACTTTTTCTTTACCCCCCGTCACACCAGGTACACGTAAGCCAACAGACACTTGATACATGCGTCATACCTCCGGATGTGGTACCCTCACATCTGTAGAACCAGTTTGAGACAACGAACTTTTTGTCCCACTATCTCGTCCATTTGTTTGCCGGCTCTTGGCCATTAGCCGGCTGTTTGATGTTAGATGTGATAGAGGAATGGGTGCGGCTTTATATTCATACGTGGCCTTGCGATTTCTGGGAAGGTATGAGGTAAAAACTTGGATTCGCAACATTAGTGCACCTTTTAATGAGTTGTTTGGTATTTCGTTTTGGGATACAGTCGGTGAATGGGATATTTTTTTGTTGGAAATAGTGTTTTAGTTCATTAGTGTTCTTTAAATGCCTAATTTTAAAGCGTCTGGTGTTAATGCGTGCATTCTGGAAGTGGGCAACGTCGCAAATAGATGTCAAATATTTCGCTGTTTTGATTAATTTGGCAATATTACTTTATGGAATATGGCTAACTAGTGAACTAACAGTACAGTAATATTGCTAAATTAATCAAAACAGGTAAATATTTGACAGCTATTTGCGATGTTGCCAACTTTTAGAATAAAAGTCACTCACTCTTAAAGGTCTGCGAGATTTTTGTGTACAGGTAAAACAATCTTTATCAATCAGTCTCAGTAAACAGCGTCAACCTGCCTTCCCTGCAAAACATTACAGTACAAGACAACTCTATATTCACAATCCAACGCATAGGTGATTAAGTAGACCGCATCAGTACTAAACATCTCTGCATCGTATTCACTACGATGAGAACAGAACGATACTATAAAGTTAAATTGCATTTAAAGCATGGTTCACATGTTCCATATTCCCGTTCTCCCACGCAGGCTCCCATTAAGTACTACACGCGATCATCAATCTAAGGCCGGAACAATAGGCTTAGGAAGACTTTAGCGTCGCGAATTTTTCGAACCGAATCGCAGACACGTGTGAAATGACGGACGTTTAGAACCGCTGATGTGTGTTATAGTGAGTATAACTTTCGATTTTTGTATGTGAAAGCTTCGTGCAGTATTGGTAATAGTGGTTTTGTTTGAACAACGAGCCATATTGACTGTTTTAGCTATTGTTCTGTTTTAATGGTATGTTATTTGACACGTCGATTTGTTTCCACGGTTTAGCAACGAAGAAGGCCTCTTGATTATTTGGCTTTTTTTAAATAATTCTTTTTAGCAACAGAGGCCTTTTTTGATTATCTGGCTTTTTTAAATAATTCTTTCTAGACTTCTAGAGGTCTAACTCAAGTTTTTTTTAAAATTATTAATTATCGCAATCTATCTATAGTCGATAATTATTCAGCAATAGGTTGGTATTAATAAAATAATTCATTAATAATCATTATTTTTCTGGTAAAACGAGTTTGGCTATTACGGCTTTTTTATGGTTTTTGTAATCGAGTAGGTGCCAAGAAGTTTTGTTTTTACTCCTCTTTTTGTATAATCTGCAGATTGCAATTCTCTAAACGTATGCAAAATTAAAGATTTGACAGATGGAAACCTGTTGGCTGATGTCATTCGCCAAAAATAACTTTACTGCAGGTCATTTAAAAGCCAAAGCTAAGTGATTCTGAATTCAAGTTTTTGTGCGAATTTGCTACTAATATGGTGATCTTAGGACAGGAGATCAACATTTATACCATTTTCGTGTGTTAAAAGGTTAACTGTAGTAGGTACAGACGCCAGCACATCAACCTACTACAGTCTGTCAAATTTCTTTAATAGATTTTCAATTTTATCACTAAATCATAAGGTTCTAAGTTGATTGGGAAAATTTGACATTTTTGGGTAGGTTGACCTGCTGGCGTCTGTACATGATTTAAACGGTGTCCTTAAAAAAATATAATTTGATTTTGCCCTTATAAATCATGAATGAAATTAGCATAGAGCGATGCCCCAGAATACATAGTGCTTACGGCAACAAGATGTTTCGCCCCAACATTTAAATAGACTGCCTTTGTTTAGTTCTCCCACGAATAGCAATAACGGAACATCACTAAATGGTAGTTAGGTACGTCAGTACTTACTACGTGCGAAAATCCGATGCGTTATTTGTTCGTGAGAGAGTAAATTGAAATTTATGATTTTATGCCAAGCTGACAGCTCAATGAGACATAGTTTATTCGAAACAATGTCATTGGCAGAAGCTGTACTTGATTGGTTTATCGACGGTTTTTGTTTGCTCAGGCCGTAACCGTAGTTATTTCTTTCATGTGCTGATGTGGATGAGGAAATAATTGTGCCTTTGCTTAGTGCTAAATACGAACGGTGCGACAAGCTTTAAGTAGATGGCTAAAACTTGTTTTTTTCTTAAGCCTTACTTGGCCAAATAATTTTAATTATAATATTTAATCGTTAAACCTGAAAACCGTCAACCGTCTGTCGTTAAGTCTGACAACAAGTCTTGCCAAGGGGTATCGTATTACCCAGTTACTGAGCTGTGGAGGTCAGATATACAGTCGCTCCATGTAAAATACTGGTATTCAACTGCATCTGGTTAGATTGGAAGCCGACTGAACATGTTGGGAAAAGGCTAGGCAGATTGATTGAATCGTTTAACAGAATATTTTTTAACTAAAATATTATGTCGTATTTTGTTTAATTCATTGAATCTATTGCCCTTGACATTTCGCATAATTTTTATTAAACATAAGTTAACACTTTTTTCGCTCAATTTAAAACACTGGCATTCAGCTGCATCCGGTTAGACTAGAAGCCGACCCCAATATAGTTGGGAAAAGGCTAAGCAGATTGATTGATAAGTTAACACTTTTTATTTGCACAATAGTTCACATAAATCGCCAGCCATTTTGCTAAGCAAATTAATTAATCTCCGACAAGATCTTTTAAAAGCGAAGCTTTCCTATTCTCAAACAATAAAATGGAGAATAATTTATTAATGTATTGTTAAGTGTGAAAGTATTTTATGCAAAATGGAAATCTCATTACCGATTAAAGTTAATATAAATAAGTGATTTCATGTCTCGTATAATAAAGTTCGTCGTAAAAGTTGCATAAATAACGTTTCTTAAACCTTTTAATGTCTTATCCAATATTCATTCTTTGTTTCTTTTCACTTTTCATAATTCAAGTGGCATTTAATCATGCTTGAGTAATTCGGTTGACTTTTTAAAAATAAACTGTTGTATGTAGTACGTACGCATTTCAAGTAGACGCTACTTTTAGTACAATTTTAAGTAGGTAGACTATGTGTTAAGGCGACGACAACCGACTTTTAATGATTTTGTACTGAAAATCACGTCTAAACGAGTAGTGTTAATGATTTGGAAAAAATATATGTTAAATCATAGCATTTTTTTAATAACTTAATATATGAATATTTTAGATAATATTTATATTACATAGTGAAATTAATTTTGTAAAGTTATGTCGCGCGTATAAAAAACTGAGAATCACGCAAAATCCATCGAGCATTTTTCTGAAACCTGCACTATTTTAAAGATAATTTAATTATTGATCTTTTAGTATACTTGTTTTATTAAAAATACTTTTTGTTTTAATGCGTCTAATTTGGGACAGCGCTCCTTGATGGGCGAGTCCTATTACTAGCTGGACATACGACGCGTTGCATGAGCTCAGCACAGAACATGCAAGCTAACCACTCAAGGTCACCGGCATATATCTATGTCTTAATGCCCAAATGACTGAAAGTATTGAGTTCATTCGCGTTCGTGTATGAATAGATAAAAATCTCTGGAATAGTCATCTCTTACGTAAACTGTACATATTAAGTACATAGTCGACCACGCTTCTATTAAAGATATTATTAAACTTAAATTACGTCCAATGTTACGTTCAGGTAATTAATGGTTTGGTCAGAACTCATGAGCTTCGATCGTTCAATCAACATTTTGTTTCGATTTTGGATCAGTAGTTTCGAAAGATCCCGATCGGTGGGTTCATACAAATATACATAAATATTGATTATTTACCTACAGATTTTGGCTTTATTATTTTAGTTTCCTGTTGACTTTCCGTAAGGATTGAGTGTAAACCGGTTCAATCAGTTCAAATTCAAAAGTCATTTATTCAAACTAGGCTGAGAATCAGCACTTTCCGAACGTCAAAATTACATAAGACAGTCCCCCAAAAACGCCCGCCCTTCACTACTTCCTAGTTTTCGTTCACGCTATGGTTAATGTAGGTAATTAGTGTATATCGACAATACTAAAACACTAGCTGAATGTTGCACTCTTAGCCCAGGTTCGTAAGGACGTATTTTTATCGCTGCGATTTTTTTTCGTACACTCGTTTTTCAACTCGGTTTTGAGCTGAGCATTGAGAATCCAACAGAGCGCATCCAGCGCGTATTCCAGCGCGTCAAGAGAAGACACTGTTGGATATTCAACACGCGGCGCTAAGCGATTTTTTCCCGTGGCGATTTTTTTGTCATGCTGCACTGGATTTGCAACGCTCAGCTTAGCGCCGAGAGCTGAAAATCCAACAGTGTATTTTTTCAGCGCGCTGGGACGAGAGTGCGCGATAAAATCCCACCGCGATATTTTTACGTCTGTGCGAACGTGGGCTTATACTGTAAGCATTTAGGAAGCAGAGTGGGGCGCGTCTTCGTGGATGGCATTATAATTGTGTAGGTACTGAATACCTCGTAGGGCGGTTAAGGTCATGAGCTGTCAATGTTTAATTAATAACTTATTCGCATGCTCGCCAAATAATAACGTTAATTAACTTAAGAATAAAATATATAATCACGAACTAATTAAGGTGGAGGAGATCGTGGATAAGTAATAACAGCCGCACGATTCGATCCATCAGGTTAAGGTACGCTTGCCTGGGTTGATCTGTGGATGGGTGACCATCTTAACATACCGAGACTCCCCCGTGCCTCGGAAAGAAAGAAAGAAAATAAATGTATTTGACTCAGGTTAAGGCACACAATATTCACACAAAAACAAAAAAAAAACAGAAAAAAATAAAAATAACTTAAAATACTATTGCCTCACGGCTGCGCCAAATAGGGCCACAATAGTATTTTCAGTTCAGTATAAATGCCAGACAACTAGTGTCTGACGCTGGTTTGGTTTGGTTTGAAAGCACGTTAAGCCGTTGGTCCCGGCTGTCATTCGTGGATCTTTGACAGTCGTTACGGGTCGTCAGAAAGCCCGAAAGCCTGACGACCAGTCTTACCAAGGGGTATCGTATTACACAGTTACTGGGTTGTGGAGGTCAGATAGGCAGTCGCTCCATGTAAAATACGGTATTCAACTGCATCCGGTTAGACTGGAAGCCGACCCCAACATTGTTATGCAATAACTTTAATATTTTCAATAATAATTAGTGTTTTTATTACCTTTAGGTAATGTTTTTTCAGTACCAATATGCCCCTTTCAGATCGGACAGGGTTTTTCTTTACATATTTTATAATTATTATGTAATTTAAAATAACTATGCAACTAAGACGAAGTGAAAATATAGTGTTCTTTTACACTTCTTTACGTGTTCTTTTACTATACATCTGAAATTAAAAACAGTATCTGCGTCAAATCACTTAATTTCTCCCTATCTTGCATATCTGTCCAAAAAAAGGTATGTAGTAAAAGCCAACCAGTCACTCAGTCAAGATAACGCACGCCACTATTGCTCTATTCTCGTGCCAATAGATGGGGTGACGCCACCAATCTGATTCCCTCACGGCATGCAACTTTATCGCTTCCGCCTGCACCGGCGGCGCGGGCGCCGTGAACGCAAGTAATAGCAGGCCTTATCTGAGACAAAAGGACCGACGCGACTATACCATGTTTTGGTCCGTTTACCCTATTTATAGGATGTTGTTTTTGAATGGTCCTTAGTTCCGATAACAATATCTCCATATTTATTTAACGCCTATGTCTGCTGTTTTGGTTGTCTGTAAAAGCTATATCTTTGTGTGGTTTGGAGCGATATGTTGTTCCAATCACTAAAGTTCCTGTCACTTTTCCATATAAGCTGCATTTTTGATGTAATATTTATTTGAATATTATTTTTGTTTCAGGTGAGTATTTCATTCATCTAACTGTCGGACATAATTATCACTTGTTGAAAGCCGTTTGGTATTGGTAAGCTATCTTATTTATTAACTTACTGTAGCTATTAATCTTCTTAGTCCCAGTGTTTTCCCAGCATATCAGTGCCGGCGTTCGTAAAGGAAACTGGTCCTCCGCTTCTTAGAGGACCATTATTGATTATTTAGAGATAGTTTCTTGGTTTTGTTGCTTCACGTAAAATCAAGAAACCGCCGTCGCCACCTTTAGAGTAGAAAATCTCCGACAGTGAAATCCTTTCCTCTCATTGTCCGAGCCTCAACGGCATCTGCACGAGCATACCACGAAAATAAAAGATAAACTCAGTCTTACACCTCACTTATGAATAATTCCGGATTCCAACCGTTAAAATGTTCCTAAATCCCTTTTTCGTGACATCTTCACCGCTATTCCATGGTCATGCAGTTCCCAGACCGTTTACAAAGGTTCTATTCACAGCTATGACACTATTACCAGCTATTATGCAGCAGAAACCAAGTCAGTCACATCATCGAAGCTCGAACAATGTCAAGTGTTCGCTCACAAGCATTTTCCCGTTGCATTCATTGCCATAACGTTCAGCGATTCACCTATTTCGTCTAATGTTTTTATGCATCGCGATTTATGCATAAACTTGTACATTATTGGTACTTATGTATTCGTAACGTGTTTTTTAAATCGTTTCGGATTATATGACATTAGAATTGCTAATCTTGGCTTTGATATTGTTGTTCTTTTAAGTTTTACCTTTTATGTACAAATTTCTAAGTGTTTTTTTCTGCGGAAGCCAAAGGTGTGCCGTTAAATTACAAAAACTGTTAAAGTTAGAAGTATTTCCTTATAAAGACGTAGATTAAGTTAATAACTTTGTTGACTGGGTAAATAATATGCATGATGAATCTTCTTCATTTTAAATAATTATGGTTGAACGTTTTACGGAAGTATATTCTATATTAAAACTAAAAATTTGCGTAAATTTTGGGATTGATGGGTCATACGTTAACAACGATCTCTAAACGTTTTAAGCGAAACCTTGTAAAAAATAATTGAATTGGTTCAGTTTTTGAGGGAAAAAAAGGGGAATACGAAACGTCGATTTCGTAATTTTTTTTTGTGATATAATTGGTCTGAGCGGTAGCTATCCCTATCGCACTCTACGGGGGCAGACTTGAGGTAAGAAGACGGCAATAGTTTCTTCAAATACCTATTTTTCAAATTCCTCGCAGCCCCTGTTCCCTCTTAAACAATCGATTCCAAGTGGTGTCCCAAGTACCATGAAAAACATTTCGTCAGTGAAGTTCTAACAGTACGAAGTCAAAAATGGCTACTTACTACTGGAAACACTGAGAAAGTCACCAAATTACTTCAATGGAAAAGATTATTAAGATTTTCATGGGTTCAAATCATCACAGAGTTCATTTGTATTAATAATTAAACACAATATGGCCTTAAGCGTAAGTTACATTCATATCATACAGTTTTTTCAATCTCCTGTAAAGTAGCCATTTTTGACTTCCGTACTGTTAGAACTTCACTAACGATTTGCCGCATAACCCAGTACTTTCTCTCAATGCCATCCAAATGTTTACAAAATGACCTACACAATTTTGCATCGCACATTTGTCAAACAACATAATCTCGTGCATCTGGCAGTCGGCGCACGCGCACGTTGACATGCATGCCACGCACGCATCGGATAGCATCGCGAACATTGGTCCCTCGTGTTTACAAGGATTAGGTTTATCAATATATACTATTTATTTTATTTAGTTTAGCAGATTTTTGTAGAAGGCACTGTTTCGCTATCGATGGTCGGTACTATCTTCATCAACGTTTACATAGAATAGAAATGGTATCTCGTCTCTCATTCATTCAAATTCTGTGTCTGTAATCTAAGAAAACTATAGGACATAATTATTGGCCGGTCTATAGCATTGTGAAGCACTTTCTCCTCTTTAGCTATCGTGATCCAATTTTGCTTTTCAAACCAATTCCTTTGTCCGAGTAAAAGATTAAGTTGATAACTTTGCCAAATTGACGTCAGTCAAATGTCAATCTTTTTTCTTAGTTGAGAACAAATTAGGAAGTCGGTACGGTGATTTTTCTTTATCATTCCCAATCAATACAACTTTTTCTGACCAAGTCGGGAAAAGTTTTGCCTATTAAAGCTTTCCCCGTAGGAAAAACATGGAGATAATAATACTTTTTTACAATTTTGATACACACCATTACTAAAGGCGACGATAACCGACTTTGAATGATTTTATACTGAAGATCACGTCTAAACGAGTAGTGTTCATGATTTGGGAAAAATATATGTTAAATTAGAGCATTTTCTTAATAACTTGATATATGAATATTTTAGATTATGTTTATAGTGAAATTAACATGTTTTTATTAAAATTTCGTTTGTTTTATGTATAATAAATTAATAATGCGTCTAATTTGGGACAGCGCTCCTTGAGGGGCGAGTCCTATCACTGGCTGGACGTACGACGCGTTGCGTGATCTCAGCACAGAACACGCAAACTAATCACTCAAGGTCACTGGCATAATCTGCATCTTAAATCTCTTACGAAACCTTTGATGAGATGCTTCTCTGAATATTAGTGACCGAGATAGACACACGTGAAATATGCTGTTTCGTAAACAAGGCAAACTATAATATCGGCAATTAAATACATTGTTAAATTCTTTAATAACAAAGACACATTTAAATATTCATGGAGGTTTGTTAACTTCAAATCAAGGTTTATCGTCTTAAATTACGATCGTTAAATCGGTTAAATTACATATAAAATTATTAGAATCTTCCACATTCCTACACAAAGCAGCAATTAGGGTTTCACCGTCGTGATCAACTTTCGAATCTTTGGGAGAGGTTCAAAATTCCGTTCCATTGCCATTTTTGGTCCTTATGCTCTTAAATGACGTATTTCAAAAGCAGTTTAGATGAAATCGTATGGCGTTCGTTCGTACGTCACGGTGCTTGACGGTTGCTCGGGTCACTGCCCCTGAACTCGTCTGCATTTCCTCTATTTACTGGTTTACTGGTGTACTAACCTCATGTTCTGGCTTATTTAGGGCGTGAATTGAATGAATATGCATTGTTTAAGTCAACGCGTAACAATGAAGCGGCTCTTTGAAGTGAAGAATATGTATTTATGCAGACGGTTAATTCCGCTACAGACTGTGATATAATCTTAAACTGCTTTGCTTTGATACCAACGCCAAAAGATAGCCGAATGCAGGCTTGCTATTGACGACAATTCGGTAGCCTAGCAAGAAGACGTAAGAAAGAAAGAAAATGAAATGATTATGTAAAAATATTACAATAGTTCACTCGCCTGGCAGAGCTATTATCTCAAAAGAGAGCGGTTGCGTTTCACAGCAATTTTTGTCCTATTATTTAATCAAATCATTTGAAACGTAACATGTGAAATGTCATCACGAACTATACTTTGACCACATTATCAACTCATTAACTTGTTCTGGCGTCTGCGATCGTGTGCGAAATAACCCATCTACTTGTGGTGAAACCTGCCCGCGCCGACCTTTGACACAAAATCCAAGATGGTTGCCGAGCTGTCAAACTAAATACTCTTACTTTCCTTATCTGCTAACGAATCATATTTTGCCGTTTCGTAGCCCCTTTTGAAGATTCATTGTGGCTTTGGTTCACAGATACAATTGTGAAATCATTTTAAAAGAATTAACACTTTTTGCTGCCCGAAAATTACTGACTACCGGTGGCTGTATTGATTGTGTAATTCACACTTGAAATGCCTTCCTTGTCTGTGGCATTGTCAATGAAAGAGATGAAATTACGCAAATCAACTATCGAAATGTAACTTTCGGTTACATTACACCGAATAAGCATTTCTAATTCGCAAATAATAGTGAATCAGTTCCGATGAATAATGTCGGTTCAGATTTGGCGTGTTATTTGAGTCCATAAACGTTAAGTAGCCGTGCAAATCCTGTATCGTATTCAAAGTTGAATTATTTAGGCTTTGAAATTTCGCCGGGATGTTTTTATTGGCCAAACATGACAGTTGAGAAAATTTGCATGAAAAGTTACGTGATTTTATTGTTAGTTGCATGCACTACATTATGACTCATTTATCATGGGCAACCTCGATTCGCCGAGCGCAGTCAAGCCATAGAAATTGTACATTACAGTTTCCTTATGTGTTCCTTCGTCTCTTATGATTGATATCTGAAGTTTTCTGTTGAGTTTTTTACCGATTCATGTTGTCCGTTTAAGTTATGACTTAAGTGAGGTGTTTCTTATGAATCAGTGAAGAACTTGTTTGTTGTTTTTATGGGTTTGTTTTATTCATTAGTTGTCGTTCACCGAACATTCTTGTTCAGTATTTTAAGACTCGTCTCATGAATTTTTATTTAACGATTTTTAGGTAGCAGATATTTGTTATGAAATTAAATTTAAAAAGCCGGGTGCGTGGAGTAAGAGTAACTCTTAGAATTATTGCTTTATCATTGAATAAAGATAATGGAGTCCTGAGGTTCATGAGTTTAATGAGGCTGATTTTATGGTCAGGTTAGGCGTAAATAGCCGTAAATCTCCATTACTTTTACGACTTGAACTAGGTCTCTGCGGACCGTTGTTTACAATCTTTCGCTAAGCTCGCGCCTTCATTCACATTCGGAGGATTTTTTAAATTAAAGTTATTTTCTTTAACAATTACCTTTAATGTCTGTACGACTTGAGACCAAATCAGATAAAAAGAAAGTCCGACCAGAAAATTCTTAAAAATATGTTTTATATTATCATATCTAATTCCTTCCTGTTTCTTGTCTTTCGAATTTGAATTTCGATCGCTTAGACCAGCTACAGGGATTAATGCGACATACATAACTTACATAGATAACCGATAATCTTTAACATGCTCAAAACTTAGTAAATGAATGAAAAACGTAGAATAGCATCCCACGCGTGTCGTAAGACTAATGAAGTGACGGTGTTTGTAAACAATAGACCAGAAACTTGTCACTTTATACTGCTATGTTCGAATTTCGAATGCAATGGTTATTCCAGTTCTATCAGCCAGCATTATGATGCATTGTCTGTGCATACAACTGGCAAAATTTATGCAAAATTTTTGCATAAGCACATCGCTTAAATAAAATATCATGGCCGCCGTGTTTGTCTGACTGATCCCTAACGACGCTTCTCTCGGATACGCAACACAATGTTTCTCGACCAGGGACAACGTGACCCGAATACCTGATGCATTGCCCAGGCCAAAGGGTAAGCAGAAGAACTGTCAATACAAGTGACTAAACACTCAGGCTGCCAGCCAATTATGTAAGCCAATCCGGGAACTGCATTTCAGTGCATTGACCAATCCCAGCCTCTTTACGGTTTCTATGTCTTTCGTGTTCAGTGAAGCATGCTATTTGTTTAGTGCGGTTTGTAACTCAGTAACCCGACCACTTCTTATCGAAAATTGTGAAGATATACTGTTACTTTTACTATAACCGTGTGAGTTAAAGAGTCCTAGTATAATTTTACGAAAACACTTTCAGTGTCTGTTAGGCCGTTAAAGAAGTGGGACTCACTTTCTATATTGCATTAACGGTAGTCTTGCCTGATAAACTTCGTAAGCTGTTTATCATAAACAAGCATCGTGTATACATAGGCACGTAGTAATAAGATACATGTATTGGACAATCGATGTTCCACTTGGGATGAAGATACCTACATAGAACTATTGACTTTGACATTTAGGAACGTTTCTTAAAGGTCTTCAATCTTTGTGCTATTTTAGAAGTTCTCAGAACGCTGTTAGACAAAGTTCACAAAAAATCGATGACAGATCATAAACTTGGTAGAATTAATTATACTTAGTCACCATTTTTTCTAAAAGTTACCAAAATTGGAAAAACGACGCGCCGTTTCATTTATTATTTGAAACAACATTAACCATGTTTGGTGTTTACGACTTTACTGAGAAAAAGTAGGCGGACAGTTAACTATACAGACGGAAGTATGACAATTATGAATTTACATAAATTGAAGAAATGTCAGATGAACCTACTTATTAAAATAAAACTGCGTGGACCGCAACATCTGGGACAGAGGAAAGTGGGATAAAAGATTTGGGAGGCAAGGAGTCAAAAGAGAAAACAGCAAAAAGAGAGAAAAAGTGTTTATTCTGCACAAACAAAACACAAAGGTTTCCTACTAATGAATTTGCAGGAGATTTTTTCGCAGAACCAAGCAATAGGAGAATTGAATTGAACAGACAGCTGTGCTGCTGGGCAGTTTGTTGCGCCACTTCTTCTTTCCAGCTAAAGCACTAGGCAGTGGTGAAGGGTGGGCGTTTTGGGGGACTGTCTTATGTAATTTTGACGTTCGAAAGGTGCTGATTCTCAGCCTAGTTTGAATAAATTACTTTTGAATTTTTTGAAGATCAGGATTACCTGATCTTCAAAAAATTCAAAAGTAATTGACTCATTAGAGTCACCTCCAAATTCTCCGTAACGATAATACAGCATAGTCGGGCCAAAATTATTACTACCTATAATGTATTGTACTGGCTTTATGGTGTATAATGCTTCTACACCATAAAGGTAGCCTAATAGTCACCGTTCGTTATCACTTCGTGTTATATAAACAACTTTAACAAGTACCCTACGTTCACATATACGACACTTGACCGGCAAACCCTATAGCCTGCAGTGCCTGTAGTCTATGCTATTGTGAGCTATATGGAAGTAGCACTCGCTTTCTACCTTGTGTTCATGCGTATTCGCTAGTTGATAATATTATCTGAATTGTCTAAGGGAGATCTTTATCTTTTGTTACAGAAGATATTGTATATTTGATCTGAAATTCTTTGAATGCATTAGCGATGAATTGGAGGACATGTAACTGCCTCATGCCTCCTGTAAGAATATTTTACTGGGAGCTCCAAGTCCAATGTACTAACATATATAATTTTGATGTAGAGAAAGAAACCTATATGGACAATATTAAAGATGACGTAGATTAGTTGATAAAGAGAAGATACGGAATTAATATCGAACGAATTCTAGGAAACTATAAATCAACTATTGAACTAGCTCCGCTTATACCAGTTACATGTTAAAGCGTGATTATGAAATCTATTAAACTACTAAAATACTATCTATTATTATCATCACGATTTAGCATTCCCGACTTCTGAATTCATTACGAAACTAATAACCATATTGACATTGCGAAACTGTGTTGATTTACTTGGCGTGCTTCATTTGTTTCAAAACGAACTATGTGCAGATACCCTGATACCTAGTTCTTACGCATTAGGAATGTTCTAAAACAAGACGTAAAATCAATAGAATAATGGTTCCTGTCATTTCCTAAACGATACATTATTAATATTTCTTGCGTGTACTTTATCTTGCTTGATAATGTAACAAAATTACCTAATACGGGTATAATAGGAAGCTGGTTGCTAGTTGATAGATAAACATTTAGATAAAATAGTTTACATGTGCTATAAATTTTATTGTTCAGTGTTGTTGTAAAATGGATAACAAATAAATGTTCCCGAGACCTGTAATAGGTAGGACTTATTCACATTAACTTTAGTTGACCAAACTCAAACTATTTATTACACATAATATAACATCACGCCTTATTTCCCTGAAGGGTTAGGCAGAGGTGTACCTACAGTAGGTACACCCACATTTCGCCAGTTATCTTTAAGTCCCATGAAATAGGTGGCGAACTTATTGCCATAAACCGGGCACAAATCTCTGGGATGGTACTGAGAGATTCCTAATAGAAAAACCCTAATATCACTCTGCCCGACTTTGGAATCGAACCCAGGACTTCGTGCTCAGCAGTAGCGCTTGCGACCACTAGACCAACGAAACAGTTAAGACATTTATTTACGGGCACTTTTGAATTGTCAAGGAATCGATCAGTCAGTAATATGATGCTGGTTGCCCATTTCAAAGCGTAGTAAGTACCTATGGAGAATAACGGGCAAGAAACTCCATGGACACTGAGCTGAAGCATTTTAAGACGTATGTACGACGATGTAAATATAAATTCAATGGCCATTGCGCATTAATATGGATTCTACCGCCATTAAAAAGCTTGTCCAATTAGTGGAAATCGACTAACCTTTAACATCGGATGCTATAAGAGATGAGGCGGATCGTTAAAAATGTATAGATGTCTACATCGAGCAATTTTCCAATAGTCTTTTTAATAGCTCGGAGTGATCTGTAAAAACTAAAACCACATTCCATACTGCTAATGAAGCGAGTGGATTCACTACCACATCTAGCGATCGAGCTACTTCTAATTTTAGCTCACTAATCACTTGCACTAATCAAAGTGTAAACATGCTGCAATACATTATCTGATTTTGACAAGAACAAGACTGTAAAGGTCTTGATTTTCTATGTGCGGAAAGCTAGCCCGCGGCGAACCTGGCGGGGCTGCAATTAAAAGGACCAAAGTATGTACTACACCGTATAGGGAGCTTCAAGTTATGGGACTTATACTAGAACCTCAGTTTATTACAGTTTAACATATAGCTGTGCTAGGCTGTGTGGTGTGGAAATAGCCTTAAAACTGTCGATGTAAATTCTTTAAAGGGTTATTGATAAATTCAAACATTTCATTTCAGAAAAAATAATTATAGGTAAGCTAGCAAAGGGCATTAACTTTTTTCCTGACATGAAAATATTTTGATTGCCGTGAGGTAAAGGAATTAAATTGCAAGAGCTGAAGTTTATAGATGTTTTTTTTTTCTGAAATGAAAACGATTTCATTGCGAGAAGTTTATTTATTTATTTATTTATTTCGAAAACCAACAGCGTTACAAAAAGATACAACAAGATTTTATATTACTTAAAGGTTAGGCCAATTATAGGTTTTCCTGAGTAACCATAAGAGTGTAATAGCTTACGAACAGACAATGAGAAAAAACCAAAAAAAAAACTTAACATAAAAAAATAAATCTACATTCTAAATTAGATGAAAGCTAAAATTACAGTAATAGGTACATCTGGTTATGCCTAAAGGAGTTGTTTATTTTTTTAAATCTTTATAATTTGCTTCCTAAATGTAATTTTGGATGTGTTAAAAATATCCACATCGCAAAATGAGGCGTTATAGGTCCGAGTAATGCGCGTGAGTACACAGTTCCTGGCGTAGTTCGTGGCATGTCGGGGTATGTGCAGCAGTGGCGTGTGACGCGTGCGACGGCGCTGAGTGTTGAATGTCACCTGTGACACTAACTCTGAGCAGTCAAGTCGTCCGTTGAGTATGTCGTACAATAGGCACATGTCTAGGATTTTGCGTCTTTCCTCGAGAGTCAACAAGCCATGTGCTCTGCAGCTGAGTAGATATGGCATTGGGGGTTTTCTGAGACGATAGTTAAGGTGGTTTACGAATATCTTTTGTACTCTTTCCAGTTGGCTAGTGTGTATAGTGTAAAATGGTGACCAAATAGGGCTGGCGTACTCTAGTGTACTACGTACATATGAAAAATAAACTGTCTTTAGCGTCTCCGTGTTTTTAAACATTTTGCAAGATCTTAAAACAAATCCTAAATTTTTGAAAGCTTTGGCGCTTACCCTATCTATATGTTCCGAAAATGACAAACTGTATTGGTCTTGCTTATTATAGCGCCGTTAAAGTTATATGGATAGTTTAGGAAATATTTTTTGCGTGTGTAGGTGACAGTTTGACATTTGTCTACATTAACTGAAATCCTGTTTTGAAGGTAATAATTATGTAGATTATCAAGGTCAGTCTGAAGAGTTTTACAATTATCAATACATCTTATCTTGTAGTATATCTTTTTGTCATCAGCATACATAATGTATTTGGAATGTTTTATGGCGTCACCTATATCAAATAAGTAGGCATTATAGAAAAGGGGCCCTAAATGCGATCCCTGCGGTACACCACTGGGGATTTCTATAAAATTAGAACGATAGCCGCCCACCACAACTGCTTGTGATCTCTTAAACAAATAAGACTGTACCCATCGTAAAAGGTCGCCGCGAATACCCAAACGAAATAATTTATCGAGCAGAATGACGTGATCCACGCGGTCGAACGCTTTTTCGAAATCAGTGTAGATCACGTCAACCTGTCCACCACCGTCAACATTTTCAGTGAGGTAGCTTGCGAAGCATGACAAGTTTGAGACCGTGGATCTACTTTTAAGGAAACCGTGTTGATTATCCGGTATTCCCGATAAGATGTACGGGTAAACGGCGTTGTACACCAGTTTCTCGAATAGTTTGCCTAATGTGTCTAAGATAGATATCCCTCTGTAATTTTTTACTTCGGTGCGAGATCCCTTTTTGTGTATAGGGACAATGTGGGCTTTTTTCCAGGCTGTGGGAAATTCACCTGATTTTATTGAAAAATTAAAAATATTACAAATAGGAATAGAAAGTGATTTGGCGCATTTTTTCCAAAACAAAGCGGGGATACCATCGCATCCAGAACCTTTACCAATATCTAATGCATCCAGTGCTCTCTCCACAGTCGATACTGAAAATGTTAAGCTTGAGATTATATTGTGACATGTGTCTGCGTGTTCAGTTGTTGTTCATCATGACATGAAACTGCTATGTTTTAATAAACGTTGAATATTCGGTCTTCCAAAGTTAACCTTCGTAATAGTAACTCATTATTCAAATGAGAAGCTTCTAATATTTGTTTGATTTTCATTGTCAAGTCATCATGCAAATTAGGCAAAACATATTCATAAAAACTTGGTAGTCACGAATTTTGTTTATAATTAAGTATCATTCAGTGAAGTTGATCTTGACACTTAACTTGTGTCATCATTGTTTAGTTCTGTTGCAATAAGCTAACAGGTGCTTCTTCAAATGTTAATACGATATTGTTGTTTTATTAATTTGGTCAATAACATTCAAAAAATTCATAATCATTTTCTTTAGTACGCAAATACGCTCATTTTTCGTTTGGTTCGCATGCAACGTATGTGCATATCGCTTTAAGCCTCAAGGGACCTCTTCTTTAAAAGGCTAGACAGGTTTAAAAGTAAAAAAGCTTTTTCAATTTGCAGGTCTTATTTCTGTCTAAGTTTAAGTGTAAAAATTCTAAGTAAAACTCACTTAACTTGCTTGTTAAGTATCACGTTGGGTGTAAAACAAGTGACTCGCTCAAGGCAAATTCTTGGCGAGATTACTGCAAAGTTTAAATTGTACTCTAGGGGTGTGTGTAATACCTACATGTCATTTATTTATAAGATAAATGGTACAGACAGTGGAAAATACAATGAAATTGCAGTAGAACAAATGCCAGATCAGCTAAGGGCTTGGGAAACAGTTACCCAATTCAAATTCAATTTACAATACATGGAGTAAAAAACCTTGAAGAAGTCAGACAATCGGATTGATACAAGCACTCAAGTAGTTTAATTGCCCGATGATTATCAGCTTTTCTAAACGCGTCTGCCATGATTCTGGAATTCTGAAATTTTCAGAGGCGTTTTAAGGAATACCTATCGTCTTTCGACATTTGTAATAACGTAATCAAATACATATTTTTTACAAATGTCTGGTGATCAAAATACAAAAAGTCACGCAATAGACACATTAGGTACGCAATCGCATCGTTAGAGTAAATATTTTTTAAATTATTGCAATTGCACTTGCTTCACGGTATATCATCCTTAAGACTGATGATCCAAAGTTAGCTTGGAACCGATATAGGCTGTAATTACACCGAAACGAGCTCCACGTGAATATATCTATAGTACCGATGGTATTAGAAGCGAAAAAGATGATATCGGTCCCATTTTCCAGAATAAAGGGCCTTTTGTAACGCGTTTTCGCCCATGATAATATTTATAGCCACCGCGAAAACTGATACAATAAATAACGTTAGATTCTGCTCACTAATTCGTTGACAACCTTAAATAAAAACAAGCAACCCTAAATTGGTGCAAGAAGCGTGTGATCACAACGAGACACGCTGCAGGCGACAGAGTTCCTAAGAAGATCTACAGATTGTACCGCACCGTAATACACAATACATTTAGCTCTACGACTATTTACCTAATACAGCATGAGAACCGTGCTAAAGTCGAAATTTCAAGCAGTAATTGGCAATTGTTTAGTTCATTCACTTCATTCCAATTCAATTTCGTGATATTTATAGCATTTAAGTGACCATACAACGGTCAAAAGTCACTCGCTCGGATACCAATATTGTGTATCTCGTTATTTCGAAACGTTTACACAATTTGCTTATTATTCGGTAGTTAGACTCTTTTGCCTTTACCGATAATATTCTGTACATATCTGTTTCGAAGAAAAACGTTCTAAGTAAATAGCACTCTTTGAGATTTCACAAGATTCTTTGCGTGTGATTGTGATTGTCAAGTATTTGTAAATGAGAGGTCTTTAAGTAATTATTTCAGTAATATGTACGTGTTTATGTCAGAGGTAATAGTTAAAAGGTCAATATTAACTTTAGTAATTACTTGAAAGATTTTGCAAATTTGGACACGCTAGACTCTATTTTGCCCGTAAACTAAGGTTTAGGGATTCTCATCTTTGACTCACAAACATCAAAATAGGAGGATTGCTCTCAGAGTATACACTTACATGTTCTGACCTTAACGTTTGCATTAACCTTACATGATCAGACTTCCGACACGGATGATCCGAGTATAAACGAAGATAGCCGAAGTACTCATAACATTTCTCAGCTATCTCCAAGCACGGAATACCTATGTATTTGCTACTTAAGTACCTAGTGTGCGTTGTGAAAGTTTACCTAAGGTAAATAGGTTACCATGGTGCTTGCAGGCCGACCACTTGTCACTTACTTGCACATAGCCTGTTACTGTTTAACGTGACTTCACACAATTCCTAGAATATTGCACCTTGCACCTTTGAAATGTAAAACATTTGTTAGGAGCAAAAAGGTTTAAGTCCTACTAATTATCTACTGGTTGAGGCAGTGCCGCTTTGACTTCACAATTACTAGATATTGCATATGTTTAATACATGGAAGTAAAGTTGTGAATGTTTCTCACAGTGCCTATACTAGTGCTATTCTGCTTAATTCTTGCATATCCAAAGTCCTACTGGGTGCCCCCAGTTTAGCTTGGCATTTCTAGCGGATCTGCTTTCAAAGGTATATTCTAACAGTGTATAGAATTTTCTATCTTACCACCTGCCATGTTATTCTTGGCATCGGAACGTATCAACTTTCATATTATTTGACAGCTCATATCTTCAGTTTAGATCAGACTTAACTTCTCTATATATATTAACGAAGTCTTTCCAATCTACTTCAGCTTACGGGTGAGATTAAAATCAATGGTACTGCTAGGTAAGTACATTGGAAGAAATGCTTTTCGTTCTAGAATATTAATGGCAACATTAAATGGCATTATAGGGACAAGCCTTGCTGCTTTGCTTTGTAACAAAGTTGTTTAGATTACAAAACAGTTTGAGCAAACTGCTCTTAAGTTGATAAGGAGTGTTGAACTTTCAGGAGAATTCTTGGTAGTAATTGGGAGAATTTTTATTGGCAAAGGCTTCCCCATTGCCAATAAAAATAACTCCCTTCGGTTTGGTTCAATGGGTAGAAAAAGTAATATGAGACTTGCTGCAT
The DNA here is from genome assembly GCA_949128155.2 of Xanthia icteritia. Lineage (NCBI taxonomy): Eukaryota > Metazoa > Arthropoda > Insecta > Lepidoptera > Noctuidae > Xanthia > Xanthia icteritia. The sequence continues at coordinate 8,120,738 of OX421942.2, read as the reverse complement.
TGCCCCTGTATCACACCTTGTAAGGTTTCGGTGTGTTCTTTGCTCAAGACAGCTGTGGTTATATATTATGTTTTTTTTTTACAAATTTCGCTTATGCTTGTTGTATACCTACTGTTTATTCCTATTGCAAGTAGTATTTTTATTAAAAAACGAAACTATCTTTATACCACTGTAATCAAATGGTTTATTCAAATGCTTTGAAGTTCCAACCATCGCCATTTCTTCGATCACAGGATAGCCTGCCAAGCTTTCTCAATCCTTGTTTACAGATAATAAAGAATGTCACAATTTATGCATTTTACGTGCAAAACTGTGGGAGTTTTGCACGTAAACGTATTGACCCTTACAAGTGCAGGCAATTCACTGAATATGTAAATGTTAGTATCCATAGCACTTTTTGTCAGCTGACGAGGTGTTCAATCGGTTCTTAATGCGAGATAAAATAGGTTATGAGCGTAAATAGTCGTTTTTGATATTAGGAACAGCATGCAGCGATCATTGGTCAAGTCTTCGATATCGAAGACTTGACCAATGATCGTTGCATCGTTTTGGAAAAGGCTAATGGCACTGTTCCCTTTGCCGCAGACTTTAGCAAAAGCATCAAAGAATGTTGTCTCTTCCTCTTACTTTATAAGCTAAAAACTACACACTTTATTTGCTGGAACAAAACCTTAAATTAGAACTCGATAGTATGACGATGTGAACAGCTCTCGCAATTCACAAATTAAATTCTGATGAGAGTTTCAATCCTTCTTCAAGAACTTCTTCAGTGTTATTTATATATTGACTGCTTGATTAACAGATACGAGACTACAAAAGGTTTATTATAGATTACTACCGCTTGAATTGCTTTTCGAATAAGATAGTGCTATAAACACTTATTGGCAATATCCTTTAACCAAAAACCAGTATTACTGGACTAGTCACGGACGAAGCTTGAGATCCCGTTAGGGGAGTAAATCACATTAATGCTTTCCTACGCGTTGTACCCGTCATAGTCTGGCAGAGTTACATGTGGATAATTACGTGTATAATCCATTTCCGATGGTCCACTAGCGAATTCCTCTTAAAATAGGTTTCAACTGGCAATGGGTATTCTGCAAGTAGTTTCACTGGAAGTGAGCCTGTTGATTTGAGAATGGATCTCTTAAATTGGTCGTTGTTTTAGAGAGGATGCTACTACAAGCTTTAAAGTATTACCTAGGTATAGTAGAAGTGATAGCCTTGTGGTGTGACCGTCGGACTGCCAAGTCATGGGTCTCGAGTTCGAACCCAAGGCACGTACCTCTGACTTTTCGGATTCATGTGTATATTGTATAATTATCACTTGCTTCAATAACGGTGAAGGAAAACATTGTGAGGAAACCGACATGCCTGAGAGATATTTCTGGACGGCATGTGAAGCCAAGTCCGAGGCCCGTGGGCGGCTTTAAAACTCTGACACCAGGTAAGTCACTAACCTAACCTTTTTTTTTAGGGGCGAAATCCTCTTGGATGTCCTCCGCCCTGGGGAGGGTGGAGGGGTCTGTCAGACTCTTACTGACTAAAACCACCCCGGTGTTCCGTCTCACACTTGCACCGGGGATCATGGGATCTAATGCGACTTTCGCGATCCCCGGCTAGTGCCGGCCCGCCTCTGCGGGCCACCTCGAGTCAGGGGGGAGTGAGGTGTTAAACTCACTAACCTAACCTAACCACACGAAAAGAAGAAGACCTACGTACACACCTTAGCATTGATTTCCAACGTAAATAAACCAAATAAGTCCACAAAATAAATCTTTCACCTTTAACGGTATCTTAAAACACGACAACTTAGGAATAGCGACAGCATAATAAGATAACAGCGTACAAAATTCCTTTTGTAGGAGCTATAAAGAATCCTAATCTCCAAATGAAATACGCAACTAAATCAAAACATATCAGTTCGAAGACAATGTCTCAGCAGGTGGACATAGCTGACGACAACAGAGGTAGAACACGGAATTCTGTGAGCATCGTTCGTTCTATCACATAAATTATCCGTGTGCTCCCATACGGTGCGGGTTGCGCTTGCGCTGGGTACACAAGGCATGAGCTCGGAGAGATTAGCGAGTTGAATTTGAATTTTGGCGTGTACAGAGTATAGTGTCTATATTATTAAAACTAAATAAACATGTATGGATAATTATAAATGGATAATTATAATTCTATTAGCGATTGTAATTTATGTGAAATAAATGATTTGAAAATGAAATGCAAAATGAAATAGACACGATGTTGCGTTTTGATATTAGATTAAGAAAGAAGAGGTGCTGGTGCTGACATCGATATATGTGCTATTTGATTTAATTATTTTCTTAATATTTTTGCATTAATGCATACTGTATAGACAGTAATAAATAAGAGTTAAGCTGAACAAAATGTATACTATATAGGTCGAACAAATTGTTTTAATCAACCTTTCTGTCACTAAAGGCACGTAGTCTCCCGTCTTGTTTATAATACTAGCTACTCATAAATGAATATTTCATCCATGTTTTTATTTCTTTCAATGAAATAATTGGCTTCGTTGATATGTATAACGCGTCGTAAAAGGCGATAACAGCGCTCATTCTCCAACACTAAGCCATTAAACACCATTTAATATTCCATACAGGCAACTGAGATAAAATAACCTATCCGCGATAAAATCGCAATTGATTCGCAATTAATTCCCTTCACACGTACAAAAAATATATTGGTTACTAATAACAGTAATTCTATCCTAGTTAATTACAATTTTTCGCCACCCACTTTTGTCTTGGGTCATAAATATTGTAACTAATGCACGCCCATTCGCTGTCAAGCGGTACCGGCGGTATATCGGAAGAGGTGTTCAGATACGAGCTGGTTGACGTATGCTACGTTATTAATTATAGCCAGTCTGGTGAAGTATTTTCATATATGCATGGGAATTTAATCGTAAGGTCTGTTAGGAAAAGCTCATTGGTTAACGAGACGTGTGAATTAGCTGTTGGTTAACTTTACTTTGTAGGTAATTTCCTGTACAGTGAACAGGCTGTGGTGTCGTGGATAGATGTACACCTAACGCTGCAAACTATCGAGTCCTTCTCTTCACTTTTTGCTTCGGCTCTTATTATCCTTCTCTTATTATCCTGCTCTTATTTCTGACAAGGCGTCTGTTCGTAAGTCCGAATGAAACATTGCATGTCGTTTCGTCTCTGCACTATTACAGCTATTCACCTTGTTGTAGGTCGAACAAGTTTGATCGATGGTTTTGTATTGCAACACAATCGACTGGACTGTTATTCCGTTTTGTCTACACAGTTGCATATTGACACAGTAAACACTCGCCGATCATCGATTCACGAGCCCTTATTCTAATGAGTGCAAGTCACTTGATTTAATCACTAAGTTGCAATAGTAGTTCACTCGTAATTTGTAGTGTGGCATATTTAGACCGCGCTGTCTCATTGTTGAGCTAAGCTCCTTTGAGGTTGACGCTTCCACCGGTCTCGATTATTCTGGTTTTATTGAATTCGTCGAAAGTCTAGTGTATATTTCCAACTGCTCGGTCTATTTCATTCCCGTTACTAATACCTAGTATCACAATACCTAGTAATCTAATATCTTTGACTCCATTGCGTAAACTTACTAATATTCCTATTAATCTTACAAAACTACGCAAAATTCTTGTTCTGGGAATAGGTTCACTATGATTGCCCAATTTGAACTGGTGACCTTTCGATCGTAAATCCACACCCTATCTCTGGGCTATGTGTCTATCGGTTAAATGTAAATATCTTAAAGGAATTTTAAGCGACCTGACTTGATATGCACGACAGATTTGTAAAATGGCACGGAAAATGGTCCCAAATATCACGCACTTATCCGCAATTTTGTAAACGAAACAATGGCGGAAAGACGAAAAGATAATGTTAGAGACAAAGTTGAATACTAAGGGGAGCTTGTCGTGGTGTTTATACTAGATTAGCTTACGTTTGTTTACTGAAAGCTATAGAAGGGTAATCAGGTGGAAAAGTAAAGGACACTGACACACACTTTCCAAGTCTCTCAAAAAGTTGCCGAGACAAGATAGTAATTTTCTTAACTACGGAATAACTGAAGATGAGATTATTGAATGTCAAAATAATCGTTTTCAATCGAAGCTCACCTGAGTTGCGCATGATAAATCTTCGAAAAACAAAAGAAAGATAAATTACTAACCTGCCAGTATGTCTCATTGTACTTATTGGACTTGTAAAGTTAAAGTTAGCATCATAGGTTAAGGAACTCATTATACTAATGCAAAGATGTGTGGCGTATTGCCAATATTCACTTGAGCTTTGGTACTCTATTTGGTAAGCTATTCAAGAAATTATGACACTTCCTAGGCATTTGTCTTCTGTCTTTTGATAGGTTCATCAGATAGTTCAATTTATAAGGATTTTGTTGATATGTAAGTTCATTGTTAGCGGAACCGTTAATATTATAAACATCAAGAACTTTAAGTTCAGTAGTAAATATAATATTTCCCTCGCTTTACTTTATGTCTTGCTTGAGTAATCTTAAATCTCAAATATCTGTTTGGGAGCTTTCGACTCTTACATTTAGGTATAGCTGGTTGCAGTTCTTACCTATCAATTCCTAGTTTGATGAACTTTAGCCTCTAATATAATTCAATGTTAAAATACAAAGCACTTTATATGACATAGAATTGAAGCAGTAAAAGCATACAATATTTCTTACTATGTATATTTGATCAGGTTTTAAAAGAACTGCAAATGGTCAATGGCGTCGCCGAGTTGTTAAGAATCCTATAATGTATGCGTTGTCACGTACTTCCCTTACAAAATTTACAAGAATCAAAAGCGGTAACTTCAGAAGATGCGGCTTTAATAAATCATTCTAATATGACAGTAACTAATATGAACATATTTAAAAAAAAATTAATGCTTAGGGTTGACACAAAAATCATTTGATTTAAACTGAAACTCGGAAAGTTATTTTAACTAAAGGGAATTTTGAAAAATTATATATTATGTTATGACCCTTGAGATCTGCGATAAAATAACACAAATTATTTACTGAAAGCAGTTAGAACCTATGAGAACCGATTGAAATTGAACCTAATGTAACTTAAAATGAAGTCGTTATTTTCATATCTAAGCCAATAATCAAACATAATTATACGGTGCAAACTGCAAATACGACCAAATTTTCTGTATATCTGTAATAACTAATTAGTACCAACTTTACAAATGTTTTAGTGTTGCTTCATAGCCTTAAGGTCTAAGGTTGCGTGAAAATCATAATATACCTGAATAGCACGTAATGAAATCGTGATAGATATTGTATAGGACTTATAGGTTGTACAAAATGTATGTATTTGAGCAGCAGAATTCCGTGTTTATTACCATTTTTATGACCGATCACGTTATATAAAGTACTGTTATTCTGAATAATGTGGCTCTTCAGTATGGAATGCGTGTTGGTTGTTCTAAACTCGTTGTAATTGATAATCAGGGTCCGCGCGTAGGGTAAGAATACTAACCATTATTTATATATGGTAATGTTGTACTGTTTGGAACAACAAGTGCCGTTGAAGATGGTATTTCGTACCTTCAATTACATTCACTCAACTTAAATGCTGAGTTCTATAGAGATCTTCAATTCTTCATAAACCACTATGCGATAAATGCGCGGTTAACTGCTGAAAACATTCTTCAGTCACCACGCTTGGCAAACAGATTCGCGAATCACTTGGAGTACTAGTATTTGCGGGCAATATGGCCGCTCTGGCAACTACGGGTGATATTCTTATTATCCACCTGGCATCATTATTTCCTAATCGTGACACGGGATAACAAAGTAAGTATGATGAATTGATGAGGCAAAAACATAAAAAATCGAACAATAAGTATATCCGTAAAAATCTCGATATTTTATAACCTACATACATCCATATCAGTAATAATCACAATATCTAGATCAAATTCAGCAGTAAACCTGCTTTACTTACCCAATCTCATTGTAACTGTATTTTGTATCTGAAATGGCGAATTCAATAAGCTATAAACACTTAAAGGTTCCATTTACTCACACCAGGTTTCTTTGAGAGATAGAACGATCGCCAAACCATTAAACTTTTACGATAGAATAATGTAATTCATTGTGACTGAAGCATGACTGGAAACACATTAGGTACTGTATTAGTATTAACTAACTAAAGCTGAGTCAAGACTTATCCCTTGCAGCTGATAGGGATATAAACAATCGGGCGAGTTCGAACTAGTGATGAGTATTATATGAATGAAGCCGAGTCAACGAAGTTCAATGCCTTATTACTTCTTTTCCTGATTCAAAAATATACCTGGATTCGGAAGAATGTTGTTTAATCAGATAATTCAGGCTTGAATGTAAACAAGTCTTAAGTTTAACTTTGCAAAGCAGACAAACGGAAAAAGCACAAACAAAAATTGTCTTATCAACAATTTATGTATCTTATCAGAACATTATTGGTTTTAGCATAGAATAACAATCATATTATATGGATTTAGGCTCATTATTCATCGTTGTCAGTTCGTATTACTGTACCACTGCCAAACCTTTCACGTACTGTGGTATGTTATATTTCCTTGCCATTTTCTTGTACAAATTCGACACACCAGCCATATATTACATTTAGCTACAAAACATTGTTCACGTCGTCGGCTATACTTCAAACTCTATCGGTACGTGACTAACAAATATTGTTGCGTTCTCGAAATTACTCGCTCGTGACAACGTGTTTCTTGTTATATGTGTCGTGGAGTCAATATTGTATGGATGAAGATTTATGTATAGTAGGTATGGTACCAGGCCATAAATGAGAGACATTTCGGGCAATAGGTACCAAGGGACGGACGGAAAATTCGAGATGTCTCAAAGACTGCTGGTCATCTTTCAAACCATCTCTTTGTAGTTGAACTGTTTGTGGGTTTGCATACCACTTGATCAACGCACCAGGCTTATAATGCTTCGAGCATTAGAGCTGGCTCAACAAAATTATAAATAGAACTTGGAACATCCGTCTTCTTCACCGACTTTTGTTCCCAGATATGATGCACATTGTTGACGACATGCTTTTAACAATAGAGTTTATCATGATAACAATATAGTCTCTTCGTTTACTTGACTTGATCGAAATGGTATTCACCTTGGCCCCGATGCCATCGCACGTTAGCATCGATACAGTCACTCTGTTGAATCGATTCCGAAACAAAAACGTTTGGATAAACGTGATGAATGATTCAAGCATCCGGCTGGAACCGCTAGATCGATGTGCTGAGTGAAGGTGGAATGTGGCTTAGACTGGATACGGAAGGTTTAGAACTGTAGCTTAGATAACGTTGAGCCCAGGAGCATAACTAATAAGCATGGTATTAAACCTTGACATTCAATTAGAACCAGCAGAAAAGAAATAACCAAAGAATCGATGGATGAATTGAGTGAAAAATGACATGGCTAGAATAGGGATGTTGTGCCAAACAGAAACAAGTTGGGATAAGGGCATAATAAGCATAATAAGTAATGCAGAAGAAAGACTACATCGCTGCAGAAATAGGCGAACTCCGACGTCGCCTACAGACAGGTCTGTCCATCCGTGTTGCAGTACCTCCATATATTTTTAGCCCTTTACGATCTTATCCTACTTCTCACGATTGCAAATTAACACACAGACGAAGAGTCGTCTATAAAGTGTTTAATAGCAGTTATACGACTTGACTTTCAATGGACCTCGTGAAGTACCTAAGCTTGCGAAAAAGGGACTTTATTTAAGAATATACTTTACCTGCAATTGGACGTTATGTAACTCGTGGCTAAGTAATAACAGCCGCACGGGTCTGTCAGGTTAAGCTACGTTTGCCTGGGTTAGTCCGAGATTCGGAAAGCACGTTAAGCTGTTGGTCACGGTTGTCATTTGTGGATTTCTGACAGTCGTTACGGGTCGTCAGAAGCCCGAAAGTCTGACAACCAGTCTTACCAAGGTGTATTGTTTTACCCAGTTACTGGATTGTGGATAGGTTTCGCTCCATGGAAAATACCTGTATTCAGATGCACCTGGTTAGACTAGAAGCCGACCCCAACAAAGTTGGGAAAAGGTTAGGCAGATTGATTGGTGGTTATGTAGCTGTAGGTAAGTAAACAGTCAAGAACCTCTTTCGGTTTTAACGTTTTTGATAAAAGATTGTGAAACTCCTCGACATATTTATAAGCAGGGCTGGGCTGTAATAGAAAAAAAGAAAGAAAAAAAAAAGGTTTATTTGTCACAGAGACACGTGCATACAAATAACAAAAATATAAAGAACATAAATATTTGGCAGCTGCACGTCATTCAACATTGTTGATGTGTAATACTTTATAACGTATCAGACTTGACCAAAAGACCGTTATTAAAATCCAGAAGAAAACCCCCAATGAATTTTCTTTAGTAAAAAACACGGTTTATTGAAGAGTTGACTTTAAACTCGGCAAAAGCTCTTTAAACTAAGCTCAGTAAAACAACATACATATCAAATAACATATTACTGCAATAAAGGATGTAATCGCGGATACACATAACCCTACGATAACCTATTAAATCGCGATTGTAAACATAATTAATTACACTGACATACTCGTAAAACAGTTATATAAAATCAAAAACGCAACAGCATTTCAATAAGCGTAGTTACCATAACGGTTCGTTCATTCCGTAATAGGTCTAAACGTATGCATTAAGTCACGGAGATATACGCCTCGTAAGTTTGTTTCGCTTTCAGAATCACGAGTTTTGCTCTCGAAACGACGTTTAAGTTGCTTTATGTATGGTCTACTAACACGCTTGGCTTGTGAATTAGAGTGTAAATATGTAAACAAACACTTCTTGCTTGGGACTTATTTGTCTGGTTTTTTGTATATACAGACGTGTTTTTGGGTAAAATTTCGGGACTAGTCAATTTAGTTCCAATAGATATGTCTTAAATATTTGTTTTCAATACGACAAATGGTTCATGAATACACTCCTTGTCCGAAGGTTCGTGAGTTTACTGAGGTCCAACAAATTATGCGCATGTAAAACGTATTAGGTGACCCATAATAGTCCATGGTATGCAGTTAAGGAGTAACTGTTGAGACATAAGAGATGAACTAAGTTGATATTTGAGTGATGGAAATATATGGTTAGCATTTGAAATTTGTTAAAGAAGAGGCTACCTATATGCAAGCACATATTCGTCAAAATGAAACGAATCACACGCTCAAATGGAAAGTAAGCTCATTTACTGCTAGAAATGAAGTAAAAATAGAAACATAATCAGAATGCAATGTACCATACATCTTGTTTGTACCTTTCATGTTATCAATAAAATAAATCACACTGTACCCGAGCTATGCAAAGACACCGCAGAACTTTTTATTATGCCAGTTGTAAAGGCTATAACCATACAATACACGGTGATGCGCTAATCTGTTTGACACAGCCCCAACCGTTGTCTCTCGGTTTTGTAGACTAAACTCGCCAATAAATTAAAATGACTTCAAACTGAATACCATCAATCGAAAATGCTTTTTAAATCAGTACTTGCAAAGTTGAATTTGGTATGCTTCACAGGTAATAGATGCGTCGTCGATATGCTCATGCGGTGTTCCGTTAGCCGCTCACCTGCGCCCGCGCTTCTCTAGTTATGCTAATGGCTGAGCGCGGCTCGCTCTCAGACTCTGAGTACTTAGTACTGAGAAACATGGAAATAAGTCCACTGGAAGATTTAGTAGTCGTATTCCCTTGTATGTAGATTAGTACTCGCAATATTTTCCTATGAAAACGGTGCTTGCACACCCAATAGAAGTCCAACGTCATTACGTAGTCATACGTATTCAAATGAGACAATCGTTTAGATAAGCATTTTCGCTCGAAACACTATATCACGTTCATAGTGCTGATAATAATTTCCAATCGATTCCTGTATAACATCGAATTTACTTAAAACATATACTAGAAAGACAAAACGAGTCAATAACTAGATATCCGGTGTATTTGGTGATGTTCCTTATCTAGTATGCGCCATTTATATCAGGGTATGGAGATATTCTGTTCGGTGAACGAGACCGTGGGTGGACGCGAAACTGTAAAGGAAATCGATTCCGCTGGACGTGTTTGAATCGAATTCTCGACACCGGGGTTAAGTGTGTGAGTATCGAGTAAGATGTTCCCTAGTTTCATTTACGGGCAAGCGAGACCGCTTCATCGGAATACGAATACTGAGTCACGGTATGTGCATGCTTAATTGTGCATGCTAAGTGGTATGTTATAACTTTACTAGTTGCCGCTATTAAACTGCCTATGTTATGATGTTGCACATTATAAATGGTTCACGCTAAAAGGTTCTTCAAAGGTTCTATTTTTGCTTGATAGTAAATTTTGTAATTAAAAACATTTTACGCACGAATCAGGGTTTTAATTTAGACAGTTTTATTTATAGTTCATGTTTAACAAGTAGATTTCGAACAAGGTTATTGAAAGAAACTAAGATTTCTTAACAATGCCGTTTTTCACTTTCTTCTTCTTCACGTCTTACACAATCAACACTATATGACAGCAAATTGCTCTTCTAATGAACAGTTAAAGTTCGACAGTACAGTTCATTAAAGTTTCACAAAGCATGCTATTATTATTATAGACGGAAGCTCTTGGCGCAAGCGTGAGACATTTTAATGGATCAACTCTGCACGCATCGCTTTGTCGTCGATATCGAGTACATCTCGCATTGAGTCGTGAAATCGATCATTGCCACACAATCGATTGGTGACGTAAGTTTTTACACTGTAACTTCATTAGCGTCATTATTGAATTAGCGTGTTACAACTAGTAGCGTTAGTTGGTTGTTATTGAAAACGCTCACGTATTTAATGATTTTCGATCAGTGAATAGTATTAGCGATGGTTATAAATTTCGCAAGTGATCGATTTGTAGGCCCGCCCTGAGAGCAATTAACCACGCAACTAGCTTATTACTAAAATACTCATTCAATAGAATATAATGAAGTTATTGGAATAACTTCATTATTCTATTGAACTTACATTTGTAACCAAAAAGACCATTGGGTAAGATTCAAGTTGTGCATTAGCTTGACTTTTCCGCACGAGAATATTTTTTCAATCTCCGAATTTTCGTTTTTGTTGTCAACTTAACAGTTATTCATTGAGCTCTTTGTAAAAAGGCTTGCATGAACATTCTCAAAAGGTTATCGATTTTGTTCGTTTGCAAATCGATTAAAATATCATAAAAGAAAAGCGTGACCAAATTGTGTTTATGCTTTTTTGTAGGGACCAATCCCGTCACGGCTGTTACCAAAGACTACAGTTGTCTAGCTGTTGTCACCGTCTGTCCCAGTTTCTGTCACCCATCTGTCAGTTTAGACTTTTTCATCGGTAATTCGATTAGCGGTGTTATCACGTTCGTGAGTAAACCGTTTGTTCCGCTATTCCACGACTCGGGCCAACTCGTGAATTTTCACAGCACGTGCATGTATTTGATAATGGAGAATCGGATATAATGGAAGCACTCGGCAAGTCGACACGTTTTTGAGAGGAATATATAGATAGATAGATAAAATACTCTATAGAGGAATATAACCTCATTGCTGAAGCGGTGGACAGTTATAGACTTCGCTGACATGGAGGAATATGCCTAATATAATGTAGTGTCTTAACATTGTCATCGCTAATCCTGTTAGACTGCAGACGTACCAATTCCAACGGCTTCCCAAGCTAAGAATTTATACATAAATCAATACGTCATTCTGAGTGGCCCAAATGCAAGAATACTGTTTTGTTTCTATACTAGAACTGTATGTATCTTTCTTTTTAATGTAGTTCCTTCAATCCCGTTTTCAGCATTAATTACGAAGAGTAGTATTGATATCTATCTACTGGATGTCAAGCAAGCCTTTTTGCTGTTGTAACTGGAAGCTATTAGTGATAGTTTAGTTTTTACCACAGTTTAACTATCTATTACGATCTTATATGTTGTGGGCGTATACCGTTTTTATATGAACCTAGTGGTTGCGAGAGATTGCCAGGAATTCTTGCAAATAGGTTTCTAGGAAAACATTACTTAGTTTCTCTTGGTATGTTTATTTACAAGTCGTATTTGATCATGTAATACTTTGTAACGGTGACAGGTTGGGAATGTCTGCGTTAGATAGTTTCGATAGAAGAGTAATGAAATTCTTCATAAAGGTAGTTTTAATCTAACGCTTTTACAACAAACTTCCCATCGACATTCGAAACTTACCCATTAAACGATTTAAAAACTGTATTAAAACCAAACTTTGCAAAAAAGGGTACTATAAAATTTTAGATTATTTAGATGATAAAAAAGCTTGGGATTGAGCTGCTCGCTCTGCTAAGCCTTATGCTAAAATCATAAAATCAATACCAGTATTATATAAAAATTACATACAAAATGACATTATTACTTTGTAAAGTATTTTTTTTAAATTTTATTTTTTTAAATTTTGTGAATGTGAGGACTATGTGGATTTTTTAATTATTATTATTTTTTCTTTCTTATTTAGTTTTAATGATGGTCTGGCAGTTTGAGTAGTTTATGAGGCCTACCCAAATGTCCTTTCTTTGGTATTGTTCGTCGAGTTGAGCTCCTTAAGTTCTGGGTTGAGCTCCACGATTACTGACAAATGCTTGCACTGACAGGACAGGTCCACTCAAATCTGTGTGGTTCTTTTCTCAAAAGACCATTTCAGACACTAATCTACATGGTCCTCATATGGCCTGACCAAGATTATGTCTGGACTTTAAAAGAGACTATGACCTCTGAGTTTGTTTCGGCCTTTCTTCTCAGAGTAGTCAGATAGGAAACGCCGAACTCATCTAGCTAATTTTTAATTATTTTTTTAAGATGACGTGTAAAAGTGATTCCAATATCCTATTTACAGAATAAACAATTTCATTTCATTTCATTTCATTTCATTTCATTGGCGCAAGTAACTCATTTTCTTTCATCATCAATAGCTGCATCAAGAGCCCACACAGCAAAAGTTCAAAGTATGTAGTTGTCATACTGATTTTTAAACTCTTTCCAAACGCATAATGTTCATTGTTCATCACTGTAAGTCAAAGACAATATAAACTCCACAACATCTCAACAAACAAACTATTCTGACCTAATTATTGCTCACAGCACAATACTGACTGATAGAATCATCTTAACATCTAATCATTTACCTTCCTAGTTCACGAGTACCCCCAGCAGCCCTTCGGCAATGTCCGTCAGGTAGTCGTCAATCATCGTGACTCGTTCGGGACGTCGTGTCGTGATCGCGGCCCACCCAACCCGCGCGCGCGCATAACTGTTACACCGTTGGGTACAAGCTGTACAAGTACTAGATAGATAGAACCAGAAGGCTCATCCTCATGCCTCACAAGTTGATCTGGATCATCCATGTCATGAATAAAATTAATTTTTGCTCATTCGATGATCACTCTCCAATACAACTTCAATGTTTACCGCATCAAGTGATTTTTAGCTGCCATCAGAGTTTTCTTGTCTCCAGCTAGTCTAGCAGAAGACTCAACTAAACTAGCATTTCTCTCTCTACTTAGTGCTAAAAGCCCGCTTTTCTGATTTGTGCGTTGTGACTTGGGCATGAGCCTAGTGCCTGTACCAAATTAACAAACGGTCTTTAGTTCAAAAATATTGTATTTGCTGGTAGCCGACGCTAGGGCAACAAGATTTGTTACTTCTTACAGTTTGGTTCTTGAGAAGAGCAACTCTTCTGAGCTGGGGAGTTGCTCTTCTGAGCTCATATTTTTGATTTAACAAACCGTGCCCGCTATGAATAATCCTCATCTCCGCTATATAGTTTTAATTACCGTGGAACTAATTACATATGAATATGTATTAATTTGATATTGCAGGAAGAAGGAGATTGTAGTTTATAATGGTGGTGTCCTGTTACAGACTGTAAGGTCTCCATTGATGTTTCGTTCTTCACTGTTATTATTTCCATTTACTTTATTCGATTTGTGAACCTATGTATTACTGGAATCGTTTTCGCTCAGCTTATAGGCAAAGAAGCTCATAAAAACATGTAAGTACAGCCACGTGACGGTTATGGGACTGGACATTGGACAAGTGACCTACATAAGGGACCTGTTTTCTTCGTTGACGCTCACACTTGCGTGGGAATTGCTGTACTACAGACGTTCGTGTGTAAGTGTCAGCTGGAGTTTTTAAAACTGTGTTCTTTACGCTTGTTTGTCCTAGCGGCATATTGACAAAGTTCACGTTAGTACTGATGGTGGTCTACAATCTCCCTTCGTTTTTATATCGAGTTTGATTTTTTATCATACTACTCCTCTAACTATTGATCTCTCGATTTGCTTGCGCTGTTCAGTACTCTGGTCACATTTGCCAAATATATTTGGGTCAGCTTCCACACTACTGCTATCAATCAGAGCGCAGTAATTGGTTAACGAGACCACTAAGTCATGTCTCTTCTAATGCTGACTCCCACGGCCAAGCTTTGCAGATTGAAACATTCCAGTCCAATTGTTTAATGAAATTCGTATGCCTAAGCTAGCTTAAGATTCTTCATCTTCTTAACACACTTCCAACTTCAGTCGTTAATCAAAAGTAAATCATACTATTTTATATTTACCTTTCTCGTACAGACGGACAGATTTACACCAGTTCATAACAGACCGGTCGTGCGACTTCATCCGATTTATTTGCAGTGTGAGTGAGAAGGCAGCTGACGGATTTGTTGCACATAAATACATTAGTTTATTACGCCACGTTTGTTTCCGAGTTTTGAATTATAGAGTTAGGAATAGGTCGGTGGACGGTTAAATATTTTTCTTGTTTGAACTCCCGAACATATTTTAACGTAGAGTTACCAGTTACTCTATCTTAGTTGACAGTGACACGTCGGAATCGTGAACCGAGTATGTGTTGTGTAATTAGAGATAATTACTTTTTTAAGGTTTATGTAATTTCTCAGGTATTTTCCGTCACCTTTTTGATGCCTTATCTTGATCTTTAATTCTTATTTTGACGTTGTACACATATTATGAACGTGTATTTACGCAAATTATGTGTTGCCTGAAGTACCTACATAAAAATTAACAACATTATTTACTGGTGCTAAATTATGATTCATTGCAATATTGGTATGGTCTATTTTGCAATAAATATTACCTTACATACTGGTTCAAAAAAGTAACCATAGATATTCTGAAATCAACCAGAATGGTAACGTTTTATAATTATGAAACTTAACGATGTGGGAACAATTAAAGTACTGGACTTTAATAAACTTTATAACTGTAAATTCAAAGATCACACACAGCATTATTTTATCGTAGATCGTTAATATCATATACAATAATTTGCTTGAATGCTAATTACAATTACATTCATCATTGAACCTTCATAACATCACGTTTTCACGTGGACCATTCGTCAATAGTTCAATACCTATTTGAGTTTACCTTTTACTATACTGCGGTCTCATCGCCGATATTGGAAAATGAGACACATTCACTTTAATTTTGGCTGTGGTTTGTAATCAAATTGAGGGTACTGAAGCACCAATCTTCCTGCTAAATGTGGCATGCAGTTTTTATTCTCCCTCTTTTTCGTATGTTTAATGACTAACCTATACTCCATAGGTTTAGGTAGTTAAATAAAGGTAAACAAATCGTAAAAAGGGTTTTTATATATGACACTTTTTTGTTTAAAATGACGATAACCCAAACTAAATTTATTTTAGAGTTTTACGATAGTTTCTTCTTGTATTAATGTATGTTAAACTTTATCATTTATTCATAAACTACTCTTCTTAAATGTAACTGCTTGAGCACATTTTTTTTGTTAGATTTCTAATAATAATATAATATTTTGTAATTTGTCTATTGTAAAGAGTCGAAACTTTAAACGTCAACGAATTATAACGTTGCTAAATGAAAGAGTACAACTGTGACGTAGCATTTTAAGCAAGACAACTGAAGTGACAGTGGTGCCGATTGTCTTGTACACCGAACTAAACTAACTAAACTATCACTAAAATTCCTTACTTTTTACTATGAGAATCTTAACGCTATTCTGCAATAAAAAGTCTCTAAACTTAAAAATTATTTTGACACAACTAAATCGAATTTAACAATCCGACTCCACGTGATACACACTTGTTTGCCCTACTCCGTGAATTTTTTAGAGCCGGAGGTGCGCAGGGGGGGCAGCCTCGACGTGTTTTATATGGAATTTTTCACGTTTTGCATGGAAAATAAAAAAAAATATTACCTACGTGTTGATAATTAGGGGTATAGGGGTTACATAAAGCGGGTCGAAATTTTCATTATTTTTGCGATAGGACACACCATTTTCGAGTTATAAGCAAAAGAAAAGAAAAAAATATATATACAGCACTGTTTTTGCATCTGAAGTCGAGATTCGTGTGAATTTTAGTTCATGACAACTAATAGTATTCCACACCATATTTTATCGCGAGTAAAAATGGTCAGATTTAGGTAGACAATTAAAATTTTAGGTGAAAAACATCAAATTCAGAATAGCAAAATTGTAATTTTCACTAAATTAAAATCTCAGTGCCATCTTAGTGCTGTCAAACTAAAATATAGTTAAGTTGTGTCACTTTAGTCTATTTCAGAATGGGAAGTCATCGTTTGACAGGAATAAACTAAATTTTAGTGATTTTTAGTAGTTTAGAGGCCTTTGTGACAAGAGAATCGGCACCAGTATTACGTTTAGTCGGTTACTGGACAGCTGTCTCATTTTTTTTTTGTTTACTTTTATTTAACTACCTAAACCTACGGAGTACAGTGTCAAAGTGTTTATACCGCCTATGGGTTTCTGACTTGGCTTTACATGCCGTCGAGAAATATCTCCCAGGCATTTTCCTCCCGATGCTTTTCTTCACCGTTTTCGAAGCAAGTGGTAATTATACAATACGCACATGAATCAGAAAAGTCAGAGGTGTGTGCCTTGGGTTCGAACTCAAGACCTATGATTTAGCAGTCCGACGGTCACACCACTAGGCTATCACTGCTGTGGGACCTATATTGGGTTGTATTGACGCGAATAGACCAAAAGAACATTTTCAGCGGACTACCCAAAACATCAGTGTTTTAATTTGTGAACTGTTACTGACCTCTTTTCAGTTTTGTCACCTTCTTACGTTATAGCTGGTTGAGGTTATTCTGACTACATTGATAGCGCCCGCCATTGCGGTAATAATTTCAAGACATTCGATTTCTTCCTTTTTATCAGTTATAGGTACCTATTGTCATAATATCACCATTCACGCTCCTGCTCTTATCTCAATTTATTTCGGGTCGGCACAACATGTCTTTTTCTTCCATACTTCTCTATTAATCGTCACCTCGGCAGTCACTTCCTTTCTAGCCATATCTTGTTTCACACAGTCCATCCATCGTTTCTTTGGTCTGAGGCCCTAGTGCGAGTCTCTTTTAACCATCTCCATTTTACGCATCGACCGCGTTCGGCGGTTCGTTTGGCAGCCGGCCGGCCTTCACCAGTGAAGGGACAATCAGAGCGCCGAACGCGGTCGATGCGTAAAGTCGAGATGGTTAAAAGAGACTCACACTAGGGCCTCTGTATCACTTACTGTCATATCATAATCATTCATGGACTGAGCGTGAGCACCATATATAATTACCTAACCCAATGATAATTACAAATACATACATGACCTAGCTAACAAGTAGTGTATAAAAATAAAAAAAACAAAAATAAAACAGCTGGCAGGAATGTGGCCTATTCATTGTCAGCATCATCACTATTCATAAATACTCGACACTGTGCACCTGTTTACAAATAATAAATAGTAATCGTACACATTGTGATTTATATTTTGATATGTGAATGGCTATGTTGTATTGAGTTCATTCCCCTTCTTAGTAAAATGCGTTGTTGTTTCTCTAAAATATTCTATTCAGGTTTTCGCGATGGATTTACATCTTAAGTGTGTGTATCGATGACTAATACAACGGTTTTTGACACTTGAAGCGGTCTTTTATGATTTCTCGGTAGGTGCTTTTAGATGTATTTGATGTCTAGATGGGTTCTAAGAATTTGTTTCGCTTTATTTGCCTTGAAGCTGTTTTCTATATTGGTGAGTTTGATCTTGGTATTCTTATATCGACGATTGACAAGCCTAATACAATGACTATGATCATCATATCAGGCTCTGATCGGTATAAAAGATGGCACTAGGATAATGCTTCTTGTTTTATCTTTGCCATGCTGCTATCTTCCTTCATAACGTTAACCTTGAATCCAAACCAAAACAACAGCATCGAAACCTTTCTCCGAATCAACCTGACATTGAACCCAAATAAAAAACCAATAAAGTATTTAATCGTCTACAATAATACCTATCATCGGACACCGTATCGCAATCGATTTGAAATGCAACAAAAGGTACAAACATTCGTACCGAGATGAACGAAGCGCGCTTCGGCTTCATTCGCCATCTCGCTGTGCCATTGACCCACTACAGGTTTTTGTACGTATAACGGACCGACACACTTCATGTTTATTGATTATAAAACTAATCATATAAATCGACGTATATTCTCTTTTTTATTTTTAATACCTTTGCGTAATGAAGATTCTTACGCTTGTGCACCAATATAAAAAACAGCTTCAAGGCAAATATCGTTAAACGTTTGTCAATCGTCAATTGTTTAATTACTTTTGATGCGGACAACGAACTTAAATGCCGATATAATGATGGCTCAATCATCAATAACAGTTGTATTCTTCTTTGGAATGTTATTAACGACATGCATGAACAAGAGATTTGGATTGTCATAATATTTTAAAGTGTCTTCGATATTTGAAAATTAAGCTGTTAGTTTTCAATGGCTTCCTAGTAACTTGGATTTTTTTTAAAGTTTCTTCGTAAATACTCTGAGGCCGCGCGCACTTTGGACACGAATTTGTATCGTACGTAAACGTATGATTGTGGTCGTACGAATTGAGTGCGCACACTGAATACGTTTTTCTCCGTCAAATAGTTAGTGTTCCGGTGATGTCGCATTGAACGCACGAAAAATCCCAAAAAGTTCGGATTGTTTTCGGACGTCTGAACTATACGTACACGAAGTATACGTACGACTAACTCGCACTCAGTCTACGCGCTCCCTTAGTAATTGAAAGTTCGGGATCGTTTGTGCCTGTTCGTATGTGTTCGCACGAGTAAAATTCGTACGAAAACGCGTCCAAAGTGCGCAAGGCCTCAGTTTTGCTTAATATCCTTGTCTAAAGATTTAGCCTATTGGTAACTTTTAACAACTTTCTTCTGAGCCTAAAAGTGAATATGACACTATCGGAGCTTTTAATAAATACTTAACGATTAATTTATTATAATAACCCACTTGATAAGTACCTATACCCCATTTGAAATAAGACATTTAAATAAACCTTTTTTACAGTCCATTCAACCGATTTTGACTTCTATTGCGTTGGTGGCATAACAAATGGCAGCTGCAGTAAACATTTGGTCTTGTAACCACTTTTTTGCTTTTATTGCCATTCTTATGCCTACGATATAGAAGTCAAAATCAGTTGAACGGACTGTAAAAAAAGGTTTGGTTAAATGTCTAATCTTACTTCAAATGGAGTATAGTTGCGTAAGAGATGCACGGTTGCTGCTAATTATTGCCTAATTTGCATTATCATTTCCATATAAAGTTTCTAGCAGCACGAATAGCGTCTTTTAGGACACAGAAGTCGCAATGAACACCATATTTGTCTTATAACACATCAAATTGAATGAGATTTTCGTCGAATCATAATGAAAAAAGCATAAAAAACTTTATGATTATTGTTATTAAATCCAAATAAGTTTTTATTACGCGTTGGTGTGACTGACAACCGTTTCCAAATCTGTCATTCGATAATTCTGGTGTTTCCTTCAAATGATTGGTAACTTCCTCTCATATTGGATGGAAATTATAATTAACTGTTAGTTCGTACATTTACGTAGTAGGTACAATCAATTTGTATTTCCGATGTGGATGTACAGTCGATCGCAAGTTTGTGGTAACACTTTGAAATTGAGCTGGCTTAGCGTAGTACGGAATTTAGGATAAGAGGCCATCGTATACTGGTTTTGTTACCACTGATGTGCGGCCTACTGTACTATTCACTTCGTTCAAATGTTTGTAGGAATGATAAATGCGAAATTAATTACGGTTTTCCGTTGCTGGCAAAATATTTATACAAACTGTTAAAGTGCCTGGCTGTATCGGCAATCTGATGTACCGTTAACTCGTTGGATTGGAAGGCAATAGCACAACATCAGAAGCAGAATCTGGTATTCTGTAGTTATTTACGTAGGTATCTAAAATTGGTTTTGATAAAATAAAACGACGCGACGCGCGACCTTTGGAATGTTTTCTCTAAGTAGAGGCAAAGAATAATAACCGTTAGGTACAGACGCCAGCACATCAACCTACTACAATCTGTAAAATTTCTTTAATAGATTTTCAACTTTATCACTAAAGCGTAAGGTTCAAAGTTCATTGAGAAAATTTGACAGTTTCGGGTAGGTTGACCTGCTGGCGTCTGTACTAGGTACACACGGCTACACATCAAGCTATACATTTCCAGTATAAGCTGACCTCGCATTTTACGGAAATCCTATACAATGTGAGACCTACTACTAGAGAAATGTCATGATGCCCCAGTGGTCTTCCCCTACTCTTATAGCCAATTGTTTTTTTTTTTTCATATTTATTATTGCATATTCAACACCACTTTGAGAACTCTTTTAAAATACAAGGTCCCATTAAAATAGATGGACAAATTTTTACACAGCGTTCAGTACGTCTAACCAAAGATATCCAAGCAAAAAAAAACACTGATTACAGTGATTTTATTTTGACCTAAAATAATAAATGGTGTCGGGTAACCAACATTTTTAGTGTATTTTCGTTACCTGATTTATTTTTCTTGCAAGTATCTAATGCGTTTTTCTTTTACCATAGTCCTTATTTTGGTGGTCTGAATGATTTCTAAAAGTGTGTCCATCTATTTTAATGGGACCTTATACAGGCTCATGGTAGGTATACCTATTAGGTACTTTCATGCAGACGCCATAAAGTTTAACCCTTGCATTTGTTGGATAGTTCTCAGACTTGAAGGCCTCGCCTCTCATCCACGAGGTTGTGGGTTGTTCAAATCCGGGCAAGTAACAATGTGACTTTTTCAATTCTTATGTAGTTTCTGAGTTTATCTTGGTCATTACTGACATCGGTGAAGGAAAACATCGTGAGGAAACCTGGACATTAAAATAATATAAGACTGAATTCGCCAACCTTTCTTGAGCAAGCGTGGTGATCAATGCTCGTGCCTTCTTAGTATGAGAAGAGGCATTGGTCCTGCAGTGGGACAATAATAGGCTGGTATTATTATTTATTAGAGAAGGTAGAGGTGTGAAGCTTTAATATAAACATTTCTGCCACCGATCTTACCCTGAATTCCTTAGTGCAAAATACGATAAGTCTCACATTACGTTTACCTCCGAAATCCAGGTAAAAGTTTCAGGCTTCGATAGTTCTAACTAGGGTCGCCAACCCTACTGTATAATAAATATATCCTGTTATATTAGTGGCCTAAAAAATAAACATTAAAACAAAATGTAGACGAAACTACTATACATATATTCATTTCAATACAAAATGGTGAGATGTGTATTATGATGTATTAGTAACCATAAAGGCTCAAAGTAGCAAAACATATTATATGCATTTCAAAGATAACATATTTTTTAAACATACCTAAGTACCTACTTTATGTATAATGTACTTATATTTTTTTTTCGCCGTCTACTATCTTTTTACAAGCAATGGCTTCGAATATACTATATTTGATATAAAAAAAAGTTGGCAACCCTAGTTCTAACAGTGAAGTATTAATATTTCAATGTATCATGTTACTTATTCAAATGAAGCAGTTCTTGCTCTGTGCACGTTGCCGCCTGCCTTATGTTAATGGGCCGTGTTTAATTAATATTTATTTCTTTCTCTCTTGTTTTGAGGGCGAACTGAAATTAATACTTATTAATTGTATTTTCTGTACTTTATGGTTTCTGGTTTAACTGTTTCGTTATAAAATGGCGCTAAAAATACTTTCACGATTCTAGCACTCATATTTTAGTGTATTTCGTAAAAACAACTTGTTATTCTCTTCATAATTGCTAAATGTAAAAAGTTAAGTCAAATATTGTTTTATTCAACACGTCTTCCAAAGTCTTTGTTTCCTAAGTAATTCTCACTTTTGTCGCAATCTGTGTACAAAGTGTACCCCAGCCAGCCAGTTGCGTAGTCGGGAAACCTGACCACGACAATCGTGTCTATCACCTGTTAAAACGCCTTATAAACCACCCAATGACATTTTAAAACACACTTTATTCATAATAAGATAACGTCTATATTTCACTGACGTGATAAACTTCGATATTTAATTTGCGTGCAAACGAAATTGCCTGCTATTGCAAAGTGGGAAGGACTACTTTATGTTGTAGATGACCACTATTGATAGTAGAACTCTGAGAAAGAGACGCTCTAAAAACCGCGGATTTACTTACAGTGCACAATTTTATAGTAAAAAGCGTAGGTATGTAATAACAATCCATTTTGCATGAAAATTTAAACCTTTAGGAATGGGCATTGTTATCGATAATCGGGAAATAGGATTTTCTCTTGTGAAATCATTTTTTGCTAGCTATTGTTGATCCATAGCCCCATTGGTTTGATTTAATGATTACTTATTAGAACACATAAAAAGCTAAACGTCCAAGTTGTTGTTAAGAGGTTAAACCCCGTAGGTGTAAATTACCTTTATTCAGCTCAATAGAAGCCTATTCATGGTAGGCCCCCGCAAGTATAAACTGTCTTAACAAAACCTCCCACAGCACTGGCCACTATAGATCAGCCTTTAAACATAGAGAGAAAACAAATCAATTGGAAAATTGCTGCTTGCATATTTTGTTCGAAACAAATGACAATAAGTTGCTTCACTTAATAAATAACTTTGCTATGAGTGTTACACAAACAGAAAGGACTACAATTCTAATTACAACCAAAACAATATCTTTTGTTCGAAGACAAATTGGCATCCGTTTAGAAATATATCTCACGTGGTCATTGAGCACAACTATGGGAGGCATTTAGAATTCATTGCATCAAGTTTTCAATCCACATGTAATTAGAAGTCAGATAAGATGTATGCTCTACATTGCAAAGTGTTATTTAAATGGAACTGGCCATCATAGCGGAGCCATTAACACGTTCATCTTGGCAGACAAATGTGTTTCATATTTTAAATACATATCATTATGTCGGATTTACATAACACCGTCCCATGACCTCAGAACACTTCGGAAGGTGCAGTTAAAATATTAATTACTCTTCTTGATTCATAACATAACAGCTTGTAATCCCCAAAGGCTCCGAAGGGTGTACTTATAGTACACCCACAATTCGCCAGTTATGTTTGTAAGTTCCATGTAATAGGGGGTGAGCCTATTGACATCAACCAGGCACGAATCCAAACTCCGGGCTGCTACTGAGAAATTTCTGATGTAAAAACCAAATAACGCTTTGCCCGACCTGGGAATAGAACCCTGGACCTCATGCTCTCTATTTGATAACACTCCACCATCTTACCATATCAATGACCATGTATAGCTTAAGGTATATAATGAATTAGCACGGTGATGAGGCGAGAAAAACCCTAAATGCAAGATCATGGCATTTAGGATAATGGTTACTCCTAGAGGTTGCAAAAAGGTTATAATTTGAATGAAAATAATATTAAGAATCGAATACTCGTTCGCACTTAAAACTTCAAATAAACAGTCACCAAAGATCATTAATTTCCAAGTCCTCACCGCTGGACCATTTACCTAATATCTTCAAGAAGATTAAATTTTGAATGAAAATAATAGTCAGAAATGAATATTATTAATATGCAGATCTTTTTATACCGTTTCGGCATTAGCGTTGCCAGTCTAACTTATATAATTAACTCATGATACCTGCCAATGTTTCTAGTTTGGTTGCTTTGGAGACAATTTTTTGAATAGATAATTAACATATTGCCATGAATCCATGAACCTGTACGATTTTGCATTTACACCACAACACTAATCGTAATATCATCAAATAATTACGAATTAAATCCCACGACATAATATAGTAAATATTACATGAGTCTGAATGGATTTGGATGAAATTTGGCACATGGATAGTTTATAACCTGAAATAACATATATAATACTTTTTATCCCGGTAGTACATCCCCGTGGGATAATTTCCGACCTCCACGCGGGCGAAGCCACGGGCGAAAGCAAGTATGAAAATAAATGGACTATGAAATAAATTAAAATTGAATATGACTGACGTTTATCTACCTAGCTAGCCTATGTAGGAATCTCTGCGTGATGTTTGCCCAATTAGTGTATTATCTACCCACCGGTTTGACGTTTAGTTGAATGACACGGGTTCCATCGGTCGTAACATCACTAATTAATTTGTGCTTGACTAACCTTTTGCCATGGATTCCGCATCAAGAGGTTAGTCAGGCTTCTTTAATCGATTCACCAGTTTAACGGGAATCGAGTAAGTACTACGCGAAGTAGCTAAAGATGTGCGAACTTTAGCATTTTTAACTTGAGACATTGAATTCAATGTGGTATTTAATTTCGGACTGAATTTGGGCCTGCTAGAATAACAACCTTAATGATCTAAGTTATGAACGAAACTTAATTTTATCATTTACTATTTCAATGGATCTGAAATGAAAATACATGATCATTTTCCGGTAATTCCGTCGTCTGTTGACAAGTGAAAAATAAAACAATATGATAGCAAATGAGGATGGGCAAAATGTATGGGACGCGCCCCCAGCGACCAGTAATAACCAGACATATATCGTTGAAAAGCTCTTTTTATAACTGTCACTTATTACTATGGCGCTCAGTCTCAATTCATTTTGGGAAAAAACTTACAGCACAAAGAAAAACCTGAAAACATTGAAATTATGAAACATTGTAACTTAATACTCTACTAACAACTGGAGGACTTGCATTTAAACCTCCAGCACTTAGTAGTACGGTTATGGAAACTACTACGTCACGAACTAGCGTCACGTCAAACATTCATCAACGCTAACTCTAATTTCTTCCTCGAGCAAGTTTTATTAAGCTTAGGTACGGAATTAAGAAAACGTGCTGTCTTATTTATGACTTGAGCAAAAGTATAATCGTTGCAAGATAATTCTGCAAAGAATGTAAACAATCTAGGTGCCAGAGGTGGTGAACATTTAATAATGAAAAATTTGAATTATTAAGGCGAAGGATTCGTATAACTCTGTTTACGAAGAGAAAATATCAAGTTACTCAAGATTTCAGGTAATTTTGGAGTTAAAATTAATGTCTGACGCTCGTGTACTTAATAGTTCTGTTAGTGAGCTTTAAATAGCAGAATTCTATTCAATTCCTTAACAAGTAATAATGAAGAAATATACAATATATAAACCATTGTGATTTTACGACTAAAACAACCGTTAACTAAAGTCTCCAAAAAGATCATAAAACCTAACACCGTACTGTATAATTTTAGTAAAATCATTCCCTAAATCCGTCGCAGTGTAATTGTTGACAATGGCTTGGAGTCACGTAATTGCTATTACGAGCACACGAGAACCATTATGTGGTAACGCTGCAATATGCAATTATATGCACACGTTTAAGGCGCCAGTAAATTGAAAATATCTTGTAGAAGAACTGTGTTGAAATGTTTTCCTGAACTTTTTGGGAGGAATTTGTGTCATATTTCTGAAGGTGGGAAAGAACTCGTGTTTGACCTGAAGGATCTACGATCCTTTCAAATCAGTGTTGTAAAACTCGGTGCTCAGAAGTAAAGGGTCCATGTAATAGTTATGTCAAATTCCGACTGGATGTTCTAATACTTTTTAGTTCATAATAAAACCAAAAGAATCACGGATCCCATTTCAATGCGGCAAAGATGACGATAGTCCATACACATGATTGAGACTTCTGACAAAAATTAAAAAAAAAACGAGCAAGTGGAGTTGGTACTATAGCACCGCGCACGCTCATGGGTAAAATCAAATAGCGCGCGCATCCCCGGCTTCCTGTTACAAACTTCCGTTCTCTTCCGTCCTTTTCACGAAATCACTCCCACAGATTGCAGGAAAGCGAGAGGAAAGATGTTACACATCAAAAGTTAAAGCTTTTAAAATAAAGTACTTTACGTACTGCAGATGTCTATACAGTATTATCTCCTTCATATCCAGGGCAAGTAGTAAATCCCTAATGACGCCAAAGCCACGGGTCAGCTTGTGCACTATCGCGATCGTCATTCCAATATATTTATAGCTGGCCCTGCAGTCCAAGAATTACTATTATTGTCCAGTTTTATGATTATCAATTTAGAAATTTGAATAATCATAACGGTAACATGCTTGGTTCTATAGAGGCTTTAAAGGTAGCTCACTCGTAAGTCTGTAAATTAGCTGCAGTTAAATCTATCACTCGTCGTTTCAGAAGCTAGCAAAGATTTACGGCGGACTTAAGCTTTTCATTAGCCTTCGTACCATTTATTTCCTAAAAAGAAGAAAGTTTACGTATCGCAAGACTGCAAAGTTCATTGCCGACTACGTTCAGGCGACGATTCTTTATGCAAAGAGAGTAGTCTTTATATCAACCGGTAGATATATTGCAGCTGATATAACAATACTCGAACTCCGTATTTGAATGTTCCTTTCGATGCAAATTCTATTTCTATTACAATCATTTAAGACTGAAAATTGCACAGGATTACCCCAACTACACTTTGAAAATGTAAAAACGAACTCCACGTGTCGACGCTGAAGACGTGATCGGCAAATGAAGGAGACATCCTTATATTCAGAATATATTTCTTGGTAACCGCGAGTCGTTTCTCAGCGGCAAAGAAAAAGCAGTAAAAGTGTTTTAAGATGGCGGTGATTACGTTAAATCTATTGCCGCCATTACTCAGAATAAATAGAATTATTATATTGCCAAGATGGGTTATGAAAGGATGGCAAAAACTCGTCCACGTATGGAATGAAAGGTAGATTGATTTATATTGCTTAAAGTCTTCTAATGCTTGGATTATTCTTACTAATTTTATCTACTTTTATGGCAGGTTTCTCAGTAAGTAGGAATTTTATGGTTAATCCCTTGTTATTGCCGCCGTAAAGCATTTCATGGCGGTGTTTTATAATGAAAGCTTTTCCATGTTAATGGTTTTCGGTGAACCACATCTATTATACAAAGAAGATGTATTTTCCTGCTGTGCGTTGACACTGGGTGGCGCATTCTTGAAACGATGAATATCAGAATTCATTTCAATCATCGCATGCGTGTTGTAAAGATTCTCAACCACTCTCGCCTCTGCATCTACATATTCATGAAATAATCATACACTTATTATTAGACCCTGCAGTGAGACATAAGAACTTATTCTTAACATACATTTATTTATTGTTCTCAGATTCAAAGATGGCGGAGAGATTATGAGGTCGAACGGCGAACGACTTTTAGGTGAGTCCAGAATGTAAATGTATTATGCAAAGAAACATGTTTATGCCATAAGCACATAATGGGCCTATTCTGGCGGTTAATCGAAAATCTATATGGATAAATGCCCTCTGCGCAAAGTGAAGGGTGTGGCATGAGGAATTGAACTGCGACCCACGCTTCTTTGGTGACAAAATAAAGTCATTCGATTCATTTTGACAAGACAGAACATTCATTTGAATTGTTCCGATGATTTAGGGTCGCCCCACTTTCTGTGTGAAGGCAACAGGTTACTACGATTACTTCACAGCTCACGACGTGATATGTGGCGTGTATGCGATCCTAACTCATGTCAATCGTGAAATTGCGAGTTGTTCTCGTCGTAAATCCTTCGCGTCGATACTATTCTACTATGTACACCGAGACTCGATGAGATTGAGTAACTAGCTCCGTTAAAACGCTCTGAACTTTAATATAACAGGTTGCTCATGTATAATCGAAAGTAATAATCGTTAAACT
This sequence comes from Xanthia icteritia, assembly GCA_949128155.2. NCBI lineage: Eukaryota > Metazoa > Arthropoda > Insecta > Lepidoptera > Noctuidae > Xanthia > Xanthia icteritia. Next base: position 8,092,578 of record OX421942.2, on the reverse strand, counting down.
TCCAGTATCTCAGATTTTACACAGATAAAACAACTTATTTCAGTTGCTACCGTGCTGTGAGCTATATTTTGAGTAATGCTGTGAGCTCAGTAACATTTCAATTCTCTGTAGTAATGCTTTCTTAGTGGCTAGTTTGGAGTGGTATTGTGTTGTGAATTGGAATGAATAAACGTATTGTTGAAGCTGTTTTCAATTTACGAATTTGAATTCCCAGCAAGCTATTGTATATATTTTAATAAATTTCGTGCTTTACTCGAATATCCAATCGTACAAACAGTTCCGATTTGAAACTCAGCTATTGTCAGAATAAACATGGTTTGTATTGCTTGGTTAGTACCCAGTACCCATATGACATTTACATAATCATTCAACCTAAAACCCTAACGTGTAAAACAAATTTCCACAACATATAAAATTGTTAATTTACAACCATTTACTTCACTAATGGCGCTATGATAGCTCAAAAGCTCATTTACAAAGTTATTTACTTAATTTTTGCGACCAGGTTTATTATTTATTTATGTAACAGTTGTATAATGTACACACGTATAAACAGACAAGAAGAAAGGAACAGAAAAATACGTATACTGGTGATGCTTATTTCTAAAGAAATCTCTTCCACCATACCTGCGATAAGAAAGTAGTTAAAGAGATGTAGACAACATGTTAAAAACACTTAACTATTCACTAAATTAAATATAAACATATAATAAGAGAATGTACTTACATACATACTTCTAAAATAAATATCACTAAAATATATATACTTAATTATAATTTAGTAATAATAAATACAACATATGCAACTATGACGAAGTGGAAAGATAGTGTTGTTTCACTCTTCTTTTAAAAACTGCAATATTTTGGCAGTCCCTAATGTCAGGCGGAACTGAATTCCACAACCGAACCGCGTGCACACTGAAGGAGTAGGAGTAGAGGTCGGTTGAGTGGGGAGGGATTTAAGGAGATTTCTAATATGCGACCTGCAAGGTGCATCAGAAGGACGGGCTAAATTATATTATTATTATTTTATTATTCGGGGGATTATATTTCCATTACTTCCAAATCTTTTTATATCTCTTCTTGAAACGTCTCCTCCACCCACAGACCCTTTGTTTACTCTACAAACGAGCCTCAAATTATATTCCTATTTTCTTTCAACCACGTATTTTGTGCAAGGTGTTACAAATTCTGCCTGTAGGCTAGCTAACAATACACCATGTTCAACGTGTACTGTGTGTACGGTATAAATTGTTTACGCCAGTTAACTTACGATTCAGTAAGCGTCAATGTTGGTATTACGGAATACTCAAATGACGCCGATTTTAGTGTAATCTTAGTCATGGCGGAAGAATTTTGTTTTATTGTGTATTGTAGGTGTATTGTTTCGTTTGGTTGCAGTTTTACTAAGTGTGGGAATGTTATATGCTTGTAATTTTAGCGTGTCAAGTTCATTATTACACGTTGCTATTTGTACATTGTCTACACATGGCTAGTTACCAGTATTATATTCTCTTTTCTTTCGATCTTTTAATTACCTTAAATACCAACGCTATCTGGACTTGCTTTAGCTTCTCTAAGTCAATTCAGTGTGATTATATTTTCACAGTATCTTATCTCAAGTCCGCGCTATGCATTATCCCGAATCGAAACAACCGTCCCAAAATGACAAATAGGGTTTTTCTGACTATTCGTCGGCACAAACATCATAGCAACACAATAAAACATTATAATGCATGCCGAAGAAAACGAAACATTAATTTTACAGCCCACAACACAAAATATGCCCTAAAACATCACGATATCCACGATAGCATACAATTAAACGATCCCATCACAATGCCATTAATGAACGGGTTCCGTTACTTTGAACAAATTCCCAAAGAAAACTACAAGTCTCAGGTCAAAGTTCACGGAACTTTACAACATACGAACATACATGTTCGTGATATGGGTTTGCTTAATTTAATGTAATCAACATCATTATAAAACGTGAGGGGAATGAACCATTGAAAGTTTTTGAGCCATCAGTATTGAGTTAGCGTAATATGATGTCACTGACGTAGCGAATTTCGTTGTTATAACGTAAGGAGTCTAGACTACTCCAGATTTGGACTTAATTTAAACTAGATTTAAAATTCACGATGAAGCATTGCATAAATAGTACTCAGTCTCTGGTAGAGTTGAACAGAATCAGAAATAAAAAATATATTTTCTTACTTCGCAAAAACTTGGATTCTGCTGCCCTTCCTTTTGATGGCCTGGAGGTCTAGTCTCTAAGTTCGTCAACGAAGATACGGGCCCATCTGAATGTAGACCCCCAGGAATTTTTGCACTGAAAACTCCACATACGATTGAACAATTCCAATTCTCTAGACAATAACAACAACACCGAAATTCTACTACTGGTATATTATCTCCAGCTCTTAATTTCGCTCGCCTTCTAAATCGGCTCATTGAATACCAAATGGCAGTAGACCACACGTACTTCTGCACGCTACTCCGAAATCACATTAAGTAAATCTTTCACAGGAACACGGACCTTTAAAGCTAATAAGGTCTTTACAATGGCGGTACGGGCTTTTCAAACTCTCGCCTTTCGAAATATATGGATCGGATTTATGCGCGTTAACGATAAATTCAAAGGTAATAAGGTTGCAGTATTAGTGACCTATGTAGCTTTATGTGTGTGCGCAGTGATTGCCATTTAGATCGTTTTAAGGAAATAAATTGAATTTAATATAAATGAATTATCTATATCGAAACGGTATTTGCACACATTTAAGTACATAAACTAAAACTTGTATTTTGCACAATTATACAGGGCCGCGCGGGCAATCTAAAGATACATTTTGTGCACCTCCACCAATAATAGCTCCATCAGTTGTGTATGTATAACCATCCATCAAAAGGCACTCTTATACACATCAACCTCAAATTCCTTTATTTGTTTGAACTCCCACATCGATATTAAATACGGAAGCACTCATTATGCGCTTCTAAGTAAACTGTAACCGTTAACGCCGACATTATATATCCGTGTGTTTCTTCTCCTTCAAGTTCTCGCCATAACGGTATAGGGCTGGCGCCCTCGTTTCGAAGTGATAATGCTTCTGAAACGGATACCTGATTGGCCCAAGGAGCAAAGGGACTTATAATTGGAAAGATAAATTGTACCGCGAAAATTGATCGTGCTAACCGATTAAATAACTATTCTCGTGTAACTGTAACACTATCGATTGCGATTCATAATTGAATTCCAAAGAATATATTTGAAAGTGTTCGAAAAAAATGCTTTAGAGAAAATAATAGGGCACGTAAAAAATTATTTGGTGAAAATAATAAAGAACATCAACAATAGAAGTAAAGTAACAAAACATGGGGTTGTAGAACAATTTCTAAACTCTTATAAAGTCAATCCATTTTGTTCTTGTTCTTTGTTGCATATTGCAAATATCAATTATCGATTGTGTCAGAAGCCTTTGCGTTTGTCTGGCAGTTTAGCAAGGTCAGTGTTTAAATATAGAAACCAGTGCACTAAATCTAGAGTATAATTAGATTGCTACAAATGGGACTTTTTCATCCAGCACTTTTGAACCAGCGTAAAATGCATTGTTCGGTTTAACTTACACTGATGAAGATTTATTAACTAAGCTTCATAATGCGGTTTGTCTTAGAATTCTCATTCCCAGGGTTCATTACAATATTCTCATGTAATGTATTTACCGTATACATACGCGCTATATTGTATGTCAGCGAATGTGTCCATTTTGTAATTCACAACCGTATCTTTCGTCTCGTTTAATTCTTTGGTTCTGTTGTAACGGTCCTTTTATCCCTCTTATCCATCTGTGTTTGTTTCCCAGACATTCATAAGATTGCCCTTATTTGCCTTCCTATTAAGATTCTAATGAATATGTATCTGTAACTTACCATTTTCCCTTGTGAGGTGCGCCATTTTCCAGCAGTATCGATATAAAGTTTATTGGTACCGTTTCAAAGATACCATCGTATCGATTAAAATGATGTCACTGTGAAATGAACAGTTATAAGAATGTGGTCCATCGCCCCAATTATAGACTAAAACAATTCGTGTAGGACGGGGAAAATGTTTTTCTCGATTTCTAAATTAGCATGAAAATGTTTTGTTTCTTGCCATTAACATTACCATTTTTGTCTCACAAAATTTGAAATTCTAAACAGTCTTCTTCAGACTTTGTTGTGTTACGTCTGTTAAAAATGGTGAATCATTATCATCATGTTATTATGCGGTCATTGTAAATTGTCAGTATGTGGTCCGTCACCGTTTGTCAACCCACTTTCCTGTCTTTACATGTATTTGAACAAGTTTCATATTAGTTGTTAGTGCTTACTCCGTCAAACCCTGGATACTATCTTCTTGAATTAAGCAATTCTTTAATATTTACAGATTGCTATAAAAATGGTCGAATGTTACTACCGTTACCACGATGTTCTTCGACCGTTATACGTAGTTTTGCGGGCTTAATTGTCTACCAGTTTTTAATTGAGTCAGCTTGATAGCTTTTCGAAATCAGCTTTAACAGTTATGTTTTAAAATTCATTGACTATATCTGCTTAGTTTGATCATGTAACATAGTCAATAACTGTTGATATAGAAATAACTGCAAATGCCTTATAATGTTTTGCTTTTAAAGTTCCGTACCTCAAAAGGAAACAACGGAACCCTTATAGGATCACTCGTGTGTCTGTCTGTCAGTCTGTCACAGCCAATTTGCTCTGAATCTGATAGACCGATTAAGTTGAAATTCGGTACACATATGTATTTTTGTGAAACAAACACGGACGTATAACGTAAATAAACGATTAAAAAAAAAAAAAGTCTTATTTTGTAAAAAAAAAGTAAAAAAAAAAAAGTCTTGTATAGTGTACCGTGTGACATATCAAATCAAAGGGCTTCAATTTTTTTTACAATTTTAAAATAAATAGTTTTAAAGATATTTAAGAAAATATTATATATGAAAATTGGTGATTCCCCGCCCCTTATCTCCGAAACTACAGAGCCAATTTTTTTTTATACTGAGAATGGTTCTTTACTATAGATTACAAGACAACCTATAGGAAGTCTATGGTCTTGAAATGACATGGTAAATCTCTCAACATTGTGTGTGCAGTGTGACATGTTGTGAACATGTTTTTCAACTACAATGTTAAGTTTGTTCTTGGGATAAATTCATCCCAACTATGGGACCCTTCTTTGTGCCAGAAAAAAAAAGAAGTGTTATCTGCCTTAACAAATATATATTGCTTGCGTGTGCTAACTTCATTATCAATCGAAGCTTGTCAACTTGTCGCATCGAGAAAGATAACAAATCCGAATGGAGTGTCTCATACATTTATTTTGTCATAATATTTACTGAAACAATTAATCTTAACGTCCACTTTCTCCATACTGTCGCAACTGCGACTCCCACTTCAGAAAATTAATTATATTCCTTCAAAATGCAAAGAATTGCTTCGCAAATAAAAGTTATCGCTGTCGTTTATTTTATTTGTAGGCAGATAATTATAAGCTAGCTTCTCAATTGATGTGAAAATCGAGATTAATGTCAGCAATTAAAGTGGGTGTCACTGCGCAAGTCCTGGACCAAACTGTGCATAAAATTTGCGTCTTCCAAGCTGATAATTGCATAATCTACGAAGCGATTGGACATGTATTTAATAAACTTTCACTGGACTGGTTAATTTGAAGTGAATTCTGATTCTGAATGTAAACTGTAAAGCTGAGATGCTGTAACGATGCTAATTTATGAAATAGTTGCTCGCATACATCAAATCTACGAATAGATCGTAATCACTAATGTAATGATTTTCATGTAAGTTCTTACAGATGTTCATTGGTATGATAATTCGATTTCCGATTAGGTAAGGAGTAGCAGATATCACAGTCTGTAGAGTTTCTAGTTATTACAATTATAAATAACGATAACGATCTCTAGCGACCACTATAATACCCCACTTGACTCCTACGATTTGCAGAGGGCGAGAAGCAGCTAATCATTTATTTTTCTTCTTACATTCATTACATACGGTGATTTCCTACTATTTTATACTTGTGTCTGACTCTAATACAGCTTAGATATAAAATATGATTAGATCCATTAAACATGGATGAAACTCAAAAGCATATAGTCTCTGATGTCCTTTTTATGTCGCATATCCCTAGATTTTGTTAAACGACAGCTTCAAGAATATGAATCACAACCTTTAAATGTATGTTCATCAAATTATAATAATTGATGTCTGCGAACTGATTATGCTCTGTCCCAAATTTGGCACAACCTGTTCTCATCGCGGCACAAACTTAACCGCTACTTGCGCCAGCGCCGTTTTTGGTACCTTACACGGTTACACGTGTTTCATCTTCTACCTTTTGAATTATGAATGAGTTTTTCTTTCGTACATTTTATTATGATGGAAATACGTGGTTTGAATTTATGTTGTTTACCGTTCATCTTGGTGTTTGAAAAGTTATTATAAGGCGTTAATTGTTTTTATATTGAGTCGTTATACAGAGTATTTGTCGTTCTTTGTTGATTGTTGCGGCATGGAGTGAATCAACGGGCGCGTGATAAAACTGTTAATTTGTATGAGATTGTTAAGAAACATGTCCGTGTTGTTAATTGCCAACGTGAATATTTGTTTTGTAAACAAATCTTTATCATCACGGATACGTCTTCTGCCAGTATCGGATTACAATTTTCTCATAGATGAATCAGTTACTATTCCTGTAGGATCATCTCTAACCAATTGCTACTCGATAAAGTAAATATCTCTATCAACTTGTTGCGATGCACAGATTGCGGTGCAATCGCCGATATCCCGAACCTAAATTCATATGAGATTATTAAGAAACAATGTATTCATATCCGTGTTGGTAATGTTGACAACATGGATATTTGTTTTGTAAAATATTTCTGTATCGATATCAACACAGAATACGTCGGCTTCTGCCAGTATTGCAATTTTCTCATGGATTAATCAGTCACTATTCCAGCACGGTCATCTCTAACCGATTGCTACTCGACAAAGTAAATATCTCTATCAACTCGATGCAATGCATAGATTGCGGTGCAATCGCCAATCGCCGATATACCGACCCTAAATTCCGACCGTGGCGATTCTCGATAAGCGATACGTAAACGTTCTCGATTGTCTGGTACCGTTCGAGGGGGACTATCGTTAAATTATCGCTCACGTTTCGCTACTGACGGCGCCCTAGTATTACGGTATTGCCAGGATAGTCAATGCTAGTTTATAGTTTCAACGGCAACCGACAGTGACACGGGCGCGAATGTTGTGGATTGTGACGTCAGTGACTCATATACCGTGTTCATGTTTCTTCATGACCTTTTCTATCACGGGGCGTGTCGATTACGAGGAGGTGTTAACAGTGCAATATACAAATTTTGTTTTAATAAGTCTAAATACGATCACATCACTACATTTTTTATTAAATTTGACCTATTGAGCGCAACACTGTTTTATATTGGAAGAATAGACTGTTAATTTACTATGCATGTTAGGCTTATTTTGATTGTGTAGTATGAACACTGAACACTTGACACTCAATATGTTGATTGGGTGGGGCATAAGAAGTTTTATCCATTCCATAATCAAGCCTCAGTCGCATTCAAATAGAAGGGGTCCAGTCTCACTCTGGGACCGCACAGGTCGGATTTACTTTCTACCAATCCTCTATACATCTATTTACTTTCGTTTCCAAGCACAAATATTGGCAGTCAAAAAAGGAGATCATTTGTAAAACGGCTTTCGCTGGTAACTTCAATTGCGTTGATTTATTTACTGGTTCACTTTCAATGTGTGGTAAACTGCACTTTGTTGGTCAATTAAGTGTATATTTCGATTCATACTGTATACGTATGCTTATCCATTTCCCCATTTATCATTGAACAGGTTTTCATTCAACTGTTAATCGAAAGATTGGCTATCGTTCCTTCTGCTTGCTAGCGCCTCATTTAGACTTTATGTAATCAAAACATTATTCATTTATTTATAAACAAATGGGTTTGTAACATCAGACATTTGCCTGTTTCACCGTACTATGATTCCGAATCTTTCCACCAAGTGCAATAATGGCGTTATCCCCCTAAAATCTTTGATGGTACGTTCAACGGGGGACGCCCATTTCCTAACGGTCATATGGTACATTATAATTTACACACACTTACAAAGAATTCTAAAAAGTATCCTGTGATCTTCACTGTTACGTAAAAGTCTGTAATATCAGCCACTTTCAATTACTTGGAAGAGAACACAGCCTTATTCATCTCAATTTTAATTGATGACCAATAATATCCAAGTTCTATATCGTTAACTGTACCTAAATATCACTTTGAAGTCTCGAAATAAACTACAAGTAATTCAATTGACATTATTATACAGAATGAAGTCATTGATTTTACTTTATGTCCGAATTATGTAAAGTATCGAATGCATGATACGTTGTGTAACAGTGGCGGTTACACTTTTGGTTAATAAATCGTCACTGCTAATGGGTTTCCGATGTTACGCGTCGGTGTAATGCGCGGCCTTCTTATTACTCGAATAACAATGTTTGCCGACTTTTCAGTTGTGGGCGGATACGCTAAAATTGGCTGGAATTATTATGTTACTGTAAAAGGTTGAATGGTGGTAAAATAATGCTGTTCGGTGTTTATCTTCAAAAACATAAATCTTTCGGAACTCGAAAGATTAATGTTTTTTAGAGTTTTGCGCACAACATTCACAGAATAGAATAATATAATTATATTCTGTGATAGCATTACAAGTAGCAAGTATTAAAATACTTATATAAAATACATGTATACTTAATGTTTTATGATACTTTGGGCGTTCTAGCCAGAGGATTAAGATTTTTTTTCTTGTTTTGGTTATCCATGCAATATTTTGTAAAAAAAAATGTTGATAGTTTTTACTTTTCCTCCAGCAGGTACCTGTATAATTCAACTGTTTTATAAAATATCTTTTACTAACGGGTAAATCTCAGTGTTAACTAGAATTTCTAAGATTCACCATCTTCCCGGTTTCACGGTAACATTTACACCGTTACATTTATAGACGTCACGATGGTTCCGTACCAAAGGAATTTTATTATGTGGGCGAAGGCAATTTGTTCGAAGGTCTGCCAGATTGAAAATTGTTTGAATTAATCATTATGATTACCAGAGACGTGGTCAGGTGGTCCACAATACAAGCTGTGTGCTGGCATTTTGTGTAAGCGAGGAGAGTATTCAATAATGGGGTATTTATAAAAAGACATTAGTACAGCTTAAAAATGTATGATTATAGGCTGCTTGACCTTTTAAATCGTTATGGCCAAAACAAAAAGGTTGAACACTCCCGGACTTACGCCGGTAGCATACCTCCGCCCGGTGGTGAGGTACCGGGGTTAAAAGTGTGTAGCACATTGTTGCGCTCAACAGTGAAATTTTCGTGTATGCAGAAATTCTCAGCTATCTGACACGTCAATTTAGTACCTCTCCATGTTCATTATCATACGAGTTAATGTGCAGGCGTCAAATACAAGCATGTCCGGTTTAAGGGCCCGTTCACAACCACCACATCGCAGTGGCAAAATGTGAGCAAGCAGCGGTTAAGTGTTGCCGCTGCAACTTCTTGCAGTTGCGTTGTCGCTAGTAGTTGCGATGTGGTTACGTTGTGGTTAATGTTTGCAGACAGACAGATATTGTAGTGGCGATGTGGCCGGTCGCTACTGCGCGATATGGCGTTGATGTGGTCGGTATAGCCCACGGTTGATTCACGGTCAAATGTGGTCCGTGTGAATAAACTTCATTTTCATACAGATTATCGCCCGTCCACGTGTAGTAGTGGTGTACGCGTTTTCGGGCCTTAAGTCATACGTCTGACAACCTTACTTACACAGTGCTAGTTTCTTATATACACAATGTACATTGTACACACATTGTCACATTCTAAGTAACAACTAACAATGTCTGACCCACTTCTAACAACATATTTATACATATCTATAATTACATAGGTCTATCGAAACGCCATTACAAAATTAACAATTCAATTGTGTCTCGACCTCAACAGTCCGATACTAATAAAAAGTTATTGCACTAGATATTGTGTGGAGTTAAAAAAGTCGATTAAATTCCATTTCAAATCGAGTCAGATTCTATCGATAACAATCGATTGGTTACGATGCAGTTTTCGAGTTGCGTTTCGACGCTGGACGGAAGACTATATAATCATTTATTTGGATTTGATTATGTAAACAAAAACGGAACCGGCATCATTGTTTTTTTGTTCGCAAATTGAATCAATTACGTGTTGATTACTACACCGTGAAATCTGTGGAAAACTATTGTATTGTTTATTTTTATTCTTATGTCATTATTTTTATCATAAACAATCCAAAAAGCTAATTTCAAATGTTTTTGTTTTGTAATTCGAATGTTCACCAGCTAATTGGTCTAGCCTAGGCCATACCAATGTTAGTTAACGGTTCTTTTTTCAAAAGATTAGAAAAGTCCCCTTATTTGACGGGTTATTTTTGTTAATGGCAAGTTATTGACCTTGTATATTCTGTATAGTATACATGTACAGGTTATATACCTTATATGTTACGATACTGTTAATTTAAACCGTCATTTAGTATAAAATCTATCATGAAACACACGTTTTATGTCAGATTTTATAGACTAGATCACCACCATTTGAGACTGGTTACAGATAATTTGTTTTTGTACTTAACTTTTACTAGCAACGGATGTCGGCGAGAGCCAAAGATAATTGTAGGGAAGGGTGAGAATATCTGAACCTTCCCCATCGCACATCGTATAGAAATGTTCAGTATAAAACAGGTGTTGGAAAGCATTTCAATGGTCATAGGAAGTCACTGCCAGTCTTGACTTACCTAATTCCAATTAGTTAAAAATTCCCTGCAGAAAATTCCCCGTAATATTAAAGTATATTTCTTAGAGGGAACACCACTGAAAAAAGAAAGAAAGAAAGAAAAAAAAAATATTTTATTTGGGACACGCACAGGAAATAAATATAAAAAGTAAAAATAATTTAAAATATATATATATATATAAATAAAATAAAAAAGGAGCATTTAAAAACTAACTAAATAATAACGACCTGTGCGAGGCCAAAAAATATAAAAATAATAATATAAAATAATAATTTATTTATAAAAATTTAATATTTAAAAAAAAAACCACCGCGCTGGTATTCTGATAAGGCCCACTGTGATGCCACGGACACACCTATGGACTTAGATAAATACCAATAGAGGATTACAAAAAAAAAGCAATAATAATAAAAATTTTAAAGTATAAATAAAAACCGACCACTGCTACCTGTCATACTACGGGAAGCGCTAGTTCAACCAGGTTTCAGACTGGCTAAAGTAGACTCATCTTTCATGGGGTACTGTTTAAAATGTTACAATAAAATTCCTCCCCACATACTTCAACTGAATGAGACGAAATTCAAATCTTGTATAAAACGCACACTATGTAGGCAAGCATATTATAAGTTGGGGGATTACATAATTGATAAAAATGCTTGGCTCATTGCTGGTCCTGCTCCACAAGCATAAACTAATTGATTAGCATTTGAAAATACCGTTGGAGCTGCTGAAGATTTTAAAAACTATCTTTGCATTGTATAAATTCAATGTCTTAGCATTGTATAATTGCATAGCACATGTGTGAGTACTATGTACCGACTGTAAAGCTACCATTTAGGTACTGGGTATGTCTTTCATTGACTTGAATGTGCCCTGGCGGCTGAGATTATGTCATGCTCACTCTAATGTTTCGCTGGCGGTGGCGCGTGTGTTGGATCATTTAGCTCCCTTCAAAATGGTTGAGCTGAATGGTGCTAATCCATGCGTCATGTTCGTGAACGGGCGCCGTCAGTAGAGACTGGTCATCTCTTAGCTGCCACGGCTTATTTTAATTTTTGAATTGTTCTTTGTTTTTTATATTTTTATTACGGACGCTTTTAACGTGCACGTCTTTCTACATTGTTCTCACATGTATAATTTCAACGTTAATGATGTAACCAATATTTTGTAAAAAAAAATTTGATTTAAAAGAGTGTCCGTGGAGTTTCTTGCCCGTTCTTCTCCATAGGTACCTACTACGCTTTGGAATGGGCAATCTAGCTTCATATTTCTGACTGACCGACTTCTTGACATTTCAAAAGTGCCTGTAAATGGTTTAATTGAAATAAATGCTTTGAGTTTGAGTTTTTGAGTTTTTTTGAATTTCGCAGGCTACCCTGGTGTTTTCGCCTTATGGGTAAATGTCCTGTACTTTCTAGAACCAAGTTAGATACGCATTACGTACCTGCCTTATTGATATTAAACACCATTTCGAACCAATTTCGCAAATCCAGGCCAACGGTAATCAACTAATCAGAGCTTAAAACCTAAAACTTATATTCTATGCATAATTTTGCATAAGGCAGACGAGTTTGTCACGAATGCACCTTCTAAATCGAAGTCTTGACTCGTAAAATGTAAGTGGGTTACCGACCATCTTTGCACTCAGACCTATGTATTCACTTATATTGCTTATAGACGACTATGAATAGAGCCGGTGGATGGCTATACGAAACTATGATTCCTTATGGTTTATGCAGTGGCGGCGTAGCATGGGTTGGCACCCGGGTGGTTTTCTATTAAGCACCCCCAAAATAAAACAACAAATACTAAACGTGCTTACTTAACTTTATTTTGCTCAATATTCGACCACATTATCAAAATTTACTTTCCTGTCCTTTTTTTTCAATGGGAGATAATTATGAAAAGACTGTTAAGCGCGCTTGACTCGTTGTGGATCTTAAGTAAGATTTTATCAACTTTAATTTTGAGAAACACAACATATAGTTTAAAAAATCTTAGACACAGCGCTAGACTCGGAACAGACCCAGAATAGTCCCATTTTACAATGAATTTCAGAAGCTCCAAGGTAGTTCATTGGACCACTTCTTGGAAAGAAATGCTGAAGGTGCCGCCTCAGTCGTAAAATCTCCAAAATAATGTCCTCTGCAGAAAATTTATCTCAGATTTTAAGCAGAGTTTTAGGCTGAACAATACCAAGATGAAAATGTCATCCATTGCCCTGTAAGCCTGTAACAAAGTTCTCCGTAAAATCTATCAAGACATTCTAATATAACTCTCTGCCTGGCAATGTTAATCCAGCGTGTTGTCACCACGTTGTCACCCCTTGGTGCTTGGCACCCGGGGCGGACCGCCCCCATCGCCTTCCCTTTACGCCGCCACTGGGTTTATGTAAGAAGGTAACTTTGCATGTTGAAAATTTATCACTATAGTTATGGTATTAATACCATTTATCTACCTACCTCTTTTAACTAGAAAGAAAGAAAAATGGTTCAATTGGCGCAGAAACATTTGCTTAAAAAATTATAACTCACTTCTCAGTAGGTACCAGTATATAGTATCTAAATATAGTAGCTCGTACTAAATTTATTATTTTCTAATTTTAAAACAAAGATTCCATATAATACTATGCGGCTTTTCATTTGGGTCTTCGAAGCGTAACAGACAAGAACAGTTAAGCTTTTTCAGGGTTAAGATCATTTTGAAAGATATTCCACGACCTTAGTAAATAGTCAAAATGAATCCGGCGAAAGTGAGATTGTTTGTTACACTTCCATGCTAAAAAGGCTGAACAGATTTAGATGAAATTTGACACATGGGTAGACCATGACCTGGATTAGGACATACGATATTCCCACGGGATAGAGACTTATGCGGGTAAACCGCGGGGCGCAGCTAGTTCTTAATAATCACGCAAAAAGAATACCCGCGTCTATCGAACAGCTGTTCCAATAAAAACGAAACAGGATTTAACCGTACGCGTCGGAGAATGTACATTCCTATCTACACTTTGAACCGGCATCGGAAAGGCATTGGAGCCACGAGGAACAAACCGTTCTAAAGTACTATGCGGTCGACATGTACATGTAAATGCACGCCTTATCCCTACTGCGATATCGTAACTTTGAACGCGGAATAAGGACAGAGCACAGAAGTCCAACCTTTGTAGATTGGCCTCTGTAATGAACGAGAATAAAGCCAGAAAACTGTTTTTAATTCGAGAGGTGCAGTCGAAACGTGACTTTTAATTTGAGAATCGGCCTGGTGCGTGTCGGACCACGCACATTCATCGTGCGTGGTCCGACACGCACTTGGCCGGTTGGCCGGGTTCCGTAGTTGGGAAGAATTAATCCCAAAAACAAACTAAATTTAAAGTTGTATGTGTGTTTTGTATACATACATTGATATGTATACACATACATATCGATGTATGGCAGAACATGGTTTGAATGCGGAAAAAAATGCGATTACAAACTTACAACTGCAGTTGGAGAATTGACCGTGACGTATATCGATATATGTTACGGTCAATTCTCCAACTGCAATTGTAAGTTTGTAATCGCATTTTTTTAATGTGATAATTATCATATTAACAATTTTCGGACTTTTTCCTTTACTTGTGCTGTGAGACCTTGCTTCTTGCCAAATTTCGTGATTCTAGGTCAATGAGAAGTAGCCTATAAGGTTTTGATTTATTTGCGAGTCTCAAAATATATCACATAAATAGCCGTATTTTTTATTGCGTTAGCGTATAAGCTTGATTTTTTAAGAGCTCCAAGGGACCATGGACCTCCGTATTTGGTATTAATTTCAACTTGATACCTCCACACGTTCCTGAGAAAAAGGGTCTTGACAGACTGACAGACGAACAACCTAGTGATCCTATAAGGGTTCTGTTTTTTCCTTTTAAAAGGTACCGAACCCTAAAACGATCATATTCATATTCCAATTACAGTGCCCACACACTACGTGACCAGTGTGATTATAATTAGGTACTAAACTTCCAGTAAAAATCAAGCACTAAAATCAGGCCAGCCTGGGTTCTTCGAGCCCTTTGGCGGATGATGCGTTTTCCTTTAGCTGCGATAGTGCCTTACTGGCTTAGCTTTATTTTGGATTTAATTGATCTGCTAACAGCCCCTGAACTTTCCACTTTAGATATATCAGCTTCGTCACAAGCTTGTTGTCGATTCGAGACCAACCTTAGCGTCCAATCTGTAGTTACACACCATTACATGCACTTCTCCCGCTCTGGGCTTTTTTGGCTGCTTTTAGGCTAATGGCTTCAAGGATGACTGATTGGGGCCTTTCAGCAAAAGGGTAAGCAGTGTTTTATAGTGCACCCACATTCGCCAGCTTTATCATACCTACCTTACCACCAAGTAATACGGGCGAGCCTTTTGCCACTAACTGGTTACAAATCCAGACTGGGCTACTGAGAAATCATCAATGGAAGAACCTAATGACACTTTGGAATCTCAACCTGGGAATCGAACTCAGGACACCACGCTCAGTAGTCGCACTTTGGGGAATGTTGTCAATGCACCATGGTGGACACGGAATCAATAAATCCATGATTATCTCAACATTTCCATTGTTCTTAAGGGAATTAGTAAACATAAAAAGCGTTATGCTGATCGTCTAGCCATCCACCCAAATCCTCTGGCTGTGAAATAGCTGGACAGCAGCGAATCTGTCAATCGACTTAAGAGAGGTAAAGTTATCTAAAGAGGTAGCAGTGGCAATGGCCCCTGTGCCTGAAACGTCAATTATATTCACACAACCAAACTGATAATAGTCCAGAAAGGACCGATGGCAGTTATTTAGACTGTTTAATCATAACGGCCTTTTTTTTTGGATGGGAAATTATCAAATAACTTTTCCGCTCTGGGCGGGCGTGTCAGACTTACTGACTAAAACCCACCCGTGTTCCTTCAGTTGCCTGTACGTTGCCAGGGGCCAGGGTATCCCTTTCAGACTTTCCCGCAACCCCGGCAGGCATCGGTCCAAACGGACTCCATCAATTCTGCAGACATCTCTTTGACACGCGCGTGGAACACAACGCGCCGTCGACCAGGGCGTCTCCTGCGGCGTTGCATGCACGGCTTGCAGAAGACTTTGATGTTCTTGCAATGCTTTACTTCCCATAGATTGTTCCCGATAATTTTGAAACTTGTGTAATTGCTTGTGAAATCTAGATACAATACTGAGTTGCTTATTACAAGTGGAGTGAAGTGGACATTCTGTATCAATTCTATTCCTTATCGTAACGATATCGAGTTCAACTTAGCATATCGTCCAGGACAATCGCAGTGCGGGGTTAATCAAATATCTAATGAATCAATTTGCGATCTGAAATGTTCCTATCCTTTTATGTGGTTGCGAGATAGCAGCATAGTTAGAACATTTGTTTTGTAACTGTATTCAATGATAAAATTAGATGTGTGATAAGCGTAATTGATTCTTTTGGTATAGAAAGTTGAATTGCAATTTGAATGGCGCTATCGTAATAGGCTGTTTTTTTGCAGTGTATAACTAAAATAAATTGGTACACTAAAAGGCATTGTTAACACCTAAGCGAATGTGAAGAAGCTGAATAACAAGATTGCAATGCTTTTATACTTTATGCATACTAATTATGTTATTTTATTTTTTTTATTTTATTTTATTTAATAGGAACAACAAACAGCTACATTATGCAATATTACAACAGAAAAACAGAAATAACTTAGGTAATAATGTAGCCCACAGCGCTGTTCACAGATTACCAATAATAAATAAAACCTTAAAGTCACTAGGTGAACTGTTCATGCATGACAGTTACACTAATAATTACAAAAACAGAAAAAGTAGAAAAGTAAAGTATTTAAAAACAACAACGAAACAATTAGTCTGAGAGTTCAAGTGTCTCATACAAAAGGCTATACGAAACCTTTTCAAAGAACATGTAAATATGTCTATATGTTCGAATGCTTCATTGTAGGTTGCTGCCATTCGCCGAACTGGTGAACGTAGACCAGTGTTAGATCGGCAGGTACCTACTGCAAAGAGTTTTCCTGCACGCACCTGCCGTCTATGGACAGTTCTGGGGACTGCATAGCACAATACATTATTTAAATCTATGCAATCAAAATTGCCATTAACAATGTTATACAATGTCATGTTATGTTGTAATGTTAATTATGTTGTAGTCTGATATCTTTTGAACGTAGAAAAGACTCAACTGTAGACTAACCTAAAACTTTTTAGGATTTAATTGGGAACATCATTTAGCGTACTCCTTGTTTAATATAGAATAGGTACTAGCTTTCGCCCGCGTGGAAGTCGGCAATTATTCCACGGGATCGTACTACCGGGATAAAAAGTATCCTATGTCGTAACCCGGGTCATGGTCTATTCGTGTGCCAAATTTCATCGAAATCCGTTCGGCCGCTAAGGGGTAAAAAGGTGGTTGCGGGAAAGTCTGAAAGGGATACCGTGGCCCCTGGCAACGTACAGGCAACTGAAGGAACATGGGTGGGCTTTAGTCAGTAAGAGTCTGACACGCCCTCTCGCTCCGCCCAGAGCTGGAGAAGTTATTTCCCATTATATTAATAATTTCCCATCCAAAAAAAAGGGGGGTAAAAAGTTAACAGACAGACAAACAGAGTTTCTTTCGCATGGACAGTCTATGTTGTCTATATAAATCCACATTCCATACTGAAGTATAATAAAACCAAAAGCTCACCTCTTCTAATACATCAAACTGAATCTAGCTTCGCACTAAATCTAATCTAACAATATCATCCTCGTAATAAATCCTCTATTACAAACTAACCAGTGTCGGACTACGGATGTCGATTACATCAAATGAATCATGCCATAAATACACAGGGGACTTATATTTCTTCGCGGCCATCCTAATCCTAACTAATATGATAAATGCGGAAGTGAGTTTGTTTGTTTGTTACGCTTTCACGCTAAAACGGCTGAATGGATTTGGATGAAATTTGGCACATTGGTAGACTATGACCGGGGTTAGGAGATTGTATACTTTTTATCCCGGTAGTACGTTTCCTTGGGATAATTTATGATCTCCACTAGTACAATTTATTTCCTATTCCCGGGAATATGACAATGGGTGCGCACAATAGTTTATTTATATGTAGGAAGTCTTGTCCTTTGAAACGATATTTTCTTTTAGTATTCACGGTTGTCGGTGTAAATAGTATGGAAAATAGAGTACTGTTAGAGATTTTACTTATATATTTTCTTAAGAGGGAAGCTCGGCTGCGAGGAATTTGAAAAATAGGTATTTGAAGAAACTATTGCCGTCGTCTTATCCCAAGTCTGCCTCCGTAGAGTGCGAAAGGGACAGCTGCAGCTCAGATCAATTATATCAGAAAAAAAATTGACGAGATCGACGTTTCGTATTCCCCTTTTTTCTCCTCGAAAACAGAGCCGATTCAATTATTTTTATATATTTTTTTTAAGAAAGAGTATGTCTAGGTTCCTATCATTTTTTTTTATATTAAAAACTTTTCGAATTTCCCTGGTAGTCCTCTAATAACGGCGGTAAAAATGGGGCATTTTTTGTAATTTTTGGAGGGTCATATTTTCTTTACCAATAAGTTGCTGAAAAAAATGAAATAACAGGGACGTGTCTACAGCAGACCTTGATTTTAGGAAAAAAAAATGAATGACCTAGAGGCATTATTCAGGAATAAAAAAAGGGCAGTACATTTGTATGGAGATTCGCAGGCCCTGTTCCCTCTTAAAGGTAACGTCATTCTTGTCAAATAGAGCAAATTCTTGTACTGGTCCGTGGTCTATCGAAAATACAACTTGCTGTATCACAGAGATTGATTCAAATTATTTATAATATATTACAGATCAATGCGATTTCTTAGTTGAACCCCGCTTCTGAGTTCCCTTCGAAAAGATAAACTCTGATAGCAATGCACAAGAAAACATACAAACCTCTTGTCACACAAGTACCAGCTCAAATTAAAAAGATCAACCACGCGACTTCTTACCGTAAAAGTACGTCCAGAGCAACTTGCAATAAAACTACACTTTTCCCTTTAACGTCCGCGTTTGATCCAGAATAGCCTTTAGTCAACTTGTAGTGAACCAAACGCCGCCTACGTAGTTAGTAATGCCGTTCTATAAATTGCACTTCGTTATGCTAAGTCGATAGGCAGGTGGTCTGCCTGCTTACCTGGGAACTGAGATGAATGTATGCGTGTTAGGCTGGACTGGGAGTCAATGAATGATGGGAGAAGAACCGTTTTGATCAGGGATAACCATAGAAAATGTTCTGCCTATAAGCTGCCTAAGACCTCTAGGTTGCAATTGAACAAGAACTTTGCACCTGTAGGTAAATCCGTGGTAGATAAGGTTGGATAAGTATTTTCGTGAACATGGCTATGAATCTTGCAACATTATTTATTCCCCATATCCTGACACAAACACAATTTGGAAATGCGGTTTTTTTGTAAAGTTATGTCCAATTATTTCTAAACATTTGTTTTCTCCTGCAGTTTAGACGACAGCAACTGTTAACCGTTTTGTGTATTCTAAGCTACGCCCATGCATTCGATTAAGGCATATAGTCTTAACTTGCATATTTATCGCACGATTTATGTCCTAAGTACCCATACTGTTATTCTTAAGACGCTTAGTAATTACTTCAAAACAGGTAATACTTAGTTCAAGAATTTTAATAAAACGACGATTAACGTGCGTAAAAAGGCAATATATTGTTCTACTTTAAAATTAATCCTTTCCATATTTCAAGCCAAGCAATCCTTAAGAAACTTGGTAAATATCTCCCGGAACAATTAAAAGAGAAGATATAAATCCTTGCCGAGGAACGGGTAACTTACAGAATGGTCTATTAAAATTGTCAACTAACGTTTTTCACTGAGACCCATATTTATCGATGTAACCCAAGCAATCAGTATGTTTTATAGACCTGTTTATCTCATGACAGTGGTTCGGCCCGCATCGGTAAACGCATAATGGACTCAGGGCTAAGTAATATAGATAATTTATTGTATATTTCCTGGTTTATTTGCGGTTCATAATTAATTCTCACGGCGTATGTGGAATTCTGATTGTTCGTTTCACATGTTTTGTGATGCTCTTACAGATTTAAATTATCGAGTTTCTTAACCCGAGTCCAATTGTTTTTCTTGTTTAGTGATGCAGGAAGTTGGAGTCGTAAATAATAGAAGAATGTAAAATTAAATCTGGATTTATAGACAAGCATGATCATTCATAACTACCATAAAATGAATGATCTTCGAGAAAATTTGTTATTGTTTAAACCAAAGCAGTTTTGGAGAAGGAGCATACGATTCAGGATTATTTATAAATACCTAATGCACATTAACTATGCTGACATCGCCAACCCTTTATATTACTTATATAAAAGGTTGGCGATCTCAGCAGCAGGAGTTCAAGACTTACTTATTGCATCCCGTTCGAAACCTGCTGCCAACGCTTTAGCTATGTTCCCAAATACCATTGGAAATATTAGCGTTTCATGTTTAGAATTTATGATATACAAGAAATCTGCTTAACTTTCTGAGAAAAGGCACACCCTTATAAGGTCTTGGCGACACCGTCCAAGAATATTACACAACAAGCGGATCACAGCTGTCATTTTTACATAAGAGCTAGTTTAATTGAATATTCATTTCAGCAAGTCGCTTCCAGTCTTCGTATTATGATTTATAACGCCCAAGTTACCATGTTTGGTTATCGTTCTCGATACTAAACCAACTGATTTAGTACCATTGTACTACTCTTGGCTTATTACCATAGCCTCTTCTTGAACAATGCCATGGAACTCTGATGTGTATGCGTTTCTTTGCTAAGGTGTATCTTTGGTACGCTCTGGTCATCTCTGACCATTGCCAAAGCGATTTTGTACTCTAAATGCAGAAGTGAAGGTTTATTTTTGTTTGATAGCTACCAATCGAAACTTTATTTACTGAAGTATTTAATACAGACAAAAATATTACTAGTTTAATGCGTAAAATGCAGCGTTTAATGTACGAGTAGGTAAAATATGTGAGATTTCATTTGCCGGTAATAAATCTAATTTAATACTCTCGATATTACTTGGAATGCTTATTCAAATACTTGGATAATGCATTGAGAGTTAAGATTTATGGATTGCTATGATAAGCAGTCTCATATATTGAGTAGGTAATAAAATTAATTCCTATATTCGAACCTTTATCAAGGCGCACTTTAACACCATATTCGTCTTTCACAGTCAGTCTTCTATAGTTTGTTACTTTCTATGTTGATTGGGCTACTATATTCACTCACCTTATCTGCAGTATCGGCTTCTGTACCTTTGAAGTACATCTCTATCCTAACACTTCTTCGTATGCCTTCTTGTTCTTCTTTGTCAATAGTTGAATAGAAGGATAGATTGGACAGCGTCTCCAATTTACTTATTTATCTTACTAAATTGTACTCTTCAGATTTTACGTAATGTTCAAGTCATAAACAAATGGGTTTTTATATTCCGAGACTGATCGTCAATGATTTCCAATGTGAATAAACTCGAATTAACTATACATCTCATTGAGCCTTCTATTATTTTCTTAATAGGTTTCGAAAGGCAAAGTTTCTAAATACGCCGTAAGCAAATTTTTTGTTGAATTTCATAATAATAGATTAGACTTCAGTCAAGCAGTCTTGTTTGAGGCCTTTTAGTTTTTATCTACTATTGTACTGAGTCATTGCAAGTTTTACTGATTTTACTGTTTGCGGTTTGCAGTCCCGTTCGAACGTTATTTGGTCTACGAAGTTTATGTTTGCTGAGGTTAGTTTTCGTTTTGCGAGGACTGTAATATTAAGTCAGGTCATTGTTAAAACAGCGGCCGTTGATACTTTATGGTTCATACATATTTATATTTCATTGTATTCCTAGCCGATTACAGCGAATAATAGAAAGTTAAGTAGTAACTTTTTTAATGTTTTGGGTAGCTTGGGGCTCTGCATAGTTTTTAAAGTCAGCTAGAATCTATGTGTATGTACTGGAAAATTTCAGTCTTGCCACTGAAAACTTAAATGCCTGCTATGGATACTTTTTTGAGTAACTTGCAGGAATGTTAGGAAGTTTATTATTTTACGTATGAATTGAATGAATTCAAACGATACTGTAGCGAAAAAAGAAACTGAAAAACACTTACTATAAAAATAGATATGAATTTTTGAAGCTCCACCGGCAGAAAACTCACAAAAAAAATTATAAATCGAAAACTACAAAAATTGCGGAGCATACATGGGGTATTTTCGGATATCCCTGGACATGAGGAATTATTATTTTTTATGACGTTTATTTTTGGTCCACCTGTATAGAATATTTTTTTTCTAACTGAACAGACAGCTGTGCTGCTGGGGAGTTTGATGCACCACTTCTTCTTCCCAGCTAAAGCACTAGGAAGTGGTGGGCGTTTTGGGGGACTGTCTTATGTAACTTTGACGTTCGAAAAGTGCTGATTCTCAGCCTGGTTTGAATAAATGACTTTTGAATTTGAATTACATCGTTAACTTAAATGGGATCACTTAAAGGCGAGTTTATAAATAGTTAGAAAACTTATGAACCAGATGCTGCCTCCTGGTAAATAATTCTAAGCGCACCAGTTATTGCAATACTATTAATTAAGACATCGTAAAATGTGTTGGACCGGATTCCTTAGTTCATTATTTCCCATTTGAATTCGAATACCAATTTATAAGTTGCAGGAAGAGGCCTGTAATAAAATTTGCAGACAGGTGCCGATTATAGGGCTGTTTTTAATAATTATTAGGTACTACGATAAAATCTTTCCAGAGCACGGTCATTTTCAAATTGCAATTTTAAATGAACATACTCCATTTGTATATTACCAACGTTAAGAGGCAGTAGCTTACGCAAATATAAAATAAATCTTTGACATACCATTAGTTATAATGGGTGTACTGAGAAGCAAGAGATCAGCTATAAACTTAACAAGGTACTTAGTTCCAGGTTAATATAATACAATAGTTCCTTGTTACGAACGTTAAACTAGGCATGCCGTTTCGTTCACGGCAGTGCAAACATTCGCTTAATTTTTTCGCATTCTTGAAATTCTGTCGGAGCAACAGCCCTATTCGGTGCAGTTAGCGCAGCGGGTGGTTGTCCGAAACTGCCTGCGGTAAGGTTTCTTTCACAATTGTAAAATGGATCTCTTGTATCGATTAGATACTCGATATCGTAAGCCCACGTTTCGGGTGCTAATTATAGCTATCGGTTTATAGGCTTGGGGCGAAACGAGGGCTATGAAAACTGCAATAGATAACCGATTGTTACGACCAATTGTCGCTTTATGTTTGCGTTTTGCAGACTGCTACTGTTGCAAATATTGTTTGAGAATGTTGTTCCTGAGCTTTCAAAATTATTGAACCTATATTTCAGAATAATGAAACGAGAGATCAAATCTCAGGAAATTCAAGCCGCAACTGTAAATACACTTTGACTCTTAAGGAGATGTTGTTTATTCAGAATTAAAATGATATGAACATACATAAATAATAATCTATACCTAAAAAAAAAAACAATAAAATTTAGTGATTAATTAAAACTAAAAATATGGCGTCGAAAAATTCATCCGCATCGCTGTCGACTGGTTATGAACCCAATCGACTGTCGACAATGCCACGTTGTATGGAAATGCCATTAAAGAGTTCGTTAGAAGTAATAGAAACAAAGCTATGAGTAGTTTTAACAGTGATAATGTCCGTAGTTTTTGTTGGAGATGTTACTTCGAACATTTGAAATGAAACATGTTCGTAGAACTAATTTAAATTCAATTTATCGGCACATCTTTATCTTGTTAGACAGCTAAGGCTGGCAACACACTGGCTGTGTGGACTTCAGAGGGAAGTGTACACAGACGACTGGGGCTGTTAATGATCCACACATCAATCTCTCCGGCAGTCCTAGACAGCTGAATTCGAAAGCTGTCGACTGTTTGAAATTTCGCAGTTATAAGAAGAAGCATTATTGCTCGGTTTCCTGTCTAAGCAAAGGAAACGTTCAAACGTGGTTCTACAGTTTGCAATTTGAGCAGATGTTGTGACTTTTCTTTTCCAAACTTCTCCAGTGTGTAGCCCTAGCTTTATTGTCTTTTTATTTAAATTAAGGGTCTGGACCAGACGATTTCGTATAGACGTCTCAATTCAAAGCAGTTTAAAGTTAACTATTCATTCGAATCCGAAGTAATTTAGCAATCTAATTTACTCTATTGTTCTCAAGTACAATAATTTAACTTGACCTCTTTTCTTAGTTGCTTAAATATCTCATAGTAGTTGTCTTATTGTTTCGTCTTTATTTCAATATCATATTAAGAAAATTATGTTATTATAGTTATTAAATGTATGTAGGTAACTAAAGATTAATTTCACCTTGATATGCCATTTGCCTTGAGCAAGCGCATCATTTTGGTAATATCAATACACGCTACGAATACATTGACCTTGTTTTTATAGAGATTGTAATTATGATTCACTTAATATAATTGTAGGGTTTTGCGGTATCGAAATTTATTGAAACGTCTATTTCGATGTTTAAATAAATAGTTCTCTCTCTCTCAATTTCAAAAAAACAAATTCGTTATTTTGTTGTAACCACAGATTTATTGATATTCTAATTAAAATCAATTATATATGCAGATACTTAATGACATGGTAATTTCACACTTGATCAAATTCAACACCTGACAATATATTTGATCCCACAATCAAACCACACGTTACTTTGTATGGCATGAACTATGAAAGCGTAAAGGCGAAAGCAAAACCATTATTGAATCATTAATTAGTTCCAGTGACATCCACTACTAATATCAACTTTCTTGGTACAGAGTCAATCTACCGTATACTCATATGGTGTATGGGCACTGTTCAAAGATGCGATTCATAGGCGTATGAATGGCAGCAGCATTACGTGGACAGTATCGCTTCCTAGTCCGTGGGTATGTGACTTTTCAATCGTACATTCTGTGCATCATTATTGATACGATCTCATCTTTAGTGTGTACTGAATCCAGGTTTTAATACCAGAGCCAAAATAAAAATAAACTATGGAGTTACTTCTGGAACTACCAAATCGTGCTATCGTATAAGGACCAAGGTCCTTTTTATGTTTCAATAACAACTTACAAACACAGTTACGAACGCACTCTGACCCCAATGCAGCGTAACCGCGTCACAGCGAAATTGTAGCAAAAAAATCGAGTTTCCGAATTTCACCATCGAGTAATTGTTACGAATCGAATTATCCGCCAGATTTCGGTCGGCTTTGCTCGGGAGTGTGGTTGTGTTTGCGCGTGACTTTCGCAATCGGTGACATTATCGTGTCGTGTCTGGCCAAAAGTTAAACGCCCAACTGACCTCACGGTTTTGGCTACCCGACAAACTAGATAGTTTTTGTGGAAAAGAAACCGAGTTGGCTAATGCAGCCGAACTGAATTCTGTACAAACGTTGCAGACTTTATCCTTGAACATTTTTAAGTTATAATAAAGTAGCTGAATTTAGACCGCTTTAAAATACAGTAAACCATTGTTTATTTTAATCTACTAAATTCACTTTCCCTTAAAGGCGATCAACTAAAAGCGTTAGCGCCGCTTAGGTCTGTAATGTTCAACATTTTCGAAATTATATTGCATTCAATCAGATTTGCTAACTAAAGCAAACTCTAATAGGACAAGAAAAGGCTCACATAAATAAAATGAGCGATAGAAAACACGAAACTGTTCAGGTCTATTTCAACAGTATAGAAATGAAGGATAGAATTTATACTATTTTCATGATCAGTGCAACATTCTTCAGTAACAATAACTTCTTGTTACTAAAGCCAATTCCGCCCATCTATTTGTTCCTCCACAATCATTTACACGCTGTACAACCAATGAAAATGATATCATACCGTAGATAATATAATAAAATGTTCGGAACAACTGCCAGTGTCTAATCGTCACAGCCCGATATGGAAACGACCAGTCTGTCCATTACTTACGATTTCATTCGAAAAAGATCTTAATCTTTGGCCATTATCGTCTGTATATGTACGAGAAAGGCTATCCGATCTATGTTGGCTTTATTTGGCTAGTAAAATCGAAATTAACTAGGTGGACCGAGGTTTTGAGATGCTTGGGATAGTTGAAATGTTTTTATGTTTGTCAAACAACGAGTATAACAACGGTTTTCGGTTTGTTACACGTATTGAGACCAGATAAGGGGCCACTAGGCCCAATTTTTCTCTTAGAGAATTATTTAGGCTATGATTTCGGCTTCTTTAGTAATTTTGTCTTCATCTTTCTGATTCTAAGCCTTTCCCGTCTAATTCCTAGTGTTAGCGACACTTAACTAGTAGTGTAGTACCTTCATTAGCTGATGCCAGTTCTTTCATCCATGATATGTCAACTTTCAAGTTTTTTGTTTCATCTACCTCTATAATTACATAAACGCTTTTAATTTAGTCTACCATATACGGTGCTCGATTGCTCAGCTATCCGATCATTGCGATCCCAATTTATTTAACAACAGTGCCATTCTACTGGTTAGTCTCTAGAGTCTAGACAATCAACGGACTTCTTAGCTCGGTTCTTGATAATAAGTAAATGCTGGTCGTGACGTTGCCAATACCTGTTTCCATTTATGCACGAACATTGACGTGTTATAAATAACGTACAGATGTCAATTCATTTTTTGGACCGAAGTTACGTAGCTGCCCTTGTGTAATGTTGGCAAGTGTTGTAAGTTTTGGGCAATAAACCCTTAAAATGCAATGTATTCCAACATCAATAAGTACGTATGTCTTTTCTGGGAGAAAGTCTAATAATTGATTATTGCTCTTCTGTTTCTGGGACCTTTTTACTAACCAGCCAAAGTTCACGCTACGGTATCTCAGCACAAATTGAACTCGCGCATAGTTTCATAGACCTTTATGTAACTGCGAAGGGATTACCCCCTTCGATGTAAAGGCAAGCTTAATCGAACGGCCATCATGGCCCGACAATCGAAGAGAAAGCAATTACCGTGCTTTCACAGACGACATCCTAAATCAAGTCCCGACCTTACAATGGAAACTCGTTGGGCGTGCATCCGAAGTATTCCGAAGTGCAGAAAGCACCGCTCGTCTCGTGACGGTGGTGTTCCGATAACGGCATCCTCGGGACCTTGACTGGTCGAAGCTTGAACTTTTATAGAACTGACGATCATTTGCCACGGTTTTAACTGGCTACGGGATTCGATTTTCTGAGAATTTGTGTTTAATGAAAGATATTTGTTCGCCTGTCTCTGTTTACTCTGGAAGCCACTAAATGGTAATTTTCGTTGAATCGAATAATAGTTGCAATTTTCTAAGGACATGCACGTATTGGTATTTTAATTCACATAATTTTATTGAGATTATTATTTACCACTCTGGGTTACACCATAGTTCAACAGGTTCTAATTACAATAACTCTTTGTACTTAATTATAATAATATTTTCTCTTCTCATTTAATTTCTGCTTTCCGGTTCACCGTATGATATTGCAAAGTTAATTGGTTTTACCATTCAATATTCTTATGTCACTTTAAGATGCAAGAAAAACCGTTACGCCATGCAATTAAAAAGGGAAAATAGTGGTGTCCCTACTTGCTGTGTAAAGACATTTGTCTTCAAGTTTCAAATGTCATTGCGAAGCTTCGAACGTGGGAGATTCTCATTTTACCAGCAAATCACGTTCCATGTTTAACGTGATTTCTATTGTAAAACGACTATTTCTTGTTTTATTTATTGCAGCTTATGGCTAGCACTTATTCTGACGCCTGATTTTAATCGCTGCTTATGGTGCTAACTGGACTGTTACATCAGTCCTATCCATATCGAATATTATTAGAACTAGCTGTTTGTTACCTAACATAAAATCATCGTCACTTCTTTTGATCCTTAAAGGATCGACAGATATACTACTTACCGCATGTTGGGATTCATTGTGTTCTTAGCATCCACTGTCAGTGCGTCGTCAGTTTTAGTGGTCAATATTTGACTAACTAAAGTGACATACGATCATCTTTGCTTTAACTGTAAAAACTGCGTCTCATTTTCTTTATGTATCTTTGTTGAAACCCAATATTTTAGTTAAAAGAACGGTCACATGACATATGGCTTTTTGGAATTTTAATGTTGGATCTACTAATGACTGTGTTTGTGGATTAATATTCTCTTGTAATGTGTCCATTACTTTTCCAGTAGACGTCTACACCATTAAAATTCGCCTTTCTACCAATATGTCGTTCCACCGATTCCACTGAAATTAGCTCAATAGACTGATCGACGCGTGTCTACATTATTCACTGACTGATAGATTAAACCAACTTCG
Organism: Xanthia icteritia; assembly: GCA_949128155.2. Taxonomy (NCBI): domain Eukaryota; kingdom Metazoa; phylum Arthropoda; class Insecta; order Lepidoptera; family Noctuidae; genus Xanthia; species Xanthia icteritia. Next base: position 8,064,233 of record OX421942.2, on the reverse strand, counting down.
AGTCACGGTAGCTTTTTGCAGTGCACTCAGTGCCCACCTTTATTCCAGTTTCCTGCGATAAAGTAATCTAGTCATGTTAGGTGGTGCCAATTAGCTTCGTTCAGTTTACAAACTTGATAGATGGTAATTAATATTCATAAAGAGAGTTTTGAAAGTTTATTTATGAATATGTAGTGATCAATCAACCATAGGTCAGAGGCGATTCTTTTCATCATCATGATTTGATGTGATTTACGATATTTAAATATTCTTAATCTTTAGCATCATAATCTATTCTGATAATTACTCTTTGTAACAACACATATCGAGAATCCACTAGAATATATGAATCTTGATTGTTCGATTTAGAAATCTGATTACCTAAGATTTTAGCTTCTGCTATATTCGATAAATTGTTCACAAATGTCTTCTTCCTAATTATTAATTCACATTTAGTTTTAGAATCATTATCGCATCAGACTTTATTATTATACCCATTTAATAATCAATGAAGGGCGGTGCTCCAACTCCAAGTGAGTGGACATGCGTGCAAAAAGTGAGCCGGTTGATCGAGCTTATACCGATATGTATTCGTATTCGTAGATTTTTTGTCTTTATCAACTGGCTACGTCGGTCTTTACGCAATTCAAACTGGCTACTGTTACGTGCTTTTAACGATGTATGAAATAGGGGGTTTGCGGCTCGTCAATTAAGTTGAATTGTGGAATAAATGTGAACTGCATGTTAGTGTTATTGCGTTGAAGTGTAAACTGTCATTAATTTAGTTTATTGAGTTGATTGATGGGAAGGACAACGTTTGAATGAGGCCAGTATTTGGAATATGAATGTTGAAATACAAGTTAAATGTTGAGATGTTAAAATCGTTAGATCAGAGAAGAACTTTCCCACAACCGTTTGCAAAATTGTAAATATAGAAAGTTTTATTTGTGCCAAGTGCCAAGTCGTGAAGAAAACATTGACCATGTTACGGACGGAGTTACAAGACAAGAAATAGACGCATAGTTTTATATTTGTTTCATGTTGACTTGCCTTGCCAGCCGTATGTCTCAGTATTGTCTGTGCTTGTTAAAAAACTGTTACCCATGTAAGACCAACTAAAGGACAAGAGAATGGCTCGATAAAATTCCATTTGAAGGAAATGTCAATTGGCCACTTGCTGTATTCAGTTTGCCGACATTACTTTTTTATTGTTCTACTATTTTATTTGCTCATGCGTGATTTGCCGGTATTTCAAAGCTCCGGATTAGGAAATTGTAAAAGGATTGCATGAAGGGCCATTTTTTATTGATTCTTCGTTTTAACTTATTGCCTTATTTGATTTTGTTGTACGACAGTTTTCAGTTGTGTTTCACCATGTGCAGTGTTATTCTGTATATCTTACTATATCGTTCCCCTCAAGTATTGACAACGACGGTCATTATGTTTTCTTGTTTCTTTGATCGACGCGATATAACTTGGTTCGTAATAAAAACATGATAAACTTCATTCATTATCACTCCGTGCATCGTAAATGTCTCTAAAAGCGTTCAAAACAACTGTGCTTTAAGCTTCGGCATGGGACGTGAACATTTTATGAATAGCTAGACGCAGTTTTACTATCGGCAGCCCAAATTGAATCGTGCTCTTGTAATCGGGACCTAGTAAGTGTTGCCCGTAAAACTGCCGATACATCGACCTGGCTTGGGTGTTATATAGCCTGTCTTTTAATTCATTGGCAATCATTCACGGCTTGGTTATAATGAATACAATCAACTTTTACTATGCGGTCGAGTCTGAAATATCGAAAATATGCATATCTGCTGTTCCGTGTAAATTATAAAAAGAACTCAGTGTCAAAAAAAAATTGTCTCCTTGTTATCAATAGTTTTATGATTTGTCTTTAGGATTGCGGTCCTAGAGAAGTGAAAAAGCTCTTTGAATAAGCAAAACAAATATCTTAAATATTATCTTCATGATTATTGATACATATTTATAAATTTTTTGTTACAATTTTGTATGTAGTACTTAAAATGTGAAGATGCGAAATCATAAGAAATGCATTGAAAATACCAACCAAAACAACCATAATTGTTTAGAAAGTGACCAACAGAAATTTTCTGATTATTATACGAGCACGTCCTTCACAAGTTAAACTTCCTATTACAACCTTCATTTACTTAAAACATCATCTTTGTTTATCTACACAAGAAGCTAGAACCGGCTTTCTTCCATAGTTTGTGCATGTTAATTGACTTTCATAACGGCATACTTACGACCTTTGAGTTTTTACTCATGAACACTGCATTCCAAATTAGCTGTTTTGTATCTACCCAAACGTGCTATATTTTAAGTAGGCCATTTGGTAATATCACAATGGTTTGGAGACAATGATGAGAATATCAACTATAATTGCGACTAGCCATACGTAATAACTGTATTTAAATTTTGGATGGTGCATTTTGAAAGTTTTTACTGATCGTTTCGAACCGATATTGGTGTCGTTATTGTTTTGCTTTCACGATGTAAGCAAAGCTGTCTCTGACATATAGTGTTTCAGTAGCCTTTATCTGATGTATCATTTTTCTGTTCGATTAACAGCACTTATTATTTATTTTTTGTTTCCAATTAAATGTTTATTTATATTTCTGATTCGTAGAGAAATACTTTATGTTGCGTTTTCTTTGAATTTAAAGTTTGTTTCGTAGGAAAATCCTTAACGATGCATTAGTTATTCTCGTTTATGAAACACTTTATCGCAATCATCTCTATTTTAAACACGCTTCGTATCTTATTCTAACTTCAAGCTCTTGATGCATTAATATTGGTAGTGATATCTAAGAAAACGTCAAATTACATCAAGACGTTATCTTCACAATATAGGTAAATCAAATTACTATTTCCTTTATTGAATTGAGACGTAAGATATATCACATTATTTATTTGAATCTATAGATAAACTTGTGACCAGTATTGAGATCTCAGCGGTCTTACTAAATACATCGTTAGCACAGACTACCAGTGTGGCACAAATAAATCTTGTTTTGTGATCACTATTTCTATTATATTCAATGCTTATTTATTCAACCTGTTCATGTCTGTTTGAATGATTTCATTCGGTGTTACTCCCAACGGCCCACGCGCAGCGAAAGCCGAAAAAGAAACTGATATTCTTTTATTTTTTGTTCCGTGTTTTTCGTCCCCTACACAAGACCAATCGATGTACACATAAATCGATTTGTTATACGGTAACATCGATTACGAAAGATTGGATCGAGTTGCGATTCTGAGCTATTCGGGTGGTCCAGTTTTCAGTAAGTGGGTAACTAGGTGTGTGTTTAGCGTGGTAAATTGCTATTGTTTTGGGTAACAGGTAATTTTTATGAATAGTTCAGTTGATTTGAGAGCAAAGACCCCACGATAGTAAATTGATATCGTAAACGGCTTGGCTAAGATTGTTATAATGTATGCATCTGCACGATTACCTATTCTATATTATCGTCAGATGTGTGAGAATCGTTATGAAGAACAACAGTTAAACCGCCATCGTTTATGTGATGTAGATTCAAAAGTTCGTGTAAATCCACCCATAGCTTGGCAGGAGCTATGGGTGGATTTACACGAACTTTTGAATACACAAACATAGGTACTTCAACGGCTTAAAGTGTATTTCCAAAATCATTAACGAAATGGCTGTTCAATAAGAATTTCGGATTGAAAGTTTTTATAGGTAATTAAATGCACTCTGCACTAAGATGTTTCTAGAGCTACCCAAACCCAACATATTCCAATACCTTCGTTATAAAATCCTCAAAGTTTAGATAGCAAGCAAAAAAAGCATAACGATAACCCGATACATTTCTCGTTTCTCGTAAATATATTAATGATCGATCAGGTTTGATGTCTAGTCAAACCAGTCGCAAGCAACTTTATAGAGACGTGGCGTAACACACGGAAACTGGACTGTTAAATATTAAGATGATTGATGTCGTTAATCGATCATCGATGATCAAAGAAAGTCATAATCACTTTGATCCATAAATTCATAATTGGTTAGTGCATTTTTGGCGCTAAAAGAATGATTACCAATTAAATTGAAAATAAAAACTTCAATTAGCTAAACTAATAAAATGCTCCATATGTTGTTGTTAAATCCTTTTGACTTTTAATTGACGTTAAGTTTTAGTGGTTTGTGTCATGCATATTACTAAATTGTACCAATCAAGAAATTCCTTCCCACAAATTCTGGACTATGTAAATAAAGGTTTGCTACTAGTCCATAAACTCTATTAATTATATGAAAGAAGCATTACCCAATTTGAAGTAGAAGGGAAAGGGAGACTTGTATTGATCTCAACTAATATGAGCCAATCGAATTAAGTTATGATCCTACTCCTAGACTAGCTGTCACCTGGTATGACTTAAGTGGTACTTAATTACATTTATTACACATGGCACAGATTTCTTGTGAAAACAGTTAACGTTGCTATTGATCGGATTAATATTGAAGATAAGACATAATGTAGAATATATCATAGAACAATCATGACTTCGATAAAGATGAAACAGAAGATAGACATTCTTGTTTTGCGACATTATTACTTTAATAAGTCTGCGCTCTTAAATTCCTGTCTACCCAATCGATAAAGGCAAAACGATAGGATTTGTTTAAAAAAATATTTTGTGACTCGATGCTTGACATTATGTATTTACAGGATTAGTCGTTTTGCCTACCATCATTACAGCTGCTTCAACCAACAAAATTGCTTTACCGCTTGCGGTTATCACTGAATCAGGTTCTCTATACTTATAACTTTTAGCACACTTGCCAAATTTTACTACTTTGAACTGTGTCTTTACGACCGTCGCCGCGTCGTCCTAAACGTTTCAACCCTATTCCTATTAATTTTATGACGTAACTGTCGTACCACCAAAATTATTGTCCAATAAGTGAGTCACGTGGACCGGTTCCCACACCCACTGGGCGCCTACGCAGCGCACCGAATCGTTGACATCACTTATGCAAGGGTTGTTGTCTTACACTTGCTCTTGATTGGTTTCTTTATATTCATTAAATTTCGTTGGATTCATGCGGATATTTTTTTTAATCAAATCTCTCTCCTTCTCCTTCTTTATTTTAACTTCAATCACCATATTTTCCAAAGGTTTTTTACAATAGCTGTAGGCAAGCACAATTTCTTTACAACCACTAAATGGACTTTTATATCAGTCCGCAACTGACTACATTTTATTACTAGAAAACCTTTTTAAATGTCGGAATCAAATTCGATATATTAAAGTCGTTCACTACCAAAGAACAATGAGGCGATTCTTTATTCTGTATTCGGTTTCCATGTAATCAATTAATGACAACCTATGGTTACATTCTTTGGTCTGTCTCGACATGTTCCCAATATTATGGTAAATGTGATTTTGCGTATACTATAATTTTATTCTTGGCTTATTTATTTTTTCCATTACGAAGAAACAATCACCCGATTGTTTCTCGTCGTCTACGTATGGGTCTTATTGTTCTTACTTATTAACTTAAGCTTTATCTTAGTATTTTATCTTTAAATGTGTTCTATATCTAGATGAGATGATTTACTTCTGGTTATAATTATTGATTTTGGATACGTGTGTGTCATTCATCTCTATTCTATCTGAGTTGGTATTGTTTGCGATGCCCCATTTATTACACGTATTTACGTACGATTGAAACCCAAAGCTGTATTTTCTACTATCCAGCCCAACATCAATCGAAGAATTGAATTACAAGAAAGTATCGTTAATCAAATATACAGACCGCAATCAATTTCACTGTCCATCTTTGTTTAGCTGATCGACCACAATATGCTATCCAAACAAATATTTAATTGGTATTGCTAATTGCTGACTTAGTCCTATTGTTTGTTCCCTTGGCGATTCTTTCTCACAATTGCCATTGTGGTTAGACAATGTTGGGAGCTGACCTTAAGGATCATGATGCAATGACTTTTTGTTACTATAGGAAGCGATGGCTTCTTAGAACGGTGCCTTTCGATTTAGGTTCTGATTATTGGAAACATTGTCGTATCTTATTAGTGAGAATCTTGTGCCGTGTTTGATTTTGAGATTGTCTTTTGTTGCTTCGGTTGTTCATGTGATTTGTTTAAGATTATACGAGTTCTCAGGTTGAGGTACGACACATGACGCCACCACAAACTCTTGTTTATGGGTACAACTATCTTCATCAGCAATCAAATCTTTTAATGTTTTAAAACTATCACTGACTCAACTAGTCACTGCTTTCTCACCTTGTTTTACTTTTAATGATCATTGTAACGTTCTATCTATAACTCATTTAATTTATTGTTTCAGATGTACGAGAAGGAAGCATAAATTGAGTAATGCGAACACTTCGGTGTCATAATTTCTGCGTAAGTACAATTTTATGTAACATCCATTATATGCGGTTGTCGATTCGTTTTCAATTCGACACGCGTAGTTAACGGGCTTGAAACTGGTGGTTACTGCTTGATCTATGTTGATGCTAGCAAAAAGATAAGCTGGTTTAGAACTCGAAGTTGTATGAAAAATGTGTGTGCGTATATTTTTCATGCGACTGTTTTTTTTGTCTAATCAGTGAGTGTACGACTCAATTAGATGTGGTTCGTTATGTGATTGACGTGTCATTCATATTTAAGTGGTTCTAAAATGGTATGTGAAAATCCACTTAGTTTAGTTGACCAACACGCAAGGACATCGCTCGAAGGCTTCTTTTTAATTATTTTCTTTTCTGTGAAATGGTGAGGTGTCAGATAGTTGAATGTAGAAAACTAATATTCTCACGCATTAACAAATTGAAGAATTTGATCGTACACACATTTGGAACAAGATTAAGATTAGTAGTGTCGAAATAAAAATGACTAAATTGCTTAATTTTTTGTAACTTTATACTTTTTATTAATTCGAATCTTGATATTTGTAAAACAAACATCAGAGATGAAGGTGGTTTGATATAGTATTTTACGTCAAATAATTTTTTAAATAATTTCATATTCCGTTCAGGTAATGACCATGAAATTCGATAAAGTCAGAGATCTATAAAGATTATTCGGGATTGAGTATTACGACGTTAAGATACGACATTGATTTTGACTTTTATTATTATACTTATTAATTTTATTATAGATACAATCGTCTTTACGGGTTGCGTAGCTTCGAGGCGGCTTTTGTCATAATTGTATTTAAATTATATGTAAAATTGTGGCAGTATAAAGAAATAAACATCTAAATTAATGGCGGTGTCGAACAGTACGTATTTAACGAAGTTAAAATCCAAATTAAGTAAAAATGCGTCGACATAATTGAGGCAGCTGATTGGTTTGTATCTATTACCTATAAATATTCTTAAATAATCTCCCTTAATTGCTGTCATCCGCTCATTCATTTAATGGCTCATGTTAACCTAATATTATCTCCACATAAATAATTAGTTTTATCGTTAATAACCAGTAAGTTATTGTTAAGTTGGCCCATACCTTCTAATATAATGTCACGATATCGTGACGATCTCGTAATCGTATAGATAAATTGTTCAATGATATATTGCTGTGATATTTCCAACGTAGCTACGAACTATCTATGCACGTAGGGTAAGTAATGTTATAATTGGATTAATTTATGTTGTAATGAATACAGGTATAGGCATATGTTAGGATATCTAATCAGGCATACAAGAATATCTCGCTAGAAAACAGGAGCAAGACAAAGACACGTTGGATTTTTGTACTCAAAGAATGACACATCCAGAGGAGCCGTGTCAAAGACTTGACAGCTCAGAACGCAAGCACGAAGTAAATATACCAGAGCAACCTGCATATAATCTCTTGCTGACTTTACAGTACCGATACATCCTAAGCAGATAATGATAGGTAGCTTTACTGCGCCATGCAATACCATTACGTAGGACCTTTGATTAGCTAAGAAAGCGGTTGCAATCTTTGCATTGGCTAACGCACTATCAAATACCTTATCGGTCTCAGCTTCTTCGAAATCAGATTCAAATGCAACCAATTATACGCGATTAGAATTTTTGTAAGCAATTTAAAATGCAAGGGAAGTACTATTGCAAGAATTGTTTGCAAAACTTGTTTAACAACAAATTCCGCTCCAGTTTAAGATTAATCTTTGGCCATAAAACTGCTGGTTTTATTGATCAGTTGGTTTGTGCAAATGAAAACATTATCAGAACACTTAAACAAATTGTCTTTAACGACGATATGTTTGAATTTATGAAGTTGTGTCTGGTTTGTCTAGCTTGCAGTTTCGCTTCGTGTGTATTCCTATACAGATTCCGGTGGACTAAAAGAGTCAGACATTTTTGGTTGTTTTGACAATTCTTTCCTTGAACTTCTCCAGTTATTCAAAGACATCAATCCGAGTTTCCTTATCTATGTGGTGATCTCTATATGTGAACTGCATATTGTATCTTATCTTGTATAGACCGTTTGCAGTTTTCAGCAGCAGTAGGTCTATCATTTTCTAAGCGTAGTTTTTGAGTCCAAATATAGTCTTATCATCATGCTCTTTCCTAGCATTTGCATTTACTACATAGCATTTTAATATGGCGTTTACAAAATTATTATGGTACCTACTGCCTAGATATCCTCACAATAGTAAACCTTCATATTGCGATTGCTTATCCTGTGTTACAAGTCTAGAAAAGATAGAGACACAACATTAAAATGTCGACTATATTAGTGAACTTTGCGAAAATAATATCAGCACTTTATTCAACAATTTTATTACAACTTTATCGTAATTCGATTCAAATGCAATCGCATAGCGAAATCGATTCATTAGAACGACGCCCACCTACATCGATCGAAAATCGCTTATTGTGTTGTAATATCGTAATTATGGTAACAATTTGTTAAGTAAACTATATTTTGCATTGATAATACTGCTTAGCGCTCTTAGCGTGACCATGACTGGAGAATTTATTATCATTCGGCAAATAGCTTGTGATTAAACTTTATAATTTTATGTCGTTTAGTTTAATAGTGATTTTGTTAACATTTCTCGAGTATCATTTTATTGTACCACTACTGCACTTGTGAAACTATAGCTTGATTTACCTTTGCATGTATTTTTAATCAACTCAGTCTATAGCAGTTCACTGCTAGACAGGCCTCTCCCAGGCTGCGCCACAAAACGGGTCCTCCACCTTTAGCATCCACCTACTCATAATCCTCCACCTTTTTAAGGTCGTCGGTCCATCTAGCTGGGGGGCGTCCCACACTACGCTTGCCGATACGTGATCTCCTCTCCAGATCTCTTCTGCTGTACCAGCCATCGGCCCTTCGACAAACAAGGCCAGCCCACTGCCATCCTTGTAAATACCCTTAATTTAATATAAAACATGTTTTGCAATAGATATATACCCAGTTTCCCAAGTATATTTGCATGTGTATTTATTATCTATAACTAAACATTTCAGAGCAGTGGTGGCCCAGTGGTAACGGCCGCGATTTACGAGTTGTAAGTTGTAGGTTCGAACCCAGAAAGGCACTTTACTTTGTGTAAATTATTTCATCGCCACCGCTCTCAAAACGGTGAAGGAAAACATCGTGAGGAAACCGACATGTCCTAGAACCAAAAATTCGAAGACATGTGACTTCTACCAACCTGCACTGAGCTCTCGTGGTGGATTACGGCCCACTCCCTTTCACTGAGAGGAGGACTGGGTTGGCAACATTATAGGCTGATTATGCAAACATTTCAGCACAGCTCAGCCTCTTGAATAAAGCAATCTACTATCATAATATTATGACTGCTGATGCCGGATGTTAGCGATCATCTAGCCATCAAACTAAACTTAACGATGCTTCTCGACACTCTTGATGAGAATTGGTATGACCTTAGAAACGTATGTATTAGAAGGACCACAATGTGAATTTTAGACCAGGACGCGTCCCCGTCCTGGTCTAGAATAAAAAAAAAAAAAAAATGTACGATGCTGTTTTAAACCATGGAGAGTTAAAAAAACATCCTTGTAGATAAAAATAGATTTTGAATTAAAGCTTGGATTTCTTTAGACAGGGGTGCCAATATAAAGGGGCCGCAAAATGACGGCTATCAAGAAAACCCATAATTATTATCATCGATGTTTTGGTTCAATCCGGTGTAAGTAAAAGCTTTAGGTATAATAAGACGTAGTAATACGGCACGACGTATTAATACGGCACCACTTAGTAGTAAGTACGGCACCACTTTCTTTTTAAATCCAAGCTTAAGTTGGATCTTAACTTGATTACCGCTCTAATAAAAACAAATAACATAATTATCACATTCACTTCTATCACAATGATGAAGTGAATATAATAATCCATGACCTGCAGTTCGTTTCGGATCTGCTAATTCAAATGATTGATCAACAGACAGACAAACTGTAACCTTTCATATTAAGTTTTGTGAAGGCTCAATTAAATAAATTGGGTTGATTGGTGGATTACTTAAGAGGAAACAGGGCCTGCGAGGAATTTGAAGAAACTATTGCCGTCGTGTTACCTCAAGTCTGCCCCCGTCGTAGAGTGCGATAGGGACAGCTGCAGCTCAGACCGATTATATCACAAAAATCGACGTTTCGTATTTATCCTCCTCGAAAACTGAGTCGATTCAACTATTTTTTACATTTAAATTTTAAGAATGAGTATGTCTTATAGGTTCCTATCATTTGCTTTTATGTTAAAATCTTTTCGAGTTTGTTTGGTAGTCCTCTAATCACGGTCGTAAAAATTGTGCCTTTTTTATTATTTTTGGAGGATCATAATTTCTTTATCAATAAGTTGCTTAAAAAATAAATAATATGGACGTGTCTACAGCAAACCTTGATTTTATGAAAGAAAAATGATTGCTCTAGAGGCGTTATTCAGGAAGAAAAAAGGGGAATACATTTGTATGGAGAATCGCAGGCCCTGTTCCCTCTTAATTTATTATTTTCGCAATTGATTTCGAAACGGTCAGGTTAAGAGGCGTTGCGTTAAGTGTTGTACCCACGTTTACTATATGTTCGTTAATGTGTCGCAATCTACCTATTTAATTAAAAGTTTGTACGATTGGAACTTCAGTGAAGGCTTATGCAACTGTGTTATTTTTACTGTTGGACCAAAAATACTTGACAACTAAATTTTTAATACGATTATTTGCATGAAATGAGAACCATCCTATATTTGTTAATTTTATGTCTTGCTCTAAAAAAAATATTAATATTTAGTTCCCAGTCATACAGTTTTATTTTTAAAAAAATTAAAAAAAAATTGCTTCGAAACGTAGGACAGAATATAGCCAGAAAAGGTTAAACAAAAGAGAAGTAAACCTTCGCATTCCAGTTTCTAATATCAACGGATGGTAATAAACTTAAACTCCTCATTTTATATAATTTTATGGTTAGTTATAAACAAAGGAAGCGCACGCACCTGTCTTCCGTACGCGGTGCGTTTGCGCTGACCAGCTGTTTGATTGCCAGCGTAAAAAATAAAAGGGTTGCCGTTAAAAAAATATTACGAGAATAAAGCCGATTAAGTGCTGAGCTGAAGTTGTTATAAGTTCCGTAGAAATTTTTTTATTGGCTTTTTTATAGAGTTGCAAACTGTTTTGATCTTTTTGAAAAATTCACAAAAACAAAAAATATAAGTTAGTTTGCACTACGCACGTACCGATGTAGGCACAAGTAGCAAAATTCGATACAGCTATGAAATGAAATTGTTTCAGAATCCTGTCGCGCAACATGTATCGCGATCTCAAATTGTGGCATAGTCCAAGTGCGGACAAGCCTGTAGTCTGTTTTCATTTCATAACTGTTTCCTCGTTATATTTCCATAAGCTTTGATCTTTAACTAACTTACCTCCCACTCGTTCATAATCAAATACCTGGTATAATGAAGCTGTTTGCCCGTACCTTTTCAGTTGACTGTATTTGGTAAGCTTTGCTTTTAGACCTCATGTTTTTTTTATCAGTCACTGGAAATATGGTGTTGGGTAATTCTAAATAATATATTTGATGGGAGGTGGTATTATATTCATAGGGATGAGATGTTTTGTTTAAGGAAAATTGAAATACTTCATTCGGGGCTGTAATGCTAAGTTTCAGGAGCTTTGAACAGCTATGTGATTTTTATTGCAGAGGAAATACGGGCAAAGCCTTTTTCCGACTATACCATACATTACCTTTTGATATCAAATCGAATCAGTTTAATAACTTTAATATACCTTCTGAAGCTAAATCATTTCCGAACAGATTACGATATAGGTGCACGGTGCACATTATTGCCTTTAATTTCATAGTACGTACTTCAAATAAGCAAGTACCGCTCGCACCCAACGCGGCCTTTGCGTTTCGTCACAGCCACATTCCTGAGCCTCGGATCTAGTGTAGGGCTGACAAGTAATCTAGGAAAATGTCCATTTCAATGTTGAAATGCCTTGAAAAGCTAAACAATGTGGGTGAATAATGGCTATAAATCAAGGGACATCAAGACGTTGGGCGTTAAGAGGGAACAGGGCCTGCGAGGAATTTGAAGAATAGGTATTTGAAGAAACTATTGCCATCGTGTTACATCAAGTCCGGCCCCGTAGAGTGCGATAGGGACAGCTGCAGCTCAGACCGATTATATCACAAAAAAGATTGATGAAATCGACGTTTCGTATTCCCCTTTTTTCTCCCCGAAAACTGAGCTGATGCAATTATTTTTTACATTCAAAGTTTTAGAAAGAGTATGTTAGGTTCCTATCATTTTCTTTTATGTTAATAACTTTTCGAATTTGTCTGGTAGTCCTCTAATCACGGTGGTAAGAATTGGGCGCTTTTTGTAATTTTTGGAGGGTCGTATTTTTTTACCAATAAGTTGCTGAAAAAAAGGAAATAATAGAGACGTGTCTACAGCAGACCCTGATTTTATGAAAAAAAAAATGATTGCTCTAGAGGCATTATTCAGGAAGAAAACAGGGGAATACATTTGTATGGAGAATCGCTAGCCCTGTTCCCATTTAACATGAAGAAAACTAAAACATGCAGTAATTCGAATTGAAAAGTTCGTTCTTACAACATTTTGTATCCCAAAAACCTGTACCTCTGTTAGCTGATGAACAATGAGCATCTGAATACTGACAACTAAGAAATTATCAGTCTCGTTGTTATGTTGAGTAATTAAAAATCCCTCGTTAGTCTTCTGAAAAACCCTCTACATCACAAGTATTGTATGGGTAAAGTCACAGCAGACGGCAGTGACAGCTGTCGCTGGTGGAAAAGATTGCATCTGTTAGCAATTATCTCCCTTCCTGCTGGCGACTTTCTGCGGGCTTATGTGTGTCTTCCATGTTTAACCCTCTAACTGCTTCTTACGACACTAACGGGAAGTGACAGGGAGGTCAAATTCTAGCAAGACGATTATACAATATATTATACCTGCACGTGGGCCAGCCCTAATCTAGCGTCGAGTTGTCTCAGCATGCCGACAAACATGTTGATTTATGTGGCGTGTTATTCTAGTTTTGGGAACTTCCAATTAAAGCAAGACGAATTAGTACAACAGATTTAAGGTGCGCTTCGACTGTAAATAAAATGTGTGGCTGTTATGGTCTATGGGGTATGCGGAATGATTGATATATTATATCAATTTATAAGAGCATGTTTGGAGGAACTACATATTAAGTAATTGGAGATATGATCCAGCGTTTTAGGCCTAATTATTATTTATTGCTGACTAACATCTAAATATGAGTTTGAAGAAAAATTTAAAGGTGGAAACAGAATGTGACTGTGAATTTAAATTCGACTTTTCATCGCTTCTTTCGGGAGGGTCACGAATAATTAGTTCTTCTGTGTGTTGCATGTTACATTTTGTGTCCTGGTAATTGAAACTCATAGTTCAAAAACGAATTACCCTAACCTACCTACGCATTGCTGGACCTTTCTTATCGGGGAAACCTGCTGTCCAAGCCATAAAGTACCAACTTAAGTAAATTTCTCACCCACGACCTGCAGGTCGATTAATCAGGAAGTGAGTCATTCTCTATACATTGACGTATCAACTTAGCACACTTACTGACAGCTGGTTAAATTAACCCACTGACCCACGCTGTTGCTGAAAGAAACTCTAAGCAATAACTCCTTTTATTTCTTAATAAAACAATTGTTAATAGGAAAACGAGACTACGATTAAACATTACCACAAGTTCAACAACAAAAATATAACAAAGAGAAGTTACGGTCTCTTTTTACTGCATACTTACAAAAAGTAGTGTATCGAAATCGGTTCGCTCTGTTTCATGTGAATTTCATCCGAAATGGGCCGAAAGCGAAAATCTAAGTTGGTTGACCGTTTAGAAATGGCCAAAATTAGGTCACAAATTTTGGCCAATTTTTTGGTTAGTAGATCGCATTTTCATGACAGGAGGGTGAGACTACAATAGGTACGCGTGTGAGGGATAATTTGGATCAAAAGAAAGTGGACGAGTGTGACGGCTGATAAGGGAGAATGGAAGTGAAAAACATTTTTGCCAACCCCACATTAAATAACATGAAACTAGAGCAGGCAAAAGAAGGATGCCACTACACGCATCCTCTCGATAATTCAAAGCTGGCACCCATGAAAACAGAGGAGGCCCACAGAATGAAGGTGGCCTCATTACTAATAACCACATTCGACGTTTGAATATGACATAAATAAGATTTCTATCAGAATCAGACTACATAGGAAATAGGAATTACTAGATTAGGTTTCGTGGTCGTGAAAGGTAATCTCGCCTACCGCTAAATGTAATTATGTTATGACGTTAATATTTTATGTTTTGTTCATTTTCTTTGCCAACACAACGTAACGGGGTTAAATTGGTCAATTATATTATTATGTGAACTACCTATTTGGTCTATAATGTATTAAAATAAATAATATAATCCTGCTACTTTTTTATTCGGATCCACCCCCGAATCACAGTAATTACGCAATATTGTCTTTGGTCCATGGCCATGACATCAACCGATGAACAACATTTTCAAGCTTTTATTTGTTGGTTGAATACGAGGCTTTTGGCTACTTTTGTATTTGTGCATTTTGTGAGTATTTTTCTTTAAATGTGCGTTTTGTTTGTGCAGAATAAACAATATTTATTTCTTTTTTTGAAAAAACATTTTTATGTTCTGAAATTTAAATAAGCCTTTCATTTTCCTGGTACTTACATACGAGTTTACCTTTATCCCAGTCAAATAGTGTTCGTTGTTTCAAATGTTGAAGGTCTTCAATATTTTTTAAGCCTTAATTACGCAAAAAGAATTAGCTTTTATTGACCCGTGGTGAAAAAATTGATACTCAACTGCAGCCCTACCTATTTTATATTACCTTTGCTTTACTGGTGAAAGGACATTATTAGTAAAAATATATTTTACAAAAGCTATATCTCTCAAATTACAACAGTTAATGAACCTTGCTGCGTTAATTGCCGCTAAATTGCTAATTAACTGGCCTTAAAATTAGCATAATGTCTAATGAACTTTACTAATTCTATTATTGTTCTAGTCATGTTTAATTTGAGATTACGAATACCTACTATTGATGAAATATTGTATGACAGCCCCTTGTGTACGTATTGACCTCTTGACTGGACAGGTCCACTCAAATCTGTGTGGTTCTTTCCTCAAAAGACCATTTCAGACACTAATCTACATGGTCCTCATATGGCCTGACCAAGATTATGTCTGGACTTTAAAAGAGACTGTGACCTCTGAGTTTGTTTCGGTCTTTCTTCTCAGAGTAGTCAGATAGGAAACGCCGAACTCATCTAGCATTTTCTTCTTATTTTTTTTTAATATGACGTGTAAAAGTGATTGCAATATCCTATTTACAGGATATCCTATTTACAGAATAAACAATTTCATTTCATTTAATTTCATTTCATTTCATTTCATTTGACCAAAATACTGCTGTTTTTGTGTGTCGAGGAATGACCACAATGTTGTTCTTGTCGATGACGATTGTTTATCAGTTATCTTATTTGAGATGACTGGCAAAAAGGAAAGTATGATTTTTTTTATAATCACTATACTACAATATATTTTTATGAGGATCGATTTGACAGTCGCTAAATTTTTATTCGATTATTGAATACTTATTCAAATTTTCCAATATGTATAGGGATAAATTAAAGCCATATTATGACTCATTTTTGAAGAGCATTTCTTCGGCCATCTTCTGGATACAGGCTCATCTGATGGCTAATCTTGCAGTCGCGCTTGGAACTTGTTCGACAATCTATAATAAAAATTATACTATATTTATATCTTGCATGCGGATGCACAATGGTCAATGATTAATATGGCAAATGTAAAATATTAATTTAAACGAACCAAAGTGATAAAACAATTACTTTCTGTACTTATACAAAATAGCCTTTGCACTTAATATTTGTCTATAAAATTCTGTAAAACAACCAAAAGTAATCAAAAGTCAATATTTTTGTTATTGAATATTTATGACTAGTCGTTTCTAAACGAAAGGGGAAGATTAAGATAATAACTCAATTAAATATTACGAAACGCCTCCGACGCACGGCGACGGGCGACGGATGGGGCAAAATTATTTTCGTGCTTATCAATTTATCTAGATGTTGTTTGTGACTAGGTTAGTCAGAGTGGTGTCAGAGTTTTAAAGCCGCCCATGGGCCTCTGACTTGGCTTTACATGCTCTCGAGAAATATGTTAGGTCTAATAATTGTTCTTGTTTGTGAAAAATGGCGACAATGTCGCATGTACAAAAATGATTAGACCATCGTAGACTACGTATGTGTAGACTACGTTGTTGGTCATCTTGGATCTGTGTAGGTACAATATCTTCTTAAACATCTTCTGGTGTAGGTGATATTATCACAGTGACTGGAGTATATGATTCTTTCGGTGATGGCGAGGACGGCGATGACGATCTTTCTCTGCGCAGTGCGCCTTCGTATTTTCTTTTCGAGCTTTTTGATTTTCTTTAAAATATACTCTTCACTATCACCATCTTTACGAGACTTACGTTGGCATGTTTAATTAACTATATAACTAATTATAACTTTGATGTAAAAAGACTTCTAACTGGAAGAAAATTACGTCGCGCGTCGTTACACGAAAGAAAAGGAATGAGTTTTCAGATGACAGCGGAAGCAAAAGGTGGCGTCCGGCTGCGTTAAGTTTACAGCAAATTAATTTATTTTTGCTGTGGCAAGCTTTGCATAATCTTTAATAGAGGAAACTATATAGTGATCATCGAAAGACGTCTGAAGTATAATGCAAATTAAACACGAAGACTTTTTATGGGTGTTGTACAAATTTATTGTTCCAAGCTGACTTTTATTGAGATGTAAAGTGGGAAGAGTCGAGAATGTGCCTGGAGAGCTGTTATAAGATCCTAATGATTGAAAATTCCTATGTACACAAACTAAGCCTTCGTTTTCCTACACAAATGAGAAATATGTGTAGTTCGTATATTCGGTGCTAATAGTTCAGCTAAATAATATTCGTCAAATCTCAGGTATGGATTATGCATATCCAAGAGTAAGAATCTAGTCCTAACCCTATTTAGCGAATACTTGACGCGTATAGAATTACATTAAAGTTTCGGGTCGACCCTTTCTAAATATCTTGCCGATTCAATAAACAAATACCAAGAACAATTTTTGATTTATTGTTTTAGTAAGTTTCAATTAAATTAAATTAAATTATTAATCAACGAATATGACTGTAGGCGGCTCTAGATTTGGAATTGCTTACAGCAATAACGTGAGTTTAAATGAATTAACGATGGCCGATTGTAAAATGAAAACAAATCCAATTATTTGATTGTTCCACTTATTCGATTGTTGATTGTGGCTGGCTAATAAAACAATCGAGTTCTCAGAAATAGCTGCGATTTGCTTAACGAAACAATGGGAAACGAATCATCGATTGTCGAATAAAATGAACGTGATTGCTGTGCAGTTTGAGTTAATTCAATTATCGTAAGCAGCTATTCATTGTAAATTGTTTGGTATGATTTGCTTATGAATGATCTTTGGTGAAATGTTTGTAGGTAAGTAGAAATTGTTTCTAAATGATAAATTTATAAAACAGCAGCTAGTTAAAACACAATTTGCTAATGTAGGTAGGTAGCTTATACTCCATTTGAAATAAGATTAGACATTTAAACAAACCATTTTTAGATTAGATTCTGACTTCTCTCCAGCCTGATCTCTCTCCGGTGGTGTCGCCGTGCCATCGGACTGTGAGAGTGAGGGAATAGAGAGTGCACCTGTATCTACGCACACACTTGTGCACTATAATATCCCGCGCCGAAGATTGGCCGCTCTATTGAGATTGGCCGCCGTGGCCGAAATACGGTCTAGAGGACTATATATGTTAGTTTTAATACTTTCAACCGATTACCTACAGGCGCAGCCGCGTGTTTATCTTAAAGTTTCTATCTCCTTATTTATGTATCGTTCCATCAGCATCACTTACATTATTAGCAGTACACAATGTAATACTAATTGTAATCTAAAGCCTGCTATGAAATTTTACGCTCGTTTACGACTTACGAGTAGTTAATGGTTAGTAGTCGACTAAGCTTTAGTTACGCTTAATTATCCGGATACCGAGTATTTTACAGATTAGTCGATTTAGATCATCGATTTAGAATAGGATATCGAATAAACTGAAAGTCGGTATATTTATTTCCTCAATTGTACCTGCCGTTATTGCGCTTTATTATGACGACGAGTTCAAATAATTTCAATACAGAATTAATATTTTGAACGCGAGTAAAATCTCTTTACGCCACAAATATAAAATGCAGCACAATACAGTCTGGTAAAGTAATTCCACAAATGAACTCGGAATGATCACATAATTTTGCCAACCATCTTCCTCAGTCACGCATGTTACGTAACAAAGACAACATGGAAAATAATTGTAATTCGCATATAGCAAGCGTGAGATAAAAGCCATGGTCTAAACTTCTACAGGAATGCTTTGCGTGTGAATGCGAGGTCATACAATCGCCGCTTTCTCATAGACCTCATAGACCTGAACGGAAAGAGCTTGAATTATCATTTCTGGTGAACTTGCAACTAAAAGGTACCTACATAGCGAATGTGATAAGGTAATAAATAAGGCTTTAAGGGTATGCTAGTCGGTCATTCTTTCATACAAACGTAGTATTGTGATTACTCGTCTGTTTGACGGTGTACGTTCGAAACTAAAAATTATATAAATTTCTCTTGTCATTATCTAGCCCTGTATGGAAGCAGAATTGGACAAAATATATTGGTTGGGAAATTATGAGCGTCGAAACTTCCATATTTCAACACTAATTTTAACTCGTCATTGGGCGTAAATAAATAACTTATGTAGTAAAAAAATGGCAAAATAGAAACTGGGATAGATAATTTATGTAATAGTATAAATAATTTTATTTTGAGTAAATACATCCAGTAGTTTTTTCACAATATCTATACGCCCGAAGGTCTGTTCATGAAATTAAACGCGCTCGTTTTCTTTATAAATCATCGTCTGTTTCACTAAATAAATAAATATTTAGACTAATTAGCATGCATATTAGTCACGCCCACCAATGTGTTCGAGCCGTCGACTAGTGTACCCTTAAGAGAGGGGAAGACGAAATAAACGATGAATGGATTGTAGATGTGTAGGAAAGTGGGTGAAAACTGAGATGACAGCTGATAGAGATGAACTATGGTGGATTGTCGACCTACACTAAATTGTAATAAGGACTAAGCACCTTGATATGAATAAGACCAGGACATCTGCCTATAATGTTCTCACGGCTGGGCCACAGGCTTCCTCTCAGTGAGAGGGACCATAATACATCACGAGGGCCCATTAGGTAGTAATTATAATTCTGAAGGTTATGGACCTCTAGCGTCCAGCTTACATAAAAGTGGTCAACCAGTCCTTTCACTATTCCCATGTCAGGCACTTCTTTATAAAAATCGGTTGTTGTCAGCTTCAACTCAGCCTAGCGCAGTCCACTGCTGGACATAAACCTTTACCAGACTGCGCCACAACACCCTGTCCTCCTTCCGTATCCAGTCTGACTGCCAGTCACCTTCGTATGCTGCGTTTCCACCAGAGATGAGCGAGAATGCGTAGCGAGGAATGTCCGTAAAACTAACCAATAACAACGTTAGCTTAGCTCAAGCTATGACAGTGAAGCGATGTTATCGGTTAGTTTCACACACATCCTCGCTCATCTCTAGTGGAAAGGCAGCCTAAAGGTCGTCGGTCCATCTAGCTGGGGGGCGTCCCACACTAGGTTTGCCGACGACGTGTCGTCACTACGTTTTCAGTTTATTTTTCTGTAAAGAGCCACCATCTAGTACAAAAGTACTCATTTACCACCAAATTGAAGATATCCGACAGCATAAAGTACGTTTCGGAAGCCGCCTATTATACAAATGCACGTTTCCAATTCCAACGACTGAAGTTACAAGTATTACAACATTCTTAAGTTAAATAATTACGGTGATTTTCTCTTATGACGTAAGCAGAACATGCAAATATCTTCCTGCCGCTTGTAGATAACTGTTTAGACAAGTATGTGTTTAAACTTTACCGTTACACATGATTTTTCTGTGTGGCTTTAGAATTTTAGACATATTAGCTTTTGAAATTTTGTATTCGTCTACATCACGCCTGTTTTCCGGGAAGGATTGGGCAGAAGTGAGGGTACCTATATAGCACACACACATTTCGCCAGTTACACTATCACGTCTTGGAACGAATACGTCAAATTACAAGTCACCCTGTGTGTTTAAAGCCCATAGAATAGGCCATAATAAATATATATAATATAATAGCCTTTTACCATCAACCTAGCACAAATCCAAACTCTGGGCTACTACTGAGAAATTCCAGAGTAGTTTTCCATGTTCGTCTGATAAGCATATTGTCAATATGCGTTTAAATAATCAAGCTAGACTTCGTAATTTGCGATGATATTATTAAGTTTGAATGAAAAATCTAACTTGGAGCGTTCACAGAAGGTATACAATCGGTGGCCGATTTTTTGTAGGAGCTAAATGAAACAGTAGGTATTAAATGTATCATTCCACACGTCCTACAAAACGTATACTCCATTTGAAATAAGATTAGACATTAAACTAAACGTTTTTTACAGTTCGTTCGACCGATTTTGACGTCTATTGTGTTGGTAGCATGACAAATTGCAGCTGCAGTAAACAGTCGGTATTGTCACCATTTTTTTGCTTTTAATGCCATCCTTATGTCTACGGTATAGAAGTAGTAGGTATAGAAGATCATACAAAACATACGTCTGACCGATTTTAGGACTTACAAAAAGTATTCTAGCGGTGCGAGCGTGCTTAACCTTTACTTCTAAGTTCTAAATATTCTATTTAAACTTAGTAACGATTGTAATTGAATAAATAGCCATTAAAATACCGTTCTCACGTTTCAGGCTGTATAACAAACGCCCAGTCTTTGCAGATATTATTGACAATAAAATATGTTTTAAGGATTTAGCTTTGACTGATTTTAAGGTTAGGATAGGACAGCATTCCCTACTGTGTTACCAGTTCAAAATATTTAAAATTATAATTGAGACGATTGTTTATTCAGTTGACAAACAGGTCTGATTTCAATTAGGTAGGTAATTTATTTTTTGTAGAAAGCAAAGGTTGCTGAAACTGACTTTACCGGATGAAAACTTAGGGCGAATTTCACCAATGAAACTGAACGTTCAAGAGCTGTCATTGTTAATATTCCATAACAATAATGACAGTGAACTTCTTGAACTTCTTCTTGAACGCGGTCCTGAAATTGGTCCTTAGGTACCTACTTAGAAAACCTAAAAAAATGGTAATACTTAGGATAAAACAAACATTACGTAAAAAGTAACAGTCTCAGTACGACACTGTTCCATTTCCTACACTTAGCGTGTAATAGTATGGCCCAACTCGTCTATCGATATCGAGGTCAGAAGTATTAGCACTTATTACCGACGTACATACTCGTACACGCCCACCCAACTTCCTATAGAAAGCTTAAACAAATACATAAAAGGGAAGCGTCTAATGAAGTTATTGACAATTAATGATACGTTTATGACCCTCATATAAGAACAGGTTATAATCGGTGTTTTGGGAGTTGTATAAATAAAAATAAACAAGATTTATTGATAAAAGTGATCCGGTTCTGTGTTGAGGATTAAATAAAGTAACACAAAAGTTCAAAAACTGAAAAGGTTCGCCTTATTTTTAAAAACAAAAATGTTTTGAAACTTTCTGCTACTTACCAAAATTCTTTAAAAAATAATGACTGACGCAGTAGCAAGGCCCACGCACTACTTTTAGATCTTCAGATTAATCTCAAACATACAGATAGACATGGACATCGTTACATGGGTGCCTCATTTTATACAACATGTAGTGATTACTCTGTCGCCTTTATGAATCATGGACCAAATGAAAACAGCGCATTAAAGTATATTAGCTGTTTATCGCCGCGATAAAGGAGCTGGAAATCAACTGGAAACTGGTTAATGTTTCCGTGGCCGACGGCCCAGCAATTTGTCACTACTCCTGTACTATTGCTATCATTAATCCCCAACACATTATTGCAGCCGTTCCAACCAGGAACGTACTTCTTGTTGACACTGATTGGAGTTCCTTTCACGCGCACAGCGGAAAGAACATGACTTCGCGAACATCAAAGCTGCTACTTTGCAAACAAACAGACGGCTTTTGAAAAGGGAGCGACGGTTAGATTGCATCACGTAAGTTATTAGACGCTATGATGAGGGGATATCGACTCTCTTACATAGCTCGACATGTACGCAGTAATACCTGTTCTCAACGGACATAAATCATAAAGCAAACACGGAAAACAATTAACAGAAAATAACGAACAATTTCACCCGACACGAGTTTAAAGATACCGATCTTCCAATCAGCTGTCAATTTGAAAAAAGTGTTGGCCTCAATTGCATTTTATCGATACTATTACGCAAATAAGGTGCATGGTCAACTAGCCACAGGAAAGGTAATTAAAGCGATTGCATTAAATGATTATGATGATGAAGTTCAATCGTTCCATTCGTTTTCATAATATTTGATATTCCTTCTTAGGATATTTGCAGAGTTAATTAAAATCGTGGAGTTAATATTACACGCTTCAGAAAGTTTGTTCTGATTTAACACACATAAGTTCCATTCGGTTACGTCATAATTTGCTTCGCAATTTCGATTATGCCGCGGTAAAAGTGTTAATAACAATGTGTTAGCAAATTTATTATGTGTTGTAAAATGGGATCATTTATTGTTCTGTGCTATAATAAAAAGCTATTACGTTATAGTTATGCCATCCGCTGTGTAATTAACATTTCTCGTTAACATGTCCAGTTGCTTTAGTTCTTTATTAAGCCTAGTGTGTGTATTACAGTTGTTGTTTAAATGCTAACAACGACTTAATTAAGTTTTTATTCGTATCATGAATGCTCAGTCGGCATCCATAAGCTGACTAACTACAAACGACAATCGATAAACTGTGCTGTGAAATAAATCGTATAGTTTGTCTTTCTTGATGTTCGATCGATTACATCGTTAGAGTTATTTAAAACACTTGCACAGTTGCACCGCGTAGGTGAACGCCTCGCAACAGTGGAACAATAAATCGTCTGTCGAGAAGCAACGACGACGAGACAAGATTATCGATAATTTTGACATGCAACACTAGTCCACCGATGTAAATTTAGACTCTATAATATAATGTTTAATAAATACAAGAAAGATTACAGTTTTTGGAAATAAAAAAGAAATTGGAAACTTTTTAATATTTATGTTCGCGAAACACCTGGCCACCTAGAGTTCTATACTAAAGGCTCTTAATAAATTCTTGTGTGATATTTTACAACTGGATAGTAAATTATTTTACTGGTTCGATGCTCGGACTGTGTAGGAACTGGTTCTAGCAAATTATACATGTCTCTTTGTATCCGGTGCCTCTTCTTCGCTATAATTTATAGCATCTGCTTTCTAAACCCTACGGTTAGCTTCGTAGACGCTTACATGTTTTAATTCACCGGTGGCAAGCTGGAAGTTTCTTTATAAATTTTAAAGAGCTGCATTGTGATTTTATTTGTGAGATGCTATCGTAAATTGGATGGAATAAAAGGCGTTTGCTGCGTTCTGAAACGAGGCTTGGAAGTTTATTACAATATTCTAGGAAGTTATGTTGGTCGACTTGTTCTTTAATAGATTTTTATTCATTTATACTAATATCGTATCTCTTTTACACGTAAACATTAGTTTCTGATTAGTCAATTAGTCATTTCACTTAGG
The DNA here is from genome assembly GCA_949128155.2 of Xanthia icteritia. Taxonomy (NCBI): domain Eukaryota; kingdom Metazoa; phylum Arthropoda; class Insecta; order Lepidoptera; family Noctuidae; genus Xanthia; species Xanthia icteritia. The sequence continues at coordinate 8,039,885 of OX421942.2, read as the reverse complement.
TAACTCTTTGGAAAACGGAGTAAAATAACAAGAAGCCGTCTAATAAATCATTAAAGTAATCGCTTAAAATATAAGACACTCAAAGACGATAACAGAAACTATAAATCAAGCTCTAACCACTTAATTCCAAGATGGCGGGAGAAATATAATTGCATAGTACGCAACTTTGAAAAAAGAATACGCACAGTCAAAAAACTAATTCTTAGTAAAGCGACGGGCTACTGTCAGGCTACTATTTTAGCAGTAAAAAGTGGTCGCATAACCATTTTATCGCTACTTTAATCTCATACCGAAAAGCATATTTTTTACTCTGTAGTATTTTATCATTGCGAAGTTATTTCATGTCTAGTGTGAGTCTGCACTAAAGTACGTGTGAGATTGTGCGTGTGATGAGTACTAATCTTAAATGTGTTAAAGTTTGGAAAATGTCAGTGGCCTCATAATAATATCTCTGTAAGTAGCAAAGCACGACTGTTGGATGAAAGGTCGTTTTGAATCCATAAGAAAGAATCTCAATATAGAAAGTGTTGTGATTCTGTCCCTAAAAAGCAGATCCTGTTGAATAAATGTAGTATCGTAGGTATCAGTTTTTCTCAAGAGACAATAGTGGCTAGTAAAAGACAGTTTGACAAAGGTTTTCATGTAGTTTCTCCCTTGATTGTGATTCGTTGTGTCCTGAATTCTGCCCTGTAGTGGATTTGACATTTCATATTTAGAAATTACATTTCTATTTCCTTAATTTCAAATATCAAGTTAATACAATAATTTAATTTTATTGGTGCAGCATAGGTAATGCATTATGCTAAAAATGATATAAGCATAATATCTATACCACTTTTATAGAACGGTTTAAAGCTTTAAGATAATCGTTCGTAAATAAAAGTGTTTTAATAGATTTATGACTTCTCAAATCAATTTGACGTGTAAACTGTTTGACACATAAACATTTCTATAACAGATTGACGTTGACAGGTTACGTCAGTTAATTATATGTGCATAATAATTACCTAAATTTAATTACAACGTTTTTCAATGTAATTGGACTGCAGAATTCTGTTTTCTTTTTTATAGTTTGATTTAAATGGCCGTTTATATTAACTTTATAATATAATACACAATAATATAATATACATAATATTTATTGGAGTTTCCGCTTTTTCTAGACCTTTTAGTTGACTAATTGAGGGAAGTATCAATGAACAAATTGAAATTCATTTATAAAATATCGATCGATTAGATTGTCCTATTTTAATACAAAGTACCCACATGAATAACAGTGGGAGAAAAATATGAAAACAATCTTCCATTCTTAATTCGAATTCAAAAGGTAACTCAATTTTTCAGTCACAGACACATAGCAATCCATTATCATTTGTAAGTAACCAAATAGGCTATTAAACGTCCTATTAAATCTACAAAAGTCAGTCATAAACATCTATTCAATCCTATTATAAACTTTCTAACACTTTTTACCATAAATCAATCAGAAAAAAAAGGAAAAAGAAGTCTCAAGTCCCAGGTCTATAAAACGTAAAAATATAGCACCTTTAATTGTTATTGGTGCAGTAAAGACTTGCTGTCTAACGCGCAAAGCTTGCATTCTTTGCAACAAAATTACACTTCGGTTCAGTACCTAATGGTGTATCCGTACCATAGGCTACCTGTTTCTTAGCATAATGACTGGCCTAACTGGAGCTTTGTGTTAAATAATGTTTAGGAATTCTCTGTACTATGCACTTGGCGCGAATGGCTTCTTGTAACGTTTTAAGTTGTGATCGAATCGTAATTGATTATTTTCGTTGTGTTATTTTGTTTCGAGTAAAACGTTTCTTTCTGTTGTAAATACGAAGGCCTTGTTGCTGAGAGTTGTTTATTGGCTATAAACTTCAACAAATTCGCAATTTTATTTCTGCAAATTGTTGTTCAAGACACTAGTTTTATATGTTTTACGAACGTTGTACATGAAAGCTAACTTAACATAATGAATGCCAAATATAGTTTCTGAAACAGAATCCCATAATAGTTATTAATAAAATATGCAGATTACCCTTTAAACAATAATAACTGTTGCATCATTTACCGTAGTCTTAAAGAAATGAGATACCACCACATACAATTTCATAGACACCATCAATTTCCTTACTCCAGCAATTTCTTAAAGCGAAACAAAATACTTCACCTTGATCTATGTATACGTAGGTATTATAAACACAGCTTACACCTTAGCGCAAATCCCGTTTCTATCTTCACGTAATAACACTAATCCTGGCGACTAGAAAATACCCGAGCCGCACCCAACTATACATTGGCCACGAATTAAACTCTTAATTGCATGTACATTGCCGCTTTACATTCGCCCTTTGATATGTGGTTAGAGGCAAAATGTTAAACGGATTGTTACCTTAAGAGGAAACTTTACAGTCGTGGTTCCCTGTATCCTGGGAAAACGGGGCAGCCGTATCAGAATCCGTTTGACAGAACAATTGGGTTCAGTTAATATTCATGGGATCTGTCAATTATTTTCTCAACGGTTCAGCGAATCGCTATCTATATTAGAGGTTACGAATATTAGATGTTAATTGTGGAATTATTTGGTTCCGAAACGTGAACTTGTGTTAGGACATGGAATGTGCCCGAATAATGGACATTTACATTTCAAATGGCTCTAGAATTCTTCTTTAGCCAAATTAGCTACCAACTACATTAAAGTCTTAATTTTGCGAGGACTGTTTTAAAGAATTAACGTCCGAACTCAAAACTTTAATGACCAGTCTTTCGCAGTATGTTGTTAACAATTTACAGGGAGATGTGACTGCCATTTACTTGACACGTCTATAAACGCCTTTTACGACACCAACGAGATAAATAGGATAGGTGAGCTGTTTTCAGCCGACGCAAATTGGTTATGCTTTTCTTTATTAGCACCGCGAAATCTTAATACCCATAAAACAGTGTAATCGCCTCTACATTAATTTACAACGCACTTATTCAGCATAACCCGTTGATTACTTGTTGTTGCAACTGTCAGTAAAATTGCTAAACATTAAAATGCGACAGCGATAAATTTCTCATATTTTATGTCAACTTGCTTCCTATTTCATAAATCTGCGGATTACTACGGTCGGATAAAAGGAGCTTATTACCTATTTATGCTGTTCGGTCATTACTTCCCCTTTGACATTTGGCGTCGTTTAGGATATTGTATCAAACTTAACAATACAATCCATTATAAAAAAGACTTCTAAAGTGAACCTTTGGACTTGGTAATAGGGTTTTATCAGCTTCATGTTCATCAGTAAGCGTATGTTTGGAAGACCACAGAAACGCGTCGCCTGACTGATGGTTATCCGATATCCATAAGATGGTATGCTAAATCGCCGTTGATGGTCAGACGTGTTATTCAGTATACAGGATGAGATTATTATATGACTTTACTGTTGCTTTGATGACATGACTGTTAGTCGCTAGTCGTGATTTCTCAATAACAATGCATATACATTAAAGTCCTGTTGCTTGATAATTTTATTAAAAGCAATAAAATATTTAAGCGTATTCATTAGACTTAAATTTGTTTTCTTTTCTCACCGGTAGGTGTGTCTTAAGTAGATTATTAATCGATGATGTTGCTGAGTAGCAAAGGACGGTGAAAAACATATCATTTTCACTATATTCTAGTCGGCACATTATTCAAAAATTTGTATCGAACACCTTGTCCATCTAGCATTTCATGTCAGATACATTTATGCAGGTGAATTTTAAGCCAGCACTTTACACGTCTATTCAAATAAAAAAACTTAGCAACAAAGGTAAAGTCAGCATTGGATTTATTCTAAGAGGTTTTGGTGGCGATGTCGCGGTGATAACATCTAGATCGGATCTCCTTGCGTGCCGATCCGATCTTCAAGCTCCTGCTTTAATGAGGCCTGGTGATTCAGTATCGTGGGAGTGGTTAGAAAATTTTCCGTTTTTATCATACATACGGCGTCACTTATGTAATAGTGTGCTTATTATGCACATACATCAGCATCACTTTATCTTAAGGATTGAAATAAGAATTGTGTTTCCTGGATGGTTGTTTTCTGATGTGTCCGGTGTCTATAGAATAATGGAATGGTATTAAGTCAACAGTTGTTTAGAAGGCTAGTTGATCCTCAAGACATGTGTAAGCCGTAAAAATCATAATATATACACCATAGTGTGTGGTCATAGTGACACTTCATTTCTTTAATATTTTTTTTTCTTTTTATTGGCACTTGGCACCTATATTCTTTAAACTCATGTTCCAAATTTTTTATCATCTAATTGTGCTTTTGTGTGCAATTTCTTTTGTGTTTACTAAATAAATGGTTAATTTATCTACACATAGTGATGCTCAAGATTACTTATTGTAACGGTCTACCGAGGTCGTATGTTTAGTAGTGGATGATGGATATTCGACCTATTACAATGTCAAGTATAGATTTTTTTTGGATTGGATCTCACAATGTAGTAAAAACAAAATATTATGAAATCGAATAAATCCATGAAATTAGTTTTATTGTGGCTGGGAAATATTTGCTTAACATTGTGATAAATTTTTTAGTACTCAATCTTGGAAACAGCCTTGAAAAAGATATGGACAATTCTAATTGTTACATTATCTGCTAGTATTTAAAGTATAGCCATGAAATTGACTTTATATTTATAATTGTTATAAGTTTTTTTTAGTAACAATAGATAGTTACCTCCACAAATACTCCATCCTTAACTTTTTCATCGTACGACTGGCATATTATACCAAGTTCTTCAGTGACCTATTCCTTCACACCTATTCAGATGACTTTTCTATTTACCCTTTTACGAAACAGATCACTTTTTAAAGAATACCTCCAATACACACACCTCCTTACACAAGTGTGATAATAATGAAAGTGCAATCCAATTCAATATTGAGCAATACTTGTATATTGCATTCAAAAATTAATTTAGATTAGATAGTGTCCAAAACTTTATAAAATCATTTTAATCAGCGTTTCCTTTTTATCACGTCCGGCTTTGCAATCATTGTAATATCTATCTCGTTATGTTAATTACATCTGCATCTTATTATCTAACCGCATAATGAAATAATATTCAAATGAGGAATTAAACATGCAAGATCTTGTCGTTTCTCTGAATTTCTTTGTTAAATTCAATTTTTTTTAACAATACGTGATGTTACTAAAATAATTTGTTTATTGGTGATTAATTAAGAATTCATTCAGTTGTTTAAATGGTCCATGTTACAATTTTTGTATGTTGCAACTTGCAAACCGATGTGAATTTGTTATTTCTTTTAACGTCGGGAAAGCTAGTATGATTTCTGTCTTAGATTTGTGGACGTAAGTGGTTCAGCTATTCTTAGTTCTGATGAACGATTACTTACATTTATTTTAGGGAAACAAACCTTAATCAAGTTCATTTTAATTGCCTATAAAATTACGTTAATGCTTATTCCTTTGTGGCTTCTGGTCTTGGCTATACTTTACCAACCATTGCTGATTTAATGGCTACTTTATAGACCTCTTTTGTACGAACAGCGCAGTGGGCGTTAAAGTGGGACAAAGTGGGGTGTACGGGAGTCATTACAATAACATTCTCAGTTACTATTCGCAATAGAGCCAGATTTAACAGGCAGGACTGGCTTCCTAGCACAGCAGCTGACTTGCTTAGCCCAACCATATCCTAATCTAACATTAAAATAAAGAATTATGAGTAAACAGTAAATATCACTGCACTAATTACTTAACTTCAGGCTAGAGTTGGCCTTTGCACTTAGCAATATTTTGTTCATTAGCAACACGGTCATTAAGTCTGCGAGCAATAGATCATACGTTACATCTCTATTTTACAAATCGGGTATAATTTTACTGCTCTACATAGGGCTATCATTCGTTAAGATTTGGCCCGAAATATCAGAATTTATGGTCAGAAATCTTATTTGTACCAGGCCAATTTCAGCATTTCATTTTCGGTGAAATTCGTACTACCAATAATGTCGATTTTTCGCGGAAAGATTTCGAAGTATCCATGTTTTGAGCAGTGGTGGCCAGAGGTAACGGACCTGACTTATGAGAAAGTCGCGGGTTCCAACCCAGTCAGGCGCTTTACTTTCTGTAACAAAATTCATCACTACTAAAACATCGTGAGGAAACCGGCATGTCCTAGAACCGAAAATTCGAAGACATCTACCAAGCCGCACTGGGCCCTTGTGGTAGATTACAGGCCACTCCCGTTCAATGTCTCAGCAGTGGGAACATTATAGGCTGATTATGCATGTTTTGATTTTAATACAATCAAATATTCAATTTGAGAGAAGTTTTAGTTAACTGTGAAATGGTGTTTTATTTGAATCTTTCACTTACTTATTACTTACTTTCATCGACAGAGCATTCTCATTTTAAATTTGTTTGAGTAGTTTTGTTTCGCTTTCATTCGTAATAAATAAGCGACTAGCTAGATTAAAAAATGTGTAGCTTCATTGCTAACCCTAGTACACTCATACATCAGAATCCGCTGACACGAAGACGCTGCAGCGCTGTTAATTTACATCAGTCACGAGCACTAAGCTGCGACCCAATGAACTTTAGATGAAGATGTTACGTAAGCCTATGCAAATCATGAGGATGCACCAAACACAGGCTTTATGTAAACACTTTCACGAACTAATAGAGGTTCTATACGTACCTAATGCTAAGGTAATATAAGGGAATGGATCGTGAGGGTTTTGATTTGTTGCTTTATCTTCTCCATCTTTGTTGTCGTTGTTAAGGGTTTTATTATGTAATAAAATTCACACTTTATGCTTTTCATACGATCAATCTCTGCGCCTTTTCTGGTTATGGACCGTTTAAGCTCTGTAACGTTCGTTTTTGTTTTCTGCAAGTGCTGTCATTCACGCGTTCGGAATTGATCAGAAGCCGAGATAATGCTGCTGAACTATGGGTATTTGGTATTTGCCTCTTATTCATCTCTTAGGGCTCAAGAAAACACACTACTTTATACTTACCTATATCTACATGAGATGCAATATGCAAAACACATTTGTAAGTAAATTCACTTCTCAGTATTATTCTGTAAATACAGCTCCATGATCTGTTTAGCTTAGCTCCTAACTTTCCATGTCTGTAAGACAATTCACTCTAACAACAGTGAAATTTCGCGTGTAGCCGTAAACGGCCCTTTTACTGCATATACGTGTAGGAATTTATGTTGTTTGTCGTATGTGGAGATAGTATCAGCGATAGGAGATAGGAGCAATAAGTTCAAATAATCCGACCCGTGGCAAACCCTGTATTTATTGGTGTCTTTTCTCATTGTGTGTGGGCCTCTCGGTACGCTACTCTTACTCAACTATGTTCTTTTTGTCCTATAGGTACACAGATTTTTTCTTTATGTTGAAAGGTCTGTTATCGTGCTTTTTGTAGTTTTATTATTTCTATTGTCATTATCATCCAACATGGGTTATAATTTACCGCTTTTAGCTTAAGCTGGTGTAGGTACATAGGTACTTAATTAGCAAAACATATTTCTATATTTTTATTAGGAAACTACATTCAAGTTTTGAAGTAAGCTGCTGTCGAAATCTTACGGGAGTTAGCTAATAAAAGGGAACTTAATCGTGTCAAATCATAACAGTTTAATATCGACCTTTTTCCCACGAAGTATAGCACGATTTCCAACGCAACACCGCGAGCGTGTTCTACACCTGTCTCGCGAAGGATCAAGAAACTTTAATCTAGCTCATTACAGCTCAGTTCAAAAACGGAGTATGTTCCCTTAAAAGCGAGTCTACTAAAAACGTTGTTGTTGTTGTTTAATTAGATCATTGAGATAAAGTAAATGCCACGTTACACGAGACTCGTTTCTGTGTTCGACACTTCAGCTTCCAATATCAAGACTATTATCATTTAAGTTCGATTTTAGTTCTACACATGTTTTTTTCTTTTTCACTTAAAACATTGACGTTTGGGTACTTGGTACAGGTATCAATGCAAGTTTATTAAACCTGAAGTTTTAAGCGTTTTTATTATGTTAGCGATGAAGTTATTTCGAAACTAGTTTTGTCTTATAAGAGCTTATTTATTTCGATTTAATTATTGCGATTGAGCCAGTTGATAGCATTGGGATTCTGGTAAATGACAAGTTTTACAATTATTTATCCCGTCTGTTGTCACAGTCACAAATTCAAGATTATCTTCATCGGGGCGATAGCGAGAAGCACCTGAGTGTCAATAATATCTTTAAGCTATCAGTAATCTTTCATTCCGTCCCTGTTACTATCAAAAGCTTTGCAGACACCATGCCTTTTAAAGATAATACTTGTAACACTATAGGGGTTCGTGTGGGAGGAATCCGATATCCTCTCAGTTAGGGCTCTTAGAAAGCGTAGGCACTTGTAATACATCTGTCATTTCCTTCAATCTAGCTTTAGCTCGATGAAGGTTTATGTTTTTGTTTAACTGTAGATTGAAATAGGCTGAACTGAGAACGTAAACATTTTTTACTCGAACTTCAGACATCTTCAATTCTTTTGTGTTAACTAAAAGCTCCTGTGTTTTCATGGATAAAGATGTGAGATCTGTTTATTAATTCAGAGTTATTAAATAAAAACTTATACCTGATTAATTAATTAAAAAAGAAACAATATAATAACTTTAACAAAGCTCGTGTAATTGTTGTCACGATTTTTTTTGCTACAATTTCATTACTACTCTCAAGTATTTAAATCCTTTTGTTTTTTTATTTTGTATTTTAATCCACCTTTAACTCTACACTATGCACCTTCACTGCTGTATTACGTCACAAAGCAATATATTCGCACTCACGCCGCTTATTGTGAACGTTAATAGATTCACCCGCGTGTGGGCCATTACAATAAAGCATTGATCATTTGGCTGCGCCGGCGCACAATCACCGCCGTTAGCAAAGTAAATCGAGGGGTGGATGCGGAAACAGATCGAATGATCCGTGATATTGCAGACGTAACGGTCCGAATAGCCTTTAGTTTTAAAGGAGTAAAGGGAATAAATGGGTTAGGAATTCGATAGTGAGGCTTTAGGACCTTTTAAATAAACTTGTATATATAGGAGTGCTCGCTGATTCTCATTTAGGAAAAGCTGCTTATCAGCTGAGATTTAACCTACCCTTAGGTGGGTGTAGTGTCCAGATTATAATGTAATGCCCTTAATTCCTTATTGATTAACTTTGGTTTTGTCTCAAGTTGAAGGTCGTCATCAGTGTCTTCTAGATCTGTGGGAAAATGTAGTATTGGCATTTTCTCGTTTAAATTGATTGATTTCTTATTTTTGACCACATTACTCTTTCGTTACGGCCTCAATTAAGTATCTTTAGCAATCTCATCGATACAGCAATAATACAAAATGGCTACTAATTTATTGAAAGTATAAAGTAAGTCGACAAGCGATCCATCATCGGGTGTCAAAATGTTTATAATGATAAAATTTATTGACCGTTATCTCTGACGTTGGTTTTTTTTTTGTCGTTTATATTTGGCACTAGTTTTATTAAGTGGCTGTCTAGGAATTAGTAACTTAGAAGACTAGAGTTTATTTTTATTAAAATTAATTTTTAATCTTCTATACGTTTGTTTCCATTCCTTTTCGCTAAAACTTTGACGTAATTCTGTAAACATCTTGCTGAGTGCGTTTTCAAGTAATTCTCGTCTTCCTTAGCCGTTCTAACTGTATATTGCTCGGCTCATTCCAAACTACCTTACAATAAATCGGAAACATTATCTACAGAAATGCTCCAAAGGAACCTATCAACATTCATCGGTGTTAGTCTGCCTCCGAACGTGCGCAAGAGTGCACCGCAATCCGTTAAGACAATGGCGATGGGTTACTGTTGTTTTACAATACAAATTCCTAACACAAATTACATGTGTGCAGATTTCCGTAGCCGCCTCTAGACGTTTTTCATTGTTCCTTGTGCAAATTGCCAATAGGTTCTTGAACGATTTCAGTTAGAGCTTTGATATATTTTATGCGTATGACGTTTTCAATTTTCGCGTCTGCTTGGTTAGTATTTGTTCGGCCTGTGGGCAAGAAATACACCATGTTTTTCCTTCCGTAGGTGTTAGAACAGTTAAGCAAAGAGTTTTCGTAGTCATGAAGTTCGACAGTTCTGCCCAAGCTGGCACTGTCGGTAAGTATAGACCAGACAATCTCCTTGGGTAGTCTATCATCATGAGATAAATAATTATTACTTATTTATTCTATAACTCAGAATTATCAAAAACTTATTGACTAGATAGCACTTAAATTTCCTTTAACTATCCTTTAATAATGTTTAATTATGCCTTTTAATAGTTCTCTCCATAAGTAATTCTATTTTATAAACACCGTGTTTTATGTCGGTTATGTGTTGTTTATGATCATTAATATTGCTTGACTAATATTTTGAACCCTGTGTGGTCTCAGCTACGTTTACACTCATCAAGCTTTCTAATAATGAGTAATAAAACTACAGTATATTTATGATAGCTATATTTATAATTCGATTTATCGATCCTGTCAACATCGTAAACGATGCATCGTTAACAATTGTTTTATTTGATGTTATTAAGAGCGTTCATCCAAAAAGTTGGCAACGTCGCAAGTAGCTGTCAAATATTTACCTGTTTTGATTAATTTAGCAACATTACTACATGGAAAGCCCCAGCCAGACCCTTTTGGCCCCATCGGCCATCTATTCTGCCAGCAATGTGCCTGTTATATGCATACCTATACTACTGCCTAAACTTTTTCACTTATCCAAAACTAACCATTTAGTTGGGGACTTGATTCTAACAGAAATAGATTGAAAAAAAAAAAACACTTTACGGGTAGGTACCATACATTTTTTTTTTTTCTGATTTTATTTTACCACTATCGGCGTGTGTATACACAGACAGACAGAAATGGCGAAACTATAAGGGTTCTTTGTTTACTACGGAACCCTAAAAAGGTGCACATTTCTGACTAGTATATCTCTTTGGCGCACTTTAAATGAATGCAAGCACGCGTTTTAAATACACTGCATTATGAACCCAAAAGCAGTGCAATAAGAGCCGCTTTACGAGCAAGTTTTTTGAAAAATAATTGGGGTAGGATTCAATACATGCAGATGATGGATGAAAAAAAACTGCACCTAAGCGTGTATAGTGACTTTTTTGCGTGTGTCTTTTATTGTTCTTTATTTCCATACAGTAATATTGCCAAATTAATCAAAACAGCGAAATATTTGACAGCTATTTGCGACGTTGCCCACTTTCTGTATTTCTCTCTTAAGGCCCGTATTCAATGGCGTGAGGTAGAATAGAGTATAAAATCAATTGACCTTAGAATTTTAATTCATAAAACTATCAACAATTTCCTAGGAAACGATTAAAGCAGTTGAATCCATACTAACCGTGACGAGAATCACCAGTTTCAAAACTTAGGAATGCAACATCATTTTATGACATCCAGTTTCAATAAACACCATATCTTAGTATCAGTCGAAGAACAGTCATTACATTAATCAATATTAATAGTAATACCACAAAATTACCGTAACAACGAAGACCAATTTCCAAAGCATTAATGTTCGTGACACGAATCTAAGACGATACTAATAGGATTATGAGAGACGTCAACGTGCCCTACTGTTCGTAATTCATCGTAATGCTGTTAACGGATTATACGGTCTGTAATCAAGGCTAACCATAATCGCATATCTGGATAAAGGTGTTGATTTATTTGAATTTTTATAGGGCTTCCATCAAAATGAGATGTTTATTGGAATTACAGTCGGTTTGTCAGGATTTCTGTTCTGGTTTAATTACTCTGATTCTTATAACACCTTTAGCTTCACGATTGTTTAGTTTTGATATTTCCACTTGTATTCCAATTCGTTTGGTTTTAACATCACCAAAGAGTTTATCTATATTATCGAGTCTAATATCGGTATTCACAACATCGTACGAAGAATACCGCTAGTTTGAGCTCAAGCTCAAGCTATGTACTTATCTACGCTTACGAACATGGACGATCCATCAAACGATACTTTCCAGTTTGTCACTTACACGATAGCCTCTTGATCGGAGTTATTTAATAAACTGATCACATATTTTATTTCTTAATATTTCATTATTCTTCATTCTTGCCAACAAATCCTCTCATTCTAATATCATCTGTTGCAATTTTAATCCAATTACTCAAAACCTTATCAGGATTCCGTGTACATCTCTAGCGTGTTCTACAAATAGTAATTCGTAGTCCCGTCAAACTTTATGTCCCTTCGCCAGGGGGCCTGCTCGGGACATCCCTTTAGCATGCAAACACAACGCGTGACAAATTAAAGCTACGTGCAAGCAACGTTAGCTTCGATCCGATGTCTACTAGCAATAATGCTAATTGTGAAATGATTTATGAGAACGAAGAAAGAATTTGCAATTGTACACTCCTTCATATTAAAGGAGACAATCATATTCTAGTGAATGGAAATGAGAGGACAGGTGGAGTCTAGAATTCCCTAAGAAAAAGCAATAGGGGAACCTATTGCTTTTTCTGTATATGTATTACAATAAATTGATCTGCTTAGATTGGCTCATCATTTCCTGCTTACATTCCACGTTTTGACACGCCGAAGTTGTTAAAAGTTTAGTTTCACCCAGAACACAAATTACGATTCCAATCTAGGTTACAATTTACTACTGCTACCATTAGAGCTTCCCTTTTCTTTCGAACAATTCTTCTTTATAAAAAAATTGCAGTTACAAAAGTGTGTTCATCCGTTAGCCGTATCATTGCATTATCTTATTTATTGTTGTCTCCGCCCACAAACTTAGATGTTGCGTTAGACTTTTAACGATTTCTCATGATTTACCCTGTCTTCCGAATAGCCTGTTAATACTGGGTCTACTTTTTGCACTGACTTGCAACCGGTCAGGACCGCTTGGCTTGTTTTATTGCACCTATAAACCACTATAAATAATTTCACTTAGAACAAGCGCGCATTACAGACAACGCCTTGAGACTTTTTGCATAAAATCAAATAGCTCCATTTAATACATGAAAAGTTTTCGCTTCTTTGTTTGCGTTCAACCGCGTGGGATTATGAGCAGGTGATGCATTCATTTGCAAATCTGCATAGAGCAAGCCCGACGCATCTGTATTAAAAATAAACACTATAAGATGGTGTTAATACGGATTTATTTATGTGGTAAGCTGGTATTGTAGAATTTCATAATTTGTCTCGAAGAAAGATGTCTTCCGCTAGGAATATGCTGTGTCTTAGGTTTTTCTATTTGTAGTGCTATAAGTTGTATGCACATTACATGCGTTAGCATTTCTCCAAGTCATTCGAGGCAGTATTATGTCATCAGTAATAATAAGCGTGCATTGGACTTTTATTTTATTTTTTATTCTTTATTAATAAGGGGTTTTTATTCACACGGATACGTCAACCCCATTGTACCTTATACTCTATTTACACACAACTATACACTTGTAATTAAACAAAATTTTACTACACTACTATCCACCACCACTTGCATTGGACTTAAAATATATCTTTGCATATTGTTACACTGTCCCGACTTTTGTTCTGAACTGCACACATTTTAAAAGCCTTACACGTTCCAGTGTCTACTTTGACTATTTACTTGCTACTTTGTTACATTGACTTGCAATATGCGCTTGACCTTAATCGTAATGAGAATTTACAGTACTTGCAAGCAAAGGAGTATTGTCCTTTGTTATGTTTTCTGAATCTTGTGATGTAGGATTTAGGAAGTATGGTTACGAAACTCTGGACATAATAATAGGATAGTTTATGCGTGCCCTAATTTCGATTAAATGTAGCCTGAAGTTAAATTATGAAATGTCGTGCAAATGTCTCTACATTGTGTGCAAGTATTAGAAATTGAAAATACGCATTCACGCGTAAAACCTGAATCTCACAATACTGCGGATGAAGTAGGTATTACGACATAAAACCGCTAATGAACGCTTTATCCTGTTTCTTGATGAAAACCGTACCGCACGTTTTAAGAGAAGGACATCAGAAATTCGTATAGCTCGTAAAATATAGTTCTTTCTTTACAATTTAAACATGATTCACATGAAGCCACGTGAGTCTATACATTAACTGAATATCACCTACAAACTATCTGCCCATAAATTCCTCTATAATGTAGACCCGAAGGCTTTGAGATCTTAAGCTTCGAAACGATATATTGACCGGGGTATCAATACAAATATGCAATTTATACGACACCATTTATTTTTCTGCTTTAGCTTGTGGGATTTCAATGATTGTAAATTGCATTAAGATATAAATGGATTTGTAAAGTGTTCTCAAGGCTGTGCCTGTTTGCTTAATCGTGAGAATTGGTGGTGTGATAACTATGTAGTTTGTAATCCGATTAATGTTATCTACTTCGGTACCAGAAAGTCCAACATTGGGATTTGTTGGTAGCCTGTCTTGTTCACTTGTAAAATATGGTTGGCACAGAGACAGTTGTCTACCAACATTTTTAACTAAATAGATACTCGTATTTTATTGACTGACGTATATAATAGTTCTTGATCATTTTACCCTTCAACTTCCAAGGTTCGTAGATCAAGCGATTGCTCTCCGAACATAAAGTATTGGTGTTTGCCGTGCTTGAAATATCGTTATTATCAAAAATATCTCTTATTATTTAGCAACAATGGTACTGTAATTTTTCACAAATAGCAAGAGAATTCTACATTATAACACGTCCTAGAGCTTAAAAGGCTTCTTCTGTTAAATTGACTACTGTGATATCTGCATCTGCTCTCCACAATTTATCTTTTGCAGATTCTTCCAAAGCTTTACTGTTATTGTGTTTGGTTCGATAAGTAGCAGCCCTTAATGCATTTCTGATATTTTTAGTGGCTTCGAAACTAAGTATTGTGAATATCTTATTTATTATAATTTAAATCCCTTGATCGCAAATATTCGCATTACCATCAATAAGGTCAGAACTATTTGTGGTAATCCTAGCTAATATTACAAATGTGAGAATGAGTTTGTTCCACTTGTGGCTCTTGATTTTGCATCAATGTAGTCCATGTTATGAATATGAACATTCAATAAATTTCATCTTAAGTAATTCCAATAGTAAGTAATACTCTGGGTATTACAGGAAACCTAATCTTCGTGGGCAAATCCGCGGACAAAAGTTTCATAATCATCATTAACTAGGCTTATTGCAGTGTAAAGCTAGTTTATTATAATTTAAATCCATCGATTACAAGCTTTCCCATTACCATCAATAAGATCATAGATATAAGCGTTAATTTGTAATAAACTTGATGCGTTTTTATCGCAACCTGGCTTGTCAGTTTAGTGTCAGCTATGTTCTCCCTTGGGAACTGATTTGTAGATAAACTTTGATTCGTATTACGCTTCGTTGCAGATTTATTATCTTGTTTGTTTTTTTTTTCTATTACGCTTCTATTGTTAGTACGTCAGTAGACAGTTGTTATTTCATTTGTCTATAAACGAGTGAGTGAAAACACGTTTAATTATTGTTCGACGATATCACATGTGGATAGAAGTGTTGTCGGATTTTCTATTGTGTTTGAGGTATTGTTTTGTACATTATTTTTGAAGGATATTTATTATAGTTTGGGCTGTGGCCTAGTGATATCGCTGAGGGTGTTGTATTTTTATTAATAGTTTATCTAGATAGAAATTTTGTGTCCATTGTTACGACAAATTGTCAAGGAAATCTCTCTAAAATGACTGTTGTGTGAGTGAGTTAAAGCGCAAGCGATTCACGTAGGTATTTCTTCGAATATACTCATCTCAGTAAGAATAGAAATGCAGCTTTACATGATATTGTATTAAGATTACCATTTTCATGTAGTAAATAAAGCCTATTGTTTTGAAGTTTTGAAGCTCGTGGGCGATGCACGATGAGGTGACATGCTGACTCGGCATATTTTGCTGTCGTAATCCATAATCACCTCTTTTCCATAATATCTTTAAAATATCATGCGGTTTATCTTGAGATTTTTATACAAACTTTAATTCAGTGGTATTGTCAGATAATGGCCTTTTATCTGAAAAATAAGTTATACTTAGAATAAGTATCTATACTCCATTTGAAATAAGATTAGATATTTATTGTTTAAATAAATTTTATAGTTTGTCCTTTTGTCCATTCAACCGATTCTGACTCCTATACCGTAGGCATAAGGATGACATTAAAAGCAAAAAAGTGGTTATCTTATTTCAAATGGGGTATAGGTATGGGGGGTAGGGTGTATGATTTGAAATAAGATTAGACATTTAACTTAACCCTTTTTACAGTCTGTTCAACCGATTTTGACTTCTATTGAGTTGGTGGCATGACAAATAGCAGCTGCAGTACACAGTTGGTATTGTTACCACTTTTTTGCTTTTAATTTATTATAATTTTCGTTAAGTGACTTACGAATTCCGACACAGCTTTTGGATAAAATTATGGAGGTGGATTTCTTTGAAAAAAACAAATTTGTTCTTATAGTTATTATCTCTTGTTACAGTGAGATGGCGCGGTGGAGTGCGCTCCAGCATGGACGATCAACGGCTTGGCTTATTTTCTTCTGCTTACTGCAAGTGGCGAGGGCAACGCCCGGTAAGTACCTTCCTGTAGTAAAACCTCCACTACAGTGTACTTACAGTGGTTCACCGACCATACATTTGACAGAACCTGAGAAATTCCCAAACAACAGTATGGCAGTGCGGGACACATACTAAGGCCCACTTGCACCACTCCAAAAAACGAATTTTAAAACATCGTTCTACTTGGAACAACCATTTGAAGATGACAGAGACAGAATGATCTGTTAAATACGTTTAGCGGTAAATGCTTTTAGTGATTTGTGGCGCAATTGCGCCTTAAAAATAGTTTAGACTGTGCCTTTACGTTGTGACAATAAATAGAACAAAAAATTATATCTCGTCGAAGTGTTTATGAATACTGAACATAGGCTTATGTTATGGACCGTTAAAACAAACGATGCCTGGGTTAATGGACAAACGGTATTCGACGCTGGCGAATGGATGATCTAAGATTTTGTTACCCTAGGCTAGGGTTAGTAGTTTAGTTTTACGACACCTGAAATATGTGTGGTGGTTTATGTATGGCAGAGTCTATAAAAACTATTTTCCCACAAGTAACTAGGCAGTATAACTGTTACCAAGCGAAAAATATGTTGCTGTGAAAAGCGGACTTGTTTAAGGGGCCTGCGGAGCATGCGTAGTTCAACAAACGTAATACCAAAATAATTTGTAAATCAGACATATTCTTAAGGTAGTGTGTATTTATTCCGATTGGATCACAGAATATCTAGATATAAAGACGAGATGTGGGGAATTTCAAATTTCTATAGAAAACTTATTTTTCTCATAACTTTAAATTAGTGTCCATTCAAAATATATATTTGGGAGCCTAGATATTCTGTAATCCAATCGGATTAAATACACACTATCTTAAGAATGTGTTTGATTTACAAATTATTTTGGTATTACGTTTGTATGAACTGCGCATGCTCCGTCGGCCCCTTAAATCGGGCTTTTACATAGAGCTATAATCCCTAGAAAGGTCACATTTATGTCAAAATTATTCGATTTATTTTGCGACGCGATTTAAAACATATATTATAAATAAACACTGACTGGCTAATAAGATCAAATCATTAATCGTGTTTACAAACAGATCAATACTCCATTGTATTTATTGTGTTTACAAATAAAGCCCGTTGAATGGACCGAGTAATAAAATAACGTCATCGCTTCATTCATTCATCGAAACTAAACGTATTCAGTGAAGCTTGTAAAAATCGCTTCTATAGAATTTCATCGAATCGGAAAAGTGGAAAAGTAATAATCGTTTGGCAGGATAAGTATTGTGTTTTTAAATCCTTTTTTGGATGTTAAAGTATATTTTTTAAATATCAAAGCAGGCTAATCAGAAGTAGGTATGGAGGAAAAACATGTCGCGTAGGCCCTATATAAATTGTGATAAGGACAAGAGAATACTCAGGCTAATGTTTTGATTACACAAAAAATGTAGGCCAGTAAACTACTGATGACAGATTTGTCAAAAGATAGGTAGATTTTAGCTTTCAGTTTATCCAAATACAGCGGTAGATTTTAGCTTTAAATTTATCCATATTCAGCTATAAATGGCTCTTACTATAGTTGTCGCGTTTTTGAATTTTTATTTAAAAACCTGAAATAAAGTCTGTTAACGTAATCAATTATCGTGGTCTTTCAACATGTTCCAATAACGAAAATCCATAAAGAGTTTATTATTTGGGTTCCTACGTCATTGCCCTTTCTGAAATATGTCTCATATTACGGAAAGGGTAATGACCGCTATAGCCGTGCTAAAACGCAATAACTATATAAAATAAACAAGCCCAAATAGGTACAGTCAACAAAACTATGCTTCCAAGAAAATGGCGCTAAAACTGTTCCCGTAACATAACAGCAACACGTTCTACCTAATTTATTTACAACAAACAGTATTAATTGCCTAAAAGCCTGAACGAACGATTTACAAGAATCCTACGTACTGGGAAACGATACAACAGTATTTTCGAACTGGAACAAATACTTATAAGGATAGTCCTGGTTTCCTTTAGAGGAAGTAAAATACTGTGGTTATTAAGATCACGTGTAGGTACTAATTAACACCGTCTTTTATGGTTACTATTTATATTATTGCAAGGAATGCCCAATGTTATAACGAGAAAGTTAATTGATTGGTTCTCAGTACTAAGGCTTACTTTTAATTTGGGAAATTTCATAAGAGGAGGGAGCGTGTTCGTTTATTTGTGTTATTTTTCGAATTTTGTGAGGAGTTAAATAGTTGTTAATATAAGTACTTATTCGTTTTCTTCTTGAATAGGTACTTCTATAAGATATTTACTGTTAAACGGCTGAACAGATTGACGAATTTCACGAACGAAACTGAACGCGTTCAGCACACCTGGACCGCGTTTACAACGGTACAATTCTGACACTGACAGCTCTTGAGAGCTGTCAGTGTTAAAATTGTTATGGAATATTGACGCTGACAGCCCTTGAACGCGGTTTAGAAGTATTGAACCCGTTCAGATTTATTGGTGACATCCGCACTTATATAAAACTTTGGCGTAAAGAAGGACTTAAAAAAAAATAGACTAGTGGCGTAAAGAAAAGATTACTGGGACAGGCTAGATGTGGAAGACGAAGGAGGGATAGGCTGAGTTAATTGATTTGACTGTTTTTACAGAAAGACCAAGTCCTGGCTATTTTTTATCGGGATCCACAAAGTAGTTCTCTTAGAATGAGTGAAACTGCGTGCAGCTAGTTATATCATAATGCAACAATAATGAGAATCTCTAAATTTATTAAATAACTACAGTTACGTAGCTGTGTTATTTATAACCGCATAGTTAAGTCAGGATTCTCGTGAAAATTTATTATTAAACTTACTAACTTTACAACAAATCTTCAACTATTCCTTACAGTAAGTTATTATAATTTCCGTTATAATATTTATATGGGAGGTATGGCTATATTTATAGGTTCGTATTTTATTATCCAGTTTAATATGCTCGAAGATTAATAAGATGATTAGCGAGAAAACAGAAGTTTATGGACATGAAGTTATTCGTAACGATAATATAAATCAATAACGGGATAAGGAAAACTGGAAGCTTCACGACTCGTTAGTAACCGGTGATGATCTTAAAAACTATTCACTTGCACTTGATTGGTTCGACAATTTGACTTCTAGCAAAGTTCTGCCTTTTAATACGTCCCGGTTGCCAGGTAACCAGTGCCGATTACCCCAGCGGTTAAATGTATGGGCATGTACCATCGAAGAAGTTCATATCTATACACCGAAAGGACTATTTCTGCTTGCAGCGCTCGGCATAGAACCTGGGCGGCAACAGATGTGGTCATCGTGTTCACGGGATTTTGTTTTCAAACTGCTTAGATATGAAGTTCTTCTATATTACGTTATTTTTCTCACGTACCGGCGTAATATATCGTATATGCCCATAAACTTAGCCGCCGGGTACCCGGCACCGGCTACCCGGCAACAGACACGTATGAAAAGACACGTATCTGAGTGTACAGAAACGCAATCTGCAACTGTGTCAAGATATCAAACTAACACTATCGAATAGATCTTCTGTTTAGAAATACCTACCTCAGATACAGGTCAAGTTTTTTATTGTTTTTTTGCTGGCTTTCATTGAAGGGTCTTGGCAGAAGTGATGGCGCAGTGGGAACGGCTGCGACTTACGAGTTGCAGGTCGCTGGTTCGAACCCAGACAGGCACTTTACTGTGTGTAAATTATTCCATCACCGCTGCTCTCAAATCTGTGAAGGAAAACATCGTGCGGAAACTGGCATGTCCTAGAACGAAAAAGTCGAAGACGTGTGACATCTACCAACCCGCACTGGACCCGCGTGGTGGATTACGGCCCTCTCCCTCTCATTTAGAGGAGGCCTGTGGCTCAGCAGTGGGAACATTAAAGGCTGATTATGTATTAAACGGTCCGTCTTAGGATTCCAGATTTTTACAAGATGGCAATTTTTTTAATTAAAAAAAAATAAAATTGTATATCGCGAATGAAGCGCTCAAGTTGTCGCAAAAAAGGTTACTCAAAAACAAAAACATTTATTTTGTACTATGCGCTGAAATAGGCTATCAAGACATTGATAGCACGTCTATCCATTCCGATATCTCTAGCAGGCGCAGCGCACCTCGATAAACAGTTAACATTATCCTTATATATTTTACAACAAAGTCCCCTGCCGCGTCTGTCTGTCTGTCTGTCTGAACGCGATAAACTCAAAAACTTCCGAACGGATTTTCAAACGGTTTTCACCAATGGACGGAGTGATGCTCACAGAAGGTTTTGGTGTATAATTCATCAAGGTTCGATTATTGTTGAAAATGTCGGAAAAAATCATGCCGACGTACGTGTGTGCCGAATTGTTTGTGTTTCAAACTTTACTGGCGTGCGCCGCGTAAACCGTAGGTAAAAGTCACATGAAAATTATATTCTACAGCATTGTTCATCTTAAAAAGTTCAACAAAAAGTCCGCGATAGATAGCATATGTCTATCTTTTAAGGATGACCCACAGTAACCATTATTATCTTTCAGAATTTAATAAAAATGTCATTGTTGTTTCCAAAGCTATTTAAATCAGGCATTTCATTTAGATTAAAATATAACATCATATCACTTAAATGAATAGTTATATATATTTGTAATCACGTTCTCGAAAACGGCTCTAACGATTTCGATGGAAGTTGCAATATATGGGTTTACGGGGGCGAAAAATCGATCTAGCTAGGTCTCACATCTGGGAAAATTCGTTTTCTCCGTATTGACATCCACGCGGGCGAAAGCCGCGGGCAAAAGCTAGTCTATAAACAATTTAATGGAAAAAGGAAAGGCTACGTTTGCAAAACCTTAATTAATTGTTCAAAGGCCTAACGAAGCTAAGGTCTCGTGCACCTGTCGATTCTCTTATTTATTAGGTACTGTTTGTTTCATGTGAGAGTATTTGCTTATTCTATCTCGGGAACTGCGAGCTTTGTAGTCTCCCTTATCTTTAATGCATTGTGTTTCGCTTCCACGGTGATAAATGTGGGATTAATGGCCTACAGATTTGTTTTACGATGTGCGGGTAATGTAGGAAAATGTTGTGTTTGAAAAATTGTTCTATGCTAATTGAAGTAATGGAGTAATTAATTTGTCTAAAAAGTGTTGTATTGTTCAATGGGTATGCTTGCATCCGGAACGACGCGATGCTCAAATGAAATAGTAAGAAGTTGGTTTGCTGTCATAATTAGCGAAGTGTTAATGATTTAATTAATGTTCTTTTGTTTTTACAGGTCCATGTGAAGTGGAAACAGGCCAGTCTAGTATTATAGTTGATATTGAAGAGAGCAGAGGAGATCGTAAGTAACAAATCATTACACTATTAATCTTCTATACAATTTTTATACATTTTTATTTAGGCACTAGCTAAAAAAAAAGATATATTTATATTATCATTCTGTCTCTGTCATCTTTAAACGATGGAAGAAACAGAACGATATTTTAAATTGCTTTAGTGATAAAGGCTCGTGCAGTGTCGCGCGACCCGGTACCGGCAATTGTTCTACCGTGAAGTTTTCGTAGAAATTGTTTTGTTAGTTCGCGTCGCGATGGTCTGCACGCCACTTAAACGTTTTATTTAGTGATTTGTGGTGCAAAATAGCAATTTTATAGGTGTTCTAGATGTCTCATCCTGAACATCATTATATTGTAAATCACCCACACCATTATTCAAGCCCATAACTTACTTTTTCAGAGGTGAACCAAAGCACAGTGCCAGCCCTGCTGCCAATAGTCGGGGAGCCAGGAGTAGACGTGGTGCTATCCACGGTCTTTCCGAAGGGCCCCACGTTGTTCCAGCTCGATGGGAAGCGGTTGCAGCTCCTACAGCCTCTCGATAGAGACGAGGATAACTTGTCGCATATGGTGTTTCAGGTATAGTGTATTATATTAACTATAGAAAGTAAAATCTTCGAAATCAAAGGGTGGTTTTACCGCTAAAAGCGATTATAAGCCCTCGCACCCACGGGTGATTTTTTAACGCGACAATTTTCCGCGCACTCGGTTTTCAACGCACTTAGCGCCGCGAGTTCAAACATTTCGCAGTGTATTTTGTTGACGCGCTGGAATGCCTGGCCTGGAAAATGTCCCGTTGAACTTGGTTTCCTCAGAACAGTCGATGTTAGTACGATTTTCAGCAGTGTTCAATGTCCATCCTTTTGAGTTTCGACGTTATGTCTCAGTCGCCTTTTACACCACGTATTAAATAGTAGTGGGTAATTTAGTTGCCAACTAAGCCCACGGCCGCACGGACGTAATAAATTCGCGGCAATTTTTTTTCGTGCACTGGAATTTCAACGCTTTGCTTAGCGCCGAGAGTTGAAACTCCAACAGTGTGTTTTTTCAACGCGCTGGGACGAGATTGCGTCCAAACCCTTTGGGTTTTCAACGCTTGGCTCAACACCGAGAGTTGAAAATCCAGTGGACGAAAAAAATCGACGCGATAAAAATACGTCCGTGCGAACCTGGACTGAGTAAATTGATTCATCAAACCTAACCTTAACTTTTTTAACCTTAGCTTTATCAATAATTTATACAATACTTACTACATACATACAAATAAATAAAATTTAAGTGTCTGTTTGTAATGTCAAAATAACAGCTTTTTACTATATGCATATGAAATATATACGACACTTACAACAAAAAAAACATTTTATTACATTTTTTGTGTCTGCCTGTCTTTTTGTTCCGGCTAATCTCCGAAATGGCTGAACCAACTTTCACTGGCAGATAGCTAATGTTATAAGGAGTAACTTAGGCTTTCATTTTAGAAAAATAATTAAGATCCACACGTCAAAGCTGCGACCAGAAGCTAGTAATACTTTAAGATAGTGGCCACATTTTGTGAGCTTCTCATGTTTAACGTATGCAGATCGAATAGCACTGCATACGAAGTAGATAATAAGGTGCATGTAATCTCGTTAGATAACTCAATAAAACGTGTATTGAATAGCTTAAATATACGCCCGTGAACGTAGGTCAGCGATTAAATAACTGTTACACAACAAATATTCAGTATTTTTTATACAGTTCCCACGATCAATAACTTATTGTCAATTCATATACTAAATACTCGCTGTAACCCATTATTTATCATTGTTAAAATAAATTATCTATCATACCTAATCATCTTATGATAATTTGTCAATGATTTATAAAGATCTCTAGACACGTCATAGTTAGACACTTAACATTTTTTCTTACAATCAATTTCCAACCTTACACTATCACATTAAAGTTCAGAATTGATTGTGTTTGCGGTTCAAATATGGACCGATATATTTCGCCTTAACCGAATTAAGTCTATTAATATATATATAGCCTAAAGCTTATATGGTAGTTATTCATCTGTGTTAGAAGTAATATGGTTGTAATTAATGGGTGTGTTTGCAGCTGGTTTGTCAGGTGAAAGCGACGAAGAAGCGGCGAACGATACCAGTGATAGTAAGAGTCTCGGATATCAACGATAATGCGCCGGTTTTCCAAGGGACGCCGTATGAATCTTCTGTTTCTGAGGTAAGATGGTAACATCACTATAATCAACATTACACATAACATCACGCCTGAATTCCCCGAAGGGTTGGCAGAGGTGAATAGTACAACACATTGCGCCAGTTTGGTTGTCCCAACGATAATCTTTTATAAAAAGTTGCAGTGCCAGGTGCCAGTGATGGATAATTATGGATATTTTGTAGTACAGACTAAAGACGTAGGTAATGTATCCAGTGACGTGCCCCTTTGCTGTCAATGATTATGTGTTTTAGAATACACTCACAGCTTCCGAATTGTTATGCAATCAAATTAGTTGATTGTATTGTTAAATGGATAAATCTTAACATTGCAAAGGCAGTAGAACACTGCAACTAATAGACCAGCAACCTTGTTTTGGACCCAAACTTGTTGAGATCTAATATCAAACTTCATGTTTATAAGCGTTCTTTTATTCTTCTTTTAAAACAGCTCCAGCATATTCCTATCTTTTTAAAATGCTTTCCTTGTATTATTTCAGCTGGTACAAGTCGGTACCACAATATTCGACGGTATCAAAGCACTAGACCTCGACGCAGGCGTCAACGGTCTATCAGAATACTTCATAATACCAGGAGATAATGCAACGATAGAGAAAGCTAATGCAGTAGATGGCTATGGGAGTTTCGCCATACCACTACCCCATCAGGGGCAGGTCACAGTCAACAGGAGTTTGGATTACGAACGCACGCAGAAGTATCTAGTCACTATCCTTGCTTCTGTAAGTATTCCAGAAATTTTATTGGTACCAGGAGGTTAGATTTTAGAGGGAGTGGTCGTGGTCGCCATAGACGGTTATTGTAGTTACGCGATATACCACTTCCTCAGCAGGCTACATTCAGCAGTAAATATTTGGATTCCTAACAATTTTTTACTGATACTTACCTACCAGGAGATGATAGGTGTTAGAGGCAATCGAGTGTTTGCTTACACGGTGGTGTATCTGCTTCATGTGGATTACTACCATTGATTCTCAGCCAAAAAAAGGTGTCAGTCATCTCATAACTTCATTAAACTTATTATAAGTATTTCCAAAAAGATGGTTCCTAGTCAAATGTATAATTACAGTAGAATAGTAGTTCCTCATTTGTTTTTAACCAAGAAGAAATCTCGCTTCTGTCCATTTATAAAACAAATGAATAACGATATGAAGTTCCATTGAATTAAAACCTATACACAATAATTGCAGGACCGTGCCCGCGACACGAAGAGACGTCTATCAAGCACCACAACGTTGACAGTGCACGTAAAAGACGATGATGATCAGGATCCATCCTTCATATACAAGGGCTGCACGCTTCATGAGGGAGCTTGCTTCAATCCGGAGTATACTAGTTTTGTAAGTATTCATTGTGCTAGTAAAAAAAAAAGTTGTCTCCAGTGTTGATAACTTGGGTCACCCACTAGCAATCTATATGACTGTAGTTATGACTTCTGATCCATGCACAGTCTTTAATTTTTCTTCAGCTGGGAAAATTTGTCTTCAGTGTTGATAATTTGGGTCACCCACTGCGTAGTGATTTAAGACACTAAGTAACCGTACCGTACTATACTTAACGTCTTCTTTACAAAGATAAAAATATAATTAGCGAGTACGGTCAATCGCACGTCACTTGAACTTTCAAAACCACCCTCATTGCGTCGAATTAAGGCGTCGTCAATGACAAATTGTTGCCATTGTCGTGCGGTTGACTGTACATATGTATTTATTATTTGCAAAATCATACATAATACTGTGGATCTTCATCTAATTAACTTAAACCTTCTAAACCCCAGGTAAACAGCGGCGTCCTAGCAGGCATCCTAACAATCGAACCAGAGAAGATCCAAGCAGTAGACATGGATACATTAGACGCCCGGATCAAGTATACCATCGACAGTGGGGAGCCTGACTCCTGGGCTACTTACTTCGCGATAGACCCTAATACTGGAGGAGTGAGGCAGCTTGTACCGGTTGATACTACCATTGCTAAGAAGTTTCAGTTGGTTCTAAAGGTTAGTGGAACAATTTGTACAAAAGTTGTTGAAGTTAACATGAAGTCGGTCGTTTTGAAGACAAGAAAGTCACGGAGTATTGACAAAAAGTATTAAATGTACTTACCCTTAAATAATACCTGTAAACGCTTGATACAGCTTTTTTCAACCATGGAATGGAATTCAAAATTCAATATATTTTATTTCACATAACATACAAGGGCACTTATGAAACGCCAAAAGCTAGGTGCACGGTTCCAATTAGTCGTTTCCTATGGAGAAGAGCCGCCAAGAAACTCCACAGTTACTCTTTTAAAATTAAATGGTTTTAAAAATGTTTTAATATTGTTAATGTTTTTAAATTACAGTGTTAATAGGTATGAGAGGACAGTGTAGGCCTATCAACAAGTACCAGGTACTTAGCAAGATAGAAAATGGTCGACAGATCTTTAGTCTGTTAAGCCTACAGCGTTCTCACATTCACAAAATCTAAAAGAAAAGAATCTATATAAATTATAAATGATGATGAATATAATGGAATAGAATGGTCGTGGCAAACCATCCTATAGTTTTCATCTGATGAAAAGTGGCTGGTGGTGGCTTGCAATACCAAAAGCTTTAATGGTAAAATTTTTGCGTTGCCGACCTTAGATTCAAAATCAAAATTTCTTCCCTGTAATTTTCTTTTTCAATTTTAATTTCTGAGCCAGGCAGATATTTCATCACTTTAGGTATTATTGTTTGGTATTGCTTTACGCGACTACCGCAAAGTTCTAGTGATTGATGTCGACCATTTTCTATCTTGCTAAGTACCTAGTACTTGTTGATAGGCCTACACTGTCCTCTCATACCTATTAACACTGTAATTTGAAAACATTGTAAATACCATTTACTTTTAGAAGAGTAACCGTGGAGTTTCTTGCCGGCTCTTCTCCACAGGAAACGACCAATTGAAACCGTGCACCTAGTTGCTGACGTTTCATAAGTGCCCATGTGTGGTTTATGTGAAATAAAATATTTTGAATTTAGAATTTTTGAATTGATAGGTATAGGTCCTTCAATACAAAAACAAAAATGAAATTGTACTGTACCTACTTTATATTGATAATTTACTTATTCCAGGCGGAAGAAGTGTCAGAAGCTCGTCGATTCACAACAGCGAAGTTAACAATAACAGTACGACCAGTAGACGCAAGTCCGCCCGTCGTAGCGGCGTCGTCTGATGAAGGAATGGTTGAAGAAAACTCCGCTAAAGGCACCAAAGTACTGGCCGCCGATGGAAACCCTATTAGACTGACTGTTTCAGATCCGGACTTGGTAAGTTATTGATGTATTAACATTAAGATAAAATCAGTCGCGTATTATTTGACACTAACCTAGCCTGCGGCTTCGTCAACCTCGTCGCATCGCATCGCCTGCCCGCGCTATTACTTCGTTTTCGTCTTAGCGTTCTTTCTTACTTTTTTCTTTTGTGCTCGGCTTCTGAGAGTCCTAGCGTGATGGTAAATAGTCTATAACCTTCGTCAAGAATTAAGCTATCAAATGAAAAGATATTTTCAAATCCGACTGGTAGTTCTAGAGATAGCGCGTCCAAACAAACAAAAAAAACAAACTCTTCAGCTTTATTATATTGGTATAGTATATATTGACAGCGCCTTTATGTCGTAGCTGTAAGGGTGATTTTCGTAGGGCAAGTGTTACCTTTTCTGACCCACACAAAATTGTACCAAATACCCCAAAATGGGTGGGCTAAAGGTTAGATTTGCGCTTTTGCGTTAATCCGTCTATTTAAATGGTAAATAGTCGTCGTTTCCTATCTGACTACTCTGAGAAGAAAGGCCGAAACAAACTCGGAAGTCACAGTCTCTTTTAAAGTCCAGACATAATCTGAGTCAGATCAAGTGAAAACCAAGTAGATTGGTGTCTGAAATGGTCTTTTAAGGAAAGAACTACACAGATTGAGTGGACCTGTCCAGTTTAGGTTTATCATGTATATCAGCTATGAGTAATTACACCAGCTGTTGCACGTACGTCCACTTTCTGAAAAGATTTAAATAAATAATAAAAATAAAAATACTTCGGATAAGCAACATCCACATGGGTTAGTAAACAAAAAGATAACTTATATCTATGTTAGTAAACTATTTGGAGACAAGGCTGTTGTTCGAAATGCATCTTCGAACAACATCACCTAACAAAGGAGAACAGTACCTCCCCGCTATGGTCTTCAGGATGAAGTTGGAGCTTTCCCGCACTCTGCAGAGCAAAGAGGCAGATTTCTGTATGACGATGGCGTGGAAGCCTTCGACGTGCGATTGTGTAAACGTACCTGATGCACTGCAGCCCCATCAACATCTTGAACCCGTTATTATATTGGATTTAGATTGTATGACTCCGTCAGTAATAGATTAATATACAACGCCTATATAAGCCTGCTAGGCTAATTTAAGACCTAATTTTGCAAAAGATTCAGCCTTGCAAAAAAATCTCGGAATTCGAGAGCTATTGGCAGATAAAGATCTATCCCTCTGAACCGACTGTATTGTTTTTTTTCAGGGCCCGGGAGATCCTATACCAAAATACACGTTTGAACTGACAACGAACTTCTTCGACATCGACAAAGATGGTTACCTGGTTGTCAGCGACGAGAAACTCGACCGAGACCAACCGAACCTAGGCAAATTTAGATTCCAGGTAAGAACTGTTATATAGCTACCGATTTTCTTTTGAATGTACGCTCCAAACATCCTATGACTCGACCGACGTCGGTCCATGAGGACACCACTTACATCTGGCTCGCTGTTAAATAATGATGCCTAAGGGAGTGATCGCAATTATCGACGCGGAATCGGTTTGAGAAGAAAAAAAAGAAAAGAAAATACGTTTATTTGCGGTAAACATGATGCAAAAAAAGAACACTAAATTAAAAAAAGAACCAAATTTTGGGAAAATATGCGTCACATTCACGCAAAACGGCCATCGCTCAGCATGATGCTGCGACCCTATGCAAGACAGAGCTCCAGCGCTGATTTTCTGCGACAGCCGGCGTTGACGTTATGACGTCGACCGGTTATCACGTATTACCACGCGACATTGGTCGCATTAACTTCGACGCGGTTTCGACCCGCGTCGTCCGAACCGAATCGAAGCGAATGATGTTTTTGTCGCTTTTATTGCATGGACCTAAAGCTTTTTCAAACCGGCTCAAGCCGATTCCGCGTCAATAAATGCTACTTTTCCAATAATTCTCAACAACTGTGAAATATTTCCTTCTGCTATACAATAGTAGACCTTAGCATAATCAGCCTATAATGTTCCCTCAGGGACACAGACCCCCCGGTTTATTCTGTAATAATCACACTGTGAAAACTTATGTGAAGTGAGCTGTCATTCCACCTGCTACTAGGGACTGACAGCTCACTCCGAGCTCACTTCACCTAAGTTTTAACGGTGAGATGGTTACAGAATAGCACTGCAGATCTCTGTGAGAGAGTGGGGGCCGTAATCCACCACGCGAGCCCAGTGCGGGTTGGTGGATGTCACATGCCTTCGATATCTTGGTTCTAAGACATGCCGGTTTCCTTACGATGTTTCCACCGTTTTGAGTGGTGCCAGCCAGTAGACCATCATCATCTGCCTAGCCTTTTCCCAACTATGTTAGGGTCGGCTTCCAGTCTAACCGGATGCAGCTGAATACAAGTATTTTACATTGAGCGACTGCCTATCTGACCTCCGCAACCCTGCAGTTACTGGGTAATACGATACCCCTTGGTAAGACTGCTTGTCAGAGTTTCGGGCTTCTGACGACCCGTAATGACTGTCAAAGATCTACGAATGACAGCCGGGACCAACGGCTTAACGTGCTTTCCGAGGCACGGAGGAGTCTT
Organism: Xanthia icteritia; assembly: GCA_949128155.2. NCBI lineage: Eukaryota > Metazoa > Arthropoda > Insecta > Lepidoptera > Noctuidae > Xanthia > Xanthia icteritia. Next base: position 8,009,799 of record OX421942.2, on the reverse strand, counting down.
GGTATGTAAATATGGTCACCCATCCACAAACCAATTGCGGCAAGCGTAGCTTAATCTGATCGATTGACCCGTGCGGCTGTTATTAATTAGCCACAAGCCCAGCCAGCCGGTAGACCAAAACACCTATAATTAAAGTCCTTTTCTTCAATTAAATGTTTCTTATTCGCTCATTTCAGGTGGTTGCCCGCGAAGCGAACGGCGGTGCGGCATCAGCTCCATATTCGTTGGCAGTTCAGTTGCTAGATCAGAACGATAACGCGCCAATCATACCTAAGACTCAACCAATCACTGTACCAGCCTGCTTGGAACCTGCTGAAGTGCATACGGTCAGTATATTGATTACTGCTTTGGGATAATAAAAATAAAAAAACGAGCGAGCTTTACTTAACCTCTTGGAAAATGGGTTGGTACTATCTGACGGCCAACTCTTGCACCGCGTGCGCTCATTAGTCTAATCAAATAGCGCGCGCTTCCCCGGCTTCCTGTTACACACTTCCGTCCCTTTTCACGAAATCACTCCCACAGATTGCAGGAAAGCGATACGAAAGATGTTGTACATAAAAAAAATGTTGTTGAATATTATTAAATTAAATGTCTCTAAACAAAATATACGAACTTATAATACACTGATGAATCTTTTGTTAAAACTATAGTAGCATTTGCAAATCGATTACGTCGACTGGTAGAACTAAACCAAAAATAAAATTTCAGATTATCAGAAATTCCATTGTCATCACCAAAATGATATCATCCCGGAATCCCGCTTTCGATTTTACATTGATCACCGATCTACTAAATACAAACCAGGGATGTTACGGATATCCGCATCCGCAATTGCGGAGCTTCCGCAATTATTTAGACCTCCGCATCCGCATTAATCAATGCGGAGCTCATGCGGATGCAGATGTGGGTCGAAAAGGGTGAATATAAGTAAAATCATAATCAACAAAATGGAAATTATGATCATTTAAAGCACCAATTTAGCTCTAAATCATCACATTTTCACGAAATAGTCTTATATCCATCAAACATAAAATTTCGAGAGCTATACAGATTGTTATACTTAATTTATTAATTATTTTATTATTATTATAATTGCTGCGAATTGAATTATGATCAACATACAACGAAACAGCGGTGCAATTTGCAAAAAACTTTTGAATTTCGCCTTGCCGCCTTGACGGACCCCTTAAAAAAAACGTGATCCGTTAAAAAATCTGCATCCGCATCATCCCTGATACAAACCTTAACTTCACTGACAGACAATGCACAGCCTCAACCGCTGGGTCAAAACTTTGCACAAGAATTCCTTTCATATCGAAGGTCAACATTCAATCCCTAAAGGGGTTAAATGGGGAACGAAAGTTTGTATGGAGGAATAATCTATTAACAAAATCTTTACGCCCACAGGTAGAGGCAATAGACATCGATGAGGGTGAGAACGCACGAATAACGTACAGCATATATCACGTATCTAACAATGGAGGCAACAAGTTCACTATACACCCTAACACCGGAGTTATATGTAAGTTGCACATGTATATATACCTCTCTGGACACAGGTACATGTATAATACGATACACTACGACATAGGTACCTGTGTCTAGAGAGGTGTGAGTTTTTGTAGTCGTATTTGTACGAGTTGTTTTGTATTGTTGCGGCCAAAATGACGGGCCATTCAGGGTTGACATGCGCAGTGTGCCAAAATTTTGCCGTCGGATTAACTCGCACCGAAATGAGATGTCATTGTTTAATCATAGTCATTGTCTGGTTTGGGCGCGAAGTAATGTGACGATAAAATTTTGTCAATCGGAAATATTAGCTTACCAAAACTATATTTTTGTTGATATGTGCCTGTATAAATTTTATTGAAAATTACTCGTTAATACGACCTTTTTGTGTGTTAGAATGATATCACTGTGTTGGACTGATCCTACAACCGAATAATTTCTTCTATTTTTATTATGCATGACTTTATATGCCACTTTACTTTTATTTTGCAAATATAACTGCACTAGTTGCATCTTTATATTTATGAAATGTATTTAGTTTATAATTAAAGTCACCGTTTGTTTTGTAACTATACCTACCATTCACCAAAGTTTTTTTTAATGTAACTTAATTTTTTTGTAGAACCTGCCCGTATTTTTACCATTCAAGAAACAATACTAAAACCTCTTTCTTTCTCTTCGATAGCAAGCACAGGCCGTTTACAAGCAGGCGAACAATACAGCGTCACAGTCCGGGCCACAGACGCTAAAGGCCTCAGTTCTCAAGGCATCGTAGAACTGTCAGTAGCACCGGGTCCTAATACCAGACCTCCACAGTTCTCATCCCGGGATTACTATGCACCTGTGTCCGAAGGCGCTGCTATCAATTCTACTGTCACTACAGTTACTGTAAGTAAAATTTTGGACTTTATATGAAAGGAATAAGATTCAATTTATAAATAATTGTGAAACTATTATTTAACCGATACTGAAGTAACTCTGAAAATGTATTTTTTAAGAAATATCAGCTAATCTTCAATATGATCACTGTTAAGTTAAGCCCTAATGGTTGTAAACTATAAAACCTAATGAGTTTGTCTTTCATTAATTTACTTTTAATTTCCAGGCCAAAGACCCAGAAAACGAGCCAGTGACATACTCCATAGCATCGGGCAACGACCTCCGACAATTCGGGATTGGTTCTAACACTGGTATCATAACAGTCATTCGGAGTTTGGACAGAGAAGTGCTAACGAGATATCAGCTGGTAAGTCATTATTTGGATCATTTAAGGCGAAACCGTCAAGGTATCCGCGAAATTCAATTTTTCTTACATTTTTTGTAATTTTCAGGTCAGTATCAGGTTGTATGTTGATCTAAATTTGATTCGCGATCGTATCAAATATTTATTTATAGAATTATAATCATAAAAATCATCAATACAACTCTCTAAGCTCATGTAATCCTATTGAATGACTATTTCATGAAATCATGACATTTGAGGATTATGCTAACTTAAGGAGTTGTATTGCTGATTCTAATGATATAAAGCCATATTTGTTACGATCGCGAATCATATTTTAATCAACATACAACCTGACACTGACGTGTAAATTGTAAAGAATACTTTGCGATCTTTTATGTATGTCGTCCTTGAAAATTTTCTTGCAGCCAGTAATGAGTGGAGTCAGTAGTCAAAGAACAGGAGAGACCCCAGTTTGCACGTAACAATGGGGCCATCCAGTCTCAACAAATTGCTCAAAATATGGTGTTCTAAATATTCCCTATTCAGTACTAAAAATACTAAAAGGTTTCTCATTTACAGCTTCAAAAATAACATAAAGTAGCAAAGCTGTTATAATATTCCAGATGGTAAGAGCGGAAGATCCAGGGAGGCTGTCGAGCACTGCGACTGTGAACATCAAAGTCACTGACATCAACGACAACAACCCCAAGTTCGACGAGGATACCTACATGTTCCATGTGAAAGAAGGTAAAATAACTGAATTAAATCTTTAAATAATACCAGCCTATAACGGTCCCATTGCGCGCCAATAGCCTCTGCTCATACAGATAAGGATTTTTGAATCATTTGAAGGATTTATTTATCTTCAAGCATAAATATGGATACCTAAATAGAGGAGCTCGTGGCTAACTAATAACTGCCGCACGGGACGATCCATCAGGTTAAGCTACGCTTGCCGGGGTTAGTCTGTGGATGGGTGACCATCTTTACATGCCGAGACTCCTCCGTGCCTCGGAAAGCACGTTAAGCCGCTGGTCCCGGCTGTCATTCGTGGATCTTTGACAGTCGTTACGGATCGTCAGAAGCCCGAAAGTCTGACAATCAGTCTTACCAAGGGGTATCGTATTACCCGGTTACTGGGTTGTGGAGGTCAGACAGGCAGTCCTTCCATGTAAAATACTGGTATTCAGCTGCAGCCGGTTAGACTGGAAGTCGACCCCAATAAAGTTAGGAAAATGCTAGGCAGATTGATTTTTGACCCAATACCTATGAAAAACATATCTCAATTAATTTTTGGCCGCCCACAATAAAATTAAATGCCAATTTAACTTCTTCCAGGCGCCTCAAACGAGTTCGTAGGCTACGTGCACGCAACAGACTTAGACGAAGGAGTAAACGCGATGGTCAGCTACAGCATACCGACGCACCTGCCCTTCAGCATTGACAACGAAACCGGCATGATCAGTACCAACACACAGCTAGACTATGAGCATACTAAGGTAAATAATATATGTAGATATAGAAGCAAATAAAGAGCTTATAACTCTTGAATTTCTGTGGCAGCATCTACATCGCCACATACGAACTATGTATCAAAGACCTGACGTCACACAAAATCCTGAAGTCACACAAAATCCTGCATCGCGCAATTAGAGTTTACCGAGCGATCGACATATATACCAGCTCCCGACTTCAACCATTGGGCAATTGCCCGCCAGAAACGACACCCGTCTGTTCGGAGGATCCTCCCTTTTCTATCGTGGATGTGTGAACTTTACCCTTCCCCGTTCCTCATGCCCCTAAATTTCCATGTCAAAAGACCAATTCATATCTTAAGATTCAGCGCCTGATTTTGCTATGAACTAAAACTACATTATTTCATTTTTGGAAATTATGCTTCCATGTATTTTTTATGCACCCGAATTACTGCAGTTAAATTCGCATAATTGACATTCTGGATTAGGATAAAATTCTAAAAACTAATATGGTAATTTGAAAATTTTTCTTTAAATCTGGGATATAAATTGTATAAAATTATACAGTTTTTCATCACCATAAAATAGATACCTAAAACTTTTCTTCGTACTATTTCCAGGACTACGCCTTCGTAGTAACAGCAATGGACGGCGCGATAGACAAGCGACTCGGTACCGCCTCAGTCACGGTACAAGTGACGGACATTCCCGACGAAGCGCCTGTCTTTACTAAACTGGTCTACTCGGTGCATGTACCTGAAAATGCGGCTAATTACCCTGTTGTTAAGGTTCAGGTTAGTATGGAAAACTTTTAATATCTTAAGCCGTGAAGAACAAAATATATTGGTTGATGCCAGTGCCATCGGCGAGATCAACAAGGAAGAAATAAAATATAAGTAAACATACTTGATGTCGTTTTGACCAAGAATAATCTCGTTAAACGCACGTATAAAGTTGTTGTTAAATAATTCCAAGAGGACTTTTTTTTAAAGGATCTGTAATCTAGTTAATCAAGAAAGTTGTTTAGAAAGAAAGAAAATACGTTTATTTGCGGTAAATAACAAATAACAAAATAAAAAATAATAATAATGTTTAAAAATAACATGAAAATTATTCTGAAACGTGGATGATGGTTATATTCATTGGTTTTGTTGTCGTTTACCAGAATACCCGCGAAATTTCGCTGATTATTTTTTTTAATTCATATTCACTATGGCACATTTAGGTCACGACGAGAAAATTCAGGCGTGAAAACTGATTCGCTGTTACAATGTATAATAGATATTTCCCAAATCCATATAAATAATCCAAACTGTCTTCTTCATTCAAGTGATAAACTAACCAATTATTGGAATAATTTCAGGCTGAAGACCCAGACACAATACCAGAAATAACCTACACAATTCTAATGGGTGACACTGAGCTATTTTCAATTGATCGTAAGTCTGGTATGATACGAACGCTAAAGGCATTGGACCGAGAATTGACGGCGAGACACCAGATCATTGTGGGGACTGAGGAGAATATGGAGGAAGGACCCGGCGCTAGTACTACTGTTGAAGTTTTTGTTGATGTGAGAATGATAATATTATTTACCTATACTACAGTGATGTTGGCCTATCCGTGCTTTTATGTAATATCAAATAAAATCTTCATAATTATACCAGCCGCTGAGAATAGAACAATAATCAGACTGAGACGGATTATTTTCAAAATCATGGCCGATTTCATAGCCTTACGCTAGCGGCTTTCAGCTGTTATCTTTTTGATGTCATCAATCCTAAGGGAACTTTTTGATGTCACACTGGATGCGTTCTGCGTCCTACGGTCCGGTCAAATCGTACATAACATAACATAAATGTTCGAGTTGACCGGGCCGTAGGACGCAGAACGCAGTGAGACAAGTTCTTTTTTGTTGGAGATCGTCCTAGATGTCTTCTATTAATGCTTTAGCAATATATTCCGCCCATTTCCACTCCCTTTTTTTATGAAAACAAATCAAAGGTCCCGTTATTTGGATTTTTATGTTTCTGGGGCCTTATTATGAAGTATTAATGCCATCATTATTCCACTGCGAAAAAAGGATGGTGCTAGCGGCCTTGTATAGTTCCGACTCTCACTCACACTGGAATAATAGTGGCATTAATACGTCATAATACGGCCCTATATCCATATTACAATTGACTTACTAGAGCTAAATACTACATGCAATATTTTTTGTTCATAAGTGTTTTTTACTTTTATAACAACGCTTTTCTACCATTTCCAGGACAAAAACGACAACTCACCCATATTCACATCTGTAGTTCGTCCCATGACCATCGAGGACTCATCTTCAATCGGCAGTCTTGTGCAAACAGTGGTCGCGACGGACGCGGACGCCACGCCGCCCAACAACAGGGTGCGCTACAAGCTGGTGGGCAGGGGGAAGGCCTCGATATACTTCCATGTTGAACCTGATACTGGCGCTGTTAGGGTACGGGACGATCTGCGGAAGGAGACTGATAGTGAATATACTGTGAGTAACGTTTATTTATTTAATAGTTTATACACACATATAAACAGACAAGAAGAAAGGAACAGAAAAATACGTACGTCGGTGACGCTTTTATTTTTAAAATTTTTGGTGTTTAAATTAGATAAAATATTTACTTATATGTAAAGGATAATTGTGTGAAAGTTAAGGATGCAAAAATAATAATTCGCTGTTTCGTGTCTGGCGGGCAACTGCCCAACGATTGATGTCGGATAGTCTTATATATTATTGTAGTTTGCGCGGTAAACTAATTGCGCGATGCAGGATTTGTGTGATATCAGGATTTTGTGTGACGTTAGGTCTTTGATGTGTAGTTCACATGTTGCGATGCAGATGCCGCCACAAATATTTGTCTAGTGTTCTTGGGCAGTGTAAAAATGCCTTATATTACTTTCAGGGTACTTAATATTTACAAGTAAAATTGTAGTATGTTTATCTACTGTGGTGAATTGTCCAAAGGATTATGTTCTTCTAGCTCCCATCTGTCTCCCATCTTCTAGTTCTAGCTTCCATAATGACGCTCCTAACCAGCCTTTTGGGCAAATGTTGGCCAGCAACATCTTTCACCTATCATAGGTCTTTGGAACACGTAAATATAATAATTTAATTTATTTTCCAGGTGGACGTCCAAGCTTACGACCAAGGCGAGCCTATGATGTCTTCAGTTTCTAGTCTTACTATATACGTCAGTCATTCTGCTACTGTGCCACCCGATGTAAGTACCTACTCTTTGAAACTAAATGTAGATCATGATAAATCTAAAACCAACAAGAAAATAAGAAAATCAATTCATTGGTTGAAGATAGCAAAATAACCATAATTTAAAATGCTCTCTCACTTAAATCATAGTTATTGCAATGCAAAAATTACTAAACTCTGCTTTTAAGAAAGAAACGCACGTTTTAGATATCCATCTAAATAAAGGAGAAGATAATATGTTCAATCGATTTTGCGTCTACCTATTATAAACTCTTTATTTTGCAAAACAATATGTCTATCTCTTTCTCACTGTCCTATTCCCCTATTTCTATCTCTTTCAGGTGGGCCTCGGCTTCGCAGACACGCTATATACGGAACACGTAGCAGAGAACTCTCCAAACGGGACGCTAGTCAGAATCCTGCCTTTGCTGAACAAACGCGAACACTCTCCAGACACGCCCCTCAAGTGTCGCCTCACCGAGTCGTCACAGCAAGGTAAGGTGGAAGGTTAGTGGCAAATGAAGATATCACGTGTTTCTGTGTTACTTCTCTTTTTGCTACTCTGTGTACTTCTTTAGTTTTATGTTTCGGTGTGTATTTTGGTTAACTGTGGTGATAATATTTTCCTTATTTCTAAAGTGATTGCTAACATTGTACTTTTAATGAAACCGTAATGTTGAGGAATACTTTTTAGGGTTCAGGCCAAACGGAACTCTATTAATAAGCCTCCGCTGTCCGTCTGTCTGTCAGCGGGCTATATCTCATGAACCGTAATAGGTCGGCAGTTGGAATTTTCACAGATTGTGTATTTTCATTGCCGCTATAACAAAACCTAATAAACATAAAATAAACTTAAAAATTCTAAGCTAAAAATCTAACATTGGTTTTAATAAAATGCATTGAAGTTCGGAATGTTTTCTCTAAGTAAAGCAAATAAATAAAAACCGGCCAAGTGCGAGTCGCACTCACACACAAACATATTTTGATACTCGTGAATAAATCGGGTACTTCCTGTTGACCCAGAATCATTAAATTTGACAGGAAGCAAGTTCTCACAGCACAAGTATAAGAAAAGGTCCGAAAATTTGTAATTTGTAGTTGAAGAATTGACCGTGACGTATTTCGATGTATGGGAGAACATGTTTCTCAACTACTATGTTAAGTTGGTTCTTGGGATAAATTCATCCCAACTACGGAACCCTTCATTGTGCGTGGTCCGACACGCACTTGTCCGGTTTTTTTTTGGAGAAATTTAATATAAAACATCTTTTACAGGAGTATTCTACGTGAAACTAACAGACGAAAGAGACTGCGCAATCTACCTCAACACAAGTTCCTTAGACTACGAAACTCTTGGAGAATACTCTTTAGAAGTCCAACTAGAATCCATCCAGGGGTTGATAAACCCAGAGAGCAGTAAAGCAACGATCAAAGTGCATGTAACGGACGCGAATGACAACGACCCAGTCTTTGCGTTCCCTGATCAAAGCAGTATTTCGGTCGCGAAGGGAAAGTACTTCGCGATCGTGACCAAAGACATGTTGTTGGGGACCAATGTTTTGCAAGTTAAGGTGAGTTTTAAACTGTTTGTTGTTTGAGCATTTTTACTAATCTCTTGAAGACTTTTCGATGACGACTTTGAAAATCAGAACACCCAAATGTCATAAGCCCTGAATGCACCATGGCAACGTTTACAACAAAACATGTTCCTGGCAAACATTGTAAGGAACATTGACAGAAAATAGATATTTCCAGATGTTTTGTTGTGAATGTTTCGCCAGTAGTATCGAAACCATAACCACCGTATATCATGAAATAGGTTTTTCTCAAAGTTGCAATCTGTATTTGCCGAGAAAATCGCTTTATAATTTTGCGGAAGTGTAAGCTATTTATGCTTGAATCAATCTGCCTAGCATTTTCCCAACTATATTGGGGTCGACTTCCAGTCTAACCAGATGCAGCTGAATACCAGTTTACATGGAGCGACTGCCTATCTAACCTCCACAACCCAGTAACTGGGTAATACGATACCTTACCTGGTAATACCTTGGTGAGATTGGTTGCCAGACTTTCGAGGTTCTGACGACCCGTAACGACTATCAAAGATCCACGAATGACAGCCGGGACCAACGGCTTAACGTGCTTTCCGAGGCACGGAGGAGTCTCGACATATAAAGATGGTCACCCATCCACAGACTAATCCTAACGGCAATCGTAGCTTAACCTGATGGATCGTCCCGTGCGGCAGTTATTAGTTAGCCACGAGCTCCTCTATTTATCCCTATTTATGCTTGAAGATACCTGCTACATAAATCCTTCAAATGAGTAAACATCGTGCAAATTATTATCCCTATGAAACATTGTAAATTACTCTACGTACTATGCAGTAAAATTGTTCTTCGTCATTTAAATAGCGCAGTTAATCATCTAATGATGAAACGAATTAACAATACATTGGATAATTAGCTACATCATTACCTGTTCATTCCATTAATATGACGAACCATTTTTAATCGTGAACGTGTTTCATTTAATTCTAGGCAAAAGACAAGGACAGTGGGGATTTCGGCAAGCTGGAGTACCACAAGAACTCTTGGACGAAGGCTGCCGAAGAGTACTTCAGTCTGGATGCTGATACCGGAGTGATAAGCAATATAAAGACGTTTGAGAACGTGCCTAAAGAAGTGTTACCGTTCAAGTTCAGTGTGACTGCGAGAGACAACCCTAATTCTGCGCAGGATTATAATATTGCGAGGGCTTCGGTTATTGTGAGTACTTGCACATTTTATATTCTTTCTTTATAAGTTTGTTACATATCTAATGTATTCCCCGACGGTTGAAATGATACGAGGAGGTTGTCTATATCCACATTTTGCATTACATGCGGTCTGAATGTATGAACAGCAGTTTTTTTTTTTATAACCGGTTAAAAATGTCTGCCCTAGCATGTCTTGAATCATGTACTGAATTCATAGTGACAGTTCGCCCGAAAATAATTCTCTATCATAGAATACAGCGTCGATAGAATAAATAATAACGTTGTTTGTATACAATGCGTACTTTTTTGTACTTTTCATCAAAAAATATCTTAATCAGTCCTGTACACCACCTAATCTTCTTGACATTTCTCGGGACCGTGGGCTCCCGGACCTTACTCCGCAGAGGCCCGTTAGACGTTTTTAATTAAATAAGGCACCAACCGACGTGTCCCTGTTCGCGCTATGCAATTGCATCTGAGGACAACCCCTGGTTGGTGTAGAACTATTGCAAGATATGGAAACAAAGATATTTGATTATGGGTTTGTGTGGCTAAAGTGAACTGCTTATCTAGGACTATGGAAAGACTATGGCCCCTGCCTGACCAATGTTTTATATAAAATACACAGATTATATATAAATAAAATAAATATATAGATATGTAACCTGCGCTGGGGCTCTGTCTTGCATAGGGTCGCAGCATCATGCTGAGCGATGGCCGTTTTGCGTGAATGTGACGCATATTTTCCCTAAACTTGTTTCTTTTTTTAAATTTTGTGTTCTTTTTTTGTGTCACGTTTACCGCAAGTAAACGTATTATCTTTCTTTTTCTCTTTAGATTATTATTATTTTCTTTCTATTTCCAGATAAACCTCCTCCAAAAAGAAAACCAACTAGTCGTCGAAGTGTCGGAACTAAACGCGGACGTTATGCGTCGACGATCGCGAAGCTTACTCACGGCCATTGAAGAGAAAACCGGACTTTACGCTGGTTTGGAGAAACTGACTTCAAGACATTACCTCGGAGAGAATGGAACACTTGAGAGTGATACAAAGGGCACCGATGTGTGGTTGTATTTCGTTGATCCGAATACGGGAGCGATTTTGAGTAGAGAGTCGATGCCTGTTAAAAAGTAAGTTGTAATTATTTTTGTTATTGCGAAAAGTGGTGTGATGTTTTGGGCCAGAATTATAACAATAATATCTTCAATTTTTTTACTTTCTGTTCAGTTTATTGATTTGAGTCGTTTTCTTTTCTATAAAAATATAAGTCGTTATATTGCGATTTTCTAGCTATCAAATTAACTTCAAAAATGTTAAATATATGAATGTGTCTCATCAAGTGAAGCAAAATTCGATAAATAGTAAATACTATTTAAAAAACCAGTACTCAGCCGACCGACCGGTCAATAGTAACTGAAAACAGTTACGATCGGCCAAACATACTTAGGTTGTTAATTAACTTATTCCATTTCCGTAGTCCGGTAACAATAAAGAACACTATTTAATTGTACCTACTACTGTTAGCAAAAAGTGGATCTATCTAGCAGTGGCGTGGCGTCATGAAACGAAAGAAGGAAGCCGGAGCTTTAAAAAAAAGAAGAAAAAAGAAAAGAAATTAATATTGTTTTTTAATTGTTATGACGTCACTTCAACTTTCATGGTGGCCGCGAAAAGTTACTTCTTGTTTACCTAACAAACGTGTATTTGTATTTCGATTTACTTTCCGTATAAGAGCTTCATGCAAATTAGTGAAAATAATTCTATTCCTACCAGTCCCGAACTCATAAAACAGCTAGGTACATGTTTTTCAGTCTGCACATGTTTTTTGATGAATTCGTCAGTTTAAAATGTAAAAGCTTTATTCCATGTACTACTAGAATCTAAGATAGGTAATCACGGGAAACAATGCATTTGATTTAAGTAATTTGGTATTTATCGTAAAGGGAAACATTAAAATGTTTGAAAAAACCATCGCGTCGTTTGTAATTTATAGTCATATCTGGGCGAGCTCGGCCTAACTTATTATATTTTTCAATAACCTTGGAAAGCACGTTTCGTCACAAAACAAATAATCACACAATAATTTACATGCCGCCATCCTAATCCTACTGATCCTAAATCTACTTTAAATAAGTAATTTCAACTTAATAAACTATCTACTTACCCCAAATACCTAATTACAACGTACTTTTATTTCACTAAACTCAAAACACATAAACACTATCTTAATCACTGTTCGCTCTACAATAATAAATATAATATAAAATTCAGTTTACACTGAGCGAACAAAAAGCAAATTAACTACTTAATTGTACATTTTTTTCTAATGCGATTACGTCAAAAAACAACCACACATTGTCAATCGAATGATGAGATGTCTGAACTCCGAGCCGAACGCATTACGAAGTTCAACCACAACAACCGAACAACTGAGCGAACTGACCGAACAATAGCTTCTTCATTCTGGTTTCACGACGCGTATGCGTATTCTATCGTAACTCGGTACAGAGCGGCTTACCCGGCTGCTAAGAAACCGCGGTGTCACGTGACCGAAGTGACGTCAAGACGGACTTTATTTTCTATAGAAATTGAATTCACGATAAGCCGGACGCGCCTACGAGTTATTTTAGAGCAAAATGTTTTGTTGTTGGGACATATAGACAAAAAAAAATGTAGGCGCTTTGTAATGTTTTAATTATACGGTGTATCAAATAGTGATTATTCAATGACGATAGAGTGGTTGTGTTCGAAGGGAAGCCGGTAGGAATCGGGTTGTTTGGAGGCATCGCCCCTGCTATCTAGAATTTTATCAGGAATTGACTACTAAACATTCATGATTGTTGACCGATTAAATGTGTAGTTAGTGTAGTAGATATCTGTTAGCCAAATAACTAACCTTATCTACATTATTCCAGAGCAATAGACAGCGGCATCCACAAAGTAGTGGCCGCGCGCCTGCAGTCGCCGGCGAGCCCGGCGCGCGCGCCGTTAGCGCCCAGCGCGCCGCCGCGCCGGCCGCAGCAGGCGGCGGCGCCGCTGGCCACGGCGCTGCCGGCCGCTCTCATAGCGTTAGCGGCCGTCGTGTTAATAGCCGCCATCGCTGCAACGATCTACATCTGCGCTTCTTGGAACAGGTCCGATTTTGCCGTCATGTAGCATTTATGTATAACTCAGTAAATATTCCCTTTATGGAGGTGACGAGCGAAATGTGAAAGTCCAACAAAGATAGAAAGACAACATAATGAGTTACGGCATACCTATACCTACTCTATTTATTAAGTACAAAATAACGGTTATCACTCTTTTGTTATTTCAATATAAACGTATAATAAACTCCGTTATTTCACGATAATTACAAATCAATGTAATCTATTTGTCATTTACATTAAAAAATATACTCTAAAATGCAGTAATTTCAACACTATAATACAATAACTGTCGTTATTTAACCGTTATTTATCGAATGTTATTTATAATAAATGAAGTATAGTTTGGATGGTAAATAGCAACTGCAGAACTGTAGCAAGCCATCGTGTGAGCCTCATCGCCTTACTAAACTGAGGGACTTTTTTTGTGACTCGAAATTACTACCTTACATCTCATTCACACGGGATCCGTCATTGAGATTTGTAAAAAAAAACGACACATCATGAGTGCATCCTCATGATAATTATCCTCATGATGTGTCGTTTTTTTTTTACGAATCTCGAGTTCACATACCATACGGAAAAGAGTTTTTTCGCGATTCGTCAAAATATCCGAATAGATGTTCATACTTGATTCGTGATTCAGAGTTCAGTCTTGGTCGAGCGCGTCATCGGATCCACCACAAAAAAAAAAAACGTTTTTTGACGAACGTGATTTTTAAAAGACGATATGTGATTTAAGACGTCCGTAATTTTTCACGATTCGTGATGTGTGTGAACCATTGAAACACATTGTCGCCGTCAAAGAACAACGAATCGTGAAAAAAGAAGATTTTTGAAAAAACACGAATCGTCCTCATATGAATGAGCCCTTACAGAGAGAGTATACGTTTTGGAGCAACAAAGAACTTCACACACCTTATACCTTAAAACAAAAAAAAAAACAATTATCTTGTAGCATGTCTCTACGCCTATAAGAATATTCCTAGACGTTGTTGAATATAAAAATAGTTAACATTAATCTATAAACTTCGTTCACAGATACAAGAAACACAAAGAACAAGCCATACAGCAGTACGGCACGCTAAGTATGAGCATGCCCACACCTCGACCGGCGTCGGGTTATGAATCTAGCGAGGACGATCCCGCGCCCCGGTACGAAACACAGGTAAATAGACGAGTATGTACTACCTTTTTCATTCATTCGCATGGTAATAATTAGAGCTGGCTTCGCATGCGAGATGAAAATGTTTGCAAGTAAGTTTTCTTGAGTTTCATGGACCGATTATCGTGAGAATCTAGTCGGTAGATAAGACGAGAAAAATGTACTAAAATATTTTTATTGTGCACAGTAATTCGATAAGTACAGAAAAAAAAGGCATAAATACAAATACCTAGCAAAAAAAAAACAAAAAATATATCATGAATTTTTAATAATTTTAAGTGGTAGCACTGTTTCTAGTATGTTTAATGTATAAAAAAATATGAAAAAAAACAGGTGAGCCTTATAATAGTCGCAAATGATGTGTAAGATCTGATATCTCACCTTGGTAATAAGCATTATTAATGGGCCTCGTCATTTCTGACAGCCAACTCAAGAACCGCGCGCGCTCATTGGCCAAATCAAATAGCGCGCGCTTCCCCGGCTTCCTGTTACACACTTCTGTTGCTTTTCACAAAACCGCTCCCACAGATAGCAGGAAAGCAAGACGGAAGATGTAACACATCAATAATATTGTGATTCACTTTTGCATGTTATAACTTCGCAACAAAATTCGCTCATAATTCATTGACTTCGATTTAGGTTCTGGTTAAAAATATAATTAATATTCATATTTGTTGCAGGTCTTAAACATGGCAGTAGATGACGCAGATTTACAGCTAGACTTCAGTCCAAACAACCACGCTTTTAACATACACAGTGTGCAATACCTATCGAAAGATAATGGTAAGTTTAACTTTTTATGTTATTAAATCTTATCTATACTCCATAGGTTTATGTAATTAAATAAAGGTAAACAAATCGTAAAAAGGGTTTTTATAGCTGACACCTTCTTGTTTAAAAATACGATAAAACCAAATTAAATTCATTTTAGATTTTTGCAATAGTTTCCTCTTTTATTAATGTATGTTAAACTTTATTATATAGGTATTCTTAAACTACTCTTCGTAGATGTAACTGCTTGTTTAAAACTATTTTTATGTACTTAAACTATTTTTTTTGTTAGATTTATAATAATAATATTATATTTTGTAATCTTTATATTGTAAAGAGCCCAAACTCTAAACGTCAACGTATTATAAACGTTGCTAAATTGATGAGTACAACTGTGACGTAGCATGACAACTGAAGTGAGAGGTATTACGTTTAGTCGTTTACATGACAGCTGTCTCGTCACGTGGTTTTTTTGTTTACCTTTATTAACTGCCTAAATCTATGTAGTATAATTCATTGTATACAAGTATACACGTCCTTTCGGGAACCTAAGGCCCTTTGTACACGGCACGGTTTCTTTACGGTACGGCGTATAAACCGCGCCGTAGAGAATAAAAGTGTCTGTCAACAATCTTCTATAGTGCGTATAAACCGTAGTTTTTTATGGCAAGAAAAACGTCTGTGTACAAAGAGTAATACTCAGAAACAATTAGTTCATTACCTACATTATTTACCGAACTTTAAGATAAATCGCCTCTATAAAGTCTTGGGGCACATAGATAGCTAGATAGATACATCGTTTATTTAGTGCACACAAAAAACAGCACAACATACAAAAACACACAGTCACACAAGAGATAATGAATATTTCTCTTGCACAACAGCTGTTATTGGTCGCTTAAGAGTTTAACTGTTATTAACGAGACACAATAGAATTTTTATTTTATCGACTTCTAAAGGCAAAGCTTCCGGGGTCGCGGGAAAGTCTGAAAGGGATACCGTGGCCCCTGGCAACATACAGCCAACGGAAGGAACACGGGTGGGTTTTAGTCAGTAAGAGTCTGACACGCCCTCGCGCTCCGCGCAGAGCGGGTTATTTGAAAATTTCCAAAAAAAAAAAAAAAAAAGAAAGAATGTTAAACAAGCGATCAATATGACTTAGCTTATCACGACGTGTTTTCTCAGCACATTGTAAATGTTGTTATTTGCCCGCAAAAAATATATTTGCAACCTTTTCCACTATCTTTTCCGATCAACATGTCACACAAAAAAAAAACATGTTTAATATAAAGTACTTAACAATTATTTCCAGGCGAACGCAGCCCGACGCTCTCAGAAACAGCAACCACAGCCCGCGCCTCAAGCGTCAATGAAAACGGTGGCACACTCAACAACATGCACAACAGCCAACTATTCGAGCCAATCGCCAACAACTCAACACTCATACGCAACACTCAGACGCTCAACCGTCGAGTACCGAATGCTCATCCACTCAACAACGCGATAGGAACGTTACCGCGCGTCAACAACAATGGAGTTGGTGGTGGGTTGTTGGCTACGACGCTTGGAAGGAAAATAAATGGAGGAAACAATCATAAGAAGAAAACTACGCAGCCTATTATGGCGTATGATGAAATACCTGGATTGCAGAGGTTCGTTTTGATTATTGTAGTTTCATGTTCAAATACCTACAGCTTGAGAGCCTCACAATATCTAAAAGATCGAGTAATTTGCCGTATTTTGGGAGAAGCCTTTTATCGGTCTTTTGACATTTCTGTGCATAAATCCTTAACCCAGCACGTACATTTACCTCACAAATTGAACTGCTCATCGTAATAATAGCTCTTTGTATTCCAGGGCATCAGACAACGATAATGTAACGTTCGGCAAGAGAAACTTCTCCGGTTATAATTACGACCAATCACCAGTGGAGACCACTACGGAGTTATAAAACCGTAACTATAACATAAATAGTGAATAACAAGACTTTTCTCTTAAAGTGTTAACAAATAACTTATAAAGTGACTTAAACCCTGAAGTGAATGAATGGAAGTGGATTCCGTCCGAAAATCATTAATTAATTTTAAAAACATATTTTTATAACGTTTGTGTTCAACGAATATAATAATTCTCTTCGTGTAAGAATACGACTGAACTTTCGAATAATTTAAAATTTAAAAAATGTGAATAACGAATTTTTAGATAATTATATTTTTGTACTTAATGGTAACGTGATTTCTTAGCCAAGGCTAGTCCCGTTTTTATGAACAAATGTGCATAATAATGATGTAAATATGGCATTACATGGTGATGTATATTTTTAAGGTACCTGAATTGTAAATACAGGTACAAAGACTTTTTTACTATTTTTGTAAATCTCTATTTTTACGTATCTCTGGCAAAGTGCCATTTATCAACTTTGTTTAAATTTTATACGTAATCTAAAATCGTTTATATTGGCGCCAATGTTTGTTCTGAAACTTTTGTAAACAAATTACTGCCTTGCGAGATCAAACGTTGGACCCAATGTATTGGCGATATAGTGAATTTTTTTTACGATTAGACATTATCTTTTATCTGAAATTTTATTCTAGATTTCTTGAGAACAAAACTTTTTATCTTTCTTCTTTTTACATATTCTTTACGAATTTTGTGCCAGTTACTGTTAAAATGTATTATAAGGTTTTTACTACGTCTTTACTTGCGTGCGGAAAGCCGTAAAACGCGAACTTTCACCTATGATTTTTATAAGAAGGAAACATTTTTTATACCACCATAACAATACGTGGGCGTAGATTTATAAAAAAATAAAATATAATTAGTATAATAAATAAAAAAATGCTCAGTTTTTTTTTTATAGAATTTTTATTTTTGAATCTGGCTTCAAAATGTGATTTGTGCCAAACCGATACTAACGTTTTTTTTTGTTTATTACGTATTGGAGAGTAAAATGTTACCTAATGTAATTTCATTGTATATCTTGTAAAATAATAAAATGTTTATTTTGATTGTGAAGAATAAATTGTATCATAATATTGTGGTAAAATTGTTAATATAATTTTTGAAATAAATTAATTTTTATTATCTACTTTTGTTTTGGATAAAGCTTCCCAGATCAATCTACTCAAATGCTTGCTAGTGTGCTTTCAAATTGGTATGTTATTGTAAAGAAGTTCAATATTTATGGACCTTCTTTATACTCGTATAATACTAGCTGCGCCTCACGGTTTCACTCGCATAAGTCTCAATCCCGCGGGAATATCGGGATAAAAAGTATCCTATGTCCTAATCCAGGTCATGCCAAACCCACACTCACCCATGTGCCAAATTTCATCCAAATCTGTTCAGCCGTTTTAGCATGAAAGCGTAACAAACAAACAAACTCATTTCCGCATTTATATCATTCATTTCTCATTTTCGCTTTCGCATTTAGGATTTGTTTCTTTGTGTGATGGAGAAAATAATAATTATAAAAAAACGATCCTATATACTATCCGACAAAAAAAAAAAAAAAGAATTGAACTGACAACAAAAGTTCTGGAGTTCAATCAACATCATTTCGCGAAACTTACTAGAGCTCAACCCAAATGAATCCACTTACCAGTAGCGGATTTACCAGCAGGCTGAGTAGGCTTGAACGTGAGGCAAGTGTGGCGGCCGTTTTTATTATTTTTTATTATAATTATCTTGCAGAAAGACATCTTTCCGATGACTTTTCCTTCTTCCTTTTCATTGTACATATTCTATGGTAAAACATCCAGTACCTTGCCCCCAACCAGCCTCTCCAACCCTCTCCCTCAATTTTTTTAAATGACAAAATAGTGAAATTGCGGAATATATACAGGGTGGAAGTGACTTCAGCGCACAAACTGTTACCACTTACTTACCCTTAAAATATATTATAACTCTTAACACTTTCGACTCCCCCCATTTTTCACAGAGCTCATACGCCATGCTGTCATACATATTGAAAGTTGACTCCAGGATGGTCAACGGCATTACGTTTGCGCTAAAGTTAACCCTCGAGGAGTGTCACCGGCATTAGGTTTGAAATCTTGTTAAAATATACAAGTGATTTTATTTTCACAGTTTATAATGGTGCTGATTCTCTTGTTACAAATGCCTCTAAACAGGACTAAAAATCACCAAAATTTAGTTTATTCCTGTCAAACGATGATTTCCCATTCTGAAATAGACTAAAGTGACACAACTTAACTATATTTTAGATTGACAGCCATTGATATATAAAAAACTCAAGACACACACTCAGCGTCTCAAAAACGTCCGCAAATAAAGAACGCACAATCTAAAATTGTGCGCACCTTTCAAATAGTATCGCGTCGCACGCGTCATTGACCGTACGTTAGAAATGCCGAAGTGTTGTTTCAAAAATTATAAAAATATTACGTCAAGAACGTTAAAAAAGGATGGTTTTTATGACTAAATATAGAGAGCAATAGGTGATTTTGATTTAATTTGTCTTAAAATTTCACTCAACAGTCCAAGTATAATACGGCAAATTTCAATATCCGCTTATTCTGTGTAAGAACAATGCATTACAACCTCCTTTTAATTTAGTCCAATAATATAAATTGACCCTGTTCTTTTCAATGGAGTCGATTTTTATTAATGTTTTTATTTTTTTAAATTATGTTTAACTTTTATATGTTATTGTATTTAGAATTAAATTAATATTTATATATAGTTTTTAACGTTGATAACCGCATTCCTAAGTGGGGGAAGGGGTTAAGGTATTAATTCGAGTTTTTTTTTAATGATTCCATTTATACATTTTATAATAATGTTGTTTTCGATTTTAGGTAGTTAGGTATCTTATCTCGTATAAATTACTTGGGTGACTATTGAAACCACATTCCCAATATTCACAGAAATAAAAGAAATACCAGAATCAATAGAAGAAATACTGTCAAATACTGTGTGAAATACTGTCTTAAGTATTATGATGATTATATGTTTTAAGTTTTAACCTAATTAGTTATTTAGTGTCGATAACAACAATACCTGTTATTATAAAAGTATAAATATGTTTGGAACACACTTTTCTATAAATTTTAAAAACTTAAAAAACTAAGTCAACTTAAAAAAAATAAAAGTATAAAAATATATTCCACTCCACTTCATGCCTTGTTCTACCGGCAAATTTCGGTCCTACGTTTTGATTGGTTTATAAACATTGCTTTGTAAAAACAACTTTAAAACATGCGCGTAAGGTTGAATTTACAAAAAAGTATGTTTATATCATGACTATAACTACTTATGGAGACAGTTTTGAGTGTTACTTTTGCTCGAGACTGTGCATCTAGGGTTTTTTATTTATCAATGTTGACAGCACTAAGATGGCACTGAGATTTAGTGAAAATGTCATTTTGCTATTCTGAATTTGACGTTTTTCATCTAAAATTTTAATTTTCTAACTAAATCTGACCATTTTTAATCGCGGTTAAAAATTGCGTGTAGTAAAATGTGGAATACTATTAGTTGTCGTGAACTAAAATTCACATGAACACCTCGACTTCGGGTGTAAAAACAGTACTGTATATATATTTTTTTCTTTTCTTTTGCTTATATCTCAAAAATGGTGTGTCCTAAAATAATGAAAATTTCGACCCCCTTTTTTTTTTTTTTTTTTTGGGTGGGAAATTATCAAATAACTTCTCCCGCTCTGGGTGGAGCGGGAGGGCGTGTCAGACTCTTACTGACTAAAACCCACCCGTGTTCCTTCCGTTGCCTTTACGTTGCCAGGGGCCACGGTATCCCTTTCGGACTTTCCCGCAACCCCGGCAGGCATCGGTCCTATCGGACCCCTTCCGTTGTGCTGACATCTCTTTGAGGCGCGCGTGGAACACAACGCGCTGTCGACCCGGGCCTGGTCCTTATCGGACGGCGAGCTACCCATTGCTCACCGTCCGCAAGCCCGCGCCTACGGTGGCCGGGAATCGGCCTGCGATTCCCGACGCCCAGGGCGTCTCCTGCGGCGGCTAGGGGCGTGAGGGCGCGAAATTTGCCTCTCCCTCACGCGTTCTGCCTCCTCCTTCGCGAGCATTACTGCTTCGCAGAAGGAGGTGACGGCCTCCCATGCCCTCTCGCTCCGTACCATGGCCTGGACTAGGGCCGGACGCGAGAGATCCCCGCCGCCGATCGCCTCCACGAGGACACGGCGATGCTCTGCCCAAGCCGGACAGACCTCCACCGTATGCTCAACCGTGTCCTCCGGGCGATCCACGCAGTGATGACACCCGGGCGTTTCCTCCCGCCTGATACGAAATAGGAACCTCCCGAAACAACCATGTCCGGTGAGGACCTGCTTCAGGCGGAAGGTGAGGACGCCGTGGCGCCTCTCTAGCCACTCCTCAAAGAGGGGATTTATCGCCGCAATAGTGGCGTGCCCAGCACTGGGTTGCGACAATCGCACTCTCCATGACGCCATGAGATCCCGCCGGAGCTCTGTCCGCTGTGCCGCGATTTCTCGCGGGAACGGAGTTACGCCCCGGCGTTTCGACTCCTCGCGCCACTCCCAGATGTGCGCGAGGACTTTTCCCTCCAGATCCCATGGCGGTAATCCGGCAAGAAGGCTCGCCGCCTCACCGGAGATCGTGCGGTATCCCCGGACCAGCCGGGTGGCCATGACTCTCTGGGACGCGTTCAACCGGCGGGCTGGCCGCCGCCTCAATGAACGCGCCCAAACCGGAGCCCCGTAAAGGGCCATGGACCGCACGACCCCCGCGTATAGCCTCCGGCAGGAGGCGTTTGGACCCCCTAGATTGGGCAGGAGTCGCTTCAAAGCAGCCCCGGCCCGCTCCAGTCTGGGAGCCAAACGTCGGAAGTGCTCCACGAAGTTCCACCGGCTGTCGAGGACGAGTCCAAGGTACTTCATCGTCGACTCGATGCCGATGTGAACTCCTCAATTTATCCCCCCTTTTTTTTTTTTTTTTTTTTTTTTTTTTTGGGTGGGAAATTATCAAATAACTTCTCCCGCTCTGGGTGGAGCGGGAGGGCGTGTCAGACTCTTACTGACTAAAACCCACCCGTGTTCCTTCCGTTGCCTGAACATTGCCAGGGGCCACGGTATCCCTTTCGGACTTTCCCGCAACCCCGGCAGGCATTGGTCCTATCGGACCCCTTCACTTGCTGACATCTCTTTGAGGCGCGCGTGGAACACAACGCGCCGTCGACCCGGGCCTGGTCCTTATCGGACGGCGAGCTACCCATTGCTCACCGTCCGCAAGCCCGCGCCTACGGTGGCCGGGAATCGGCCTGCGATTCCCGACGCCCAGGGCGTCTCCTGCGGCGGCTAGGGGCGTGAGGGCGCGAAATTTGCCTCTCCCTCACGCGTTCTGCCTCCTCCTTCGCGAGCATTACTGCTTCGCAGAAGGAGGTGACGCCCTCCCATGCCCTCTCGCTCCGTACCATGGCCTGGACTAGGGCCGGACGCGAGAGATCCCCGCCGCCGATCGCCTCCACGAGGACACGGCGATGCTCTGCCCAAGCCGGACAGACCTCCACCGTATGCTCAACCGTGTCCTCCGGGCGATCCACGCAGTGATGACACCCGGGCGTTTCCTCCCGCCTGATACGAAACAGGAACCTCCCGAAACAACCATGTCCGGTGAGGACCTGCGTCAGGCGGAAGGTGAGGACGCCGTGGCGCCTCTCTAGCCACTCCTCAAAGAGGGGACTTATCGCCGCAATAGTGGCGTGCCCAGCACTGGGTTGCGACAATCGCACTCTCCATGACGCCATGAGATCTCGCCGGAGCTCTGTCCGCTGCGCCGCGATTTCTCGCGGCAGCGGAGTTACGCCCCGGCGTTTCGCCTCCTCGCGCCACTCCCAAATGTGCGCGAGGACTTTTGCCTCCAGATCCCATGGCGGTAATCCGGCAAGGAGGCTCGCCGCCTCACCGGAGACCGTGCGGTATCCCCGGACCAGCCGGGTGGCCATGACCCTCTGGGACGCGTTCAACCGGCGGGCTGGCCGCCGCCTCAATGAACGCGCCCAAACCGGTGCCCGGTAAAGGGCCATGGACCGCACGACCCCCGCGTATAGCCTCCGGCAGGAGGCGTTTGGACCCCCTAGATTGGGCAGGAGCCGCTTCAAAGCAGCCCCGGCCCGCTCCAGTCTGGGAGCCAAACGTCGGAAGTGCTCCACGAAGTTCCACCGGCTGTCGAGGACGAGTCCTAGGTACTTCATCGTCGACTCGACGCCGATGTGAACTCCTCCTACCGTTATTTGGGAACCCGACGGTGGCGCGTTCCGAGGACCATGAAAACACATAGCCTCGGACTTGTGCAGGGCCACCTCGAGTCCCAATTGCCGGATCCTGTCCACGATTGTCGCAACCCCGTGTGTCGCTAGTTCGGCCGCCGCCTGGTGCGACCTCCCCTGCGCCAGGACCAACGTGTCGTCAGCGTAACAAACGACGCTGACGCCGCTAGGGAGGTCGGCGCGCAGCACCCAGTCGTATCCGATGTCCCACAGATGCGGCCCCAGGACCGATCCCTGTGGGACACCGCACGACATCTCTTGCCGGTTCCATTCTCCCTGGTGACCGGGGTAGATGACGGCCCTGTCCGTCAATTTATCCCCCCTAATAATCAAAACGTAGGTAATATTTTTTCTTATTTTCCATGCAAAACGTAAAAAAAAATCCATATAAAACACGTCGAGGCTGCACGCCATGCGCGCCTCCGACTTGCGTGAACCCTCCAGGAGGGCTCCCGGCACTGAACGCATTAAGTTACGATGCTGTAAAATAGTTTACCCTAATTGCGACGTAAAAGGCATTTAAAGGGATATAGGTAAGACCCAAAAACCCCTTTAAACCATTCTAAATAGTCGTGTCAAATTAAATTTTAATGATCAAACCGAATCCTTTTTGCTGAACCTTCTATGATGTTTTAAGTTTAAGCGGTCTAAACCCGTCGAAACTAAGTAATTTCATGGGTTAAAATCATTGTGCATGGGACTCGGATTTTATTCACACAGTTATATATTATGTTATAACTTTATAAGGCGCTACGCTGCTTCATTAATACTTAAAATCTTTATAAAATAAAAGACAACACAATTTAAAGAAACGTTATATAGCTTTGCAACAATTAACCTAACCTAACAGTGATCAACTGATCTGGGATTTTGCAGGAATGTACATTGAACTCCTCAACTGTTTTACAAGTCATCCTGTAGATATGTACCTACATAATATATGTATGTACCAGTAGGTACATAACTTAAGTGCCAAGGTCGTTTCGTCATTACGAAATTGAACCCTCTCTGCGGCCCTAAATTTTTACTTAGGTACATAAAAACCTACCCGCCTTACCCTACCTTAGCTCATTGACAAACCGCGAGCGTCAACATTTGATGGATCGTGAAACGCGGAGATGTCGAGAGGCACTTGCTTTACGGAGAAGGATTACCTACTTGATGATTGTCGTTACGTCTGCCCGTATAATTTTAGATTCTATTATTTAAAGGACTCATGCAATGCTAGAGTATTATATTGATCTCTTCCGAGTGATGTAACCTTAGGCAGACGTAGCGAATGAGAGAAAAAAAATATTGTGGGTAACTTTTACCTCGGTTCACTTTATCTGCTTCGCATGTTGATTCTTTATGGAGACAGAGCACGAAACGCAGAGCATCCAGACTCGAACACAGGGGGCAACTTTCACCATCTGTAGATATTTATCATCGATGAAACCGACACTTCGATGCACTGAGTCTACAAACTCAAATCGTGGTAATCCGCAATGTTAGGCATGTTAGATTATTTGTATTTACTGAAACCAATCGTCAAATATTAGCTCTTGTTATTACATTACTCAATAGCTGGAAACTGGTATGGTTTCCACACCCTAGAAGCTCACTTCCAAAGTTCCAAGGACACTTGTAAAGGCTTTAAGGTCAAACTTACCTTTAGATAATGGTGGACATGACTAGACCATTCGCGCTGTATCTTTCTCATTAACAGCAGGCTCTAAGGTCAAGCATAACTTTGGATAACGGTGGACATGATTAGGCCATTCGCACCGCATCTTTCTAATTAACACAAGGCTATAAGTTCAAGCCTGACTTTGGATGACGGTGGACATGATTCAGGCCATTCGCACCGCATCTTTCTACACACAACTACGGATAGCAGTGGACATGATTCAGGCCATTCGCACTGCATCCCTCTACGCATAACTATGGATACGGTGGACATGATTCAGGCCATTCGCACCGCATCCCTCTACGCATAACTATGGATAACGGTGGACATGATTCAGGCCATTCGCACCGCATCCCTCTACTCATAACTACGGATAACAGTGGACATGATTCAGGCCATTCGCACTGCATCCCTCTACGCATAACTATGGATAACGGTGGACATGATTCAGGCCATTCGCACCGCATCCCTCTACCCATAATTATGGTATATAACTACAGCTAACTACAAGTTAGTAAACCAAAACCTCATCAGTTTGCATATACTTAATCATTATTCAGTATTTCGGTATTCTCAAGAACACTGGGATCAGTAAATAACATAAATAATTACTTCTCTACTCTTAGTCGTTTGACACCAAACATCAAAGGTGTGCAATGTGTGCATACTCCACTCATGGAGTAAATGCAATTGTACTCGTTAGTTCACAAGGATGTTATACTCGTAAACACAAATCCTTATAAAAGTATTGCTATAGTCAGGAATATTACTCTATATTAAAGCGTTGAATACTAATGCTCATCAATAGGAAAACATTAGTTACTCATAAAGAATTACTGGTTTGAACAGCATATCATACTTAGAAATATTAATTAATCTTAAAACATTAGATACTCAGCTTTCAATCCAGAGATCGGCTGACTCCAACTCCAGTACTCACTTCGAAACTAAACACAATAAAACAAATTACTGTTTCTTACCGGATGGGACAGTTTTGACAGGTTCGCGCGTATTTTCTCTGATGTACTATCGATGTTGCCATTGCGTAAATTTATTTATTGTAACGTTGCCATATCTGATTATTGTTGTATTTACATTCGCGGATTATATCTTCCAAGGTCCGCGACAATGATGGAAAAAATGTGGATTCTCAACATTTTGGATTCTCTCATTATAGTGCACTATTCTCTTAAGGCTACATGGGCCGGTTTTTGCCGAGCGGCACTCCTTTGTTTGGCGGCTCCTTTGTGAGGCAAGCCGGGCGCATCGCGGCAGTGCGGCATCGCCACCGGCACTGTGTGTAGGATTAGCCTTTTCGGTTATAAGGGCTCGATTTTATTACTCATTAAGTAGGTACCGATTTAATCTACTAGATAACTAGATGCGAATTGGAATTACGGATCCTGAATTCGATTTCCAAACATTATCGAGTATCATTATTGAATAATAAATTATAATTAACAATATCGAAGTCAGGCTCCGTAAGTATAGTTGATCCGAGGAGTTGATTGATTAACAAAAATTATCATTTTTTTTTAACCTAAGTAGCAGTAAGTAGTTGGATCTAATAGCATGCATAACTGAAAAACTCCCGCCTGACACTTGTCTTGATGAAACGGCATTAATAGTGACGGATTTTTGGAACGAAGTTCTTTAAGGCGGCTTGCGGTAGGAGTGCACTGGCAGAAATCGTCACGCGAAAAAGCGTTCATACTTGCGACTGTCTTCTTCTAATTCAGGGGTTCCAAACCTTTTAACATACGCGCCCCCTAACTTTCTTTTAAAATCACTACGCCCCGAGTTACTTTGTCGACATAAGCAAAAAAGCATAAGAATGTAAAGCGAGCGAAAGTAAGTTCGAAAATGTTTGCACCCAGTGGATACGTTAATTTTTTTAGATCATTCAAATAATATTAGAAGTTACTTACTTTGTCGAGTTTTGCAGAAAAACTCAAGAATCGTGAAATGCATAATGTAAGAGCGAGCGAAGCGAGCTCGAAAAATGTTGTCCAATTTCGATACCAGAATCGGAGTCTTCTCACACAACCTCAACATAAATATATCCAGCCCGCTGGGAATGTTCAACACCATCTATCAGGCGGAGTGTGTGGGCATCATACAAGCGCTCCACGCCCTAGAAGCCAGGAGGGTTACGGACACCCACATACGTATACTCTCCGACAGCGCCTGGGGTTCTCTAATCCTTACGGAAAAAATATATTACCTCGAAGCTAACACTAGAATTTCACAATGCACTAGAACAAATAACGGTATCTAGCCGCAACACGGTGACACTGCAATTAACACAGCGAATCGCTAGGTAACGACGCAGCTGACGAACTTGCTAGACGAGGATCCAGCACGGCAGTCTGTGGACCCGAGGCTATCGTACCCACCCCCTTCAACCTAATACGCAGGTGGCTACAGGAGTTCCCACTCACAAGAGGAGAACTGGTGGATCTCAACACCGGGCTGCAGGCAGTCCAAGGAAGCTATGCCATCTTTGGATAGCAGGCCAACCAGGCGTTTATTACGCCTGGACAGGAACGGCCTGCGCCTGGTGATGGGGACTATCACGTGCTATGTGTATGCCTATTGTGTGGAAGTGTTTGTTTAGCGAGCCACTGCTCGCTAACACTTAACTTATATGCAATAAGCGTAACGGACAGTCCTCTGTGCATAGAGTGCATGGAGACTGAGGAAATCGTCACGCACGTGCTCTTTGAATGGACAGGCGTCACTCAGATGAGAAGAGAAACCCTCGGGTCGCCCAGATCTTTCACAGATGTTTAACCAGGAGATTTAATATTTAATTAACCCTGTTCTATTTCAAAGAAAAAGAAAGAGAGAGAGAGAAAGTATGAATTTGGTAAAAAAAAACATGCGGGGCAGTCTTTGGGGAGTGCCGATAGAAGTGAAAACAGCGTGCGGTGATGATGACGCGAGTTTCACGCTTTTTGTTCACCCAAAAAGTACACATATTATACAAAGTATACATATAACTCATGGAAAGCGTTCGGTGACCATGACGCGAGTTCCATGATTTTTGTTCACCCAAAAAGTGCTCAAAGCGCCTAAAGAAGTTTTCACTTCAAAAAAAATCATAGGTGGCGGCTCCAAATATTTCGTTTTCAAAGTTTTCAAGGGTGCTAAAGTGGATAGTGACATTAAAATGTAAATCTAAGATGGTCGCTGCGTAAATTTTATAATTTTTCATCATGGGTATCGTTTCCATGGTTTTCGAGGGTGCTAAAGACGATGGTGAGGTCAAAATATAAAATCCAAGATGGCGGCTGTGAAATTTTGTTTTTGTTTTAAATCATACTTGAGAAGGAACTTCGTTCCTGACAGGGGTCCCCAGACTGCACACATTTCTTTTCATTTTATCTAGAAAAATATTACTTTTGCAATAAAAATTAAAAATCCACCACTGAATGGTGAATAAATAATTACATTACCCAATCTCGTCTTCAACCCTTCACAGAACAGGCCCGAATATTTCCCGAGCACATCGGTCCGTGCCAAGCAATCTTGCTTGCGTACATTTTTAAATTTAATATCTCTTTGTAGCGTGGTCCCTTGCGAATATAACGTCGTACGGAATTACAGAAAAGTCGAATGATATAAAATTCTATATAGCCTTACCTAATGGCTTATTCCGTTGTCGACCCTATATTTTTGGAGTTTCTTCTTTCCTCTTCATGGAGTTTCTTGCCCGTTCTTCTTCATAGGTACCTACTATGCTATGGAATGTGAATAAAAGTATAATTTTATGTGGAGATTTAAATATTAATATTTTAGATGTTACTCCATTGAGTATTAGACTTTTCAATATGTACAGGTCTTAAAATGTAATTAACTTGTTTTTTAAGCTACTAAGCTCACGGCATCTTCGTCGACTTGTCTCGATATATGTAGTGATTGTGTTGCCAAAAATAAATTAGTTTTAAGTGACATAACGTCTGACCACTGTGGTTTACTAGCTAGCTTCTCTATGCTAAAATGCTAAATTGCAATAGAATCTTAATAAAAGCTGCCGAATTGGAGGTGACATGACAGATATCACCAACAAAGAACAGAAAATAGGAAAACGATGAAGCTATGTTGACAAGATCGACCGCATACCTAGCACGCCCACCACCTTCGGACTCTTCGCTCAGCTCCGCCTCGCCGCCGCCGGTATCCAGGCCCACTGTGAGCGCTGTGACGACACCGGCGGCGTCCGGAGTGAGATAGCAGACTGGTTTTCGCGGCAGGCAGCGGTCGCATGCATGCAGACAGACGGCGCGCGGCGTAGGCGCGCCTTCACGCCAACAAGAAGTGAAAGGGTAGGTAGGCATACTGTGAAGAATGAAATAATATTAGTGTGGGTCTGATAACATGACGCCACAAGTTAAACTCGAACCGTTTATTTCAAACAAATTATAGGCACTTTTGAATTGTCAAGTGGTTGGACAGTCAGAAAGATGAAGCTTGCTGCCGATTTCAAAGCCTTTAAGGATCCTATGCAGAAGACTACAGCTAAACTA
The DNA here is from genome assembly GCA_949128155.2 of Xanthia icteritia. NCBI lineage: Eukaryota > Metazoa > Arthropoda > Insecta > Lepidoptera > Noctuidae > Xanthia > Xanthia icteritia. Next base: position 7,980,030 of record OX421942.2, on the reverse strand, counting down.
AAACATATCAACTACGATCCTCATCAAGCTATTTTGTTTAAATTATTTCTAACTCTTAACAACATGCTAGTCGACGACGACGGCTCGAACTCGTTGGTGCCCGACTGATATGCATGCTAATTAGTCTAATTATTTATTTAGTATTTTTTATCTACTTTTTATTTATTTAAATATATATTTATTAATTTATTTAGTGAAATAGACGATGATTTATAACGAAAACGAACGCGTTAAATTTACGTAGACTTTAAGGCGTATAGGTATTATGGAAAAACTACACGATGTAAATACATCGTGTAGTATCGGTAGTGAACTAAAATATTGATTAAAATGCCATAATTTATATTGTAACACCAAATATTCAGTTTTAGATGTAAAAAAAGTAGGTACCTATTTGGAAACATTCCAAATGCCTACAACATCAAATTCAGTGTTATATATTGCTATTTATTATTAATATTTTATCTATCGATATTTTATATTTCCAGACAGTAATATTGCCAAATTAATCAATACAGGTAAATATTTGACAGCTATTTGCGACGTTGCCAACGTTTTGTTTGAACTCATAAGTAGCCAAAAATAAAAAATACCTGCTACATATTAGGGCTAAAGGTTATTTACTTTACTGCTAGTTTTTTAATGATTTTTTTCGTAATAAATATTTCAAAATAAACTAGGAAAGGAGACCTTCCTACAGATCATTAATTTTTTACTGTCAGAAATAAAAATAATAATAATAATACCATTTATTTCAGGCAACAGTGGCCCATAGAAAAATACCTTAACCTAAACATACATATTATTTGAATATAAACAAAAACTTGTGTTAATAAATAGGCTTAGACTATGTTAGTAGCACTTCATTTTGGAACTTGTCCGCGGAAGCGACGGAACACCACATCCTGCGGCCAAAAGTCCTCTTCCATGACGAGGGGCAGATAACAGTTCGGTACTCGCACGACGAACGCCTTGAAGTTGACGTTCCGGTGCAATTCTAGTAACTGCACCCTCGGCATGTACCTCGCCTTTTGGCGCACATACTCCACGATGTCCTCCGCCTTAGTGGTGTAGTGTAGGTTGTGTGGTGTGAATAGGGATTATGCCTGGGTCAAAAAAAAGAAATTCTATTTAGTCCGTCGGTCAGATGATACATGCGTTATTACGGAGTCGATAGACTCCGTAATAACCCTTTTACCCGTTAATGTATCCTACCTTATTTATTTTAGGTATGGTAGGATACAACTAGCTAAGGGTTAGGAGGGCTCTTGCACTCGCATCATAATATGTATTTAAATTACTGAGAGGGAAGGTGCATAATGCAGTTATTTTAGGCCAGGTGAGTCTGTGTGTTCCGGACAGGTATGTGTGGCGGCGACGCACAGTGGGCTGAAAATCGATCTTCATAGACTTAGGGATCAACTTAGTATTTTTTTTTGTTTTTTCGGCAGTAATGGGTTTAGGTATAGTAAATTGATCAATTTAATGCTATTTCAGTTTTTATATAAACGTTTTTCTTTACTTTAAAGCACTTGGTTGAATAAAATGTATGGAGAAATATGTAAAAAAGGATATATTTCGACTTCGGTACAAGTGCCCCTAATATGCTTTGGCACTATTATACCCCTTATTTTTCTGCATTTTTTGACATATCGCACAATGCGCGCACGTGCTAGATTTTGGGAGAAAAAAAAAAGTTTTTAGAATATAAAAAAAGTTTTTAATCTGTTTATAATTGACATAAGGTACTTAATGGTCATAAATAAATTATATGAACAGAAGTGTAATAGGTACCGGTTAAATATTAAAATTTTTATGAAATTAATTAATATTTTTTGTAATTTAATAACGAGGGTGGTTAGATAATGAGATCTTATGATCCATTGGCCATTATTTATCATAATGAGATCTAATGTCCTATTAATAAGATAATTAGATCTCATTAACCAACTACCCCCCTTCCTACATAGTTTTTTCGAACCTTAAGTATAAATCGTGTGCATTTAATTACTATTTTCAATCGACTTTGTTTTTTCAAACAGTGATAACCTATTTTTCTAAAATGGAACAAGTGAATTTAGTTCGTAACCTTGACTTGTATGTTGTTTTAAAGCAGTCTGGCAAGCTGGGTAACTACCTTGTATTGCTGCAAACTGTTGTGTCTCAGTTAAATTTAAATCTTTCGGAAGAAGACAGCGATACTTTAAAGGAATTTTGTCGAAGATTCAGCCAAGCTGTCATAAAAAGATGGAAGAATGTCAAAGGAAACTCTGAAACATTTAAGAAACAATACGAAGACTGGTTGACGCTTACAGTGGATTGGCCAACCTGTGTTGTTCCACAACAAGCTGCAGACGTTGACATTACAGAGTATCAAGCACCTTCAACCAGCCAATCAGTATCTGTTGGAACACTAACTAAGCATTTAATTCCTCGTAAACCATTTGCAGAATTGTGTACTAAACAAAAAAAACGGAGGATTGAAGAACAGAATCAACAAGACAGTCACGAACTAGCTTACGCTGCAGTAAGCAAGTTAAAGAAAGATGGCAAAGAAGATTTGGCTGAAGTCATTGATTATCTGATGAAAAATCCTGAAAAGGTAGCAACATTTTCGCAACTAATTAAAACTCAGAAGCATACGAAATGTACTTTTACTCCGGAGAAAGCGCTTGGTTTGCTACTATCACTTAAACTGTCTAAGTGATAATATATAACATTGCGAGAATCTACAATCCATGAGGGTGCATCTGATATGTATCCATCGTATTATAAAGTGCAGCAAGCTAAATTAGTATGTTACCCTCCAAAGGAAGCGTTTAATTTAACAGATAAAATGGCCAAAATATCTCTTCAAGCCCTTCTTGACATAACTGTGCAACGTATACTTAAAAGTCAACCAGACAAGCCGCCCCCCCCCAGTCCTTAAATTTATTGTCAAAATGGGGTTTCGATGGGTCATCAAGCCAAAGTAGATATAAACAAAAAATGGAAGAAGGAAAGACTGATGAAGCCATTTTTATGACGACTTTAGTTCCCTTAAAACTAACTGCTGCAGTTGGAAAAGAAGTCATTATATGGGAAAATCCTAAGCCGTGCTCTACACTATACTGTCGACCTCTCCAATTTATATTCGTCAAAGAAAGTGAGTTGGTCGTCAAAGATGAAATGACTAAAATGGAAGCAGAAATAAAATCTTTAAGCCCATCCAAATGTGTTGATGGCATTGAAGTTAAACACAATCTCGTCATGACGATGATTGATGGAAAAGTTTGCACGTATCTGTCAGAAGCTCGCTCCAGTGCTGTGTGTTACTTGTGTTTGGCGAAACCATCTCAGATGAACGATCTCGATACAGTATTGCATAAAGAAGTGTTATCTGATATGATCAAGTTTGGTTTGACACCTTTGCATGCTCAAATTAATAGCATGGAGTGTCTTTTGCACATAGCATACAAACAAGACGTAAAAACTTGGTCTGTCAAAGGAGAAGACAACAAATCCGTGATGCAGCAGAGGAAAAAACAGATACAAGATAAATTTCGAGAGGAGTTAGGGCTTCTGATAGATATCGTAAAGCAGGGGTCAGGGACAACAAATGACGGAAATACGGCAAAGAAATTCTTCGAATTTCCTGAAAAAACTGCAGCTATTACTGGCTTGGATGAAGAAATAGTGCGCAGATTCGCAGTTATTTTACAAGCAATTACATCAGGTGAAAACATCGATGTTCAAAAATTTAGAGCTTATACCCGTACGACCGCAGAGAGATACCTACAGCTCTATCATTGGTATTATATGTCAGCAACAGTACATAAATTGTTGATTCACGGAGCTGATAATATATCATCAAAAACTCCATTGTACCGATTGGAAATCTGTCTGAAGAAGCATCTGAAGCGCGTAACAAAGACTTTCGCAGATACAGAGAGCACCATTCACGGAAAATAAATAGGACGAGCACGAATGAGGATACAATGAAGATGATGCTTCTGACTTCAGATCCTTACGTTTCTGCAACACGGCCAATAATGCATCGTGCTCAACATAAAACAAAGATGAGGCAAGAAACCTTGGGTCTTTTAATTGTTGAGCCAAAGCAACAGGATGATTTTGAGTTCTGTGACATAGATGACATTAATAATTATGACACAGAGTCTGATGATATACACTTCTGGACACATCTATTGGCCCACCTTAGAGTTTAGGTTTCGATGGCCCCTACCGAAATATGATTGCTAGATTGAACAAAAACTGTTGATGCAGTTTTAAACCTGATACATTTTACCATCTTTTTCGATCGTATTGTTTTAAATTTGAATTCAGAATACCATACGACATGGAGCTACGCCTAACAAGTCGGATATGCGCCTTGTTAAAGGCAATTGATTTTTGAATAAAAAACATGTTTTATCAAATAAAGGTTTAATTTAATAACGCGTGTTGCCTCCATGGACATCTACCACAGCTCTCATACGATGAGGCATAGAGTTTATCAACCGCTCTATGAAATTTTGAGGGATCATCTCCCATTCCTCTTCTATGGCAGTTTTCAACTCCTGCCTCGTCTGGGCAACTGGTTGACGAGCCCTAACACGTCTTTTTAGCTAGTCCCACATGTGCTCAATGGGGTTCATATCTGGGCTTCTGGCTGGCCAGTCTATAACTGTGATGTTCACATCCCGAAGATATTCCCTGACGATGCCGGCCGCATGGGCTCTTGCATTATCATGCATAAAAAGGAAATTTGGGCCCACATAGTCCGCGTATGGTATCACGTGAGGTTCTAAGCACTCACGAATGTACCTTTCAGCATTTAATGTTGGCAGCCGTGGTCCTGTAAAACCTCAAGTTGAGTTTTGCCGCTCGCGGATATACCGCCCCAGACAGTCCATGAGCCACCGCCATAAGCAACCCTCTCTTCAAAGCAGCATTGTGCGAAACGCTCTCCCTTACGTCGGTAGACCTTCTTCCTTCCATCATTGCCATGTAACACAATTTTAGACTCATCAGAAAAGAGTACACGGCTCCAATCTTGCTGTGTCCAATTTAAATGACTGCGTGCGAAATGAAGGCGCGCTGTTCGGTGGGCTCGCGTTAGTTTGAACCCATTAGCTGGCTTGTGTGGTACCATATCGCGTTCTTTTAACCTTCTCCGAACAGTTCGAGCGCTCACAGATACTCCGTGGAAGTCGCGAAGTTGGTTTTGTATCTCAATGGAGGTAAGGTGACGATTTCTCAAGCTGGTCGTCACGATGAATCGATCCTGCCTTTCAGTTGTGACCCGAGATCGTGGCCTTCCTTGGCGACGAACAAAGCCGCCAGTCTCTAGGTACCTCCGATAAACATTTCGGATCGCAGATCGACTTAAATTAAGTTGAGCACTCACGTTTCTTTGGCTGTGTCCGGCCTGAATAAGTGCCACAGCTTGGGCGGCGACTTCAGGTGAAGTATCCATAGATTATTGATAGAACCTCACCTTAATGTTAAGAATAAGTAATGTTTGTTGCAAAACCAAAGATATCAATCACTTTTTCAAGAATTAAATCCAAGTAAACCAATAAAACCAAGTTTTCTTAGTATTCGATTGTTTGATATCAACAAACAGGCTCCAAATTGTCTTTTGTTTCTTTAAATTCTGTGTTCGAAATTCAAAAAAAGACTATTGAATGAAATTGTGAATGTGCCAGGTTCAAAACTGCATAAAAACTTTTTGCTCGACCTAATACAAAATTTTAGCTAGGACCAAACGAAACTGAAAATACAAGGTGGGCCAATAGATGTGTCCAGAAGTGTAGATGTTTAAGATGCTTGTAGCTTTAATTATGTTTTTTTTATTTGTTTATACACACATCAACACGGTCTAGGGATATTTTTAAAAAAGCGAATTACTATCAATGTGTTAATTATTTATGTGACATGTATATATTTAAAAAATACGTTATTTAATATTCTACCATTTTTTAATAATGGTTAAGGTACTTCGATTAAAATTTCAGGATTTTATGGAAAAAAAATGAACCATAGACGTAAACCGTATATGAATTAACTTTTAATTTATGAGTAAAAACTGAAAAAAATAGAAAAATCATTTAATTTGTGTTTATAAACTTGAAGTTAGTAGTCTGAGAAAGCGCCCATGATGTTCATAACACATCGGCAACGATTCGGCATGCTCAGAACAAGGTTGTCAATGTCTTGCTGCGGAATATTGTCCCATGTCCTTCTGAAGTGCGCAAAAAGTTGATCTTCTGTAGCCAGATTTTCAGGAACTTCCTTCAGAGCTCTTCTTTGCAGCATATCCCACGCATGCTCAATGGGATTTAGATCTGGCGATTGAGCAGGCCAGTCTAAGGCCCTAACATTGTGTGTATGTACCAAGCTGCTACGGTTCTCGCCGTGTGTGCCCGGGCATTGTCGTGCATGAGCAGGAAATCTTGCCCCATTTGTGTTCTGTGGGGCAAGATTACGGGCCCCAGCACCTGTTGGACGTATCGTTCTGCCGTCATATTGCCCCGCACCCAAACGAGATCCGTCCGTCCTCCAAGACGAATTCCTGCCCAAACCATAATTGTTCCTCCTTGGTATGGGTGAACTTCCTGAGGGTTCTGAAGACGGCTCCATCGTCCAGGAACTCGCCAAACACGCATCCTTCGTGAATCTGGATGGAAGCCGAACCTGGATTCATCCGTGAACAGCACATTGGACCATTGCTCACGGCCCCAGTCCACGTGGTTCCGAACCCATTCTAATCGTCGTCCACGATTGCCTCTCCGTAAAGGTGGGACCCGGAGTGGTCTACGAGAGCGTAGATTGCTTTCATGCAGTCGCTTTCTTACAGTTTGGTCACTCACAAGCACTTGGTGTTCCACTCGCAGCCTTTGGACCAATTGAGTCGCCGTTGCATTTGGTTGAGCTCGCACAGTAATTTGCAAAAATCGATCTTGTCTGGGGGTAGTGATGCGACTTGGCCCCCAGTGCCTCTCCACTACTTCACCTGTGGCACGATAGCGTGTCCACAATCTTGAAATTACATTTTGGTGGGTCCCTATGGCCTCAGCAACATTATGCTGAATAGACCCAGCTTCCAGCATTCCCACAGCTCGTAACATCTCCGCCCTCGTCAAATGTTGGCATTGCATGGCTACAATACCTCAATTTTAACTTTATCTTTCGTTTAAAAATGAAAAAAAACTGTAACTAAACGTAATTCGTATTGTTTTCTAAATTTCGCACAAATGAAAATTCCCTCTCCTACACATCAAGACATTTTTATGCCACCGAAACAAATGAATTTTCAAAAATTTGAATTTGGAATTAGTCTGAGATAAATTACAAACAAATCGGTGTATGAAAGATTACAATGCGGCCAGTACTTTTCGAGTTATTTAATTGAGTATGAAATATCCCTAGACCGTGTTGATGTGTGTATATTTTTCATTTATTTAAGATTATTTTTGAATTGTTTAAGTTTCTTTTTAATTGTGAGTCCATCATTACCATTTTTTTTGTATTTTAATGCATGTTTTATAAAACAATTCAGGGAAGGTTATCAATATAGAGTAATATTAATACTGAGAGCATTAGATCTCATTGTCTAACTACTATTACAAAATGTAGAAAAACTTTATATAATACCATGTACCTTGAAAATTGTGGTAATTTTTTTTTTTTTGTATATTATATTTTATAAACATTTAGTACCTAATGTCAATTATTAACAGATTAAAACCATTTTTATATTCTAAAAATACATTTTATGTTTTTTCTCCCAAAATCTAGCAAGTGCGCACATTGTGCGATATGTCCAAAAATGCATAAAAATAAGGGGTATAATCGTGCCAAAGGAAATTAGGGACACTTATACCAAAGTCGAAATATATCCTTTTTTACATATTTCTCCATACAATTTTTTCAACCTAGTGATATAAAGTAAAGAAAAACGGATATTGAAAAACTGAAATAACATTAAATTGATCAATATAGGATACCTAAACCCATTTAAGCCGAAAAAAGAAAAAAATGACTAAGTGTGACACTGTGCGACGGCAGCCACGACTGCTAGTGGAACCGCGTGCTCGGACCAACCTGTTAAAAGAGGCGCCGCTGACGCGTGCACTCCGCACGCTCAACCTCATAGCGAGTGAGATTGACTTATTCTGTTGTTCTCTGGGTGAATTCACAAGGAATGCTTTGTTTATAATTAGTTATAGGTATTAGTTATATTATAAATAACAATTAAGTTAAGTTAAGTATTAATTAAGGCGCATTTACCGCATTGGTTAGCTGTAATGGTAGATGTATGTTGTTAAATAAATAAATAAATATTAGACTCGTATTTTTTGCTTTATCATATTAATAAAAAAATACTTAGATAAAACGCATTCAAGTTGGGGAGTGGGGGTCGCTACGTCACAAGAAAGTATAAAATCTACATACTCGTGACGTTATGGCACATTGTAACTCAATGTATCGCCGTAATCTTTTGATTACGTAAAAAAAGAAAAAATACGTGTACGTTATTTTTTCATAATCTACATGACGGACAAAAACATTTTTTAGTGATCATCCCTATTAAACCTCTAATTATAACCGCTTCATCATAATCTGAGCTAACTAAATGGATATTAATGTTATTTAAATGTTCTTCTGTATCATTGCTTGTCGATATACTTAATAAGTATACAATCTTTTTGTAAAAATACAAAAGGCTGTTAAACAGCTATATATGCCGTTTAGGACCTTGTGTGTCTTTTAGGTACTGGGGTACCTAGTTGATGAAGTCAAAGTCAAAGTCAAAGTCAAATAATTTATTTCAATTAGGCACAAAAAAGGCACTTTTGAACGTCAACATTTAAATAATAATTGATTCTAGTTGCCCCTTCCAAAAGGTAGTTTTCGTATGGAGAAGAATGGGCAAGAAACTCCACCGTTACTCTTTTAAAATGTTTTCACAATATCTTGTGTACATCAATTATATAATTATATGTGAAGACGATGCACCTAGAATAAGATTACTATACCACGTTAGGTAGAAATAATGAAAAATTAAGGAATGACAGATAATCATGTGATAGATGCATGGTGCTCACATATTTACAAACATTGTAAAATTATACGATATTCCTAGCATTTTTACAAGTAATATAACTCAGTGTGTGAGTTCGAGTAATCACAGAATGTAAAACCAATATAAAAAAAGTATATATATATATATATATTATACAATTAAATTAGCAACCAGTTAGATTTTGTCTAGATTCTAAATTGTCCTATGGAGCAGGACCAGCATGTTTCCAAGCATTTTTATCTTGGATATAATCCTCTAATTTGTAATATGCTTGTTTGCAAAGTGTATTTTTTATATGAGTTTTAAATTTTCTTTCATTTAATTCTAATATATCACAAGGTATTCTGTTGTAACATTTAACACAGTACCCCATAAAAGATGTATGTACTTTAGATAGTCTGAAAAATGGTTGATTTATTTTATCTTTATTTCTAGTATTAAAATGATGTCTATCACTTATTTTGTTAAAAAGATGTAGATTTTTTCTCACATACATAATATTTTCATAAATGAATTGGCAAGGTACCGTCATAATATTAATCTTTTTAAATAGTTCCCTGAGAGATTCGCGACGACGTAGATTATAAATGGCTCTGACAGCTCTCTTTTGTAAAATAAAGATAGATTCAATGTCAGCAGCCCGACCCCACAGTAAAATGCCATACGACATAATACTGTGGAAGTAACTAAACTGAAGCTGCGTGTACCTAAACTGAGTCTTAACTGTAACAAAATAACCATCATATCAGTACATAGAGAACCGAACTTGACCCATAAAATATCTGGAACACCCGCTTTAACTCCCCGATGGACATCGCTCACAAATTAATGTTTGTGAAATTAGTTCCAGTTTATGTTTCTCAGTAACTGCTGGCGAGGGAGACGTTGTCCTCCCTTGTATTGTAAAAGCAAGAAACGAGGAGACAACTGCGTGCATTCTTGCTACAATGAAGCATGCTATAGGTAGGTAACGAGTACTTGGAGTATTTCCGATTAGTTTTGGAGTTGACCGAAGAAGCAACGTTTATAAATTCCTCTCGCGACGATGTCAAGAAATATGCATGTAGGTATTATCCATCATGATGACTGACATTAGATGCTAAGTACCTATTGTTAAAATGGACCATAATTTTTTTTTCAGCCCATTCCTATGGAATACACCTGATTCCGCAAGCAAGCTGAAAACAAATACCTACCTTCCTACCCAACGATGTTTCTAGGGAAAGCTCTGATATCTTAGATGGTTTGGTCATGTTTAAGAGTTGAATTAAAGGCGACTAACAAAATGGGAATGATCCGGGACCCCGGACGCTCTAGAAGGATTTATTTGTGATTTCCTTCAGAAAGGTCAGGTCGCAACCGGGGCATGCATGTGTGACTTGCTAATCTGTTTCATTTTGCCAGTTCAACAACATTCATTACCTACGTGATTTACGTTGTTAAGTAGATTTTTTTTCCAACTTGTGAAGCAATGGATTAGCAATTTGTTTCAAATCGATTCAGATTGTGATTCATCGTGTATTACGCAATTAGAGTACCTACAGATGTATGAACGTAAACGTAGCAAAAGGTGTAAGTAGGTATGTAAGGGTGGCGTTCTGTAGTTTCTGCCTACCAGCATGAGTATAAGGCGTGAGTTTATGTATGTATATTCTGATACTTTGCCGTTCAAATAGCCATCATCTAGTTACTTCATTGTTAATGAAATTTATAATTATGTCAGTTGAAGCAAAGAGTCGCAGCCTATTGTATTTCTAACTGAATAATGCATGCTGCATGCAGCGGAATAACACGATGTTATAGCTTGTCCAATCTGAAATTACGCGCCCCAATATCGCATTTTACGTACAATCCTTCTTAGTAAATGAAAATGTAACTAGCTTTAGTACGATGAAACAAAGAATAAAGTACACCTACCTACTTTATCCCCCATACGGAGTCCCGTTCGTTTCTCTTCTTACATTCAGCCATTCTACCTTTCAGCGTTATGTTTAGCCATGCGTTTCTGAAAACCTTAAATTACCTACAATTATTTCACTGGCTGGTTACGCAGATTCGGTTTCCTAGATGCCATTTGTTTTCAATAAAAAGTAGGTAGGTAGGTGTACTTATTCTTTTTCAAAGAATTTATGACTGTCACTCGTACACCTACATACTTATTATGTAATCTCCGTTCGCAATGTATTTGTTCTACTTAGACAAACATCAATTTTATGTTTGTATAAATAAAGTTGATTTTAGACTGACCAGTACCGTTGAAAAAGTCAACGTCAAGTCAAGAAAAAGATAATATGAAGTTGTAGCGCAAACTGAACCTTATGTGTACACCTACACATAAGGTTCAGTTACAGTTTTTCCTAAAATTCGTGTTTGTTTACATGTTTGGCAAATGAATTCCGAACGCAGATTAGGTAGGTGTTTTACACTAGTCAGACGAAGTTTTGATAAAAGAAAGTCAAGTGACTGCAGGCTAAAACGTTGTACACACGGCTGCACATCAAGCTTTACATTTCCAGTATAAGCTGACCTCGCATTGAATGGAAATACTATACAATGGAAGATTAGCTTATACTGGAAATGTATAGCTTAATAAGTAGCCGCGTGTTCCTAATTAATATTTATGTTACGTACTTACCAGGTTTTTCGCCTGACAGGTATGAATACCCACACCGGGCCAATCGGGTCTAGAAAAAAACAAATTGGTTGCTAATTTAATAATGTTGTTAGGAAGTTTTATGAGGACTATATTCAATTAGGATGCTGATTACTTAGTTTCAATCATTTATTGCTGACTACAATAAAATGATTTGACGGCGTAGGTAAGTACAATGCTCGCGGAAGATGGTCGGGTGTGTGTCGCTCCCCGCCGCGGTTCTTCCTTATATGTAGCAAGCCGACGCGGGCGCCTCTTTGCCCTCCTCCCGTTGAGACACACTGTGGAACGAAAAAAGGCTCTCGAAGACATTTAAGCTTGAAATGGCTTGTAATAGCCTATATTATGCATACATATATCATAGGATGCATTCTGGTAGGCAAATTGGCAACTTATATTTATTTTGCAAAAAAAAATTATGCAGGCACGGATAGAATAACCGTTATATCCTTGCACACGGTGATGTAACTATTTATTTATGATTTTTTGACAAACTTCATATAAAGAGATTTAGTGCGGTTTTTTTTTTTAAATCGCACCTACTCTGAACAAATCAATTACACCTACACCGAATGACACCCACCCAGATTATCTACAAATGCCGGGGTTGCGGGAAAGTTCCGGGGTTGCGGGAAAGTCCGAAAGGAATACCGTGGCCCCTGACAACGTACAGGCAACTGAAGGAACACGGGTGGGTTTTAGCCAGTAGGTAAGAGTCTGACACGCCCTCCCGCTCCGCCCTGAGCGGGAGAAGTTATTTGATAATTTCCAACACAAAAAAAAAAAGATTATGGAATCCACAAATGGAGATAATGAAACTAGGCAATTTTTCTAGATAATAGCTTTTTAAACTAAGTGTTTTGTATTTGTCAGGTTCTCTTTTGACGACACGTATCTCCACAAATTTTCACCGGTACTTTATTGAATCTCACTGACACGGTTACCGACAAAAGGCTTTAATTTATTTGGTGATGTAGATAACCAGCATAGAACTATCGTAGAATCACACCACTACACACCACATAGTTCAAGACGGGGTATGGTTGTATTTTTAATGGGAGCGACCTTATTTTTGGATGTTATAAGATGTCGATTTTCGTTGTACCATCATGATTTAGGCATCGAACATAGAAGCATGCCCCATAGGCACATTCAGATTTATCTGTAAAAACATGCAACTCACTTAATTTATAGTTAGCATCAAATGCATGGCGTGGTACGTTTAACATGGTGGCAACCAACGTTCTTGTATGTCATTAGAAACTGGGTCATCCCAGGAAGATTACTCTAACCATAATTTTTGCATTATTACCAACACGACACATGGCCCCACTAGGCCTAATGGGTCAAAGATTTGGCTGATGCTAGATAAAATATGACGTTTAGTTATTTTATTACTTGTATTATGTTTATAAAAAAAGTTAATATGTCAAAATCGCAAACCCAGTTTATTTATGCCCAATGTCTTAGAAGTGTTAGGAGATTGGTTGCGATTATGTTATTGTCATTAGAATCAAGACCTGATAATATACCCTTCACTACCTGTGTGCTGTTAGACTGCCATTTTCTTAATTTGAATTGAGCTGAAGCGAGTATCGAGCTCACCTCCTTGCATAACTGTATGGTACCGGACTCAGTGTTACAGCCACCAAGATAATCGTCAACGTCATGTCTCTTTGTATAGCTTGTTTTACGGCATTGTTTGAGGCCTGTGAAGCGAGACTGTCGCTAAATATGGTGTCGAAACTGTGCCATAAGTGACTGTGTTAAGAACATATGTTTTAACCGGTTCATATTGATTGAATCGAAAAAGGATTTTTTGTAAAGAACGTTGATATTCATTTAATTCTATAGCTCTGTACATTTTTTCAATATCCGCTGATACTACGTAATTATGTTGCCGAAAGCGTAACAAAATAGAATAAAGATCGTCCTGCACAGTGGGACCAATAATTTGTAAGTGATTTAAAGAAATACCAGTGTCACAGCTGACGCGTCAAAGACAACTCGTAATTTAGTTCTGGTACTTTTTTTGCTCGCGCATAACACCGTGATGGGGTAAGTAGGAACTTATAGTATCATTTGAATTATTATCTTCAGATATGTGCCCTAGTTATAGATACTCGCACATAAAATTAATATACCTATCTTTAAATAAGAGATCACAAACGAATATACGTTCTAGCGAAAGAAAACGAACCTTCGCCATCTGATATGAGTCACCTAATGCTTCGGGTGACTGTTTAATAGTTATTTGTTATACAAGAGTGCAAAGTTGCTTTTTAACCGCGTGTTCAATTTTGATGACCGAGCAAGCGAAGGATTCTAAAATTGAATCACGAGCGCAGCGAGTGATTCAAAATTAGAATCCTGAGCGTTAGCGAGGGAATCAAAAGAGCACGAGGTGAAAAATCTTTGCACTCGAGTGCAACACGTAACTTTTCATTCCACCTCAGCGAGGAAATGACTAAATGCAAAAAAAAAACGTTTACAATCACAAGATAGGTACACTTTTATTTCAGTTTAGGTATTAATTACTACATTATGACAGGTAAGTTAGTATTACAGAATAATCTTTAAATTATAACAAAATAATACTAAGGTATAATTAAGAAAATTTTAAAGTAACGTTGCTACAGTTATTTAAATTGAGTGTAATATTTTTGTTTGGTACTGTAATATTGATGTTAGTCACTAGTGTACTGTTTTTCGGTAAACTATCTGTCATACTTAATAGTTGTACCGATTCATCGGATTCCCTTGGCGTGAATGTTGGAGAGAGAGGGAGATGGTTAGGTGTTTCATAACGGCTTATTTTTGATGTAGAAGGGCCAGTCCAAGGATCCGATTGAGGCTCTTTCAGTGTAATGGCTCCTACGATGCCTTCACATATTTTAGACTTATTTTGGATGGAATCCTCTATGTATCCCTCTACAACTGCATTGGACTTCCAGCCTCCGTGGCGCTTAAGAGACAGGAGATCAGCTCCGGAATCAGCCAAAAGTGTGGCTGAAGTTCGTCGGAAACAATGACCCGTGTACAACAGGGGTTCTGGAAGTTCAAGAAATGTTGCTATTTCTCGTGGGATACTGCCAATTTTATTAGTACCCATAGGCTGTCTAACACACTTTCCATTGCGATACTGTAGAAAAAATCGATTGATTGGAGTGTTAGGCGGCCGTAAGGCTTGATATTTCTCAACAATCGTTACGTATTCCTTGCGAATGACGAAGTTGCGGTCTCTTTTTGTCTTTGTATTAGGTAAATTAATTAATAGTAAGTCATCTGAATGTTTCTCAATGTTTTTGACATTAAGTTGTGTTAGTTCATTAGTTCGACATGCTCCGTTTATTCCAATAATAAGAACAACCTGTAACGTAAAGAGTATTGTAGTAGATAAATGAATAAAATTGATATGAACGCATAATTATGCCTATCAACATCTACTAAGTATACTATTTAATTGAGATTAATATACTTAAGTAGATACTGAATGTGCAACTGACTTACTTTTGCCGCCAAATATACGGAATCGGGTGCTTCGTTAAGAAACTTTTCAATATCAGATACTGTGAAAACCTTCGATTTTTTTGGTTGATGACCAGATGAGGCTCTTTTTAAAAATGCCACTAATTTAGGATAGGTATCGATATGTTTGTCTTTTTTCATCTTTATTGTTGCTTTTAGCATCGAATACGTACTCCATAGAGTGCTTGCTTTCTTGTTCTCGGATAATTCTATAAAATATGCCAGCAAAACGTTTTCTGAGAAAGTTTTGGCTCCTTTTGCTAGTCGCCACGTGTTGAACATATCGTACTGTTTTAAATACTTCTCGCGTGATTGTTGAGGGAGAAAGCTCATTTGCGCATTATTAACAGTTTCAGTCAATTCTGTTGGCGTCAAGCAAACTTCCTCGTCGCTAGAATCACTCATTTTAGTTTTTTCACTTGTTTTCAAGTTTCTTGTTTTTAATATAAGGTTTAACAATGACGTGAAAAAATGCCACGTAAAGAACCGCGTACAAAGCAAATTGAAAAAAGAACACCAAGAAGGTTCCGAGTCTGAGTTTTTAACAAATTAAAAAAAAGTTGTATGATATATTCGGCACCATAGAGGTAGCAGTAAATAGGTTTAATGTTTTTTTTAATTCACAAACTTAGTGGACTTGATGTTCTAAATTCAATTTTCTTTATCCTCTAGAGAATAAAAACGGCTTTTCCACTCAGATATTAAAGATTAAAAATACTCTTTCCGAGATGGTGGGATGAAAATGGCATTTATACCATTTCCCCTCTAAAAAGCTTATTTTATTCACTGAAAACAGTGAATAAAAAGCACTTTTAATCACTATTTTAGAACACACCAATATATTCGACCTCTTTTATCTCAATGCTATACAACCTCCTTGCGAAGAAATACTCGATACAAACTCTTTGTGCAAAGAATATTCGACATACAAACTCCTTGTGCAAATAACTCCTCCAGATTTGATTGGTCGACATTTTCGAGACGGAGTTTAACATTAAAATAAAAACTGTTTTGTGTTCTTTGCTGTCATTAGTAAATTGGCACTATTTTGAATGTGCATTTTAATTAATTTAACCTTCCTTTTTTCTTCATTAAATGTCAATTTTCGCTTAAAATCTTTCTTTTTCTCGTAGTAATGGTATAAAGTATAGTATGCAACTCTTGAATAAAACGGATTTATATCGAGGGCCATGAATCACTCGCGTCGCTCAGGATTCTAATACTTTCTCCCTACGGTCGTGATTCATGTATGGCCCTCGCTTTAAATCCGTCCTTTATTCACTGTTTGCATAATACGTCCATCTTTACCACGAGTGGTAGTGCGTAAAAAATGTTCCTGACATGCACGTTCCTCGGCTGACAACGAATGTTAATCAGATATAGAATCCAGCTCCCAGAAGCGAGTCAGTTCAGTCTTTATATCCTGAACAAAATTACACACTTGTTGGTTACGGGATGGACTAGGTTGTGCAATGTACCCAGAGATAAGCCATCCTAATTTAACCCTTAGCCACCTGACGTGTTTTTCATTTACACTACCACCTGACGTCGGTCCTGGATACCGCTTGCGTATTTTCCATATTTAATAACCATTATTTAAAATATTACAATATAAAAGTCACATCTGTATTTTAGTTATATTTTTATTCATCATAAGTTTTTAAATTGTGCAAAAGTATGCATTTACATATAAAAAATCAACACTACAAAAATATATAAATTTTAGCAAAAACTCTAGGATCTTCGAAAATCTGAGATATTAGTAGGAAATTACACTGTAACTCAATAGTTTTTACAAATATAATTACGTATAATGTTTAAATGCGCGCGCATATGGAGCTGCCGAGGTGCACGTCGCGTACTGGTGGAAGCGAGGTAAAAGTACATGGACACATAAGTGCGTCGAATGCATAGTAATGGAATAATTTGAAAAAGAAAATCGCCGGAGTCTCTCAGACCGACGTCAGGTGGTTAAGGGTTAAATTCATATAAACAAGGTTGACATTTGCCTAAATTGCTTGACAGTTTATAATAGTGAGGGTCAGCTAGACAGATGCCTGATGGCAGTGGAATAGTACTAATATCAATTAATAATTTAGTTATCTCAGGTAATAATAAACAATCAATAGTTGTTTTATAAGACTGTATGCTTTTACAAGTTTGCTGGTTAATACCCGTTAATTTGGAGTTTTCGTTACGCTTAAGTGAAGCCAGCTTACCACACAGATTCTTAGATATAAAATTTGCGGTGCTACCGTTGTCCAAGAGCACTTTCGCCACGTGATGGCTGCCCTTGCTGTCTCGCACCTTCACCCGCGCTGTGGAAAGGAATACGGTGGAAGAAGCAGTATTCTGTATGGCGTTGGCAATAAAAGTAATATTTTACGTCACGTGATTACTGGCAGGCGGCTCACTATCTTTGGCGGCTCACTATATGAGTTTATATGATTGTTTATAATTTTACTTTCAAAGTCAATTTATTTTAATTTTATTTTAATTTATTGTTGACATATACTACTCATTACTATGTTTTTTTATGAGTTGTATTGCAATATGTGGTTAGCTAGCGACCTCGACAATTTTTTATTTTACCTCGATGGTCCTAGTTTATCAATTATAACTTCTAGTTACAGCTATATGTAAGCGGGCACGCCCTTTATGCCTGGAGGCTTTTATTTAGATATTGTTTTCGTTTAGTTATTTTTATTTCTGCCGAGTATAGAGTTTTTGAGTCTCGATGTTTTTGGTGCCTCGGATAATATATTTCTAAATTCTTCCCAATGAATATAAGTTTTAGTATCTGTCTGATGAGCCACAATATAAATAATCAAGTGTCAATGTCCCAGTGTTGCGTTGGTTATCCTAAAATTGTTAAAGCTCTCGTGTGTTGCGTGAATGTGACGCATATTTTCCCTAAACTTGTTTCTTTTTTTAATTTTTTGTTCTTTTTTTGCGTCATGTGTACCGCAAATAAATGTATTTTCTTTCTTTTTTTTTTCTTCTTTCAGATTTTTTGTGGTTATATCTACTAGATAACTAGACCCCTTTTCTATCTGTTCGACATTAAATAACGATCGAACATGATTATTTACCAAAAGACGATTATTATTATACCGTTTCGTCAATAGATCTCAAGCGGTGCTATAGTTACCAGAGTTAAAATCCAAACTTCTAATAATTAAGGCAGCAGCACCCTTTAACGAGGACCTAAGGTTGTGAAACTTACTTATATCGTCCAACAATGTGTTTCTGCGTATTAAGAGGGAACAGGGCCTGCGATTCTCCATACAAATGTGTTCCCCTTTTTTATGCCTGAATAATGCTTCTAGAGCAATCATATTTTTTCATAAAATCTCTGCTGTAGACACGTCCATGTTATTTCCTTTTTTTTTATCAACTTATTGGTAAAGAAAATATGACCCTATAAAAAAACCCTATTTTTACCGCCGTGATTAGAGGAGTACCAGACAAATTCTAAAAGTGTTTAACATAAAAGAAAATGATAGGAACCTAGACATACTGTTGCTTAAAATTATAATGTAAAAAATAATTGAATTGGCTCAGTTTTAGAGGAGAAAAAAGGGTAATACGAAACGTCGATCTCGTAATTTTTTTTGTGATATATTTGGTCTGAGCTGCAGCTGTCTCTATCGCACTCTACGGAGGCAGACTTGAGGTAAGACGACGGCAATAATTTCTTCAAATACCTATTTTTCAAATTGCTCTGAGGCCCTGTTCCCTCTTAATGAATCAAATGTGTCTCTAAACTCGAGCCTATGCTGATAGCTTCCATCAAAATGTGGTAAACTAATCTGAGGATCAAAATGTGCTAAACTAATCTGAGGATCAAAATGTGGTAAACTAATCTGTTTAGACTGTGATGTCATTATTGTCTGGAGCCTGTACGGAACTCACCAAAACGCTGGCTCTTCGCTCGCTATGACGCCACAACTTGTGCGCAGGAGAAGTATTGGTTTTGAAAAGCTTCGCGATTATCCAATGCCTCGCCGGGGTCCTCCACCAGCATCTCGATCTGCCCCTGTATTTTATCAAAGAAAAAAGCAAATCCATTTTATCAAGTCTGGTTTCCAGTTCTGTTACTATAGTTCGCTTAATCTAGCACAGGAAATGGCTACCTTTAAATAATTGCTAAAAAGCGTTAGTTTAGCCTTACGGCTTGCACGTTTCATAATCAATTCTTTAACTTTAGTCTTCATAATTAAAGTAAAGATTAAGAAGACGTTACATGCAAAATCAAGCAATCAACGCGATGACTAATGCACCAAGTGTGCAAACACAATGCAAAGAAGCGACCGATTTGACCTTGGTAAAGTCACCGCGTGCACGGGCAAATTAAGTGTTCAATGAATGCTCTGCAAATAATTACGCAGCGATGTAATGAGTGAGCGTTAACTGGATATGAAATATGTGAATTAAAATGAATGCGATGACTAATATGGGAAAGAAGATGGAACAGATTCAATGGCCAAAAGAAAGCTTGGAAAAGTTTAGAAAGTATGAAGGGACGGAATTATTTAAATGGAACGACACACTAATTACACATCTGTAGCCACAGTTCTCCGTTCTCGTACATTTTTGCTGCTGATTACTAGTGTCCGACCGAAGCTTCGGCTTCGGCTTCGGCTTCGGCCAGAATTGCACCTTCGGTCGGACACTACTGATTACTTAGTTTCAATAATTTATTGCAGACTTTACAATAAAATGATTTGACGGCGTAGGTAAGTAGGTAGGTACAATGCTCGCGGAAGATGGTCGTGTGTGTGTCGAGAAACTGATATTAGCGGTCGTCCAATTCAGAAGTGGGGGGGGGGGGGGGGTGAGAGCCGTAAAGTCATCCGGTGACGAAGAAAGGGCAACAAGGGGACGGGAATTCAATATAGCCTCAATTTGGACTAAGTATGTGTTCATTTCTTCATACGTTAAATGAGAAAAATGAACAATAGGTTTTAATTGTGTTTTTGTAGATTTAACAGCGGCCTCTGTTATACCATTGAAGTGTGGACTATATGGAGGCGTAAAACTAAACTTTATACCATCTTGTGCAAGATCTCTCTAAATTTGAATTCGATAAGAATTGCGCAAGCTCATTAAAAACTCCCACAAGCGCCGTGCCATTATCTGAAAGGATGCTGTGTGGTCTACCCCGACACACACACGAGCATCTTCCACGAGCATTGTACTTACCTACGTCGTCAAATAATTTTATTGTAAAGTCAGCAATAAATTATTGAAACTAAGTAATCAGCATCCTAATTGAATACAGTCCTCATAAACTCCATAAAAAAATTATAATTCATTATTTTTATGACATGATTTTACAAATGTATGAGCGTAAACGCGACAAAAGGAGTATGTAAGGATCGTAACAGGTGGCGTTCTTGGTTTCTGCGATGAGAAGAAGGCGAGAGTTTCCATATGTACGTACGGTTCTACATTCTGTGATTTCTAAAAGAGCGCTTATCCTAAAAGTTGGCAACGTCGCAAATATCTGTCAAATATTTACCTGTTTTGATTAATTTGGCAATATTACTGTATGGAAATATTAAATGTGGCTAATCGTAACACCGAATTTTTAGTTTAAGATGTTAAAAAAGTATTGGGAAACATCCAAATGTCTTTTTTACACCTAAAACGGTTACAAACAACATCAATTTCAGTGTTATAATTGCAATTCATTATTAATATTCTAGTTAGCCACATTTCATATTGCCAAATAAATCAAAACAGCGATATATTTGATATCTATTTGCGACGTTGCCCACTTTCAGAATAAATACTCTTAACTCACAAACTGACTTCTAATTATCACTGTTGTTATTTTTTTTGTAAAATCGTCTACTTACAATGTTTGTAAATATGTAAGCACCATTTATCTATCACATAAATAATTTATCTGTCACTGCTCTATTTTTAATACCTTTTACCTATTTTGGTAAACTTATTGATTTTATTCATAGTAACGGCACCAAATTTAGAAGGGGCAACTAGAGTCAATTCTATTTTCTTGTAAATTTTGACGTTCTAAAGTGTCTTTTATGTGCCTTTTAGAGTGATTGCCTAGTGGTGTGACCGTCGGACCAAGTCATAGGTCTCGAGTTCGAACCCAAGGCACGCATCTCTGACTTTTCGGATTCATGTGCGTATTGTATAAATTTATTTGCTTCAAAAGCGGTGAGGGAAATTTCTCAACGGCATGTGAAGCCAAGTCAGAGGGGCGGCATCAAAATAACTCTGATACCAGGTTCGTCACTAACCACACGAAAAACATATGGCACATAAAAGCCACTTTTAAGTTAACATTTTCTCTCTGTTTAGCTGCACAGAGACCATATCTGATTAAACCGTGATCGTAGTGTCAAATAAGCAATATTTGTTTACTTACTTGTCACTAGATTGTACGATTTCGATAGATTTGTGAATCGCGGTGTCAAGATTTTCCGTCGATAATATAGGGTCTTATAATTTAAGAAAAATGTATACCCTCTCGAGTAAATAATACTCCCCCCCGACCCTTGCTCGACGATGCGCCAGCCCGCGTCGATGTTGAGCCAGTAGCTTTAAACTCCCCGACTAATAATAACAATATATCTTTGATCCAGCCTGTCCCATCTTGCTGTCCTCCCCCCAGCGACGCCCTAAGCCGAGGTTCGTACCCCACAGGGGGTGCCCTTAGCGAGAGCTCGCCTAGTTTATAATTACTCGTAGTATAGTTTTTGCCCCTGGCTAGAGGCTTAAGGCAGCCACAGGAAAGTCCGGTTCAGCAGCTACGACCCTCTTCTGAGGTCACCTGCAAGATGCAATAGTCGAAAAAAAAAAAAAAAAATGAAAACACAACTTGTATTCTATGGTGTAATCACTACATCTACGAATAAACTAGAATTAAAGTTAAAAATGAATACTTTTTTTAATCTCAACCCCCGGTTACTAACCCTCACTATAGTGAGGGTTATTCACTCTCTATTTGAAATAAACGTTTTGACATTGAGTTTGACATTACCGACGCAAATTTGTGCGTAGCTGTGTTATTGTTATTGACATAATGATTCATGCCTCTAACTTTACGTTTGTAATTTGCTCTAGTATAATAATAGGATTACTGGCCGTCAATATTGCAGGTAAACCTTTGTCACTGTTTTATGAGCAACTACGTAAATAAGTAATGTCGCACATCAATTAAAAAAAACAGTATTACCTATTGAAATTGTTAAGTGTGCATATCACAATCTGCATAACACTTAACAATTTAAATAAACATGTGTTTTTACTGAATTATACCCACACTACAAAGCAACAATAGTTTGATTTATGAGTACAGTACCGGGTCGAACGAGCTCTGCTCGGCTGAAAATAGAGAATGTTAATTTAATAGCATAGTTCATACTAATTCCATGTAAAGTACATACTAATTCCATGCTGCCATAATAGTAAGTACTTACTAATTCCATGCTGCCATGTCATTATTCTGAGGTAGCCATCTTGTTCAAAACTTTGGGCGACCGAGCTCTGCTCGGGTGAAATATAGAGAAAACAAATTTTCCCAGATATGAGACAAATATATATATATGTATATGTCGGCGCGAGACGATGGAGTCAACTCACACCTCGTCTAACTCGATCACGAGGGTCTTTGTTAGAGCGCAGAGCTTGTTGATATTAAATAATGAATAATTGTTTCCGATATGAAAGGCGACGACGTAAACTTAATTGCGTCGAACGTGGCCGGGGGTCGGCTTGCATTTCTCGTGGGAACTATTTAAGACGATAAGAGTTAAGCACTAGACGAACCTGGATCAGGAAGTCAGTTCCATTCAGACCACGAGATCGACTTAGCGCGACCAGCGGACTCGTTACGCCCTTCATTTAAGAAAAGCGTAGATTATAAGATTAAGTAACTAGTGATTATATTTACCTCGCACGTTTCCTTTGCCCACGAAGTAGACAGACAGTTGCATAATGAACGATTTAATCGATAATTACACTTCTGACGACGATTGTGAGTCCCGTGCGCCCCGACATATATACAACAGGGTGACTGGTAATTAGTGACCGATACTTAAACACGTGACTTTACTCATCATTATGAACAACTTTTACTACGGGACCAAACCAGAAATTGCGAAAAAAAAATGCTGTTCCCTACAATTTTATGTTCGCATAACTCGTCAAAATTTAGGGATCAGCTGTTTTGGTTTCGCGATTTCACGTTTGTTCCCATATATATATGGGAATATATATATATATATATATATATATATATATGGGAATGGTAGTTAAATAAAATTCAGCATTTCTCGATAGAAGTAACGGTATATTATTTTAAATTACATAAAGGTAGGTTTTCAAATCAATTAATTAAATTAATAAAGTAAAAAGCAAATTCATAGAGTATCCTGTAGGATACTCTACTAATTTGCTTTCCTTCCTCCTATCCTATCCTTTATGTATAAAGGATCTACTCATTTCCTACACATATATGTATATATATATATATATACAAATATTGCTCGTTTAATAGTATAGGATACGGAGTAGGTAGGTATTTCAGGTAGGTAGTCTAAGTAGGTAACTTAAAGTAAGTCGAGCCGTCAGGCCCTTTGTACACATCAAGCTATACATTTCCAGTATAAGCTGACCTCGCATTGTACGGAAATCCTATACAATGCGAGATCAGCATAAGCTGGAAATGTATAGTTTGGTATGGTAGCCGTGTGTATACACACGTTTTTCTTGCCGTGAAAAACTACGGTTTATTCGCCATGTGTAGCCACGGTCATCAGTGTTGTATGGATCACTATGGGGAAGCTTGTTGACAGACACGTTTTTTCTATGTACCATAAAGACACCGTGCCGTGTACAAAAGGGCCTTATGGCCGTGAACTGACTTGTTTATTTTTATTTCTTGTTTGCGTCAGTCCCGTACTAACCAAAAAGATCTACCTCGTTTTCAATTGAATCAATCGAATAATTTTACTGTCTTCAGTTTATAATAAGTCTTTAGAGACGGGATTTTTTCCACATAAGTGGAAGGTTGCTAAAGTTGTTCCCATCCACAAATGTGAAACTGATACAGTGTTTAGTAAATATAGGCCATCTCGATCTTGTCATCTTTTGTCAAAATCTTCGAGTCATTAGGGTGCCCTTATATACAAAACCACCACAGGAAATCTCTCAGTACGAGCCAACACGGATTTGTCAACGCAAGATCAACTTACACCAACTGGTTGCTTTCACTGAACTTGTCACTGAAGCCTTGGCCTCCGGCAGACAATTTTTTTTTTGCTAGGATATCTTTGTTTAGACGTACTGAACGCTGTGTTAAAATTTGTCCACCTATATTAATGGGACCTTATATATGGACATTAGTAAGGCCTTCGACCGAGTTTCACATAAAATACTCTTGCAAAAGCTATCAGCATATGGCATCACCTTGCTAATGTACCTAAAGTCTTACCTCGAAAGAACGTACTTTATTTGTTATGGTCATTCAATCTGCCTAGCCTTTCCCCAACTATATTAGAGTGGATTGGTGAAGTGAATGGCTTTAAATCGAGTGCTCGAGATATTACATCTGGTGTGCCGCAGGGCTCCCATGTCGGTCCGGTGCTGTTTTAATGTTTTTAATAACGATTTGCTAACTTGTTTTCGATTATCTGTAAGTTTCATGTACGCAGCGGTGCTGTTTTAATGTTTTTAATAACGATTTGCTAACTTGTTTTCGATTATCTGTAAGTTTCATGTACGCAGACAACTGGAAGCTTGTAATAGCGATAGACTCAATTATTGATGCCGTGTGTCTGCAAAGTAATCTCAATAGTTTGATTGAGCGGTGTGAGCGTAACAGTATGCACTTAAATGGCAAAAAATGCTTTCACACCTAATTGAAGGTGTATACCGTATTGGCAATGAAATTATTGAAACAGTAGACCAAATAAAGGAGCTAGGCTAAATATTTGACCGTAAGCTCACCTTCCTCCTGTAACTTGAGAGTACCATAAAAAAGGCTTCTAAAATGTTGGGCTTCGTCATACGGAACGAATTAAAAAAAAACTTTCGCAGTAGCAAGCCCAAAATGGTGCTGTTTAACAGTTAGGTTAGAAGTACTTTGGACTATTGCAGCGTGGTATGGAGGCAACGTTATGCGACACATTCATTTCGACTGGAAAGGATTCAGAAACGGTTCATGGTGGCACTTGGTATATTGTTCGTTCTAGCAGAGTAAAGAAAAAGGCATCATATACGGATAAATTGATGAAATTTGTTATGATTTCCTTGTCTAGTCGAAGAGAATTGTCTATTTATGTACAACATTTTGAATAAGACTGTCCTAAGTTCCTGAGAAGGATTAATTACAGGGTTCCTGCTAGATATCCCCGCATTCGTATCACCTCTTTCTATCCCCCGCGCCGAAGAACCGTGTACGGTGCAAATTCCCCACTGCCAAGAATGTGTAGGCTCATTAACGAGTGCAGTAATCTAGTAGATGTATATATGGGCTCACTTGGTCGCTTCCGATCTAAACTTCTTGATTATTTGTCTCATAGGTTATAATAATGATATTATCAGTGCGCTCATTATTATTTTCTTCTCTCTATTTTTTTGTTATTTTAATAAGATATGAGACAGCTATATCTATTTTTGTTTTGTTTTATACTCTGATTTATCTTAATATTGTATACCTAGTAGGTGATACTAAGAAAAATATGCTGTATTTACCTATAATTGTTTATTACATTTAGTGCTTTATTTTCTGTTGCTTTCTGTAATTTCTGTAGTGTGTATACGAACGTTGGTAAATCTAAATAAATAAATAAAAAATTCAAGACAGTCAAGCCATAGGCATGTACCTACCATCCGTAGTGAAACATCAATCGGAAAATCGCCAAAGGAAATAAATAGTAAGCTGACTGACTGCCTATTGGGTCACTATCTATTAGGCAACGGATCTCAGTCGCAGATCACGAGATCGGATACGGTATTGTATCTCTACTCCAACGTAATGCAGATTATTATTATTATATTTTTCATACATGTCATAACATCACGCCTTGTTTCCCCGAAGGGTTGGGCAGAGTTGTACACTCACATTTCAGGGAGCAAGCCTATTGCCATCAACCGGGCACAAATCCAGAGTCCGGGCTACTACTGAGAAATCCCAGATGGAATAACCCATGCTGTAACACTTTGGCCGACCTGGGAACCGAAGCCAAGACCTCTTGCTCGGTACTAGTGCTTGCGTCTACTAGACCAATGGGGCACGCTATTATATTTTTCATGCATTTTTTTTAATTTGATCGTTTTTACGTTTGGATGTTTGAATGTTTGTTACTCAATCATGCAAAAACGGCTGAACGGATTGGGATGAAATTTGGCACACATATAGTTTGGCGAAATGTGGGTGTACTATAGGTACACCTCTACCTATCCCTTCGGTGAATACCGGCGTGATGTTATGTATGTAGATAGTTTATAACCTGGATTAACACATAGGATACCCGGTACTACGTTCCCGTGGGATAATTTTCGACCTGCACGCGGGCAAAGGCGCTGGTAAAAGCTAGTATGTTTCATAAATTCTAAAATCAAGAACTACGTAACCCCTAAAAATCGATGTGCCAAATAATTACACATAAACCTTTTTAGAACTAGGACGGCCATGTTTACCTTATCTTAATGATACGAACTGACCCAAAAGGATCTCATCGGCACACAGAGGGACCTACAAAAGCTACCGGACATACCTTTGAAATCTCAGTCAGTGCTTAAAAGGTTTCCGAGCTTTCATTATAAACCCTTTTAAAACTAAAAGCCTTTTCGCATGTTCCTGTTTACTTATTTATAGCAGGTATAAGATGGAATGGTTTATCAACTATGTACATTGGATCCTACTAAAATATATAGGGTTATTGGTAAAATATCGGCAATCCATTAAGGATTGTAGGAGAGTTCATTTACCCTATGCAAGTGTCAGCCATTTTTGAGTGATTTGACATTTCATATTTTTATTTCATTCATTTTAAAATATAAAATGTCAAATTACTCGAAAATAATGAAATTAATATGATGTTACGTGTTACTCAGTGATAAAATGTTAATATAGCATTCTTTGGTGAAATATTTTTTTAAATCAGTCCAGTAGTTTTTTAGTTTATTAATTACAAATAAAAATACAAATGTTTTCTCTTTCTAATATTAGTGAAAGTAACAGTGTAAGTAGTAGTGTAGAAGTAACAACAATCTGATTTCGTAGAAGTATTTCAGATAAAAGTAACTGTTTCAAATGAAATAAACACATAAATTAGTATTAAAGTGTCAAGGTAGATACTTATTACAGTGACGAGGAGCCAATAACGTATGGCATCCCCCAAGGTAGTATACTCGGCCCCATACTCTTTCAAATCTACGTCAACGACCTCTGCAGGATGAAACTGTCTAACTGTGACATCTACGCGTACGCGGATGATACCGCGATCCTCGTCTATGCTCCTACTTGGGACATGGTTAAGACTACTGCAGAGGAAGCCCTGTCCAAAATAATGAAATGGCTGAACTCTAACCTTCTGACACTCAACTTAACCAAATCCACTTACATCCCTTTCGCAATCCGACGTAACACGAGACCGTCTCACACCTTTAGTATTGCAGCCCACTCATGTTCAAATCCATTAGCTTCTTGTAACTGTCCTACTCTAACCAGATCTGACAATATAAAATATCTCGGAGTTCAGATCGATGATGGACTAAGATGGGACAAACAGATTGACGCCCTTACCATAAGAACAATGCGCCTTATACACGTCTTTAAGTCACTGAGGGAGTCGGCCAAACTTGACACTCTGAAGATGGTGTATTATGCTCTTTGTCAATCTGTTATTGGATATTGTATTACTGCATGGGGCGGTGCAGCAAAAACTAAAATGTTAAGAGTAGAAAGAGCGCAAAGAGCCATACTCAAGGTAATGACTAGGAAACCCTATAGATTCCCAACAACTGAACTATACTCTAACTGCAAAGTCGTTACGGTACGTCAGATTTTTGTGCTTCGATCGATTCTAAGAACTCATGCTAAGCTGCCGCCGCCAAATCTAAATAAGCGACTACAACTTATCAGGGGATTTCAACATAAAACCGCCTTCGCAACGCATCAATTTTATACTCTAAGTAATTATATTTACAATAAAATTAATAAAGAATTAAAAATCATAAAACTAAACACACACACGGTAAAAACTAGAGTAACAGAGTGGCTACTAGAGAGGGATTATGCCTACACGGAGTCTCTACTAATATACATCACCTAATCTCTCACGTATTCCGATTTCGATACATACACACACATTTAATCATGCGCGCATGCACCCATACCTTATCACACACGCACACACTCACACACACCCTCACCTTCCACTACATTCTCACACACCCTCACTCACATATACACACGTCAAAACAGACTCACATAAATTATTGCAGCGGTAGGACGACACTGTTCATTAATTGTTGTAACATTAATAGTGAATAAGAATTTTGTGGCCGAACACTGTTTCTCAAAATACAGGTATACCTAGTTTGAGAGACAGGGTTTTAAACATTTTGTTACAGATATTACAACAAAAAGTAGCATAAATATATCTATCTACCCATTGATTCTGTAACTATCTGTATTTTTTTTAAATGAATAAACATAATAATAAAAAAAAAAGTAAATGTAGGACTGGAAAAAAATCAAGGAAAATGGTATGATAATGTACACAAAAATTTGCATAAATGAGTAGGAGTATATTTATAACCTTCCTGAAGAATTGGTCTAATCCAATGCAAAAATATTTTTTCAAATACGACTGCTTGTTCGGAAATTATCCCCTACATACAAACAAACAAAGTTAACCTCTTTATAATATTATTATTATATATATAAGTAATAAGTATAGATTTTATAGCAAATTGCTTACCAAAATTTGCCAAATGTATGTGTCGTAGCCAGAGCTTAGAATTTACCATTTCATGAAATGGCCAGCTAACACTGGCCATATCGCTTAAACGTCAACGTTTAATGATATGACAGTCGACGTTTGGCCATATCATTAATGTAGGCTATCCATGGTGTAGTAAAAATAGCCAAGTAACTGCGACCAACTTGGAAGAAGCACTCGCTGGCTGCTGCTGCGTCATTCGACTTTTTTTGTGTGGTCACCCTACTTTTTTTTGATTTGTTGTAGGCATACAACAAAAACAACACCTTGATGCACAACAAAAACAAAGTGACATCAACGCCCCTACCGGTGGATAATCTAACTATTTTAGGATACTATCACTAATGTTTGGCCACATCATGAAGTAGTCGTGCGTTTAACTGTTCATATCGTTAAACGTTGAGTATTCAATGATCTGGCCAGGCCACATCATGATGTGACCAAGGGTCGACATTAATTTCATGAAATGATCAATTTTAAGATCTGGTCACGACATAATATGTACTAATTACTAGTGTTTAAGTTGTGTATATAATTACTAACAAATTGGATTTTATGATTTGGTAAATAAATGATTTTTTATTTTAATTTTAAATGAGATGTGCTACGCTTACTTCAACTTCTTTCCTCCATGTCTTTAGATGGCCCCCATTTATTGCTTTTCTATTAGGTTACATTATAGTAGCAATATATTATTCAATAATACATTATTATCTCCTTTATTTAACTATATACATATAAATTATATTTTTAAATATTAGAATAAAAAATTAAAAACATTTAAAAATATAAAAAATAGTGTTCCGCCGGTGTCGGGAGCAGGGTCCAAGCTACCGGTGGTTAGGGCTGCAGAGACAGGAACCTCCTCACAATACGAGCCGTATCGAGGAGTACTGCCTTCTGAATCAGGCCCTTGATCCAACCGCCTAATGAGAGCCTCGAGAGATGTTGGTCGAGGCTTTCGGCCATCAGGTCATTGGCCGTTACGACAATCGGCACAATGATAGCGGAGCACACGTTCCACATGTCGACAACCTCGTGTGCTAAGTCGAGATATTTTATTATACATTATTATATTATTACGTGCTCCTTAGAAGTGATTCTTCACCATTTGTCAAAACCGAATTTTCACTACAAGTTTTTCCATAAATCACAGATCATAAATCAGGCAGCGCCATCTCATGGCTCCCGACTACAATTAATGCCACTAGGCCGCTATCAGAGCCCCCCCTCAAATATAGATGGCGGAGCGTCTGTCTCACCAAATCAGTTTTTGTTTACTAGCCAGCCCAATTTTTGTAGAAGATTCATAAATATAAAAAGATCTTTCGTATCTATACTCAAAACAGCACAGCTCGACGATGATAATTATAAAGTCACACTTAACCGGTTTTATAATTACAAGTAAACACGTTGCATCGTTTCCATATAACCTACAACCTACAAAATATAACCTACAAAATTAAAAAACAAAACGACCCAGTCAATTAATATGCCCGTTTAACTAAATTGATTTTTTTTAATGAGTAAAGCACACGATAAAAACACCTAGTCTTTGTTAAATATCGCTCACAAAGCTAATAATGCGACCTGTTATTTTATTTTACGACTAAACGGTACATATATTTTTTTATTGATTAATCGTGCAAATGTTTTGTCAACGTTTAATTATTTTATCGAATTTGTTCAACTGTAATCTTTCATGTTTTTTAATTGTGTGAAACCTTTTCAATAGACAGTGAATAATTAATGTTTGTATGGCGAAGATAATAAATAAGACAGCGGTTGTACTAAGTACATACAGTTCAGTTGCAATGTTGGTGTACGTTGGTTTTTTTATTTTGACTTTTGTAGGTGGTGTTTTCAGCGGTTACAAGCCACCACCATGTGATCCAGGTGGGCTTATTTAATTTTCTTTATTTATTTTACATTATATTATGATTTTGGTTCAGAAGGTCGTTTAAAAAAAAAACAAGACTTTATTTCTATATTTTAATTAGAATGTCGTTTATTCAAACGCCCTCAAAGAAAATTCGGTAGATAGGTATAGATGAATTCTTTTTGAAGGATGAGTGACAAATTATCACGCCGATGGCGTATTCGCGCGACGATTGCTTCCTATTGGACTACGGGTTCAGAAAGGCACAGGAAGTTCCTGTGCTTAGGGCTCTTAAAATTCTTATGATCCATCCCTACCTTAAACATAATAAACTAACTCATGCTTGCGGCTTTGTCCATTTGGAGGTCGAAAATTATCCTACGGAGACACTTGAATAAAAAGCATTCTATGTCACAAATAGATCCATATACCAAAATCGTTCATCTAAATCTGTTCAGCCGATAAGGCGTTTAAAGTTAACACAGAAAGACCGACGAACAGACAGAGTTAATTTCGCATTTATTTATTAATTTAATATTAAGTATGGATTTAATAAGAGGTTTAATCTCCACGTTTATAGATCCGCCCTGCCCAAAAAATGAACATTATACACGAAATAATTCACGATGCATAAGGACCTGTGCCAACAAGTGGGTGCCGATCTGCGATGATTGCAAACCCTTCACGGGATGCGTCTGCGATGGTGACCTCATGAGACTCAATGATGATGGCAGTGGACCCTGTGTTCCTGAACAAAAATGCCGTAAGTGGACATACTTTCAGAGGAACTCCATCCGAATTTAAAGATCGCATCAGGAGTAAACGGTTTTAGCCGTGTAAATTAATAGCCAGATCAGCTAGCAAACGCCAATATACCAACCAAAAACATCGATAACTATAAATTACATTAACCCCGTCACACGATAAAGAGTTTTTTTTAAATAGTAGATGAATATCTGCGAATAGCTGCGATAAGAAACCGCACCAAATTTTTACTTCAAAATCAACAAAATAAATAAATAACTAATATAATAATATGGCAATAGAGTTATATGTAATTTGAGATGTTTCTCGGGTTACTCGTCTCTACAAATTATTTTCGTCAATCATTGAAAAAAGGATAAGCGCTACACAAAAAACCCAACCGATTGAAAAATCGGGCTTCCGCAAGGGTTTCTCTACAGTCGACAACGTACATACTTTAGAGCTACTGATAGAGAAATACCAAGAACAACCAAGAATAGCAATAACCTTTTATATGTCGCCTTTGTAGACTACCAAAAAGCCTTTGACACATTACTTCACTCGAGTATTTGCGAATCGCTTAGGCTACAAAACGTGGATAGATGTCAATTGTAAAATTAGAACCCTCAGGCGCAGAAATTGCAATTGGGTTAAGACAAGGAGACCTGCTATCTCCAAAACTTTTCATCTCTGTGTTAGAACATGTTTTTAGGAAAATAGACTGGAATCGAAGTGGCATAATTGTAAACGGCCCCAATTTTAACCACCTAAGGTTTGCAGAAGACGTAGTCGTAGTGTCTGAGAGCTTTAGTCAACTACAACACATGATCACTACACTTTACTCTGCAAGTATACAGGTTGGCCTCGAAATGAACTCGTAAAAACAAAAATTACCAACAGCATACAGCAACCAATAAACGCTAATAACGTACCACTTGAATATTTGAACGAGTATGTATACTCAGGGAAGAAATTTTGTTTGCAAAAAATTGCAATTTACTGGAAGTTGAACGAAGAGTTAAACAAACATGGAATAAATATTGGAACCTAAAGGAAGTATTCGAAAACGACCTCTCAGTATAGTTGAAGAAAAAGATACAGTACGACACACACTTTCATGTACAGCGCGTTGCGATATAACATTTACCGCGCATCATTAGTTCGTCTAGCGTGTTGCCACATAAAATGATAACGTTTCCGCGATTAGACTGATGATAGCGAATAAAACAACGAGCTAGACAAATATATTTTATAGTCATATAACACGTCTATAGTTTATAGCGGATTTGAACATCACTAGACGCATCACCCGTCCACGCTTATTTCTTCGTTTTCGTTTAGCGTTCTTTCTGAATGTTTTTATTTTTGCTCGGGTCCTAATGTTCGTTCCGTGATGTTAAATAGCAAATATTCTTCCTCAAGAATTGGGCTATCAAATGCAGCAAGATTTTTTAAAGCCAGCCACGCGTTCAGACAAAAAAAACTAATTCTTCAGTATATTTTATATTAGTGTAGATTATATATACTAGATATATAATCCAGACTGGCATTATCAGAATATGGTTAACACGAAATACTAACAGATGGTACAATTAAATAATATATTTACCAGACTTGTTTGTTACAGCAACAATACACCATACAAGTGTTTTAAAAAGTTACACAGCTGGTTTCATTGACGGTTAATAAATATTTTTTAATTGTCTAATAAACAACAGTATATAATATACATCAGGTTTATCACACGGTTTACAAAACTCCTGCGTCAAGATTATTTGTTGTTAAAAACGTGCGTAATAATTAACAAATTATTAATAATTATTTTTTTGTTTACATTGTTTCAACACAACCTAGAAGTATGACTTTGAAAAAATGGTAAAATTGTTGGCAGGGCTGACTGCACCCAACATATTACACTCACACGAAAGTGTTTTAATTTCAGAGAAATGTCCGTTAGAAGTTTATTCTTCTGCAGATATACTCAAATTGTGTTATTTTTGTTGCATTCCATGCATGTTAATCACCTAAATTATGCACTATCTCTTTAACTAGCATCGCGTCGTGACCAATTAAACTTCATATATCTTTTCCTATCTTTCACATTCACGAACATATATTTATGACATTCCGTGAGTCATGCTTTCCATTATTTAACTTTTCAGCTTGTAGAGACGATCCGAAAAATCCGAATAATCCAAAGCATCAAGTATATTCAGCTCATGCAGAAGCAGAAGCTTTCGCAGCAGTAACTCAAGAAAAGACAACTTCAGACTGCGATGGAAAATCATTAAGTCATTCGAGTGCCAAAGCTTCATCTCTTTCTAAATCATCAGCTTCTTATACATCCGTCATATCTAGTGACTGTGGAGGTGATTCTTCTTTCTTTCATTCTATTTGTAACTTATTTATATTTTATTCTAGTTTTATTTATATATTTAATGTAACATAATTGTAATGATTCATTTATGATCAGTCTATGTAGGTACAAGCCGAATTTAAGCTGCCTTATGTGTAAGTTCTTTGGTGATATTTTATTTACCATTGTATTTTAATTCTAGGTAAAAAATGCAGTGATCCAAATGCAGTATACAAAGATCGTCCCAATCCATGTCCTTTGACATGTGCTAAACCAAATCCAAGGCCATGTCCCTACACGTGCAATAATAAAGGAGGTTGTGAATGTGTCCCAGGATATGTTCTTAATGAAGCTACCGGTAGATGTGTCAGGCCAAAGGATTGCCCGGGTACTAATTTCAATTCGTTTTCATTGGATGAACTTTGATTTCTATTAATGTAACAAGTTTTTTATCCGACTAAAACAAATAAATATTATGCATTATTCAAATGATCACTGCACGCTGTTTAAAGTTATATTACCAATCTTTTACTTTCTTTTACCAATATTTTTCTCACCATTTTAAGAAAAGATCGAAATGCTGTGTATAAAAGTTGCCCCAACCCATGTCCTGTATCATATGAGCATCCATTTCCAAAGGGAATATGTACTAGACCGTGCGTTGAATTTGGATGCGAGTGTGCCCCTGGATGTTTACTGCACGTCAAAACTACTGAAACTTTTCTATTCTGATACTGCAGTTTGTATAACAATTTTTTTTGGCAAAATTAATATATTATTTTTTTACAGTACCAATACATTGCCCAAAACACTCACATTACGTTATAAACGATAAGCAATGTCAAAAAACTTGCGGGAATAGATTGTTACCTACTAGTGACGTAGCCGGCGCCTGCGCCCCATTCACAGGATGTGTGTGCAAGCCTGGCTTCGTCAGAAAGTATGATAACGCTACTGGACCTTGTATACCTGAATGTGGATGCCGTAAGAAAAGGCTTTTTTTTTAATGCTTGCAACATTGAAAATAAATCCTTATATAATTTTGATACTTTTCATTTTCTAGCTCCAATTCCGAAACATTGTGGAATTAATGAAACACCAACTAGCTGCCGAATAATCTGTCCTCCACAAACATGCGAAAGTATCTTCTCTAAATACATTTGCCACCCGACCAATTGCGAGCCAGGGTGTGACTGCCTCAACGGCTATCTGAGAAATAAACATGGAGTTTGCATCCCATCTAAGGATTGTTTCAAACCTGAACGTAAGTATTCTTGTTTTGAATCTTCTGTTGCACCCCTCAAATGTTTCCTAACTTTTTGGAGCTGTATGTATGGGAGGAGCTCGTGGCTAAATGATAACAGCTGCACGGGTCGAGCGAAGGTTAAGCTACGCCTGCTACGGTTGGTTGGTAGCGATGGCCGTTTTGCGTGGATGTGACGCATATTTTCCCTAATCTTGTTTCTTTTGTTATTTTGTGTTCTTTTTTTAAATAAACGTATTTTCTTTCTTTCCTTGTTTCTTGGATGGGTGACCATTACATATTGAGAGCAGTTTAGAGGCTCAAAAGTCTGACAACTAGTCTTACCAAGGGGTATCATGTTACCCATTATCTGGGTTGTGTAGGTCAAATAGGCAGTTACTTTATCCTAAATACCGACTTCAACATAGTTGGGAAAAGCCTAGGCAGATTGATTGACCTATGATGTTAATCAGATGTGGGTATTTGCAGTGATAGAATGTGGACCAAATGAAGTACCGTCTGACAATGCAGTTGTATCGTAGTCTTATATATGTTGTTCGCGCGGTAAACTCTAATTGCGCGATGCAGGATTTGTGTGACGTCAGGTCTTTGATGCGTAGTTCGCATGTGGCGATGTAGATGCCACCACAGTACAGCTGGATGTAATTGTATTGACGGTTATCTTAGGAACAGTCGTGGGGTCTGTATACTGAGTGACGAATGTTATAACAGTGCGTGTTATATTGAAATTGACAAGGTTTTTTTTTAAACGTAACTCAAATGAGCCGTCCAAATATAGGTATGTAATCCAACATGAAATGTAATACGACAACAAGGCAAATTTGTTTCAACGGACTACAATGTGTACCCGGCATTAGTACCTGCTACCTGTATTCTGTATTGTATTAAAGTGTTACTTCCCTATCCTGTGTTCATAATACCGTTATCTTCAAATATATGTCAAAGTAAATTTTTTATGTGTAATATCTTTCCTCTCGCTTTCCTGCAATCTGTGC
The DNA here is from genome assembly GCA_949128155.2 of Xanthia icteritia. Lineage (NCBI taxonomy): Eukaryota > Metazoa > Arthropoda > Insecta > Lepidoptera > Noctuidae > Xanthia > Xanthia icteritia. The sequence continues at coordinate 7,943,550 of OX421942.2, read as the reverse complement.
ATGGAACATATATACCCTAAAAATCTGTGGGAATGAGTTCGTGGAAAGAGACGGAAGTGTATATCAGGAAGCCGGGAAAGCGCGCGTTATTTGATTTGACCAAAGAGCGCGCGTGGTGCTACAGTTGACCGTCAGAAACGACCTTGACGAGGCACGCCCCTTTAATGTTGCTTATTACCTTAAGTTGCTTATTACCTTAATAATAATAATAATAATTATTAAATATATTGAAATCTGTGGCCCGACTGTCAAAATGACGGTCAGACAAATTTTTCTCCGTGATAATTTTTAGTATTTTTACATAATAAAACATTCAAAAATCTTGTAAAATTAATAGTTCTTATACCATCAAAATGGAAACGCATATACACCACCTGGATGCAAGAAAATGGATATAACGAAAGAACACGGAGAGAACTGAAATGTTGACGCGAAGTCGGGCACAAAAACTGATATACACACAACCAACATCTTCGGGTTCGTCGCTCAGCTCCGCCTCGCAGTTGCCGGAACCTGCTCCAGACGTGAGTCCAGTGATACCGGCCGCTGCAGTTGCGTCGAGCTCGAGTGACGAATACTTCTCGCCGCCGACGACACCACCACCAGTACGTCGGCGCGGAAGAGGCCGACCACCGGCCAGCTTGGGACTCCGAGGCCCACCGGCCTCTGACAGGGTCCCCGCTCCCGGTGGAAGTGTGCAGCGCATGAGGTGGACACAAACTGTCAATGAAAATGTCATGCGCGCATACTTTGGGGCTACAGAGGGGGGAAGTAACTTGACTGCGTACCGTGGTCGGATGCTCTCTCTGTTTCAGGTGCTTGAACCAGCTGTCAACGTGTCGGCGCAACGACTTTCGGATCAGGTGCGGGTCATCCAGCGTAACCATATGCTGGATGACGCCGTACTGGATCGACTACGCCTCGAATCAAGGAATAACCATGTTACGCCTGCTTCACCACTGGTCGCGGTACAAATGCAAAATTCACCCAGTGCTTCACCGCGACCTGACCACGTTGGTGAAGAGGATGATGATGGGGTTATATCCGTGACTTCCCAATGCAATGCACGGTTGAGGAGCGCTTTGGAGGATGCTTTCCGGGAGTACCGCTCCACTCCGCCTGAACTTAGACCACGTTTACCCCATTTGCCCATGCACAAGAAAAACAAGGCGCTGGTGTGTACTCTAGACTCGTTGCTGTCAAATTGTTTTAACAGCAGCAAAGACCTCGCCGATACCCACTCGATCTTGTACTGTGCAGCTGTAGCGGCATGTCGTGTAGCTCATGTCAAATTTCCGACCAGTGACAGAGCTCCACGACCAAAACCAGCTGTACCAGCTTGGCAGTGCAGGATTGAGCGTCGTATCGGTGAGGCTAGAGTACTCATCGGCAAGCTAATCTGCTTCAGGGAGGGCAATACTCGCCCTAGAGTGATGCGCTTTGTGAGGCGGGCGTTCTCGGGGACTGATATTAGTTCTCGAGATTATTTGACCCGCGTCACAGAGCGTATCGACCTCCTGAAGCAGAAGATCTGTGCATGGGCAAACCGTATTCGACGGTACAGGCGGAGAGTGGAGCGGTACACTCAGAATCGCACCTTCCAGAGTGATGAAAGGTGGGTTTATAGGGCTTGGGAGCGACCGGACCAAGGTGTGGTTGACACGCGCCTTCCGGATGATGATGCCATGTGTTCTTTCTGGCGAAGTATCTGGTCGGCGCCTGTCAGCCACACCGAAGGTGATTGGACTCGGGAAGTCGAGCGAGCGTGCGAGCAAATACCAGAAATGGGGGCACTTACCATCAGCCCCCAAGATGTAGCTCGTGCAGTCCGTCCGTTGCCTAACTGGAAATCTCCAGGGCCGGACGGGCTGCACAACTTTTGGATAAAATGGTTTCAAGGGTCGCACGCCCGATTGGCATCCCAGTTCCAGTCAGCCTTAGAGTCACGGTCGCTGCCTCAGTTCCTAACAACAGGAATAACCCACCTGCTCCATAAATCAGGTAGTACTGCGGAACCCAAAAATTATAGACCGATCACTTGTCTACCGACGGTCTATAAAGTTTTTACATCCATTTTGAGATTTAAAATTAACAATCATATAGACACTAACTCCATCATGTCTGCCTCTCAAAATGGATGTAGAAACGGATCCCGCGGTACTAAGGAGCTGCTCCTCATCGATATGGCCATTAGCCAGCAGGTTCGTCGTTCCCGAAAGGATCTGTCGACATGTTGGATAGATTATAAGAAGGCCTATGACTCGGTGCCACATACATGGCTCATGAGGGTGCTGGAGTTGTATAAAATAGATGCAACCCTACGCACCTTCCTGATGTCATGTATGGGGCAATGGAGGACGGTTCTTCGCTATCCAGGATGTCGACATACCCAGAGGAATAGTGAACCGATAAGGATCGAGCGAGGTATATTTCAGGGCGACAGTCTGAGTCCACTTTGGTTCTGCCTGGCCTTGAATCCTCTAAGCACACTGCTGGAGAATTCAGGGCTAGGCTATCGATTGAGGAGAGGTGGTCAGGTTATATCTCACCTCCTTTACATGGATGACTTGAAACTCTTTGCCCCCAACAATTTGCAACTAATGGAGCTATTGAAGGTAACTAAAACTTTCAGTAGTGCCATCAGGATGGAATTTGGTGTGGACAAATGTGCGGTCATGCATGTAAAGCGAGGGGGGATTGTGGAATCCGTGGGAACCCAACTCTCGGATTCCATACACCTAAGATCCCTCTCCTCATCCGAAACCTACAAGTATTTGGGTATGTCGGAAGCGTTGGGCATCAATGTTACTGGCATGAAGCAATCGTTGAAGGAGCGCTTCTTCGGCCGCCTAAAGAAAGTATTTAATAGTCTTTTATCAGGCGGAAACAAGGTGCGCGCCTTCAACGGTTGGGTCATGCCGGTTTTGATGTACTCTTTCGGCATACTCAAATGGACTCAGACCGAACTCGACGCCCTGGATAGGAGGGTCCGTACACTGCTAACTGCATATCGAATGCATCACCCACGGTCATCGGTAATGAGACTGTATATCCCGCGAAAGTGTGGAGGTCGAGGCTTTTTAAACGCTAAGACCCTCCACAATCGCGAGGTATGCAGTCTCAGGGGATATTTCCTAGAAGCCGACGTGGGGATGCATCGAGATGTGGTCGCGGTGGACAAGGGCCTTACCCCGCTCTCCTTGGCCAAAGAGAACTGGCGCAAGCCTGTAGTGCTTGATACTAACGATCGCAAGGAGGTATGGCAAGGCAAAGAGCTTCACGGACGCTTTTTCCGGGCCCTACATGGGCCTGATGTTGACTTTTTAGCGTCTGTATCCTGGCTGCGTTTCGGCGACCTCTTCGGGGAAACCGAAGGTTTTGTCTGTGCGATTATGGATGAAGTTATCATGACGAATAATTATCGGAAATACATTGTCAAGGACGGTACGGTTGACATCTGTCGGGCATGCCACCGTCCCGGTGAATCAATCCGACATATTGTTTCCGGTTGTTCTCGTCTTGCTAACGGCGAGTACTTGCACAGACACAATCTAGTGGCTAGGATTATCCACCAGCAACTTGCCATGCAGTACAACCTTGTGGAGTCCGAAGTACCATACTACAGGTATGTGCCCGACCCAGTTCTCGAGAATGGTCACGCCACATTGTACTGGGATCGATCTATTATCACTGACAGGACTATTGTAGCCAATAAGCCTGATATTGTGGTAATAGATCGACGAGAGCGCCGTGCAATGATTGTTGATATCGCTGTCCCTCATGACGAGAATCTCGTGAAAGCTGAGAACGATAAAAAAATCAAGTATCTTGACTTAGCACACGAGGTTGTCGACATGTGGGACGTGGACTCTGCAATCATTGTACCGATAGTCGTGACGGCCAATGGCATAATAGCCAAGAGCCTCGACCAACACCTGAGGAGGCTCTCGCTAGGCAGCTGGATCAAGGGCTTGATCCAGAAAGCGGTACTTCTGGACACGGCGCGTATCGTTAGGAGATTCCTCTCTCAGGAGCCCTGACTACCGGTAGCTTGGACCCTGTTCCCGATACCGGTGGGCTACTATTTTTTATATTTTTAAATGTTTTTGTTTTTCTTTGTTTTTATAAAAATATTTAAAAATGTAAATTATATGTAAATATATGAAATAAAGAGGATAATAATAAAAAAGTATATTCAGGTAAAAAGGTAAAACACTAAATACAAATTTGCTTAAATCTACGAAAAAATTCAATTATGTTATGTGCCTGAACTAGGTAATCCTGTGTTTCAGGCGAGGCAAGGTATAATATTTGTAAATAATCACATAATAAAAATCAAGTCATCTAATAGGTATGTAAAAAGGTGTAAATAGTACAATTAAATCTAAAGCTACTTGCTAAAAACTTAGTACCTATCCTAACTTAGCTAAACTTAATTAGTACAAATACAACTTTTATTTAAGTACAACTAATAATTTCTCTGTATCTTCATAGGACATACTTTGAAGAGCTTCCTTGACGGTTCTTTTGCAATTATTATAATTTAGAGAATAAATTTTGGCTTTCGCATTTAGTCTGTTATATAGTAATGGTCCTAGGAAGATAAAAAATTTGGCTGCGAAAGCATGTTTTGTACTTTTTGTAGGGCAAACTATGTCTTTCCGTCTCTTTTTAGTAGTTTCAGTGCTATAGAGAAGGGCTGCGTGTTGTTTTAATACGATGCTCATTATGAATAGCTGTCGAGCTGTTAGTACTTCACAGGATTTATAGAGTAGGTTAGTGGGAAAAAGGAAAGGGCGGCAAGTAGACACCTTGAGAATCGCTCTTTGAGCTCTCTCTATAGGTAATAGCAAACTTTTACCCACTCCACCCCAAGAGGTAATGCAGTAAGTCAAAATTGACTGACAGAGAGCAAGGTAAACTCGCCTAATTAATTTTGCGTCTGCAATATAACGTAGTTTTTTGAAAACGAATATTAGCTTACGCATTCTATTATTTAAAGCTTCTATGTGTGGTTTTAAAGATAGGGTTTCATCTATTATAATTCCCAGATATTTTATTTGATTAGTTATATTAATATTAGGACACGTAAGAAGGCAATCTGCAGGGACCATACAACAATGAGCAAACATCGTTGAGGGCAAAACAGATCTTTGTTTGCGCATTGAAAACTTAATATAATTTGTCTTAGCCGCATTTAATGTTAGTGAGTTATATTGAAGCCACTTATTTACAATATTAAAACCGTGTTGCGCAAACTTGTAGACTTCATGTTCCGATTCAGCAGAAAAAAGGAGGGCAGTGTCGTCAGCGTAAGATATTATAGTACCGCGCTCAAGGTTTAGATTACAAAGGTCATTTATGTATATCAAAAACAGAGTGGGTCCTAAAATACTTCCTTGGGGCACCCCAAAGGACGTGTTTTTTTCGTCTGCGCTGAGAACATTGCCTATTTTAACGCACTGTGTTCGGTCTTCTAAGTAACTTTTGAGAAGTTTCAGTTGAATGCCTCTTATGCCCACTGTCTCAAGCTTGCGCAACAGAATAGGAATGGAGACTGTGTCAAAAGCCTTGGCGAGGTCCAGGAAAACTCCTACTGTATGGTTACCCTTGTCAAGTTCTTGGGCTAGATAGTCAGTCAGATGATGTACGGCATCGGCAGTTGAAACTTTAGGTCTAAATCCATATTGACGTTCCGACAAAATTGATTTATCCTCCAAGTATTTAAACAATCTTTTATTTATGATTTTTTGAATGTTGCTTATTAGCAAGGTGAGATGTCAGATGTTACCCATCATAATTATGCGACTACTGTAAGGCTCGCTCGTTTTTTTTAACTAACCAATAATGTTTTACTACATGCACACATAAACTCAGGCTTTTTTCTCCTGGGGGTAAGCGTTATAATGTACTTCACTCTTACATACTTATAAAGTTTTATTTTTCAAGTAACAACTGTAGAGTAGTTACAGATTAACAAGTCAACTGGTTACAGTTTTTCTAAGAGTGCCACAAGGTGGCATTTTAGGACCAATATTAAATTTAATACTAGCCCTATTACTTACACTACTTATTTACTTTTACTTTTTTTTGATCCAGCGGGATGCGACGGAGACCTCAATGCAACACGCGTGAATGGGTGCAGTGATGCGTGTCCACCGACCTGTGAAAAACCGAACCCTAAATTGTGTCCTGCTATTTGCATATTAAACGGATGTGATTGTAAGCCGGGATACATTCGGTCATGTGATGACGGGGATTGTATTGCACCAAAAGATTGTCCGGGTGAGTGAATATATCCTTTTGTACCAGACTTTCATGGCTATAGACTTGTTGACCCGATGACGATAACGCATGGCGAAGTATGAAAAGTTTTCTTGAGTATTGATAGACTAACGAAAATGAGGCATGCCTATAGGATCTTGGAAAGACCTGTGTCACCAACCTATTATTGTTCCTTCAGCGTTGAACTGATCTAATTTCTAAGTATAAACACACCTGCAATGTATCTTCTAATGAATTCTAATAAATTCTTAAAAAAAAAATTATTTCTTTTTTAGGTGGATCGCCAAATTGTAGAGCAAATCAAACGTACGTTGGTTGCAAAATAGATTGTCCATCAAACTACTGCCCAGTTGATGATAGCCGGGCCCAGGTAGCTTGTTCAATGCCAAATCCTTGTAGAGGAGGTTGTGTTTGTAAAAAAGGATATTTAATAGTCAATCGAGAATACCCGCGGTGCGTCTCAGTTTCAGATTGTCGTAAGTAGACATTTTTATTTATTCTGATTGAAATAAGATTAGTTTTCTGTAGCAGCATGATTAAATATAATTTAACTATCTGTCATTCTACTACTTCTAACTATATCCAATTTAAATTTTGGATTTGCATTGAAAGAGTTCTATTGAACTATGAAATCATTTGTACTCGTTTTTACAGCTGAAGTTGAATGCACTAGACAAAATGAAGTTTGGGATCGGTATCCCTCAAGTTGTTTCCTAGAAAGATGTGAGGATAGAGGCAGTGTATGTGACCACCCTTTCCCGTATCCTGTGCCAAGATGTGTCTGTAAAAAAGGTTTCTACAGGAATGAAAACGATATTTGTATTCCTGCTTCAGAATGCCGTAAGTTATGCTTTAGATTTAACTGTATTATACCATGTATGGTTTTCAGCAAGTAATATTGGTCAACTTCTTCTAAGACGCTGGTGTTGTTTAAAAATTAATATTTATAAAAAATCACCAACTATTTAATGGTTCACCCTTGTGGTTTATAATTATAACGTTCAGAGGAAATTGTTTGTTTATTCTCCATAGTTTCAGTTTAAAATTTATATATTATATTTTTTTATAAATTCCGTAACTATTGAAGTTTTCTTTTTTCGTTAGTTTTGCGAATTCATCATTTTATTCTTGTAATTGTTTATGTTTCTACCATGTTACAGCACCACTTGCATGTAAGGGCGATTTCAACGCAACACTTGTACATTGTCCGTCACCTTGTCCGAAAACCTGTGATGATCCAAACGCTGGAAGCGAAGGTTGCCCAGAAATATGTCTCCCGGACGACTGTGAGTGCAATCCCGGATTTGTATTGACCAAAAAGAAAGGAGGAATATGTATCAAGCTCAAAGACTGTCCAGGTGAGATTTCTTCAACCTTCGGAGACAAAAATTGAATATGTAAAGATTCTCAAAACCTCAACGTCAGCTCCAACATAGATATGACAACTGTAAGTTGGAAAATTGACCAGAAATTATCTATATCTTCAGTAGAAGACTAGGTCTCGGATTTTAATGAGGAATTGGCGTACAGAATTTTATACCATTTTGAAAATTGTGGTGATCAAAGTTGAAAGCAAGACTATAATTACAATCACAAACTTGTAAAGTTTATAAATTTTCATTATCATAGATACCTTTGATTGTGTGGGCAAAAACAATTTCTAGAGTACTTAGTTTTTTGTTGTTTTTTTTTTTACTTCATTGTCCTTATTATATTGCCACCAAGTTGTGGAGTAGATCCCAACGCAGTGTACAAAAGCTATCCGAGTGCTTGTGAACCGACTTGTACTAACCCCGAATATGCACCAAGCAGTGTATCCCAAGCCGGTGTGCAAATCTGGATTTATTAAAAATTTAAAGAATGCAAAAAGTATAAGGCCTGAGAGCAGTCCAGGTAACATTTTAACAAGAAACTTTCCTACAACAAACATTTTAAAGTTGGAGATAATTAATACAAAAATTCAACAAAATTAACATCATAATTCTATAAAATTACATCAAGCATCGTTCGCCTTTTTCTATATTTGCTGATATTGAGTTAGTAAACAGTGAAGCTGCATCTTCGGTTGATTTGCTTTTTCTTTTTTTTTTTTGCTTTTTCTCGAAAATGAGATTATGTTTTTCAAGAAAATTTACTAGTCAGGTGTTTACTACTTTTTCCAGGATTTTTGATAAGATACTGAGAAGTGCTATTGGTCTGTAATTTTTGGGTTTAGCTTTGGCACCACTTTTATGTATCGGGCTTACTGCTGCAATCTTCTACTGTTCGGGAAATACACCTGTTTCTAGGCTTTCAACATTCTTTGTCCACAACAGTAATCTAAATGCAACACACTCTTGCCCAGCTCTTGTGCCAATCGGTTTAGAAAAGAAAAAATATTGTGTCCCACTGTGTGTGATCCGAGCTGTGTATACAAGCAGGGATAAAGAACACATACTCCACCCGGAGTATGTGTCAAGCCTGAAGACTGCCCAGGTAATATAAATCATAATGTAAAGGGCATAAGGGCAAAGGTGTAAGGCAAGAGTGTTTGCGCACTACATTCAATTAGACTCCGAGAAAAGTAGCTATAGTATTATTTGTATTGGGTTTGCGCACTTGATCCGAATTCCGTCCGTCCGAATTTAGAACATTCCCGGATCTTGAATTCGGACTCGGAAAGCGCTCTAAGAGTCATTTTAGAAAATTTCAGATCGTTGGAATCAATTTTTATTCGATTGTAACCGCTCTTACATCAACATCTTAAATTCCTGTGCCGTCGAAATGACGTCACTTTGATTTTACTTTTATTGGGTTTAACTTTTTGCTTTTTTCACTCACACGGTGTAGGTTGCAAAGGAGATCCCAACGCAGAGTACAGTGACTGTCCGAGTGCCTGTCAAGCGACTTGTGAAAAGCCGGACTCTAATCAACCGTGCACCAGGGAGTGCCTGCCAAGAGGTTGTGTTTGCAAACCAGGTTTTATTCGGCTTAAAAAAGGTGGAAAATGTATCAAGCCCGAAAGATGCCCAGGTAATAGTTTCTCACATTAATTATAAAAAGGATATCAGCATTGCGTATTAAAGTATCGTCACATTCTGATTTCACAGGTTTTTTTAAAGAAATATTAATAACTTTAAAGTCGAAAAGACTTGACTACTTACTTCTTGATTTGAGACTTTTACCTTGAATTTCTTTACTAAAACAGAGCCAGGTTGTGGAGGAGATCCCAACGCAGTGTACAAAGAGTGTCCGAGTGCTTGTGAACCGAGTTGTGCTCATCCGAACCCCAAAATTTGCACCATGCAGTGTATGCCAAGCGGTTGTGTTTGCAAACCTGGATTTGTTCTAAGCAAAAAAGGTGGAAAATGTATCAAGCCCGAAAACTGTCCAGGTATGTGTTTTTGAGTTTTTTCAAACGAAGCAAGCGCAAATATTTTAGGATTATCATTTTCAGTTGGTTGATAAAACATAAAATAGAGCATATATGTCGTTATAGGTATTCGTGATCTCAGCTTCAGATCAAACAGTTGAATGTATGAATATTTTATTTAGTATTTTTCAGACACTTGTTCTATTGATAATATTCGTATACATCATTGATCGAATTCAATTTTGGTCAAACGTTAATATTGCAGTAAACATTGCAGATCTATGTAAAGGAGATCGTAATGCAACATTTACGGAGTGCCCAAGATACCCACAAGCCACCTGTAAGCATCCGGACCCTCATGTGCTATGCAATGACACGTGTATGCCGCCTGGCTGTGTGTGCAAACAAGGATATCTATTGAACAAAAAAGGCGGACGGTGTATCAAGCCCGAAGACTGTCCAGGTGAGAAAAAGAAGCAAATTTTATTCTAGTTTTAGCTTAATAAGACTAAATTCTGTCTGTCAGATTTATTGTCTAACTGAGCTAAGTAAGGCTGTTATGATTGGTAGGGTAGGGTTGACCGCTGAACAACCACTGGTAGGGTTTGATATGATATTTTCTCGCTCCAGACGCTTAGTCCCATCGTCTACGACGCTACTCAATAGTACCGTGTTACGAACTTAAATCACCGATCAGTAGTCAGAATGTCACACAGCACTAGTATATAAATGGCGGTCTTTAAACACAAATTAGTAAATAACTCGTTTTTAAGTCACATGGTACACTGGACCACAATTGAAAAACTTATGCTGTGACATTTTGGGCGATGGGCCTAAGTTGCTAGTTTGGAGTTATTCCCAATAAAATTCAAAACGAAAAAGATTTATAGTGGAGTGCTTGGAGCGTTAAAACATGAAAACCTCGGATTTCTGTCACAGTAAATGAAATTTTAAAAATCAAAATGGAATGTTTAGCTAATAATATATAATAGGTTGGGGAAAAAGTTTCTTCGCATTTTTTAAGAAAATTCAAAACATTTTTTAACATAGTATGTTTACATTTAACTAAAGTATGTAGGTACCATTTTGTTCGATAACTTTTTGCCATCTTGTAGGTAGGGACATGATCCCATTGCTATAGAAATTTTGGGACTTCTGATCAAAATACCGCGACAAGTGGTTTTGGCAGTCCTCCCGTGATGTTAACCTGACACTGCCTAAAGAATTCTGAAGAGACCGAAACAGGTGGAAATCTGAAGGTGCAAGGTCAGGACTATACGGCGGATGCATTAACACCTCCCAGCCAAACTCTCTTAATTTTTGCTGAGTGGCTAAAGATGTGTGAGGTCTAGCGTTATCATGATGAAAAACCACACCCCTTCTGTTGATTAATTCCGGCCGCTTTCTCTCAACTTCTTGCTTTAATCTCATCAGTTGTTCGCAGTAGAGTTCAGAATCGATGGTCCTGCCTGGTGGTAACAGCTCATAATGAATAATGCCCTTCCAATCCCACCACACACACAGCATCACCTTGTTGCGAGTTAACCCGGGTTTTGCCACAGTCTGTGAAGCCTGACCGGCCTTTGACCACGACCTTTTTCGCACGTTCTTGTCGTACGTGATCCACTTTTCATCACCAGTTATCAGCTTCTTCAAAAATGGTTCGGTTTCATTACGTCGTAATAAAGAATCACAAATGAGTACACGGTTCATTAGGTTTCTTTCAGTGAGCTCGTGAGGTACCCAAATATCGAGCTTTTTTGTGTACCCAGTTTTTTTCAAATGCGCCAAAACTGTTTTGTGGTCAATTCCCAGTTCTTCAGCTACGTCGTAACTACTAATATGCCGATCTTGCTCCACTTTTTCAAAAATGGCATCCATTTTATCCGTAATAGGGCGACCAGAGCGACGTGCATCTTTGACATCAAAATTTCCGGATTGAAAACGCTTAAACCAAATTTGTGCTACTCTCACAGACACTGCACTAGGTCCATAAACATCGCAAATTTTTTTCGCGGCTTGCGTTGCATTTTTACCTTTTTTGTAGTAAAATTTTAAAATGTATCGAATTTCTTCATTAGATTCACTCATCTTGACAGTACGAAAAACAAATAAAAATCACACATTTTCCTAATTTGAATTTGGAATTATGTTCTTTAAAATTTATTTATTTATTTATTTATTTATTTAGTACATGGAAGACTTATAGCTAATAAAAACAAACAAAAAGAAGAAACCATAGTCACCAGAAAGCCAATTACAAGTCCTCACGTATAGATTTATAATAAAAATGAATTTTGATGTGAGCACAAAACAAAAAACTCCATAGGTAAAATAAATACAATATAAAAAAATAAACTTAGTTCGCAAAAATTACGTAAATGAAAGTATGAAACTATATGTAGATAAATTAATAGAAATAATTAAAATAACCTACCGCTACTTGAAAAAATTGAGGCTTAAGCACCTTCTGGCCGAATTCACACTAGTTGTGGATTAAACTTTCAATGATACCAAAACCAGCCAGATACACATAGTATAGCCAAAGAGATTTTATTACAAGTTCATACATACTATAATGCGAAAAGACTTTTTCCCCAACCTAATATATAAAAAAAGTTTACCTATAAAAATTGTGACATAGACTCGAAAACAAAAATTTTTAACTGTTCAAGTAGTATTACATATCAGGCTGTAGAATATTTAAATCGAAATTAAGTTAACCTATCTATTTATGTAGAGATAGTAATCGAGAAAAATAAGTTAATTAAGGAAAATTAAAAAAAGAAGAAAATGATTAATAAAGTATTTGTTCATTTAAACAATTTACATCGTTGTATATATCAAATATTTTCTTCGAGTTCATTTATTTGAATGATAGGTGGAGTATTGAAACAAGCTTTTAGCTAGCGTCCATAATTATTACGTTAGAGAAATAAAAACGGTATCAATTTTAAGTTATCAAAATTAAATATAGTATAAAAAACAAAAACCCACCTCGATCTTAAAAATTCATTCAATGTAACAAAAATCCGAGGTCAAAACCCCTAGGCCTTCCACTATTAGCTACATTGAAGATTGCTTCTTTTCATCATTTTAGCAAGTTTAAATTTGTGCTTAACTTTTTTTTATTATTTCTCTTTTCGTTTAGGTGGATGGCCGACATGTAGAGCGAATGAAACCTATGTCTACTGTAAAGTAGGCTGCCCAACTAACTATTGCCCAGTGGATGACAGCCTGGCTATTATCGCTTGCGATCCTATGTATCCTTGTCCCGGAGGCTGTGCTTGCAAAGGAGGCTATTTGATGGTCAGTGAGGAAGATGATAGATGCATTTTGTCTTCAGAATGTCGTAAGTACAAATCATTTTAGTAGTTTGATACTTATTCCTCAACGCCCAGAGCGGGAGAAGTAACATATCACTTAAAAAAAAAAGGCTAACTCCTCAAACGATCACAATCACAACACACACAAAACATAAACACAGCCACAAAAACACAATCACAATCTCACACAAAACATAAACATACACACAAACACACAATCACAATCTCATGCCAGCGACAATCAAGTGTCAAAAATGTAGGTAAACGTTATACAATTTTCGACAGATTAAAACTGAGATGAGATTGCATAAATGTTCATATGAATACGTGAATTGCCTGTGTGATTTGATTGAAGCATTAAACTCTCATGTTTTAGAATGTTGGCCGATTATACCCAAGAGCTAAAATCATCTGTAGCTCTCGAGATAAATGAAAATGCAGAACTCCTTTTAAAATGGAATTTATGTCTTTTTAGCGGAAATAGAATGTACCAGACCAAACGAGGTATGGGACCCACATGCGCCAGGTTGTTTACATGAAAGATGCGACGATAGACACATACCTTGCGATTTCCCATACCCCGGTCCACCAAGATGCAGATGTATTGAAGGCTACTACAGAAACCAGGATGATATCTGTGTACCGGAATGTCAATGTCGTAAGTATTATTTTCAAGAAGTACTGACGCTTCTGAACGTATATGGATTGGTCAATAGTATCCATAAAGAAAATATGCATACTCTCCGTATAGAGACCAATGTTAAAGGGAGCAAAAATTGTGGCCATTATTTTATAGCCAAACTAAAATGTGTTTATAACCAAGTAAAAGTCCCATGCAGACAGATATGTAACCAAAAAACTGTGGAATCGCATACACTGACTACTCTTTTACTAAATAATTAAAAATATGTAAACTTGGCTGCAACTGTCTTCCTGACCATCTTAGGAATGGTAGCGAAATATGCATACCAAATGAAAACGAGTGTCCTTGTAAGCGTTTTTACTTAAACATTGATCATCTGTTGCTTTTTAAGTCAGGTATTGATATATAAAAAAAAAAGCCAAGAACGGCATATAATTTGAAATGATGGCACCAGTGGAAAGGTTGAAAGTTTGAAAACAAAACCACTTCTGTGCCAGTAAAAATCATGACCATCGGACAAATGACAAAGTTCAAACTAAAAGAATAAAACACAAAATAGACATGAATGAGTTGCAGTCCAGCCAACCCATCGAAAACATAACAACACACAAACACATAGCAAACATAAAAAATGAAAAAAATACAGGTCTCGCAACGCAGGTCTTTCATCGCAAAACTAAATTAACTAATCTTAGTCACACAAAACTTAACTTAATCTAATTTCTTATCAAAAAAAGTATATACTAATTTAGCTGCTTCAGATGTAGGCTAAGCTAAAATACCATGAAACATTCCAATGTCCATTAACGACAATTTAATCGTCGAATCGAGTTGAGAAGTGCGTTTTTTTTGCTTGTGTATCGAACACATTCCACCAACACATGCTGTGCATCCTTTTTTTACCACACACCTCACAGTTACGAGAGTCCGATTTTCTCATGAGATAAGCAAAGTTGTTTAGTGAAATATGTCCTGACCTCAAACGATGCGCAGCAACAATTTGACGACGACCCAGTTCCGACAAAATGTTGTGAGATCTAATGTTAATTTATTCACTACCTACTTATATATAGGAGCATCTATCCAACGAATTTGTCATAAATTGTTACCTAATTAGTTAACTAACAACATTTTATAGTGACCTATTTCATTCATCATCATCATGATTTCAGCCAAAAGCCGTCTGACTGCTGGACATAGGCCTCCCCCAAGCACGTCCACTTTGACCGAATTTGTGCCTTCCGCATTCAGCGAACTCCTGCGGTTTTTAAAAGGTCGTCGGTCGTCTTCCGGTACGCGGTCGCCACTCCGGTTTCGGCCATCCGCTCTGCGAGCAATGTCCATTGCCACTTAAGTTTGGCAATTCTTCGGGCTATGTCGGTTACCTTGGGTTTTCTACGGATCTCTTCATTTCTGATTCTATCACGTAAGGAAACTCCAAGCATAGCCCTCTCCATTGCCTTTTGGGTGACTTTTAGCCTTTTGATAAAGCCCATTGTGAACGACCAGGTTTCAGTCATCACCTATAATATTAGTCATCTTTATTTCTTTAATAAATATAATGACTTGGCCATCGCACGGCCACATAATCACATAAGAATAATCTACTATTTTAAATATTCTTAATTGAACATAGCGCTAGCGGACCTAATTTTATAAACTGTTTGTTTTTTATGAAATTCTATACTTAACTCAATTTAGCCTACTATAAGATTGCTAAGATTTCAGTGTCATCGATTACCTTAGATACGCTGCGCCGACTTATAAGTAAAGTACAGATATATATATATTTTTTGGCTGGGTATTTATCAAATAACTTCTTCCACTCTGGGCGGAGCGGGAGGACGTGTCAGACTCTTATTAACTAAAACCCATCCGCTATCCTTCAGTTGCCTGTATGTTGCCAGGGGCAACGTTATCCCTTTCGGACTTTCCCGCGACCTCAGCAGGCATCGGCACTAGCGGACCCCATCAGTTGTGCTGACATCTCTTTGAGGCTCGCGTGGAACACAACGCACCGTCGACCTGGGCCTGGTCCTTATTGGACGGCGAGCTACCCATTGCTCACCGTCCACCGTAGGCACGGGCTTGCGCGCGTTACGGTGTCCGGGAATCCGCTTGCGACTCCCGACGTAGATTCTCCCTCACGCACTCCGCCTCCTCCTTCGCGAGCATTACTGCTTCGCAGAAGGAGGTGACGGCTTCCCATGCTCTCTCGCTCCGTACCTTGGTCTGGACCAGGGCCGGACGTGAGAGATCACCGCAGCCGATTGCCTCCACAAGGACACGGCGGTGCTTCGCCCAAGTCGGGCAGACCTCCACCGTATCCTTTGGGCGATCCACACAATGGTGACACACAGGCGTTTCCTCCCGCCTGATCCGGAACAAGAACCTCCCGAAATAACCGTGTTCGGTGAGGACCTGCGTCAGACTTTTCAAAGAGGGGTCTTGTCTCCGCAATTGTGGTGAAGTATAGGAATATTAAAGGAGACATCGTCTGTGACTGACTGTACCTATACCTACTTATCTATCTATTTTGGTAATGTAAGTGACGAAAAATTTTATGAACTGCAAAAGTAATTTTGTAATCGTGTATTATTTATATAGGATTACAAAGTTACTTATGCAGTAAGTATATCTTGAAAACGGGACTGAAATTGCGGTATGTTTTAGTTTTTCCTAACTTTATAGGCTAAATACTTATAGTATTCAAAATTTGATGCTTCACATAAGCATCAAATTTTGAATACTATCAGCTAGAAGGAAGTAGTATTCTGCTAGAAGTATCTTAGAATTTTGATGATCGGTGAGTGACTGTGCCAGTGACAAAATGAATAAATTTTGACTTGCAATAGTTCTTAAACTGTAAAATCCAATTGAATGTAATTTGGGAATATACCTAGCTATATTATGGACTTAAGCGCCAAAGTAGACCGCTTAAACGTAAAAACGATGTATTTGATACCATTATTTCATAGTTGAACTAACATATGGTTACAATGAAGTGGCAGTACCCTGCAGACAAATATGTCCGCCACAAAATTGTGAGATCGCATACCTTGAATGTGTTTGTAACAACGAATCAGAAATATGTGAACCAGGATGCGACTGTCTTCCCGATCATCATAGAAATGGTAGCGGAATATGCATACCGAATGAGCAGTGTCCCTGTAAGCGTGTTTACTACAGCATTACCACCATCTGTTGCTTTGTTAAGTCGAAAAACATAATCTCTTACTCGGCTAAAACATGTGCTTGAAATAGAATGGCTATTCCTGTGACGACTGAAGTTCACATACACGATCACTCTTTTACTCGATTTGCATTTGAACTGCACTTTTCCATAGACTGCACGATTTCCATGCTTCATACAAAACGTTTAATAATTGCTACTAAACATCACCTTTCGACCTCAATTTTGACAATGTAGGAACATATATCATTCTTAGATCCCTCAACTCCCGTGTGTGGGATAAACGAAATAGCCAGAAACTGCAGACGAATCTGCCCACCACAAACTTGCCTGAGCAAGTACGCGTTATTCCTTTGTATTGAAGACTTATCCTGTGAGCCAGGGTGCGACTGTATTCCCAATTATCTGAGAGGACGACAGAGGAATATGTATACCGAGCGAACAGTGTCCAGCGCGTAAGATATGGTCCATGTGGGCTGTCTATGCTTTCTGACTTTTTCTTCCTCTTCTTTTTCCTAAAGTCCTTTATTAAGTCCCAATATCTGTATGATTAGACTACTGTCTAACATGGCGTTTAAACGTAAAATCAGAAACTACGTATTCTGGGCATTTACCATTTGTTCATTCAGCATTATTGTATAGCCGAACCAATATGTGGTTACAACGAAGTGGCAGTACCCTGCAGACAAATATGTCCGCCACAAAACTGTGATATAGCGTACACTGAATACACTTGCACTGAAGAATCAAAAATATGTGAAACTGGGTGCAACTGTCTTCCCGATCATCTTAGGAATGGTAGCGGAATATGCATACCGAATGAGCAGTGTCCTTGTAAGCGTGTTTACTACAGCATTACCACCATCTGTTGCTTTGTTAAGTCAAAAAAGATAATCTCTTACTCGGCTAAAACATGTGCTTGTAATAGAATGGCTATTCCTGGGACGACTGAAGTTCACATACACGACCACTCTTTTACTCGATTTAACTGCACTTTACCATAGACTGCACGATTTCCATGCTTCATACAAAACGTTTAATAATTGCTACTAAACATCACCTTTCGATTTCAATTTTGACAATGTAGGAAAATATATAATTTTTAGATCCCTCAACTCCCGTGTGTGGGATAAACGAAATAGCCAGAGACTGCAGACAAATCTGCCCACCACAAACTTGCCTGAGCAAGTACGCGTTATTCCTTTGTATTGAAGACTTACCCTGTGAGCCTGGGTGCGACTGTATTCCAAATTATCTGAGGGACGACAGAGGAATATGTATACCGAGCGAGCAGTGTCCTGCGCGTAAGATATGGTTCATGTTGACTGTCTATGCTTTCTGACTTTT
Source organism: Xanthia icteritia (assembly GCA_949128155.2). NCBI lineage: Eukaryota > Metazoa > Arthropoda > Insecta > Lepidoptera > Noctuidae > Xanthia > Xanthia icteritia. Next base: position 7,925,404 of record OX421942.2, on the reverse strand, counting down.
TCTTCCTCTTCTTTTTCATAAAATCCTTTATTAAGTCCCAATATCTGTATGATAAGACTACTGTCTAACATGGCGTTAAACCGTAAAAACAGAAACTACGTATTCTGGGCATATACCATTTGTTCATTCAGCATTATTTTATAGCCGAACCAATATGTGGTTACAACGAAGTGGCAGTACCCTGCAGACAAATATGTCCGCCACAAAATTGTGATATAGCGTACACTGAATACACTTGCACTGAAGAATCAAAAATATGTGAAACTGGGTGCAACTGTCTTCCCGATCATCTTAGGAATGGTAGCGGAATATGCATACCGAATGAACAGTGTCTTCCGCGTAAGATATTATGTTTTATGTTAACTATCTTAGCTTTCTAACTTTGTATTTATTTATGTACAGTAAAATAGATACATATGCGACATTTATAAGTTTTGAGTATTGTGTTGTGTTGTTTCATTCCTCTTCTCTTCTTTTCTTCTTCTTTAGTAATTTTAAGTCGACCAGGTTTAAAGCATGCTGTAGGCTAATGAACTTGTGAGATGGTCTGTAAATAGCTCCACTGGCCTTGGGTAGGTACCATTTTTTGGTACACGGGCACATCCTTGCACTTGCACACCGATGTCGTAGTGCAGAAAGTTATGTTGTTCTTCCGATTTTTCTATTCGAAAACAACTTGAACGTAATCCTTCTTATCAGGAATGCGGAATCAGGAATGCAAATTTTTAGTTCAACCTTTTATTGAACAGCATAATTTAGTGCAATTTTGAACTTTTAGTTTTTTAGGCCCAAATAGTGCCTGAGAGCAATACTTGTGAACTCGTTATAAACTTGACTCACAAAATATTGTTTGTAAATATTTTGCTTTCGGTCGTACAAAGCCAAGGTTTCTTTCAATTGATTATTAACTAACAAACGGTTTGTTACGTTCCTAAAAAAATATTTATACTATTTTTGCAAGGAAAACGTGTATATTTACCTGGTTGTCTAGATAGATTTATCTCATTTGTTGGCTTAGGTATATGCTTCGGCCTATAAGCCAATTTCTATTATACAAATTTCTATAATATAAATTACTTTCTGCACGTTTTGTCTGCGGTGGGCGAAATGTGTGAAAAGATATTATTAATGCACCGGGCCGAATGAACGAATCTTTAAACTTAATTAACCACGTCTCTACTTCTGTTGCAGCCTGTCAAACTCCCGATGAATGCAAGCGCACCTGCGCAGAACCAAATCCTCCAAACTGTGTATATAATCCACCAAAAGTGAATATGAACGGTTGCGATTGTAAAGATGGATATATTCTATCAGAACTAGGAGGGGACTGCATCCCTATTAACCAATGTCCGCGTAAGTATCAGCATCTGGTCTTGTATTATTATTGGGTTTATTTTATCCTGTTTAGGAATCTACAGATTACTGTTAGGTTAGGTTTGGTTAAAATAGGGGCCTCCTCCCCCCTACTCGAGGTGGCCCGCAGAGGCGGGCCGGCACTAGCCGGGGATCGTGGAAGTCGCATTAGATCCCGTGATCCCCGGTGTAAGTGTGAGACGGAACACCGGGGTAGTTTTAGACAGTAAAAGTGACAGACCCTCCGCCCTCCCCAGGGCGTAGGACATCCATGAGGATATCTCCACGAAATCAAAAAAAAGGTTAAAATAAGGCACCCCTGCAAAACACTTGAGAAAATAAAAATCGTTTTCGCGGCTATAATGTTGGACAGTTGGGCAAGGCACAATATAACAATCTGATTCATAGTAGTCAATCTCTATAATGACTCCTTTTTCCTAAATATTTCAGCTGACATAGCTTGCGACGGTGATCCTAATGCAAGACCCAAACGTTGTCCTAAGCCATGCCCATCTACCTGCAAATCACCAAACCAATTTCCCTGCAAGAGAATGTGTGAACCTATCGCATGTGTATGCAAATCTGGATATATACTGTCTCATGACACTGGTCGATGCATCTTACCTGATAAATGTCCAGGTAAGTTAAACATATAAATTACAAAGAAAAAAAAACACTATAAAAATAAAGTGTAGAAAATACGACAAGGTGAAGTCTACACAGTGAAGGAGTTTTTAGTCTATAATGATGAAAAAACTTTATCTAACCTTTTAGAGAAACTTATATTCATATAATCATTTCAAGCTGGATGATTTTTCGATTTCATTCGGAATTTGACTGCTTTCTGACTGTTGCTATCACATAAGTTCCAGAAGTTATTTTCGATATTAGAGAAAAAACAATTAAACAAAAACAATATTAATATTTATTTTTATAAAACAATTTTCCAATATTTTTTAGGTGGAAACCCATGTGGCAAGAATGCTCACTTTGTCGATTGCAAGACGTACTGCCCAGGAGAATATTGCCCAGTAGATGACAATCGGGACTTAGTATATTGTGATCCTCCTCCAGCAGGCGAGTGCCTGTCTGGCTGTATTTGTAATGTGAATCATAGAAGGAAAAGCCTCGAAGATCCGAGATGTATCTTGTCGTCCGATTGCCGTAAGTGGTTTTTAATTTTAATTGCATTTTCGAGGATTGCAAAAAAAAAAACAAAGTTGGAATGGAATGGTAATAAGTTTTACTGCTTCCTATGCAGAAGCAATTTTTGACACAGAGGGGTTTTATTAGTTTAACGTGTGTATCTTGTATCTGTGTATCTGTCTGTGGCATCGTAGCTCCCAAACCGCTGAACCGTTTAGTTTTTTTGTTTTGTTTGAAAGGTGACTTGATTGAGAGTGTTCTTAGCTAAGATTCAAGAAAATCTATTCAGCCGTTTGAATATTATGAGCTTTTTTCTATTTGATGAATGGATGTGAGCATCTTCCACAGATCTGATCGTGTCGAAATTTGGTATTCTGTTACTTCAATAATATTAAAATAACATAATAACCTTGAACTGATGCTGCAGTATTACCTGGAATTTGCAGAATACCCAACTGCCTCACCAATTTACAGTAGAGTTATAGTGTTTGGGCTCATTGGAATGGTATCAATGAATAGGTTATAGATAGATGGTAATCAGGGTCTGACGATGGAGTAGCAACTAGAAATGAGAGCAAATTAGTAACTAACTTTGCTGTGGTAAAAATACGTATAGCTGCGCAAATTTAAGCGAGGCACGTGTCGATCGTAGCGTGTCTAATAGTTATAAGTATATAAAGCAGGAAATAAAAAGTTAAATTTTTTTTTTTTTTTTAAAACACCCTTATGTCGGAGGTTTTAATTTTTTTTAAATTTTCTTTGTAATGATTGTGATTTAAGAGCAGCAGCTACTGATAGTTTTTTTTCTTGTGGAGTTAGTGACTAACTTAGTGTCAGATATATATCTCTCAGGCATGCCAGTTTCCTCACGATGTTTTCCTTAACCATTTTTGTAGCAAGTGATAATTATACAAAACGCACATGAATCCGAAAAGTCTGAGGTGCGTGCCTTGGGTTCGAACTCGAGATCTATGACTTGGCAGTCTGATGGTCACACCACTAGGCTATCACTGCTGATTTTTCTACTGATAGTGAATATAATATTTGAAGTGAAGTAAATATTGTGAAAAGAAAATAATAAAATTATGTGTTGTGTGTATCATTAACAGAATTCTCGTACATATTGCATTTGAAGATTAAATTGTTTGTTATATGTTAAAGATGTTAATAAATTTATGTTACATAAATACACAAATATTGGTACTGATAAAAAAAATAGTAGCAGCAAACAAAGATTTAAGTATCCAAAACCCAATTTCATCAAAATGAACTTGTTTTAAAATTTTAGCTCGGGTGAATTGCACAAGACCTAACGAAAAATGGAGTTCCTGTCCATCAGCATGTCTTGCTGAAAATTGCGAAGATGTCTACAATCAACCTACTGTTTGCAATACTTTGGTATTGAACTGTGATCCTAGATGTATCTGTAAGAAGGATCACTTCAGGAATTCAAGTGGAATTTGTATTTCAGCTGAAGACTGTCGTAAGTTGAACTGTACTGTTGCAATGTGTTATTGTATATCTTATATTGCTTTCGTTCTGTATTTCTTTAGCTATGGCCAATCCACCGGCGTCCTGGCGTGCACAAATGGGTTCAATTGAATTGAAAAGAAAAAAAGTTACAGTTAATTAGGTATCACCAGTAGACGCCAATACGGAAAATATATATAGAAAAACAGAAAACAAAGATTCTAAAAACTATATTTTCGGTTTAAGAATCGTATCCACAACTCGTAGCAATTACTTTCTTCAAAAACATCTAACGTACAGTTTTAACTTTGCTATACGATTGTATTATGCGTATATAGATAACCGACCGTTAACAAAGATTACTACAAATATTGCAGCTCACAAAGGATGTAACGGCGATATGAACGCAACATGGTCGGATTGTCCCAGTAAATGTCCTGCAACCTGCTGCGATCCTGAGTCTGAAAGAATATGCACCACTGACTGTGCAAAACCCGGCTGCGTGTGCAAAAAGGGATTCATTCTGTCTAAACCTGGAGGTCCTTGCATTAGACCTTGGGACTGTCCAGGTAAGGCCATTCATCATAATTATTATTTCAGTCGAAAGACGCCCACTGCTTGACATAGGTCTATCCCAAGCGTCGCCACATGAAGCGGTTCTGTGCTTTCGCATTATCTGCATGCCATATAACTTACTTCTAACTTACCAGTAACAAAGATTACTACACATATTGCAGCTCACAAAGGATGTAACGGCGATATGAACGCAACATGGTCGGATTGTCCCAGTAAATGTCCTGCCACTTGCTGCGACCCTGATCCAATATGCACTAAAGACTGTGCAAAACCCGGTTGCGTGTGCAAAAAGGGATTCATTCTGTCCAAACCTGGAGGTCCTTGCATTAGACCCTGTGACTGTCCAGGTAAGGCCATTCATCATAATTATTATTTCAGTCGAAAGACGTCCACTGCTTGACATAGGTCTATCCCAAGCGTCGCCACATGAACCGGTCCTGTGCATTCGCATTATCTACATGCCATATAACGAAGTTCTAACCGACCAGTAACAAAGATTACTACACATATTGCAGCTCACAAAGGATGTAACGGCGATATGAACGCAACATGGTCGGATTGTCCCAGTAAATGTCCTGCCACTTGCTGCGACCCTGATCCAATATGCACTAAAGACTGTGCAAAACCCGGCTGCGTGTGCAAAAAGGGATTCATTCTGTCCAAACCTGGAGGCCCTTGCATTAGACCCTGTGACTGTCCAGGTAAGGCCATTCATCATAATTATTTTTTCAGTCGAAAGACGTCCACTGCTTCACATAGGTCTATCCCAAGCGTCGCCACATGAACCGGTCCTGTGCATTCGCATTATCTACATGCCATATAACGAAGTTCTAACCGACCAGTAACAAAGATTACTACACATATTGCAGCTCACAAAGGATGTAACGGCGATATGAACGCAACATGGTCGGATTGTCCCAGTAAATGTCCTGCCACTTGCTGCGACCCTGATCCAATATGCACTAAAGACTGTGCAAAACCCGGCTGCGTGTGCAAAAAGGGATTCATTCTGTCCAAACCTGGAGGCCCTTGCATTAGACCCTGTGACTGTCCAGGTAAGGCCATTCATCATAATTATTATTTCAGTCGAAAGACGTCCACCGCTTCACATAGGTCAATCCCAAGCGTCGCCACATGAACCGGTCCTGTGCATTCGCATTATCCACATGCTATATAACTTAGTTCTAACCGACCAGTAACAAAGATTACTACACATATTGCAGCTCACAAAGGATGTAACGGCGATATGAACGCAACATGGTCGGATTGTCCCAGTAAATGTCCTGCCACTTGCTGCGACCCTGATCCAATATGTACTAAAGACTGTGCAAAACCCGGCTGCGTGTGCAAAAAGGGATTCATTCTGTCCAAACCTGGAGGCCCTTGCATTAGACCCTGTGACTGTCCAGGTAAGGCCATTCATCATAATTATTATTTCTGTTGAAAGACGTCCACTGCTTCACATAGGTCTATCCCAAGCGTCGCCACATGAACCGGTCCTGTGCATTCGCATTATCTACATGCTATATAACTTAGTTCTAACCGACCAGAAACAAAGATTACTACACATATTGCAGCTCACAAAGGATGTAACGGCGATATTCATATCGCCGTTACATCTTTACCAGTAACAAAGATTACTAACTTACCAGTAACAAAGATTACTACACATATTGCAGCTCACAAAGGATGTAACGGCGATATGAACGCAACATGGTCGGATTGTCCCAGTAAATGTCCTGCCACTTGCTGCGACCCTGATCCAATATGCACTAAAGACTGTGCAAAACCCGGTTGCGTGTGCAAAAAGGGATTCATTCTGTCCAAACCTGGAGGTCCTTGCATTAGACCCTGTGACTGTCCAGGTAAGGCCATTCATCATAATTATTATTTCAGTCGAAAGACGTCCACTGCTTGACATAGGTCTATCCCAAGCGTCGCCACATGAACCGGTCCTGTGCATTCGCATTATCTACATGCCATATAACGAAGTTCTAACCGACCAGTAACAAAGATTACTACACATATTGCAGCTCACAAAGGATGTAACGGCGATATGAACGCAACATGGTCGGATTGTCCCAGTAAATGTCCTGCCACTTGCTGCGACCCTGATCCAATATGCACTAAAGACTGTGCAAAACCCGGCTGCGTGTGCAAAAAGGGATTCATTCTGTCCAAACCTGGAGGCCCTTGCATTAGACCCTGTGACTGTCCAGGTAAGGCGATTCATCATAATTATTATTTCTGTCGAAAGACGTCCACTGCTTCACATAGGTCTATCCCAAGCGTCGCCACATGAACCGGTCCTGTGCATTCGCATTATCTACATGCCATATAACGAAGTTCTAACCGAACAGTAACAAAGATTACACATATTGCAGCTCACAAAGGATGTAACGGCGATATGAACGCAACATGGTCGGATTGTCCCAGTAAATGTCCTGCCACTTGCTGCGACCCTGATCCAATATGCACTAAAGACTGTGCAAAACCCGGCTGCGTGTGCAAAAAGGGATTCATTCTGTCCAAACCTGGAGGCCCTTGCATTAGACCCTGTGACTGTCCAGGTAAGGCCATTCATCATAATTATTATTTCAGTCGAAAGACGTCCACTGCTTCACATAGGTCAATCCCAAGCGTCGCCACATGAACCGGTCCTGTGCATTCGCATTATCCACATGCTATATAACTTAGTTCTAACCGACCAGAAACAAAGATTACTACACATATTGCAGCTCACAAAGGATGTAATGGCGATATGAACGCAACATGGTCGGATTGTCCCAGTAAATGTCCTGCCACTTGCTGCGACCCTGATCCAATATGCACTAAAGACTGTGCAAAACCCGGTTGCGTGTGCAAAAAGGGATTCATTCTGTCCAAACCTGGAGGCCCTTGCATTAGACCCTGTGACTGTCCAGGTAAGGCCATTCATCATAATTATTATTTCTGTTGAAAGACGTCCACTGCTTCACATAGGTCTATCCCAAGCGTCGCCACATGAACCGGTCCTGTGCATTCGCATTATCTACATGCTATATAACTTAGTTCTAACCGACCAGAAACAAAGATTACTACACATATTGCAGCTCACAAAGGATGTAACGGCGATATGAACGCAACATGGTCGGATTGTCCCAGTAAATGTCCTGCCACTTGCTGCGACCCTGAACCAATATGCACTAAAGACTGTGCAAAACCCGGTTGCGTGTGCAAAAAGGGATTCATTCTGTCCAAACCTGGAGGCCCTTGCATTAGGAGTCTCGCTTGTGCTGCGTTCCGATGCGGACGCGTTTGCATATTCTTTATTTCGGTTAGCGCGGCGCAAGCTGTCGCTCGTAATTTACCCGCCATGAGTAATGAACTGGTGGCGAATGAGCTGTTGGCGTTCCTGCAGCAGAAGCTGGATGTGATGGACGAGGTGTCCGCTGTCCAGATCTGCGCAACGAACTTCAGCGAGGACGACATAGCTGCTGCCAAGCTGTTGTTGTACAGTGTGCTGAACAAGCGCGACCAGATGGTGTCCCGCCGGCGTGACGGGACTGAGAGGAGCCTGCAGGATATAATCACGCTGCTCAAGGAGACCGACCCTGACGACGTGCCGACGTTTGTGCCAAAGGAGCTACACAAGCTTCCTCCCGTCACCTTCGACCACGTCGATGTAACGAGCCTTCTGAAGGACATTGTCTTTCTGAAGGCCCGCCTCGCGGATGTGCTAACGAAATTAGATGCATCCCAAAACACCGTCACTGATTTGCGTAAAGAAGTGAGTGATTTGCGCAATAGCGTGGCGGTAATTAGGTCACCTGTCGATGCGTCAAACGTAAACACATGTCGCGGAGCCGGCCTCGATATATCGTCGTCGAATTCCGCGTCAGCAGTTTCGTCGCCAGCGCATCCGTCGATTGCTGAGCTTGCAGAGCGCCCCGCCACCGCCGGCGCGCACCGAAGTCCCATGCATGTCATCGCGGCTCCTCCGCGCAGCGCCGCCCGCACCCCTTGCCCCGTCGCGCTGCCAGTGACTGCAGCCCTGGCGAAACCCCTACTAAGGAATTTCGCTAGCGTTACCGCGAGTGCCCCTGGCGCTCCTAGTATCAAGCCCATGCCAGAAAAGGCGCCTAATAAGGCTGATATTGATGACGGTTTCGTGACGGTGCAAAGGAGGAAGCGCCGATCGCGAACGAACAAGAACCGCTGCGGCAAAGCTCCTATGGACTCCGAAGTGAGCCTGCGTGCCGCAAAGCCGAACACACCGGTGTACATCTCCCGCCTACACTACACCACTAAGGCGGAGGACATCGTGGAGTACGTGCGCCAAAAGACGAGGTACATGCCGAGGGTGCAGTTACTAGAATCGCACCGTAACGTCAACTTCAAGGCGTTCGTCGTGCGAGTACCGAACTGTTATCTGCCCCTCGTCATGGAAGAGGACTTTTGGCCGCAGGATGTGGTGTTCCGTCGCTTCCGCGGACAAGTTCCACAGGACAGCACAAAGTTAAGCTAGTGCAAAATGAAGTGCTACTAACATAGTTTAAGCCTATTTATTAACACAATTTTTTTTTTTTTTTTTTTTTTTTTATATTCAAATATGTATGTTTAGGTTAAGGTATTTGTCTATGGGCCAGTGTTGCCTGAAATAAATGGTATTATTATTATTATTATTAGACCCTGTGACTGTCCAGGTAAGGCCATTCATCATAATTATTATTTCTGTTGAAAGACCTCCACTGCTTGACATAGGTCTATCCCAAGCGTCGCCACATGAACCGGTCCTGTGCATTCGCATTATCTACATGCCATATAACGAAGTTCTAACCGACCAGTAACAAAGATTACTACACATATTGCAGCTCACAAAGGATGTAACGGCGATATGAACGCAACATGGTCGGATTGTCCCAGTAAATGTCCTGCCACTTGCTGCGACCCTGATCCAATATGCACTAAAGACTGTGCAAAACCCGGCTGCGTGTGCAAAAAGGGATTCATTCTGTCCAAACCTGGAGGCCCTTGCATTAGACCCTGTGACTGTCCAGGTAAGGCCATTCATCATAATTATTTTTTCAGTCGAAAGACGTCCACTGCTTCACATAGGTCTATCCCAAGCGTCGCTACATGAACCGGTCCTGTGCATTCGCATTATCTACATGCCATATAACGAAGTTCTAACCGACCAGTAACAAAGATTACTACACATATTGCAGCTCACAAAGGATGTAACGGCGATATGAACGCAACATGGTCGGATTGTCCCAGTAAATGTCCTGCCACTTGCTGCGACCCTGATCCAATATGCACTAAAGACTGTGCAAAACCCGGCTGCGTGTGCAAAAAGGGATTCATTCTGTCCAAACCTGGAGGCCCTTGCATTAGACCCTGTGACTGTCCAGGTAAGGCCATTCATCATAATTATTATTTCAGTCGAAAGACGTCCACCGCTTCACATAGGTCAATCCCAAGCGTCGCCACATGAACCAGTCCTGTGCATTCGCATTATCCACATGCTATATAACTTAGTTCTAACCGACCAGTAACAAAGATTACTACACATATTGCAGCTCACAAAGGATGTAACGGCGATATGAACGCAACATGGTCGGATTGTCCCAGTAAATGTCCTGCCACTTGCTGCGACCCTGATCCAATATGTACTAAAGACTGTGCAAAACCCGGTTGCGTGTGCAAAAAGGGATTCATCCTGTCTAAACCTGGAGGTCCTTGCATTAGACCCTGGGACTGTCCAGGTAAGGCTTATCATCATAATTATTATTTCAGTCGAAAGACGTCCACTGCTTCACATAGGTCTATCCCAAGCGTCACCACATGAACAGGTCATGTGCTTCTCAAGTTTTCTCCAGTCCGTATAACTTGTGTGAGAATTAGCTGTCATTTACGTATTAAGTTCTGTATAACGGACCAGTTACAAAATATTTGTGCAAATTTGCAGCTCACATAGGTTGTAATGGCGATATGAATGCAACATGGTCGGATTGTCCCAGTAAATGTCCTGCCACTTGCTGCGACCCTGATCCAATATGCACTAAAGACTGTGCAAAACCCGGCTGCGTGTGCAAAAAGGGATTCATTTTATCTAAACCTGGTGGTCCTTGCATTAGACCCTGGGACTGCCCAGGTAAAACCATTCATCATCATCATAATTTACATATATACGTCTATCCCAAGCGTCGCAACATGGGCAGGTCATGTGCTTCTCGCATTATCTTCAGTCCATATAATTGTGTGAGAATTAGCTTGTATTTACGTACCTATTTAATTCTGTATAACTGACCAGCAACATAAAATTTGTGCAAATATTGCAGCTCAAAAAGGATGTAAGGGTGATATGAACGCAACATGGTCGAATTGTCCCAGTAAATGTCCTGCCACTTGCTGTGACCCTAATCCAATATGCACTAAATACTGTGCAGATCCCGGCTGCACATGCAATGACGGATTCATTCTGTCTGAACCTGGTGGTCCTTGTATTAGACCCTACTTCCATTGGAGTAATGACTGGATTACAATCCGTCATATCAAAATCCTTCAAAACATTTAGAACGTATTGTTCTTGATCAAGATAAATCGCACTTTTATCTCTCCTAAGTCTCATGCCTAACACGTGTCTAGCAGGACATAAATCCTTAACTTTAAATGATTTAAGCAAGCCATTTTTTTATTTCTACTTCTCGGTTTCATTATATTTGGAATAAAATATAAAAGTGTCATGTTCTATTTTCGATTGTACAAAACCTAAATTCTACATCTCCTGATCATGCTCATGGAACCAAGCGTTTGACGCTTGCAATTTATATACCTTTGCCTCCTAACTTTTAACAATCACCCCTCAGGCTGAAGCGTGTAGATGTCATCTATTAGCTTGCCATACAGGAAAGCAGTTGTAACATCCCATTGGTAAATGAGCCAATCGTATTCTACAGCTAATGAGAATAGTAATCGTAAGGTTGAGCTTCTTACGACCGGAGAATGCGTTTCATTGTAGTCTATTCCACGTACCTGCGTAAATTCTTTAGCTACCAGCCTGGCCTTATATTTCGACACTTTACCGTCACTGTCTCGTTTAATTTTGAAGACTCATTTGCAATATATTGGCTTTTTATCACGTGGTAAATTTACCAGTGACCACGTGTGATACTCGTTTAATGATTTCATTTAATCATCCATAGCATTTTGCCATATATTAGAATCAGGCCTTGCCAATGCTTCTTCAATTGTTATTGGATCGCCATCGATTTGCGCGATAGCATTATATATAACAGGCTTGCGCTCACGAAAATTGTATCTTTGTTCTGGTTCCGCTGTACTTATCGTGGTAGCAACCGTTTCATCAGGCGCCGCAGCCACCTCAGTGTCAATACACTCCGCTTCATGAAACTCTTGTTCATTTAGTATATTATTATTAGACGCACCACTTTCAACCACAGGTTCTATCCGTTCCTTCTCTATATCAATAGGAACGACTGTGTTCTTCGTTATGTCGGTACCATCTCCAGGAAAAACATTTTCCAAAAATTTAACATTTCTTGAGAATGTTATCTGACCTGTTATTGGACTCATCAGTCGATAATCTTTAGTAGTTTCGCTGTAGCCGATGAAAATCATTTCTTCAGTTAAATATACCACTGTACATACCACTTCGGCCCAATACTTTTTACTAAGTTTGGCCTCACAAAGCAACGTTCTTGCTTTTTCTATGATCGTTCTGTTTGCCCTTTCAGCCACACCATTTTGCTCAGGCATATACGGAACCGTTTTCTGATGTTTTATACCAGCTGATCTTAAAATCTTATCGAAGGCTTGGTTACAGAATTATTTACCATTGTCAGATCTGAGACACTTCATCGACTTTCCTGTCTGCCTCTCCACTTCCGCCTTATATTCACGAAATTTATCGAGGGTTTGACTCTTATTTTTCTAGAAGTAAACATGCGTCTTAAGTGTATAATCATCGATAAACAACAGCATATATCAAAATCCACTGAATGATGGTTCTTCCATCGGTCCGCATAAATCACTATGTACAATTTCCAAAACCTCTTTCACTCGTGTACCTTGATTTTTGATAGAGCTCTAACAAGTTTTTCTATTTATGCACAGAACACATGGTTCAATTATATTATCACTTGATTTAAAATTCAATCCAGTCACCATATTTTTCAATGAATTCATATAGTTTTGTCCCGAATGTGCTAATCTTCTATGCCAAATATTTGACAAAATTTCATTTGACAAAATCAAGTAGACAACACAGTTTTCTTTTTCGATCAACTCGAAAATTCCATCAACCTCCTTGCACGATGCTACTATTGGGTCAGTTTTATTTATAATAGAACAACCTTTTTTGTCAAATTTTACAGCGAACTCCTTCTTTACAAGATCGCTTACTGAAATTAAATTCATAGAAAGTCCGGGAACATAATAAACATTCGTTAATAGGTAGGTAGTTCAGTGGTATTATTAACTTTCGGGATGGCATTCCCTCTTCCTATAACTTTCATTTCTTCCCCGCTTGCAACTTTTTTTATATTTCAATCATTCTGTTGTCTTTTGTAATTCAAAAATGTTCCGGCATCGTTCGTCATGTGGTTCGAGCAGCCACTGTCCAAGTACCATCGGTCCTTTTTCACCGTGTTTGCCATACTCAAGCATGGATTCGCTATCTTACTGACTTTGCATTCAGATACTTAATGACATTTGAAGCACTTGAATATCAATGCATTTTTCTTTTCAAACTTATTTTTATTTTGCCATTGTAACTAGGGCTTGTTCTCTATTCTGACTTTTTTCAATCTATTGGCTTGCTTATTGCATCAACTTTGATTTTAACTGCTCAAGTTTAATTTCTTTTCCGCCATTGTCTATCCCCATTATAAATGGGTTGTAATCTGACGATAAACCGCTTAATAATATAGAAATTATCCACTCGTCAGACGTTTTTGCATCTATGTCTGCAAGTTGTTGCGCCAAACAAATTATTTTGGATATATATGTTTCCATGGTTTCGCAATTTTCTAGTCGGCATTGCCATAACTCTCGTTGCGATCTGATTCGTCTGCCGCAACCCTTGGTTTCGTAAGCCTCGCTGAGACTCACCCAAACTTCGCGTGCTATCTTCGCACTATACACATGTGCGAAACATGCAGGCTCAAGTAGCAGACAATTAACGTCGTTCGTGCCTTCCTGTCAGTATTTTTCAATTCAGCTGTTATCTCTGTAGTTTCAATTACCTAGAACCAGTTTTGGTTGATTTCCAACAAGCGAAGTCCTCAGCACCATTCAATTTTCTTATCCCACAAATTGAACCTGAATGTTCTTCTGCCGTGACGAGAATTTAACAACTGACACCTTTTTAAGATTCCTATTCATATAAATTGTGTTCTAGCTTCTAGGCGTTTTTGGAGCATGGGGCTGGGCCCATAACCTGTTGAAATCAAGAGGCTATTTGGATCGAATACATTTATTAACACCACTATTATTATAATAAACAATGACTTTTTTTCCTTGACGGAACAGTCTGTAGTGACATATTCTAAACAGTTTTACTCGAATCTTAAAACACTGTCATGTAGGTATACAACCTCCATCAACGTCCACTACTGTATATAAGGCTCTCCCAAGCGTCGCACCATGGACAGGTCATGTGCTTCTCGCATTATCTCCAGTCCATATAATTGTGTCAGAATTAGCTTGTATTTACGTACCTATTTAATTCTGTATGACTGACCAGTAACTAAAATTCTGTGCAAATATTGCAGCTCAAAAAGGATGTAAGGGTGATATGAACGCAACATGGTCGAATTGTCCCAGTAAATGTCCTGCCACTTGCTGCGACCCTAATCAAAATTGCACTGAAGAATGTGCAGATCCTGGCTGCGTATGCAATGACGGATTCATTCTGTCTGAACCTGGTGGTCCTTGTATTAGACCCTGGGACTGTCCAGGTAAGGCCATTTATCATCATCATTTAAGTCGAAAGAAGTCCACTACTGCATATAGGACTTTCCGAAGCGTCGCACAATGGGCAGGTCATGTGCTTCTCGCATTTTCTCCAGTACATATAATTGTCTGAGAATTAGCTTGTATTTACGTACCTATTTAATTCTGTATAACTGACCAGTAACAAAAAAAATGTGCAAATATTGCAGCTCAAAAAGGATGTAAGGGTGATATGAACGCAACATGGTCGAATTGTCCCAGTAAATGTCCTGCCACTTGCTGCGACCCTAATCCAAATTGCACTGAAGAATGTGCAGATCCCGGCTGCGTATGCAATGACGGATTCATTCTGTCTGAACCTGGTGGTCCTTGTATTAGGCCCTGGGACTGTCCAGGTAAGGCCATTTATCATCATCATTTAAGTCGAAAGACGTCCACTGCTTGAAATAGGTCTATCCCAAGCGTCGCCACATGGTCAGGTCATGTGTTTCTCGCATTATTTCCAGTACATATAACTGTGTAAGAATTAGCTTGTATTAAAGTACCTATTTAATTCTGTATAACTGACCAGTAACAAAAATAATGTGCAAATATTTCAGCTCCAAAAGGATGCAAGGGTGATATGAACGCAACATGGTCAAATTGTCCCAGTAAATGTCCTGCCACTTGCTGCGACCCTAATCCAAATTGCACTGAAGAATGTGCAGATCCCGGCTGCGTATGCAATGACGGATTCATTCTGTCTGAACCTGGTGGTCCTTGTATTAAACCCTGCGACTGTCCAGGTAAGGCCATTTATCATCATTTCAGTCGAAAGACGTTCATTGCTTGAAATAGGTCTTTCCCAAGCGTCGCACAATGGGCAAGTCATGTGCTTCTCGCATTATCTCCAGTAAATATAATTGTCTGAGAATTAGCTTGTATTTACGTACCTATTTAATTCTGTATAACTGACCAGTAACAAAAAATTTGTGCAAATATTGCAGCTCAAAAAGGATGTAAGGGTGATATGAACGCAACATGGTCGAATTGTCCCAGTAAATGTCCTGCCACTTGCTGCGACCCTAATCCAAATTGCACTGAAGAATGTGCAGATCCCGGCTGCGTATGCAATGACGGATTCATTCTGTCCGAACCTGGTGGTCCTTGTATTAGGCCCTGGGACTGTCCAGGTAAGGCCATTTATCATCATCATTTAAGTCGAAAGACGTCCACTGCTTGAAATAGGTCTATCCCAAGCGTCGCCACATGGGCAGGTCATGTGCTTCTCGCATTATCTCCAGTGCATATAATTGTGTGAGAATTTGCTTGTATTTACGTTCCTTTTTAATTCTGTATAACTGACCAGTAACAAAACTTTTGTGCAAATATTGCAGCTCAAAAAGGATGTAAGGGTGATATGAACGCAACATGGTCGAATTGTCCCAGTAAATGTCCTGCCACTTGCTGCGACCCTAATCCAAATTGCACTGAAGAATGTGCAGATCCCGGCTGCGTATGCAATGACGGATTCATTCTGTCTGAACCTGGTGGTCCTTGTATTAGGCCCTGGGACTGTCCAGGTAAGGCCATTTATCATCATCATTTAAGTCAAAAGACGTCCACTGCTTGAAATAGGTCTATCCCAAGCGTCGCCACATGGTCAGGTCATGTGTTTCTCGCATTATCTCCAGTCCACATAATTGTGTGAGAATTAGTTTCTGTTTACGTACATATTTAATTCTGTATAACTGACCAGTAACAAAAAAATTGTGCAAATATTTCAGCTCAAAAAGGATGCAAGGCTGATATGAACGCAACATGGTCAAATTGTCCCAGTAAATGTCCTGCCACTTGCTGCGACCCTAATCCAAATTGCACTGAAGAATGTGCAGATCCCGGCTGCGTATGCAATGACGGATTCATTCTGTCTGAACCTGGTGGTCCTTGTATTAAACCCTGCGACTGTCCAGGTAAGGCCATTTATCATCATTTCAGTCGAAAGACGTTCATTGCTTGAAATAGGTCTATCCGAAGCGTTGCCACATGGGCAGGTCATGTGCTTCTTGCGTTATCTCCAGTACATGTAATTGTGTGAGAATTAGCTTGTATTAACGTACCTATTTAATTCTGTATAACTGACCAGTAACAAAAATTTTGTGCAAATATTGCAGCTCAAAAAGGATGTAAGGGTGATATGAACGCAACATGGTCGAATTGTCCCAGTAAATGTCCTGCCACTTGCTGCGACCCTAATCCAAATTGCACTGAAGAATGTGCAGATCCCGGCTGCGTATGCAATGACGGATTCATTCTATCTGAACCTGGTGGTTCTTGTATTAAACCCTGCGACTGTCCAGGTAAGGCCACTTATCATCATTTCAGTCGAAAGACGTTCATTGCTTGAAATAGGTCTATCCCAAGCGTCGCCACATGGGCAGGTCATGTGCTTCTCGCATTATCTCCAGTGCATATAATTGTGTGAGAATTAGCTTGTATTTACGTTCCTTTTTAATTCTGTATAACTGACCAGTAACAAAAATTTTGTGCAAATATTGCAGCTCAAAAAGGATGTAAGGGTGATATGAACGCAACATGGTCGAATTGTCCCAGTAAATGTCCTGCCACTTGCTGCGACCCTAATCCAAATTGCACTGAAGAATGTGCAGATCCCGGCTGCGTATGCAATGACGGATTCATTCTATCTGAACCTGGTGGTTCTTGTATTAAACCCTGCGACTGTCCAGGTAAGGCCATTTATCATCATTTCAGTCGAAAGACGTTCATTGCTTGAAATAGGTCTATCCCAAGCGTCGCCACATGGGCAGGTCATGTGCTTCTCGCATTATCTCCAGTGCATATAATTGTGTGAGAATTAGCTTGTATTTACGTTCCTTTTTAATTCTGTATAACTGACCAGTAACAAAACTTTTGTGCAAATATTGCAGCTCAAAAAGGATGTAAGGGTGATATGAATGCAACATGGTCGAATTGTCCCAGTAAATGTCCTGCCACTTGCTGCGACCCTAATCCAAATTGCACTGAAGAATGTGCAGATCCCGGCTGCGTATGCAATGACGGATTCATTCTGTCTGAACCTGGTGGTCCTTGTATTAGGCCCTGGGACTGTCCAGGTAAGGCCATTTATCATCATCATTTAAGTCGAAAGACGTCCACTGCTTGAAATAGGTCTATCCCAAGCGTCGCCACATGGTCAGGTCATGTGTTTCTCGCATTATCTCCAGTCCACATAGTTGTGTGAGAATTAGTTTCTGTTTACGTACATATTTAATTCTGTATAACTGACCAGTAACAAAAAAATTGTGCAAATATTTCAGCTCAAAAAGGATGCAAGGGTGATATGAACGCAACATGGTCAAATTGTCCCAGTAAATGTCCTGCCACTTGCTGCGACCCTAATCCAAATTGCACTGAAGAATGTGCAGATCCCGGCTGCGTATGCAATGACGGATTCATTCTGTCTGAACCTGGTGGTCCTTGTATTAAACCCTGCGACTGTCCAGGTAAGGCCATTCATCATCATTTCAGTCGAAAGACGCCCACTGCTTGAAATAGGTCTATCCCAAGCGTCGCCACATGGGCAGGTCATGTGCTTCTCGCATTATCTCCAGTCCATATAATTGTGTGAGAATTAGCTTGTGTTTACGTACCTATTTAATTCTGTATAACTGACCAGTAACAAAAATTTTGTGCAAATATTGCAGCTCAAAAAGGATGTAAGGGTGATATGAACGCAACATGGTCGAATTGTCCCAGTAAATGTCCTGCCACTTGCTGCGACCCTAATCCAAATTGCACTGAAGAATGTGCAGATCCCGGCTGCGTATGCAATGACGGATTCATTCTGTCTGAACCTGGTGGTCCTTGCATTAGGCCCTGGGACTGTCTAGGTAAGGCCATTTATCATCATCATTTAAGTCGAAAGACGTCCACTGCTTGAAATAGGTCTATCCCAAGCGTCGCCACATGGTCAGGTCATGTGTTTCTCGCATTATCTCCAGTCCACATAATTGTGTGAGAATTAGTTTCTGTTTACGTACATATTTAATTCTGTATAACTGACCAGTAACAAACAAATTGTGCAAATATTTCAGCTCAAAAAGGATGCAAGGGTGATATGAACGCAACATGGTCAAATTGTCCCAGTAAATGTCCTGCCACTTGCTGCGACCCTAATCCAAATTGCACTGAAGAATGTGCAGATCCCGGCTGCGTATGCAATGACGGATTCATTCTGTCTGAACCTGGTGGTCCTTGTATTAAACCCTGCGACTGTCCAGGTAAGGCCATTTATCATCATTTCAGTCGAAAGACGTTCATTGCTTGAAATAGGTCTATCCGAAGCGTCGCCACATGGGCAGGTCATGTGCTTCTCGCATTATCTCCAGTCCATATAATTGTGTGAGAATTAGCTTGTATTTACGTACCTATTTAATTCTGTATAACTGACCAGTAACAAAAATTTTGTGTAAATATTGCAGCTCAAAAAGGATGTAAGGGTGATATGAACGCAACATGGTCAAATTGTCCCAGTAAATGTCCTGCTACTTGCTGCGACCCTAATCCAAATTGCACTGAAGAATGTGCAGATCCCGGCTGCGTATGCAATGACGGATTCATTCTATCTGAACCTGGTGGTTCTTGTATTAAACCTTGCGACTGTCCAGGTAAGGCCATTTATCATCATTTCTTGATTGATATACTGGCATTCAACGCGTACAGACGTGCTCATCAATGCATAATATCAATAAAATAAATTAACGCTTGCATAAATAGTGACCTAGTTTCAGTGTATTAGCGTGTTATACAAATAAACAATTTATAGTGATAAGTTACAAGAATGAACTGATTAATATATTTTTATAAGCTGATACATGGCGGACAGCCCCTTTAATCGGAGTGCGATGATGCGACGCAGCCCTCCACCGACACCAACCCCGGTACCGACACCAGCACCAGCACCGACATCGCCCCAACAACTAAGACAGGACCAGGATGAGAAAGTTGAAGTTGTGTCCACTCCGGAGATTCAGAACTGGATGGGGTCTATTGAGCAGTGTCTGAATGAGGTCTGTGCTATTGCTTCTGAGGGTAAGTTAAACGCTGATCAGAAGCTAAAAATAAATAATCTTTGCCGGAAAGTTGGACATGGAGTTTCGCAGATGGCTGTTCAATACCAGTCTCTAAAACAAAAAGCCATACAAACCCATACCTCCCTTAAAACCATGACCGAAGCTCGAGACTTATCAGATTGTCTAATGGAGATGAACCGGACGATTCAGGAGTCCTGTACGAAGCAGGAAGCAACATCTACATCTTTTGCAGCTATTGTGAAGAATGGGTCCAAAACCTTTGTTCGTCCTAATACTTTTAGCTCTGTGGCCATTTATCCCAGTGACCACTCAAAAACCAGTGACGAAACCAAGAACATGGTCCAAAAAATCATATGCCCTGGGGAAATGAAGCTGAAAGTACGAGGCGTACGCAAAATTGGAAAAGGAGGACTCATAATCAGCACTGAGACCAAAGATGACCTAGACAGGCTCAAGCAAACAGTCCAACTAGCTTCATCAGGGCTTACCGTCGACGAACCTAAAAAGCGCAAACCTCGCATTATAGTAATAGGAGTTCCTACAACAATGGCTGAAAATGAGGTTTATAAATGTATTTATGAACAAAACTTGGCCGACAAACTGCCCACTATATCCATAGATACATTTTTGACCTCTATAAAACTAAGCCACAAATCTGGCAGGAAAGATGCTGAGACTTGCAACTTTATTATAGAAGTTCCAGCCGTCATACGTAAGGCCCTCATCACACAAGACAGATTATTTATAAATTGGTCATCCTGCCCGGTACGAGACTTCACACTGGTAACAAGATGTTACAAATGCCAGCAGTATGGTCATGCAGCCAAATCATGCAAAATTGCTGCCCCTATGTGTGGACATTGCGGTGAAGAAGGGCACACTATCCAAGACTGCGCAAAGAAAGCCGGTGCGCCAAAATGTGCTACATGTTTGCGCTTTAAAAAACAAGCCAACCACAAGACGGGAGACGCAGATTGCCCGGCTAAAAAAGCTGCCGAATACAGGTACATCAACTCGATCGATTATGAAGGCGCCTAAGAGCGCCACATACTTGTGTATATTTTAGACGTAATTTATTATTGTTATTTTTCTAGTTTAGTTATGGATAATAACTTAATTACCGACATTGATAACACATTTTTAACTGTCTCAAAGACATGTGACGTTGAGGATTGCAGACAATATCTTTCCGATTATAAAAAGTCACTAACCGTACTGACCCAAAACATTCGTAGTATTTATAAGAACATGGATAGCTTTAAAATTTTCCTTCATAGA
Source organism: Xanthia icteritia (assembly GCA_949128155.2). Taxonomy (NCBI): domain Eukaryota; kingdom Metazoa; phylum Arthropoda; class Insecta; order Lepidoptera; family Noctuidae; genus Xanthia; species Xanthia icteritia. Next base: position 7,904,531 of record OX421942.2, on the reverse strand, counting down.
CTTAACTTTGATTGTGATATAATGGTACTAACCGAGTGCTGGCTGGCTAACCGCATAGATAACCTCCCAGTAATACCTGGTTACAACTTATTGCATACCAATAGAAACCACAATCAAAATGATGGTGTGGTAGTCTTTGCTAAGGAATCATTAAAGGTAACAGTCGAGGAACCTACTCCACAAGACTGTATGATTAATTGCTTAGTTATCAAAATTGGTACATCCACAGCGATAATCGCTATGTATAGGTCCCCTTCCGGTAGAAACTTGGATTCTTTTCACAATTCCTTAAACCAGATTTTTCAAGCGCTAAACTCGTTTAAAAATGTTATACTAACAGGTGATTTAAATATAAATATTGGCTCCGAAAACTGTGACACAGGGACCCAAGATTATCTTAATATCTGCTCATACCACGGTTTTCTCCCCGCTCACATATTGCCTACTCATCAGAGCGGTTCCTGTCTCGATCATATGATGATTAAAACCAGCCTATCATATATTACGCTTGTTACTAACGCAACAATTACTGACCATCATGCTGTCCTACTTACCGTAAATTTAACGCTGCCTAAGCTAAATTGTCCCCAGACCAAAAGCAAATTAAATACAAATAAACTCGAATATGATTTATGCAACCTAGATTTTAGCCCAGTTTTCAATAGTGCTGACGCTAATTTGGCTTTATCGTACTTTATAAAACTTGTCCAACAAGCAATATTACGTAGCACGACAGTTTCCACAGTGAATAAGAAACTTTATAATATTAAACCTTGGATTACTCCTGGACTAATTCGGTGTATAAGACACAGAGATAAGCTTCATCAGAGAACTAAGAGATACCCTGATAATCTAATCATTCAAACCACTTATAAAAGATACAGGAACTTCTGCAACAATCTCCTAAAGAATTTAAAAAATAACTACGATAAAAGTGAATTAAATAGAGCAAGTAAAAATAGCAAACAACTTTGGAAACATATTAAAAACGTCACCAATATGTCAAAACAGCGTGAATCAAATTCGAATTTACTGCTTACTAATCCTTCACCACTCTTGTCAGCTAACAACGTTAATAAATTCTTTGTCAATGTTGGGAAAACTCTTGCTGAACAGATTCCGAAACATTATTGTGACCAACCACCTTTCCAAAAATCAAGCAATACCTGCAACCTGAAATCTTTTGCTATGCTGGACACTGACGAAGACGAAATAACCAGAATCATTACTGGACTAAAAGATGACTGTGCAATTGGATGGGATAATATAAGCAATAAGATCCTAAAACTCTTTAAGCATATTTTCGTACCTCCCTTAACGCATATATTTCGAATCTGTCTATCCAAAGGAATTTTCCCTAGCTGTCTTAAAAAGGCAGTTGTAATCCCCGTCTTTAAATCTGGTAGTAAAGACTTAGTAAATAATTATAGGCCAATATCGCTACTCTCCTCAATATCAAAAATACTAGAGAAAATAATAAACAGTAGACTAGTTAACTATCTAGAAAAAAATAAGTTCTTATCCCCTGCGCAGTTTGGTTTTAGAGCCAAACTATCCACAGCCGATGCAGTGCATACCCTGACCGATTATATTTCAGAAGAGCTCGGCAAAGGTAACCAGACCCTGGGAGTCTTCCTTGATTTAGCCAAGGCCTTCGACACGGTGTCTGTTTCCGTTCTTTTAAACAAATTAGAGGCCATAGGAATAAGGGGAACGCCGCTGAAACTATTTGTGGACTACTTAGATGACCGATACCAATGTGTTAGAATAGATAATATTACGAGCGATGAGCAGAAAAGTACTGGTTTTGGTGTTCCCCAGGGAAGTATTCTGGGCCCAACGCTATTCCTGATTTATATTAATGACTTGTGTAATCTCAATATTAAAGACGGCAAAATAATATCCTATGCCGACGACACGGCGTTAATATTTACCGCTAAAACCAGTAGCGAATTGTTCGAAATTGCTCAACTAGGTTTTAATACTGTGACTAATTGGCTTCAAAGCAATTTACTAACATTAAATGCTGACAAGACAAAATACATTCACTTCTCCATGCGCAAGCCTCAACTTAACATTACTAATCCTCATCTATATGCCCATCAATGTGGAAATCGTTCAGTCAACATGTGTAATTGCCCTTTTATCCTCAAAACGAGCAGTATAAAATACCTCGGGGTAATAATGGACGACACACTGTCTTTCAGAAAACATATTGAAAGTCTAGTTAAAAGAGTGCGCAAATTAATATATGTTTTTAAAAAATTGCGAACATTTGCAGATTCAAAATTAATCAAACAAGTTTATTTGGCCCTATGTCAATCTATAATTGAATACTGCATCACTTCATGGGGTGGTGCACCAAAAACCAATCTACTTCCTCTTGAAAGAGCTCAGAGAGCAATTTTAAAGGTAGCAAACTTCCATCCCTTTTTCTTTCCCACAGATCTGCTATATAAATCATGCAACGTGCTGACTGTTCGCCAACTTTTCATTATGCACTTAGTATTAAAACAGCACACCATGCTTACCTACACTGCAGATAATACTAACAAGAGACGGAATGATATAGTATGCACATCTAATACAACCTCAAAACATGTCTTTGTAGAAAGATTTTTTACATTCTTAGGCCCATTTCTGTACAATAGATTAAATAGAAAACTTAGTATTTATAAATTAAATTACTTTAGCTGTAAAAAAATTATACTTGAATATTTACTAGCCATAGATTATGCACAGACAGAAGATCTACTTGTTGTCTGCAAATAGAATCGTTAACATGCTATTTTATTTTGATTTACCTAATTTTAATTTAGTTTATACTTTAACATGCTATTTTATTTTGATTTACCTATTTTTAATTTAGTTTATACTATTTACTCATTGTTAATTTATTACATTAAGTATTTATGCACTTCCTAGCCTGAAACACAGGTTCAACCTAGTTCAGGCAAATAAGCAACTGTGCTCTATTTTAATTATTAAGTTACTTATTGTAAACCTGCCCCTTTTTATAAATAAACGATTTATTATTATTATTATTATTATTTCAGTCGAAAGACGTTCATTGCTTGAAATAGGTCTATCCGAAGCGTCGCCACATGGGCAGGTCATGTGCTTCTCGCGTTATCTCCAGTCCTTATAATTGTGTGAGAATTAGCTTGTATTTACGTACCTATTTAATTATGTATAACTGACCAGTAACAAAAATTTTGTGTAAATATTGCAGCTCAAAAAGGATGTAAGGGTGATATGAACGCAACATGGTCAAATTGTCCCAGTAAATGTCCTGCTACTTGCTGCGACCCTAATCCAAATTGCACTGAAGAATGTGCAGATCCCGGCTGCGTATGCAATGACGGATTCATTCTATCTGAACCTGGTGGTTCTTGTATTAAACCCTGCGACTGTCCAGGTAAGGCCACTTATCATCATTTCAGTCGAAAGACGTTCATTGCTTGAAATAGGTCTATCCCAAGCGTCGCCACATGGGCAGGTCATGTGCTTCTCGCATTATCTCCAGTGCATATAATTGTGTGAGAATTAGCTTGTATTTACGTTCCTTTTTAATTCTGTATAACTGACCAGTAACAAAAATTTTGTGCAAATATTGCAGCTCAAAAAGGATGTAAGGGTGATATGAACGCAACATGGTCGAATTGTCCCAGTAAATGTCCTGCCACTTGCTGCGACCCTAATCCAAATTGCACTGAAGAATGTGCAGATCCCGGCTGCGTATGCAATGACGGATTCATTCTATCTGAACCTGGTGGTTCTTGTATTAAACCCTGCGACTGTCCAGGTAAGGCCATTTATCATCATTTCAGTCGAAAGACGTTCATTGCTTGAAATAGGTCTATCCCAAGCGTCGCCACATGGGCAGGTCATGTGCTTCTCGCATTATCTCCAGTCCATATAACTGTGTGAGAATTAGCTGTTATTTTCGTATTTAGTTTTGTATAACTGACCGCTACCAAAAATGTTGAGCAAATATTGCAGCTCAAAAAGGATGTAAGGGTGATATGAACGCAACATGGTCGCATCGTCCCAGTAAATGTCCTGCCACTTGCTGTGACCCTAATCCAAATTGCACTGAAGAATGTTCAGATCCTGGCTGCGTATGCAAAGACGGATTCATTCTGTTTGAATCTGGTGGTCCTTGTATTAGACCCTGGGACTGTCCAGGTAAGGCCATTCATGACATTTTTGATAAAGTTTATTTATCTCTCCCTATCAAAAGTAATTTCAGTTTTAACATTAATAGCACTTTTAGTAACGTGCCTCTTTTGTAATTCATATTTTACCTTTTATCCTCCAAGGTTGATACATATTCGTTGCTGTTTTTATGAATTAAAATACACTCCGCAACAAATGTCTATTATAAATTCAGTTTTGTACACAACAACACTGAAAAACAGAATGTCTAATATTTTTGTGACAATTTAGATGACATACTTAATACGTAGTATCTCTATGTAGTCTGTGCATACGTACATTTAAAAGAGAAAACGATATTCGACTTTTGTTGCTGATCGCTAATTTTGTTACAGCAATAGCTGCCCAGTTTGTGTAGTAATGTTGTAATGTTTATACTTTTTAGGGGGATCTCCACACTGCAGTGACAACATGACCTTCGTCAATTGCAAGTTCTATTGTCCAATGAAATATTGTCCTCAGGATGAGAATGAAATTTTTGTAATTTGTGATCCTGTATGGCCGTGTCCGTCAGGATGTGAATGCAAACCAGGCTACTTGATACCAAGTACAGCTGATAAAACATGCATTTTGGCTGCTGATTGTCGTTAGTATTCTTAAAAAAAATGGATATCTGAACAAAAAAATTGCAAAAACAAGACTTGAGCATTCACCATAGTATAAAATTAGGTTAGGAATAATTTTAGAGCCACCCAGAAACGAGGCTGCTTCTCTTAATGTTTGAAGTATCAAAAATTATTATGTAAATCAAAAGTAATATAAGCAAAATCCTCGGCTCAATCTACAAAAATATTATTGTCTTTCCCATTTGCAGCTTCAAGGGAGTGCACACGTCCTAATGAAGTATGGGATCCCAGACCTTCAATTTGCAACTACGAGAGATGCGACGAAATGTATTATACTTGCGGAGATCCAAACCCTGGGCGGCCCAAGTGTGTTTGTAAGGAAGGCTACTACAAAGACAACAACGGTGTTTGTATTCCTGCTGAAGAATGTCGTAAGTACCTTAATATTTTTTCATAGATTACCGGAAGAAAACTTTTTCTACATAATAGCGCAGCAGTAAACAGGAGTGAAGAATCATCTAATCATAGTGTTTGGCCGAATCTGAACAGTTAATAGTTATCCACATTCGCAGATTCTGTGGTAGTGCAATTTCATCACGCCAAGAAGATGAGCAGCACTTTGTACTGTACTAGGTACATGTGAGTAGGTGTTTAGGAGTCTCATTGGATAGTTACACCTAGATATAAGTTAATATCTTCAAAAAGGGTTTTGTTAATCATATATTAAACAGCAAGATGAGGAGTGGCTAGATTTTTTGTCCAGGTGAAATACTTACTTTTCATCTGGACAAAAAATCTTCAGAATAAGAAAATTTTATTCCAAGTCCATCTATGGGGAGTCGAGAAGGATTTATTGTCGCTTGCATTTCAAAGATATTGTATATTCCACGATAAGTAATTTGTGTGGGGTAGGCCTACCAGAACTAAAAAGTGAATAATATAAATATTTTACAACAAAAAAAACCGACTTAAAAAAAAAAAACAATATAAGGTGCAAAAGAACTTTCATTTCGGAAGTCGGTGTCTTTGGTTTGGTGTTTTCAGTTTTTGCCACCTGCTATTTAAATAACAGTGACAGGAACTTACAACATCATCCATATAAACTCAGTGGGAAAAATACCTATTATTGAAGCTAACTCAAAAACTACCCAAGCATAGATAATAACATTTATAAGGGATCACCTCTGAAGTATGACCTACCAAATAAAAAAATAATTGTGGCGGCATCTACGTCGCCACAAAGTCACCACGAATTACGCATCAAAGACCTGACGTCACACAAAATCATGATGTCACACAATTAATCCTGCATTGCGCAAATTCAAATTCAAAATATTTTATTTAACATAAACCTACATGGGCACTTATGAAACGTCAGAAGCTAGGTGCATGGTTCCAATTGGTCGTTTCCTATGGAGAAGAGCCGGCAAGAAACTCCACGGTTACTCTTTTAAAAATAATTGGCTTTTACAATATTTTCAAATAACAGTGTTATTAGGTATGGGAGGGTAATGCTATATGTAAGCGGGCACGCCCTTTATGTCTGGAGGCTTTTATTTAGATATTGTTTTCGTTAAGTTATTTTTATTTCTGCTTGAGTATAGTTCTCGATGTTTTTGGTTGGTATATTGGCGTGTGCTAGCTGTCATATGGCTATTAATTTTTATAATTTAAATTATGTTTTGTGTTGCGTAATGTAAATATCATTTTGCATACTATTATATAGAATCTTTTTTACTGAACAGACAGCTGTGCTGCTGGGGAGTTTGTTGCGCCACTTCTTCTTCCCAGCTAAAGCACTAGGAAGTGGTGAAGGGTGGGCGTTTTGGGGGACTGTCTTATGTAATTTTGACGTTCGAAAAGTGCTGATTCTCAGCCTAGTTTGAATAAATGACTTTTGAATTTTGAATTTTGAATGTATGTCTTTCAACAAGTACCAGGTACTCAACAGAATAATGATGGTCAACTAATCTACAGTCCACTAAGCCTACAGCGTTCTCACATTCACAAAATAGAAAATAATCTAAATAATAAAAATAAAAACGTATTTTAAACGAAATGACGTGATTACAACTGTAACAAATCTGAATAATTAACATGATTACTACATCCAACTCACTGGATGATGCAGCGCCACCCCGACTCACAGGGGAATCACCGCAGACAGTTCCGACTCACCGCGAACTATGCGGTACCCGATTCCGACTTACTGGAACCTCAGCTGGCACCGTGAAGCATCGTAAGATACAAGACTTAGCCCAGTATCGACCTCCGGTCTCCGGATTTGAGTGATGTGGCGGCATCTACGTCGCCACATGTGAACTACGCATCAAAGACCTAACGTCACACAAATCCTGCAACGCTCAATTAGAGTTTACCACGCGAACGACATATATAAAACTATTCGACATCAATCGTTGGGCAGTTGCCCGCCAGACACGACACCCGTCTGGTCGGAGGATCCTCCCTTTTCTAATGAGGATGATGATAACTTTACATCCTGTTCCTCATGCCTCTAAAGAATCATCAAAATCATTTCATATTGGCGGAGTAATCGCGTAACAAAAATTAAAAAAAAAAACAAAAACATACAGTGGAATTGAGAACCTCCTCCTTTTTGAATTCGGTTGAAAAGGGAAAGAATACGTGTGAGCCATTTGAAAAAAAACATAATTCTTTTTCTAGGTTTAGTCTTCAGCTAAACTAGAAATAATTTTCTCCTAATTCTGACAAATCGTCTTCAGTTTCATTAATTATTCTAATAAATGTAGAATGATTGAGATAAAATTAACTTTAATTAAACTGTTTGAAGACAAATTGTTTATTTGTCTTCAAACAATTCCGTCGGTGACACATCTAAGGGCTTAAATGAGAATTGTCCAAACTCCTATTATTGTTTGGACAATTCAGAATCCCAATAGGTACCTTTGTATATTGAATCACTTTGTTCAGATGCCTTTGAGCGAATATCACGTAACTGAAAAGTGGAAATAAATCCCGGCTTTTTGGAAGGAAAGTCGATGGCTTAGGTAGTAAACTAAGTGAAACAGGCTCTCGATTTGAGTAAATGTAAAAGAAAATATTTCTAAGTTGGATTACGCTTTATCTTTCTTATATAGATGACGTTTTAAAAGAACGAATAGAGTTTCAATAATATAAACTATATTTCAAGAATATAGTTTATTGAGTTTCCTTCAATCAATAGAGTTTTACGGTTAACAGTAAAACTCATTAATTGAGTGAATGTTAAAGTCGCGGGAGTAAGTTTGCGCATGTTACAAGTAGTGCAACAAAAAAAAAACACTTTTATTGCATGCCATTATTCTATTGTTATTGCCATAATTTATTTTTGAACATGTTTATTAAGAAAAACAAGCGAAAACGAATTCTGCGCACCCACGATTCTTGCCAAGTTACGTGCCGGTGACTATACTTGGATAGCATTGTTGTATATACATGTCGTATTTGTTGAACGAGTCTTAATCGAAGTGCATTAACTGCACTTCGATGAAGACCAATGACCTTCCGGCGCATTGAAAATGACGTTAGTTCATTAAGGCACTTAAAACATCAGAGGAGTTAAACGAAATATGTGAAATCACTAAAAAGGTGTCTCCGAAACGGAAACATCTATCTACCTTTAATTATAATCCTATGAAAACCAGAATGGTATCATTTTGAAGCTCTTTATCTTTTTTTTATTTTTTCGACAGGTCTATTCGTTTTTGAGAACTTTAAGATTCATTGAAAAAAGTCCCAAGAGAAACGGTAAAAAAAAGGCTTTTTTTGTTTAATAAAATAAAAACATTTTACAATTATTTTTTTTGCAATATTTAGGCCCTTTTAGTATCACATCTTTTGATACCATTTTCATTTCTCTATTTTAATAATTGAGGACGCTAGCCCCAGGTCACACTTTTCTTGAAAATGGGTACCCTGCTGAAGTTGTTGCTGTCTGTTGTTGCTTCATTTTTAATTCTTAATTCTTTTTACCTATTGTGGTATAATAATTTTATTCTAGGTGCATCGTCCTCACATATAATTATATAACTAATGTACTTATACAAAATATTGTAAAACATTTTAAAAGAGTAACGGTGGAGTTTCTTGCCCATTCTTCTCCATACGAAAACTACCTTTTGGAAGGGGCAACTAGAATCAATTAATTTTTTTTTGTAAATTTTTGACGTTCAAAAGTGCCTTATACGGGCCTACTTGAAATAAATGATTTGACTTTGACTTTGACTTTGAAGCGATCGAAAAAGCATTTTCAATGCTAAAACGATCTTGCAATTTTTTTTCATTATTTGTTTTAATTATTTATTGAAATATTTTATTTTAGGTACCTACTTGCTCTTAATGTGTGAATGTTTGTTTTGAGTTTTCTTGGTGTACTAATTATGAGCTTTACACGTATTTTATGCCAAAGCAAAATTGTTTTGAACGTAACATAAAATGAACGTTATAGTTTGACCGAAACCACTGTACCTTGCTAGTATAGTATCTACATACTACAGACACTACATCATATACTTACACTATACATTCATTAATATTATGTATTATACTCGTTTATTGATTTTGCATTATTATTTTGCGAATCGTTCTAAAACGATTAGTTTTAATTTTCATATTTTTCAATGTTATGACATTTACGTCAGGCTGTCAAGCTATCATTATTTTTTTTCTTCTAATTTTCTCTCTAGTTTTCTTACTGGCTTAGTCCATGAAGGTTACTTTTGATTTATATAATTTAAATTATTTTTATCAATATGTTTAGCTGAAATATGGTATTTTATAGGCAATTATAATTGTTTACTGTAAAATATTTGTATCCTAACTTACATTTTATAATAATAATTGAAACGCTCTCAGAATTCATCAAAGAGGTTTTTTGGTACGAATATGTCTGGCCCTTTTCGATCTCTGAATTTGAAATTAAATTCTGAAAGAACAAGAAAAAGATAATTTGAAAAATTAACGTCAGAGGGACTACGGACCCATTCGGGAGAGCTGATCTGGAAGCGCTCAAGGAAACATCTCCTCAAGAAAAGTCTTGCAAATTGGTCTATATACATTTCACCCTGAAATCATACTCTGTCTTCACGGGACTACGTTTCTTGCCAGGAGGACCTTCCACTACTAAGTCCTGACTGGTCTGTCTTGAGAGACTGGGAAGCGGATCTTCAGGCCTCAGAGCTAACGAGGCCTGACGTCTTCTACATTGCCTGTGAATTTATCAAGATTTATCTGGGAAACGAATCTGGATGTTTCAGAACTGACGGACGACTCGAACCTGAAAGCCGTAACATACTTCCTCTGTAAATATTTTCTTTTCTGAGAGCGCTAGGTAGGTTAGGTTATTTTTTTTAATTATTTTTCTGTGTTTTACCTCAAATTATATATTTTTAACTTGTCTACTTTCCCTTTTATTTTAATAAGCAGTAGATTCGTTACAGTTTGGCGCCCTAACGTAAAATCAAAGCTAGCTCTATCCAATCCCTTTTTCAAAATTCTAAAACAAACTATCACTAGTACTATTTCCTTTTGGACTCTTATTTGGCTTAGTCTCTTTTTTATAACTTGTATTTGGTTTCAGATACGTCTAATACTAACTTACTTTTCCTCTTCAGCTCTCCTCTTTCTTTACTCAACACATCCACATACTCAACAAACTTATTCTGCACCCCACACACTTGCACACCACTACGTTTACCCACTGGTAATCGTATCCATTCTTCGCCTGTGAGTGTTCTTAAAACCATTCGTGGTCACTTACAAGTTGGGGTTTGGATTACTCTACGACGTATTATAGGAGAATATCCTATAATCGTTACCACCCACACATAACTCTTTACTTATACCTCACTACCCTGCACCCCACACACTTGCACACCACAACGTTTACCCACTGGTAAACGTATCCATTCTTCGCTTGTGAGTGTTTTTAAAACCATTCGTGGTCACTTACAAGTTGGGGTTTGGCTTACTCTACGACGTATTATAGGAGAATATCCTATAATCGTTTATACAAACCTAAACATCTTTATAACACCTATTTCAAATACTTCACTACCCTACACATTTTTTTTTTATAGTTGCATGATTTAATCTGATCATATTGAGTCCTCTTTAACACTCACTCTCTCGAGTTTTCATTAACCCTCATTTACCTCATTTTCCTCCTTTCACACATTTTTATCATCTTCGAATTAATTTTAAATAATGGATAGAATTATTTTCTTTGAGCTTTTAAACAAAGCTGAGCTAGAATATGAAATTAAAATAAGATTAGAGGAACCAAAAGATACAGTAATACAGCTTAAAAAACAAATTCTTCAACTCGCACCTCAAACTCCCTCTGAAGATATTTTAGACTCGATATTGGATGTTAAAACTGATTTGGACGAACTTACCAATTCACTAAATTATATCGAATCAAAAATACTATCGTTAGAACAGGGTAACCATAGATTCAACAAAAAAATTAAAACTTTTATTAATCATCTATTTCATCGACTAGAGAGGATCGATACTGATTCAGATCCCTCAGAGGTAAATCGTTTAACTCAAACTAAAGAGAGATTTTTCACCTTAGAATCAAAATTTATTTCTTTAACAACTGTTTCCAACGACATCAATCCTCAACCTATAGCAGTCAACCGTCCCTCTTCTACTCCTAATAGTCCCAATGAGACGATGTTTCATACTATACTCCCCGACATTCAGTCTCAACCTCTAAACTCTATTCCCAATAATTCCCTTAACGAATTAAAACGAATAAAATACGACGGAAACTCTTGTCCTCGTTCATTTATCCAGAAAATACAGGAATTTAGTATTTAATGAACTAAAATACTTAGGATACATTGTGGATGAAAACGGTTTACGCTCAGATACGGCTAAAATTAAAGCAATACTCGAATTTCCTACTCCTACTACTCGTAAAGAAGTGAGAAAATTTATTGGGACTTGTAGCTGGTTTCGTCGTTTTATTCCTAACTTCAGCACAATTGCAAATCCACTTAATAAATTAACTTCTTCCGGTAAAAACGCTCCTAAATTCAATTGGGATAAAGATGCTACTCTAGCTTTTAATAAACTAAAAGAAGCTCTTGTTACTACTCCTATACTAGCTTGTCCTGACTATGATCTCCCTTTCTCTGTACATTGCGATGCTTCTAACTTTGGCATCGGTGGTATGTTAACACAACTAAAGGACGATAAAGAAGTAGTTATTGCTTATATGAGCAAATCTCTTAATAAAAACGAGCGTAATTACTCAACAACAGAAAGAGAAACTCTTGCGGTAATTTCAGCTTTAGAACATTGGCGTTGTTATATCGATAATGGGAAACAATTCACTGTTTATACAGATCACGCATCACTTAAATGGTTTCTAAATTTGTCCAATCCATCCGGTAGGCTCGCGCGGTGGGCTCTTAGGTTATCGTCTTTTAATTTTATTCTTAAACACAAAAGAGGTAAAGACAATTTAGTTCCTGATTTACTCTCTCGTAATTCTACATTTCCACTTGGCGTTAATCCTATCTCACTTAATCCTCAACCCGTATCTCCAGCTTTGGAACACTATAACAAACTAGTTTTAGAATGTCGTAACAATCCTGATCAATTTCCCAATTATACTATTCGCGATAATAAATTATTCCGCTATACTCAATCTCCCTACGCGTTAACTGAAGATTTCTCGTGGAAAGAAGTTCCTCATCCTAATCTACGGGAAACCCTTATCAAAGATAACCATGGATCCCCAGATCAGCCTCATTTAGGAATTTTTAAAACTTATAAAAAATTATCACTTCTATATTACTGGCCAGCTATGTTTAAGGATATTGCTAAAATGATTTCTATCTGTGATAATTGCTTAACTTACAAACACGCAAATCACTCTCCTTTTGGCCTTATGGGTAAACCAAAAATTTGTTCTAGGCCCTTTCAAACAATTTCTTTGGATCTAATGGGTCCTCTACCTATGACTAGACGTAGAAATCAATTTATCTTAGTAGTTAACTGTTGTTTCACTAAATATTCCCTGATCTTTCCACTAAAACGAGCTACTAGTGCTAACATCATCTCTAACTTAGAAAATTTTGTTTTTCTAGTTCATGGAGTACCTCAGACTATTATTATGGATAATGGTTCGCAATTCCAATCACATGAATTTCGTAACTTTCTGGACAGATATAACATACCATTCATATGTTTCTCTCCTAACTATTGCCCTCAAGTTAATCCCACTGAAAGATACAATCGTACTATAATCACAGCTTTGTCATCTTTGGTTGGTGAAGACCACAGATCTTGGGATACCCACCTTCCTAAAATCCAATACGCTATGAATAGTACAACTAATACTACAACTGGTTTCTCTCCTAACTTTTTGCTCTTTGGCCGTGAAACAGTTAATTCTGGCTCACTTTATACGCCAACTAATAATCTTGATGAAATCGTGTTTTTACCTAGGGACATCTATGCTACTAACATAGGTTTATTGTCTGCAATTTTCGATAAAGTCCAAATAGCCCTCCATATTGCTCATGCTCGTAACTCTTCTCGTTACAACGAAAGTCATACCTTTAAAGAATATAACATAGGAGATACAGTCTGGCGAAAAAATTATGTAAATAGTCAGGCTGGGACTTATTTCAGCGCAAAATTAGCGCCAAAATATGTGAAGTCCACTGTGTTGCAGAAACTATCTCCATTAGTTTATATACTAGAGGATATTAATGGCAACCAAGCTAAATGGCATATTAAAGATTTTAAAATATAATGTATATAATTATGAAAATAATTTCATTCATCACATTACTCATGATTCATCTCCATCTTCTTTTCGTCTTCTAACTTTTGAGTTCTTTTTTTTTCTTCCTCTTATTAGACTCATCGGTTGTTAAACCATTAAGAAGATTATTTTAATCTCTCTTACTTTTTAGTTACTTTATGTGATTTAGGAATAGGTTACCTAACCTCTCTTATTGGTCACCATCAACTTCTGCAGTTGATTGGATCAATTCTTAAAGTTGATTTGGAGCGGCTAACAACTCCATAAAAATAAGCCCTTGTTATACATCAACTAAAATTGATTCGGAGCGGCTAACAACTCCTTATAAATAAGCCCTTGTTAAATCTAAAGTTGATTCGGAGCGGCTAACAACTCCTTATAAATAAGCCCTTGTTAAATATCAACTAAAGTTTATTTGGAGCGGCTAACAACTCCATAAAAATAAGCCCTTGTTAAACTAAAAAATCTTTTTATTTTTCATCTCATTAGTGGTTTTAGACGTGAGCGGATTACAACTCCAAAAAAAAGCCTACTGTTATTGATTTATCAGGTCGTGTAGTGATCATTGAATGTGAATCCTACCTGACCTAACTACGTAAGATGTCGGTGTGATTGAATGAAGTATGTACGTCTTGTGAATGCTGTAATACTTTAACCTTTACAAAATTTTTGTTCTAGACCAAAAATTTTCTCGGGGTCATTGGGGAAATATAGTATCTACATACTACAGACACTACATCATATACTTACACTATACATTCATTAATATTATGTATTATACTCGTTTATTGATTTTGCATTATTATTTTGCGAATCGTTCTAAAACGATTAGTTTTAATTTTCATATTTTTCAATGTTATGACATTTACGTCAGGCTGTCAAGCTATCATTATTTTTTTTCTTCTAATTTTCTCTCTAGTTTTCTTACTGGCTTAGTCCATGAAGGTTACTTTTGATTTATATAATTTAAATTATTTTTATCAATATGTTTAGCTGAAATATGGTATTTTATAGGCAATTATAATTGTTTACTGTAAAATATTTGTATCCTAACTTACATTTTATAATAATAATTGAAACGCTCTCAGAATTCATCAAAGAGGTTTTTTGGTACGAATATGTCTGGCCCTTTTCGATCTCTGAATTTGAAATTAAATTCTGAAAGAACAAGAAAAAGATAATTTGAAAAATTAACGTCAGAGGGACTACGGACCCATTCGGGAGAGCTGATCTGGAAGCGCTCAAGGAAACATCTCCTCAAGAAAAGTCTTGCAAATTGGTCTATATACATTTCACCCTGAAATCATACTCTGTCTTCACGGGACTACGTTTCTTGCCAGGAGGACCTTCCACTACTAAGTCCTGACTGGTCTGTCTTGAGAGACTGGGAAGCGGATCTTCAGGCCTCAGAGCTAACGAGGCCTGACGTCTTCTACATTGCCTGTGAATTTATCAAGATTTATCTGGGAAACGAATCTGGATGTTTCAGAACTGACGGACGACTCGAACCTGAAAGCCGTAACATACTTCCTCTGTAAATATTTTCTTTTCTGAGAGCGCTAGGTAGGTTAGGTTATTTTTTTTAATTATTTTTCTGTGTTTTACCTCAAATTATATATTTTTAACTTGTCTACTTTCCCTTTTATTTTAATAAGCAGTAGATTCGTTACACTAGGTACGTGCGCGGCGAGACGGGGGGGCATCGAAGCCGCTGATTCATAAACGCTCACGGCATCCCTCGCCGCGCCACACCCGACACCCGTCGTTCCGACCTCACCACAGAGGTCCTCCGCGATCGCGACCCTCCCGAGTAAATAATAATCCCCCTGACCCTTGCCCGATGAAGCGCCAGCCCGCGCAGCAGCTGAGCGCGAAGCTTTAAATTCCCCTGCTAATAATAATGATTTATCCTTGATCCAGCCTGTCCCGTCTTGCTGTCCTCCCCCTAGCGACGCCCTAAGCCGAGGTTCGTACCCCACAGGGGTGCCCTTAGCGAGCGCTCGCCTAGTTTTAATTTAGAATAGTTTATGCTCCTGGCTGGAGGCTCTTAGTATGGAAGCTAAAGGCAGCCACAGGAAAGTCCGGTTAAGCAGCCATGACCTTAGTGGTCACCAGCGAGATGCCATAGTTAAAAAAAATACCCTCGCCGCGCATTCTAAAGGCGCGGTACAGCGGTCTCAGTCAAACTATAGTAACATTATTTTTGTGAACCAGCTTGCAACTTAGTACATCTAAAACTAACGAAGATATCTAAAAAAAATATATCAAATGGAGGGAACATTATCCAACAGAATAACTTCATATTATGCATATTTCTGGTCCATGGTCCAACATAATGGACTGTGCTGTTGTTACTAAGTTACACACTATTCTGTTCGTCTGTCTTTTGTTTACTTGTTCTTTTTTTAAGTGTTTTGAACTGTATTGTTACGTATTGTGTTTTGTTTTTTCCCCTATTGTTTGTAGGTATTGGTTTCGTTTGATGGAACAAAAAACACATATAGGTGCGTTGTTCAGCAAAAAAAGCTGTTTTGATGTACTGGTAAACGCTAATATCTACCTACCAGTTGCAATTAAATTTTCAGCACCTAGGGAATATGATGTCGCATTTTTTGGTAGCTGATAATGATTTCCATATTTTTTTTTTTATTATTAGCACTCATCCCCGAGCTGACTTGAAACAATTGTTGTTAATTATCGAAGGATCACACAATTGAAATGTAGTGCATGTCACGGGCATAACCTGTTATTACAATATTATAGATTTCAAATTTCTATACCGTTTAATCAAATTAAATGACGTAGGTAAAACACGAATACCACCGCTCGCTGCCAGAAAATACAGAATTTGTACATTTGAGTAAAAAAATCCCCGCGTATGCTTACGTCACAAACTTCACAGTACAATCTTATATCATTTGAGTCATATCCCAGACGAGTTTAGTGTTTTTATATCCTCATACACTTTGTTTTGCCGAGTTTGTGATATAAGTGGTATTTTATTGAGAGGAATAGTGTCGAACAATGTTGTTCGTGTATTTTTGTGCTTGTGTATTTTGTTTAGTTCATAGTGTTGTTACAAAATATGTGGAGGAAAAAGGTAAACCATTTTTATTTCTTGTTGATGGAAACGTAGAAGGTAAAGCAAGCCATTATACATTGATTAGATTTTGTAGTATTAGAAGTTATTGTAATGGATTATTCATTTTATCATTCGTCAGCATCAGTGAAGCTATATGTTATTAATACCAAGTTTAAAGTAGGTACCTATACTCTGGCAAATAAATCATTCATTCATCATTACCGAATCTAGCGACGTGTGAGTTTAGAGGTGTGCCAAATAATCGCGACGCGACACCGGTAGAACAATTTCCGAGAAGTTTTCATAGAAATCTTATTGTTACTATTTTCATTTGTCGTTCGTCTCACCTGCCAACCAATATTACTTAATTGATTTTAATTAATGAAGCTGCCAAAAATTTATGATAAAATATTTCAGACGGTTCCTTTGTTTTTGATATAAAAGTAATTAACTCGTGTTTATTGGATGTTTTCTTGGGGCAAGTAGCTATTGCCCGCAGCATCACCGGTGTGGAGGTCGGAAATTGTCTCACGGGAACGTACTACCGAATTAAAAGTATACTGTGCCCTAACCCAGGTCATCGTTTTTTTACCACTGTGCAAAATTTAATTAAAATCCGTTCAGCTGGTAAGGCAGGAAAAAGCATCAGAGAGACAGTGTTACTTTCGCATTTTTAATATTAAGTATTGATTTAAAAAATCTTAATATCGACTGTTGACAGTTTGAATTTGGAAATGTGCCAGATGAACAAGGACGGTTAATTTAGCTATCAAGTGCCATGTTTTGTCATCAGTGAACTGGAAGTATGTGATAGTGTACCTCTATAATATTTAATTTAAGAAATCAACTCTGACTCGACTTTATTTTGTAAAATTAACCCTTAATGTCGTACACTGTACTTTTCATTCCAGTTTAATTGAAAAAAACTATACTCGCAATTTGTTGACTTTTACTGAATATCTATTCAAAAAACTTTTGTTTTACTTCATTCAGTAATACCCGGTAGCTTTGAAATGACAAAAATGCGAATTAGTTTACGTAAAGATCGTAGTAATCTACTGGTTTCTATAAAGCTGGTAAAAAAAACGTCAACTGTCGTCAGTTTAAAAGGATAAAAACATCTCCCATATCAAGGAATAGTACCTGTGAAGGACTATGCTTCAAATTTCGATTTCAGTGTCAAAAGAAGGCTAGCTTAAACAAATGACTGCCAGTAATATACTTGGAATTGAGCATAAGACACATTTCATTCTAAATACAAACACAAATTATTCAAGTAAAGCCACAACGGCCCATCAAAGTCAAAATCGTATCAGTACCGACTGAAATCTGGCCTTCTATTATTTTGGTCGTTATCAGGGGCTTTATAGTCCTACAAATGCTTTAATGACAGCCTCTGTAGATGATAGTCGGGTACAGAGGGCTTAGCGGCGTTTTCAAGTAAGGCTTTGGTATATATCCATCTTTGGAATTGATTTTAAGCTTGCATACGTTTGTAAACTAATGTTGTTTGGAATCCAGGTCATTATTTTAAAAGTATAAAAGAATACTGATCTGGGCTTTAGACATCCTTTATTTTTCATATGACACTAAACCCCCATTACACAGTGCAAGTTTCTAAGAGCAATAATTGCATGCTGTATGGAAAGTCAATTATTTCCATTCTAGAATCAAATGCACGCGTGCGATTTCCATAAAATGACATACCTACAATAATTGAACGCAAGTTTTGCTATTCAATAATTTAATGTGGCTTCTGTTTACACCAAGGTATTATTGCAAGGCGAGTGTTACATGCAGGTTTTGTCTCTTCTAAAGACAGAGTTGTACGACCTTGTACAACTTTATAACGCGTTGTTTATTTTTAAGTTATTTTTAACCAGCCAATTGATTCGTCAAAATTTTTAAAATGTCGTTTTATGCAGTATTTTGTATGTTTCCATTTAACATCAGTTGAGAACAAGACTTGTGAAACGTGGAAGTAAACGTGAATAACTGATTCTACAGGTCAATAAATTGGTGTTTTACTTTCTTATAAATTATGACATTGAAAAGTACGTTTATTGTGCGTATTTTAAATAAATTATTTGACTTTGGTATTATGAAATTTTTATTTTATATACAGTCTGTATCAGAAAGTTGTGGTCAAATTAAAGAGTTTGGTACAGACCATCAAACTGAGCAAATCTCATGGGACCAACCTGATGTGAGTCCCATGGAGAAAGTTGTTCAGCTTGGTGGTCTGTACCCACACCCTTCATCTTTCTGATGAACGCTGTATATAGTATTAATAGCTTCAACGTAAGAGTTATATTACAGGTTGATATTAAAACATTAGTCATGACGTGCAGCTGCCAAATATTTATGTTGTTTATATTTTTGTTATTTATATGCACGTGTCTCTGTGACAAATAAACCTTTTTTCTTTCTTTCTTCTTTCTTTCTTTCTAAAAACCCATGGATAGGGGATTACTTACTTCAAACAGTGCAACAACTGAATTCAATGTAGGTATAGAATTATAATTGATCCCTTCTCCACTTCTGTTGCAGCCTGTCAAATTCCCGATGAATGCAAGCGCACCTGCGCAAATCCAAATCCTCCAAACTGTGAATATAATCCACCAAAAGTGAATATGAACGGTTGCGATTGTAAAGATGGATATATTTTGTCAGAACTAGGAGGTGACTGCATCCTTATTGACCAATGTCCGCGTAAGTATGATTTGTTTATTTATTAAACGATAAAAATAAATAAAAAAGGCCTGACAAAATAATATTATCAATTATTATTGGGTTTATTGAATCCTTTGAGTATAGAAATCAGTATATTGATAAGTAAGAAATTAAAATGAGGGCAGTGTTGAATAGTCTCAATAAGTTTAAAATTGCAGTTTGTGTCGGATCGGAAGTTCTCCGTTATGAATGGAGTTGTATCATAAAGAACTCTATTCTCGTTCAAACATAAAATCGATGTGCCAAAGCAAGGCAGTACTTCTTTCTTTTAAGTGTGGTTAGTGACTAACCTGGTGTCAGAGTTTTTATGCCGCCCATTGGCCTCTGACTTGGCTTCACATGCCGTCTTGAAATATCTCTCAGGCAGAAGGCAGTACTAGTAGGTATTGTTCAAAAGATTTGAGTGTTTAAAAACATCTTTAGAGAATGAAAACTGCTTTCGACTATAATCAACCTGGTTCAAAATAGTCCATGTCTATAATAACTCCTTTGTTAATAATATTTCAGCTGATGTAGCTTGCCACGGTGATTCCAACGCAAGACCCAAACGTTGTCCTAAGCCATGTCCATCTACTTGCAAATCACCAAACCAAGTTCAATGCAAGAGAAAGTGTGATCCAATCGGATGCCAATGCAAACTTGGATATATACTATCGAATGCCACTGGTCTATGCATCTTACCAGATGAATGTCCAGGTAAGTGACAATTGTTGACAATGTTTAAAGAATATAAGATCAGAAACTAAAAATACGAAAAAATGGGACAAGGTTTCATCCAATTCTGGTATTTTTGGCCCATCTTGCTAAACAAGAGCCTTAGACCTAGCTAAGTCAAAGTATTGCCAGCATTCATACTACAAGGTTAATACATTTTTGATTTAATTCGAATTTTTGCCATCTAATTAGCTATAAAAGTTAAATCTAAAAGTTAGTTATATCTATCTCAATTAACCAATATTCTTAGGTGGAAACCCATGTGGCAAGAAAGCACACTTCGTCGATTGCAAGACAGATTGCGCAAGAGACTATTGCCCAGTGGATGACAATCGGGACTTAGAATGTTGTGATCCTCCAGCAGGCGATTGCCTGTCTGGCTGTATTTGTAATCTGAATTATAGAAGGAAAAGCCGGAAAGATCCGAGATGTATTGTGTCGTCCGATTGCCGTGAGTGATTTTTAATGTTAATTGCATTTTCCATTTGCGAGGATTGGAAAAAATATAAGAGTTGTAATGGAAAATTGATCGGTTTAATTGCTTCCTATGCAGAAGCGCTTTTGCTTTGTAATGTTTGTCATGATTGTGATTTTAGAGCAGTATTCTACTGATAGTGAATATAATAATTGAAGTAAAGTAAATATTGTGAAAAGAAAGGATAAACTATGTGTTTTGTATATAAGTAATAGGTATTGCATTTGAAGATTAAATTTTTCGTATGTTTAAGAATACAAATACTTATTGGTTCCGAGAGAAAGGAAATGATTTAAGAATAGTAGCAGCAAGTAAAGATTTAGATGCCCAATTTCATCAAAATTATCGTTTTAACGTTTCAGCTCGAATGAATTGCACAAGACCTAACGAAAAATGGAGTTTTTGTCCATCAGCATGTCTTGCTGAAAATTGTGAAGATATCTACAATCAACCTACTGTTTGCAATACTTTAGTGTTGAACTGTGATCCTAGATGTATCTGTAAGAAGGATCACTTCAGGAATTCAAGTGGAATTTGTATTCCTGCTAAAGATTGTCGTAAGTTGAACTGTATGATTGCAATCTGTTGTTGCTTTTCGTTAACCGGCGTACTGTCGTGCAAATGCGTTCAATTGAATTTCAAATTTGCGATCACAGCGATCTCAGGACACCCCGGCCGATGTGGACCCGTACCTATATTTAACGTACGAGTTATCTAGGCCCCTGGCGCTGAAAGTCCCTCGTACAGTATGAGGCCGCATTCCAGCAAGGTGCCTAGTTAATTCATACGAGTTATAAGTTCATAGTAAACAACTGGGTGTCAACGTGCACCCTAAGACGCCGGTCGCCGGATGCCGTACGTTTTTGCTCCGTTTTCTTTCCGTTCTAGTGATTGTAATAGATGCCTTGTAGAAAATAGGTTGCGTTTTTGTTGCCCACTTATAACATGTGACTTACTTTACTAAAACAGCAATAGGTTGCAATGGGGATCCAAACGCTGTATTCAGCAAATGTCCAAGAGGTTGTGAACCGACTTGTAACAATCCGAATCCCGAAGCAAGCACCGCGGACTGCAAGCCGCCAGGCTGTGTGTGCAAACAAGGGTTTGTTCTGAATGAAGAAGATGGAAAATGTATTGAACCAGAGGACTGTCCAGGTATTAGTTTCTTCCATTCATTAATTATCGACTTTGGGTATTGTTGTATCATCACATTCCAATTTTACTTTTCGCTGATGTGTTTTTTATTTTGCATTTTTTTACTAAAACATTGTCAGGTTGTGGAGGAGATCCCAACGCAGTGTATAAAGACTGTCCAACTGGTTGTGAGCCGACTTGCGCTAACCGGAATCCTGAAGTAATCACAGGTGATTGCAAGCCAAGCGGCTGTGTGTGCAAAACAGGATTTGTTCTAAATGAAGAAGATGGAAAATGTATCGACCCTGACAGCTGTCCTGGTAAATTTTTCAATTTCTAAACCTGTGCCAGATGTACCTGTTAGGTACTTTATACTTATGAGTTTATGACATTAAAGGGGAATAATCGCTTATTCTAATTCATTGATGTTGTTTTTCAGAATGCTGAGCATGGATGAATTATTATCTCCACTTCTCAAGACTGGTCTATATCAGCTATTAATATTCCTAAAGATAATCATCTATTTTATTACTCTGTTCTTGTTCGAAACTGATAAAAATAAGTAAACGCTTTTTCTGTTTTGCTCAAACGAAATTTAATTTTAGTCTTGATAAATATTTTCGGAAGAATCGAAAGATATTTTTATTATTCCGAGAAACATTTTTGGTTTCCCACAAAATACAATAAAAGAAAAGCCTCGTGAATCAAATAAACACTACTTATTTGTTCTGCGCAAAAATTTTGGGTGGGAAGACAAATCGGCCCATCCATCTTACGCAGGTCTGTTTCGAAAAATTTCGATATATTTAGTGAATACCTCTACAAGGTGGCAGGGACATCCACGCGCAAACGCCATGAATTCAGCACATAATTCTAGAAAAAATTCTACGCTAGGGAATAGATTACAAATTTTTCGTCGGTTATCTTAAAAAAAACTGCTGTTTCATAGAAAAGTGCAATACTACGCGGTTAAAATGTAATTAACAGTCTGGGGTTGCCGGAAAGTTCGAAAGGGATACCGTGGCACCTGGCAACGTACATGCAAGGAACACGAGTGGGTTTTAGTCAGTAAGAGCTTGACATGCTCTCCCGCTCCGCCCAGAGCGGGAGAAGTTATTTGAAAATTTCCCATTAAAAAAAAAAAAAGGTACAGCATATTTTTTTAAATTACTGACGTATTTCAACGTCCCCTGCGTTGAGAATCATGTACTGAATCAATAGTAACAAGTTGCGCTTTGGTATCCCTGCCACCCTGTGTAAAAGTTGATGATAAACAGAATATAAATAATAGCAGATAAGCAACTCGACCCGATATTGGCCCCGACTTATGAGTTGTAGTCGTGAGTTCGAACTCAGGTACTTTACTTTGTGTAATTTATACAATTATATACAACAATACGTGTTCATAATAATTGTAATGATAATGAACCTGGCGCTACTTATCCAGAATAAGCTTAAAGTAACCTTCATATTCAATATTTTTTTTTGGTTATGTGGCCATGTTGGCCACAGATAGCACAGAATAGAAAGGTTTGGAAGGAAAAAGGGGAGGCGTTTGACCAACAGTGTGACAAAATGGGGACTAGCAAAAAAAACTGGATATTTTTAGTCATAGCACATTACATTACACCTATTACGACGTTAGAACTGTCAGTTTTCTACTTAAAATAATTGGTTTCTTATGAAACTTTCTCATCTCAGGCAATGAAAGAAGATAAATAAACAAAAAAAAAAATCTTCCTTTATTTTTTTACTGTTTGATGTTTGAAATTTGGTTACATCGAAAGAAAAATTTATTAAAGTATTAGATACCTAATGGAACCCTAATAATGGCCGTCCAAATATAAGTTAATTAATTTGATTATCACTAAATTTATCAATATTTAAATTATTTCCAAATTCTACCTTTACCATTATCGACATTTTCGTCGGCCATTTCTAAATATTTTTTAAACTTTTGTACCACGTTAGACAGCTGATTAAATGAAGATGTCTTCCCCGTAATTTGTACGCTTAATACCATAGTAAAATTTTGAGATAACTGGTGTCAAGTTGCAAGTACGTAGATGATTTTTGGAAATGGTTAATACACTTTTTCCGTTATTTTGTAATTGTTTGATGTTTTAGAAAATCAGGTTACATTAAAAGGTTTATTAAAGTATTAGGTACCCAATGAAGGGGTGCTTGGACAGGAAACCTCCCCGTGTGCCTGTGGGCTGGAGTTCCCTTATGGATGCGTCCGGGGGGAAGGCCAGTCTCCGGGACGGTGCACCCTGGGGTACGGGCAATGACTCCCCATTAGGTACTTTATACCTAAGGGGTCTCGTTGCCCGTATGCCAATATCCTGTCGGAGGAACGCTCTAACGTGTACTCGGAGAGAGCACACGTTAAGCAGCGTTGGAGTGCGGGCTCGGCGTGCACTAACACTGCCGTTGGGCAGGCAGGAGGAAGTCTTTTCTTCTGCCACCGTTGGTCTCGTAGCCCCGAAGAGTGTCAAGGTCATGTCTCTGGCACTTGACGGGGGTCGAGGGTCCTGGCTTAACCGCCCGGGCCGCGAGGAAGAAAGCCTCTATAAAAAATCACCCCAAACCTCCAAGCGGCGGCGCACCGTGAGGGAGGTTGTAAGCTTGACTAATGGGTAGCTAAGTAATTAGTCGCTAGTGCGAACCACTATTTTTTGAGTCAATAAACAAAGTTATATACTCGTGGGAACAAAATGGATAAATCTGAACAAAAACCAAACCAGAAGGAGGGGAGTGATGCGGGGTCGGAGTCCGACGCTGCATCGGGCGCAAGGAGCTCAAGTCAGAGCTCGGAGCGCGAAGTGGTAGGAGCTGCTGGGAGGAACCGGAGGTTCCTCCGGAAGCGCTCCAAACCGGGAGAGGGGTCGTCCGCTGACGAGTGGGTCTCGGGCACTGCCCATAGGTCGAAGATCCACTCTAGTCGGCGGGGTGCGGCCCGGGGAAAAGGTGTGGGGAGAGGGGTCACATCCAAGAAGGCCGGCAAGTCGAGCCGGGCCAGCCCAGCTGAGCTGGAGAGGCCATCCTCTGAGGAGCACCAGCCTGTAGGGACCAGCACCGGGGCGGCCCTTACGGAACCCGCAGGTGGTGAGCCGGACGCCGCTGGCGGCTCCAATTCGGAGCGAGCGGCTAGGTTTGCGGAGGTCGTGGCAGCGGCAATCAAGGGTGTGGCTTTGAAGAGGATCCAGTCCTCCAAAGACAAGGCCATACCCGCGGCCATGGCCTCTATTTTGGCGGCAGCGGAGACCTATGTCCTCAGGCCTCCGTCGGACGGAATGTCCGAGATGCGGGCGGAGGTCGCCCGCTTGACAGCCGCCATGGAGCTTCTCCGAAAGGAGAACGAGGAGCTCCGAGCGGACCTGGCTGGGCTCCGAGGAGCTGGCCCCCGTGAGGTGCCACAGGGGAAGGAGCAGCATGGGCAGGTACAGCCCATGCCTGCTGAGGACCGGGTCCTGACCCTGGTGCGGCAGGAGATGGCTTCCCTGCGGTCTCGGTTTTCTGCCCTCGAAGCCATCGTTCTACGCCCCCCATTAGCGGCGAGCATGCCGGCCGGCCTCTGGCCAGCGGAAGGCGACATCGTATGCCGCCACCGCAGCTGCCCCGGCCAAACCAGGTTCGTCGGGGCAGACCAAGACCAAGGGTGGGGCGGCTAGTCAGGCGGCGAAGGCCCCGGCCCTGGCGGCGAGAGGCAAAACAGCCGCCCCCACCTCCTAAAGCTACTCCGGCTGATGCCGAATGGCAAGTAGCCGGGGAAAAGAGGACGGCGGGTAAGGCAAAGAGGGCGGCCAAAAGGAAGGAGAGGCGGCAGCGGCGCAAGGAGCGAAGCGCCGCGGCTAGGCTCCGCGCCCCGAAGTCCGCAGCTGTAGTTATTACGCTACAGCCAGAGGCGGAGAAAAAGGGCGTGTCCTACCACGACGTGCTCGCCAAGGTGGGGGCGGCGGTGGACCTCAAAGAGATCGGCGCCGCTGAAGGCATCCGGGTGAGGGTCACTGCGACTGGGGCCCGGATGCTGGAGGTCCCCGGTGCGGCAAGCGGTCCGGCCGCTGACGCTCTGGCCGAAAGGCTTAGGGCGTCCCTAAATTCAGACGAGGCCCGAGTGTCCAGGCCCACCAAATGCGCTGATATGCGAATTCTGGGCTTGGACGACTCAGTGACGGAGGGACAGGTTGTGGCCGCTGTCGTTAGGACTGGGGGGTGCTCTGCCGAGCAGGTGAGGGCGGGCACCATCCGTCCTGACTACACGGGTATGCGAGCCGTTACGGTGAGCTGCCCTGTGTCAGCGGCCAAGAAAATTGCTGGGGAGGGCCAAAGGCTATTGGTGGGCTGGGTTTCCGCGCAGGTCAAACTGCTGGAACCCAGACCTCTGAGGTGCTTCCGCTGCCATGTGGGCAATCACGTGGGAGCTAAATGCACCTCGGAGGTGGACCGCAGCGGTCACTGCTACCGCTGTGGTCAGGCCCGTCACAAGGCCGGCTCCTGTGACGCCACGCCGCACTGCGCTGTATGTGCGGCAGCTGGCAAGCCGGCCAATCACCGGATTGGGAGCAAGGCCTGCGCTCCACCCGCCAAAGCCAAAGGCAAACTCTCCGCCACCGCCGTCACGGCCGCAACCGCCACCACCGCCGCCGTTGCCGCCTCCAAAACCGTCGTTGTCGCCGCTGCAGCCGCCGCGGCAGGGCCCTCACAGGGGGCACGGGAGGGGGCTGAAATGGACTGCCAATAATGGCCCCATTACGCCTCCTCCAGGCGAACATCAACCACTGCGCCGCAGCTCAGGATCTGTTGCTCCAGAGCATGGCGCAGTGGTCGATTAACATCGCCGTGGTCGCTGAGCCGTACTTTGTCCCGCCCAGGGACGACTGGGTGGAGGACCTGAGCGGCTCAGTGACCCTAATTTCGTCGGCCGCCGCCGGTACTCCGTCCCTCGAGGCTGTTAAGAGAGGACGGGGTTGCGTTGCAGCACGGTTCGGGGAGATTGTTGTGGTAGGGGTATACTTCTCCCCGAGCCGAACTCTTGCCGAGTTCCACAACTCCCTTGCGGAGTTGAGAGTTGTCGTCGTCGGGTTCTGTTCCCTTCCCGTGTTCGCCCTCGGGGACTTCAATGCCAAGAATGTGGCTTGGGGTTCCCGGTATACGGACACACGGGGCAGGATGGTGGAGGACTGGGCTCTGGAGACAGGCCTGGTCGTCCTGAATCGGGGTTCTGTCCCCACGTGTGTGCGGATGCGGGGTGAATCAGTGGTGGACATTTCGTTCGCCAGCCCCGCTCTGTCGCCGCGTGTAATTGACTGGCGCGTCATGGAGGGGGTGGAGACCTATTCCGATCACCGGTACATCCGGTTTGACGTCTCCGCCCAGACCTCGAGCGCGCCGGTCCGACAGGCCCCGAGTGGTCCGCGGTGGGCGCTGAAGCAGCTGGACCGGGAGCTCCTCCTGGAAGCCTCGATCGTGCAGGCCTGGGTGTCACCACCGGACAGGCCTGCCGACATCAACGACGAGGCGGAGTGGTTCCGGGAGGCCATGTCCGAAATATGTGACGTGGCAATGCCCCGGGTGCAGCCCGGACGTGCCTCGCGCCAGGTGTACTGGTGGTCGCAACAGCTGACGACACTGCGCAATGCGTGCGTTGCTGCGCGACGCCGGTACACCAGGCACCGCAGGCTCCGTATCCGTCCTCCGGATACGGAAGCCATTCAGGCGGAGCTGTACGAGGGGTACAGAGCGGCGAAGACCGCCCTCCAAGCGGAGATCTTGCGGGCCAGGGGAGTGGCCCGCGAGGAGTCGCTGGAGACTCTGAACAGGGACCCGTGGGGACGCCCATACAAGATGGTGCGGGAGAAACTCCGCCCATGGGCTCCCCCGCTGACGCAGAGTCTCCGGCCGCAGCTTGTGGGGGACGTGGTGAGCGCTCTGTTCCCTTCGAGAGGGGAACATGCCTCCCCGCCCATGGCTCCGCCTACTGCGGTGCCCGATGCGGATCACACCGCCGACGACGACGACGATGCTCCGGAGGTGACCGAGGTAGAGATGAGAGTGGCGGTACGTAGGCTGAATGCTAAAAATACCGCCCCAGGACCCGACGGCTTACCTGGGAAAGCCTGGGTCCTGGCCTTGGAGGCTCTCGGGCCTCGACTAAGGGGGCTCCTAAGCGCATGCTTGGAGAGGGGCCAGTTCCCACTTCGCTGGAAGACGGGGAAACTGGTCCTCATCAAGAAGCCGGGGCGCCCTGCGGACTCTCCGTCCGCTTACTGGCCCATAGTGCTGCTCGATGAGGTGGGCAAGCTCTTTAAAAGAGTCATTGCAGACCGCCTCGTCGGGCGGCTGGTGCGGGTGGGGCCGGATTTGGCGGAGAGCCAGTTTGGTTTCCGCAGGGGGCGCTCTACGGTGGACGCCATCATGCGCGTGCGAGCCCTCACGACGGGGGACGCTGTGGCCCGGGGTGGGGTCGTCTTGGCGGTGTCTCTAGACATCGCCAATGCCTTCAATACCCTGCCCTGGAGTTGCATCAGGGAGGCACTCCGGTATCACCGGATGCCGACCTACCTCTGTCGTGTGGTCGAGGCCTATTTGACGGACAGGGCCGTCATCTACCCCGGTCACCAGGGAGAATGGAACCGGCGAGAGATGTCGTGCGGTGTCCCACAGGGATCGGTCCTGGGGCCGCATCTGTGGGACATCGGATACGACTGGGTGCTGCGCGCTGACCTCCCTAGCGGCGTCAGCGTCCTTTGCTACGCTGACGACACGTTGGTCCTGGCGCAGGGGAGGTCGCACCAGGCGGCGGCCGAACTAGCGACACACGGGGTTGCGACAATCGTGGGCAGAATCCGGCAATTGGGACTCGAGGTGGCCCTGCACAAGTCCGAGGCCATGTGTTTTCATGGTCCTCGGAACGCGCCACCGTTGGGGTCCCAAATAACGGTAGGAGGAGTTCACATCGGCGTCGAGTCGACGATGAAGTATCTAGGACTCGTTCTCGACAGCCGGTGGAACTTCGTGGAGCACTTCCGACGTTTGGCTCCCAGACTGGAGCGGGCCGGGGCTGCTTTGAAGCGGCTCCTGCCCAATCTAGGGGGTCCAAACGCCTCCTGCCGGAGGCTATACGCGGGGGTCGTGCGGTCCATGGCCCTTTACGGGGCACCGGTTTGGGCGCGTTCATTGAGGCGGCGGCCAGCCCACCGGTTGAACGCGTCCCAGAGGGTCATGGCCACCCGGCTGGTCCGGGGATACCGCACGGTCTCCGGTGAGGCGGCGAGCCTCCTTGCCGGATTACCGCCATGGGATCTGGAGGCAAAAGTCCTCGCGCATATCTGGGAGTGGCGCGAGGAGTCGAAACGCCGGGGCGTAACTTCGTTTCCGCGAGAAATCGCGGCACAGCGGACAGAGCTCCGGCGGGATCTCATGGCGTCATGGAGAGTGCGATTGTCGCAACCCAGTGCTGGGCACGCCACTATTGCGGCGATAAGTCCCCTCTTTGAGGAGTGGCTAGAGAGGCGCCACGGCGTCCTCACCTTCCGCCTGACGCAGGTCCTCACCGGACATGGTTGTTTCGGGAGGTTCCTGTTTGGTATCAGGCGGGAGGAAACGCCCGGGTGTCATCACTGCGTGGATCGCCCGGAGGACACGGTTGAGCATACGGTGGAGGTCTGTCCGGCTTGGGCAGAGCATCGCCGTGTCCTCGTGGAGGCGATCGGCGGCGGGGATCTCTCGCGTCCGGCCCTAGTCCAGGCCATGGTACGGAGCGAGAGGGCATGGGAGGCCGTCACCTCCTTCTGCGAAGCAGTAATGCTCGCGAAGGAGGAGGCAGAACGCGTGAGGGAGAGGAAAATTTCGCGCCCTCACGCCCCTAGCCGCCGCAGGAGACGCCCTGGGCGTCGGGAATCGCAGGCCGATTCCCGGCCACCGTAGGCGCGGGCTTGCGGACGGTGAGCAATGGGTAGCTCGCCGTCCGATAAGGACCAGGCCCGGGTCGACGGCGCGTTGTGTTCCACGCGCGCCTCAAAGAGATGTCAGCACAACGGAAGGGGTCCGATAGGACCGATGCCTGCCGGGGTTGCGGGAAAGTCCGAAAGGGATACCGTGGCCCCTAGCAACGTAAAGGCAACGGAAGGAACACGGGTGGGTTTTAGTCAGTAAGAGTCTGACACGCCCTCCCGCTCCACCCAGAGCGGGAGAAGTTATTTGATAATTTCCCACCCAAAAAAAAAAAAAAAAAAAAAGGTACCCAATGAAATCGCAACGTAGACCATTCAATTTGAGAGTTTAGAGAAAAGTGAAATTTAGTGACGAATTCCGGGTAATTTGCAAAAATACATAAAAATAGGATTTTCTCGAATCCCATTAATTTTGGCCTAGGGTTTATGGGGTACTTAATTGTTGCAAATGGGTCACACTGTCACGTCCTTGAAGGAATACGTCAAATTACAAGTTACCCTGTATATAATAGGTTGGGGAAAAAGTTTCTTCGTATTTTTTAAGAAAATTCAAAACATTTTTTAACATAGTATGTTTACATTTAACTAAAGTATGTAGGTACCATTTTGTTCGATAACTTTTTGCCATCTTGTAGGTAGGGACATGATCCCATTGCTATAGAAATTTTGGGACTTCTGATCAAAATACCGCGACAAGTGGTTTTGGCAGTCCTCCCGTGATGTTAACCTGACACTGCCTAAAGAATTCTGAAGAGACCGAAACAGGTGGAAATCTGAAGGTGCAAGGTCAGGACTATACGGCGGATGCATTAACACCTCCCAGCCAAACTCTCTTAATTTTTGCTGAGTGGCTAAAGATGTGTGAGGTCTAGCGTTATCATGATGAAAAACCACACCCCTTCTGTTGATTAATTCCGGCCGCTTTCTCTCAACTTCTTGCTTTAATCTCATCAGTTGTTCGCAGTAGAGTTCAGAATCGATGGTCCTGCCTGGTGGTAACAGCTCATAATGAATAATGCCCTTCCAATCCCACCACACACACAGCATCACCTTGTTGCGAGTTAACCCGGGTTTTGCCACAGTCTGTGAAGCCTGACCGGCCTTTGACCACGACCTTTTTCGCACGTTCTTGTCGTACGTGATCCACTTTTCATCACCAGTTATCAGCTTCTTCAAAAATGGTTCGGTTTCATTACGTCGTAATAAAGAATCACAAATGAGTACACGGTTCATTAGGTTTCTTTCAGTGAGCTCGTGAGGTACCCAAATATCGAGCTTTTTTGTGTACCCAGTTTTTTTCAAATGCGCCAAAACTGTTTTGTGGTCAATTCCCAGTTCTTCAGCTACGTCGTAACTACTAATATGCCGATCTTGCTCCACTTTTTCAAAAATGGCATCCATTTTATCCGTAATAGGGCGACCAGAGCGACGTGCATCTTTGACATCAAAATTTCCGGATTGAAAACGCTTAAACCAAATTTGTGCTACTCTCACAGACACTGCACTAGGTCCATAAACATCGCAAATTTTTTTCGCGGCTTGCGTTGCATTTTTACCTTTTTTGTAGTAAAATTTTAAAATGTATCGAATTTCTTCATTAGATTCACTCATCTTGACAGTACGAAAAACAAATAAAAATCACACATTTTCCTAATTTGAATTTGGAATTATGTTCTTTAAAATTTAAACTTTCAATGATACCAAAACCAGCCAGATACACATAGTATAGCCAAAGAGATTTTATTACAAGTTCATACATACTATAATGCGAAAAGACTTTTTCCCCAACCTTTACTGTCTGATACAGGCCTCCTAGTTTAAGAGACAGGATTAAATTTTGTTTATAAAGGTAGATTTTTTGTGGCCTTTTAACTTTTGTACATACAAATATGTATCATTTTAGTATATCTACCACTATCTCAATCTTTGTGTATGTATTACTGTGGATAAATAAACATGATTAATCAATTATTTTATTTTTATATTGGGCATTGATTTAAGTATCATCAACCGTGATTGTCTGTGCACATAGATATGTCTTAGTTTGATGTTTGGTTTCAAAATTTGGTAATAGGCGTCTTCAACAACTGTATATAATGGAAACTACTAAGCTTAAGAGGTTTTAATTAATGAAACAAACTTCGTTATGATGAAGAGGCAAAATGACTGTATTCATTCACATTTCCTTTGTGTTGCAATAATATTACTTTTTCCTGAAAGCCCTAAAACTCATTTTGTATTGTTTCCTTCTTCGGATTTACCCTTTACGATGAACTCTGAGACTCCGCTTCTATCATCTTCCTTATTTTACTTCAAAATTGAAACTGAACCAGCCATATAAAGATTCAAAATTTCTCGATGACACCTCTATTCTTGAACATATAATACCTTGTTATAAAAGTTTTAGTACCAAGTGAACCAAATCCGACGGACGCTAAGGCGGCAAATTGATATTTTAAGGACGCGTTTGCAAACTTGATAGGTATAGAATCGAACTACTACATTGACAAATATCACACACGCAAGTATACGCACGGTTAGCTGCGGGAATAGTAGTCAAGTGAACAAATTTTGATACTTAAAAGTTTATTTTTTCTTATTTGTATAATACATAGGCACCTACAATAAATATTTCGTATTGTTGTTTATATTTTTACTAAATAATATAAATACCTACTTCGTGACTACTAGACACTGGAAGCCCTCTACTAGTAGAAAGATGTGGGCTGTGGACTTTGGGCTGGTTTTGTTAGTTATGATGAGACCTTTCCTCCGGACTTGATGGAGTGACCTGAAGGTGTACTTCGGTGGCTGCTACTGGAACTCCTCGATGAGTATAACTAGGTGTGCCGAGTTTGGGCTCGTTTAGTTAGTAATGATGAGACCTTACCTCACCACCATCAGGTCACTCCATTAAGTCCGGACTTAATCTTAAAAATAAAAACTTTTTAGTTGTGTGCCCCACCCTACCCAAATGTCTTTTCTTTGGTATTGTTCGTCGAGTTGAGCTCCTTAAGTTCTGAGTTGAGCTCCACGATTACTGACAAATGCTTGCACTGACAGGACAGGTCCACTCAAATCTGTGTGGTTATTTTCTCAAAAGACCATTTCAGACCCTAATCTACATGGTCCTCATATGGCCTGACCAAGATTATGTCTGGACTTTAAAAGAGACTGTGACCTCTGAGTTTGACTGGAAACAAATTAAGACCCACCACGTGATTTTTCCCAATCATAATACGCAACCCGCAACGCCTTTTAAAGTGTTTTGAGGTTAGGTTACAATTGTATGTTTTTCTCAAGAACGGTGTGTTATCTTTTCATGGGAGTGGTGCCAGGGGAGACGATTTTTCATCAACATCCTTCGTTTTTTGAGAAAAACGTAGTGAGCTATTTGCGGATAACACTGTAATTCTACGGCGTTAACCTCGTCTATCGTGACGAAGCTTCGCACAGTGATATGATACACGCAGATGTGACCAACCATTATGGGTTATCGTCACGATAGTTCGGGCTGCGTTCACTTATCGCCAGGATACATACAGGCGGTACATAATAAACTTGGCGAAGCCGCTAATATGACCACCGCATTAGCGCCATAACTTTTTAGCGAGCAAAACATACGAAGCTTCGGCAGGCATTGCGTTGGCACGATAGACGCAAAGACAACGTAAAACTCTCCGCACAAATACCGATTCAAAAGAATTTGACTAAACAATTTTGATAGAAAATAACCATTCTGAAGTTACAAGAATATAAATAAACGCCGAAGCTGTTGCAAACTACTTAACTTTTTACGTCGGTGTAATCTATTTTATCCGTATGAAGGAGCTAAGTATAGTCTGGAAACTTCAGGGAAAATAAATATAGTCGAATAAGAGTTGTTCACTAACTTCAAAGTTGTGCAGGAAGTAGTTTGACATGTACCAGTGAGTTCGTTTAGAAAAGACAGCTAGGTACAGTATTCCCGTGTGTAAAAAGAGCTTTTTGAACCAGTTTTGTATGTTTAAAACATTTGTGAAGTTGTTGAAACTTCACTATTTGAGTGAATGATGCGTTGCTAATATACAGTGACAAAATTCAAATATCTAGGGCATTTTCTCGCTGACGACCTTAAGGACAATGTTGATATTGAAAGGGAGCATAGAGCATTGGCGGTCTGAGGTAACATATTGGCTCAAAGAATCACTCGGTGTAGCAAGCTAAAATTAACACTTTTTAAGGCATATTGCCAGTGCTTCTACATAGGGAATGTTTGGGTCAACTATACCAAAAGAACCCTGGATGACCTACGCGTACAGTATAATAAAAAAAATTGAATGCTGTTGGGACTGCCACGGTGGTGCAGCGCGTCTACTATGTTTGAGCAAAACCGAACTGACGGCTTCCATGCCGTCATTCGCAAGAAAACCGCGTCACTGTTGTCAAGGTTGCGGGCGAGTGGCAACAGCATTCTAAAAACTATGGCGGAGAGTATCAATTCTCCGATTGTTAAAAGTTTTGTGAGGAGGATAATCACTAAAGTTGGGGATGTCCTTTTCACAATGCTACTTATTCTGTGTTCTTCTTGTTGTCTTCTCTATTTATTGTATTTTAACTACTAACACTAGAAATAAGTTATATTGTTGTCCGAAAATAAAGAATATAATATAATATTGAAAGTTTGATCAACTTTGCTCTGAATGGCTGTTTATTGCATAATCTGTTAGGTGTCGTAGGTCTTATTTGCTTGTAAGTTAAAGTAGATGTTATAATAGTTTGGATGCTGTAGACTTAGATAAATAATCTTGTCATCAGCTGAAAAACGTCTACTGCTGGACATATACCTCCCCTAAGCATCGCCACATCAACCTGTCCTATGCATTACGCGTCCAGCGAATACCTACGGTCTTCAAATGTGTGTGATTCCATCGGTCCACCTTATGGGAGGCCTTCCAACTCTGCGGCTGCACTCCAGAACCTTTAGGGCCTCATCGGCCATCCATTCTGCTAGCAATATGCCCTACCCACTGTCACTTAAGTTTGGCAATGCTTTGGGCTATGTCGGATACCTTGATTCTGCTGCGGACCTCTAATAACATATGTTCATCTAATTTATTTAGGATGTTCATAGTAGCTTTGTATCTCCATTATTGAAGACTTGTATTTACATGCTCTACTGTCTCATGCTTTAATTTATAAGTCTTAACTGTATCAGCAAAAACACCTTCTGCCGCAATGTAAAACCGGAACCGCACTCGACCAATGTATTTATTTTATTGTAAGTACCTTTGCCTGAGGCCCTAAAATGGCCACATGACGCAATTCCTCTAAAAGCAATTAATTTTCTGAATTCCCAGCAGATCATTAGCAATTCCTCTATGGTGACATAGAGGAATTGCGATAGCTGAATCATATAAAATTCAATTCATATCAGCATCATATTATGTAGGTGTAAATACTGCCGCATGAAAAAAATTAAAACCATGATTTTACCGGTTAAATTTGCTTTACAATTTTTATTAATTAAATTAGATTTTTATTTATTATTCTACTGTCAAACAGATGAATTGCGTAATGAGAATTGAACGCAGATAATATTATGAATTGTCAATTTCTGACTTTTTAATACTCGTATTATCATATTATGATTCTGCTAAAGCGGCCGTTGTAAGCCCCCTGTTCTCTTGTTATTCCACTTTTATTTCCAATTAGTTAAATACTTGGAACGATTGCAGTAGTTTCCTTGTCTTAGGTAATTGAAGCGCGCCATGCAATTACTAAAACTAAATTATATGCGTCATAGTTTTCGTTTTAATTCCTGTTTTGGCTTTTGAGGTAATTATTCCTTGTATATCGTACATTGTTTCGTTGGTTGGTATAAGGTACGGAAGTCACTTTATTATTACGGCTAAAATATGTTACATTGAAGAAGACTGTTGCCTTCAAATGAGATGTCAACGAAATGGAAATCTTATCATGGTTATTAAACTATCTTAAACATGAGAGAAAAGTTTTCTTTACGGAGATATTTTACAAATCAATCTATTTTAAAATAAATATAACAATACTTGTTAGGTGGGCTACACACTTGTTCGGATCACGTAAATACAAAGGCTGATGCAACACAGACAGTGTCAGTGTTGCATCCGAGTACGTATTTCCACTAGGTATGACATGATGGTATGACGTAAATTCAAACCCAAAGTATTTATTTCTATTCAACCATTTACACATTACATTTACTTTTGAATTTTCAAAGAGTCGTCAGTTAGCCAGAAAGCTGATGATCTGCCTACGTTTTGGAATGGGTGACTAGCCATTCCAAAACGTAGGCAGATGGAGAAGAACGGGCAAGAAACTCCACGGAAACTCTTTTAAATCATGATATTACAAAACCCTCGGTACATTTTTCTTGTTGCTTCTATATTTCTGTTTCTACGGCACGGTTGGCGCAGTGGTTAAGCGATTGACTGCTGCGCTGCGTGTCGCGGGTTCGATTCCCGCACGGAACAAATATTTGTATGACCTAAAATTAGTTGTTGTTCTGGGTCTGGCTGTTTGTGTATGTGAGTTTAATTTAAATGTTTGTAAACGCACCCACGACACAGGAGAAATTCCTAGTGTGGGGCAACGTTTTAAAAAAAAAAAAAAAAAATTGTGAGAACAATGTAAAAAAATAAAAATATCAAACCAATTAAAGATAAAGCCCTGGCAGTTAAGAGATGATGAGTCTCTACTAGCGGCTCTCGTTCACGGATAAGCACCATACAACTCAACCATTTGAGTGTGCATGACATATTTTCAACTTTCCTACTCTTTCAAGTCAAACACACATCATAATAATAATATAAATGGCAGCATGGTATTCACATTTACATTTTTTTTTGTTTACTTTATAACTATTTATTCTGCACAGAATTAACTATAAAATGAACTGAAAACTGCAAATAGGTGGCGTGCCAAGCAACTTCCGGAATAAAATATTAAATATTATTTCAATCAAGTTTGAAATCGACTTCCGTTCGAAGTTTCTGTACCTTATTTGCAAATAAATTATTTTGAATAAAGATACATATTATAACTAAAATTATATTACAGTGAAAATATATTGAAGCAACGGCACCGATTACCATTACCAGGTGCACTGCACTGGCGTCCAGCTGCACTGACGTTTAGCTGTACCGGCGCCTGTACCGACGCCGACGTCCAGCTGGACCAGCCTCCGACCACGGAGGGCGACCAGTCCCCGGTTCTACCCCTGACTGCTTTTTTATAGAATTGCACCGGTCTTTAGGTTACTTAGGTTACCAATGGATTAAGGCCAATTGGTAAAACAATACCACTAATCAATGGGGTAGACCATCATGATCATTACAACTAGGGATGTTAGGCCGATGGTTATTGAATAAAATTTTTAGTTTATATTTAACCAGTTTTTTATTTTTTTTGTTCAATAGTTCTATTTTATGAATTTTATTACTAATTAGGTAGGTAGTGTTATTTTATTGTAGTAGGCAGTAATTAATGTATCTAATTTTGATTGGATAAACGATAGTAGTTAGCAATGAAGTTTATTTTAGTTGGTTAGTTTGTTTCAAGTAATAGCTAATAGCTGTCCTTATTGTTTAATTTTGGCTACAGTAGTAATATACAGGGTGGATTTTTGAGATTGACCAGCAAGGGCAGCACCTTTACCACTGTAGCTGCAGAAAAACGGTCTTAGGAGGTTTTACTGACTGTCCCCAACTTTTTGAGACATCTTGATCTGCATTCACAGATTTTGAAAAAAAAACGCTGTTACAAAAACGATTTTTTGATAGCAATCGATCATGTTTCAATAGAGGTGGAACCGCTAGTATAAAAAGACGATAAAATGACCACAGATAATACACTTACATACGGGAAATGACAGAGTAATGTCAGTCAACTAGTGTTGGGCGAACTTTAGTGATGTGCTTAACCACTAAGTAAAATGTAGTTAGTCGACTAAGTGAAGCTACAACGTTACTCAAACTTGTGTAAGAGAATGAGAGTGCGACTATGTGTGCACACTCATCATCTTTCACAAGTTTGAGTAAAGCAGACTTATTACAGACTTCGTACAATGTCTACAGGTTCGTTAGCTGCAAAAAGATTTGGATTGAATTTGAAGCGTCTAGGATATTTATAGCCGCACAAAAATTAAAATGCACCTGTGTTTTAGTAAAATCTTAGTGCCACGCCATCACTGCTAACAATATTTGGTAACTCAGGAGTATAAAAGGCGAGATGGGGATTATTCTTGTTTAGCAGAAGACCAAAACAAAATCAAAGATTGAAATCGTTAGATCTGCCCTCACCGTACTTAGTCAAAAGTGTATATACTGAGAAGAGTGCGCTCACAATTATGATACTAATGGCGTTCTCAAGAATCAGGTACTGCGTCATTGTGTGTCAGAGGTGTCAAAACGAAACTGAAAGGCAAACAGCTTTGGGCGAATCAAACGATTTCAATCTTTGGACAAAATATTAAACTCAAATTATTTATTTCAATTAAACCTTTTACACGTGGTTTTGAATGGTCAAAGAGTCGGTCAGTTAGTCAGAAAGTTGAAGCTAGTTGCGCATTCCAAAACGTAGATCTATATGGAGAAGAACGGGCAATTTTAGATTTTGTCTTGATCTTTCAAAGTTTAAAATATTGCATCGATTGCACCCTGGAGGATTACAAAAAATCTTGACTAGTCTAGTAACAAATCAAAGATGGAGAGCCATTATTACATGGTACCTATTAGGTGCTGAAGCTAACACAAAATTGGCCAGATTAAATTAAGCTTTTAAATATAGAATTTTAGTCTGTACTAAATAAATGTATTTTCTTTATATTCTTATTGTCCGCGTAAAAATATTTTCTTTCAGGTATTATATAAGTTGTACTTTTACTGGTTTGTCGAAAGAAATTTAATGACTGGAATAAAATAATATTTAAATACTTTTTTACAGTGTAGTGTATGGTGCGTGCCTACCTACCTCACATTTTAAATGATATTTCCATGAAAAAAATACATGATAGCTTAAAAACATTGCCCTATTACTATATGATTTCTTAACATTGTTTTTAATTAAATTACAATAATTAAACAAAAGCGCTTTACTTTCATCACCACTGCTCTCAAAACGGTGAAGGAAAACATCGTGAGGTAACCGGCATGTCTTAGAACCAAAAATTCAAAGACATGTGACATCTACCAACCTGCATTGACCACGCGTGGTGGACGGCCCACTTCCTCTCACGGAGTGGAGGTCTGTATCCCTGCAGTGTGGACATAATAGGCTTATTACCTATGCTATGCTATGTTTATGCTAAAGAAAAGATAAAAGCTTACTTATAACGCGGAATCCTCGTGAATGGCGTTATCGCCGGTCAAAAAAGAGTTACAAAGGAAAATATTTAAAGGAATGTTTCGATATAACTTTTTCAGAACACAAGTAAACAAAAGTTTCTGAAGGAAATTCTAGCTGCTCAGACAAAAACAACAAAGAAAAAATACAGAACATTATAATATTTCCCCTAACTTTTCAAGTGCACATTTAATATTAATGAAGCAAAAACTAGTTTTGTAAATAAAAAATAAAAACTGAATGCTAATCATGAAATTGCCTCAACTAAAATCAAAATATTCAATAAAATCCAAACCAGCCAGCATAATTTAATAAACTGATCTAACTTACAAGTACCCATTGTTTAGGGTTCCGTACCTCGAAATAAAAAAACGAAACCCTTATAGGATCACTTCGTTGTCCGTCTGTCAGTCTTTCAAGACCCATTTTCTCAGGAACGCGTGGAGGCGTTAAGTTGAAATTAATATCAAATACGTAAATCTATGTTCCTTTGGAACTCTAAAAAAATCAAGCTTCTAAGTCAACGCAATAAAAAAATACGGCCGTTTATCAAATCAAAGATGGAGAGCCATTATTACATGGTACCTATTAGGTGCTGAAGCTAACACAAAATTGGCCAGATTAAATTAAGCTTTTAAATATAGAATTTTAGTCTGTACTAAATAAATGTATTTTCTTTATATTCTTATTGTCCGCGTAAAAATATTTTCTTTCAGGTATTATATAAGTTGTACTTTTACTGGTTTGTCGAAAGAAATTTAATGACTGGAATAAAATAATATTTAAATACTTTTTTACAGTGTAGTGTATGGTGCGTGCCTACCTACCTCACATTTTAAATGATATTTCCATGAAAAAAATACATGATAGCTTAAAAACATTGCCCTATTACTATATGATTTCTTAACATTGTTTTTAATTAAATTACAATAATTAAACAAAAGCGCTTTACTTTCATCACCACTGCTCTCAAAACGGTGAAGGAAAACATCGTGAGGGAACCGGCATGTCTTAGAACCAAAAATTCAAAGGCATGTGACATCTACCAACCTGCATTGACCACGCGTGGTGGACGGCCCACTTCCTCTCACAGAGTGGAGGTCTGCAGTGATCCCTGCAGTGTGGACATAATAGGCTTATTACCTATGCTATGCTATGCTTATGCTAAAGAAAAGATAAAAGCTTACTTATAACGCGGAATCCTCGTGAATGGCGTTATCGCCGGTCAAAAAAGAGTTACAAAGGAAAATATTTAAAGGAATGTTTCGATATAACTTTTTCAGAACACAAGTAAACAAAAGTTTCTGAAGGAAATTGTAGCTGCTCAGACAAAAACAACAAAGAAAAAATACAGAACATTATAATATTTCCCCTAACTTTTCAAGTGCACATTTAATATTAATGAAGCAAAAACTAGTTTTGTAAATAAAAAATAAAAACTGAATGCTAATCATGAAATTGCCTCAACTAAAATCAAAATATTCAATAAAATCCAAACCAGCCAGCATAATTTAATAAACTGATCTAACTTACAAGTACCCATTGTTTAGGGTTCCGTACCTCGAAATAAAAAAACGAAACCCTTATAGGATCACTTCGTTGTCCGTCTGTCAGTCTTTCAAGACCCGTTTTCTCAGGAACGCGTGGAGGCGTTAAGTTGAAATTAATATCAAATACGTAAATCTATGTTCCTTTGGAACTCTAAAAAAATCAAGCTTCTAAGTCAACGCAATAAAAAAATACGGCCGTTTATGTGACATATTTTGATACTCGCAAATAAATCAAAACCTACAGGGTATTTCCCGTTGACCTAGAATCATGAAGTTTGGCAGGAAGCAAGGTTTTACAGAACAAGTAAAGGAAAAAGTCTGATAATTGATCATTTATAGAATTGTAGTTGAATAACTGACCATGACGTATATCGATGTATGGGAGAAAAAAAAAACAACTACAAAGATAAGTTTGTCCTTCCATCCTAAGATTGTCTCGTTGGTCTAGTTGTCGCAAGCGCTACTACTGAGCTTGAGGTCCTGGGTTCGATTCCCAGGTCGGGCAAAGTGTTATTGGGTTTTCCATCAGGATTTTCTCCAGTAGCAGCCCGGAGTCTGGATTTGTGCTCGGTTGATGGCAATAGGCTCAGCCCCTATTACCTGGGACTTAAACATAACTGGCGAAATGTGGGTGTATACCTCTGCTTAACCCTTCGAGGATTACAGGCGTGATGTTATGTTATGTTCATTAAAATCGGTCCACTCGGTATTCAAAAGTTATTACGTACGTACGTTACGTAGTCACATATACTTTGAAAAGATGGAAGTCTTCAAAGATTGTAGTTCGGCGTACTCAGTTTCCGATGGTAGGTACCAGCAGAAGGTATAACTGCCGGTCTATTCTGTATTAATTTCACGGTGAAAACTTAAGTGAAGTGAGCTGTCATTCCACCACTCCAAGCTCACTTCACCTAAGTTTTCACTGTGAGATGGTTACAGAATAGCACACACTACATTCACAAGTCGCAAGGTGAACCTTAGAAAAAGTTGTGGTTCAAATTTCGAAAAACGTCAAAAGATCTATATTTTATGTAGCTTGTTCAACGCAACGCAACGTCATCGTCTAGACCTTTTTTGAATTCAGGTGGGTTTCATGTTTCATCTGAAATATCGGAATCGAGTGCTGTAAGTAAATGGAAATGGAAAGACTTGAGTAAAACAAATTGGTACCATATTTTAAATTTTTGCAAACACCTGTAGATTTATTTATTTATTTGGTACACCAACAGCAGTACATACAAAAAATTTAAACTAAACAATAGCATAATAATAAAAAAAAAAAAAAAAAAAAAAAAACTTTTATTTCAGACCCATACATGTAGTCCATTTGGTTAGTATACACACGACTTAGAAACTAGTGTTAGTACTTACATCTACCAGAAAAACAACAAACTATACATTAATACGCCACAGTGGCATGTAGGCGTATCCAATGTCCCAGTATGGGGCTGTCCCATCTATCAGCTATAGTTTTCAGAATGCTGTTGGGGCTGGCGCGTACCCTGCGCATAATGGAAGCGCAACGCTTGCGCAAGATGGCATGAAAACCATCGATTCTTGCTTCTGCGAACATGCCGGAAGCACTACAGTAGCGCGGCAACCCCATCAACACCCTGAAAGCATTATTGTACTGTACGCGCAGGGCGCTGTATGCCCTCTGCGTGTAGTTGACCCACAGACTGCATGTATAAAACGACTGACAGTACGCTGTAAATAGTGTAGCCTTCACTTCAGTCGTGCAATTTGCAAATCTGCGAGCCAACATATTGCAGCGGATAGACAACGCCCTGCGCTCACGCTCGATGTCCAGACTGTCTTTTAGGTCTTCGGAAACCCAGTGGCCCAGATACTTGAAAGAAGTGACTTGTTTCAAGTCACTTCCGCAAAGTTTAAGCTGTGGTTCAATCGGGTAAGTTTTAGTGCCCGCCTTGAAGACTAGAACCTCACTTTTCTTAACATTGTATCTGAGCCCATGAGTCTCCGCATACCTTTCACATATCGTAAGCAGGCTTATCATTGCGTTAATCGATGGGCTCAGCAACACCATATCATCAGCATAACTAATATTGTTGACGCATACTCCATCTACATAGCAACCCTGATAGGTGTTGCTGAGCTCGACAATCAACCGGTTTATGTACAGGCTGAAAAGGCGAGGGGAGGTCAGGCCGCCCTGCCTCACCCCGCACTCCGGCCTATACACATCCGATAACGAGCCTGCCCACCTTACACAATTTGTCTGATTCCTATACCAAAACCGTAGAATTGATATAACTTCTCTATCTACTGAAGTATCATTTAATAGTTTCTGCCACAGCAACTCATACGACACCAGATCAAACGCTTTGGAAAGGTCTAGGAAACACGCATTAACAGGTGTTTTCCTAGACGTATAATACTGGACAGAATGCTTGAGAGACAGTATGGCACTTTCTGTGGACAGACCAGGTCTGAACCCAAACTGCGCATCATGCAGTTCAATGCGGGACGCCATATGCCTATCAAGCAAACTGTCCAGCACCTTGGCAATGACTGTAGCAAGGGATATGGGCCTATAGTTCGAGAGATCTGATGTGTCCCCTGTCTTATCCTTCACAATAGGTACAACCACAGTTTTCATTAAGTCACTGGGCAGATGAGCGTGGCTTAGACACAGTGAGAATAACATCGCCAGTACCCTAGGCAGGTGAACGCCTGCATGCTGCAGGTGTTCGATGCTGAGGTAGTCATGCCCTGGTGACTTGCCCCTAACCATACTTTTAATAACAGTAGCAACATTTTTTGCTGAGAACCTGAAATTTAACTCCTTATGACAATCCTCAGCATCGACCACCTGCGCTGCAGAGCCAAGAGGAGATTCAGCTTTAAAATGCTTCACAAACAAGTTTGCTATCGCCGTAGGCTCATGTTGCCCCGCCACGCTCACGGGGACGCCCGGCCTCGGATTCAACCTATTCGTATTTTTCCAAAACCTTGAAAAGTCTTTAGATTTATGATTTTCAGCTATAATGTCCATAATAAAAGTACTGGTATGTATG
This sequence comes from Xanthia icteritia, assembly GCA_949128155.2. Taxonomy (NCBI): domain Eukaryota; kingdom Metazoa; phylum Arthropoda; class Insecta; order Lepidoptera; family Noctuidae; genus Xanthia; species Xanthia icteritia. Next base: position 7,860,897 of record OX421942.2, on the reverse strand, counting down.
CCTATTATAGGTATAAACAGCATTCACTACAAAATAAAATCGTGATGAACTAAAAGAAACATATGAAAAAAAAAGATAACGTAATTCAAATTGTATTTCATAACGTGCAATCATTGCGCAAACATTTGCTAGACGTCATCATAGATCCAATCATTATTTCTTCCCATGCCGCACTGTTTGTTGAAACCGGCGCTATCTAGTTTTAAAATATTGACCAAAATATTGAGGTAAAAAAGTGTTTTACAGAAATAAACATTTCATTTCTGTGGCAGTCGCTCGCTGTACGTAGAACATAATCTATGTGTGCGTGTGTTTTGGCTCGTTGTATGTAGCTGACCTTCTGTAGCTATCTATTCTGTGGCGAGGGCGTCCGAATAAAAGGTGGTGTATCCATATTTCACCGGACCGGGTGGGTCCTCACTCATTCATTTTTAAGGTGATAAGTAAGTTTATTATTAACTAGCGACCTGTTCCTGCTTCGCACAGTTTTTACGACTTGACAAAACATCGAGATTTCTGAGTTTTACGTAACTTAAATACTATTATTATACACATAAACCTTCCCAAATAAAATCTCTAAACGATGGTGAAAATCGCATCATAATCTGTTGCGTGGTTTAGAAAAACAACGCGGACACACAGACAAACACGAAAAGTGACTTTAATTTATATTTATATTATATATATTAAATAGCAGTGATAGCCTAGCGGTGTGACCGTCGGACTGCCAAGTTATAGGTCTCGAGTTTGAACCCAAGGCACGCACCTCTGACTTTTCGGATTCATGTGCGTATTGTATAGTTATCACTTGCTTCAAAAACGATGAAGGAAAACATCGTGAGGAAACCGGCATGCCTGAGAGATATTTCTCGAAGGCATGTGAAGCCAAGTCAGAGGCCCATTGGCGGCTTTAAAACTCTGACACCAGGTGAGTCACTAACCACACGAAAAGAAGAAGAATTTATGTTAATTATGTACAGATGAGGTCATTTATTTTACGCCCAGCGAGATTTTAAGACGGTTGGGAATTTTGAGTTGCGTTTCTTTTTTATGTAAGTTGGTTGTTGGCCGCCGAAAAATATATTATTTGAGTTTCCTTTCGGTAAATCTAGTGAAAATATCGACGTGATGCGGCCGCATTTTGCTTCGTTATAAAATTTGCATTTTTGTCTATTTTACCTTCCCACTAGTTCCGGGTAACCCGATTATAGCTTCGGACTTGATCGGATTATAAAGTGGACAATTCACCTCTTTGAGTTTGAATATTCCTGACTAAAAATTTAGTCAATAACAGCTAAAACCTGTGCATAATTACCCTTATTTTATTATCTTTTTTGTCTCTCCCAACTATCAATGAACTTCTCTGCCCCACAAAGTTAGGAGGCATGATGGACCTCCAGCGGCGGACTGTTAATAACACTAATTAGCCAACTACTCTCGCTGCCACGGACTTTCACTGAAATCGGATACGATATTTCGCACGTTCGTCGCCATTTTTTTAAACTTCTTACAGCAAATTGTAACTTTTTTTTTTCGTAACAGCCTGTGATTGCGTTGTCGTGAGATTGCTTGTCAAGTGATTTAATTGAGAAGACGGCCAGTTCTTTTTTTGAAAGTTTTTTTATATTGACAATGTTTTGGTTTGTACTTAGGTAATTTTTATTTCTTTATTGTTTAAGTCTTACTTCTATTGTTTTGACAAAATTATGACGAAATGTTTGTGAAATCGGGCTTAGACATCTTGGGAATCTTGTGCTGGACTTGAAGTCCAGCACGAATTCATCGAATGTACAGACTGAACTCGGTGTCGTATTCGTTTATATTGAAGCCCCATTTGCAGGTTTTGTACTTTTAACTCATTTTTAACTAAAACAGCCATTCATCACACACACTCACTTTTTAGGGTTCCGTAGTGAACAAGAAACTCTTATAGTTTCGCTATGTTCGTCTATCTGTCTGTCTGTCCGCGGCTTAGCTCAGAGACTGTTAGTACTAGAAAGCTATAACTTGGCATGGGTTTACATATAAATCACGCCCTAGGTGGTGAAATAAAATCAAGATTTTTAAATTTTTTGTATAATCCCCTACACCTAAAGTGGTGATGTTTTTTTTTCTCGTCTATTCTATAGTATGGGGTGTCATCCGAAAGGTCGTTCAAAAATATTTTGACTGTGTGAAAACCATGTTTGCATTCAGGGACCCGTTTGCGAAATATTAAGCTTTAAAGTGCTGTGAGTACTATGTACCGATTATAAAGCTACCATTCAGGTACTGGGTATGTCTTTCATTGACTTGAATGTGCCCTGGCGGCTGAGAGTATGTCATGCTCACTCTAATGTCTCGCTGGCGGTGGCGCGTGTGTTGGATCATTTAGCTCCCTTCAAAATGGTTGAGCTGAATGGTGCTAATCCATGCGTCATGTTCGTGAACGGGCGCCGTCAGTAGGGACTGGTCATCTCTTAGCTGCCATGGCTTATTTTAATTTTTGAATTGTTTTTTGTTTTTTATATTTTTATTACGGACGCTTTTAACGTGCACGTCTTTCTACATTGTTCTCAGATGTATAATTACAACATTAATGATGTAACCAATTTTTTGTAACAATTTTTTTATTTAAAAGAGTGTCCGTGGAGTTTCTTGCCCGTTCTTCTCCATAGGTACCTACTACGCTTTGGAATGGGAACTAGCTTCATATTTCTGACTGACCGACTTCTTGACAATTCAAAAGTGCCTGTAAATGGTTTAATTGAAATAAATGCTTTGAGTTTGAGTTTGCTAATTTTTGTTGAGTCAAGTGGCATTTAGCTGGCACGACCCTCTGCCAGCTAAATTGATGCTTTTGGAGATGTGAAAAAATTCACGGCAGTAGTATATATAAATATAAAGTATATAAATAAGTATATATATAAAGAAGTAAAAATAAAAACTATCACAGCTAAGAGGCTCTAAAAGTTAACGAGTAATAATCGACCAACTTACATTTGCAATATTCTCTCATACATTCCGTATGGGAGAACATGTTTTTCAACTACAATGTTAAGTTTGTTCTTGGGATAGCTTCATCCCAACTACGGAACCGGAATCGGACACGTACTTGGCCGGTTTTTTTTACATTATGTTTGGTTCGATCGGCCGAGTTTCACCGACGACGTAGTAACATAGTTCGGCTGATGACGGATTATTCAGATGTATGGTTCGAGCATGCCAGTAGGTCATGTGCCAGTCGAAGTAGATGGTGATTACAGTGGTGATAAGCAAGCTTAAGTTATGGGAACCAGCGATAAGGTTCTCTATCGGCCGTATTGTGTTCGACCGTACCAGTAGTTATTAAGTAGTCGTAGCCCGGTAGACATCGGTGTCTCTTGCGGCAACTCAAGTAGTTCTTAGGTGCGCGATAGGCATGTATCTATGGTGGAGGTCGGGGTTAGGAAATACCATTGTTTTGATCCATGCGCCAGAAGTGTGAGAGCAATGCGATTGCTGGTTGGCTGGAGAGCAGGGGCGTTAGAGTGGTTTACTCGTGTGTGGTAGGCTAAGTGTCTAAGGCTCTTAGTGAAAAAGTGATCTTTAATGTGGAAAACGATGGTACGTGGCTCTGGTTGATGATTTTCAGATTAATCAAAGTTTGTTTAGTTAATTTAGAAGTATTATTTTGTTAAAATAATAAAAATATTGAGACTGATATCAAAAGTCGGAAGTCGTAGATCAGAATTGGCCGAGTCGAACAGGCGCTGTTGTTGAGTTTTGGTTGCAGGGAACACACGAGGACGTGTGCAAGCAGGATGGCCGTAACGGAAATACGACGGGACACTAAGCATAGGTTCGTGGGTGGCGGTCAAGCAGTGAAGACGTTAAGAAACTGTCGTGCATTCCGAATTGTTGTTTCGTGTACCTACAGTGTGTGTATTGCTAGTGTGATTAATTTGTTCGTGAATTATAATTTGATCTAAGCTGCAAACGGTTTTTCTATTGCACAATAACCAACACTGTCAACAGTACGCCCACAGTAGTTAAAATACACTTACCCTCCTACGTCATATATATTTAAGGCACTCGGTAAGCTTTCTCGCCCCGCTCCTGCGTATACCGGGCAATTCGGAAACGCTCATTGAAATAAAGGCGCTCGGTAATCTTTCGGTACTGAGTATACCGATCCCGCACCACTGACGTACCGACCAGTGATAAAAGGGCTTAGTATTTGTCTCAAAATTATGTTATACTAGCGGAGCTTGCATGGAAGCACCAAGTAGGCTACATAATAATCTCTACAGTACCTGTGACCTAGCTGTCAAAATAATTTAAAGCGTGGTGCTTAAGCCTCGATGTAGATATTGATTATGTATGTAATCGATAAAATCTTGAACTTTTTCTGACGTATGTACCTATGATTATAAATGGGTGCGTCTCATATCATATAAAGTTATTTGAGATATTTTAATTTCAATAACGTTCACAAGATGGAATAAACGTGAGATATACCAACTGTTATTTCTTTAGATATAACATTTATATACTCTTAAACTTATTCCGTATAACGTTATTGGATATAACGTTTATTTAATCGAAAATCATTAGGTTTATCGTCTAAAATATATATTGACACCATCATTGTGGTTAGCATATCGATACAGAGCAATCCGACTCGGATGGGTTAGGTTAGAAGGTTAAAGGCGGGCCGCAGAGCTCCAGATCCCCTCTATTGTTGGTGAATCACTTGGGTTAAGTTAGGTTAGAACAGTGACTAAGTAATAATGTGTATAAATGCAATTTTGCTTTGTGTTTTTAACCAGGAGTTTTATGTCTTTTGAGTGGTATATCAAATAATTTTATATTCAATGTATGTTATGCTTATTAAGATTAGTAATCTTAAAATTATATCAATCGTTTATTATATAAACTGATCATCATATCAAATAAAATTATAGATTCAGTTGTCATAATTATCTTGTAAATATTAAAGATTTTGTAATTATATCACATATTACTTACTCATTATAACTTATAACATACTTCAGTTACCCTGCTGATTGCAATTTTGGCGTTCTGCTTTCACTACAAGAAACAGATTTCTTGTAATGAAAATAGAATGTTAAAATGTCAAGTTAATATCTCATTAAAAAATCATTTTGTAATCTTGTTTAAAAACCCACCATATAATATTATGATCGCGTTCATATAATATTATGAAGGCAGAAAATGCCCGAATGAATAATTTGTAAAAGCATTAGGTACTTGGAAATAAATTAAATATACCACTAAAAAAATTAATTAAAGACGGAAATTGTTTCGAGTCCTGCAATTTTATTTTGACTTTTACCATATATGTGTAATGTAATGATTATCATACATCCTTCATCGAACATTTATGGCAGAGGCTATTGGAAGGCCCGTACTCAGCCATGGACGTTTAATTATATTCTTAGTGGTCTCGTTACCATAATCGTTACAATCACCTCATCATCTGCCTTGCCTTTTCCCAACTATGTTGGAGTCAGCTTCTAGTCTTACTGGATGCGGCTGAATACCAATATTTTACAAGGACCGACTGCCTATCTGACCTGCATAATCCTGTTACTCGGTAACACGATACCCCTTGGTAAGACTGGTTGACAGAATTTCGGGCTTCCGACTATCAAAGATTTTCAAATGATGGCCGGGACTTAACGTTTGTGCTCTCTGAGGCGCGAAGGGGTCTCTATATGTAATGGATCACCCCTCCACAGATCGACCGGTAAGCGTAGCTTAACCTTCGATCAACCCGTGTGGCTGTTATTTCTTATCTACGAGCCCCTATTAACTCTTAAATAAAAGTAGTTTAATTTCATTCTACAAACGTTTCAAAAAAACTTGACCAACTTACTTTAATTGCGAAGCCACATCTGTACCATCTTATCACACCGATAGGACAGTACATACGAGAGCTAAATATTATAAAGTTACAACGTAATAAAGTGAAACACACGACGTCCGCTGTCCCGGACTTCATGTTTTATGAACACTTGTGTGCACTAAGCAGGCTTTGGAGGCTATTATGATACCGCTTGCACACAAGAAAATGTTAGAAAAGAGTGCGGCGACCGAAATATTCTTGGAACAATTGAATGTAATCGTATTACAGAACGACACAACTTAGAAGTGCCATCGGCAATAACTTCATATAAGATAACAATTTAAGAGGGAACAGGGCCTGCGATTCTCCATACAAATGTATTCTCCTTCCTGAATAATGCCTCTAGAGCAATCTTTTTTTTTCTTAAAATCAACGTCTGCTGTAGTCCCTGTTATTTCCTATTTTTCAACAATTTATCGGTAAAGAAAATATGACCCGCCAAAAATTACAAAAATGTCCCATTTTTATCGCCGCGATTAGAGCAGTACCAGACAAATTTGAAAAGTTTTTAACATAAATGAAAATGATGCGAACCTAGACACTCTTTTTCAAAATTTTAAAATGAAAAATTATTGAAGCGGTTCAGTTTTCGAGGAGAAAAAAAGGGAATACGAATCATAGATTTCGTCAATTTTTTCGTCAAACGGGGGCAGACTTGAGGTAAGAAGACGGCAATAGTTTCTACAAATACCTATTTTTCAAGTTCCTCTTAGCCCCTGTTCCCTCTGAAGGTTGTGTGAATTTTAGGGCCTATTGGCGAATCGACAATTTTTTCTTGAGGCGATTCGCACGAAGTTAATTTATTTACAGGCGCGTCGAAAATACCTATATTGTTTTTGATGGTTGCAAATGTATTTATTGCTAATGTTTAATTATTATATCGAATTTGTTCAACTGTAGTCTTGCATGTTTGTTATTTGTTACAAACTTTTTGAATAGATAGGGCGAGGCCACAACACTGCGTTACGGCGTCGTATCGCAAAAACGACGTCGGACAGCAATACAATGCGTATCTCGAATGTCGTAGATTTTTACGATGCGACGCCGCAACGCAGTGATGTGGCCTCGCCCATAGTGAATAATTAATGTTTTTGCGGCGAATATCCGTACCGTAGCTGTTGTACTAAGTACAGACAGTTCAGTTGCAATGTTGGTGTATATTGATTTTTTTATTATTTTGACTCTTGTAGGTGGTGTTTTTAGCGGTCACAAGCCACCACCATGTGATTCAGGTAAGCTTATTTCTTTATTTATAATAATGCCAGAAAATAGGAGATAAAGAATGGACGCCACTACAGACAGTTGGCCGTTTGTGCACCGATTCTGCCGTCAACTATCGAATAACCCAACCCCGGTGCGCCCGCTACTCAATAGCGACGGAGCGCTTAAGTATACAGCGGAAGACCGGGCGGAGGACTTCACCGAGCACCTGGAGCGTCAGTTGTCGAGCGTGTCGGCAGTCGAGAAACACCTAGGAGACTACTTCGCAACGCCGATAACTCCCGAGGAGAACCCTATATACTTCTTGCCTGGCGCAGTGAAAAAGGAATGCTCGGTGGCAGTATTCCGTGACATGGAGAAGGCCTTCGACCGTGTATGGCACGACGGCCTTCTGTATAAGTTGGCCACGTCCGACGCGCCCCGTCGCGTTGTAAGAGTGGTCTCATCTCTTCTGTTAAACAGAACTTTCAAGGTGGTCGACGGGGCGCTATCTGGCGCACGCCCGGTGCTGGCAGAAGTGCCGCAGGGCAGCTGTGTGTCACCAGCGTGTTACTTACGCTACACCGACGACATCTCCACCACTCCAGAGGCGACACTTGCGCTGTTTGCTGACGTATATTAATTACCACTTCGCTTAATGCGAAGCACGCAGCGGTCAAAATGTAGTGCGCCCTCGACCTTCTTCCCGACTGGCTGTCGAAGTGGCGGCTGTCGGTGCACGTGAGTAAAACACATGTGATGGTCACTGGATCCGCGCCTCTCCCACCACCTTTGAAACTACATGAGGTCGACGTCGATTGGACGCCCCGGGTCAAATACCTGGGTGTGACCATCAACCGCCGCCTCACGAAGGGGCCCCATGTCCACAAGGTCACCGCACAGGGTAGGGTCGGCCGCATCCTCCTTAGGTCCGTGCTCTCTTCCCGCACCCCGGCGCGCGTCAAGTTGGGCGTGTACAAAACGTACGTGCAAGATTGGGCTCTTGACGTACGCCTCCCCAGCGTGGTTCGCCCTCACAAAGGAGTCGAGCCGCAGGCTGCTACGCGCGCAACAAAATCTTGCGCTGCGGACCATAGTAGACGCTCCTCGCTTCGTGAGGAATAATGTACTCCACCGGGATCTCGGGACTGAAAGCCTGGATGAGTTTGTAGGGCGACTCGCGAAGGTAATGTTCGCGCGTGCTGACGCATCTGCCTGGCCCCATATCAGGCAGATAGCGCCATTGCATGCGCGCCCACCTGACGCGAGACCCCTGTCCCGCGACCTGGTAGTAGACCCTGACCCCATCGCACCGGATTGATGCCTCGAGTAAGCCGCATCCAGGTTACACGTGACTCAATCGAAATAATAAGACTCTACATCTGTAGTCTTACACACAAATATCGGTTGCGTGGCGTGTTCTATGTCACGCAACTAAATACAGACAACCATTACTAAACTTGCATCCTATATAACACGCGCAGGCGCGATGCGGGCCGCGACGCGCGTCGGCACTGAGTGGTGTTAGACTACAACACAAGCCGCTCACACATACATGACTGCTTTTCCGTCAATACGTAAACGGCTAGATCAGTGAGCGGGGCGAGGGAAAAATACATAATTATCTACCTGTAGGAGCGTTGAGTCGGCGTCTCTATCACTGGTCGTCTTCGTTGGGACTCCCCCAGGCAACTGGGGGTCTCACCTGGTGGGGACAGACCGCCAAAATGTCGTGAAGAAAGCGGCGCTATAGGATTTAGCAACGTGGCGCGCCTACTGAAATATTCATTGCAATCATACACACAGACGCACATATTGAGGGGCCCGTATTAGCGGGCCACTGTAAAGCCTCCGCAGGCGAGGGGCGAAGCCCTATCCCCGCTCGCCACGCCCCCTTGGGGGGGCGTCACGACATCTCGACTTTATCAGGATTCGGTCGTTGGTCGTCAAACAGTACGGTCGTTTTGGGAGCGAGCTCCGACTCTAAAAACTGAAAACTTATCTTATGCATGTTATAAATATTGTACTAAGACAATTTTTCTGGATACTGCAAGTTCGTCGAGTTTCCCCAGTGTATAATACCATATGTTAGCAGTGGATAGACATTACCAAAATATGCATTTTTAGTAACACTGGTATATGTAGTTTCTGCCAGGATTGACAATGCGTAGCACTGGTTATTTTTTTTTTTTTGTATTATAACTCCTAGGAAATTTGTGTCTTTAACTTCTTTAATCGTTATATTAGTTACAGTTACATCAGCTTTGTAGGTCTACTTTTGTAATTTCTAAATTGACATAATTTAGTTTTTGAAAGGTTAACTTTTAAATATATCGACTGCAACCAATCAGTTACTGTTGTTAATGTTTTGTTTATTTCACTTTCATAATGAAAATCATTAGAATATTCAATTGGAATAAATGTAGTTGCATCATCAGAATACATTACGCAAAGGTGGTTAATTATGTTTGGAAGCTCGTTAATATACAGTAGAAATAATGGGAGCCGTAATATACTACCTTGCGGTACGCCTAGTATTACAGATTCGAATTCAGATTTAACTACCTTCACAATTTTTGTACTTTCATTGTATACCTCAATAAAAGTGGCTTGCATTATATTATTTAAATAATTCTAATTTAATTTAAGTGCCTCTTATTCCTATACTTACCTTCTAATTTATCAAACAAAATATCATATTATACACAGTTAAATGCTTTTGACATATCAATGAAAAGAGCAGCACATTGTTTTTTATTATTGATGTTTTCCCAAATGGTATTGAACAATTTATATATTGCCAAAGATGTAGTCATCCATCCATGCTCGAACAACGACCGGACGTAGGTATTGATAATTATTTTCAAGGAAATAACGCACCTCCTCTGATGGTTTTTTACGGTCTTTTTCTTTTTTCATTTAACAAAACACGGGCCTCAGCAAAAATCTGATGCTGCAATGTTATTGGTTGAAGAGCGTAGGTAAGCGATACTATAGCGGCCGAGCGCTGCAAGCAGTAATAGTCCTTACGGTGTCCAGATGTGCGCGCCCGCGATAGTACGAACATAAAAACAAGAATTCAGAAAGAAGGGATTTTTGTCTTATTAATTATCTTTGCCGAATAGTGTGCATAATTTAGAACTATAATACAATCGCGTCAACCTGAGGTGGACAGCGGCGAGCTACAGGTCGAAGTTGTACCGCGTCAGAGCTGGCCATAAACAACGAGGGGGACTTGATTAACCACGCCAGAAATAAACCAAGCCAAAACACAAAACATGAAATAATGTTAGACAGAAAAACCGTAACCAAACGCATCATGAATGTGCTAACTCGCACATGCGCACAGGCGCCGCAAACCACATCTGGAACATGCAGTACAAGACCAAATCCAAGAAAACCGGCAGACCTATTTACGCATGTAATGGCTACCTCAAACAGGACAACTTACTTCAACAACTTACTTCAACAAAGGAAATCATTTTTCGGATGGACACGGCTGAAAACTGCTAGTAAGTTTAAGACTGCTAGCGAGATTTTCAAGAAACCTGAAACGGATAGCAGCGAGAACCTCAGACGAAGACATTGGAAACAGCAAAGAGTAGATTCACCAGTGAAGCTGGACCTGAAGCAACGGCGCCGTCGCGAAAAGATGCCCATCCATAGACAAAAATCACCCGTCTCTCCACTATTCCATTGCCTGCTCAAGGATGCATATTCGGTACCGCTCGCAAATACTTCCTTATTCTAAGGGCAAGTTTTCCCTACCATTACCGTGCACCCCGGTCTATTCCTTAATATGCTTCAGGGGCTAGAGTAAATCTTGGGGTTATTTCGATTTATCGAGTCTGGTTAAACCACGCTGGGGTCGGTGCATTTCATTAATTCTATATTTTTTTGCTTTATCATATTAATAAAAGATGGTTTAAAAAAAACGCATTAAAGTTGGGGAGTGGGGGTTCGCTACAAAACAATTCAGTATAGAATCTACCGGAGAGTGACGTCATGCCACATTTTAATTAAATGTATTGCCGCAATCTTTTGATTACGTAAAAAAAGAAAAAACACGTTTCGAATATTTTTTTATAGTCTATCTGACGGACAAAAATGATAAATGTTTTTATCAACATCCCTGTTTCTTCGTTTTCATTTAGCATTTTTCTGACTTTTTTAACGTGATGTTAAATAGCATATAATCTTTTACATTCTTAGGCCCATTTCTGTACAATAGATTAATTAAATAGAAAACTTAGTATTTATAAATTCAATTACTTTAGCTGTAAAAAAATTATACTTGAATATTTACTAACCATAGATTATGCACAGACTGAAGATCTACTTGTTGTCTGGAAATAGAATTGTTAACATGCTATTTTACTTTGATTTACCTAATTTTAATTTAGTTTATACTATATACTCATTGTTAATTTATTACATTAAGTATTTATGCACTTTCTAGCCTGAAGCACAGGTTCAATCTAGTTCAGGCAAATAAGCAACTGTGCTCTATTTTATTTAATTGTTAAGTTACTTATTGTGCCCCTTTTTTATAAATAAACGATTTATTTTATTATTTATTTATTTAATCTTACCCAAGAATTGGACTATCAAATGCATTAAGATTTTTTTTAAATCCGACAGGTATGTATTTCTAGAGATTAGCGCGTTCAAACAAAAGAACAAACTCTTCCGTTTTTTTAATATTAGTGTAGGTTATTATGCTTTAATATCCTAACTCAAGCTATTCTCGCGTAAAAGGTGGTTCCAAATCAAGTATGTAAATGCACTTTTTAATTGTTTTTATTTTTTAATCTTGCTTGTCCTTATCAGCATCTGGTTAATATGAAATACCAACAGACGGTACAATAAAGTAATAAAATAATATGTTTACCTGACTTGTTTGTTACAACAACAATACAAGTGTTTTAAAATGGTACACAGCTGGTTTCATTGACGGGTAATAAATAATATTGATTTGTGTAATAAACAATAATAAGTGCTTAGATTCGTAATATAAATGCGGTTTAACACACGGCTTAACAATCTCGTGCGTCAACATTATTTTTTTCAAAAAACGTGCATAATAATTAACAAATCGTTAATATTTTTTTATTTACATTGTTTCAACACAATCTAGAAGAAAGACTTTTTGAAAAAAAAAAATGTCACCGGGCCTGACTACTCACAACATAACTATTGCGTTCACACGATAGAGTAATTAATGTCAAAGAAATACGTCATTTAGAAGTTTATTCTTCTGCAGATATACTCAAATTGTGTTGGTCTTGGCTGTCATTTGTAGATCTTTGACAGTAGTAACGGAAAGTTTAGAAGCCCAAAAGTCTGACAATCATTCTTACCAAGGGGTATCATGTTACCCAGTAACTGGTTTGTATAGGTCAGGTAGGCAGTCACTCCATCCAAAATACCGGTATTCAGCTGCATCCGGTTAGACTGGAAGATGACCCGAATATAGTTGGGAAAAGCCGAGGCAGATTAATTGATCTATGATGTTAATAAAATGTGGGTCTTTGCTGCAGCGATAGAATGTAGACCAAATGAAGTACCGTCTGACTGTGCAAGTGTATGCTCCCCTCAGTCATTGTGAAAGCCTGTTCCCAACATAGTTGTGTGCCGAAACTAATTGTACAGCTGGATATAATGGTTTTGACGGTTATCTTTGGAACAGTCGCGGGATCTGAAACAAAATTTTTGTTAAAATATTGCAGCTCAAAAATTCAAAGTCAAAGTCAAATCATTTATTTCAAATAGGCCCTTATAAGGCACTTTTGAACGTCAAAAATTTACAAAAAAATTGAAATGATTCTAGTCGCCCCTTCCAAAAGGTAGTTTTCGCATGGAGAAGAATGGGCAAGAAACTCCACCGTTACTCTTTTAAAATGTTTTACAATATTTTGTATAAGTACATTAGTTATATAATTATATGTGAGGACGATGCACCTAGAATAAAATTATTATACCACAATAGGTAAAAAGAATTAAGAATTAAAAATTACGCAACAACAGATAGACTAATTATGTGATAGATACATGGTGCTTACATATTTACAAACATTGTAAAAGTAGACGATTTTCCTAAAATTTTACAATTAATAAGTCAGTGTGCGAGGAATTGGTCACAGAATGTAAAATCAGTGTCATAATATAATAAAAAATAATAATAAAATATACAATTAAATTTGCAACCAGTTTTATTTTGTCTTGATTCTAAACTATCCTATGGAGCAGGACCAGCATGTTTCCAAGCATTCTTATCTTGGATATAATCCTTTAATTTGTAATATGCTTGTTTACAAAGTGTACTTTTAATATGAGTTTAAAACTTTCTTTCATTTAATTGCAATATATCAAAGGCTTTCATTCTGTCTAAGCCTGGTGGTCCGTGTATAAGACCCTGTGACTGTCCAGGTAAGAGCATTCATCATCATCATTTCAGTCGAAAGACGTCCAATGCTTGACATAGGTCTATCCCAAGCATCGCCACATGGACCGAACCTGTGCTTTTGCATTATGTAGATAATGCGAAAGCACAGGTTCGGTCCATGGCATATAACTTGAGTAAGAATTGACTTTTAACGATGAACTTAATTCTTACCGACCAGTAACAAAGAAAACCACACATTAATGCATTCATCATCGTTTCAGTTAAAAGACGTCCACTACTAGATATCGGCCTCAAAAAAAAATCAAAAATTCAAAATATACCCACTTATGAAACGTCAGAAGCTAGGTGCACGGTTCCAATTGGTTGTTTCCTATGGAGAAGAGCCGGCAAGAAACTCCACGGCTACTCTTTTAAAAATAATGGGCTTTTACAATATTTTCAAATAACAGTGTTATTAGGTATGCGAGGACAGTGTAGGTCTTTCAACAAGTACCAGGTACTTAACAGAATAATGATGGTCAACAAATCTACAGTCCACTAGGCCTACAGCGTTCTCACATTCACAAAATTGAAAAGTAATAAAAATAAAAACGTATCCTCGTGGCCTCTCCCAAGCGTCCCCACACGGACAGGTTAAGTGCTTCTCACATTATCTCCAGTCGATATAACTTAAGTAAGATTTAGCTTTTATCGATGAACTTAATTCTTGCCGACCAGTAATAAAGATATTAAGCTGAAAATTTGCAGTAAATTTTCTTACCACTTGCTGCGACCATGATCCAATATGCTCTAAAGGCTGTGCAGATCACGGCTGTGTATACAATGAGGGATTCATTATGTCTGAACCTGGTGGTCGTTGTATTATACCCTGTGACTGTCCTGGTAAGGCTATTAATCATCATCATTTCAGTCGAAAGACGTCCACTATTGCATATCGGCCTCCAAGCGTCGCCACACGGACAGGTCATGTGGTCATGATTGCGCATTTTAATTTTTACTTTTTACTTTATGATTAGTGATTTCTTATTTTTTCTGCTTTAATTGTCGATTTTTTATTATATTTCTCCTGCAATTTTGGTTGAAGAAGACAAACATGCAGAACATGGAATCATACTTCGTAATTTTCTGTTGTATAACAGCTCGGCAGGTAAACTAACTCGTTACTTATCGGCGTATTCAAATCTTCTAACAATCCCACACTGGTCGGTATTTTGAAATGTAGCCGGTCTTTTGACCTGTCCATTTGATTGTGGGTAACTAGGAGAAGACGTTATGTATTGAACACTCCAATTCAACGAAAACTCTTTAAAAAAATTAGACAAAAATTCCGGGCCGTTATCTGACATAACTATTTGTGGTATTCCATGACGTCTGATAATTTTTTTAGTTGCTTGATTACCTCTGAGGATGAAGTCGAACACAACTCAACAAATTCTATGAACTTACTATAATAATCAGTGAACGGAGAGCGAAAGGACTAGGTGAATATAACTAATGTACTTATACAAAATATTGTAATCATTTTAAAACGGTGGAGTTTCTTGCCCATTCTTCTCCATACGAAAACTACATTTTGGAAGGGGCAACTAGAATCAATTAATTTTTTTTGTAAAGTTTTGACGTTCAAAAGTGCCTTATACGGGCCTATTTGAAATAAATGATTTGACTTTTTTTGTGAGCTAACGCACCTAAAGTTTAAAGAACAGAGACAACAAAAGTGGAGACTTCCTTATGACTAAAATGTTTTTTCGGGACTAATGTCGGGGTTTCGGGACATCACAATCACATCACATCACAAGTACATTTAATATTAATGTTATTAATAGAGTAAACTAATTGAATTCATTTTATTTTTTAGCCGACTTCAAAAACAAGGAGAACGTGCTCAAAAAACCAGTAGATACGTTTTCTATTGTTATTAATTCAGGTAAAGAACTGGGTCCGCCTCATTTTTTCGTTACCCAGAATAGCCAAAACTTGCTGTCTCTTTCTATCTTTCGTTTGTCACTGGTAAACAATGACAAAACATTTAAGTGGTAGAAGGGTGTTTTGCATTCCAAGCGTCGTCGTGCACGCGTCACTCACTCCTGTAGTTCCTCAAGTTGTGTATATTTGACTCGTGAATTGTTTTTTTCTTTACCTGTACTTGTTTTATCGTTTATTGGATCTGCTTCATATGACCACCTTGGCTTGGAATTTTATGGACTACGTTTTACCGCAACTGACATACTGACATTTGCTCTGGTAATCAAACTGCTTCGTAAGTTTATGAATTTTACATGACTTTTAAGACATTCTAAAGATTCAATTATTCTTGATTAATTTTCCAAATTCAAACAATTTAATTCAACAATTTATGGAATTTTATTCATACAGTTGTCTTATATTTTAGCCCGTGCTCAAATGTTGTACCTACTAGCGATTCTATCGTTAAACCATATTTTACGGAAAGAAGAAATCTCGGGACGAAGTTATTATATAATTTATCTCATTGTTTACAGTAATTTTGCTCCCTCATAGCAATCAAATGGCGACCAAACTTACCGAAGGGATTGTACAGTCGTGGAGAAAGATCACCCTGAATTATACCACGACCCCGCTAGCAACACGATGTACTGTTCTAAATG
Organism: Xanthia icteritia; assembly: GCA_949128155.2. NCBI lineage: Eukaryota > Metazoa > Arthropoda > Insecta > Lepidoptera > Noctuidae > Xanthia > Xanthia icteritia. The sequence continues at coordinate 7,844,774 of OX421942.2, read as the reverse complement.
TGAGAATAGTATTTTATGCAAGAAAGGCAATATCAGGGGGCGTATTGACGGACCCAAACACAAAGGAGCTGCTAGAAAAGTGAATGAAGCATTTTATCTTGATTTAATCAAATTCCTTATATTGTGTAACATACCCTGGTCACAAGTAAATACACCAGCGTTTAAAACATTTTTACTTAAATACATGTGTTGTAATTGTAAATAAGTTAAAACAATTCCCGATGAATCGTAATTGAGGATAATTTTTGTTTTTTTTTTTGTTTAAAAAAAAATGTTTCAATTCATGACCCTGTTTATAATCAAAAACTTTGAATATCTCTAGATGAAACTACCGATTATTTAGGTCGTTATATTGTAAATTTTCTTGTAAAACCTTTAAATGTGGTAACAAATAAACCATTTTTAATAGCTTGCAAAATGTTAAAACGGACTTTGATACGTTAATTTCAAATGTTAAAAAAAAATTTAAAGGCTCATAATAGAGTAAAATATTTAAAGGAAAATATTCCGAGCCTGCCATTGCCACCCGACCCCGTCATAACAAGGTGTGGTACATGGCTAGAAGCAGCATCGTATTATGCTAAATATTACGTACAAATTAAAACTATTGTAAGATCAGAAGTTCTGATTCTTTGTCTATCAGGCATGCTAAAAAAGTGCAGGAAAAAGAAAATTTAAAAGCTGATTTAGATTTTAATGACGAATATTTTAAAATAATTAAAATTTCTTTAAAATAATGACAATAGTCTAACTTATCTTTAACGGAATCTAGAAAACGTTATAAACATAAATCCCGATCTAGATGCATTAAGAGACATTTGTCACAATATAGAAAAAGGATTTGATCATGAAAATGAATCATTGTCGTAATCTAAATATGTACCTATAACTTCAGTAGATTTTAAAAGGTCCTTTTCTATGTATAAATGGATTTTAAGTACAAAAAGAAATCGTTTGAAGATAGATAATATGGAAAAACTCCTCATTATTTATTTTAATTCTCCGAAAGAAAATAAATCTTGCGATGACAAAGAAAACTCCGTTCCTCACGAAAACTGAACTACAAAATAGTTTTTTTTTTTTTTACATTTACCTTATTAGTTATATAATTATTAAAGCTGGTATGTAAATTACATTAGCTTCCGCGTTTACTTTCATCGTTCAAACGAAGATAAGGATATTACCTTAATTTTTTTTTAAACAATAAAATTTCGTGCATACACTTTTTTTAAAAACAGAAACAGGAAATTAATTCGATAGTCTGTTGTTTTACTTTATTAATTTTAGTTGTACTTAAAACTGGTTTCGGAACATTACGTTCCGAAACCCGGGACATTAGTCCCGAAAAAATATTTTGTCGTAGGGCTATTAATATTTTGTTTCTGTTCTTTTTCGAACTTTAGGTATTTTAGCTCACCTATTTCAGATCACTGATAATAATCTACTACTATCAAATAAGATTTAGTTCCGTAGTAGAAGATATCAGTGCCTATCTTTTACCAAGCTCTGTCGGGAATGTCATGCGGAATTAACGGTTCTTTTGTGTTATCTTTTCTATATGTAAAACAGATCTGACAGTGTGATAAGTAATCCTCTAATTGTGAATTCATATTCGGCCAAAACATGATTTCTCTAGCCCTAAGCTTACACTTTTCTATACCTAAGTGCCCTATATGTATTTTTTTGTAACATTGTTTTACGCATACAGTTTGGCATAATGATTCTATTGCCTTTCCATATTAGTCCATAATTCACTGTTAACTCTTGTCTGCTATCCCAATAAGGTTTTAATTCATTACTAATATCACTTTTATGCATGCGCCTCCTTTCTTTATTATTTTTTTCAATGCCTGCATTTCAATATCTTCCCTAGTACATTTTTTGTATTTCTAAAAAAATGAGAGTCTGTAGGCGGGTTCATCGTTGTTATCGCACACACTTGTGCTTGTGCTTCAAGGCGATCGCGTCCTCTATGTATAGATATTTACCTGATTTGTATATTAGCGTGAACGAATATGGTTGAAGTTGCATTGATATTCTCTGTAGGCGTGCAGGCGTCCAGGCACTTTACTTTGCGTAATTTATTTCATCACTACTGCTCTCAAAACGATGAAGAAAAACAAATCACATCATGAAGCAACCGGCACGTCCTAGAACTAAAACTTGGAAGACACGTGATAGCCCCAATCTGTATTGGGCCCGCGTGGTGGATTGCGGCCCACTCCCTTTCACAGAGAGGTGGCGTGGGTCCCAGTAATGGGAACGGTATAGGCTGATTACAACTTGAAACTTACTAAGCAAGAGCTTGACCTCCCGGATCAATCCCTGAATATCGTAAAAGGGGACTAGAACGAGCTATTATGGTTGTTCCATAATAATTGTAATGATAATAAACCTGATGCTACTAATCCACAATTAACTTAAAGTAACGTTCAATATTTTTTGAGGTATTCAATATTTTTTTGCAAAATAGAGAGGTTTAGAAGGAAAGAGGGGAGGCCTTTGCCCGACAGTGTGACAAAAGCCGACAAGCAAAAAAAAAAACTGGATATTTTTACTCATAGCGCTTCTCCATCTTTTTATGTGGTTAGTGACTTCGCTCATCTCAGGCAATGAAAGACGAGATACATAAACAAAGGCACAAAGCCAACTCAGAATTTAATATCCCAGTTGTTTTAAAAAATGTAACAGTAGCTGCAGTTATTACACTGAATGCCAACGGGCACTTATATTTCCTCAGAACGACTGTAAAGTGTAGAGTTATTCCCTTTCGCCTATATATAATGCCCATGTTTCCTTTCATTGATTTTTGAGCCCACTGTATTGTAACGTCTATTAATCGCATTAAGCCTAAAAAAAGTAACTGATTTATCATTTCAAATGGTCGATTTTCTTAATAAAGTCTAACCGGAATCACGAAATCGTAATAAGATAAAATAAAAAGTATAATGTTTTGATAATGCACTTAAATGATTAAATTTCAGTTAGGGTCAATGTCAAAAATGCAAAGTAAAAGCTTGTATTGAAGCGTTTTTAAAGACTAAGAAAATAAAAATATTGATACATTTCGAGGTGGTAACCAAATGTGTTTTTTTAAGTAAAAATAAACCATTGACGCTGCAGCAGGTTCACACTTGAGTTTAATCCTAATTTTTAAGTAAGTTTTTAAAATAAGCAATTATTTTCGCGTATAAAAATCAACGTGGAACGGAATGTGGTTTTTGGTTGCTTGTCAGTTTTTAAACTCTAGTGACGTTACTCAGTTAATCGGTTAAGCATTCGATAATGTATTTCGAAAACTCAATTTAAGTTGAATCTAAGATAGATAATATACAGGCTGAAGTTGAATTCATGGGCACCCTCTTAAGGGGTCATTGTACTCATCATTGTGAACAAGTTTCTCTATGGGGGCAACCCCGAAATCGGAAAAAAAATCAGCTGTTCTCTACATTTTGACGAGATATGCGAACATAAATGTAGGAAATAACTGTATTTATTTCGAAATTTTTTGGATAGTCCAATAGAGCATGCCCATGAATTCAATTTCACCTGTATGTACTAGAAGGAGGTTCCCAGCAGCTTCATACGTTTGAAACTCACACAAAAAACATAAAGAAAATAATCGTGTTTTCTCCTACTCACATTGTACTGTCAATCTGATAATCAATGACGATGCGTTGACGATTTTAATGACAAATTACACATTATCAACTGACCGCACTAAACCATGGCTACGCTATTCAAACCTGAACTTAACGAAAAACAGAACATTTGTTTTCACTCATATTCCTCATGTATTATGTCAATTAAAACTCTGTACATCTTTGAGACTCTGTACATCACAGTATTTTGACAGTTTGTAACACGAAATAGATATATTCCGTGGTTTATTACTTATCTACGTATTGAGTTATAGAATGAAGAATAATACAGATAACTAGTAGTGTGGCAGTGTTGGCGATAATTATCTAGTAGTCATCAAGTGGCACCGCGAGGGAAAATTAACTTGAGCCTTTTATTTACATATTGTGTACCGAGTTAAAATCGAACCGCATCACTATCTGACACTGTCAGAAAGTCAAGTGTCAAGTGACAGCAACATTTCATTAATTTTATTTATTCTTTCCGTTTCTTTCGAATTGCATAAAATTGATATTTCTGTTTTCCTGTGTTTAATTGAAGGAGTATAATGAAAATGTTTCGTTCTTTTTCGGAATAACCGGATCGGGAAGAGGTGGTGGATTTTCCTTTTATTATTCTAGCTTCTTCTTCTTCTACCAATGAATCTGCAGAGTTTCTTTTCCTCGAGGTTTGTGTCAAAGGAGAGCTAAAACTGTCCTTGGTGTCGTCTATTGCCCCTCTTCCATTGATTACTTCACTGAATTTGAATCGGTAATCTTCGGTTTCGGAGTATGCACATCACATTATTATGGGAGATTTTAATACCAACCTGGTTGCCCTTAGCTCCTCTCGATTCCTTAAACTCCTGCATCCGATCGAGTCAGCCAGTCTGCATGTTTTGCTTCTCCAACCCACTCATCATTTTTTAGTCGGTGATGATACTTGGCTTGATTTGATCCTCACCTCCAATACCTCCTTAGTTTCCACACATGGTCAACGCTCCTGGCTTTTCACATTACGACCTTATATTCCTATCCTATGTCCTAAAACCCCATAAACCTAAACTTACGTTTCAGTACAGGCGTGCCTTTGCGCGCATGAATAGCGAGAGGCTTCAACAAGATGCATCCAGTATTGATTGGTCACCCTTAGAAGCAGGTACTTCTGTTGGAGAAGAAGTTAGTTTCTTCAACAATGCTGTCGTCAAGCTGAATGACACCCATGCTCCTATAACGAAAGTAAAGTTGAAGCATCCGCCCGCACCTTGGATGAACAGGGGAGTGCGGATGGCAATGCGATGGAGGGACCGCACGTTTCGGAAATTTAAAAACGATTACTCGGTAGACAACTGGAATTTATTTAAGGCTGATAGAAATCGGTGTAATCAGATGATACGCAACGCTGAACGCCGCCACATTGTAAGTTATATCACATCTTCTTCTGCCGATATTTGGAAGTTCCTTGGAACTTGAGGCATCGGGAAATTGTGACATTCAGACCTTCCCAACACAATTGGCTTGGACGATCTAAATCGCCATTTCTCTACTGTTCCCACTATAGATAGTTCAAAATTCAAAAGTCATTTATTCAAACTAGGCTGGGAATCAGCACTTTTCGAACGTCAAAATTACATAAGACAATCCCCCTAAACGCCCACCCTTCACCACTTCCTAGTGCTTTAGCTGGGAAGAAGAAGTGGCGCAACAAACTCCCCAGCAACAGCTGTCTGTTCAGTTAGAAAAAAGTATAAGTTTGTATTGCGTTATGTAAATTATTTTGCATAATTTACATTACGCAACACAAAACATAATTTTAATTATTAATTAAAAGCCATATGTCAGCTAGTACACACCAATATACCAACCAAAAACATCGAGAACTATACTCAGGCAGAAATAAAAAATAAAGATTAAACGTAAACAATATCTAAATAAAAGCCTCCAGGCATAAACGGCGTGCCCACTTATATACAGCTATATATAGCTGTCACTGGGAGTTATAATTGATAAACTGGGACCATCGAGGTAAAATAAATAAACAGTTAATTACTACTAACAATAACGAAACCATGTTCAGCAAGTTGGTCACCACAAGCAGCACCCGTTCACGAGCATGACGCAAAGATCAGTCATTACCCCCTTGCCATATTTGAGGGAAGGAGACAACCCGACGCTACCGCAAGCAGGGACATCTAAGCGAGCATGACGATATTGCTGCCGGTTGCTTAGGCAAAAAATAATATGATCAATAATTGTCGAGCTCATAAAAAAACATTGTAACGAGTAGATTATGTCAACAATAAATTAAAATAAATTGACTTATAAAGGCAAATTATAAACAATTAAATAAACTCATATAGCCTGTCGGTAGGTAAGCTAATTCTGGAGAAAAAACATTTAAACATTGTAGAATAGTATGCCTTTGAACAAAGGTTGGATTATACTTTAGTTTTAAACGCATTAAAAGGCAAATCTAGCAAAGAAGGTAAGTAGCTTGTTATAAAAAGTTATACTAAGCCCAAGAAATGAGTTATGACCCTTATGAAGCTGATGCTCGTAGTTTGTCTTTATTTCTACTGTTAACATTGTGAATATCAAGGTTTTTAGTGTATAAGTGTATATTTTGCCTAATATATAAGATGTTGGCGAAGATGAATTTAAAAAATCTCTCAGGGAAACTCTGGCACCTAGCTGGTAGCCGTCTAACCAAATGCCAAACTCTCAACTACCTTGATGGTATGACGCGTTCCAATATTAACCCCTTTGTCTTCACTCCAGTTAACCCAGGAGAGATCAGAAAGATTATTCTTTCCATTAAATCCAATGCCTGGGCTGCGATAATATTAGCCGCCATATGATCGTAACGGCTCTTGATCAACTCCTTCCTGCAATCTCCCACACCATAAACTGCTCCCTTTACATCGGTGTTTTGCCTTCCCTGTGGCGTAAAGCCCTCGTTCGGCCCCTTCCTAAGATACTTGACTCCTCTCTGCCCTCTCGCCCAATTTCCATCCTTCCTTTTCTGTCTAAAGTACTCGAGGCCAGTGTGCATAAACAATTCTCCAGCTTTATTCACCACAACTCCCTCATCAGTCCCCTTCAATACGGTTTCAGGCCCAGGCCTGTGCCCGGGCCTGAAACCGTATTGAAAGGGGAGCTCTCAATGAGAGCTAAAACGGTACTGTAACCGTTTAAGTGTGAAGTGACTGACGATATAAGGCGGGTAATGGAAGACACTAAAGTTACAGTCTTAATTAGTGTTGATTGACTTTTCCAATGCTTTTAATACCTTCAGTCACAAAGTCCTTTTATCCATCCTTTCCTATCGTATGGTCTCTCCGAAGGAATTTGAATGGCTTTCCTCTTATCTTAAGAGGCGTCAGCAGTCTGTTCATGCTGGATACTCATCGTCGAGTTGGTGTCTTTCAAGGCGATATATTATCTCCTCTTTTGTTCTCCATTTTATTAATCTGATTACCATTGTGCTTTCGATTGCGTATCATCTTTATGCTGACGATTTGCAGCTTTACTGCCTTTCGATGCCATTGAGGAGCTAAATCGGGATTTAGGTGTGGTTAAAATCTGGTCTGATCGATTTGGGGTGGCGGTTAACCCTACGAAGTGTCCAGCCATCATAGTAAGGAGCCTCTATAGCATGAGGAAGAAGAAGAATGGCTTAACTGTGCCACCTGTAATATTTGACAACTCTGTCATTCCATTTAGCTCGGACGATAAGGATCTTGGTCTGCACTTGTCTTGACTGGCGAAAGCAGGTCACGACTGTTAGTAAAAAAGTCACCGGAACGTTGGTTTATTTCAAGAACCGTTCACAACATCCTATATTCCTAATATATACCTTCTACTGAATAGTGCTCTATTTTACTGAATTATAATACCGATGAGGCTAACCTACTCACTAAACAATACCTCTTAGTGTATATTTTTTTTTGGATGGGAAATTATCAAACAACTTCTCCCGCTCTGGGCGGAGCGGGAGGACGTGTCAGACTCTTACTGACTAAAACCCACCCGTGTTCCTTCAGTTGCCTGTACGTTGCCAGGGGCCACGGTATCCCTTTCGGACCCGCAACCCCGGCAGGCATCGGTCCTATCGGACCCCTTCACTTGCTGACATCACTTTGAGGCGCGCGGTGAACACAACGCGTCGTCGACCCGGGCCTGGTCCTTATCGGACGGTGAGGGCGCGAAATTTGCCCGATCAGGGCCGGACGCGAGAGATCCCCGCATTTTTTGTGGGCCTAATCACCGAATAATAAAAACTATCTCTTTTAAGTCAGCAGTATTGGGCATAGAATTAAGTATGAACAACTGTGATTGTCTGTGAGATGCACAGACAACACACAAACGCAAAACACAAACATTCCTAAACACATTCCTGATGCACATTGATGATGAAAAAAATCGTCGAATCTTTTATTTTGTATCTACTACTCTTATTTCTCCAGCTCTTACTGTAGTAAGAAGACCAGCCTGTTAGCAGGATTGGGTTGATTATCCAAGAAGTATTTACATAGCCTTTGACACTCATAGAGACTATAATAATAAGCATACCTCACCCACATGCCCTTCGACAATAATGTTTTTTAAAATAATGAGTCCCACAAGGTGGATCGATTACCTTGTGAGAATTTACTGAATGCAAGAAGACACCGTCGCTGGTGATGCTTGGGGTAGGCTTTTGACCAGCAGTGGACGTTTTTCGGCTGTAATATGATGATAAATAATAATATACTTCGATGATGTTAGATCTTTCCATTATACTGCATACTGAATCCGGCGGCAGCCACAACTAGTTTAACCATATTTAATTTTAAACTAAAGTTTTAGACAAAGTAGTGTAGATAGCCCTTGGCAGGGATAGCCAATGTTTAGGGACTTAGGGAATACCCTAAGTCCCTAAACATTGGCTTGTCTTCTCTTACCAATAGAAAAGGCTTCCAGTCTAACCAGTTGCGCCTGAATACACAAAACGACTGCCTCCTGACCTCCGGAATGTAATAAAAAATAAAAGTTATAATAACTAAAACCCAACTACGGCAAACAAGTTAGCTCAATACAATTATTTGTTTGCATATTGAATAAATTACTGGTCCAGTTAAAGGCACTTGCAGACAGGTGCAACGTGCGGAGCGACGCGATTTTGGTAGAACAATTTCCATGAAATTTTCATAATTATTGGAGTGAAATATGTAAAGTAGGTAAGTTTTTGTGACCGACGTGACAGACTTTTACAGTAGGTAGGTACTGTGGAAGAAGTCGTTTAATGAACAATATAATATTTTGTATTATATTAAGATGCTGACAAGAGCTAAAGCGTGGTCACTGTCGGACTGCATAGAAAAGAAAGAGAAGCGTGATGACACAATGCTTGCAATTTATTGCAAAATATGAAGCAATTATCTATTATATTCTCAAAATTGAGATCAACCAGTGCGTCCTGCCCGTTATGAAATATATGGTGCCGAAACGTGGACACTGACAGAGTCCACAAATTTAAGGTCACTCAGCGCGTTATGGAGCGGGCTATGCTTGGAGTTTGAAGGATAAAATCACAAATGAAATTATCCAGAAAAGAACCGGAGTTACCCACATAGCTTGCAGAGTAAGCAAACTGAAGTGGCAGTGTGCTGGCCATGTTTTTCAAAAGACCGATGGCCGGTGGAGCAGACGAGTCCTAGAGTGGAGACCGCGTATCGGCAAGCATAGCATGGGACACCCCCAGCTAGATGGACCGACGACCTTAAAAAAGTGGCTGGGACTGACTGGGTGCAGAAAGCGGAGGACAGGCTGTTGTGGCGCAGCTTGGGAGAAGCCTATGTCCAGCAGTGGACTGCGATAGGCTGAGTTAATTGATTGATTTTACATGGTCTGACTGCCTATCTGACCTGCACGACCCAGTTACTGGGTCACACGATACCCCTTGGTAAGACAGGTTGACAGAATATCGGGCAAAGATCTTCGAATGACAGTCGGCGCTTAACGTTTGTGCTTTCTGAGGCACAAAGGGGTCTCGATATGTAATGGATCACCCATCCATACCGACCGACCTTGGCAAGCGTAGTTTAACCTTCGATTAACCTGTGTGGCTGTTATTTCTTATCCACGAGCCCCTATTCACTTTTAAATAAAAGTAGTTTAATTTCATTCCACAACCATTTAAAAAAAACTAGACCAACTTACTTTAATTGTGAATCTAAGTCTGAACCATCCTATCATACAGATAGGACAGTACCTACGAGAGCTAAATAAAATGAACGTAATAAAGTGAAACACACAATGTTCGCTGTCCCGGACTCTATATTTATGAACACTTCTGTGACCGGCACTAAGCAGGCTTAGGACGCTATTGTGATACCACTTGCCGCCACCTGGGAAATAATAAATAATGGAACTGGTAGGAAAAAACAGCGTAACACTGAATTTAATTTAGAGGCTGCACTTGGCCCCATCAACTCAGAAATAGCTCCGAATTTGAATATTTTTTTGCTCATATCCCTCTTAATATGACTGAAGCTTTCAATCTCACCTGCGCTTTCTGCTGCCTTACTTAGAAATAATGTAAAGGCATGCCCTTTGGAGTTTAGGTTTCAGCATACACACCCCCAGGCATAAAAGCTTTTAAAGATCTTAAAATTTAAGCAACAGAAGATATATGGGGAATGTCTGTAAAAATCTGTCATCGAAAACATTGCACCTTATTTAGCTTTCATATTTAACACCAGTGTAGACCGAGGAGTCTTTCCGGATCTCATGAAACACAGTAAAGTAGTTCCTTTGTTCAAATCCGGTGATAGTAACGACTCCAACAATTATAGGCCTGTGTCAATTCTGCTAGTTCTCAGTAGGGTGTTTGAAAAGTTGATGCGCAATCAAATGTTACATCACTTTAATAAAAATTCCATCTTTTAAAAACAGTACGGTTTCACCAAAGGGCGTTGTACCACTGATGCTGGTGTCACCCTAATAAAGAACATCTTTAACGCCATCGGAAACTTTTGTGATCTCTCGAAGGCGTTCGATTGCGTAGACCATAAGACACTTCTGCTGAAACTAGAGCACTATGGGATTAGGAACACAGCTCTTGATTTACTAAGATCATACCTGAAAGAAAGAAAGGTTAAAGTTCAAGGAAATGGCATAAACTCATTAGCTGAAAAAAATGATTATTATATATTTATACTATTCTTTAACTTGACCAAGATTTTTATAACATGGCAAAATTAAAAGTTTAGGTTAACTAAAAGTCATGAAGTCAAGCCAGAAAAAGAAAACTACGCCATGATTATTTTTTATCATTAACAAACAAGTCAATTCAGATTGCAATTATGACTATTTTTTTTCCAGAATTCGATAGGCCTTATGCTTGATTTGATAAAACTTAGTAAATTATTTAATCGGTATCTATCAAGGTGTCATAAGTAGACGCTCAATATTTATATCAACAATTCTGCTGTCATTCGCCTTTAAAACTCATATTAAAAGTACACTTTGTAAACAAGCATATTACAAATTAGAGGATTACATCCAAGATAAGAATGCTTGGAAACATGCTGGTCCTGCTCCATAGGACAATTTAGAGTCTAGACAAAATCAAACTGGGTGCTAATTTAATTGTATAATTTATAATATCTTATAACAATGATTTTACATTCTGTGATTACTTGAACTCACACACTGGCTTATTAGTATTACTTGTTAAAGTGTTAGGAATATCGTATGATTTTGAAATGTTTGTAAATATGTGAGCACCATGTATCTACTAATTAATTTGTCATTGCTTCATTTTTCATTATTTTTACCTATTGTGTTATACTAATCTTATTCCAGGTGCATCGTCTTCACATATAATTGAATAATGAATGTTAACAAAATATTGTGAAAACATTTTAAAAGAGTAACGGTGGAGTTTCTTGCCCATTATTCTCCATACGAAAACTATCTTTAACGGAAGGGGCTACTAGAATCAATTCTGAAATAAATTATTTGCACCTCTCGGATAAAGTATCGTTACTGGCATAATAGTGGCGCTGCCTCGGCTTGGCTAAAGAGCCGTAAGAATTGCATTGTCATTGTCACTTGTTATTTTGTTTGATTGTTGAAGTTAGTTCGCTGTAAAATACCACATTCCCAAAACATTACATTTGTTTGTGCCTAAACGGACCCTGGCACTCGCAGGCCGCTACTGCGGCACCGCTCGCTTCGATCGCTCGGCTCGTGCGTTGTGTGGTAACAGTTCTAACCTAACCTAACCTACCTTTAAGCCATTTTCATTTGCTAAGCCAAGCGGTTATATCTACACTTAAGTTTAGCCGGTTATAGATGAAATAAATTAACATTAGCCTTTCCTCAAAAACAAAATAACAAGTGACATTGACAGTGACAATGACAATGCATTGCGCAACAATCAAACAAAATAACAAGTGACAGTGACAATGACAATGCAATGCTTACGGCACTTTAGCCGGACTGAGGCAGTGCTACTAATATACCGCAAATAGCGGCATTCTATACACTTAAATTATTTGATTTTGACATGCCCAAAAAAAATGTTAGAAAAGAGTGCGGTGAGCGAAATATTCTTGGAACAATTGAATGTTATGTTAATACAGAACGAGAACGAAGACTAGAAGATCTATCGGCAAAATCTTCGTAGAAGATAACTATTAAGGTTGTGTGAATTTTAGGGCTTATTGGTGATTTGCCTGAATTTACTCGCCCTTAACGGGTGAATCGACACTTTTAAAGAATATTATTTTTTCTTGAGGCAATTCGCACGGAGTTAATTTATTTGTAGGCGTATCGACAATACAGTACACATATTTTTTTATGGATTGTTGTAAATGTCTGTTTTTTATTAATTGCTAATGGTTTTATCGAATTTGTTCAACTGTAATCTTGTTTGTTAATTGTTTTTTAATTGTTTGAAACCATTTCAATAGATAGTGAATAATTAATGTTTGTACGGCGAAGACAATAAATACTACAGCGGTTGTACTAAGTACATACAGTTCAGTTGCAATGTTGGTGTACGTTGGTTTTTTTATTTTGACTTTTGTAGGTGGTGTTTTCAGCGGTTACAAGCCACCACCATGTGATTCAGGTAAGCTTATTTCTTTATTTATTTTACATTATACTCATTTAGGTCAGAGGGTCATTTAAAAAAAAACCATGGCTCTATTTCTATATTTTAATTAGAATGATATTTAGTCAAACGCATTTAAATAATTATAGGTCGATATAGATATGGATGAATACATTTTGAACGATGAGTGACAAATGATCGCGACAATCGTTCCAACCACGGGGTCGAACATTATCCTACGGGGACACCTGGATAAAAAGCATTCTATGTCCCAACCCAGGTCATGGTCTATCCCTGTGCCGAAATTCGTCCAGCCGTTAAGGCGTGAAAAGGTTTGACACAGGCAGACCAACGAACAGACAGAATTGTTTTCGCTTTAATTAATTAATTTAATATTAAGGGTAGAAGTATGGATTTAATAAAAGATTTAATCTCCACGTTTATAGATCCGTCCTGCCCAAAAAATGAACATTATACACGAAATAATTCACGATGCATAAGGACCTGTGCCAACAAGTGGCTGCCGACCTGCGATGATTGCAGACCCTTCACGGGATGCGTCTGCGATGGTGACCTCGTGAGATTCCATGATGATGGCTGTGGACCCTGTGTCCCTAAACAAAAATGCCGTAAGTGGAAATAATTTCAAAACCGAACTCCACCCGAATTTAAAAATCGCATCAGGAGTGCGATTAAGTTATAAAGTCTATTCCGTTTTAGTAGTATTTCTAGGGTTTATATACAAAGCACTTAAAAAAAAAAGAAAAACGTTAAGGTGAATGCGCAACTACACGATTGTCACGTTCATTTGTATGAAAATGACGTACTCGTGCGATCAGTTAAGTCGCGTTTTGTACGTCATATTATTCATATGAACGATCGCGTGAGTTTCGATTTCGATTAGGACACAGGTTAGCAACAATAGCCGGTCTATTCTGTAATAATCTCACCGTGAAAACTTAGGTGAAGTGAGCTCAAAGTGAGCTGTCAGTCCCTAGTAGCAGGTGGAATGACAGCTCACTTCACGTTCACTTCACCTAAGTTTTCACCGTGAGATTGTTATTACCGGCAGGTTGGCAACTGTAAGATGTCCGAATTTATTGTACAGATTACATTATCCCCGTCACACGATAAAGAGTATTTTAAAAATGGTACACGAATATAAAATACATGCGATAAGAAAACGTACCTAAAAATTAACAAAATAAATAATTAAAAAAGGATATTAAGGTGGATCCGCAAAGGTATACACATTTTCTTACGTTTTTTACAATTTGCAGTTCAGTTTCAGGTTGTATCTTGATCAAAATATTTATGATTCACAACCATAATTAATGTGTATTTACAGAACTGTAATTATTATTATTTATTTATTTCAATCATCTTGGATCATAGGCACAATTAATTAGAATGAATAATTACAAAAATCATAAACACAATAAAAATTAAATTTAACAAAATTAAATCAAATTAAAAAAAAAAACAAATCAAATTAAAATATTAAAGTAATGATAAGAAACAATAATACATCTCTCTAAGTTAGAATTGGTCTCAAATATCGTGATTTCATGAAAAAGTCATTCAGTCTACGGCGCTTATGTCCTAACCGAAGGCGAAATTCGCGCGAATACGCGATTATATTACGCGATCGTTTTCATTAATTATGACGTACAACACGCGACTTGACTGATCGCGCGTGTACTTCATATTCATACAAACGAGCGCGACTATCGTGTACTTGCGCGACTATCGCTTTCGGTTAGGACACAGGTGTCGTAGACTATGGCCAAAGCCTACATACACTTGACGAATCCAGACTTAGTCCAAGTTTCTCACGCTAGCCGTACCTACAGGCGAAATATGGCAGATTGTTAATATGCAAACTGCGTCCAAGAGGTGGAACGTTATACGGTCATCACGACAAATGAAATCCCTTAAAGTAAATCCTCTACATCATAACACTCCTCCTGGCCGCAGCATATCTTTTGCTTTCATACATCTTTCATTATCTATTAGCCTGTATCTCAACACTCACACTCGAACACACTTTCTAACTATATCACCTTTCACACAATTCATCTACCGTGTCTTGGATCTTCCTACTCTTATTTTTTACCCAACTACGGCAAAGCCAAAAGGAAGGTTTATGATTTTAGCAGACTAAACTACTGAACCGATTTTGAATGAGGTATCAATCGATTTGTAGTAATGATCCGGGTGACATAGGCTATCAATATATATCATCCATCGTGAAAAATAGTATGGAGTCTCATTTTCCACAAAATTAATGTGGAAAGTTTTTTGAGATTTCTGAATTTTCTAGTACTCAAACCTCAGTTGGTCCGATAGAGTTTTTTGATCCTTATAAAAAAACCGGATCGATTGTTATCAAAAAAGTTTTTGTGAAAACTGCCTATTTTCATGCTGACTGTATTTTTTTTTCAAAATCTGTGAATGCAGATCAAAATTTCTCCAAAAGATAAGGACAGTCTTTTAAGACCGTTTTCCTGTAGCTACAACGGTTAAGGTAGCTGGCCTTACTGCCCCATCTCAAAAATCCACCCTGTATAAATTCTCCCTATATAGTACCGGTGTACGAACTCCTCCGTCCTAGCAGACCGTTGTGGCGGCTGTCACTTCGTGGCAGCCTGACAGGGATGGCAGCGACTTCCCAAGAGGCCCCGATATGGGCACGTATTGTTGTTAAATGTGTGGCAAATATAAAGTTTGACCCTCAAAGCACTTTCTTTAACCTGACCCACCCCGACCACATTCTGGCTTCACGCAATTATTTTTTAGGTGCTCCTGGCACCCTCATGGTATACAGGCATGCGACCACAACTTTACCTTGACCATTTTTGTACCTATATCTTGATTTCTCTCTGAAATATTTTCTTGTTTTGTACTTTTTAAATTTTTATTTTTCCGTAGTGGGGTTACAGTTTTTTTACAATTTTTTTTACTATAAATACAAATAATTTTCATCGTACGGAATTTAAAAAAAAAAAAAATTGACGTAAACTGTTTCTGTTTGATAAGAAATACGTACCTAATTATGTGGTAAAAGAAAGAAAGAAAGAAAGAAAAATATTTTGTTTGGGACACGCACTGGAAACACAAACAGTAATAATAATAAAATAAAAAAATACTACTACTATCTTCGGCCCGCGACTTCGACCCCGACCCATCGCATCGCATCGCCCGTCCGCGCGTTATTTCAGACTTTTTTTTTTCTCGAGTCCCAAGTTTCGTAACGTGATGTTAAATAGCATAAAACCTTTCTCAAGAATTGGGCTATCAAACGCGATTTTAATCAAACGTTTTTAATCCGACAGGTATGTAGTTCTAAAGATTAGCGCGTTCAAACAAAAGAACAAACTATTCCGTTTTTTGATATTAGCGTAAATTATAATATCTAGCATAGATTACAATGCTTCAATATACTAAAACAAGTAATTCTTGCAAACTCAAACTCAAAGCATTTATTTCAATTAAACCATTTACAGGCACTTTTGAGTTGTCAAGAAGTCGGTCAGTCAGAAATATGAAGCTAGTTGCCCATTCCAAAGCATAGTAGGTACCTATGGAGAAGAACGGGCAAGAAACTCCACGGACACTCTTTTAAATAAAAAAATTGTTACAAAATATTGCTTAAAAGGTGATCTCCAAATCAAGTATGTAAATGCACTTTATAAATATTTACTGGCATTATCAGAATCTGGTGAATACAAAATACCAACAGTTGGCACAATTAAATAATATAATAATATTTTTACCAGACTTGTTTATTACAACAACAATATATCACACAAGTGTTTTAAAATGTTACACAGCTGGTTTCATTGACGGTTAATAAATAATGTTTATTTGACTAATAGACAATAGTAGCTAGGTGCTTAGAGACATAATATACATGAGGTTAAACAACGGTTAACAATATCGTGCGTCAACATTATATATGTTTTAAAAACGTGCATAATAATGAACAAATTGACAACCCGGGGCAAATGACGTGAATATAATTACACCGACGATGACACCGGATCATCATGACCCAGGTTTTATCGAGTAATTGTCAGGAAATTAAAGATGTTATCTAAGTCGTAATAATGATTTATTATACAAGGGATTTTTGAGTATGTATTAAAATAAAAGTAAGTACAATATATTTTATAAATCAAACTTTTATTAGCTTTCTTAATAGCGCATGCAAAATCAACTCTGAAAACATAATATTAATATTTATTCAATTTTTGGTAAAGTATTCAAAATGTTTTTTCTTTCTTTCTCTCTATAGTTTCACATTTCGTGATACTTTATTCACATTAAAATCTTGCATATTAGTTAGTAAGTAATTTAAATATAATTTAAACTGCTAAGTAACTACTGCTGTATGATTTTGATTTGAAAATTGACATGTTATTATTATAAATTGTAAACCTAATTAATTGTGAATACATAAATGACATGATTTAATTTTATTTGAAAATTGTGAATTTTTGTATGCCTATCGGCGGGACATAGACGGACTCTGTAATATCTCTATTTTAACATCTTCTAACCTATGTACACAAAATAAATGAATTTGAATTTGAATTTGAACTATAAAATTAATAAGTCGTCCAATAACTTCTTTCTTATTCACTATACGTGAAGGGGATAAGGCACTTGATCTACATGTTCTTGTTAAAATTCAGCACTAGCACTACAGTTTAAGTTGAGTTGTAATGATTTTGCGTTTGAGATTTAGTTTGCACTATTTCGTTGATTTTGCGCTGGCTTTTTATTGCCGGCTTCTTCATGGTTTTGTTTTTTATGCCTGGCATTTTCCTGGCTACAATACATCCTTTATAATTAGCTGGATGCGGTTCCCCACAGTGGACGCATTTTGACTTCTCGTCTGCTGGTTTTTTGCAATCGGCAGTCAGATGTTTGTCTGTACATTTGACACATCTAGATTCCTTAGAACAGTATTTGTGTGTATGTCCGTACAACTGGTATCTCTTGCATTGAGGTACTCACCTCGAAGTATGGAGAAGATGTATTTCTACTTTACATCCTAATATTGACCTAATGCTATAGATTTAATTTATGTCTTCCTCATTTCTGAAAGTCAGCATAAACATGTTCAGACGCTCCTTATTTTTCCACCTCAATTTATTTGCTGTATCTTCAATCTGAAAACCTTTACTTTGTAAGTCCGCAATTATTCTGTCAGGTTTGCATGTGAAATGAAGGTTTTTTACCATGACTCTAATTGGCGAGTTAATAAATATCACTTAACAATAAAATTATAATTGAAATGTAGGTTGACGGCACGGTTGGCGCAGTGGTTAAGCGATTGACTGCTGCGCTGCGTGTCGCGGGTTCGATTCCCGCACGGAACATATATTTGTATGACCTACAAGTAGTTATTCCGGGTCTGGCTGTTTGTGTATGTGAGTTTAAATGTTTGTAAACGCACCCACAATACAGGAGAAATTACTAGTGTGGGGCAAAGTTAAAAAAAATAAAAATAATAATAATCCTTACGTAATTGTGTCGTATCATCCAGCGAGCGCGGTACGGCCAGCGCAGTTGATTTGCTGCGTCTGCACTTTGCACTTAAGTAGAGCACAAATCTCAAAGAATAACAAAATATAATGAATGATGGTATTCTAAATAATAATAGAAATCAATCATCTTACATACTAAAAGAGAGACCAAACAAACTTATAATCTTAATAATAATAACAAATCAGTCTTCTACTTCCTCATTCAGAGACTTGGAACTACTGCGATTATTGTAGTACGGAATAAAATGATCTGGGCATAAATGTAAATCGGGCATGCATAACAAGTATCAAATGTCTTCTCATCCTTTCTAGACGGACATTTTTTAAATCTTCTGTGGGTTCCTGGAACCTTCGCGGGACCTCTCCCAAAGGTTTCTGGATGGGTTCACCCACGCAATCTGAGATTCTTTTGTCGCAAATGTCGAAAATCATTTGACTCTTCTTCGTCAGATTTCGACTCTTCTTCGTCAGATTCCGACTCTTCTAACGCCATCAACTTGTAGAATTGCGATTGTCGGATGGTACTACCTTAACTTCAGCCCTTACTTCTATAGAAAGAGGAGTTCCACAGGGATCAATTTTGGGTCCGATTCTTTTTATTCTCTATTGTGCAGACATAATAAAGTGCCTTTAGAAATGCAAGTATCATATTTATGCCGATGACGTCCAACTGTATTTGTCTTTCAGACCAGATGATTATGAATCAGCCATTAGAGACCTAAACGACGACCTAGTAAGAATCGCCGCCTGGTCTGATGACAATTGTTTGGCATTGAACCCATTGAAAACTAAGTATATGTTGTTTGGTACGAGGCAGCAGTTGAAGAAGATACCTTTAAGCCTCAATTTAACTCTAATGGGTGAGCCTATTGACCGTGTGAATGAGGCGCGAAACCTTGGGTTATTTATGGACAACAGCCTTAGATTTGAGAAACACGTTGCTAACTCCGTAAGAAACTGCTTCTATCGTCTGAAACTGCTTTATAAGATGAGGCCGTTCTTGTCTGAAAAGCTTCGCGAACAGCTAGTCGAAACCCTTGTTCTTTCTAAATTAAACTACGCTGATACGGTTTACGGCCCACGCTTGCTGGCTCGTACCGATCGACTTATACAAAGAGTCAAAAATGCATGCGCACGCTTTTGCTACTCTATCCCATCTAGACATGTCACCCCCTTTCTTAACAAACACTTTATTCTCAAGATGAAATTGAGACGAAAGTTACATCTAGCGTGCCTGCTTTTTGGTGTCGTTAAGTCCCAAAAACCGAAGTATTTGTACAATAAGCTTAGTTGGATGGCTAGTAGACGGGATTGCGCGCCCAGGCAATGTGCACAACAACTTTCAACACAGTCTCATAGAACAGCAGCTTTCAGAGGCACTTTCCGTTACGCTGCATCTAAGGTGTGGAATAACATACCACCACCATTAAGGGTACTGGGCACTATCCATACGTTCAGAACACGTTTACGGCAGTATCTGATAGATTCGCAACAGAAACTAGACATGGTCACCTTAAATGTTTCACTTATATGAAATGCCTACAATACTTAGCTTAAAACATAATTCCTGTTGAGCCAAAAATATTTTGGGTATGTTTGCGCACGCTCGGTGATTTCACATCCTTTGCTGCCTCAAATGGACTCGATGGCGCTGCTGTGCCATCCGCGGCGCCTACGTGCCGTCGCAGTTGTGAGACCTTCGGGAAACATAAACGGACGCATTACTTCTTTTTTCACAACCATCTCGTACACTGTTCAATCTAACGCGTTGTTTTCGTACTTACCCGCTGTGCCTGGCCTACTTGCGACTGTGACGCACAGCCGAAATCTAGATCGCAGCTTACACCTTTATCTTTTTACCAATAAAATCTTGACAAAAGATTGCCGGAGACGATGCTTTTGTTTTTGTGTACACAGGGTGGCATCATTCGAAAATGCACAGCTAGAAAGAAAGGAAAGGAGCATAAATAAGTTATTTTACACTAACACGAGACTAACAAAAACGATAAGCAAACAAAATTATCGAATTAAATGACGCTTACATTCTTCATTTACAGTGTACCTATTTCATATATTGTTATAGGTCCTTTACTTTCTAATAACACTTTGTTCACTATTTTATTATTATTAATTTATTCATATTTTTATTCAACCACCCTACATTAATTTTTCTTGTCTTATAACTAAATAATAGTCGGTGTACACGACTGCACTATTTAGCTCATCGCTAAGAACAGGTTTTTGCGTGGACAGTTACTGTTGTTTTCCGATTGTTTTTTCTTTGGTTTTTAATTCATATTTAATTCACATTTTGATTACTAATCTGCGTTCGCAATTTGTTTGCCAAACATGTAAGCAAACACGAGTTTTGGGAAAAACAACTGTAATACATAAGGTTCAGTTTGCGCTACAACTTCGTCAGTCTAAAATCAATTTTATTTACACTTACATAAAGTTGATGTTTGTTTGGATGGAAATAACATTGATTCGAAACAATTATTTAAATAGACCTTATGTAGTTTATTTATTTATTTAATTAGAGGTATAAAAAGTATGTATTAGGTATGTTGAAACTGTTGGTACTCCCCGTCACTTGTCCATAAGGGTTCATTAGAAAACCAGCGTCAGACAGCATTTGTCTGGCATTAATGCTGAAATGAACCTTTTTGGCGCAGCCGTGAGGCACACTATTATCGCTTTATGATTATTTTCATTATTATTTTTATTTTTGTATTATGTGTTTCACGAACTGTGTCCAAATAAATATTATTCTTTCTTTCTTTCCATCAAAATTCTCTCAGGGTAGTTTCATAATGCCATATTACCCAAAAACTTAAAAAAAACAAGATGAACTAACTACAAATACTAAATAAAGGAATAAAAGCATGTCACAAAATACTACGCCAGCGATGATGCTGGGTCCTATTTACCCGTTTTGAGTTGACGCACGTAGATCTCGATGTGTAGGCACGGTTGCACTTAGCGCACCCACTGTCCGAGTAGAGGAATGCCGTACAAAAACGCTAAACTTGCACGTTCGGGGTAAAAAATAATAATAACAGATTTAAGTAGCCCCAGGTCAGTATGACCCAGCGTCAATGGCACCAGATTAATATATTTTGTTTAAAATGTTTCAACACAATGTAGAAGAGTCATACTTATTTTTATTTTTTTGGAAAAGCAATAAATTTGTTAGGAGGGCAACAAAATTTCGCATTTCATATAATGCGAAAGCAAAGGACCGGTCCATGTGGTGACGCTTGGGACTATCGTGTGAGTGAAAATTTCGTTGTGAGCAGTCAGCTCTGCTAACAAATTACGTGTTTAAAAAAAAAAACAAATTAAGTTAAGGTCGGTGAGAATAAGCTTTTATCGATGCACTTACTCCTTACCGACCGTTAACAAAGATTACTACATATATTGCAGCTCAGAAAGGATGTAAGGGCGATATGAACGCAACATGGTCGGATTGTCCCAGTAAATGTCCAGCCACTTGCTGCAACCCTGATCCAAACTGCACTAAAGGCTGTGCAGATCCCGGCTGCGTATGCAAAAAGGGATTCATTCTGTCTAAACCTGGTGGTCCATGTATTAGACCCTGCGACTGTCCAGGTAAGAGCTTCATCATCATCATTTCATTCCAAAGACGTCCACTACTGGATATCGGCCTCTCCTAAGCGTCATCAGATGGACGGGTCATGTGCTTCTCGCATTATCTCCAGTCCATATAATTTGTGTGAGAATTATAACGGTTACTTATGTATTAATTCTGTATAACTGACCAGTAACACATTTTTTGTGCATATATTGCAGCTCAAAAAGGATGTAAGGGCGATATGAACGCAACATGGTCGGATTGTCCCAGTAAATGTCCCGCCACTTGCTGCAACCCTGATCCAAAATGCACTAAAGGCTGTGCAGATCCCGGCTGCGTATGCAAAAAGGGATTCATTCTGTCTAAACCTGGTGGTCCATGTATTAGACCCTGCGACTGTCCAGGTAAGCGCATTCATCATGATCTTTTCAGTCGTAAGACTGGTTGTAATAGGTCTATCCCAAGCGTCACCATATGGACCGGTCCTGTGCTTTAGCATTATCTACATGCCATATAACTTGAGTGAGTATAAGCTTTTATTGATGAACTTATTCCTTACCGACCAGTAAAAAAGATTACTACATATATTGCAGCTCAAAAAGGATGTAAGGGCGATATGAACGCAACATGGTCGAATTGTCCCAGTAAATGTCCTGCCACTTGTTGCAACCCTCATCCAAAGTGCGCTAAAGGCTGCGCAGATCCCAGCTGCATATGCAAAAAGGGATTCATTCTGTCTAAACCTGGTGGTCCATGTATTAAACCCTGCGACTGTCCAGGTAAGAGCATTCATCATCATCATTTCAGTCGAAAGACGTCCACTGCTTGACATAGGTCTATCCCAAGTGTCACGACATGGACCGGTCCTGCACTTTCGCATTATATCCTTGCCATATAACTTGAGAGAGAATTAGCTTTAATCGATGCACTAAAGGAGTAAGTGCATTGATTAAAGCTAATTCTCCCCGACCAGTAACAAAGATTACTACACATATTGCAGCTCAAAAAGGATGTAAGGGCGATATGAACGCAACATGGTCGGATTGTCCCAGTAAATGTCCTGCCACTTGTTGCAACCCTGATCCAAACTGCACTAAAGGCTGTGCAGATCCCGGCTGCGTATGCAAAAAGGGATTCATTCTGTCTAAACCTGGTGGTCCATGTATTAGACCCTGCGACTGTCCAGGTAAGAGCTTCATCATCATCATTTCATTCCAAAGACGTCCACTATTGGATATCGGCCTCTCCCAAGCGTCGCCAGATGGACGGGTTATGTGCTTCTCGCATTATTTCCAGTCCATATATCTTGTGTGAGAATTATAACGGTTATTTATGAATGTAGTTCTGTATAACAGACCAGTAACATATTTTTTGTGCATATATTGCAGCTCAAAAAGGATGTAAGGGCGATATGAACGCAACATGGTCAGATTGTCCCAGTATATGTCCTGCCACTTGCTGCAACCCTGATCCAAACTGCACTAAAGGCTGTGCAGATCCCGGCTGCGTATGCAAAAAGGGATTCATTCTGTCTAAACCTGGTGGTCCATGTATTAGACCCTGCGACTGTCCAGGTAAGAGCTTCACCATCATCATTTAATTCCAAAGACGTCCACTACTGGATATCGGCCTCTCCCGAGCGTTGCCAGATGGACAGGTCATGTGCTTCTCGCATTATTTCCAGTCCATATATCTTGTGTGAGAATTATAACGGTTACTCACGTATTAATTCTGTATAACTGACCAGTAACACATTTTTTGTGCATATATTGCAGCTCAAAAAGGATGTAAGGGCGATATGAACGCAACATGGTCGGATTGCCCCAGTAAATGTCCTGCCACTTGCTGCAACCCTGATCCAAAATGCACTAAAGGCTGTGCAGATCCCGGCTGCGTATGCAAAAAGGGATTCATTCTGTCTAAACCAGGTGGTCCGTGTATTAGACCCTGCGACTGTCCAGGTAAGAGCATTCATCATCATCTTTTCAGTCGTAAGACTGGTTGCAATAGGTCTATCCCAAGCGTCGCCATATGGAACGGTCCTGTGCTTTCGCATTATATCCTTGCCATATAACTTGAGAGAGAATTAGCTTTAATCGATGCACTAAAGGAGTAAGTGCATTGATTAAAGCTAATTCTCCCCGACCAGTAACAAAGATTACTACACATATTGCGGCTCAAAAAGGATGTAAGGGCGATATGAACGCAACATGGTCGGATTGTCCCAGTAAATGTCCTGCCACTTGCTGCAACCCTGATCCAAACTGCACTAAAGGCTGTGCAGATCCCGGCTGCGTATGCAAAAAGGGATTCATTCTGTCTAAACCTGGTGGTCCATGTATTAGACCCTGCGACTGTCCAGGTAAGAGCTTCATCATCATCATTTCATTCCAAAGGCGTCCACTACTAGATATCGGCCTCTCCCAAGCGTTGCCAGATAGAAGACGGCTTATGTGCTTCTCACATTATCTCCAGTCCATATATCTTGTGTGAGAATTATAACGGTTACTTATGTATTTAGTTCCGCATAACTTTCCAGTAACACATTTTTTGTGCATATATTGCAGCTCAAAAAGGATGTAAGGGCGATATGAACGCAACATGGTCGGATTGTCCCAGTAAATGTCCTGCCACTTGCTGCAACCCTGATCCAAACTGCACTAAAGGCTGTGCAGATCCCGGCTGCGTATGCAAAAAGGGATTCATTCTGTCTAAACCTGGTGGTCCATGTATTAGACCCTGCGACTGTCCAGGTAAGAGCTTCATCATCATCATTTCATTCCAAAGACGTCCACTATTGGATATCGGCCTCTCCCAAGCGTCGCCAGATGGACGGGTTATGTGCTTCTCGCATTATTTCCAGTCCATATATCTTGTGTGAGAATTATAACGCTTATTTATGAATTTAGTTCTGTATAACAGACCAGTAACACATTTTTTGTGCATATATTGCAGCTCAAAAAGGATGTAAGGGCGATATGAACGCAACATGGTCAGATTGTCCCAGTATATGTCCTGCCACTTGCTGCAACCCTGATCCAAACTGCACTAAAGGCTGTGCAGATCCCGGCTGCGTATGCAAAAAGGGATTCATTCTGTCTAAACCTGGTGGTCCATGTATTAGACCCTGCGACTGTCCAGGTAAGAGCTTCACCATCATCATTTAATTCCAAAGACGTCCACTCCTGGATATCGGCCTCTCCCGAGCGTTGCCAGATGGACAGGTCATGTGCTTCTCGCATTATTTCCAGTCCATATATCTTGTGTAAGAATTATAACGGTTACTCACGTATTAATTCTGTATAACTGACCAGTAACACATTTTTTGTGCATATATTGCAGCTCAAAAAGGATGTAAGGGCGATATGAACGCAACATGGTCGGATTGCCCCAGTAAATGTCCTGCCACTTGCTGCAACCCTGATCCAAAATGCACTAAAGGCTGTGCAGATCCCGGCTGCGTATGCAAAAAGGGATTCATTCTGTCTAAACCAGGTGGTCCGTGTATTAGACCCTGCGACTGTCCAGGTAAGAGCATTTATCATCATCTTTTCAGTCGTAAGACTGGTTGCAATAGGTCTATCCCAAGCGTCGCCATATGGAACGGTCCTGTGCTTTCGCATTATATCCTTGCCATATAACTTGAGAGAGAATTAGCTTTAATCGATGCACTAAACGAGTAAGTGCATTGATTAAAGCTAATTCTCCCCGACCAGTAACAAAGATTACTACACATATTGCAGCTCAAAAAGGATGTAAGGGCGATATGAACGCAACATGGTCGGATTGTCCCAGTAAATGTCCTGCCACCTGCCGCTACCCTGATCCAAAATGCACTAAAGGTTGTGCAGATCCCGGCTGTGTATGCAAAAAGGGATTCATTCTGTCTAAACCTGGTGGTCCGTGTATTAGAGCCTGCGACTGTCCAGGTAAGAGCATTCATCATCAACGTTTCAGTCGAAAAACGTCCACTGTTTGACATAGGTCTATCCCAAGCGTCGCCACATTGACCAGTCCTGTGCTTTGGCATTATCTACATGTCACATAACTTGAGTGAGAATTAGCTTTTATCGATAAACTTAGTCTTTACCGACCAGTAACAAAGATTACTACACATATTGCAGCTCAAAAAGGATGTAAGGGCGATATGAATGCAACATGGTCGGATTGTCCCAGTAAATGTCCTGCCACTTGCCGCGACCCTGATCCAAAATGCACCAAAGGCTGTGCAGATCCCGGCTGTGTATGCAAAAAGGGATTTATTCTGTCTAAGCCTGGTGGTCCGTGTATTAGACCCTGCGACTGTCCAGGTAAGAGCATTCATCATCATCGTTTCAGTCCAAAGACATCCACTAATGGATATCGGCCTCTCCCAAGTGTCGCCACATGGAAAGGTCATGTGCTTCTCGCATTATCTCCAGTCCATATATCTTGTGTGAGAATTATAACGGTTACTTATGTTTTTAGTTCTGTATAACTGACCAGTAACAAATTTTTTGTGCATATATTGCAGCTCAAAAAGGATGTAAGGGCGATATGAACGCAACATGGTCGGATTGTCCCAGTAAATGTCCTGCCACTTGCCGCGACCCTGATCCGAAATGCACTAAAGGCTGTGCAGATCCCGGCTGTGTATGCAAAAAGGGATTCATTCTGTCTAAACCTGGTGGTCCGTGTATTAGACCCTGCGACTGTCCAGGTAAGAGCATTTATCATCAATGTTTCAGTCGAAAGACGTCCACTGATTGACATAGGTCTATCCCAAGCGTCACCACATGGACCAGTCCTGTGCTTTAGCATTATCTACATGCCACATAACTTGAGCGAGAATTAGCTTTAATCGATAAACTTGGTCCTTACCGACCAGTAACAAAGAATATTACACATATTGCAGCTCAAAAAGGATGTAAGGGCGATATGAACGCAACATGGTCGGATTGTCCCAGTAAATGTCCTGCCACCTGCCGCGACCCTGATCCAAAATGCACTAAAGGCTGTGCAGATCCCGGTTGTGTATGCAAAAAGGGATTCATTCTGTCAAAACCTGGTGGTCCGTGTATTAGACCCTGCGACTGTCCAGGTAAGAGCATTCATCATCATAATTTCAGTCCAAAGACATCCACTAATGGATATCGGCCTCTCCCAAGTGTCGCCACATGGAAAGGTCATGTGCTTCTCACATTATCTCCAGGCCATATAACTTGTGTGAGAATCAAAGCGGTAAAATTAATGTATTTAATTCTATATAACTGACCATTAACACAATTATTATGCAAATATTGCAGTTCAAAAAGGATGTAAGGGTGATATGAACGCAACATGGTCGGATTGTCCCAATAAATATCCTGCCACTTGCCGCGACCCTGATCCAAAATGCACCAAAGGCTGTGCAGATCCTGGCTGTGTATGCAAAAAGGGATTTATTCTGTCTAAGCCTGGTGGTCCGTGTATTAGACCCTGCGACTGTCCAGGTAAGAGCATTCATCATCATCGTTTCAGTCCAAAGACAGCCACTAATGGATATCGGCCTCTCGCAAGCATAGCCATATGGAAAGAACATGTGCTTCTCGTATTATCTCCAGTTCACATAACTTGTGTGGGAATTATAGCGGTAATTAATGTATTTAATTCTATATAACTGACCAGTAACACAATTTTTATGAAAATATTTTTGTGTGCAAAAGGGGATTCATTCTATCTAAACCTGGTGGTCCATGTATTAGACCCTGCGACTGTCCAGGTAAGAGCATTCATCATCATTGTTTCAGTCGAAAGACGTCCACTGATTGACATAGGTCTATCCCAGGCGTCGCCACATTGACCAGTCCTGTGCTTTGGCATTATCTACATGCCACATAACTTGAGTGAGAGTTAGCTTTTATCGATAAACTTAGTCCTTACCGACCAGTAACAAAGATTACTACACATATTGCAGCACCAAAAGGATGTAAGGGCGATATGAACGCAACATGGTCGGATTGCCCTAATAAATGTCCTGCCACTTGCCGCGACCCTGACCCAAAATGCACTAAAGGCTGTGCAGATCCCGGCTGCGTGTGCAAAAGGGGATTCATTCTATCTAAACCTGGTGGTCCATGTATTAGACCCTGCGACTGTCCAGGTAAGAGCATTCATCATTATCATTTCAGTCGAAAGACATCCACTGGGTGAGTATGAGAAAGAAACATTACCAGTTACTTTGGTGGGAATGTTTCTTTCTCATTTTCACGCTCGGCTCGGCTCGCTCGCTCATATTCCCAGTGTCAGTGATATCCGCGGCATCGCTACATCCCATCGCAGATGCGAGGCCTGATAAGACAGCACATTTAAATAATCGTTTATCACCAACTTATGCATTGCTAAACCACGTTGCATTTCGAGTTACACAATGTGCCTGGCCTATATGCATGCGACTGAGACGTTCGATGTCGGGATGGCGTCATTTTCACCTATTCCTTCACCAAGACTTGGCAGTGTGCAAGCCTCTGTGGTTTGTAATTTGTCATATCCTTAAAGATGCATAAGGCTGTAGAAGGGAAACGAAAGATTAAGAATAGGTAGGTACTCTCACATTATAAAGAATTTATGTCGATCTTCTTTTTTTTCTGCAAATAACAATATTATTGACTATCGCTTACCTTTCATTTTTATCTTGTTCGTTTGTCTACGCATATTTTTTCTTCCACTTCCACTTCCGCCAAAAATGTTTGGCTATTTATGTAAAAAAATACCATCGGATTGTGTCAATATCAATACAACCCATTCATTAAGTTAACATGTACATATGTGGGACAAGTTAAAAATACGATAAGTTGCAAAACTGTCCGTAAATAGTCCGTCGCGATCGGCTGCTTGCAGCGTATTGTGCGATGAAGTGCACGAATTAATAAATTATGTGTTGGAACGTGGAAGTCTGGCATCGTTCAAAATAGGTTTTGTTCGTTTCGAATGATGTCTATATCTATCATGCGTCCGTCTAATTTATTTGTCAGTTTGTAATTGTTTGGTTGTCTTGCAATTTAATTGATTACCTATATCTAACTATTGAAATATTCATTATTATTATTATTATCTTACACAAATTTATTTTATTTAAGTATACATACACACATGCAGTATAAAACTGATTTACATCCGTCACCACACACTTCAGATCCAGTTGAAAACCGGCATCGGACACTAGTTGTTTGACATTTTTGCTAAACTTGGTCTATTTGGCGCAGCCGCGAGGCACACATTCCCGCTAGTATCTTACAACGCAATTTACACATTTAATTTGTGTTCTTTTTTTTTCTTTGTTTGTGTGCCTTTTAGTCTGTGCTAAATAAATGTATTTTCTTTATTTATTTATTTTCATTTTCTTCCGCTGCTTGACATAGGTCTATCCCAAGCGTCGCCACATCGACCGGTCCTGTGCTTTCGAATTATCTATATGTCACATAACTTAAGTGAGATTTAGCTTTTATCGATGAACTGAGTCCTTACCGACCAGTAATAAAGATAACTACACGTATTGCAGCTCAAATAGGATGTAAGGGTGATATGAACGCAACATGGTCGGTTTGCCCCAGTAAATATGCAAAGTTTAACTTCCGCAAAGCAAACTACCAGATAATAAACGAGCAAATAAATCAGATAAATTGGATTGAAAACCTTGCCCAATGTCAGGATGTCAACGCTATGGTAGAAGAGCTCTATAAGATACTGGATAATGTCATACGTTCATTTGTGCCAAAATCCAAAGTAAAATGTAATAAATACCCCGTATGGTTCCCTAAAAGTCTTATAAGCATTTTAACCGAAAAGGAAAAACTTAGAAGACGTTACAAAAAGTATAAAAATCCCCGTGACGAATACGAATATAAGTTGTTAGGCCAAAGAGCTAATCAAGCTATGAAAAGTAGCTACGATAATTACGCTAGGAAGATGGAGGAGGGCATAACCCACAATCCCAAGCTCTTCTGGTCTTTCGTCAAAACAAAAAAATCAGGTTCTAGTGAAATGCCGTCTGAACTGAAGTTGGGCACTGAGGTGGCCACTTCTGGGGATGACATTTGCACCCTTTTTGCGCGTCATTTTTCGTCATCATTTAATCAACCGGGAGCCTTACAGTCGGAACATCGCTCTGTAGATACCCTGATCTACTCTTACAATACGTTGGGCAGCGTTGTTATCTCAGAGAAAGACGTGATCAGAGCATTAAGAAAGTTAAATATATGCAAAGGCGCAGGTCCAGATGGTCTACCACCTATATTTGTCAAAAAATGTGCAGTCAGTCTATCTCTCCCACTGAAAGTAATATTCAACCATTCACTTAAAACTTCTCAATTTCCTGACGAGTGGAAGCTCGCACACGTAGTGCCCATCTTTAAAAAAGGTGAGGCTGATGACGTAAAGAATTACCGACCTATCTCTATTCTGTCTGTATTTTCGAAAGTTTTCGAGTCTCTCTTGTGCCCTATCTTAACCGCCCATTCCAAAATAGAGGTAGCTCCACAACAACATGGTTTTTGCGCTCAAAAATCTACTACAACCAACTTAGTTCTTTATGTAGACAACCTTTGCAAATTAGTGGACTCACGCAAGCAAGTCGACTCGATTTACACCGATTTTAGCAGTGCGTTCGACAAAGTCGATCACAATATTTTGCTGCATAAGCTGTCAAACCTCGGCATATTTGGCCAACTATGGCTGTGGTTTAAATCCTATCTGACCGACAGAAAACAGAGAGTTGTTGTGAAGGGTCATCAGTCTTTGCCTTACTACTCAATATCCGGAGTCCCCCAAGGTTCCCATTTGGGCCCAGTACTGTTTGTTATATTCGTTAACGATATAACAAACAGTATCAAACACAGTACCTGTTCCATCTTCGCGGACGACTTGAAAATATATCGGGTCATTGACACCAGTGCAGACATTGCCCTACTCCAGGAAGATTTAGACTCTGTACATAATTGGTGTACTAAAAATTGCATGCTTCTTAATGCTGATAAGTGTTACCATGTAACATTTACAAAAAAACACCTTAAGCTTGCTTCTTCATATTCGCTCAACGGTAAGGTACTTCAAAAAGTCGACAAAATCCGCGACTTAGGTGTTCTCCTTGACAGTAAGCTTACATTCATACCCCATATTGACTCTATTGTTTCTAGGGCTGCTAAAACACTGGGATTCATAAAAAGAATCTGTTATGATTTCAAAACCGTCCAACCCTTAACAGTACTCTATAATTCATTTGTGCGAACTGTTTTGGAATACGCGTCACCGGTTTGGAATCCTATCTATGGCACACACGTTGATCGTATAGAACGGGTCCAAAAAAGCTTTACACGCTATATGCGGTATAAATCTCATAGCTGCCCTCCGGACGCAGATTACTCGCAAAGGCTAAGTTATTTCAAAATGATAACCTTAAAACAGCGTAGACATAACAATGACTTGACTTTGCTCCATAAAATCATTAACGGATCTATACAAGTTCCGAAGCTTCTTGCCGAAATAAATATATCTGTCCCTCGCCATAGTACACCCAGATCTGAACGAGTTCTAGATGTGTTCACTCCATCCCCTACAAGAACTAATCTCGGACACTCGGCACCAATGAACAGGTTGATGAGGACGTACAATGAGCTCCATAACCGTTCTAATAGCATTGACATCTTCGCCAACAAGCTTTCTCAATTTCGCAAGAAATTGTTATCGACCCACAGTGACCACATTTAATGCATGTATTATTACTTTATTACTTATAGTTTTTATATTATTTATTATCAATTATGCTATTTGAATTTTCTTTTTGTTGTTGTTTTTTTTTAAGTAACTAATTATATTTGTGTGTTCTTTTGCTCTTATGTTACAAATCTGTTTTCATGTATGTTTTTTTTTTTTTATATATATAGTAACATCACAAAACTTGAAAATATTGCAAGTGCTGTGCACACCTTTAAGTGGCAAATTCACTTTAGAGTTTAAGTTTGATATTGTACCCCTAAAATGTTCTAGTGAATAAGTCGTTGGAGTGCCGTAATTAAATAAATAAATAAATAAATAAATAAATAAATATCCTGCCACTTGCCACGACCCTGATCAAAAATGCACTAAAGGCTGTGCAGATCCCGATTGCGTATGCAAAAAGGGATTTATTCTATTTAAACCTGGTGGTCTGTGTATTAGACCCTGCGACTGTCCAGGTAACAGCATTCGTCATCATCATTTCAGTTGAAAGACGTTCACTGCTAGATATAGCTCTATCCCAAGCGTCACCACATGGACCGGTCCTGTGCTTTCGCATTATCTATATGCCATATAACTTGAGTGAGAATTAGCAATTATCAATTAACTTGCTCCTTAACGACCAGTAACAATGATTACTACACATATTGCAGCTCAAAAAGGATGTAAGGGCGATATGAACGCAACGTGGTCGGATTGTCCCAGTAAAAGTCCTGCCACTTGCCGCGACCCTGATCCAAAATGCACTATAGGCTGTGCAGATCCTGGCTGCGTGTGCAAAAAGGGATACATTCTGTCTAAACCTGGTGGTCCGTGTATTAGACCCTGCGATTGTCCAGGTAAGAGCATTCATCATCATCATTTCAGTCCAAAGACGCCCACTAATGGATATCAGCCTCTACCACGCGTTGCCACATGGACCGGTCTTTTGCTTTCGCATTATCTACATGTCAAATAACTTCAGTAAGAATTAGCTTTAATCGATGAACGTAGTCCACACCGACCAGTAACAATGATAACTACATATATTGCAGCTCCAAAAGGATGTAAGGGCGATATGAACGCAACGTGGTCGGATTGTCCCAGTAAATGTCCTGCCACTTGCCGCGACCCTGATACAAATTGCTCTGAAGGTTGTGCAGATCCCGGCTGCGTATGCAAAAAGGGATTTATTTTATCTAAACTTGGTGGTCTGTGTATTAGACCCTGCGACTGTCCAGGTAAGAGCATTCATCATCATCATCATTTCAATCGAAACACGTCCACTACTTGACATAGAGTCTTCAAGCCAAGCTTCGCCACATGGACAGATCATGTGCTTCTCGCATTATCTCCAGTCCATATAACTTGTGTGAGAATTTATTTATTTATTAACTCATCATCACTACAAGAATTTCCTAATTCAATAGTGTGGCCGTAATTACAGTTTTATTATTTACCATAACATATTCTGTACATCGTGGTTTTTGTGAACTCACTCAGAGAACAAGTAAAAAGATTTATGCTGTCTGCTACGTCATTAAGTATACGCAAAGTACGCGTTATAGGGGGCTTTACCCCCTTTTTAGATTGGTCCTACTACTGGTTACTGCCAATTGCCGTGGTCGTCGCATAATCGCATTCGCAATACATAATTGTCATGCGGTGCCACTCTACGAGTATAGTCATATTCCTTGGGCATTTTCCTCCTACTAAAAGTTATTACCGAACACTTTGACGTACTAAACACCAACTTATTCTTTTTTCCCCATTCAACAATCCTGTCTATGTCTTCTCGTAAGCACTCAAAGTACTTTTGCTCTTTCACAGCTAGTAGTAATTTTAGATCGTCAGCAAATAATAGGCACTTGGCATTCCTGACGACCTCGGGCAATTTATTTATCTTTATTATAAATTGAAGTAGTCCTATATTACTGCCCTGACTTACGCCTGACCTCGTAAAATAGGGCTGCGATTTCTACCCAGCATATTCTACACACTGATTTCTGTTACTCATATGATCAGCAAAGAATTTCAGCAATCTAGGAGTGCATCCGCCTGCCGCAAGCTTGTCAATGATATGTCATAATCGACCAAATCAAAGGTTTTACTAAAATCAAAGGATGCAGCATCGACCTGCAGGGCTAACATGACAAGCGCGAGAACGCTCTTTTTCTCGTTTTGTCAAAATTTGTCTACGATTCTGACGTCATTCTAATCCCTAACATGACCGTAAACGACGAGTAAACTCGAAAAAAGCATTTTGACACTTCTATATCTCGCGACGAGAAACCGATGTTGCAAGTTATTAAAAACAAATTATTTTTATGATAGCAACATCGGCTTGAGAT
Organism: Xanthia icteritia; assembly: GCA_949128155.2. NCBI lineage: Eukaryota > Metazoa > Arthropoda > Insecta > Lepidoptera > Noctuidae > Xanthia > Xanthia icteritia. Next base: position 7,810,839 of record OX421942.2, on the reverse strand, counting down.
TCCGTTTCATTCATTCAATGGTGCCGATTTCCTTGTCACAAATACTTCTAAACTAGACTAAAAATTACCAAAATTTAGATTATTCCTGTCAACCGACGATATCCCATTCTGAAATAGACTAAAGTGACACAGCTTAACTATATTTTAGTAGTTATTAATTTAGTGAAAATGGCAATTACTATTCTGAATTTTACGTTTTTCATCTAAAATTCTGATTGTCCAAGTATTTAATCGCGATTAAAAAGGTGTGGAAATTAATTTTCATGAACTAAAATTCACACCAACACCTCGACTTTTTTTCTTTTCTTTTGCTTATATCTCGAAAATGGTGTGTCCTATCGCAAAAATAATGAAAACTTGAACCCCCTTTATGAAACCCATAAACCCCTAATACCCAACATGTAGGTAATAATTTTTCATATTTTAAATACAAAAAACGAAAAAATCCATATAAAACACGTCGTTCCAATATAAATAGTAGTTTAAAACTAAGTATTTTCATTATTAATAAAATAAAATGATGACTAAAATAATTACAATTATGAAACTGCCATGTTATTTTGGAGATATTTTTTGTATAATAATTTTGTCTACTCTTCTCGTCGTTCTCGTCGTCAAAATCGTGGACGAGTAAATACGACTTAATGACAGAAGAATCGGAGATTATCTCGTGTTGAATTGTCAAAAATCGAGATAACTAAGGTGCCATGTTAGGGTTTGTCGACAAAACATAAAGTTTGACAGAAGGAGTCGACTATTTTGTATGGAGGCGCTGTCAGACAACGAGAAAAGAGACAAAATAGACAAAAATTACTCACGCGAGAACGAGTAATTGTCGCGTGCGTCATGTTAGGCCTGCTGCACTCCCAAATCAACGCTCGGAACCACATATGCCAACAAATTCAGCAGATTTGTAGTCGTGCTACGAGCCGCCCTAAAGCCATGCCGTGCGTCGGACAACGTGACTGAAATCTGGTTTAAGACACAATGATGGATTACGGTCTCAAATACCTTCGCTGGTACCGACAGCACCGCACCGGCCTATACCCACTAACTTCACTCCCTGATTCGCCCTTAGTTACTGGTATGACTCGTGTAATTTTCCAGCGTTCCGGAAAGTATGACTGTTCAAAACATACATTATATATGTATACTAGCGGTTGTGTTAAATAATCCCTGCAGTCTCTAATATTAAATGGTGGGATGCCATCCCGCCGAACGCTTAGGTTTAAGTCTAGTTAGCGCCTCCCTTACCTGGCTCCTATCAATACTCCCTATATGAACTCGGGAACTACCTGCGTTACTTTCGGCCACGGCGGCTTGCACGTCTAGTTTTGCTTTCAGGGGACTGTATACGGACTTGAAAAAATTTGCAAATTCGTCAACACATTCGGTGTCCGACAAAATTTTACCATCTTTAGTGATTTTTTTAAGGTTCGCGTTACCCTTTTTCCTTCTCACATAATCCCAGAAGGATTTAGGATCCTTTGTGAGATTGTATTGCACATTCTCAAGGTGTCTGTCGCCAATCCTATCATTATTTTAACCCTAGCTTTACACTGAGAAAATATTTCGTAATCACTCGCCAATCCACTAATTTTGCACTTCTGAAGCAGTGCTTTTAATTTTATGTCGCGAATAATATCTGCCGTGTACCACTCAGGGTAATGATACCTATAATTTACATGGCTGCATCGCAATTTCCTAGAAACACAATTCATAATAATAGCGGTTATTTACGTTTTAAGTACATAGGGTAATAGGATATAAAATAATTCTAACTTAATAATAAGGAAAATTAATAAAGCGCTCTTCCTCTCTCTACCTATTTAAAAATTTGCTGTGCCCGACAGGGTCCATAATTGTTTCTATTATTATTTCTTTTATTTACCACCTGTAATTGTACATTATGGATTGCAATAAACGATTTGAGATTTGAGATTTGAGATTTTAAGTTCTGTATAACTGACTATTAACAAAATTAGCATTCATCATCATCATTTCAGTCGAAAGACGTCGCCACATGGACAGGTCATGTGCTTCTCGCATTATCTTCAGTCCATGTAACTTGTTTACGTATTAAGTTCTGTATAACTGACCACTAACAAAATTCTTTTTGCAAATGTTGCAGCTCAAAAAGGATGTAAGGGTGATATGAACGCAACATGGTCGGATTGCCCCAGTAAATGTCCTGCCACTTGTCGCGACCCTGATCCAAATTGCACTAAAGGTTGTGCACATCCCGGCTGCGTGTGCAAAAAGGGATTCATTTTGTCTAAACCTGGTGGTCGGTGTATTAGACCCTGCGATTGTCCAGGTAGGAGCTTCATCATCATCATTTCATTCCAAAGACGTCCACTACTGGATATCGGCCTCTCCTCAGCGTCGCCAGATGGACGGGTCATGTGCTTCTCACATTATTTCCAGTCCATATAATTTGTGTGAGAATTATAGCGGTTATTTACGTATTTCGTTCTGTATAACTGACCACTAACAAGATTTTTTTCTGCAAATGTTGCAGCTGAAAAAGGATGTAAGGGTGATATGAACGCAACATGGTCGGATTGCCCCAGTAAATGTCCTGCCACTTGCCGCGACCCTGATCCAAATTGCACTAAAGGCTGTGCACATCCCGGCTGCGTGTGCAAAAAGGGATTCATTTTGTCTAAACCTGGTGGTCGGTGTATTAGACCCTGTGACTGTCCAGGTAAGAGCTTCATCATCATCATTTCATTCCAAAGACGTCCACTACTGGATATCGGCCTCTCCTCAGCGTCGCCAGATGGACGGGTCATGTGCTTCTCACATTATTTCCAGTCCATATAATTTGTGTGAGAATTATAGCGGTTATTTACGTATTTCGTTCTGTATAACTGACCACTAACAAGATTTTTTTCTGCAAATGTTGCAGCTGAAAAAGGATGTAAGGGTGATATGAACGCAACATTGTCGGATTGCCCCAGTAAATGTCCTGCCACTTGCCGCGACCCTGATCCAAATTGCACTAAAGGCTGTGCACATCCCGGCTGCGTGTGCAAAAAGGGATTCATTTTGTCTAAACCTGGTGGTCGGTGTATTAGACCCTGCGACTGTCCAGGTAAGAGCTTCATCATCATCATTTCATTCCAAAGACGTCCACTACTGGATATCAGCCTCTCCTCAGCGTCGCCAGATGGACGGGTCATGTGCTTCTCGCATTATCTTCAGTCCATGTAACTTGTTTACGTATTAAGTTCTGTATAACTGACCACTAACAAAATTCTTTTTGCAAATGTTGCAGCTCAAAAAGGATGTAAGGGTGATATGAACGCAACATGGTCGGATTGCCCCAGTAAATGTCCTGCCACTTGTCGCGACCCTGATCCAAATTGCACTAAAGGCTGTGCACATCCCGGCTGTGTGTGCAAAAAGGGATTCATTTTGTCTAAACCTGGTGGTCGGTGTATTAGACCCTGCGACTGTCCAGGTAAGAGCTTCATCATCATCATTTCATTCCAAAGACGTCCACTACTGGATATCGGCCTCTCCCAAGCGTCGCCAGATGGACGGTTCATGTGCTTCTCGCATTATCTCCAGTCCATATAATTTGTGTGAGAATTATAGCGGTTATTTACGTATTTAGTTCTGTATAACTGACCACTAGCAACATTTTTTCTGCAAATATTACAGCTCAAAAAGGATGTAAGGGTGATATGAACGCAACATGGTCGGATTGCCCCAGTAAATGTCCTGCCACTTGCCGCCACCCTGATCCAAATTGCACTAAAGGCTGTGCACATCCCAGCTGCGTGTGCAAAAAGGGATTCATTTTGTCTAAACCTGGTGGTCGATGTATTAGACCCTGCGACTGTCCAGGTAAGAGCATTCATCATCATCATTTCAGTCGAAAGACGTCGACTGCTTGACATAGGTCTATCCTAAGCGTCGCCACATGGAAAGGTCATGTGCTTCTCGCATTATCTCCAGTCCATATAACTTGTCGCGACTCTGTAAATGTCCTGCCACTTGCCGCGACTCTGATCCAAAATGCACAAAAGGCTGTGCACATCCCGGCTGCGTGTGCAAAAAGGGATTCATTCTGTCTAAACCTGGTGGTCGGTGTATTAGACCCTGTGACTGTCCAGGTAAGAGCTTCATCATCATGATTTCATTCCAAAGACGTCCACTACTGGATATCGGCCTCTCCTCAGCGTCGCCAGATGGACGGGTCATGTGCTTCTCACATTATTTCCAGTCCATATAATTTGTGTGAGAATTATAGCGGTTATTTACGTATTTCGTTCTGTATAACTGACCACTAACAAGATTTTTTTCTGCAAATGTTGCAGCTGAAAAAGGATGTAAGGGTGATATGAACGCAACATGGTCGGATTGCCCCAGTAAATGTCCTGCCACTTGTCGCGACCCTGATCCAAATTGCACTAAAGGCTGTGCACATCCCGGCTGTGTGTGCAAAAAGGGATTCATTTTGTCTAAACCTGGTGGTCGGTGTATTAGACCCTGCGACTGTCCAGGTAAGAGCTTCATCATCATCATTTCATTCCAAAGACGTCCACTACTGGATATCGGCCTCTCCCAAGCGTCGCCAGATGGACGGTTCATGTGCTTCTCGCATTATCTCCAGTCCATATAATTTGTGTGAGAATTATAGCGGTTATTTACGTATTTAGTTCTGTATAACTGACCACTAGCAACATTTTTTCTGCAAATATTACAGCTCAAAAAGGATGTAAGGGTGATATGAACGCAACATGGTCGGATTGCCCCAGTAAATGTCCTGCCACTTGCCGCCACCCTGATCCAAATTGCACTAAAGGCTGTGCACATCCCAGCTGCGTGTGCAAAAAGGGATTCATTTTGTCTAAACCTGGTGGTCGATGTATTAGACCCTGCGACTGTCCAGGTAAGAGCATTCATCATCATCATTTCAGTCGAAAGACGTCGACTGCTTGACATAGGTCTATCCTAAGCGTCGCCACATGGAAAGGTCATGTGCTTCTCGCATTATCTCCAGTCCATATAACTTGTCGCGACTCTGTAAATGTCCTGCCACTTGCCGCGACTCTGATCCAAAATGCACAAAAGGCTGTGCAGGCAAACTGTACAGCTCAAAAAGGATGTAAGGGTGATATGAACGCAACATGGTCGGATTGTCCCAGTAAATGTCCTGCCACTTGCTGCAACCCTGATCCAAACTGCACTAAAGGTTGTGCAGATCCCGGCTGCGTATGCAAAAAGGGATTCATTCTGTCTAAACCTGGTGGTCTGTGTATTAGACCCTGCGACTGTCCAGGTAAGAGCATTCATCATCATCATTTCAGTCGAAATACGTCGCCACGTGGACAGGTCATGTGCTTCTCGCATTATCTTCAGTCCATATAACTTGTTTACGTATTAAGTTCTGTATAACTGACGACTAACAAATTTTTTTTTGTAAATGTTGCAGAACAAAAAGGATGTAAAGGTGATATGAACGCAACATGGTCGGATTGTCCCAGTAAATGTCCTGCCACTTGCTGCGATCCTGATCCAAAATGCACTAAAGGCTGTGCAGATCCCGGCTGCGTGTGCAAAAAGGGATTCGTTCTGTCTAAACCTGGTGGTCCGTGTATTAGACCCTGCGACTGTCCAGGTAAGAGCATTCATCATCATCATTTCAGTCGAAAGACGTCGCCACATGGACAGGTCATGTGCTTCTCGCATTATCTTCAGTCCATATAACTTGTTTACGTATTAAGTTCTGTATAACTGACGACTAACAATTTTTTTTTTGCAAATGTTGCAGAACAAAAAGGATGTAAAGGTGATATGAACGCAACATGGTCGGATTGTCCCAGTAAATGTCCTGCCACTTGCTGCGATCCTGATCCAAAATGCACTAAAGGCTGTGCAGATCCCGGCTGCGTGTGCAAAAAGGGATTCGTTCTGTCTAAACCTGGTGGTCCGTGTATTAGACCCTGCGACTGTCCAGGTAAGAGCATTCATCATCATCATTTCAGTCGAAAGACGTCGACTGCTTGACATAGGTCTATCCCAAGCGTCGCCACATGGACAGGTCATGTGCTTCTCGCATTATCTTCAGTCCATATAACTTGTTTACGTATTAAATTCTGTATAACTGACGACTAACAATTTTTTTTTGCAAATGTTGCAGAACAAAAAGGATGTAAAGGTGATATGAACGCAACATGGTCGGATTGTCCCAGTAAATGTCCTGCCACTTGCTGCGATCCTGATCCAAAATGCACTAAAGGCTGTGCAGATCCCGGCTGCGTGTGCAAAAAGGGATTCATTCTTTCTAAACCTGGAGGTCCGTGTATTAGACCCTGCGACTGTCCAGGTAAGAGCATTCATCATCATCATTTCAGTCGAAAGACGTCCACTGCTTGACATAGGTCTATCCCAAGCGTCGCCACAGTACTGGTCCTGTCCTTCCGCATTATCTGCATGCTATAAAACTTGAGTGAGAATTAGCTTTTATCGATGAACTTAGTTCTTACCGAACAGTAACAAAGACTACTACATATATTGCAGCTCAAAAAGGATGTAAGGGCGATATGAATGCAACATGGTCGGATTGTCCCAGTAAATGTCCCGCTACTTGCTGCGACCCTGATCCAAAATGCACTAAAGACTGTGCGGACCCTGGCTGTGTATGCAATGAGGGATTCATGATGTCTGAACCTGGTGGCCCTTGTATTAGACCCTACGACTGCGAAGGTAAGACGATTAATGCCATTTTTGAAAAAGTTATTTTACCCTGCCTACCAAAAGTTATTTCAGTTTTAACATTTATAGTATTTTTACTAATGTGCCTCTTTTGTAATTCATATTTAACTTTTATTTTTCAAAGTTTATAGAAAATTCGTTGCTGTTTTTAAGAATTCTAGTATACTCCGCAACAAAAGTCTGTTATCAATTCGGTTTTGTACACAAAAACACTGAAAAACAGTGTATTGAATCTTTGTAATACAATTTAGATGACCGACCTATACTTAGAAGATGCAATGATAATCAACTTCTGTTGCTCTTCACTACACTTTTTACAGCAATAGCTATCCAGTTTGTGTAGTAATTTTGTATTTTTTTTACTTTTTAGGGGGATCCCCAGTCTGCTGTGACAACATGACCTTCGTCAATTGTAAGATCGATTGTCGAATGAAATATTGTCCAGAGGATGAGAATGAAATATTTGTAATTTGTGATCCTGTATGGCCGTGTCCGTCAGGATGTGCATGCAAACCAGGCTACTTGATGCCGAGTACAGCTGATAAAAGATGCATTTTGGCTGCTGATTGTCGTGAGTATTCTTATTTATTTTATAAAAAATGGATATCTGAACAAAAAACCGCTCAAGTGCATGTCGGACCACGCACAATGAAGGGTTCCGTAGTTGGGATGAATTTATCCCAAAAACAAACTTATCGTTGTGATTGAAAAACATGTTCTCCAATACATTCCAACTACAAATGTAAGGCGATTATCACACGGCACCGCGCACCGCCTCGGAGGGCGGCGGCGGTAAAGCGGATTTCGTAGCGGCGCGCCGCGCGGTAAGGCGGTTTACACGCCTGTCAGCGCGGATGGATTTTACGCGGATTTGACCAGTTTGATCACAGACACTGGCAAAAATGGACGCCGAAGTGGTGGCAATAATCTGGCTTTTATGGCGTAAAAAGAAAATAAAAAGAAGATATTGGGTTCATCCATTTTTACGAAGCAGAACTCTAAATAGAACATTCATGTTATTTTAACACATCCTGCACTCATGACGATCCGCGCGGTAGTGCGGCGCCCCGTGTGTGATGCCCCGCCCCGCCGCGCGGCCGGCCGCGCGGTTGGGCGGTGGCGGTGAGAGCGCCGCTCGAACGCGCGGTCAGGCGGTGTACGTGTGTTAGGCATCAACGGATTTAATAGAAGTCAATGCGACATGAGATCCGCTTCACCGCCTGCCGCGGCGGTGCGCGGTGCCGTGTGTTAATCGCCTAAGTTTGTACATACAATATTGAGATATTTATCATGTTATTTTAAGACCATAGGGTTCTTATAGGTTTTCCTGTAATTTATATATAAAGAACCATTCTCTGTATGTTTTTCAAAATTTTAGGCTCAGTAGTTTCGGAGATAAGGGGGGAATGAACAATTTTTATCTATTGTATTATCTTAAATATCTTTAAAGTATTCATTTTAAAAATTATAAAAAAATAATTGACATCCTCACAACAAGCCCTTTCATTTCACACGGTACAGTTTGCAAAACTTTTTAAATTTTCATATTTGCCTCCGAAAAGTGACCCCATATTCAAAATTCATTTATTAACGTTACACTTCCGTATTGGGGTTACAGAAATTCATATGTGTACCAAATTTCAACTACACAGACACACGAGTGATCCTATAAGGGTTCCGTTTTTTTACTTTTGAGTAGGGAACCCTAAAAATTGCAAAAACTAGACTTGACCATCCACGATAGTTTAAAATTAGGTTAGGCTAATAATTTTAGAGACACCCTGAAACGAGGCTGCTTCATATAATATTTGAAGTTTCAAAAATTATTATATAAATAAAGAGAAAAGAAAGAAACGAAGTAATAAGCAAAGAGTTCTGACCAATGACCACTGTCTTTCTACGAAAATATTATTGTCTTTCTCATCTGCAGCTGCAAGGGAATGCACACGTCCTAATGAAGTATGGGATCCCAGACCTTCAATTTGCAACTACGAGAGATGCGACCAAATGTATTACACTTGCGGAGATCCAAACCCTGGGCGGCCCAAGTGTGTTTGTAAGGAAGGCTACTACAAAGACAACAATGGTGTTTGTATTCCTGCTGAAGATTGTCGTAAGTACCTTTATATTTTTGCCTAAATTACCGGAAAGAAACTTCTTCTACATAATATAGCAGCAGTAAACAGGAGTGAAGAATCGTCTATTCATTGTGTTTGGCAGAGTCTGAACAGTTATTAGTTATCCACATTCGCAAATTGTGTGGTAGTGCAATTTCATCACGTCAAGAAGATGAGTAGCACTTTGTACTGTATTAGGTACATACGTTAGTAGGTGTTAAGGAGTCTAATTGGTTAGTAATATCTTAAAAAAGGGTTTTGTTAATAATATATGAAACAGCAAAACGAGGAGTGGCCATTACGATATCTAATTTGGTAGATTTTTTGCGCGAAAAGTGTTACTTACTTTTCATCTGGACAAAAAATCTTCAGAATAAGAAAATTCTGTTCCATCTACGGGGAGTCGAGAAGGATTTATTGTCGCTTGCATTTCAAAGATATTGCAATAGAATAACCGCGACGGTTGGACACTGAACCTTATTACCATATTTTTCATTTGAATTTTGTCTGGATGTAGGGGGATCTTGAGTATAAATCTGTTTGAACAAAAAGGGAAAGAATTTTCAGGATTCTTTTGTTGGATGAAGAATGTATGCGTGTGAGCCGCTTGAAATTTTTTGTCGTCTAGGTTCATAGTCATTTCCATAATTCTTTATTTCTAGGTTTAGTCTTCAACTAGACTAGAAATAATTTTCTCCTTATTCTGACAAATCGTCTTCAATTTCATTCATTATTGTAATAAATGTAGAATGGTTTAGATAAAATTAATTTTATTTAAACAGCCTGACAAATAGTTTATTAGTCTTTAAACAATTCCGCTGGTGCCACGTCTAAGGGTTTAAATGAGAAATGCGTTTACTCCAACTATTGTTTGAATAATTCAGAATCCTAACAGGTACCTTTGTTTATTGAATCACTTTGTTCAGATGTCTTTGAGCGAATAACACGTAACTGAAAAGTGGAAATAAACCCCGGCTTTTTAGTAGGAAAGTCGATAGCTTAGCTGTAACACTACACATGCTGGTTACGGTGAAACTAAGTGAAACAGGTTCTTTCGATTTAAGTAAATCTAATAGAAAATATTTCAAAGTTGGATTACGCTTTATCATCGTCTTCCTTATTTAGATGACGTTATTTTAACCGTATAGCATTGTTGTATAAATATAGTATTTGTTGAACGAGTCTTAATCGAAGTGCAGTCAAATGTGCAAATTGAAAATTGTGAAGTTAATTTATTGTAAAGAACGCTGTATCGAGCAGCATTCTTATTATTCCACGATAAGTTAATTATAGAAACGTTAAACAAAACGATCTTGCAATTATTTGTATTAATTATTTATTTGCCTACTGGCTCCTACTGTGTAAATGATTGTTTTCAGTTTTTTTGGTGTACTCATTTAAGAGTCTTAAAACGTGTATTATGCCAAAGCAAAACTGTTTTGAACGCACCATAAAATGAACGTTAGGAACATTATTTTTGTGAATAACCTGCTTCCAACTTAGTATATTATTATCTAAAATTAATGAGGATATCAAATGGTGGGAACGTTATCCGACAACGTAACTTTATATTCATACTATTTCATATTTCGGGTCCTTGTTCCAACATAATGGACTATCACTTGCTGTTATTAAGTTACACACTATTCTGTTCTTCTGTTTTTTGTTTACTTGTTCTTCTTTCGAAGCGCTTTGAACTGGATTGTTACGTATCGTGTTTTGTTTTTCCCCTATTTGTAGATATTGGTTTTGTTTGATGGAACAAAAAACACATATAATCTGCGTTCGCAATTTATTTACCAAACATGTAAACAAGCACGAGTTTTAAGAAAAACAACCGTAATGAAGAATAAAAAAAGATAAAGTTGTAGCGCAAACTGAACCTTATTTGTAGGACATAAGGTTCAGTTTGCCCTACAACTTCATATTTTTTATGTCTTTTTAAACAGTACTAGTCAATCTAAAATCAAATTTATTTACACTTGTATAAAGTAGATGTTTAAGTGGAAATAACATCAATTGGAAACAAGGTTATATAGACCTTAGGTACGTTTTTTCAGCAAAACATGATTTGAAATTCAAAATTTATATTTCAAAGGTAATTTATTCAAACTAGGCTGAGAATCAGCACTTTTCGAATGACAAAGTTACATAAGACAGTCCCCCAAAACGCCCACCCTTCACCACCTCCTAGTGCTTTAGCTGGGAAGAAGTGGCGCAACAAACTCACCAGCAGCACAGCTGTCTATTCAGTTAGAAAAAAATGATTCTATGTAATAGTATGCAAAATAATTTACATTACGCAACACAAAACATAACTTAAATAAAAAAATGTCAGCTAGCACACGCCATTATACTAGCCAAAAATATCGAGAACTATACTCAGGCAGAATAAAAAAATAAACACTAAACGTAAACAATATCTAAATAAAAGCCTCCAGGCATAAAGGGCGTGCCCGCTTACATATAACTATATATAGCTGTAACTGGGAGTTATAAATAAATAAACAGTTAATTACTGATGAGCTGATGATTATGATCAGTAAGACGACCAGTCACCAAAAGCAGCATCCGTTCACGAGCATAACGCAAAGATCATTGAGGGAAGGAGGCAATCCGACCCCTGACGCTACCGCAAGCAGTGACATCTAAGGGAGCATGACGAACTTGCTGCCGGTTGCTAGGCAAGAATAATATACTGAGGTATATTGTGGTACTTTAAAAGAGTAACGGTGGAGTTTCTTGCCCATTCTTCTCCATACGAAAACTACCTTTTGGAAGGGGCAACTAGAATCAATTAATTTTTTTTGTAAATTTTTGACGTTCAAAAGTGCCTTATACGGGCCTACTTGAAATAAATGATTTGACTTTGACTTTGACTTTACTGGTAAACACTAATATCTACCTACCAGTTGCGATTCGATTTTCAGAACCAATATCGTATGATGTCACATTTTTTGGTTGCTGATTATGTTTTTTTTTTGTTTTTTATTAGGACTCTTCCCCGAGCTGACTGGAAACAATTGTTTTTAATTTTATTATCGAAGGATCACACAATTGAACAATATAGTGCAAGTCACAGACATAACCTGTTATTACAATATTATTAATTTCATATTTCTATACCGTTTAAACACATCAATTATGACGTAGGTAAAACACGAAGATTATCGCTCGCTGCCAGAAAATACAGAATTTGTACGTTTGAGCAAAAAAATCCCCGCGTATGCTTACGTCACAAACTTCACAGTACAATTTTACATCATCTGAGTCATATCCCAGACGAGTTTAGTGTTTTTATATCCTCATACACTTTATTTTGCCGAGATATAAGTGGTATTTTATTGAGAGGAATAGCGTCGAACAATGTTGTTCGTGTATTTTTCTGCTTGTGTACTATGTTTAGTTCATAGTGTTGTTACAAAATATGTGCAGGACAAAGGTAAACCATATTGTATTTCTTGTTAATGGAGACGTAGAAGGTAAAGCACGTCATTTAACATTGATTAGATTTTTTGTTAGAAGTTGTTGTGGAGTTATTTTTGTTGTCATTCGTCAACTTCAGTGAAACTATTAAGTTAAGTTATTAATACCAAGTCTAAAGTAGGTACCTATACTCTGGAAAATAAATAATTCATTTATCATTGCCGAATCTAGTGAAGTGTGAGTAGAGGTAGGTACGAGTAAGAGGTGTGGCTCCCCCAAAAAGGCGCGACGCGACACCGATAGAACAATTTCCGAGAAGTTTTCATAGAAATTGTTCCACCAGAGTCAGACAGACAGACTGAGCTACTTTCGCATTTTTAATATTAAGTATTGATTTAAAAAATCCTAATATCGACTGTTGACAGTTTGAATTTGGAAATGTGCCAGATGAACAAGGACAGTTAATTTAGCTATCGAGTGCCATGTTTTGTCATCAGTGAACTGAAAGTATGCGATAGTGTACCTCTATAATATTTAATTTAGGAAATCAACCCTGATTCGGTTTTATTTTGTAATATTAACTTTCGTCAGACAGAAAAAGTTGTAGGTACCTAGATATAGGACCCTGAAAGTCGTGAACTGTACTTTTCATTCTAGTTAAATGAATAAACTATTCTCGCAAGACATTTTTAACATTCACGACTGTAAGTAAAAAAGTCACCGGCACGCGGCGGCCGCTTTATCGGTTGAAAAACCTTCTCCCATCACACATAAAAGCAATGCTTGTACAGTCCCTAATCTTTCCCATAATAGACTATGGTTATGTGTGTTACTATGACCTGAATGCAGATCTCCTCAATAAACTTGACCGCCTTTTAAATAACTGTATTCGATTCGTTTTCAATTTTCGAAAGTATGATCATGTGTCTGCGCATCGATTGCTTTTAAAATGGTTAACCATACGTCAGCGCAGAGAGTTGAGGGCTTTGCCTGTTGTATTCTATATTTGACAAACCCACTTCTCCTTTTTACTTGACTTCCCATGTTCAATACCTATGCTCTGCCCATAGTAAAAATCTTCTTTCTACCAACAATCGTCTTCTACGATGTCCTTCTCACCGCTCTGTTTTTATTCACTCTTCTTTCTTTGTCCAGGCGGTATTTCTTTGGAATACGCTTTCTCTGAACATCAGAATGGCAACCAGTCGGTTATATTTTCAAACCAAAGGCACGTGAACATATTCGTGAAAAGTTGGCAGAATCTTTGCAGCGCTGATTTGCTGGATACGTTTTCTCCTCTACCTATCGTTATTTCTCCTGACAAATTTTATTCGGGTTATATGTATGTATATATCTATGTATCTATGTATTAGTAGGTATTCATTTCAAGTTATCTATCACTTATGTTGCAACTGCCATGTTTTGTCTCTGCACCACCCTAAGGTTGACTGGTAGAAAATGCCTCAGGCATTAAGTCCGCCTTTGTACAGTTTTTTTTTACTTGTGCATAAAGTTTTAATAAATAAATAAGATTTTTGGCTTTTACTGAATATCTATTCAAAAAACTTTTGTTTTAATTCTTTCAGTATTACCCAGTGGCTGTGACATGGCAAAAATGCGAATTAGTTTACCTAACAATCGTAGTACCTACTAGTTATAAACAAACGTCAACTATCGTCAGTTTAAAAGGATAAAAAAATCTCCCATATCAAGGAATAGTACCTATGAAGGACTATGCTTTGAATTTCGATTTCGGTGTCAAAACAAATGACTGCCAGTAATATACTTGGAATTGAGCATTAGACACTCATTTCATTCTATATTCAAAAACAAATTGTTCAAGTCACATCAGACAGCCAGTCATACAATCAACCGAGGTGTAGAATACAGCTATTCATGGGGTGAATAGCTCTATTCTTCAGGTCCAAGATTGGTTTACGGTAAATAATTTGGTACTAAAAAAAAAACAAAAATAATTCCTTCGATTTAAATAACCTAATGTTAGAAGTAGCGAATGTGACATCATATTATTAATCAAACTGTTTTCCTAGGAATCACGTTAGACGAGAAATTACAATGGGGATCTCACATAACATCTCTTGCGGGGCGGCTAAGCTCGGCTTCTTATGCTGTTAGAAAGATAAGACAGTTAACAGACGTAGAAACCGTGCGTTTGGTCTATTTTAGCTACTTCCACAGCATTATGTCGTATGGCATTTTACTGTGGGTCGGGCTGCTGACATTAAATCCATCTTTATTTTGCAAAAGCGAGTTTGTCAGAGCCATTTATAATCTACGTCGCCGCGAATCTCTCAGGCAACTGATTAAAAGGATTAAGATTTAGCTTATGACGGTACTCTGCCAATTCATTTATGAAAATATTATGTATGTAAGAAAAAATCTGTATCTTTTTATTAAAATAAGTAATAGACATAATTTTAATACTAGAAATAATGATAAAATAGATTTAATGATATAATATATTTTTCAGATTATCTAAACTACCAACATATTTTATATTTTTTTATGTTAAATGATATGAATACAACAAAATACCTTGTGATATATTGCAATTAAATGAAAGAAAATTTAAAACTTATATTGAAAGTACACTTTGTAAACAAGCATATTATTATTACAAATTAGAGTATTATATCCAATATACAAATGCTTGGAAACATGCTGGTTCTGCTCCATAGGATAATTTAGAATCAAGACAAAATCAAACTGGTTGCTAATTGAACTGTATATTTTTTTTTTTATACGTATATTACATTGATTTTACATTCTGTGATTACTTCCTCACACACTGACCTATTAATTGTAAAATTTAAGGAAAATCGTCTACTTTTACAATGTTTGTAAATATGTGATCTGTCTATCACATAATTAATTTATCTTTTGTTGCTTCAATTTTAATTATTTTTACCTATTGTGGTATAGTAATTTTATTCTAGGTGCATCGTCTTCACATATTAAATTATAGAACTAATGTACCTATACAAAAGTTGTAAAACATTTTAAAAGAGTAACGGTGCAGCTTCTTGCCCATTCTTATCCATGCGAAAAATACCTATTGGAAGGGGCGACTAGAATAAAAAAAAAATGTTGTAAATTTTGACGTTCTAAATTGCCTTATAAGGGCCTATTTGAAAGAAATGATTTGACTTTGACTTTGACAAGTAAAGCCACAACGGCCCATCAAAGTCAAAATCGTATCAGTACCAACTGAAATGTGGCCTTCGGCCTCACGCTTCTAGCCGCCGCAAGGAGACGCCCTGGGCGTCGGGAATCGCAGGCAGATTCCCGGCCACCGTAGGCGCGGGCTTGCGGACGGTGAGCAATGGGTAGCTCGCCATCCGATAAGGACCAGGCCCGGGTCGATGGCGCATTGTGTTCCACGCGCGCGTCAAAGAGATTTCAGCACAACGGAAGGGGTCCGATAGGACCGATGCTTGCCGGGGTTGTGGGGAAAGTCCGAAAGGGATACCGTGGCCCCTGGCAACGTACAGGCAACGGAAGGAACTCGGGTGGGTTTTAGTCAGTAAGAGTCTGACACGCCCTCCCGCTCCTCCCAGAGCGGGAGAATTCATTTGATAATATCATTCCCAAAAAAAAAAAAAACTGGCCTTCTATTATATTAGTCGGGTACAGAGGGCTTAGCGGCGTTTTCAAGTAAGGCTTTATATATCCGTCTTTAGATTTCATTTTAAGCTTGCGTACGTTTGTAAACTAATGTTGTTTGGAATCCAGGTCATTATTTAAAAAGTATAAAAGAATATTGATCTGGGATTTAGACGTCCTTTTTTTTTCATTGGACACTAAAGCCCTATTACACAGTACAAGTTTCTAAGAGCAATAATCGCATGCTGTATGGAACGTTCAATTATTTCCATTCTAGACACAAATGCATGTGTTTACACGCGTGCGATTTCTATAAAATTACATACCTACAATAATTTATTGAACGCAAGTTTTGCTGTTCAATAATTTAATGCGGCTTCTCTTTACACCAAGGTATTATTGCAAGGCGAGTATTATTGCATGGAGGTTTTGCCTCGTCTAAAGACAGAGTTGTACGTCCTTTTACAACCTTATGACCCGTTGATTCAAGAATTGCCTGTATTTGCGTTGCCAAATATTTCATTAAATTTTATTGAAAGACTCAGATCCCAAGATTGTTTTAAAATTTTCTTCGTTCATATGGGTTTCCATGCACTTCCTAGCATCCGATTGAGCAGAAACTTGCCATACCTATGATGTAACTTCGATGACATTGCAATCATTTGTACCATGAAGCTGGTCTGATCATGCAGCCAGAAGTTGACCAAAGGAACTCCTCAACTTAACAAGATAGCCCCGTCGTATTTGTTCTCGTTGGGTTTGTCTCAACAAGTTCTGTAGCCCAAGGTTGAGTCTAGGGTCTGATAATGGAGCTGGAACGTTGCAATAGGAATTCCTCAAGAATAGCCGTGTTGTGATTGGGCTCGTTGCCACAGGCAATAAACTTGCACCGTGTAAATGTGGCTTCAATTTTGTTCAGGTATTATATTGAGCCTCAAGAGAGAGAATTCCTCAACTATGCACGGTAACTCCGTTGTGATAGGTGTCGTTGCCACAGGCAATAAACTTGCACCATGTAAATGGGGCTTAACTTATATTCAAGTATTATATTTACCCCCTAGAGAGAGAGAGAGCCACTTACATATCACTTGAAAGTGAAATCACTAAAATCTTTTTGTCAAACACTCAAGTCTTTTTTATTTGAGTGTTGAATTGTGTTTCAATATTTAATATACTTTTTTTATTGAAATTGGATCTGAGTGCTCCTGAAATCTATAAGTAAACAGAAATATAGCCTATAAAACATTAATGTACACAAGTTTACAACAAAATGATTTTTATAGTCATATTAAACAACACGATATTCAAACTGGTTGCTAATTGAACTGTATATTTTTTTTTTTATACGTATATTACATTGATTTTACATTCTGTGATTACTTCCTCACACACTGACCTATTAATTGTAAAATTTAAGGAAAATCGTCTACTTTTACAATGTTTGTAAATATGTGATCTGTCTATCACATAATTAATTTATCTTTTGTTGCTTCAATTTTAATTATTTTTACCTATTGTGGTATAGTAATTTTATTCTAGGTGCATCGTCTTCACATATTAAATTATAGAACTAATGTACCTATACAAAAGTTGTAAAACATTTTAAAAGAGTAACGGTGCAGCTTCTTGCCCATTCTTATCCATGCGAAAAATACCTATTGGAAGGGGCGACTAGAATAAAAAAAAAATGTTGTAAATTTTGACGTTCTAAATTGCCTTATAAGGGCCTATTTGAAAGAAATGATTTGACTTTGACTTTGACAAGTAAAGCCACAACGGCCCATCAAAGTCAAAATCGTATCAGTACCAACTGAAATGTGGCCTTCGGCCTCACGCTTCTAGCCGCCGCAAGGAGACGCCCTGGGCGTCGGGAATCGCAGGCAGATTCCCGGCCACCGTAGGCGCGGGCTTGCGGACGGTGAGCAATGGGTAGCTCGCCATCCGATAAGGACCAGGCCCGGGTCGATGGCGCATTGTGTTCCACGCGCGCGTCAAAGAGATTTCAGCACAACGGAAGGGGTCCGATAGGACCGATGCTTGCCGGGGTTGTGGGGAAAGTCCGAAAGGGATACCGTGGCCCCTGGCAACGTACAGGCAACGGAAGGAACTCGGGTGGGTTTTAGTCAGTAAGAGTCTGACACGCCCTCCCGCTCCTCCCAGAGCGGGAGAATTCATTTGATAATATCATTCCCAAAAAAAAAAAAAACTGGCCTTCTATTATATTAGTCGGGTACAGAGGGCTTAGCGGCGTTTTCAAGTAAGGCTTTATATATCCGTCTTTAGATTTCATTTTAAGCTTGCGTACGTTTGTAAACTAATGTTGTTTGGAATCCAGGTCATTATTTAAAAAGTATAAAAGAATATTGATCTGGGATTTAGACGTCCTTTTTTTTTCATTGGACACTAAAGCCCTATTACACAGTACAAGTTTCTAAGAGCAATAATCGCATGCTGTATGGAACGTTCAATTATTTCCATTCTAGACACAAATGCATGTGTTTACACGCGTGCGATTTCTATAAAATTACATACCTACAATAATTTATTGAACGCAAGTTTTGCTGTTCAATAATTTAATGCGGCTTCTCTTTACACCAAGGTATTATTGCAAGGCGAGTATTATTGCATGGAGGTTTTGCCTCGTCTAAAGACAGAGTTGTACGTCCTTTTACAACCTTATGACCCGTTGATTCAAGAATTGCCTGTATTTGCGTTGCCAAATATTTCATTAAATTTTATTGAAAGACTCAGATCCCAAGATTGTTTTAAAATTTTCTTCGTTCATATGGGTTTCCATGCACTTCCTAGCATCCGATTGAGCAGAAACTTGCCATACCTATGATGTAACTTCGATGACATTGCAATCATTTGTACCATGAAGCTGGTCTGATCATGCAGCCAGAAGTTGACCAAAGGAACTCCTCAACTTAACAAGATAGCCCCGTCGTATTTGTTCTCGTTGGGTTTGTCTCAACAAGTTCTGTAGCCCAAGGTTGAGTCTAGGGTCTGATAATGGAGCTGGAACGTTGCAATAGGAATTCCTCAAGAATAGCCGTGTTGTGATTGGGCTCGTTGCCACAGGCAATAAACTTGCACCGTGTAAATGTGGCTTCAATTTTGTTCAGGTATTATATTGAGCCTCAAGAGAGAGAATTCCTCAACTATGCACGGTAACTCCGTTGTGATAGGTGTCGTTGCCACAGGCAATAAACTTGCACCATGTAAATGGGGCTTAACTTATATTCAAGTATTATATTTACCCCCTAGAGAGAGAGAGAGCCACTTACATATCACTTGAAAGTGAAATCACTAAAATCTTTTTGTCAAACACTCAAGTCTTTTTTATTTGAGTGTTGAATTGTGTTTCAATATTTAATATACTTTTTTTATTGAAATTGGATCTGAGTGCTCCTGAAATCTATAAGTAAACAGAAATATAGCCTATAAAACATTAATGTACACAAGTTTACAACAAAATGATTTTTATAGTCATATTAAACAACACGATATTACTTGAAACCATTATTTTATAGCCAATCCGCAATGTGGTTACAACGAAGTGGCAGTACCATGCAGACAAATATGTCCACCACAAAACTGTGAGATCGCATACACTGACTACGCTTGCACTGAAGAATCAAAAATATGTGAACCTGGCTGCAATTGTCTTCCTAACCATCTTAGGAATGGTAGCGGAATATGCATACCAAATGAGGAGTGTCCTTGTAAGCGTTTTTGCTTCTGCACGACCATGATCATCTGTTGCTTTATTAAGTCAGTATTGAGAATTTCAAAAAAAGCCATATCATTTGAATGGATAATGGCTAGTGGAAACGTTGAATGACAGTGAATTAATACCAAATATACAAAAGTTTAAGTGCGAATAAAAATCCACTTGCTTCCCAGTTCGATATATTGGCCATAGGTACATAACATTATTTAAATTCTCTATGACATTATCACCATCTAGCTTCGCAGCTTCTATATTCCTTACAATTTTCAAGCTTTACACAAAACATTCTGAGCACATCAAAATTGGAACATCACCACCAACTTTTCAACCTCAATTCCAACATTGTGCATAATTTTAGATCCATCAACTCCCGTGTGTGGGATAAATGAAATAGCCAGAGACTGCAGACGGATCTGTCCACCACAAACTTGCCTGAGCAAGTACGCGTTATTCCGTTGCGTTGAGGACTTACCCTGTGAGCCAGGGTGCGACTGTGTTCGCAATTATCTGAGGGACGACAGAGGAATATGTATACCGAGCGAACAGTGTCCAGCGCGTAAGATATGGTTCATGTTGACTGTCTTTGCTTTCTGACTTTTATCTTCCTCTCTCTCTTTTTTCTTCTTTAGTAATATTAAGTTGACAAATCGAAACGCATGCTGCAGGCTAATAAACTATTGACCTTGAACCATGTTTTGGTATCTATACATATCTTGCTACAGAATGTTACCTATGTTGTTTCTCCAATTGTTATTTCTATTCGTAAAAAAACTCCAACGTAATCCTTCGTACCAGAATTCGAATTTAAAACGTGGCACTACTTGTAGCATAATTTACAGCAATTATTTTTTGTTTTTTTTTTATGCAGTATTTTGTATGTGTTTCCATTTAACAATGAATCAGTTGAGAACAAGACTTGTGAATCGTTCAATAAATTGGTGTTCTATTTTGTTGTAAATTTTGACGTTGAAAAGTACCTTTTATGTGCGTGTTTGAAATAAATTATTTGACTTTGACTTTGGTATTATGAACATTTTTTTTAATATACAGACTGTATCAGAAAGTTGTTGTCAAATTAAAGAGTTAGGGTATAGACCATCAAAATGACCAACGGGACCAACATCGTAATCGCGAAAAATATATCAACCATTACAAAAGTTCAATACCTACTTGACCTAAATGACGGCTAATAATTTCACGATTGCGATGTTGGTCCCATGGAGAAAGTTGTTCAGTTTGGTGGTCTGTACCACACCATTAAATTTGAACACACCTTTCTGATACACGCTGTATATAGTATTAATAGCTTCAACATAAGAGTTATATTACATGTTGATATTACTTATTTCAAACAGTGCAACAACTGAATTCAATGTTGGTACAGAATCATAATTAATCCCTTCTCCACTTCTGTTGCAGCCTGTCAAATTCCCGATGAATGCAAGCGCACCTGCGCAAAACCAAATCCTCCAAACTGTGAATATAATCCACCAAAAGTGAATAGGAACGGTTGCGATTGTAAAGATGGATATATTTTGTCAGAACTAGGAGGTGACTGCATCCTTATTGACCAATGTCCGCGTAAGTATGATTTGTTTATTTATTAAACTTTGTGTAACATAAAAGATACAAATCATTCCCTGATAAATATATAACAATTAGGTATTATTGGGTTTATTTAATCTCTCATAGATTAAATAAACCCCCCTATAGAAATCAGTATAAAAAATATTTTGTATTAGAAATTAAAATCTATTAAAATAAAAATTAAAAGTGTTGAATAGTCTCAAACATAAAATCGATGTGCTAATGCAATAATAGGTTCTAAAGATCTTAGTGTTGAAAAACATATTCAGAGAATCGAAACTGCTTTCGACTATAATATTAGGGCACGATGCAGCAATCTTGTTCAAAATAGTCTATCTCCTTTGTTCATAATATTTCAGCTGATATAGCCTGCCACGGTGATTCCAACGCAAGACCCAAACGTTGTCCTAAGCCATGTCCATCTACTTGCAAATCACCAAACCAAGTTCAATGCAAGAGAAAGTGTGATCCAATCGGATGCCAATGCAAACCTGGATATATACTATCTAATGCCACTGGTCTATGCATCTTACCAAATAAATGTCCAGGTAAGTGACATGTTGACTACTTTTAAAGAATATAAAATCAGAAATTAAAAAAACTAAAAAAAATTACAAGGTTTCTTAAAGTGCTGGTATTTTTTGCCCATCTTGCTAAAGAAGAGCCCTAGACCTAGCTAAGTCAAAGTATCGTCAGCATACCACATGGTATATGAATTTTCGATTTCATTCATGTTTTTGCCATCTAATCAGCTCCAAAAGTTAAATTTTCATCTTAGAAAACAGTGGTGTCTAACAAAACCTATTTTCCAATATTTTTAGGTGGAAACCCATGTGGCAAGAATGCACACTTCGCCGATTGCAAGACAGATTGCGCAAGAGACTATTGCCCAGTGAATGACAATCGGGACTTAGAATGTTGTGATCCTCCAGCAGGCGATTGCCTGTCTGGCTGTGTTTGTAATCTGAATTATAGAAGGAAAAGCCGTGCAGATCCGAGATGTATTGTGTCGTCCGATTGCCGTAAGTGATTTTTAATGTTAATTGCATTTTCCATTTGCAAGGATTGCAAAAAAATAAGAATTGTAATAGAAAATTGATCAGTTTTATTGCTTCCTATGCAGAAGCATTTTTCTTTGTAATGTTTGTCATGATTGTGATTTAAGAGCAGTATCTGATAGTGAATATAATAATTGAAGTAAAGTAAATATTGTGAAGAGAAAAGATAATCTATGTGTTTTGTATATAAGTAACAGGATATTGCATTTAAATATTAAATTGTCCGTATATTTAAGAATGTTCATCATATACATACAAATATTGATCACGACAGAAAGGAAATATTTTAAGAAAGAAAGTTTTAACGTTTCAGCTCGAATAAATTGTACAAGACCTAACGAAAAATGGAGTTCCTGTCCATCAGCATGTCTTGCTGAAAATTGTGAAGATATCTACAATCAACCTACTGTTTGCAATACTTTAGTGTTGAACTGTGATCCTAGATGTATCTGTAAGAAGGATCACTTCAGGAATTCAAGTGGAATTTGTATTCCTGCTAAAGATTGTCGTAAGTTGAACTGTATGATTGCAATTTGTTATTGTGTATCTTACTCGTATATTATTGCTTTTCGTTCCGTAATTCTTTAGGTACGGCCAAACCATCGGCGTACTGTCATGCAAATATGCGTTCAATTTAATTTCGAATTTGTCCTCACGGCGATCTCAGAATACCCCGGCTGATGTGGACCCGTACCTATATTTAACGTATGAGTTATCTAGGCCTCTGGCACTGAAAGTCACTCGTACACGTCGTTGTTCAGTCCAGTATGAGGCCGCATTCCAGCGAGGTGCCTAGTTAATTCATACGGGTTATAAGTTCATAGTAAACAACTGAGTGGCACCGTGCCCGCTAGGACGCCGGACGGCGTGCCTTGTCGCTCCGTTTACTTTCCGTTCTGCACGTGTAGCATGACCAAAATAGAAACAAAAAAGTATAGACGAAATGGCAGATTCACAATCAAAATCTGCCATTTTGTATATTCTTCCGTCAACAAAACCAGTTTCTATTGTGGCCATGCTATGGTGATTGTAATACATGCCTCGTAGAAAATAGGCTGCGTTTCATGTTGCCTAATTATAATATGTGACTTACTTTACTAAAACAGCAAAAGGTTGCAAAGGGGATCCAAACGCTGTATTCTGCAAATGTCCTTCTTCTTGTGAACCGACTTGTACCAATCCGAACCCCGAAGCATGCACCGCGGACTGCAAGCCGCCAGGCTGTGTGTGCAAACAAGGGTTTGTTTTAAATGAAGAAAATGGAAAATGTATCGAACCAAAGGACTGTCCAGGTAATAGTTTCTTCCATTCATTAATTATCAACCTTGGGTATTGTTGTATCGTCACATTCTAATTTTACTTTTCGCTGATGTGTTTTTTACTTTGCATTTTTTTACTAAAACATTTCCAGGTTGTGGAGGAGACCCCAACGCAGTGTATAAAGATTGTCCAACTGGTTGTGAGCCGACTTGCGCTAACCGGAATCCTCAAGTAACCACAGGTGATTGCAAGCCAAGCGGATGTGTGTGCAAAACAGGATTCGTTCTAAATGAAGAAGATGGAAAATGTATCGACCCCGATTGCTGTCCTGGTAAATTTACTGTTTCTAAACCTGTGCCAGATGTGCCTGTTGGGTACTTTATACTTATGATATTAAAGGGTTGTAATCGTTTATTCTAATTAATTCATGTTGTATTTCAGAATGCTGAGCATGGATGAATCTCCACTTCTCAAGACCAGTCTATTTCAGCTATTAATATTCCTAGGGATAATCATCTATTTTATTACTCTATTCTAGTTTGAAACTAATAAAAATAAGTAAACGCTTTTTCTGTTTTGCTCAAACGAAATTTAATTTTATTCTTGATAAATAAACCTTTTTCGGATAAATCGAAGATATTTTTATTATTCCGAGAAATATTCTTGTTTTCCTTCAAAGTACAATAAAAGAAAGGCCTTGTGAATCAAATAAACATTACTTATTTGTCCTGCGCAAAAGCTTTGCGTGGGAAAACAAATCAGCCCATCCATCTTACGCAGGATTGCTTCAAAAAATTTCGACTATGGCGTGTATCTTGGAAACCCAAGTATGTTCCTATATTTGGTGAATACCTCAACAATGTGGCAGGGATATCCACGTGCAAACTGTGACCATGAATTCAGCACAACATGACTCTAGAAACATTTCTACGGTAGGGAGTAGTGCGGAAATTTTTCGTAGGTTATAATTTTTAAAAAACAGCTGTTTTATAAAAAAAGTGCAATACCTACGCGGTCAAAATATAAGGAAAAGCATTTGTTTTTTTGATTTCTTACGAATTTCAACGCAGAGGTGTTCAGAATCATGAACTGAATTCATGTTAACAGGTTGCGCGTTGATGTCCTTACCACCCTGTATAAAAGTTGATAATAAACAAAATATAAATAATAGCAGATAAGCAACTCGTCCCGATATTGGCCCCGACGTACGATCGTGAGTTCGAACCCAGGCACTTTACTTTGTGTATTTTATTTCATCACCACTGCTCTTAAAACAATGAAGAAAAACCAATCAAATCATGAAGCACGAACATGTCCTAGAACCAAAAATTCGAAGACATGTGATATCCTCAACCCGCACTGGGCTCGCGTGGCGGATTGTGGCCAACTCACTCTCACAGAGACGAGACAGGCCTCCTGGATCGCCCCTGTCAATCCCTGAATATCGTAAAAGGTGACTAGAACGAACTATTACGGAACAATACGTGTTCATGATAATAGGGATGATGACTAAAACTTATTTTTTGTCCGTCATGTAGATTATTCAAAAATATTGGATACGTATTTTTTCTTTTTTTACGCAATCAAAAGATTACGGCAATACATTGAGTTTAAATGTGCCATGACGTCACGAGTATGTAGATTTTATACTTACTTGTGACGTAGCGACCCCCACTCCCTAACTGCGTTTTATCTAAGTCATTTTTTATTAATATGATAACGCAAAAAATATGTATCTAATATTTTTTATTATCTGACTGAAGGACTAAATTGTATTTTTGTTTTTACCCAGGCGTCATCCCTATTGTAATGATAACGTACCTGGCACTACTAATCCAGAATTAGCCTTCATTGTGGTATACAATTTGTTTTTGTTATTCTGGATATTGGGATCAACAGACATTGCACAGAATAGAGAGGTTTGAAAGGAAAAAGGGGAGGCCTTTGACCACCAGTGTGAAAAAATGTGGACTAGCAAAAAAGAACTGATATTTTTAGTCATAGCACATTATATTACACCTATTACAACGTTAGAACTGTCAGTTTTCTACTTTAAATAATTGGTTTTTTAAGAAACTTTTCTCATCTCAGGCAATGAAAGACAAGATACATAAACAAAGGCAGAAAGCAAACTCAGAATTTAATATCCCGATTGTTTTAAAAAATGTAACAATAGCAGCAGTTACTCAATGCCAACGGGCACTTATATTTCCTCAGAACGACTGTAGTGTAGAGTTATTGCCTTTTGCCTGATTGCTTAAAAGCATAGTATTACCCATGTTTCATACTTTCATCGATGAAAAGTCAGTTTTGGTCCATTTACTGACTTACTACTTTTTTTAAATTTTAATTACCACATGGTTCGTTGAATGGAGCTATATAATATATATTTACTGTCTCCCGCCTAGTTTAAGAGACAGGGTTTATATTTTGTTTATACGAGTATATGCAGATTTTTTGTAGCCTTTTAATCTTTGTACATACACATATGTATCACTTTAGTATATATAGTCGGCTCAACCTGTGTATGCATTACTTTGGATAAATAAACATTATTTATTTATTATTTTATTCTTATTTTGGGCATTGAATTAAGTATGATCAACTGTGATTGTCTGTACACATAGATATGAATTAGTTTGATTTCAAGATTTGGTAATAGGCGTCTTAAACAACTCTATATAGTGGAAACTACTAAGCTTAAGAGGTTTTAATTAATGAAACAAACTTCTTTATTATGAAGAGGCAAAATTACTATATTCATTCAACCTTTTTTTTTGTGGCAGTAATATCACATTTTCCTACGAGCCCTAAAACTCATTTTGTTTTGTTTCCTTCTTCGAATCTACCTTTTACGATGAACTCTGAGAATTCCATAATCCTTGCTTCTTTCATCTTCCCTAGTTTACTTCAAAATTGAAACTGAACCAGCTTGATATAAAGTTTCAAAATTTCTCGATGACACCTCTATTCTTGAACAAAATACCTTTAAAATTTTCAAAGTTATAAAAGTTTTAGTACCAAGTGAACAAACTCCGACGGACGTTAAGGCGTCAAATTGATATTTTAATATCCCCTTGTCGTCTGTTTGAATCAAATTTTAAAGTAATCTTCGTATTATTAAAGTTATGTACTTGAGTATACAGTTATTTAGTATCCCCTGTTGTGTTTATAAAAGTTTTTAAGAGGGTGTTAGTCAAGAAATTAGGCATGTATATTAATATTTTGAAATTGCTTCGTAAACATTTTAGAGATTTTTACAAAATATCATTTTTATTTTGTATCTACTAGTCTTATTTCTGCAGGTCTTACTGTAGTGTGAAGACCAGCCTGTTCGCAGGATTGGGTTGATTATCCAAGACGTTCTTTGCCTCTGCCTTGCATAATGAGTCCCACAAGATGGACCGATGACCTTACGAAGGTCGTGAGAACCCGCTGGATGCGAGAAGACGCTGACGTTGGTGATGTATGGAGTAGGCCTTCCTTTTTTGGCTGAAATTATGACGAATAATAATAAAATACTTCGTTGTCGTTAGATCTTTCCATTATGTTCTGTGTCATAAATAAGTCAGTATACATATTTCAGTTTATACGAGTAGTACGTCGTGTCGATTTTCGGATATTCTAACATATTACAGTGAAGTGGGTTACTGGATCCGGTGGCAGCTATTAAATATTTTATAGCCTTTAATGGATTTTCGCCGATTTTATAGATGCATACACTGGGCCATTAATAAAGCTTACCAAACACATTTTTATTCTGTGAAACTGAAGATGAGAGTTTGTGTTTTTGGTTTAAATATTGTTGAAGATGAACAAAAAAAAAACACTTTCGTTATTGATGCTGATTGACTGATTGACAGACAATGCACATCCCCAAGCACAGAACATAGACACATAAAATTGAGAAAGGAAACATTTAGTATGCCTGTATTCTTCAAATAGATACTTAGTAAATAAAAACTTTGACTTTGATTTTGACTTTGAGGCTTCACATTTCGCCGGTTTCGTTTAGGACTGAGCCTATTGTCACTAACCCTAAAACTAACTAACTATGGGTAGGCTCCATGGTGTAAATATGCCGTGGATTTTGTCGAAACTTTACCATAAAGCAGCTCAAGCTAAGGGTTAAGTTTGTATAAAAACAAAGTCGCAAGCTACAACTAGTTCAACCATATTTAATTACAAACTAAAGTTTCAGACAAAGTAGTGTAGATTACCCTTGACTAGAGGGTACTCCCTAAGTCCCTAAACATTGGCTTGTCTTCTCATACTAATAGTAAAGGCTTCCAGTATATACAGTAGCGGCTGAATCTGAATACTTTACACAAAACGACTGCCTCCTGACCTCCGGAATGTAATAAAAGCAAGAGAGTCCTTGAACTTTCAGTTTGTTTTTGGTGTTTAGTGGTAGGCAGATCGTCCCTTATCTAAAATGTGTGTTTGAAAAACACGAGTACAAAAAAATTTTGTTGACAGCAGCACCATTGGCGGGTTGATTTATAACTGATATATTAAAGTCAATTGCAGTTCCTGACTACTCATAATTTGGTATTCTTATGATAACCGGGAATGACAGCTTAATTCATGTGCGGACTCCGGGCAATCTCTGACGATGAAATCTGAGATCTCCTGACCGCAGGTCACCGCACGATGGTCGAATTACGTAGTTCCTATTTTGTGATGAACTGATAAGGCTCTCAGGATACAGTTTATCTCAAGTGATAGAACTTTCTAGCAAAATAACTCAATTATACTTCAGCAAATCTCATGAGAACACCGACTCGCTAGGCAGCCTAAAAAATATTTACACAAGCAATAAAACATTTATTGCTGCTACATAAAATATAAAGTATTTTCCCTACTTTCTAAATCAAAAACTACATTTACTTACGTCCCCAGGTATCAAAATTGAGGAAGAAAAATTGCACAGTGTCTACGTCTCGTTTATAAACGAACAAACTCTGCATTGTGAAAGAAAGTTTTTGTGGGAGTCATAAATCAATCTGTGGCGAAAAGATTCCCCCTAAAGTTTTTGCTGCTATCCATGTACAGATATATTATGGAAAGAAATTTTTTAAACGGGAATATATTAGGTTTTTTTTAGTAAATGTTTATAATCTAAACAAAAAATCAGTATTCCAAAATACGTAGCTAAAAAGTATAGTATTCTGCATATTCACTGAAAAACGGATACCTACCTATCTTTAAAAAAAAACTATAATACTAATACTTAAACCTTTTAAATTCCCGTACCTATAGGAATTAAATCATTAAAAAAAAATCTACAATAATATTTTACATGGAGCTGAGTTGAGAGCCGGTAACAGCAGATTTCGCAGAAATCTGTTGAGGTCTATAAAAAGGCCAGTTTTTGCAAATCGCAGTATTTTAAACACAATATTCAAACAGAGTAGGCCCCAGGGCAAGTAACGTTATTTACTACAATAACAATGGTTTCTCAAACAATATTTTTTCAATGTAGAACATATTACAAATTTTAGTAAAACTTGTTTCTTAGAAATGTTTAGCCACACACAGAATGTTTACGACAAAAATGGCCTATAGAGTTATTACTCCTGCCAAGAAACTCCTGAAATCAAGCCTCATTTGAGTCCACTTTGTCTGTACTCGAACGAGGCCGGCCGTCAACCAAGTAACGTTCGATTAATCAGTCTTATTAGTTCCTCCTGAAACTCTAACTAAATAATTGGTTACGATAAATGTTATTCTGCGAACTGTAATTGGTTTTCGTCTTATTTGTTTGTTCGCGGTTGATTTTTCTTTTATTTCTTTGTTTGATTATTTCTGTGTGAACATTATTTTTGTTTGTGTGGGTTTCTTTTGTGATTTATAGAGCGTCGATGGACGGAGAAATTGTCTGAGGTCTTAATTTGATTTTCAGACGCTCATTCTGACTTTGTGAATAAGTTACTTTTTTGGGAATAATATTTGTGAATTGGCTTTGTAAGAACCATTGGAAAGATATTTATTTCTGAGTAAAAAGAGCTGATACATTATTATATTTTAGTAATTTATTAAAGTACTAAAACGAAGCACGAAGAGCAGGGGTGGCCCAGTGGTAACGGCCGCGACTTGCGAGTTGTAAGTCGTAGGTTCGAACCCAGACAGGTGCTTTCTTTGTGTAAATTTTTTCATCACCACTGATTTCAATAACATCGTGAGGAAGCCGGCTTGTCCTGGAACCAAAAATATCGAAGACATTAATATCTACCAACCCGCACTGGGCCCGCGTGGTGGATGACGGCAACTCACACATAGAGGAGGCTTGTGTCCAGCAGTGGGACATACGGATAGACTGATTATCTATACTTCGATTCTTCTATACTATAATAATAATAATAACAACATTTCTCGAGCCTTTGGTTGGATCAAGGACCTGATTCAGAAGGCAGAACTCCTCGATACGGCTCGTATTGTGAGGAGGTTCCTGTCTCTGCAGTCCTAACCACCGGTAACTTGGACCCTGCTCCCGACACCGGCGGAACACTATTATGTTATATTTTTAATTTTTTGTTATCGTTTCTTAAGAAATATTAAAAAAAATATTTTATATGTTAAAAAGTTTAATAAACAACATAATCAGTGGCCCGTACAAACTTGTTAAAGTTTGCACCAGTGGGGCGGGCAATAAAGATACTCAACAGCGTCTCTCTGCAAGTGGATATCTTTACATGCTCATTGGCGGAATTTCAGAGGGTGACACTTAACATATTGTCCTCTGTATAACTAGTGTCAGTACTTGGACTCGTTAATCGACAGATTTTAATTTGGACCCTGTCAGTCAAAATAGGACATTTTAAAAAGACTTCATTTTTGTTGGTGGTGGTGTTTAATCGGTTTTTCGGTGACGTCTCTGAGTGTGGAAATTGTGACTTAATATAATTATGCTATTACTTGATTAATTCGTTTTCAATCTCTAATTTAATTTAACTTTAATGTGGCTAATATTCATTTTATCCGAATCTCCAGAAAGGAATAAATATTGCCTGAGATATTTATACGACAACAATGAAGACTTAGGGACATAAGTATTTAATTAAATTGTATTCCAATTGGTTTGCCTAAAACAGAGATTAACGTTTCTAATTGTAGGATAATCTTGGCAAATAGATTTAGTAAGTAGATTAATTACGAGAAGTTATGTAACAAACAATTCTCTATTGGACGGCAATAAAGTACCTAAGGATTGTAATTGCGTTTTTGTTATTAGAAATATCTTTTATATCATTCAGTTCTCGGATATTTGGGATACTTATAGGTACAAGCTAGAAATAACTTTGTGATTACAAAAGTCGGGGACCTAATACTAATACTTTTTCCATTATTAGTGTCCTAGGCCTATTTTATACAAGGTAAAATTAGGTGAAATCGTGAAAAATTTATTCTATAAATTTATGTTTGTATAGCTCGTCAAAATATAGGGAACAGTTGATATTTTTTTCGCGATTTTGGGGGTTGGTCCCATGATGAAAGCTGTTCATAATGATGAGTACAATGACCCCTTAAGAGAATCCATATAAATTCAATTTCACCCTGTATACAACGCCCTGACATCAATCTTCGGACAGTTCCCCACCAGACACGACACCCGTCTGGTCGGAGGATCCTCCCTTTTCTATTGAAGATGAGTGAACTTTACACCCTGTTCCTCATACCTTCTATACTGGTGACCCCGAATATGAAAGAACAGCGTAGCCTTCGTGCAATTACTTCAGCATGATGTCACTTCATCAAGCTTTCGAGCGGCTGACCATCAGCATGCAGCGGAAACCCATTCCTTGACATCACCCTCAGCCACATCAGCAACCTTGGCACAGCATACTGTACTTTCGGCCGGTCCACAGCAGAGCCCTTCAACCCTCTTCTGGTTGACTCCAGCAGTTAGCCTCAACCTGGTGCCGTACCACATCCGAGTCACTGGAGCATAACACAGCGTCTCCCCAACTCACTAGGGAATCACCGTAGACAGTTCCAACCCACCGCAAACTATGCAAGACCCGGATCCGACTCATTGGAAGCTCAACTGGCACTGGCAGGCATCGCAAGATACAAGACTCAGCCCAGTATCGACCTCCGGTCTCCGGAGAGAAGTGATGTGGCAGCATCTACCATCGCCACATGTGAACTAAGCATCACACTGACGTCCCTCAAAATCCTACATCGCGCAAGCATAGTTTTCCACACGACTGGCATGTATACAACGTCCCGACATCAATCGTTGGACAGTAACCCACCAAACACAAAACCCGTTTTTTTTTTTTTTCGTATGAAATTATCAAATAACTTCTCCCGCTCTGGGCGGAGCAGGAGGGCGTGTCAGACTCTTACTGACTAAAACCCACCCGTGTTCCTTCGGTTGCCTGTACGTTGCCAGGGGCCACGGTATCCCTTTCGGACTTTCCCGCAGACACAACACCCGTCTGGTCGGAGGTTCCTCCCTTTTCTATGGAGGATGAGTGAACTAACTACACCATGTTCCTCATACCTCTATACGCGTACCAATGTGCTCATTTTTTCAGGTGACGGTAATAATTTATTTATTTAATACTTCAAGCACAGAAATGTACAGAGGCGGACTTAATGCCATAGGCATTTTCTACCAGTCAACCTTTGGGTGATGCAGAGACAAACAGTGGTGCAATTACGAGAAATTGAGGAATATTTTTTTAATAATAAATATGTTTTGATTATTTCTTGGTAAATAGGAGTATTATTTAAAAGAACAGAGTAAATAGGGGTTTATTTAATATCACACAGTCGGAAATACATCGTCATAAAAAATATGCTTCTTGTAGGAACTATAACGAAATTTTCCTTATAAAAAAAAATAAAAGCAAATTATACAGTAAGCGAGGTTTCCACAAACAATGATGTCTCAGACTAGGTTATGCTAGCAATTATCTTGTCCACAATTAATGTCGCATAAATGAATATTGTAGGGAAATCGGTGATTTTAATTATTTTTTTTACCAAATAGTGGTTCAGTTGTTGAGCTAAACTACTTTTATGTTACTCACGGAAACAACAAAACACAATAAAAAACTCGAAATATTTTAGATTTATTTTCCTTAAAGTTTCGACAAAATGATTATGCCTTAAGATTAGTTTATACAATGCTTAGTTAGGTGGTCAGTCTTCAGAATCCCTCGTAATTATCTCAGAGTGTAAAACTTAGTTTTTTAAATTTTTCTCTCGAAATCCCAAGTTCCTTCTCGAATCCCGAATTCCTCTTTCGGAGTTCGCAACAAAATTTTCCTGTAAATTAAATAAAAGGTCCCGTTATGAGAGGAATCCTCGATTAAGTTTTTAAGGTTCTGTACATAAAAAGGTTCGTCGAAAAGTGGAATGTTGTACTTATGTATTGGACCCATTCAATTTGTTGTGCGCTTAATTGAATATAAAAATTGATCATAAACATAAAAACCATTTTATCATTTTTGAATTTGTCAGTGATCCTTATTTTATAGCATTCAAAATCAAATCACAATAGCTATGTTTTTGGTGCGACGTAGATTTGCATCTTAGAATCTTTTTCCAAGATTACGAAATAACCAAACCATACCTGAGTTATAAAAGGAAAATAAAAACAGGTCAAATCAAGGTAATAAACCTACTAATGAGGAAAAGACACGGTGTAGAAATCCCGACTCTAAAGTCAAGTTCGCACTTAGCCACTGTTGTAATTGTTGCTTCAACAATACTAATTGTAAAGGTCGCATCTCATAATGTTTCCCAACAATTTCATGAAAAGGCCGCTTACATAATTTCCTATCATTCCTGGAAAGTGAAGCTATCATAATAATTTTCAAGCAAAAATTCTTCAAACATTTTCGGGAAAATTAAAATTTTATTCCTAATGGCGATAAAAATTATTTCGAATAATTAAATTAAGAGGTACAACGAAAATAACAGTCAATCGCTGTTACATTATTGAAGGTAAAATTGAACTTCTGAATGCTCCAGGTATTTTTTTAGTTTGTGATATTATTGCCATATTATTTTATAACGACATAGCGTAAAGTGGTTTTTATTTATAGCAGGTGATTGAAATAGGCAAGATAAATCATTTAATGAAAACAATTAAAATTATTTTTCGATAAAAGAAGCTAAACCAGTGGAGACGATAATGAAAAAGAAAACATAGATAATATTATACTTACAACAATCAACAGGCAGAACACACACGCTCAACTTTTCATTGAACACATAACCAGTCCTGCAGTCGCAGTTGTTGTATAGACAGCCGCTTAAGCAAGTTTTGTTGACTTCCTTGTAGTCAGAACATGAGTTGCCGCAGTGGTTACCGCAGCCAGATGTGGCGTTGTTGTCTCCGTTGCAGCTAGCTGTAATGGTGAGGTGGCCATTTCAATAAGAAACATTATAACACATACGTACATAACATCACTTTAGAATTCCTCGAAGGGTTAAACAGAGGTACGTCCACATTTCGATTTTTTAGTTTTTCGTTTTTATTTATATAGTCCTCCAGACCGTACCTTCGGCGCGGGAGATATTATAGTGCACAAGTGTGTGCGCAGACACAGGTGCACTCTCGCTTCCCTCACTCTCATAGTCCGACGGGACGGCAATCCGACACGACCGGAGAGAGATCAGGCGCAGGACCCACGACTTAATGTGCTTTCCGAGGCACGGGGGTATCACACCGCCAACTTCCAAACTCCGGGCTGTTACTAAGAAATTCCCTCCACTTTGCCCGACCCGGGAATTGAACCCAGGACCCCGCTCTCAGCAGTCGCGCTTGTGACCACGAGACCAACGGGGCAGGCCATTTTTATTTATAAGTATCTTAAAAAAACGCCATGTTTAGAGGCATTAGTTTACAGTTAGAGGATCATCATGAAAGTTGAATATAAGGCATTTTCTATATACCAGTTAAGTTTTGAGTGAGACAAACAGTGGAAGGTGCAATAACGAGAATTGAGGAATAAATATCTGTGGTGTTTTTTTTATATTCTATTTTTACATCAGCCATACTCATTTATTTTTTTAACTTTCCTTTGTATGTTTCCCACTGCTATAAGTACATGTAACAGTTTAATTGACAACTAATAGGTCATGAAAAAGTCATTCTGGTTTGATAAATTTATGTTAAAATAACTTAACATGACTGTAACACCAAATATGTACACACGGCTACACATCAAGCTATACATTTCCAGTATAAGCTGACCTCGCATTGTACGGAAATCCTATACAATGCGAGATCAGCATAAACTGGAAATATATAGCTGGATGTGGAGCCGTGTGTACCAAGTATATGATACATTTCATATAAGTGGCAGTATCACTTTTTTGCCAAACATTTTAAATTATAAAATTAGCCTTTTTTAAATGATAAGTCCTACGAGTACTTATAATATTTGTATCAAAAGCATTTTTATAACAATCTTCTACAAACTATAATATCAGAATTTTATCCATATTTATCCAATTATTTTGAACCTTCGATTGGTCGAGTTGCTCGTCTGGGTCGCTGCTAGGTTATTGATTGGGTGAATTTATTTGGTTGAGATTTGGAAGCCGGTTGCAACTTGTATCGTGTAATTGCAATAAAAAACCTTAATAGTACAAGGAAAAGGCAAAGAAGTGAAGGTTTGATGTTTGTTCAAATGTTGATAAGTGCATCATCATTTGTTTCAACTTATTTTTTCCTGTTTCGTACTTTGTTAAGGTACCCTAACTCTTAAACTATAAGTAGGATGTTTTGATTTTGTTATTGTGTACTTTAAACTTTAACACAATAAGCCCACGTTCGCGCGGACGTAATAAAATCGCGGCGATTTCTTTTCATGCACTGGATTTTCAACGCTCTGCATAGCGCCGAGAGTTGAAAACTCAGTGTACAAAAAAAATCGCCGCGATAAAAATACGTCCAAGCGAACCTGGGCTTGAGATATAAATATTATCAATTCGTTTCATTGCATACGTATTCCAATTTGTAGCATTTTTAAGTTTCAAATGCTCATACTATTAAATCAGATTTTTGGACTTATCATGTACTAGCTGCGCCCCGCGGTTTCACCCGCATAAGTCTCGATCCCGTAAAAATATCGGGATAAAATGTATCCTATGTCTTTCTCTAGGTTATGGTCTATCCATGTGCCAAATTTCATCCAAATCCGTTTAGCCGTTTTACCAGACACCACAGATATTTATTCCTCAATTCAATCCGTTACTGATATACCTAATATTTTAGCGTTCTTATATTCATCATAAATGGCCTATAGCATGATCCGCGAGGAGTAGGCCATTAGTGAAATGTACATTTTCATAAATATTATTATTATTGACCTTACGTAATATTGTTTACTCTTGTCAATTATTCAGTCTTGTCATGACATTCCATAACGCTTACCTGAGGTTTTAGTACCTAGAACTATGACTTCTGTTGACGTTTAACGTGGATTACTAATTATACTTATCTGCGGTTGGTTTTTATAATATTACCTAAATGAAATCATTATAATTTAATTTAATATTTTTTTAGATACCTGTGCCTATTGTGGTTTTACTTACGAATACTTATAGCGTCTGGGTACTCCTTTGTTTGTTATACGTTGAACTTTGGCTATTTGGAAATTTGGATGATTGTATAACCACCGCTCTAAATTGTATTTTATAAGTACATACATTGGTTGCCAGTTCACCATCTGTCTAGCCTTTTCCCAACTATATTGGGGTTAGCTTCCAGTCTAACCAGATACAGCTGAATACCAGTATTTTACATGGAGCGAATGCCTATCTGACCTATTACTGGGTAATACGATACCCCTTGGTAAGATCGCCAGGTAATTCTAACAATTTTTATCCGGATCTTAGAGCCTTCTATTTTTGAATTTATTTGGTAGGTAGTTTCTATCTATAAACATGCTTAAGCTTTTATTAAAACATGTTTTTTTTTCTTTTAGTTATCACAACCATGGTAATTAAAACATCAATGACCGTTTTGATCAGTTACCAGTATACTGGAAGATTTCCACACATTTTCTACCACAATCATTGTAGTCACAGTATTACTATACCTATGTACTTAGGAAACTCAGCATGCGTACACGCAGCCACAGACCACAAACTTGAGTCACTTCTTAGTTCCTACCGATGTTAGGCGATTTCAGATAACACACCTATTCACCACTTATTCCACGTACTCCCTGTTTAATTTGTACCAATTCAAAATTTTGATTCCTACTGTCTTGAGTTTTACCCCATCATCTTTATCTGCCTAGCCTTTCGCCAACTCTGTTGGGGTCGGCTTCCAGTCTAAACGGGGGCAGCTGAATACCAGTATTTTAAATGGAGCATGGTCTTGAATTTTACACCGTTGATGAGTATTACAGGAGTTTGAAGAAGACAAATAATATACATTTTAGCTTAATACATGTTGGCATCGAGGAGCTCGTGACTAAGTAATAACAGCCGCACGAGTCGATCAATCAGGTTAAGTTACGCTTGCCGAGGTTGTTCCATGGATGGGTGACCATCTTTACATATCGAGATTTCTCCGTGATTCGGAAAGCACGTTAAGCTGTTGGTCCCGGCTGTCATTCTTAAATCTTTGACAGTCGTTACGGGTAGTCAGAAGCCCGAAAGTCTGACAACCACTCTTATAAAGGGGTATCGTATTACTCAGTTACTGGGTTGTGGAGGTCAGATGGGCAGTCGCTCCATGTAAAATACTGGTATTCGGCTACATCCGGTTAGACTGGAAGCTGACCCCAACATAGTTGTGTAAAGTCCAGGCAGATTGATCGACATCGACCCGCAAACTGTTACCATGAATGCAGCACATGATTTTAGACCTACGATGGGTCCGTAGAAATATGTCCATTATAAAAAAAAAAAAAGTGCAATACCTACACGGTCAAAATGTATAAAACAACAATTTTTTTTTAATTACGGACGATTTTCTACGTTTGTGCATACAATGTGGTTGAAATGTTATGTATTCAAATAACTGGATTGTTAGCACATGGGTTGGGCCCGTGATGTAGGTAGATTGTGATCATTTACGTGATTTTATATTTTCCTTCCTCAAACTATTTCATACATCTTAAAACTAAAGTTATCTCGGAAACGTTTTGTAAGTTGACATGAAAGTATGCAAATAATAACAATTTTCTAAGCTCCCTCATTTAAAGCATTGTCGAAGAGTTAATTATTGATTAGGTTTACGGAAGTTACTACCACTTGCGCATTTATACGGTCTACATCGACTTTATGACCCTCAGTCTTCAGTATGGAAGTTCAGAGTCTGCACATACTTTCCGGTCCGGAAAATGTTTTTCTCACAGCATATGGGGTTTACCAGATTTGATTTAAAATTACTATTCGCATCACTCACTACCCACTTTAAATATTATGTTACAGTAGGTGACGATTTCTTTAAGGCATGGTAGTCCTAAAAAAAGCTAACTAAGTAATGGCTATTTCGTTATTTTAAATCAAGTGGTGTGACTACCAAGATTATCTAACGATCCACAGATATATCCTCATAATATTGATCTATTTAATATTCACACACAGACAACACCACTCCTGTTTTCCCCAAAGGGTTAAGCAGAGGTGTACCTATAGTATAGTACCCACATTTCGCCAGTTATGTTTAAGTCCCATGTAATAGGGGGCAAGCCTATTATACCAGCCTATTATACCAGCGCTGTGTCATTTATTATTAAATGTCGCAGCATCATGCTGAGATAGGAGCCTTTTGGCCTCGCACAGGAATTTACACTTTATATTAATTTTTACTCTGTTTGTTTTTTATTTATTTATTTTTATTTTTTGTGAGTATGTGTTTAGTTTAATTAAGATCTCCTGTGCTTGTCCCAATAAATACTTTTTCTTTCTTCTTTCTTTCTTTATTGCCATCGACTGGGCATAAATCTCCAGGCTTCGGACTATTACTGAGTAATTTCTAGATGGAAAAACCGAATAACACTTTGCCTGATCTGGGAGTCGAACCCAGGAGCTTGTTGCTTAGCAGTAGCGCTTGCGATCACTAGGTCGACGAGGCAGTCATTAACTATTTAATATTCAACTACTCATTTATGCAATCCAAAACATCTAACTTACGGCAGTCCGTCTTTGCTATGCATGTTCTATTAGTGTCGCAAACCATGCCATCTATGCACATACATTCCGGTCTGTACAGTGAGATGCCCGCCCCCCCGCGATCGGATCGGGTGTCCCAGGTCAAATTATTATACCAGTCGATATTAAATAACAATCAAACTATGTTCCCCAATTTTAACAGGTTTATTTTGAAGTTAATCAAACACAGCATCAGACTACCAAGCAATTTCCGCAAATAACGCATGACTCCATTACTCAATTTCCCACTACTTTAATGATAGAAAACAGCTCTTTACAACTTTTATGTAAGAACTCAAACTCAAACTCAAAGCATTTATTTCAATTAAACCATTTACAGGCACTTTTGAATTGTCAAGAAGTCGGTCAGTCAGAAATATGAAGCTAGTTGCCCATTCCAAAGCGTAGTAGGTACCTATGGAGAAGAACGGGCAAGAAACTCCACGGACACTCTTTTAAATAATTTTTTTTTTACAAAATATTGGTTACATCATTAACGTTGAAATTATACATGTGAGAACAATGTAGAAAGACGTGCACGTTAAAAGCGTCCGTAATAAAAATATAAAAAACAAAGAACAATTTAAAAATTAAAATAAGCCATGGCAGCTAAGAGATGACCAGTTTCTACTGACGGCGCCCGTTCACGAACATGACGCATGGATTAGCACCATTCAGCTCAACCATTTTGAAGGGAGCTAAATGATCCAACACACGCGCCACCGCCAGCGAGACATTAAAGTGAGCATGACATACTCTCAGCCGCCAGGGCACATAAGTCAACTTACGGCAGTCTGTCTTTGCTATGCAAGTTCCATTGGTGTCGCGAACCATGCCGTCTATGCACACACATTGCGGTTTGCACAGCGAGGTGCCCCCCCCGCACGGGATCGGGTGTCCCAATTCGTCACATGTCTTCGGGCCACAGTGTGCACACTCCACATTCACTTCGTTTTCTTTGCATACTTCCCGTTTGACGACTGAAACATTTAGAAGATTAGATTAAAAATAACTAATAATAAAAATATGACACTGTGATAACGTCTAAAGCTTCGTGCAGACTAGCGCGACGCGACAGCGCGACGCGACACCGGTTATTGTTATACCGTGATTTTTTTTTAGAAATTGTATTGTTCGAGTAGCGTCGCGCCGTCGCGTCGCGCTGGTCTGTACGAGCCTTAATAGAGAAGTATGGAAGGCTGCACCGACCCCAAATAAATTGGAATGCGTGCAAGAGAAGTTTGTAAATTATGTAATTTTTTTCTTTTGTTTTGTCGAACCCTGATTATATTTAGTACCTATCTTCTTATTGTCAATTATTTAATGTTTTTGTTTTTTTTTATGTTTGTGTTGTTATTATGTTTGTAGTATGTATGCTTCAGTTAAATTGCATGATAACCTAAGCTAAACACTCAGCCCCACAAAAAAAACATGCGGGGAAGCCTTTGGGGACTGCCGATAGAAGTGAAAACAGCGTACGGTGACTATGACGCGAGTTTCACGCTTTTTGTTCACCCAAAAAGTACACAATACATATATACACACTATACATATAGCCCATGGAAAGTGTTCGGTGATGATGACGTGAGTTCCATGATTTTTATTCACCTAAAAAGTGCTCAACGAGCCTAAAGAAGTTTTCACTTCAAAACCTTGAATGCCCGTTGGAATCAACTCATGCATTAGTTAATAGTGTAACAACCGCAAAATTAAATGATTGGTGGCCAGGGAACGCAGTGTTCCGAATTTTTGTATTCTTCGAAATACAAATAATTTCGAAACGGACTGCTAAACAAGGATGAGCTTATAGTTTCAGCAGTTCTCTTTCATTCTTGTTACTGTAAAAGTTAATAAGAGAATTCCTTTTTTGAACTAAACGATGAACATCTTGTATCTGACGATATTAAATAACACGTCTTTGTACCACGCGTACTCTGCAACTAGTGTTTTATTACTTCGTCTACGAAGTTCCTTAAGGTGTACGCTTCGCTCGTTCATATTTTAATATGAATGAGCGAAGTGTTCACCTTACGGTATAAAAAAACTTGAAAATTCATACGACTTTCGGGAAATGGTGAATTTAAAAAGTTCGTGAACAAACCACGTTTATTATGTACATACGTACGCAAAAAAGTTGAAGTTGAATGTAAGGCTGGGTTTACACGGTTTGAATTCAATCGATTCGGATGGATATTTCACTGTTTTGTGGGAACCGAGACCGAATGATTCGAGAACTCTTGGAAGTTTCCTTTACTATTCCGATTCAGATATTCAAAATCATTTAAAAGAAGAGCTGGAAAACGCCGTTCAATAAAAAATCTCCTATTTTTTATGACCATTGTTATTTTTAAATAATGATTTTGCAAGAAATGCGATTTATTATCAATCATGTATCATCATTAGGTACTATTTTCCAATTAAACTTAATGTATAGTTTATTATTTTGACTGCTTATAATATTATCCTTTTGTAATACCAGGGTTCGCTATCCAATAAAAATGTATAAATCTTGGAACATTGACGGTCAGATTCTCATATGTATGTAAGTATATCAAATATTTGATTTGGAAAACGTGCATTCCGGTTGTATGCACGCTTTATTACTGGAATCTTGTTCATAAAAATGCAACGAGGATTTGCAACAGGATATTGGAGATATTTTGTGTAGGTAAGTTTGTAAGAAATATTAATTTATTAAATGCATATAATACAGATGTCTTTATTTGCATTGAATCCTGTTATAATTATTAGTAACTGCCTCGTTGGTCTGGTTGGTCGCAAGCGCGTGCTGAGCACGAGGTACCGGGATTCCCAGGGCGGGTAAAGTGTTATTTCTGGGCTTTTTCCATCAAGAATTTCTCAGTAGCAGCCCGGAGTTTGTATTTGTGCCCGGTTGATAGCAATTGGCTCGCCCCCTATTACATAGGACTTAAACATAAATGGCGAAAGGTGGGTGTACTAAGGTACACCTCTGCTTAACACGTCGGGATTACAGGCGTGATGTTAAGTTATTTATAATTATTATTTTACAGAAGTCTTATTCATTCACACTTGAGGTAAATAAAAAAAAATAAAAATACAGCTTGTATAAAGAGCCACCACGAAAACCTAACGTTACTTAAGATCTCCCGGTGCAGCATGTCTTTCCCGGTATGTCCCTGCGGTACTTGCTGACTGGATATTCTTTTGACTACAGCATCAGAATTTTCAGAGCACTCTTCGATACGATATTACTAAGTGCTACAGACAAAACTAACTACTTAACTACCCCCATGGAATGGTTCGTACGTCATAATGAGAGTTACTCAGAAAACTGTGAATACTTTAACTTTGTATGACGATAATCTAGAAATGGAGCAGCCGTTGTATAACTTCATTTAGATTGTTAGTCACTTTTAAATTCTTATGTAAAAAACAAAAATTTTTCGTTCATATCCTCAAAAGCTACTTAAGTACGCACAGAACCAGTTGAATAAAAAACCGAAAACAAAACCAGTCAAACTCACCTTCACTATGTATAAGATAAACCCAATAAGTGGCCACAAGAAATATCACAAACAGCTTAGACATTGTAAAAAATATATGTACGTCCACTACAATCGTCGGACACAACAACAATGATATTTCAAAACTAATTTAATTCAACTCTAGTCTCTTGACATTCAACTTTTTCCTTTTGAATGAATAATTCACAATATTACACAACCTGACATGACATTTTCCCTATGAATCTTGACGTTTTTCAAGCTCAATTGCAATGTAATTAATTTGTTAATTATTGTGAAGGAATCGAGTTTAATTTGACTCGGTCATTGTCTGGGTTAAAAGGAAAATTCTGTTTAAAGCACGTGATTTTCGCTCATCTTTTGTTTTTGCTCGGCTTTTTTCAATGTTTTTTCCTATGGCTATGGTGATAAGAATGCGGTATTTGTTGGATTATCTTATGAGTATGAGCACGTATTTCCAGTATCTTTGATTATGTTTATGGCTTGGAATTCACAGAATAGTACTTGTAAAGTATTTCTCACCTAACTTCGTTTTATATAAATAGGATTTCTTTTTTAAATTTAAATACAGCAAAGGACCACTTTTGCCTTAAGCCCTAAAAGTTGGAAATAATATTGAATTTTAATTCAAATAAAGCTGTCACTACGCCATTAGGGATTTAAAAAATCGAATAACAAAATATGAAAATGCTGCTCTAAATTCGAATACAAAAATTCGAATTCAGATTTCATCCGGGATTTACCTAAAGAATGGTCCGATGACCAAATATCTCCGGGCAAAGACAGCTTCCTCCTCAATTCCCTCTATTTGTCTCAATACACTCTCGGCGTCTATCGGATTTCTTTTCAAAAGCCTCTTATCCCGTTTCCTTCGTGTTTATAGTTTTTGCTCGGGTAGTGAAGTGTTTGAGTACTTATAACAATTCAATTTACCTCTCTCAATGGTATTTGATCTTAATATGATATCTAATTCTATAGAAGTAGACATTTTATGATGTCAGAAATATTTTCTAGATTTCAGAAAAAAAATTACAATATGACAATAATAACACAAAACAAAAATTAAATAAATTATGACACTAATTTGCAATTAATGGCAGCATTATCTTACATTGAAAAAGTTTTTGGAAAATTGTATCGATCCTATTTTTGAGCGATATAAGTAGAAATGATAATATATCAGGTATTGAAAGTAATGAACATAAACAGTTCTATAATTATTGCTTAGTTTATGATTTACTAAGTTATTGATTTTGGGTTTACCCAAAATGGTTTACGTATGTCAGTAAGTGAGTAATCTAGTGCGTAAGTGCGTAACGGAAAACAATTTAATAAACATAAGAATGATGTAACATGTCTCATGCAATTTATAATATGGGTACTACAAATTCTTTATTGCAAAGATTGAACGAAACTTGAATAAAAACTTTTTGTCGAGATCTTATTATGACAAAAACAAAAAAAAAAAAGGAATTATTGCTGGAACATGCAAAACTAAAAGCCATACAAACAGGGTATAT
Source organism: Xanthia icteritia (assembly GCA_949128155.2). NCBI lineage: Eukaryota > Metazoa > Arthropoda > Insecta > Lepidoptera > Noctuidae > Xanthia > Xanthia icteritia. The sequence goes on along the minus strand of OX421942.2, from coordinate 7,767,144 downwards.
TTTATCACCTCCTGAACCTGCTCCCGTATTAGGAAAATAAGGCAAAAGTTCTGTAAGTATCAATTGTGGTGTTCTGTTAGAACTCTTTGATGTATCTGGATTATGTTGCATATTATAAAACTATACCGCCTTATGTATCTTTCGAGAAACACAATTACAGTTTTCAAGTAGACAGGTTAACAAACCTGGAATATTGCTTGCATTCGTAAAGAAATTCTTCTAGACATTGTTCAACTATCGTTTCGTGGTGTAAACCTTAAGCAACATTATCCCACAGAAGGGCAATTATGCCATACATCGTCTAGTAAAAAAATACACGTTCACAATAAAGAGGTAGGCACTGTAGAGGTTTTGTCCTGTGGGCTTTGATAACTGACCTTCGCGAATATTAAATAAGTCGATGGCTTGTTTATTTAGAAGATTATAAATAATTAATATTATAATTATAAGATAATAATTATTAGAAAATAATAGTGGATCAGCTTGGATCACGTCATGATGTAAATTGAGTAGTATTATTTATTCTAGGAATAATCACTATAAATGGTGAGCACCTAAATAGCTTTAACTGTCAAGTTTGGTCTTGAGGAGGCACCGGCCCTTTTCAGACCACTTGCGTTTAAACCCCGATTTCATGGTATTTTACTATGAAACCCATATAAAACTATGACTGTTTTATAAACTATACCATTATTCAACCCGGTAATATAATAGCACGGAGCCTTTTACTACCGGGTTAAATCACAATAAAAAACTTTAAAAGTATTCTATCCATATTTTTTTTCCTTTGCAAATAATTGGCACTGCAGCACTGCTGACAAATTAAAACGAAAAATTGATACATGCATGTATCAATATATTGAAGTGAAAATAAAAGTTCTCTTTTTGTTTTGTACCTTTGCCATTTTATGCATTTATAAGTATGTTGATCAAAATATTCTGACATAATTGGAGGAAGCATTTTTTCTTTTTTATCATTTTTTTTTTTGTTTTTTGAGGAAAATGCGGTGTGCTATTCACGGATAACATTTTAAGGAAAAGACAATGTAAAACTCTCCCTACAAATACCAATGCAAAAGGATCTGACTAAACAATTTTGATAGAAAACAACCATTTAGAAGTTACGAGAATATAAATAACGCTAGTAAAAGCCGAAGCTGTTGCAAACTATTTAACTTTTTACGTCGGTGTAATCTATTTTATCCGTATGAAGGAGCTAAGTGTAGTCTAGAAACTTCAGGGAAAATAAATATAGTCGAATAAGTGTTGTTCACTAACTTCAAAGTTGTGCAGGAAGTAGTTTGATATGTACCAGTGAGTTCATTTAGCGAAAACAGGTAGCTACAGTATTCCCGTGTGTAAAGAGCTTTTCGAACCAGTTTTGTGTATGTTTAAAACATTTGTGAAGTTGTTGAAACTTTGCTATTTGAGTGAGCGATGCGTTGCTAATATTGAAAGTTTGATCAACTTTGCTCTGAATGGGTGTTTATTGCATGAATATTTATTAATGTGATTCTATTAGCTGTCGGAGGTCTTATTTGCTTGTAAGTTTTAGTAGGAGTCATAATGGTTTTGATGTTGTAGACTTATGTTATAAAATCATCATCATTTTTGCCAAAAGACGTCACCTGCTGGACATATAGATCTCCCCTAAGCGTCGGCACATCAACTGGTCCTGTGCATTTCGTATCCAGCGGATTCCCACGGCCTTCACATGGTCGTCGGTCCACCTTGTCGGGAGGCCTTCCAACGATGCGCCTTCCGGTACGTGATCACCACTTCAGAACCTTTAGGCCTCATCGGCCATCCGTTCTGCTAGCAATGTGACCCGCCCACTGTCACTTATGTTTGGCAATTCTTTACCTTCGGTTTCCTTGGTTCTGCTGCAGATCTCTTAATATAACTATGTTCTACAAATTTATTTAGTGTTCATAGCAGCACTGTATATCTTCATTATTGAAGACTTGTTTTTACATGATCTCTGTCTCATGCTTTAATATAAAAGTCTTAATTGTATCATCAAAAAACCTTCTGCTTCATATAATAAAACCGGAACAGCCTTCGACCGATGTATTTATTTTATTGTAAGTACCTTTACCTGTTCTCTTGTTATTCCACTAAATTTATTTCCAATTAGTTAAATACTTGGAACGAGTGGCGTAGTTTCCTTGTCTTAATTGAAGTGCGCCATGCAATTACTAAAACTTAGCGTTCAAGTTAAATGCAAATTATATGCGTCATAGTTTTCGTTTCAATTCCTGTTACATTGTTGGCTTTTGAGGTAATTATTCTATGTATAAGGTACCTAGTCTTACATTGTTTCGTTGGTTAATATTAGGCGCGGAAATTACTTTATTATTACGGCTAAACTATGTCACATTGAAGAAGACTGTTGCCTTCAAATGAGATGTTATCGACGAAATGGAATTCTTATCATGGTTATTAATAATGAGAGTAAGGTTTGCTTTACGGAAATCTTTTACAAATCAATCTATTCAAAAATAAATATAACCTACCAGTCTCAGGCGTGTTACGCATTAATCGGTACAGCCGGTCGGCAATATCGATCAATCAATCTGCCTAGCCTTTTCTCAACTATTTTGGGGTCGGCATTTAGTCTAACCGGATGCAACAGAATACCAGTATTTTACACTGAGTGACTGCCTATCTGAGCTCCACAATCCAGTATCTGGGTAACACTGGTTAAGACCCTTGGTAAGACTGGTTATCTGACTTTTGGGCTTCTTACTTTTGACTGTCGTTACGTGTAGTCAACACGTAACGACAGTCAAAAATCTACGAATGACAGCCGGGACCAATGGCTTAACGTGTTTTCCGAGGCATGAAGGGGTCTCGATAATTAATGGATGGTCACCCAACCACGAAGTGACCGCGGAAAGCGTAGCTTAACTTTTGATCGACCCGTGTGGCTGTTTATTATTTAGCCAGGGGGCCGGCAAAATCGAATTTATGTAGTAAATGCTTCGGTTCAACTTTGTTGTTCAACAAAATACTGTCGAAACGAATGTGCCGAACAATAATGTGTGTAGTACGCCTGAGCTACAGATAACACATTGTCGCATGCTCCCATACTTTCAAAAGTTTGAGTAGAGCAGACTAATTACAGACTATTTTCGTATGGTTCACAGTATTCGGGTTCGGGAGCTGCAAAAGTTTTTAGATTGAATTTGAAGCACCTAGGACATTTATAGCAGCACAAAAATGAAGATGCGCCTGTGCTTTAGTAAAATCTTAGTGCCAGACCATCACCATTGCTACCAATATTTGGTAACGAAAGAGTATAAAAGGCGAGATGGGGATTTTTCTTGTTTAGTAGAAAACCAAGATAAAATGAAAGATTCAAATCGTTAGATCTGCCCTCACCGTGATTAGTTGCGTGAGAAAGTTTATATAATATACTGAGAAGAGTATGCTCACACAATTATAATAATAATAGCGTTCCCACGACAATCAAGCGCTGCCTCATTGTGTGTGTCAGAGGTGTAAAAACGAAACAAAAACGCAACCATCTTTGGGCGAATCGAATGATTTCAATCTTTCGATAAAATATTAAGATTTTGTCTTGATATTCCAAAGTTTAAAATATTGCATCGATTGCATCTTGGAGGATTACAAACAATCTTGACTAGTCTAGTAACAAATTAACGACGGACAGCCATTATTACATTATACAAGATGGTACCTATTAGGTGCTGAAGCTAAGAGAAAATGACAGGTGGTTAAGATAATTTAGGCTTTTAATTATAGTCTGTGCTAAACAAAAGTATATTTTTTCTTTCTTTCCATAGTGTTTAAGTAGAGATTGTTTAGTAAGTCTTTTATGAGATACTTTTTGAACAGACTATAGCAGACAAATCCATAGTAATAGTAGCGACATCTAAAGCGAGCAACTGGCACTATTTATCCCCACTAGGTAGAGTTAATGATTTATATAAAAAAATATTGATTATTTTTAAGTGACATCCCTATATGTAATTTTGACGTTCGAAAAGTGCTGATTCTCAGCCTAGTTTGAATAAATGACTTTTGAATTTTTGAATTATATATATGTTTAAAAGGAATTATAAATCATCAATTGTCAATCTCATAAAAAAATATGTGCCTGTGGCGGCATTTACATTGCCACATGCAAACTACGCATCACACTAACGTCACGCAATATCTTGCGTCACGCAAGCAGCGTTTACCGCATGACTGGCATATAATACATCCAACGTCCCGACAACAATCGTCGGGCAGTAGCCCACCAACCACAACACCCATCAGGTCGGAGGATCCTCCCTTTTCTATGGAGGATGAGTGAACTTTACGCCCTGTTCCTCATACCTCTATAAGATTAAATAAAGTAAAAAAACATACTAATTATTGAGTTCAAAGTATTGTTCTCATCAATTTAAGTTATGTTTGACATTATTAAGTAAGAACAAGAAAAATATTTTCTTTCAAGTGTTTTAAGTTGTACTTTCTACAGATCTGTCGAAAGAAATTTATTATTAACATTTTGACCGAAACCAGGATCTCATGCTCGGCTGTAGCGCTTGCGACCAAAAGATCAACGAGGCAGTCTCAGTCACGAATTATTATTAGTAAACAAAACATTTTCATGAAAGATCAAGTGCCTAACCTAGTGTTACCTATTCATATTTTTCGCAAGTGAGAGGTAAATGAAATGTTAAAGAAGAAAAAGGAGTTTCAATAGTTATTAACTTACCCCATAGGAAAATCCAATAAAAATAAAACCTGAATGCTAATCATTCAATTGCCTCAACTAAAATCAAAATATTCAATAAAATCCAAACCAGTCAGCATAATATAATAAACCGATCTAACTTCGAAGTTCCCATTTTTTTAAATTGTGCGCTGGTTACAAAATTGCATAACTTGATGCAATTAAAGATGACTCGCTTTAAAAAATCCGCCTCAGCTCTTTCAATATAAAACTTTATTATGAAGGATGGAAAGTTTTAATAATCCCAGGCGACAAACGGCGAGGACACAGAATAGTTAGGTATGTACAGAAGGTCGGCTCGATACAACGAACGAAAACGGGCGTACGCACACATTGGCGCGTATGCACACAAATAAATAGCACTACACATAAAGAACAATTAAATTATATAAAATTACATGAATATAAATAAAATACGAGGTGCCAAAATTCAAACAAAAAAAACGATTTTAAATAGATGAAGTGACACCATGACTATGATACACTTTACATCAATTAACGAACATACCAAGAGCGGTGTGCGTCTCGAGGTTATACCAAATCGAGGTTATAACGATCTGAAACGAATCTCAAACGAAATCTCAATAGAGAAATCTGACTGACAATGTGATTACCATGCAGGCTAGATTGAATGCGACTTTACAACTGTCTGGCGGTTGTGAGTATTTTGTATATGGCTTACGCAAATGTCCTGCAGATCTGGTAGCGTTGTGTGACGGGTCGTTGAGCTCCCTAAAATAGGGTTGAGCTACACGATGACTGATGTATGCATGCAGTCTGTTGGGACAGGTCAACTCAAAGCTTCAATGGCTCTTTCTTCAAATAATCTTTTCAGACATGATCTTGCATTCATCATCATCATTGCTCCATCAAAGGTGTCTTAAAAGATGTACTTACAGAAATAAACTTAAACATTTCATTTCATTTCATTTCAATGGCAGTCGCTCGCTGTACGTAAAGCATAATCTATGTGTGCGTGTGTTTTTGCTCGTTGTATGTAGCCTTCTGTGCCTATCTATTCTGTGGCGACGACGTCCGAATCGAGATGATGTAACCTCATTTCACACCGGGTGGATCCTCACTCATTCATTTTTAAGGTGATAAGTAAGTTTATTATTAATGAGGTCATTTATTTTGCACCCAACGAGATTATAAGGCGGTCGAAAATTTTAGTTGCGTTTTGTTTTAATGTAAGTTGGCTGTCGGCCGCCGAAAAATAAAGTACTTGAGTTTCCTTTCGGTCTATCTAGTAAAAATATCGACGTGAAGCGGCCGCATTTTCCTTCATCAATTTGCATTTTTGTCTATTTTACCTTCCCACTATTTCCGGGTAGCCTGACTATAGCTTCGGACTTGATCGGATAATAAAGTGGTCAATTCACCTCTTTGAGTTTGAATATTCTTGACTAAAAATGTAATCAATAACAGCTAAAACTGTAAAACCTGTGCATAATAGGGATGCTGACTAAAATATTTTTTTTGTCCGTCAGATAGATTAGGTATTAAAAAATATTGGACACTTATTTTTCTTTTTTTACGTAATCAAAAGATTACGGCAATACATATATTTAAAATGTGGCATGGCGTCACTCCGGTAAATTTAATACTGAACTGTGACGTAGCGAGCCCCCACTCCCCAACTTTAATGCGTTTTATCTAAACCATTTCTTATTAATATGATAAAGCAGAAAATATGACGTGTCTAATATTTTTTATACCATTCCCCCTCTAAAAAGCGTATTTTATTTACTGAAAACAGTGAATAAAAAGCAATAAAAATAGCTTTTAATCACTATTTTGGTGTTTGAATTTAGAACACACCAATATATTCGACCTCCATCTCAAAGCTACACAACCTCCTTGCGAAAAAATACTCGATACGAACTCCTCGTGCAAAGAACTCCTCGAGATTTGATAGGTTGACATTTTCGAAAAAAACTGTATTGTGTTCTTTGCTTTCATTAGTAAATTGGCGCTATTTTGAAAACTATAAGTTTTACGAACACAAATTGTTCCAATTTTAATGTGCATTTTAATTAATTTACCCTTCCTTTTTTCTTCATTAAATGTCTATTTTCGCTTAAATCTTTCCATTTCTCGTAGTCATGATACAAAGTATAGAATGCAACTCTTGAATAAAACGGATTGAATCACTCGCGTCGCTCAGGATTCTAACACATGAATCACTCGCTACGCTCGTGATTGAATCATCATGATTCACTCCCTACCGTCGTGATTCAATCCTTCACTTGCTCGTGATCCATCTATGGTCCTCGCTTTAAATCCGTCCTTTATTCACTAATTGCATAATATACTATTTATTGACTGACTGACGGACTAAATTGTTTTTTATCCTGAGGATAAAAAACCATTTTAACATCCCTATTACCCTTATTTTATTATCTTTTTAGTCTCTCCCAACTATCAATGAACTTCCCAGTCCCACAAAGTTAGGAAGCATGATGGACCTACAGCGGCGGACTGTTAATAACACTAACTAGCCAGCTACTCTCGCTGCCACGGACTTTCACTGAAGTCGGAAACGATATTACGCTCGTTCGTCGCCATTTTTTAAAACTTTTCACAGCAACTTGAAACTTTTTTTCTTTTTCTAAACAGCCAGTGATTGCGTTGTCGTGAGATTGCTTGTCAAGTGATTTAATTGAGAAGACGGACAGTTCTTTTTTTGAAAGTTTTTTATTTTATGTTAACAATTTTTTGGTTTGTAATTTTCTTTATTCAAGGAATTTGTTTTAGGTCTTACTTCTATTGTTTTGACAAAATGATGACGAAATGTTTGTGAAGTAGACAACTCGGGAATCTTATGCTGGATTTGAAGTCCATAGTCCAAGGTATTGAACTCAGTACCGTATTCGTTTATATTGAAGACACATTTTTTACTTTTGTACCAGTTTTGTACTTTTAACTTATTTTTAACTAAAACGGCCACTCACTTTTTTTTCATTAGGTATATGTTTCGATCGGCCGAATTTTACCGACGAAGTAAAAACTAACATAGTTCGGCTAATAACGGATTATTCTGTACGGCTCAGAAAGTTATTTTGTTGGCGGGTGATGACAAATGCATAATATTAGTGTTGAATGTTATAAGTTTTTTTCTTTCCTTTTAGGTTAACTTACTATTAACAATAGAACATTGATGTCCTCACTAAGGTCTGTGCCCTCTACAAATAAATCTCCCTAATCTGTTGACAGACATCTTGAACTGTTAGCTTAATACAATTATTTGTATGCATATTGAATAAATTACTGGTCCAAAGGCTCCTGCAGACAGACGAAACGCGATTTTGGTAGAACAATTTCCATGAAGTTTTCATAGAAATTGTTCTACTAGAGTAACGTCGCGATGTCGCGTCAAGCCTGTCTTCAAGCGTCTTTAATTGAACCAGTAATTTATTCGATGGTATTGGAATTAATTATGTAAAGTAGGTAACTACGTTTTGGTCAACGTGAAAGACTTTTACAGTAGGTGCGTACTGTGGAAGAACTCGTTTAATTAAATATATAATACTTTGTATTACATTAAGACGCTGACAAGAGCTTAAGAATTTATTGCAAAATATGAAGCAATTATCTATATACCTCTACTCAAAAATGAGTTAAATAATCGAAAAAAAAAAAACTAGTTAGTTGTTAGTTGTTCCGGGTCTGGATGTTTGTGTATGTGAGTTTAAATGTTTGTAAACGCACCCACAATTCAGGAGAATCATCTTTCTACTCGCTTTCCTGCAAGCTGTGGGGGTGATTTAGTGATAAGGGACTTAAGTGTGTAACAGGAAGCCGGGAAGCGCGCGCTATTTGATTAGAGTTGCCCATTAGATGGTACTAATCCATTTTCCGAGAGATTTATACTGTCAGCCAAGATGTCAGATTTTACACATCATTATGCGGCTACTTTCCGCGACTCTTGCAGCGCACAGACGTGCTCGTTAGCAATATTTAATAAATAATTCATTTAATAATAGTGACCTCATTTAGAGCATTACTGTCGTAATGCATCTGTAAAATTTTGCTTAGTGTGTAGTTTGGTAAATAATGGCCACAAAATAGTGAACTTGTGAAAACAAAATGATTAACAGCCCCTTTAATCCAAGGGGCCCAGTGCAACCCTCCGCCTCACCTTCGAAGACAACGACGCAAAATCCAGCCCTCGAGTCAGCCACGGCTGATATTGTTTCGACGCCCGAGCTTCAAAAATGGATGTCAGCCATCGAGCAGCACCTAAATGAAGTTTGCTCTATTGCTGCGGAAGGAAAACTGAACTCGGAACAGAAATTGAAAATTTCTACCCTATGCCGTAAAGTCGGTTCTGGCACCTCACAAATGGCAGTCCTCTATCAGTCGCTCAAGCATAAAGCCATTCTCGCGTATGACATGGTTGATGCCCTTAAAGAAAAGCGCGACCTGGTGGAACATATTTCGGAGCTCAAGCAGACGATAAAGGACTCTGGCTCTGCGGGAAATGCTTCTTTTGCCGATATGGTGAAAAAGGGATCAAATGATTACGTTCGACCCAATAACCTAAGCTCTGTTGCCATTTACCCCAATGATAAATTTAAATCAAGTGACGAAACGAAAGAACTCGTGCAAAAAATCATACGGCCCGAGCAAATGAAGCTGCACGTTCGTGGTGTCCGGAAAACAAAAAATGGCGGCGTAATAATCAGTACCGAGACGAAACATGACGCTGATAAACTAAAGCACGCAGTCCAGCTCTCTACATCTGGACTTACCGCCGACGAGCCCAGCAAGCGCAAACCTCGGATCGTGGTTGTAGGAGTGCCCACTTCCTTGGCTGAAAATGAGGTGTTCAGGTGCATTTTCGAACAAAACGTAGCCGACAAGTTACCAGCACTGTCCTTGGAATCCTTCTTGACCTTGATAAAATTAAGCCACAAATCGGGAAAGAGAGATGCTACGACCTGTAACTACGTTGTTGAAGTTTCAGCCGATATACGTAAAACCCTAATCCCTCAAGCAAGGCTTTTTATAAATTGGACGTCCTGTCCTGTGAGGGACTTTACATTGGTAACAAGGTGTTATAAATGCCAACAATATGGCCATGCAGCAAAAACTTGCCGAGAGATCATGACTACGTGTGGTCACTGTGGTGACGCAGGCCATTCGATGCCCGAATGCGCGAAGAAAGCCGACATTCCGAAATGTGCAACTTGTTCACGCTTTAAAAAGCCCAGTGATCACAAAACAGGAGACTCTGAATGCCCTGCTAGGAAAATAGCAGAATACCGATATATTAACTCCATCGATTATGACGGCACTTAGTGCGTCATATCGCTTGTTGCTGACTCAACAATATCCCTGGCCACTGCACTGTCCTACATACCTACCTTCAATTTGTCGCTGTCTAAGCAGATTAGCCGACCGCTTAAAAAATCTAACATAACCTTGAAGGCGATTTATGCAGTATTTGTTTCAACCTAGTTAATAATATTGCAAACACAATCATAATCGTGTAACTAAGTGCTAACAACTATATATTTTCCGTAAATAATATGTTATGTTTTTTGTGTTTTTACCCTAATCATTAGCATTTAAGTAGATTATATACATCTTAAATTATTATACATAATAAATTAACAGACTATGTCACTATTCTTAAAACTTAAGTTAAATATTGTTTAAGAAATCAGTTGCCCAAATAGTAATTGTAAGAACTCATGCCGCCTGTGATACAGGTTTATCCTAGTACAGGCATCATACTTTGTAATACCTACATTATTTCTAAGATTTATACTGTATTTTACCAATTTTTAGTTTTTGAATAAATTTTATTATTATTTTTTTTTATTTTACTGTAAGGCTCGTTCTGTTTTCATTAATGTGTTTTTGCAGTCGGGATTTTTAGTTCTTTATTTTTTAATTTTATTATTCTATTTTTCTGAAGTACATTCTTGTAATTATAACATACTTTAGTTGTCTTGTTGATTGTAATTTTGGAATTCAATTTTCACTACAAGAAACAGATTACTTGTAATGAAAATAGAATTCCAAAATAACCGTCAACCGTGTCAACGTTATGAACTCATTTTGTCATTTTGTTTAAAATTATTGATACGTGCATAAATATTTATGAAGGCAGGGAATGCCTGAATGAATCATTTGTACTCGTAAAAGCATTACTTGGAAATAAATTAAATATACCAGTAATAACAATATTAATATTAATTAAAGATGGAATTTGTTTAATTCCGATTTTCGGCGAATTATGTAGTTTTCAATTAATAACATTTTGCTTTAAAATATAATTCATTTCTGTATTTATTAGTATCTGCATGATCCTATACTGCAAACTGATGGGTAGCCATCAGCAGAGTTCTGCAATTTTATTTTGACTTTTACCATATTTGTGTAACGTAATGATTATCTTACTTCCTTCATCGAACATTTATGGTTGAGGCTATTGGAAGGCCCGCACAACCATGGACGTTTAATGATATTCTTAGTGATATCGTTACCACAAATCCATCTTATCATCTGCCTAACCTTTTCCCAACTATGTTGGGGTCGGCTTCTAGTCTAACTGGATGCGGCTGAACCAGTATTTTACATAAACTAACTGACCCATCTGACCTCCACAACCCACCACACTGGGTAACACGATACCCCTTGGTAAGACTGGTTGACAGAATTTCGGGCTTCCGACTAACCGTTACGACTGTCAAAGATCTTCGAACGACAGCCGGGACTTACCATTTGTGCTTTGCAAAGCACAAACATTCTCGATATGTGATGAATCCCCTCCCATCCACGGACCGACCTCGGTAAGCGTAGCTTTTAACCTTCGATCAACCCATGTAGTTGTTATTTTTTAGCCACAAGCCCCTATTGACTCTTAAATGAAAGTAAAACATCAATAAAGGAAGTAAATAATAAAAAATCACCAATAAACAAAAGTAGATTCATTTCTATTCCAAAAATAGAACATCTTACTTTAATTGTGAAGCCACATCTGTACCATCCTATCACACAGATAGGACAGTACATACGAGAGCTAAATATAATAACGTTACAACGTAATAAAGTGAAACACACGACGTCCGCTGTCCCGGACTTTATATTTATGAACACTTGTGTGACCAGCACTAAGTAGGTTTAGGACGCTATTATGATACCGCTTGCCCACAAGAAAATGTTAGAAAAGAGTGCGGCAACCGAAATATTCATCGAACAATTGAATGTAATCGTATTACAGAACGACACAACTTAGAAGTGCCATCGGCAAAATCGTCATACAAGATTAAGGTTGCGTGAATTTTAAAACGCAATAAAGTTGAAATTGATAGATTCAACATTTAGCATAGCATAGCATAATCAGATCTACTGCTAGGACACAGGCCTCAGCTCCATGAGAGAGACCTTCTCAGGTCATAATCCACCACACGTGCCAGTGCGAATTACTGGATGTCACACGGTCTTCGAATTTATAACTTTAGGACATGTCGGTTCCCTCACGATGTTTTCCCTTTGCCGTTTTGAGAGCAGTGCGGATGATATAAATTACACAACGTAAACTGTCTGCCTGGGTTCGAACTCATGACCATAAGTCGCTCTGCTCGTAAGTCAGAACCATTACCTCTGGGCCACAGTGCCGGATTAAGCCAGCGCGGGGCCTGTAGCAAATTCTACCTAGGAGCCCCCTATGGTAGTACTAGGTACATTTTAAAAACCTTTATGGTTTATTTTTAGAATAGCTGGTGCTGGCAGTGATTTAATTGTAATTCTTATGAGAGATTGTAATTCTTGATTGCAAGAACGAGCCTAGCAAGCTCGATTTTTTTTTGTACCTCGGATAGTCTACTACTTCCTATTGACCATCTATACTAAAATATGAGTTACTTTGTTGAAGAATGTGGAAAAGTTTCTGAAGGAAGAGAAACTAAGATGAAAGAGCGAGCGAACCGATGTCGATTTTTCTTTAACCTCCCATTGGTTAGGTGACCTGTTCACCATTTATATTGAAATAGGTTATTCAAAAAACTTTACGAATGAACAGAAACTTGCAAAAAATAATTTTTTAGCACCTATATTTTTATAACCTCACCACACAGATTCACAATCACAATCTGTCATTTTGTTTATTCTTTCATTGACAAAAACTCGTTTCTATGGTGGTTATGCTACGCGTGCTGGGTTTTGGATACTCGGGGCCCCCTTTTGCGCGGGGCCCGTAGCAATTGCTACTCTTGCTAAGAGGTTAATCTGGCACTGCTGGGCCACCACTGTTCTAGATTGTAATAAGCGGTAGATTTTAAATTACTAGTCATAGGGCCAGTTTCTCGAAAGAAAAATATCGTAAAAATAACATGCTAAGAATGAGCAGTGGTGGCACAGTGGTATCGGCACCGACTTACGAGTTTTAGGGCGTGAGTTCGAACCCAGGCAGGCACTTTACTTTGTGTATTTAATTTCATCACCACTGCTCTCAAAATAGTGAAGGAAAACATCGCGAGGAAAGCGGCATGACCAAAAGTTAGAAGACATGTGACATCTACCAACCCGCACTATGCCCGCGGGGTGGATTACGGCCCACAGAGAGGTCAGAGTCCCAGCAGTGGGATCATATGTAAGCTGATTATGCTATTATGCTAACGTGGCAAATTGTCGCGCGTAAACTGCTGTGACTGGTTGAATAATTTATCAACAGCCACTCGTAACAGCTTACGCGCGTTTGACAATTTGTCACATAAATTTTGTCGTTGTCGTTTGATTTGGTATTTCGATGAAACCTTTATGTTGTGTCTTACTCGTACTATCTGGAAGGTACTAATGCCTGATTCTTACCTGCAGAGCATCGAACATTATAAGTTCAAAGGTAAAAGAGTTTAAGACTTTTGTATTTCTACCGTTAGGGACAGCGATTATCGAAAATAGAAAACCACATGATCTGTAGATCTGTATTTAGGTCAAAGGTGAGACCTTTAGGGTTTTTCACGGGATTAGTTGGGTACAAAGACTACGATCGGTAAAAAGAAGGATAAGTTTATGGATTTCAAAAAAAATAACTGGGCGATTTATGTGGTAAAACCGATATAAAACTACAAATCATACAAAAAAATCATAGCAACATTTGTGAATTCGCGTCTTCTTGCAGTAAATACCGAGTTGCATAGGTGATCTGTTTATTATTAGAAAACATGATAGGCACCCTTTTTAAGTACTAAGTATACTCTCGAAAAATATAACAAGCAAATGCAATGGAATTTCAACCAAAATTACATTTTACCTGAATAGATTTATTTCGTTGCTTAACCAAAACTACAAAACTGAAAATAGAGAAAAGCGAGGAAACCTCTCGCATTTTAAACTCCACATTACCCGTAGTAATGAGGGAACAAAACGAGAGGTTCATAATAACTCTACGGGTCTACGGAATACTACAGTCGGTCGGTAAATTGCCTCATTACACTTAAAAACATAATTCCTTCGTTGTTGGATGAAATTTTGAATTGCGAGATTTATTCTTTTGAATATTTTGGGTGTATAACCCTGGGTAAATAGCTGCCCGTTTGGTTGAGCCTTTATAGGAGCTTGCTTTTGTCAAGTGGACAAACCTCTGTGAAAGTTAAAGTTTTCAAAGAAGGTAGCGTCCAGTATTCAGTGGTAGTCAAAATGAAATTATTTTTCCAAGATCGTTCACTAATGGGTCCAATTTTGAATTCTGTTTGGAGATCCATAAACCAAGGATCACGCCAGTTTAATCACAAAAGAATCAGACTGTCATAAAACTTGAAGACAATACTACAATACGGGGCGGTCATGTAATTGTCGTCCCTAACATAAAGGCCTATAAAACAGAATACTTCATGTTTGTTTGTATCTTCTTTTACAAAGTTGATTCCAACTTTATTTTTAATCAAACGACTTTGTCACTGAGATCATAAAAAATCCAGTCCTCAATTTCAGAGTAAACAGTTTCCTATTTACATCCAATATTGTGGGAAGCTAAATTGAGATTTATAGCTTCGCAGACAAGGACGGGAATTGCGTAGGGTGACTTAATTCTGGAGGTATTGTTTTATTTTGATGAAGTGGGACGGATAAATAAACAGAGGAATGCCGTGGTTGATTTGATGCAAGATATACCAAATATATGGTGGAAGAGATAGGGAAATACTGTTCAGTTAGTGGTTACGCTAGTTTTATTGTCCTTAAGAAAGTTGTTATCGTGTCATTTCGAAGAGAGTTGCCTGTTTGTGAGAAGATGATTTTGGGGAATAACAGACATTTGTAAGGGGCTAAATTTTCTAGAGCTAAATAAGGATAGCGCAAAGGTTGACAAAGGACTAGAGTACTGGATGCAGCAAACATTATGGTGGGACTATCATGGCACTCTGCCCCTTACCACGAACAATCAATCATTGTTATTTTTATTCATGCATCTGTCCTCAAAACCCATCGTAACATAGGTCCCGCTTATATAAAAAAAGTCGACACGTGTCGTGGGACACCCGGATGGAACGGACTTTCTTTCGGTGTATATTATGTACTAGCTGCGTCCCGCGGTTTCACCCGGATAAGTCTCGATTCCGTGGGAATATCAGAATAAAAATCTATACTATGTACTAACCCAGGTCCTGGTCTACTTGTGTGCTAAATTTCATCCAAATCCGTTCAGCCGTTTTAGCGTGAAGTTGTAACAAACATACATACAAAAAATCAAATCTCTTTTTACAATATTAGTTTAGACTAAATAACAGGCACAATGAAATAAATTAACAACGTTTGAGAATAACTTAATGAAAAAATAAATAATATACATTGACAAACATTAACACAAACACACATACGATAGCAAAAGTGTCGTGATGTCAAATTGTACATTTTTTTCGGTCAAGCTATAATTCTCCAAGTGTGCAGAGTATAACGTCTGATAAGGATAGTTCCTTATCAATCACGCAGTATCTAGACTTTTTGGAACGACTTCGTTCCCAAAAATTAATCAGAACAGAAATTTGTTTTTGACTTTCCGCCACCTTTGACTTCCCTAGACAAGATAAAGAGACCTCGTAAGTTCCATCAATAATTATTCCATCTTATCTTTTATATAAAATACAAGCTAAGAGTTCCACTGAAATACATTTGGACCTATTATCAAAATTATAAATCATCTTTATCTTTCGTTCCGTCGATTTCCTCTTCATATTGTTTGTAAAGATCGACGCTTTGTCGACTATGAAATGGTTAGGATTTCCTATAACCCGAGCTAAAGAAATTTCAACCTTAACTTTACGAAAATTCAGTCTAAAATATGTTTGATGTGTTCAACATGTTTTTGGCGACTTCCGCACCTAAACGTTTGAGTTCAGCGAAAAGTGTTTTATGACGTATGCCAATAGATTGATAACTGTAGGGCCGCGGTCACACCCTTGCGGGCCCCGACCCTTTGAAGGGTTTTATTTGTTTTATATTGAACGTGAAATCGAAAACACTAATGAACCTATTTATTAAAAACCTGGCTATTTTACTTGTAAATGTTATGTACTTTGAAATTAATTGTGTTCAAGGGTTTTAGTAGTTTTATATTGAACGTGAAATCGAAAACACTAATGTAGAACCTATCTATTAAAAACCTGGGTATTCTACTTGTAAATGTTATGTACTTTGAAATTGATTGCATTCAAGGACACGATATCAAGGATTTGAAGAGAGTATGGAACTAAAAAAAGTGAAAATAACTAAACCTTCTGAATCGTTTCTTAAGTAATATCTTATGATATTTTTTAACTCAATAGCCGCGATAAGTATTTATAAAATTATGACGTGGCTCAATCCTCCATTATTCTAATTTTCAAATGAAATTATCAACACCAAATCTTGCTTGGCCATGGTTATTATCGACCATAATGGGATGAGTAGTAGTAGCAGTAGCAGTATTATCAGTATAGTAGTAGCAGTATTATAGTGAAAAAGTAAAAACAGACGTCTGCAACGGGGATCTTCCGAATCCCTTGTATAGTAGGTTGTGGCCGCACGTCAGTGGTAACAAAACTAGTATAAGCAGCACCGTAATAATTGCGTAACGAACGAAAAGTCACAATCTGAATCATTTTTAAGGATATTGCTTATCCATTGCTTAATATGTTCGAAAAATTTGTCTGCTCAACAGCGTAAATAACGGTATGAATGTTGTTGATCCGTCATAATGAAACAGATTTATGATTAATCGTGTGTTACGCAATTAGGCTGGCCTCGCATTCTATTATACTGCGTATAATTTTTATCCTCGTTAATGACATCAAATTATGATGATTTTTATGTGGTTTGTGGTTATGTATAAGTACATAATTATTTATTATTACAACAATTTTTTATTTTTATTATCTGCTTGTTTCAGTGTAATAATATTTTTCGAGTATCCATCAACCAAGTCAACCAACTAATATGGGATCAATTTTTTTTATTCATTTTTTATTGTGATTTTTAATATTTCGGACGTTTTCTATTCAACCCATCTGACATTGGCAGAATTGTCGCCATCGGCACCATTGCCATAGAGAAAAATATAATATAATAGATACTCCGTTCTACGCTAGGCCAGCTCAAGACAAAGTGTTGCTACAGAACATGTGCGACCTATTGTACGTAATCACATTTTACTTAAATCAAAGAAAACAGTTGTATCCAAGCAATGCAAGACCAGGGCCTGTTTTATTAAATTAGAAACAAACATAAGTTACTGTCAATCAATAAATAATGGATGATAATAATAATAAATAATAAAAAAAAAAAAATGTGTTCCTAGTGCCCACTTTTAAGCGCATGCTACACGGTCACCAACCGAGTCTCGACAGAGGTGACTTTGGTGGTTTACAACCGTGTAAATGATGGTCTAAGACCGAATTTCGTTTGACCTTCCAAAGACTTCGGTTTGAAGAGCTGCGCTAGCGACTAAGGCGGATAGAGGAGGTTGAGTCGGCGGTCGATCGTGTAGACGGCGGTTGTCAACCGCGAGTACGTCAGTCGTGCGAGGCACACGTGTTACGAGCGCAAGTTTTACAAGTTGACCTATGTATTAAAAAGTGCAAAATTGGCGGAAGAAAAAGAAATTGTTACTGAGTTGATCGAACTGTACAGAGACCTACCCTGTCTGTGGGATAAGAATAAGAATAATTTATCGTATAAAAAGATCTCAGCTGCAAACAGTACAAAGACAACAATCAAAAGCGCCTAGCCTAGGAGGTTTTTGTTTCTAAATGGAAAACTATTGATCCAAATGCCAATAAGGTATCGGGCAAAAAATTCGCCATGACGTCTTTACTCCTCGAGTATCACGACAGAATGGCATGTTGGTGACCATGTAGTTGAAACAGCTCTGCTGGTCGCCAACCAAGGATACCTCTGTCGGAGACGCGGTTGGCGACCGTATAGCCGGCGCTTTATTAGTTTTTCGAGACATCGCCAATCGGTTCGGCGACTCTTCACGTGGCCAAAGGGCTTGCTTATTTTTGGGCACTTTTCCTGTTAACATCGATGCGGACGACTGTTTTGATGCCCTATGATTATTTCCCTTCCTTTTTATATATACTTGTACATATTATTATTTTATAATTTACTATCGAAACAATCGTGACTTGTTTTTATCCCCCAGCCAAAAACTTGCGTACTAACTGGCTGAGATATTAATATCAACGAGTATAATGAGAGACTAGAAATATAAACCTGTTTTTCCTACACGTATATGGGCAAATTGATAACTGTTTTTCTGTAATATTGAAAGGGAACGTAATTATTTTGAGATTATAAAGCTTAAGCATAAGCATATAATGTTCCCAATACTGGGACAAAGGCCTCGTCTCAGTGAGAGGGAGTGGGCTGTAATCCACCACGCGATCCCAAGCGGGGTGGTAGATGATAAGATGACACATGTTTTCGAATTTTTGGTTCTAGGACATGCCAGTTTCCTCATGATGTTTTTTTTCCTTTACCGTTTTGAAAGCAGTGGTGATGAAACAATTTACACAAAGTAATGTAATGGTACGGCCTACAACTAGTAAGTCACTTCAGTGCATCAGGCAACTCGACTTCTAGTTGATCAAGCCTTAGTGCAGACCATCGGACTCCTTTTACAGCACCCATGCTGCCATTGACCAAGACGTCAGACACCGAAGCATTTCTTCTCAGTATAACTTTTGATCCCACTGCCATATGAAGTTGACATAAAAGTTCACCACATTTGTTTGGGTCGATTGAAATTAAGTTTTTTGTGTGAGATTGATTTTTCTTACATGACATACACTAGAATTTGAGCAAGGCTTTGAGATGTTTCCCTATGACCACACCCGTAGCTTATATCAATAAGTCAGGCCGTTTCACTTACACGCATTAGTCCATCAGTGCTATTCTGTAACCATCTCACCGTGAGAACTTAGGTGAAGTAAGCTCGGAGTGAGCCGTCAGTCCCTAGCAGCTGGTGGAATTACAGCTCACTTTACGTTCACTTCACCTTTTCACCGTGAGATTATTACAGAATAGACCGGCTGATCCTGAAAACTACTGAACCGAATTAGAGTTTCTAAGTTGAAGTAATTGTAAGCCAATAAAAAAAATGATCACAATCCGATTAATTGTTTCGGAGAAATACGTGGACAGACATACATACACCAATCAAATGCTGCATATTAATTGATTGGAAGCCCTAACAGATTATCTTAAGTGAATATATTGCAGTTCCAATAATATTACATACATACATGTCGAAATTGATAACCTTCCTTTTTTAAACTTAAAAATAGATGTCAGTCGGTTGTTGTTGCTAGGAAAGAATTTTTATATGAATATAATTATTTATATAAAAGATACATAATACTCGGCTACATATTTTCCTCATTCGATTAATTGCTGACCTATTGTATTACTCTCATTAACGTTACGGAAAAGTATAAAATAAAAATGTAGGTTTAAAAAACTGTAACCCGACGACTGTGCGGAAAAAAAAGTGATCTTAAAAGTACGAATCAAGAAAATCTTTCAGACAGAAATCAAGACATAGGTACAAAAATGGTCAAGGTAAAGCCATGGTCGGCTGTATACCATGTGGGTGCCAGGAATACCTACCACATTATAATGGCATGATTTCTGTCTGAAATATTTTCTTGTGTCGTACTTTTAAGATCACTTTTATTTTTACCGACTTCAAAAACACGAAGGTTATTCCGTAGTCGAGTTAAAGATTTTTTATTTTATTTTAATTTATTATAATGTTGTGTGCATTTGTATCGTGATTTGCTTATTGCTTTAGCACCTAATTATTTTAATATTTGCATATTAATTTACGGCGAAATGTGTCATTGCACTGACAATGTATGTACTACCTAACATCTTTTTTACCGCATTTATTGCAAATAAATTCTTTGACTTTGTCTTTAACATTTTATAAAAATGGTATCATGTCGTTCAGAAATATAAAAGTCACTTTTTTTCCATGCACACTTGTCTTTCCAACTCACTTTAGATTAGACATTGGCAGAATAGTCGACTTCGGCTTAGCTTGCCTTTTATTAAAAATAGAATATAGTAGTCACTTGCGCTATTTAAAAAATACTTGGTATCAATTTCGTAGTAAGTTCATGAAATAATAATATAATATATTTGACTATACTCTATTTAAAATAAGATTAGACATTTAAATAAACCTTTTTGACGGTCCGTTCAACCGATTTTTACTTCTATTGCGTTGGTGGCATGACAAATAGCAGCTGGAGTAAACAGTTGGTATTGTAACCCCTTTTTTGCTTTTAATGCCATCAAAATCGGTTGAACGGACTGTAAAAAACGTTTTTGTAAATGTCTAATCTTATTTTAAATGGAGTATAGAAACATTGTAGTTAGAAAATATATATATATTTGCACTGCTTTTATTCAAGTCCAATTTCAACTGAAACTACATACATCTTTGGAATTCTTTTCTTTTCTATTATCAACGTAAAACGTTAAAGAAGAAAAAAAAAGGACTGTAGCTATTCGCTGGTCTCTGTGGAGATCTCTTTAATCTTGTTCAAGCTACTTAGTAGCGACAAAAAGTAGTTATTCGACCAGTACACGGTACTGCAGTGCGATCTACGCCTGTTAAATTGCTGCACTATCTATCGAAAAACGCAACGTTAGCAAAAGTTTTATGTGTAAAAAATGCAAAATGGAAACATGTTTTCTATTTTATCTTGTTTGTCTACTTTATTTATTAGAATGAACGCTAGAAAGGGTTTATAATAGTATTTTTTCTATAACTATGATAAAAAAAATATATGTGCAAAGATTGCATGGTAACAAAGATTAAAACATACTAAAGACAGCTTACAGCACAAGCACAGAGAAGTAAGAATAAAAAAAAAAAAAAAAATCGAATCATCGGGTCATCTCGCATACACACTGATTAACATGATAGCACGTCTTGAGGGAGAAGTGTCATAATCACCATGAATGTAGCAATTAATGAATGTAAAGGAGTTTGCTATCACTAACCCACCTGGCAACTCTTAAAACCTTACGTTAAGAAAGTGTCAGTTCGATCCCCAATTCCTCATAACAGACAACATTCTAAAGCCCACAAATTTTTCGCTCACAGATGTCAGTCAAGTCATAAACGCACAGAATTATGATGTTTTGAGGGGATTTTTATGGTTTTCCTTTATGGGAGTGTCATAAAATGATAACCATAATAATGTTCGTGGAGAAAAACTTGCAATCTTTTCAAGGGGTAACCCAGTAATGTGGAAGTCTTAGGTATCACTTTGCAATTTCTTCGGCAAAATCCATTAGTGTTATGATGTGTGTGTTGTATGTATTCTGGAAGGGACTTCTAGAAACATTACAAGTTTTTTATATTTTTTAAGGCCTAATCTATTGATGAGAAGCACAAGGGAATGTAACAAGTTGTGTGATAGTCCTTTTTATTTTGTGATCAGCGCAAAATGGGGTTGTTTGCTAATAAATGCACAAGTCATCTTTATGGACAACTAATGAAAGAAATAAGGTGACATTTACCGGAGACTATACAACGAAAACAAGGCATGAAAGTAATAAATAAATATATTGACATTTATTTCTCCTCGTACCAATCTTGGCAAGAATAACTGCTTACGAATTGATTATTTCCGGTAGATATTGTTACATCAAACTAAAATCTATAATATTCTTGTCTGCAACTTACATTATGATGTTTTTGTCGTTTTGTTTGCTTGAGAAGAACGGACAAGAAACTCTACGGACACGAAAAAAATTAAAAATTGTAATTAAAATAAGTCATGGCAGCTAAGAGATGACCAGTCCCAACTGACGGCGCCCATTCACGAATATGACACATGGATCAGCAACATTCAGCTCTACCATTTTGAAAGGGAGCTAAATTATCCAACACACGTGCCACCGTCAGCGAGACATCTGAGTGAGCATGACATACTCACAGCCGGCAGGGCACATTTAAGTCAATGAAAGACATAATTACCCGGTAAATGGTAGCTCACACTCATACTTGTACTATGCAATTATACAGGGTGACTGGTAATTAGTGGCCGATACCTAAACACGTGACTTTACTCATCAATATGAACAACTTTTATTAGGGGACCAAACCAGAAATCGCGAAAAAAAAATCTGCTGTTCCCTACAATTTATGTTCGCATAACTCGTCAAAATTTAGGGATCAGCTGTTTTTGTTTCGCGATTTCACGTTTATTCCCCTAATAAAAGTTGTTCATATTGATAAGTAAAGTCACGTGTTTAGGTATCGGCCACTAATTACCAGTCACCCTGTATAATACAAAGTTAGTAACTGTAGTTTTACATCTTTTATACATAGTAGTATCAACGGCTGTTTCAGCTGTTGTGGCTGTCTATTTGTAATTGTATCTATCAGTTCATCTTTAGCAGATTACGATCAAACTTAATGTCCTTTTCCAGTTTTGTGCCACAGCTACGTTCCATATGCTACAATTTGTCGCCTCATGGACACATTAAGAGGAATATCATTTCACTAATGGACCGTTGTTTATACGGGTGTAGGTGTAAAAAGTTGGCACAAAAACATCTCTCGCGTTCATTCAATATGCGAAGGTACTGATGTGCGAAATATCGTCATTACCATACGATTGTTTCAAGGTTTCATGTTAAGGAAAATGTTTATTTCTTAGTTTTGTTTTTTTTTCGATGAGGTAATAATACTCGTTAATGTTTGTTCGCTAGCAAATTGATGTGGATTGGGACTTTTGATACTGTGTTTTTAATTGGTTTATGTACTAGTTTGGAAGTGACTAACACTTTTCGGGTCTTTTGATATACCCACAACAGCAACGCTATGTATACTTAAAGAACTTCACGAAGTATAAAAGATAGACGCTCGACTAGATTTTTATCCATCTTGATTTTATTTTTGATTGGCACATTAGCTATGGCTTCCATATTACCTATATTATGTTTGTTTGTGGCAGTCTTAACTATTGCTTCTACTGCTTCTCCACTTGATCATAAACCACTGGGTAAGATATTATTATTTAAATGAAGTTGACTATGGCTTACTAAATTTCCATAACACATTCAAATCCTTTGATACTTTTTACTATTTCAAGTGAGCAATAGTCATAATTATTAGAATACAGGATGTTTTCTACAAAGTTTTTCTCTTCTTATTCCTTTTTATCGACACTGTTTTACTTATATTTTCCTTTATTGCTTACGTTAATAATTTCCTTTTACACATTTCAGATTGCCCGAAAAATGAGGAGTACTATGAATGCTATCTTTATCGTTGTCAACGGACCTGTGATCATTTTAAGGAGAATGCGCCTTGCGTTCCCGTTGTTTATGGCTGCTATGCGCCTAGCTGTGAATGTGTGGGCAGATTATATAGGAATTTGGAAGGCACCTGTGTGCCTGAAAGTGAATGTTGTTAGTAGTGGTTCTACCTAATCTATAACCAACATAGTTAGGTTTGAGTGTTGGATTTTCGTTATACAACTTATGATTAAAATATATTAAATGTATGAAACGTTTAATAGATTAACAAATATTCTATTCTATTCTTGATTGTGTCTAATGAAGAAGCACAATCTTGCTTTTTCATCGTCTTATTCTTCTTACAAATCCATCTTAATCCATCTCTGTTTAATCATTTGGTAGGTACCTATAACTTATTGTTTTGTATTGTTTTTCAGAAAAATTTACGACAGATACTTCTATGAATGACTTCAGAGATCTGTATGGAAAAGTTGTGTCAACAGTTGTATCACTATCAAAAAGTTGTATAATTAAAGCATTTTTTTCTTACTTTAATTGCGTCCTAATATCACTGTTGAGCTGGCTGGGCGTATTTGACGCAGCCGTGAGGCAAACAATACTGTTACAACTAAGTTTTTTGTTTTATTTTATTTTGTGTTCCATGACCTGGGTCGAATAAACTTATTTTCTTTCTTTCTATTTATGACTAAGTAATTTTTATATTGCGACAATAGCTAAATAGCGATCCACTCCTGCTGCGCACGAGTGCTTTTAATGATATGGCGACATGTCAAAACGCACAAATGTCCTGGAATAAATTCTTTAAATGATAGATTCTCTAAAACTAATCAATATACATTGTGTAGTAAAGTTTAGGAAGACATTAAGCGCATACACCAGGCAGACTCAAAAAGCGACTTTGTTTTATTTCAATTTATAGATTTTTAGCTTTATTACAATTTATAGGTTTTGCCCGCGTTTTCGGCCTTGTGGAGGACGGAAATAATCCCACAGTAACATACTACCGGGATTAAAAGTCTATAACCCAGGTCTTCGAAGTCTAGCTGTGTGTCTCATAGAAATCTGTTCAGCCATTAAGGTGTGAAAAGGTAGCAGACAGATAGACTGACAGAGTTACTTTCGCATTTATAATTTATTTATTTAAGATACATATACAACGTAATATATATTAACAAATCTAAGGCGTTGTATAGTTCAATTTTAACAAAACATAATAAAAAATAGAACACTAGAAATTGACAAAACTGACACAATAAGAAACACAATAATATGTAAATATAACAAACCAATCAATAGAAAAGTACAACTTTAAATTATATATAGCATCCATCTCATCTCACAGAATCTTAAATATTCACGACAGACATCTATCATCCATCTCTTGGCAAACAAGTCACACTTCGGTACTTAATATACAAACATCAAATATGTCTAGGGATCAAGTACGTTTTAGAGTATCGGCGCTCTTGAGGATTATTATTTTAACTTTTTTGGATCGTTATTGATTCTTTTTAGTGAATTTCACAGTGATAAAGAATTTTCTTTAAATTTTGATTCAAAATTGAAAATCAACCGTCAATCAGGATTCCTACAAAAGTGTTTGAATAGCGTTTTTACAAAACCATTACAATTTCTGCATCGGACCTGAAAAAAATTGAATCGATATAGAGCGACGAAATCATTTAACACGAGAAAAGATGATGAGAGCCGTCGGAATGTTGGCTGGTTCCAGGCAACGTACTGTGGCTGTCGCTCTTGGCACTACACAGAGCGTCATAAGCCGCCTCTGGACACGCTATCGTATCACGGGCAGCGTGGCCGAGCGACACGGAGGAAGACCTCGCATCACCACTCGCAGACTGGACCGGTACATCCAAAATACTGCTCGACGGAATCGTAACATGACCGCCATGATGTTGGCTACGAGGCTCCACAGCTCTTCAGGCTCACAACAACTTTTTGACTTGTTAGAAAGAACGTGAGCAGCCATTCCTCAAAGTAGTTTTGATGAACTGATTTGAAGCCTGCCAAATCGCTGTGATTGTAAGATTCGTGTCAATGGTGGAAACACAGATTATTATTTATTTATCAATTAAAAAATACAAAAAAAGTTCTCATTTTTGCCTTTTTTGCCATTTAATTGACGACATTACGCGTTCAATATAATAATACACTGAGAGTGCTGCTGCGGCTGCCGTGGCGTAGTAGTGCGTCGAGAATGTTTGCAAATAATAATATTGATGGTTTTGCCGCCATTATTAGGAACAGATGTGCATCCCTGATGACTCGTGTTCGCGGCAGCAACAACAGTATTCTCAGTGTATTCGCAGATCGGTGGAATTCCCCGATGTTGCGGAGGTGGATGCGGCTTCACGCTGAAATTTAATTGTATATTTTTATCTGTGTATGTAACCTACTAACACTAGAAGTTAAGTAAAATTGTTATTAACCCTATGGACTCCGCTCTGAAATAAAATATTTCTATTCTATTCTATTAACTTAGGTTAATTTCCTACAATTTGCAAAAATTTAAATTTTTCATAATTTTTCAAAATATTGGAATAAGTTGTTAACTTGAACATAGGAATTAAAATAAGAAGCCTCTGGAAGACTAGATTTGGTAAATATTAATAGGTATAATATTATAGGTGTGGAGTATGGATTGTAAGTTACATTGTAAAACATTATAATTATGACTACTGAGTCTAAATAAAGTCTGTGCAAAAGAATGAACTTGTTATATTTACACGACCCACACTTAGCTAGACAATGCATTAACTAGCTAAACAAAATGCATGTATTATAATATAAAAGACGGATGTCACACTAGATCATTATCTTCGTTGGAATCATCTTCAACTATTGTAGTGTCTACTGTAGCAATGGTTTTCTATAAACTACCTATTTGCTTGTTCATTACAGTTTTAACTAAGGTTTTTGCTGGTCCACCCAATGAGAAACCTTTTGGTAAGTTTTTATCATTTGTATCTTCTTTTATAACTGAGAATGTATTTGATTAATAATTTGAGAATAGGTTCCTGACACCTGTCAGTTATATACAGTCTTTTCATAGTTATTTTACATCTGTGAGCATCTTTATCGCAATAAAGATCATTGGGAAGCAAAATCAGAGGTAACTGTGAAACGACTGCAAACGATAAGTGGAAAAGAATACATATTTTACGAATTTTAACTTTATCAGTGCCTAATCGTGTCCAACTGACAGGTGTAATTTTTTTCATCGGAATAATCTTAACTAACACAGTGTCTATTTAGACACTACGTAGAAATGGCATTCTATATACTACCTATTCGCTTGTTTGTTGCAGTTTTAGCTATTGGTCCTTCTGCTCCACCTGATGAGAAACCTTTTGGTAAGTTTTTATTATTTGTATCTTCTTTTATTACTAATGTATTTTTGGAATAAAACGCGTAACGTAACAATATACGTATTGTTCTATTCTTCACCACAGTACAATTTACACTTGTTATATTTTATATTAATCTATGCGCCTCCTATCGAATAACCGTAATGTCAGACGGATGACAAAAAAAACGTCAAGATGTCAATTTGATGTAGCCCACCACTCCCATTGCGAGAGGTTTTAATGAAATTGCTGACCAACAAGAATAAATAAATCAACTAAAATACTTTAAAAAGCAAACCAATTACTGGTAAATTCATATTACAAGTTCATTTAAATAAATTAACGAATAAGTCATTAAAAACATTGAAAACTAATAAATTTATGAGTGCATGACTTCCTGACGTATCAATCGACTAACATTTGTAATACAATTATCTACTAAAATAATAAATGACCTTACAGTACGCAACATGAATAATTTGAGAATGAGTTCATTTGACATATTAATATGTAAGCATCCTTATAGCAATGACAATAAATATAACTGTGATGCAAAATTAGAGGTAAAAATATATATCATATTTTGCTTAGGCTTTAGATATCTTTAGTGAAGCAAACAAATCTTGACCTTGGTCCTTATTATCATCTTGAAACAGCCGTAGGGTAACATCCAGCTTCCAGCCAACTTCGAGCTCTCTCCATTACCCTTTGGGTTTTCAGCCTTCTAATGAGGCCCATTGTAAGGGACAACGTTTCAGTGCCATAAGTCATCACGAGCAACACGCACTGGTCAAAGACTTTCGTCTTGAGACACTGTGGTGTATGAGACGAGAAGATATTACGTATCTTCCCGGACGCTGCCCAGCCGAGACGGATTCGACGATTGACTTCTTTCTCGAAGTTGGAACTACCTACCTAGACAGTTTATCCTAGGTAAACATCAAGATCGAACATTGCATATTTGCTTCTTCGCCGACATGATGAAGTCAATCCGATATTTATTTGCACCATCAGGGCTCTGCCAAGTTCACTTTCTGTGCTCACGCGTTCTGAAAAAGGAGTTCATCATAAAGTGGTCTTCCTTCTCCATAAAACTGGCCAGTAGGTGACCCCAGTGGTTCCAACATACAACTCCAAAGTGATTGATAAAATAATTACTTGCTATGATCAGAATATTAATAAGTATGTTGTTCTTTTGTGATTCTTGCATTCAAATTGAAATAAAACAATATTTTTACAATATACAACAAACTATTTACACTAGGTACTAAATTAAATGGCTAACTAACTCACTATTCAAACAAATAAAAAAACAAAAGGACACTTAGGCGTCGAAGTATTCGTCCGCATCGCTGTCACCCGGAAACGTGCCCAAGAGACTGGCAGCATTGCCACTTTGAATGGCAATGCTGATTCTGGTGACTCTGGGGCCCCATGACCCGAGCGTTTCGATCTCAAACGACTCAAAACTGTAGTTATCCATAAGATACAGCATTTGCGCCGCTTGAGGGTGTCAGCGGGCGCAGCAGTGGTGCAAGCACAGCCCACCGAGCTTGGAACACGAGATGGCGGAAGGGTGTTGATACAGGTTGCGTCCCACACCAGAGGCCTACCCACCTTCCAAGGCAACAACGTCATGCCGTCTGGTCCTTTGCCTCTTCCCGTATTAAGCCGTTTGGTTCTAATACCGCTGGTACGTCGCCGATGACAAGGGCTCGACGAATAATATCGTTGATGCTGGCGTGCCGTGCTATGTGACATGCGCTCCTGCAGCAGGACAGGCCATGGTGTCCGAGACTGTCGACAACTTCACCACAGTGACACTGATGTGGAGCAATACAATTCAAAATCATTTATTACACATAGTTCATAAACATACAAGTAACATGGCATGAAATTCTAACCAATAGAAAACTCAACATCATTCAAAGTTAATATTTCCTCTTTAACATTTCAGATTGCCCTGCCAATGAAAAGTATCACAAATGTGATCAGGAGCTGTGCTACAAGTCTTGTGAACATTTAAGACGCCCACCGGCTTGCCCTTCCCTTAATCCTAATTGTTTTAAGCCTGCCTGTCTATGTGAAAAAGGTACCCTGAGGAATTCAGAAGGCAAATGTGTACCTTACCATAACTGCCGTAAGTTATTTTACTGCTGCCTAGGTTTCTCATGACAGAATTGCACTAATTTAGGGAGGCCGGGGTTCAAAATGCCGCGGGTATGTTGTTCCGGGACGAATAACTTCGTTAAAAAAGGAGATAGCAGTAAATGTGTTGAATGCATCACTGAACGTTGCACCATCGTACTGCTTCGGCAGCCATTTAATGTTAATTTATGTGCGAGTTGCACATAACAGTTGGAAAGACTATGGGTTATGTTTTTGAATAGCAATATTGATAATTTTTTACTTGGTTTTTAGCGTTTGAGATAACTTTGTAAAATGGAATTTGGGGCTAAAAGTTCCGCTGTTTTGGGGTCAGTTGTGCCGAGAAAAACCTAAAAAAAATTAAGTGGTAAATTATCCTACAAAGAGAACCGAAATAAAATAAAAACCGAACAGGGCAAGAAATCAGTTGAACTGCGGCAGAGGGTAGCTGATGTTGTCATTATAGATGGTAGATATAGCTCAAAACGGTAGCTCAGGATCACGAAATATGTATATCTATGTTCCTTTTTTTCATAAATAACACGAATATTTGACACTAGTTATTTTTGCTTACTGCATCACTAATTATCACAAATTGCTACCAGAACATCTTGCCTCAACGGTAAAATAACCAACCCCATGAGGAGAGGGTTGTACATTGGCGACTTCAAAAAAATCCAAGAAGATACAAAGTTAATAAATATGACTATTTCGTTTAAAACTAGGATATATTCTGCCTCTACATATCCAAAAGTCTTGGAGATCAGACCTCGTTTTAACGGTTTTTTAGGTGTTGTTTGTAAATCGGCACTTTGAACCCCGGCCTCCCCTACCCCGTTCGATTTAATTACTTGTGGCATAACATAAGTTGAAGACACAATAAAAGTTGCACGGTATAAAAGTTGCACGATAAGTCATTTATTGCTTCAATTTTAATGTATGTCGCGTCATGCAAGAAACTTGAATCGTGCAAATGGGATTTTAAGATGACATATCAAGAAAAAACGGTCTGATATTTGCCGAGACTATCGTTTAACCCTCAATTGTGATGGTTCCTCATACATTAAAAGACTACTCTTTAACGATGTTAATTACCTCGAGAGGACAGGATTTTGGAGATTATATTGATACTTATATTTCATATGGGTGTACAGTATTTTTCTTGTTTCAGCATATTAAGAAGCAACTGCTGCACTCAGAATCTACTAACTAATGAATCTATTTCTGAAATTGTTTACTTTTTTTTCAAATATAAACAATAATTTTATTAGTTTTGTGTTTATTTTCCGCTAAGGCCCGGTATCTCCCGGTGTGTCCCGGTGTCCGAACACGAGATAACGAATTGTTTTGTGTACTCTGCAAACAACTTTAAAGAATAAAAAACAGACGATCGACTAGAATTTTATTTAATCCGAACCAGCCTGTCGACGCCCTAAGCCCGAGGTCCGTGCCCCACAGGGAGTGCCTTTCGTGTTTTATGCCTTAGCTGGAGGCCTTCATTTATTGAGGCAGCCACAGGAAAGTTCGGTTGATCAGCCACCAACCTCCAAGGTTGACTTGAGAGATGGCATTAAAAAAAAAAACTGACTTCATGTAGGCGTGACACAATAGCAATGGTTTCCCACATACGATCTTTATGTTTGTTTGATACTGTATTAGCTTCTGCTAATCCACCACAGTAGAGCAGTGGTGGCCCAGTGGTAATAGCTGTGACTTACGAGTTGTAGGTCGTAAGTTCGAACCCAGACAGGCGCTTTACTTTGTATAAATTATTTCATCACCACTTGTATCCATAATGTTTCACTTTACTTTTCTTATATTGCTAAGTAAGTACTTATGTTTAAAATGTCCTTAAAAATATCTCAGATTGCTCGAAAAATGAGGAGTACTACTTTTGTTACCTATATCGTTGTCAACGGACCTGTGATCAGTTTAAGGAAAAGGCGCCTTGCTTGCCTCTCCCCAGGGTGCTATTTGCCTGGCTAATTTAATAAATAAAATAAACAATATTATAATAAATATTCCTTGTTACTTTGCTATCTCAAGGACTTTTTCCGTATTAGCGTCGCTTTGATTTAGTAACCATTTGTCGAGAATATCACGCCGCACCGGGCGACCGCGGATAGGAGCTGCAGTCGCGGAAGGGGGCGCTCGAGCAGCGCCCGCGCACCAGCCGGCTCACCACTGTGTCTTCGACCACCATAGAACGTATTCGCATAATCATTCTCAACAGTTACGCTTCAAATAGTTAAACTCAAACTCAAAGCATTTATTTCAATTAAACCATTTACAGGCACTTTTGAATTTTTAAGGAGCCGGTCAGTCAGAAATATGAAGCTAGTTGCCTATTCCAAAGCGTACTAGGTACCTATGGAGAAGAACGGGCAAGAAACTACGTGTTAACCGTTTGTTGTCCCTTATAAATCTTCACATTATACAGTCCACTATTATCGGTGTCACCGGTGTTTTAGTCCTCGTACCACCTGGAGGATATACCCATTCCTGTATACATTAGTTTATTCTGTTTTACATTAAATTTTAATTTTACGACAATTAGCTATACACACTTAGCTGTCACATGTAGTTATTTTTAAATACCTGCGTAACTCATTGTTCGTTTTCTTTTTCAGAAACAATTACTTCCATAGTCGTTCTATGTTCTTTTTTAAGGGGTTTGGTTTCCGCACTTAGTCCGTCAGGTGGACGACTGTGCGTGTCCGTGTCCATTTTATGTCTTCCATGGTCGTTAAAAGAAATCTGTTTCGATAATTTTCTTTCGTAGATATTTCTTTATTTCACTAATAATTTTTCTAGTTGAAGAATGGATGTGAGCATATTCTAGAGGTGTGATCGAGTCGATATTCGATATTCTGTTACCTCAATGATATTAGAAGAACATAGCAAGCGTAATCTGATACTGTAGCATCACCTGGAATTTGCAGGATACCCAAGACCCTCACCAAATTAGAGCAAATATATGATTTTATTATTATTATTACGTGTTCGGGCTCATTGGAATGGTCTCGATGAATAGGTAATAGATAGAATAAATGATCAGGGTCTGATGATGAAGTAGGAAAGAGAAATGAGGATAAATTAGTGACTAGTTCTCTATGGAAAAATACACGTGTCGATCTTAGCGTGTCAACTAGTAATATATAAAGAGGGAAATAAAAGTTAAATTTCGCCGACAAACAAAAACCACTAATGAAAAAACGGGTAATGAAAACGTCATATTACAATTATTTTTTTCTTCTCCCACCACTTACAATTGCAGTAAAGAGGTGTTACAAATATTGGAGGTACTAGGACTTGTGGGAGTCAGGAATCCAAACTAGGATACCCTGTGCTATGGACTCCTGATATATAATGAAAACGACAACGCTTATACCCAGCAATAAATGAATGCATGCTATTATAAAAAGGATAGCTGCTGTTAACTTTCTATTGTCTTTAGCCGTCCCCCGACGCGGTGACGCTTGGATCAAAATATTATCTGTATCTTTAAATGTTACAGTGGTTGTAATAATATTTTCATTTAAAAGAGTGTTCGTGGAGTTTCTTGCCAGTTATTTTCCATAGGTACCTACTACGCTTTGGAATAGGCAACTAGCTTCATCTTTCTGACTGAACGACCCCTTGACAATTCAAAAGTGCCTTGTAATTGGTTTATTTGAAATAAATGCTTTGAGTTTGAGTTTGAATAGCACTTGGCTAAAAATGATTAAAACTTTCCGGCCTACACCACCTAATTAAGATAATTGTTTTTATTTTTTTGGAAAAACGTGGTAATTAATAAACTGGTTATATTTAAACGACTCACACTTCACTTCACTACACAACACAATAATATGTGATATATAAATAAGAAACCAACGCTTCACTAGATCATTATATTTCTCGGCATCATCTTTGCCTAACGTTACTATAGCAATGGCGTCATTTGTATTACCTGTTTGTTTGTTCGTTGTAGTTTTAACCATTGTATCTGCTGATTCACCTGATCAGAAACCTTTTGGTAAGTTTTTATTATTTTCACCAATTTTTATACTGCTGCGGTTAGACTGAAAGCCGAGCCCAACGTAGTTGGGAAAAGGCTAGGCAAATGATGGACCTATTTTTATATTGCGGGAGTAAAGGTTGGCCTTCATAGTTATTAGATAGTAGTGGCAGTATACACTAGCTGATTCTGGTTATGACTTCACCCCTTGATAACCTTTAACGACTCCCAGACAATGTTTAAATGTTTAAGTGTTTAAGTCGTTTGGTAGCAATAAAGTCTGACATGACTGGATTGACATTCGTCGTTAGATTTTTTGTTTTGTCTGTTTTTGTGTTTTTATTGTTTATTTCTTCTATAGTGATTTTGGTTGCGCTTAGCTTAAGAATCTGCTATTTTGCATATTTAAAAATAATATATTATTAACATCATAGGATTTAGGTTTGTCAAGGTTACTAAGACTTGTCTTGATTATAAGGCTTCGTGATATAATGCTTAGTTTGTTGATAACAACTTCTTATGATTAGAATAACAAAACTTTTTTACAAAAAAAACAACTGACTTCCAAAAATAAAACTATATATTATTTTTCACTTTTTAGTTGTGGTTGACCAAGGTTTTGAGATGTTTTCCTTTTGACACCACACCCGTAGTTTGTATCAATAAGCCAGGCCGTCACACTTACACATATTAGACTACGAGTATATCTTGAAAACTTCTGAACCGATTGATGAAACTTGCACTGTTCCCTAAGTTGAAGTAAATTCAAATAATTTTTAGTTCCGGAATACACCCATATAAAATTAACAACATATAATAAATTTATTCATTCAATTAATTAATAAATTATTGCAAAACAATCAAAATATAACAAAGCAATTACTATTTTAGCTGGAATATTAATTGCCATATGCGAAGAAATAATTAACCTCGTATATGTCCCTCAATATTCCATTGTCAGATATATGTATTCGGTTCATAAAGGAGGCCTGCGATTTTCTCATGACTGCGTAAAAGTCATCTACCATGCTTTCAGCAAAAATGCCGGACGCACTACTCCGCCAAGGCAGACCCAGTATGCATCTGAATGCGTTGTTATATTGAACACGCAACGTGTTGTAAGCACGCTGCGTATATTTGTACAATAGGGCACAGGTGTAAAGGTTCCGGCAATATGCGATAAACAGAGTGATTTTCATTTGATTCGAACACTTCGCAAATCGTCGTGCCAGCATATTACTCCAGCATTGAGCGAACTTTTTTGCCTTTCAATGTCCTCGTCATCTTTAAGTTTCTCAGTCAGTTTATGACCTAAATATGTGAAACATTATTAAAGGAAATACAATAAACAAAAATGGTCAAAATACGATTAATAGTTACGGAGAAATGCATGGACCAACATACATACATAGAAACATATATACGAACGTACAAACATACACCTATTGTTTTTTTTTTAACCTCCTTTTTTTAAGTCGTTTAAAAATACCATCAACATGATTGTATAAATATTTTTGTATAAAAAACCAAAAACTTCATCATGTCATGTCTATTTTTATCGTTAATAGTATTGTTCCTAGTTATTATTTCCTTTTTATTAAATTTCAGATTGCCCTGCCAATGAGAAGTATTATAAATGTGATTTGGAAGTGTGTTACAAGACTTGTGATCATTTGAAAAGTCCACCCCCCTGTCCATCCATTGCTGCTGGTTGTTATAAACCTGCCTGTCTTTGCGATAATGACTACCTAAGGAATTCTGAGGGCAAATGTGTGCCTCATAAGCAGTGTTGTAAGTGATTTTGCTTGACATTAACTTTGGTCTGTTGAGTTGAAGTGACACCGGAGCTAAAGCTACTAGAAGGTTAGGTATAGCTCCGGCGAAAAGAGCGGCCTATCCAGTCAGAAGATTGCAACTTCTGGCGCCCTAATAGCGCAACAAATGGCGGTAACCACTTTCCAACAAAGGATCGTTAATCTGAAAAAAAAAAATCACCACAATAAAAAATGTCAACATCTTTATTGACATACAATTTTATTAGCCTTATTATAATTCGCTAGAAGTCATCACATTTACATACTCGTGATGTCATTTTGAGCGAGCGAGTATAGGAATGTTACTTGAGCTTTAATAATAGAATTTCTGTTTAAAAAAAACCCGCCAAGTGCTAGTCGGACTCGAACACGAAGGGTTCCGTACCATGTCGTATATTTTTAGTTCCGATAAATGAAAATACTAAACGACGAATATTTAACATCTTAAATTTTAAATATCGCAAAGATAAATTTGTATTTCATAATGATACTGTGAATTACAAAGTTATTTTTTGCAGTTGCCGAAAATCGCTCATATAAATAAAATATTTTATAAATCGGCGATTTCAATATTAAAATAATTCATTTGTTGATTATATACAGTATATGGTTCATGATATACAGAAGTTTCAAATTATTATTTTGTTTAGTTGTTGCGATAGACCTCTTACAAAAGTGGTCTTAAACTGATAACTTTTGTGACCCAATATTACTTCATTTTGGAAGATAAAAAAAATAAAATATGTTTGTGCTCGTGGATAAGTTGATCCCAACTATGGAACTCTTCATTGTGCGTGGTCCGACATGCGCTTGGCCGGATTTTTATATAATTTTATAGAGCTAGACATCAAAATAAAATCATTAACACTGTTTTGTTTTTTGTTTCAGGACCCAAACCAGTGCACATGAATTCTACATTAACAGATTCCAAGATCGTAAAATAAAATGATTTTTCTTTAAATAAAAAAGATATTATTTTCATAGCATTCGTTTGTTTTACATAGTAGTACGAAACGAAAACATTATAATTTTTTACTTAAAGATAAGTTTGTAGATTGTCCATATTCTGATTACCCATTAAAATTGTACAGGAGTCCAAGAAACAAATTGTAATTTTATTACATTTCATAATGCATTAGATACTTGTGGCTAAGTAATAACAGCCGCACAGGTCGATCCGTCAGGTTAAGCTATGCTTGGCGGGGTTGGTCTGTGGATGGGTGACCATCTTTACATACCGAGACTCCTCCGTACCTCGGCTGTCATTTGTGGATTTTTGGCGTTACGGGTCGTCAGAAGCCCGAAAGTCTGACAACCAGTCATACCAAGGGATATCGTATTACACAGTTACAGGCTTGTGGAGGTCAGATAAGCAATCCATATATAAAATAATTGTATTCAGCTGCATCTGGTTAGACTGGAAGCCGACCCCAGCATAGTTGGGAAAAGGGTAGTCAGATTGATTGAATGCATTAGATACTTATTTTATGATACTTTTTTTGGTGAAATGTAACGCACGCATCAAATTCGTCGCCTTAGATAATGCCGGAACTGAGATAGTTTAAGTGGATGATGATCCACTTAAACTAACTGGAAAAAATACGTATTATTGAAGCTAACTCAAAAACTACCCAAGCAAAATTAATCACCACCGCACAAGCTGCCTCTATCAAATAAAAAATAATTTTCAAAATCGGTCCACAATTGACGAAAATATCGATGAACATACATTTAAAAAAAAACATACAATGACATACAGAATGATAATAATAAAATAATAAATAAAAATAAAATCATTTTAATTCGGACAACTACGAGATCCATAAATTGTTAGTAACAGGTTTGCACTTAAAACACTATTGTTAGTAACTTAAACTAAAGACGAATTAATGAGAAGACCACCCATCAACTAGACAACGTGAAATGGAAACTAGTGAGGAAACGTGAAATGGAAACTAGTGGAACGGGTGAGGCGAAGCATACCCGAGAAATTCGTAAAGTCCTCTCTTCTCAGGTGTTTTCGTATCCGTGCGTCAAGTAGGCCGTATACCATGTCGACTTGCGCTTTATCGGATATTTCGTTGGCGGGAATTTTTGAAAATAATGCACGGCATTTAGCGACGAACACGTCCGTATTTTGATCGCCTTGTCTTTGTTCAAATAATTCAATATATATACGGTGCGGGGGTCTTTTATCACCGTAGGTGTTGATTAACAATTCTATGGCATCATTCCATGTATGAATCTCGTTCTTCACTCTCTGGTACCAAATTGCAGCGTTATTCGTGAGCACCATAGAAAGGCCCCTGAGGGCATTTTCCTCCGAGACATTAGCGCAGTCCTTGTAGCTCTGGATGGCGTCTATGAAGGCGTCCACGGACTCGTCGGCGTCACCGCCGAACCTAGCGGTGCAGTGCGTGAAGGTGCTGCAGACGCAGAGTTTGGAACTGGAGATGGCGGTTGGCGACTGATAAGTTTCTCCAACAGGCGCTCAAACGCTTTCGTTTGGGCGTTGCTGCATGGCGGTCATCATGGCGGCCACTTGTCCTGATGAAAAACTTGCAACGTTTTCATTGTCGCCATCGATCTCAGCTTCGTCACCCTGAGTGCGCTGCCGCCCGATCTCCGCGCGTCCGCGGCATAGTGATGGCGAACACACGCGAATAACGCAGATTATTATGAAATTATTGAGTTCGAACGAGCACTTATTACCACTCGCGGCACGTTGGGCAGCCACTAGTAGGGGTTCGTGGAATTGAAAATGTCCGCACACTCGATATTAACAATTTAATGTAGGTAAAACACAGTTTACAAGTTTTCACAAAGTTTTAGGTAGCAGAAAGTTAGTAATAATTTAATAATGGCGTCGTGAGTTTTGGGACGCAAACGGGGGCGTGCGTATCCTTTGATTTCACCCGGGAAAGAGAGCGAGAGGGGTATGAGGCGCGGGCCACAGGGCGCGTTTATTAGGTTGGCGTCCTGGAGGGCGCACGCGCTGCCAACTTAAGGGCGCTGTGATTTGGGTTTTGAGACGTTCTGAAACGGTGCGCGCTACAATTTATATTATCTGGCGATAAAAAGAGACGTAGCAGTATCGTGGCTAATGACGTTACATCATGGCCGCTACAATAACTGAAGTTTTTAACTGTAGTGCATAGGTAGTAATATAAGTAATTTGTAGTAAATAGTGCCTTAAGCCTCGATTTCATTGTTTTGTTTAATTATCTATTTAGTAGTGTCATAGTTTCCGTCCACGATATAAATTGATGTCATTTACTGTGATCGATGCATTTACTATCCCCTTGACTGTCGATCGATAAACCTAGTCTATTGTGTTATGTAATTGTAAATTATAAATTATTAAGTAGGGCTTTACTATTCCTAAATTATCATAATATGGACTGTAAAAGTTTTCTGAAATAAAAGTTATATAATTAATACTAGTACTATAGCACCATACTTAGCTTTAATATTTAATTTGTGTGTGGATCAAGGAGTCTTCCCGGATTTAATTAAATACAGTAAGGTTATACCACTTTTTAAATCTGGGGACAGTAAAGACGCCAACAATTATAGACCAGTATCCGTGCTGCCGGTATTCAGCAAAGTATTCGAAAAGGTAATGCTCAATCAAATGCTTAATCATTTTAACACCAACCAAATCTTACACGATCAGCAATATGGTTTCACCAAAGGACGTTGTACGACAGAAGCCGGTGTCACCTTATTAAAACACATATTTACAGCGTGGGAGGAGGCTCAAGATGCCATAGGAATCTTTTGCGACCTCTCGAAGGCATTTGACTGCGTAAATCATGAAACCTTACTCTTGAAACTTGAGCATTACGGACTAGGTAAACTTGCGCTCAGTTTAGTAAAATCTTATATAAATGATAGACAACAGCAAGTCCAAATTAATGGTGTCAATTCACTGGATCTAAAAGTGACAATGGGTGTTCCACAAGGCTCGATTTTGGGTCCTTTCCTCTTTTTAGTTTATATTAATGATCTACCCCATTTATTAAAAAACCAACCACAAATGGTGTTATTTGCTGACGATACTTCCCTATTTTTTAAGATAAATAGACGTGCATCAAATCTTGACGACGTAAATAACGCCCTACTGCAGGTCCAAAATTGGTTTACTGCAAATAATTTAGTATTAAATGGGAAAAAAACGAAATGCATAAGATTTGCTTTACCGAATGTTAAAAGTAGTGATTCTGATATAGTATTGAATAGGGAGAAACTAGAATTCGTTGATAAAACTGTTTTCCTGGGGATCACGCTCGACTCATGTAACTCGACTGATGTAACCAATATTATGTAACCATCTTATTTTATTTAAAAGAGTGTCCGTGGAGTTTCTTGCCCGTTCTTCTCCATAGGTACCTACTACGCTTTGGAATGGGCGACTAGCTTCATATTTCTGACTGACCGACCCCTTGACTATTCAAAAGTGCCTGTAATTGGTTTATTTGAAATAAATGCTTTGAGTTTGAGTTTTTGAGTTTGACTCAAGGCTGCAATGGGGTCCGCATTTAACATCTCTTGCAGGATGGCTAAGTTCAGCAGCATATGCTGTAAGAAAAATCCGTCAATTTACTGATATATATACCGCAAGGCTAGTCTATTTCAGTTACTTTCATAGTATCATGTCTTACGGTATTTTACTATGGGGACGGGCTGCAGATATCGACTCTATTTTTATTCTGCAGAAAATAGCCATTAGAGCAATATATTGCCTCCGCAGGCGCGATTCTCTAAGGGAACTGTTTAAAAACATTAACATCATGACGGTACCTTGTCAATATATATATGAAAACATCATGTACGCCAGGAAAAATCTTAATCTTTTCAGTAAAAGAGGTGAAAGACACAATTATACGTAGTACTAGAAATAGGGATCAATTAGTTCAACCGGGTTTCAGACTGGCGAAAGTAGACTCATCTTTCATGGGGTACTGTTTAAAATGTTACAATAAAATACCTCCCCACATACTACAACTAAATGAAACTAAATTTAAATCTTGTATAAAACGCACACTATGCTGCCAAGCATATTATAAGCAGGCATGCATATAATATGCTTGCAAGCATATTATATATCGGTGACAAAAATGCTTGGCTCAACGCTGGTCCAGCTCCACAAGGGCGCATAAACTAATTTAATTTTAGCATTCGGAAATATTGTCGGAGCTGCTGAAGATTGCATAAATTATCT
This sequence comes from Xanthia icteritia, assembly GCA_949128155.2. Taxonomy (NCBI): domain Eukaryota; kingdom Metazoa; phylum Arthropoda; class Insecta; order Lepidoptera; family Noctuidae; genus Xanthia; species Xanthia icteritia. The sequence goes on along the minus strand of OX421942.2, from coordinate 7,727,069 downwards.
TTGAATTGTATAACTTCAATCTCGTAGTATTGTATAATTGCATAGCACATGTGTGAGCACTATGACCATGTACCTTCTATGAAGCTACCATTTACTGAGTACGTCTTTCGTTGACTTGAATGTGCCCTGGCGGCTGAGAGTATGTCATGCTCACTCAAATGTCTCGCTGGTGGTGGCGTGTGTGTTGGATCGTTAAGTTCCCTTCAAAATGGTTGAGCTAAACGGCGCTGATTCATGCGTCATGTTCGTGAACGGGCGCCGTTAGTAGGGACTGGTCATCTCTTATCTGCCACGGCTTATTTTAATTTTGAATTGTTTTTATCTTTTTATAACGGACGCTTTTCGACTTCTTTTTATACTAGACGTGCACCTACGTCTTTCTACATTGGTCTCACATGTATAATTTCAACATGAATGATGTAACCAATATTTTGTAACAACATTATGATTTAAAAGAGTGTCCGTGGAGTTTCTTGCCCGTTCTTCTCCATAGGAACCTACGCTTTGGAATGGGCAACTAGCTTCATATTTCTGACTGACTGACCCCTTGACAATTCAAAAGTGCCTGTAAATGGTTTAATTGAAATAAATTCTAAAAAAAAAAAAAAAATATTTAAATATCTTTGACATAGAGGCCCCTGAGACAAATTTAACTGGTATGAGGCACCAACCGATGATTATCCCTGTTCGCACTATGCAAGAACACCCAAGGATAATCCCCGGTCATATATAATAGTGATACCACATTCCCAAAATATTACATTCTCTCGTGCCTAAACGGACCCTGGCTCTGGCCGGCCGCTGCTGCGGCACCTTTTTTTTTTTTTTTTGATTATTGCGGGAAATCCTCATGGATGTCCTCCACCCTGGGGAGGGCGGAGGGGTCTGTCAGACTCTTACTGACTAAAACCACCCCGGTGTTCCGTCTCACACTTGCACCGGCTGCTGCGGCACCTAACCTATCTTTCAGCCATTTTCATTTGCTACTTAATTTTTCGTAAATTCAGTCAATGTACTTTTGATATAATTATCTAAACAAATACGATCAATCAATACAAAGGGCGGCGAACTAACATCAATAATCAAAGAAAATAACAAGTGACAGTGACAATACAATGCTTACGGCACTTTAGCCGGGGCGAGGCAGTGCCACTATTATGCCGCAACCTGGCACTCTGTCCATTTTTTATGGCATCGCATTTTCAACTTAATACTTATTTCTAACACCACCTCTCGCGTTTGAACTTTTGAATTAATAAATAAATAATATATGTTTTTATTTCAGAAACAAACACTTAAAAGGTTCAATAAACAAATATTCGAGTAAAAAATTTACATTACAGAAAAAAGTGTATCGTTGGTGCCTGTACTAATGAAAAATCAGGTCAACACAGACACAATGATTTTTCATTAAAATTATTGAATGCATGATACAAATTTGTGAGACTTATGTAGCTTACCTTGTTTTGGTCATAGGGTGTATATGTGACTTATAATTCGACGTATTCCTTCTAGAACGTGATAGTGTGACCCATTTGCAACAATTAAGCACCCCATAAACCCTAAGCAAAAATTTCTGGCATTCGAGAAAACACAATTTTTAAGTATTTTTGAAAATTTTCCAGAATCCGTCACTAATTATCACTTTTCTCTAAACTCTCAAATTGAATGGCCTTCATTGATTTCATTGGGCACCTAATACTTTAATAAACCTTTCGATGTAACCAAATTTTCTAAAACATTAAACAGTTAAAAAAAAAAGGAAGAAGTTTATTAACCCTTCTCAAAAATCATCTACGTACTTGAACTTTGACACCGTACAAATGATGGGGAAGAAATCTTCATTTAATCAGCTATCTAACGAGATACAAAAGTTTAAAAAATATTTAGAGATGCCAAAGAAAATGTCGATAATGCTGGCAAAGGTAGAATTTGGAAATTGTTGAAATATTGAAAAATGTTGTGATAATCGTATTAATTAAGGTCTAGGTCGCCTAGATCGTTATAACCAGGTCATAAGTCGTGGAGCGGCTTTTGAGTTTTTAACATGACTCACGGTCTACTCGCTGGTCACTGTTCAGTCGTCGCTTATTTTGCGTATATTTAAACATACACTTGGGAGCAAATAAATCGAGCCACTACCTTTTTTCACGTAAAATGGTAAATATTTTTGGTAATATGGAACGTATCAATTCGAACTATATATCGCCTAAAAGTTTAGTTAATAACCTTTACAATGAGGGTAAATTATTGAATAATAACCTTATTGAATGATAAATTATTGGCTCTGCAAGAAAAATGGTAATTTTGATAGAAAATTTAGTAGGGCTAAAACAGTCCATAAAAACAATAAAAAACAAAATTATTGCAAAAAAAATATTCTTAATAACTGGTATTACCCCCCCGGGCCCTGATACATTCTTGTAGCCTATTAGTCATCGATCTGATCAGCGTTACGATGACATATTGTGGTATGTTCTCCCACTCTTCAAGCACAGCGACTTTAAGCTCGGGAATGGATGAAACAGCGGGAACCCTGGCTCGGACTCTCCGTTTTAGCTCGTCCCATAGGTGTTCGATCGGGTTCAAATCGGGACTTCGTGCTGGCCATACCATTTGTTGAATCCCGATCGCAGGCAAGTATTCCGTAACGATCTGCGCGGTATGAGGTCTCGCATTGTCATGCATAAACAAGAAATTTTCTCCGACAAAACCAGCATACGGCATTACGTGGTTTTCAAGAATGTCAGTTATGTATCGGTCAGCTGTTAATCCACGTCTACCACTGCCATCGTTGGCGGGGTCGACGAAGACAAGTTCCGTTTTTCCGTCTAGAGAAATTCCTCCCCACACCATACAAGAACCACCACCAAAACTCACCGTTTCTCGAATGCAACATTGGGCAAATCTTTCACCAGGACGTCTATACACTCGGTTTCTCCCGTCATTGCTAAAAAGACAGATTCTTGACTCGTCAGAAAACAAAACTGACCTCCAGTCTTCTAACGTCCAATTAATGTGTTCTCGAGCAAACTCCAAGCGAGATCGGCGATGAGCTACAGTCAATTTTGGGCCAGTTGCTGGTTTGTGTGATGTTAAATTTCGTTCTTTTAGTCTTCGTCTCACTGTCCACCTACTGATTGCGACTCCTCGAACGTCACGTAACGCTTGCTGTAGCTGAACAGCATTAAGTCCACGGTCGCGCAACGAATTGGTTGCAATAAAGCGGTCGTCACGTTCTGTTGTTGCCCGTGGTCGGCCAGTTCCAGGTCGCCGAACAAAAGCACCAGTCTCCAGATACCTGCGGTATACCCGCTGTACCTTTGAACGACTCAAATGAAGTCTGCGTGCCACTTCACGTTGTCCGTGTCCAACCTCAAGTAAAGCTACAACTTGGGCAGCTTCCGTCGGTGTAGTATCCATTTTATCAGGTTATTTTGATTACACAGACACAGATAAAGACAACAATAACAAGTAATATGGGTATGAATAACAAAAACCTCAAATTTAATCTTTTCTTAACAGAGTACAATAAAAATGTCATAAGCAAATTAAATGCGATAATTTTATTCTACCCTTTAAACTTTAATAAAAATGAAATTTTGACAACTAACTACCCTCATTGTAAAGGTTATTAAATACCCTTTTAGGCGATATATGTTTCGAATCGATGCGTTCCTTAATACCAAAAATAATTACCATAATGCGTGAAAAAGGAAGTGGCTCGATTTATTTGCTCCCAAGTGTACAACATAATAAATAATTAATAAATAAATCGTCATTAGTCTGTCGGCTAAAATATTTTAATTACATATTAGTGACATTCTTTGTTATTTATAAACTAGTTTTTTTTACACTACTCGCACTTTGCCATACTTTATTATATGATAATTATGACATTATAAATAAAAGATGGATGCCTCACTAGATCATTGTCTTTGTCGGCATCATCTTTGTCTAACGTTACTGTAGCAATGGTGTCCTATGTGTTACCAGTTTGTTTGTTCGTTGCAGTTTTATCTATTGTTTCTGCTGCACCAGCTGAAAAGAACCTTTTTGGTAAGTCTTTATTACCTGTTTTCATTTATTGGTGTGGTAGAATCCGCATTCTACCACACAATTTGTATGTCAATAATTTGTTTATACAGCATATATCAGGAAGATGTGGTCAAATTTAAGGGCACAGTGGTACAGACAGGTTACAGGCAAATGTATGGGACGGCTGATTATTTTTTCTGGATTGCGATATTGGTCCCATGGAGTAAGTTATTTAGTTTGATGGTCTGTACTGTACCACAGTATAGGCCATGAACCAACCTGAACTTCAATTTGACCACACCTTTCTGATATACACAACACCTACATTTTTATCTGATTACCTACCTGTTATGTTATTTTATGATTATTATTGTTATTGCTTATTGCTTGATTTTATTTAATTTTATCTTTAATGTTAAGACAATAAATACTATTTTGCTGTGCCCTAACAGGGTCCATAACTGTACTTTAGCTTTAAGCTTCATGTAACATCTTTTATACACATTATGGTACGCAAATAAATGATTATGATTATGATTATGATTATGATATACGCTGTATACCTAAAAACTAACGTAAAATTAAATTTATTATGGTCAATGGTCGTCATAGTTATTTTTAGAGTTCAGTACCTCAAACGGAAATACCGAACCCTTATAGGATCGTGTCTGTCTGGCTGGCTGGCTGTCTGTCCGTCTGTCATAGCCAATTTGCTCCGAATCTAATGAACCAATTAATTTGAAATTTGGTACTCATATGAATTTCTGTAAATTTAACACGGATGTATAACGTAAATAAATGAATTTTGAATATGGGGGTCGCTTTTCTGGGGCAAATTGGAAAAAAACAAAAAAATGTTTTGCAAACTGTAGGTACCGTGTGATATATCAAATGAAAGGGATTGTTGCGAGTTATTTTATTTTTATTTTAATAATTTGAAAATATATACTTTTAAGGATATTTAAGAAAATAGATGAAAATTGACCATTCCCTCTCTTATCTTCGAAACCCGAACAAATTTTTTTTTTTAAATATACCGATAATGGTTCTTTACTCATAGATTACAGGAAAATCAAAAGCTATCATCATTACTGTTGCTAACTACCGACATTATACAGTGAATGCCAGTAGACTGAATTCGTAAGATTTGATTGACGAAGTAGTGGTTAAAACTTTGAAAGACAGTACACGAGATACAATAGAAGTTTTTTTGTTATGAGGCCTATCATATGGGCATATAGTGTCCTTCAAAGTGTTAATTAATTATTCTGGTGCTTATCCAACATTTGATAATCTGCATTGTCTGCCATGCGTCTTAACTGAAAGCGATCGTCACGCGATGTTCCCTTTCGGTTAGGACGCGGACTTAAGTTTTGAAATATTTATGAATTTATTTATAATCTTACGCTTGTACTTGCTTTAGTTAGATCATTAAGTTTCTCATCATTAAGTACATACATAATAATGTATACTTGCGTAATATTTATAACATAGTGACGTAAAATTAATATTTTCTCTGTAATATTTCAGATTGCCCTGCAGGCGAGCTGTACTACAAATGTCAAGTTGAGGAATGCGTTAAGACCTGCGCTGAATTGAAGCGACCACCCGTCTGTCCTTCTTTTCAACCTAGTTGCTTTGATCCAGCCTGTCTTTGTGATTATGGTTACGTTAGAAATTCTGTGGGCAAATGTGTCCATGAAGATAAGTGCTGTTAGTTGTTTCATATGAAATTATTGGTCTTATTACAAAACCAGGTTTTCTTTTGACAATGTTAAAACCATTGAGCCAGTTTTTGTAAAAAGAACGTAAATGTGATTCAAGTACAGTAACGAGCATAAATTTATTACTATGGACAGCTCGGCAATAATATCAGCTGATTTCATGATTCATCCATTAATATCTGGCGTCAAGATGACGGCAAATATATGTGATCATTTGTGAAAAGCATATACGTGGCAGCACAAGTATGTGACATCGAAGGAATACCAAAATGATCTGACGAGCATAGTAGCGCCAAAATATAGGATGCTGCATCGGCTCTATGGTTTAAACATGGGTCTGAAGATAAACCTTATTTTGTAATAAAACGGAATATATTTAGTCTGGTTTTAATGGTTGTTAGATATAGTTCAGTTTCTAGTTTAATTTTGTATTTTCACAATGCCCATTTATACCGCTGAGCAGCATAGTTGAGTTTGCAGCTATTAGTGAATGAGTGCTGGTGAAGTTACAAGCCTATCACAGATTGTAACTTTTACTCTAAGGATCACAATATTGGTAACGCTTTAGCAAGCCTCATGTTGGCATCATCATTACCTTTACCAACGCAGGTAGTCGTGAACATAGTAGATACGTTATCTGAGGCAAGATGGTCATACCGCTCTTTATGCAAATAGTAGGTAATAAAAGAAAAGGTACTGCAAATAAGGCCCTGACAGTTTGATCATTGTTAAACTTTGATATTTGTAAATACGGGTTTTATGTTTTAACTTACTTTAATTTTAAACTTGCGGTAAATCCTACACGAATTTGCACGTTTTACGTAAATTCCTTTCGTAATTATAATTTTAATTAACATGGGATAATAGCGTCGGGTGATAGTTGGGTTTAACAGAATTTGCATGTAGATAATACTTATTAAAGTTTAATTTGTATCTTTTTGTTTCAGCATAATTGGCAGCAGCTAATTCCATTATCGACTAAAGAAATCTAATTTCGTGAACCAGTAATTATTATTTTTAATTAAATTAAAAATGTAATCGTGGTGTGTTTTTTTCTAACGTATACGTCTTACGAAATTAAAACCAAATGGTTTTTTTTTTGTGCGGATTGAATTTCTAAGAGGGAGATTTTTACCTTCTATAAGAAACACAGATTATTTATATCTGCATGTACAAGGTGTACTTTAAATTGTGATAGACAAAATCACGAAAAAAAAAACTTTTTTTTTTTAAAAAAGCAATTTTTTTTTTAGCGTTACCTAATTGTATGAAGAAGCTGACTTTTTTTTCGTGATTTTAGGGTTTTTCCGTAGTTAAAGTTGTTCATAGTGATGAATACAATTACCCCTTTTTATGTTTTCAGTTATTTCAAACTAGTATTTATACATCAGCATGTTTTTGCGTGTCACAGAATTCTCAACAATAAATCGTATCTATTAAATACGTTGTCCAATTTTGAGAGATTAATGATATTCATTAAATGTAGTTAGTTCTCTGTTGCAGGAACTAACAATTTCGCTTAAAAATAGGGACAAAAATAACAGTTTCCTGTTTGTAACGTTATAACAAAGCAATCATGTTTTATCAATTTCAATAGAGTTTCCCAATTATTCAAAGCATTATTTTGGTTTCGTTCGATACAGTTGATGAATTGTTCAATTGGATTCAGATTTTAATTGGGATCATTATATTCTTGGAAAAGGTAATTGTAAACAAAAATTCCTGGAAGGTAAATAAAGAAACTTCGGTATACCGATCGGTAAAGTTTTCAAATCCTTTCCAACTATTTACATTATAAAAAGTACTTTTCGAGCGTATGAGCTATGTAGGTATTTTTAACCGAACTCAAAAAAGGAGGAGGTTATGCTCTCGACGAGTTTATTTTCGGTCTCCCTTTCTGTTTTTCCACTTCTCTCTGTTTAGAACTAAGGTATCTCCGTCTGAGTCTTTTACGATGTTGCCTGCCATTTTGGTTGCTTTTTGTTTAGGTACCTAATCATATTTTTGAAAATATTGTGTTGGATTTTTTTTGTCCAATTTTCTTAATGTTTTAACCAAAAAAAAAAATCTAGGACTTCGAGTTCGCGGTAGGTTCACTTTAAAAGTCTCAGTACCGTGAAGCCCAGTGTGCTTTAAGACCACTTGCAGAATAATTGAAGCACCCTTTCACTATGTTTAGGGAAGCATCCTGTAGAATGTGGGTCACGAGCATTAACCTAGGACATATTGTGCTATCAATCAGGTATCTAGGTAGACTTAAAGGGTCAAAGTATTTTGCAAAAATATTTTGAAAATATTCTGTTTTTCAAACCTTTAAACTGGTGAAGTATTTAGTATTCGTTTAGGTAAGATGAGTTGGTATCCGCAACTACACGTTGAAGCGCGTATTTTGCGCACGAGTGCGGGAAAATTGGGCATTCGATCCAACCCAGAAACGCCTTGGTGTGACTGAAATTCTCACGAAGGGTACCTGACTTTCCAAAATACTTGCCCTGTATGTGGCAACAACCGGGCAGTTCAGAATCACATGAGCTGGTGAATTGGTAATAATAGAGTTTTAAGAGTAGGTAGGTAGAAGGTAGTTTATTCTACAACGTACGTGCTTATGAATGACTTATCTATCGTAAGATCAGTATCTGGACACTCGAAAAAATAATAATTACATTTTTGCTGTCACCCCAAACGGGCAACACAGTTTCTTTGTTCTGCACAGAACAATACAAAACATGGTAGTACAGTTTGCGAATTCTATTAATTAAACGCAGCCATTTACTTTGTGGATCTCATAAATAACAAAATATAATGCAGCCTTCACAAGTAGATTGCGACTGTGTTCAACATGGAAACTAACATTTTGCCCGCTGTAATTCTAAGCTGCCTAGCGCATGTACATAACCCAAATTAATGTTAATTACACTGCCCTCAAACAAAAACCGTATGCAAAAGAGAATAGAAACGAGTGTTTTTTCAAGCCAGGAGTATAGTTACACTTACGTACAAAAAAATGTACCTATTTACTTAGCAAAATTTTATAGCAATTTTCTCGAAGAATCGACAGGATTCAATTTTTAAAAATGTCCGTATTACGAGGATATGAAACACCATATAATTTCAGTCAATATGAACTTACTTACAAAATGGTTGCTGAATTTCATTAAGATAACACGTCTTTTTGCACGTGAGTGTACAGCATTTCGTTCTTTTTTCTAAAAATAACTAAATTACTCGTTGGTGTACTGGCACAAAGTAAAAACTACCCTCTTATCTACGCTACGCTGTGGTAAACAGTGTGCCTGACAGTTCCTAATTCCACATACGCCAACTTATCGCTTTGTGTAAATAATTTATTATGATAAAAACAACATTTTCGTTTAGAATCAAACGGGATTTTACGTGTTTTTATGATATTTTTTTCGTTGTTTCCCAATTACTGGCTTAATTTATGTAACATTCTTGTTATCATTGCTGTTCACAATTTTTTTTAATATTATAAATTCCGTACACATATTTGAAAACAAAAAACTCATTTACACCGTATCCGCATTGTACATTTCATGACCTAACCGCGAAAAACAACTTTTTTTTGTAAAACCATTGCCCGTTATAACATTAACATTATTTCTGTTGGAATTTCAACAGCAACGCGAATTTTTGTGTACATTCGTGAGTGAGTCGTTTAAATATTTCGTGATATTCATAAACAGTCAGTTGTAATAGCCGAGATATTTTAAACTGCTTCATGAATAGAAAAGGGAAGTTTGTGCTCCGGAATTACGTTTATTCTCACGTTAGAGCATCGTCGCTTTGCTTTAAAGATGTTGTTTGCAGGTGTTGGAGATGAAAAGGTACCTGAATTTGCTCTTACAGTATTTTTGTTATGTATTTTTTGATACCAACAAAGGTTCATATCGTAAAAACTGTTTATGCTTTACTGAGCGTCGTAATATGTATCTGAGGGTCAAATCCCGTATTTTTTTAGAACGTTCGTATTCGCATCTCATTCGCAAACTGTCAAAAATACAATCATTTTACCACAATTTTTGACAATTTTGACAGATTGCAACTTGAATGTGAACGTTTTTTAAGTACGAGAATTGGCCTTCCTGTATGCGAATTATTTGCATAAGAAAACCATAATTTTAAAATTCCAGCAAAGTTGAACTGGACACTATTGTGTCCAATAATAGGGATGAAACCGTTATGCTACCGGAATGACAGCTGTCAAACGCTCCATTTCGCGCCAAAAGCTGACAGCTATGAAACGTCGCCATTCAGCCTATTTAAATTGTTCACGTTCGGATATCCGTACAGAATATGGACTTCGCAAGTCTCTATTGTTGAGCCTCAATGGAGCCACGTAATTTGCATAAGCAAAGTTGAAATTTAAGGAACAATGCCCTGCATTATTTGGCTGTAAAGTGCTAGTACAAGTCATGATGGCGTTTAATGCTTTATTGCACGTAATTCGTGCTTTGTTTTATTTTAATAGCCTGATAACATTCAAAAAATGTTTAATTATTAAAGTTGTACCTTCAAATTATATGGTAGCACGCGATTACTTGTATAAATATTTGATCGAGCTATTTGGTAATACCAAATAACTCGATCAAATAAATGAAATTGCTCTGCCTTGATTTTATCGAGTTGGGTTATTAACATTCATTATTAAAATATAGCCTATCGTTTTAGTTATTTTTGTAGGGCAATTCAAATTAGTTTATAGAGGTATGAGGAGCACACTCATTCACTCATCCTCTAAAAGGGAGGATCCTCCGACCAGACGGTTGCTGTGTCTGGTGGGCAGGCAACTGCCGTACGTTTGATGTCGGGAAGTTATATAAAATGTCACCCATGGGCGCCCGTATTTTTCTGAATATTGAAGAAAATTTCTCGAAAATTAACTGTAAAAAAATAAGACCAGAAGACAAAATAAATAAATATAGACTCCCCGTCTATCTTTATTTATTTTATGATTGCGCGGTAAACCCTGCTTGCGCGATGCAGGATTTCTCGTGACGTCAGTGTGATGCGTAGTTCGTATGTGGCATAGTAGATGCTACAGGTTCAATATTTTTAACAAGACTTTTTCAACCTTATTATTATTCTAACGTCCTCATATTGTGGTCCAGTCCAAGTAAATATTACAAATGCATTCCCAGACAAAAGCAATCAAGAATATATTTTGTTAATTATATCCTCATATCTTTCGGCAAGCCGTCTGTTTGTTCAGGAAAATGAGAAGCGTCGCATTCTTGTCGCGACGCTCAGCGGTATGCATTTGTTCGTGTCAACAGCACAGCGACGACGGGATTTATAACAGAGCGTCGTTGTAGTTTCTTGCAAAAATAGTCTAACTTCTGTTTTGGTTGGCCGAGAGCGCTTAGTTAAAAATAGTTACGCAAATAAACGTATTTTCTTTCTTTTCTTTTTTTCTAGTTAGGTACTTATGTACCATTTTATTTAGATATTTCGCCTTCAGGTAAAATGAAATGCACTTATCTTGAACTTGACTGGGTGTAACTTTATGATAATTTAATCATAGCTCCAGTTATTATTTGGTTGTCTTCTAGATAAGATAATAAGATAATTTAGGATAATATTATTAGTATTAGTAGTTGTTAGTTAGTATTAGTGTTGATTTTGTAACATTCGTCTTTTTATTTTACGACAGAAGTCAGAAGAAAGTCAAACTATTTATTTAATTAGACCATTCATCGACACTTTTAAATTGCCAAACGGTCTGGCAATTCAGAAAGTTACTTACTTTACTTTAACGAAAACTATAAAATCTCAGATTTAATATCACTGAGCAAATATTAAAGTGTAACCACATTATTGGCACAAAAGTAAAGTGGCACTTAACTTAAACAAACTTGAACATCAAACGTCTAGAAGCACTTACGAGTATAACAAGTGCACTTATACTTGGTTATTAAGTATTAAGTTTCTTCATATTCCCACATGTTTACTTCAATCAAACATTCTGCCGTCACAGGCCGTTGGTATAGCTATGTTATGATTGTAATGATTTAAGTGGCAGATGGAAACTTATTGAATTTCACGTCGAAGAAATTATTTTGAAGTGAGCACTATCCCATAATGTTTTTCGTCTTTGTTTGCTACAGTAATTATGATCTATACAACATGTAAAAAAAAACCCTGTCCGATCCGTGAGGTAGTTGGTATACGATACCTAGCAACTACCTCACGGATCTGTATATACAGGATGGCACATTTAGATCGGTCAGAATGGAAAAGTCTGAAACTATAAGACATACGAAGATCTCTTCTTAGAAACCATGTCATCGATTTTAGTAACAAAAAAACTGCATTCATACATAAAAAAAAAACTTGTACTCAGCTCGGGAACCGATCCCGGACATTTTGAAAAATTAAACTAACACTATTTCTATTTAAATATCTATTGTGTAGGTCTTAAGCAGTAAATGTTACTATGAAACATGATGACTAAAATTAATAAAATGCATTGTTTTCATATCCTTTAATTTATTTTAGTAAGTGTTCATGGGGCGCGGGCGGACAAATCATAACTTATGACCCCAGTTGAACATTTGCAAATTTTTTATGGATGTGGGGTAATTTTGGTACTAAAAATGTGATTTTTAATTATCAATAACTTTTATATTTTCAATAATAATAAGATTTTTTACTACTTTACGTAATGTTATTGCAGTACCTATGTGGACGTGGAGTACACCAACCGCGGAGTACCTATGGTTTTTTTACATATTATTGTATTAATTATGACAATTTTATTCATGCCCATTTTCCATAATATACAGTGACTCATATTCCTCAGAAACTGGCATGCGGTTACTATGTAGTTACAATGGCAACATACGGAAACAAGAAGACTGTTAAATATACTTAAAACAAGTTAAGTGATATTTCGTTCATAAGCCAAGCAAATAATAACCTTCCATATCCATTATAATATGTTAAAATTTTGTTGGTAAAATTCACGGGCGTGCATAATTTTAACTAAATGGGGACAAGGGTGAAAAGCGATCATAAGACAATATTCAACAGTTACACACCGTGTGTGATGCTGAATAACATCATTTAAAACGAAAACTTTTTTGTAGGGTAAGGTTCAAAACTTAAAATTCTCAAATTCGCTGACAGAAAACGCACAGCCTAAACTGCTGGATCTAAAAGCATGGAATTTGCACCAGAGTTTTATAAAATAACAAAGGTGAGCACCAAGAAAAGATATTTGAAAATTCACCCCCAAAAGAGGTTAAATACGGAATGAAAGTTAGTATGGAAATACGTAATTTTTTAAATTTAAACATGAAAGTAGGTACTATTTAAAGTAAAAGTTGTTTGTATACCGTTTTTTTTTTTGGAAACTAAGGAACTTTGTTTTTTTTTTTTTGACGGCACGGTTGGCGCAGTGGTTAAGCGATTGACTGCTGTGCTGCGTGTCGCGGGTTCGATTCCCGCACGGAACAAATATTTGTATGACCTACAATTAGTTGTTCCGGGTCTGGCTGTTTGTGTATGTGAGTTTAAATGTTTGTAAACGCACCCACGACACAGGAGAAATTCCTAGTGTGGGGCAACGTTTTTTTAAAAGAGAAAGAGAAGAGAACTAAGGAGGTTAAAATATAGGGAATGAAATGTTGTAAATTCGTCCCCTAAACTTCCTGCAAAGTTCTCGATGAGAAATTCCATCGGGCACACAGCTTGTAGCATAATGAATAAAGATTGTGCTTAATTTAAATTTTAAAAACTGCTGGAACGGTTTTCGTTTAGGGGTAAGTACGACTTGCGCCTCACCCTACCGTTACTTAACCAATGTGGCGACATCTTCAGGTAATGTTTACCGATCCTCTGAAGCCTGTTCCGAATCGTTCCGTTTTTCCTTACACGGTAGAACAAACAATGTGTGTACATAATTCTGTTTGTCGAGGAAGATAGGTTTATCAAGTTTCTTTGAAGTGATAAAAGGCGGTTTCCTTTTGTCGTCCTTCAATTTGCTTTATGTTTAGGATACTGTTTCTGTTTTTGTGTTGTGGGATATGTTCGGATGTGAAACGGATTATGTTTTGTGTAGAGGATTTTGATTATTAAGAAGGGAATGGACATTTTAAATCAGTGACTACTCGATGAAATGACTTTATTTTCTGTAAATAGGTTTGTAAAAACACTTTAGACGTCAATGATATTCTAAAAACTTGATGAGGTCGGCATTTCCTATCTGACTACTTTGAGAAGAAAGGCCGAAAAACTCAGAAGTCAAAGTCTCTTTTAAAGTCCAGAAATAATCTAGGTCAGGGAAGACTGGTGTCTGAAATGATCTTTTGAGGAAAGAACCACACAGATTGAGTGGACCTGTCTAGTCAGTGCACTCATTTGTTAGTAATTGCGCAGCTCAACTCAGAACTTAAGGAGGTCAACGATTCGATGAACAAAACCAAAGAAAGGACATTTGGGTGGGCCGCATAAAGTACTCAAACTGCCAGACCATGATTAAAACTAGAGAAAAAAAAAGAAAAAAACAATGTTCCACATAGTCTTCACATTCACTATAATTGGAAAAATATAAACTTAGGTTATGTCAGTTGTAAGTCATACCTGTTATACAGCAATTTTGTCCTAGTTTTTTGAATTAAATCCCAGGAAAATTACAAATAGCAATGTAATTCAACAAGCAACGTGATGCAGCTAATGTAATTATTGCCAGCAAAGAAATAAAATCCGCAATTTTCCTTCTAGCGTAGCTAATATACAGACATAAACCTTATTATTTATAGTTTGATCTACCTTTTTACCCATGGGTAGGTAAGGTAAATTTATCATAACCTTTAATATGCGGAAAATATAACCCTCCCATGACTCTTATTTAATTCCACCATATTTTACACATAATAGTGTGAGGACAGTAATTTAGTCAAAAGCAATTGAAACAATAAATTTAATACAGTTGGGGAAAGTTTACACCAATACTCATGCCTAATAAAGATACCCTTTAAAAGGGGACCTCTTTTAACGTACCAAAAATTGTCTATGATTTTTTTCAAAGACAGTATCCATGTCTGCTTTTGTTTGAACAAAGAATCGATCTGTGTTTGATAGAGGTTAATGGATGAAGTATAAGCAGATACTATCGTTTTGTTGAGGAGATAATAAGGCAGTAAAGGTGGCCATCTTTATTACACAGTCGTTATAAGTTTCATCTTAAGTGCCAAGAGGTTTTCTTTTAAGATTAGTGCTGTAATATTTATGCACGTGAAAAGAAACGATAAACCGTCTGGACGAAAGTTATTCGTATCGTATTGAGTTATAACTGTTTGATTTTATATTCGCTAGATTTTATATTCTTCAGGTTTCTTGGAGATATTGCGAAATGGAATTTTCATATTGATGTCTTTCGTAGTATAATTACGAGGTAAAGGTAACTTTTACCTACAGTTGGTGTACCTATTTGCCTTTTATGGAGCACATGGCGGGTTTTAGAATCGCAAAGTGTCTGAATTCCCCTGAATTTCAGACACTTTGCAAATTATTAAACAAAAATTTTATTTTTTACCCCTTTTTACTCAACAAACATTGATTATCTTACTTTAACTCTATCTATATCTTTTTATCGACCTTATGCCATTTAAAATTATATGACCTCCACATAAAAGGTCATTGGTCTTCAATCTTCTTTTATGTCCATTTCGAGTCCATCAAAGTTATTTACAGTCTTGTGAATTATTGTTAGAGCCTTTTTAATCTCAGTAAGAGATAAAATGAATTTATTATTCTTACTTAATAACTTATTTTATTAGATGAGAAACATCGGCTCGTTTATTATAGTTACGAGCTCAAGTTATAAGATTATGTAGGTTTTATTAAAACTTTAAAAATAGAATGGAGATAGATAAAATAGACTTTCATCATCGTTAAAAAGTCTTTGGTCGAGATTTATAACATTTACATAGAGCATGTACTTTTACTAAGCGTTAATACTGCCTCCGTCGCACAACTGTCAAACTACAATTAGTCAAGATATACGAAGTCAAAGCATAGGCTAAGTAACGTTTATTGAGTTTCGGTTTTTATCTTTACTTATAAATCTTATATACAATCTAACACTAAATTAAATGACTAACTAACTAACTGTACAAATAAATACAAAGACAAAAAGACACTTAGGCGTCAAAATACTCGTCCACATCGCTGTTATCCGGAAATGTGGCCAGAAAACTGGCAGTATTGCCACGTTGAATGGCAATTCTAATTCTTTGGCCAAAGAACGAGCCAGCCTTCTAGTCACGTGAAGTGTCAACCGGTAACGTTTATAGGTATGCAGCCTCAGTTATAATAAAAAATAAAATTAAAATTTAAAGAATACATACCTTCACAAATATCCCGTGATCTGATGCACACTTATGTAGTCTGAACAACGGAAATATTTTTTTCTGATTACTTGACTGCGCGACAGCAAAGACAGGGTTGTTTTTCACGTGTAGTGGCATCAAGTCTGAGATTAAATTAAAATAACTGCCAACAACTGCATCAGACGGCTTGAAAAGTGATTATTATGACCTTTTTAGTTCGTTAAACAAAATAAAATAATTGTTTTGTTTTTAAGAATCCTATAAGGCACACTGACACTTCATTAAGACGGAACCAAAGTAAATAGTGGGTGTGGCAAGACGGGCGACGTCGCCGGGGAAGGCCTAGGAAACGCTGGCGTAGAGACATAGATTCGTTTATGGGAGATTGACCGGAGAAGGCAACATACAAGGAAAGTTGATGATGGTAGAGACTTTTGCCCAGCAGTGAAACAAAACAGGTTAAAAAATCTAGGTAGGTCGGTACTAGTCGCAACATTTATCGCAATAGCACAAATTAATACAGTTGGCTCACTCCGCAAAATCATTTAAATAAAAAGCAACTCTTGCGACGACACAATAAAGTGCAATTCAGGTCACCTAGCGCTAATTACCTACAGTTATATTCACCAACATTTCATATTGCCTATCTTCTGACTATGTTATACTCATTGAATTGACCCGACAAGACGGGCCCATCGTGGACTTGTAGTTTCATACCTAAAATGCGGAGTGAACCATCTGTATTTATCTGTGGTGATAGTTGATTGTAGGTTCCTTAGTAGAATGAATATAACGTTAACATTTTATATATAAACTCACAATATTATAGGTGCCCAATTCTCACAGTTGTGTATGATATTATGATTGTAACTTTATTAAGGGAACCAACACTAAAAATACTGGTTTACGTATCGCAAGTTGCGGTAGCCAAAGGTATTTATTGAATTGCAAAATTAAATAACTGTGTTCCCGAGTAAGTATATCCAATACGAATGGTCTTTACGCTAAGTTGCATCAACTCGAAGAGTTGTGTTGCGAAGTGGATAAGTGGTGTCTATAGGTTTTATTCTTCAAAAGAGTGCATTTATGTATCGAAAGTTTTTAGTACTGTAGTAGTATAGTAGCACATGTGTGAGTACTATGTACCGACTTTAATGCTACCATTTAGGTACTGGGTATGACTTGAATTTTCCCTGGCGGCTGAGAGTATCTCATACTCACTCTAATGTCTCGTTGAAGGCGGCGCGTGTGTTGGATCATTTAGCTCCCTTCAAAATGGTTGAGCTGAATGGTGCTAATAGGGACTGGTCATCTCTTAGCTGCCACGGTGATTTTAATTTAATTTAATGTTTGAATTAGTTTTTATTTTTATTTTTAACGGACGCTTGTTTTGCGTCGTTCTCACATGTATGACATGAATGACTTCAACATGAATGATGTAACCAATATTTTGTAACCATATTTTGATTTAAAAGAGTGTCCGTGGAGTTTCTTGCCTGTTCTTCTCCATAGGTACCTACTACGCTTTGGAATGGGCGACTAGCTTCATATTTCTGACTGAGCGACCCCTTGACAATTCAAAAGTGCCTGTAATTGGTTTATTTGAAATAAATGCTTTGAGTTGAGTTTGAGTTTGAGAATAGTTTGTATTTAATTTTCTGTGTGAACGATGATACTCACATACCCCAATGTCTCAAGACGAAAGTCTTTGACCAGTGCGTGTTGGCTAATGGCACTGAAACGTGGTCTCTCACAATATGCCGAAAGGCTCTGGAGTGGCGACCGCGTACCGGAAGACATAGCAGACGTAGGAGTCGGAAGGCCTCCCACAAGATAGACCGAATAGGCCTTGAGAAGGCCGCAGGAATCCGCTGGATGCGGGAAGCACAGAATTGGTCGAAGTGGCGGTGCTTGGGGAACGCCTGTGTCCAGCAGTGGATGTTTTTCGGCTGAAATAATGATGAAGGATGAACGATGAAATGACTAGAAAGAGAGTGACTACCAAGATGACGGCTAATAGAGAAGTATAGAAGAAGAAAAAGACACGTTGCGCAAACCACACATAAATTGGGGTAAGAGCAGGAAAATTATGATGATGATGAGTGAATTTATCTATGAAAATAGGTATTTTACTACGCCCAGCTCAGTCTATAGGCAGTCAGACCCCTTCGACTTGATTCGGCACAGCGTAGTGGCAAAATATCTATTCGTTTTTCCCGGCCGGCTGTGCCGAATCATGCCGACTCGAACCAGTAATGTTACTGGCTGGCTAGACTTCACCACTCACTAACTCACAGCATGAGCTATCTCGTATCGTTTCGGTCCATCAGGACCACGCGAGACGAACGAGAGAAGAATGTTGTTAGAATACAAAGTAGTAAAATAGTATTTATGACAATCTTATTGTTATTTTACAATGATTTTATGCGTTATTTCAATTAATTCAATTAATGTAATTGGCCTATGCAATGATATTTGGTAGTCTCTATTCAAATCACGTTCTGCTTTCCCCGTTTTGTCGGGTACGGTCCTTTTCCATAATGTAGGTAAAGGGGATGTTTATATAGCTTTACAAATGTTTACAGAAATTTTGTAGGTCCTATACGTACATTGTTTCTGTATTTTAGTATATTTTACCAGGGGTTTCTAGTTTGTATTTATTCAGGAGTGAAATAAATTATTTGTTTAGCATTTTGGCTTAACAAAGTCAAGTATATCGTACAAACCTACGTAACCCATACTATTAAACGAGCAATATTTATATATAATATAGGTATATATTTGTAATCACGTTCTCGAAAACGGCTCTAACGATTTCGATGAAAGTTGCAATATTGGGGTTTACGGAGGCGAAAAATCGATCTAGCTAGGTCTCATATCTGGGAAAATTCGTTTTTTCCGTATTTTTTCCCGAGCAGAACTCAGTCGCCCAAAGTTTAGAACAAGATGGCTACCTTAAAATAATGACATGGCAGCATGGAATTCTCTCTCTGGCATTCTCTATTTTCACCAGAGCAGAGCTCGGTCGCCCAGGTACTAATGTTAAATAATACGATATTTATTGTTATTATATTCTGCCAAACAACGTAGGTAAATAAGATAAATAATAAATACCTAAGTACATAAACTCACGCCTTCTTCCCTTGAGGGAAGGCAGATACTATAGAACGCCACCTGCTACGCTCCTTATACTAATTTTGCTCAGATAAATTGTAACTGACCAATCTAAGCTAGGACCTACCTCATCATCTGCTTAGCCTTTTCCCTACTATGTTGGGGTCAGCTTCCAGTCTAACCGAATGCACCTGTATACCAGTACCTATTTTACATGGAGCGACTGCCTATCTTAACCTCCATAACTACCATAACCCAGTTACTGGAACACGATACCCCTTGGTAAGGCTGGTTGTCAGACTTTCGGGCTTCTGTCGACCCGTAACGACTGTCAAAGATCTACGAATTACAGGCGGGGTCAATGGCTTAATGTGCTTTCTCATGGTGGTCTTGGTACGTAATGGATGGTCACTCATCCACGGACCGACCTCGGCAAGCGTTGCTTTACCAGATCGACCCGTGCGGCTATTATTATTCAGCCATGAGCCCCTCCTCGCTTGTACCTACCTAAACCAGTTTATAAGACGTTTATGATTATGGGGACATATTTTTTTACTTTTAACTTAATCCTAACCAATATTATAAATGCGAAAGTGTGCGTGTTTGTTTGTTGCGCTTTCACGCTAAAATGGCTGAACATATTAGGATGAAATTTGGCATATGGGTAGACCATAAACTGGATTAGGATATAGGATAAGTTTTATCCCGATATTCCCACGAAATCGAGATTAATGCGGGTAAAATCGGGGTGCAGCTAGCTTAATTGTAATAATAATATAAATTTTTATTTATTAATAATTACAAGACCAGGTAGGTGCTACTTTGAATTTTAATAATCATTACTGTAAAGGCAGGCATTAAAATCTAGCCTTTAATTCCTCTCCTGCTACAAAAATGAGTTAAAATACCCACCTACATATTTCCACGAATTCGTTAGAATTCAGACTGTACTCATAAACCCGTGACATAACGTGTTGGAAGTCCATCTGAATAAATAAAAACAAAAATAAAAAGCTCATTCCTGCGAAATATGAACTTGTAAAAAAAAAAAAAAACAATTTATTTCTCGTTCTGGTATGAGATCTGATTCGCTTTCCCGTTGTTAATTGATATTATTAATTGTAACGAAATGCATCGAAAAGGCTTTGTCTGTCTGTGTTGCTATTAATAAAAAACACAATGCCTTGATATTATCAGTAGAACTGGATTTATTACTCAAAAGTTAGGACTGCCTCGTTGGTCTAGTGGTCGCAAGCGCTACAGCTGAGCATGAGGTTCTGGGTTTAGTTCCCGGGTCGGGCAAAGTGTTATTGGATTTTTCCATCTGAAATTTTTCAGTCTAGAGTCCGGATTTGTACTCGGTTGATGGCAATAGGCTCGCCCCCTATTACATGCGACTTAAACATAACTGGCGAAGTGTGGGTGTACTGTAGGTACACCTCTGCCTTACCCTTTGGGGAATACAGGCATTATGTTATGTTAAGTAAAGACCCAGTTCTTAAATTACAATTAAAATATCAAGGAATTTTATCGTTTGATGGGAAGGATTGATGAGACTGAACTATGTAGACTTCTTTCTTCGGAGAATATCGGCGTGAAGCTAAACCTTAACCTAACTAAATAATTCTCAACCGTTTTAGAGTTGTCAAGTTAAGCAAAGTGATTAGTAAGAGAGCTACGTCCATCGTTCACGCATAAAAGAGCCTCCAGGAGTCTCGGTTCTTTATCCGGCGCACCCTTGACCGTCATCCGGGCTACTAATCCTTTGACCACACAAGACAAGAAAAGCTGTCCAAGTGTGGACCAGAATAAGCTCGGATGATCGACATAATAATGTGCACCAAACAATAAAATACACCATTTTAAACTCAGACATTGTGTCTATGGCATCATGAATGTATGAGCAGCTTCACCACTTATGGAACGACGTAAAATCGATACCATAGTGTTATTTTTTCATTAACTCGGCCTGGTTCACTGTCCTATGAAAATAGAGTGCCTAACAATCAAGCGTACATTTCATTTGATAACTTTGTTTATGTTCCGGGCCGGATTTTAAAAGGTTAATTTTGTGTTTCATTTGAAATGTTATTTAGGATGATAAAACATATTTTTACAGCGACAACAATTATTTTTGGTTCGTTTGTTTTAATACCGGCGTTGTTAGTACAGTACCTTCTATTTTGAGCATTTCATCATCCATACAAATTCAGCTGTCACGCGGTGATACGGGTTACTTGGAATAGGTTTACAGATATAAATAGCTCGTTTTCATCTTAGGGCAGGTATAGTACTCACTCTGATAATATTTTGAGTTTTGTTATAATAACCGGTTGACATGGAAGCTTCGATTTGTAGTAGAACAGAAAGTTAACAATTATTCGCTTATTCTGAGAGTTACTATGCAACTCTCAAATTTGACAGGAAATTAAAAGAATATCTAACACAGAAATGCTTTTAGTCGATCGCAGAATACCTAGAACAAAATATTTAGTATGATTGATAGATAAATAATTACATACATATAAAACGCACACATACTCTAAAATAAAATTATGATTATTATATTCAAATTTTGACATTTCTCGGGACCGAGAGGGTCCCGGGCCTTTGAAAGGCGTACGAGGGGCCGAAGCCAACTCACAGAGGCCCGTTAGACGTGTTTAATGAAACGAGGCACCAACCGACGATTATACCTGTACGCACTATGCTAGTGTACCCAAGGACAACCCCCGGTTGGTGCAGGACTATTGCAAGATATGGAAACAAAGATATTGGATTATGGATTTGGGTGGCTAAGTGAACTGGTTATCTAGAACTATGGAAAGACTATGGCCCCTGCCTGACCAATATATTTTATAAAATACACAGGTAAAATAGTAGGGGGTGACTTGCACACTCAATAATGGGCCTCCGAAAACGGCCGCTAGCACAAAGTGTCGTAGCGACAAGGAGGCAACATGTCCTGAGGTGCTTATAAGGAATGGAGCGGTATTCCACGGCTATCAGGACAATCCCGGAAGTACGGTCAAGATCCCTACCAGCATCTTACTGGAAAACTTCCTTCCTCCGAGCTCGTTTGCTCCTGCAAATCTCCACTCAAGCCGGCCAATAAAGGCAAGAAAGAGGTGGGAGCTCTGTTCCTCATCAGTTTTCACTCCAGCCGGCCAATAAAGGCAAGCCAGAGGTGAGAAACAAGACTTCTCCCGGGAGATAGGGTCCGTGGGGTCGCTACTGCCCAACAGCTCGCCACATGCTGCCCTGCGGGTTTCTGTATCTCTCTTGGTCTGGCTCCTCATCCTAGACCTCTTCCGGCAAAGTAAACTCTACCGGCACAGATCTAGAGTTTGGAGCGCGCAAGCCCCACCACGACGTCAACGTAGAGATACGGCGGTGGGGATATACAAATTATTATTATGATGTTAAAATTATTATTATTATAATGTTGCCGTGCCCTAACCGGGTTTCATGTTGGAACTTACTTAGATTGTAACAACTAAATGTACACATGCATTCAATAAATAATTTGAATTTGAGTTTGAATTTGCAGTCGTTTAGGCTTATTTTCTTCTTTATTTATCAACCACGCAATTCTTAAAATACTGCGCGTTTCCCGCCTTAAAAACAGATTAGAATACCTGAAATTACGACTCTGAAAACATGCAACCAACGCCACTCAGTGCGGAATAAAGTTAATTATTCACTCGCAGCGTTCTAAACCACATTTAAAGGTACCGTTGTTAACTAGAACGCGGTGAAAGTGAGAGTTTCAAACCAATTACTAACTTAATCCTTGTTAACGTCGGCTGGTTTCAGTTTAGAAATTATATTAAGTAGGTCTACACTAATATTATAATGAAAAAAGATTTGTATCTTTTTGTTTGTAATAAATAAACACAAAAACTACAGGACCGATTTAAAAAAAATCTTTCACCAGTAGAATGCTATGTTATCACTGAGTAACATATGCTATAATGTATATAGTCACGGGGGCAAAACCGCTGGTGGAAGCCAGTTGGAAATATTTTTAGACAAGTATGTGGGTGTTTTAGTATACCTATATATTTTGCCGCTATGATAGGGGAAAACTTTTCAGATTAGGAAACAAAATAAGTATAAATGTCACCTAACTTTTAGCAATTGTGTGTGTTGTGTTGTCATCTGACATTATGCTGAGCTGAGGCCCTTTTGGCATTATAATAATTTGTTTTCTGTTTTTATAGTTTTAAGGTGTATTTTTTGTAATGCCAATAAACGCATTTTTCTATCTTTTCTTTTTCTTTCTTTTTTCAACTGGCACAGAGCGCACAGACTCTTACCTGGAAATTAAACATTATAGTTAACATAAAGGTAACACGTAGGATGAAATGCAGTGTAAGTACATAGGTGCATCTCTACCTAAGACTTCATGGACAACAGAAGTGATATTATGATATTTTGTGTTTCTTAAGAAACGGATTAGTGATGGCTGTTCTTAGCAAACGGAAAGTGCCATACTGTGTCTTAAGCATAACATCAGATACTATAATAACCGTAAAACCCGGTATACGCGTGTTTTCTCGACTTCTCCAGGGCCTTTGATCTGGTGGCGTATGATCTCTTGTGGGAAAAACTTAAGGGTATCAACCTACCACCAGAACTTGTTACACAAAACTTGTTACACTTGTTGAACAGTTTATTGATGCCCTTCTTAAAGAAATCAGCTGGACGGGAGGCAACAAATTCTTCAAAGGCATTTTGTACTGCCTCTCGGGTATTCAATTTTTTTCCCGCCAAGAAGTTATCAAAAAAAAAAAAAAAAAATTTTTTTCGGGTGACCACTGAAAATCAGCGCTGTGCTGTGGGTCATAGCACAGAATTATGCTGAGTGGAAGCCTTCTTGTCACAGTCATGACGTGCAGCTGCCAAATATTTATGTTGTTTATATTTTTGTTATTTGTATGCACGTGTCTCTGTGACAAATAAACCATTTTTTCTTTCTTTCTTTCTTTCAAATTCTGGAAAAAGTAGTAGTCTGTAGGCGCAAGGTCTGGTGAGTAGGGCGGATGACGGAGAGCTTCCAACCCCAGTTCTTGCAACTTGGAGACCGTCTGCTGTGCAGTATGAGGTCGCTCGTTGTCGTGCAGTAGCAGCGGAGACGAGCGATTGATCAATGCTGGTTGGAGATGTGCCAGCTTCTCCATCATTGTGTTCAGTTCTTCACAGTACACATCTGCAGTAATGCTCACCTCGTTTGGTAAGAAGCTGTGATGAATCACACCGGCGCTAGACCACCAAACAGTGACCATCACTTTTCTAGGGGTAAGTTTTCGTTTAGGGCATTGTTTAGGTGCTGAACCAGGATCCAACCAACTTGCTGAGCGCTTGCGGTTATCAAACAGAATTCATTTTTCATCGCAGGTAACAATGCGGTTCAAAATTCCTTCATTTGTGTGTCTGTTGAGCAGTGCAAGGCACGTCTCGACGCGTACTTCGCGCTGGCGATCATTGAGTTCGTGGGCACCCATTTGTCAAGCTTTTTTACCTTGCCAATTTGACGCAAATGGACCAATATTGTTTTGACGCTAACGTCGAAAGCTGCTGCTAATTCAGCCGTAGATTGTGTATCATCAGCTTCCACAATCGCCTTTAATTCGTCATTGTCGACCAAAGTCTTCGGACGACCGCGAGGTTAATTTTTCAGGTCGAAATTTCCAGAACGGAAGCGAGCAAACCAATAACAGGTGGTGCGTTGGTTTGTAGTGTTAGCTCCGTAAACGTCGTTGATGTTGCGTGCCGCTTGTGCCGCGTTGCTGCCACGACGGTACTCATATTCCATAATTACTCGAATTTTTAACGTATCCATGATGACGAAAAAGATTGAAATGCGATGAAAATGTTACACTAATCAATAAAAAAATGACTAACTTTGGACAAAAAAAACCATGTTTTTAAAATAAAATTAATTTGAAATTAGAATTCTTAGCCAAACAAAAATTATTTTGATTTGAAATGGCCAGTACTGCAGAACGGCAATTTCATAGGTAAAGACCTAATATAAACTAACTCAAAGTATTTACCGGTGTTTAGAATAATCCATACTTACATACATTCATTGCATAATCATACGAATGCGCCATGCTAATTGTTGTGTAACCAGATGTCAATGTCAAAACGTCATACAAATAGTTTTCTGACATCTGCGCGCACAGACTACTCTAAGCCGACGGCGCGCCAGTCGTTTACCACAGACTACATAGAGATACTACGTATGTCGATTACCGACTTAACGGAATATTGCCATTTTTAAATATTATACTTTTTTTATTTATGTAGAATTAATTATTGTATATTTATTTTATTTTTATATCTTAATTGTATTTCATGATATGCTGCACCGGTCGACGTCATAACGTCAACGCCGGCTGTCGCTGAAAACCAGCGCTGGGGCTCTGTCTTGCATAGGGTCGCAGCATCATGCTGAGCGATGGCCGTTTTGCGTGAATGTGACGCATATTTTCCCTGAACTTGTTTCCATTTTATAATTTTGTGTTCTTTTTGCGTCATGTTTACCACAAATAAACGTATTTTCTTTCTTTCTTTTTTTTTTACTAATATCCAATGAATTCGAAAGAAACTTTGTGTGGGTCTGTCTGTCTGTATGTACCCTTTTGGAAAGGAGATAAATGTCATCCTAGGAAAGGATATAGGACTACTTTTAGTCTCAGAAATAATCCTAAAGGGGGTGATATAGGGGTTGAAAATTTGTATGGGAAACTTAGCATTTCAAAGTCGGGGATATGAAAATACAAATTTATGTTTTTGGTAAGAAATAAAAAATTACGTGTTTCAGCGTTTTTGTAAAATCACCTCCATAGGGGGTAAAATAGGGGATGATTTTATAATTACCATGATTATTTAAAAAAATATGTACAATGTTTTAAGAGATTTAAGGAATTGAGAATATAGTCAGAGTACGTTTCTTGAGGTAATTTTTATTTCATTAAAATCGGTTCACCCGCTTAAAAATATTTGAATTTAAAATAACTTAGCTAGTAGATATTACGTGGTCAATAGCGGCGCTAGAGCATTTCAAATTAATGATGAAATAAATTATTATTATTTTTAAGCTTAGAACCATAAAAGCCTGTTTAATTAAATAAAAAAAAGATTACTTTCATTTATTAAGTCTGTCTGTCTGTTACCTTTTCAGGCTTTAACAGCTGAATGGATTTTGATGATAAGTATACGGATAGGCTATACCTGATTTAGGACATAGGATACTTTTTATCCCGATAACACGATCCCATGGGATAATTTCCGAAATCCATGCGGGCGAAGCCGCGGGCAGAAACTAGTGCAAATATAAATTCGAATCTTAATAAACAATTTGTAGGAACGAAGTGCCCGAACCGGGGTACTGGTTATTCGCAAAGGGTAATAGAGAAGCAAATACCGAGATTTCGGGTAAATATATAATAATCTTGCTGGCTGGATGGATAAAATAACAAGCTCGGATAACGTTGGTTTGCATTGGTCACTGTTTGGCAAATGCGCCAACGTTCCAACGTGGTTTTCTTATCGTATACAATTACAGGACAGTAGTGGATATTTATTGGAGATCTTATTCTGAGTAGGTATTAAAGTAATCGCAAATTTCTGTGTGGTGTGATCATCGTTAAAAATAACCTCACACACTCCCTTAGGAGTCATAAGGCAGGACTATCATTTTAAGAGCGTTGGGTGGTCAAAGACAAATCATTTATTTCAAATAGGCACATAAAAGGCACATTTACACGTCAAAATTTACAGAAAAATCTAATTGATTCTAGTTCCAAAATGTAATTTCTTATGGAGAAGTGTGGTGGTGATTCATTTGTGTTTTTTACTAATACAAGCCGTGAGTTTAGATGGGATTTCCTATCGGCAAAAATGATGATCTTCCATACAAATAAAAAATTCTTCCTCTGAAGGGGTTAATTATGGGATTTTCATCCCCTATTTAGAGGAAGAATTTTTTAAATATTTTTTTAAAATTTTGGAAAATCCTTCCTTAGTGCTCAAATTTATGATTCTACACCCAACGGTTTAGGCTGTGCGTTGTCTGTCAGGAAATGTATTTAAGATTTTTGTTAAGTAGATTATGGACCTTCTTTCATATCGTAAGAGAAGAATACACTTGGATTAGCCGGTTGGGCATAAGCTAAACGGAGATTATTGAAAAGTCAGGGAAATTAATTAAATACCGATTTAAATTGTCTGTATATTAAAAACACAACTGTCATTCTTTGATAGTTGTATGTAGTGGCTATAACACGGCAAATTGACGTAAGGTGTCAACTTCCTTAACAGTTACAGTCCGGTCGGCGAGAGAATGCGTTCTTAACACCTGTCAGTTGGACAATTTCTAGTAGCAATAAGGATCAAATTCGCATAGCACTTATTCGTTAGTACGAAACTGACAGGTTTCAAGAACGCATTTTCTCGACGGCCAGACTGTAATTTCCCTGGCAGTATTTTAGTTGAATAAAGTGGTCACTATTATGTTGATAAGTAAATGATTACCTTTAATTTTCTACCTAACGCATGACTGGATTAAAACAAAGCAAGCCTACTCACTATCACAAATATTCGCCTGTAACGATCCTGAAACTCAAAACCAGTGAATTTTGCTGATCAGAATACGCCCTAAGATCCGTATCAAAAGGGCAATAAAGCCATTTCTTGGCCAATAAGGGTGGGCCATAAAACTTTCACGTAACATGGGCTGTGGTCTGTTGGTAAGCTGCAATTTTTATTGTCTTCGCAGTGATCGAATGTTTGTTTAGACACGTAATGTGGGCGAACCCTTATCTGTATTGGTGTGGACGTGTCGAGTGAAGTGGGGTGTTTGTCTTGTAGCTATAATTGAAAACAGAGTTAGAAGAAATTGTAATGAATGTGAAACTTTTATGACAATGACCAATACATTTTCTTTATGATAATTCGGTGAGAATGCAACAAAATGATAGGTAATATGTATAATTTTTTTTTGTAATATTTTATGATGATATTAAGAGGGCTTATCCTAAAAGTTGGCATCGTCGGAAATAGCTGTCAAATATTTAACTGTTTTGATTAATTTGGCAATATTACTGTATGGTATATGAAATGTGGCTAACTAGTGAACTAAAATATTGATTTTGAAATGCAATAGGTAATATCGTAACACTGAATATTTCGTTTTAGATGTAAAAAAAGTATTTGGAAACTTTCCAAATGCCTTTTTTACACCTTACATTAATTAATTATTAATATTCTAGTTCGCTAGTTAGTTACATTTCAAATTTCCATACAGTCATATTGCCACATTAATCAAAACAGCGAAATAACTGACATCTATTTGCGACGTTGCCCACTTTCAGAATGAACGCTCTTATGTTCAGTTCTGATTAACTCTCTGGGAATGAAACAACATGGTAGGTAGTCTGTAGGTGTTTCTTTTCTGAATAAATAAGTATTCTTATTATGTTAAGTTCTGACACTTACAGTAACGTCGTCCACCTTATCACACATAATCGCACAATTTATAAGACAATAATTAGGTCACGTGGTAATTAAATAAACCAAACAGCATTATCAATAACAGATCCACTAGCCGAAGACTCATTAAGCCTCTTTTAAATGTACTCCAATACATTTACAGAAACGAAACGCAAAGGAACAAAGACTACATACAATTTATAATGAATCCAAGTACAATTCGTACAATGGTATTATCGTACTCGGATCGGAACGTTCGCCAATAAAATACTCTCAAAAGAGAAACAATGGAAGCATTAACACTCGATTCTCGGTACCGTTTCCTATCGAGTTTCAATTCCAGAAAAACGCATCGTATCGAGAATCTGGAAACGTATAAAAAGTAGAGCGTATCGGTATTATAGCAGAAAAACCTTATAAGTGTTCTTGCACGATGTAAAGTACGGTAAATTGAGGCGACTACAAGTTTGGCTGTTATAAAAAGGATAGTGTAGGTATAGGCTATAGTTATTAATTGATATATCTAAGAATGGTGAAAAGCTTATCCAGTGACCGACGTTAATGATAGAAAGAAAAAAAATAAAATATTTTAGGTGTATAGAGTGCCGCTAGCGGCGTAATAGTGGCGCTGCCTCAGCCCGGCGAAAGTGCCGTAAGCATTGCATTGTCATTGTTACTGTCACCTGCTATTTTGTGTGATTGTTGAGCCCGCCGCCCATTGTATTGATTGATCGTATTTATTTTAGATAATTATGTCTAAAGTCACTACGATGGCTGAATTTACGAAAAAATGAAGTAGCAAATGAATATGACTGAAAAGTAGGTTACGTTAGGTTAGAACTGTGACCACACAACGCCAGGGTCCGTTTAGGCACAAGAGAATGTAATTTTTTTGGGAATGTGGCGTTCTACAGCGAACTAACCTCAACAATCAAAAAAAAATAACAATGACCCGGCTAAAGTGCCTTACGGCACTTTAGCTGGGCCGAGGCAGCGCCACTATTTTGCCGCTAGCGACACTTTATCCGATAGGAGAAATCCGAGGAGATCCGTTTATAGACTACCAATATTTTATTTGGGACACTTTTATTTGGGATAGCTCTGTGAATATGCGTAGTTAATAATAGATACACAACGCTACAAGATTCTTTTGGCGCGTGGCCAAAATAGGAACTAACGCCGCCATCTTGTTTTGTCATAAAAATTTCTGTGATATAGGTACCTAATTAGAGAATAGCGAACGTTAATGAGAGTTGCATAAAAATAGGACTTTTGAGCTTAATATTATCAATAGCGCTCAGCACTTGTGCGCGCTAATTTATACGTTCAATTTGTTATCGTGTCATGAATGTTATGATGGAAGGTTTTGGTACCAATTTGGATATTTTTATGTTTGTGGCAAAAAACTGTTGTTTTTCGCAGCCTTTTGTTTTATTTCAAGTTTTCGAGAATACTGTTAATTTGTCCTTTTGACAAATCAAAAGAATTTGAAACAATTCCGTCAGACTTATGTGTGTTCGTTGAGGAACAAATAGATCTCCCGTAATTGCACGAGACGTACAATCATAAAAAAGTATGAGACATGACTGCAAGAGAACATAAAATGGCTTGAGGTCGTGAGGGAAAAGAGGACCCCTTCTACGGTAGAGCAGCAACCATGCTCCAGTTCTGACTTTTGTGTAAGCCACTGTGCGCCGCCCCGATGACGGCCCGTCGGGGACCTCATACCGCTAGAGACCCATAAATCGTCTACTGCGCAAAACAAACCACGTGGTGCGTCAAGCCTCAACTTTAATGGCACGAATTGTACGTATATATAGGTACAAATAAATAAAATTTAAGTGTCTGTTTTGTAATGTCAAAATAACAGCTTTTTACTAAATGCATAATTATGATGAAAGTGGTAGTTAGTACAAAACATTTTTTTTTTCTGTCTTTTTGTTTCAGCTAATCTCCGAAACGGCTGGACCGATTTCGTCGGGTCTTTCACTGGTGGATTTGGGTCCACGCGGGCGAAACCGCGGGCAGCAGCTAGTACTTTTTTTCTTGCCTCCATAGCTATACATATGTATAAATTAAAATCGCTTTTCGTGTTTGTCTGTATGTCCGCGTTGTTCTTCTAAACCACGCAACAGATTTTGATGAGGTTTTCACCATTGTTCAGAGAATTTATTCCGGAAGGTTTATGTGTATAATACGAGTACGTTAGTATTAAAGTTACATTAAACTAAGAAATCTCGATGTCTTGTAGTTGTCAAGTCGTAAAATCCGTGTGAAACAGGAGTGGGTCACTAGTACTTTTTTTTTTGTACTGTTTATAAAAAAAAAATACCTACGTATTTTTACAAATATTAGTATCTAAAGAAATTAATTTATTTTAGCAAACAAAGTTATAAAACTTTTAAGATTCTACGACAGATTCATCATAAGTTACTCATTGATAAGGCACTCAAACTTTGTACTAAGCTAATCCAGCTTTAAGCCCCAAACATTTTGAAGATTGATTTTAACGTAGATATGTCTACTACAGTTTTAGCCAGTAATCCTATTACCGGCTTATCATCCCATTACTTCAAAGGCCTTTTAGGAATATCGGAACAACTATCGGGAATCTGTCTTAACCACACTGCCAGTACATTTCCATATATCAGCTAAGAAAAATATTTGGAAAAAACATGGGATGAGATTAATATAGTTTCTGCTTAGATTTAGTTTTGTTACTAAGTAGGTATTATTGACATAGATGAATGTTTTAGCATTTCTGATGTAGGACCTTTTTTGGGATCTAGGCTACACACATAACTACGAATTAAAAACATAATGAAAACTAAAACAAAATCAAAATGGAATGTTTTTAATTCAATTTCCATTTTGTTTGTAGTTTTAATTATGTTTCTAATTCAATTTTGATGTTGATTTTTAATTTAATTTAATTTTGATTTTGTTTGCATCTTAATTTATACAATGATTTTAATAATGCTTTCAATTTTTAATTTGTATGAGTATACTCACCTAATTTAGTCACCGCTCAACATCAATAATTATGCATGATGTGCTTACCTATAAGAAATTGGTACACTAGTTTATAAGTCCCTTGGATGTATCATGTCATTGTATCAATTGTTGGTGAGCCAAATAAATAAAATAAAAATAAAATAAAATAATTTATATTTTATTTCTAACCGTCTCTGTGGTCTAGTGGTTAGACCACCTGTCTAAGACCCAGAGTTCCCGGGTTCGATTCACAGTGGGGGTAAAATTTTCTACTCAGTTTGGTTGGTGATAGGGCTTGTTCTAAGGCAGCCTGGCTAGCTACCACCATCTTATCTAAGTCTGTCGCCATAACAACAATGTTAGCAGCATTGTTGTGCTTCGGCAATCAGAGGTAAGATAGCCAGTTCCTCTGTGGTTGAGGATTCCAAGTGAAGCTCGCTTCCACCTTCGGCCTGATCAGCACTTACCATCAGGTGAGATGCAGGGCAAGAGCTTCGCCGTTGTGGATAAAAAAAGGCCAAAAGGTTCTGGAGTGGCAACCGTGTACCAGAAGGCGCATCGTTGGAACGCCTCCCAGAAGGTTGACCGTTGACCTTGTGAAGGCCGCGGGAATCCGCTGGATACGAGAAGCACAGGACCGGGTGATTTGGCGACGCTTGGGGGAGGTATACGTATGTCCAGCTGTGTGCATCTTTAGGCTGAAATGATGATGTTATAGCAAAAGTTTAAACATTTCTCAATACAGTTGTCCGACTAATATAACTATTCGTTTATTTTCACTCTTGTCATCGTAATTTCATTGATTTAATTCATATATTGGCTACTATTCCCTTCCAAGTCTTTTTTTCATTAGTCTTGAAATATTATTATGTAATATGCATTCCTTGAAAAAGTTCGATATCGTCGCTGTTCTATCTGAATCCTATTCCGTGGCCTTTTACGATTGTTTGTGTACGGAAATAGATAACTATAACTGGGTTCCCTACTTGAAATTGAATGACGTAAGATCTAATAATACTTGCTTGAAAACGTTAACTCGATAGTACTTGAAATCGATAAATTATGAGCGCGACAGTTCACTACCTCGATGCATCAAAATCTCGAATAACTATAAGCTCGAATGATCGGCAGCGCGAAGCTCATTATCTTGAAACATCATTTCTCGAACGACCATCTAATCAAATTACAGAATAGTTTTAAGGGTTTTTATTTGAGTACAATTTATTGAAACATTATATGCGTAGAAATATAAATCAACTATAATCATGAAAAATAATGATAGTAATAAAATAGCATTACAAATACCTACTTATTTTACCAAATAGGTAAACTTATCTATTACGAATTATGGAATAAATGTCATAAGTATTACGAAAAAAACAACTAAGTATAATTTTGTATGATTTACAATGCAAAACATTTGCAAAATACCTCTCAAGAAATCGAGTAAACCCATTTTCACATAACCTGACGGAAAATATAAATATAGCATTCTTCAGTTTTCCGAGTAACAAACCCATATACAAAGGTTTATTTAAAATAATAAAGTACAACTGTTTTAATAATTGTGGACAACTCTGAAAAGTTCCGTCCGTTATCCATACTTAAGATATATATTTTTTAAATACTTATGACAATTATTCCGTATTTCGGAGATAGATAAGTTTACTTCTTACCTATTTGGTAATATAACTAGGTATTTGTAACGATATTTTATTGCCATCAATATTTTTCATGATTATAGTTTATTTATTATTTCTACGCATACGTATATTGTTTCAATAAATATTGTACTCAAATAAAAATCCTTAAAACTATTCTGTAAATCGATTAGATGGTCGTTCGATAAATAATGTTTCAAGATTATGAGTTTCGCGCTGCCGATCATTCGAGCTTATAGTTATTCGAGATTTTGATGCATCGAGTTAGTGAACTGTCGCGCTCATAATTGATCGATTTCAAGTACTATCGAGTTAACGTTTTCGAGCAAGTATTATTCGTTCTTACGTCATTCAATTTCAAGTAGGGTAACCCACTATAACTATATTGAGTCCATTTCCGTCTCAAGATTGGCTGTAGGCATTCGCAATTACTTTATATTCCAATAACAATAAACCCGAGTCTTATACTGAGCGCAGTACTCAAATATTGTTGTTTTGATCTTCAAACCAAGGAGGTTTCTTGAAAGGACCGCAGTATGACTTGTACTGGAAACATCTATCAACATCTAATTGGTATCTTGTAATTGAACTGTGTTCAATTATTGTACGACATTATTTTGTTGTGTTCAATTCTTTCTTACCTTTTTGATGAGGCGATTTTCAACATCTAATTGGACTGTAAGGTTTTTAGTGTTTGTAATTTATTATTTTAGGTAAAAGTGATCATTGTTTTAATAGTTTTATGTATCTTCATAGACACAGGTTGGTTAGAAGCTGAGTGAAAAAAAGCAAGAACATCGACGAGCCGTATGATGTTATGGGTCGTTGTTCACTTCCCTATTGTGAACATAGATAATCCTTTAGTCATCTTTTACTACGCCCACGGGAAACTGGGGGTATTCTCTGAGCACATAACATCTCATTTCCCTATTACAGTTTGATGGCATACTAAAATATTGTTATTACCAGACCTACATGCATTCAAAGGATCTTCCGAGAATTATGTTACTATACAGATTACAGAGCAACACCTAGATTCAAGCTCCATACCATTAAAATTTATGTAAAACGTATACAGCCAAGTCTGAATTTATATACGAAAAATATACATAAAATGACGTCATCCTGCAAATTTTATACACGTCATTTTGTAAAATTACACGTCGTTCATGCAAATTTCGTATAAAATGTTAATTTTCTTGGAGGTGTTACCATTTTGATACAATGGCCACATTTGGATCAAGGACCGTTAGTAATGGCGTTATTACGATGGCTCATTTCTTTCTTTCTTTTTTTGTCACAGTTTCCTTCAAAACGAAGGGTCGTTGGAAATAATTTTGACATAAAGAAGATGTTTAATTTTACGTGCGGTTTGAGTTCTGTCTTACGTAAATGGGGTTCAAGATTTTGGTGGACGTCTTGTTTTTGACGAGATTTGCGCTTTAGATTAGAACAAGCTTTTTCGTGATGAGATTTCACATAAAAAGTCTTGGTTATATTCACTTAAAAACTATTGCTATTGAAATACAGGGTGGCAGGGTCATCGACGGGAAAACTGTTACCATGAATTCAGTACATGATTCTGAAGCCCCTGAGCTAAAAAAGAAATCATCTGTTTCATAGAAAAGTGCAATACCTACGCGGTCAAAATTTATGGAACAGCAGATTTTTTTTAAATAACCGACGAAATATTTCATTGCTGGGGGTTCCGGAAATTTACCCTATATAAACTATACAGGGTAGCAGCACCCTGTATAGTTTATACAGGGTCAAATAAATAAGCGAGCGAAACCTTGCAGACGTGAAGGGTATCGATATCAAAGACGATAAAAGAAAAATAAAAGTGATTTAATATTTTTTTTGGGGGTCAACGTCCGCTGGTAGTTTTGTTACTTGAAGTTTGAGTTGAGAAAATCTGTTTTTTTTTGTTTTATTGTGTTTAGATATAGATGCCCGTGCGTCTGCGGAGTTTCGATAGTTAATTTAATTTCTTCACAGAAAGGTAACCAAAATAACACATTAAAGTATTGCTGGAACCATCTAAAAAAATCGGCCAACTGCGTGTCAATGAATGGTTCCGTAGTTGGGATGAATTTATCCCAAAAACAAATTGACATTGTAGTTGAAAAACTTGTTCTCCCATACATCGATATACGTCATGACGGTATCTAGTTGGGGTATACATCCATATTATTTGAGAATGCTATACATTTCTATCGTTCGGAGTAGATTAGACTACGCAAGTTTTTTATATGATACTAGCGCCGTACATAATTGTGCCAAGCAGGATAAAGTCCGGAATCAGTACATGCGTATTATAGGGTTTTATAAAAAGTACTCCTATCTATGTCATGGAGTCAGAGTTACTATTGTAGCCTTTATTTGTGCGTCGTTCCTTCCTTGCTGGTAAATTTTGGCTTAAGATAAAGTCACTCGGCAATACGCGACAGTTCACTACCTCGATGCATCAAAATCTCGAATAACTATAAGCTCGAATGATCGGCAGCGCGAAGCTCATTATCTTGAAACATCATTTCTCGAAAGACCATCTAATCGATTTACAGAAAAGTTTTAAGGATTTTTTGTTTGCATTAGATACCAGGGGCCTTATTATGAAGTATTAATGCCATTATTATTCCACTGCGAAAAAAGGATGGTGCTAACGGCCTTGTATAGCTCCGTCTCTCACTCACACTGGAATAATGATGGCATTAATACTTCATAATAAGGCTCCTGGATTATTAATTTAGATACAAGTAGACTTATAGAAGAAGAAGTTTTGAAATTAATAATGTGGATAAACCTAAACGTCAATTTAAAATGCAAAATGTATTGCTCATTTGTAGTAAATTCTTTCATTCTTTTTCTTTAATTTTTTTTTTTTTTCTTTTCTTTTTTTTTTTTTCTTTTACAAAATATATTCAGATGCCTCCAAGGATAAACAGAGGATAGGCGCTGCTTTTCTAGATATACAAAAAAGGAGTTCATAAAACTTAATGTAAATAATCTTCAAATATCCATTATGCACGCTGAGCTTATTAGTATTGCAGAATCACTGTCATAAATTAAATCAAATAGTAAAGATATTAATTTTGTAATATTTACTGATGCTAAAAGTGCACTTCATCATTTAGTGCGATGCACTCTGGGGTATTCCCTTGGCTTATTACATATTAAGTACCTTATGCGAACTTAACACTATAAATAAGAAACTAATATTGCTGTAGATACTTTCCCATATTGGTCTAATTGGTAATGAAACTGTAGATACATTGGCCTGAGAAGGTGCGCTTGATGGTATTAATGTCAATTGCTTGCTTTACTGCACGAATAAAATCGGTACTGTTAAAGAGTTTTCTACCGGGATATGTGTCGGAGCGTGGAAGTCTGGCATCGTTCAAAACAGGTTTTTTTCGTTTCGAATGATGTCTAGATTTATCATGCGTCCGTCTCATTTATTTGTCAATTTGTTTTTGTTTTGTTGTCTTGCAATTTTATTGAATACCTATATCTAACTATTGAAATATTAATTATTATTATTATCTTACACAAATTTATTTTATTTAAGTATACATACACACATTGCAGTATAAAACTGATTTACATCCGTCACCTCACGCTTCAGGTCCAGTTGAAAACCAGCGTCAGGCACTAGTTGTCTGGCTTTTTTTGCTGAACTGGGCCTATTTGGCGCAGCCGCGAGGCACACATTCCTGCTAGTATCTTACAACGCACTTTACACTTTATATTCTTTCTTTTTACTTGTGTGCATTTAATCTGTGCTGTGAAAATACATTTAATAAATAAATGTATTTTCTTTATTTCTTTTCTTTACCAAATTGTGGTCTGAATACTCGTATTTTAACAAAAGATCACTTACCAAGGGAATTTTGTACAAAACTTTGCAACCAGCTTTGCCCCGAGTTTGAAAAATGCAATATGGGAAGGTATGACATTGTGACGAGTTTTAGACTTCGCTCAGGACACATTCCATTAAATAAGTTTGGATTCCTGATGAGAAAAGTCAACTCTTCGAATTGTACTGAATGTGATGTTATAGAGGACGTATATATTATCACATCTTGATGGAATGTGTTCGTAACGAAGCATTTAGATATTTGGTACTTCAAAACGCGGTGTCCCCTTTCAATGTTGGATGGTGTAATAGCATTTTGCCCTTTCTTCTTTTGGAGGAGGCCACATTGCTTTATAGGCTTACACATACAGGTATTAAGAATAGATCAACATAAGTTTATAAACATACATGTTACAGTGTATGATTTGTCATCTACAAATCATACATATTAAGTGTATGTTTATTATACATATTAAGTCAGTTGATTTTTGTAGTTGTTTTAGTATTGTAATATGTGATATTTTCATGTCTATTCTAACGGGGGTGACATGTTCAAATATGAACAAACCTCCATTAATTCATGAAGATTTAAAATAAAATAAAAAATCGATATACGTCAAGGTGAATTTGCAAACAAAAAAATGTGTGATAAAACTGCAAATTAACTATTTTCGGACTTTTTCCTTTAGATGTGCTGTGAGACCTTGCTTCCTCCCAAATTGTATGATTCTAGTTCAACAAGAGGTACCCCGTAGGTTTTGATTTATTTGCGAGTATCAAAATATGTCGTATAAATGGCCGTATTTTTTATTGTGTTGACTTAAAAGCTTGTTTTTTTTAGAGCTCCAAAAGACCATAGACACGTATTTGATATTAAGTTCAATTTGATACCTCCACGCGTTCCTGAGAAAAAGGGTCTTGACAGACAGACGGACGGACAACGAAGTGATCCTATAAGGGTTTAGTTTTTGCCTTTTGAGGCATGGAACCCAAAAATACCAACGCATTACACTACGAAAACAACATATTAAAAAAAACAATTCTTTATTATTATTTTGAGCCTATGTCGACCCCCTGCCAGGCAAAGGCCTCCCTTGCTCCTGTCCACTCCTCTTCAGCTAGTGTGGAGCAATCCTGTATGCAGGCGTCAACCTCGTCTCGCCATCTTCCCTTGGTTCTGCCTCGATGTCGACAGACGTTTTCTGGGACCCACGTGGTGGTAAATTTAGCCCATGACTCGTTCGACATACGGCAAGCGGGCGGACACGCCCAGTGTGTTACTTAAGACCAAAATATTCCAAAAAAACTTATCTTCGTCTAGGTACCAACCTATCTAGGCCGCAATCTAATTTCGAGCTCTGTTTATTCCGACCAATAAGCTTAAGATTACTTCTAAAAATCGTCGAGAAGAGATTGCTTAAAAAAGGACCAAGATTATTCCGATGAGGCGAATCAAGGGCCTACGTAGACCATTAGAGTTCATCAACCCGCCTTAGTATCGTCAGGACCATGGTGCCGTTCGTTAAAATCCGTCGCGTCGTTTCACACAGCAAATTGCATCAAAAGAATTCCGTTGATTTCAATTTGAAGTCAATCGTTAGGGAGTGAATTTTCAATTGAATACTGAGCTGGTGCTGATAACTATGGCTATTCAATATCAATTCAGGTATAAGCTGATTGGAGAGCTGAATTTAAAGCTATTTCTGACGATGTGTTGTTGTCTATAAAACTCTTCAAAATATGCTCTATTTGAATAAGATGAGACCCGCACTAATGATAAAGCTTTGGTAGAATGGAATGGACTAAAACTTTTTCCAAGTGGAAAATAAAGCAAGCCCATCTATTTTATTACTTTCTTAATTTATTTTTACTATTCTATCCAATTTAATTTAATTGGATTTATATTTTGTCCATCACCTTATTTAAATTTCGGCTTACCTACGCAATACAAAAGTAAGTACTAACTCCATTAAAAATGTGTCAAAATTGCAGACGTTTTATGAGTTTTTCAGACAATTTCAGTTCAACAATTAATGGGTTTAATAACGTGTTATCGGCTCTCAGTTTAAAATTACGGCCCAGACTTATGACGACGCCAATGGTAATCGGAACCAACTCCATTAATATCTGAAACAATAAAAACGTCATATTGAACAGTTTTCAATAACCATTAAAGTCAATATTTTGATTAGGTTTTTCAGACTATAAATTAAGATAAAGAATTTTATTAAGTACCATATCGACGGGTAAAAGGCAAAAGGGGTCAAGCACCACAGATCATATTGTTCAGGAGAATAAAAAGAAAGTTTTAATAAAAAATATCTCTTTATTGCTTTATTGAATCACATCACAATCTTCAGAAAAGTTTACTAAAATTCAATGTTCTTTAATAATTTTACATCAAAATAAGCCTGAAATCAATAGTTTCAAAGATAGATGTCGTTTGACTCCAGGTTTTTACCATGTTTATCGCATTTGCGAGGGGTCAAGTAACAATATTTAATATTGGAATATTTAGATTTTGGCCTAAGCTTCATGTTAATAAAGTAATATTTTATTTTATTTGGCACAACAGATCATAGAACTAATTCAGATTTTGGCTTAAGCTACTATAATCTTAATACTTACAGTATTATTTTATATTTGGCACAGCAGGTAGGTAATAGAACTATAAATTATATGTATTAAACTAAAACAATACAAGGAACAAAACTGAGATCCAAAAAACAGCAGTTACCTAACTGTTAGTACATACAACAGCATGTTATCACATTATTTGAGTAAATAAACCACAATAATTTGGTAGGTACTTATCTCTTACTATAATAACAAAGTGAAAATCAAAAAATTTTAACCAATCTTTTTTCATACAATTATTATTAATGAGTGTTTTCTTCTTCATCCTCTTCATCAGTTTCAATCAATTCGTCCCTTTTTCCGGTTTCGTAAGGCATTTTTAGATTTAATAATGAAAATAAAATTATTTAAGAAATGGGCCAAGCGCCAATTATGTTTAGTTGACAATCTTTACTATTGGTGTTAAGCGACGTTATAGTATTTCATTTTCTTATCAATAGTGTTAAGTGAAAAATTATTACTAAACAAATAAAAGGAATATGGATACAAACGACATATTTATTTCTAATATTGTTTTTAAAATTATGCCAAATGACAAGACGATAGAAAAACTTAATATACAAAATGGTCCTTCAACCAAGCAAGGTAAAGTCGGTGTCGCTTGAGCACTTTTGGTAAGTATCGATTTGGCAATTCAGTACAAATAATTCTTTGGTGCAAGTGACTTTTTTTCATGCTCGAAAAACGATACTATGACCATTCGAAAGAGAAAAAATAGTGGAGTTGGGGTCAATAAAAAAGTTAAGACCGCAAAATGTGGCGCTTGACCCCTTTTGCCTTTTTACCGTCGATATTGACTGAAATTCGTTGAACCCTTATGATTAAATGTTGGGTTGAAAAAGAATCATCAATAAAACTCTATAAGTTAGAATTGGCTTCAAATGTCATGATTTCATGAAATAGTCATGCAATAGGGTAATTTGAAGTAAGAAAGTTATATTGAAGATTTTGATGGTTATTATTCTGTAAATACATACTTATTACGTTCGCGAATCATATTTTAATCAACATACAACCTTCTTTTTTTTTTTTCAATGTGCAATTATCAAATAACTTCTCCCGCTCTGGGCGGAGCGGGAGGGCGTGTCACACTCTTAGTGACTAAAACCCACCCGTGTTCCTTCAGTTGCCTGTACGTTGCCAGGGGCCACGGTATCCCTTTAGGACTTACCCGCGACCCCGGCAGGCATTGGTCCTAAGGGACCCCGCCATACATACAACATACAACCTAAGACTGATCTGAAAATTGCAAAATACGTAAGAACATTTTAATTTCGCGGGCTACCCTTGCGATTTTGCCTTAAAACACACGTATAACCACTGCACAGAATCTTTTGCGTGTGCGTGAACCTTTAGACCATTAGTGGCAACCGTTTTTTACTCACGTTAGAACTTTTTTAATAATACCCACTTTTTCTCTTTCCTTAAGAAATAAATTTGAATAGCACTGGACTTTAAAAATTCCGGATTTTAAATCATTTATGTTTACGGAGGAGTTCGTGCTAATTAAAGAGTTTTGTCAACAATTTTATAAAATTATTTGAGCTTGACGTACTTGCTTAAATATTTATAAGGCAGCTTAAATTCTTCGGAATTGAGGTCACACAGGTCGTTTGTAACAAACAATTTTACCGTTATATTGTTGGTTTATTGTAATTAATCCATACAAATTGCCTGATTTGGTGATGCTTAAGCGTATTGTTAACAAGCTGCTAGATTGTGCATTATAAAATAACATTACATAATATTTTAGACGACTATAATGTCTTTCGAAGAATATAATTATCTAGTCATTGAATAGTTTTAGTTAAGTTAGTATATAATTTTGCTTGATTTTTATTGATTAATTAGTTATAAGTTGTTATTTGCCCACTTGTAAATATTAAACGTTTATTAACATAAATTAATAATAAATAAAAAACTCACGAAATTATAAATTTTCTTTACTAACCTTTTTTTCACATCAGATCTTAGGATTTTCACGCATCTTTTGATTTTTTCGCACAGATTCGCGATCGCAAAAATGTTACTAGCACTTAAATCGGCGGTGCTACCAATCCTTTTAGCCGCCTTTACGACATACCTACATATATTATGACGAAGAGTCTCATGTGCTGTCAACTAATCTATCCTATACATTACCAAGAATACGAAATCTGTCATCATTAAAACAATATCCTCTTCCATTATAAACACAGAACGTAAATCTAAGATCATTTAAAACAGAAGAAAATCAAATAATAATTAAACCCACGCTGCGCCTGTCTACATTTCGCTGAAAGACAGTAGATTTATATTAATCTTAGTACGAAAACCAAAGTATACGGAACAATTCAAACAGTTCAAAATCCTGAAGTATAATTATTATATCTCTTCTTGCCAACATTCATTAACAAAAGTTTTTGTTGCGATGAAAACGATATTTCAAACAAACTTTATAATTAGACATGGATAAACTTAGTTAATGTTCCAGGAAGTACATTTCTGCGCCAAATCTTCGGGTATTATGACTCATTTACTCAAAGAGAGTTTCTCGCCCGTCGAGAGGAAATGTCCATGCGAGTTTCATAGAACGGTTGCCATTATCGCAATCATGTGTTTACTTACCTTTATGCGAGAAAAAGGAATTACCTACGATTATGATTATCTCGTAAGGCGATTTTTTTGCAGAAACTGATTACTGATATTCGAAAGTTCGAAATAAAATGTTCACTCTTCTAATTTATTTAAAAAGCGAAGCGATTGTCGCCTCTTGACATGCGAGTATCCTCTCGATTATCGCCTATTCGTGGCGATAAACTTTCTCAATGTAAATGGAAATGAGCTGATGTAAATGTACGCTTTCACGATTGTTTATTTTAATAGGATTATTGCTAGCGTTTCCTTCTGTTGTATTTACTTACGTTTATTTCTGTAAGCACGTTAATAATATCATCCAAAACCGAGGAGTTTGTGTGTTTTACATTTGAATTGAGTTTCGTGGGTGTTCAGCTTCAGAAACTTACAAGAGTAGAACAAATAACACGTTGAATAACAAAGAACGAACAACAAATTTTGCATATGAACGATTTCATAACTCCAAGATGTGCCTTGTGTAAGTTTCACATGACATCTCGCTGTAATATTACTTTGCTCGAAGGCACTAAATAACAAACTAAAATAAATACAAAGGTTACATTGCTATGAAATTTCACACCCACTATCTTTCTCGTCCCAGACTCCCACGCCTCTAGGCAAACGCATCAAAGTAGTGACTTAAAGTTCACATACTTTCAACCGACGAAGTTCAGTTAATTATCTCTGGGCTTGGAACTTGGAAGACACAACTAGATAGCACAAATTGAACAATAAGAAACGAATTTTGTTGGTAACATACTCAATTATAGAGTTTTGGTACATTTAAGTTGTTCATCAAACAAGAGTTGACATTAAGTTGTGTGTAACTTATTCAAGATTGATACGAATATAGTTATGTTTGTGAAGCTCTACTGTTCCTTTCTATGAATAAAGTTCATTAATTACATGTCGAAGTATTATTAGTTTCAGCTTTAAAGTTTTTTATCCAAACGTTCCCGGTAGATTTGACTGTTTCGATTAAAAGGGAACTGAATATAAAAAAAAAAACTGCTACTTCTATTAAACAGAGAAATTTAGCTGTGAAAGGTACCGAAATAAAGAATAAGTCTTTTGTGAAAAATCCATTTGCACGCCCTAAAATTAATTTTCTGACAGCTCTCAATCAAAATGCGGGAATTGTTCCTTAATTTAAACTTTTCGTCTAAACTAATATTATAAAGAGAAAATATTTGTATATTTGTTTGTAATTAATAAACTCAAAACAATTGGACCGTTTTTTAAAATTCTTTCACCAGTTGAATGTTGTATTATCACTGAGTAATATAGGCTATAACTTATAAAGATATCACGCGGGCGAAGCAAGAAATTAATATTAAGGTAATCTGGATGTTTATTTAATTTTGCCTTGAACTTATTATTCATTAAAGTGAATGGCTAACCATTTTAGGCATTTCTTCAAAATCTAAACTATAACTGGCCTTAAACAACGTACAACAGAATAAACTCAAGACCTCAGACACCCCAATTAGAATATTAAATCATAAAGCTAAAATAACATCTGTAATTTAATTTAGATAAACCAAACCATGCCATTTTTAGGGTTCCGTACCTCAAAAGGAAAAAACGGAACCCTTATAGCATCACTTCGTTGTCTGTATGTCTGTCTGTCTGTCAATCTATCAAGGCCCTTTTAATTATTTCTCAGGAAAGCGTGAAGTACTTATAATCAAATACATAGATCTACGGTCCCTTGGAGCTCTAAAAAAATCAAGATTCTAAGTCAACAAATAAAAAAATACGGCCATTTATGCGACACATGTATACATATGTATACACATAATACTCGCAAATAAATCAAAACCTGTTGACCTAAAATTATTAAATTTGGCTTGAAGCAAGGTCTCACGGTACAAGTAATGGAAAACGTTTGAAAAACCATTAATTTGTAGTTACATCATTTTTTTGGATTTTAAAACTTACATTTGCAGTTGAAGAGTATGGGACGATGTATACCTGGTATAATGGGAACATGTTTTTTCAACTACAATGTTAAGTTTGTTTTTGGTATAAATTCATCCGAACTACGGAACCCTTCTTTGTGCGTGGTCCGACACGCACTTGGCCGGTTTTTTATAAAGTGGTTGTCCTGACTAATCGTAAAACGGTAAAAAAGGTATACTTAGTCGTGCATTTAAGAAGCCATTATCGCTATGAGATAAGGCGTACCTTACTCAGAGCGATAATGGCTTCTTAAATGCACGACTGAGTTTAGTTTTTTCTTAAATTTAACTTCCTTAACTGAAATATTTTATTAACTTGTTAACGATCTAATTTAAGTTACAGTACCTGGTCGACCGATCTCTGCTCGGCTGAAAATATAGAATGCTCATTTAATAGTATAAGATAGTTCATACTAATTCCATGCTGCCATGACATTATTCTAAGGTAGCCAACTCGTTCTAAACTTTGGTCGACGGAA
Source organism: Xanthia icteritia (assembly GCA_949128155.2). Lineage (NCBI taxonomy): Eukaryota > Metazoa > Arthropoda > Insecta > Lepidoptera > Noctuidae > Xanthia > Xanthia icteritia. The sequence goes on along the minus strand of OX421942.2, from coordinate 7,682,136 downwards.
CTCTGCTCTGGTGAAAATACAAAGAAAACGAATTTTCCCAGATTTACGAGACCTAGCTAGATCGATTTTTCGCCCCCGTAATTACCCCCTATATTATTAACTTTCATATTCTATAATATTTCTATAATATTGGAACTTTCATCGAAAGATTACAAATATATATATATACAGGGTGGCAGAAACATCGACACAAAGTCTGTTAACATGGATTCAGTACATGATTCTGAACTTTTAACATGGATTCTGAAGATGTAAAAAAAAAAAGAAAAAAAAAATATCTGCTGTTCCATACATTTTCACCGCGTAGGTAACTAACGTATAAAAATATATTCATGTCCTAACCCAAGTCATGGTCTACCCATGTGCCAAATTTCATCCAAATCCGTTCAGCCGCATGAAAGCGTAACAAACAAACAAACAAACTCACTTTCGTATTTATAATATTACTAGCTGCGTCCTGCGGTTTCACCCGCATAAGTCTCGATCTCGAAGGAATATTGGGATAAAAAGTATCTTATGTTCTAATTCAAGTCATGGCCTACCCATGTGCCAAATTTCATCCGAATCCGTTAAGCTGTTTTAGAGTGAAAGCGTAACAAACAAACAAATAAACCAACAAACTCACTTTTGCATTTATAATATTAAGTTAGGATAGTTAGAATTAGGATTAAAATTCGCTTTTTTATCCCCTAGACTAATTTGACATGTGCAAAACTTAAACTCCAAAGGACCATGAGTCAAATTGGGCTCAGTGTCCAACAGAGTTATAGCATACGCCGTTGTGAAGGATTTTGTTTGTACTAAAATTGTTACTATGGGCACCACCTTCAATTCCATTGCAGAAAAAAGATATGCACTTAAATAGGTTTTGTAGAAAAAGACAATTGTTAGGAGTCGTAAAACTTATTGAAACAATATACTCAGTCTTAAAATGCTTAAAATAGTGGTAAACAATAGATGCGCCTGCGCCCGTGTGATTTACAACACTCTCCATCCCTTTCACACCTCCCGGACGCCTGCGCAGGCGCCCGTCAGTAGACGGGGAAACGCAGCTAACAACGTGAGAATCACGAGTCGACTGATTGAGAGTACTCAATCAGTCGACTCGTGATTCTCACGTTGTTAGCTGCGTTTCCGTGTATCCTCTCTTGTTCTGTGATTTACCGACCCTAGCTTGTTGTTTTGGACTCTGTTTATGCTTACGTATTGGTGCGCTTGGTGATTTATTTATTATATTAAACCTGTTAACTTGACCTGGACTGTTTATGGACACTGATTTACCTACCTGTTTTTGCAATGGCTACCGAAGGACGGCGTTGTGTGTTGTGCCCACGTTCTGTTTTGCGACAACGGCGGCATATTTTAGATGAACACTTACCAGAAAGACAACCCCGGTATGCAGAATATATTCAACAAAATGCGCTCACCGAGGTAAGTGTACACATTTCCTGTACACGGCACATATACCTGTTATAAATCTGTATTTAAAATGTCTGTCTGTCATTCTATCTGCTCATATTTTGAGAACTACTGAACCAATCTTAATACAGTTTGTTTCATTAATACATAATTATGGGCTACTTACCATCACGCTAAGTTATCGAAGGGGAAAGCAGAGAGGTTAAATATGAGAGTGGTCAGGAAAAAACGGCCGTTTAATTATAAATTCCATTCGCTATAAAAGTGGGACCTAAAAAATCCGACTTTTACGTGACCTGTGCTGCGGGCACAGCTATAGGCTATAAAAATCCCAAGGGAATGATCATCAAGTCTACGCGGACGGAGTCGCGGGCAAAAGCTAGTCAAAAATAATATGTCGCAGAAAGTATTTTATTTATTGAATGTTATTTTCAAATAGTCTTTACTTTTTTTTAGGTTGCGTTTAATAACATCCAAGCCACATGCCATCGGTGTTGGCAAGTAGTGCAAAATGCAGTTCGACACCAAGAACCAGAAATGCCACTACGTCAGAATGTCCAACCGGAAAGCTTACAAGAACCGCAAGGCCCACAAGAACCGCAAGGCCCACAAGAACCGCAAGGCCCACAAGAACTGCAAGGCCCACAAGAGCCGGGAATACCACCACAAGCAGAAGATCTACAACAAGTCGTTATTCCTGATTATATGAGAGCGCCCAATGTTGCTTACCGTTGTATTTTTAATGGCTGCCCTAACGCAGAACGTCTTAGAATCCCAGTTACGATTAAAGTACATATTCTTTGTGAGCACCGCTTATACATACCTGAAAGTGCAAGAGTTTGCCAAGAACATCTGATGGGTAACGACAGTTGGAACTTTTTGATTGATAATTGTAATGTTACGCATAACTTTAATGTACGTCAGATCACAGATATGACTAATATGCTGGTAAGAACCATTACCCAAGGCCAGAGATTTGATTTTGAATTAGAAGCTGCATTAACGGATAATGACTTATATTTTTGGACTGGACTAAACTTGCAACAATTCAATAGAATTTTGGAAGAGACTCCTTCTCTAGTACAAAGAAGTAATCGTCCACGGACTGTCCTCGGTATCTATATGACAAAACTAAGAACAGGAGAGTCAAACGAGAGATTGTCAACATTGTTTAATATATCTCGCCGAACACTGGAACGAAAACTTGCACTAGCCAGAGAATGTTTAATGAATGACTTCGTTAACAGACACCTTGGTATTGGCCATATTTCGCGAGAAAATATACTGCAAAGAAACCTGCTATTACCAAAAGGCTTGTTTGGCAACGAAGAAAATACCAAAGCCATTGTTATAGCTGACGGCACCTATATGTACATCGAAAAAAGCTCAAACTTTTTATTTCAGAGAAGAACTTACAGCTTGCATAAGTTTCAAAACCTTTTGAAACCTTTTCTGATGGTATGTAGTGACGGCTACATTATCGAAGTTTATGGTCCGTATGCGGCTACGGATTCTGATGCATCAATTATGAACAATATATTAAACGACGAGGAAAATCCTTTCCACTGGATGTTTCACCGGAACGATGTGTTCATCTTAGACAGGGGCTTTCGAGATAGCGTAGAAAACTTACAGGCATTGGGATATGAGGCACACATCCCACCGACAAAAGACAGATTCGAAACTCAATTGACCACAGTTCAAGCAAACAAATCAAGATTAATAACATTGTGTCGGTGGGTTGTAGAAGCTGTTAATGGGAAGTTTAAAAATAGATTTAAACTACTGCGACAGGATTATTTTAATAGAGCCTTGCCGCATTTATTTGTTGACTTTAAAATTGCAGCCGCTCTTATTAACGCATTTTACAAGATAGCTGTGGATAATGAACATGCAAATGAAATATTAAGAATAGCCAATGAAAGGCTCCATACACCAAATCTTTTGAACGACTATGTACAACTGAGGAACCTGAATAGACAAAGAGCCGCATTTATTACATTGGAAGCAAATCAGCTGGAAGACTTTCCTCGGCTAACAATAAACGAGATTTTCATGATATCGCTTGGGTCATATCAAATCGAACTTGCTAAATCATATTGCAGCGAACATTTACGCAATGGTTTATATACGATAGAAGTATGTCGTGAAAATGAATTAAATAATTTAGCAGCATGCAATATCCATCACCAAAATGTGTGGCTATTAAGAGGAAGGATACAGTCAAGACATGTTCGTGCACGTACATATTACGTATACATTCTGGTTAACAGAAACGAAATGGGTCGAGATGCCATCGCTCAGTATTATTGCTCGTGTCTAACAGGTAGACGCACAGTAGGAAGTTGTGCTCATACCATTTCAATAATATGGTATCTAGGGTTAGGCAGGCACATACAATTTAATCCACCTGCAGGATATTTAGACGACATTATTATTGATATTGATTGAAATGTTAATAAAAATAATGTTAACTATTAGCAGCTGTTTTATTTTTTATGTATACATTAAACCTGGAATTAAAACTAGTTAAAAATGTTCAATAACAAAACCTACAATGCCATAACAGCACTACTTTTTGCAGAATTTTAGTTTATTTATGGTCGGAGAAAAATATTTATAGCAAAATAACCCCATGGATTCTTCGCAAAAATGAGTTTAAATCTTTATATTTAGTGTTTTACAAGTATATTCAAAGTGGTCTCATCTCTGTTGGTGGGTGAGCCCAGGCTTCATACATTTTTGCCCATGGTCCTTTAAAAACAAACAATCATTTGAAATGTCAAATTAGTCTACGGGATTATAAAACGAACTATAGTTAGGATTAGGATTTTTTCGGGAAAAAAATATCTATATATAATAACTGGCTTTTTCTCACAGCTTCGCTCGCGTGGAAGTCGGAAATTATCCCACGAAAACGTACTACTGGGATAAAAAGTTTCTTAGGTGTTAATTCAGGTTATAAACTATCTCTCTGCTTCATCCAAATCCTATGAGTAGCATAACATAATGATTGAATACTATCGTGAATTCATGCAAGCCTAATACTTTTTGTTAGGTTACTGCTCAGAAATTGTGCACAAAATCTAATGATTGAAATACTATATCGTGAATTCATGCAAGCCTAGTACTTTTTGTTAGGCTGTGCCAAAATTCTATTAACTCAAGGAATAAGATTTTTCGGGTTACACGACATTGTTTTTTTTTTTTTTTGGGGGTGGGGGGAAGTTATCAATTAACTTCTCCCGCTCTGGGCGGAGCGGGAAGGCGTGTCAGACTCTTACTGACTAAAACCCACCCGTGCTCCTTCAGTTGTCTGTACGTTGCTAGAGGCCACAGTATCCCTCTCGGACTTTCCAGCAACCCCGGCAGGCATCGGTTCTATCGGACCCCTTCAGTTACTGACACCTCTTTGAGGCGCGCGTGGAACACAACGCACCGTCGACCCGGGCCTAGTCCGAGCCTACGGTGGCTGGGAGTCGGCTCTTGAATCCCGACGCCCAGGGCGCCTCCTGCGGCGGCTAGGGGAGTGTGGGCGTGAAATTTGCCTCTCCCTCACGCGTTCCGCCTCCTCCTGCGCAAGCATTACTGCTTCGCAGAAGGAGGTGACAGCCTCCCATGCCCTCTCGCTTCGTACCATGGCCTGGAACAGGGCAGGACGCGAGAGATCCCCGCCATCGATCGCCTCCACGAGGACACGGTGATGCTCTGCCCAAGCCGAGCAGACCTCCAACGTATGCTCCACCGTGTCCTCCGGGCGATCCACGTAGTGATGACACCCGGACACGACATTGGTCAAGTCTGATATTTGTCAAATCGGCAATTCGTCAAATTCGATAGTGGTCAAAGCTGTAGTTCGTCAAATCGTCTTTTTATCCAATTACGAAATTTGCCAAATACGCTATTGGTCAAATCCAAGTACAATAGATGAAAACATGCGTTTTGAATTCACATACTTGTAGTATTCAAAAGGAAAAGCCGCCTGCTGTAGGTTCCTATTTACATTATTAAAATATAGAAAAGAAGAGTATTCTGAGGTTTAATTTGTTTCGATTGTTATCTCCTTTGAATCTGTAAGAGTAAGTAGGATCTAGGCGGAAACTTCTGGCTTAATAGAATAGCATATTATGGCGTCATTTGTTTTCCCGTCAATTATGTGACATTTCATTATTTGTAAATGACAACAATTACTCCGTGCAATTACCTATATTCTTAATTTTTGTGTCTTCGGTTTGGAGAAATATATATAATGGCTTCTACTAGTAAAGGCAGTGATTCTGTATTTACATTTACAGATACTGAAATAGGCAAAAATAAACTATTACGTGCAGGATATCAATTCCATTTTAACTCATCAAACAAAAACGGTACTGCAATCTGGCGTTGCGTAAATAGAAGCGAGTGCAATGGATCCATAACTTTAAGGAGTGATTCTGGGTCAATTCTGAAGGAAAGCGGACATACCTGTAAGCTTAACTTCGATAAGAATTTGATTGACGTTAAGATGAATAAATACAGAGAAAGAGTAAAGAAGGAAAGAAACCAGAAAGTAAAATTTTTGAAGAAACAATGGGTGAGCTTGAGGAAGAAGATGATTTTGTGGACATACCAAGATTGAAATCAAAGCGTGATGGTCTATACAAAATGCGAAAGAAAGCAATTGACCTCCAAACACGCCAGTTTTCAACGGTAGATACGCTCAAATTTCCAGACATACTTTAAAATGTTTTTTTGGTTTATGAAAGCAAAGACGATCTACCGATATTCTTCGTCTTTGCTACAGCTGAGGGTATAGAAATAGCATTTAATACGGATTTGATTTTTGTAGATGGCACTTTTAAAACTATACCGTGACATTTCCTTCAACTTTTATCAATACACGTAGTCGTGGGCAGTACAAGAGCAAGCACCAATATTATTCCCATATTTTTTTGGCTCTAGCCTAATAAAACTCAGCAAACCTATGAGAGAATATTCTCGGTTTTCCGTTCTCAATTCAAGCTTCATGTGAATTTTCTAAAATGTGATTACGAAATGGCAATAATTAACGCTGCTAAAAGCATTTTCCCTGATGTTCTTGTCAAAGGCTGTTTTTTTCGTTTGAATTAAGCAATTTATAAAAAAGCAAAAACACTTGATGACTGACAACAATTTGAAAAAACTTGTTAGTTACTGGGTTGGGGTATCCGTATATTTCTGAAGGATGGTGATGGACTGTCATTTTCTGGCATCATCTCAAGTACGTAGCTGCTAGAAAATTATAGTAGGGCGGAAAATTTTCAAAAATATTTAACGGAGTAATGGCAAAGAAGGACCACGCCATCGTACCACCAACGCAGTCGAGGCTATGCTTAAAATTAGCATGCTTCTTGCTAGCATATGTAAAGAACAGCAAAGCAACCTACGAGTAGTTTTTTAAGCATGCTTACAAGCATACTTTTTCATAAGCATGTGTGCATTGCTACACCTTGTATAACAATCGAAGGCTAAATTTAGCGTTCGATTATAACCTAAAAAGTGTGGAGACTAAAATTGTGGCGCAATATTGTGCAAAGGATCCTTTGTCCAACAGTCACGTACTCCAAAATAAAAATGTTTATTTGTGCCAATTCGTCATCTGAAAGATATTGTTTCCAAATTGTTATTATTTTTGTGTGAATTCCGTTCGGGATAAAGATCTGTTTGTTTCAATACTGATCAATATTTCATTCTGAAAATGTTTTTGTTAAAAGGTTTCGGTTTGTTTTGGGACGAAGATGCTCAAATAATAAATTAGTAACTTTTCAATTTGTATTTTATAAGGTATAGCAATTGATCGTATTTGTGTCAGTAGAATATTTATAGAAAAGAAAGTGATAGAGTGCTTCGAATTTATTTTTAGGAATTTCAGGAAACATATTTATTTACCTACTTGTAAAAACAATTTGCTCTTGGTATTTTTTTTGCACAAAAGTAACTTTAAAATGGTTAAAAAAAAACTACTTTGCAGAAATTCGATATTTTTTCAGTGTTGCCAGTTTAAATTTTTTCATCTCATCACAAGGAACTTTGAGTGCTCGAGATGAGCATCCAGTAATCCAATTAACGACGAAGTAAAAAAACATAATGGCGGCGTAAAAGCTAATTTTAATAAAGTATCGCGTCACTTTGGAATATTATCAATGAATTGAAACTTTTCACTCAGACTAATTGTCGTTTCCATAGATTTACTTTACACATTATCACTTTCAATTTACTTATTGGTAATTCGATGGGACTTTTTAGAATAGTGTATTTTGAATAAGACTTGGTTCGAAAGTTAGCGGGGCTGAAAATATCAATAACACGAGAAAAGATATGGTTTAAGATTTTCCATTTACATAAATATCTTGCTATAAGTTTTAAAACCGTTGCTAGGTGTAAATCTTGGGCAAAATACTACTAATACTATTTGAGTCCCCAATGTAAAGGTCGATCTTTTACATTGCTGTTTTAATAGGTTTTATCAGGTCCATCTGCCCTCTTCATCATCATTGCAGCCCAAAGACGGCCACTGCTGGATATAGGCCTCTCTCAAGCCTCGCCACATCGACAGTTCATGCGCTTCTCGCATTCAGCGGATTCCTACGGCCTTCACAAGGTCATCAGTCCACCTTGTGGGATATCTTCCAACGCTACACCTGTACTTGGTCGCCACTCAAAAACCTTTCGGCCACTTAAGTTTGCCAATTCTTCGGGCTATGTTGTGTCCACAATAAACCCTGTTCAAAATGCGAAAAAAAGGCTTGAATACTGAATGCTTAAAACTTCAGTTTACATTTTTATTTCATAAAAATGTAATCACTATCCGCTATTACGCATGTGCAATTATCGTTTCACGCTTGCATTGAGACTGATTCCGTCAACTATAGAAATTAATTCGAGAGGAATTCGCATTTTATGTCGGCAGATATGAAAGAGCTTTTATTTGAACAAGTTTATTTTTCTCACAAAAGCCGCTTCCAAATGATGGATTCGCTAAGTATTTGAAATGAAATAATTAAGATTTTTCAATAGCACCGTTGTAATGAAAACAAGATTGAAGTAATTAAGGGTTTTTCTGTAAGAATGTTATTTGAAACTTTTTGATTAGTCTACTAATAAAGAGAACTAAAACTGTGGCTTGTTGTGCTATTTTAATTATATTTTGATAAGAAGATTACGATTACTTGGTATGATAACATGCTAGTCTTTGGTACAATCGACCACACGTTAGAATTATGGGAAATAAATAAAAAAACTACTAATGATTTTGTGCGTCAGATTTTTTTATTACCTTAGGTGGTGACTCACCAATTTGACTCGCGATAATAATAGGCTAGTACCAGTTGACAGTGAGAAGAATACCTTCTGAATTTTGTATTGTAGAATGGTTGTGACCTAAACATATGAAAAAACAACTTAATTTTGTAAATCATTTTAGATTAATTAATATTTTTGAGAAATAATTGCATAAAAATAAACTCATTGGTCACGTGACATTGAACGCGATTCAGAGCGCGACACGTCAATTCTTGCAGACGACTGTGTTTCAAATTGTAATAACGAACTTTATACGTCCGACATAAACTTTCTTTCTGAACAATAGCACAAATCGCTCTCTCGCTGATGAGAATTGTGACTTCGTATCAAATTGTCAACGATCTTGTTCCATCTGTTACGATCAGTGGCCTGGTGGAGTGCTACGCTGATAAGTATCGTCAAATGGTTCGGTTTTTATTTATATATATATTTTTTAATTGTGTTATTATTTTTGTTTTAAGTTTTTTGTAATCCCCTAATGGGATTTATCTAAGTCCGTAGATGTGTCCGTGGCATCACAGTGGGCCCTATCAGAATACCAGCGCGGTGGTATTTATTATCGCCGTATTATGCTGAGATAGGGGCCCTTTTGGCCTCGCACAGGTCTTTATTATTTTGTTAGTTTTTTTTAAAGTTAAGCTCCTTTTTATTTAATTTTTTATATAATTTTGTTTTTTATTTTTTTATTTTTTACTGTTTGTATTTCCTGTGCGTGTCCCAAATAAAATATTTTTCTTTCTTTCTTTCTTTCTTTCTTTCAAATGCTCGGATATTTGATCCAATCACCTTTTTGGGCTTCGGCCTCTGGGTCTTTTGCCCTCTATTTTCGTAGTCACCAGTAGCCGTTCCATTTGATTGGTACCTCTGCGAGAAATGGGGCCGACGTATCTCACGACACGTTGTAGGCAGGTTGAAAAAAAATTGTTGTGCTTTCGCAAATTTTTGTTGTTTAATGATCGAGACATTTGTGCGGTGGGGTATCCATGGTATTCTTAATAGGCGGCGCCAGCACCACATTTCGAAGGCGTATATTTTTGCCTATCGGTAGACTTGATCGTCCAAGTCTCTGTCCCATAGAGAAAAATGGAGAAGACAATTGTGCGGCCAGGTGTTTCTTTGTCCGATTGGTGATATATTTTTCTCACCATATTCTGTTCAGATGAGTCATCGCTGTTTTAGCCATGGTAATTCGTCTTCAAATTTCTATTTCGCAGCTACCCTTATTGGTGATTACAGAGCCGAGATACTGAAACTGATCTACGGTTTCATAATCTGCTAAGACGTAGGCACTCTGGATACTTTTGAAGTGATTACAAGGAGCTTGGTCTTGCTTTTATTTATCGCGAGACCCAGACGCGTCTTAGGCTGGGTACTTCTAACTTATTCAGTAACTCCGCTATTTGAAATGAAATGAAATGAAATGAAATGAAATGAAATTGTTTATTCTGTAAATAGGATATTGCAATCACTTTTACACGTCATATTAAAAAAAAAATAAGAAGAAAATGCTAGATGAGTTCGGCGTTTCCTATCTGACTACTCTGAGAAGAAAGACCGAAACAAACTCAGAGGTCACAGTCTCTTTTAAAGTCCAGACATAATCTTGGTCAGGCCATATGAGGACCATGTAGATTAGTGTCTGAAATGGTCTTTTGAGGAAAGAACCACACAGATTTGAGTGGACCTGTCCTGTCAGTGCAAGCATTTGTCAGTAATCGTAGAGCTCAACTCAGAACTTAAGGAGCTCAACTCGACGAACAATACCAAAGAAAGGACATTTGGGACATTTCAGCTTCTGATGATGCAAAGAGAGTTGTATCATCTGCGTACCGAAGGTTTGATATTTTAACTCCACCCACCTTAACACATTCTTCCCAATCTTCGAGCGTTTGGCGTTGATAATTAAGACTACTGAAATTATAATATTCCGACAGAAGTAAAAAATAAAGTGTTCGCAAGAAACACTGTTAAAAAAACTCCCAGATTTGACAGACTGAAAGTATTGAAGTCACTTGAGCCGCTATGATAAAATGTCCCGTTTTGACAATCAAAATTAAATTACATTATAAAAATGAAAAATTAAATCAGTTAATGTTAATATTTCGCTGAAATATTCATATTTTTGGGGTAAATAAACCACAAGGAACATTATTAATTGGTTTCTCGAAAACTAACACTAATACTTTAATATCTCACCGCCATGTATAAATTCCTGAGTACACAGTTCTGGTTAGCTGCATAAAAGTATTCACCTGAAAGTTATTCCACATAAAATGCGGCATAAACTTTCACTAATCACTGGCACTAATTAGCGTGCAAACGGCTGTTTTTAATTAGCACATATAAAAGCAGCTATGCGTATTTCCAATTTAAATGTTTTAAGTTTTCACACGCATGGACTCGTGAATTGAATGACGTAATTGGCTGCATTTTTCAGAGTAATAGGGTCAACCTTTTTCTGGTAAAAAAATATGCCTATTTTGTTTTTCAGTTTTGAGGTAGTTCACATCGGTGAAGTAAAAAAGTTGTGAGGAAACCTGGACCTGGACTTATAGATAAAATAGGCCTGAAATCGCCAACCCGTCTTGCGCAAGCGTGGTGATCAATGCTCAAGCCTGCGGATTAGAAGAGGCCTTTGCCCTATAGTTGGGCAGGTACCATTCTACGCGTCCTAGCCAAAAGCGAACGTCGCGCGAGTACGCGATCGATAGTATGAATTGTGACGTACAAACAACCCTTGATTGATCGCGCATAGCATAATCAGCCTATTGTAATAAACGACTACCCTTGTTCTAAAATAACTAATTTAATACCGAATATAATTATTTAACATCTAAATAGTTACTAATTCTCAAATGGATCTTAAAGTCGTTACCCCAATATCATGATTTAAAACTGCCTAATAAAACTATCTATTTACAATATTTCAGGTATAAGGAAAATTATATGAAACACCAAGATATTTTGTGATTCATTTATATTTCTTTGCCAGCATCAAATTCAATATTCTACACCATCACATCTCCTAATTCCCCACATAATATAACTATTTATTTAATATTCGAATATTAACAATAAAACTAATAGGTTACCTTAATTTACAGTAGATCTCCAACCATTCTATGCCAATCTACATTTTAAACCGACACAGCCCCTAGCACGTCTTACTCTTGGGAGCGCCCGAGCCAGGAGGCCGTTGTTCCGCCATTTTGGCATATCGAATTTTTTGGTGTTGGCAGTACAATATCCAATAATTATGTATTAATAAATTGAAACCTAACACTACTATAATTTTCCCACTTCTGGGACCCAGGCCTCCTCTCTGCGATAGGGAGTGGGCTGTAATCCACTACCACAGTGTACAAGTCCAGTGCGGGTTGGTGGATGTCACATGTCTTGGATTTTTTTTAGTTCTAGCACATGCCAGTTTCCGTCACCGTTTTGAGAGCAGTGGTGATGAAATAATTTACATAAAGTAGTGTCTGACTGGTTTCGAAAAACTCGTAAGTCGCGGCCATTTTTACTGAATCCATTGCTCATCATTGATCGCGCGATTATGTCATATTCATATAAAAGAGTACGAAGAGAGCTTTTGGTTAGGATGCGGCCTTATAGGCTGGTATTTGTAGATAGGTTGTTATAATGACGTAAAGTGAAAGATGGCTTTGAGTTTTAATGAGGGTAATATCCCTGTGATTAAAAAAGGTACCTACTTTGTATTTAATTATTTTCAGTTGAGATTAGGAAATTTTATCCTAGGGTTTTGCCTTCACGTTTTAATTATCGTAATTTCATATTTTCATACAGTAAATGTTTCTGGAAACGAGCATTGATTACTTAGAAAAGTTCCTGCAAGAGCACGTGGCATGTACAAATTATGACCGCACATGCATTGAAAAGGGTTGTACGTAGTTTTATAGATAACAGTTTTATAGAATTTCGTTTCACATAAAAGAAAACATTTCATAGAATAATCAATACGCAGAATACTTACTTTTAATAAATGTAAATCATTGATTTTTGTTACAAATTAAATTTAATGTTCGATATTCATATCATAGAATAGCAAATCAAATATTCTTTATCATCAGAATGTTCAGTTAATATAAAACTTATTACCAAGAGTTTTTTTTTATCGAGTGACAGTTTCTGAACGTTTCAATTCATGCCATTGACAAAATACATAAATACCCTCCTATAAAATTTCAACACCGCGTTCACAAAAACCTACTACTACTTGGACTTGGTTTTACTTGGACTATTTTATAATTGATAACACTACATACCGTAGTATAGTTATATGAAAGCGGTTCATAACTGTTGGAGTGCCCTAATTTGTTACTGCAGCCAATTTTGACGTAGCGCTCGCCGGCCGCTGCCGCAGCACCGCTCGCTTCGCTCGCTCGGCTCGCGCGTAGTTAGTCACTATTCTAACCTAACTTAACCTATTTGCCCTGATAGTCATATTACTAAATCGTGCTCGTACCACAGTTAGAAGATTGAAGAGTTTTTTATTTGAATATTATTGAATTTGTTTGTTGTCCAATACAGAACTTTGATTAGCAGAGTTGATTGATTGAACTGTTCCTGGTGTGTATGTTTAAATAATCTACGTGACCACCAGGGCTTTTAACCGTTTATGATTATCATATATGGTCATGATAAAGAAATAGCCAACTTACGTGATTATTTATGCCCTTCTGACGATCATTATATTTATTTTCATTATATTTACGTTAAAAATATCTACTAGTTAAAATATCGAAAAAAAAATGATATTGGTAGTATGAGTGGAAAAAAATAGGTAGATTGGGAATTATATTATTGATTTATTAATTATGAACTTAAGTGTATTAAATTTTGACATTTTGAACTTAGGTATAGTGACTATCGACATTTTTAATCATTCTTAGACTTTTTAAGCTAACAATTTCAATCGATATTTAAATTTTCGACGTTTTGAACATTGACATTTTACCCGTAGGTATTTTAGTTTTCGACATTCAAATATGTACCTACATTTATTCATAAATTTATGGATAACATAACGTCTATTTTTACATTCTCGTTGAAATAAAATACCATAGAAAAATACACCGAACAAACAATATTAGTTAAAAAAAAATCTTCTGTTTGATAAGTTTGTTAAATAAAAAAATGTGATTATAAAATTAATTGAATTTCTATGCAATATGTTTCATTCAAGTAAATCGTCGTTAAAACAATAATATACGAAATAAAAATACAAGGTCCTAATATTATATGAAACATTTGCTGCGAAACGAAATTCTATGAAATTTCTGTCTGCGAAACAAGGGAACACCATTTTAAAAGCAAATATTTTAAACTCGGCAATAATGGTACCAATATTGAAGACAGATACTTCGATTCCTACTGAACCCATAAATAAAACGAGAGCGTGTTCATAAAACGCGTCCATGAATTCGTTAATCGGGTTGCCGCGAGCAACCGATCGTGGTACCGCAAAAATAAACTAATGAAATCGTAATTAGGGTTAATTTCGGCCAGATTCAGCCCGGTTTCGTCTGCGGTTAACCTGTACAGAACAACCCGTTTAGATTTATAGGGTTTTCATACAAGATTTACGACTGTCATTTATTATTCACTATCTGCGGTACAATCAGAATTTATGACACACTTTTCGGTATGGTTTTATACGAATAAATAAACTATTTTATTTTAATATCTTGGCGCGGCGTATGATAAGTGTTTTTGCTGAATAAAGGTATCTGGATATTTAAAAACGAAGCCTTTTTGGATTCATGTCGTAATGTAAATATGTTTGAGACGATCCAGTTTAGGCTCACAATTTTTATTTATTTTCCCTCATGCACATTACACTTTTTATTTACAATATATTAATCGTCAGTTTTTGTACATGAACCCTGTCAGGGCACAGCAAAACACAAGGTTGGTTTGCTGATAGTTAGTGAATATTAAAATAACTTATTATTGAGTTTAAAAGTATCTAACTCTACTCTGCCTAGCCTTTTCACAACTATGTTGGGGTCGGCTTCCAGTCTAACCGGATGCAGCTGAATACCAGTATTTTATGTGGTCCGACTGCCTATCTGACTTCCACAATCCAGTAACTGGGTAATACGATACCTCTTGGTAAGACTGGTGTCAGACTTTCGGGCTTCTGACGACTCGTAACGACTGTCAAAGATCCACGAATGACAGCCGGGACCATCGGCTTAATGTGCTCTCCGAGGCACGGAGGAGTCTCGGTGTGTAAAGATGGTCACCCATCCACGGACAAACCCCGGCAAGTGTAGCTTAACCTGATGGATCGACCCATGCGGCTGTTATTACTTAGCCACGAACTTCTCCTCCTCGGATTAAAAAAAGTATCAAAATAAAAAAAATACAGCATTTCGCCTACTGTTTTTTTAAGAAAAAATGTTGACTTTATTTGTATGTGAAAATGGTTCGTCGAATTAAGTGTCGTGCAGTCCGACGCGACGCAACAGCGCGACGTGACCCTAACCAAACAATTTATAAGAAAACTTCACGATAGAACAATTACCGGTGTCGCGTCGTGCGACAAGTCGCGCTAGTCTGCACGAGCCTTAAAAGAAAAACATGAATGTATTTTTTGCAAGATTAATTTCGCCGAGGTCAGCGGTCTTTGAATGAGAGATTAACAATTTAAGGTCAGTTGCCTCGCTTTGCCGGCCAAGTTGGTAGACAATCGAGAGAACGAGGTAATCATGTTCACAGGGGTTATTGCATACAGTAGCTATGAGCGTACACATTCAGTATGCCTTGAATAATCTTAGATGAGTAAATAAACCAAGACGTACCCACCGAAAATGAATAAACATTGCCAAATATATTGGAGTCTCAGTAACCGATATTTGCTTACTAGCTGCACTACAAAGGCGTCATCAACTACGGGGATGTTATATTATCTAATTAATCTATTACTCATAAGTTATCCGTAGCGTTTCCATTATAAACTGCAAAATGTCATTAACATTGCCAGTAGCTGGAACGTATGCCATTCAATGCGATCTTTGACAATTCTCATCCAGTTGCAAAGAGCCGGCTACGCTACCTAGCAAGAATGTTATTTAATTAAAATCACACGTGACTCCAAAAAGTGTAGTTTACTCGTACATCACAGTTTTCATTTTCATAAAATAAAAACTTCCAGGTAAAAAAGTTGGTTTACCTGACTCTATTCGGCATGATAACTTGGTTACAGTGCTGCAGACCCAATTTCGTTTGACGTCATTTTTCATATTTGATAGCATTTTTTACGAGTCCAATGTGCAACCTACTTTCCAAAAACTGATGCAGGAGTATGTCGGAGTTTTTTTATGATATTTTCAAGTGTCGTGACAATGGAGACTTCTTGCCGTCAGTTCATTTTGGGGCAACCTATAACTTTTACGATAGTCATAGTTTTTATAAGGCACACCTGTACAGCTGAAAGCCTGATCAAATCTCTGATGGTAATATCGACTAGTTTTATGTTAGCTGTTGAGATTGATTCCTGCAATTTCATAATCATAATCAGCCTATAATGTACCAACTGCTGGGACACAGGCCTCCTGTCTCCAAGAGGGAGTGGGCTGTAATCTACCACGCGAGCCAAGTGCGGGTTAGTAGATGTCCCATGTCTTCAATTTTCTGGACATGTTGTTCCTCACGATGTTTTCCTTCAAAGTTTTGAGAGCAGTGGTGATAAAATTATTTACACAAAATAAAGCGCCTGATTGAGTTCGAACCTACGACCTCGTAACTCGCGGGCGGTACCACTGGGCCACCACTGCTCCTTGAGATTGATTCCTGCAATATTAACCAACCAATCAAATACGATATCAGGCAATCCGGTCGATGGTGCGATACTTGAGGAATCTATACTTCCAGCAGTGCACATATTTGGATGAAGATGAATCAAATTAATTGGGGATTGGTTTATTGACGACAGATTTAATCATCAAAGAAGATTATTTTACGTTAGTTAATAACATCTTATTGAAACGTCATCAGGCATTCTCATCATTTTTATTGTGGGTCTCATAATACCAGATAGAATACAGACTATTCATGTCCGCAGATTTTTTCAAACTTACTTACAACCAGTTAAAAGTATTTGGGTTCGTTCAAAACGTTAAATTAAAATCGTTTCTACTGTCACTGGCTGAGTTTAGAGTCGGAACTACTGTTCAATGTTCATAGTCCTGCTAAAAAGTTGTCCGTCAGTTCTTTTAACGTTTAATGAAATTTTCAGTTGCGTTATAACTAAGTGAACTAGAGAGAATATTTGAGACTACATGAACGAGGCCAATGAGTAAACAAAGTGCAAAGTCCGTGCAACCAATATCAGTGGATAGTAAATAAATATTTCAGGGCGTTGCTAAAAGTTTACGAATCCAAAATATGTGTTATCGTAAACCTTATGTAATGAGTAGATATCGGATTATATGCATTAACAAAGTGCCAAAATATGCATACAAATATGCACTAAAACCCTTCACCGAAATATGTACAATGCAAAATCAAAAAAACATTTTTATTTTTATATATTTTAATTAAGAAGGTACAAAAACCACACAAACCAAAACCCGGCTGGTCAAGGATACCGCACGGTCTCCGGTGAGGTGGCGAGCCTCCTTGCCGGATTACCGCCATGGGATCTGGAGGCAAAAGTCCTCGCGCACATTTGGGAGTGGCGCGAGGAGGCGAAACGCCGGGGCGTAACTCCGCTGCCGCGAGAAATCGCGGAGCTCCAGCGTGATCTCATGGCGTCATAGAGAGTGCGATTGTCGCAACCCAGTGCTGGGCACGCCACTATTGCGGTGATAAGTCCCCTCTTTCAGGAGTGGCTAGAAAGGCGCCACGGCGTCCTCACCTTCCGTCTGACGCAGGTCCTCAACGGACACGGTTGTTTCGGGAGGTTCCTGTTTCGTATCAGGCGGGAGGAAACGCCCGGGTATCATCACTGCGTGGATCGCCCGGAGGACACGGTTGGGCATACGGTGGAGGTCTGCCCGGCTGAGCATCGCCATGTCCTCGTGGAGGCGATCGGTGGCGGGGATCTCTCGCGTCCGGCCCTGGCCCAGGCCATGGTACGGAGCGAGAGGGCATGGAAGGCCGCCACCTTCTTTTGCAAAGCAGTAATACTCGCAAAGGAGGAGGCTGAACGCGTGAGGGAGAGGCAAATTTCGCGCCCTCACGCCCCTAGCCGCCGCAGGAGACGCCCTGGGCGTCGGGAATCGCAGGCCAATTCCAGGCAAAGTCAAAGTCAAAGTCAAATAATTTATTTCAATTAGGCACAAAAAGGCACTTTTGAACGTCAACATTTAAATAATAATTGATTCTAGTTGCCCACCGAAGGCGCGGGCTTGCGGACGGTGAGCAATGGGTAGCTCGCCGTCCGATAAGGACCAGGCCCGGGTCGACGGCGCGTTGTGTTCCACGCACGCCTCAAAGAGATGTCAGCAAGTGAAGGGGTCCGATAGGACCGATGCCTGCCGGGGTTGCGGGAAAGTCCGAAAGGGATACCGTGGCCCCTGGCAACGTACAGGCAACTGAAGGAACACGGGTGGGTTTTAGTCAGTAAGAGTCTGACACGTCCTCCTGCTCCACCCAGAGCGGGAGAAGTTATTTGATATTTTCCCACCAAAAAAAAAAAAAGCGTACAAAACAGCGAAATATTCTTAAAATTAAATTATGCATATTTTTTGTGACAATATACGATTACTTAGGTATTTTTCGAAATTTTCGAGAGCATTGATGTTTGTCACCCATTATTAATTTGTATGCCGAAAACGACTTCTCTACGTCAACTGACGTCATTGGACAAAATTTAAAATTTGACGCCATTTCTGGAGATACCTGTTTAGGCAGGCTATGACCTGTGCCGTTGATGTAGGCTCCATATACGTACCACCCGGAGCGCGGTACTAAACGAAAAAAGACTTAAATAGGCATTAACGCCGTAATTAGAGAGTTATAAAGAGAGTCATAAAATTCGATGTCTAGTCATGAGAGAGATGATTCTTAACCATAATTTTTTTGATGATTAGACGTCTTCTAATTTTAAGCAAAATAAGTAAATGAGGTAAATGTTTAATTTACAATTAATATGACTTTTTAACATAACAGGTACTCAATATTTAATTTAAGACACTGACGGACACTTATCTAAAAGCGGATTGAGTGATAAATGTTCATTTCAATATTTTTTTCTTGTTGAGAATCATCATGATCATTATTAGCAGCCTCTTTCGACCCACTGCTTATTAAAGGCCTCTTTCCTTTTGTGCCTTGCTTAGCCCGTTTGTTGAAAATATCTACACTATAATGATTTATTATTTATATAATATTTATATTTATTTATTTATGATAATATTATATAGGTAAAATTTGTTTGTTTGTAAGTTTGTATGTAGGGGGTAATCTCCGGAACTGCCAATCGAATTTGAAAAATTATTTTTGCATTGGATAGCCGAATTCTTGAGGAAGGTTATAAGGGAATTTATTCTAATTACCAGGTGTAGGCCGGAAAGATTTAATGATTTTTAGACAAATAAATTCAAACCATTTGTCCATAACTATATATATACTATAATATTATATATATTATTATATATATACTAAATATTATTACAATACAATATACTATAATATAATAATACTATAGAGGTAAAATTTGTATGTTTGTTTGTTTGTATGTAGGAAGTAATCTCCGGAACTAAGTCTCGGAAGGAAGACTCAGTCGTTTTTGAAAAAATATTTTTGCGTTGGATAGCCTAATTCTTATTTATTATTTATTTTTTATTATTTTTTTTTTATTTT
This sequence comes from Xanthia icteritia, assembly GCA_949128155.2. Classification (NCBI taxonomy): domain Eukaryota; kingdom Metazoa; phylum Arthropoda; class Insecta; order Lepidoptera; family Noctuidae; genus Xanthia; species Xanthia icteritia. The sequence goes on along the minus strand of OX421942.2, from coordinate 7,662,564 downwards.
TTTATTTATTTATTTCCTTACATCTATCATTACAGGCCTAAACCTAATGCGACAGTGTAGTACTTACTCAGCTAACAGTTAAAAAAATCTATATACTATTTACTTACATACTAACAATATTATTTAACTTAAAAATAAAACAATGACTTATTTATCCTTAGATACCTAACAACAAATAACAAATAACAACAAACATAATGTTTTACTAGAATTACCTTACATAACTAACTACATTCAATAGAACCCTTGCGAATTCATTCAAAGCGCACGCAAAAATATCCAGTCTCTCATGGACTTCATTCACCACCCGGATTGTTCGGGTGAGGGGTGCTTTCGCCATTAGATTGGTTCTAGTCACAGGCACGTTCAGCAGTTGCGGGCGTCGCCGCCTCCACACGTACTGGGCTATAGGCTCGCGGACGAAATCGCGGGCAGAAGCTAGTCAAGAATAAAATCAGAGACCCTTGACCTGTAGTGAGACCATTTTATGTAGACTGATACCGCTGATAAAGATTATAAGATTTCTGTTGAGATATCATTCAACACCAACGAACATAATATATATACATATTTTTTTGTGACCAAATATGCTTTATTCTTTCTTTTCTTTTATTACGTAACAATAACTCGTGGTATAGCTTCTATATTTGTAACCAACTAGAGCAGACCAACGAACCATCTATAACGGACAAAGAATAATTTTAAAGAAAAGGGTTAGTAACTTGTCACTATCCGTAAGATATTGAAACCCTTACTTTATTTATTACTGCATGTAACGTCTCGTGGTGGCGACGTAACTACCGTTTAGTGATTTACTGATGCCGCTGGTAAAGATTATAAGATTTCTGTTGAGATATCATTCAACACCAACGAACATATATATAGACATTCTTTTTGTGTCCAAATATACTTTATTCTTTCTTTCTTTCTTTTCTTTTTACTTCTTCATGACTAATGTAGGAACTACAATAATTAAGCGAATAGCTCATTCTGTGTCAGATATTAGGCAGTCAATAAAATGGTAGCTCAACTGACTGCCCGGTGCACCAGATATCATTTAAGTATTGCTACTCATGAGAGCAATATATCAAACAATTTTGTGGAAAAAAAACTACCTACTATGAATAAGCGTAATTATTACTTACAAACTGTCGATATCGGGAACTAATCAGGGGACAAGTCTGCTAAAAGCAATTGTGTCTGAACGACCGATCATTGACACCAACATTGTAGCTTTTGACATTTTTGGTAATCTCCTAAAATTTAAAGTGGGTCATTATGATTTTCCAATAGGACTATTTATTTAAGGAAAAACAAACAGTAGCACAATAAGAAATAATCATATTATCTTAAGAATTAATTAATTGGCTGTTTGTGTATGTGAGTTTAAATGTTTGTAAACGCACCCACGATACAGGAGAAATTCCTAGTGTGGGGCAACGTTTAAAAAAAAAAAAAAAAAATTAAATTTTAAAATGTATGCTACCCACTACGTCTAGTAACACAGATACAATACCTATACGACAGTAATTGTCCTAGAACTCATATCTGGATTTATTACCGAAAAAAAGGACAGGAAAATTAAATTTGTGTGCGTACATTATTAAACATTACGTTATTAAACTAAATAAAAATATTATTATAAATTACTTTGCTGATCCTCTAGGGTTGCTTAGATTTGCTTCTTAAAAGAAAAAGAATGTCGACTATGACACTCCATTAAAAATATTGTTCGAATAGATAAATGTTATTATTCTATACAAGATTTTTTGAATGATATGAGTTTATAATGTTATTTTTGTGTTTGTTAATGTACCTAAGTAAAACAATCAATAATATAATTAATCAATTGTAAAATATAAAATTAAGATAGTTGTTTTTGATGTTTGGTTTATGTAGGAAGGCTGTAGATCCACATAACTGTACTTTTTGTTTTTTTTATTAATTTGGTTGTAAAATTGAGTATCTGTATTTTTTTTATTTTTTTTAAACTTTTGCGTGCCGTAAGGTAGAGTGTGTTGGAACTCTTTTTATAATGTTTACATCTTATTTTGTACCCACATTCATTGCAAAATAAATGATTTCTGATTTCTGATTGGTAATTTCGTAAATAATGACAAGTCTGGCGTACGCGTGATTGTTCGGTAATCTTTTATAATTTAATATTTCTTTTGATCACTGACACGCCATTCTGCAGTCATTGCTTGTTTTTAATACTTAGTAGTTTTTTGAAGATCATTTTCTACCATAATTCCAACACAACAACCACGACTATCAAGTGACCATTATAAATTTAGGAGATAGCCAACTTTTGGCATAATGGTAATGGCGTTGAAGCGTTGCGCTAAGATGGTTGTAATAATGACTAATCACTGTAGATATCAGACATGGCCCCTTTAACTATATTACTGATGGTAGGATGATGACGGCCTAGCTAGCGATTCCAGGAAAATAGACAGATTTTACAATAACTGCCACTGATTGATTTCACGAAGAGCCCAGATCAATTCCTCTGTGGCCTTCGGTGCATAGTGTTGCCGTTGACTCATTTCAAAAGTTTCTTCTCTACACCCACCCCAAAAAAGGTTCTAATTAATAATGTTCTTATTTATTAGTTACTAGGGACCTGCCCCTGTTTCGCACGGTTTTTACGTCTTGATAAAACATTGAGATTTCTTTATTATATGTCAGTATGTTAATGTTTTATAAATAAGACTTTTCGGAATAAATCTTTTAAATCCGTTATGGAGCTCAGAAGAACATCGCGGTCACACAGAAAGACACGAAAAACGACTTTAATTTATAATTATGTATAGATTGTCCCATGGACCCCTCAGTGCAAATGATGTTATTGTCAGATGTCCTATTGTAATCAAGGATACATTTCTATTTCAAGTAGATTTCTTATCTGGTCTCTGGATCGAGGAGAATTGTATAATGTAACGGTTTGTATACTCTTGAAACGGAAACGAAACGGAACGGACCAGAACTTGAAACGCGTCGCACTTTACTGATATCCCAAGGTTGAAGTAATAACACGAATTTGGGAACGACCTCTAAACTAAACGTGTGACATTATACTGTGCTCAAATCATAACAAAAATTAATACCTATACATACCTACATTTATCATTAAACATGCTCATAATATGGTCACATCTCACCCCAATTTATTTACATACCCCAAAATCAAATCACGGAAACAAGATTTGGAGAACAAAATCAAAAATTCCGCATCGCATCCAGCACAGGTGATAAAATAAATATTTATAGTAAATAAAAATGTTCCGTATCTCGCAAGATCCCTATGGGAGGAAGGAAATCAATTGATAAAGTTGGAGTTGGAATACACAGTATTCCCCGGCAGAGCGATACGTTTTCATTTGCCTGTCGCATCTAGAATCTGTGATTGTACCAAACCGGCACATAAATTCAAGGAGAAAACATAAAAGTGGGGAAAAGGTAAGGTATTCAGTTAACGGTATTTTGTACGGAGCAGAGGGCCTAGCATGAACGCGCGTACCTAATCTAAACTTTTTGAAAACATAATATTTACTTAGTTTTAAGACTTTATTTATACCCATGGTGGATACTAAATTTGCTTGTCGCATAAATATAAACCAAAATGCTATAGGAAAGTTGCATTTTTAATTTAAAAAAATTGTTCAAATTTGCGTTATGTTTATGTCACCGTAAGATTGTGAGAACCGTTAGTTTATAAGTTGGATTATAAATTGTCGAAAAATTGTGAACTGGTTGAAATGGGTTAGGTCAAGTTAGAACTGTGACAGCAACTATTAACAGCGCGCGAGCCGAGCGAGCGCTACTTCCAAGTTGCTCGCAGCTAGGCAAGCTATTTAGTATTAGCGCTACGTCGCAAGCAAGTTTGATACCAGTTCACAATTTGTCGGTTTCTCTTGAATAGGTTATGATCTACTGAAAAATAATGCGTTAAATTGTAAATGGTTTGTTGCAATTCACAATTTTTCGACAATTTATAAACTAACAAAGTTCATAATTATACGGTGACATTTACTTCGCGCGTTCATGCGAGGGCCTCAGTTAACGGTATTTTGTACGTAACTCTTGTTCGTATTTGGAAGGATTCTGTTATAATAGAGGATCTTAGTACTTGACCTATTGAGCGTTGTTGTTTTGTTTTTCTTGAGTAACAATGACAAGGACTTTTTATTACTGTTTTGACAAAAGATATAAAATGTTCTGTAGCTTTGTTATAAATGTAAGCAATGACAAAATGGTTTAACTATAACAAGATTTGAATCTGAGTGCCTTTTAATTCGTCAAGTGGTGGCACTGGCTTCAGAGCAAAGCTATATTGTACGGTTCTAGGCTCGAATCTCAAGTATTATTGGGTCTTGAGTCGCATCCCGGAGATCGGTAATGCGTGTTTGAGAAAAAACCGGCCAAGTGCGTATCGGACCACGCAGAATGCAGGGTTCCGTAGTTGGAATGAATTTATCATAGGAACAAACTTAACATTGTTGTTGAAAAAATGTTCTCCCACATATCGATATACGTCACGGTCAATTCTCTAGCTGCAAATGTAAGTTTGTAATCGAAGAATAATTATTTTTTATGCGATAAAACTACACATTAACGATTTTCGGACTATTTCCTTTACATGTGCTGGGAGACCTTGGGTCTTGCCAAATTTCATGATTCTAGGTCAACGGGAAGTACCCTGTAGGTTTTGATGTATTTGTGAGTATCAAAATATATCGCAAAAATTGCTGTATATTGTAATTTCGTTGACTTAGAAGCCTCATTTTCTTAGAGCTTCAAGGGACTATATAGCTACGTATTTGATATTAATTTCAAGTTGATACCTCCACACATTCTTGAGAAAAAGGGTCTTGACAGACTGACAGACGGACGGGCAGACGGACAACGAGGTAGTCCTATAAGGGTTCCGTTTTTTCCTTTTGAGGTACGGATCCCTAAAAATAGGCCTCTAGGTTGAGTATCATTAGAAGGAAAGAAAGAAAGAAAATACGTTTATTTGCGGTAAACATGACGCAAAAAAAGAACACTAAATTAAAACATGGAAACAAGTTTAGGGAAAATATGCGTCACATTCACGCAAAACGGCCATCGCTCAGCATGATGCTGCGACCCTATGCAAGACAGAGCCCCAGCGCTGGTTTTCAGTGACAGCCGGCGTTGACGTTATTCATTTACATCATGATGACGTTAGTCATTAAATTTGTAATAGAAGTTGAGCTTCTAAGTAATAGTATAGAAATAAGCCCGTTCGTTACCTGATGGTTTACGGAATAAAACACAAGCTAAATGTTTAGTGAATACAAGTTTCATAATATTTGATGGATTTATAATCTATTTGCTTTCCAATCGCATCTGTTCAAGATAAACAATAGATATGCCCAAATTCATCTCCAAACATCTTCAGAAAATTGACTTTTTCAATTTAACCCTCTCTTTGCAAACATATTGATGTTATACTAAATACAATTATGGGATCAGTTCACACGTACGCTTTTTACTGCAAAAAGAGGATCGAACGTGAGATAAATGGCTAATATCAGGGATTTGTGGCTAAACGTTGGCGGTTTAATTTCCCCTAGGGAAATACGTATAAAAGTATATATATATATGTATATATGTGTGTGTGTGTGTGTGTGTGTATATGTAAAGCGGGCGAAACTATTAAATTGGTGCCGTTAAATTTATTACGTGTTCGTTTTATCTATGCTATGTCGATTTTGACGTGGTGTTAATGAAATATGTACTGAATCGTGAGTTTGTGGTTTGAATGGTTGAAAATCTCTCAATGGTAGGTTTTTTATGTGATTCTGATAAGTCGAGTTTAAGCTGCAAAAGAATTTGGCTTTAACACCACAACCAGACAACGGTTTGGTACCAAAATCATTTTCCAGAACCGAAAAAGATTTTTGGAACGAAAAACATAATATGGGAGATCATTCCCAGATTTTTTTCGATCCAAGAATGGCAGTAGATAGAACATCAAAAGAATTATTCAAATGGCGGCAAAGTCTCTCTCTGTGTCAGATTTTTCCACGGAAAAGCCGTATTTCTGTATAGTTTCATCAAAACTGCTCGTAAAACGAAACTAAAGCTGGGTTAGAAGTTCTTATTTAGAAAAGGAAATTATAAACTGCATACGATTTATGGAGGAAATAAATGTGTATCCGACCGATTATTAAAAATCAATGCTTGGACTCAATTCCCCATGTGGTGCTATTTTTACCCGAATGCGGTGAAACCCAAAAGGAGGGTAATGTTTTCTATAATTTTGCATTTTGCTATTGCTCTCTACTGAAGATACTACTAAGAAAAGTAAAACAGTTCTGTGTCCTTGTTAAAGGAATATTATGAGTTAATTATGCTAAACAGTTAAGTTTCAAAAGCACTTTCTTATAAGTAATAGCTATGATTCTATTTCCAAACGCATTATATTCGCACGTGTCTTGTCTCTTAATATTGTTTAAGTATGTTATTCCTGTTTCTTTTAACGGTAAAGGAAAGCATTGTAAGAAAACTGGACTTATAGGTATGAAATCGTCTCCATGTTGTGAGCAAGTGTGTCATTCTATTTAAGTCCCAATAGCTAAGGCCGGGCGAGCGAGAGGTCGTGAGTTTTTTAATCACACGTTGCACTATCGACGTGAACGTTAACGTAGGTACTTTTCAGATTAATATTTTTATTACTAAGCTAACAATAAATATGAAAACTAAAATTTGATCTAGATAGATATAGAGAAATATTTTTTTTTTTTTTAAAGCGTTGCCCCACACTGGGAATTTCTCCTGTATTGTGGGTGCGTTTACAAACATTTAAACTCACATACACAAACAGCCAGACCCGGAACAACTACTTGTAGTTCATATAAATATTTATTCCGTGCGGGAATCGAACCCGCGACACGCAGTGCAGCAGTCAATCGCTTAACCACTGCGGCAACCGTGCTGTCAATTAGAAAGAATAACTAATAACAGCCCGTTGGTTCCTGTTTAACCATTAATTTCATATCGAGACCCCTCCGAACTTCAGAAAGCACGTTAAACTTGTAGTCCCAGCTTTCATTCGTAGATCTGTCATAGTCTTTACGGGTCAGTCAGTCAGAAGCCCAAAAGTCTGACAACCAGTCTTATCAAGGTTGTCAGGGGGGCGGGGGGTTTATTTATTTACTAAGCAAGGCACACTATCGACTTATATTACCGAGTTACTGGGTCGTGGAGATCAGATTGGCAGTCGCTCCATGTAAAATACTGGTATTCAGGCTGCATCCGGTTAGCCTGGAAGCCGACCCCAATATAGTTGCAAACAAGCTAGGCAGATTGTCTGAGAAGGAAAAATATATTTATTAGTCACAAAAATATACAAAAACATGGAACTCACCTAATCTTAAAAATAAGATTTTTCAAACACTTTAGAAAAAGAGGCCAACAACCTATAATTGGAAAATAAGTGGCTAATATTATTATATTATTCTTGGCTGATGAAACCCCCACGCCCACCTAAATAGGGCACACAAATATGAATAAGCAAATATCAAATGGTATAATAAAGTATTGACCAATGAGTGAGCAGATTGGCCTAATAAGGGCCGATAAGACGAACCGCAGTAGATAACATCACTACGCAAATAAACGTTTGAATGGACGTTTGACCTGGGTAATAGAGTCCACAAGCCCGTATTGGACCGGGTAATAACACAGGCAAAGAATGTATTTCTCTTTCGTCTATTTTGGGTGGAAACGTAATAATGTATGTTGGTATGTATTTTTTCTTATTATATGGATTTTTTCTTACAAGAGATGAAAACTGTAGTGTTTTGTTTTTTCTACTGGTTAAGATTTGCATAAAGTATCTAATGTTAGGTCCTTTGAACACGGCACGGTTTCTTTACGGTACGGCGTATAAACCGCACCGTAGAATAAATGTGTCTGTCAACAAGCTTCCATAGTGATCCATACAACACTAACGACCGTGGCTAGACATGGAATAGAAACCGCGCCGTAGAAAAAATGTGTCGGTCAATAAGCTTCGATAGTGATCACCACAACACTGACGACCGTACCAACATACGGCAAATAAACCATAGTTTTTCACGGCAAGAAAAACGTGTGGGTATAAAGGGCCTTAGTTTGAATAGAAAATGTTATTCTTGTTATATTGCTTAAGCTACGGTTTCTGAGCGGTGACCGTCATATTACAACGCCAGTATTTGCCATTAAGATGCAAAAAACGTTCTGTATTTTGACAGCTGGACAGTTATTGTGTGACCGTTCGCCGCTTTCTTAGGAAACCAAAGCTTAACGACACATCGAGAAACAAAAGAAAGAAAAAGTATTTACTGTGACTCGCACAGGAAGATCGCAAATTAAACTAAACACACATAAAAACATTTAAAAAAACAAAAGTAAAGCTGACAAAAGCAAAGCAAGCTGAAAAAAAGCTGGAAAGTAAGCTGCTGATGTCGAGCTATAGAAAAGAACTGTCACAGAGGTAGAAGTGTCAGAGATGTTGCTCTACAAAGCCGAACTATTTCTAAAACTTGATGTGCCATTTATACGGCCGGGTAGGTACTGTACTAAGTATTGACGTTACTATATTTATACGGCCGGATACTGTAGTAAGTATTGACGTTACTATAATATTTATACGACCGTATACTGTACTAAGTAACGGTCGGATACTGTACTAAGTATTGACGTTACTATATTTGTATGGCCGTATACTGTACTAAGTATTGACGTTATTATATTTATACGGCCGGATAGTGTACTAAGTATTGACGTTACTATATTTATATGGCCGTATACTGTACTAAGTATTGACGTTACTATATTTATACGGTCGGATACTGTACTAAGTATTGACGTTACTATATTTATACGGCTGGATACTGTACTAAGTATTGACGTTACTATATTTTTATGGCCGTATACTGTACTAAGTATTGACGTTACTATATTTATACGGCCGGATACTGTACTAAGTATTGACGTTACTATATTTATACGGCCGGATACTGTACTAAGTATTGACGTTACTATATTTATACGGACGGATACTGTACTAAGTATTGACGTTACTATATTTATATGACCGTATACTGTACTAAGTATTGACGTTATTATATTTATACGGCCGGATACTGTACTAAGTATTGACGTTACTATAATATTTATACGACCGTATGCTGTACTAAGTATTGACGTTACTATATTTATACGGCCGGATACTGTACTAAGTATTGACGTTACTATATTTATACGGACGGATACTGTACTAAGTATTGACGTTACTATATTTATTTGGCACTATACTGTACTAAGTATTGACGTTACTATATTTATACGGCCGGGTACAGACTTACTAAGTGTTGACGTTATTATATCTATACGGTTGGTTACTGTACTAAGTATTGACGTTTCTATTTTCTGCCGCCTTTATCTTATATCAGACAACGGTTAATCTACCAATTCCTGGGCGACCGAGCTCTGCTCTGGTAAAAATAGAGAATGCTTATTTAATAGTATGGGATAATTCATATATTCCATGTATGAAAGTAGGTACTTACTAATTCCATGCTGCCATGTCATTATTCTAAGGTAGCCATCATGTTCTAAACTTTGGGCGACCGAGCTCCAATGGGGGGAAAATACGGAAAAAACAAATTTTATTTTTAGCTATCGATTTTACGCCCCTATATTGCAACTGTCATCGAAATCATTAAAGCCGTTTTCGAGAACGTGATTAAGATAGAAAGAAAAAAAAATAGGTTGATTACAAATATCTATATATATATATATATATATATATATATGCAAATATTGCTCATTTAATATTAAAGGACATAGAACCAATGTCATAGGTTTATATTTTCAACATTTATGGATCTGTATAAACTCTGTGGAAATTCCCAAAACTGGTTTAGCAACGTGTTTTCTAATCCCATATTTGATAGATTCATACTCAAATTTATCCAGCCATCGTTTTTGAAGTCTATAAATAAAGCACGAATAAAATTCGTACTGAAATAGGCTTAATAAATATCCCAATATTGTATTGTGAGCATTCAATGCTTTGACAACTATTCGTTTGTCACCAAAATACTCAACCGTCCCTTTGAACTAAAAATAAATTAATCCTTGTACGCCATTTTTATTCAGTATTGTACACATCGCTTACTGAAAAAGAACAACTAATCCGACTAAGAAAGAAAAAAATAAGTCCTGTCGCAAGCTACGCCAAACTACTGTAAAATATGATTAGAAAACTCAAATAATACCTAGGTCTTAGTACGAAGTTAAGCCGTGTGAACAACGAGAAATTTCCACTAACGCTGTATAAAGCCTACAGAACGTACCCATAAACTTTCTTACTTACTCTTAGTCACACACGACCACATGTACAATAAACTCCACTTTTTGTTTAGCAAAAATAAAAGTCCGCTTTACATTCGACCCCGATAAAAATAATTTAATGACTTAATATTTTTTTACTCTGTATGGACCTACCTACTCGCATATTCGTGTACAAAAAATGTGGCGGTGTAAGTAACAAAATGTAAAATTTACACCTAACATCACCGGTTTAGTCTGTATAACCCTGTATACGATTTCGTAGCTCTGCAGTCAGTGTAGCGTTATCGCGATTGTGAGCGGACGTCTACGGCGTAGCACCGTAGCACCGTAGCACGCGCTACGTATCGCACTCCAAAGTGACAGTTTCATTTAAAAGTATTTCAAGAAGTTATTTTGTTGTTTCTCAGTGTTCTTTAAACCGTTTTGTGTTGATTTGTTCCAAGATTTTCAATGAAAGTAAGTATTTAATGAGTTTTTCTAAAGTTTTTATTGCTCGGAGTTTTGTTTGTTATGGTGTCGTCAAGACGTTCTGTTATTTGTTTTAGTACCTAACTTTTTGCGTTATGCAAAGGTAATTAACTGTTTAGATTTTGTTTGGCATTGACGTTTATTTATTATTTGTTCCTTTGGTTCTTTAATAAGATATAATTTACCAGACAATAGATTCTGAAGAAACGTGTTAAAATTGTTAAACTAATTAATTAAATAATAAAGTACTTAGTATAAAACGCACTATCACTGTTATTGCTATCCTCTACTATTTATATTAGATACTTATTCGCACCACACTTTCAATTATCTTATAATAACGTTTCGTTTCGCTTAAAAATCGTAGAACTTTGTAAGAGTCTGAATGTTTTTAAGTGGAACGTAAGTTGACACTTTACGTACATTAACTACAAATTCTTCAGAAGTGAAACATTTGGGTATGAAGTATCTTCAACTAGACTCCCTGACACACGCCCATAGACTGCATTCATTAATTCTGCATCAGCATTGTCACATTGCTAATTCTAATTGTTTGGCCAGCGAATGAGCTTGCCATCTAACCACATGGCAAGCTCATTCGCTGGCCAGAAAATACACTTAGGGTAAGTATCGATCACCCTCCGAACAATTTCTTTATTTAATTAAATAATTATTACTATGACAGACTGATGGATTAAATTTAATGAAATGCGGAACCCAAATAATATTTTCTTATCTAAATGAATTAACAATAAATTTTATATTCAATAGCTTCTATAATTTAATGGGTATATAATCAAGCACTATCGCTAAGAGCTATATTAGACTGTCATAGAAATATGATCAGAGATATATGAGTCATTTTTATATGAAAAAACTATGATGGTATAATAACTACATATGATTCATACTGTCTATGATCACAGTTAAGGGATCCTATCTGACAGCAAGTGTACAAATATGATCATATCCGTCGAACGTCAAAAATGGCTAAATATAACACGGCTAATTCGTTATCCATCTTGATTAAGTCTTACGTTTATATGATCATAATTATAATTGTAATATTTAAAAATTAAGAACAGCTTCATTTAACTATGATCATAGAATTTGACAGATATGAAATTATATTTGTATGTTAAATCTATGATAGTATAATTGGGACCTAAAGGCACCTAGGCGAAAAACCCTCTCTTCTTCGATACATATAAAACAATTCAGTGACTGACTGACGGATTGACTAAATGACAGACTGATAGACAGCGCATGTGGGTTGTCTATCCACAGCTTTTTGCCTTTTGTTTTTTTTGGCCGTGTAATAGATATAAACCACAAAGGATATGTAGTTCTACTCGTATATATATTCTGTATAGCCTGTCATATAGATTTTTTTAATTCCTGTAATATGCACTGTTCCTGTGGAAAATATTCATGCAAGTGAAATTGCAGGGTCCAGCGCATTTAATATAATTAAATTGGCATTTATTATTGACATTTATACATTTCAATTCAATCAAGCATAAAGACCCTTTATTCACTCCATGAAGTCCTAAGCTAATCCCGCTCATGACTTCACACGGAACTCCGGAGTAATGTCGTTAATTTAATATAACCCGAGTACATTGCTGACTCATGTTCCTCGAATGGTAATCCAAGGTAAATTTATACGAGTCTTGGGAACAAGACAATGTCAAACGGGTATGTGATTATAAGGACTAGGGACCTTTAAAGTTAATTTCGATTGGAAATTACATAATTTTGTTAAATTACATTAAAGGTGAAGTAAAAAACGAAACGGATTATCCTACAGTTTAACAGGAAATAAAATATAAATGAGGACTTCGTCGTCATCATCTTCAGTCTATAATTGATGAACATGGCCTCTCCAATCGCATATCATTTGTCTGGATCTGTGGCTATATTCATCCAGCTGCTTGCATTTGATTTAATACTAATTTGCAGAATGGCTGAGTGATTTATAAAGTTTTAATCATAGAGGATTAACTTAATATGGGGTACTCTTTAACACAACATTATTTCTCAAAAGAGTACCCCAAGTTCTTCAGATTTGTTGCTTTTTAGAGTAATTTATTATTTAAAAGGTTGCCATGTCATGTCAGTCTTTATCAGTTATCTGTCAGTTGATATGGGTCAAACAGGCACTGACAAAATTTAACAAAACTTGAATAAATCAGTGATAATCCGAGATTGTTTTCTCATGTTACAACGATAGTAACTTTTGGAAATTTTATCGCAAAGGACCTTGTTTTTTTGTCAACACAGATATATATTATTTACTAAGTGTCGCCCACGGTGTCACTTGAACCCTCGGGGAAATATTTCAAATAAATACTTTGATAAAGGTATCCCATTTGTTAATACAGGACCTAGTCAAGTGGCAATCGCTTTCAAAGCGCTTCGTATTTCTACAACGACTTCCAACAGGATTGAGGTTTTCGATAGCGTATGTCAATCCAATACATTTTTGACTTTTAAATCATCGTTATCGCTGATTGAATTTCACTTCGTCCAGGTCCTCAGGAATTTCACATACTTGGGACGGTTTCATCAAAATTTGTTCAATTGCTTGTGCTTGATTGAGCGAGATGTTACAGTGATTTGTTCCAGTTGTAATGGCAATAATGTAATTTGATTTAAATAGGTTTTCATTTTTATCTTTTATATAGATTCTTTTTTATTTTGTGAATGTGAGAACGTTGTAGGCTTAGTGGACTGTTAGTAGATTTGTTGACCATTTCTATTTGTTGAAAAGGCTACACTGTCCTCCCATACCTATTAACATTGTTATTTGAACATATTGTAAAAGCCAATTATTTTTAAAAGAGTAACCGTGGAGTTTCTTTCCGGCTCTTCTCCATAGGAAACGACTAATTGGAACCGTGCACCTAGCTTCTGACGTATCATAAATGCCCTTGTAGGTTTATGTGAAATAAAATATTTTGATTTTGATGTTTTGAGACATTTGCAGTAACTATATTTATAATAATTATTAGTAGAGTCTACTAAAATAATATCCTACTTAATCATGACATTGGCGCTAATTCTGTTACGCACACACAAATCTTAAATTAGAGTAATGCTATCTTTTACTAGCAGGTAACGACAGAAAGAGACAGACGGCTGTAGCTGTCAAAACTAGTTAAACTATAATGTTGAAGCTCAGCGTGTAATCTTACTTGTTCAACCAGAGGCTCATCGCAATGAAAAGGGTAGACACTTTGTGTATTCAACACGGAGGAAGATGTTGATGATGTAAATTAGTTGGTTGAACAAACTATTATTTTGTTAGATACTTCAATTATGTCTAGTAGGACATACAATGTTATCCTTTATCTTAATTCGGTTAGTATGAAGCCAAATAAAATGTATACTGTAATTGCGGCATATCATAACAGCAATAGAGCTGCACCGTCTAAAAGTTTAGACGATGCAATATTATTTGTTGTTTCAATTTTATTGCTACAGACAAGGAACTTCCATAGTGTAAATGGGACTTTAGGATAACTCAGAAACTTATTAGTGAGTTTGAAAAATTAATATCCTGTTGTAAAAACGTTACCTAGAAAGCAGTTTCATCTAGTAGATACGTAAAAAGTAACACAATTTAAACTTCCAGATTCCACGACGTTGAAAAGACAAGATAGAATTTTCGTATCAAGTGGCACTGTTGAAATATGCAAGTTCATAATCAAAATTATTTTTCTTTACTACAGTGGTTACCACAAAAATTGTTCCATTTACGTAAATATGCCTAAGTCACGGTGAAATTATCCGCACCCTGTAACATTATTAATGACTTTCCGATATTGCCCCCGCTCACTTTTGAATTTAATAACCAACCCAATTTTTTTGAATTCGACATCTTTTTTTTATTATCAGCATTTTTCAATATTTCCCCTTCTGTGGTCGGAAAGTGACTTAATTTAGGAATCGGATTTACTTTTTTTAGTATTATTTATGGAGATCGGATAAGATGTGGTTACGCCTATTAGAATATTTACCCCTGGGTTTTTTTATCAGTACCTGTAGATATTACAGGTAAGTTTAGGTTTAGCAAGAGTTTAAGAAGTTTATATATAAGTTCATACTTACTTTACATATTATATTTTTAATATAAAAAGAAGTACCATCTGTGAGTTTGTATGTAGGGGGTCATCTTTGGAACTACTGATCACATACTGAAAATTCATTGACTAATGGGAAGTTACAGTATTGCTGAGTGTCATGTCATAAAACAAAGTCGCTTTTCGCGTTTGTCTGTATGTCCGCGTTGTTCGTCTAAACCACGCAACAGATTTTGATGAGGTTTTCACCATCGTTTAGAGAATTTATTCCGGAAGGTTTGTGTGTGTTATTAACGTGCAAAGCAGGACCGGGCCACTAATTTCTTGTTTTATACAAAAAAATTAAATTGGATGGAGTCGCGGGCAGAAGCTAGCTCCTACTATAAAATAACGATGATTTTGTTGTTGATTATTAACAAAAGCATATTAATAGCTGAATTATTGGTTTAATGATAATAATATACATTTTGTATGTCTGCATAAAACACTGACAAAAAAAATCCTGAACATGGACAACGTGTCCTAGGTAAGTATCAAGACCGATCATAATTGACATTTTATAATGTACCAACGGATACTAGAAGCATGTCAGCTGTGATGTCTGTGAGCTGTTATAGTCATATTTTGACTTATGAACCATGGCTCGTTGGTAAATAATAACAGCCGCAAGGGTACACCGAAGGTCAAGCTACGCTTGCCGCAGTCGGTTAGTGGTTGGATGAACATTCATTTAAAATCGAGACCCGTCCGGTCACCCGTGCCTCGGAAAGCACGTTAAGCCGTTAGTCCCAGCTTTCATTCGTAGATCTATGTTTGACACTGAAAGCCCAAAAGTCTGACAACCCGTCTTACCAAGGGGTATCGTGTTACAGAGTAACTGGTGGAGGTCAGATAGGCAGTCGCTCTATGTAAAATACAGGGGCCGTATTATGACGTATTTTTGGCAAAATTATTCCAGTGTAAGTGAGAGACGGAGCTATACAAGGCCGCTAGCACCATCCTTTTTTTGCAGTGGAACAATGATGGCGTTAATACTTCATAATAAGGCCCCTGGTCGTCAGCTGCACCCGGTTAGACTTGAAGCCGTCCCCAACCTAGTTGGGAAAAGGTTAGGCAGATTGAACCATTTATTTAGGTACGCACGTTCATAAAATGTACATAGTTTCATACGTCAATATGTAATCACTTGAAAGAAAGTGGTACCAAACCATTTAACCTTCCGCTAAATATTGATTTTAGGTTTAGACCGGTCTAGAAAGCTTCTGCCATTTTTCCGCCATTTGTCCCTTTTTCGGGTCATCAAATATCTATCCGTTTTATAGGCTCTAATAGATTCCCGTTAGACTCAACTGGTATCAATGTTGCGTAGAATCGTATCTCTTGTTATGGCCATCGTTTGTTCCTTTCCAAATAAATGTGATCCGTTAATTATGTCATTATTCTATCTCAATCTTTTGTGTAGAATGATGGATTTGGATTGGATTTTATTGATCGTGGAAATTACGGATAAATGATTATGATACATTATGATAAATGATTTTATTTCTGTAAGTAGGTTTGTACAAACACTTTTACACGTCAATCATATTTAATCATATTTAAAAAGCTAGATGAGGTCGGCGTTTACTATCTGACTACTCTGAGAAGAAAGGCCGAGACAAACTAAGAGGTCACAGTCTCTTTTAAAGTTCAGACATAATCTTGGTCAGGGAAGACTGTTGTCTGAAATTAACTTTTGAGGAAAGAACCACACAAATTGAGTGGACCTGTCTTGTCAGTGCACGTATTTGTCAGTAATCGTGCAGCTCAAATCAGAACTCAAGGTGCTCAACGATAATTCGGTAATTGGGACTCGAGGTGGCCCTGCACAAGTCCGAGGCCATGTGTTTTCATGGTCCTCGGAACGCGCCACCGTCGGGTCTTCAAATAACGGTAGGAGGAGTTCACATCGGCATCGAGTCGACGATGAAGTACCTTGGACTCGTCCTCGACAGCCGGTGGAACTTCGTGGAGCACTTCCGACGTTTGGCTCGCAGACTGGAGCTGGCCGGGGCTGCTTTGAAGCGGCTCCTGCCCAATCTAGGGGGTCCAAACGCCTCCTGCCGGAGGCTATACGCGGGGATCGTGCGGTCCATGGCCCTTTACGGGGCACCGGTTTGGGCGCGTTCATTGATGCGGCGGCCAGCCCGCCGGTTGAACGCGTCCCAGAGGGTCATGGCCACCCGGCTGGTCCGGGGATACCGCACGGCGATACCGGCGGCGAGCCTCCTTGCCGGATTACCGCCATGGGATCTGGAGGCAAAAGTCCTCGCGCATATCTGGGAGTGGCGCGAGGAGTCGAAACGCCGAGGCTTAACTCCGTTTCCGCGAGAAATCGCGGCACAGCGGACAGAGCTCCGGCGGAACCTCACGGCGTCATGGAGAGTGCGATTGTCGCAACCCAGTGCTGGGCATGCCACTATTGCGGCGATAAGTCCCCTCTTTGAGGAGTGGCTAGAGAGGCGCCACGGCGTCCTCACCTTCTGCCTGACGCAGGTCCTCACCGGACATGGTTGTTTCGGGAGGTTCCTGTTTCGTATCTGGCGGGAGGAAACGCCCGGGTGTCATCAATGCGTGGATTGCCCGGAGGACACGGTTGAGCATACGGTGGAGGTCTGTCCGGCTTGGGCAGAGCATCGCCGTGTCCTCGTGGAGGCGATCGGCGGCGGGGATCTCTCGCGTCCGGCCTTAGTCCAGGCCATGGTACGGAGCGAGAGGGCATGGGAGGTCGTCACCTCCTTCTGCGAAGTAGTAATGCTCGCGAAGGAGGAGGCAGAACGCGTGAGGGAAAGGCAAAATTCGCGCCCTCATGCCCCTAGCCGCCGCAGAACGCCCTGGGCGTCGGGAATCGCAGGCCGATTCCCGGCCACCGTAGGCGCGGGTTTGCGGACGGTGAGCAATGGGTAGCTCGCCGTCCGATAGGGACCAGGCCCGGGTCGTCGGCGCGTTGTGTTCCACGCGCGCCTCAAAGAGATCAGCAAGTGAAGGGGTCCGATAGGACCAATGCCTGCCGGGGTTGCGGGAAAGTCCGAAAGGGATACCGTGGCCCCTGGCAACGTACAGGCAACGGAAGGAACACGGGTGGGTCAGTAAGAGTCTGACACGCCCTCAAAAAAAGGTGCTCAACGATTCGAAGAACAATACCAAAGAAAGGACATTTGGGTAGGCCGCATAAATTACTCAAAATGCCAGACCATGATTAAAATTGAAAAGAACAAGAAAAAAATAGAGATAAAAGCGCGGATATTGAGGTTACATGGATGTTAATAATAAATTGAATGTCCGTAATAATGACTGATTCGACCAGCAATCCAATACATGTACCTACATATCAAATATTTACCAAGCAATAATTCAATTTAATTATCTTGAAATGTATGTAATCGGATTTACCACTGAAAAGTTAACATTTATCTTTTACCTACCTATATTTCTCAATAAGTAATTAAATAAATTCTGTGAGTTTTATAAAATTTACTGGTGTTCTGAGTAAAATCATTTATTACCCACCCAGTCCCAAGTAATAATTTATATATAGATAGGTATACTATAGGTATTATCTTAACATTTGGAAAACCATACATCATGTAGCCAATAGGCCTTCAAAGTTAGTCGGTCCTCGTCTCGATGGACCAGATATACAACTATATAATCACTGACAAGGATTAATAATATGTCCCTTGTAACCTTTACTTAACTTACAAAGCTACCAGATAACATATTGTCAAGCTTTTAGGTCCTAAAGGGACGGAAGGTTAGTAAATAGTTGGTACTCTTTAAAGATAACAGTTTTTATCATTATTAAATAAAAATTTGCTTCGCCGGCGGCTTTGCCCACGTGATATCCTTATAAATTATAGTCTATGTTACTTAGTGATAATATAGCATTATACTGGTGAAAGAATTTTTAAAATTGGTCCAGTATGTTTTGAGTTTAGTTATTACAAACAAAAATACAAATCTTGCTCTTTATAATATTAGTGTAGATATAACAAGGTAAGAAAAAAAAACGAGATATCCAGTATTCACTCATTGTTACATGCAGAGCATATATATTTAAAAAAACCTTTTTAATTTTCCAATCCGAGATTCAAAGATTTGAGGTGTCTGCAGCCAGTTGCTATTCTTGTTCATCTATTGTACTGTGTGAGTCTCGTCTCTGAAAAACACCGAGCGGATTAAAAAATATATTTGTAAAAGTTACATACCTATAGCTACACAGTAGTACCTACAAGTTATTCAAAAGCTTCGCTTTTATGGTCGTCATTATTTTGTGTCTATTTTGAAGATATAACATGTATTACAAGGTATTACAAAACCCGTACCAAAAAAATATTCTGCTACCTTTAGTAAAAGATGGGTACTGGCTACCTACTCAACAACATCCATTACGTTTAAGATTAATTCAAGACATAAGATAACGTCTGACCTTCATCCAAAACCTGCTACTTGGTTAAAGGTCGATTAATGAGAAAGCCTGTACGATTAAGAAGGGTTCATAGTTAAATCTCTGTGCCTTTATAAATAGTTCGAGTTGAGCACGCCTTATACGTACTTAGGTTAATTTTCTTAGTCTTGGCCGTAATTGTTTTAGGTTTGTACGGCTTTGTGCTAAATGTGAAAGGGGTAAGCTTATTTCAAGGCAAATCACAAATTCTAAGTTGGGGCCAATATATTTTGGGCACGCCACTATTGCGGCGATAAGTCTCCTCTTTGAGGAGTGGCTAGAGAGGCGCCACGGCGTCCTCACCTTCCGCCTAACGCAGGTCCTCACCGGACACGGTTGTTTCGG
Organism: Xanthia icteritia; assembly: GCA_949128155.2. Taxonomy (NCBI): domain Eukaryota; kingdom Metazoa; phylum Arthropoda; class Insecta; order Lepidoptera; family Noctuidae; genus Xanthia; species Xanthia icteritia. The sequence continues at coordinate 7,642,806 of OX421942.2, read as the reverse complement.
GAGGTTCCTGTTCCGTATCAGGCGGGAGGAAACGCCCGGGTGTCATCACTGCGTGGATCGCCCGGAGGACACGGTTGAGCATACGGTGGAGGTCTGTCCGGCTTGGGCAGAGCATCGCCGTGTCCTCGTGGAGGCGATCGGCGGCGGGGATCTCTCGCGTCCGGCCCTAGTCCAGGCCATGGTACGGAGCGAGAGGGCATGGGAGGCCGTCACCTCCTTCTGCGAAGCAGTAATGCTCGCGAAGGAGGAGGCAGAACGCGTGAGGGAGAGGCAAAGTTCGCGTCCTCACGCCCCTAGCCGCCGCAGGAGACGCCCTGGGCGTCGGGAATCGCAGGCCGATTCCCGGCCACCGTAGGCGCGGGCTTGCGGACGGTGAGCAATGGGTAGCTCGCCGTCCGATAAGGACCAGGCCCGGGTCGACGGCGCGTTGTGTTCCACGCGCGCCTCAAAGAGATGTCAGCAAGTGAAGGGGTCCAATGGGACCAATGCCTGCCGGGGTTGCGGGAAAGTCCGAAAGGGATACCGTGGCCCCTGGCAATGTACAGGCAACGGAAGGAACACGGGTGGGTTTTAGTCAGTAAGAGTCTGACACGCCCTCCCGCTCCACCCAGAGCGGGAGAAGTTATTTGATAATTTCCCACCCAAAAAAAAAAAAAAAAGGGCCAATATATTTTAGTATCAATTTTATTAATTGTTTCTCTGATTTCCATGAAAAATGTCTTTGAAAAACACACGGCGATGATCAGTATACGATATGTTACGGTAAAAAGTTAGGATCACACGTCAATATCTCAGTATACATAATATACAGTTAAAACAAATGCAGAATGAAACTGCCATGTACTCCCAAAATAATACAGTAAAATATCATACTGATAATCTTTTTGTGAACGGGGCCTTTCCGTCCCTTCACCCATCATAGACAATTTGCTTTAAAACTATTTGACGTAAACGTGTTTATTTTAATATTCATATCTGAATCTCAAAATATGAGTTCAAATACCTTCATACTTTTTAGCTATTACCACTGAAATACCTGAATTGAAGATGAAACTCATTATTATTTAGTTGTTATGGACCTAGAAGCTCCGTCGTATATTAATGAAATAATAATGTGTTTCAGCGGTGCATATCACATGGATCAATCCAAATTAAACTTTATGTAAAGGTGTTGAAGGATCTTTTTTCAATGTCGTGTTCACTTTTACCCTCTTCAATATTACCTACTACAATTTTACTATTCGTTGTTTCAGAATTGGAATGCAACAGTATCAAGGTTATAAGAACATGAAGGTATGTTGAATAATGTACCTAATCGCAAAGGCAGTAGAGCGATATCTATGCATATCAAATAAGTATTTCACCACTTGTAATTACGGCTTGTTTTTGAATAACATATCAGCTTGACAACCTAAACTGAAAAATAAATTCATTTGTGTCACTTATCTTTGAAAATAGATACTGTTTTTTGTTAAGTGTAGCGACACTTTTTTTGAACAGTGAAATGGTTATCTATTATTAAAAAAAATATGAGTAACATTGGTATTTTGGTGCCGACCGTATTTTGGTAGTAATGTAGGTATGTTTGTTTAGATGAATTTAGTTTGAAAGTCCAACTTTTTATTACACCAAAAAAAAAAATTTCTTTCATGAGACAATTGGTGGACACAGAATGTAGCTATTTATTTTCACGTGCCTTAGTTATACGTCTCTTATAGGAGAAATTAAATAAGAAAAATATCGACATCAATTTTGTAATTTTGTGAAGAAATTAAACTTAGACCTTAAATTTTTATAATTTAGGAAGCAATTCCCGTTTTACTTGCCATCGTACTGTAATAGGCGGTAATGTATAAATAATATTCGTGCTATAAAAGATGTGTTGTGTTTTAAAGTAATGATAACTTTCTTGTCGATTCTCATTTGGACAGTGTCTACGCGTTTTATTTTGTGCGTCAGGTTTAATCTCAAGACGGAGAAAGTTTTGATATTACCAACAAGAGAAAAGTCTATAAATCAAAGCCCATCTCAAAGTTTTGCGTTGTCACGAAAGCCGCCATGACACTTTCCTACAACTTACCCGATTTTCACGCCATCACACTTCATACTATTGAGCTGTTGCATCCAATCCCTGACAGAATGATTTCTTTATTACCTGCTCATTGTAAGAGATGACCTCTTCCCCTCGTAACCTGCATACACAGCTTTACTTTGTTCAATATTTAACTCCTGATTTCCCATAGGAAATAAGCAGCAGTATATAAACATGACTTAACACGAACCAAGTAAATATAGGACCTATAAACCTAAAGTGTAATATAGTATGAAGTTGTTGGGTAGTTACGACAGCTGCCCTGATAAAATTACCGGTAAACTTTGGTTTTACCAACTTTGTTATCGAACCCTTTTGCATGAAGTATTTAATAGTTGAGAGGTGGACCTCAGTTTAGAAAATATTATTATTCATTTAGTCAACCATCTGCCAAAAAGTAATTTTTTTCACAGGATCGATCATTTTTCAGTTTGTTTTACCGATAAAAAAGGTGTGTGTAGGTAAAGGAAAACTGACTAGCTGGCTGTCTGTCTGTCTGTGTGTGAATCTAATGGACTGATTAAGTTGAAATTTGGTACACGTATGTATTTCTGTGACCCAAACTCGGACGTGTAACGTAAATAAATGAATTTTGAATATGGGGTCACTTTCCGGGGGCAAATTGGAAACTTAAAAAATAAAGTTTTGCAAACTGTATCGTGTGACATATCAAATGAAAGAACTTGTGTGACTACCAGTTTTTTTTTTGTTTTTATTATTTTAATATAAATACTTTTAAAGATATTTAAGAAAATATATGAAAATTACACATTCCCCCCCTTATCTTCGAAATTACAGAGCCGACAATTAAAAAAAAAAAAATGATAATGGTTTTTAACTCATATTACATATTTTTACTTTATTAACTAAGATTACAGGAGAACCTATAAGAAGTCTATGGTCTTAAAATAACATGGTAATCTCTCAATATTGTGCGTACAAACTTATATTTGCAGTTGGAATGTATGGGGGAATATGTTTTTCAACTACAATGTTAAGTTTGTTCTTGGGGTTAATTAATCCCAACTACGGACCCCTTTATTGTGCCTAACCCTTTATGGTCCGACACGCACTTGGCCGGTTTTTGGTTTTTGGTTGCATTGTTGGTTATTCTTAAGAGTCCCCGAAACGATCAAGTGCAATTGTAATTTTTTATATGATTGATACATATTGATGCGCAAATTGATCGTCTACCGAATGCAATTGAAGCGATTGACAATATTACCTCAATTCCCTTGATTAATATTGATCAATAGCAATTGATCATTTCAGGGACCCTTTATAAGTCACTCGTCATTAACTAGCAATTTATACCCACAGATTATTATTTGTTGTGCTTTATTGCATATTTTTTTCCAATAATATATAATTTCGGTCAGCTTTCCAAATCATATATACCTATTTCGTTTTCATATGCGTGGTCGAACAATATCATGTATGTTTAAAATATTAATGTATCGACAGAAAAATGAGGGCAGATAAATGGCCAATCTGGTTTACGTGGCGCTACCCTAGGAACCACTTAAATATTTTAGGATTAAGTATATTTATGTAGGATTACTAGTAAGGTACTGTTTCTGTTTCTGTTACAAAAATATACCCGTGAAACCACAACACAAAAGCCCACTTAAGGTAATCAAAACATTACTTAGCCATATGGTCAGTGATTGTGGTAAAAGGAAAAAGGCCCAGATGACGTCATGTCTAGTTTTAGATATGGCGCATACTATGCGACATGCGACTGCGACAGCACGGTGACTGGACGCAACGACAGATTGCGGCCGATAATTTTCATACATTTTGTTCAAAGCTACACGCAGCGAGAAGACGCAGATGCAAACGACAACTCTGCGTCGTGTTGCTGCGATTAGACGCAACAACGAGACGTACAGTTTGTGCTGGCACTTAGTGTGAGAAACCAAAACATAAATAAGTCAGATATTCTGAAGCAGTATTTATTAATTGCTGTCGTTTAAGTAGCTAGAATGCTAACATAACTGCCGACGGTCCGAAATATTGCCATCTTAAATATTATATTTTATATATTTAGGACTAACTATTGTATTTATTTTATTTTTGTCTTATTTTGTTATTTCTCTATATGCTGCACCGTTTGACGTCATCACGTCAATGCCGGCTGTAGCTGAAAACCGGCGCTGGGGTTCTGTCTCGCATAGGGTCGCAGCATTATGCTGAGCGATGGCCGTTTTGCGTGGATGTGATATACATACGCATATTTTCCCCTAAATTGTTATTTTCGTGTTTTGTTCTTTCCATGTCATGTGTACCGCAAATAAACGTATTTTCTTTCTGTTGTTGTGATCACCTTTAAAGTTTGCTCTTGTCAATTTGGATGGGTTCTGAGCTTGACCCCGTATCCTATTTTAAAGCGATTGTCGCGCGAATACACGAATTTTTTGTTCGGTGAACCTAAACGTTTGGTCGTGCCGACACAGGGCGCTTTCCGGTTTTCCGAACAAAACGTGATAAACTCAAACTCAAAGCATTTATTTCAATTAAACCATTTACAGGCACTTTTGAATTGTCAAAGAGTCAGTCAGTTAGTCAGAAAGTTGAAGCTAGTTGCCCATTCCAAAACGTAGATCTCTTTGGAGAAGAACTTGCAAGAAACTCCAATCCTGGGTACATTATTCTTGTTGCTTCTATGTGAGAACAATGTACAAAAAAAAAAACGGTTAAATATAAGCACTGTGATATAGTATAGATTAAAAATGTGTGTGATAAATGCACGTGACCGTTCGCGTACGCGGTCTTTGTGTTAGAAAGTTAACATTTGACACGATATTTTCTAATGGTGGATAATCTTCTCCTATCCACTTCTTCGTCCGTCTTCTCCATCCACTACCACCATGCGAATCAATGCAATTTCTGTAAGACGAGATGTAAAAACAAAACTCGTTGTGTCACAAGGAAAATGATTAAAGCTGTCTTGGAAATCGTTATCAAATACTAAATTCAGAATTGGAGGAGTAGCAATGCCCAACAGAGACAAAACATTTTCACCGTAAGTATAAAAACAGGAAAAAGCTAAAAAATTAAAGGTACAGGCCATAGAGTCCTGCCCTGTGTTATTGTTTGTGCTTTGCACAGTAAAGGCTTCCGCAAACAGGTGCGACGTGACAACGCGACTCAACTCTAATAAAACAATTTCTAAGAAAACTTCACGGTAGAACATTACCGGTGTCGCGCCAGTCTGCACGAGCCTTTATTAGAGATACTTCATTGACATGAATACGCGTTGCTCACATTACTCACCTCCTAAGTGGAAGCCAACATTTTTGGCCAACATACAAATCTTTCGTACCAACTTTAAAATCGAAACGGCGCGCGGCGAATTGTTGGTTTAAAGTTTTTGACAAGCCATAATTTCCTGCTACCTCTGCCAGACCGCCTATAATCAATCTTTCGGTCGCCGAGTTTGAAGTCTCCACGTCAAAACTTTAGATTTACACCTGTCTTCCAAACTCGTCAATCAATATCGTCAGTCATTCTCATGAAAGTTACATCTGTTTATGTTGAAATGGCTTTTGAAGCACTTGATTGTCTGTTTTTCAAATACAGTTACTGCCGCACTGTACGCCGACAATTATTATGAATCAATCATCATCTGCCTAGCCTTTTTCCAACTACGAGGTCGGCTTCCAGTCTAACCGGATGCAGATGAAAACCAGTATTTTACACGGAGCGACTGCCTATCTGACACCACAACCCAGTTACTGGGTAATACCGGTTACACCTTGGTAAGACCTGGCTGTCAAACTTTCGGGCTTCTAACGACCCATAACGACTGCCAAAGATCCACGAATAACAGCCGGGACCAAAGGCTTAACCACTTAGTTCTCGCAAACGATACCCACAGGTATATAGACAATTTTTTACCGTGGGGATAAAATTAACTTTACTTTGATATAAATAAAGTTGTTTTTTGAGTAAGGGACAGTGTAATTTTACCTACATTACTACTGAAAAATTGTGCGTAATTTTTCTTTGCTCAACTACATATTTAGCATTTATTTGAAGTACCTGAAATATGAATATGAATTACTATTTTATGTAAAGCCGTGACGGGTTTATTTTTATCGCACGAGTGGGCTACGAATTATTTTAATATTGTCCTTATTTAAACAAGTTATCTTAAATAATGTGTCAAATGAAAATGGAAGTTTATACGCTCGTTCAGACACGCGGGAACCGCGCGATTTGAAAACGCGCGTTTTAAAACAGCAAAATTTTGTTATGTGTTCAATAGCCACGGTTAGTAAGCGACTGTCGTGCGCGGTCCGGATAGAGTCAGTTTGCAAATGGAAGTTGACGAAGAAATACTATGTTGTTTACTATGTTTATTTATATTTTTTTGACTAATTATGGAGTCAATAAAATCTTCTCTCTCCACTTATAAACAATGTACAGTCGAAGCGATCCATTGCGAACGCGTGACCATGTGACATCTGAACCACGTGGTACCCGCAACGCAACTGAACGCTCTCCTGGAGCTCCATAGTAACAGAACCACACGGACACCGCGCGATTCTATTTTCTCGCGGTTGAGTGGCGATAACCACGCGGTTTAATTAATCGCACGCCAACGGTTGACCGTGTCTAAACGTCAGAACGAGCGCTATAACGTATTTAGGCTATTTTTCACAATTTTATTGGTGTTTAATTTTATTTATATTGTCTTTGGGAAAATGTCTATGTCGGTTATAAGAAAAAAAATAACCACATAACGGCCCCTACTGGTAAGCAATATTAATTAGATATGGATATTAAAAAATAAATTATTTCATAAAACAGAACTTGACTGTACTATTGAATTTTCATAAAGCACAAAAACAGTCACCGAATCTAATCAATAAACAATCGCTCATTGTTTTTGCAAGCACCGTCACAAAACAAGATGGCGGAATTTCCACAACTGCGGGTCGCGAAACAGAAATCCATTGTTCTGGCGATGCGACACCGCACAAAGTTAAAATCCGCTCCAACAGTCCGATAAATGAGACTCATTTCCACCAAGTGTTTACTTTGAGCCCTCATCACAATTTTGTTGAGTGACTTATTCCTGTGGTATTCGATAACATCGCTCTTCTTATACCTTTCAAAATAGAAAATCCTTTTGAAGTTACGAATTCAAAATCGTTTCTCGAAGTCAGTTTCAATTTTGCTATTCTTTGCTACGGTAACTTTGGTCAGTCAGACGGATAAGTTGGAAAATATTATTGCAGCGCCAAAAAGTTAGTTGTGGAGTTCTGGATAACTTTGAGATAATTTTAATGAATTTTCCGATAATATTGTGCTTTTGAAGTTATGGGTATAGAATTTGGAGAAATCATAACAAGATAAATATTGTTCAAAGTCAACAATTTGGTAACTTTTTGTTCTTTGGTAAACACGCCAAAATATCATTGTCTAAAGCCGATATCATAAGCTTGACTCGAGTGAAGGTTAATTTTTGTTTCATTCGTTTCCGTTGTACGTTCACACGGCACCGAAAACATCCTTTTATTTCATTTATCGCGAGTGAAAATGCCAAAATCCAACATCGTTGGATCGGTTAGCTAATGAATTAATTATTCACTTTTGAATAATTGTATGTTCACTTCGAATAAAAGACGCCGAATGAAAAGCAAACAAGACCAAAAAATAAGCGTCTGATATTGCTTTTAGTGCAGGCGAAAAGCCCCACAGGCAAAAAATAGACGACAATCATAACAAATGGCATTCTAGAATTCATCAATTTAAAACATCAGTAGGTAAGTACCAGCTACAGGAGTGCAAACAAATTTTTAAGTTTCCAACTGTAACAAAAGGAGATTCAAGTCTTCCCCTCTTTATTACCTACTTCAATCATTTCCTCCACTATTCTCTTGGACTTGTGAAGTTTCAAACTTACGACATCTAATTTGTACTACTTTCGCAGTTATTTGTTCTCGCTAACAATACTAAGAACGTCCCCGATATGTTTTATTTTTATTGTCTCTTGTTTTTCGAACGAATTTTGGTATTAGTATTTTGAACTGTGTTTGAAGAGTTTCTGGGACCTAAATAAATAACAGTAGGTACAAAGAGACCTAATGCTTTTGTTTGTTCGTCAAGGAAAAAGAAATGCCTGTTATTGGACTATCGAAAGAAAAGAAAGAAAGAAAGAAAAAAAGGTTTATTTGTCACAGAGACACGTGCATACAAATAACAAAAATATAAAGAACATAAATATTTGGCAGCTGCACGTCATGACTGTGACAGGAAGGCTTCCACTCAGCATAATTCTGTGCTATGAGGGACCCACAGCACAGCGCTGATTTTCAGTGGTCACCCGAAAAATACGTACGGACATCAAGTCAGTAACTAGATATTAATGAAATAAGAAAAATTCCAGTGTATAATCGCTGGCATTGCATCATAGAAGGTGTTGATAGGCAATTGTTTTAGTTATTTGTGCCGATGTTTTGTGTTCATAATGTCTTGAAACTGTATGGTTCACAATTAACCTACTTACTGCTGTGATTGAATCGAGAGAACAGAGGGTAGTAAATCCGGTTTAATTGAATTGTATGACGCATATTTCGCACACCCAGACCAATGAAATGAAATGACATGAAATCACCACACCTCTGTTCCATGCTTGTGGCGTCCTCGAGTACGACGAAATCAAACAGCTTCTGGAGGGCCTTAAAAACAGGTTTTCCGCCGGCCTTTAGGAGTTCGGTCGTGATTCCGTCATCACCCGATGCCTTATTGTTTTTGAGCTGCTTCAGAGCCATCCTAATCTCGGACAAGCTGACATCCGGGATGTCTTCGATGTAGTGTTGGGTCAATTTAGCTCTTGGGTAATTTGCCAGATTCGTAACGGGGTTACTTGTTGGCGTATATAACTGTTCATAGAACCTCTGGCTCTCTTTCAACAGCTCAGGTTTGGCGAATACGATCCTGCAATCATCGGTCTTCAGTTTCAGAAGCTAGCTCTGATCAATAGACAGATCTCTTGCAAAGACCTTGGAGCCTTTATTCCGCACTAACGCGTCCTTAATGCAGTCAACACTAAAGTAGCGAAGGTCGCTTTTCAAGGACTTAGAGATCCGTCTATTGAGATGCCAGTACTTGAGCGCATCGTCGGAAGACTGCAGGATCATCTCACGCCTCTCATCCAGCTCCATGAGCTGTATAGTAAGATCAGAGAGCCTCTTGTTTCCATTTGTACGACAGGTCTTGAAGACCTTGGATCAGACTGTATGGACTGTTTTCTCGAACCCATCGTTATAATCGTCCACGGGGTCCTAGGCACGGCTCCCTAAGCACTCGAAACGATTTTAAAGTTCGAACTGAATGCTCTCGGGGATCCGCACTTGGATTGGTGCTGGGCGGAGCGTAGACTTCATCAGTCGAGATCTTTCCAGCTTGATATTTAAGTTCAATGTGCCTGTTACCATGCGACATCATTCACATCACAGAGACATCATTGAATACTTGCTTCTTCGTCGACATAATGAAGTCAAACTCATTTTTGTCGCACTATCAGGGCTCTGCCAGGTCCACTTTCTGTGCTCACTTTTTCTGAAGATAAAGATTGAAGCTTCATCATAAAGATACCTTGGGACTGCTGGTCACCGTCCCGGAAATAGAACAAGTTCCCGAATTTGAGGATTATCGATGCCTCCTCTTCGGACTTCAGATAACCCTACTATATATACCCCATCGTAACCTGCTCAATTCTTCTTCGAGTTCGATTATCTTCTTGTCGGTCCGGAGTGTACGCGGTTTGTATGTTGCCAGGTCCAGTTTTCGGGGAGTTTAGTAGCTGGATCTCTTCCAGGGTTTCACCGTGTGGCTTTGACCGCTACCGTAGCCAAGGGTGGGTGGGCCGCCGGGCACTAGGGGCCATTTATTATTCGTTCTTGTCATTGAGGGGTGGGGGGGCTATGCCATAATCGCCCCGCTTGGTAGGCGGGTTGGCGATGGAATTAAACAATTACGTGCTGCTGTCACTGAGCGGCGCGTGAGTTATGAAAGATAATTAAACAATCCACACCCGCGCATGCGTTGTAAGCATGAGTACCTAGACCTTTCGACTTGATTGTGTGACGAGTTCTTGCTAACTTCCACGAATTTAATACAAAATATAATGGAAAAAAGTCATAAGCATGATTATTTTGAAACTATGGTACGGCTGTTCCAGTAAACATGGAATACTGCTTTTTTGTTTGATTATTTTCATTCGTAATGGGATTTAATAAGGAATTTTTTTTTACTAGGCATTAAAAGGCATAAAAAGAAATATATTTGAAACTTTTTACTTTATTAAGTGAAACAAAAATGTAAGTACGATAAGGTGTATTTTTATGACATTTTATATGCATATGTTGGTTTATCGACTTCTTTAATTTAAATAATATTGAACTTATGTGACGTGACGAATTATTTCTTTGGTGTGAAACCTTCATTTTACGTCAAATTTTAAGGGAAAAAATTGAGCATATATATCACTACCTGCAATTAAAAAAAGATAAGTATTAGTACTTACGTCTTTGTGTATTTAGGTGTGCGATTTAATCGAGTTTCTTAAAACAAACATTTTAAAATAATGTTTTCAAGACATTATGACGCCACAGTTCGTCTTTTCTTCAATACACAAACACTTATAACATAACATTACGCCTGTATTCCCCGTAGGGTTAGGCAGAGGTGTACCTATAGTACACCCACATTTTGCGAGTTATATTTCCTATGTAATAGGGGACGAGCCTATAGCCATTTGGGCACAAGTCCAGACTCCAGGCTGCTACTGGAAAATTCCAGATGGAAAACCCCGATAACTCTTTTGCCGACCGGAGAATCGAACACAGGACCTCATGCTCGGCAGTAGCGTTTGCAATTACTAGACCAACGATGCTGTCACAAAGACAGTAGGTAGGTATATAACTAAATTCCTATGACAGATGCTCCATATTACATTATTTTTGAGTAGGTGGTACATAGGTACCAAGTTCTAATTAAGGAACAATTATAAAAGCAGAATAGTCTAATTTCTTAAGCTTTAATTAAAGGAACAGAAACTGTGTTTCAATCATAGACATTAATTAGACATTTCTGTTTTTTGTGAATTAAATTAATTATATTCAGAGGCTGTCAATATAATTTATAATTAATTACTAACGCTTCATGTTCTCCCAATTACCTGCTATTGAATAAGGAATAATCTCCAATCGATCGAAATTTATGAATCCTTACAGAAATAATGACTGGTTTATCGATCACTGAAAGAAAGCAGATAATGTGAAAGTAGTTTTATTGTAAATGACTTTTCGCCGGTCAACCCAGGAGGTTGTCGGTTGCTTAACCGGACTATTCTGTGGATGTCTTCGCAAATTAAGGCCTCCAAAAAAGGCATAAAAATTATAAACTAAGCGACTACGCGCTAAGAGCACGCCCTATAAGGTATGCACCTACCACTGTTTGTCTCTGCATCACCCGAAGGTTGACTGGTAGAAAATGCCCATGGCATTAAGTCCGCCTCTGTACATTTGTGTGCTTGAAGTATTAAATAAATAAATAAATATAAGGTACGGACCTCGGCTTAGGGCGTCACTAGGGCTGCAAATATTATGAAACTAGGCGGCCAGTTACTACTAATAAATGGGCAAAACACATTGCAGAAAACCTTTGATGAGTTAAAACAATGCCAAGAAAAACATTAATCATGTGTTTGTTACCTTTGAGATATTCAAAACGTGAAGTGTTAGTAACGTCACATCAATTGATTATAACATAGACCGCTGTAATGAACGACCTTAAGGGGTGCTATAATCAACATAACATAATTACAATGTACCCTCGTCCATAACCTCGCAGGAAGCATTGAGTGACTTAACACATTACTAGGTTTATGAGTTATGGTCAAACTTGAGTTAAACTTGTTACTCAACACACCCACTAAATATTTCAGACCATTTTACATAAACTAACCACCAATGTAGTAACTAACATCTTTAGTATCTCCAAGCAACCGAACTTGGGGTATTTATTCGGCCAAACTTTAGTTTTGCCAACTTTTAAAGTACTTCCACTGTTCAGTTGGTGTAACAAAGGTAGTTGAGAGAGTCGAGTCTAACAAATGGGCATCGGACGGAATTAAATGGCGGGGAAACGGGGGTCTCGGATCTCTTGTTATGCTAATATTTGGCCTCGGGAGATGACAAATTGCGATGCATTCTATGAAAAACCCGGAGGATGCGACCATGACGGATGTAGTCAGCAGTTGTGCCCGAATAAAAAGTTCTTATCTTATAGCGGCTCCATATTCCCAAGGGATCAGCCAAGGACACTATCTTCAATATTTTTTCGTTTGCTGTCTTTTAAATCCTTTGTGTTGATGCAAAACACGTGTACACTGCCAGTCAGTAATTGTATTTTATGTCGGGAACGTCTTAAGCTCTCGATCCTGATAAATGTCAGTGAGCGTCGTCATCCTTTAGTAAGATTGAGGCGTAGAACTGGTGTAGACTTTTAAACAGGTAGCGTAGGGATAGTTGAGTTATGACTACCTACATGACGGTATGTGTCAGTCGTTTTATCTACTTATTTTTTTAATAGAATATAAGAAAAGTTTTTAAGAGTGTTACACCCAAGAACAAAAAAAAATGAAAGTATGGCGAGTCTGTTTTCGGAACGTTTCTTTTCGTGATAAAAACCCAATTTGTTTTTCGGCAAACTACTTTTTCAGCGATGAGCGATCCCCAATATATCATTGTCCTAAATCTGTCCATATTTTCAAGTTACACCCTGTATAGGCCTTTTATTTAATATTCATTCAAAGCTTCCCAAGGCCAGTCTCTAATCATCTATTTGTCCTATACTTGGAACACTAATGAATTTTAATCCAGGCAAGTTTTACGACCAAACCCTGATTTACAAAGGAGAACGGAATAATCTAAGAAAGGTATCACTGTCATTTGCCCTGACCCTGTTCATTTCTAAGGACAAAAGCTTCTTTGTAACAAAGGGGTCTTGTTGAAACTATATAATATCCAAGAAACCCTGACGTGAATATAATTGAATTCTGCAGAAGATAGCTTATTTAAGAATAATAGCTTTTACGTCTCTTGCATTGCGGCTATCATGTATATGGTTTACTCGAGGCCCGTTTAGTTGTGGATTCAAACGGAATTATTAACACTTGAAACTGCGAGAGTCAGTTGAATTACTCTTTGGAGAGTATTACTGTGTGAGGGTAAGGGAAGTTCGTTACATAGGCTTTGTTGTAACTAGTTTATTTTATCTTTATTTATTTAAGGGTTTTTTGTACACATATGCGACGATGTCAATCCCATCGTGCTTTTACAAATAACGACTAGCTCCTCAACTAATTTAACTAATCTTAGTCACACAAAACTTAACTAAATCTAATTTTGTTATAGTTAAAAACTCCTTTATTGGTCCTTATTACGGTTAATACACAAAAGGTGCTAACAGAACATAACAACGTCTATAATGTACTCGTATTGCTACTTTTTGACAAAAAAATGACAGTTCCATACATCGTTTTTCTTTTTTGTGCTGTTTTTTTTCATGTTATTTCAAGCTAATCCTCCTTTCCTGAAAGCTTAACCAAGACTGATCAATAAAAATGTGAAAAATATAGGTAAGCTATTGGTTCATAATTATGCTGATCATAATATAAACCACAATAAGAATCCCAATGAAATGCATGTTGAATGAATGTTGTATTGAATGTTTTGTAATTATGGCCACACTATGGAATTAGGAAATTCCTGTAATGATAGTGATGATGAGTTAATAAATAAATAAATTATATACCTTAATATAGCCTTTATAAACTTCACATATGACTTGAAATTTTATCTGAATAAACTTTCTGAAACGAAAGTTACAATCTATTTTAAAATAATTCGTAAGATAAGATTTAATTGAGTAGATATTTTTTATCAACTCACACACATTATCATCTGCCTAGCCCTTTCCCAACTATGTCGGGGTCAGCTTCTAGTCTAACCGTTGAATACCAGTATTTTACATAGAGCGAGTGCCTATCTGACCTCCACAACCCAGTTTCTGGGTAATACGAAACCCCTTAGTAAGACTGTGTGGTATGTGTGTGAATTTGTTTTTTTCAATTCAGATGATAAATTAAAGTCAATGTCAAAAAGGCATACCTACGCCTGACCATTTTAGCAATGCTGATATTGAAAATTAAAGAAAAACAGCTGCTTGTGTATTCTGCGTACCGTCTATTCAGTTCCAGATATTTCTATTATCTAGAATCCATTTCTATTTGAATGATTTGATCGATTATTAAGTGCTGTTGTGATATCTACTTATCTTGACCTTGAGAATTTTGTTGTCTTACAAGATCCAATCTAGTGAAAGAGCTGAAGTTTTTGTGTCTGATTACAATGTATTTTGGCGACACATCTTATTAAGTAAATTAACTTGTACTTGTGGTACCTAATAAGCAAATAAATAACTAAGCGGAGATGTTGAGTAAAAGCTTTTCAATTATATCTAGAAAATGATGCAACTTTATAACTAACTAGAAATAGCAGTAATAATAATAATATGCTGCCATCCTTTTGGACACTTTTCCCATAAACAGCGATGCGGACGAATTTTTTTATGCCTAATGATCAATGACGAATCTTCCCCTTTTTTAAAATTTATTACTTTTACATACTATATAATTATATTTTAGTATAAACTTGTATATTGTAATTACTAAAAAGTACCTGGTCGCCCGAGCTCTACTCGGGTAAAAATGGACAATGCTCATTTAATAGTATAGGATAGTTCATACTAATTCCATGCTGCCATGTCATTAATCTAAGGTAGCCATCTTGTTCTAAACTTTGGGCGACCGAATGCTCGGGTGAAATTATGTAGAAAACGAATTTTCCCAGATATGAGACCTAGCTAAATTGATTTCGACCCACTTGCATCACAAACCACTAAACAAGTTTAAAGCTAAACCAGGTGAAATTATCGTTCTGTTTCTGTCTTTTGTTTGAAAATGACAGAAACAGAATGATGTTTTAAATACGTTTAGCGTTAAATGCATTAGAATCAGAATCAGAATTTATTTATTTGTAAAAATGTAGTTTTACATAGTATGGTACAACATGGTTTACAAATATTCAAATGTCATTCCCCTACAATTCATTTTAAGATTTGTGATTTACAAAGTACAACATGAATATTATTATAATTAGGTAATCGTTACTTTCAAATCAATGTCAAAATTCAAGTACATGTCATCTTGGATTTTTACAATATTCCATATATTTGCCAATGTCATAAAATCAATGTCATTTATAATCCATTTGAAATAAGATTAGACATTTAAACAAACCTTTTTTTACAGTCCGTTCAACTGATTTAAACTTCTTTACCTTAGGCATAAGGATGGCATTAAAAGCAAAACAATGGTTACAATACCAACTATTTACTGCAGCTGCCACTTGTCATGCCACCAACGCAATAGAAGTCAAAATCGGTTGAACGGACTGTAAAAAAGGTTTATTTAAATGTCTTATCTTATTTCAAATGGAGTACAGTGAGTACTAGTGCAAATTTCCCTTAATATATTTTAAATAACTCATATTTATTTGCCTAAGGGCTCCTAAAAGGAACTTCTAATAAAAGAATGTAATACACATATTTTCTTGGTTAAGAAAACTTTCACATCACCATTGAAATTTACTGTTTCGCCTCGTCTTTGATTTGTAAACATTCATGAAGAAACTCCCGCAGTATATCAACGTGTAATGTGAATTTTCGGCTGATCAAAGTGCTTCCAAAAACCCTTTAAATGTAGCCAATTTGTTTCTTTTGCTCGGATTCATTTACCTTCTTTTTTGCGTATGTTTTAGATATTTTGTATGGATATAAGTATTTTCTAGTCTAGATTAACTAGATCTAGGTACCTACGTATCTGTGCGTATTTGTACCTACGTATAAAATTATAAGTAAGTATAGGGCCATAGTAATTATATAGAGTCGAATTAGATATCCATATTATTATGATGAACTGGTAGACTCTGTGAAACGGTTTATTTTCGTTTGACACCATAATTATTTATTTTGATGAAGATATTAAATGAAATATATCTGTCTGTTATTTTGGCTATAAAGCAAAACATAAATGAAACTGTGTGCTTATTTTTCTAAGACTTTAATTTCAAAGACAAATATCATCTTTACTACAAGATTCAGTTTCATAGACTTTTGTTTTGGCTCCTTGTTTTAGGATTCTATTGTTTGTGCTGTATTTTATGCATAGACAATTGATAGGAAAATATCAAATTCTGTCCAAGTTCCGAGTAAATTGCGAAATATAAAGGGTATTTCAACAAGAACTTTGTTTTTCAATTGGGGCAACACCAAGAACGTGATAGTTTTGACCTGTAGTTTTTGGCGGTATTCGTAGTAGGTGCTTTGGCAATTGTTACAATGAATTCAATTTCGCTCGAAATTCGCATTAAAATAATTCAAATCCACTATGAAAATGGTCGTTCTGTTAAAGTTACATTTCGTAAAATTCGTGATATTTTCGGACAACATAATCGTCCTTCTGAGACCAAAAATTTGGCCTATTATTGATGACATGGATATCACTGAAAAGTGGTTTCAACAGGACGGTGCCACGTGTCACACAGCCAATGAAACGATCAATTTATTGCAAACCAAATTTCCCGATCGCATAATTTCGCGAAATTCAGCTGTTAAGTGGCCAGCCAGATCGTGTGATTTAACACCACTGGATTATTTTTTGTGGGGCTATGTTAAGGATAGAGTCTATACGGAGCCAATCGAATCGATTGCAGCTTTAAAACTCAAAATCCGTGATGTCATTGACGAAATAGACCCTCCATATTGCCAAAAAGTGATTAAAAATTTTGATGAAAGAATCAACATCTGTCAGCGTGGTCGTGGTGGACATTTGCCAGATATCATTTTTCATTCATAATTGCCAAACTTTTCTCTTTGTAATACAATAAAAAAAATATTCATTTTCCTCCAAATTCTTTGTTTTATTTTGTTTTAGAAAACAAAGTTCTTGTTGAAAAACCCTTTATTATGTTGTTTTCATGGGTGAGCAATAATCTTCTAATCCTTGACGTTAGTTGACGTTGAATGGGCGAAGAGGCGAGGAGAAGCCACGTTCCAAATCCCCACTCAGGGTCCCGTAAGAATAACACATGATGGTTGTCTACTTAGGATGTCTAAGCAAGGACACTTGAGATAGTTGAATTTTCAGTGTCACCGAATTTTAGTTTATATCCTGTTGAATTCTAAATTGGTAGCTGTTTTCCATTTTCAAGTTAAAATAGTGACTTTTTCATATAATATTGTAAATAAATACCGTACCTCTATCGTTTCCAAATAGATATCTGGGAACATGGCAGTGCCCCCCCAAGTCGAGCAAAAACAAACAAACAAAGGCACAGCCTTTGTTTTCTCGAAGCCATTCAGGACATTTTCGACCTCCCTGTAACTTCGTTGTGAATAATCTGCTTTTATTTTAGTGCAATAAGACTTCACGATCTCGAGATCAGGTGTTCCTGGCTTGCTATTGCTTCTTGTTGTTTTACGATTTTCAAAACAGTTGCTACCTTTGAAAACATCGAGAAGTTTTCTCAAAACATTCTTTATTATTTTAACGAAATGCCTTCCTTTTGTTCACTGTGAAAAGAATGCCCCAAACTTTTTCTACTTCCTAAAGTGTTCGGACCTTTTTTGATAAATCACTTTCAACGAAACAATTTTTCTCAATAACGTGTAGTGTTCATATTTGAGAGTGCCTGTATTCTCCTAAGTCTTGCTGAGACGTGTCAGTGTTAATAAAAAAGGAATATACGGGACTAAAGCCGGGGGCCTGAATCAAGTCGGTAGTAGGCAACGCAACTCGACATCAAAAGTAATCCTCTTATCCTAATATGGGATGGTGGAAGCCTTTTTATATAAGAAGATATGTCGAACCATATACGGAATATTAGTGCACTGTGTACGTTGCTGTTCTGTGATCCATCAAGTATAAACAGCTGTATTTTGCTCCGGCACAGTTTTAAGCCAGGCCTTATGTGGATTTTCTTGGAAATGGGCCTATTATGCGAGCCTGTCATCTCTTAAGTCGTTACAAAGTTTCCTTTGCTTTGGTGTAATGAAAATGGCTAATTAAGCAATATTTCACATATAATAATATCGCAATTTTTTGCCCTAGATAAAAAAAAAAAATCGGACAGCCTGTATTTTTTCCCACAAAATTGGTCATGTTCACAATATTCCAGCCGCTTTAGTTTGCCATATATGTAGGTACATACATAGCTACATAGACTGTATAGTCTCTGCAATAACGAATAGCTAACATTGCATAAACCAGTAACCAAAAGTTTACTTGTTTGTAGCAGGCTACCAGTAAACGGTAGCGAGTGACATACCGCTAATTAACAACATACTGTGGTCATCAATCTGAGGGCAATTCCCGTAATTTTAAAGAACGTTCGCATTCGCATCTCATTCGCATTCTGACAAAAATACAATCAATATACTAACATTTTTGACAAGTTTGACAGATTGCTACTTGTGTGAACGTTTTATAAGTACGAGAATTGGCCTTCTGTTGTCTCTGGGTCATGATTAATTTTGTAGTGGTTTTCTTTTTGTTTCCTTCCTTTTGTATTTTTTACTATTTTGCTATTTTGAACAGAGTTCAAAAAACGAGGAGGTTTTGAATTCGGTGGTTTTTTTTCTTGTATGTACACCCATTTCTTTCTTTCAATCAGTTGAGCAAGCCCGTGCGGTGGTCCCACATACTCGTAAATTTTATTATGTTTGCTCGAGTTTTTTTTTAGTTAGCTTCACTAAAAACTGAAAAATAAATGCCGTCTTCCAAAAAAAACTACAAACTGATATATAACTAAAGTTTTGGAATTCGGTGGCAAAAAACGAAAATGCACAACCAAAGAAATTATTTTCCACTCTGGAGCAAGCCAAGCTATTTATTAAATTTTTTTAAGGTTTTATCTTACAAAAAAAATAATGAGTAGTTAGTTTACTACGAACCATAAAATAAGTTTTCTAAAATAATCAGTAAAAAAAAAATGATTTACACACAGATTTATACCCCATGTTACTAGTTCATTCTGGATTTATCACCGAGTTCCGAGTCTCCGATAGAAATAATTTCTCTCCGCTCGATCTATTCACTTTACGGTTAGTTCCAGCACTTCGCAGGTGGCGCTATCTATCGTCGTCAGATATTACTTAAGTTTAAGATTTATTACAAGAGAGGATTTCGTTACGGTTTCTTCGGTGGGTAGCATGATAAATTGAACTGGATCAAATGGTTGAAAGATTATTGAATGATTATCGGAACGATATTTAGATTTTGTTATTAGATTTTCGAGGCCAAAGAGCTTTTACCTTTGATATTAACGAAAACAGATGATTAGAGAACTCTTTAACTTTTACGGTTATCGTCCTAGGGCATAAGTGAGGATTAAAGTGCAATTTGAGTGATTTCCATCTGCCAGTACCCACTTTGGGGAAATAGAAATTTGGTAACCACCAAGTTGCCATATTAGCCGCAGAACCGATGACCGTTAGGGTAGACGTATTCTTGAGTGGAGACCGCGATCCGGCAACCGTGCCCTCAGTCTAGGTGGAGCGATTATTCTCGCAGGGTGGCTAGTAGCAGCTGGATCAGAGCTGCCAAGAATCCAGTTGAATGGCGTGCAATTGGAGAGGTCTATGTCCAGCAGTGGACTGCTCTAGGCTAATGATAATACCAACGTTTATGTCCAGCAATAAACCTCTTTCAGCAAAGAATTACGATGATGATAACGAATCATGATGGCTGCTTTCTGAGAATAGAGACACTGTAGCATATCCTAGGATGATGTAATTTGGCTAATTTATCAGTGTAATGTAGAAGTTAAGCCTTTCCAAGTTCTACCACAACACTTGATAAATCAACTTCCATATCTAGTGTGCCTAATTATTATACCTGCACTTTCCTAATCCAGGTATTTTCTTAGTACCTAAGTCCGGCTCACCTTTCCTATGTGAGCTAATTTCGAATATATTTTGCGAGAAAAAGTCTTTTGTCCATTGTTTTCTTATTAGACATCACTAAATCATCACAGTACGTCATCACGCTCATAGAGGCAATAGTGAAATGCAACTGCTGTACTTTTTAGATAGCAAGCGCGCGCGCAGGCGACGCGACGGTGAGGGTGGGAGCGAGACAGATTTTCTGGATTTAATCAATATTTACACACTGGACTTATTCATATTTATTTTCTGACTTGATGTCCGTACGTATTTTTCGGATGACTACTAAAAATCTGCGCTGTGCTGTGGGTCCCTCATAGCACAGAATTATGCTGAGTGGAAGTATTTTTGTCACAGTCATGACGTGCAGCTGCCGAATATTTCTGTTATGTTTATATGTTTATACTGTTGTTTTTTTGCATGCACGTGTTTCTGTGACAAATAAACCTTTTTTCTTTCTTTCTAAATCAATCTGCCTAGCCTTTTCCAAACTATGTAAGCGTCAGCTTCAAGTCTAACCGGATGCAGCTAAATACCAGTTTTGTGCACTTCACTAAATGCATATTTAAATGAAAAATCTAACATATTTTTACTCAAAATACATAATAGAAAGACCCTGTTTCTCATACCTATCAATTTGTTAGAGAAAGAAAATGAGTATCTATACCAATTTGTCAGTTAATGGCAAATTGTTTACGTTGATCCAAATCGGTCCACCGTTTGTAATGGTTCTCTTGATCTTACAAATTGCCAATTATGTTTACACGATTGTAATGAAGCCCTTTGGCCCTGAGTCTTTTTGTAATCCAAAATGTCCAATTTTCTATAGAATCGATACGATCTTCGTACGTCCACGTGATATTAATACATGTTTATCTTTAATATTTTACTTATTTGATTGTTTTGAGTATAATTACTTAAATTAGTTTTGACAAACATCGTTTTTTTATATTTTTTTTTACTTATTAATGTATTTTGTCTTATTTGATTGATAATTGATTTTATTTTTTTTAATCGAAATTCCTGGATAAATAAGGTTCAGTTTACCCCTGCATGTCCCAATTACGTAAGAGAGATCATCATTTCAGCCGAAAGACGTCCACTGCTCATAGGCCTCCCCCAAAAGGGGGGGTCTGCCATAATCGCCACGCTTGGCAGGCGAGTTGGCGATCGCAGTATGGCGTTAAAATGCATAGAGAACGCTGATGCCCATTCTCTAGTGAGTCTCTTAGTCACCTTTTACGACACCATCGGGAAGAAATGGGATGGTGCTATTCTTTACGTCCTCACGGATAGGATAGAATGGACGAAAAAATAAAAACAAAAAGCATAATAAACTGAATGTGTGCTGAAAAGAGTCCATTTTTGTTTTGTTTTGTTTGATTTTTATTAATTGTTAACCTAACTACATAATTGAGATACTTATAAGTAAACTGGGCGTATTTTTTTTTTCTTTGAGAATTTATCAAATAACTTCTCCATCGTGTCAGACTCGACTCTTGTTGACTAAAACCCACCCGATTTCCTTCAGTTGCCTGTATGTTGCCAGAGGCCACGGTCCTTTCGGATATTCTCGCGACCCCGGCAGGCATCGGTCCTATCGGACCCCTTCACTTGCTGACATCTCTTTGAGGCGCGCGTGGAACACAACATGCCGTCAACCCGGGCCTGGTCCTTATCGGATGGCGGGCTACCCATTGCTCACCGTCCGCAAGCCCCCGTCAGTTGAGCTATAAAGCGCGCGTGGAACACTGTAAACAGTAAACTGGACCTAACCTTACATGTATAAAATGTGAACCGTACACAATGTCAGCAAACTCAATAGGAATTGTGAAAGCAACTTTCTTAAGCCCCAAACGGACTCAAATTGAGAAACCCGAACGCGTAAGAAGACGAATCTGAGGTCTTATTCACATCATATTGGCCTCGAAAACCTACAATGGGTTAGTTAGACCCTTTGGCCTATGAGGGATTTCGAGCGCTGTCTCCATATTACAGCAATGAAAAATTATTTGGGTTGGTGGTTGAAAAGTTTCTTATAAATATGTAGGTACCAACTTTATGTTTACAATTTATTAGTTTACTAGCTGCGCCCTGCAGTTTCACTCGCATAAGTCTCGATCCCGTGGGAATATCGGAATAAAAGGTCAAGGGATAAAAATCCTATGTTCTCCAGGTCAAGGTTTCTGTGCCAAATTTCATATAAATCCGTTCAAAGCGTAGCAAACAAACAAACAAACTCACTTTCACATTTATAATATTAGTTAAGATTAGAATAATTCAGAATACAATTGTAGAACTAAACAAGGCAGTCTTGTCGCCGCAAGGCATTCTCAGCCAGTATTTTTTTGGCTTTAAAATAAAACATAACAGACAAGAATTACATGATTTTTATAACTGATAATATTTTAAACTGTTTTTGTGAGTTTTATAAATACAACTTTGAATATCGTAGTAGCTGAGAATCGAACAGAATTTTGAATCCGATAAATGTCAAAAAGATAGAACGAATACCACTTTTTTATATCAAAACTGAAATCCGGGTGTAACGAGATTTTATTTTTAGACATTTAAAAAAAAAATATGTTTTATGGCAAAAAAGATTTGCACAAAACAGGTTTAGTAATATGTTACCTACCTGGTTTAGATGTAATGAATTCCACCAAAATGCGACAGCATTGCAATGCACCAAATTGGCATTGCTTGAACCGAATCACAGCATTGAGTTTAAATGTGCTCAGCGTGATGTATTGTCAACGCTTCGGTCTCATTTTAATGGGATCATATTTATTATCATGGTTGAAACGTGGGTAATTCGGGTGGGTATTATTTTTAAATATTTGCCTCCAAATGTTCCAAATGCTCCAAATGTTCTTATTATACAAATACATAAACGCAAGCCTACCTACGTTGTGCAAACAGTTTAATTCCGTACGTACATCATAATTATCACGGCCCGTGGTTTCCTTCTGTAAATATTAGATTAGACAGCTTTTCGCTTACATTTCGTTTAGGAATCAAGGTGAAGTAAGGTTCCTATTTAACGCTTGCTTTTATGAAACGCCTTTTTTACCGAATTACAACAAAATAAGATGTAAAAATTACATTTCTTTTCCTGATATTTATTACGTGCGAATTTTGGAGTAAAAGTGTTTTATCTTAGAATTGTGTAATAGAAGCGGAAAGATGACTCATATCTGTTTTATTACATTTTTTGGACTCGTTTTTTCGTTATGATGTAATAAATGTATTTGATAATGTTTTTTCTCAAACATGAGATACATTCACGATGAGAATTAAATGGCGTGTTACTTTCTTCTATTTTAAATGTACATAAAGCATAGTGATGTGAGCTGATGAGCACCATGGTGATAGAAAAGGGAATATACAAATTCTATTTTTTTTATAAAATTGTAATTTTTCTTGACTTCTACTACAATATTTTATGAAAAAGTTTTGAATTAGTTGCATGGGTATTCCCTTTTAAAGCGTGATTTTCATTATTGTTTGATTCTTAAAACGATCCGATCCAGATAGCACCCTTCTCGCAGAATATTTCACCCAAGATAAACTTCATGTTCTCAGAAATTACATATTTATAATTCACACGCCAGCAGAGGCGGTACTTGTTACTTACTTCAATATTTTCTGTATCTAGTACCTCGAAGTTATTCAAGGCGATGTCTAACTTCACACTAAATATCTAAATCTTTTTAGTGATTACGTTTGCATTGTTTATCTTATAAATATCCTTTCGTCTGATATTTTTAATCATACGTGACTCAAACGAGAAAAGCAAACGTAGGACGGCTAGTAAGAAAACATGCGTCAATGCTGACTGAAATATAGTCCAAGGTATCCCTGGTATCCGAGATTTCTCAAAAGAATCGTTTCAATGCAGATAGAGGCTACCGATGAAGGCGATAAGCAACGCATTCCAAATGAAGCCGTTCGTATTCTTTCAGATGCGTTCGGGTCCATTTCGGGTTCTCAGGTTGAAACGTACGCAGAAAATATAGGCAAAAGTGTGAATGCTTACACAAGACTTTGAGAGGAATTCGTTTTCGATTCTAAAGGGTCTTTTGTCTTGAAGTACCCTTGGACGGTTGGTTGCGTGTGTCAACTTGTTTAGAAGGATCTTCGTGTTTTCATTCGAATGAATTCGATTATGGTGTCACGAGTTCACTGATGTGTTGATCTGAAGATGTTTGTTTCGTCTTTTGTTGAGTTTTTTGTGCCACTTTTGCCAATATTTTTACAAATGTGTTCTTTAGGTTGCTGCTATTACTAATATTTTTGGTTCATTAAAATACATTATAACATATCAAACAACATTTATTTCTCAATAAATTTTCACAACTTTGAAGGCTATTTCAAATTTTGCATACTTATTCGTTTCTCTTGACTAGTTCTCGTTAAGAAATGATTATTTGAAATTTCGACCCTGAGGGGATCAAACCGAGTTGTAGTTTGAATATTGTTAGGCTTTACACTTCAATTAGCAATTACCGAACCAAGTAACTACAATGTACCGTCTGATCATTAGTTACTAGGCTCACCGTTTTAGCTTCAGTATTACTTGTATTATTATACAGGGTTTTTAGGGTTCTGTACTTCAAAAGGAAAAACGAATCCTTACACAATGTCTGTCTATCTGTCCGTCTGTCACAGTCAATTTGCTCCGAATCTAATAGACCGATTACCACAGGTATTTTTATCACACAAATACGGACGTGTAACGTAAATAAATGAATTTTGAATATGGGGGTCACCTTTGGGAGCCCCCCAAAAGTGACCCGCATATTCAAAATTCATTATAATTCATACGAAAATTAAAATTAAAAGTTTAGCACCACTATACCGTGTGACATGTCAAATGAAAGAACTTGTTGCGAGGATCTCAAACACATTTTTTTAATAATATAATAAATAAAATATTTAAGAAAATAGATAAAAATTGATCATTCCCCACCCTTATCTATTACTGAGCCTAAAATTAAAAATAAATAAAAACGGAGAATAGTTCGTTGCTCATAGATAACAGGAAAACCTATAAGAAGTCTATGGTCTTAAAAAAACATGGTTATCTCTCAATATTGTGCGTACAAACTTACATTTACAGTTCGAATGTATGGGAGAACATGTTTTTCAACTACAATATTAAGTTTGATTTTGGGATAAATTCACCTAACTGCGTGATCCGACACGCACTTACTTACCAATAACTTAACTTATATACCAATATCCCTCATGTATGTGAAGTTACACGAACTAATTTATTTTAACCATGTACCTATTTATAACGAACAAACATCTTGATCCTTTTCAAATCCAGTATTTTATATTTCAGACGTCAACGGCACTTATCCTTCTCCTTCACTTATCTCTTCACACAGTCGACGAAGGGCACGCTATAAATCCAAGTAAGTATAAAAGTACTCTCACTTTGTTAGCTTATTATCATTTTGTTTACTGCGACCGTAATTTGTAACTTTTGTGGCATAATAAAGGGGATTTTCGCTTCTTTGAATGTCATAAACCTTAATCTCGGGGCCTTCAAAATGTCTGTCCATTGGCGCAGGATTAAGTTTTTTCTTTGATATCATTATTAGTTTGAAATAAACCGAGCAAAGCAGATGATGTAGTTTAATTAGACAAAAAAGGGCAAGTCCTAAGGTTGGTCTTTTGGTAAGACAATAAATAAACTATTAGTTAACTTTGAACATCATTTTTTGTTGTCAAGAAAGTTTGACACCAAAATATTCCTTCTTAGTTATGGATTAAATTGCTCAATTTACCGTCAAAAAGAAAATCTTTTCTTATTTTATATTTCAATCTCTACCACACTAATATTATTTCAGCTTTAGGCATTCAATATCGCTTTAAAAGATACCAAATACAATTTCATTAAAAGAACGTCAACTTCATTACATTTTTCCGCCGAGCAATATTGATTTTTCAAATTAGTATTTTATTGAAAGTATCAGTTACTTTATTTTTTATCAACATTCAATAGCACCTTATTAGTCTAGGTGACTGAGTAATATTCAGCGAAAAACCAGCAGATATTTAGCTTTTGCTCGTAAGTACTTTCGAGCGAAAATTGTTATTTTGTCATTTTACAAACTTGCCTGGATGCGGCACCCTGCCAACTACCAAAGTTGTTTGGATTGACATATAGTGAATATCAATCTCGTGAGCCAACTGCCAGAGGGTCATCTTCAGTGCAATGGGTCCAACTAGCTTTCCAAGACACTTGCTTTTTGCAGAGCATCAATTGAGGTAATATCAAGTAAACCAGCTTTCTTAAAAATAATTTCAACTTTTGCAATGAACTTTGTGCTCAATTTCTAGTTTGTCACAGCTCTACATTCTTCCACACAATTTGGTGTCTCAAAAAGTATTTATTTGGAGGTTTATACGCGTCCCGGCAGACTGAGAGCGGTAACGAACCGGATTTACGTTTATCGATTTTCTATTGAGCAGCTCTTGCTTCAGACTTTTCCCCTGGTGAAATCAATTTCATAGCAAATCAAGCTGTACAAAAGTAAGAAAAAACACAAAAAAACAACAGTCACAAATTTGACAATTCTGAAATTGATAGAAATCAACATTTTGAAGCTATACAGATACTAAAAAATCGAATAGATGTCATATCAGTGATTGAAGTTAACATCAAAGAACACAAACAATGACACATCAAACAATCATTATTTCAAACTGCTTCTTCAATAAATCTTGTGATGTCAAACAAGAATTTACGATCCAATTTTGTTTGGATTATACTTTCATCAATGTGAACTCTTTTATTGCTGACATAAAAGTCTCGGGAATCTTTCAATACGATGTATCGCAAATATGACAGGAACCAGATAACTCGAATTCATTGTCAAATAAGATATAAATTATTATTATCACTGTCGCGGTATACTATTGAGTGATGGTGCATATATTTTGATTAAACATTATGGCAGAAATCCAGTTCAGTAAAACCCTGAAAGGAATAATTACACAGGTTATGCTCTAATTCGGGTTAGCCTCCAAATCTAATAGATATGATAATATTATGTATTTCCACTTTGTCCCTGCACTATACAAAGGCAATGAAGTTAAAATACAAATCAAATAAACACGCACAAATTGCTGCATCCAAAATACACGCGATACAGTTTAATGGGATAATGCAATAAAAGATTTAGTAGCGACCAACAATTTACAAAGTGTACATTATTATGAAGTGTATTTATTAGCTTTCATTTGAATGATTGTAGTCAATTAACATTGTTTGCATTTTTATCTGAACCTACCGAAATAATATGACCATCAGAAAATATTTATATTGCCGAATTTCATCCACTTTCACCACATGGAAGAGCAGAAGCATCGTAAGTAAGTAATATTATACAGCAAAAACTTAGCTTGCTTCGAAATTGGAGGAGTTATATTTCTTGTGAACCAAGTACTAGTCCCAACATGGACAAGAATAACCCAACGTTTAACGCGCCGTTCAGACCAAGACGGTGGCAAATGCGACCTTATGTCAGACAGTACATTAGATTGTCATCAGTGACAATGTAATGTACTATCTGACGTTAGTCCGTGCCCCAACGTTTCGGTCTGAATAATAAAGCTAGACAGACTTTCAATATTCAAATCGAATTGACAATCCATTTTGCACCTTTTGTATACCAGACAGCGATATCAAATATACCATAGGATACCAAAAAGTCCTGTTATAAATTCCACTCGTGTGAGAATTTACACTGCAATACGTTAATTCCAGCTGTAGGGGTGTCACTGTAGTCATAATATCATTCGTAGTTAAAGGAAAACACTCGTAAAAGCTTTATGCTAATAGCTCTTGCCCGCGGCAACGGGTGAATGTAAGGTAAGCGCGGCACAATGTCAACGTGTACGTATAAAATGATTACGTGCGCATGGGTTCATTGATGTCGCTAGATTATTCCCGCGTTTGATTATTGAAATACATATAATTGGATTTAGTTGCGATAATTGATAATGCAAATGGGTTAGTTAAAGGATTACTTAATGTACCTATATTATGAACTTAAACACCGATAATAATCATTAGTGTACCGTGGTAATAGCTTGTCATCTAAAACACTCTTCCGTTTTATTGTAAGCAATAAACAACCGCTTTGCTAAAAGTGCTGCGAGAAAAAATATCGAAGAAAAATCTCAAGCACCGGATTATCCTGATATAATATTCAGAAATATCATTTGCTCCCAGACTATTATGCTAGGTAGGGCGTCAGAAAACAGCGAGATGTTTTCCCCAAAAATTACACCGCAAATAAATTCAGTGTAACGCAAGTTTATCTTCAATTTTACTCAAAATAACGTCTTGAATATCTCATTTGACACCGTGGAAGATTACGGTGAACTCGTAAGTCGGCGCCAGAGAATTTTTACATAAAATATTCATCATTGCTAAAGCCCCGAATCGCGTGCTATATTCTGCACCTCTTTTTTGACGGTTTATTTGTTCCCTCTGTTTCATTAAGCATTGTCGTTATAGCTTTTATTATATCGTTGAAAGGTAATTATGCTGTGCAATGAGGGCTTTTGTGTTTTTTGTTATTTTATTTCGAGGTGGCAAATGTCACATGTTTAGGAAAATGGGTTATATTTTTTGTGTTATGTGTTTTTCTTTCTTCTTCGCAATCACTTTTTTGTTGGTCCCCATTGTGTGTGATTTTCCCTAAATAAACTGGTTTATTGTGTTTAATATGCCGTTTAAACACACAATCATAATATTATAATGATTTATCTTTAAAAGATTATTTTCAAGCAAAAAATTAATGCAGCACTCCATGTAAGTTGGGTGTCGTACTTAGACTTCGCGTACATTCGTAAAAATAGTCTCAAAAGATAGATCTCTGTCAAAGTAAGATAAAAGGTAATCACAGCATATTATATTAATATTGGGTTTCGCCAGAAACACGTTGTTTAAAAAGCAAGTGGCTCCGTATAAACAGACCCCATGACAGTAAACCCAAGAGTTTATTATGCAGTAAACCAACGGGTAAACAGTATAATGACATTCAAAGATGGCGGAAATGAATAGTTCCAATAATGGCTACTGAAGGGAAAAGTGGCACTAATAGCTCACTTTGTATATTAAACCCTCAAGACATTGGACCTCTAGAACAGCGTCATGTCCTATTGTACCGTATACACTTCTATGCAAAGTAAGCAGACATAATTACGTTATGATTGACAAAATGTCTTTTGTTATTACTACTAATGTGAATATCCTCCTAACTAATATTATAAATGCGAAATTAAAGTTGTTTGTTTGTTACGCTTACTCGCTAAAACGGCTGAACAGATTTGGGTGGCACACAGATAAACTATGCCTTATTACATAGGCTATACTTTACATCCTAGATCGCAGACGTTGTGGTTCATTGATAGTATACAGTGGCGTGCACAGAGATTTCAGACAGGGTATGCACGGCTAAAATTAAAATAAAACGTCGATGACCCACCGACTACCTACCCTACCCGACTCTTACCGCACGGCGCCATTGCCTTCACGTGATGTTAAATCTGAATTTACGTTATAGGTCTTACAATTCTCTTTATCTTGATTTGTAAACAAAATGCGATCTGTGCGAGCTGTGATTAAAACGCAATTGTTTGCAATATCTAAATATTGCAAACAATTGCGTTTTGATCACAGTCACATTTAATCAAATTTATGTTTATTCTTTTTTTCTTTGTGCAACTTAATAAAAAAAGCTGACGCATAAAGAGAAAAGCCCTGTGTCTGTTTCATATAGGTAATGTACATACTTTCATTCATGAATGCTTCTGAAATTAAGCGACACCAAAACTGCCAATCTTCTTTGGGGCGAATTTGTAGCTTTATTATAATGAATATCTTCTATACCCTGATTTTGATGGGCAAAGTTATTGGAATGATCAAGAAAATAGATTACCTCGTAAAGCCACCCAGACGGCAAATAAGTTCCTATTTGAGGGAAATAAGGTCATTGAACATATTCTTATCTTCGATTCAACATAAATTTCAGAAAGCCTTTTATAAAAAATGGTAAGGTGAGAAAAACATGTTGACGGTTAGAAAATAATATTACGTATTCTTGTTGGTTATCAATACAAAAATATAAGCAGTATAATCATCATAATGTAAAAATCTCACTATTATTAAGTCAGTTCTACAATAACTGTTGACAAAGTTTTACAAATGATTCGAGCTAATCGGTTTATATAAGTTTCTTTGTAGTAAAGAAAAATGTAACCACGTTATTCTTGAATTTTATTGTCTGTAATCCACAACTCTAACGTTAATCCAAAAAACAGCAAATAGTAGGGAATTTGATGTTTTTGTTTCTCTGTACCTATGTTTCTTAGGGTTCATTAGAAAACCAGCGTCAGACAGCATTTTTCGGGCATTAATGCTGAAATGAACCTTTTTGGCGCAGCCGTGAGGCACACATTATTATTGCTTTATGATTATTTTCACTTTTTATTTTGTTATTATGTATTTCACGAACTGTGTCCAAATCAATATTATTCTTTCTTAAGAATTTATTTCATTTACCAGGTTGCACGTGTATCCGCTTCACGTCGACGTACAGCAAGGATCGCGGCACGTTCAGCAGCCCCGACTACCCGCGCCCCTACCCGCCGCGGATCGACTGCCTCCTCTACACCTTTGTCGCGGCGCCCCACGAGATCGTCGAGCTCGTCTTCACTGACTTTGACATCTTTAAAGGACATCTTGAGTAAGTTCAGAATTTTATTTGTTTTAATGACTAGAGACTGGATAATAATGATCCGATGTACTAGAAAATTAAACACAATAATGTTATTGATCTACAGGGTTATTGGTTATTATGTCGGTAATCCGTTAAGCGAATGTAGGAGAGATCATCTGCAACCAAATGACTCCTCATGACCCCTATGCTAATGTCTATGCTATGTAATTTTCAAGTAATTTAACATTTTATATTTTAAAATTAATGAAATAAAAATATAAAATGTCAAATGACTCGAAAATTGTTGCCATTTGCATAAGAGTCAAAAGAGGTAATTTGGTTGTAAAAGACCTTTCCTACATACCTATACTACCTTACCTACACTATCTAACGATTGGTTCAGCCGATGAACAATGTTCAAATTGAAACAAAAATAAAAAACATGAAAAAGTGGTTTCAGTTTCTGATATGATACTGTAAACGAAAATAGCCGTTATAGATACAAAGCACACAACTGACATTACTTTACTTAATATATTTATGGGGCAGTTACGGTTTTGTTTCCATCCATCCAATAAAAAAGGCAAATTCATATCAACGAATCAATTGTTGAAATTGCTTTAAAGACCGTTACAGTCACACATTTCCGTCGGTCGAATGTTACAACTTCAACAATGTTTTGCACACAATATTTCGCTTCAATTTGCGAATAAATGAACGTTGAATTTTAAATTTTCCATTTCGTGGTAATCTGAAGCCCGTATTAGGTTTGGCTACCGAAACCAATTTGTGGGTAGACTTAGGAGAGACCAGTATATATTGGAATCTAGATCTGTAGTATCGCCATAATAATTGAGTTTTCTTTATTTGGTCAGTGTACTCAGTAACTGAACATTTGATGACTTCTAGTAACTATACAGACATTGTAATAACTACGAACTTTATAACAATACACTGGGGAATACTATAGTCATTATAACTCGAAAGTTTTGCACCCAAACACTATTTTCGCAAATTAACTAAAGCAGTTATCCCCGAAAATTATTCCTGATCGTGAGTCATAAAGACCCTATGCAGAAAAAAAACATGTACCTAGTATAATACCATCTATATACATCAAAGTAATTCATTAGCTCATCTGACTCTTTAACGTTGAATGTCACGCAACTAATTTACTCACGGATGTTTTACATTCTCAGATCATCACGAAAATGGCCTAGCTCATTAACTTAATGAAAAGGGCGCAAACGTGGTATATTACTGCATTAAAAGTTAAACTTGACAATAATCAGCCTACGAGTCCTAAGAAATGAACGTAAGAACACATTTACATTTTCGTCACATTTGTAGCAATAAAGTTGCCGATGTAAACGTTTGAAGACAGCAGTTTGGGAGCGCAATAATGCTCATTTAAGTGTAAGGAATCCCTGAATACGCGACTTTCAAATTATACGACCGGGTTTATTATTGTTCCTTGTTTTTACGTCGCTCTCTGTATAGATAAACATTCAAAAGAAAAGCTTCGCATATCGGTTAGTATGTCGGGTAAAAAATTGTTGAGGTTATTTTTAGACAGAAAAAGCTTCCAAGAAATGGTGCTTCCAAAAATATTTACGAGACCAAAGCTACGTTAACCTTTTCAAGTCAGTAAAGTTTTTCAAACATCTCTTTATTCATCATGAAGTCAGGTATATATTTGTATTCTAAACCAGTTGAACTGTAAAGAGTTAATTCTAAAAGGTACGAGCATCCAAGTAGCAAGCATTAATAAACGAACAAGTAATCTCTTATCCCAAACAAACCTCTGGACGGTAAATAAAAATGGTAACAAATTTCCATTTCCGTAAATGAATTCTGAATCCAACTCCTAATTCCGATAATGAACCAATATCTAAAAGCATAGCAATCAATGTAATTGCAAACGGAAAAGGGGAAGCAAAAATCGTACGGTTAAATACTCCTGATGGCGTTATTTTAATCTCATCTCACAATAGATACATTGAGAACAAAAAATCTCATCTCGAAATTGCTCTATTCACTTCGTATCCTGAACCAATTAAGCTTTGTGCAGACTAGCGCGACGCGACAACGCGACGCGACACCGGTTATTGTTATACCGTGAAGTTTTTTTAGAAATTGTATTGTTCGAGTCGCGTCGCGCCGTCGCGTCGCGCTGGTCTGTACGAGCCTTTACGACGAAATTAATGTTCCCTACATATACAGCGTTGGATGAGTTTTTACTAGCGACTCTCGCATATAACTCGCTTGAATTACCTATATTTCTCACGTTTAATTCATAAGGTTTATGAGAATATTTTTAACTTTTGTACAAAAATGTATTTTTTCTCTATCGGAGTTTATGGCTTCCTGCCAATTTACTGAAAGATAAAATGTTTTTCAGTGTAGTTTTGTTTCAAAGCAATATGTTTATTGCAATTTTCTAATAGAATAATAGAATTCTTTCAGCTGCGGAAATATAGAATTTTATGGGCCTTCCAGTTACTTTATTCATGTTAACATTGCGTTTACAATTACTATACTATTTTTTTCCCATTAAATTGTAACTGTTGTTATTATTATTCGTCCATTCAATAGATATATTATGAAATAAAGGGCAACTTTACATATTTAAGACAGTGTTAAAGGTCTTAAGGTTTTATTTATCATATTTTTAAATTATCTTTTCAATATTTATCTTTTCAATTTGACTTTATTCTGGCATTTATAAAGTAAGAGCTCAGGTTATCACTGTGGTACTTACAAACTATCTTTTGTTTGGCCATCGTTTGTCCCTGTCTCTGTAGCACTATTGTTAGCCATAAATATAACGCTTTCATGTGGAAGTAAGTGGAAAATGTTCAATGTGCAGGCGACAGGCAGATATTTTTCGGCTGAAGTACGGCATTTTTAACAGATTCTACGCTTATTGTGACCAGAGTTTGTATTTTTTTTTAGTTTAAGACCGTTGGATGGTCTCAAAAGAATTCTGGAGCAATGTTTACAAAAGGCGCATAGTTGGCAACATTTTTTGTTTGGAGTTTTAATATTTTTGTAGATGTAATTTGTATAATTGCACATAGTAGACGGTGGTTTTATTGTAATTTGAATTGCCCAAGTTTTTCAGTACCCAACTTTTGGTTCGCTTTTTAGCACTATCAAAACAATTATTGTTCCTAAGTCTGCTGAAAATGAACAGCGTGTATGAGTCGTCAAAAATGAACGAACGAATAAAAGAACAAACAGCCAAGCAAAATTGTTTCGCGTTCTCGCGTAGTTTGCCGTATTTTTTGTAGAAACTTTTTACTTTAATAAACTATCGGTGCTTCTTTGCCGCGTAGTTTTTTTTTTCGGAGAAAAAAGTATTTTCACAACTTTGTCTGTCATCAGTTGAAAGATTTACTGTTCTTTTGTTTTATTCGTTTGCGATAAAGTATGGAAGGATGATTTGTTAAGCAACAATTGTTACTCACAACTTTGTTTCCATATTGATCTTTGGATGAAGATAATCAGTTTTGTAGAGCTACTTCTTTTTATGCGCAAAACTGTTGAACTCAATAATGACTTTGTTGTAACTGCTTTCTTTATGTATTCTAAGATTGAGTACTATCTACGGATGAACTTAAAATATTTCAGGCCAGGAATAGATTTGCAGAATGTCGGTATGCTATTACGATATTTCAAAGCGGTAGCCTTTAGAGCTTTACACCTCGTGAATGAAATATACGGAACCGTACATTCATACATATTTCTGAAAAGATGGATTTTTGGTTAGATCGGTGCCGTTTCAGCCCTGCTTAAGCGAATAATACTGGGATTGCCAAATCCAACCCTCTTTTTCTTTCTGAATAATTTTGACGAATTCGCTTAGGGCCCTGCCATTAAGGATTTAAATTGCTTTTATCTGTAGAATGTTATCTTTCGGAACATTGTTCCTGACCAATTTCTTTCTCAAGCTTTTCATTAGCTATAAAGGTTCTATGACATTATTTTCGTGAATTTTCCTCTTGTGTAAGTATGTCTTGTAGGCCTTAAATATGGGACTTGTATTAGTGATTTAGTCTTTACTGGTGTTGGCAAGTTTAACTACACATTCTACGAGGCTCGAAGGAGTCGGCTAGTCGTAATTCCTAATTGAATTACTATGTAAGTACTCATACGTTCTACTTTAAGTAGTAATGTTTTATAAGATTATGTACTACAAACAAGATAAGTATGTTTTCCATCGCTGCTACATAATTATAATCTCTCCGAAGGTTGCATAAAGCGTTACTAAAATGTTATTTGTAATGTTGTATGGATTCCATTTTGTGTCGATACATGTATAATGCATTTATGTAAATAGGTATATTTATGTATTTTAGGAGATTATGATAATTTAATCTCGTCTTGCTGTTGGTGACTAACGAGGAGCTTAAGATAAAATTAATGAAAATGATCGCTCAGAGTTTTATTCAAAGTACATTAGAAAATCTTGCTTCTATGTAAATGATGATCCTATTTTCTATTAATAAAGAGAGTTCTATATTATTCTCAACTAAAAATTATCGCCCTGCGGGGTAATTGTAACACACAGTAGCAATGGCATTCATTTTGACAGTTCAACAACATTCATTGCGTTATTTACGTTGTTGAGCAGACAATTTTTTCTAACATATCAAGTAATAGTTTAGCAATATCCTTCAAAACCCTTCAGATTGCATTTGATAGTGTGTTACGTAATTAGGATGCTGGGCTTATGTGTCCATGGGGCTATGTTGCCTCTTTCATATACTTAAGTACTGCCTAATTTCTCAGTCACAATCGTTTTATTATAGAAATATATAAATAAAATTAAATATATATAAATTAATTAAATATATATATATATTTACAACTGGTATTTCTACTCACTTTTTTGTTTGAGTTAATACTCCAACGAACTCAAAGAGTGAGTAAGTGTGAGTGAGTGTCAAACTCACAAGTTTGACACTCATTAAAATCATTTCAGGAACGACATAGATGTATCGTTTATCCTGAAAACTCATCAATAACGGTTCCTAATCTATTGGGTATTTCGGTACACTTCCCAAAGGAATATGGGTTCGAAGACATTTTTTACATCAAATTGTCGGCCCACAGTCGCGAGCAGTGGGACCAACCCCGTTCGTAACATCATTTGCGCAAGTATTGGAATATTTTTTATTTATTTTTCTTTGGGAATGAAAATTTAAAAATATGTGTGACGCAGATTTTAACCAGATACTTCACTAGTAAAATGGGTCAAGTTTAGCAGTTGCATACGAGATTTACGTTCCACATAAATACGGATTTGATTTTTTGTAGCAAATAAGTAAAAATTCATATTATATTGCTGGTAGTCTAGTAATATTTTTTTTTATTTTTATTGATACTGATTTTGCATTTCTTGCAACTAAAGCAATATTGTGAGTCATTTGGGCAATAAAAATAATATTTTACTTTTAATAAACAGATTTCCTCATAAGTAAATACATTTTCGCAGTTTTGGCAGCATCTTGCAAGAACAAATCCTCGTTACCTATTCTACAGACATAACTTAAGACAAATACCTCGCCTATAAATTATTCTGTCCATATATTACCACATCAAATTGTGCGACAGTGCGTTCATACATCACGTGACGTCGGTGACGCGTCTGTCGTTACGCCGTACGATTAATCGCATGGAACTAACAAACGACTCTGTGTAGAATAGGTACGTTTGACGCTTTTGTACGCTTGCCTTTACTATGCTATTTGATATATTGGTGTGTGAGAGAGTTGTTCATGGGAATTTATTAGGTGGAGAAGTGTTAAGGTAGAACTTACTACTTCGAATGAAGTTTTCGGGGTTCATTTTAGCGTTGGTAAAGATGCTTTAGATGAGCAAATTATTGTATTGTTTCAGACCACGTTTAAAGAGAAGATTTTTTTGTATGTTTAGCTGTCATGTTGATTGAAAATGACAAGAAACGTGCATCAAAATTTTAATTTATGAATTTTGTCTCGGTAGTCAATTAATAACTATTAAACGCCTGATAGTGATAGATGACGTGTTTATGAAATTTATTAATTAAAGTTGATAAATACGGTTGATATTCTTTAAATTTAAATTTAAAAGAAAGTATGGAATAAGACTAAGAATAATTTATAAAACACTTAATTCTATGATCAGATATTGAACATCTGTGTCTGAACTAGATATAAAATATCTGTATTTCATATATCAACACTTTTCTCCTGTTGTAGGCGACACTTAAAAATTTACTTGATTGACCTCTATACACATCTTATAACACATTCGATCAGATATATAATAAAATAATCTATACATATTATAAAACAAAGTCGCTTTTCGTGATTGTCTGATTGTCCGCGTTGTTCTTCTAAACCTCGCAACAGATTTTGATGAAGTTTTCATCATCGTTTAGAGATTTTATTTCGAAAGTTTTATGTGTATAACACGTTAGTATTAAAGTTACGTTTCCCTAAGAAATCTCGATGTTTTGTCAATTAGTATAGTCCTCCAGACCGTATTTCGGCCACAGCGGCCAATCCCAACGGAGACTAGCCTTCTGCGCGGGAGATATTATAGTGCACAAGTGTGTGCGCAGACACAGGTACACTCTCTCTTCCCTCACTCTCATAGTCCGATGGGACGGCAATCCGACACGACCGGAGAGAGATCAGGCGCAGGACCAACGGCTTAACGTGCTTTCCGAGGCACGGGGGTATCACACCGCCAACTTCCAAACTCCGGACTGTTACTAAGAAATTCCTAATGGAAAAACTCAATAACACTTTGCCCGACCCGGGAATCGAACCCAGGACCCCACGCTCAGCAGTCGCGCTTGCAACCACGAGACCAACGGGGCAGTCAATCAGTAAAAACTGTGCGAAGCAGGAGCGGGTCGCTAGTATTAAAACTAAAGGAAGTTACAAATGTGGGAGAAGAGTATGTATTTAATTACATTTTACAAATATAGCATTTCAATTTCATCCACACTCGTGGCTCAAAATTGACCTTTCCATTGTAAATAAAATCTGGACACAATGAAATCCTTTATTTACCATACAAAAACAAGCACCAATGAACGACCTATAAACGTGTAAAACAAAAACCATCAAGTTTCAAAGGCGAAACCACAAGCGCTAGTGCATGCTGTCAAAAGCCCGTTCCATAA
This sequence comes from Xanthia icteritia, assembly GCA_949128155.2. Classification (NCBI taxonomy): domain Eukaryota; kingdom Metazoa; phylum Arthropoda; class Insecta; order Lepidoptera; family Noctuidae; genus Xanthia; species Xanthia icteritia. Next base: position 7,604,708 of record OX421942.2, on the reverse strand, counting down.
AGCGAAAGTGCAAACCCATTCTGCTGTCAGTCGAGTCCTGTTTTACACCGCACTTTTTTTTCTTTGCACTGTGGTACATTGTTCGACACTGTTCAATAGTGTTGGGAAAAAAGTTTGATCGGAGTCCTCAGACCAAATTAAAAACAAAGACATAGCGCTGCGAACAATACAGTGAAGCATGCCAAAACTACACATCCGCTGTGTGCATACACGGTCACACGCACACATCTACAACCATTTACAATCAAACTACACGTCACTAAGTGCACACATGTTTACGAAACCGGTTTCACGTCACTGTTGACAGCGCTATGTGTTGGTTTTTTATTTGGTCTGAGTCGAGTGATTGAATTTTTGAATTTCGAAGATGTGACTGTCACTCTGTAAAGTGGATCGGTGTGATTGAATTGTTGGATTTCGAAGATAATGATTGTCACTTTGTAAAGTTGATATTATTATGTGAGATTGAATTTTTGAATTTCGAAGAAAGTGACTGGCACCTAGATTGTCTTTTATTTTGGTGTCAGTATGTCAGCCAGTGGGTTCTCTATTGTTTTCCCTAACTTTTTATCCATAATCTAAAGTGCCATATTTTTTTTTGTCCTAATCATCATTTGTCCGAATGATAACTTGCACGAGCTTAATGTCACATAATATAACAGGCCATAAAATTGAAATCCCTAAATACAATATGCCCTAAATTTGTTTGTCATAATTATTACAATCAATAATATACAAAAGACTTAAAACCATTTTCAATAAAGGTTGTCCTAAATTATAATTATTTAATGTTTGTTTATCCTAATAATGTTTTTAAAACAAATTTGTATTAAGAAGCATGCAAACAAGCATACACCATGCATGCAAGCAAGCATGCAGCATGCAAGTGAGCATGCAACATGCAAGCAGGCATGGTTTCTGTCACGGCTCCGGCGCTGCGGGGCTCCGGCGGTCCCTCGCGAGCTTATCGTCGCAGATGGATTAACGCACCACCGTAGCTTCGTCTTGCTGCCCCTTGCTCCTCAACTCGTAGGCCGCTTCTCTCTTCCGCGTCTACGCGATTCTAAATTACACTCTGGGAGTTGGGCAGACAAGACTGCTTGAAGTCGGGTTTACAGCGTTTATGTCACTAAAATCTAATTTTTAGCAAATGTTTCAGGACACAATTTTATTATAGATGAACATTCGGAATAATACACATTATATAATACAATACTTAGGACCAATGTCTTTATTTCATGCAAACTTAGGAGATTCAATTATTATAGCACTCGATATTATGACAGAAAAGTTTACACTAGTTTACTAGTCTAGAAATGAATTTAGTTCTGTATACACGAAGCCAGAGTTATAAGCTTGCTAGCTTACTAACACTAGTTTACTATCCTGGCTTGAGAAACTAACCTCGTTTATCTCGAGCATGAGCGCTTTAAACTTATTTCTGAAATGTTGTCTTTCTCTTTTTGCTATAGTTTCCTACTTAGATACTGAGTACAATAATTGCCACACAATTACCGTAAGTTCCTCACACGGCTGTCATAGTAGTAATAATAGATGCCTGGGTCCATTGCAATTATTACCCCCAAATGTTTTTTTTCTTTTTAAGACTACCCATTGTATTCTCCACAAGTTCGAGCCAAAAGTTATCGCTAAACCCACACACAGGCAAGCCATTTTCTCACATATACAAATTCGAAACTTCACGCGAATTCTTTTCAGTGCCAATTTGAACTTTAAAAGAAGCTTTACCTAATGCTATAACATCGGGGAAACGGCTTTTATCTATCCGAAAAATAAAATAAAAGACAACACTACGTTACGGCCCAGGGAAGCAAGCGGAACCGTGGTCAAAGTCCGTATTCCGAACAATAATTTCGTAGTTTTAAACCGATACGCAAAGCGAAAGCGCGTTTTATTTTTCGTTGCGTTTTATTGCGGGTACTGCTGAGTAATAACTGAATAATTAAAGCGTGAATGGAATAAGTTTTTGTGGTTTTAACGCGATCTCTGTGATATTCAAGTTGTTATGTGCCTGTTTCAGTTTGAACCTTTTTAGTGAGAGCAATATACGTGTTGCGTCTACACAGTGCGATTCTGTTTGCATATTGTATTCAACAAGAAGTTGGACAAAGACACAAGGAAATAGGATTGTTTCCACTCATGCATATTGCGCACGTAATCTGGCGGAATGCCCGTGAGTCACGTCGATATCACAGATGCAGCTGTGGAAGTGATAAACTTTTATTTCGTTACTTCTACGTTTTAGGAATATACGTGCGAAATGAATAAGAATAAGATAAATTATGTGTTCAAAAATGAGTTTTCGTCATATCTTCTACATATACAGGGTGAGTTGAAATTTGACGTTATTCCTTCCAGGACGTGCTAGTGTGACCCATTTGCAACAATTAAGCACCCCAGGAAGCCTACGCGACAATTCATGGGATTCTAGAAAATCCAATTTTAAATAAGATGATTTTTGAAAATGATTGATATCTAGATAGAACGTCCTTCTGATGCTCCTTGCAGGTCGCATCTTAGAAATCTCCTTAAATCCCCTCCCCACTCAACCGACTTCTACTCCTACTCCTTTAGTGTGCATGCGGTACGGTTGTGGAATTCACTACCGCCTTTTTTTTTTTTTTTTTTTGGGTGGGAAATTATCAAATAACTTCTCCCGCTCTGGGTGGAGCGGGAGGGCGTGTCAGACTCTTACTGACTAAAACCCACCCGTGCTGACATCTCTTTGAGGCGCGCGTGGAACACAACGCGCCGTCGACCCGGGCCTGGTCCTTATCGGACGGCGAGGTACCCATTGCTCACCGTCCGCAAGCCCGCGCCTACGGTGGCCGGGAATCGGCCTGCGATTCCCGACGCCCAGGGCGTCTCCTGCGGCGGCTAGGGGCGTGAGGGCGCGAAATTTGCCTCTCCCTCACGCGTTCTGCCTCCTCCTTCGCGAGCATTACTGCTTCGCAGAAGGAGGTGACGGCCTCCCATGCCCTCTCGCTCCGTACCATGGCCTGGACTAGGGCCGGACGCGAGAGATCCCCGCCGCCGATCGCCTCCACGAGGACACGGCGATGCTCTGCCCAAGCCGGACAGACCTCCACCGTATGCTCAACCGTGTCCTCCGGGCGATCCACGCAGTGATGACACCCGGGCGTTTCCTCCCGCCTGATACGAAACAGGAACCTCCCGAAACAACCATGTCCGGTGAGGACCTGCGTTAGGAATTCACTACCGCCTAACATTAGGGACTGCCAAACTGTTGCAGTTTTTAAAAGAAGACTGAAAGAACACTATCTTTCCATTTCGTCATAGTTGCATATTTTGTATTTATTATTATATTATATACCTACTAAATTATAATTATTAGTATATATATTTAAGAGATATTTATTTTGAAAGTATGTATGTAAGTATATTCTCATATTGAAGGTCATATTTTATATTAGTGAATGGTTAAATGTTTTTATTTTATGTATTTTATTTTCTCTTCTACTCTTACACACGTTGTCTACATCTCTTTTTATCCACTCTCCTATCGCAGGTATGCTGGAAGAGATTTCTTTAGAAATAAGCATCATCTTTGTACGTATTTTTCTGTTCCTTTTTCTTGTCTCTTTATATGTGTGTACATAAACTGTTAAATAAATAAATACAAATAAAAGATATTGATTTTTCCTGTTTTAGTATCGAGTTTTTTTTTACTGTGAACTGTTCGATGTTTTAGATTTGGTTACATCAAAAGGTTTGTTAAGGTATTCGATATCCAATGAAATAGCAATGAGGTCTATTTAATTTGAGAGTTATATTTAGTTACGAATTAAAAAATACATAAGAATTGGGTTTTCTCGAATCCCATGAAATTTCACCTAGGCTTTATGGAGTGCTTTATTGTTGCAAATAGGTCACACTACCACATCCTGGAACGAATACGTCAAATTACAAGTCACTCTGTATACATATTTTAATATATAAATAAAGTCGCCTTTCGAGTCTGTCTGTGTTTTGTTGTTTTTGAGTCTGTCTTTATGACACTTATAATATACTTATATATAATAAAGAAATCTCGATATTGTGTCAAGTCGTAGTAACTGTGCGGAACAGGGGCGGGCACTAGTTATTTCATGAAACTCTTCCTTGAGACAAGATTATATAATAGGCTTGATAATAATAAGCAAGATGAATCTAAAAAACAAAATCCGCAGCATATGTTTATAAAGATACTGTTACTCATGACTTTAACCTCTTTATTATAATTAATTAAAGACATGTCATATTATACACATTTCCCTTCCCCACCATCATTATTCTGCCAATTTATTTAATATCGCATCACATTCTTTCCTCCAAACACGAGGCGTACAGTTTACGTGAATAATTTGTAAGCGATACGCGTCATCCGTCACGTGAACATCATCAATCATCGTCAGTAACAGAATACACCTGCGGCTGTAATTTGACTAACATACCTACGGTCATATTTCACGACATGATTGTGTAAGCGAGATGAATTATATTTAGGGTACCTACTAATGTTGTTCGGAATAGTTTTGTTAAGCCGTGTACGCACGGACGAACACGTACATCGAACACCGAACACTTTGTTTACATGTGCGTAACAACGAACACCAATCACTTTGTTCCTCAAAAATGTTGGTGGCGATCCAATTTCGTTGTTCTGTGTGGACGGTGATCGGAGATATTTGATGCGATCACTACCTCAAGAGAGCGTAGCGGTTGAGCGTGAACACATGTGCACAGTGTTCGTATGGTGTTCGTGTTCGTTTTGCTAATTTACGTCTACATGTACGAAGCAAATATTCCGTGTTCGATGTTCATGTTCACCATGTTTTGTTCGTTCGAGCGTATAACACGGCTTTAGAGACTGCCTCTAATGGTATTGTTATAATCTGATTTATCATGTAAAGTTAGTAATTGTTGGGTTTAGATTGTAATTTGTTTTAGCAAGGTCTTCTAGATGGACAGGACTTTCTAGGTTTCCGTAACCAAAGGTTGCCAACGGGACCCTATTACTAAGGCTCCGTTGTCTGTCCGTCCGCCTGTCTGTCACAGGGCCATACATCTTTTGAACGTAAAAAGAAGACACTTTATATTTTCAGAGTGAGAAATACTATGACCGCTATAACAACAAATAATAAAAATATGTAGTGCTAAAATTTAGCACTACATATTTTTATTATTTTTAGCTGTGTAGTGCATTGCACTACAGAGTACTCAATAACTCTACTTTATCCCGACAAAATGTAATTTAGTATTAATTATATTGTACGGTGGTATGGAACTCTTCCTGTGCGAGTCCGACTTGCACTTGACTGCTTTTTTTCTTTGAAAGTGCTAATTGGCCATTTTATTTTTTCAATATTCTGTAATTTGCAATTTCATTTGGTCTCTTACTTTTAAGATTTGAAAACCTTTGGTATACCATTATGTTTTTAATAATCTTAGGCTTATTTCGCTACTTTAATCCCGCGTCTAAAACAAAACAAATAACCATTCGCTGATCTCTTACTTTTTACTGCTAATAAGGAAGCTATCAAGGTTTACCATTAACTTTTATTTTTGTCGGTTTAACGTGTTTTAAAAAAGGTATTTACAGTCCCTTCGCCCGCTGAATAGACTATAATTCGACTTTTTGTTTTCCCATTAAGTTTCCTAATATTATTCAGTTCATTAGCGTGTATTGTTATCTGAAACATATAAAATGGCTAGCGAAGTTCATAAGCTTGGGTCTAACAAGATTATAATGGACTGGCAGTCTATAATTTTACATTAACATTTTTTTTTTCTTAACATTAAAAATAATGGAACAGATATGAAATTCTAAGAACCATTAAGCTATTATATGAAATGCTTAAAAGAAATTTATCGTATAATTCTGTGCCAATTTTGGTGATAAAATATAACATCGCGCCTTGTTTCCGCGACGGGTTGGGCAGTGGTTTACCTATTTAGTACATCCACATTTCACCAATGTAAAAGAAAAGAAAGAAAATACATTTATTTAGCACAGACTAAAAGGCACACAAGAAAAAAAAAGGGATGATATTATATTATAAAAAGGTTAATAGAGGATGATACTTTACGTATAATGTAAAAGTCACAATGTTAATCTTCTTTCGTTACTGACCCTAAGTACCTTACATCATTGAAACGTGAAAGAAAATCATTTTCACTAATTAAATAATACCTACGTATTTGAGATTGATCTTATAAATCCTTTAGCCTTTCTATAGGTATGGTAGACCGGTCCGAGTTTCTGTGAAGGCTGTCACCACGTTTCTTCATATATGCTAATAAACTAGTAAGTAATACTATAAAGAAGTAAAAGGACAATGGGCAAAATTGTATGGAGAAACAGAATAAGATCATCTTGCTGAAAGATTTGGAAATCGTCGAACGTCTGGCAACTACTTATGCTTTGAATTGTTGGTCTTTATCTATGCATATTATAACGTACAACGTAGTCCGCTAGGTGGTTGGTAGACTCAAGCAGCTATTTATGATATTTACAAAAGTTGTTGCATGTACATTATCATGTATGGGCTCCTGGAATGCGTAATCGAAGGACTGCGCCATGGGCAGCGCTTGCGCCGACGTCTTTTATTCTTATCGCTGGAAGCTGATTGGTCCTCCGCGTAAGCAGATAGAAAACCGGTTTCATTGGGTCCATGCCGACAGTTTGTAATATTTTTAAGTTAAGTATAATAAATAAAATCTGCTGTAATACGATATCGCTCCATCCATTATTTACATTTGAATAATTTTTTTTTTCAAATGACTAACAGCGTAACGTTCATAGTAAAAGTTATCCCTTAGTAATTGAACTTTAATTTGGCACAGGCTTCGTTACTGGCCGTCGCCGTCGACAGGACAAATTGACAATTATCCTTTGTGATTTTGCATGTACGAGAGGGAATCTTTGGAACTACTGATCCGATTCTGTAAATTCTTTCACTAATGAAAGCTACAGCATTACCGAGTGTCATAGGATATTATGCTAAAACGAGAAATTTCACGCGGGCGAAATGCGGGCAGATAATAGTTACCAATAAGAATCTTGCAGTTTCCCGTGTCATCATTAAGTTCATCAATTCTTCGCCATTTAACAGATTGACAGATGTAGAAACCGCGCGTTTGGTCTATTTTAGTTACTTCCACAGTATTATGTCGTATGGCATTTTACTGTGGGGTCGGGCTGCTGACATTGAATCTATCTTTATTTTACAAAAGAGAGCCGTCAGAGCCATTTATAATCTACGTCGTCGCGAATCTCTCAGGGAACTATTTAAAAAGATTAATATTATGACGGTACCTTGCCAATTCATTTATGAAAATATTATGTATGTGAGAAAAAATCTACATCTTTTTAACAAAATAAGTGATAGACATAATTTTAATACTAGAAATAAAGATAAAATAAATCAACCATTTTTCAGACTATCTAAAGTACATACATCTTTTATGGGGTACTGTGTTAAATGTTACAACAGAATACCTTGTGATATATTAGAATTAAATGAAAGAAAATTTAAAACTCATATAAAAAATAAACTTTGCAAACAAGCATATTACAAATTAGAGGATAATTAGATTATATCCAAGATAAAAATGCTTGGAAACATACTGGTCCTGCTCCATAGGACTATTTAGAATCTAGACAAAATCTAACTGGTTGCTAATTTAATTTTATAATATATATATTTTTTTTAATATTGGTTTTACATTCTGTGATTACTCGAACTCACACACTGAGTTATATTACTCTTGTAAAAATGCTAGGAATATCGTATAATTTTACAATGTTTGTAAATACGTGAGCACCATGCATCTATCACATGATTAATTTATCTGTCATTCCTTAATTTTTCATTATTTTTACCTAACGTGGTATAGTAATCTTATTCTAGGTGCATCGTCTTCACATATAATTATATAATTGATGTATACAAGATATTGTGAAAACATTTTAAAAGAGTAACGGTGGAGTTTCTTGCCCATTCTTCTCCATACGAAAACTACCTTTTGGAAGGGGCAACTAGAATCAATTATTATTTAAATGTTGACGTTCAAAAGTGCCTTTTTTGTGCCTAATTGAAATAAATTATTTGACTTTGACTTTGACATTTACATCTCCAAATAAGTGTCCCCAGGGGCCGTATTATGATGTATTAATGCCACCATTATTACAGTGTGAGTGAGAGACGGAGCTATACAAAGGCCGCTAGCACCATCCTTTTTTCGCAGTGGAATAATGATGGCATTAATACTTCATAATAAGGCCCCTGTTTGTTGTAAAACTTGGTTGTTACAACAATTTATAGGCGGAATGTGGCAAGCATTGGAGATCCACCTATTTTTATTGTTTTTCAGATCTCAAGAAATGTTCCAGGCAATGTTATTAAAACTTCCTTCTTTATTTGCATTTAATTTAGTGCTATATTCGGATTAAATTGTCCATGCATTGCTGCTGTAAGCGGTTTGGGTCTTAGCGAAATTGCTTCTATTAATTTTACGAGAATCGCGTGGCTCTTTTTAGCCACTGTGTTCATTTGTTTCACAGATAAATTGTGTTGGTTTAAATTTTTACATAGATACGAAATTATGAGCAATTAAAAAAATCTAGTGTATTTTTTTTTCTGACATTAAACTTTTTGCACTATAAAGAGGAAAACTAATCAAATTTGACTAAAATAATATAAATTGAAAGGATCAAAGTTAACAATACTCGTAGAATTATAATAGGTACTTACAAAAGGTTGAAATGTGTTTAATTGGAAACCCTTTGCTTTATTACCTTTACGGAATTCATACTATAATTTAAATACCTTTATAGGTAAATATATAATACATAATGTACAAATAATTACACTGACTTTGATTAGAAACACGTGGGAATATTTTTTTCATTTGTTTTGTTATTCAAAACAACAAAACGAAAGAAAAAAAAAAAAAAAAACTTGAATAAAACTTAAAATATATTTCTTTTTATATTTAGGAGTAACTATTGCGTTTATTTTATTTTTGTCTTATTTTATTATTTCTCTACATGCTGCTCTGGTTGACGTCATCACATCAACGCCGGCTGTTGCTAAAAACCAGCGCTGGGGCTCTGTCTCGCATAGGGTCGCAGCATTATGCTGAGCGATGGTCGTTTTGCGTGGATGTGACGTATATTTTCCCCCAAATTGTTATTTTCTTGTTTTGTTCTTTCCTTGCGTCATGTACCGCAAATAAACGTATTTTTTTTCTTTTTTTCTTTCAAAATGCAACTTGGAACCGTAATGAAAAATAAAATCGTTAATTTAAATTCAAATTCAAACATTTAGGTAATGTAAAAGTAAAAGTGTCAATCGACTTCCTTTGCTGACCGTACCTTAGTAGGTGCCTATACCTTTTATTTGCCTAATATTCCAGTATCTTAAAAATATAACTTAGTACGTAGGCTGACCTCGAGTCTCAATTACTACCTTTTTTTTTTTTTTTTTTTTGGGTGGGAAATTATCAAATAACTTCTCCCGCTCTGGGTGGAGGGCGTGTCAGACTCTTACTGACTAAAACCCACCCGTGTCCCTTCCGTTGCCTGTACGTTGCCAGGGGCCACGGTATCCCTTTCGGACTTTCCCGCAACCCCGGCAGGCATCGGTCCTAACGGACCCCTTCTCTTCTGCTGACATCTCTTTGAGGCGCGCGTGGAACACAACGCGCCATCGACCCGGGCCTGGTCCTTATCGGACGGCGAGCTACCCATTGCTCACCGTCCGCAAGCCCGCGCCTACGGTGGCCGGGAATCGGCCTGCGATTCCCGACGCCCGGGGCGTCTCCTGCGGCGGCTAGGGGCGTGAGGGCGCGAAATTTGCCTCTCCCTCACGCGTTCTGCCTTCTCCTTCGCGAGCATTACTGCTTCGCAGAAGGAGGTGACGGCCTCCCATGCCCTCTCGCTCCTTACCATGCCTGGACTAGGGCCGGACGCGAGAGATCCCCGCCACCGATCGCCTCCACGAGGACACGGCGATGCTCTACCCAAGCCGGACAGACCTCCACAATATGCTCAACCGTGTCCTCCGGGCGATCCACGCAGTGATGACACCCGGGCGATTCCTCCCGCCTGATACGAAACAGGAACCTCCCGAAACAACCATGTCCGGTGAGGACCTGCGTCAGGCGGAAGGTGAGGACGCCGTGGCGCCTCTCTAGCCACTCCTCAAAGAGGGGATTTATCCATGTGCGTGAAAGAAAGAAAAATAGGTTTATTTGTCACAGAAACACGTGCATACAAAAAACAATAATATAAACATATAAACATAAAATAAATATTCGGCAGCTGCACGTCATGACTGTGACAGGAAGGCTTCAACTCAGCATGATTCTGTGCTATGAGGTACCGACAACACAGCGCTGATTTTCAGTGGTCACCCGAAAAATACGTTCGGAAATCAAGTCAGTAAATAAATATTAATAAATCCACTGTAAAAATTTGAATAAATACAATGTGTAAATATTGAGTAAATCCAGTATTCTGTCTCGCTCCCACCCTCACCGTCTATCTGAAAAATTGATATCTGCCGGTCTATTCTGTAATAATCCCACGGTGAAAACTTAGGTGAAGTGAGCTTGAAGTGAGCTGTCATTCCACGTGCTACTATGAACTGACAACTCACTCCGAGCTCACTTTACCTAAGTTTTCACGGCGAGATGGTTACAGAATAGCACTGCTGAAATCGTAACAAACGAACTCACTTTCGCATTTACAATATTAGTTAGGATGTTAACTGATTTAATGTTATTTATACCTTTCTCTAGTTGCTATATATCCATCCGATTTTAACCATAACTCATACATACCATCACGCTTGTTTTCTTCGAAGGGTTAGGCATAGGTGTACCTATTGTAGGTACACGGACATTTCACTATTTATGTGTTAGTCACATGTAAAAGGGGGCGAGCCTATTGCTATCATCCGATAAAGTCCAGACTCCGAGCTGCGACTGAGAAATTCCCCGACCTAGGAATCGAACCCAGGAATCGAACTCAGCAGTAGATTATATCCATCAGACACGTTATATTCAGCACCCACCTAATTACCCTCACCTCAGAGCCCGAACGAATACCACTGCAATGAAAACGAAAAGTAAAAAAAATACATGCGAGGCAGTCTTTGGGGACTGCCGATAAAAGAAATATGTTTTTGGAAACTAAGCGTGCGGTGACGATGACGCAAGTTTCACGCTTTTTGTGCACTCAAAAAGTATACATATATACACAGTATACATATAGCTCATGGAAAGCGTTCGGTGACGATGACGCGAGTTCCATGATTTTTGTTTACCCAAAAAGTGCTCAACGCGCCTAAAAAAGTTTTCACTTCAAAAAATGAAAACTCAGGAATGAAGAGGACTCCTTGTTAATAAATATTGATAGAATAAACAAAAGTACTCTCAAAAAGTCTTCCGGGAAAACTTTCATATCATTAGATTCCTAGAGGACTCTTATTTGACTTGACAATGGACCCCGAGATCTGATAATTGCGTAGGTACACAACGGCCAACTTTTTATCTCCCTTTCAAAACTCTTTGGGAATTGCCTGAAAGGAAATGAATAAGGAACTGTAGTTGGAACTGAAGTGGAGGCAAATAAAAGTAGTGCGAGTCAAGCGGACCACTTATGGGGAAGTTTCTACTAGTCTCTAATAAGTAAGCAATCTTGACTATAGTACCTATTAGAGAATTCGACACCATTATACTGCCTACAGCAAGGTAATTGTGTAGCACACATAAAATGATAATAGATCGCAATAAGTATCATTTTGGCAGTTCACCCACGCTCATTGCGTTATTTTCGTTGTTGAGCAGATGAACTTTTCAAATCTATGAAGAGAAAAGAAATCTATGAATCTTTAAAAATTCTCGGATTGTGATTGAAAGTGTGTTACGCAATGAGGTTGCAGTTTTATTCAACTTCACGGCTTTACCTATAGAAATAATATAACAGCATAATTCAAGGTTTTTTTGTATTTTTTTTATTTGCTTATATTGTGTTCAACTGTTGGCAAATGCCTCCCCTTTTTCCTTTCAAATCTGTCTGTTTTGTGTGATTTCAGGCCATGTTGGCCCCACAAACATGATTAGATCGTCATACCACCTTCGCCGCGGTCTACTTCGACGGCAATGATGATTCAGGCGTCCAGTGAGTGACGATCTTTGCCCATCTCTTCGGGTGCATTCGTGTGACGTGGCCGACCCCATCCCAATTCAGCCTGGCTGTTTTTTCTTGAATTATGGAGCGCAGGGTGGTATTTCTAACGCGATCTGTTCGCTTGACTCCTATTATGCTGCGCTCCATTGCCCGCTGGCAAATCTTGAGTTTGGACTTCTATTGTTCAGTTAGTGACCAACTTTGTGCACCATAGGTTAGGACAGGCAGGATGCACATGTCGATAAGTTTTCTTTTCAATGTTATAAGGAGATTTCCTTTCATGTGTTCTTTAAGGTAGGCCCAGTAGGTCTTCCAAGCATTTTGAACTTCTTTGTCTTGTCTATTCTTGCCCCGTTAACTGCCCCGTTGGTCTCGTGGTTGCAAGCGCGACTGCTGAGCGTGGGGTCCTGGGTTCGATTCCCGGGTCGGGCAAAGTGTTATTGGGTTTTTCCATTAGGAATTTCTTAGTAACAGCCCGGAGTTTGGAAGTTGGCGGTGTGATACCCCCGTGCCCCGGAAAGCACGTTAAGCTGTTGGTCCTACATCTGATCTCTCTCCGGTTGTGTCGGATTGCCGTCCCATTGGACTATGAGAGTGAGGGCAGAGAGTGCAACTGTGTCTGCGCATACACTTATGCACTATAATTATCTCCCGCGCCGAAGGCTAGTCTCCGTTGAGATTGGCGGCCGTGGCCGAAATACGGTCTGGAGGACTATATTCTTGAAAGACACTATCTGGCCCAAGTATGTATACTCATCGACATATTCAACCACAATCCTACGTTTTGTGCTATTGGTCACGTCCTGTTTCTTGGATCTGTTCATTGAAAGTCCAACCTCAAGACTTGCTGTGCTCAGACCTTGGAGCATTTCTTCGAGTTCTGAAGGTGTTGTGGAGAATAGCACAATATCATGAGCAAAGTGGAGGTTTGCCACGAATCAGGCAACTTCTTAAAAACCTCCTGCAGTGCATTTGTGAACAGCTTAGGTGAAAGTGGATCGCCTTGTTTGACACGTTTTTGTATGTTGAAGTTTATTTTTATTTTTATAAAATACTGTCTTTCCTGGTTCTGACTCAGCTGCAATATTTTTTGTCTAATCTGTAGGCAAAGGGGCATTTCCCACTGCTAATAATTCCGGAAAAGTTTGTGTTTTTGCTTTAGATTTCCTTGTTTCTCGTTTATTTTGCTTTAAAATCGTTGTTGACTACAGATATCACGTTAATATCCTCAACAGCAGTTTGTCAACCCCTAAATATAGTTTCTTGTTTGATGCCGTCAACTAGTTCTGTCACTTCCAAGTTTCGCGAATACCCCGAAACGAGCAAAAGAAATCAATAATATGGGTTATATTTGGAAAGTTTCTTCAAAAGCCACAACTAAGTACGGAAACTATTCATCTTCGTTCTGTTTTGATGTGTTGTGATTACTTACATTTTAGCGTGGGCAGTTGGATTTCTGTTCAAGCTGAAAAATATTTCTTCCTGACTTGTTTGTTGTAAATAGAAGCTCTTTTCATTGGATTATTGATCAGTAGGATATAGGATAGGCAAAAAGTACACTGAACAAATAAAGGGCAAACTCAAACTCAAAGCATTTATTTCAAATAAACCAATTACAGGCACTTTTGAATTGTCAAGGGGTCGGTCAGTCAGAAATATGAAGCTAGTCGCCCATTCCAAAGCGTAGTAGGTACCTATGGAGAAGAACGGGCAAGAAACTCCACGGACACTCTTTTAAATAAAATAAAATGGTTACATAATATTGGTTACATCATGCATTCATAAACATCATAAAGGATGGATATCATTGTAATCTCATCATTATCAGTTGATGAACCATAGGGAGTACGCAACTAACTACACAACAAACCCACTCAACGTAGTTATGCATACAGGCTATCTAATTACGCAACACATTTTCGTACACGATTACGACAAATTTGTTTCATTTCGACAGTTCTACAACATTTTTTCGAACTTATGAAGAAATGGATTAGCAATTTGTGTCAAAACGATTCATATTCCGATTGATCGTGTATTACGTAATTAGGATACAGGCATCAGTTCCCTTAGTAGTGAATCACTCGACACCCTGTTTCTAAACTCTTGTATTTATTATTTAGTCAAATAGAAATATTACCGATTGCAGTCATTCTTATTATACATCTCTTTCGACACCATTTTCTAACACTTAAGTACACGTTTATCTGAAGTAGCCTGATGGTTTATTCCAGAAATATTGTTTGCTTAGATTAACCTTTTTTATAAAATATGTACAATTCGATTCAAACTTAATGGTGGCTCGAAAGTTCGCTAGTCGCTGCGCAGTACCCCACCCCTCAACCCCGCTGACAAATGAATTCGTTTCTGCGAAGCGACTCGCCTCATGTTCCGAGCCGCCATTAAGTTTGAATCGAAGTGTACTGTTAGTTCGTAAGCCATTCCGTCTGTATCACTCTAACCGAGCACACCTCCTAATTACTGTAAGAATTCTAATTAAATTTTATTTTTAATTTAAATCACTGCCGTTCACATTTGACTATGTTCACGGCTTGTGCAGAAACATAATCACTAATACCCTATCCCACTTTCCAATCAGCGAAGCAACAATGTATGAGACGTCAACGCATGTAGATAGTAATCGGAACCACAATTACTTACACCCACCCGGCAACAAATATAACAACTATGGTTGTAAATACTGCATATATGTACATATAGCGAGGGCTTTGGAATACTGAACCTGGAACCGACTATCGATATGACATATGATCTCGTAAATTTGCAGGAAGCTGCAACTGAACAAGACGGGTACCAGTACCTTCATAAAATCCGATACAGCTAGTTTTATTGGTAGTGATTGCGAAGTTATGTGATGTTGGGAGGAACATGTGTGGATAACAATAAATGTTTCATGTTTTGGACTGGTTTCCTGTTTTGTGGGAGCAGATTTCAGCTAATACAGCTACAAATCATCATGCTTGTATATTCGGGTTTGGGAAAGTAATTTGTGCGACTCAAGTATTTTGTCATTATCCACAATGTACACATATTGTTTATATAAGCTACTGAGCTCGGTTCGAGCTCGGTTCGGTCGAGCTTTGATTCTAAAAAGTGTTTTTTTCTGTAGCAAAATGAACTGACAATGGTGCCGATTCTCTTGTACACCGAACTAAACTAACTAAACTATCACTAAAATTCCTTACTTTTTACTATGAGAATCTTGACGCTATTCTGCAATAAAAAGTCTCTAAACTTAAAAATTATTTTGACACAACTAAATCGAATTTGACAATCGCGACTCCACGTGGTACACACTTGTTTGTGCCCTACCTCGTGAATTTTTTAGAGCCGGAGGTGCGCAGGGGGGCAGCCTGGCGTGTTTTATATGGAATTTTTCACTTTTTGCAAGGAAAATAAAAAAAAATATTTCCTACGTGTTGATAATTAGGGGTTTCATAAAGGGGGTCGAAATTTTCATTATTTTTGCGATAGGACACGTGGGGTTCGTGTGAATTTTAGTTCATGACAAATAATAGTACTCCACACCAAATTTTATCGCGATTAAAAATGGTCAGATTTAGGTAGACAATTAAAATTTTAGGTGAAAAACGTCAAATTCAGAATAACAAAATTGTCATTTTCACTAAATTAAAATCTCAGTGCCATCTTAGTGCTGTCAAACTAAAATATAGTTAAGTTGTGTCACTTTAGTCTATTTCAGAATGGGAAATCATCGTTTGACAGGAATAAACTAAATTTTTGTGATTTTTAGTCTAGTTTAGAGGCATTTGTGACAAGAGAATCGGCACCAATATCTCCTTTCATTTATCTAATATTGAATTAAAAATATCTACAAAATTATGAAAGATCTTGTCAAGTCCAGAAGCCACGAAATTCACAGTTTCAACTTTCTATCGTAAGTTCCCGATTTTTAGTAGTAAAACTATTGTCGGGGGACATCAGACGAAAGATTGATACAAAAATTTCACCATCAGATATCGTGTGAAGTATTTATAGATCTGGTGACGTAGCCGCTATGAAGTTGCTACTATAAATTACTTTCAAAGGCGAACACGAACAATGAGCATTGTATCTTTCATTGTACAATGACACAAAATAACTAGTGGATAATGTGCTGAATGGAACAGAACAGTTGTGCGTATGAATTCACAAACAATGCTTATATGACCAGTTCAATGCCAGAAAATGGTTATGTTGAACGCCACATAGTCACGTCAGGCTGTTGGCAACATAATTTGTGGGACAGCAGACATGAATAATAAATGTTTTATACTGCGTTGCTTGACAACAAAATAAGAGCCAATTTAAACTGTAGACTGTATTGATTGGTTCTCCATCCAATCGAGTATTCAAGTATCACATACTATTAAATAAGCAATATTTATTTGCAATCACGTTCTCGAAAACGGCTCAATGAAAGTTGCAATTCAGGGGTTTACGGGGGCGAAAAACCAACTGTCTGGGAAAATTCGGTTTCTCTATTTTCATCCAAGCAGAGCTCGGTGGTCCAGGTACTTATTATTATCATTCGTTTGTGTCCCACTGCAGGGCAAAGGTCTCCCTTCCCTCCTTCCACTTATCCCTATCTACTGCTGTTTTTGGCCAATCTTTATGAAAAATGTCGAGTTTGTCCAACCATCTCCTGAGCCTGCCGCGTTGATTATGATTATTTACCAAGATAAAAGGAAATACATCGTGAATCAAATTTATTGAAGCCAGCAAATTAAGAGACGGACTGGTGTTGCCAAAATAATATTGTAAATTGGCACATTTTTGCTGATTCCATTTTCACATCAATGCCCCGGCCTGTCTCTTGGGATGAGAGTTTTCATTACCGAAACCAAATGGTAATGAGGTAAAATTTAAATATTGGTTATTAAATTGAGTATTGGCGATAGTTATTTCTGTAAAATTTTTACGACTTAATTTTAACTTTTGAAGAATTTCTAGCGTGTATCCTGAATGTTTACTAATTATAATTATTATATTGATATAAAATGCTAGAGACTTGCCAAACCATGAAAAATTTCTTATGAAACTTGATAACATGTACGCGTCATGGGTTGATTTATTAATTTTATGAGACACATTCCTAGAAACTTTGACAGACGTTTCTGAAACGATTGTTATTCCAGATTTTAGTTACAAAATTTATTAATGTAAGAATTGTTATTTACCGTATTTTGCAAGCAATATTTTTCCATTTTAAGGACTGCTGAAAATAGTTATCTTTCATGTTGTTCTGTCGATTATTTTTGAAAGGTAATATAAAACTAACATTGATATTATAATATGCTTTCAGAAAACATACCTTTTATTCAGAATTTTCTCAAAACGAAATATTGTTATTCTATTATTTCTAACAGATTCTATACCTACCCCTGTCTCTTTTCAAACCAAAGAGATGCAATAATAATATCGTACCTTTGCGAATGTTTGCGGTTATTAACCTCGAAATTTCTTTCTAACCTCCTTTTAATTTTCCCATTTTATATCTTGCGAGGTATTAGGATATAATCTGACGGAAAATGATTACGTTTCCGCCCTCTCACCCTCGCTGAAAGTGGAATTTGGCCAAGGGTGAACAATGAAATCCTTACGCCATTAAGCCCGTCATATCACCTTCCAATTTCCTTTCTCTTCCTTTTTCTTCTACGTCCGTTTTCTTGAATCATTTTTGCCACCAGCCGGTCTATTCTGTAATAATCTCACGGTGAAAACTTAGTTGAAGTGAACGTGAAGTGAGCTGTAATTCCACCAGCTGCTAGGGACTGATAGCTCACTCCGAGCTCACTTCACCTAAGTTCTCACGGTGAGATGGTAACAGAATAGCAATGCAGTTCCTTTTACATAGTGCATTATGTGTAACAGTATTCTTTTTCCAACATGTAAAAGATTTGTTTCAAGCGCAGTTTATATTACTTGTAACCTGAACTCGGAGTCTTTCCCTGTATTTATAATATGTCAGTTTGTGAAAGTATTTATTTTTTCAACTAAATTAACGAATTGTTCTGAAGGTACAGTTCATTATCAGGCTTCTGGTCTGTTCCATATTTTCAGCTTGCTTCATAACGGACAAAAAAACTGGCCAAGTGTGAGTCGGACTCACACACGAAGGGTTCCGTACTACCGTACATTATTTAGCAAATAAATGAAAATACTAAACAAAGAATATTATTATTTATCATCTTGAATTTTTTAATCGCAAAGATATATTTGTATTTCATAATGATAATTACAAATTTATTATTGCAATTGCAGAAAATCACCCATATTTTAAAAAAAAATACCTAACGAATCGGCTTTATTAGTATTTGTTGATTACATACAGTATATGGTACATAATATACAGAAGTTTCAAATTCCTAACTTGTTTAGTTGTTGAGATTAGAGCTCATACAAAAATGGTCTAAAACTGACAACTTTTACGGCCAACAATGTATGTCAACAAATATGTATAACATGTCATCATTTTTATAGATAAAAAAAAATGTTCTCTTCTCGATGACCTGTCAGCAGACAATGACACCTTACATGCGTGGGTTAGATTTTTTCAAAATGAAATTTTTGTTGCATGGAGACCTCCATTAATTTTAAATTTTTATTATTTGTTGTTATAGCGAAAATAGAAATACATATTCTGTGGAATTTTTAACTCTCTACCTATTACGGTTCATGAGATACAGCTCGCTGACAGACAGACGGACAGACAGACAGACGGACAGCGGAAGCTTAGTAGCTGAATAGGGTTCCGTTGAGAATCCTTCGAGTACGGAACCCGGAAAAAGGCGGAGGTTGTCAAGTCGACGCGTATTTTTTTTACATTATTTGTCACAGCGTTCAATAACACTAGAGTTCTTCAATAATACCTTTTGTGCTAAAATACAAAACAAAAATACCGCAGTAATCGTCATCTTTCTACCGTACTGTCAAAAGTTCTCCAAACTTGAACATCACTTACTATATTCTACATGTTTATGTTTGTTTGTGCTTCACTGTGTTCGTCACTATAAACATTTTTACACCTGTGCATCCGTATGTCACATGAAAACTGACAATCACAGTTCAGATTACTTGCTTCCGCGAGCGTCCTCAATGTAAATTTCAGTCATAAAGAATAATGATTTGTTCACAGCAACTTTGTCACTGTCAAGTTTATATGAAAAGAAGCGATGCTTAAAACTTTACCCCTTGATTTTCATAGAGCAGATATTAGTACCCACTTTGCAGGTAACTTACTGGAGGATAAAAGAGTAAATCTAGTTGAAAAGTTACAATGTAAGTTTTATTATGGCAAGACGTATTTTATGAGGAGGTTATGGGGTCTGAAATATTAAAAAAGTATAATTTCGGTAGTATATTCAAGTACATGACAAAAGACGGTGGAATATGAATTATACGAAGATAGGCAGTTATAACACCCACTTTTACTGAAACCAGCACACCTAGCATGACCACAATAGTAACGGGTTTTGTCGACGTAAGAATAGACAAAATGACAAATAAACAATTATAATCTGTCATTTTGTCTATTCTTCCGTCGACAAACCTGTTTCTATGTCATGCTACGCGTGTTGTACTTATTGATTGAGTTGCTATGGTAAGGCTATGCAATATAGGTAGAATTTCAACTCCAGAACCGATTTCCAATAATGGAGTCCTAATTCCAGAATTCTAGAAGTGGGTCTGGTACTTCCAAACTATTTTATCACTTTGGCACTAGTGTGGCGATTTTGGATAATTATGCTCAAACGTGAATTATATTAGTTTACATTAGAAACTCAAGTTTAGGAATAAAACCTACTTGCATATAAGTTATTGACGAGCTATTCAAATAACCATACGTTTTAGAAAACATAAACAAAATCACAAATCAACGATAAAACCGTATAACTGACGTCACACGGACCGTTATAATTGAATGCTGAAACGAAAGGGACAAAAAGAAACTCATTTGTTCCCCGCCATGTTATGAGATTAAACCGCGTGTTGTACATACACAACAAAAACCTGTTTTATTGTTTTACGTCCGAATATGGACTTCAAATTAACTTCAACTTGGTCGGTTTGTTCTTGATTGCACCTATTTGGCTAAAGGCGAATGGTGATAGGAAACGATACTTTTTGCATGAAATACAAAAAACGATTACTAATAGGTAATCGTTAAACAAATAAATAATTTGGTGACAAGTACGCCACCAAATAATTTATTTGTTTGGATCACTAATGAATATTGGCGCTGAAATATTATATTCCATATATTTTATTTTACTTTAAAAATTATTACTGTCTATGTTTTTCGGAATCCATTAGGTAAATATGGTAAAGTTTTTTTAAGCTAAACACGTACGTAGCAGTATTTGTATTTGATAAAAATAGCATAAAAACCATAGTTATGTATACCCAACATAAAAAAATGGTGTGTGCTTATGACCACACGATAGAAGTAAAAACTTACGACTGGAGCCGAGTAAACGCGATTCAGCGCCGATTATACGTGATTCAGCATCACTGACCCGAGCGGTTCGTTCACTGTTCAGAAAAGCGCCAAGTGCGCCTTAAAAAGTTTTCACTTAATAAATACCATAACTGAGATTCACGCATCCACCTTAATTCGGCAATATTCGCTTTTTACACCATGAGTCGTTGATTTATTCAACGCTAAAAAATGTTGTAAACAGATACGGAATAAAACCGCAAATTGAATTTTGGATTCGAATTTTTTCGTTAATTAAAAAAATGGCGGCGTGGAAGTATTCTGGTTCGGGTGCTGGCTTTGTTTTCATAATATCGGCAGAGTCTTATTTTTTATTATTTCTATCTAGAGATTATTTTTTGTTGTAACGGGAACAATGTTTCTCTAAGCTACCGTTTCCTAGAAGAATGGTGGCCGCCACATAGCGTCCGTAATTAACTGGTGAATGACGTCACAGAAACGTTATTTATGAAAGTACGAGTAAATTGTTGTGTTTTCCTACCATCATTTTCATGACAGCGGTCACTGCGGCCATTATGACATGTGCTGCCCACTACTCTTCTAGGAAACCATAGCTTTAAAGATTTTTCAATACATGGTTCTCATTGATACCATCCACAGCTATGAAGAGAACTGTGTCAAGATCGTATGTATTGCGAAAACAAGTTTTATAGATAAGCCATAGAACAGCCTAACAATGCTAGTAAGTATGTAGTTCTCATTGACTAGCTTCTGCCCACCTGTTTTTCGAGGTTGTAGCGTGATATTAAATAGCCTATAGCCTTCCTCAAAAATAGGGCTATGAAATGCAAAAAAAAATATTCAAATCTGACTGAAATACCTGCAAACAAACAAACTCTTTAGCTTTATTATATTAAGTATAGATTAGATGAGTTTTTCCTTCCGATTGTTATATTTTCCACGAATCATTCTGTCCTAATTTTATAAAAGATAAGAGCGTTGAAATTCCCTTTACCCTAAGAGCAAATAAACCGGAAGACAGTAGAGGCAACTAATTTTGTTTCTCCCTAGAGAAACCCTATATTTACCACTTACCCCAATCAACAAACACAAGGGTACATATTTAATTACTAAACAATTAGAAGGCCTATAGAGAATGCTAGTGTGGCACAAAATATTAAATACAAATTTTGGACTATCGAAAACTAAATTCATTAAAACTATTGCTTCGAACAAATGTTTTCAACTCGAAACTCCGCCTCAACGACATTTTGAAATCGATAATCATTTTGCTACCCTCTGTACGCTTAGCATGACCACAATAGAAACGAATTTTGTCGACGGAAAAATAGACAAAATGACAGCTAAACAATCACAATCGGTCATTTTGTCTATTCTTCCATCGAAAAAACCCGTAGAAAACCCGTTTCTATGGTTGTCACTATGCGTACTGGACAGGAGATAAATGTTATGCGAAGGCTCTCAATACTAGCAAAAATAACGTATTAAACTTTCGCCGATTCCGTTAGAATATAAGAAGAATATAATTTACAATATTAGAGTAGCTATGATGAATCTGCTAATTTAATTATCTGGGGCATATAGTCACGGACTTTTTGAACGACGAATGTGACATGGAAAGGGAACGCAGAGCGTTGACGCTCAGGGCTAAAATGCTGGCCCGCAGGTTTGCCCGCTGCACAAAAGAGGTTAAGATTTATTTAAATCCTTATGTCAGACGTTTTACTCCAGCAGCCTGTGGACAGCATATACGCAAAGGGCTGTCAATGCTCTACGGGTCCAATACAATAACGCATTCAGGACGCTGCTGAGGTTCCCTCCATTTTGCAGCGCGTCCGCCATGTTCATGGAGGCACGCACAGATGGTTTCGCGGCAATCTTACGCAAGAAAGCGGCGTCACTGCTACACAGAGTGCGTATGAGTAGCAACAGCATTCTGTGTGATAGCGGACAGGTATGACTGTCCGTTCTTCAAACTATTTGTTATTACTATTATTATTGTATGCGTTCATGTGTGAACAGTTTTAAGCACTATTTTTACTAACAAAATGGATCATGTTGTCTGAAATATAAATAAATAATAATTAGTAAAAACATATATATTTGGACTAGTATTATTAACCAGGGAGAAAACAGAGGAATAGATATGGAATAAACTCCAACGACCACGCGACCGCGTTTCCTCATAAAGTTGGCATTGAACTTGAAACCAGTTCTATCAATTATTATTAATACTTAAAAAAGCATTGGCAACAAACATTACTAAAAGGGTAAGTTATTGCCTATGCTTTTTAGATGTACACACGGCTACATATCAAGCTATATGTTTCCAGTATATGCTGATCTCACATTGTATAGGATTACCTTACAGCGAGAGGTAGTTTTTAAATATATTTTTTTACGATAAAATTTATATCTACCACCGTCATGTACGAGTGTTTTGTTTTTGGCGTCACTATACTAAATATCATAAAAAAATTGACGCATCTTTCCATAGATCTGTTTTTAATATTTTTATGCATCCGTCATAAAAATATTAAAAACAGATCCTAAAAAAATAAAAGTCTTAAAGTAGGTATCAACTTGTTTAGTGTCTCTCTCTCCACCTCAAATAAGCCTTGTAACTTGTTAACACACACAGGTACTTTAACTACCCAACAATGTACGTAAAAGTAGTGTTCTACCATCAAAATGGCCATAAGAAGTCGCAGTCATGAGCAAGCAGCCGCTAACTCCGTACAATGTACAGGATTTTAGCGAAGTTAAGCATGTTTTACCAAGTACTAAACGCTTTAGTGGCTAAAAGTGTCCGGTCATAGTGTATTAGTGTAAGTTTTATGGTAAAAGTTGCACCTCCTCTCTGAAGTAATGACATTCTGCCCGCACTTAGTGACTGCAAAATCTAGTGGATATGGTAACAATTTATGAGCTTTACCCGTGTGATCCCGGACTAAAAATAGGACACCCTACTTGAGTGTAGTGAGAGCTACCGAGGGATTATTTTAGGCTTTCGTTGACTGTGTCCACAGCTGTCTACCTAGCTTTAAAAGGGTTGGGGCGAGTAGAGTCTCTGTCACTTTGAAATTTAAACTTCGCACTTATCGGAAGGATTTTAGCAAATTGTGGTTTGATTAATTATATTAAATTATGTCATATTAAATAAGTAGGCCAATTCACGTACTTAAAACAACGTTCACATTCTAGTCGCAATAATGCAAACGTTTTTAAAAATTACAGGAATTGCCCCTAAGATATCTTCCGAAGTGGCCTTTCCAATAATAAAATCGAATCTAATTATTTGCTCTATAAAAACAGCTAAGCTAGTTACATAATCTAATAGAATTGGTATAGTTTCGTATTCCACCGAAACAACACTCAATTGTTGACCAAAGTTTAAGTATAACAGAACTAACTGACGTAATAAGCGAAACTACTTGTTTATCTTTCAGTATAACCTCAACATTACCGCTGGAGGCATTCCCGTTAATGTGTATCATTTGTCTGTAGTTTTCCACTTGGCCTGCATTTGCCCAAGGGTTTTAATTAATGAATCCCTTTATTACTGTTTCATAATGTATGAGTTCTCTTTGAACAATTAGTCTTTGAGAACTTGATTTCTATTGTTGGCAAAGAGTTGATATAGAATTATTACGAAATTCTTACTTTCTTTGCAGGGGAATATTGTTGAGAGTATTTAATATTGTTGAGGGTATAAAATTTCTTGTCGAGGAAATAAAATAGAGAACTTCAATTTATTTCTTTCAGAGTACCTAGATGAATAGATTTTTATATACTCTATTATTATTTTTACGTCTCTTGACATTTCTTGGGACCCTGGGGTCCCGGACCTCTGGAAGGTGTACGAGGGGCCCGACGCGAACTCGCAGAGGCCCGTTAGACGTTTTTAATGAAATGAGGCACTATGATGATTCCAGTTCGCTCTATGCAGGAGCACCCCCGTTGGTGCAGAACTATTGCAGGATATGGAAACAAAGATATTGGATTATGGGTTTGGGTGTCTACTGCCTGACCAATGTTTTTTTATAAAATACACATTATCTACTCTTATTATTACAATTTTATTAAAATAATTAACATTTTATTAAAACGAAAATGTTCTTGTTGAGATATATTTCTTCCATTCAGTAAGGACTAAGGGTCTTGACAAGTGGCAATCGCTTTCAAAGCATTTCGTATTTCTACAACAACTTTCGACACGATTGACATAAGGTTTTCGGTAGCATATTATGTAAATCTATTGTATGATTTTTTTATTATCATTATAGCTGACGGAATGTCATTTCGTCTAGGCCCTCTGGTGTGCCTGAAAAAAACGTTAGTGTCTTTTAGTAAAAACATTTTTCTCCACACAGGTGCATCCGAGGCGACTACCTGAAGGTATACTCCGAAGGAGGGGTTCATGGACCAGGGCCACCTGGTGTTAACGAGTACTCCGCCTGGTCCAGGGTCCTATGCGGCAGTCGAGCTGATGCACCACCAGCTTTATACTCCCATGGACCACTGTTAGTCCTGGAACTGCATACAGGAGCCAAAGCAACCAATGCTACTGGTTTTGTTGGGAACTACAGGTTTATTGACAGAAGTAAGTCTGTTTGTCTTTTTATAGAATACTAGCCGTTGCATACTCACTTTCGCATTTATAATATTATTAACACGCGTGTAGAGGTACGGCAATGCCCCCGAAAAGTCGAGCAAAACAAACACAAAGGCACAGCCATCTTTTCTCGAAGCCATTCAGTACATTTTCGACCCCCTGTAACTTCGTTGTGGGTAAATCTAGAAGGCTCAATTTTCCGTGAACAAGCGGGCTTACTACAAACAGGTATATTCCCAAATTAAATTAAATTTGAATCTGTAGTTTAAGAACTATTGCAGGTCAAAATTCGTTAATTTTGTCACTGACATACCCACTCACCGATCATCAAAATTCTAAGGTACTTCTAGCAGACATGCAAGCTTCAAATTATGAACACAATTAGTGTTTAGTAAGGAACCACTTTAATATACTGCAATTTCAGTCCCGTTTCCTAGATATATGAACTGCATAAGTAACTTTGTAATCGCATATTATTTATGTAGGAGTTCGTATATAACGTGGACTGAAATTGCGGTATATTTTAATTTTGAATTCTTTACTCTTTACTTACTTTTGCAGTTCATGCAATTTTTCGTCACTTACACTACTTAAATAGATTGATAGGTAGGTAAATTTGAATTTAATACGTAAACAAACAATTTATAAAATTATTTATCACCTGCGCTACCTATACCTATTTACATAGATCGGGACTACGTGCCTAGTATACTTGATGTATGTAGGTTCAGTATCAGTTTCTACCTACAAAAGGAAATGAGATCCCATCAAAAACTTATCATGTAAAAAAATACAAGTCTCGCAACGCAGTTCTTCTACTGCAAAAAGATATGAGATCTAATTTAAAACCAAGTCTGTTAATTTATTCAGTACCCATCTATTTGTCATCTTTATTTCTTTAATATATAAAATGAGTTGGCAATCGCACACGGCAATAGAATCTACATTCTCCTTACAACAAAATCTACCTAATATTAGCGCTGCAATTTATTTAATTAGGACTATTTAAAAAAAGTAGATTACTCTTATGTGATTATGTATGACTTGGTTTTACATTAGATCTCATATCTTTTTGCGGTAGAAGAACTGCGTTGCGACACTTGCATTTTTTACATGCTATGTTTTTGATGTGATCTACAATGTACATAGTTAGGATTCATTTGAATTATAAATTGGAGTTGAAGTACTGTTTGATGATAACACAAAGTAAATAATTAGTTCTTTTATAGGATCAGAATATTAAGATGGCACTTGTTACTTTTGTAATTATTTATTTAACGTACGATAGGTTATATATAGGTTATATATATATTTTATCTAGTAAAATGAGAGAATTAATTCAATTCTCACTTTCCATTTTATTAATAACCTTGCTTTTAAAACAAATGGCAAGTACCTACAATCCAAGTCAGAAAATACTCGATTCAATAATGAATCAAACAATTAACCACTTAAAACTTCATGCTCTGCCATAGAACAAAAATATTCGTTAATAAACGTCCCATTATATTCCTAACTTCGTTTGTTCGATCCATAAAGTTTTTACTCTGTGGTCATTAATTCTTATTACAGTCAATCTCTTTCGTCCTTGGCGGTCCGTCTCTGTCTGATCAAATCAGTGTTTGGTTTGGTTACCTTAAATATATCAATTAATTTTGTTAAAGCCACAATAGCTTGAGCGATGTTGGTATTAGGCAAATAAATGGAAGAACATTCAAAGGGTTTGTGAGTTTCATGACAAAATGTCTATGGCTTTATTACTATAGCTTGTAATTTAATAAGATAATTCATTATTTATTTTGAAGTTGGAACTTTTATTGTTTGATTATACTAATAGATTAAGTTAATGTCAATTCCATGAAAGAACTACACGAATCTTATAACAAACATACAGTTAATACTCTCATCAGTAAATGTATCAGAATCAGAGATGTTACGGAGCTTCGATTCCGACTTCGAAAGATCGGAACTTCCGATTAATATTACATCTCCGACTCCGACTTCTGGTCCGATCATTTTGAATCGGAAGTATAACGAAGATCGAAACGCAGCGATGCACGTGACTAGAGTGCGTAACTTTTAACTTGTCGCCCGGGTAATTTTTATACACGCTCGTGCTCGAAGTCTCCGTTTATTGTTTTGTGTATGTCAGCCGCGTCAAGGTAATTTGTAAAATTAGGTTAAGAGCGATGTATTAAGTAGTTTAAGTTTTGTGATAAATTAATTTCAATATGAATCTTTCTTCTACCTTCGCCTTCAACTCCGGCTCCGGTTCCAACTCGTATCAATCAAATTTAAAACCTCCGACCCCAGTTCCAACTCCGAACAAACAAACTTAAAACCTCCAACTCCGGTTCCGACTCCGATCAATCATTTTTAAAACCTCCGACTCCGGTTCCAACTCCGATCAATCAAATAAAACCTCCATCTCCGCTTTAACTCCGATCAATCAAATTTAAAACCTCCGTCTCCGATTCCAACTCCGATCAATCAAATTTAAAACTTCCGACTGCGGTTCCAACTCCGATCAACCAAATTTAAAACCTCCGACTCCGATCAATCAAATTTAAAACCTCCAGTTCCGGTAAAACAACCTCCGTAATATCTCTAATCAGAATGTCTATCAGATTACACCCTACAAAAGACTTTACCCGACACAAAACACGAAACAAACAAACATTTCACTCACGTAACGAATCGACTTCCATTCATCGATTTCTAAAGTTTTCCAATTTATAAAACTTGTATCTCGTGTCCTAGGAAATTTCGAGACAGACGGTGTACAAGTAGCTGAGACGTGGTGTGATTACGTCTTCCACTCGCAGGCTAACAGACCTGCTCACGGAAGGCTGTATAGCCCCAGATATCCATCGAGTTATCCCAGCAATGTGAGGTGTACTTATCACTTTAGCGCCAGGTGAGTTTGAAGTTTCTGCAATTGAAAGATATATTGTTGAATATTATTTTGTGCAATATGTTGTGATAGTCATTTCTTGAGGCTTGCACTATGCGGCGTGTATACTATTGAGTTGCTGTTCCATGTGACTCTAAGGCCGAGATCTATAAACGTCACTTGCTTTGGCTTAGACATGTTCCCGTCTGTAACTTGCATTTGTAGGTTGACATATTATGTGCAACGGTGACAGGTATTACGCTTAGCCAAAGTACGTGCTAAATAACGTTTATAGATCTCGGATTTTGGGCCATAACTAAAATATAAACAACTCACAAAGTATTAGAATTTTATGAATTCTCTGATAAGCCAAATATCTTCTTGTAATAAACTGCTCAAATAAACTTCCCCATTTACAATGAACAGTTTACAAAACTTTCCTTCAAAGTCGGAATTATTAAGTAAATAAGTCAAGTGCTTCCAAAAATCTAATTCTCTCTCTAACATTTCTAAGTACTTTAATACTCGGCATTCTTACTGTTTCAGGCACAACGAGAGGATCAAGTTAGTTTTCGAAGAATCGTTTCTTCAGAAAGGCGACGAGAGGTATTTAGAAGTTAACTTCTTTGGTGATACCACAGAATAGATAAGTTCAGAAGATCCGCTCCACAAAACGAGCAAAAACAGGGGTACACACACATAGATGCGTACTTTAGCTCATATTAGACGCTTCACTCTAGTGATTTTTATTTCATTCCACGTTCACATGACACCGACAAATTGTATACACATGAACGTGCCGAGTGCCGAAATCTAACTCGTTGATCGGTTCACTAATGAATTTATATTTCATTATTGATTCAAAATCAAAAGTCATTCAGTCAAATTAAACTGAGAATCAGCACTTTTTGAACGTCAAAATTATATAAGCCTTCCACCACTTCCTAGTGCTTTAGCTGGGGAGAAATGGCGCAACAAACTCCCCACCAGGATTCAATTTGTGTTTACACGTTTCACTTTGAGTGACAGATGCCGAATGAAAAACAAACATCTAAAAAAAAGTGTCTGGTACCTATCTGCTTTTCAAACGGGGATCTCAGTCGCGAGTGCGCTTGCTCTCGGTTTACATGACCCGTGTCTATGTATAAAATTGTTCTTCTGTACCCTATTATTCTGTGGTACCTAATACGTCCTTTGCCTTTTGGTGTTATAACTTTTCCACTTTTCAGTTGCCTCAATCGTGCTGACATAATAAAAGTGTTCGATGGACGGACTTCGGCGGCGCCGGTTCTAGCAATGCTTTGTAACGAAATCGTAGGTACGAATTACTTTAGATTTCTGTGAAAGGATCTTGATTTCTTTTAGATTTTTTTTATCTGTGTGGTGCAGGGAAAAATATCGGTTTTTGAGATACTGGTAGGTACTAAACTGATACATATTTCGTAGGTACACAAAAATTTTGTTTACCTTCGTCAACAGAAAAAGCAATAAAAGGTTTTCTTTTTCTATAGTAAGTCGATACACAGTTTCATGGTTTCCACTTTTACTTCAGGTTATGAGATACTATCGACGGGACCAGACTTATTGGTACAATTTACCGCAAACTCAAACATACCTGGCCAAGGATTCAAAGCGAGATACCAGTTCCAAATGGAGGACGACCCTAACGCAGGTTTAGTAAGCATGTCACTAGTAAATTGTATCATCAGCAGATGTTAATAAGGTTCAAAATTGGAAAATTAATAATATATTATGAGCACCCAGTTTTATAAAGCTTGAAAAGAAACAGCTGAATAAGTTTCAGAAATCATGACTACGAATCAGCCTATCTCCTATTGAGTAGATAAGGTTTGATTGTAGATAATGATGATAACTTAGAGCTGACAGTGTTTAGTAGAGTACTATTATAATCTTCTGCGGTTCTTTTACTTGCCTATATCTACCTACATATCGACGGTGTACAAATTTCGTAAGGGACATTTAAATCCCTGTCCCTTACGACATTTGAAATGTCCCCCATCGATATTATTATGATTTAAAAGCATTAATTACATATTTAACCCAAACATTGTTTATAGGGCATATTAATTTCGGCACAGTCGGGCAGCAGAATCGAATAATTGCTTTTTGGCGCCCGGCTGGGCCGAATCGTCCAAGACTCCAAGCCGAACAAGTGTGGAACGACTGAGACACAGTATTTAAAAAAAAATATGACAAATATTCAATACAAAAATATGGACATCCATTTCAAACCTTGTTTATTATAGAATAACCGTTTCTCTCTTCATTTCTAAACGCAACAGCTATCGATGAATAGCCTCTGCTATTTCATTTTAAACTTAATAAAATTGAATACAGTGAACCACAATAATCTTCTCTTTCTTAACAGATGGGGATATTAATAAGAAATCAAGTACAACGGAGGCAATATCCGGCTTAGGACCGGCTGTAAGCGCCGCCAGTAAGTACTTGGAATAAGGTCGCCATTTAAAAACAGAGCGTTTGCGTTTTTGTAAACAAGATCACCTCATACATTATTAGGAGTGCCGTCGTCGAGTGAGATGCTTTGTAGGCGGTTCTTTAAAATTTTCTCAAGGTTTAAAGATTTTTTAATAAAGACTACCAGAGATTTGTCTACCAGACTAAAGGCATTACATTTACATTTGCATTAGTTAGGTAGCGGGGGATTTGCTAAGTTAGCCCACGAAATTCAAAGTTTCTTACACTTATATGCAATTGGATTTTTGTGTGCCCAAATGGGCACGATGGGACTTTAGCGGTACGATTCGCAAGCGTAGCAAATATGGCTTTACAGAAATATTATCATTAGAATCAGCAATACAAGTCCTTAAGTTAGATTTGGCCTCAGATGTCATAATTTCATGAAATAGTCTTTCAATATGGTAATATGAACTTACGTCTATACGTGACAGTTCACAATTCAAAAACTACGACTGACGTTTGGACACAACTTGCTACTTGCACTAAACTCGCCACATAGCTAATCCTAATCCTAACTAATATTATAAATGCGAAAGTGAGTTTGTTGGTTTGTTACGATTTAACACTAAAAGGGTTGAACGGATTGTTTTAATGTGACAGAAAAGTAGCCTGGGACTTCGAGAAGGAATTAAGCTATTTTTCATCCTGGACCGCAGGAGAAGTAGCGGGTAGCAGATAATGCAAATATAAATCATGATTTGTGAACATGGCGTTGTTGGTTTAGTTACTTGACTTTAATCAATCTGCGTAGCCTATTCCTAACTATGTTGAGGTCGGCTTCCAGTCTAACCGGATGCAGCTGAATACGGTATTTGACATGGAGTCCTTGTACGGTTATCAGACTTTTGGGCTTCTGACGACCCGTAACGATTGTCAAAAAAGTCAAACTCAAAGCATTTATTTTAATTAAACCATTTACAGGCACTTTTGAACTGTCAAGAAGTCGGTCAGTCAGAAATATGAAGCTAGTTGCCCATTCCAAAGCGTAGTAGGTACCTATGGAGAAGAACGGGCAAGAAACTCCACAGAGACTCTTTTAAATAAAAAAATTTATACAAAAAATTGGTTACATCATTCATGATGAAATTATGCATGTGAGAACAATGTAGAAAGACCTGCACGTTTGTAAAAGCGTCCGTAATAAAAAGAAAAAAAGAAATAACCATTAAAAAATTTAAAATAAATTAAAATAAGCCGTTCGCCGGGGCCCGTTTACGAACATGACGCATGGATCAGCACCATTCAGCTCAACCATTTTGAAGGGAGCTAAATGATCCAACTCCAAAGATCCACGAATGACAGCCGGGACCAACGGCTTAGCGTGCCTTCTGAGGCACGGAGGAGTCTCGGTATGTTAAGATGGTCACCCATCCACATACCAACCCCGGCAAGCGTAGCTTAACCTGAAGGATCGAACCATGCAGCTGATATTACTTTGCCACGAGCTCCTTTATTTTAATACTTTACTTAAACACGTTACTTTACTTTAATAAAAGACAAAATTACAATAGATACTTTTCACTCATGCATTTTTCCATGGTGTATCTATCGTATCTAAATGGTTTTGGTAGCGATTTAGCCCCCTTTGTGAGCTTGATGACGTCAAAGTAACTACGCAACTTTAAAATAATCATTTTGCTACCAAGCTATCGAAAATAACTTCCAAAGTTCAATTGGCTTTAATTAATAAGCGACTTCTACAGCTCTACACGTGCCAATAACTTTCAAAAGGTAGAGTTTAAATCTTCTATTGAGCTTATCTCAAATATATTTGGTTCATAGAATCGTGCCAAATTGCTTGAGAATTTATTTATATGAAGGCGGAAGCATAAGAGTTACTTTATGTATTAGACAAGAGGATAAGAATTTCTCGTGGTTTCACAGAGAAACGGGATTTAACTGTCGATAGAATAGAATTTTCTGTTTTAACTTTATATTCTCACCTATGTGTTTCCATAAGCTGGGTGCCAAATGTGGCAAAAATTAAAGAAAATGTCCATATGATAATTAAAAAAAAAAAAATATGGGATCAGTATTTTCTCAATTCCATTTTAAATTATTACAATAATTTATGATCCGAAAGAGAATTCTCATTACATTTTGACAGCATAAATATTTATTACTTAATCTATTCAAAATGTACCTACAAAGCATGTCACGCATTACGCTCCATAAATGTACGTATAACAACACTCCATTTCGTAATATTATGAACTAATGTACGCATTCCATTAGTGATGTGACACCTTCATTTTAGCGTCATCCTGTCATCAAGTATTCAGCAGTGATAAGAGCAAGACCGGTAAATTGACTTCGCTTCTCTACCCAGCCCCATACCCGCAGAAAACGCAATGTCATTACGACTTTCTAGCCCGAGGGAGGGAAAGAGTTAGGCTGGTATTTGAAGACTTCAGCTTGCAGCGAATAACAGAGAATATAATAGAGTAAGTTTTTAACGTGCCCGCTAAACCATTTTAATATTTTTTATAGACCAGAACTGGCTTATCATCATGCTTAGGTATGTTGGAACTCTCATTACGGGGTTTTCAAAGCTTGCTGCATCAATCGAGTCGTTGACTGACGTCTAATAAGTCGTTTTTTATATTATATGTAGTTTATGTCGGCAAAGAAGAGAATTAGGAAGGCTTAGTAGCTGTGTTTGTCTTTCAGATGAGCATGGTTTTTTTTTGTAAAACTGTTTTTGAAATTCTACAACAACACAGAATAATAATATTACTTTGACAAAACAAAATGGACAAGTATAAAGAACGAAAACAAAGGACTCGAAGCGATATCGAATAAGCAAATTTACTTTGTTACAGTTGCGAAAGTATGGATTCTCTCGACGTATTTTTGTATGTAGACGGTCGTCTCGAAAAGATGGCATCATTTTGCGGCAACGATATACCGAAGCCAATAATGTCGAATGGACCCAAGTTATCTATCGAGTTCCGTGGAATATACTCATCGAGACATAGCAGGGGGTTTAAGATATCATACTCCTTTGTTGAAGGTACGTACTTCTTTTGTTTTATCTTAATTTCGTATGTGCGGTCATGCCTTTGGTTTATTGTGATTGATTGATATTAATTTGTATTTCTTCGGACTAGTTTTTTCTTGTCTGTGTCTGTCTTCTCTTTTATTGAGGAAATACAAACAATTAAAAGATATCTCCATTACAAATAGCTCGTAAAAAAAATACTAAGTATAATGTGGACTGTTTGCGTAGTGATAAGTTTGTTATTGATCCCTTTCATACAGCAACATGTTAACGTCAGGACTAAGATCGAATTATACTAGGTACTACATGATTGTATTTTTATTATTGATGGCATCTATGACAAAACACATCGCTTACTTTCTCATTCATTTCTATCAAATTACTTTTAACCACATTTTCATCGTGTTTGAAAATCTTTTGTCATTTCCACATCGGAATTCAGAGCACCACGTATTCCTACCTCATCATTCTTGATGCCGTCCGCGCGTAATTCCTCACATTTTTCTGAATGTTCGCATTTCAAACATGGTGACGTTGCGTTTTTGTTTTTTTATTTTAATATAGGAGCTGGAAACTTTAAAATGAGATTTTTTGTACAGAGTAGTTTTCTTTTTTATTGATGTAGGATTTAGACTAACAGATGACATAACCTACAAGATAAGGTAAAAATAAAGAAAGCATAAAACTTTGCGCCCCTTTCAAGTGAAGTAACAAATCATAAATTAATATCCAAAAGTATCGCCATTCCGGAAAGCCTCAATTACGCCAAAATCCACGGCCACTAAAAAACCAAAGTAAAAAGTTTTTGACTTTCAGATTACGGGATCGCAACGGGGAGCCAACTTTTAGAATTTCCATGTGCCTTCGTATTTAATAGCAGTGAGAGGGGGAGGGGGGTGGTGACGTCACCAAACCACCCTGGCCTCTATCCAAGGGACACAGAGTGCAATTACTTCTTCTACGGCAACGAAAACGAGAGAGTACATTTACATTTCACTTATTTCGACGTCGAAGGTGTGGTCCCGTAAGTAATTCATTTGAATACTATTAGGTTGAGAAAAGTCTTTCGTTAAGTAGCTTTCGTCACTAGCGGAGTGGGGTAGGTACTTGATAAGGGTCATTCAAGCCAGAATTGGCTTCATGTAACGTAGTTACAGATTAGTGATAAAATATGCCTAATCCCTCGTGATCTAGGTTGGAGGACATGACATGGACTTTAGTAAAGTGTCGATTTTCATTTTGTTCTAAAAATTGTTGTTCTACCTTTGATTTAATAGAAAATCAAGATTAAAAAGATCAGAATTGTAACAGAAATATCTTCAAGTAATTCAGTAAATGAAAGTCAATGTTTAGTCTAATGTATAGAGTTAAAAAACAAAACAGCTGTCTTTTTGTAACGCATTAAAATAAATTAAGAGTCTAATGAAGTTCCTATTTCAGATGTGAAGTAGTATCAGCCAGTGATTACGTCCAGTTTTACAGTCAAATGATCGAATCACAAAGCCACAGGCATTGTGGTCAACTAAAAGAGCTCCAAGTGACGTCAGAGAAGAATTTTCTAAGAATAACCTTCAAATCGAACGACAGACTAGATGCTACGGGATTTAAAGCAAACTACTTATTTCTAAGAGATTCTGAAATGCATAGTATAACTATGCCGAATTCTATAGATAAAGGTTTGTATTCTATCTTACATATTATTTTGACTATAAGAGTAGGGAAAGAACAAAAAAAATATGGTTGGACTGTGTGAAAGATGATATGGCTTGAAATAAAGTGCTACTAAGATGACGGCATATAGATTAAATGTTTGGAAGAAAAAGACAAGCTGCATCGACCCCAAATTTATACACATATAAAAACAGGAGTATGAACACAACAAAAAGAAAAGTAAGTAATAATGTGGCGATAAAGGCACGATTGCCCATGTCGTCAAGCGAGGGAGCAGTAGCCAATGAGCAATAAGCTTCAAGACGCAACGCCATCGATTGTCCAATGATAGTCGTTTCATTTCCTTGCACATCCTACGAATTCAGAACGCGTATTATTCCATCGACTTCATGTACGGTTCCGTAGTGTTTACTTATGATTAAGTTAGTTTGCGAATTTTGAGTCCAAACTTGAAGACACTTCGGTTTTCCTTTAGGATACGGAGCGTCATAGGTTTTTGTGTTCTAGATTTACTCGAGAAGTTTAGATAGGTTTATGTAGATGTATATCAAATTCTACATTGATATTATATATAAATGCAGTGGTTGTACCTACTTCAGCATTTGCTGAATAAATAATTTTTGGAAGGGAACATTTTATGTCCACTGAAATATGGTCTTGAAATTATTTAACAGCAGTAAAGCGTCCGGAGTAAGTAATAATTTAGGACCCTTTAAACAACTTTTTAACTGTTGTTTAAGGGACTGTTGGTCACCACAATTACTTTCTCGTAGAATAGTTTGTACTAATGTCTCAAAACATCTAACTACTATACCTAAATCATATCGCATACGTCGTCACCATCCAGATCCATCAATTTCGTTAATTTTGTCTATGTCTACATTCTGATCCGTGACTGACAATTGCTAGTGTTTCCTCGTTTCAAAAATTTTATACTTACCTAGTTTCAACACCAAAACGTGTACCAAAATTACACGAACTTGATGTAATTTGCATTAAGCAAATTACATCAAGTTCTAACCGAATCACGATAACTACCAGCAACGTTAAACCTATTTCTCTAAAACCTCTAATCTGATGACGTTCGGCCACTGCCGCATGTAATCCCTCTCCCGAATGCTATAGCTTTTCAGTTCCGTCCAAATCATGTCCAGTGTGTTTACGTTCCTCTTACAATAAAGACGTGTGAATTTACTTTGCAGGCCAACAAGAGAATTTTAAAGACCAAATTAACCTCAGTTAGCTAATAATATATGTTATATAATATGTATGTTGTGTATATGTTTATTTTAGAGGTCGTTTTTTGGATCTGTATGTTGATTTTATCACCTAGTTAAGTTAAATTAATATGTAAATTGTTAAGCATATTGACTACCAATTCAAATCGTCCGTTTATTCAAATCACAACTGTCATTCTTTGACAGTTGAATGAAATGGCTATAACTATATAAATGGCAATTAATTTCCCTGACTTTTTGAAGTGAAAACTTCTTTAGGCGCGTTGAGCACTTTTTGGGTGAACAAAAATCATGGAACTCGCGTCATCGTCACCGAACGCTTTCCATAAGCTATATGTATACTGTATATATAGTTATATGTGTACTTTTTGGGTGAACAAAAAGCATGAAACCGTTGTCATCTTCACCGCACGCTGTTTTCACTTCTATCGGCAGTCCCCGAAGACTGCCCCGCATGTTTTGTTTTTGTGTGTATATGTTGGGGATAACTTTTGACCTGATGCAACCAACAATCTAGGAATTTTTATTCACAGCACTTTACAACTAAATTATCCACGTTTCGTTTTCGAAACTCTTTGGTGCAGAAACTTACATATTTGTTTAAAAACAGAAAAATTTGAGTAACTGCTAATTGATAAAATTTATGTCAAGGGTAGATGAGCCTATTAATTAATACTGCTAGAACTAAGCACTCGTCACAATCCCAACGCTTAGGCAAATCCTCTTAGTTACGGGTAAATGGGACAGGATTAAAGGGATACAGGGTAATGATTGTAAAATGAATTGGGGACAACCCTGCAACAAAACTGATGAATTTAGAAATGGCGACGGTATTAGGAGCGAGAAAATTACGATTTTGATTGATCACAATAAACACCGATCTAGCTGAAAAATATATAAAGGATCAATTATAATATTTCTGAATTACAATACAATTTCGATATTAAAACTATTTCAATTAGAACATCATTGTTGTTATTAAATTGACTACTAACTATTAGTAGTTACAAGTCAATGTCCTGTTATAGCATATTTCTAACAAAGGCGTATTCTATGAACAATTTGGATTACAATTACAGCTATTTCAATTAGAACACCATTGTTATTAGCAAATTGACTACTAACTATTAGTAGTCAAAAGTCAATGCCCCGATAAAGCATATTATTCCTAACAAAGATGTATTCTATGGAAAACAATTTCCAACTAACTCTACTGTTGTTTCAGGTGCCACGTGCTACACGTCAAGATTCCTAATATTTGTATGTTTGTGCAAAGTCGTTTGGAATATCAGATAGTGATAGTAACAATAGCTTTGTACCATCGGAGAGAAATTATGGAATAAAAATATCAGTGTTACTGTGAAGTGTTTTAATTTTATCAAAGCCTACCTACGCACTCCTTTTTTTGTGTGGAAAATTATCAAATAACTTCTCCCGCTCTGGGCGGAGCGGGAGGGCGTGTCAGACTCTTACTGACTAAAACCCACCCGTGTTCCTTCAGTTGCCTGTACGTTGCCAGGGGCCACGGTATTCCTTTCGGACTTTCCCGCTTACTCGCAACACTTAATGTATTTAAAATTTTAGAAGCATATAAAGAAACAAATGATGATAAGAGTGACTTTTTTTATGAAATTGTGTACTAAGCTGAATCCTAACTATAGTATTATAAATGCGAAAGGGAGTTGTTTGTTTCTTTGTTACGCTTTCACGCAGAACAGATTTGAATGAAATTTGGCACATGGGTAGACCATGACCTGGATTAGGATATAGGATACTTTTTATCCCGATATTCCCGCGGGATCGAGACCTATGCGGGTGAAACCGCGGGGCGCAGCTAGTCAATAATAATTGTTGAAACTTTTGTATACTTTAAGTACCTAAACTTTGACCCCGTGGTATACAATTGAATGTAGCGCACAACTCGATGGTGGCGCCTAAAGTAAGCCACGATTTATCTCCGATAGCGACTAGTGAGTACTACAGACCCCAACATAGAATATTCTTATTCATGTCAAATGACCGAAACACCACGCCACTTTCAATTTACAAGTGCAAACATCACAACTTACCATACTCATCATTGAAATACGAAAGCCAAAATAGCTCCAGGCAACCCTTCAAAGGATTCCTCCAAGGACTACAGGGGTAACGGATGTGTACGAAAAAGTGACATACAAACACAAAGTAAGGTCAAAAAACGAATATCATTAACATCCTCGTCTCGTAGAAATCGAGAGATCGAACTTTATTTTCATGATTTTAAAACCCTCTCAACAAAATCTAAATGAATATTTCTCCGAGAGTTTTAGACCTAGGAAAACTGTCAGATAAGAAAGTGTAACGGGTTTAGTTTACGAAATCTTTATGAAGTTTTAGAGTTATTTCTAGAAGTTCAGAAATATATTTCTGAATTCTGAATTAGATTTTTTCATGATAAATAACCTCATTGCAGAATCTAACAAGTCTCTGTTCCCATAATTCTGTATCCTACATTTTTGTATCCTTTCACAATTACATTAAAAAACTGTCAAGTAAAAAACAATTCGATACGATAATTTTGATGTAATAGAACATAGTTTCCTTTGATATCACAAAGGCGATAAACCAAAATAATATATACTTACCATAGAACCATACTACAAACTTCAACGAAACATTTGGATTTTGCATAATAATCACTAGCTTTTGGAATGAATAGGTAAGCCCAATTCCTAGTACCTATTCAGAATTTCAAATACGATATCCATAATAACTGAATATTGACTGTAGCAGTATGTTCGAGAAATATCCACTTTATAGGAATTGTAAAGGCTGAATGAAGTAAGAACCAACTCAAATAATAATATTATTTAGAAAGAAAAAAAAGAAAAGAAAGAAAATACGTTTATTTGCGGTAAACATGACGCAAAAAAAGAACACAAAATTAAAAAATGGAAACAAGTTTAGGGAAAATATGCGTCACATCCACGCAAAACGGCCATCGCTCAGCATGATGCTGCGACCCTATGCAAAACAGAGCCCCAGCGCTGGTTTTCAGCGACAGCCGGCGTTGACGTTATGACGTCGACCGGTGCAGCATACCATGAAATATAATTAAGATATAAAAATAAAATAAAATACAATAATTAATTCTGCATAAATAAAAAAAAAAAACATATTTGCATACGCAGTTACTTACTTTTCTTTAGTTTTATTTAATAAAATTATACGCCGGTTTTAGGTTTAGTGATGATTCTTACGGTGAGGCATATATTCAGGCGTCGGGAATCGCAGGCCAATTCCCAGCCACCGTAGCGTAGGCGCGGGCTTGCGGACGATGATCAATGGGTAGCTCACTGTCCGATAAGGACCAGGCCCGGGTCGACGGCGCGTTGTGTTCCACGCGCGCCTCAAAGAGATGTCAGCAAAAGTGAAGGGGTCCGTTAGGACCGATGCCTGCCGGGGTTGCGGGAAAGTCCGAAAGGGCCCTCCCGCTCGACCCAGAGCGGGAGAAGTTATATGATAACATCC
Source organism: Xanthia icteritia (assembly GCA_949128155.2). Lineage (NCBI taxonomy): Eukaryota > Metazoa > Arthropoda > Insecta > Lepidoptera > Noctuidae > Xanthia > Xanthia icteritia. Next base: position 7,564,576 of record OX421942.2, on the reverse strand, counting down.
CACCCAAAAAAAAAAGGCATATATTCTGGCATATTCTTGAAAGTATATTTATTACAGTTCGTTTTTTCTATGAGTTGAACAAATTTCTTTTGAGTGGTGATTCTCTTAAATTTTCTATGGTATTTAAAAGCAGAAGCACAAACACAACACAAAAACCACACTGAAAAAATTTAACACATACAATAAACAAACTAAAATACGCTTTCAAGAATATTCTTGAAATATGACCAGAATATACGCCTCACCGTAGGAATAATCACTATACCCAAAACTGACTTAAAATTATGTAAACCAGTTAACAAGTTAGTATTCATCCAACTAAACTATGAAAGGGCTTTAAACAAAACGCTGGCAGCGAAACAGAACCTTTGGCCAGCACATAGACTTCAAAGTTTGCATATAATTATGCCGGACATTTGAGCAACATTTTGAGGAACTGCGGACTTAGGGTTTATGCATAATGGAAGCGGTGGAACGAGGGAGCGGATCCATTATTTGTTAGCGTAAGCGGGGTAGATGAACTGTTACGAATAACTACTAAGATTTATCGAGTTTTCTCGCATGTGCAGCTGTTGCTACCAAATATAATAAAGATCTTATGAAGTCTTTAGATAGCAGTCCTGCACATAACTTATTTGACTGCCTCGTTGGTCTAGTGGTCGCAAGCGCTACTGCTGTGCATGAGGTCTTGGGTTCGATTCCCGGGTCGGGCAAAGCGTTATTGGGTTTTTCCATCTGGAATTTCTCAGCAGCAGCCCGGAGTCTGGATTTGTGCCCGGTTGATGAGCTTCATTGATGGCAATAGGTTCGTCTTCTATTACATGGAACTTAAACATAACTGGCAAAATGTGGGTGTACTATTATATGTGCACCTGTGCCTAACCTATCAGAGAATACAGGCGTGATCTTATGTTATATTATCCTATACTATTAAACGAGCAATATTTGTATATATATATAGTATATATATGAAAATGGCTTTAACGATTTCGATGTAAGTTGCAATATAGGGGTTTACGGAGGCGAAAAATCCATCTAGCTAGGTCTCATATCTGGGAAAATTCGTTTTCTCCGTATTTTCACCCGAGTAGAACTCGGTCGCCCAAAGTTTAGTTACAAGAATAATGACACCTTAGAACAATGACATGGCAGCATGGAATTAGTATGAACTATCCTATACTATTAAATGAGCATTCTCTATTTTCACCAGTGCAGGGCTCGGTCGCCCAGGTACTGTAACTTAATATTTATCTAAACTTGGCTAGCACCAATATGAGCTAGCACCAATATCCACTTAGCCTTTTCCCAACTATGTTGGGGTCGGCTTCCAGTCTAGCCGGATGCAAATGAATACCTTATTTGACATGGAGCGACTGCCTATCTGACCTCCACAAACCAGTAACTGGGTAATACGATACCGCTTCGTAAGACTGGTTGTCAGACTTTCGGGCTTCTGACGACCCGTAACGACTGTCAAAGATCTAAGAATGACAGCCGAGAGCCAACAGCTTAACGTGCTTTCTGAGGCACGGAGGAGTCTCGGTATGTTAAGATGGTCACCCATCTACAAACCAACTCCGGCAAGCGTAGCTTAATCGATGGATCGAACCGTGCGGCTATTATTACTTAGCCACGTGCTCCTCAGCACCGATATGAGTGAATACCAAAAAAGCTAGTTTGAAAATCAGCCAACATAGTGTTGGATGCATCTCTACACGTGGCTGCTAGCAGCAAGATGAGAGAAGCCTTGCGATTGTAGAGTCCTACATGTCCAGCAATGGACTGGAATAGGATATGATGCTGATGATTTGTAAATTTTGACGTTCAAAAGTGCCTTATAAGGGCCTATTTGAAATAAATGATTTCACTTTGACTTTGATGATAATTATCAGGTTTTAAGTTGTGTATTGGTAACAATGATCACTGCCAAAACGGTTGAATATTCATCAAATAAACGTAACTGCTTTTACATGCTTGGTTCAAATCTTGGGTCGAACTACACGCTATCACTCTAGTACTGTAAGGCACAATATATTTTTAGTGTCCTTGTTACCTATTTATGGTTTAAAAAGGCTTATCTAAACGATCCCAAAGACAATGAACTTTGCATTTAATGAGTAGATTATTTCATAGATACAACAATACACTTTTGGCCCTCCGGATTATAATACAAACGTAATACTATAATAATAGCTCCGTTTTATACGAAAACAAACCACGCATATACTATACATAAATAGGAGATAATACACGAATACAATAGAGGGATAAACCTTCACAGATCTACGTTAACATCCGTCAAACTCAAACTCAAAGCATTTATTTCAATTAAACCATTTACCACTTTTGAATTGTCAAGGAGTCGGTCAGTCAGAAATATGAAGTAAGTATCACATTTCAAAGCGTAGTAGGTACCTATGGAGAAGAACGGGCAAGAAACTCCACGGACACTCTTCTCCGTCTCAGTGTACTTTAAGTTTCTGGTAATTCAATCCTGAATCTGCAGTGGCAAGTTATTATGGAAATGTAATGAATCGTCTGAACGACCCGAATCTTCGATTTGTGAGTTATGAAACTTTTCCATATAGTTATTAAAAGATAGATACTTACTACAAAATTATTTAAAGATTGGTATCTAGTATATATCGATGATTTTTTTTTTGTATATCTATCTGGATTATGTTTAATGAGAAAATGGAAAATAAAAAAAACAAAAGATCAGTCTGACAACTTTTACATGATTACATTCCGTGATTCCCGTTGTCCTCACCGCAATGTCTGGTGATCCCAACGGGAATGTGTTTATTTGCGCTTCCGTTGTTTCCACCAAGAACATCAATGGGAATAACAAGAATAAATGTAAAATTACTTATTTATCCCCACTGGTTCCACTAATTCAATGAGCAAGACGAAAAGTCAGAAGAAATAAAAAATATTATAATATTTACCCAAATATAAATATATCTAGGTGACAGTCAAAGCAGCTGTGAGCTCGTTGAAAAAAATAGCGTCCAACTGTTCGCCGCTAAATGCACACACACTAGAAAAGCACAATCACAGCACAATTACTTGGCGCGAGTGAAGACGTAGCTGTGACGCTCAACAGCATAACAACATATGCTTCTTTGTTTTAGTTCTTTTGCAGTGCGACACCCTATCTGGACATAAATAACCAAAGCAGTTACCTTAACCATAAGTAAGCAAGCATAAAACTACATAAATAAAAGTAAATTAATATACAGCGTGATGACGTAACCCTTTTTGCAGCAGAATTTAATTTAAAAATATTCTTTTTATCCATTATCGAATTTTGAGCATGAAATTCATTGAAACTCAGCAGTATAAGTTATAAGCTCACAGGGTGACTCTTTTAAAATTGTTAAGCAGTGAAAAATTAAGGGCGTATAAAAATATGAACCAGTAAATTGGTACCGACGCTGCTGAAAAGTTCTATCATCTGAAAAAGTTTATAGCTGGACCATACCTTTAATTAGTATGAGAATGTATGAGAGGTACCGACTCAGAAATTCGGTATCATCTTGTAACGAGTCTTATAATCATAATTTAAAAAAATACTGGCAAAGCACATGATCTCTCGCTCTCCAGACCTATACGATTCTGCACAAAATGCCAGCGCAGATAAAATATATCTCTTTCAAGCACTAGACTAGATTTGTTAAGATATATAGCATAAGCATAATCAGCTTATAATGTTACCACACCTAGGACACAGGCCTCCTCTGTGTGAGAGGGAGTGGGCCGTAATCAACCTCGCGGGTTCAGTGCGGTAGATGTCATATATCTTCAATTTTTTTGTTCTAGGACATGCCGGTTTCTTCACGATTTTTCCTTCACCGTTTTGAGAGCAGTGGTCATGAAATAGTTTACACAAACTAAAGTGTCTGCCTGGGTTCGAATCTACGCTACGTAAGTCACGGCCATTTCTATTGGGCCACCACTGCTAACATAAGATATATTTACTATATATATATTTTACTATATATTACGATTTATTTTTTTTTTATTCAAAGAAATTTTCACTAACCGCTCCAAAATTGGACCAACCGATAATAATTTATGAAGGCGACGGACCGCATCTATTGGACCGTACAAAAGGACTGAAGGATTCACTTTCCGAATTGTTTACACTACCGTGATGTGGGTGAAACTGACGTCTAAGCGGTTTAGTTCCGAACAGTCGCCGGCTGTGACCGCAAATTGTGGCGAACAAGAAAACGCTTTTGTCTGACCGTGGTCACAGAATAAGAAAATTGTATAGAAGTGAAACTTTTGTGTGACACATATGTGTGACATATCGAGCTTTAATCACACACATGTCACACGTAAAGAAATAAGTGATAGAAGCGTCACTCTTAAAAGCCGAACTTTCTACAACTTGATGCGTCATTTTAACAGCCACGTGAGGGCCTCGATAAAATGACATTCTCAACCAATCTTTCTAGCCTTTCCCCAATTATGTTGGAGTCGGGTTCCAGTCTAAACGGATGCAGCTGAATACCAGTATTTTACTTGGTGCGACTGCCTATCTGACCTCCACAACCCAGCAACTGGGTAATGGGTCTGGTTTAGTCCGTCAGGTGGACCATTGTGCGTGGGCCATAGTGGCCGTTTGGTGGTTATTCCAACCAGCCCACCTCCCTCCAGAAGATAATTAGGTCTCTTGGTTTGTTTATAACATCTGTGTTTGATTTGGGTGGCCCGAGAGTTTCTGTTCTAATCTGGGTGACGCCCGTGCATTCAAAGAGCACGTGCGCGACGATCTCGTCAGTCTCCATGCACGCCCTGCACAGAGGACTGTCCGTTATGTCTATTGTGTTGAAGTGTTTGTTTAGCGACCAGTATCCCGTGATAGTCCCCGTAATTGGGTAATACGATACCCCTTGGCACACAATAGTACAGAAGGCGCCCTCCGCATTTTAGGTATGAAGCTACAAGTACACGGCAGGCTCATCTTGTAGTTCACCAATCCAGTGAGCGTAACGTAATCAGAACATATAAGAATTACGCGATAGAAAGAGAGGCCACTTCTAGGTGAATATAACTGTAGGTAATTAGCGCTGTGCGACCTGAATTGCACTTTATTGTATCGTAGCAAGAGTCGCTTTTTATTTAAATGATTTTGCAGAATGAACCATCTGTATCAATCAGTGCCCATGGTAAGACTGGTTGTTAGACATTCGGGCTTCTGACGACAAGTGACGACTGTCAAGAATCCACGAATGACAGCCGGCACCAAAGGCTTAACATGCTTTCGGAGGCACGGAGGAGTCTCAGTATGTAAAGATAGTCACCCATCCAAGAATCAACCCCGGCAAGCGTAGCGTAACCTGATGGATCGACCCATGCGGCTGTTATTACTTAATCACGAGCTCCTCCAAAAGCAAAGTGACATTCTATCAGCGATAAAGATGATGGAAGAGTCATAAATGTATTGGACTACTATAAGCTACTAAAAACCTTATCTTTTAACCTTTCCTGTTGAAAGTCGTTGTAGAAATTCAATTAATTGTATTATTTTAGTGCCGCTCACAACCGGTATATTTCCGAAGATCTATAAGAAGTCAAGAGTTCACCCGATACATACGAGTAAGAGTGGTGACAGAGACTGTGTCAATAATTATAGGCCAATTTCAACTCTCCCTACCCTATCAAAAATTTTAGAGCGCATCATTTACAAAGGTAACTAATTGGAAAATAAAAATCTTTTCTCACAAGCACAATTTGGTTTCAGAGCCAAGAGATCCACCGCCGAGGCTGTGTCAGAACTAACCAATTATATAGTTAACAACATGGATTCAAAGAGGAAAACCATTGGTCTATGGCCCTATTCTGTTAACAAAATTCGAAAGCCTCTGGGATCTTCAATTAAAACTTTTTAAAGATTACTAGCTGACAGAACACAATGTGTTAAAATCGGTAATATAACTAGTGAAGAGGTCCCAGTGACTTTTGGAGTTCCACAGGGCAGCATTCTTGGACCGACGCTGTTCCTAATCTATATAATGATATATGTCAGTTTATGTTTCCGGATTCGAAAGTTGTTGCGTTTGCTGGTGATACGGCCATACTTTTCAGTGGTAACTCCTAATATTAAGTTTTTGTCAAAGCTCAGATAGGCATGAACACTGTAATCACTTAGTTAAATAAGAATTTACTTACATTAAATGAAGAAAAAACGAACTTCATCACGTTTTCCATTCAAACTAATGACAAACCGGATCCCACTTTGAGTATTGTCTCCCATTCGTGCCTAAATGCAAATGACACAGTTTGTCAGTGAATCCAACCTTAAAAATACTGAATCTACAAAGTACTTAGAAATAATTACTGACAGAAATCTTAAATTTCATGACCATATTAATCTTCTATCAGCGAGAATGCGTAGACTTATAGTAATATTTTAAACCTTAAAAAACTATGCACTAAAATCTGTTATAAAATCAGTCTACTATGCTGTCTGTTAGTCTCAGCTTGAATACTGTATCACCACATGGGGCACATGTAAAACACAACTCTTAAAAGTTGAGAGAGCACAAAGCGCACTGCCAAAGGTTAGTTCGTTTCTACCTTTTTATCACCCAACTACTGATCTCTCCTCGAAATGGGAGGTACTTACTGTGAGGCAGCTCTTCTTCCTAAAAACGGTTATGAAACAACATGCCCTAACAACTTTTGAACCAGAATGAGTCGGAAACAAATGTCGCAAATATATACTCTGTTCTTCATCGTCATTCAAAACTAAGTTTGCAAATCGGTTTTTCTGCTACCAGGGTAAGCCTTACTCAGACACCAGCTCCTCACATTGCTAAAAAAAACAAATAATATGTGAAACCTAGAATAGGCTTGTCATTGTGAGGAGAAATAATGAACTTATTATTATTATTATTTCATTAAATGAATAAATAAAAAATAAGTATATTTTGCCAATGACAAATTAATGTCTAAGAGCGAACAATCTTTATAGTAAGTTGAACCATCGCCCTAAAACTGTCGGTTATTCAATGCGTTGGGAGCGGGTGTCGCTTGTATACAGTCATAATCTATGTCGTGATGTTAATGTCCAAAACTAGGATCTTCAAGGAGGACCTATACAAACTGCATGTCTAAGATTAATGAGGTTTTAAACATCGAGTGACTAAACTAAGTATTTACCGCAGTTTACACATGATTTGCCGTGGATACTGTAAGGTAAGGGTAAACCCTGTTTTCTATTATGTATAATGAAGGAGTTCTGGTGTAACTTTAAAGTGATTTTCACGGTAAATTATGCAATGCTTTCCTTGCTTCAGATGTTACGTCATCTTTTACGACTTTTCTCTTGATTCTTCGTTGCTAAAATAAATAGTTTTGCTAAATTCTATTAATGAAAATACGACCGCACTAGTCTTGTGCTACTGCTGAACATGGAGTCCTGGGTAGGATTCGCAGATCAGGCAAAGTGTAAGGTACGAGTAGGTAAAGATATTTTGTCTAGTAGATTTTTCAAGAATTTCTGTGTAGTATCTCGGAATGTAGATCTAAGCCCGGTTAGTGGCAATAGACTTGCCCCCTAAAAGATACATAAGACGGAAATGTATTAACTGGCGTAATGTGTAAACATCTCTCTCGAATAGAGGCGTGACGTTAGTGTATTAATTGGTTGTAATTACTCTATTGCAATGTGACGAATTGTATTTTTTTTAAATAATCTAGTCTTATTTGGTAATTGTATCATGTATCTAATTTTTATTGCTAACTAGCTGCCCGCCCCGGTTTCGAACGGTAGAACTAAGTACTTATCTACGGCAAACCTACCTACCTACCCCTACCTAGGTAGGTAGGGGTAGGTACCTACCCACCTACCTATATACTTACGTACCTACCTACATATCTATCTACCTACATACATACCTACCTACACACCTACCTACCCCTACTTACATACCTAGCTACCTACACCTAGCTAGCTGACAAGACAGACGTACCTACTTTGTTTGTTTTGGTTTTAGAACAGTTTGTATTGGAAAAAGAAAAGAGGGGTTTTTACGTTTTGTCGGGCGATTTATTTTTTACTTAATATGTATAGATATTGTTGAATGATTTGAAATGTAATCGAATAGTTGGTCACCTTTTAATAAGAATGTTGTGTTCTAAGTGATTTATTTATACAGTATTGAAGACTCGTGCTTACCTATTGTTGCTATGCTTGTAAATATATCGCTGGTGTGCCTTGCTCAATAAATAAATCAATAAATAAACAGCATAATGCAGCAGTCAGGTCTTTGTTGATTAATAATTGCTGTGGTGTGGTCAGATTTGCGGCAAGCGTCACACATTCCGGTACGGGGCGCTAAACAGTAATGTTATCAGCATTTCCCAGTTTTCACGACTATACCTGGCCGGCTGCTGATTAACCAACACGCTATGTGATAAGTCTCGAGCTATTTGCATAACTTTCCACCATGTTTTACACGGTGACAACTGAATTATTTTAAACCTAAACAAATTAGCATATTTTTATAAACAACTCTGTCATATTTTATCAATTTGTGAATGAACCTGTACATTTCATCTGCGTTAAAATTATTACGTACAATATACAGTATGTTAATTAACGAACAGCGTTCCCGTTAAACCGCAATAGTAACATGCAAAAAAAAAATACCGATAAAAAAAGTATTTTTTTAATTTTAATATTTTTGTGCGTGTACACTGTACAGTGTTTCTTTTACGCATCAATCATATTTTAATCAACATACAACCTGACACTGACCTGCAAATAGCAATAAAACTAAATAATTTTTCGCGGGCCCCTTAAGAGGGAACAGAGCCTGTGAGGAATTTGAAAAATAGGTATTTGAAGAAACTATTACCGTCGTCTTACCTCAAGTCTGCCCCCGTAGAGTGTGATAGGGACAGCTGTAGCTCAGACCGATTATAACACAAAAAAATTGACGAGATCGACGTTTCGTATTCCCCTTTTTTCTGCTCGAAAACTGAGCCGATAAAATAAAGAAGAAGATGTCGAAGAAAGAGTATGTCTAGGTTCCTGTCATTTTCTTTTATGTTTAAAACTTTTCGAATTTGTCTGGTAGTCCTCTAATCACGGTGAATCAATGCATTTTTTGTAATTTTTGGAAGGTCATATTTTCTTTACAAATAAGTTACTGAAATAAAGGAAATAACAGAAACGTGTCTACGATTCTGTCCTTGATTTTATGAAAAAAAAAATGTTCTAGAGGCATTATTCCGGAAGAAAAAAGGGGTATAGAGAATTACAGGCCATGTTCCCTCTTAAACATACATGTTTGATGCATTTTTTCTTTACTTTTCTTATTTTATGATTATATTTTTGCGACTACGGTGTTAATTTTAATTTTCGACAGTAATTATTATTTAATTGGTCGTTAAAAAAGTCGTAACTCTTACCTACATAAATACTTTTATGATAGTAGGTATCATAAAAGTATTATGGTGTTTCATTTTAAAAGTTACAAATTAATATACCTTGCTATGTACACGAGATTTCTCTGATAATGATAAGGGTGTCAAACAGTATGGGCAATAACGTTCATCAAGTTTTTCGAAGTCATTACAAAGACATTTGGATTTACGTAAATTATAAAACAATAATTAAAGAAACATTATCGCTAATTAAATGAAACAAAAACTAAAAGAACAACTATATACAAAGAAAACTTAAGTACAAAGTCGAAGATATAAAGAAACGTAATTAACAAAAACTCTAAAACAATTCAAACTAGTGAAAACAGCGTTTTACTTAAGAGCGTTGAGTGCTTCTTACTTTTCTAGAACACTTAGCTAGGGCTTTATTGCCTAGTATCACATTATAAACGCTCACCATGCTTTGACAGCTTTGAGGACATTCCTGATTGTCAAATCCAAAAACCGATCCGGTCCGGTCCGATCCGTCACCTCACACTTCAGAGGCCTTATTATGAAGTATGAATGCCATCATTATTCCACTGCGAAAAAAGGATGGTGCTAGCGGCCTTGTATAGCTCCGTCTCTCACTCACACTGGAATAATGGTGGCATTAATATTTCAAATTACGTCCAGTTGAAAACCAGCGTCAGGCACTAGTTGTCTGGCATTTTTTGCTGAACTGGGCCTATTTGGCGCAGCCGCGAGGCACGCATTCCTGCTAGTATCTTACAACGCACTTTATACTTTTTATTTTGTAGTCTTTCTTTTTACTTTATTTCTTTTTACTTGTGTGCCTTTTAGTCTGTGCTAAATAAATGTATTTTCTTTCTTTCCTTCTTTCTTTCTTTCTATAATCTTATGCTCAATAGTCTGTTGCCAAACTGGGCATATAAATAGTTTTGTAAGCCAATTTTACCTGTGATAACTACTTCCATATGGGAGGATCTACTATGCAAAGCTATTAGGTCTTTGTTTCATTATTGGTGAAGGTACAAGAGTCTTAATTTTAACCAATAACGGTCCGTAAATTATTGGCATCGGTCATAAATCTTGCAAACCAGTCGTCATTTCTAAAATATTTGTAAGGAAATTTAAAAAAGAAACCGGTACGCGTAAAAACGTAAACGAAGCAAGAGGAGGTATGTAAAGATCATAGTAGGTGGCGTTATTTAATTTTACCTGCCTTCACCATGGAAAAAAGTGGGAGTTTATGTCTGTATATGTATATATAAGGTCCCATTAAAATAGATGGACAAAATTTTAGAAATCATTCAGACCACCAAAATGAGGACAATGGTAGGGACCTTGTATTTAAAATGAGAAACAAAATGTTTGTGCCCTATGGCCAAAGTATTTTAAATACAATTCACAAAACTGATGCACAATCACACATGCAATAAAAAGTTACAACACAATATTTATGATTGACATTTACTAGATGTGAATCCTGCATGCATTTTTTGTGTAAAACACTTACCTACTATTATACAAAAATAAAGTAACACTGAGTACTTAGACTATATAGTGGAAATGGATGGGTGAGAGTGGCTAAATAATGAACCCAGTGGCGCGCCATTGGAAACCTACATGTCCAACAGTGGACTGCTTAAAGTTATTGATGATGATGTTGATGATAATAACTCAAACGACCGTAACATATTATCTGGATAGATTGTTGATCTTTTTTATGTTTCGTAACCTGTTGAACTCTTCTTTAATTTCATCAAAGGATTAATAGTAGTATTTTTTTTTTAACTTCGAATGGGAAGCTGGCAGACGATAAGTGATGATCAGGCCGCAGGTAAAAGCGAGCTTAATCCGGAATCCTGAACCACAGAAGAACTGGCTATCTTACCTCTTACTGCCGAAACTCAACAATGCTGTTAAAATTGTTGTTATGGTGACAGACTTAGATAAGATGGTGGCAGCTGGCCAGGCGGACTTAGAACAAGCCCTATCACCAGCTAAACCGATCAGAAAATTTTGCTGCTGCTGGGACCTCTGGGTCTGTGGTCAAACCAATAGACCACAGAGGCGGTTCAAATGGTCAATTACGGCAAAATATATTTTCCACCACACATTCTAGCACTCAGGCAGCGTATTATTCGCGACACTGCGTAAGCCAATCATAATTTTAAATGCAAAACACTGCTCGAAGCACATAATTATGCGCAATCTACATATTAATAGATATTTTGAAACCCATTAGCATTATTGTTGACGTGAGTGAGTTTCATACTTTTGCATCATTCAATCTGAAAGGCAAACTGGAGATTTTAATGTAGTCAAAAAAATGTGTAAAGTATCTACTGCTATCGTATTTTTCTTTATAAAATTACTAAGTTTTGCATGCGACTTCGTCCGCATGTTTCTGTTTAAACATAAAATATTACCTTGGACACTTGGACACTTGCAATAGTTCCCAAGTGAAATCGAATCAGTATTTCCAGAGATAATCTTTTACGAACATATAAACAAACAATTTTATCACTTCATAGTATTATTTTTTATTTAGAAAAAATCGTTACAATTTAGGTACAAGACTACATAACTACTTAATTAGTTTAACAATGGTGCCGATTCTTTTGTCACAAATGCCTCTAAACTAGACTAAAAATCACTAAAATTTAGTTTATTCCTGTCAAACGATGATTTCCCATTCTGAAATTGACTAAAGTGACACAACTTAACTATATTTTAGTTTGGCAGCACTAAGATGGCACTGAGATTTTAATTTAGTGAAAATGACAATTTTGCTTTTCTGAATTTGACGTTTTTCACCAAAAATTTTAATTGTCTAACTAAATCTAACCATTTTTAATCGCGATTAAATATGGTGTTGAATACTATTAGTTGTCATGAAATAAAATTCACACGAACACCTCGACTTCAGGTGCAAAAACTGTACTGTATATTTTTTTCTTTTCTTTTGCTTTTATCTCGAAAATGGTGTCCTATCGCAAAAATAATGAAAATTTCGACCTCCTTCGTAAGACCCATATACTCCTAATACTCACACGTAGGTAATAATTTTTCATATTTTCCATACAAAAAGTGAAAAAATCCCTATAAAACACGTCGAGACTGCACCCCCCCTGCGCGTCTCCGGCTCTAAAAAAATTACGGGGTAGGGCAAACAAGTATGTACCACGTGGAGTCGCGATTGTCAAATTCTATTTTAGTAGTGTCAAAATAATTTTCATTTAGAGATTTTTTATTGCAGAATGGCTTTAAGATTCCCATAGCCAAAATCCTAAATTTCTAAATTTATTTTGTTTTTATTTGTTTGTCATAGCGGCAATAGAAATACACAATCTGTGAAAATTTGAACTGTCTACCTATTACTAGTTCATGAGATATAGCCCACTGACAAACATACGGACAGCGGAGGCTTAGTAATAGGGTGCCGTTTGGCACCCTTCGATTACGGAACCCTTTAAATGTGTTTTCAAAACACCATTTATAATGTAATTACAATCATGGTTACGTCTAGGGAGAATTATGGTCTCCCTACACGTACGTGTCTAATGGACGAGGTTCAAGTGAAGTATATACCTGCATTACTAGAGTCGTTAGTTGACGGGTACCGCGAGTGCATTCTACTAACACCTAGTATCTGTTTCAGCTACCTCCTTCAAGATGTGTTCAGTTAGGTACATAGGATAAGTAATTTCTGAAAGAGTGAAGAACTTGTCTAGTTGAAAGACTTCTTTAGTGTTCGGTTCTGTTTTTTCGGGCAGTGTTATACTTTTTCTTAGCGTGTTAATCTTACACTTATATAAAAAAAAAAATCACTGAGAGACAACGCACAGCCTAAACCGCTGAGTTTAAAAGCATGAAATTATGCTCTCGTGTTATATAAAGAAATTGAGCACTAAAGAAGGATTTTTGAAAAGTCATCCCCTAAAGGGGTTGTGGCGGCATCTACATGGCCACATGCGAACTACGCATCAAAAACCTGACGTCACACAAATCCTGCATCGCGCAAGTAGAGTTTACCGCGCGACGAGTATATATACGAGCTCCCGGCAATCTTCGGGTTGTCCTCCCTTTTCTATAGAGGATGAGTGAACTTTACAACCTGCTCCTATCTAGGTTTGTTTATCCGGTTACATAGGGGTGAAAGTTTGTATGGGAGATTCCCATTTTTGCCATTGAAAAATCCTTTCGGGTATATGCTTGTACCTACATAATTTATATCTGAGAGAGTGAAGGACCTGTGTAATTTAAATACTTCTTTGGTTTGGGTTTGGTTCTTTGGGGCAATGTTATTCTCCTTTCAAGCGTGTCAATGGATCCATACTAATATTTTAAATCCGAAGTAAAGGTACCATTCCGTAGCCGACTGCAGGAGGATACTGCAGGCGACGTGTCGCCGCGACACGACTGGTTTCCATGAATTTCTATAAAATACCTTCCGTAGCTAGCGTCACATCGTTGGCAGCTACGGGCCAGTGACAGGCGACACGTGCAGCCCGACCGCAGACCAGTAGTACCGCTGACGCTAGAGCAACACCACCACACCCGTTTTTCTATCTTCTATCTACGGACTGGAATACGGGCTGCTGCCACCTGCGGTCGGGTTCGGAATCATGACTGCGGCGACATGACGCCGCGACACGTCGCGTGCAGTTGCTGCCTGTGGTCGGGTACGTAATACCTTAACTCATTTCTTTTCAAACCCAATCTACGATCGTTATGTTACACACATAGGTAACCTGGGACTTGGAGAAAGAAATAGGCTACTTTTCATCCTGGATATTTGTATTAAAAACAAAATACCTACATACAGCCGAAGTCGTGCGACACCAGCTAGTGGCAATGTAAATTGTGGACTAGAAATATAGCTACGAATTTCGCGTTTTCAGTGTTATTGACGTAACATGAGTAGACATTTATTTATTTTATTTTTTAACATAAAACGGCCATTAGTTAAAGACAACTACTCGACAGTCAAACGCTCATCTCACAATACTCCAGACATATTGACAGGATCTTTACATCTTGACATATTCTGAAATCATGTTAGTGAAGACAAGTGTATGTTTCGGGTTATTGACAAAAATGTGTACAGAAAAAACGGACAAACTTATTGGTCGATTCGCACGAATTTACTCGCCCGAAACGGGCAAATAGTCACTATTACGTAATATTATTTTTTCTATAGGTGTCCACGAATAAATTAACTTCGTGCGAATCGCCTTTCGCTACGATTCGCCCGTTCCAGCGAGTAAATTCGATATATAGTATCTTAAATCTCTTTGGCGGAAAACCATAAAGAGCTAAAAAATCATTTTAAAAAAAGCGTCTTTTAAACAAAGAATGTCCTTCTACCATTTTAACTGCAGATATAAATGGCAGATTGCCTGTTTTAAATACAACCCTTTAGTAAGAATTAACTTGACAAATAGGAGATTTAGAAGGATGAATATAAATTAATTTGTTCGTTAGCTGGCAAAATGAATTACATCCGTTTCTTTCGCATTTAAAAATAAATTTAAAAGGAATAATAAGCGAAAAAAAATTGTTGGTTATAATGGCGCTTTTCCTATTTATTAGCTATGCTGTTTTTGTGTTGGTGTTTAACACAACTGATTCGTTTTTTTAAGTATGTTTGATCATTTTGTGGAAAGTTTAATATTATAGGTACGTTCGCCAGTATTTTTGTCTTACTTCATTCAGGGAATCTTCTAACTCGTTCACCTACTTATCAATTTAATTTTTTATTCTTTATTAACCTTCCTAGTTAGGGTTTTCTTTCACGCACTCTTTTGCTCTTCCATTAGATCTCTGGGTGCATTGACCTGGCTTTATTTTATTTTATTCAGTACCTACATAATTTAAGGATAGTTGCAGGTGTCGTTCAGTAGTTTCTGCCTACCCATATGGGAAGGAGGCTTGAGCTTATATATGTGTACGTATGTATAATAGTAACAACTTCCTCCTAAACGGAGACACCAGTAGTCTACTTTAAGTACCATTACAGGAAATACCCCTACCTATTTATATCAGCCACTCAACCCTCCAGGGATAACATTAGCATAGATACAAGTTACTAACAATAATCTCAGCTTTGCATACCACTCAAAACTAATCGATTAGAGTATTAGTTGTGTGCGCACTACTCTATACTCGATCATTGTTCGAGAGCATTCAGTCCCGTCTTGATATTGTGTTTCAATCCATTTCGCATACAATTCTCGTGTTATATATAGAATCAATGCGTCATTGACATTATTCGCACTGTGAGGGTTTAATCTGATGTTATGACGCCACCTATGTAGGTGTACGAACGTGTTATGTAACTGAGACAAGGCTAAAGTGCTTTATACATTTATTGCTTGTGGAAGTTATATTACACAGTTAATCAAGTAGATTTTGCTAATGAGAGTGATAATGTTTTAGTATTTGAATGTTTTGTGCCACCTCGTTTGTTCACGTGGATGCAGTTAAAGAAAAGGACAAAAAAGAAAGTTGGTGTGGACCAACTGTCTATTTTGTCTTTTTCTTTAACTGTCGCCTCTATGTTTGATCCATTGAATTAGTATATATGTTCTATCCCTTGATTTAATCTGATTTTCCTTCCAGCTAACACCTTTCAAACCAGGAACTTACCTAGTACCTTTCCATTTCGTCAAAATTGCCCTATAAAAAGGTAACAAGTGAAAATCATACCATAAGATGTCTTCGAAACACATAAATATAAAACGCGAAAAGCCAATAAACCGTGACATAGTCAAAGGAAAAGGTAAACATGAAAAAAAAACTTCCTCGCCAGAATTTTATTTGGTTCATTAAACAAAGGTGAGGCAGAACTCCAAAATGAAATACAACAGCTGGATGGTAACCGGTTCTAATTTTCCGGGTGAATTAATTCCAGAAATGTTCTCTAAGAATGTCAATGGACAGACACATTTTTCCATCAAATTGAGTTCCATGGCAATGTTATAATTTTAGGAATTGAGGCTCTTTCTATAATTATAACTGTAGAATATTACTAATAATCTTCCATTTGGATTACATTGAAGTTAGTATTCAAGACATTGCATGGGTGACTTAGGAAGGTTCTAGAAATTTTTTGATGCATAATTCACAATTTTGGACTATACCAAGACCAAGTTTTTAAGCTTCAAAAAGAAAAAGAAAAGAAAAGGTTGACTGTCAGTGTCTTCACATTTTAATCGTTCTATTATTTGCAGTTGAAGACTTAAATCGTACGCTCCACAAAAGCATCGAGTAAATTACCAGGCTTTAACTTATTTATCAAAGCAGTCGAGGTAGACTTCGATTTTCTTATAACCCTTAGCTCTTTTTACAAAGCCTTAGTAAATTGGATTCTAAAGAAAAGAAGGTTTAGTTTACTACTATAGACATTTCTATTCATTGGAAAACATAAAACGGTAAGAAACCTGAAGGGTACTACTGGGCCATTCATCTTAAACTGTTAATAGAGAAACCTCGTTTGGACGGATCTCAAAGAGACCTACCAGTTGGTACGAGTTTGTAGTATCACTTTACGAAACAAGAATTTAGTGCAGTCCATAGAGCATGGAGACGCCTCGAGGGCTGCTTCTAGACGCGGCATTATCAACATTTTCCATACAATGCGTGTCACCATTTATTCGCACTACGATACTAATGACATATATATGACGTATATAACCTAACCCTAATTGCGCAACAAATGATCAATCACAATCTGTTACATATTGACAGTTCAACAACATTCATTGCGTTATTTACGTTGTTGACCAGACAAATTCATAATGAACATATGAAGCAATGGATAAGTAATATCCTTCAAAATTTTAGGGTGCTGATGACTTTGAAGGCGGTTCATAACAGTAGTGCGCTCAATGGACTTTCGGCGACATAAATTTTATAAGTAGATTACTGCCGTTTCTAGACGCTGCCCAGGCGGTGATTCCCTGCTCTGTAGAGAAGTCTTACTTAAACTGTCTACTAAAGTGTCCCTTGATTAAGTACTAAAAAGCAAACTATAATGAGAGACATAATATCTGGGTGAAGTTTAGTGGATCTAATCTGGAGTAAAGCGTACTCGAGAATTCTTAAAATCTTTTTAATTGTTTGTGATTTGTGTAATTAAGATATTTGCTTAAGTTGTTTTTCAGTTAAGATTTTTACAGGTTATTTCATCTTCATCTTTAAATGCGACTGGTCAGAGTGGTCAGTATCTTTTTAAATGCTTTCATATAAATATAGGCTATATTAGATATTGTACCTGATTCTATTTTAGATTTTCAATTAGCAAGACGTTTCCGTTTATTACCGCTAAATCTCCAAGTAAAGCTATTGAAAACAATGCTTATAAGACAAACACAGAAAGGGAAGTCCCGCATTCATAACTAAGACGCCAACTTTCTAAACACTGCTTTATCTTGAATCTACGTTAGTGAACCCGTAGCTTTAGTCCTGTTTTTACATAGGTAGATGTACATATATTAATTTAGCTGAACATACTAACTCCCTTATATTAACTTTGCTGAACATCAAGTCCCCGGTGCGATATGACGGAAAAAGTTCGGAATGCGGGCGCCACATTAAACGTGTTTACATTTGCTTTTGTTCCAAATACTTTTAGATGGAGAATGCTTGTTCCTTGAGATAGCATGATGCGTACGATGTACGGGCATGTTTGTTGGCTTTGTAATTATACGGTATGGAGCCTCAGGGATTTTGTTGTATGAATATGACAAGCTAGACCGTGTCAAAAATCCCTTGATGAGTTTTTAAGGTCCTGTGGAAATGTTTGAAATAAGAGTAGGTAGTCAGGTGTTCAAAAATTCAAAAGTCATTTATTCAAACTAAGCTGAGAATCAGCAGTTTTAGAACGTCTAAAATTACATAAGACAGTCCCCCAAAACGCCAATCCCTCACCACTTCCTAGTGCTTTAGCTGGGAAGAAGTGGCGCAACAAACTTCCCAGCAGCACAGCTGTCTGTTCAGTAAGAAAAAAATGATTCTATATAATAGTATGCAAAATAATTTACATTACGCAACACATAATTAAAATTATAAATTATTAGCCATATGACAGCTAGCACACGCCAATATACCAACCAAAAACATCGAGAACTATACTCAGGCAGAAATAAAAATAACTAAACGTAAACAATATCTAAATAAAACCCTCCAGGCACAAAGGGCGCGATAGCTGTAACTAGAAGTTATAATTGATAAACTTGGACCACCAAAATAAATAATTTTCGAGGTCGATAGCTAACAACATATTGCAATACAACTCATAAAAAAAACATTGTAATGAGTCGATAACGTCAACAATGTAGTATGTCCGTGTGCTCTCATCATTTTAAGGTACTTGTATTATGGTTCTCATATCAAGCAGTCACGCTGTATCTTCATTTCAAGTAGGTACATATTATAGAGCGAGGAAGTTATTATGTGGAACTTGCGTAACTAAATTGTATCAAATCATAGTGAAATTATCAAACATTTTTTAATTATTTGTGCCATACAAGGTCTTAATGCCTAAATAAAGTGGGTTGGTGTTGTTCGGGACAGAGTGGAAGCTATATTTTACCAAAAAACTCTTAAAACAATGTCTCCTAATTTCCAACCTTCTTAGCTTCACAGCCATTAAAACCAACAATGAACGGTATAAGTACACCAAAAGCACATTAATCCTTAAAACGGGTAATTATAATGAAATTTTGTAGCCATATACTGTGAACAACGTGTGAGAATAATTTACTAGGGCATTACCACACCGTAAATAGTGCTTTATCCCATAATAAATGAAGCGTGCTTTATCAGATTATTTAGCGTTAAATTTGAGTAATAATGGGAGTATTATTTCATTAAGTCGTCAAACATAGAGTGTGCGGCGAGTTTCCTGTTTGTGGTTCAATATATTTCGACGAACATGGATTTTTTTCTGTAAAATTATACTGCTATTCGAAAGGCATTTACGTAACAGAATTATTTAATTAAATAATTCTGTTATGAATCTGTACATTCTCTTTGTTAATGGCTATCTGCTGGTATCACAAACGTTCAGGTGATGGTCGTATCGAAACAGTCTATCTCAAACCACTTCATAACAAAAGCCTTTTTTTTTACTTTGACGTTAATTTGTCAAACATCAAGCATTTCTTTTGCTCCCTAAACACTACAAAAATCTTTGAATCTTCACAATTTAATACACGAACAGCATGCAGTTGACCTCCAACTCGCTTTGATATTATGGGTATTAAATTATGATCGCGTTGTCGAGCAATGCATCATATATGATTCATCGGCGGTCAAGAGGCGTTTATGCATGTGATACATCAATACCTGTCTTGACCGCCGCTGCGTTGTGGCTTCGTAGATTTGACCTGAAATCACTGTTGGTATTGTTAGTCAATTTATTGTTTATCAAATGGATTTTTAACCTGCCATATGAAGGAAATGTAAAATAAATGACGAAGTACGTAGCTTTCTAAAAAGCCATTATAGAATGAATGGCGTTGTTGTAGTTGGCGACAAAATAATAAAGGGCCAAACGTCACGATGGGAACAACAACATTTTCGCGATAGTAAACGTCGTATCAACAGATTGATTGATAATCTTGCGAGCCACCAAGCGTGCGACAGCTAAGGCTTTCACAATAGCGATTGTTGGTGAATGGAACTGCACCTGTAGGGTTGTCGATATACGGTTAAACGGGTAGGGTAAATCTGAACTCTTTCAATAAAGCTCAGTGATACAACATACTTTCGTATCGGTATACAATTTCACACTGCCGCACTGGGGCGGTGTGGATTATGGCCCAGTCCCTCTCACAGAGAGGAGGTCTGTTAAACCAGCTGGGATATTATAGAAAGAAAGAAAGAAAGAAAATACTTTTATTTGCGGTAAATATGACGCAAAGAAAAAAACACGAGAATAACAAATTGGGGGAAAATATATATATATTATATATATGTATAATAGGTTAATTAATTATACATTTTTGAAAAGGCCTATGTTGAGCTATTTGATGTTAGATGAAAAATACTGCTGGAGCTGCTGAAGATTGTAAGACCATCTTTGTATTGTATAAACTCAATCTCCTTTGTATTATATAATTGCATAGCACAGGTGTGAGTACTATATACTAAAGAGCTACCATTTACCGGGTAATATGACTTTCATTGACTTGAATGTGCCCTGGCGGCTGTGAGTATGTCATGCTCACTCAGATGTCTCGCTGACGGTGGCGCGTGTGGTGGATCATTTAGCTCCCTTCAAAATGGTTGAGCTGAATAGTGCTGATCCATGCGTCATGTTCGTGAACGGGCGCCGTCAGTTGGGACTGGTCATCTCTTAGCTGCCATGGCTTATTTCAATTTATTTTTAATTTTAGAGATTTTATTTGTTTTTTTCTTTTTATTTCGGACGGTTTTACAAACGTGCACGTCTTTCTACATTGTTCTCACATGCATAATTTCTACTTGAATGATGTAACCAATATTTTGTATCAAACTTTTGATTTAATAGAGTGTCCGTGGAGTTTCTTGCCCGTTCTTCTCCATAGGTACCTACTACGCTTTGGAATGGGCAACAAGCTTCATATTTCTGACTGACCGACTTCTTGACAATTCAAAAGTGCCTGTAAATGGTTTAATTGAAATAAATGCTATGAGTTTGAGTTGAGAAAGCAGAAAATACAAATTGTCATACGCATTACCCAAATGTTACATTGTATGTATGTTCTCGTGAATAATTATAAACCTGGGGATAAAGTTCAGTGAACAGTGTCTTGTCGGTGAGATGACATTTTGAGGGAACCATAGAAACCTAGTTATCTATGGTGACGACATAGAAGCAAAGAATAGAAAGCACAGGGTGCCCTACGAAAAACTTTGCGACTGCTTCTTGTTCTTGTCATTTATACTTAGGTATCGTATTATCACAGTAAGCTACGCTACAGAGAATAAATGATAATGCTGTGGAGAAATCTCAGTAATTATTATCATTAATTTACTGTCCTCCTACATAAGCTGCTCGTGGCTCTTGCGTTTAAGTAGTGCCATCTGGCGATGAGTTCTAGTTCCCTCTTAATGAAAAACGAATGTAAAACTATAGGCAGAAGAGCATAAAATAAAGCTTGGAGCGTGTCGTATTCTGTGCTCCGTTCATTGTGTTTAGTACTTTGCGCGAAAATATGTCAGGAGCATTTTGTAAATTAAACCAATCCAACTAATGTAGAAATGCAGGACTTACATACAAGCATGTTTCTGTTATCTCTCTTTAGCGTTTTACGTGAATTAAACCTTCATGCAATTTTGTTTAGTTAAGTTATAATTAATTTTGTGAGGTTAACCATATAGAAGTTTTTGAAAAAGGGAAATGTTTTTTTTTTGCAGTGATTTTTTTCAAATTAATTTATAAATCAAGGCTATACATAGCCATCTCGAAGCCTGAAGCAATTAATGAACGAAAAACACCTAGTAAAAGTACTTACAACGGATCTTACAAAGTAGACTCACTACAGACCTAGCAGACTGGCAAATCTTTTACAAAATTTCTATTGCCTTAAATGGGTAGTCCATAATTCTGACAACCAATCTAACCAAGGGATATCGTGTTACCCAGGAACTGGATTGTGGTGGTCAGATAGGTAGTCACTCCATGTAAAATACAGCTGCATTCGGTTAGACTGGAAGCCGACCAGAACTTAGTTGGGAAAAGTCAAGCCAGTTTTATTTTATTGCCTTAAACTTGGAGGCGATAACAAGAGTAGAAAAAATATCTAGTTAGTTGCATTGGTAAATCTCGAACAGGTCAGTAAAAACACGAATATTATCAAAACGTAAATCTATTACGCAGCAACCCTTACCCTTAGTTTGACTTCCTTCCTGATTATGATTAATGCCGACAATATTCTAAACTGCCGTGCCATGTTTTACTGTGTGAATACTTACATTCATGTATTATCAAATAAATAACTTGCTACAGCTGAATTTGAAAGGTGCCAACGAAAATCTGGTCGTAAAAAAATCAGCTGGTACTTGTACAATTCTCAAAAATAATTTTGATTATCTTTCAAAACCATCTTGGTAAAGAATGATTTCTTTTTTCAGTCGTATTTTTAAGTCTTATTAAAAAAAATAATAAAAGTTTTTTTTCCTTTCGGCACTGAGCAAATAATCCAAAAATTAAAAAAAGTAATAATAATTACGAGTAGATTTTAGTTAAAAGCTAAATCATGAACTTCAAACATGTTTTTTTTTTTATTAAACTGACATTTACTGAACATAAACTGTAGCTTTTTTTTAACCTGTTCAGGTGGAGATTCATAGACGACTCCGCCTTGGAGTGAAAATGTGGTGCTGTTCCACAAACGATGGGACACTTAATATCATGTCCTGCGGGTCCTGTCAGCTACTCGTTACAGGAACTGCACGGATGGACGCTAGTGATGGCGCCAAACACTTAGCCGAATTCTGGGCCGAGTTCATTCAGATTACCATAGCCACGCTAAGAAGAAGAACTGTAGCTGTATTTTATAGCAAAGCCTATTCGTTAAGAGGAACCACAGCCTAACAGTTATAACCAGTTAATCTATGTCAAGTTTATTAAACGGCAATCAACGTGGTTATGAGCTAAAATTACGAGTTTCAGGTTCTACTGCCATCTTGTCTATTCTATTTTATGTGCACTTACCTATCTTAATGACAGTAGATATGGTATAATATGGTTTATTGTATGTCTTATACGTATAGCAGCGGGTTTATACCAAGTATAAAACATGTATTCTACATGTTGTGTCAACTGTTTTCATTTATCGTTCAAAACTAAAACATGTTTAAATACTAGTTGTATAGAAAAGTTGTAGTAAGTTTTTCAAAAATGACAAAAGGGGGATAAAATTGTAAACAAGTTCTGCCTGAAACAACGTTGATACATGTTTTATACACGACATGCAACAGTATCACGCAACTTGTAGGTAATAAAACAGTATTT
Organism: Xanthia icteritia; assembly: GCA_949128155.2. Classification (NCBI taxonomy): domain Eukaryota; kingdom Metazoa; phylum Arthropoda; class Insecta; order Lepidoptera; family Noctuidae; genus Xanthia; species Xanthia icteritia. The sequence goes on along the minus strand of OX421942.2, from coordinate 7,541,157 downwards.
TTTATATAATTGATAAATAGTATTTTTATTTTTATTAGATCGCCATGGCAATGGGCAGGATAGGAGACATTGCTCGCAAAATAGATGGCCGATGGGGACGAAAGGTTCTGGAGTGGCAACCGCGTACCGAAAGACGTAGCGTTGGAAGGCCTCCCACAAGATGGACCGATGACCTTGTAAAGGCCGCAGAAAACTGCTGGATACGGGAAGCACAGAATCGGTCGAAGTGCCGGTGCTTGGGGGAGGCCTATGTCCAGCAGTGGACGTCTTTCGGCTGAAATTATGATGATGATAATGATTAGATCGTCAAGTAGGTATGTCATGTTCATTCGTGGTGTCATGTTCAACTAGTTATTTAAGTTGCAGATCAGACATCCCATGATACTTAAAAGCTACCTACCTATAATATAGCAAGAAGGTCTTCAAAAATAAATCTGTTATTCGAAATTCTTTAAGTACATATAGTACTTAAAGAATTTTGCTATAAAAAAAAAAAAAAAACAAAAAAAAAAAATCTGTTATTCGAAATTCTTTAAGTACTATATGTACTTAAAGAATTTCGAATAACAGATTTATTTTTGAAGACCTTCTTGCTATATAAGTATCATGGGATGTCTGATCTGCAACTGATTAATTTTTGTGCGAAGATTAGGAAAACAACCGGCCAAGTGCGTGTCGGACTTTCTTTTCCCGCTATGTTTGGAACGGTTTCTAAATGAATAAATACATCAAACCTGAGTAAGTGAGAACTGAGTAAGCGAGAAAACTCTATAAATGAGAGTAATTGAAAGGTCATTTTAACCCTCTGAGTGAGAAACAGAAACCTCTACAAGAGAAAGTCGTTTTACACTCGTGAACCTCTATAACTGAGACTGCTTCATTCCTATACCTCTACAAGCGATAGTCGAGCGTAATTTAACATCTGCTATTTATGACTCATTCTTAAATTTCGTGGAACTAACATTGTTTTTGTTTTTCCAAATTTGAGGAGCTAACTAACATTGCTTTTGTATCGTAATCTATTCGAATAGCCAAATGTGTGAGAAAGGCCATTCCTGTACCTCTATAAGCTAGACACTCGAGTAGTCCAATTTAGTTTGTAGGTGGAGTTTTGAACTCTCGCTTAGGTTAGGTTCGACTGTAGTATATTAGGTAAACAGGAAATCCAATAATGGCACTACATTATTTTAGCGACTGATTACCAAACACCGATAAATTGCCCCACACTAGGAATTTCTCCTGAAATATAATTATTAATTAATGAATTCAAGACGATAGGGTAATAATTAGTAGATTTACTTACAATAATACATTATCTTGAGGAAAAATAAACAATTATTAATATCGGTAAAGGTAAATAAAAATGTGAAACGTCAACATACTAACTAACGAACAATTTTTTGTTGTTTGCTATTCAAGAGTTCAAATGTTCTAATACCTATGTAAAAAAAAAAACCGGCCTAGTGCGTGTTGGACCACGCACAATGTAGGGTTCCGTAGTTGGGATGAATTTATCCCAAAAACAAACTTAACATTATAGTTGAAAAACATGTTCTCCCATACATTCCAACTGCAAATGTAAGTTTGTACACACAATATTGAGAGATTTACCATATTATTTTAAGACCATAGACTTCTTATAGGTTTTCCTGTAATCTATGAGTAAAAAACCACGCTCTGTATTTTTTTCAAAATTTTAGGCTCAGTAGTTTCGGAGATAATTGGGGAATAGTCAATTTTCATAAATTTATCCTCGCAATAAGCTCTTTCATTTGATATGTCACACGGTACAGTTTGCATTTTTTTTTTCAAATTTTCTTGTATGCCCCCCGAAAGTGGTAATGATTTTGAATATGGGGGATATTCAAAATTCATTTATTTACCTTACACGTCCGTGTTTGGGTCAAAAACTCACATATTTCAAATTAATCGGTCCATTAGATTCGGAGCAAATTGGCTGTGACAGACAGCAGACACGAGTGATCCTATAAGGTTTCCGTTTTTTCCTTTTGAGCTACGGAACCCTAAAAAAGAAAATATTATAAAATTAAAACATTTTCACGGTACGTAACAAAATGAGCCTTCTTCCTGTCACGAAGGTATTATCCTCTGAAAAAATGCTTTAACATAATCCGACAAAATCTTCTCTAACGGTGTGAAGATACCTCAAATCCCCGATTCCTCTTTAAAAAAGGTCAATTGTAATGAATTCGTTTAACGAAAAGAATAACTTGGCTTTTTTGTGCAGATATAGGGAGATTTTTGTGCTATGTGGCTATGAGTTAGCTAATAGGTGCGGGGTCGTGGCTAAGTGATAACAGCCACATGGATCGATCCATCAGGTTAAGCTACGCTTGCTGGGATTTGTCTGTGGATGGGTGACCGTCTTAACATACCGAGATCCCTCCGCGCCTTGGAAAACACGTGAAGCCGTTGGTCCCGCCGGTAATTCTTGGTTCTTTAATAGTTGTTACGAGTCGTCAGAAACCCCATAGTATGACAACCAGCCTTACCAAGGGGTATCGTGTTACCCAGAAACTGGGTTGTGGAGGTCAGTTAGGTAGTCGTTTCATATAAAATAGTGGTATTCAGCAGCATCCAGTTAGACTGGAAGCCGACCTCAACATAGTATGTAAAGGCTAGGTAGATATTTGGGTTAGCTTAAGGTAGGTAGCTAAGTATACCTAAATTATGAAGACTTATTCCAGCAGTTTTTATTTCTTCACATTGTCACCATGAGTTCAAATGTCAATAAAACAGTCAACCATTATAATAAAATATAGGCATAGTGAATGATAGCGTGACGGTTGACAGTGAAGAACGGAAAGATAAAACGTATGCGCCAACCCCACGTCACATGGGACAAGGGCAGGAAGATAATGATGAAGTTGTGGACATAAGTTGGAGTTGTTCATAAAACAAAATGTAGAAGTACGCACGATAATTATGTAACGTGGTAGGATAGATGAATGTGAGAAACATCGTGAGGAAACCGGCACGTCAGCACCACAATCATCATTGCCGCACCGCAACACAGCAGCGTCTACCACAATAATAATTTTAAAACAGTACTATAATTTTAAAAAAACAATGGGTTGCACACCGGGAGTGCCGGCGGAAGTGAAAACTTGAATATTAACGTTGTACATTTTTGATATTTTAATTGAATATTGAATTTTCGATCAAGTCACCTGTCCAGACATAAGTTTAAATTTTTTTACCCATCACAAAAAAAATGCACAACGCCGCTAAAGAAGTTTTCACTTAAAAAAAAATGTTTTAATATTCCTTGAAAGTGAAAGTCAACGGAGTTTTCTCAGCAAACGTTTCCCGTATTCCATAAGTACCTAAAATAACATGACACCCTAAAAAAAATGCATTATTTTCTTAGGGAAAATGTGTTTAAATGTTTTTTTTTATTTCATATGGATAGAGTTTGTCATTGTGTTACTTATCATTGTTTATTTTAAAATAAGAAGTTTACGATATCTATTGTACATTGCAACAGCGAACCAATTTTCACGCCTTAAGACCTAAGCCATATATTTTTTGATATTCCAATAGCTCATGACCTAAAGAGGTGCCATAAAGAATATACAATGTGTCTGGTCACCGGTGTCCGACCCGTTAAGGTAAAGCAGTATGATCAATTTTATCGACAAATCCACCATAGTAAGGCATTTTGCCCCTACTGTACTTAGTAAAGTTTAGTGTCACAAGTAAAATACTACTACTATTTAACATGTTTAATAATAAAAAATTGCGTTTTGTCACTATGTTAAATAGTAAAGTAAATATTTTTCAATATTACAGTATTTTTTCTACATTATATTCATTTTTAAGGAAAAAATAATTAATATTTTAAGTCAGATACCTATTTGTCTTTAACTTTACACTTGTTTACAAAAATACAAAAATTTCAACTTGTCAAATTAAAGTAATTTAAATACAGAGAAATCACATTTTTTTATTTGGTAAATACGGTTAACTAGATTCAAGGCGGTCATCAAGTTCCCTTTTTTTACAAAAATAAACTTTTTTTTTTTTCTTTGGCCCGTTTGACCACAGTAGCCGCATTTGGGTGTTTTTCGTTTTTAGCTTTCCACTACTTTTCGCACCGCTCATTGCCCAACCTTCGCCCCCCCGCCGCCCCTTATCCTACAATCAACGCTAGGTACCTCCCTGCGATCGGGGTGAATGAAAATACTTCGCCTGAAAAATATTACCTCAAAGTGGAACCCTTGGTACTAAACTTCATGACCTATTAGGATACTGAAATATTATAATTATACAGGTATGATTTAACACAAAATTATATTTAAGGCATCAATAACCGATTAGTAACAAGAACCCATTCTACGTAATTTTCGACTAATTTAAAAAAATGCATATAACTCGGAAACTAAAATCCTCAAAGTGGTCCCTTTTACTAGACACAGTCACATAATGATGAGCGTAGCTTACAAGTCAATATCTGCTCAAACTTAATTGTATATACCAACTATTCAAATACTAATAAAATCCATCCATAGCGACGTTAACATTGAGACCCGTTCACATGTAAAGTTTAATTTCCTGGGACTTGCTTCAGCACTTGCCTTTGTCTTTGTTAGTCATTGAATTCAGCTTCATTCTCCTCGCTTTATTCAAATAGATATGCAATGGTTTCCATGTTCAGTGAATGTTCACGCGAAATTAATATATATTTTTGTTTTCTGACCAGGTTTTCATTTGAATCTATACTAAAATAACAAATCTGAAGAGTTTGTTTGTTTGAAGGCGCTAATCTCTGAAACTACCAGTCGGATTTAATAAAATATTTTTGCGTTTGTTAGCCAATTCTTGAGGAAGATAGGCTGTCTAACATCACGCTACGACCCATAAAAACCGAGCAAAAAAAAATAACTCAGTAAGTACGCTAAGCGTAAACGAACTAATGTCGCGAGCGGGCAATACAATGCGATGTGGTGGGTCAGGGGCCTGAATAGTTTTATTTTGCTGATATTAATTTGCTGTTATTTTAAGAAACTATGTATATTTTGATTTCCAAGTGAACGAAGTCACCGGGCAGAAACTAATAACAATATTTGGACCAATGTAATCAGTAAAGCGCACGCAAAATTATGTGACATGTTTTCAGTTGCAAACAAAAGACGTTATTTAGTTAGTACTCCAAAAGTATCTAACAAAGAATGCTGCTATTGTCATTAAAGTCTCCAATATTTCGATCAACATAAGCTGTGGGTACCACGTACTATTATAACAGTTATCGTTTACATGAACGCGTACGAAAATATCATGCTATAGTAATAATTTTGAAATAATCACGATCTTACCCGTGCCAAGTTTCGTTCCTTGCATCCTGATAGCCTACTCTAGAACTCTTGTTTTTATACGGAACTTAATGTTTTCTTGGGTATAAAGTGTAGGTCTAAAAGCTGCCTGGAAGTTTTGGGGAAACATAGTATAACGAACGCAGGTAAAGTCAGGAAAATTTATTGACTACAAACTTAATTTGTCCGCATATTCAAATCACAACTGACATCCTTTGACAGATAAAGGGAATGGTTATAACACGGCAAATTGATGAAGTATGTCTATTTGGAAAACAATGAACGTCCTGTCCTAGGTTTAATTGGTCGGGCAACGTGTATTGGGATTTTTCATAAGGAATTTCTCACTACCAGCCCGGAGTCTGGATTTTTGCCCGCTTGATGGCAATATAGGCTCGCCCCCTAACGGATGGAACTTAAACAGGTGAAATGTGGGTCATTGTGGGTGTACTATAGGTGCACCTTTGCCTAACCCTTCGGGTAATACAGGCTATGTTATGTTACGACACAAAGTATAAGTTGAAAATTGCCGATGAGTTTGACATAACCAAAACTGAGTTTATAAAATGTGTTTGCTACGGTTAGGGTTTGTGCCCTTGACCAACATAATGCCTTAACTGTTTATCTTTGACGTTTTAATGTGTTTCATTGAGAGTAATCATTTGAGAAGAGTATCGGGGTCTAAATCAAAGTAAAACTTTATCTTTATCTTGGACATCCCTGACATCGGTGAAGGAAAAACATCGTAAGGAAGCATGGACATAATTATCCATACTTCCATACTAACATTATAAATTCGAAAGTAACTCTGTCAGTCTGTATGTTATATTTTCATGGCTAAACCACTGAACGGATTTCTATAAAATTTGGCAAGGAGATAGATGGTATCCTGGAAAAGGACATAGGGTACTTTTTGTCTCAAAAATAATCCTAAAAGGGGGATATAGGGGATGAAAGTTTGTATGGAAAATCTAGCATTTCTTAAGTTAAGGATATGAAAATTCAAATTTATGCTTTTGGTAAGAAATAAAGACATTTCAGCGTTTTTGTAAAATCATCCCCCAAAGGGGACTTTAATCCTTTGGGGTATGATTTTACAAAAACGCTGAAATGCGTAATTCTGATCCTGAACTGGCGGTCGCGGGAAAGTCCGAAAGGGATACCGTGGCCCCTAGCAACGTAAAGGCAACTGAAGGAACACGGGTGGATTTTAGTCAGTAAGAGTCTGACACGCCCTGCAGCTCCGCCCAGAGCGGGAGAAGTAATTTGATAATATACCACACAAAAGAAAAACAAAAGGTATATATAGGCCATGACCTGAGTTAGGACATAGCATACTCTGAATCCCGGTAGCACGTTCCTGTGGAATATTTTCCGCGGGCAAAAGTTTGTATAATATATAATATAATAATATAAGATATTTGTTTGTTTGTTTTTAACATTGTCTGTAGAGGGTAATCTCAGGAACTACCAGTTGGATTAATTTTTTTTTTTGCATTGGATAGCCCCAATTCTTGAAGAAGGTTATAGAAGAAACTTAGAAAGAACTCTAAAGAAAACGAAGTTATAGCGAGGGCGGGCGATGGTATGCGATGCGGTGGGTCGGGGGCCGAAATTTCACGCGGATGAGGTCGAAGGGCAAAAGCTAGTCCTCTGTATTAGAAGAGGATTTTTTCCTGCAGTGGGACAATTATTATTTTAACCAAAAAGACGACCCAGACCCTAAGCGATGACAATTAAGTAGTCAAAATGGTGGGTTGATGACAGTGATGAAAATCTCGCTGCTCCGCTTTGACACTTTAACTTTACATAGCAGTGCAACATTTCCAGATTATGGGCAACTCACACAAGCCACGATAATTATCATTCTCATCCATTGTAAGCCTCAAGATTGATTACACCGAACTATCTCTGACAACATTCTCAAGTATCAATATTGTCTTCGTTCAAAAGCCTATCCTGTGAGACACCCGCCTTACAATATTTCACGTACATAGCTCGGCTCGTCTAAATTATTCATAGTACGGGGCAGTGCCGACCGTCCTGTCGCACTCAACTTCAGTATTCCCCTATGTAATGGTACTTACAGAATTATGTATTATGTTCCGCCGTAATATATACCTGCGTGGACAGAGATTATTGTAAAGCTGTGTAGTAATGTAGATGTTTGTTGAGCTTTGCGGCTGATAAGATTTGTGGGTCAATAGTTATGTGGGCCAATGCGCGCTTTTATCATTTTTAACGTGATGATATTATCGTTGTGGCATCACGATAACACGGGGAAGTAAAATGTATGGAAATATATGAAGACGCTTTTAAATTTTCATAAATTTTATAGACGTGGACGTCCACGAAAATATCGCCACGTTAGAAATGATAAAAGCGCAGAAACGCAGGCCGTTTGTGATAGAACAGAACGAGGGAAGAAGTCTATACACTCACTTAACATTTTTAATGATAATAAAATTATCATTTTAATGAAACGATTACTAGGAGGTATAATTACCTACCATCGTCAAATAGATTTTTTTTTGTTAACATATCATACAGTCAGAGAATTTGATTGTTTATCAAACTGACACACTACGTCAATTTTCCGTATCATAGCTACACTCAGCTACAGTTGTAATTTGAATATACATAGGTACCTAGTCCATTTTATGAACAATAAATTTCCATTACTTTACATAGGTACACGCTATTAATTGCATTCACGGTTAAAATAATATTATTGCAATATGATTTCAAATGAATTTAAGAATCTGTACTATCGAAATCTCACGGATGTTACACCGCGAGATTCTCCAAAAAATACGATGTTTTTCCTTCCCGTAGGTAGTGAGTGGTGATAACTTTGTATGTCACTCGAGACGTCTTATAGTCGGCCTTGTAACGAAACCATAGCGCGATTCAGAAAAGCTAACAACGCCATCTATCGAGAAATGTGGAAATCTTAACAAAAGTAGATTGTTACTGACTTTGTAATTGAATTAAAATTCTGATCACCTTTTTATAAGCTGGTATAATATTTTGTTACGTTATTTTTCGCCTCAATTTAGTGCAAAAGATTGTCAAAATTGATGGTATTTTAGGGTATTGAAAGGCCAACAAGCCGTCGGCGCACCTGATGGTAGTTGGCAGAGGCGTTGCAATAACAGACAAAGCTGTAATATTTATTTTCCCTGTAATATACCCATACCCTTCAACCGGAATACATTATTTTGCTTTGCGTCACAAAATGGGTATTACGGTAACACTCCTCTGCACGAGTTTCTTCACACGGAGATCTACTAGTACTGATAGAAAAACTTCCTGCAACGAGTAAAACCAATATTTTAACGGATTTTTTTTTAAGGTCCATCGATAATTTCGTCAATTCTGGACCGATTTTGAAAATTTTTGCGCGGTTCTTCCACAAATTTTATTAACTTGCTTGCGTAGCTTTTGAGTTAGCTTCAATAATACGTATTTTTCGCACAGTCTATGTGGATGATGTTAGGCATAATAACTTCCTGTCACTGTTATTTACATAGCAGGTAGTTTTATTCGAATTTTTGTGAAGTAGGGAGCACAACTAAAAAGTGAAAAATAAAACCTAATAAAAAAAAACAAACGACTTTCGGAAGTCGGTGGCAAATAAAGAAAATTCTAAACCAAAAACACACAGGAGAACATAGAACCTCCCTCTTTCTGGAATTCGGGTAAAAACTAGCTGCTATGATGAAACCAAGATTTTTACAGTACCTATAGGATAAAATCGTAGTTTGTTGTAGATTTACGTACCTACCTCATTAGAGAGCAATCGAGGGATGGTGAAGTTTCCCTAACCGACAGTTTTAATGAGTTGGTCGGTTTGATAAGCCACGAGGGACTTACCGACTACCTACTGAAACAAAACATTTCAGCGCTGAATAAAAGACTGCGGTCGACAAGCAACGGTTTTCATGATGCCGCACTTAAGGTGAATGCACAGTTGCCGCCCGCGAAATTCAAATTTTCTTACGTTTTTTTGCAATTTACAGGTCAGTGTCAGGTTGTATCTTGATCAAAATATGAGAGAGATTTGTTCCATAAGAAATTTATTCTTATGGAACAAATCTAACCTAGAGAGATGTATTAATGATTCCAATGATAATACATATCTGTTATTATCAGTGGTCGGAGTAGGCAGAGCTGTTTTTTGTACTTGCAATACGTTGTCTTAATATGGACACTCCCGGAATCCCGGGATTTGAAATAAATATTATTAAATAAGTTAGAAACTACTTTGTAAAAAGCTATTCACGTCTTAAGGAATTATGGATACATATCCCTCCTCCCCTCCGACGGGTAGGTATAAGACGGAAAGGTTTCAGGTTAATGAAATTAAAAACTTTATTTTTTAAATGTTATTTTTAATTTTCTGTAACAATTTTGTATAAACAAGTACTCGCGTTACACCTGAGCGGCAAAATCGCGCATGTGCACATTGGAAATTAGCAACGCTTCGCTGATGTTAGTTTGACAACGTCGTGCGCTTACTGCCAATATATAAGACAAGCTTTCTTTTATCCTTGTTAATAAAAAAATCAGTTAATATTTTTTCGAATCCCTGAGTTTCAGTAAGAATCCCGGGGAATGTCCATATTAACATCAAAGTTTGCGGTCATTGAACCAAAATAGCTCTACCTACTCCGATCACTGGTTATTATTGTCGCGAACCATATTTTGATCAAGATACAACCTGACATTGACTTGCAAATTGCAAAAAACGTAAGGAAATTTGAGCTTCGCGGGCTAAAACTGCGGATTCACGTTAATTTACTACCGCCTCCTTCTCTTCTACCTTTGCTACCCTTGTGTCTGACCGCCTACCTGTCAATGTCTATAAGGCCCAGCAGTGTGATTATAGGACCTAAAAAATAAAACAGACCACCAGCTCATTGCTCATGCGAGAGGGAGTGGTTCCACAGCTGTTACTAAGTCCAGTGTGTCCTAAGACAAGACTCCTTATTAACTATATGAAATAAAAATCTTTCAATAACTAATGGTAAAGACATGAGTTTATTAAAGATCCGTAACAAGAGTATGTTTCATTTGATCAATTCTTCTAACCTCACTAGCCATCAGGAGCTATACCTATGAAAAAAGTTACAATGTTAATAATAAGATTTTTAGATAAAATTATTTTTCAAGGTACCTACATAGATAGCATACTCGTTATTATTTACACCATATACATTACAGATAGAATTTTTACACAATGAGCGGTCTTATCGGTAAAAGTGATAAAACTTATTTGATAAGTAATGCTAGCCGGAAACTTGCGGTCTACAACCTATTTAGGTAACATGCTTATTGTAGTTTGTAGGTACCTAAAATAATACAGGACGGAAACTTTTAAGTGCGTGTGTTCACCTTTTCTCTTGTTTCTCCTTGAACTCCACATCTAAAGAGATTAAAGAATATACTTATATTATCTACCTACGCAATAGCTAGCTGAATATCATAACAAGTCTCTAGCGCACGCCAATCCGCCTTAAGGGGGATGCGCCAGGGTAGCCCGCAACATTCAAATTATCTTTAGTTTTCCTGCAATTTGCAGGTCAGTGTCATATTGTTGTTGATTAAAATATAATCCGCGACCGTAACAAATAAGGCTTTAAATAATTATTATCATTACAATCAGCAATACAACTCCTTAAGTTAGCATAATCCTCAAATGTCATGATTTCATGAAATACTCATTCAATAGGATTACATGAACTTAGAGAGCTGTATTGTTCATTTTTATGATTAAAATTCAATAAATAAATAAACATTTGAAAAGGCCGCGAAACATAGATACTGGACCTGCAAATTGAAAAAAAACAACGGGTTGCACTCCGGGAGTGCCGCCAGAAGTGAAAACTTGAATATTAACGTTGTGCATTTTTTGATATTTTGGTACTACTCTCCCTCCGTCTTACGAATTTTCGATCAGGTCACGTGTCCTGACGCGAGTTTAACATTTTTTACCCATCACAAAAAAAGTGCATAACGCCGCTAAAGAAGTTTTCACTTCAAAAACGTAGGAAAATTTGAATTTCGCGGACTACCTTGACGCTTTCGCCTGAATGAAAAAAAATTTAATCGCTGATATTTCCTGATATCGTCTACGGTGACTATTTCTGTTTTTGACGACTATGGGATATGAGCGTGCGCTATAAGGTTGACTATGTTATGATAAGAAATAATTATCAAAATCGGGCCATTTAAATACAAGGGTCATTAATTTCTTTCGTGATGGCTCGTATAGTCTTTCGTGGAACGATTAAAGATAATTAAAGTTCTAGGCTTGCATACGTTAATTTAATAATTAGATATCTACTCAAATACTTATTTATTCAATTGTAATAAGTGGTCATTGTAATTTAATAGTATGATTGAATAGCTTTTGACAATATTAATCATTTGTATGTCAATATTGGCAAAACATAGCGCACTGTCTAATATTTAAGATTTTTGTATATTAGCACCTATGTTTGACAAATAAATTATTCTATTCTATTCTATTCTAGGTACTGTTTATATTATTTTAGTCTCTATCTACTACGCAACTACTACGAAACTCATTACGCTTTTGTTTTTGTTGTAGCTTCAAACGGAGTCACATTGGTAAGTAAGAAAGAAAGAAAGAAAGAAAGAGGAAGGTAACGGAAGTTCGAAAGAGAAAAAGAAAATTTGTGGGGAAAATGGTTGTCACGGGCATGTGATACGGAGGAATGAGGAAAATGTCGTGAGGTAAGTTTTGAGTATGAATGTGGCTGGCTATAAGAGTAGGTGCGAGAAGACCAAAGAAAAAATGGTCTTTACGAAAGATGATGGCTAGAAAGGTGGAGACTACCGAGATACGACTAATAGAGAAGCGTGGAAGAAAAAAACATACTGCGCCGACCCCAAATAAATTGGAATATAGGCAGGAAGACGGTGATGAGGTTCTGTCTCTGGAAGTAATTATTTCACTCACAGATACTCGCTCTTTCAGACGCTTATGGTTTAGTTGACAAAATTCAAAAGTCATTTATTCAAAGTAGGCTGAGAATCAGCACTCTTCGAACGTTCAAATTACATAAGACAGTCCCCCAAAACGCCCACCCTTCACCACTTCCTAGTGCTTTAGCTGGGAAGAAGAAGTGGCGCATCAAACTCCCCAGCAATTGAGTTGACTTCCATGCGGATGAAGTCGCGGGTTAAAGCTAGTTACATAACAAAAACTTTTTATCGCAACTTATAAAGACCTTTTTGTTGCAAATGTTCAATCAACAATGAACTTAGTGTAGTGGCAATAATATTTACACTGTCAGCAAAGAAATTCATATACAATCTTAATTTATTAAATTGACTAATGAATTATTGTTTCAGAATGGTAAACTAACTTTTGAACCTGGTGAGAAAGGTGAAACTGGAGCTCCAGTAAGTACTTTTTCAGCCGTAAACAATCAACTGTGTCACTCAACCTGTATGAATCAAAATCAAAAGTCATTTATTCAAACTAGGCTGAGAATCAACACTTTTCGAATGTCAAAATTACATAAGACAGTCCCCAAAACGCCCGCCCTTCGTCACTTCCTAGTGCTTTAGCTGGGAAGAAGAAGTGGCGCAACAAACTCCCCAGCAAGCTGCATTTTAATAGAGAAAAAGTTTTTTTTTATGCTAAAAGTTTTCATACCAATGTTTTGTTGAGGTTCCAAATTCAAATCACAGTATGCAGCAGTAGGTCTTAATGAAATTCATAAAGAAATCCAGTACATTATTATTGCCCCGGTGGTTAAGAGCGTGCATTTTGAAAGTGGGCAACGGCGCAAATAGCTGTCAAATATTTCGCTGTATTGATTAATTTGGCAATATACTGGATGGAAATATGAAATATCGCTAACCGGTGCGTAATATTGATTATGAAATGCAATAATTAATATCGTTACACCGAATATTCAGTTTAAGATGTAAACAAAGTATTTAATTTTGGAAACTTTCCAAATGCCCTTTTAACTTGTTTTTTTTCTGTTTGTTACGCTTTCATGCTAAAACGGCTGAACGGATTTGGATGAAATCAGGCACATGCGTAGACCATGACCTGGGTTAGTACATAGAATACCTTTTATCCCGATATTCCCACGGGATCGAGACTTATGCGGGTGTAACCGCGGGGCGCTAGTTATTCATATTTTAGGTCACTAGTTAGCGATATTTCATATTTCCATACAGTAATATTGCCGAATTAATCAAAAAATCAAAATATTTGACAGCTATTTGCGACGTTGCCAACTTTTATAATGAACGCTCTGAAGTTTGCAAGACATATCATTTGATATTACCGAGCAGGTGGTGTGAAAACAATCTTATAAATCAAATATACTTACATAAATAAATCACAAGTAATGAGTCTTCCCCGTGTAATGAGTAATTTTGTATATTTTCTGTAGGGACCTGCGGGACCTCCTGGAATTCCTGGAAGACATGGAGTTTGTCCTTGCTATTACTTGCCAAATAGTGAGTATTCATATTTGCGCAAAATTATGGTAATAAGGAAAATATAAAATCGTGGTTTCAGTAATTCTAAGATTTAGAAAACGCGGGATTCGCATCAATGTGGCCAAGCGTAACATATTTAAGATTTTCGTCAAAATTCCGAGCTAATTTCTTCTCTTTCCTTTGCTCCCAAATCGTAAGCATATTTTGGTATTAAAGCTCGAAGGATCACTGTCATAGTATAATAAAGTAACAGTATTATGTATCAGCAGTGACTTTGGAATAATTACCTACGGCCGCTCGGTAAAAACCTTCCGCTTCCGGGCGTAACTGCCGCGCACTCGAGGCTGTTACGTAGTGATATACACTGAGATTTCGAAGCGCGTCGTTTCGGCAATTTTCTATGAAGACTTAATACTGTTACTTATTTATACTGTGCCAATGTTGTAGACGATGTGGTAATCCTAACTAATATTATAAATGTGAAAGCGAGTTTGTTTGTTTGTTATGCTTTCACTTTTTTAAGTTGGCATAACGTAGTACGGAGTTACAATAGAATAAGAGACCAGCTGTTACTGGTTTTATTGCCAGTGATGTGTGGCTTACCGTACCTTAGTACGAAATAGGTCTTCTATTACGTACTTACTGTTGTGAGAAATTGTGCTGATTTTTCCAATGGCACGATATGAAATTATTTTGTATTAGTACTTACAAGCTGGCCAGCTCGATTTAGTTTTTTTTTTACCACCATTCTGATTTTAAACAGATTTTTTTAAGTTGTTTGATGTCTATTATTTAGTTAAAATGCGGAAAATTCGTTATGCACGGTCTATTATGAGCATGACTGACATGAATTTTATCCTGAAGTTTTTAATCGGATCGAAAAATGACCCAATTTTTCGAACCTTTTGATCACTGAGAACTTTGCGACACGTCCTGACTATTTTCTGTGGTGTTATTATCTAATTTTATGTTAAACATTTAATACAGTACCCCGTAAGTGATGTGTGACACTTTAGATATTTTCAGAAAAATCGTTGTTCAACTTTATATTTAATTCTAGTATTAAAGGGAAATATAAAATCGTGGTTTCAATAGTGGTTTTGTAAATTATACGGGAATTCGAAAAAAAACGCCTCGTCTTGAGTTAGGCAATCGCCTAATGCATGTAACTGCTGACTATACATCGGATGATGTTGTGCGTCATCGCGTAAAGTGCATAGTTGTAGACTTATCAATAAGTTAGCTATTAGAAATATTTTAATTGTAATTTAGTCTTGTAGAACAATCTGAAGAATAAACATTGTTTTTATAATAAATAAATATTTTTTAATTAAAATCTCGATCGCCGATATTTAACTGGCGCAGTCGGTAGGATCGCGACACTCAGCTTCGAATAGAACTCTTCGGCTTAGAGTGAACGGTATCAATCGTTACTTTCGCGGTCAATCTTCGAATCTACGGTCGGCGATTATCCTGCGGGAATTCCGGAGAATTGGGAGACCTGCTGTTCTACAAGGCCCGGCTAGAAATGCAGAGGACATTGGGGTGAGTGCTAGTTGTATTCCCAGTTCCTATGCTATATTTCCTGTCGTATATGTTATATGTGGTTGTTTTCTGTAAGCTAAAATCGCTATAGATAAATAACTAAGTTAGGTATAGGCGCGTTGTCGGTGACCTAAATAGCAGTATACGATTCGTATTACAAGCGTTACATTTATAAATAATTTACGTACTTGTTTACTTATTAGCTACAATCGCAATTCGTAAAACATAATTATAATAACTTCAAGCCATTATTAGGGTAAGCAGTAGTACATACAGTACAGTACAATAGGTTTTTCTGATTGAAAAAGAAAAGGGGATTTTTATTTTATATTTTTATTATGGCGATGTCAAGTGTTGAGTTGAACACTTTTAAATTCATTTCCGAACTTATACCAAAATACGATGGTAACACAAAAACACTGAACTATTTCATTAGGGAAGTAGAAAATGTTCTTCTCTTACTGGACCAGCCAGTTAGGACTAATCCTGCCATCATATGTTTAATTAAAAGTAAATTAAGCGGTACGGCAGTTGCTGCGATAGCCTCGGAAGGCGTAGTTGATAGCTGGCAAGCTGTTAAGTCCGCGTTGACGCGTAGGTTAGGTGAGCCGCGTAACGAAATTCAACTCATGCAGGAATTAACACGTTTGCGTCGTCATAAAAACGAAGATGCTGAGGCATTTGGTAAACGGTTAAGAGAATTATTGGACACCCTCAACGTCGTAGGTGGCCATACCGATAAATCGTACTACGAAAACATGGTCATAGACCAATATGTAAACCATCTAGATTTCCACGTATCCATTGGCGTACGGATAACAAAACCGACGACCCTTGAAGCGGCTATAGTAACGGCTAGACAGGAGGAGGCGCGGTTAGAGTTTAATAAATTTAATAACAGTTTTAATACAATGTCTTTACAAGCCAAACCGAGAGATTCACTTAAACCTAACCCAACGACATCTCAAGTTAATCAACCACCTAGGTTTGTTGGTAATGTACAGCCCCGACATAACTGGGTCCCAGATAATAGACAGCAGAGGGTTCAAAACATGCACCCGTGGAAAAATGGGAACACTTCAAGTAATACTAGGCCTAGTGGTTCAGGCACTTTTAGGAACTCAGGAAATTTTAGGTCTCAGCCGAACGTACCTCAACAACAGGTGAACCCACCACAGAGGGTATCTGACGTCACTATGAGGTCCGGAGATAGACCGCAAAAGCCACAGTTTACTTCTGAAGGATTGTTTTATATGCATAACAGTAACGAGCAAAACTTCCCTGATAACTACGACCCCCATTACAACGGTGAGTATTATAGCGATAATTTACAATATAGCGACTACGAGCCTGCCCCACAGGTATTTGAAGAAGATCCAAACCATCAGGATTTTCACCAGGACGAAGACCAAACGAGTCACGGTTAGTAAACTCGATTTATCTCAATCATCAAGGTAAGGACCATCTCCCTTACATAGTACTTCCAGAGTTTTGTGGTAAATTTCTATTAGACACTGGAGCCTCGCGCTGTATGATATCTCCTGACGTAATAACAGACACTAACCTTGAACAATACGTAGAACGTGAACCTTTTCAAGTTAGAACTGCGCATGCGATTACACGTCACGATTACATTGCTCACTTACCTTTGCCACCATTGTTCAATTCAGATAGAGTTCACAAATTTTTAATATTTAACTTTGATCCGAAATATAAGGGCCTTATAGGTATGGACTTGTTAAAGGAATTAGGTTGCACTATAGATCTCAAAAACAAGGTGTTACGAACGCCTAATTCTGAAATACCTATTTACATTGACTATCCTGTAAAAAGAATTAAAATTGAACCTAACTGCGAAAAATTTACCATAATGAAAACAAACTACATTGATGGCCAGTACATTTGCGACGACTTCTACTGGACCAAAGAACTTAAGACGCCCGCCGCCATAGTAACAGTTAAAAATGGAACCTTTAAAACCTCCATAATTAATTTCACGGATAAACAACAGATAATTGGCAATGATTGTCCCTTACCCCTAGAGCCTTTAACACAACAGTTTTTAGACAATAATAAATTGAATACACTTGAAGTTACGACTGACATAGACAAAGAACTTTGTGAAAATTTAAAAAAAATCCGGACTGATCACATGAATGAAGAGGAAAAGCGGGAAATTACTAAGATCTGCTATCAGTATAGGGATTTGTTCTATTCCGAGAAAATACCATTATCCTTCACTCATACTGTAAAACACGAACTGAGACTTACTGATAATACTCCGATTTTTGTTAGAAGTTATAGGCAAGCCCCCCAACAACGAATAGAGATCCAAAAACAGGTTGATAATCTTTTAAAACAAGGGATTATAAGGGAAAGCATTTCACCTTGGTCATGCCCTGTGCACATTGTCCCAAAGAAACCAGATGCATCAGGAAAGATTAAATGGAGACTAGTAATAGACTATAGGCGACTGAACGACAGAATCATAGAGGACAAATACCCATTACCAAACATAAACGACATTCTTGACAGATTAGGGCGCGCCCAGTACTTCACAACCCTCGACTTAGCTAGTGGGTATCATCAATTAGAGATGCACCCCAACGACATAGAGAAGACTGCATTTACGACTGAAAGAGGTCACTATGAATATTTGAGAATGCCATTTGGTCTAAAAAATGCTCCGAGTACATTTCAGCGACTTATGGACCATATACTTCGAGGCATAGATAACGTTTTTACATATTTGGATGACGTCATAATAGCATCTACGTCACTACAAAATCATAACGAAAAGTTAAAGTTAGTGTTTGAACGATTTAAGTTCCATAATCTCAAAGTTCAACTTGACAAGTCGGAGTTTCTACAAAAACATGTCAACTTTCTAGGACATGAATTGACTGATAAAGGCCTTAACCCAAACAAAGACAAAATTAAAGCAGTCCTCAACTTCCCTATACCAAAGACACAAAAGGATATAAAATCTTTTCTAGGTCTGGTAGGGTATTACAGAAAATTTATTAAAGACTTTGCTAAACTGACAAAGCCATTGACATCATGCTTAAAAAAGAACGCCAAAGTTATACATACAGATGAATTTCTAGAAGCAGTAGACAAATGTAAGCAAATATTGACGAACGCACCGATCCTTCAGTATCCTGACTTTGACAAACCATTTATTGTGACAACCGACGCTTCTGAATTTGCGATAGGTGCAGTACTATCCCAGGGTAATGTTGGCTCTGATAAACCTGTTGCTTTCGCATCAAGAACACTATCAGAAACAGAGACACGTTATTCAACCATAGAGAAGGAGCTTCTAGCTATAATTTGGGCTATTAAATACTTTAGGCCTTATTTATATGGGCGAAAATTTACAATCTATACAGATCACAGACCTTTGATGTGGTTAATGTCCTTGAAGGACCCGAACTCAAAATTAACGCGTTGGAAACTAAAACTTGCTGAATATGATTACAAGGTCATCTATAAAAAGGGTAAACAAAATACTAACGCTGATGCCCTATCCAGAGTAAAAATTTTTCATAAAAGTATAGATTCTTTAGCAGTAAATTTAGACGATAACGACGACGATGACATAATAAATAGAATATTTGAGAATGCACGCAGAGAAGCAGAAGCTAATGTCAACCCTATTGACAATAACGACAGACATGATAATAACATACCCCACAACGACAATCAACACGAGTGTAACACGGATGTTGAGATGAGAAGTGTTACCCCATCTCACACTGACACAACAGATGCTGTGAGCACTGCGGCCGATCAATTAGTTTCAACAAACCATACTCAACCTGATAACGAAAACAAAGGAATACCAATTCTAGCAGACGCAATAGACAAACAGCTTAAGCAATTTCACATTAGATCTACCCCAGGCTCAACGTATAGAGTAGAAAATAGATCAACAAACGCTAGAACCGTCATCAAGGATGTTTTTATCCCTGTAAACAATTGCGAGACTGAAATAATTAAATTTTTAAAAGAACACACAATAGCAGATCGTATCTTCCACTGTTATTTTTACGATGAAAGTCTTTATTTAGCTTTCTCGAGGGTGTATACTACTATTTTCAATGATAGAGGCCCTAAATTAATCAGGTGTACAGCACGAGTTACACTAGTCGAAAATAAAACAGAGCAACAGGAATTAATCAAACGGTATCATGAGGGCAAATCTTCGCATAGAGGTATTCAGGAAACATACAAGCAACTTCATCGCAACTATCATTGGCCCAATATGTTACTTTCAGTGCAAAAGTTCATAAATCAATGCGACTTATGTTTGAGAGCCAAATATGAAAGGAATCCTTTAAGACCCCCATTAGCTATAACAGATACACCCACGAAACCAATACAACATTTATTTATGGACCTTTATTCTACTGGAGGAGCCACATTTTTAACAGTAATAGATAACTTTTCAAAATTCGCTCAAGCCATACCCTTAAATGCATCTAGTAGCGTTCACATAGCAGAAGCTTTGTTACAGGTATTCTCCATTCTAGGTCTACCCTTAAAAATTACTACTGACTCTGACACAAAGTTTGACAATGACGTGATTAAGGAAATCTGTGCTATACATGACATTCACATCCATTTTACGACACCCTATAACCCGAACTCTAATTCCCCCATAGAACGCTTTCACTCAACCATCGGTGAAATAATAAGAATACAGAGAATGACGAATAAGGACGATCCTATTCAGTTAATAATGAAATATGCTGTCATTGCTTATAATAATGCCATTCACTCCACTACAGGCTACACACCCCGAGAACTTCTGTTTGGTCATACAGCATCTAGGAACCCATTAGAACTGTATTATCCTAAGGAATTTTATCAGGACTATGTTCTCAATCACCGCAAAAATGCAGAGGCAGTACAAGAATGCATAGCAGCACTTGTATCTAAAAATAAGGAACAGGTAATAGAGAAACGAAACCAGACAGCCGAAGCAATTACATTGAAGGTAGGTGAAACAGTTTATAAGCAAGTTGCTAAAACTGCCAGGAACGATAAGACAAAACCGGTATTTAAAGGTCCATATAAGGTCATCCACCTTCATCCCAACAATGTTGCCGAGATTATAGGAAGCCACCCTAACGCTAAATCCATTAGAGTACATATCAAACTCTTACGTAGACCACATTTTGTTACAGGACCCTCGTCGCAGGAACCCTCCTGCTCCACGCAGCCGCAAACTTGACCATTAATCCCGTAGACAATGTAAATGGCATTCTGCTTTTAAAACAGGGACAAATTCTAAAACAAGTAGATACTTTCAGTTTGGCTTGCGTTTATAACTATCGTACTTACAAGAAACAACTATAAAGCTCATGGCTTTATATGCCAGTACTAAAACCGCTGAAAATAACGAAGAATTACATAGAACTTATAAGGATCAAATTGATAGTAGCTTAAATCTAATAAATAAGAAAATATTGTTTATTGCACCGCATTTTAGATATAGACGTGGTATAATCAACGGACTAGGTTCAATTGTAAAAACTATTACGGGCAACTTAGATTACGAAGACGCTGTTAAATTTGAAAGTGAAATATCTAGCTTACGTAACTCAGTAAATAAAATTAATAATTCTCAAAAACAATCACTATTTATAGCAACACATGCAGTGGAAGAATTCGGTAAACAGATTAAGGTTTTAAATGAAAACCAGAATAGACTAACTTCAACGTTGAAAAATACCACTAATATTAGTAATATAGTAGTTAGTAGATTGCACTTCTTAGATTTATATATCCAAATAGACTTTAGTCTACAGTTACTCTTAGACAAATTAGAAATTTTAGAAGACGCAATGACATTTGCTCAGCTAGACGTGATGCATCCCAGCATAATATCGCCACAAGCCCTCATTAAGGAGATGTTAGATATTCAAAAACAAAACCAATTTAGACCAGTAGATAGCATTAGTATAAAAAATATTCATAGTATAGAGAAATCTGTTAGTGTAAAAGCCTACAGTACAGAACACACTATAACATTTATACTAGACATCCCATCCACTGATACAAAACCTTATGACCTTATCCACTTATACTCCATTCCCGATAAACAAAATCTCACAATTATCCCTAAAACCAAATTCCTAGCACTGGGAAGCAACGAGTACTCATACCTAGAAGGAGACTGCAAGAAGATCACGCAAGACACACGACTCTGCACATCATTGAACACACAGCGTGTAGACGACACTACAGACTGCATAATATCGCTCATCCAACATCGAAACGGAAACTGCAATAGAGCCAAGATGGACCTCAAGCAAGGGAAAATACAGAAACTTCAGGACAACAAATGGCTGATTATCCTTAAAGAAGAGAAAATCTTAAGAACCTACTGTGGAAGCAGAACGGAATACAAAAAGTTAGCAGGCATACATATCGCTAGCATAACCAGCGAATGTCAAATGGAGATACTAAATCAAACCCTAAAAACACACATCAATACTGTTACAATAGACGAAATCATACCACTTCCTAGTAATACCGTTATCCCAGAGGGAAACATTCACTATAACCTGCAATTAGAAAATATAGATTTGGACAGCATACACGAGCTATTGGACCGTGCTGAAAATATAGAGGAGCCCACAGTCGACTGGCAAATTATGATGGCCACACCGAGCTGGACAACATTAGGACTCTACATCGTCTTAATAATAATCACTGTATGGAAGATCTGGCAGTGGAGACAGCAAAAACCCAAACAGGATGGACCACGCACCGAGGACGCTGCGGGAAGCTGCGGGACGCGCTTCCATCTTAAGGAGGGAGGAGTTAGGCAATCGCCTAATGCATGTAACTGCTGACTATACATCGGATGATGTTGTGCGTCATCGCGTAAAGTGCATAGTTGTAGACTTATCAATAAGTTAGCTATTAGAAATATTTTAATTGTAATTTAGTCTTGTAGAACAATCTGAAGAATAAACATTGTTTTTATAATAAATAAATATTTTTTAATTAAAATCTCGATCGCCGATATTTAACTCTTGTCATGTAGATAACAAGTAGAATACTACTGCTGCTAGAAATAGTGCTGATTAGCCGAGGAAAAGGTCATTGACTCCTACCGCTGCACCCGCGTTGCCGTCAACCATAATTATTTTGTTACGCGTAATTGTGAATCTGTGATATCTTTTTAAGTATAAATTTGAATGGCTTAGTTGGCGTAGTTGGTTAATTTTAGTCTAAATTAAATGCACAGTTTAAATAACATATTTTATTGGATAAGGATAAACATAATACCAGTCAAAATAGCTTCAGAAATAACATTGCAATTTTTATAAAGTTCAGAAAGATAAAAATGGTTATTGTGGGTCATCCTTAGAAGATAAACATATGCCATTGCGGACTTTTTCGTTAAACTTTTTAAGATGTACAATGCTGTAGGACATAATTTTTATTTATCTCTCACGGTTTACGCGGCGCACACCAGTAAAGCTCCCCATCGGCATGATTCTTTCCGACATCTTCAACAATAATCGTCATATTTTAGCCAATTTACATAAAACCTTAATGAATCATACACCAAAACCTTTCTCATGAATTACTCCGTCTATTGGTGAAAACCGTTTGAAAATCCGTTCGGCAATTCTTGAGGTTATAGCGTTCAGACAGAAAGACAGACGCGGCGGGGGACTTTGTTTTATAATATGTTAGGATTAGGATAGTATAAGTCTTGTAATTGGACCGTGCTCCTAAAAACACGGTGCTTTAAAAAAATATATATATATATATATTATTTTTGTCATATATCGTTAGAACAATGAACGCGTCCCACGTGAGATCCGCGTCAATGAGGCCAGTGCTTTAGGTACCAACTTATTCAAGTTGGTCCGTCAAATTACTAAGATACCTTCTTATATGGTGGTAATATTTTATTACAGTTGATAATCAGGCGGAAAAATCCGATGAATTCGGGACACTGGAATCGCCAGCAGAAGTTCCTTGTAAATCTGCAGAGCCCGGTGTAAAAAGTGGTGAGAAGAATGCTTATTATGAGTTTACATTTATAAAAGTTCTTCAAATTGAATGTGATCAGAGTAAGCATAGGTTCTCTTAGAATCATCTTAAATTTTCGGGTCGGACACATATTTCACCGTTTTTTAAATATAATTATATTTTTAGTCCAAGGGAACAAAACTCGGCGAGTAAATAAAGTTTTGGTTTAAGACGAGAGGTGTCCATTGTCTGTATGTATAGGACCGAGTAGGTGATATACGATGGGACTATGGTTAACCTTTTATTCATATAGATAATTATAACGTAAATAACACTTGTTCCAGGCACCTATTATTTGGGCCCACCAGGGAAACCATTTGAAGTGTTCTGCAATATGACAAGCCTGGAGACATGTATCAGGATAAAGAAAACAACGCCAGAGTGTAATCATAATCCCAGTAAAGGAGCCTTCTGGTTGAACGAAATGAGCATTGATATGAAAGAATTATATTATACTGTAAGTTACATATAGAAATCTATAGGAATTCTATTTAAAATCATCTTTATTTTCTCATAACGCGGAACTTCATGTTTGAGTAACCAAGTCCTCCGTGTTATGGACGGGACAAAAGCAAAATTTTGTAAAATCCCAACGGAAATCTGTACCCTAATTACGTAATACACGATCAATCGGAATTTGAATCGTTTTGAAACCAATTGCTAATTCGTTGCTTCATAAAATCGAAAAAAAAATAACGCAATGAATGTTGTTGAACTGTCAAAATGAAACAAATTTGTCGTAATCGTTTACGAAAATGTGTTGCGTAATTAGATAGCTGGGTCTATTAAAGCTAGTCTCATTTTACAACTTGAGGTCCGACTATCCCGTTTCTTCCACACTTCTTACATCTCTATTAGCCTCAGTGTTCAATTCTTCCCAGGCCCTTTTTTTCTTAGATAGTGGCGCGGATATGATAAGCTCGGCTACTCAGCCTAACATATGTAGTCGACTATACGAGGAATGTGTGTGTCCAGCGTAACACTTTATCAAGAAATTATCATAATCCTTTCACTATATTTGATCGGTTTATTTGTTTCAGATATCAGCAGAACAATTAATATGGTTGCGCGATCGATCAGACTCCGTTCGCCAAACGCTAAAATACAACTGCCTGGACTCAGTTCCATATTCTAAATACAACATATCTTCATCGGTGAAATTGTGGGCTTGGAATGATGTAGTGATTGGACCATACCCGACGAACCAATCACCAATCTTTTATTCTGTACCAGAAGCTACCGACGAATGCCACGTAAGATACCTTTAATTAAACTGTTCAGCCTGATTTTACCCCTTTATTCTGATAATATTTTCAGATTTGAAATTAGTGATAATAGAAAATTTAACTGACGGTACATTACAGTACATTTCCTCATACATTTTTACTATTACGAACTTTAAATGTAGCTAGTTAGTCGAGAGTGGTGATGGCCCAGAGTTAGCGGCCGCAACTTACGAGTTGAAGGTCGTAGGTTCGAACCGTGACAGGCGCTATATTTTGTGTAAATAAGCTCTCAAAACGGTGAAGGAAAACATCGTGAGGAAATCGGCATGTCCTAAAACCGAAAATTCGAAGCTATGTGAGATCCACCAACACGCACTGGGCCCGCGTGCTGGATTACGGCCCACTCCCTCCTACCGAGAGGGGGCCTGTGTCCCAGCAGTGGGAAGATTATAGGCTGACTATGCAGTCGAGTCTATCAGTTAGTCACTAACCACACGAAAAATAAAAAATGCAGTCCCTCGATCAAGAACTCGATAAAAATCCAGCAGCCGGCAGGTCAACCTACCCGAAACTGTCAAATTTTTCCAATCAACTTAGAACTTTATGCTCTAGTGATAAAGTTGAAAATCTATTAAAGTAATTTGACAGGTTGTAGTAGGTTGATGTGCTGGCGTCTGTACAAGGAAAATATTTAATCAGAAATTATAATTAACGTTTCAGGAAGTACTGAATGGAAAAGTACTATCATAGAACTACAAAGTTCTAACGTGTACAGACTACCAATTGTTGATTTGTGGATCGGAGATATTCGTAATGCAGAACAAAAGATGAGCATCGAAAGTGTTGAATTGTGTTTTGGATGAATTTACCGATCAATAGGGTAGTTTCTCTACGATTTATTGTAAAATACATTTTTGAATATGTTCGTTAGTATAAAATAAAAAAGCTTTTTTTTTTTTTTCTATTAATTTTTCTGTACCTATTATAATTAAACCCATCTATAATTTGCTGTATTATAAATATATGTATCTATGTATTTTTTTACACATATTTGGAAATAAATCATTTGGACTATTTTGATAATTCTTTTATTCCAACTCTAAAATTACTATCTCAATCTTTTTACGTAACAGGACATTTATTTAAATCTGTTCCATATTCGGTGAGCAGTTAATTTTTTTTTTTTATATATCTTCCTATAATTTAACAAACTTTTTAATAATTAACTTAAACAATTAGGGACTATCTAAACTATGTGTATATAATTAACTAAGTATTATACAAACTAAAATATAGCGTTGAAATTTTCATCCGCATCACTGTCGGCTGGTAGTGTACTCAAGAGACTGGCCGCATTGCCACGTTGTATGGCTATGCTTAGCCTCTGGCCAAGTTAAAAGCCAGCCCTTGGGTCACGGGAAGTGTCAACCAGTCGTTTGGAGATTTCATTGAACTGACCATGAGCACTCGGGCCCCACGTCCCTAGGGTTTCAGCTCCAAACTTAGCTAGCTAGCTTAGATTATAATCTTCTTAGGTACTTTTATTTTTCACTAGGTACTGCTAGTCACGACATTTATGTTCATGAAAGATTAAAAACAGTTCACGTTGTTTTTCAAACTCTGTGACTGGTCGGGCGTGCCATCAATAACATTTTGAGACATCTTTAGGGTCCCGCAGGCAGGAACGACTAGTAGAACCATTTCTATAAAACCTGCAAGGAAATTTCTTAAAAGAATTTTTCTACCAGAATCGCGTTGCACCTGTCTGAGGAACCCTTTTCCGCTCTATAAACAAGGGCCAATGATATGCCGATGACGCTTAACTTGATCGCGCGTCCCTTTTTGAATTTTTGAATAGTGTTTTTGAATGGTGTTCCGTTGACTCGACAAAATCTGAGCTGTTTATCCTTCACTTAATGAGGGTGGAAAATATGTCATCGTTAGGACATCATACGTCAGTAATTGTTACTGTAAATAAAAACAACAGTGCTGGAAGTTTGATCTGTTTTATCGCTTTATTAAATCATAAGATGTAGGTACAGATAATTAACTTCTTTATTTAATTATTACAAGTATAAGGCCGAATACTCTATTCAGGATTTGTACCGCAGACTGCATAATAGTGCATTTAAATAATAATTTATATTCTTTATAACAAGTTTTTTGCGCTTCAGCACTATTCATGCCTAATTATCAAGCCTGATAGTATGGTTTCACCAATTATTTATATTTATATCACATTAAGTCACTTTGATGATTAAAACTCCACATTCATGTAACGGTCACCTGCATTTGAATCCCTGGGCCAAATCAGTAGTAAAGGTCATTATGTCACCGGACCATCTGAGTCATTAAACCGCTGTGCTAACGACCAAGTGTGGTCCGATTCAATTCCACACGGGTGCGACCCTAAATATGGGGTGTTGATGCAGTATATGCATAGTTTTCAGATATTATTTTGTAAAAAAAATATAATATGATAGAGTAAAACAAGATAAAATAATAATTGAAAGCTCCATTAGAGGTCCTAATGTGAGTTTCTTTTAACCGTCTCGACTTTACGCATCGACCGCGTTCGGCGCTCCGATTGGCAGCTGGCCGGCCTTCACCAGTAAAGGGCCAATCGAAGCGCCGAACTTGTTCGATGCGTAAAGTACAGATGGTTAAAAGAAACTCAAATTAGGGCCTCTGGACTCTTTCTTAAAGGATTGGCCGAAATTCGCCGCACACCGGGATAAGTAGAAAGATGGAAGGGTTCTGCGCTGAGACTGTGGGACAACACAAGCTTATAATAACAATATTTGGTCATCATGTTTGCAGGTTGTTCTTGAATGGCATTTAAAAGTTCTTTCATGTCACAGCTTTTTGATGCTTATTACAGAGATAGAGAGATACTATGTATTGTGATATGGATGTCACAGATGGATTGTAGAATCCGCTGTTTTACATAACGGTTTCGTAAAGCAGCTAGCGGTTATCTAAAACAGCGGATTCAACAATCCATCATGGCATGGACATGATCTGCCCGAAAAATTAGGAAACTTTGAAATAAAGTATATTTAGAGTTCTTCTTTTATTACATGCTATTTGGTTCACTTTTTTATCACATAACCTCTTTTTCTTCAGTAAAAAGTCCGCAATTTGGTCCGACATCATAAATATGGCAGAATACACAATGTACTACAAAAAGACAAGCAATTAGGCGCGGGTCGCGATATATCACGCTGGACAGGTAGTAACATGTTGTCATGATGTCTCCTCTAATGGAGGCTGTTTGTGGCCCAACTAAATTCTGTTGTGGGTAACAATGCGTTTTCCTGGTCTGAATCCAGATTTTGAGAATTAGAATTTTCGAGGCAAACGTTTGAAAAAACTACAATTTGGAACTTCAAACTTTTAACTGCACTTATTTTTATAATTGGCTATGTTAGTAATAAGTTTGGTTTTCTTTTAAGTTCTATTTTTTTTTTTGTGTTATATTTTTGTTTTTTTAT
The DNA here is from genome assembly GCA_949128155.2 of Xanthia icteritia. NCBI lineage: Eukaryota > Metazoa > Arthropoda > Insecta > Lepidoptera > Noctuidae > Xanthia > Xanthia icteritia. The sequence goes on along the minus strand of OX421942.2, from coordinate 7,513,005 downwards.
TTAGTCATGTCTCATCTGCAAAATATGATATGATATTTTTTATGATACAGAAGTAGGGGAAGACCTAAGAAACGATGGATAGATGTGGAAGATGATATGGCAAGCGAGGGGTGACTACCGAGATGACGTCTTATAGACAAGCATGGAAGTGGAAGAAAAAGACATGTTGCCGACATCAAATAAATTGGCTTATGGGCAAAATAATTATGGTTTTTTTAATGCTTTATTAGATAAACCAGGTTCCTACTAATCAATTCTATCTAGCCTTTAAGACTAATAAGCAATTTTATTTTAACTTAATTTTTTACGTGATAATTATTTTAAAACGTAGAATAGTGTTTATTGCACTTTACACAAGTCCGATTCACTTTCTTAGAGTCTGATATAATAATAAAAACACTTTGTTCATGTGTGTGTCATTGTCACTATTATTTCTATACTTTTTACACTACACTAATTCAAAGGGTTTTGTTCGTTTTAGTTTTCGCACTATGTTTGTGTTGTCTAACAGCTGAATTGCCTCGACGTTCACATGACGGTGGAGTCTGTGTTCGTGGGATTCAGCAAATTTTTGAATTATGTTGGTGACGGAATAATGAATATTTTTTATCAAAATGACACGACTTTCAAGTTGTTATGTTCACTTGAAATGTAAAGTAGAAATCCTCTCCAATTTCCATCTCTTTGTAAAATCTTCACAACACCAGCTCACTGCTCACACCATAATTTCTTTTTCATACATAAACTCACGCTTTCTTCCCAAGGGGGTAAGCAGAAACTACAGAACGCCACCTGCTATGATCCTTTTGCCTCGTTCATACATCAGCCGATCTATTCTGTAAAAATCTCACGGTGAAAGCTTGGGTGAAGTGAGCGTGAAGTGAGCTGTCATACCACTGCAGCAGTGCTATTCTGTAACCATCTCACCGTGAGAACTTAGGTGAAGTGAGCTCGGAGTGAGCTGTCAGTCCTTAGCATCAGTGGAATGACAGCTCACTTCACGTTCACTTCACCTAAGTTTTCACCGTGAGATTATTACAGAATAGACCGGCTGCTGCTAGGGACTGAGAGCTGACTCCGAGCTCACTTCACCTAAGTTTTCACGGTGAGATGGTTACAGAATAGCACTGGTCGTACACACACGTCGGTTGCGAGTACTACGCACCTGACCTTTGTGAAGAACATCACCAATAAGGTCAATATATGTCCTCCTAGGGTGTCTTCAGGTGACTAACAAAAGGTATTTACAAGGCAGATAGGAGTTGACTGCCTCGTTGGTCTAGTGGTCGCAAGCGCTACTACTGTGCATGAGGTCGTGGGTTCGATTCTCAGGTCGGGCAAAGTTTTATTGGGTTTTTCCATTAGGAATTTCGTAGTAGCAGCCTGGAGTCTGGATTTGTGCCCGATTGATAGCAATAGGCTCGCCCCTATTACAAGGGACTTAAACATAACTGGCGAAATGTGGGTGTACACCTCTGCCTTACCTTTTGAGGAAACAAGGCGTGATGTTATGTTATGTGAGTGGAAATTTCTTTTTATTTGCACAAAAAATTAAAACAAACTTATATACTTATTTGTTGCGGTAAAAATATGAATAATAAAGGTCCGTGGGCGACCAGTGACAAATGGTTGCAATAATTCTTCAGTTGAAGAAGGGACGAGCTGTTGTAGCAATGAATTATACAATTTGTTATGGTTTGTACCCAAGGGATCGTTTTAGTGTGCAGTTGTCTATTACAGCCTCTTCTTGTATACGTTTGTCCGACAATGTTGCGTGTTTTTTAATTTAATCTTGTTTTGGAGACACTAAGTAGTTTATGTTATAAGTACGTATGTATTTATTGTATATGTAAATGGTATACCGCTGACTACTTGCAGTATTGTCTCTCCTGTTACCTGTAATCCATCCAAAGGTTCTCTGTAAAAGATCGCTTTAACGGATAAGACCGCCCATTGTGTCACTCTATGTAAAATTTCTAAATTTATGTCTGTAATTTATATGGTGTACAATAAAGAGTATTCTATCTATCTATCTAAGTAATTGCTGTTTTTTTAGGATTCCGTACGCAAATAGTGCCAACCGGACCCTATTACTAAGGCTCCGCTGTCCGTCCGTCGGTCTGTCTGTCACAGGGCTGATCTTCTGAACCGTAATAGGCAGAGACTTGAAATTTTCACAGAGTACGCTCTGTATGTTTTATTTGTTGTTATAGTGGCCATAATAGTATATGTTCTACTATGGCCGCTATAGCATATAAATAAAGTTAAAAATTAAAGGGGGTATACAAGAAAGGATCCATATTTTTTTCCGCGGCCACCTTTGACATTTTGAGACATTTTCTTAACAAAATTCCTCTCCATTATATTGGGTGACAGACTTACGTGAACAAAAAAGCTCGACTTTTAATTAGTTTATTATACTGTACTTTAATTCAAATAGAGATTCACTACCTACAGGTCTCACATTCTTATGAAGGCCGCAGGAATCCGCTGAATGCGGGAAACTCAGAACCGGTCATAGTGGTGTTGCTTGGGGGATGCCTATGAGCAGCAGTGGACGTCTTTCGGCTGAAATGATGATTATGATGAGGTCTCGTCTCACGTCCTATAATAATTTCTTCTTCAGTTTGCAAGCCAACACGCCTTGAGCAAGCGTAGTGATCAATGTTCGTGCCTTCTCTGTAGGAGAGAAAGCCTTTGCCCTGCAGTGGGTCAGTAATTGGTTAGTTTTAATATTATATATTAAAACAATTTGCATGACACACAACTAATAGATAATAGTCCTAACTAATATTATAAATGCCGAAGAGTTTTTTTGTTTGTTTGTTTGTCGCATTCACGCTAAAATGGCATAACGGATTTGGATGAAATTTGGCACATGGCACATGGCCTAGGTTAGGAGAAAGGATACTTTTTATCCCGATATTCACACGGGATCGAGACTTATGCGGGTGAACTCACGAAACGCAGCTAGTAATAAATATATGTATGATTGTTTTCACGTCAACGGAACGTGTTAAGTTAATTCTATAAACTACGAGCTTTTGCCCACGGTTTTGCCTGCTTGGAGGTCGGAAATTATCCCACGGGTACGTACTATTGGGATAAAGAGGATCCTATGTCCAAACCCAGGTCATGGTCTACCCATGTGCAAAATTTCATTTTAATCTGTTCAGTCGTTTTAGCGTGAAAGCGTTACAAACAAACTCACTTTCACATTTATAATATTAGCTAGGATATTAGGATATGGGAGGAGCTCGTGGCTAAGTAATAACAGCCGCATGGGTCGGTCCATCAGGTTAAGCTACGCTTGCCAGGGTTGGTCCGTGGGTGGGTGACCATCATTACATACCGAGACTCCTCCATGCCTCGGAAAGCACGTTAAGCCGTTGGTCCCAGCTGTCATTCATGGAACTTTACGGGTCGTCAGAAGCCCGAAAGTCTGACAACCAGTCTTACAAAGGGGTATCGTATTATTCAGTTACTAGGTTGTGGAGGTCAAATAGGCAGTCATTCCATGTAAAATACTGGTATAAAGCTGCATCCGGTAAGACTGGAAGCCAACCCCAATATAGATGGGAAAAGGCTAGGCAGATTTATTGATAGGATGTTTTAAACACATAAAATTTCACTCGTTTTACCTTTGCATCAAACTTTCAATTTAATAATAAACGGGAGACGTAAAACGGTTATGATATCGGCGGGTAAACACAATGGTTTACGGTTGGCCATGATATTTAATTGAATAATGACTACCAGTAAACAAAGGAGTAATAAGCTATTAATCTCGCTTGCACAACAGCTCAGCGGAACCACGGAACTTGTTTTCACCGAGTCCAAAAGGGAATGGCGAGGGAAAAATGAGCTAAAAAGTGAGTTTTTGAAGTGAAAACTTCTTTAGGCGCACTTTGTGCTCTTTCTGAACAGTGAAAGGAACTGACCTGTACTGACGCTAAATCGGGTATACTCGGCTCCTGTGGGTTGGTGACGCTAAATCGCGAATACTGATCGGCGTTGAATGGCGTACTTAGACTCGGCTCCAGTCGTAAGTTTTCACTCCAATGGTGTTCTACTATTGTGTAGTATTACTATTGTTTATCATCATCTCTGTTCTTTCTTTTACCTCGTAAATGTTTTTTTTGTTTTACAAGTAAATTTAACAACTAGTGATTGGAGCCTCCGTTTAAGCAAAAAAGCCTGTGTTAGGAGACTCCGCTCTTCGTAAATAACCGTATGTCTTTTATAATGTAAACATATTGGTACCAGTACTAAAGTCATTATCATGTTTAGAAATGCTGGGTTGGGTTTAGAAACGTGCCGCCTCACTAGAAAGAATGTGAGGTTAGTTAGGGGTTCTAGAGGATCTCCTAACCCCTCTACAACGATCAGTTTTCATTTTGAAATGAGAAATCGTCAGAAAATTTAATTTCATTTCGACCGGTAGCTACTCCATACGAAATGATCAATATCTTAAAAGAACACTGGTTATGCTTTATTTTGTCTTAACTTAAAATATATCTGTGAATTTAAGACTTAATTCAATATAAAATTTTAGATATCACATACAATTATCGGTAACCACTCAGGATCGGATAGATCAGTAGGTAACTATCACAAACAAATACTCACCCAGGCACACTCGAGTCGATACAATGCTAACCTAGTCTAAATTGTTACCACACTATGTCAAACAACTAAGAGATACCTACGTCGGAGCTTTAATCAATCATAATCGATTTCTATTTTGAGCTGTTGGAGGTTTTCCAGTTGGTTCACATCCACCGATTTTGAGGTGTACCTTAAGGATTCCTGTGCTCCACGGTGTCCAAAAAAAAACTTTTGAACAAAATAAGAGCACTTTTTCACAAGTATTCCGGTAATCGAGTGAGGTGTTGACGTCCCATAATTATCTTCGTGGTAGCACCGCGAGTCTGCTAATGAAAACAAATGAATATCGTACGCTCATCGCTACTTTCATGAGGCATTCTTTTGTACTAATAAATTTTCGCCAAGATGAATAATTAATGTTCTAGAAGGGAGAAAATTGTTGCCGTTTTTCGCTCATTTACGCACCCTTTCTCGAGGTAGACCATTACATTGTCCGATGCTTTTTTATTTAACGTTATGCACTAGCTAGCTGGCGTGGTGTCACTTGAGTGTTGAATACTAATGCCCGAAATACAAGAGGCTAGTTTTTCAAAGCTAGGATAGCAAGCTGGAACCTCTGTAGACTATCCTGGCTTGGAACATGCTAGAACATTTTACACGATGCTAGTCAATTTAAGCCAATAGTATTGGGGTGACCTAGTCTGTAGAGCAAAATTCTCCGATTAGGTATCCTCGCCGGCCCCACGAGGCTAGTATACAACCCAAGATATTAAAATGGGTGGTACCCATAGGCACTATTAAACTATCCGACTAGCTTACTATCTTTCTCACTAGCTTACCGGCCTAAAAATGAGGATGAATCTGTATACACGAGGCTAGAATTACTAGCTTGCTAGCTTACTAGCACTATCTTGGTACCCTAGTTTCAAAAACTAGCCTCGTGGAGCCCGGGCATAGGCTCGTATTACAGAACCTCACTCAAAACTCCAGCTTTACTTGAAACTAGTTTAAAACCATTAGATTAGTTGAAACTGAAAGTAAAGTGAAGGGCACACTGGGGACGATCCGAAACGAAGCTAAGTTCGTTTAGCTCCGCGTCTTTTCATATTACCGTTTTCGTTTCACTTAGTACGCGGTGTGAACCGAAGTATGAAAAGACGCGGAAGAAAGCTAACTTAGCCTTAGCCTGCACTCAATGCTTGAGTATTTATACAGGCCTAAGGCTACCTTAAGCTGCGTCGCTAGGGATGTATAATTGTGTTTCTGTATCATATTGATCGACCTTCCCCGATAGTTTAGCTTAGCTCTGGTGGAAGAAGTTTCAACGAAGCTAAGCTTTTTACATATTGGTTGAGGCGAGGAATGCCAGCTAAGGGTGCGTTGTGATGTATAATGCCTTAAAATACAATCTACAGCCTAGAGACTATGTGAAGCATAGATGTGCGATTTAGGATTTTGTGACGTCAGTGATTTCGTCATTTGCAACTTATAGTTCGCTATCTGGGTGTGTAGTATTAATGTAGCTGTATACAAAGGTAGTCATAAAATGAAATGCAATATTCAAATTGGAGTTTATTAATCTTGAAATTATCACAAAATAGACATCACAACAGTAGTCAAAAAGACTGATGGAACTTAGGGTTGATTGGAAAAATACTCTTTTACATGAAATAGACACTATCTATTCTGGGAAAATTCACCCAAAACACAATTCAACACTTTCGATGTTCATCTTTTGTTCTGCATTACGAATATCTCCGATCCACAAATCAACAATTGGTAGTCTGTACACGTTAGAACTTTGTAGTTCTATGATAGTACTTTTCCATTCAGTACTTCCTTCCTGAAAGATTAATTAGGTATTTGGATTAATTTATTTTCTTAAACTTTTAACTGAAAGACACACACAAGACGCACAGGACTTTCCACTTTATTTTAATTTTTACTTTGTTCGTTTTTTTATTTTTATTTTTTGCGAGTGTGTGTTTAGTTCAATTAAGATCTCCTGTCCTAATAAATACTTTTTCTTTCTTTCTTTAAAAAAAAGAATTGGTCCGTTCATGAGAAGATCATGTCCGCTTGTTCTTTTGTTATTAGTTTTGGTATATTAAGTATGTTGGTAAAATTTATATCTGGTACACATTCAGCTACATTAAATTTTCGATATCTATACTAATATTATAAAGAGGTGTTTGTTTGTCTGTTTGTAAATTTGTATGTAGGGGTAATCTCCGGAACTACCAGTCGGATTTGAAAAAATATTTTTACATTGGATAGCCCAATTCTTGAAGGTTATAGGCTCGCGAGTGAAGTCGCGGGCAGAAAGAAGCTAGTAAGATATAAAATTCTTTATGGTAAAGATAAATTATGTAAATAGCTGTGGTGATCCTTAGAATAAACAGCTGAAGTGGCAATAAGCTGGCCATATTATCAGCAGAGCCGATGACTGTTGGGAAGAGATTGATTAGAGGCCGCGAATCCCAAGCGAGTCCCAATAAATGATTTCTCATTCCATCTTTCTTACAATCGGAAAACTTATGGTGGGTGAGGCGACGATCTTCGTAGGGTAGGGCCTGTAGGAGCTGGATGAGTGTTGCCAATATTCTGTTGAATGGTGTGGATTGAAAAAGCAGTGGACTTTTAAATACCTCCAACAAAACTGCAAATCTTATCAGAAATAAAGCCCAAATATTTAGAATAAATAGCATAAGTAATATCTTACTTTACACTCGTCGGTAGCTTCTGGTACAGAATAAAAGATAGGTGATTGGTTCGTCGGGTATGGTCCAATCACTACATCATTCCAAGCCCACAATTTCACCGATGAAGACATGTTGTGTTTAGAGTATGGGACTGAGTCCTGGCAGTTGTATTTTAGCGTTTGGCGAACGGAGTCTGATCGATCGCGCAACCATATTAATTGTTCTGCTGATATCTGAAACAAATAAACCGATCAAATAGAGTGAACGGACTATGATAACCTCTTGATAAAGAGAAGGGCTATGCTACTCTGGAAACAGACATTCCTCGCATAGTCGACTACATATGTTAAGCTGAGTAGCCGAGCTTATCATATCCGCGCCACTACCTAAGAAAAAAAGGGCCTGGGAAAAATTGAACACTGAGGCTAATAGAGATGTAAGAAGTGTGGAAGAAGCGGGATAATCGGACCTCAAGTTGTAAAATGAGACTAGCGTTACTAGACCCACATTTCCATTGTGATTTTACAATATTTTTGCTCTTGTCCCGTCCAAACCACGGAGGACTTTTGGTTACTCAAACAAGAAGTTCCGCCTTATGAGAAAATAAAGATGATTTTAAATAGAATTCCTATAGTTTTCTAAATGTATCTTACATTATAATATAATTCTTTCATATCAATGCTCATTTCGAACAACCAGAAGGCTCCTTTACTGGGATTATGATTACACTCTGGCGTTGTTTTCTTTATCCTGACACATGTTTCCAGGCTTGTCATATTGCAGAAAACTTCAAATGGTTTCCCCGGTGGGCCCAAATAATAGGTGCTCCAGGCACATATTATTTGGGCCAAATTTGTTTCATTTTGACATTTCAACAACATTAATTGCGTTATTTACATTTTTGAGCAGATTTTTTTTTCGAATTTATGAAGCAATGGATTAGCAGTAGGTTTCAAAACGATTCAAATTCCGATTGATCATGTATTACGTAATTAGGGTACAGATTTCCATTGGGATTTTACAAAATTTTACTTTTGTCCCGTCCATACCACGGAGGACTTTTGGTTACTCAAACAAGAAGTTCCGCGTTATGAGAAAATAAAGATGATTTTAAATAGAATTCCTATAGATTTCTATATGTAACTTACAGTATAATATAATTCTTTCATATCAATGCCCTTTTCGTTCAACCAGAAGGCTCCTTTACTGGGATCATGATTACACTCTGGCGTTGTTTTCTTTATCCTGATACATGTCTCCAGGCTTGTCATATTGCAGAACACTTCAAATGGTTTCCCTGTTGGGCCCAAATAATAGATGCCTGGAACAAGTGTTATTTACATTATAATTATCTATATGAATAAACGGTTAACCATAGTCCCATCGTATATCACCTACTCGATCCTTCCTATACATACAGACAATGGACACCTCTTGTCTTAAACCAAAGCTTTATTTACTAGCCGAGTTTCCTTCCCTTTGATTAAAAAAACAGTGAAATATGTGTCCGACCCAAAAATTATAAGATGAACCTAAGATAACCTAAGCTTACTCCGATCACATTCAATTTGAAGAACTTTTATAAATGCAATACTCATAATAAGTATTCTTCTCACCACTTTTTACACCAGGATCTGCAGATTTACAAAGAACTTCTGCTGGCGATTCCAGTGTCCCGAAATCATCGGATTTTTCCGCCTGATCGTCAACTGTAATAAAAAATTACCACCATTTAAGAAGGTGTCTTAGTAATTTTGACGATTCAACTTGAATTTAATAAGTTGGTACCTAAAGCTCTTGCCACATTGACGCGAATCTCGCGTAGGACGCGTTGATTGTTCTAAAGATTAGGAAGCGTCTATTAGCACCAGTTTGAACGCCATACAAGTTAGTTGACACAATCGGCGCGGACGGATGTCCTGCATCAAACGCGGGATTCACTTCAGTTTGGCGGAAGTTTAAAGCCTTATTCAGCACAAGCTAGCAGCAGGGCTAACTGCCCTGGAAACTCTGGAAATATATACTTACATACATAATATTACCATTACTCATTAAGGTCATAAAAATAAACAATCTTTAGTAGAGAAGGTAGCGAGTTGAGAAATAAATATGTAATGAACAAAATTAATTATTGAAATTATTTCAGTGTTTATGTGTACCTATGTGAAATAATAACGGAAAAACATGCAAATAACAAATGTGTCGGACGTAAGAGAAGATACAAAAAATATTTTATTTACTCTTAATATGTATGGTTGTGCAACTTTAACAGATAGAGATAGATAGATAGATAAATAAAACATTTATTCAGTGCACACAAAAGACAAAAGCACAATTAAATGATAACAAATTACATGAAAACTGTCCCATTAAAATAGATGGACAAACTTTTAGAAATCATTCAGACCACCAAAATAAGGACAATGGTAAAATAAATTGAAGAAAAACGCATTTGATACAAGAAAAATAAATCAGCTAACGAAAATACACTAAAAATGTTGGTTACCCAATGCTATTTATTATTTTAGGTCAAAATAAAATCACTTTAATCAGTGTTTTTTTTGCTTTTGGTTAGACGAACTGAACGCTGTGTTAAAATTTGTCCATCCATTTTAATGGGAGCTCTTATATAAAAACAAGATATACAAAAAAGAAAAACATACTTATAGAAATGGAATGCCATTATGATATACTTCAAATCAAATAAACTTAACGCTAAAATTATACTGGATCCCCTGCAGTGACATACGGACGTCTAACAGACGACATAAATTGGTGTTGACAAAGTGAAAAAAAAAAGAAGTAGTGTGAAAATTAAAAAGTAATTAAAGCTCTGCATCTTGTTGCAGCATTTAGACGTAGTGATTAGACGCACAGCTTGCGCGGCCTCTGAGACATGGCGCACACTATGCGACTTGCGATTGCGACAGCTCGGCGACTAGATGCAACGTCGGGCTGCGGCTGACACTGAGCGTCGAGTTGCAGAGTCGCAGCGACAGGCTAGTCGCACGCTCTAGCTGTCGCAACAACTAGACACGGTGCACGCGCACACCTGACGACAGTCACATGACAGGTCAGCGTCAGACTTGTTGTGAGCGCTCAGGAAGGTGCACGACGTGCACGTGTGTTTGTATTGCGCCTTCGCCTTCGCATGATAAGCACTAAGCCAAGTGCAACTAGAGGCTCCATATTCATTCACAAGATGAACAGTAAGACCGTATCTCTCAAATACTCAAAGAAAATAATCACTTCTGGCATGACGTTTATCGTAACGTCTAGCCTAGTCGCAGTTGCAAACGAAAGCTCTGCGTCTAGTCGCAGTGACAAGACGCAAATGCATACGAAAACTCTGAGTATTGTTGCAGGGACTAGATGCAGTGACAAGCTGCACAGTTTGCGCTGGCACTTGAAGTACAGTTCCACTAATGAGTTCTTAATTCATACGTTTTAGTTGCCAAAAAATATAAATACTTACTATTTGGAGTATCATAGCAAGGGCAAACTCCATGACTTCCAGGAGGTCCAGGAGGTCCAACTGGCCCAGGCATCCCCATCGACCCCGTAGGTCCCTACAGGAGTTATACAACGGCTCATTTTAGTGTCAAACATTTAAGTGCAAAAATATTACATTTGATGCCACTTGCATCAAAATATGTCATTGCACTGGAGTCCTGATTGCTATTGCTGGCCAAACCGAAAGGGACGACTAAAGGATGCCAAGAAAGTAATGACAAATAATCACGCGTATAAAACGACGATTTTCAACACACAACGCAAAGGAAAAAAAAATCTTAAACATTTTGTAACCAATATTTGTGACAGATGTAAAAATGAGGTCTTGGTTTTTTTTCAACCCTTAAGCCTAGCCGCCAAACAGCCTAATATTAAAGGCAATGATTTAAAGCGGCAGTTGTTTATTGTAGTTCTGGTAAATTAAATATTACATAATGAATGTTTATTATCAAGTTCGTTCGTTTACTGCTCAGTTTTTACAGAGCAGTAAACGAACGAAAATGGACACAAAAGAAGTCGTAACAAATTATTTAAATGGGTAATTCAATCAATATTAGGCAGTAAAATGGCTCAACGGACCGTTAAGTGTGGGTTATTATCATATCGGAATTAGTCGATAAGAAATCCAACTTGGAAGTATCGCTCGTCAGCCGCAGCCGCGGCACTGCTCGCTCCGCGCGCTCGGATCGCGCGTGGTCGGTCACAGTTCTAACTTAACTTTTGGACAGGGTGCCCTGGGTTAGTTACCGCGACCAGTTCGGGTCACGTTTTGTTGGTCACAGTTCGAACCTAACCTATGAATTGCCTAACTATTTACCTAACTGCCCATTCCAAAAATTTTACTGGTCATTCATTTATTACACTACTGAGTATTTTTTGTAATAACATTGTATGATGAAATAATTATTTTTATTACTGTTCACGTATTACTGTCTCATTAATTTACCAACCGCCGAAAAACAAAATGACGTTACCTTTTTCAACTAATCATAATAAGTTCCCTAATGTGTATTTTTTTTTTACTAATATTAAAACATTTTTTTTTTGTTTTTATGGAACACTAATCAATGTCAATTTGTTGATAAACATATAAAAAATCATGAAATATAATGTTTATTTATCAAAACGTTATTTTAGTTTACATTTTTTTTTTTGTGAATTTTTAACTGTAATTATAATTTAAATATTCACAAAAAAAATAGGTATAAAACTTGCAACAACTAAGACTTGTCTCTGACTGTATATATCTGTGGCGTACTATCCGGCTCTAGAGCTAGGAATGTAACGTAAAAAACATGCGTTTACAATACACTGTATTGTGAAACTAAAGGCGGTACAATAAGAGCCATTTTCCGACCAAGTGTGTTGAAAAAACAGTTATTGTTAACATAGTTCTTTATTTATTGTCAGAACACAACATAATATTTCTTACCACTTTCCCATTTTCACCAGGCTCTCCCTTTTTGCCTGGGATTCCAGGTAGGCCCTGTGAAAAAAAAAACAAATGTAATATACACAAATACACTCTTGTTATTGTTTATTTCTAAGTTTACATCTGTAATTTTTATGGTGTACATAATATATAGAGATTATATCTATCTTATATAAGTTATCTTATATTTGGCTAATCAACTTATCTTCTTTGTTATACGCAACTTACTGTTTTTATATTAAAAGGTACAACATATTATCTTACTCTTCTTAAAACTGGGTTTGCTAATAAAATAGAGCCAAGTCAAATCGTATAAATAAATTTCAGGATTATCTACAGAGCTCAGCAGCACACATGACATGATTACTTGGCAAAGTATTATATTATATTATTTAAATTTTTGTGAATGTGACGACTATGTGGATATTTTTTTTTCTTTTCTTTATTTTTTTTCTTTCTCGTTTAGTTTAAATGATGGTCTGGCAGTTTGAGTAGTTTATGCGGCCTACCCTATCTTTAGTATTGTTCGTCGAGTTGAGCTGCTTAAAATCTGAGTTGAGCTCCACGATTACTGACAAATGCTTGCACTAACTGGACAGGTCCACTCAAATCTGTGTGGTTCTTTTCTGAAAAGACCCTTTCAGACACTTATCCACATGGTCCTCATATGGCCTGATCCAGATTATGTCTGGACTTTAAAAGAGACTGTGATCTCTGAGGTTTCGGCCTTTCTTCTCAGAGTAGTCAGATAGGAATCGCCGAACTCATCTAGTTTTTTTTTTTTTTTTGAGTGATTCCAGGTGGTACCCTATTTACAGAATAAACAATTTAATTTCATTTCGATCTCAATTCTTTTGATATTGATACTCTTAGTATTGAAATTGCCTCCCATTTTCACATGTACTATGGTTTTTATGGGATTGCATGTACTCCATACCAAACCAATTACATGGTACACACTGTTTAACCAATACTGTTTTCGCGCATGCAAGCTGCAGTGTGTAGCCTGGGTCTCCCCTTAACCATTCTAGCATAATAATATAATAATAATTCTAGCATTCCAGACTGCCTCGTTGGTCTAGTGGTCGCTAGCGCTACTGCTTAGCATGAGGTCCTTGGTTCGATTCCCAGGTCAGATAAATTGTTATTGAGTTTTTCCATTAGGAATTTCTCAGTAGCAGCCTAAGTCTGGATTTCAGACCGGTTGATGGCAATTGGATTGCCCCCTATTACATGAGACTTAAACATAACTGGCGAAATGTGGGTGTACTATAGGTACACTTCTGCCTAACCCCTCTATCAGGGATTGGCTAACGTTATAATTTTTTGAAGCGGTTTCGTCTTTAAACCCTTTTTTTTTATGGGAAATTATCAAATAACTTCTCCCGCTCTGGGCGGAGCAGGAGGGCGTGTCAGACTCTTACTGACTAAAACCCACCCGTGTTCCATCCTTCATTTGCTTACATCTCTTTGAGGCGCGCGTGGAACAAGGAAAAAAAAAAAAACTTAAAACCTAAGGAACGATTTGTTTCGGTTACGTTCGAACGGAACGTTATTAAAATATAAAACGTTTTTACCCATTTTTGGGTTGATCGATAGGAAACTCGCAACACAACCCTAATCAATACGTAAGTGGCAAGCGCATTGTAATCAATGATATAATGAGATAAAGATAAGTTACGATTTAACTAAACAAGTTCATGCTTGTCGGCGCACGTACCGTGCGCGTCTGCGTCCTGCGGAATAAACAGGTTTTTGAAAACGTTCTTAGTTCGTTTTCGTTCCGAACAAAATGTTGTACAGACGCCAGCACATCAACCTACTACAATCTGTCAAATTTCTTTCATAGATTTTCAACTTTATCACTAAAGCATAAGGTTTAAAGTTGGCTCGGCTTCCATTCTAGCCGGACGTAGCAGAATACCAGCTGGTATTTTACATGGTGCGACTGCCTATCTGACCTCCACAACTCTGTTACAGGGTAACACGACACGCCACGGTAAGACTGGTTGTCGGACTTTTGGACTGCTGACTACCCGTAACAACTGCCAAAGATCTACGAATGATTGCGTAGACGACGGCTAACGTGCTTTTCGAGGCACGGAGGATTATAAATGTAGATATGTAATCGATAGATGGCCATCAAAAACTGACCGCGGCAAGCGTACCTTCGATCGACCCGATAATAACATCCGCACGCTGTTATTATTTTGTCACTATCCATTGATGTCAGTAAAGAACAAGAAAAACTCAGAAAGTACCTATATTATGTATTGAAAATCACGTTGGTACTTTCCCAGATTTGAACCCACAACCTCGTGCATGAGAGGCGAGGCCTTAACTACTGGGCCATCACGACAACCATTCTAGCATGCAATTCATTCATTCATTACGACGTGTATTTTAAATTTTATACAAAACTTACGTTTGTACCCGATTCTCCTTTTTCTCCTTTAACACCGCTTGGACCTTGAGGTCCCTGAAAATAAACAATCAGTTAACCACAACGTAATTATAATTAATGGATTTGTTGGTTTTTGGAATGTCAACGCTTATATTTGGATGGTTCCAATCTTCAATGTATATGTGACGTCTCCCTGCAAACCATGGCCTATCCTCCATCTTGTGCCGTATATCCTGTCACCTCCACACGTGAGGACCGAATGTCTACGTCTGCGAATGGTATAAGCGTTGGAGAGAAAGGGACAAAAAAAAAACAAACAATTCGCTAGAATTTTTGTTTCATTTTTTTTTGCCCTGTACGAAGTATTCTTTTTTCACCTATACGTTAAAAAATATAACACTTCTGCGATGCGTGTATACGCGTTCATACAAAACTCCCATAGAAAAAAGGACGTTAAATTTGAAAAATTTCCGGGAATCTGTTCCATTTTTTATTTAGATAGATACTCATAGGTAAGTCGGTATATATGTTAGTCATATAATATATCTTACTATTATTCCATTTTTACCAGCATCACCCTTTGCACCCACAGCTCCAGGCACGCCCTGTAATAAAAAAAAATCACGTAATGAAAATCATTCGAAATAAACACAAAAAGGGGAAGAGGTCATTAAGCATTTAAAAATCAGTATTAGGTATAATTTCACTGTAAGTAAACATCTAAGGACGAATTTCACCAATGAAACTGCACGATTTCAGCACACCCAGAGTGTGTATTATCGAAGAACTTCATAATCTAAGCAGTTTGAAAACAAAATCCTATGAACTCGATGACCTCATCTGTTACTCCCCGGTTCTATAGAGGCCGAGCGCTGCAACCAGAAATAGTCCTTACGGTGTATAGATATGAACCTATTCGATGGTACAACTAGGTATCATCAAAAGACATAATGACATAATATTTATATTGATGATTGATGCTATTGAAATTCGACTAATATTACTAGTACTCACTGGCAAACCCTGGTCCCCCTTTGCACCGTCAATTCCAGAACTTCCGTTGAATCCCTGAAATTATTTAAAGAATCCGTTAGCCTTTAGTCATATGTCTAACAAACTAAACATTTAGACCTTAGGTAGGTACTGTAAGGTTTTATGCAAAAAGCAACCTTATATTGTACAGGCTGTTAAGAAAACAGCCATGGCTACATTCGAACATTCTAGCAATTTGTATTTAAATAAAAAAAGAATTTGATTTTTGTTTGATGAGAAGACAGAAGAAATCTAGCTACCGAGCAATGTGCGCGTCATCGTGCGCAAGATCATCACAATACTTAATAAACGTATAAAAATATCATCTATTATTGCTATGCCCTCCTCCCGCACACACACGTTGAGTTACGTTCCTCCAATGTTACAGTACCTATAATAAAAGTTCAATCGTTCTTAATTTATTAAATTAATTAAAATATTATGGACCTTCGGAAACTTGCATAAAGAACATTGCCAACAAATCGTTTGCCAAAAATTGTGACTGTAACAACTTAACATTTGAAGAACTTTTAAAAGGGTTATTAAAAAAAAAATGTGGTCATAAAAAACATATTTAGGCAGAACTACAATCAACACAGACGGATTCTCAAGGAATTACTTGTTAACGCAGTGACAGGCAAAAGAGAATTCTAGAGTTTGCGCCTGTGTGTTGTGCACCGTTGACCAACGAATTACACAGAAATATATGTACTATGACTGTGAGATTCCACTGATTCATAGTATATTTCTTCACAGTAGGTAGGTTAGTGCTTATCCGCAATTCCAAATTTATCCTTGTACAATTTACCTATTGGATTCTATTTGTAATAGTACTTACGGGAAGTCCAATGTCACCTTTCTCACCACGCTCCGGCACTGGTTTACCATCCTAAAAAAAACATTGTTTGTCTAAATATATAATTATTTCACTCGATACAGGTACAATTGCATACCAACAAGGGTGTCATGCAAGATGGCGCATGCATCGATTGGCATGATAAAATAAAACAAGAGAATTGTCAGCTTCAGATGACTGAACTATTTTCCGATGCTAATACATATTGCATACAGAGATATTGTTGACATCTTTCAATTTCTTTTCATGTTCTACCAAAAGACTGCTATGCTTCCTTAGCAACAATATCGTGCTAACTGTTGTATCTCACAAACTAACGTATCTGCACTGACTATGACTGTGTGTGTTCATAACATTTTCGTGTTTAAAAGTTTTGTAGCCTTAGGGCTTTAGGGCAACTACTAACTCAAAGAGCCATATATAAAAGTTATTAATTCATTAATAAAGCCACAAATACAGTAACATGATTGTAGCGCCCTACTGAAAAACTGTTGCCCTGGAAACATATCAATTGCTACTTAGGACAGTTAGCGGGGAGGGGGACGATATGTAGGTAAGTACTTGTGTACGCTTGCCGCCATTTTGATTTGTCACTAGCGCTACACTGAAATACACCTCTTCATCATCATCATCATTATTGGCAGCCTTGGTCCACCCACTGACGAGTGTTGGCCTCCTCTCTTTTGTGCCATGCTTCCTTGGTAAACAGTCCTCTTATCCACTCCTTATTAGTAGAATTTTACAAGCGGTATAAATATCAAATAAACAGAACTAAGCATTTACTTACGATAGTCAAACTGCAGGTAGCTGAAAAAAAAGAAATCGTTGAAAACTTACATTAGGAAGTTAGACTAGAGGGTTCAGAAGAAGAGTTCTTTATACAGAACATTACAACTTAACTTTAAATACCCCTAAATATTTATAGTACACATAACATCTACTGAGATAACAAATACAATACAATTCCTGATGGGGGAACAATTACAATACAATTCCAGGATTTGTGCCTGGCTGATATGGCAAAAGGCTTATGAGCCTTATGAGCTTTTAGCTACTCGTCCCCTTATGGCCTTATGGTATGTCATAAGGCCCATAGAGGGCGAGCCTTTTGGAGGAATTGTATTGAAATTGTTAGCACATCGGAATTAAGCATAACTACCACAATAACTTCTAACATACCTACAATTTAATTTCAACTCTTTATTAGTGGCGTTTGATATTATTATTATTCATTCATATATTCATGATAATTATTCAGATTTGTAATAGCAATCACGTCATTTCGTTTAAAATACGTTTTTATTTTTATTAATTTATTTATCTTTATATATATTCTTTTCTACTTTGTGAATGTGAGAACGCTGTAGTTTTAGTGAACTGTAGATTTGTCGACCATCATTATTCTGTTAAGTACCTGGCACTTGTTGAAAGACCTAGACTGTCCTCCCATACCTAATAACACTGTTATTTGAAAATATTGTAAAACTCAATTATTTTTAAAAGAAAAAAACGTGGAGTTTCTCGCCGGCTCTTTTCCATAGGAAACAACCAATTGGAACCGTGCACCTAGCTTCTGACGTTTCATGTAGATTTAGGTGGAAAAAAAATGACTTTTGAAGAAAAAAAAAACTGGCTAAATCTGGGTGAAATATAAGTATACCTTTGCCCTTTCCCCCTTGGGGGACAACAGGCGTGATATTTTGTTACGTGATGTCATTATAATATATTCTGCCGGGGTTGCGGGAAAGTCCGAAAGGGATACCGTGCCTCCTGGCAACGTACAGGCAACTGAAGGAACACGGGTGGGTTTTAGTCAGTAAAAGTCTGACACGCCCTCCCGCTCCGCCCATAGCGGAAGAAGTTATTTGCTAATTTCCCACCCAAAAAAAAAAATGTCATTGTATATTCAATGAAAAAAAAAAAAGAATGAAACATCTAGAATATTGTTAGTTTTAGTTGTGATTTAATTTAGGAGGACAATCTACCACAATACCCACAATAGGAAGGCGGATAATATTTCATATTGACGGGTAAATCAGAATAACTCGTGATAATTAATACATTTTAGTTTTCCATTATAACAACTTCCTGAGCATTATACAGCATCCTTGTAATGTTCCTGTTAGGTATTGGGGCCATAATGTAACCACGTGATTGTCATAACATTATTTAATACCTATTGAGTTATTACGGATAGGCTGCAAACAGATTACGTCCAGAATGGGTAATAGGTACTTGATAAACAATATTTTATATAAATAAATTGTACCTATAATGTATGAACTATTCGTAAAAAGGAACGTATCTGTCTGAACTACTAATTTCTAACAGTAAAAAGTTTATGGAATAAACACTGTATAACACACTCTAATTTAATGCTATAAGAGTCATTTTGCAATAAGCCTTTAACGATCACCAATACTTCAGTATCGTGTTGTCTAACTGTGTGTTTGCACTGCCGAAACATTCACAACAAAACATGTTGAAATTTCAATTTTCTGTCAATATTCCATACAATGTTTGACAGAAACAATAAAATTAGTGAATGTACGTACAGTAATGCGCATGCGTAACGAAAGATTTTCATTTTTGATTTGACACTTGATTTTCGAATTAGCGATAAACTGACATCAAAAATGAACAGTCAATTGTATAAAAATAAACAATAATGAAGTATTTAAAAGTATTTTATTGATCTCCTGATGTATTAAATCGATCTCCTGGTTTTTTTACATCACATCACACCGGCGCCGGCGCCACATCCGCTCGCTACTTGTTTAGGTCCCGCGCCTTAAATAACGCGAATCGAAAACGAAGAATTAGCACGGGTGGGCGATGCGATGCGACGCGGTAGATCGGGGGAATAAGAAACACGCGGACGAAGTCACGGGCAGAAGTTAGTATTTTTGTAAAATTGTCTTTACCTACCAAATTAATGGAAAGGAGGTATTTATTGAGTCTACTTACTATACTTTGTCGTGCATGTCTTATCGCCATCTTTCGCTTTCTAAAAGAAAAAATAAAGTAAAATTTTAAAGTTGGTGCAGTGGTATAAATTTGAATACATCTTAATAAAGTTTGCAACAAAACGTAAATCTTTATAATTTGTATATTTATGTATTACTCACAAGTGTCATTCCTGGAATTTTTGCTGAAACAAAATCAAAAATCGTAATTATAATGCTTGTTTCTGGTAGAGCCACACTTTTATGTTTGGTAAAATCAACAAAAGTCAAACTCAAAGCATTTATTTATTTCAATTAAATCAATTACGGGTACTTTTGAATTGTCAAGGGGTCATTCAGTCACAAAAATGAAGCTAAGTTGCCCAGTTTTGCCATGTCTTGTTTTCTTCCTTTTTTATTTGTTTGTATATTGGCACCTTGCAGCTATTTCCTAATAGCTAATTAGTCATTATTTAATCGAGTTTTTGTATGTTGTGCTGTTTTTTGTGTGCGAACGATTTATCTATCTATCTATCTATTTTATTTTATTTATTTTATTTTATTTATTTATTTTATTTTTTTTTTTTATTTTATTTATTTTATTTATTTTATTTATTTTATGTATTTTATTTATTTTATTTATTTATTTATTTTATTTTATTATCTTAAGAAAACTTACAGCTAGGTTATGCATATGTGAACAATAGTGAAAGAAGGCCAATTACAAGTTTTCACTGACAAAATTAGGATAGAACAAGAGACAGTAGACAGGTAAGAGAAAGTAAGAAGTAAAAGAACTCGGAGCGAATAATAAAAAATAGAACATGAAAAGTGTCAGTGATCCTCGAAGAAGCGGTTACACATCGTTTTTTTTTAATTTACTGACACTGGTGGTGAATAAGTCCAGATCATCAACATTCTGACACATCGAGTTGTATGATCTGCTAGCTCTAATAGTATAAGAGTTTTGTCTATATATACACCGTACAGAGGGAACATACAGAGGACCATGATTCCTAAAGGTAAATGATGGAACACGTAGCTCAATTCTGCCAAGCAATTCAGAACAATCGGTTGAGCCATTAGCTAAATTGAACAGAAAAGCCATGTCAGCAATTTTTCTCCGCTCGATTAGTGGCAGAATGTGATACTTCCTGCAACGACTATGATAGTCAGGTAAATAGATTTATCTATCTATCTATCTATCTATCAATCCAAACACAAAAAAGTCAAATATCTACTTCTTCTCAAACATGCTTGGAATTTCGAACATTATTTGACAACCTTCTTCGAGATAAATTGAAATTGCAGTACTGGTCAAATACATGCGAGCAACCGGCCAGCTGTTTGTATGAAAAGCCATATCTGTCGTGTTATTTAAAAATGAAACGAACATTTTACTTCAACACATGGCACCCAAGGAGGTAACTTATGAAAGATTTTATTTAAATATCGATTTGGCTTGCAAAAAGAGTAAAGTAAAGTCTCAGCCTAGCCTTTTCCCAACTATGTTGGGGTCGGCTTCCAGTCTAACCGGATGCAGCTGAATACCAGTATTTTACATGGAACGACTGCCTATCTGACCTCCACAACCCAGTAACAGGGTAATACGATACCCCTTGGTAAGACTGGTTGTCAGACTTTCGGGTTTCTGACGACTGGTAACGGCCGTCAAAATTCCATGAATGATAGCCGGGACCAACGGCTTAACGTGCTTTCTGAGGCACGGAGGAATCTCGGTATGTAAAGATCACCCATCCACAGAACAACCTTAGCAAGCGTAGCTTAACCTGATGGATCGACCCGTGCGGCTGTTATAACTTAACTACGAGCTTCGCAAAAAGAGTAAAGTAAAGTTTTTTATTTTTATATATTACATCTATTTTACATTCTGTGATTAGATTACTTCCTCAAACACTGACTTATTAAATTTTAGGGAAATCGACTACTTTTACAATGTTTGTAAATATGTGAGCACCATGTATCTATCACATAATTAATGTATCTGTTGTTGCTTCATTTTTTATTCTTTTTACCTATTGTGGTATAGTAATTTTATTCTTGGTGCATCGTCTTCACATCATATAACTAACTATAACTAATTTATCTATACAAAATATTGTAAAACATTTTGAAAGAGTAACGGTGGAGTTTCTTGCCCATTCTTCTCCATGCAAAAACTACCTTTTGAAAGGGGCGACTAGAATCTTTCAATTCAATTCAATTTTTTGTAAATTTTGATGTTCAAGAGTGCCTTATAAGGGCCCTATTTGAAATAAATGATTCTACTTTGACTTTTGACTTTGGTACTTTACACTCTTATCACTAATCTCTTGAAGTAGTGATCTGATTTCGAAAATTCTTCCACTGGCTTGTGCCACTGGGAAAACTAGAAAAAAGCTACCCTATTGCCCTATACCCTATGGGTATGTTTTATATTACAGTTGACTACAACGCGGGCGAAGTCGCAAGCAGAAGTTATAGGTATATTTAAAAAAGATTATGACATAAATCAAATTAATTACATAATAGTTACCTGATGCATATTGAAGTCCAAGAGTTACACAAACAAAAAATATAATGAACGGGGACATTTTAACGTCCATTTTTGAAATCGCCACAGACAGACTGACATGAATAGGGAAATAAGCATCCTTACTCATTGATTTAGGTTTTCCTTAACAAGTCTATTTATAAAAATGCCAATAATCTAGTTATGTGGTGCAAATTCTTCTTAAAAGGTAGAAACAGGTAGGAGTTGAATTAAAATATCTCAATATTTCACAATATACAAGGTGGAGACGACGATACGACACTAAATCAAACTGCGTCTATCAAATGCCGTTCCCAGTCTGCATATGAAAATTCAATCAAATTTATCAAATAGTTCATTATGGCTAGTCAAAGATTGGCAAAACCTATAGGGGTCATTTCCGTTTATTTTGACCAGAAATAGCACATTGAAGTGGTTAAATTTGTATTATTATCCTTGAACAACATTTTTCCTATCTACCTCACTTCACCTTTCAACTTTATTTAAGACGTTAACACCTTTTTTTCTTAATTATCTATCATGATTAGATAATTAAGAAAAAAAAGGTGTTAACGTCTTTAGTCTCATAATATTACCATACATCAACCCCGTGTCTCTAAGCACGAGCGCGTTACTAAAAGTTTCATAGAGAAGAAACTCTCACATATTTACATGTTCTCATTGTACAATATCTTTATGAATTACCATGTTCTGTAAAAGTTTATCAAAGTATTTTGATTACACCATTAATAATTATATGCTTATTTAAAATGATTAACAATAAACATTATAATGTCTAAAACAACATAATAGTTTGAGAAGTAAAAGTACATTCACAATTTTGTTAAGTTATACATACAATGGTTTCTAAAGTTTAAAACTTATTGCAGTAGGCCACTGTAGATTATAGTTCCCTACCTAATGAATGAGTGACGTATGTGATATAGATACTAAGTATGTTTTATATTCGTTATGTTACTAGGTCTTTCAAAATAAAAGTCTTGCTGATAAATAATTGGCTTTACCATTCTTTTTGTAATGATGTATTTAAGGTTATTACCAATTTTCAACTCTATAAAATGTTTATTTTGAATGGGCTATACATTTTAATAAGTAATTTAGAAAACGTTAATGACCATAAGAATTACACAATTTTGAGACTGATTATAAACGACTAACAAAACAGATTGATTATATTTTTAATAAATAATTAAGAAGTGATTTCGTTCTTTTAATTATGTTATGTGAAATAGCCCTAACATTTCCTTTTGGTTATGTTTTTGTTACGTTTTTTTTTGTAACGGTATTCATTGGTTTCATTTTTGTAACTGTACAAATTTTTTGAAAATAACCCATAGTCACTACTATTATTTAGTTTGAAAAAATCACTTTTTAATTTCTATGCCAGGATTTATTTGATAGTTCCAGAATACTCCTAAGCATTCGTATTAAGTACCTACCAGTGTTTTTTTTTTAATTTATTGTTATTTATTTATTTATCTTTATTCCAAAAAAGTAAGTAACTTATAACCTAAGCCCCACAAAACCGTTGCAATGGTTTGACTGTGGTCGATGAATCTCTAGACATACTTAAATGTACTTAAAACTAAATTTGGTCCCCACATTGTATATTATTATTTACTTAAGAGCGCCTATCCGTTGCCGACTTTTAGTCGGCAACGTCGCAAATAGCTGTCAAATATTTACCTGTTTTTATTAATTTGGCAATATATGTATGGAATATATATGTATAGTATGGAAATATGAAATGTGGCTAACTTTAGTTAGTTAGCCCGTAAAGTATTGATTATGAAATGCAATAATTAATACGGTTACACCGAATATTTACTTTTGAAATGTTTAATGTTATGTAAAAAAAGTATTTGGAAACTTTCCAAATGCCTTTTATACACCAAAAACGGTAACAACATCAAATTCAGTGTTGTAATTTCAATTCATTATTCTAGTTCACTAGTAAGCCACGTTTCATATTTCCATACAAATATTGCCAAATTAATCAAAACAGCGAAATATTTCAGAGTTCAGAGTTCAGAGCATTTATTTGTAAACATAGGTTACAGATACACAGGTGTGTGAGATGTTACATTTTTATAAGTTTAGAGAACTTATAAAAATGTAACTTACAAAACAGCGAAATATTTCAGAGTTCAGAGTTCAGAGCATTTATTTGTAAACATAGGTTACAGATACACAGGTGTGTGAGATGTTACATTTTTATAAGTTTAGAGAACTTATAAAAATGTAACTTACAAAACAGCGAAATATTTCAGAGTTCAGAGTTCAGAGCATTTATTTGTAAACATAGGTTACAGATACACAGGTGTGTGAGATGTTACATTTTTATAAGTTCTCTATGCTTTGCCATTAGGCGTACAAATATTAATATTAATTTCAGTTATTTAATTAACAATATCAAATGAAAATTATAAAATGAGCTAGAGTGTTGGGTAAAACAATATAATATTCCCCTGACAATTAATTAAGTTTCAAATAATAACTACAATGTCAAAACAAATACCAAATTAACTAAATATTTCAAAGATGTCAACAATAAAAATTTAAGATAAAACAGAAATGTCAAAAAAATGAAATAGTAGTTTAATACAAATGTCAAAATAGGTAGTAAATCAATTAAATATTTTTAGAATGTAATCAATAAAATATAAGCAAGTACAAAAACAATATAATATGATCCAAAATGTCAACAGTAAACTTAAAGTGTAATGTCAAATATAATGATTATTATCTGAAGGAGGGATTATAGAACTATCATCCAAATAGTCCTTTATTGAGTAGTAACATTTATCGATTAAAATTTTCATAAGTATACATTTGAATTTGTCCAGATTCAACGATTTTAATGTCTCAGGCAGCTTGTTAAATATTTTTGTGGCCATACAGAAAGTACTTTTATTCATTAAGGCTGTTCTCCCATGTGTTATTTCGAGCTCTAACTTATTTTTGCCGCGTAACTTTCTATAGTAGCTATTGGAAGCCATTTTGTATTGCGACATGTGTGTTTTTACAAATATATTAGTTTCGTAGATGTATAATGATGGTAGGGTAAGAATATTTAGGCTTTTAAAGAACGGTTGACAACTGTCGGTGCTATTTAGGCCACACATAGATCTGATACATCTTTTTTGAGCTCTAAATACAAATTCTCTATCGACTGAGTTACCCCAATACATTATGCCATACCTAAGTGTTGATGCAACATAACCGTGATATGCCGTTAATACCGATTCTAGGCTGACAGTCTTTGACAGTTTATAAAGAACATATGCGAATTTACTCATTTTTTTACAAATATCGTCTGTCTGGGATCTCCAGGTCAATTTTTTATCTATTATGATACCAAGGAATTTGGTGACAGTAGTTGACTCTGAGTCCCTAAATAACTAATGTCAGGAATCTTACTCGGAATTCTCTGGTGAAAATGCATAATTTTAGTCTTTTCTAAATGTATAATAAGATTATTTTTGTCAAACCATGATATAATTGTATTTATTGTATTATTGTATATTTGACATCTATTTGTGACGTTGCCCACTTTCAGAATAAACGTTTTATTGTATATTTGACATCTATTTGTGACGTTGCCCACTTTCAGAATAAACGTTCCCATATCTGAGATCAAATTCACTTTATATCTCACTCGCACCATACTGCTCGATGACTGAGTGAGAGCGAGACTGGGGTGTTGGTGGCTCCAAGGCACCAATAGTTTAGGTAATTTATTTTTAAGGTGAAAATAATGGTAATTAAAAAAAATATATATACAAAGTATCTGCTTTATATTTAGTTCAGTTATTATGCAAAGTTTCATCATCTAATTTGAAATATTTTTGAATACTAGCAGTTTATTCTTCGGTTTGAAGGTAACTTTGTAATTTTTTTCTATAGAGAAAATTTTATGAAATCGAATTTTTGTCAAACATAGTACTTAAAATTAATCCTCAATTTTAACATATATTTATTTCCACATTAATGCTGCAGTATTTTCGATATAACAGAGGATAATTCAAAACAATTTGAGGTATACTCTTAAAGACTTGATCGAGGTAGACCGCGGAGGTGGTGGTGTGACGATCAATATGTTTGCGGAGACAACATGACCAGAAATCGCACAAAACAAAGAGATTTGGCAAAAGGGGAGGCCTTTGCCCACCAGTGGGATACATTAAAGGCTAATATAATAAAAAATAAAAAAGACTTGGAAACTTTTAATAGGTATTCGCAAACATGAAATAGTACCAAAAAAACCTAATATACTGGTTAAATTCATCCAAAACACACTTCAACACTCTCGATGCTCATCCTTTGATCTTCATTACGAATATCTCCGATCCACAAATCAGCTATTGGTAGTCTGAATACATCTGGAGTTTGTAGTTCTATGATAGTACTTTTCCATTCAGTACTTCCTTCCTGAAACATTAATTATTTATCTTTAAATATTTTCCTAGCACGTCATATTCATATAAACAATTATCTTTATTTGCATTCCATAATGTTTAAGTCTTCAAATGACTTAAAAATAATGCATAATTATGGACCCTATATTTATGTATGGTGTCTGTTTGCATTAAATCATATTTTTGTCATGTATGTATCCGTTTTTTGTGTAGTATGTTTTTTTAATTAATATTTGCTTGAGTTTATTTATATGTCATATTGCTGGTTTCATCTTTCATTGCATCTGTTAGTTTATTAAATATTTTTATGTTATGTCATGACTGTATATCTAGGGGTAGGTAACATTATGTTCACTATTCTTTATTATAGTGCATTGGAAAGATAAAAACAGACTAAAATCCGTTTAACACTAGGTGATACTTAAATGATTGCGTAAATAAAAGCGCGCGGTTGGATTTTCAACGCTCGGCTTAGCGCAGACGTTCATTTAGGCGTCGGCTTATGCTATTGAAAAGAGTGTTTGCAGCAATATTCTGCCAATACCTCGATTATCAAAGAGCAAATCTAGTCAGGAATAGTGGCAAAACTTAAGGATGAACAGAAGTGTAACTAAACTATGATCAAACGAATATCACCATCGGTATCAATACAATTAAGTATGCTGCAAATAAAATACCTCCAACAAAACTACAAATCTCATCAGAGAGACCGCAGATTTACAATTATAAGTTGGCCGACTAAATTGCAGAGTATATCGATAGGTATAGCGACATATGCTAGCCCGTAGATCTTGTCCAATTCAATCTGTATCTGTGACTTGATAAGTTACTTTAGTTGGCCAACTTACAATTGTATGTCTGCGGGAGCTCTAAACATTCAAAATAAACAAATTTACAACGAATCGGGCTCGCACACGTACACCGCACCAATATTTAACACTAAATGGTACCTATATTTATTATTTGCTATCATAGCGGCCATGGTTGTACACACTCAGTGAAAATTTCAAGTGTCTACCTATTAGGGTTCAAAAGATACAGCCCTGTGACAGATGGACGGACAGACAGCGGAACCTCAGTGATAGGGTCTCATTGGCACCCTTTGGTTACGAAGCACTAAATAAAAAGTATCTTACCACACATTCGTCGGTAGCTTCTGGTACGGAATAAAAGAAAGGTGATTTGGTTGTTGGATATGGTCCAATCACTACGTCATACCAAGTTAACAACCTAATTGCTGAAGACAATTTGTTTTTAGAGAATGGTACCGAGTTCAGGCAGTTGTATTTTAGCGTTTGACGAACGTGTGTAGATTGCATTCGCAGCCAAATTATTTGCCATGGTGTTACCTGAAATAAATAGACAGATCAACATTAGTGAAATAATTTTGACATAATTATTCATCTGATTTTCAGGCACCCATTATGGTATTTCACAATGGGTGCCTGAAGATAGCCGGCGCCCGCGCCGCCGAGGCCGGCCTAGAAAGAAGTGGCAAGATGACCTGCATCCTAATTGCGTAACATACTTGCAATTGTAATGCCTTCTATTTTGACAATTCAACAACATTCATTGAATTTTTCAAACTTAAGAAGCAAAGGATTAATAGTTTTCTTCAAAATCCTTGTGGTTGTGGTAGAAAGTGTGTTACCCAATTGGGATGCAGGCGTAAACCATATACCTATGTATTTTTCTTGCAATAGGTATTTATACGCCCAACAATATTTAGTTTTTAATATTCTCATGCACCTAAGTGAATGAATGTATTCTTATAAGAATAAAGTTAATCAACCTCAACTATATAATAGTACTCAACTGTATTTACAACACAACTTACATTATATAATATTTCTCTCATGTCAACTCCTTTTGCGCTCAACCAGAATAATCCATTTTCAGAATTATGATTAACCACTGGGGTTTTTGTATTTCTCTTTATACACGTCTCTCGGCTTGTCATGTTACAGAACACCTTGTATGCGTTGTTTTTTGGTCCTAGATAATAGTAACCTGCAACATTGAACATTAAAATATATACTTTAATGATATTATCTTTGATTATTTATAAGTCTACTAGATAGAGTGTTGCGCTGCAAAAGAACTAAAACGAACAGGCCAACTTTTATTGCTGGTCTGCGTGACAGCTGTGAAACTAGCGGCACGTCATTCTGTTGTATTGTTCTTTTCTAGTGTGCGTGCATTTAGCGGCTAACAGTTGGACGCTATATTTTTCGAACATGGGTTTTAGTCTGTCTATCTAGGCCACTCTATCGCATTGGATCGCAGATCTGTAATGGTAGTAGTAGGTAAGGTTTCCATAAATAAATCAATAAATATTTATATCTTTGGATATTATTATTATGAAAAAACAAAGTCTCTAACTGTTGGCCAATCGTATGCCAAATAGTCGATCCACCAAAAATGTCTTAAATAATTTGCTTTAATTTTTTTTAAACCTTTTTCGTGTTTTAAGTTTGGCAGCTCTTTATTTTGATAGACATTAGTCATGGTGGGTACTTAAAAAAAAAACTTATTTTTATAAAAAATCCGCCATTTTGATTTTATATAAACAAAACCTGAAATGCTCGTCTAAGTCGCGCGATGGTTATAATATATAGTATTTCATATTTTAAAATCCATCTATAGATATTGCCATCCACAAAGACGCGCCCCCACTCTTACACCCCTCACTTACACTGCTTACAGTAGGTACAGCTTACAACAGTAATCGCGGTAAGGAAGAAGAGTACTATGAGAACACTATGTATAGCTATTAGAACTTGGCTGCCATGCAGTAAGGCATGAATATACGCTTATTTGACAACTTAAATTATAAAGCCGCTAATAAACCTAGGCATTCTCTTGAAATTAACATAATGTTAGCTTATTTGCAGTTTAATACTTTCGTTGTTCTGTTCAACATTTTTTTTTACAACGGCGAAGACTCTTTGTTCTTTTATAAGAGAATACCCGAGTTAACTAACAGCTTAATTATTCTAAATTAATAAAGTATACTTCTCACCGCTCGTAACGCCTTCTGGTGCCAATTTACAAGGAACTTCTGCTGGCGATTCCTTCGTCCCAAATTCTTTAGTAGAATCTAAAGCTGTTTTAATGAAAATGTTTAGGAATTGGTACTTTGATTCGTGTGCGCTCTAGTCGAAAATAGTTTGACGAGCCAAAGAGAGATGGCGGTGTTTTCAACACAACAACATTTCTACTTCGGCTGGCCCAAACTGGCAGCTGGCGACACGACATTCAAATAATGCCGTATCTCAAAAAATTCTCGTATTGGCTCATAATCAGATGATTGTCATATTGGTTAGTTTACACAGTTTTTTTTAAACAGCGTGCGTTTATAAATTTTGTGTCGGCAAATCTGCTGAGGATTTGACCCTTGATAAAATAATACTCACTATCTTCAGGCAAACTAGTAGGGCAAATCCCAGGTCTTCCAGATATTCCAGGAAGTCCAATCATACCCCGCCGCCCTTTCAGCCCCCTAAGCCCCTAAAGAAAGTACAAAAATAACTCAATATAGCATCAAAGGTTATTGGAAAAATATTTAGAGGAGCCCCCTAACCTATAAAAAAAAATAAAAAAACGGCTGGACCTTTTTGATTGTTTTGTATTTGTTCTTAATTGTAGGAAAATTTAAATTTTGCAAAGGTGCCAGGAAAATTACAAAATTTGGGAAAACCGAAAGTATTTTTTTCTACGGAATTTGTATAAATTATTGAAAGGAAAAAAATAAAGGATTAAATTATTGCTGTTGGGGCAGCTAGTTGTTTACTTAAGTTTACAAGGGTACTTGCAATTTTATTAAATTAACTAATTTAGGTAAGAAAATTAAATAATTATGGAAATCAGAAAATTGATCGGGGGATTTCCGTGCTCAACAGACGTGCTTGCGACTACTGCTTACATCGACGTAGCAGTAAATTTTTATTTTTTTACAAGCTTTAGTAGTCAGAATTTTAATTCGATTCCAGATTTGACATTAGCTACTGTCATTTTGTGAAATAATGATACCACATAATATAATAGTGTAGTGATGAACACAAAAATCGATAAACAATCAGTGTGTGTGCCATCAGTGTGCCAATTAAAGACTAAATTATTGATTTTTATTTAAATAAATACATAATTATTCATAATAATTATTTATTAATTAGTAATCGCTGCTCTATTTTATAAAAAGTTAATATTTTTGTTTTTATATTAAAAACAAAACTTATAATAAAAGAGCCTAGATAGTTTTCAGTATTGGCAACCCGTGCGCGCTCGTGCAGCTATCGCCATTTTGTTTATCGTGTCATTCGGCTTCATTCTCCCAGTCTGACTGCACGAATATCTTATTTCATTGCGAATCGATATTTTGTTATTTTGTTGGGTTGTTACGTTGTGTTTGTTGTTACGTTTATAGTTTTTTGTGAACTTTGAGTGAATCTATTTGTTTTGGTTTTCCATCAAAATGGATCCTCAGCCAAGTACATCATAAAAAGACGTGGATGTTTTCTTGTCCCCAAGAAAAAAACGTCCACGAAAAGCTTTCACTGTTACTGAAAAAGTAATGATCCGCAACGCCTACAAATACGTGAAAAATGAAATTTCTGCGCAATTGGAGGCCTTTGAATTTGTGGAAGAAAATGAATGTATGAGCAAAGTTGCTGACATATTATGCTGTTTGTAACGTTATGAAGGAAGTAAATAAAGGTGCGCCGCCAACTCCTCCTAAAAAACTGGACCAAAGCGAAGTTTCAAAGATAAAATTGATGAATTTACATTCTCTGCAATACGAAGAATTGTTCATCAGTTCTTTTACCGAAATGAACCTCCAACCATTGCAAAGGTTAGTCAATCAGTCAGACAGTATTATTTTATACCTACATCTTTTATATATAAGTAATGATTCCAAGCTATTATAAAATTTACTATTTTAGATTTTACAAGTGATGAACGATGATTCAGAAATGCCCAAGATATCCAAAGACACCCTCAGAAAAATTTTGAAGCATCTTAATTTTAAATTTGTTGCACGGTCACGCAAGAGCACACTTATTGATCGAAATGATATAATAACATGGCGCCAGCGTTATTTGCAATCTATATGTCAGTTTCGACGAGAAGGGAGACATATATATTATCAAGATGAAACTTGGGTTAACGCAGGTAAGGCTAACATTTATACACAAAATGAATTTATATACATTTTACATTAAATTTAATAGTAATATTGAATGTTCATGTACTATATTTATTTTAAGGTCATACTGTAAAAAAAACTTGGGTGGACAAGAAAGTCACATCATCTCGACAAGCGATTTTGGAGGGACTGACCACTGGATTAAAAAATCCATTGGAAAAGGCAAACGTCTCATAATTAGCCATATAGGTAGTGAAGAAGGCTTCCTGGAAGAGGGGCTCATGATTTTTGAAGCAAAAAAAAATTGTGAAGATTACCATGATGAGATGAATGCAGTTTGTTTTGAGGAGTGGTTCGCTGGAGTCTTACCAAAATTAAGACCAAACTCAATTGTGGTGATGGATAATGCACCTTACCACTCCCGAAAATTGGAAACGGCACCAAAAATGAGCTGGAAAAAAGCTGCCATTCAAGATTGGCTTTTAAATAAAAATATTCATTACGAACCAGATATGGTTAAAGCTACGCTTTTAGAACAGATTCCACATAACGAGTCTTTTAATAAGTACGCTGTTGACGAAATGGCAGTACAACATGGGATCACGGTTTTAAAACTGCCCCCTTACCATTGCGAGCTAAACCCTATCGAATTGATATGGGCGCAGGTAAAGGGGCATGTAGCTCAAAATAGTAAAACCTTCAAATTGACAGACGTGAGAAATTTATTTCAGGAAGGCATTCAAAAAATTACGGCTACCGAATGGTCTAAATGCGTATCCCATGTTGTCAAAGAAGAGGAAAAAATGAGTAGGCTAGATATGTTAATTGACAATATCACAGACACATTTATAATAAATGTTACAGAAAGTGACAGCGATAGCGATAGCGATGACGGCGACAATTTATTAAATAAATTATTACCATAATACATAGTATCTGTTTTATTTGTCATGTTCCTTCATGATCAAATTTTTTTATTTATTTCACACACAATTATAAAAGAAAAGTCTCAGATCGTTAATTAATCGTCAAAACTAAATTATCGGTTCAGAAATATTTAATTTCCTGATATACTTAGTTTACGAAAGTAAAATTATAAACGAGAAGAATCGATCCAGAAATATTCCATTTCCATATCGAATAATTTCGCAACGTCACTATTTAGTACTTGTCATAACGTTGCAACACTGAAATTGTCAAATCTGGAATCGAATTAAAATTCCGAGTTATATGTATTGTCATCATCTATTTTACAAGCACTTCCTAGCATCAGATTGAGCTGAAACTTGGCATAAGTACTACTCGGACATTTTAGAAATATGAAATCATGAAGCTGGTCTGATGATGGAGCCCGAAGATAGCGATAGGAACTCCTCAACTACAACAGTTTTTGTAAATCGTCAGAAGCCGACTTACACGGCGGCGTATCATTTAACAAGTTTAGGAGATCAGTGTCTAACACGTGTGGGTTTTAGTCAGTAAGAGTCTGACACGCCCTCCCGCTCCGCTCCGCCCAGAGCGGGGGAAGTTACTTGATAATTTCCCATGCAAAAAATAAAAAATAAAATGGCACGGGAGTGCATAAACAAAGCAATAAATATATATTTTTTGTAAATTCATGTTCATATTAAAATCTTAGATATCACTCACACTCATACCTTTAGTGGTAACATTTTACACCCCAAAGATGGAGCCGGAAGTTGGTCATAGAAACTCCTCAATCAAACAAGATAGCGCCATCGTGGTTGGACTCATTGGATATTGGTATTGACACGTGTTATTTGACTAGGAGGTGCCCAGGGTCTGGTTATAGAGGCGTAAGGTGGCCACAGGAACTCCTCGATCTTACAAGATAGCCCTGCAGTGTTGAGCTCGTTGGATTGTCTTACACTTAAAAATAAGCCTCAAGCTTTTAAGTAAAAAATTAAAGTTCTATGTTTACGTCAGTTTTATTTAGTATTTTTGGTTCATAAGTTTGTTTAAAAAAAGGTTTTTACTAATATTTTATTTGTAAATGGTAAGATTTCGGATCGTTATAAAACATTAAAAAAAAATATACTCACTGGCCTTCCAAAGGGTCCTTTTAAACCGGGCATTCCTTGAGGTCCAGGGAAACCCTGAAAAAATTAACGAGTTTTCATTACGTGTGCTGTAAAATAAATATAAATAAATAAAATTATTTCGCGTTTATGAAGGCGAAGGTATATCGATTACAAAGCACAGATCTATGTTAAAAAAATTATTAATCATTAAAATCTGACACTAACATAAAATGAAAGATGACAAAAACTGTAAATAGTATTTCATGAAAATAAGTATGATAAGTAATAAAAATGGTATCTTTGTCAGTCGGTTATGAATTATTGTTTGTTTCTTACCACAATACGTTATTATAAGAAACTTCTACTGTTGTAAAGCTGCTAAATTATGGTATGTTTTATCTCAATCAGTTGTGTGTGTGAGAGTGAGTGTGTTGAACGAATGTTATTTTTTTACTGTGCAAATACAATCAACCTTACATACCTATATTATCGCTCAAGAAATATTCTGAACGCAATGTTCTCTAAATGAGTAATTCATTTGGAGTTAGCGCCTCTCGGGTGCAACAGTCGAGCAAAATGAACTATTGTTATACTGTTGTTCCACACACGGAGACGCCTTAGCAGCCGCTGCTAGAGGCAGAACGCTTAGCGGCCGCTGCTAGAGGCAGAAACCTTAGCGGCCGCTGCTAGAGGCAGAAACCTTAGCGGCCGCTGCTAGAGGCAGAAACCTTAGCGGCCGCTGCTAGAGGCAGAACGCTTAGTGGCCGCTGCTAGAGGCAGAACGCTTAGCGGCCGCTGCTAGAGGCAGAACGCTTAGCGGCCGCTGCTAGAGGCAGAACGCTTAGCGGCCGCTGCTAGAGGCAGAAACCTTAGCGGCCGGTGCTAGAGGTGGTATTGTCCTCTCTTTTATTTTGTGCTCATATCACGTGTCATTTTACGGGCTTTTTTGAACCACAAATTCAAACTACTAGATACTCACCATATCTCCTTTTTCACCTTTCTCAGCATATTCCTGAAAAAAATCGTTTATCAAAAATAGTTCACATAGAATCACATGCCTTTTCGTACTTATTTGGATTAGCTAAGCCTAACCTTTTTCTAACTTGGTTGGAACGAAATACCGTATTTTACATACTAGAAACTGCCTAACCAGTTCCCTGGGTACTAGGATATGTCTTAGTAAGACTGGTTGTCAGTCTTACGCGGTTCTGATCAGTTAGTAATTTGTTTCGAATAAGAAAAACGCACTGAACTGACAGACACGAGTGATCCTATAAATAAGGGTTTCTTATTTTCATTTGGACTATATGTCTACATAATTTTACTGAACAGCAATTATTGGTAATGTTACTATTGTACTACTTATATAAAACTGCTCGCTATGCAAAGCGGTGGAATGTTGTCCGATACCAACAAAGTTTTTTCATTGTAGTATTTCGTGTACAATTTTTTAAATTAAATTTAGTTTGTGTAGTATGCAACCAAATTATTTTCAATCCAAAGGACCCACAGGCCACCATCCTAACAGTACGGAACCCTAGATAAAAGAAACTTAAGCCGGTAGTCTTTATTTGGCGTAAACAATTGTAAAATTACTAAAATGAAAACGTAAAGATGTATGCTACTTACGTCGATTCTATGTTCTTGACCTAATGCTGAAACAAAAAAAAGTAGGCACTTAATTAATTACGCTATTTCCCAATTGTTGATAATGTGGCGTGGTGGTTGTTATTTTAATTTTATCAAAATTTGTTTTGAATTTCAGTTACCTACCTAATTAATAAAAGCCGGCCAAGTGCGTGTTGGACAACGCACAATGAAGGGTTCCGTAGTTGGGATGAATTAATTTTATCCCAAGAACAAACTTAACATTGTAGTTGAAAAACATGTTCTTCCATACAGAATGTATGAGACAACATGTTATTTTTAGCTTTAGCTGGCAGGACAGCTGGCAGACACACTTGCCTCTAACAAAAAATAGCACTTTAAAGCTTAATATTTCGCAAACGGATCCCTGAATTGAAAAATGGTTTTCACACACCCACAATATTTTTGAACGACCTTTCCAACGACAGCCGTGGATAGACGAGAAAAAAAACATCCCCACTTTTTAGGTTTAGGAGAAATACTACCAAAAAAATGTTTGCTTGATTTACATGCCAAATTACAGCTTTCTAGTACTAACCGTCTCTGAGCTAAGCCATCGACAGACGGACAGATGGACAGACAGACGGACAAACAGACGGACAGACAGACGGACGGACAGACAGACGGGCAGACAGACGGGCAGACAGACGGACAGACAGAAAGACAGACAGACGGAAATGGTGAAACTATAAAAAAATTCGGTGTTTGCTAAATGTAACCTTAACGAAATGTCAAAACAGACAGGTCTGGTAACAATTTAGAAGCCGCCCAGCCCCTTTTCGGACTACCTACTTGCATTAAATGCCCCAATTTTACTATGAATACTAGTATTTTAATATAAAACTGTGACTGTTTTTTAGCGTTCACAAAATTTCCTATTCTTTCTTCTGACGTCCAAGTTATTGTTTAGAATAAAACGAGCATTTTACAAATTAAAAACAAAAGATTAGGAGTTCGTTACTATGTTATTTAGAAGTATCACTTTATTTATTATTTTAAAAGAAAGAGCGCCTGGAATTTTCATGTTAGTAACATCAGTAAAACAGCCTGTAAAAAGAAACCAAGGATTGCTTAGGATTGTTTGTTTAAATATTTAAAATTTTAGAGAGCAAGCTCTTTAACATGTCGTAGTTTTTGTGTACACAATATTTCATAATGAGGCATGCAACTATACGAAGGGGTCCGATAGGACCGATGCCTGCCGGGGTTGCGGGAAAGTTGGAAAGGGATACCGTGGCCCCTGGCAACGTACAGGCAACTGAAGGAACACGGGTGGGTTTTAGTCAGTAAGAGTCTGACACGCCCTCCCGCTCCGCCCGGAGCGAGAGAAGTAATTTGATAATTTGCCATCCAAAAAAAAAGGCATGCAACTATAGAAAAAGTGGCCGTTTCTTTGGATATACAATTTTAAGAGGATATTAGTATTTACTGTCGGAGTTCTTATTTTTGACATTTCTTTGTCGTATTCTAAGGTAAAGGACAGTATTATGAATGGGTCCAGGTTGTCAAATAAAATTCTAATTAAAATGAATTGTTGTC
Organism: Xanthia icteritia; assembly: GCA_949128155.2. Lineage (NCBI taxonomy): Eukaryota > Metazoa > Arthropoda > Insecta > Lepidoptera > Noctuidae > Xanthia > Xanthia icteritia. The sequence continues at coordinate 7,476,167 of OX421942.2, read as the reverse complement.
ACTTGAAAGTTGGTAGATAACGATTCTTTGCCATATTGAATTTCAATTATGTCTTAATTTTCTATGATGATGGCACGCAAAGCATTGATGTTTGTAACAAAACGTTATTGTTAGTTAAAATGAACTGCCTGGACCGCTGATTTGACACCAGAATTAATTATCTAACTGTTCTGTTGACCACAAGACTATTTTGACTGAGGTGTGTGCACTGTTTAAGATAGTCGTGCATGGAAAAACAGCGGTCGTAGAAATTTTTTGAAAGACGCACAAACCGTGCGCCCGTTGGGATTACCCACGAACAAGATTTTTCATCCCTGATTTAACCCCTTTGGAGAATGTTAGTGTGTTCACTTCAGGGTTCATAAGGACCTATTGTGCGAAACATCATGCTTCTAGACCCCTAAGCCTGTGGGGCTAGAAGCATGATATTTGCTGTGTATTGTCAATGTCAATGATTGAATAAATTTAAGATTTTTATTAAGTTGATAAGCCGTGTGTCCGATGGAATTTCCCATCGGAAAAAATGACGAACTACCTACAAAATTTCTTCCACCATTTAACTCTTTTAAAGGATAAACGTTCAGAAATCCTACCACTTTCGTTATAAAAAGAACTCCTAAAATTTCATGATTTTAGACCACGCAAAACCAGGCTGTGCGTTGTCTTTCAGTGAATGAATGATTTTAAGATTTTTAATAAGTAGAAGATTTTTAAGACATACCTGTATTTTGAAGTACCAGAGTAATAAAAACGAGTAAAATGCATGAAAATACTTTGGCGTCCATTTTTTCAATCGTCTGCAGGCACACTGAACTAAGTAAAGAAATTATATTTATTTTATAGTGTAGGTAACACGATTTTCCTTGTTATATACAGGGTGAACTGTGGATGGAGCGATTAGGTGATAATTAGCAGCAAGTATCGCAACTGCGATTGTCGCAACCCTGTGAGTGGCTAGAGAGGCGCCTTGGCGTCCTCACCTTCTGCCTGACGCAGGTCCTCATCGGACACGGTTGTTTCGGGAGGTTTCTGTTCCGGATAAGGCGGGAGGAAACGCCCCGGTTTCATCAGTGCGTGGATCGCCCGGAGGACACGGTGAAGCATACGGTGGAGGTCTGCCCGGCTTGGGCAGAGCATCGCCGTGTCCTCGTGGAGGCGATCGGTGGTGGCGATCTCTCGCGTCCGGCCCTGGTCCAAGCCATAGAACGGAGCGAGAGGCCATGGGAGGCTGAAAAGCAGTAATGCTCGCGAAGGAGGAGGCGGAACTCGTGAGGGAAAGGCAAATTTCGCACCCTCACGCCCCTAGCCGCCGCAGGAGACGCCCTGGGCGTCGGGAATCAAGAGCCGATTTCCGGCCACCGCCCGTAGACGCGGGCTTGCGGACGGTGAGCAATGGGTAGCTCTAGATAAGGACCAGGCCCGGGTCGACGGCACGTTGTGTTCCACGCGCGCTACAAAGAGATGTCAGCAAATTAAGGGGTCCGATAGGATCGATGCCTGCCGGGGTTGCGGGAAAGTCCGATAAGGATACCGTGGCCCCTGGCAACGTACAGGCAACTGAAAGAACACGGGTGGGTTTTAGTCAGTAACAGTCTGACACGCCCTCCCGCTCCGCCCAGAGCGGGAGAAGATATTTGATAATTTCCCACCCAAAAAAAAAAGTGTATGGCAGCTAGTTAAAAACTTTAAGGTTATATCAAAACGACCTAATGACCAAATTATACCTGTGACATTATTATTAAAACAGTCACTGTTTAAGTAAGTAGATTAAAATATATCGTATACCATCATGATAATTATAACTTTAGCAGGACATCATTCATTTAGTGGTATCACGAGAAATGATTGGATAAAAACTAGTGCCCTGTCAGTGAGCTGGTTTTGGCGCATGTGCTATGGAGTTATACGCATGTGTCAGTCTGAGGAAAACGCAAGACGAAGATGAAAATGCAAAGTGCGCACGAAGTAAGTGTTAACTTGATAGTTAACTATCAATATTACCATCCTGTATATACATACATTATATATTAGTATCCTGTATATATTAGTGGCTAAAGTCATACGACTTTAGCCACTAATTATATACTGTACAAATAATTCATTTCCGTTTCGAAATAGGTACGTTAATTAGTACTTGAATAACATTGTTATCTTAATTCTATTTCCTTTATTTCACTTTCAATACTTATTATTTATTTTTTAAAATATTTTTATAAAAACATTTAAAAATATAAAAAAAATTAGCACATCGCCATCAGGAATATGGTCCAAGCTGCCGGTGGACAGGGCTCTAGAGAGAGGAACCTCCTTTCTATGCTTGCCGTGTCCAGGAGTACTGCTTTCTGCATCAAGCCTTTGACCTAGCCGAACAATATTCAATACTCAATTCTTTATTGCATTCCATATCTATTACATAGATGGTATAAAAAAGTACAAGATCAATATGGACCCTGTCGGGTACGGCAAAATTAGAAGAGAGGAAGAGGGCTAAATAACAATTCAAGCAATTAATATTATTATAAATTAAGTGTAAGATGTGTTTAATTTTATTATTATTATTATGTTTGTGTATATAGGTGTAATTTTGAAATTTTGTATTGCATATGAATAATGAGAGCCTCTTGAGGTGTTGGTCGAGGCTTTCCGCTATTGGGCTACTAACCATAACGATTATCGGTACAATGATTGCAGAGTCTACGTCCCACATGTCGACAACCTCGTGTGCTAACACAAGTTACGTGTTTTTTTTTATCTATATCTGCTTTCACGAGATTCTCGTCATGAGGGACAGCAATATTAACAATCATTGCACGGCGCTCTCGTCGATATAACACCATCAGGCTTATTGTCTACAATAGTCCTGCCAGTGATGATAGATCGATCCCAGTACAATGTGGCATGACCAATCACGAGAACCCATAGTCGTCGAAAACAGAAATAGTCAGCATAAACGAATTCAGCATGGGAATATATATATATACCTATATATGCAGCATGTATCAAAAGGGTGTGGTAAAAAATAAAAAATTGTCCCATAGACAACTTCAATACCTACTCGACGCAAATTTATGGGACTGCTGATAATTTTCTCTCTATTACGATGTTGGTCCCATGGAAAAAGTTGTTCAGTGTGATGGTCTGTACCAGGTTAGGTTTTTCTATCCCGGAATTTCTCAGTAGCAGCCCGGAGTCTGGATTTGTGCCCGGTTTTTGGCAATGGGCTCGCCCCCTATTACATGGGACTTAAACATAACTGGTGAAATGTGGGTGTACCTGCTATAGGTTCACCTCTGCCCAACCCTTCGGGAAAACAAGGCATGATGTTATGTTATGTATATGTGTCATTTTTTGCGGTGCGTATTTTCATTGCGTTGCGTTGCTCGTCTTAAACCACAAAACCGTTGCAGTCGTCAATCTGCCTAAACGTAAACAGGAAATCCAATTAATGTCATTATTTTAGCGACTGATTACCAAACACCGATAAATATAATTATTAATTAACAAATTCAAGACGATAGGGTAATAAATAATAAGTTAATTTTAATTACAATAATACATTATCTTGAGGAAAAAATTTCATGTTTTAAATTCGGTGTAGGTAAATAAAAATGTGAAACATCAATATAGTGCTATCGAACTATTATTAGTTTTTTGTTATCGAGAAGTTCAAATGTTCTAATAATATAATAAAAAAAACGACCGACTTAAAAGAAATGCGTAGTCGCTTTTATTAAGTCAATGTTTTTTTTTGTAAATATAAAATAATGTTAAGACAAGAAAAAAAAAAACAAACCTACAGATTTAAGTGGACTTCTCCAGTCAGTGCAAGCATTTGTCAGTAATCATGTGGCTGAACTGAAAAAATGTCTTACTAACTTACTAAACAAATAAATATAACAAAGAGGACACTTAGGCGTCGAAGTACTCGTAATATTGGTTAACAATTTTTTTGGTAATTTTCTGTTCACTGTAATGTTTCGGACTGCCTCGTTGGTCTAGTGGTCGCAAGCTCTACTGCTGAGTATGAAGTCATAGGTTCGATTCCTGGGTCGGGCAGTATTATTAGGTTTTTCTATATGGAATTTCTCAGTGGCAGCCCGGAGTCTGGATTTGTGCCCGGTTGTTGGCAATAGGCTCGTCCCCTATTAAACATAACTGAAGAAATGTGGGTGTACCTGCTATAGGTTCACCTCTGCCCAACCCTTCGGGAAAACAAGGCATGATGTTATGATTGTTATGTTTATGTGTAATTTTTTGCGGTGCGTATTTTCATTGCGTTCCGTTTACTCTACTTTAAAAGAAAAGCGTTTGTGTGCATTTTGAGGTCCCTCGTCTTAAAACCACAAAACCGTTGCAGCTAAAATAATAAATGGTCAGTCTGCCTAAACGTAAACAGGAAATCCAATTAATGTCATTATTTTAGCGACTGATTACCAAACACCGATAAATATATTTATTAATTAACGAATTCAAGACGATAGGGTAATAAATAATAAGTTAATTTGAATTACAATAATACATTATCTTGAGGAAAAAATTTCATGTTTTAAATTTGGTGTAGGTAAAATAAAATGTGAAATATCAACATAGTGCTATCGAACTATTTTTGTTGTTTGTTATCGAGGAGTTCAAATGTTCTAATATAACAAAAAAACAACCGACTTAAAAGAAATGCGTAGTCGCTTTTTTTAAGTCAATGTTTTTTTTTGTAAAATATAAAATAATGTTAAGTCAAGAAAAAAAAACATATTATCTTTCAGTTTTAGTTGTGTATACTACTTACTAAGTGAGTATAACAACATCATCAACATAGATGAACTGGATTAAAAAAGAAAGTTTTCACTGCACGGCGACGACTAGCAAAGTTGACAAAATTGATATGAGACCACCACGCGGGTCTAACGACTGCGACTTACGAGTTGTAGGTCGTAGTTTGAACCCTCACAAACACATTACTTTGTGTTAATTATTTCATCACCACTGCTCTCAAAACGGTGAAGGAAAACATCGTGAGGAAACCGGCATGTCCTAGAACATCTACCAACCCGCACTGGGCCCGCGTAGTGGATTACGACCGATCCCCTCTCACAAAGAGGCCGCCGGTTTCCCAACATTGTAGGCTGATTATGCACCGCGCGGGTTTACACTACCAAATAAAGAAGATTCACGGAGATATTGCTGTAAGTACATATGACTAATAGAGAAGTATGGAAGGAAAAGACAGGTTGTGCCGACCCCAAATAAATTGGGATAAGGACAGGAGAATTATGATTTGGTACATGAAAAAAAAAATACATGTACTCGCCGAATACATAACCAAATTTTTTTGTCGGTTGAAAATGCTACAGATTCAAGCTGCGATTAATTCTGTTTTTAAAGCCATAAATATTGGAAACAGCTGCCTTTTTATTTCTGGTAAATGTTTGACGCAACGGGACGGGACAAAGTGAACAACATCAAAATCTAGGGTCAAGCCCACGGGTCGCACGTCACACCTCGCTCAGTTTGGTTCTATGTGGCAATGTGTGCTAAAAGAAATAAGGCCATGTAATCTAACAGTTAAGATTTTTCATAGTTTTCATAGGTGCTAAAGTCGAAAGTGAGATCCAAAATTAAATGTAAATCCAAAATGGCGCCTGCCAAGATATTGTTTTTGTTTTAAATTATACGTGATAACTGAGAAGTAACTTCCTTCCCCCGACCGCACACGTTTTTTTCATGCGCCTCGTGCGAAGCTTTCTTTCTTTGTAGGATTCCGTCTTGCAGTGATTTGTATGTATCTTAATGTCTTGCAACGATCTTCTCTTGCACAGACCAGGGATTCATGGCACAAAAGGGAGGAGGCTTATAGTCAGCAGTGGGTGGAACGAGTTTGAAAATGATGATAAAGATGGTGAACGATTTTCTCTGAGTGTGATGATACGAGTTCGTCCTACATACCACTCGGCCACGCTGCACGCATGCGGCCTAGCGTGTCCAGAGGCAACTTTTTAGATGCTGTGTAGTGCCCAGAGCAATGACCATACCACATTACCGGGAGTCAGCTTCCAACTTTCCTATTTATTTATTTACATATACTTTATTGTACACCAGAAAATACATAGCAAGAAATAACTTTAACACTAAAAAACATACAATGGGCGGCCTTATCGCTTTCAGCGATCTCTTCCAGACAACCTTAGAATGGACAGTGATTGCGTGGACATAAAATGCTGCTACAGGGTTGTCAATGGTGCAAAATAATAAGTATACCTATAGATACAATATACTATAATAGATACATAGATATATATATATGATTTATAATACATACATAAATATGTAGAAACTTTTTTTGTTTTTATTTGTCTAGGAAGTTATCAAATAACTTCTCCCACTCTGGGTGAAGTGGGAGGGCGTGTCAGACTCATGCTGTATGTTTCCAGGGGCCACGGTATCCCTTTCGGACTTTCCCGCGACCCCAGCAGGCATCGGCCCTAGCGGACCCCGTCAGTTGTGCTGACATCTCTTTGAGGCGCGCGTGGAACACAACGCACCGTCGACCCGAGCCTGGTCCTTATCGGACAGCGAGCTACCCATTGCTCACCGTCCGCATGCCCGCGCCTACGGTGGCCGGGAATGGGTCTGGGATTCCCGACGCCCAGGGCATCTCCTGCGATGGCTAGGGGCGTGAGGGCACGAAATTCAGGAGGTGACGGCTTCCCATGCCCTCTCGCTCCGTACCATGGCCTGGACCAGGGCCAGATGCGAGAGATCACCGCCGCCGATCGCCTCCACAAAGACACGGCGGTACCCCACCCAAGCCGGGCAGACCTCCACCGTGTGCTCCGGGCGATTCACATAATGATGACACCCGGTCGTTTCCTCCCGCCTTGTTCGGAACAGGAAATATATACATACTAAATATATAATAATATTTGAATAAGCAACGAAAATAAATGACGACGATTATTACAGCTACGAGAACAAGATCACAACAACAAGTAATGTTCTTTCACGATCCTTTTTAATACAGGTAACGATTGGGCGCGTTAATTTGAACTGGCAACGCATTCGACAAACGAGCGGCCTGTTGAGAAAAATATTTGTCGAAAAAAGTTGTGGAATGCGTTGGCATTTCAAGCTTCAAGTTATCTGATTACATTAAAAATTTCGTGTGGAAGTCGCAAAGATACTGGAAACGTTTTTTGAGATGTAGAGGGGTAGAAAGGTAAAAGAGCACATTAAACGAAAACGGAAAGAATATGAGCATTCCTGCGAAGGTGAATTGGTAACCACTTGAGCTTCACACGAAATTCGGAAACATGGTCATATTTGTACAAACCGAATATGAACCTTATACAACCTACGACTCTGATCATATCTTTTAGGCTCAAGTGACGTCGAACCCAGGACCTCATGCTCAGCAGTAGCCTTTGCAACCACTAGACCAACGAGGAAGTCAATAAGTAGTAATTTCTTCTAAAACGATGGTCAAAAGTTACTCGAACGTGATTTGCCATCATTACATATATTATTTGAAAAATCTCTTCCAGCTATGTGCAAGAATAAAAAATCTCAATTTTTGTTTTCGAGACAATAGAAGTTTTATTGTTATCGCATATTATAGTAAAGGCGATTATTGTCCCGAAAAGTACCTATAAAAATAACAAGAACTTATCCATTTATTTTCAAACGAAGTATTTATTTAATTAATAAGGTAAAAGTCTTAAAATAATATTAATTATATATAATATAATTGCCGTGCCCATTGTCAAACTTAAGTGGCAATGGGCAGGGCACATTGCTCGCAGAACAAATGGCCGATGGGGCCGAAAGGCTCTGGAGTGGCGACCGCGTACCGGAAGACGTAACGTTGGAAGGCCTCCCACAAGATGGACCGATGACCTTGTAAAGGCCGTAGGAATCCGCTGGATGCACAGAATCGGTCGAAGTGGCGGTGCTTGGGGGAGGCCTATGTCCAGCAGTGGACGTCTTTCGGCTGAAAGATAAGAATTGGAGATTATATTGTTTGTTCAAGTATTAATAATTGGACCGGAAACGAGATTATTTATACGGTAGATACAGTATGTTCCCTTTTAAACCGATGGCACCATGGCGGCCATATTTTTAAATGGAATGTGCGATATTCCGGTAATAGAGGTAGCATAACATCTTTATAAAAAACCAGCCAAATGCGAGTTGGACTCGCACACGAACGGTTCCGTACCGTATTAAGATGTAGCAAAAAACGCCAAAAAGAACATGCGGGGCAGTCTTTGGGGACTGTCGATAGAAGTAGAAACTAACGTGCGGTGACGATGACGCGAGTTCCACACTTTTTGTTCACTCAAAAAGTACACAAATATGCACAGTGCACCTATAGCCCATAGAAAGCGTTCGGTGACGATAACGCGAGTTCCATGATTTTTGTTCACCCAAATAGTGCTCATCGACGACTATTTGTTGTTATAGCGGCAATAGCAATACACATCTGTGAAAATTCAACTGTATACCTATTACGGTTCATGAGATACAGCCCGCTGACAGACAGACAGACAGTGAAGGCTTAGTAAAAATAGGCTTCCGTTTGATGCCCTTCAGGTATTAAACCCTAATAAAAATTAAATTCTGTTCGTTTGTAAGCGTATAAAAAAAAGCTTCTAAACATCCGAATAACGTTTTTAGGGAAAAAAAAATTGGAAAATTCGGTAAACATTAAGTTTTTTTTTTTCTATGATATTTTTTATTTATTGAGACAGGACAACGTCTGTTGGATCAGCTAGTACTGTATCAACATATTATATAAATACGACTGAGCCGGCGCGGGCACGAAAACATCCATCTTATAAATCCGACTGGGGCGGTCAATCTGAAAGTGGGCAACGTCGCAAATAGCTGTCAAATATTTCACTGTTTTGATTAATTTAGCAATACGAGTATTACTGTATGAAAATACGTCATGTTCGTGAACGGGCGCCGTCAGTAGGGACTGGTCATCTCTTAGCTGCCACGGCGATTTTAATTTAATTTAATGTTTGAATTCGTTTTTATTTTTATTTGAAACGGACGCTTTTAATGTTTTGCATCGTTCTCACATGTATAACTTCAACTTGAATGGATTAACCAATATTATGTAACAATATTTTGCTTTAAAAGAGTGTCCGCGGAGTTTCTTGCCCGTTCTTCTCCATAGGTACTTACTACGCTTTGGAATGGGCGACTAGCTTCATATTTCTGACTGACCGACCCCTTTTTTTTTTTTTTTTTTGGGTGCGAAATTATCAAATAACTTCTCCCGCTCTGGGTGGAACGGGAGGGCGTGTCAGACTCTTACTGACTAAAACCCACCCGTGTTCCTTCCGTTGCCTGTACGTTGCCAGGGGCCACGGTATCCCTTTCGGACTTTCCCGCAACCCCGGCAGGCATCGGTCCTATCTGACCCCTTCACTTGCTGACATCTCTTTGAGGCGCGCGTGGAACACAACGCGCCGTCGTCGACCCGGGCCTAGTCCTTATCGGACGGCGAGCTACCCATTGCTCACCGTTCGCAAGCTCGCGCCTACGGTGGCCGGGAATTGGCCTGCGATTCCCGACGCCCAGGGCGTCTCCTGCGGCGGCTAGGGGCGTGAGGGCGCGAAATTTGCCTCTCCCTCACGCGTTCTGCCTCCTCCTTCGCGAGCATTACTGCTTCGCAGAAGGAGGTGACGGCCTCCCATGCCCTCTTGCTCCGTACCATGGCCTGGACTAGGGCCGGAGGCGAGAGATCCCCGCCGCCACTGACCGACCCCTTGACAATTCAAAAGTGCCGGTTTATTTGAAAAAAAAAAAAAAAAAAAATTCTTTGAGTTTGAGTTTATGAAATATGACTGACTAATAAACTAAAATATTGATTATGAAATGCAATAATTAATATCGTGACGCAGAATATTTAGTTAACATGTAAAAAAATCGGCCAAGTGCGTATCGAACCACGCATAATGAAGGGTTCCGTAGTTAGGATGAGTTTATCCCCAGAACAAATTTAACTTTGTAGTTGAAAAACATGTTCTCCCATACATTTCTACTGCAAATGTAAGTTTTTACGCACAATATTAAGAGATTTACCATGTTATTTTAAGACCGTATACTTCTTATTATTTTTCCTATAATCTATGAGTAAAGAACCATACTCTGCATTTTAATCAAAATTTTAGGTTCAGTATTTTCGGAGATAAGGGGAATGGTAAATTTTCATCAATTTTTAATAGTATTGCTTTTAAAATTATAAAAATAATAAAAATTTGATCCTCGCAACAAGCCCTTTCATTGATATGTCATATGGTACCGTTAACAAATTTTTTTTTATTTTCTTATTTGTCCCCCAAAAGTGACCCCCATAATTCATTTATTAACGTTACACGTCCGTTTTTGGGTCATATGTAGTCGTATGTATACCAAATTTCAACGTAATTGGTCCATTAGATTCTGAGCAAATTCGCTGTGACAGACGGACAGACAGACAGACTGACACACGAGTGATCCTATAAAGGTTCCGCTTATTTCCTTTTTAGGTATGGAACCCTAAAAAGTATTTGGAAACTTTCCAAATGCCTTTTTTACACCTAAAACGGTTACAATATCAAGTTCAGTGTTATAATTACATTTCATTAGGTTTCTAGTTAGTGTTTTTTATATTTCCAGGTAAATATTTGACAGCTATTTGCGACGTTGCCAACTTTTAGAATGACCGCCCTTAAATACTGGCCGCACGTAATCACTGATTGATACTTAACAAGTCGATCCTGTATATAACAAGGAAAACCGTGCTTATCCTACAATTAAATAAGTAATTTTCTTACGTGTTTCAGTCTGCCTGTACACGATTGCAAAAATGGACGTCAAAGTATTGTCATGCATTTTATTAGTTTTTATTTCTCTTGAACTTCAAAATACATCAGGTATGTTCTGAAAACTGTTTAATACTTTCCTATGTCCGTATATTTAATAGCGAGCACACCCGAGTCAAAAAATCACCCGCAATAGTTTATCTTGGAGCTACTATTTTTGTCTAACGGACTGTGAAAGAGTTTCTAAAATACACACATCAAAAAAATCTAAGCAACATGGTACGGTTTTCAACTTTTGAACGATTTTTACTATTATAATATATTTATATTTCTTTTATAAATAATAACTTAGCACTTTTTTATGCATTAGTGACTAAAGCAACAAAATCCTTCATTCAATTGTTCATTTGATCACAATAATTAACAATATGTGTACCGTAGCATAATGCAGTATAAAATAAAGTTAAAACGAAATTAAACTTTTCATGTTTTACAAAATTTAATAACGACATCTTTTTTAATTATTTGGTAATTCAATATAAAGTGTGATCGCCTCTGTTATCTTTAAAACTTGTCGGCAACGATTTTTCACTGAATTTATAAGATTGTTTATCTGATCCTGCGGCAATCTCTCCCAATGGAATTTTAACAAGTCTTTCAGTTGTTGGGTGGCCAACACTTCGTCCAGGTTCTCTAGAACACGTCTCAGGGGCATGTCCCATGCGTGCTCGATGGGATTGAGGTCTGGCGATTGTGCAGGCCACGGCAATACCAGGCACATTACACAGTACTCTCTGGTCCTCCGAGCTGTGTGCGAACGCGCATTGTCATGCATCAGCGTGAAATCTGAGCCAAGACTTTGTGCAAATGGGTGAACTTAAGGCCCGAGGACATCTTCAACGTAAATTTCAGCGTTCATATTGCCATCTACAAAAACGAGCTCATTTCGTCTGTTCTTCATAATACCCGCCCATACCATCACTATGGAGCCCAGTGGAGCCACTGTAAGGGTGCACTTCCTGGACTCATCTCAGCCGTTCAGCATTTTCGGGACGATGATACACTCTTACTCTTCTCGTATCAGGCCTAAATCCAATCCAGGAATCATCGCAAAATAAAATTTTATCCCATTGCTTCTGGGTCAATGTCAAGTGTTGCCTACACCATTCGTTTCGACGGGCGCGATTCCCATGGCGTATAGGTGGGCACCTAATCGGGCGTCTTGCTCGTAGGCCGTATTCATGCAGCCTCACGGTTTGGTGGCGAACAACAACACCACTTGAGAATTGTAGCTTTAAACCTATGATGACGTCTTGCAGTCAGTTGTATGTATCGGTACTATCGAGCAGTTGTACTCCTTCCACGTCCTCGGTGCTGCTCAGCAGGATCCCCTGTATTAACGTAACGCTGCCAAAGACGACAAATCACGCTTCCATTGACACTAAAATGCCGAGATACCCGGGACTGATTTCTTCCCGCTTGAAGCATTCCTACAGCTCTCTGTATTTCATCAGCAGTCAAATGGCGTCGCTCCATGACATAAAAAATGACTCACCCTTTTTCAATAGCTGTACGAGTATATCTCAAAATGATAAAAGTGAGATATGCCAGAATGATGAGATGAGATGTCAGAATTATGCTGAGTGGAAGCCTTCTTGTCACAGTCATGACGTGCAGCTGCCAAATATTTATGTTCTTTATATTTTTGTTATTTGTATGCACGTGTCTCTGTGGCAAATAAACCTTTTTTTTCTTTCTTTTTTCTTAGATAAATACAAAATTTACTAAGCAACGAAAACTCATGAATTCGGGAAAAAATAATTAGCTTTTATTTTAATGAAAACAAAACACAATCGAAAAGTTTATATTATTAAAATCAGCCAGTATATGTTTCGGAGAACAAAAGATTATAAACCAATATACTTTGGTAAGAAAAAAATAAATTATCAATTAATAAAACATGCAGTTTCTGTAAATGATGCGTGTTTTTTTATGTGTGTAGTAGAAAAAATAAAATGAGGGTGACTAGTTTCTATCATGAATAACGCTTTTCATTTTGTTGCAGCACTTTCAGGAGTTAGATCAGTAAGTAAAACACATAATTTAATTTAACTGTACTAAAAATGACTACGAATCACGGAGACACATCTTAATTTCATAGTTGTAGCCAATAAACAGAGCCAAATTATGCCCCTATTATAATGTTATAATGAATAATTAAACATTTTTTGAAAAATGATTTTGTTTTAGAAAATTACGGAGCGTGGTCAAAAAGGTGATCCTGGATTTCCTGTAAGTAGCTATTAGATCTTTACCTATGAAATTGCCGTTCTGCAGTACTGGCCATTTCAAATCAAAATAATTTTTGTTTGGCTAAGAATTCTAATTTCAAATTAATTTTATTTAAAAAAAAATGGATTTTTTTTCCAAAAGTAGTCATTTGTTTATTGATTAGTGTTACATTTTCATCGCTTTTCAATCTTTTTCGTCATCATGGATACATTAAAAATTCGAGTAATTATGGAATATGAATACCGTCGTGGCAGCAACGCGGCACAAGCGGCACGCAACATCAACGACGTTTACGGAGCTAACACTACAAACCAACGCACCACCTGTTATTGGTTTGCTCGCTTCCGTTCTGGAAATTTCGACCTGAAAAATGAACCTCGCGGTCGTTCGAAGACTTTGGTCGACAATGACGAATTAAAGGCGATTGTGGAAGCTGATGATACACAATCTACGGCTGAATTAGCAGCAGCTTTCGACGTTAGCGTCAAAACAATATTGGTCCATTTGCGTCAAATTGGCAAGGTATAAAAGCTTGACAAATGGGTGCCCCACGAATTCAATGATCGCCGGCGCGAAGTACGCGTCGAGACGTGCCTTGCACTGCTCAACAGACACACAAATGAAGGAATTTTGAACCGCATTGTTACCTGCGATGAAAAATGGATTGTGTTTGATAACCGCAAGCGCTCAGCAAGTTGGTTGGATCCTGGTTCAGCACCTAAACAATGCCCTAAACGAAAACTTACCCCTAGAAAAGTGATGGTCACTGTTTGGTGGTCTAGCGCCGGTGTGATTCATCACAGCTTCTTACCAAACGGGGTGAGCATTACTGCAGATGTGTACTGTGAAGAACTGAACACAATGATGGAGAAGCTGGCACATCTCCAACCAGTATTGGTCAATCGCTCGTCTCCGCTGCTCCTGCACGACAACGCGCGACCTCATACTGCACAGCAGACGGTCTCCAAGTTGCAAGAACTGGGGTTGGAAGCTCTCCGTCATCCGCCCTAGTCACCAGACCTTGCGCCTACAGACTACTACTTTTTCCAGAATTTGGATAACTTCTTGGCGGGAAAAAAATTCAATACCCGAGAGGCAGTACAAAATGCCTTTGAAGAATTTGTTGCCTCCCGTCCAGCTGATTTCTTTAAGAAGGGCATCAATAAACTGCCACTGCGTTGGCAAAGATGCATTGATTGCATGGGTGATTACTTCGATTAATACAAATAAAAAATACATGAAAAAAATTCGTTTAAATTTTTTCATACAAAACGGCAATTTCATAGGTAAATACCTATTATTATTTTACCTTTGATATGCAAGGATTTATTTCCTTTAATTTTTCTTACATAATCCATTATTTTTAAGCATCAAGAGCGCTTAAGAGGGAACAGGGGCTGCGAGGAATTTGAAAAATAGGTATTTGAAGAAACTATTGCCGTCCTCTTACGTCAAGTCTGCCTCCGTAGAGTGTGATAGGGACTGCTGCAGCTCAGACTGAAATATCACAAAAAAATTGATGAGATCGACGTTTCATATTCCCCTTTTTTCTCCTCGTAAACAGAGCCGATTCAATTTTCAAAAATTTAAGAAGGAGTATGTCTAGGTTCCTATCATTTTCTTTTATGTTAATAACTTTTCGAAGTTGTCTGGTAGTCCTCTAATCACGGCGGTAAAAATGGGGCATTTTTTGTAATTTTTGGAGGGTCATATTTTCTTTACCAATAAGTTGCTGAAAAAAAGGAAATAACAGGGACATGTCTACAGCAGACTTTGACTTTAGGAAAAAAAATGAATGCTCTAGAGGCATTATTCAGGAAGAAAAAAGGGGAATACATTTGTATGGAAATTCGCAGGCCCTGTTTCCTCTTAAGGCTGTCGGTAAAATATTTATTTTTTCGTACAAAACACTGAAATCAGATAATTATAGGGTTTCGTTGGACCTCCAGGACCTCCAGGTGAAAAGGGAGACCAGGGATTTCCAGTGAGTAACTTCTGTTATTTTTTTATAGTTATAGGATTTTGCGAAACTCAAATTAATTGACAACGAAGTGAGTAAACAACGTGTTAGCGATGTTGAGTTTAGACATCAGTGCTAATCTTTAAGACCAAATTAAGGTACTTATCTATTATAGTTAGTGTCCCATCGTTAGCCACATTTGCATTCTTGGCTGAAATCTATTTTTATTCATATTAGGGGTGAGGCGTATTTATCTTATCTTAACAGATGTTTAAAAATTACAATATAACTTATCTGTTACTTAAAGACTGAGAGACCCCATTTATCGTCCGTACAAAAATAACAGGCTGTTATTTAATAACAGATATTTGGATCTAATATTTTTGTGTAGCAGTAATAGTGCTATCAGATATCGTGTTTAATGCCTTCATGCCATAGAGGTAGGCAGAAACTACACAACGCCACCTGCTTCGATTATTAAATACTCCTTTAACAAAATTAGCACCTATACACCGTGGAATCTTAATGGTTGTTTTCCCACAGCGAAATGTTTTTGTCTTGGTAATACAATCGTTATATAAACAAATAAAATATTGGAAACGATTTTGAAAACAAATGTTGTGTTGTTGCGTGCAAACTAGTGTATGCCGTATCACAACGTGCGAGAGTTTATTTTGCTTTGAACATTTATGCACCGCTGTTCCCTTTCTCAGCGGCGCGTGCGGTTCGAGTAGTACCTACCAGTTACCTGTTACTATTGATTCTCACGTTTTCTGGTTGAATATTTTTTTAATTATTTTAAAACAAAAAAATCTTTATTTTTTTACTTTTACTCTATGCTTCGAAAGTACTCCTTATGGCAAGTTGTTCTGCCGCGGGAAAACAACCATTAAGATTTCACGGTGTATATGCAATGACTGAAATGACTATATCAATTAATTTTAGTTATTTATTTATACTTAGTCATTTTGTGGTGTATTTTCCGTAGGGACCTATGGGGCCTATGGGGGATAAGGGTGAATATGGATTTCTTGGAACTCCTGGAAGACCTGAATATTGCCCTACTAGTTTGCCTAAAGAAAGTAAGTTTTTATAATTATTGAACTTCTAGAAGAGCTTTCTAAGGAATAAACGAAATTTTAACAAAAAAAATGTTGCCTTTTAGAAATAAATTCAGAAACTGTAATTTTCGTTTATTTTTCCTTAACGAGTGATCCAGTGTGGGTTTTCTAACTATATATAAGATAAACAGAGTAAAATTATACCAATCCCCACAAATCATCATACACATTCCATCCACTTCAGCCCACATCAGCCCGATTTCATCACAACTGGGTATATGCCTCTCTCTGCTTTTGCCTATCTCCACGCTCTTGTGCAAGTCTGATCCAGGTACTACCAGTGATGGCAAAATTTCATCCGTCCATCTCGCCACCGGTCGACCTACACTTCAGTCCCATTCTTGGACACCACACGCCACTTGCCATCTTGAATAGTTGTCTTTTTTTTACAGCTCCCGCATCGTCGGAAGTTCACAGTGAATTCGGAACGAAGGATTCGCCAGGAATAGTTCATTGTAAACAGGCACCAGCCGGTGTTAAAAGCGGTGAGAGGATATTTATAATAATGCGACATCAATATTACATATACCAATATTATCCTGTCAAGTGAACATATTTTTTAAGAAAATTGCTATCTATGAATGCTTCATGTGGTGCTTCGTGTAGGTTAAAAGCTCTTCAAACTTAAACAACCCTATTACAAAACAAGATGTATGATCTTCAGACTCAGGCTTACACCATCGAGCCATTTTTGAATTTAGAATTCCCGACAAAGTCAACATTCTAATAACCCGTATCAATTTTGTATTAAGATCATTACCTTGCTCTAAATAAAGTTCATAATACAATAACTGGCTTGAAGGTTGAGCTTGGACTAAAGTAAAAACTCGTTTTGTAATAAGACGAAAAAATAACAGCGAATCTCTTTATTCTTTGATAATGACACCCCTAAACTACGTTTGGGGCCCGTTCACACATACGTGTGAACGGCCCCGGGTACCACAACCAAACCACAACACGTGGACGGACGCTAATTCATTTGTATGAAAAAGTAGATTTTATTCACACGGACCACACGTGGCCGTTAAAATCAACCGTGTGGATGATACCGACACAACGCAACCACGAACGAGACCACGCACTAGCGGCCGGCCACATCGCAAACATAGCAATATGTCTGTCTGCAAACACTGCCACAACGTTACCACATCGTAATACCAGACGTCATGTCTTTCGATGCGTAGTTTGCATGTGGCGATGTAGATGCCATAACAACGATTATGGGACAGCCTAAACATAATTAAAACCTCAAGCGGTTTATCAATTAATTAATATCAACATAAGTCATGATACCTGATAGTATCAACGATAGTTATTATTCAATAGGAGAATTTCTTAAAAAATCTTCTTGTCGGTCCTATCATTACAGGAATTCTTTGTAGGCTAGACTTAGAATATATTAAAATCTGTGATTAAATTTATTTTTATTAGTTGTGTTGTGTAAATTGAAGATTGATTTACTTAAATAATTTCATGTTTATTGTATATTTTCAACTTTAGTTATAGATAATTGCTTATTAAAATAAGCCTATTATTATTAATATCTGCATGCCAAAATATGGCGAAATTTGTCATCGCACAAGAATACTTATTTATTAATACCTTTGTAACAGCACTTAAAGTAAAAAAATGACCGAATTTGACTTTGACAGTAAAGGCATGATTCCAAACGATGCTGCACGCGTAACTTTGTAGTTACCACAACGCAACTGCAAGAAGCTGCAGCGATACTTCTTCCGTATTCACACGCAAACACTGCTTGCCCACATTTTGTCACTGCGATGTGGTGTGGTTGTGGTACATGTGTTCGGGCCCTTAGTGATTTCGTTGACAAAATGATGTGTTAACTTTTGCAGGCACTTATTATTTGGGACCTAAACACCAGCCACTTCAAGTGTACTGCAATATGACAACCCTTGAGACATGTATAAGGGGAGGTGAAAGAACTCCTGAGCGAAATCATAGATTCGGGACAGCAGGATTCTGGTTGACCGAAACAGGAGTTCATATGAAAAAAATATTGTATAAAGTAAGTTTCAATGAATATGCATACTGCTCTTTATGAAACTGACCAAGTACTTTAGACTGATTATAGTCTATGGTACGAGAAACTGTGCTACCTTCTGCCTATCCTTTATAGTTAAGGATGTAACTTAGTAAATCTTTTAACCAATGATGATCTGTTTGTATTTTTCAGTTAACAACACAACAAATAATGTGGCTGCGAAGCGGATCAGTGTCCGTTCGCCAAACGCTTAAATACAACTGCCTGGACTCCGTTCCATATTTTAAAGACAACTTGTCTTCATCAGTGAAACTGTTGACTTGGTATGATGCAGTGATTGGGCCGCACTTAACAAACCATTCTCCCCATTCTTATTCCGTACCTGAGGCTACAGACAAATGTAAGGTAAGATAAGTTGATAGTGTATTGTAACTATGTTCATAATTTGGTCTATTCCGTTTCTCCTGTTTCTTTTTTCTTTCTTATTTCTGATGAGATTTGCAGTTTTGAAAAGCGAGTAACTCGTGGCTAAAAACAGCCGATCAGGTTAAACTACGCTTGCCGGGGTTGGTCCATGGATGGGTGACAATCTTTACATATCGAGATTCCTCCGTGCTTGGTCCCGGCTGTCATTCGTGGATCTTTGACAATCGTTACGGGTAGTCAGAAGCCCGCAAGTCTGACAACCAGTCTTACGAAGGGGTATCGTATTGACCAGTTACTGGGTTGTGGAGGTCAGATAGGCAGTCGCCCCATGTAAAATACTGGTATTCAGCTGCATCCGGTTAGATTGGAAGTCGACCCCAACATAGTTGGGTAAAGGCTAGGAAGATTGATTGATTTGCAGTTTTGAAAAGCGAGGTTCGATCCCAGGGCAACTTTTTTTTTTTTTAAAGAAAACATTACCCCACTCTAGGAATTCCTCCTGTATTGTGGGTGTGTTTACAAAGATTTAAAATCACATACACAAACAGCCAGACCCGGAACAACTACTTGTAGGTCAACTTGATATTGTTTTTTACTTGTATTTTTTTTTTTGGGAATTCTCAATAGCATTCTGAAGCCAGGATTTGAGCCCTAATGGAAAACTCACCTCCATCACATGGGACTTAAAATACAACTGGGGATGATACTAAACAATTTTTTTTTTGTCCGCCTGGTGGTTTATAAAAAAATATAGGACACGTATTTTTTTCTTTTTTTACGTTATCAAAAGATTACGGCGATACATTAAGTTAAAATGTGCCATAACGTCACGAGTATGTAGATTTTATACTTACTAGTGACGTTGCAACCCCCACTCCCTAACTTTAATGCGTTTTATCTAAGTTTTTTTTTTAATACCGGTCTCGTACAATCGTGTGACATCTCACACAGAAAACTTTAAGATAAAGCAAAAAATTCGTGTCTAATATTTTTTTATTTTTTTTATTACTGACGGACTAAATAATTTCTTTTTTTTTGTCAATAATTGTTACTGTTAATATGTAAAAGAGAATAATATTAACATTCCCATGTTTTTGTACCCCTCCTCAATCCTCCTTTTGAACTCTGCACAATAGGTTAAAAAAATATATAGGTAGACAATAATATAATTTTATAACATTTCAGGAAGGAAGTACTGAATGGGAGAGTACTATCATAGAATTCCAAAGTTCCAGCGTATACAGGATACCGATAACAGATTTGTGGATCGGAGATATTCGTAATGCAGATCAAAAGATGAGCATCGAAAATGTTGAAATTTGTTTTAAATAAATTTATCAACCTTAAAAAAATATTTGTCTATCTTTCATGTAAAGATGTAATTTTGAAATAAATTTATTAAAAAAATATTTTTATTTATATTCTCCTAAAAGCATCAAAAACCTTTTTAAGTACGCAAATCCTCTTTTTGTATTATTTTTTTTGAAAATGACAGATCTAGTTACTTGTAGTGATTCCGTTATGTAATTCCAATTAAAGTCACCGGATCACATGAGTGATAATAATGTGGTATCATAAATGTGTTGAGGGCAAGCACGGTAAAATTTTATGTCATAATAGTAAATTATTAATATTTTGCATGGAATTCATAGGTTATTTTTGACCCCCGACCCAAAAAGAGGGGTGAGATAAGTTTGAACGCTATGTGCGTGTGTCTCACCATAGCTCTTAAAAAAGTGAACCGATTTGAATGCATTTTTTTGTTTTAAACCAGGTTTTTTAACAATGGTTCTTAGACATGTTTTATCATATCATATCATAATTTGGTATTCTGTTACTTCAATGATATTAGAAGAATATAGTAACCTTGAACTGATGCTGCACCATCACCTGGAATTTGCAGGATACCCTACTCCCTTACCAACTTACAGCACAGGTATCTCATTGGAATGGTCTCAATGAATAGGTTATAGATAGATGGTGAACAGGGTCCGGTGATGGAGTAGGAAAGAGAAATGAGGAAATGTTTGTGTCAAAATGGTTGAGCTGGATGGTGCTGATCTACATGTCATTTTCGTGAATGGGCGCCGTCAGTTGAAACTGGTCATCTCTTATCTGCCAGGCTTATTTTATATTTTTAATCGTTTTTTTTTTTTTACATTGTTGTCACATATAGAAGCAACAAGAAAAATATACCCAGGATTTTGTAATTCCTATATTTAAAAGAGTGTCCTTGGAGTTTCTTGCCCGTTCTTCTCCATAGAGATCTACGTTTTGGAATGGACAACTAGCTTCAACTTTCTGACTAACTGACCTACTCTTATTGACAATTCAAAAGTGCCTGTAATTGGTTTAATTTAAATAAATGCTTTGAGTTTGAATTTGACTTAATAATAATCGCACGCGTCTCCACAGTGTAGGCAACTCGTTCATAGGTCAATGTATACGCTTTTACAACAAACTTCCCATTGACATTCGAAACTTACCCATTAAAAGATTTAAACAAACTTTGTAAAAAAGGGTACGATAAAATTTCAGATTATTTGAAGATAAAAAAGCTTGGGATTGAGCTGCTCGCTCTGTTAAGCCTTGTGACAAAACCATAAAACTGAACATTTTAATTATTATGTAAAATCATCAAAATGTACCAGTTTTATATACACATTGAAATGTGGAAAATTATACACAAAATGACATGATTACTTTGTAAATAAGAGGACAAAGTGGATTTTTTTAAATATTGAAGTGTCGTAAAAAATACGGTTTTCATTTACTTTTGTATTTATTATTATATTTTTTTGTGTATTTTATTTAGTTTTAATTTTGTATTTATTCCCTTGTGGGATTTATTTTATGTCCGTAGGTGTGTGTCCGTGGCATCACAGCGGGCCCTATCAGAATACCAGCGGTATTTGTTTTTTTTTTTCAAATATCGTAGCATCATACCTAATAGGAGCCTTTTGGCCTCACACAGGTCTTCTTTTTTGTTTTCATTTATTTGTTAGTTTTAATGTTCTTTTATTATATGGTATACAAGCTGTTGCCCGCGGCTTCGCCCGCGTGGATTTCGGAAAATATCCCACAGGAACGTGCTACCGGGATTCAGAGTATCCTATGTCCTAACTCAGGTCATGGCCTTTCCGTATACCTTTTAAGTAAATCCAGTTCAGCCGTTACAGCATGAAAAGGTAACAGGCTGATAATAAATCTGTTAGTAGGGTTCAAAATGAAAAGTTGAAAACCCTTAAAGGATGACTTTGTCGTCTGTCAAGACCCTTTTTCTCAGGAACGCGTGAAGGCATCAAGTTGAAATGGACATCAAAAACTTAGATCTACGGTCTCTTGGAGCTGTAACGAAAAAAATAAGGCTGTTTATGCCGCATACTTTGACACTCGCAAATAAACCAGTCTAAATTAAAAAGTCATTTATTCAAACAAGGCTCAAAATCAGCACTTTTCGAACATCTATTTGGTACTTCCCCTTGGCCCAGCAGCATGAAGTTTGGCGAGAAGCAAGGTCACGTAATTTATGAAGTCATATATGAACTGCAAAGCTAAGTTTGTTATTCAGTCTGTGATCAAAAATTCATAGGCCGTGACTCGAAGTAACATTTAGTCTGTATTTCATTACTCTATTAAAATTTCTTTTTCAATTTAAAAGTTAGTTGTTACAGGTGAATTTTAAAATCATCCCCTATTTTACTCCTTTGGGGGATGATTTAAAAAAAACGCTGAAATGCGTAATTCTTTATTTCTTACCAAAATCATAAATTTTAATTTTCATATCCCTAACTTAAGAAATGGTAGATTTTCCATACAAACTTTCGTCCTCAATATTTCATCCCCTGTAGGATATTTTTTGAGACAAAAAGTATGTCCTGCTCCAGGATGCCATATATCTCCTTGCCAGATTTTATCAAAATCCGTTCAGTTGTTTAGCCGTGAAAAGTAACATACAGACCGACAGACAGAAAGACAGAGTTACTTTCGAATTTATAATATTAGTATGAAAGAACACTTATGGATTGTTTTCATTGTCAGGCAGCTAAATACCAATGTTCAAGTTAATGGAATAGAGCTGGACCCTGTTGAGTCGACAGTTTTTCTTGGAATCACTATTGACAGTAAATTACAGTGGGGCCCACACATAGAAAAATTGTCAGGAAGGCTAAGTTCGGCCGCGTATGCTGTTAAAAAAATTAGGCAGATAACTGACGTAGATACAGCCCGAATTGTTTATTTTAGTTATTTTCATAGTCTTATGTCATATGGAATTCTTCTCTGGGGAACTTGTTCGGAAATTAATACTATCTTTGTTCTACAGAAAAGGGCTGTTCGAGCCATTTACAACCTAGGTCCGAGAGATTCCCTACGAGAGAAATTCAAAGAAATAAATATTCTGACTGTAGCGTCACAATATATTTTTGAAAACCTATTGTATGTACACAAAAATATATCTAATTTTAAAAAGATTTCCGATATTCATAGTTTAAATACGAGGAATAAACACAACCTCGCTGTACACCGCACTCGTCTCCACAGAGTAGGCAACTCGTTCATGGGTCAATGTATACGCTTTTACAACAAACTTCCCATCGACATTCGAAACTTACCCATTAAACGATTTAAAAGCTGTATTAAAACCAAACTTTGCAAAAAAGGGTACTATAAAATTTTAGATTATTTAGATGATAAAAAAGCTTGGGATTGAGCTGCTCGCTCTGCTAAGCCTTGTGCTAAAATCATAAAATCAATACCAGTATTATATAAAAATTACATACAAAATGACATTATTACTTTGTAAAGTATTTTTTTTTTTTTTTTTTAAATTTTTGTGAATGTGAGGACTATGTGGATTTTTTAATTATTATTATTTTTTCTTTCTTATTTAGTTTTAATGATGGTCTGGCAGTTTGAGTAGTTTATGAGGCCTACCCAAATGTCCTTTCTTTGGTATTGTTCGTCGAGTTGAGCTCCTTAAGTTCTGGGTTGAGCTCCACGATTACTGACAAATGCTTGCACTGACAGGACAGGTCCACTCAAATCTGTGTGGTTCTTTTCTCAAAAGACCATTTCAGACACTAATCTACATGGTCCTCATATGGCCTGACCAAGATTATGTCTGGACTTTAAAAGAGACTATGACCTCTGAGTTTGTTTCGGCCTTTCTTCTCAGAGTAGTCAGATAGGAAACGCCGAACTCATCTAGCTAATTTTTAATTACTTATTTTTTTAAGATGACGTGTAAAAGTGATTCCAATATCCTATTTACAGAATAAACAATTTCATTTCATTTCATTTCATGATTTTGTTCTTTTTTTATTTTTTTATTTCTTGTACGTGTCACAATTTTTGTTTTTTTTCTTTCCAGCTACTTTTTCCAAATATGTTAAAAAATATTTTTTGGTTTTCCTTGTATACCTACTTTTTGGTTATACATACAATAAGTATCAATAAGCGATTATTTCTAACTATTAATGTAACTGACGGCTAATATTAAAATTGCCTAAGGAAAAAAATACACATTACATCATTATTTAAAACCATCGCCGTGGAGGATGATGAAAAATATGTAAATAGACAAATAGAAACACAGGAGTTCACCCGGCACACCCGGTTACCGACTTGGGAATTTGATGTTGAAAACTTGTCGAACTCGTGTGCTTACTATCAACCAGGCACAAATCGAGACTCCCGGCGGCTACTGAGAAATTCCTGACGGAAAACGCATTAACACTTTGTCCGGAGTTAAGTCAGTATTTGAATCTTAATTCCCTCGCTTCGCTCAGGAGTTAACTCACAGCTCCCTCGCTGTGCTCGGGGGCCCTAGAATCCTTCATTACGTTCGGGATTCAAAATATCACCCGCGGCTTTAAGACTCTGCTTTATCCCCTTAGTGAATAATCTACTATAATGAATCTTGCGTCTGCATTCCTTGGTAGAAACGTTAGTTTATGTATTTAGTCATATTGGCGTGCGCTAAAATATTTTCTCTAGCTAGCTATACTAAGCACCGTGCGCTCAAGAGGATAGATGAACATGAAAGCGCGCCCTAGTGTGGAAATAGCAAATTGATACTCAAGAAGTTCCATCCTGTAGGTATATGTTTAGCTTTTAATTAAATTTGCTTTTCCGTTCATAGCATAATCAGGCCCAGTGCGGGTTGGTAGATTACACATGTTTTCGAATTTCAAGTTCTTTAACATGCCGGTTACCTCACAATGTTTTTCTTCACCGTTTTGAGAGCAGTGGTCATGAAATTATTTACACAAAGTAAAGCGCTTGCCTAGACAGAGAGGCGGGATCCCGGCAGATCACGTAGGAAATGATGGAACTAGTGGATAGATTCCGCGAAAACTGGAAGAAGGACGCGCAGAATCGCGAAAAATGGAAGGAGTGGAGGGAGGCCTTTGCCCAAGAGTAAGAAAGTAAGAGTAAAAAAATATTGTCACAAATGAGAGCATTCACAAGAATTTGATATATAGATACAGATTTATTTATTTTATCTCTAGTTACTGAAACTGATACCCAAACTAAGCCAGGCCTTGTATTTTGGGAGTCAGTCCTGAAACGTGGAGCATTACACGGTGATCATGTCAATGTGGGTGCGAAAGAGTGGAACAGCGTAGTAGACTATAAAAATCTAAGCACCAAAGTCAAAGTCAAAGTCAAATCATTTATTTCAAGTAGGCCCGTATAAGGCACTTTTGAACGTCAAAAATTTACAAAAAAAATTAATTGATTCTAGTTGCCCCTTCCAAAAGGTAGTTTTCGTATGGAGAAGAATGGGCAAGAAACTCCACCGTTACTCTTTTAAAATGTTTTACAATATTTTGTATAAGTACATTAGTTATATAATTATATGTGAGGACGATGCACCTAGAATAAAATTATTATACCACAATAGGTAAAAAGAATTAAGAATTAAAAATGAAGCAACAACAGATAAACTAATTATGTGATAGATACATGGTGCTCACATATTTACAAACATTGTAAATGTAGACGATCCTCCTAAGATTCCACAATTAATAAGTCAGTGTGCGAGGAATTGGTCATAGAAAGTAAAATCAATGTCATATAATAAAAAATAATAATAAAATATACACTTAAATTTGCAACCAGTTTGATTTTGTCTTGATTCTAAATTATCCTATGGAGCAGGACCAGCATGTTTCCAAGCATTCTTATCTTGGATATAATCCTCTAATTTGTAATATGCTTGTTTACAAAGTGTACTTTTAATATGAGCTTTAAATTTTCTTTCATTTAATTGCAAAATATCACAAGGTATTTTGTTATAACATTTAACACAGTACCCCATAAAAGATGTATGTACTTTAGATAATCTGAAAAATGGTTGATCTATTTTATCTTTATTTCTAGTATTAAAATTATGTCTATCACTTATTTTATTAAAAAGATGTCGATTTTTTCTAACATACATAATATTTTCATAAATGAACTGGCAAGGTACCGTCATAATATTAATCCTTTTAAATAGTTCCCTGAGAGATTCGCGGTGACGTAGATTATAAATGGCTCTGACAGCTCTCTTTTGCAAAATAAAGATGGATTCAATGTCAGCAGCCCGACCCCACAGTAAAATGCCATACGACATAATACTGTGGAAGTAACTAAAATAGACCAATCGCGCGGTTTCTACGTCTGTTAACTGTCTTATCTTTCTAACAGCATAAGCGGCTGAGCTTAACCGCCCCGCAAGAGATGTTATGTGAGGTCCCCATTGTAATTTCTCGTCTAATTTGATTCCCAGGAAAACAGTTTGATTAATAAATTCCAGTTTTTCTCCGTTCAATATGATGTCACATTCGCTACTTCTAACATTAGGTAATTTAAATCTAATGCATTTGGTTTTTTTTTTATTTAGTACCAAATTATTTACCGTAAACCAATGTTGGACCTGAAGAATAGAGCTATTCACGTCGTCAAGATTTTGTGACCGTCGATTGATTTTAAAGATCAATGATGTGTCATCTGCAAATAACACCATCTTCGGTTGATTTTGAAGTAATTGGGGTAAATCATTAATGTAAACTAAAAAGAGGAATGGACCCAATATTGAACCTTGAGGAACGCCCATTGCCATTTCAGACCCCAATGAGTTTACGCCGTTTACTTGAACTTTAACATTTCTATCTTTCAGGTATGATCTTAGTAAATCAAGAGCTGTATTTCTAATCCCATAGTGCTCCAGTTTCAGCAGAAGTGTCTCATGGTCTACGCAATCGAACGCCTTCGAGAGGTCGCAAAAGATACCAATGGCATCTTGTGCTTCTTCCCAGGCATTAAAAATGTTCTTTATTAGGGTGACACCGGCGTCAGTGGTACAACGCCCTTTGGTGAAACCGTACTGATGTTCATGAAAGATGGAATTTTTATTAAAGTGACGTAACATTTGATTGAGCATCAACCTTTCAAACACCTTACTGAGAACTGGTAGAATTGATACAGGCCTATAATTGTTGGGTTCTTTACTATCACCGGATTTGAATAATGGAACTACTTTACTGTGTTTCATGAGATCCGGAAAGACTCCTTGGTCTACACTGGTGTTAAATATGAAAGCTAAATAGGGCGCAATGGTTTCGATAATAGATCTACAGACTTTTACAGACATTCCCCAGAGATCTTCTGTTGATTTAATTTTAAGATCTTTAAAAGCTTTTATAACAGCCTGGGGGTTTGTATGCTGAAACCTGAACTCCAAAGAGCATGCCTTCACATTCTGTCTAAGTAAGGCAGCAGAAAGCGCTGGTGAGGAATTTAAAGCTTCAGTAGTTTTAAGGGGAATATTAGCAAAAAAGTTTTCAAATTCCTGAGCTATTTCTACATCTGAGTTGACAGTGCCATGTGCAGTCTCTAAATTAAATTCAGTATTTCGCTGTTTTTTCCTACCTGTTTCATTATTTATTATTTGCCAGGTAATTTTTATTTTATCATCAGCTGATTTTATTTTATTGCTAATATAAAGAGCTTTGGCTATTTTGCACACACTTTTAAAAGTTTTTGAATATTTTGCAACATACTTATGAAAGCTTGTATTATTCGTATGTTGCTTTAGGCCATAAAGTTCAAATAGTTTTTCCCTGCTTTTACGAATACCTGCAGTCGCCCAATCACTAAATAAGAACTTTGTGTAAATATTTTTAGTCTTTAGTGGAAAAGTGTCATTAAATTGCGTGTTTAATAGTGAAAAGAACTCGGCGTAGAACTCATTTGGGTCACCTATATTATTAAAACTCTGAACACATAATCTACTGGCCAAATAATTATTCAATTTCTCTAAACTTTTACATGTAATTGCCCTAAACCTTATTTGATTTTTTTGTAAAGGTATGTAGGAGCAAAATGTTATTGTTTGTCCACTGTGATCTGATGGCAACTTGTTTACAATTTGTTATAATATATAATACACCTCCCGGCGTTCGAACCTACAACTTGTAAGTTGGGGCCGTTAACCACTGGGCCACCACTGCTTTCGGCCACCACTGCCTTTTGTTCATAATCATATTTAATCCAATAATATTTCGAACAGGAAGTAGATAATTTTAGCAATGACTGAACACTGGCCTGCAGTAAAAATATTGATAACGTAGGTTACTATACATACATACACATACGTCATAAACTCAAGCTATCTTCCCATAGGGGTATGCAGAAACTACAGAATGCCACCTCCTTTGATCCTTACATACTCCTTTTGCCTCATTTACATTCATTCATCTGGTCGCACGCGCACACCGGTTGCGAGACTACCTACTTGACCTTTCTAAAGATCATCACCAATAAGGTCTATAGTCCTCCTAGGGCGTCGCCTCCCGGCGTTTCTACTCAAAATAATCTGCCTTGTAATACCTTGTTAACTTTAATTATGGATTATAATAATATAATCTATTTCCGGTCCGAAACAATATAGGTATGTTAATTAATCCTGGAACATTGTTATCTAAAATTCTTATTATTAAGTTTGTTGCCAAAAAGTAGGTACTGGTTGGTGGATTACCCTTACCATGCATTCTTAAAGTAGGCCGATATTTAATAAAGTGTCATAAAATCGGCGAAGTGCATTTCCGACCATGCACAGTGAAGGGTTCCGTAGTTGGGGTTAATAATTATGTATTTATCGAAAGTACTATGAATACAAAATTATTTCTGTGGATGTAACCGCAAATGTCCCGTATCTCAAAAAACTATTGACTTAAGTACATAGCAATATCTACCCGCTATTTAATTTGAAATTCGTCGTACGCTTCGCTTGTTCTCTTGTCTTGGCTTCGCTCGTTTTATTGTAAAACAAATAACATGAAAGTTATAAAAACGAATAGAAAATATTGTACAAATTTCGACACAGTCACAGTTTTATATGGGTTTCACGGTAAAAATGCGAGAAACCGAGATAATCTGAAAAAGCGGCTGGGCCGCGTCAAGACTTGTCCATTTTGACGTTACGGGTTGGCGAGCCCGAAACGTCAAAATGAACAGGTTTGGGGGGTTTGTTAGAAGTACGGAATGCGTCGATTGTGGCATGGTATTTGGAATGGGTTTTTTCATATCCTGCATTTAATGTCGTATCGTCAGCACCACCGATATTTTATCGGTATGAAATAAGCTCAAATAGTCAATAAGTCATTATTTTAAGTCCACTGCCGATTTATGAACTTGGGCTAGCTAAAGACTTTAGCGTTTCGTCAGCTTTCAATACAACATTTCAACTGTATTGAAAACACTACCATCAGTCTTCATGAGCAGACGTACCAGTTATCGCTTTGAACAGCTAAAATACTTGAACGTTTTCCTCAATATTTATGTTATAGACTTTGATACTAAGAATTAGGGACGAAGGAATTGCCAGCAGAAGTTCCTTGCAAACTTGCACCGCAGGATGAATTGGCATCAAAAAATGTTTTGTTAAAAATGCCTATTTACTTGCTGACTGTAATTTGTTTTCAAAACTATGTGAATGTAGATCAAAATTTCTCAAAAAGTTAAGGACAGTCTCCTAAGACCGTTTTCCTGTAGCTACAAGAAATAAGGTAGCTGTCCTTACTGCCCCATCTCAAAAATCTACCCTGTATAGTATTGCTACAGTTTAATAGATCTTTTTAAGAGGAATAATTCGGTTGCATACGAGGCTTTTGGCTACTTTTGTATTTGTGTATTTTGTGTTTTTTTTCTTAAAATTTTCGTTTTGTTTGTG
This sequence comes from Xanthia icteritia, assembly GCA_949128155.2. Taxonomy (NCBI): domain Eukaryota; kingdom Metazoa; phylum Arthropoda; class Insecta; order Lepidoptera; family Noctuidae; genus Xanthia; species Xanthia icteritia. The sequence continues at coordinate 7,446,334 of OX421942.2, read as the reverse complement.
GGGAATAAACCATATTTCTTTCTTTTCTTGTTTTTTTCATTTAATTCCGTAATACACCGTTTTTTTATAACTATATTGGTTTACGCGGCGCACGCCATTAAAGCTCCCAGTCGACATGACTTTTTCCGACATTTATTTTTCAACAATCATAGTCATATTTCAGCAAATTTACACAAAACCTTAATGAGGACAGGAACGGCTTGCGCCTGGTGAAGGGGAACATCACGGGACACTGCTCGCTAAACAAGCACTTCCACATAATAGGCATAACGGACAGTCCTCTGTGCAGGGCGTGCATGGAGGCTGAGGAGACCGTTGCGCACGTGCTCTTTGAATGCACGGGCGTCACCCAGATTAGAACAGAAACCCTCGGGTCACCCAGATCATACACTGATGTTCTAAACAGACCAGGAGACTTAATCAACTTCTGGAGGGAGGTGGGCTGGTTGGAATAACCACCAAACGGCCGCTATGGCCCACGCACAATGGTCCACCTGACGGACTAAGTTGCGGAAAGCAAACCCCTTAACATAGAACAGAGATAGAACCTGAATGAGTTATACACCTAAACTATCCCCATGAATCACTCCGTCTATTGGTGAAAGCCGTATATAAAACCCCGTTCAGTAGTTTTTGAGTTTATCGCGTTCAGACAGACAGACGCGGCGGGGGACTTTGTTTTATGATATGTGGTGTTTAAGTCATCAGGCTGTGTATCACGGAATAATAAATTGAAATTTTTTGAATCCAGTCGAAGCCACAAAAAGGCATTTAAAATAAGGCGCTTAAAACAATTAAAGGAATATTAGTAGGCAGGTATAGCTCTTTTGGTACGTAGGCATATCAGATAAACTAGCGTCTGCCCGCGGCTTTGCCGGCGTGAATGACGACAGAAACGTACCTACTACCGGATTGAAATGAAATGAAATGAAATTGTTTATTCTGTAAATAGGATATTGGAATCACTTTTACACGTCATCTTAAAAAAAAAAAAAAAAATTAGCTAGATGAGTTCGGTGTTTCCTATCGGACTACTCTGAGAAGAAAGGCCGAAACAAACTCAGAGGTCACAGTCTCTTTTAAAGTCCAGACATAATCTTGGTCAGGCCATATAAGGACCATGTAGATTAGTGTCTGAAATGGTCTTTTGAGAAAAGAACCACACAGATTTGAGTGGACCTATCCTGTCAGTGCAAGCATTTGTCTGTAATCGTGGAGCTCAACCCAGAACTTAAGGAGCTCAACTCGACGAACAATACCAAAGAAAGGACATTTGGGTAGGCCTCATAAACTACTCAAACTGCCAGACCATCATTAAAACTAAATAAGAAAGAAAAAATAATAATAATTGAAAAATCCACATAGTCCTCACATTCACAAAAATAAAAAATAAATTAAAAAATACTTTACAAAGTAATAATGTCATGTATGTAACGTTTATATAATACTGGTATTGATTTTATGATTTTAGCACAAGGCTTAGCAGAGCGAGCAGCTCAATCCCAAGCTTTTTTATCATCTAAATAATCTAAAATTTTATAGTACCCTTTTCTACAAAGTTTGGTTTTAATACAGCTTTTAAATCGTTTAATGGGTAAGTTTCGAATGTCGATAGGAAGTTTGTTGTAAAAGCGTATACATTGACCCATGAACGAGTTGCCTACTCTGTGGAGACGAGTGCGGTGTACAGCGAGGTTGTGTTTATTCCTCGTATTTAAACTATGAATATCGGAAATCTTTTTAAAATTAGATATATTTTTGTGTACATACAATAGGTTTTCAAAAATATATTGTGACGCTACAGTCAGAGTATTTATTTCTTTGAATTTTTCTCGAAGGGAATCTCTCGGACCTAGGTTGTAAATGGCTCGAACAGCCCTTTTCTGTAGAACAAAGATAGTATTAATTTCCGAACAAGTTCCCCAGAGAAGAATTCCATATGACATAAGACTATGAAAATAACTAAAATAAACAATTCGGGCTGTATCTACGTCAGTTATCTGTCTAATTTTTTTAACAGCATACGCGGCCGAACTTAGCCTTCCTGACAATTTTTCTATGTGTGGGCCCCACTGTAATTTACCGTCAATAGTGATTCCAAGAAAAACTGTCGACTCAACAGGGTCCAGCTCTATTCCATTAATTTGAACATTGGTATTTAGCTGCCTGACATTTGGCGTTGCAAATTTAATGAGTTTAGTCTTTTTTTCATTCAGGAGAAGATTATTACATTAAACCAGTGCACAACTTTAGAGAGCGCATCGTTCACTTGTTCAAAGTTGACTAACTGACGTTTGATTTTAAAAATAAGGGAAGTATCATCTGCGAATAATACGATCTTATGATTATCCCTTATATGGTAAGGTAAGTCATTTATATAAATTAAAAACAAGAAAGGACCTAGAATTGAACCCTGCGGAACGCCCATGGTGACCGCAAATCCTGCAGATCTCTTGCCATTAACATCGACCCTCTGAATTCTGTTGTTCAGATAAGAAGTCAGAAGGTCGAGAGCCCTGTCCCTCAAACCATAGTGGTAAAGTTTCCTGATGAGAGTATCATGATGTACGCAATCGAAGGCCTTGGACCAGTCGCAGAAAATGCCAAGAGCATCTTGCGACTCCTCCCAGGCCTCGAATATGCTCTTCAGTAATTCCACGCCCGCGTCTGTGGTTGAACGACCCTTTGTAAAACCAAACTGTTTCAGATGTAGTAAATGATGAGAGTTGAAATGTCCTAACGTTTGTTTCAAAATTAATTTTTCAAAGATTTTGCTCAATGTATGTAATATCGAAATAGGCCGAAAATTTGTAGGATCAGTTGTGCTGCCAGACTTGAACAGTGGAATCACTTTGCTTAGTTTCATCAGATCAGGAAATACACCAGACGCAATACAAGAGTTAAAAACAATTGCTAAAAAGGGTGAAATAACATCAATTATTGAAGATATGGTATGTACTGACAATCCCCAAAGGTCAGCAGTTTTTTTTACATCAAGGTCTTTAAAAGATTCTATTATGTCTTTAGCAGTAGCAATTTTAAATTCAAAAAGTTTTTCACATTCTGGTACACATTCTTTTAATATTGAGTAAGCAGAAGTTGAGGACGACGATGACAGAGTTTTGGTTGTTAAAATGGGAATATTAGTGAAGAAATTTTCAAACTCTGTTGCCACCTCCACGTCTGCCTTAATATCTACATCATTGATTTTTAGATGGAAGTCACGATTCCGTACTGTCGTTCTTCCCGTTTCTGAATTAATAATATTCCAAGTTGTTTTAATTTTATTTCCAGAAGATATTATTTTATTTTTAATGTGTATGGCTTTGGCTGAGGAACAGCAGTGATTCTGTAAGACCTCGTTCTAAAGTTCGAATCTGAATCCGCTGTGAGTTTCTTGATTGGCATTCTAAAAACTGGGTTGTGAATTCGAATTTACACTAGCGCTACCATTGCGAGCGTGTTAGCGAGTTGAACTACATTGACGTGAGATTTTGACCGATAAAGTATGAGATGACGTAGGAAGTGGCATTCAGTAAGGTAATTCCGCCGTCACTTCGACGCTCACTTCGCACTCGAACCCGCCGATCTATTCTGTAAAAATCTCACGGTGAAAACTTGGGTGAAGTGAGCGTGAAGTGAGCTGTCATTCCACTTGCTGCTAGGGACTGACAGCTCACTCCGAGCTCACTTCACCTAAGTTTTCACGGTGAGATGGTTACAGAATATCACTACCGATTCAAAGTGTCAAATAAAAAGCATCTATTTTACGAGTGAAAATAGAAGAAATCCTATATAAATAGTGTTAAAATAATATGTTTATGTCACAGTGTTAAAAATTAGTACAATAACTACTCAGCGGCACGAAATCTTGGCCAACCGCTTATCTCGCAAATACTTGCGATAGCTTTAAGTGTTTCTAACTTCGAGATATAAGTACCTACTGTACGTTAGTACTTATATCTCGATGGTTTCTAACGGTTGTTTCTTATGAAGCTAAGTCAAAAAATGTTTATCCTTAGTTGAAGATGGTAATTCATTATATTTGAGTGCACTGTAGCGTAACTTTTAATTCTTAGTTGAATCGGGTTTCTTGAGCGACTAAATTGCAAGTTTGAATTTGTGTGTTGTGAAAGTTTACGGTTAAGTTATTCAGTTATTGTGTTTTCGTGCTTTTCATTCAAACACTAAAGGTGCTTTATAATACAAAAAATGCCACTAACACCAGCACAGGTTGCACAGGCCGTAGCCTTAATCGACCAAGGCTTTACACAGCGCGAAGTTGCTGTGGTGCTTAACGTACCACGTTAGTCAATGCAGTATGCCACGAAATGATACCAGGAGACAGGCCACTACTCTCGCAGACCAGGCAGCGGAGGAGTTAGATGCACATCGGCCCGGGACCACCGGTTTATTGTCCTGGAAATTCTAAGAAACCGCTACCTTACCGCTGTTGAGATACGTCAGCGGCTCCAAATCGCACCTATGTTCATGTTAGCTACATGTTTCACGCTCAGAGTGAGTATGAACTCACTCTGAACGTGAAGCTCACGGTAAAGAACATGTATCTATTTCATAATAGATACCTAATTATCATCCAGACATAGTCAATTATTATAAGTCTGCAGTGTCAAATTAAACCAAATCCAAACAAATCACCAATGGACTTTCAATAAAACTGCGCTAGTATTCGTTAAAAGTGATAAATTCACAAGTTAAAGCCCCACCCTAAAATACACACTGCAGGATCAAATCTAATGGTAGTTAGTTGTTTTTGTAAATAGATAAATATAAAAGACGGAGGTCAACAACCCTTTCTAAGTTTACTTTCGCCATTTCTTTCTTGGAGAAGCCTCCCAATTTGTGAAATGGTGGTAGATTCAATAGATTTCTATTTTTAGCATATCTGGAAATGTATGTAATCAAACCAAATCCAAACTAATCACCGATGGACTTTCAATAAAACCGCTCAGGTATCTGTTTAAAAGTGTTTTATTTATTCAAAGTTAAATAATTTATTTCAAATAGTCACATTTAAGGCAATTATGAACGTCAAAAATTACAATAAAATAGAATTGATTCTAGTCGCCCGTTCCAAAAGGTAGTGTTCGTATGGAGAAAAAAGGGCAAGAAACTCCACCGTTACTCTTTTAAATTGTTTTGTATACATTCATTATATTATGTGAAGACGATGTACCTAGAATAAAATTAGTCTACCACAAAAGGTAAAAAGAATCATAAATGAAGCAATGACAGATAAATCAATTATGTGATAGATACTTAGTTCTCACATATTTACAATATATATTATATTAACTTATATTACTACACCCTATCTCTATTCATAACCTCTGCCAATGCTTGCAGCCCTTTTCCCCTGCAACACAGCTTCAGCTAAGATTCTATCTCTCTCTGCACTCCTTTCATCCATGGCCCTTTCTCTTTCCGCACTCCTCTCCAGAAAGCACTGTAGGATTTGTGCATTTAGTTATTGTATCTCCAGCTGTTGTTCTTCCACCCTCAGGAATCTCTCAGTAGTGGTGGAGAATTACGTTCGCCGTTGAGATGGTGGAGGAGCAGCTGAAAACCAGTGCTGGGGCTCTGTCTTGCATAGGGTCGCAGCATTATGCTGAGCGATGGCCGTTTTGCGTGGATGTGACACATTTTCCCCTAATTTGTTATTCTCGTGTTTTTTTCTTTGCGTCATATTTACCGCAAATAAATGTATTTTCTTTCTTTCAACTGAAGACGTGTGTGACGTGATGCTGAAAAAAGAACACCGATTACTATGATGCGTAAATGAAAAATCTTAAATAGCAGCTATTCGTTGTTATTCGTTTGAAAAATTAAGTTTTGATAGTTATTTTTATGAAACAAGGTCTTCCACGGTTGGCTCATGCCGGTTTTGATGTACTCTTTCGGCGTACTCAAATTGACACAGACCGAACTCGACGCCCTGGATAGGAGGGTCCGTACGCTGCTGACTGCACATCAAATGCATTACCCACGGTCATCGGTAATGAGACTGTAAATCCCGCGAAAGTGTGGAGAACGAGGCTTTTTAAACGCGAAATCCCTCCACAATCGCGAAATATGCAGTCTCAGGGTGGACTGTGGTCGACTGTGGTCGCGGTGGATAAAGGTCTTGCCCCGCTCTCCTTGGCCAAAGAGAACTGGCGCAAGCCTGTAGTGCTTGACACTAACGATGGCAGGGAGGTGGCAGAGTAAGGAGCTTCACAGTCGCTACTTCCAGGCCCTACATGGAGCCGATGTAGATTTACTAGCGTCCGTAGCCTGGCTGCGTTTTGGTGAACTCTTTGGGGAAACCGAAGGTTTTGTCTGTGCAATTATAGACGAAATTAGTAGTTAGTTATAGTGCTGTTCTTATACCGGTTTGGTCGTAGCGGCACCCGGAGGGGCCGGTTACCGCGCGCAACCGTTGCGCGGCTCCCGAAGGCTACCGGTGGCACCTTCGGGAGCCAGCGCGCGATGGCGGGAGGTGCCACCGGTCCCTAACGGTTGCGCGGAGTAACCGACCCCTCTGGGTTCCGCTAGGACTGAACCGATTAATAGTCATTGATAGAGTAAAATTAACAATATGATACAATTTATGAAATCAAGGAACACACTTCAAACCAAGATTCGTCGCACATTTTAAGTGGTTTGCTTTGAGGAATGTTAAGTGGTTCTAAATAACGTACGAGTATAGTAAAAAAAAGCGATGCTAACCTTGGTCCACTGTTTGCATTTTTTGATTGTGCTACCTATTTTATTTAGGCGCACGGCTAGTTCCTCCCACTGGCGTCGACTTCGCTCTCTGGCATTTTGAGTTCTCAAAAAACCCTTCGCCATGCCGGGTTTCTTTCCATAAACTCTAACAGAGTTTCATCCTGAGCCGACGATGGGTGAGAAGAACGTGTCTCATTTGGACTGGAACATTATTGTTGGATTAGAAAACAAAATAAATACTATTTTAATTAATATCATTTTTAAACTTCACAACCACAAATATAAACTTACATCATGAATATTTCACAGTCATTCGGCACTGAAAGATCAAATCAAAGACATGAAACACAAGCAAAACAACGCAACGTACTATCAAAATATTGTCAATCTGACATTATTTTTTTTTCGTAAGGGAAGCATAGATTATATTCATGGCACAAATTTAGAGTTTTCTGTATTTTTGCTTATTATTAGCTGCCTCAAATTCCTTAAAATAAGAAATTTTAATTTAAACATTATATTAGCTAAAATTCTGTGCCAAAAACATAACGATTGTGTCAAAAAACTGGAATTGATAAAACTCGACTAACATTTTGTTGAGTGTGGTAGTCACTAGTACAATATTGGTCGCTTCGGAACTCACTTCACTTCGCAAGTGACTGGGTGATGCTTACAGAATGCAAAATCAAGGTAATTTTGAACCTTATGCGAAGTGAGAGTGAATAGCGAAGTGAGATGCGAGTTGTTGTTTGAATTTTACAGAATCGACGTACAGGCTCTTTTAAAAGTTTTAGAATATTTCTTAAGAAATTCTTTAAAAGTTTCATCACGGTTATATGTTTTTTCATGATACAATTCAAATAACCTTTGCCTACTTTTGTAAATACCTGGTGTTGCCCAATCACTAAATATGACGCGGTCACAAACAGGCAATGTTTTTGAGGTGAAAACCTTCCTAAACTCACAATTGATGAGGTTAAATAGTGAAGTATAAGCTCGATCCGGGTCGTTGTGATAAGGCAAACCCGGTAGTTTTTCAATTACATTATTTTTAAATTGCCCTAAGCGACTTTTATTTACAGGAACAAAACTCACTAGTTTTCTTTGAGCTCTGACTGTTTTCTGAGGGAAAGTGATCAACTGGCCACAGTGATCAGAGTCCAACTCATTTATTATTAAATGGCTAGAAGGAGTTAAGTTCGTAAAAATATTGTCAATACAGGTAGCACTAGTGGCATTTATTCTAGTCGGCTCAAAGAATGTATTGTACAAATTATATGACTTTAATAAAGTTACAAATTTATTTACTATAGCAGATTTTTCCAGTATATTAATGTTGAAATCTCCACAGACAACAACTGTTTTATTACTGTTACTAGTCTTTAATAATACTTCTGTAGCGGTTAGCACCGCTGGTTAGATAAATAGGTACTGAACTATTTTATAACTAATTGTAAACACTGCACACCACAAGCACATTTCATCAATTTCATAACCTATATTAGTTACATCATAATTTCTCGTTTGACATTCCAATCTGTCACATACACATTCCGTTCACCATAGACACCAAACGAGAAGTATATCATTATCTATTGCTTAACACGACTAACAAAATATATTTACAACTACTACTTATTTACTATATTTACAACACACATTATATCTATAAACATATTAAATAATTCTAACAATTATTGACACTCCACACAAATTATAAAATGTACACATGTTTGTAGTAACGGAGCGTGCGTTCCTAATGTGAAATGGAACACTCATGACCTGCAGAAAATAATTCGCAGAGTTCAACGACCTCAGTGTGACTTCGCAGCGCAAGAGGATCGCACGCTCTTTCTGCTCCAAGATCTAGACTTCCTCTAAGCCCTAGATCTCTCTAGCCCATTGCTATCGTTCATGTGATATCTGTTTCGTTTTGTACAACTTGTCCTTTGTCATTTTCGTTGTGTTGTACCGTGTATATGTATTGAGGAAGTGGCAGTAAAAGAAATCGATTAATTTAAACAGCGTTTAATTGATCTGTTCCCTTAACACTTCATTGGTGACCCCGATAAAGAGCATAGAAGACGGAGCCATCATGCCGACTGGAGCAGGAGTCACGGCAGAGAAGCAGGATGTCTGCAGAGTCAGCGTGAAGCTGCCGCCATTTTGGCCAGAGGAGCCAACACTTTGGTTCGCCCAGGTTGAAGGTCAGTTCACGATCGCCGGTATTACCGCCGACAGTACCAAATTTTATACCGTCGTGGGCCAGCTTGATCACCGTTATATGGTCGAAGCTAGGGATATAATAGAGAACCCGCCGGCCCAAGACAAGTACGCAAAGCTGAAGGCCGAGCTTATACGTAGGCTCTCTGATTCGCGCGAAAAAAGGGTGCAGCAAATCCTCACCCACGAGGAGCTAGGCGACCGGAAACCCTCGCAATTTTTGCGCCACCTTCAAACCCTGGCCGGACCAAATATGCCAGAAGCATTTCTGTCCACGTTGTGGGCAAGCAGACTGCCAACCAACATCCAGACGGTCATTGCGTCACAGCCTAATCTCGCTCTCCAGTCTATCGCAGATTTAGCCGACCGCGTGCACGAGATTGCGCCAACGCCCGCACCGGCGCTCACATCACCTCCCGCCGTGGCAAGCACGAGCACCTGCAGCGAAATCAGCGAGCTGAAACAATGCATAGCAGAGTTAGCGAAGCAAGTGGCGGCCCTTTCAACACGTGGTCAGGTACATCACCGATCGCGATCATCCGACAGGTTTAGGCGTGGTAGCAGAGACACGACCCCAGGCCGCCGCAGCCGCAGCCGCTCGCTCTCCAGATCCTCGTGGAACGATGAGCACTGCTGGTACCACAATAATTTCGGTGACAGGGCCAAGCGGTGCGACCAGCCATGCACGTTCGCGGGAAATGCCGCCGGCAGCCGGAAGTAGCGGCAAATGGCTGCCCTAACAAACCACGCCGCCTATTCGTTACGGATCGGGCCACTAAAACCACGTTTCTAGTGGACACGGGGTCCGATCTTTGCGTGTATCCACGGTCATTGTTACAGCAGCGGCGCAGCAAGACGGCATACCAGCTTTTCGCGGCCAACGGAACCGCCATCGACACATACGGTTGGGTCGAGTTACACTTAAACCTAGGGCTCCGCCGTGTCTATTCATGGAAGTTCGTGGTCGCGGACGTCACAAAACCCATCATAGGCGCAGATTTCCTGGCGGATTACAACCTGCTCATCGATTTAAAAAATTACCGCCTCATTGACGGGCTAACACAGCTGTCCTCCACGGCGTCATCAGCAGCCGGTTCAGCAGCTGACATTGCCTCCGTCAAGTCCATTGGTGGTAGCACGGAATATCATGAGCTCCTGCGGCAGTACCCGGAGATCACACGCCCTGCGGGAAAACAAAGACAGGTTTGTCACACCACTGTGCATCATATCCGTACCACCCCGGGCCCTCCTATTTTCAGCCGACCACGCCGTCTCGCACCAGACAAGCTCAAGGTGGCTCAGAAGGAGTTTGAAGCGATGCTAGCGAACGGCACAGCACGTCCCTCGGAGAGCTCATGGTCGTCCCCTCTTCACCTCGCTCCCAAGAAGGACAACAGCTGGCGGCCATGTGGTGACTACAGGGCACTTAATGCCCGCACCGTCCCGGACAGATATCCCATCCCGCACATACAGGACTTCTCTCATCAGCTGGCTGGCAGCAGAATTTACAGCAAAATTGACCTTATAAAAGCATATAACCAGATACCTGTCCAGTCAGCTGACATCCACAAGACTGCGATCACCACTCCGTTCGGATTGTATGAATTCCCATACATGACGTTTGGTCTTAGGAATGCAGCGCAGACGTTCCAGCGGTTTATGGACGAGGTGCTCCGCGGGCTGTCGTTCTGCTACTGCTATTTAGACGACATTCTCCTGTTCTCAGAGACGGCAGCCCAGCACACTGAACATCTACACCAACTCCTGAAGAGGCTGTCAGACTATGGCATCCTGATCAACTCCGCAAAGTGTGAGTTCGGCCGGACCTCCATCACCTTTCTAGGGCACGAGCTGTCCGCAGAAGGTGTTCGTCCCCTACCGGAGAAGGTGCAGGCGATCCAGGACTACCCGGCTCCAAAGACCGTCAAGGAGATGCGTCGTTTCCTGGGTATGTTCAATTTCTACCGCCGCTTTGTCCCAGAAGCCGCTCGCTTGCAGTCACCGCTTAATGTCGTCCTCACAGGCCCTAAAACCACAGGAAATACGCCAATTAACATGACACAAGAAATGCTACACGCTTTTACTGCTTGCAAACAAGGTCTGTCCCAGGCTGCCTTGCTAGCACACCCAAACCCCAATGCTGAGCTTGCCTTATTCACAGATGCATCGGACACCTCAATAGGCGCAGTGCTGCAGCAGAAGACAGGAGACGCATGGCAACCAACAGCATTTTTCTCCAGGCGTTTGTCCGCGTCACAGAAGAAGTACAGCCCGTATGACAGGGAGCTCTTAGCCATCTACGACGCAGTCCGATACTTCCGGCACATGATTGAAGGTAGGCACTTCACCATCTACACGGATCACAAACCCCTGTCATACGCGTATGCGCGCAGCCGGGAAAATTGCTCACCAAGGCAGTTCCGCTACCTGGACTACATAGCACAGTTCACGACGGACATCCAGTTTGTTGCAGGCAAAGACAATGTCGTGGCGGACGTGCTGTCGCGTGTGGAAGAGATGACATTGCCTGCACTCAACTACACAGCCCTTGCACATTCCCAGCAGAGTGATCCTGAACTGCAAAGCCTCCTGACAAACAACAGCACGTCACTTAAACTAGGGAGAGTGCGTTACACAAACTCAGAGGCCGAGCTAATCTGTGATGTCTCCACTGGTAATACCCGCCCTTATGTTACAGAACCCTTCAGAAGGCAGGTGTTCCAGAAACTCCATCAGCTGAGCCACCCTGGCAGACAGGCCACGGTCAAACTGATTTCCGCACGCTTCATTTGGCCTGGCCTGAAGAAGGACTGCAGGGCCTGGACCAGAGAGTGTATAGAGTGCCAGAGAAACAAAGTCTCACGGCACACATCCTCTCCAACCTCTCCGTTTCCTGTTCCTTCCCAACGTTTTTCACATGTCCACATGGACATAGTAGGGCCGCTAAATATTAGTAATGGTTACAGATATTGCCTCACAATAATCGACCGCTTCACTCGCTGGCCTGAGGCATATCCCATCGCCGACATCACGGCTGAGACATGCGCCCGCACCTTCATTGCTGGCTGGGTATCTCGCTTCGGTTGCCCCCATCGCATCACTACCGACAGGGGCAAGCAGTTCGAGAGCAAGCTGTTTCACACCATCGCAGCGCTCCTCGGTAGCCAGCATCGGCCAACCACGGCGTACCACCCAGCCTGCAACGGCATGGTCGAACGCCTGCACCGCCAGCTGAAGGCGGCCATCCGATGCCACACGGACACCAACTGGTCCGAGGCTCTTCCTCTGGTGCTTCTGGGCATCCGCAGCGCCTGGAAAGAGGACATAAGGGGGTCAGCAGCCGAGTTAGTCTACGGAGAGCCCCTAAGACTCCCAGGGGAGTTCATAAACCCAACACTCACCGGCACCGTAGACTACACCGACTTCGCGGCGAGACTTCGACACCAGATGGCGAAGCTGGCACCAGAACCGGCGAGTCGACACGGCGAGAAGCCGTTCTACGTGCCCAGCGGTTTGGCGTCGGCAACACACGTCTTCCTGCGTCATGACGCCGTGCGCCGACCACTCGACCCACCATACACCGGGCCGTTCAAAGTACTGCAAAGGGGGGAGAAAACATTTAAAATAGAGGTCAAGAGCAAGGAAACCACAGTCTCAATAGATAGGCTGAAGCCCGCTTACCTCAACAACGAGAACGGCTGCATTCCTAGCACGACGACAACACCAACGGTCAAACACGCGACCCCGCCGGCAAACACCACCGGCGAGAGAAAAACCCGCTCCGGCAGAACTGTACACTTCCCGGATTACTATCGCCCGTAATTTACCAACCACGGTCTCAGGGGGGGAGTAGTGTAGCGGTTAGCACCGCTGGTTAGATAAATAGGTACTGAACTATTTTATAACTAATTGTAAACACTGCACACCACAAGCACATTTCATCAATTTCATAACCTATATTAGTTACATCATAATTTCTCGTTTGACATTCCAATCTGTCACATACACATTCCGTTCACCATAGACACCAAACGAGAAGTATATCATTATCTATTGCTTAACACGACTAACAAAATATATTTACAACTACTACTTATTTACTATATTTACAACACACATTATATCTATAAACATATTAAATAATTCTAACAATTATTGACACTCCACACAAATTATAAAATGTACACATGTTTGTAGTAACGGAGCGTGCGTTCCTAATGTGAAATGGAACACTCATGACCTGCAGAAAATAATTCGCAGAGTTCAACGACCTCAGTGTGACTTCGCAGCGCAAGAGGATCGCACGCTCTTTCTGCTCCAAGATCTAGACTTCCTCTAAGCCCTAGATCTCTCTAGCCCATTGCTATCGTTCATGTGATATCTGTTTCGTTTTGTACAACTTGTCCTTTGTCATTTTCGTTGTGTTGTACCGTGTATATGTATTGAGGAAGTGGCAGTAAAAGAAATCGATTAATTTAAACAGCGTTTAATTGATCTGTTCCCTTAACACTTCACTTCTTCCAAATATTTCTCAAAAATATCATATGAAGCACATGGGGGCCTATAGACGCTCATTACAATGAACTGCTCAAGCTCAATGCAAGCTATTTTAATAACTCGCTCAACAGAGAGGCTCACAATGTCCTTACGTTCTTTAAATTTCATATTGTTACGAACAATTATTAGAGAGCCACCACGTATCATATTAACTCTGCTGAATGAGCTGGCAACCTGGTGGTTGTTAAAGCTGAACATGAACTGGTGGACTTTTAACTAATGTTCACTTAAACATAGAATATCAATATAACTACAGTTCATGAACAGCTCCAATTCTAATTCCTTACCTATCACACCCTGAATATTTTGATGAACTATTTTTAGAATATTATTATTACATTTATTTAAGTTACTACAATTTGATGGGTGTGATATAAAACCAGTATTAAAATTTTCTTCATTTATGAAGCAAGAGGTTTCCTCTATTGTCCTAATTTCTAATTTAAATAATCAATGTCATTAGTTGTTGCCAAATTATTGGCAGAATTGTTTAAAATGTCTTTGCATTGCTCAAAAGGAGCAAGTTGTTTAGCCAAGTTTTTGGCTGAAATACAAAAAAAAAATATGATAGTGACTCAGCTATCTGTCTTTTGTAATAGTTGGAAAGATAGTACATAAAAATGTTATATCTATCTTTTGTCAAATACAAATTGTTACTAACATAATTGTTGGTATCAACTAAATGAAATAAATTATTATTAACTGTCAAGTTATGTAATGTCATATTCATTGAAAATCTTAAATTATTTTCTTCCTGTGGCAAACTGTTACTGTAAGGGAATGTAAACAACACAATTGTTCTTAAACTAAGATTACACAATGTTCTATAGTATTGGAGCAATTCTCCTTTGTTCACATTCCCCCTGTTACCCATAAAAATTAATAATATAGTGTCCTGGTTAAAGTTACATTTAATAATTTCTTTCATAATATGAAATAAAGAACAACCAGGCATACAGTAATTTATTATGGAGTGTCCCGGATATTCATCTGTCAATCTGTGATTAAAAGAATAATCCAGGTTATAATCTATCCGTATGCCAAATTTCATTCAAATCCATTCAGCCGTTTCTAGGCCAATCCGGAACATGACATACAAACGGACAAATATTCTTCCATTACTATTTTATTATACCTATTATATGTATAGATTATGTTTATTCAAGTTCATTAGACCCCAATTATTTCTGACCGGAAACTGAATATGGTCATTAATGGTCATACAGGATGGTATTCCTTGACTACTTACCTACAAAATAAAATAATAAACACTCTTTAATCAAGGCATGTGCTGACGCAGAAGAATTAAAAGTTGAATGGGGAATGCAATCAACAGATTCTAAAACCGGTGAAACGAACACTGAAACGTAAAAATAATACACATATTATAATCAAATAGTAAAGAATTTTTGTCCGCTTGTCTGGATGTACATAACATGTATGTTCCGGATTGGCGCAAAAACTTTTGAACGGATTTGGATGAAATTTGGCACACAAATAATTTTATAACCGGGATTAACACATAGGATAAAATACTAAAAATACTGGTATTTAGTTACATTCGGTTAGACTGGAAGCTGACCCCAACATAGTTGCGAAAAGGCAAGGAAGGTGATGATGTTTAGGGTATGGGCTTACCACAGGGGGCAGCTGATCAGATTAGAGTAAGTTAGCAGTGAGAGTAATTGTTATTTGGTACCTTCGGCAGTTCTGATATTTTTTGAACAAGGGCATCTCGTACCTGACCTCTGAGGTCATGACTACTTAACCGGGCTTTCCTGTGGCTGCCTTAAGCTACTACACTCAAAGGGAAAAAACTATTCTAATTAAAACTAGGCGAGCGCTCGCTAAGGGCACCCCCTGTTGGGTACTAACCTCAGCTTAGGGCGTCGCTGGGGGGAGGACAGCAAGATGGGACAGGCTGGATCAAGGATATTTCATCATTATTAATCGTGGAATTTAAAGCTACTCGTTCAGCATCGACGCAGGCTAGCGCATCGTCGAGCAAGGGTCGCGGGGGCGTATTATTTACTCGGGAGGGTCGCGATCGCGTAGGACCTCGGCGGCGAGATCGGAATGCGGGTCGGTGTCTGTGTTTGTACACTGTACTTGTGGCCCTATTGCTCTCCTGGAGGAGGATTATGGGGTCTTCTGGGTCGGTAAGGATTTGCCTCAGGCGGCGGATCTAACTGATTCTACTAGGGCAAAATAATTGGCGGCTTTGGCGACCAGAGGGTTGCGTATTTGGCGGCGGACTCAAAGACACGCTTGGAATTGCGTTTTAGAAGTTGGTGGATTGTGGGGATTTTTAGGTCAAGATGGAGGATCTCGTTCCTAACGTACTAGGGGGCACCGGTGATTTTACCGAGGAATCTATTTTGCAACGTTTGCAATCTGTGGATATGGTGGGGCTTTGCTTGTGCAAACAGAGCTCCCGCATAGGTCATGATGGAAAGAATGCACGCCGTGTAATACGCTGCGCAATTTGCAGTTTTGATATCAAATGTCAGTGTTTTAAATAGGTGCCATAAATATTCGCTGGAAGTAACCCCCTGTATATTAAAAGGAAAACATGGCACTATAAAATAAAGAGTTACTTACCTAACTGATTATCTTGCAAGTGTATTTCAGTGTGCAAGTACACAATTTAAAAATGGACGTCAACGTATTGTCCTGCATTTTATTAGTTTTTATTTTTCTAGAACTTCGAAATACGTCAGGTATGTTTTAAAAATGGTTTAATATCATATTTTCTTATGACTTATTAGCCCAGGACAATAATAACAATTTCAAGGCAAATCTGCGAAATAAATCCTAGTCCGTGGTTTTCACTGAAAAATACCAGTGATTAAAAAAAAAATGTACCTATGTCGTGATGAAGGCCTTATTAGAAGGTACTTTCAAAGAAGGCGGTTTCAAATCCAAGTACCAATATGATTTTTCAATTCATATGTACTTTCAGAGTTTATCTTGAAAATTACTGACATCGGTGAAGGAAAATATCGTGAGGTAACCTGGACTTATAGTTAATATAAGTCTGAAATCGCCAACCCTTCTCTTCTTGAGCAAGCGTGGTGATCAATGCTCATATGTCAACCTCTGTATGAGAAGATGCCTTTGCCCCGCAGTGGAATTATTAATTCCAGTGAAAACCTTCACTAGGATTTATTTCGAAAAATTATAACTGTTAATTACGATGGCAATGCTGTGTGAAGAGTCCATAGTGAAATCGTGTGCGAAAAAAAAGAAATTTGCTGTAGGTCTCGAAAACCATTTTCAAGTAAAAATCTCATAGACGTTTTAAGCTTACATCAATTTTATAATTCGATAAGTTTATTCCTAATCAAATTAAATGCATAGAAAAGTGCTACATAAGATTCACGTTGGGCTAATAGTTCTCGAGATAATAGTAATAGTTGTCGACCATTTTCTATCTTGCTAAGTACCTGGTACTTGTTGATAGGCCTACACCTGTCCTCTCATATCTATTAATACTGTAATTTGAAAACATTGTAAAAACCTTTGTACTTACTATACTACTGTACTTTTAAAAGAGTAACCGTGGAGTTTCTTGCCGGCTCTTTTCCATAGGAAACGACCAACTGGAACCTAGCTTCTGACCTTTCATAAGTGCCCTTGCTAGGTTTATGTGAAATAAAATATTTTGAATTGAATTGAATTGAATAAAATAAGGCTAAGACGGGTAATGAGATTTGCTGGAACTTTTCTGAAAACTCCAGTACTAAATCTGTGCTATATAGTAGGAATCCTAAGAAAATAAAGTGTTTATTATATATTATTATTATTATATTGTTATTTAGTATATTGTGGTTAAGAAATCCGTTTAATTTACACATTATTTTTATTTTGGTAAGATGGTCATGTTTTATATGCGCTTGAAGACTTACAAAATTAACAATTCATAAAATGCTGTAATAATTCAAAATCCATGCGATAGACCTACATTGGTGCCGATTCTCTTGTACACCGAACTAAACTAACTAAACTATCACTAAAATTCCTTACTTTTTTCTATGAGAATCTTAACGCTATTCTGCAATAAAGTCTCTAAACTTAAAAATTATTTTGACACAACTAAATCGAATTTGACAATCGCGACTCCACGTGGCACACACTTGTTTGTGCCCTACCCCGTGATTTTTTTAGAGCTGGAGGTGCGCAGGGGGGGCAGCCTGGCGTGTTTTATATGGAATTTTTCATTTTTTGCATGGAAAATAAAAAAAAATATTACCTACGTGTTGATAATTAGGGGTATAAGGGTTTCATAAAGGGGGTCGAAATTTTCATTATTTTTGCGATAGGACACACCATTTTTGAGTTATAAGCAAAAAAAAAGAAAAAAATATATATACAGTACTGTTTTTGCATCTGAAGTCGAGGTGTTCGTGTGAATTTTAGTTTATGACAACTAATAGTACTCCACACCATATTTCATCGCGATTAAAAATGGTCAGATTTAGGCAGACAATTAAAATTTTAGGTGAAAAACGTCAAATTCAGAATAGCAAAATTGTCATTTTCACTAAATTAAAATCTCAGTGCCATCTTAGTGCTGTCAAACTAAAATATATATTTTTTTTTTTTTTTTTTTTTTTTAAAAAAAAAACGTTGCCCCCACACTAGGAATTTCTCCTGTATCGTGGGTGCGTTTACAAACATTTATACTCACATACACAAACAGCCAGACCCGGAACAACTACTTGCAGGTCATGCAAATATTTGTTCCATGCGGGAATCGAACCCGCGACACGCAGTGCAGCAGTCAATCGCTTAACCACTGTGCCAACCGTGCCGTCAATATAGTTAAGTTGTGTCACTTTAGTCTATTTCAGAATGAGAAATCATCGTTTGACAGGAATAAACTAAATTTTAGTGATTTTTAGTCTAGTTTAGAGGCATTTGTGACAAGAGAATCGGCACCAATATCAAGTAAAGAAAAACGCGCCTTTTACTCTATTTTGACGCGGAAACAGAACTGATTTTCGGAACCTTTGACAATTATTTTATTTGTCAATATTTTTTATTCGCACATGGTTTAGCAATGAACTTTTGACACAGTATTCCATATGCCTAACTAAGCATAGTCCTGGTGACAAATCTTCACTAGGATTTTTTTTAATAGACAATTTTATTTTCCTGGGCTATCTGTTGAATTTAAAATATATTTTATTAACTATTTACTATTATTATTTTGTATTTTATTTTATTAAGTTTAATTGCAACATTGGGTTGATTTGAATGGTTCCGTACAACAAGGAACCCTTATAGTTTTGCTCTGTCCGTCTATCTGTCTGTCTGTCTGTCTATCCGTGGCTTAGCTCAAAGACCCTTAGCACTAGAAAGCTGTAATTTAGCATGGGTAGGTATACCTACATATTAATCACGCCGGCAAAGTGGTAAAATAAAATAATGAAAAAAATGTTTTTTAGGGTAACTCCCCTACACGTAAAGTGGGGATGTTTTTTTTTCTCATCTCTCCTTTGGCGTGGGGTATCGCTGGAAAGTTCATTCAATAAAATTGCAAGTGTGTGAAAACTATTTTTGGATTCAGGGATCCGTTCGCGAAATATTAAGCTTTAAAGTGCTACTTTTTGTTTAGAGTCATGTGCCGCCCGCCCACGACAGTTAAATGGTTGTTTTTGGATATATGAAAAAATTCACGGCAGTAGTATATATAACGAAGTTAAAAGGAAAACTTTCCAGCTAAGTAGGATCTACAATTCAACGAGTAATAATCGACCAACTTACATTTATTTTGCAGTTGGAATGTATGAGAGAACATATTTTTCAACTTTGTAGTTGAAATATATGTTCTTTTAAGTTTGTTCTTGGGATAAATTTATCCTAACTACGGATGCCTTCATTATGCGTGGTCCGACACGCACTTGGCCGGTTTTTTTATTATTAGAGTGTTTGTTGCGCGTCTGCCTGCCATAGTAATTTCTACAGCAATGGTTTATTTGTGATATCTTGTGTCAGGCATGCGCACAGTTCGAAAATACCAAAAACTAAATCAAATCAATAGATTTTTCCTCTATGTTTGATCTTCTTCTTGCCTCGGAAAGCACGTTAAGCCATTGGTCCTGGCTGTCATTTGTTGATCTTTGACAGTAATTACTCAGAAGTTGGTAGTTAGATGCCCAAAAGTCTGAAAATCAGTCTTACTAAGGGGTACCTTGGGTTTTTGAAGTCAGACAGGCAGTCGTTCCTTGTAAAATACTTGTGTTCAGCTGCATTCGGTTAGACTGGAAGCCGACCCCAACATAGGTAGTTGGGGAAAGATGAGGCAGATTGATTGTTTTGGTTCCTAAGGATCTTAAAATAACTTAAAGTAGTTTTTTTTTTTATTACGGACAATTTTTACAGCTTTATTTAAATTAAAATTATGTGTAGAATTTAAGCCCAACTGAAAATTATATGAGTGTCTGATTTATACGTATAGCACTCAAAAATTGACTATCTATATTATCGGAAATTAATAGCCCAAAGGATGGGTACCCAAAATAAACCATTTTTTAAACAGTTACAATTAACAGACGTCACAAAGACCTATCTACTTTTTTATGTAGGTTTAAATAGTTTTTATCAATTAGAAGATTTAAACCGCTTGCAGTTAAAATACTAAGAAACCATTGAAGCTTGATTTTTAAAACATTTATCTGATTTTTTTTAATTTTTATTAATTGTTAAAATTGTAGGTACTAATGAGTTACAAAAACAGGAAATCCCTATGTTATCGTTTAAGCACATAATTAACAAACACCGATTAATAATAAAATAACGGTTTAAACAATTTGATAAGAAATATTGTTGAAAACAAGAAACAAACGCCACGTTATTAGAATGAGGAAAATATTTTATTAAGTAGATATTGGATGTAGTTGAAAAATAATGAACAATATGGAATAATTATTGATAAATTTGTTGTTGTTATTCAGAAATTCAAAAGTTTGTTGTTTGTTGTTTACTCATTGCTGGACAAAGGTTGTTTCCATCCACAGGCAGATTTGTTGAAAAAAAATACATATATTTGTTCTCTACTCGATGAGCTCAAAACAATGACACCCCCGCATGCCAGGGTTAGTTTTTTTTTCTTCTATCAAATGTTTATTTTATGGAGACCCCTTTAGTTTTTGAATTTTTATTATTTGTTGTTATAGCGGCAATAGAAATACATAATCTGTGCAATTTTCAACTGTCTACCTATTACGGTTCATGAGATACAGCTCGCTGACAGACAGACGGACTGACAAACAGACAGACGAACAGCGGACGCTTAGTAATAGAGTTCCGTTTCCGTTTCGAAGCCTAAAAACTAGCGACTCGCCCCAGCTTCGCAAGGGTGCAATGGCGATTTCTCAAAATATTGAGGTTTCTGTGCTATATCTAATTAAATATTATTTATTGTATTCTACACATTAACCTTTCGGAATAAATGTTATAATTGATGGTGAAAACCGTTTTGTTTTTTTGGTTTTGTACCGTCATCAAAATCCATTTGGTAGTTTAGAAGATCTAAGCGATCCCACAAACAGATACGACAAGACACTTTGTTTTGATATACAGTTTGGACTAGTTATGTAATGTAATTTACTGCTTCAGTTTTTGTTCGATTTTCTCTTTTTTAATCGTAGTTTTTTACTTCAGTACGCATGATTATTTCTTTTCACTGTACATATGCAATGTAGGCGCATTACCACTTTTCGACCTTATTACAAAGGCAATAAGGTCGAAAAGTGGTCAGTCGCCAGTGTCCGCCATGGTACCTACTTATGGCGGTAGAGCAAAAAATAACATTTTTTTTCACTTTTTTTATATTTGCATAATAGAGCTGAACTTATTTAAGACGGTGATAGTTCTTTAAAGTCTATATTTGGAAACAAACATAATTAATAAATTTTTTGCTATTGTTTCAGCATCACTTTCAGGAATATCTGTGAGTATATACATTAATCTATTTAATCCATAGGGCAAAGTACAAACCCTACCTATGTATCAAAAAGATGTGGTCAAATTTATGCATGTGTACAGACCATCAAAACTTCAAACTGTTCCAAACAACACTTCAATACCTACTCGACCCAAAGGATATGTCCGCTTTTTTACGGATGTTGGTTTTTTATTCCGAGAAAAATCTAACCATCATCAAATTACACCTGAATAAAACCTACAAAAATATGGAACTACATAGTTACCAAATAAGAGAAAAATTATAAACTATTTTATGTTAGTACTATTTTATTTGTTGATAGCAACCCAAATAAAATCTCCAACACACTCTGACAATGTCTTAATTGACAGATGATTCTATTCACCTGTCAAATATGACATAGTCCATGTGTCAATTTTGACAAATTCACTATTTTTTTGGGGAGTGTTAACTTTATTATCCTTGATAATTAGAAAGGTTTGTTTGTTTTAGGAGTAAATAAAAACTAAAATAAAAAAAATAAAAGTCTTTGTATGTATAGTTAAAACCACTACTTTTTGGGATGTTTGTCCAAGTATATTTAACTTATTCTGGTTAGAATGATTGAATAATAAAAATTCCATTTGGACATGTCCTTTATGGCACGGCTAATATTATATATTTGCGATTACAAAAGTAGTTTACTCTGCAATCGGCATTTTGTTTTTGTTATGTTTTTGTTGTTATTTGCCAATGTCGCAACCACAGAGTATGTAATGTTGTAACAGTAATTACGCAATATTGTCTTTGGTCCGTGGCCTTGACATCAACCGATGAACAACATTTTATAAATAGCGTTTATTTGTTGCCTAAATATGAGGCTTTTGGCAACTTTTGTATTTGTGTATTTTATTTAAATGTGCGTTTTGTTTGTGCAGAATAAACGTATTTCTTTCTTTCTTTCTATGTTGGTCCCGTGGAGAAAGTTGTTCAATTTGATGGTCCGCACCACACTCTCAATTATGACCACACCTTTCTAATACGTGCATTGAAATAAAATACGTAATTGTTAAATCGTCTACTTTTACAATGTTTGTAAATATGTGAGCTCAGTGTATCTATCACATAATTAATTAATCTGTTGTTGCTTCATTATTAATTCTTTTTACCTATTGTGGTATAGTAATTTTATTTTAGGTGCATCGTCTTCACATATAATTATATAACTAATGTACCTATACAAAATATTGTAAAACATTTAAAAAGAGTAACGGTGGAGTTTCTTGCCCATTCTACATGCGAAAACTACCTTTTGGAAGGGGCGACTAGTTTTTTTTTTTTTTTTTGTATTTGTTGTCGTGCAAAAGAGCCTTATAAGGGCCTATTTGAAATAAATGATTTGACTTTGACTTTCACTTTGCTGTATTTTGACAAACCATTTTTTTTATGCAGAAGGGTGAAAAGGGTGACCCTGGATTTGCCGTGAGTACTTTATGCAATGGAATTCTATGGCTGTTTTATTTATGGCTAAGAAAATCACTGTGAAGAAAAATACATTCCTTCCGTATAATAGATTTTTAAAAGATTCAATAACATTGTAGAAGACACTGTTTTCCGGTTATGTTTATTTTTATTTCAGGGGCCTAGGGGACCTCCAGGACAGATGGGTGAAATAGGAAACACAGGATATCCAGTAAGTAATTTTGATGCATTTCCATTGGTTAGGCATTTTAGGTTTTCTCGACATTCCATACAGACAGTTGCATTTTAGGTTTTCTCGACATTCTGCCGGGAATACCAAAATCGAGTTAATAGTAATCATACACATACATACATAAACTCACGCCGTTTTACTATGGGGGTACGAGGCAGAAACTACAAAACGCCACCTGCTACGATCTCTACATACTTATTTTGCTTCGTTTACGGTCATACATCTGCACATACACACATAACCTTTTTGAAGACCATTACCAATAAGGTCACTAGCCAGGCACCAGTAATCTTGAAATAATAATCTGTACGCTGATTTTAGCGCAAGTATAATGAACCATTTTCTTCTTTTTTCAAAACCTACCCAATTTCTACAACTGCTTGTACTTAGATACTTAATTTTGAGTACTTTCTGTAGGGTCCTCAAGGGCGGCAGGGGAGAATGGGTGACTGGGGATTTCAAGGATTTCCTGGGTCTTGTCGTTGCGATTCACCTTCTAAACCAAGTAAGTTTCCATTTTTTTTGAAAATACTACATAAACTCATAACATAGGTATAACGGAATGTCTTGTTTCATTTCCTCAATTACTGGTAGAGCCCAGAGGGTCATTGAGCAAGCATATGCAGGACGAAAAGTCGATAGCGGTGAAGTTTTCCATCTTTGCCAGCTTTATCAAACAATTGATGGGCACTTCTGAATATTTATTCAAATGTTGATAACTCCTTAGATAGCCCAAAGATGAAGATGTTTTTTAAATAATTTGTTTGCTTGGTGACATAATTAAATAAAATAAAATATTAAACATTTATTTAACATTAATCAAAGTATGACGGCACGGTTGGCGTAGTGGTTAAGCAATTGACTGCTGCACTGCGTGTCGCAGGTTCGGTTCCCACACGGAACAAATATTTGTATGACCTACAAGTAGTTGTTCCGGGTCTGGCTGTTTGTGTATGTGAGTTTAAATGTTTGTAAACGCACCCACGATATAGGAGAAATTTCTAGTGTGGGGCAATGTTAAAAAAACAACGGGTTGCACTCCGGGAGTGCCGGCAGAAGTGAATACTTGAATATTAACGTTGTGCATTTTTGATATTTTGGTACTACTCTCCCTCCGTCTTACGAATTTTCGATCACAAAAAAAGTGCACAACGCCGCTAAAGAAGTTTTCACATCAAAATCAATGTTTTCACACAAAATCAAGGAAATTTCGTTATTAGCCAAAATGCTCCATCAATCCGTCAGATATATAATTATATATTTACAATCAAGATAGGTTACACTTATTGTACATAATAAATTTCATTTGCTCTTTTTAAAAATTATCCAAATCGGAGTTTTCAAATTTTGCCAGATTTTGTGAAAGCTGTTTTTTCCCTATTGAAGTCATTATGGGGTAGGCCGCATACGACCATACCAAAATCAAAGGCTCTGAAGATCACGTTGTTTTGTTCATTTTTGAAATCTGAAAGTGGACTCCTGACCACGAAGCTCCTATTTGAAGCTTTTCAAATATATTACGGTGTTCTCTCATCATGCTGCACCTAACCAGCTACCTATCAACTTTCCGTCCTGCATATGCATGCTCAAAAATCCTCTGAGCCTTCCATACCTTAGGGGTATTTTTGGCCTCGCACAGGTCGTTATTATTTTGTTAGGTTTTTATATGCTCCTTTTTTTATATATATAATTTTATTTTTATTTCACTGTTTGTATTTCCTGTGCGTGTCCCAAATAAAATATTTTTCTTTCTTTCATACCTTTTTATTATTGGTAGTATGTTTCATCTTCTTTTCATGCAAATGAACCAGACAATTAGTATTGAATTGGCGTGCGCTAAAAGATGTTATTTGGCTAGCTATACCATACAATGTGCGCTCAAAATAAGCGGATAGATGAACATCGAAGCGCGCTCTAGTGTGAAAATATCAAATTGAAACTCTCTAGTTTCCATCCTACGTATTTAGTTATTAATAAAATTAGCCTTTTCTGTTCATAGCATAATCAGCCTATAATGTTCCCACTTTTCTGTTCATAGCATAATCAGCCTATAATGTTCCCACTTTTGGGACGCAGGCCTCCTCTCTTCGAGAGGGCTGTGATCTACCATGTGAGCCCAGGGCTGGTTGGTGGATTTCACATTCTTAGTTCTAAGACATGCCATTTTCCTCACGTGTTTTCTTCACCGTTTTGAGAGCAGTTAAAACAAAACAAAGTGCCTACCTGGGTACGGACCCACGACCTACAAGTTGTAAGTCGGGGCCGTTACCACTGTACCACCACTGTTCTCGGCTACCACTACCTTCTGTTCATAATAATGCTCAACCCTATTTATTATTTTGAACAGGAAAAAGAAAACGATAGCATAATCAGCTCAACTGAACTGAACATTGACCAGTGAAAATATTATTAACGAGTTTAACGTTGGTTACATACATACATATATAAACTCACGCCTTCTTTCTATAGGGGTAGGCAGAAACTACAGGACGCCTGCTACGATCCTTACATACTCCTTTTGCCTCGGTTACGTTCATACAAGTCATTTGCAAGTACTACGCCCCTGACCTTTCTGAAGAACACCACCAATAAGGTGTATGTCTATGGTCCACCTAGGGCATCCCCTCCCGACATTTCCACTCATATCTGCCTTGTAAATACCTTGTTAACTTTAATGATAGATTATAACATAATCTATACCCAGTCCGAAACCATATGTTAATAAATACTTGAAAAAACATTGTTATCTAAAATTCTTATTATTAACTTTGTTTCCCGACAAAAGAATATATACTGGTTGGTGGATTACCCTTGCAATGCATTTCTAAAGTAGATCGATATTTGAGTAAAGTCTAAATACATTGAAACTTGAAATTCGTTTCCGACCACGCACAGTGAAGGGTTCCGTATTTGGGGTAAATAATTATTTTTTTATCGAAAGTACTATGAATACAAAATTATTTCTGTGGATGTAACCGTAAAAAAATGTCCCATATCTCAAAAACTATTGACTTATATAGCTTCTTATTCGTTGTTCCCTCAATGCTGAGGATCGCGACCACATACGACATCCAAGCCGATTGGTAAATGCTTCAACAGCCTTCTTGATCGCGTCTCACCGGTGCTCTGCCTTGAGCGCGTTTTCCTTCCACCCGGCCTATTAACATAAGCCTTTCTAGACCATGCTTAGGTGAACGCATAATATGTCCGAAAAGGCTGAAGGCATGCTCCTGACATATTGTAGATAGCCGCTTAGTGATGTTGAATTTGTCCAGTATGGATTCATTCTCATGGCGGTCCATGGTATACGAAGTAGCCTACGCTAACATCACATCTTGAAAGCATCGATCTTACTGCTTTTACGGCTTTTAATGCACCACGTTTCAGCGCCATATAAAAAGATGGAAAAAATTGAAGCCAAACTGGTCTAAATTGACGATCAGTCATATATATCTAACCCGTCAGGGTGGTAGGTAAATTGGGCACATAAACCCACAGATGCACACCGACGTGAAATTAACGACATTTCTCGATGAAAATGTCATCAAAATTTCCTTGCCGGCAACAAAACCAGCTTGTTCTCTCGGTATCTGATGGTTTACATGGTTGGTTTACGTTGGTTTTTTCACTGCCGTGGAGCATGAGCGATAAGGTTCTGTAGTTTTCACACTTCTTGGTGGAACCTTTTTTGTGAAGAGGAATAACAGCGGATTGTGACCATTCCACTGACCACTGACCTAACGTCCAGATCTTTATGCATATTATGGAGCTTGTGCTCCATCATTGTCTTGGTTTTGATGGGACAGAGATTGTTCTCTGTCCCATCAAAACCAAGATGTTGTAATGTTGCAGCAGAAACGCGATCAAGATCCACTGCCTTATGCTTGTTTAGCATCTTGGACTTCGGATAGTAGTATACCTGGCTCTTCCAAGTGGTCATCCCATCTACGCTCTGTGCATAAGAAATTCACATCCCGGTATAGTTTGTAACAGTAGTCTGCCCATCTATCCAAAACACTATCTAGTTCGAACAAAGTGTTACTACAGTTCGTGAAACACATAATAACAAAATAAAAAGTGAAAATAATCTTATAGCAATAATAGTGTGTACCTTACACCAGGTACCTAGATTTAGAACTCGTTTTATAATGAGATGTTAATTGCCACTCCAGGCCAATCTTTGAAATAGCTGAAACGATTGTAATTAGACTTGGCATACAAAGGAGTGACCCAGTGCTACTTTTTATCATGAAAAATTAATTTAAAATGTGACGCAAACGAAAACTAGCTGGCCCTGAAGAGGCCAAAAGCTGGTGTAAGCAAATTCGTGGTATGTGGAATATGAATGAAACAACTCAGCCTATCGCAGTCCACTACTGGACATAGGCCTCTCCCAAGCTGCACCACTCCACCATGTTCTGCGCATTCAGCATTCGGTCTGTCCCAGCCACCTCTTAAGTTCGTCAGTCCATCTAGCTAGAGGCTGTCCCAATTACGCTTGCAGATACGCGGTCTTCACTCCAGAACTGGTCTTCTCCACTGGCCATCGGTCCTTCGACAAACATGGCCAGCCCACTGTCACTTCAGTTTGCTTACCCTGCAAACTATGTTGGTAACTCCGGTTTTTTTCCGGATAATTTCGTTTCTTATTTTTTCTATCCTTCAAGTCCGCTCCATAGCGCGCTGAGCGACCTATAATTCGTTTTCCATTTAAAACATGCTTGTTTTATTGTAAGCCATATAACTTGAAAGTTTTAAAAACGAACAGAAAATATTGTACAAATTACGAAACAGTCACAGTTTCACAGTAAAAGAGCAAAAAATCGAGGTTTAACGGAAGTAGTCCGAAAACGGGGCGAGGCCGTGTCAATGCCTGTCCATTTTGACATTTCGAAACGTCAAAACGAACAGGTTTGAGGGGTTTGTTATAAATACGGAATGCGTAGATTGTGGCATGGAATTTAGAATGGGTTTTTCCATATTATCCTGCATTTAATGTCGTATCGTCAGCACCACCGATATATTTTTATCGGTATGAAATAAGCTCCATTGATTAATGTGAAGTCATTATGTTAAGCCTACTGCCGATTTATGAGCTTGGCCTAGCTGAAGATTTTAGCATTTCTTCAGCTTTCAATACAACGTTTCAAGTATATTGAAAACACTATGCCTTCAGTCTTTTTGAGCAGACGTACCAGTTACCCCTTGGAACAGCTATAATACTTGAACGTATTCTTCAATGTTTTTGTTATAGATTTTGATGCTAATGAAGCAGACAAAGAATTCGGGACGAAGGAATCACCAGCAGAAGTTCCTTGCAAACTTGCACCGCCCGGTGTCAAAAGCGGTAAGAGTAGGAAACTAACAAAAAACTTTCAAAGTTGAAAATTGGACCTAAATAAAAACGATTAAATGAGTTTTCTGAAAGGCATCCAACAACTAGTTGGTATACGATCGCGACGGAGCAAGTTATTCCCGAGTCGTCACTTTTTTTCTATTGAAAATCAAACCATCCTGATTTGCGTACCTTTTCGTATTTATCATAATAACATTACAATTTTCGCAGGCACCTATTACGTAGGGCCAAAAAACAAGGCCACTGAAGTTTTCTGCAATATGACAAGCCGAGAGACATGCTTTAAGAGTGGTAAACAAACTCCTGTGCTGAATTATGATTCCGGAAAAGGAGGTTTCTGGTTGAGCGAACAGGGAGTGGATATGAAAGGAATATTATATGGTGATGTAAGTTCTATATTTAGCATACCTTTAAATGTTCGCATTTTGCAAATCGCTAGTACTTTGTTAAGAGTTTATTCATCATCATCATAACATACCTATTCTGGGGTTCGGGATACGCAATTTTTTTTATGTGTAGCATG
The DNA here is from genome assembly GCA_949128155.2 of Xanthia icteritia. NCBI lineage: Eukaryota > Metazoa > Arthropoda > Insecta > Lepidoptera > Noctuidae > Xanthia > Xanthia icteritia. The sequence goes on along the minus strand of OX421942.2, from coordinate 7,417,302 downwards.
TTTCCTCTTGCTTTCCTGCAATCTGTGGGAGGGATTTCATAAAAAGGGACGGAAGTATGTAACAGGGAGCCGGGGAAGCGCGCTACTTGATTTGACCAATGAGCGCGCGGGGTGCTTGAGTTGGCTGTCAGATGGTACCAACCCATTTTCCGAGTGGTTGGTACTGTCAGCCAAGATGTCAGATGTTACCCATCATAAGCGACTACTGTAAGCCTCGCTTGTTTTTTTTATATATTCTACTGTGTTGTCTGGTTCTAATGACGTTATGGGTCAGTGTAAATGCATTTTTAATGGGTTACTGAAAACTGATCAATCACTTTACCTCGATTATACTTCAGCCCCCTTTTCTCGGTCGGACAAAAGTTATGCCAAACTTATACGTCGAAAAATGAATATTTTGTATTGTGTAAATATACACTTTTATTAATAAGGGGTCAGTAGCCGTGTGAGGAACTTGTGCTCCCAAAGGGGAATGGTTTCTTTTACTAATATTTTTGGTCTATTTGTTTCAGATACTAGACCAAATAGTGTGGCTGCTAGCACAATCAGTTCATGTCCGTCAAACACTAAAATACAACTGCCTGGACTCAGTTCCATACTCTCAACACAATTTATCTTCATCAGTAAAATTGATGACTTTTTTTGATCTACTGGTTAAACCATACCCAACTATGGATTCTCCATTCTTTTATTCCGTGCCAGATGATACCAACGGATGTAAGGTAAGATATGTTTCATAATAGTTTGGTCTAGCTGTTCAACGTGAAGATTTGACTTTATTCTTGGTTAGATCTGCATTTCAGGTAGCCTCGTTGGTCCCGACCCCGATTCAAGAAATGCTATTGAGTTTTTAACCGACTTCAAAAAAGGAGGAGGTTATATTCTTTTAGAAAATTCTCAGTAGAACTGACAACATTTTCAGTGTACACACGGCTACACATCAAGCTATACATTTCCAGTATAAGCTGATCTCGCATTGTATAGGATTTCCGTACAATGCGAGGTCAGCTTATACTGGAAATGTATAGCTTGATGTGTAGCCGTGTGTACACTGAAAATTTTGTCAGTCTAATATCACGTCTTACTGATCTTTTGGGCAAGCGAATTGTAATTTTATAATATTCATGGCAATGTGGATACTCTCACGCATGCTAAAGGCTTCCAAAATGTCTACCTTCATTAGTTTACTTCCTTTATTCATCAACAGTTTGTGCCCGTGTAATATAAATGTTTCTTCCACACAAAGAACAAGCAAAATTAAATTAATTCTTACCCCTGCTTTTTTATCAAATGTTTCAGGAAGGAAGTAATGAATGGAGAAGTACCATCATAGAATTAAAAAGTTTCAACGTACTGAGATTGCCAATATATGATTTGTGGATCGGAGATATTCGTAATGCAGGTCAAAAGATGAGCATCGAAAGTGTTGAATTGTGTTTTAATTAACCCGAGGTGCTTGATAATAAATAAAGAATATATTTTTATAAATTGCTAAATGTGCAAAATGTTTGTTTTTTTCCAACCCTCTCGAGTCGGAGATCTGCTGCATTTGGTAGCGAAGTAGGAAAGACATAAAATAAAATTAATGTCGAAATCTGAAAAATAGCGTTGTTCAAACTATTACCCTTATTAACTTAACTACGACCAGCAGAGTTTGCATTCATAAGGTCTTATTTCTTCATATTTGTAAGTAAATGAGTTATAGTACATTCAATTACCTACTAACTGTGGCCAACAATGATCAGAGGCCCTAGTTTGAGTTTCTTTTAATCATCTCGATTCTATCAATTCTACTAGCTGCGCCCTGCGTTTTCACCCGTATAAGTCTCGATCCCGTGGGAATATCGGGATAAAAGTTATTCTAAGTCCTTTCCCAGTTCATGTGCCAAATTTCATCTAAATCCGTTCAGCCGTTTTACCGTGAAAACGTAACAAATAAACAAACTCACTTTCGTATTTATAATATTAGTTAGGATATAATATAATATGTATATATAAGGTCCCACTAAAATAGATGGACAAACTTTTAGAAATCATTCAGTCCACCAAAATAAGGACAATGGTAAAAAAATATAAGAAAAACGCATTAGATACTTACAAGAAAAATAAATCAGCTAACGAAAATACACAAAAAATGTTGGTTACCCAATGCCAGTTATTATTTTAGGTCAAAATAAAATCATCTTAATTACAGTTTTTTTTTGCTTGAATATCTTCGGTTAGACGTACTGAACGCTGTGTTAAAATGTGTCCGTCTATTTTAATGAGACCTTATATATAGTTAGGATTACCTTTTATCTTAATTTGGCCGAGATCTATCTTTTGAGAGTATATTTTTACGAATGTACGCGAAGTATTAATGCGACACCCAAATTACATGGAGTCCTGCCATTATTCTTAAAATCTCGTTTCGAGTAAACATTGGCGGTAGTAGCAACACATTTTTCATTATAATCATTTTATTTTAGGAGAACATCCATAATTGTTAGTATTTAATAAACGAACGTACTAGGTTGGACAAATAATTGACGGTCGAGCAATAAAACCCCGCAATGACATTCAAGAGACTTTTTGAACTGCCCCGGACCCTCTGCAGCAGTGACGCGGCACGCTTACTCCAATCGCTGCGAAGCCATCAGTCACTGCAGAAGCATGGCAGCCCCAGCAGCATCCTGAATGTATTGCTGTATTGAACTCGAAGAATATTTATTGATGGCTTTCTGTTCTGCGTACAGCTTGTCCTGAGGCTGCACGTGTAAAATGCCTGACAATGGTGCCGATTCTCTTGTACACCGAACTAAACTATCACAAAAATTCCTTACTTTTGGCTATGAGAATCTTAACGCTATTCTGCAATAAAAAGTCTATAAATTTAAAATTTATTTTGACACAACTAAATCGGAATGGAATAGAATTTTTAACGTTTTGTATGGAAAATACTAGCTGACCCGGCAAACGTTGATGTTGGCTGATTCTCAGACCTACTCAATATGCTCACAAAATTTCATGAGAATCGGTCAAGCAGTTTCGGAGGAATACGGGAACGAACATTGTGACACGAGAATTTTATATATAAGATTACCCACGTGTTGATTATTAGGGATATAAGGGTTTCATAAAAGGGGTCGAAATTTTCATTATTTTTGCGATAGGACACACCATTTTCGAAATATAAGCAAAAGAAAAGAAAAAAAAAAAACAGTACTGTTTTTGCACCTAAAGTCGAGGTGTTCGTGTGAATTTTAGTGCATGACTGCTAATAGTATTTCACATTTTTAATACGTATGTATTAAAATGTACGTTATATAATAGTATTTCAGATTTAGTTAGACAATAAAAATTTTAGGTGAAAAACGTCAAATTCAGAATAGCAAAATTGACATTTTCACTAAATTAAAATCTCAGTGCCGTCTTAGTGCTGTCAAACTAAAATATAGTTAAGTTGTGTCACTTTAGTCTATTTCAGAATGGGAAATCATCGTTTGACAGGAATAAATAAAATTTTGGTGATTTTTAGTCTAGTTTAGAGGCATTTGTGACAAGAGAATCGGCACCAATATGCTTTAAAAAAAGTCACTTTCAACTTCACACATGGTACAAGAAAACCTACGGACAAAAATGTTGCATCGAAACGCCATGTTCATTCCCTTTCTTTCTTTCGGTCATCGGTTCATCGGTCTCCTGCGGCGGTTAGGGGCGTGAGGGCATGAAATTTGCCTCTCCCTCACGCGTTCTGCCACCTCCTTCGCGAGCATTACTGCTTCGCAGAAGGAGGTGACGGCCTCCCATGCCCTCTCGCTCCGTACCATGGCCTGGACCAGGGCCGGACGCGAGAGATCCCCGCCACCGATCGCCTCCACCAGGACACGGCTATGCTCTGCCCAAGCCGGGCAGACCTCCACCGTATGCTCCACCGTGTCCTCCGGGCGATCCACGCAGTGATAACACCTGGGCGTTTCCTCCCGCCTGATACAAAAGAGGAACCTCCCGAAACAACCATGTCCGGTGAGGACCTGCGTCAGGCGGAAGGTGAGGACGCCGTGGCACCTCTCTAGCCACTCCTCAAAGAGGGGACTTATCGCCGCAATAGTGGCGTACCCAGCACTGGGTTGCGACAATCGCACTCTCCATGACGCCATGAGATCCCGCCGGAGCTCTGTCCGCTGTGCCGCGATTTTTCGCGGAAACGGAGTTACGCCCCGGCGTTTCGACTCCTCGCGCCACTCCCAGATGTGCGCGAGGACTTTTGCCTCCAGATCCCATGGCGGTTCTTTCTTTCCCTTACGACATACTGTCAAGAAATAAAGTAGCAAAACAGGAACTAAATTATGTCTGTTATAACATTCATCATCAGCTGCCTAGCCTTTTACCAACTATGTTGGGGTCGGTTCCAGTCTCATTGGATGTAGCCGAGTACTAGTATTTTACATGGAGCGGCTGCCTATCTGACCTCCACAACCTAGTTACTAGGTAATACGATACCCCTTGGTAAGTCTGGTCACCAGACCAGACTAGAACCAGACAGAATAGACCAAGACCACCAGGTCTTGGTCTATTACGACATCACGTCATCAAAATATGTTAAAATCTGATGTAGTAACTACCTAAATTTAGGCTTATTCAAATCCTTATCTGTAATGGTCATTATTTCCACTATACTTTTATTTGGTCTGTCCAAATAAAAGTATAGTCCGGATGATAGTTATGCCTATCTAAACAGTATGCCAAAGTAGATTATTAAAAAACGGGCCAAGTGCGTGACAGACCACGCAAAATGAAGGGTTACGTAGTTCGGATAAATTTATCCCAAGAACAAACTTAACTTTGCAGTTGAATTTTGCGTTGACTTAGAAGCTTAATATTTTAGAGCTTCAAGGAACCGTAGACTTACGTATTTGATATTAATTTCAGTTTGATACCTCCATGCGTTCTTGAAAACGGACGGAGGGACGCACGCCTCGTGTCAGGCCCATGATTGTTAATGATTATACGAAATAAACAGTCACTTAACTTTTACTGCATTTATTAGAGAATTTCGATATTAATGAAAAAAATAAACAATTGTTAGAAAATTAATAGGAATGATCCTTTTGGCAAGGACAGAAAATGCTTGTTTTAAGAACTTGTGTATCTTCAAATTAATCAAAATTAAACATACAGTTAAGTACAATAATTAAAATATCATTTAGTCATCCAAAACACAAATTCTCGTTAGCAATAGCGAAACCTTCAATTTCATTATTAAAATTACCGAACCATACATCGGTTATTGGTAACCTGTTTACTCTGGAAGTTTTCAGCTCTATTATAGAAGTTTGATCAGCACTCATTCCCTGAAACAATAATTTATTATTTACTATGATTGCACTAGTTTGACTGAGACCGCTGTACCGCGCCTTAGGAATGCGTGGCGAATGAGTGGCGAGACGCCCCGTGAGCATTGACCAATGAGCGGCCTGCACTGCCCCCCGTCTCGCTGCGCACTTACCTAGGGCACGGTACACCGATTTCAGTCAAACTATAGCAGTAGGTTCACGTAGAATTAAGTGATAGATAAAAGACATAATAAAGCAACAGCGCAGATAGAACAGCAAAATGCTCGAACATGTTCTTTGAAATTTTGGGTAAAAATATACGCAAGCATGTTCGAACACACGCCACAGAATCATGAAACTTAAAATGTGGAGACTCTTTACCCTTGCAAGTTACACCTCATCAAATAATACCTCATTTAATTTTTAGACAGCTCTTGTTCTATTCCTCTCTGAACTTCTCTGTCTTTGAACGACCTACTAAACAAATGATTCAATCTAACAGGATAAGGCCATTATGTTATCTAACAGTAGGTAAAAAAATCATTAAGATTAATGTTGTACCTAATTCTTCAGATACGGCTGGAGTTACCAATTTAATTGTACTGTTTAAAAATAACACAGTACTCAGTTTTCTTTTAATCAGTGGCCCAGCTAGCAAGTGATCACCACCACCAACAAGCATCTGACAATTCCAGAGACATCGCAGATGCGTTGTCTCCGCAGATACAAAACTGAAATGTCTGATGTGCCTTTAATAATAACGCCCATATCCTTTAAAACGGAACATAGTAAACTTGTTTGGAGGAAAAATATTGTTGTATATACATTATGCGTTATCATTTTGTAACCCCCGACTTTACAAAAATATCAATGTCTACTGTCTACGGTACATTTACCTTAGTCGAGCAAAGAAAAGACTAAATTATGAGAAATATTATCTTACCGAACATCCATCGGTAGAAGATGGCACAGAATAAAAGAACGGAAATTTGCTAGTAGGATTTGGCCCAATCAAAATGTCATTCCAAGTCAACAACTGCACCACCGAAGACAAGTTGAATAAATTTTGCCCATTATCATTCAGGCATCCGAATTTTATCGTTTGACGTACATATACTGATCGTTTCTGCAGCCACTTTATTTGTTGTGCAGATAACTGTAACGAATACATCGATAATATTAGTGTAAAGATAATTAAATTCAAATATTTATTGCATATCTCTTGTACACTCATGAGATATGCAATAAATATTTGAATTTTTAACCTTAAAATAATAGGTACAAAGTTAACATGGAGCCTGTCGGACACAACAATTCAATACAACATGAAAAGTAGCATGCTTTAAAATAGGTTACAAAACAAATTAATTTAAATAAATAACATCACATTTTAGTGATTACGTCATTACAAATTATACCATTAAACATTCAATGAATTTGAAGTGCATACATGACATAGCAATAAAAGGTATCATTCAATATTCAATTCATATAAGAAAAAAAAATAATAACAATGTCAAAGATTAAAATAATATTAAAAAATCAAATAAAAATTATTAAAATAATGTCTAAAAATGTATCCACTCGTTTTCAGTGCCGTTTAATATATTTTTTATCATTTTATTCCATTTTTATGTCGTTATGTATTTTATTATATATTTTAATTGATATTATATCAATTGAAATATATAATAAAATAGGAATATACTATATATAATAATGAGGACTTGTGCTGTGTAATTTTAGCCTTGATTATTACGAGCTTGTTTTCAAATCGTGAACGTGGTGCATAACGGCGAGGTTGGTCTGTAATTTTAAGGTAGGAATTTGGACATTGTCTCACGAATTTACAGATTTCGGGAATATAAATTGATGTCAAAGTTGGAATGTCTAGTTTCCTAAAATGCGGTCTAAAACTTACGTCATTGTCAATAAAAACCATTATTCTAATACATCCTGTAGGATAAATAAGTCATTGCTATCTACATTATTTACAAAAGACTTATACCATACTTAAGCCATGCGTATGCATTTATGCATAGTAAGTAGATAGGGCATTTCTTAATTCTGTAGTTTATTTTAACGTAATGCATAAATAAAACTAGATAGTTTGATATATTTTATTGTATGTGCGCTTTCCAAGTCATATGGATATTTAAGTCTAGACCTAACAAAGTAAAAGTATCTACACATTCCAATTTGATACCGTCACACCTAAATTTGATAGTCAAGGTTTTTTTTTTGGTAAGGCATATATTGCATAATTTTAGTTTTCGAGAAGTTAATTTCTAGATTGTGGTCTTTCATCCAATTTTGTATATTCATTACCGGAAGTTATTGATGAAATATATTCGGCAAACAGTATGCACGACTCTGTCATAATTTTAGGGAGGTCGTTGATATAAATTAAAAATAACAAACACTCGACAACAATAACCTCGCGCAATCGAATTTTGAATGCAAAGCCTATTCGATCGTGTTAGGCTGAATTCTCCAGTGTCATGATCCCAATGTTCAATTTCTACAAATTGTTCTTGGTTTTGTAGTTAGGATGCGAACCACTCGTGAATTATTCCCCTATCGCCGATACCGTGTAGTTTGTCTAGTAATATTTTATACAGCACCTTATCATATGCCTTGGTATAATGTTACATAATATTTTTGGTACAGTAAGGGTACCTAAGTCGCGGCTTATGATAAGACGTTGAGAACACGCGTTTTTGGCATCAAACACTTTATTAAAGCAATTTCATCGGTAAGCTTGAAAGGCATCATAACCAAATCAGTCAGGCTAGGTACCTACAGTGTTAGGTAAATTAAAACCTCCATCCATTTGTCTACTTTGCAGTGTCTGACAAGATATGAATCAAAACTTTCAATAAACCTACCACAGAGTAGGGAAATGAAAAAAAAAACTGATTGTCCCCTAAACTTAAAGCAGATTCTATAAACATAACTTACATCATAAGAATCCTCCATAAAATTAATTCCACGGCCGCTTAACCAGAATTCTTCATATCCGAATTTACTTAAAAATCTAAAACTTGGATTCAAGTTTTTTAAGCAAGTCTCTTTGGTCGTCATATTGCAGTATACTTCAAATATTTGCGATTTCGGTCCCATAAAATAAAAGCCTGTGAGAACAATCATTTAAAATTAAACAGAGGTCGGCTTCCGGTGGATATGCTCATCACTTGCCTATCACTTTAGAATGGATTTAATAAGGGCTCTGATTTGTCGAACCAAAAAATCATCAAAACGGTCAAACAATATATAGCTACTGATTTATCAACCAAAGAAGCCTTTATGGTAAACTTAAAATTTACTTTCGTTTGAGTAGCTACCTATTTCGCGGTAGATTTTTATTTCTACAAAATGTAGCTTAAAACTGAACACAAAAAACATTTTCCTCACCGCTGCTAACACCGGGCGGTGCAGATTTACAAGTAAATTTTGCTGGAGACTGTGGTGTTCCGAACTCTAGGGCATTTCCATCATTACCTGTAAAAGTAGTACAACTATTTAATGACCGTAAATTTCAACTACCTTTGTAAGGTATTTGAAATTCCCGGAGGACACGGTGGAGCATACGGCGGAGGTCTGCCCGGCTTGGGCAGAGCATCGCCGTGTTCTCGTGGAGGCGATCGGTGGCGGGATTCTCTCGCGTCCGGCCCTGGTCCAGGCCATGGTACGGAGCGAGAAGGCATGGGAGGCCATCACCTCCTTCTGCGAAGCAGTAATGCTCGCAAAGGAGGAGGCAGAACGCGTGAGGGAGAGGCAAATTTCGCGCCCTCACACCCCTAGCCGCCGCAGGAGACGCCCTGGGCGTCGGGAATCGCAGGCCGAATCCCGGCCACCGTAGGCGCGGGCTTGCGGACGGTGAGCAATGGGAAGCTCGCCGTCCGATAAGGACCAGGCCCGGGTCGATGGCGCGTTGTGTTCCACGCGCGCCTCAAAGAGATGTCTGCAAATGAAGGGGTCCGATAGGACCGATGCCTGCCGGGGTTGCGGGAAAGTCCGAAAGGAATACCGTGGCACCTGGCAACGTTCAGGCAACTGAAGGAACACGGGTGGGTTTTAGTCAGTAAGAGTCTGACACGCCCTCCCGCTCCGCCCAGAGCGGGAGAAGTTATTTGATAATTTCCCATCCAAAAAAAGAAAAAAAAAAGGTATTTGAAATTAAGGTGAACATGTTAACTATTCAAGTCTTGCACCCGTGTCTTCGGTAAACAGGCGCGGGTGCGCTTTATTAGTTTGATAAAACACAAAATACGTACTGTTTGGTTCGGTATCGGTATCTTCACATTCACAAGTTCCCATTTTTCCAGGAAAGCCGGGTAGACCTAAATCACCTTTCGGTCCTACAGGTCCCTGAAGAAAATTATTAGGTATAATATTTTCTGAAGATACTCAAATAATATTTACCCAGCGTTTACACCAAGGTAAATAACATTTTTATTTAACATGTTTTACTACTAGTTAATTGACGGAAATCCATTATAAAATACAATAGACGACGTATATTTGGTAACCTAATCCGCTTAACTGTTTTAAAAAGTCATAAAGAACTCTAAGAAATCGACACGTGTTTCACCACTCAAGGAGGCATCCTCAGGATGACGATTGACTTGTTGCGAAACCGAACACGACGTGTTGCCACGTCAAGCGCCGAACGCAGTGTGTGCCATCCGATAACCCCACTTATATAGCTCGCTTATACTGCTCGGTCCACCTCGGCTAGGATCGTTATTACCTCGATAAGGGGCGAACAATCGCAAACGGGCTGCATATTAAATTTAAGTCTTTTCTCCAACAAAGAAGTTTCTTCATTCGAAAATTGAACGTATGAGGACATGTTTGCTAATCCCTCTGTCTACTACTATTAATAATAATGCCTTCACTACTGTAACCAATGTTTCCTCTAACTAATCTTTCCAACTTCCTAGCCTGTATCAAATATTTTTCGTGAGCTGTAATAGATTCCCGCGCTTTATTGTCTAAAATATCGAATTCTATATTATGTAGTCTTAAAACTAACTCTGTGTATACAATTTTAAGATGATTTTTTAAGCTGTCCCTGACCGAAAACCAGTAGGATATTTCCTCTTAACCAAATGGTTTTTGCCCTACACAAAGCGATACTAGAAGATGTACTATATGTATTGGAACGAATATTATGGATGTAAGAAGGGATTATCCTCAATTGCTTACACTGTTGATTAAACCAAATATTCTGAGCAGCAATAGGATGTGTTTTAGTGAGTTTGATATAAAATTTTGCCTATTCTGCTGTACCTACAAATTTAAGAAACACACATACACATGTTAAAGATAAAGGTTTCAGAATGTCAGTAATAGAGAGTTGAGAAATTGCAAAAAATAATATAAGAAACTTTACACTGTTGAACGAAATAAATACGAGTGTACCAAGGCCACCTTTGCTGCGATTGTTTGCAGCCCCTTATAGCGCTGATAACGATCCTAGCCGAGGTGGACTGAGCAGTAATCCTATATAAGTGGGGTTGTCGAGCGGTGTGGCTCTTAAAGTCCGGTTAAGCAGCTAATGGCTGTGCTACGGTGTGGCTCACTGCGTTCAACGCTTGACGTGGCAACACGTCGTGTACGGGTTCGCAACAAGTCAATCGTCAACCTGAGGATGCCTCGTTAAGAGGTGAAAAACGTGTCGATTTCTTACAGGGTTCTTTATGACTCTTTAAGAAGTTTTAAGAGGATGTATTTTTTTTAAATGTTTTGCTAATATTTTCGTTTAACGTCAACACCTAAAATATGTTGTAAAGACTAGTTGTGTACAGACTACTTGTAGAAACCTTGTCGAAAATTACGAAAAGTGTGCAAAATAGTTTACAAAATATTTCTCCCATGTTTTAGGACAAAAACTCGATAATTATCTGCTATTCTGAATCATAATTATATGACGAAATTCATTGGTAAATGATTTTTTGTTGATTGTTTGAAGACTTAGGTCTTCAACAAGTGCGTCCTGCCCGTTATGACAAGCGGCGCCGAAACGAGGACACTGACAGTCGGACTGGTAAGAATATTAGTGATTCATCTGAATTAGTTTGAACCATTACTTTTTATAAAATATCTTGCTTCGTTTAAGAAATAAGTAAACTTTAATTTGTTAATTGAGATGACAAGGTTGGGGAAAAAGTTTCTTCGCATTTTTTAAGAAAATTCAAAACATTTTTTAACATAGTATGTTTACATTTAACTAAAGTATGTAGGTACCATTTTGTTCGATAACTTTTTGCCATCTTGTAGGTAGGGACATGATCCCATTGCTATAGAAATTTTGGGACTTCTGATCAAAATACCGCGACAAGTGGTTTTGGCAGTCCTCCCGTGATGTTAACCTGACACTGCCTAAAGAATTCTGAAGAGACCGAAACAGGTGGAAATCTGAAGGTGCAAGGTCAGGACTATACGGCGGATGCATTAACACCTCCCAGCCAAACTCTCTTAATTTTTGCTGAGTGGCTAAAGATGTGTGAGGTCTAGCGTTATCATGATGAAAAACCACACCCCTTCTGTTGATTAATTCCGGCCGCTTTCTCTCAACTTCTTGCTTTAATCTCATCAGTTGTTCGCAGTAGAGTTCAGAATCGATGGTCCTGCCTGGTGGTAACAGCTCATAATGAATAATGCCCTTCCAATCCCACCACACACACAGCATCACCTTGTTGCGAGTTAACCCGGGTTTTGCCACAGTCTGTGAAGCCTGACCGGCCTTTGACCACGACCTTTTTCGCACGTTCTTGTCGTACGTGATCCACTTTTCATCACCAGTTATCAGCTTCTTCAAAAATGGTTCGGTTTCATTACGTCGTAATAAAGAATCACAAATGAGTACACGGTTCATTAGGTTTCTTTCAGTGAGCTCGTGAGGTACCCAAATATCGAGCTTTTTTGTGTACCCAGTTTTTTTCAAATGCGCCAAAACTGTTTTGTGGTCAATTCCCAGTTCTTCAGCTACGTCGTAACTACTAATATGCCGATCTTGCTCCACTTTTTCAAAAATGGCATCCATTTTATCCGTAATAGGGCGACCAGAGCGACGTGCATCTTTGACATCAAAATTTCCGGATTGAAAACGCTTAAACCAAATTTGTGCTACTCTCACAGACACTGCACTAGGTCCATAAACATCGCAAATTTTTTTCGCGGCTTGCGTTGCATTTTTACCTTTTTTGTAGTAAAATTTTAAAATGTATCGAATTTCTTCATTAGATTCACTCATCTTGACAGTACGAAAAACAAATAAAAATCACACATTTTCCTAATTTGAATTTGGAATTATGTTCTTTAAAATTTAAACTTTCAATGATACCAAAACCAGCCAGATACACATAGTATAGCCAAAGAGATTTTATTACAAGTTCATACATACTATAATGCGAAAAGACTTTTTCCCCAACCTATTATAACCGACATTGCAGCCTACTGTTTTCACAAAACCTATTTCAATTCTAAACGAAATGCATTCCCGTTTCTTAGCACGATTTTGTCATTCTCACCTGATCATTGATAAAAATTCTCTGGATTAAACTCAATACAAGCGTTGATACTGAAGCGTTTACATGTCAAAAAAAAATGAGCAATTCATGACCTCTAATATATACAATCTTGGTATTGGCAGTAATTGCTTGGTGTCACCGAGATATTTAATCATAGTTACCACCAATTTAGCAGCTAATTCCCGTGTATTCGATGTATTTCTGAAAACTTACTTTATCTCCTTTTGGGCCGGGCATTCCCTGAAAAAGAAAAAAACATACTTAATCATATTTACAACACCCTCACAGCGAAGTGTGGTATTATAGTAAACGATGTATATATTTGAATTGCTTTATAATAATATGGATTCAGAATCTTAATTATATGACAAAATTCATTGTTAGGTATGCACATTTTTGTTGATTGTTTGAAGACTAAGGTCTTCAACCAGTGCGTCCTGCCCGTTATGACAAACGGTGCCGAAACGTGGACACTGACAGTTGGGCTGGTACACAAATTTAAGGTTGCTTAGCGGTCTATAGGTATATATTAAGTATCAATATGAGAAGGTCTGAATTCATGTCTTGTTCCCGAATCGACTTGTGCAGTCGCGCCCAGTATCTCACCCGGGTTTTGTCTCAGTGTTGCCATTGCTTTATACGGCAGTCAAACGTCTCAACATTATTTTAGGCAAATACAATTTTTTTGTCACGGTTATTGTCTCATGGCAAAGATCTCCGTTGCATTTAATATAGGCATAGAGAAATAGTAAACTAGGATTTTAATATAAGTGTTACCTTAAGTCCTCATAAATCACCCTTCTAATAACTTTACCGTAATATAATATCGAGACACTACCTATACGGAAAAAATAAATTCAAATCTTGTATAAAACGCACACTATGTAGGCAGGCATATTATAAGTTGGGGGATTACATAATTGATAAAAATGCTTGGCTCATTGCTGGTCCTGCTCCACAAGCATAAACTAATTAATTAGCATTTGAAAATACCGTTGGAGCTGCTGAAGATTTTAAAAACTATCTTTGCATTGTATAAATTCAATGTCTTAGCATTGTATAATTGCATAGCACATGTGTGAGTACTATGTACCGACTATAAAGCTACCATTAAGGTACTGGGTATGTCTTTCATTGACTTGAATGTGCCCTGGCGGCTGAGATTATGTCATGCTCACTCTAATGTCTCGCTGGCGGTGGCGCGTGTGTTGGATCATTTAGCTCCCTTCAAAATGGTTGAGCTGAATGGTGCTAATCCATGCGTCATGTTCTTGAACGGGCGCCGTCAGTAGAGACTGGTCATCTCTTAGCTGCCATGGCTTATTTTAATATTTTAATTTTTTGAATTGTTCTTTGTTTTTTATATTTTTATTATGGACGCTTTTAACGAGCATGTCTTTCTACATTGTCCTCACATGTATAATTTTAACATTAATGATGTAACTGATATGTTGTAACAATTTTTTTATTTAAAAGAGTGTCCGTGGATTTTCTTGCCCGTTCTTCTCCATAGGTACCTACTACGCTTTGGAATGGGCAACTAGCTTCATATTTCTGACTGACCAACTTCTTGACAATTCAAAAGTGCCTGTAAATGGTTTAATTGAAATAAATGCTTTCAAACTCAAACTCAAACTCAAAGCATTTATTTCAATTAAACCATTTACAGGCACTTTTGAATTGTCAAGGGGTCAGTCAGTCAGAAATATGAAGCTAGTTGCCCATTCCAAAGCGTAGGTTCCTATGGAGAAGAACGGGCAAGAAACTCCACGGACACTCTTTTAAATCATGATGTTGTTACAAAATATTGGTTACATCATTCATGTTGAAATTATACATGTGAGACCAATGTAGAAAGACGTGCACGTAAAAAGCGTCCGTTATAAAAAGATAAAAACAATTCAAAAATTAAAATAAACCGTGGCAGATAAGAGATGACCAGTCCCTACTGACGGCGCCCGTTCACGAACATGACGCATGGATCAGCACCGTTTAGCTCAACCATTTTGAAGGGAACTTAACGATCCAACACACACGCCACCACCAGCGAGACATTTGAGTGAGCATGACATACTCTCAGCCGCCAGGGCACATTCAAGTCAATGAAAGACGTACTCAGTAAATGGTAGCTTCATAGAAGGTACATGGTCACAGTGCTCACACATGTGCTATGCAATTATATAATACTACGAGATTGAAGTTATACAATTCAAAGATAATTTATGCAATCTTCAGCAGCTCCGACAATATTTTCGAATGCTAAAATTAAATTAGTTTATGCGCCCTTGTGGAGCTGGATCAGCGTTGAGCCAAGCATTTTTGTCACCTATATAATCCCCCAGCTTATAATATGCTTGGTAGCATAGTGTGCGTTTTATACAAGATTTAAATTTAGTTTCATTTAGTTGTAGTATGTGGGGAGGTATTTTATTATAACATTTTAAACAGTACCCCATGAAAGATGAGTCTACTTTCGCCAGTCTGAAACCCGGTTGAACTAATTGATCCCTATTTCTAGTACTATAATTGTGTCTTTCACCTCTTTTACTGAAAAGATTAAGATTTTTCCTGACGTACATGATGTTTTCATATATATATTGACAAGGTACCGTCATGATGTTAATGTTTTTAAACAGTTCCCTTAGAGAATCGCGCCTGCGGAGGCAATATATTGCTCTAATGGCTCTTTTCTGCAGAATAAAAATAGAGTCGATATCTGCAGCCCGTCCCCATAGTTAAATACCGTAAGACATGATACTATGAAAGTAACTGAAATAGACTAGCCTTGCGGTATCTAAATCAGTAAATTGACGGATTTTTCTTACAGCATATGCTGCTGAACTTAGCCGACCTGCAAGAGATGTTAAATGCGGACCCCATTGCAGCCTTGAGTCGAGCGTGATCCCCAGGAAAACAGTTTTATCAAAGAATTCTAGTTTCTCCCTATTCAATACTATATCACAATCACTACTTTTAACATTCGGTAAAGCAAATCTTATGCATTTCGTTTTTTTCCCATTTAATACTAAATTATTTGCAGTAAACCAATTTTGGACCTGCAGTAGGGCGTTATTTACGTCGTCAAAATTTGATGCACGTCTATTTATCTTAAAAATTAGGGAAGTATCGTCAGCAAATAACACCATTTGTGGTTGGTTTTTTAATAAATGGGGTAGATCATTAATATAAACTAAAAAGAGGAAAGGACCCAAAATCGAGCCTTGTGGAACACCCATTTTTACTTTTAGACCCAGTGAATTGACACCATTAATTTGGACTTGCTGTTGTCTATCATTTAAATAAGATTTTACTAAACTGAGCTCGCAAGTTTACCTAGTCCGTAATGCTCAAGTTTCAAGAGTAAGGTTTCATGATTTACGCAGTCAAATGCCTTCGAGAGGTCGCAAAAGATTCCAATGGCATCTTGAGCCTCCTCCCACGCTGTAAATATGTGTTTTAATAAGGTGACACCGGCGTCAGTCGTACAACGTCCTTTAGTGAAACCATATTGCTGATCGTGTAAGATTTGGTTGGTGTTAAAATGATTAAGCATTTGATTGAGCATTACCTTTTCGAATACTTTGCTGAATACCGGCAGCACGGATACTGGTCTATAATTGTTGGCGTCTTTACTGTCCCCAGATTTAAAAAGTGGTATAACCTTACTGTATTTCATTAAATCCGGGAAGACTCCTTGATCCACACACAAATTAAATATTAAAGCTAAGTATGGTGCTATAGTCTCCATTATGGATGTACAAACTTTGATAGATAATCCCCATAGATCTTCGGTCAATTTGATTTTAATTTGCCGAAAAGCTTTAATAACTATCATAGGATTTATATGTTTAAATTGAAATTCAACCGGACAGCTTGGGACATTCGCTCTTAATAAATGAATTGAGACATCGGGTGAAGAATTTATAGTTTCCGTCGTTTTAGATGGTATATTAGTAAAGAAATGTACAAATTCTTGAGCTACTTCTAAGTTAGAGCTTATTGCACCACGTGAAGTCTCCAACGTGTAATCAGTGTTTCGTACTTTTTTCCTGTTCGTTTCATTATTTATAACTTTCCAAACTGTTTTTATTTTATCTTCTGCTGATTTGATCTTATTGCTAATGTACAAGGCTTTAGCTATCTTGCAGATATTTCTAAAAATTTTGGAATATGTAGCAACATACTTGTTGAAAGTTTCAGTGTTAGTGTAAGGCTTAAGGCCATACAGCTCGAAAAGCCTTTCCCTACTTATCCTAATACCTCTAGTTGCCCAGTCACTAAATATAAAATTAGGGCAAATATACTTTGTTTTCTTTTCAAAAGTTTTATTGAATTCAGTGTGCACTACTGAAAAGAAATCCTCATACAATTTATTTGCATCGTCCATATTATGATCCAGAACATTTAACTCATTATTTAGGATACTATTGAATCTATTTAATTTGCCATTTGTTATTGGTCTAAATTGTATTTGCACTTTTTGCAAAGGTGTTTTAAACTTAAAAGTTACAGTTTGTCCACTATGATCTGACGGCAAATAATTTACGATGGCTTTAGCTAAATAATCACAATCGCAGAAGACATTATCGATACAAGTAGCAGAAGTTGAAGTTACTCTAGTAGGTTCTGTAAAAATATTAGATAAATTAAACGATTTAAAAAGGCTTAATAATCGACTGCTATTTAAAGTGTTTTCCAGAATATTAATATTAAAATCACCACAAATAATTGCGGTTTTGTTACTGGATGCAAGTTTCGCTAGGACATCTTCCATTATTGACTCAAATAAAGAAAAGTTCTCATAATTAGGGGGTCTGTACACGCACACTACAACATGCTTATCCAGCTCAACACATAGGACAGTTCGATGCAATGTTCAACAGATAAACCAACTATGTCATTACGTTCCTTCGTTTTTAAACAATTTTTAATCAAGATTAGAGAACCTCCACGCAGCATAGATTTACGGTTAAAACAACTGCCCATACTATAGTTCTAATAATTAATTAGCTTTGAGTTTGAGAGTTTGACGGAGGTGTAGTGTACATCTTCTAAGACACTTCTCATACTAAATTGTTTTAGAGAAAGTTTTGTTAATTACATAAACACACGTCTTCTTCTCCTTCTTTTAAATTAATAATCAATAATTTTATCCCAAAAAAGATTTTTTAATGCTTGAAAAAAAAAACTCACCATAAATCCTGGCCGTCCATCTAGACCAGGTATTCCTTCCTCACCCTGAAATTACGAAAAATATATCGTGAAATAAATTCAGAGGGACGATTCCCGCATTTTTAAGAAGTTCGCATTCTAATCACAGTCTCAGTCTATCAAAAACACCTCTATAGTCGGGCTGGTAATAAAATTAGTGATATTTCTGAATTAGTTTGAACCATTACTTTTTATAAAATATCTTGCTTCGATTAAGAAATAAGTGAACTTTAATTTGTTAATTGAGATGATAAATATAACCGAAATTGCAGCCTACTGTTTTCACAAAGCCTATTTCAATTCTAGACGAAATGCTTTCCCGTTTCTTAGCTCTATTTTGTCATGTTCCCTTGATCATTGATAAAAATACTCTTTAATAAAATTACTCAATACAAACGTTGAAAATGAAGCGTTTACATGTCAAAAAAAAAAATTAACAATTCATGACCTCTTATATATACGAGTACAATCTTGGTATTGGCAGTAATTGCTTGGTGTCACCGAGATATTTAACCACAATTACCACCAATTTAGCAGCTAATTCCCGTGTATTCGATGTTTTTCTGAAAACTTACTCTATCTCCTTTTTCGCCGCGCAGTCCCTGAAAAAGAAAAAAACATACTTAATCATATTTACAACACCCTCACAGCGAAGTGTGATATTATAGTAAACGATGTATATATTTGAATTGCTTTATAATAATATGGATTCAGAATCTTAATTATATGACAAAATTCATTGTTAGGTATGCAAATTTTTGTTGATTGTTTGTAGACTAAGGTCTTCAACCAGTGCGTCCTGCCCGTTATGACAAACGGTGCCGAAACGTGGACACTGACAGTCGGGCTGGTACACAAATTTAAGGTTTCTTAGCGCTCTATAGAGCGGGGCTATGCTCGGAGTTTCTTCGAAGGATAACATCAAAAACGACTCAAAAATATGTAACTATTCAAAATGAAATATTTGAAACCAAAATCGTGGAGGTGTTTAGTAGGTCATGGTAATGATCTAAAAGTGGAGAATATAAGAGAAGGGGTACCACCTATGTGGGCAAACATTAAGTAGCATCAATATGAGAAGGTCTGAATTCATGTCTTGTTCCCGAATCGACTTGTGCAGTCGCGCCCAGTATCTCACGCGGGTTTTGTCTCAGTGTAGCCATTACTTTATACGGCAGTCACAACGTCTCAACATTATTTAAGGCAAATACATTTTTTTTGTCACGATTATTGTCTCATGGCAAGGATCTACGTTGCATTGAATATCGGCATAGAAAAATAGTCAACTAGGATTTTGAAATAAGTGTTATCTTAAGTCCTCATAAATCACCCTTCTAATAACTTTACCGTAATATAATATCGAGACACTACCTATATGGAACACCTTCTTAGTGAGGGAACATCTTCTAAGACCCTTCTCATACAAAATTGTTTTAGAGAAAGTTTTGTTAATTACATAAACTCACGCCTTTTTCTCCTTCTTTTAAATTAATAATCAATAATTTTATCCCAAAACAGATTTTTTAATGCTTGAAAAAAAAAACTCACTATAAGTCCTGGCCGTCCATCTAGACCAGGTAGTCCTTCCTCACCCTGAAATTACGAAAAATATATCGTGAAATAAATTCAGAGGGACGATTCCCGCATTTTTAAGAAGTTCGCATTCTAATCACAGTCTCAGTCTATCAAAAACACCTCTATAGTCGGGCTGGTAATAAAATAAGTGATATTTCTGAATTAGTTTGAACCATTACTTTTTATAAAATATCTTGCTTCGATTAAGAAATAAGTGAACTTTAATTTGTTAATTGAGATGATAAATATAACCGAAATTGGAGCCTACTGTTTTCACAAAGCCTATTTCAATTCTAGACGAAATGCTTTCCCGTTTCTTAGCTCTATTTTGTCATGTTCCCTTGATCATTGATAAAAATACTCTTTAATAAAATTACTCGAGATAAGCGTTGAAAATGAAGCGTTTACATGTCAAAAAAAAAATTAACAATTCATGACCTCTAATATATACGAGTACAATCTTGGTATTGGCTGTAATTGCTTGGTGTCACCGAGATGTTTAACCATAGTTACCACCAATTTAGCAGCTAATTCCCGTGTATTCGATGTATTTCTGAAAACTTACTTTATCTCCTTTTGGGCCGGGCATTCCCTGAAAAAGAAAAAAACATACTTAATCATATTTACAACACCCTCACAGCAAAGTGTGATATTATAGTAAACGATGTATATATTTGAATTGCTATATAATAATATGGATTCAGTATCTCAGATAATTATCGAGTTTTTGTCCTAAAACTCGATAATTATTTGAGATTCTGAATCTTAATTATATGACAAAATTCATTGCTAGGTATGCAAATTTTTGTTGATTGTTTGTAGACTAAGGTCTTCAACCAGTGCGTCCTGCCCGTTATGACAAACGGTGCCGAAACGTGGACACTGACAGTCGGGCTGGTACACATATGTAAGGTTTCTTAGTGCTCAATAGAGCGGGGCTATGCTCGGAGTTTCTTCGAAGGATAACATCACAAACGATTCAAAAATATGTAGCTATTCAAACTGAAATGAAATATTTGAAACCAAAATCGGAGAGGTGTTTGGTAGGTCATGGTAATGATCTAAAATTGGAGAATATAAGAAAAAGGGTGCCTATACATGCCTATGCATACAGCAAAATGTACCATCAATATGAGAAGGTTTGAATTCTTCTTCTGGTTTGTTCCCGAAACGACGTACGCAGTCGCGCCCTGCATCTCGCGAGGGTTTCGCCTCAGTGTAGTCAGAGCTCTATACGGAATATTCTAAATTCAAAAGTCATTTATTCAAACTAGGCTGAGAAACTTTTCGAAAATTCCTGATTCTCAGCTTATTTTAATAAATGACTTGAATTTTTGACTTCCTATGAAGATGTAGTGGGTGAACATCTTCTAAGACCCTGTTCGCACAGAATTGTTTTAGAGAAAGTTTTTTAAAGTACAGAAACAAGCAGATATAGAACAAGATGAAGATGACCGGCGAGAAAAATATGAAGTTGGAAGAAATGTTGACACTGATAGCGATATGTCTTGCCTTAAACCTCCGGTCAAAACGAAAAAATCAATGCAAGATGAAATTGTGACTGAAATCCTAAACATTTTAAAGACCGCAACAGATAAATTGAGCGATAATTCCAAATTATACAAGAAATACATTCTTTTATAAATGTAATTGTAGCAAAAATGGAATCAAATTCTCGTTCAACAAAAAATTTGGTTCAACAGGCAATATTTGATGTGATAATTAAAGCTGAATCTGGGACTATGATTACCAATCAAACATGCAAGGTAATAGATAAGATAATTGAATTGTTTTGTTTGTGACATTCCTTTGTTGCTAACTTGTTATAAATTAATTCATCATATTTCATGTTCACTTTATCTGCATCAATGCTGCATCAAGATAAAGTTATTTGCAGATTTCGAAAACAGCATTGTTGTTTTGATGCAGATTAAATTATTTTTGCACCTCAATATTGATCGAAAAATATAGAAAATATTGCTCTTGCAAATAAATTTACAGTAAGCAGTAAGTAGAACTCATAAGAGCGTGCATTCTGAAACTGACAAATACAATGACGCAAATTAGCTGTCAAATATTTCGCTGTTTTGATTAATTTGGCAATATTACTATATCGAAATATGAAATATCGCTAACCTAGTGAACTAAAATATTGAAAGAAATGCAATAATTAATATCGTAAACCGAATATTTAGTTTTAGATGTAAAGAAAGCATTTGATTATATACGTCTCTATACAATGCTTCAACGTCCAGGCCCCATAGTCAGGAGAATAATTATTCGACAGAAGATACTAATGACAGTTACAGCGATTTGTTTCAACTTTAACTAGGTACCTTATTTTTCCGTAAACTTCTATGATGCTTGTGATGAATGTGATTATTAATTTCTAGTTAATTAAAAATATTTTGAAAAATACTTGCACGTTTTCCTTTAAGCACCTGATGATCGCCAAACACACTTCAGAAATAATAATACTTATGCTTTGCTTAGAAATTCTATAAAGGTACTGCAAGCTTGTGTACGAATCTTCAGTGGCTAAGTGTCAAAAATAATCTATTTTCAAACGAAATAGGTTTTCTAAAATGTGTTTCCTTTTTAGGAATCTTGAAACTTACCATATATAAGTAGTAAATTTTCATATAAAGTCAACAATTAAAAAAAAAAATGCATAGTATCCGCTTAATTAATGGCCTTTCAACTCCAGTACTATATTCTGTCGTATTTAAAAAATCGGAACCTGCCACCAACGTCGCACGGTGGATCGAAAATCGGCTGTAGAAGACATAGGATCTCGATTTCTTAAATGTTATTTTTTTTGCTGGAAATGACTTCTGCTGATCATTACTGTTCTATAAAATGTCATATGAAGTAAATGTGTGCACAAATGGAAGAGTTATAATTTTTATAAGAAAAAAATGTATGGAGCTAGTATGAAAAATCGAATTATCTCCTAAACGGCATGTTTAACCGTAATATCCTTGGAGGTGGTCATAGTGCTAATTATTTATAATTTTTTGGTTGCGGATTTGACAAAAAATTTCATGCCGTTTTTTTTTTAAAAATCGTCAAAATATTTTCATTTGTTTTTTCATATGAAACGATTCCTTTTAGTGTTTATGTTGAAGAACACGGACTTTTAACTACACGTAACATAAAATAGCATCACTCCTATATTTCCGAAGGAGTTGGCAGAGGTTTATAGTACACCCACACGTAGACAACTATGTTTGAGCTAGATATTTATCAACACATCATGAGTTTTAAAACTTTTCATACAACCAAATTACCAATTGTTTACTCTTCTAATGAGTCCGAAAAGAAGTGATTAAGTAACTACACTGATTAGGTCTTCTAATGAGTCTTTATAGGTGATTTAATGATTTTCAATATCTCACGACAATGCCAACTATGGATTACATTCAACTTTTCCTGATAAATAAGCTAATTTGTTAATTAGCAGTGCTATGAGTTCTAAGAATAGTTAGTGACAATTATAAATTTTCATTAGCTAATGAGAAGATAACTAATGAGGGTAGTTACCTAATTATAAGCGTTTTGCAATAAAAGGGCTAAAGTTTTGTTTTATAATTTAGTTTGTTCACAACTGTGTAACTGCTAACACTAAATCTGCGACTATAAAATCTTAGAATGGAAAGTTTAATCACGAATTTAGACTTGTTTGTTCTTCTACGAAGTGAGAGTACTTCATTTGATCATGAAGTATTGTTCAGTGCAGTTGTATCCCGCATAGGCGATTGCCTGTCTGACGAAGATCGTGTTGTTCTCAAAGAATTTTGTCGGAGATTTACGCGAGCCGCTTTACAAAGGTGGCAGAAATCCAACCGATTCCTTGATAGTTTCAGGAGAAAGTACGAGAATTGGTTGGGAGCAAATATTGATTGGCCGAGTTTTGTGCAAACTTTAGTTAATCAAGAACCAAATGTTGATGAGATACCAAGAGCGCCCTCAGTCTCTCCAGAACCGTCGACATCAACGTCCATTGGAACAATGACGAAAAGATCCCGTAAACCATTCGAAGATCTGGGAAGTAAACAAAAAAAGAGAAGATCTGATGAACACACAGGCGAAGATTCCAGTGAATTGGCATATGCAGCTGCAGCACGTTTAAAAGAAGAAGGGCATGGAGATATCGCCTCTGTCATCGAATACATGATGAAAAATCCTGAAGCAGCCGCTAAATTAAATGAAACGCTTAAGAAACCAGCGAAAACAATCATATTTACGTCAGAAAAGGCGCTTGGATTGCTTCTTTCGCTAAAACTCTCAAAGTGGCAATATATTACGTTGCGAGAGGCTGCCATTCGGGAAGGTGCTAAGGATATTTATCCATCTTACTATAAAGTGCAACAAACTAAGCTTGATTGCTACCCTCCGAAGCAATCAGTGACAGTTACTGATTCATCGGCTAGGATTACACTTCAAGCTTTACTTGATATCACAGTTACAAGAATCCTTCAAAGCCTTTCTAAGGAAGAGCATAACAAGCAGTTGAAGCTGATATCCAAGTGGGGATTTGATGGTGCTTCTAACCAAAGCCGATACAAGCAGAAAATGGAGGGTGAGGAAGATGACTCGAGCATTTTCATGACCTCCTTGGTGCCTTTTAAACTGACAGATGGAGACAACATCTTATGGACGAACCTCCTCTGTGGGGTAAACTGAACTGGACGACAATACAAAACTGAGCATGGTTTTGATGCTCAGTTTTGTATTGTCGTCCAGTTCAGTTTACTTTTGTAAAGGAGAGTGAAGCAGTTGTCCTTGAGCTGAAAAAACAAATGGATGAAGAAATTGAGGCCCTTATCCCCATAGAGTGCAATAATAATAATAGGGTGACTCATGAACTAATGATGACGATGATCGACGCTAAAGTTTGCACTTACCTTTCTGAAGCTAGATCAAATGCATCGTGCTACCTGTGCTTAGCAAAGCCTACAGAAATGAACCGCTTAGATGCTGTAACATCAAAAATTGTGTGTTCTGACCTGAAAATGAATTTGGCTTGTCATCCCTACACGCCCGTATAAATTGTATGGAATGTCTGTTACACATTGCATACAGGCTCGACTTCAAACGGTGAGCAGCGAGAAGTGATGAGCACAAAGAAATGCTACAGACAAGGAAGAAAATAATTCAAAATAAATTCAAAGATGAGCTCAATCTGTTGATTGATATAGTAAAACAAGGCTCGGGAACCACCAATGACGGGAATACTGCAAGAAAATTCTTTGAGTTTCCTAATAAAACCGCAGCTATAACCGGTTTGGATGAAGACCTCATCAAAAGATTTGCTGTAATTTTACAAGCAATTACATCTGGAGAGCAGGTCGATATAATAAAATTTAGAGATTATGCCCGCAAAACAGCAGAAAAGTACGTATTATTATACGACTGGTACTACATGTCGTCAACCGTTCATAAATTATTAATCCATGGGGCTGACATAATTGGGAAAAATAATATTGTGCCGATTGGGACTCTCTCGGAAGAAGCCTCAGAGTCTCGAAACAAAGATTTTAGGAGGTTTCGAGAACATTATTCGCGGAAAAGAAGCAGGCAGGATTCCAATCAAGACATTTTAAATAATATGCTTGTTGTTTCTTCGGATCCTTTGCTAAGTGCACAAAGGCCTAAGTTAGATGCCAAGAAAAAGCAGAGCTTTTTTGCTAAAACTCTCGACTTAATTCAATTTCAGGAAACTGAGTTCGAGTTTTTGGATATATCCAATCTGGATGCTGACTCAGAATTGAAGTCTGACAACGAGTGATAAGGAAAATTTGTAAAAAAATTATATAAGTATGTACTTATTTGTAAATTTGTATTTGAGTCTGTTTGGGTTTTTTTTTTTGTAATATTTAATGATATTTTGTCTTTTTTTTTTATTTATTTTACTTTATTTTACAAATGCTTAGTATTAATTCCTTAAATTAAATTATTTTGTATATAATATAACTTTATAAGTTACTTAAATAAGAGTTTGATAATCTTTTTTTATTTAAATTAATAAAAATGTGTCAAAAAACAGCAATTTTTTTTTTTAATTTTTCTTGTTTTGTGTGTTCTTAATATTTGGGTTAATAACATATCGAACTTTTTAACTTGGACACTAAAAGGGATCGTTTTACATGTAAAAATAAATAAAAATATTTTGACGATTTTTTTAAAAAAAACGGCATTAAATTTTTCGTCAAATCGGCAACCAAAAAATCATAAATAATTAGCACTATGACCACCTCCAAGGATATTACGGTTAAACATGCCGTTTAGGAGATAATTCGATTTTTCATACTAGCTTCATACAAATTTTTCGTAAAAAAAATATATTTCCTTCGTTTTTGGGCAGAATTAACTCGGGTGTCATTTTTGTACATAGTAATGATCAGCAGAAGTCATTTCCAGCAAAAAAAATAACATTTAAGAAATCGAGATCCTATGTCTTCTACAGCCGATGTTCGATCCACCGTGCGTCGTTGTCTTTTCTTTTTCTTGTTTGTCAGTAATAAAATAGCTGATGCAGCAGCAATTATTCTAACGGCGGTCATGTTCGAAGGCAAATTTACAATTGAGATATACAGTATGAAAGCGAACGGAACTGCATGCGCGCGAGCTGCGCGTGCGTGGAACGCGCGCCGCGCGCGCCCACTGTGCAAGCCTTGCGTGAGTTTCGCTAAAGAGGCACCAAACAATTGCAGTAACTGCACGCGTGCACTGCACGCCGTGCAGCGTACGAGAAACTCGCGAGCGGCTCGCGAGTGGTGCCTTCGTGGTGCATTCGCCAGATCTGAACAAACCCTTAGTACCTAACATAGTATGGACACCTTTGGACAGGTTTGCGAACGTTAGTGAATAGTTCGCGTGCAAGAGAAGGTCAAAACACTCGTTCGCGGACACATCGCGTGCACGCCTTGTACCTGTGCTACATCGGATATGCTCAGTAGTTCGAGATCGTTCGAGGCACGTACTGTGCATGATTCATGCGCGTGATCTTCAATTGAGCAGGTGTGGATCCTTGCAACATGCGCACACGCTTAGAATGTGATGCGTCCATAGCCATTCGAGGCGCCTAGCGTGCACGGTTCGTGCGCGTGCGCTGCATGAGCGCTGGTGCGTACCCGCCTTTAGAAGTGCGGTGGCCGCCACATAGCGTCTGCAATGTAACGGTGATTGACATCGCGGAAACATTATTTTCAAAAGTACCTTGGTGTGTTTAGCTAGAGAGCGTGTTTTGACACTGTAAAGTCAGACCCAACTGATATAATTTTTATGACAACGGTCACTGCGTCGGTTATTTGGCGGTCAGGACTCTTCTCGGAAACCGTAGCTTTTGGCAAATACTTTTGGCAGTACCAGGAACACCTTCTATTAACTCCTGTTATTAGTAGGTGTTCCTTGTGCTGGTAAAACATGTTCAGGGCATTATTTCCTGTTAACTAGAATCTGTTATTTTTACTTCCTGGCTGACAATTATTTGGTATGATATCGCTGATGTCCTTAACCGTTGCCAAATATTACGGATTACCTACACATTACTAATAAAAAAATACTTACAGAGATTAAGTCATCGTTTTCACGCCGCGTCGCAGGAGTATAAGAAGAAGATACCACATCATCCTTAAATAAGATAAAGTAGGTAGTTAATCTTTTTCACGAGATATTGTGCCGATTCTGTTGTGCACAAAGTAAACTTAATTTAGGCTATTTCCATTTTTTTCTCTCTTGTAACCCAAAAAAAGGACGGACATATACAAGAGCAAACATACTGGACATTTAAGAACGCATTGACCAAAAACACGGTGACTGCGTTCAAGGCCTAAATTAATTTGACATCTCTAACTTAGTTCATACTGGCACCGTCCTTTTCTCGAGCTGTATGTCAGTAGATGTCATTCGGGAATCGCCGCTATTGTTAGATTTCCTTAGTAATTATTTGTAAAAGAACGTAGCTAGTAATACAATTCTTGTTTTTGATGCAAGCTTTTTTATGTTGTTGGATGGCAAACAATCCAACGGCCCACCTGGTGATAATAGGTCACAGCCACCTTTGTCGCCAACGAGGCTTGTTGCTAAGTAATAACAGTGGCCGTGGCGAGCGAAGCTTAACTTAATCGATCGACCCATGCGCTGGGTCGACCGATTAATTTAAGCTACGCTTCCCGCGGTTGGTCCGTGGATGGGTGACTACCTTTACATATCAAATCCCCCTCCATGTCTCGGATATCATTTTAAGCCGTTGGCTGTCATTCGTGGATCTATGACAGTCGTTACGGGTCGTTAGAAGCCCGAAAGTCTGACAACCAGTCTTACCTAGGGGTATCGTATTACCCAGTAACTGGGTTGTGGAGATCAGATAAACAGTCGCTCCATGTAAAATACTGGTATACATCTGCAGCCGGTTAGACTGGAAGCAGACGATGACGTCACCGCCGCTTATGAACATATTCAACATCTGCTATAACAAATGCGTTGCCAGTCTCCATCCAGAGACAAGGAATCGATTCATGTACCTCACACCGTCCCTTCAAGTTGCAACACGGCCACGATGCTCAGCAGCAGAAATAGCATTTCTTTATTATTTTCTTCAAATGAAGCTGCGATTTAATAACTTACCATTTTCAAAGTGCAGGTAGCTGAAAAGAAAAAAAGCGTGTGAGCAGATAAAATATTTTATAAATGCAAACCAATGCGGATTTCACCAATGAAATTGAACGCGTTCAGCACATCTAAACGCGTTCAAGAGCTGTCAGTGTACAATATTCCATAACAATTTTGACACTGACAGCTCTTGCTTGCGTTTTAGAAATGCTGATCGCGTTCAGTTTTGTTGTTTAAAAAAGTTATTATCATTGAGATAATAACTTGTTTTTTTAGGTGCCTATTTAGCCTTGACATTTATATGACAAGGTAGTACGTATTTAAGGGCTGATTTCAATAACGAAACTGAACGCGATCAGCATTTCAGTAACGGTATTTATTCAGATGCCCAAACCAAAGAGATTTAAGATACTATAGAGAGACTATCAGAAGAAACGTCATGGAAAAACTGTGATCCCTTGTCTCAGCGAGGCATTTTATAGCAAAACTACATAATAGCTAAGTTTGATACGATACACTTTTAACGACATCAACTTTTAATCGTCAGGTCAGATAGTTTGACAAATAAGAATATTATTTAATCCATCTAAATACTCGGTAAATTATAAAATACTAACGAAAAGAAACCGTAATTAAGTCCCGTCATTTAATCACAACGAAATTGGCATATTTTCTTCGAATATAATATTCTTTTAGCATACAATGCCACATAGAACCGAACTGACCGAGGTGCGACCCGTAGGTTTGACCCACGTAGATTTTGATGTTGTTCGCTATGTCCCGTCTATCATAAGTATATTTAAATGTCTCAAATCTGCATCAGACATATACCAGAAATAAAAAGCCAGCCTATGTTTCCAATATTTGCGGCTTTCAAAACAGAATTAATCGCAGCTGGATTCTGTAGCACTTACAAACAACTTTAAATAAAGAATGAGGTTATTATATATTCGGCGACAGGTATATGTATATTTTTAATAAAATCATCATCATAATTATTCTGCTGCCCTTATCCCAATCTATTTGGGATCGACACAACAAGTCTTTCACTTCCATATTTCTCTATTAGTCGTATGTACAGACTCCAGCAGGTCAACCTACCCGAAACTGTCAAATCCCAATCAACTTTGAACATTATGCTTTAGTGATAAAGTTGAAAATCTATTAAAGAAATTTGACAGATTGTAGTAGGTTGATGTGCTGGCGTCTGTACACCAATATCTCCGTGATAAATTTCACGTGATTTTCTTTTATTTGGTAGTGGAAAGCCAAGCGGTGGTCTCATATAATTTTTGTTAACTTGTTAGTCGTCGCCTTGCAGTGAAAACTTTCTTTTTTAATCCAGTTCATCTATGTTGATGATGTTGTTATACTAACCTCGTAATTAGCGTAAATTTGGGTACCACAAGTGACCACAACTAGAACTAAAAACTAATATGGGTATATTATTTTCAACAAAAAATAAATCGACTTCATGTTCTGCCGACCCCAAGTAAATTGGCATAAGGGCAGGAGATTTATGATGATGATTTTGGTGTACTTACGCGAAAAAAAATATACAAATACATATTAAACTCCATTTGTTTCTCCATTCGATTCCTCATATCGAGGGCTATCCGCGGACGATAAAGACGCTTCCAACGATACCTAATTTGTCAAATTATGATGAGGAGTTTAGAAGTTATGAGGGAACGGATGAACATACATACGGGTCAAAATCATAATCGTCCTTTTTGCTTCGCCGTAGTCGGGTAAAAAATGATTCATTAGTATGTTGATGTTTCACATTTTTATTTACCTAGACCGATAAAAATAAAAAAAATAAAAATAATGTATTATTGTAATTAAAATCAACTTATTATGTATTACCCTATCGTCTTGTATTTGTTAAATAATAATTACTATATCGGTGTTTGTTAATCAGTCGTTAAAATAATGACATTAATCGGATTTCCTGTTTGCGTAATATACTATATATTACCTAGACCGATATTAAAAAAAAACAAACTAAAAATAATGTATTATTGTAATTAAAATCAACTTATTATGTATTACCCTATCGTCTTGTTTTTGTTAAATAATAATTATTTTACATATATCGGTGTTTGTTAATCAGTCGTTAAAATAATGACATTAATTGGATTTCCTGTTGCGTAATATAATATTTATTATTTTAGAAGCCGATCCCCGATGGGAAAAGGCTAGGCAGATAGACCATTTATTATTTATAATATGCCAAGTTGGGTATCAAATGAAAGGGTTTAATTAGCATATTTCATATATATATTATAACTCCAAAATAATTTAAATAAAAATAAAGTTAAATAATCTGTTTGATTTATACCAAAATTCCGGAGTCACACGTATGACTCCGGATTTTTAATTGTTTATACTTTTTTAGTCGACTTTTTTGACGTAGTTGAGTTTTAGTTTTTATAACTGCAACGGTTTTGTGGTCTTAAAACCTCAAAATTCACACAAAAGGTCTTATTTTAGAGTTGAGTCAGTAATGACGCAATGCAATGAAAAATTAAGTGGCCAGAAAATAACCACAAAATGTTAACCGAGATAACGAGTACTTCGAGGTAGGCGTCACAGTCATAATCGTCCTTTTTGCTTCACCGTAGTCGTGTTAAAAATTGTTCATTATTATGTTGATGTTTCAAATTTTTATTTACCTGGACCGATATTTAAAAAAAAAACTAATTTAATGTATTATTGTAATTAAAATCAACTTATTATTTATTACCCTGTCGTCTTATATTTGTTAAATAATAATTAAATATATCGGTGTTTGTTAATCAATCGTTAAAATAATGACATTAATTGGATTTCCTGTTTGCGTGATCCCAACATAGTTGGGAAAAGGCTAGGCAGATAGAACATTTATTATTTTTAATATGCCAAGTTGGGTATCAAATGAAAGGGCTTAATTAGCACATTTCTGCCTGTGAAGTCTTGTTTATACTTTTTTAGTTGACTTTTGATCGTAGTTGGGTTTTAGTTATTATAGCTGCAACGGTTTTGTGGTCTTAAAGCCTCAAAAATCACACAAAAGTTCTTATTTTATAGTTGAGTCAGTAATGAAGCAAAGCAATGAAAATACATATCGCAAAATGATACAGTGGTCAGAAAATAACCACAAAATGTTAACCGAGATAACGAGTACTTCGACGCCTAAGTGTCCTTTTGTTTTTGTATTTATTTGTATAGATAGTAAATTAGTAATGCCTACCTAGAGCCAACTAACTATTTAATCTAGGTACCATTTGATACCTAAGTAAATAGTTAGTTGTGTTATATATTATACATAAGAATATTACAAAGTGGTTTGATATTAACGACGTTGAGCTCTATAAGTTATGAGTTAAAGCTACACGATTACTGACAAATGCGTGCACGGACTGGATAGGTTCACTCAAATTTGTATGGCTCTTTCGTCAAAACCGCATCTCAGACATTAACCTGATACAGCGGACTTTAAAAGAGACTGTGATCTCTGAGTTTGTTTCGGTCTTTCTTCTCAGAGTAGTCAGGTAAGAAATACGGAACATAAAAATATAATTTTATTTTGACGTGTAAAAATGTTTTTTGAATCAATTTACAGAAAAAAATATCATGTGTATTTTAAGAACCTAAATCTGAGAATCGAATCTACCAAGAGCAGTGGTACCGGCCGCGACCTACGAATTGTAGTGGTTCGAACCAAGGCCGTCTGCCTTGCCTTGTTACTTTGTGTAAATAATTTCATCACCATTGCTATCAAAAGGGTGAAGGGAAACACCGTGAGAAAACCGGCATGTCCTAGAACCAAAAGTTCGAGGACATGTGACATCTACCAACCCGGACTGGGCTCGCGCGGTACAAAAATGAACTTCTGCGGCGAAATTTTTCGTAGATATTTAAATTATTGTAAATATATATAATATTTATAAACGATTAATATTTTTTTGTTCTTACCTGTGGGTTTGTCTCCTCGATTTCCGCCATCGGTTATGCTCTGAAAATAAAGCAAAATATATTTTTATCATAGATAGATTATTATAAGGACAATCAAAAATGTGCAGGTTAAAATAATCTATGGAGTCCAAAATCTGTTTATTTTTGATGAATTTGACAACTACGAGTTTTATATGGAAAGTAGTTTAGTATGATGGCTACAATCACCCCTTGACGGATTGCACGCCGTTTTGGTTTATGAATGATGAAGTTTTAATTTAATAATGCTCTACCAACATCACGAGCATGTATTTAGGTCTGTTATTTATTGTTATATTTTGTATTGTTTGATAGGTACGTACTCGTGCGGTTTTATTTTCAATTTAAAATTTATTCATCTTGCGTCAGGCCTTATAAGGCCTAACAGGTTTAGGGCCAGTTTTTCGAGAAAAATGATCGCAAGGTTGGTGATAAATTATCCAACCAATCACAGCAGTTTACGCGCGCTTGACAATTTGTCACATTAATTTTGCAATCATTTTCTTTCGAGAAACTGGCCCTTACTTATACATGGTGATTTTTAATTTACTGTTAACTTTTCAGTACACAGCAAACAGATGTTTTTTTTTTTGCTATTTTGTAGTTTGTCCCATAGCGACAGTTGTTTATAATCATGAATAATTTCACCTCCTGAAAGGTAGTAACAGTAGAATAAAAATCATCTTGTATTACATCCAGTTTTCGTGGTAGGCGCTATGGCGTTTTCCCTTATTTCCCAAAAACAAGCAAGCTGGAAATGAAAGCGCATGAGTGATTGAGTGTGATCATACCTATTAAGTGTAATTAATTGTACAGTCAGGGACAAGAACTCGATCCAACTTGAAAAGTTATTAAGTAACAGTTAAAGCTTACCCATTTACAGAGCGTCTCTGATTGGGTTTACTAACCTTTGAAATAAGGGTAACCCTTATGCAAAAACTGTTTGATTTGACAGGGTTATCGGTTGATATAAGACTAGCTTTTGCTCGCGCCCGCGTGGAGGTCGGAAATTATCCCACGGGAATGTAGGTACTACCGGGGTAAAAAGTATCCTATGTCCTACCCAGGTCATGGTCAAATTTCATGTGCCAAATTTCATCAAAATCCGTTCAGCCGTTTTAGCGTCAAAGCGTAACAAAAAAATGCATTTATAGTATTAGTTAGGATTAAAAACTAATTAATTACTAATAATTAAGATCTAGCATAAAGACATATTATGCAAATTAAATCTTACTATTTTTTTATGGTATACTAGTAACCTGCTCTTGCTTCGCACGGGTGCAATGTACTGATGTGACGGCATGTCAAAACATCGAGATTTCTGTGCTATATCTACCTTCCGGACTAAATTCTATAAATGATGGTGAAAAACTTATCGTGTAGCGTAGTTTAGAAGAACAACGCGGTCACACAGCCAGACACAAAAAGCGACTTTAATTTATAATATGAATAGATATAGCATGCGCTGAGTCCACGAAATTCAATTTTTTTTAACGTTTTTTGCAATTAGCTGGCAATGTTTTATTCAAATTTACCCACGGCAAGATAGGTACTACCGGGATTAAAATTACCCTATGTGTTAATCCAGTTTATAAACTACGAATGAATAATTATTTTACTGCTACATAAATACCCTTCATGATAAAACTATTTATTTGAGTAAGAATTAATACTACGATACGAATGTAACCAACTTTTGTTTCTACCGGCGATCTAATTAAATTTTAGAACACAAAAGCTACTATTGTGGCTTAACTATGATGGTTAGATATATTCCATCGGGAACTTTTTTGTAGGTAATAATGAGTGCTTTACACATGTAGTACATCATTTTTATGTATCATCAATAGTTTTCTCAGCGCACGCCAAATAATTAATTTTATAGGCAACATTTTGCTACTTTGGATTACGTTATTGCAATTTTCTTAAGGACCTCTAATTTTTTTTAAATAAATTATAACCTGTGTTACTTTCTGATAATTGAGCTTTCTATTGGTGAGAAAATGGTTAAAATCAGCCCAGTAGTTTCGAAGCTTATTCGGTACAAACAAAAAAATCTATATTAGTTTAGATAAGCTGTACAAAGTTTAACACATCGTGAGAGTTAAGACGACCCACCGACCGAGTTGTTTTTTAAGATAAACCCTTTGCAGAAGTTGAAATGCACATTGCACGTCGTGCATGTATCACAATAAACCAGGAACGGTTACATATGATGCATTTACTAGTTTATATGATTTGATAGTTATCCAATCACATTTTCGATGTCCGTTATATTAATTGTATTAATAATTTAAAATATAACATTAGTATATTAATTATATAATAACAATTAGCCAAGCCTGCTTCAAACGATTCTTTCGACTTGACAAACAAATTGAGATTTCTTTATTAAATGTTAGCTTAGTAACATAACATATCAACTCGCCTGTATTCCCGGAAGGGTTGAGCAGAGATACCTATAGTACACCCACCTTTCGCCAGTTATGTTTGAGTCCCCTTTAGTAGCGGGCGAGCCTATTAATTGCCATTAACCGGGCACAAATTCAGACTCCGGGCTGCTCCTGAGCAATTCCAAATGGAAAAACCCAATAACACTTTGTCCGAATCAGGAATCGAACCCAGGACCTCGAACCAGGCTCAGCAGTAGCGCTTGTGACCACGAGACCAACGAGGCAGTAGAAGAAATTCCAGACGAAAAAACCCAAAGACACTTTGTCGGGAATCGAACCCAGGACCTCATGCTCCGCAGTTAGTTTAATATCGATATTGTATACACATAAACCTTCTGGAATAAAATAATATATTTCTAAATAATAGTGAAAAACGCATCAAAATCCGTTGCGCAGCTAACAACGCGGTCACATAGACACGAAAAGCATTAATAGAATAATTAGAATGCGTAGAATTTTCACTTACCAATGTTATCCCTGGAATTGTTGCTGTAACAAAAACAATAGAAAACGAATTTTATTTTTGTCATTTTCTGATAGGTAAAAGACTCTAAATCCACGTTTAAAATGTTATTTTTAATTTAAAACGGCTATTGTGTTTATCCAACGTACGTTAGTAATACTTATTTCAGACTTACCTGTACTCTTTTGAAGTTCAAGAGTAACGAAAACTAACAAAATGTATGAACATACTTTGACGTCCATTTTTTCAATCGTCTAAATGCAGACTGAAATACGTAAGAAAATTGCTTAATTAATAACCCAAGAGCAGCGAACCCAAAAAAATAGGGTTATTTTAGACTACGCTCGGTTTTCCTTGTAGCTAAAATACAGGATGATATAAATAGTACAGTTCGCGTAGCTAAATGGGCCAAATATGTGCGAAGTGAAATAGTGTGAGAGCAAAAGGGATGTTGACTTAGGAAAAAAAAAACTATTTAGTCCGTCAGCCAGATAATAAAAAAATATTAGACACATATTTTTTGCTTTATCATCTTAATACAAAATGGTTTAGATAAAGCGCATTAATGTTGGGGAGTGGGGTTCGTTACGTCACAAGTCAGTATAAAATCTACCGGGTGACGTCATGCCACATTATAACGTGACTTGTCGTACGTGTTGACGTCGACGTGTATTGTCGTATTGTCGTATTAATCGCTGAGTAGGTGCGGCATGACGAGAGAACACCGAAAATATATTTGAAAAGTTTCAGATAGGAGCCGGGGTGATTTTCAAATTTCGAAAATGCACTAAAACTAAAGTGATCTTCAGAGCCTTTGATTTGGCTTTAATCGTGTGCGGCCGAACCCATAATGACTTAATTAGGCAAATCTGATTCAGAAATTGTGG
Organism: Xanthia icteritia; assembly: GCA_949128155.2. Lineage (NCBI taxonomy): Eukaryota > Metazoa > Arthropoda > Insecta > Lepidoptera > Noctuidae > Xanthia > Xanthia icteritia. The sequence goes on along the minus strand of OX421942.2, from coordinate 7,381,266 downwards.
GCTTTCATTAAATCTGACGAGTGAAAACGGCTAGGTAGTCGATACGATACCAAAACTACCGAAGGAACTAAAATACAAATTAATAAAATCAATTACTGTGTAGGTAGAAGAAAACCTTAAACAAATGGATGACACAAATCTTCAATTAACTAACTCCACCTCCACACTCGTGCGCTTGTATCTTCATCGTACGAGTTTATTTTATCACTTTATTAAAGTAAATTTATTTACTACTTTGGTTGTTTTAGTCAGTTTTCATAGTACATGCGCTGTGGCACTTCACGAATGCCTCAAAACAAAAGAATACAATATAGCAGGGAGGTCATAGGAAACATATTGATACTAATAGCACAGAATAAAGAAACGGAGCAGAGAGTAAGCTTCTAAAGAACGTGCAAAATGTATATCTATTTAGGTTGGCACAGGAGGACAAAATTAAATAAACAGAACGTAGATCAGTTTACGTAGACGTTAGATAACTATTCTGTATGAATTCATGCAAGTTATAATTAATATACCTAGATATAGGAATACTTTTAAAGCTTCTATATCGTATCACTAGTTCAACGAAGGAAATTCCGAAGGACATGATGAGGTTATTCGTTGCTCACGTGTAGGTAAGTAACGAATAAAATAATGCGAATCATAAAGAATTCTGCAATGATAATAATAATTATGATAAACCCGCAGGGCAGCATGTAGCGAACTGTTGGGCAGTAGCGACCCCACGGACCCTATCTCCCGGGAGAAGTGTTGTTTCTCACCTCTGGCTTGCCTTTATTGGCTGGCTGGAGTGAAAACTGATGAGGAATAGAGCTCCCACCTCCTTCTTGCCTTTATTGGCCGGCTTGAGTCGAGATTCGCAAGAGCAAACGAGCTCGGAGGAAGGAAGTTTTCCAGTAAGATGCTGGTAGGGATATTGACCGTACTTTCGGGATTGTCCTGATAGCCGTCGAATACTTCTCCACTCCTCATAAGTACCTCAGGACATGTTGCCCCCTTGTTGCTACGACACTTTATGCTAGCGACCGTTTCCGGGGGTCGATTATTGAGTGTGCAAGTCACCCCTTGCCATTTTATCTGTGTATTTTATATAAAACATTGGTCAGGCAGGGGCCATAGTCTTTCCACATTTCAAGATAGCCAGCTCACTTAGTCACCTAGACCTATAATCCAATATCTTTGTTTCCATAAACTGCAATAGTCCTACACCAACCGGGGGTTGCCCTTGGCTGCACTTGCATAGTGCGAACAGGGATAATCATTGTTTGGTGTCTCATTCCATTAAAAACGTCTCTGCGAGTTGGCTTCGGTCCCTCGTACAGCTTCCAAAGGTCCGGGACCCCAGGGTCCCTTGAAATGTCAAAAAATTATGATAATTTTTGAATCATTACAATAAAACATTAACAATTCCCGTATTTATAAGAAATAACGTTCGCATTCCAATCTCAATCCAAAACAAACCTCGAACAATTCGCCGTTTTTTCAAGGCTCTGAGGCCCTAGTGTGAGTTTAAAGAGTGTATGCGTAAAGTCGAGATACGCATCGACCGCGTTCGGCGCTCCGCTTGGCAGTCGGCTGGCTTTCACCATTGAAGGGCCAATCGGAGGGCCGAACGCGGTCGATGCTTAAAGTCGAGAGCGTTAAAAGAAACTAACACAAGGGCCTCTGTAGGCTATATAGCGGAAAATCGAAGCGTAATGAATTAGATAAGTATTATAATTATGTAAAATGTCAAAGTTATTACCCATTCATTAATAGACTGACAGACAGACAGACGGACGGTCAGACAGACAACGTAGTAATGATCTTATAAGGGTTCCGATTTTTCCTTTTGAGTTTCGGAACCCTAAAAAGGAATAGAATTAACCACAGATGTTTTTTTGTTTTTGGCATACCAGGCCGTCTTATGGTATTGGAGGTCATCTAAGCAACCGGCGATCCGGCTCGAAGGACCAATGTTAGCACGGGGAGCAGGAAAAGGAGTGGACTGTATTTTAGGCAATGGTTTAATGCCGTGCTTATTATCAATCATAACATTTCCGGACAAACAGTTAATAAGAGAGGAATATCGTCCGTCGCGGTGGAGTCCGTGGAAACGAGTGTCCGCCGGTGCTCGCCGATGGCGATAACGCGTAGGTCGGTCACGTCGCCTGCGCCTGTTGGCTGCGTGTATGTTGGAATCAATTCTTTACAAATAGGGAATATGCATGTATTTTTTTTTCACTAAATCAGTAAAAGACTAGAAAACCTAAGAAAAGTATTAAAAGTTAAATTCAACTACACAACTAATCGCTGCAAAACCGACTCCACGTAGTCTTGTCTGCCCTACCCCTAGAGAGTGATTAAAACCCGCGTAGGCGCGGAGGGGCGAGGCGGCCAGCGAACTGAGGAGTAGTAGCAGCTTCAGCTTGCTGGCCGGCCAGCCTCAGCCGCCGCGGTGGGCGTTAAAACCATCTGCGACGATAAGCTCGCGTGGGACCGCCGGAGCCCCGCAGCGCCGGAGCCGTGACAGAAACCATGCCTGCTGCATGTTGCATGCTTGCTGCATGCATGGTGTATGCTTGTTTGCATGTTTGTGTGAACTTTCTGTGATATGATGATTCTACTTTTTAATGTGTAAGAAATGTATGCATGTAGATGATGCTGACTTACAAAATTATGAGTTTTAATTGTATGATAAATGAGTGTATACCAAAAAAAATTCTGCGAAATTAAGTTTATGCCATCCGCTGTTATGCAAAATAATAGATAATATGAGATAAAAAGTTCTGCTATAAAAGATAGACCCCAGGATGTGACGTCATTTGGCACGTAACTCCTTTGTTTACATCTGTTTTTTAAGGTTATTTAGCCCCAAATCATATAATTTAAAAATGTTTCGGTATTTTATTCAAGCAGAAATCGCACTTACACATTTACCTTAGTGAGAATTCAAGTAGTTTGCTAAGAAAAGATACTTATTCTCATGCCTTTTGAGGTCACTTCGGGGATTTTCGAAGACGACGCGCTTCGAGTTTGCGTTCCAATCCACCAAAAAAACATACCTACTATAATTAATTGTAAAATAAGTACATAAAAAAAAAATAGGAATCTATTTCTTGACTCCGATAAAATGTATATTCAAATAAAGAATAAGTTTTGAATTACGTGCCCTATTGTCTGTTACCTGAATCAAACCAAGTATTTAGGCCATTTACTTTTATATTGTCAAAAACATAATGTAACTACAACAATTTTTTATTTCATAGATATTCCACCAACCTTTTTGTTAAACAAAATCTTACTAATAAGCAGTTTTCCAGTCTCATACATTTTGTATGGGACGGGAAAACTGCTATTTCACCATTCCATCTTTAGGTACATGAAATATTTGCAACAACGCCCTCTGTTGGCATGTAGGGTTACTGTCTCCTTAGCCAGTCTCGTAGAGGAAAGAGGTTTTATCAAAACGCTGCTGCCATTGTAAGTTGTATGCTGGTAAGTACATTTTTTGTACGCTAGGTAGCGCTAGCTTAAAATAGAATTTATGCGAACAATATTAAATAAATCACAAAGTATTAGAATTAGTAGACTAATTTATACCTACTAACCTTACCTAGTGTTTTCAACTCTTTCAAAATTGATCTACCTCCAACAATCTAGCTAGCCTTTTCCCATTTATGTTGGGGTCGGCTTCCAGTCTAACCGGATGCAGCTGAATACCTACCAGTATTTTACATGGAGCGACTGCCTATCTGAGCTCCACAACCCAGTAACTGGGTACTACGATATCCCTTAGTAAAAGTTGTCAGAATTTCGGGCTTCTGACGACCCGTAACGACTGTCAAAGATCCACAAATGATAACCGGGACCAACGGCTTAAGGTGCTTTCCGAGGCACGGAGGAGTCTCGGTATGTAAAGATGATCACCCATCTACGGACCAACCCCGGCAAGCGTAGCCTAACCTGATAGATTGACCCGTTCGGCTGTTATTACTTAACCACAAAATTAATATCCTGTAACTTGTAATACTTATAAAAATGATATGGATTTTTATTATTCCTTCATTTTCGATTAAACGCTAATGGATGAAATTAGGTACACACACACATAAAGCTATACATTTCCAGTATACGCTGACCTCGCATTGTACGGAAATCCTATACAATGTTAGATCAGCATAAACTGGACACTTATTATATTTGGAATTCACGATAACTTTTCAGTAACTAATGTTAGAATAAAATTTCGGCAAAAAAGAGTCTTTATTTTGTTCTGACTAGGGTGTCGGGGAATACAGTGTAATTTCATGTTATGTTCTGTTATTAAATCTATCGTAAGGAACTATCCAGGATGAACAGAAAGCACCGATTTTCAGCGTTCAAATTGTGCAATACATTTTACAAATTCAATTTTCTTAGTGGCCTCGGGAAACTAGAATGTCACGGGCACATGTCATGTTCGCGTGAGTGCAGCAACAACTTCATTCGGGGAAACTGCCCGAATCATAATACGAAAGCACATTTCTGTTTGGCCTACTTTGCTTTTTAGGGTTCCGTGCCTCAAAAGGAAAAAAACAAAACCCTTATAGGATCACTCCGTTGTCCATTCGATCCAGGAACGCTGGAACTTTTATTTAGTACTCCAATGGACTGTAGACTTACGTATTTGACATTAATATCAACTTGATACCTCCACGCGTTCCTAAGAAAAAGGGTCTTGACAGACTGACAGACAGACGGACAACGAAGTGATCCTATCCGATCCGGGTTCCGTTTTTTCATTTTGAGGTACGGATTCCTAAAAAATCAAGCTTCTGACTCAACGCAATAAAAAATTACGGCAATTTATGCGATAATGCGACATAATTGGATACTCGCATACAAATCAAAAATAGAGTAGGTACTTCCCGTCAACGTAGAATCATGAAATTTGGCAAGAAGCAAGGTCTCACACCAAAAATTCGACAATCATTAATTTCTAGTTTTATCGCGTAAATAATTTTTTTTTTTGCGATTACAAACTTACATTTGCAGTTGGAGATTGACCATGACGTATATCGATGTATGGGAGAACATTTTTTTCAATTACAATGTTAAGTTTGTTTTTGGGATAAATTCATTCCAACCCTTCATTGTGCGTGGTCCAACACACACTTGGTCTGTTATTTACTTTGTGAATCGGATCAGTTTGTGGATCTAAAATTGTCTTGCCTAAATGGTTGCGGTTTTTACCAGTTGCGGCAGTACCTCGTGGAGCCGCAACAGAAGCTAGACATAATTAATTTGAATGTTTCATTGTTTCATTGCTATGAATCCATGATGTTAGTTATCTATTATTTATTGACCACCCATTGTTTCTCGTGCAACCATACCATTTTATTTCTTTCCTTACACAGCACTATATTATCTATAATTGTTTTTAAACAAATATCTAATCGTTAATATAATATCTATAGTTTAATATTATTTGCTACACATATAAATATCTATTTTTATTTAAATATAAAACACTTACACACCATAAAACTGATTTACATCCTCGTAACATAAGGTCCAGTTGAAAACCAGCGTCAGACACTAGTAGTCTGGCATTTATGCTGAACTGGGCCTATTTGGCACAGCCGTGAGGCACACAGTACTATTGTAAGTAATTTTTTTTCTGTCTTTTTTTTTGTGTGAATATTGTATGCCTTAACCTGAGGCAAATAAATTTATTTTCATTCTTTTTCTTTTTTTTCTTTTAAAACTTCGGCGCCATAGTAGCCATTTTCGTCTGTGCACAACACACAATATTGTACTTTGTTCCGTCTTTTTGTGACATAGACACAATACACGGCTGCACATATTTTCATAGTATTTGTTGAACAACAAAGCCGACCTAAAGCAATATTAGGACACGGCTTGAAACTGTGGAAACGGTTATTTACGGAAATCGAAAAAAAAAAACAATATTATCGGTGTCTACATCTCTTTTTACTCTCTGTCCTATCGCAGGTATGCTGGAAGAGATTTCTTTAGAAAAAAGCATCACCTTAGTACGTAATTTTCTGTTCTTTTCTTCTTGTCTGTTTATATATGTGTGTACATAAATGGTTAAATAAATAAATAAATATTGTTGCATTAATTGGTAATTTTGTAATGGATATTGGTTTTATCTGATGGTGTAAACCAGTGTTTCTTAACCTGTGGTATGTATGGGGGGTCCGCAGACCCATCTCTGGACTATTTAACAATTATAAATAAGTGCCACCAAAAGTCTCGTAATGGCTATGCTTACTTAGAACGGCGAACGTGCAAGGAAACAGATTGCAAGTGATATCCGATTTGAGAATACAACTTTAAAGTGACATCAACCCGAATAAAGTTAATTTAGTTGTAGAAAATAGCTTCACATTAAGAATCGTATGCTAACGCATTTATAATAACGATATCAAAAATAAAAGTATTTTTATTAAAAAAATATTTTTTCTATTTGTTGTAAAAAAATGGTCCCAAAATTAATTGCCGTTTTTTTTTATTAAGGGGGTCCTTGATAATTGTGCTTGATTTCCAAGGGTCTGTGGCTGAAAAAGTTTAGGAAACGCTGGTATAAACAATACTTACATATATATTACTAACTTCTTTATGTAATGCATTGGTAAGAAGTGAGCTCGAATGTAACGCAATCATAATGGGCACCGCATGAAAACTGTAATTATGGCCACACTATTGAATTAGGAAATTCCTGTAATGATAGTGACGATGAATTAGTAAATAAATTAAATAAATATTAAATTAGCAGCTATTTGATATTATTTATCTGTACCAATTGCAACAGCACTCATTTATACCTACTGCTTGCCAACATCCAACACCAATTAAGTTTGTCCAGGAGTAAATATATTTCACCTAATTAAATCACTAATCAGTGTCACAATCACAATAAATGCAAAATACTCAAAATAGGAATTGTGGTTTCAATATAACGGTGTTAATTGCACCAGACCGCAATTTTATTTTAATTCACAAAATATGATTACAACATTCTATTAGATTTCAAACGAGACCACGATTTGATATACAATGTTCGGTATTTGTATAATGTTGGGTACCTATTAGTACGTCAAAACTTGAATACAAAATACAATCTATATCTATTAGCCGCGAGGCACACATTCTTGCTAGTATCTTCCAACGCACTTTACACTTTTTATTTTGTATTCTTTCTTTTTAATTTATTTCTTTTTACTTGTGTGCCTTTTAGTCTGTGGCAAATAAATGTATTTTCTTTCTTTCTATTATTCTGCCGCGCTTGTAATAACTGCAGTAAGTATCATTTTTGTCCAAATTGAGTTACCTAAATATATATTCGGAATCAGCACAATGAGCTGTACAATTTGATCTGACTGCCATTTTAATATCTTAACGGGAACCTTTAAATGTCAATAAGTAAAACGGCAGTAAGTCGATTTTATGATAAGTTTTCCTTAGCATAACAGCAGTAAGTAACGGTGAGTTTCTAAGTGCGGTATCATTCATGTTTTACTTCTGCTAATTATATGAGCAGTAACTACACATTGCGGTTATAATAAGCAATTGATGCTAAAGTTATTAAACTCATACTAGATATAAAATAGTTTTATACCATTCCCCCTCTAAAAAGCTTATTATATTCACTGAAAACAGTGAATAAAAAGCACTTTTAATCACTGTTTTGGTGTTTGAATTTAGAAAACACCAATATATTATATTCGACCTCCATCTCAATACTATACAAACTGCTTGGGAAAAAATACTCGATACAAATTCCTCGTGCAAATAACTTCTAGAGATTTGATTGGTCGACATTTTCGACAAAGAGTTTAGCATGAGAATAAAAACTGTTTTGTGTTCTTTGCTGTCATTAATAATTTGGCGCTAGGTATCTTCGAAAACTGTAAGTTGTAGGAACACAAATTGTTCTAATTTTAATGTGCATTTTAATTAATTTAAGCTTCCTTTTTTCTTCATTAAATGTATATTTTCGCTTAAATCTTTGTTTTTCTCGTAGTCATGGTATAAAGTATAGTATGCAACTCTTGAATAAAACGGATTTATATCGAGGGCCGCTCAGGATTCTAACACTTGAATCACTCCCTACGGTCGTGATTCAGTCGTTAAAATCCTTCACTTGCTCGTGATTCACCTACGGCCCTCGCTTTAAATCCTCATTGAAAACAGTGAATAAAAAACTCTTTTAATCACAATTTTGGTGTTTGAATCTAGAACACACCAATATATTCGACCTCTACCATCTCAATGCTATACAACCTCCTTGAGAAGAAATACTCGAAACAAGCTCCTTGTGCAAAGAATATTCGACATTCAAACTCCTTGTGCAAATAACTCCTTGAGATTAGATTGGTCGACATTTTAAAAAATACGAAGTGATGAAGATTATATAAAAAAAACTTGTCCGATCCGAAAAGGGCATATGGTACTCGTACTGCAGTTACATTACCAAAGAGTTATTTTTTTTATTTTTTTTTTTTTAATAAAACATTATTATTATTATTGATAGTAAAAAAGTTATTGGTATTTAAAATTCACATTTTTAGTTCCAAAATTCAATTTCAAATTTTCAACAGGGGTCTTCAACTCATAGGTTATGACTTTTAGACACCCGCTAAATGACGGCCGCCCGCGCCCAACGTAATAATCCAATAAAATTCACCATTGAAAAAAAATGTGATGATTCTTTTTTCCTGAAAATTTCCACATAAGTACGAGTACACAGGGTTTTTTTCTTCCATGTTGTATGTTCTCGCTGCTGAAGTGAAAAGTTGTATGTGATACACGAGAGCAAAGTTATTTGCATCTCGTGTCTTTGAGCTCCTCGCCGCGCTAAGGATTGTAAAAATCAGAATTTAAATAAGTTAACAAAACAAGTCAGAAAAGGTAAAAATGTGACAAAAAACTTTGAGCGCTAATTACTCGAAACTATGCAAAACGTACTTACTGCACTTATCACTAGCACGGCCGTATAAACTAGCTTTTGCCCGTGGCCTCGCCCGCGTGGTTGTCGGAAAATATCCCATGGGGACGTACTACCGGGATTAAAAATCCAAATCCGTTCAGCCGTTTGTGCGCCAATCAGGAACATACATCCTGACAAACAAAGTCCCTCACATCACTTTTCGTGTCTGCCTGTGTGAACGCGTTGTCCTTCTAAACTACGGAACGGATTTTGATGCAGTTTTCCTCTTAATTTAAAAAATGATTCCCGAAGATTTATGTGCTACTTAAATTAATATTAAACTTATTATAATAAAGAAATCTCGTTCTTTTGTGAAGTTGTAAAAACCGTGCGAAGCAGGGGTACTTAGATAAAACTAACATAAGAAGTACTTCAGTCCAAGAAGCGAAGGCGAAAAATCGCGACGTAAAGATAAAAATATAGCTAAAAAGAAAGATATAATTCCTTCAACCGTCGACTTCCCTTCAGGAAGAATACCCAAGATTACACCATTGTCGCCGACATGTCGTGTGGAAAATTGCACTTTCACCGATATTAAGAAAAGAATGCCACGGTGCGACCAAATCGAAATGTTAATTTTTATTTTGGTTTCCCAAAGTTTGTACCGATCGTTGTGCAATTTAGGTTTTGTTTTTGAAAAGCATTAAATAAAAAAACCACGCAGAGGTTCCGTAGTTGGGATGAATTTATCCCAATAACAAACCTAAACATTGTAGTTGAAAAACATTGTTCTCCCATACGGAATGTATGGGAGAACATGTTTTTCAAATTGCATTTAAAAAAAATTAACTTCGTAATATATTATATTCTACTGCTGTGATTTTTTTCACAAATTCAAGTACAACCATTTAGCTGGCAGGGGGGGGACACTTGACTTTAACAAAAACTTAATATTTCGCAAAACGATCCCTAAATTGAAAAATGATTTTCACACACCCACAATATTTTTGAACGACCATTCCAACGATACCCCACCATTGGTAGACTATGGGATAGACGAGAAAAATAAAACATCCCAATTTTACGTGCAGGCGAGGTACAGTCAAAAAAAAATTTTTCTTGATTTTATTTTACCACTTTGTCGACGTGATTAATGAAATGAAATGAAATGAAATTGTTTATTCTGTAAATAGGATATTGGAATCACTTATACACGTCATCTTAAAAAAATAATTAAAAATAAGCTAGATGAGTTCGGCGTTTCCTATCTGACTACTCTGAGAAGAAAGACCGAAACAAACTTAGAGGTCACAGTCTCTTTTAAAGTCCACACATAATCTTGGTCAGGCCATATGAGGACCATGTAGATTAGTTTCTGAAATGGTCTTTTGAGATAAGAACCACACAGATTTGAGTGGACCTGTCCTGTCAGTGCAAGCATTTGTCAGTAATCGTGGAGCTCAACCCAAAACTTAAGGAGCTCAACTCGACGAACAATACCAAAGAAAGGACATTTGGGTAGGCCTCATAAACTACTCAAACTGCCAGACCATCATTAAAACTAAATAAGAAAGAAAAAATAATAATAATTAAAAAATCCACATAGTCCTAACATTCACAAAAATTAAAAAAAAAATACTTTACAAAGTAATAATGTCATTTTGTATGTAATGTTTATATAATACTGGTATTGATTTTATGATTTTAGCACAAGGCTTAGCAGAGCGAGCAGCTCAATCCCAAGCTTTTTTATCTTCTAAATAATCTCAAATTTTATAGTACCCTTTTTTACAAAGTTTGGTTTTAATACAGCTTTTAAATCGTTTAATGGGTAAGTTTCGAATGTCGATGGGAAGTTTGTTGTAAAAGCGTATACATTGACCCATGAACGAGTTGCCTACTCTGTGGAGACGAGTGCGGTGTACAGCGAGGTTGTGTTTATTCCTGGTATTTAAACTATGAATATCGGAAATTTTCTTAAAATTAGATCTATTATTGTGTACATACAATAGGTTTTCAAAAATATATTGTGACGCTACAGCCAGAATATTTATTTCTTTGAATTTTTCTCGAAGGGTATCTCTCGGACCTAGGTTGTAAATGGCTCGAACAGCCCTTTTCTGTAGAACAAAGATAGTATTAATTTCCGAACAGGTTCCCCAGAGAAGAATTCCATAAGACTATGAAAATAACTAAAATAAACAATTCGGGCTATATCTACGTCAGTTATCTGTCTAATTTTTTTAACAGCATACGCGGCTGAACTTAGCCTTCCTGACAATTTTTGTATGTGTAGGCCCCACTGTAATTTACCGTCAATAGTGATTCCAAGAAAAACTGACGACTCAACAGGGTCCAGCTCTATTCAATTAACTTGAACATTGGTAGTTAGCTGCCTGACATTTGGCGTTGAAAATTTAATGAGTTTAGTCTTTTTTTAATTCAGGAGAAGATTATTTACATTAAACCAATGCACAACTTTAGAGAACGCATCGTTTACTTGTTCAAAGTTGACTAACTGACGTTTGATTTTAAAAATAAGGGAAGTATCATCTGCGAATAATACGATCTTATGATTATCCCTTATGTGGTAAGGTAAGTCATTTATATAAATTAAAAACAAGAAAGAACCTAGAATTGAACCCTGCGGAACGCCCATGGTGATCACAGATCCTGCAGATCTCTTGCCATTAACATTGACCCTCTGAATTCTGTTGTTCAGATAAGAAGTCAGAAGGTCGAGAGCCCTGTCCCTTATACCATAGTGGTATAGTTTCCTTATGAGTGTATCATGATGTACGCAATCGAAGGCCTTGGACGAGTCACAGAAAATGCCAAGAGCATCTTGCGACTCCTCCCAGGACTCGAATATGCTCTTCAGTAATTCCACGCCCGCGTCTGTAGTTGAACGACCCTTTTTAAAACCAAACTGTTTCAGATGTAGTAAATGATGAGCATTGAAATGTTCTAACATTTGTTTCAAAATTAATTTTTCAAAGATTTTGCTCAATGTAGGTAATACCGAAATAGGCCGAAAATTCGTAGGATCAGTTGGGCTGCCAGACTTGAACAGTGGAATCACTTTGCTCAGTTTCATCAGATCAGGAAATACACCAGATGCAATACAAGAGTTAAAAACAATTGCTAAAAAGGGTGAAATAACATCAATTATTGAAGACATGATATGTACTGACAATTCCCAAAGGTCAGCAGTTTTTTTACATCAAGGTCTTTAAAAGATTCTATTATGTCGCGATTGTAGCAGTAGCGATTGTAAATTCAAAAAAAATGACACATTCTGGTACACATTCTTTTAATATTGAGTAAGCAGAAGTTGAGGACGACGATGGCAGAGTTTTGGAATATTAGTGAAGAAATTTTCAAACTCTGTTGCCACCTCCATGTCTGCCTTAATATCTACATCATTGATTTTTAGATGGAAGTCACGATTCCGTACTGTCGTTCTTCCCGTTTCTGAATTAATAATATTCCAAGTTGTTTTAATTATATTTCCAGAAGATAGAATAATGTGTATACCCATACCAAATTACAGCTTTCTAGTACTAACCGTCAATGAGCTAGGCTACTATGTAAGTGAGGCTAAGAACGAGTTTCATAAATATAGGAAGAAAGTGACTTCTTAAAATATTTAAACTCCCTACCTACGTTTAATAAGCTCCCATAATTTTTAAACCAACAATCAAATTTTGAAAAGCTTGTTATTATAAATTCTATTAAAAAGTTTAATGTTGGCGTCGAAGAGTGATTATGCTGAAATTTTTTGTTGGTTTTTCTCTTACTCAATAATAAAATGCTACTTTTAATGTGTTTTTTAGATTTGCAGCTTTGTTGGCATTTGTGAGAAGTTTCATGACACTTGGGACTGCTAGTTTAACATTACAGTTCATCATGGTTCTGTAAGTTTAGAATTCAGTTTTGTGTGCCTCCAAGTGTTACTGAAAATGAGCACAAAGTAATGAACTATTTCACCTGATATCTACTTTTTTTATAGGGCTTAGTAAGTACTAAAAAATGTATGATTAAAATGTGCATCCATTAATACAACCTAAAAAATGGTAAAAAGATACCGCAATCACCTAAACAGCAACAAAAACGACATAACTGTTAACACTCTATGAATGTGTACCAATTACATAAACTAAAACGAACGCATACAAATTCAAATTCACGGAATATTATTACCAAATGGACCAGCAACCACTGGGGAGGTCCTAAGGCACCTGCCCCACTGCCGACGTGAAAGCGACTCAATCGATCAACGATTTTCTCGCTCAAGAAACTTACAAAATATTGTAGGTCCAGTATACATAAAAAGTACTCTGTATGTGGTCCCGAGAGATAATAGAGAGATGATAATATGATCGCTGACTGTTTACACCGTCGCCGCCGCCTTGCAGTGAGTTCTCGTTTGTAGCGATAAGAGCTATAAAATAAACTACTCGGTCAGCGCCGCTCGCTTGGCGGGTAGAACTCTGGCTATGAGATTCACGCTTGGTAAATCTGCATACCAGAGAGTAACCGCTCGTCGCTGTCGTCGCGCACTCGCTACTCGTTGCTCGTCAATTTGTTTTTAGTTGCAAGGTCTACTCTCTTCTCGTTATTCGCAGGCGGTGGGACAGGCCTTTAAAGTTACTAGAGCGTGTTAGGATGCACACATCCGCAACTGCGAGTGCAATTTGCAATATTACGGGAATTTCTACCTAGGGAGTCAAGTTACTTAGCAAAGTCCATTCTGAGCAATTGATCCTAACTTAGTCTTAGTTTTCCTGGTCATTCGTTTTTAAGACCTGCGTTACGGGTTGTTACTGACTTTAAATGCTATTTACAGGTTGAAATCGTCTTTCCCTCTTCACTTAGCTGATAAAATGAAAATGCGTTGTAATCTGGTTAGTGCTCTTTTGTAGCTTGCCTAAGTAGATTACAGAAACTATACCAATTGTTATTGTGATTACTGTATTACATTGTAATATATTTAATAGTGAAGAAGGACTTTGCGGGTCACTACTGAGATGTCGGCTTATAGAGCTGTATGGAAGAAGATTATATTGCGCCAATCTATATACCGTGAAATCTTAATGGTTGTTTTCCCGCGGCAGAACAACTTGCCATAAGGAGTACTTTCGAAGCATAGAGTAAAAGTAAAAAAATAAAGATGGTTTTGTTTTAAAATAATTAAAAAAATATTCATCAACTCGAAAACGTGAGAATCAATAGTAACAAGTAACTTGTAGGCACAGACGCCAGCACATCAACCTACTATAATCTGTCAAATTTATTTAATAGATTTTCAACTTTATTACTAAAGTATAAGGTTTAAAGTTGATTAGGAAAATTTTCAGTTTCGGGACAGTGACGGTTTTCGGTAGGTTGACCTGCTGGCGTCTGTACGAACAGTGATGCATAAATGTTCAAAGCAAAGTAAACTCTCGCACATGGTGATACGGCATAAACTAGTTTTCACGCAACAACACAAAATTTGTTTTCAAAATTATTTCTAATATTTTATTTGTTTTTATAACGATTGTATTACCAAGACAAAACTATTTCGCGGCGGGAAAACCATTTTTTTTTAAACCTTGCCCCACACTAGGAGTTTTTCCTGTATCGTGGGTGCGTTTACAAACATTTAAACTCACATATACAAACAGCCAGACCCGGAACAACTACTTGTAGGTCATACAAATATTTTTTTCGTGCGGGAATCGAACCCGCGACACGCAGTGCAGCAGTCAATCGCTTAACCACTGCGCCAACCGCGCCGTCCAAAGATTACCATTAAGATTTCACGGTGTATAAAAAAGTGGTAATTTTTTTTTGTTTGTTTGTAAGTTTGTATGTAGGCAGTAATCTCCAGAACAATGCAAAAATATTTTTTCAAAACTGGATAGCCCGATTCTTGAGGAAGGTTATGGCTCGGGCGAAGTCGTGGGCAGAAGCTAGTATCCAATAAATTGGGATAAGGGCATATAATAGGGAAGGATTTTGACTAGGCTTTGCGATCAAAATTATCGTACGCCATAAAAATCATAACAAAACATTTTATTTAAACGGCTACGTAATAACAAGTATTATTAAGTAGGTAGCAATTAAAATAGCATTGAAACTTTAGTTTAAACGGCTTATTGGTTGATTCGCACCAATTTACTCGCCCGAAATGGGCGAATCAATACTTTTATATAATATTATTTTTTCTTGAGGCGATTGCAACGGCCGAGCATTAGCTAGTTGCCTTTAATTATCTCAATAGCTAAAATTTATTAAATTATTATTTCATATTTGCTCACTTCTAGACCTTCGCAATGTTTTAAAAGCAAAGTCTTAGGTTAGACTATTACTGAGGAAATTATAACGCACGAAACGATTCAAAATTTCAACATAGGTAATGTTCATTCTGACTAACAAAAAAAGACAAATTTAATTTCAGAATCAAAGTGCATGAGCCTCTTTGTTATTTTGACTGTAGCTCTAAGTGAAAAAAAACAAATGTACAAAGGTATGCTCATGTTATAAATATTAATGTGGATGGAATTGTAGGATATCCTTTGTACCCTACATGATGCTGGGAGTAGGACGCATGAATACGAAATTATGTCAGCTTACATTACTCAGATGTGGGTGAACCTAGCAGGCGTACCTCAGTTTTGGTGCTGTCAAAATGTTTGATATTTTACGTCAGAAGTTCATGTTTAGCCATATTCTTATAATGCAGGGCTTTTAGAAGTTTAATACAATAACCTCGTTTCTTTTTAAAATAAACGGTCATAACAGATTCTATTTAGCCTTTAAAGTTAATGAAATCTTAGCTTTATGTTGCGTACACTATCCTTGCAGGTTCATCCTGAAAGAAGTCTAACGGAAAGTCTGTTATCTAACCACGCAACAATAAACAAAATATCGTTTCATTATAATTTTTCAACGTCAGTTATTACACATTTTTACCGCTCCGTAAAACTTTATCCCTAATAGAGCCTCAACCAATAGCCTGTCGTTACTTACAGTTCATTTAAGGGGAACATTAAAAACAAGTCTAGGAAACACTTTTATCTGTGACGCCAGAAAGCATTAAGTGCACCACTTTTATGACTTGGAACTTCAAGTCTAGCAAGATATCGTATATTTCTCAGAAAACCTGAACGACAACATAAACACCAGCTTTGTGATCGTTTAAACGGATGAGAGCCGATATATTATTCATGCGGATGTCACAAATTATTGATGAATAAGTAGGTTCATTATTCGATTGTGAGTCAAAGACCTGACCTTACATGACCTATTTACTTAGCAAAAATCTTGAATCTAATCATTCAATTATTGATAGAAAACACACAGCCAAGTCAAGTCAAGCAGCAGCAAGTCTTAAAGCATAATATTTTGCACAAGAGGTTTTATATAGCGAAAATGAGCACTAAGGAAGGATTTTTTTAAATTCGCCCCCTAATTAGGGGATGAAAATTTGTATGGTAGTTCGTCATTTTTGGTGATGAGATGGGGATCCCAAGCATTTCCGACGTTTGGCTCCCAGACTGGAGCGGGCCGGGGCTGCTTTGAAGCGGCTCCTGCCCAATCTAGGGGGTCCAAACGCCTCCTGCCGGAGGCTATACGCGGGGGTCGTGCGGTCCATGGCCCTTTACGGGGCACTGGTTTGGGCGCATTCATTGAGGCGGCGGCCAGCCCGCCGGTTGAACGCGTCCCAGAGGGTCATGGCCACCCGGCTGGTCCGGGGATACCGCACGATCTCCGGTGAGGCGGCGAGCCTCCTTGCCGGATTACCGCCATGGGGTCTGGTGGCCGGGAATCGCAGGCCGATTCCCGGCCACCGTAGGCGCGGGCTCGCCGTCCGATAAGGACCAGGCCCGGGTCGACGGCACGTTGTGTTCCACGCGCGCCTCAAAGAGATGTCAGCACAACGGAAGGGGTCCAATAGGACCGATGCCTGCCGGGGTTGCGGGAAAGTCCGAAAGGGATACCGTGGCCCCTGGCAACGTAAAGGCAACGGAAGGAACACGGGTAGGTTTTAGTCAGTAAGAGTCTGACACGCCCTCCCGCTCCACCCAGAGCGGGAGAAGTTATTTGATAATTTCACACCCAAAAAAAAAAAAAAAAAAGATGGGGATCCCAACGGTTTGTTTTGTAATAGTTTCCCAAGTTTTTATTTCAAATAGACAGCCTATATGCATTAGGTTTGATAAGCTGTGAACTGAATTTTTCCAGCTGCTTCGAATTGCCATACCTACTACTAAATCAAATTAATCAGCATATATAATTCATTTTCAAATTTTTTTTTTTCAATTCAATTTATTCAGTAACAATCTACATTGCGTTCGAAATAAACCAACATGAAACATACACAAATATTACAATATGACGATGATACAGATTACTATTCTGCTTTTATTTCATTTTAATCCATATTATTTACATTTTTAAATATTTTTATAAAAAATATTAAAAAAAACATTTAAAATATAAAAAATAGTGGCCCATCAGCATCAGGAACAGGGTCCAAGCTGCCGGTGGTCAGGGCTCTAGAGAAAGGAACCTCCTCACTATGCGTGCCGTGTCCAGAAGTACTGTTTTCTGAATCAAGCCCTTGACCTAGCCGCGCAATGAGAGCCTCCTGAGGTGTTGATCGAGGCTCTCCGCTATTAGGCCATTAACCGAAACGATTAGGTATCGGTACAATGATTGCAGAGTCCACGTCCCACCTGTCGACAACCTCGTGTGCTAAGTCAAGATACTTGTTTTTTTATCGTTCTCAGCTTTCACGAGATTTTCGTCATGAGAGACAGCGATATCAACAATCATTGCACGGCGCCCTCGTCGATCTATCACCACAATATCAGGCTTATTGGCTACAATAGTCCTGTCAGTGATAATAGATCGATCCCAGTACAATGTGGCGTGACCATTCTCGAGAACTGGGTCGGGCACATACCTGTAGTATGGTACTTCGGACTCCACAAGGTTGTACTGCATGGCAAGTTGCTGGTGGATAATCCTAGCCACTGGATACAGATTATAATTACTAAGAAACATGCAATTCAAATTAAATTACGAAATAGTAATTATATAACCAAAATTGTAAAAAACCATGCAAACATAAATTATAAGACCATATGTCAAATAAATAAAAATATAGTTCTTACTTAGAGTCTAAATTATGATCTTAAAATATAATTCAGAATAATGATGCTCCAGTCAAATTTTTTTTTAAGTTCAATTAACATCGAACATATTTTGTGGTCATAAACAACAATAAAGCAACCCAAACGGCCCTGAAGGGCAAAAAAAATCCTTGGAGGGAATAAATCACAAAAAGAAATCAAACACCCCACAAATCCTGTAACAAATAGAACATGCATTTTGATAAACGTGAAACAATGAAAGACAAACATTGTTAATTAATGTACGAGGGTCCTAATCCATTCGAACCAGACGATACCATTTTCTTCAAAGGGCCCAGGCGAGAAAATACGAACACAAAGATCTAAGATGGTTGCCACTTAAGGAAATTGCCCGTAATAAGACAATCGGCAAAAAAGAAATCTGCTATTGCCGAGACGACGAGAATGATGGCCGTCGAATGCAGACCTGTTTCTTTTTTTTAGAATAAAATAAAATGGAAGCTTGCTTGGAGTTTGCGGTAAACAGGTTGAGTGTAGGAAATTAAATTGTTAAACTCACCTGGGTTGTAGTAACTTCCATCAATTTGCCTAGCATTTTCCCAACTATTTTGGGGCCAGTTTCCAGTCTAACCGGATGCAGCTGAATACTAGTATTTTACATGGAGCGACTGCCTATCTGACCTCCACAACCCAGTAACTAAGTAATACGATACCCCTTGGTAAGACTGGTTGTCAGACTTTCGGGCTTCTGACGACCCATAACGACTGTCAAAGATCCACGAATGACAGCCGGGAACAACGGCTTAACGTGCTTTCCGAGGCACGGAGGAGTCTCGGTATTTAAAGATGGTCACCCATCCATGGACCAACCCCGGCAATCGTAGCTTAACCTGATGGATCGACCCTTGCCGCTGTTATTACTTAGCCACGAGCTCCTCGTAATAACTCCCATGTATAAAATTATTGTAATAGTGGTTTTAGGGTCATAAATTAAATACTTCTTGAAAGGCAAAAGCCTTGACTTGCATTTTAATTTTTAAACCTAGGTTTTTGTCCAGATTCAGTGTTTCAGTGCGTGACTAATTCAATTTTCATAGATTCATATTTGATTAGGTATGTCAAATCTATGTATTATTTCATTTCGAAGCGATTGCACTCAAATATCTGCAAGTGCTTCGATGATTTTTGCGTTAGACATGGACACCTTTGGTCTACGGCCTTTGATTTGTATCAGGCTCAATGGAAGAAAGCATTATATACCTAAAATATTCTATATTTTATAATAAAATAGATTTGTTACAGCTGTAGTGGCAATCATGTCATTTTGTTTAAATAGGTTTTTATTTTTATTATTTTATTTTGCTTTTATATAGATTCTTTTCTCTTAGATTTTGAGAATGTGAGAACGTTGTAGGCTTAACAGACTGTAGATCTGTCGACCATTTTCTATCTTGCTAGGTACCTGGTACTTGTTGATAGGCCTACACTGTCCTCTCATATCTATTAACACTGTAATTTGAAAACATTGTAAATACTCGTACCATTTACTTTTAAAAGAGTAACCGTGGAGTTTCTTGCCGTCTCTTCTCTATAGGAAACGACCAATTGGAACCGTGCATCTAGCTTCTGACGTTTCATAAGTGTAGGTTTATGTGAAATAAAATATTTTGAATTTGAAAGGAACAACATTAAATATACAGTATGTTAACTAACGAAGGGCATTGCCGTTTTAACCCGCAATTAGTATCCATGTACGCAATAAAAATATTACTAATAAATAATATTTTTTATACTATTGTGGCATGCGAATAATCGCAAGATGAAGCGGTCGACACACCGTCCGTGAACTCAGTTATGACGTAATTACTGTGTCTCGAAAAGCTTTGACGAATTGCGGTACTCAATATCGCGAAAAAGCCTGGTTCTGGAGATAAAACGTGAGCCATTTGTTCATAAGCTTAATAGGACGTTTGGACAAATCGGACTTGCGAGTAGACTTAAAAGTTGGAACGACATAAATTATTTCATCTTTTCTTGTTTGCGACATGGTATAAATGGACAAAACCTTTATTATAGAAAAAGGTTTGAGCACATCGTCTTTTTCAAATATTTTTTTTCATAATTCAAAACAGAAGCAAGAAAATATTTTACTATGAAACACGTAGGAGGCAAACAAACAGACAAGAGGTTTCGTGCGGGACTAGGGTTACCATTTAGACATTTGTAAAGTCCTGACAAAAAGCTTGACATTTCAATAAAATTCACAAAATCCAAACATTACTCGTAAGTTGATTGTTAAAGAAGATTTATATTTTGTTTTTAGATGAATAAGTAGTTAATAAAATAATATTAAAAACTTGTTTGATATATAGGGTGACTGATAATTAGTAACAGATACTTAAACACGTGCCTTTACTCATAATTATGAACAAATTTTAGTATGGGACGAAACGAGAAATCGCGAAAAAAAAATCTGCTGTTCTACTTTTTTTTCCGGACAAAAGTCTCCGGACAAAACTGGACGGATGGTAACCCGGGTCCACAAAAACAAATTCAAGTATAAGAAAAACAAATTCAAGGATAGGAATTTAAAAAAAAATGTTAACGCGCAAAGTTAAAGGTGTAATATAGGCAGGCTTCATAACTGTAGTAATTATGCAACATTATTCATTCAGCCTACCCTTGGTTTGACCACGATCCTTGTAAAAGGGGCTGAAAAGGTCGGGATATACAAAATAAAATAAACAATAACCACGATATAATCTGTGAATTTTAATTAATGTTACCACCTACTCGTTACTTCTGCTTAAATTATAGATTAGGTTGGTATATATTGGTTGATATACGGACGGACGAATGGACGTTATGGATTCTTCATCCGTGAAAAAGGCATAAAACGCCTGGCAGTGTGTATAAGTAAGTAAAATTCGAAAGGATAGTAAACATTAGTAAGATCCCAGAAATATCTAGCTTTTATAAGTATGTAGCAGTAATTGTAAGTTCTTACACACTGTAAATACAAGGTCCCATTAAAATAGATGGACAAATTTTAACTCAGCGTTCAGTACGTGTAACCAAAGATATCCAAGCAAAACAACACTGATTAACGTGGTTTTATTTTGACCTAAAATAATAAATGGCATTGGGTAACGAACATTTTTTGTGTATTTCCGTTAGCTGATTTATTTTTCTTGTAAGTATCTAATGCGTTTTTCTTATTATTTTTTTACAATTGACCTTATTTTGGTGGTTTGAATGATTTCTAAAAGTTTGTCCATCTATTTTAATGGGACCTTATATAATCGATTTAATTCAGTCATCAAAGTTGTCAATCACTGCCATTTTAAAGTCATTTTTAGGGTTTCGTACCCGATGGGTGCCAGCGGTACCCTATTACTAAGCCTCCGCTGTCCGTCTGTCTGTCTGTCAGCGAGCTGTATCTCATGAACCGTAATAAAATATACAATTCTATTACCGCTATAACAACAAATAATAAAAATTAAAGGGATCCATTTAAAATGCTTTGAATTTTGAAAAAAAACGAACCCTTGTATGTCTAGAGCCGTGAGTAGAGATCAAATATACATATATTTTTTTATCTTCAAAACTGATGAAATAGGGGCCGTATAAGTTGTCAGTCTTAGACCATGTTTGTACGAGCTCTATCTAAACAACTAAACAAGTATATACATGCATAAACAATCAACAAATACTAAAAATGTCGATTGATATGGGTGATTTTCTGCAACTGCAAAAATAACTTTATCATTATGAAATAAAAATTAATCAGTGCGATATAAAAAATTTAAGATGAAATATTATAATATTCTTCGTTTAGTATTTTCATTCATTTTTTAAATAATTTACGGTGGTACGGAACCCATCATGT
Organism: Xanthia icteritia; assembly: GCA_949128155.2. Lineage (NCBI taxonomy): Eukaryota > Metazoa > Arthropoda > Insecta > Lepidoptera > Noctuidae > Xanthia > Xanthia icteritia. Next base: position 7,359,311 of record OX421942.2, on the reverse strand, counting down.
GCGAGTCCGACTCGCACTTAGCCGATATTTGTTTACTTCGAAGATTTTGTCATTCCCTTAACTTTAAACAAATAACGGAATAACCCAAGACAATAGAAACTGGATTATCTCTATCACAAAGACATTTGACATCATAAAAGGGGTTAAACTCCCCATTTACCTCGTAACGACGTCACTTTCGAATTCTTACGTCACGTGACGTTGAGGAAAGTTGGACAATAGAAGTAAAATTGAACAAAAAGACCCTTAAGAGAGTAAATAAAGAGATTAGGACACCTGTTGTTTGGGCAGTTATTCCGGTACGTGATACGACTGAATTGAGACAGAGGGCAATTAAAGTTTAAAAGTTCGCGTTATGGGAATGTGACCTTTATGGATGGCTTTAGAAGTGTGGTAGGTAAAAATTTGGATTATATTGTTTTTGTGGTTTCTGCGGGCGCATCTGCTGCTATTCTATTAATAAAACCTCACCGTAAAGACTTCACAAGTAAAAAAAATACTGTACAAAGGCGGACTTAATGCCTGAGGCATTTTCTACCAGTCAACCTTACGGTGATGCAGAGACAAAACATGGCAGGTGCAACATAAAGGGTTGATAACTCGAAAAAGAATATATACTAATACATAGATACATACATACATATAACAAAAAAAACTTTGTCAGGAGAAATAACCTTTTTTGTTTTTTTTAAAACGTTGCCCCACACTAGGAATTTCTCCTGTATTGTGGGTACGTTTACAAACATTTAAACTCGCATACACAAACAGCCAGACCCAAAACAACTACTTGTAGGTCATACAAATATTTGTTCCGTGCGGGAATCGAACCTGCGACACGCAGCGCAGCAGTCAATCGCTTAACCACTGCGCCAACCATGTCGTCAAACCTTAAACGACCTTAGGTAGAAGAGAAAATAAATCCAGCAGATCAGCGCTGCAATGATACTGCCAATTTCCTAAAGTGTGTCCAAACATTGAGCGGCAATCGTGCGCAGCTGCCGCGTGCGGCCTGCTGCGCTGTGTTTGGACGACTGCCGCGCGCGAACGTTTTTGTCTACCTGCCGCGCACAAAAATTTTTAGAACATTTTCGTCTCTAAATGTGTCTGGATAAAGGCTAGGCAGATTGATATTGCCAACTGGGGCCTTATTATGAAGTATCAATGCCATCATTATACCACTGCGAAAAAAGGATGGTGCTAGTGGCATTTGGACACACCTTTACAAATACGTTCACGTGCCTCCACTTTGAAAGATACTGACTGGTTGTCATCTTGATGTTCAAAGGGAGCGCATTCAAACTCAAACTCAAAGCATTTATTTCAAATAAACCAATTACAGGCACTTTTGAATTGTCAAGGGGTCGGTCAATCAGAAATATGAAGCTAGTCGCCCATTCCATAGCGTAGTAGGTACCTATGGAGAAGAACGGGCAAGAAACTCCACGGATACTCTTTTAAATCAAAAAAATGGTTACATAATATTGGATGTAATCAATATTATGTAACCATTTTTTCAAGTTGAAGTTATACATGTGAGAACGATGCAAAACATGAAAAGCGTCCGTTAGAAATAAAAATATAAACTAATTCAAACATTAAAATCGCCGTGGCAGCTAAGAGATGACCAGTCCCTACTGACGGCGCCCGTTCACGAACATGACGCATGGATTAGCACCATTCGGTTCAACCATTTTGAAGGGAGCTAAATGATCCAACACACGCGCCACCGCCAGCGAGACATTAGAGTGAGCATGACATACTCTCAGCTGCCAGGGCACATTCAAGTCAATGAAAGACATACCCAGTACCTAAATGGTAGCTTTATAGTCGGTACATAGTACTCACACACGTGCATTCCAAAGAAATACCGCCTGGACGTGAAAGAAGAGTGAATAAAACCAGAGCGGTGAGAAGGACATCGTAGAAGACAATAGTTGGTGGAACGAAGATTACTATTGACGGCTCTGCCGCAAAAAGAATAGCACTGCTGTTGTAAATAATGATAGACTATAGTGGAATTAGCCAGCACTATTATCACAAGATGAACCAATGTCCTGATGAATGTCATGGAGATCCGCTGGATGCGAGAAGCGTAGCACCGATCGATGTGGCGACGCGGGCTAGGATCAGAGGCCCTTGTGTGAGTTTCTTTTAACCATCTCGACTTTACGCATCGACCGCGTTCGGCGCTCCGATTGGCAGCCGGCCGGCCTTCACCAGTGAAGGTCCAATCGGAGAGGTAAAATAAACTCACACTAGGGCCTCAGGTGGCGTATGCCCAGTCTACCTTTTTGGCTGAAATGAAGACGATGATAATGTTTACAAAGCAAATAGGTATTTTGTAAGAGCAGCGAGATATTGTTTTGGGGTGCGCCAAAGTTCACCTAAATTTTCAACTCCGATAATTGGAAATCCGAAAATGTTCTTCCTAACATTTTTCATCCTAACAATCACAATTCCTAACTACTCTGTCTCTAATGTTCATAATTCCGAAGCATTCAACTTCATAATGTCAGTAGCAATAAACATCTATTATACTTTTATTTGTTTCCCTATATTTTCTCAACATAACCATCTTTTATACTATTATTCAAAGTCATATCTTTTTTGTTTAGATTTCTTTTTATTCATAATAATGAGTATTATATACATTAATTTTGCGAACTTTATTTTTACATAACATATATAACGTTTAACAATAATAGTACCATAGTACAAGTAGTTAAATACATGTTGTCTTAAACTCTTTTCAATTAAATTAGTTTAATATTAGCGGCTATAGCTTTCAAATAATCACTTTTATTGGTGTATTTTGCTTTTAAATTGCTTTTAACCTGCAAAGATATCCATAGGTTAGGTTAGGTTAGGTTAGAACTGTGACCAACTACGCGCGAGCCGAGCGAGCGAAGCGAGCGGTGCCGCGGCAGCGGCCGGCGAGCGCTACATCGAAATTGGTCGCGAAATTTTTCTAAGTATTTTTTTCATAGTGCCCCCAAGAAACGAATCGTTGCAAAATCGACTCCACGTAGTCTTGTTTGCCCTACCCCTAGAGTGTTATTTAAAATCGCGAAGGCGCGGAGGGGCGAGGCGGCCCGCGAGCTGAGGAGCAGGTGGTTTTAATGCCCGCCGCCGAGGCTGAGGCTGGCCGGCTATGCCGGCCAGCAAGCCGAAGCTACGGTGGTGAGCGTTAAACACATCTGCGACGAGCAGCTCGCGTGGGATCGCCGGAGCCCCACAGCGCCGGAGCCGTGACAGAAACCATGCCTGCTGCATGTTGCATGCTGCATGCTTGCTTGCATGCTTGCATGCTGCATGCCTGCTGCATGTTGCATGCTGCATGCTTGCTTGCATGCTTGCATGCTGCATGCCTGCTGCATGCATGGTCATGATCATTATGCGTAAACAAATTTATGCTTTAGAATTTGATTAAGTTATGCGTACATATAATTAGGATAAACAAAATTATGCCATGTTATATTATCGAACCCTCAAATTAAAATTATAAATATCATCTTCTACCCACATATATTTTTTATAACACTTGGTAAATGTTTCTTTCTGAGTATGAGTGAAAATATTATGGTAATTATGTTTAGGGATAAAAGCGTTATGATAAAAAACAGTAGGAGTTTAAATATATTTACATTAATGATATTATTAATTACAATTTTCGGAAACATGAGTGTTATGAACATCGCCGGTAGCACTACAAATAGTATGAATGAAAACTTTAGGATGAAAAATTTTAGGAAGAGTGATCATTCGGATTACAAATCGTTAGGAAGAACAATTTCGGGTAAAGAACTTTAGTTGAGCCAATATGGACCCATTGTTTTGCTTACTAAAATTAATAGCCAAAACTCCAAGAAACTTAATATCGAAGGTATCAAAACTTGTTACTCGATATTGCAAAATACGGTAAAAGTCGGTGGAGCTAGACGCACGTCAGATGCATCGTTAAAACTAGCAAGTTTTCCCTTAGCCGGCAAGTTTTCACGAGCTGGGAACGAGCCGGTTAACATTTTAGTTACATGTACGAAATAAAATATTTACGGTCATTATAGGAGTTCTTTGAAAGAGAGGAATTTGTTTAGAAATCAAAGGTTTGTCCAGTTTGTGTTGTAAACGCTGCAGAGTAGCAAATTAATAATTATTTTGCCTGAAAATACAAATACGTAGGCATTTCTTGAAATATTTATGTGAGCCTTTATCTACCTTCTAATATTTCATACCACTTTCTGGTCGGACAAGACCCTATCGTTATAAATGAGTAATTAAATCTACAATGTAGATTCCACACCACCCACTCAACTTGTATACCTTTACATAAAAAATACAGTTAACAAAAAAAACAAGAATTTTTCTATTGGCGTAAATCCGTTACCAATCTATACGTTTTGTAAACCACGAAGAGGTCTGCAAGAGAATTCTTAAGTAAAAGTTGTGTAAAAATTTATTTTACTCACGTCCCGAAAGAGAATGGGCAACATATGAGCACACGTTGGCAATGCGGTCACGGATACACCTGGAGGCGCTGCTAGAAAATATCCTTTGTGATGGAAACATACGGGGTTGAAGTGTGTCCACGCACTTAAAATCAATTAAATAAAACCGACAGTTCGATTTTTATATATCATAATGTATCAATTGACTGCCTACTTGACCTCCACAATTCAGTTACTGGGTTACACTCTAAGTCTGACAACCAGTACCAACCACCAAGGGGTGCATATAATCAGCCTTTAATGTTGCTAGGACACAGGCTTCCTCTTTATGTGAGAGGGAGTGAACCATAATCCACCACGCGGGCCCAATGCGGGTTGGTGGATGTCATATGTCTTCGATTTTTTGGTTCTAAGACATGCCGGGATTCCTCACAATGTTTTTCTTCACCGTTTTGAGAGCATTGGTGATGAAATTTTTCACAAAGAATAGCACCTGCTTGGGTTGGAACCCACAAGCTTCAACTCGTAATTCGGGGCCGTTAGCACTGGGCCACCACTGCATTCTTATAATACCAGCCTATAACTGTCCCACTGCAGGGCAAAGGATCACCACGCTTGCTCAAGTCCGATTGACGATCTCAGACATATATTAATTATAATTCCAGGTTTCCTCGAGATGTTTTCCTTCACCGATGTCAGTGATGTCCAACATAAAAAGTTGCGAGTACTACACTCGCAACCGGGGTGTGCGTGTATGACTAGCTAACTAATTACGTACAGTACAACTATTTTCTTAATGTCCCTCGGCAAACTTCGTGTTTCTCACTTATAAGTCGATTGAGAGAGTCCGGTCTGCACCAAGTGCAAAGGCAACTGATAGAAATCCGACAACTGCCGAAACACGAAGTTTGCCGAGGAATATTAAGAAAATAGTTGTACTGTAACATATTTTCGTAAACGATTAGGACTAATCTGTTTCATTTTGACAGTTCAACAACATTCATTGCGTTATTTACGTTGTTGAGCAGATTTTTTTTTCAAACTTATGAATCGTTTTGAAACAGATTCTGATTGATCGTGTATTACGCAATTAGGGTACAAATGTATGAGCGTAAACGAAGCAAAAGGAGTATGTAAGGATAGCAGTCGGCGTCTTGTAGTTTCTGCCTACCCTATAAGGGAAAAAGGCGTGACTTTATGTATGTAGAACCATTTTTATCGGAAAGGCAAAGTGTAAAATAGAGTATGTGAAAAATTATAAAATAAGGGTGCGTACAAATTATTGACCAGTATGTTCAAATATGTCACCTTATTTTCACACTTGACAAAGCAAAGCCTGATTCCACACACGTAATACAGTCTCGTTTATATTGACATTTTATATCCCAGCCCTCTGTATCTTTCTTTGTTGTACTTATTTTTATGGGGATAAATTTATAACCCTTCTTTCCTATGGTTTTTTTATTCACCGTAAACTTTGTCACATTTGTATTACACCATATTTTTGCCGCTCTTTTTTACGCGTCATTCGCTCGGCTTTAATGGCAAGTTAAGTTTGCTAGAAGGAGGTTCGACTCACTTTTATAAAGATAAATGAAGTGAGAAAATGGGTGTCGGTATTCAGGACTCTATAGGCTAGGAGCTCTCGGCAGATATCGTTTGAGATTGCTTTTAAAAGGATGAATTATGAGGGTTATGTTGACTGGTAGGAATCCCAGGAGCGTTATCAATGAGCGCGAACCGAGGTTAATATAGGTCTAGTATTAGTTTTAAAGGCTAAAGTGAATCCTGTAATTTAACGTGGAAGTTACGACAAGTTTACAATTATGAATACAAAGGTACTGCTTATTTCTTAAGAAATTTCTTCCAGCAGACCTGCGATAGGAGAAATGAGAAAGAAATGTAGACAATAGTGTGTGAGAACAAGAAGAGAAAAATATAAATATGCGAAGTCTTAAACTAAAATATTGAAATAAACCTACACGTATAACGTAACAAATTAACATATACTTAAATAAATACTTAGAGCTTAAATATATAAACATACATACTATAGGTATATAAATACTCAAAGTTGAGAGGAAAGGTAATGCTCTTTTACTCGATATTTGAATTAGACAATATATTATTATTAATAATATTTAGGTATTAGATATTATTTTAGAGGTCATTTTATATATTTTTTATAAAAACTAATAGAATTACAATTAACAAGAATACAATTTAGTCTAAGATACTATCTAATCTAACTTAACTAGTCTGTACTATCCCACTGCAGGGGAAAGGCCTCCATCTTCCTTTGCCACACAATTCTGTCTTTTATTTGTGCCAGTCCTTTCGGTAAGAGTCAAGCTCGTCCCGCAATCAAACTCAAACTATTTATTTCAATAAAAATTTTATTTTTTATTTTTTTACATACAAATATTTTATTTAAATTAAACCATTTACAGGCACTTTTGAATTGTCAAGAAGTCGGTCAGACAGAAATATGAAGCTAGTTGCCCATAGTACCTATAGAGAATAACGGGCATGAAACTCCACGGACGTTCTTATAAATAAAAAAAATGTTAGAAATATTGGTTTCATCATTCATAGATTATCATCATGTTTAAATTATAAATGTGAGAACAATGCAGAAATACATGCACGTTAAAAGCGTTTGTAATAAAAAGATAAAAACAAAAAACTTTTCAAACTAAGAGACGACCAGGCCTAACTGACGGCGCCCGTTCACGAACATGGCGCATGGAGCAGCACCATTCAGCTTAACCATTTTGAAGATAGCTGAATGATCCCACGCGCCACATTATCTTCGCCTTGACCATTAATATCTTAACTTGGGTATATCTAAGTACCTACATCTCTTTTAAAGACGATAAAACTCAAGTTGTGCGGTTAAATAGTATATGTATAGTCCTCCAGACCGTATTTCGGCCACGGCGGCCAATCTCAACGGAGACTAGCCTTCGGCGCGGGAGATTATATAGTGCACAAGTGTGTGTGCAGACACAGGTGCACTCTCTCTTCCCTCACTCTCATAGTCCGATAGACGGCAATCCGACACGACCGGAGAGAGATCAGGCGCAGGACCAACGGCTTAACGTACTTTCCGAGGCACGGGAGTATCACACCGCCAACTTCCAAACTCCGTGCTGTTACTAAGAAATTCCTAATGAAAAAACCCAATAACACTTTGCCCGACCCGGGAATCGAACCGAGTATGCACGCTCAGCAGTCGCGCTTGCAACCACGAGACCAACGGGGCGTTAAATAGTAGCGTAGTCCTAGACCACTAGCAAACTGTATTTCCGACGATAACTCGTGAACACTCGGGCTTTCTGCCAAATCACCTATGCGACTGTGCGGTTATGTACAACAATTTATAAGAGATTGTATACAGGACCGAGAAATGATTAATAGAAAAACTTACCATATGCATGAGACATAAAAGCAGATAATTATACCTAATTTTAATAATATCTCGGACATACAGGCAGGTCAAACACAAAACCTCCTTCTATGAAGTCGATAAAAAATAGCGGATTTTCTTAAGTTTAAAAAAAATATGTGTCCTGTGCAACATTGTGAGAACAGTGGTGGCTCAGTGGTAACGGCCGTAACTTACAAATTGTAGGTCTTAGGTTCGAACCCAGACAGGCGCTTTACTTTGTGTAAATTATTTTATCACCACTGCTCTCAAAACGGTGAAGGAAAATATGTTGAAGAAACCAGCATGTCTTAGAACCAAGAATTCGAGGACATGTGACATCTACCAACTTGCACTGGTCCCGCGTGGTGGATTACGGCCCACTCCCTCTTACCGAGAGGAGGACTGTGACTCAGTAGTGGGAAGATTATAGGCTGACTATGCAACATTGTGCAAAGAAGCATCTATGTAATAATAAATAATAATAATAATAAATTTATTTGCCATAAAAATACAAATGGGAACCTAGGTGATTCATTATGAAATACTACCTATACATTATAAGTTCTATGTTAAAATCTGTACTCAAGTATTATAACCCTGCCTTTTAAAGTAGGTAAACCTGTATCTTGAGAGACAGTGATCAGCCATGAGGGTCTTAAACATAGTTAATGACAAAAATAGATGTGTGTCGATCCATCCTTTACAATTAAAAGAAAACTAATAAAAACTAATAATAATAATAAAAATCTATCTAGTCGATCAGTAACGGGAAATTATAACCTCATGATTATTTTTCATTTGATAAAATGATGCCGTTTGCTTTTCAATTGGACCACATATTGTGAGGGCATATTATTACGTTATTCTAGGCAGTTGTCTATTAGGTATGTATTAAGGTATATGTATTAACAGATACAGACAAACATACTAATAGGTTTAATAACAAAAAAAAAATGGTGTTTTTAATATGGTTTTGAATAATACAATAAAACTTTATTTAAAAAATAGTTTGTTTAATTATGTTAAGAGACTTGTTTTCCAAACTTAGCTGAAAAATAAAATTGCAACAGATTTTGATGTGCGAAATAAATGAAAACGCACCTAATCAGCAGTGCTTTTCTGTAACCATCTCACCGTGAAAAATTAGGTGGAGTGAGCTCGGAGTGAGCTGTCAGTCCCTAGCAGCAAGTGGAATGACAGCTCACTTCACGCTCACTTCACCCAAGTTTTTACGGTGAGATTTTTACAGAATAGATCGGCTGCTCTCATATTCAATCAATCAATCAACTCAGCCTATCGCAGTCCACCCTGTCTTCGACCTTCCGCATCCAGTCTGTCGGCCGTCGTCGGTCCATCAAACTCGGCTCCCATATTGATAATTCAAAATTCATTTTGGTTATTTTTCAAATTGCTGTAGCACCTAACAGTGTTAAAATGGACAAAAAATTCAAAATATTACACACACAATACCGCATTGCTATAGTAGAATTTGCGACAGTTTCAAAAACTAAAATTAATGTAGGTGAAATGAATAACTTCGAATCCGGAGTCCACAGTTTCCGAACAACTTTCATTTGGCAAAAGTTTGTACAATTTTACACAAATTAGCAGTGAAAGCTCTCAACTTTTACTGTTGAAAAGTTATCTTATATTTTTACATTAATAGGTATATTTAGCGCCATTGGAATTTTTCGTTTGTAAATTCTCAGTAGGAATTACAGGAATTTTACCCAATAGTAAATTGCTACTGTCAACTTACTTTCATTTACACCACTGCCTTCCCGTTGCCTGACAGCAGTGGTGGCCGAGTGGTAACGGCCATGACTTACAAGTTGTACATAGGTTTGAAATCAGACAGGCGCTTTACTTTGTGTTAATTATTTCATCACCACTGCTGTGAAGGAAAACATTGTGAGGAAACCGACATGTTCTAGAACCAAAACCCACACTGGGCCCGCGTAGTGGATTGCTGCCCACTCCCTCTCACAGAGAAGCAGTGGGAACATTATAGGCTTCTGCTTCTGCTTCTGCTTCTCCTTCAAAATACAAGCGTGGGATGTTTCATTTTATAACAGAAAAATAGTAATAAATAGTACCCTATGAGGTAACGGAGAAGCTCATGGCTAAGTAATAATAGCCGCACGAATTGATTTATCAGGTTAAGCTACGCTTGCCGGGGTTGGCACGTAGATGGGTGACCATCTTTACATACCGAGACTCCTCCGTGCCTCGAAAAGCACGTTAAGCCGTTGGTCCCGGCTGTCATTCGTGAATCTTTGACAGTCATTACGGATCGTCAGAAGCGAGTTTGTTTCGGTCTTTCTTCTCAGAGTAGTCAGATAGGAAATGCCAAACTCATCCAGCAATTTTTTTTTTTTTTTTTAATATGTCTTGTAAAAGTGATTGCAATGCCTATTTACAGAATAAACCATTTCATTTTATTTCATTTGATGTGATAGTCTCTGTATTATCCAAACACTGTTCAATTAAGATTTCACTCCTCCGAACAGAACTACGGAGATGTGCCAAAACTACTTTTAAATTTTTACGAACCTACAAAAGGAACAAGTTCCTATATTTTTCTAGTCAGGTTATCAATATGTGTTACTCACGCTCGAATTAAACTTTCAAACAATGCCGATGTTAGACTTATGTGGATACGTGCAACGTTTATAAATTGTAGTTTAGAACTAGAGGCGGAATTGTAATAAATATTTCTAGAAGTTGTGGTCAGTTGATTGAGGATGCCGCCGGTCTACGTGCTAGTTGGTATTTCACACCTACAGAATTAATCAATGCATCAATCAGGTAAGGCTACGCTTGCCGCTGTCAGTCCGTGGATGGGTGACCATCTTAATATACAGAGCCCCCTTCGTGTCTCGTAAGGTACTTTATGCCATTGGTCCCGGCTGTCACTCTTGGATCTTTGGCAGTCGTTACGGATCGTCAAAATCCCAAACGTCTGACAATCAGTCTTACCAAAGGATATCGTGTTACCCAGTAAATGGGTTGTGGAGGTCAGATAGCCAGTAGATCCATGTAAAATGCTGGTATTCAGCTGCATTCAGTTAGACTGGTACCAACCCCAACATAGTTGGGAAAAGGCTAGGCAGATTGATTGTGTTACAAAAGCGAAAATGAACCGTCTTCTTAATTATTTTTTTATCTCCTGTTTTATTAGTTCAAACCATTAGAGTGTGGTATCTGTGTTATTGTAATTAAAGTAAAGCCGATATTCCTATAAACGATAACCATCGTCATAATGGGCTTGTATAGATGCTACTGAATTAGTTTCGGTTTTTCTTCTCTTTCTTCAGGTTTTCTTTTTACATTGTTCAAGAATATCCAAGAGTACCCACGATTTAGTAATATCTTGATTTAAAAGAGTGTCCTTGGAGTTTCTTGCCCGTTCTTCTGCATAGATATCGTTCGTTCGTTTTGGAATGGGCAACTAGCTTCAACTTTCTGACTAACTGACCGACTCTTTGGAAGTTCAAAAATGCCTGTAAATGGCTTAATTGAAATAAATACTTTGAATTTGAGTTTGAGTTTCAGTTTCGGTCGGATAGGTTCCAGTTGGTGTTACCTAGTTATGTCGGTGCTATGTAGTTTTAAAACATTATTTATATAAGACGTGTAAAAGTGTTTTTTTGTAGCAAATTACTATTTACAAAGTTTAAGAAAACGACGGTTGAAAGGAAGTTCCTTTTTTTTTGCGCACTTATCGAATGAGAACTAGACCGAAACACCAGTACCAGTGTACCGGTTGTACTGGTTTTGTTACGTAACAAAAGTGTCGTGGCGATCAAAATGTTACACTTTTTTTCAAGCTTTCATTCGCTAAGCGTGCAGAGTAAGCGTGCGATAAGGTCAAGCTTCATTCCAAAAAAAACGGGGTCAGTGACAGCTCGGCCCGAGTCAATTCAACCCGAATAATAATACCAGATACTACGTCGTCAAAACGCCTAAAAAGTGGTGTGTATTGTCAGCATGAAAAGTATCGACCGCTAAAAATATTGAAGACTTTTTAAATTTATTGATAGATTATAATGGAGGATATTAAAGAATTAGTAAATGTGTTCTAAAACAAAACTAGTCGCACACATTTACGAATTTGCGTATACACACGCATTTGAATTCAATGCGTCATTTAGTAAACAGACGTATCGTTCTTGTTACAACAATCTCAGTACAGAACAACGTTTTAGAGCAAAGCCGTTGTTTAGCATTCAGAGATACAGAAACTTGGTTTGTGTAACAAACACAATGCTCGCAAGGACTTTCGGTAAACAATCTACTGGAAACTGTGTTATTGCGTTAGTGGATATCTCATTTAAGATTTTGCGTTTACATTATTTCGTATACTTACCTAGACCTGTTTGGGTTTATTTGTTGAGTTTAACTTCAAGAAACTGCTAGGACACTATTGTAAATGCTGAGGTATTTCGAGCATTATACATTACTTATACATTATACATTACTTATACATTACTTATACATTATGCATTATACATTGACACAATGTATAATACCTATGTATGCATAATCAGCCTATAACGTTCCCACTACTGGGTCACAGGCCTCTTCTCTGTGAGAGGGAGTGGGCCGTAATCCACCACATGGGCCCAGTACGGGTTGGTAGATGTCACATGTCTTCGAATTTTTGGTTCTAGGATATACCGGTTTCCTAACGATATTTTCTTTCACCGCTTTAAGAGCAGCAGTGATGAAATGAATAAATTACGCAAAATAATGCGCCTGCCTGAGTTCGAACCCACGACCTACACTTGTAAGTCGGGGCCATTACAACTGGGTCACCACTGCTCTCTAATGCCTATGTGTTTCCCAATATAGGGTTAAGAAAATAAATACAAAGCTTCAACTAAACACAAAAAAAACGTTTTTAAAAACACGTTGCGCTTTCGCGTCGTGCTGTCGCGTCGCGCTGTCGTGTCGTGCCTATTTGCGGGAGCCCTAACTCGTGGTTATAACGCTCGCAACATTTATATTATAATAATATTCTGAAAAAAGTTTCAAAACTACTTTGTAACAAAGAGTAGTAAGTATGTACTTACCTACGAATTGTTTTGTTTAACATACCTTTGAAATTCCGAGTCAGTGAATCCAAAAGTAATTTAAAATCCCATGTCATCACCTTTACGTCTATAGTCCCCTAGTACTAAAGTATACATTATGTGGGGTATTTGTAATTTTTTTTATTTTTAATTTGTCCCTGATGTCTTGTTAATTCTTTATTTGGCGTAGTTAGGTTTTAGTTTTTAAAACTTTTTTTTTAATGTATCTTTGGCTTAACAATCTTTTTTCATTAAAAACTGTTCAAGATTAAAGCACACAAGACTGGACATAATTTATATCTAAAGGTATAAATAATGTTGGTTGACGCTTTCACAGACTGGAAAATAATTATTAAGAAAACAAAAGTGGACATTTTTCCTATAATCGAAACCATTGACTTCGGTATTTTAAAGGGAGACTTTATCAACAAAAACACACGATTCATCAATCAATGTCTGATCAGAATCTTACGCTCGCAGCTTCTCGTCTTAATCCTTGCTCTGTAAGAAGAATTACTTCAGGATTTAACGGCCATTTGCTATTTTGGTTACACTAGGAACTTAATTAATGATAGATTGTTTTTTTGACGGGATATATATATTGATTGGGTATACGAGAACCTACCATTACAGTCATTACAAAAAGCACCTTTATCGGTTTTTTATCTTGGGTTTTACGTTAGATTTTTTACACGTTGTTATTATTTTGTTAAGTGGGCCTAAACCTCCTACAACCATATTTACAAACTCATGAATCATGAATTACGAGGGACGAGATAAAAACTGTTTCAATTCGTCTAAAATAAAAGGTTCGGAAAGATATTAGGATAACACCGTCAGCTTCAATCAATCGTCAGATCAATGATCGTCCTTTTTTCCTGAAAGAAAACAAGAATAACATAACATAACATCACGCCTGTATTTCCCCGAAGGGTTAGGCAGAGGTGTACCTATAGTAGGTACACCCACATTTCGCCAGTTATGTTTAATTCCCATGTAATAGGGGGCGCGCCAATTGCCTTTTGAAATAAGAATGTCGGTCATTAATCTGTACGTGCTACATACATACAGCGAAGCGTAGTAGTGCCTAGTATTATCCGCGATGAAATACGCACAAACTACATAGTAACTACATAATATAAAATACTAAAGTCATAAAGGAGACCCTCCCGTATTTTCTTTTCCAATTCCAATATGCAGCTAAAAGTAAATAAAATAACTACAGAGCTTAAGATATCTCGGGGGCTATGTATTGTCAACAAGTTTGTTAGGACAAGATCTTGGCATTGGCTCAGGGAACAGAGTACACAACAAATGAAATCCTAATCGCAATTTTCCCAAAGACTAAACCAGAAAACCATTTGCTGGCTTCGCACGACGTGCGATGAGAGCAGAAGGTAAGAACACAAATTATGTGAGCAGCTAAAGCTTTTACTATGGCATAAATGCCATGGTAAAAAAGTAATCAGTCAGGAATAGGGCAGAGGGTTTGACTGTCTAAGTTGCACTGGACATACCTGCTCTCCTGGTTGATTTTTTAATGCACTCTAATTTTAACAACAAAGGTTATTTATTTATCAAGAAAACCCAAATCAGCATTTTCATGTGCGCTGCGGAATAGTAAATGTTGTTTAATCTATAGTTAATACCCCTATGACCAGTAGACGGAACAGCTGTCAAAACCACAACTTAGCATAGTTAAAAAGGACTCCATTTACTCATTACTCCTTGCCCAGGGTATGAACCCCGTGACTTGGCCTCTACTTCGATGCTTAGGAAATCGTTTTCTGGGTTAAGATTTAAAAATATTTGTTCATAGCTTATTACTTTGAGTTCGAAGTTGGCAGAGGAATTTAATGTTTGCGTAGTGTCAAGATTTAAGTTTAATTTTGTTAAATAAAATATTTGTATGTCTTGCCTATTCATACTAGCGCAGAGTCAAAACTCATCGAAGCGTCAAATTATTAACGATTAAAAGAAAAGTTTCATATCTCATGGATTTCTTGCGCATTTGTGCGTTTTAACGTTTAGTAGTGATGGACGTGCAGTTGCGTTTTGGTTAGGCGCTTGAGTCCGCGGAAACGCGTGCGCACCGATCAGTGCTGGTCGCTCGAAGACGCGCGTATTCTGTAGAATGCGTGCGTCTTTTTCATTTCGATACAAAATATGTGCATTACGTTGTAGAGATAAGGATGAATTTGCTATGTTATCTTTTAGATTGACGCTTAACTGCGCTTCGACTCTGCGCTAATATGAATTGACCCTAAGGATTTTAATTTTAATTCTCAGTTCACACTGAGACGCGACGTGACGCGACGCTACGCACACTTTAATCAAATATCAAACTTATTTTCTTCACGACAAGGTATAATTTAATTGTGAGCGTGAACGCATGTCGACGTACACTGAGATGCGCGGTGCTGCGCAGCGCGTGTACCTTATTGTGTGGTAAATAAATTCGATATTGTATCGGATCTTTTTTAAGATCCGTGCGCGTCGCGTCGTGTCTCGGTGTGAACTAACCCTTAGCGTGACATTTCATTGAACAAAATAATTTCCAATTCCAACATTAAAATGTTAAAAAAAACCACCTATCTCATTACGCAATACATTTTCGTAAACGATTACGACAAATTTGTTTAATTTTGACAGTTCATTCATTATTTTTATTTATGTCAACAATATAAATAACGCAATGAATGAACTGTGCAGATTTTTTTTTCGAGCTAATGAGGTAATGGTTTAGCAATTTGTTTCAAAACGATTCAAATTCCGATTGATCGTGTATTACGTAATTAGGGTACTGTTTTCTTTGAAAACCATATAGAACACATAACATCACACGTTGGTTCTCCCCGAAGACTAAAATAAACAAATAAAATACTACAAATCCAAATCTTACGTCCGTAAACAAAGTCAAAAAATCTAGAACGAATTTAGTTCACAAGATCTCCACCGCCGTTGCTAAACTAAAACAATGTGAAAACCTCTACCTTTTTAGTTTCGTAGGTGATATCCATCACGCGAGTTTTTTTTACTTTACTTACTTTTTCTTTACTCAGCTCTTTTATCTCAGTGACACTTGATACAAAAAAGCTGTGAAAAACGAAATGTTCTTTCTCAATGACAAAGTGCTAAAATCTGGGCAAGGTGATTCATTTGCATTACTCCCTCATCAGACGGTCCAGTATTTTTAGATAAGCTCGACTATTTTTCATTTTAATGCGTCCTGTTTTCAGTCTCTGCGTTACCAGTCCGATTGTAGTGGTAGCAGCAGGTGTTAAAATAAATTTCGGTGTAAGTTTTTATGCTGAAAATATGCAGTGTGATTTCCTGTTAAAATTCTACCTGTTTCTCTTTTTCTGTGGGTGAAAAGTGATTGTATTATGCCTAGAGATCCAATATTCGGATACATATTTACCTAAAGTTGAGGTGTTGACTATTATGGAAAAAATCCCGGGATCCCGGGACCGACAAATTTAAAGTACTGATTATAGAATCGAATATATATTTATACTTACGTTCAGGTGTTGGCTAATATGGAATGCACTTTTGTATCGACCGCAAAAACCTCTCTGTAATTCCAGAATTGATCAATTCACCTAGTACTTTTTGACTATAGAAATGCTAGCTAATGTTGTAAAGTAGGTTGCCAAATTGGCATAGCACATAGCTACAAACGAAAACATGTTTACAGTAGGTATATACATTTTTATGTTAACACCGCAAAAGTAACCTTCATGAGGGCTGATAATTCCTTTCCATACCGTATCCGATTAGTGGTGCATTCCCAGATTTTATGGAATTCCGGGAATTAATTTAAGAAAAAAAATGATTGACATAATTTCTTAGCCAAAAATTAACTTTAGGAAAATATGCATTCGAATATCCGATCTCTAATTATGACAATTTAAAACCGTAGAAGAACCAAGGAAACCGACATAGCCCGATGAATTGCCAAACTTAAGTGGCAGTGGGCAGGGCCTGCTCGCAGAAAAAATGGCCGATGGGGCCAAAAGATTCTGGAGTGGCGACCGCGTACCGGAAAACGTAGCGTTAGAAGGCAAGCTGGATCGATGACCTGGTGAAGGCCACAGGAATCCGCTGGATGAACGAGAACCGGTCAAAGTTGCGGTGCTTGGGGGAGGCCTATGTCCAGACCCCTGCGTTGGCCGCGCGCGTGTTGAACTGGCGGGTGGACCTGGTGGAGACTATGTCGGACCACCGCTACGTACGGTTCGACATCTCCACCGGTGGCCCCGGAGAGACGCGGCCCCTCTCGGTGCGATCACCGTTCCCGCGATGGGCTCTCACTCGCCTGGACAGAGAGGCAGCGGGGGAGGCGGCGTTCATCCAGGACTGGTTTTCACCACCTTCCGCGGGCCTGGATGTGGACACCGTGGCGGGGCACCTGAGGGAGTCTCTCACCGAGGTATGCAACTCTAGCATGCCTCGGTCTTGCCGACCACTACCCAAACGCGCCGTGTACTGGTGGTCGGCGGAGCTGGCGGGGCTTCGAGCAGCGTGTGTGCAGGCAAGGAGGGCCTACACGCGAAGCCGGCGGCGGCGTCGACGAGACCACGCCGACGAGGACCACCTCTATGAGGTTTACATAGAGGCAAAAGCGGTCCTCGATAGGGCCATCGCCGCCGCCAGAGACTCGGCGAGAGCGGAGATGTTGGAGGGTCTCGACAACGACCCATACGGGAGACCATATAAGGCGGCGCGCAACAAACTGCGCCCCTTTGGTCCCCCAGTGACCGAGACCCTGGAGCCCTCATTACTGGATGGGGTGGTTCAGTTCCTGTTCCCGTGCAGGGACAACTTTACCCCACCAGTGATGGACCCACCGCTGGGGATAGCTCCGCCAGTTGAGGAAGAAGAGGAGGCCCCTCCTGTCACGGAGTCGGAACTTGGCGCGGCGATTCTCCATATCCGCGCCAAGAAGACAGCTCCGGGCCCCGACGGTGTTCCGGCAAGAGTGGTGGCGATCGCTGCCACTCAAATGGAGGAGAGGTTTCGGGACCTCTTCAGCGCATGTCTTGCATCTGGGAGGTTCCCGAAACCGTGGAAGGAGGGGCAGTTGTGCCTCCTTCGCAAGGAGGGCCGCCCAGCAGACTCCCCCTCGGCATACCGGCCCATCGTTCTGCTCGATGAGGTCGGAAAAATGTTCGAGGGGATAATCGCTGCCCGCCTAAAAAGCCATTTGCGGTGTATCGGGCCGGACTTGTCGGACGCTCAGTTCGGTTTTCGGGCTGAGCGTTCCACGGTGGACGCGCTGGCCCGCCTTAAGGGCCAGGTGAAGGGGGCGATGGAGGTGGGGGACGGAGTGTTGGCCGTGTCATTCGACATAGCCAATGCCTTCAACTCCGTTCCCCACTCCACCATCCTAGAGGCGCTCCGATTCCACGGAGTGCCTCGATACATGCGCGATCTACTGGCCAGCTACCTGGAGGATCGGGCGATCGTCCTGGTAAATAGGACTGGCCAAGTCCGGCGATACGCCGTTGAGGCCGGCGTGCCGCAGGGGTCAGTCATAGGACCTCTCCTCTGGAACATCGCCTATGATTGGCTCTTGCGGGGAACTCTCCTCCGAGGCACGAGTATCATCTGCTATGCGGATGACACTCTCCTCACCGCCCGGGGGGGGAGTTTCAGGGAGGCGGCCACTTGGCCTCGGCGGGCGGATCCTTGGTCGCGGGGAGGATCCGCCGCCTAGGTTTAACGGTGGCGCTGCACAAGACCGAGGCTGTGTTCTTCCACGGACCTCGGTAGCGCTCCCCACCTGACGCCCACATCTTCGTGGAGGGCGTCAGAATTGAGGTGAAGGCCCAGATGAAATATCTGGGCCTTGTACTCGACAGCAGGTGGCGCTTCGGTCCGCATTTTAGCGGCCTGTCGTCGCGCCTGCTGAAGGCCGCAGGTACGCTCTCGTGGCTGCTTCCTAACTTGGGGAGGCCCAGCGCGCGATGCCGGCAACTTTACATCTTGAGGAGTATGGCCCTTTACGGGGCTCCTATCTGGGAGGACTCCCTCCAGAAGAGGGAGAACGCCACCGCCTTGCGGGCGCCCCAAAGGGCCATAGCCCAGCGGGTGGCGCGGGCCTACCGCACGGTGGGCTTCGCGGCAGCATGTGCTCTGGCCAGCACCCCTCCTTGGGAACTCGAGGCGTGGGTGCTCGCCAGAGTGTATGAATGGACGGCGGGGCGGAGGGCGAGAGGAGAACGCCCAGCCCCGGGAGAGCGGGAGGCCGTCCGGCGGGAGGCGAGGGACGCCATCGTCGTCCATTGGACGGGGGAACTCGCCACCGCAGCCTTCGGCCGCCGAACCCTCGACGCGATCGGGCCTGTCCTGCGAGACTGGCTCGAGCGGTCACACGGGTTCCTCTCCTTCCGTCTGGTTCAGGTGCTGTCCGGACACGGTTGCTTTGGATCGTACCTGCACCGAATCGGACGGGAGGAGACACCGTCGTGCCACGACTGTGGTGCGGTGGAGGACACGGCGCAGCACACCCTCGAGGTGTGCCTGTCGTGGACCGAGACGCGCCAAGTTCTTATCGCGGTGATAGGACCGGACCTCTCACTCCCCGGCTTGGTCAACGCCATGCTGGGGAATGAAAGGTCCTGGGCGGCAGTCGCCTCCTTCTGCGAACATGTCATGTCCCAGAAGGAGGAGCAGAGCGCGCGCGGGAGGACGATCCTCACGCGGCGCCGCTCCGAAGGCGGAGAAGGGGTCGAAGAAGACGTCAATTTGATAGTCATCTCCGACTCCTCCCAGGTGGAGGCCAGCAGGCAACGGATGTGGGGGCACCCTTGCCTGTATTGCACAGGCCTCCACCAGTGTTATTTTTATTTTATTTATTTTTATTATTTTGAAGAAAGCTTACAGACTAATACATGTATAAACAACATTATTACTACAAACTTTTGCTAATTACAAGCTTCCATATTTATATAATGCAATTAGCGACTAACGATAAGTATAAAGACAATATGGTTCGGATTCGGACGCGTAGATCCAATCCATATTTGGTTAAAAAAAGAACAATGATAATGGAAAAGACAAAAAGAAAAATTACAAAGAGACAAGAGAACAAAACAAAAATGAGTCAGGTTGTGCAACATTAACTGGTTTTAAGGTCAGCAAAGTATTCCCTAATTAGGATATTTCTGATTTGACGAGCGTTGGTGTTAAACAGATCAATCTCTAGATGAGATGGTAGATTATTAAAGGCTACTACACTGCGTATGCAGAAAGAGTTTCCCCTATAGTTTGTAGTTGCAGATGGAGCTTGTAGTAACGGCCGCTTTCTAAGAGTATTTAGATTTGTCCGAATTAGTATTTTGCTTAATAGTTCAGGACAGTCAATTGTACCATGTGTGTGTGTGTTGTGTTGGACGGGAATGGCCTGGTGTTCCCGGCTATTCCCGTAGCCCCCCAACCTGGGGGGCATGCGGGGCCCGCCAGTTAGGCGGGCATGCGCCGGGAGGGTTGTGGATGTAAAGGCTGAGCCGGTTTCCCATGGCCCTCCCATCACGGCGATGTGGGAACACCGCTGAGTTTTAGTGGGTATACTGTCATTCCGACAGGAGTCCCACATACCCCGTCTCGTCCCCCACGAGCGGCAATGCATAAAGCATTTCTCAGCGACAAAAAAAAAAAAAAAAAGGCCTATGTCCAGCAGTGGATGTCTTTCGGTTGAAATGATGATGAGAAAGCCACAACCATTTGCGATCTTAATGTGATACGAAACTGCAATTACGCCTGTAAACACTGTTTGAGTTAAAAAAGTTAATTTAGCTCCTGTTACTTTATTTAAAGATTACTTATGTGCCTCAAAATACTTATTACTTTTACCACTCAACCGAACTTCACTCAATCTGTCTAGCCTTTACCCAACTATGTTGGAGTCGGCTTCCAGTCTAGCCGGATGCAGCTACATACCAGTATTTTTTTACGGAGAGACTGCCTATCTGACCTACACAGCCCAGTAAACTGGGTAATACGAACGATGACGCACGGAGGAGTCTTGGTATGTAAATATGGTCACCCTACCACGCACCAACCGCGGCAAGCGTAGCCTAACCCGATGGATCTACCCATGCGGCTGTTATTGAAGTGAAAACTTCTTTAGCGGCGTTGTGCACTTTTTTTGTGATGGGTAAAAAATGTTAAACTCGCGTCAGGACACGTGACCTGATCTAAAATTCATAAGACGTATAAAAATAAAAGAACATCACTTTACTTTTATTATGGATGGAAGTTGATTTTTCTGAGAGATAAACTTTTTAATGTAAAATAATTGTAATCGTTCTGAAGTGTTAAATTTTTAATGTAATATAAATTGTCATTTTTGTGTACGATAGCGCAATAAATGAATATTGTATTATACCACATAAATGATAGTACTCTTATACTGATAATTAAAGCAATTCGTGCAAAATTATTCCCTAACCATTCCAAAATATCAAAAATGCATAACGTTAATATTCAAATTTTCACTTCTGCCGGCACTCCCGGAGTGCAACCCGTTGATTTTTAGTTAGCCAAGAGCTCCACCTCCTTATTAAACCGAACATAACTAATTTTCTAATAAAATAAACAAAGTTACTGATCCAACCGGTTTCCTAATTACTTGTGTGCAATTGCGAGAAACTCAACCACAATCCAGTAGAGGCGTAAACTTACAAGTCAATTTGTTAGCATTCCGTGTAAACACAAATGGTACACAAACTTGGTGGTCCAAGTTATACAATGGAAACTATTCTATCCATTGTTGTGACCCAGAGACCGGCGACGGCAGCTGGATTGAACTCTTGCGTACAGGCGAGAACGTAATTTGTTAAGAATCCTGTTTCGTAGTAACTTACCTACTTTTGTGACACGTCTCTGCTTCGCACGGTTTTTGCTACATGACAAAACATCGAGATTTATTTATTATATTACGTAAGTTTAATAGGTATAAATGTTACGTACCTTCCGGAATAAATTCTCTAAACGATGATGGAAACGGCATCAAAATCCATTGTGTAGTTTAGAAGAACGACGCAGTCACACAGACAGACACAAAAAGTGACAGATTATTAAGAGATCATTGAGGTCATATATCGATTAAGGTATTTAAAAAATTGAGGATAATCATATTTTGTAATGAAATGAAATGAAATGAAATGAAATTGTTTATTCTGTAAATAGGATATTGCAATCACTTTTACACGTCATATTAAAAAAAAATAAGAAGAAAATGCTAGATGAGTTCGGCGTTTCCTATCTGACTACTCTGAGAAGAAAGACCGAAACAAACTCAGAGGTCACAGTCTCTTTTAAAGTCCAGACATAATCTTGGTCAGGCCATATGAGGACCATGTAGATTAGTGTCTGAAATGGTCTTTTGAGGAAAGAACCACACAGATTTGAGTGGACCTGTCCAGTCAGTGCAAGCATTTGTCAGTAATCGTAGAGCTCAACTCAGAACTTAAGGAGCTCAACTCGACGAACAATACCAAAGAAAGGACATTTGGGTAGGTCGCATAAAGTACTCAAACTGCCAGACCATCATTTAAACTAACTGAGAAAAAAAAAATTAAAGAAAGAGGAAAAACAATAAAAATAAAATATCCACATAGTCCTCACATTCACAATAATTAAAACAATATAATACTTTACAAAGTAATCATGTTATTTTGTATATAATTTTCAACAATGTCAATATGTATATAAAAAACTGGTATTTTTAATGATTTACATAATAATTAAAATGTCAAATTTTATAGT
This sequence comes from Xanthia icteritia, assembly GCA_949128155.2. NCBI lineage: Eukaryota > Metazoa > Arthropoda > Insecta > Lepidoptera > Noctuidae > Xanthia > Xanthia icteritia. Next base: position 7,336,587 of record OX421942.2, on the reverse strand, counting down.
TTTATCACAAAGCTTAGCAGAGCGAGCAGCTCAATCCCACGCTTTTTTATCTTCTAAATAATCTGAAATTTTATAGTACCCTTTTTTACAAAGTTTGGTTTTAATACAGCTTTTAAATCGTTTAATGGGTAAGTTTCGAATATCAATGGGAAGTTTGTTGTAAAAGCGTATACATTGACCCATGAACGAGTTGCCTACTCTGTGGAGACGTGTGCGATGTACAGCAAGGTTGTGTTTATTCCTGGTATTTAAACTATGAATATCGGTCATTTTCTTAAAATTTGATATATTTTTGTGTACATGTAATAGGTTTTCAAAAATATATTGTGAGGCTACAGTCAGGATGTTTATTTCTCTGAATTTTTCTCGAAGGGAATCCCTTGGACCTAGGTTGTAAATGGCTCGAACAGCCCTTTTCTGTAGAACAAAGATAGTATGAATGTCCGCACAGGTTCCCCAGAGAAGAATCCCATAAGACATAAGACTATGAAAATAACTAAAATAAACAATTCTGGCTGTATCTACGTCAGTTATCTGTCTAATGTGTGTGTGTAAAGAGGATAACCTGTTTATAATTTAACCTTCAACTTAACAACCCTTATTGTTTTGTTAATCTAATGGTATCAAGTTCAACTGCTAAATGCTCAAAGATCCATTACAGAGACGTTATCAAGGTCAAAATTCTCAGAAGCAGCCCGTAGTCTGAATTTGAACGCGGTTTATGATAATAGGCTACGACCCTATTATAAGTGCTCAAGTTTGTTTTCCCTTTATGGTAAATACAGGCTTGAGGCAGGCGTTATTGCCAGCGGCAACAATTTACCATCATAGGAAACATCAGTGAAAAGGAATTTGCTAAATAGGTATCATACTATATATTTTGTTCTCATTTTCTAGCTGCTCAAGACTCTTGAGGTGTCCTAGAAAATCTTTTATCACAGGTAATCCTTTTGCTCATCTCTCAATCAATCATTTTACGTCGGGGATGTTTTGTATCTAATTTCCGCTCACGTCTTCGCGTTAGCGTCATAGAATGCTTTATTGTGTGTGATTACGGGCGAAACAAAAATAAATAATATTATTATGTTAGAATAATAGCGATTGTCGGTGTCTGTACTTTTATGGAATGTTGAGATATAAATAATTTGCAGATTTTTTATTGGTGTAGATATCATTTATCGTGCTTATTGGTTGATTCGCACGAATTTACTCGCCCGAAACGGGCGAAGCGACGGTAATAAATAATATTATTTGTTCTTGAGGCGATTTCTACGACGTAAATATTTTGTTTGTGGGTGAACCGACAACTCCGTAATACTTATTAGGCAATAGGCACATTTTGAATTTTATCCAGTGAAGTTAGTGTACTTTTTCCTTAACTAAATAAACTTCGTGAGAATCGCCTCAAGAACAAATAATATTATTTTTTATAAGTGTCGATTCGCCCGTATCAACTAATAAACCATTTTTCTCAATTAATTAAATATTTTATAGGCCTACGTCTAGCAGTGGACGTCTTTCAGCTGAAATGATGATGATGATGATGAATTAAATATATATTATGTGGGTTTAAAAAAAAAAAAGTAAAATATCTAATGTGGCAGGGCGGACCAGCTGTTGGGGTGGCGACGCGGCTAACAGTCAACAGCCAACATCCAAACAGTTTTTTTTTTTTTTTTTTGTTTATGATTTTTTTACGTCAATTATGGATGTAGTGTTAGTAGTATTGAATTCGTAATGTTTCTGGTGAGAGACAGAGATGGAGCTCACTATGATGACTTTAACAATCTCTTACAGGACAGGTTTTGCTATTCCTATGAAATATTTGACTAACTACTTATTATTGCTTGGTTTACTTCTTTTGCTAATGACAGTACCTAATTAGCAATATTGCCAAACTGTGTGTAAATGTTAACAATGAATGAAATGGTCCAGTACGTTACCAGGAAACTACGCTTCGTTAATAATCACTTGTTAGCATTGGAACCCGTCATTGAACATGTTAAGCGAACTAGGATGTAGCAGGCCACTCCTTGATTGATCTAGTTTTTAACTAATATATATGTCGGAAATACGTCACTGATTTGACTAATCGGGGCGCCAGCGCTGCCCAGCGGCGTTCGACAGAGTCTACAAAAGATAGTTAATTGACTCAGGCGTGACTGCGGAAATCGATTATAAAATACAATAGACGACACTCACTGCGACTTCACTGCGTTCGGCGTTTGACGTGGTAGCAAGTCGTGTCCGGGTTCGCAACACATCAATCGTCATCCTGAGGATGCCTCGTTGAGAGGTGAAACACGTGTCGATTTCTTACAGGGTTCTTTATGACTCTTTAAGAACAGTTAAGCGGATTAGGTTACTAATATACGCCGTCTATTGTATTTTAGAGTCTACAACATAACGTTCGACCAGAGATAAGGCAGAGTTTGTAGGTGGCGGTCAAGCAGTGACAGTATGTGATTAATTTGATCCTAAATTATAAATTGATTTGAACTGCAAACGGTTTTTCTATTGCGCAAAAACCAACACTACCTATAGTATGCCCACAGCAGCTATAGTAGCCCGATCAAGCCCCGCCCATTTTGTAACGAACTGTCAAGGTTTGACATTGACGCGCGCTTCACGTCACTTAGACATAAAAAAAAAAAAAACCATATGTTGTTTTGAATGATTCAGTTGATTAGTTGACGAGTTCTGTCTGGCTATAAAATGAGCCGCGTAAGTCACCTGACACACGCGCCCATATTGTCAAGCCCCATTGACTTACTTGTGAGTCAGGTGACTCTCATGAGAGTCAGTAGGGCTTGACGGTTTGGGACGTTAGCGTCTCTCATGAGAGGCACTAACGTCCCAAACGTGTCAGAGAACTGATGAATAAATCAATGACATATCTGATAGCTCTGATTATATTATATATACCTATATTCATTTGTTTCAGACATACAATCCATATGGTATTAGTAACAAAGACTTAAAAACGATGTTAGTAAAACTTACAAACTAACCTAACATTAACTAATATCTACGTGGCTCAACATATGTTGGCACTGGACGTGGAGGCACGTGCCTCCACATCCAGTGCCTAATAAAGGGGCTGTCCACCTTGGCCAACAATGTTTTTAGGATGCTGTTGGGGCTTCCGCGTAACCTACCCATTATTGACGCCGCCCGCTTTCTCATTATAGCATGAAAATCATCAACACGGGCTTCCACGAACGTCTGCGAAGCGCTGCAGAAGCGCGGAAGCCCCATCAACGTCCTAAACCCATTATTATACTGAACGCGTAGGACGTTGTAGGCCCTCTGCGTCTACTTCACCCACAAGCTACACGTGTAGAAGGTTTGGCAGTAGGCCTTAAAAAGATACACCATAGAAGAATAAAGATTCATTATAGCCTGATAACAATCCCCTTTTCAATTTGCTTGTGTTACGTAACTCGGTTAATATAATAATTCAAAATTATTTACTGGACTGCCAAGTTGGTCTAGTGGTCGCAAGCTCTACTGCTGAGCCTGAGGTCCTAGGTTCAATTCCCAGGTCGAGCAAAGTGTTATTGGGTTTTTCTAGCTGATATGTCTCAGTGATAGTCCGGAGTATGGATTTGTGACCAGTTGATGGCAATAGGCTCGCCCCATATTACATGGGACTTAAACATTATGGCGAAATATGGATGTGCTATTAGGTATACCTCTGCCCAGACCCTCGGGGAAACCAGTGATGTTATGTTAAATGTTATGTATGTAAAATCATTAATTCAAATTAAGCTGAGAATTAGCACACTTTGAACAGCAAAATTAAAGCCAAAGTCATATCATTTATTTCAAATAGGCCCTTATATAGGATTTATGAACGTCAAAATTTACGAAAAAATTCAATTGATTCTAGTCGCCCCTTCCAAAAGATAGATTTCGTCTGGAGAAGAATGGGCAAGAAACTCCACCGTTACTCTTTTAAAATGTTTTACAATATTTTGTATAGGTACATTAATTATATAATTATATGTGAAGACGATGCACCTAGAATAAAATTACTATACCAAGATAGGTAAAAATTATTTAAAATGACGCAACGACTGATAAATTATTTACGTGAAAGATACATGGTGCTCACAATTTACAAACATTGTAAAATCAGACGATTTTTCTAAAATTAAACAATTAATAAGTCAATGTAAACAATTAAATTAGCAACCAGTTTGATTTTGTCTATATTCTAGATTATCCTATGGAGCAGGATCAGTATGTTTCCAAGCATTCTTATCTTGGCTACAATCCTCTAATTTGATTACATAATGCAGTCCCTCAAAACGCTCGCTCTTTACCACTTCTTAGTGTATTAGTTGGTAAGAAAGTGAAGTGATGCAGCAAACTCCCCAGCAATTCAATTCAATTCAATCACTTTTTCTTACCAACTTTACCCAACTATGTTGGAGTCGGCTTCCAGACTAACCGGAACCAGCTGAATAAAATTTTACATGGAGCAACTGCCTATCTGACCTCCTCAACCCAGTTACTGGGTAATACGATACCCCCTGGTAAGACTAGTTGTCAGACTTTTGGGCCTCTGACTACCCGTAACAAATATCAAAGAATTACGAAAGACCGCCCGCCGCTAAGACCAACGGCTTAACATGCTTTCCGAGGCACGGAGGGGTCTTGATTACTATCGGACCCATCCACGAATCGACTGCGGCAAGCGTAGTATCCCGATCCTTCGATCCACACGTGCGGCTGTTATTATTTAGCCACGAACCTATAATACATAAGTACTTACTATAGATATAGATGTACAGGGTTATTGTTATGTTTACATTTTATATTTTAAAATTAATGAGATAAAAACATGAAACGTCAAATTACTCGAAAATCGTTAACATTTGCATAGGAGTCATAAGGGGGGCAATTTGGTTGTTAATAGATTGCCGACTTATTACCAATAACCCTATATGTATTTCCGTCCAATACGGGTAATTCGATTAGAGTAAAGTAGTAAGTTAATACCAATTTCTCGTGAAATATGTATTCTCAATAAATTCCCACTCATTTATATATTATCTAGGATCACTTAAGATATTTTATAAACACTTAAGTACTTTTATGGAGCTTTTTATCGTAAAGAAAATACGAGTCATTTTTTTTCCGGGCACTTAGTGCGACGGTTTCTTGAAGAGTATTTATAGTTTAATGTTGTACTTAAGGCACTTCCCTGAGCAAATCACCGTGAGCATTCGTTCCTTCTTTGCCGCACCACAAGAGTTACAGTAGTTAATAAGCACCAATTTTAGAATAAAATCTTTATAAAATCAAATTTTGGTCTTTTAAAAACATTCAATCATGCAAAATGTTCATTATTACTTTCTATTTGTATCAGTCGCAAAATTAAATAATAGTGCTTACTTTACGAGGAGATCCATGTTATCAATCATTATTTCTCATTTCCGTAGTTTTGTTGTAAGGAGTTTAATTAAACATTTACTCCTTAAAAAAACATTGAAATCTGATTGATTGCAATATTTTTTTGGATTATGGAATCAAGATGAGGTAATAATTTAATCTAAACTGATATTATAAAGAGAAGATTTTATTTTTTGTGTGTATGTTGGTTTATTTGTTTAATAAATTCTTTCGCCAGTAGAACGCTATATTATCACAGAGTAACTAGGATACAATCTATAAAGACATCACGCGGGCAAAGCCGCTGGCGGAAGTTAGTGTATAATATACATATAATATTTTTATTAGTTGATATCCCTTTTAAATAACAAGTAGATAGATCCAAACTGCACAAAAAACAGCTAGCGTGTCGTTTTGCTCCGGAACACGCCTTGTTAACTCAAATTAACATGTTTGTCTATTTTAAATAATTGTTAGCTGTAAGTTTTGAGTTTAATAATTTAATCATATTTTATCTGTAATTTTATATACATTATAATTCATTGCTTGTAACACTAGCCATAGAGATTTTGAATGAGAATCTATGGTTGGGTAAGACTCTCAAGAATCATGGCGGATCATCAAGAAGTTGTAACATAGTTCATTATCATTTAATTCATTTTACTCAAGTTTTAGTGGAGTTATTCATCAAACCCACTGTCAATGGTGTATGTCAAATGTACTAGACCAATAAACTCAAGTGAACTCATCAGTTATTTTCATTTGCCACCGATGTTCATAATCAATCTTCCGGCTGCAATTCGAACCCGCCAGTCGGAATGAACACGCCTTAATAGTTAAGTTTTTTGTAACAGAAGAAAGAAGCTTTGCGTTAAGTTTATTTTATGTTCAACATCATTTGCCTAGCCTTTTCTAAAATAATATATAAAAAACTTTTTAGGACTCAAGATGAGGCTGATAACTTTTTTGGTGCATTGAGAGTTATTAATTATGTATTTTTGGACTTCTGATTCAAATAATACTGATAATTTTTAACCCCCGTCGGAAAAGAGGGGAGTTATAAGTTAAACGTGTGTATCGTGTGTACATGTTTTTGCAACTAAAAATGTAAGTTGGTCGATTATTACTCGTTAACTTGTAGAGCCTACCTAGCTTAGCTTAAGTTTTAGTTTTAATTTTGTTATATATACTACCGCTGTGATTTTTTTCACATATCCAAAACCAATCATTTAGCTGGCAGGGAGGGGACACTCGACTCTAGCAAAATTTTGCATTTCAAAGCTTATTGTTTCGCAAACGGATCGCTGAATCCAAAAATGGTTTTCACTAACTCAATATTTTTGAATGGTCTTTCCAACGACACCCCACACCATGGGATAAATGAGAAAAAAGAAATATCCCCACTTCACGTGTAGGGGAAACTTTTTTTTCATGATTTTTACTACTTTGTCGGCGTGATTATTATGTATACCCATGCCAAACTATAGCTTTCTAGTACTAAGAGTCTCTGCGCTAAGCCGCGGACAGACAGACAGACGGACGTGGCGAAACTATAAAGGTTTCTTGCTAAAGGTTTCTACTTTTATTTCCTGCTTTTTTAGGGTTCCGTACTACGGAACCCTAAAAAAGCAGGAAATAAAAGTTAAATAAAATTAAAAATACCCCGACACAAACAAAACATCTAAAAAGTAAAAACTATATGTAATGGCCATGGGCCATTAAGTTTAATATAAGTTGTAGGTAATATTTGGATCCAAGCTTCGTCGCTTATATCTAGCAATAATGAATGTATGCTATTGTAGAAAAGATAGTTGCTGTTAACTTTCTATTTTCATTAGCCGTCCCCCAACGCGATGACGCTTGGATCAAAATATTATTTACCTACAACTTATTTATTTTTTTTGTAGCAAAAGTTCGTATCGACGACCTAGCTTTGTAGGTACGTATTTAGGTAGTAACCAAATCAATTCTTCTCGATTAAGAAAACATGAGGTAACCAATTATATATGTGATAGTTAATTTCTTAAAACCTTTAAAGGTGTATCTTTTAAATTAGATGCCAATAGCAATAAGAACTATTTAGATGATAAACGGAAAACGGATACATCTCCAGTATCATCCTGTAATCAAATTCACTATTCCAAATTAATCATACAACGTGGCAATCTCGCCAGTTTCTTGGGTACATTGCAAAGCACTAAGATCTGTGATTAAAGGCATGAAGAGGGGTAAATCACCTGGTCATGATGGGCTCAGCATCGAGCACCTTCAGAATGCTGGTATACATCTGCCGAGAGTGTTAACTATGTTGTTTAATTTGTGTTTGGGACATTCTCACTTACCTCAGGAGTTACTGGATACAATTGTTGTCCCTATTGTGAAGAATCGGACAGGAGACATAGCAGACAAAGGTAACTACAGGCCTATTTCACTGGCAACTGTGATAGCCAAAGTATTTAACAGTATGCTTGACTCACACCTCGGTACACGATACAAAGTTTGGTTTTCGTGCAGGGCTATCTACTGAAAGTGCTATACTTGCGTTGAGGCATACTGTTAAATATTATACTGACAGGAAAACACCTGTGTATGCTTGTTTCCTGGACCTTTCTAAGGCCTTCGACCTGGTTTCTTATAGTGTCTTATGGGAGAAGCTTCTGGAGGCAGGCGTTCCTACTGCATTAGTGTCTACATTATCTTTTTGGTATGACAAGCAGAGGAACTTCGTCTAATGGTCTAATGCATTGTCTGACCCATATGAACTCGAGTGTGGCGTTAGGCAGGGAGGCCTAACTTCCCCAAGGCTTTTTAATATTTATATGAATAAGCTGCTGGTTGAGCTCAGCAGCACTCATGTCAGATGCCATATAGATGGAGTATGTGTAAATAACTTAAGTTATGCAGACGACATGGTGCTGCTGAGCCCGACTATCAGTGGAATTAGAAAGTTGCTCTCAATTTGTGAACAATATTCAATACAACAATGCCTTCAGGGCGCTGTTGAGGCTTCCACCTTACTGTAGTGCGTCAGGTATGTTCGCTGATGCGCGCACTGACGATTACTTTTCAATAATGCGGAAGAAAGTTGCCTCAGTAATATCTTGAGTGAAGGGAAGCAGCAACAGCATTCTGAAGGTGTTTGCGGAGAGGCTGGATGTGCCTACAATGGGGAGGTTTACCAAGCTACATGTTGGCAACAAGGCTTGTTAAACCTTCCCATTATTGTGATTGTAACCTTTTAAATGTTCCTGCATGTTACTAACATAGTTTTTAAGTAAAATGTAGTACTAACACTCTATGGGCCTTGATGCCTGATAATATTTTTTTTTATTTATTGCCTGTCGACAGCGATGCGGAGGAATTTTTAGATGCCTTATTTTAGTGTGGTAATAGTTTTAGTAAGGTCAGGATATTATATTTTTATTTTAATAGTTTTTCAGTACATTTTGTATAAGAAGTTAATCTAGTGTATATATTTGTATCGTATTAATAACAATTATTTTAGTAAAATCACAATCCCGTTCATCAAAAAGAAAATACATCCTTCAAACAGATATTTCTGTGTCAATTTATTTGCTCGACAGTTTACTTCGATTCTATTCTCCTGATCAAATATTTGAGGCTCCACAAGTTTATTGTACCGTATATTGGAGTCAAACCCGTGATGTGGTGAGCTGGCAATCCAGTGTAATTAGTTCACTGTAGTTTCTATTTTAACCTACATCAGTTGGAAATGACTAGTTTGACAGGCAATTGATGTAAAATTAGGTGCTTAAATAGGTTTCAGAATGTAATGAGAATCGAGAACACTAATATTGAAGTGGTGTTCAGAACATAAACTGTCGATATATTGAAATCAGCTTGTTTCATATTTACAGTGTTCTACTTCATTTGTCATGTTGTTCTTTTTCGTTTTTCATTTTTAGGTATGCTTTTTTTGGTTTATAAAACGTTGACGTGCTGCAATGCTTCCAATTAATAAGTAGATAATGTGGTAAAAATAATGAAATGTCGAAATACCAGGAACCAAAATTAAATGCTATTTGGATCTACCTATCATGTTTTCCTTATATAACTTTATGTTCGAAGGTCTAAATTATCAAGTCTCTATGATTCCGGTATACTGAAAACCCCGGAATTAAAAAGAAACTCCATTAAAAAAGGCAAAAAGTGTAAAAAGTAAAGGAACTTTTTCAATCAGCAAAACGTTAGCTTTCAAATAAGATAAAATATTTATGAATCTACAGATGTACATTTCATTTGCTCAAACTTCTGCAGAAAATATACTTTTATCTTTTTCAATCGCCCTACCTACGTTGGAGCGCAAGAGTGTGGTGAAATAAGTAGGAAAACACACCGGTTTCCCGTTTCCCGGCCTTCCTTTATATATTTTTAGGGTTCCGTACTTTAAAAGGAAAAAACGGAACCCTTATATTATCACTCGTGTGTCTGTCTGTCCGTCTGTCACAGCTCATTTGTTTCGTATCTACATTTCAACTAAATTGGTCCAGTACCAAGTTAGTTGAAATGTATTACACATAATTATGAATTTCTGTGACCCCAACACGGTCGTGTTAAAAAAATAAATGAATTTTGAATATGGGGGTCACCTTTCAAAAAGTTTTGCAAACTGTACCGTGTGACATTAAATGAAAAATATATAATTTTAAAATAATTAATTTTAAAATAATTTAAAAAATAGTTGAAAATTGACCATTACCTTATCTCCGAAACTACTGAGCCAAATTTAAAATAATAAAGTATGGTTCTTTACTCATTAATTACAGGAATACCTATAAAAGTCTAAGGTCTTAAAATGACATGGTAAATCTCTCAATCTTACATTTGCAGTTGGAATGTATGGGAGAACATGTTTTTCAACTACAATGATAAGATTTTTCTTAGGATAAATTCATCCCAATTACGGAACCCTTCATTGTGAGTGGTCATACACGCACTTGTTTCTATTTGAACTATGATGGTGACGACTTTCTGTTTAACCGGATGCAGCTGAATACTAGAAGGCACATATTTTGCCTGAATTGATGGCCTATTTGACCTCCACAATTCAGTAACTGGGTTACACTCTAAGTCTGACAACCAGATTTACCAAGGGGTGCATATAATCAGCCTATAATGTTTCCACTGTTGGAACACAAGCCTCCATTCAGTGAGAGGGATCGAGCCGTAATCCACCACGCGGGCCTAGTGCGGGTTGAAGGATGAGATGATTTATCAAGGGGTGACCCCTTGGTAAATCTGGTTGTCAGACGTGCTTCTGACCACCCCTAATGTCTGTCAAAAGATCTAAGAACAACAGCCGCGATCAATGGCTTAAAGTATTTTCTGAGGCACAGAGGGGTGTCGGTATGAAATGAATGGTAACCCCCTGTATGGATGACCATCAGGAAGAAACTGGACTACAACTGGTAATAAAAATTCCAGAGGGCCTAGTTAACTGGCAGTCGCTTTCAAAGCGTTTCGTAATAACAATTTTCAGCAGGATTGACATAAAGTGAATCAGCAGCTGTGCCCGCGAAATTAAAATTTTCTTACATTTTCTAGAGTTTGCACGTCAGTGTCAAGAGACCAAAATATGATTCGCGATCATAACAAATATGTATTAACAGAATTATAATCATTAGAAACATAAATACATATCTCTAAGTTAGATTTGTTCCTTAAGAGGGAACAGGGCGTGCGATTCTCCATACAAATGTATTCTCCTTTTTTCTTCCTGAATAATGAATGCCTCTAGAGCAATTTTTTTTTTTTTCATAAAATCAAGGTCTGCTGTAGTCACGTCCCTGTTATTTATCGGTAAAGAAAAAATGACCCTCCAAATATTACAAAAATGCCCCATATTTACCGCCGTGATTAGAGGAGTACCAGACAAATTCGAAAAGTTCATAACATAAATGAAAATTATAGGAACCTAGACGTACTCTTTCTTAAAATTTTAACGCAAAAAATAATTGAATCGGTTCAGTTTTCAAGGAGAAAAAAGGGGAATACAAAACGTTGATTTCGTCATTTTTTTTTTGTGATATAATTGGTCGAGCTGTAGCTATCCCTATCGCATACTACGGGGGCAGAACTGAGGTAAGACGATGGAAATAGTTTCTTCAAATACCTATTTTTCAAATTTCTCGCAGCCCGTGTTCCCTCTTAAGAAATTTTTCATAAGAGATTTGTTCTAATGGAACAAATCTAAGTACGTCACAACTTATGTCAATCCAATATTTTTTTTGACTTTTCCATCATCGTTACCGCTGATAAAATTTGACTTCTTCTAGGTCCTCTGACTTGGTAAAGACATCATGGAAAAAACAGTGTAAAAATTCCAGTATTAGTTTAAAAGTATCAAAGTGTAAACACACATTTTTAGATCCTAGTTACTTGCGATACTTTATCCATTTATTAAGACCATATCCCAAGCCCAGGTGTTTGCTCATAAAAAGTACTAAGTTCTACTTTCTAGACTATTAAGTCCCTAAGGCATTTACATCGCCGGCTTTTGAAAATTTAGGTAAGTATTACTAAGTAAGTGAGTTGATTTTTCATATAACGTGGAAAGTAGTATTAACAGTACCTATGTTGAGAAGATAAAGCCTTCGAACTCTACTAAGTAATTGAGTTGTTTTTTTTTATCTTTTTCTTTCCATGTACAAGACAGTTACGTAATTGCAACATTTTTGCTCGATTTATTTTTTATTCATATTCGTGTTCTTTTTTTAAAGATTATTTAAATAAAATCAAGATTACTCTGTTTTTATACCAAAAATAAGTATTCACAGTACGAAAATATAGTTTATTATCCACCCACAAGATCTTTTTTCTCTAGATCAATTATTAATTTAGTTATAAACGAAATAAGAACTGAGACTTACGCCATTTAGTTTCGTGCTCGAACACGATCAAAGAGCGCACGCGATATTCAACGTTATTTCTGATGTGTTACCGTTTAGCACATAGCGGAGTGACGGGGTGCATGGGGGCGGAGCTTGCGTGGAAATTGTGTTTAGAGTGCCTGGTCTTAAGCAACCCATAACCGATTTCTTATTCAGATCAATCCTCACTAATCAGTACCGGTCTGGTCTGTGAAAGTTGGGACGGAAACCCCTCTTCATTATGCAAGCACCCTTAGAGTCAAAAAATGTAAGTAAAAATCCTTACACGTGCCTACATATTCAGTTTCGTACGCAAGTTCTTTGTTTAAGAAACATCCCTTTACGTAGGCTCACCCACTTACATGGGACTTGAACTTAACTGGCGAAATTTGGGAAACAGGCGTGATGTGTTGTTATGTTATCTCTTCACTTAAAACCTACATCATCCGAATCTTTACAAAAATTCAAAAGTCATTTATTCAAACTAGGCTGAGAATCAGCACTTTTCGAACGTCAAAATTACATAAGGACAGTCCCCAAAAAACGCCCGCCCTTCACCACTTCCTAGTGCTTTAGCTGGGAAGAAGAAGTGGCGCAACAAACTCCCCAGCGTTACTGTCTGTTCAGTTAGAAATCGCAATTGTGGGTATATCACAGGGTATACCTACAACGAACATTCAATCCCGCAAAGACTGTCTACGAGTTACGGGTTTAATTCCCAAGGAACCAATTGCTCAGCCAGTGCGCCAAGCAAGCTGTAAACTTTAACCAACACGCTTGTATATTCTGAAGGGTGTGATGTGGAATATTTATTATAAAAAAAGCCGTGTCGCGACAGCGGCCGGCGTGCGCTACATTCAAATTAGTAGTAGTTACTTGGCTATTTAGTATTTCTAGGAATTTTCTTTATCTATACTTCTACATAATACATACTACATTCTTCTATACATATTTGTTTGTTTGTAAGTTTGTATGTAGGAGGTAGTCTCTGGAACTACCAGTCAGATTAGAAAAAATATTTTTGCATTGGATAGCCCAACTCTTGAGAGAGGTTATAGTCTATAATGGAATATTACGCTACAACCCTTAGGAGCCGAGCAAACAGAAAAAAAGTCAGAAAGAACGCTAAGCAAAAACGAAGTAAAAGGGAGGCCGGGCGATGGGATGCGACGTGGTGGGTCGGAGGCCGAAATTTCATGCGAACGAAGTTGCTGGCTGAAACTAACTATATTTAAAAAGTGGTACCATCATTATAACAGAATGTTCAATAATATTTCTATTAACAAAAATGGGAGTTATTAGAGGTATGATTAAATAATTCTTAGGGAACAAAGCCACCTGCAGAAAGGTTTCAGTCGAGTTATCCGACAGATGATTTCATGAAAAACTATTCTATAATAAGAGATCGAAGAAACACCTCATGTTTCTCAGTCAATCTTATAATAACCATAAAATCAACATACTGTCATATTGGTTTTATGACTAAATGTTGATCTTCATCCCATTATATCCCATGCTTCTTCTTCTTTTCGTGTGGTTAGTGGCTAACTTGGTGTCAGAGTTTTAAAGCCACCCACGGGCCTCTGACTTAGCTTCACATGCCGCCGAGAAATATCTCTCAGGCATGTCGGTTTCCTCACGATGTTTTCCTTCACCGTTTTTGAAGCAAGTGATAATTATACAATTATTATTATTATAGCATTTATTTCGGGCTACGCCCATAGTGTTAGTAACAATGGTCTTAAATACTAGTGTTAGTAGACATAGGTACATGTTTTACTCTGTGTGGAGTTTCATCCAATGTCGCAGCATTGGAGACTTCCATCTATCTGCGAATAAACTCAAGATACTGTTGGTACTGCCACGAAGACGAGCGAGCAGGGAAGCGCTTCTTTTTTGCATGATGGCCGTAAAACCATCTATATGCCTATCTGAAAACATTTTTGACGCACTACATCGCCATGGCAGCCCCAACAGTATCCTGAGTGCGTTATTGTACTGGACCCGCAGATCGCTATATGCACGCAAACTGTAACTAGTCCACAGGCTGCACGTGTAAAATGATGAGCAAAAAGCTTTGAACAGAGTAATTTTCAACGTCTCTGTACATCGCGCAAACATGCGGGCCAGCATGTTGCAGCGTACTGACAGCGATCTACGTTCCCTGTCAATGTCCTTATTATCTTTTAAATCGTCACAATACGCACATGAATCTGAAAAGCCAGAGGTGCGTGCCTTAGGTTCGAATTCGAGACCTATGACTTGGCAGTCCGACGGTCACACCACTAGGCTATTACTACTCTTAATCCCATGCTAAGTTTAAAACGCCCCTCGTCATCCCATAAGCGACATAAGAGTTACTGAAAGGTTAAGTCAATCAGATGCAGTAACCCCTATGAAACCCTTGATTGATTAATGGTTTTTGGTTTCCAAATCTGGTAAGTTGAGTTTATTTTCCTGATAAATAATTAATTGTCTGTAGTTACGAAGCTAAGTAAAACCAAGCATCTAGCGGTTAAGCAAGTCAAATTTACCTCAGTATACTTTCAGCATAATTATTATCGTTTGTAGAAAATAACGAGGCCAAACCGAGACCTTTTAAAAATGTAAAGTACTTTGAATACAAAATGAGGGGTATCGTTAAAGGAATCATAATGAAAATACTTAAAAATATCTTTGAACATAGCATGTTTTTAATCGTTTCAGTTTTTGTTAAATAATTTGTGGTAAGTCTTCGTTGGAAAATAAGTCTGAGCTTTGTTAGCTATGGCTGCTTGATCTCTCTTTTTTTCTGTAGAATTATTAATCCTGGCCTTTCTCTTAGTCTGCCTTTAATTACCCACAAAAAAGGATTAGAAATAATCATAATTATTATTTTCCAAGCTCGGTTACTTAACATCCCGTATCAAAAGTCTAGAAAGAGAATCAAAAAGCCAGACATAATAAACAAGGTCACCAAAATAATTCCAAAGACACCCCAAACTGTCGCTAAAGAATTTAAATACGATGCTTAAACTACAATTTAAATTCACTACATGATCGTTTGTAACGAAGGAACACGGAATAATTCCGAAAACACCAACCCTTTTCGTGTAATACGGTTATCTGAGATAGCAACCCAGTAAACAGGTTTCAAAAAATATTTTTTCCCAACAACGCAGTCATGTAAAAAGCTGTTAATAGCTTCAGGAAAGAGGATTTGCTAAAGAAAGCAACTCCAAAAGCGACTTTTAAAAAACAAGCTACTTCAAACCTTATTGTTGCAGCAATAAAGTAGTATAACAGCAAAAATATTTTTTTGGTAACAAAATTAAGTTGGGTAAGTCTAGGTGTACAGGATGTTTCAAGTTTCGCGACATGTAGTTCGGGCCGCAGCAGTGGTGTTAATTTTAAAAGTTGGAAAACAAAATGTCGCCTCAGAGAAATACAGCATTGCTAGGAAAATGTATGGTGTTGCGAGCAAATTGCATGTCCCCGATTAAACGCGGGCTTTTGAGGAAAACTGCAGAGGAAATATTTTTTTCATGCAATTTATCAAATGTCAGCTCGACTCTTTCATTCGTTTTAATCCCGTCTCTGAGACTGTGGACTGGTTTCTTTTTATATGGGTGTTTGTTTTATTTGATTTTATTACCGGCTTCTATGTGAAGGTGGTGTGTTATCCGTTCCTTAGAATACAAATTAACCTAGTTCGTGAAGCAGCGGTTTTATTTTATTTTTCACCCTCCTGTTAAAAGTTGTAACTTACATATAAAAAAAAAATATATATAAATATACTTACAATTTTTAAATTATAGATAGCTATTTGAAATAAGATTACACATTTAAACAAACCTTTTTTACAGTCCGTTCAACCGATTCTGACTTCTATACCGTAGGCATAATAGCTGCACTAAATGATTTATTTTTTTAATTTAATTATATTGTCCTTGAACTTGACGAATTTATAATCCCATTTTATTAAACTTGACATTATGTATTGCCTATTTCAAATAATTTACTGAATTTCATCTTGACATGGTAAACTTGTATTGATTTGATTGAATGTGTTAATAATATTTATATTGAGTGAGTCTTTATTATTATAGCTTAAACTGTTTGCATGTCTTAGTTAAGGTAGTTAGTATAAGGATCATTTTAAATTTGACATTTGAAATCTGTAACTTGTACCTAGTTTCTGTGCAAATAAAGAACTATTCCATTCTATTTATAAGGATGGCATTAAAAGCAAAAAGTGGTACAATACCGACTGTTTACTGCAGCTGCCATTTGTCATGCCACCAACATAATAGAAGTCAAAATCGGTTGAACGGACCGTAAAAAAGGTTCAGTTAAATGTCTAATCTTATTCCAAATAGAGTATAGATTGGTACCTAATGAAACCAACATCAGCCATCTGGCATTTAAATAATAAAACTTTACTTTTTCGTTTTCTATAACTACATAATAAATTTGTCGAGATCCATAATTGGATTGCTATTTTATAAACTTAATATCTAGTTTACTTTATGATCCAATACTTTAAATCGTGTAATTTTTACAAAGGGGTCAAAAGTAGTCAAGATAACTTTTATTAATTACTCTTATTAATAGAACTATTAAAGAACTTTTCAAATAATTCATATTTAAATTGGAGAAGAAACTTTCTTCGCTTAAATGGGTCAGGGTTCGTTAACGACGTTAGAACTAAAGAGGTTATATTTAATTATAATGCGCAAAAGACTCATTTGTATAATATTTATTTGTGAAATAACTAACTAAGATATTTTTAGTTTAATTTGCAAAGCAAATGATTAAATAAATAATCACACTCTTATAAATAATTATAATTCGCAGCGATAACTATTCAACTTGGAAGTGACAATTTTTTATATCTACCTCTAATGTAAGGCTCTAGTAAGACGGACTGCAATTCAACTGCAAATTTGCAGTTGAAATGCAGTTATTCCGTCTGGAGCCTTACAGAGGTAATATTTTCATTTAAATGAGTGTGTTTCTTGCTCGTTCTACTTACTCTATAGTTATACTCGCATTACTAACTGACACCTTGATAATTCAAAAGTGCTTGTAGCTGTTAATCCTACCTAATCCTAACTTAATAATATTATAAATGCGAGTTTGTTTATTTATTTTTTTGTTTGTTACGCATTCGCGCTAAAATGGCTGAACTGATTTGGATGATATTTGGCAAATGGGTAGACTATGACCTGGGTTTAGGACAAAGGATACTCTGATCCCAATATTCCCACAGGATCAAGACTTATTATGCGGGTGAAACCGCGGGGCGCACCTAGTAATGAAATAAATGCTTCGAGTATTGAGTTTTCAGCTTTAAGTCGTGTTAGTTTATAAAATCCTTATTGGATATCGACAGCTGTTTTCATAAATTTTACTCTAGACTTTTAATAAGTCACTGTATTTAAAGTAGGCTTATTTTGAGAATTAAGTATGCCTAAATAGACACAATTTAACTATCATTTTTAATGTAAAGTGATTGTGAACTTTCAAACTTATCTAATAATTAAATTAAATAATTTATTAGACGAAGTTTCGAAATTTATATTTTATTTTAAATTAAAGTTATAAATTACCTATATTAAATGTTAGTATTTATTTTGTAAAACATTGGAAATTATTGTAGATTACTTTCGTTGACAAAACTTACAGATCACATCTTAAAATTCTTGTCTTGTTTTTTTTACTAAATTAGTGGTAAAACGGCTTCTGCAACATGTTGATAAAGTTCATATTTTGGAAAATAATGTTTTGTACATATTTAAACTTTGTTTTATGACTCACGAAACTATGTCACCGACTGCAGTAAATTGGTATACCGCCGTTTACCCGAATTTTATTTGCCCTAATATCATTTGCCATAATAGTCAACAGCCATAATATCATACGACATAATGCTCATTTGCCCTACTCTCATTTACCATATTAGTCACGTGCCAGAATCATTGTTTCCCATAAAGTCACTTACCATAACATCATTTGTCATAATCATTGTAAGCCCTAATTATCACATGCCCTAATTATCACATGCCATAATTATGATATGCCATAACATAATTTGCCATCGACATCGGGTGTGTAACGGTTGTTTATATCAAGAGAAATTGGATGCAATTGGGACTTTAGGGCACCCCGACTCGGACAGGTTAGGTTAGAAGGGGATGGCGGGGTCGTGTGAGCGAGCGAAGCGAGCGAATAGACCCCGCCATCCCCTTCGTGGTTATTTTTTTATAAACCACACAGAAGTAGGAGCCCCGCGAAGCGGGGCTCCGTCAACCTAGCCCACCATCAACCATGCACAGAAAAAAAAACCTGTCTAATACTTGTTATGCCATTTAAATATTATGCCATTTAAATATTATGTCTAATAATTATTATGGCACATAAAAATAAGGCAAACAATACTTATGGCATTCGTATCTTATGGTATCTAAAATTCGGGTAATTAAAAGTATGTCATATGTCTTTTAGGGCAAATGAAACATTCGGGCAAATGAAATTCGGGTAAATGAAATTCGGGAAAATGATGATTATGGCATATAATCTTCGGGCAAACAATAGACAACCCAGTAAATTAACTGTTCACGATGATTATTATAAGATAGGTATATTGTTGTAATGAAATGAAATTGTTTATTTTGTAAATAGGATATTGCAATCACTTTTACACATCATATTTTTTTTTAATTGAAAACAAATTAGCTACATGAGTTCGGCGTTTTCTATCTGATTACTCTGAGAAGAAAGACCGAGACAAACTCAGAGGTCACAGTCTCTTTTAAAGTCTAGACATAATCTTGGTCAGGCCATATGAGGACCATGTAGATTAGTGTCTGAAATGGTCTTTTAAAGGAAAGGAACTAAACAGATTAGAGTGGACCTGTCCAGTCAAAGCAAGCATTTGTCAGTAATCGTGGAGCTCAACTCAGAGCTTAAGGAGCTCAACTGTAAGAGTTTTGAACTTGCAGCGTGATAGTTCTAAATATTGGTATATTCTGAATCTGAACCGGCAAAGTCACGACAGATAGCTTGAAAACAAGCATAAATTTAAAATTTAAAAACCCTCGACACAATCATTTCCTCATTTCTCTTTCTTGCTCCATCACCAGACCCTGTTCACCATTTATCTGAAACCTAATCATTGAGACAACTTGATACCATTCCAATGAGCCCCAATACGATACCTGTGCTGTAAGTTGGTAAGGGAGTTGGGTATCCTGCAAATTCCAGGTGATACTGCAGCATCAGTTCAAGGTTACTTTGTTCTTCTAATATCATTGAAGTAACAGAATACCAAATTTCAAATCGATTAGACCTATGGAAGATGCCCACATCCATTCATCAACTAGAAAAGAGCTGATAATCTTCAAACGGCTGAACCGATTTTCTTGAATCATAGCTAAGAACACTCTCGATCAAGTCACCTTTCAAACAAAAAAAAAACAAAAACACAATCGGCTCAGCCGTTTGGGAGCTACGTTGGCGCAGACAGACACACAGATATATAGATACACACGTTAAACTCATAACACCCTTATTTTTCCATTGGGGGTTAAAAACAAATAATAACTATTAACTTTATCTATTAACCTACTTCCAAACTTGTCTTAACAATTGACTTATATTCAAACTTCCTGTGAAAGTGGCTAATCCACTTTGAAAAATATCATAAAATAAATTAACTATCTACTTATTGTACCCAACTTCCTTGGGAACTATAATTTGTTTTACTGAGGAAATATTGTGTATATGTTCCTGTTATAAAATATATTATTTCGATATGTTCAAAAAAAGAGCTTCAACGTTATTATAAATTGAGTCTTATTGCTTTTTAGCCTGTACTTACTATTTAAATGACATGACATACCTCTGAGTTTGTTTCGGCCTTTCTTCTCAGAGTAGTCAAATAGGAAACGCCGAACTCATTTAGCAATTATTTTTTATTTTTTTTAAGATGACTGTGTAAAAGTGATTCCAATATTCTATTTACAGAATAAACAATTTCATTTCATATATCAAAAACCTATTCTATTCACTAAAAAAGTTAGGCAACTAAATTTGAATACCTGGAAAAGTTGTAGACACTTTATTAACAACAATATCTAAAATTAGCTTAAGAAAAAAATCCATTATTTTGTTAAAAGTAAATATAACAACATTAACTTACTACATTACAATAAAAAAGAAGCATCCCAACATCATCTCTCTGAAGCAGATTAATGTAAATGCATATCGCACACCGGGTGCTACAACGTCATAAGTAACAAATGACTTTTTTACAGATTGAAAAAAAGAAAGAAAATTTAGTCATCATCCCTATTAGGACGTTCTCGCACTAGCGCTTACAAAAACCCTCAGTTGGTCATTTTGAGAGTTACATTTATGATATTTCTGCACCGGATGTAGATGCATGTTTGACGTAATTTGTGATCAAGAACTCATTTTACCAATTTTTGCATTTATGACGTTATTGCACCCGGTGTGTGATATATTAAAAATCCCTATGATACTTGGGTACCATAAGGATTTTTTTAATTTTATTTGGTACGTATTGTAAACAAGGCTTCGACACCACAAACCTTCCATTGCAGTCAATTTTGTTTAATTTTGTATAGTAAATTACTTTAAATTGTAAGCCAATAATAGTATCTTAAATAATCGGAACACTTTATTTTATTGTTTCGTTTGAATTCAAACTTGGCTTGTCTTTAAAGAGATTTTATTAACACAAAGTTACTAAGTTATATTTAGTACTGGTCTGTTAATTTACCTAACTTTTAAAGAACTGTTACCAAACTATGGATCATATTTTTTTATTTGTAATATTGTTTTTTTGTATTGTGGGATAACTGATAATATTTTGTAATAACTGTAATGCATGTGGATTTGACAAATAAACTTCTTAATTTGTATAACTTTGGATCACCGGTCATACACAGAATCACATGCGAACGGATATGGGAACTTCTGTGCTATAACCAAAGTGCCTTATTTGACATTATATACCTAAAATTTAATTTCATCTCTTTATTAGTGGCTTTTGTGGACATGATAATTATTCAGATTTGATACAGCTGTAATAGCAATGACGTCATTTCGTTTAAAATACGTTTTTATTTTTATTAATTTATTTATCTTTATATAGATTCTTTTCAATTTTGTGAATGTGAGAACGCTGTAAGCCTAGTGGACTGTAGATTTGTTGACCATCATTATTCTGTTAAGTACCTGGTACTTGTTGAAAGACCTACACTGTCCTCCCATACCTAATAACACTGTTATTTGAAAATATTGTAAAATCCCATTATTTTTAAAAGAGTAACCGTGGGGTTTCTTGCCGGCTCTTCTCCATTGGAAACAACCAATTGGAACCGTGCACCTAGCTTCTGACGTTTCATAAGTGCCCATGTAGGTTTATATGAAATAAAAACATTTTGAATTCAATTGCCTACCTATAGGTGTTTTATGACTTTTTGGCACGAAAATATATTTTGACTCTGCACAAGAGCTTGGTAGAACAAAATATGAAAGACTTTTGACAATGATTCATAAGAAAAAAAAAACATAAGGAAGTATTCATTTCGTTAATAAAAGTAGCATTTGAAAAGACTGAAACGAAAAAAACAATGGACGACCCAATCTGTTAATTTTCTAACAATGAAATTATAAATAGCAAGAAGATTAAATAAAATGAAATTTTTAAAAGAAGCGAACAGCGTCTTCTTTCATAACTTTTCACCCCATTATACGGTTGATACTCCTCATTAATTGTAACTAAAGATTTTTGACAAGTGAAATATTTTTGCAATTATTTATCGGTGCAAAGGGTTTTTAAAAGTGAGCCGCCTAAGCCCTGATGTTGAGGTCAGCTTTCAGTAAACTAGATACGGTCTAGTATCAGTATTTTACATGAGGTGCAACTTGACAATTGTCAACCAAATACTACTTACGCGCAGTATTATTTTTGAAGTGAAAAGTTATTTAGGCGCGTTAAGTCATTTTTGGTGTGGTAAAATCTTGTGGGTTCGCGTCATCGAAATGCTAATGTTAACAGTATATCTGTAGCGATGAATATGTCTTGGCCAGCAGTAAAAGCATAATATTATATTTTAATTAATCATTTATATTTAATCATTTAATTTACAAATTATACAATTTTGTTTTTTAATGCAATTTTATTTGTTTATTAAAAAAAATACCACTGCTATTTCATAGTTTTAAGTTTTCACTTCTGTCAGCAGTCCCCATAACTGCTTATGTTCTTTTACCTATAATTTTATATAAGAACCTGTTCGTATGAAAGACTCTCCCCCCGCGTTCTAACCAAAGCGATCGTGGCGTACATATGTCACTCATTTGTTCAGCAAACCAGAAGGCGCCATCTGTGACTATACAAAAATAACGCGATGGTCGCATGTTCGTCCGACGATCGCTTTTATTAGGACGTGGTCTCCGACTACTTTGGATGGGGCGTGGCAAGCGTAACTTGGTTAGCGATCGAATGACGTTGTAGTTAGTTACCGACTTAGCCACGAGATCTTCTTTTTAAAAGTATACAGGTTGTGGTCGAAAACATACAAATTCCAGAAACTAAGGATAAATCACAATCACAATCTGTCGAGCAGTGATGGCCCAGTGGTAATGGCCCCGACTTATCGAGTTGTAGGTAGTGGGTTTGAATCCAGACAGGGGCTTTACTTTGTGTAAATAAGTCCATCACCACTGCTCTAACAACGGTGAAGGAAACCATCGTGAGAAAACAGGCACATCCTAGGACAAAAAATTCGAAGACATGTGACATCTACCAACCAGCACTTGGCCCGCGTGGTGAATTACAGCCCACTCCCTTCGAAGAAACGAGGCCTGTGTCCCAGGCAGTGGGATCATTATAGGCTAATTTTGCTATGGTGCCCAAAATATATTATATAATATGTCGAAATTGTCTGCTTATAAAAGTAATCCCACTGTTTTCATCCAGTTCGTTCCAGCTCTTTCACGGATTGATTCAAATAACTGTGATAATATTTTCCGAACGAATTTCAAAATTAAATAATGAAAATGCACGTAATTTAAATGAAATGTTTACTTACTTATTATTAAATAAAAGCTTATTTTAATTAAGCCTGTATTCATTTTTATGACGCAACAACGTGGTTCAGCGGAAAAATGTTATGTAACTTTTTTAATAGCATAAATCATGAGTGTTGAATTAAGGTGTAACAATAAGCTTTTATAAAAATGTTGTAACGCGTGTTCATGATTAATGACGTTTCTTGTAAAAAAATAACAGGTTTAAAGACGCTTAACGAAGCCGAAAGTCACTAGTTCTTCCCGTCATTGTTTTTTTTTTTATGCATGACTACTTCTGGGATGTTTCTAGCTATGGAGATATTTGAAGTTCAAAGTTAATTTTTTTTTTAACGAATTCATATTTGAATGTTATATTATAACTTAACTTCGAATACCCTCGAGACCCCCGCATGCACCCATAAACACAATGTTTTGCATACCTACGTTACATTGCGCGCTAGCGTAAACAGCGATTTTTCACACCAAAATATAAGCCGTTTCCCAGCTATTATTTTTGAACAATGTAACTTAGTTTGATGCACAGAAAGCGTTGATGACGGCTTTGTAATGTGATTTTTTACACCCTGTGATTTTTTACACCCTGTGTTAAAAAATATTTTGCAATAGAACCTTTATGAGTGACGATGCTTAAGTACAACGGGCTTCACAAGCAGTCGACTTTGCTATTATTTACTAACCACAAGCCGTGGCAATCAACTCAGCCTATCACAGTCCATTGCTGGACATAGGCTTTTCCCAGGCTGCGCCACAACACCCTGTCCTCCACCTACCACATCGCTCGCTATTACATGGGACTTAAACATAGCTGGCGAAATGTAGGTGTACCTACATCACATACAACACACACATACACACATCAATCACAAATTAACGGCATACCTTCACTTCTTTTGATTTGTATAAGTATAACCTTTATTTTAATTTTTGCGATGTTTAGTAGCTGTCCTAGAGCTGTAAAAATTTCTGGCTTGTAACATTGTTGCGGAGGGACACTGATCTTCTAAGATACAGGTACTAACCTAGTTTAGAGGTCAGGGTTTCAATGTATTACTACCTAGCATAAGCCTCTCAATGTTTGTACTTCTACTATACCATTGTAATAGTTTTTTTAGGCTATAGTTTCAATAAAAGATTTATTATTTATTATTATTACTATAGGCCTCTGCCTAATCTAATTTTGAATGTGTTATTTTTTTATTTATGATTTCAAACACGATGTGAATTGTTCCTAAATAAATTGAATTGAATCCCTCGGGAAAAACAGGCGAGATGTTATGTACCCTCTAAGAAGGCTACTACAGAAGCTTAATGTCTCACTAAACTAAGTCTTAGTTACCAACATTTTATGTTGACTTTAAAGATTTACTTAACAACGTGAAATTCCGAGTATAAAATACTGAATGGAAATATTCAAATGACTAATAGTACTTACAGTACAGTCAGTTAAGCAACGCCAAACTCATCTGTATTGTCGTTTCCAACTAGTCAGAAGTGTCTATATTACACCTAGCAGCTACGAGAACTGCGTAGGCGGCTACGAGGATGGCGTAGACGGCTACGAAATCGTAGCGTTCGACGCTGTTTAACTAAATTGTTTGTAATTGTTTTGTTTGTTTCTTGGCTGAATACGAGGCTTTTGGCTACTTTTGTATATGTGTATTTTGTGTTTTTATTTTATTTAAATGTGCGTTTTGTTTGTGCAGAATAAACGTATTTTCTTTCTTTTTTCTTTCTTTTTTTTAAATAGAAACTTTGTAAGAAACTGCTTCAACTAATCAAAGTAGAATAAATAAAAGATTACAACATTAGTCCTTTTCTCTAAAACCAATGTTATTGGTCAGGGAAATGTAGGCATATATTGAACTACACATCCTAGGAAACTTTATCGTAATGAAACCTGTTTGGCAAACTTAAAATCCGTGAGTGTGAATCTAGCCGGGGTGATGCAGACTGGCTTAATACTTTCTGTATTAAGCCAGTCTGCATCACCCCAGCTAGATTTCTTGAATTTTTAAAAAGCTATACTGTTAATCAACGCGGAGACGAATTACCTATTTAAGTTCGCGAAGCAAGATTTTTAGCGCCACAATATTTGACGTCGTTTATATTTTATTCAACTATTTGGTGCTGACGATTCATTCCTATAACGCTTTCAGGTTCTTTTGGAAACTATTATTTCAATAGACCTTATGTAGTTTATTTATTTATTTAGAGGTATAAAAATTATGTGTTAGGTATGTTGAAACTGTTGGTACTCCCCGTCACTTGTTCATAAGAAAACTAGCGTCAGACAGCATTTGTAGGGCATTAATGCTGAAATGAAATATTATTATCTTACACAAATTAATTTCATTTTATTTAAGTATACATACACACATTGCCGTACAAAACTGATTTACATCCGTCACCAACCACTTCAGCTCCAGTTGAAAACCAGCGTCAGGCAGTAGTTGTCTGGCTTTTTTGCTGAACTGGGCCTATTTGGCGCAGCCGCGAGACACACATTCCTGCTAGTATCATACAACGCACTTTACACTTTTTATTTTGTTTTCTTTCCTTTTACTTTTGTGCCTTTTATTCTGTGCTAAATAAATGTATTTTCTTTCTTTCTTACTTTCTTTCAAATGAACCTTTTTGGCGCAGCCGTGAGGCACACACTATTATTGTTTTATGATTATTTTAACTTTTTATTTTGTTATTATATGTTTCACGAACTGTGTCCAAATAAATATTATTCTTTCTTTCTTTCTTTTGGCGCGTAGCCAAAATCGGAACTAAAGCCGCCATCTTGTTTTTTTCAATACTTAACATAATATCACGCCTTGTTTCCCCGAAGGGTTAGGCAGTGGTGTTACCAGATTGCGCCAGTTAAGTCCCATGTAATAGGGGGCGAGCCTATTGCTATCAACCGGTCACAAATTCAGACTCCGGGCTGGTACTGAGAAATTCCTAATGGAAAAACAATATCAATTTGCCCGACGTGGGAATCGAATCCAGGACCTCATGCTCAGCAGTAGCGCTTGCAACCACTAGTCCAACGAGGCAGTCGAACATTTGTCAATACAATTTCTGTCAAATTTCACAAATAGTAACCAACAATTACCCCCGTCAATGTCATTGAGGCGCCAAAAGGTCCTTGTAGCACCCTACTCTACATTGAATGATTAATGAATGATTGAATGGTGATGTTTTTATGTGTCGTAGAAGTTTTGTTCCTTAATCAATAATAATTATTATGTTGCTATAAAAGAAAATTAAAATTGCTCTGGCACAACACGTACGTCTTGCTACGCCATGCTACGGCGTAGCTACGATTTGCTACGAACTTATGATCTTCATGACATAAATCACACTATTAAAACTTAGTTTTTTCTGATAACTTTTATGTAATTTTGTTCAATAAAATAATTATTTTAAAAGATTTTACGAGTAATTAATGTTATGGCACAAATACGTTTAATACTTTATGTCAAGTGCACATTAAGGCACACACACAGTGGCACGGACCACTGGCTTTTGCCGAGCGGAACTCCTTTGTTTGGCGGCTCCTTTGTGCGGCAAGCCGGGCGCACCGTGGCTTGCCCAGCGGCAAGGCAGTGTCTAGGAGCCGCTACAGTCGCAACGGGCCGCAGCGCAACGCATTTTCATACAAAAAAGTGCGGACTGACACGCCGGTTTTGTGCGTTGGTTCATAAAAAAATGTTTGAAAGTGATGAAAGAGAATTTTTGCAATGCGTTGCGTTGCGGTGCGGCCCCATTCTGAGCAAGCCTTAATACCACACGTGTCTGCACTGTTAAAAAATACATGAACCACAAGTTAAAGTAAAAGTCTTTATTACAAACAGTTTTATAAACTTCATAATTTATTAACCACTAAATCTCTCCTCCAGCGTATCTCCCCACCAAAATTAACATTAAAATGTAATTAATTGGCTGTTTAAATTGTGTTTTTGTAAGTAAACCGTCGAAGTTTCAGAGTATCGGTGATTTTGCTAACTTTAATATACAATTAATTATTACTTTGCGATATTGCTCAGAATTTGGTGTGATATCTGCTTATTTTGTGGTTTCTTAATTGACTTTTGGTAAACAACGCTTGGGGGAGATCTATGTCCAGCAGTAAACGTCTTTCGGCTGAAATAAGCATCATCATTTCAACCGAAACACGTCCACTGCTGGACATAGGCCTCTCCCAAGCACCGCCACTTCGACCGGTTCTGTGCTTCCTGCACAAGATCATTGGTCCACCTTCTGGGAGGCCTTCCAACGCTACGTCTTCCCGTACGCGGTCGCCGCTCCAGAACCTTATGGCCCCATCGGCCATCTGTTCTGCGAGCAATGTGCCATGCCCATTGTAGCGTTGTGTGGACTCACAACTATAATTAGTCGAGTGATGCTAAAATATCACAATTAGTAAGTTCCTAATCACATCACTAGGATTGGGGTACAACACTAACTTACTTTCTGGGGACGCTCGTTCATTTCGTTTCCGCTTGCAGAGCTGGTGAAAAGTTATTCCCTGATCCTCAGAATTCTGTGTGCCCCGACCTAGGGTGAGTTCCACATTAGTTTGGTAATAATGCCTGACTCTCTGCGCTGGATAATCTATATTGATTCTATCACCAAAGTAGTATTTGACTTCGCGTTTGTCACTGTTGGACACGCAGCTGAGAGTTATCCAGCGCACAGGAGATGGTAATATGTATGTATTAAAGTAAAGTAAAAAAGTAAAAATTCATTTATTTGGAACAGGAACAAGTACATAAGTAAACAAATGTAAACGATGACAACTGCAAAAGTTACAAACTGTGGCGCAGCTGCCAGCGCCCGTCTCCTAGCGAGAGGATAAGTGTTCCAGAATAGATAAAATTAACTTAACAATAACAAATTAGGGTAAGAGAATTAGAAATAAAGAAAAAACAAATCTGATATCTTGGGATATATGCCGTGAGTGTGCGTAAGTGAGTGAGGGTGAGAGGGTGTGTGTGTGACGGTGTGGTGTCTGAGAGCTTGTGTATGTGTGGGGTGTGTATGTGTGTGAGAGAGGTGGAGAGTGAGTATGATGTTGAGTGCCTGTTATAAAGTTAGACTTTCATGAGAGCTTCTATTGAGTCGTAGGTTTGAGATTTCAACCAAGAGTCAAGTTTTTTTTTACATTTATTTAGAGTATCGGGATAGATATCTATATTTTTATTAATTTTATTGTACAGTTTGGAGCTCAAGTAGGTAAAATGGTGACGTGCTAGAGCTGTCCTTCGAGGTACAATATCACACACGCGGTCAGAACGACGTCTACTGCTACACTTGTTTGGGTCATATTTTAGGTTAGAGTGCGTGCGTAGTATAGTTTTAAAAATGAAGAGCTGTCTAGCAGTTAGAACCTGGCAATCAGAGTAGAGCGAGTTTGTGGGATAAAGCATCGGTTTTTTGGCGAGAACTTTAAGAACTGATCTTTGTGCTCTTTCGATTCGCAGCATTGCCGACTTATAGGCTCCACCCCATACCGTGATGCAGTATCCCATCACTGATTGAGCAAGTGCAAAGTAAATGGATATAAGGGTATTCAAGTCCACTACACTTCTGAGTCTCCTAAAGATAAATAAAAGTTTTCTTAGGCGACCCACGATTAAATTGATTTGATGATGCCATTTAAGATGACAGTCAACTATTACACCAAGATATTTAATTGTTGTGGTGGCTTCTAGTTGAGGGCAGCCACAGACGGTATTTGAAGATTTGTTTAGACACGAGTGCGCGCGAAGGCAGATAGGAGTTTGGGGTTGTCCAGCCATATTTATAGAAAAACTAATAAATTTTGTTTTATTAATATTTAATGTCAAAAGGTTTGTACTTAGCCATCCCATAACAGAACCCAGAGCAAGTTCAGCATTTGTAGATGCTTCATTCCAAGTGCACCCGTTAATAATTAGAGCTGTGTCGTCTGCATAAGTAACAATTTTGCAACAGAGCAATTTTTGGGAACAGAGACAGTGTCAAAAGCCTTGGAAAGGTCTAAAAATATTGCTAAGGTTTTCTTTTTATTGTCAAGATTATTAATTATAGTGTCTGTTAATTGTTATTGCTGCTGCATCGAGGTGGTGTAGTGCCTTGCTGTGCTATTGTTAGTGATTAGTGAGCTATCTGTGATGATCACGTTTACTTTGTGTTATGTACACGCTTGCTCACATACTTAACCTAATTTTAGCATCTGTCAATGTGCTACGCTATCCTCTCTCTATTTGATCTCTCTCTCTGCCTATAAGCCGCTGCGATGTGTTAAGCTACCGCCTACTCTCCTTCCCATACCTTACCTTGGTAGCTAAAAAGGGGAAGAAGCTGGCACATCGCATGCGGCCTGCTGCTACTCGCACGACATCTAACATGCGCTCCTTACGGTGCTTCCAGGGTTCTTCATACGGGCTGAGGGCAGGACCCCTTACTCAATCCTGCACGCTACCTACGCATGCTAGCGAGGCTATCTAAGGCCTGACCTACCTGCGGCCTACCGCCGCAAGCTACCTCCACGTGCTACAACCACGAGCCTGTGCTGACAGGCCTCCGCGGCCTACCACCGCGAGCTACTGCCGCGAGCCTGTGCTGACAGGCCTCCGCGGCCTACCGCCACGTGTTGCCGCCACGAGCCTGTGCTAACAGGCCCCTGGTCTGCCACGTGCTACCAAGGACTGTACCCTACCTTCCTCTAAGTGTGCGAGTGCTCAGAACAGAACTCAGTGTCTAGAACCTTACCCGCGACCTAGCCGTGTTACTAATATATGTATTAGTTTATCAAACTGTTTCTTTTCCTATACCTATTCTACTTTCCTATCCGTTAACGGCCTGCGCAGCCTACCCTGCGCAGCCCTAGCTGTTACACCTTTGGCACTTAAGTTTGGCAATTCTTCGGGCTACGTTGGTTATATTGGTTCTCCTGCGTATCTCTTCATTTCTGATTCGATCACGTAGGGAGTGATTATGATGATGAAATATGATGTAGGCTAATTTTATATATAAATTATGCATTATTTTAATTTTAATCTCTGTACCAGTACAGTAAATTGAATCTTTGCCTGGAATGATTACAGTATAACGTTTTAAACAGGTACATAAACTCACGCTTTTTTCCCATGGGGTAGGCAGAAAATACATAACGCTACCTGCTATGATCCTTATATACTCCATTTGCATTTTCTTTGGTTTAACCGACGAAAAAAGGGAGGGAACCGACGCATATATAATTAAATATTTTTTAATAAAGGTATATGTTTATTGTCACCTTATTTTATCGTTAAAAGTTTAAAACAAATATGACATAGCATAAAAATATGAAAACCCATCTATTTTGTGTATTACTTTAAAATACTACAAAATGTTGAGTTCCTTAGTCTTTGTGACTATTCAAAAAACCACTGAGAATTTATTTATTATTTATTTATTTATACCACAATTAGAATAACACGAAACACAATTTCTCACACTAGCTTTCATGGTTTCAACAAAGACAAACCAAACATAAGTGCACAAGTGTGTAACAACACAACTTTTACACTTTCCAAGCGTCGCCTATTATCCCGATGACTTACCCAGCTAAGAATAATGTTACAAGTTACAAACCCAAGACTTCCAATTAAAAGTTCATGCCGACACTACAGAAAGCACAAACTTAATAATGTCAAGTAGAAAATTTATAAGACACCACTAATTTCCCTTAAAATTTCCTTTGGTTAAGTTTAAGTGCTACAGTAATCTAATTAAGCTTTCTTGGAAATGTTAGTGGATTTTTGTGTTTCAATCTGTGAATGATTAGGATGTCCTTGAAACTCTTTGAAACCATTACAGCGATGCCATGCAAATTTTCAAGGTTAGACCTTTTTTTTTTTTTTTTGAGTGGGAAATTATCAAATAACTTCTCCCGCTCTGGGTGGAGCGGGAGGGCGTGTCAGACTCTTACTGACTAAAACCCACCCGTGTTCCTTCCGTTGCCTGTACGTTGCCAGGGGCCACGGTATCCCTTTCGGACTTTCCCGCAACCCCGGCAGGCATCGGTCCTAACGGACCCCTTCACTTCTGCTGCTGTCGATCATTCGATCAGTTCTTTCAAAAATCTTATTAATACTAGTCCATACTTTTATACATAATATAAATTATAAATATAAAAGCAGTATAATACAATAATAACTAAGTTATAAGTGTAATATATTACCTTATTGGTGATGTTCTTCAGAAAGGTGCGTAGTACTCGCAACCGGGCGTGCGTGTATGACCAGATGTATGAACGTAGACGAGGCAAAAGGAGTATGTAAGGATCGTAGCAGGTGGCGTTCTGTAGTTTCTGCCTACCCCCATGGGAAGAAGGCGTGAGTTTATGTATGTGTATGTATTATATCATATAATCCGTTGAAAAATTTAGAAAAATATTGCTTGACACAATCAAAATATTGTGTGAATAATATTGAACCTTTAGTGTTCCTTGGTATCTGTAATTTATGTGTATCTTATTTTGTGTACTTATCTATTTTGGCCGACCTTAACTTTATCAACATTGTCTTTGTCTTTTTGTGTATCTTTGGAGAACGTTGTTGGTTGCACATTTGTATAACTCCTTATGTTCTATTTACTTGTAATATATAATGTGTAATTGTTTGTTCTTCCGAATAAATAAAATAAAAATAAAATATTATAAAGAAGTACCTATTTGTTTATTGATAGTTTGTATGAAGAGGGTAATCTCTGGAAGTACCAGTCGTATTTGAAAAATTATTTATGCATTGCATAGCCCATTTCTTGAGGACGGTTATAAAGCAAAAATAAAAAATGTCAGAACGAACGCTAAGCGAAAACGAAGTAATAGCGCGGGTAGGTGATGGTATGCGACGCGGTGTGTTGGGGGCCAAAATTTCACATGGACAAAGTCGCGGGTAAAAGCTACTTTTTAATAGCAGAACTATTTTAAATTCAAAGTCAAATAATTTATTTTGCCTTTATAAGGCACTTTTGAACGTCAAAATTTACAAAAAAAATAAATTGATTCTAGTCGCCCCTTCTAAAAGGTAGTTTTTGCATGGAGAAGAATGGGCAAGAAACTCCACCGTTACTTTTTTTTAATGTTTTACAATATGTTGTATAAGTACATTAGTTATACAGGGTGGAATTGAAGTCATGGGCAATATTTTAAACTAAGACACTACTCATGATACTATTTGCATTAAGGCTACTATTACGCAAATCAAAAATGTTATTAATGCAAGTATGGAAAACCTTAAAAATTTAGTAAGTACTTAATTCATATTGTAAAAGGCTATTATTGCAAATAAACACTAAAAATAATAAAAATAAAATACTTCATAAACGCCAATAAGTTTTGAAGTATCAAAATATTAAAGCGCACTGCAGAGCGGAAAAAAAAGTAGGTAAACAAACATCAATAATAATACTAATAGCTAGGTTCATTGCGGCCGGCCGGCACGCGGCATCAAAGAATAGGCTAAGCCGCCCGCCCCGCACTACCCGTCCCGTTCTCCCTCACTCAAAAATACGAATATCACCCCCGCGCGGGGGCAGCCTCCCCAAACTAGTGTCATAACGACTGCGCAGGTGGGTTGACGCATGTAGTTGATTTACGATAAATCCGGACGTAATCGCCGCACGCGCCTCACTCTTCTTACCCTTGGATTGCAGTGCATAAAGTGTTAGTGGATTAATTGTGAACACGATGCCTCGACCGCGTAATGTGCAGGGTAGGTACACAAACCAACAATACCTACAAATGGTTTATTACTTTACAATGGCACAAGTTTATTACGAGCTCGTGAAATGTTCCATCGCCGCTACCCGGACGCCCCTAAGATGACCCACTGACTTAAAATTATTGTAAATAAACTTCGTGATTCCTGAACAATTAGTGTAAATACTGTGATTCCAACTTTGTAAATACGCCAAAACTACGGGAAATTAATTTTACCTACACATTTATTTTATTATGTGTGTTAGTTATCGTAGTTTTGACCGTCCTAAGCCGGCAAAGTATGAAGGGAAAGTTGGAATGAATTAGGAATCAAATCGTTAGCAACTTACCTATGTCACGTGAGTCGAGCGGGGTCAAGGAGTTCACGCGCAATGACAAGTACCGCACATACGGTGCGCGGCGTAGTCTACCTACAGCAGCACTCGCTATCGCGATGCGCGACTTTGATACTTTATATGACTTAGTACATTTTATAGGTTTTCCATACTTGCATTAATAATATTTTTGATTTGCGTAATAGTAGCCTTAATGCAAATAGTATCATGAGTAGTGTCTTAGTTTAAAATATTGCCCATGACTTCAATTCCACCCTGTATAATTATATGTGAGGACGATGCACCTAGAATAAAAATAAAAAAATAGGTAAAAAGAATTAAGAATTAAAAATAAAGCAACAACCGATAAATTAATTATGTGATAGATACATGGTGCTCACATATTTACAAATATTGTAAAAGTAGACGATTTTCCTAAAATTTTACAATTAATAAGTCAGTGTGTGAGGAAGTAATCACAGAATGTGAGTAGTAGTAAGTCGTTGTACAATTAACGAGCCCACATAGTTGAAATGAAAGTAAATAAGGAAAGGACTAGGCCGCAGCAGCTAGGCTTGACAGTCTTGTCCGTGAAATAAAAAATCAAACATGTTGATTAAATGTTATCGAGGGTTTTATTTTTATTTTATATAATCTTACAAAACAACTTAGACGTGCTGTTGTTTAGACTTGGGAATTAACTTCCCATTTCTCAGTAAGGACATTTAAACAAAAGATAACAGAACAAATTACAGTACGACACAACTTAGATGTAGCATTGGCAAAATTCGTAAAACCTTACTGCTTCACGTGAAAATGATCTTTACGCAAACGCAATAACTTGTGAAAGTGAAAATTTTCGAATGTATTTGGTTATATGACAACCAAATACATTCGAAAATTTAAATGAATGAATGCAAATTTATGCTACATCTAAGTCGTACTGTACCTACTTACAAACTCAGCTACACATATTTTAGCTACCCCACAATCATATGGAAAATTCACTCACAAAACTGCAAGCAAAACAAACATATTACTCATCCAACTACACATTTCAGGGGAATAAAAAAATAATTCAACATTTTTGTCTCCATAAGAAATACGGGTATCATAGGGATAAAAATACGGGACGTCACAATATAAATCTTCGTTAGGCCTTGATAAGTACGCCTTACGCCCCTCGGGTCTTATAACAATGGATACCATAACTTACATCTTAACTTCTTGACAAATTTTGCCCATTTAGACCACTTTTGTGGGCTCCTTATTCCATTTATGGAAAACGCTGTCTTACAATAAAAGGGACGGATTGAGCGCTTTCATAATATTGTAGTGAATAAAGGATAGAGACACAGAAAGTGTACACGGAAAATGTAGGAAATTGAATGGACTAATACGCCGTATTGTGATGTTTGTATAACCAGAAGCAAAATGCAGAAGTTTATTCAAGTCTTCAAGGAATTAGGTTAATGAAAACTGAAAATGTTGTGTACGCTCTAGTTTAAAGCGCTTTACATACAGCACAATTTAATCCTGAAGCTAACAAAACGTCTTAAGCAAACCTGGTGATTAATGCTCGTGACTTCTCTGTATGAGAATAGGCCTTTGCCCTGCAGTGGGACAATAATAGGCTCGTATTATTGTTAAATGCTTTTTTTAGATTCTATTAATTTACTCGTGAAATTGTTTCACCGTTTAGTTTTTAGTACAACTGCCTTTAGTTATTTATTTTCTCATGCATGACATTTGATACTAGAATAACTTGTTCTTAAATGAAAAAACTGGCCAAGTGCGTGTCGGACCACGCGCAATGAAGGGTTCCGTAGTTGGAATGAATCCAACTATGGAACCCTTCATTGCACCCGGTACATTTAGCACCACTTTTTTTTTTCTTATTTGCCCTCCAAAAGTGACACGCGTCGTCCGTCCTTGTTTGGGTCAGAAAAATACATATGTGTACAAAATTTCAACTTAATCGGTCCATTAGATTCGTAGCAAATTGGCTGTGACAGACGGACTGATGGAAAGACAGACACACGTTTTTCCTTTAGAGGTACGGAACCCTAAAAAATCATCCAATCAGCACTTACATGATTGTGATTGCTCAACGGAAAGATGAATAAAAAAATAATCAGCTTCTATTATTCCACATGCGCTGCTTTTAAATAAGTCACTTATTGTTATACATTTACTTTATACGTTATAATATTCTAACTCGTCGTTACCGCTTTTAATGTCAGATTGTCTTTTATGGCTTTATAATATTCCTGTTTCGCTCACTGCCTTCCTTTTGCATGGGGAAATTACTCTGAGTACGAATGGAAGCGTAGGGGTTTATTAAATGGGAAAATGTTATTATGATGTATATTTTACTAGCGACCCATCCTGCATCGCACGGTTTTTACGGCTTATCAAAATATCGAGATTTCTTAATTGTATGTAAGTTTAATATTGATGTATTATACACTTAAACCTACCGGAATAAATTCTCTAAATGATGGTTAAAATCGCATCAAAATCCATTGCGGAGTTTAGAAGAATGTGATCACAAAGACAGATACGAAAAGCGATTCTGATTTATAATATGTATTATATTACTATACATTATGTAAGTTATACTGTAAGACTGTGCAATAATGTTTACGATGACGACTATCATGAAAATAGCAACGTATTTTATTTAATTTTATATCTTTATACAGTAATGGGGTACATAACGGGTTTTAAGACATTTGGCATTGTTAACGAGTATTGTACCTATGTAAGTATATTTGTAATATTTGTGCCTGTGTGAAATTTGAATCTTAATCATATATATACTATATTTTTTTTAGGCTGGCAACACTGTTAGCCGGTCGTCAAAAAAACGGTCTCTAGGTTAATTATTTTTAGTAAATTATTAAAAGTGTTTAAATTAAGTTAAATTTGTATAATATAGTCGAAGCGAAATATTAAGTATTAAATCTAGTAATTATACTGTTTTTTGTCGCGAACACTTCGTACAAAAATAATTTAAAACCGGCTGTCAACTCAACGCTTCAACGGTGATGGATTTCAAACTATCATCGATCCCGGGGAGTATTTTGTTTTATTCATGTGATTGTAGTTAATATTTACAGACCACAGAACACCACAAAATACTGCTCAGGTCTCTGAGCTACGTCCATCAAACACTGGCACAGTTTATGTCTCCTTTTGCTTGACAAATAATGGAAGCAATACAAAATCGACGACGAAAACTTTCTCCCTGACAATAAATACTACATAATTTGCTATACAAAATAAGCTCATTACGAGCTCTTACTAAGTATATTATTTATTCATGTAATGTGCAAACTCTTATCATAAATTCAAGTATAATTGTACCTATTTATCTAGTTTTACGATAATAACAAGAAAAGCTGTGTTTTCTATAGTATTACTCTTCAGTGTAACTTTCCCATCTCACTCTAATTAACTTAATCTAAATGTAATAGCTATTTCTCAACAAATTACTTTATTTACTTTTTCTCCCAACTACCTCCTACTTATCCACATACCAGAACATCTTTTCTTGCAGTGTTATTTAGCTGCACAACTTCACAGATTCCAGGTGACTGACAATTTATTCAAAATGATGACCCGCAGAGCTACAATCAAAGAGATGGAAGCAAAACTGAGAGCTACTTTGAAGGATCTCGAAGCTTCTCAAGCTGAATGCAAACAACTACTTGAGGAAAGGGAAGACAGTGAAGTAGAAGTGGAGAACATTATCGCCAAAAACACCTTCCTCAAAAATGAGCTGGCTGAGCTACACACAGAACACATAAACTTAGCCGACCAGTACAGTCATCTATAACATCAAGTTTCAACTTTTCGCCCGGGTGTCATCACTGCGTGGATCGCCCGGAGGACACGGTGGAGCAGACGGTGGAGGTCTGCCCAGCTTGGGCAGAGCTTCGCCGTGTCCTCATGGAGGCGATCGGTGGCGGGGATCTCTCGCGGCCGGCCCTGGTCCAGGCCATGGAATGGAGCGAGAAGGCATGGGAGGCCGTCACCTCCTTCTGCGAAGCAGTAGCGCTTGCGAAGGAGGAGGCAGAACGCGTGAGGGAGAGGCAAATTTCGCGCCATTGCGCCGCTAGCCGCCGCAGGAGACATCCTGGGCGTCGGGAATCGCAGGCCGATTCCCGGCGACCGTAGGCGTGGGCTTGCGGTCGGTAAGCAATGGGTAGCTTGCCGTCCGATAAAGGTACCTACTACGCTTTGGAATGGGCGACTAGCTTCATATTTCTGACTGACCGACCCCTTGACAGTTCAAAAGTGCCTGTAATTGGTTTATTTGAAATAAATGCTTTGAGTTTGAGTTGAGTTTGACAAAAAAAGGCTAGGCCCGGGTCGACAGCGCGTTGTGTTCCACGCACGCCGCAAACAGATGTCAGCAACTGAAGGGGTCCTATAGGACCGATGCCAGCCGGGGTTGCGGGAAAGTCCGAAAGGGATACGTGGCCCCTGGCAACAGGCAACTGAAGGAACACGGGTGGGTTTTAGTCAGTAAGAGTCTGACATGCCCTCCCGCTCCACCCAGAGCGGGAGAAGTTATTTGATAATATCAAATCCAAAAAAAAGTAAATGTGTCCACTTTCAAGAGTACTGACTGCACTCTTGAAAACACTCTGCACTCTCTGCTTTGAACCATGAAACCATGAAACCCTACTATGTGAAGGCCTTATCTCTCTCAGAGGCTGTCAAAGTCAGTGAACAGGTTACTAACACTTTATGATTTGGTAGGCAGAAAGTCAAAATCAGTTTATGAGCCACCTATAACAATAGATTTGACTGGTGATGAAACCATACCATTGTGTCTTATTGTTATGAGTCATAATAAATTTAAGAAATATATTTAATTTAAGAAAATAATTAAAGGGTCACAGAGGACTATTAAAAAACAAAATCTTTTAAAATTAAATCTTTCCCTTAGAAAGTAACGTGATATCCTATCAAAAAGTTTAAATAATTGTACTGTTGAGTTAGATGAATGTAGAGAAAAGTATGATATAATGATTCTACACAAGGAGCACTTGCTGAAGGATATTTTTGTTTTTTTTTATAACATTGATTTTGCATTCTGTAATTAATTGAACTCACACTGACTTACTGACACATTGACTTATTAGTATTACTTGTTAAAATGTTAGGAATATCGTATAATTTTACAATGTTTGTAAATATGTGAGCACTATGTATCTATCACATAATTAATTTATCTGTCATTGCTGCATTTTTCATTCTTTTTACCTATCGTGGTATAGTAATCTTATTCTAGGTGCATCGTCTTCACATATAATTACATAATTAATGTATACAAGATATTGTGAAAAAAATTTAAAATAGTAACGGTGGAGTTTCTTGCCCATTCTTCTCCATAAGAAAACTACCTTTTGGAAGGGGCCACTATATTCAATTCTGTTTTTTGTAAATTTTGACGTTCAAAACTGCCTTTCATGTGCCTAATTGAAATACATTATTTGACTTTGACTTTATTGAAATGGGCTGTTGACAATTCTCTTAATTAAAAACGGTACAAATTTTATCGCAATTACATCTCAGCAACAAACAATGTTAAAAACTTGACTGAAATGTAATTGAGAAAATATATTGAGACTATATGACTATGAGATTTGAGTGCAAACGTTCTTAAAATATGGGAAGAAAAGGAGGTACAAGGTAGTCAAAGAAGAAAATGTTTTTGCCTGAGCTTTCATCTATGTTCAAAGGTTTGTTTTTTCTTGACTACATCCAGTCTATGCTATAACTGTAATAGCAAGTAAAAAAAGAAACAATAATTTATTAAATTAACCTGTACTTTGTGCCTGATTTTCCGAGAACTTTGATATTAAAGTAATAGGACCACTTCTTAATATACTTTCATTTATTCCCTGAGTTTATGAACAAATACGACCAAGTTAAATAAATAGTCAATCAACTCAGCCTATCGCAGTCCACTGGCTGGACATAGGCTTCTCCAAGGCTGCGCCACAACACCCTTTCCTCCGCCTTCCCCAACCAGTCTGTCCCAGCCACTTTCTTAAGGTCATCGGTCCATCTAGCTAGGGGGCGTCCCACAATACGCTCCAGGACTCGTCTGCTCCGCCGGCAATCGGTTAGTCAAATAAAAAGTCTAAACTTTAAAATACCTGCCTTAAATGAACTCGACGTCCATTTTTTACTATTTTGTTACGGATTTAGCGAATTAACAAATATATCCACAAATCGCTCTAAAGTTGAAACATCACTGTCACTAGGAGAATAAATTGCCTGCGTTGAAGCGCCCGAAACGGACGAAGCCCTCCTGAGGGCAATTTGGGGCAAGAAATACTATTGTAAAGAACTTTTCACACTGAACAAAGCCTTCACGTGTCACTACAAAACAGTCAAGAAAAATGTGAAATGGTTATTCTTATTTCGAAAGTGGAACATAATTCATTCCAAGAAAATGAATCCTTCATGAATAGAATTCAGTCGGGGTTTTGGGATGTCAGAAATATGAAATGAAATAATTAATAAAAAGGAAAACTTGGAACTTCTAGTTTAATTTAGAATTCTGTGATATTTACATAAAACCTGAAATATTGTTTAGCCTCTTTTACTTTTATTTTGGACTACTTAAACATTCATATGAGAGAGCATAGTCAATAAATACTGCATAATCAGCCTTCACACACACAGGACATAGACTTCCTCTCTATGAGAGGGAGTGGGCCATAATCCACCACGCGGGCCCAGTACGGGTTGGTGGGCGTCACATGTCTCCATGTGACATGTCTTCGAATTTTTGATTCTGGGCAATGCCGGTTTCCTCACGAAGTTTTCCTTCACCGTTTTGAGAGCAGTGGTGATGAAATAAATTACACAAAGTAATGTGCCTGCCTGGGTTCGAACCCACGACCTATCGACACGTAAGTCGGGACCGTTATTAACCACTGGGGCCCACTGCTCTGCGATAAATACTGACAAGATACAGTTAAATGAGCAATATTTTTGTATATATTTTTTGTACCTATATATTTGTAATCACGTTCTCAAAAACGACTGTAACGATTTCGATGAAAGTTGCAATATAGAGGTTTACGGGGCGAAAAATCGATCTAGCTAGGTCTCATATATGGGAAAATTCGTTTTCTCCATATTTTCTACCGAGCAGAGCTCGGTCGCCCAAAGCTTACAACAAGATGGCTGACCATGCCATGGCAGCATGGAATTAGTAAGTACCTACTACCATGGCAACATGGAATTAGTAAGTACCTACTATCATGGCAGCATGGAATTAGTATGAACTTACCTATACTATTAAATTTACATTCTCTATTTTCACCAGAGCAGAGCTCGGTCGCCCAGGTACTAGGTAGTAACGCTCTGAAAAAGTATAATTATTAATAATTTGATTTCTTATATGACCAATACAAGTAGGTGAGGCCATGGAAATAGCTACAATCTCTACTGGCACTATGTTTTACGAAAAAAAACAAAATCTTCATACTTCATTTTATGAAAGTATGCAACCTTCTTAGCTGTTTCCATAAGTTACAATACACTTGAGTTTTCACACCCACACCGCGTAACTGACTGCCATGATAACGTACAACTTTTTTGATTTCTTTCAGCTCCTTATTATTTTTACTTGATAAAACTCATGGGAATTCTGTATTTTCACTAGATCATTCTTACATTCTTGCTTTTAATGTAGGCGTAAGATATTGGCTGTCTTCCAATGTTAACAATATTTAGACCGCCTACAGATTTGCTTACTCACTTTGAGTTGTGCTGAAAACAGAACCATAGCTAATACATAAAGAAAGGTTATTATTAAGGTGGATCCGCTAAGAAAGCCCGCTAATTTCTTTTTTTTTTACGCATTTGAATTTGTAGGTCAGTGTCAGGTTCGCGACCGTAACAAATATGGCTTTAATATAATCATTAGAATCAGCAATACAACTCCTTAAGTTAGAATTGGCCTCAAATGACATGATTTCATGAAATAGTCATTCAATAGGGTAATATGAACTTAGAGAGCTGTTGTATTGTTTATATTGTGATTATAATTATACCTATATACATATAAACATTTGATACGGCCGCGAATCATATTTAGATCAACATACAACCTGATACTAACCTGCAAATTGCAGAAAACATAAGAAAATTTGAA
The DNA here is from genome assembly GCA_949128155.2 of Xanthia icteritia. Classification (NCBI taxonomy): domain Eukaryota; kingdom Metazoa; phylum Arthropoda; class Insecta; order Lepidoptera; family Noctuidae; genus Xanthia; species Xanthia icteritia. The sequence goes on along the minus strand of OX421942.2, from coordinate 7,294,947 downwards.
TTTCGCGGGCTACTCTGACGATTTCCCCTTTTTATAAAGCAGTAATAGCCTAGTGGTGTGACCGTTGGACTCCCAAGTCATTGGTCTCGAATTTGAACTCAAAGCGCACCTTTGATTTTTCGGATTCATGTTCGTATTGAATAATTATCACTTGCTTCAAAAAAGATGAAGTAAAACATCGCGAGGAAACTGGCATGCTTGAGAGATATTTCTCAATGGCATGTGAAGCCAAGTCAGAGGCCCATGGGTGGCATAAAAACTCTGAAACCAAGTTAGTCATTAATGACACGAAAAATAAAGCTTTAAATAATAAAGGCTTTCCACGAATTTGTTTATCTCCAAGTCGAGTCAATAATGGAGCTCTTTAGAAGCTATTTTCGTATTCATATTTATGTGTTGTGGTATTTATTTTAGGTTTGCGAAGGGCGATCGGAAATCATTGTCAGAAATCTATTACTTCTATTTTTGTATAGGTATTAGAATCCTACGCAAACCAATACAAAAAAGAATTTATTGGTAATGTTATTTATAGTTTATTAGCTTTCGTTTGCGCTGAGGTCGGAAATTATCCCACTAGAACGTACTGCCGGGATAAAAAGTATCCTATATGTTAATTCATATTTTAAATTATCTGTGTGCCAAATTTAATCCAAATCCGTTCAGCCGTTTTGGCGTGATTGAGTAACAAACATTCAAACATATAAACTTTCAAATTTATAATATTATATATAAGGTCCCATTAAAATAGATGGACAATCTTTTAGAAATCATTCAGACCATCAAAATAAGGACAATGGTAAAAAAATAATAAGAAAAACGCACAAGAAAAATAAATCAGCTAATGATAATACACTAAAAATGTTGGTTACCCAATGCCATTTATTATTTTAGGTCAAAATAAAATCATCATAAGCAGTGTTTTTTTTTTGCTTGGATATCTTTGGTTAGACGTACTGAACGCTGTGTTAAAATTTGTCCATCTATTTTAATGGGACCTTGTATACATATTTTTAGATAGTAGGATAGGATTTTTCGAAAATAATATTTGTTATTTAATATCACAACGTTTATAAGTGACATGATATTGAAGTTAAGTAGGTGTACGGAGATGTTATAAGCATGGTGGATTCGGTGAAAGCTTTTGATTATTAAAATTTATATGCCTAAGTGCTGAGTAAGTATAATTCTTTTTCAGTTTGTATTTAAAGTGTATTTAAATAAATTGTAAATATTTGAACTAAAATATTGAATACAATCCATACTGCAATAGGATCGAATAACTTCATATCTAAGCAGTTTGAAAACAAAATCCCGTGAACACGATGACCATATCTGTTATCGCCCCGGTACTATAGTGGCCGAGCGCTGTAAGCAGAAATAGTCCTTACGGTGTATAGATATGAACTTCTTCGATGGTACATACTTACTTAATATTTTAATTCGAAAGTGACTCTATCTGTCTGTTATTTTTCACGCCTTAACGGCTGAACGATTGCGATGAAATTTAGCAAGTAGGTAGTTCAAGACCTGAGTTAGGACAAAGGGTACGGTTTATTTCGGTAGTAAGTTTCTGTGAGCTAATTTCCTACCGCCACGCGGGCTGAGCCATGGGAAAAAGCAAGTAATTTATTTATAACTAGTTTCCACCAGCGGCTTCGCGCGCGTTATCTCTTCATAAATTATAGCATAGGCGACTCAGTGATAATACAGCATTCAACCGGTAAATAATAATTTTTAAAATCGGTCCAGTAGTTTTTGAGTTTATTCATTACAAACAACAATACAAATCTTTTCTCTTTATAATATTAGTGCGGAAAAAGATAATGCACAATTCCATTAATTAAAACCACAGATGAATATAGATGTTTCACTCCGCATTTTAGGTATGAAGCACTAATACAAGTGGGTACGTGGTGGGCTCGACGTGTCGAATTCAGTGGGTGTAACGTAGTCAGAGGCCCTAGTATAAGTTTCTTTTAACCATCTTGAATTTAAGCATCGACCGCGATCGGCGCTCCGATTGGCCTTTCACTGGCCTTCACTGGCCTTCACTGGTGAAGGGCCAATTGGAGCACCGAACGCGGTCGATGCGTAAATTCGAGATGGTTGAAAGAAACTCACACTAGGGCCTCAGGAGATATAAGAGTTACGCGATAGAAAGAGAAGCAAGTTCTAGGTGAATATAATTGTAGGTAATTAGCGCTGTGCGACCTGAATTGCACTTTATTGTGTCGTAGCAAGAGTCGCTTTTTATTTAAATGATTTTGCGGAGTGAACCATCTGTGCTAAAACGCAAATCTTTTAAGAGAAACTAATTATTTCCAGTGACAAGTTCTCATCTCTTTGGCTTGATTCCTTGCCAATAAAGGTTAAAGAACTAATTATGTCGGGGAACACATAAAAGTGACTTTTATGCCTCTTACTTTGACGTTATTTTCTCTTTAGAGCACCTCAGTACTCGCATGAGGCTTATTGGTTTCTTTATAAAGCTTTGATATACCTATCTAAGAAATACAGGACAGCGACAACAGGACGCGAAAGAATATTACAGGAATTTATATTTTTAGGTTTCATTTGCTATTATTAAGCTATCATAGTTAGTTTTTATCACCTTTTGATGGAGTTTACTCACGTACATAAAATCATTTAAAAAAAAAACCGGACAAGTGCGAGTTGAACTCGCGTGGTAAAGGTTCCGTACGATTAATATATTATCTACCATGTATTAGTACCAAGAACAAACTTAACATTGTAGTTGAAAAACATGTTCTTCCATACATTTCAACTACAAATATAAGTTTGTACGCACAATATTGAGAGATTTACCATGTTAATTAATGACAATAAATAGACTTTTTACTAGTTTTCCTTTAATATATAAATAAAGAACCATCCTCAGTATATTTTCCAAAAATTTTGGCTCAGCAGTTTCGTAGATAAGGGTAAATCATCTAATCATAATGTGTGCCAAAATTCCAACTAAACTGATCCAGTAGCTTTGGAGCAAATTGGCTGTAACAGACGGACAGACAGCCAGCCAGCCAGACAGACCGACATACGAGTGACCTAAGCATAAGGCTTCCGTTTTTTATTCGGACGTCCGGAACCCTAAAAACCATAAAAAAAACAATCATCAAATCAAAATGTAGATAATAGGGATGATGCCTGGGTCAAAAAAAGAAATTATATTTAGTCCGTCAGTCATATAAACAAAAAATATTAGACTCGTATTTTTTGTTTTATCGTATTAAAAATGACTTAGATAAAACGCATTAAAGTTGGGGAGTGGGGGTCGCTACGTTACAAGTATAAAATCTACATACTCGTGACGTCATGGCACATTTTAACTCATTGTATCGCCGTAATCGTTTGACAACGTAAAACGAGAAAAAATACGTGTACGTTATTTTTTTAATCTAACAAGCGGACAAAAAAAAATTTTTTAGTGATCATCCCTATTGTGTAGCAATTTCAGAGTTCCTAGATATAAACCATAGTAACACAGCACAACATCAATCCTGTTCTCTCCGAAATGTAAGGCAGAGGTATGAATAAAATAGAATGAAATTTTACGGCACGCGGCACGGTTGACGCAGTGATTAAGCGATTGACTGCTGCGCTGCGTGTCGCGGGTTCGATTCCCGCACGGAACAAATATTTGTATGACCTACAATTAGTTGTTCCGGGTCTGGCTGTTTGTGTATGTGAGTTTAAATGTTTGTAAACGCACCCACGACACAGGAGAAATTCCTTGTGTGGGGCAAAGTTTAAAAAAAAAGAAAAAAAAAAAACAGTTTTTTCAAGATATACAGCAATTCTCGGACAATTGTTACAGAAATGTCCGTTACAATAAACGAAGTGGGAAACGAGAGGAGGAGAACCAAGGTAGCCGACATAGCCCAAGAATTGCCAAACTTAAGTGGCAATGGGCAGGGCACATTGGTCGCAGAACAGATGGCCGATGGGGTCGTGAGGATCTGGAGTCGCGACTCCGTACCGGAAGACGTAGCATTGGAAGGCCTCCATTAAGGTGGGACCTTGTAAGGTCGAAGTAGCGGTGCTTGGGAGAGGCCTATGTCCAGCAGTGGACGTCTTTCGGCTGAAATTATGACTGACATCTCGACATAGAAATCTCGATGTTTTCTTAAGTCAGAAAAACCGTGCGAAGCAGGGCAGGGTCGCTAGATTTTCTATATTCTTGTGGCGGCATCTACATCGCCACATGCGAACTACGCACACAAAAATCCTGACGTCACAAAAATTCTGCATCGCGCAATTAGAGTTTACCGCGCGAACGATATATGTGACTATCTGACATCAATCGTTGGGCAGTTGCCCGCCAAACACGATACCCGTCTGGTCGGAGGATCCTTCCTTTTCTATAGAGGATCAGTGAACTTTACATCCTGTTCCTCATACCTCTAAATTGGTGATTCCGAGTATGAACGTCAACGCAGCCTTCGTGCAACTACTTCAGCGTGACGTCATCATCATCATAACTCCTTCGTAAGGCGAGTCACACAGCCAGCCAGCACTTCAAATGGGTATCCTGATCACCAGCATGCAGCGAACGCGCATTCCTGGTCATCACTCTCAGCCTCATCAGCAACCTTGGCACAGCTCCTGCACTTTCGGCTGGTCTCACAAGCAGGGCCCATTCTACCCTCTCTTGATCGACGCCAGAAGTTAGCCACAACCCGGCGCTAATAGTCCAAAAGCCCAAAAGTCACACTTAAAGATCACTGCACACCAGACCATCGCATCACGTCCTTATCACGGTGCGGCTCGATGGTTATTTGCTAGTGTACTGACTGCAATTCAATTTCCCACTATATTCATTCATTTTATAATGCAGCACCGGAAAAAAAAAACAAAATAGTCAATCATAGGGACTGCCGACAGAAGTGAAACCTTAAAACTGGTATCAGCGCCATCTATATTCTATAGTGCAGCGCTACGGCGCGAGCATGTTAGTGACGCGAATCCATAAGTTTATCCCCTACCAAAAATTGCTCAACGTGCCTAAAGAAGTTTTCTCTTCAAAAACACGTCGTACCTATATGATCTCCTATATTAAACTGCCAAGAAAATTGCAGTTACAAGCCGTTTATTATTCACATAACAGGTAAACAAGTAGGTAAATAAAAGGCATTAAATGCCCTCTTAAATCTGAAACATTATTGCAGTCTACTGGTACATTAATGTGCTGTAATTTGGTAGCAACTTTAGACATGGCGCACACTATGCGACGTGCGACTGCGAATGCTCGGCGACTAGATATAGATCAATGATAATATGGAGAGGCCTTATTTGATATTTCACGATAATATCGATAAATGTGTTAGAAATTATAAATGCGTACAATAGTGCTAATAAAATTCGTGGTGACGTAAGTGCGTTGAAAGTACAACTTTTGTCACGGATCGCCTTCTAGCCGTCAGTAGTTCGAAAACGCTTGGCTTGTATGGAAAGTAAATACAATGCCGCCTGTACCAACAGCTGCCGAGGCGTCTCCGTGGTACACATAGTATTTCTTGGTACACCAACAAGATTACAATGCTCACATTGGGTCTCAATAGAAGGCTGAAAGTCATATCAGTCTATGCCTGGATTTTCCCTACGTGATCGAATCAGAAATTAAGAGATCCGTAGGAGAACCAAGATAACCAACATAACCTGAAGAATTGCCAATCTTAAGAGGCAGTGAGCAGGGCACATTGCTCGCCGAAAGGTTCTGGAATGGCGACCGCTTAACGGAAGACGTACCGCTTAACCACAGACAGATATCCTGGTGAAGACCGCAGGAATCCGCTGGATGCGAGAAGCCGGTCAAAGTGGCGGTGCTTGCGGAAGGTCTATATCCAGTAGTGGACGTCTTCCGGCTGAAACAATGATGATGAAGAAGATACGAATACTGTGGTACCTACTGATCACATTTAGCATTCTAACGTTTCTCAAAAATTCAGCAAATACGATTTCTCTGTAATATTTAATTCACTAACTAGAAAACAGGCTGATGGCAAATTTACGAGTTATCTTAAACCTTAAGAGTAGAGATTCTACTCTACTTTCTGCGAAATTATAATTCGAGTTTGGAAGCCGACATGTCGTCGGTATAGACAATTGAATGTTGTACTGTGGGAATTCTGCTTAACATTTAATGAGAATTCATCGTGATTGTCATAGAACAAATTGTAGGCAGATCTGTCTGTGTTCTAAAGGGAATATCTTTGGACCAAGCCAGATAATCATACTTGACGAACTGAGTTTCTCTCTGTTGGTTGACGTCATTTATCTTATATGCTATACCCACATGTCACACCAGTTCCTTCAGCCGTCATAAACTAAGTCAAATCTTATAATGTACCCCAAGGTACACATCAGAGACAACAAAAACAATTTCATCAGTACATAAACACGTTCACTGGTTTACTTAACAGCTGAAGTTTTTGAGTAGAACTCGACAACCCCTGTTTAGAGTTCATAAGAACTTTCGGTTAAGGTTGTGGTACACGCCGGTAAAATCTCTGCATCTCGTCACTTGGTATATATCCCTGTTGTAAATTGTAAGTACTGTGTGCGGTAACAATTTGTTTTTATTGTTGTCAATACTGGGTATATCTAGTAATGTTTTGCACTTGGAGTGAAAATGTTCAAGTTTTCTAAAATGAATTCAATCAAGATAAATGTTTAAGCTTTATCCACAAAAAGAATGAAGTTCCTTTCGCTGTACATTATGTATTAAATAACAGGCACAATGAAATACATTAACAACGTAAGAAAGTAAATAATGAAAAAAAAAAGTGTCGTGACGGTAACAAGTTATACTTTTTCGGTCAAGCTTTCATTCGCCAAGTGTGCAGAGTCCAAACGTGCGATAAATTCCAAAAATATAAGCCAATGTCCAAATATTTGACATCGACTTAATTGCACGTTTCATATTTATTTAAATTCTCGATGCAGTATTTTTTCATATAATTTTCTCAAAGTGACACCAGCCTTTATTTAACCGGTAGTCGCGAATGACATGCTTTTTATTCGAATGTCTGTGACAACAGAGTATGATAACAAAATAAAACTACTTTTGAGCCAGTGGCGTTGAATCACGATGAAAGGAAAGTAAAGTAAATAAATGGAAAACTACTAAGTAAACAGAAAAGAGAAAATACAAAAAAATACTACTATCTTTAGCTGTCCCTACAAAAAACATGATTAAATTGTTAAGATTAGCTTTAAAAGTATTTTCTTTGAGAAAAGACTATTTTTTGTCTCGGAAATAAATACACCTGTTTCCAATTAATACTATAATTGGGTGCCCCAATGCGAAACTAGAAATAAAGATAAAATTGATCAACCATTTTTCAGATTATCTAAAGTACGTACATCTTTTATGGGGTACTGTGTTAAATGTTACAACAAAATACCTTGTGATATTTTGCAATTAAATGAAAGAAAATTTAAAGCTCATATTAAAAGTACACTTTGTAAACAAGCATATTACAAATTAGAGGATTATATCCAAGATAAGAGTGCTTGGAAACATGCTGGTCCTGCTCCATAGGATAATTTAGAATCAAGACAAAATCAAACTGGTTGCAAATTTAAGTGTATATTTTATTTTTTATTTTTATTATATGACATTGATTTTACTTTCTATGACCAATTCCTCGCACACTGACTTATTAATTGTGGAATCTTAGGAGGATCGTCTACTTTTACAATGTTTGTAAATATGTGAGCACCATGTATCTATCACATAATTAGTTTATCTGTTGTTGCTTCATTTTTAATTCTTAATTCTTTTTACCTATTGTGGTATAATAATTTTATTCTAGGTGCATCGTCCTCACATATATAACTAATGTACTTATACAAAATATTGTAAAACATTTTAAAAGAGTAACGGTGGAGTTTCTTGCCCATTCTTCTCCATACGAAAACTACCTTTTGGAAGGGGCAACTAGAATCAATTAATTTTTTTTGTAAATTTTTGACGTTCAAAAGTGCCTTATACGGGCCTACTTGAAATAAATGATTTGACTTTGACTTTGACTTTGAAAAATCACTAAGTCCATTTTTTCACTTTTCAACTGTGAGCAAAACAAGTACAAAAATAAATTCTGAAAAGGTCTCGAATATGTTACAGAAATAAAAATACCACCAAATCACATTAAAAAAATATGCCTATATCTTTATATGAAAAAATAAGTTTTGGACTTAACATAAATCAACAGGATTTAGGGTTTTTTTTTCTAAGCACAGCTATTTTATAAAAACTAAAATGTCTACCTTCTGGTTGAGATCAATAACAATCTAACTTCTTTAATAAAATTATACCATTCTCTGTCATCATCATCAGAGTATTCCTCATTTTTATCAATACATATCTCAGATTCGCTAAGGTCAGGGGAGGTCGCACCAGGCGGCGGCCGAACTACCGACACGCGGGGTTGCGACAATCGCCAACAGGATCCGGCAATTGGGACTCGAGGTGGCCCTGCACAAGTTCGAGGCCATGTGTTTTCATGGTCCTCGGAACGCGCCACCGTCGGGTTCCCAAATAATGGTATGAGGAGTTCACACCGGTGTCAAGTCGACGATGAAGTATTTGGGACTCGTCCTCGACAGCCGGTGGAACTTCCTGGTGCATTTCTGACGTTTGGCTCCCAGACTGGAGCGGGCCGGGGCTGTCTTGAAGCGGCTCCTGCCCAATTCAGGTGGTCCAAACGCCTCCTACCGGAGGCTCTACACGGGGGTCATGCGGTCCATGGCCCTTTACGGGGCACCGGTGTGGGCGGTACTCCATTCTTTACTATAGACGAGATAATATAATATTAGGTAAATATTATATTATATATATGAAATACTTATTTCAAGTTCATTCCAGTCGTTTATTAGGCCAGAGAAATTAGCAGTATTATTCAAAACCTTTTGAAGATCCGTAATTTTCAAACCGCTGAGAAATTAACAGGGACGTAGGCTCGTTTGAATATTATTAGAATTTCAAGACTTTCGCAAATCGGTTTATATTTTCTTGAAATCTAATTTCAGCCCGCATGGCGAAGTTTTGCGACAGCTGTTCAATAAAAATTATAATAGTTTAGTATTCAAGGTGTCTGTGTCTTTTTAATAAAGGGCCTACTCTGTGAATTTTTGTACTTTTACTTTAGTATGCCTCCTTGTTTTTTTGATCACATCGATTGGAAACTGTTTTGCATAAAAGACTGTAAGGGCAAAGTTACATTTATTTGTCTGTGCTCTCGTATCGGCGAGAGCATGAACTTGTCGGTTGCTCAAATTGTGGTAGAAATTAATGCTTTAATTAGTCAGTCAGCATATTGCACTTCTACTTATCAAACGTAACGAACGTTCCAATTACTTATAAAAAAAACCAAAGAAGATCAACCCACAAAATTGCGCTTAAGTATTTACCCTCTTCTCCATACAATGAATTCAGTATTTCCACTTGACAAAAGGCTAAAGCATAGAGGTCAGCTCAGTTCGCCTTTTCATCCTGCCGTTATTTCCGATATCTCAATTCTATTTTCCCTAAAGATATTGGCCGTTGTGTATTTACATCCTAAGGCTCTGTCCTACAGTCATACTGAACGAGATTGGCGTATGTATTCACACATAATATATTCTGGAATTTGATATCCGTACGTACCCCTTAATACGTTTTTACAACAAACTCCCAAGCCATGTTAAAGAACTGAGCCTCAATAAATTTTAATTATTTATTAAACTCAAACTATATCAAAAAGGTTTCTATAAAGTTAAAGATTACTTAGACGACAAAAAGGCTTGGTTAGCTAGTTCGCTAGTTTATCATTTGTGAATTCCGAGTTACAGCTTTAATTGCTATATGTAAACGGGCACGCCCTTTATGCCTGGAGGCTTTCATTCGGGTATTAAGTTCTTTTTACTTTTTTTGTTGGTATATTGGCGTGTGCTAGGTGACATTTAGAAAATAATTTAATTTAATGTTTTGTGTTGCGTAAAGTAAATTATTTTGCATATGTACTATTGCATAGAATCAAGTTTTTCTAACTTTTCAGACAGTTGTGCTGCTGGGGAGTTTGTTGCGCCACTTCTTCTTCCCAGCTAAAGCACTAGGAAGTGGTGAAGTGTGGGCGTTTTTGGGGGACTGTCTTATGTAATTTTGACGTTCGAAAAGTGCTGATTTTCAGCCTAGTTTGAATAAATGACTTTTGAATTTGAATTTACAAAAACTGTAGAGTGTATGCATAATCGTTTGTAAACAGTCTCATCTGTTTGCACTTATACTCTATACTTGTTTATTGCACAAATTAGTACGATGGTGAATTTGCGTATTAATTTGTGCAATAAAAAGTGGAGTGACGATCTATAGTTCAGTTCAATCACCCGCACTACATACTTGCTGATTAGCTAATCTGATTACCGCAGGATAATCTAATTCTCGTATAGGTCAAAGTAAGTGCTAAACACGACAAAGCTATACGTGCTACCTTAGGTGCGGGACATACACAAGTGGCGAGAGGCGCGGTTTCATATTTCAGGTTTTATATTTCATACAAAATGTATACGTATGAACGACGTGGCGCGAAACATACACAAGAGGCGTGGCGCGGGCGAGGCGACTGTGCGGAGCGGGCGATGTGTGTATGTTCCGCGTCACGCCATCGTCACGCCCGCGCCACTCACCATTTGTATATGTCCCGCGCCTTATAGTGATTGGTCATCTTTAAAACATGCTCATTACCTTATAAACAAAAGCGCAACGCCCCACCTACATTTCTTTCAACTCGCCTTCTCTATGACTACAGCTTCATAAATGCACGTTCACTGTCGCACGCAGTGGTTTCTAAACACTTTATGGTCCTATCATTCTCTGTGTTGGTACCGCCTACAAGCAAAAAGTCTATTCTTTGTTTTTAGTATGGTTTTGTTTTATTTAACAGTAGGTTTGTTTTAACATCTGCATCTTTTACATATATTTAGGTAAGTACACTGCTGAAAATAATACTTTGTACTAAAGCACTACAGTGAATCTAGAACGAGCATGTATGATATAAATTAGACAATTGCATAAAATTTTACAACTCTGTCTATAATCACGCTTTAGAAACAGCAAACTAAATCATTTTTTAGAACATAGTATAAAAAGTTACAGTAGGACAAAACCGAAACTCGGACCAAAAGCCACTAAAACCGTAATGAAGAATAACGTACCTATCTACTTGAACAATCTGTATCCCACAAACTACAAACTGGACCAGTAACTACAACACTAACTTACGTGACACAAAGCTTCTAAACTATACATACAGTTATTGTGTTTTACAGTGACTACGATAAGTTATAACTAGGACAATACGAAGATTTTATGTTTTACCCCACCGACTATAATAGACAGTGGTAATAAAAAGCAACCGTAAAGTCTCGATAAAACAATGCTTCTCGGTTATACCGCAGAGTAAAGTATATCAAGAAGTATCATACAGTTTTGGACTGACATTCAAATACGTAGTTGCAACAATGTAGGGGTAAAAATAATATGTAAAAATATTATTAAAAAAAATTGTTATGTTATGTTGTAAAAATAATAGTTTTGCTATTTATTATAACTAGTGTAGTACAGTCAGTGATCTGCATACATGGCCACCTCTTCCGCTCTTCTACTTTGTAAAAGGGGTCAGGTAATGCAGAATACTAACCGTACAAGAGTATTTATAGAACCTTTACTAACTATATAATGAGCCTCCGCGAGCGTTAACTTCGGGGCCTTGTACGCTTTCCAAAGGTCTGGGACCCCACGGTCCTGAGTTATGTAAACACATATTATTGTCCCGAACTTTTTAATTCAGGCCTTTCATTCATTTGATTGTAACCATCGTGTTTTCACGAATTTATAGATTGCAAACATATTATGTATTGGTAAAGGTCACATGTTTAAAAAAAAATCTTCACTCGTCCCGTCGAGCTGTGTCTGACAGCGTAGTGTAAAGTGATCCTTCTGATATGAATCTGTACTGTGACACCACTAGCCACTTTTAGTACCGTTCTAGCGCATCGGACGCTGGCTTGTTTGATAGCAAGTAGGTACAGTAAACAAGCTACGGAGGGTCGATTAAAAGCTGAATATGTTGGAACGGAACTCGGTTTGTGCACACATTCCCACTTTATTTCTGGCTTTTACACATTTTTCGGCGGTTTTAAACACTATGCTGTTTCGTGGTAGGAAATGGTTGGATATTAAAAAGTTCTTAACTTATGAGACTGTAAACCCGCTAGTAAACATTTTATCTCAGGACCTTGTTCCAAAGAAAATTTTGAAGTTTTGATAAACTTTTCATAGTTATTCTCGTTGCAGCTGCTGCTGCTAAACGATTTTCTTTTTCGTTACCGATAATAGAGGTTTCCTTAAATTCCACATGGATATTAACAGATACCTGTTAATGTCCTATAGAGCATACGGTCTATAGGTACCTAATATTTTTTCAAATGTTTTCATGCATTTCCTAAGTATCTGAATTCAGTTTCACGCAGATTACGTTAGATGACGGATTACCTTATGCCTAGTTCGTCAGAGAATATTACAAAAATTATAAGTACTAAAAATCAACAGAAGCATATAATAAAATCGCAGTAAGATCGAATCAAATGAAGCTTGATTGTAAATAATGCTGAAAGCAACTAAGTGTACACACGAGGGGTTGATTCCCCCATATTGGTTCGGTAATATGAATATTACACAGAAATCTCGCACGAAATCGGCATATATTAATATTTACCTACTCGCTACGGTAACACACAGATAAAAGACAATGTTAACAGAACAGTGTTGATGTTAATATTAAACGTTTTACGGTGCAGGATAGCCTTTACCAGAAGTAGTCATCGTATAAGGCCTTTTCCGCACTGGTCGGTGCGTCAGCGGTGCGGGATTAACATGGTTGGTGTACTCGGTACCGAAAGCTCACCGAGTGCCTATATTTCAATGAGCGTTTCCTGATTGGCTCGGTATGCGCGGTAGCGGGGCGGGATCGTTTCGGTTTACCGCGTGTCGATAGAAACATTCAGTGCCCGCTAGGTGTTTTGAAACACGTTACATGTTTTAATTGAAAATATATAATACTAGTTACGCCCCGCGGTTTCACCCGCATAAATCTCGATTCCGTGGGGATATCGGAATAAAAAGTATTCTATATCCTAACCCAGGTACTGGTCTACCTATGTGCCAAATTTTATCTAAATATGTTCAGCTGTGATAGCGTGAAAGCCTAACAAACAAACAAACCCAATTTCGTATTTATAATATTATTTGGATATTTTTCAATTTACGAATGTCGCCAATAGCGCTTTCGTTTTTTTTTTGTAAACGGAGAGTAATTTAACAAGCCACAACATCTTTATCACTCGATAACGACATTTCCTTGCGAGGAATTATGCGGTACTTACTGCACAAATTATACCGAAAACATAACGGCAGTTCCGTAAATGAAAGCAGTGCGGTATCGTTTCGGTATACAGAGTATCCTATACCGCACCGCTGACGCACCGACCAATGAGGAAACGGCCTTAGTGGTTCAACAGCTTCAATATCATCAGGATTGTGTCGGAGTATAACAGTTCGTAGACGTGGTACGACATCGGGTCCCCTGGCATGATGTCATCAGAAGACAGCTGTCACGCAACCATCGATGCAATGCTCAGCTAGAGCCAGAGAAATCAGCCAGTGTCACTGTCTTATCCGAACTCTTTGCTGGATCCTAGTAACTTCACAACAACACTAGGTGGCGCCACTTGTTGCGCCGTCAAGTACCTAACTTTTTGTTTGGCCCGATTATTTTTGGACACTTAAATCTTTTCTCCCTTTTATTATAATATGGCAGAAAAAGTACTCAATCTAAGATAAAACAAATATAGCTACTTGACCCAAGTGATACCCAAACCAAGTTAATCTATTCCTCGCATGTCAATGTTTAATTACTTCCGTAGCCTACATTAATAAGTATTCCTCATGCAAGCCTCCCATTTACGAAGCCGTCTCATTAGATAAATGAGTATATATTTATTTATTTATTTAACAGTTTGTGTACACACATATGTATAAACAGACAGGAAAAAAGGAACAGAAAAATACGTACAAAGGTGCTTATTTCTAAAGAAATCTCTTTCAGCATACCTACAATACCAGCATACCTAATTGGAATGAGTGATCGAATGCAACCAGAATCAGTTTCTGGTTGCATGATGTAAAGTTTATTTTTGCAGGCAACCGTTTCATGTTTATCATTTTATTTAAAATGCAAAATTGGTTGCGTTCAATCACTCAAACAAATTAAGAATCAGTTTCAAAATTGTAAAAGAAGCATAGTTGTTCTGTAGGTATTAGAACACTTTTGAGAGGTAACGCATGGAGAGGGAGTTCCCCCCCAGCAATCCCCGGGTTTCTTTACCTCAGATACGAGTAGGTAGGTACCGAGTCAGGCTACTGTCACAGAATAAATAGATACAGAAGGTCAGCTTCATTCAACGAGCGAAAACGCACGCACACATAGATGCATACGGAAATCTCATTGTATCGCATGGAGGGGCTTACCCTTCAAAAGTGTTCTATACCTACACGTAACTATGCGTACTACCTGCAATATTGTCTCTCCTGTTACTTTTAATCCATGCAACCAAAGGTTGTCTGTAAAAGATCGCTTTAAGCGATAAGACCGCCCATTGTGTCACCCTATGTAAAATTACTAAATTTTGTGTCTGTAATTTTTATGGTGTACAATAAAGAGTATTCTATGTATCTATGCTTCTTTTACAATTTTGAAACTGATTCTAAATTTGTTTGAGTGATTGAATGCAACCAATTTTGCACCCATGTGCAAATGGAGTCCACAGGGGTGGTTTTAGTGAGATAAAAATCCCACACTCCCCCCGGTTTTATTCCGGGCGACTTTTGAAGGTAAAGCCCAAAAAAAAAGGTATTGGACACACTTATTTATATTTTCATTGTAATGTTTCGTTTACGTCCCATGAGATAACAAGAAAATAGACTAAAACTTTTTGCTGAATTTAAAAACTTCGCTAGACGCATTGAAACAAAATTTCATCTGCCGCATGTACCATCAATTCAATTTGAGTGGTTAGCTGTCACTCACAGTTTGTGTCTTAAAAGGCGGGTTACACACGACAGACAAGGTTAAGAGATTATTTTTCTATTTAGATTAATACAGTAAAAAAACTGACTTCTTTGTGAGGCAGGTGAACTGGTAGAACAGTATTGAATAACAGCAGGTGGCTTAATTTCACGGATCAACAACTCTCGGCGTCTCAACCGAAGCACGAAGTCGAGCATACCCCGTCTTTATTATACGCATACCCGTAACGGGCCTTCGTTTAATCAATGCTTAGATATTTACAGTAAACTGTCGATCCCAGACTTAAATATTTAATTTCATACATAATTTTTAGTTATAACAGCAGAAAAAAAAACCAAATTAATTTCGTGATAAGATCTAAAAATAAATGAAGACCTTTTTTAATCTTGATTCGAACTCGTGGATAATGTTACGGTAATTTCAGCGAAAATTAAGTCTGGTATAGTGAAAAAAAATGGGAATAATCGTGCGACAAAATTATCACTTCAATGGCGAGCTTTAATCCAAGATTATCTCCAACAAAAGAAATTAAATAAACGTTTGGGGTCCCAGGGTATTCATTTTCAAGAGTATTGAAGTTTGGACGACGACCTTTGATGTGGCACAAGGTAATCTCGGTTACAAACGGTCTAATAAAACTTTGAAAACACCTTCACAGTATAATATTACACTTAAATGTATTTATTTTCTAGTCTCTGTATTTCTAGCGAATTATTTTTTTAGGCATCGTAATGAATGGTTTTATAAAAAAGTTTTTAATTAAAACTACATAAACCAAGGGAATGGCAGCGTCCCGACCAAGACACCCAAAAGAGCTTTGGCCTTTTAGAGGCATGAGGAACAGGGTGTACCAGACGGGTGTCGTGTCTGGTGGGCAACTGCCCTACGATTGATGTCGGAAAGTTATATATATGTTGATCCCGCGGTAAACTTTACTTGCGCGATGCAGGATTTGAGTGACGTCAGGTTTTTGATGCACAGTTCGCATGTGGCGATGTTGATGCCGCACAGCTTTGTCATATCTTTTGTTGAAGCTAGAGCGTTTCAAAATATTGTAGACTCGTCTTTAAAATGTCATCCTGACACAAAAATATAATTAACTTAAGTAGACATGTTGGTGACCTTTTGCACTTAAGACATTTATTAATAACAATTTGGGTCAAAATTTGTAGTATTTTAGACCTATAACTTTATAAATCTGAATAAATGATGGTCCTGTAATGAACTCGGGTCTAATTTAAAGTTAGCAACAGACGGAAATCTAATAAAGGCTGTAAAAGAGCTGATTGAAAGTTAAGGAAGAAATTACCAGCAAGTTTTTGCTTACCGTTAGGTTGGTTGGTTAGCAATGGAAATTTTTCATGAAATATTCCTACGCCATATCCAATATTGAATAGCTTGCATAAGGCGGTTTGTAATCTTGTGAAAACAGAAAAAAGACTGAACTAAACTGGAATTTATGAGCATAGAATCTATACAACCAATGAAATTTCTTCGTGACTTTCATGTAGCCTCTGCATGTTATTTTTCAGGTTTTTTTCAAAGATTCTTATAACATCTTACTTTTTCATAGGTAAAAATATTAAAAGTTCGTGGTATTAGACATTTATAGCTAAAGCATAATGTGTTCTTGAACTTCAAGACTGGAATGGAAAACCATTCCGGTCGTTGTGCCCATTTCAAGTTTAAAACATTTTCCTCCAAAACCTAATTTCTTAAGAAAACAGTGCTATGAAGCGAACAGGCCTCGATCACCAAGTCGTTTGAGCCAGCAAATTGGAGACACGTGTCTTGAAAATTTTAACGAAGTTCTGGATCTTGGAAAGCATTTGTCTGGTGTAAAAAAATAGAAGTTTCTTCTAACTAGGTCATGCTAGATTTTAGTTTCAAGACGGATAATTTTTTAGTCTCAAATGGTTGAGATTTATCGTGATATTTTAATGGTAAGAGGAAGTTAAATAACATAATCATCATAAATACCAAAACAATAGAATATATTCTTTAAAAAAATCAAGAACCAAAGCAATTGTTTGCTGCGAAAAAATCAGTAACCGAGAAAATAATGATCACAAATCAGTGACTGTGGCAATCACATTATTTAAATTTGAATAACGGCATAAAGAAAAATTCCTTTTCTCCCCTACAAAGTATAATGCCAAAAAGAATATAACCACAAGAATAAGAATAATAATCCAGCCCAATGCTTGCAATTTTTTTAAAGCATAAACTGTGATCCTTTCGAAGCCACAAGTTATGGAAATACCAAAACATCATGAATTTTAACTGCTTTCTGCGCGAAATGGTGTTCATTGTTGGTTAGATTAAATTTCCAACGTTTCAACATGGAAGTGATGAATATTTCCACGGGAATATGTGCGGGATATAAAGCGAGCAGAAGAAAGTTCTAGCAAGTTGAACTAATAAAGAAAACTGTGGGTTTCAAAGCTCATTGTAGATTATTTGTAAAGTATCTACGGCAGAGCGTAGGATTAGTTTTCAAAAGTAGCACATATTCCGCAAACAGTCAGCTTCAAGTCAATATTGCTTGAAGTTTAGTTATTTGTTGAAAACGGTGAAGTAAAGCATTGTGAGGAAACCGGCATGCCTAAGAGATATTTCTCGACGGCATGTGAAGCCAAGTCAGAGGCCCATGGGTGGCAGAAACACGACTGGACTTAAGAGCGTTTATTCTGAAAGTGGGCAACGTCGCAAATAGATGTCAAATATTTCGCTGTTATGATTAATTTGGCAAATTAATATTAATATTCTAGTTCGCTAGTTAGCCACATTTCTTATTCCCATACAGTAATATTGCCAAATTAATCAAAACAGGTTTATCTTCTTCGTCTCCGCTGAGATTGGAGCCATGAACAAAATTCGATGAGGGCGACTAATATTCGAGGATGCATGTACGCAAGCATTAGGGTGAGTAATCAATAGGAGGCTATTCTGCGCTGCGCACTAGTGCGCTAATATAAAGTAAAAAGCACACGTATTTAAAACAGTGCATTATGAACCTAAAAGCGGTTCTATAAAAACGTTACGAGCAAGAGTGTTGAAAATATTTTATCGTTAGTTTGCAAACATGAATGCGACATGCAAGGTAAGTAGGTACGATTCAGATTGGAGCGGACGGAACGCATCTTGCAGATGCGGTTAATACCTAACCAGCAGTTAAATTGAAGGAAATTTTGAATGATTTACAAAATTAACTTTATTTATTAGCAACATTATTTTTGTTATATTACGCGTTATGTATTTCCCTATGATCTCTCGAACGGGAATAAATACCTCGATTGCTCCATTATAAGGTTCCGCTACTAGTTGTGTCAACGTTCATATTCGTATTACAATCACATCACAGTGAGTGCAAGTCATCTTACCGCCACAAATACAACAATTACATTTATTTGCAATATTATAAAAGATTGCCCCAATGAAATGATTGTCGAGAAACGGTAGAAAGACTGTTGAAGACCTGGGTGAGACTCGCACAGACCAGGGAAGCATGGCACAAAAGGGAGGAAGCCTATGCTCAGCAATGGGTGGAACAAGGCTGCCAATGATGTTAATGATGATTATAAAATATTACAAATACTCTAATGTTTAGCAGTACTACACACCAACCCTTTCTGAAGAACATCACCTATAAGTTATTATATGTCCATCATAAGGTATTATATTATGTACTATATGTCTATCTAGGGCGTCCTCTCCCGGCGTTTCCACTCGCGAGAGTGGAATTATAATATCATACATACAATATCATAACATCACGCCAATAATCCCCAAAGGGTAAGGCAGAAGAGTACCTATAATACAGTGTACACCTACATTTCGCCAGTTATGTTTAAGTCCCATGTAATAGGGGGCGAGCCTGTTGCCACCAACCGCGCACAAATCCGAACCCGAGACCTCATGCTCAGCAGAAGCGCTTGCGACCACTAGACCAGCGAGGCAGTCATGGATTTATAATTATATAATAATTATGGATTTATAATTATATAATAATTATGGATTTATAATTATTCAAAAACAGCATAATGAAACTATTCTTTGAATGTCATATACTGTTTTGGTATACTGTCATGGGGGGGGGGGGGTTAAAAAAATACTGTGATTACCTTTTTTAACCGAGACCTATCTTTTGGGAGTATTTTTACGAATGTATACGCGAAATCTAAATGCGACACCCAGATTACATGTTCTGCCATTCTTCTTTGTCATGACGTGACGTAATAATTATCGACATAAAGAGTATTTAATACACACATTAAAAAAGCAATAGCTTCGTAGGTGTATACCGGATGTTTTACCGTCTCGCGCCTGGAATAAAATAGGAAGATAGGAAGTATTTGGTAATGTCAATAACATTACCAAATACTTTACATTATTTAAAAAAAAAAAAACATAGTATAAATTGACATTGGTACTACTGAATTATTATAAATTAAGATACTTAATTGGCAAAAGCCTCCCATAAATGTATATTTGTACGCCAAATGGCAAAACACAATGAAACTATAATTATAACAATTGTAACATCTTGCACACTGTTGGAACCTACGTTTACAAATAAAGACGATTGATTGATTGATTGGTATTACAGTCCTCCAGACCGAATTTCAGTCATGGCGGCCAATCTCGATCGACGCAGGAGTTATTTAGTGCACAAGTGTGGGCGCAAACCCAAGCGCACTTTCTCTTCCTTCACATTTATAGTTCGATGGAACGGCAATCCGACACGACCGGGGGGAGGGGGGATCAGGCGCAGGATCAACGGCCTATAGTGCTTTCTGACGCACTGGGCTGGTAGGGTATTGAGAAATCCTTAATTGAAAATCCCATTAACACTGCCCGACCAGAAAATCGAACCTACACTACAATCAGTAGTCACGTAGGTACGAAATGCTAAAATGTTATTGATAAGAAAACAACCTCGGGATTCCCTAAACGAATACTTTATAAATATAGTATTGTTTGGTTTTTCTCAGAATAAAAATAAAAATATTTTATGTTATTGTATGTACAAATAAATAAAATTGAAGTGGCTGTTTGTAGTGGCAAAATAACAGCTTTTAACTAAATCCTATACTATTAAATAAGCAATATTTTTTTATATACTAGCTTTACCCGGCCCGACTTCGCACGGGTAGCACAAAGTACTTGTCTACGTCGCACTTACCTACCTACATCCCTACCTACCATACATACATATACATAGCTATCTACTACTTACTGAAAAAGGTACTATCATGAATTCATGCAAGCCTAGTACTTTTTGTTAGTTTTAGAACAAGATGGCTACCTTAGAATAATGACATGGTAGCATGGAATTAGTAAGTACCTACTATCATGACAGCATGGAATTAGTATAATAAGTACCTAGGAAAGTTCGTACTAATACCATGTTGACTCATAATGTCAAATGCCTCTCTGACCTCCACAACCCAGTTACTGGGTAGCAAGATACCCCTTGGTAAGACTGGTTGTCAGACTTTCGGGCTGCAGATGACCCGTAACAACTGTCAAAGATCTACAAATGACAGCCGGGACTAACGGCTTAACGTGCTTTTCGAGGCATGGACGGGTCTTGATATGTATAGATGGTCACCCATCCACGGATCAACCGCGTCAAGCGTAGCTTAACCTGATCGATCGACCCGTGCGGCTGTTATAACTTAGCGACAAGCCCCTACAACTACTACTTTCATTACTAAAGATAATTTTAGGAAACTAAATCACGTAGACGCATCATTAAGACAAGTTGCTATTATGATCGGTAAAAACGTGACTGTCGTATTGTTCATAAGTCGTATGCATGGGGTGCACGTACAGATGGCATTTACAAGACTGTTCTACTGCGTATTGCTTTGAAACTTGCAGCTGCATTATCTTGTTAGGCTTTGTAGAGAAAAGTCAAAATTGTCTTTCTGGTGACGATATAATAATTTCATATTTGGACAGTCAGGTAAACTAATTGCTTATCAAATTGGCATTCTAGGTTGCAGCTGGTAGGTCGTCAATTTCCTGAAAAATAATTTCCTTTTACAATATTCTTTGAATAAAAATAAAAATTTTATATTAATAGCGCCAAGAGATTACCACTGAAATATCGGTTTTTTACTACGTGAAATATTACGAAAGATGCGAAGTCCTCACTCAGTGCTCTGTGACCGATGATAGTTTGCTTCAATTATATCAAGACCTTTAAAGTTGAGGTCGCAAAAACCAAAAATGGACAAGGCAAATACCAAATTTTTTGAGTAATAATATGAAAAATAGACATAGGTAGTTAATTAAGATAGGTCATTTATATTTCATGCTCCAACGTTGATTCCCTCGAGTTATTTATGTACATTTCTGGTCTACATTTGCCATCCACCTTATTACTTAGTCAGACGTCGTTCCTAATTCATCTCAGTCTATTTTCTCGTCCTAAATTTAATGCCCGAGGACCCCTCATGAGAATTTCTTCTATTAAAGAATACCTTTTGAATTTTTGATGGTTGTGCGGTTAATGTTAAAAATTATATGATAGCATGAAGTGACGTGACTTGGATGGAAAGTTTACAAAGTAGCTGTTACTAAGAGCTCATATCTACAGATAATGCTTTTACGCGCGTAATATACCCGTATACAGACTCGGGGAGTTTAAGCCACCGCCACCGTTCACAATCAATACATGTAATAAAATTTTAGGATAAACAAGCTTTAATGAACTAAAAAGTACTAAATAAAACTTACGTAAACATAGAACTTTAATACGTTCTTAAAAGTTTGAGGTTTATCTTTAAGGGTAAGAAGGACGTTCACAGTCAGCCTCAAGCTTTTAAAGTTCTTTGTTTACGTAAGTTTTAATTAGTACTTTTTACTTCATTATAAGCTTGTTTAATTTTTATTTATTCTTCTACAGTCAGAGGCACACACTACCACCTTAAGCTTCACAGAGCGAGAGAGCGTTAAAAAATAACAGACAGCTGTCAAAATAACATCGAACACGTTTACGAAGTCCGCTAACCAGTACATTGGATTGCGTATACAGAGAACATTATGAATTACCAACAAAATATCGATTCTATCACCTTCACTTGTAAGGTAAGGCTTTGTTTGATTGAGGAGTTCCTTTGGCCACCTTCTGTCTCCATCATCAGACCAGCTCCCTGGTATCATATTTTTGCGTTGCCACGGAAGTTATGTGTATAAGTATGACAAGTTTCAACTCAATCGGATGCCAGGAAGTGCTTTCTGCTTTAATTTTAATTTTACTTTGTTTTTATTTTCAATTAGTGTGTGTTTAGTTTAATTTGTCCTGTGCTTGTCTGAATAAATACTTTTTCTTTCTTTCTTTTATGGTTTTGTTACTAATATCGGGATATACATTTAAGATCAATTCCTCCACATTTTGCATCAAAACACATATTATTGAGATTGATCGTCATGAGCATTTACGACTTAAAATTGACCACAAAAAAATATAAATTTTATCAAATTCTGAAACATAAAAATGGTTACCGGGGGTCATCCTTAGAAGATAGACATTGCTAGCTATTGCGGACTTTTTGTTAAACTTTTGAAGGTGTACAATCCTGTAGAATATTACGAGGGTATTGTGGCAGAACCGGGTAAGTGCAAAAGTAATTAAAAAAATAGTTACATACTAGGGCATACTTAGTTCTTTCTGCTTTTTTATCAAGCAAAACCGTATAACTGGAGAAACTTTTACTACGGATACTTTTAGAAGAAGAGTGATAGCGAACCAATATAACATCATAATAATATTGCTGTTTCCACAGATGAGCACGTCTGCACGTAACTAACAAAAGTAAATTTTCCAAATGTCGATTATCAGGTATTTGTTCCTGCCTTTGTTTATGTCATAATATTTTTATTATTCGATATATTAGACTTCATTTGCCTGAATGGATAGTCTATTTATTATAGAATTATTATTTATTCGGCCGAATGATTTCCACTGCCGAAAATAACCCAACGGTGACGTAAAGCTTGTCCACAATGAAATGACGCGCCCCACTATCGCACAAGGTAATGCGGTAGTGAGGCGCATCATTTCAGAGTGGACAAGCTATACATACCTGTATAAGGTAATAATAGGTACCAGTGTGTATGTATTTAGTAGGTACGGACGACAGCATGTGAAACTTTAACAACTTGTAAATGCAATGATTTGTAGAGGTTTACCTATTGTCTGTACATATCTACTGCCGGTGCCTATTTCTATGTATTTTTTAGAAAAAGAATTGCTGCGGAGAGTACCTACCAATGGCTTTATTTCTATGTAGGTACGTATTTTGGCCACACTGTTATGGTGAAGGAAAACGTCATGAGGAAACCTTCATACCATAAGGTATGTAGATCCTATTTATTACAATATATTATATCTTGTATTTTAATTTATTTAAATATTAATTACTTCATTATGTTTAACTTAATTTCTAATATTGTAATTTAACAATAGGGTAGATTTTTAGCTACTATAAAATATGTTTTAAGACCCTCTTGTATCACCAAAAATTGCATTAATAATACATTATGATGTGAAATTGGCGCATTCGTTCTTCGTCAGATTTAAACCCTAACCTCGTGCATGGGAGGCCTTTACCACTGGGCCATCACGATATTTTTATAGAATAGAAACAAGAAAATAAATGAACATTGATAAAAGTGACGCAAATATTTATCAATAGTACAAAAAAAATGTCTTGAATTGTCATATAAAATTAGATAAAAGCTTGCGTTTTCAAGGCAAACATAATGCTGGATACAAGCCAGATAGGCTGACGACCTCAAGAAAGTAGTAGGTAGTAGGTAGTAAGTAGTATTTGTCAGACCTTGTAGCTGAAACCTTCCAGAAAAGTTTTTTCTTGTCGTTTTATGTGTAGTGCAAATGGTTCTGTGGTTTCCACTAAATTAATTGTTTTCCCTTTCTTCATTTCTAGGGCAAATCATTTTCAAACCTAGATAAAAAATATCCTATCTCCTTCTTTGGGCCGTCTTCGAGCTTTGTGAATGCCGTTCAAATCTGTTCAGTTTTTTGACGCGAGGTCATATCAACATACGGACAAAACTGATTCGATAAATTCACACAATTTAAAGTGGGTCGCTAGCTTTCCTACAATTAGCCTATTAGCTCAGTTCCACGTTGCGGTGTTAGTGATGACTGTATCACTACAAAAGTTAATATAGGGCCGCATGTTCCAAATGCCATTATGCTGGTCAAAGAAACTTATTGTAGTAAAGTTTGGCATTAATGTTGATACGTGTTTGTACGTAGATTTAGTTATGATGTTACAATAAAATAAAATAAAAGTTTATTGACACAAAATACCTTCGTATACAATACCATACATTTCACATAGGTACATTGGATTTTGGGAAAAGGCTGCACAAATAGTGAAAAACCCTGCCTCCTAAACTAGGGGAAACCTGCGACCTAGGAGTCAGTGTTCTCTTGTAACTTCATGTACAAAAAATACCTTTATTTATGTGTTAATGTTAATAAACCCATGATGACCTGATTTGACTATGATTAAGGATGTGTGAGTATGTGTGTAAAAGGGTAGATGGCTAATGAGTGGGATGGTGTGTGGTGTGGTGTATGAGAGGGAGTTCTGTGAGTACATAATTTTAGAAAGAATGTCTTCAGTACGGGAATAGTTCTGGTTGTACAACCAGTTTTGTAATTTGGTTTTGACTTCGTGTTTGTTTAAATTAATTATTTGGATATGTTAATATTCATTCAAATAGCCCTAACGCTGTGGGGAAAACCAGGCGTGATGATACGTAATGTTATAACTTTGTATAAAAATAATAGTTATTGTAACGTAGTTAGAACTAAGTGTTTAAAAATTTTGCTTAAAAAAATAATCTTCGTCAAACTATGTATTTCGCTACGACCATTTTTTTTTGTTTCTTTACTGAAATTACTATTGCGCGGTCAGAGAGTATCACCCAAGTTAGGAAGATGTCGGTGTGATACCCTCATGCCTCAAAAACCAAGTGCCGTTGGTCCCGCACCTGCACGCGTAGCGTAACAGCCATAGAAACGGGCTTTCTACTGGTTAAATGATAGATTGTGATTGTTTATCTGTCATTTCTATTCTTCCATCGACAAAACCCGTTTCTATTGTGGTCATGCTAGGCGTGCAGATCTCTTTCTGGTCATGTCGGATTGTTGTCCAATTGGACTATGAATCCGAGGGAAAAGACTTGTAGAGAGAGTGGTACTTGTTGAAAGACCTACACTGTCCTCCCATACCTAATAACACTGTTATTTGAAAATATTGTAAAAGCCAATTATTTTTGAAAGAGTAACCGTGAAGTTTCTTGTCGGCTCTTCTCCATAGGAAACGACCAATTGGAACCGTGCACCTAGCTTCTGACTTTTCATAAGTGCCCCTGTAGGTTTATGTGAAATAAAATATTTTTACTTTGAATTTGAGTGCTCCTGTGTTTCCGCACACACTTGTGCACTACAATCTTCTTAGTTTCGCTGAGATTGGTGCCATGAACAAAATTCGATGAGGGCGACTAATATTCGAGGATGCATGTACGCAAGCATTAGGGTGAGTAATCAAGAGGAGGCTATTCTGCGCTGCGCACTAGTGCGGTAGGTACGATTCAGTTTGGAGCAGACGGAACGCGTCATGCAGATGCGGTTAATACCTAACCGGCAGTCAAATTGAAGGAAATTTTGAATGATTTACATAAATAACTTTATTTTTTAGCAACATTATTTTTGTTATATTACGCGTTATGTATTTCCCTATGATCTCTCGGGAATAAATACCTCGATTGCTCCATTATTGAGTTCAGTTACTAAAAAAGATCGGTCGTCGCGCCACATCCGCATTTTATGCATCTAAATTGAAGGAATTTCAGTCATGGCGGCCAATCTCGATCGACGCAGGAGTTATTTAGTGCACAAGTGTGGGCGCAAACCCAAGCGCACTGTCTCTTCCTTCACATTTATAGTTCGATGGAACGGCAATCCAACACGACCGGGGGGAGGGGGGATCAGGCGCAGGATCAACGGCCTATAGTGCTTTCTGACGCACTGGGCTGGTAGGGTATAGAGAAATCCTTAATTGAAAATCCCATTAACACTGCCCGACCAGAGAATCAAACCTACACTACAATCAGTAGTCACGTAGGCACGAAATCCTAAAATGTTAATGATAAGAAAACAACCTCGGGTTTCCCTAAACGAATACTTTATAAATATGGTATTGTTTGGTTTTCCTCAGAATAAAAATAAAAATATTTTATGTTATTGTATGTACAAATAAATAAAATTGAAGTGGCTGTTTGTAGTGGCAAAATAACAGCTTTTAACTAAATCCTATACTATTAAATAAGTAATATTTTTTTTATATACTAGCTTTACCCGGCCCGACTTCGCACGGGTAGGACAAAGTACTTGTCTACGTCGCACTTACCTACCTAAACACCTACCTACCATACATACATATACATAGCTATCTACTACTTATTGAAAAAGGTACTATCGTGAATTCATGCAAGCCTAGTACTTTTTGTTAGTTTTAGAACAAGATGGCTACCTTAGAATAATGACATGGCAGCATGGAATTAGTAAGTACCTACTATCATGACAGCATGGAATTAGTATAATAAGTACCTAGGAAAGTTCGTACTAATACCATGTTGACTCATAATGTCAAATGCCTATCTGACCTCCACAACCCAGTTACTGGGTAGCAAGATACCCCTTGGTAAGACTGGTTGTCAGACTTTCGGGCTTTAGATGACCCGTAACAACTGTCAAAGATCTACAAATGACAGCCGGGACTAACGGCTTAACGTGCTTTTCGAGGCATGGACGGGTCTTGATATGTATAGATGGTCACCCATCCACGGATCAACCGCGTCAAGCGTAGCTTAACCTGATCGATCGACCCGTGCGGCTGTTATAACTTAGCGACAAGCCCCTACAACTACTACTTTCATTACTAAAGATAATTTTAGGAAACTAAATCACATATAGGCATCATTAAGACAAGTTGCTATTATGATAGGTAAAAACGTGAATGTCGTATTGTTCATAAGTCGTATGCATGGGGTGCACGTACAGATGGCATTTACAAGACTGTTCTACTGCGTATTGCTTTGAAACTTGCAGCTGCATTATCTTGTTAGGCTTTGTAGAGAAAAGTCTAAATTGTCTTTCTGGTGACGATATAATAATTTAATATTTGGACAGTCAGGTAAACTAATTGCTTATCAAATTGACATTCTAGGTTGCAGCTGGTAGGTCGTCAATTTCCTGAAAAATAATTTCCTTTTACAATATTCTTTGAATAAAAATAAAGACTTTATATTAATAGCGCCAAGAGATTACCACTGAAATATCGGTTTTTTACTACGTGAAATATTACGAAAGATGCCAAGTCCTCACTCAGTGCTCTGTGACCGATGATAGTTTGCCTCAATTATATCAAGACCTTTAAAGTTGAGGTCGCAAAAACCAACAATGGACAAGGCAAATACCAATTTTTTTGAGTAATAATATGAAAAATAGACATAGGTAGGTAGTTAATTAAGATAGGTCATTTATATTTCATGCTCCAACGTTGATTCCCTCGAGTTATTTCTGTACATTTCTGGTCTACATTTGCCATCCACCTCATTAAATAGTCAGACGTCGTTCCTAATTCATCTCAGTCTATTTTCTCGTCCTAAAATTAATGCCCGAGGACCCCTCATGAGATTTTCTTCTATGAAAGAATACCTTTTGAATTTTTGATGGTTGTGCGGTTAATGTTAAAAATTATATGATAGCATGAAGTGACGTGACTTGGATTGAAAGTTTACAAAGTAGCCGTTACTAAGAGCTCATATCTACAGATAATGCTTTTACGCGCGTAATATACCCGTATAAAGACTCGGGGAGTTTAAGCCACCGCCACCGTTCACAATCAATACATGTGATAAAATTTTAGGATAAACAAGCTTTAATCAACTAAAAAGTACTAAATAAAACTTACGTAAACATAGAACATTAATACGTTCTTAAAAGTTTAAGGTTTATTTTTAAGGGTAAGAAGGACGTTCACAGTCAGCCTCAAGCTTTTAAGAAAATATTAAAGTTCTTTGTTTACGTAAGTTTTATTTAGTACTTTTTACTTTATTAAAAGCTTGTATAACTTTTTTTTATTCTTCTACAGTCAGAGGCACATACTACCAACTTAAGCTTCACAGAGCGAAATAACAGACAGCTGTCAAAATAACATCGAACACGTTTACGAAGTCCGCTAACCAGTACATTGGATTGCGTATACAGAGAACATTATGAATTACCAACAAAATATCGATTCTATCACCTTCACTTGTAAGGTAAGGCTTTGTTTGATTGAGGAGTTTCTTTGGCCACCTTCTGGCTCTATTATCAGAACAGCTCCCTGGTATCATATTTTTGCGTTGCCACCGAAGTTATGTGTATAAATATGCCAAGTTTCAACTCAATCGGATGCCAGGAAGTGCTTTCTGCTTTTATTTTAATTTTACTTTGTTTTTATTTTAATTTTTCTAAGAGTGTGTGCTTAGTTTAATTTGAGATGTCCTGTGCTTGTCTGAATAAATACTTTTTCTTTCTTTCTTTTATGGTTTTGTTACTAATATCGGAATATTCATTTGAGATCAATTCCTCCACATTTTGCATCAACATACATATTATTGAGATTGATCGTCATGAGCATTTACGACTTAAAATTGACCACAAAAAAATTGAAATTTTATCAAATTCTGAAACATAAAAATGGTTACCGGGGGTCATCCTTAGAAGATAGACATTGCTAGCTATTGCGGACTTTTTTGTTAAACTTTTGAAGGTGTACAATCCTTTAGAATATTTCGAGGGTATCGTGGCAGAACCGGGTAAGTGCAAAAGTAATTAAAAAAATAGTTACATACTAGGGCATACTTAGTTATTTCTGCTTTTTTATCAAGCAAAACCGTATAACTGGAGAAACTTTTACTACGGATACTTTTAGAAGAAGAGTGATAGCGAACCAATATAACATCATAATAATATTGCTGTTTCCACAGATGAGCACGTCTGCACGTAACTAACAAAAGTAAATTTTCCAAATGTCGATTATCAGGTATTTGTTCCTGCCTTTGTTTATGTCATAATATTTTTATTATTCGATATATAAGACTTCATTTGCCTGAATGGATAGTCTATTTATTATAGAATTATTATTTATTCGGCCGAATGATTTCCACTGCCGAAAATAACCCAACGGTGACGTAAAGCTTGTCCACAATGAAATGACGCGCCCCACTATCGCACAAGGTAATGCGGTAGTGAGGCGCATCATTTCAGAGTGGACAAGCTATACATACCTGTATAAGGTAATAATAGGTATCAGTGTGTATGTATTTAGTAGGTACGGACGACAGCATGTCAAACTTTAACTACTTGTAAATGCAATGATTTGTAGAGGTTTACCTATTGTCTGTACATGTCTACTGCCGGTGCCTATTTCTATGTATTTTTTAGAAAAATGATTGCTGCGGAGAGTACCTACCAATGGCTTTATTTCTATGTAGGTACGTATTTTGGCCACACTGTTATGGTGAAGGAAAACGTCATGAGGAAACCTTCATACCTTAAGGTATGTAGATCCTATTTATTACAATATATTATATCTTGTATTTTAATTTATTTAAATATTAATTACTTCATTATGTTTAACTTAATTTCTAATATTGTAATTTAACAATAGGGTAGATTTTTAGCTACTATAAAATATGTTTTAAGACCCTCTTGTATCACCAAAAATTGCATTAATAATACATTATGATGTGAAATTGGCGCATTCGTTCTTCGTCAGATTTAAACTCTAACCTCGTGCATGGGAGGCCTTTACCACTGGGCCATCACGATATTTTTATAGAATAGAAACAAGAAAATAAATGAACATTGATAAAAGTGACGCAAATATTTATCAATAGTACAAAAAATATGTCTTGAGCTGTCATATAAAATTAGATAAAAGCTTGCGTTTTCAAGGCAAACATAATGCTGGATACAAGCCAGATAGGCTGACGACCTCAAGAAAGTAGTAGGTAGTCAGTAGTATTTGTCAGACCTTGTAGCTGAAACCTTCCAGAAAAGTTTTTTTCTTGTTGTTTTATGTGAAGTGCAAATGGTTCTGTGGTTTCCACTAAATGAATTGTTTTCCCTTTCTTCATTTCTAGGGCAAATCTTTTTCAAACCTAGATAAAAAATATCCTATCTCCTTCTTTGGGCCGTCTTCGAGCTTTGTGAATGCCGTTCAAATCTGTTCAGTTTTTTGACGCGAGGTCATATCAACATACGGACAAAACTGATTCGATAAATTCACACAATTTAAAGTGGGTCGCTAGCTTTCCTACAATTAGCCTATTAGCTCAGTTCCACGTTGCGGTGTTAGTGATGACTGTATCACTACAAAAGTTAATATAGGGCCGCATGTTCCAAATGCCATTATGCTGGTCAAAGAAACTTATTGTAGTAAAGTTTGGCATTAATGTTGATACGTGTTTGTACGTAGATTTAGTTATGATGTTACAATAAAATAAAATAAAAGTTTATTGACACAAAATACCTTCGTATACAATACCATACATTTCACATAGGTACATTGGATTTTGGGAAAAGGCTGCACAAATAGTGAAAAACCCTGCCTCCTAAACTAGGGGAAACCTGTGATCTAGGAGTCAGTGTTCTATTGTAACTACGTGTACAAAAAATACCTTTATTTATTTGTTAATGTTAATAAATCCATGATGACCTGATTTGACTATGATTAAGGATGTGTGAGTATGTGTGTAAAAGGGTAGATGGCTAATGAGTGGGATGGTGTGTGGTGTGGTGTATGAGAGGGAGTTCTGTGAGTACATAATTTTAGAAAGAATGTCTTCAGTACGGGAATAGTTCTGGTTGTACAGCCAGTTTTGTAATTTGGTTTTGACTTCGTGTTTGTTTAAATTAATATTCATTCAAATAGCCCTGCCGCTGTAGGGAAAACCAGGCGTGATGATACGTAATGTTATAACGTTGTATAAAAATAATAGTTATTGTAACGTAGTTAGAACTAAGTGTTTAAAAATTTTGCTTAAAAATAAGCTTCGTCAAACTACGACTTTGGCAACGACCTTTTTTTTTTTTGTTTCTTTACTGAAATTACTAACGCGCGGTTAGGGAGTATCACCCAAGTTAGGAAGATGTCGGTGTGATACCCTCATGCCTCAAAAACCAAGTGCCGTTGGTCCCGCACCTGCACGCGTAGCGTAACAGCCATAGAAACGGGCTTTCTACTGGTTAAATGATAGATTGTGATTGTTTATCTGTCATTTCTATTCTTCCGTCGACAAAACCCGTTTCTATTGTGGTCATGCTAAGCGTGCAGATCTCTTTCTGGTCATGTAGGATTGTTGTCCAATTGGACTATGAATCCGAGGGAAAAGACTTGTAGAGAGAGTGGTACTTATTGAAAGACCTACACTGTTCTCCCATACCTAATAACACTGTTATTTGAAAATATTGTAAAAGCCAATTATTTTTGAAAGAGTAACCGTGGAGTTTCTTGTCGGCTCTTCTCCATAGGAAACGACCAATTGGAACCGTGCACCCAGCTTCTGACTTTTCATAAGTGCCCCTGTAGGCTTATGTGAAATAAAATATTTTTACTTTGAATTTGAGTGCTCCTGTGTTTCCGCACACACTTGTGCACTACAATCTTCTTCGTTTCGCTGAGATTGGTGCCATGAACAAAATTCGATTCGAGGATGATGACGACTAATATTCGAGGATGCATGTACGCAAGCATTAGGGTGAGTAATCAATAGGAGGCTATTCTGCGCTGCGCACTAGTGCGGTAGGTACGATTCAGATTGGAGCGGACGGAACGCGTCATGCAGATGCGGTTAATACCTAACCAGCAGTCAAATTGAAGGAAATTTTGAATGATTTACATAAATAACTTTATTTATTAGCAACATTATTTTTGTTATATTACGCGTTATGTATTTCCCTATGATCTCTCGGGAATAAATACCTCGCTTGCTCCATTATTGAGTTCAGTTGCTAAAAAAGATCGGTCGTCGCGCCACACCCGCATTTTATGCATCTAAAATGAAGGAATTTCAGTCATGGCGGCCAATCTCGATCGACGCAGGAGTTATTTAGTGCACAAGTGTGGGCGCAAACCCAAGCGCACATTCTCTTCCTTCACATTTATAGTTCGATGGAACGGCAATCCGACACGACCGGGGGCAGGGGGGATCAGGCGCAGGATCAACGGCCTATAGTGCTTTCTGACGCACTGGGCTGGTAGGGTATTGAGAAATCCTTAATTGAAAATCCCATTAACACTGCCCGACCAGAGAATCGAACCTACACTACAATCAGTAGTCACGTAGGTACGAAATGCTAAAATGTTAATGATAAGAAAACAACCTCGGGTTTCCCTAAACGAATACTTTATAAATATAGTATTGTTTGGTTTTCCTCAGAATAAAAATAAAAATATTTTATGTTATTGTATGTACAAATTAATGAAATTGAAGTGGCTGTTTGTAGTGGCAAAATAACAGCTTTTAACTAAATCCTATACTATTAAATAAGCAATATTTTTTTATATACTAGCTTTACCCGGCCCGACTTCGCACGGGTAGCACAAAGTACTTGTCTACGTCGCACTTACCTACCTAAACACCTACCTACCATACATACATATACATAGCTATCTACTACTTATTGAAAAAGGTACTATCGTGAATTCATGCAAGCCTAGTACTTTTTGTTAGTTTTAAAACAAGATGGCTACCTTAGAATAATGACATGGTAGCATGGAATTAGTAAGTATCTACTATCATGACAGCATGGAATTAGTATAATAAGTAGGTACCTAGAAAAGTTCGTACTAATACCATGTTGACTCATAATGTCAAATGCCTCTCTGACCTCCACAACCCAGTTACTGGGTAGCAAGATACCCCTTGGTAAGACTGGTTGACAGACTTTCGGGCTTCAGATGACCCGTAACAACTGTCAAAGATCTACAAATGACAGCCGGGACTAACAGCTTAACGTGCTTTTCGAGGCATGGACGGGTCTTGATATGTATAGATGGTCACCCATCCACGGACCAACCGCGTCAAGCGTAGCTTAACCTGATCGATCAACCCGTGCGGCTGTTATAACTTAGCGACAAGCCCCTACAACTACTACTTTCATTACTAAAGATAATTTTAGGAAACTAAATCACGTAGACGCATCATTAAGACAAGTTGCTATTATGATAGGTAAACACGTGACTGTCGTATTGTTCATAAGTCGTATGCATGGGGTGCACGTACAGATGGCATTTACAAGACTGTTCTACTGCGTATTGCTTTGAAACTTGCAGCTGCATTATCTTGTTAGGCTTTGTAGAGAAAAGTCAAAATTGTCTTTCTGGTGACGATATAATAATTTCATATTTGAACAGTCAGGTAAACTAATTGCTTATCAAATTGGCATTCTAGGTTGCAGCTAGTAGGTCGTCGATTTCCTGAAAAATAATTTCCTTTTACAATATTCTTTGAATAAAAATAAACACTTTATATTAATAGCGCCAAGAGATTACCACTGAAATATCGGATTTTTACTACGTGAAATATTACGAAAGATGCCAAGTCCTCACTCAGTGCTCTGTGACCGATGATAGTTTGCTTCAATTATATCAAGACCTTTAAAGTTGAGGTCGCAAAAACCAAAAATGGACAAGGCAAATACCAAATTTTTTGAGTAATAATATGAAAAATAGACATAGGTAGTTAATTAAGATAGGTCATTTATATTTCATGCTCCAACGTTGATTCCCTCGAGTTATTTATGTACATTTCTGGTCTACATTTGCCATCCACCTTATTACTTAGTCAGACGTCGTTCCTAATTCATCTCAGTCTATTTTCTCGTCCTAAAATTAATGCCCGAGGACCCCTCATGAGATTTTCTTCTATTAAAGAATACCTTTTGAATTTTTGATGGTTGTGCGGTTAATGTTAAAAATTATATGATAGCATGAAGTGACGTGACTTGGATGGAAAGTTTACAAAGTAGCTGTTACTAAGAGCTCATATCTACAGATAATGCTTTTATGCGCGTAATATACCCGTACAGACTCGGGGAGTTTAAGCCACCGCCACCGTTCACAATCAATACATGTAATAAAATTTTAGGATAAACAAGCTTTAATGAACTAAAAAGTACTAAATAAAACTTACGTAAACATAGAACTTTAATACGTTCTTAAAAGTTTGAGGTTTATCTTTAAGGGTAAGAAGGACGTTCACAGTCAGCCTCAAGCTTTTAAAGTTCTTTGTTTACGTAAGTTATAATTAGTACTTTTTACTTCATTATAAGCTTGTTTAATTTTTTTTTTATTCTTCTACTGTCAGAGGCACACACTACCACCTTAAGCTTCACAGAGCGAGAGAGCGTTAAAAAATACCAGACAGCTGTCAAAATAACATCGAACACGTTTACGAAGTCCGCTAACCAGTACATTGGATTGCCTATACAGAGAACATTATGAATTACCAACAAAATATCGATTCTATCACCTTCACTTGTAAGGTAAGGCTTTGTTTGATTGAGGAGTTCCTTTGGCCACCTTCTGGCTCCATCATCAGACCACTGCTCCTTGATATCATATTTTTCCGTTGCCACCGAAGTTATGTGTATAAGTATGCCAAGTTTCAACTCAATCGGATGCCAGGAAGTGCTTTCTACTTTAATTTTAATTTTACTTTGTTTTTATTTTTCAATGAGTGTGTGTTTAGTTTAATTTGTCCTGTGCTTGTCTGAATAAATACTTTTTCTTTCTTTC
Organism: Xanthia icteritia; assembly: GCA_949128155.2. Taxonomy (NCBI): domain Eukaryota; kingdom Metazoa; phylum Arthropoda; class Insecta; order Lepidoptera; family Noctuidae; genus Xanthia; species Xanthia icteritia. The sequence goes on along the minus strand of OX421942.2, from coordinate 7,259,900 downwards.
TTTTATTGTTTTGTTACTAATATCGGGATATACATTTAAGATCAATTCCTCCACATTTTGCATCAAAACACATATTATTGAGATTGATCGTCATGAGCATTTACGACTTAAAATTGACCACAAAAAAATAGAAATTTTATCAAATTCTGAAAGATAAAAATGGTTACCGGGGGTCATCCTTAGAAGATAGACATTGCTAGCTATTGCGGACTTTTTGTTAAACTTTTGAAGGTGTATAATCCTGTAGAATATTACGAGGGTATTGTGGCAGAACCAGGTAAGTGCAAAATTATTAAAAAAAGTTGTTACATACTAAGGCATACTTAGTGCTTTTTTATCAAGCAAAACCGTATAACTGGAGAAACTTTTACTACGGATACTTTTAGAAGAAGAGTGATAGCGAACCAATATAACATCATAATAATATTACTATTTCCACAGATGAGCACGTCTGCACGTAACGAAAAAAAGTAAATTTTCCAAATGTCGATTATCAGGTATTTGTTCCTGCATAAATACCTTTGTTTCTGTCATAATATTTTTATTATTCGATATTTAAGACGTCATTTGCCTGAATGATAGTCTATTTATTATAGAATTATTATTTATTCGGCCGAATGATTTCCACTGCCGAAAATAACCCAACGGTGTCGTAAAGCTTGTCCACAATGAAATGACGCGCCCCACTATCGCACAAGGTAATGCGGTAGTGAGGCGCATCATTTCAGAGTGGACAAGCTGTACATACCTGTATAAGGTAATAATAGGTACCAGTGTGTATGTATTTAGTAGGTACGGACGACAGCATGTCAAACTTTAACTACTTGTAAATGCAATGATTTGTAGAGGTTTACCTATTGTCTGTACATATCTACTACCGGTGCCTATTTCTATGTATTTTTTAGAAAAATAATTGCTGCGGAGAGTACCTACCAATGGCTTTATTTCTATGTAGGTACGTATTTTGGCCACACTGTTATGGTGAAGGAAAACGTCATGAGGAAACCTTCATACCATAAGGTATGTAGATCCTATTTATTACAATATATTATATCTTGTATTTTAATTTATTTAAATATTAATTACTTCATTATGTTTAACTTAAGTTCTAATATTGTAATTTAACAATAGGGTAGATTTTTAGCTACTATAAAATATGTTTTAAGACCCTCTTGTATCACCAAAAATTGCATTAATAATACATTATGATGTGAAATTGGCGCTTTCGTTCTTCGTCAGATTTAAACCCTAACCTCGTGCATGGGAGGCCTTTACCACTGGGCCATCACGATATTTTTATAGAATAGAAACAAGAAAATAAATGAACATTGATAAAAGTGACGCAAATATTTATCAATAGTACAAAAAAAATGTCTTGAGCTGTCATATAAAATTAGATAAAAGCCTGCGTTTTCAAGGCAAACATAATGCCTGGATACAAGCCAGATAGGCTGACGACCTCAAGAAAGTAGTAGGTAGTAAGTAGTATTTGTCAGACCTTAAAGAGAAACCTGTGACCTAGGAGTCAGTGTTCTATTGTAACTTCGTGTACAAAAAATACCTTTATTTATGTGTTAATGTTAATAAACCCATGATGACCTGATTTGACTATGATTAAGGATGTGTGAGTATGTGTGTAAAAGGGTAGATGGCTAATGAGTGGGATGGTGTGTGGTGTGGTGTATGAGAGGGAGTTCTGTGAGTACATAATTTTAGAAAGAATGTCTTCAGTACGGGAATAGTTCTGGTTGTACAGCCAGTTTTGTAATTTGGTTTTGACTTCGTGTTTGTTTAAATTAATTATTTGGATATGTTAATATTCATTCAAATAGCCCTGCCGCTGTAGGGAAAACCAGGCGTGATGATACGTAATGTTATAACGTTGTATAAAAATAATAGTTATTGTAACGTAGTTAGAACTAAGTGTTTAAAAATTTTGCTTGTAAAAATAAGCTTCGTCAAACTATGTCTTTGGCAACGACCCTTTTTTTTTGTTTCTTTACTGAAATTACTAACGCGCGGTTAAGGAGTATCACCCAAGTTAGGTAGATGTCGGTGTGATACCCTCATGCCTCAAAAACCAAGTGCCGTTGGTCCCGCACCTGCACGCGTAGCGTAACAGCCATAGAAACGGGCTTTCTACTGGTTAAATGATAGATTGTGATTGTTTATCTGTCATTTCTATTCTTCCGTCGACAAAACCCGTTTCTATTGTGGTCATGCTAAGCGTGCAGATCTCTTTCTGGTCATGTCGGATTGCTGTACAATTGGACGATGAATCCGAGGGAAAAGACTTGTAGAGAGAGTGGTACTTGTTGAAAGACCTACACTTGACTGTCCTCCCATACCTAATAACACTGTTATTTGAAAATATTGTAAAAGCCAATTATTTTTGAAAGAGTAACCGTGAAGTTTCTTGTCGGCTCTTCTCCATAGGAAACGACCAATTGGAACCGTGCACCTAGCTTCTGACTTTTCATAAGTGCCCCTGTAGGTTTATGTGAAATAAAATATTTTTACTTTGAATTTGAGTGCTCCTGTGTTTCCGCACACACTTGTGCACTACAATCTTCTTCGTTTCGCTGAGATTGGTGCCATGAACAAAATTCGATGAGGGCGACTAATATTCGAGGATGCATGTACGCAAGCATTAGGGTGAGTAATCAAGAGGAGGCTATTCTGCGCTGCGCACTAGTGCGGTAGGTACGATTCAGTTTGGAGCAGACGGAACGCGTCATGCAGATGCGGTTAATACCTAACCGGCAGTCAAATTGAAGGAAATTTTGAATGATTTACATAAATAACTTTATTTTTTAGCAACATTATTTTTGTTATATTACGCGTTATGTATTTCCCTATGATCTCTCGGGAATAAATACCTCGATTGCTCCATTATTGAGTTCAGTTGCTAAAAAAGATCGGTCGTCGCGCCACACCCGAATTTTATCCATCTAAAATGAAGGTTCCGCTACTAGTTGTGTCAACGTTCTTATTCGTATTACAATCACATTACAGTGAGTGCAAGTCATCTCACCGCCACAAACACAACAAGTTTGGAAAAAAATTCAAGGATGGAGCTAAATCAAAGGAAAAACATATTTCTGATGCCCAGATTAAGCACATGAGCAGTCTGAGCTCGCCGCAGCTGATCGCAATGCACGGCTACCCGGCGGAGTCTCACACGATTGTGACAGACGACGGATACATATTGACAATCCACAGGATACCATTTTCGAAAACATCCAAAAATAAAGTAAGTCCTAGAAAGACAGTGCTGTTGCATCACGGCATAACCGGTAGCTCTGCGCATTGGCTTATACCAGGACCAAAGAAAGGCCTCGGTTATATCCTATCCGATGCTGGTTACGACGTATGGTTGGCTAACGTGAGAGGAAACACTTACTCCCGAGCTCATGTTTCAAGAAATGTTAAATCGTTTGAATTTTGGAACTTCAGTTTTCACGAAGTGAGCCAACATGACCTTCCGGCAGTGATAGATTACATAATGGAGGTAAAAGGATCGGACGTTAAAATTAATTACATTGGCCATTCTATGGGGACCACGGTACTGTTCGCACTACTGTCCACGAAAACTCAATACAACAAGGTTTTGAGAGCAGGATTCTGTTTGGCTCCAGTTGCCTACATGGCTCATATTAAGGGCCCGATAAAACAGCTAGCTGAGTTCACCAATGAAATCTATCTTCTAATGAAACTATTCGGCGGGGAAAATGCGTTACTTCCTGAAAACCCAATATTCAAGTGGTTATCAAAACTCTCTATCGACTTGATGAATCTTGACAAGGACGGGGCACTTGAAGACTCGATGTCTGTTTTGTTTGGGCACGATGCGGGACAATTCAATAAAACACTTTTGCCATTAATACTGGGTCCAGGTGCAGCGGGCGCTTCCACCAAAACGTTTATTCACTACGCTCAAGAGATCAAGCAGAGTGGCAAGTTCCAAATGTTTGACTACGGGTTTGAGGATAACTTCAAGGAATATGGGACCCGATCTCCTCCTGAATATCCATTACACAAGATCACTTTGCCTATCGCTCTGTTCAGTTCTGAGAACGATTGGTTATCCAGTGTCGTTGATGCAAAGAAGTTGTATAAAAAACTAGTGAATCCAATAGACCATTATATAGTGCCATTGAAGGAATTTAATCACTTGGACTTTTTATGGGCAATTGACGCGCCCACTCTAGTTTATGCAAGATTATTACAATTGTTAGAAGGTGTTAGTGAGACAGACTCTACAGTAATAAAAAAAAAAAAAAAAGTTGGAATCAAACATCGAGTTAAACACCAATAGAAATTAGTTCCAGTTTTTAACAAAAATATCTATAGTGCCTTTAAACATGAGGTTAGATCGCTAAACTCACATAATTATTGTAGATATTTTATTTACTGTACCTACTTTAACTATTTTATGTTGTGTTACTTTATTAAATGTGCATTTTTTGATTATGTTATATTTGTTGAAATATTTTATGTTGTATCTAATTAGCTACTAGCAATATATTATTTTGTATCTATTAACCATCATTTTAAGCTGTCGAGTGGCGAAATGTGTCATCGTACTAACAATTTATGTACCCACTATCTTTTGCACCGCATTTAAAACTAATAAAAAATATTTTTACTTTAACTTTGAATTTTGACTTTGTCGCCTACACAATAGGTTAAATAGCAATGAGTTGTTCTTTTTTATTACAAAACGGTGAAGGAAAACATCGTGAGGAAACCGGCATATCCTAGACCCAAAATTCGAAGTCATGTGACATCTACCAACCCGCACTGGGCCCGCGTGGTAGATTACGGCCACTCCCTCTCCCAGCGAAGCCCTGAGTCCCATCAGTGGGAACACTATAGGCTGGTTATGATTATGATATGCTCTTCTAATAGGTTGAATAGCGTTAGGTATACAAGGTCATCGAAATAACTGACTGAAACTTCTTAAGGGGTCATTGTACCTACTCATAATAATGAACAACTTTTACTACGAGATCAATCATATATTTGATTTACCTACATCCACCTTGAATACTACATTTAATAGCCCCCTTACACGTATTGCAAGGCAATATAATGAAGGATCCAACTTGACGGATTACCCTATTTTATTTTTATTTTTTTTCGGCTTTATTAGAAAGAACCAGGTTCCCACTAATCAATTACAATCTAGCCTTTAAAACTAATAAGCAATTTAAATTTAACTTAATTTTTTACGTGATAAGTATTTTAAAACTTAGAATAGTGTTTATTGCACTTTACACAAGTCCGTTTCACTTTCTTAGAGTCTGATATAATAATAAAAACACTTTGTTCATGTGTTATATGTGTGTCATTGTCACTATTATTTCTACACTTTTTACACTACACTAACTCAAAGGGTTTTGTTCGTTTTAGTCTTCGCACTATGTTTGTGTTGTCTAACAGCTGGATTGCCTCGACGTTCACATGACGGTGGAGTCTGTGTTCGTGGGACTCAGCAAATGTTTTAATTATGTTGGTGCTGGTTCCATTTTTAGTCACCATGGAGGTCGTCATTCCTTATATACCAGGGCGCGTTGACAATGCTCCTGAGTACCTTATTTTGGAATGTCTGTATCATTTTGATGTTGGTCGGTTTAGTACAGCCCGACAGTTAGATCCCATACGTCCATATTGGCATGAGAATATGCTTATATAATAACATTTTGTTATGTATCGATAGGCAGGAATTCCGTCCAATCAACCAATACATGTCTAGTTCTTGTCTTTTCGTTTTGACGTGCGCTTTCCAGCGCAGTTTCGCGTCAAGCGTTATGCCAAGATATTTGGCTGTGTTTGCGTATGGCACGTGTTGGCCATTTATGAAGATAGGGGATATAAGATATAAGATAGGATTCACAATTCTTGTTGGTGAAATCAATGTGAAGGGACTTTGAATCATTTAGTTTAATTTTCCATTTTTGTACCCAGTCATAAACTTTATTTACAGCTATTTGCACTTTTTTTACTGCTTCCTTGTGGCATGACCCTATAGCCATAATGGCAGTGTCGTCAGCAAAGGTTGCAATTGTATTATTTTCCAGCTCTGAAATATCATACGTATACAACAGGTAGAGGACTGGACCCAGCACACTACCTCGAGCAACGCCAGCTTTAATAATTTTCAACTCTGAATAGGCATCCTCGTGCCTTGCTCGAAACATTCTATCAGTAATGCATGATTCCAAAAAATCGGCAAAATCATTGGGCAGGATTTGTCTTAGCTTGTATATCAAACCCTCATGCCAACCTCTATCAAAAGCTTGTGCCACATCTAAAAATACGGTGGAGCAGACTTTTTTATCTTCAAGCGCTCTCTCAATGATGTTGGTAATTCTATGTACTTGGTCTATTGTGGAGTGGTTCTCTCTGAATCCAAACTGATGGTCAGGGATCAGGTTTCTCTCGTTTACAATAGGTTTTAGGCGTTTTAGAAACAATTTTTCAAACCAGTTTGATAGTATAGGCAACAGGGAAATGGGTCTGTATGATGATGCTTCGTGAGATGGTTTACCTGGCTTTGCAATCATAATCACTTCAGCAACTTTCCACGGCTCAGGTACATGCTTTAACACGAATGCAGAGTTGATGAGTCTGGTAAGTTTGACGATGGCTTTACGCGGGAGATGTTTCAAGATTTCTCCCGTAATAAGTCGTACCCTGGGGCTTTTTTCAGGGTAATGTTCTGAAATTTCCGTGGAAACTTCTTTCGGGGTCACAAGTTACACCCGCTGTATACAACTGAAACGTCAAATATCGTTTATTAGTAACGTTGATGTAATAACCCTGGTATACGTCGTGCGTAAAAGTTTATTAGTAAGGCTAATTTTTAGCAGTACTACGCATCTGACCTTTCTGAAGAACATCACCAATAAGTTATTATATGTCCATCATACGGTATTATATTATGTAATATATGTCTATCTAGGGCGTCCTCTCCCGGCGTTTCCACTCGCGAGAGTGGAATTATAATATCATACATAAAATATCATAACATCACGCCAGTAACCTCCAAAGGGTAAGGCAGAAGAGTACCTATAATACAGTGTACACCCACATTTCGCCAGTTATGTTTAAGTCCCATGTAATAGAGGGCGAGCCTGTTGCCACCAACCGCGCACAAATCCAAACTCCGGGCTGCTACTTAGAAATTCCAGGTGGAAAACCCAATAACACTTTGCCCGAACCCGGGACCTCATACTCAGCAGAAGCGCTTGCGACCACTAGACCAGCGAGGCAGTCATGGATTTATAATAATTCGTTACTAATAAGATTAAGTAATAATCTGAACGGCTAGACGCTCTTGTGGCGACATATATTTATAGAAGATAGGTACAAGATATCTATTCATCCATAATATAATACAATATGTTAAAAAAAAACCTCTTCGATCTGAAAGGGACACATAGGTACTGCAAGGACATTACCAAAAAGTTAAATTATTAATTATTATTGAAAATAAAAAAGTTATTGCTATTTCAATTTCACATTTTTAGTACCAAAATTAATAGCAAATTTTCAACACATCATTATCATAAATTATGACTTTTAGACACCCGCTAAACGACGGCCAACTTAAGTCGTGTCTGTATATGTAATAACCCAGTAAAACACCCCATTGAAAAAAAATGCAGCGATTTTTTTTTTTTTTTTAAATTACCACATAAATAGACTCACAGTACGATAACTAACAACACCCTCACGGATCAGACAGGGCTTTTTTTAACATGTTGTATAATTACTGTGCACAGAAGAGCATGGACCACTATAGGACATGGCGCTCTTATAGGTATCTAATGTGTAGAGGGCTTAATAAGCAAAAACAGCATAATGGAACTATTCTTTGAATATCATATACTGTTTACTGCATAATATACTCTTGGGTATACTGTCATGGGGCGAGGAGTTTATAAACGGAGACTGCTCTAAAAATAATGTTTTTCTCGTGAAAACCAATAATAAAAAAAAAATATACTGTGATTACCTTTTTTAACCGAGACCAGTAGAGAGTATTTTTACGAATGTATACGCGAAGTCTAAATGCGACACCCAGATTACATGTCCGCCATTCTTCTTTGTCATAACGTGACGTAATAATTATCGACACAAAGAGTATTTAATACACACTTATTAAAAAAGCAATAGTGTCGTAGGTGTATACCGCATGTTTTACCGATCAATATTATAAATTGATATTGATACTACTGAATTATTATAAATTAAGATACTTAATTGGCAAAAGCCTCCCATAAATGTATATTTGTACGCCAAATGGCAAAACACAGAGAAACTATAATTATAATAATTGTAACATCTTGCACACTGTTGGATGTTTACAAATAAAGACTATTGATTAATTGATTGATTGATTGGTATTACAGTCCTCCAGACCGGATTTCAACCATGGCGGCCAATCTCGATCGACGTAGAAGTTATTCAGTGCATAAGAGTGGGCGCAAACCCAAGTGCACTTTCTCTTCCTTCACATTTATAGTTCGATGGAACGGCAATCCCCGACCGGGGGGAGGGGGATCAGGCGCAGGATCAACGGCCTATAGTGCTTTCTGACACACTCGGCTGGTATTGAGAAATCCTTAATTGAATAATCCATTAATACTGCCCAACCAGAGAATCAAAACTACTCTACGCTCAGTAGTCACGTAGTAGGTACAAATGCTAAAATGTTATTGATAAGAAAACAACATCGGGATTCCCTAAACGAATATTTTATAAATATAGTATTGTTTGGTTTTCCTCAGAATAAAAATAAAAATATTTTATGTTATTGTATGTACAAATAAATAAAATTGAAGTGGCTGTTTGTAGTGGCAAAACAACAGCTTTTAACTAAATCCTATACTATTAAATAAGCAATATTTTTTTGATATACCAGCTTTAACCGGCCCGGCTTCGCACGGGTAGCACAAAGTACTTGTCTACGTTGCACTTACCTACCTACCGGTAGGCATACCTACATACACACCTACCTACCTACCTACATACATAGCTACCTACTACTTATTGAAAAAGGTACTATCGTGAATTCATGCAAGCCTAGTACTTTTTGTTAGTTTTAGAACAAGAAGGCTACCTTAGAATATTGACATGGTAGCATGGAATTAGTATAATAAGTAGGTACCTAAGAAAGTTCGTACTAATTCCATGTTGACACATCATGTCAACATGGAATGAAACAAATGTTATAAAAGTGATAATTTGAATCAGTCACGTAGTATAATAAAGTTTACCAAATATTATTGGTAATTAACCGTATGTTTAACTTTAAGTTAACAAAAATCTGTTGTTCCACACAATAGTGCAATACTTACACGTCATCAAATGTATGGAACAGCAGATTATTTTTTCCTGTGTTGTTGAGCACTAAAATGTTCTATCCCATTGTTCATTTTCATGAGTAGGTACTACACTAAATTAAAGTATGTTTATACTCTTACCTACGTAACGTATAAACTAATAAGAGGTAAAATTGTTTGTTTTATACATATGTATGTCTGTAATAGACATTGCCCGATTGATCGCAATAGTCTCGCTTCCTATTATTATTATTTTATTTATTTATCATGAACAAAGTTTATAAAAATCTTAACTTAGAACTATGCCCCGCAAAACTATTTTCACGGTTTATCTGTGGGAACAGAACAAACATTACAAATAACGTTTATTAGTGCGGACACTTAATTTCCACTTATTGCACTTATAAAGTATTAAACAATAATATCCTATCTTATAAGTATGTACGGAAAGTGAATAAAGGAAAACTCTTTCCTTAAAACAAATTACTTATATATCTTATAGAACTACTTAATTACTTATTTGCTCTCCATCAACAATCTGCAAACCACTTTCCTAAAAACATCGCTTACAACATGGACTATTTATTACATGGGACTTAAACTCCAACATACAAAGTTTGCATGTCTTTTACTATTTTTTTAAAACTTTTGTAAATATCATCGTTTCCATTGTATTGCCATTGTAATTTATGTCAATTTGTTGTTGTTCCAAAATATTTTTTATTTTTAACTTAACAGGCCAAATGTGGGTGCACTTTGGTACCTCTCTGCCTAACCTAAAGAGACAAACATTATTTCATCATTCGTATTGAAAAGCTGAGACAGTCAACTCCGATGCCTGACAGACGATTTTCATGTGAAAATGATTAATGAATTAATTCCAATAATAATCAGTCTTAACCTGAGATGATTATTAATACTCGTATATCCCTTTTCACTTTCAAATACATATTTGATATTGTGCCTGAGAATGTAAGGGTTGCGACTTGCGTCATAACCTTGTGAACATATTTCATGATTATTAATAAACTGAGTCGGTTTGGTGAAACCACAGTGTAACCCCACGGCACCTGTGACCTCTACGAACCGGGTTATACATGGTGTATTTAAAACATGAACAAGTTTCCTATTTTCACTACACGAGGTTATAAGCAAGGGGCTTGTGGCTAAATAACAACAGCCTCACGGGTCATCGAAGGTTAAGCTACGCTTGCCGCGGTTGGGTCGTGGATGGGTGACCATCCATCACATATCGAGACACCTCCGTGCCTCGGAAAGCACGATAAGGCTTTGGTCCCGACTGTCATTAGTAGATCTTTGACAAAAGAACAAAAGTCTGACAACCAGTCTTAACAAGGGGTATCGTGATATCCTGTAACTAGGATGTGGAGGTCAGATAGGCAGTCGCTCCATGTAAAATACAGGTATTCAGCTGCGTTTAGACTGAAATCTGACCCCAACATAGTTGAGAAAAGGCTAGGCAGATTGATTGAGGTTATGAACGATAAAGCCTGAAAGTACGAGGTTGCGAGTTTGAACCTGGTGAGTACACACATCCAGCCTTCTATCAGCTTCGCTGTCTGGTTTCACTTCAGATATATCATTGGCTGATAATGAAGGAAAACATCTACTTGGGCGTGGGTCCGAACCCAGGCAGGCGCTTTACTTTGTGTAAATAATTTTATCACCTCTGGTCTCAAAACGGTGAAGGAAAATATCGTGAGGAAACCGGCATGTCCTAGAATCCAAACTTCAAAGACATGTGACATCTACCAACCCGCATTGAGCCTGCGTGTTAGATAACAGTCCTCTCCCTCCAGCAAGGAACTGTGTGTATTAATGCCATCCGATTTTGGTAAAATTCACCCTCATTTTCGGTGATAAATCATCGGTAAGGAGTTTCAAGAATTATATACTGAGTAAGACATTATTTCAATTATAACGATGTTGGAGGGTGGCAATTTTTTAAATAATATAAATAGGGTATAAACTTCAAAGCAACCGCATTTCAATCCGGTTGCTTCGTCTATAAATAATATATTTTGCTCCCCCCCCCATATCTCCACCCCCGTCTATTTAGGGTCCATTCGGACGGTACGGGGAGGTCGGGGTTCGGTATCACTTCAAGACCAAGATTACCACTCGCCATCCGGTTGCTTTTCCGATAAAATTTTACGTGCCATTGCTTTAAGTATAAGTTCGCCATTTCTATCATACATGGTTTAACTTAAACCACCTGTTCCCTACGTTTTGTCCCGATAAGCTAACATAATTCGCGACTTCAACTCTTATTGGTCCTATAGTAAAAGGTGTTCATAATTATGAGTTCAATTAACCCTTTTCAAGTCCAACACTATTATAATCACCCCTTGTAGATACACAACCCTTTTTTTTTTTTTTTTTTGGGTGGGAAATTATCAAATAACTTCTCCCGCTCTGGGTGGAGCGGGAGGGCGTGTCAGACTCATACTGACTAAAACCCACCCGTGTTCCTTCCGTTGCCTTTACGTTGCCAGGGGCCACGGTATCCCATTCGGACTTTCCCGCAACCCCGGATAGATACACAACCCTTAACGATATTCCTACTCTAAAAAATACTTCATCCTAAATATTTATTTACATTGGTGTTGCAAGAATACGGAAAACAAAGCTTGAGGTTGAGCGTGAGGTTATCTTATATACGTTGTTTGTTTGCGGATACGTCTGTAATAGTATATATAGTAGTAACGTGGAACTAGATAGATCGAGGTGATAGGCGCTTTGGGAATAACATGTTGTGTTGCCTTTTGTACGGTTTCTTCAAGAAGTCACGGAACTAGTAATTGACAAAATAAATATCGTGAAAAAAAGTTTATTTTACTCCAATGTTTGATGTTCAATATTTCGCTGTTTTGATTAATTTGGCAATATTACTTTATGTAATTAAGAAATGTGGCTAACTAGTGATCTAAAATATTAATTATGAAATGCATTAATTCATATCGTAACACAGAATATTTAGTTGTAGATGTTAAAAAAGTATTTGGACTTTCCAACTTTTTTACACCGAAAACGGTTACAACATCAAATTCAGTTTTATAATTGCATTTCATTATTGATATTCTAGTTTGCTAGTTAGCCACATTTCATATTTCCATACTGTGATATTGCCAAATTACAGCCAAATAATTGACAGCTATTTGTGACGTTCCCAACTTTTAGGATAAACGCTCATATTAAAGCACATTTACCCAACTAACCATTAATATTCAGGTTCCAACGGCGCGGCGGTCTTATCATTAATAGCGATATTTACCAGGCAAGATTCATTTGAAAGAAGTATTATTATATTAACCTGCATGAAGGTAAATTAACGTTTCACAGGAATCATGGAGTAACCAACCAGCTCAGTTCTTGAGTAGTATTGTCGGCTAACTGTTCCTATATTTTCCAGACCCAAATTACACAAGCACCAAACCCTATTCCGAAACCACTTTTGACAATACAACTTTTAATTGGCCAATAATAATTGCTCAGCCACTGCATCAATCGAATCAACAATGTAATGTAAACCACACAGTATAAACTTGACTCTATGGTTTAATAAGGAAGGCAATACTTCCATACATTCAAAGAAAATATACGTGAAGGCACCACACACAAAACTTATAGAATAAAATATTCTGTGGTCTCACACAATATGAATAATTGATAGGTGCTCCAGAAAGATTTATGCGTCTAGTCTTCGGTCAACCGGCAAAGAATCATATTAGAATAGCATATTACATTAACTACGTAAATATGATCTAGGGAAAAATGAAATTTATTTTTCTTGGTATTTTCTGAAATAACAGTATAGGGTTGGGTTTAGAAACGTGCCGACTCACTAGAAAGAATGTGAAGCCTTTTGGGGGTACTACAGGGTCAGAAGCTTCAATTTTTTTACGTATAGACGTTTTTACGTACGTCTGGAGCCGCATTTTTTTTTTTTTTTTTTTTTTTTTTTTTTTTTTCACGCCCGCCCACATTTCCGCTTCTGTCACCTCATGGACGTCTGCGCTGAGGTTTTCTACTGACTCTGCAGCTGCAGGCGGAGTCATCGATGGTGGCACGGTGGCGTCCCCACGGATCCTCGTCTAGGGTCTCCAGCAACTCTTCCCTGCCTCGCGTCTTGGCCTCGCCGATGGCCAGCTGCAGAGTCATCTTAGCCGCGTAGTACACCTCATACGACGTTTTTTCGTTTTAACGTCTTTATGTAGAACTCTTTTGCAAAATGCTATCTTGCAAATGCCTAGTTTTCGAGAAAAAAATAAAGATAGGATAAAAATAAAATAAAGTAAAAACGCAATGAGAACTTAGGATGCAAGATCAAGCGCAGGGAGCTTGAAATTTGGGGTATCCCGGGGTGCCCCAAGTCGCGGATAGTTTAGGTTCGAAGGGGATGGAAGGGCGGGGTCTAGTGAGCGACCGAACCGAACGAAAAGAACCTTAACCTGTCCAAGTCGGGATTCTCCAAGTTCCGAGCGAAATGTGTAGGGACTTAGGGCACCCCGACTCAGACAGAAACGATGATGACGGCGGTTCAAGTGAGCTAGCAAAGCGAGCGAACGAGCCCCCGTCATCTCCTTCGTGTAAAGTTCCTTTAAGCTCTGCAGACAGAAATAGGAGCAGTTTCGGAGCAGCTCCGGCGACAAAGCCTTACTTAAAAAAAAAAACATTTACCATATAACATTTTTTTTTTTATTTGACTTTCGAGATACTTGACACTGATCTCGAAAATATGTCTTCTGTGAACTGGTGGGTGGCTAGATGACATGACCTCTTTCGTTTTCCTCCGTTCCACCTCCCTCTACATTTAATTTATCAACATTTTCTATGAGATTTTGTCGTATTACAAATTAGTTTTTTTTTTTACTTACCTTACTAACTTTTGGTTACTTACCCATTTAATCTATGTTGTTTTATTCTATGTTGCCATACCGCTACATATCCCTTGGTTATTTTTTTAATAATAGTGTGAAATGAAACCTACTCAAAAACTACCGTAATTATGTATGATAATTACGGTAGTTTTTGAGTAGGTTTCATTTAATATTTTCACCGACAAGCAAAGATTATTTTTTTCTTTCTTTATTCCAAGTTCGTTGTTTCGGTCCCTAGAAAAACTGATTCTGCGTGATTCATTCGATCCCAGAATTGGGAGAATATGAACTGAATAAACAAGCGAGTGTCACAAAATACGGGTAATACCTTGACAGAGTAAGGTACTACCACTCACTTATTTAATCAGTTCATATTCTCCCAATCCTGGGACCGAACAAATCATCATCATTTCAGCCGAAAGACGTCCACTGCTGGACATAGGGCTCCCCCAAGCACCGCCATTCCACTGGTTCTGTGCTTCTCGCACGTGGTTCCAGGCACATCGGGCCGCAACGCAATGCACTGACGCATCGCGCGCTATTCGTATTTTTGCGGTCGCTGTTTATAATTACGGCCCACCCAAATGTGAGCGAACCTTTAGTTCGAAGTTGAAAAAAAATCACAATATGATACCACGTTTGTATTTAACGAAAGGGAAGACAAAATTGCACCAAAATTTCACCAAAATTTCACTTGTAATTTTCGTAGTAAGCTCATAATTACTTATGATGTAATGATTGCAAATAATACATATTTTTTTTGTGATTACACAGAAATGTAAACGCAGTATTATGAGACTAGAGTAGGACAAATTGTATTAAGGCTTCTTCGCGTTACCACAGATTAGTACAGATGGGACACTCCGCAAAATCTTTTTAATAAAAAGCGACTCTTGCTACGACACAATAAAGTGTAATTCAGGTCGCACAGCGCTAATTACCGACAATTATATTCACATAGATGTTGCCTCTCTTTCTATCGCTTAACTCTTATATCTTCTGACTACGTTGCGCCCATATTTTGATGAGGTGGAGGCACTCTACTGATGATTTATTTCGACTTAGTGGTATTTTAAATTATGATTTGATTATAAATACAATTATCAATCTCTATTTTGCCTTTTTACCTGTAGCACTATGTTATGGTGTACAATAAAGAGTATTCTATCTATCTATCTATCTCTGTTTTGCGAAAGGTGCATTATTCGTCTGACGAACTGAATGAATACGACAAATCGAGCCCGCCGCATAACCTACTTGTAGCTTCATACCTAAAATGCAGAGTGTCCAATCTGTATTCATCTTAATCTGTGGCATTACAAGACTTACTTCGCCTTCCCCATAAAGCTCGTACCTATATAATAATGTCCGAAAGAGGACTTCAAACATTTCATCCGACAAGCTAAGTCAAGTGGGGTATTGCATCTCTTTGTGGACTTAGCCAGTCCCAAGCACCAAGCGAATCTCGAAAGTGTATTAGTTTTGTTGGACTTTTTTATGCAAGCCATGCAAATACGTTGTCAGGTCGTATCGTTTGTTTTCTGCGATACTGTTACTGCATTGTTGAATTCTAGAAGAGTTAGCTGTTGTTTGAAGAAATGCTTGAGTAAACTAAATGTATTGAAGATTAAGTAACATCTGCTTTCATTGATACTAGGCGACACCTAGATTGCTGCTGATGAAGCAACTCTTGCTGCTGTTTTTGTTGCTGTAGAACAATGACAACGGTATCAACACAGATTCAAATGTTACGTAAAGTTGCAACTAGATTTCGGTGGATCGCCGTCTAAATGTCTAACTCAAAGCGCACTGTTGGATTATCGGAGTTGAGTGTACAAATTTTAAAGTATGGTGTTCTACTCACTGGCGAACGACCAAAAGAGAGACTGGAGCTATGGCGGGACAGTGCTTCCTTACGTCCACGCTCAGCTGCACGTTAAAGAAACTGGTGGACGCTAGTGATGGCGCCAAACACGTGGCCGAATTCTGAGCCGAGTCTATTTAGATTGCCATCGACACGTTAAGAAGAGAAGAGATTTAGATGAAGCCTAGTGCTAGTATTAAACGGCATTATTGTAAAATTCTTTGGATTTAAATTAACGCGTGTCATTCAGTCATTCATTCGATAATACTATATTTTTAGAATTATTTTAGGATTAAACAACGAAGGGCAATGAATCTAAGATATATACCTTTATTATGCAGTCCACGCTTTAAAATCGTTTTATATACAACCACCGTATTAGTTTACTTCTACCAGAATATACCCTATCCTATGACATTGTTTGCCGACGACAGTACTATCATTGTTAAACTTGACAAAAATAATAAGGACTTTGAAGCTGAAATAATCAATGCCTTACAACAAGCCGTTAACTGGCTAGAACATAAAAACTGAATTATAAATTTGAAGAAAACTAAAATTATGAATTTTCGTCAAAGAGTAGCTAATTCGGAACTAAATGTAAGCTTTAATACTGAACATTTTTAGGATTAACAAACGACAATCAACATAATTGGAACCAACATACTTCAATATTAATTTTGAAAAATAATAAGTTTGCTTTTGCTTTGTATAAACTAAAGAGAGTAGTCAATCAAGCAGCGGCAGTCACTGCATACTATGGATATGTCGATTCTATACTACGCTATGGAGTCATGACGTTTTGGAGTAACTTCTGCAATAAGGACATGGTATTAAAATCGCAAAAGAGATGCATTAGAGCTATTACCGGTATAAAATAACTGATAGTTGCAAATCTTATTTTGTATTGTTAAAAATAATGACTTTACCTTTCTTGTACATATTTCAGACTGCTTTATTTGTTAAAAAGAACATGCATCTACGAGTATTCAGAAAAGCATCTGAACATCGCTTTAAAATGATTAGACAAGTATATAGACATGATTATGCGTTCGACCATCAAATGACATGACAAATGACCATGCCTTGATGCACAAAAGCATACTTTGCATGGCCCGAAAAATATTTAATAAATTGCCAAATAGAATTCAGGACTTAAATATTATTCAACTTAAAAACAAATTAAGACATCTATTATTGGAAAAATGTTATTATAATATTGACGAATTCCGTAATGATAAATTGTAAGTTATTTGACATTGATATTTATATAATTTTTGTCAATGTATTATTATCTTTATATCCATTCATTATTTATATGTACTCGTATACTCATTTGTTTGTGTTTTGCTTGTTTTTTCTTTGTTACGTTATGTTGTATTTCGTTGTAATTATTTTATTTTTATATGTTGATTAATATAAATAACTCACTATGTGAGAGAGTGTACACCTTTAAAGTAACATGTAAAATGTACCAAAAATCACACCAATAAATGAATTTGAATTTGAAAATCGAATCTATCACCAATCAGTTAATCTTAATTATACTTTACTGCCAGAACATAGAACTTAATTATACTTAGCTGCTAGAACATAGAACTTAATTATACCTAGCTGCTAGAACATAGAACTTAATTATACGTAGCTGCTAGAACATAAAACCTAATTAACTATCTTCACCAACAATATTTCTTAGAAACTTTTTCCAGAAGCAAAATTCTCTTCACTATTATCCTGTAATACAATCTTGCGACAGACAGTCCTATCATTTTCTCCGAAGCTTTATTAAAGTAAACTCGATACGACAATAATTACATCTTCGTCTGGAGAGCTCGGAAGCGTTGACACGCCCATTAGGAGGCTGCCAACTTGTTATAGAACATTGATCATAGAAAAATAGGACAGGTGCTAAGAAGTAAATGTTATGTAAAGTAAGTTAAGTTCCCTTCAAAATGGTTGAGCTAAACGGTGCTGATCCATGCGTCATGTTCGTGAACGGGCGCCGTCAGTAGGGACTGGTCATCTCTTATCTGCCACGGCTTATTTTAATTTATTTTAGTTTTTGAATTGTTATTTTTTTTTTATTACGGACGCTTTTCACGTGCATGTCTTTCTACATTGTTCTCACATGTATAATTTCAACATGAAGAATGTAACCAATATTTTGTAACAAAATTATGATTTAAAAGAGTGTCCGTGGAGTTTCTTGCCCGTTCTTCTCCATAGGAACCTACGCTTTGGAATGGGCAACTAGCTTCATATTTCTGACTGACTGACCCCTTGATAATTCAAAAGTGCCTGTGAATAGTTTAATTGAAATAAATGCTTTGAGTTTGAGTTTGAATCCTAACTGAGTTTGTTTATTTGTTTGTTACGCTTTCACGCTAAAATGGCTGAACGGATTTGGCTTAAATTTGGCAAATGGGTAGACTATGACCTGATTTAGGACATTAGATACTTTTTATCTCGATATTCCCACGGGATTGAGATTTATGCGGGTGAAACCGCGGGGCGCAGCTAGTTGTCTGCGAAATAAAGTACCCAACGAAACGAATAGAAGCCGTCGACGCGCATTATACGCGCTGCAAACGCAATTAGCATTGTTTTTACAGACAGAATACCCGTTGACACGCGTTGCATCAAACGCGCGTATGAAAAACGCCGTAGGCCTTAAAAATAACAAGCCTGTATGTACGTACTTACTTTGTACAATAATTGACCAATTGCAAAATGTAAGTTTGTAATAGCAAAAAATTAATACGTGATAAAACTACAAATTAACGATTTTCGGACTTGGTCCTTTAATTGTGCTGTGAAACCTTGTTGCTTGCCAAATTTTATGACTCTAGGTCAACGGGTCGCATAAATAGCCGTATTTATCATTGCTTTGATTTAGAAGCTTGACTTTTTAGACCTGTAAGGGACCGTAGTAGTACCTACGTATTTGATATTAATTTTAACTTGATAACTCGTTCCTGAGACAAAGAGTCTTGACAGACAGACGGAGGGACAACTAAGTGATCCTATAAGTATTACTTTATGCCTGGAGGCTTTTATTTAGATATTGTTTTCGTTAAGTTATTTTTATTTCTGCTTGAGTATAGTTCTCAATGTTTTTGGTTGGTATATTGGCATGTACTAGCTGTCATATGGCTATTAATTTTTATAATTTAAATTATGTTTTGTGTTGCGTAATGTAAATATCATTTATATTTTTTTTTCTAACTGAACAGACAGCTGAGCTGCTGGGGAGTTTGTTGCGCCACTTCTTCTTCCCAGCTAAAGCACTAGGAAGTGGTGAAGGGGCGTTTTGGGGGACTGTTTTATGTAATTTTGACGTTCGAAAAGTGCTGGTTCTCAGCCTAGTTTGAATGAATGACTTTTGAATTTAGTTTTTTCTTTTTCCTTTAACCCTAAAAATAGTCATATTAAAAAGCCAAATCCTTCATAAAGTTCCTGCCTCTATGCAATGGAAATGAACTCAAATATATCGTCTAATATTTGTAGTAAAAAAATGAAAAGGTCGCACACAATAGGGATGGGTCAAAAAAAAAGAAATTCTATATAGTCCGTCGGTTAAATAATAAAAAAATATTAGACCCGTATTTTTTGCTTTATCATGTTAATAAAAAATAACTTAGATAAAACGCATTAAAGTTGGGGAGTGGGGGTTGATACGTCACAAGTAAGTATAAAATCGCCATAATCTTTTGATAACTTAAAAAAAGAAAAAATACGTCTATGTATTTTTTTTTATAATATACAAGACGGATAAAAAAAAAATTGTCATCATCCCTATTTTGTTGCTCGATTTAATAAAAATACACCTACCGACGTCACATTGCTAATAAATAATTCCTATACACATTAATTCTTGGTAATTCAGTAACAAGATACTCCTTCGTCATATCTCCCCTGTTTCTATACTCCGTGTTACAGAAGTTAGTCAATCGTGCCCATTAATTCTGTGAAAGCATTCGAACTTCACTGACCAGTTCGGATTCGTGAACACGTCACTTTGTATTTAGAGACCTTCATGTTTCGGTTGACAAATTCGTTTATTAGACGTAGTTATAACGAGAATAGGTGGGTAGTTCATACCTTTGTCAAACTCAAACTCCAAACATTTATTTGAAATAACCCAATTACAGCCATTTTTGAATTGTCGAGGGCTGACCCCTTGACAATTCAAAAGTGCCTGTAATTGGTTTATTTACAAGTCAGAAAGATGAAGGTAGTTACCAATTGGTAAATTCAATGTAATTCCAAAGCGTAGTAGGTTCCTATGGAGAATAACGGGCAAGAAACTCCACGGACATTCTTTTAAATCAAAATATTGTCTTTTAGTAGATACATAACCTTTGGTATAGTTGACCTCGTAATTGTCTTGCCTTGTAAATGTCACTTGCACGTCATAAAAGGACAAAGTCTAGAGTGCTACGAGAATATTTTGACGTCTGAATGGCATTGACCTTGTTGGTAAACATTTGGGAAATGGTGTCACAGAAATTTTATTAAGATGGCGACGATAGCTCCTAATTTGGCCATGCGTCACAATAACCTTGTAGCGTCGTATTTATATAAGTGACAGTTAGATAGTTTCAACTTTAGTGAAGTTTCAATAATTGACGGGGAATTGTTGTCAACAGTGTTAAAGCAATTACGAGGTCGATTATACTTTACAGCTTCATGATTATAATATATGAAAGGTAGGGGCAGTTGCTTATTAAATGATGATATGAAGAAGAATATAATATGATATGATATAATGAAGTGATATAAGATGAAACACCCTCGTTATATTGTAGTAGCCAAAATGTATGAGTGAGCGATATCCAATAACACCCAACAAAATCATAATACTTAATATTTGAAAAGTCTAGGACAAGTCCTCTTTGAGAAATTATAATTATTGGGCTAGAGAATTATTTGTGTACTTTGTATTGTAAGCAAAAAGTAGTACAGCCTAAGAGGTTTAAAGGCTATCAGTAGAAAAAACTGTGATCCCATGTCTCAGTGACGCGACGGTGTCACTGAGAGATAATCACTGAGAGGGACCACAGTTTTTCTATATAAGAGAGAAGCTAGATGTAGCTTAATATAATTATTAATACAACATAATAACCATGTAAAGCAAAGCAAAAGCAAAGCGCCACTGACGCGCGCCTTGCACGTACTGAATGACACGGCTGACAGGATCGATTTATTTTCCTGCTCTCTGAATGAATTCACAAAAATAAGATTGTATGTGTTATGTTATACAAAATAGTTTAATTAAGGACCACGCTACCGCATTAGGTATTTCCTGTAAAGATAGCAGTGTTTGTAATTAATAAATAAATAAATGTTTGACACGTTATACTTTTTCTGACACCAACCTTTCATTACCGGCCGTCAGATAGTTTGACACATCCAAGAAAGTTATTTATTTTATCTAAATAGGTACTGGGTAAATTACGAAATACTAACGAAAAGAAAGAAAAATGTATTATTATTATTTATTTATTTTTAGATAACAATGATCCATCGAGTTAGTAAACAATTCTATAACTTATGACTAGTGTTAGTATATTAAAATAAAAAAAATAAAACAAAATAAATAGTAAGTATTGTGAAAAGGACATCCCCAAATTAATGCTCGGTGATTATCCTTCTCACAAAACTTTTAATAATCAGAGAGTCTATACTCTCCGCCATAGTTTTTGGAGTTAAGGAGGATGCGCTACGGTAGCCCGCAAAATTCAAAATGTCTTTAGTTTTTTTGCAATTTGCAGGTCAGTGTCAGGTTGTATGTTGATTAAAATATGATTCGCGACCGTAACACATATGGCTTTACAGAATTATAATCATTAGAATCAGCAATAAAACTCCTTAAGTTAGCATAATCCTCAAATGTCATGATTTCATGAAATAGTCATTCAATAGGATTACATGAACTTAGAGAGTTGTATTGATGATTTTTATTATTATAATTCTATAAAAAAAAACATTTGATACGGTCGCGAATCATATATAGATTAACATACAACCTGATACTGACCTGCAAATTGCAAAAAATGAAAAAAAAGCTTAGTGGGCTACACTGACGCTTTCGCCTTAAGAGCGTTTATCCTAAAAGTTGGCAACGTCGCAAATAGCTGTCAAAAATTTACAGGTATTGTAGTGCACAAGTGTGTGCGGAAACACAGGAGCACTCAAATTAAAATATATTTTATTTCACATAAGCCTACAGGGGCACTTATGAAACGTCAGAAACTAGGTGCACGGTTCCAATTGGTCGTTTCCTATGGAGAAGAGCCGACAAGAAACACCACGGTTACTCTTTTAAAAATAATTGGCTTTTTCAATATTTTCAAATAATAGTGTTATAAGTTATGCGTATTATGTCTTTCAACAAGTACCACTCTTTCTACAAGTTTTTTGCCTCGGATTCATAGTCCAATTGACCGACAATCCGACATGATCAGAAAGAGATCTGCACGCTTAGCATGACCACAATGGAAACGGGTTTTGTCGACGGAAGAATAGAAATGACAGATAAACAATCACATTCTGTCATTTTGTCTATTCTTCCATCGACAAAACCAGTAGAAAACCCGTTTCTAAGGTTGTCACGCCACGCGTGCAGGTGCGGGACCAACGGCACTTGGTTTTTGAGGCATGAGGGTATCACACCGACATCTTCCTAACTTGGATGATACTCCCTAATCGCGCGGTAGTCATTTCAGTAAATAAAAAAAAGAAATGATCGTAGCCAAATACATAGCTTGACAAAGCTTATTTTTTCAAGCAAAATTTTTAAACACTTAGTTCTAACTACGTTACAATAACTATTTTTAATATTTAGTTATAACATTACGTATTATCACGCCTGGTTTTTCCCCACAGCGGTAGGGCTATTTGAATGAATATTAACATATCCAAATAATTAATTTAAACAAACACGAAGTCAAAACGAAATTACAAAACTGGCTGTACAACCAGAACTATTCCCGTACTGAAGACATTATTTCTAAAATTATGTACTCACAGAACCCTCTCTCATACACCACACACACACCATCCCACTCATTAGCCATCTCCCCTCTTTACACACATACTCACACATTCTTAATCATAGTCAAATCAGGTCATCATGGGTTTATTAACACATAATTAAGGAGGTATTTTTTGTACACGAAGTTACAATAGAAAACTGACTCCTAGGTCACAGGTTTCCCCTAGTTAAGGAGGCAGGGTTTTTTAATATTTGTGCAGCCTTTTCCCAAAATCCAATGAACCTATGTGAAATGTATGGTATTGTATACGAAGGTATTTTGTATCAATAAACTTATTTTTTATTTTTTTTATTTTACTGTAACAAAATACAGACAAAATAACTAAATCTACGTACAAACACGTATCAACATTAATGCCAAACTTTACTACAATAAGTTTCTTTGATCAACATAATAACATTTGGAACATGCGGCCCTATATTAACTTTTGTAGTGATACAGTCATCACTAACACCGCAACGTGGAACTGAGCTAATAGGCTAATAGTCGGAAAGCTAGCGACCGACTTTGCGTAATGATCTGCATGGTATTTTTTGAAATAATAGAATTTATCGAATCAGTTTTGTCGATTGGTTTAAATGACCTCACCTCTAAAATACTGAACAGATCTGCTATCTAATTACGCAACACATTTTAGTAAACAATTACGACAAATTTGTTTCATTTTGACAATCTAACAACATTCATTGCGTTATTTACGTTGTTGAGCAATTTTTTTTCCGAACTTATGAAGCAATGGATTAGAAATTTGTTTCAAAACGATTCAAATTCCGATTGATCGTATATTACGTAATTAGGCTGCAGAACGGCGTTCACAAAGCTCGAAGACGGCCCAAAGAAGGAGATAGGATAATTTATCTAGGTTTGAAAAAGATTTGCCCTAGGAATGAATAAAGGGAAAACAATTAATTTATTGGAAACCACAAAACCATTTGCACTACACATATAAAACAACAAGAAAAAAACTTTTCTGGAAGGTTTCAGTTACAAAGTCTTACAGATACTTGTCTAGCCGTATACTGGACATTGCCCGTTGATACTTTCTTGAGGACGACAGCCTATCTGGCTTGTATCCAGCATTATGTTTGCCTTGAAAACGCAAGCTTTTATCTAATTTTATATGACAGCTCAAGACATATTTTTTTTGTACTATTGATAAATATTGGCGTCATTTATATCAATGTTCATTTATTTTGTTGGTTCTATTCTATAAAAAATATCATGATGGACCAGTGGTTAAGGCCGCCCATGCCAATTTTGCGCCAATTTCACTTCATAATTAGGTTCTTTCTAATCCTGAAATCGCCAATCCGCCTTGAGCAAGAGTGGTGATCAATGCTCATGCCTTCTGTATCTGAGAAGAGGCAATTGCGCTGTAGTGGAACAATAATAAGCTGGTATTATTATTATTCTACCAACGATGATGAATGAGTTTTCTGTTCTTTGGTTCAGCTCTCTAACTATTAGATAATAAAATAAAAAGTGTAGAGTCGGAAGGGGCTACAATTAACAGACATTGTGAACTCTACCATTCTTATCTGGTATAGTGGTCGTTTGTCTAAAGTCTAGGTAGTCTAAAATAAAGCATGTGTTCGTGCGAAGAGATTTATTGAAAGTCTTGAAAACATTGGGAAGATAAAATGTTAGTTCTTTAATGGTGGTAAACAATGTTAAGTTTAAGATGGTGGAGTTTTATAAAGTTTAAAATTAGAGAACACTAGTTGTTCAGTACTGATACGTTTACGGTTGGCAAGCATTTTAGAAATACTTTTTGGGAATTGAAGCTGAACAGACTGTTATTTTTTTAGTACTTTAAGTGACATCACAATATAAATAACTAGCTGCGACTCTTGGTTTCATCCGCATAAGTCTTGATCCCGTGGCAATATTGGGATAAAGTATCCTATGTAAAGTGTCCTAATCCAGGTCTATCCATGTGCCAAATTTCATCCAGATCTGTTCAGCCGTTTTAGCGTGAAAGCGTAACAAACAAACCAACAAACAAACAAATAAATAAATAAAAAAACTCACTTTCGCAATTATTATATTATAGTTAGGATAACTGAGTTCTTTCACCGCATACCTTTATGATAAACCCATGTGTTTATTTTGTAAATTTCGAGATTATCGTTCCAGCGATAAAAAATACACGCACCCTCCGTGCGTGTATGTTTTAACGATAATCTAAGGTAAGGTAAGTGTAACCTTAATTAAGGAGACGGGGTCCTTAAGATTTTACTTGCCTTGCCTCCGTAGACGAGGCAGCTATGAATAGTATAGTAACCAACCACTTTTCACCAAATGATCAGTACATAACAAGGGGTGAGGTGAATGTATTTTTAAGGCAATTAATGGTGATACAACAGGGTCTTAAAACATATTTTATAGTAGCTTAAAATCTACCCTATTGTTAGATTACAATATTAGAAATTAAGTTAAACATTACATTAAACATAATGAAGTAATTAATATTTAAATAAAATAAAATACAAAATATAATATATCGCAATAAATAGGGTCTACATACCTTTCGGTTTTTCTTTCACAACAACAGTGTGGGCAAAATACGTACCTACATAGAAATAAAGCCATTGGTAGGTACTCTACGCAGCAATTATTCTTCTAAAAATACATAGAAGTAGGCACCGGTAGTAGATATGTACAGACAATAGGTAAACCTCTACAAATTATTGCATTTACAAGTAGTTAAAGTTGACATGCTGTCGTCCGTACCTACTAGATACATACACACTGATACCTATTATTACCTTATATAGGTATGTATAGCTTGTCCACTCTGAAATGATGCGCCTCACTACCGCATTACCTTGTGCGATAGTGGGGCGCGTCATTCCATTGTGGACAAGCTTTACGTCACCGTTGGGTTATTTTCGGCAGTGGAAATCGTTCGGCCGAATAAATAATAATTCTATAATAAATAGACTATCATTCAGGCAAATGACGTCTAATATGTCGAATAATAAAAATATTATGACAGCAACAAAGGTATTTATGCAGGAACAAATACCTAATAATCGACATTTGGAAATTTTACTTTTGTTAGTTACGTGCAGACGTGCTCATCTGTGGAAATAGTAATATTATTATGATGTTATATTGGTTCGCTATCACTCTTCTTCCAAAAGTATCCGTAGTAAAAGTTTCTCCAATTATAGGTAAGGTTTTGCTTGATAAAAAAGCAGAAAGAACTAAGTATGTATATCTATTTTTTTTATTAATTTTGCACTTACCCGGTTCTGCCACAGTACCTACTAAACGTACGTAAAAATAATAACAAAGTAAAATTCAAATAAAAGCAGAAAGCACTTCCTGGCATCCGATTGACTTGAAACTTGGCATACTTATACACATAACTTCGGTGGCAACGCAAAGTATGATACCAGGGAGCTGGTCTGATGATGGAGACAGAAGGTGGCCAAAGGAACTCCTCAATCAAACAAAGCCTTACCTTACAAGTGAAGGTGATAGAATCGATATTTTGTAGGTAATTGATAATGTTCTCTGTAAACGCAATCCAATGTGCTGTTTAGCGGACTTCGTAAACGTGTTCGATGTTACTATGACAGCTGTCTGTTATCTGATTACGCTCTCTCGGTCTGTGAAGCTTAAGGTAGTGTGTGCCTCTGATTGCAGAAGAATAAAAATATTTTTTAAAACAATATTTTAATGAAGTAAAAAGTAGTAAATAAAACTTACGTAAACAAAGAACTTCAATATTTTCTTAAAAGCTTGAGGCTTACTGTGAACGTCCTTTTTATCCTTAAAGATAAACCTCTTTTTTTTATACGTATTAAAGTTCTATGTTTACGAAAGTTTTATTTAGTACTTTTTAGTTCATTAAAGCTTGTTTATCCAAAAAATTTATTACATGTCTTGTGTTGATTGTGAACGGTGGCTTAAACTCCTTTTAACATGGTTACGCCTGAGTCTGTATACGGGTATGTTACGCGCGTAAGAAAATGGATGAAAAACTACATTTAGAGGCATTGATATCCACTTAACTATCAAGTTTTGAAAGTCAGAATGGTTACCTACTATTTATTCAATTATGTATGTAAGTAGGTATTTATGAATATGGTGTGTAGGGAAAAAAATTTTAAGAAAAGCACAAAAAGACAAGACTAGGCATTTATTTCAATTAGACTTATCAATAAATAGGTATCGTTAATGAGAAAGCTAGTTATCCGTTCCATATCTAGGTCTTGATGGATAAGAAGGATAAGAAACTCCACGGCAGCTTGTTTTCAAGTATTTTAGCAATACTTTTTTACATTAGCACATATTATTGTTATCACATTAATCTCTTGGACCAATTCTCAAAGCTAGCAATATTAGCCGTATTAAAATACATACAGAACAACATAGTTATCAGCAATAATCAAGATATAATGTCAATTAACTTACATTAACATTGTAGTCAGTCGATCTTTCACCAGACTTGATCTGATGATCATTATTTCAATCCAGTTTACGATAATAGCAGAACTTCCGCCGTGCGACATGTTTGCCTTTTATTCTCTTTTAGCAACTTAATATTACGGACTGGGACACCACTCAGGGTCTATCCCATAAAAGTCGGAGGTCTTCTACCGTCCAAAAGTTTAACCCAGGTTCCCTTAAAAATTGGCGGTCTCATCTTAAAGCCTATCAATCTTACCAGTCCCTCAAACATTGCCGCCCATTCTCCCGCTATTTTAGACGAATCATAGATGGTCATAGATAAATACTAAATAACTTCTAACCTAAGTAATAATTATCAAATCTTGTGTAGTGGAACTATCTTACAACTTAATAAGATTATTTAGCAATTTAATATGTATTTATTTGTAATCTTTATGTAAAATATCATAATATAATAACATCAAATGGATGTTCTGAAAATCGTTTGAAACACTATGTTTCTTTAAAATTGAATTAAAATATTATTAGTATCATATTAATTATTACTTCTTCATTATTCATCATTTATTTGACTGCTAAGATAATAAACATTTGTTTTGCTCTTTATAAACCACAAATCATGACTTGTTCGATAACTCTAGAATCGTTGTTTGTGAAACAGCCTTTTAAGTCACATTAAAAACTATTTATATAATACAATACATCTGTCTTTGATATATCAATAAAAAAATGCAAATAACAAATACAAACAATAATTTACGTTTATTAAAATATTGTTGAAATGGTTTCGTCACGTTTCCATACGCCAAATTCATCTATCGTTCTGACAGCTGATATTCATACCGTCATAAATTGTTGTAAACAATCAATAATGTGAGCAATACAATTAGATATTCTCCTATAAATACGAATACTCTCACAAATAAGCTCTTAGTAACTACTAAATATTTCACGTAGTAAAAAACCGATATTTCAGTGGTAGTCTCTTGGCGCTATTAATATAAAGTGTTTATTTTTATTCAAAGAATATTGTAAAGTTAGGGAAATTATTTTTTCAGGAAATTGACGACCTACCAACTTAAATAGCCCGTTTAATGAAATCAAAACTATCAGTTGAATTTTGTATGAACACGGCAAATTGACATACCTAGAATGCCAATTTGATAAGCAATTAGTTTACCTGACTGTCCAAATATGAAATTATACTGTTACTGGGTAAAACAGAAAGACACCGTAATATCGTCACCACAAAGACCATTTTGACTTTTCTGTACGAAGCCTAACAAGATAATGCAGCTGCAACATTCAAAGCAATACGCAGTAGAACAGACTTGTAATTGCTATCTGTACGTGCACCTTTTTTTTTTTCATTTTTATAACTAGGGCATCTTGCAGGTGACCACTAAGGTCGTGGCTGCTTAACCGGACTTTCCTGTGGCTGCCAATAGCTTTTACACTAATGGCCTCCAGCCAGGGGCATAAATGCAAACTATTCTAATTTACAAGCTAAACGAACGCTCGCTAAGGGCACCCCCTGTGGGGTACGAACCTCGGCTTAGGGCGTTCGCTGCAAGAGTTGGGACAGGCTAGATCAAGGAGTGATCATTATTATTATCGGGGGAATTTAAAACTACACGCTCAGCTGCGGCGCGGGCTGGCGTTTCATCGGACAAGGGTCGGGGGGAGTATTATTATTTACTCGGGGCGGTCGCGCACGCGGTGGACCTCTGCGGCGAGGTCGGAACGACGGGTGTCTTGGAAAGCACGCTAAGCCGTTGGTCCCGGCTGTCATTTGTAGATCTTTGACAGTTGTTACGGGTCGTCTGAAGCCCGAAAGTCTGACAACCAGTCTTACCAAGGGGTATCTTGCTACCCAGTAACTGGGTTGTGGAGGTCAGATAGGCAGTCGCTCCATGTAAAATACTGGTATTCAGCTGCATCCGGTTGGACTGGAAGCTGACCCCAACGTAGTTGGGAAAAGGGTAAGGGTAAAGGCAGATGATGATTCATGGAAAAGTAGAATTTTGTACTTAAACTTTTATTTTACTAAAGTGAGCATTAGTTATGAAGGTGATCTTCACCAGTAGGACGATCAATTATATATGGAGGCAAATATTTTGGGACGAGACATTAAAATCTATGTAAATAAAAATGAAATACTGTTCGTATTAGTAAGCGCATCACTTGAGAACGGCTGGATTTGGTATTTTTTTGGAGTTATTCCTCAAGAATCGATTTGCATAACTATAAGGTATGTTTTTTTTATTTTTTTTTTAAAGATATGCCTTTGTTTGCCATCTTTGCCTATTTTTAATGTTAATAATCCTTCCTCCCAATTTCTGTGTTTGCGAGCCCATTATAAACGGACCCTACGATTGCGGGGTGCTGTAGGTGGAACTCTCAGCGGCCTTCGGGAACGCAAACCTACTTCACGTAAATGATTTCGAATGGTTTGGTCGCTTATCAGCAAGCCTGGAGCATCGTCAATCATGGCGGTCGTGGTACTATTCCGTCAAGCAGTATTTCGGATGTACCGATCCTGTCTGCGAGTGGTGATGCGAGATCGTCCTCCATGTCGCTAGGCCACGCTGTCCGTGATACGATAGTGTGTCCAGTGGCGGCTTGTGACGCTCTGTGTAGTGCCAAGACCGACAGCCACAGTACGTTGCCTGGAAACAGCTTGCAACATTTTGACGGCTCTTATTATCTCTTCTCGTGTCAAATGATGTCGCCGCTCCATATAGATGCAATTTTTTTCAGTTCCGATGCAGAAATTGTAATGGTTTTGTAAAAATTCTATTACACACTTTTATAGGAATCCTGAGTTTACTAAACTCACGCAACACGTCGTACGTCCAGCCAGTAATAGGACTCGCCCATCAAGAGCGTTGTCCTAAATTAGACGCATTATTAATTTATTATACATAAAACAAAAGATATTTTAATAAAACACGTATACCTACGAAAATATCAATGATTAAATTATCTTCAAAATGGTGAAGGTTTTAGAAAAATACGCTTGATAGATTTTGCGTGATTCTCAGTTTTTTACGAATTAATTTCACCATATAAACATAATCTAAAATATTAGGTCTTTACCTATGAAATTGCCGTTCTGCAGTACTGGCCATTTCAAATCAAAATAATTTTTGTTTGGCTAAGAATTCTAATTTCAAATTAATTTTATTTTAGAAACATGGATTTTTTTTTTATGCCCTAAACGAAAACTTACCCCTAGAAAAGTGATGGTCACTGTTTGGTGGTCTAGCGCCGGTGTGATTCATCACAGCTTCTTACCAAACGGGGTGAGCATTACTGCAGATGTGTACTGTGAAGAACTGAACACAATGATGGAGAAGCTGGCACATCTCCAACCAGCATTGGTCAATCGCTCGTCTCCGCTGTTCCTGCACGACAACGCGCGACCTCATACTGCACAGCAGACGGTCTCCAAGTTGCAAGAACTGGGGTTGGAAGCTCTCCGTCATCCGCCCTACTCACCAGACCTTGCGCCTACAGACTACTACTTTTTCTAGAATTTGGATAATTTCTTGGCGGGAAAAAAATTCAATACCCGAGAGGCAGTACAAAATGCCTTTGAAGAATTTGTTGCCTCCCGTCCAGCTGATTTCTTTAAGAAGGGCATCAATAAACTGCCACTGCGTTGGCAAAGATGCATTGATTGTATGGGTGATTACTTCGATTAACACAAATAAAAAATACACGAAAAAAAATTCGTTTAAATTTTGTCATACAAAACGGCAATTTCATAGGTAAAGACCTATTATTATATTTGTATACCTATAAGTTATTAAGAAAATGCTCTAATTTAATTTTTATTGTTCCAAATCACTACTCGTTAAACACTACTCGTTTAGATGTGATCTTCAGTATAAAGTCATTAAAAGTCGGTTATCGTCGCCTTAATATAAAACAATCCATCTCCTAAATTCTTAAAGATTCAATCAAATCATCGATCAAACGATTCTGATTCAAATCAGTGACAATGTGATACAATTTTTTTTGTATTGAAAAAAATTAATTTCGATTGTAGTTTCGCTAAAAAGAAAAGCAGCATATCTAGAAAACGGGCCGTTTTATTTAAGAGTCTATAATACGTCCAATTGCTTAGCATGATCCTCTGTTATATCGAAAATTACCATTAACTTTATAATAAATTTATGGTATAGTTGAGGATTAATATTAAGTAGGTACTATGTTTGACGAAAACACGATTTCATAAATTTTCTCTATAGAATTTTTTCCAAAGTTTTCTCCGAACCGAACAATAAACTCTCAAAAAATACTTCAAATTAGATCATTAAACTTTGCATAATAACTGAACTAACTTTAAAGCAGATACTATTTACCATTATTTTTGCCCTTAAAAAGAAATTACGTAAACTATTGTTGCCTCGGAGCCTTCTCCTCGCCGCTTCCTCTCTCGCTCCCACTTAGTCCGCGAGCACCACTGTGCGAGCGAGATAAAGAGTGAATTTGAGCTGAGTTATTATAGACTTACATTAACACTGACATTTATTGATGTGGATTGGTGAAAAAAAAAGTATATTTTAATACCCATTTCTCCATCTCAAAATCCTTATACATTACAAAGTAAACTTGAGTAGAAGATGTGACAAAATATTAAGTAACAAAATGTTTTAAAAAGTTAATTAATGCTGTTCAACTTGACGTCAGCGGAAACTTAACAGGGAATTGACACAACAATGTACACAAAACTTTTAGGTGTATTTTAAAGAGCAAGCTAATAAAATGTTACCCAGTTAATACGTGAAAATATTTTAGTAAGAAAAAAAAAACTGAGCGTGAGTTAATTGAGAATTAAGATGGTTGGAATGGAAAATGCTAAAATTTCAGCCTTTTTTTTTTTTTTTTTGGTGGTAAATTATCAAATAACTTCTCCCGCTCTGGGTGGAGCGGGAGGGCGTGTCAGACTCTTACTGACTAAAACCCACCCGTGTTCCTTCCGTTGCCTGTACGTTGCCAGGGGCCACGGTATCCCTTTCGGACTTTCCCGCAACCCCGGCAGGCATCGGT
This sequence comes from Xanthia icteritia, assembly GCA_949128155.2. Lineage (NCBI taxonomy): Eukaryota > Metazoa > Arthropoda > Insecta > Lepidoptera > Noctuidae > Xanthia > Xanthia icteritia. The sequence continues at coordinate 7,227,244 of OX421942.2, read as the reverse complement.
CCTATCGGACCCCTTCACTTGCTGACATCTCTTTGAGGCGCGCGTGGAACACAACGCGCCGTCGACCCGGGCCTGGTCCTTATCGGACGGCGAGCTACCCATTGCTCACCGTCCGCAAGCCCGCGCCTACGGTGGCCGGGAATCGGCCTGCGATTCCCGACTCCCAGGGCGTCTCCTGCGGCGGCTAGGGGCGTGAGGGCGCGAAATTTGCCTCTCCCTCACGCGTTCTGCCTCCTCCTTCGCGAGCATTACTGCTTCGCAGAAGGAGGTGACGGCCTCCCATGCCCTCTCGCTCCGTACCATGGCTTGGACCAGGGCCGGACGCGAGAAATCCCTGCCGCCGATCGCCTCCACGAGGACATGGCGATGTTCTGCCCAAGCCGGACAAACCTCCACCGTATGCTCAACCGTGTCCTCCGGGCGATCCACGCAATGATGACACCCGGGCGTTTCCTCCCGCCTGATACGAAAGAGGAACCTCCCGAAACAACCGTGTCCGGTGACCTGCGCCGTTTCGATATAACCAATAGTAATAATAGAATGGTTATAACATTTTCTGTAATGCGAATGATATTTTGATATACATAAGTAATACTTCCGGTAGCCATTTTGTGTTTAAATATCTGATTTGTTTTTTTTGTGTGATTGAATATCCGAGTTTATCCTTGAAACAAGGTAGATAAGTAGTAATAAAACAACTCTTTTAAATAACAGTATACGAGTATTTTGCATGGCTCCCCGTGTATTAATCACCTACCTAAATATTTAATGGAGACATCGTCGCCCGTTATGTTAAAAAAAAAACTAAAAAGTTTTTTTCATAAATAAAGCATATCTCAGTGTATCTAAATATCTGCAGTAAACTATAGTATATTATGCAATTAGTGAATAAAGGACGGATTTAAAGCGAGGGCCATAGATGAATCACGACCGTAGGAAGTGATTCATGTGTTAGGATCCTGAGCGACGCGAATGATACATGGCCTTCGATATAAATCCGTTTTATTCAAGAGTTGCATACTATACTTTATACCATGATTACAAGAAAAAGAAATATTTAAGCGAACATAAACATTTAATGAAGAAAAAGGAAGGTTTAAATTAATTAAAATGCACATTAAAATTGGAACAATTTGTGTTCGTACAACTTACAGTATTCAAAATAGTGCCAATTTACTAATGACAGCAAAGAACATATAACTGTTTTTATTCTAATGCTAAACTAAAAAAAAACTTCTTCTCGAAAATGTCGACCAATCTAATCTCGAGGAGTAAAATTTACACAAGGAGTTTGTATATCGAATATATTTTACACAAGGAGTTTGTATCGAGTATTTTTTCGCAAGGATTATAGCATTGAGATGTAGGTCGAACATATCGGTGTGTTCTAAATTCAAACACCAAAATAGTAATTAAAAGTGCTTTTTATTCACTATTTTCAGTGAATAAAATAAGCTTTTTAGAATGGTATAAAAGATTATTTTTAAAGTTCTTTATTTTTAAACTAGTTTAATTCTTAATTTTATTCCGTTTAGTTTATATTTATTTTGTGTGTTTTATTTACGTACTTTGCATGCCAAAAGGTAAAATATTAGATTTACAATTATTGTGATTTCATTTCATTTCATTTCATTACATGAATGTAAAACATCTGCACATTGTTTACCCATATTTGCAAATAAATAATTTTGAGTTTGAATAAGTAATTTACGAAAACATACAGATTTTTAAAAGTCGTATTAGCACGAAATAGCTGTGATTTGAAAATGTAGACGTATCTGTGTGGTACAAAAACTAAAGGGTCGTCCAAGACCTTAGGCCGTGACTTCGTGCAATCTTTTAACACAATGTGTAGTTGATAAAACATATCGCATGGTACTCGACAATAGCGTAGCTAAAGAATAAACGGATTAGCACTTCCAGAGATTACCTCTTACAAACATATTTTCTATTTGAAGTCGAATTTTCACACCGTAGGTTAAAAATCTGGTGTGAGCCACGTCCCATAACCGGATATCCGCGTGGATAAAAATACCACGCAGTTTGTATGGGTGCGGGAGCGGTGATAAAATTATTTACACAAAGTAAAGGCGCCTGCCTGGGTTCGGACCCACGACCAAGTCAGGGCCGTTAACACTGGGCCACCACTGATCAAAGCATACCGGCGAGTCCAGGATTTTTAACGATGTTTTCCTTCATTATCAGCCAATGATATATCTGAAGTGAAACCAGACAGCGAAGCTGGTAGAAGGCTGCATGTGTGTACTCGCCAGGTTCAAGCTCGCAACCTCTTACTGTCAGGCTACCACGTCTTTATCGTTTATAACCTAATCAATCTGCCTAGCCTAAACGCAGCAGAATACCAGTATTTTACATGGAGCGACTGCCTATCTGACCTCCACATTCCAGTTACAAGGTATCATGATACTCCTTGGTAAGACTGGCTGTCAGACTTTTGGGCTTCTGACAACCGTAACGTCTGTCAAAGATCTACTTATGACAGCCGGGAACAAAGGCTGAATGGAAGAAATATGTAATTGTTGTATTGTATATTTATTTTATTTTTATATCTTAATTGTATTTCATGATATGCTGCACCGGTCGACGTCATAACGTCAACGCCTGCTGTCGCTGAAAACCAGCGCTGGGGCTCTGTCTTGGTCATAGGGTCGCAGCATCATGCTGAGCGATGGCCGTTTTGCGTGAATGTGACGCATATTTTCCCTGAACTTGTTTCCATTTTATAATTTTGTGTTCTTTTTTGCGTCATGTTTACCGCAAATAAACGTATTTTCTTTCTTTCTTTCTTTCTAATTAATGGTCACCCATCCACGACCCAACCGCGGCAAGCGTAGCTTAACCTTCGATCGACCCGTGTGGCTGTTATTATTTAGCCACAAGCCCCTTTTTTGCTTATAAGCTCGTGTAGTGAAAATAGAAAACTTGTTCATGTTTTAAATACACCATGTATAACCCGGTTCGTAGAGGTCACAGGTGCCGTGGGGTTACACTGTGGTCTCACCAAACCGACTCAGTTTATTAATAATCATGAAATATGTTCACAAGGTTATGACGCAAGTCGCAACCCTTACATTCTCAGGCACAATATCAAATATGTATTTGAAACTGAAAAGGAATATACGAGTATTAATAATCATCTCAGGTTAAGACTGATTATTATTGGAATTAATTCATTTTCACATGAAAATCGTCTGTCAGGCATCGGAGCTGACTGTCTAAGCTTTTCAATACGAATGATGAAATAATGTTTGTCTCTTTAGGTTAGGCAGAGAGGTACCAAAGAGCACCAACATTTGGCCTGTTAAGTTAAAAATAAAAAAATAAAAAATATTTTGGAACAACAAGAAATTGACATAAATTACAATGGCAATACAATGGAAACGATGATATTTACAAAAGTTTTAAAAAAATAGTAAAAGACATGCAAACTTTGTATGTTGGAGTTTAAGTCCCATGTAATAAATAGTCCATGTTGTAAGCGATGTTTTTAAGAAAGTGGTTTGCAGATTGTTGATGGAGAGCAAATAAGTAATTAAGTAGTTCTATAAGATATATAAGTCATTTGATTTAAGGAAAGAGTTTTCCTTTATTCACTTTCCGTACATACTTATAAGATAGGATATTATTGTTTAATACTTTATAAGTGCAATAAGTGGAAATTAAGTGTACGCACTAATAAACGCTATTTGTAATGTTTGTTCTGTTCCCACAGACAAACCGTGAAAATAGTTTTGCGGGGCATAGTTCTTAAGTTAAGATTTTTATAAACTTTGTTCATGATAAATAAATAAAATAATAATAATAGGAAGCGGGACTATTGCGATCAATCGGGCAATGTCTATTACAGACATACATATGTATAAAACAAACAATTTTACCTCTTATTAGTTTATACATTACGTAAGTAAGAGTATAAACATACTTTAATTTAGTGTAGTACCTACTTATGAAAATGAACAATGGGATAGAACATTTTAGTGATCAGCAACACAGGAAAAAATAATCTGCTGTTCCATACATTTGATGACGTGTAAGTATTGCACTATTGTGTGGAACAACAGATTTTTGTTAACTTAAAGTTAAACATACGGTTAATTACCAATAATATTTGGTAAACTTTATTATACTATGTGACTGATTCAAATTATCACTTTTATAACATTTGTTTCATTCCATGTTGACATATCATGTAATTAGTACGAACTTTCTTAGGTACTTATTATACTAATTCCATGCTGCCATGATAGTAGGTAGGTACTTATTAATTCCATGCTACCATGTCATTATTCTAAGGTAGCCATCTTGTTCTAAAACTAACAAAAAGTACTAGGCTTGCATGAATTCACGATAGTACCTTTTTCAATAAGTAGTAGGTAGCTATGTATTTAGGTTGGTAGGTAGGTATGTAGGTAGGTAGGTAGGGTAGGTAGGTAAGTGCGACGTAGACAAGTACTTTGTGCTACCCATGCGAAGCCGGGCCGAGTAAAGCAGGTATATCAAAAAAATATTGCTTATTTAATAGTATAGGATTTAGTTAAAAGCTGTTGTTTTGCCACTACAAACAGCCACTTCAATTTTATTTATTTGTACATACAATAACAAAATATTTTTATTTTTATTCTGAGGAAAACCAAACAATACTATATTTATAATAAAGTATTCGTTTAGGGAATCCCGATATTGTTTTCTTATCATTAACATTTTAGCATTTGTACCTACGTGACTACTAAGCGTAGAGTAGTTTCGATTCTCTGGTCGGGCAGTGTTAATGGGATTTTCAATTAAGGATTTCTCAATACCCTACCAGGCCAGTGCGTCAGAAAGCACTATAGGCCGTTGATCCTGCGCCTAATCCACCCTGTCCCCCCGGTCGTGTCGGATTGCCGCTTCATCGAACTATAAATGTGAAGGAAGAGAAAGTGCGCTTGAGTTTGCGCCCACACTTGTGCACTAAATAACTCCTGCGTCGATCGAGATTGGCCGCCATGGTTGAAATTCGGTCTGGAGGACTGTAATACCAATCAATCAATCAATCAATCAATAGTCTTTATTTGTAAACATCCAACAGTGTGCAAGATGTTACAATTATTATAATTATAGTTTCTCTGTGTTTTGCCATTTGACGTACAAATATACATTTATGGGAGGCTTTTGCCAATTAAGTATCTTAATTTATAATAATTCAGTAGTATCAATATCAATTTATAATATTGATCGGTAAAAGATCCGGTATACACCTACGACACTATTGCTTTTTTAATAAGTGTGTATTAAATACTCTTTGTGTCGATAATTATTACGTCACGTTATGACAAAGAAGAATGGCGGACATGTAATCTGGGTGTCGCATTTAGACTTCGCGTATACATTCGTAAAAATACTCTCAAGAGATAGGTCTCGGTTAAAAAAGGTAATCACAGTATTTTTTTATTTATTTTTGGTTTTCACGAGAAAAACATTATTTTTAGAGGAGTCTCCGTTTATAAACCCCTCGCCCCATGACAGTATACCAAAGAGTATATTATGCAGTAAACAGTATATGATATTCAAAGAATAGTTCCATTATGCTGTTTTTGCTTATTAAGCCCTCTACACATTAGATACCTATAAGAGCGCCATGTCCTATAGTGTTCCATGCTCTTCTGTGCACAGTAATTATACAACATGTTAAAAAAAGCCCTGTCTGATCCGTGAGGGTGTTGTTAGTTATCGTACTGTGAGTCTATTTATGTGGTAATTTAAAAAAAAAAAAAAAAAAAATCGCCGCATTTTTTACTGGGTTATTACATATATAGACACGACTTAAGTTGGCCGTCGTTTAGCGGGTGTCTAAAAGTCATAATTTATGATAATGATAATATGTTGAAAATTTGCAAATTTTTTATTGATTTGGGGTAATTTTGGTACTAAAAATGTGAAATTGAAATAGCAATAACTTTTTTATTTTCAATAATAATTAATAATTTAACTTTTTGGTAATGTCATTGCAGTACCTATGTGTCCCTTTCAGATCGAAGAGGTTTTTTTTTAACATATTGTATTATATTATGGATGAATAGATATCTTGTACCTATCTTCTATAAATATATGTCGCTGCAAGAGCGTAAAGCCGTTCAGATTATTACTTAATCTTATTAGTAACGAATTATTATAAATCCATGACTGCCTCGCTGGTCTAGTGGTCGCAAGCGCTTCTGCTGAGCATGAGGTCTCGGGTTCGGGCAAAGTGTTATTGGGTTTTCCAGCTGGAATTTCTTAGTAGCAGCCCGTTGGATTTGTGCGCGGTTGATGGCAACAGGCTCGCCCCCTATTACATGGGACTTAAACATAACTGGCGAAATGTGGGTGTACACTGTATTATAGGTACTCTTCTACCTTTCCCTTTGGGGGATACTGGCGTGATGTTATGATATTTTATGTATGATATTATAATTCCACTCTCGTGAGTGGAAACGCCGGGAGAGGACGCCCTAGATAGACATATAGTACATATAATACCGTATGATGGACATATAATAACTTATTGGTGATGTTCGTCAGAAAGGGTTGGTGTGTATTACTACTAAACATTAGAGTATTTGTAATCTTTTATAACTACCATTAACATCATTGGCAGCCTTGTTCCACCCATTGCTGAGTATAGGCCTCCTCCCTTTTGTGCCATGCTTCCCTGGTCTGTGCGAGTCTCACCCAAGTCTTCTCCGGGATCTTAGGCCGTCCACCACCCTCCTGGCTATTGGTCTGTCAATGTTCCTTCTACCGTTTCTCGACAACCATTAGGGCAATCTTTTATAATATTGCAAATAAATGCAACTAAAACTCGATTTTTATAACTATGCGCCTGTCCACGTCAAAATATTACAGTGTATGTGGTTTAAATAATAACAATAACAATAGAAATAATATGACAGAACTCAGGGCATTGAGGAGGTAACCGGGTGGGTGAATTCAATACTAACAACCTACGATTTTGCCAGCTCCAAGCGCACAGTTATAAAAATCGAGATTTATATGACACCACGACTGACAGGTTGTCTCATTAAGCGGGAACAGGGGCTGCGAAGAATTTGAAAAAATGGGTATTTGAAGAAACTATTTCCGTCGTCTTACTTCAGGTCTGTCCCCGTAGAGTGTGATAGGGACAGCTGCAGCTCAGACCGTTATATCACAAAAGCTATGACGAGATCGACGTTTCGTATTCCCCCTTTTTCTTCTCGAAAACTAAGCCGATTCATTCATTTTAAAGAAAGAGTATATCTAGGTTCCTATCATTTTCTTTTATTTTAAAAACTTTCTTATTTGTCTGGTAGTCCTCTAATCACGGCGGTAAAATTGGGAATTTTTGTAATTTTTGGAGGGAAATATTTTCTTTATCAATTAGTTGCTAAAAAAAAAGAAATAACAGGGGCGTGTCTACAGCAGACCGTGATTTTTGAAAAAAAAAAGATTGCTATAGAGACATTATTCAGGAAGAAAAAAGGGGAATAAATTTGTATGGAGAAACGCAAGCCCTGTTCCCTTTTAAGCCCACTGACAAGTAGTAGTTTCTGCTCATCATTATGAACAACTTTTACGATAGGAACAATTTATTTATTTATTCTCCTATTGGAATGCCATACAGCAATTACACCAACGGAGCAAACATTGCTTCATGTCCCGGTTTCCATCCATCTTGTCCGCGGTGGACATGGAACGGGCGGCGATGGATCACGCACACTCATGCAGCATCAAGACATTTCTCCATAACTCCATCCATATTGCGCACATTCTTTGCAATTTTTGAGACTCAATAACCTGAAATCGCGAAGAAACATCAGCTGCTCCATACCTTTATGTTCGCATAACTCGACCAAACGTAGGCAACAGCAGACTTTTTTTTGAGATAATATTTATTAATATATTTAATTAACATTTCATTAACAATGCAAATGACAGTTACGTATGACATTCACATATAAAAATAAGAGACAAAGGAGAACAATATAAAGTGTGTCTAGTAGTAGACATATATCCACAACACTACAAAAACAAATCAATTTGAGCTAGATAGAGGAGCCCACTCATCGCACTGCTTAAATAGGGAGCGTCTGTATGAAGCGAAAGTCATGGAGAAAATATCAATAGGGTAATCAAGTTGGATATTTCATTATATTGTCTTGTAATACGTGTAAGGGGGCTATTAAATGTAGTATTCAAGGTGGATGTAGGTAAATCAAATATATGATTGATCTCGTAGTTGTTCATAATTATGAATAGGTACAATGACTCCTTAAGAAGTTTCAGTCAGTTATTTCAATGACCTTGTATACCTAACGCTATTCAAACTATTAAAAAGAGCATATCATAATCATAACCAGCCTATAGTGTCCCCACTGCTAGGACTCAGGGCTTCTCTCTGTCAGTGGCCGTAATTCACCACGTGGGCCCAGAGCGGGTTGGTAGATGTCACATGACTTCGAATTTTGGTTCTAGGACATGCCGGTTTCCTCACGATGTTTTCCTTCACCGTTTTGAAATAAAAAAGAGCAACTCATTGCTATTTAACTTATTGTGTAGGCGACAAAGTCAAAATTCATAGTTAAAGTAAAAATAATTTTTATTAGTTTTAAATGCGGTGCAAAAGATAGTGGGTACATAAATTGTTAGTACAATGACACATTTCGCCACTCGACAGCTTAAAATTATGGTTAATAGATACAAAATAATATATTGCTATTAATTGGATACAACATAAAATATTTTTAACAGATATAACATTTAAAAAAAATGCACATTTAATAAAGTAACACAACATAAAATAGTTACAGTAGGTCCCTACAGTAAATAAAATATCTAAAATAATTATGTGAGTTTAGCGATCTAACATCATGTTTAAAGGCACTATAGATATTTTTGTTAAAAACTGGAACTAATTTCAATTGATGTCTAACTCGATATTTAATTAATTCCAACTTTTTTGTTTTTGTCGTGACCGTGTACGTTATCTGAGAGATTACTATCTATATCTACTGAAGAGTCTGGCACACTGATATCTGCTTCTAACAATTGTAATAATCTTGCATAAACTAGAGTGGGCGCGTCAATTGCCCATAAAAAGTCTACGTGATTAAATTCCTTCAATGGCACTATATAATGGTCTATTGGATTCACTAGTTGTTTATACAACTTCTTTGCATCAACGACACTGGATAACCAATCGTTCTCAGAACTGAACAGAGCGATAGGCAAAGTGATCTTGTGTAATGGATATTCAGGAGGAGATGTGGTCCCATATTCCTTGAGGTTATCCTCAAACCCGTAGTCAAACATTTGGAACTTGCCACTCTGCTTGATCTCTTGAGCGTAGTGAATTAACGTTTTGGTGGAAGCGCCCGCTGAACCTTGACCCAGTATTAATGGCAAAAGTGTTTTATTGAATTGTCCCACATCGTGCCCAAACAAAACAGACATCGAATCTTCAAGTGCCCCTACCTTATCAAGATTCATCAGGTCGATAGAGTATTTTGACAACCACTTGAACACTGGGTTTTCAGGAAGAAACTCATTTGCCCCGCCGAACAGTTTCATTAGAAGATGTATTTTATTGGTGAACTTAGCTAGCAGTTTTATCGGGCACTTAATATGAGTCATGTAGGCAACTGGAGCCAAAGCGAATCCTGCTCTCAAAACCTTGTTGTATTGAGTTTTCGTGGACAGTAGTGCGAACAGTACCGTGGTCCCCATAGAATGGCCAATGTAATTAATTTTGACGTCCGATCCTTTTACCTCCATTATGTAATCTATGACTGCCGGAAGGTCGTGTTGGCTCACTTCGTGAAAAGTGAAGTTCCAAAATTCAAACGATTTAACATTTCTTGAAACATGAGCTCGGGAGTAAGTATTTCCTCGCACGTTGGCCAACCATACGTCGTAACCAGCATCGGATAGGATATAACCGAGGCCTTTCATTGGTCCTGGTATAAGCCAATGCGCAGAGCTCCCGGTTATGCCGTGATGCAACAGCACTGTCTTTCTAGGACTTACTTTATTTTTGGATGTTTTCGAAAATGGTATCCTGTGGATTGTCAATATGTATCCGTCGTCTGTCACAATCGTGTGAGACTCCACCGGGTAGCCGTGCATTGCGATCAGCTGTGGCGAGCTCAGACTGCTCATGTGGATAGCGAGGTCTTCATCCGAACGCTTGTACTCAATCTGGGCATCAGAAATATGATTTTCCTTTGATTTAGCTCCACCCTTGAAAATATTTCCAAACTTGTCGTATTTGTCGCGGAAAAATGAGATAGCTGACTTGCACTCACTGTGATGTGATTGTAATACGAATATGAACGTTAACACAACTAGTAGCGGAACCTTCATTTTAGATGGATAAAATGCGGGTGTGGCGCGACGACCGATCTTTTTTAGCAACTGAACTCAATAATGGAGCAATCGAGGTATTTATTCCCGTGCGAGAGATCATAGGGAAATACATAACTTAAATAATATTGCTAATAAATAAAGTTGATTATGTAAATAATTCAAAATTTCCTTCAATTTAACCGCGTCATGTAGATGCGGTTAATACCTAAGTACTGCATGACGCGTTCCGTCCACTCCAATCTGAATCGTACCTACTTACCTTGCATGTCGCATTCATGTTTGCAAACGCTCGTCTGAGCTTTAAGTTCAGACATGTTCAAAAAAATATTTTCAACACACTTGCTCGTAAAGTAGCTTTTATAGAACCGCTTTTAGGTTCATAATGCACTGTTTTAAATACGTGTGCTTTTTACTTTATATTGCTGCACTAGTGCGCAGCGCAGAATAGCCTCCTATTGCTTACTCACCTTAATGCTTGCGTACATGCATCCTCGAATATTAGTCGCCCTCATCGAATTTTGTTCATGGCACCAATCTCAGCGGAGACGAAGAAGATAATTATTGTAGTGCACAAGTGTGTACGGAAACACAGGAGCACTCAAATTCAAATTCAAAATATTTTATTTCACATAAACCTACATGGGCACTTATGAAACGTCAGAAGCTAGGTGCACGGTTCCAATTGGTCGTTTCCTATGGAGAAGAGCCGACAAGAAACTCCACGGTTACTCTTTTAAAAATAATTGACTTTTACAATATTTTTAAATAACAGTGTTATTGAGGACATTGTAAGTCTTTCAACAAGTACCAACAAGTAGAGAGAGTCTACAAGTCTTTTCCCTCGGACTCATAGTCCAATTGGACGACAATCCGACATGACCAGAAAGAGATCTGCACGCTTAGCATGACCACAATAGAAACGGGTTTTGTCGACGGAAGAATAGAAATGACAGATAAACAATCACAATCTATCATTTAACAGCCTCTACCATGACTTGCTATCGAAAACTTACTCGCTAGCGTTAAACTCGCTAGTGTATTAACGTGAATCAAATAGATTTCGATGATGTCAAAACTCGCTAGCGTCTCCGTATATGAATTATATGAAAAGTAATTGTACAGCACCCCTAGCGTTCACAGAAAGAATTGAAATTCGTACCAAGAGCACTATAGATTTCGATAGGTAAGAAACCGAACGTAATCTATTCGATAGTCACTAACGTTTTTCAGCTGTCACCATACAAAACGGCAGCATGAGTCACTAATTCGACAGACGCTATCGAAAAATACGCTTGCGATAGTAGTTACGTAACTCACTTGCATTTTGAGGTGTGAAACATGTTTACATTAAAATTATGTACGTTTTTGAGTCTATTAAAGTCAAAATAATGTCTGGAAGAGCTTATTTAGCATGGAATATGTTAGTTGCCTCTAAATTTGGAGACTAACGACTTTCAAGAAAAAATCAAAATAAATTCCTTTACAAAATTTTCTATTATTGTAATCCTCAGACCAAATATAAAACCAAGACAGAGCGCTGTGAACAATACACAACATGTCAAAACTACACCGCCGCTATGCATACACGGTCACACGCACACATTTACAATGAGACTACAATCAAACTACACCACACAAAGTGCGCACATGTTTACGAAACCGGCTTCACTTCTATCACTGGTTGACAGCGCTCTGTCTTGGTTTTGTTGAGGTAGGAGTCCCTGATAGTGTCTGGAGTGAAAGACGATTGAGATGCGAATTAATTTTATTGCTAAACTTAACCTTTAACTTTTTATATACAAAAATATTTACAAAATAATTAGCAACTACCTACATACATATATTAAATAAATAAATCAAAGCATACGTCGGTAAGTCGAGAATTTTTGAGTCTAGTACACCATCAATCCGTGTGGTGTCGCGTGGACGCAGTGCTCGCGCGCCGTGCCACACACACATTGAGGCTCCATCTAACCGTAAGTGAAGCGTTAGCTGTGTCGGCGGACGAACTTCCAGCGTTATGGTCTTCGTAGTTTCAGGTCCAATTCGAGCGTCTTCTCACCGTATGTCAAAATAGTAGTATTGTTGGCCGCATATAGGCAAAAGCTTGTAGGTGTAGCTTTCATACCGGCTTTCTTCGGTATGACAGAGATGTTTGCGCCGGTGTCGATCAAGAACGATAGACGTGAGTTCCTGTCGGTGATAAATAGGCGGTGTGACAGTGTTCTTGCGCCAGTTGCCGCCTCAGCCAACGCAGGTTTTAGTTTTCCGAGGTCGTCTTTGGGTCTTCATAATTGCATGGGCGTGTGCATCGTTGAGCTTGTATCCCAAACTTCCGATGGTAAAAACAGATTCCTGTTTGTTCGGCTCGTCGGGGCGTATTACTGCGCTGTGCGCGATATTGATTGGGCCTACTTGACGAACGTGATCTTGAACCATATCTGCTGAATGGTCTGCGATGGTAATGGTTTGATTGACTTACCTTGAGTTCTGCGATTTCTTTTGTGAGCATGTCGATTTTCTCCTCGATCGATGTAGGTACATGGGCGTTAGGTTTTGTGGCTACTGCAGCAATTGCACCATGTGGTTGCGCCTGCTCGAGGATCTTGTCTGCTATCATCGCCAGCTCGTGGATATTGGAGTGTTTCGCGATGCTATCGCTGACGGCGAGGACTGCTCGTACGGATTGTGGTAGATGGTTGGTCCACATAATACGCAGCATGTTGTCGGCGGCGAGATTCTTCATGCGACGTAACAACTGCGATGGTTTCAAGTCGCTGAGTTCCATTTCGGATAGTAATCGCTGTACTTTTCGTTGTTCGGATTCTTCATAAACCTGGAACAACCGCTTCTTCAGTGCGTCGTAACGATTTTTTTCCGGTGGATGGAGAATGATGTCTGAGATTTCGTCGAGATCTTGTCGCTCAAGTTGACCGATAACGAGCTCAAACATTGTTTGGTTCCCCTTTTTTGTGGAGATATGATGGCTTCAAACTGCGTGAACCACAGTCGTATCCTGTCGCGCCAGATAGGTGGGATGCGCTGTGACGTCGAAACACCAGAGACTTCTTGACTTTGGTCGTTATTGTTCGGCATGTTTTGATACAGCTGGTTTAGTCAGCAGTAGGTAGTAGCTTCAATTAGAGTTTCGGATCTTGGGCTCCTTGTTGGTAATCACGTCGGGGTCACCACGATTTATTTGGTCTGAATTGTAAACGTAGTTCATTTTAAATTTAAATCAAAAACGCCGCGAATCACACATCGTCAACAAAATTACAAATTGAATAGACGTACATATTATTATAAAGAATACAAATTCAACAACCCCTAAATACCATAAGTAGTCCACTAACCGTCAACCTTTCTATTTAGACGGATTGTTTCATGATATTGACTGTCATAAATAACATTGTTTGTTACCATAGTGATACTACTACGTTTTGACCATATGAGCCGTTCTCTTTTCTTATTACTTAGAAAGAAAGAAACAAAACGATCTATCGAGCTTACCGTAGCGCCTTACCGTCAAACTCATGGTGCGAGCATTATCGAAATCTATTTGATCCACGTTAACACTTCCGACTCCACCCACTTTTGATAGAGCTCATACGCCATGCCGCCATACATATTGGAAGTGAACCCTCCGGGAGGGTCACCGGCATTACGTTTCCGCTAAAGTTAACCATCGCGGACAGTCAACGGCATTAGGTTTAAAACCGTATTATAAAACACTGTAAAACGAAGTAAAATAGTGTTTTCAGGGGGTCTTGTGGCAGGACACGGTTGAGCATACGGTAGAGGTCTGTCCGGCTTGGGCAGAGCATCACCGTGTCCTCGTGGAGGCGATCGGCGGCGGCGATCTCTCGCGTCCGGCCCTAGTCCAGGCCATGGTACGGAGCGAGAGGGCATGGGAGGCCGTCACCTCCTTCTGCGAAGCAGTAATGCTCGCGAAGGAGGAGGCAGAACGCGTGAGGGAGAGGCAAACTTCGCGCCCTCACGCCCCTAGCCGCCGCAGGAGACGCCCTGGGCGTCGGGAATCACAGGCTGATTCCCGGCCACCGTAGGCGCGGGCTTGCGGACGGTGAGCAATGGGTAGCTCGCCGTCCGATAAGGACCAGGCCCGGGTCGACGGCGCGTTGTGTTCCACGCGCGCCTCAAAGAGATGTCAGCACAACGGAAGGGGTCCGATAGGACCGATGCCTGCCGGGGTTGCGGGAAAGTCCGAAAGGGATACCGTGGCCCCTGGCAACGTAAAGGCAACGGAAGGAACACGGGTGGGTTTTAGTCAGTAAGAGTCTGACACGCCCTCCCGCTCCGCCCAGAGCGGGAGAAGTTATTTGATAATTTACCACCCAAAAAAAAAAAAAAAAAAAAAAGGGGGTCTTGTGGCTACACGTAGTTTCCAACCTTTTAAATATTTAGTGAATATTTGTGCCGTGAACAAAATGGTTTTAAAACCAATGCATGTACTAATAAATCTTGTGAAATTATACATCAAATTTTATTTTCATGGTTTATAATGCTGTATTTGCTAAGAAAAACCTACATTTAAAATTAGCCCTCCGCGAGGGCTCCCGGCATCTCATATGCGACTAGGTGAACCCACCAGGAGGGCTCCCGGCACTGAACGTGTTAATACGCTAGCGCTAGCGAGTAAGTTTTCGATGGCAACTCATGGTAGAGGTACAGTAGAAAGCCCGTTTCTATGGCTGTTACGCTACGTGTGCAGGTGCGGGACCAACGGCACTTGGTTTTTGAGGCATGAGGGTATCACACCGACATCTTCCTAACTGGGGTGATACTCTCTGACCGCGCGATAGTAATTTCAGTAAAGAAAAAAATAAAGAAATGGTCGTAGCCAAATACATAGTTTGACGAAGCTTATTTTTCAAGCTAAATTTTTAAGCACGTAGTTCTAACTACTTTACAATAACTATTATTTTTATACAAAGTTATAACATTACGTAACATCACGCCTGGTGTTCCCCACAGCGTTAGGGCTATTTGAATGAATATTAATATATCCAAATAATTAATTTAAACAAACACGAAGTCAAAACCAAATTACAAAACTGGCTGTACAACCAGAACTATTCCCGTACTGAAGACATTATTTCTAAAATTATGTACTCACAGAACCCCCCCTCATACACCACACCTGACACCATGCCCCCTTTTACACACATACTCACACATTCTTAATCATAGTCAAATCAGGTCATCATGGATTTATTAACACATATAAATAAAGGTATTTTATGTACACGAAGTTAGAGTAGAACACTGACTCCTAGGTCACATGTTTCCCCTAGTTAAGGAGGCAGGGTTTTTTACTATTTGTGCAGCTTTTTCCCAAAATCCAATGAACCTATTTGAAATGTATGGTATTGTATACGAAGGAATACCTTCGTATATATATATATTTTGATAATGACACAAAATATTGTGTCATTATCAAAATAGGTACAGAAAAAATAACTAAATCTACGTACAAACACGTATCAACATTAATGCTATACTTTACTACAATAAGTTCCTTTGACCAGCATAATAACATTTGGAACATGCGGCCCTATATTAACTTTTGTAGTGATACAGTCATCACTAACACCGCAACGTGGAACTGAGCTAATAGGCTAATAGTCGGAAAGCTAGCGACCGACTTTGCGTAATGATCTGCATGGTATTTTTTGAAATAATAGAATTTATCGAATCAGTTTTGTCGATTGGTTTAAATGACCTCACCTCTAAAATACTGAACAGATCTGCTATCTAATTACGCAACACATTTTAGTAAACAATTACGACAAATTTGTTTCATTTTGACAATCTAACAACATTCATTGCGTTATTTACGTTGTTGAGCAATTTTTTTTCCGAACTTATGAAGCAATGGATTAGAAATTTGTTTCAAAACGATTCAAATTCCGATTGATCGTATATTACGTAATTAGGCTGCAGAACGGCGTTCACAAAGCTCGAAGACGGCCCAAAGAAGGAGATAGGATAATTTATCTAGGTTTGAAAAAGATTTGCCCTAGGAATGAATAAAGGGAAAACAATTAATTTATTGGAAACCACAAAACCATTTGCACTACACATATAAAACAACAAGAAAAAAACTTTTCTGGAAGGTTTCAGTTACAAAGTCTTACAGATACTTGTCTAGCCGTATACTGGACATTGCCCGTAGATACTTTCTTGAGGACGACAGCCTATCTGGCTTGTATCCAGCATTATGTTTGCCTTGAAAACGCAAGCTTTTATCTAATTTTATATGACAGCTCAAGACATATTTTTTTTTTACTATTGATAAATATTTGCGTCATTTATATCAATGTTCATTTATTTTGTTGGTTCTATTCTATAAAAAATATCATGATGGACCAGTGGTTAAGGCCGCCCATGCCAATTTTGCGCCAATTTCACTTCATAATTAGGTACTTTCTAATCCTGAAATCTCCAATCCGCCTTGAGCAAGAGTGGTGATCAATGCTCATGCCTTCTGTGTCTGAGAAGAGGCAATTGCGCTGTAGTGGAACAATAATAAGCTGGTATTATTATTATTCTACCAACGATGATGAATGAGTTTTCTGTTCTTAGGTTCAGCTCTCTAACTATTAGATAATAAAATAAAAAGTGTAGTCGGAAGGGGCTACAATTAACAGACATTCTGAACTCTACCATTCTTATCTGGTATAGTGGTCGTTTGTCTAAAGTCTAGGTAGTCTAAAATAAAGCATGTGTTCGTGCGAAGAGATTTATTGCAAGTCTTGAAAACATTGGGAAGATAAAATGTTAGTTCTTAATGCTGGTAAACAATGTTAAGTTTAAGATGGTGGAGTTTTATAATGTTTAAAATTAGAGAACACTAGTTGGTCAGTACTGATACGAAAACAATACTACAGCAAGATAGGTTGGCAAGCATTTTAGAAATACTTTTTGGGAATTGAAGCAGAACAGACTGTTATTTTTTTAGTACTTTAAGTGACATCACAATATAAATAACTAGCTGCGACTCTTGGTTTCATCCGCATAAATCTTGATCCCGTGGGAATATTGAGATAAAGTATCCTATGTCTTAATACAGGTCTATCCAGGTGCCAAATTTCATCCAGATCTGTTCAGCTGTTTTAGCGTGAAAGCGTAACAAACCAACAAACAAATAAATAAATAAATAAACAAACTCACTTTCGCAATTTATAGTTAGGATAACTGAGTTTTTTTTCGCATACCTTTATGACAAACCCACGAGTTTATTTTGAAAAATTTCGAGATTATCGCTGTAACGATAAAGTAAGGTAAGGTAATAACCTTAATTAAGGATTTCCTTAAGATTTTACTTGCCTTGCCTCCGTAGACGAGGCAGCTATGAATAGTATAGAGTAACCAACCACTTTTCACCAAGTGATCAGTACATAACAAGGGCTTTCATCGCCCTGCCGGGGTTGCGGGAAAGTCCGAAAGGGATACCGTGGCCCGTGGCAACGTACAGGCAACTGAAAAAACACGGGTGGGTTTTAGTCAGTAAGAGTCTGACACGCCCTCCTGCTCCACCCAGAGCGGGAGAAGTTATTTGATAATTTCCCACCAGAAAAAAAAAGCAATGGCTTTCATCGCTATAGGGTTTATTTTTTAATGTACTATTAATGCAATTTTTGGTGATACAATAGGGTCTTAAAACATATTTGATAGTAGCTAAAGCTAGATTACAATATTAGAAATTAAGTTAAACATTACATGAAACATAATGAAGTAATTAATATTTAAATAAAATAAAATACAAAATATAATATATTGCAATAAATAGGGTCTACATACCTTTCGGTTTGAAGGTTTCCTTCACCATAACAGTGTGGCCAAAATACGTACCTACATAGAAATAAAGCCTTTGGTAGGTACTCTCCGCAGCAATTATTCTTCTAAAAAATACATAGAAATAGGCACCGGTAGTAGATATGTACAGACAATAGGTAAACCTCTACAAATCATTGCATTTACAAGCAGTTAAAGTTTGACAGGCTGGTGTCCGTACCTACTACATACATACACACTGATGCCTATTATTATCTTATGTAGGCATGTATAGCTTGTCCACTCTGAAATGACGCGCCTCACTACCGCATTACCGCATTACCTTGTGCGTAAATGCGGTAGTGGGGCGCGTCATTTCAGAGTGGACAAGCTTTAGGTCACCGTTGGGTTACGTTCGGCAGTGGACGTCATTCGGCTGAATATATAATAAATAGACTATCATTCAGGCAAATGACGTCTAATATGTCGAATAATAAAAATATTATGACAGCAACAAAGGTATTTATGCAGGAACACATACCTGATAATCGACATTTGGAAAATACACTTTTGTTAGTTACGTGCAGACGTGCTCATCTGTGGAAATAGTAATATTATTATGATGTTATATTGGTTCGCTATCACTCTTCTTCCAAAAGTATCCGTAGTAAAAGTTTCTTCAGTTATACAGTTTTGCTTGATAAAAAAGCAGAAAGAACTAAGTATGCCCTAGTATGTAAGTATTTTTTTTATTAATTTTGCACTTACCCGGTTCTGCCACAATACCTTCGTAATGTTCTACAGGATTGTACACTTTAAAAAGTTTAACAAAAAAGGCCGCAATAACTAGCAATGTCTATCTTCTAAAGATGACCCCCGGTAACCATTCTTATCTTTCAGAATTTAATAAAATTTCTATTTTTTTATGGTGAATTTTAAGCCTTAAATTGATCTTGACGATCAATCTTACGTAATAATATGTGTTTTGATGCAAAATTTTAAGGAATTGATCGAAAATAAATATCCCGATATTAGTAACATAACCATAAAAGAAAGAAAGAAAAAGTATTTATTCAGACAAGCACAGGACATCTCAAATTAAAATAAACACACACTCATTGAAAAATACAAATAACACTTCCTGGCATTCGATTGAGTTGAAACTTGGCATACTTATACACATAACTTCGGTGGCAATGCAAAAATATGATACCAGGGAGCTGGTCTGATGATGGAGCCAGAAGGTGGCCAAAGGAACTCCTCAATCAAACACAGCCTTACCTTACAAGTGAAGGAGATAGAATCGATATTTTGTTGGTAATTGATAATGTTCTCTGTAAACGCAATCCAATATACTGGTTAGCGGACTTCGCAAACGTGTTCGAGGTTATTATGACAGCTGTCTGTTATCTGTTAACGCTCTCTCGCTCTGTGAAGCTCAAGGTGGTAGTGTGGGCCTCTGACTGCAGAAGAATACAAAAAAAATATAAACCATCTTTTAATGAAGTAAAAAGTACTAAATAAAACTTACGTAAACAAAGAACTTTAATATTTTCTTAAAAGCTTGAGGCTGACTGTGAACGTCCTTCTTACCCTTAAAGATAAACCTCAAACTTTTAAGAACGTATTAAAGTTCTATGTTTACGTAAGTTTTATTTAGTACTTTTTAGTTCATTAAAGCTTGTTTATCCTAAAATTGTATTACATGTATTGATTGTGAACGGTGGCGGTGGCTTAAACTCCCCGAGTCTGTATACGGGTATATTACGCGCGTAAAAGCATTATCTGTAGATATGAGCTCTTAGTAACAGCTACTTTGTAAACTTTCCATCCAAGTCACGTCACTTCATGCTATCATATAATTTTTAACATTAACCGCACAACCATCAAAAATTCAAAAGGTATTCTTTCATAGAAGAAAATCTCATGAGGGGTCCTCGGGCATTAATTTTAGGACGAGAAAACAGACTGATATGAATTAGAAACGACGTCTGACTAAGTAATGAGGTGGATGGCAAATGTAGACCAGAAATGTATAAAAATAACTCGAGGGAATCAACGTTGGAGCATGAAATATAAATTACCTACCTTATATACTACTTATGTATATTTTTCATATTATTACTCAAAAATGTTGGTATTTGCCTTGTACATTTTTGGTTTTTGCGATCTCAACTTTAAAGGTCTTGAAATAATTGAGTCAAACTATCATCGATCACAGAGCACTGAGGACTTCGCATCTTTCGTAATACTTCACGTAGTAAAAATCCGATATTTCAGTGGTAATTAATATCTTAAATTTTAAATTTCCCTCTTGGCTCTTATACTATGTAAAACCATAATTGGTGCATGTTGTGTTAGCCTGTAAGTAATTGTTGCACTTATAAACGTACTATTAAGGAATTGATTGTAAATACGTATTGTGTAAACAATTGTTGGTTAACCTAAATAAATAAATAAACTTCGTGGTCCTTGTAGTCTCCTATACCATTCTATCCATCACGATTTCTTTATCTAAAAAAACTAAATTATTAATATATAAAAAGTTTATTTTTATTCAACGAATATTGTAAACTAAGGGACATTATTTTATATTTGAATAGCCCGTTTAATTAAATCACAACTCAGTCAGTCAGTCTTTGAATGTTATATGAAATGGCTATAACACGGAATATTGACGTACCTAGAAATCCAATTTGATAAGCAATTAGTTTACCTGACTGTCCAAATATGAAATTATACTGAATTCACTGGGTAAACAGAAAGACACCGTAATATCGTCACCACAAAGACCATTTTGACTTTTCTCTACAAAGCCTAACAAGATAATGCAGCTGCAAGTTTCAAAGCAATACGCAGTAGAACAGTCTTGTAAATGCCATCTGTACGTGCACCCCATGCATACGACTTATGAACAATACGACATTCACGTTTTTACCTATCATAATAGCAACTTGTCTTAATGATGCGTATATGTGATTTAGTTTCCTAAAATTATCTTTAAAGTAGTAGTTGTAGGGGGCTTGTTGCAAAAAAAAAAAAAAAGGGGGGCTTGTTGCTAAGTAATAACAGTCGCACGGGTCGATCGATCAGGTTAAGCTACGCTTGCCGCTGTTGGTCCGTGGTTGGATGACCATCTATACCAAGACCCCTCTGTGCCTCGGAAAGCATGTTAAGCCGTTGGTCCCGGTTGTTATTTGTAGATCTTTGAAAGTTGTTACGAGTCGTCTGAAGCCCGAAAGTCTGACAACCAGTCTTACCAAGGGGTATCTTGCTACCCAGTAACTGGGTTGTGGAGGTCAGATAGGCAGTCGCTCCATGTAAAATACTGGTATTCAGCTGCATCCGGTTGGACTGGAAGCTGACCCCAACGTAGTTGGGAAAAGGGTAAGGGTAAAGGCAGATGATGATTCATGGAAAAGTAGAATTTTGTACTTAAACTTTTATTTTACTAAAGTGAGCATTAGTTATGAAGGTGATCTTCACCAGTAGGACGATCAATTCTATATGGAGGCAAATATTTTGGGACGAGACAAAAAATTAAATACTGTTCGTATTGCTAAGCGCTTCACTTGAGAACGGCTGGATTTGGTTATTTTTTGGAGTTATTCCTCAAGAATCGATTTTCATACACATAAGGTTTTTTTTTTTTTTTAAGTATGAGTATAGGCATACCTTTGAGGATTATTAACATAAAAAATCCTTCCTCCCAATTTCTGTGTTTGCGAGCCCATTATAAACGGGCCCTACGATTGCGGGGTGCTATAGGTGGAACTCTCATCGGCCTTCGGGAACGCAGACCTACTTCACGTACATGATTTCGGATGGTTTGGTCGCAGCAAGCCTGGAGCCTCGTCAATCATGGTGGTCGTGGTACGATTCCGTCGGGCAGTATTTCGGATGTACCGGTCCTGTCTGCGAGTGGTGATGCGAGATCGTCTTCCATGTCACTCGGCCACGCTGCCCGTGATACGATAGCGTGTCCAGAGGCAGTTAATGACAAAGAGCGACAGCCACAGTACGTTGCCTGAAAACAGCTTGCAACATTCCGACGGCTCTCATCATCTCTTCTCGTGTCAAATGATGTCGTCGCTCCATATCGATGCAATTTTTTTCAGTTCCGATGCAGAAATTGTAATGGTTTTGTAAAAACGCTATTACACACTTTTATAGGAATCCTGATCGACAGTTGATTTTCTATTATTAATCAAAATTTAAAGAAAATTCATTCATATTGTGAAATTCACTAAAAAGAATCAATAAAGATCCAAAAAATTAAAATAATAATCCTTGCGGTGATACTCTAAAACTTACTTGATCCCTAGACCTAGACCTGGAGTGGTTAGCTTGCGTGTTCTGTACTGAGTTCTCGCAACGCGTTGCACGTCCAGCCAGTAATAGGACTTGCCCTCAAGGAGCGCTGTCCCAAATTAGACGCATTATTAATTTATTACATTTAAAACAAAAGGTAAGTATTTTAATAAAACACGCATACTAAAATATCAATATTATTAAATTATCTTTAAAATGGTGAAGATTTCAGAAAAATACGCTTGATAAATTTTGCGTGATTCTCAGTTTTTAACAAATTAATTTCACTACATAAACATAATCATAAATATTATATTTGTATATTACGTTGTTAAGAAAATGCTCTAATGTAACATATATTTTTTCCAAATCATTAACACTACTCGTTTAGACGTGATCTTTAGTATAAAATCATTCAATCAAACGATTCTGATTCAAATCAGTGTCAATGTGATACAATTTTTTTGTATTTAAAAACAAAAAATCGATTGCAGTTTCGCTAATAAGGAAAGCAGCATTTCTAGAAAACGATCCATTTTATTTAAGAGTCTATATTTTATTTAAGAGTCTATATTTTATTTAAGAGTCTATATTTTATTTAAGAGTCTATAATACGTCAAATTGCTTAGCATTATCTGTTATATCGAAAATTAACCATTAACTTTGAAATAAATTTTATGGTAAAGTTGAGGATTAATATTAAGTAGGTACTATGT
Organism: Xanthia icteritia; assembly: GCA_949128155.2. NCBI lineage: Eukaryota > Metazoa > Arthropoda > Insecta > Lepidoptera > Noctuidae > Xanthia > Xanthia icteritia. The sequence continues at coordinate 7,204,040 of OX421942.2, read as the reverse complement.
TTGACGAAAACACGATTTCATAAATTTTCTCTATAGAATTTTTTCCAAAGTTTTCTCCGAACCGAACAATAAACTCTCAAAAAATACTTCAAATTAGATCATTCAACTTTGCATAATAACGGAACTAACTTGAGCTGAGGTATTATAGACTTCACATTTATTGTTGTGGATTGGCGAAAAAAATCTATATTTTAATACCCATTTCTTTATCTCAGAATCCTTGTACATTACAAAGTAAACTTGAGTAGAAGATGTAACAAAATGTTAATAAAAGTTGATGCTGCTCAACTTAACGTCAGCGGAAACTTAACAGGGAATTGACACGACAATGTAACACTTTTAGGTGTATTTTAAAGAGCAAGCTAATAAAATGTTACCCAGTTAATACGTGAAAATATTTTAGTAAGAAAAAAAACTGAGCATGAGTTAATTGAGAATTGAGATGGATGGATTGGAAAATGCTAAAATTCAGCCTTAGCTGTAAATATGTTTGACCATAACATTAAAAAAACTCGTAAAACTGAATACTTACACGAGTGACAGTCTTAAAAAAACCAACGGTAAAAAATGTGGTCGTAATCACCACGTATCATAAAGCTTCTTTTTCAAAGTTTTTCTTTATAACTCGATTTTTGTACGAAAAACATGATCCGTCTATTATTAGTAAAAATATAGGGTTGTCGGCTTAGCACATTTTTCCTTATGGCAACTACATGCGAAATAAGATGGATATGATTGTGTTATTTCCTTTGGTACAATAATAAAGTGATACCCATAACCGTTGACGGCTCGTTTTGATATAACCAATAGTAATAATATAATGGTTATAACTTTTTCTGTAATGCGAATGATATTTTGATATACATAAGTAATACTTCCGGTAGCCATTGTGTGTTTAAATATCTGATTTGTTTTTTTTTGTGTGATTGAATATCCGAGCTTATCCTCGAAACAAGGTAAATAAGTAATAATAAAATAACTCTTTTAAATAACAGTATATTTTGCGAGTGTACGACTAAACGCCGACAGACACTACGCCGACAGACTGAACACCGACAAGACTACTTCGACGGGACTCTTCGCCGACAGGACACTTCGCCGACAGGACTCTTCGCCGACAGGGCTCATCAGCGACTCGAACGAATCGATTTCCAAAGTAAGTAGGTAGGTAGGATTATCTCCGATAATCAGATACTTACTTTGGAAATCGATTACTTATGCTTTTCTTGTAAGTATCAATTGGATTACTGGATAAATTATTAATTATCAAATGGATTAACTGAAAAAGGTAAAAATAATATTAATATTAGCGAATAGCGCCTGTCTGAAAAGAGAGTATCTGGCGCTCGGCGGCCGCTCCCGCGGCACGCTCGCTTCGCTCGCTCGCCTTCGCGCGTTAATGGTCACTGTTCTAACCTAACCTAACCCGAATGATTAACCAACGAGTGTGATGAGCCCTGTCGGCGAAGAGTCCTGTCGGCGAAGTGTCCTGTCGGCGAAGAGTCCCGTCGAAGTAAAGTCTTGTCGGTGTTCAGTCTGTCGGCGTAGTGTCTGTCGGCGTTTAGTCGTACACTTATATTTTGCATGGCTGCCCGTGTATATAATCACCTAACTAAATATTTAATGGAGACACCGTCGCCCGTTATGTTAAAAAATAAAATAAAAAGTTTTTTTCATAAATAAAGCATATCTCAGTGTATCTAAATATCTGCAGTAAACTTAAGATTTTTTTTAAGTACTTTATTTTTAAGCTACTTTGATTGATCTCGTTCTTATTTTATTCCGTTTAGTTTTTATTTATTTTGTGTGTTTTATTTACGTACCTTGCAAAGACTAATAAGTAATTTACGAAAACACACAGATTTTTAAAAGTCGTATTAGCACGAAATTGCTGTGATTAGAAAACGTAGACGTATCTGTATGGTACAAAAACTAAAGGGTCGTCAAAGACCTTAGGCCGTGACTTCGTGCAATGTTTTAACACAATGTAAAGTTGATAAAACATATCGCATGGTACTCGACAATAGCGTAGCTAAAGAATAATCGGATTAGCACTTCCAGAGATTACCTCTTACAAACATATTTAAAAATAGTAAAAAAGTAAAATATTTTCTTCCAATTTACACAACACAGTCAGTCACAACACAACGATATCATACATTATTCATTTGCACCACTTTCTAGCCTTATCTTATATTTATTCACCCATTGTTTTATTTGTATCATTACCTCTCGTTAAAAAGTAGTACAATCTTTGATCACAAAATTTACTTTTTGACAGCCAAATGCTTTGCAGATTCGCAGTGCGTCCGCGTCCCTTAGCTTTTCACCATAGATAATAGTCTATACCATGGACAAGTGATGTTGGAACGTCGGGCGAGATTGGATTCTTAGATTATTTATTCTACGAGTACATAGTTTCGGTTTTTATTTATATTATTATTTTTGTTTTATTTTTTATAATCCCCTAGTGGGATTTATCTAAGTCCGTAGATGTGTCCGTGGTGTGTCCATCACAGTGGGCCCTATCAGAATACCAGCGCGGTGGTATTTATTATCGCCGTATTATTCTGAGATAGGGGCCTTTTTGGCCTCGCACAGGTCGTTATTATTTTGTTAGTTTTTTATACTTAAGCTCCTTTTTTATTCTTTTTATATAATTTTGTTTTATTTCCTGTGCGTGTCCCAAATAAAATATTTTTCTTTCTTCCTTTTTTTCTAAAATGTGTGAATTATTTTTTTACTTTAAACATACACACACGCACACATATACTTCTACACATATATGTGTGCGTGTGTGTATGTTTAAAGTAAAAAATAATTTCTCAGTAGCAGCCCGGAGTCTTACCCCCTATAACATGGGACTTAAACATAAATGGCGAAATGTGGGTGTACTATGGGTACACCTCTGCCTAACCCTTTGGAGAATACAGGCGTGATGTTATGTTATGTGTGATATAAAATTAGTTCAGATTAAAAAATCATGTCCAACAGTGAACTGCGTATCCTATAACGCCATCAGAAACGGTTAAAGGCGATGGTTCTCATGTATTATATCTGGAAGAACTTTCGACACTTACCGCTTTTGGTCTGGGCCATCAACAAAATAAATCGATTTTCTACAACTGCTAATCGTTAATCGTCTTCATGAAATCAGAAACAGTTGAATGTAATAGGCAAATTGGTAAACCAAACCTAGCAATTACCGCGGCTCGTTGGCACAATTCAAAGCGCATTAATCAGGTTGCACTACATCAGTGTAATCTCGTCTGGAACGGTTGGTACTGCTGCGGTGTTCTATATCTGCGAACGAAGTTTATAGAGTGTGGGCTAATGACTTTAGTGCGCCTGTGAGTGAACATATGGATTTAAGTGATCTATAAACAAAGGAAATTAACAATATTATTGTGTTTAGTACAGATGGGTCATTCCGCAAAATCATTTAAATAAAAAGCGACTCTTGCTACGACACAATAAAGTGCAATTTGGGTCGCACAGCGCTAATTGCCTACAGTTATATTCTAATTCAAATTGTTTATTTGCAAGAAAATACATAGTTTACAAGGGAAGATCTTACAGCCTTAAAGTCATTGTATTCTGCCTGCAAACAAGCGTACAATTATTCATGTTTAAAGGTCATAATTTTTATGCAGATTCTATTATTAGTACATTATTATTACATTATTATCACATTATTAACACAGCAAATGTCCTTAATTAATTTACAATAAATTCACTAACTAATACTCTAACAAATATTTTTATGTTCTAAAAATTCTTTTATTCCGTAGAAACACTTTTTTTGTAACTAAGAACCTGCAAGAATTTAAATTCGTTTGGTAGGGTATTACAAATTAATATTATATACACATATTGAACACATTTTTCTTATAAATATCTTTATGACCAGCTGGATGATGTAGCGGTTGCGAAACTTAGCCCTTTTCTGTCTTGGTATAACCTCGGTATGTTGCTTAAAATAATGCATGTGTGTCTTTGTAAAAATATTCACCTAGAAGTTGCCTCTATTTGTATCGCGTAATGTTATTTTTTTTTTTTTTTTTTTTTTTTTTTTTTTTTTTTTTTTTTTTTTTTTTTTTTTTTTTTTTTTAAAACGTTGCCCCACACTAGGAATTACTCCTGTGTCGTGGGTGCGTTTACAAACATTTAAACTCACATACACAAACAGCCAGACCCGGAACAACTAATTGTTGGTCATACAAATATTTGTTCCGTGCGGGAATCGAACCCGCGACACGCAGCACAGCAGTCAATCGCTTAACCACTGCGCCAACCGTGCCCTTTCTAAGCCAATCTTCTGACTACGTTACACCCACTAAATTCGACAAGTCGAGCTCGCCGCGTACCTACTTGTAGCTCCATACTAAAAATGCGGAGTGACCCATCTGTATTCATTCTTTAGTAAATTAATACTACTTTTCTAAATCTTGAATTATGAGGCATTAAAAATGATTGTTCTGTTTTCATGTTATGGAACCTCCCGCCTGCTCACAACCTTTGTTGATTTCAAAGCGTAGACTCCAACAGCGTAGACTTTTGAAGTAAGATTGCCTTCAGTGGCTGTCAAACGTTTGTTAGCTTTTCATTCAACATGCATTTTAATTAAAAAATATTATATAAATTACAAAAGCAAATGAATGCAGCGTCATTCTAATTTAAATGGTTTAAATAATACTATCTGATTTTCAATACAGCACGATTTAGATTTATTTTTCAATTAAATTCAAAGTTTATTTTCCACTAACGAAGAGAGACCTCAGAATACCAATTATGTTGAAACTACTTTAAAAAACTTTTACTCAAAAAATATAACCTCCCTTAATTTTAAATTATGTTAATCTCCCGAATACTCCGCACATGCTAATTGTTAAGCTGAAACTAAGAAAATTAATTACAAAAGGCCATAGTAACGCTTAATTTTCAGATAAATATCACCCCGGCCTTACACGATGAAATATTCATGAAGACAATGTAATTTGTCACCGATATTGCTGCCTGTATGCGGTTCAGGCCGTAATTTCACTCTGAACATACAGCGGCGACAAGCAAATGAGTTATTTAAATAAACCAGACATGTCATGCGTGGGTCCTATCGAGAGATTATTTATATAGAAACAAAGCCTTAGGCTTACAGGCCTTTTTAGGGTTCCATGCCTAAAAGGTGCCAAATGGAACCCTATTACTAAGCCTTCGCTGTCCGTCCGTCCGTTCGTCTGTCTGTCAGCGGGCTATATCTCATGAACCGTAAAACAACTGATTTTTTTGCAAATTGTGTATTTCTATTGCCGCTATAAGAACAAATAATAAAAATTAATAAAGTTAAAAATTAAAGAAAAATAAAATCTTACCTTGGCATGTGGGATGTCATTGTCTAGAACTCATTGAATAGAGTACAATTTTTTAAAATCTTTAATAATTAAGACATATGGGGCCGTAAAAGTTGTTAGTTTCAGACCATTTTTGTACGAGCTCTATCGCAACAACTAAACAAGTTAGGAATTTTAAACTTCTGTATAATATGTACCATAATATACTGTATTTAATCAACAAATATTAAAAAAGTCGATTCATAAAGTATTTTATTTAAATATATGCGATTTTCTGTAAGTGCTTAACATAACTTTGTAATTCACAGTATTACTATGAAACACAATTTAATCTTTGCGATTTTTAAAATTAATTGTCCTTAATCAATTATTAAATCTTCTACGGTATGGTACGGAACCCTTCGTGTGCGCCTCCAACTCGCACTTGGCCGGTTTTCTTTCAATTATTATACAGTTTATTTTTCGTATTTATGCCCAAATACAAAAAATAAACTGTATGATAATTGAGTTAGAGAAATAACCCAAAATTTACGTAGAAGTAATATTATTGAGAAAGAAATACTCGAAAGTACCTAAATAGAAATTGATTTAAAACAGCATAGCTATTTACAACAATTCGACACGCTTCCATGACGAATCGAACATCAATTAATGTTATCGAAAGAGTTCTCTAAACGCACAAATCCGAAACCCGAAAATATTGACAATGTTAACCAAAGAGACGGTATTTTTCCGACGGCTATTTGCGGTCGGGGACTAGGCAAATCAGGTAACCGAAAATGTGTCATTGTCGACTCCGAAGCCTGTCGAATGGCTATGAATACCTATGCTGGTGAGAAATTCTATTGAGCTCGATTCAAAGGACCAGAGTTTTGCTGTGATTAAACAATCACAAGCCAGGTGTGACCGTCGGACAGCTAAGTTCTAAGTCTCGAGTTCGAACCCAAGCCACGCACCTCTGACTTTTCGGATTTATGTGCGTATTGTATGGATATCACTTGCTTCAAAAACGGAATTCATCGTGAGGAAGCCTGAGGATGCCTGAGAAATATTTTTCGACGGCATGTGAAACCAATTCAGAGACCCATGGGTGGCATTAAAACTCTGACACCAGGATAACCCACACGAAAAAAAAGAAAACAAGTAATGAAAAATAAAATCCCCAGCAATACAAAGTTCCATCGGTAGGCGACTAAATCTGTTTGGCGCAGATCGATTCTAAAACAAAACTTGTTTTAAACACAAGTCAGATTCTGCTATCCATCACTTTTTACCGAAAACCGCTCAGTTACTCAATACTGAACTGGGAAAAATGCCTACGTACGAGCTACATTCGAAAACTAGCTGGTTTCATTCAATGCTCTATTAAAATAGAAACTGTTGAAATACTCAAAGCGTTAATATTTCGAGAGAATCTTGAAATATGAACGCTTCATATTATTATTCCTTTCAGAAAGTTGATAAATTAAAGCTATGTACAAACTAGGCGTAAAGAAAAAAAAAATTAAGAATCAACCTAAACTCGTAGTACAGATTTAAAAGGGCCATCAAAAGCCTTATATAGCAAGATTTTGTATTTATATAATATCCAGATATAGTGGTCTTTATGTTTGATGATTAATCGTTTTATTATTTCATCATGCTGTGAAACTTACACAGCATGTTGAATTAAAAAATGTTACAAAAATGATAAATTGACGGATAAAAAAACTTTTTATGAGTCAATTTATCGGTTGACAATTAAAAAGCGGGAGAAAATTATATTACGAGTCTAATGATTTAAAATGCCAAAGACCTTAAATAAAATGTTAAAAATAAAAGCAACAAAGATTTAAAACTCATTATAATATCTACTACGCTTAACAGATGGTAGAAGTGATTTAGGTCCAGTGCTTGATGTGCGATCATCAATCGTGTGCTTGATCAAGTAGAACTCAATCAATAGCCGAGGACACGAGGTGAGATGGTTCTAATTGGTCACTAGGTAGGAAAATATATTATTTTAATATAGAGAATCGATTATTCATCCTTGCTAATACCGTTGTGTTACCAGTTTGTATATTTTGATAATTATGATATATCTACGTGCCTAAATGAAATTTTATGAATAGTCTAGAGGGTTCGCTGGACACCTGGCTGGATCGAAATTCCTTTCGCTAAAATGTTACACTTTTTTCGGTTCGGCTCTAAAGCTAAACCGAAAAAAGTGTATCATTTTGTCAAGATGTTACACATGTGCAGAGTATAACGTGGGATATAGAACTTCATTCCAATAAAAACATATTTTTATTTTCATTTTTGCTATTTGTGAACGATATTAATAGTAATCCGTGTTTCAATAATAGAACACGATTTATAAAAGTTTGTCATGACGTTCGTTTTGGCTCATGTGCATTTTTCTTATGAGATAAAGAACCAAAACGAAACATAGTAAAACCTAACAGTCATAACATAATATCACGCCTTGTTTCTTCGAAGAGTTAGGCAGAGGTGAACCTGTGTTACATCCACATTTCGCTGTTACTGAGTAATTCCAGATGGAAAACCCAATAACACTTTTCCCGACCTGGGACCAGCAGTAGTGCTTGCGACCTTTTGACCCGAAAGAAAATTTAAAGCTCATATTAAAAGTACACTTTGTAAACAAGCATATCACAAATTAGAGGATTATATCCAAGATAAGAATGCTTGGAAACATGCTGGTCCTGCTCCATAGGATAATTTAGAATCAAGACAAAATCAAACTGGTTGCAAAAAGTGTATATTTTATTATTATTTCTTATTATATGACATTGTTTTTACATTCTATGACCAATTCCTCGCACACTGACTTATAAATTGTGGAATCTTAGGAGGATCGTCTACTTTTACAATGTTTGTAAATATGTTAGCACCATGTATCTATCACATAATTAGTTTATCTGTTGTTGCTTCATTTTTAATTCTTAATTCTTTTTACCTATTGTGGTATAATAATTTTATTCTAGGTGCATCGTCCTCACATATAATTATATAACTAATGTACTTATACAAAATATTGTAAAACATTTTAAAAGAGTAACGGTGGAGTTTCTTGCCCATTCTTCTCCATACGAAAACTACCTTTTGGAAGGGGCAACTAGAATCAATTAATTTTTTTTGTAAATTTTTGACGTTCAAAAGTGCCTTATACGGGCCTACTTGAAATAAATGATTTGACTTTGACTTTGACTTTGACCGCTGAACCAACGGGACAGGCCAAATAGTCATGATTGCACCAAAAATGTAAGTAAAACGGACTAAATTCGTGAACATAAATGCTACTCGCGAAAATAAGTCTTATAATAATTCCATGCAAGTCCTTTAAAAAAATCCTTTCTTTCATTTGTTGGATAGTTATAAAAATGGCTCTTACCATTTTGCTGATCGTAAATTGCATCTACATGGTAATTTCCATAGTAGAAAGAACCGTAAAAAAGGTTGTACAAAGGAGCGTTCCGAGAATTTTCTTAACAAGCTTGTAAAAATGTTAAAAAATCTACTTTGGAGATCGGTTTTCCGTATTTAAGGAGCATCAGTATCGCCTTCACGTGATATTTTTATCAAGTTACGTCTCACCTACATACTGGCTGTTGATTTATATTTTCCTCTTATCTTTTTGTTGTTGGTATTTCCGTTCGTATCAATATTAGGGAAGATTTGTTATTGTTTAATCCCTCTGTTGACTCGAAACTTTGGATTATTATTTTAATCCTAGTTTTTATTTATTTAAATTAAATGTTTTGCGAATTACATCCCCATCATTCTAATTTATTAAATTCCGTATTATTTGAGGTAGGCGCAACTTGTCTTTTGTCCTTTTCTTCCATACGTCTTTATTAATCGTCATCTTGGTAGTCACCCCCGATTATAACTAGGTAGGTACTTAATATTTATCAGTATCGATATTTTTAGTCTGATCTTGAAAATAGCGTCCTTCCTTATAATATCTCTAACAACAATAAAACATTTAATATCACCAATCGACATTTTGTTCTACCTTAACCTTTCCGTCTCGAATTGACATTTCAGTTATAGGTGTACCGGGAAAAATATTTCAAGGCGACAACAAAATTTAAATCGAGTTCCTAATACCGACCCCTTAGGCTCAGGAATGTACCTGTTACCGACATTCGGGTAATGGGACGCCAAGAGTTGTCACGTGACTTTGAATCCAATTCGAGTGAAGAAAATTTACTTACAAAAAGTGTTTCTTGAGCTGAACAGACTGATAAAAACGAATTGCTCAGATTGTTTGAGTGTGAATCTAGTTAAGAATTGAGAAAATGTTTTGTTGAAGAATTTTATTTTCAAAATAATAATATGTAAAGTTTAAATTAATAGACGCCTATTAATTTAAGTGCTCCTTTGATAGAAAATAATCCTTTTATTTCATTTTGCTTTATGCTGTGTCATTTACATTAACATAAAAATAGTCAAGTAAATAAATAAACGTTTTTATTAACTTCGGTTTTATGTATTTCATTACGTAAATAATATAGAATATTAGTCACTATTTCGAATCGAGCAATGTATTTCCATCAATTTTAGCTATAAATCTCTCTCTTATCTCTAACAAATTGACAGTTAAACCACTAACTGTTTCCGTATAATTTACTTCGAAAGGCGACTGTTCTCTGTAAGGCACTAATTGAACTGTCATCATAGAATCACCGGTGAAGATCAGCTTTGTTTAACGCCAATGGTCTGACGAACCGAGACAGATTGAACCTTTTGGCCGTAACACGCGAATTAAGCTTTCCCTTGATATTATTCAGTCGTAAAGGAGATAGTTTTTTTGTTCGGCGATTGGGCACCGCAAATTGTGGCTTCTATTAATGAAACGCATGTTAATTTGTTCCTTATGATCTCTAGATTACAGTGGTAGTAATAATTATACTTCGTCTAACGGAAATGCTGAGAATTACGATCATAACCTAAAGAATTCACTAAACATGCCATTGTTTTGTGAGTTGGTTGACCTCATCGGTTATTATAATTTAGTAACATAGTGCGCTGTTCAGTAATAAATAGTAGGAATATTGGGTGTTTTGAACGGTTCATGAAATAAAAAATCACATATGTAACAAAGCATTTTTATTACTGTACCTAATATATCAATTTCAACGTCAGACGACTTAGAAGTAGATAGTATTTCATCTAAAAATGATGTAGGTCGCTCCACCTCTCATCTTGATATCGTGTCCAAGATAAAATTACTTAAATACAGCACGCCTAACATAACATGTGTACCTACAACAGTCAACAGTACCAAAGTCTGCCCACCAAACAGTATCCAGAAAGAGCAGATGTAGTGTTAGAAATTGATGTTTTAGGTACCTAAATAATCGCAGGAGACGCCCTGGGCGTCGGGAATCGCAGGCCGATTCCCGGCCACCGTAGGCGCGGGCTTGCGGACGGTGAGCAATGGGTAGCTCGCCGTCCGATAAGGACCAGGCCCGGGTCGACGGCGCGTTGTGTTCCACGCGGGCCTCAAAGAGATGTCAGCAAGTGAAGGGGTCCGATAGGACCGATGCCTGCCGGGGTTGCGGGAAAGTCCGAAAGGGATACCGTGGCCCCTGGCAACGTACAGGCAACGGAAGGAACACGGGTGGGTTTTAGTCAGTAAGAGTCTGACATGCCCTCCTGCTCCGCCCAGAGCGGGAGAAGTTATTTGATAATTTCCCACCCAAAAAAAAAAAAAAAAGGTACCTAAATAATAAACTTGAAAATAATTGAAGATTTGTGTTAGAAAATAGCCTTATTCTAACGAATGTTATTATTGTTCTTTTAGGTGTGCTTGAATTCGCTGCAAAATAATGTTATTTTCCGCAGAGTCAACAGGCACAGTATACGTTTGTTGTGCAGATCGACATGGAATGTAAATATTCCTGTATCCAAATCTTCATAATGAATAAACCAATACTTTCTTGCATCATCAATACACACTATCCTTAAACTGCATCTAGATGGTTTGACTGAAAGAAGCGAAAAACCCATGCGTTCACAAGTTACCGCACATTTGCAGCCTCGGACAATGTCTTTGCACTGAAATCTTACTGAAAAATGAACAAAATATCCTTCTGGAGTGAATTAAGTCTTGAAGTTTCCCATATTCATTATAATCCTTCAATTACACACAGGAAAACAGTTTTTTTTTTTTTTTTTGAAAAATTCGTGATGTAGGTAATGTTTTATGTTTTTCATAAAATATTGTATTTATTTTATCGTTTAACTAGCCGTGCCCCGCGGTTTCACCAGCATAAGCCTTGATCCCGTGGGAATATCGGGATAAGAAATATCCAGGTCCGTCCTGTAGTTTCTGCGTGAAAGAGAAACAAACATACATACATCCTCAAAATTTCACGTTTATAATATTATAAGTAGGACAATACATTGCGTTATTTTACCAGGTAAATAGCCAACTACGCTGGAAAAGCCATTAGTCTCAAACCATAAAACCGCCACGATTTAAATGGTCTATTAAAACTTTACGCTGCTGCCATTTGCCGGTATTATTCCATCATTAAATCAGAATGTTTATACTCGTACCCACTTATCAGCCTGCACACTTCCCGCTAAGCCTAAACCCTGAAACTAAGCCTGAACCTGGTTCTGTTATAAACACCAACTTAAAATTTGATGATGACCTAGAACCTGTCAAAGTTATTAATTTTATTTTGAATTTTTAAGGTACAATTCTGTAGCTGACTGCAGACAGCAGCAGCAGGCGACGTGTGGCCGTGACACTACTGGTTTCTATGTATTTCTATGAAATCAGCGTGTCACTTGCTACGGAACGTGTTTCATAGAAATACATAGAAACCAGTCGTGTCGCCTGCTGCTGCTGCCTGCAGTCAGTTACGGAATTGTACCTTTACTGACGGCTGACCTGGTCAAGGCCGCCTATGGAAATTTACAGTATCTGGCCATCGCAGACACGCTGCCACTGCCATCCCATAGACACTCGAGTGTCCGTAATTACACCCACACTTGCATAGAACCGTACAATAAAGAAATTCTATGCAACACAACAATTCTGCTTAGCGGCGACTATACAGGATTAAATTAAATTAGCTAACGAAACTACGCATACGTAATGGATATCGATCAAGATAAAAAAAAATAAAAAAATTGATGATTATTTTTTGTGGGGTCATTCAGTAAAGTGTAATCAATAGAAAAATCAGCTTAAAAAATAGTTTTTTTTTGTGTAAACTTCACAAAAGTGATTGGTGTCGATATCTGAATACAATAAAACAAAAGTAAAAAAATTGTACATTATTTTCCGTCCTGCAACAGAGGCATTGATGGACGATCGTGAAAATGTGGGCCGAGGTTGCGGCCAAGGCTTGTATAGTACTTTTTCAAATAATGCGCGGAAATTCATACTAAGGAAATTAATTATAATTTCCAGAATCAATGACGAACAACGATATTTTTTTTAATTTGTTTCTAACAGCTCTATGAAAATGAAATTTATATTATATAAAATCTTTGATAAGTTACCTTCTTGGTTGCCGTGTGTTGAAGTAAAAAGTTCGTTCCGTTTTTAAATAACACGACAGATATGAATTTTCATAGTAATTTATTCGGCCGCTAAACAAGATAGATATGGATTTTCATACAAACATTGCCGGCTGGGCGCTCGCATGTATTCTCATACAGCATTTTCGATGTATCTCGAAGAAGGTTGTCCAAATAATGCTCGAATTTCCAAGCATGTCTGAGAAAAACAGATTTTCTGAACTCATACTTCAAGGAACACCACTAAGCGATCGTTGACCCTCCTAACAAAAACATCATTCTTTTTGGTATGGTGGTAAAACCAACCCGGACGTGTTACTTTCCAAAGAGCTCAACTAGTTATAACATTGTTATTTCCTGAATTCATATTGACTACCGAAAAACATCGTTAGAAAAAGTGCTGTGTGACAGTTAATACCAAACACAACACAGCTCACAAAAATGGACTATCCTGATAAGCGGCTATTTCACGTCTGTCGCTCCAGCTTAAACCGCTTAAAGCTACGTAATAATTCGTTTCCCTCGGTCCAGTTTTACGACTTTTACGCGAAGAAAATCTAGATTCTACTAGATATCTTGTAGGTTCTGTGTTTTTCTTTTGTTCTCGGATTAGTAAGGGTCTTGGTGGGATAATGTTATGAGTAAAGAAAAAGTATCAGTCTAAATGGTACAACATGTTTTAGGGTTTCGTAGATAACTTAAATGTTTGTCTATGTAAGAACTTTATTTGACAAAACGTAATTTGTCAACTCTGTCAAAAAAGTTTACTGTCGCCGCAGCCATTGTTCAATATGTCGACACACATTTACGTAATGACTCGCTGACAGCTAACTTTATTTGCAGTTCCTTGGAGACTGTCGCGGCACTTGGGAAATTATTCTTGGGCTTTTCAACACATTATGGGAGAACACAATTTCAAACCGGCATCCCAATTGCGTTACAATCCGAAGAATTTGAAATAATGACGTCCCTAATCCATCCATTACTTCATAGGTTTAAAAAAATCGTCTGCTTGACTACGTTAATAACGCAATGAATGTTGTTGAATAGTCAAAATGAAAGGCAATATAATTGAAAGTGTGGTACGCAATTACCCCACGGTTTAAAGTGAATAATTTTGCTACCATTCTGATTCAGTTAGCAAGCCGAAAATAGGCATAGCCATTGTCTTTGCTCGTTTTGGAATTATCCCTCTTAATTCCGTAATCTAAGTTAGGTAGGGTACGGCATATCTGTCTTTTAGGGACTACGGCTAACTATAAGGCCTCTGCCTCGAATTTTGCGGGCAGCGGGGCGGCAGCGGTGGCGGCGCGGGAGCGGCAAGATCTTATGCGTAAAATCAAATGGACCGGTTCTCGAAAACAGCGGCGTGGCAGCGGCGCGGGGGCGGGCAACGAGCGGTGCACTCCAGTCAAGCGGTGACCGCCCGCATTGCGCGTTTGCATTGTAGTATAGTGTTGTACATTTTTTTTTGTGACGTATCAAAATGTCCTCGGACGTGCAAGAGCAAATTAGCCGTTTTTCAGACATTTCGTTCGCGAATAAAAACAAATATCTCGACAACACAACCACGAACACAACACTACACCGCTATAGTGCCGCGCGATCTGCCCGCTGGTTTGGAGAACAGGTATGCGTTGCCCGCTCCGCTCCCGCGCCGCTGTTTTCGAGAACCGGTCCATTTGATTTTACGCATAAGATCTTGCCGCTCCCGCGCCGCCACCGCTGCCGCCCCGGTGTAATCAGATGATACGTAACGCTAAACGCCGCCATATTCTCGAGAACATATCTTCTTCTTCACCTGCTGATATCTGGAAGTTCCTTGGTACTCTTGGTATCGGTAGACCACGTCATGTGGATTTTCCTAATACAATTGGCCTTGATGATATCAACCGTCACTTCACAACCGCTTGCCATTTGGATTCTCAAATGTTGTCCCAGACGGTCGATTACATCGCTGGCCTAGCTAGTCCCATTATAGAACCATTTCACTTCTCCCCTGTCACCTTGGACGAAATTAAAAGGATCATCCTGTCCATAAAATCTAAGGCTGTGGGCTATGACGGCATCAGCCGTGGTATGGTCGTTTGGATCCTTGATATCCTGCTCCCACCGATTGCCCACATCATCAACTTTTCGCTTGATTCCGGACAATTCCCATCCTCGTGGCGTATGGCCTATGTACGCCCACTCCCTAAGATTTCAAATCCCTCCCTACCCAGTCACTTTCGACCCATTTCCATTCTCCCATTCCTGTCAAAAGTGCTTGAAGCCTGCGTACACAAGCAGTTTACGGGGTTTGTTCACCGAAACAACCTTGTTAGCTCTTTTCAGTCTGGATTCAGGCCTGGGCACAGTACAGCATCCGCTCTCCTTAAAGTGACTGGTGACGTTAGAGAAGCGATGGAGGATACCAAGGTTACAGTTTTGGTATTAATTGATTTCTCCAATGCCTTTAACGCCGTCAGTCACGATATTCTCCTTTCTATCCTCTCTCATCTTATGGTTTCGTCCGAGGCTCTGGAATGGTTCTCGTCTTATCTTCGGGGACGTCAGCAGTCGGTTCGCGTTGATGAGAACTCATCGAGTTGGCGCGACTTGGATGCTGGGGTTCCACAAGGCGGTATTCTTTCTCCATTGTTATTCTCCATCTTCATAAATTTTATAACTCACTGTCTTCGGTGTTCGTATCATCTTTATGCCGATGATCTTCAATTATATACAGCTGAGCGGGTTGAAGGTTTATCGGGCGCTATAGCAGATGTAAACCGAGATTTAGATGCCATCAAGGACTGGTCTGATAGATTTGGGGTATCAGTAAACCCCTCAAAGTGTCAGGCCATTTTAATTGGAAGCTCACGCATGATGGGGAGGGTGACGCTTAGCTCTTTACCTCCTCTTATTTTTAATGGTACCGTCATACCCATAACCCCTTCTGTGAGAGATCTCGGTTTGCATCTGGACTCGACACTTAGCTGGCAACGCCAGGTCTCTAGTGTAAGTCAAAGAGTCAATGGTACTCTGCGATCTCTGTATCGTCTGAGGAACTTTTTGCCCGCCAAGACGAAAACTATGCTGGTGCAGACTTTGATTTTCCCTATCATCGACTATGGTGACGTGTGCTACTTTGACTTGAATGCGGTTTTGCTGGATAAGCTCGACAGACTGCTCAACAATTGTATCCGGTTCATATTCAACCTCAGAAAATATGATCATGTGTCGAGCTATAGGTCTGAGCTCAAATGGATGTCCATTCGCCAAAGAAGAAGTTTGCGTGCTTTGACCACGCTTTTCTCCCTTCTCAACTCTCCCTCTCCTCCTTCTTATCTTTTGTCTCACTTCCAATATCTATGTTCTTCACACTCTAAGAATCTGCGTTCTTCTAATAATCTTCTCCTACTCTGTCCTTCTCATACTTCTGACTTTGTTCATTCTTCCTTTCATATTCAGTCCATTCTTCTTTGGAATGCGCTTCCTCTTGATATCAGAACGGCCACCAGTCGGTATGCATTTAAGCGGAAATTGCAGATTTATTTTCAAAATAAATAGAGTAGAGTCATCTCAGCACCTCCCTCTCTTGAATTCGTATATAATATGTATATATATATATATATATATAATATAGATATATTATATTATTGTAAATATGTATGTATGTGTAATTAGTACTATTTTAGTTAGTATGTATTATCATATATTTTTAATAATAGTTTTCTCTTTGTTCCTCTCAAATAGAGCACCTGCCATCTAATCTCTTCACCACCCTTGGTTGACTGGTAGAGAATGCCTAAGGCATTAAGTCCGCCATTGTACCTTTTCGAGTGCGAGAAGTTTTAATAAATAAATAAATAAATAAATAACTTATCGGCTTAGTTTTATACGCTCAGTTTTGACGTCTTATTTAATATAAGACACGGCCCTAAGGGAAATCACGAGAGCTTAAATATTAGAAACTATATAGGAAGTGAGTTAGGATTACCTATTATGATTAAATTGTCGAAAATCATGTTATAGCTATGTAATACTTAACTAAGTTTGTTTTTGTTTGTACCCAGTAATAATTGAATATAGCTCTGCCAAAATGAACCAACCCGCAATATCTCATTACTTCAGTTAACTGCGTCGAAAAAATGAATAGTATACCAAATGTGGTATAGTAGGTACTATCCATCAAATCAGTTCAATATACATAGGTACATCCAATACTTATGCTTGGAATAGATTGAAAAATACCGTAAGCGTTACCTAACTATCCCAAATTCATTAAAAATACTTTGAAAAATGGGAGACATTTTAATGTAGGTTTTTTTATTAAAAAAGAAAATAACTTAATAAAAATAACCCGTCCTCAAATAGTTGCCCTCTCTACGAATTTCTCCTGTATTGTGGGTGCATTTACAAACATTTAAAATTACATACACAAACAGCCAGACCCGGAACAACTACTTGTAGGTCATACAAATATTTGTTCCGTGCGGGAAGCAGTCAATCGCTTAACCACTGCGCCAACCATGCCGTCATTCAGTCAGGTCGGTTCGTTTTGGCAGAACTTTATTAAAATTGTACACTTTTCCTTTCATTTCGTCAACGGTTGCATTGGTATCACACAATTAAATAAACTCAGCATAAAATAATAAACCCAAATGGCCTTATTACAAAACAAGGTTTATATTTAGAACCAGGTTTAACCCAGTGAGCCATTTTTGAATTTCTCAATTTATTTCGACGTCGTTAAAGTTCTAAATACAAAAACTGATTTTAAATCCGAGTCTAAGTTCTAATTTTTTTATTAAGAACTTTAAACTAGTCGGAATAAGGTTCTAAATAAAACAACTGGCTGGATGGATTAAGCTTGGACCAAACTTAGAACTCGTTTTGTAATAAGACGGAAAAAGTTTTTAAATACAAACAAACAACTTGCAACGCGACTAAATAAGCAATGAACCTGTATCTATCTAATCGTAAAAGTAATATGTAGGATAACCTATGGACCATCTACCAACATTTGTACATATTAATCTATCAAATTGATTAACAAACATCTGAAAATCAGCAGACAACAATTGGCACTGACTGATCGAATCCGATAAATATCTCCAAACGAACCATTTGCTAGTTTCGACACAATCCCTCGTATTATAATAGTAAATAGAGTAGATAATAATACCTAATAATATTTTACTTCATAATACCAGCTTATTATTATCTGGAAATAAGATCTCTTTTAGTTGTAAATTGCAGTAATTACAAAGACTACGGTTGCATTGCTATGAAGTTTGTTGGTAGATATCACAAAAGGTAAATATTCTGTGAAGAAAAACAAAGAAAGGCTCAATTATATATGTCGGTGCGTATATACCACATAACGTAACGTACGTTTGATATCTTGTATATTTCATGAAATAGACCAGAATACATGCAACGCAGAATGGATTACAGTATACAGATAGCCGATACTTCCAAGAAACCACTATACGTGACCCAGCATTCAATTCAGTTGATGCACATGCAAATATCCCACAACCCTAACATTTGGCCATATCCACCAATGTTTTCAACCAACTCACGTTTGGTGTTCACCAACCTTGGCCCAAATTTTTCGACGTTCTATTTTATCTGCAGAATAAGCTCGGTTTTACCACACAGCTAAGAAAATGCGGAAAAATATTTCGGCTACCACTGATTCAAATGAAGCGAGTCTTCCTTTGCGAGCGAAATTATGATTGAACAGTAATTCATTTGGTGCGTTTTCTTCAATACCAAGGAATGGTATTGGAATGTGTATGTTAACTACCTTTCTTCAATTGTTTTCGGGAAGGCTGTAATTGGGAAAGAGGACAAAATTGAGGAAGGCAGGTATCGGCAATTATGTGACCACGTAATGTGATTGAATTGGGATTTCTTTGGAGATCACGATTAGTTCGCCAACTGGAAGAAAACCATCAGCTTTTGCCAATTTGGTAAGTCCTTGCATAACTACCATGAACTCTGTTTGCAAATTGTTGATGTGGTTCTATTAAGTAATTAAATGGAAACAAGACAATCCACATTAATTTGCTCTCGTGTAGAATGCAAGCAAATATTTGAAAGCGTTAGTTAGTAAATGCAATGTTATTTTAGCTGGCTGGTTAAATTTAGGTATGCTATTTTATTATCGTGCTATAACAATATTGTAAAATTAGGCTCGATAAACAAACAGCAATTAAGACCAGGCACTCCAAAGACAATTTCCACGCAAGCTCCGCCCCCATGCACCCCACTATGTGCTAAACGCTAACACATCAGTGATAAAGTTGAATATCGCGTGCGCTCTTTGATCGTGTTCGAGAACGGAACTAAATGTCGTTAGTCTCAATTCTTATTTCGTTTAAAACTAAAGTAATAATTGATCTAGAGAAAAAATATCTTATATTTGGATAATAAACTATATTTTCTTACTGTCAATAATTATTGTAGACATAAAAGCCGAGTAATCTTGTTTTTGTTTCAAATAATATTTAAAAAAAGACATGATTTTCGAATAAAAAATGAATCGAGCGAAAATGTTACGTTACTGTCTTATATATGGAAAGAAAAAAGTCCAATAAATCATATACTAAAGTTCCATTTTGATTGTATGCGTAACATTTTCAGCATATTAATGCAAATTAACATACAATTTAGCAAGCCTCCTCTTAATGTGTCAGCATGTAAAACCGAAAGCGTTCATAGAAATACAATCTAACCATGATAGTCAAAAGCGCTAACATAAACCTATCCACTTAGGGTAGGTACAAAGTAATTTCGCTAATCAAATCCAAAATGAGCCTATAAAACGGTATCTGAACTGAATACAACAAACACAATCAAAACTCCATAAAAAAATAATTACTTACCCCAATCCAAACTACCCTTTTTATCGCGTCCCAACGGAGTTATGTCCAAACATTATATTCCAGGGTAAAATAATATTAATCAATAATAATATGAATAACACCCAAAACATTTCAGTATTTCAGGACTAACATAACAGTTACGGTCACCCAGGGAACGAGATACAAGTTTCAGTTACGATAAGATAACGGAATATACGCTGTAAATATAAAATTTATGATACTATTAATACAGGTCGGATGAAATAAAATCTACTTTATGACTTTTTTCTGGCGGAGGCTGTTGGCCAATTCCTTTGACAGCAATTGTTACGAGATACCTGTATTCAAGATAAGAAAATGGGGTTATTGGATCAAGATTATATATTCTTATTACACTCATAACATCAAGCCTATATTACTCAAGGGTTAGGCAGAGGCTGTACCTTTAGTACACCCACATTTCGCCAGTTATGTTTAAGTCCCATATAATACGGGGCGAGCCTATTGCCATCAACCGGACACAAATCCAGACTCCGGGCTGCTATTGAGAGATTACTGATGGTAAAACCCAACAACACTTTACCCGACCTGGGAATCGAATGCAGGACCTCATGCTCAGCATGTAGCGCTTGCCACCACTAGACCAACGAGGCATTCTGAGTATGCAATGGGTAGCTCGCCGTCCGATAAGGACCAGCCCCGGGTTGACGGCGCGTTGTGTTCCACGCGCGCCTCAAAGAGATGTCAACACAATTGACGGGGTCCGCTAAGGCCAATGCCTGCCGGGATCGCCGGAAAGTCCGAAAGGGATACCGTGGCCCCTGGCAACATACAGGCAACTAAAGAAACACGGGTGGGTTTTAGTCAGTAAGAGTCTGACCGCCCTCCCGCTCCGCCTAGAGCGGGAGAAGTTATTTGAACATTTACCACCCAAAAAAAACCATTCTTAGTATGCCTGATAATGCTACCGTTGTTGCGTACCGTCTCTTGTGTTATCTTGTCTTATAACAAGTCTGTATTCCCTAAACAGACCGGCAGAGGTGAAACTTGATACCTTGTCTTTCTTTTCCTTAAAAAATTCAAAAATTAACTATGCTATAAGAACTATACTTGCTTGGCAATCAGATATACAATCTTAATATGTTGTTAAAATCACAAAGGAAGAAACGAAAGCAAAGCTATTAAGCTTTGTTACTGGGTTAAACAGAGCATTTTTTTCCCATACCAATATTTTACGGCAATTCCCGAAAAGACACGTTGTTCGCCTTTGTCGTCCTCTAAAAAAAAACAAGAGTAAAGATAGCGCCACGCATGCACCCTTTTACCTGAACACGTATAAAACATTACAACAAGCTTCTTGTATAAAATATGAACGTAAATGGAAGTTGCAGTTTCACTCACCTCAAAGACATCGGGTGACTCGTATTTTAACCATTTGTACAGTCACCTACAGAAGTTAAATCCTGAGGTAAATTGCGAACGTTTTCCAAGAAATTCTCGACTTGTGTAGAAATACTGGGCGCTGTCAAAAAAATTGGCTGTTACTCTCGTTGCAGCGTTTTCTGATACACAACAGTGGTAGCCTAGTGATGTGACCGTCGGACTGCCAAGTCATAGGTCACCTCTGACTTTTCGGATTCATGTGCGTATTGTATAATTGTTATTTGCTTCAAAAACATTGAAGGAAAACATCGTGAGGAAACCGGCATGCCTGAGAGATATTACTCGATGGCATGTGAAGCCAAGTCAGAGGCCCATGGGCGGTATAACAACTTACTACCACCGAAAAAGAAAGAAGGCGTCTTCTGAAAGAATTCAGCTATATTATCTTTTCACATGATGACTAAATACCTACATATAATTATATAAGTTCCCTGACTTTAAATAGGCCATACCAGAACCGACACACAAGTGTCGGTTCCGGTATGACCTAGTGCTACGCACCTGACTTCCTTGAACGACATCCCATTAGGATGTAAGTACTCGATTGACAAATTCCTTCATTGTCATCGAAAGTTTTCATTTGCATTGGTGTAGAATTTTAGACAGTTAACCATGTATATTATCTGAACAATACGACCGCCTGTAGCGCCCGGCGGTACCCAAAACTTATCTCCAAGAGTGACGTAACAGGGATGCTTTAGAAAATGCGTTGTCTAACGTTTTTCGCGAAAATATCCGCTACACAATGGACGACTGAAATATTCTGAAATACAGGAAGCGTTATCTCAACTTACTCCAATGTCGTTTTACTACTGTGTCCATGGCTTTGTAAATTTTGAGTGGGTAAACCTGTTTATGTTTGCAAAATGGAACCTTTCCGTATTTTCAGAGAGAACCAAGCGCGTACATGTTGGATGAATAACTGCAGTCGGTGTGTGTGTGTGTTATGTGCTGACGCTACTTGTATTCACGCACACATTTACAGCGTGTTTGAACTCTTGATTACCACAAGTAAAGCGCGCGTCACTTCGTGAGATAAAAATTCTGTATCAGAAAACAATCTGGTTTGCAAAGCGTCTTCAATCATATCGTGTGACCGTTTTTTTCTTGATGTGTCATATCTATTTATGCCCAAAACATAAACACATTACTGCACGCCTGTAATCCTCGAAGGGTGGCGCAGTGGTGTCAGTAAGACTCACATTTATTTTCGCCAGATATATTGTTTTAATGTTACATTGGACAGCTACAAAATACCCTGCATCGTGACAACATGATTAACTAGATAGGTGATTTTGACATACTAGAATTATTAACACAGCCAGTGTCTGTTAAAACGCCTAAGGGTTTTCAAGAATGTAGGTCTGTTAATAAATTCATCTGACGTTAGCAATGATTCACCAGATGATTAATGAGAAGCGTGTTTCTAAGATGACAAGGGATGATGTTTTATTTAATAAAACACAAGGAAAATGTTCTAAGTCGGGGATAATTACCTTATTTATGTTGCGGGAACAAGATACATCTCAATAACAGTCTCAAAACAAAGAGAGTTCATCCTTATTTACATCATATGTAAACGTCTGAATCACGTGCGCAGAAACGTAACTACGACTATAAATAAATGCGTCTTCCTTGAGTCCCAGATAAATAAATGGTTGGTTTGCTTGACTATGAGTTATCCAAACAGAACATGTGTGAGTACGTACAACTGTTTATTCTTAACAGCTTACTTGCGAATGATAAAATATACTTAGGATACTCTTTTTTGTTCTGACATAAGATAATAGCTCATGCCGTAGTGGAACGCTAGCCATAATGGTTGGTAACGGGATTGACTGGACAGATGTACCGTCGAACCCCGACGAATTTTCTTAATTATCAACACTATTGATGACTGAAAGAAAGCAGCATTGTTTTTTGTTTTGTTATTAATTAGTTAGGATATTATGGTCACGATATCAAGTAGCCATCTCCCATTATATTATTGCACGATACGGCAAAAAACGAGACCAATCGTTCTACATAATATTTTGCTTATGTAGTTTTAAAGAAGCTTTAAGGAACCCCTTTTCACCCTAACCTTTCAAAGTCAATTATGCATAATTAGCTGCAAATCACCTGCCGCACCTTTACGGATCAAAGTCAGACGAAAGAAAGATTTTCTTTTTGAAGTCGAATTTTCAAACCGTAGGTTAAAAATCTGGTATGAGCCAGTTCCCGGGCATCCGCGCGGATAAAAATACCACGCAGTTCTTCGATCAATAGTGCATTATTGATCGAAAACGCAGTTTGTATAGGTGTGGGAGCCGAGTTATTTAGTATGTGTTTATATAGGACTTATAATATACCCAACTTATCATATTTTACATGACATTATAAATGACATTATGACAAAAGTTTGGTATAAAACATTTCAAACTCTAAGAATGTTTTGCTCGTTTTGCTCTCATATTTTCATTTCAGCACGCGTAGCATGTCCACCATAAAAACGGGTTTTATCGACGGAAGAAAAGACAAAATGACAGATTGTGATTGTGTTTTTGTCTATTCTTCCGTATATCGTTCGCTTTTTAATCCTAAGCCAATTTTTCATATTTCACGGAATTCACTTACAGCATGTTCTGCCTACCTGCCATTTACATAACTTTGAAGAAATTGACAGATCCTTTACGTTAAATTATATAACACTCAAAATAAAATACTTACCGCCTACAAAAAAAGTTGAATGAGGGTCATGGGTATAAAACTGGCGAATATATAATTTTCTCCTCTGTTTGTTAGATTAAATGTTGCGTGTAATGTAACGACTTCGCCATGGGGGCTAGCATTTTCTTTAAGGGCAACATTTATAAACACAATATTTTATAGATTATTTGGTATACTTACTGAGGTATTTTTTACCAAATTGCTTTGGTATTTACCAAGGTTTCTTATGGTTGGTCTATTTTTTACATTAGGGCTTCAAAAAATACTTATGTTTTGTAGTTACCAGATCGAGCCAATATTAATTTATTGGATTTGTTGGTTACTGTAGAAATATTATCTGATTAATTAAATTGTAGCGGCATCTACATCGCCACATGAAAACTACGCATCACATTGACGTCATGCAAAATCCTGCATCGCGAAAGCAGAGTTTACCGCGCGACTGGCATATATACAATGTCCCGACAACAATCGTTGGGCAGTAGCCCACCGGACACAACACTCATCTGGTCGGCGGATCCTTTTCTATGGAGAATGAGTGATCTTTACACCCTGATCTTCATACTTCTATAAAATCTAAAAGAGTGTGTGGTGAACCGCCCTTAAAGAAATGTCAGAAGAAACTTATGGAATATATCAATAGTCTATAGCCAAAGCTCACATAATTACCAATACAGCCAAACTGAAAAAAAAATCTAGTCTTCTTAAGAAGGTGAAAGCCAGAAACTCCTGAAATGAACACGTTTTGAAATTATTATTCACATAGTTTAAAGAAAGTGTTTAGGAGAATTAACTTAATGCTCAGATAATCAGTTCAGTTACTACTCCAGACGGAAATATCAATCTTAAGCCTAGGCGACAAAATGTGCACTCAACTATTATAGAATATATTTTTAAAACGCACAGAAAATATCTGGCTGTCAACACAGTTGGCTTCCTTCCTTTTAGATGTCAAAACGGTGTTAAGGCGCAGTCAACTTGGCACCGAATCACAGTCAACAAAAATACGGCAGAATTCTTTTGAATGGTCAACATAATTATATATATTCAGGGTCCCGAGACATAACAAAAGAAACTGATGTGTTTGTAAGGAAATGCATTCACAATACGTTAGTCGTAGGAGGGGAAAATATTCATAAAGAAGTTTATTATTCAGCTAGAGATTTATTTATTATACGCGAGTCGGAGAGGGTGATGATTATGTGGCATAAATCAGAAAATATTATTGGATTTTCTATTTCACTGCTGAGCTTTAGATTTTTTTTAAACCTACAATACAATATAAGCACTATAAACTAAACTTGTTTTAAGAAATAGATAACTGCATTGGTTTCCATGCCGTCATTCGCAAGAGAACCGCGTCGCTGTTGTCAAGGTTGCGGGCGAGTGACAACAGCATTCTAAAAACTGTGGCGGAGAGTATCGACTCTCCGATTATTAAAAGTTTTGTGAGAAGGATAATCACCGAGCATTAATTTGGGGATGTCCTTTTCACCATACTTACTATTTATTTTGTTTTATTTTGTATTTTAATATACTAACACTAGTCATAAGTTATAGAATTGTTTACTAACTCGATGGATCATTGTTATCTAAAAATAAATAAATAATAATAATTGAAAATTTTTTAGATAAGTAATACCTTCGAATCTTAAATAAAATTATTCATAAACTGCTGTATCGGAACAAAGGACCAAAAAATAATTCAAAATAAAATTTGATTATTCCAAACCCGTAACATTAAAAAGGTCCCGTAGTTCGCCAATTAAAACTCTTTGCACATAACAAAGTAATGACCCGTTTATATTCAGGTCATTCCGTAAATATTTAGGCGGAGGGATCAAAAACAGGCAACGTTGTATTTTCTGTTCGTGACTTGTCTCAACAACATAGGGAAGTAAACATTGTAAGGAACAATAGTTCTTTGAATCACTTATCCTATAGAAAGGTTAAGTAAACAAGAAATATTTTCTTTATTCACCCATCCATGAATTTCAATTGGCCTTGAGAGCTGTTTGTTAAATTGGACAAACAGTAACTTTTTTACGACCATTTTTTAGGGTTCCGTAGTAAACAAGGAACCCTTATAGTTTCGCCATATCCGTCTGTATGTCTGTCCGCGGCTTAGCTCAGAGACGGTTAGTATTAGAAAACTGTAATTTGGCGTGGGTATACATATTAATCACGCCAACAGTGGTACAAAAAAACAAGAAAAAACATTTTTGAGGGTACCTCCCCTACACGTAGTGGGGATGCTTTTTTTTTTCGTCTATCCAATGGTGTGGGGTGTCGTTGGAAAGGTCGTTCAAAAATATTGTGGGTATGTAAAAACCATTTTCAATTTAGGGATCCGTTTGCGAAATATTAAGCTTTGAAGTGCAAAATTTTATTGGAGTCAAGTGTCCCCCCCACCTGCCAGCCAAATGGTTGTACTAGGATTTGTGAAAAAATTCAAAGCAGTATATATAACGAAGTTAAAAGGAAAACTATCACCGCTAAGTAGGCTTTACAGGTTAACGTGTAATAATCGACCAACTTAAATTTGCAGTTTGAAACTCATATTTTTCAACTACAATATTAAGTTTATTAGGATAAATTCATTCCAACTACGGACCCCTTCAATGTGCGTGGTCCGACATGCACTTGGCCGGTTTTTAAATATATTTTATGAGAAAAATTAATAGAAACGTAAATTGTGTCGTTAACGTCGTAAATGAACACACGTTAGATAAATTTGATGTTTAAATCAAAATTGAATATCAAAAACCTTTTAACGACCAAAACAGCTAAGCTCATGTTGTAGGCAAGTGTACCTACTAGATTCTCGATCGAGAACAATGGCCGAGAAGTATTATACGAGTACATACATACAAAGACAGAAAGTTTCGTGTAATTTGGTAGCGGAATTTTGGTACCTATTTAAAACTTTACGATGTGCGTTGAATTACCTATGCGAAATTAGAAACAATTTAACTAATGCTGCCGTGAATAATATTTATGCCATTTAATTATGTATAAGTATCGCAATTCGCGATACTTTAGCATATAAGTATAATAATTATGCAAAACTTCGAACATCTTCTGTCAATAAACAGACCGAAAATATTTTCATAAACAAGGTTTTACTAAAACTCTTGTTACAAACAATGTTTCCTAAATCCAAACAGAATTGTGGCTTACGGTTCCAAGGTCTTATATTATTAAAGATTTGCATAATCAAAATACAAAAAGCACAAATGTAGCTGAAAATGGTTCTATTTGTTTTGGCCCTAGAAAAAAAACGGGCAAGTGCGTGTCGGACCACGCACAATAAAGGGTTCCGTAGTTGGGATGAATTTATCCCAAAAACAAACTAAACATTGTAGTTGAAAAATATGTTCTCCCATACATCAATTCTTCAACTACAAATGAAAGTTTGCAAAGTCAAAAACTGTTTTTTTGGTGGTAAAACTACAAAATAACGATTTCGGACTTGTGAGACCTTGCTTCCTGCCAAATTTTATGATTCTAGGTCAACGGGAAGTACCCTGTAGGTTTTGATTTACTTGCGAGTATCAAAATATGTCGCAAAAATTATAAAAAAAACATATTTTAAAGACTACGTTGAAGACAAGGAAGTTTGGCAATAATTCCTTCCGCACATGTGGCTTCCCTGGTACCTCATTAACGGCATAACTATGTCTATTAACTGCTCACAAATTAAGATGATTATTTTATTTTACCCTTTTTTTCCATACTTACTTTACATAATCTTTTCATTATTTGACATTATATACGTACAATATTCTATTTTTTTTATTAAATTAGATTTGTTACAGCTGTAGTGGCAATCGTGCCATTTTGTTTAATTAGGTCTTTATTTTTATTATTTCATTTATAATTTATATAGATTCTTTTTTTTAGATTTTGTGAATGTGTGAACGTTGTAGGCTTAACAGACTGTAGATCTGTCGACCATTTTCTATCTTGCTAAGTACCTGGTATTTGTTGATAGGCCTACACTGTCGTCTCATACCTATTAACACTGTAATTTGAAAACATTGTAAATACCATTTACTTTTAAAAGAGTAACCGTGGAGTTTCTTGCCGGTTCTTCTCCATAGGAACTTACACTTTGCAAACAAGCATATTACAAATTAGAGGATTATATCCAAGATAAAAATGCTTGGAAACATGCTGGTCCTGCTCCATAGGACAATTTAGAATCTAGACAAAATCTAACTGGTTGCTAATTTAATTGTATAATATAATATATATATTTTTATATTGATTTTACATTCTGTGATTACTTGATTAGTACCTATTACTTGTAAAAATGTTAGGAATATCGTATAATTTTACAATGTTTGTAAATATGTGAGCACCATGCATCTATCACATGATTAATTTATCTGTCATTCCTTAATTTTTCATTATTTTTACCTAACGTGGTATAGTAATCTTATTCTAGGTGCATCATCTTCACATATAATTATATAATTGATGTATACAAGATATTTTGAAAACATTTTAAAAGAGTAACGGTGGAGTTTCTTGCCCATTCTTCTCCATACGAAAACTACCTTTTGGAAGGGGCAACTAGAATCAATTATTATTTTTCTGTAAATGTTGACGTTCAAGCGACGGCACTTTTGAACGTCAACATTTAGTTAAAGTCAAAGTCAAATAATTTATTTCAATTAGGCAATTGAAATAAATTATTTGACTTTGACTTTGACCAATTGGAACAGTGCACCTAGCTTCTGACGTTTCATAAGTGCCCTTGTAGGTTTATGTGAAATAAAAGATTTTATATATTTTATTTTTTATTGATTATTATTATTATTTTTTTATTATTTAATGCCGTTTTTTTATTGCGTTGACTTAGAAGCTTGATTTTTTTAAAGCTCTAAGGGACCATAGACTTACATATTCGATATTAATTTCAACTTGATAGCTCCACGCGTTCCTGAGAATAAGGGCCTTGAAAGACTGACCGACGGACAACGAAGCGACCCTATACGGGTTCCGTTTTTTCCTTTTGAGGTACGGAACCCTAAAAATACTTCTCTTCAGTTTTCATATAACAACAATGTAGATTAGACGAAACTTGCCTTCTCTACTAGAGAGTATTGGTATCAACCACAATTTGAAAAGCGGTTATTTGATATCCTCTTCATCTAAGATTCGGTTACGCTTCCGTTTTCGTTTGTCTAGCTAAATTCCCAGTTTAATTGGGATGAGACTGTAACGATGATATTGATGTCTTGCATGGATCAAATAATTAATAGACATTAATTAAAACCGCAAGGCAACTCCACAGTTGCCTTGTGGTTGGGTAGTATGTAGCTGTGGTTACACAGATAACACAGCTACATGCTACCAGTTCATAGAAATCGGTTATAATCATTACCTGTAGAACTAGACAAACTTGACAAAGCGATGCTAATCTTAGACAATTATCACAATGAATGTCTCATTTTTCCGCACCTGTATTTTTAGCAATTAAGCCAGCTGTTGATTGTATTACTTTTCGGTTATTTTCAACTGACTTCAATAAAAGGAGGAGATTTTTTTTGGTATTTCCTCAGAACTCCGTAATTTATAAACCGATTTAGAAAATATTTTTTTTATTTAGATAACTGCCAGATGGGTGTCATATTTTGGTTAAGTTCTGATGAGTAGTTTTTGAGTTAGCTTCAATAATACGTATTTTTTCCACTTAATGTATGTTTATGATGTTATAATAACAATTAGAATTAGAATACATCATTTGCTTATTAGACAAAGCCATAGTATAATAAATCGGGACGTTACAACGTCCCGATTTATTATACTATGGCTTTGTCTTGTTTATTACGGAGAATCACTGACTCCTAAACAGACACATACACCTAGTTTAGGAGTCAGGGAATTAAAATGATTGTGACCTAGTTATAAGGCTTATACGCTCTTCGTTTTTGGTTCTTGTAATGTGATGACTTTTGGTGAAATAAAGAATTTATTTATTATTATTTATTTATTATTTACATACGAATTTATGAGACGTAGTTTTAAAGTGAAAACGACTTCTAAAGAAAACACTACAAAGTCAAAAATACCTTTAGTTTCGGAAGTCGGTGTCTTTGGTTTTGTCTTTTCGTTTTTTGCCACCGACTTCCGAAATTAAAGTTACTTTTCACTCTGCAGTGTTTTTTTATAAAAGTCGCTTTTTTTTTGTAGGACTTAGTATACTTCGTTTTCTTCGTAAGTAAAGTAAATAAGGCTAAGAATCAGCACTTTATGAACGTCAAAAGTTGATAAGACAGTCCCCCAGAACGCCCGCTCTTCACTACTACTAAAAACTACTGAAAATGCACGATGTAATAAGAGCTGACAAATCTTTTCCATTCCAAAATCAAATAAAATGTGCAAACATTTTATCAGTCGTTCAATCTAGCACTATCTTCACTGATCAATATCAATGCACATATAGACGGCGACTCCACTAACACTACATCATTATGTGTCTTGAATATTTCACACCAATTCTCCAGAATAGTATCGCCAGACGATACAAGTTCAAAGTTCGTTGACCGCATTGTCACGCTCATGAATTCTGAATCTTTATAGCTACTCCTAGTATTTCATGAAAGCCTGGTACTGTCTTATTAGAAGGATTGAATATTTAGGCCGCTCTCTGATGTCGCTGTAACGTAATTACCAAATGGATACGTCATAGATTACATTACGTTGATTAGAGTTGCTCATTACGGGAAAGAGGATGATTTACGCAATGCTTCTGACTTTCATCCGTGTTTTTTTAAAATTAGGAGTGTATTCTGACTCCCTGTTTCAATTTTATTTCGAAAAAGTTCCCATTCAATAATTCAGTTTACCGACTGCCTCTTTGGTTCAGAGATCACATGCGCGACTACTGAACATTGAGTCCTAGATTCATTAAACAATTCTAAGAAGTGATGTGGGTTGAAAGCCGGGCAAGTACCATGGTGACTTTTTCAATTTATACGTACTTTCTGAGTTTATCTGGGACATTACTGATATCGGTGAAGGAAAAACATCGTGAGGAAACCTGGACTTATAGTTAAGTAGCTTATCCCACAGGGACGTACTACCGGAATAAAAAGTATCCTATGTGTTAATCCAGGATATAAACTAGCTGTGTGCCAAAGGTTAGACAGAGGTATACTTATAGTACACCCACATTTATCCACTTATAGTTAATGTAAGTCTGAAATCGCCAACCCGTTTTGAGCAAGCGTGGTGATTAATGCTCGTGCCTTCTCTGTATGAGAAGTGGCCTGTGCCCTGCAGAGGTACAATTAACGATATATTATTAAAAGCAGATTGATGGCAACAGCAAGGCACGCCCACATTACATGGTACTTAAAGATAACTGAGGGAATGTGGGTGTACCTTTGCCTACCCCTTCGAGAAATACCGAACTGATGTTAATATTGTGGTTCAATGTAAATGGTTTATTAGTTCTTTATACAGAAGTCTATTAGTCTTCATTCTAACTCGTAGTTTCACTCCACTGTAAGTAATGTAACCACATTACTTGCAGTGGAGTGCATGCGGGAACAATATCACGGTGCATATAATTAGAAGCAAATACTTTTTAATTTTATTACTTCATTAATTTACCTCGTCCGCATTAATTGTGAATTGTTTCATCGCTTTTATTCGTAGATATTTGGCAGTCATTCGGGTAGTACAGTAAAGTAAAGTCTAACAACCAGTCTTACCAAGAGGTATCGTGTTACCCAGTTACTGGGTAGTGGAGGTCACATAGGCAGTCCTTCCATTTAAAATAATGGTATTCAGCTATTCTGTTAAGACTGGAAACCAGCCCTAACATAGTTGGAAAAAGGCTAAGCAAATAAATCCTATACTATTAAACAAGCAATATTTGTAATCACGTTCTCGAAAACGGGTCTAACTATTTCGATGAAAGTTACAATATAGGGGTTTACGGAGGCGAAAAATCGATCTAGCTAGGTCTCATATCTGGGAAAATTCGTTTTCTTCCATATTTTAACCCGAGCAGAGCTCGGTCGCCCAAAGTTTAGAACAAGATGGCTACCTTAGAATAATCAAATGACAGCATGGAATTAGTAAGTACTATACATAGAATCAGTATAAACTATCCGACACTATTTAATGAGCATTCTCTATTTTCACCAGAGCAGATACTCATTATAATAATATGTATTTACATATTTTATTTTGTGCTTGGTCCTTTTATTCAAAAACATTTCCCACTATAATTAAACTTAATAAAACAAACTACACTATGTAAACTAAATTAACACTATTCTTAAACAAATTTGCAAAGCGGTCTTAGACTAAGGAACATAAATTATAATTTACGACTGTGGACACACGCTCGACTGTAATTTAATCTTTAATGTTTAGGGACTACTTGGGATTACGACCAAGGTTTGAGATATTTACTTTATTATTAATTTATAACACATTCAATTACTTACATGCCTTGTTCCATAAATTACTCGTAATATTTGAGTGTGTTGGCTTTTTCCGTCTTTAATTTTTTAGTAGCAGCGCGGACTCTAGATTTGTGCCTGGTTAATGAAAAGTGGGTGGCCACTATTACTTGGGACTTGAACATAACTGTCCTATAATAATAATTTGGCCGGCTTGAGTGGAGATTCGCAAGAGCAAACGAGCTCGGAGGAAGAAAGTTTTCCAGTAAGATGCTGGTAGGGATCTTGACCGTACTTCCGGGATTGTCCTGATAGCCGTGGAATACCGCTCCACTCCTTATAAGCACCTCAGGATATGTTGCCTCCTTGTCGCTACGACACTATGTGCTAGCGGCCGTTTTCGGGGGCCCATTATTGAGTGTGCAAGTCACCCCCTGCCATTTTATCTGTGTATTTTATATAAAATATTGGTCAGGCAGGGGCCATAGTCTTTCCATAGTTCTAGATAATCAGTTCACTTAGCCACCCAAACCCATAATCCAATATCTTTGTTTCCATATCTTGCAATAGTCCTGCACCAATCAGGGGTTGTCCTTGGGTGCACTAGCATAGTGCGTACAGGAATAATCGTCGGTTGGTGCCTCGTTTCATTAAACACGTCTAACGGGCCTCTGCGAGTTAGCTTCGGCTCCTCGTACGCCTTCCAAAGGTCCGGGACCCTAGGGTCCCGAGAAATGCCAAAGACATAATAATAATGATAATAATACCATTTATTTCAGGCGACAGTGGCCCATAGAAAAATACCTTAACCTAAACATACATATTTTAATATAAACAAAAACTTGTGTTAATAAATAGGCTTAGACTATGTTAGTAGCACTTCACTTTGCACTAGCTTGACTTTGTGCTGTCCTGTGGAACTTGTCCGCGGAAGCGACGAAACACCACATCCTCCTGTTGTTCCTATAGGAACAACTCTGCCTTACCCTTCGGGGTATACAAGCGTGATGTTATGTTTATGTTATTTGAGTAAGCTTTAGAACAGGTTGTAAAATATTTCGTTTGGAAAAGTGCTACCACCAAATGTACTATGTAGGTAAGTATTTTTGCCGCCACTCTCCTGGTTAGCGAAAACGCCACATGCTATACGTGGCAGAATGTGGTAAAACTATTGACTAAACTTAAGACCATAATAATAAACCATAATCTAACAAATACATGATTAAAATATAGTTCCTCGAAATTCAAATTCAAAATTCAAAAGTCATTTATTCAAACTAGGCTGAGAATCAGCACTTTTCGAACGTCAAAATTACATAAGACAGTCCCCCAAAACGAAAAAAACCCTTCTCCACTACCTAGTGCTTTAGCTGGGAAGAAGAAGTGGCGCAACAAACTCCCCAGCACTCGGTTTATTGGAGCCTGAGAAGAAAAGGAAAACACTGGCAATAGACTTTTAAATTTTGTCTATTACGCATATTACCACAGTGTGCATAACCATAACGTACATCAGAAGAACCTGAAGATAACTCAAAAATAGAAAAAAAAATGATAAGCAGCATTACGATTTTTTTTTCTATTTTAGAACTCTTCAAGTCAATGTAAATTTTTTGTTTGGACAAAAGACAGAGTATTGCGTGTAAAAATTCATGCTGCAAGTAGTAAATAATAGTAATAATAATAATCAAGATAATTAATGAATCATGTTTTAGTAAAGAAGCAATTCTTATAAAAATAAAATATTTCTAAACACGTTCGTTCCCTGAAAGTCAGTACGTTCACTCAACACCAGAAAATATTTCATACATTTTCTTTAAGTTACTTATTAATTCAATGGACCACACTAAAAGGTCATCAAAATACTACGTGACTGTTGTGACACTTATGATGTTACCCTAGTAATATGATTCACCTGCATTAACCTTGTGCAAGACAAACAGAGAATTATTAAACTCAACTCACGCGCTTTTGAATTGTCAAGGGGTTGGTCAGTCAGAAAGATGAAGCTAGTTGCCTATTCCAAAGCGTAGTATAGAATTGAATTTCATCACCACTGCTCTCAAAACTGGGAATGAAAATCAAATTTTTGATTTAAAAGAGTGTCCGTGAAGTTTCTTGCCCGTTCTTCTCCATAGGATAGGTACCTATGGAGAAGAACGGGCAAGAAACTCCATGGGCACTCTTTTAAATCAAAATATGGTTACAAAATATTGGTTACATCATTTATGTTGAAGTTATACATGTGAGAACTATGCAAAACATTAAAAGCGTCGTTATAGAAAAAAACATTTCAAAAATTAAATTAAAAACGCCGTGGCAGCTAAGAGATGACCAGTCCCTGACGGCACCCGTTCACGAACATGACATAAAATCTGACATAAACTTACACACTAAACAATTTACTTGAATAAATCAACATTATTACATTATTTATCCCTTTATTTTCGTAATTCCACCTACCACTGTTTGTCTCTGCATCACCCAAAAGTTGACTGGTAGAAAATGCCTATGGCTTTAAATCCGCCTCTGAAGCTTTGTGAGCTTAAAGTATTAAATAAATAAACATTGTAGTGGTTTCAAATAAAAAATTGTGTAATTAGGAAATATATCAATTTTTATAAGTCAATTAGGTATCTAAATTTTAAAGCAAATAACAGCGAATTTGCGTGTCAATTATTCTTTTGTCTGAGAAAGGATCGATTCGTTAATAAAACTTCAGACAGCGTCTTGCATCTCCCATATTTCAGATCTTATAAATATTTAGCGGTGCCGGCACGAGATGCATCCTATCACAATATTTTGTGAGTATATACTCACTTTGTTCAAAGTTATTCTAGGGTAACTTTTCATCAGTTTTATACGTTAACCAGAAAATAGGTACCTATTATTAAAGTTATATTTTCTTTACGCTCATCATTTTATCCCTCGTTTCCTCTATAATATTTATTTATTTATTATTATTAAATACAACGGTTATACACCAGAAACAGTAATTAATTAACTTCATAACTATACAGCGTTAATATAAAAATAAAAATACATTTCTATATTGGCTAAATGAGATAAAAAAGTATTTTTTTTTTCTTGAATTTAACCGTATTATTTTATTATTGTTATAATGTCAAGTAGTTATGAACCGATGACCGTTGGGGTATACGTGTTTTTGAGAGGAAACCGCAATTTATCGGCAAAAGTAAGGTAGGACGCCCTCAGGCTGGAGCAACGATCTTCGCAGTGTGGCTGATAGCAGCTGGATGAGAGTTGCTGAGAATCGAGCTGTATGGCGTGCAATTTTAGAGGCCTATGTCCAACAATGGACTGCTGTAGGCTGGTGCTGATGATGAAGTAAAACAATGTATGAACTGTGTTGTGGTATGTAACAAAATACTAAAAGGCTTTCACTATAATATAAATAATCCAGTTACAAACTTAACACTACACTCAACCAACGAACAAAACCTCATTCATTTCAATCAGTAGCCGTTGCAGGCAGTCAATATTTACTTATTCTTATAACATTACTATTATTCTTTCCCCTAACAGAACCGTAACCCGCTATCATCGTTACATACGCGTTTATCGCTCAAAGTCACGTAGAGCAATAATGTCCCGGGCTTAAGCGCCAAAGTAACCGCTACACGTAAAGAATCAACGTGATATGGGGCCCCCCTTAAGGCCAAACCACATCCACACGATACGACGTCGCATCGTGTCACGTTGCGACTGACGTTTTTAATGTTTAGATAACTACTTTTTATTGATAACTAGTCTTTACAACTTGTTTTAGATGTAAACAAAAAATAATATTATTTAATAGTGACGATTCGCCCGTTCCAACGAGTAAATTCGTGCGAATCACCAATAAGCCGTTGCGACTTCGTATCGTACCTACGGACGTTGCAGACATGCTTAGATAACTATTTTCTAATGATTTTACTCGTCGGAACGGGCGAATTGACACTTTTAAATAATATTATTTTTTCTTGAGGCGATTCGCACGAACTTAATTTATTTGTGGGTGAATCGACTACTCCAGAAATACGTATTAGGCAATTGACACATTTTGAATTTTATGCAGAAAAATGTTATCGTATCGTGTGTATTTGTTTTGGCCCTGAATTCTTGCAATATCTGTGATAATCATTTGATATTTCTATGTTTAGAGATTTATTTCTTGATGAAGAAATGTAAATGTGACAAAATATAGACATTGCATCGTCATTCAATTACTGATTTACAAGCGCAGCCATAGAAAAACCAGTTTTATTGTTTAAATTATAAAATGTATAAAAGCTCCTGAATAAATCAATCTCAAAGCTCTGTTCCGAATCAAAATGTCGTCTATAGGAGAACGGTAACGCTGTTCGATGAATGAATTAATTTTTCAGCACTTCTACGAACCTTTCAAGAGTCTGCAAGATAATCCTTTATATAAATATTTAGATATATATTTATAAAAGCACGACTTCGCCCGTGTGGAGGTCGGAAAATATCCCACGGAAACGTACAGACGCCAGCAACCTGTAAAATTTATCCAATAAACTTTGAACCTTATGCTTTAGTGATAAAGTTGAAAATCTATTAAAGAAATTTGACAGATTGTAGTAGGTTGATGTGCCTGTACCTACTACTGTAACGCGCAAGTCAGTAAAGCTCCCAGTCGTCGGTACGATATTTTCCGACATCTTCAACAATCCTCACTATATTTCAGCCAATTTATTAAAAAAATATGAATTGTAAACCTAGCTTCCTCATGAATCACTCCGTTCATTGGCGAAAACTGTATGAAAATCCGTTCGGTAGTTTTTGAGTTTATCGCGTCCAGACAGACAGACGCGGCGGGAGGGGGGGGGGGCGACGACTTTGTTTTATAATAGGTAATATATTCAATGGTAATGGTAATATTTTACCAGTCTATCAGGCAAATTATTTGTAAATGACACTATCCCTAAAACCCCATTTACACAATGCAAGTTTCTTGCCTGTTGCATACAATAAAATTGAAACAACAAACGACTTAGGTAAATTCAGGGAAATTAAATTATTAATTAAATTGACTTCCAACTTGATAATTAGTCAAATTGACGTAGGGTGCCAATTTGCTTAACAAATAATTTAAAACTCCGTTTAGACGGTGCAACTATTATTGTTAGTTCAAGTTATGGTATGCTACAGGCAATTAAGGCGACAATCACCGACTTATAATGATTTTATACTGATCACGTCTAAACAAGTAGATTAATGATTTGAAAAATATTATATAATATGTTAAATAAGAGTATTTTTTTAAATAACTTAATCTGTGAATATTTTAGATTATCATCGACCCCCACAGTCAAACCATTGCAACGGTTTTGTGGGGCTTAGCCCATAAGTTACTTACCTTTTTGGAATAAAGATAAATAAATAAATAAAAAATATTACATAGTGTAATTAATTTGTAAAGTTATGTCTAACGTAGATAAAAAACTGAAAATCACGTAAAATCTATCAAGCGTATTTTTCTGAAACCTTTATCATATCAATGTGTAATGTCAATTTTTTATGTATAATAAATTAATAATGCGTCTAATTTGGGACAGCGCTCCTTGATGGACGAGTCCTATTACTGGCTGGACGTACGACACGTTGCCTGAGGTCAGCACAGAACACACAAGCTAACGACTCAAGGTCATTGGCATTTAATGGCGTCTTAAGTCACACCGTGTAAATCTGGCTTTAGTTCACAATTATTTTATTCACAATAGAAAACTAGAGTTATAAATAATCGTGCCACAAAATTTTACGTTCCTCTAAACAACTACTTTCAATGTGAAATTTTCAACTGTCTACCTATTACGGTTCATGAGATGCAACCCGCTGACAGACGGACGAAAGGACAGCGGAGGCTTAGTAATAGGGTTC
Organism: Xanthia icteritia; assembly: GCA_949128155.2. Lineage (NCBI taxonomy): Eukaryota > Metazoa > Arthropoda > Insecta > Lepidoptera > Noctuidae > Xanthia > Xanthia icteritia. Next base: position 7,165,811 of record OX421942.2, on the reverse strand, counting down.
CGTTTGGCACCAGTTTTTTTTTTTTTTTGTATCAAATAACTTCTCCCGCTCTGGGTGGAGCGGGAGGGCGTGTCAGAATCTTACTGACTAAAACCCACCCGTGTACCTTCAGTTGCCTGTACGTTGCCAGTGGCCACGGTATCCCTTTCGGAATTTACCGCAAACCCGGCAGGCATCGGTCCTATTGGACCCCTTCAGTTGCTGACATCTCTTTGAGGCGCGCGTGGGACACAACGCGCCGTTGACCCGGGCCTGGTCTTTATCGGACGGCGAGCTGCCCATTGTTCACCGTCCGCAAGCCCGCGCCTCTGGTGGCCGGGAATCGGCTCTTGATTCTCGACGCTCCGTTTGGCACCCTTCGGGTACGGTAAGCGCATCACATGAGAACGGCTGGACCGATAGGGCGATTTTTTTGTTTTGCATTTTTCGAAAAAGACCGAGTTAAGTCTTTATTTAACGAATAATTGGAAAATTGTACTGGAACTGCTTTTTTGTTTGAGCCATATTAAAATGTTGACAGGACAAAGTTTGTCGGTTCATCTAGTTAGAAATAAATTAAATAATGTTTTTTACCAGTTTCTATCGTAGTTTCGGCTTTTACTCGGTTCTTTTTTTTTAAATTGTTGTCCCACTAGGAATTTCTCCTGTATTTTGGATGCGTTTACAAACATTTAAACTCACATACACAAACGGCCAGACCCGGAACAACTACTTGTAGGTCATACAAATATTCGTTCCGTGCGGGACTCGAACCCGCGACACGCAGCGCAGCAGTCAATCGCTTAACCACTGCGCCAAAAATTCGAGCGTGGTATATCATTAATTTTTCTGGGGAAACTTTTGATCTGAAGTCTTTCATCAACTATTGATTTGCTCGTTTCTCTTCTTATATACCTTCTGGTGACATATTTCTAAAAACTGTTTTTTGGAAATATGTCCTTTTGTCTTGACTCCAGCATTCGCTCAGAGTAATATAAAACAAAATAATTCTAGAATTTCTTATGTTTTATCGAGAAGTTAAAATTAGATTTTATAGCCTTCACATGTGCTTTCAATAGAAATTAAGTTTTAATTACTTGAGGTATGAGTTTTATGTAGCATAATCAGCCTATAATGTTGGGAACATTGGGAACTGCTGGGACACGGCCTGTGTCCCTCACTGTGAGAGGGAGTGGGTCATAATCCTCCACGCAGGCCCAGTACGGGTTGGTGAATGTCACAATGTCTTCGAAATTTGATTCTAGGATATGCCGGTTTCCTCACGATGTTTTCGTTCCCCGTTTTGAGAGCAGTGGTGATGGAAATAAATACACTACGTAAAGTATGTCTATGTTTGAACTCACGATCGTAAGTCGGGGCTGATACCACTGGGCACCACTGCTCCAGAAAGTCTTGATAAAAATTATTAGTGATCCAAATATTAGCTTAATATTTCCAAGGGTAGCTAACGAATTTGAAGACCTAAGTTTGACTTTCAAATCAAACAAAGTTTGATTGGTTTTCCGTTCGGTTTAAATTAACTGGGGTTTGGAATTGTGGCAATAAATGACAGTGAGCATCACGACGTAACGGTGTGCAACGGTTAAAACTGAAGTCAGGTTCTTAAACTCAGGATTTAAAGGATTTATTTTTATATAGTGATAAAGGTTTTTAAATCCATTAAAATAGTTTTGCATTTAGCAGTGTCATTGTGCCTATAAATAGTTTATCACTTAACAGGCAAATTTCCATTCAGTCAAATGGCTTTTTAAACTTTTCCATAAGTTTTGTTACTTTCTTTGTTGACTAAGAGATAGTTAAATTATTTTAAAGTGGCGTGTTTCTCGTACATTAACATTTTATGCAAAGTTACTAACATAATAAACGTGAAGACTCCGATGGTTTGTTTTTTTGTTTGAATGCGCTAATCTCTGGAACTGATAAGTTGGATTTGAAAAAATCATGTTTTTTTGGGCTATTCCTCGAAGCGCACCAACTTTGAAACTCACCAAATGAAGCGCACCAAAAGTATTCCTTGAATCGCACCATTCAGGTGCGCTAACAAAATAAAATATATTTTTTTATATATTTTTTTTCTCGAAACCCACCACCAATGAAACAAAGAGAAGAGCATGAAGGATTCGTAATAAATGATATCGATAGATCGATGACATCGATAGTGAAAAATAACGAATACTTTATATTTCTCTTTGTGTTTAATCGTTGCGTTGGTGCAAAACTTAGTAAGATCGTTTAGGTGCCTATTTTCTGTTCGTTTCTGTCACCCTGGTACTTTTCAAAACAACAAATGATTCAATTTCAAAACCAGTATTTTTACCATTATTGAGCTAAGTAGTAACAGTTGAATTTTAATTTGATTTTGTTAGCACACCTGAATGGTGCGTTTCGAGGAATACTTTTGGTGCGCTTAATTTGGTGCGTTTCAAAGTTGGTGCGCTTCGAAGAATACCCCGTAATTTGATAACCCAATTCTATTAAACATCACGCTACGGCCCCCAGGAGCCGGAAAAAATGAAAAAAACTCACGCGGTCCCGCGGGCAGAAGCTAGTTGAATTTACAAAGTTGCAATACATAATCTCCTATCTACTTATCTTCCAAGAAAACATATTTGATTATTTGAACGAATTGAAAGCCTTCAACTTTATTAAATATATAAGATATTAGTTTTTTTCAATAATGTTACTTTTAGTTAAAACTTATATGCCTATCAAAAGATAGATATAGCTGCAATAAAGCTAAAAAAATAATGTTATCTGTTTATATTTTTAAGTAGATTAAAATTTGACATTAGACAGATTAAAATAAAATAAAATAAAATATCATAAATAAAAATTGAAGTCTTTTAAACTAGATTACGTCGGTATGTCTCAATAAAGAAATAAAAATGACTTATTTTATTATCTTTTTTATATGACCGTAAGCTATTTACTAAATGAAACAAACGAAACGAGGTGTGACTATTTTATTTAATGGGTCTATAAAAATGTTATTTACTCTATTATTTTGGTACTCAAATGAAGAATTATGTGTCTGAAGAATAATCAACTGCCTTCAGTTCGTGTCGTGCGACAGTCGCCTTTGATATTCACTATAGCGTCTGTTTTGGTGTTTTTACATAAAATATGACACTCGGCAGTACTATAGCTTCCCATTTGTGAAAGAATTTTCAGAAGCGAATCATTTGCTCCGAAGATTACCCCTTACATACAAACTCACAAATTTTTCTTTTAAATATTCTTTATAAATACTAAATTTTGCCCACAACTTCGTTCACGTGGAAGACCAACATACTAAAATAACGGCCACATTTTTTTTAACCTGTCGTGTTTGTCTAGTCGTTGCAAGCGCTACTGTTGAGCATGAGGTCCTGGGTTCCCGGATCATTGGGTTTTCCATGTGGAATTTCTCAATGACAGTCCGACGTCTGGATTTGTACCCGGTTAAAGGCAATAGGCTCGTAATATACAGTATGTAAGGGTTAACACCGTTGTCACTCAAACTATGAGTAGTTGATTTAAATATAAAAACAAATGACTGAGTAAAATTGAAACTGAATAAAAAAATGATGTTTTGTTTGTATTGAAATTTATAACTAATATTTTAAAATTGGTAAGATTGGTAAGAGAAGAATATATTATTTAATTTGTATTTATACCTAATGTTTACACACCTGTCATGGTAGGATATGGTCTAAAGCTCTTATATAAAAATGTCACCTCTTGAACTACCCATATTTCGCAAATAAATGATTCTATTCTATTCTATTCTAAAAAAAAGAACGTTATTTTCTTTAATAAATATTAAATAAAAAGGTTTTTATCCGACACCGTCCGCAAATTCATGCATATGAGCCCGCCCGAGTGACGTAATACAATCAGCGCTCGTCCTACCTACCTACACAACACATGAATAAATACACAATAGAACCTATGATGCAACTTTCCTTTCATACTTTTCCTGGCTTAGGACAGGCAAAAACCTACCTTAGGTGTTGCGAGACGACTTTAAATGTAATTTGATTCGACAACAAAGAAATGCATGCTAATTAATCTAATTATTTATTTATTTAGTGTTTATTTATATAGGTTTTATTTATTTATTTATTTAGTGGAATAGACGATGATTTATGCCGAAAATGAGCGCGTAAAATTTCATGAACAGACCTTTGGGCGTATAGATATTATGGAAAAATTACTGGATGTATTTACTCAAAATAAAATGATTAGAACTTTTGTATAAATTATCTATCCCTGTACGGTTTCTATTTTGCAATTTTATTACTACATAAGTTATTTTGAACGTACACCGTCAAACAGACGAGTAATCACCATACTACGTTTGTATGGAAGAATGACCGACTAGCGTACCCTTAATAGACAAAATGAACAGAGTGCGACAAACGGCTAATTATGAGAGAATGGGAAACTCGCCAAATGTCTATAATTTTCTACAGACTTTTCTTTTAGGTGCTTATAGGGACACTTGAACTGACTACTCGTATACAGAGTGGTCCAATTGTTTTTTTATGTCTCTTTTTGGAGAGGAGATTTTATTTCAACCAATAATGATTTCAACGTGTAAAAAGCAATCTTAACTAAATAGGTAAAGGATTTTTTGAGCTTGTAAAGTTCATTTAGACACTGAAAGTCATGCCTACAACTTAAAAATAGTGTATCAAATTTATAAAAATAATTTAAATAAAATATTATTACTATTTGCATTGTAGAGCCTGTCTTTTATTTTTATAGTTTTCTGTGGACCACTTATTTTTGAGACTTAAACTCATTTGTTCCAATCAACCCATTTACAGGCACTCTTGAAACGTTAAGGAGGTCGGTAAAAGTATGTTAGTTAACCTGTAATAATTGGTGACTGTGTTAGTCCAAGGCTAATGATTACCTATAGGTACTTAAGATAATATTATAATTGATAACCCTTTATTAATAGATAAACTATTCTGTTTGCTAACTAATGAATATATTAAGAAGTTTACCGATCAGAAAATAAGTTGCAAAAATTAAGACACCTGTTTTATCATTAATTCATTACTGAAACTTAGCCTTGAGTTCGAACGTTACCTACAGTGGAAGGAGTTTTGCACTAGCCTTCCACAGGCTATGTGGTGTAAAGTTCAATTTTAATTTGGAAGCCAGTCTATGGTCAGAAGTTAGCTTTAAAAAATGTCGTCACAGTTTTCTACATTTGGCGCGTTTTTTTTTGCAAATGGCCGACTAGCAAAGCCGTTCAGTGTAAGCATTTAAAAGTCGAACCTTAATTTGACTAGTTCTAGTATTTTTAATACTGCTTTTACGAGCTACTTAAAATATTTTTATGAGCAACGAATCCTGAAATAAATGACAGATCAACTCAATTTAACTGTGTAATTTTAATCTTTCTGATATACTTACATATAAATCAATTTATCCATGATTTGATTTTTATGACGTCGTGTAGGCACGCAATGAAAACGATTTAAATAAAAAATACATATTTTATCAACACAAAGTAAATATTTCGATGTAGGCAAGCAGATGGACTGGGTTTTTTTTTTCGGTATATAGGCGTATTGTTTTAACGAGGTTAATTCGATGGTATCTATTGGCAAGTTCTGTTCATCGTCATCATCAAATTCAACCTATAATGGTTCCACTGCTGGCCTTCTCATCGAGAGAGAGTGGGCTGTAATCTACTACGCGGGACCAGTGCAGGTTGTGTTACAAATGTCTTCGAATGTTTGGTTGTAGGACGTGTTTCCTCACGATGTTTTCCTTCACCGTTTTGAGAGCAGTGGCGATTAAATTATTAACGCAAAGTAAAGCAACAACTGCCTGGGTTCGAACACACGACCTAGAACTCGTAAGTCCACGTAAACCCTCGTACCACTGGACCACCACGGCTCTAGTAAGATCTGCAAGTTCTGTTATTATAATTTTATTTAAAAACGAAAACCTTTTTGCTTATTTTATTATAGTGTGGCGGCATCTACACCGCCACATGCGAACTACGCATCAAATACCTGACGTCACACAAAATCCTGACGTCACACAAATCCTGCATCGCGCAATTAGAGTTTACCGCGCGAACGATATATAAACAAGCTCCCGACTTCAACTATCGGTTATTCCCCGATTAATAATTAATAATCATGAAATATCTTTGATCCAGCCTGTCCCATCTTGCTGTCCTCTCCCCAGCGACGCCCTAAGCCGAGGTTCGTACCCCACAGGGGGTGCCCTTAGCGAGCGCTCGCCTAGTTTTAATTAGAATAGTTTTTGCCCCTGGCTGGAGGCTTTGAGTGTAGTAGCTTAAGGCAGACGCAGGAAAGCCCGGTTAAGTAGTCATGACCTCAGAAGACAACTACGAGATGCCATAGTCAAAAAAAAAAAAAACAACTATTGGGCAGTTGCCCGCCAGACACGACACCCGTCTGGTCGGAGGATCTTTTCCCTTTTCTATAGAGGATGAGTGAACATCTTGTTCCTCATACCTCTAAAATGGCCTTAACAAAAACAGTTGGTAAATACTTGCAATATTCTCTGTAGAAAATATTTACCATGCGAAAATGAAATCTGGAGACTGCGGAATAAGGTACTTTATATACCTTATCTTAGCTAAATTCAATTTCGATATCTTTAACACAAAATGAAGATAGAAAAGAAAAATTCTGAGTTTTTCTTTAATATTGTTTACTTAGGGAGATTACTCTCAAGCTTCGTTCTCGATATTAGCATTAACACACATGTAGTTTCACTCACAGACTCACCATTTCGCATTGAATTTAGGAGAAAATAAATTATTTCATCCAATGTAAGGTAGATTAAAACTTTTGTTCGTGACTTTGACATTCGCGCCTAGCCAGCCCATTCACGCATCAGTGCTTCGCTGTTTCGCATCTATTCCTTTGTTTTACAAATTATTCAAGTGCGTTTTTATAATTAAGCCTTATAATGCCGAAAAGAAAGAGTGATAAGCGCGATAATTATAGTTATTTGTGTAAAAAACTTAAAAAGTTAGAACGTGAAATAAAACGTGAGCGACGTCCTCGCTATGAAAGTACATCCTCATCGGATGGTGATTTTCCTACGCCTTATAACCTACAGGGTGAGTCATTGACCTACTTATTTCATGTTTAGATTTTAATAGCCTACTTTTAGCATAGCAACTAGGTGGATTAGAGGGCTCGGTTTCTTACACTTTTATTTTTAAAATACCGTTAAAGTGGTATGTTTGTGTGTTTGAATTCATAACGGATTCATAACAATAATTAAATTGGAAAATCGGATTGTCCTTTGGGGGCCTTCCACTTCCAAAACTATTGGAAAATCGGATTGTCCTTTGGGGGCCTTCCACTTCCAAAACTAAGTACTTGCTGCTCGGATCTACCTGTGGGGTTTTTTCCATAGCTAGTACCTACCTATATTATTCCTCGAGGAATAAATATTATATCGCCTATTGGGATTGCGTGTTTCTCACAAGGAGTCTCACTTCCCACCCATAAATAGGTTTATCTAAGCAAAATACTCATTTTGCTTGCAGAGTGCGAATCAATCCCAATCGATGACGATTGTGCTACTAATCGCGACGACACGGATCCACAACCTGGATGCTCGTACTGGCAACAAGCCCCAGCGGAATGTAGTGACGAGGAGGAGGTTCCGGCCCCGATCGTCACACAGTCCCCTACTGCCGACAACATCTCGGCACACGTGAACGTACTGCCGCCGAGCTCCGTGACCGCCGCACTGCCACCTGCGCAAGTACTCGCTGCGCCTGCCGCGGAATCAACTACCGAGGCCGTACCTCTAGAGAAGGCGAGTGAACCTGAGCCCCCTTTTCTTCAACATGATGTTCCTGAATTGGATCCAGACTTAATGGAAATATTAGGTGAGGACCCCACCTCGACCAAAGAATACGGCAGTGAAATTCAAAAGGATTTGGCGATTAGACTCAACCACATTGCTACCTCCGGTCTCTCTAAAGAGAACCGCAAGGAGCTAAAAGATAGATATTTGGTACCGATTAACTGCAAGTTTATAAAAGCGCCTACCCTTAATCCAGAGATTCGAGCATCTCTTATAGAAACTCAAGCAAAGCGAGATAAGGGTATCGAAAGTAAACAGGTATTAACATCTTGTGCCTTGTCCTCCATCAGCGAGGCCATTACCGCGCTGCTCTCATCAGGTCATAAACATCCTGAGCTTCTCAAGCTGTTGATGGATACAGCTCGAATCCTGGGTGATATGCAATACACGGACTCGATGTCAAGACGTGCATTCATTCTTTCTACTGTCAAAAAGGAACTAAAAGATCAGTTAGACAAAACGAAAATAGAAGAAATGCTTTTTGGCAGTAGCCTATCGGAAACCTTAAAATCAGCCAAAACGATTATAAAATCTGGAGCTGATCTAAGGTCATCTTCGACAATAAAGTCTATGGCTCATAAACCGGCCAAAGCAGTCAACAGACCTTTAAACTACCGAGCCCCCCCGGCGGGACGCCGTCAGTTCCCACCACCGCCGCCGGGGGGCGCGAGATATGCGCGGGTGGCACCATCAACTCTGACTCAGAGGCAGCAGATGAGGACAACGCACAACAACGCTTCCAAGACATCATCACGTCAGCCGCAAGCAGGTCACCGGCGTTAGACACGGTAAGCCCCACGGGCCGTCTTTCGTGTTTCTATGAACAGTGGTGTTTATTAACTAATAACCCTATTATACTCTCTTGGATTACTGGTTATAAAATATCTTTTTCTGACCCAGCTATTCAGACAACCGTTCCATCAGAGCCTATTTATTCACAATCTGAATACGAGGCCTTTAAAGTGTCAATACAGGACCTTATTAGTACTGGGGCAGTATCCTTATGTCAACCATGCGCGGGTCAATATATATCCAGTATATTTCTTGTTCCTAAGCCGAACGGCAAACAACGTTTTATTTTAAATCTAAAACAATTAAATAAATTTATACCAACCCAACATTTTAAACTTGAAGATTTAAGAACAGCTTTGAAACTTATAACAACCGACTGTTTTATGTCAACAATAGATTTAAAAGATGCCTATTTTTTAATAGGCATACATCCAAACTCAAAAAAAAAAATTACGTTTTCAATTTAATGGCAATCTGTACGAGTTTAACGTGTTACCGTTCGGCTTAAACACTGCTCCTTATATATTTACAAAAATTCTCAAACCAGTCGCAAAATTATTGAGGTCTTTGGGATATTTATCTACATTTTATTTAGATGATTTGTTTTTGATCGGTCAATCATATACTGACTGTTTACAAAATATGAATGACACAAAACAATTATTAAAATCGTTAGGGTTCATCATCAACACAGAAAAAAGTTCTGTTATGCCGACAAATTGTTGCAAGTTTTTAGGAAATATTATAGATTCAAAAAGATTTGAAGTTAGATTACCTGATGATAAAAGACACAAAATTAAAACAGAATTACTTAGAATTAAGAAGCTCAAACGATGTAAAATAAGAGATTTTGCTCGCTTCACCGGTCTTTTAACATCCGCATGTCAAGCCGTGGATTACGGCTGGCTTTATACTAAAGACTTTGAGAGGTGTAAATACCTAAACCTCAAACATGATGACAACTATGACAAGTTTATGAATTTACCAATTGAATTGTCCCCCATCTTTGACTGGTGGCTTAATGCTGTAAATGAATCAGTATGCAAAATAAAAGTTGATACATATTCCTTAGAGATATTTAGTGATGCCTCAACAACTGGGTGGGGCGCGGCTTGTGGTAACGAGACTGCCAGTGGACCTTGGAGTGAACATGAGCTAACTCGACACATTAATTATTTGGAAATACTTGCAGCTTTTCTTGGGCTTAAAGCTTTTGCACAAGATTTTAAAGATTGTCAGATTTTGTTACGTATTGACAATACAACGGCAATATCGTACATAAATAGAATGGGTGGCGTCCAATTTCCTCATTTGACTGATATTACGAAACAATTGTGGAAGTGGTGCGAAGCGCGTAAAATTATGGTTCATGCCGATTATATACGTTCTTCTGATAATGTAGTTGCGGACGCTGAATCAAGACGATTACACCCCGACATAGAGTGGGAAATTTCTCAGAATGCTTATAATAACATAACACAACACTTCGGTGTCCCTTGTATTGACTTATTTGCGAGCAGACTAAATCATAAATGTGATATCTATGTTTCTTGGCATAGGGACCCTGATGCTTATGTAATTAACGCGTTCACTATATCATGGACGAATTATTACTTTTACGCGTTTCCACCAATTTCGGTTATTTTAAAAACCTTGCGTAAAATTATTAACGATAGAGCCACTGGTATTGTTGTCGTACCAAAATGGCCAACACAGCCATGGTACCCTCTTTTTAAAAGACTCCTCACCTCAAAACCACTCGTTTTAAAATCGGAGGGTGATCTAATTATTTCTCGTTGTAGCGAACGTGCAATTCACCGACAAATTACACTGGTTGTCGGGAGGTTGTCCGGACGTCATTTCTCCGAAGAGGAATTCCACAGTCGTCCATACCCATAATACTAGCATCCTTGTCAGATAACACTGTCAAGCAGTATGATACATGCCTTAAGAAGTGGTTTACGTTCTGTCACGAAAACAGCATAGAACCTTACAATGCTTCAACATCAAGTATTCTCTGTTATCTAACGCAATTGTTTAATACCGGAGCTCGGTATGGTACCTTAAATAGCTCCCGATCCGCTTTATCGTTGTTACTTGGACGCGATATTGCAAACAATGAATATGTACAAAGATTCTTCAAGGGAATCTTTCGGTTGCGGCCCACACTTCCTAAATACAATTTAACGTGGAACACTGATCAAGTTTTAAATTATTTGGCGGAATTATACCCCAATGAAAATTTAAGTCTTGAAAAAATTAGTAAAAAGTTAGTGACCCTCTTAGCCTTGGTAACAGCCCATAGAATGCAGACTTTATCAAAAATACACGTCAATAACATTACCAAATCTGATTCCGGGTTTATTATTAAAATAACGGATTTAATCAAAACTTCACGAGTGGGTTCCTTACAACCAGTGTTTTCTTTACCGTATTTTTTACAAAGACCGCAAATATGCCCTGCTAGTACTCTTCAAGTATATCTTGATAAGACCAATCCGATACGTCATGACAATCAATCATTTTTTATTTCATTTAGGAAACCATACCGAGCTGTAACATCGCAGACTTTGAGCAAATGGGTAAAGAGCATCTTACAAAACAGTGGCATTGATATCTCACTGTTTAGTGCACACAGCACCAGACACGCAGCCACTTCTAAAGCGTATAGCGTAGGTGTTAGTCTGGATGTCATACGTAAAACTGCCGGGTGGAGTTCAACTTCTACTGTATTTGCTAAATATTACAATAGAATAATATCGAACGATATGTGTGCCGAAGGTGATTTTGTAACAAGTGTGTTAAATGGATAATTATCTAATTTCCGTAATAACCTTGTAATAATTGAAAAGCTATTCCTATGTGATTGATTTTAATATAGCTATGAAACATAATAGATATTTATTTATTTTCTTCATTCAAATTCCCAAACCAAAGATACAATACGTACCTTTATAATTGATTATATTTCACGACTGCGATCTCTAAACATCTACATGTGTGTTAATGCTAATATCGAGAACGAAGCTTGAGAGTAATTGATGATTAAACGAACTTACCTGTACGTGAAGTTCAATCACAATTACTCGAAGAGCTTCGTTCGAAGATATTAGCATCCCTCCCTCCCAGTCATCCTGAACCCCTAGTCGTGAAATAAAAAACAGCTCAGCACACCTCCAAACTAAATGAGCTGGCTAGGCGCGAATGTCAAAGTCACGAACAAAAGTTTTAATCTACCTTACATTGGATGAAATAATTTATTTTCTCCTAAATTCAATGCGAAATGGTGAGTCTGTGAGTGAAACTACATGTGTGTTAATGCTAATATCTTCGAACGAAGCTCTTCGAGTAATTGTGATTGAACTTCACGTACAGGTAAGTTCGTTTAATCATCAATTATCTTTGTTAGGAAAATTTTAATTAAAGCAATGTCAAGTGTGTCGGCGGGGGTGCTTGGACAGGAAACCTCCCCGTGTGCCTGTGGGCTGGAGTTCCCTTATGGATGCGTCCGGGGGGAAGGCCAGTCTCCGGGACGGTGCACCCTGGGGTACGGGCAATGACTCCCCATTAGGTACTTTATGCCTAAGGGGTCTCGTTGCCCGTATGCCAATATCCTGTCGGAGGAACGCTCTAACGTGTACTCAGAGAGAGTACACGTTAAGCAGCGTTGGAGTGCGGGCTCGGCGTGCACTAACACTGCCGTTGGGCAGGCAGGAGGAAGTCGTTTCTTCTGCCACCGTTGGTCTCGTAGCCCCGAAGAGTGTCAAGGTCATGTCTCTGGCACTTGACGGGGGTCGAGGGTCTTGGCTTAACCGCCCGGGCCGCGAGGAAGAAATCCTCTATAAAAAATTACCCCAAACCTCCAAGCGGCGGCGCACCGTGAGGGAGGTTGAAAGCTTGACTAATGGGTAGCTAAGTAATTAGTCGCTAGTGCGAACCACAATTTTTTTGAGTCAATAAAAAAAGTTTAATACTCGTGGGAACAGCAATGAAAATGAATAAACCAACAACAAAAAACCAGAAGGAGGGGAGTGATGTGGGGTCGGAGTCCGACGCTGCATCGGGCGCAAGGAGCTCGAGTAAGAGCTCGGAGCGCGAAGTGGTGGGAGCTGCTGGGAGGAACCGGAAGTTCCTCCGGAAGCGCTCCAAACCGGAAGAGGGGTCGTCCGCTGACGAGTGGGTCTCGGGCTCAGCCCATCGGTCAAAGATCCACTCCAGTCGGCGGGGTGTGGCCCGGGGAAAAGGTTTGGGCAGAGGCACCAAGAAGACCAAGAAGGCCGGCGAGCCGAGTCAGGCCAGCCCAGATGAGCTGGAGAGGCTCGCCACGGATGAGCACCACCCTGTAGGGACCAGCACCGGGGTGGCCCCTACGGAACCCGCAGGTGGGGAGCCGGACGCCGCTGGCGGCTCCAAATCGGAGCAAGCGGCTAGGTTTGCGGAGGTCGTGGCAGCGGCAATCAAGGGTGTGGCCTTGAAGAGGATCCAGTCCTCCAAAGACAAGGCCATACCCGCGGCCATGGCCTCTATTTTGGCGGCAGCGGAGACCTATGTCCTCAGGCCTCCGTCGGACGGAATGTCCGAGATGCGGGCGGAGGTCGCCCGCTTGACAGCCGCCATGGAGCTTCTCCGAAAGAAGAACGAGGAGCTCCGAGCGGACCTGGCAGGGCTCCGAGGAGCCGGCCCTTGTGTGGTGCCGCAGGGGAAGGAGCAGCACGGGCAGGGACGACCCGTGCCTGCCGAGGATCGGGTCCTGACCCTGGTGCGGCAGGAGATGGCCTCACTGCGGTCTCGTTTTTCCGCTATAGAGGCCATCGTCCTGCGCCCCCCGCTAGCGGCTAGCATGCCAGCCTCTGGCCAACGGAAGGCGACTTCCTATGCCGCCACCGCAGCTGCCTCGGCCAAACCGGGTTCGTCGGGGCAGACCAAGGGCGGGGCGGCTACACAGGCGGCGAGGGCCCCGGCCCAGGCAGCGGGGGCCCCGGCCCAGGCAGCGGGAGCCCCGGCCTTAGCGGCGAAACGGCCGCCCCCACCTCCTTCTTCTAGATCTCCTCCGGCTGATGCTGAATGGCAAGTAGCCGGGGAAAAGGAGAAGAAGGGGAAGGCGAAAAGGGCGGCCAAAAAGAAAGAGAGGCGGCAGCGGCGCAAGGAGCGAAGCGTCGCGGCTAGGCTCCGCGCCCCGAAGTCCGCAGCTGTAGTAATCACGCTACAGCCAGAAGCGGAGAAAAAGGGCGTGTCCTACCGCGACGTGCTCGCCAAGGTGGGGGCAGCGGTGGACCTGAAGGAGATCGGCGCCGCCGATGGCATCCGGGTAAGGGTCACGGCGACTGGGGCCCGGATGCTGGAGGTCCCCGGTGCGGCAAGCGGTCCGGCCGCTGACGCTCTGGCCGCAAGGCTTAGGGCGTCCCTAAATGCGGACGAGGCCCGAGTGTCCAGGCCCACCAAATGCGCTGATATGCGTATTCTGGGCTTGGACGACTCAGTGACGGAGGGACAGGTGGTGGCCGCTGTCGTTAGGACTGTGGGGTGCTCTGCCGAGCAGGTTAGGGCAGGCACCATCCGTCCTGACTACAAGGGGATGCGAGCCGTTACGGTGAGCTGCCCCGTGTCAGCGGCCAAGAAAATAGCCGGGGAGGGCCAAAGGCTATTGGTGGGCTGGGTTTCCGCGCAGGTCAAACTGCTGGAACCCAGACCTCTGAGGTGCTTCCGCTGCCATGTGGGCAATCACGTGGGAGCTAAGTGCACCTCGGAGGTGGACCGCAGCGGTCACTGCTACCGCTGTGGTCAGGCCGGTCACAAGGCCGGCTCGTGTGACGCCGCGCCGCACTGCGCTGTATGTGCGGCAGCTGGCAAGCCGGCCAATCACCGGATTGGGAGCAAGGCTTGCGCCCCACCCGCCAAAGCCAAAGGCAAGCCCTCCGCCACCGCCGTCACGGCCGCAACCGCCACCACCGCCGCCGTTGCCGCCTCTAGTACCGTCGTTGTCGCCGCCGCAGCCGCCGCGGCAGGGCCCTCACAGGGGGCACGGGAGGGGGCTGACATGGACTGCCAATAATGGCCCCATTACGCCTCCTCCAGGCGAACATCAACCACTGCGCCGCAGCTCAGGATCTGTTGCTCCAGAGCATGGCGCAGTGGTCGATTAACATCGCCGTGGTCGCTGAGCCGTACTTTGTCCCGCCCAGGGACGACTGGGTAGAGGACCTGAGCGGCTCAGTGACCTTAATTTCGTCGGCCGCCGCCGGTACTCCGTCCCTCGAGGCTGTTAAGAGAGGACGGGGTTGCGTTGCAGCACGGTTCGGGGAGATCGTTGTGGTAGGGGTATACTTCTCCCCGAGCCGAACTCTTGCCGAGTTCCACAACTCCCTTGCGGAGTTGAGAGTTGTCGTCGTCGGGTTCTGTTCCCTTCCCGTGTTCGTCCTCGGGGACTTCAATGCCAAGAATGTGGCTTGGGGTTCCCGGTATACGGACACACGGGGCAGGATGGTGGAGGACTGGGCTCTGGAGACAGGCCTGGTCGTCCTGAATCGGGGTTCTGTCCCCACGTGTGTGCGGATGCGGGGTGAATCAGTGGTGGACATTTCGTTCGCCAGCCCCGCTCTGTCGCCGCGTGTAATTGACTGGCGCGTCATGGAGGGGGTGGAGACCTATTCCGATCACCGGTACATCCGGTTTGACGTCTCCGCCCAGACCTCGAGCGCGCCGGTCCGACAGGCCCCGAGTGGTCCGCGGTGGGCGCTGAAGCAGCTGGACCGGGAGCTCCTCCTGGAAGCCTCGATCGTGCAGGCCTGGGTGTCACCACCGGACAGGCCTGCCGACATCAACGACGAGGCGGAGTGGTTCCGGGAGGCCATGTCCGAAATATGTGACGTGGCAATGCCCCGGGTCCAGCCCGGACGTGCCTCGCGCCAGGTGTACTGGTGGTCGCAACAGCTGACGACACTGCGCAATGCGTGCGTTGCTGCGCGACGCCGGTACACCAGGCACCGCAGGCTCCGTATTCGTCCTCCGGATACGGAAGCCATTCAGGCGGAGCTGTACGAGGGGTACAGAGCGGCGAAGACCGCCCTCCAAGCGGAGATCCTGCGGGCCAGGGGAGTGGCCCGCGAGGAGTCGCTGGAGACTCTGAACAGGGACCCGTGGGGACGCCCATACAAGATGGTGCGGGAGAAACTCCGCCCATGGGCTCCCCCGCTGACGCAGAGTCTCCGGCCGCAGCTTGTGGGGGACGTGGTGAGCGCTCTGTTCCCTTCGAGAGGGGAACATGCCTCCCCGCCCATGGCTCCGCCTACTGCGGTGCCCGATGCGGATCACACCGCCGACGACGACGACGACGATGCTCCGGAGGTGACCGAGGTAGAGATGAGAGTGGCGGTACGTAGGCTGAATGCCAAAAATATCGCCCCAGGACCCGACGGCTTACCTGGAAAAGCCTGGGTCCTGGCCTTGGAGGCTCTCAAAGAGGGCTCCTAAGCGCATGCTTGGAGAGGGGCCAGTTCCCACTTCGCTGGAAGACGGGGAAACTGGTCCTCATCAAGAAGCCGGGGCGCCCTGCGGACTCTCCGTCCGCTTACCGGCCCATCGTGCTGCTCGATGAGGTGGGCAAGCTCTTCGAAAGAGTCATTGCAGACCGCCTCGTCGGGCGGCTGGTGCGGGTGGGGCCGGATTTGGCGGAGAGCCAGTTTGGTTTCCGCAGGGGGCGCTCTACGGTGGACGCCATCATGCGCGTGCGAGCCCTCACGACGGGGGACGCCGTGGCCCGGGGTGGGGTCGTCTTGGCGGTGTCTCTAGACATCGCCAATGCCTTCAATACCCTGCCCTGGAGTTGCATCAGGGAGGCACTCCGGTATCACCGGATGCCGACCTACCTCTGTCGTGTGGTCGAGGCCTATTTGACGGACAGGGCCGTCATCTACCCCGGTCACCAGGGAGAATGGAACCGGCAAGAGATGTCGTGCGGTGTCCCACAGGGATCGGTCCTGGGGCCGCATCTGTGGGACATCGGATACGACTGGGTGCTGCGCGCCGACCTCCCTAGCGGCGTCAGCGTCGTTTGTTACGCTGACGACACGTTGGTCCTGGCGCAGGGGAGGTCGCACCAGGCGGCGGCCGAACTAGCGACACACGGGGTTGCGACAATCGTGGACAGGATCCGGCAATTGGGACTCGAGGTGGCCCTGCACAAGTCCGAGGCCATGTGTTTTCATGGTCCTCGGAACGCGCCACCGTCGGGTTCCCAAATAACGGTAGGAGGAGTTCACATCGGCGTCGAGTCGACGATGAAGTACCTAGGACTCGTCCTCGACAGCCGGTGGAACTTCGTGGAGCACTTCCGACGTTTGGCTCCCAGACTGGAGCGGGCCGGGGCTGCTTTGAAGCGGCTCCTGCCCAATCTGGGGGGTCCAAACGCCTCCTGCCGGAGGCTATACGCGGGGGTCGTGCGGTCCATGGCCCTTTACGGGGCACCGGTTTGGGCGCGTTCATTGAGGCGGCGGCCAGCCCGCCGGTTGAACGCGTCCCAGAGGGTCATGGCCACCCGGCTGGTCCGGGGATACCGCACGGTCTCCGGTGAGGCGGCGAGCCTCCTTGCCGGATTACCGCCATGGGATCTGGAGGCAAAAGTCCTCGCGGACATTTGGGAGTGGCGCGAGGAGGCGAAACGCCGGGGCGTAACTCCGCTGCCGCGAGAAATCGCGGCACAGCGGACAGAGCTCCGGCGGGATCTCATGGCGTCATGGAGAGTGCGATTGTCGCAACCCAGTGCTGGGCACGCCACTATTGCGGCGATAAGTCCCCTCTTTGAGGAGTGGCTAGAGAGGCGCCACGGCGTCCTCACCTTCCGCCTGACGCAGGTCCTCACCGGACATGGTTGTTTCGGGAGGTTCCTGTTTCGTATCAGGCGGGAGGAAACGCCCGGGTGTCATCACTGCGTGGATCGCCCGGAGGACACGGTTGAGCATACGGTGGAGGTCTGTCCGGCTTGGGCAGAGCATCGCCGTGTCCTCGTGGAGGCGATCGGCGGCGGGGATCTCTCGCGTCCGGCCCTAGTCCAGGCCATGGTACGGAGCGAGAGGGCATGGGAGGCCGTCACCTCCTTCTGCGAAGCAGTAATGCTCGCGAAGGAGGAGGCAGAACGCGTGAGGGAGAGGCAAAGTTCGCGTCCTCACGCCCCTAGCCGCCGCAGGAGACGCCCTGGGCGTCGGGAATCGCAGGCCGATTCCCGGCCACCGTAGGCGCGGGCTTGCGGACGGTGAGCAATGGGTAGCTCGCCGTCCGATAAGGACCAGGCCCGGGTCGACGGCGCGTTGTGTTCCACGCGCGCCTCAAAGAGATGTCAGCAAGTGAAGGGGTCCGATAGGACCAATGCCTGCCGGGGTTGCGGGAAAGTCCGAAAGGGATACCGTGGCCCCTGGCAATGTACAGGCAACGGAAGGAACACGGGTGGGTTTTAGTCAGTAAGAGTCTGACACGCCCTCCCGCTCCACCCAGAGCGGGAGAAGTTATTTGATAATTGCCCACCCAAAAAAAAAAAAAAAAAAAAAAGTGTGTCGGCGAGATAATTATTAAGACGCTTATGTACTTAATTAGGAAAATGTTAGCCTACTTTTTCTTCTTTTATTTACCTACAGATATATTGAATTTTGGATGATTATCTTTAATTTCATTTGTGTATTATGCATGTTAGCATGTAGGAATATCAGCTAAAACCACAAAATAGTATATTTAGAAAGCGCACTCCGCATTTTAGGTTTGAAGTTACAAGTACGCGGCGGGTTCGTCTTGTCGGGCCAATTCAGTGAGCGAGAAGATATAAGAGATACGTGATAGAAAGAGAGGCAACCTCTAGGTGAATATAACTAGGTAATTAGCGCTGTGCGACTGAATTGCACTTTATTGTGTCATAGCAAGAGTCGCTTTCTATTTAAATGATTTTGCAGAGTGGACCAACTGTACTAATCAGTGCTAAAATCCCTGATGCGGGGAAACCTCCCCCAACATTGCAGGTTTACAGAAAAGAAAGCAGAACAATCACAGAAGAAACTTTTTCCCTTCAACACAAAACATATATGTACCTCACATAATTATACACTACAATATACTGCAATTTGAACGTGTCAAAAAACTAAAAGGTTACTATGTGGTAAAGTCATTCAAATTAATTTTCAAGCAAATTCACACCTTACGCCAATATGCCGTGCTATAGCCATTTCATACAGCAGCTGCCAAAGAATGACAGCTGTCATTTGTTTTTGATTTTGTTATTTCACTATATGCTGCACCGGTTGACGTCATCACGTCAACGCCGACTGTCGCTGAAAACCAGCGCTGGGGCTCTGTCTCGCATAGGGTCGCAGCATTATGCTGAGCGATGGCCGTTTTGCGTGGATGTGACGCATATTTTCCCCCAATTTGTTATTCTCGTGTTTTTTTTTTTCTTTGCGTCATATTTACCGTAAATAAATGTATTTTCTATCTTCTTTTTATTTGAATATACGGACAATTTAAGTTGGTTGTGAGTTATCGTAATAGTTAACATCCCTGACTATACATAGGTACCTATTATAAACCTAGGCCTTACACATAGGCCTTTCTTGTTCCTTAAATATCGATACACTTAATTTCCACTTTGCACCGCTGATCGCTCTACGTATTTAATCTATATCCCTCATCACTTAATAAAAATTACGTATCACCTCTCTGCCAGTCTAGGATATGGCCAACTCCGTAACAATCCCATAATTCCATTTCTGTCACTGACTTTCAGCCAGCCACATTCCGATATTTGGAACTCGATCCTGTAATTTCATTTGGAACACGGCACGGCGTTGTTCTTTGTGCTCCGAACTTTGCAGACGTGGGTTCCTTTGTGTGGTTCGGTTTCTCAGAATCATATGCTATGGTTGGTAAACCATCACGAATTGTACATTTGTGGATAGAATATTGTTAGTTGGGCTTTAATTTGTTTGAAATATATATTTAGAAATCGAATTAGGTACATCGTCTCGTAGTCATTTGGATACATACGTGTAGGTAGTGAGTGTAGGTACCTATAATAGGTACTTCTATGCAGTTTGTATGCATGCATAAATGTCAACTTGCACAAAAGACAAAACCTTACGTCCTTTCATTAATAGTAAATGACTGGTGCGGCCTGCAACCGGGCATTGAATAACCTACCTCCTTGGTTGCCATTTGTCGGAGTATTAACTTCGTTCTATTTTTAAATTACACGACAGATATGAGTTTTCATAGTAATTTATTCGGCCGCTAAACACACAACTACATATATGGATTTTCATACAAACATTGCCGGCCGGGCGCTCGCGTGTATTTGACCAGTACAGCATTTTCGATTTATCTCGAAGAAGGTTGTCAAAATAATGCTCGAATTTCAAAGCATGATTGAGAAAAAATCATTTTGACAAAAGCTAAATAATGTTTAAAATATTACAACATAACAATGAAAATAGAAACCCTCTCCACCGTTTATAAAAATTGAATTTGTGTATTTAGCATTTATGAAAATAATACCTGTACCACGACCGAATTAATGTGAACACCCTAGTTTTAATGTGAGCAATGAGCATCATGTAACATTAACGTGGGTGCGTTTTATAACTACAAACCTTGCTTTTAGTAGACTTAATACACACATCAACACGGTCTAGGGATATTTCATACTCAATTAAAAAACTCGAAAAGTACTGGCCGCATTGTAATCTTTCATACACCGATTTGTTTGTAATTTATCTCAGACTAATTCCAAATTCAAATTTTTGAAAATTCTTTTGTTTCGGTGGCATAAAAATGTCTTGATGTGTAGGAGAGGGAATTTTCATTTGTGCGAAATTTAGAAAACAATACGAATTACGTTTAGTTACAGTTTTTTTTCATTTTTAAACGAAAGATAAAGTTAAAATTGAGGTATTGTAGCCATGCAACGCCAACATTTGACGAGGGTGGAGATGTTACGAGCTGTGGGAATGCTGGAAGCTGGGTCTGTTCAGCGTAATGTTGCTGAGGCCATAGGGACCCACCAAAATGTAATTTCAAGATTGTGGACACGCTATCGTGCCACAGGTGAATTAGCGGAGAGGCACCGGGGGCCAAGTCGCATCACTACCCCCAGACAAGATCGATTTTTGCAAATTACTGCGCGAGCTCAACCAAATGCAACGGCGACTCAATTGGTCCAAAGGCTGCGAGTGGAACACCAAGTGCTTGTGAGTGATCAAACTGTAAGAAGGCGACTGCATGAAAGCAATCTACGCTCTCGTAGACCACTCCGGGTCCCACCTTTACGGAGAGGCAATCGTGGACGACGATTAGAATGGGTTCGGAACCACGTGGACTGGGGCCGTGAGCAATGGTCCAATGTGCTGTTCACGGATGAATCCAGGTTCGTCTTCCATCCAGATTCACGAAGGACGCGTGTTTGGCGAGTTCCTGGACGATGGAGCCGTCTTCAGAACCCTCAGGAAGTTCACCCATACCAAGAAGGAACAATTATGGTTTGGGCAGGAATTCGTTTTGGAGGACGGACGGATCTCGTTTGGGTGCGGGGCAATATGACGGCAGAACGATACGTCCAACAGGTGCTGGGGCCCGTAATATTGCCCCACAGAACACAAATGGGGCAAGATTTCCTGCTCATGCACGACAATGCCCGGGCACACACGGCGAGAACGGTAGCAGCTTGGTTGCATACACACAATGTTAGGGCCTTAGACTGGCCTGCTCAATCGCCAGATCTAAATCCCATTGAGCATGCGTGGGATATGCTGCAAAGAAGAGCTCTGAAGGAAGTTCCTGAAAATCTGGCTACAGAAGATCAACTTTTTGCGCACCTCAGAAGGACATGGGACAATATTCCGCAGCAAGACATTGACAACCTTGTTCTGAGCATGCCGAATCGTTGCCGATGTGTTATGAACATCATGGGCGCTTTCTCAGACTACTAACTTCAAGTTTATAAACACAAATTAAATGATTTTTCTATTTTTTTCAGTTTTTACTCATAAATTAAAAGTTAATTCATATACGGTTTCCGTCTATACTTCATTTTTTTTCGATAAAATCCTGAAATTTTAATCGAAGTACCTTAACCATTATTAAAAATGGTAGAATATTAAATAACGTATCTTTTAAATATATACATGTCATATAAATAATTAACACATTGATAGTAATTCGCTTTTTTTAAAATATCCCTAGACCGTGTTGATGTGTGTATTATGTAGTATCCATTTTCATAATTTAATTAAGTAAAGCCTTAATGAAACTTTTCAGGGTAATGTTTTAATTTAACACCAACTGAATTATATTTTACATTATCGCCCAGCTTCGCAGGGCTGCAATGACGACATGTCATCTCATATCATATCATCTTTCGGAATATATGGTCCAAATAATGATGAAAACCGTATCCATTGTCGAGTTTACAAGATCTAAGCGCTCTCACAGATAGACATGAAAATCGACTTTGTTTTATACTATTTATAGATTAGTTTGTAATTCCTAACTTTCTTGGCTAATTTTGATGAAGTATTATTTACATCTATTAGAGAGAGAGAGAGAGAGAGAGAGTAGCTCGTGGCTAAGTAATAACAGCCGCACGGATCGATCCATCAGATTTAGCTACACTTGCCGGGGTTGATCCGTGGATGGATGACCATCTTACATACCGAGACTACTCCGAGCCTCTGAAAGCACGTTAAGCTATTGGTCCCGGCTGTCGTTCGTGGATCTTTGACAGTCGTTACGGGTCGTCAGAAGCCCGAAAGTCTGACAACCAGTCTTACCAAGGGGTACCGTATCACCCAGTTACTGGATTGTGGAGGACAGATAGGTAGTCGATCCATCTAAAATACTGGTATTCAGCTGCATCCAGTTAGACTGGTAGCTGACCCCAATATAGTTGGGAGGAAAACACAAAGGCTAGGCAGATCGATGATTTTGCTGTGATTTTTTTCATATATCCCGAACCAACCATTTAGCTGGCACACTTGACTCTAACAAAAATTAGCACTTTTAAGCTTAATATTTCACAAAAGGATTCCTGAATCCAAAAATGGTTTCCGCTAACTCACGTGATCGATCTATTTATCATGATTTTTGTTTCACTAAACTTGTAACAGTGCATAAGTTAGCACGTTCTTTACAAAGTAGGTACCTAAAGATAACGGCAAGATAAAGAAACTGTGATATTCAAAGATATGATTTAAAAAATGTAAATAAAATTCTATGTTTGTTTTCGCTCGACTTGGCGGGGGCACTTCCGTGCCCCCAGATAGGATACAAACGTTACAGCCTAAAAAATGTCAGCTCTAGTTTTCGAACCTACTCAAAGAATTTAGAACAGTCAAATATCATATAACACGTTATCATCACTCAGTTCCTTTTCGGAACATAAAAAACATTTATCAAAGGATTGATTGCGTCCTCACAGTTCCCTCGAGGTCTGTTCATATTTGTACGCCGTGAAAATTGGAACTAAAATAACAACAGAATGTGTGGAACTGCTCTTTTCACAAGTCGAGTATTTGTTCAAATAAGATTTGGAAAAGGTGAGCTTGGTTCTGTTATGATATTTTGAGGTGCTAGAAAACATTTTTACTGAATGAATGATGCATTCTTTCATTTTCCTTCTAACCAGTTTAATGAAACAAAGAGAAAATATTTTTTATAAGCCTGCAATTAGTAGTTGTTTTTATTTTATTATTAAGTCAATGAGGTATGAAACCCATGGAGTCCCCTTACGTAGTCATAATAATCAGCCAATATGGTTTGTTTCGTGAAATGCTGCTGAAACTTTACTATGCGGTCGAATAAATTGCACAATGATGAAAAAAAAAAAAAATACCCGCCAATTGCGTGTCGGACCACGCACAATGAAGGGTTCCGCAGTTGGGATGAATTTATCTCAAAACAATAAGTTTGTTTCATTCATTCGCAAAAAAATCTAGTCAATCTATTGACAATAAAAATTCCATCTTCAAATTCCAATAACGACAGACCCAAACTACGAAACTTTCCACTCCTACATTTCGAGGAAATGATTTCCAAAATGTTTTATAAGTCTGCATAGATACGTTTTATAAGTATGTATGCGAAGAAATCTTCACACAATGGAAGGGAATCAGTTATGAATTCACCTGTCAACGTGAATGGAGTGCTCACGAAGGTCCCTTTGTCGCCAAGAAACGGATTTATTCATTTAGATGTTGCAGCCAAAATGGCGTTTGAATAAAATATCGTAACACTTTTTAGGATTCCGTACCCGTAGAGTGCCAAACGGAACCCTGTTACTAAGGTTCCGCTGTCCGTCAGTCTGTCTGTCTGTCAGCGAGCTGTATCTCATGAACCGTAATAGGTAGACAGTTGAAAATTTCACAGATTATGCATTTCTATTGGCGCTATAACAACAAAAAAAAAGGGGGTCCATATAATAAACTTTTGATCTTGACAACCAAAATTCTAACCCTGGCATGTGGGGTGTCATTGTCTAGGGCTCATCGAGTAGTGAACATTTTTTTTTTTTTATGTTACAGATGGCCGTACAAGTTGTCAGTTTTAGACCTTTTTTGTACGAGCTCTATATCAACAACTAAAAAAGTTAGGAATTTGAAACGTTTGTATATCATGAACCATATACTATATTTAATCAACAAATACTAAAAACGCCGATTCATAAGATACTTATTTAAATATGGGTGATTTTCTGCAACTACAAAAATAACTTTGTAATTCATAGTATCACTATGAAATACAAATTTATCTTTGCGATTTTCATTAAGATAAAAAATAATAATATTCTTCATTTAGTATTTTCATTAATTTGCTAAATAATGTATGGTGGTACGGAACCCCCTCGTGTGCGAGTCTGATTCGCACTTGGCCGGTTTTATTTAACGCCTTTTGTTGGATGGTTCCCATTCTCATTGCTTTGCGGAAATAGAATGAAAAGATTTATGTATTATTGTTATGGAATAAAAAATAGGCCGTGTGCTTTTGACCACACTATAGATATAAAAACTTACGACTGTAGCCGAGAACTCGCGATTTAGTTCCGAGTATATGCGATTCAGCGTCATCGACCGCCTGGAGCCAAGAAGTGGTCGCTTCAAAAACAACCAGTGGTCCACAGCCCTGGATTGAAAGAGCTGAAAGTCATGGGCCGTTGCCCAGCAGTGGGATGATGAAAGAAAGAAAGAAAAAGTATTTATTGGAGAGATCTCAATTAAACAAAACACACACTCGTTAAAAAAATACAATAAAAACATATAAAATTATAATAAAAGCAGAAAGTCCTGTGTGAGGCCAAAAGGCTCCTATCTCAGCATGATGCTGCGATATTTAATAATGAATGTCGCAGCGCTAGTATTCTGATAGGGCCCGCAGTGATGTCACGGATAGATAGATACAGAAATAAATACTAAATAAAAAAATAAATAGATGTATGAAATAAAATATATGTAGTCCGCAAGTCTGCACCCGACGTAACATCAGTTACTTGTCTATGCCTTTAGTGTGTGTGATGCAGGTTAAAAGATAATTATGTAATTGTGTTTTCAGAGAAGACATCCTTTCAGTTTTCGCCAAATTAAACGAGGTTCGTGAGCAAAGCTCACGTGCTCGTTGATGCGTGCCGATGCGTGTTCATACAGATAAATAATTTAATAGGAAATAAGTACGGAATACGCAATAATACATAACACGTGCAAGCGCGGATACTATATGGCGCGAATTGTCAGCAGGTCTACCGCAAACGTATGCGTAAAACTTTAGCGAATTCAAACACAGACTATTCACTAGATTTACAACGATGAAGAGTACCTACGTTACCTATTATTTTTAAGTAGTATTATGTATCTTATTTTGCACACTGAAAACCCAAAATGTCTCTCCTTTCTCACAGTCCATCTAAAGGGTGTCCGTAAAAGATCGCCTTGTGCCAACTACCTATTGGTAGAAACACTACAAAAATGTTTAATAAATAAAAAGGCAATAAAATATTTTTTTCCAATAATTAAACCGAATTCTTAGAACTTTTAGTTAATACAGAGTTATTTTAAAATATTTTCTGAAAAACCATGTTTATTTATTATCTGTTTAAATAAATTCCTTTTTCATTCGTTAAAAGCTCCTATTACGATATCATAGCTGCAAGTAGTCCTCTCAAATTTGTCTTTAATCCTAAACAAATAAAAGGACTTAGGCAAAAATGTTTGAGCACAATTTCCTGCTAAATGACTGTGGTAAAAGGTGTACTTGAGTGTCTGTAGCTACTAGAAAATGTTTTAGGCGTAATTACGTTGTTTTCATAGCCGGTCGACTTATAAAGTCTAAATAAGCCGCCTTCAAAGACACTTAGCTAACGAGACAACGTACTTTAAGTATGACGCTGCCAATAGACGGTTAAAGTTTTTCTATAAAAAGTGGGATGAGAGTAATACAAAGGAGGAAAATAATGTCGTTAATTTCGAATGTTTCTTGCTTTTCAGCTAAGTCACTAACTGAACTTAGTTTTGGTTTGGTTACTTTTACAGTTACAAATAAAACTATTTTACAAAAAGTCAAACCGCTGACAAAAAAACTGAAAACCGAAAAATAAAAATTACCCTTAAGTGTAACTACGTTAAAGTTTTCCCATTGTTTGTCTTATTTGTTCTAGTATATTCGTGTATTTATGCATATTTATTTGTACTTATATTTATATATAATTAGGCATATATATTATATTAATAGTTTGTAATAGGTATATGTGTATCTTTATAGTTACTTTAAAAATATTCCTCAATTTCTCGTAATTGCACCTACCACTGTTTGTCTCTGCATCACCCAAAGGTTGACTGGTAGAAAATGCCTATGGCATTAAGTCCGCCTCTGTACATTTCTGTGCTTGAAGTATTAAATAAATAAATAACTAAGCTCAAACAAAATTCGGTTAATTTTGTTGTAAAAAAGTTTTTTATTTTTAGTTTTTGAGTTACCATTTAATTTTATTGTTTTCCTCAGGTATGAAATTTCTTCAACAGCCTTGCGGCTTCATCGTCTGACCCTCAATGGCAGTCATACCCCGGCTAGGCCTAAAGTTCTCATCAAGGTGAATGAAATAAGCTCAAACACGATCTAGCTGCTGTAAACTGCTCAGGAGCTCTCGCGACTGCTTTCAGTCTCCATTATCAGATCAACTCCAAGTCTTTAGTATGCGGTTTTGTCATCAGAACTACATTGTGTGCGCGAAATTATAACAGAATCGGTTAGCAGTTCATAATTCAGTAGGTAAAAAATCAATCAACCCCATTTTTTTTACCCTTAAGAGTGGATTTTAGTTTTCAGTTTTACATGGCACCAACTATATACTGGGTAAACAGTTACGCGTGGTCATACATAAAAAATAATTTAAAAAAATATACGCGTCGACTTGAGAACCTCCTCCTTGTTTTTTCGTCGGTTAAAAAAAACCACAAATTCATGGTCCCATGACTGAAATGAAAATGAGTTTATTTCATTAATAAGGCACTTAAAAATCAGTGGAGTCGTCTCCGAAAGGGGTAATCATCTACCCTTCATTATAATCCCAACGAAACTAGAATGGTATCATTTGGTAAGTCCTTTATATTCTCCAGGATATTTTTTCTTTTCGTTTTTGAGAAGTTTAAGATTCTTTGAAAAAGTCCCAAAACAAACGGAAAGAAATTAGTGGTTTTTATTAATATTAAAAAAAAAACATTTTACAATCATAATTTTTTACAGTATTACCCTTTCAGTAACGCATCTGTTTATAGCATTTTCATTTCTCTATCTTAATAATCGAGGACGCTAGACACACTATTCTTGAAAACGGGTAATCCTTTTTTTTTTTGGATGGGAAATTGTCAAATAACTTCTCCCGCTCTGGGCGGAGCGGGAGGGCGTGTCAGACTCTTACTGACTAAAACCCACCCGTGTTCCTTCCGTTGCCTGTACGTTGCCAGGGGCCACGGTATCCCTTTCGGACTTTTCCGCAACCCCGGCAGGCATCGGTCCTGTTGAACCCCTTCACTTGCTGACATCTCTTTGAGGCGCGCGTGGAACACAACACGCCGTCGACCCGGGCCTGGTCCCTATCGGACGGCGAGCTACCCATTACTCACCGTCCGCAAGCCCACGCCTTCGGTGGCCGGGAATCGGCCTGCAATTCCCGACGCCCAGGCTCTGCGGCGGCTAGGGGCGTGAGGGCGCCAAATTTGCCTCTCCTTCACGCGTTCTGCCTCCTCCTTCGCGAGCATTACCGCTTCGCAGAAGGAGGTGACGGCCTCCCATGCCGGCCTCCCAGGCCTCTCTCGCTCCGTAACATGGCCTGGACCAGGGCCGGACGCGAGAGATCCCCGCCACCGATCGCCTCCACAAGGACACGGTGATGCTCTGCCCTCCACCGTATGCTCCACCGTGTCCTCTGGGCGATCCACGCAGTGATGACACCCGGGCAAACGCGTAACCCTACTGAAGCTATCGAAAAAGCATTAACAATGCTACAAAATACATTATTATCAACACAGCCTATCGCAGTCCACTGCTGGACATAGGCTTCTCTCAGGCTGCGCTACAACACCCTGGTATCCTTCATCCAGTCTGTTACAGCCACCTTTTTAAGGTCGTCGGTCCATCTAGCTGGGGGCGTCTCACACTACGTTTGCCGATACGCGCATTATTAGTGATAAGAATGCTGTGATAGAAGGTGATTTGATTTATATTATAAATATAATACGAAGTAACTAGGAATGTACTTCAAAAGAATAGCAACCCTACCAAAAGAACCCATCGGACGTCTGTTAACGGTATAAATAGCAGAGCAAGACACACTTGGAATAAAAAAAGAATTAAATTACATCACACAGGACACTTTTGTCCCAAAAAAGGTCAAATGGCTTCTCGTCCACTTCGTTCATATAGCACACAATTAAGTGGAACGTTTTCTACAAAATTGAGCGACAAATGGCACTTAAAATCGTAACACAAACTTATTTGTTTATAATCCCATTAAGAAGACCTCTTTCACTTCAAGTTTATTTATTTGAGTTAGCTATTGAGCTATTACTGCTTTCTTAGCATCTACTCAAAAAATATATCTAATAAAACGAGTTTTTTTTTTCGTCGTATATATTAATAATTTATGTATGTTACGGTAATTTCTACTTTAACGAGTAGAAAAGTTATCGCTGACTAGGGGCGAATTTTACCAATGAAACTTAACGCAATCAGCACAGCTAAACCGCGGGACCGTGTGAGAGCCGTCAGTGTCAATATTTCGCAAGAATGATGACACTGACAGCTCTTGAGCGCGGTTGAAGTGCTGATCGCGTTCAGTCTCATTGGCGAAATTCGCCCTAAATGCCAGACCGAGATTTCCCCTCAAAATGTAGGTGCTTATGTAAACAACCAAAATGAACGCATTATTCTCAAAGAATACTTTGTCTATTAAAAAAAGTAGAGAGCTGTGTCGTGGGACACCCGGTTGGAACGAAGTATCTATACATTGACGTAACCTTAAAAACACATAATTTACAGGGTGGATTTTTTTTACTTCATCTAAAGGGAAAGTACTCTAAATACTGGGTGAAGAGAAAAAGGTATCTGGTAAAAGACCATTCAGCCTGAGCCTCTAATAATTCACTGGATAGATATCTGTTCACTTAATAGAAAAGATATTATTACTACCATGAGGCTTCGACCCGGTCACATCGAGGAAGTTTACGTTCCTTATGGGTATCACATCTTCACTTCAAATGTGGAATAATCGAGGATGTACATCATATTTTGATCGAATGTCAGCGGGGCCAACGCCTCAGGAGAAAACTGTTTGATTCCCAAATTATGTAGGAATCGGTACGGTACTTTAAATAGTGTTTTAGCTAAGCCTATATCGGACGAGGCTAGAACTCTGTACAAAATATATGACAATCATATAAAATAATTTAGGATTCAAAATTTGGCTATGATGGAGCGACATAGTCAGTATTGTGACAAAGCTCTATAATAAAGAAAAAAAAAAAAAAATGGAGATAGCAAATTTTATTCACAGGAAACATTCCTTTATTTTTAAAAATAAACATTTCTGCATTCAAATATTTTCAAAAATTCGCTTTTCACACTCGGGAAACGACCGGCTAACATCCGAAAAAATAGCATCTTGAACTTATACAGCATCAATCGATAGGTTCAATCATGAGGATCAAATCTCTTTAACAAACATGATAAATTAAATGAAGAGAAAACCATAAAATCTAAAATTATAAATTCAATGGCATGTCAATGGTGGATTTAAAGCACTTTTCAATTCAAAGGCCCATCAGATTACTTATGTTAGTACCTAATTAACAATTATCTTTAACGTCATTTATTTATTAAAATGACGAAGAACTATTTAGATAAGAAGATTTTAATACCTGGATTGGTACAAAAGGCACAATCAGATGGCCTGCGAGATCACCAGACCTCACCCGTTGGTTTTTTTTTAATGGGATATATTAAAAATCTAATTTACCGAAAATCAATATTCATCACAACTTGCTATTAAAAATTACTGGAAATGAATTCCTTAAAATAGTTTGTGTATCCAACAAAATGGAGCTTGTTTTGAGCAACTAATTAGTTATTTTACCCTTTTTTTTCGTTAAATTAAAATAAGTTAAGATTTTATGGTCATCTTTTCATTTAATTTATCATGTTTGTTAGAGAGATTTGATCCTTATGAATGACCCTATCGATTGATGCCATAAAAGTACAAGGTGTTATTTTTTCGGATTTTAGCCGGCTCGATTCCCGAGTGTGTCAAGCGAATTTTTGAAAATCTTTGAATGCATATTTGTTTCTTTTTAAAAACGAGACTTACAGTACTTTCCCTCCAGGTGAGATTAAAAATTTCCACCCAGTATACTATAGCAAAAGGGTCGTGACGGTCAAAATGTTACACTTTTTTCAGTCTATCTCTCATTCGCCAAGTGTGCAGAGTATAGCGTGCAATAAGGAATCTCGTTCCAATTAAATTAATATTTCCAAAGCTAAGAATAAAAACATTTTCTTCCCTACAAAAACTCTCAGTCCGATCTAATCTAGAGAACATTTCGCACAGTTATGCTGAAAATGGTGCATGAATTACCGAGTTTAAAAATTGTGCAGGCTCTTTAGGTAACGAGGTCTGGTGCAATTTGCTGAATAATGACCCTTGTTGACTGCTCAACAGAAATGCTTTTGTTTAGTCCACAATTGAAAATGGTAAAATAATTGTTAAGAGTTACCTACATTTTGAATTGAATTTATAAGTTGTACGTTTGATATTTGAAGGGTTATAGTTTTGTTCAAAGGTAATTAGATCGGTTTTGTTGCTGACTGAGAATAACTTCGTGGTTTAATATTGTACATCAGGCTCTCAAATCTCTTAAATTGTTTCAAAGTAAACGAGTTCTGAGATAGCAGTTTCGAGAAAAGGTGGTTAATCTAATAGCTTGGTAACTAAATAAGCACATTAAAATTAACTTGCTTGAGTTAAAGCCTAACTAAACAACCAACAATGATTATAATTATAACGCCAGTAGCACACTTCCGCCGTGAAACCATAGCAGCGAAACCGCAGAAGTTTAATTCAACTGGATGGCGTCATGTTCCGCTACTGGCATCTGATTTGAGTAGCGGAACATGATGCGAGCCAGTTGAATTGAACTACTGCGGTTTCGCTGCTATGGTTTCGTGGCGGAGGTGTGCTAGCGGCGTAAGCTATCTTTTGTCCGCGGCTTCGCCCGCGTGGATGTCGGAAAATATCCCACTACCGGGATTAAAGGTTCCCTAAGTGTTAACCCGTATGTGTCCAGGTTTAAACTATCTGTGTGCTAAATTTCCGGTCAGCCGGACCAAATTCTAAAACTATATTTTTGGCAACTGACTCGTTCCCACACTTCTCGAAAATATAACTACTCGTTCCCAAAAATATTCAATTTACAGTCTTGAATTCGTTATATATATATATATATATAAATTAAAGAGTCGTATTATATGTATAGATGTTTATAATTATGTATAAATATTATAATTATATTGTTGGACCAAAAAAGGGTAGTCCTCGTTACGTAAATGACATAATCTATACACATTTAAATATAAAACAAAGTCACTTTTCGCGTTTATCTGTATGTCCGCGTTATTCTTATAAACCACGCAACAGATTTTGATAAGGTTTTCACCATCTTTTGGAGAATTTATTCCGGAAGGTTTATGTGTATAATACGTTAATATTCAAGCTACGTTTACCTAAGAAATCTCAATGTTTTGTCAAGTCGTAAAAGCCGTGCGAAGCAAGAGTGGGTCGCTAGTAATAAATCAAAATATCTACACCAATCTAATCAAAGGTTTTGTATAATGATTATCTTATTTTATGTCTTTTTGAATTCGGTTCCAAACTTTTATGAATAAAATTAACGAAAACTTAAATATGAAATTAATTAATTTTATGTAACTTATTTTAACTTGGCAACCTTGTTGACCCAGTTACAATCTTATTATGAAATGCGTTGCGACGAATTTAATACTTGGCGTGATGAATATTACGGAACTTTCTGATGAATCAAATATTCTGGAAAGCTCATTTTAATGTACAGTCAGGGGAATTGTTGTTAGCAGGATATTGACAAACTACGTTTATTTCAGTTCATACGACTTACAAATAATGACAAATGAAATAAAGGAAATAGATAATTGCTCATCTAAAAACTTATTGACCTCAAGATATTCGCTTTTTTAAATAAAAGACCACCTTAAAAAAAAAGACCTTTTCTAAAAGTTGGTCGCTAGGCTAGGGCACCTCGACTAAATGGGTTAGGTTAAGTTAGAACTGTGACCTACCACGTGTGAGCCGAGATGGTCACAGTAATTAAGCTAGGGTACCGCGACCAAATGGGTTAGATTAGAACTCTGACCAAATGCGCGCGAGCCGAGCGAGCTAAATGAGCGGTGCCGTGATAGCGGCCGGCGAGCTCTATATCCAAGTTTAGTATTTTAGGATAACAAAATAGGAATTATTTGAGTCGCACAACAATAAGCACATTTATTATATTAGAGTTTAAATTAATATTTGGGGTACGATTATAAGTACATGCCTTGTAATAATTTTAATTTAAATGTACGGGCTTATTTAAAATGAAATTCAACTTTCAAACAAACTTGTCGCTACTGTCTTACAATCGAATCACGATATCCGAGTCTTCGTAATAGCTATACTAACTTCGTTAATTGATAGATTAGTCGTTCCACCTCCACATCTCGCATTTCCATACGTCACGCGACGCCATGACACCCGTTGCGATCCGCCATTAGAAGTGATTTGATTGATGTTTCGGCTCTGAATCCATAATGGTATATTGATTCATAGAACCTTGAAGAATTTATTGGAGTTCGAGGTGTATTAAATTACATAGGCTTGATATTGAAGTTATTTTCTGAAACGACAAGTTTCGTGATTCCGTGTAATCAAATAGTAGGTATTCGTGCTTTGAAACCTAATCGATTAAGTTTGCGATATTTCTTGTTGTTCAGTTTGATTTTCTTGCTATAATTTATGTTTGATAGGAATAATACGCACACCAAGGACAAAATGGTTTTACAAAGCGTAGGTCACACGGTTTTGACTTGAGTCAAAACAGTTTTAAGTAATTTTTTAGACAATTTTCATTAGAGACTTATTGTTGCCAGGTTCCGCATCATGGTTTGTTTCATACAGCGATAGTCAGTGAAAAAAACTCTTAACTCAAGTCTGCGCACAGCGCCTTAAGGTTATTTAATGTTCAATCAACTCCTCCGAATTCAGCCGAACATTGCCATAAAATAAATAGCCAATGACAGGGGACGAATAAAATGTAAACTGCCGAATAGCAACGAACGCACGTATTCGAATAATTCGATTACGTATCTCGAATGCATTCGATTGTTTTCTCGAATTCGAAGTGGCGGAATCGGATACCGTTGCGAGCGAGTATGGATCGTATGAATGATATTTAAATGATGTTTTTTTTTTATATATAATAAATTAGATTTGTTACATACAGCTGTAGTGGCAATCATGTCATTTGGTCTAAATAGCTTTTTATTTTTATTATTTGATTTTGCTTTTATATAGATTATTTTCTTTTAGATTTTGTGAATGTGAGAACGTTGTAGGCTTAACAGACTGTAGATCTGTCGACCATTTTCTATCTTGCTAAGTACCTGGTACTTGTTGATAGGCCTACACTGTCCTCTCATACCTATTAACTCTGTAATTTGAAAACATTGTAAATACTATTTACTTTTAAAAGAGTAACCATGGAGTTTCTTGCCGGCTCTTCTCCATAGGAAACGACCAATTAGAACCGTGCACCTAGCTTCTGACGTTTCATAAGTGCCTTTGTAGGTTTATGTGAAATAAAATATTTTGAATTTGAATTTGAAATAGTTGTTTGAAAGAGTACAGAACAAACAAAATCGGAGTTTTGGCGTGGTCTGTTGACTAGCTAGTGAATGCATATTACACATACTATAATCGGCCTATAATGTTCCGACTGCTGGAGCACAGGCCTCCTCTCTTTGAAAGGGAGTGGGCTATAATCTACCACAAGGGCCCAGCGCGGGTTGGTAGATGTCACATGTCTTCGAATTTTTGATTCTAGGACATGCCGGTTTCCTCACGAAGTTTTCCTTTGCCGTTTTGAGAGCAGTGGTGATGAAATTATTTACATAAAGTACAGCGCCCGTGTTACGGTTCCGCCGCCACCAGTTGGCGCACGGCAGGACTTACCATCGCCATACCTGCGTCATGCCGCTGCACCCGCCGTTTCACTTCACGCCGCCAGGGGCGCTAGGAGTCGTTCAACAGACATCAGAATCGCAAGGCCGACGACGCTATCGCTAATTTTATCATACATATTTTACAACTTATTTTACAACTCGTACTCGGCCACCACTGCTCTTCATAGTACACATACATAAACTCACGGCTTTTCCCATGGGATGGGGGTCGTGAACTAGCTACTTATAATTTTCTTGGCCTAAAACGATACCCTGAATATCTTAGTTTACTAACGGCTTATTGGTTATTCGCACGAATTTACTCGCCCGAAACGAATAATGTTAGGTGAATCGACAATTTCAGAAATCGATTCGCCTACAAATAAATGTGAAAAAAAAACTTCATGCGAATAGGCTCAACAAAAAATAATATATTTAAAAGTGTCGATTCGCCTGTTTCGGGCGAGTAAATTCGTGCGAATCACCAATAAGCCTTATTAACATACCCATTAGGTTGCCATAAAACACATACGTATTTAATTATTTAATGTTGCCAGTTTATTTTTCTTGAACAAAGCTTTCACGTAAATTAAATAATAAGGTATTGCAGCGAGACTGAGCTTCAATGTATCAACTCAACACTGAGAGATACCGTTTTATTATTGGAATTCTCATTGCTCAATTCTCAATCAATATATTTAAAACTCGTAACAATCCAAAGAAGGTTTTAAATTTGATCCAATATCAAGTATCATTTAAAAGAGCACGACGGCACGGTTGGCGCAGTGGTTAAGCGATTGACTTCTGCACTGCGTGTCGCGGGTTCGATTCCCGTACGGAACAAATATTTGTATGACCTGCAAGTAGTTGTTCCGGGTCTGGCTGTTTGTGTATGTGAGTATATATGTTTGTAAACGCACCCACGATACAGGAGAAATTCCTAGTGTGGGGCAACGTTTTTTAAAAAAAAAAAAAAAAAAAAGAGTGAAGTAAATGAATCATTTATCTTCTTTTTTTTTTCACCATAGATACGAAACGAGATGTTTTGACCTGAAATCATCTCTCAAGTCTCCACTCTGGAATTCGTACCCCGAGCCCCAAGATACAGACTAACTGTCTAGTTTGGGGTTCACTGGTTCTCAATTTGGTGTTAACCTGTAAACCTGCTTACTGACAGTAAACTATTTTATATTTCTATTTATGTTATTTCACGAAGTTTCAACAGATTTTTTATTTATTTTTGTATTTGTATTTTCCCGCCGTTGGGCAAAGTTATCTCCATAAACCCATAACTTAACATTGTATTGATAAATACATAAAGGTATCGCAATTTATCTACATCTGGTACATATTATAAATTAAAGTGTGGATTAATTAATTAATTGTAGTGGCGACCGCGTACCGGATGGCGTTCGAAGACATTGAAAAAAAATGGCATCCGACACGAATGGCGAATGGCGATGACATTGTGAAGGCCGCAGGAATCCACTGGATGCGGGAAGCATAGAACCGGGCGTAGTGGCGATGCTTGCTTGCGTGGGATGCCTATGTCCAGCAGTGAAACAGTCTTATTTCTTTAATTTAATGAAGGCTTACATACTAAAAAAACAATGATATAAAGAATATAATATTAAAAAATTGCTAATAACAAGCCTCCACATATAGTTAAAGAAAAAATCGATAAAAATAAAGTACATATAAAGTTAATATAATTAGTAAGAGAGTAGTAGATAAGTTAAATATCCTTGAAAAAAGACTGTGCCAAAAGCCGTCTTAAGGTCGCCACACTGGTGCAGAACAAGTCGACATTAAGATCCCTTTTATTTTTTTATTTTTTTGGATGGGAAATTATCAAATAACTTCTCCCACTCTGAGCGGAGCGGGAGGGCGTGTCAGTCTCTTACTGACTAAAATCCACCCGTGTTCCTTCAGTTGCCTGTACGTTGCCAGGGGCCACGGTATCCCTTTCGGACTTTCCCGCAACCCCTTCGGACCCCTTCAGTTGCTGACATCTCTTTGAGGCGCGCGTGGAACACAACGCGCCGTCGACCCGGGCCTGGTCCTTATCGGACGGCGAGCTACCCATTACTCACCGTCCGCAAGTCCGCGCCTACACACAAGCCCACGCCGACTACAAGCCCGCGCCTACACATTAAGGTCCCTAGGAAGCCTATTGAGAAAACGCCTGTAATTAATCATTGCGAAAGGTACGTAATATAATCCCATCAGATTCGTGCGGCATGACAGATTAGCAACGAGTTCAGGACAGTCAATGTGGCCATTTGCGATACCCAATAGTAAACTCATGTCTCCAATATAACGTCTCATCTCGAGAGGAAGGAAGTGGTACCGTTTGCAGCGGTGCTCGTAGTCAACTGAGTACTGCTGAGCCCTATAACCTATAGCCTTGTCTTTCGGCTGATTTTAGTTTTCCTTTAAAGAGTATGTCTGTGTGACCGCGTTGTTCTTATAAACTACGCAACAGATTTCGATGTGGTTTTCACCATCATTTAGTAGAGCATTCATTCCGGAACGTTTATGTGTATAACACATTACATAAAGCAAATAAATCTGGATTTTTTCTCGTCTTAAAGCTCTTGCGAAGCAAGGGTTGAGTCCTAGTACACAATGTCAAAAAAAGACACACAATGTTATTCAAGTTTTATGTAAGTAAAAAATCTTTCAATCCAATATGTTTGTACAAAAGCCACGTTCAAATTTCATGACTATCGAAAGTCTTCAACAAATGTCAACCTATATTCTCTAGAGACGAAACATAACCTACGTCATAACACAGAGACTGCAAACACTTTTTTCCAAATCCCAAAAATGACGGGAACGAAGCGAGCCTCAATAAACTCGGTCACGATTGTTCCGTCACATAAAATGTTGTGTACCCCAGTTACTTGTTCCGCTGCGTTTCCCGTGATACTTCTTCATTGGTTACGGGATTTATTCATTTGTGCATTGTTTTTTTTTTGGTGGAACATCTCTGGTAACAAGGGACTTATTTTAAAGCTCAGTGATGATTATTGACCGTCATTTCTCGATAAGAAGATATAATATTACCTAGCATACTTCTGAGTAGGTATTTGGAATGTTGCTAGTATACAAAAGGTGCAGTCACGAGCATGTATATGTTTATACTAGGGATGGGCCGAAATTATTTCAATTTTAATTCATTCTTTTGAACCGAACTACGGCATTCGGCCGAAATTCAGTTCAAATGCCGAACATTCGATACAAGAAAATATTAAAATAACTCAACTGCTTTGACTAAAATAATAAAATTAAACCAGTAACATAAAATCTTAAGCATATTTTCTTTATTGTTTGTTAGTTATTTAATAATTAAATGAATGACAACAGGTTTAATGATTAATTCTAAACATTATCAGAATTTTGACATCTTAACATTGAAATAATTATCGCTAAAATCACAATTTAATTTTTTTATAAAAGTAAATGTAATCTTATTACCTACTGGTATTTTAAATTTACCAAGAACAAATTCTGGTGCAAAAATACCAAGGATTCTGCGTTATCTGGCAGGAGTCTCTGCTGACTATTTTCAAGACTTTCTTATTTATCCACGTTTAGAGAAAATAGCATCCTTTTCTTATCTGGGGATTCAAATGACTAAACTCTTTTCGTATTCATTTTGTAGGTCTCATTGATTTTATTCGTATAGATTTCCTGCCTCTGAGAAAAGTCGCTCGAAATATACGGCGCTTCCAGAAGGTGATAAAAATGTTAGTGCCAAAAACTGTGCAACGCGGTGGAAATAACCGAAGTTCGGTTTCGGAACTTCAGCCAAACTTTGTATTTTCACCGAACGTTTGGCCGAAGTTCGTATTCGGTTCAAACCACGTTCGGCCCATCCCTAGTTTACACTTAGCAATATTCGTGACTGTACATAACAATATTGTCGATGCCTCCTATAGGTCTGTTATGACAGTCACCCCCCTCCCCTCCCCTCATAGACGTCTATGGCCCATCTGCATTTGTGTTGATTGTGCAAATCATGCGCATTCTATTTGTATGGACTACCATGTATAGTCCTGTCTATGTATATGCACACTGTCCTCTGTAGGAATTTGGCGTGTCATCTGAATACAGTTTGTTACAGGGCAGGAGTACGGTTGAGATTTAAACTAGGAGGAGACTTATAGCTCTATACAGGGTCCGAAACCATAGATGTGATAGGTATCGAAAAAACGGAGTTGT
This sequence comes from Xanthia icteritia, assembly GCA_949128155.2. Classification (NCBI taxonomy): domain Eukaryota; kingdom Metazoa; phylum Arthropoda; class Insecta; order Lepidoptera; family Noctuidae; genus Xanthia; species Xanthia icteritia. The sequence continues at coordinate 7,127,135 of OX421942.2, read as the reverse complement.
GTCTCTGTTCACTATAAAATATCAAAGATTTATGATCGTTTGGCATAATTGACAGAATTTTGAATTACATCAATACCCTCGCAAACCAGCGATTATGATAGATTTTTTTTTTTTTGGGTGGGAAATTATCAAAAAACTTCACCCGCTCTGGGTGGAGCGGGAGGGCATGTCAGACTCTTACTGACTAAAACCCACCCGTGTTCCTTCCGTTGCCTGTACGTTGCCAGGGGCCACGGTATCCCTTTCGGACTTTCCCGCAACCCCGGCAGGCATCCGTCCTATCGGACCCCTCCACTTGCTGACATCTCTTTGAGGCGCGCGTGGAACACAACGCGCCGTCGACCCGGGCCTGGTCCTTATCGGACGGCGAGCTACCCATTGCTCACCGTCCGCAAGCCCGCGCCTACGGTGGCCGCGAATCTGCCTGAGATTCCCGACGCCCAGGGCGTCTCCTGCGGCGGCTAGAAGCGTGAGGCCGAAGGCCAGATTTCAGTTGGTACTGATACGATTTTGATAGATCAACAAAAAAACTCAAGTAACTAAAACATGCGATGGACGACTCCAAAAAAAAAACGAGCGGGACTTACAGTAATTGCATATGATGTTTAACATCTGACATCTTGGCTGATGTATATATAATAAACAGTATTCATCATCATTATCATCATCGCCATCACCATCACCGTCACCATCACCGTCACTAAAATGGGTTGGTACTATCTGACAACTAAATCAAGAACCGTGCGCGCTCATTGGTCAAATCAAATAGCGCGTGCTTTCCCGGCTTCCTGTTACACACTTCCGTCCCTTTTCACGAAATGACTCCCAGAGATTTGATTATTTAGATTTAGATTTTGATTGCAGAAAAGCGAGGGGAAACATCAAAAATCATCGAATCATTTTTTTCATAATGATTAGTTATCGACCCAAAACGTAAGTGGAGATTCGCTGACTAATTTAATTGATATTGTAGGTATAATATACAACCCGATTCATATAATCGGGGAATTTCCTTTTTTTTTTCTTTCTTTGATGTCACTGTGTTCAATATAATGATAATTTTACCCCGTTGGATAGCAATGTTGATCATTGGCTGTAATAACTGGCCAGTAATTTTCTCGCCTGAAGACATGACTAAAAAACATCGAAAATTGTTAAAAATAACATCTCATTCCTGTAAGCCCGGACTAGCACGTTCATACGTAATGTACATATCGTCTACATGACTATACATAGAATAATGCAGCCATCTTCGATCACATTATACAGAGGTAATAACGGGAAATGGAGTCTCCAGACTCCGGACTACGGACATTCGGGTAATGCTGAGTCACTGAGCGTGTTCTTACATCTGTCTTGTGTGTAACAGATGATCAATCTAATTTATATGTTACGTGATAGATTACTTATGTTTATTTGAGCTTTATTCATTATTTGGGCGGGATTTAATCTAAGTTTTTGGAAGATTTATTGTTGGTTTTAAAAATCCACTACAGTTTTACCCGGTACCTATACTAGACCATGTAGGTAATCATTTCTTCATTTACACAGCAGACAGTTTAACAACGGCCAATATAAGGGATCTCGCACACTAGATGGCCACGTCCACGCCCAGTCGCAGCAACCAGGTAGACTATAGAAACCGATACGAATCGCGCACTTGGTCGCAACGGCCAACTAGCTACAGACCATACAATAGACGGCCACGACTAGAGAGACTAAGAGCGTCAAATAAGAGCGGCCATTGCAGCATGTAATATAATTTCATAATTTAAAATTCCAACAAAATATTCTTAAAATTGTTTGAATTTGAAAGAGAATAAAACAAGCTTTTTTTGGTTCCATAGTGCTGCTGTTTGTTACGAGCAAACACCACGAATAAGTTTTCGATCACATTCGTAATGTGGAATCAGACTAGCTTTAATGCCTTAAAGCACGTCAAATACCGCTGGAATACATGGACTGTTAACACCATACGCTTACTAACAAGACGTCTAACAAAAAACGACCTCTTTTCAAACCAGGGCCATGCCCACAAATTACAAAAGCTGAAAAAAGTTCAACAACGGCCAATACAAGAGTGTCAACTTAGAGCGGCCATTAAATTGGGCTTTACCCGGTACTCAAGTTCCTATGTAGGTTATAATTTCATCATATATACAATTCGAATCGGATAATTTTTTTAAATGTTTGATTTTTAAATAGAGATAAACTATCTTCAATGCTGTGTAGTTTCTAAATGGCGGGTTCTGAAACACCTTAAATACGTTTTCAGTCACACGATGTTGAATTGAACTGGATTTAATGCTTTAAATCACATCAAAGAACGCTGAAATACATAGCCTGCTACACCACATTCGCTGACTAACAAAACCTTTAACAAAACCGACCTCTTTTCAAACCAGGGTCATGTCTACGACCCACAAAAGCAAAACTATGATTCGCAAACACAGCACTAAGTTTAACAATGGCCAATACAACAGTTCTAACAGAGAGGGAGCCATTGGCGAGTGACCGCGCGTGCTCAAGCACCCGTCTTAAGCCAACTCAAAGCACGTGATTGTAACGAAGTGTAAAGTTGAAAGGGGAATGCTTTTGTTATAATTGGGCCAGTGGGAAATATCGTAGCACAGCATCAAAACTACTTTCAAGAAGTGGACATACCTACACTAACATAAAATGTACGTACTTACTAAGAAGGCTGCCATTTTCTGGATAGGCTAGTTGACAGTAAGACAAATACTTATGAACTTGGTTTTGTAGAATGGTTCCGGGCTAAAAATGTCAAAACTCAACTTGAAATCTTTGAGAAATAATTGCGTAAATATAAGGCCATTGTAATAAATGAAGCATGTGTGCAACAACACTGAAAGAAAGGGGATTTATCGGAAAAAAGTACGACGACACTCGAGCCGCCATGACAGTGTTTGTGGTTTATACTACTGCCATTTTATAATGCCATGATTTTAAATTTAGATTTGATTTTTTTGATTCAGCAAGAACTTTTTTTTAAATCGCAAGGGGATAATGGCTTTTCGTCTGAAATGTGGAAATAATTCCAGTAATAAGTACGCAGCCATCGTATGGCATGATTCTCATGCGGTGTGATATGGCATATTACGAATAGGCATATATCCTTTTGTCTTGTATTCCTGGCTCTACGTGACACTCAGATCAATTAGGAGCAGTAGGTACCAACGTGTACGACGATGTATCGTATATGATAGGACAAAGCGACACACTTGCCTACATAGTTAGTGCTAAAGAAAAAACTAGGGAATGTATTTTCACAAAGGTCTTTGTAATTGTTTGCTTCAGAAACTACACAGTATCATATCAATTCTTTGAACTAACTTAGAAAAGATTGTAGGTAGTGAATGAAATAGTTTGACTATCTTTCGGTCTGAAAAAATGCCTGAAGCTGCTATAAACATGATGATTAATAAAAAACCGGCCAAGTGCGTATCGGACTACGCACGTTGAAGGTTCCGTAGTTGGGATGAATTTATCCCAAGAACAAACTTAACTTATTGTAGTTGAAAAACATATTCTCCCATACATTCCAACTGCAAATGTAAGTTTGTACGTACAATATTGAGAGATTCACCATGTTATTTTAAGACCATAGACTTCTTATAGGTAATGTTAGGCTCGTAGTTTCAGAGATAAGGGGGAATGGTCTATTATCATCAATTTTCTTGAATATCTTTAAAAGTATTTATTGTAAAATTATGAAAAAGAAATATTTGACATCCTCGCAATAAGCCCTTTCATTTGATATGTCACACGGTAAGGTTTGCAAAACTTTAATTTTTTTAATTTTCTTATTTGCTGCCAAAACATTACACGTCCGTGTTTGAGTCAAAGAAATACTATGTGTACCAAATTTCAACTTAATCGGTCCATTAGATTCGGAGCAAATTGGCTGTGATAGACGGACAGACAAACAGACACGAGTGATCCTATAGGGTTCCGTTTTTTTCCTTTTGAGGTAATGAACCCAAAAAATAGAAAAATCACATAAGTACATAAATTCAGGCCTTCTACCCATGGGGTAGACAGAAGCTACAGAACGCCAACTGCTACAATCCTTACATACTCCTTTTGCTTTGTTTCAAAATCCGAAACTAAAATAATAATTATGATTTTAATAGTAAGAAATAATCATTGGTTTGAATAGGTAGGAACAGAAACCGATAAGGCCGACCGATACAATAACGTATATACAAGGTCCCATTAAAATAGATGGACAAACTTTTAGAAATCATTCAGACCACCAAAATAAGAACAAAGGTAAAAAAATTATAAGAAAAACGCATTAGAAAAATAAACGCAAATACACTAAAAATGTTGGTTACCCAATGCCATTTATTATTTTAGGTCAAAATAAAATCACTTTAATCAGTGTTTTTTTTTATTGGATATCTTTGGTTAGACGTACTGAGCGCTGTGTTAAAATTTATCCATCTATTTTAATGGGACCTTGTATAATAAGTATTGTAAAATAAGTATATACACTATAATATAAATATATATGCTATATAATAGATACAAATATATAAGAATATTTATAAATACAAATATATAAGAATATTTATATAAGCAACGAAAGTAAATCTACTACGACTACACATTATTACAGCTACGAGAACAAGATCACAACAACAAGCAATATCCCTTCAAGAGTGTCGTAAACACAGGTAAGGATTGCGCGCGTTTTATTTGAACTGGCAATGCATTCCACAAACGAGCGGACCGAATTTACACTGCTCTCAATAAAAATATATTAACCAAGTCACCTTTGCAATTTCTAGAAGATTCTCCATAATCTTATAACTAACTACACTTTAACTGACTTTTAAATCGAGAAAACTAGTTTTCTAAACGAGCTAGTATTATGAGGTCAAATGTTAGAAAATTTTCTTGAAATGAAAATTATAATTTCAAATTGTAAAAAGTTTTTGCTCCGTTCAAAACAGCAAACTGAATGGAGTAGTCCGATTTAAATATTTTTTTCGTCACTATAACAAGACTGTTTGTTTTGATGTGTCTGGGGATATTATTTCTTAGGCCGGGTACAGACTTAGTCACACTGTCATAACTTCAACTGCCGCTCAATGAAAATAATGAATTAATTAAAACTTATTTTCTCAATAAACCAAAGTTTTTTCAACAAGACATAAAACTGTTTTGATGCGTTTTAAGACAGCATACATTTGAAGTGTGAGTGTCAACGCCACCTTTGTTTTCATACAGCTATGTATAGTCTGTCAGTCTGGAATCAAGTCTGCGCACAGCTTAAGAACTAAAATTTTAGCGGCTCAACTTAGAATAATAGCTGGAAAAGTAATATCGGGTATACGAGAACTGTGAACCGAATAGGAATTGCGTATTTGCGATATTGTATTTTTTGCACTTATTTCTTTGGACCAAAGATTTAAATTGCTAGATTTGCACTCACCGTACTTATATTGCGTCAATTGTGTCGATAATAAAAAGAGCGAGCTCCCACATCCCGTTGTAGACGTTTCCAGTCAAGTCACGCCACTGCGTCATTGTGTGAGACAGGTGTTAAAACGAAACAGTAACGCGACCATCTTTTGAAGCGGTAGGACGAATCTAACGATTTAAATCTTTACTTCGGTCGGAATTTAATGTGTGAAGTTGAAAGCTTGTTTTATTGTAAGTTAAAATGGGGTAGAAATAATAAAAATTGTTGTTCCTTAGTTTATAAGTGTTGCAGACTAGAATTTTCTTTCTCAGGCTCATGGGAACTTGTTACTCAAGATCATTATTTCGCCAAGCTGTTGAATTGGTATTTTGAGCATTGTTTTTCTGCAATAAAATGATAATTTTAACAACAGCTCTCTACGTGAATTCGGACGAGCTCAATTTGTCGACTCCGCTTACAAATAATTAACGATCACACTCGATTGTACTGTCAGCTTTAATTGGTAGGCCGAATCAGTACTTATCTTCTTCATTACAATTATTACAATATAATGGAACAACAGGATAATGATTGAAATTGAATACTTTTCATTATGGACAAATAAGTTTTTAAATTATTCTCACATCCTATCATTATAGAGGCATGTTTGTTACTTAATGACGCATATACGGCTAATAGAATTACATGTAGTGACCAGTGCCCAGATAGAAGATGCCATAGATTTTTATACATTGGTGCCTTTTATTTATAAATATGGTGTATACCTTCCTATGAAGGTAACCTAAAAGATACGATATTTAATTTTCTGAATATTTTCTGTTTAGGGTTAGAATGTTTTTAAACGAATTGCAATTCGTATTCCCTGCAGAAAATTATTTTTAATTTTAATCGTTGCTTTTTAAACACACTGTACCTCTTTCAGTTTTTTACTATTTTACCACAGTTCTTTGTATAACCATAACACGCCATGGTAGCCATGAATGTTCAAGCTTACCCACATTTAAACCAGCAATTTAACCCTCTTTTTATATACCATTACAAAAATGTTGAACACCCCCATAATTGCCGTCTTACATGGTGTTTGGAGCTATTATACTAATTAACATCGTTTTTGTAGCTTTATTATACCACATAGCATTATGTGGTCACATGGAAAAGTGCTCTAAAGTACGGAAAATGTGAAAAGTTAAATGAAACGGTGTTACTAGAAAATATACCTACTTCTGCATGTTTTATTCTGAAAAGAAAGTTTTATTTTATAAGGTCATAGATATAGAAACATAGTACATTACTGTCGCGGCCTGCAACAAGCATTGATGGACGACTGTGAGTCCATCAATACCTGGTTGTGACCAAGGCACTTTTACCAATAAAGGCTCGTACATACCAGCGCGACTTGTCGCGCGACGTGTCGCGTGGCGATTCTGCGATATTATCGCCACGCAACACCTCTCACACTAGCGCGAATCGCGCGCGATTCGCAGCGCGACACCGACAAAGGAATATTCCTTTGTTCTTGTAGCGCCGCGATATCGCCGCGATATCGCGTAGCTGGCGCGACGCGAAACCAAGAGAGTATAAATGGCGGTGCATTCCGAGCTGAGCTCAGTAGTAGACGATCTTCGTCAGAGGACGAAGGCAGGTCTGTGCGTGTTTGCTGAACGTAGGGTCCTAGGTTCGTTTCCCCGGTCGGTCAACATAACCCAACCTAACCCAAGTAGGTACCTAAGCTTGACTACACAAGCACGGATGACGAAACTGGCGAATTAGGTCGTGCTTTTACGAAGTTTTTATTTAAAAATCAAGATTTTTTTATTTAGTTTTCAATTTATGCCATTTCGGAAAAATAACTTATATTCTACATGTAAAGTGTACTTTCGGCTCCAACCCGTTGGCCGTACGGCCTTTTTATGACTAGGTAGGAACTTACGTATCATTTTGAAATCATTTAAATTTACACACCCGTAAAGTTGACAACATGCGAGTAGGTATATTGGAACTAACCTAGGTATCTACTTACTTTTAATCTACTTATGAAACTGATTCCGTATCCGTGAATGTATCTCTAATAAAACTATGCTCAATATGCATAATACCACAGATGAATAAATACGCATAACTGTCGAAATGCGGGTGTACTATAGGTAGGTACCTACACCTCTGCCTAATCCTTTGGGGATTACAGGCGTGATGTTTAAGAAATACTCGGTGATAACTTAATATGTGTGAACCATAAAATTACTAGCTGCGCCCCGCGGTTTCACCCGTATAAGTCTCGATCTCGTGAGAATATTGGGATAAAAGTATCCTATGGTCATGGTCTACCTGTGTGCCAAATTTCATCCAAACCCGTTCAGCCGTTTTAGCGTGAAAGCGTAATAAACAAACTGACTTTCGCATTTATAATATAAGTTAGGATAGTAGGTAACTACTAACAAACTGCCTCGTTGGTCGAGTGTAAAAAAGTTATTTTTCACTTTTCTTTTCTTTGAAAGTCGGTTGTTTTTTTTTGTAAAAATGTTTTTATTTCTCGCTAAGTTACTTTAGTCTAATGTCAACTGATCATCACCTTTTACAAATTATTGCTTTTCCCCATGCAGGGACTTTAATCGTTGAGTTCTCCAGGTACTTCACCATCAGCTCCACTTCTCCATACCTATGCATTGTGACGAGCAAATTGCTTGGCAACCATATTAAAGTAATCGAAACACAACCCGTGAAATACTTATTACTGAGTTCCGGTAACCAAGCGGCGCGGAAGTATATTCAAACAAAAAAATATTTTGCAAATCCGTCTCACCGGTGTCCGACCGGTTAAGGCGAAGCAATATGATAAATTTTATCGACGAATCCACCATAATTAGGCTTTTTTTTTCTTGTTTGTAAAATTGCGGAGATAATTTTGAACAATTATTGTAATCATTTTTGTGCCTTTTTAAATTAAACGCTATGAAATTGTTATTATATTTATTATTTTCCTTCTACTTGTCAGGATCTTTAAAGAAAAGGGTCATATTCAAATAGTCACAACTCCTAAACTATATAATTTGACTTAGAGCTTAGGTCTTGACATCAGTCTACACTACTACCACTTTTATGCCTGTAGGACCTCTACATCGGTAGATATTGCAAAATAAATGTAACCAAACCGCACTCAGTAAAAAAAAAATGGCGGCCGTTTCAAAAAGTAGGGCCCAAAATGCCTTATTATGGTGGATTTGTCAATAAAATTTATCATATTGCTTCGCCTTAACTGGTCAGACACCGGTGACCAGACACACGATGTAGATAAGCCCGAACAAACATTAAAAAAAAAAACTTCTGAATTGATAACCTCTTCCTTTTAGAAGTCGGTTAAAAATGCAAAATATGGAGAAAACAAACAGGCTCTGTATTCGCGCGGATGCGGACGCCGCACGCACCTCTTTCAAATAGAAGACGCCGCATGTCGCACCGATCTGCGTACGCCGCAGGCCGCATACGAGTATCACATTTTTGACTCCGCCAAGTTTAGGTATCTCAGTCGCAACAAAACAACACTACGCGCACGCACACTTTGAAACCGTTGCTGTCCGCTCGACTTTATACATTACTTAACTAATCTTGGTACTTGAGGCTATTATTTTTTTAATTTTTACTAGCATTGTTGAGTAAAATTTGTTGTTACTTTACTTAATTGCATATTTTGTTAAAAGTAACTAAGTATTATCTGCATGATCATCATGATATTAGCATTACGTAAAATTCATAGGTATGTACCAAATATAAGCCATATAAAACCGGATAAGTGTCAGTTGGACTCGCGCTCTGAGGGCTGACAACAAAATACTTTATAAATAATCGTTTTGTCTACCATTTTTGGAGCATGACATTAATCAGATATTATAGTATCTTTGACAGAGGTTACGGGTCGGCAGAAGCCCGAAAGTCTGACAACCAGTCTTACCAACGGGTATCGTGTTACCCAGTAACTGGGTTGCGTAAGTCAGATAGACAGTCGCTCCACGTGAAATACTAGTATTCAGCTGCATCCGGTTAGACTGGAAGCCGACCCCAACTAGGGTTACCATTTATGTAAGGGAGGATGCCTGACTGGGATGTACAAAATGCCTGATTTTTCAGAAAAATGCCTGTTTATTGTAAAAAAAACTGTAAGTCTTAAAATAAATAATACGCAACAGATAGTTTTAAAGACTGACATTTATTCAAAATAAAAGTATAAACAATTTACGACCAAACTAATTTAGAATAAAGAAACTTACTACACAGTGATATTTTTCCGAAGACATAATTTAAAAAAAGTTTCTCTGCCATTTTGAATTTCATAGTAGATAATAATTATTTATTCGTAATCAACATCCATTATTTATTTATTTCTAAACCAAATTCTGGTAATAAGTTTGGTACTGGTATTATTGGTCCAAAAGTATCAACTTTGTCCAACCATAGTATACAGCGCGGCACTCGTTTTAATATTATTATTTTGATCGTATTTATTGTTTTGCAAACAGAACTTCAGCCGTACTTCCTATACTACTATTACTACCTATACTAGAGCGCGTATGCGCGAGTAGAAAATGTATGAAGAGTTCTTTATTTTTAAGTTTATTAAGTTTAGTATACGTATACAGGACTATCTACTAATAAGCCACAATTTCTTATATGGTAGGTACTTATTTTTAAGTTAAAATATGACTATTGGATCTTGTTATTCTGGTTCCTATTCAGTACTCATTTTCAGGGTTCCGCGCGTCCGATTGAAATAACGGAACCCATCACAGCCGATTTGCTCCGAATCTACTGGACCAATTAAGTTGAAATTTGGTTCACATACGAATTTCTGTGACCCAAACGCGAATGTGTAACGTAAATTTTGAATAAGTATGGGGTTCACTTTTAGGAAAAAGATTGCTTTTGTACCGTGTGACATATCAAATGAAATAGACAAAAATTTACCAATCCCCCTTATCTCCGAAACTACTGAATCTAAAATTTTGAAAAAAAACAGACAATAGTTCTATAGGTAAATTACTCAAAATTGTGCGTACAAACTTACACTTGCAGTTAGAATGTATAATAATATTATGTAACATGTTTTTCAACTTCAATGTTAAGTTTATTTTTGAGAGGTAAAACTAAAAGGCAATAAAAAAAATATATTTTATTTTACCACTTATTGTCGGCGTGAACAATTATCCATGCCAAATTACAGCTTTCTAGTACTTACCAAGAGTCTCAGGAGCTATGCCGCGGACGGACGTCTGTCTGTCTGTCCGCGGCATAGCTCATGGACATGGCGAAACTATAAGGGTTCCTTGATCACAACGGAACCCTAAAAAGGGGCCCCCGTTGGATAGAAAAAAGCTTATGAACGTAATTTCTGCTGTAGGTCTGTATTATGCAAGGTTTTAAAAAATTAATGAATAGAAATAGGTAATAATTTGAAAAGTACTTAGGTTAGTACATTGGAAGGAGTACCTCCAATAAAATCTCTAAGCAATAGAATAACGAAGGGCCGAAATTATAGAAAGCCGAAAGGATAGAAACCGAAATTAAATGCCGATCTCGCAGTGTAGGTATAGGATTTCCGTACAATGAGAGGTTGGTCAGCTTATACATACTGGAACTGTATAGCTTGTTATGTAGCCGTGTGTACTGTAATTGAATATTTTCATTCGATGAGACGTACATTCAATAAGTTAACAGTCTACATCGGTTTCGTCACTGTGTGTGGCTCAGGTGGGCCAGCTAGATAGAAACATCAAAATCGGCGTGTGTGCGGCGCGTTGGCGGCAGCGACTGGCTTGCGGCAGCTAAAAAAGGTACCTAGTCCTTTGACCGCGCCGCCGCCGCCGCCACCGCGCGCCGCCAGAACCATTAAGTAGTCAGTGCAATGTAATTCTTATGAAATTGCAATAAGGTATAAATTAGAATGATTGACATACGCGAGAACTTTTTTTAGTTTGAAATGGATAAAATGATTATTTATTTGTAGTCAAACACCCTAATTTATACCTTAAAACAATGAGAAAAGAGACATTGCAGTCTGCCTAGCCTTTTCCCAACTATGTTGGGGTCGGCTTCCAGTCTTACTGGATGCAGCTGAATTTTACGTGGAGCGATTACCTATCTGACTGGTTATCAGACTTTCGGGATTCTGACGACCCGTAACGACTGTCAAAGATCCACGAATGACAGCTGGGCCACGAGGCACGGAGGAGTCTCGGTATTTAAAGATCACTCATCCACGGACCAACCCCCGCCAAGCGAAGTACTGTTGTACCGGTGAGGCCGTTAGTATTTTTTGTAATAAAACGTTAAATAAAACTAAGCCCGCGGTTAGCACGAGCGTAAAAATCGCCGTTTGTGCTCGCGTGGGAAGGTTTAGGTACCTACCTAGGTTAGGTTGGGTTATATTGACCGACCGGGGAATCGAACCTAGGACCCCACGCTCAGCAAACGCGCACAGACCTGCCTTCGTCCTCTGACGAAGATCGTCTGCTACTGAGCTCAGCTCGGAATGCACCGCCATTTATACTCTCTTGGTGTCGCGTCGCGCCAGCTACGCGATATCGCCGCGATATCGCGGCGACACCATACAAAATGTTCCTATTTTTGGTGTCGCGCTGCGAATCGCCTCCGCTACGCGATATCGCCGCGATATCGCGGCGCTACAAGAACAAAGGAACATTCCTTTGTCGGTGCCGCGCTGCGAATCGCCGCGATATCGCGTAGCTGGCGCGACGCGACACCAAGAGAGTATAAATGGCGGTGCATTCCGAGCTGAGCTCAGTACCAGACGATCTTCGTCACAGGACGAAGGCAGGTCTGTGCGTGTTTGCTGAGCGTAGGGTCCTAGGTTCGATTCCCCGGTCGGTCAACATAACCCAACCTAAGCTAGGTAGGTACCTAAGCTTGACCACACAAACACGAATAACGAAATTGGCAAATTCAATTATTTATTTAAAATTCAAGTTTGTTTTATTTAAGTAGGTACTTTCCTATTTAAGTGATTTCGGAAAAATAACTAAATGTCAACATGTAAAGTGTACTTTCGGCTGCAAAACATTTTTATGAGTAGGTAGAAACTTAAGAATCATTTGAAATCATTGTTACCGCCTGCGCCATCTATTAGCATGGCGAATCAAGTTGCGACCTGAAGTTGGAGCTGACGGTGTGTTTGCGAAAAGACATACTCCAATTAGCGTCAAGCATGTCAGCCAACCATCGCGGAGCGTCTCCCACCTACTTCAGACGTCTAGATTATTCGCCGCGCGCGCCACCATTCTTTTTTTTATATAATTTTCTCTTACCACGCAACAAACGATTGTACCCAACGAATATAATATGCAATAAATGCCTTTCTTAATAATTTCAAATAAAACCAATCATTGAAAGTACCTACAAACAAATCCAAAAACACGAACGGAAGAGGAGGCAGCAACCCTCATCCTGACCCGAGCATCGAATTCAACATTGGTCCTGTCGAGACGGATCTTCGCATCGCATCGAGGATCAGCAAGAAACGGTCAGGCCAGTCGTTCCTGTTCTTCCCATCCCATTTTTCAGTTGTCTAATTCAGTACTGTGATTTTGAAATTCCAGTTTACCTACATCGCGCAAAGTTCGCAACACGTGTCGCCTACCGTCTTGTCTAGCAGTTGGTGTTTAACCGTGAGTAACCTTTGTCTTTCATAAGCCGCTAGAATGAGTGACGACGATTACAAAGAAGCTGATCATAATAATTCGAATATAGGGGATCTTAAAAAGCAAAGGGGTACACTAAAAGGTCGACTTACTTTATTTGAAAAATATATTGCCAAGTATGAAAACGTTGAGATGTCTGAACGACAGCAGGCAGAACTTCTCTTACGCATGGAGTCAGTCTCCAGTCTGCTAATCGCGTTTACCAAGATTCAAGACAAAATCGAAAAAATATTAGATGACAGTGAACTAGATAAACAAATAGAGTATAGGGCATCTTTTGAAGATCAATATTTTAGTATCATGTCCGTTGCAAAATGCTTAACCGACGTTGCAAAAATAAGTGATGCGAATGATAGTTTTAAATGTTCAGGTGCGCATTTTAGTAATTTTAGTTCTATTAAATTACCGCAGATTACACTACCCTCTTTCGATGGTTCATATGATCACTGGCTCGAGTATAAAAATTCCTATTTGTCTATGATTCATAAACGAAGTGATTTAGACGCAATTCAGAAGTTCCATTACCTGAAGTCTTCGCTCAGTGGTTCAGCACTCCAGGTTATAAGTGCATTAGAGTTTACTGCCGCTAATTATATCCACGCATGGGAGTTGTTGGAGAATAGGTACCACAATAATCGTCTGTTAACCCACAACCATGTGAAATCATTGTTTAATGCACAATCCATTAACAAAGAATCCCCTTCGTTAATCAGAGAATTAATCGATGTAGTGTTACGTAACCTACGAGCACTCAAATCCCTTGACGAGCCCACCGAAACGTGGGACACTGTAGTCATTTACATTATAGTATCAAAGCTAGATTCTTTCACTGAACGTGAGTGGGAGAATTACTTAGGCTCAATTTCTACTGGTATTCATAAAACCAAAACAAAATTAGATGATTTGTTGTGTTTTTTACGTAATCGTGCCGATATGTTAGATATGGTTCACAGTAACCATACTCGAAGTACACAGGATAATAAACCTAGCAATAAGTTTGATAATAAAAGGCACTCGAGTGCTGCAGTACACCAATCACAAAGCTATGTGTCGACGCGTAAAAATACCGGTACATCCGAAACATCAAAACAGCCTTGTTTTTTGTGTGGGCAAAATCACCCGTTATTTATTTGTTTTAAATTCCTTAACTTAACCGTTCCGGACAGAATTAGATTCATTGATAACTCCAAGGACCTGTGTCGTAATTGTTTACGTACAGGTCACCTAATTACCGAATGCATATTCGGGCCGTGCAAGCAGTGCAAGGAAAAACACAATACTTTACTGCACAATGAAAATAACAATGTTATGGCAACCATACCGGCATCGTCAGCGACGAGTGCTGATGAAAAACCGGTATCTGTCGTATCATGTGCGAATAATTTGCTAATCGATAATGCGCCTTCCGTACAGTTACCACAGGTATTATTATCCACTGCACTAGTCGAAGTCATGGATAGTAATAGTAAATATCATACAGCTCGAGCGCTGATAGATAGTGGTAGCCAAAATTGCTTTATTTCAGAAAACCTTTGTAAACGTTTAAACGTATCAGTAATACAGTCCACTATACGAATATCGGGCGTGGGACAGTCGGTCTCACAATCGAATAAATTATGCGATATCAACATGCGATCGAAAACGAGTAACTTTAATATTTCTCTTAGATGTTTTGTTTTGCCGTGCATTACGACGAGTTTGCCGGCAACTCATATTGTCTATGACACTATCCACATTCCAGACAACGTATGTCTTGCGGACCCAACGTTCAACATACCGTCAGAGATAGATTTACTAATTGGTGCGGACGTATTTTGGGATTTGTTGGATATTGATCGAATTCGATTATCCAATGGTCCATACCTACAGAATTCGAAGGTAGGGTGGTTAATTTCGGGACCCGTTTATAATAAATCAAACATTAATAATATTCAGTGTAATTTTGTACAGCAGTCGACTACAGATACACAACTACGTAAATTTTGGGAACTAGAAGAACTTGTAAGTTCAGGTTCTATTCTTACCGAAGAAGATCGTAAGTGTGAAGAATCTTTCTTTAGCACTACTACACGAGATAGTAATGGTAGGTTCTCAGTGAGAATTCCATTGAAGGAATCAGCTGACGCGCTCGGAGAATCATATGAAAACGCAAAATCTCGTTTCTTATCATTAGAACGCAAGTTAGATCGGTCTCTTTCTTATAAAAGGTTGTACAGTGACTTTATACGTGAATATATTGAACTAGGGCACATGTCTCTAATAAACGAATACGCATGGCCACACTATTTTCTCCCGCATCATGGAGTATTCCGCGAACACAGTACGACTACAAAATTGCGTGTAGTGTTTGATGCTAGTGCCACAACTACTTCAAATAAGTCATTGAACGATATACAGATGATAGGACCTCCTCTTCAAAATGATATTCTTTCTATTTTACTTCGTTTTCGGCAATATAAATATGTTGCCTGCGCTGACGTGGAGAAAATGTACCGGCAGGTACTGGTGCATCACGATCAGCGCAACCTTCAGTTAATATTATGGCGGGAAAATGCATCGGATGAATTAAAAATATACCGACTCAACACGGTTACGTACGGAACCGCGTCGGCTCCATACCTAAGTATGCGTTGTTTACGTCAACTCGCACAGGAAACGGAAGATAAGGTCATTGCTAAGGTCATAAACGAAGACTTTTTTGTCGATGACTTAATTACTGGTGATAACGATCCCCAAGTTTTGTTAAAAACATGCGAAAAAACTTCGGAGGTTCTAAAATCGGCCTGCTTTCCTTTGCGGAAGTGGACATTCAGTTATGACGTAAACATAGAAGCATCTAAAGAATTAGCTATCGGGGAACAATGCCAAAATAAAACTCTCGGTTTAGGCTGGCAAGTCGATAAAGACGAACTTTATTTCACTACCAACTTAGAAAATAAATCTAATAAGGTTACTAAGCGAAGTATGATGTCGGTGATTTCACAAATCTATGACCCGCTAGGTATTTTGTCGCCGACAGTAATTATAGCAAAAATGTTGCTTCAAAAATTGTGGCTATGTAAAATCGATTGGGATGATTCGGTTCCTAACGATATCGAATGCTTGTGGAATCGATTCCTTCAAGACTTATCCTCATTAGGCAATATTCGTGTCCCTCGTTACGTCATGAGTGAATGTACATATAATAGTGAGTTACATATTTTCACTGACGCTTCACAAGACGCGTACGGTGCCTGCGCATACGTACGCACTTACGCGGATGAGTCATCTATAGTAACTACGAAGTTGTTATGTGCTAAAAGCAAGGTTGCGCCAGTCAAAACAGTATGCACCATTCCGCGACTTGAGTTATGTGGCGCTTTACTAGGCGCACGATTATATCAGAAAATTATAAGTTCATTAAGATTGACTTTCACCAAAGTAGTTTTCTGGACTGATTCCACCATAGTCATGGGCTGGATCAGAATGTCACCTCATAGTTTAAAGACGTTTGTTCAGAATCGTGTCTCACAAATAAACGAGCTTACAGGTGATGCAATTTGGTTGCATGTTAACGGTAAAGATAACCCGGCTGATATAGTGTCGAGAGGGCTTCCTCTAAACGAGCTTCAGACCAATAACATGTGGTGGCACGGGCCAGTCTTTTTACAACAGCATAAATTCGATTATTCAAGCGATATTTCCATAGATAAAGATCAATTGCCCGACTTAAAGGCACAACATGTTAGTATGGTGTGTAGTAATTCAAATGATAATGCTGGCCTAATAGATTTCAACAGATTCTCCTCATTTAATCGATTACGGCGAGCGACAGCCTATGTACTACGTTTTATAGGTAACACGCGTACGAGTAAACATTATCGCAAAACCGGTTCGTTATCTGTCGATGAGTTAGACGCCTCAGTTGTAATGCTCGCACGGCTCGCGCAAGTGCAATCATTCTGTAACGAATATAATGATTTAACTAAGCGATCGGTTGTGAAATCTAAAAGAATAATTGGCTTGGATGTTTTTCTTGATGAATTTAAATTAATACGCGTTGGTGGACGATTAAGTAACTCGTCATATTTCGATTATAATAAAAAACATCCAGTGCTATTGTGTAGTAAGCATAGATTCACAGTGTTGTTGTTTTCATATAAACATAAACAATTGTTGCACGGTGGACCTCAGCTCCTGTTGGCTTGTGTGCGTGAGGCTTGGTGGCCGCTCGGAGGCCGAAACCTAGCGAGGAAAACGGTACACGACTGCGTCACGTGCACGCGCATCAAAGGGAAGACCATACAGCCTCTCATGGGTAACTTGCCGGCTGAACGCTTGGAACCCGGCTTCCCTTTTATGCGCTGCGGCGTTGACTACGCGGGGCCGGTGATGATTTTGAACCGTAGGGGGAGGGGGGCTAGTCTCACTAAAGCGTACATATGTTTATTTGTTTGTTTATGTACACGTTCCATTCATCTCGAGTTAGTTACAAGTCTTTCAACAAAGGATTACATACTTGCATTAAAACGTTTCATATCACGTAGGGGTATGCCGGCCGAGATAATGTCAGACAACGGTAAGAATTTCGTAGGGGCTGAAAAAGAATTAGTTTCTTTCATTGAAAATAATAGTAAGGATATTAGTGATTTCGCTTCAAATAACAATATTAAATTCAGCTTCATTCCTCCGTATGCTCCTCATTTTGGCGGTTTGTGGGAAGCAGGGGTGAAATCGTGTAAGCACCACCTGCGACGAGTAGTGGGGGGTACTAATCTCACTTACGAGGAATTCAGTACGGTGTTGGCACAAACTGAAGCCATTCTGAATTCCCGTCCCTTAACAGCTCTGTCCACAGATCCTAACGACCTACAACCCCTTACCCCTGCCCATTTCCTCATCGGCAGGCCACTGACCGCTCCAGCCTACCAAGACTTGACTGCTACACCGACTCATCGACTGCAGCGCTACAACGTGATCGAGCAGATGAGGCAAAGCTTCTGGAAGCGATGGGCCACAGAATATGTGTCGGAGCTGCAGACGCGGACTAAGTGGAAGACTCGTCAAGATTCCATTACGCTCAATCAACTTGCTCTAATCAAAGACGATAACCTACCTCCACTCAGGTGGAAACTAGGAAGGATTATCCGAATTCATCCGGGTGCTGACGGAATCTCAAGAGTGGCTGACCTACTCACGGCTTCAGGTGTCACACGCAGAGCGTTTTCAAAAATATGCCCGCTGCCAGTGCCGCTGTCAATATCTGATGTGCCGTCCTGCTGATCCTGTTGGAACCTGCTACTTCCAAGGCCGGGCCTATGTTACCGCCTGCGCCATCTATTAGCATGGCGAATCAAGTTGCGACCTGAAGTTGGAGCTGACGGTGTGTTTGCGAAAAGACATACTCCAATTAGCGTCAAGCATGTCAGCCAACCATCGCGGAGCGTCTCCCACCTACTTCAGACGTCTAGATTATTCGCCGCGCGCGCCACCATTCTTTTTTTTATATAATTTTCTCTTACCACGCAACAAACGATTGTACCCAACGAATATAATATGCAATAAATGCCTTTCTTAATAATTTCAAATAAAACCAATCATTGAAAGTACCTACAAACAAATCCAAAAACACGAACGGAAGAGGAGGCAGCAACCCTCATCCTGACCCGAGCATCGAATTCAACAATCATCTTAATTTACCTACACACCCGTAAAGTTGACAACATACGAGTAGGAGATTAGAACTAACCTAGGTACCTACTTACTTTTAATTTACAATGATCAATATTATATCCGTGAATTCTTCTCTAAGTAATAAAATTATGCTCAATATGTATAATACGCATAATTGGCGCAATGCGGGTGTACTATAGGTACCTATAGCTCTGCCGAATTCTTTGGGGATTACAGGCGTGATGTTTAAGAAATACTCGGTGATAATAACTTAATTATGTGTAATGAATGAGTAATCCAATTATAAAATATATAGTAGGTAACTCCTTACAAACTGCCTCGTTGGTCCAGTGGTCGCAAGTACAACTGCGCTTGAGGTCCTGGGACAGTGACGGACGTGTAATGTTAAACAGCCGTTCGCATTCAGACGTTGTACTCGAAATGACTCTCAGACAGCTGATATCACGCACTCGACTGCTAGCGGAGCCCTAGCGCTCTAGAAGCCGCCACACGCCGCCGGCCGCCGCCGCCGCCGCTTCTGTCCGCCCGTGCTCATTGCCGAGTCCCGACTCGTAGTTGCCCAGTTTTTTTTATTATCAATAACTGAATGCCAGCCTTATGAATGAAAGTAGGTAAGAATTTTGAATTCTGGAAGCTCTCATTGTGCACGCTTGTAAATTCATGTGGCAGGAGCAGCTGGCTTGCGGCAGGTTCAAAAGGTACCTACAAGTCCTATGACCGCGCCGCGCGCCGCCAAAACAATTAGTAAGTCATTGCAATGTAACTCTTAAATGATTGCAATAAGGTATTGATTAAAATGATTGACATGTGCGAGAACTTTATTAGAAATGGAGAAATCATTGTTTTTTAGTCAATTTCGTCAAAAATCCTAATTTAAACTGCAATGACCTACTATTTTGCTAATGATTTGATTTCACTTATGGACATAGACGTACTTTTTTATACGTCTATGACTTTGGAATAAAACGCCCACGAATCGCCGTGCTTGTGTGGTCAAGTTAAGGTACCTACTTAATTAAGTTAGGTTTGGTTTAAATTTCGACGAACCGGGGAATCGAACCTAAGACCCCACGCTCAGCAAACACGTATAACTCCTACAGATGGGGTGTATCTGTAGGAGTCATACGAGAAACACACCCCAAAGCGCTGAGTGGAGGCAAAGCCCTCAGCTAGTATGTGTGCAGTAAAGCACTCCCACCCACACCTTTGCTGAGCGTGGGTCCTAGGTTCGATTCTCCGGTCGATCGACATAACCCAACCTAACCTAAGTAGCCACCTAAGCAAGACCACACAAGCATGAATGACGAAATTGGCAAATTCGGTCTTGCTTTTAGAAAGTATTTGTGGAAAGTTTTCTGTGTGAGATGTTGTACATTTGTACAAGACCGGTAGTTTCCAATTTATGTGATTATTGACGTTACACGTCCGTGTTTGGGTCATAGAAATTCATGTGTAGGTACCAAATTTCAACTAAATTGGTTCAGTATATTCGGAGCAAATTGTCTGTGACAGACAGCCAGCCAGGTAGACACACGAGTGATCCTATAAGGGTTCTGTTTTTCATTCGGTCGTACGGAAACCTAAAAATGCAAAAAAAGAAGACGCTGAATTCGCGCGGACGCGGATGCCGCTCGCATCTCTTTCAAAGTAAAGCCGCTGCCCGCCGCGGCCGCGCCGATCCGCGTACACCGCCAATAAATTTATTTTATTATGTTTTTAAGCATGAATAAATTAAAGACTTTTAAAAAAGATCTTAAGTTTATAAATTAACACTTCTTTGAATACAGTATGTAGTTTGAATCATCTCCAGGGATTGTTTACATCAGCGCTATCTAGCGAATTATAGTGGAACTACTACTACATAGGATCATGTAGGGCTGTGCAGTTGCACTGAAAATAATAAATAAATCGATCGATTCAATTATATAATGCGACGGGCAGTAAACTGTTTGATGCATCAATTAACTGGAAAAGGATTTTTCAATCTAATTAAATAATTACTTAACATAAAACATTATTTTGAATTTATTTGTAATCTGGATGTGTTAGGTACTTAAATAAAATTAGGATAAACATACGTTAAATACCATTTACTAACACAGTAACGGCTTAGAATATTATCAAACTGCCATTGCATCCTATACCTATTTCGGTACGGTAGCAGAATCTGTCAGTTCGAATATTTACTCACACTAAAATTGTTATCGACGCATTTTATTTATTTAATTGGAAAAGGCTTTATGACGTCTCACGTCCGCCACCTGACGGCGGCGGCGGCTCGCTCAGCAAGCGATAGTTTATTATACGGCGTTTCACGAGTTGATTGAGCTTCAGTTTGCGTGCAGTTCTTAACGAGTCTACAAGTAATACTGTCTACAAGTAGTCATCTACAGTCTGTGAAAAAGGGTACTTACCCTTTTACCCCTTCGAGTACCAACGTGTGCTAACTATTTTGTAATTCCTAAATTAGTTTGATTATTGCAGCTAAGTATGTAAATTAAGGGAACATTATTAAATGTGCTGAATATAATTTGAAATGTGATTCTTTATGTAATTTGATAACATGTATATATGTGCTTATATTAAATAAATATAATACTAATCTGTGTTATTTCCCACAAAATATGTTATTCGACTCAATGCATTAAGGCTCGTCCAGACCAGCGTGACAGAACGGCGCGACGCGACTCGCACAATACAATTTCTAAGAAAACTTCACGGTATAATAATAGCCGATGAACGAAGCTTTATTCAGTCGATCGACTTTAAAAGACTTAAATCGATTCTGTTTTAGCACAGCACTATTTGTGCTGAAAAGATGGCGATGGCGCAGAAGTGATTTTTCATAAAATAATACAACTTTTTATTTTCATTTTATTATCCATGCTGTATTAAAAATTGGTAACTATTTAAAAAATACTTTTTTTATTATCGTGATTTCATTTGACGAGAAATCTAAACAAGCTCGGATTCGTTCGTCGGTTCATCGGCTGAGTTCGACCGTTCGGCCGACGACTTCCGAGCTGAATTTAAGTTCTGTGCGCGAGCCGTTACGGTTGTCAGAAGAAAAATTATACTTACTCACAGAAAATGAACGTTGAGTTGTTAATTAGTTTAGTACAGGGGAAGCCTGTCCTTTATGATGTGAGGTGTGCTTCTTACAAGGATAACAGAACCAAAGACAGGATATGGAGGCAAATTGCAACGGAATTGCAATCAACAAGTAAGTACTTCTTTACTTACTTAGAATGATTTAAATCGGTAGGTACCTACCTTCATAAAGGCCTATTCAGATATTATAAGCGATATCGCTGTCACGCTACTACTACTAAGTACCTAAGTATACTGGTTCGCCTTCTGGCTTAGTCACTTTGGACCAGTACCTATAGCTACCGATCGCGACAGCGATATCTCTATCACTGAATGGGCTTTTACATACCGAGACCCCTCCGAGCCTCGGAAAGCACGTTATGCAGTAGGTCTCGGCTCTCATTTGTAGATCTATGACAGTCGTTACGTTACGGGTAGTTTGAAGCCCAAAAGTCTGACAACCAGTCTTTCCAGGGGGTATCGTGTTACTGCGCGATAAAAAATGGCGCGCCGCGATTTGAACGGAACAAAGAAAGCGGGAAGTAGTTACTTACCTATCTGTTCGTACGGGATCGATTTATACCTAACGTGATTTTTATCGCGCAGTTAGCAGTGTTTGATTTTCAACGCTCTGCGTTGAGCGTTGAATTAATGCGACATACAATGATATGAAGTTCTGTCTGTTGTGAACGCACGGGCGTGAAAAAGTCGCCTGCGTTGGTCAGGTAGGTGCACCGGGCAGACGTGCCGCATGGCAATGCCGAGCCCAAGAACGCGTAGATAGATAAAACATTTGAATAATACCGATTATTCAAATGTTTTATCTATCTACGCGTTCTGTACGGTAATGAAAGTAATTATATATTTGATATTAGTTACTTGTCGGACGTCATTGGGCGATATCGGTTGAAGAAGCGTAGGTACGTACGGACTCACTTAATTTTTGGTTCGATTGGTTAACTTCAGCCAACAACGTGGCGACTTACATACGAGCATAGTTCGGCCGATGAGGCGATGACCGATTTAATTATTCCACCGCGGTTTTTTTTTACAACCGTGGGAGCGTGGGCTAAATGATTGCGAGAGGGTTTAGAATGCTTCTGAGCACACATAGTCAAAATTTTAAAACGCAATAGCCAAAAGACCCATCTAAAAGAAATAGAAAAAAAATGGTAAGTATTAGAATGAATAAAACTAATGGATGTAGGTACCTAACGTTTAACATAAATAAATATTTCCAATAAGTATTAAAAATCACAAACATAATAACTTGACATCTATACCTAGATGTCAAGTTATTATGTTTGTGATTTTTTGCAAAGTCATGCATCAGTCACTCAAAAACCATTGTGCTGATTAGAAGATCTAAGCGATCAAAAAGATAGAAAAAACCGGCCAAGTGCGTCGGGGCACGCACAATGAAGGGTTCCGTAGTTGGGATGAATTTAGCCTAAGAACAAACTTAATATTGTAGTGAAAAACCTGTTCTCCGATTCATTCCAACTGCAAATGTAATTTTGTGCGCTCAATATTGAGAGATTTACGATATTATTTTAAGACCAGACTTCTTATAGGTTTTCCTGTAATTCTATGAGTAAAGAACCATTCTCAGTATTTTATTTTTATTTTAGGCTCAGTAGTTTAGGAGATAAGGGGGGGATGGTAAATTTCCATCTATATTCTTAAAAAAATTCTTTAAAAGTATTTATTTTAAAATTATAAAAAAATACATTTGAGATCCTTGCAACAAGCCCTTTCATTTGATATGTCACACGCTATAGTTTGTAATTTGACCTCCATATTCAAAATGTATTTATTTCCGTTACACGTTCGTGTTTGGGTCACAGAAATACATATGTGTACCAAAGTTCAACTGAATCGGTCCCTTAGATTTGGAGGGACCGATTGGAAGTAGGGTGACCACGCAAAAAAATTCGAGGGACTTTTATTGGGTTTCCAATATAATATTAGGGAAAGCGATCAACTTGGAAGTAGCGCTCGCCGGTCGCTGCCGCGGCGTAACATGGAACATAGTACTTACAATTAGTTTCTAAAAATTAAAAATTTACGCCGCTTATGTGGCACCTCGACCAAATGGGTTAGGTTAGGTTAGAACTGTGACCAACCGCGCGCGAGCCGAGCGAGCGGTGCCGCGGCAGCAGCCGGCGAGTGCTACTTCCAAGTTGATCGCTTTCCATAATATTATATTGGAAACCCAATAAAAGTCGTTACCAATAAAAGTTGGTTGCAGTTACTTGACTATTTTTACTTCACCTTTCACCATGGATACCCTACATTAATGATATGGCCAAACGTCGACTGAACTGACATATCATTAAACGTTGACTTTTAAACAATATGGCCAATGTTAGCTGGTCATTTCATGAAATGATCAATTCTAAGATCTGGCCACGACATATACATAGTTATATGTGGCGTACTTTCCCACACTAAAGCACGTGAAAACAATATTTATAACGTTTATTCAATTTTCTTTTAGCCGATGCTGTAAAGCTTAAGTGGAAGGGTCTTCGTGACAGTTACTCGCGTCACTTAAGGACCCAAAAAACTACTACTGGCCAAGGAGCCAGATACGTTAACTGGCAATGGGCCGAGGCCATGGAATTTATGAAACCCCATCTAAGCTTCGCACCGACGATATCTAACCTTCCTGAGAATGTGTCTGAAGAAACGACTCCAGAACACATATCTGCAGTTCAGGCAACAACGCCGCGACGACGCGGACGACATCTTCCTGCTGCAGAAAGTTTGCCGGAAAACCGTAATTTGAATATGGACCGGGTTTTGGAGTATTTAGCGGCAAAGAAAAATCAATTCCAGGCAGCAGATGCCACGGATCTTATGTTTTTGGCATTCGCCAGGGCAATCAAATCTTTTTCCCCTCGGCGGCAGTCAGAAATAAAATTTAAAATTGCTCAAATAATAAGGGAGGAGGAGCTTGATCATATACGAGAATCGTTTGACATCGAACCGTCGTATTCACCACTCGCGACCACCCCAACACACACCAACACCACTCCATCGTATAGAAACTCCCCCTCACCCCCTCCTCACACCACCACTCCACCATCCTCCCATTCTCGTATCTCCTCACCAGATCCATCCATCAACAATAACCCACCACAATCACCACACACTAACACATCATACTCACAGCGACACACACCATACGGCCATACAGCAACGTACACCTCGTTGTCCCAGCAACACACACCATACGGTAACTCCAACCGAACACAGATACCACATACTAACACATCACTCTCCCAGCAACACACACCATACGGTGACACCAACCGACCACAGATACCACATACTAACACATCACTCTCCCGGCAACACACACCATACGGTGACACCAACCGAACACAGATACCACATACTAACACATCACTCTCCCAGCAACACACACCATACGGTGACACCAACCGAACACAGATACCACATACTAACACATCACTCTCCCAGCAACACACACCATACGGTGACACCAACCGAACACAGATACCACATACTAACACATCACTCTCCCAGCAACACACACCATACGGTGACACCAACCGAACACAGATACCACATACTAACACATCACTCTCCCAGCAACACACACTATACGGTGACACCAACCGAACACAGACACCACATACTAACACCTCATTCTCCCAGCAACACACACCATACGGTAACACCAACCGAACACAGACACCACATACTAACACATCACTCTCCCAGCAACACAAACCATACGGTGACACCAACCAAACACACACACCACATCCTAACACTTCATTCTCTCAGCAACACACACCATACGGTGACACCAACCAAACACAGGCACCACATACTTACCCCTCACTCTCCCAGCAACACACACAATACGGTAACACCAACCAAACACAGACACCACATACTTACCCCTCACTCTCCCAGCAACACACACAATCCGGTAATACCAACCAAACACAGACACCACATACTAACACTTCATTCTCCCAGCAACACACACCATACGGTGACACCAACCAAACGCAGACACCACATACTTACACCTCATTCTCCCAGCAACACACACCATACGGTAACACTGACCAAATACTGACCACACATACTAACACCTCATCCTCCCAGCAACACACACCATACGGTAACACCAACCAAACACCGACACCACATGCTAACACTTCATGCTCCCAGCAACACACACCATACGGTGACACTAACCAAACACAGGCACCACACACTACCACACATTCACCATCCTTTGGCACTAACCCCGATCAAGAAGGAACTACTTCAATTCGAAATTTTTTCTCTACCTATGCTATAAGCGAGTAACTTTTTCTTCTTCTATGCATACAAATAAATAATTATTGTATACTCGTAATTTTAAGTTTATGATTGCTTTCATTGGTTTTAAGTCATTCAAATCAAAGATCGTGAATGTCCTACTTTAGACTTTTTGTGTTATTTTATTAAATCTGATTTTATTAAATAATCTTGTCATTTTAACCACGCAACCCTGCTACCTGTTCTTAGCTATGTTTCATGAAAATCAGCATATAATGTAATTTGCAAATAATCAGCTCTTTTCTAATTAATTGAAGTCGGAATTCTGCCTTGCAATGCTAATTTATTTCATTTTCACTCGTCCGATCGACTTGGAATTTGGTACACTATAGGTACTTACACATTTTTTTAATGTCAGCACATTAATGTGATCTTGACCTGATGTTGCAGCCTAACCAACACCTAGTGAACTTACAGCAGAAGTAGGTATCGTATTTGGGCAAAAGTTCAAAATTTACAACATTATACTACTTTTAAACATTGTACAGACGCCAGCAGGTCAATCTACCCGAAACTGTCAAATTTTCCCAATCAACTTTGAACCTTATGCTTTAGTGATAAAGTTGAAAATCTATTAAAGTAATTTGACAAATTGTAGTAGGTTGATGTGCTGGCGTCTGTACCTACTTTAAATTAATTAGGTATGGTTTCATAATCATTGATAAGTAATAAATAAAATGTGGTAAACATGTTTAAAAATGCATGGTACTTACCATGCATTTTTAAACATGTTAACAAGTTGACAACCACATTGTGAACAAGTTATTCTGCGAGCAACCCAATGCTAAATACTTATTTAGCATTGGGTTGCTCGCAGAATAACTTGTTTTAATTGCTGTATCGGCGATCGATAACATATACAATAGATAGAACGATCCATCCATCTACTGTATGGGCGAGTCCAATTCCGTAATATCTAAACCAGTGCGTTGCTTTATGCCTACCGCATAAAAAAACGTGTCCTGATACTGTCACCGGTGACAGGGGTGACAGTTCACACGATTTGATGAATTAGAGCTCTCACACCCCGCCCGCACCGCGCAGCTACCTCAGGAAACGTCTTAATTAAGGTCTCAGTATAGCTAGCGGGCGTTTTAGTTGTGATTTTTGTACACTTTTCCCCGCACCAACGTACTTATCACTGGCGATGAGAATTTTGCCTACCACGTGTTGCAAATGTCTAGTTAGATATGTGCAATTTGGAATTCTACATACGTTCTACCAAAACCTATGGAGAAGACTGATTCCGCGGGTAAAAAACGAAAGGCCATCAAGCTCAGCGCATTAATTGAGGGTACCTACAAACCAACAACCGTTTTAGTTTTACCTAAAGCAGTTGAAGATGTGTTCTACGAAGAAATTTTATCATTACGGGACAACCATTTAATTTTTACCCCCAAATGTGTCGGATTGGGTGAGCGTCACAACTTGTACGCGGCGTCTCAACAAGCAAGGGAATCTAATTCTCAATGAGCAGCGAGATTGCGAGGACCGACAGAAAAATACGGCTTTCTGAACGGAGGCACTCTGGGACAGGGGATGCAGTCAGGACGAGAGATGGAGAAGCTGTACACAGCAGCTCTTCAAGATAGCGGATAAAGAAAAAAGTGGTAGTACCTAGTTGTAGTGAAGGTGAAATGAACCAATGAACGAATCATAAATCGGCTGACTGTAGATTCGCAAGTTACGTTTGTAAAAAGTGTCACGTAAAAGGCCACTTGCGCAAAATGTGTCTAAAAGTGAACGTATGAATACGTACAGGTGAATGGCGGTGACAAGGGTGAAGATGATGATGACGGTAAGCTGTATTATATCCGTTCATCCAGGGATTCGCAGCGCTGATAACAGTGCGGATTATTTTTCCTGCGCGAGCTTGACGCGCACGGTAGGTACTCCAGTGCGCGTGCACCGACCAGTGTAGTGTTGTACAATAGTGATTGCGAAGTATCATAGGAATACGACCGAGCGGCTTATGCTTGCTTTGTTGTAGACTGAAGCATACCCGTGACATTCGATAAATTATGCGAGGAGACAAGATAGTGACGTAGTTTTAAGACTAGTAAAAGACTTTATTTTGAATGGTTGGCCGAAGATAAACGATAAAAAACCGCACTACTTTGTAGATCACAATAAGCCTAAATCGTCGTGTAGACTAGCGCGAAGCGACACCGGTAATTGTTCTACCCTGAACTTTTCTTGGAAATTGTATTGTTCGAGTCGTCGCGCTAGTCTGCAAAAGGCTTTATTTCGCATAAGTATGACGTCACCGGTCTATCACCCACCTAGTAACGGCCAGGCCAAAAGTTTTGTTAAGGTAATTAAAAAGGTAATCAGTTCACTCTGCTAATGGGTTGTCCTCTGCGCAATTGGTGTTTGCACAAGATAAGGTCGCGATTAGATCTCATGGATCCAAAGTCATCGGCACCATTGTCACCGTCTGTATCTATCGTTGTAAAAAAAATCAACAGTGTAAGCAAACTAAGCAACAAGAGATAAATAAAACAAAATATTACGAAAAAAAATCGATGTTGTAATACTTGTAATACACAAAAAGTGTGTTAATAAAGCAAGTTATATATGGTGTAAGGGCGTCATACTTAAAGAACATGAAACGTTTTGTAATTTGTAAAATACAGTAATAATTCAGAAAGTTACAAAAGGCACATAAATCAGCTGATGGTTTTTATATGAATAAGTAACAGTTATGAGTAATGTACAAAATTCGAAAGTGAACTTCAGTCAGTTCGAGTCCAATCATGTTTAGCTTATGTATCGGCACACAATTTTTTTCATTGCATTGATAATCAATTAATTAAATAAACACAAAATTAACTTTTGAAAATAAATAACTATAGTAGCAGACCAATACTAAGTGTGTAAAAATTAACAACATTTAGGCAATGATATTATAAGTAAAAAGAGGTAGACAGGTTATAAGCGCTAATTAGCCAATTTTTCGTCGTCTTGTGTCTTTTTTGCTCCCTATAATTACAACATGCTGCCCTACTTCCACGTGTAAAGTAATAGTTCGTCGTGCCGTTTTTGAACATCGAATCGAATAAGTAAGTTATCTCTACTTACTTCTTTTTACTTATATCATTGCATGTAGGTATACAATTTTGAATATTTATAATGTCAAAAGAACATTGCTCTAATCGCCCTATGAATTGTCTGGTTAAAATGTGATGTTGGAGGGTAAGAATGGCACATAAACAACAGACTTGAAGACTCGAAACTTCAACAAACTTGGTGATCGTGAACAGCTACTATAAGTACACAAGCTTATGCATAATTTATATGATACGTGATGAAAGTATCAAAATTAAAAGTCATTTATTCAAACTAGGCTGAGAATCAACTCTTTTGAACGTCAAAATTACATAAGGCAGTCCCCCAAAACGCCCACCCTTCACCAGATCCTATTGCTTTAGCTGGGAAGAAGAAGTGGCGCAATAAACTCCCCAACAGCACAGCTGTAGGTTCAGTTAGAAGAACTTGATGCACAATATATCGCAATGACAAAGAAGAAGACAGATATTTACAACCGCTCGATTCGCTATAAAATTCATTTGTTAAGGTTCGTTTAGGAAGGGGAAAGCTAAAAAATGGTAACTATTGTAACTTTCGTTCTCAGGGCCCGTTTCAACTGTCCCTGTTTCTTGTAATACCTATAATATAAATTAGAGGTTGTAGAAGTAATCTGCGAATTTATCACGTATGCCATAAACCACCCTAGGTGCCCTTCTGTTTTGAGAGGGATCAATATCAATCATTTGACGATCTGGACATTCAGCCAGCAAAGCCTGTTGGTAACCGTCTTCGCAATTTTGAAATCTTAAATAGTTATGAAGAACGCAACAAGAAGACACAAGAAGAGGTATTTTATCTGCTTTCAGTTCTATAGGCCTTAAAAATATCCTAAACTTCATTGATAAAATGCCGAATGCATTTTCTACAACACGGCGTGCTACACATAAATGTTTATTAAAAGTATCCTTCCGCAAATCATCTCTAGACTGTACGTAGGGGTAGGGCCGCAATAAATATGTGGATAACGCAAACGCCTGATCTCCCACTAGTACATGTGGAGAAGGTTCCACTTGGCCAGGTAAAGGCTTGTCATCGGGAATATTAAATTCACCCCTATCGAATTTTTGACCAATTAGCGACTCTTCGAACACTCCTCCGTCGCTGTTTCGGCCATACCCTCCAACATCAATACTAATAAATTCATATTCAGGGCCAACAACTGCTAAAAGGACAATGCTGTGTTTTTTTAAATATGAGAAATATGCCGATCCAGCGTTATCGGGACACTTTATTGTAACATGCTTACCATCGATGGCCCCGATACAATTAGGGAATCCCCATTTTTCTTTGAATTTTTCTGCTACTGTTTCCCAGCGGCTTTTGGTAACATTTGGCATATATTGTGTCTTCAGGTTTTTCCAAATGGCTTCACAAACTTCAAATATAATTTGTGATGCAGTTGAGACTCCCACTCGAAAGCTATGCGCTATAGTAGGTAAGCTGTCCCCTGTGGCTAGATATCTGTTGAATAAAGAAATAGTACAGAACATTTTGGAGCAAGTGAGCAAAGTTTTTTTGTGTGTTCTTTTTAAGTGATTTGAAAATCGTCGTTTGATACGCGTGAGTATTTTGTCATTGCACTCGAGGTGGCATTGCAGCCCGAGCCGAAGTATCAAACGACGTTATTCCACACGCTTACAAAGGAAATCATTCTTTAGACTTTTTATATTGTTTTCCAACAACTATCGATATTGCACGACCGTGCAACATCTCACACAGAAAACTTTCAAGACCCACCGTGTACATTCGAACACGGCAGATACACGCAGTTTAAATCCCTATTTTTACTGTAAAATAAGGGCTAATATGGTCTGTGAATTATTTTACTTTATGGCCTGACGGATAATCGACTAAATCGAACGCAACAACAATAACTAACTATATATATGAGCAAAATTTGAAAAAAAAAAATTGAAACTGGCAACAGTGGCAACTCTAGTACGTCAACGGAGCGCGGAACTTAATGGCCGCGAGTGGGCGCTCGGCAAAGAATTTCGGTGTTTTTTATTGTTTTTGTTTGTAAATCGCCGGAAAGTGGTGTTATTTCGATTATTAAGTAGTTTTTACATCGTGGTAGATAATATTTTCGCTAAATAACATCGTATTATACCAGTTTTGAACCAACCAAAAAAATGTAAACAAACCCAATAGTGAAAAAAGTGAATGTTGTGATATTGCGAGTTTTGTGAGTGTTTTGTGTGTGTAGTCGTCAGGTAAGTGTTTAATCATTAATTATTATGAAATAAAAAGACGATTTAGATAGATAAGATTTGAACGAAAATACCACCAAGAAATATTTTTTGCATCAAATAATGTTACGTAATCAAACGTTTCGTACCTACTCAATAGTCGTAATTTTTTGTTTTTATTTTCTGTGTTTGTCTGTAAAAAACGCTGTTCTTAGATAATTTATCTATTCATAATGTAACGTTGTAAAATTTCAAGTGAATTGGTGCAGTAGTTTTATCAGAAATCGTCAATTCAATGAACAAAAGAAATCCTGATAACAATGTTTACTTAACAATACAAACGTTTGGTCACGAATATTGTAAATATTCTATAGTATCCTTTGTCTAAGCCTGTTCCCAAATCCATTAACGATAAGACGGTAGATGTAATAAAAAACTCGAGTGTTTTGTTTATTTAAATGCGGTCATAAATCTGTCACGACGCGCGGCGTTTCCGCGACAAAACGTGCGTCAGTACCTACAATTCCCTGAACGGAAATTCCCTAAAATCTTTGATTTTATTAAATAATCATTTAATTTCAACCACGCAACCCTGCTGCCTGTTCCTAACTCTCCCTGCAATCTCTCTATCTATCCTCAAATCTCTCCTTGGTTGCAATGCAAATTATTTTATTTTCACTCCGTGCGATCGATTTTGAATTTGGTACACTACACATTGTTGTTGACACTGTATTAATGTTAATGTTTATCTGATAATAAGCGATGATAATAAATAAATAAAATTTGTGTTTCATGGTTAAAAAGGCATGTAGGTATGATTGGGTTGATCTGAGAATAACTTGTTTTAATTTTACTCATCCTGCAAAACAATGTTGTTCAAAAACTACAAAAATATCAGGATAAAAAGTATCATGTGTAATAAAATAATCCAGGTCATTGTCTAACCATGTGCCGAATTTCATCCAAATCTGTTCAGCCGTTTTAGCGTGAAAGCGTAACAAACAAACTTATTTTTACATTTATAATATTAGTTAGGAATTACCTTAATGTGATCGCGAAACGTTCCTCTGGCGGAATTGCTCTACGCCAATTAGTATTTTGTTTCACTATATCGTTTCTTATCTTCTTAAGTATCTCATCGAAACACCGGATTGACATTCTAAAATAAACGTAAAATCTCTTCTCGTCTCTAACCAGGTCAGGAACCAAAGTATAGAACTCGCCATACTGCTCCCTCTTGGCATTTATTGGGTGGACCCATAATTTCCTGAAAAGAGAGAAATTTCTAGTCTAGTGACTGAATTATAAATATGTAGTAGGAACTTCAGCCGTGAGCTTTATTACAGTGAAGCTAATTACAAGATACATTGCATCCCAACTGTGTAGGTATTCAAATGTACATGCATAGCAACAACGCGCGCAACGGTCAGACAAATTGATAATTTAATATTGCGACTTAGGTACCTGCGTTTATTGCGACCACGTTCTTGTCTTCTATCTTCATCAATAGCTACTGCTAATAGCAAAAGGTCCTCGTCATCTGATGAAAAATCCATCATGCCCTCGTCCTCTGACAAAACCATAAAAATGTGTTGCAATCGAAAGTAATTTTTATAAGTAAAAGTAGGTACTACCGAAACGAACGGTACTTTTACCGAATCACATAAATTAGAAACAAATAAGTCCAAAAAAAAAAGAAACTTGATTACACCTACCTAAGTCACTTAGCACGTCCAAATTCGTCAGTTTCACTGTTCGTTCTTGTGTGGGAAAGTTTAGGTACCTACCTAGCTTAGGTTGGGTTATGTTGACCGACCGGGGAATCGAACCTAGGACCCTACGCTCAGCAAACACGCACAGACCTGCCTTCGTCCTGTGACGAAGATCGTCTGCTACTGAGCTCAGCTCGGAATGCACCGCCATTTATACTCTCTTGGTGTCGCGTCGCGCCAGCTACGCGATATCGCGGCGATTCGCAGCGCGGCACCGACAAAGGAATGTTCCTTTGTTCTTGTAGCGCCGCGATATCGCCGCGATATCGCGTAGCGGAGGCGATTCGCAGCGCGACACCAAAAATAGGAACATTTTGTATGGTGTCGCCGCGATATCGCGTAGCTGGCGCGACGCGACACCAAGAGAGTATAAATGGCGGTGCATTCCGAGCTGAGCTCAGTAGCAGACGATCTTCGTCAGAGGACGAAGGCAGGTCTGTGCGCGTTTGCTGAGCGTGGGGTCCTAGGTTCGATTCCCCGGACGGTCAACATAACCCACCCTAACCAATTTTATGTGATTTCTGAAAAATAACTTATAGTCTACATTTAAAGTGTACTTTCGGTTCCAACCCGTTGACCGTATGGCCTTTTTATGAGTAGGTAGGAACTTACGTATCATTTTGAAATCATTTAAATTTACATACCGGTAAACTGCCCTAACTTTGCCTGGCGTCCTAAGTTTGCCTATAATGAAAATGATGTAATATCTTTTTCATTTTACTTGTGTGGCAATCGAAACTTAAAGCTGTCTATAAAATCTCAAAGTTTCCTTTGCCATACAAGTAAAATGAAAAAGATATTACATCATTTTCATTATAGGCAAACTTAGGACGCCAGGCAAAGTTAGGGCAGTTTACGGTACCCATAAAGTTGACATACGAGTTATTATGATATATTGGAACTAACCTAGGTACCTACTTACTTTTAATTTACTTATCAAACTAATTCCGTATCTCCGTGAATTCATCTCTAGTAAAACACACAGTCCACAGATGAATAAATACGCATAACTGCCGAAATGCGGGTGTACTATAGGTAGGTACCTACACCTCTGCCTAATCCTTTGGGGACTACAGGCGTGATATTTAAGAAATATTCGGTGATAACTTAATATGTGTACGTGTGAACATAAAATTACTAGCTGCGCCCCGCGGTTTCACCCGCATAAGTCTCGATCCCGTGGGAATATTGGGATAAAAAGTATCCTATGGTCATGGTCTACCCATGTGCCAAATTTCATCCAAATCCGTTCAGCCGTTTTAGCGTGAAATAAACAAACTGACTTTCGCATTTATAATATCAGTTAGGATAGTAGGTAACTACTAACAAACTGCCTCGTTGGTCTAGTGGTCGAAAGTAGGTACATCAGCGCTTGAGGGCCTGAATGTAACACAGCCGTTCGCATTCAGACGTTGTATTGTACTCGAACTGACTCTCGCACATCACGCACTCGACTGCTACCCTGCCGCACCGCCCGCACAACAGACCGCGTCCGTTAAAAAGTATCTACCTACGACGAACGCAGACTATTTCAACTCGCGCTGCCCGCCCAGAGGTAAGTAGGTATCATTAGTGATTAAAAAAATATATATTAACGCGTTCAAGGACACTGAATGAGACACAAGAGAATTTTATGTTATAACGCCTATGGGCGTTTAGTGCCCCTCAAAGTGTTAATAAACATTTTACCAACGATATTTACATTGAACAGTTTTTGATTTTAGATGTCTTAAGTACATAATGTTAATATGAGTTGCGTTGCGGGCAAGTCTGCAGGCTGACTGTAATGTAGAAGAGCACGAACTTAATTATTGAACAACGAAACTTCCTGCATATTCGAATAAAAATGTTTGACTGAGGGACTCCGACTTCCGAAATTAAGTTATAATTTTATTTTTCACATTCCTTCGTGTTTTTTTGGAAGTCGGTTGTTTTTTTTTTTGGAAAAAAGTTTTTATTTCTCGCTTTTTAGTGGGTCAGATTGTAATTTATGTAAGTTACAATAGTCTAAGATACTGACCTGATGACAATGGAACCACTTCGGAATATACCCTTTCAAACAAAAAAATATTTTGCAAATCCGTCTCACCGGTGTCCGACCGGTTAAGGCGAAGCAATATGATAAATTTTATCGACGAATCCACCATAATAAGGCTTTTTTTTTCTTGTTTGTAAAATTGCGGAGATAATTTTGAACAATTATTGTAATAATTTTTGTGCCTTTTTAAATTAAACGCTATGAAATTGTTATTATATTTATTATTTTCCTTCTACTTGTCAGGATCTTTAAAGAAAAGGGTCATATTCAAATAGTCACAACTCCTAAACTATATAATTTGACTTAGAGCTTACGTCTTGACATCAGTCTACACGTGTACGTTACCCCAGCAGGAAAGTGTCTCCTAGAGTTATATGAGTGTAACGTTTAATTTGTGCCTTAGCTGCTGTAAATGTGCCCCCACATAAAAAATGTGTGCCCCCTCTCGTTTTGAAAAAAAACGGAAAAAACGATTCCTGCTGGGGTAATGTTTTTCTAGCAGGAAAATTCTAAACGAATGATCGGAAAGACAAAAATTGTGCACGGCCAGAGAGCTTATATGTGTGCCAAAATGTGCCCCCAAAAATAAAATCTGTGCCTCTTCAGGTTTTCGAGATATTGCATTTCCTGCTGGAGTAACGTTTTGCAGAATCGTATATCTCTAAAACCATTGCATGTGCCCCTGTAGAATAAACATACACGAGTAGCTCTTAATGTGTGCCCCTTAGTGCCCCAATTAGATTTAAGAAAATATTTATAGTTTTCAAGTTATCGCGGTTTTATGAAAACCCGAAAAAACATCGCAGCGCCTAAATGAGACAAAGTATAAGTTCGCTGAAAACTGTATTCGGTCCTTCTTGACGCTAATAATAACCATACAAAGTTTCAAAACAATACATGCATGCGTTTTTGAATAATCTTGCTAAAAGTCAAAACGATGGTGTCATAACTTTGACGGCAAAATACAAGGAACCGGCTCAATCCCAGATGTGCAGGTGTAAACCAAAATCATGTGCCTTTAGTCAAAAATATATGGTGAAAATATTCAGCTTGGAATGATTCGCATTAAGTAAATATTAACAAAAAACCAAAATATGTAAACAACGGCTGGTTATCCGACCAAATTCGAATGACTACTAAAAAGCGACGGATTCATACATATCGATGACCTTCTTTATTGGACGTATTATACCTAAGCTGTTGTCCGTACAGTCGCGTTTAAAAGTTTTGGGGGCTAATTAAAAAATATATTAAATGGACCTTGTGACTTTAAATGAAACAGCTTGTTGATGTGGAAATTATTATTTTTATTCATATACTAATAAATATATATATATATATAAAAAGACAAATACGGGCTTTTTATTTATATACAAAAAAGAGCTACCTCTTTTACGTAGTAGGTATTCATCACACATTTCATGAACTATATTTTTTTTAAACATCGGGACCAATCAAATTTTGGGTCAAAGACCTGGCAAATATCTGGATGTATTTCTTTCGTTCACACATAAATTACTGGATATATTTTAATTTAATTTAGAATGGAGAAGATAGCTTACCTTGGAATAGCACTTAGGCTACTATTTATAATGTACTTAATCGTGTGTAAAGTCACAGAAACAGCAAGTAGAATATAATCCAATAACAACTTTATTTTATTACTTATTACTTTTCTACTTCAGCGTACTCAGGCACAACACGTGTGAGCCGGTTAGTGAGTAAAGTAAAGAAGGTCATCGATATGTATGAATCCGTCGCTTTTTAGTAGTCATTCGAATTTGGTCGGATAACCAGCCGTTGTTTACATATTTTGGTTTTTTGTTAATATTTACTTAAAGCGAATCATTCCAAGCCGAATATTTTCACCACATATTTTTGACTAAAGGCACATGATTTTGGTTTACACCTGCACATCTGGGATTGA
Organism: Xanthia icteritia; assembly: GCA_949128155.2. NCBI lineage: Eukaryota > Metazoa > Arthropoda > Insecta > Lepidoptera > Noctuidae > Xanthia > Xanthia icteritia. The sequence continues at coordinate 7,089,830 of OX421942.2, read as the reverse complement.
GCCGGTTCCTTGTATTTTGCCGTCAAAGTTATGACACCATCGTTTTGACTTTTAGCAAGATTATTCAAAAACGCATGCATGAACAGTTTTGAAACTTTGTATGGTTATTATTAGCGTCAAGAAGGACCGAATACAGTTTTCAGCGAACTTATACTTTGTCTCATTTAGGCGCTGCGATGTTTTTTCGGGTTTTCATAAAACCGCGATAACTTGAAAACTATAAATATTTTCTTAAATCTAATTAGGGCACTAAGGGGCACACATTAAGAGCTACTCGTGTATGTTTATTCTACAGGGCCACATGCAATGGTTTTAGAGATATACGATTCTGCAAAACGTTACTCCAGCAGGAAATGCAATATCTCGAAAACCTGAAGGGGCACAGATTTTATTTTTGGGGGCACATTTTGGCACACATATAAGCTCTCTGGCCGTGCACAATTTTTGTCTTTCCGATCATTCGTTTAGAATTTTCCTGCTAGAAAAACGTTACCCCAGCAGGAATCGTTTTTTGCGTTTATTTCCAAAACGAGAGGGGGCACACATTTTTTATGTGGGGGCACATTTACAGCAGCTAAGGCACAAATTAAACGTTCTTCTCATATAACTCTAGGAGACACTTTCCTGCTGGGGTAACGTACACAGTCTACACTACTACCACTTTTATGCCTGTAGGACCTCTACATCGGTAGATATTGCAAAATAAATGTAACCCAACCGCACTCAGTAAAAAAAAATGGCCGCCGTTTCAAAAAGTAGGGGCAAAATGCCTTATTATGGTGGATCTGTCGATAAAATTTATCATATTGCTTCGCCTTAACTGGTCGGACACTCGTGACCAGACACACGATGGAGATAAGCCCGAACAAACATTTTAAAAAAAAAACTTCTTAATTGATAACCTCTTCCTTTTAGAAGTCGGTTAAAAATGCAAAATATGGAGAAAAAAAACAGCCTCTATATTCGCGCGGATGTGGACGCCGCACGCGCCTCTTTCAAATAGAAGACGCCGCGCGTCGCACCGATCCGCGTACGCCGCATGCCGCATACGAGTATCACATATTTTTTGACTCCGTCAAGTTTAGGTATCTCAGTTGCAACAAAACAACACTGCGCGCACGCACACATTGAAACCGCTGCTGTCCGCTAGACTTTATACATTACTTAACTAATCTTGGTACTTGAAGGTATTATTTATTAATTTTTACTAACATTGTTGAGTAAAGGTTGTTGTTACTTTACTTAACCGCATTTGTTAAAAGTAACTAAGTATTATCTGCATGATCACCATGATATTAGAATTACGTAAAATTCATAGAGTATGTACCAAAAATTTATAAGCCATATAAAACTGGATGAGTGTCAGTTGGACTCGCGCTCTGAGGGCTGACAACAAAATACTTTAAAAATATTAGTTTTGTCTACCATTTTTGGAGCATGACATTAATCAAATGTTATAGTATCTTTGACAGAGGTTACGGGTCGGCAGAAGCCCGAAAGTCTGACAACCAGTCTTACCAACGAGTATCGTGTTACTCAGTAAATGGGTTGTGTAAGTCAGATAGGCAGTCGCTCCACGTGAAATACTATACTACTACTATTCAGCACTACTACCACTACTAGTGTACTAGTATTCAGCTGCATCCGGTTAGACTGGAAGCCGACCCCAACTAGGGTTACCATCTATGTACTGACTGGGATGTACAAAATGCCAGATTTTTCAGAAAAATGCCTGTCTTTTGTAAAAAAAACTGTAAGTCTTAAAATAAATGATACGCAGACATTTATTCAAAATAAAAGTATGAAGAATTTACGACCATTAAACTAATTTGAAATAAACAAACTTACACTACGTGATATTTATTACACTATACTGAGTACACTGAGTGATATTTTTCCGAAGACATAATTTTTGTTCAAAAGTTATTTTTTGCCTAAAGTATAAATAGGTCTAAAAATCTTCAAATGAAATGAAAAGTTTTTATAGTTTTCTTGGGTTACTAATAGGCGATTCCTTTCTTTACTCCACTGTGCATTAATATTAGGGAAAGCATTCGCTCCACATTTGCATTGTGTGCGAATATAGAAAATACAAACTGACAGATTTTAATAAATTATGTGATGTCACCAATCACGTCCCTACTTTTCAAAAAATTGCACCACTGCCTGTGGCGTTTGACGTGAGTTACGCGTGTCTAAGCTTTGGCAATATTCTTTCGGAACTATACTTACGAGATACCGCGAAATTAAAAAATGTCTGTGCCAGCTTAGCGCCGGCCGGCCGCACGCACGCTTGTCTAATGCCAGTCAAATGCGGCAAATGCTTGTCAGATGGGAACCCTAACCCCAACATAGTTGGAAAAAGGCAGATTGATTGATTAATTATATTGAATTTCTAAATAACAAAAATTTGGCTCCGCCATTTTGAATTTCATAATAGATAATAATAATGTATTCGTAATCTTCATCCATATTTTGTTTTTCTAAACCAAATTCTGGTAATAAGTTTGGTACTCGTACTATCGGTCCAAAAAGTATCAACTTTTTCCAACCATAGTATACAGCACGGCACTCGTTTTAATATTATTATTTTGATCGTAATTTATTTTTTGCAAAAAAGCAATTCACCCGTGCTTCCTATCCTAGAGCGCGTATGAGCTCGAAATGGATTACCTACTACCTATTAGGACTACCTACTGATAAGCCACAATTTCTTATATGCTGCTTATTTTGAAGTAAAAATGTGACTTGGAGCTATACTGGTTCCTATTGAGACCTCATTTTTAGGGTTCCGCACGTCTGAATGAAATAACGGAACCCGACCGATTAAGTTCAAATTTGGTTCACATACTGTCTGTGACCCAAACGCGAATGTATAACGTAAATTTTGAATAAGTATGGGGTTCACTTTTAGGAAAAAAAATTCTTTTGTAGGTACCGTGTGACATATCAAATGAAATAGATGAAAATTGACTCTTATCTGCGAAACTACTGAGCTTAAAATCTTGAAAATAACACAGAATAGTTGTATACTTACTTATAGATTACACGAAAACCTATAAGACGTCTATGGTCTTAAAATAACATGGTAAATAACTCAGTTTTGTGCATAAAAACTTACATTTGCAGATGGAATGTATGGGGGAACATGTTTTTCAACTACAATGTTAAGTTTATTTTTGGGAGGTAAAAGGCATTTTTTTTAATGATTTTATTTTACCACTTATTTTAATTAATATATCCATGCCAAATTACAGCTTTCTAGTAACAAGAGTCTGAGCTATGCCGCGGATAGACAACAAACGGACATGGCGAAACTATAATGGTTCCTTGATCACAACGGAACCCATTGATATATTAGTATATCAATGACGGAACCCTAAAAAGGCCCTCCCGCTGGATAAAAAAAAGCTTATGAACGTAATTTCTGCTGGAGGTAGGTACTACCTATCCAAGGTTTTTGAAAATCTCCAAGCAATTGAAAAATGAAGGGCCCCCGCTGGGTAGAAACCGAAATTAAATGCCGTTTCTGTCTTAGTGGCGATGGCGAAGGAATACACCAAGCTATACATTTCCAATATAGGCTGATCTCGCAGTGTATAGGATTTCCGTACAATGAGAGGTCGGTCAGCTTATACCTACTGGAACTGTATAGCTTGGTAAATATAGCCGTGTGTACTGTAATTGAATATTTTCGTTCGATTAGATACGTACATTCAATAAGCTAACAGTCTACATCGGTTTCGTTGCTGTGTGGCTCAGGTGGGCCAGCTAGATTGAAACATCAAAATCCGTGAATATTATAGGTACCTATAGCAGTGGTGTGTGCGGCGCGGTGGCGGCAGCTACTGACTTGCGGCAGTTACAAATTGTACCTAGTCCTTTGACCGCGCCGCCGCCGCGCGCCGCCAAAGCCATTAGTAAGTCAGTGTAATGTAATTCTTATGAAATTGCAATAAGGTATAAATTAGAATGAACATTTGCGAGAACTTTTTTAGTTTGAAATGGATAAATGATTATTTATTCGTAAAGTTAGTCAAACACCCTAATGTATACCTTAAAACAATGACAAAAGAGTCACATTGCAGTCTGCCTAGCCTTTTCCCAACTATGTTGGGGTCGGCTTCCAGTCTTACTGGATGCAGCTGAATTTTACGTGGAGCGACTGCCTATCTGACTGGTTGTCAGACTTTCGGACTTCTGACGACCCGTAACGACTGTCAAAGATGACAGAATGATAGCCGGGACCACGAAGCACCGAGGAGTCTCGGTATTTAAAGATCACTCATCCACGGACCAACCTCCGCCAAGTACCTACTATTGTACCGGTGAGGCCGTTAGTATTTTTTGGAATAAAACGTTAAATAAAACTAAGCCCGCGGTTAGCACGGGCGTAAAAAATCGCCGTTTGTGCTCGCGTGGGAAAGTTTAGGTAACCCAACCTAACCTACCTAGGTTAGGTTGGGTTATGTTGACCGACCGGGGAATCGAACCTATGACCCCACGCTCAGCAAACGCGCACAGACCTGCCTTCGTCCTGTGACGAAGATCGTCTGCTACTGAGCTCAGCTCGGAATGCACCGCCATTTATACTCTCTTGGTGTCGCGTCGCGCCAGCTACGCGATATCGCCGCGATATCGCCGCGACACCATACAAAATGTTCCTATTTTTGATGTCGCGCTGCGAATCGCCTCCGCTACGCGATATCGCCGCGATATCGCGGCGCTACAAGAACAAAGGAACATTCCTTTGTCGGTGCCGCGCTGCGATTCGCGTGTCGCAATGTTATCGCATCACGTGACGCGATATATCTGTGTCGCGGCGCTACAGGTCGCTCCTGTGTGAAGTGTCGCGCGCGTTTTCATACAAATTGTTCTACGGATATAATATCGCAGTATCGCGTCGCGCGACAAGTCGCGCTGGTCTGTACAAGCCTTAATGCGCGGAAATTCAAACTAAGCAAATTAATTATAAATTCCAGAATCAATGAACAACGAACATTTTTCACGCGCCAATTATGTTCATTCGAAATTTAAATAAAATCTATAATAAGTTATCTGCTTGGTTACCATGTGCAGAAGTAAATAGTTTCTTCCATTTTTAAATTACACGACAGACAATGAGTTTTCAAAGTATATTTTTTCGGCCGCTAAACACAACAGATATGGATTTTCATTGTAACATTGATAGCCGCACTCGCATGTATTTGACCAGGACAGCATTTTCGATTTATCACATTATATAGTCTCAAATCTCAAATCGTTTATTGTAATCCATAATGTACTATTACAGGTGGTAAATAAAAAAAATAATAATAGAAACAATTATGAACCCTGTCGAGTACAGCAAATTTTTTAATAGATAGACTGAGGAAGAGCGCTTTATTAATTTTCAAAAGTCAATACGATAAAAGTTATTTCATTTAAGTAAATTGTATCTAATGCGATATTGTTAATGAGACGGCTGATTGGTTAGAAACAACAGCATTCTGAACTTTTATTTAGATAACATCACGCCTGTATTCCCCGAAGGGTTAGGCAGAGGTACTATCTAAGAACTTCATATCAGATCAGTTTAAAAGCAATATCCCGTGAACACGATGACTACATCTGTTTAACGCCTCTATTTGCGTCGACCAATGAAACAAAAAAATACATTGAAATATTTTGTCGTTTTTGTTTTTTTTGTTGTTCGTGTGTTTTGTAGGCTCTGTTACAATGATCACAGATGCCTGACCCTATTTCGACCACTAGGAACAGAACAAAAGAAACAAAGATGAGAAAGTTTTTAATTTTAATGTTTACTGTCTTTTTTTCATTTACATAAACAAGGGACGTATTAAAAATCTGTGCTGCGGTACTACTGCTTGATGAGATTTCTATAGCGGCCGAGCGCTGCAAGCAGAAATAGTCTTTAAAATGCTAAGATATGAAGTTCTTCGATGGTACCAATAGTACACCCACAATTCGCCAGTTATGTTTAAGTCCCATGTAATAAGGAGCCAGCCTATGTCATCAACTGGGCACAAATCCAGGCTCCGGGCTGCTACCGATAAACTCCTGATGGAAAAACCCAAAAACACTTTACCCGACCTGCGAATCGAACCCAGGACCTTTTTTTTTTTTTTATTTATTTATTTATTTATTTATTTGATCTTACAAGCTAACAGATGTACATCCAAAACGCTTACAAGATTAATTTAATTTAGTGTACTAATAATTTAACAAAGAGTAATAATTAATGAAAATGACAAAGTAGACAAAATTCATAACGGTCACTTTTACAATAAATTTGTTACAAATGTCAACAGTTATAAAGTCAATAAAATAATAATAGCGATAAATTATACAAGTAATGATTAATTGAATGTCAGAATAGGAATTTAATATATAAAACGGAATTAATCTCAGATAATTATAATGTCAATATATGTTTATGCTACGTCATTTAAAATTATGCGGAATTTATTTAACAAATGTCCAAATCCATCGGCAAATAAATCTAGTTCGTGGTGCTGCACAAGTATGTCCCCAATAGTGCGAAGTGCGCGGTTAATAGGCGCGTGTCGTCCGCGCTCGGTGCGCGCGGAGGGCGGCTCCAGCAGGCGCGGGTATCGGCGCGGCGCTACCTGCCCCGCACAGTCCCTAGATATGTTCCGAGGGACTAGGATACGGACTCGCTCTAGTATTTCAGGACTATCGATCCTATTTCGAATTATCGAAAGAATGTGTGCAACTTGAGACATGGCCCTTCTAAATTTTAGCGTGTCAATGTTCACCATACCTGAGACGAATAACGATGGATATAAGTAGGGATAGTATCCGTACTGTTTCTTGTATACCCACCGAGCAAATTTACGTTGTATTTTTTCTATAATTAGAACGTACTTTTCCTCGTAAGGGTTCCAAACAACAGCGCCATATTCGAGTTTGCTGCGCACATAAGCATTATATAATACTTTTGCAACCCCTATATTGTCGAACTGTGAAGCAGTCCTTATAACAAACCCTAACATTTTGTTCGCTGATTTGCAATTATTGATTATGTGCATATGGAAGTCTAATTTGCAGTCTAAGTCTAATCCTAAATCTCTAATTTTACTAACTCTATCCAAAGGAGCGTCCATTAATTTATAATCAGTAGTCTTGAGCTGCGATTTTCGTGAAAATGTTATAATTTTGCATTTGGAACTATTGAATGGGAGGTGGTTGTCTTGACTCCACCTAGTTACTGCATTAATATCTCTTTGCAATGCCACCGCGTCCGCCTCAGTTTCAATACCCAAGCTTAGCTTAAGGTCATCTGCGAACAGAAGACACTCGGAGGCTGATACAACGTCCGGTAAATCGTTGATAAATATCACGAATAGCAATAGCTTTATGCTCAGCAGTAGTGGTTGCGACCACTACACCAACAAGGCAGTCAAACTTTTATTAAGGTAAGATTATAATTTGGCTTTCAAAAGTCTCTTTGATATTACCTGTCTATTATCTAACTTAAATAACTTAAACGAACAATAGATGATCGATTTCTAAATAAAATACTCAACGAAGGTCAGATCACATTCTGACAGGATGATGTATATTTCTGAAATAAAATAAAACTTCAATCAATCATCTTCTTTCTACGATTGCCGTAGACTTTATTGTGTTCATCTTAAAAGCTCTAAAATATAAAGGTTCGTAAAAGATTGATTAAGTTATTGAAAAACGTTATTATTTTTTAGGTATTATAATTTACATACTATATCTGAGGGAGTAGGCTGCTAAGTGGCAATCGCTTTCAAAGCGATTAGTATTTTGTTAAGGTTTTTTTAATATATAACACCTTTCCTTTCGCTTTCAAAATCTAAATCTAAACAATCAAATCCGTGGGAGTGATTTTGTGAAAAGGGACGGAAGTGTGTCACAGGAAGCCGAGGAAGCGTGCGCTATTTGATTTGACCAATGAGCGCGCGGTGCTAGACTTGGCCGTCGTAGAAACGTCTTTGACGAGAGATTGCAGATGTTATCGATATGCGACTACTGTAAGGCTCGTTCGTTTTTGGTAGCTTAAGTCAATCTAATAATTTTTTGACCTGCATCGTTATCGCTGATAGAATGTCAATTTGTCTAGGCCCTATGTTTTCTTCACGTTTTACGTTGTAAGGACTTCAATCAACTCAGCCTATAGCAGTGGACATAGGCCGCTACCAGCTCTCTCTCGAGCCGGGGGGCGTCCCACACTACGCTTGCCGATAAGCGGTCTCCACTCCTGGACTCGTTTGCCCCACCGGCTATCGGTCCTTCAACAAACATGGCCAGGCCACTGCTACTTCAGCTTGCTTACTTTAGAAGCAGTCAGTAACTCAGGTTCTTTTCTGGATCCAGATCCTTCAAAGAAACTCTAGCATAGAACGCTCCACAGTGCCCCGAGTGACCTTGAACTTGTGGACTAGCCAGACTGTCAGTATCCAAGTTTCGGTACCGTGTCAAAACGGGCAGGACGCACTGGTTGAAGACTTTAGTCTTCAAACATTGTGGGATAGGAGACGAGAAGAAAGAAAGAAGAAGTTTTCCAAACGCTGCCAAATCCAATTTGATCCTTCTGTTGGCTTCTTTCCCCAAGAAGAGCTTACTAATATTAAAATAATTAATATTTTAAATGATTGTGTAATAAGTCCAGCTTTTGTTCAGGTCGGTAAATGTGATTCTTCTTCTTCCTGCCACTAAAAATCGCAGAATTGCAGTAGTTTTATGGTATATTAGAACAAATAGAACGAAATGTGATCGTTTAAACCATAAAATAGATTTAAAGACTGATTTTATAGACTACTGTGGTTGATTGTAGTTTTATTTAGCAATAAATAAGGTACGTTTTATGATTCGATTAGGTACGTACTAGGTTTATTTTATACTGGAACTTGGCATTTTACAAAAGCCATTAACATTTTTTTTTTGGTGGGATTTTATCAAATAACTTCTCCCGCTCTTGGCGGAGCGGGAGGGCGTGTTAGACTCTTACTGACTAAAACCCACCCATGTTCCTAAAGTTGCCTGTACGTTGCCAGGGGCCACGGTATCCCTTTCGGACTTTCCCGCAACCCCGGCAAGCCAGTAAGCTCACAGAGCGTTTGGTGGGGTATACAGTTTTGAGACAAAACTCGAGAGACCACAGCGGGGTAATTGTATAATACAACAATGGCATTGCCTTTAATTTTTAACCCCTGACGCAATAAGAGGGGTGTTATAAGTTTGACTGCTATGAGTGTGTGTGTCTGTTTGTGGCATCGTAGCTCTTCAACGGGTGAACCGATTTGAATGCAGTTTTTTTTATTTGAAAGCAGATTTTATGGCGATGGTTCATAGACATGTTTTATCAAAATCGGTTGAGCCGTTTGAAGATTATCAGCTCTTTTCTAGTTGATGAATGGATGTGAGCGTCTTTCACAAGTCAAAATGATTTGAAATTTTGTATTCTGTTACTTCATTGATATTAGAAGAACATAGTAACTTTGAACTGATGCTGCAGCAGCACCTGGAATTTGCAGGATACCAAACTCCCTTACCAACTTACAGCACAGGTATCATGTATGGGCTCATTGGAATGGTCTCAATGAATAGGTTGTAGATAGATGATGAACAGGATCTGGTGATGGAGTAGGAAAGAGAAATGAGGAAAAGTTTATGTCGGTGGTTTTTTAAATTTTAAGATAATTTCACGTGTGACAATTCAACAAAATTCATTCATAAGCGTCATTTACGTTGTCGAACACAGAAATTGTTCAAACATACAATGGATTACCAATTTCCCTCGAAATCATTCGGATTGGACTAAAAATGTGCGTTACAGGTTTATACGGCTGAACGCTTTGTTTCGCTCCACTTTATAAATGATTGTCATTTCAATAGATGCCGTGTTGACTAACTTGACCTTTTTTCTCTTTATCTTTCAGAGTCAAGTACCTATAGGTAATTCTCACTCTCTCTACCTTTAACATAAACAAACAAACAAACATAACAAACCGAGTAATAATTTTAACCTTGTAATGAGTATCTTTAAGTTTGCCCTTATTGTTATTATTAATAGTACCTTTGCTAATTATTTTATATGGTAATCTGTGGATAACGTCGTGAGCAGTGTATTTGTTAACTCTATTAGTTTAGTACTCCAATCATGTGTAATATTTAATATACTGCTGTTTGTTATCCCTAATAAATAAATAAATAAACATCTACATAATGTTGGCATGTAAAATTTCCACAGCATACCCGAACGCAAGCAGCAACTGCACGCGACGTGGCACGTCACATCGCGGCGACACGTCGCGGCGTCATGTCGCTGCAGTCATGATACAGAACCCAACCGCAGCCGGCAGCAGCCCGTATTCCAGTCGGTAGATAGAAGATAGAAAAACGTGTTATAGCTCGAGCGTTAGCGGCACTACTGGTTTGCGGTCGGGCTGCACATGTCGCCTGTCACTCGCCCGTAGCTGCAAGGACATGTCGCTAGCTATGGAAGGTATTTCATAGAAATTCATAGAAACCAGCAATGTCGCGGCGACACGTCGCCTGCAGTTGACTCCTGCGGTCGGGTATGGAATGGTACCTTAAACATTTATTTGTACACAACATCTACCTATCTACATTGCTGTTAGATCTTTTGTAGAGCCTCTCATCAATGACAGATACCTATAGGTACCATATATATCCGTCATTGACCGCTCTACGTGGCAGAAAGTACCATGAAATTAAGTACCACACCGACCCAAGTACTCCATAAATTCCAGCATAATTCAATTGCTGGAATTTATGGAGTACTTGGGTCGGTGAAGTAAAAAATACAACCTGTCTTAAAACAATACTAAACGGCAGAAGCCTTTGAAATTTAATAAGGCTTCTAATTTATTTATTATTAGCACGAATAACACACCTGAAGTGGTGACGTGGAACGAAAAACTTTTTCTTCCTCAAAACCGTCGATTCAATTTAACTTGGAATAATATTTTTCGTTTAGCTTTTAACAAAAGTAATATTCGTTCCGTTTTCACAATGTTCCTTTAATTCCCCCCAATCTTTGTTTGATCTGAGCCATAATGGAGATTGTAAATGGAAGAAAAATCCAAGGGATAATGCGTATTTTAGGTAATACATTCTTTGATATTTAAAGTTGCGTGATGTTTGGTAGCTTTCAATGTTTATGTGTCGGATCTTTATGTTGTTTTTGCAATAAGATTTCGAGGTAAATCTTGAATACTGATTGACTATTTAGTGTGAGTATAATGAAAAGAAAATACTGGTCACGTGATCATCGTTTCAGCATCGGTTTTGTTTGCGTCATTGTGATTGTGTGACACGCCATCAGGCTACCGTTGGTGCCTTTTCGTTTGAATTCAAAACACAGTAATTTAGAAATCCATTTGTTCACTTTGACACTGACTGCCCCGTTGGTCTCTTAGTCGCAAGCGCGACTGCTGAGCGTGGGGTCCTGGGTTCGATTCCCGTGTCGAGCAAAGTATTATTGGGTTTTTTCATTAGGAATTTCTTAGTAACAGCCCGGGGTTTGGAAGTTGGCGATGTGATCCCCCGAGCCTCGGAAAGCACGTTAAGCCGTTCGTCCTGCGCCTGATCTCTCTCCGATCGTGTCGGATTGCCTTCCCATCGAACTATGAGAGTAAAGGAAGAGAGAGTGCACCTGTGTCTGCGTACACAGTAGTGCTCTATAATATCTCCCGCGCTAAAGGCAAGTCTCCGTTGAGATTGGCCACCATGACCGAAATACGGTCTGGAGGACTATTATACTTGCTCTATTTACCGAGAAGTATACAGTACTTTATGTGAATGGACCTGCAACACTATTCTGTAACAACCCACCGTCGAGTTCATTTCCGTATACGCAGTATAACTTCAGAATTCTTTTTCCACTACGGATACAGAAGTGAACTTGAAAGTGTGTTTACAGAATAGCACTGCAGGACTGCAAAACCATTAAACAATAGGATTACTGAAACGTGTTTTATTTGAAATATTCTATTTCATACGCTTCATTTGATTAGGTAAGTACATAGAATTAATTAGAAATTATTAGGAATTCGCTAAATACTCAACACAAATTCAGTAATAATTTAATGATTTCTCATGGGTTTCATAATTCCAATGAAAAGATAAAAGAAGTATATTTTATCAAAAATAATACACATTGAATGACCATAAAATTGGCCACTGTAACGGCTAGGGCTGCGCAGGCAGCCTGCGCAGGCCGTTAATGGATAGGTAGGTACTTTAGGTAGAAGATAAATGAAACGGCCGGATAGATCGAAACATATATTTTAAGTAATAGACGCAACACCGCTAGGTCTTGGGTAAGGTCACTGATCACTGAGTCCTGAGCACTCGCACATATAGTTTAGGAGGGGTACCGTCCTTAGCAACACGTGGCAGACCTGGGGACCTGCTCACCACTGGCTCAGCAATACGCCGGACGGCCTTCGTAAGACCGCGGTTGTGAGCGTCAGTAGCACGTGGAGGCCTGTCAGCACAGGCGTGCGGCGGTAGGCCGCAGGTAGATCAGGACTTCGTGAGACCGGGTCGGGGGACTCGTAGCTTCCTCCCAGAGTTTCCACCAGCTAAGCAAGCGGACGTCGAAATGACAGAAAATCCTTAGAAAATTAGTGTTGACCTACATGTTTTTAGTGATGTGGTTAAGAGCTTACTAATTGTGATATTTTAGCATCACTCGACTACTTACAATTGAGACCCCTCACTACGCTACACAGCAATAATGACAATGTACAGGGTTTTCTATAGCCCGCATACCAGGAAAATCCTTCACATTCCACCCCATTGCAATATAAAAACATGTAATAGAGATTTGCTTACAGAGAGGAATACTATTTGCTTACATATACACACACGCCCTTTGCCACGGTCTCGTACTGATATTACAGCAGTGATAACATTACGAAAATTCTAGATTTACTCCAAAAAGTTCTAGTTTTCTAGGCTTTTACAATAAATATTGATGGGTAAACCAAGATTCGAAGCTGTTAGATATGGCGCTATTATTTTCAATGATACAATCTTTCTGCGTTCTAACAATACTGTCAATGTGACGTTTTGGATTAGTTCGAAAAACAAGTCTGGATTTTCAAGGTTTAAAACCAATGGCGTGCTTTTCGTTTTTAATAATATGTAAGAGTACTTTACGGTTTTAATAATCAATTATGTAAGAGTCTATTAACTGCTCCCAAAATACAATGTTTATTATTTTTACGTTCTTCCTTGACATAATCATCCTATTATTTGACATTATATAGCTAAAATTTAATTTTAGCTCTTTATTAGTAGCTTTTGTGGACATGATAATTATTCATATTTGTTACAGTTGTATAATAGTAATCATGACATTTTGTTTAAAATAGGTTTTTTTTTAAATTATTTATTTATCTTTTATATAGATTATTTTCTATTTTGTTAAGTACCTGGTACTTGTAGAAAGACCTACACTGTCATCCAATACCTATTAACACTTTTATTTGAAAATTATGGAAAAGCCAATTATTTTTACAAGAGTAACCGTGGAGTTTCTTGGCGGCTCTTCTCCATAGGAAACGACCAATTGGAACACCGTGCACCTAGCTTCTGACGTTTCATAAGGGCCTATATAGGTTTATGCGAAATAAAATATTTTTAATTTGAAATTCGAATTTGAAATTTCGAATTTGAATTTTAAATTTGATTTTGAATTAGGATTTTGAATTTGAATTTTGAATGAAATTAGTTACTTACCCACTACAGTAATTCTCAGAATACCTACCTGCGTACTGTTTTCAAAAACTGTACGCAAATAATACCTATAGTTACACCCAAGCGAGCATATATACAGCGAGTTTTCGGAAGGGATAGAGACACCTACTTCTTATGCCTCCGCTGCGCGGTTAGAAATATCAACACCACAAGCAATAAATACAATAACTAATTTAGAAACAAAGAAAGATGATGAACGAAATGAAGGGTGGATCTTAGCGCAAAAGAAAAAGAGGCTGAGGGACAGGTTTATAGGAAATCAAGGTCGTGCGAACATAGATAATATTGCAAAATTCAAAGCAGCTGACATCAAAATACCGTTGTTCATCAATAACGTTGATCAGAATGCGTCTGCTAACGACATACATACGTACATAATGGAAAAAACAAAACTTAGTGTGCAAATTGAAAAAATAAATATGAGAAAACAGAAAAACTACGATGCTTACAAAATTTTTGTACAAAGGCATAAATTGCATTTATTTTTAGATGACAATTTATGGCCAGAAGGAATTTCTTTTCGTAGATACATAGACTTTAAAGAACGAGCCGAAAGATCTCACAAAAATATCAACAATGGATTACGACAATAACGATAATAATTCAAAAGCAAGTACATTTGTGAGTTTTAATTGTAAATCTATTACTAGATCGGTAGATTATGTCAGACTATTATGTCAAACATCTGATATAATCGCATTGCAAGAAACCTGGTTGCTGCCTCACGACATTCCTTTTCTGAGCAGCATAGACCCTCAGTTCGACTTCGTGGGAAAATCGGCGGTAGATACATCGTCGGGCATCCTGCGAGGGCGACCTTATGGCGGAGTTGCTATACTGTGGCGCAAGAGCGCCTATGAAAATGTGTCTTTCGTGCAGTGCAAAAGTGTGCGTCTTGTGGCTATCAAAATAACGGTAGGCGGTAAATCTTTTTTTAGTGTTCTCGGTTTACATGCCGACAGAGTCGATGGATAATCTTGGTGAATTTGTCGAGTGTTTAAGTGAGATTCACGCAGTGATAGAAAGTAGTGTCGTAGACGCGGTCTATATTCTGGGGGATTTTAATGCTCAACCGAATAGTCTATTCGGCAAAGAACTATTGAGTTTTTCGGCTGAAGTACAGTGGCGGTGCGCTGACGTTTGCCTGCTCGGTGGTGAGTCGGACACGTATACCTACGTAAGTGATGCACATGGTTCTACTAGTTGGTTAGACCACTGCGTAGTGACAGACGCGGCGTGGAACACTGTTAGAGACGCTAGTGTGCTCTACGACGTGTCTTGGTCGGACCATCTGCCTCTAATTATAATGTGTGATCTTAATTTATTAAGGCCAAAAGTTGCACCTGGACTACCTCAATGTAACAAAGTAAAATGGGGTGACAGAGACTTGCAGCAGACTGAGTTATATAGCAATTATTGTAATGATCTCTTGAAAAATTTTGACTTTCCCTCAGAATTTACTGAATGTAGTAAAAGTAGATGTAGAATTAAGGAACATGAAACTATTTTAGATAATATGTATGCGGAAATTGTGCATATTCTCTGTGAAGGTGCAATCACCAGTAACCGTAAGAACGAAATACAGCGCAAAAAGCGTTACATAACGGGCTGGAATAAGCATGTGAAGGACGCACACGGACAGGCTCGGCTTGATTTTCAAACCTGGACGTTGTTTGGTAGGCCGAAAAATGGTGATTTGTATGAAAAAATGGTGGAAAGTAGGAGGGTTTTTAAAAGTAAACTAAAATGGTGTCAAAATAATAACGACCAAATAAAAATTAACATTATTGCAAGTCATCATGATGCAAAGAATTTTGGTAGTTTTTGGAAAGCCACGAACAGGTTGAATCCCAGGTCAGGTCTGCCTGTGAGTGTTGAGGGCCTTAGTGACCCCAATGATATCGCCAACCTATTCAGCAGAGCCTTTAAGGTTGGGTCTCCCCTAGGTAGGTCGTCTGGCGGGCCGGAGGTGGTGGGGGGGTCCGGAGACATGCCTATTAGGTTTGCGGCCAGGGAGGTAGCTACTGTCATACGCAACTTAAAGAGAGGGAAGTCGCCGGGTCATGACAGCCTAAGTATAGAGCATTTACTATATGCTGGTAAGCACTTACCACGAGTGCTAGCAATGTTTTTTAGCTTGTGCCTGAGTCACTCGTATCTTCCAGCTGATTTACTTAAAACTATTGTTGTACCCATTGTTAAAAATAAGACTGGAGATGCGAGTGACAAGAGTAACTACAGGCCTATATCCCTGGCTACCATCATTGCAAAGGTATTGGACAGTCTCATTGATCAGCAGCTGGATAAGCACTTAACACTCAACGACGCCCAGTTTGGGTTTAAGCCACGTTTATCCACAGAAACAGCTATACTATGCCTCAAACAGACTGTTCAATACTATGCAAGTAGGAAAACACCAGTGTATGCATGTTTTCTGGACCTCTCCAAGGCCTTCGACCTCGTATCTTATGACTGCCTATGGAGGAAACTGTCAAATGTTAAGAACCTCCCAAGCGATATCATTGGGATGCTAAAGTATTGGTATAAAAACCAATACAATTATGTTAAGTGGGCGGGTGTCCTGTCGGATGCATACGGGTTGGAGTGCGGTGTGAGGCAGGGGGGAATCAGCTCACCCAAGCTATTCAACCTTTATGTAAACGAGCTGATCTGTGAGCTCAGCAATACCAATATCGGGTGCTCCATTGACGGGCACTGCGTCAATAACATCAGCTACGCGGATGATATGGTATTGCTGAGCCCATCGATCAGTGCACTTAGGAGGCTTCTTCGCATCTGTGAGGACTATGCGGTGGCTCACGGCCTCAGGTACAATGCGACCAAGAGCGAGCTACTGGTTTTTAAAGCGGGTAACAAATGTTACGATTCTGTCCCACCAGTCACCTTGGGGGGCGCTCAGCTTTCCAGGGTCACGAAGTTCAAGTACCTGGGGCATTGGGTCACCGATAGTCTGTCCGACGATGTGGACGTGGAGAGGGAACGCAGAGCATTGGCGGTTCGATGTAACATGCTGGCTCGTAGGTTCGCACGTTGTACTAGGGAGGTGAAAATTACACTCTTTAGAGCGTATTGCCAATCTATGTACACGTGTGCCCTATGGGTCAGCTATACAAAAAGCTCGTACAATGCTCTGCGAATCCAATACAATAACGCCTTCAGAGTTATGTTGGGGCTGCCGCGCTTTTGCAGTGCATCGGGGATGTTCGCGGAGAATGGCGTGCCAGATTTTTACGCACTGATGCGGACACGGATAGCATCCCTGATGCGGCGAGTGCGCGACAGCTCCAACAGCTTGGTGGCTATAGTAGCCGACAGGCCGGACAGTCCATTGATGTGGCAATGGATGACCACTCATCGTGCGTCATTCGAATATTTAAAATAAGTTTTTGTGTATGTATGTTTTTTAATGTGTGTTTGTTGTATGTATGTTTTGTGTATAAAATTGTAATGTGTATGGACTTTTGGTCTGAAATAAATTTATTATTATATTATTATTATATATAGGTCTTCAGATCATTGTGGACGAGAAAAACTATCCGTTCTTGATATAGTATTCCTAGATCTTTTTGCTTTAGACCATGGTGTCCATCCGCTAGGAAAAGCCCTCCCCAAAGTACGTCCAGTAACTTTTTTCCTGTTTTCCACGATCTATAAAATAATAACATAATGCGTTTTTTTCAGGAAGCGGCGGGATGCGGGAAGCACAGAACCGGTCGAAGTGGCGGTGTTTGGGAGAGGCCTATGTCCAATAGTGGACGTCGATGGTGATTATGATGAAGATTTTTTCTGCATCATTCCAAAAATGGAAGTAGTAGTAATAATGGTTTATTATTAGAAACCCTTGTATGGTATCTTAATTAACACAACAAAGATTATGATTTTTATCGTTGGTCAGTAAACCCTTATAAAATATCACTTTTTCCTTCATCTTTCTCCTTAATATTGAGACTCGTGATCTATATCGTGTTCCGCCAAATATTTCACTATTCAACCATAATATATTGCCACAGTGCTCAATGCCTCTTCTCGGGTTCGACAAACTCATTATAGTGATGTTAAACTCAATGTGGGGCATAATGTTACCGAAATGCGTTATGTTATCTACTGTCGTAACTTACATTTTGCATGACTGTTATCTATAGTGATTTAAGCTTTATGGTTTCTTATAGGGATGTAACGGAGGCCACCTTAGCGGAGGTGGAAAAACAATTACAGAAAAAATAAAATATATTAATTTTAGGAGCAGTGGCCCCGTGTTAACGGCCCCAACCTACGAGTTCCTAGGTCATGTATTCGAACCCAGGCAGACGCTTTACTTTTTGAAAATAATTTCATCACTACTACTCTCAAAACGGTGAAGGAAAACATCGTGAGAAAACCAGCATGTCCTAGAACCAAAAAATCATAGACGTGACCAACCCGTACTGGGCCCGTGTGGTAGATTATAGGCCTGTGTCCCAGTAGTGGGAACATGATGAGCTGATTATGCAAATCAAAATTTTGAAGTGTCAACAAACTTACTTATATTTCCCAAAAATAGTTTTGCAACTTTGTCACCTTGTAGGCGACTTATTTATTTATTTGCACAATGTACTTAAGAGTTCATGTCATTGGCGCAGGAAGTATTACATTTAACTTAAACCTAGGCTACAATAAAGTTAACATTATATCACATCATTAATTATTACAGTACTTATTCTCTTTCTAACAATTTCATTAATAAAACAGGCTTCACGAAATAGTTGCTCACTTATTACTGAACCTGGCGGTGGGGGTGACGTGGGAGAAAAACTTGAAACTTCGAGTTATATGTAACTCGAGCACACTAAAGGGTCGTCGCTTAGTTTTAAAGCCGACTTTCTTGAATAGATCATGGTTACAACCGCGTAAAAAAATTGTGGTGGCGGATGCGGGAGCGGGGGTAAAATTTCTTACAAATGTTCCGCATTTGAGGAGCGAGGCGAGGTTCAGTCACAACCCTAGTTCCTTCCTTCACTATGGTTGCAGAGCAGTTTGTTATGTTTTGTATAAAGAGTTGTTTGAAGAATCGGTGGAATATATTGATACTTATTATGTGTTCTTTGTTCAATAGCATCACTAGCTTGATTCTATCTGATTGGCTATCTGAGGCGACTGGTCTATGGAATCATGGGATTTGTTTATTCAAGGAGTATATGTTTATTGTAAAATCAATTGTTTCTTGAGGTTTAACTCATGTACACACTCGAGTACACATGACTGAGCACGGCACACAAAATATTTTCGGTTTCGCCGCCCGATTGTGCCGAATCATGCCGACCAGAATAAGTACGTAGCACCCCTAACAACCAATAGGTATTAGCTAAACACTTTTCCTGTACCGTCAACATTGATATATTAAAAAACCCAAGATACATACTCAGCGTCTCAAAAACGTCCGCAAAAAACGGCGCCCAATCTAAAATTGTGCGCTCAAACAATGTATAAAAAATTTAAGTATAAAAATATATTCCTCTCCACTTCATGCCTTGTTCTACCGGCAAATTTCAGTCATACATTTTTTTTGCTTTAAAAACATTGCTTTGTAAAAACAACTTTAAAACATTTTTTTTGTAAATTCAACCTTACGCACGTAAGGTTTAATATCATATAGGTATGTTTATATCATTTTTGAGGGTTACTTTTGTTCGAGACTGTGCCTACTGTGACTGTGACTGTAAACCCTAGGGTTTTTTTCATATATCAATGCCCGTCAATCACATAATTATGATTCTTGTCTATTGTGTTTGTTTCGCGGACAGAGAAACTGTCATAGCGCTACAAATATCCATTGGCGCGTGGCCAAAATCGGAACTAACGCTGCAATCTTGCTTTTACTATACATTTCACAAATCAATTCCACAAATGTTTACCATCAGCGCCCCCCCTTTTTTTTGGGTGGGAAATTATCAAATAACTTCTCAAATAAATTCTTGTACCTACCAGAAGTTTCAGGACATTCATTACTTCTCGAGTCTATTGGTTCAAAACGTTCATAAATCGATCAAACTACAAAGATAAAAAGTACCTAATAATTTATAACTTTTTGTTCGATAAAGTTAAAATTAAATGAAAGGTCATGAAGCAATTAGGCCTCTGCCTCGAATTTTGCGGGCAGCGGGGCGGCGGTTGTGTTGTCGAGATATTTGTTTTTATTCGAGAACGAAATGTCTGAAAAACGGCGACAACATCTTTTTGATTCAAATTTATTCCTAACGCTCGATTTATTAAATGTACAACACTATACTACAATGCAAACGCGCAATGCGGGCGGTCACCGCTTGACTGAAGTGCACCGCTCGTTGCCCGCCCCCGCGCCGCTGCCACGCCGCTGTTTTCGAGAACCGGTCCATTTGATTTTACGCATAAGATCCTGCCGCTCCCGCGCCGCCGCCGCTGCCACCCCGCTGCCCGCAAAATTCGAGGCAGAGGCCTAAGACTTGCAAAACTTTGTAAGAAAAATAGAAAGTTTTTAATTACTACAGAGTTTTAGTTTTTATCAAGTTATGATTGAGTTTAATTTTACTGTATGGATGGGAATGCTGGGCCGTGAAGAAGACGGAAAGTCAAAGTCAAATCATTTATTTCAAATAGGCCCTTTTGAACGTCAAAATTTACAAAAAAATTGAATTGATTCTAGTCGCCCCTTCCAAGAGGTAGTTTTCGCATGGAGAAGAATGGGCAAGAAATACCACCGTTACTCTTTTAAAATGTTTTACAATATTTTGTATAAGTACATTCGTTATATAATTATATGTGAGGATGATGTACCTAGAATAAAATTAATATACCATAATAGGTAAAAACAATTAAGAATTAAAAATGAAGCAAAAACAGATAAATTAATTATGTGATAAATACATGGTGCTCACATATAGATGAAAAAAGATTGCATGTAGCGGAGATGAGAATGTTGAGATGGATATATGGATAAAGTAAGAAATGAGTATATAAGGGGAAATATAATCGGGAATCGCAGGCCGATTCCCGGCCACCGTAGGCGCGGGCTTGCGGACGGTGGTAGCTCGCCGTCCGATAAGGACCAGGCCCGGGTCGACGGCGCGTTGTGTTCCACGCGCGCCTCAAAGAGATGTCAGCAAGTGAAGGGGTCCCATAGGACCGATGCCTGCCGGGGTTGCGGGAAAGTCCGAAAGGGAAACCGTGGCCCCTGGCAACGTATAGGCAACGGAAGGAATACGGGTGGGTTTTAGTCAGTAAGAGTCTGACACGCCCTCGTTGGTTATTAACCTCGTGAGTTATTTGATAATTTACTATCCAAAAAAAAAAGGGGAAGTATAAAAGTGGTGCCAGTGACAGAAAAGTTGAGAGGAAATCGTTTGGCCTGGTATGGGCATGTGATGAGGAGAGAGGAAACGCATATTAATTTATTTATAGATTAACTCTGGTATTACATATTCCTTGCTACACTTACATCAGCTACTCTAGGAATTATTTACACACATTCATACACACTCAACACTCAATCACTCACTCACTCATATACATGCACATACACATACACACAACTACTAACAATACTAACACTAGAATAATTTGCAATTGAATATATTATAGAATAACTTACAATAGAAACAATTAATGTTAAACTTACCTCATTTCGGAAGTTTTTTTAGAGCACTTACAAAATTATTTAAATTTAACCATTACCTAAGGGGCGGATACCTGGTGTCCTGAAACACAGACTTTCCGTCTAGCTTAGGCACCAGTCTCTCCACAATATAATATTACTAACTTTTGTTTTAATTGTGTAAACCGTTAATAAAATGTACTGTGTATTGTGGTGAGAAAAATAAATCTTATCTTATCTTATATGTCTAAAAGAGTGATAAATACAAAAGTTGATAGATGGAGTGGGAGAGGGAGGCCAAAGAAAAGATGAATGGACTGTGTGAGGAGTGATATGAAAGAGAAGGGAGAGAATGATAGTTTGATGGTTGACAGAAGAGAGAGAAAAAAGAAAACGTGTTCCACCACACCAAGTAACATGAACAAGAGCAGGAAGATAATGATGATTCAGTTTAATTTTAAGGAAAGGTGTGTTTGAAAAATATTAAAGGTTAGGTTTTCTCTATTCAGAAACTTGTATTGTAACTTGTAATGTCTAAATTCAAGAAACAATAAACATCTGCAAAGACGACAGTACCTCACTTCAAATTATTTCTGCATCGAATTACCTAATTTATTCCCAAAAACGGTCGTGTTAAATTAAATTGAGATCGTACCTACGGAATGTCCAAAACTTGTTGAGTTAAGGCCACATTACCCAACATTAATTGGAGTTCTAAGCCAGGGTTTTAGAGACAAGGTCTGAAATCTACTTAACCAGGCAACCGAATGCGAACGGAAGTTATAATAAAGCAATTTCTATCCAAAAACGGTGAAATTGTAGCTTAAAACTGATAATTTATGTATTCGAAATATAATTTATTCCAATCGCATAAGACATAAATGAATCCGAAAAGTTTATTAATGGGCATTTTGAAGGTGGACGGTGGCTCTCCTGGATAACGTGTACTGAATTTATAATAATACTAGGTTGTACTCCCGTTATTGTTAGTGCCTTCGATGTAAAGTCTCTTCTAACCGCCTCTGTGGTCAAGTGGTAACGACCTGTTTTAGACCGGTCCCGGGTTCGATTCCGAGTGGGAGCAAAATTTTCTGCTCGGTTTAGTTGGTGGTAGGGCATATTCTAAGCCCTCCTTACTAGCTACCACCATCATATCTAAGTCTGTCGCCATAACAACAACGTTAACAACATTGTTGTTACAGCAGTTAGAGGTAAAATAGCCAGTTCCTCTGTGGTTGAGGATTCCGAGTGAAGCTCGCATTCACGTTCGGCCTGATCATCACTTACCATCAGGTGAGATGAAGGCCAAGAGCTTCCACGTAGTGACTAAAACAAAAATGCCAGGGGAATTAATTGTTAAGTATAGACTATCTACTTAAATTGTCCAAATCACAACCGTCATTCTTTGACAGTTGTATGGAATAACTATACACGGCAAAGTGACGTACTTGAGTCGTATGAACCTATTGTATATTGACATCAAAGTGCGGCACGGTTGGCGCAGTGGTTAAGCGATTGACTGCTGCGCTGCGTGTCGCGGGTTCGATTCCCGCACGGAACAAAAATTTTTATGACCTACAATTAGTTGTTCCGGGTCTGGCTGTTTGTGTATGTGAGTTTAAATGTTTGTAAACGCACCCACGACACAGGAGAAATTCCTAGTGTGGGGCAAAGTTTAAAAAAAAAAAAAAAAAAACTCGATGTCAAATCATTTATTGCAAATAGGCATATTAAAGGTACTTTTGAAAGTCTTTAGCTATGCTAGAAGGCTGAGGTCCTAAAGGTACTTGATGGTAAACTAATTAAATGATCAGTCGTCAGATCAGAAAGGTGACTTGCTTCCAAAAATAAGAGCTAATATTCTGAACACTGTTGCAAACTACCCGATTATTCGGTACTTATTATTGTTTCTACAATATAATTATTCATTAAATAGGTACTTGAAGGCAATACGAAGACAAGACATGGCTATCGCTTTAAAAGCGTTTCGTATTTCTACAACGACTTTCAACAAGATTGACATTACAAACTTTCGGTAGTTTATGTCACTCTTTTTTTTTACTATTCCATCATCGTTATCGCTGGTGGAATGTCACTTTTTCTAAGTCGTCTGCGATGATTCATCATCATTATTTCAGCCGAAAGACGTCCACTGCTGGACATAGGCCTCCCCATAGCACCGCTCTTCCACCATGTCATGGTCATGGCCACCCGGCTGGTCCGGAGATACCGCACGGTCTCCGGTGAGGCGGCGAGCCTTCTTGCCGGATTACCGCCATGGGATCTGGAAGCAAAAGTCCTCGCACACATTTGGGAGTGGCGCGAGGAGGCGAAACGCCGGGGCGTAACTCCGCTGCCGCGAGAAATCGCGGCACAGCGGACAGAGCTCCGGCGGGATCTCATGGCGTCATGGAGATTGCGATTGTTGCAACCCAGTGCTGAACACGCCACTATTGCGGCGATTCTGTGCCTCCCGCATCCAGCAATCATTAAATTACCTCAATTAGATACGGAGGAAAAGGATCTTCGGCCAAACAGTAGCGATATCAATGACATAAACGAGAATCTTTTAATCTCATTCTCGTCATGTTTGAGCTAGCTATGATGAAATAGCTCTCAAATCTCATATTTTCAAGAAAAAATAAACTACAAGAGCAGAAAGTTATAGTAATTTTATACTTATGTCTAGATTAGGCACTAGATTTTTTCTTCTTATAAGACCTTTCTCACTTACTCATTTTACGACAAACGACTATAGAATCAGCTAAATTAATTATGTACCTACTATTTTACCTTTTATGGCAGTAGTATGGTGCGTCGAAAAGCACGTAAAACCGTTGGTCCCGGCTGTCATTAATTAGTAGATCTTTGACAATCTGACAACCAGTCTTACCAAGGAGTATCGTGTTACCTAGTAAATGGGTTATGGAGGTCAGATAGGGAGTCGCTCCATGTAAAATACTTGTATTCTGCTGCATCCGGTTAGCCTGGAAGCCAACCCCAACATAGTTAGGAAAAGACTGGCAATGCTGATTCTTTGGCCAAAGAATAGGCTAGCCCTCTGGTCACGTGAAGAGTCGACCAGCCGACTAACCCCAAACGGCTCAAACATATAAGTCCTAATTAGATTGGAGTATTTGCGCCGTTTGAGGTTTTCCGCACCTGCAGCAGCAGCCCCAGCACAGTCCGCCGTGCTAGGAAGATGGGATGGCGCAAGGGTGTCGACACACGTTGCATCCCACACCAAAGGCCTACCTACCTTCCAAGGCATTATGGTCATTCCGTCTGGTCTCTTCCCATCATCGCGTGCCAAGCCATTGGGTTCTAAAACACCTGGCACTCCGGCGGTGACAAGAGCACGACGGATGATGTCATTTATGCTGGCGTGCCGTGCTATCTGGCCTGCACTCTTACTGCAGGATAGGCCATGGTGTCCGAGACAGTCGACACCTTCACCGCATTGGCAGCGATGCCACATGCCACACAAGGAGCGCCCAGACGCAGACAGGTAGCGAGCCGGAAGGTGGTATCACCCAGCATAGTACCTATGTTGGGTGACGGTAGCGCCTGAAGCCAGAGGCCCGACTCCCACTCACCCACAGCCAACAGGCGGGCACGCTCAGTAGTATTGGTGGACGTATTAATAAGATTATTCCGTACCAACCTGCAGAGCGGCTCATCCCACTGCTTCTGGGAAGATGGGTTCATGGGCCGATCTGTATTCGGGCAAGCCGCTTTCCAGGCGTTCTCTGCATCGGTCAAGCAAGGCACTTCAGAGTAAACCAGGCAGGGGGCTAAAATTTTCCCGGTCAACTTTTCAGTGCTGCGGACAGAGGACAGGAACGCGGGTAAGCTAATACTGGTAATTTTGCGAACGCCGAGGCCACCAAAACGGATGGGTAATGTGGCTTGCAGCCACGCTCGGTCGTCCAAGGCCACATTTAAAATGGAAGTTAATGTGCTGCGAATAATTTGGTCAATTTTGTCCAAGAGGTGTGACTGCTTCCATAAAGGGGAAGAGCGTAGAAAATATATAAAATTTGCACCAAAACAACAGTATCTAATCAGGGTGAATGCCGAATGTAAATTAATTTTGGAGAGTCTGTCCGAAATGTCGTTAAAGTTTTTGATTTTTTCGTCGATGAAAGAAGGAAAGCTGTCTTCTAAAATTGGGGAACCTAGGAGCTGAGGTGAACTTTTTTCTAAAATTTTGACTTGTGGGGCTATTGCATTAAATTTCTCAAGAGTCAATTGTCTGTCGGTAATGTCAGAAAGGAAAATTTCGCATTTTGATGGGTTAAGGTCCAAGCCAATGGATTTAAATTGTTCTTTGATGAGTTGTAGGTCTTTCAAAACGGTGTCTACATCACCTCCTAGCGTTCCATCATCTAAATACCACACGTTAAATTTTGAATTTAGATTCTGGATAATTGGATGGATAGCCAAGCTGAAAATGACTGGCCCGAAAGGGTCACCTTGTTGGCATCCTACTGCAGATTCCAAAACATTGTCCTTGTAAAGTAATTTAGAGGGGTACCTGTAACACTGCCACATAAAACCATAAATTTCGGGTAGTTCTTTTTTGACTTCAGCCAACAAGGTGTCCCTGTTGACAGAGCTAAAGGCATTCTTAACGTCAACCTTGAGGATAACCTCACATTTGTTGGAGTTCAAAAAGGTGGAAAGGGCATGCACGGCAGCCTCACAGCCCCCTCTCGAGCCAAAACCTAGTTGCAGGGGCTGAAACTTAGCTGTAAGGGATTCGCTATACAGCTTACAGCATATTTTGGCTGCCGTACGCCTGTAGGTGCACCCAACGGCAATGGGACGAATGCCGCCGTCCTTCTTGCGCAGGACACATAGGTTAGCCCCGTATAAGACATCGACGACGGCCTCGTTCACACCGCCGGTGAGCATAAGTTTAATCAGGGCCGCAAGCTCCTTCAGAAGCGACTCACCAGCGTCCCCGGCGCCTGAGCTCAATAGATCCTTTAGATGTTGTGGAGTCAGGCCATCGAGGCCGCCGGCGGAACCGCTCCTGAAGGAGCTCACGGCTGCAATCTACTGGGGCGCCGAAACGTTTAGCAAGGTTGAATTTAGGACGGGAGGGTCGGGGGATCGAAATTTAAATTTTTTATACATTATTTATAAGATGACATTTTTAACAATTATTTCATGGTTGCATTTTACAGAACGAAAATGTAAGTATCTACAGTAGTAGTAAGGTATTTAAATACTTCCTGGTTAGCAGGAACCACAGAGTTATAATCATATAATCATTATTTTACTAATATACCTACACTTCTCTTGAATAACCAGAGATATTTATTCGTGCGTAAATATCAATGTTGAGTTCCGGGGTTCTGAATTTAACGGAAATTAACTACCTATTAATAAAATTATTATAATAGTAAAATATTGTTACTGAAAGTGGGTTGGTCTGTTTTACTTTCAGTACCTGCCGAGCTCTGATTACAAATATTGCTAATTTAATAGTTTAACTTGTGCTTCATGAATTTGCATACGGATGAATTAGGTAGAAATACCTAGCTTCCGATATGCGAATTAATATTTTAGTACTTAAGTTCAGTGTACTTAGTCCAATTTTGAATTGTCAAGGAGTCAGTTAGTCAGAAAGATGAAATTAGTAGGCCATTCCATCACACCTGAGTAGTTTCACCAATTTATTCATAGTATCATCGCTTCCCCTTATGAATA
The DNA here is from genome assembly GCA_949128155.2 of Xanthia icteritia. Taxonomy (NCBI): domain Eukaryota; kingdom Metazoa; phylum Arthropoda; class Insecta; order Lepidoptera; family Noctuidae; genus Xanthia; species Xanthia icteritia. The sequence goes on along the minus strand of OX421942.2, from coordinate 7,062,700 downwards.
CCAAGGACTACAATCCTAAACAGAATATATGTAAACCTAGAATAAAGATGAATAAAAAATGTTTAGATACCTCAAATAATTTGGACGTTGTCCATTGTCTGCTCAGCGCCTAAAATGCTTATTAGGCGCTGAGCAGACAATGGACAATTTGTCCGCGCACAATTTGGAATCGTATGGAAATCCCAGCATTTTGTCCTACGCACGCAAAGATTTCCATACGATTCCAAATTTTCCGTGGACATATTGTCCGTCGTCAGCTCAGCACCTTTAAGTATGTGCTAGACAAAGACAGCACTGCTACCATCAGACGTCACAAGACAGAAACGGTATACTTAGTAACTTCGCGCCTTTCAATACGGTTTTGCGAATAGGTGCGACGCGACTCTGGTGGAACAATTTCTATGAAAACTTCTCGGAAATAGTTCTATCGGTGTCGCGTCGTGTCGTCGCTTCGCGCCTGTTTGCGGGAGCTTTAAAAGAATAACTTCAAAAGCGTGTAACTTCTCCATTAGGTTCTTCTTTCACAAACCGTCTTTTTTAGTAAGCAACATTTTTAAAATATGTATAAATTCATGTCTTCTGTCAAATACCCAATTATGCCAACCAGTTATAATAATATGATTTGACCCCTTTTGATAAAATATGCCAATTCCTATCAAAGAGAGCTTAGAATATCTAACAAGCACGTACCGCAAGCGCTTGACTTAAGAGACAATTCGGCAGTATTTGTTGAACTAGAAAGTCGACCCGAAGCAATTACTACACAATATCCGGCATTTACTCGGCTCGAGGCGATCGACAAACTCCGTTCGGCATTTACTCAATTAATCATATTCGGGTCGGTTCGGCATAATTGGAACTAAGTCGAGTGGCCTGGGCGGAGCGGGAGGGCGTGTCAAACTCTTACTGACCAAAACCCACCCGTGTTCCTTCAGTTGCCTGTACGTTGCCAGGGGCCACGGTATCCCTTTCGGACTTTCCCGCATCAATCATACCGGCAGGCATCGGTCCTATCGGACCCCTTCAGTTGCTGACATCTCTTTGAGGCGCGCGTGGAACACAACACGCCGTCGTCGACCCGGGCTGGTCCTTATCGGCGAGCTACCCATTGCTCACCGTCCGCAAGCCCACGCCTACGGTGACCGGCGATCGGCCTGCGATTCCCGACGCCCAGAGCGTCTCCTGCGGCGGTTAGGCGCGTAAGGGCGCGAAATTTGCCTCTCCCTCACGCGTTCGGTCTCCTTCTTCGCGAGCATTACTGCTTCGCAGAAGGAGGTGACGGCCTACCATGCCCTGTCGCTCCGTACCATGGCCTGGACCAGGGCCGGACGCGAGAGATCCCCGCCACCGATCACCTCCACGAGGACACGACGTTGCTCTGCCCAAGCCAGGCAGACCTCCACCGTATGCTCCACCGTGTCCTCCGGGTGATCCATGCAGTGATGACACCCAGGCCGCTCCTCCCGCTTTAACTTATATCACCTTCCATTTTTATTAGATTTTGCCGCCCGGTTGTTCCGAATCATCCGACCCGAACATGTCTGTAGCACCCCTATCTACATTAAGATTCCGATAAACTACAGATGGCGTTGTTAGTAGAATTTAAATGATTGAATCTGAATACATAATTAACAAAGTCTGGAAGTCTAATGGACTGTTTCATGACCTCCTGATGAGTACTAGCTAAATTATCTGGCAGATTTTTTTAAACGTTCCATTTTTAAATAAATGTAGTAACTAGGAACCTAATTACTATGAACAACAAACCCTTCGGGTCATCAGGATCTAATAAAAATGATTGGTAAAACTGGTAGTCTAAAACTGATGAAACAATGGCGGGCTACTTATCCCATTTCTTTTAAGTCACTTTTTGTTTAAGGATTTATTGTTGTTACACTAAACATAATATTACAACTGGAAGCCAACTATGAATAAAGTTTACATTTCTCCAAGTTTCTTGTAAATGCAAAAAGTTGGGAATATAGTCTCGTACATTCACAAAAATGTTTCTCCACTAACATTTAGAATTTCATTTAAGTTCCAACGCGCACAGTGGTTTCGTTTATTTAGTGACATGACAAAAATAAAATAGTATCAAGAAAAGTTGAGCTTAAAGCTTTTTATACTGTCGCCTGTGAACACTCAGTTTGTGCAGATTATAAAATAAACTGGCGCAGAAGGTCCACTTGGTATATTTAGTGCATTTACGAAGCAAGACATGATTAGATGACGAACGAAATGAAAATATCTCCCGCGTTGGCAATTGTTTTTTTCGAACAACATAAAGTTGGCCAATCAATGTGATTGTGGTATTATTTTATCATGAGGTGAAATGAATACGTTTTCTGCACCTTTTTATTCTGCGTTCAGAATGTGAGTGTCACGCCACGGATATGACTAACAGTCGCGTGGCGGATATGAAGTTTTGTCCAGCGAGAGATATTTTTAGAACACTTGACTTCAAATTGTGTTTTAGAATGCAGTGGTTGACTATCTCGTTGTTAAGCGGAGTTTTTTGTAGCTTTGAACGTAGAACGAACGAACGTTTTTAGGGAATGAATTATTTTGTTCTGAACTTGTGCAAAATTCATTGTCAATTTTCTCGTGTAAATAAACATAAAATACAAACAATAATAATCTTTAAACCGTATATAATCACAGTACGTGTCTCTCTGTCTTTCATCGAGATTTAACAACAGATTTTCTAACCGGTTCAGGGCCAAGTTCACTGTTATTAAATGTCCCATTATTTGCATCGCGAGCCAAAATATACACTTGGGACATTTAATAACTAACGGAGGAAGACGAAATTGGCCTTAATCCGACTGTCAATAACCAACGTTAAGCAAGTAGATCAGATACCATTACTCCTAAATGTGAGTATAGACTAGAGGATTTATTTGTAACAGAACATCGAGCATTCGCCGTTTTTAAATTTGATTGAAACCCACTTCGAACACGACACTTGATGTTTTTTATAACCTGATTAAAAAAACAATTAACAAAAAAAAACTTAAACACTTAAAAAATATAAATTAATTATAAATTTTTGGTGTAACATTTTATCAAGCAAAGGCATGAGCGCGAACCGAGGGCAGGTCATTACAATGAAACCAAGGTAGAAAGAAATGTTACAGGTAAATGTTCACTCGCCGTGAGCATTACGTCGAACGCAGCGTCGACCATTCATAAGAACACGTCACATTACATAGAAATGCTTGTTTAAATTTAGCTTTTGCTTGTATTGTACCATTCGTAAGACCGTTACATTGCATGGAAATGCTCAACCAAATGTGATAGTGTATACCACCTTAATAGTCAGTGTGATGCGTAGTTCGCATATGGTGTTGTAGATGTTTCTCATGTTTCAGTCTTTTGTAATTTTGACGTTAAAAAAGTCCTGATTTAAATAAGTGAGTATTGATTTTGTGCACTTTTCGGTTCAATTGCCAACAAAGGGGCTTCTCTTCTATCAATAACTTACAATATTAATTTAGTTAAACGCCTGCATTCGACTCTAGTCCGAAAAAACATAGCCATCCATGACAGCCCTCAACATCTCACACCCGGGTAAAGTCTATCCACAAATTACGTGGCCAATCGTACTGTAGTGCATTGCTCCAACCTTACTTTTCCCACTAAATGGTGACAGTAAATAAGCACTCTTCGAATAAATACGGTTGGAATTGTTTAACGAACTCACCACTTTATGCATGGCTTAAGCTACGGTTTATTAGAAGAGCGGTGACCGCCTTAAAACGGACTGTCGTGAAAATGATGGCACCGGGATTTGACAAAAAAAGCTTTCTAGGAAAACACACCTACATACTTTCATGAATAACTTTTCAGTGTCATTCGATGGTAAATTGCGGACGCTTTGTAGCGGCCAAAACAGTCTTAGGAAATCCGAGCTTTAGGTAAGTTAGTTAAATAATCTGCCTAGCCTTTTTCGAACTGTGAAGAGGTCGGCTTCCAGTCTAACCGGATGGATGCAGCTGAATACAAATATTTTACATGGAGCGACTGCCTATCTGACCTCCACAATCCAATAATCTGTCAAACTTTCGGGCTTCTGACGACCCGTAACGACGTCCGGGACCAACGGCTTAGCGTTCTTTCCGAGGCACGGAGGAGTCTCGTTATGTAAAGCTGGTTACCCATCTCGGACCAACCCCGGCAAGCGTAGCTTAAACTGATGGATCGACCCATGCGGCTGTTATTACTTAGCCACGAGCTCCTCCTCCACTCTCCTTTAGGTAAGTTAGTGACTACCATTATTTACAAGTCGGCCTTTGAGTTATACAGAAACAAAATACGATCATGAACATCATTACGATCATATTGAACGTCAATTAGCGTGGGGTCACAAACAGTTGGTTGCGTACGTCACCCAAGACCTAATTGGCGGCTCATTGATTGAGCGTGAGCCGAAACCATTGTGGTACATACCTGCGAAACATGTTCCCCGTATGTGCGGTGATCTGTGTTCCTTTGATCAACTGGTACTTAGTCAAGTACAAAAGGGCTCCGATCAACCTAGCAACAAAGTTAGCTGAGTCTATAATTTTACAGCTATTGCCCGTTCTACATTGTCGATACCGTGTCTAGATATGTCCGATAACCTTTATAGAATCATCTACCGACAATGTAAAGAACAGGCAACAGCTATCTAATAATAGACTTGGCTAACTTTGTTGCTAGGTTGATCAGTGCTAGAATGGTATTTTCCAGCAACTCGTGTTAGCTCATGTAGTATTCTGTCTTATTTTTCAATTTTATAGAACTTTACTTTATTTCGTCGTTTGACGTAATAATAACTTTATGTCGTATTCCACGAAGAGATATACAAAGAAATCCCATATTTCGCCTGTTATATTTGCTGCTTTTCGTGCTAAGATTCGCTTTGCAAATTGCATCTTTAGGTTGGTCTATAAATATATAAGTAGTCGTATAAATATTGTAATCTTGATAATATTTCGTCAAACTATACGAATAACTTATCATGTCCATGGTGCATTTACCATAATTCGGTTATGATTTACTTCTCGATTAAATTGCCATAAAAATAATAGGAACCTGCAAAAATTGGGCACTGAATTAAAATCTACCTCGCAGTACGTTGCTGACTGTAAGTCATAGGTACGTCTTTACGACACCCATAAATAAAATTCCCAGTAACAAAACGCAAACTGCTGCTTGTTTATATCAGAACTTACAATTGAAATGACTGGCACTTATAAAAGCTAATTTACGAGCACAAAGGCTGTTGATTCGACACCTACCCGGCGTAAGTCAATTTATAGCTCATCGCCCGCATAAGTGCAGCAGTGCCTTTATTTAACTTTTCTCTGTTCCAGTTTTAATGTCTTGAGAACACTTATTTTCTTAGTAGTACCTACACAACGTCTGTTAGTGTAAGAGTTCGCTGGAATATTTTCAAGACAATTTTGAAATCCTCCAGAATTCTACGAAGGAAAATGCTGAGATAGGAGCCTTTTGGCCTCGCACAGGACTTTCCACTTTTTAATTTTTACTCTGTTTATTTTTTCTATTTTTATTTTTAGTGACTGTGTGTTTAGTTTAATTACGATCTCCTGTGCTTGTCCCAATAAATACTTTTTCTTTCTTTCTTCTTTCTAAGGAAAGGCTTTTCTAGGTAAAAAAAATATTTTAGATAACAGATTCTTGTCACGGTTACATTATATTATTGAGACGTGTCTTAGAATGTTTAGTTTTTCTGAAAATGGGTGGTAGAACTAATATTTTATTGCAGAAAATATCCATCTTTTATGCATCATGCTGCGCCGTGCTACGTAATAATCACATTTAACAATGAAGTTTCAATAGTGGGTCATATGGCTATTAATTTTATAATTTAAATTATGTTTTGTGTTGCGTAATGTAAATCATTTTGCATACTATTATATAGAATCAATTTTTTCTAACTGAACAGATAGCTGTGCTGCTGGGGAGTTGTTGCGCCACTTCTTCTTCCCAGCTAAAGCACTAGGAAGTGGTGAAGGGTGAGCGTTTTGGGGGACTGTCTTATCTAATTTTGATGTTCGAAAAGTGCTGATTCTCAGCCTAGTTTGAATAAATGACTTTTTAATTTGAATTTGAATTTGGTAATGTGCTAAAAAAAGATAAAACTATTACGAGGTCAACTATACCTAATTCTCTCATTGATCGGTACGATGAACAGTCGGGAAAGAAATTTCTAGAATCAATCCGCTTGACAGACGAATTAATGATCACAGTTAGTCATAAACATAGGGTAGAAATTGAATAAACACGAAAAACGTACAACGATGGAGACAGTAATAGAGTCATTCCTTCTAAGTGTCGAGCTCTTAAAAAGAAAAATGCGACGGCTATTACCAACGATGTCTGTAGATTTTCCTTATTTTAAGGAACCGGACGTCTGCTTTTAAAATTTACTCAAAATAAAATAGAGGAAATCTTTCAAAATATATGTCTGATGTGCTTTTAAATGCGCCATGTGTGTAGCTTTTGGACCTGATCGTTCTGGTTAGGGTATGCATGTATAGGACTTTGGTCATGGCCCTTTCATCATAATATTGTTTACAAACTGCTTCTGATTTAAGATATACTACCGTTGGTCCCGGCTGTCATTAGTAGATCTTTGACAATCTGACAACCAGTCTTACCAAGGAGTATCGTGTTACCTAGTAAATAGGTTATGGGGGTCAGAGGCTATCTCCACGTAAAATACTGGTATTCAGCTGCATCCGGTTAGACTGGAAGCTGACCCCAACATAGTTGGGAAAAGGCTAGGCAGATTGATTTTGAGCTACCTATGAAAATTAACCCGCCGTCATGACGTTGGGTCATGAACAACGTATGAATCTTGTAACAAAGATTCTAGCAGACACCGTTTCAGAAATTTCAATATTTCTATTTCAGCGAGTGAAATTTCGCCTTTCTTTATAGAAAGTAAGCGGGCCATATAATACAACGAGGTGTGGGTCTATTTTCTTGGTCTCAAGTGTAATACTACTGAATTGGGGTTGACGGGATAAAAGTATTATCGTTATGTTGGTGACACGGTTTCATTTGAATGTGTGGGCATTACAGTGTAGTTTGCCATCAAGGTTTACGTTGTGAGGCTTATTCGGTTTGGCAGGTTCTTGAAAGTTCATTTACACATCTGGCTAAGAATAGACTATATTTTTTTATATTATGATTTCGATGTAGACGGTAATGCTTTCAGTTGAGCATTGGCAGTAGGTACCAAATATAGTTGGAGCCCTGTTACTCAAAAATTGAGTCTAATGCCACGGCTACATTGTGACGATAAAGCGAACTACACTTCGCGCGCGCTCTGTTTCTCAGCGAGACTTCGAGCGGTGTGCGAGAAAGAGCGCGCAAAGTGTCGTTCGCTTTATCGCGACAATGTAGCGGTAGCATAAAAGACTCGCTTTTTGTTGAAACTTGTAATGGGAAGTGAGTCCAGAAGACTCAGTATTTGTTGATAAGTCAATTTAAAACAATTTGCAAAACTATGATAATTTTCGTGAGTACAATAATTAAATTATATTTCTGAAAACTATAATTTTGTTGTCGAACAGTCGAAGTGTTGAAACTCATAATTTTAAACCTATAGGTTTAATTAACGGCTTAATTAAAGGCTTAATTGATCAGATGCCGGCCGCAATGAAACCTCATCAGACTTGTGGTTGGTCAGGTATTCATTAGATTTGACGGACTGTCCGTTTTGTCTTTTTAGTGAGATCACTATAGTTACAAGGTTTGGTAATGGAAAGGTGAAAATACATACATACTCCGGCCATTTCTCGTATTTGAAGTCAAGTCAGTGTTCACACACCTCTGCCGTCCCTTTCAGGAAATACAGGCCTGATGTTATGTAGTATTTTAAACTGTGCGATATAAAAGGATTTTTTAAATTTTAGATTTAAGATTTACAATGTTTGTAAATATGTGAGCACCATGCATCTATCACATGATTAATTTATCTGTCATTCCTTAATTTTTCATTATTTTTACCTAACGTGGTATAGTAATCTTATTCTAGGTGCATCGTCTTCACATATAATTATATAATTGATGTATTACAAGATATTGTGAAAACATTTTAAAAGAGTAACGGTGGAGTTTCTTGCCCATTCTTCTCCATACGAAAACTACCTTTTGGAAGGGGCAACTAGAATAAATTATTATTTAAATGTTGACGTTCAAAATTGCCTTTTTTGTGCCTAATTGAAATAAATTATTTGACTTTGACTTTGACTTTAAAGAGTAAATTATGGTACGGAATACAGACGAAAATGAAGAGATGTGTTGCTTACTAGGCTGTTCAAAAAGTAATGATATTTTTCGCTCTTTGCTCGGCGCCTATAGGTCCTAGCGTGATGTTAAATAGCCTGTAGCCTTCTTCAAGATTTGGGCTATCAAGTACAGAAATATTTTTTCAATACGACGGTATTTCCAGAGATTAGCACGTTCAAACATACAAAAAAACTATTCTGCTTCATTATTACTATATAAAATATGAACCGATTATCATTACTTTTTGAACAGTCTAGAAATATAAATTAAACAATGTATGAAAACACAAAATTCGACATGATTTCGCTTTCCAGGTTTATTTCTTTAAAAAAAAATGAAATCATTTATTTTACACTTATTAATTAAATAGGGGGCTGCAGCATTTTTTTACATAGCTACATTTTTTTCACAGACAGCATACGTCCCGGATGCCAGGTAGCCGGTGCCGGTTACCCGGGTATAGGAATGTACGTTATATTACGCCGGTACGAATGAAAGATAAAATACATGCCCATACACTTAGCTGCCAGGTGCTAATTGCTGGCGGCTAATTATATGGGGATGTACGTTATCTTACGCCGTACGTGTGAAAGATAACGTACATGCCCATACTCTTAGCCGCCGGGTACCCAGCACCGGCTACCCGGCAACCAGGACGTATAAAAAGGCACTTACGGTTGTACTATTCCGATTTGTCTTTGTATTCATTGCTAATATTTTTATTAATAAGAGATCTAAATATAACAAAATTAAAGATAGTTACACCTCCTATTTAAATAAACATTGTAAAACTGAAAATGGATGATTTGTAAATTATTTAACAATTTTAGTATGCTCTCAGACGCGAAGCTAAGCGAAGCAGACGTTAATTATTACTTAGTCACAATATTCTGTACTTCATGAGCTTCCTAACACTTTCTTATAATGCAGCGGAGTATTTTTTTAATTTTTTTAAACTTTCTTTGCTGGGCAACAAGTAATTTTGTAGAAAAATGTTAAGTATAGCTAGTTTTCTTGAACACTACACTACTACTTTATAAAATAATTAACTAGAGAGTACCTAAGGATAGCAACAAAAGTATATTGCTTAAAAGTGTTAAAATCAAAGAATGGGCAGGTCAAAAACTGGCAAATTATTTCGTGTTTTTAACAATTTAAAGAAGAGTACAGAATACTTGAAAGACTAACATTAAAATAATATGCCCAAAATTATAATTAAGTTCTATAATATGGAATAATAAAAGTTGCGAAATGATCTTCAAAGTTGCTGGCTGCTCCTTCTACAACATCGTATCCGGTAAGAATTATAATCTATATTAATAATAAACCCGAAGAGTTTTTTTTGTTTGTTTTGCAAATCTCTGGAACTACCTGTCTGATTTGAAAAAATCTTTTTGCATTTGATAGCCCAGTTCTTGAGGAAGGCTATATATAGGCTATTAAACATCACGCTAGGACCCTTAGGAGCCAAGCATAAAGAAAAAGTCAGAAAGAACGCTAACCGAAAACGAAGTAATACCGCGGGCAGGCAGCGATGCAATGGGGTGGGTCGGGGAACAAGAAATTTTACGAAGTCGCGGCCAGAAGCTGTAATTATCATAATATATAATAGACATATACTTTATTAATAATTCACTTCTGCCCCTACATTCATAAGTACTAATGGTCTTTTTCAGTTAGTATACTTAACAAAGACAAAAATAGAGGGTACCTTTCCTTTATGGAAGTTTTCACTCTATACAAGCTTCAAACTATTTTTAAAGCTTACCCATGTTACATCCGAAGGGTAAAAGGGTAATCGGGTATCCAGAAATATTTCGTAACACTCCTTTTAGGATTCTGTAGAAACAAAAATTCAGACCTACATTAATGTATTATTGTTATTGTATGTCTAGTAATTACTTGAGTTGGTTGTAATAGAGTTTGTTGCGCCATTTCTTCTTCCCAGCTAAAGCACTAGGAAGTGGTGAAGGGTTGGCGTTTTGGGGGACTGTCTTATGTAATTTTGACGTTCGAAAAGTGCTGATTCTCAGCCTAGTTTGAATAAATGACTTTAGAATTTTCAATTTTGAACTAATATGACCTGCTTATGCAGGAAAAACGCTACTATATTTTTGAGGCAAGGTTTAAAAACAATCAAGGTTTAAAAACAATTGTCTAGGTTAATGACTGATAATTTATTTATTTATATATACTTTATTGTACACCAGAAAATAGCAAAAACATAGAGCAAAAACTAAATTCAACACAACAAAAAAATTAAATTAATGACAATGGGCGGCCTTATCGCTTTCAGCGATCTCTTCCAGGCAATTTTGAAATGGACAGTGATTGCGTGGACATAAAAATGGGTTAAAAAGAATTTTAGTAATAGAAATTTCTGCCTATTCCATCATCTCTATGAAAATAATCGACGATGTAAAATAATAAAACTTAGTAATAAACTAATAAACATCCATTATTGTTAAACATTATGGAGGGGCTTGTGGCTAAATAATAACAGCCGCACGGGTTGCTCGAAGGTTAAGCTACGCTTGCCGCGGCCGATTCGTGGATGGGTGACCATCCATTACATATCTAAGCCCCTCCGTGCTTCGGCAAGCGCGTTAAACCATTGGTCCCGGCTGCCATCCGTAGTTCTTTGACAACTGTTACGGGTAGCCAGAAGCCCAAAAAGTCTGACAACCAGTCTTACCGAGGGGTATCATGTTACCCAGTTACTAGGTTGTGGTAGTCAAATAGGCAGTCGCTCAATGTAAAATACTGGTATTCAGCTGCATACGGTTAGACTGGGAGCCGACCCCAACATAGTTGGGAAAAGGCTAGGCAGATTGATTGATAATGTCAAACATTAGTGTCTATGTTCACGGCGTTTTTTACACGCGCATTCCATGAAACGCGCGTAATCACCGCGTTAACGGTGCTTAAAAAAAAAACTCCATGTTCATAGTCAGACAGATTTAAGGGACCGCTTAAATTTGTCTAGGTATCCCATAGAATTCAATAATAAAATCATAAGATGGTTTAGTCATGTTGAGAGGACTAACAAAAGGTATCTCACGGCTAATATGAGTGCAAACGCCGGGAACGCCCTAGAAGGACATAATTATAGTGACCTTATTGGTGATGATCTTCAGAAAGGTCAGGTGTGTAGTACTTGCAACTGGTGGCAGCGTGCGTGTATGACCAGATGTATTAACGTAACTGTAGTTTTTGCCTACTCCCAGGGCACGAAGGCGTGAGTTTATGCCATTATTCCAATTACAAATGCATAACTTACAATAATTATAACGCATAACTTACAATGATTATAACGCATAACTTACAATGATTATAACGCATAACTTACAATGATTATAACGCATAACTTGCAATGATTACGAGTATAATGCATAACAATGATTATAATGTCCATGTCACGCAAAGTATCATGCAATTAAAATCCGCATCCCATTACTACATTTAGATACAGTAGGCGCTCGGTAATCCGGCACCCATTTTTTTCACCCATGCCGGATTTAGTTTACGTAATAATACCTACTCGTAAAATCGATCCGGACTGTAGAATGACAACAATCAATGCGCGCACTCTGTAATCCGCCACTTTTGTATTAAACCTGCCGGATTACAGAGTAGGAGACGGAGATATCTATAGTAGGAAAGCTAAGTTAGAAAACGCCGGACTATTGAACGTGTCGGATTACTAAGCGCCGGATTACTGAGCGCCTACTGTAGATATTCCTACACAGACAAATAGTATCATATAATCCAGTAAAGTTATACGAGTTTTTATAGCACGTTTTTCTGTGACAATAAAACCTTTTGCCTTTTTTCCTTCTATTATCAATAAATCAATAATTATCTTGTAACTGTTCTCAAACTTAGGTATCAAAAATCCCTATCATAAATAACAATTTCATCGAATCCCTGTAAAATTGTTTACTTCACAATACAATTCAAGAAAATTCGAAATCTATAACACAATTCTTTCCATATCCTTACTAGGATTCCCCTTTCGATTTGTGCCTCCAATGAAAATTTATATTCATATCCCGTTTCATACAAATAATATCGTATGTTTTATTTACTCAACTGGATTCTGCTGACGAACCCTTTTCGTGAACGAGACAACATTTCGGAATATTCTTAGTTCATGTTACTAACTTTAGCGAAAACATTTGTATTAGAATCGGGAATTATCATGAGAGTTATCTTTGAACGGAAATCCGAATCATGAATATTCCGTAAGAAATATTATCGTAATCACTGTGTTGTTTTTGTAGATCAACTACTTAAGAGAAATATTTAACTGATACTGTAAAAACGTATGTACCTTCTAATGATCAATGCTTTTCTCTAAAAACTTTATGAGCTTGGAATGATGCACGCTTTTTAAAAATAAAGCCTCTTTTATAACTCTCTGGCTTTTTCTCACAGTTGATTGCAGTGACTAAGCTATATGTACCCCGGCCGGATGGGTTAGGTTAGAACTGTGACCAACCGTGCGTGAGCCGAACAAGCGAAGCGAGCAGTGCCGCGAGCGCTACATAATGTTGGTCGTAGTTACTTTGCTATTTAGTATTTTAGGACCCCAAAAGAGTTTTTATAATATTTTTAGGAAAGCAGAATGGGAATTATTTGAAGTTCGATTAAATACATGCCGTTACTTAATAGTGACTCTTAATTCAATCAATTTTTAAGAGACATCAACAAATAAACTATAATTTTAATTCAACAATGAAATAATGAACCACGAATCCTGTATTTGTATGATAGTTATTCTATCAGTCATATTTAGTCTCAATCTGTCAAAAATGCCTCTGATTCATTTACATTTTTGGCATTTACTGTCATTCAGGTCAAATATTTTGTCCAGAAACCTTTTTAAAATGCTTGTTCTTACCCCAGTTTTCGAAAGCTTATCAATTCCATGCCCAGTTAAAGTGCTGTAAAATGTTATAGCTATACCACCAAATAATGAACAAAATTCCGTCACTATGACCGTCAACCATGTTTATTCCTCATAAATAGCACATCACATCATATACTAAACTGCCAACCAACAAGCCAAGGAGCACATAACTGAACCTATGAACAGTACGTTATCGAACATTAACTGCTAGTTACTTGTGTATAGACCATTAAAGAGGATAAGCAGTATGAATGAGACAAGGTATAGAACGTTTCAATTCAAAGGTAACTGGCGCAATTTGCCTGAATAATAATTAGGGGTGCAAAATTATATTGGTATAGCTCTACAGTGGGACATTTTACGAACAACACTCTGTCTGGATAGATTTTAAGGACTAACATAGCATATAAGTTAAATAGTTTACTAACATCTAGAATTGTACGTATTCTAGTCATTGGATCCAGCCGGTCTATTCTGTAATAAACTCACGGTGAAAACTTAGGTGCGGTGAGCTGTCATTCCACCAGCTGCTTGGAAATGATAGCTCACTCCGAGCTCACTTCACCTAAGTTCTCACGGTGAGATAGTTACAGAATAGCACTGCAGTTGTCTGATAAATAAATACATTATTAATTAATATAGCGGCTTGAAGTAAATACAACAAATATGTGTCAGCATTGAGAATTGGTTAGGTAAGATTTTTTTTATCTATAATTAGTAAAAAAAAATGCTTGTCAGCAAAGAAGGTAATACATCTAAATGGCTTGGGTGCGGTACCCAAGCCATTCAGATCTGTATTAAAGAATCTTCATGTGGATTGCAAACATTGCTGCTTTCAGCTGAACACAATTTATATAAGAGTACTTATGAATTAATACACTGCACAAATTAGTAAGTAAATACGACCGAGCTCTGCTCGTCTAAAAATAAAAAAAAACAATTTTTCCTAGATTGGTATTTTGCCCCGTAAACCCCTATATTGTAACTTTCATCGAAATCGTTAGAGGCGTTTTCGAGAACGTGATTACAAATATGTATACATTTTTATACAAATATTGCTCATTTAATAGTATAGGATTAAGTACTAAACCTACTTTTCTATGGTTTGACAGCTGCTGACAACCATTACTCGTAAAGACGCATTCGCCAGCTTGTCTAGCCCATACTCTAAGGTAAAAATCCATTAAAGGGGTCCATTGAATAGCTCACGGAAATGGTTTCTTTCATTTTACGACATTAGTTGTCGGATAAATAGCCAACATATTTTGTGGATTACGTATGTTACATATTGTGGCGGCAAAAAATACTTTTCGACATTGTTGCTTGTTTTTTGTAGATATAACTATTTACCTAGTTTTATTTGGCAGAAAGGTACTAAAATTATTTTAGACTAGCTTCCGCCAGTGGTTTTCTCCTCGTGATATCTTTATAAATTATAGCCTATGTTACTCAGTGATAATATAACTTTCGACTGGAGAAAGAATTTTTTAAATCGGTTTAGTAGTTTTTGAGTTTATTAATTACAAACAAAAAACAAAAATACAAAAAACAAATATTTTCTTTATAATATTATAGTTTAGATATTGTTTTCAAACTGCCTTAAATAATAGGGTAAGGGAAACTCAGCCTTAAAATAAAGTTAGGTATAACTCCAGAAAGAGAGCAGAAACCTACTATGGCGGTCATTTGTTTTGACTGTCAATGATGGGAACAATATAACATAATAATAGTGCATACTAATTCCATGCATCATAAAACAAATGAATAATGAATGAACAAATATCTAAGAAGAGTTCCATTATTAACTGTTTTATCGTTTTCATTTTCTTATCAAAGACGTGAAACTGGTCGTTTCACGTCATTTCCTGGAATTCAAATTGCAAACCAAATTCCCTAATTTTCCGTTCCCGCTGAATCTATGAAGATCAATTTACATTATAATTAAGAATTCATTTGCTAATGTATTCTAGTGCGATTTGGTATAATTGTCTAAATGTTAGTCTGAGAAATATTAACTAATACTGCGGTAATTAAGATATCTACCAACGTTCCTGTAATTAGAGAACGAATTCGTAATGGGTGTCGCACAAATTAAGTTATATAATTATGTTCAAGTTAGATTTTTGGGTCAGGTACAGGGCATTTAAACCACCATTTTTTTTGTCCGTCTTGTAGATTATAAAGAAATTACGTACACGTATTTTTTGTTTTTTAAAGTTATCAAAAGATTACGGCGATACATTGAGTTAAAATGTGCCATGACGTCACTAGTATGTAGATTTTATACTTACTTGTGACGTATCAACCCCCACTCCCCAACTTTAATGCGTTTTTAAATATTTTTTTATTAATATGATAAAGCAAAAAATACGGGTCTAATATTTTTTTTTATCTAACTGACGGACAAAATTTTTTTTTTTGACCCTGGCATCATCCCTATTGTCATTTACTTTTATGTTTCAAGACTTCTTTTTAATTTCATCGGTCCAATATTTTTCTGTTCTGAGCCCGATGAATATGAAAAATATTTTAATAATATGTTTTCTTTCCTATATGTGAGTGGATATTACATTCTGTTAGATTTTTTGTGTTGGAATTCTTCATTCCCTTAAGAGCGGAATTTCGCAAAAGCAAATAAAGACGCATCGCTTTCAGAACACAAACTCATTATCTAATGGTTTTTCAACATACTCTCTTACATAGGCGCGTTTTAAAAGAACAGCATATGACATCATTTCGACATTCAACAAGAATCAATCATAACTGCTTATTATCACGATACTATCCAATAATTTGTTTACATAAGTAAGGTTCAACATACAATGGATTAGTCGTGCTTTGATTATTCCCATTAACGTTGTAACAAGATGCATTCGAGTTTGTTTTTGGATAGAAACCACCGAACACATCTTTAAAAAATAATAGGGACTGGGGAAGAAATAAACTAATTAGTCTGTCAGTCAGTAAATAAAAAAATATTAGACACCTATTTTTTGCTTTATCATATTAATACAAAATGGTTTAGATAAATCGCATTAAAGTTGGGGAGTGGGGGCTCGCTACGTCACAAGTCAGTATAAAATATACCGGGGAGTGACGTCATGCCACATTTTAACTCAATGTATTCCCGTAATCTTTTGATTACGTAAAAAAGAAAAAATACGTGTCCAGTATTTTTTCATAATCTACCGACGGACATCCATATTGGATTTTGATGCGTAAAAGTATTTTTTGCAGCAAAAAAAAAAAAAAAAAAACATATTATCATATACATAAATATCATTCATCAAAAGTAGACAAAAGTTTCCAAGCCTTTTATTGCCTCGTCAAAATCTGTAACAAACATACAACTAGACAGTCACTTTCACAATGTTAGTCAAGGTTTACACCCACACTCAAAACCCCAAAATCCTCAGCACAATTTTCATTACTAAACCTCACTCACAACAAAGATCTAACCAGGGCTAAAAGGAGAATTCATAAAACTCAAAGGTTCATGACAAGACCCAAATGAAAGTGGCATAAACTAACTGAGGAGGCGTTATGTCTACTTCGTGACAAGACTCCTTCGTAGTGGCTTCCATGCCAGGTCACAAATAGTTCCCAAAATGTTTGCACACAAATAAATATAAATGTGAATCTGGCCAATAAATTGCAGTTTTTATTGTTAAGTTAGGTGTTTTTGCCTCTGACTTTCTCTCAAGGGCAAAGAAACTTTTGCTAAATTAAATAATGATTAAGTTTAAATTTTGCCATGTGGATGTGATACCACAAACTGGTTTTTTTGGGGTAGCTTTGAATCACTTCTTAAGTTCGAAAATCTGTCTCAAATCACTCACTTGGAACACCTTTCATATGTAAAAATTTACATATTTTGACTAAAGCTTGTTGTTTATTGAAAGGGAAATTGAACCCTTCGCCACAATTCGGATTGTATTGGCCACGTGTATGGCATTAAAGGGTTTACGGCCATGAATAAACTATAGAACTCCCCAATCTCTCTCTGTGTCTATGTGTCCTATGGTTATAACCCGTCACATTTCAAAACAAGAGTGAATTAGTAAATGTAGGTATATTTTGGATATGCTTGTATTATCGTAAGCCTTTCACATGGCTTTCTACTAGACGAGATTAAGGATAAGATCAGTCCCATAATTTATTTATTTTACAGCCAACTTTGTGCCTCACTGTTGAGAAAAACCCTCCCATATTTTCCCCCAAACTTTACCTATCTTTGGCCACATCTGCCCTTCAAAACTGTCCAGCTCGCCACTTCACCTTCGCCGCGGTTGACCTCGACCCGGTCCCAGTATTACAATAACAAACATAAATATCCAGGGCAAAACATTTCTTTCACTTAAATCTTCTGAAACTATTTCGATAATGATGTGGGTGGAGTTACCTTGTATTTTATGATCATTTTGCGTGGGTATTCATCGTCGAGTCTCAAACATAACTATTCTTGTAAGCGATATTATCCATTTACATTGATGAGATACAACAAATTAGTAAGAGTAGCCTTTGGCACTTTTCTTTGACCTCATAAAGAAATACAAGCAAAAAAAATATACACCTACAGTGTATATTCCTTAAATGTCTGATTTGGTAAACAAACACTGTACGAAAATTACGAGGTTTTGCATTAAGGACTGGTCAGACTGAGGCAAATCCCGCGCGTTACCCGGGACGTGCTTGAGCACGTCTATTGTTTTAATTATTAGGAAGTCACTGAACAATTTCATACAAGTTAGTTGACACACTCGGCACGAGCGAATTCCATCGCGCATTCCGCGCGGGATTCGCCTCCGTTTGACCTGAGCTTTAACCACACACTTCAAGTTATGATGATGGTGATGTAACGATAAATACACTTTACGTAGATTAACTAAACCAGTTTTCTTTGACACATGTGGTTCCACTGTACGACTAAACGCCGACAGACTGAACACCGACAAGACTTTACTTCGACGGGACTCTTCGCCGACAGGACACTTCGCCGACAGGACTCTTCGCCGACAGGGCTCATCAGCGACGCATAGCGAGCTCGGGACTTGGGGCACCCCGACTCGGACAGGTTAGGTTAGAACTTCGTGGTTATTTTTTTTTAAACCACACAGAAGTAGGAGCCCCGCGAAGCGGGGCTCCGTCGACAACGCCTTACAAAAAACTGATTATCGGAGATAATTTGCGTCGCTGATGAGCCCTGTCGGCGAAGAGTCCTGTCGGCGAAGTGTCCTGTCGGCGAAGAGTCCCGTCTGTCGGCGTAGTGTCTGTCGGCGTTTAGTCGTACACTCATGTGGTTCCTTGTGGTTTTGACTGAAAATAAGACAACATCACGCCTGCCAACCCGAAGGGTTCAGCAGAGGTGCACCTATTGTACACCCTCATTTCGCCGTTTTAATTAAATTCCATGTAACCTATTGACATCAGCACAAATCCAGACTCCGGGCTGCTACTGAGAAATTTCAGATGGAAAAAGCCAATAACACTTTATTTTATTTTTATACATTTATTTAATGAAATACAGAGGTGTTAATTTATTCTAAACTCGCCAAACTTTTACGTTTGATGGCGAGAAGCGTTCTTTTACAAAACAATGAACCACCTCACGTACACACATCAGCAGGTCAAGCTACTACAAACCGTCAACTTAACCATTAACATTTTAAGGTTTAAAATCATTTGGAGAAATCTGACAGCCTGGCATAATCTGACGTGATTAGCACGACACGGGAATCGAACTCAGGACCTCATGCTCAACAGTAGAGCTTGCGACCACTAGACCAACGAGGCTGAAAATACTACGTTATTTGCGTCATATGAAAAGAAATAAAAATAAGAGAATTATGACCATCTCATAGAGGTACAGAAGCGTATTTCCGTACATTCGAAGATAAATTATAAAAGTACACCCACATTTTGTCAGAGACAGTAGGCAATTTTATTCCCTTGCGGTTTCATCATACTTACTTATCTATTTTTATTTTGATAAACAGGTATTTTATTTATTTATTTGTGTTTTTAATCAATTGGGGTCCAATCCTAAAAATAGCCTGGTATCCCAATGAAAATATGTACTTGAAAATGGGGCCACTCTTAATTATTTATTTTTCAATCAGTTTATATATTTCAGACTAGCAGTATGTATCTTGCAATGATTTCAAGTGGAAAATAATTAATTGAATAAAAACATCTACGTACGATTCATTGTTTAAAAAAAAACACATGACATCACGCCTGTAATCAAACAATAATTGCCAAACTTAAGTGACATTGCTCGCAAAAATCAGCCGGACGCGGAAAGCACAGAACCGGTCGAACATGCGTTGCTTGGAAGAGGCCTAAGTCCAGCAGTGGACGACTTTTGGCTGAAATGATAATGATGATAACGCCTCTAAAAAAGGTGTATGGAATACTTACACTCGCACTTTGCGTATCTACGAGCTACGCACTTAAAATGCGAGTAGTTATAATCATTTGACATTCTTTTTTTCATATTTGGGGATACTGTAGGTACACATCTGCCTAGCCCTTCGGGGATTACAGCCGTAATGTTATGTATGTATCATTTGGGATTTAGATAATTGGCAAAATATGAGTAGGTACCTTTGCTTTTCCTTTCGAGGATATACTAATTTACCTCCCAGGTTGCCATGGAAACGCATGAAAATATGACAACCTCTTAAAACATTAATTACGTTGGTCTGTGGGAGAGCGGTATCCTGAGGTTCCCGCATGTTTCAGGTAATGATGACGAATTACATATTTTACTTTTACACCTCTTAGAGCTCTTCAAACCGAAAGATGAGTTTTTTATTCAGTGTCTAATATCAACTAGCTACATTTTGTACAACCATTATGTATCAGGTAGTTACTTGTAGAGGAGATAATTATATTTTCTGAAACATACTTGAAAATACGAGCTTTATTTTGACAACCTTCTTCGAGATAAATCGAAATTGCTGTACTGGCCGAATACATGCGAGCGCCCGGCCGGCAATATTTGTATGAAAATCCATATCTGTCGTACTTAGCGCCCCATAAATTACTATGAAAACTCATCTGTCGTATTATAAAAAAAATGGAACGAACTTTTTACTTCAACACAAAAGGCAACCAAGGAGGTAACTTATGTCTCCGGCCGCAGCTTGTGGGGGACGTGGTGAGCGCTCTGTTCCCTTCGAGAGGGGAACATGCCTCCCCGCCCATGGCTCCGCCTACTGCGGTGCCCGATGCTAGAGATGAGAGTGGTAGTACGTAGGCTGAATGCCAAAAATACCGCCCCAGGACCCCACGGCTTACCTGGGAAAGCCTGGGTCCTGGCCTTGGAGGCTCTCGGGCCTAAGGGGGCTCCTAAGCGCATACTTGGAGAGGGGCCAGTTCCCACTTCGTTGGAAGATGGGGAAACTGGTCCTCAAGAAGCCAGGGCGCCCTGCGGAATCTCCGTCCGCTTATTGGCCCATCGTGCTGCTCGACGAGGTGGGCAAGCTCTTTGAAAGAGTCATTGCAGACCGCCTTGTTGGGTGGCTGGTGCGGGTAGGGCCGGATTTGGCGGAGAGCCAGTTTGGTTTCCGTAAGGGGCGCTCTACGGTGAACGCCATCATGCGCGTGCGAACCCTCACGACGGGGGATGCTGTGGCCCGGGGTGGGGTCGTCTTGGCGGTGTCTCTAGACATCGCCAATGCCTTCAATACCCTGCCCTCGAGTTGCATCAGGGAGGCACTCCGGTATCACCGGATGGCGACCTACCTCTGTCGGTGGTCGAGGGCTATTTGACGGACAGGGCCGTCATCTACCCCGGTCACCAGGGAGAATGGAACCGGCGAGAGATGTCGTGTGGTGTCCCACAGGGATCGGTCCTGGGGCCGCATCTGTGGGATATCGGATACGACTGGGTGCTGCGCGCCGACCTCCCTTGCGGCGTCAGTCGTTTGTTACGCTGACGACACGTTGGTCCTGGCGCAGCGGAGGTCGCACCAGGCGGCGGCCGAACTAGCGACACATGGGGTTGCGACAATCGTGGACAGAATCCGGCAATTGGGGTTCGAGGTGGCCCTGCACAAGTCCGAAGCCATGTGTTTTCATGGTCCTTGGAACGCGCCACCGTCGGGTTTCCAAATAACGGTAAGAGGAGTTCAAATCTGTGTCGAGTCGACGATGAAGTACCTAGGACTCGTCCTCGACAGCCGGTGGAACTTCGTGGAGCATTTCCGACGTTTGGCTCCCAGACTGGAGAGGGTTGGGGCTGCTTTGGAGCAGCTCCTGCCCAATCTAGGGGGTCCAAACGCCTCCTGCCGGAGGCTCTACGTGGGGGTCGTGCAGTCCATGGCCCTTTACGGGGCACTGGTTTGAGCGCGTTCTTTGAGGCGGCGGCCAGCCCGCCGGTTGAACGCGTCCCAGAGGATCATGGCCACCCGCTTGGTCCGGGGATACCGCACGGTCTCCGGTGAGGCGGCGAGCCTCCTTGCCGGATTGCCGCCATGGGATCTGGAGGCAAAAGTCCTCGCGCACATTTGGGAGTGGGGTGAGGAGGCGAAACGCCGGGGCGTAACTCCACTGCCGCGAGAAATCGCGGCACAGCGGACAGAGCTCCGGCGGGATCTCATGGCGTAATGGATAGTGCGATTGTCGCAACCCAGTGCTGGGTGCGCCACTATTGCGGCGATAAGTGCCCTCTTTGAGGAGTGGCGAGAGAGGCGCCATGGCGTCCTCACCTTCCGCCTGACGCAGGTCCGCACCGGACATGGTTGTTTCGGGAGGTTCCTGTTTCGTATCAGGCGGGAGGAAACGCCCGGGTGTCATCACTGCGTGGATCGCCCGAAGGACACGGTACGCATACGGTGGAGGTCTGCTCGGCTTAGGCAGAGCATCGCCGTGTCCTCGTGAAGGCGATCGATGCCGGAGATCTCTCGCATCCGGCCCTGGTCCAGGCCATGGTACGGAGCGAGAGGGCATGGGAGGCCGTCACCTCCTCCCGGAGGCAGAACACGTGAGGGAGTGGCAAATTTCGCGCCCTCACGCCCCTAGCTGCCGCAGGAGACGCCTTGGGCGTCGGGAATCGCAGGCCGATTCCCGGCCACCGTAGGTGCGGGCTTGCGGACGGTGAGCAATGGGCAGCTCGCCATCCGATAAGGACCAAGCCCGGGTCGACGGCGCGTTGTGTTTCACGCGCGCCTCAAAGAGATGTCAGCAAATGAAGGGGTCCGATAGGACCGATACCTACCGGGGTTGCGGGAAAGTCTGAAATGGATACCGTGGCCCCTGGCAACGTACAGGCAACTGAAGGAACACGGGTGGGTTTTAATCAGTTAGAGTCTGACACGCCCTCCCGCTCCGTCCAGAGCGGGAGAAGTTATTTGAAAATAACCCATCCTGAAAAAAAAGGAGGTAACTTATTAAAGATTTAATTTAAATTTCGATTTGGGTTCCAAATAGAGCTGTTTAAAGCAAAGAAGAGACAAATGAACATATTGGCGCGTTAAAAATTATCGTCGTTCGTCATTGATTCTGGAATTTGTATTTAATTTACTTAGTTTGAATTTCCGCGCATTATTTGAGAAAAGTACTATACAAGCCTTGGCCGCAACCAGTCATTGATGGACTCACGTATGTGTATTCACGATGGCCCATCAATGCCTTTGTTGCAAGCCGCGACAGTAATATACTATTTATAATTATTATTTTATTTATTTATGTAATTTTCAGAAAACGAAATACAACTTATATTGAATTTTTCATCATCATTGCTCTCAAAACGGTGAATGAAATATCGTGAGGCAACCGGCATGTCCTAGAACCAAAAATTCGAAGACAAGTGATATATACCAACCCGCACTGGGCCCGCGTGGTAGATTACGGTCCACTCCCTCTCCCCCAGAGGAGGCCTGTGTTCCAGCAGTGGGAACATTATAGGCTGATGTTTGCTATGAAATAAAAAAATTGTGTCAGTGCTAGTCAAAACAGGTTCAAATAAATTTGCTAATCTGCATGTAAACAAACACGAGTTTTAGGAAAACCAATTGTAATTCCTACACCTAAGGTTCAATTTGCGCTACAACTGTATATTTATATAACTTTTACAGTAGTACTAGTCAGTCTAAAATCAACTTTATTTACACGAGCATAAAGTTGATGTTTGTTTAAGTGGAAATAAATTGGAAACAAGAATTTAAATAGACCTTAGGTACCGAAACTCCAAAGATGTGATGAGTATCGATATCAAAACATGATAAAACAAAAAGGTAGAATGATATTTTATTTGGTATTACGACCGCATATATCGCACCTTCAGAATGATATGGACTTAACTCAAAAATCTAAGAAATCGAATTACGGTCATAGAGGGTCACTAAAAGGTACGCACTTTTAGGTAAATATTAATAAAGCGGCGTTTTTACGGTAGAATAAAGATTACGATACTTCGGTCTCTTTCGCACTCCCTCCCTCTACCCGCGCCGCTCGGATCGGTAGCGACGCGATTAGTGATGCATCGAAAGTGAAGTGAACGAGTCGTCGCAAGTTTATTAGTGAACTGACATAAAACGTAATAAGTCGTTTGTGTACTGAAAAAACGGGTAAGTAAACTTCTCAATCTTCAGTTTAAGAGAGACTCTTTTTATATTAGGCCTTTTTATTACCGATTTTGGTTTTTACTTCTAGGACTTATTGGTAATTGGGTCCCTTTAATACTTAAAACTGAGAATGGTGTTAAGGACTAAACAGAATTGAGTCCCTTTTAAAATAAAGCCAAGGACTTCAATACATTTTACATCAAAATGTGTCACTACTACACTAATTTGCCGACAAATAAATGAGCTATTTTATTAAATGAGTCCTTATAATTATATAAGATAGGTGTGTTTAATTGGCTTAGTAAGATTTAGGACTCTGTATTTCCTAAATACCGAATACTTAAACTATATTAGTAGCTCTGTTTGTTTCAGATAAGAATAAAAATGAAGAGAAGAGCAGACTTAATATTTGAGAAATTACAAATAAATGAGCAACGAGAGGTTACTTTTGTGTATTTACATTAAACTAATTGCATTTAGTGGTTTTTTGAACAGTTATCGTAATTATCTTAGACGTTTTCAGGTGGACGTAGTACCAAGCAATAACAAAAGTGTAAGTTGGCCCTCGGACCAAATGAGGAAATCTAGTGACGTGGTTTGTATGAATTTGTTCATTATAAATACCTATACCTTGTTTCTATTTATTAGATATCGTTTTTACGGAAATGTATTACAGTAAGTATGCTTTTTCGTTACAGGATGAAATTAATAAAGAGAACATTCTTCATTTTATTGAGCAAAGAAAACGAAAGTTGACTCAGGTAATTAAATGTTAATGTGTTTTACCTAGTTATTTCTTACCGATTGGCTTTTTCCCACAATTTTATTTTTTGTTTTATAACTAAGTAGGTACGGTAGGTACCTACCTAGCTTTAAGAAGGTTAATAGTGGTTATGATATTTACAGAATGAGCATGAAAGTGATACCTCTCGGCCATCCAGTCCATCAATAATAGAAGGCACACCTGAAAAAAGTGTGCTGTTTCCAAATTATGCACACGAACTTTGCGATGGCAAAAGGAAGATAACTAGGGTTGGTCTCAAAATATTGTCTCGTTACGTAAATAATTATTTAATGCCATAACATAAATTGCATATTCATTTATTGGTAATCAATGCTTTCAGGTTAATACTGAACAATGCTATTCTCAGCCAATAGAAGCTACACATAAAATCATTGTTATGGTAAATAAATTAATGTTTTTTTTAATTAAATAAGTGTACGTAGTATACTTAAGACATATTCACTCACAGACATTGTGTAGACTTATGAGATATTTATATTACACATAATTATATCTAAGTATTCATTTTAAAATATTACATTTTAGGAACCTGTGGCAGAAGAAGTGAAAATTCTGAAATGTACACAGGGACAGAACCAACAAGAAAATGAACTACCTAGGCGAGCACGGAGCAAGTCATCGTCCAGCAGTTCCTCGTCTTCCAGCTCAAGTAACTCAAGTAGCTCTAGTAGCTCATCTTCCTCCAGTCGCAGTAGCCCGCTCCATAATGCTAACACAATTGAGTCGAATACAAAGATAGGTGAACCCTCAACCTCCACAGGTATATATCGTAATACTACACAGCCACCTAAAAATTATTGTGAGTCGCCTATTCATTCGAACGAAAGTAATGCAGACTTGAGTGACGATGACCCTTCCTATTCAAATAGACCTCGTTCACGTCTTGGAGGTGCTGTCAGAGTATCTGCGTCGCGTAGTTCCTCATCTTCTGATACTACAGACACTGAACCCGAAAATGCTAATGCTTATGTTATGGAAGGTCCAAAGAAATCCCGCAAACGTCTACGAAATCCCAACAAGTGGAAACAAATTGTTGCCAAAACTTTGCGAAATACTGGGAAAGAATATGTTTCTAACACTAAAGATAAAAAAATTGTTCCTGCTCGTTCAATAAAAGCTCCATGTACCAGCAAATGTAGAGTCAAATGTGTCGATAACATAAA
This sequence comes from Xanthia icteritia, assembly GCA_949128155.2. NCBI lineage: Eukaryota > Metazoa > Arthropoda > Insecta > Lepidoptera > Noctuidae > Xanthia > Xanthia icteritia. The sequence continues at coordinate 7,036,942 of OX421942.2, read as the reverse complement.
TGAGGTCGATAGAAATCTATTATTTCAAAAATATTGGGCAATAGGAAACATAGAATTACAGAGATCTTTTGTTAGAAATTGCATGGTAGAAGTAAAACCAAAATATAAATACACAAATGCAGCTAGACCAAGACAGCCTAATAATGCATTTTTTTTTACAGTTAATGATACTAAAATTAGAGTTTGCAAAACTTTCTTTATAAACACGTTAGGTATATGTGACAGGCAAATAAGAACTGTTAAAAAGAAGACAGATGCGCAAGGTTTCGTAGAGAAAGATAACCGAGGTAAAAACCAAAATAGAAAAAGGATAGAACAAGCAATCATACAAAATATAAAGAACCACATTAATTGCATACCAAGGATTGAATCGCATTATTTAAGGTCTTCAACTTCTCGCGAATATATAGGTGGAGAGAAGACCATAATGGATCTATGGAGAGATTTTGATAAAGATCAACGCGAAGCAGGAAAAGCTACATGTGAATATTGGTTATATTATGACATTTTCACAAAAGAGTTTAATATTGGATTTTTCCAACCCAAGAAAGACAGATGCGACCTATGTTTTGAATATGAACTTGTTTCTACAGAAAAAAAACTACAACTAAAAGAAAAATATGATCTTCATTTAAAAGAAAAAGATTTATCCCGAAAAGAGAAACACAATGATCGACTCAACATTGATGAAACCCATATTTGTTCAGTTTTCGACCTACAAGCAGTTATGCAATGTCCTAGCGGTGATTCGTCTTCTTTCTATTACAAAACAAAACTGAATTGCCTCAACTTTACAATTGTGGAATTACTAAAAAAAAGAGACAAAAATCTGGAGGAAAACACAGAAAATGAACACAAACGTGATATTGGAGCTTATGGAGATGTATTCAGTTTTTTCTGGGATGAAACTCAGGGGAAACGCGGATCTAGCGAGATTGGATCGTGTGTTCTTAATTATTTGGAGATTTTAAATGCAAAACATCAGGGTCAGGCCATCCACGTTACGTTTTATTCCGACAATTGCTGCGGACAAAACAAAAATAAATATATAGCTTGCTTATATTCCTACGCAGTATCACATTTTGAGAACATCCAGTCTATAACCCAAAAGTACCTAATAAAGGGTCATACCCAAAATGAAGGGGACAACGTCCACAGTCTCATTGAAAAGGAAATCCAACGGAATAAAAAGGCTGGACCCATATACGCACCTTGTCAATACGTTACTTTAATAAAAAATTCGCGAAAAAACGGGAAACCTTTGATTGTTCAAGAATTAACATACGATTTTTTTTGGGACTTAAAGATGTTTCAAGACAAATGGGCTTATAACTTTAGTGAAAATGAAAATAAAGGCAATGTGATTTGGAATGACGTGAAAATCCTTAAATTTACTAAAGAGGATACATTTACATTTTACTATAAGACATCTTATAGTCAAAATGAGTTCAACAAGGTAAACATGAGAAACAAAAGGAAGAAGATGAGTGATATAAGAGAAATTGCTATGACCAAAGCATACTCCCAAAGACTGGTGTTATCTGAGAGGAAAAAAACTGACTTACGTTCCTTGATTGAACATAATCTGATACCTCATTATTATGCTGATTTTTATAATAACATTATTTAACTATTTTATAAGTATACTCTCTCTATAGGTTTTAGTTTTTAGTTTTAAATAGCACTGTTTTACCAAAGTGTTAATTTATAAATTTTAACATTGTAAAGGAGATTTTTTGTTATAGTTCATTCAATTTATTTACACAGGTAAACATTCTATTCACCTATGCATAGCATTGCCGTACTGCACACTCTTTTTTGAATGAAGGTTATTTGATTTTTTATAGTTTCTTATAACATTGTGTTAAACGATGAATATTGATTTGTAATTGTTAACTTGTTAAGTACAAGTTCTTGTATTTGTTAAAAAAACGTAATTATTAACTAATAACGTAATACACATTGGCTGTGCAAAGCATGCCCGAAGACTGATTTACGAATGATTGTGATAATTGTACTTTGAAAAAGCTGTTTTTATAATAATATGGATAATACAATAATTGTAAGGTTATTTTGTTTCTATTGATTTTATTATTTTTAATTTTATAATTGCAGATTTTGACTCAAACGAACGAGATGTTTATTTTCAGTGCCAAAGTGACTAATATAAGTCTTTTGAAAATTAAAAAGTGTTTAATTTCACAGATCTTTTTTAATATAAAATGACTTATGTCGTTATGTGACAGGATAGCATATTTTCAATTTATTCTTGTAGTGCACTTTTCAGTAATAGGATAAAAACTGTACAATAATTTCAAAATAAAAGAGACCTAAGATGAAAATGGTCTTTAAAAAAAAAACAGTTTCAGTATAATACTGACTTAAATTGGGAACCTTTTTAAAAAACCTTACTTTTAATTAAAAATATGCAATATATAATTTTTTTTTGCTCATATTTCACAAAAGATAAACTTAACTTAATAAAAAAATCAAATAATTTATATGTTTTCTTACAAAATTAATTAATTAAATCAGTTCAAAGTTGAAAGTTTGCAGTTTCAAAACTTCGTTTTTGTTTTCCCAAAAAAATGATTTTTTGAGATACGTCACTACTATTCTGAAGGTGCGATATGTAGTGTAGTTACATGAAATATTAGGTCTGTCTTGTAATATGCTTGGCTGCATAGTGTGCGTTTAATATTAGGTCTTTACCTATGAAATTGCCGTTCTGCAGTACTGGCCATTACAAATCAAAATAATTTTTGTTTGGCTAAGAATTCTAATTTCAAATTAATTTTATTTTAAAAACATGTTTTTTTTTTTTCCAGAAGTAGTCATTTGTTTATTGATTAGTGTTACATTTTCATCGCATTTCAATCTTTTTCGTCATCATGGATACGTTAAAAATTCGAGTAATTATGGAATATGAGTACCGTCGTGGCAGCTACGCGGCAGAAGCGGCACGCAACATCAACGACGTTTACGGAGCTAACACTACAAACCAACGCACCACCTGTTATTGGTTTGCTTGCTTCCGTTCTGGAAATTTCGACCTGAAAAATGAACCTCGCGGTCGTCTGAAGACTTTCGTCGCAACATGAACTTTCGTCGCTGCGTCAGCCTCTCGCCTCGCGCCCTCGAGTCCTCGCGCCATCGATACAGTGACGCGAGTACCTTCGCCTCGAGGTCCCAGGGCGGGGATCCGGCCAGTACACAAGCCGCATCGTAGGAGATCGTGCGATACCCCCTGATGACTCTGACGGCCATCGCTCGCTGCGGCTTCCGCAGGATAGCGATGCTGCCGGCCGTCAGGTCAGCCGCCCAGATCGGGGCCCCATACAGGGCCATTGATCGCACGATCCCCACGTAGAGCCGCCTACAGGCGGCGCTCGGGCCCCCCAGATTGGGAAGCAGCGTTGACAGCGCCCCAGCCGCGCTCAACAATTTGGGCGCCAGCCGCTGAAAGTGGAGGCTGAAATCCCACCGGCTGTCGAGCACCAATCCTAAGTACTTCATGGTGGACTCGACAGCGATTCGAGACCCCCCGACCACGATATGTGATCCCAGCGGCGGCGCCCGCCGGGGGACAGCTAACCTAACCTTTTTTTTTTTTTTTTTTTTGTTCGGGGTGGAAAATCCTCATGGATGTCCTCCGCCCTGGGGCGGGCGGAGGGGTCTGTCAGACTCTTACTGACTAAAAACCACCCCGGTGTTCCATCTCACACCTACACCGGGGTCGCGGGAACGTTCAAATCTTCCGCGACCCCGACTGGTGCCAGCCCGCCTCTGCGGGCTCCGTCTCGTTGAGCGGGGGGAGTGAGGTGTTTGACTCCCCCCGCGACGTCTAAGAGGGGCGCGCGTGGAACACTACGCGCCGCCACCTCGGGTCCAGATGTATGGGAGCGACGGACTTCCCCGGGTCCGTCGCCCCTGGACCCATTTAGGGGGGCTGGAAGAGGGCGTTGTCCGCCCTCCGCCGACGCCCGGTGCGCCTGCTGCGGGCCGGGTGAGAGGATGAAATCTCTCTCTCCCGTTCCGCAGCCTCCTTCTGCGAGATTACTACTTCGCAGAAGGATACCACCGCGTCCCAGGACTCCTCGCTGTCGACCATTGCATTCACAACGGCCGACAGCGACAGGTCACTGCCTACTCCTGAGATGAGGGCACGGTGCGGCTCCTCCCAAGCGGCACACTCTGCCAGCGTATGCCGCGCCGTGTCCTCCCGGCAGTCGACGCAGTGGTGACACCGGGCGTCCGGCTCCCTGTTTATGCGACACAGGTACTTCCCGAAGCAACCATGCCCCGAGAGCACCTGTGTCACCCGAAATGACAGGGAGCCGTGCCTCCTCCCGAGCCAGAGGTCGAGCACTGGCCGGACCGCCTCGATGGTGACGAGGCCGGCGGTAGGGCGTGAAAGCCTGTCCCGCCATTCCGCCACCAGGACCTCGCGAAGCTGCGACCGACGCTGCTCCAAATGGCACGGCATCGGTCGCTCGCCCCGCGCCCGCGCTTCCTCGCGCCACCGATACAGTGACGCGAGTACCTTCGCCTCCAGGTCCCAGGGCGGGGATCCGGCCAGTGCACAAGCCGCCTCGTGGGAGATCGTGCGATACCCCCTGATGACTCTGACGGCCATAGCTCTCTGCGGCTTTCGCAGCACAGAGATGCTACCGGCCGTCAGGTCAGCCACCCAGATCGGGGCCCCGTAAAGGGCCATCGATCGCACGATCCCCACGTAGAGCCGCCTACAAGCGGCGCTCGGGCCCCTCAGATTGGGAAGCAGCGTTGACGCCCCAGCCGCGCCCAACAACTTGGGCGCCAACCGCCGGAAGTGGGGGCCGAAATCCCATCGGCTGTCGAGCACCAGTCCCAGATACTTCATGGTGGGCTCGACAGCGATTCGGACCCCCCCGACCACGATGTGTGATCCGGGCGGTGGCGAGCTAACCTAACCTTTTTTTTTTTTTTTTTTCTAACCTAACCTAACCTAACCAAACGGGGTGAGCATTACTGCAGATGTATACTGTGAAGAACTGTACACAATGATGGAGAAGCTGGCACATCTCCAACCAGCATTGGTCAATCGCTCGTCTCCGCTGCTCCTGCACGACAACGCGCGACCTCATACTGTACAGCAGACGGTCTCCATGTTGCAAGAACTGGGGTTGGAAGCTCTCCGTCATCCGCCCTACTCACCAGACCTTGCGCCTACAGACTACTACTTTTTCCAGAATTTTGGATAACTTCTTGGCGGGAAAAAAATTCAATACCCGAGAGGCAGTACAAAATGCCTTTGAAGAATTTGTTGCCTCCCGTCCAGCTGATTTCTTTATCAATAAACTGCCACTGCGTTGGCAAAGATGCATTGATTGCATGGGTGATTACTTCGATTAATACAAATAAAAAATACATGAAAAAAATACTCTATACACTTCCTTTCTTTTTTGGAATTGCATCTAGTTGTCTGTTGAATAAATAAATAATAATATTTTTTCATATATATATATTTTTTTATATCTTTTGTGTAAAAGTATTCAAAAATGTAATTATATATGAAAGATAATAAATAAATACACGACATTATAATAAAACGAAAAAAACTGTCTAAACTCGGTAAATGATCCTTAAAAAAATATATTTTTTATCATATTTGTTTATACCTATCGCGTGTGTGGAGTTTCGCTAGATAATTTTTGTTGACTCTCTAGCAGTAATAATGCACTCAGGTTACCGCAACTTATCCTTTTTTTTTTGCTTAAGATATATGTATGTTAATAAGTAAATAATTATGATAACTAACTAATTATGATAAATATGCCTCCTAGAATAAACCCCAGAAGAATTTGAAACCAATTCGTTTGTATTTTAATGTTCCGTAAAATCTGTTTCCTTAATTGACTAGTTAAATCTTTGAAAAAGTTAATTCAATCCGCACTGCCCCATTGATTTTAAGTTATTCGCGGGTCTCTATTAGCACCGCTCTTTTTTTGTTTTCGTTAATGTTTCGTTAGGGTTCCGTACGACCGAATGAAAAAACGGAATCCTTATAGGATCACTCGTGTGGCTGTTTGTCTGACACAGCCAATTTGCTCCGAATTTAATGGACCGATTAAGTTGAAATTTGGTACACATATAAATTTCTATGACCCAATCACGGTCGTGTAACTTAAATAAATGAATTTTGAATATAAGTTTTCCTGTAATCTATAAGTTTAAAACTATTTTCAATATTTTTTTCACAAGTTTAGGCTTAGTAGTTTCGGAGGTAAGTCTAAATCGTAAATTTTCATCTATTTTCTTAAATAATTCTAAAACTACTTCTTTTTTAATTGTAAAAATATATACCAACTTGAGACCATCACAGTAAGTCATTTCATTTGATATGTCACACGGTAGAGTGGGCAAAACTTTTTTCTTATATTTTCTTGAATATTAATTTATTCTATTTGTCAGCTGAAAGTGACCCCATATTCAAAATTAATTTATTTACGTAATACGTCCGTGATTGGGTCACCGAATTTGATTTGAATTGATATGTGAACCAAAATTTAACTTAATTGGTCAATTAGATTCAGAGCAAATTGGTTGTGACAGACGGACAGACAGACAGACACACGAGTGATCCTATAAGGGTTCCGTTTATTTATTCGAACATACGAAACCCCAAAAACAACATAAGTACTATGTAGGAGTAATAATAACAACTTGAGAGTATTTTTAATCGTTGCTCAATGCAGTCACAAAAACTCTGGAGTATTCTCCCGTACCGTCAATGCGATTACAAGTAAGCATCTCGCAATTTTTTTTTATTTTTTATTCAGGCGGGAATCGAAACCGCAACACATAACACAGCAGCGAATTCCTCAACCACTGCGCCAACCATCCTCTTCTCATCATTATTTTTGCTACATCATGTCCCCAAAGTCCCCTAACTAATTTGATTGTCTTTGGGCACAAACTTTCCGGACATTATACTCTCGACCATCAAGTATTAATAAGCGTCTCTAGTTCAAAGGCGTGCTGCGTATCCCTGATGGAAAAGTCAAACTTGGTTGAGTTACTTTGGTTCAGAGCAAACTTAAGAGGGTTATTAACAGGGTTTCAAATGTTTTAATGTGGTTTTGGTGGTGGGTTGGTGGTGGCTTTCTGTATTTAATTTAATCGAAAATTGTATGGATTACAGTGATTTTTGCATTTTAATTAGAATTACCACAACATTATTTAAATATTAATGTATTGTACACATAAACCTTCTGGAATAAATTCTCTAAATTATGGTAAAAACTGTATCAAAATCTATTGCGTAGTTTAGAAGAACAACGCGGTCACACAGACTGTATACAAGAAAAGCAACTTTAATTTGTAATATTTATAAATATACATTTATTAAATAATTATATTATCGTAGCAAAAGTGACTACAAAAACCTATTTTATAAAGTAAGTAGTCACAAATAAACTCTACAGACTGGAATAACAATTTCTTAGTAGAAAATTTGCCTTCATTCAACATTATTAAAATGTTCATCAAATCAGAGACCTCGAAACTTTCTGGATTCAAAAACCAAAACTCTGTATCGAATCTTGGAACCAAAACAAATTCCGATTTACCCAGATTACTGGCCAAGCAGGCAACTTTGTTTCGCCCCACTGGATCCAAATAGACCCCAAATTATTCTAATACTGATATCACAAAATAAATAGGTTCAGAAGGTCGGCTCCATAAAGTGAACTAAAACAGGCGCTCGCACACATAGACGTATAAAGAAGAAAGAAAGAAAGAAAATACGTTTATTTGCGGTAAACATGACGCAAAAAAAGAACACAAAATAAAAAAAGAAACAAGTTAAATATGCGTCACATCCACGCAAAACGGCCATCGCTCAGCATATTGCTGCGACCCTATGCAAGACAAAGCCCCAGCGCTGGTTTTCAGCGACAGCCGGCGGTGTAGGTAGGAGTAACTTTTTAATTGATCTATTTTTTTTATTTGTTGAAGAAAAGGCTTTTCACTACTTGGTTTTAATGTATGTATTTTATGATTATTAATGTGTGTTTTATTTTTGCTGAATCAACGACACAATTTTGGTGTTATAGTTAGTAATAAGTTCCTAATACATAGTCAGACACTTGACAAGCAAAACATTACAATGTATTTAATTCTAGAGTATAATATTTATGTCCAATGGCATGCTTTAAATGTTTCTATTATTCATTAATTTTACATACATTCATTATTAATATTATCGTTACATATATTTAAAATAGTTTATTTATAAATTAATTTATAGAATAAAATCGTTTTTCCAGTAGCCATAATTTTAACTTCATGAAAAATAAATTACTAGGGAAAACTCTTCAAAGTTCTTTGGTATTTTGTTATAGATAAATCCACACAAATATGGTAACAGTTCTTTTTATACAGATAAGTCCTTGGAGCCCTAGGTAGACCTATTCTATCTGGATCTCTTACTTTTCGAGGGCAACGGTCTTGAGTCTTTTCCAGCAGGTCAAAGTGCCGTCGGACAAATTAAGCACATTCTATAATATACATACTGGGTAATGCAAGGAGTTTTATTTTTTTCTTTCTTTTCGTATGCTGATCTCGGTCAAATGACAATCGCGAGTGCACTTGCATTCTCTGTACGTGAAGCGTTTTCAAACTCAATTCAAAGCATTTATTTCAATTAAACCATTTACAGGCACTTTTGAATTGTCAAGGGGTCAGTCAGTCAGAAATATGAAGCTAGTTGCCCATTCCCAAGCGTAGGTTCCTATGGAGAAGAACGGGAAAGAAACTCCACGGACACTCTTTTAAATCATAATATTGTTACAAAATATTGGTTACATCATTCATGTTGAAATTATACATGTGAGAACAATGTAGAAAGACGTGCACGTAAAAAGCGTCCGTAATAAAAAGATAAAAACAATTGCCAAAAAACAATGTAATACAAGCCGTGGCAGATAAGAGATGACCAGTCCCTACTGACGACGCCCGTTCACGAACATGACGCATGGATCAGCACCGTTTAGCTCAACCATTTTGAAGGGAACTTAACGATCCAACACACACGCCACCACCAGCGAGACATTTGAGTGAGCATGACATACTCTCAGCCGCCAGGGCATATTCAAGTCAATGAAAGACGTACCCAGTAAATGGTAGCTTTATAGAAGGTACATGTGATGGTCACAATGCTCACACATGTGCTATGCAAAGATAATTTATGCAATCTTCAGCAACTCCAACAATATTTTCGTCACCGATATAATGCCCCAGCTTATAATATGCTTGGCAGCATAGTGTGCGTTTTATGTTTCTATGAGGGCGTACGTTTTCGCTCGTTTTGTGAATCTGGCCTTCTGTACCCTATCTATGTTGTGCTGATACTGATATCCCCTGGGTGGTTTCCAGGTAAAACTTATCGGATTATGAAAATACTCCTGTGATTGTTGTTCGTCGAAGCGAGATGTGATTTTACACTGACCGACTTCCAACTGCCAAAGATTCCAGAACTTTCCTGTTTGAATGACCGACGTTTTGGTCGTGACGTCCTTATAATGTCACAGCGGGCGGTCAAACTTATGGGGTTGGGGACCGCTCCTCACACCGTTATCAGGATAACGTGAGAGGACAGAATACGGATTCCCTTTTGTATTCTGTCATCCCGCACATTTGAAGATTGTTTTCAGATCATTTGTAATTTTAGATTTAGTTTTGTTTGTTTTGTTTACATAAATAAATGTTTTACCTTTGTTTTTTGTTAATGAAGAGTCCAAAATTATTCCAGTGCTATAAATGAAGCATAAAGTTACTCAGTCTATCTGCTAATCACGGCTTAACTATCAGCCCAATTTCAATGAACTTTGACGAAGATTTAACTTGATACTTGTCATCTCAGAAAATTAAAATCGTCTAAAGTGCGACAAAAAATTAAATGATACAAGAAATAAACGGATAAAAAAGGTTTTTAAATCTCTGTGTACATAACGTTATGTTTGAAAAGGTTTCCTATTTATACTTAATATAAATCTTACTTATCGAATGACCTACTCGAATAAATTGAATATTACAGTTTACCGCAGCTTGTATGCAACATATTGTGCCGACTTACTTACAAAATGCTCACTTATTAACTCCGTGGGGTTCAATATTGAGCTATGTTCAGGCTTGACAACAAAACTTGTAGTCCATTTTCGTCTCAATGCTATAACATATCATATGGGCTCCAAATTTGGATGCTATGGGCCAGGGATATATAGGGCCGTCGCTTATCTTAATTATTATTTTTTTCCTCATAGGAGTGAATAATTGAGCGAAATATTTTTTCTTAAACCGTATATATTATCATAGAATCATTAGTTTCAAATACATATTTCCAAGCTATTTGAAACACTCTCATCTGCTAATAAAATTAGCTGCTAGTGCGTCTTATCAAATGATAAATGAATAAATAACCCTAAAACGCCATCCTATCTGCGGGAACGCTTTTCCTACGCCCGTCCTTCTGATGCTCCTTGCAGGTCGCATCTTAGAAATCTCCTTAAATCCCCTCCCCACTCAACCGACTTCTACTCCTACTCCTTTAGTGTGCATGCGGTACGGTTGTGGAATTCACTACCGCCTAACATTAGGGACTGCCAGACTGTTGCAGTTTTTAAAAGAAGAGTGAAAGAACACTATCTTTCCACTTCGTCATAGTTGCATATTTTGTATTTATTATTATATTATATACCTACAAAATTATATTTATTAGTATATTATATATTTAAGAGATATTTATTTTGAAAGTATGTATGTAAGTATATTCTCATATTGAAGGTCATATTTTATATTAGTGAATGGCTAAATGTTTTTATTTTATGTATTTTATTTTCTCTTCTACTCTTACACACGTTGTCTACATCTCTTTTTATCCACTCTCCTATCGCAGGTATGCTGGAAGAGATTTCTTTAGAAATAAGCATCACCTTTGTACGTATTTTTCTGTTCCTTTTTCTTGTCTCTTTATATGTGTGTACATAAACTGTTAAATAAATAAATAAATAAATAAATATTGTTTTTACGAAAACTGATGATTTTGAAGCAACAGACAAACAAAAACTATTTCCACCGAAAACTACTTCACTGCCTTGAATCAGTTTTTAGTTAGGACAACCAAAAAAATCATCCGTATATGCACACTGTGGGCTACGCATGAGCTACGCCGTAGCTCCGTAGCGCGTAGCAAAATATGCGAACCATGCGAATTTTTACCGTTTGTGCATTCACTAAGCCAAGTCCATCGCGCAGATGAAATAAAAGTGACTGCAGACTATACATTTTATAAACACACTTCGTTACATAGCGTAATCATAGACCGGTCGGTATCTTTAGTAGAAAAACAATAATTATCAAGTTTTTCAAAATGTACAACAGTTTAGTAAATAAATGATGATACACTTTATGGCACTAATATATACAACGTTATAAATAGTATATGCGAAACCTGAATATAGTTTGTTCAGAATAAGTAACTGAATCGATTCCAATAATTTTTATACCATGTTATATTTTGTCCCAAAAATATTTAAAATAGGTTACAAGTTGGACACCGAGCGGCACTTAGTACCTATCCGCAATAATACGCGCACAACACAGGTCACGGCAGGTCGTAGCGGCATTAGGCGGTAGGCAGCGCGGGCGCACAGCGGCGCGGGGGTAAAACAACCCCTTCAGTCGCCCGGGTGCTACAGGCTGACGCGCACGTGTTGCGCTCCCCGCTCCCGTTTGCGAGCGCGCGGTCGCCGTGCGTACAGTTGTGTTATTGTGTTTCGCTTAATCGGGTGTGAAAAGTATCATTTAACCATGTCTTTTCAATACACAAACGTCCAGTATACAGAGATGGTACGTACACTAGTGGTTTGTGGTGATAACGTGTCGTTGGCAGTGCGCGTTGCAGTTTATCACTTACGGCTACATTTACGAATAAAGTACATAATAATATCTACCTACACTTGACCATTATGACAGTCCAAAGCCTGCAAGTGTGATGGAAAATGTTATCACCAGTTAATTACAATACAATTGCCGTGGGGTTAGGTACCTACTACCAAACTATTATCAATGAGCGCAAGACGGCCTTGGAGGCGCGCGCGCGCGGGGGCGCCGCGCGGTGACCATGTTTTTGTACGGACAACCAGGTAACAAAACAAGCTTATAACTTTGTGATTTTTCATGGTACAGTTTTGAAATTTTGTACATAGATTCTTTTCATAAAAATACTAGACAGGTGTTTCGGGTTTCGCATATACTAATTATAACGTTGTATATATATTCTTTATTTCGGACTACACATACAAGTACATACAATCCATATAGTGTTAGTAACAATGACTTAAAAACTATGTTAGTGAACTTTTACAAACTAAACAACTAAAACTGACGTGGCCCAACACACGTTCGTTGAACAAGTAATTATAATAAAGATAGTTTCATATTAATAGAGACACTGAACTAGATTATAGGTGTATTTCAGATATCAGCGCTTTTCCCTCGTTATGAAAGTTGCGTCATGTACGTCCACACGTAACTTCTAATCCTCTTAAGTTTAGCTTAACACAAGTAATTTCAATGTAGTTTAAAGTTATATTAGTGAGCATGGAACAAACAAGCTTAACTAAGTTAAGGGATGTAGGATATATTATGTTTAGTAGGTTATGAACCATCTTTACATACCGAGACGCCTCCGTGCCTCGGAAAGCACATTAAGCCGTTGGTCCCGGCTGTCATTCGTCATCTTTGAGCCCGAAAGTCTGACAGCCAGTCTTACCAAGGGGTATCGAATTACCCAGTGACTGGATTGTGGTGGTCAGATCAGTCGCTCCATGTAGAATACTGTTATTCAGCTGCATTAGGTTAGACTGGAAGCTGACCCCAATATAGTTGGGAAAAGGCTAGAAACATGATGAGGTGATGAGGATTATGAAGACATCCAGATTAAAATTAACGCGATAGAGGTTACTAAAGTAAACGATTTTGTGGTTGTAATAAAAAAAAACCTGAATATTAATAGATAACAAAACATAATTCATATCACGCCTGCATTACCCAAAGGTGAGGACAGAGGAGTAAGTCACACTTACGTTAAGCCAGTTAAGGTTAACCCCAAAACCGTAAATTGGAGCACAAAAAAAAAATGCTGTTCTCTCGGTTTTTTCGCGCTACTGCGTATTTGCGCGGGGTGGCAGGCGCGTATTTGCGCGGGGTCGGGGGGAGGTAACGTCGTATGGCTAGTCGGGCGCAAGTCCTATGACCGTGTGCTCGTGGTACGTTGCGCTTGGGGTACTCCAGAACTCCTGAGTACACCTGGTTGCCGACGCATCTTCAAATAAGTATTGGGAATATCATAATAAGCCTATAATCTTCCCACTGCTAGGATAGGTCCTTTCTGTGAGAGAGAGAGGACCGGGCCATAATCCACCACGCTGGCCTAGTGCGGGTTGGTAGATGTCACATTTCTTCGTATTTTTGGTTCTAGGACATGCCGGTTTCCTCACGATGTTTTCCTTCACCGTTTTGAGAGCAGTGGTGATGAAATTATTTACACAAAGTAAAGCGCCTGCCTGCGTTCGAACCCACGCCCTACAAGTCGGGGCCGTTACCACTGGGGCACCCCTGCTCCTATTGGGAATATATTTGGAAAAAACCGGTCATCAGATACACCAACCCCTTCCGATTTGAGAATCTAGGAAATGTTCGTTAGGTCCAAGATCAAAAATCAGGAAAGGTACTAAATATGTTTTTTTTTTAAAAAAGGTTATAATTGTTAGCTAAACTTATTTTTATTAACATTTTTGTATGGGTTCGGTTCTAGAGTTAAATCCCTTCTTATAACAGTGGTGATAGGGGTATTTATAGTTACATAAGTTATAACATTTAAAACATGATGTCGTTTACCAACCTCAAAACAGTTGGAACTTTGACCTTAAATTATGTCCATAACCTGAAGCTTATACGTATGTTCCGGTACATTTTCTTTTTTCACAATAACAATACAAAGTCAAAAATAACTATAATTTCAAAAGACTTTGGAAGTCGGTTGTTTTTATTTTTCGCTTTTTAGTTGGGTGGTATTAGTGTAAATAATATCAGCTACGCAGATGACATGGTGCTGCTGGGTCCCACTGCTGGGGCGCTTCGAGAGATGCTGAAAGTCTGTGAAGCCTATGCCGAATCAAACGGACTTATTTATAACATAAAGAAAAGTCAGTACATGATCTTTAAGGCCGCCGGTAAGTGGAGGCGATCGGCGGCGGGGATCTCTCGCGTCCGGCCCTAGTCCAGGCCATGGTACGGAGCGAGAGGGCATGGGAGGCCGTCACCTCCTTCTGCGAAGCAGTAATGCTCGCGAAGGAGGAGGCAGAACGCGTGAGGGAGAGGCAAATTTCGCGCCCTCACGCCCCTAGCCGCCGCAGGAGACGCCCTGGGCGTCGGGAATCGCAGGCCGATTCCCGGCCACCGTAGGCGCGGGCTTGCGGACGGCGAGCAATGGGTAGCTCGCCGTCCGATAAGGACCAGGCCCGGGTCGACGGCGCGTTGTGTTCCACGCGCGCCTCAAAGAGATGTCAGCAAGTAAAGAAGTCCGATAGGACCAATGCCTGCCGGGGTTGCGGGAAAGTCCGAAAGGGGTACCGTGGCCCCTGGCAACGTACAGGCAACGGAAGGAACACGGGTGGGTTTTAGTCAGTAAGAGTCTGACACGCCCTCCCGCTCCACCCAGAGCGGGAGAAGTTATTTGATAATTTGCCAAACAAAAAAAAAAAAAAAAGGCCGCCGGTAAGTGTCCTGAATCTGTTCCACCCATTACTTTGAATGGTGTTAACTTGGATAGGGTGTCGCAGTTTAAGTACCTCGGACACTACCTTACGGACGACCTTAAAGATGATGTCGACATAGAGAGGGAGCGCAGGGCTCTGTCAGTCCGTGGCAATATGCTGGCCCGTAGATTCGCCCGCTGTACTGACCAAGTCAAAATCACGCTATTTAAAGCGTATTGTCAGGCTCTGTACACGGGTGGTCTATGGGTTAGTTAGTTTTCACGCCGTCATTCGGAAAAAAGTCGTGTCACTTATAAGGAGGGTGCGGGGGAGTCACAACAGCATCCTGAAAACAGTAGCTGAAGATGTTCGTGCACCTGTGTTGAGGCATTTCGTTCGTCTGGTGATTTCTAGGGAGGTATCTCCCTATTGGTTATCTTGACGGGGCGGGGTGTCTCAGCACAGGGGTATTTTTATTTTTGTGTGTTTAGATAGGAACCTATTATTATGATGAGTGTTATTGTTTGTAATTGTATAGTACTAACAATAGTTTCTAAGTTTTTTGTATAACTAACCCTTGGATCTAGTTGAAAAATGAATTTGAATTTAGTTGTAGTTCCTACCCCACACAAATCCGTATACCACTTCTTGCTATGTAAATAACAGTAAAAGGATATAACATCATCAACATACACTCAGTGGAAACAATACGTTTTATGGAAGCTAACTCAGAAACTATCCAAGCAAAGTTAATAACATTTATACTCGTATGGGACCACCGCTTCATGCCGCTTAGGTTCATGGCAATAGGCTCGCCCCTATTACATGGGACTTAAACATAACTGGAGAAATGTGGCTCTACTATTGGTACACCTCTGCCTAACTTTTCGGGAAATACAGGCGTGATATTATGTTTGTTACGTATGTAACCCAAAAAAATACCTATGAAAATTATTTTAACTATAATTGTCTATAAATTGTGTCAGATTGCATCGCAAATTTCACCTTTAATTCAGAGTGTATTTTCAGAGTGCTCCCACTTCCGCAATGAAATTTAAATTTAGCCAAATTTAAATTTAAATTTAAAGCAACGTTAATTAACCTTGCGTACTACAATGGGTGTAGAAATTACGTTATTACAAAACAGAATAGGGACGTCAAGTCTGTGGTTTGACGCATATAGGGTCGTATTGTTTCGCAAATATTGTGGTTTTTTTACATATGATATAATTGCATAGATTTAATATTACTACTTATTGTGAAGATATTTGTGTGTATCACGAAGTTTTTTTTAAATTTATTTTTTATACAAACATGGCCCCACACTATGAATTTCTCCTGTATCGTAGGTGCGTTTACAAACATTTAAAACTCACATACACAAGCAGCCACAGCAGTCAATCGCTTAACCACTGCACCAACCATGTCGTCAAAAATGTGTGTAACACCTACTGTGGTTTTTGACGTAATATGGAACCATTTTTCTTTTGTTTTGATAGACGCAGATACTCATCCTTAGAATACGTACTTATTTATAATGAAACCTAAGAAAAAATAAAAGAAAATGCTGTGACAGATCAGCAATCTCTTTGTAGACGAATGCCCGATTACTGTTTATTTATTTACTTATTTATCTATTTATTAGTTTATTTATTTAATTATTTATTTATTTAATTATTTAATTATTAAATTATTTAATTATTTATTTAGGACCAACAAAAGATGTACACAATACATGACACATAATTAAAGGGCAATATCGGGTATGAAGTAGGTGTACTCCTTCACTTATAGGAGGCCACAGCATGCACAATAACGTTAAAAACTAAGCTGTTTGTTATTATTACGAGACAAGAAACCGACTTGACGTAGACGGCTACCGATGACAAAAGTGCACCATAGTATTTGCCATAACCATTCGAAACAGATAGGTTCTTCTTGAAATAGGTGTATGAAAAAAACTCTAGTAATATTCCTAATGTTCACGACGTAGCACAAAAATTTCACCACATCACAAAGAATGAAACGTAATATTTTGAAAACATTGCTCATAACAAAACAAGGTATCTAACCCAAAATTCCTCTGGTTCAAATACCGCTGTGTTTATTTTTTCTCCTCGAGTTAAGCCTTCGCAAGTGTTACGGTCCCGCATATAAAGACACAGTTATTTCAATAAATTCAGTAAAAACTGCGGATGTTTTTTTTGTTTATGGCAGCGAATAATATTTTGTGTTCATCTACTTGTTCTAATTTTATGATAAGGTAAAATTGCTTATAAAACTGCCTTTTTTCTTTTTTAAGTTAGAAATTATCAAATAACTTCTCCTGCTCTAGGCGGAGCGGGAGGCGTGTCAGACTCTTACTGACTAACACCCACTGGTGTTCCTTGCTGCCTGTATGTTGCCAGGGGCCACGGTATCCCTTTCGGACTTTCCGGCAGGCATCGGTCCTAACGGACCCCGCCAGTTCTGCTGACATCTCTTTGAGGCGCGCGTAGAACACAAGGCGCCGTCGACCCGGGCCTGGTCCTTATCGGACGGCGAGATACCCATTATAAAACTGCCTCGTTGGTCTAGTGGTCGCAAGTGCTACTGCTGATCCTGGGATCGATTCCCAGGTCGGGCAAAGTGTTATTGGATTTTTCCATCAGGAATAACTCAGTAGCAGCCAGGGATGTTCTTATGCCCGGTTGATGGCAATAGGCTCGCCTTCTATTGCGAGAAACAAACATAACTGGTGAAATGTGGGTGTACTGAGTACACCTCTGCCTAACCTTTCGTGGATTACAGACGTGATGTTATGTTATGTTATGGAAAATTATAAGATATTTAATGGGTTCTACAAAATGGCTATCATACCTATAGAACATCTTTAGGAGGATCTGAAGGAGCTCGTGGCTAAGTAATCAAACTCAAACTCAAACTCAAAGCATTTATTTCAATTAAACCATTTACAGGCACTTTTGAATTGTCAAGGGGTCAGTCAGTCAGAAATATGAAGCTAGTTGCCCATTCCAAAGCGTAGGTTCCTATGGAGAAGAACGGGCAAGAAACTCCACGGACACTCTTTTAAATCATGATGTTGTTACAAAATATTGGTTACATCATTTATGTTGAAATTATACATGTGAGACCAATGTAGAAAGACGTGCACGTAAAAAGCGTCCGTTATAAAAAGATAAAAACAATTCAAAAATTAAAATAAGCCGTGGCAGATAAGAGATGACCAGTCCCTACTGACGACCCTGTCCCTAATAACAACCACACAGGTCGATCCATCAGGTTAAGCTACGCTTGCCGGTGTTGTTCCGTGGATGGGTGACCATCTTTACATACCGAGACTCCTTCGTGTCTCGGAAAGCACGTTAAGCCGTTGGTCCCGGTTGTCATTCGTGGTTCTTTGACAGTCGTTACGGGTCGTCAGAAGCCCGAAAGTCTGACAACTAGTCTCACTAAGGGGTTTCGTATTACCCAGTTACTGGATTGTGGAGGTCAGATGGGTATCTGTTACAATCCAGACTACCTGTCGCTCCATGTAAAATACTGGTATTCAGCTGCATGCCGGTTGGACTGGAAGCCGACCCCAACAAAGAAAAGGCTAAGCAAGATTGAATGACTTATAGAAAATCTTTCAATCGACCTTAAACGTTTCCTGTATACATGGCTGTATATATAAAGCTGGCTGTAAGTTGTATGTGGATTTATATCTGGAAATAAAAGATTTCATTTCATTTCATCTTCATTATTCATTTCTTAAACCTACATAGCTCTTAAGGAAAACCAGCTAGTTTTTCAAAATCCTAAGAAACTTTAGGTTTCGTTTTTTTTTTTTTCATTCTTTCATTCTACGTAAATAACGTAACTTGTGTAAGCCCATTTAAAATTAAGCCTTGGTCTGTTAAAACTACTACCTACATCCCGTAGGTCCCATCCACCTGTGGCATGCCGTGCCATTTTATTGCACTCTCCATTTAGAGAAAACGACGCTCCATATTGCCTCAAAATGGGCACGAGTCACACCGGGATCCGATAATAGCATACTCGGATCGCGCACCCCAATTGCATAACACACTTTCTGTCACAATCCGAAGGATTTTCAAGGAAATTCCTAATCCATTGCTTCATAATTATGTTAAGAAATTCGTCTGCTCGACAATGCATAAGCATAATCAGCCTATTATGTTCCCACTGCTAGGACCTATACCTCCTTTACCTACCTATACTACTACACCCCCTATACCTCCTCCTACCTCCTATACCTCCTTTCTGTGAGAGGGAGCGGGCCGTAATCCACCACGCTGGCCTAGTGCGCGTTGGTAGATGTCACATGTCTTCGAATTTTTGGTTCTATTACATGCCGGTTTCCTCACGATGTTTTCCTTCACCGTTATGAAAGCAGTTGTGATGAAATTATTTACACAAAGTAAAGGCCTCGACTTACGAGTAACCCAGGTAGGGTTACTCGTAAGTCGGGGCCACCATTGCTCCTCAAAATTCGAGACTCCTCAACGCGATGAATATTCTTGAATTTTCAAAATGCATTGCGATTGTATGTGTGTTACATAATTGTCCCGGGTATTAGGTCTGATCTGACTTTGCTACTATATTTCTATTAAACCTATAGCAAATTTTAAAAGTATGAAAACTCCATTATATTTTATGTTTCCAGAAAACAAAATTCACGGTAGGACTAAAACTGTGCTAAATAAACATTTTCTTTCTTTCTAAAACATCGTATTTCGCTATCGTCAATGAAACTAGATAGATACCTAGATAAACGATAAGACTACCGCGACATTAATTTACTTAGAAGCTTTAAAAGATTAATTCAAGACGTGGACTGATACAACTACTCACAGGTTTACAGGAAAATAAATAAAAATCCTAAGATATTACTTAGCCTAGTTTAAAATAGAAATTGCCTCAAGGCGCATTCAATGGCGTAGTGAGGCTGTCCAATGAGAAAATTTTGGCGAATGTGTTTTTTTTTATCTTTAAAATTGCTTTTGTTGTGACTTGGTATTGTGTATGGCTGCCTCATTTCTGAACAAAACTCGGCTGTACAAACACGGAGAAATTCTGTTAATCGATAGCTAATTCTGAAAATTAATTCTTAGGTGTAATTTTAATTAGGCCAGAACTCATCTTTCTTGGAACATAAAAAAAAAATAATTAGATCACTTTCTTCAAAAGCCCCCAGTACACGTTAGGCGAAACCGTCACTCGGCCAACGAATACTGGGCCTTTTTGCGTGATTTGCCGTTTGATTTGCGTGTATTTTGCGTTGGCCGACCGGCTCGCCCAACGTGTACTGGGGCGTTCATTCTAAAAGTTGACAACGTCACAAACAGCTGTCAAATATTTACCTGTTTTGATTTTTTTTATTACTGTACTAAAATATGAAATATAACTGACCTAAAATATGAATAATGAATTGCAATTATAACACTGAATTTGATGTTGAAACCTTTTTAGATATAAAAAGGACATTTGGAAAGTTTCCAAATACTTTTTTACATCTAAAACTAAACATTCAGTGTTACGATATTAATTATTATATTTCATAATCAATGTTTTAGTTCACTAGTTAGCGATATTTCATATATCCGTACGGTTATATCGCCAAATTAACCGAAACAGCGAAAAATTTGACAGCTATTTGCGACGTTGCCCACTTTTAGAATGCATGCTCTTAACTTAAAAAGATTGCAGTCGATCATAAAACAAACTTATTCACCACCTCCGGTTGTGTTCCGATGAAATTACTTGATAGATAACTCCGTACAATAACAGTTCCATAAAAAAAAAACTGGTGATTAATGTGTATTCAGAAGTTTAACCCATGGTATTCTAGCGCCCATCAACGCGATGCGATGCACGCTGCCACACGTCTCTGAACCCCGACAGTCAGTATTACTTTTCAGATGAAAACTCGCTTTTAACGCAGCCGCACAAGCTAAGCAACCGCGCCGATTAAACGCTCCATAGATGAATTTACATAGTGAATAAAAAAAATACCTGTATGTTGTTTAAATGAGAAGTTAATTTTTTATGGTATTTTCTAAAGACCTAAAAACAAGTTCTAAGTTGTTATGGCATCAACGCAATCGAAACGTTTGACCGGATTTTTTTTTTCAATAAATTATGTTAAAAATTACCTATTCATATCGCTGTTACCAATCTCTAGATATCTGTATATTTATGTAACCTCCATTTAATTTCCAACACTAAAAAAATACCCACACATTCCAATAAGCTTTCTCATTAACCCAAATGTTCTGCTACACTTGCCCAATGTTTTCTTATTTCGATAAAAAACGCCAAAAAAAGGATTCGAACGAGGGTAGGAAAAATTGGAACAAGAGTTACTACCATGTTTTCGCATTGGCAACACCAACTTTTTTAATAACGCGCCATTATGTGAGTTTGGTATCACTTTCGATTCCATATCAGACCACTCGTACTTTTGTAACTTTTTCGTTTTTTGGACGGAATTACTCTACCTATGTAGTTTTGGTTGAGTGTATTTTTGTCAGATGACTTATATTGAATGAGTAAGATGTAGGCAAAGAGCTCCCCGTTGTGGTTAAAAATAAACCGGGAGGTAATTAAGCCAAAAATATTTAAGCTCGTTTGTGTCGTTGCGATCTTGAATGTACATTAAAGATCCAGTATAATAAAAAATAATAAAAAAATTGCAAATATTCTTTTGTCATCGCTTTCCATTTCTTTACAAGACTTGAACATAACAAGCGAAGTTTGGGTGTAGTATTTTAATACACGTCTACTTATTTCTTTGGCGAAAAAGTCGTGATATTATTATAATGCCATGTTTTATAATTCTACGTCAATTCGTCGTCGTTTCTCCTTTGCTGCCCTAGTGTTTTTTTTCCGGTAACAGCTTACAAAAATGCGTATGTAACACGACAAACAGTAGTAGGCCCGTGTTTGATTAATATGAACCCACTTGAATGAACTCAATACCTCCCCAACTCAAGTTTTTAAAATCCCTCATTATTCTCTTTTTTACAAAAATACGAAGCTAACAAAGACGAACATTTTTGCGCGATGGCGGAAATCATCTTCGGGTATTATGCATTTAAAAAATGTAAAAAAAAAACATTTGCATAATAGTGTATGAAAAATATGCAAACCAGTCTTTTTGAAAACACTGAAAACGACAATCAAAAAGTTACTTAAATAATTTCGCACGCAGGGCAATCAACGCTTGCTTTAAGACTTACGTAGACAGGTGTGACGCGATGCACTGTGGATCGAAAAAAGGCTCTCGAAGACATTGGAGCTTAAATTTTAAAGTGTCAACTTTTTGCTTGAAATGGCTTTTAATACCCAATATTATGTATAAATATATCAGGTTAGGTTATTCATTTCTTCGTGGTTATTTTTTTTTAAACCACACAGAAGTAGGAGCCCCGCGAAGCGGGGCTCCGTCGACAACGCCTTACAAAAAACTGATTATCGGAGATAAATTGCGTCGCTGATGAGCCCTGTCGGCGAAGAGTCCTGTCGGCGAAGTGTCCTGTCGGCGAAGAGTCCCGTCGAAGTAAAGTCTTGTCGGTGTTCAGTCTGTCGGCGTAGTGTCTGTCGGCGTTTAGTCGTACACTCCAAAAATTTAAGCTACAATGTCTTCGAGTCTTTTTTCGGTCCATAGTGCGACGGCGACGACGATGCGATGCGATTCTGGTGGAGCAATTTCCTTGAAGTTTTCTAAGAATTATTTTTATTAGAGTCACGTGGCGCTGTCACATCGCGCCTGTTTGCGCGAGCGTTTAAATAAATGGTTAATATAATATTCGTACAACTTCGATACACCGCTACGAGAAATTAAGATTAAATTTGCTTTAAAATATTTATTTGCAGTGTGTACTTCCCTGATGACTGTTCATGGCTTAGTTTTTACCTGGGTTATGCGCTGAGATAGCCCGCGAAATTCAAATTTCCCTACGTTTTTTGTTATGTGCTGGTCAATATCTATACCTTTTGTGTTGATATATTTTATTTTTAGCATAAGCATAAACCATTATCAGCCTACAATGTTCCCATTTCTAGGACACAGGCCTCCTGGGGAGAGGGAGTGGGCCGTAATCCATCACGCGGACCCAGTGGGGATTGGTAGTTTCCTTATGATGTTTTCCTTCACCATTTTAAGAGCAGTGGTGATGAAATCATTTACACAAAAAAGGGGTCATAAATGGCGCCACCCGTGAAATACTTATCATTGAGGAATTCCAGTGGCCTTCTGTGGTCTTCTTCATCAGTTCCACTTCACTAAATGATACATTCTGAATGCAAATGCTTAACTTGTTGCTGAAAATACAAAAATTGCTATGTGTATGCCTATAATATTTCAGGAATTCCCTAAATTCCTCATGGATTCCATCATCAGAACTGAATTTTGATAAAAATGGGGCCAATCGGGAAAAAATCCTTTTAAATAAAAAATAATTTTCAAAATCGGTTCATAAATGACAAAGTTAAGAGGAAACATACATTAAAAAAAAAAAACAACCTAATTGACAACCTCCTCCTTTTTAGAAAGTCGGTTAAAAATAAAGCCTGTCTTGGTTCGAACCTACGACCTCGAGTCGCCGCCGTTACCCAAAATTCAAAATTCAAAATATTTTATTTCACTAAAACCTTCAAGGGCACTTATGAAACGTCAGAAGCTAGGTGCACGGTTCCAATTGGTCGTTTCCTATGGAGAAGAGCCGGCAAGAAACTCCACGGTTACTCTTTTAAAAGTAAATGGTATTTACAATGTTTTCAAATTACAGTGTTAATAGGTATGAACCCGGGCCACCACTGCAGATTTTTATCATTAAACTTCGGTAAATACATATTTTTTACGGGCGCGTCTAACTTTTCTATCACCATTCAACCTGACAGTGAACTGCACATTGCAAAAAACGTTAGAAAATTGGAATTTCGGGGGCGACTCTAGCGCCTCTAAACGTGACAACAGAAGACTTTATATACCTTCTCTTAAAAACGAATTACGTCTTCTTACCCAAACTAAATTTAACAAAAACACGATTTCTTAAAAATTTAACAGTCTAGCTTACAGGATGTTACGTGTCCTGAGAGTAAATTTAATATAAACAAGGCCAATATAACGTTCCCAAAGATTCTTGCTTGGATGATAACATAAATACTTTCGGGTAGTGCCCGAGGTTGTTCTACTGAACATAATAATTACTTCACATTAAGATCATAAAGTGGGAAGCACACTATTCTATTGTTTAGACTAGTACCGGTAAGGACAGTAGAACAACTAAACACATACCTAGAAACAGAAAATGAAAAGTTCTAGAAACGAGAAAACAATTTATGCAATTTCTTTTATGCAATAATAGGGATGTTAACTGGGGAAAAAAAAACTAAGTATTTAGTCCGTCAATCAGAATAAGAAATGGTTTAGATAAAACGCATTAAAGTTGGGGAGTGGGGGCAAATTAAAGCTTCCTAGTACTAACCGTCTCCGAGCTAAGCTGTGGACAGACAGACAGACAGTCAGACGGACATGGCGAAACTATAAGGGTTCTTTGTTTACTACGGAACCCTAAAAAACATTAGACATGTATTTTTTGCTTTATCATATTAACAAAAATGGTTTGGATAAAACGCATTAAAGTTGGGGGCTCGCTACGTCACGAGTCGGTATAAAATCTACCGGGGAGTGACGTCATGCCACATTTTAACGTATTGCCGTAATATTTTCATTACGTAAACAAAGAAAAAATACGTGTCCAATATTTTTTAATAATCTACGTGACGGGCTAAAAAAGTTTTAGTCAACTATTAATTGTTTTTAAGTGCAATTTGTTTCTTTCTTCGGAGACTTTTAAGAGGATTACTGTCGTTTCCAGTTTACTACCGCATAATGAAAACTATTAAAAATAAACTAAGTACCTACTTAATTTTTTATTATTTTATTTATACACTAACAAGAATTTCAAGAACAGGAACATTTCAGTAGCATCCCGGTATCTGGATTCGTGTCTGGTTGATGACAAAAGTCTCGTCCCCTATTACATGGGACTTAAACATATCTGGCGAAATGTGGGTGCACTATAAGTACCTACAAATCTGCCTAGCCGTTCTCGGATTACAGCCGTGATGTTATGTTATGTGTTATTTTACTTTTGTTTGACCGAGATCACTGTTCCGCGCCTGTAATGCGCGGTGAGGCGAGGGTAGCGTTGACGAATGAGCGACGGGACACCGTGAGCGTCGACGAATGAGCGGCCTGCACTGCCCCCGTCTCGCCACGTACATACCTAAGGCACGGTACAACGGTTTCGGTCAAACTATATCAAGATAATATGTAAATATTATCTTGTTTGAAAATAAAAATGTCTATTGAATAAAACCTATCTACATATTAAAAAAAAAACTATCAAGAATACTTGAAGGTAAAACAAAAAGATTCACTTAGAATTTTTTCTAAGTATAGCATAAAACTTGTACTTGTATTGAACAGCTTTCAAGCAAGTTTCAACACCAATAAAGATCCCATACTGACGATACAATAGAGGTCGTCACTAATACACCGACGATATACATAAATTGTCGGATGAACATTTTAAAATGAATTATGGAAGACGGTAATTGCATTCTAAGTAATGATGAAGACAAAAGTGTTAAGTTGATTAAAAGTGCAACAATGTGAAGGGATATTATGGCTATTACGAGTCGTAAAGAAGAATGCCAGCAGAATTGTTGATAGAAATATTGAGCGTCTTATGTCACCGTGATAGATACCGACGAAATAATTTACTAAGTTATGTCAAATCAAGCAAATCGAAGTCTGGAAAAAAATCATCGTACTTGAAATCTGAATTGACTAGTTTATTAATGATTAAAAAAAAATATGGCGTTGTTTTCTTTTTCTGGACTTTTGGCTATCCTGAATTTTTAATGTTGCCATGTAATAAAAATCTTGGTCAAGTTACTGTGGCGGCATCTACATCGCCACATGCGAACTACGCATCAAAGACCTGACGTCACACAAAATCATGACGTCACACAAATCATGCATCGCGCAGTTAGTTTACCGCGCGAACGACATATATAACACTATCCGACATCAATCGTTGGGCAAAATACATGGAGGGGCCCGTATTAGCGGGCCACCGTATAACTTCTGCGAGCGAGGGGCGTCGCGACGTCTATTTGTTCGTTGGGCAGTTGCCCGCCAGATACGACACCCGTCTGGTCGGAGGATCCGCCCTTTTCTAATGAGGACGAGTGCACTTTACACCCTGTTCCTAATACTTCCAAATTACATATAATGCTTTGCTTTACGTATTACATTAATATACTAAGGAAATATAATTCTGCATCAGAATATAAATGTGAAAATAAAAATAATAGTTTGTGTTAAGAATAAAGCAGTCATAATTTTTAATACATAAATGAAATCGCAGTACAATTTGAGTACCTATGATAACAACGCTAACAAAAGAAAAAACATGATATTTCTTCTGTCAAACTGTCAACTGACAAAGTGACAAGTACTGACAACTTGTCGTTCGTTGTTTTTTCTTTGATTTTCTGTTCGTTGATTTTCTACTTTATCGACTGCTTCTGCTTATGTCTGAGATTTACTGTTCCCTGTGTGACTAGTGCTTGCCTAAGGATTCAAATTATTTGCCTATACAACGACATTTTTCTGTGACTCTGGATTACGTTTCTGCCTGATACCTTGGATTTTGTTATTTGTGCATCGATTTGTTTATCACGATGGGAAGCCGTGTAAGGCCTATACACATCATGTGTGTCAATTGCAACTTAAGTCTAAATAACTTGCGCTGATAACCGGCATTTGCACTTGATTATCTTCATTGCATATGGCCGCGCGCACTATGGACACGAATTTGTATCGTAAGTAAACGTACGACCGTGGTCGTACGAATTGAGTGTGCACTCTGAATACGTTTTTCTCCGTCAAATAAGTAGTGCTTCGGTGATATCGCATTGAACTCACGAAAAATCCCAAAAAGTTCGGATTGTTTTCGGACATCCGAACTATACGTACGACTAAGTCACACCCAGTCTGCGCGCTCTCTTTGTACTTGGAAGATTGTGCGTGTTCGTACGTACGCACGAGTGAAATTCGTACGATAACGCATCCAAAGTGCGCGCGTTCGAAAACTGTTTATCAAGTAAAGTACAAGATTATTTACCCTAGTTGAAAAAAATGTGTTTGATATCTGTTATAAAGATAACTAGTTATTAAAAATCATGGTTATGAAATATTTAGCTATTTAAAGCTTTATAATAAATAGGCTAAAGAAATGTTCTTTTTATACAAGCTTGCGCTGCTTATTGCGCTTCTACCTAAATATCATGAATAACAATATGCGAGTTTCAATTACATATTACTTATATAGGTACATGTTAATAACTCAATCTAATGTATTAACAGTATTATTCTTTTTGTTTTTAGATTTGGAAGATGACTATGTCTGCAAGGCATGCAGAGATCTTGCAATGGCTGCAGTTTATAATAACTTGCAAAGAGAATTTTCTGGCCTGTGAAGAAGCTGTGAACATTTTGGTTACGGATGATGAGGAATAAATATGAAAAAAAATATTTTGTTGTTTTTACCTTTTGATTATGACCTACTCCTACCAAAAAAATAATCATATATATGCATATCTATAACTGTCCTAAAGATAAAATAAATATTCTTCTGAACATTTATTTCTGACGGAGGAGCTCGTGGCTAAATAATAACAGCCGCACGGGTCGATACATCAGGTTAAGCTACGCTTGCCGGGATTTGTTCGTGGATGGGTCTCCATTTTTACATATCGAGACTCCTCCGTGCCTCTGAAAGCACGCTAAGCCGTTGGTCCCGGCTGTCATTAGTAGATCTATGACGGTCGTTATGGGTCGTCCGAAGCCCAAAAGTCTGACAGCCAGTCTTACCAAGGGTTGTGGAGGTCTGATAGGCAGTCGCTCTATGTAGAATACTAGTATTCAGCTGCATCCGGTCAGACTGGAAGCCGACCCCAACATAGTTGGGAAAAGGCTAGGCAGATTGAATTTATTTGCTTAGGTACGTCGCTTGTGGCTCATGTGGCAGAT
The DNA here is from genome assembly GCA_949128155.2 of Xanthia icteritia. Classification (NCBI taxonomy): domain Eukaryota; kingdom Metazoa; phylum Arthropoda; class Insecta; order Lepidoptera; family Noctuidae; genus Xanthia; species Xanthia icteritia. Next base: position 7,009,027 of record OX421942.2, on the reverse strand, counting down.
CTACGCACGTCATTGTCGGCGAGACTTCTATCTTATTCTTCGGTGATAATTCCGTAGACCGTGGTTTATTTTGCTGTAAAAATGCATGTAATGCATGTCAATGATATTCTAAGTGATAAGTAGGTATTTCTATACCTATTTCTTTGGAAATTAGGGTTTGTTGACAAGACATAACCTTTAGAACGAGTAAACTTCAAACTGGAATATCTTTAATTCCTGACTTCCTATAAAAGTATAACTGAAGACAAAACTGTTCAGGAATTCGAAATCTGTACTTTTACATATTTTTCATCTGCAGATGCAAAAAAAAATGTAAAGAAAATTTGTTCAGAAGTTTGCTATTGTCCTTTATATACCTATAAACGGCATTAAAATTTATTATACTGGAGAGTTCATGAGGTTTAGTAATTGGGGTAAAGACTAAAATGTAGCTAACTTAATCTATACTATCTATACCAATATTATAACGAGGTAAATTTTGTGAGTTTGTAATGTAGGGGGCAATCTTCGGAACTACTGATCAGATTCCGAAAATTCTTTATATCATGGGAAGCCACAGTATTGCCGAGTATCATAGGTTATATTTTGTGTTAAACAGAGAGCTCGCTCAGAGGAAGTCGCGGGCTGAAGCTGGTTAAGAATCCTTATCCTTACATATTATACAACAAAGTCCCCCGCCACGTCTGTCTGTCTGTCTGAACGCGATAAACTAAAAAACTACCGAACGGATTTTAAACGGTTTTCACCAACAGACGGAGTGATTCATGAGAAAGGTTTTGGTGTATAAGTCATTAAAGTTTTGTGTAAATTGGCTGAAATATATTCGATTATTGTTGAAAATGTCGGAAAAAATCATGCCGACTGGCAGCTTTACTGGCGTGCGCCGCGTAATCCGTAAAAGATACATAAAAATTATGTTCTACAGGATTGTTCATCTTAAAAATTTCAACAAAAAATCTGCAATGATATATGTCTATCTTCTAAGGATGACCTACAGTAACTATTATAATCTTTCAGAATTTTATAAAAATTTCATTGTTATTTCCGAAGCTATTTTGACCGGTATTTTATTAATCCTTTTCCAATAAAATATGTTATTTAATTTGGGCATTAAATTAAGATTAAAATATGCCTTGACATTATACTCGTATAATTTAAATGAATAGTTTAAAAGATATCACAGATTCAAAATTACGCGTAACAAAATAATTATGGTTGACGGCTCAGCGGTAGGAGTCACTGACCTTTTCCTCGGCTATTAGGAATGTAATCCCGGTAGTACTTTCCCGTGGGTTATTTTGCGATATCCATGCGGGCGAAGCCACGGGCAACACCTAGTAAATAATAAGATAACTGAGAAAATACCTAACGAGGCTTCAATCATTAATTTTCTTTTTAGCCTCTGGTTACCAATCCAAGTAAAAACATTTAAGAAGTCACATAGTAAGTACACAATAACTTAGTTCCGATCGTTTTTCTTTTCTAGAATATAGAAGGAAAAATTATCTGACTGTTGAGGAACCAACTTTCTTTGGCCATTTCAACTTGATACACTGAACACTGTTTTTAGTACCTTGTGCACTTGCCTTTAGCCTTGGTAAATTAACTTTCCGGCAGGGAAACTTATTGTTTAAGAATTTAGTTGTGATACTTACTTTTTCTTATTATTCTGTGTTTCGTGGTGTTCTTACAGAATACACAATGTATTGGAGAAGAACCAGTTTTTTCATCATCCTAATTTGTAAATCAATAAATAATGAAACCATGTCTCTTTCTTTCTTACTTCCTTATTAGCCGTCATATCTGACGTCATTCAAAGTCGCGGGAGAAAACCTGTATGCCCTAGGGACGTACGGAACCGGGAAGTATGGTAGAAATAAATTAAGGCCTGCTATACCATACTGCCACTACCATAACTATTTTCGAGTAATTTGAATTATTATATTGTTATTTCATTCGTTTTAAAATATAAAATGTCAAATTACTCGAAATTTATTTACATTTGCATGGGGTCATTTGGTTGCAAATGACCTCCGCGAAAACCCCTTAATGGATTACCAGAACAGAAGTCATCCATTGTTTCTTTTGTCTTCTTTTACTCTTATAACCCTCCACATTATCACAACATCGTGAGAAAACGATGCATGCCTGAGATATTTCTCGACGGCATGTGAAGCCAAGTCAGAGGCCTATGGGCGGCTTTAAAACCCTGACACCAGGTCAGTCACTAAACACACGAAGAGAAAGAAGAAGACCCTCCACATCCATATTCAAAAACTTTCCTTACGATATGTTCCTCTTTCCAGTCAGTAGTTTCTTTGTGAGTAATGAAGAATAAAATTATGATCGTGATTTTTCTGTTTATTTTAATAGGATGTCTTTATTTTTACACAAAGTATAAATTTTTCCTAAGAACTAGAAGGTTCCTTTTATTAATTAACACAGTCTTATATTACATTAATTGTTTCTTAATAATTAATTCCATAAATTTACAAACTGACTAGGTTATAGAATAACCAGAGTAACTGACAGTACCAATTAAAAGTTCTAACACTCTGATAAACTTTAATTAAAGTGTTGTCACTTTCACTAATGTTATTAAAGGTCAGTTTGGTCTTCTCTTTCAGGCTTATGTAGGCGTCATTAGTTAGAAAGAGAGGTTGTACGGAATCCTTAAGGGCAATAAATATGTCTTGAAGCATTAGGTTTGTTTATGCGAAATTGATATCAGTTCTGGTCGGAGTTTTCGGAGTTGTGAATCGTTACTTGAAATTTAGTGCATTCATGTTTGAATTTATTTATGAACCAGCCACCTACGATGTCTTTTAGAAACATGTTTTTTAACATCATTTTGTGCAAATAACACAATTAGAAGGTACGATTGTAGGTACTGTAGAAGTTGTAAGTTAACTTGGTTTTAGAATAAAACCTCCGCGAGTTTATTTTAAGTAACTGGCAATTAGCCTCTACTAAAACAGCCTTTGCCAGAGCATAATTCAACAGTCTAAGTTGCAAACTGTACGACTGTATTAATGAGGAACTAAGAATTGTAGAACTAAACAAACGCAAAGTAAAAGATAAAGTTACTGATAATAGAGTATCAAAAGACTGAAGATTTACTAAAATTCACTGTGTAATCCATGACCATCACCATGACGTCATGGATTACACAGTCACCCACACAAACTCACACACACTTACACATAATCACCCACACCTACACACACTCACCTCTTCACCTTAATATAAACCCTTAAAATTATAAAAATAAAGTAAATAAAATAAATTTCACATTCACAATAAAAAATGTGCCAAAAGAAACCAAATTGTAACAATATCCACGACTGAACACTGTGTCCCAAAACACAAGCGATAGCTTAGTTGGGAACCAGTATCACCAACTCCTGCGATTAATGTACCTTTTTTACTTAGAAATAATAATATTTTGAATGATCTTCTGGTTCCAATAAAAAACTTTTTTCTTTTTTTTTTGTAACTTGTGTAAATTTTGTAATGAACTTATGAATAACATCTTGCGCTAGTATAACACATTAAATTGTTATCTTTGTCTAGTGTTTGGGTCACTAAGATACAGTATGTGCCTAGTTAAGGACCCGCTGTTTAAACTGTCTAAGTCTATTGGTAGTGAGAATTTCATAACTTGTATTATTTAAGAACTTTGTGTAACCTAAATAAATGAATTCGAATTAGTAAAAAAAAAAAAAAAGATTGGAGAGAAAAGATTTGACGGTCGGCTCCCTGAGCTGACAAAAGTATGTCATGGAAAAGAAAATCCGAATTGATAACCTTTTGGAAGTCGGTAAAAAAATTATATACAACGTCCCATTAAAATAGATGGACAAATTTTATCACAGAGTTCAGAACGTCTAACCAAAGATATCCAAGCAAAAAAAACCACTGATTAAAGTGATTTTATTTTGATCTAAAATAATAAATGCCATTGCCAGCAACATTTTTAGTCTATTTTCGTTAGCAGATTTTTTTTTCTTGTAAGTATCTAATGCATTTTTCTTATTTTTTTTTACCATTGTCCTTATTTTGGTGGTCTGAATGATTTCCAAAAGTTTGTCCATCTATTTTAATGGGACCTTATATTATATATTCAAAATAATTATCGATTTATATCACAAACAAGTATTTGATTTACGATCCGGTACCATAATAACAGACGGTTATTATAGTACCTACAGCGATTACCACTAGATCACCCATTCAGACACCAGCAGGTCAATTCTCGTACTTAAAAAACGTTCACGTTCAAGTCGCAATCTGTTAACTTGTCAAAAATAAGGAAGTAAAATAAATGGTAGTTTTTTTTTTGGGTGCGAAATTATCAAATAACTTCTCCCGCTCTGGGTGGAGCGGGAGGGCGCGTCAGACTCTTACCTACTGACTAAAACCCACCCATGTTCCTTCAGTTGCCTGTAAGAGGGGCCACGGTATCCCTTTCGGACTTTCCCGCAACGGAAATTGCCCCTCAGGTATCAATGCAATTTGCAATGCAATTTTTATTGAATTTTTTGTAAAAAAGTGTTGTAGACCTTGTAATTTATAACATCGCCTTGGATGAATCTATAAAGGTGTTATAATTGTGATATAAATAAATAATATATTCTAAGTAAGTAGTTAGGTGTAGAACTTTTCTTTTTGGAACGAAGTACTTTAACCCGCAAAGACTCGACAACCTGATGCGACTCTAATAAAACAATTTCTAAGAAAACTTCACGGTAAAACAATGACCGGTGTCGCGTCGCGCGGCAAGTCGCGCCAGTCTGCACAAGCCTTAGCGCGGCTTGCTGTAGGAGTAAACTGGTAGAAATCGTCACTTAACGAAAAAGCATTATGCCCGAAAAAGTCAGGTTCAAGTGTCAAACATGTTTGTTTGTTGCTTTTTAATACAGAGCCATCTAGTATAAGGTTTTAATTAAGCTTGCAAGATGGCTCTTGATATAGATGACGTTTGAAACTTGAGACCGTATTAGATGGCTCTGTATTATTACATAATATATAGCGAATGTGACTTCGTTCCTACCCACTTTTTATGTAAGATGGGTCAGATAATGCAAGACACTGACGTACACATACTATCTTTAACATTTTTTAAAGTAAGTTAGATATGCTCACGTTTGACTATTATCACTCCTACTTACGAAGATGAGTTCGACAATGGCGCGCGCTTGCGTGCCTGCAAGTAACCTATTTCGGTAGGTACTCGGGACTTGAAAAATCCAAGATATTTTCTAAAATTCGATTCGATTCCTGGGCGTTGCAGCTGACTAGTAGAATAGTGGAACTGTACTTTACAAGTTACTAGGTTATAAGTAGGCATTTTTTTTAGAATCTGTAAGAAAGCCTTTTCCAATTTCTATAGGTATCCATTGATTGATTTCAGTCGAGAGTCGAGGGTAAATGAAAAAGGCTAAATAAATATACGCAAATATTTTTAAGCCCTATTATACAATGCCTAACAGTCGAACGTAAAAATTCTGTACATTACCTGTATTTTTACAGACAACCTTTTCAGTATTACCCACTTTAAAATTCCAGGGCGCGGATATAAACTCGTTTTTATTAAAATAATCCGTGACAACCTTTTATATTTTTGCTTAAATTAATTACAGACTTTATGGTTTTAATACGAGCCTAAAATTGAAACCCGAAATAACCTTTATCCTAATTAAGCATACCTTCATTACATTTTGAGCAAATAAAATGACACCTGCAAATAATATTAGCTACCTAATTAAGTACAAACACACGGAACAGCATTGCTAAGGCCCATTTACGAAAACGAAGTGAGGTTCTCGTCTGGTTTGTGGCGAGATCGCGCAAACATTCGTCAGGCGATTATTACTAGCATTCTTGTAAACTCAAGAGCAAAAAAAAGTCTAAACTATAGAATACAATATTTAAATTAGTAAATTAATAATTAATATCAGCGTCAGGTATATTTGCCTTGGGCGTCGGGAATCAAGAGCCGATTCCCGTAGGCGCGGGCTTGCGGACGGTGAGCAATGTGTAGCTCGCCGTCCGATAAGGACCAGGCCCGGGTCGACGGCGCGTTGTGTTCCACGCTCGCCTCAAAGAGATGTCAGCAAGTGAAGGGGTCCGATAGGACCGATGCCTGCCGGGGTTGCGGGAAAGTCCGAAAGGGATACCGTGGCCCCTGGAAACGTACAGGCAACTGAAGGAACACAGGTGGGTTTTAGTCAGTAAGAGTCTGACACGCCCTCCTGCTGCACCCAGAGCTCCCGAAGCTATTTGAAAATTTCCGACGCAAAAAAAAAAAAGGTATACTTGCCTGGCACATGTTGAGCTGGACTCCCATTTGGTGCAACCTTGAGACGCACACCGCACTTTTTTATGTTCGTTGATCCAATATTTTAAAGTGTGTCATAGCTAATAGTGTCATCACAATGTCTTGTTTTCTTCCTTTTTTATTTGTTTGTATATTGGCACCTTGCAGCTATTTCCTAAAATTATTTAATCGTGTTTTTGTATGTTGTGCTGTTTTTTGTGTGCACTAAATAAACGATTTATCTATCTATAAATAATTTATTTCAAATAGGCCCTTATAAGGCACTTTTGAACGTCAAAATTTGCAAAAAAAAAAATTGATTCTAGTCGCCCCTTCCAAATGGTAGTTTTCGAATAGATAAGAATGGGCAAGAAACTCCACCGTTACTCTTTTAAAATGTTTTACAATATTTTGTATAGGTAAATTAGTTATATTATTATATGTGAAGACGACGCACCTAGAATAAAATTTCTATACCACAAGAGGTAATCAGAATTAAAAATGAAGCAACAACAGATAAATTAATTATGTGATAGATACAAGGTGCTCACATATTTACAAACATTGTAAAAGTAGACGATTTCCCTAATATTTTACAGTGAATAAATCAGTGTGTGAGGAAATAATCACAGAATGTAAAGTCAAAGTAATATATTTAAAAAAATATATAAATTATCCAATTGAATTAGCAACCAGTTTGATTTTGTCTAGATACATAAAACAAACAAACATCAACGCAACGAGCAAACTCTTTGTGTTGATGACCTTTCATTTGTAATATTGTGTCGATATTGTGACTTATATCATCGGCTTGAATGAGTCTGTAAAGGTGTTATAAATTTTAATAAATAATAATAATTTGAACAACGAATACTGACTGCCTCGTTGGTCTAGTGTTCGCAAGTGGTACTGCTGAACATGAGGTCCTGGGTTCAGTTACCAAGTCGTGCGAAGTGTTATTGGGTTTTTCCGTAAGGAATTTCTCAGTAGCAGCCCGGAATCTGAATTTGTGCCTGGTTGACGGCAATACGCTCGCCTCCTATTCCATGGGACTTAAAACATAACTGGCGAAATTTGGGTGTACTATAGATACACCTCTGTCTAACCCTTTGGGGATTTCAGGCGTGATGTTATATTTATGTTAATTTAAATAAATTAAGGGTCATCAGCAAAGAGAGAATTCCGCAATTCTATTTTTACAAATAGTCACAAAATGCTTAGATGTTTTGGTATTTTTGGTTTGCACAATAGAGTAGCAGTCTACATGACTAAGGATTATTCTTAATAACTAGCAGAGTCAAAAAACGCAAAGAGGAACATAAAGCTTAATGCTTGTACTCGGAGAGAATTGCGATTCACGGTACCTAACCTACATTTTATTGAGAGGGCACGACCTCTCGATCGCCAATCTAACGCCCCAGCCAAATTAAGCTGTTACTAGATCCATGAAATCCCATTGAGTTTTGGATAATATTAAATAATAATCATGCTACGAGTACTTATTGATTATTTTGCGTGGGTCTACAAACATTAAATTTCCATTACTTCAGCAAACTAATTCTGCCAGCTCAAATTGTGCCCGGATGAAAATGTTTGTTAAATGCAACTGAATTTTTTTGAAAAATTCAAACGATCATGCAGCCTAAAGTTCAAGGACTTGATACGAGATAATTAATATTCAGATAACACAGAACTCGCACACATTTGTGATTAAGAAATTATGTCTACTAAGGTAAGCCACCGACCCACATGGCAAGCGATGGAACCCCAATTTTATAGCCAATGAAAATGAGGAGGAACAAAGCAGTGGAAACTCCACTTTATCCCCTTGCAAGGACATTAATCTCAGATTCTCATAGGACCAAGACGAATATACCATAACGTACCTTATAAGTTTATGACCCATTCTAAGACCATTTTGCTTTATAAAAAGAAATAATCCGCAAAATTATATCATCGTTATAATTTCAGCCGAAGGACGTGCACTGCTGGACATGGCCGCCAAGCACAGCCACATCGACCGGTTCTGTGCTTCCCGCATCCAGCAGATTTAAAAATTATATACCTTTACGAAATTCGATATACTATTAAATGAGCAATATTTGTATTTCACGTTGTCGAAAACGGCTCTAACGATTTCAATGAAAGTTGCATTATAGGGGTTTACGGGGGCTAAAAATCGATCTAGCTAGGTCTCATATCTGGGAAAATTCGTTTTCTCCGTATTTTCACCCGAGCAGAGCTCGGTCGCCCAAAGGTTAGAACAAGATGGCTACAAAACGACGATATTTACTAAAGCAATACCTATCCATTGAAATAAACCTAAGAAAAATAAACTTGGAAAGTAAATTGGTTTGAAATTCAACTTAACCAAGACAATTTTGCAAAAAAAATTGCTTTTCTAAAAAAAATATTTGCACTAGCTGTTCTTGACCGGCGCTGCCCGGTTGCAATATAGGGGTTTACGGGGGCGAGAAATCGATCTAGTTAGGTCTCATATCTGGGAAAATTCGTTTTCTCCGTATTTTCACCCGAACAGACCTGGGTTGCCCAAAGTTTAGAACAAGATGGCTACCTTAGAATAAGTGACATTTGACAATTGACAGACATGGCAGCATGGAATTAGTAAGTTCCTATTATCACTGCAGCATGGAATTAGTATGTAGGTACTATACATGGAATTAGTATGAACTATCCTATACTATTAAATGAGCATTTTCTATTTTCACCAGAGCAGAGCTCGCTCGCCCAGGTATTATTATTTATGCAATTAAAACATATAGATGAAGTAATAAAGTGAAACTGTAGAGTTACAGACTTCGCCAGATGTTGCATAGTTATTATACATACTTTGATTAATTGTTTCCTTAACGAATGTTTCAAGTTTAATATCACTTACAAATGAATAGGGATGGTGTACCACATGGTGGAGTTCAGAAATAACTTCCGTAATATTCGTTATTTTTTTTAAAGTATTTTTGGTCTTCTCGTTAATTTAAGATGACAGGCTAATTACTAATTATGAGTGAGATGCTTATTTAACTTAATAACATCATTTATTTAGTTTTGTTACGTGATATCGTAGCAATATTAATACGACAAGTATGGCATTTTAATTTTACTCCTGGCTCCTTTAGCTAGTACAGACGCCAGCACATCAACCTACTACAATCTGTCAAATTTCTTTAATAGATTTTCAACTTGTATCACTAAAGCATAAGGTTCAAAGTAGATTGGGAAAATTTGTCAATTTCGGGTAGGTTGACCTGTCTGTACATAGTTTATTTTCCAGATTCAGTTTTGAGTTGATAAAGTACTAAATATATCCGTATTTTTATATCTTCAATTTTTGAGGTTGGCTACTGAAGTTGGCCCTCAAGTAATGCAAATAATCCATCAACGAACATAACTTTGATACTATCCGCAAAATTTATGGTACCAAGTTACAAAGGCGTTATTCCTAAGTGTCTTTTCGTACTAACTTTTTCATTAAGTAAACAACTGTTATAGGCAGAATTTTGCGGTAAACAGTTTGTTTGTAAACAAATAGAATCAATTGGTTTCTCCTTGATCTGTTTTGAGTAAAGATGTCAGTCAAGTTAGGAAATCATTTCGGGATAAATTATGGTTTTCAGTCCGACAATTTTGCTTTTTGATGACCACTCTGGCCAATAATCAAAATAAAATAATTCCCATTTCAAGTAATTTGTGGTTATGGAAAATAAATCCCATTCAGCTTTGTTACAGCTGGTTTTACGCCCCGTAAAAATTTATATAAAAGTAAATATGCTTGGATACTCAATTAATCATTACACACTTTATGTTTTGAATGATACCTCTGCAATCTGATGACAAAAGGACTAAATACTTAATATCTTAATGCAAGAAAACCACACACTTTGCTTAAACCCTTGTGTAGTTGTGTATTTACATACGTTAGTACCAAATAACGGGAAACTAATCTACCCTGGGGGACACCTACAGTTTATCTATCACGAGCGACCCGCCCCTGCTTGTCACGGATATTACGACTTGACATAACATCTCTTCTTTTTAGGGTTCGCCATGTCCGTCTGTCTGTCTGCCTGTCCGCGGCTTAGCTCAGAGACTCTAAGTACTAGAAAGCTGTAATTTGGCATTGGTAGGTATACTTAATCACGCCGACAAAATTTTTTGGCAAAATCAAATCTTTTCTTTTTCATTTTTTTAGGTTGCCTCCCCACACATAAAGTGGGGATGTTTTTCTTTGTTCTCGTCTATCCCATATTGTGGGTGTCGTTGGAAAGTTCGTTCAAAAATATTGTGAGTGTGTGAAAACTATTTTGGGATTCGAAAATCCGTTTGAGAAATATTAAGCTTTAAAGTGCTAGTTTTTGTTGCTTCTGTATAATGTGAAAAAAATCACGGCAGTAGTATATATAATAACATTAAAAGGAAAACTATCACAGCTAAGTAGGCTCTACAAGTTAAGGAGTAATAATCGACCAACTTACATTTGCAGATGTCAAAACAGTGGGAGAACATGTTTTTCAACTACAATGTTAAGTTTGTTCTTGGGTTAAAATCATCCCACCTACGGAACCCTTCATTGTGCGTGGTCCAACAAGCAATTCGCCGATTTTTTATAAGTAAGTTTAATATTAAGTACGGTCGACCGAAGTCTGCTCCGGTGAAAATAGAGAATGCTCATTAAATAAATACTTAGTATAGGATAGTTCATGCTAATTTCATACTGCCATGATACTTACTTATTCCATGCTGCCAAGTCATTATTCTAAGGTAGCCATCTTGTTCTAAACTTTGGAGGACTAAGGTCTTTTCGAATAAAAATACGGAGAAAACGTGTGTTGCCAGAAATGAGACCCAGCTAGATCGATTTTTCGTCCCCGTAAACCCCTATATTGCAGCTTTCATCGAAATCGTTAGAGCCGTGTGGCCGTTCGAGAACGTAATGACATATATATGTCGGGCCGCCGCCGGTCTCTCACATAATCGTCATCAGAAAGGTAATTATCGATTAAATCGTTCATTATGTAACTGTCTGTCTACTTTGTGGGCAAAGGAAACGCGCGGGGTAAATATAATCACTAGTTACTTAAACTTATAATCTACGCTTTTCTTAAATGAAGGGCGTAACGAGTCCGCGGGTCGCGCTCAGTCGATCTCGCGGTCTGAATAGAACTGACTGCCTCATTCAGGCTCCTCTGAGGCTCTGATGCTTAACTCTTATCGTCTTAAAAAGTTCCCACGAGAAATGCAAGCCGACCCTCGGCCACGTTCGACGCAATTAGGTTTACGTCGTCGCCTTTCATATCGGAAACAATTATTCATTATTTAATATCAACAAGCTCAACGCGCTAACAAAGACCCCCGTGATCTTAAGATTTAGACGAGGTGTGAGTTGACATCTTCGTCTTACGCTGATAAGAACTGGACGAAGTGTGAGTTGACACCAACGTCTCGCGCCGACATAATAATAATTTTTCTTTTTTTTTAGGAGGCACTTTACTTTGTATAAATAGTTTCACCACCCCTACAGGCTCTCTATCTCTGCAGGTTCAGTAGGATTATTTCTAAGACTACTTTTTATTTTGTTATTAGTGTTTCACGAACTGTTTCCAAATAAATATTATTCTTTCTTTCTTTCTTTCTTTCTCTCAAAACGGAAAAGGAAAGCACCATAAAAAACCAGCCGGCGGGTTAGAATAAAAAAAAAAGAAGACATTTGACATCTACCACTGGGCCCGCGTGACGCGGTGGAGAACGGCTCGCTCTCCTTCACAGAGAGGAGGCCTATGTCCCAGCAGAGGGAACATTAAAGCCTGATTATGCTATACACATAAACTTTCCGATATAAATTCTCTAAATGATGGAATGAAATGAACTGAAATTGTAATGAAATTAAATTAAATGAAATTGTTTATTCTGTAAATAGGATATTGGAATCACTTTTACACGTCATCTTAAAAAAATAATTAATAATTAGCTAGATGAGTTCGGCGTTTCCTATCTGACTTCTCTGAGAAGAAAGGCCGAAACAAACTCAGAGGTCACAGTCTCTTTTAAAGTCCAGACATAATCTTGGTCAGGCCATATGAGGACCATGTAGATTAGTGTCTGAAATGGTCTTTTGAGAAAAGAACCACACAGATTTGAGTGGACCTGTCCTGTCAGTGCAAGCATTTGTCAGTAATCGTGGAGCTCAACTCTACGAACAATACCAAAGAAAGGACATTCGGGTAGGCCGCATAAACTACTCAAACTGCCAGACCATCATTAAAACTAAATAAGAAAGAAAAAATAATAATAAAAAATCCACATAGTCCTCACATTTACAAAATTAAAAAAAAACATATAATACTTTACAAAGTAATAATGTCATTTTGTATGTAATGTTAATCGTGTAAGCTGCATCAAAAAACGTTGGAAAGTTTAGAAGAAGACACCAAGTCACACAGTGAGACACGAAACGCGACTTTAATTAATAATATCGATAGATGCTTTAGAGGCTTTTTGCGAGAGATTAAATTACTAAAAGACATGCTTTTAAAATAGCTATTAGTTTTTCAAATAACAGCAGATAGGTATTTCTGTAATCTAGTAATACAAAGGTGGGTACAAGTGGGATTGGAACTCTTTGAAATTTCATCGGTTGTTTTACGCTTTATAGGTATTCGACTAGTGTTTTATGAACGAACAATGTGTAGGTACAAAGCAATGATATTTACTAAAACAATACCTATCCATTGAAATAAACCTAAGAGAAATGAACTTGGAAAGTAAATTGGTTCAAAATTCAACTTAACCAAGACAATTTTGCAAAAAAAACTTGCTTTTCTAAAATTTTTATTTGAATTAGCTGTTCGTAACCGGCGCTGTCCGGTTGATTTCCAACTTTTCCGGTGGATTTTTTTGGCTGTTCCTTTTTTGGGTTATTCCAAATTTTCTTTTTTCCCAAACTACTCCAAGATTCAGGAGAAAAAAAAATATATATGTGGAGCAACTTTTTTTTTTCTGTATAAGATAATACTAGCTGCACGTGCGTTGCAATATCAGTTTTTTTTATATTTTTTTGGGCCAGAAACACTCGCGGGTGTCCTTAGAACTCCCTACCAAAGTATCATCAAAATTGGTCCAGCCCTTTCGGAGTCCATAGAGGACAAATAAACAAACATTATAGATAATAGATAATTTACTACACATTTAAACTGTTTTTTTAATTTCCTTTCTTTTCTTGTTCTGTTTTTTTTTTTGTTTAAATAAATTCCGGAAAAACTGAATGCAAAAGGAAGTCCAAATAGGGTTAAAGTACAGGCCATTAGTAAGTACTTACCTACTCGTGTTGAAAGGCCCTCAAATGTTTTTGCAACACTACAAACAATCTGGTTTATACGGCCGAAAAGTTATTATGCCTTGTTACGTAATCCCTTTTTTGTCAACGAGGAGAATCGTTGATTGTGACACGATATAGAATTGTTAAAGTTTTAGAGCAAATATTTCATTTTTAGGTTCCCGTATCCGGAGGGTGCCAAATGGAACCCTTTTTGCTAAGCCTTCGCCGTCCGGCTGTCCGTCTGTCTGACAGCGGGCTGTATCTCATGAACCGTAATAGGTAGACAGTTAAAATTTTCACAGATTGTGTATTTCTATTGCCGAAACAAATTACAAATATTAAATAAAGTTAATAATCAAAGGAGGCAAAACGCCGAAAAATACACGTTTCTTGTATGGGGGGACCCATACAAGAAACGTGTATTTTTCGGCGTTTTTTGCTCGATCTTAATACGGTACGGAAGCCTACGTGTCCAACTCGTACTTGGCCGGTTTTGTTCATACATACATAACCTCACGCTTTGTTTCCATGCGGGTAGGCAGAACAGAACGACGAAAAAGTAATAAAACAGTGAATATTTCTTCTGTACGACTCAAATTTAATATAAATCGTTTTCAATCAATTAAGTGTTAAAATTTCATAAATTAAGTATATTTTTGATACCTATGTATAAAGGTTTTGGATATTATTCTAACAGTTTTTTCATAACCTCACTTTTGTGTAATTTTTTTGGGTTGGGATTAATTGAGCCATAGCAAGAATTGATATAATAATTATCAAATTCTTAAAAAATTGAAGACTAATAAAGATTCTATTTAAAAAAAATTGAAGACTATAAATAAAAAACAATATCTAAATAACTAAAATACTATAAATAAAAAGCTGATTGTAAAATAGAAATTTAAATTCATGTCTAGTAAACATTGAAACACTGGTTTGGCTAGAATTTCTAACTGCCCAATTTGCCCCATACCCGTGCCCAACTTACCTCACCTGAACAAAGGCCAATGGGGTACTTTGAGCATCTCTGACTTTCTTCACTTAAACGGCTGCAGCTCTTAAATGCGATTTGTTAGAAATAAAATACTACAGACATTTTTAGAAAGGGATAAAATTCTTACCCACCAGTATACATAACAAGCCATTGAGACTTATGGTTAAGGAGCTATGAGTGATCAAGTAAAAATTGCACAACTAGTAATTGCCCTACTTCCTTTTAGTAATTGCGTCTTCATTTAATTTTTCTTTCACTAATTTCTGCCCGCAATTTCGTTTGCGTGGAAGTCGAAAGATACACAAAAATATACTAAAATAACAGCCACATTTTATATAAAACTCTCTCAGTTCTGACCCACCGCGTCGCATCGCATCGCCCGCTTGCACATTACTTACGCTTAGTGTTCTTTCTGACTTTTATTATTTTTGCTCGGCACCTAAACGTTGTAGCGTGATGTGAAATAGCCTATAACCTTCCTCAATTGAGGTATCAAATGCAAAAAGATTTTTTTCTAATCCGACTTCCAGATACGTAGCGCGTTCAAATAAACAGACTTTATAAAATAATAAATTTAAAAAATAAAGTAAAAGAGAATAATAAAGTACCGTTGATTTAAATTATTTACACATATTGCCATTTTAAAAGTTTCGTACTTTTCGAGTATTTTGCAAGGCAATTCACGAATGCACTTATTTTTTTTTTTTTAATTCTTTATATTAATTAACACTGTAGGACAAAAAAGGGCTTTCATTTAAGAGTTTTTATAATATCCATTAATTCAAACCTCGTTGGTCTAGTGGTCGCAAACACGGATTGATTCCTAGTTCCAGCAAAGTGTTATTCGGTTTTTCCATTTGTAATTTCTCAGTAGCAGCCCGGAGTCTGGATTTGTGCCCGGTTGATGGCAATAGGCTCGCCCCCTTTTACATGGCACTTAAACATAACTGGCAAAATAAAGTAATGGTGTAATAAAGGTGCCACTCTGCCCTTTGGAGAATACAGGCGTGATTTTATCTTATGTTGATTCAGGTTTATTTTGGTACAGCTCTAGCTCGTCACACAAATGACAGCTCTTTATAACCCTTGCCTTTCATAACAAAACATAATAAAATAAAAAACGACCGCCCTTAACGATCACGCATGAGGAAGATATACGAAATAAATCTCTAGACACAAACACATCCTAGAATAACAAACAGTTAAATTTATTCCTTGATGGCAACATCCAATGCTTTTTTAGTAGCACCGAAATACATTAGAGGAGTCTTAGTTCTATTTTCAGGGTTAGCGGAATTATTTTATTACGTTGGAGCGATTGTTTATCGGTCTTGCTCTTAAAAGTAATAGTGGGCTTTAATCTTGACGGAAATGGCGTTATCAGGCGTTTATTATTCCAGGTTTTTAGGGTTCCGTACCCAAAGGGTGAAACGGGACCCTATTACTAAGACTCCGCCGTCCGTCTGTCTGTCCGTCTGTCACCAGGCTGTATCTAATTAATCGTAATAGGTAGACAGTTGACATTTTCACAGATTGTGTGTTTCTGTTGCCGCTATAACAACAAATACTAAAAACGGAATAAAATAAATATTTAAGGGCTCCCATACACCAAACGTGATTTTTTTGCCGTTTTTATAGATAATGGTCCGGAACCTTTCGTGCGCGAGTCCGACTCGCACTTCGCCGGTTTTTTACCTACTTGATATATTAATAGATTTATTGATGTCTTTATTTTGTATAGGTAATATCATCAACCGATCATTGTTTATTAATTCCACATAAGGTTTGAACTGACTTAAAAAGAGAGCATTATCCACTCAGCCTATCGCAGTCCACTACTGGACATAGACTTCTCCCAGGCTGCGCCACAACGCCCTGTCCTCCGCCTTTCGCATCCAGTCTCAGGTCGGCAGTCCATCTAGCTGGGGGCGTCCTACACGAAGTTTGCTGATACACAGCAAAGAAAAGAAAGCATTAAATAAGGTCCATTACGAAAACATACAGCACACTGGGTAAATGTTTTCGGACATAAACCCAAACCTTTTTGGAACCACATTGCGATCGGGTTATTTGATTTTAGATTATGCTAATGCGCACACTGTGCAGTGATTTGTGGTCGGACACAGTTACAGTTCATACTGGCTGTTTTTAGAACCACTGACTGTATTTGAACATCGAACGTGGAACGGAATTTGAATGATGCGAAGTCTGACGTCATCGTTCCGTTTGTTATTAAATTTTTGTCACATGCCATTTATTTTCATTATAATTTCAGAGCTGTTTATTTTTTCAGTGAAACTGTGGTTATTGCACTCTTCATTCTAAGCTCTTTAGTGCTTGCACAGTCTTAACAAATCACGTAGATATGAATCGATTAAGTGTGTTTTCGATAACTAAGACCATTCCTAATTTTGAGGCAATTTAGAAAGTTCTGTTTTCTTTTCTAATAGTTCTGTGCCACATATTTACAACAGTGGCTGGATAGGCCAACTTTTTTCCTAAGCTAGCGTTTTTTCCAGATGAAAACAAAGGAATAAATATGCAAAGAGAGTTATTGACTCTTAAAGAAACGTGCCCGTGGGTGGCTTAATGCTACCTACGTAGTCGTTATATTTTTCCAAACCTAATTTTTATTCAGGATAAAGGTCAACGAAAAAGAAAGCCAGATCCCACCTACGCAATTGATCAATGTTCTTTAACTATATATCGAATTCTTTATTTTTTAAATTCGAATCAAATAGGTAGATATCTATATTAATGGAACTTTAAAAATAAAATAAAAAATCGAACTCGTATTTCCGTGCACATGTCAAACGAAAAATATTAATCGGCTTATAGAGGGTATTTAACAAAACTTTTTAATGTAAGCTACCTGTAAAATAAAAATTGGTTGGTAACACTAGAAATATAGGAAGACAGAATATCCTTTGTGTTCATTTCCTTCTCATATCTGGGTACTCTTGGCAGGCGTCCAAGTTAAGGGTAACGGATACAGCTAGTTATTGTGTCAGCAACGATTTCTGCTCTCTTGCTTTTTCTTGCGTTAGGTAACTTGCTCGTGCGATAAGATAAGGATGTTTAGGAGAGAAGGGTGCAGAATAATTTTAATTATAGAAAGGTTAAGATTAATACACAAAAATAAGGCCCGCTTGCAACACAAATTATGAAATTACTTAATAGATTTAACGCTAAACGACTTTAAAACATGACTGTCTCGTTGGTCTAGTGGTCGCAAGCGCTATTGCTTAGCATGAGGTCCTGGGTTCGATTTCCGTTTCGGACAAAGTGTTATTAGCTTTTCATTTGGAATCTCTCAGTAGCAGTCCGGAGTCTGGATTTGTGCCCGGTCGATGGCAATAGGCTCGCCCCCTATTATAGTTCAATTCAAACTTAATGGCGGCTCGGAAGTTAGTCACTCGCTGCGCAGTACCCCACCGCTCACCCCCGCTGACACATGAATTCGTTACTGCGCAGCGACTCGCCTCATGTTCCGAGCTGCCATTAAGTTTGAATCGGGCTGTACATGGCTAATAATGACTTAAAATTAACAGGCCAAATAAGTGTTATGAATTTAAAACATTGTTGTTTCTGATAGTCGTTTGAAGAATTTGTGTTGCAAGTTGGCCTAAATGTTCTGTGTGTTTCATAATCTTCCTTTATTTTAAGATTAAATGTTAATTAGAGAGATTGTATCCCTATGATTGATCGATTGGTGCCATAAAAATGCAGGTGGTATTTTTTCGCATTTGTGTCGGTTCGATTCCTGGTTCGATTCTTGATATCGGATCAGAAGTCATCAGGAAAAGAAGACTTGGTGGAAGCTTCGTTTAACTGTATGCATTATATAATAGTGAATATTTTTTACTAAAGCTCAACACTTAGTAAAAGTCTTTTTATATTATTATTGTTCCGAAGAAGGCTGTATTCCCTTTTGTTTTATTTGATACCTATCCAAAAAAGTTTCAGTTATTTTTAGATATACAGTTAAATATATGCAAATTAAAGGCCTATCCATAAAGGGTCAAACTAAATTAGTTAGCGAAACTCGACAGACTTGATGGATTTCGATATTTTGAAGACTTCCTAGACTTTTACCTACTTTCTCTTTTATTTTCTTTCTTTATTTGTATGAGTTCCTATTCTTATTTTTCCTTAAAATAGTTGTTGTACATAGTTTTGTTTAGTTTTGTACATCCTATCCATGTTAGAATATTCTTTTTACTAGCTGCACCCCCCGCTTTCACCCGCATAAGTTTCGATCCCGTGGGAATATCGGGATAAAAAGTATCTTCTGTCCTAACCTCGGTCATGGTCTACCCATCCAAATGCTGCTCAGCCGTTTTAGCGTGAAAGAGTAACAAACATATAACCAAACAAAGAAACAAACAAACTCACTTTCGCATTTATAATATTAGTTGGATACCCTAGAGCCTTTCCCAACGTGGGCGATAACGCCCCCTTGTGGGCGCTGCAGGCCTAAAGGGGGGCGGTAAGAGACCCAGAAAAAAAAGGGGGCATTGTGTAGGGCAGTGATGTCAAACCCCCGTACCATGGGGCCCTTACGGCCCCACGTGAGATATTTCTTGGCCCCACTTATCAGTTAAGAATCCCCACTTTTTTGTGTAAAAGGCCCCACCAGTCGTTTGAAATTCCCTCTTTTTTGTGTAAAGGGGCCCCACCAGTCAGTTTAAAATTCCTATTTTCCAGTAAAAATGCCCCACCTTCCCCTCGAACTCTGACATCACTGGTGTAGGGCTTTGGGGTCGATTTATAATTTCATCTACCTAGCTAGGAAGACTCTTAGACACCGACTGAGCTCTCGACTCTCGACTACATCTTGTGAACATCAACTAATATTAATTAAGATATAGCTCAAACTCAGTTCGATATAAAAGACCGCGGGCAATCATGTTTTAACAAGTTTTTGTTAAATAATCCGAATTGTACATTCCTGTACCAATCGGCTGGTTCTATAATACTTGTTCTTGCTTGTCGAGTACGATTGGGCGTCGAATGAGATAAACGAGTTTATGCACGTTTGTCTTATTCCTGTTGGTGCGTGCTGCTTATGCAATCCTATATAAACGACGTAAATTTTTTTTTTTTTTTTGCCGTTTCGCGCATAATAGGTAAGCAGTACTTGATTTCAACACTTACGTATTTCTTAAAACAAAACAATGTCGGAAGTAAAAAAGAAGAGACGGCAATACTCTGCGGAATATATTAAATTCTGATTTATTGAAAATCCCACAAACCCGTCGTCGCCTTTGTGTCTCCTATGTCTAAAAACATTTTCGAACGAAGCAATGAAGCCTTCAAGACTGCAAGATCATTTGAATAAAATGCATCCAGATAAGACAGAAAAGAATGTAGCATATTTTCAAGACCTAGAGAAGAAGCATAATACTCAGCCAAGTGTATCAAAACTATTTTCGGCGGCTGCTAAGCAAGATGACGACGGACTTCGAGCTTCGTACAATATCTCTTTGTTAATTGCTCAAAAAGGCAAACCACACAACATCGGAGAAGAGTTAATTTTGCCAGCAATAAAGGAAGTAATAACTACTGTGCTTCATAAACCGGCCGCAGATATTATCCGAAAAATTCCTTTGAGTAATAATTCTGTGTAAAGACGAATTGATGAAATGGCTGAAAATATTGAAGAATCATTGTGCAATCATCTGAGGACTAGTCAATTCTCAATTCAGCTCGATGAGTCCACTATACCAACTAATGAAGCGTTGTTGCTATCTTACGTGAGGTTTATTAAAGATGAGAAAATACGTGAAGAACTATTGTTTGCCAGAAATTTGGAGACAGATACAAAAGGCGAAACCATATTCAATACATTGGAAAAGTTTTGTGAAGAGAAAGAGATTCCTTTGAAAAATATTATATCAGTTGCTACGGATGGCGCTCCGGCTATGACAGGGCGCCATAAAGGCTTCATAGCATACTTAAAGAATAAAATTCCAGATGTCCTTGCTATACATTGCGTTATTCATAGACAACATTTGGTTGCTAGAAACTTAAGTGAACGACTATTTCAATCACTGCAATATGTCATCAAAGCAGTCAATAAAATCCGTAGCAGCTCTTTGAATGATAGATTATTTCATCAGCTTTGTGTTACTAATGACGAAGATTTCAACCGTTTGTTGCTTCATACTGAAGTTCGTTGGCTGTCAAGAGACAATTGTCTGATTCGATTTTACAACCTGTTTGACTCTATGATAGAGTTCTTGGAAACTAAAGATACAGAACTGCGCAACAAGCTCATAACATCAAAGAATGATATAGCTTACATGACAGACCTGTATAAAATGTTCAACGACATGAACCTCCAACTGCATGGCGATGAACTAAATTTAATTAAAACAAAAAATGTCGTTGCTGCTTTCGCAGCCAAACTGCTTCTGCACAAAAAGAATATGGGCAGACGTGAGTTTCACAATTTTCCGAATTTATCAGTATACTGCAGTAACGACGACTTGTTTGCCTACTGCCAACATTTGGAAAACCTCCACATTGACTTCACCGAACGATACCAGGACATTTGAAACTTGGAAATACCAGACTGGGTGTTGGATCCGTTTTCAAATGTCAACACAGCAATGTCACCTCAGCTGGAAGAAGAACTTATAGAATTGACAACAAACGAAGAAATAAAAATCAAGTTCAAAAATGGATATCAAGAATTTTGGCTACAAAAACCGATCCCGCAATTGTACCCTGGATTGTGGTCAATTGTTCAACGATTTTTGATAGCATTCCCATCGTCATATTTGTGTGAACGTGGATTTAGTGCTGTGGCAACGCTGCTTACTAAAAAGAGAAATCGTTTGCGTGTTACCGAACGTGGCGACTTGCGGCTGTTTTTGAGTAAATTGGAACCTGATATCAACAAACTTATTGAACAGCATCAGATTCAACCTTCACATTAGTTTTTATATAAGAATTGATTATGTTTGTTTTTATTCTATTTTGTTTTATTTTCAATAAAAGATACTCTGTCCGAATACTATAAATTTGCGTTTCAATAATCAGTTATAAGTACTTAGCGGTTTTTAAGTATGTTTAAAAAGGGGGGCGTTAAAAATAATTTATTCTTAAAGTGGGCAGTAGACAAAAAAAGGTTGGGAACCCCTGCCCTAGAGGTATGTTGTAAAGATACTTTGTTTTTATTTTGAGCAACTTCATTTGTTAAAAAACACTTGCAGCACCGACAAACCATATTCTGTTCAAAATTTTGTCGACGAACTTTATGATCAATTTTTAAGCGAGTATATAAATAAATATAATTAAATAAATAATAAATGAATAGATAGACCTGCATATAAAATATTAATAGAATAACTGAATGAATGGAAACATAAGTAAGTACATAGGTAATAGGATATAAAATAATTCTAACTTAATAACAAGTACACTTAATAAAGCGCTCTTCCTCTCTCTACTTATTTAAAAATTTGCTGTGCCCGACAGGGTCCATAATTGTTTCTATTATTATTTCTTTTATTTACCACCTGTATTTGTACATTATGGATTGCAATAAACGATTTGAGATTTGATCTAAAATTTTTTTATAAACTCGGTACGTCCAGAAATTTAAATCGGTAAATCCACAAAGGGATAACCCAACTAGCCACAATTCTATAAACTTCCAACTTTAATTACTTACTCTTCTATCTCCGAACTCGTTGATCCATATTGAATCGCACCAACTTAGCCCTTTGTTATATCTGTCAACGACTGCCGTAACCCTGGCTGGATATCTTCCGCCGATATGATAATATTCACGTCATAAGATACGATCGAAATGGTAACTAAGTATAGGTAGGTATTTTGTTATTTACGATAAATTTTAGAAATTTCTAGCGAATTTGAGGTATACAAGTAAAATTTTTGGTATTATTATCGTGTCTGGTTGTCACCCCTCTTAGCAAATTATGTTTTTTTTTCGGTTAGCCTACACAGTCCTAAATCCTTCCAGGCATCCTTTTCCAGAACCACTTCGATCCAATGCTAATTCCATAATTAGCATTGGATATTATAAAAATTTAAAGCTATTTTTAGATTTTTTAACTACTTAAGGGTACGCTAGTCGGTCATTCTTCCATACAAACGTAGTATGGTGATTACTACATTGGTTTAATGTAAATAATCTTCTCCTGAATGAAAAAAAGACTAAACTCATTAAATTTGCAACGCCAAATGTCAGCAGCTAAATACCAATGTTCAAGTTAATGGAATAGAGCTGGACCCTGTTGAGTCGGCAGTTTTTCTTGGAATCACTATTGACGGTAAATTACAGTGGGGCCCACACATAGAAAAATTGTCAGGAAGGCTAAGTTCGGCCGCGTATGCTGTTAAAAAAATTAGACAGATAACTGACCTACGTCAGTTATCTGTCTAATTTTACAGCCCGAATTGTTTATTTTAGAGTCTTATGTCATATGGAATTCTTCTCTGGGGAACTTGTTCGGAAATTAATACTATCTTTGTTCTACAGAAAAGGGCTGTTCGAGTCATTTACAACCTAGGCCCGAGAGATTCCTTTCGAGAAAAATTCAAAGAAATAAATATTCTGACTGTAGCGTCACAATATATTTTTGAAAACCTATTGTATGTACACAAAAATATATCTTATTTTAAAAAGATTTCCGATATTCATAGTTTAAATACGAGGAATAAACACAACCTCGCTGTACACCGCACTCGTCTCCACAGAGTAGGCAACTCGTTCATGGGTCAATGTATACGCTTTTACAACAAACTTCCCATCGACATTCGAAACTTACCCATTAAACGATTTAAAAGCTGTATTAAAACCAAACTTTGTAAAAAAGGGTACTATAGAATTTTAGATTATTTAGATGATAAAAAAGCTTGGGATTGAGCTGCTCGCTCTGCTAAGCCTTGTGCTAAAATCATAAAATCAATACCAGTATTATATAAACATTACATACAAAATGACATTATTACTTTGTAAAGTATTTGTTTTTTTTTTAATTTTTTTTAATGTGAGGACTATGTGGATTTTTTAATTATTATTTTGTTTTCTTTCTTATTTAGTTTTAATGATGGTCTGGCAGTTTGAGTAGTTTATGAGGCCTACCCAAATGTCCTTTCTTTGGTATTGTTCGTCGAGTTAAGCTCCTTAATACACGATTACTGACAAATGCTTGCACTGACAGGACAGGTCCACTCAAACCTGTGTGGTTCTTTTCTCAAAAGACCATTTCAGACACTAATCCACATGGTCCTCATATGGCCTGACCAAGATTATGTCTGAACTTTAAAAGAGACTGTGACCTCTGAGTTTGTTTCGGCCTTTCTTCTCAGAGTAGTCAGATAGGAAACGCCAAACTCATCTAGCTAATTTTTACACGTCTACACGTCATCTTAAAAAAATAATTATTTTTAAGATGACGTGTAAAAGTGATTGCAATATCCTATTTACAGAATAAACAATTTCATTTCAATTCATTTCATTTCATTTCATTTCCTGTCACTCGTCTGTCTGACGGTTTACGTTCAAAACTAAAAATATATCAATTTGTTTTGTTATTATCTAGCCCTGTATGGAAGCAGAATTGAAAAAAAAAATGGTTTCGAAGTTAGGAGCGTTGAAACTTCCATATTTCAACACAAATTTTAACTTGTATTTGGGCGTAAATAAATAACTTATGTAGTAAGAGAATGGCAAAATAGAAACCGTACAGGGATAGATAATTTATTCAAAAGTTTAAATAGTTTTATTTTGAGTAAATACATCCAGTAGTTTTTTCATAATATCAATACGCCCAAAGGTCAGTTCATGAAATTTTACGCGCTCGTTTTCGTTATAAATCATCGTCTATTTCACTAAATACATTTGACGGCGCTTCGATGTTTTGAGAGTGTCAAGAAACGTCAAAAATGACAGCGGACATTTGACAAGCGTGAATAGACGTTTCTTCACTCTGACACAACTCCGGGCTCTTTTGCACGCGGCGGTCAGACGGATCGGCATAATCCGTTTACATCGCGCTCAAGCAAGACGTGTTCGGCGGAGTGTCACTGTATTTCGTTTAACTAGAAAGTGCTGATTGTAATTGTTATAATAGTTTGCTAGAATAAAGATCGTACATCGTTGATTATCTTCAAAACGTGGTTTTAATTCTCCTCGCCCGCCTACCCACGATAGCTCGGCAGCCGCAATGAACCCAGAATTGACTGATAATGGCCAACTGCCGTTATCAGAAGTGGGATATAAAGGGCTTGCTTCAGAGGAGAATAGTCGTACGAGATCTTCAGCGCCGGCATCAGAACCAAGCCTGTCTCAACAGATGGAATTGTTTTTAGCCCGATTAATGGCTATATCACAGCCGCAACCTTCGAGCAGCACGTCTACTCAACTGATTGAGTTTGATCCTGATGGCAATGAAGCGGACATCGAAGGTTGGTGCAACGTGACAGAAATCGTAGTCAACAACCGTAAGTTAGAAGGCGCAGATCTACTTTTGTTACTTACACGTGCACTCAAAGGCCGAGCTGCCACCTGTTTAACACGACTGCAGGCATCGCAGTTGACATGGCCTCAAATAAAAGAAGTATTGCTTGCGAAGTTTGCTAAGCCCATGCTGCCACAAGATCACTTCGATGAAATTTTACGTTTTCAAATTGGTGTCAAAGAAACCGCGAGTGAGCGGCCATGCACCTTTGGAACATCATCGAACGCATTCCACGGATGGAGAGGGCTGAAGATGTTACAACGGGATTTGTATCTTCAGTTTTATGCCAAAAGGAAGCCGTGATCCGCCGTGAGCTCCATTCCCATAACCTGACCACTAGATCTCAACTTCTGCGCGTTCTCAACGGCATTTCACTGAAACGAAGGCATGAGGGTAGTGATGACCATGCTGCGGATGTGAAAAGGACCCGATTCAACGATCCACAATTCATGGGAACATGTCACCGCTGCGGTACTTCGGGTCACAAAGCGATAGACTGCCGCAGGCGAAGAGAAGAGCCTGCTACTTCAGAGAAGACGCACGATCAAACATCCAGAGCCGCTGATAAACCAAGACCAATCACCTGCTTCGCGTGTGGACGACCAGGACACTTGGCGTCGGCGTGTCCAGATCGAGCGGGTGGCGGCGGAGCAGCGGCGGTCAAAGCACTCCATGTGTGTGAACGTAAGGCATCGAGGAGCACCTTGACTACATCATCTGGTGAGCCAGTTTCCTTTCTTTTTGATAGCGGATCTGCTTGTTCATTAGTAACTAACAGCTACGCCGAGAAGTTCCCTGGTACTGCGCAGAATGATTTAGTTTACCTGACGGGCATTGGTAGGGGGGATGTAGAATGTGTTTCCCAGGTTAATAGCCCCATCAATGTTCAAGGCCTATCGCTCTCAGTGTTATTTCACATAGTACCTGATGGCACTATTGCTGAACCAGTTATAATAGGTAGGGATATATTAGAGGATAACGTACACGTGCATATGGATAACGATCAAGTAACTTTTTCTCAGCGTAAAGAAGTTAATTTTTATGACAAATCTAGCAACTTTGATTTTACGAATATTGATACAGACTTACGAGGTGATGACAAATTAGCCTTGATTAGAATTTTAGAAAAATATAGTGAGTTCTTCACAGACGGTATACCAACGCGGCGGGTTACGACAGGCGTTCTCCGTATAGACCTATTATTGATCCAAATAAGACCGTGCAAAGGCATCCCTATAGGCTAGCACCCGCGGAAAAAGAAATAGTTAACGAGAAAATAGACTCCCTATTAAAAGCGGGCGTTATTCGGGAAAGCAGTTCTCCTTTTGCTAGTCCCATTCTATTGGTCAAAAAGAAAGACAACACTGATAGGATGTGTGTAGACTATAGGGAACTCAATGCTAACAGGCGTCCCGAACATTATCCGTTGCCCCGTATTGACGAACAAATCGACCGTCTTCATGGCGCGCACTATTTCTCGTCATTAGATATGACATCTGGTTATCACCAGATAATCGTGGACCCCGACAGCATAGCAAAAACGGCATTTGTGACGCCGGATGGTCAATTCGAATATTTTACGATGCCGTTTGGTTTACGGAATGCCGCTTCCGTATATCAGCGGTGCATAAACACAGCTCTAGGTCCCCTAAAAGACAAGGTGGCGCTGGCTTACGTGGATGACGTCATGTGCTATTCAAATGACGTCACTGCAGGACTAGAACGTCTAGACCTAACTTTGAAAGCCCTCACTGACGCGGGTTTTTCGTTGAACTTTAAAAAGTGCAGATTCATGAAAAAGGAAATAGATTACCTCGGTTACGTTATAAAAGCAGGAGTAGTTACACCGAACCCCAGAAAGATACAGGCTTTAGTTGACGGTCCAACTCCAAAAACAGCTACACATGTTAGGCAATTTTTAGGCCTAGCTTCTTATTTCAGACGGTTCATACCAAATTTCACGCGTATAGTAGGACCTCTTTATCCATTAACAAAATTGAAAGGGCCCATCAAATGGACAGATGCTCACAATGATATCCATAAAAAAATTGTTGATATTCTTACGTCAGAACCGGTGTTAACAATATTTGATCAAGATTCACCCATTGAACTTCACACTGACGCGAGTTCAGAAGGTTACGGGGCTATATTGATCCAGAGGAAAGATAATATTCCTCACGTAGTATCTTACTTCAGCCGTCGAACGTCCGACGCGGAATCGCGATATCATTCATACGAATTGGAAACCCTGGCGGTCGTTCGTGCGGTTGAGAACTTCCGGCATTACTTATACGGTCAGCACTTTACTGTCTTCACCGACTGTAATTCTTTGAAAGCATCCAAATCAAAAACCGACCTAACTCCACGCGTACACAGATGGTGGGCTTTTTTTACAAGCGTACGATTTTGATATCGTTCACAAGCAGGGTATTAGCATGAGCCACGCTGACTATCTGTCCAGAAATCCCGTTTCGGAGCCCACACATAGTTTGCAGGGATTAAATGATTTAACGATTGCTACAAGTAGGAATAAGATAGTTCACTTTATAGAGTTACATCAGGGTTGGCTAGCTGTGGAGCAAAAACGTGATAGCGAAATTTGTGACCTTATCAGCAAACATCAAAACAACGAGTTGCCAGAATCGATCGCACACACTTATGACGTGCAGAAAGGCATACTGTATAGGAAAATTGAACGCAATAGAACCCGCTCTTGGTTACCAGTTGTACCAAGATCCCTGACATGGACACTTATTAATCATGTTCACACGGAAATCATGCATCTTGGTGTTGATAAGACGCTTGACAAAATATATGAACAGTATTGGTTCCCACAAATGTGCAAGCAGGTGCGTAAATTTGTAGATTCATGCATAGTATGTAAAGCGTCAAAGGGATGTTTGGGAGCGCAGCAGGTTCGATTGCATCCAATACCTAAAGTTTCTACGCCTTGGCATACGATACACATAGACATCACGGGCAAACTAAGTGGTAAAAGTGATAGGAAAGAATATGCGTCCGTTATCATCGATTCGTTCACCAAATATGTTTTCTTAGATTACACACCTTCTCTCGATGCTGCTAGCGCGATTCAATCTCTTAAAAAGGCAGTTTGCCTATTTGGTGCACCGAAGCGTATAATATCAGACCAAGGTAGGTGCTACATTAGTGCGGATTTCAAACGGTTTTGTAGTGAGCATAGTATAGAGCTTCACCTTATCGCTACTGGCTCCAGTAGAGCCAATGGTCAAGTTGAGCGTATAATGCGCACTCTAAAATGTCTGCTCACAATAGTGGAGAACGACCCAAACAAAACGTGGCGCGACGAACAAAATTCAAAATTCAAAATTCAAAAGTCATTTATTCAAACTAGGCTGAGAATCAGCACTTTTCGAACGTCAAAATTACATAAGACAGTCCCCCAAAACGCCCACCCTTCACCACTTCCTAGTGCTTTAGCTGGGAAGAAGAAGTGGCGCAACAAACTCCCCAGCAGCACAGCTGTCTGTTCAGTAAAAAAGATTCTATATAATAGTATGCAAAATGATATTTACATTACGCAACACAAAACATAATTTAAATTATAAAATTAATAGCCATATGACAGCTAGCACACGCCAATATACCAACCAAAAACATCGAGAACTATACTCAAGCAGAAATAAAAATAACTTAACGAAAACAATATCTAAATAAAAGCCTCCAGACATAAAGGGCGTGCCCGCTTACATATAGCTGTAACTAGAAGTTATAATTGATAAACTAGGACCATTGAGGTAAAGTAAAAAATTATCGAGGTCGCTAGCTAACCACATATTGCAATACAACTCAAAAAAAAAACATTGTAATGAGTAGATTATGTCAACAATAAATAAAGTAAAATTATAAACAATTATATAAACTCCCTGAAGCTCCCTAACTCCCTGAACTTCCTGAAGTTCAGCTTGCCTTGAATAGCACTAGATCCAGAGTAACAGGCTACTCCCCTACGGAATTGATGTTCGGCATACGAGCAAAATCATTAGGAATTTCAACCTTATCCTTACATGCTGAACCTGAGCCCCGTTTAGATTTAAACACCATTAGGCATAATGCTTCCGAGAATATCAAAAAGGCTGCTTCATCAGAGGTAGAACGCTTTAACCGGGGTAGAGCAATAGTGAGATCATTTAGTGTGGGCGACTTTGTCTTTATCAAAGGTAGTGAGCGTAACCAAACTAAACTACAGCGAAAGTTCAAAGGTCCTTTTACGATTGTCAAGGTACTAGATCACGATAGATACGAGCTAAGAGACATTGATGGGTCTAACCGAACCTATAAGTACGCCCATGAAAACTTGCGCGCAGTACCCAGGGGCTACGGTGGATTGATTGAAGTAGCTACTTCTTTAGTCCATGAGTCAGAGGAGGCCGAGACGGCGGAAGTGAGTCATGAGAATGGAATGGCAACATCTGATGATGATAGTGACACAGTATCGGTATCTAGTTCACACACTTTGACCGCAAGCTCTGGCACCCTCTTTGCCTCCGAACATGATGAGTAGAAAATGGTGAGTGCATAACAATTGTGTAAATCCTGTGCTTTTATCGAGAAACGATCTAGAGCGTAGGGCACTGGATAGGCAATTGGGAGCGGCGTGGTTGATCAATGGGGCTGGCCTAAACCGGGTCGATGCCCCTGATTAGACTATGTTTTCCTACGTGGTATGAAGTGTGGTTGATCGACTGGGCTGGCCTAAACCGGGTCGACGCCCACGATCAGACTACAACTTCTCTGGTGTGAGCTGGGCGGCAGGAGATTGGTCTGGGGCTGGCCTATGCGGGTCGACGTTCCAGACCAGTTGATTGCAGCAGCTGTGTGTGGTTTTCGTGACTGGTGGAAGGAGCGCTGACGGGTTGTCCGGTCCACCGCACCATGCGAGTTGGTGGGTGGTCGAAGGGACGCCTGAAGTCAGTTGTCCGCCCAGTGTGTAGTAATTCAGATGTGAGGGGTGAAGATCGAGATCTTTTTAAACAGCATAAATGGGTAGCTAGTCAGGGATGGGCGAGCATGCCCAGATGTGTACTACAGATTTGTATTTGGTCTTCGCAGATAACTCGAGGCGCGAGAAGTCGCACGAGGACGTGCGAATGTCAGTCCGGCCGTGACGGCGCTTCGATGTTTTGAGAGTGTCAAGAAACGTCAAAAATGATAGCGGACATTTGACAAGCGTGAATAGACGTTTCTTCACTCTGACACAACTCCGGGCTCTTTTGCACGCGGCGGTCAGACGGATCGGCATAATCCGTTTACATCGCGCTCAAGCAAGACGTGTTCGGCGGAGTGTCACTGTATTTCGTTTAATTAGAAAGTGCTGATTGTAATTCTTATAATAGTTTGCTAGAATAAAGATCGTACATCGTTGATTATCTTCAAAACGTGGTTTTAATTCTCCTCGCCCGCCTACCCACGATAGCTCGGCAGCCGCAATGAACCCAGAATTGACTGATAATGGCCAACTGCCGTTACATTCATAAATATATAAATAAATAAATAAAAACTAAATAAATAAAACTAAATTAATAAATAATTAGACGATTGGTCTAATTACTTATTAATTTAGTTTTAGCATGCATATTAGTCATGCCCCCACCAACGAGTTCGAGCCGTCGACTAGTGCACCCTTAACACAGCTTTTAGGTCTTTTTAACCATTAGTAAGAAAAACTACTTAAATAGATGAGGAAAAAAAACACTTAAGTTATGTTCAAAACATTTATTATTCTCTGCTTTCAATGTTGACACAAGTATACTAATCCACACTTTACCTCAGTAAAGCTTTAGTAACATATAAATTACGAGCAACATCAAATTAAAATATATATTTGGTTATGACATGTAATGAGAGACTCACCTTTAACTGAAGAATATTAAAATATTGTTATAACTAAAATATAGAATTTATAACACTGAACCAGAAACAAATTCATCAAGTTTTGGTCGGAAATTTTTCGCAGGTGGCAGTAGGTAAATAGAGACTTTTATAAAATTACAGTTATTTTTTTACAAATTTGATAATTCCTAACATATTTTATGCATCTTACTTATTAGAAATTGAGACGCTTAAGGCACAGCAAAATTACAACTAACTAGAATATACAACTATTATAGACACTCTTGGTAACAATCTTTATTCTATTTCGCAAATTGTGATATGTACAAAAATATTTCCATCTTTATAATCTAGCATTATTATTATTAAGAAATTGAAATTAAAACATTCTGAGTATACATTGTATACATAATTACTTAAATGCATTGGTATGTGATGAAAGTAATAAATAATACAGAAATTATAAATAAACACAGCTAAATACAACTAAACTTCCCGAAAAAAAAGCAGATTACACAAAACGATACACTGAACAGAAATACGTCTTTTGAACTCCACTCAATTATTGGCACAATTTCACTACATTTAGTCTCAGTGTCAATAAGCATCGGCTCCACTTCTAGAACCGATATTCCTCAAATCAGGCATGCGTGTTGTCTCTTCGCTGCCTCTCCAGCTGTTTTCTATGACTGTGGCGTTTTCTCGCTATTATTGCTATTAATATCACAACCACTGCCAGAGCTACTGCTATTCCTATCCACCAGTAAGTATTATACGATGCCTCTTTCGTATTTACTTCTTTTTGGTCCCCAACTCCCACAGGATTCTTTATCTCCAATACTCCTACGGTAGAGGTTTCGACGCTAAACTTAGAATTTGATTCTTCACCTGTATTGATTATGTTATCTACAATATCTTCGTGAGTTTCTTTATCTTCTTTGGCAGTTTCTTGATTCTCTGCTGAATTAGGGATCTCATTTTCTTCGGGCACCGGATCTACGGCTTCAACATAATCGTCGGAGCTACCGCTGTCTGTAGACGGTTCTAACTGATTGTCTAGGTATTCATCTAAAAACTTGTAGTAGTCTGTTAGTCCCGTGTATTCTAGACCAAATTCTCGCTTCGCTAGCAGATCACTGACCATCTCAGGCCAGACAGTGCCGTAGCCTTGTATCATTGCATCTCTGTAAATAATTTAAAAAATTAAAAACAATATGAAGGCTTAGTTTGTAGGATCCTATAAAAGCAAGAAATACTTACATCAATCGATCGTTATTTTCAGCTACATGTTGTATTAAATCCGAGTCATCCGACACAAGTTCTTCAGCAAAAGACTGATAGATTTGGTACTTTAGTATTAGGCCCATGAATTTTCTGTAACAAAAAACATGCATTAAAACAACGTTCAATGTAAGAACTCTTATTCATCAGTTTATGTTTTAGTTCAATTATATTTTTTACTTTTACTAGTTACTCACCCAATATAAGGTTTGTTAAACATCATATAGGGGTCTCCGAGGAAATCACTGTCACCGGTTTCTATGTGGGAAAAATTCTTACGGAAGTCGCTCCAACTACTTGGTATTTTCGCGTACGGTATCGCTCCCATTAAAACTTTTATTCTCCATTCGTCGGCTGCCAAATAAAAGTTCAGTCTGAAAGAAAAATACTTTGATAAAGCATCAAGTACGTAGCATAAGACAAAGTTACACGTTAAGGTAATACAAACTTACTTTGGTAAATCTCTCAGAGCCATAATCAATTGTAAGACAAGACGATGATGGTTCGGATTGTAGTTGAAAGTTTCTAACGGGAACAGCCCAGCTTTGCTCAACGCATGAGGGTTCACGGAAAGTAGCGACACGAAACCAGGGATAGCTTCATACACAGCTGGAACAAACAACGCGATGAGTGGCGAAGTTCTCAAAGAAATTACTTCAGAACTGGAACGGAGTCTTACCAGAGTAGCGGGAGGCTTCTCTTAGAATATAAGTGTTGTTACTATGTAGATTAATGGTCTGCTTGTAGACTATCTTCATGACCGCTTCGTGAGATTCAATGAAGTTGGCTATGCTGACATCTTTACAAGTTATTGCTCTAACTTTGTTGGGTTTGCACCAGTCGACTAAAGTCGGCGGACAAGTACTATTGAACACCGATTCAGTCCAAATATCTGGGTCTGCGTCACCTAAGTTTAGCGCTTTGATGAGTTTCCCTGCTTGTTTGAAAGCTTCTACCCCTCCCAAGTTCTGTGAAATAGATTTATTCGTTATAAATAATACACGTTTAACCTTTGTTGTCCTGTGTGAAATGTTAAAGGCAATGAAATTGAAAGGTCATATTTTCCCGTTATTGCTTAAAACCCTTTAAGCAATAACAGGAAAAAGAACCTTGATATTGTGTTTGTTAAGTGATTCCATTTCCGATATTACGTTATATCGTCAATACTCTAACAATAAAGTAAACTCACCTTTAACTGAAGATTTGCGTGTACTTTCTGGTAAATTCCCGCATGTTTTGGTAGTAGACTTTCTATTAGATTAGACCAATCATCTCCGGTTAGCGATCCTGGAAATATGTTTACCATTAAAACATACATCTTAACTACGTCTATTGCATTTAGTTTTGTTGCTACTCGGTCACTTACGTTTTTAGAAAGACCTTTATAGAAAAGAGGTAGACTTTTAGAGAATGTCTTTGACCCAAAATTACACTGAAAACTACCATTTGATTTAATTATCACAAGGGAGCATAAGTCTGAACCACAAGGGGCTAATATTTTCTCAGAAAAACTTTACTGGCCCTAGAATAAAACTTTGGAGAATGTAACACTTGACAAAGGGTTGAACTAACAGTTCTCAGGGGTACCGCATGGCAAACAATTTAAAGTTTTCAGAATATGGTTTAGACGTTTAAAAGTAGCATCAAAGTCACAAAGAATTTTCATTCCAAAATTATTTGAAGTTAGTCATTCTCATTTATCTTGCGTCAAAAGCAGATAACTTGCTTAATTGTTCCTTTATGATGAAAATGAAGTCTCTGCTTCCTGTTATTCTTTTTATGGCCGTGGTTGGTTCTTAGGCGACTAAGTAGTCAAGTGGTGATTCTCGTAACTAGCTAAAAAAACAAGTAAAGTTGCCTAGGCTTAAGTTATCGCCTGAGCATAGACCTATGTATTCTGTTTACCGGCTGCAACAACTTCGCTGGTTTTAATTTTAACTTCGAAGCAACTTTTGCCGTGGTGTATTCAGCATGTGTGTTTTATTTAAACTTTAAGCGTTTGTCTTTTTATTAAAATTTCGTTGAAACTCACCACTGTTTTAAATTGCTCTTCAATTTGATACAAGTAAAATATTTTGTAAAACACGGACAATAATGAACAATATTTTTCTACCGTTGTCGGTAAACAAAATACCGACAATTTTTAATTGCCTCACGAATATTTTATGTCTATACTTAATGGAATTTTTTGTCTATGAGGTACTTACTCAGTAAATGTACCGGTAGGGGCTTGCCGACGGCATCAGAGCCCTTGAGCCTAAGTGCAATGTATTTGTGGAGCTTCAAGTAAAGAGGTTTCACGTTTTCCCACAATTCTCGGGCCTTGAGAATGGCACCTTCATACTCGCCCAGCGCATCCCAATATTCTTCCACGGAGTTGTAGTCTGTGTAAGAAAAATGTTGTTATTACCTATTGGAATCAAGAATTTTTGAGGGTGGGATAAAAGGGTGAAATAGCGGACTTGGACTTTGAATAATTACATTCAAGATGATAGATGAAAGCAAAAACAAAATTCGTTTATTCCAATTAGAGTGAGCATCAGCACTCAGAACGTCAAATTAAAAAATACGGCAGTAACAATAATACAACAATACAGGATCTGTCGGTCATATCAGAAGAACGTGAATCAATACTATGGAATAAAATTATTTACAATTTAAGCATAAACATACAATATTTTCATATATAAATTTTGGTAAATGACCTATAAGAAATTATTTCTTTAACATTTTGAAAGGCATTCATCAAGCCTCACGAAAAATTATGTATTTATTCTGTTAGTTCCATCCTTTTAACTTTTTCAGCCCGGCAAGGCTAAGTTTCAACCTCAAGTCAACGTTTTAAATAAGTAATTATCACATATTTATTCTCTTCCCAAGTTTGTCTTCAACTTCAGCATTAAGCTACCAACAAATGCCATTTTCTCGCAGATTCATAGCCGAACAAAAGTTTCGAATTTTGGCTCGTTATGTACTTATTGACAAATTCTAAATGGGTCTCAATGGAATATTTATTACCAGGGGCGGCGCGGTCTTAAATTTGGCGCAATATTAATTACAAAATTAAGATTTGTATCAGTATATCCGCTTTTATAAATACGCTAACATACCTAATTAGACAAGTGATTTCGTTTAAAACATCGAACACGATTGGTCTAGTTATATTAATATCTATAGATATTTCAATGGGGTCTCAAAATTATGATTCAGTTATCTTCATTAAATAATTATTTACAATTTCGGTCGCACATTAATCATAATAAACATACTTAAAAGTTGTTATCTTAGCTAAGTTATCTTTGAATTATATTTGAAACTTATTGCAATAGTATTTAAATTAAACGTTATTTTCACACATAAAGGAAAAAACTCCTACCTAATGGCTCATCATATTGTTATTTCTCTCGTAACAGCACGAAGTATATGATTATAAAACATAGTAATTCAAAATTAAAACATAGTAAGTCCGTAAACGTCCATTATTGAACATTGCCATTACTCGTATAAAATGAAAATTGGTACTTTTTAAGAATATCAAAAGCAATCTGTGCTTTTATAATTATATGTGTATATTCTCTGTTGAACTGTATGTATGTGTTATTCCTATTAACTAGTCATACGGTCAAGGAGGGCAAGAAATAACAGCCGCATGGGTCAATCGATCAGGTTAAGCTACGATTGCCGCGGTTGGTCCGTGGATGGGTGACCATCGTTACATACCAAGACCTTTCCGTGCCTCGGAAAGCATGTTAAGCCGTTGGTTCCGGCTGTCATCCGTGGATCTTTGACAGTCATTACGGGTCGTCAGAAGCCTCTGACCTCTCTGACCCTTGGGAAGACTGGTTGTCAGACTTTCGGGCTTCTGTCTACCCGTAACGACTGCCATTTTTTTACTACATAATTATGTTATTTATTTACACCCAAAGATGATTTCAAATTAGTGTTGAAATATGGAAGTTTCGACGCTCATAACTTCCAAACCAATATTTTTTTTCCAATTCTGCTTCCATACAGGGCTAGATAATGACAAGACAAATTAATATCATTTTTAGTTTTGAACGTACACCGTCAAACAGACGAGTAATCACCATACTACGTTTGTATGGAAGAATTATTATTATTATTATTATTAATTATTAATCTTTATTAAATCAGACTACAATGGTCCATAGTGTTAGTAACAAAATAGCTTAGCCTATGTTAGTACTTAATAACTAAAACAGAACGGGTTCGGTTTGTAAGCGCCCACACTAGCGGGCTGTCTACCCGGGCGGCTATTGATTGCAGGATAGTGTTGGGACTGTCACGCAGCCTGCGGAGTAGCGAGGCAGATTTCTTACGCCACAGTGCATCGAAGCCGTCAGTGCGTGCGTCTGCAAACATTGCCGAGGCACTACAGAAGCGCGGCAATCGCAACAATACCCTGAATGCATTATTGTATTGGATACGCAGAGCATTGTAAGCCTTTTGGGTATATGTGAACCACAGGGCTCCCGAGTACAGTGCTGTGCAGTATGCCTTAAAAAGGGTTATTTTAATTGCGTCTGTACATCGAGAAAATCTACGGGCCAGCATATTCGCCCTAACTGACAATGCTCTGCGCTCCCTCTCTAGATCCATGTCATCTTTCAGGTTATCAGTAACCAGGTGGCCCAGGTATTTAAATTTATATACCCTATTAATTCGGTGACCTTTCATTAGGAGAGGAGGGACAGTAGTGGGACACCTGGTGCCAGACCTAAATACCATGAATTCTGTCTTACTGCTATTATAAACTAACCCATGAGTGGCAGCGTACGACTCACACACATTGAGTAGCTTTCGAAGAGCACCGATCGATGGAGCCAGCAGCACCATGTCGTCTGCGTAGCTAATGTTGTTAAAACAAACTCCATCCACGTAGCAGCCGACACGTGTGCTGCTGAGTCGCTCAATCAGAGCATTAACATACAGACCGAAGAGCAAAGGCGAGGACAGGCCCCCCTGCCTCACCCCGCACTCCGGCCGGCATGGCCCCGACAGCTCTCCCGCCCATCGCACCTGAGTCTATTGGTTCAAGTACCAGTGCTTGAGGAGTAATACGAATTCCGGCGGCAGCGCTGTCTCTTCCAACTTTTGCCAGAGAAGATCGTATGGGACAAGGTCAAAGGCCCTGGACAAGTCAAGGAAAATCGCATAAACAGGTGTATTTCTATCCGTGTAATACCTGACAGCGTGCTTCAAACTAACAATAGCAGTCTCCGTTGACAGCCCAGGCCGGAATCCAAACTGGGCATCGCAGAGTTGCACATGCTTATTTAGATGTGAGTTAAGCACGCTGTCAAGGACCTTGGCTATGACGGCGGCGAGTGAAATAGGCCTGTAGTTTGACTTGTCCGATACGTCTGCTGTCTTGCTTTTGATCACCGGCACCACCAGAGTTCGCACTAGATCCGGCGGTAGATGTGAATGACACAGACACAGATTAAATAATAGTGCCAGCACCCGGGGTAAATGGGAACCAGCATACTGCAGGTGCTCAATGCTGAGTCCGTCATGCCCAGGGGATTTGCCTCTTGTCATCTTCTTCACTATGTGCCTGATCTCCTTTGCAAGAATTACAGTGGACAACTCCGCACGCTCAGGACCAGCACTGAACACCCCGCATGGCGGCCCCAGTGTCGACTTAATAGAGAATTGGTTTTTGAACACCTCAGCTATATTCCTAGGGCAAGAAACCCCGTCGACGCTCACAGGAATGCCAGGCTTAGGATTCAAAGTATTTGTCGCTTTCCAAAATCCTTTGAAATTTGAATTAGCATGGTGTTTGGCTAATAAATCCATTCTAATTTGTTCCTGGTGTTTTTGGCACCACTTAAGCTTTCCCTTAAAGATCTTCCGTGCCATCATCATGGCGTCAAAAATGGGACCAGAGGACGGTTGACCGTACCAACACCATAATTTGAACTCCAACCTGGCATTCCTGTGAGCCTCGCTCACATGCTTGTTCCAACCAACCAGGGGTTTTCGCTTATCACGACTGCTTTCATACGTGGCAGTAGCACACGAGCACAAAATATTCACAATATCACTGTATAAATTATTAATTATCTCTTTATGACAATGATCACTACAATATTTGCCACAGCAACTTTGTAAGTCTACTGATAAGTCAACATGTTTTAATTGTGAATTACACATATTTTCATAGGCGATACACTGGACTTCATTTCTCTCTCCCCATTGTATTTTATTACAAGCAGTGTTTTTCACGATCGATTTCTGCCTCACAACATCAAGATTACAAGTTATAATTAGCGGTAAATGGTCAGACCAATAAACGTCGTATTTCACGAACACATCTGTAATACAATGCACAGCCGAGTCGGTCACAACGCAGTGGTCGAGCCACCGCCTGCTCCCGTGAGCTTCGCTAACAAATGTGAACGTTCCTGACGAAAGTTGCAACCTGCTAGTATCTACACAAGTCCAATCCTGCTCCATCGAGAAATCTATTAGTTCACGGTAAAAACGCTCACCTGGATGCGCGTTGTAGTCACCAAGAATAAAAACAGACTCGACATCACTATCACTTATTATGGCACTGATACAACTTAGACAATCTGTGAACTCCGATACGTTTTCTACGCTATCGGTTGGCATATAAACACTCACGACTAGCAATGGTCTATCGTTCGTTGTCAGACGTATTGCCGCAATACGCGGATTAGCACACGCAATCACTGAAACACACGGAAACACCGCCCTACGCCACAGTAGCGCCACTCCACCGAAGGGCCGTCCTCTGATGATGCCGGCAGCCGTGTCCATAGAAGACGTTCCCGTGCTTCCGAAATCCTCGTGCACGCTAGACAGGAACGGTAGCTCGTCAGGCTGTAACCACGTCTCTTGCAGAGCGATTATGTCCGCAAAACTGCAAAGCTGTCTTATGCCCTCAATAGACCGCTTGATGTTCTTACAGTTGTATGTTATGAAATTAGCCTTATGCATTTTGTTAAGACGGTTTTCTGGATTCTTCAACGCCAACAGATTGAGGGTCTTTATAGGGTCTGAAACGCCTGCACGTAATATCGGCCGGCCACGACTCGCCACTCAAAAACATGTCTAGTTTATGTTTCGGAACAATTATTTTAAATGCATTATATTCTTTTTCTGTCTTCATTCTAATTTTCTGTACCGTGACTTTTTCCTTTATTATTGAAAGTACGTACTGGGCGATATCATTTTCTGAAGTATCTTTGTGAACGTTAGAAAGAAACAGAGGTATCGTCACACTTGCGGACTTAAACTTATTCCCAGGCATACAGGGAGCCTTGCCTCTCACTAATTGAGACTCTGAACGTCTGTTTTTGAGTCTTTTCTCCTGCACTAGAATCCACTCGTTTTTTGGATGCTCCGATTTCCATTCACCATCGCGCGTTATTTCCGCTAATGATTTCGCATTGTTTACAGGCATCGCGAGAGTTAAATTACTAGCTGCCGGCGCCGTACACGTACTTATATCTTTAGCAAACTCGCTCGACGACGTAAGCCTCGCGTTGTGTGTCGGCGAACAGCTGACCGCTCCGCTCCCACCACTTGCCCGGGGCCGGGGCTCGCAGGCAGTGACAGTAACGGCGGAGGCAGCGGTCGTGTTATCGAGTGCACTGCGTACGGTTGTTTTAGTACGATCACTACCTGTGTTCAATATCTGCAGGGCTACCGGGGATCGCCAATTCACTTGATCATTAGTTAGATCATTTTTCTCAGGGGAACTATTGATGCTGTTACGGTTTGAGATATTTAACAAACCGATTGGGCCACTGTCTCGGCCGCTATCCATTAAGTAAGCACCCCGTCTTATGTTTACGTTTGCAGTACCAGAGCGTTCCACATCTACCAACGATGCAAATTTCATGTCGTTTATCTCTGCTTTCACTGTGTTTAGTTGGACAACCGTAGCACAAGATTCTTTTAAATACTTTACCTCCGATTTTAATATGACGATGTCCTTTAGTAAGGCTGTGACGTCAATGTGATCGAAGGATACTGGAGGTAATTTCTCTAATTCCCTTGCAACAAAAATAGGGGTTTTATCAGGATCTGTACTTTTAAATATGCAGATAATATCCTCCATCTCTTTTTGTTCACGGTTCTTGCGTCGCGAAATGTTGCGGGTACTCGTAGATATTGATTCAAACAACAAATCCTTCGCTGTGGTAATTTCCGCGGTCGTATATGAACTTACGCATAATCGAATTAAACTTTCTTCATCCATTATATCAATTTTGTTCTGCACAAAACATAATAACTCGTTTATAACGATGTTACACTTTACACACTTTATCTTTTCGGAAGACATTTTTCTGCACCCGAACGTTACCGAGTTCGCGCGGAGACTGAATTACCGACTAGCGTACCCTTAAGTCGTGACGGGTCGTCAGAAGCCCGAAAGTTTGACAACCAGTCTTACCAAGGGGTATCGTTTCAAATTCAAAATATTTTATTTCACATAAACCTATAAGGGCACTTATGAAACGTCAGAAGCTAGATGCACGGTTCCAATTGTTCGTTTCCTATGGAGAAGAGCCGGCAAGAAACTCCATGGTTACTCTTTTAAAAGTAAATGGTATTTACAATGCTTTCAAATTACAGAGTTAATAGGTATGAGAGGACAGTGTAGGCCAGTGTATTACCCAGTTACAGGGTTGTGGAGGTCAGGCAGTCGCTCCATGTAAGATACTGGTATTCAGCTGCATCCGGTTAGACTGCAATCCGACACCAACATAGTTGGGAAAAGGCTGGGCAGATTGATTAGTGAATATTGGTACAGCTCCGCTACTCTCCTCTCCTGTCTTCTGCGTTCCAGTAGACAGGCAGCCTTATCAATTGGCTGAGCTACAAGTGCTAGTAGAGGCTTTTTGAATGTACCTCCAATAATTAGTAACGTTATTTTAAACTTATGTTTTGTTTTTCCAGCCAGTGCAACATGAGAACAGTGCTGGCTTAGTGGAAACGGCCGCGACTTACGAGGCACTGGACCCGCGCGGTAGATTACGGCCCCCTCCCTCTCAAAGGAAGAGGTGGCCTATGTCCCATGAGTGGGAACTGTTATATATTAAATAACATCATTAAGTATATAATAATAAACAGCTGACGCTGCAACACGTGTATCCAACGTTTTTTCCATTGACTCAGCATATTGCAATAACTTAGAAATTACACCATTTTATTAGCAGTGTGGAATTGAACGTCGTCACGGACATTAGGCTTTCTTTGTAAAACCTTTTTATTAATTAAAAGTTTTTCTAGTTCTATTAAAAGTTTTTTTTTTAAAAAGCCTATTTCGACCCACCCCGTAACAGTGGTGTCAGAAGTGGGATACCAGTATCGATTGTGCTGGTATTTCATTACGTGTTACGCGAGTGATAGTCTGAACTCTGTGTCTACTACAAACTCTGTGTCTACAAACTCTGGTGTCTCAAACTCTGTGTCTACAAACTCTTTTTGTGTGAAGTGATTGTATCGACATCGCGAAGTCTCTGAACTCTGTTCGTCCCTGATCACTGTGCCGTGATCTCACGCGAAAGCCTCTGAACTCTGACTCGAACAGTGTCGTGACTCCTTCACATCGAACTCTGGTGTCTTGAACTTACCCGACCTGGAAGTTGAGGCTCGTCAGCTCATCATTGCTGACCTACCGCGTCACTGACGTCTCTTCTGCTCCCGCTGACGTGCTGCGGCGTGTTCTGTCTCGGAGCTACTCACCACACGATCTTCACCGCCATCTGGTCTTGCTGCCGTCCCTGGTCCGGTGCCTGGTGTGTTCAACTTACCTGGTCATCTCCACGAAGTCTGCGATGTACGCCACACTCCTACTCGCCGTGCTGCTGTGAGTAGAATATCTTATCGCTTGTTATTGCTAATCCTATTTCTATTTCAGATAATTCCAAATCCTACAATTTCAAAATCTTTATCTTAATTCAAATCTGTAAAACAAACTTACCAAATCTTATCCTTTTAAAATTCAATATCCTACGTATTGTGATTTAATTTCTGCCTAATCCTAAATCTAACTATCTTTCAAAATGTCCAGGACCGAAGTGTCTCTCAGTGAACAATATCCTCTTAAAATTTTATGTGACTTTATCGATATATACCGAGGAGATCGTGAAACTTTACCGGCATTCTTAACAAATTGCCAAAATGCGCTAAATCTTGCTTCAGAGAGCCAAAAAAAGTTAATCTTAAAATACATTTTGTCTAAATTACGAGACAAGGCTCAAATAGCTTGTTCAAATAAAATCTTTGAAGATTTCGAATCATTGCAATCTTTCCTACGTCAGAACTTTGGAGAAAGAAAACATTATAGTCACTTATTCTTTGAGCTGCAGTCATGTAAACAGCAGCCCAACGAAACCGTATCGCAATTCGCGTTACGTTTAGAAACATGCTTAACAGACATGCAAACAGAAATACATAACTCTGTTACTACTAAGAAAGATTTATCAGGAAGGATTGCTATGACAGAGGATCTTGCCCTTTACACTTTTAACTTTGGTCTAAATCCGGGGCTTAGCAACATGGTGAGGTGTCGTAACCCTAAAAATCTTAACGAGGCTATAAATATAGCCATCGAGGAGGAAAAGATACGAAACTTTACCCTTAACGTTTCTGCGAAAATGACTAAACATTGCAAATTTTGTAAAAAATCAGGCCACTTAGAGAGTGAATGTCTAAATAAAAAGCGCGTTTCACAGCCTCAATCTCAATCTCCTAAAAATGAACCTTACCATGTTAGTAAGCCACCGGGCGTTATAATATGCAGATATTGCAAGAACCCGGGGCATGATATTTCACAATGTTTCAAACGAAAACATAACAACTTAAAAAAACAATCCGATTCCAATAACTCTGCAACTCAGCATAACGTTGCGATGTTACCCGATTCCGTTGAATCGTGGGACGGAGCGGAAAATGCCGATTTAAACTAAAAAGTCGGGTGTCGTTTTCGTGCCTCACTACGCCCGACCATAAGAATGGCACATTACAATTTCGCAATACAAAATCATTATTTACTAACTCTACAAATTCTTTTACCAAATCTACTAAGTCTTTTACTAAATCTACAAAATCAAATTTACATCCGATCATGCAACAGGGTAACCAGCCCCAAACCGAAGGTCGGTCATTACAATTTTCACCGGTCATACAACAGGGTAACCAGCCCCAAAACGGAGACCTTTCTACTTCCCTTTTACATCCGACCATGCAGCAGGGTAATCAGCCCCAAATCGAAGGTCGGTCATTACAAACTCGTGTTGCCATGCAGCAGGGTAATCAGCCCCAAAACGAAGGCCAACACAAACTAGATCCATCTCAACATATTCCGCAAGGAATCTCTGCTTCGTTGAGTCAGTCGGAAGAGCATAAAAGCATTCCGATTCATGAAATTAAAACTTATAATGTAGCCCTACCTTACGTATTTCTAAGTACGAATTATTCGAATAAACCTCTCTGTTTCCTAATTGACACTGGAGCCAGTGTTAGTATTGTGAAGTTACAAAACTTTGTTACAACCCCACATTTATCTAATGATAAAATCAAACTTAAGGGTCTGAGTGAAGACGACTCTCACTACGAAACTTTGGGGTCATTCCGAATCGATTTTGAGTATACTTTTCCTACTAATTCTAAGCTTTATTTTAGCTATATACTTAACGCCGTTAGTGATAGAGTTAGACTTAACTATGATGGTATTCTAGGCAACGATTTCTTGAGGAAACTCGATTGCGATGTAAAATACTTCCAAAACTCTTTACTAATCCAAGGCCATCTTATACCTCTAAACTTCGATCGTCCAGTCTACGTCATTCCACCTCGCTCTGAGATAATAGTTGAATGTCCTATCTCAAATTCCTTAGAGGAGCTAAAGCACATGAAAGATGCTCTAGTCCTTGATCATATATACTCAGAGGGAGTCTACTTAGCAAACTGTATTGTTACAGTTAAATCTAACCACTGTATCAATATTTCGGTGCTCAATACTACCGAGTCAGAAATCGTATTTAAAGATTACTATGTTCATGTACTTCCATATGAGCCCGAAGTTGTTTCATCCGCGTTTCCTCACAATGACGTCTACCAAGACATAAATAATATTTTCCATATCTCGAATGATAGATCGCAACAAGTCTTAGATCTCATTCGAACTGAACACCTCAATCCAGAAGAGACAAAAGTACTCTTAGAGTGTTGTTCAGATTATACCGATATTTTCTACCTCGAGGGCGAGTCTTTAACACATACTAGTGCTATTGACCATTCGATAAACACCGGTAACGCTGCTCCGATTCATGTAAAATCTTATCGTTTTCCCGAGTGCCACAAAGCTGAAGTCGAATCCCAAATCAAAAATATGCTAGACCAGAATATCATTCGTCCTTCCAAGTCACCTTGGAGCGCCCCAATTTGGGTAGTGCCCAAAAAGGTAGACTCTACGGGTAAACAGAAATGGAGGTTAGTC
This sequence comes from Xanthia icteritia, assembly GCA_949128155.2. NCBI lineage: Eukaryota > Metazoa > Arthropoda > Insecta > Lepidoptera > Noctuidae > Xanthia > Xanthia icteritia. Next base: position 6,964,228 of record OX421942.2, on the reverse strand, counting down.
ATTGACTATAGGAAATTAAATGACGTGACAGTCACCGAAGTTTATCCTATACCTTTGATCACAGATATCCTAGACCAGCTGGGCCACTCAAAATATTTTAGCACTTTGGACCTCGTAAGTGGTTTCCATCAAATAAAATTAAATCCCAAGGACGCACCCAAAACCGGCTTCACCGTTGTAGGTAACGAAATATCCGGGCATTATGAGTTTACAAGAATGCCCTTCGGATTAAAAAATGCTCCGGCTACGTTCCAAAAACTTATGAATACTGTGCTCTCTGGTCTTCAAGGCCTTCACTGCTATATCTATTTAGACGACTGCATTATCTATAGCCAAAATCTCCAATCCCATATCGATAAGCTCAAACTAATCTTCGATAGATTTCGTGAGTACAATCTCAAATTACAACCCGCGAAATGCGAGTTCTTACGACGCGAAGTTGCCTACTTAGGTCATATAATTACCGATAAAGGTGTTTGTCCCAATCCAGATAAAATCAAGGCCGTCACTCAATTCCCAACTCCTAAAAATCCGAAAGATATAAAATCTTTCCTAGGCCTAGTCGGCTATTATAGGCGATTCATTGAAAACTTTTCCAAGATTACAAAACCATTAACTTCTCTTTTAAAAAAAGACGTTTCTTTTATATGGTCAACAGAGCAAGAAAATGCTTTCAATATTCTGAAACATAAATTAACAACGGCGCCCCTATTACAATATCCAGATTTCTCTCAGCCGTTTCTGCTGACTACCGATGCTTCTAACTATGCCGTAGGCGCTATACTATCTCAAGGCGAAATAGGCAAGGATAAGCCTATCGCATACGCATCGCGAACATTAAACAAAGCTGAGGGCAACTACTCAACAACCGAAAAAGAGCTATTAGCTATCCTTTTCGGTGTTAAAACGTTTCGTCCCTATCTGTTCGGCTATAGGTTCAAAATCGTCACCGATCACAAGCCCTTAGTATGGCTATTCAACGTCAAAGACCCTGGTTCTAGACTAATACGTTGGCGCCTAAAATTAGAGGAGTACAACTACGAAATAGTCCATAAACAAGGCAAATTAAATTGCAACGCGGACGCTCTGTCGCGTTTCCCATTACAAGATCCTAATAATAATTTAAATCGCCCGGTATGCGCTATCGAAGATGAGCCACCGAACTCAAATATTCCGAATCCTCCGGATTCTCATTCTCCAAGCTCACCCTTCGATAATCCTTCGCCATGCCCATCAGATACTTATGAAAAATACTTAAAACAGTCTAAACAGCCTAACTTTTGTTTTGATACTACTATTCAAGAATACAATGAATCGTTGCTGAAGGCCAAGTGCAAGTTAATTGCATATCCTACCTCAATTGATTTGGACGACTCTGTTCCTTATTGCGGAGACATTATAGACTTATCTACAAGTCAACCTAGCGTTCGTGACATTGAACGCGAACTTTATACCTTATACAGCACTTCTAACGATAAGCATTTGTTCACTCATTTATTCGTCCGCGTTCATCACTACGATGAAATGTCATATAAAGATATTTTTAGACTATTAGTCGAATATAGAGATATGGTTAAATATTGGTATTTAGAGGAGAAGGAAGTTGCGATTTCAGATTTCTCCGACCCATTCACCAAACTTTCTTATACAAAAATCTATAATATTATAGGCTACGTATTCCGTGATACTGGCATTAAAGTAAATATTTATAGAAACTCTATTCTATTTCCCACACCTGAGGAAGTCAAGAAGATACTTCGTGACAATCACGATTTACCGACGGCTGGTCACCCTGGTGTATCACGTATGTTTGAAAGGATAAAGTCTATGTACTGGTGGAAAAATATGCGGCAGGACATCGAAGATTACATCAAAAACTGCAAATCCTGCCAGATTAACAAACCCCTACGTCAAATTCATCGTGCGCCTATGATTATTACTTCTACCGCAACAAAACCGCTCGAAAAAATATTCCTTGACATTGTTGGTCCTCTTCCGGAGACCTACGAATTTAAATACAAATTTATTCTTACCATTCAGGATGATCTTACAAAATACTCGCAAGCCTATCCCTTGTTAGCCTGCTCATCGGATGAAACCGCTAAAAAATTAGTCCACTTTATATCTCATCTCGGAATTCCTAAAATGATCATCACTGACCAAGGCACTAATTTTACTTCCGAAGTCATTAAACAACTTACAAAATTATTCGGAATAAAACACATTCTAGCTTCGCCTTATCATCCTCAAACTTGTGGCGCTCTAGAGAGGAGTCATGCCACCCTTAAGGAATACTTAAGGCCATTTGTGAACGAAAATGCCCATACTTGGGACTTATATCTTAATACAGCTATGTTTTCTTACAATTCAAATGTTCACTCGACTACCAATTATTCGCCATTCGAATTGCTATTCGGCTTCAAGCCACATATTCCTAAATCTATAGATACTTTAGAGAATAACACTTATACGGATTACGTCAGACTACTAAATCATAGATTATATTATAGTAGACAAAAAGCACTACAAAATATTCAAGTATCTAAAGAAAGGTCTAAACGTCTTTACGATTCTCATGCTAAGCCCGTTACGTATAACATTGGTGACTCAGTCTATCTCAGGTGTCACCACAAGCAAAATAAAGCCTTATCCCCTGTATGGAAAGGCCCTTTTAAAATAGTCAAAATAAACGGTAATCACACCGTCACCTTATTAATAAATCGTAGACATGTACGTCATCATTATGACGAAATAAAGTTGGCGTCAGATGATGCTATAACTTGATCTTATCTTTACAGGCACTTTGGTTCATCAACTTCGTGTCATCAGATCGTTACGCCTATAACTACGAGTCCAGGCCTATATTTCGATAAACTTAACAATCTAAAATTCACTAACGATAACTGGAACGTCATAACTTATCTAGATATTAGTAGAATACATTCTCACTTTACTATTGTAGAATCGTTATTTTCTAGAGTCAATATTTATTGCAAAGATTATAGTTCTTCTAAAATCCAACAGGATTGTTTAAATGCAGTATCAGCATTACAAAATCAACACGATAATAATGTTAAAAAGTATTCCTCTGTCTCGTATTTGGTTAATAGTAATAAAAGATACAAACGCGGCCTCATAGACGCTGGCGGATCGTTATTAAAAACTTTTTTCGGCACTCTGGATGCAGAAGATGCTCTCAAATATTCCGATGCGATCGACCAAGTACAAACAGATGAAAAACAATTAGCTCATTTAATGAGAGATAACATCCATGTCATTAAGTCAACTATTACTACATTTAATAATTCTATCTCTAAATTAAACGAAAATGAGAAACGTCTAAATAAAAATCTCGAAGTCATTGATAGAGGACTTCAACTTATTTCCAACTCCAATGATAAGTTAGAAATCAAGTCAAACATTAATTCACTATTAAGTGCTCTTGAAAGTATCATTATTTCATTATCGTTTGATATAGAAGATATCAATAATGCGATTTTATTCAGCAAGATGAACGTATTGCATCCGACTATACTTAGTCCACATCAAATATATAACGAACTTGAACAAAATAGGAATAATATGCCAAGGTATTACGAACTCCCGGTATCCCTGTCGTTACAAAACATTCATGAACTAATCGATATTTCTAGAATCATTTCTTATTTCCATAATAACAAGATAATTATCGTCATTAAAATCCCGCTCGTCCTTCCGCAGACATATACCCTGTACCGCGTGATTCCAATGCCTGTCCCTTACGACGTATCGCAACCCGATACGTTTGCACTTATCGCCCCCGCTCATCCTTACCTAGCAATAACAGTCGATCATATGTTCTATTCATTGTTGCGAAGTGTAAATCAGTGCAAAGTGATTCCGGGTAAATCCCATGTGTGTGAGTTAGAAAGTGTTTTTTCAAGTGTCGTTAACCCAATTTGTGAGACTATCTTAATTACGGAAGTAATAAATAAGTTACCTAGTTCTTGTGAAATTAAATTACTGAAAGGCTCAGTACAAGTATTTCATAAAATAAATAATAATAATTGGATTTTCGTTCTGTCAGAACCAGGCAAGTGTCATATTTCCTGTGAGAATGATGGAAATAATTTCGATGAAACCTTGTTCGGCACTGGCATACTGTCTATACCTAAAACCTGTAAAGCCTTCTATAAAACTCTACAATTCGTGCCACAATCAAATGCCGTTCTCAATGTAAGCTCACAGATTATTTCTAACTTTAATCTTGTAGACGATGATTGTTGTGATAAAAGAAGAATCAACAAAACACTTACCAGATTGCCTTATTTAAAAGTAAACGATGCAAATAATCTGGATTCTCTATTACAAGCTAGTTTACATTTAGATTCATTCGAAAAGGATTTAGATAGCCTCGAAAGTCCTAATCATTTTCAAAAATATGGCATTCATTACATGTCTCTTTCTTATGTATTTTTCATCATATTCTTTGTATACCTACTTTATAAAATTAGAAGATATTTTCGTCTAAAATCGAAAGATCATTATTGCATACAGATATTTAACCAATGTAACACCAAAAGAGTTACTGAAACTCGTCAACCTACTGTTGAATTATCTGTCTTGAATGAAAACGGCGTGGCTGATGAGACTTACTCATCAATGTCAAGGCCAGCGCCAATTAAGCGTAATCTTTTAGTATCTAAGGTGAATTAGAATTTAAACTTAATGATCTTTATTTCTCTTTTAATTATTAATAATATACCTAATGTTTATCTGGGGTAATTAAATTGTTTTAGGATTATAATATACTATTCTTTCAATTTTTAACTATGTGCTATCGCTATAATTACTATTGTTTGTAAGTCTGAAACGACGTTCAAGTCACTTCGTAAATTTTAATGTTAATTTCGCATCTTTTCCTCCCAGATGCTCCATTTTATCCGGGGGGCTGTTATATATTAAATAACATCATTAAGTATATAATAATAAACAGCTGACGCTGCAACACGTGTATCCAACGTTTTTTCCATTGACTCAGCATATTGCAATAACTTAGAAATTACACCATTTTATTAGCAGTGTGGAATTGAACGTCGTCACGGACATTAGGCTTTCTTTGTAAAACCTTTTTATTAATTAAAAGTTTTTCTAGTTCTATTAAAAGTTTTTTTTTTAAAAAGCCTATTTCGACCCACCCCGTAACAGAACATTATAGGCTGATAATGCTATGCTATTTTCAGCAAAATATTTCACTATTATCACCGTCATTTGCTAGATAATTTCTCAAATATATATTATATTCCATACTAATAGGTTTGATTTAAATTAATGAAACAATAACAGTTGCATTATCGCTATTAAATTATTGTTCTATTTAGTAATTAATTAATATTAGTTATAGCTAAAATAATTAGTTAATTAAACATAATGTTGGTCCGAAATGTAATATATCATGTATGAGCAATTACTGCGATCTATAAATAAATCACTAGATATTTATTAATAATTGGTTGTATTGCTGTCCCATTTATTCATCATGGCTTGTTTCCCCGCAGGGATGGGCAGTGATGTAGTACACCCACATTTTGCCAGTTATGTTTAAGTCCCAAGTAATATGGGGCGAGCCTATTGTCATCAACCGGGAAAAAATCCAGACTGAGCTGCAACTGAGAAATTCCAGATAGAAAGATCCAATAACACTCTGCCCGACCCGGCAATCAAACCCAGGACTTCATGTTCAGCAGTAGCGCTTGCGACCACTAGACCAACGATTATTTCATGGGAGTTCCAATTTATGTTTCGTCAAGTGCTTATAGTTCAATATGTTCTGAATTAAAATAGCATATAGTTAAAACGTCTTATATTGACCTGAGTCGATTATGTAAAAATTATAGTCAAGATAAGAAAAATAACGTAAACTGCCCTAACTTTGCCTGGCGTCCTAAGTTTGCCTATAATGAAAATGATGTAATATCTTTTTCATTTTACTTGTATGGCAAAGGAAACTTTGAGATTTTATAGACAGCTTTAAGTTTCGATTGCCATACAAGTAAAATGAAAAAGATATTACATCATTTTCATTATAGGCAAACTTAGGACGCCAGGCAAAGTTAGGGCAGTTTACCGGTACTCATATTTTTACGTTAGCATTCAACATTGATATTTGACATACGCTACTAAAAAACACAATAATCGCTGCAAAATATCCCCTGAATTATATAACTACAGTCAGTTCTTTACAATAACTTAAAGCAAAGTAGTGTAAGAACTACTTGTTGCTTTATTATTTTTATTCCATTGTAGAACGCTTAAACAATACACCTCCCTAACTTGAAGTGAAACTTAAAACCTCTCATCACAGTTTAAAAGGAAAAACTTGTCTGTCTATGTCCTTTGTCCTTTAAACAAACAAAATAAACTAGTATTTTTACAATGCTTGAAAGAATTTTGTTTGTACATAATGAATTTAGGAGTACACTATAAACTGTGAACTACACTAGAGCGTTTTTGCTTTTGGATAAAATCTTTTCTATTTCATTTAAAGGTTTTATTTTTAAATCTGTCTACATCACAATTTATTTGTGTCTATGGACGAATTACAAAACCTTCTTACAATATTTTCCTAATATGCCTGTTTCATTAGGGGTTGAAAAATTTCATAGCTACAAATTATGGGTGTCAAAATACCATTAACGAAGCCGAGAGTCACTTTTTCTTCTAGTTATTATATTTTTTTTTTGTTCTCGGCCAGACCGTAACCTTTTGGTTACACAGATACTGAAAGTCTAAGTTCAAACTTTTTTTACGAAAGTTACCTATTTTGAATGCGTATAGAATGCGTAGCTGACGGATTCGTGATGGCTGGTTTAAAGTCAGGGCAAGCCAGTGTGACAGTATTAGTTGCACCGCAGATGGTTCAAAATCGCTTGACAACTTCACGGCACCCGACTTTTTAACACATTTTGTCGAAACCGTAAGAATAATAATATTGAAAAGAATGCAAGAAAATAGGTGCTATTTATGTACTCACTGTTTTGTTTAGAGGCATTCCGCAGTAAAGGAAGTATGTGCTCCAAATAGTCGTTTAGGTTTGGCAAGTTCTTCTCCCAAGACTGTTTCATATGATGTAGGGTTTCCTCGTCTTGCTGCCGCGCCAAGTTGTAGTGTAACTCTGTGAAAAAAAAATGTTATTATTAAAAAGACATTTTCCACTTAGCTACCTTTTTCTACATGCTGGTTACAGATTTTAGTGTATGTAAATGCAACTGTGCTACTGAATATCGATATTTTACATGAAGTGACTGACTGTGACACACATGTTCGGTTCGGCAGCTGTATTTTTTTAACCGTAATTGCTTCGAGTCGGCTAAAATGGTTTATCATTCGGCTCGTGTCGATCGGCAAGCTACGTTCGGCATCAACCCTCGCTCAATTATATTCGGGTTAACGCGGCACAATTCGAGTTACGCCGACCGTCTTCTTTCCGGAAATATATCGACATACTGTATTTATTCAGTTTTGCCGCCCGCCTGTGTCGAACCGAAAAAACACGCCACGACCAATACTGACAATTATTAATCTATACCGATATTTCACTGTTCAGGTTGTCAGACTCGGGATTCTGAGTACTCTTAACGACTATCATAGTAAACACCTATATAAATGACATCGGGAACAAGAGCACCGACAGTATAAGTGCTCTCTATGACACGGTGTGACCTCTTAGGTCAATCGATCTGTTAATAAGCCACGAGCCCCCTACTCCCTTTATATTACAAAGACAAATACCAACGATGTTGGGCAGAATTAAGACTAACAGAACAAACAGCAGTAGGTTTAAACCTAGTTGTATTCACAGACTGAAAACGGTAGGCTCTTGATTCTCTTGAAAAGAAACGGTGGTAATTATATGATTACAGATTTGTAAGCATTAAATATTTAAAACATTTAAGTTATTTATACAATTATTAATTGTAGGTAATCCTAATCCTAACTAATAATATAAATGCGAAAGTGGGTTTGTTTTGTTTGTTTGTCACGCTTTCTCGCTAAAACGGCTGAACAGATTCGGATGAAATTCGGCACATGGGTAGACCATAACCTGGAGAAGGACATAGGCTACTTTTCATCCTGGATCGCGGACGAAATCGCGTGCAACAGCTAGTTAATAATAATTAATTGGTGGTTACATAATTAATTATGGATAATGAAATTAAATTAGACTTTAACCCTTTCAAAGAGTAAAGTTATAAGAGCCCCTTCATCATAATAATTGAGTCATAAAAAGCAACGTTGTTTTTTTACTTTTATTTATACAGATCTAGCAAATCATTTCGAAATAGCTTAACGACTAAAGGGCAATGTGCACAGACCGTTTTCAACCAGCATTTCAATGGTTGTTATATCCATCTACACGTTTTTAAAATATGGCTAACGCTTAAAGTCACGATAAGTTATGTTTGCCATAAAATCTCTTATTTCCGCTGCAGTAGCTCACTAACGTTTAACAGGCACTTGACTTCTGATCGTATTATTTTTAAAGCAACTACACAGCAAAACGTAAGCGCCATTTTATTGATAACCAGCCGAAATGTGTAATGTGCGAAATTTATGGCTGTTTCCAAATTTAAAATCCGTTAAAAAAATTTTTTCTATCCTAAATATTTTGAGGTTGGCAAAACACTAGGAACTGGTTAATAGCAGGTGTTTTAGGATCTGTATGTATCATTTGTAACTCTTGAATTGACGGTCAAAAAAAGCTCATTCTCAGCCTAATTTAAATAAAATATGTTTTTTTTTCTTCTGAAAAGACTTTTCTCAAACTGCAATATTACTATGGCTTCTAAAAAAAAAACAGTTTTGTGAAAATAACAAATGCATTTATTTTTTGTCGTCCTGCTGCAAATTCTTCAGTTTTGTTTTCCAAGGCAGCTCTGTTTTATTAATGTTATACTGAGCATATGGGAAATATTACATGCGCACCATGTATTTAGATGAGCTCCATTTATATGCTTTTTAGGGTTCCGTACCTCGAAAGGAAAAAACGGAGCCTTTATAAGATCACTTCGTTGTTCGCCCGTCAGTCTGTCAAGACCCTTTTTCCCAAGAACGCGTGGAGGTATCAAGTTGAAATTAATATAAAAAACGTGGGTTTATAATCCCTTGGAGCTCTTAAAAAATCAAGCTTCTAAGTCAACGCAATAAAAAAATACGACCATTTACGGGACATATTTTGATACTCGCAAATAAATCAAAACCTACCGTTGACCTAGAATCATGAAATTTGTCAGGAAGCAAGGTCTCCCAGGCACATGTAAAGGAAACAGTCCAAAAATAGTTAATTTGTATTTTTATCACACAATATTTTTGTTTTTTGTGATTACAAACGTAACGTAAGTATTTATACGAGAAAATTCTAAAGAGTCCTCCCCTCTTAACCCCTCAGGAATTAATACTTTGAATGCATTTAATTTAAGAGTCCCTAACTTTGTGTGCTTATTCGAATCGTCCTTTAACTGAGCACTCTTTTATGCCAGCGTAAAATCTTCACCGATGTTTTTTTTTTTTCATAAAAATTACAAAGTGCTCTTACGAAAGATGAGAAATTAACTTTTTTTGCAAACATTCGTCTCTTTTGCCGTGTTATTAAAAGTTCCTCTTTACTTTATGAAATTCATAATGACTTGGGAATTTTATTTCGTGAACAGTGGTCGCCTTGTGTTCGTATTTGTCTTTCGACTTCCGCCCTTCGTCCGGAGTTTTAAAGCCCTCAATTTATCAATTTTTTTTGATATCTTAAATTGATTATTTTTCTGTCAAAATTGTTTAAAATCCAATGTCAATTAAGGTATTATCGAAAACGGTCTGTAGGTTAAAATTAACTTACAGGATTTATTTTTGAACTTCCTTATTTATTTTTGACAGCCCATGATTCAATCTAAATTATTAGCTGTGCCACAGATGAATACAGATCGTTTACTCCGCATTTTAGGTATGAAGCTACAAGTACGGGGCGGGCTCGTCTTGTCGAGCCAATTCAGTGAGTGTAAAGTAGTCAGAAGATATAACAGTTACGCGATTGAAAGAGAGGCAATTTCTAGGTGAATATAACCAATAACCTGTGCGACCTGAATTGCATTTTATTGTGTCTTAGCAAGAGTCGCTTTTTCTTTAAATAATTTTCGGAATGAACCATCTGTATTCATCTGTGGCAGTGTCTAATTTCCATGTACATCTTAATATCTATTAGAATCTAAAGGGATCTAAACTTCTTCTTAGCGTGTCGATGGCAATCTAAATAGATCAAAACTAATGCATTGCTATAGCTATAACTTAAGGCCTGGTTACACGGTGCGAGCTGCTGGCGTTGGCAGTAAGTAGACAGTCACTGCCACTTTGTACTGGCAAGACAGTACCTCGACTCACCTCACCCGGTCACACGAGTGCGAGCTGCTGGCGTGGCAATAGACTGCTTCCAATCTCTGTACTCGCAGGTCATAGCAGAGAATGCACCAGCAGTACGCCTGAGCGTACGAGCTATTGTTATTTCGTAAAAAACGTGCGAGTTGTAGTCCGAGTTGCATGCGAGTGGCATGGTGGGGGAAGGCGCGTGGCGAGTAAAAACAAAAAATGTTTTAGTAACTCGGATGCAAACTACAGAACGACGCATGATGCGCTCACACGGTGCAAGTCGCTGCACTGCAGTAATTCGCCGCGCCAGCTCGCACGCTAGGTCGCTCGCTAGCTCGCACCGTGTAACCTAAGCATTAGGTTTGTACTCAGGTACATATAGTTTAGCATATTGAAAAAATCTTACCTTTTAGCGTACAATTAGTGGTGGTTCCACAATCGTAGTTGGTTGCGAATCTTATCTTGTTCAGAGCGTTATCACCGAACGTTACGAGCTGAAAAATAAACATGAATTTGAAATAATTTCCATACTATTTTTTTGCTCGATACGGGGATCAAACCCACGACTATCGTAGCAATAGATGAACACCAATTACAGGACGTCAGATTAGAGAAAAACAAAAGAAAAAGGGGAAAACCAATGGTTGGTTGTAAAAATTAACGAGGGGAAATGAGTTATTGGATTTGTATAAGGTTACTGGAGCTCTCATTAATTTACTTAAATAGAACTAGTAGATAAAGTATTCTTTCATAACAATTCAGTTTGAAATAACCCAACAAAAACTATTCCATACAATATTAAAGTAGGTACCGCTATTTCAATCTGCCTAGCCTTTTCCCAACTATGTTGGGGTCGGTTTCCAGTCTAACAGGATGCAGCTGAATACCAGTGTTTTACACGAGCGACTGCCTGTCTGACCTCCACAACCCAGTATCTGGGTAATACTGATACCCCTTGGTAAGACTGTTTGTCAGACTTTCGGGCTTCTGACGACCCGTAACGACTGTCAAAGATCCACGAATAACAGCCGGGACCAACGGCTTAACGTGCTTTCCGAGGCACGGAGGAGTCTCGGTATGTTAAGATGGTCAGCCATCCACGGACCAACCCCGGCAAGCGTAGCTTTACCTGATGGATCGACCCTTGCGGCTATTATTACTTATCCACGAGCTCCACCATGTCAAAATGGCAAATTGAGTTTAAAAAAGTTCATTCATAGTCACACTAGCCATATTTTTATCTGTGGTCTGCCCCTATTCTTACAACTATCCACATTTGTAACAAACACTTTTTACGTTACAATATGCTAAAATAAAAAATATTTTATGCAAACTAAAACAGATCCTCATAAAACAATAAACTTAATGCAGTACTAATGCAACGTGACCATAGGAACGGCTCTCGATAAGGTAACGCTTCGCACCGTGTCTATAAATGCGGTTAGGAGCTAGAAACATATTTCACGGATAAGACTCCACAGCGGACGTCATAAATAAAAGCAAAGATTTATATCCAATTACTTCCCACTATCTATCGTAATAAAAATAACTAAATGAATTTATTATCTCTCAGGTGTATATTGTACGGAGCTGAGGAGTTTTCGTTCTCGGAACGGTTATTGTTAAGCTTTCTTGGTAGCTTGAAATACCGTTATTTTATAAGGTTAAAGAACGGTAGTTTTATATTGGAGTTACTTAGGAATTATTCTTTTGTGGGAATATTGATACTTTTATGGGCTTGCCTGTAAAAATATTCCTGATGGAAATACCCAATCATCATTTTCCTGACTTGTCTGTCTTCTGGTAGAGTGGCGAACTGTACAAGACAGACAAGCATAAAAAAAACCTTTTTATTTTTAATTCCGCAACTAAGACATCATCACTATATTGTTAGCTGCATCTCCGACCTACACCCCTCCGGCCAGCCCGGAACATGTGATCGAGTCCATATATATGTTTTAAATTCCCCCGTTAATAATAATGATCACTCCTTGATCCAGCCTGTCCCTGAACTTGCTGTCCTCCCCTCAGCGAATGCCCTAAGCCGAGGTTCGTACCCCACAGGGGGTGCCCTTAGCGAGCGTTCGCTTAGCTTGTAACTTAGTATAGTTTGCATCTATGCCCCTGGCTGGAGGCCCTTAGTGTAGAAGCTATTGGCAGCCACAGGAAAGTCCGGTTAAGCAGCCATGACCTTAGTGGTCACCTGCAAGATGCCCTAGTCAAAAAAAATTAAAAAAAAACTGACCACCGATTCATTCCCAACCCGGCGGCGCGCACTTTACTATTCCCTTCGGTTCATTTAATTAATACATCTCAAACGTTGTAACTTAATTATTGTTTGATTAAAAAGACTTTCTTTGTTAATTTTAGATTAGTGTTTAATTAAATTCCTAAAAATATTATATTTTTATTCAAACAACCCGTAAGCCGCATGTATATGCATAATATGAATTCAATTTTTATCCTATGGCTCTATGCTATTGTTATCCTACGCTGGGCAAAGGCCTCCCTCAAATTCTTCCATGAAGATAGCCTGCACCACCTCGAAATATGGATCATATTCTTACCTTGATCCACTGCTCAGTTTCAAGCAAAGTGTCTCCAGGTTGCAGTAACAGCTTCACCTTGCGCCGGAGTATGTTGTCATCGGCAGCGAGCGCATGCGCCGTGAGTGCACTCTTTATGTCAGTCGTTTGTTGACAGACGAACATACCGAACGTCTTGTCGCGCTCCAACTGTTGAATTTTTTTAATATTATGAGAGTCAGGGAAATTAATTGTTTATCAAATGTTGTTGTTTGAAATGGCTATAATTTCAAACAACTGTCAAAGAATGACAGTTGTGATTTGAATATACGGACAATTTAAGTTGGTAGTCAGTTTGATGAACTTCCTACTTATTATAAATAATTTTCTACTTCCTACTGCCTTTTTATGCAATTATAATATAAAACAAAATCTAATACTTTGGTATAATCAAGAAATTTATACCATAATATTTTGAAAACTCTCACTAGAATATAACAATGAATGTAATTATTATGATAAGCCTAATTCAACATACGACTTTAACCGTTAAAAAAAAACAATATTAGATATATAAACACTATGTATGTGACATTATCTCATGCATACAAAATAAAATAAGTTTTAAATACCTGTAATTTTATTTGAATAAAATGGATCGTTGATAATTTAATTATTAATCAATTCTACATTATCAACGAGAAATCGTCAACACAATGCCAATAAATGAATAGGTACCTATTTATAATCCACAATAAAATGTACAAAATAAATTATTATCCTTGTTTGATTTGTCATACGTACTGATTGTTGTTGAATTTAACGCCATGTTAAGCATTTAATTAAAACGGAAGCCATGTTTTTAAGTCCCGAATTGGATTATTTCATTTGACAAACAATTAATTATGTAATATGAAAATAATTAAATGCGAGATTTAGGTAGGTAGGACAGCATTTGTCGGGCATTAATGCTGCATTGAACCTTTTTGGCGCAGCCGTGAGGCACGCACTATTATTGATTTATAAATATTTTCACTTTTTATTTTGGTATTATGTGTTTCACGAACTGTGTCCAAATAAATATTATTCTTTCTTTTTCTTTTGGGTACAGGTACATAAGTTAGCGCTTTGTGTTATTTTCAAAAATATTTAATTTTATTCACATATAGTAAAAGTAACTACGGGATATTTTATAACGAGCGTGACGTAAGTTTTATGGAAGGGATATTTTTAGGATTTGAATACTAAGCTTGCTTAAGCTATTTCAGCAAAAACAGCAGAGTAATTAAATAGCACACTTACAATGACAACGCCTTACATTTTGACAGTTCAACAAAATTCGTTGCCTTACGTTGTCGAGCAGAAGAACTTTTTAAACATTTTTTAAAGGAAATTGCTAATCCTTTGCTTCATTCATAGTAATGGATTAAAATACGAAAACATCGGATTATGATTGAAAGTGTATTACACAATTAGGGTGCTACTTTAGTTAGCCTTGATGGAAATACGAAGAATTTGTGATATTGAGCTGCGTCCAACATCGTTTACAATTAAAACTTTAATCCCCGCTCCGGGTTTAAAAAGGAGTTATTTGCACAAGGAGTTTGTATGACGATTATTCTTTGCACAGGGAGTTAGTATCGAGTTTTTTTTCGTAAGGAGGTTGTATAGCATTGAGATGGGGGTCGAATATATTGGTGTTCTTAATTCAAACACTAAAACAGTGATTAAAAGCTTTTTAGAGGGGGAATGGTATAAATACCTTTTTAGAGCATATTTTTCAAATGTCTATGCCTAACCTAACAGTTTCAATTAGGCCGCGTCCTATTTAAAAGCGATCGTCGCGCGAACACGCAATCGGTTGCATGCATATGTAACTTTTTGTTCGGAAATCCGGAAAGCGCCCTCTGTTGGCGCCACCACGCTTTCAGGTTCACCGAACAAAAAGTTCTAACGATCGTGTTTTCACGCGAAGATCGCTTAAATAGAACGCGGGGGTCATTCATTCATAAAACTGTTTATTGAATGGTATCAACCGTTACCTTTTTTCAATTACAGAACATCTACTACGCTACAAGATTCTTTTGGCGTGTGGCCAAAATTGGAACTAACGCCGCCATCTTGTTTCTTCAATAGAATATCTGTGACAATTTCATAAATGTTTACCATCAACGGCCCCCTGTCAATGTCATTCAGGCGCCAAAATATCCTTGTAACACTCTACGCTTTGCATGTTGCAAAGCGTAGAGTGTTACAAGGATATTTTATTTTATAAAAGAATAATGATAAAAAGTAACTACGAACCTTTGACGCCAATCCTTTACTATTCCCAGTAAGTTCATTCCACGCAGCGTTGGCCCTCTGTTCACAATGGTCCACATAGTCCAATTCCACCAGATCCACTAGGGACACCAGCCATCTTCTGTCATCAGCACTGGAGGAGGTGCCGCATTGCAGGGGAGACAGAAAAGCGTAGAAGCAGATGAAGAAGAGTGGGATTGGAGGCCTCATTGTTGATCTGTGGGACAAAAGAGAGGAGTTAGTTTTAGTCCCTATAGGAACTGGTGATCCGCACCGGTTTTGCGCGGATTCAAATGCTTATTATCATCTTCAAGAAATTTTATAATTGACATTCAGCAACAGCATCAAAAAACTATAAAGTAATTTTGAAGTGCCATAAAAAAATGCCATCAAATGAAACATAGGGATGGCCAAAAAACACTGCAAACGTGAATGCGGATAGAAAGACCAAACTTTAAGGGTACACTAGTCGACGGCTCGTTGGTGGGCGTGACTAATATGGATGCTAATTTGTCTAATTATTTATTTACTTAGTTTTATTTACTTAGTTTTATTTATTTAGTATTTATTTACTTAGTTTATATTTATTAATTTATTTAGTGAAATAGACGATGATCTATAACGAAAACGAGCGCATAAAATTTCATGAACAGACCTTTGGGCGTATAGATATTATGGAAAAACTTCTGGATATATTTACTCAAAATAAAATTATTTGAACTATTGAATAAATTATCTATCTCTTTACGGTTTCTATTTTGCCATTTTTGTACTACATAAGTTATTTATTTACGCCCAAAGACGAGTTAAAATTAGTGTTGAAATATGGAAGTTTCGATGCTCATAACTTCCAAACCAATATTTTTTTTCCAATTCTGCTTCCATACAGGGCTAGATAATGACAAGATAAATTGATATAATTTTTAGTTTTGCAATTACACCGTCAAACAGACGAGTAATCACCATACTACGTTTGTATGGAAGAATGACCGTCTAGCGTACCCTTAAATCAGTAAACTTGTAAATTCTGGAAGATATTTTAATATCTATATTATCATATTTATCATAGATAAAAAAAATGACCGCCAGCGGCTTCGCTCGGGTGATATTATTATAAATTGCAGCCTACGTTAATCAGTGATAATATAGCATTCTACTGGTGAAAGAATTTTTGAAATCGGTCCAGTCGTTTTTGAGTTTAATCGTTAAAAACACAAATAAAAATATTTTCTCTTTATACTATTAGTGTAGAAATACTTTTGAATGTCTTATCATGTAGGTATTGTACCTACGTTTTCTAAATGAAAGACGCTTCTCTTTAAGCTCCTCCTCCAATTCTTTACAACTTGTTTCTTAATCATTATTTTCTTTAACATGTGCGGCATTTTCAAATTATCAGAACGCACCTTATTGCCGGCCTATTAGAAGGAGATTAGATGAAAAGCCCACTAATCTATATTGGATTCGCGCGGATTTAGTGAAATCCCTCCTCATTGAGGAAATACTCCATTTATTACAGTACAGACCCATCAAATAAATGGTGAAGTAGAAAAGTTACAACTTTTTGTGACAAGAAATTTTCCCGTGTCCTGTTTTATAGTTGTCATAAAATATCAAGTTTACAGGTATCCCTAACTCATGTGACATACATAAAACAACACATTTCATGATTACTACTGAGTACGGAATTTAACGTGATTGTTCGGTTTGATCTCCTTTTTCATAGCATTTCAGTTTCGAGTGTCACCATGTCATACATATAAATTCCGTAATCGAAAAAGTTTTGTGAATTTATTCATTTTTACGAGTCAATCTCAGGAAGGATGGAATTCAAATCATTTCGCTGTCAACATTTTTTTTTTTTTTTTAGTTGACGTCAGAATCGGGATTGGGTTATCTAATAAAATGTAACGTAAGTAACGATTCTTTTATATTTCAAAGGGAATTTAACTCAACAAACAACGAACAGCTACTTTCCCATTTAGCTATTCCAGGAATGAATCTCAAAGCTAAATCCTGGAATTTACAAAACAATTGCCTGAAGGCACAACGATTTTAGGACCTCTCATCTATTAACTCATTATTATGAAACCCGAATTCCGTTTAAACAACCTGCGCAGTATCAATTATCTTAGCAATAAGGGAGAACCCCAAAAGCGAGAATTAATGAGGACGCCGCAAAATTAAAGATTTTTTTTAACTTTCAACCGTTAGACGCGGGGCTATTCATCCTTTATTCGTCTAAAAGGGTCACGATGATAAAAAGAAAATTAAAGACCAGGCATTCATAAAGTGATTGTTGCTCTCATTCAACTTCTTTCAAACGTGATATTAAAACTACATCAAGTGAGGAGAGGAAATGCAAAAGATTTTTTATGCAAATTACATCCTGAGTTATTGCTGCAAATCCCGAAGAGAATGCGAGCTTTACAGATTCTGAAATTAAATCATTTGTTTCACATAAAACGAAGACAAAAAGCGATTTAGCGGCTGCGCAAATAGGACAAGCTTTGTGATTACTTTTAAAATTTTGAGTTTTACTACGCATGAGATGAAAAATTCCGGGCGTTATAGCGAAATTATGAGGAAACCAACATTTTATTTTTTAAATATTCGATAGCAGTCATGGATAGCTGCCTGAAGTATATATATACTACGCTAGTTCATGACGTATCTGTTACTGTTTTATGTTCATTCTTACTCACGTTATAAGAATGAACATAAAACAGTAATTTGCGTCCTAATCAACTTACGTTGTCTCCTTAGTTTAGAAAAGTAGCGCCAGTCTATTTCTCATTAATGCAAATGTACCTTAACTTTCTTTGACAAACATTTCGGGTATAATAACTCAATTTCCCGGACTCGTTCCGGTTGAATACCGGTGTCAAGTTGTGTGACCTATTTCAACAAAATTTGCGTATTATCCGCCATGTCAAGTTTTCAACGAAAGGCAGGTCAATTGAGCACAATGGGAGTGCGGAAGCCGACCGTCCTATCGATGCGACTGTTCCTATCAGCGGCGCCGATAACGACCTGACTGGTTTTAGATTATCTATTTCAACAGCCTCAATATAAGTCTCAGTTTCGTTTGATGAAGAACAAGGTTTTCTTTTTGGTGACGTTTTATACTTGACCGCATTTCAGATAATGGTCAGTGTGATATGGGGAACAGTAACATGATTTCAGAAAACGTGTTCAATTTAGTTTGGCTTTCAACGGGTCAACAGATCAGAAAGAGTATGGAACCTGTGCGTTCACGCAGTGTTTGAAGAAAAAACACTATCTAAGATTGCAATACTAATTTATTTAACACAAAAATATGAAAAATGCTTAGCTATTCTTTATTTTTCGTGTGATTAGTGATTAACCTGATGTCAGTGTTTTTATGCCACCCATGGATGGGCCTCTGACTTGACTTCATATGCCGTCGAAAAATATCTCTCAGGCAAGCTGGTTTCCTCACGATGTTTTTCTTCACCATTTTTGAAGCAAGTGATTTATACAATAGGCACATGAATCCAAAAAGTCAGAGGTGCCTTGGAACTCGAGACCGTTAACTTGGAAGTTCAACGGTCACACCACTAGGCTATCACTGTTGCTTTAGCTATTGAAACATTGAAACTACATATCACAATTTTGGATAATCACCAGTGATCGGAGTAGGTAGATTGATTTTTGGTACTTGTATCATAAATGCACACAGAAAGAATAACATGGATAAGCCATTTTTCCGGAAAGCAATTCCGGTATTTCCGGATTCAATTAAATATTGTTAATGTTGGTAGTGATATTATTACTACTCAATTCAAAGTTGGTGATGGTATGTTCAACAGCTTAAGCAAACAAACACAATACTAAAAATATTGTTATAGTACATCGGTTTAAACTCCTTGTAACAAGTAAAATATTACTTACCAAAGCTTGGAATCGTGACTGTTTGCCGTTAAAAAAATATGAAGAATATAATATTGCTCATTTTAATACAATTCCTACCTAAGGTTTTTTTTAATAATCAACCAATTCCGGAGGAATGTCCATATTAATATATACGTTTCGGATCAATGACCCCAATTCAATCTACCTACTCCGATCATTGATAATCACCCAAAATTGTTAAACGTTTACAAACTTTAATTGACACGTTTACAAACTTTAGTGGCAATAACGAAGATATTTGTGAGTTTCCAACAAGCTCAACCTCAGACGATCCCACTTTACCTAAACTTCACATGACTTCAGAAGTTTAACTTGAAAATGCGCTAACAGCTGATGCAGATGACATTGCATTATCTTTAATGAAAACTACTGCTTTTGTGAAATATTAATATTTTTTAAAGTTTTGGCATCTGTAATGTGCTCAGACTTGAGATCAAAGTACTTAATACTTTTTTCGGTTGTTTTTAGCTAAATATGTTGTTTTTGTTTGTCAGTCGCCATAATATCATGAGCTGACATTTTTATCATAACTTTCTTTTTTTCTATGAAGTTGCGACATCCAATCTGTTTGAAACACGCTTCCAATCAGAGCTTATGTTATCAAAAGCTCTTTTATGCATTTAGTTATTCTCTTAATACATTTAATATTAATAAACGGAAAAATTCCATCAAGATAATTTCCTCAGAAAAAAAATACAGCTATATAATATCAGGGTTCCCCTCGATTAATCTTATATTACGGAAGTTACCCTCCAAAACCCTCAAATCCCTTGCACTACATTATTTGCATACTTTCCCTCATTCTATTAATTTTTCAAAGGGTTCTAACTTTCTAAGCGATCTCATAGGGTTTCTTCGTAACTGATCCCTCCATTTCCTTCTCCCGAGATATTTCAATCACTGCGTGTGATCTTCAATTACTTTCTTCACGGTCTATTGATCCGGGGTTTTGTTGTGGCTTATTAATGAAAAGGGAAACACTAATTAGTATACCAACAAAACTCCTATTTAAAAGGGATTTATTGTAATTGAAAATTGTGCAGTCTTGTGTAAAGTGTGAGGGAAATTAGAAAATAAATTGGTTTGTTAGTCTCTAGTGGAGATAAAGTCTACTAGAAAATATTTTGTATTCGTACTTTTGAAATCTTGCTAGGAAGATTTGAGTCGTTAGTTTGAATACGAAAATAATTGCTGTCAGAAATAAACGAACTTGAGAATTGCTACCAAACATATTGGCGGTTTTTGTAAGCTATATTAATGAATTAAGTGAACTGCTTTTACCATTACGGAAATTACAGGTTTAATTGTACAATTGTTCATAACAGGTCTCGTCATTGTAATTATGATATTAGGTCTCTTCATTATCGCGGGAAAGTCCGAAAGGGATACCGTGGCGGCCCCTGGCAAAGTACAGGCAACTGAAAGAACACGGGTGGGTTTTAGTCAGTGAGAGTCTGACACGCCCTCCCGCTGCACCCAGAGCGGGAGAAGTTATTCGATGATAACCCAAAAAAAAAAAATATGCCAAATGTGAATGTATGCAGTAAGTTCCCTTTAAACACAAACATACACACACCAGCCGGCATGGTAGTACAAACCTAACTACCATTCTGCATCAACAATCATTCCATTTTGCTAAGCAAGAAACAAAAATTCATATTCATAAGAAAAATCCCCAGAGTCTGAATAACTGCTATTACACGAACTGCACAAATGTAAAGAGATTATTTTACAATTTGCATATACCCTTCTTCGCTCCCACGCATTATAGAGCCACTTATGCATTTGTCTGGAACTCATCTAGAAATTCTGAGTGTACTGAACCCGTGGTGAACCCTATTAACGTTTACGACGTATGAAGGTAACATATACCTTAAGAGGGAACAGGGCCTGCGAAGAATTTGAAAAATAGGCATTTGAAGGAAGTATTGCCATCTGTTAGCTCAAGTCTGCCCCGGTAGAGTGCGATAAGGATAGCTGCAGCTCAGACCGATTAGGTATATCACAAAAAAATTAACGAGATCGACGTTTCGTATTACCCTTTTTTCTTCTCGAAAACTTAGCCGATTCAATTACTTTTAACATAATTTTTTTAAAAGAGTATGTCTAGGTTCAGATAATTTTTTTTCTGTTAATTTTTTTTCGAATTTGTCTGGTAGCCTAATCGCGGCCTTAAAAATGGAGCATTTTTGTAATTTTTGGGGAGACATATTTACCAATAAGTTGCTGAAAAAAAGGAAATAACAGGGATGTGTCTACAGCAGACCTTGATTTAATGGAAAAAAAAAGATTGTTCTAGAGGCATTATTCAGGAATAAAAAAGGGGAATACATTTGTATGGAGAATCGCAGGCCCTGTTCCCTCTTAAGGTATCTACGAGTAATTCACCTACCTATTAACTTTGTAAGAACTTTGTAAATGAAGCAGAATGTTCTTAAAAGGTGTTGTTTTGTTTTGCGGTTGTCAGTTAATTAAGAATTCATTGTGCAGTGACTTTAGTGTTAACGGTTTATTAAAACAACTTATTATGGAGGTATATTATAGTAATACGACTTCTTAATCACTGTTTACAGAATAGCTAGAGGCTGTAAAATATAGGGAATTGGAGAAGTATTAGGTATTTCAAACAGTGGATTGCTATACGCTGATGAAGTAGATAGATAGATAGATAGATAGATAAATAATTTATTTAGTGCACACAAAAAACAGCACAACATACAAAATGACGATTAAACTATTACTAATTAGCTATTAGGAAATAGCTGCAAGGTGCCAATATAAAAACAAATAAAAAAGGAAGAAAACAAGACATTGTGATGACACTATTGGCTATGACACACTTTAAAATAATGGAATGACAACGAACATAAAAAAGTGCGGTGTGCGTCTCAAGGTTGCACCAAATGGGAGTCCAGCTCAGCATGTGCCAGGCAAATACACCTGACGCTGATATTCTGCTGAATCCCTGCAGTGACATACGGACATATATCAAATATTAAGAAAACGATTGTCCGCTCTCTTGGTAAAAGGTTTTTGGTAACAATATTATTTAGAATACCAATAAGGTATATGCAGGGCGCACGGCAGGGTGGCCACCTCCGCTTTGCCCCATTTACCAAATTACCATTGGACCACTAAGTTTGAGACACCTGTATACATGTTAACAATTTGAAAAACAAATAGGTACTACAAAACAGCAACAACAAGCGATACCAAGCATGCAGAGGCATACAAATAGTTTTAAATACTGCACCTGTTTACTGAGAATTTCTTTTAAAAACATTTATTTGCGGCTGAAGCCAACAAGCTGTGTGCGGTGCATTAACAATGTTCTTGTTAACCCATCCGACTAGAATGTGTGTGTAATGCAAACAGAAATGCCGCAGAATAATACAGAAGGTAGGTTGAACACAACGAGCGTAAACGCACGCACACAGACACCCTTCACGCACAGCGAGCGCAAGTGCTCTCGCGGCGTACGGCGGTCTCAGCCGAATGCACGATTCGGCTGAGACCGCCGTACGTACGCATCTATTATGCGTAAAGAAATATGTGGTTTTTGAAAAACAGTTTTAATAGCCACTTATAAATTACAATTTGCGCTACAACTTCAAACATGTATAGGACTTTTTGAATAGTACAGACGCCAGCACATCGACCTACTACAATCTGTCAATTTTTTTTAATAGATTTTCAAATTTATCACTAAAACATAAGGTCCAAAGTTGATTGGGAAAATTTGACAGTTTCGGGTAGGTTGACCTACTGGCATCTGTACTTGTCCTTCTGACTAGCTTAAAGTTAATACTCTATTGAGTGGTAATAACATCAACTGAAAACAAGGATTTTTTATTTTACGTAAAATGTACGTAATATGGATTATATGTGCGTGTTCCTGTTTTCGCTCATTGTATGGAGCCGACCTTCTGTACCATTCTGTGGTGCAATGCTTACAGCGGCAGCGATGCCACGGTTTTAATTCAAAATCCCGAGGCACCATAAAGGATTCTCATTTAGTCTCCACCGTTTTGTACCGTGTCAGCGACAAATGAGGGTTGTGCCATAATTTCCTGAACATTTATGTTTTGATTTTAATAATAATGTGGCTTACATGATGCTCATCAACGCAGGTGACATAAATGTGGATTTTGGTGCTTTGAAACAGCCTTCACTAGTGGCGATAATTGTCGTATATAATATGTCGTAATATAATATAATATCATATGTCGTAAATATGTCAATGTAACCGCAAAGCGATATTTTTACCCGATTGCGCGACAGCAAAGACAGGGTTATTTTTTCATGCGTAAGTATCTTTCTGTATGTAGGATTGTTTATAAAAAAAAAAGAGAAATGGTTTATTATTTTAAAAAGTAACCCTCAACAACTAGTGATTGGAGTCTCCTTTAAAGCAAATAAGCTTGTGTTAGGATACTCCGCTCTTCCATATCTTGAATAAGTATTTACTTGTTTTTTTTTAAATCAACAATTCACTATATTAACTATTAAATTCATAAAAATAGCTAAAACTATTGAAAAACTAAAATATAGCATCGAAAATTCATCCGCAGCGCTGTCGACTTGTAATGTACCCAAGAGACTGGCCGCATTGCCACGTTGTATGGCAATGCTTAGCCTCTGCCCAAGGTAAAAACCAGCCCTTAGGTCACGGGAAGTGTCAAATAGCCGTTTTGTTATTTAATTGAAGAGGCCGTGAGCACTTGGACCCCATGGCCCGAGGGTTTCTTTTTATTTGTTTGTAAATGTAGGTACTTACTAACATTTGGCGGATTTTAGACGTAAAAAATGAAGATCGACAAAAAAAAAATTGTATCATGTTCATGTGGAGTATCAAAATAAAGGGCTTGAGGAGACTTTTCAAACTTTATACAGCTTTAATAGCTATATGTAAATGGGCACGCCCTTTGTGCCTGGAGGCTTTCATTCGGTTATTAAGTTCTTTTTACTTTTTTGTTGGTATATTGGCGTGTGCTAGGTAACATATAGAAAATAATTTAATTTAATGTTTTGTGTTGCGTAAAGTAAATTGTTTTGCATAAGTACGATTGTATAGAATCAAGTTTTTCTAACTATTCAGACAGCTGTGCTGCTGGGGAGTTTGTTGCGCCACTTCTTCTTCCCAGCTAAAGCACTAGGAAGTGGTGAAGGGCGGGCGTTTTTGGGGGACTGTCGTATGTAATTTTGACGTTCAAAAAGTGCTAATTCTCAGCCTAGTTTAAATAAATGAAATTTGAATTTGAATTTTGAAAAAATATACCTAACACAAAAGAGTTTAATTTTTTTTTTTTTTCATTTTACTTTTGGATTGACTTTTATTTTTGCAAAGGCAGGAGCTAATATAATTATTGAGTTCTTGTATCCTTGTGTAATAGGAGTAAGTTCACATCAATGGTGTAACGAATATATAGAGTTTGAATTCACGATCTTTCGCTCCACAATCAAACGCCTAAGCTGTTGGAGGTTATTGCAGCTCGTACCTATTATGCAGGGACAGGGGAATATTGCATAATTCAATTGGGCAATCACAAACACCTGTACTGTTATATAACTATAAAATTACAATAGCAATATCCGCCAGATTGGAATCGTAGTGATCAGCAAGCCAATATCCTCTATAGGTACATGCACATTAATGGAGCAATCAGTTGTCGATCAACAGCTGATGGTAAGTCATTAGATAGGATAGAACTGTTTTTTTTTTTAGTAGTTATGGCCATAGTGAATAAGCTTACTGTCACCCGCAACAAAATACACTTTTACAGCGAATTCATTGTTTTGATATGATTTATGTATACCTTCAGCAATACCTACTCCAAACACATTTTAGGGATTTATAAACATACTCTTCTTTGTTTCGCAAAATTTTGTGTAATTTTTTTTACGACTTCTGTGTAGTAGCGAACCGATCATTGTTGCAGGGTTTGGTGGAGGTCCAGCAGTGGATTTCTTCGGCTGAGATTCGGATATGTACTCTATTTTTGAGAACACATTAAAAAGTCGCTTTTTATTCAGCAGATACTGATTTAATAACCGACGAAAAATTTAAACGCTTGAGGGTCTAGAATCATGTACTGAATACATATACTCGTATATATAACCAGGTCAACGTCGTTCGATGGTCAAGTGCTCTGTCGGAACTGTACGGTTCCGGTTGGAGTGCGGGGGGAGGGCTGACCTCACCGAAGCTCTTCAACATGTACGTGAACGCACTGATAGAGGAGCTCAGCAGCACCGTGTCGGCTGCCATATTGACAGTGTTTGTGTCTACAATATTAGTCACGCGGACGACATGGTGCTGCTGAGCGCCTCGGTGTGTGGTCTGTCCAGGTTGCTGGGCATCTGCGAGCGTTACGCGCTGGATCACGGTTAGCTCTATAACGCAAAGAAGAGTGAATGCATGGTCTTTCAGGCCAGGGGTCGGAGCTGCCCGGATTCTGTTCCACCTATTAAATTGAACGGTGTCAAGTTAAATAGAGTTCAACAGTTTAAATATCTCGAGCATATCGTGATCCTCTGACCTGAGGAACAATGCGGACATCGATAGGGAGCGGAGGGCGTTGTCTGTGAGGGCCAATATGATCGCCCGCAGGTTTGTTCTTTGCTCGGCCGTCAAAATTGGCCGTCAAAATAACTCTTTTCTGAGTGTTTTGTACGTCCCTGTACACAGCCAGCTTGTGGGGTTATATAGCCAGAAGCAGTACAACGCTCTCCGTGTTCAGTATAATAATGCGTTCAGGGTGTTGTTGGGGCTGCCGGCACTGCAGCGCGTCGGGGATGTTCGCCGACTCCCGTGTCGACTGTTTCTACACGACGACGATGCGAAAGCGGTGCACATCTCTGCGGCGCAGGCTCCGGACCACCTCCAACACCATCCTGAGCGTATTTGCGAACAGGTTTGATTGTCAATACATTAACCATTGTTATAATGATTAATGTAATGACGAACAAACAAATGACTCAGAGGCAGGCATATTATTAATCATTTAAATTTTATTTTATGATTTTTATTTCATTATATTATTTAATCAATTATTTTTTATATATTTTTATTGTGACTGGAATTTCAATTTTATTTCAAATGTAAAACATACTATGATCTTAAATGGATTGAAATAAATGTTTTTTGAATTTGAATTTGAAAATAGCCTAATGACACAAAGCTTACACTACCCACGCCTACATTGGCTACATTTTGTTACGAGATTTCGAGCTACAAACTCTATACAAAATTGACTGCGATAAACAACCTTTAGCGAGCACTAAGTGAAGACCTTTGAGGGGATGTATTGAACTACTCTCAAATCCTCCTATATATAAACAGGCTAGTGTACCGTTCACTTCAAGTAATAATTGCCTGTCTATCGGTACAGGAAATTTAATTTGGTAGGATAGTGTGCTTAACTGGTTTACGGTGAAACAATTATTATTGTTTCATCAAACTATTGTGGTGTTCTTTGAAGGGGCTTTCGACGGCTTTGTGTTGGGAAACTGAGAACGAAACATTTTCAAATAGGTATATATTTTTGTGTATCCAACTCATAAATGTAAACAGTAATTTCTATATAATATTTCCTGCTTTTATGACACACATGTTAAGGAACCACTATCATAGTTAAGTGGCTTAAGACTTTTCAGACGCAATTTATTTATTTAACCATTTATGTATATAAACAGACAAGAAGAAAAGAACAGAAAAATACGTACAAAGGTGATGCTTATTTCTAAAGAAATCTCTTCCAGCATACCTGCGATAGGACAAAGGGTAAAAAGACATCTAGACACCGCAATATCCTTCACTGATGAACAATTTAAGAACAAAGAAACCAACAACTAAGTAAGCACAATAATTAAATTAGAAGAGCATTAGGCAACATAGCACACAACACATTATTACATTACCTAAAAGCCTGCAATCTATCATTTATTTTTCGGCCAAGAGCCATCTGTGCTCAACATTGCTCAAGGAAGCAAGTTAAAGCCACCAGGGACATAAAAACAAGATGAATTCCTACCTACATAAATCGAATATTTATCTAAACATCCTCAAGTAAATAATAGCTATCTCCCTTTTCCTTCTGTTTATGAGAAGAAGTCTTTACCCTGCAGTGGTATAATTAATTGCAAAACAGCGTGAGAAAACGGCATGCAGCAGTCAGAGCTAGGCAAGTCAGAGACCCATGGACGGCTAAAAACTCTGACACTTATTAAGTCACTAACCACACGAAAAAGTAAGAAGGATTGAATAGAAATTCTAGAACTGTAACTTAATACTGGACATTTTCTGGTTTCATTATTAGCGTACACCTACTATCTATTTAGTTTCTAACCATTAACCAGCTGATTGCTGGAGATAGTTAAAAGCTAGTGGCTGAGAACTTGGATTGTGAGGTGAAAACTGAAAATCATACCCTAGCTGCTAACAGAGTTTATTATGAACATGAACCCTTTAGCATTGGACAAATGTTCAAAGTAAACAGGATTAAGTCAACCCAATTGAAATTTACTTCACACTTGCTTTCCGCATCGCCGTGTCACCGGGGACCGCCCATGCGTTTGTCAAGTCTACCCGCAACTGCCTCGTTCAAAGTGTACAATTGTACATTCAAAACCACAAACGCATTCGAATACGCCTAAACGCAGCAAACGCGCCGTATTATTAGTCTAAACTAGCTCTAATGTTAAGGGCCCATCCATTATTTACGTCACATAGATTTCATGATTTATGGAGCCCCGTCCTTATCACAGGTGGTCATATTTTTACACAACAGCCCAAAAAATGGGGGTTATGTTTTCAGCGTTCATGTATGTATGTGAGTTTCTTTCTCTTGTGTATCCTTAATCCTAACTAATATGCGAAAGTGAGTTTGCTTGTTTGTTACGCTTTCACGCTAAAACGGCTCAACGGATTTGAATTAAATTTGGCACGTGCGTAGACCATGACCTAGGTTAGGGCATAGGATACTAATTATCCCGATATTCCCGTGACACCGCGGGGTGCGAGAGTTTTAATTAAAGCCTTGTAATAATATTCATAGAGTTGGTAATACGTTAATTTATGTCGTTAGAGTTGAAGTTTAGAATTATAATACTTTAGATTTATACATGTGACGTCATGAAGCTTATGACTTCCTTTCCCCCCTTTGTTCGTTGAACCACTTCTTCCCCTTTAATGTTTTACGTAATTTTTGGATGGCCTTTAAGAGCATGTTCTAAGGTTAGAATATTTGTTAACGGCTGCTGAAGCATCGTCTCATTATTAAGTAGATGTAAGTAAGTTTAATTAGGAGTAAGTATTGTTCCTCCATTAAGCCTCCGCCGAGGCGGATAACACACCGCTCGCTACTCGAATCGGATTCAATTAGCGGAACATGACGGGAGTCAGGTGAATTGAACTACTGCGGTTTCACTGCTATGGTTTCGCGGCGGAGGTTTGCTAAGGCCCTGACGATTTTGAGATTAATTGGACGGAAATTATGTACTGCATTATGGAGTTTTATTACAACAGAGATTTCACATTTAAAAGGGATTTTATCTAAAATTTAAATCGAACATCAATGAGTAGCCATTTGCAGTTTTGTTAATAGTTTTATGAAAAATCAAAGTCAAACTCAAAGCATTTATTTCAAATAAACCAATTACAGGCACTTTTGAACTGTCAAGGGGTCGGTCAGTCAATAATATGAAGCTAGTTGCCCATTCCAAAGCGTAGTAGGTACCTATGAAGAAGAACGGGCAAGAAACTCCACGGACACTCTTTTAACTCAAAATATGGTTAAAAAATATTGGTTACATCATTTATGTTGAAGTTATACATGTGAGAACAATGCAAAAAATTAAAAGCGTCCGTTAGAAAAAAAAAATCAAACATTAAATTAAAATCGCCGTGGCAGCTAAGAGATGACCAGTCCCTACTGACGGCGCCCGTTCACGAACATGACGCATGGATTAGCCCCATTCAGCTCATTTTGAAGGGAGCTAAATGATCCAGAATATTGATAGCCAATCGAATTTATTGTAATATTTATTCAAAGAGAAATATTTTTGTGAGATTACGTAATTAGAAAAAGTGTGGCATGTAACGGACTAATTTATCCAGCTTTATCAGAAGATTGAAAATGAAAAACAGTAAAGTTAAAAGATTCCCTCCCAGCTTTTTTTATTTTATTTTGGATGGGAAATTATCAAATAACTTCGCCGCTCTGGGCGGAGCGGGAGGGCGTGTCAGACTCTTACTGACTAAAACCCACCCGTGTTCTTTCAGTTGCCTGTACTTGCCAGGGGCCACGGTATCCCTTTCGGACTTTCCCGCGACCCCGGCAGGCATCGGTCCTATCAGACCCTTCAGTTGCTGACATCTCTTTGAGGCTAATTAATGATATCAGAAGATTGAAAATGAAAAACAGTGAAGTTAAAAGATTCCCTCCCAGCTTCTTGTAGCATTTTTATTAAAACTATTCAAGACATTTCTTCATGTTCAGCACGTCCACATTCCTCATCGAAAGAACGCAACAAAATCCATTCCATAAACCAATCATTTTCGCTAACGCTGCCACAAATTCGTATGAGAAAATGCATATATTGATAAGTCGCTCGCAATCCTTCGCAGTAGGTTACCGCCATGAAATATGCATACCGATGCTCGCTCGATGCGAACCTATTTCCATTTGCGATTGCATATAATGTGGATACTAGACACTGGTACTAAATATGAAATACTATCCATAACTCGTCGTTTGTGAAGCTCTTCGTACTTGACAAACTAAAAATTTTAAACTTTTAAAAGTGCTTTATGACCGTTTTTGCTCGCTATCCGAGTGGTAAGTGTACATTGCTGTAGCGTTGATAGTATATTTATGAAATATTCGTGTAAATATTTAGTTGGGATGAGAAAATTGATATTTTTGGACTAACATTGAGACCCTTTAATGTCCGATGCGAGATAAAATGGAGGTTTATTTTATCCGTAAACAGTAATAAAGTCTAGATCACAAAACTGGAGAAAACTGAAGGCCATCATATACTACTTAATGTATAAAACGTATGTATATGCATATATAAATATATATACATACAGGGTTATATGGTTATATGTCGGCAATTCGTGAATGGGATGTAGGAGAGGTCATTTGCAACCAAATAACCCCTGATGTCCCTTATGATACTGTCAACCATTTTCGAGTAATTTGACATTTTATATTTTAAAATGTATGTAAATTAAAATATATAAAATGTCAAATGACTCGACAATTGTTGACATTTGCATAGGAATAAAGGAAAGGAATAAAAGGGGTCATTTGGTTGTAAATGACCTCTCCTACATCCCCTTCACGAATTGCCGACAAACCAATAACCCTGAATATATATATATTATATATTACACGTATGTATATTCACGTTCTCGAAACCGGCTCTATAACCGAAGAATATATCTAGCTATGTCTAATATCTGGGAAAATTCGTTTTCTCCGTATTTTCACCCGAGCAGAGCTCGGTCGACCAGTTACCGCATATAATATGTAAAGATAGTTTATTTATTTATTTAAGGTTTACCAAGGAACATTTGAATTATCGTTTACAATAATAAAAACTTGTATAATAGATATATCCAATAATGCACACTCTATTAGAGGTAGGCCACCGCTTACACATTATCGAGTACCTACACAATTACACGTGCTCTCTAAATACATAATTAAAGTTTATAATATATAAAAAGAAGCAATATTGTATAGTTGTATATTAAAAATAAATAAATGTTGGTAGTATGTACGTTTAATGTATAAGTATGCTTTACAATGTTTGTACTCTGTCCACTTACATCTGCCCAAACAGCAGTTGAAAGAGACAAATTAAATTTATTCATAGTTTAAATCTGCAATTCGAGGATATGTTTGTAGTGTAGATCAAAACCAAGAGAGTCCAGTGCAGACAAAATGAAAATTACTAGTTCGGATACCGTTGCTCGCCTTTCGCAAATAGCCGTCAATTTATCATGGTTGTTTATGTTAAGTTTCAGAAATTCTGAATATTTCCAATAGAGATTTAGTGCATATTTTGATGCGTAGCTAGATATTGTTATAATTCTCGCATTCATTTTGTAATTTGAAGAAAGTATTGGCCAGCTAGGAAATTCAATTCGAAGAGAATAGGATTACTCATCGCAACGCAGCGTAAATAAAAGGTAATTTGCCAAACACTGGTTGTTATAAAATACACATATCTATTTTACACAAGATAATATTTACATAATATATACGCTAACAGACTTAATATAATAATAGGAATACGCAAATTTAATTTAAAAAAAAATATATATATACAAAATAGCTCACAACCAATAGTAATTTTATTTAACGTGTGGCTGACCAAACAGAAAGGAAGGAAGAGTTGGACCAAATATATCTTAATGTTATCGTAGAAGGTACCTAAGAGATAATATCAGAGAAAAAGGACAGCGAAATACATCTGTATAACAAACAAAATAATTCCGGTATTACTAATCCGCTTACCAAGAAGGATAATTTATGACTTTGCCATCTCGAACCATTCACAATAATAAATAATATTGGAGAAGCATTAGCCGACGACAATATAACGGTATAACACAAAGCTGAAGTAAAAATAACAAACAAGAAATAGAACAAAAGAAACAATCGATTATATAAAAACCAAAAAATATTGACATAAGATACACAGAACAGAAAAGCTAACTCCCGTGGTCGAAAAGACTTTCATGTTGACACGAAAAACGTAATCCAACCTCGAATCACATTAATAAAAAGTCCAATATGTGACCAAGACACCGATGCAGTCAACACGACCAGGAACCTAATCGTATCACGATAAATACGTATAAACGAATAAACTTTGCACAAACGAGCGTCGGAATTCGTGAGGAAGTTTCGAACTTCCGACTACGGAGCGAACGTAAATTCGAAGCGAGTTATCGGTCGACAGTCATTCGCGGTAATGAGTTAAGAACTTACCTGTGGAGTCAGAGTTGCAAAGTTTACTATACTCTGATGATCTGCTATCTAATTACGCAACACATTTTCGTAAACGATTACGACAAATTTGTTTCATTTTGAAAGTTCAACAACATTCATTGCGTTATATACGTTGTTAGGCAGTTTTTTTTTCGAACTTATGTAGCAATGGATTAGCAATTTGTTTCAAAACGATACAAATTCCGATTGATCGTGTATTACGTAATTAACCTACTGATCTTGGTTTACAAGCCTATTAGCAATATTTTGGATTCAAAGGAAACTATGTTTGTGTTTATTTGCTTCATATATGTTTAGTTTTTTCAGAAATTGCTTAAGTATTAATCTGTGTTTGCAAAATGATAACACTCTAAATTCAAGGTAAAGGGTGGGCGTTTTGGGGGACTGTCTTATGTAATTTTGACGTTTGAAAAGTGCTGATTCTCAGCCTAGTTTGAATAAATGACTTTTGAATTTGAGTATTGAATCAATTTTCTATCGAATCAAGAATCCCGTTCACTCGAACGGGAGCGGAACGGTCATGTCATCTCCGATCACGTATCTTTATATCTATAGAAATAAGAGTATTTATGTGAATCAATGCCAGATCGACATGATAAAACAACGAATGTAGGTATGGATTAAAGTTACAATAAGACCTAGAGCTAAATGTTTGTGTTAATTATGGGCATTTATATTTATCGAACCCCAAATAATTCCCATTTTTTTATTCTAAAATACTGAATAGCCAATTAACTGCCATCAACTTGGATCATGCGCTCGCCCCCTGGTCGCTGTCGCGGCACCGCTCGCTATGCTTGCTAGGCTCGTGCGCGGTTGGTCACAGTTCCAACCCAACCTATCCAGAAAGTTAAAAAGAGGCACATTTATTTTAACAAAAGCGTACCATCATTAGAAGATCAATAAGTTTTTAAATGATCAATTAAATATTTCCCTTAATTATGTAACGTCAACCGTGACAACTATTTAAAAAAGTTTCATTACATTTGTTTGACTGACTAAAAAGAGACACTTTCATATCTCTTGAAACTCTTTGACATGATCGCACACAAGTCAGTAAATTGACACTTGAGAACAAATCCATTTGACTATTCCTAAACTACTTACCAACGTCTGGAAAGAATGAAATTGTCTTCAGTTAAAGATTTATTGGTTTTCTGCCATCCATTCATTTATAAAATGAAGTGAAAAATCTTCAATCGAAGTCAAATTTTACTTAGGTACTGACTTTAATTAAACCGTCTTCACAAGTCACAGACCTTTAATAAGACACTCGGGATGTCTAAGTTCTAAGAAACAAGAAAGTAATAGACACCGTACTATGTCCTTACGTAATTAATTTACCAAGGTGACATTGTTGTTTTCTAACACAAAATAAGTTAAGTATAAAACTTGCTTGTATTTAATCCCTGTGTGGAAAACAGATGAGAAAAACAAAGTTGGGGTTTTAAAACAAAGAACATTAGAAGGTTTAAGAATACAGGGGTGTAATTATGAAACTGTTGTTGTACGTTAGATAGTGTTTAAGCGAGAAAATAAATATATATTTCCTTTAAATTAGAGCCTTTGGTGTATCAAGGCCCTTTCCTAACTGGTCGGTACGTTTGTGGTGCGGAATCGGCATGCTCGGTACCGAAAGTTTACCGACAGCATATATTTCAATGAGCGTTTCCTGATTGGCTCGGTATACGTGGGAGCGGGGCGGGATCGTTTCGGTACCGCGTCACATCACGCGTTTTAAATAACTTAATTTGAATTTGGAATTCTAAATGAAAGCAATGCGGTACCGTTTCGGTACAGAGCATAATATACCGCACTGCTGCAATGAGGAAACGGCTTTATAACAAAAGACAAATTTTGTAGAATATTAAAATTAAATCGTTGCTGCAAACGACTAAAATTCACCGACCTGATCAGCTATTATCAGTAAACCACAAGTCCCAGTTTGATAGTCACTAAACTAGATCGAAATCCGTTTACGTAGGCGAGCAAACATTAAGCCTACACTGATCTAGTACTTGCAAGACATCATGATGCAGTTACTCCTACCTAATAACCTTTAAGCCTTTCAACAAAAGGCAAGGAAATACAACATATTAAAATTATGTTTACACAACACACAATTGCGATTTAGGTATACAAAGTACTGGAACTTATGACATTAAATGGAATTATTCCGATGTTATACTTATTGGTGTCTCTGATTCATAACACTTGATATTTAATTATCAAGCGCTTGTTTTCCCAGAAGGGTTAAGCAGGTGTGCCATGCAACTACATTTCACGAGTTATTTATTTATTTATTTTATTATTTATGTACACACAGAAAAGATAAGACATAATCATAATTATGAGTACAAAGGTACTGCTTATTTGTTAAGAAATTTCTTCCAGCAGACCTGCGATAGGAGAAATGAGAAAGAAATGTAGACAATAGTGTGTGAGAACAAGAAGAGAAAAATATAAATAGGCGAAGTCTTAAACTAAAATATTGAAATAAACCTACACGTATAACGTAATAAATTAACATATACTTAAATAAATACATAAAGCTTAAATATATAAATATACATACTATAAGTATATAAATACTCACGGTTGAAAGGCAAGGTAATAGTGCTCTTTTACTCGATATTTGAATTGTGAAACAGTTTTTAAATCACGATTGCTAGGCGGTTAAGTAGATATATTAAGTATAAAAAAATTCAATTACTATATTCTTCTTTTATAAAGTTAGTTGGGCTACTCAGGTCGTCACACACTTTGAATATAATATAAAATATATATTATCTTCGACATATCGCTGACACCACACACAGTGAAGATAATATATATTTTATCTTAAAGGATTTTAAGCACTATAATATTATATTATCTTCAATATGTGTGATGAGCTTTAGTTTGAAGATTTTCATATCACAAACAATTTATTTTTAATACTTACGTAAAGATTTTAAAATTTAATTTTGCTGTTCAGTAAACGAGATAAATAAAAAAATAATTTCAAACCTTAAAAGGAACATATTCTACAGAATAAAAAAACCGTAGCTATTCGCTCTCAGGCAAGCAGTTAGTTTATGTGCTATCAAATGAAAACGCTGCAATGAACTGAGCAAGAGGGAAGAGCGTGCCTTAACAACACTTCAAACAAATATGGGAACATCTGACATTCGTTTAAAAATAAAACAGTCCGAATTTTCAAACGTGACGTAAATCGAATACAATTTTCATCTTTTAAAGAATAAGATTATCATCCAATCTTGAACTAAAAAAAAGAAAAACCCGTCTCAGGCAGTTTAAACTTACTATCTTCACAATTTCACTAAGACCCAAAAATATTGTCTTAGCTGATAGGGTCTTTGTACAATGTTATTTCAAGCGACACCCAGTTTTGCCTATAAATGAAAATGTTATGAATAGAAACGGAATAAATTCCGGCGAAAATAAATTGGCTCATTCACATTTCTTGATAATAACAGTCGTTTCATTTTATTTGACCTTGGGGTTTGGCAATTTTACTTGGCACTTATTCGTTTGCTTTCATTAAAATATATTTTTACAGCAGTGTTTAATGGACCCGTAGGGACACAGTTTATGACTGTGTGTTGTTATTAGTATTACTTTTTCAGACAGCATTGACCTTTAGATTAACAGACAAAAAGAATATTTTATAATATGTGCGTTTTCCAACTAGATTATTTTTCTACCTACAGGCAATGTTAAATTCAATCCGAACTTTAAAAACAAATGAGCCCGTAATCGAATTGTGTACAGTGATATGACTAAAGGTACGGTTTCCAAGTAGAGCGGTGGCCCCCGCATTTTGTCCGCAATTTACCGGCGAATGACTTCACTGAAACATTATTTGAAAGAAGTTGCTGTGTTTTCCTAGATAACGTTTTTTGAGACTGTAACGGGGTTGCGGGAAAGTCCGAAAGGGTGGGTTTTAGTCAGTAAGAGTCTGACACGCCCTCCCGCTCCACCCAGAGCGGGAGAAGTTATTTAATAATTTCCAACCCAAAAAAAAAGTCTTTAAATTCAAACCCCGCTGCCAACATTTTCATGACAGCCGTCAATGCGTCCGTTATTTGGCGGCCACCGTTCTTCTAAGAAAACGTAGCTTAAGACCAGGCCTGTAGTCCACGAAGGGTTAGGCAGCGATGAAGGAAAACATTATAGAGAATACACACGCACACGCCACACGGTGCTCCAATATAAAATTCTGAACGTGTGTAACAGAAGGGTGACAGTTAAACCCAATGATGCATGAACTGGCAACCCTAACAGATTGAGTGCAAGGGATTTAAGGGCCAATAACTTTACAGCACATGAAAAATAAATCGTCACACTTGTGTAGCTGTCATTCTATATGTTCAACGACATGTGAACAATGAAAAAGTTTATTGAGGGTATATGTATTTTTGTATCAATATTGAGCTTGAGTATTTCTAGTAAGATGTTAGTACTATTGGTACAATTACGCCTCTGCCTAATCCTTCGTGGATTACAGGCGTGATGTTATGTGTTATTAATAAGTAATGATTTATATTTTTAAATACATAAAACATTAAACGCACGGAGAGTTACTTTAAATAAACTTAAGTGGTTCTCTATGTTATGTGGTTTGGTTTCCGCACTTAGTTCGTACGTAAGTGGTTTTACAAACTTATTTCGATATTGAAATCTTGCAACTTTTAAAGTAAACTCCATCGCAGATTAATACAGAAGCAAGTTCCCAAAAGTTACTTTGAAACGAATATAATAATGTTACAAATAGCGATCTCATCATTTGATTACTATTCTCATTCATACATTCGCTTACGCTCCAAAAATGCCAAGACTCTAAACTTGGCAAGATCTCAAATCTGATTCGGGTCAGTGACTGAAACGAGGTTTTATTTCAAACTAGTGGTATAGGAGTATAATATAACTGAGTTATAGGAGTAAAATTTTAACTAAGTTTTAAGTTTATAATGACCTCCTCTATATTTTATGACCAAGAGAGCTTTCTAGTTTCATAAGACTTGCTATAAAAGTCTTGAAAGTTTTTTTTTTTTTTTTTTAATTTAGGTGTAAATGTATAATTAAAACTTAAACAGGTCGTTTATAAGAACATATTTTACAAATCAATTAATAAAAATAGCAAAATTATACACAAACTTAACTAAAACTATTGAAAAACTAAAATATAGCATCGAAAAATTCATCCGCATCGCTGTCGACTGGTAATGTACCCAAGAGACTGGCCGCATTGCCACGTTGTATGGCAATGCTTAGCCTCAGCCCAAGGTAAAAATCAGCCCTTGGGTCATTTTTAAATACTAATAACAACATCTTCATTACATTAAGGTTTCTGAAACACTGCCGTCTTAATAAACAACGCTTCAAAATCACCTATTATTTGTTGCAATATAACAACATATTATATCACGTCTGTGTTGCAATATATTTTGAAATACCCAATTAAATTATTTTTATAACGCGGGGACGTAATAAACAGCTGGTCTTGTGATATCTGTAATTGATGGATAGGCTATTTAATAACAGGAAAACATAATAAGGAAATAAACTTCCCTGATAATTTGTTAAGCCTCCCCAAATTATATGGCGTGGCACTCTATATAGCCATTTTATATAGGATGTTTAATGAGCACAAATCCCCGTCTTGTGATTCTGAAAAGTTCACTTCGAATCTTAAGAGGAGGCTCCCTAAATTGTATGTTAATTTGCATTAATATTCTGAAACAGTCACGCATACAATCAAAATGGAACTTTAGTGTATGATTTATTGGCTTGAAGTAAACAAGCTGAATTGGCAGTAGGCTGGCCATGTTTGTCGAAGGACCGATGGCCGAAGACTGCGTATCGGCACACGTATTGTGGAACGCCCCCCAGCTAGACGGATCGACGACCTTAAAATATGGCTAGGACAGACTGGATATAGAAGGCGGATGGGAGGGTGATGAGGCGAAGTCCTAAGTCCAGCAGTCGACTGCAATAAGCTGCGTTAATTGATTGTTATGAAGTTAGACTTTTGTTTTAAATGAAAACAAGTTTAGCCAGCTAAACCCGCCATAGTGATGAACCTCCTAGTAGTAAATGAAACCACCATACATTTTCCTTCACGATAAACTCTTGGTCAAACAAGAAAAACTTCCCTGCTTTCAAAGCGGACATTCTTTTAAAAGAAAACTTTTACTAGAAACTTAAACTGTAATTTTGTAAGGAAATTCTTCGCTTCTAACTTTTTTGTGTGCTAACAACCGTTTTCCTGATATAATGGACATCTATGGTTTGGTTTCCGCACTTAGTCCCTCAGGTGGAACATTGTGCGTGGGCCATGGCGGCCGTCGGTGGTTATTCCAACCAGCCCTCCTCCCTCCAGAAGTTAATTAAATCTCCTGGTCTGTTCAGAACATCTGTGAAAGATCTGGGTGACCCGAGGGTTTCTGTTCTAATCTAGGTGACGCCTGTGCATTCAAATAGCACATGCACGACGGTTACCTCAGCCTCCATGCTCGCCCCGCACAGAGGACTGTCCGTTATGGCTATTGTGTTATGCGTATTGTGTATGTGTGAAAGTGTTTGTTTAGCGAGTAGTATCCCGTGATGGTCCCGTCACCAGGCGCAGACCGTTCTTGTCCAGGCGTAATAAACGTCTGGTTAGCCTGATATCCAAGGATGGCATAGCTTCCCTGTCCTGCGGTGTCGAGGTCCACCAGATCTCCGATTGTGTGTGGGTGAACTCCTGTAGCCACCTGCGTATTTGGTTGAAAGGGATGGGTACGACAGGCTCCGGTCCTTAGACTAACGTGCTGGATCCTCTTCTAACAAGTTCGTCAGCTGCGTCGTTACCTAGCGATCCGCTGTGTCCTTTTATCCATTGCAGTGTCAACGCGTTACTCGTTTTAGTGCATTGTGACATTCTAGTGTTAGCAAAGTCAAAGTCAAAGTCAAATCATTTATTTCAAGTAGGCCCGTATAAGGCACTTTTGAACGTCAAAAATTTACAAAAAAAATTAATTGATTCTAGTTGCCCCTTCCAAAAGGTAGTTTTCGTATGGAGAAGAATGGGCAAGAAACTCCACCGTTACTCTTTTAAAATGTTTTACAATATTTTGTATAAGTACATTAGTTATATAATTATATGTGAGGACGATGCACCTAGAATAAAATTATTATACCACAATAGGTAAAAAGAATTAAGAATTAAAAATGAAGCAACAACAGAAAAACTAATTATGTGATAGATACATGGTGCTCACATATTTACAAACATTGTAAAAGTAGACGATCCTCCTAAGATTCCACAATTAATAAGTCAGTGTGCGAGGAATTGGTCATAGAAAGTAAAATGAATGTCATATAATAAAAAATAATAATAAAATATACACTTAAATTTGCAACCAGTTTGATTTTGTCTTGATTCTAAATTATCCTATGGAGCAGGACCAGCATGTTTCCAA
This sequence comes from Xanthia icteritia, assembly GCA_949128155.2. Lineage (NCBI taxonomy): Eukaryota > Metazoa > Arthropoda > Insecta > Lepidoptera > Noctuidae > Xanthia > Xanthia icteritia. The sequence continues at coordinate 6,924,580 of OX421942.2, read as the reverse complement.
GCATTCTTGTCTTGGATATAATCCTCTAATTTGTAATATGCTTGTTTACAAAGTGTACTTTTAATATGAGCTTTAAATTTTCTTTCATTTAATTGCAAAATATCACAAGGTATTTTGTTGTAACATTTAACACAGTACCCCATAAAAGATGTATGTACTTTAGATAATCTGAAAAATGGTTGATCTATTTTATCTTTATTTCTAGTATTAAAATTATGTCTATCACTTATTTTATTAAAAAGATGTCGATTTTTTCTAACATACATAATATTTTCATAAATGAACTGGCAAGGTACCGTCATAATATTAATCCTTTTAAATAGTTCCCTGAGAGATTCGCGGTGACGTAGATTATAAATGGCTCTGACAGCTCTCTTTTGCAAAATAAAGATGGATTCAATGTCAGCAGCCCGACCCCACAGTAAAATGCCATACGACATAATACTGTGGAAGTAACTAAAATAGACCAATCGCGCGGTTTCTACGTCTGTTAACTGTCTTATCTTTCTAACAGCATAAGCGGCTGAGCTTAACCGCCCCGCAAGAGATGTTATGTGAGGTCCCCATTGTAATTTCTCGTCTAATGTGATTCCCAGGAAAACAGTTTGATTAATAAATTCCAGTTTTTCTCCGTTCAATAAAATGTCACATTCGCTACTTCTAACATTAGGTAATTTAAATCGAATGCATTTGGTTTTTTTTTTATTTAGTACCAAATTATTTACCGTAGCTTCGAGGCAATATATTTTTTCCGTAAGAATTGTAGAACTGAGGCGCTGTCGGAAAGTATACGTATGTGAGTGTCCGCCCACACACTGCCTGATAAACGGTGTTGACCATTCCCAGCAGACTGTATATATTTATTTTGAGGACATGTGAGAAGACTCCTTTGATCCGTCAGTGTATACTCTCATATCTTTCGGGCCTGAGTAGTCACACTATTCTTCTGTAAGTATTATGCTGTAGTGCCTTTGAAAATGATGTGTTTTCGGGGCTTTGTCGTGATGCCATTATGGGCCGTCGCTTGATCGCATCTTCCTTTATGCGTGTATGCTTAACTCTGGAGTCTTTGCAGGAATCAATCTTTGCTGGAGTATTATCATTAACCCTAAGTTCCTGATAAATGAAGCTTAAAGGCGACAAGAGCCGCCTCCTTCCGCACATTGAGGTGCAGAGGCGGCAGTCCAAGCATTGCCGGTAGGGCAACAGTGGGTGTAGTTCTCATACTGCTAGTCATTTGCAACACAGGCAAGCTCCAGCAGTTTTAGATATCTTTTGGCTGTGCTCAGGTCTGTCCGGGGCCACCTCTATAATCGACTTTCTTTCGATCAGTACCAACCTACTTGCTAACATAGTACGAGTACTACAAAAGTTACTATACTCCACAGGTTTAGGTAGTTAATAAAGGTAAATAAATCGTAAAAAAGGTTTTTATAGATGACACTTTCTTGTTTAAAAATACGATAAACCAAACTAAATTTATTTTAGATTTTTACAATAGTTTCCTCTTTTATTAATGTATGCTAAACTTTATCATTTATTCATAAAATACTCTTCGTAGATGTAACTGCTGTAGCAAAATTTTTTTGTTAGATTTATAATATTATTATAATATTTTGTAATCTGTCTATTGTAAAGAGCCCAAATTCTAAACGTCAACGGATTATAATGTTGCTAAATTTAAGAGTATAACTGTGACGTACTTACAATGACAACTGAAGTTAGAGGTATTACGTTTAGTCGGTTACTGAACAGCTGTCTCGTCACGTGGTTTTTTTTGTTTAAGTTTATTTAACTACCTAAACCTATGGAGTACAAGTAAGTAAGCGTGTAACATAATACGAGTATTGTAATAAGTTTTTTTTTATCAGTAGGTAAGCATAGTTTCTTGCTCATTCATCTCCACCCGAAACTAACTTTTGGAAGGGACACCCAGGAAAACCTTTTTTTTCTTGTAAATTTTGACATTCAAAGTGCCTATTATAAGTCCAATTGAAATAAATAATCGATTTGAATTTGACTTTGTAATGTTTTTGAAAATATTTTAAAATTGCTCCACAATCACAGGACGAGAGATTTGATCAGTTGATGTAAATATTTTTATCAAAGAAAACGACCATGAATTTTTAAGATGCTTAATACTATGTGACTTCTTAGTCTCAAGAGCACAGATAATATAAAAAAAAAACTAATTCTAATAAACTAAACGATTAAGTGGGTATTATTTGTGGCTACGAAATATCTATTATTAAACGAAATTTCAAACGCGAAACAATTTTTGTTCCATGAAAGCCGGCTCAGACAAAGCTTTAGAGGTTTTCAATTTAATTGAACAGAACAATCATCTCATCTCTTCTTCAAGACAAAAACTTTAAAAGAAAATACTTTTATTCAATAAAAATTCACATTTCGGTACAGCATCAAACACAGACATCTTGTTATTTGTTACAAAAATATTTTATAAAATCTTGGATTTACTTAATATTCTTACAAACCGAAGAATATGAGAAGATATTGTATATTTATATTTAGTTATTATACTTTACTTTTAATAAAGGTTTTGTTTTTTATACATGGTCGATTTTCGAGACGGGGCAGCAATGGTAGGTACCTACCTTAACAGAAGTAGTTACAGAAAAACGGCCTTAGGAGACTGTCTTAATTTTTTTAGGAATTTTGATTTACATTTACAGATTTTGAAAATACTGTACCGTCAACAAGAAAATTGGCAATTTGCACAAAAAAATATTTTTTTGTTGCCAATCAATCCTGTTTCTTCAAAAGACCAAATGAGGTTTGAGTAGGTACTTACTAGAAAACTCAGTAATCGCAAAAAACTTTTCCTACCCTCAAAAATCCACACTGTATTTCAATAGAATTTTGGAAATAAAAAAACAATATTTAGCTTAATTTTAAAAAGAAACGAAATAAAAAAGAAGTTTCAGTTAAACAAAAGACATGCTCTCGCTCTGATTATGATTTATTTGGGATTTTTGTAGGATGTCCTCTTCTGCCATACATTTCTATGAGCCATTAAGTAAATGGCATGGTAGATATTAGGAGAAGTATTGTCAAAAATTTAAAAGAGTATGCTTCATTGGTCTGGTCATGTCTGGTGAGAGGATGAATGAAAGGCGACTAACAAAAGGTATTTACAAGGCAGATGTGAGTAGAAACGCCGGGAGGGGACACCCTAGGAGGACATTTATAGTGACCTTATTGGCGATGTTCTTCAGAAAGGTCAGGTGCGTAGTATTCGCAACCGGCGTGCGTGTATGACCAGATTTATGAACGTTAACGAGGCAAAAGGAGTATGTAAGGATCACAGCAGGTTGCGTTCTGTAGTTTCTACCTACCGCCATGGGACAGGCGTGAGTTTATGTATGTATGTATATTCGACCAGTTTCTAGTCATAGCATCTTCATATAATTTCGAAGCAACGGCAAATCTTTCAAACATCTTTTGTTAAACCAGCATCTCTTTTTACCGACTTCAAAAGGGAAGGACCTCAAAAAAAATTGTAGGTCCCTAATTTGTTTCGTACCTACTTTTGATTTCGTTTTGTTGGTTTATATAAAAATATATATAATATTATTCCACAATTTTGAGTTTTATTATCTTTTAATTAAATAAAACACAAAACAACCTCCTATCATTGTATATTCTCTAAATAATAAACCTCACAATCCAATGATCTATAAAATAGTTGTGATCAGCTAATTTTGGTACTTGTCCCTTCTTCTAGAACCGTTCAATCATAGCCCCTATTGTGGAGAAAGTGCCTTTCATACAAAATCATAATTCATACCACAATACAAGAAAATTTCTTAAGAAAATATTCGAACAAAGCTAATCGTTTTTATTGTGACTTAAATTACCTTTTTTTCTCGTAGAAGGCTTTATTGATTACTTGTGGGTGTTTTTTTTTATTTTACAGATTAGAATTAGAATGAGAATTAGGGACTAAACTCAAACTCAAAGCATTTATTTCAATTAAACCATTTACAGGCACTTTTGAATTGTCAAGAAGTCGGTCAGTCAGAAATATGAAGCTAGTTGCTCATTCCAAAGCGTAGTAGGTACCTATGGAGAAGAACGGGCAAGAAACTCCACGGACACTCTTTTAAATCAAAACATTACCTTGGCTTATAAGAATGCACAAGGTATTTTATGGAATATATTCAGCAAATCATAACATCACGCCTGTATTTCTCCGAATGGTTGGACAGAGGTGTAAGTAGATGCATTTCGCTAGATGTTTAAGTCCTATGTCATAGGAGGCGCGCCTATTGCCATCAACCGGGAACAAATCCAGACACCGGGCTGCTACTGAGAAATTCTTGATGGAAAAACCCAATAGTACTTTGCCCGACCTGGGAATCGAACCAAGGGTCTCATGCTGAGGGTCGCAGACTGGAGCGGGCCGGGGCTGCTTTGAAGCGGCTCCTGCCCAATCTAAGGGGTCCAAACGCCTCCTGCCGGAGGCTTTACGCGGGGGTCGTGCGGTCCATGGCCCTTTACGGGGCACCGGTTTGGGCGCGTTCATTGAGGCGGCGGCCAGCCCGCCGGTTGAACGCGTCCCAGAGGGTCATGGCCACCCGGCTGGTCCGGGGATACCGCACGATCTCCGGTGGTCCTTGCCGGATTACCGCCATGGGATCTGGAGGTAAAAGTCCTCGCGCACATTTGGGAGTGGCGCGAGGAGGCGAAACGCCGGGGCGTAACTCCGCTGCCGCGAGAAATCGCGGCACAGCGGACAGAGCTCCGGCGGGATCTCATGGCGTCATGGAGAGTGCGATTGTCGCAACCCAGTGCTGGGCACGTCACTATTGCGGAGATAAGTCCCCTCTTTGAGGAGTGGCTAGAGAGGCGCCATGGCGTCCTCACCTTCCGCCTGACGCAGGTCCTCACCGGACATGGTTGTTTCGGGAGGTTCCTGTTTCGTATCAGGCCGGAGGAAACGCCCGGGTGTCATCACTGCGTGGATCGCCCGGAAGACATGGTTGAGCATACGGTGGATGTCTGTCCGGCTTGGGCAGAGCATCGCCGTGTCCTCGCGGAGGCGATCGGCGGCGGGGATCTCTCGCGTCCGGCCCTAGTCCAGGCCATGGTACGGAGCGAGAGGGCATGGGAGGCCGTCACCTCCTTCTGCGAAGCAGTAATACTCGCGAAGGAGGAGGCGGAACGCGTGAGGGAGAGGCAAATTTCGTGCCCTCACGCCCCTAGCCGCCGCAGGAGACGCCCTGGGCGTCGGGAATCGCAGGCCGATTTCCGGCCACCGTAAGCGCGGGCTTGCGGACGATGAGCAATGGGTAGCTCGCCGTCCGATAAGGACCAGCAGTGCTATTCTGTAACCATCTCACCGTGAGAACTTAGGTGAAGTGAGCACGGAGTGAGCTGTCAGTCCCTAGCAGCAGGTGGAATGACAGCTCACTTCACGTTCACTTCACCTAAGTTTTCACCGTGAGATTATTACAGAATAGACCGGCAGGCCCGAGTCGACGGCGCGTTGTGTTCCACGCGCGCCTCAAAGAGATGTCAGCAAGTGAAGGGGTCCGAAAGGACCGATTCCTGCCGGGGTTGCGGGAAAGTCCGAAAGGGATACCGTGGCCCCTGGCAACGTACAGGCAACGGAAGGAACACGGGTGGGTTTTAGTCAGTAAGAGTCTGACACGCCCTCCCGCTCCACCCAGAGCGGGAGAAGTTATTTGATAATTTCCCACCCAAAAAAAAAAAAAAGGGTCTAATGCTCAGCAGTAAAATTGTTAAATTTGATATCGCGTTTTATCTAAAAGAAAGACAGTTCGCAAGATACAAAGTATAAAATTGTTTCTATATAATATCAATCAACTTCTGTAACATATATAATCACAAGAAAATCATGACATCCATCCGGTTTAATAAGACCCCTACCAAGCAAAGCTTGTATATCGAATTTCAAAATAATTTACAAGTGACCTCAAAATTAAACCAAAAAGCAATTTCCTACTCATCTCCATGTAATCCCTTTTATCTAACTTAAGTGACGTCACACAAGATAAACAAAGGTAGCAAGTTACAGTCGTTTCCAAATAAAAGCGGAATTTGAGACTACCCGTAATTAGGAATGTATTCAAAAGTATTAAACTGCGCAGACCTGCGTCCAGAATATAGCTCTATGTAAAGAAGAGCGTATACTTGCAACAAAACATTAGGTAACATAGTCAAACACGTTAATCCGTTGGTCCCGACTGTCATTCGTAGATCTTTGACAGTCCTTACAGGTAGTAGTAAGCCCAAAAGTCTGACAACCAGTCTTAACAAAGGGTTATCGTGTTAGCCAGTAACTGCGTTGTGGAGATCAGATATGCAGTCGCTCCATGTAAAACACTGTTATTTAGCTGCATCCTTTTTTTTTTTTTTTTTTTTTTTGGGTGGGAAATTATCAAATAACTTCTCCCGCTCTGGGTGGAGCGGGAGGGCGTGTCAGACTCTTACTGACTAAAACCCACCCGTGTTCCTTCCGTTGCCTTTACGTTGCCAGGGGCCACGGTATCCCTTTCGGACTTTCCCGCAACCCCGGCAGGCTAGCTGCATCCTTTGTATCATTTTAAAATTCTTACTGTGCCCAGCCTCTATGTTTTAGTATTGTTGATTAATTAAAAAAAAAAAAATACCTGCATAACTATGAAACCGATGAGGAGAGACAGTTGAGGGAAAGTACGCGCAGGAAAGATATTAGAAGCAAATTAATACCCCAGCTTAGGATTGTTCAGCATAGTCCTCAATATCAAGCAGTGCGGATTTTTAACAGGTTGCCATTGGACTTAAAAACTACCTATAATTTATAAGAGCTCATTTAAGTCAAGGCTCAGAGCGTTCCTATTGAAGAAATGGCTTTATTCGATAGACGTTGACATATCCACCTTTTAAAAATTTGATATGGGTAGTATTAGTATGTAGTAGCCTGTAATGTTAGTTATTGTAATGAATGTTTAATTTGGAATGTTATTGAATTTATTTTTATTTTGTTATTTTCCATAATTGATTGTATTATGTTATGAATGTGTTATTTTAATTTTATTTTTTTATTTATGATTTCAAACACAATGTGAATTGTTCCTGAATAAATTGAATTGAATTGAAATTGAATTGAATCCGGTTAGACTAGAAGCTGGACCCAAAATAGTTGGAAAAAGGGGGGCCTACTCTTTAATTCCGTCATCGAAGATACGTCCCCGTCCGAATGGAGTTCAAAATTTCGAAGTGAGTCCTACATCCGATTAATTAACTTTATTGGATTGTAAAAGAAACAACTGTCAAATCGTGTTGGCATTCATTCTTAGTTCGGGCCCCAAACTAATAATATGTCCGTAAGTAATACGGAGTGGGGAACGCTCCTAACTTCGACCAAAACTACTTACTTCGTGCTAAGGGAGTAGACCCCAAGAATAGGCAGATTGATTGATCATAGTCAAGGTTAACAAAAAACTACTGAAAAAAACTTATAAAACAAGACAAAAATGATCTGTCTTTTGTGTATTTTGGCTCTAGTGTGCAAACTGTCTAAATATACACAGCCACACAATGTTGAAGGATTTTGGAGCTTATGAGAAAACACATTTGTGTCGACAAAGTTTCCCTCTTGAATAATTATGATGAATCATTTGCAATACATTACAGTCGCCGGCACGTAACTTGGCAAGGATTTGGCGTATTGGGAGTAAGTTTGCGCATGTACACATAGTGCAACAAAAAATAATGATACTTTTATTGCATGTCATTATTCTATGGTTATTGCCATAATTTGTTTTTGAACATGTCTGTTAAGAAAAACAAGCGAAAACGAATTCTGCGCATCTACGATTCTTGCCAAGTTACGTGCCGGTGACTATACCCTGTAAGCAGAACATTTGCCGGTGACTATACCCTGTAAGCACATCATGAATTTGAACTAGATGCTTCTAGGAACGGACATACATAACATATACAATCAGCTTGTAATGTTCCCACAGCGGGGACAGAGGCCTCCTCCTCCGTGAGAGGGAATTGGACATAAATCCACCACGCGAACCCAGTACGCGTTGCTGCATGTCACATGTCTTCGATTTTTTTGTTCTAGGACATGCCGGTTTCCTCACGATGTTTTCCTTTAACGTTTTGAGAGCAGTGGTAATAAAATTAAATACACAAAGTAAAGTGCCTGCCTTTTTTTTTTTTTTTGGGTGGGAAATTATTAAATAACTTCTCCCGCTCTGGGTGGAGCGGGAGGGCGTGTCAGACTCTTACTGACTAAAACCCACCCGTGTTCCTTCCGTTGCCTGTACGTTGCCAGGGGCCACGGTATCCCTTTCAGACTTTCCCGCAACCCCGGCAGGCATCGGTCCTATCGGACCCCTTCACTTGCTGACATCTCTTAAAGGCGCGCGTGGAACACAACGCGCCATCGACCCGGGCCTGGTCCTTATCGGACGGCGAGCTACCCATTGCTCACCGTCCGCAAGCCCGCGCCTACGGTGGCCGGGAATCGGCCTGCGATTCCCGACGCTCAGGGCGTCTCCTGCGGCGGCTAGGGGCGTGAGGGCGCGAAGTGCCTACCTGGGTTTGAACTCACGACCTACAACTCGTAAGTCGTGGCCGATACCACAGTGCTCTACAAGAGGCTCTAACAAAGGCCATACAAATAATGAATTAGGTAAATGTGTTTCAAAGTTAGCTGCTACTTGCAAGTGTATTTTTATTTTATTTTTTTCTCTGAGAAGATGATAAAATATATCACTAACAAAAAGCGTTTTACATTTTTTTTTTCTATCATGCTTATTGTGACGCTCGCAAATACATTAAGGCATAAGCGTCAGGGTAACTCGCGAAATCCAAATTATCTTGTTTTTTGCAATTTGCTAGTCAGTATCAGGTTGTTTGTTGATCTAAATGTGATTCATTAGCAATACAGTTCTTTAAGTTCATATTACACTATTGAATGACTATTACATGAAATCATGACATTTGACGCCAATTCTACCTTAAGAGTTGTGTTCTTGTATTGCCGATTCCAATAATTATAATTCTGTAAAGCCATATTTTTTACGGTCGCCAATCATATTTTAATCAACATATGTACGACCTGACACTGACCTGCAAATTGCAAAAAACGTAAGAGAATTTCGCGGGCTACCTTAGCGCATCGGGGGATGCGCTAATGTAGCCCGCGAAATTCTCTTCGAATTAAAGGAAGGACCTTAAGGTTAACGTTCATGATCTTCCTGCCCTAGTTCCATGTTTGACTTGAGGTCGGTGCAGCACGTTTCTGCCACGCTCCCCTATTAATTGTCACGGTACATTTCACTACCTGAACGCAAACGCAAACTAAAAAAAAAGGCTAACGTTGTTATTCACAAAAAGCCTTTTAAACCCACTTTTAGGCTGTCAAAGGTCAAAGTTAACAACAAACTGAAGTAATAGGCGATATGATGAATTTTTAAGGTTTCGTACCTGTGAACAGTTCACTCACACGATCTCTTTGAATGTTTTACAGAAGTCCCCACTTTGCTGCCGCCCTTCGGTATAAATGATTCATGACTAGAGGCCAGAAATGTCGAAATGACGCTGTGTTGGTGTAAGGGCCACAAAAGAGCCGTTTAAATCTAGTACAATGTTTGGCGATATCTTCAGAATGTTGGCTTTAATTTTTATGCCGGGATTTTGGTTTTTTGAAGCTCTTTGAGATTTTTACGAGTTGTTGAATGGAATAATTTTGCAATTGTTGGAGTATGAGTTGTAGGTTCATGTGTCAGACAGTTTTTTCATCATTACTGTAAATGCCTTCATTGTCCTCATTTGCAAATGGAACTTTTTTTCGCCCTTGTGTGAAAAAATTCAAGGCGTTTTTATAATTTGTTATTCTAGTTTTTCTCTATTATGCAGATTGCTCCCGTACAGTCGTAAAATAGAGCATTAAAGTAAAACTTCACAACAATAACAGACACGTACGTAGTTGTATTCATCTTTTGTTATATTTTTTTCTTTACTTTAGTTCTGCAACTAGAACGCCAAGTAATCTTGAAACTCCTTATGCAGCTAGATATATTCTTAGATATAATATACATACTGTTTTCTCCACATACCGGGTTTTATAATCTGAAAAAAATAAAAAGTTTAAATTAGTTTCACGTAAGACAGTGTAAGTACGTACATAAAACTTAATCTTAGTAAATACTCTTATTGGTCTTTTTATAGCCTGCAAAAAGGTCTCGGAAACGTGAGTGTCGTTTTTTGAAATAATTAATTTCCTGTCACAAGTAGGCTAGAGCTAAAGTCCTTACAATTTCGATCCACACATAATCCTGTTCAAGAGTATACGACAATCTATCATCCAATTAGCAGCGCTGAGCTAATCCAAATAATGAACAACATGTTATTTTAACCAATCAACGGGCGTCGACTGCCTGTATGTACCTTTTGATTCGTAAACCAATCAATCCAACGCAAATTATCGCACAGATTTATACATGGTATGAAATCGGATTAATTTGTTTTGTTATTCAAACAATGCTGATAATAAGCTTAAAATTATTCATATTAGATCTAATGCCATAAATTTATATTAGTTCTAATGCCATCCATGTTGGTTGTTGAACCCGGTTGTGGCTTTAATGTGTTTATTCGGATTTAGACGGTTTTAATTCGTTAAGAGGGAACAGGGCGTGCGATTCTCCATACAAATGTATACTCCCTTTTTCTTTTTTTTTCATAAAATCAAGGTCTGCTGTAGTCACGTCCTTGTCATTTCCTTTTTTTCACTTCAACTTATCGGTAAAGAAAATATGACCCCCCAAAAATTACAAAAATGCCCCATTTTTACCGCCGTGATTAGAGGAGTACCAGACAATATCGAAAAGTTTTTACATAAATGAAAATGATAGGATCCTAGACGTACTCTTTCTTAAAATTTTAATGTAAAAAATTATTGAATCGGTTCAGTTTTCGAGGAGAAAAAAGGGGAATACGAAACGTCGATTTCGTAAATTTTTTTGGTGATATACTGAGCTGTAGCTATCCCTATCGCACTCTGCGGGGCAGACTTGAGGTAAGAAGACGGCAATAGTTTCTTCAAATACTTATTTTGAAATTCCTCGCAGCCCCTGTTCCTCCCTATCGCACTCTGCGGGGCAGACTTGAGGTAAGAAGACGGCAATAGTTTCTTCAAATACTTATTTTGAAATTCCTCGCAGCCCCTGTTCCCTCCCTATCGCACTCTGCGGGGCAGACTTGAGGTAAGAAGACGGCAATAGTTTCTTCAAATACTTATTTTGAAATTCCTCGCAGCCCCTGTTCCCTCTTAATTGATCAATATGCCTAGCCTTTTCCCAACTACAAGTTGGGGTCGGCTACCAGTATAATCAGATGCAGCTGAATACCAGTATTTTACATGCAGTGACTGTATATCTGACCTCCACAATCCAGTTACTGGGTAGCACGATACCTCTTGGTAAGACTGTTTGTCAGACTTTTAGGATTCTGACCCGTAACAACCGACCAAGACCAACGGATTAACGTGTTTTCCGAGGTACGGAGGGGTCTCGATATGTAATGGTTGGTCACCCATCCACGAACCGACCGCGGCAAGCGTAGCTTAACCTTCGATCGACCTATAGCTTAACTTTATGCTGTTATTATTTAGCCCGAGATTAGAGAGATTAGACAGCCTCGAGCCCGTGATTTGTTAATAGATGAATCTCAACACGTTATGACAATACCATCATAATCTAGAACAAAAACTTGGAAGATCATAGATAGACGGCTCCCTCATTGAACTGTTTTAAGAATCGACTGGTCAGATTAATTATCTCCAAGCTATTTAATACACATGCATCAGCTAATTAGCTGATAGTGTGACGAACCTAATAATAATATATTCTATAATACCCGATACCGGTGGGCTACTATTTTTAATATTTATAAGGTTGTTTTTTTTTCGTTTTATAAAAATATAAATAGATGAAATAAAGGAAATAACGTGGAGCATAAATTTCTGATCCGTTTTAACAATACTTATGCTAAATAGGTAAACAATAGAGTCGTTTTCTCCCTTAATATCGTCTCAAAATAATCCCTTTCAATTTATGAATAACCTCAAAATACACAAGAGCCTAAGCTGGGTTATTACGATGTTCACGATCAAAAGGCAGTTGATCTGTCTTCAGAATTGCTCTCGGAAATCTATCTCAGGATCCAGTTAGAATTCTATTGTTATGACATCTCTTCTCTGTGCTTGGCTTAGCATCAGAAGCCGGCGATTCAGAGTGCAAGCTTAGAATTTGAATCACAAGTCAAATATTCTTTGGAGTGAGAATTCAAAGGGAATAAAGTACTATCTTATGCCCGCGACTTTGTTCGCGTGAATTTTCATGTTCCCCATCCCGTCCCACCCCGACGCATTGCACCCCCCCTCTGTTACTCCGTTTTCGCTTAGCGTTCGTTCGGTTTTTTTTCCCTCGGATTCTAAGGACCTTAGGGTGATGTTATTTATTTATTAACTATGGACGACTTACAGCTAAAAAAAACAGAATAAAAAATAGTATGTGAGACTGACAGTGACAGCCAATTAAAAGTCTTCACTTCTAAAAGCAGATTGGAAGGAAAGAGTGTGAACAGCACAACACTGCTACCAAAAAAAAGTAGAGGAAAGAAAAAAAATAGTATAACATTCAAGCTTAAACCAAATTAATATACCATATTCAATACAAGAATAAAAACCTGAACATACAAATTTTTAATTAAAAAAGCCAAGGCTCAGACACTTTTTGGCCGAGGACACACCTGTTATGAAAGGATCTAAATCATGCTCTATATAGCCGTATATAGCCGTGGCTGTATATAGCCTATGATCTTCCTCAAGAATTAGTTCATGAAATATTTTTTTTTACCGAGTGGTAGTTCACGAGATTAGCGCGTTCAAACAAACAAACAAAAAAGAAAACTTCTGCTTTATTATTAATATAGATAGATAAAACATTAACACTGCTAGGTATTTTTACAGATCGTTTAAATTGACACAAAATGATTCCATTAACTGCTTTAAGAGTCATTATTCTTTGAATTTTTGTTCTGTTTCGGTTTAATTAAATATTTTGCTCTTTAATTAAAATTAGGTACGACCACTGCAGTGCTAATCGACTTTCGTTTCTGACTGGACTTAGCAAATTTGTAGGCCTCAATTATAACGATGAAATATACGAGAAAAAAGTTTTCCTCTAAGAACTTTAGAAAGTTAGGAGTCTGATAAATTTCTTTCATAAAATTTCCAGCATTTTTAACATTAAAATAAAGCGGCTGAGTCTCGCACATGAAGGGTTCCGTACCACTGTACAATATTTAACACTACATATTTTTAATACTTTGCTTGTACCTACGGGTAAAAATAAAAAAAAATATCCAATTTTTTTTTATTATTTGTTGTTACAGCGGCCGTAGTTCACATGCTGTGCAAATTTTAAGTAGACACCTATTACGGTTAAAAAAATACTGCCCTTTGACAGACGTACGGAAGGACAGTGGATCCTTAGTAATAGGGTCCCGTTGGAACCCTTTGGGTACGGAACCCTAAAATATAACTACTAGTTAGGTGGAGGCAAAGTCTGCTAGGGGCAGAAGAGACGCAATTTACTTCAATGCTAATTTTGAGCAATTTGTGTCAGCAAACAAGATATTTTTTTGACGAAGCAAAAAAACTTTATTTGCTTGTTTACTTTCAAGAAAAATCTATAAGACTAATATTTGTATACAATTTTCTTTGCTTGTTTTATGTATATTTTTATTAGTACATAAATAATATTTTATTGCTTTTTAAGCCCGTAAGTCTGACATCCAGTCTCACCAAGGGGTATCGTATAAACCAGTAACTGGGAGATCAGATAGGCAGTCGCTCCATGTAAAGTACTGCAGCTGCATCAGTTTAGACTGGAACCCGACCCTTAGTTGGGAAAAGGCAGATGATGATGCACAATATTTATCAAAATAATATTAGTGTCCGGGGGTTAAATTCCAGATGGAAAAACCTTTAACCACCAATATATATAAACAAACGAGGGTTCAATTGTTTTCAATATTTTTATTTTATGGGACCGAGTATCCGCATTTCGTGGTGCACAATATTAATAACGTTCCCAAACGACAATATTCCCATTTTTTTAATAAATCGTTGGGCAAATTAAAAGTAATTCAAAAGCAGAGACAAAATCAAAGTGTTGCGAGAAATCTGATCTGCAAGAATTTTATATAAAAACCGCAGAGTGACAAGGAAGGTCTCAGATTCTATAACAATTACGTAAAATACATTAGATATGCGCAATTTTCTACCACAATTAACGGTGTCACATTATATCTAGAACCTACATTTGAGATATTCGCTCTGGACACATTAAATTTCTTATATTAAAACCTAAAGCAGAAAATTCGCAGTATCGTTTATATGATTAATTTCAAGAAATTCGATACGGAAATTTAAGTTAATTTGGTTAATTACAAAGTAACGTGCTTCTTCCTGCTAGGATGACAACTCAAAGCGACCCAAATCAGTCCAAATAAGGACATCGGTAAGCAATTCATTTTACCAAAAAAACCATTTCTGCGAAGCTTATAACTGTCCCGATTTCATTATTCTTCATTACAGTTCGAAGGAGGAAATTCGTCTACAGTAATTATTTTCCATCGAATCTAAGAGGTCTTATTGGATGAAAGGAATAAATTAAATTTTGAAGTACTGGACGCCCTTTTGATATTCATAGCGCTTATTGGAGACACTTTTCCCTATGAAGTGTTTCATTATTTTATACGTCTTTGGAAATGAAAAAATCTAATTCCATTTTTCTTTGCGATGATGTCACGCTAAATAATATTTTCTTTAGTAAAAGATTTAAAATGAGCTTTTAATATTTTTGAACGTAGATAGTATTTTTAACCATGCCGAACTCAAAGGAAACATAATAAAGTCCTAATATTTTAGTAAAGCGAGCTAATTTATTCGAGTGTCAATAGTGTGAAAGCAGGGGATTTACTGGAGCGTTGAGAAAATATGTTCTGTTAAAATTAGAGATGCGCCGAGTACTCGTTTATTACTTGGTACTCGGCATACTCGGCCATTTTGATAGTAGGTACTCGTTATCGGCCGAATAAGTCGGTTTGATTGCCGAGGTACTCGAAAAAAACTCATAAACTACCTGACCATTTTGGATTTGTCGCCTTTTATTTCGTCGTAAAATCTCCAAATCAATGATCTTTTGCGCCCACTCAACTCATAAAGAATCTCACAATAAACAGTACTTCAAGCTTTACCCTAAAAACATTTTTTTGTAACTACGTAACTCACTCTGGGCGCGTGATATATAAACAAATGGCAACTATGGCAAGTATCTGATGCGCGTGGGGAACGGCGGTATGCAAGGGGCGAGGTACCGCTCGTTCGCCGGCCGCACGTTGCGAGCAATTTTAAACCTGTTATCGCACCGCATACCTGCGTCAACTAAACCGAGTTATTCGGCAGAGTACTCGGTTCGGCAAGCAGAATACCAAGCAATACTCGGTACTCGGTTACTCGGTATAACTAATACTTGGCGCATCCCTAGTTAAAGTATTTTAGTAGCCGTGTTCAACTTCTGAGAGAAGGATTGCTATTTCTCCCACACTTTTAGCCTAAAGATACTTTAGTAGCCTAAATTGAAGTTCCTCGTTAAGCCTACTTAAAGCAGGTTAGAGCTAAAATGTTAGCCTAACGGAGACGCGACCTAAATAAACCGACGAACTTTGAGGACTGACAAACTGTGAAGGACTATATATTAAATGTACTTAGTTTATTCATTTAATCTCGTACCCTTTTTCTCTGTGGACGTGAGCGAAACTTTGAGCTTTGTCAGTCAGATAATTAAAACTCTTGCTAACAAATAGGTATGTACAAACATCTACTATAAACAGAAATAAATCTATTCTAGCCATTTTAGTGAGGTAATTAATTATGCTTTGCTTCAAAACTGTTTGGATTCGGTCTATTTAAGTGCACTCAAAATACTCTCTACAATAATATCTCCCGAGACCTACACAGCACTAACTATTAAGTTTAATAAAATCGAAATTAGGTCCCAGACGACTTCCAACAGCACTATACCACAGTATAATAAAGTAACAGTATTGTGTCTCGACAGTGACATTGAAATAATTATCTACGGACGCTCGGTAGATAAACCTTCCGCGTCCGCGCGTAACTGCCGCGCACTCGAAACTGTTTCGTACTGATATACCTACACTAGATGTCGAAGCGCGTCGTTTCGGCCGTTTTCTATACAGACAATACTTTGACTATGCCGTTATGACGGTGAGTTTATGCGAATTAGACCCATAATACGTTTTAAAGCACCATTATTCAGAGTTTAAACTAGCTACATGGTTAAGTTAACGGTTCTTTGATAGCCCAGAGCACCGCTATTGTGTTACCCATTACCCTTCAATTGATTTTCTAAAGTTCCGTTGAAAGCCACAACCCCACATTATTTTCACTTGTTCCTTTTCTCCACACTAACGGCAGCTCTTTGACCACCTCGCTTCAATTTTCCAGCTAGAGTTCAAGCTGCACTTTGAAATCATTAATAGTGTGCTGTTTTTAATCCTATTTGGTTTTATTTGAAACATAAAGGGGTTGTTACATTGTTTACTGAAATACCAAAATGTCGTAAGATGTACGTTTATGGAAAGAGAACTGGTAATGAATCCAGTAATATGAGATTTAGAACGTAGGTAACTGGCAATAAATGAATAAACATGAATATAAATGTTGATGGATAGAGCGGGAAATGAAGGCCAAAGAGAAAATTCAAAAGTCAAACTAGGCTGAGAATCAGCACTTTTCGAACGTCAAAACTACATAAGACAGTCCCCCAAAACGCCCACCCTTTACCACTTCCTAGTGCTTTAGCTGGGAAGAAGAAGTGGAGCAACAAAATCCCCAGAAGCACAGCTGTCTGTTCAGTTAGAAAAAAATGATTCTATATAATAGTATCCAAAATGATATTTACATTACGCAACACAAAACATAATTTAAATTATAAAATTAATAGCCATATGACAGCTAGCACACGCCAATATACCAACCAAAAACATCGAGAACTATACTCAAGCAGAAATAAAAATAACTTAACGAAAACAATATCTAAATAAAAGCCTCCAGGCATAAAGGGCGTGCCCGCTTACATATAGCTATAACTAGAAGTTATAATTGATAAACTAGGACCATCGAGGTAAATTAAAAAATTATCGAGGTCGCTAGCTAACCCACATATTGCAATAAAACTCATAAAAAAAAACATTATAATGAGTAGATGAAGTAGATTAGAAGATGGATGGACTGTGTGTATATCATTCCCTGATATGAAAGAGAAGGGAGTGAATGTTGGGCACGCCACTATTGCGGCGATAAGTCCCCTCTTTGAGGAGTGGCTAGAGAGGCGCCACGGCGTCCTCACCTTCCGCCTGACACCGCTAATCTATAACTACCCTCAAACTATTAACAAGCGCCATCGGACGGGACAATGGAAGAAGAAAACGTGTTGCACCGACCCCAAGTAACATGGTACAAGGGCAGGAAGGTAATGATGGCGATCATTTGGTTACACCCGACACCGCAGAGTTTCACGCACCGTTCCGACCTCGCCGCAGAGGTTCACCGCGTGCGCGACCCCGAGTAAATAATACTCCCCCCCGACCCTTGTCCGATGAAACGCCAGCCCGTGCCGCAGCTGAGCGTGTAGTTTTAAATTCCCCTATTAATAATAATGATCACTCCTTGATCCAGCCTGTCCCACTACTTGCTGTCCCATAAAAACAGCGAACGCCCTAAGCCGAGGTTCGTACACCACAGGGGGTGCCCTTAGCGAGCGTTTAATAGTTTGCATTTATGCTCCTGGCTGGAGGCTCGTAGTGTAGAAACTAAAGGCAACCACAGGAAAGTCCGGTTAAGCAGCCACGACCTTAGTGGTACTGTTTGGATGTACTGGATGTACTGTATGATGTACTGCCTTCACCTTTCAAGAATACAGGCATGATTTTAGTTTTAACATTGATAATGTTTTTTCGATCGCTTCAGTAAGGACCTCATTTCCAGCGAAACTGCGAATCTGCGATTATGTCAAAAGTAATAAAACTACGTCAATGAAATTGGTACTAAAATACGCAGAATTTGAAACTCTACAACTTATTAAAAAAAACATTAAAAACTCAAAATCATTTGAAGTTATCAAAAAAATACATTATTTTTTTTTTTTTTGTTTTTTACGAAAACTTAGATAATTATAAAACTAAAAGATATATCAATATACATCGAAAAGACCCCTAGAAAATTAAATTACGCAACTTTTAATATCAAAATCGCAAGGATGCGATATCGGGAAGTGCTTTAATTTTGTAATATTTTGTGTGATAGTCATGCGTCAACGTACATAGGTACTGAAAAACAGCGCTGTGCTGTGGGTCCCCCATAGCACAGCATTATGCTGAGTGGAAGCCTTCTTGTCACAGTCATGACGTGCAGCTGCCGAATATTTTTGTTATGTTTATATTGTTGTTTTGCTTATATGCACGTGGTTCTGTGACAAATAAACCTATTTTTCTTTCTTCCTTTTTTTGCTTTTTTTTAGGTAGCGCGGCGCGCGGTGAGTAGCGGACCGCCCGCTTGCAGTATCACGCAAAATACCGAGACCTGAATATCGTATCTGTGACAAAGCGTTAATTTTTGTTTTGAGTTTTTAAGCTGTTCTATTATTATATTTTTTTCATTGTTTTAGAGAAACAATAAAAAAATATATAAATGTAATGCGTTATTTATTTTGTTGAGTTCATTTTCAATGTACCTCGAAGGTCATGTAATGCACGTGAATTTTTCAAAACAAAACAATCTTATGATTCTCTACTTATGCAAATTCAGGATTGAACATATAACCTGAAGAGTGTTTGGTTTGCCTCATCACCGTCGCGTCAGTACCACTGTTAACATCTATAAATTTTAATAAGACCGTATTTGCGAATAAAAGGATATAACAATACCCAGAAACTTTCTTGTCTTTGAACAATGCCCAGAAAATTTCCTGAATACTTATCGTTTCACAAACAGCTTTCAACATTTACACAGTCAATGTCAAACAAAAGTACTGAACGTTAGCACATATCATACATACATAATCTAAACGAAACTCAATACTTATAGCTGTGAAACTTAAGAGCTTCAGAATCGCAGCTTTTCGCTTTTCCAACCGTTTTATATCTTTTGTTTCTCAACGGAAGCTCTTTGCAATTCCTGTAATGTATTTTATTGAATGTTAAAAATTGGTACCGAAATGATGTTGAATCCAACATGGGATTATATTTTAAAGTTAATTAAAACCCATCATTATCATGTAAATCTACTCCGACACGCATGCTGCTGAGTTCCACTATAAGGTCTTATAGTGGAACTCAGCAGCATGCGTGTCGGATGTCGGTGGGTGGTATTAGTGTTAATAATCAGCTACGCAGATGACATGGTGCTGCTGGGTCCCACTGCTGGGGCGCTTCGAGAGATGCTAAAAGTTTGAGAAGCCTATGCCGAGTCACACGGACTTATTTATAACATAAAGAAAAGTCAGTACATGGTCTTTAAGGCCGCCGGTAAGTGTCCTGAATCTGTTCCACCCATTACTTTGAATGGTGTTAACATGGATAGGGTGTCGCAGTTTAAGTACCTCGGACACTACCTTACGGACGACCTTAAAGATGATGTCGACATAGAGAGGAAGCGCAGGGCTCTGTCAGTCCGTGGCAATATGCTGGCCCGTAGATTCGCCCGCTGTACGGGCCAAGTCAAAATCACGCTATTTAAAGCGTATTGTCAGGGTATGTACACGGGTGGTCTATGGGTTAGTTATACTAAAAAATCCCTAGACACTCTGCGCGTCCAATAGTATAACATTTTCAGGATGATGTTGGGACTTCCCCGTTTCTGCAGTGCCTCCGAGATGTTCGCGCAGACTCATACTGACGATTTCCATGCCGTCATTCGGAAAAAAGTCGTGTCACTTATGAGGAGGGTGCGGGGGAGTCACAACAGCATCCTGAAAACAGTAGCTGAAGATGTTCGTGCACCTGTGTTGAGGCATTTCGTTCGTCTGGTGATTTCTAGGGAGGTATCTCCCTATTGGTTATCTTGACGGGGCGGGGTGTCTCAGCACAGGGGTATTTTTATTTTTATTTTTGTGTGTTTTAGATAGGTACCTATTATTATGATGAGTGTTATTGTTTTGTAATTGTATAGTACTAACAATAGTTTCTAAGTTTTTTGTATAACTAACCCTTGGATCTAGTTGTCCCAAAATAAATATATTTGAATTTGAATTATAGTTAAAATACACTACAATATCCAATTTAATGGAAGCTCCACTATTTCATACCACTGCAAACTAAAATAACCCCAAAATGGATTAAAGTAAAATGGAAGATGACAATCGAACCGCTCGGGCAGAAACTATACGTTCAATATAATGCCAGTTTATCTGACATTGCAATTAATATCGATCCCGAAGTTGAGCATTCGTACATGAATTTCTCTTTAACGAACAAGCTACCATATAGGTTGAATTTGAGATCCACCTAGATTGAACATCAACCTTTGCCGGCAGGGACGGACTGGATGCGAAAGGTGGGAATTCGGTTGATGTGGTACAAATTGAAAGATACCTATGTTAACCCAGCAGGGAACTGTGATAGGCTGAGTGGATTAAAAGACAGTTAACAGTTAACCTTTTTGATCCTTTAGAGATCACGTCTGTAGGTAATGATGATTACTATAAACAACACTTAAAAAAGAGTAAATTAATATCAGGTCAAGATAGTAAAAATAAAATTATACAATCAGACCAGTCAAGGTCATAAGCAAGGAATTTCCATAGAGCTCGAACCAATTGACCTTCTAATCATAAACACTAAACACTCAATGAAGTAAATCATACAAGTACTGATACAGATCTTATTGCAAATAAAGACGTATCATTTTGCCCGTATCTGGTCATTAAGGGAACGTTATCTGATTGAGATAGATGCAGACAGAATATTAATGAAAATGTTCCTTTGCTTATATAAAGACTTACTTGTGAGCCTTTAATATTGTTACGATCCTCATTCATTATTTCGCCAGTAACGAATAGATCTGAAGGTTCATCTTGATTACCAATTACTCAGACTAAAAACGGCAGGAAATCAGTCATTGAAATCCCTTTCGCAAAAGCAACCGCAAAGGCATAAAATCACTCTCGGAGTAAAATATTAATAAATTCAAACACAACAATAACGCGTAAAGAGTACCAAAGGTATCGTAAAATATTAGTAGGTAGGTACAGTTGGTATACTTCGATTCGTTCCCCAAGGCAGAGCTACTATCCGGGGAGATTACTCCGGATTTTTCTCGGTCCGAAAACTGGCGAAGTTGAAAGTTTGCAACCTATCGAGCTACTTTGCTCAGAGTGTGACGGCAAATGTATGTGTTTGGAAACTTTTTAAAAAGCTCTTTGTGTGAAAATCTATTGGTTGGTGCGTTCTTCTCTTTTGGATTATTTTAACTGCACTTTTGAGTAAAAGAAGTGTTCGATTTATCTCGGCTGCTATTTCACTTTGTGGATTTTAAAGGGATCTGCTTTCAACTAGAGCTATTTTGGCCCGTGATCTATCCGTCGATCAGGATAAAGTACTTTTATAGATAAGTTGATTCTTCGAAGAATCAACTTTATTTCCAGCCTAATCACCCTTTGGTAACTATAAACTAGAGTCTAGATCCAGAACAAGAAGCAACTTTTCCAATGTTTGCTCACAATAAACTTTAAGCTGCATGCTATTACAGTATCGCCTTTACCTTTCAACTTTTAAAGTCCAGACTATGTCGTGTTACTTCTTGAACTTCTACTTATTCCACACGAGATACGATACGAGATACAAAGTCTGAATTCCCCACATTGACTTGCGAGAATTCTAAATGTTTACAAGAAAGTTCTCCTTTAGGTACTTCAAGTCTGTTTTCTGTCTTGATTCAGAAGCAAGTAAATAGTTGTTCTACCAAACATTTGTTCAGTTTTATGCTCAATTACTAAACACTTAGTTTCTGTATAAGATTTAATGTATATTGTGTCTGGTAAGACGTTTGTTGGTATGATTTTATGTAAAGCATTTTGCATAGTCTGCGAGATGAAATTCTCCAGAATATGTGATCCTAGTCAAGACATGTTAAGATAATTCATTGCTGCGTTGCTAAATCATTGTTGCTAAGTAAAACGGTTGTTATGAACAAAGATTTGTGTTTGTATTACAAATGAGTTATGGAAGACAAGATAGCCTTAATTTAAGGGATGAGTTCTATATTATGAATTAATAAAGCTCGATACTCGAAACCAGAAATTCAAATGGCGAAGTAGGTATTGGTTAAAGCAAATTGTTACACACAGATGAAGGGCTCTCAAAACTTAAGTGAGCAAGGAGGCAGGTAATGGAGGAAATACCAATAAGCAAACTTTCGAATTAGTACCTTACAAAACCAAATACTGTACTGTACCTATTAATTAATACCATAACACTCCAAAGTAACATGATTATTTATTAGCTATATTTTTAGCTAATGAATGATTATTCAAGCAAACATTGAATATATATAATACATATAACAAGTTCTATTGAACTAGAAACATCTGAGCATTCTTCATTATTCGATATCTAATTACAAGAACGTTTGATCTTCACTTCCCAATTAATAACAACAGGTATTCTGCACTACGGTATAAAATTGTTTCAATGCAATTCAACATTACTGTTTTCATTGTCCATTCCAAAACTATACGGGCTAAAGGAAAACAGCTTTTATGAACATATAATGTTGTGTGAGTACTGGTATTAAACTAGAGAGAATTAAGAGATTGTCTATTATATTATTATTGAATCTATTCTTATGAGACAAGGACCAGATATTTATGAATATACAATTGTTCATTGTTTATAATTCTGGACCATTCAATCCAGGTTACATTTATTTATTTACTAGCGACCTGCTCCTGCTTCGCACGGTTTTTAAGACTTGACAAAACATCGAGATTTCTAAGGTAAACGTAACTTTAATATTAACGTGTTACACATAAACCTTCCGGAATAAATTCTCTAAACGATGGTGAAAACCTCATCAAAATCTGTTGCGTGGTTTAGAAGAACAAGGCGGGCATACAGACAAACGCGAAAAGCAACTTTGTTTTATAATATGTATAGGCTTACTTAACTTTATGCAAAATAAAGGGTAGGTACTGTAAAGGTTGTCTGCAAAAGGGGATCTTAGGTACATCATGCAGGCTGGCAGAAATTATTCTGATTGCATGCGATCACTCAATCGAATTTAGAATCCGTTTTAAAATTGTAAAAAAAGCATTTGGTTTAGAATAAGGCCCTTTGTACACAGCACGGTTTCATTACGGTACCTACGGCGGCGTATAAACCGCGCCGTTGAAAAAACGTGTCTCTCAACAAGCTTCCATAGTGATCCATACAACACTGACGACCGTGCCTGCACACGACGTAGTTATTCACGGCAAGATAAAAGTGTGTATACAAAGGGTCTAAGACATTATGGTTTTAGGCGCGTAAAAGTGAACACATCCGTCTTGAAAAAAAAAAAAAATCTGTTCTAGAACCAGGGCTACCCAGGAGCCCTACAGTACAAAATCGGACATGCCTTAGACATTTTTTACTAGATTATATAATAACGTTTTCTTTTACCGATTGTATTATGATTCAATCATATTATTATTCGATCCTTTTTGAAAACAGAACCTTTAAAACTAGCCAATCAAATTCTGGATATGGACATGAAAATAGCTTGCCAACAACATTGTCTAACATTATAAAATTGGAAGGAAATAAGATAGGAGCAAACAATTTCCAACTCCACCCGAATGAAAGCTGTCGAGAACGAAATTCGATTAACACCTGGAAATTTCTGAACTTTTTCCGACGCGGCCGGTGTGAACTCAATGAGGTTATCAGCCGAACATACTCCTCGAGTCTCAAACAAAGTTGCCAGGTCACCTGGAAAACTGAGATGTTCCTAGAATTTAAATTATTTTGACATTTAGATCTGTGTTTGAATTTGGAACCTTTGTATAAGTTTTAAGAACTGCCGCTGGCCATTGTTGTTAAGGTATTTGTACACGATGGATGTTGAGGCACGTGAGCCGCCCTTTATTTCTAATTTAGAATTCGATTACACTTGGCACAGCTATATTTACTAGAATCCAGTATTCTATTGTTTATTAAAACAACCGATGCTATCTTTACAAAACAAATCCAGGATTCATTCGGCAATTTGTGTCCCACAACTTCGTTTGAACATTTTGGCAACCATTTCCATTTCACAATATATGTAACGACAGCTTTAAAAAAAATGAGGTTTGATTCATGGTTAAAAAAAACTTCAGTAATATCGTCTACATACATATATATATAATATAAATTCTGGTCTTTTTAGAATTAGAATTTCTATTTATGTTATTCGTGGAAGTAATGCATTGGCAGAATTTTATGTCACAGGTCAAATCGGGTTGGGTGATATGAATTGGAAAAACCTTTTATGAATGAATGGATCCACTTAGATGTGTACTAAGTAATGGTTTTCACGTAAATGTATGAAGAGATTTCTGGGTAAAGCAGATATTTTCTTTGATGAAATAGAAGATTGCTGAAGCAAAAAGAGCTGGATATTACTTGAGTAAAATCAAATTATGAAACGACGTAGGTATGGTATTACTTTTATAACTGAATTACTTTTAAAAGATTCCATTATTTTTTTAGTTATTTGAATACAATAAGCATATTTCTTTTGTAAGCCATTTGCATCTTGAGAATTTTAAATAAAATTCTGGTTTCCCCCTCCTAGCACGGAGACCAAGATGCACATCAGACCAAAAGTTTATTTTCACACCTAAATCTAAGAGACAACCGAACAGCATCCGAAGAAGATTTGGCGTAATACGACCAATAAATAAAAGAAGTTTTACATTGAACATTCGGCACCAAAAGTATGTTTCTATGCAGAAGATAAGCAACGATGGATGATATTGCAAAACTTGGAACACGGCCCCAGAATAAGGGGCTATGCACATTCTGACGCCGGTAGCACACCTCCGCCCCGAAACCATAGCGGCGAAACCGCAGTAGGTCAATTTAAAAGACATTTTCCGCTACTCGAATCGGATGCGAGAAGCGGAATACGACGCGAGTCAGTTCAATTGAACTACTTCGGTTTCGCTGCTATGGTTTCGCGCCGCCGGAGGTGTGCTACCGGCGTGAACGTGCATGAAAGTTCGATTAAGCTGTGTATACAAAGGTAGGTAATAGATTCCGCATTGGATTTGCGTTACTTCTAGCACAATTCCTTGTATGTTACGTAATACGTTACTCTTGGAACGTAAGATACAAGGAATGGCGACGAAAGCACAGTGTGTTTCTGGACTTAAAATAGATAGGCATAAGGCATATTTCTGCAATAAATAGGTGGAGCTACTATTGAAGATAGTTTTAAGACTATACCAACATATACATAAATATATCATCAATCTTCTTAGCCTTTTCCCAACTATGTTGGGGTCGGTTTCCAGTCTAACCGAATGCAGCAGAATTACAGTATTGTACAAGAAGCGACTGACATGTTATATATAAAATAGAGCCTAGATGAAGTCTTCAAAAGAATACTTACGAACCAATTTAGGGTTGGTATGGGTAATTTGATATGTTTTACAATGTGGAAAAATAAACCAAAATACACAGTTTCGTGTTATTACTTTATTAAATATTCTGAATACTCAATTGCTAGAAATAATATTTCAATAAATTTTTATATAGAATAATGCCAGCATGTTATGAAATACATGCCACAATAAAAAACACATCGAATTGCACAGGATTTAATTATTAAGAAAGCTATTATTATTTTTTCCCTCAAAATAATATTGCTTCGGAAAAATTTTCGATGAAACAATTTTAAGAATATACCTAGTCAAAAAGAAAAGAGACAATATAAAAAAAAGGATATTACTGAAAGCAGTCTTTATCAGAAACAATTATCTGAATTCTCCGACTTTTCAAAGAAAAAAACTTCGTCATACGATTTGATTACAACCATGGAAACGTAAATCCAGAAAAAATACAAGTAAGTATTCCTACATACGAGTATACCTTATTGGTGATGTTCAGAAAGGTCAGGTGCGTATTACTCGCAACCGGCGTGCGTGTATGACCAGATGTAAACGAATCAAAAAGAGTATGTAAGGATCGTTGCAGGTCCCGGGTCGACGGCGCATTGTGTTCCACGAGCGCGACCAAGAGATGTCAGCAGAACTGGCGGGGTCCGCTAGGACCGATGCCTGCCGGAGTCGCGGGAAAGTCCGAAAGGGATACCGTGGCCCCGTGCAACTCACAGGCAACTGAATAAACACGAGTGGGTTATAGTCAGTAAGAGTCTGACACGCCCTCCCGCTCCGCCCAGAGCGGGAGAACTTATTTGATAATATCCCAACCAGAAAATAAAAAACGATCGTAGCAGGTGGCGTTCTGTAGTTTCTGCCCACCCCCATGAGAAGGCGTGAGTTTATATATGTATGTATGTATTCCTGTTACAGTTGACGGCTTCGATACTATTTAATAAATGAATGAGTTTGATTAATAATGACGTAACTCCATAACTCACTACAAGGCTAAAATTTACGCGACAACAATTAGACACAAAATATTCGCGTTAATATTGCATGCATTGTGATTCTACACGATTAATGCAGTCCATTGGATTGTTTGCTAACCAAATAGCTCTTCCATTAATCAGGGATATTGTAGATATTCCGAATGTTTGGCGATGATT
Source organism: Xanthia icteritia (assembly GCA_949128155.2). Classification (NCBI taxonomy): domain Eukaryota; kingdom Metazoa; phylum Arthropoda; class Insecta; order Lepidoptera; family Noctuidae; genus Xanthia; species Xanthia icteritia. The sequence continues at coordinate 6,897,651 of OX421942.2, read as the reverse complement.
TTCATATACTTACACCATTTTTAGGGATGTAACGATTCCGATTCCTAACGATATATCGGCCGATATAATCGACAGGCCGATATATCGGCATCGCCGATTAAGATTATATACAACCGACATCAAACAATTCGATAAGCGCAAAAGGACGACGCGCGCACAACTTTGACAAGCTGGAGAGCACGGCTCTCCAGCCAGTCAAAGTTGAATAACCCCCCTAACTTTCATCGAAATCGTTAAAGCCGTTTTCGAGAACGTGATTACAAATGTATATTTTGCTCATTTAATAGTATAGGATTAACAGTGTCATCAAGAATGACTCCTAATTACAAAACCAAACAACAAGAACGTTCGGAGATTAAAGATACAAGGTGCGGTTGACATCTAAAGAAGCCTGTTTACGAGAAGGGATATCTGAAGATTGGACTGTTGCCAAGGGGCTTGTTTTGATGAACAACGAAGGCAACAAGGCGTCATGCTGAATCGGAATTACTTTCTGACAGCTCGCCTTTGTTCAACCACTGACCGGAGATTGTTACTCACGACAAAGTACCCACTTCCTTACGACGAAAATCCTGCTATATAGATTGTAGTGATAAAGAATATGCTTATGTCGATGAGAGTAGCTGAAGTTAAGTGTTTACGCAACTGTGATACGTTAATGTCAAGGGTAAGAAATGTTGATAGAAACAAAGTAGCTATGATAATGAATTGTGCAGATGCTATAAATAGTGAAGCTGATGAGCAGCATAAATAACTAAAAGAAAATTTAAAAATGCCAACCAATTCCCAAAAAAAAATCTTTTACAGAGCCTTTCACTGTCATTGCAATACTTTATGATAACACATTATTCGAAATTTATTCAAATACAGTTACCGATTATTGCAGACAAAAAAAACCATTTTGTAGACGTCTTGCAAACAATGAACTTCAAAGTAGGGATGCATCGATACGCACATTGGCCGATACGATACCGATTACCGATATTTATGAATACGTATTGGTGATACCGATGGTTAAATTAAAAGGACTGACAATAAAAAAACAAATGATTAAATAATATTTAATAAAGATACAATCACAAAAATATTCACAGTTAATAATTAAAATTAACAAGTTTTAACATATCATTCTCAAGTTATGCAATATAGGCGTTTTCGCAAGTCCGTTTTATGAGGCCTGCTGTACAAAATAGTCTCTCGGATGCGACAGAACGCATTTGAAAACTAAAGTACTTTTGCGCCAATCTTTTATACGCATTCACTTGAGTTTTTTAAACGCGCGAAATGTATCGGTGTATCGGTAAAATCAAAATATCGCCGATATATCGGTATCGGATGTACCCCTGCTACAAAGCAACACCGCAATTTGTTTTTAAAAATGTCACTAACTTACAAAGGGTGTAAAAAGGTTACCTTTATTGAAGTGCTACATTCCATTTCAATAAAGACATGGAAAGAAAATCGCACTTTTTTTCTCCAAGACATCACACCATTCGTATATTCATTCGAATGAAAAACAAGAACATGCGTTAATTTCGCTATAAAAATAAGTATAGGAATCGTTTTTTTTGGGTCCCATATGACATGGGACTTAATATAACTGGCGAAATGTGGGTGAACTAAAGGTACACTACTGCCTAACCCTTCGGGAATGATGTCAAGTTATATGTGAATATTTATTTCACAAAAATTACCCAAAGACGTTTACATTATTCTGCACAAAAACCAAATAAATGATGGAATACAAAGGATTTTAAAACGTCACATTTATGAAAACACATTACAATTCCCTTAATTTTAATGGCTGCTGATATTTTTTCATTAACTCTGACGTTTGTTGAGGCTGAAAATAATATTAATGTGCTCCAGTTTTCAATGCAATTTATTTATTACTTTTATGAACTACTCGAGAAAAATTACTTTACCTACTTAAAAGAGTTTCTTGGAATTTTTAAGGCAGATGTGAGTGGAAACGCTGGGAGCGGACGCTAAAAGGACATAATTATAGTGACCTTATTGGCGATGTTCTTCAGAAAGGTCAGGTGCGTAATACCCGAAACCGGCGTGCGTGTATAATAGATGTAATTCAACGTAAACGAAGCAAATGGAGTCAGTAAGTATGTATGTAAGGAACGTAGCAAGTGAGTGGCGTTCTGTAGATTCTGCTTTCCACCACAGAATATTTATGGACAGTATGGAAACTAGGCCTATTTGTTGATATAATTACCTACGCTCCATTGGAGCGTTAGGGTTGTCACTCAAATCATTAATGTTTGTAAAATTGAAAAGTGTTTTGAGATGACTGGTAGAAATCGTCTACTAACGGAAAAAGGTAGTTAAAAGCACTAAAAACTGTTATATTAAGTTGGATCCGCGAAATTCAAGTTTTCTTACGTTTTTGCAATTTGAAGGTCAGTGTCAGGTTGTATCTTGATCAAAATATGATTCACGACTATAACATATATGTATTTATAAAATTATTCATTGGAAACATCAATACAACTCTTTAAGTTAGATAGATTTGTTTCATAAGAACTTTTCCATAAGAAATTTGTTCTTATGGAACAAATCTAACACCGAGAGATGTACTATCAAGGTCGTAGAAGTGCCCCGATGCCTCTTATTACGCTCTACACACACAACTCGTGTCGTCTCCACAGATCTGTCATATTACTCGTTAAGTTGTTATTCTTATTATTTAAACCACGAACACTGTAATATCTAGAAGCCGAGTTTAAGCAGCCGTATGATACGCAATACGTTCGTGGCATTTTTCAAAAGATCGCGGCTTACACTCGTCTCGACACGGCACCCGCAACTGACAGCACTGCGACGAGCACTTAGGATCTCGTAAATGAGTTATAAACTACTCGAGTAAAATTATTTTACCTATTTAAAAGAGTTTATTTGATTTTTTTGTAGCTATCAATTTCTCTTGATAAAAATTACTAATGAAAGTTACTTTTTCTTTGGTTGTTGTTTTTAATCAAGCATAACAATAGAGGTTCTTTTACAAAGCGTCATAGCTCTTCAAAGACACCGACGTGAAGTGTGTCAGACTATGCACCCACATTACCACAATGTTGGTTAAAACAAAGGCTTAATAGGTTAAATATAATAATTAATTATTGTTACTAAAAATTGGTTATTTATAAAATTACTTTTAAACCTTTTGCCGCATCTGGTTCTGCATTTTGGTACGTTCGAGCACATTGCCGGAACATGGCTACGCTAATGTTTTCATACTTAGATAGTAAGCAATTTCGTCATTCTGATGACACTAACTTTTTAAAATAATTCTAGTTTTATAAAAGCACATTGCTTTATGTTTTACGCACATTCCTCACATTGCTAGAACATTGCTTTCATGTGTATAGAATCACTGTTTTTTGACGTACACTCGTCATCCTGATGTTCAACTGTATTGTGAATTATGAATTAACATGGTACAATTTTGAATTAGGCCATAGATATTGATCAAGTTACTATGACTGCACAATTAACAGCAAAAAGTCCAGCTAGTGGAAAGTGAAGTACAACCAACATAGTCATTAAGGTATGTTATGTTTATTTTAAGGTATTTTTATATGGGCCTGTGTCTCCTGAAATAAATGGTTTATTATATTATAATGATCTACAAGACTATGTATTTTTTAACATAATGATTTAACTTTTAAGTGTAAGCAATTAAACATAGTTTTTTTTTTTGGTAGTTATAATTAAACAGCACGCATAGTTTGTTTCTAGTATGTACCTAGTAAAATCAAATCAATACAATGAATGGAATTCTCGAAACTTCGATAATTATAATGTACTCCCAATGGTGACCTATAAGACAGGTTTTTCCTAAACCTACATCAAAGACCAGCTCTCACAGTGTGAATTTATATAATTCAAAACCGTTAAGTGCTACAAAACCAATACGAGAGAAAATAAATAAACTTTATAATTATTAATGAATTAAACATCTGATGCCCATTTGGCACTAATTGCGAGTGGTCGGCATCAATAGACACACAATATTCCGACGAATTTGTTAACGTGAAAATCAGTGTTTAAAAGGAAGCCGAACTAATCAATATACGCGCAGAAATAATTCAAATCACATTATGAATGGCGAGCAATGAGCCAAGCTATTAGGTGCGAAGATAAGTTGATTTGTTTACATGCATTCGGTGTCTAAGATCTGACAGCATGTGAGGGTTGGGTTATCAATGCAGCCGGAGAAAAGATAACAGTATACGCATCCTCATCTTGTTAGTATCATTGAGATGTGGTTAATGAAGAATTTGGTACTGTATGTTAAACAGAAAATGACATCTATTTGGTAAAAAACTCACCGTGAAAACTTAGGTGAAGCGAGCTTCAATTGAGCTGTCAATAGTGTTATAGAGATATGAGGAACAGGATGTAAAATTCACTCATCCTCTATAGAAAAGGGCGGATCCTCTGACCGAGGGTGTTGTTTGGTCGGTGGAAACTTATATATATGCTGATCGCGAGGTAAACTCTGCTTGCGCGATGCAGGATTTGTGTGAAGTCAGGTCTTTGATGCGCTTTGAGGAGTGGCTAGAGAGGCGCCACGGCGTCCTCACCTTCCGCCTGACGCAGGTTCTCACCGGACACGATTGTTTCGGGAGGTTCCTGTTTCGTATCAGGCGGAAGGAAACGCCCGGGTGTCATCACTGCATGGACCGTCCTCCGGGCGGGATACGGTTGAGCATACGGTGGAGGTCTGCCCGGCTTGGGCAGAGCATCAACATGTCCTCGTGGAGGCGATCGTTGGCGGGGATCTTTCGCGTCCGGCCCTGCTCCAGGCCATGGTACGGAGCGAGAGGGCATGGGAGGCCGTTACCTCCTTCTGCGAAGCAGTAATGCTCGCGAAGAAGGAGGCAGAACGCGTGAGGGAGGGAAATTTCGCGCCCTCACGCCCCTAGCCACCGCAGGAGACGCCCTGGGCGTCGGGAATCGCAGGCAGATTCCCGGCCACCGTAGGCGCGGGCTTGCGGATGGTGAGCAATGGGTGACTCGCCGTCCGATAAGGACCAGGCCCGGGTCGACGGCGCATTGTGTTCCACGCGCGCCTCAAAGAGATGTCAGCAATTGAAGGGGTCCAATAGGACCGATGCCTGCCGGGGTTGCGGGAAAGTCCAAAAGAGATACCGTGGCCCCTGGCAACGTACAGGCAACTGAAAGAACACGGGTGGGTTTTAGTCAGTAAGAGTCTGACACGCCCTCCCACTCCACCCAGAGCGGGAGAATTATATATTAATATTATTTGATAATTTCCCACCCAAAAAAAAGGTCTTTGATGCGTAGTTCGCATGTGGCGATGTAGATGCCGCCACATCACTCCCCTCCCCCGACGTGATACCGCCACAGTGTCAATCCATATAGTATCAGGTTGAAAGACAGGTCACTTCAAGCTCACATCACCAGTTTTCACGTTGAGATTTTTACAGAGTAAACCGGCTGGTCTCGATAACCGTGCTTTGCCTGAGATGTTATGGCTCTTAGTTCGATATATCGATCTCATTTGTGTAATTACAACAAAAACTTCTAATCAGATATTTCATAACATTTATAACACGTCCACGAATGGTTGGGCAGAAGTGTACTCACAGTAGATTATTTTTTTCTTTGTAAATAATTTTATCCTATAAAACCTTACAAACAGCGCATTTTAATTATTATCACGGTTAAAACGGATAAACTAACTTTCGTGCCACTAGCCAACACGTAGAACGGTGCCAAACACGATTGTTTATGTTACACTTATTCTACATATATCCTTCATTGTTACTAGTTTCTCTCCTATTTTAGGTATTAGACACAGATACATTACGATCTCTTGCAGAAATATTGTTCCCATACAAATTTTTTTTTTTGAGTGAATTGTCTATAATGAAAAATCCACTTATGAGGAGACCGTCATCCGTGAATTTGAAGACCCATTGTAAACCACCTAAAACACAAATGGAACCCGTTGTCCTAGTTATAAAACATTTGTAACCGAATTTACAGCACAAAAAGGAGCATGACGCTACGATTGCAACTATGGAGGCAAAAGGTCAACACAACTGCAAGTCACTGAAGTGACTAATAGATCGAGTTTTGACACTTAACACAAGGACCAAACCTAGAGTACACTGCTATTACTTTTTGTACACTCAAACAAACTACTGAGCATACAGGCAGCTAGCTAGCAACTACTTTTGAACAATGTTGTGCTGAGTAGTCAATTCATTTACACCGCTCTCTTAAATATACCATAAGCATAAAAAATATTATCCTGCATCTATCCAATTTATGTGCATGTCTTCTTCTTCCATTCTTCTCTATTATTCGTCATATCAGAAGTAAAAAAAAAAAAGAATTGGCAGTGTACTGGAAAGATAAATATTTTTGCCTGTATACCGAATAGCTTCTTTGACCGTACTTATAGTGGTTTGTCATCTGCTGTGTCATTCAGAACGCTCAATGTAATCAGATGGTCAGCGTTTAGCTAGAATTACTTGACAGTTTGAAAGGGACGAGATACAAAACTTTTAAGTTAGACTCGTTAAACTTACTTAAACTAGTTGGTTCGGTAGATTGATTTGAGTGACTCAATGTTTTTAAGACCATAGTTCATCATTCTTATTCAAATTCAAATATATTTATTTTGGGACAACTAGATCCAAGGGTTAGTTATACAAAAAACTTAGAAACTATTGTTAGTACTATACAATTACAAGCAATAACACTCATCATAATAATAGGTTCCTATCTAAAACATACAAAAAATAAAAAATACCCCTGTGCTGAGACACCCCGCCCCGTCAAGATAACCAATAGGGTGATACTTCCCTAGAAATCACCAGACGAACGAAACGCCTCAACACAGGTGCACGAACATCTTCAGCTACTGTTTTCAGGATGCTGTTGTGACTCCCCCGCACCCTCCTCATAAGTGACACGACTTTTTTCCGAATGACGGCATGGAAATCATCAGTATGAGTCTGCGCGAACATCTCGGAGGCACTGCAGAAACGGGGAAGTCCCAACATCATCCTGCAAATGTTATTATATTGGACGCGCAGTGTCTAGGGATTTTTTAGTATAACTAACCCATAGACCACCCGTGTATAGACCCTGACAATACGCTTTAAATAGCGTGATTTTGACTTGGTCAGTACAGCGGGCGAATCTACGGGCCAGCATATTGCCACGGACTGACAGAGCCCTGCGCTCCCTCTCTATGTCGACATCATCTTTAAGGTCGTTCGTAAGGTAGTGTCCGAGGTACTTAAACTGCGACAACCTATTCAAGTTAACACCATTCAAAGTAATGGGTGGAACAGATTCAGGACACTTACCGGCGGCCTTAAAGACCATGTACTGACTTTTCTTTATGTTATAAATAAGTCCGTGTGACTCGGCATAAATGCTTCACAGACTTTCAGCATCTCTCGAAGTGCCCCAGCAGTGGGACCCAGCAGCACCATGTCATCTGCGTAGCTGATATTATTAACACTAATACCACCCACCCGACATCCGACATTATGCCCTTATCCCTTTATTTGGAGTTGGCGCAACATAAATATAAATCTTCTCTATTAGTCGTCATCTTGGTAGTGATGCCCTTTCTAGCCATATCATCTTTCACACAGTCTATCCATCGTTTCTATGGTCTTCCCCTACTCTTTAAAATTTCCAACTGATATAAAATTTAGGCACCTACTCGATTAAAAGATTTGATGATTGTATTAAACAATTTTCTCACTGCAGTCTGTTTAGGAATATGAATACTGGATCTTGAAATCAGAATTTTGTAGTTATAATTTCACAATCACAGAAAGAAAAGAAAAAGAAAGAAAATACGTTTATTTGCGGTAAACATGACGCAAAAAAGAACACAAAATTATAAAATGGAAACAAGTTCAGGGAAAATATGCGTCACATTCACGCAAAACGGCCATCGCTCAGCATGATGCTGCGACCCTATGCAAGACAGAACCCCAGCGCTGGTTTTCAGCGACAGCCGGCGTTGACGTTATGACGTCGACCGGTGCAGCATACCATGAAATATAATTAAGAAATAAAAATAAAATAAATATACAGTAATTAATTCTACATAAATATAAAAAAGTATAATATTTAAAAATGACATACCTAGTATCTCTATGTAGTCTGTGGTAATCGACTCGCGCGCCGTCGGCTTAGCGCAGATGCGCGTCTGTGCGCGCAGATGTCAGAAAACTATTTGTATGACAGAGTGGCAGGCAGATTTTCATTTGCATTAGCTAAAAATAATAATACTAGCTTATTATTATTCCACTGCAGGGCAACGGCTTCTTCTCATAATGAGAAGGCACGAGCATTGATCACCACGGTTAGTGAAGTAGCGAGTTAAGTCCCTTGGCGTCTGCATATAAGTGACACTTCACAGTGAACTGTCAGTTTTGACTGACGTTTGGACTTGCTACTTGTACTAAACTCGCTACTTGCCTCTGCTGGGACACAGGCCTCTTGTCTACGAGAGGGAGTGGGCTGTAATCTACCACGCGGGAACAGTGCGGGTTTGTAGATGTCACATGTCTTCGAATTTTTGGTTCTAGAACATGCCGGTTTCCTCACGATGTTTTCTTTCATAGTTTTGAGAACAGTGGTGGTGAAATTATTTACATAAAGTAAAGCGCCTGCCTGGGTTCGAACCCACGACCTACTACTAACTCGTAAGTCGGGGCCGTTACTGGCCACCACGGCTAGCTACTTAACTAATGCAAATGTTAATCTGCCGTTAGAGCTGAATCCATTTTGGCAAACTGCGGTAAGATATGTCTTAGTTCAGATGTGCTGGATTAATATTGCTTCTCGTTCAAAAGAGAATTAGGCACAGGATTAGTTCTCGTTAGACTGCCTGTTAGGACTCGTTGGTCTAGTGGTCGCAATCGCTACTGCTGAGCGTGAGGTCCTGGGTTCGATGCCCAGGTCGGGAAGTGTTATTGGGTTTTTGCTTCAGGAATTTTTCAGTAGTCTGGATTTGTGCCTGGGTGATGGCAATAGGCCCGACCCCTATTACTTGGGACTTAAACATAACTGGCGAAATGGGTGTGCTACCAGGAACACCTCTGCCTAACCCTTTGGGGAATACAGGTGATGTTATGTTATTATTTCTTGTCCAAATAATATAAAATAATACAATCATATTTATTAAAATAATATAATATGAGGTTACAGATCATAATATGAAGCCTCTGAATCCCAAAATAGGTAAAAATCTGTATGCCAGGAGTCAGAGAATATTATATACATATAATAGTGGTTTCAAATAATTTTACTAAAATGTGTGTACTGTTTCTGGCAGCTATGTGACGGGATGTTTACCTACGTTAAATGCTAAAATGTTATGTCTGTTTAGTTAATGAATATTTCAGTAACATAGATTTGAAAATTAGATTTATTTAAACTCTATTCGTGGTGCCTAATAAATAAATCACAATCATAAATTTTAATGCCGTATTGATAACTTCTGTTATTTGAATGGTTTAATGAAATATGTCAATTTATCATTCGGATTAGAAGTGTCATAAATTTTATTACAAGCATTCATAATATTATATTTAGACAAGATTTGGTATTGTCAAAATACAAACTAACTATAGTTGAGTGCGTGCAAGATCGTCTGCGGGTGACTTGTGGCGTTGGCGTGCTTAATTCTATGTTGTGTAGGTAAGTAATATTTGAAATATTAAATCTATATTTATTTATTTATTTAACGCCATACATCAATTACACCAACGGAGCAAAAAATTACTTTCATGTCCCGGTTTCCATCTATCATGTCCGTGGTGGACATGGACGGGCGGCGATGGATCACGCACACTCATGCAGCGTCAAGAGACACTTCTCCATAGTTCCATAACTCCATCCATATTGCGCACATTCTTTGCAATTTTTAAGATTCAATAAAAAAAACTGTGAAAAAACAGAAAATTTAATCTTAATATTATTAATCTTATATTAATTTAAATTAATTAAATAATTCTATACTTAATGTACATAAACGACAAGACGGTGGCATACGATTAACTCCCGCACCCAGACTTGCGCGCAGTCTACATACTAATTCCATGAAACAAACAAAGACAACAGAGCATAGATAAAAACGCTCAAAATCTATTCTCAATCTCATCTCAGCGCCAATCAATGTCAAAACCTTGTCAAAAATGTAACAAAATTAGAGAAAGAAAAGAAAGAAGAAAGAAAATACATTTATTTAGCGCAGAATAAAAGGAGAGAGAATTCTATTCTCTCTCCTTTTAGTCTGTGCTAAATAGAAGACGGAGAGCTAGAAGGGGAGGGAGGTTAGAGGTATTTTTGACAAATGGGACCCCTTTAATTATTAAGTTTATTTTATTTTTATTATTTGTTGTTATAGCGGCAATAGAAACGCACAATCTGTGAAAATTTCAACTGTCTGCCTATAATGGTTCATGAGATACAACTCGCTGACAGACAGACGGACAGTGGAGGGTTAGTAACAGGGTTCCGTTTGGAACCCTTCGGGTACGGAACTCTAAAAATAAGGGAATTGTCCATCCAGATCCAGACCCATGGTTAACATGGGTCATCTGGATGGACAATTCCCTTATTTCGTTCTAAATATGGAAGAAAATGATTGTACAACAACAGGCAGTTCTTTTGAGCCAATCAACATCACTGGTGTTCCTAATAGCATTGTTCTCTTTTGTGAAACACGTCACATCCATTACATACCTGAACAAATTTCCGTTTACAGAAGCCTGGAGGCTTTAAAATCTTGCTGTTACGCAGTATGCATAGCCTCAGTCATTGTCCGTCTCGTATCTTGCATCTTGCATGCATCCACAATAGAAATGCGCCTTCAGGCAACCATTGTTGTTGGACAAGCAAGCAAATTCCGCCATTTTTTATTCCCTTTTCAGACACAATACCCCAGTTTTTTCCGCCGTGAACAAAAACCAAGGATAGAAAACAATTGCCAGTTTGGAACGTGGAGTTTTGAAAAACAGACTAAGTTGGAATAATGGGGATTTTGGAGCTTTCTGTCCAAAAATGTGTAATTGTTGGATAGGGACAAAATAGTTGGAATAGTGTGTAATTATTATTATACTAATTTATTTCCTAACCTAGTGTTAGTAAAAGTACAAGTTTAGTAGTCAGGCGCTTGCCCTCGTGTGAAGGCCTATCCAGTGCGCCATCAGTACCGAGTCCCATCGGCCGGCGCACGCGCCCAGGATGGCACTGTAATGTTTGTTTTTAGTTTCAACGTGAACTTTGATGATTACCTCTGCAAGCGATTTCTGGCATATTCTAGAGGAGTATCTGAAGGTACTCGGAAAGAGACGGTTTTTATACATTTTATTTTTATAATTCTGTCTTGGCTCTTCAGTTCAGTCATTTTACAAAACAGTTAATCCCCTACACAGTATACACATATGTGTTGCCATTAAGCCAAATATGATGACTATTTAAACTTTATTACCAAGCTTAATAATTTTAAGTGCCCATTGTACAAAGCAATTTTAGCAACCACATAAAAACATTCGCTTTCATAAAACGGTTATTAGGTACAGAAGCAAACATCGACGCTCGTTAAAATCCATAACAACAAAGTTCAAAGTGTAAAATAATTAACACGGAACACAGCTATTGTCTTTTCAATTAAAATCAATGTCTCGAGAGCAGATGTGTGTTGATAAAGGCGCGATTCCACCAGCGGCACTGTACTGCACACTTACACAGAGTACGGCACAAATTTCTCTTCGGCGGACTTGGATCATGTAAACATATTAAGCATACAAATGTGCTGCACTGTACGCTTACTAAGGTTACACACAGGTTTGCCAGTGGAAACAGAGACTGACGGATCTGCAGCGTACGTGCACTGCACAAAATGTTTGTGAACAAATATTTGGTGGAATAACTCCTTATTACTCCCAGTTGGTCGTAATTCACACCAATTTTTGTAGGACTTACTTTTTCTACGGCTATTTGAGCTGAAGTGGTTTTCATTTACATTTGATTAAGAGTATAATTTGGCTATTCTTTTAATGGCTGTGAGAGAGGAGCTCGTGGCTAAATAATAATAGCCACACGATCCAAGGTTAAGCTACGCTTGCTGCGGTCGGTTCGTGGATGAGTGCCCTTCCATTACATATCGAGACCCCTCCGTGCCTCGGCAAGCACGTTAAACTGTTGGTCCTGGCTGTCATTCGTATATCTTTGACTGTCGTTACGGGTAGTCAGAAGCCCAAAAGCCTGACAAGCAGTCTCGCCAAGGGGTATCGTGTACCCAGTGGGTTGTGGAGGACAACCCAGCCCATGAAAAATACTCGTATTCAGCTGCTGTCAGTTAGACTGGAAGCCTATCCCAACATAGGTGGGAAAAAGCTACGCTTTTTTTAATGGCTGCGAGACAATGTTTCACTGCTGCAACTATTAGCGGTTTCACTGTTCCTAAAGGTTTATTGTTTGAAATATTTACGGTTGTGCGTACAAAAGTTTAGTAGGGGTTATCCAAATAGTTCTGTACTTTATCGAAGCCTAATATTATGAGCTGGTGTAGTTTATGATCAGGTCATCAACTTACTTTTCGATGGGATCTTTTCTTTTCTTAACATTTCTTCTTTTAATCTACATTTCATTAATAGCATAATTGCACTGCTCTGGAGAAAATAGAGGATGCTCATTTAATAGTACAGGATAGTTCTTACTAATTCCATGCTGCCATGATATTAGGTACTTACTAATTCCATGCTGCCATGATAGTAGGTACTTACTAATTCCATGTTACCATGATAGTAGGTACTTACTAATTCCATGTTGCCATGTCATTATTATAAGGTAGCCATTTTGTTCTAAACTTTGGGCGACCGAGCTCTGCTCGGGTGAAAATACGGAGAAACGATTGGACGTCGATTTGTCCTAGATATGAAAATGAAAACCCGTATATTGCAACTTTCATCGAAATCGTTAGAGTTGTTTTCGAGAACGTTATTACAAATATATATAATATATACAAATATTGCTCGTTTAATAGGATAAGATTAATCTTATACGCAAGTGCCATATTCAGACCGTAATCTAATCGCCCAGATCTACCCACCTAACACTGATAATGGAAAACGTCAAACCCCATAACGTCACTACGTCTAAATACCCGTTCCGTTTTCGACTGGGAATTTCAGACCGAACACGCATATACGAGTAGGTACTGTTAAATGAAACGACGATTAGGCTCGGATACTTGATGAGTCAAATTGCGTTAGCTGTTGGAGCGGCAGGAATCTGACGGCTGCATGCGGCTTTTGGCGAACGACTACTGTACCAAACGGCTGCCGAATGAACGAGCCACCCTTCGGTGTCCAAGGAACGAATGTTGTAGCTCCATTTATAATTTATTTATGACTGTATATGTCACAGAATAATAGAAAATCGATTTTACAACCGTACTAGGATTCTCCTTGATAGTTTTTTTTTCAATTATCCCGCTACATCAACTTGTTTAACTTGCTATAATTTAGCTAGTTAATAAGTGAACATTTTCCAGACATGTAAAAGATACAGGTGAAATAAGTAGGTTTTTTTAACGTTTTCATAACGTTCTTATAAAACTTCAAATTGACGTGGATCTAACGCTCGCTCGCAGCTCGTTAGGAAACTCAAAGAAATGCTTTGGAAAAAGAAGATACAAATTGTGTAAAAGTTAGTTTTGATTGTTATCGAATTACGTTTCAGCGAAATACCTATGTGATGTAGACTAAACAAGGGCAGCTCATTAAAAGTTCCATTCATATTATGATGGAAGTAAACGCAATAGCTACATGTAAATGTGAAGATTTTTTCTAAAGCATGGTCATCAAAATCGCTTATCACCTGGTGATTATAGACTCCAAGTCTAGACCCAGACTAGTTCTGGAACCAGGTTCTAGACTACCACTAATTGTGTACCACTTTTTAATAAGTCGAGATTTTTGAAGTGAAAACTTCTTTAGCGGCGTTGTGCACTTTTTTGTGGTGGGTAAAAAATGTTAAACTAGCGTCAGGTCACGTGACCTGATCGAAAATTCGTAAGACGGAGGGAGAGTAATACCAAAATATCAAAAATGAACAACATTAATATTCAAGTTTTCACTTCTGCCTGCACTCCCGGAGTGCAACCCGTTGTTTTTTTTTTCTTTATGGCACCTCTTTAGGTCAGCTAGCCGAATATCAAAAAACATTTGATGACACTCACACTCCACAAAATCATTTAAATAAAAAGCGACTCCTGCTACGGCACAATAAAATGCAGTTCAGGTCGCACAGCGTTAATCACCTACAGTTATAAGTTCCTCACCTAGAAGTTTCCTCTTTTTCTATCGCGTGACTCTTAAGATCTTCTGACTCCGTTACACTCACTGAATTGGCCCAACAAGACGGGCCGGCCGCGTACTTGTTGCTTCATTCATACCTAAACTGCGGAGTCGCCCACCTGTATTCATCTGTGGCCTAGGTTTTAAGGGGGAGGCGTGGAAATAGATTCGCTGTTACAATCTATAATAGATATTGTAAAGAAAACTATTAAAAAAATACAAAAACATTTTAATTTCACATGAAGCCTATGAATCATAAGAAAGACAATAATTTAAAACGAAAAAACAAACGAATAATTTGAAAAACGGTGAAGGGAAACATCCTGAGGAAACCGGCATGCCTGAGAGATATTTCTCGACGGCATGTGAAGCCAAGTCAGAGGCCCATGGGCGGCTTTAAAACTCTGACCAGACGAAGAATTCAAACCCAGACTGAAAGCATTTCTCCATTTACAGGCACTCTTGAATTGTCAAAGAGTTGGTCAGGTACTCGAGAAAGTTGAAGCTTGAGTCCGTGCTACCACTTAAGTCCGATAGACGCGGCGCTAATGTTTATGTCATTTCATCAAATTCTACTTAAAAAAAATTTAGATCCACAATTTTCCCGGACTTCAGTGGTGGCGCAGAATCTAGTTGCCACTTAAAAAACACTTATAAACAAAATTACTTTGACCTGTGTTAATTATAATGAGGCTTAGGATAAGTGCATTTTGTTCATTGTACTCATAGACGTATAATTGTATTGATGTTAACTAGATAAAGATATTTGAAAATTTTGAAAATAACTCTGACCTGAAAGATCACAAGTTCACCCAGGTGATACCGTCTTTGGACCAAGGGCATTTAATACAGTGCTCATGAAACTTCAAAGAAGAAATTCAAAAATAAATAAAACTTGATTCACTCAGACTACCAATATTAGATATCAATTTGGTAATCCCCTTAATGTGATTTCAGAAAATAGGGGCAAGATTGTATTACTGTTTGATAAAGTAAAGGCTCCCGCAGTCAGGCGCGACGCGACAGTGCGACACGATTCAGTTAGAACAATTTCCATGAAGTTTTCATTGAAATTGTTCGACTAGACTCGCGTCGCGCCTATCTGGTAGAGCCTTAACTTCGGTTAAACTAATCTGTGCTGAAATAACATTATTAGGTTGTTTGGTATCGATTTCGAATTATAGCGTTTGGTGGTAAACACAGCGAGCTTCTATTGGTTTTGAGATTCTAGTGTTCGATCCTAAGGGGTCATCCACACTTTTTCACGTGCTTTTCGTTTGTAACAATGACAATCCATTAGCATTAATATAATGCACACAGCAGTCCGCTTTTCAGTTTTAAGGCGACGGCGACGATATGGTTTTATACTGAAGATCACGTTTAAACGAGTAGTATTAATGATTTGGAAAAAATATATGTTTAAGAGCATTTTCTTAATAACTTAATATATGAATGTAAAGTTGTCTAACGCGGATAAAAAACTGAGAACCACGCAAAATCGATCGATTGTATTTTTCTGAAACCTTCACCATTTTAAAGATAATTTAATCATTGATCTTTTAGTATACGTGTTTTATTAAAATACCTTTTGTTTTATGTATAATAAATTAATAATGCGTCTAATTTGGGACAGCGCTCCTTGGTGGGCGAGTCCTATTACTGGCTGGTCGGACGACGCGTTGCGTGAGCTCAGTACAAAACACGCAAGCTAACCACTCAAGCGTCTGCTGCGTCTTAATACTGAAGATTTATACATGGGACGTCACGAAGCTTATGACTTCCCCTTCCCCCTTGTCACAAAATGACACACTTCGGTGGCCCCCTCCCTCCCCTTGAACGTGTGTAAAGCTTTGTGCAGACTAGCGCGACGCGACAGCGCGACGCGACACCGGTTATTGTTATACCGTGAAGTTTTTTTAGAAATTGTATTGTTCGAGTCGCGTCGCGCCGTCGCGTCGCGCTGGTCTGTACGAGCCTTTATAATTTATAGGAATAGTTATGTTTATTTGCCAAAAACAGTGGTTTAAATTTCCTTATCGTCTACATTAATAGGTAGGTTTACATTTTGGAAAATAAGACGCAAAGGAAGTAATTTGCATATGAACTCCACACTAGGTCGAGCCTGTCTCATGGACTCATGGAAACCTCTAATATAGTACGATACTATATTATACTAGCTGACCCGGCAAACGTTGTTTTGCCATATAAATAATTTTTTAGTAATTTATATTTATTTTTATTTTTTTTGTATGAAAAATATATGTTGGCTGATTCTCAGACCTACTCAATATGCTCACAAAATTTCATGAGAATCGGTCAAGCCGTTTCGGAGGAGTACGGGAACGAACATTGTGCCACGAGAATTTTATATATAAGATAGTAGTGTTGGTAACTCTAATTCAATGTAGACTCATCTGCTGTTGCGCTATATTTGCTATAGTTACCATCCGGTAATTTTTCAGTTATTGTGACGTTAATAGTACAATTATTACATTCCTCTCGGTTACACGTATATCGTTTCAATCAATCAATCAATCATTTATTTTGTTAAACATAGGTATGGTTACAGATAGTATATTATCAAAAATATGTGCACTATGTTTAGCCAATGTATGGCGTACAAAATTAACATAAACAAGAAAGAAGTTGTAATATTTTAAAGGTTTTCGTTACAGTTCATGTTTAAGGTACCTACCATTCCGTAGCCGACCGCAGGCGGCAACTGCAGGCGACGCGTCGCCGCGACACGGCTGGCTTCTATGAATTTCTATGAAATACATTCTACATAGAATCGTATCGCAGCGACACATCGCCTGCAGTTGCCGCCTGCAATCGGCTACGGAATTTACTGTACGAAAAAAAATTACTCGGGACCGTACCTTATTATTTTTCTCTAATGCCGTTGAACTACGAGTGGATATGTGTCATTGCATTACTATTATCATTGTGAAATGTTGTATTATAACCTAACCACAGTTTGTTGCTGCTCTGCCAAATGTCTTCTGGGACTACAGGGCTACACTTTGTATGTATTGGATTGATATTTGATATTGTATGTACGAAATTCCCCGTAGTGATAAGGAAGGAAGCGTAGCATAAGAAAAATTGTGTGGAATATAAAGTAGGTGTCACTGAAGATTCGTATATTTTTTTTTGTATATTTTTGGTACAGGGTACTGTAGACAAAATTGTGTGTCAAGTCTTTGAAGATCTTGTTCATGCAATTTATCTGCAAGATCTAAGTAATGGTCTTAGAGGTTTTACGGATGATAATACAGCTTAGATCACATCACGAGAACGCCTGTGTTAAATGCAAAGCAACTGGCAATACTCTCTTACGCAAGATTAGGCGTATTCCCATTTCCATGCATTTGATTTATGTGTTTATATTAAAGCAAGCTATTCAAACATACACTCAAACATAGATATACCTACACAGTTTGTAGGTTTACACGATTATACTATAATGGCTATTAATAGACCAAAACCGTGCGAATACCAGCAAATACATAGGTACAATACCAAAACCATAAACTGTTTCAGGAGCATAGACGTATAAAAAAGGTCGGACAGATTCTCGCTAGCAAAAAACTGTGTCACTCAGAGTCGGCCAGCTCGCTGTACGTACAGCCGCTGTACGTACAGCCGCTGTACGTACACATTCACACAAGTCAGCCAGTTACGCGCAAACGTCAACACAGTATCGCCTGCGTTGACGTTTGCGCGGAAAAGGCTGACTCTATGCGGCGAAATTCTTTTCGGCACGGTATGATTCTGGCTACACACGACTTGTATTTGTCGTAATAAAATAAAGCATGAATAAATGGGTAAATTTGGCTTACATGGCAACCCTAAATTCACTCACACATAAATTAGTCGCCACCATTATGGGACACAGTTTTGTCTTAGCGGGAGTTCCGTCCGACGATTTTTACACGTCTATGTTCAGGAGCAATCATAGCTAAGATAATACATATAGCTCATTGAATAAAGTAATGGTTCCGCAAAATGCCTATGCAAATTCGAAACGTCTAATACAAATTGAATTGAATAACTCGGAAACAAAGGAAGAAGGTAGACATTTTTTTTTTTAATGAAAATCAAATTATGGAACTGAGTTCTGCAAGTAAGACAATCGCCAATTAAAACTTTGCTTCGATTCTGTAGTCGGTGAAGTAAAATCGATAGGAGACAAGCAAAAATCTTTCGATTTGTAATTTCTACGCAGTATAAGATCAAGGAATAGATGTTATTGTAATAAAGTATTGGAAAAAATATCAAAAATAGATAGAAAACGGGAATAATCAAGGAAATCAACAAAACTAAGTGAGAGAGAGAGTAAAGCCTGCCCTAGAGAGAAACATAAACCGACCGCCTGATAAAATTACATTGAAAGATAATATGACAAAGGTATTAAGAATATTAGTAACCCTATAGAAAGCAATAGTTTCTTCGGCAATAGACGAGAGAACTTGATTATTACTCAGCAACCTAATATCAAAGGAGATAGTTCTTTTGTTCGGCGATTAGGCCCACCACAAATTGTGTCGCCTCAGAATTCAAAAGTCAAAGTCAAAGTCAAATAATTGATTTCAATTAGGCACAAAAAAGGCACTTTTGAACGTCAACATTTATAGAAAAATAATAATTGATTCTAGTTGCCCCTTCCAAAAGGTAGTTTTCGTATGGAGAAGAATGGGCAAGAAACTCCACCGTTACTCTTTTAAAATGTTTTCACAATATCTTGTATACATCAATTATATAATTATATGTGAAGACGATGCACGTAGAATAAGATTACTATACCACGTTAGGTTTAGGTAAAGTCATTTATTCAAACTAGGTTGAGAATCAGCACTTTTCGAACCCCGAAATTACACGACAGTCCCCCAAAAACGCCCTTCACCACTTCATAGTGCTTTAGCTGGGAAGAAGATATACCTACTTAATAAAAACAGATTTAGTTACCACCTCGAACTGTAATTAGGTATCATTATTTTTTTTTCACAAAATCGACAAAAAACTCTTCAATAGATGCATATAAGTAGGACATCGACAACCATAACTGGAATTGAATAAATTGAGTGCATTATCAAAACATTTTCTTTTTATTACGATTTCGTGATTCCAGTTAGACTTTGTTAAAAAAATCGAAAGCTTGAAATGCAAATTGGTTACTTTCTTTAGGTATAATATGATCAATTAGCTGCTACAATACATGTGGCCCAAAAAAACTACCTTTTTTTTTTTTTTTAATTGTTTATTAATCATTAACAGTTTACATACATGTTTAACTTTTAATTAAACATACCACACAAACCATCGCGGGTTTAACAGTGGTATGACCTCCTTTAGTTTCCGTATCAGATGAAAATAAATTATACGTATATATTTCTGTTATAGCGAATATTTTGACTGAAACCAAAAGAATAATGACAAAGAATGACCCGCTCAAAGTTTTCAAACATGACACGCACTTTGAGCATATTGGAGTTCGTAGTGTCATACTCTATTGAAGTATATATACCCTTAAGTTTTCTGTTCCAGCACAGCTCATTATATAAGCCTGTATAAATATGAGCAGTGCTGGAACACATGAGGCAAACATACTAGAAGCTCTTAAAACGAAATCAAACTTGAAGCCGACGGAGATCCTGAGTACGCAGAAATTTAGCAAACTGAGGCAGCACGCGTCGACGGAAGAATAGACAATATGACAGATTGTGATTGTTTATCTGTCATTTCGTCTATTCTTCCGTCGACAAAACCCGTTTTTATTGTGGTCATGCATAATATTAAAATAATTTCTGGTGACCACGAGAAATTATTGTACTTCTTGTATTTACAATGAAACATTATGTATACATAGTACAAGCTAACACAAAAATATAAAAAGTCATAACCATGATACAAAATAAAAATGTTGCCTCCGAAAGCGATGAAAATGAGCAAGAAGCTGGCAGGGAAAAATTACTAATATCCTGGCTTGCAAATTAAAATATACAGTATCAAAATAATGGATACACATCTCGTTAATAGTATAAAGCCACTGTACACATAATGGCGCATTGGGTTAAACGTATCTACATGTTTCACAGGAACTAATGAACGTGCGCGTTGCGTGTTCGTTAGACCTAATAGTATAAAATTGTGTGTATTGTCTGTAGATGACGGGATTTGAGGCATAGGCGTTAGCGACAATAACAGATAGAGTTAAAAAAATATTGTATTATATTTATTTTTATCGCCATGAAGGGAATAAAAATTAGTTAAAAAAAAAAAACAGTATTCCTGTTAGCAAAGTTTTGGACGACAAGTTACTTCTGGAATTAAGTGACGCGATGTTACCTCTTAAATATTTTTTTTTGCTCCCCATATAGTCGGCCCGTAATGTTTTTTGTAAAATACTCCTATAAAATACTACTGTTACCAATGAAGGAAAAAAAGAGGAAATTAACCAACGGATATATGAATTCCTCGTAAAAATTTCTTATACCTACGTGTACCTATCTGCAACTGTAAAAATTGTGGGATTTTATTTCTAAGCCTTAGAATATTACAGAAAACCCGAAACACTTCGGGCTAAAACCTGACCCGCCAACACGGCCCAATAAAGAATTTATCCCTCTCTACATTTGTCCGTAAACTCAACACTTTATAGGTCTTTCTCGAACAAAAATCTCAGCACTTTCCAGATTGGACAACGTGTAAGAAGCTTTGTATAAACTCTTAACAAAATCAGCGAAGCGACAAAACAAACTACAAGATTGAATGTCTCAATAACTTCTATTTATTTGAAGTGTTCTACGTTATCGGATTTCCGGGTTCTGACTTTTTCAACAAATACCTTGTCAAACGTAAAATCATCGGCTAAATGCAACAGCTTTACAAAGTTCCTTGAACAACATTCGATTGAATTGCTTTGATACAAGATAGGGAATGAGGTGTCTTTGCAAAAAATTAGGAATGCTCTTCATTTTTTAAATCAACGTTTTTATTATCGTATTGAAAGCTTCAATGTTCTTAAAATTTTCGTACCGTATATAAAATTTTGTTTGAAAACGCAAACGGTCTATAACATAGCAAGAAATGATATGCCGAAGATGCTGTTAATATCAATAAAAGTAGGTACATTTGACCAGATTAGAATATGAGAGGAAGTAACGATAAAAGCGGTTTACACGAATTACTTCTGGCACAAATCCAAAATATATACGTCATAGGAATTTAATTATAATTTCTATGTACCGACATGAACTGAGTTGCTTTGATAGACAAGGCGATTAGCGAGTTCGACGGACTGACGAGGCTGTTAGAAGAAGCATAGAAATGATGAAGGCACATTTTGAATAATCAGGCCCGAAGTAAAAAAAAATTTGTACAAATAAAAATTGTGGGCGTTGAATTGAGACGTAACACTAAATTCACACCTATTTTACAAACACGTGTGTCTATTTTCGTTACGCCTATACGATGACAATGACTTTCCACAAAGAGGTTACCGTATCTGAAATGGATAAAATTCATTTGAAGCTGATATATCTCACACCGCTTGAAGACACAAAGCCTACTCATAGCGGTAACACTCAAAGCATATTAAAATCAGAATCTTGATTAGAATTACCTAAGCTTATACATTATATACTTTCGTCTGAGATAAAGAGTCCCACGCTTTCTCTCTCGACTTACACCGAACATTTGGACAAGATTACAAGACATTACGCTGTTCTATGACTGCGAACATTTTGCTAAGATTACAATCCGGCAGTTGAACATCAACCGCTGTAAGCTTGTGACTTGAAATTATGATTTTTCTTGGTCTTTTTATTGTCAATTCAGAAAAATAAAATTGTTACTGTGCCATCATGCGCGACGCGACTACTTGGTGAGACCTGGATTTACTTGACAGTCGGGAAGTTTCTAAAGAATATATAAATACAAGGTTATTAAAATAACTGAAAACCTGAAAAGGGGTCATTGTACTCACCAGAGCACTCAACAGAGCCCAAAGGATATTAACTACGAACTTATAGTTTAAAAAAGAGCAAATTTTGCTAAATTTTTGCTGCTTGTTCGCGGTTTCTGGAAGGAAAATTGTCTACTTTTACAATGTATGTAAATATCTATCACATAATTAAGTTTTATCTGTCGTTGCTTCATTTTTAAATCTTAATTCTTTTTACCTATTGTGGTATAATAATTGTATTCTAGGTGCATCGTCCTCACATATAATTATATAACTAATGTACTTACACAAAATATTGTAAAACATTTTTTAAAACATTCTTCTCCATGCGAAAACTACCTTTTCGAAGGGGCGACTAGAATCAATTCATTTTTTTTGTAAATTTTGACGTTCTAAAGTGCCTTATAAGGTGCCTATTAGAAATAAATGATTTGACTTTGACTTTGTTTCAGGTTCAGGTTGTACACCGTTCACAGACTTGTTCCTATACTTCGCACACAGTTAGTTGGTCACAGGCTTGCCTGAGGTACACACGGCTACACATCAAGCTCCAGTTTATGCTGATCTCGCATTGTAGGTATAGGATTTCCGTACAATGGGAGGTACCCGCTCTATTTTATGTTACTTTTTCACGAACATCCTAACTTTAATATTATAAATGCGAAAGTGAGTTTGTTTGTTTGTTACACTTTCACGCTAAAACGGCTGAACGGGTTTGGATGAAATTTGGCACACAGGTAGACCGTGACCTGGGTTAAGACGTAAAATACTTTTATCTCGGTAGTACGTTCCTGTGGGATAGTTTCCGACATACACGCGGGCGAAGTCACTGGCAAAAGCTAGTGATAACATAAATTGACTCCAGGGCATCAGCCTTCTCATTCCCTCTTTGCATCTGACACCTTATTCCGCAGGCTTCCGCTATTCCGCTGCCATTTCGGAGAATTCCTTCATATTTCCATATCGTCACCAGTTTGCTAGCGAAAACTATGCCCTCTATATTTAATCTATCGAACAAAAGGTCCAACATTTATTCGGTAAAACAACGTGACTAAAATACGATAGGTAATCAGTGCATACAGTTTGGTTAAGGTGGATCCTCAGTTGTAGTCCGCGAAATTCAAATTTTCTTACGTTTTTTGCAATTTCAGTTTCAGGTTGTATCTTGATCAAAATATGATTCGCGATTATAACAGATATGTATTTGCAGAATTATAATCTTTGGAATCATTAACACATCTCCCTAAGTTAGATTTGTTCCATAAGAACTTTTCCAAAAGAAATTTGTTCTGGAGTAAGTGGACCTTAACCAAAAGACTCGTCGGTTATGTAAATTTAGGTCAGACAGGAGCATTTCAGAGAGTTGCACTCGACCTCTACTTATGCGTACCACTACGTACTATCAAGCAATACGCTTCAAACACCACCTGTTCTCGAATGGAACCCCCGGATCTTTGAGTGGAAAACTTTGAGGGAAATAAAATCGAGATTCATGTTAACCAAAAATACTTACAGCCCATTAAGATAGACACCAGAACAATACCTATTATTTCAAGTCACAGAAAATTAGAAGAAAAATAAAAATATTTTGTTCTGTCGATGTTTAATTGACAACAACGCGGTTCGAACCAAACATTTTGTTTTCCATGTTACACGTGGTTTAGATAGAAAAATATTCTAACTAGAACACGCGTAACATTTCAGTGTTTTGAACTCTTGCCAAATGGGTCAATGACATAGCCGACAAAAAAAACTTGTGAATATATCGGATTAACTATTCGCATTTTTGTCCGATTCCCCTTTTATTGTTTCGATTGTACATTTGTATGTAATTTTGTATTCTAGCGCCTTTTGGATAGAAGGTCTAGTTTTTCGACAGAGTTCGGTAACCTCATGAATTTTTGATCGAGGATTTTGTCGCTATGCCTGATTTTATGTCTAGGTTATATTCTGTATTCTATATTTTGTCTGTTCGTTCTACTTGTAGGTAGAATGCTAAATAGAGTCGCTTCGATACATTAACTGTTGTTGAAGATAAAAGATTATCCTCGTTCACTTAGATGCCGATCATTGAAAGCCACAGCGTCCGGTTCTTGCATCCGAAGGTAACTGAAGAAAAATAACGAACAACCAACCAACCTTTAACAAATAATTTATAATAGATTAACTCTTAAGCCGTCGCTACTGGGTCTATAGGACCCAAACCCCCGTATTTTGCTAAGTATTATTGAAGTGAGGGCTTTACGACGTTGCCGCTCTTGATACCTTTCAAAGATTGGTTGTCGCGGCGGATAACGTTCACAGGTGTCAGATAGTGGTCTGTGCTTGAGTGCGTAGGACGAAAGTTGTGTGTATAAGTCCGTTGAAGTCGGTAGCGACTAAATACGTAGGTCATTTTAACATGGTACTTTTTTTTTAATCCTTAACGGTGTAGCTCTTGGCCTACATCCCACTTGATGATCAGGTCGAAAGTGGAAGCGAGCTTCACCTCTACGTGCAACAGACATGCAATGGAAAAACAAACACCGTTCTTCAAAACAAAAAATACTAATCTCTTAGATCGGAAAGCTCGAACCAAGCGTCGGATTTACCGAATTTTTACCGTATTCCCGAAACGATGCCATATCTAACCCAGAACATGGAGGGGGAACACGGGGGAAGAGATTATGTCACTGTCATGTTGAGAACCGGGATTTTATGGAAAAATGCTTATAAGGAAATATCAGTATTAAGGAGAAATGTTTCACATGTACTATATGGAATTTATGGCGCGAGTAGAGTATTTTTATTATAATGGGGTTCGGGAAATTGTTAACAAGAAAGTTTGGAATTTAATATGATTACTTCCCACGTTGTGCCACAACAGCACTCTACTACTTTTAATAAAATTTAATACAATAACCGGTGAGGTTACGCTCCACATTAATAAAATTTTCATATTTGTTTTATATAAACTATTTGAAAAGCAGTCGTGAGATTTGGTAGTAGTCGTAGGTATTGGACTCCCAAGATTGCTTAAAAAAAAAACTACCTTTTCCCAACTATATTAGGGGTCGGCTTCCAGTCTAACCGGAGCCCCACGATTGCTTATCGAATAGTTACCTACTAGTGTGCAAAAAGTATCTACACTGAGGAGCAATATAAAAAAGCCACTAACTTATCTTACTTACTTCCGAAACCACACAAGATAGCTTCTTGAAGTAAAAAGCAACATTCAAGAGTATTTATTAGCGCATAAGAAACACCTATAAAACTGTTATCCTTTATCTAACTTAATCATTTATTATCTAACTTACCTATAAAACATTTATCTAACTTGTGGGGTTTGGGATATATTTCGATTTTTTTGGCACTTTGCAAGTGGCTTTTTTATATTGTTCGTCAGTGTATTTTCTAGATTACAGAACAACATAATTTAGAATCAAAGAAACTGCAGACACTGACAGTAGGTACCCATAAATCTCATAAATAAATTATGAGATTTATTCCGCGAACAGCAAACTATAAATAAATAATGCAGAATAGAGATCAAGGCCGAAACAAAACCGTAGGAGCCAGCGGCTACTATCAAAAATTGGATTAAAGATGATAAATTATTGTATCGCGATCCGCTATCCTCACTTTCATATTATAAATGCGAAAGTGAGTTTGTTTGTTACGTTTTCACGCTAAAACGGCTGAACGGATTTGGATGCAGTTTAGCACATGGGTAGTAAATTCAAACGCCGCTGCCCTCATTTTCATGACAGCCGTCATTGCGGCCTTTATGTGGCGGTCACCGCTCTTCTAGGAAACCGTAGCTGAAGATTCGAAGTGAACTATACAGAATCACAAGACGGGGATTTATTTTCATTAAATTCCCTACTTATCTAAACTAGTGTTATAAAAAGAGAAAAGATTTGATTTTTTGTATGTTTGTTTGTTATGCTTTGACGCTAAAACGGCTGAACGGATTTGGATGTATGTATGTATTTATTGTATATGTAAATGGTACACCACTGACTACCTGCAGTATTGTCTCTCCTGTTACCTTTAATCCATCCAAAGGTTGTCTGTAAAAGATCGCTTTAAGCGATAAGACCGCCCATTGTGTCACCCTATGTAAAATTTCTAAATTTATGTCTGTAATTTTTATGTGTGTACAATAAAGAGTATTCTATCTATCTATCTATGTAGACTATGACGCATATTTTCCCTGAACTTGTTTCCATTTTATAATTTTGTGTTCTTTTTTGCGTCATGTTTACCGCAAATAAACGTATTTTCTTTCTTTTTCTTTCTTTCTTTCTATGACGTGGTTTGGGACATAGGATAATTTTAATCCCGATTTTTCCACGGGATCGAGGCTTATGCGGGTGAAACCGCGGGGCGCAGTTAGTTTAATATAAAACCGAAAGAAATAAGCTTTCTCAACGAAGGATAAATTGAAGATGTTTCGTCACAAAGAGGAATGACAAACAATTTGGATTTTACGAAAAGCGATATTCTTAACAATGAGGTTGTATTATTTTTATGCTTTTCAAAATGATTCAGGCATTCATCAATGTTAGCGGAATTGAGAGTTATGGAATAATACCTACTTCAATTACCGAAGTCGACGGCTTGGTCAGACGATGGCAATTACCTATTATTAAGTACTTAAACTGTATCGTCCAATTATGTCTTGTATTTTCTTTTATAGGTTGCGTAGGACAAATCATGATGAAACAAGCCTAATTTGAACCACATTGTTAAGTGTTAATTTGTTACGCATCGATAACCTTCTTATTTCAAGACCAAACTGTGTACGAATTCATTTCATTCATCATTATTTCAACCGAAAGACGTCCACTTGTGGACATAGGCCTCGGGACCAAGCATCGCCACTTCAACCAGTTCTGTGCTTCCCGCATCCGCGAATTCCCATATTGTCATGTTAATCATAATTATTCATAGTTTTAAAACCTATGTAACTAATAATTTATGGACAAATCAATTAGTCCGATTTAAATTAATTTAATTTAATAATGATAGTAAGAAAACTGTAGAACATTCTACGTAGCTGCCAAAAAAAAAAGTTGAGCAAATTATGGGAACGACCGCAGACCACATTTTTGCAAAGGCAACAAAAGGTTATATCGACCTCTTGCGATATTATACCTAATTGGCATTGCTCACTCAGTAACTAAAACAGTTTTTCATTATAACTACTTCAGTGAATATAGTTGAAAAGATTAATTTTACGAAAGATCGCGTTTCATTTTTGATTAAACCCGAAGTCTTTCCTCGAACTTGTAAGTCATTCTTTGTTTTAGCTGTGTTCTTTAGTAGTCTTAATGAAGACTAGATTAATGAAGTGTGAAGCGATTTATCATCGCACTCGGTAACTAGAGGCACAGTATAAATAAGTAACAGTATTCTGTCTTCTTAAGGCGCGTAAGCAAAAAAAAACATGAACATGCTGAACACGAACATCGAACGCTTTGTTCGCATGTGCGTACTGCTACCGAACATCGAACACTGTGTTCGTCAAAAACGATCGTGGAGATCCAATTTCGTTGTTTTGTGCGGACGGTGTTCGGAGAAATCTTTGGCTACTTCACTGTCGACCACTTCCAACGGCGAATTCCATGGCTACTAAAGAGAGCGGGGTGGTTGTGCGTGAACACAAGTCGAACTGTGTTTCTATGGTGTTCGTGTTCGCTTTGCTTATTTACGTCCATGGACACGTACGAACCAAATGTTCCGTGTTCGATGTTAGTGTTCACCATATTTTGTTCGTTCGTGCGTTCACGCCTATAGAAAACGGCCAAAACGACGCCCATCGAAATCTCAGTGTACGCAACAGTCTAGAGTGCGCGGCAGTTACGCATGGACGTGGTAGGTTTATCCACCGAGCGGTCGTAGTAATTATTTCAACTTTTGACTAGTTTTCATGTTTAAAACTAATAAGATTAAGTAGTACAATAATCACCAAAGAATTAAAATGTATAACAAAATTTCTCAAAAACTGTCGAGACATATTACTGTTAGTTTATTATACTGTGCTAGAGGACTTAATTTTAAGTTGTAGTATTATTCTCGTTCTTTTTCACGAAGTTGAAGTCATGAACTTAAAAAGTGAATTAACTATTGAACGAATCCCTATTGTTTGTGTACCTAAGTTTAAGATTATCTTTACTAATATTATAAAAAGGCAAATTAGTATTAGGATTAGTATTTAGGAGTTAGTATGTAGGGGTAATTTTCGGAACCGGATCAGGAGATCCGGTTCCGAAAACCCTTTCACTAATGGGAAGCTACAGTATTGCCAAGTGTCATGGGATTTTAAATTATGTTAAAACAAGAAATTTAGCGCGGAAAAAGTCACGGGCAAAAGCTAGTAATCTAATATTAAGAATGGATTTACCCCCATCTAGTACTGAGGTTACATAAAAATACAATTCTTAGTATCAAGCCCAGAAACACAAACATACATTTTCCAGATACATTTTCATTAAGAAAACAATATAACTAAACCGAAAGCAAAGTTCACGTTTATTAATAATTTATATCGAAGCACATATTCGCAAATGTTACCAACCGACCATTATTCAACCTTCAAGGAATTCTCATATAATTCCAAATAAGAGGATATATCATACCATAAGTATATTACTAAGGAAAAATTATACTTCGTTCAGGCAAACATTTTGTTCATAATATTTAAATTCGCCGAAATTACATGCTGTCTACCGAAATGGCATATTTATCCGTGTAATTCAAGCAAAAAATTTAGCAATTTACGATGTAAGTAATTGCTTAGACAAAACTCCAAGTGGCTGTGTTATGAACAATCATTATTTTTTACTTTTTTGGTTATTAAGAATGGTCATTTTTCTTTTCTGTTTAAGTACAACATCTTGTTTAAGTGTGTCTTGTTTTGTATCTTGTGTCGCTATTACCCAGACTTAAACATAGCTGGTGAAATGTGGGTGTACTATAGGGACTCCTCTGCCTAAAGTTTCGGGCGATACAGTCGTGATGTTATGTTATGTTTTACATACTATCTTATAGTAGTATCATACTATCGTATCTAGTACTACTTCTTCTTTATCACTTCACAAAACAGTTTGTACGAACCTTTTATTATAGGTAGGTACGAACACAATTTTTTCTTCGGATATCTAATATGTAGTAATATTTTTAGCTTCAATCTTCCTTCCTACATTGACGTATCATTTATCTGAGCCATCATCTGAACGTTTGTTTGATGTGTGAGCTTAATTACGATCTTGTTCTAAAAAAAAAACTGTGTTTATATTTTAAGATGAAGCTGTATTTTGTGTGTTATTTAGGTATAGTGTAGTGGAAAATAAATCAACATTGAATTGTACAGAAGGAACACTTTCATATTAGGACTAGATTGAGGACTGATTCGAAGATTCGATATTTAGTGAATCAAGTATACAATACGGCCGATATTACTTGGCAGTTCCGAACTTTGCAAAGAAGACTGCGCAATAACATTTTTTAGGAACCAAATGGTGACATGAGGCGAGTCTGAGTGAGAGAACATACGTGAAAATTCGCAGAGCCTATGTTTAGACTAGGGATTGCAATCCGGCGTCATTTCCAATCCGACCGGATCCCACCGGATTGATCAAATCAGGATAATTTTCCCTTTTCGGTCCAAAATGAACTGAGTTAATCGAGTAAGTGTATTATGCAAGGCGGATTTTTTTAAATGGGGCAGTAAGGACAGGTATAACCGTTGCCGCTACAAGAAAACGGTTTTAGGAGACTGACCTTAACTTTTTGAAACATTTTGATCTGCAGTCACAGATTTTGAAAACAATGTACACATTCAGCAAGAACTTGGGCAGTTTTCATAAAAACTTTTTATGATGCCAATCGATCCTGTTTCTTATAAGGATCAACCAACTTAACTGGACCAACTGAGGTTTGAGTAGGTACTAGAAAAGTCGGAAATTGGAAAAATCTTTTTCCATACTTTTGGTAGGAAAGAAACTCCAACTTACTTTTTGTAATGGATAGACTAGCCGAACAGAAATAAAAAAATTAATCTTCGAACAAATACGCGTTATAATTATTTATGCTTTAAAAAATGATAACCCTTTGGGCGGGCCCCCGCGCTGCGGTTCAGCGTCGAACGACTCGCACGCACATGCACCGCGCGTTATTATGGGCATTAAAGTACCAACTCATGCAACAACACAACAGCACGATTATTTTGCCAAAAATTGCTATCACCAGATCCGGTAAACGTTTAATGACGCCGAATCCGCCGGATTACCTGATCCGATTTTCCGGATTGCAATCCCTAGTTAAGACCTGCCAAGTTATATCGGCCGAATTGTACAAATAAATTGATTAATACGTGGCCCGCATTTAAATACTTCTCCGCCTTTCTCATTAACCGTAGTAAGGGTGGGTTCACTGGTACCTTCAGAATGTCATTCCACATGACTACGGACATTCTCTACGTTTTCCTTTACGTGACCTTAATTTCAAGCATCTCTTAAGATTTCCTGTGCTAAGACATGTCCTTTTAATAGACTGACCTATTTTTAAAACATTTAAATTTAACCGGCCTGCTTTTTGAAAATAGAAACGGTTTAACGTTGAAGCCCCGCTGTTTGAAACTGACGCGCGCTTTACGTCACTTTCGATATTTGTCTGTGTTACCTGTCATTTTTTGATTATTGTATATATAATTAACGACAATATCCGTCAGACCATAGAATGAGTTAGTCATTATTTAGCAGTAAAAATAGTGATTTAAGCCGCGTGTACCAGCCGTGTACCGATGAAAATAATGAAACGCTTTGAACATGTGATCTATTTTCAACCAGCATTATCTTTTTATAAAGAAATTTCTAAGTTTTCATCCCGAAAATAGATCCAGGTATTACATTTAGACCACGAACGTAAACAGTATTTTTTCTATGTAATCGTAATGATAAAAGCAAACCGATATAAAGCTGTTTTTATACAAGAAAAATGGCAAACTATAATTATAAAAAGAGAAGTTCAGAACTGCCGTTTCTTAGATATAGCTCACTGAAGAAAAATACAGAAACCATTTGAATGCTCAAAAGACCTGTAAATAATGCCAATTATAAGCCTACCAATTCCTAGAAAGATTTTTTGTAAAAGTGTGTTTGGTTTCTGAAAAAGGAACATTTACATCTAAAGCTTTTTTCTTTTGATACATTTTACAGTTAGCATCAAATACTGGGGGTTTTTGAAGTGGTAAAGGTTCTGGAGTGGCAACCACGTACCAGAAGGCGCAGCACTGGAACGCCTCCCACATGGTGGACCAATTAACTTGTGAAGGCCGCGGGAATCTGCTGGATCCGAGAAGCACAGGCTCAGTCAATGTGGCAACGCCTATACCCGACAGTAGACATATTTCGGCTGAATGAAGACTGGGGTGAAATTATTATTTTTACAGCCCCAAGTTCTTATCATCACTCATGAGTCAACACATAAGCCTTCGATAGTACCGCGATCAAAGTCATAAATAAATGATTATTCAATACCGAGTACATTCGTAATTCATGATTTGGGCTGGGTTTGATGATATGCAGCAGATATGTCAACTGGGTCCACAATAGTAGCTTTAATACTCGGAAAAGGAAAATGAATTTCTAGTTCTAGGAATTTGTTCATCACTGCTGTTCTTTTATGTAGGTATTATTTTTACAAATACTACATTATTTTGTACCTTTGTGGAGCATAGAGGTTGCCAGACCAACAGTCAGATGGGTGGACGACCTACAAAAGATCCCGGGAAAGACCTGGATCAGACTCGCACATACCAGGGAAGCATGACATAAAAGGGAGAAGGCCTATACTCAGCAATGGGTGGAACAAGGCTGCTTATGATGATGCTGGTCATTGAGCATAAACGATTATTAAATATTTCGTATAGCTATCTTAGGTACTTTAGGTTTCTATCGCTTTTTATACAAATACAAATGTAACCTTTTTTTTTGGGTCGGAAATTTTCAAATAACTTCTCGTGGGGCGTGTCAGACTCTTACTGACTAAAACCCACCCGTGTTCCTTCAGTTGCCTGTATTTGCCAGGGGCCATGGTGTCCCTTTCGGACTTTCCCGCGACCCCGGCAGGCATTGGCGAAGGATCAATATGGTAAACTCGCTTCGACACAAACAAGCAGCTCAGTATGCAATCGTTTGGTCAGAATACATAAATAAATTATCATTCAGTATTGTGTACATTGATGAATCGGAAAGCATACATTTTGAACGATTTCATTCGTTGAGGCTCGCGAATATAAATATTTTTTTTAAACGAAATTGTGATAAGTGTCACGACTGTGACCTATGAGGGGTCAGAAACTGATTTATTATCAGGGGACAATAAAACATAAATCGCTAATTTTATCTATGATTGTCACATTTTTTTTTAGTCCTTTCTAATTCTCTTTTTCTAACATTCTGGTACTTACAGTAAAATTCAACAAAATAAACCTATATTTCTAGAATCGACATGGAGTTATTACGTCATCACTGACCCTATATTAAAGTCGTGCTCTGAATATGACGAGTGATAATGAGAACAATAATAAATAAACAAAAATAAATTATCCTTTCTGCTATGAAAATAAATCTCATTGACAAAGTAAACTCAAAATAAACTCATTGAAAAGTCTTCGAGTGATTGTGCCGAGAGTTTTTTAAAATATGTACCAACTTTTTACCCGACTACGGCGAACCAAAAAGGAGTGTTATGATTTTGTCCTTAGAAACGAAAGCCACACCAAAGCGTTTTGTACGAAAGGACCAAACTGCACCGTCTTCACAATCTACGAATAGGTTCTTATCCTTATCTTCAGTACGTAGAGCCGCACGACAAGAAATGTACGTCGTAAAAAATATCTGGAAGATCAAACTTTTAGAAATCCCGGAAATGGAATACCCGGTCCTATTTCCGCTTCAAATGTTAACGTCAACAGCCAAGAAGGCACCATTTCTCATCATTTAAGGACGTTAATGCTTTATTTATTATCAGAATTACTTCATTTCAGAACAAGGGACTAAATGCGTTATTAAATTAAGTAAAGGCTACAAAACAACGTTTTATACGGTATAAAAAGGTGTCAATTGACGGGTGTGTAACAGCACTCCAATAAATATTAACATTACGTATTTCACGAGCATGTTACTGGTTCAAATATTTTGAAATAGAGTAGGTAGTATATACCTATATATAGGTTCAATAAAAAAGTTATTTCAGCCGTCAAAGAAAAAAATATATTCAGAGGCTCCCGAATCGACGCGGGAAAATAAAAACATTTTTCGTTGGTGAAAAAAGAGATGGATTTTATAAATAGCAAATGACAAAATTCAAGTTTAAAAAATATAAATGAAAGCAAAAAATATTTATTTAGTATTACTTTACTTCATGGCCTTAATAAAAACCAATACATTACTTCAACTAATGTTACCAGGAAAACATAGTGAATGCGCACGTCTCCAGACTTTGCATATTCCATATTTCTTTAGTGAGAAGCAAAACTTCCCTCTTGCAACTTGAGCGGAAAATGTACATGGAACATCTCAATAAGTCCACACAGTACAAATACTGAGAATACCGGGTTTTATTAAAACCGTGTCTTGAATACTCGGTGAAGAGCTTCGCCATGTATTTATTAGGTTTGTAATAAAAAATAGTGTTTTGCAAGCTGATTTTGGTATAAAAGTCAAGGATTAGGTGCTTACTTCCCAAGGGTTTTAAGAATTTTATTTCGTTACACGTGTTCTGGATTGTTCTTTGTTTGTCAGTCTAGAAAGTTCGAAGGTCCTGCGGCATTTTCGCATACCTACACCAACCACTTATTTTGTTTAACGAACAAACTTGAGTCATAATCGAAATACTGACTTTTTGTAGCAATGAACTTTTCTGAAAATTACAAATTAAATAATTCTCAAATTAGTAAGTCTAAAATGCTTTTAAAAAAATTGAAAAACATACAACAATCGTTTACAATACAGGAGGTAATTTAAACAAATAAAAAAGTTACCTAGTCAGAATTTATCAAATCAAATCAGTTTATTGCAAACATTGTATGCATGTATTGCATGTATGTATGTTGTGCATTTCGGTATAGCGGCTGTATAAACAACAAGTACTAACAACGCAGAAAAAACAATACATTTCACAAATTATTGATTCTATTTTCTTATTCTGGTTTTTAAAACATTTCTTCTTTTGTAAATTCCACGCATCTGTTATTCCTTATTTCCTTGCATGTATTATTCCTTTATTATTTCTTTCTAATTTTCTTTTTCTAACATTCTGGTACTTACAGTAAAATTCATCAAAATAAACCTATATTTCTAGAATCGACATGTAGTTATTACGTCATCACTGACCCTATATTAAAGTCGTGCTCTGAATATGACGAGTGATAATGAGAACAATAATGAATAAACAAAAATAAATTATCCTTTCTGCTCTGAAAATAAATCTCATTGACAGAGGGCTTCGAGTGATTGTGCCGAGAGTATTTTAAAATATGTACCTATTTTTTACCTGACTACGGCGAACCAAAAAGGAGTGTTATGATTTTGACCGGTATGTATGTATGTATGTGGGTATGTATGTTCATCTGTTCCCTCGTAACTTCTAAACTACTTATCATAATTTGACAAATGAGGTATCGGTGGAAGGTATTGATCGTCCGCAGCATGACTTTTTCTTCCATACACCTATATACAAAAGGAAAAAAAATTAAAAAAATGTCTTATCTGTATCTATTTTTCTGTGTGTACATAAATAATTAAATTAAATAAATAAATAAATAAATAAAAAGGAAAAGGAAAGGAACCATTGATATTATGGCCACGTCATCTCAATGGTCACTTCCTTTCTAGCCATATCACCTTGCACATAACCCATCCGTTATTTTCGTTCTTCCTTCTACCCTAATATTGTTACAAATTCAAATGATTTTATTCACATAAACCTACATGGACACTTATGAAACGCCAGAAGCTAGGTGCACGGTTCCAATTGGTCGTTTCCTATGGAGAAGAGCCGGCAAGAAACTCCACGGTTACTCTTTTAAAATCATTGAAACTATCAGATCCTTAATTTGCAATGATTAGAAACTGAAACATCTTATTTTTCCCGAAAGTAACGTACGATCCCCAGTACGCAGCATAGCTTTTTCGAGCAAAATATTCACCGCCTAAAAAGTCATAAAAGCTATAAATTGGTAATGTCAAACCCGACCCCCTGAGCTACCATCTGTCAAAAATGACAGTGTGAACGATTAATTTATCACAAATGTTCCGTTTGGTACACCTCTATTTTTGGATGAAAACAAGCTTGATAAAATTGGAGGATTAATATTTTTAACTTTAAAGATTTTAAATCTTATACTGGCTTATAATCGGCTTTTAAGTAAATGGCAATGCAATTCAGTGAGTACTTGAGATAAGTGAATGTATTTTCTACATTATTGTCACTTTCTTTATGAAGTTTTTTACTACTAAAATGCTACTTTATTTTACAGTTAAACTTATCGGTTCTACGTATTTTTTTGTGATAGACACACTAACTTTTGCCACTGACTTTAAGGTAAATAAGCCCACAAAGTGCAATTTTAGTATAATTCTTATTTAATGAAGCACGCATAACAAAATATTCCACACAATAGCAAAGTGGGTCAGTTTTAAAAAGACTGGCAAGTCGTTGTTTTAAATAAAAACGTTGGACCTAAGTTTTTATACTGCCATTAAAGCCTGGTTTGAATAAAGATAAAAAATTCAAATGGAAATGTCACAACGTTTTGTTTAGACTCGCACTAAATATTCATAACCAGCATTTTACGACTTATTTAACAAAAAAATGATACAGAATGAATTTGAAGGCGGCTGAATAAAAATATTTATTTTTCAGAGATTTTCGACAGTGGTTTCGCTCGTGAAGTTTTGGTTTCATATCATGTTGTGCAGAAATTCTATGCTATGAGTTTCCCTACGAGATCGAATCAGAAATTAGGGGATCCGCAGTAGAACCAGGATAACTGACACAGCCCGAAGAATTGCCAAACTTAAGTGGCAATAGGCAGAGGACATTGCTCGCAGAACAGATGGTCTATGGGGCCGAAAGGTTCAGAAGTGGCGACCGCGTACCGGAAGACGTAGTTGGAAGGCCTCCCGCAAGGTGGACCGATGACCTTGTGAAGGCTGCAAGAATCCTCTGGATGCAAGAAGCATAGAACCGGTCGAAGTGGCGGTACTTGGGGGAGGCCTATGTCTAGCAGTGGACGTCTTTCGGTTGAAATGATGTGCAGAAATGTAGGTCGGCACGAACTTTTGCACGAAAACAATTTTTGGGTCGGTATCTTGGCCATGTCCAGGGTGTACTATTATTTTTTCAATTTGCCTCTCGTTTCAAGAGTCCTTGTTCAGAATAACGCAAGAGAAAAAAAAAACCTGGCCTAGCCTTTATCTTTTACATGGGCGATTATATAAAAACCTTTATAAATTGAGCGTATTGTACCTAATATTTCTCTAATTACTTTACTCGACTATGTTCATAACTTCATTGAAATATCCGAACAAAACTTCAGAAATTATTCTAGCGTCTAGGGTAGGGAATCTACTTCGTCTACAGTATTTACCTTACCACAGGGTCCGCAAGATTGCCCTAAGACTTTCGTATTAATTTCACCCCAACCGCAACGTTGCAACGAAACCCTAATCCTTCGGTAGATTGAAAGCACTAATATGGTATCTGAAGGCGTCACGTTAAGAATTTCATATAACCAAGGAGGCAAGGAGTGGCGGTAGTAATGAGATACCCATTTGTCTTTTTAAGGTTTCACCAAAATGTTCAAGAAACGACGTTCTTAAGCCTTGTACACACTAGGAGAAACATCGCGAGTCATGTATCGCAACTTGTCTACCGACAAGTCTTCGTTGCCAGGTTCCGAGACAACCGTCCACATTATCGTTGTGATGTCTCAGGAAGAAGTAATATTGTGTTATGTTGTATATGTTACTGAACAACATGTCGCTTGACACGTCCACATGCACGACGAGTCTCGCGACAATTAAACAATTTTTGTTTCGAGATTTATGTCCCGAGTCATTGTGAGACTTTATGCGACCGTGTCTCGATACAATGTCGGGAGACAAATGTCGCCTAGTGCGTACGAGGCTTTATGAAACTCTGGCACGAAGTCGGCGAAGCGGATGAAAGCATCAATTTTCTACTAGGTCCTGATTTTCAAGCTGACAGACACCGGTAATGAGCCGTTTGAAGAATTTCATAAAGGAATCGTGAATGAGGTTTAAAAGGTGACGGAAATGTGTGTATTTTATGGAAAGATTTATCAAGTTGATGGTGAATGAATATGGCTGGTGATATTTTGGGGGGTAGAAAGAGAGCCTTGGTGTAAAGGAGGAAAGGTGCATGAATAATATTTACTAACTGTAGGATAAATACATTTTTCTTTTCATGCCGATGAAAAATGAGCATTGGTCGAACCGCTATAACGCGACGTCTCAAACTCCATTAGATTTAAGATTAATAATGAAAGCTCACAATAGATTTACATAGAACATAGCTGCCGTAGACCAGAAAGGAAAAAAACCGTAACAGAAAACCTTTTTTTATCCTCCTGAACACTCGACCATCGTACTATCATGTTCAATAAATCGGTTCACTTTCCATTCTATGTTTAACAACCATTGTTGGTAAATCGTAATATTATGAGCGTTTTATACCTCAACAGGGTATAAAGTCTATTTTACGATTGGAAGTAAAATGAAAATTGCGGTTCCTATACGAAGTCATAATATCATAGCTCCATAAAATATTTCATAATTGTAGACTATGATTTTGAAAATGAAGAGTAAGGGATAATATTGTAGAAGTTGTTACTGCAGCAGTATTGTCTATAGTAATTTTAACAATAAAAAAAAAGATTGTTTATCAGAGACAAACAACCAACTTTTTGATAAACAATTTTTTCTTTATGTGAACACATAAATGAGCTGTTATTTTAAGTCTAGATAAGTACATCTTCGACCTACGACAGGTACACAGGGCATAACAACAGTTTCAGAAGAATAATTATTAAAAACAAACGCGCGACTAAAACACAGAAGGTCAACCGCCAATTCGGAATTCAGCCGTCAAAAAGTACAGACGCCAGCAGGTCAACCTACCCGAAACTGTCAAATTTTCCCAATCAACTTTGAACCTTATGCTTTAGTGATAAAGTTGAAAATCTATTAAAGAAATTTGACAGATTGTAGTAGGTTGATGTGCTGGGTCTGTACCTACCCTTAACGAACATAACATCACGCCTGCATTCCCCGGAGGGTTTGACAGAGGTGAGTTATGTTTTAAGGGGCCGGCGCGGAGCATGCGCAGTTCATACAAACATAATACCGAAATAATTTGTAAATCAAACATATTCTTAAGGTAGTGTGTATTTATTCCGATTGGATTACAGAATATCTAGGTTCCCAAATATATATTTTGAATGGACACTGATATAAAGACGAGATATGAGGAATTTCCAATTTCTATAAAAAACTTATTTTTCTCATAACTCGATTGATTTACAAATTATTTCGGTATTACGTTTGTATAAAATACGCATGCTCCGCCGGCCCCTTAAAAATACCCCCTTGTAAATAGGGCGAGCCTATTGCCATCAACCGGGCACTAATACTAATCTATACTCCGGGCTCCTGAGAAATTCCAGATGGTAAAACCCAATAACATTCTGCCCGACTCGGGTATGGAACCCCGTACCCTAATTACGTAATACACGATTAATCAGAATTTTAACTTATGAAGCAATGGAGATAATCCATAGCTTCATAGGTTCGAAAAAAAATCTGCTCGACAACGTAAATAACGCAATGAATATTGTTGAACTGTCAAAATTAAACAGATTAGTCGTAATCGTCTACGAAAATGTGTTACGTAATTAGATAGCAGGACCTCGTGCTCAGCATTAGCGCTGGCAACCACTAGACCAACGAGGCAGTACCTACCTACCCTCATCCATACATAAATGTATAACATAAAAGGAGAAACTGACTGAATAATTTCCGAGTTCCACGCGAGCGATGCGGCGGGAAAAACCTAGTAAATAAATAAATCAATAAACATTCTCTCATACAACCCATCGTTTATACACGAAAATAAAAATAAATGTAAAACGTTTACATTTCTCTGGATAAACCTATAAAAGTATAAAGGACGCTCCCATAAAAACTGCCGACGAAAACATATCGACAACTGAAATCACACGGGAATTTGACTTGATGTATCGTGCTCCGGAGTACCTACTTACAAACCTACCCTATATACATCCATACTAATAATATTATAAATGCGAAAGTGACTGTCTATCTGTTACGTTTTCAGGCCTTAACTATAGACTGAACGAACTAAAAAAAAAGAAAAAAAATCTTTCTTTCTTTCTAACTTGGCGGTAAGGACCTGCTGCTGTCTTTAGGACATAGGATACTTTTTATCCCGGTTGTACGTTCCCGTGGGATAAGTTCCGATCTCCACGATGCCGCATGAAAAAGCTATGGCGATTGTCACACTGCTCCGCGCTCCGTAGCGTAGCGCGGGGCGGCAGATTTAAGAGGCCGTGCACGAAATCGACTAATTTTGATAAATTTTGTTCATTAGTTGTGAGAAAGGGAAAAAGAATTTAAACAAATATATTTGTGATTTGAAAAGTCGAGTTCTTTGTTTTGCATGTGGCTGAAAGGATTTTTTCAAATAAGTTAAGTATTCATGGAAAATCACAACAATTCGCAACAAGTTTTCCGAAAAATGACGCCAGACTGAAGTTTGATCACTTTTTTACAAGAAACTACTTTTGATTTTGAACATTTAAAAATATCACCAACATCGTTATATGGTCTACATGTGGCTGAACCACTTTTTTTTTTTTTAATGTTTCGTGTGTTTTTTCCTATTATTTAGCAAACCATATCAAGAAATTTTAATATTATTAGTCTTCAGCTATCATTGACATAAAATCAAAATTTTATTTTATGATTAATGATTATACAATATCTTCATTAAGTACATCAAAGGCGAAATAACCCATATTATCGAGAGCTCAAAAGTGTTAGAACTATTAACAGGTCCTGGACTGACATATTCGTGTCAGAATGATAAATTGAGGAAGACTGGGTACAAACTTGAAACAGGAGGTTTTCGCTTTTCTAAGTCGTACATTTCCGGACCCAACCAAACAGAAAACGGAAATAATCAGCAACACTGCAGCAATTTTTCAGTCAATTCTTCGATCTTCTGATAAACTTTCTGACAAAATAAACGTTTTAAATTCAAAGTCAGAACGGCAACAAAGTTTTAACAAAAAGCAAAGTGTAAACGTCTTTTCAAACATTTTTACCGAAAAGTTTTCTCATTAAAGCTTGTCAATTTAACGGCAATCAACACCAGTTGCCGACAAAGACCTGATTCGATAAGGATTCGATAAAAAATATATATTTGCATATTCTAATAGAATTCCTAGAATATTCTATGTAAAAGGTTATACATAGAACGTTAGATCATGCAAAATGCACGCTTTAACTCGGCGAATCCAATATTTATTTTGCTTTGCACAAATATTATTTTAGAAATCCGATGTATGGAATAAAGAAACAATGTGGTAATCAATTCTGTGTGAGGTTTTACGTATACTGAAACGCAAAGGTCGAATTTAAGTTTGCGATATGATGATACACAAATTTATCAATTAGACACATACAATTTATGTGAAAATAATTTATAATACTTGCCAAAAACTTGATGTTATTTTGGTAGGTTTCCACACTTGTTCAGATAACCTCAACAAACCGCTGCCAAGTCAAGGCGGAATCAATCAACCTTTAAACAATGACGGCAAACAAGCTAAAAGTAAAAAATACCGGAACTTACACGAGAAACTCCTACATATAAAATATTGCGCCACCAAGCAAAGTAGTAACTTACCTATACAAATAAATTTATAGCGTCTATATTGGTTACTTAATCACCGCATACGCAACCATAAATGGGAGTTATGAACGTTTTTATTAACCCTAAGAATAACTCTATTTGAATTGGAGCGGGCAAGGAACTCTAGTATGTAATGAAGTATTTACATCGAACCCATAGCTTTTTATTGGGAATAATATAGAGTTAAAGGCAAAGTACTAAAAGATTGGACGATGTTCCTACGATAGTAAAAACTTATTGCACCAAAGTTTACAGAAAACATTGAATTAAACATAGACTATTAAAATGTCTTCCCTTAGAAAGAGTTTCCAAGGTTTCGGACGAGATTCAGCAAGGTGATAAATTATTTAATTTTATAGCCACGGCAACAAAGGGAACAGCATTCTGCTGGTGTTGATAACGGTTAAATGTTTATAACAGCCTCGTTATTCATCATTATTATCGTTCTCAGTTTAATATTTAATAGGTAAACATTAAATTATTCGAATAATTTAACCAATAAATAAGCACTACAGATAATTTCTTAAGATTCTAAATCATTGGGCCTTTGTGCCTGAAAGCATCGCAAATTAAACTATTGTTTTGTTGAATGAATAATTTCTAAATGTGCATCAAGAGCAGATTAATATTACGGAATTAGGACCATTTTTGGAATGCTTTCATGTGATTTTATGATGATAAAATTAAAGAAGCTTTAACAGATATCAATTTCATCGACAAACTTTAGTTTTGAATTTACAGAAGTAGGTAATGAAGGAGTGTGTAAGGATCATAGCAGGAGGCGTTCTGTAGTCTCTGCCTACCACTAAGGGAAGGCGTGAGTTTATGTACGAATGTATGTATATAATATAATAATATAAATATAAATTACATATTATGTAATTAAGGTACCTAATGGAGTCAAATACTGAAATCCAGGTTAATGTATACAGTACGTTAGGTTAAACGAGGGACATTCTTGAAGGCAGTGTAGTACTCATTTTCATATTTCAGAGTTGGACCCTCAGTAAAAATTATTCATTCTGATGAGTACTAATTTCCCTTCAAGTTTGTCCCTAGTTTAACCTAACACAGTACTGTATAAACCCGGCAGAAACAATTATGTTAAGTAACATGCCTGCACATTGTAATGATCATAAACTGGTACATTCCGACAAAGAGACGGGAGACAATACATCGTAAACTTTAAAGGCTTAATGTTCAAGATTCAGCCACTTGATGTGATGCTAATTAACAAACTTCCTTAAGCTGCGCTTACACGAACCACTTTTTCAGCATAACTGCTGGAGGTAGCGGTGAAACTATGTAGAGCTATCTCTCTCGATTGCCAACATATGTTTAAACTTTTTCGGCAATTATTGCTAAACGAAACTACCGTTTGGAAGGGGCAACTAGAATCAATTCTATTTTCTTGTAAATGACGTTCAAAAGTGTCTTTTAAAATAACCACTTGAAA
This sequence comes from Xanthia icteritia, assembly GCA_949128155.2. Taxonomy (NCBI): domain Eukaryota; kingdom Metazoa; phylum Arthropoda; class Insecta; order Lepidoptera; family Noctuidae; genus Xanthia; species Xanthia icteritia. Next base: position 6,854,840 of record OX421942.2, on the reverse strand, counting down.
TAAATTATTTGAATTTGACTTTGTTACGATTTTGACAAAATGCTATGCCGAAGATCTAATAGGTATGCGTAGCTGCAACTTATTAAGCCATATTGCTCCATATCGCTCTCATTGGGTATATATTTAGCAACACTGCTATGATTTCGGAATTGCCGTAAATTTCTCGGTATTGCCGTAACGTCATATAACTTGCAACACGAGTGCGCAAATGGTGCCGTGTAAGCGCTCCTTTATATTAAAGTTAAAAGAAAGTTTAGCGTGCATTAATTACAGCTCGAGAGAATGCAGTATAAACTGGAAAATAAGTGGATCTATTTAATTCTGTTGAGTTAGAAGAAAATTATGCTTCAGAAAAGTTAGATGTTTTCATAGCTGTTTTATAGCGTGGTTATTAAATCGAGATTTGCAAGTGAATTATTTACATTCAATGCTAAAGAGCTTATGAAGATGTGTATTTCTGTCCATTACGATGATAGTTAGATATTCTCAGTTATGACTAGGGTTACCATCTGACAGGCATTTGCCGCATTTGACAGACATTTTACGGTTAAGACAGGCGTGCGGCCGGCGTTAAGCTGAGACAGGCATTTTTGAATTTTCCTAATAAAGGCACAGTTGATTGAGTAAAGAAAGGAATCGCCTGACAATTGAGCCGGTAAAAGCGTTATTAGTAACTCAAGAAAACTTGAAAACCATTCGTGTGAATATAATTAGAAAAAAAAAAAAAAGAAATTTTGATAAAAATAAAAGTTTTCGTCAAAACACATCAATCAGCGTAGTAAGTTAGTTTTTTTCTAAATTAGCTTAGTGATCGTAAATTGTTCATACTTTTCATTTTGAATAAATGTCAGTTACGTTGGTGGCATGACAAATGGCAGCTACAGTAAACAGTTGGTATTGTAACCACTTTTTTGCTTTTAATGCCATCCTTATACCTACGATTTAGAAGTCAGAATCGGTTGAACGGACTGTAAAAAACGTTTGTTTAAATGTTTAATCTTATCTCAAATGGAGTATAGACAGGCATTTTCCTGAATAATCAGGCATTTTGTACATCATAGACAGGCATCCTTCCTTACATAGATGGTAACCCTAGTTATGACTCATGTTGATCTCTCTCATTCTCATCATCATCAACTCACAATAACTCATCAACTCTCATCATTTTCTCTCTTTAAGGGAGTTTATTCTCTAATGGAGTAGAGAACTAGAGAGCTGAATAAACTCGTATTATTTTACTAAGTATAAATTTACAGCAAAAACAAGAAAAACAAATCTGTTTTCAGCAGTATGAAGGCCTATTCTAGAAATAGAAATTACTTAGCAGAACTAACAGAGGAAGGCCCTAAAATCACAAAGTGAATTTGTGTAACCTCATGAACTACTAACCTTAGTAACTTTGCCTCGTTCTAAGTGAGTATGTGTAATCTTGTCAATGTTTAGAGTAATATGGCAACTTAGTTAGGAATTTGAAACGGATTGAATTACAAAGCTATCACTCAAGTTTCGTCTACTAATAGTGGGAATTGGGATTACCTATCTGCATGATTTCATTGATGTTTTGGTTAAGTGAATAGAATGTTATCGTGCATAGAAATGAAGGATTTATCCACTATCTTGTAACAATCTATCACACTTGTTCATCTGACCACGAAGTTATTTCAATAGGTTTAAGACTAATCTATAGGTACTATAGCTCTGTTAATGTTAAAGAAGGAAGGAAAAAAGTACGTTTATTTGCAGCAAACATGTCGCAAAGGAATAATAAATACACGAAAATAACAAGTTGAGGGAAAATATGCGTCACATCTACGTAAAACAGCCATCGCTCAGCTTAATGCTGCGACCCTGTGCGAGACAGAGCCCCAGCGCTGGTTTTCAGCGACAGCCGGCCGGTTTTTAATGACAGGGAATTAAAGTTTCGTACCTATTCCCTCACAGTTACGGAATAATTTAGACACAACACAACATCACGCCTATATTCCCGAAGTGTACGGCAGAGATGCACCTATAGTACCAATTGGAATCGTGCACCTAGCTTCTGACGTTTCATATAAAACTAATTTACATCCGTCACCTACCACTTCAGGTCCAGTTGAAAACCAGCGTCAGCCACTAGTTGTCTGGCATTTTTGCTGAACTGGGCCTGTTTGGCGCAGCCGCGAGGCACACATTCTTGCTAGTATCTTACAACGCATTTTCCACTTTTATTTTGTATTCTTTCTATTTACTTGATTTCTTTTTACTTGTGTGCCTTTTAGTCTGTGCTAAATAAATGTATTTTCTTTCTTTAAATGCAATCCGGACATTGTTGGATACGAGCTGTAACTATATTCAGTGACTGACTACGTTGACATCAGAAATCCAGAAACAGACAAAGCTATAGTATAATCAGCCTATGTGATCCCACTGCTGGGCCTCATCTTTCTTTGAGTGGGAGTGGGCTGTAATCCACCACGCGGGCCCAATGCGGGTTGGTAAATGTCACATATTTTCGAAATGATGGTTCTAGGATATGCCGGTTTCCTCACGATGTTTTTTTTCATCGTTTTGAAAGCAGTGGTGATTAAATAATTAACACAAAGTTAAGTGCCCGCTTGAGTTCGAACCCACGACCTGAACTCGTAATTCGACTGGCCACCACTGCTCACACTGGGCCACCATTGCTCACAAAGCCAAAGCTATAATAATTACAATAACACCCGCAACGTAAAGCAAGTTATTACGTAGATACAATATATGCATTAATCTAAATCACATTGAAACAGTGTGCGATCCGTTACAATTCCATATGTCGGCCAGAAATCATTCTGTCGCGAATGTTCACTGCGACAACGTCAACGGTCTGTATTGACGTTACACTGCACTGTAAACGTCACAGCTGGATGATACTAACATGACGTCACGTTAAACTTGACGGAAATCCGTGGCTTTTCCTGGAAGCACCTTGCTTTTATTTACATGGATATCCTAAACGGTGCAATACGGTAATGTAGATATACAGGGTGTAAAAAGACCCCATCAGGAAGCCGTCATCTCTGGATTTTGTACATCAAACTAAGTACCTTTATGCAAAAATAATTGCTGGAAAAAGTCTTTTATTTTTGGTGTGAAAATTCGCTGTTTACGGTAGAGCGCAATGTAACGCACGCAAAACATTGTGCATGTAACGCCACAGGGGTCGTGGGGGTTTTTCAAGTTAAGTTATAACATTTACAAACTTGTTTACGTAAAAAGTCGTCAAGAAAGGTTGGAACTGTGACCTTCAATATCTCCGTAACCAGAAGGTTCTCAGATAGCTACAGTACAAAAAAAAAACTGGAAGAAACAGTGACTGTCAGTTTCGTTAAGGGTATTTTTGCATTTGTTACACTGGGTAGATCACTCATTGCTATATTTTGTCCAATTCTAGACTAGACGTTGCATCTTGAGTTTGCCTTGATGAAATTAAACATGAATCGTTTGCTATGAGTTTATTTACATTCTACCTCTCATCTCATTGTGTAATTACTTACTATAGTATTTTTTATCACGAAGCGACGCGCGCTTTACTTGTGGTAACCAAGTGTATAAACACACATTACACATAATTATTATTATTGTACATTATGCTGAGTGGAAGCTTTCTTGTCACAGCCATGACGTGCAGCTGCCGATATTTCTGTTGTTTTTTGTATGCACGTGTTTCTGTGACAAATAAACCCATTTTTCTTTCTTTCTTTTTCTTTGAAACACGCTGTGAATGTGTGCGTGAAGACGAGTAACGTCAGCACATAACACACAAATACTTCCGACTTCGCCATTGCCTCTGACGGTACCGATTATACACACATTCACAGCGTGTCTGAACACTTGGTAACCACAAGTGAAGCGCGCGTCGCTTCGTGAGATAAAAATACTGTACCCTATCTCCGGGTATCTTTAGTCGCATTGTTTCGATATAATAATACTCGCATACCGTCTGTCTCCACAATAGATTATGTATGTGCCTTTAGAAATATCTTTTTGAATCCAGTTTGTTTCCCCTTTTGTCAACTCCTTTGACCATTCAACGATTCTGATAAGACAATCTCAAATTTTGTGTTTTATGTTTATTCTGCATCAACCGTTTGGTACGAGTGGTTCATAGCATGGTTTTGCGGTCATCACCTGTTTGAACGAAGTGAATAATAAAGCCTTTTGTTGTCAAATGCTCACCAAAAAGATACGGTAACAAAGTCCCCCCTAGAGTGTAAATCTAGAAAACTACTGAAGCGGTTTTAATGGTACGTTTATCGTTAAAGTTCGTTTTTTACGGCGGGTTCAAAGTTGACAAAATAACCTTGTGATAAACTGTGTAACAAGTAGGATCTGTGTTTGCGAAAATGTTTCGAATTTGTTACTTCTGAAAGTCTGATACTTACATAAAATCGATTTTGAAGATTTTTTTAGCAACATTGTAGGTTTTTAGTAGCTTTTCAATGACATGAAAACGTGCCAAACTTAGTTCCATTCGCTGTAGATAGTAACTTTATATTGTATGTATATATATTACTTATAAGATAATAACTTTATATCTGTCTCGACTTCTTAACTGTCTGCAATTATTTTAGGGCTAACATCCTATGTTTATAAACCGTGTAATAAATAAACGACTTCAGTATTAGTTATGAGTTACAGAAAAAAACAAAAATAAGTTGTGACTATAATTTATGACGATTATCTAGACCGCACAATGTTATTGGAAGCAATAAATTAAGAGATCACATCTGTATATGGAAATGAGAGAAAAACCGAATACATTTGCTTATTTTTACGTACAAAACGAAATTAGACAGAATAGTAAAACAGACACTGAACTGCGGTACGATTAAATTAAGAAAGAAATGCCACTTGACGCCTAGATGTTGTATGTCTTCAATGTGGAAATAAATGTCTGTACAAATGTTATCTGAAAGCCATTAATTAATCGTGAGATCCATGGCAAAGATTATCTGTTAATCACATAGTTACATGCATTACAAAATATAAATACCAGAATTCTAATAAAACAGAAACTAAAACTACTGATATGTTGCAGGAAGATGAATTACTCCAGTAATATCCATGATCGATACGTAAAAGAACGTGTTCAAAGTAAACAGATCAATCTAATATAGAACATCTAAATTAAAACAGACTAAAACTTAAAGGACTTCATCAATAGGATAAAAGGATAAAGAGAGACGTAGCTACATTAGGATATATGAACATACCACTCTATAGATGTAATACCATTTAGATTTATTAGAAAGTGATACTGATACAAATAGAACAAATCCTTTTAAAGAAAGCACTATGAAAGTCTCCGCAAAGAGATGTGAAACAATTCCACTGAAAGAACATCTAAACTGGTACATAATAGTGCACTTTAGTGCCAGATATGAGGGTGTATATTCAAATAGATTATACAAGAAAACAATGAAACTACTAACGTTCGTCGTTAAGATTTTTATTGAGATCTACACATTGAAAGGATGTTAGACGAATAGTTTCAAACGACATAAAAATATGATAAAGATATGTAGTTTATATATAATAATGCAGTTGGAGAAAGCTAATGGTGATGTTAAAGAATAAAAAAATATAAATGATGCTTTAACTAAGAATAATAATATACTCAAAGAAAATCTTAAAGATGATAATAATGTTAATGTCAAGCTGTCAGCTCATTTCTTATCGGCTGCGGTTGCAACAAATAACAAAGATGTAAAACTCAAATTAGGATCTCTCAAGTTTTATGACTTAGAACTGACAAACAGCCGCCTTGCTGTTACTTCTAAATCAGCAGAAACTTTTATAATGCAGCTTGGAATTCAAATAAATAACAATAAACTTATTCTTGTTTATAATAGAAACCGTGGAGACATCCTTACTAATATTATAAATGCGAAAGTGTGTTTGTTTGTTTGTTACGCTTTGACGCTAAAACGGGCGAACGGATTTGGATGAAATTTGGCATTTGCCAAATTTCATCCAAAAAAAAAAAAAAGGTCATCCTTTTATCCCAATATTCCCACGAGATCGAGACTTATGCGGGTGAAACCGCGGGGCACAGCTAGTTATAAATAGTAAAGAGGTGTTGTGTTGTGGGACACCTGGTTGGAACAAAGTACTTTTCGCTGTATATTATGTATCTATATAACAGGCACAATTAAATAAATGAACAACGTTTGAGAGTAACTAAATGAAAAAATAATAATAAAGAAATGGTTATAGCAAAAACGAGCGAGCCTTACAGTAGTCGCATGTGATGTGTAGCATCTGAAATCTCACCGTGGTAATAAGCAACATTACAGGGGTCTCGTCAAGGTCATTTCTGACGGCCAACTCTAGCACCACGTGCGCTCATTGGTCAAATCAAATAGCGCGCGCTTCCCCGGCTTCCTGTGACACACTTCCGTCCCTTTTCACGAAATCTTTTCCATAGATTTGATTATTTAGTTTTTTTTTATTTTATTTTGATTGCAGGGAAGCGAGAGGAAAGATGTTATACATCAAAACTCACAAACTAGAACTACTACAAAAGTGTCGTGACTGTCAAAATGTCGACAAGTGTGCAGAGTATAGCGCGCGATAAGGAACTTCGTTCCAAAACGAAAAGAAAAATCTTGAAATAAGTAATTTAAAACCAAAATGAAAGGAGAACTTATAATTTATTAATAGAAGTACAAGCACTTTAGAAACGTCCACTGTTCTTTTATGAAAACACTTTATAATTTTTATAAAATAGTTTGTAACAAAATAAAATGGTTTTTATGACACACTTTTGTACCCAATTCCTTTTTATAAAACACTTTTGTTTGCGTGTTAATTAAAATTGCTTATTTAAATGTCACAGAATGCTGCTTATTGTAGGTACTTGTGAGTAAGTTGTACATGTGTGTAGAAAAATAAGTATTTTGAGTGTGACCTTCATCACAAAATTATCCCTTAACAAAAGAGGTCAAAACTGAAGATCACATCAAACAATTAAGGCTTTCAAGCCTTATAAACATCAAATAATGGAAGTATGGGAGAATTTTTTCATCCATTTCAACCCACACGCACATACCTATTTACTAAAAGCTTTTATACTCGGCAAATGCTCACCGACCCGATACATAAAATGTATTTGACATCCGAAGATGGGATCAATTGACTCAAATATTCCTTGTTCTCTCCTAAAAGAATCGTTTAATAAATTTATTGTTGAAGTTTCAAAAACAAGAGAGAGCAACGTTTTGTGATGCAAAACTCTCGTCCGCTGTTTGAAATGAAAATATTCTGAAAGGTCATGTTAACTTTGCAATTTAGCTTGGCCAAATGTTGGCTTGGAAGCTAAATTGTTAATCTATATGTTGGGGAATTGACTTGGGGCCAATGTGTGTGTATGTATCGTATCGCAAGCCGTTCGCTAATACTGGTAACTGAATATTTATTACACCTAGTACGATCGGCAGCAAAATACACAACAGAATCCAATTTATTAAACATTAAAGTTTATTAGTTCCTGTTCAATAACTTGTGAAACTCATGGACTACGTGTATGGTGAAATTGTTATTTTATTTTCACTTTTCTTTGGTCAACTTCTTAAAAGGGTGATAGTCGCAGTTCTGACGGAAGATGTATCGGGCGTAACTTCGGTTACGTCTTTTTATTCGTTCGACGCACTAACGGATCATCGGTTGAGTGTGTTATTATCTATGTGACCTTTCTTGCGTTACGCGACCGACGCGACGACATGCACGCGACGCATTTTCCGTCAGATGTGCGACCACCCTAAAGGTCGGTACATATCTAACGGAAGATGCGTCGCGTATCGTCGGTCGCGTAATGCCAGAACAGACAAGTAGATAATAAAACATTCAACCTTACACACTCAACCGATGATGCGTTAGTGCGTCGAACATACTATCAAAATTACGCCCGACACATTTTCCGTCAGATGTGTATCCACCCTAAAGGTTATTGCACTAAGCTGTTTTGCTTAACGATTTACGTTGCTATCTGTCTGTAACCATATTCTCGTAAGCTTATAGTTCACATTTTAATAGAATATGAATGAATGAAAACCCAAATATAAATACTTAATGATCTAATTACCCATACTCTCTACAGCTTAAAATTAACTAAACGATGCATTTGGGACTAAAATCTTAGAGTTGCTTAAATTAGCATTATGATCAAGATCATTAAGTATTCCGTTAAATCCTTTAGCAGAATCTTTAGCTTTATTTAAATTAAGTTTCGTATCGACATGAACATCAGTAAATACTTCACTCAATACACTGCCGAAGCCTGTTTACTCGTATTTTCCGTCGAAGCCCGTAATCAATCATGTTTAATTTAGTTCGAGAAGCTGATCAAGCATTCCAGTCGACGCGACCAAAAACCGGGAATCACGATTTGCAAACAACCGGTCCTCTATGGGTGAATAGTATTTATGTACCCTGTGTTGTGTACGTTTAACGTGGGTATGTATACTTACGCGTACAATCAGCCCGATGTATGCCACTCGCAGTCCTGCGAATAAACGGAGTTTGAATTAGTTACAACACAAGCAAGACAGCCGTCAAAGTAAAAAAAAAAAATCATTCAATTCAGTTTTAGACGTGAAAATTTAAATAAAATATGATTGATTCTGATCGTGGAATTTCTTTGATGGGCAAGAAATTCCGCCGTTACTCTTTCACGAATATCATGTTTTACAATATTTTGTATAGGTAATATCGAAGAATTTCATATCTAAGCAGTTTAAAAACAAAATCCCGTGAACACGATGACAAAATCTGTTACCGCCCCGGTTCTATAGCGGCCGAGCGCTGCAAGCAGAAATAGTCCTTACGGTGTACAGATATGAACTTCTTCGATGGTACATTAATTAGGTATAGTTCGTAGGCGACCAAGTTTAGCTTGAGTGAAAATAGAGAAAAAGAATTTTCCCAGATATGAGACCTAGCTAGATCGATTTTTCGCCCCCGTAAACTCTTAAATTGCAACTTTCATCGAAATCGTTAGAGCCGTTATCGATAACGTGATTACAAATTTACTAAGATTGCTCGTTTAATAGTATAGGATATAATAGAACAATTTATATGTGAACAATTTGTATAACAATTTGAACAATCTGTATAACAATTTGAACAATTTGTATAACAATTTGAACAATTTGTATAACAATTTGAACAATTTGTATAACAATTTGAACAATTTGTATGCACTTACAATAAAATAAAAAAATTATCTATACCTCAATAGGTAAAAAGAATTACAACTTGTGAAGCAAAAAGCACTGCATGCGCTTCTGTGAGGTTCCCATACGTTTCTTTGATCAACACATAACCGTTTGATGTTTGAAGGAAGTTGGAGTAAAGCTGATATATTTTGACGGCAAAGGGTCTTTCGTAAGTGGATTGATATTGACAGCTAATATTTCAAAAGAAAATCTAACGTCAGTTATGCAGTAATAATATAAGATAACACCACTCCTGTATTTCCCAAAGAGTTAGGCAAAGATGGAGGTACCTATAGTACACCCACATTTCAACAGTTATGTTTGAGTCCCATGTAATAGGGGGCCAGTCTATTGCCATCAACCACGCACAAAACCAGACTCCGGGCTGCTACTGCGAAATTCTAGATGGTAAAACACAATAATACTGCCCGACCAGGGAATCGACCCGCATGCTCAGCAGTAACGCTTGCGACCACTAAACCAACGAGGTAGTCAGAAACGATAAGTGAAATTAATGTTTTGTCGTAAATATGATCATTTAAAACACGAAAACTTTCGTTTACGACTGTTTTTACTGCAGTTTTCAACTATCAACATCCGAATCGATTTTACGATGGATTTTAACCAGTGAAACTGAACTAGGAGTAAGCTTTAGATTGGAACGTCAGAGTTTTCAAGCGTGGAATTGACAACAGTAGCGCTATTTCAATATGTAAATAGTCACACGTACGCTAAATAAATTGTTTACACTGTTACTGGCGTTATTTTTACTGAAGACTACAACAATCCTAAGACAAATCTCGCCTATAAAACGTCGCGTTTATCTATTTTGTTCTCTGACAAATATTCAAGCTAGCCCAAAAGTCTGACAACCAGTCTCACCAAGGGGTATCGAGTTACCCAGTAACTGGGTTGTGGATGTTAAATAGGCAGTCGCTTCATGTTAAATACTGGTATTCAGCTGCATCCGGTAAGACTGGAAGCCGACCCCAAAATAGTTGGGAAAGGAGCTAGGTAGATGATGAACTACCTATGTACAATCTGCACTCAAAACGCAAAGAAAAGCTATCAGAAATTTCCGTTCATCCCGAAATTACCATTCATGTTATTTGGCGTAAAAATAAATTGAACATCTGACCTTCATAAAAGGATCCACATAACTTCTAAAGACGCTTTTAACTCCCGGGTTCAATAGGGATTAAAGAATGAATGACCCAAAAAACCCTACAGATTGAAATTTTAATTTTTCGTCGATTTTAATTCGTTACCATTCTATAGTTGTACAATCATTTGAAATTCTGAAACTACTGGGTTTTTCATAGGGACATAGTATCTTTGACAGCTGATGACGGCCATTTTAGATTGTCTATTGGCGCGATTTTTTGACAGATTAGTCATTAAATGTTCGGCATTTATCAAGATAAGTCGCTATACATTTGAACAGCGCGTTGAAATGATTAAAGTGTATTATCAAAACGGCATTTCAATTCCTCAAACGTTTCGTTTGAAAGAGAAATTCAACGGGTTCCTGATCTGGAGATTCGGAGACAAGACACGGCCTCCAAGATCTTGTGATTTAAAGCCCCTTGAATATTGTTTGTGGGGTTATGTGAAATCACTTGTGTATGCGAAAAAGCCAAGAACTGTCGACGACCTGAAGAGTAACATCACACGCGTCATCAATGATATAGAGGTGCCATTATGTCAAAAAGTGACGGAAAATTGGACATCTCGTATACACGCTACCGTTCGAAGTCGAGATGGTAATTTAAATGATACGGTATTCCACACACAATGCCAAAAAGTAAACCTTCAAAAACAGAAAATTCATATAATCAAATTGTAAACAATCAATTTGTTTTTATTTCAATTCAAATACCCGGATCGTATTGAAAAACCCTATATAAGAGCCAATACACGTAGTTGAAAGTGCTATTAGGCATTCCTACCACATAAAAAATGAAAGATTAAGCCAAAAACTTGTTCCGGCTGTTGGAAAGAATCTGGGCGCTTGTTTGCGTAAATCTCCCGGGCATCTTGTATCCCACAACGAATTTATGTAATCACGAACAAAAATACGAGCAACAATAAAAATACGTCATTCATATGTCTTTGGTTTCGTTAGTGTTTTGTTTTTATCTTGATGCTCCGAGTTAAATTACGTTATTCTATTTCGGGGCTTGAATTTGTGGAGACTCGTTCGTCGGTTTCCGGGAAATTCTATAAACAAAGTATGAGCAACGATTTCTACCAATCAACCGATACTTACTCTAGAGGACAGCGCAAATTCCTGTTTCCAGGAACAAAATTTTAAACATTCGCCAACTTATTAAGCTGTCAATGTATTTTGTTCGGTGTTTTTGTAACAATTTTCTCAACAAGTACTTGAGTAGCGGAAAGCATTAATTGGAACAGTTGCTACGTATAATTAACAGAAGAAGTTTAAGTGCCTAATTATCATGTCTACTAACAAGACTGAATGCAGTTCAAGGTCAGATAGTGGATTCATAATTTACTAATTAGACAGCGTTAACAGAACTGTGGGACCTTGGAACAGTATCAATTATGTATATAGTATATCTATGTGTGTATATATATATAAATATACAAGGTCCCATTAAAATAGATGGACAAATTTTAACACAGCGTTCATTCAGTATGTCTAACCAAAGATATCCAAGCAAAAAAAACACTGATTAAAGTTTATTTTGACCTAAAATAATAAATGGCATTGGGTAACCAACATTTTTAGTGTATTTTCATTAGCTGATTTATTTTTCTTGTAAGTATCTAATGCATTTTTCTTATTATTTTTTTACCATTGTCCTTATTTTGGTGGTGTGAATGATTTCTAAAATTTCGTCCACCTATTTTAATGGGACCTTATATATACTCGTATATGAATAAGTTTATGCTTTATGTATGTATGTATTTATTGTATATGTAAATGGTACACCACTGACTACCTGCAGTATTGTCTCTCCTGTTACCTTTAATCCATCCAAAGGTTGTCTGTAAAAGATCGCTTTAAGCGATAAAACCGCCCATTGTGTCACCCTATGTAAAATTTCTAAATTTATGTCTGTAGTTTTTATGGAGTACAATGAGTATTCTATCTGTCTATATATCTACGAACTTACTGAATTATTAAGACTCTGGGCTAAGCCTCAGGAGACTAAGAGCAAGTTATAAGGATTATGTTATGAAGGCACTGAACTGTACAATATGAAAGCTAAAATTGATGGCTTTGATACAAACAAATTTTGAAGTTGGGAAAACCAATTTCAGTCATTTACTAAGTGGTTTCGGAGTTCTGACCCAAATATGAATGGTTAAAAACTTATCTTCAAACGCAGGGACCCAAAATAGCCTCAATGCCAACAAAAGCATCAGACGGCAAATTAGAAAAGGTTCCTTAAATATAACAAGTCGTAATCGTAAAAAGTTCTTAGGTATTAATGGTTATAGCTCGTTTATTTAGGGGCTTTTTTATGAGGCTTTGCTACTGTTGATATTTTTCTGTTGAAATTGCCAAAACTAAACAAGGACATCAAAAATAGGGATGATGACAAAAAAATTTTTTTTTTGTCCGTCCGTTGTATTAAGTATAAAAAAATATTGGACACGTAATTTTTGTTCTTTTACTTTATCAAAAGATTACAGCGATACATTGTATTAAAATGTGCCATGACATCACGAGTATGTAGATTTTATACCTACTTGTGACGTAGCAACCCCCACTCCCCAACTTTAATGGGTTATATCTAAGTCATGTCAGCAAAAATTACGTGTCTAATAGTTTTTTATTATCTGACTGACGTACTAAATAGAATTACTTTTTTTGACCCAGTCATCATCCCTATTCTGAGATTCAAATTTGAAGCTTTAGCCAACGTCTTGCTAAGACAGTAATATTCTTAATACTTTATATTTCATTAATTAAATACCTATGCAAAATTAACTTTATTTTAAGTACAAGCAGTTCGGTCGTCGCTTCGAAGACAGACATACATATTTACATATAAAAGTAGTTATTTTGATTTATGATTTAATTATTAGTTGATTTATTTGTTAAAAACATATTTAATTAATAACCTTTTTAAGGCTACTCAAAATTAAATACGTTTAACTTCTTAAAATGAAAGATATTATCTGATTAATAGTTAAGTTGGCAGCACTGGTGTCGCGCCATTATTGTTCCGTTGCGAACTTCCGGAGCAATGGTGGGGCGACACTTGCCAAACGAATATCGAAATGAGTGACCGGCAGTTGGTTGTTGGATACAGTGCGAGTAACATCTCCAGACTTGTTATGAAATAGTGCGGTTATACTCGTATTTTGAGACTAGAAAATAAATTTAATATTATTGTGTACGAGTGCAATTTGATTAAAGTCAATTATAGTTCGTTAAACCAAAAATTACTTTTCATTTAACTTTGTGCTGACTGTAAAAATATATTTTGAATACTAATAATTTCATCTACTATTTCTTTATCAACGTTTTAAGATCAGGTTTACATCGCAGTTTCTACTTTCTTACTTAAAATCAAAGTAAAATATGAGACAGCAAGATTAAAGAGGTTTTAATCTTCAACATTTATGAGCACAGAAATACAGATAATTTCAACTAAAGGTTAACTTTAATCAAAGTAATGGTGTTCTGGAGAAATTTATTAAAACCCCTGATTGGGTCCCTGATACAGATGTCTATCTTAAGACATAGAGGTTGTTCAAGGGTTGGATCGAATAACTTAATGGTAAGTACCGGTGCTGCTCGGAAATTTTATAGTGGCAGTTTGGGTTTTGTTCAATTAATGTCTACACAGTACGTATACGGTTGTGATGGTTCGGAGTCCTATAAATGCGGGATCAGGGTCCGTTCAGTGAAATGACTTGTTGTATGAAATCTTGTATTTTATTAATATCGTATTACGTTTTAATTTACCTACTCCTACCTCTAAACCTCATTCATTTCTATTTCCACTCAGTGTTGCCATGCCAACCGTCTATAATTTCCCAATCTAATAATGTTGCCAGTCGTTCAACCTACATTCCTACTACAGGGTGTAAAGTTCACTCACCCTCTATAGCAAAGGGAGGATCCTCCGATCAGACGGGTGTTGTCTGGTGGGCAACTGCCCGACAATTGATGTCGGGATGTTATAATATATCAGCCGCGCGGTAAATCTACTTGCGCGATGCAGAATGTTTGTGTTGTAGTTCGCAGGTGGCGTTGTAGATGCCGCCACACCTACATGAATGGATTTGTACGCCTTCTTCCACCAATATTTAGGCTATATTAAAGTATCAAGCAATAAAATCTTCAACATTACATACATTTCGCAGTGATAACGTCAAGCCGGGAACTATCATGGTAGATATTTTTTCTTCTCCACCAAATAATCCCACTACAAAGCAAAGGCGTCCCTTTCCTTTTTCCACAGCATTCTATTTTCCGCTAATGCGGACCAGTCCATTAAAAGGCGACGACGTCACGTCTAAACGAGTAGTATTAATGATTTGGAAAAAAATTATGTTAAATTAGAGCATTTTCTTGATAACTTAATATATGAATATTTGAGATTATGTTTATATTACATAGTGAAATTAATTTCTAAAGTTATGTCTAACGCGGATAAAAAATTGTGAATCACGCAAAATCTATCAAGCGTATTTTTTTAAACCTTCATCATTTTAAATATAATTTAATTATTGATCTTTTAGTATGCTTGTTTTATTAAAATACCTGTTGTTTTATGTATAATAAATTAATAATGTGTCTAATTCGGGACAGCGCTCCTTGATGGGCGAGTCCTATTACTGGCTGGACGGACGACGCGTTGCGTGAGCTCAGTACAAAACACGCAAGCTAACTACTCATGGTCACTGGCATATATCTGCGACTTAAGTAGGAGTCAAGCTCGACTAGCCATCTTAATCCTAAATAATATTTTAAATGCGAAAGTGAGTTTGTTTGTTACGCTTTCACGCTAAAACGGCTAAACGGATTTGGATGAAATTTGGCACATGGGTAGACTATGACCTGGAGAAAAACATAGGCTACTTTTTATGTTGGATCGCAGACAAAGTCGCGGGTAACAGCTAGTATTTCATAAGTATAGCAAATAATACTAGACACTTAAAAAAATTAAGTATTAATTTAGAATATAACCTGTTTCACTGAACTAAGTCAAGTCCCAAAACACTATGAATAATAAACCATTAGTCTCCAAACTTCTCATCAACGACACTATGTCCCTGAATGACTATAGTTTAAATCCTTTCCACGTTCAACTTATCACTTAGTACATGAAACTATCAGACTGAAGTTCCGATAGATGGCTCCCATGTTTCACACCTATACATGTAATCGATTTGTCGACTAGCTGAACGGAGAACTTATAAGGAAGTTAGATACCCATCGTAGTTGGTTGCATCCTTCGTGTACGAGGCGTTATAGTTCTACGATAGAATTAGAACAGTTTATCGGGCTAAGTTTTGTTCTAAGTTATTTAAGATTTTACATTAGAGACGAGTCAATACTCAGTACTCAATATATGTATTTATTGCATTCTACAATGTGAACCAACGTAACCTAACCTACTACAGGGTAGGAAGATATGATCATTATAGGTAGTTGCCGGGCACAGCAAAGTAGGGAGAGGAAAAGGGCTTTAATTTGACAAATTAGTTGTATATAATAATATATTATGCAAAGTATTTTTTTTAGCATTACACATTTGCTTGTCCAATTCACTTAGACATCGGCTTTGCTTGCCATAGTAAAAAATAGAATAGAATAGAAGTAATTATTGATTATACTTTTATAAAACATAACATCACGCATGTATTCACCGAGGGTTCCGGCAGTGGTGTATGTATAGTACACCCACAATTAGCCAGTTATGTTTAAGAGGCCGTGTACGAAATCGACTGATTTTGATCAATTTTGTTCATTAGTTGTGAGAAAGGGAAAAAGAATTTAAACAAAACTATTTGTGATTTGAAAAGTCGCGGTCTTTGTTTTGCACGTGGCTAAAAGGGATTTTTCAAATAAGTTAAGTATTCTTGGAAAATCACAAATATTTACAACAAGTTTTCCGAAAAATTACGGGAGACTGGCGTTTTATCACTTTTTTACAAGAAACGACTTCTGATTTTGAGCATTTAAAAATATCATCAACATAGTTATATGCTCTACTTGCATATGGCTGAACCACTTTTTTCAACTTCGATACAAAATATAGCAGTTTTTTCTTTACTTTTTTTTTAAAACCCATTCAATAATGTATTGTTTTCCTGTTATTTAGCAAGCCATATCAAGAAATTTAAAAATCACACATAAGTCTTCAGCTATCCTTGAAATAAAATCAAACTGTAGTTTTTTACCTACAGACTTAATGTTTCAATTATTTCAAGCTTTCATACAATTAGATAAGTTATTGACTAATAAGGGTTTTTGTCGTGCTCGGGGCCTTAAGTCCCATGTAATATACTAGCTTTAACCCGCGAAATTACGCGCTTTCTTTTTAAATATATTTTAAATTCATATTCTTTATGGCATCTCTTTAGGTCATGAGCTATCCGGATATCAAAAAATATTTGACCTAGGTCTTAAGAGGGAACAGGGGCTGCGAGGAATTTGAAGAAACTATTGCCGTCGTCTTACCTCTGGATTTGTCTGGTAGTCCTCTAATCACGGTGGAAAGAATGGGGCATTCAGGAAGAAAAAAGGGGAATACATTTGTATGGCGAATCCCAGGACATGTTCCTTCTTAAGGGGCAGGCGTGAAAATTGATACGCTGTTACAATGTATAGTAGATGGGGGCGAGCCTATTGCAAAAAACTTTAATAAAACATGTAATTTAAAACTTGTCACTTAGCTGGCATTGTTTTGCTTACCAATTGGAGATTTTAATTTAGTTTCAACCAAACATAGAACCTTTACTAGATAGGGTTTCTTAATTGGTATGCTCGATAGTTAATACAATGAACAGTACCCATGTTTGTTTTGGAAACCACTAACAAATATTAGGTCCTCAAAGTTTTAGGCTTAGTAAAGCAAACTTGGTTATTTACGATGTTGTCTTGTATACTCGTGCCTGCCATTAGCACTAGCCTTCACTTGTTATACTTCATCTATTGCTGTCATAGTTTATACTTCAAATTTTCTCGAGTAGATTTATCGGTGGGTTGGTAGGTACCATTTGCCCGGGAGAGGTGAAGGGTTATTATATCAGAGTCTTCCCAACTCAAACCACACGGTTTGTGTACATCTGGCTACCTATAGCCAGGCGTTCGGGATATGCTCGAGAGTTTACCGCTCCCTTCATAGCTCGTACGCACCTTTAGGGATCTCGCGCACTAGATGGCCACGACCACGACCGCGACCAGGTAAACTATAGAAACCGATACAAATTGCGCACTTGGTCGCAACGGCAAACTAGGTGCACAACATACGATACCACTAGCAGCCATGATTGACCGAAGTGCGCGATATCCCTTAAAGTTAAGTTTAAATTTGATGGGAACAGCTGAAATCATCATCATGCATCATTATGATCATTTAAGCAAAAAGACGTCCACTGCTGGACATAGACCTCCCCCAAGCACCGCCACTTCAACCGGTTCTGTGCCTCCCGCATCCATCGGATTCCTGCGGCCTTTACAGATCCGATCCGAGACCGATCATGCATGCAAGCAAATAATTTAATTTAATGTTTTGTATTGAATAGAATCAAGTTTTTCTAACTGAACAGACAGCTGGTAGTTAATTGCGCCACTTCTTCTTCCCAGCTAAAGCATTAAAAAGTGTTGAAGGGCAGTCCCCCCCGGGACTGTCTTATATAGTTTTGACGTTCGAAAAGTGCTGTTTCTCAGCCTAGTTTAAATAAATGACTTGAATTTTGATGAAACATTCAAGAAACAAATTCTTAAATGTTTAAACAGTTCCGAAGAAGAAATCTCATCTATCCATATACTTAATATTATAAAAGACTTAAAATGTTTAAGTTTGTACGTAAGGGGTAATCTTCGGAGCTATTGATCCGTTTCCGAAAATTCTTTCGCTAAAGGGAAGCTACTGTATTAGCGAGTGTAATAATTATGATATATTTTATATTAAAACAAGAAATTTCAAGCGGGCAAAGTCGCGGGCAGAAGCTATTGAATTTATAAATAAACATTACCAAAATTAAGCCGTTTAAGTATACGTCTTACAATCATTTATACAACTTTCCAATGTTCTTAACAACTTAAAACTCCTAAGGCAATTTAGTACCTTGCCTTAAACCCCCTTACGTGAAACGCCAAACTTTTCCTAAGAACTTTTCTCTCGAAGCCGTTAAGGGATTTACACAATTAACCGCGTCATTCATCATAAATCTTCCATCGATTATTGCTTGGACACGATTAATCCTGACTTAGCCAAAGTTAAACAAGTTTGTGGACATGAATCCAGCTTACCAGATTTACATAGTTATTAAGGACGATTCTCAGCTTAGTTAGGTATTAGGTAACATTTAGAACCAATTTTACCAATGAAACTGAACGCGATCAGCACATCTAAACCGCGTTCAAGAGCTGTCAGTGTCAATACTCCGTAACAATATTGACAGTGCTCTTGAACGCGGTCAACGCGATAATAGCGTGTGTATTCTTATTTGTGCACAATAAACCATTTTTCTTTCTTCATAGTTAAATGTGGTATGTTTAAATAACTTATATTGTATAAAGAAAAGTAGACAAAAGTACATCTTTGATACGTGGCCGTAGTAGTAACCGACTTTTTCTACTAGATAGGTTCGTTCGTAAGCTCGTCCATGGGAGTTCTTCGTACTCCCTTAGTCTTCTATAGGCTCAGGATATTCATGGGTAAACACGAACTTATTATATCTGTCTACTCTGTCCTTAAACAAAGTTCCTGGATCTAAACTTAGATTAAATTAGACAAAATATAAACAAAAGAATACCTTCATTATTTAAAGAAGCTGTGTCATTTCATGCCTTCATAGAATAACCCTCCGTTTATTGCAGTCGTATTGAAATTGTTTGTATCGCGGATTAAAATCCATACAACCACCATTTTCAAATATTATCACATACTTTGTTTGACTAAGTTTTGTCATTTTTACCCACATGCTTGCTGTTAGTGTCTGGGGATTGTCTGGCACATAACAACGTAAGTTTTCGTCTGGCCATACGCCATAACTCACTTTTATATTCGGCGATTTTGTTCGAGGAATGATACGATAACTTTTCATAAGTTTTGTTAATCCTTCATAGTTTCAGCTGGGTCTGTTTAGGCTTATGTATAGCTTATGTACATAGTTACCAGTAGCTACCGTGTAGTAACGAGAAAGATATGTTGGAAAGTTTGACAAATCCGTAGTGTCTTCAGTGAATTGCAACTTGTTTTTTTATCTTATTTAATGCGGTATCTAAACAAACTTGAGTATTTGATTAAGAACTCTACATACATACAAGAGCCCTTACATACAAAACCTTTTTTTTTTTGGATGGGAAATTATCAAAAATAACTTCTCCCGCTCTGGGCGGAGCGGGAGGGCGTGTCAGACTCTTACTGACTAAAACCCACCCGTGTTCCTTCAGTTGCCTGTATGTTGCCAGGGGCCACGGAATCCCTTTCGGACTTTCCCGCAACCCCGGCAAGCATCGGTCCTGTCGGACCCCTTAATTTGCTGACACCTCTTTGAGGCGCGCGTGGAACACAACGCGCCGTCGACCTGGGCCTGGTCCTTATTGGACGGCATACATACAAACCCTGAAATTGCGAAAATATCAGCTGTTCCCTACATTTTGACTAGGTATGCGAACATAAATGTTTTTTTTCGCCATTTTATTATTGGACCCATAGTAAAAGTTGTTCATAATGATGAGTGCAATGGACAGGATGCCCATAAATTTAATTCAACCCTGTATATTCCACCAATTCCGTTAAGCAACTCCAAAACACGACAAAAAGTTTCTCAAGGCGTATGCGCCAAGCGATTCCTTAACATATATCATTGTCCTAGCGATAAAATATTTGCGAAGCGCAGTAACCTCTGCTTGGAAAATTGCCAACATACTAGTAAATACTGCGGTTTCTCTCGCTTTTTCCATTTATTTGGCAGGTGTATAA
Source organism: Xanthia icteritia (assembly GCA_949128155.2). Classification (NCBI taxonomy): domain Eukaryota; kingdom Metazoa; phylum Arthropoda; class Insecta; order Lepidoptera; family Noctuidae; genus Xanthia; species Xanthia icteritia. Next base: position 6,834,460 of record OX421942.2, on the reverse strand, counting down.
TCCGCTTTAGTACTGTAAATGAAACAGAAGTGGTGGAATCCGATGTGATTTAATTTAAAAAGCTATAAAGGAATGAAAAGGAAATTACGGGTTCAAAAGTGATTTTGGTAAAAGAGGGTGGAATTGGTACAATTACGAATACTACTGTGAACAATGGAATTTCTGTCTGATTTTTCTTTACACCATGGTGTTCTCGCACCATCCGCTTCGATACTAACCGTGAGTCCTGATCGAATAGGTACTGTTTAAATAAGTAGGTTGATTTTTCTTTACACCATGGTGTACTGAGGCCCTAGTGTGAGGTTCTTTTAACCACCTCGACTTTACGCATCGACCGCGTTCGGCGCTCCGCTGGCCCTTCACCGGTGAATGCCGGCCGGCTGCCAATCGGAGCGCCGAACGCGGTCGATGCGTAAAGTCGAGATAGTTAAAATAAACTCGCACTAGGGCCTCTGTTCTCGCACTACCCGCTTCGATACTAATCGTAACTCCTGATCGAATATACTTTTTAAATGAGTAGGTACCTCAGGATATAGTGACGTCTATAACTTATGCTCTTGTTTACTAAATACGAGGGTAGAGCTAGTCCCATTAACATAATGCCCTATCCGGTCCATCCATCCAAGACAAGGTATTTTTTTTTTTTTTTAACGTTGCCCCACACTAGGAATTTCTCCTGTGTCGTGGGTGCGTTTACAAACATATAAACTCACATACACAAACGGTCATAGGCCAGATATATGGTCTATCCCGCATTTCTTATTATAATGCAAGTAATATAGACAGGTAAGCAATTTTCTCACACAATTCTCAATCATAACTACACAAAAACCTAATACAACCAAGGCCACTAAATCAAATGAAAAATAACCCCATCATATCCCATAATATATATCGTTCGTCTGAATATCAAGCCAAGCTGTACCCACTGACAGACATTCGGTTTTATTAAGTTAATTCGCTAATAAATAACGTTCGTGTCGACGTTACGGCTTTATGAGCTTGAGCCAAAAATCGAGTATATAGGAATCTACGAGGTCTTTGAGCCTGTAAATTCTGATACTATATGTCATTCTGCTGAAATTTCAGCTTGTAGGGTAAATTAAAGGTTGGTGTGGTATATTAAGAGGGAACAGGGCCTGCGAGGAATTTGAAGAAACTATTGCACTCGCCTTACCTCAAGTCTGCCTCCGTAGAGTGCGATAGGGACAGCTGCAGGTCAAACCGATCATATCACAAAAAAAATTAACGAGTTTAATGTTTTGTATTCCCCTTTGTTCTCCTCGAAAACTGAGCCGATTCAATTATTTTTTACATTAAAATTTTAAGAGAGAGTATCCTTCCTATCATTTTAATTTATGATAAAAACTTTTCGAATTTGAATTTTCGAAACCTTAACGCGACCGCAGGAGTTAGAAAGACACAGTTTTAAGCCTATGCGCAGCAGGTGAAGTCGGACTGTGGAACATGACGATGATGATTTTCAAGGGCATAAAGTCAAAGTCAAATCATTTATTTCAAATAGGCTCGTATAAGGCACATTTGAACGGCAAAAATTTACAAAAAAAATTAATTAATTCTAGTCGCCCCTACCAAAAGGTAGTTTTCGTTTGGAGAAGAATGGGCAAGAAACTCCACCGTTACTCTTTTAAACATAATTATATTGGACCTGTGAACTAAACAGAGTACCTACGTCTAGCAAGAAAGAAAAGAAAAACAGAAAAATATTTTATTTAAGACAGGAAATGCAAACAGAAATAAAAAAAGAGCAAAATTAACATATTTTTTTGAATAAAAGAAAACAAAAAAAAAACTACCTTTGCGAGGCCAAAAAGGCTCTCTATCTCAGCATAATGCTACGATATTTAAAGATAGGCAGACAAGGCAAGCATGCTGGTGACTACCGAATAGAAGAACAGTCATATACTCGTACGTCAGTGGTAAGTGGTAACAAAACCAGTACCGATAAGCTGGCCTCTTATTCTAATGAATCTCCGTAAAACGCTATGCCAGATCAAGGTCAAAGTATTACTACTGTCGTGCGGCCTACTATACAGTGAAATAAAGGCTCTCGCAGACAGGCGCGACGCGACTCTGGTGGAAAATTTCTATGAAAACTTCAAGGAAATTGTTCTAACGGTGTCGCGTCGTGACTGACTGCAAGAGCCTTAAAGCTAATACGTATATTTTAGGTTAAGTTTAGTCACATAACTCAATACGCCTTAACCAAAGCTTCTGGGAGTTTTCACGATCGTTCTAAAGTCTTTAAGTACTCCGTTATAAACAGCTGCTACCTACGCTCGACGCTCGTGATAATCCCTTAGGCGCCTGTATCGACAACTATGCGATTATAATACAGTCTAAGCTTTTTTTTTTTTTTTTTTTTTGGGTGGGAAATTATCAAATAACTTCTCCCGCTCTGGGTGGAGCGGGAGGGCGTGTCAGACTCTTACTGACTAAAACCCACCCGTGTTCCTTCCGTTGCCTTTACGTTGCCAGGGGCCACGGTATCCCTTTCGGACTTTCCCGCAACCCCGGCAGGCATCGGTCCTATCGGACCCCTTCCGTTGTGCTGACATCTCTTTGAGGCGCGCGTGGAACACAACGCGCCGTCGACCCGGGCCTGGTCCTTATCGGACGGCGAGCTACCCATTGCTCACCGTCCGCAAGCCCGCGCCTACGGTGGCCGGGAATCGGCCTGCGATTCCCGACGCCCAGGGCGTCTCCTGCGGCGGCTAGGGGCGTGAGGGCGCGAAATTTGCCTCTCCCTCACGCGTTCTGCCTCCTCCTTCGCGAGCATTACTGCTTCGCAGAAGGAGGTGACGGCCTCCCATGCCCTCTCGCTCCGTACCATGGCCTGGACTAGGGCCGGACGCGAGAGATCCCCGCCGCCGATCGCCTCCACGAGGACACGGCGATGCTCTGCCCAAGCCGGACAGACCTCCACCGTATGCTCAACCGTGTCCTCCGGGCGATCCACGCAGTGATGACACCCGGGCGTTTCCTCCCGCCTGATACGGAACAGGAACCTCCCGAAACAACCGTGTCCGGTGAGGACCTGCGTTAGGCGGAAGGTGAGGACGCCGTGGCGCCTCTCTAGCCACTCCTCAAAGAGGGGACTTATCGCCGCAATAGTGGCGTGCCCAGCACTGGGTTGCGACAATCGCACTCTCCATGACGCCATGAGATCTCGCCGGAGCTCTGTCCGCTGTGCCGCGATTTCTCGCGGCAGCGGAGTTACGCCCCGGCGTTTCGCCTCCTCGCGCCACTCCCAAATGTGCGCGAGGACTTTTGCCTCCAGATCCCATGGCGGTAATCCGGCAAGGAGGCTCGCCGCCTCACCGGAGACCGTGCGGTATCCCCGGACCAGCCGGGTGGCCATGACCCTCTGGGACGCGTTCAACCGGCGGGCTGGCCGCCGCCTCAATGAACGCGCCCAAACCGGTGCCCCGTAAAGGGCCATGGACCGCACGACCCCCGCGTATAGCCTCCGGCAGGAGGCGTTTGGACCCCCTAGATTGGGCAGGAGCCGCTTCAAAGCAGCCCCGGCCCGCTCCAGTCTGGGAGCCAAACGTCGGAAGTGCTCCACGAAGTTCCACCGGCTGTCGAGGACGAGTCCTAGGTACTTCATCGTCGACTCGACGCCGATGTGAACTCCTCCTACCGTTATTTGGGAACCCGACGGTGGCGCGTTCCGAGGACCATGAAAACACATAGCCTCAGACTTGTGCAGGGCCACCTCGAGTCCCAATTGCCGGATCCTGTCCACGATTGTCGCAACCCCGTGTGTCGCTAGTTCGGCCGCCGCCTGGTGCGACCTCCCCTGCGCAAGGACCAACGTGTCGTCAGCGTAACAAACGACGCTGACGCCGCTAGGGAGGTCGGCGCGCAGCACCCAGTCGTAACCGATGTCCCACAGATGCGGCCCCAGGACCGATCCCTGTGGGACACCGCACGACATCTCTTGCCGGTTCCATTCTCCCTGGTGACCGGGGTAGATGACGGCCCTGTCCGTCAAATAGGCCTCGACCACACGACAGAGGTAGGTCGGCATCCGGTGATACCGGAGTGCCTCCCTGATGCAACTCCAGGGCAGGGTATTGAAGGCATTGGCGATGTCTAGAGACACCGCCAAGACGACCCCACCCCGGGACACAGCATCCCCCGTCGTGAGGGCTCGCACGCGCATGATGGCGTCCACCGTAGAGCGCCCCCTGCGGAAACCAAACTGGCTCTCCGCCAAATCCGGCCCCACCCGCACCAGCCGCCCGACGAGGCGGTCTGCAATGACTCTTTCAAAGAGCTTGCCCACCTCATCGAGCAGCACTATGGGCCGGTAAGCAGACGGAGAGTCCGCAGGGCGCCCCAGCTTCTTGATGAGGACCAGTTTCCCCGTCTTCCAGCGAAGTGGGAACTGGCCCCTCTCCAAGCATGCGCTTAGGAGCCCTCTTAGTCGAGGCCCGAGAGCCTCCAAGGCCAGGACCCAGGCTTTCCCAGGTAAGCCGTCGGGTCCTGGGGCGGTATTTTTGGCATTCAGCCTACGTACCGCCACTCTCATCTCTACCTCGGTCACCTCTGGAGCATCGTCGTCGTCGTCGGCGGTGTGATCCGCATCGGGCACCGCAGTAGGCGGAGCCATGGGCGGGGAGGCATGTTCCCCTCTCGAAGGGAACAGAGCGCTCACCACGTCCCCCACAAGCTGCGGCCGGAGACTCTGCGTCAGCGGGGGAGCCCATGGGCGGAGTTTCTCCCGCACCATCTTGTATGGGCGTCCCCACGGGTCCCTGTTCAGAGTCTCCAGCGACTCCTCGCGGGCCACTCCCCTGGCCCGCAGGATCTCCGCTTGGAGGGCGGTCTTCGCCGCTCTGTACCCCTCGTACAGCTCCGCCTGAATGGCTTCCGTATCCGGAGGACGGATACGGAGCCTGCGGTGCCTGGTGTACCGGCGTCGCGCAGCAACGCACGCATTGCGCAGTGTCGTCAGCTGTTGCGACCACCAGTACACCTGGCGCGAAGCACGTCCGGGCTGGACCCGGGGCATTGCCACGTCACATATTTCGGACATGGCCTCCCGGAACCACTCCGCCTCGTATACAGTCTAAGCTTAAAGGGTAATTAAGGCTAGATAGAGACATTTTGATTTTAATCTGCTGTTTAAGTCAGCTTGATCAAGTCAATTGTTACAAATTTGCAGTTGATACGTTTTACGCGTTAAATGCCAGAGGATTAAAACGGTGGTTTAAACAGCGCATGGGGGAAACTGAAACTGGCCACACTGAGGCGATTCCCGCGCGGGATGCGACTGCGCTCGTCTATTGTTTTATGATTAGGAAGTCACGCCACTATTCGCGCCTGTTTGAACACCTCCAGACACAATCAGCGCGGGATTCTCTTCAATTTGGTCCGAGCTTTCGATTTTTAAATTAATCATTCTTTGTTCTCATCTTTATCAGAGAACGTAGTCTATAAAACTGCGCTTAGCTCGTATCTCTTTTCGGAGAACAGACCAACAAGATCAGTGAAGTCAATCATGTTATTTGCCTCAAAGCTGTCAACTACAAATTGAAAACTAGTTCAAACTTAGACACTTGTGTGGATATGTAGTGTTGGAAGCAAACACATAAGTAATTAAATTTGACGTAGGTCACCCTCCTATTAACTAAACCTAAGTAGAACTGGTACGGAACCGCGTCCTCGGAGCTGTTCCAAATTCGAATTCTAAATTGCCTACTAACCGAACTAATTTGTGAAAGTTTCAAGACTGTGGAAGTCAGAGTTGCCTTTTAATATAACTAGCTGCGCCTCGCGGTTTCACCTGCATAAGTCTCGATCCAGTGAAAATATCGGGATAAAAACTATCCTATGTCCTAATCCAGGTCATGGTCTACCCATGTACCAAAATGTTATCCAAGTCTTTTAACCGTTTCAGCGTGAAAGCGCAACAAACAAACAAACTCACTTTCGCATTTTTAATATTACTAGCTGTTGCCCGCGATTTCGTCTGCGATCCAGGATGAAAGATAGCCTATGTCCTTCTCCAGGTCATGGTCCACCCATGTGCCAAATTTCATCCAAATTCGTTCAGCCGTTTTAGCGTGAAATCGTAACAAACATACAAACTCACTTTCGCATTTATAATATTATAGTTAGGATAGTAAGGATTTATTAGTCTAGACTACGCATTGGACAACATACATATGTGGGCGTCCAAGGAAAAGGGTCCAGTTCTCGGCATTTAGTTTCCGAGATATAAGAAGTTTTGTAAAGTTGGGTGAAAAAATTGCATTTTGCGATTTTAATTGATTATTAATAAATGCTCAATTATCTACAATTTCATATAGTAAATGACTATATACGACTTTTTCAGAATTTCAACTTTAAATGTCTGATAAAAAAATATGTGCCTGTTTTTGAATATTTTTTCAATCCTTACTATCAATTGACTATTCTAGATACCGAATCTAGTCTTAGCTCAATACCCCACTACTGGACCCTTTTTGCTTGGATGCCCACATATATATACATTTGGACAATATATTACTTGATACCCAATACTTGTCAGTAAGATCAGATTGTTATGTTTCATGTGAAAGAGTTATCTCTAACTAAAACGAGTGTGAGTAAAAGGTTTTACTTGTTGTATTCGCTCTTGAATATTGGCCAAAGGATGTGGGAATTTGGGTGACGCGCCAGCACAGACAGAAAAAAAAATGACAGCGTAGTCTGATTCAGTTGATAAAAATACACAAATGAGTCAACTGGAAAAACCAATCGTAAGTGTCTCGTGCCTACCCCTAAATGAGAAACTAACAAAAGAGAAAGTGTTTAGTCAAAACTGGTGAACACATTCTCTCAGATGTCCTTGGATAATAATTTGTCTTAAATTATGTCCCAATTAATTATATAACAACCAAATCCCGGATTTAGAAGAAGGACTGCTAAAATCTTATTCAGTAATTTTATTTTTCTCGACTTTTCGTTTGACAAAAAGTTTCAATTTCAGTAGTGCGCGAGAACCCCTAGTGAGTGTACTTTTCAACGATTATCAGATAGTTCAAGCTTTTGCTAACTGAAACTTTTGGCCACGACCCCGGCCAGTCGTGGCCGTATAGTGTTATTGTATGAATTTCGACTAGTTGGCTGTTACAACCAAGTGAAGTGCTGACAATTGCTTGCACTGACAGGACAGGTCCACTCAAATCTGTGTGGTTCTTTTCTCAAAAGACCATTTCAGACACTATAATCTACATGGTCCGCATATGGCCTGACCAAGATTATGTCTGGACTTTAAAAGAGACTGTGACCTCTGGAGTTTGTTTCGGCTTTTCTTCTCACAGTAGTCAGATAGGAAACGCCGAACTAATCTAGCAATTTTTTTTTTATATGACCTGTAAAAGTGATTCCAATGTTCTGTTTACAGAATAAACAATTTCATATCATTTCTAAGCGATTCGTATCAGTTTATATAGTTTACCTAGTCGCTGCGACCACTGGTCGTGATCGTGGAAGTTTAGTACCTATGCAAGATAGCCTAGCCTGGAGAAGAGAGGTAGGCACGGGCGATGTTTTTTCGTACACTGGATTTTCAACGCTGTGATTAGCGCCGAGAGTTGAAAATCCAACTGTGTTTTTTCAACGCGCTGGGACGACAGTGCGTCCCAGTGCGTTGGGTTCTCAACGTTCGGCTTAACATCGAGAGTTCAAAATCCAGTGCGCGATAAAATCCCGCAGTGATGTTTTTACGTCGTGAACGTGGGCTTAGTCTTTTAAATCAGTCATAAACGATATGATAATACTAACGCAATAATCCAGGTTCCAAAATCAGTAACAAATCAACAAGAAAATCCTACACCCTGCTGCCCGCCAAATTACATGTTTCTATTCTGTTGCGAATGTTACGATGCTATCACCAATATTGAATGAACGCTATCTCGATCGAAGCGTGTCCATGTGGGACGACAATGGTTCCCAATTAATTGGTAACGATCGACCAAATTCATTACTTGGAGACCATGGTCTTTCTTTATCTTAATAGGATGAATGTTTTTGATATTAGTTAGGTGTTCGTGATTTGTGCGAACTTTTTTTAGACGAGTAAATAAGGATTAAGATTAGGTCGCGTGGGCTAAAAGGACTAGTCGTCATTTTTGTACATGTTTCGGAAAATTCTAGAAGCACAATTTTTTTTTGGAAAGGAAGAAAGGAAGCCGAAGCTCAAAAAAATATTGGTTAACCATTAGAACTATGCAGTGATAGCCTAGTGGTGTGTCCGTTAGACTGCTAAGTAATAGATCTCGAGTTCGAACCCAAAGCACGCACCTCTGATTTTTCGGATTCATGTACGTATTGTATAATTATCACTTGCTTCAAAAAACGGTGAACGAAAGCATCGGGAGGAAACCGGCATGTCTGAGAGATATTTCTCGACGGCATGTGAAGCCAAGTCAGAGCCCCATGGGCGGCTTTAAAACTCGGACACCAGATTAGTCACTAACCAAACGAAAAGAAGAAGACCATTAGAACTGTAAGAGATAAACAAATGCAGCATTAGTTTATTTCCATCCAAGTTCCGTGAACTAGGATCGTTCGAATTCTAACATTATCCGAATCGCCTCATAAAATCCGTAAATACTTCAATAACATCTAGATTTTACGATCGATTAAACCCTAAACACGAATGCTACACATCCTCAACGTTCCCAGAATATCAAATACCAACGAATTAAGAAAAACATTTGGCGCATTACATTATGATTACAAATACGCAACCGTAGGGTTACTGGCGTCCTTAGAACGGAGGCAGTATATGTAAGAAAACCTAGTATATGTAAGAATATAGACAAAGGCATTCTAAGGCTCGCTTTTATACATAATTAATGTTTACAAAATATTTTAAAACATTTTTAAAAGAATAAATGTGAAGTTTGTTGCCCATTCTTCTCCATACGAAACTACCTATTGGAAGGGGCGACTAGAATCTATCGTATCTTTTTGTAAATTTTGACGCTTAAAAGTGCCTTTTATGTGCCTATTTGAAATAAATAATTTGACTTTGACTTCGCTTGCACCACTAATCACTTAGTAAATGCTTTTAGAGCTAAACGATTTTTAAACATCATTCTGTTTCTGTGCATCGTTTGAAGATGATAGAGACAAAATGATGTTTTAAATATACACATACATACATAGACTCACGCCTTCTTCTCAAGGGCAGAAACAACAGAACGCCACCAGCACGCGTAGCATGACAACCATAGAAACGGGTTTTCTACGGGTTTTGTCGACGGAAGAATAGACAAAATTGTGATTGTTTATCCGTCATTTTGTCTATTCTTCCGTCGACAAAACCCGTTTCTATTGTGGTCATGCTAAGCGTGCTGCTACAATCCTTACATACTCCTTTTGCCTCGTTTACGTTTTTTTTTAAATATTGTTAGCTCTAAACGTATTAAGGCCGTCACAGACTTAGTTATTAAATATATTAATATACTGTGCTACTTATATATTATATTATATCAAGCCACCACACACTATTGTCTATACAACAATATATAGGTAGTTTTGCCCTAATTTGCCCTACGGTTTATTATACTATACTTAATATAAACCGTGAAATCTTAATGGTTGTTTTCCCGCAGCGAAATGGTTTTGTCTTGGTAACACAATCGTTACATAAACAAATAAAATATTAGAAACAATTTTGAAAACAAATTTTGTGTTGTTACGTGCAAACTAGTTTATGCCGTATCACTACGTACGAGAGTTTATTTTGCTTTGAACATTTATGCATCGCTGTTCCCTTTGTCGGCGGCGCGTGCGATTTGAGTAGTACCTAAAAGTTACCTGTTACTATTGATTCTCACGTTTTCGAGTTAATGAATATTTTTTAATTATTTTTAAATAAAAACATCATTATTTTTTTACTTTTACTCTATGCTTTGAAAGTACTCTCTTATGGTAAGTTGTTCTGCCGCGGCAAAACTTATTTCTATATCTATCCACTTGTTTTTTGTGACGTAATAGAAATATTTATTATAGCTTCGTCCGAGTTCTCTCGAAGATTACAATGGAAAATATATCGTAATATATGGTTTACATATATATATAAAAGCTACTGTGATGGGTTTAAAGTGATTTGTAGTGCAAGCGGGCTTAAATTCCTTCAGTTTCGAGGCGTTTAAAACGTTCAGTTCAAGTGTTTATTTAGCACAATCAGGATAGTACCATGGATTGAAGCGCATGTTGTTAGCCCACGTTCGCACAGACGTAAAAATATCGCGGCGGGATTTTGTTGCGCGCTGAATTTTCAACTCTCGGTGTTGAGCCGAACGTTGAGAATCCAACGCGCTAGGACGCACTCTCGTCCCAGCGCGTTGAAAAACACAGTTAGATTTTCAACTCTTGTCGCTAAGCAGAGCGTTGAAGATCCGGTAAACGAAAAACTATCGCCGCGATTGGATTACGTCCGTGCGAACGTGCCCTACGTGTTCTCACTCGTTCATCGGCAAAATTGACGAACTTATTTTGGCCTAGTCGAGCGAAGGTTGTAAAGGGGTGGTAAGAAGCAATAGAAGATTATTTCGACACCCTAAGGAAATTACAACCGTCTCATTACAGTTCCCCCCAGACAGGCGCGACGCGAGTCTGCTGGAACAATTTCTATGGAAACTTTACGGAATTTTTTCTACCGGTGTAGCATCGCGCAGTCACATCGCGCCTTTCTGCGGGACTTAAAAACTTTAGCCAGTTTTTGTATTTCGACTGTCATGAAGTTCTTAATACAAAATTGACAACTTCGATTTGGGTTTAAAAATTTGTTGTTGTATTTAGAACTCCCGGAATATAGTTCGAAATTTAAAACTGGCTTGATGGATTATACCTGTTTTGAAATAAGACCGCAAGAGTTTATCTTCTATTCGGATTTCTTCTATGCCAGAGGTCTGAGATATGCCAGACGCTAGACCAATCAACTTTATCAAACATATTCTTTGAAGTGGGCAGCGTCTGTCGATAATTGCGTACGCCGTACATTACGAATGTACTGTTACGCATCTGGTATACGTTAGTTGACCTTTGGACCTAAGTCTTTGATAAATTCACTGAGGCCTAATTGTGTCATTTGTTGGACTTGGAACAGAAGTAGGTTATAGGGTTGTTAGTTTTAGGATCACTTGACTAGGTATGATTGTAATGGCACCTCAGTCTTGGATTTCCTTTAGAAATCTCTGCAACACAATTATTATTATTTTGCTAATGACTTTTGTTACTTACTTCTTTATAGATTCGATTTAGAGGAAACATAACTATGATCCATAAGGACCAAAATGGCATATTTTTATTAGTAATATTAGCTGCGTCCCGCGTTTTCATCCGCATAATTCTCGATGCCGTGGGAACATAGTTATAAAAAGTATCCTATGTCCTAACCCAGGTCATGGTCACCCCGTGGCCAAATTTTATCCAAATCCGTTTAGCCATTTTAGCGTTAAAATAAACAATCTCACTTTTGCATTTATAATATTAGTTAGGATTGAATGGGGAATATATCTGGACAATTGAATTAGGTACTTTTTTTTTTTTTTTTTTGGATGGGAAATTATCAAATAACTTCTTCCGCTCTGGGTGGAGCGGGAGGGCGTGTCAGACTCTTACTGACTAAAACCCACCCGTGTTCCTTCCGTTGCCTGTACGTTGCCAGGGGCCACGGTATTCCTTTCGGACTTTCCCGCAACCCCGGCAGGCATCGGTCCTATCGGACCCCTTCACTTGCTGACATATTCTCTTTGAAGCGCGCGTGGAACACAACGCGCTGTCGACCCAGGCCTGGTCCTTATCGGACGGCAAGCTACCCATTGCTCACCGTCCGCAAGCCCGCGCCTACTGTGTCCGGGAATCGGCCTGCGATTCCCGACGCCCAGGGCGTCTCCTGCGGCGGCTAGGGGCGTGAGGACGCAATTAGCCTCTCCCTCACGCGTTCTGCCTCCTCCTTCGCGAGCATTACTGCTTCGCAGAAGGAGGTGACGGCCTCCCATGCCCTCTCGCTCCGATTGAATTAGGTGCTCACATGATTCGATAAATAAATACTAAAAATAAATAACTTACATAAGTTATCAATAAATAATATCATCGTAATGATAACATTACATACAAGACAACGGAATAAAGGGAAAACATGAAGAAACCGGACCCAAGATTAAACGAGTCGATTTGTGCAATAAATTGTGAGGGATAAGGGAAGTGAAAGAGAAAAGAAAAATAAATTATTTCACAAGAAATATGTACTGGATCAATCTTATAACATATTCTATTAAGACTTAAGAATGTCACTTTTCACTGTCCTTTTGTAGAATAAACTTAACTTGGCTATGCAGTTAGTATCAAAATACGGCAATGCTTGTTGTTTAGTTTTTTTTTTATGTGAACCTCTTTCCTCTCGCTTTCTTGCAATCAAAATCAAAATCTAAAAATATCTAAATATTCAAATCTGTGGGAGTGATTTCGTAAAAAGCAACGGAAGTGAGTAACAGGAAGCCGGGGAAGCGCGCGTTATTTGATTTGACCTATGAGCGCGCGCGGTGCTAGATTAAGCTGTCAGAAACGACCTTGACGAGGCCCCGCCCCTTTAATGTTGCTTATTACCAAAGTGAGATGTCAGGTGTTACACATAGTATATAAAAGCGTCCGTTAGAAATAAAAATAAAAACTAATTCAAACATTAAATTAAATTAAAATCGCCGTGGCAGCTAGCTATAGCTACTGACGGGGCCCATTCACGAACATGACGCATGGATTTTAGCACCATTCAGCTCAACCATTTTAAAGGTAGCTAAATGATCCAAAACACGCGCCACCGTCAGCGAGACATTAGAGTGAGCATGACATACTCTCAGCCGCCAGGGCACATTCAAGTCAATGAAAGACATACCCAGTACCTAAATGGTAGCTTTATAGTCGGTACATAGTACTCACACATGTGCTATGCAATTATACAATATGATATTTTCAATAACTGGAGAAACACTTGAGCTAGCCAGACGTTTTTCTTCGTTGTTACTTTAAGTTTTCTATATAAACTTATCCAAAACTGTAACATATCTGCTACTTATTAAAATAAAAAGGAAAGTAGACAAGTTAAAAATATATAATTTGAGGTAAAACACAGAAAAATAATTAAAAAAAATAACCTAACCTACCTAGCGCTCTCAGAAAAGAAAATATTTACAGAGGAAGTATGTTACGGCTTTCAGGTTCGAGTCGTCCTGTCAGTTCTGAAACATCCAGATTCGTTTCCCAGATAAATCTTGATAAATTCACAGGCAATGTAGAAGACGTCAGGCCTCGTTAGCTCTGAGGCCTGAAGATCCGCTTCCCAGTCTCTCAGACAGACCAGTCAGGACTTAGTAGTGGAAGGTCCTCCTGGCAAGAAACGTAGTCCCGTGAAGACAGAGTATGATTTCAGGGTGAAATGTATATAGACCAATTTGCAAGACTTTTCTTGAGGAGATGTTTCCTTGAGCGCTTCCAGATCAGCTCTGCCGAATCGGTCCGTAGTCCCTCCGACGTTTATTTTTCAAATCTTTTTCTTGTTCTAATTTCAAATTCAGAGATCGAAAAGGGCCAGACATATTCGTACCAAAAAAACCTCTTTGATGAATTCTGAGAGCGTTTCAATTATTATTATAAAATGTAAGTTAGGATACAAATATTTTACAGTAAACAATTATAATTGCCTATAAAATACCATATTTGAGCTAAACATATTGATAAAAATAATTTAAATTATATAAATCAAAAGTAACCTTCATGGACTAAGCCAGTAAGAAAACTAGAGAAAATTAGAAGAAAAAATAATTACAGCTTGACAGCCTGACGTAAGTGTCATAACATTGAAAAATATGAAAATTAAAGAAAACTAATCGTTTTAGAACGATTCGCAAAATAATAATGCAAAATCAATAAACGAGTATAATACATAATAATAATGAATGCATAGTGTAAGTATATGATGTAGTGTCTGTAGTATGTAGATACTATAAAACCCAAAACACGATTACCTGGGCATCCGTTTTTGGGTTGGAAATTACCAAATAATTTCTCCCGCTCTAGGCGAAGCGGGAGGGCGTGTCAGACTCTTACTGACTAAAACCCACTGTGTGTTCCTTCATGTTGCCTGTATGTGCCTGGCCACGGTATCCCTTTCGGACTTTCCCGCGACCCCGGCAGGCGTCTTCCTGAGCCTTAAGCTAGATTTTAAATATTTGCACGGGTAGTAATGTTTCTTTAGTATGATGAAAGAAAAACAGCGAGGTAGCGTAGAAGATTAAGAAAATCTACTATAAGCCAGCAATATGCAACAAACATAACACACGCCTGTAACCCCCGAAGGGTTAAGCAGAGTTATACTTATAGTAACACCCACATTTCGCCAGTTATGTTTAAGCCCCTTGTAATAGGGGGCGAGCCTATTGCCATCAACCGGGCACAAATCTAGACTCCGGGCTGTTACTGAGAAATTCGTGATGGAAAAACCCTTATAACACTTTGCCGGACCTGGGAATCCAACCCAGGACCACAAGCTCAACAGTAACGCTTGCGACCACTAGAGAAGCCAGGCAGAGCAACATTTTTTTTATTATTATATCAATTTAATTTCAATACACAGGTCCTAGGCGGCTTTTTAAGCCAATATAAATTACATCCCACGGAACTTTCGATTCTAAATAATAATTGAACTTCAAAAAGGGGGCCAGTCATTAAACTCTATTCAAAGTGATTCAAAGACAAGTCAAAACAAAAGATGTACTAGCCTTTATACCAAAAGCTTACTCCATCTGTTGTGTAATAAATAAGTCTATACAACTGCAAATCATTCCGTAATAAAAGTGTACATCAATAGAATGCCGCGTTAGGTAGCGATTGTGTGTTATAAATAAGCGTAGCGAGTTCGGAAACACTTGAGCGATTTTGAATACCTGCTTACAAATGGTGAGATATTTTCTTAAATTCTACTAAATTCAGGTTTAACTCAATTCAATACGTCTCAAAACGATCTAATACTTTTGTGTACACAACAGTATTAAATAAAAATATTTGATCGTTTCTCAATATTAGAGCGTTCCCTTATAAATAAATCCAAAATCTCAATGAAACCGATCCGATATGAATGCATAATAAGTAATATACCGAAATTTAAGGCTCCCGCAGACAGGCGCGACGCGACGTTGCGACGCGATTCCGATAGAACAACCCCCATTAAGTTTTCATAGAAATTGTTCTACTAGAGTCGCGTCGCGCCAGTCTGTGGGAGCCTTTAAGCTTATTATACTTCAAAGAATTCTGTGAATAAATATATTTACCTACGCCTCAATTTGTTTGAAGAAACCAAACAGACGTAACGCGGCCCAAGTCATTGCTACAATAAAACAATATGAGATCTTCATACATTATTTGCATACGTATATTTGCACTGAGTAAATACCCAATCCTGCTTTAGAATAACAGCAAATGGATATGAAGCTTTAATTAAAATAATTTCAATTACATTCTAGTGCCTTGACTAGTACTGAAATAATTTCGCTCCAGGGTTGAAGACTAGGTTAAGTGGTATTAATAATGAGAAAACGTATTATTTTATATGAAAAATTAATGTTATTTAATTAATAAGCAGGTGTTGCTTTGTGTTTAGTTGCGAGATAGTTTAAATTGTGCTAGGATTTGCTGATTATAATACTTTATGAGAACGTTTATGAGTATTTTTCTTTTATCTTTATTTATTAGACTTGAACATATTTTTATGTAGAATAATTATAATCTGTTTAATTTAATACAGACAACAAGTGAATTTGACACGCACTATTGAAATAGACAATGATAATAATATGCTTAGCAATTATTATTACTATCTCTTACAGCAGTATTTGGTTTAAAAAGGTTTTAAATTGTTTTATTTTATTTATTTTTTATATAGACTCTTTTCTATTTTGTGAATGTGAGAACGTTGCAGGCTTAGTGTACTGTAGATTTATACCAAGTACTTGGTACTTGTTGAAAGCTCTACACAGTCCTCCTACACCTATAAACACTGTTACTTGAAAATATTGTAACAAGCCAATTATTTTTAAGAGGAACCGTGGAGTTTCTTGCCGGCTCTTGTCCATAGGAAACGACCAATTGGGAACGTGCACCTAGCTTCTCACGTTTTGTATTATATGTGCCCACGTAGGTTTATGTGAAATAAAATATTTTGATTGATTGAGCCCACCGTTTAAAACGATTTTCTCCTGTATCAAAAGACCAAAACAAAAATTATACACCCGCTCCGCTCAACACTATAGCGGTGTTCTAAAACCATAGACCAGATGCCTCGCAGACTACAATACCGGTACCGTATGCGATGTGATCACCCACTATCAGCTTACTACAGGCATATCAGTAAACAATTCCGTCTGCAGCACACCTTTGTTCTTTTAGCCTTCGTCGTAAACGAACCTTTAATGTAATCATATAACTAAACTACCTACTCTTCTACATCGAAAACTGAGTAGAAGTTGCTGTGAAAAATATTATGTTTTTCTTTATGGTTTTTAGGATTTCACACCCAAATTAAGAATAACTAACAGTAATGACAGGCTGATTTTTAATTCACTGTTAACCGTTCAGGTGAAAGTACTCGGGCTTTCTGGTTGTCATGCTAAAGCGTGCCTGCAGTAGTTTTTTGTATGCCCAACTTACTGGATTCTCAAAACAATAACAACACGCCTATAATCCCTGAAGATTTAGGCATTGTCAAAAAACTAATCGGTAAATAATTAATTTCTTAATCTGTAACGTATTAATTTCTCAAACATTGACAATCATCATATTCTTGATTTAATTGAAGTAAAGGAGCTTATCACTAAATCAAATCCTTCAAGAGATTTATGTAAGCCCAAAGTCTAACCCTAAGTTCAAACAAGGGCTAAAGCATCGTTAGACATGGATCATAAATTAATAGTTCAATCTAGATTCTAGATCTTTATCGGATCTTTGCACTCTCCTTTATTCGCAACAAAAGAACTGCAATATTTCGTATAATGTCATGTGTTTTTGTGAAAAATAGCTTAGCTAAAAGCTAGCTAAGCAGGTTATTTTTATTGGTATAGGCGCCATTTCTGTAGGGCATCAATGTCGTTTTATTTAATTTAGTACGAATGACACTGTATTTGATATTATTTATTTTCGGTACTTTGAAAGGCGCGATACTAAAATAATATTTTGTTGTTCTCTTCACCAGCTTAGAGAGGACTGGCTCTGGTATTCTAACGAAGATTATAAATGCAAGAGTGAGTTTGTTTGTTTGTTACGCTTTCGCGCTAAAACGGCTGAAGGGATTTGGATAAAATTTAGCACATGTGTAGACCATGACCTAGGTTAAGACATAGGAATTTTATCCCAATATTCCCACGGGATCGAGACTTATGCGGGTGACAACGCGGGGCGCAGCTAGTTTAAAATAATATAAACGGTTTACCATAGACAAGAAAACATAGGAGTGTCAAGTGTGAATGAAAAAACACGATGACTATTATTTACAATCTTGACATTACGAAAACAATAAAACTGCTTAAAATGCACAAATAGGACAAATTCTTTGCTACTCCGCTTCTAAACTTATAGGGTTGCTAGCAAACCCCATACTTTTTTACTCAAAGTAATGGCCATTTGCTAGACAGTGATATATTGAGCCACTATTACAACCAGTTCACTGCCTCACGAGGCACGCCCCATACATGATTGCCCTGAAAGTTATATTTGCCCTGACTTGTATTTGAATTATTTTCCATTCACGAAGGTGCTCCTAAGTCAACAACGTTTCTTTACTATGTTTTGAACTACGCTTCACCTATTCCAATCTATTTTAAAGAAATAAGAACTCTATTTTGTGAACATTAGAAGCCGTTTTGGATTGTAAATAGACGGGTGTAAAAGTTCCATTAGAATCTGTTCGATGAGAGCTTTTGAAGTGTACAAATAGACATTTGTCAAAGATTTTAAGGTAGTTTCTGATTGTTCCTAAAATAGTAATGATTCGTCACACACTCTCGTAATTTATTCCTTGAATAATAATTCGATGGGGTTGCTTCTATGCTAGTTCTAGTATTTACCTAGTGTAGGCAGATATTATTATCAAATTTACTGTCAGTCTGTTGTACATCTGTATAATACTTTAAATATTGCCACACTTAATATTAAATTGTTGATAAGATTAAATCATTTTTACACAACAACGGAAAATAACCACATATTTTTATTACATTATTTCCTCTTAACAAGTAAATTAACGCCACCTATACTACACTTCGCGTACATAAGCACTAGCAATTTCAATTTCAAGTACCAACTAGTATATAAATAACTTCCACTTACTACCTACTAATATAATAAATATCAGGGGTTTGCTAAACTTATCATATGACGAAACAGAAATAGTAATAAACGTGATAAAAAACAAATTGCATGCACAAGCCACTATCACGTTCTGTGTCACACAAATACTCTCGCTTATAAAACACCCTTAAACTCACCATCACACACTTACACTCACACTCACTCACACAATGAGTAGCGTTAATCCCAGTCTTATTTTTATTTATTTATTCCGTCCACATTGGCACCCAAGATACAGGCTTGCCTAGTTTGGGGCCAATGTAAAACCCCCTGTAATCTTTCTGGCAATAAAGTTTTTATTATTTATTTTCGTTTATTTACTGGTAATATGTGGGCGTCCAAGCAAAAAGGGTCCAGTAGTGGGGTATTGAGTTAAAACTAGGATTCGGTATCTAGAATAGTCAATTGATAGTAAGGATTGAAAAAATATTCAAAAACTGGCACATATTTTTTTTATCAGACATTTGAAGTTGAAATTCTGATAGTCGTATATTATTGTCATTTACTAGAACGAGAACTGGACCCTTTTTGCTTGGACGCCCACATATTTGAGACCTTCCGTCTTTGTTACAATGGTCCTTCGCGCCGTGGTAAAGAATCGGTTGGCGAATAGCCCACTTGTAGGCAATGGTAGTAGTTTCGCCACTAGGAAATGTCAAATAATTGTTACTGTAAAAACTGATAGATGATTTACGGAGTACGGTGGCAGAATTTTATGATATTATTTTTAAAGAAACTTGTGAGAACTGAATACAATTACAATTTCCCTCTTAACAGTTATGGAACTTCACCCACACCACACTACACCCTTGATTACCTATGTGTGTATAGAAACAGTTTAGGTTTCAAGTTGGTACCTATTACTAAACAAATACCACCCACTTAGTACTAATGACTAATAAGTATTTCAGAGCTTAAGCCTTTACTACAATTGTCCTTCACATTGTGATATAGAATCGGTTGGCGAATAGCCTACTAGTTATTACTAGTAGGCTATTCGCCAACGGATGAACCGCCAACGGTAGTACCTAGTACTGCTGCTGTTTTGCTACTAGCAAAAATCTAATCATTGTTGCCGTAAATTTTTTAACACGTTTAGCGCCATGTATCTTTTTGTCACACATTGTCTGGAACTTTGTGTATCCAAAAGTATACATTGAGTATTCTGATTGGTAAAAGTGCTGTGTATCTTTTAAGCACACGTTCTTTATACATGTATTACCTATGCAGAAATAAAAGCCCGAGCCTGTCACAAATTTGTCAAAAATTTAAAGAACGTCCGCTTAAGGGCTGAGGGTGTTAAATAACTGATTTATAATAACTGATTTACTTGCCGATATAACTTGGCAAGTCTGAAACAGGGACAGGGGTGTTGACATCAGCGGATGCGAATATTAAGATATTTTTTCCAAATGCCACTGCGCCGGGTGGTGGCATTGTAAATTCACTTTTTAAATAATCAATCAACTGCAGAAATCTTGCTTAAAACACAATGCTCACTGTATATTCACAATTTCACAATAACGCTCGAAAACCGAAATGTTTATACAATAAGCGCAACTAACACGTTATGACTAATTTACGAGAAACAAATGATGCACAATGACAAACACATTGGATCTTGTCACCAAACGAAATCTTCGCTCCTATTGGTCAAAGCACCTGCGTATGGCATGCGCCAGTCGCTGGCCCTGCCCAATTTCTTTCTTGTCACGACCTCTACTACGTCTACATCCGCATGAACATCCGTCTTAATTATTGCGGATGCGGATGCAGATGTCCAAATCGATGCGGAAGCTCCGCAGTTGCGGGATATCCACAACATCCCTGGTCTGAACATAGGCTCTGCGAACTTTCGCGTTGTTGTCTCTCACTCACACTCGCCTCATGTCACCATTTGATTCCTAAAAAATGTTATTGCACAGTCTTCTGTGCGAAGTTCAGAGCTGCCCAGTTATATTGGCCGTATTTTATCTGGGAATGAATTTAAAACCAGAAGGAGCTTATGAATTCTGACTGATGTTGATTTTAAATTAAAAATAAAGAAAATTTGTTTATTCTGCACAAACAAAACATACATACAAAAGTAGCCAAAAGCCTCGTATTCAACCAATAAATAAAAGTTTGTCAGTGAAATAGATTGTGTTTGTGATTGTGTTTTGTGTTGTGATTGTGTTTTTCAGTCTGAAATAGATATTTGTGAAGTACCTATTATTGATGAAAGAGAGAATCTTATTCATAGCATTAGCTCTGTAAACATCTAAGACTGGCCATAGGCCTACGAAAAGACCGCTAGAATAATACAATAAAAGATCAAAGAGAAATACGCTATGTTGATGTTAACTTTGATTCTCCAATATTCTCGAATAAGCCTAATTTATCCAACCACAAAGACCAGGCTCATTCAATATTTATATTAAAACTCGCCTTGTAGCCAAACGTTAGCGTCTTATATCTTCTCGTATCCCTAGATCGCGATTCCAAAAAGGCATTTAGGTATCTTACTGTGTTCCAATTGTGTCTGGTGAAAGGTAAACAAACCTTGTTCAGGATAAATTCTTACTCAATCACTCACTAAAGAGAATTAGTAACACATTTATCTGTTTTTAGAATGTTTCAACTTTACATCTCACCGCTAACAACAATTATTGTTTGAGTAACATTATTAAACATTAACAATATAATAACATTATTAACTTCCAATGTCAAATTAAAAACATCTTTAACGTGATTTAAAATTAAATTTCTGGTTAAGTAATCAAATAATCAAATCAAAGCGCTCAATTTGTAAGTTGCAAATTGGCATCCACGAGTACGGTTTCTGATCCTTTTGTTTACATTTTCATCAGATACAATTGGAACATCAAAGCTGTCGTTTCTCCACATCAATTCGAATCTTCCTCCGGTCCAATACTAGTCACAATAAACGGGGTTTATTTACTGTACCTATAAAGTGTTTTATAGCCACTATTTATTTGGACGGTACAAATTTATTGTCTGTAATATCATCCCCACTTATCAAAGGAGAGTAATCGTTGAGTGTCGTCATCGGACACGTTATTAGAAAATGCCGAGTGGTAATCCGATATTTTAATGATGAACCTGATATCGGTTGTGAGAAGAACTTGCTTTGAAATCAAATGGAAAGTTATTGAGATTGACATATTACCGTGAAGTGGATATCTTATTTGTGGTTCTAAGAATTTTCGGGTCATAGGTATTCACATTTCTTCGTAGTTTACAATGCGGGGAATCGTACCTTTTTCTGATTGAAGCACTATGTCGTGGGCGTAGGTAATACGCCTACAATTGAAAAATGGCAGGTGTTTGAATTCTTAGTCCTAACGATATGAGACCAACCTTTTGACACCGTAGGACCCACTTCAATTTGTTTATTCAAATTGGAATGTGAAGAATATTTTTTATTTGCGTATACTTGGAACCTTTCATGAATACTATACCGTTAAATTTTTGTATAAAAGTGACTATGGTTACATAAAATTTATGAAACCCTAGGGATTTACCGCATGCTTCCGCCGAGTTGATTATTAACCGATAAAATCGAGTTCATGATTCTATTACTCGGTATCGATATTGCCGTCGGCAAAGGTCAGACAACCTCCCGAATCCCGATAGGATCTAAATTCATACCACTTATCGGGAGATTCAAAAGACCATTTTTTATCCCGAACATTCAATATAATCTGGGTACCTACTGTAGAAGGCAATTATTTTGTCCATTGTATGGAGACAAGATAAGACTTTTTTATTGCTAAATTCGAATTAAGAGAGAATTAATCTTGGTAGCATTTTAATTTCGTTTCTTAATGTCTTCGTCTATGACTTGAAATGGCGACCAAACTTTTTAAATTATTAAAAATTCAATCCATTATTGTTTTTCTACTTTAATAGACGTTTTTATTTTATTTTGTTGCCTTACAGACACAATAACAATATGCGTTAAATCAATGGATTTATCGTATTTGGTTGGTCTTTAAGCCCTCGTACCCACGAGCAATTTTTTTCGCGTTCTGGATTTTAACGCACTGCTTAGCGCCGAGAGTTGAAATTCCAACAGTGCTTTTTGACGGGCTGGGATGCAGTGTTGCGATTCTCAATGCTCGTCTCAACACTGAGAGCTGCGTGGACCGTGCGGACGAGAGCTTAAATGTTTTTGCCTTGTATGTCTTTACCTACATACAACGCAAAAACGTCTACAACGTTGAATTAAATGAAGAGAATATCCCAACAACTTAGAAAAAGGCTATGCTACAAACAAATCAACAGATAAACTTTATCACATAGATACAGACGTAAAGTTACATTCCGTTAACATATAAAGTTCATTGCTACTTCCTTAGAAGAGAAGTATAAAGATTCTTCGCGCATACTCGTTGGCATGTCTCCATAATCCATAAAGGGTGTGTAGTGAGTTACTGTTGCCTTTGTTTGATTCGACTATCTTGGTGAGAGTACAGTACAGGGATAAAGTAGGGAAAGAGAGTTGTATTGTCGGAGGGTACCGTAGCATTTTGCCGTAAAACTTTTTTAAGTCATTTGGTGGCGCTACTGGTGTGTGAGCATTTACCAAGCGGTCCACACTGCAGAAGACCGCATAGCTTGGAGACGCGTCGTATTTGGTCGCGATAATCAGCATTGAAGGAATGACGAAGAACGATTTCCAGTTCGGGCAGTGTTATTGACTTTTTCCATCAGGAATTTCTCGGTAGCAGCCCAGAGTCTGGATTTGTGGTTGATGGCAATAGGCTCGATTACATGTGACTTAAACATAACTGCCAACATGTGGGTGTACTAATGGTACACCTACGTCTCTGCCTGACCTTTCGTGGATTATAGGCGTGATATTATATTATGTGTGTTGGTGGTCACCAATCAGGCAGGTTACCTCATGGATAGTGGTCACCGCTGAATATGGCTAAACCTATCCCAAAAATAATACTGAAATGTTTCATTCGCCTGTAAAAATACCAGTATTCATTCACTTCAATACGGAACACTGCAACCTATCATATCCATGTTGAGATCGCCTTCCAGTCTAACAAAATACAGCTGAACTTAATCAAACTGGGCGGACAGCCTTTTGACTAAAGTGAATAATACAAATACTCTAAGGGTACAATTCCGTAGCCGACTGCAGGCGGCACCAGCAGGCAGCGACACTACCGGTTTCTACGTATTTCTGTGAAATACCGTGTCGCTATAGCTACGGAAAGTATTTCATAGATAAACACAGAAACCGGTAGTGTCGCGGCGACACGTCGCCTGCTGCTGCTGCCTGCAGTCTGCTACGGAATTGTACCTTTTATAGTAAAAATTCGGGATTTTAATATTCCGATTATGACTCGATAGTATTCGTAATAACAACTGAGGACGTATCTGAGGGGGTCTCGATTTCGAGATGTACACTTATGAGATGTATAAAATTTGTGAGTTTATATGACGTAGAGGCTTCGGAACTATTGATCCGATTCCGAAATTTCTTTCAGTAATAGGAAGCTACAGTATTGCCGAATGAAACAAGAAATTTTACGCAGGCAGAAGCTAGTATCCAATAATAAGGACTGCTCCATGACTAGTAAACGAAATTTTACTAAGGAGGAGTACCTTCTTAACTTTACTATTAGCCCACGTTCGCACGGACCGTTGTTTGAGCCGTTTTTCAACGTTCTGCTTAGCGCCGAGAGTTAAAAATCCAACAGTGTGTTTTTTCAACGCGCTGGCACGAGAGTGCGTCCGCGTTGGATTCTCAACGCTCGGCTCAAAACCGACAGTTGAAAATCCAGTGCGCGATATAACCCCGCCGCGATTTTATTACGTCCGTGCGAACTTGGGCTTAGACGAGACAAGAATACGGGATGCCTTAAGGCCTTTCTATCTTTTTGTAATATTATTATTATTCGAATTCCGTCTAGGAATTCTCATTATTGTATGTCAAGACACTTCGTGAAAACTTGACGGATAGAGGACCGAACCATTTCGAAATGTCAAAGATCTCAATAGAAGCGCACGGAACCTTAAAATATTCAGATCATTAAAATAGGATAAGGATGTCGACACGCGACGTTTCACTATAAATGCCAGGTCAGCGATTGTGAAAATATAGGAAATAAAAGCCTGTAGAACAGTCAACCGGTGAATCTTTGCTCGATTTATTTGTTGAGTCCGCTTTACGGATTTTTTTGAGATCCAACTGAAATTGTCGGTCTTATTATCGTTTGATTTAAACAATTGAATTTACGATTCAAAATGATTTGCTTCTACGAAAAAATCCACACCCAAGGTTGTACCTCAGCTCCTTAAAATTATGATCATAAATAGGACTTTACTTACAGGGAAAAATCTAGACATGAGGAAGTAACACTATACATACCTACAATACGATAGGTTTAATTAAAAGATATAATTAAAGAAACTTACTTGACGACACCAAGAGGATAAAAAAACAGTCCGTTGACATTTTTGTCTAAATATAAGTATGTACTTACGATGTCAATAGACAATGATTGATCGACCATAATGCGCGTTTGTTTCGCTTTAGTCTATACAAATAATATATCGTTAATCTATTTCTTTCTTGATCTGAGTCAAATAAATTTATTTTCTTTCTTTCTATTTGGGTAAGATAGCCAGATCCTCTGTGGTTGAATATTCCGGGTGAAGCTCGCTTCCACCTTCGGCCTGATTATCACTTACCTACGTTGGGATAAAAAAAATACCCATTCAAATAAATAATACTTAATACAAATAAATAAAATTGAAGTATCTGTTTGTAATGTCAAAATAACAACTTTTTACTAAATGCATAGGTATGAAATTATATACGGTAGGTACTTATATTTTTTTTTTTTCTCTGTATGTTCCGGCTAATCTCCGAAACGGCTGAACTGATTTTGACGGCACTTTCACTGGTAGATGTCTGATGTTGTAAGGAGTAACTTAGGCTGCTTTTATTTTAGAAAAAGTAAGAGTTCCGCGTGGACCTTCCACGCGGTTGTAGCCGCGGGTACCACCAGCTAGTTTTACACACAAATTTTGGAGTTTTACCTAAACCAAGACCATTCTTACTATTTCTGATTTCTAGACCAAATATCAACTAAACAGTTTCAGTAGGTAAATAGCCCAATGTTTACTGTAACACTTTAGGGCTGATTTTGCCATATCATTTATAAAGCGCGTGCATTTTTGCAAGCGGCCGGCGATGGAATAAAAATACAGTTTAAAAAATACTAGCGGTGTGGTGGCGGCGCGGCATATAGGTACACATCTTAGAGGCGCGGCGCGGCGGCGAGGCGACGGCGTCGTGTCGCCGAGCACCAAAGGAACAGTGCCCTTTAATTAAATTTCGTAATAAACATGAATATTCAGACACTGACACACGGAAACTAAGCAGAGATACACAAGTTCCCCACCGTTGGGACCGTACATTACTTTTTACTGCAAACATTTTGCATTTTAGAGGTCCTTCAACTCCCGTGATTAAGTTGGGTGGCCACATAGGACCAGATAGGTGTAATTTCATGAATAATTTAAAACAATTATTTCTATTTTAGATTATTTTTCGTACTATAGAAGCCTTGGTTTCTCGTAAATGTTTACGAGTAGTCCGGTTAAACCTGTATAACGTGGACTATAACGCGGATTATTTTCAGTGATTTACATAATTGTGCCGATTAATTATTTTGAACGACACGTGAAATGTTCGCACAATGTGTGAGAACGGCAAACATTTTGAAGTACATTATTGTATTGTGACCTTTTTCAAATGTTCCTCGTATAACCTACAAAATAATGAGGACTGCGATATCGTATAAGTTGAAAGTCGTTATCAATAGAATAAAGTCTGAAGTATTTTAAAGGCAATACTAAAATATATCTGCTGTTAACTGTCTGCTATCAACGTGGTCAAATACTCGGCCCAACGAAAGTACCATCGACTTGAAAAGAAGAAGAATAAAGACATGCTTCTTCTTGTTTACCACTACATGTCTAACTGCAACACCGAGCAATATTAAAACACAAATTTGAAATAGGTACGAGTACTGCTAACATGAATGCATGTATGTAGTTCAAAGTGTTACAGGACTTAACGCAGTACAAGATCTTAGCAACCATGACTAAATCGCAGTATAACATGTACTTCGCACGTATATAAGCAAACGCAACAGTTTGCAAGCTCCCAGTTATCTTCAGTAGTTTCAAACAAGAATAGCTGATGAAGGTTCAACGATTCAACACCAGAACAAACAACTTTCAAGGAAAATAGGATAGATACCCCAACACTTGTAGGTTGTAAATAAATTACGGTCTGTAAACATGAGACTAGCTAGGTACAACGAGAACAACGTAAGCTTTTGAATAATTTTGCTGCCAAGGACCATCTGAAGTTCAAAAGGACCCGGACCGCAAACGTTATAACTAGGGTTGCCAACTTTTTTCATATCAAATATAGTATTTTCGAAGCCATTGCCTGGCTGTTTTTTTTTTTAAATGTACGTAAGTATATTTAAAAAATATTATATTTTTTAAATGCATATCTTTTTTGCTACTCTAGAGTCTTTATTAACGGTTACTTATTTTTTATAAATGTCTCGTAAGTATAACTTATAACTATTACACTCTAAATTAGGGTTACATAATACCATTTAGCTTTTTAATGAGATTATTACGGGCCCTATTGTGGTCATCTCGCCGTTTTGTTTTGAAATGAAGATATAGTAGTTTCGCCTACTATCTACATACAAGGTCCCATTAAAATAGATGGACAAATTTTAGCACAGCGTTCAGTACGTCTAACCACAGATATCCAAGCAAAAGCTGATTAAATGGATTTTATTTTGACCATAAATAATAAATGGCTTTGAGTAACCAACATTTTTAATGTATTTTCGTTAGCTGATTTATTTTTCTTGTCGGTATGATAATGCGGTTGTCTTATATATTTTTTACCAGTAGCCTTAATTTGGTGGTCTGAATGATTTATAAGTTTGTCCATCTGTTTTAATGGGACCTTATATATATTTTTTTAAATATCGTTTTTAGGTCGTTTTTAGTGGGATACTATATTATATATTAGGGCTGGAACCCTAGTTATAACCCTCCGTTGCTGTGTGATAATTTCAAAAGACAACATTGTTACGCTCTTTAAACTTTTGCTCTGTATTTTAGGTGTTGACATTAAGTGAGGAGGATTTATTATACGCAGCGTGTGAATGACGTACGAACGACTATATTTTATTACTTAACTACGGACACTGTTTTAGTTATGAAGTTTTAAAATAGTGTTTCGTCGCCATCGAGAGCTGTGACATAGTGTTAAAAGATTTAATTGGATGGATTATTTTTGTAGATTTTCCGATTTGGCTGCAGTATTAGCTTAACGTAAGAAATTTACAAAAAAAAAACATGCGGTGCAGACTTTGGGGACTGCCGTTAGAAATGAAAACAGCGTGCGGTGACGATGACGCGAGTTTCACGCTTTTTGTTCACCCAAAAAGTACACATTTACCTATACACAGTATACATACCTATCTCATGGAAAGCGTTCGGTGACGATGACGCGAGTTCCATGATTTTTGTTCACCCAAAAAGTGCTCAACGCGCCTGAAGAAGTTTTCACTTCAAAAAAACTGTCTATAATATATTTCTGACTACATTGAATGTTCTCGGTGAGAGTGATTAAGTGCTCATATTATATACGAGCGGCACGCGTCAACGGCAGAGGCAATTGCCTCTGCCATATAGAATATGAACAACTTGTTGCAAGCATAACACACTTCTAAATAAATCTAACCTACTTTTCTCGTCCAATTACATTACAAAAACAGAAATAATCGCAAATCTACTAAACCCATCATCAACTTCAGGGGGCCTACCACCACCTCTTTAAGCAGTATTATTTTAATGTTACTTCAGTGGGGGAAAGAGATGGAGCAATACGTCCTGTAGAGCTTCATCTCTTTCCCACACTAAAGTAATATTAAAATAATACTGCTTAAAGAGGTGGTGGTAGGCCCCCAGATTCTAAATGCGATAGAACGCAATAAACTTTAAAAAGCGGAACTGCATAATTCGTACCGTTCAGTCTGTGATTTCCATTCGTTCACACTCAATAATAATAAATCATTCAACCCATCACAACTCGCCGCTGTTTTGTTTAACTTGCACCCACGTGCGAGCGAGTGAATCATTCATTCATTTGAGTAAATATAGAATTTGTTAATTTTGCTTGATCTTAATTGGCATGAATTATTTGTTTGGTATCTTGCATTAACTACAGGTTTTAATTGAATTAGGTTAAAAAATAAAGAAATTAATAGTTTAATTTCAATCGAGTGTACATTTTAACGTATGCGTTCGTAAATCATAATATTTAGATTCATTCATGTAGTTTTTGCTTATAAATCAGTTAAATATTTCTCATGTAAGTGAAATTTCTCACTTCTTCGTGAAATCTATAACTGGTGGTTTTCCACCGTTACTGAAACGCTGTATTTTGAACATTAAATTATTAATAACACACACAAGAAACAAACATAAATAATGAAATCACATTGACATAACCGATCAATTAAGTAAACATTTCATTCCTACAAACATGTAATTTATAACTCCGTTCATTCATCTCCAACACATAAATAGAACGATAGTGACCGCCACGAGTAGGTGCGTGGGTTTCATTCAACAAAATTAATTATAGTACCATTGCAATATTAAGGCAGTGCGCAGATCTGAGTCAAGACTGTCTTGAGAAAGATGAAAATGGATGACGTGTACACTCACCACAAAACATAGTCACACAGTCTAATATAGTCAAAAATGTACCGAGAAACGAGTTTTGGAACAAGATAAAACACTGCTGTTTATGGCAAAGAAAATTAATTTGACCTTGGATTCCCCAGACAAAGTGACATTCTATCAGCGATAAAGATGATGGAAAAGTACCGTAAAGTTATTATCATCCATGTTGAAAGTAGTTGCAGAAATAAACGCTTTGAACGCAATTGCCACTTGTCTAGGCCCTCTGGTGTTTGCACTGTTTAATATAAAGTTTTAAGTATTGGTAAATAGAACTCAAAGAAACCCGCATAAATATCTAGAATCTAAATGAATGTTTATTACGAACGCTATAACAGCAGTTTCAGGAAAATTGAAACGTTTCTCACAACAGAAGTAACAATTAAACTGTAATCAACAAAGACTCTCAAAAAATAATTAAATCTCCTTGTTCCTTTATACCTCTTGACTATTTTTATTGTTCAGTCAATCTTGTTTATACGGACTTCCTAAGAACTGAATAAAAATCTTCATAAAAACTCGTGGTTGTAAAGATATAAGGTCAACAAAATAAATTGCAATGTATCCGACTCGACTTAATTTATTTTTTACGTCTTAGCTCATTATCTTGACGCCAGTCCTGATAAACTAGACATGAAAGAAACGAATGTTGAATTTGGGCTCATTACAATAAACCACTTTGTTTTACTTAGACATGTTAAGCGCTGTCCAAACCGAAGCAAATTCCGTGCGGGATGCGGGACGAAATTCGCTCGCGCGGATTGTGGCAACTATCTTGTATGGAGTTGTTCAAACTGGAATAAATCATCGACGCACCCAGTCGCCTCCCGCGTGGGATTCACAAGTGTTGCCAGAGCTTTAGTGTGATATTAATTCGCTAAAAGAATGGAAATATATTTTTCTTTTTTAATGTGTTTCTGTTCACACCACCGCCGTGCGCCGCGCCGCCTAAGGTCATCTGCAATACCAGTCAAAGTCAAATCATTTATTTCAAGTAGGCCCGTATAAGGCACTTTTAAACGTCAAAAATTTACAAAAAAAATTAATTGATTCTAGTTGCCCCTTCCAAAAGGTAGTTTTCGTATGGGAATTCAGTATCAGGATTTCAGTATCTCTGGTGCCATGATTTGCCAGAAACAAATCTGAAATGTCTCATGTACCTACTAACCTAGTACTTACCTTAATTACACTGGCAGTCTGAACACATATCCTTCCAACTACACACGGTTGGCGGTAGAAATAGGTATGGTAGTAGTCTTCCCCAGATGAGCTCCTTCACTACGAGTGTTATCACACGGCGATTTGCCAACGTAATTCCAGCGAGGCGATTATCTCGACGTGCAACGCCTGCAACGCGACGTCTTCTCCGCAGGTGCGTAGCGAGCTAGCCGCGACTTCTCGACGTGTTGTCCGCATTTTCATAATATTGTATACCCGCTTGTCTCGCTCTCTCCTCTACTGTCATGTGAATCGCTTTCGTTACGGTAACGCAGCGAACACGTTGCGCACACGTGCCGTTTTCGCTACGCACACGCTGTGTGTGCGTTAAACAATCGCTTCGCTAGAAACACGCTCGCAAATCGCCAGTGTAATAAGGCTCTAAGAATCCTTACTAAGTACTTTCTTTCTACTTTCTAGGTTTCTATCCATGTTTTAACCCAAACGTCACCACAGTACACTTAAGGGTGATGCGCAACCGTAACATATATGGCTTTACAACTCCTTAAGTTAGCATAATCCTCAATGTCATGATTTCATGAAATAGTCATTCAATAAGATTACATGAACTTAGAGAGTTGTATTGATGATTTATATGATTATAATTCGATAAAAAAACATTTGATACGGTCGCGAATCATATAAAAATCAACATACAACCAGTACCCTAATTGCGTAATATAATCCCCAATCGGAATTCGAATCGTTTTGAAACAAATTGCTAATCCATTTCTTGATAAGTTCGAAAAAAAAATCTGCTCAACAACGTAAATAACGCAATGAATGTTGTTGAACTGTCAAAATGAAATAAATTAGTCGTAATCGTTTACGAAAATGTGTTGCGTAATTAGATAGCTGATACTGACCTGCAAATTGCGAAATTCGTAAGAAAATTTGAATTTCGCGGACTACCCTGACGCTTTCGCCTTAAAACATTTTAAAACTAAATGCAACAACTTTTGGCCACACGATCAGTCAAAGTCTCAGGAAGAAGTAGTGCCGACCTATTTACCGACTTAGAAAAATACGTGATACTCAGACCTATACCGAAATTGGTATGGACATTTGATGGATAACTTGTACGTGGGATATTCTACAGCTAATTCAAGAAGGATATTTATTTTCGAAACTTGCCTTTGCTTGAGTTTATTTAAGCGTATCGAGGCGTCGACCATAATTTCAATATTTATTCATCTAAGGTGCGGTTCTCACAGAGGCAGCGGGACGGACAAGGACGAGGCAAGCGGCATCAACGTTTATGCTTTGCATGTCCATTGCATTGAAATAGGTAAATAGCGCAATGCATACAGAGGGAAGCGGACAGGGTGGGACTAGGCGTACGATAATGCAGGTCCGCCTCTGTATGCATAGCACCAAGCCTTCTGAGATATGACAATTCATCAACATAGCTAGAATAAAGTATTTAAAAATTAAATTTCTGGCTTCCAGTCTAACCGGATGCGGCTGAATACCATTATTTTATATGGAGCGACTGCCTATCTGACCTCCATAACCCAGTGACTGGTTGTCAGACTTTCGGGCTTCTGACGACCCGTAACGACTGTCAAAGATCCACAAATGACAGCCGGGACCACTTTCCCAGGCACGGAGGAGTCTCGGTATGTAAAGATGGTCACCCATCTACGGACCAACCTCGGCAAGCGTAGCTTAACCTGATGGATCGACCCGTGCGACTCAGCCACGAGCTCCTCAAAAGACCAAAGATCATGGGTAGTAAACTAATGCTCTGAGAGCTTATCACATATACGAAGAGTACCTCCATGTTAACAGCCTTTTGCTGCAAGTCCTTTGAGCACTTTTCCCGCTGACAGCAATGCGGACGAATTTTTTTATGCCCAATGAGTTCTTCCCTTTATTTTTTAATTCTTTTTTTCTTTACAAACTAGTACATAATATGTATAATAGTTAGTTGTACATATATAATTTACATAATGTATATCCAAATATTATCGAAATTCACCTTGTAAAATATTAAACCTGACTACCAAACAGTTACAATACTGTATACCTACAATCCTACATACATAAACAAAACAAGGATGGGTGGCTAATGAATCAAACGATTATTTAGTTAATTGGCTATGGACGGCTCTCGGTCGTTCAACAGGTGTAATTAGGTGATTAAATGCGAAATACGTTACAGATGTGTGTCACAAAATGTGTAGGGTAGATATACAGAAGCCTAATTGTCGTATAAAGATCTAAAGTTACAAGTCCGTAGCAGACTGCAGGCAGCAGCAGCAGGCGACGTGTCGCCGCGTCACTACTGATTTCTATGTAAGTATTTCTATAAAATCGACGTGACGGCGGAAGGTACTTCAAAGAAATACATAGACACCAGTAGTGACGCGGCGACTCGTTGCCAGCTGCTGCTGCCTGCAGTCGGCTACGGAATTGTACCTTAAATTAGCTTTACCAATAATGTCTTCTTACAATCTGTTTCAGGTACACTCATATAATAGAATAAAAAGATTAAGCGGCTAAAATGAAAGTGTTCGCACGATAAATAATTATTGTGGAGAGGACAGACTGCCCTTTTCTGATGCACTGGTCCCGTAGACAGCTGCGGGCCCGGTGCTGAGGAAAGATATTTAAATTGATTTTGATGTAGAAGATAAGTTATGGTCATGATTTATTAATTTTGATTTAATTTAGTTTTTATTGTAATTTAATTTAATTTTGATGTAATTCTAATTTAATTCTGATTTTAATTCTGATTTTAATTCTGATATTAATTCTGATTTTAATTTAATTTTTGTTTTTGGTCGTATAGGTATTGTTTGTGATTTTGATGCTACTAACATAGTTTCTAAGTTCTAATACTAATTTAATACAATATGGATGTTTTCAGTCAAACTCAAAGTCAAATCATTTATTTCAAATAGGCCCTTCTACCGTTTTTTTTTACATAACATAAACTAACTAATACAGGCGTGATGTTATCACGCCTGTATTACCCGCTGGGTTAGGCAGAGATGACACACGGCTACATATCAAGCAAATTTCCAGTAAAGCTGACCTCTCATTGTACGGAAATCCTATACAATGCGAGATCAGCTTATACTGGTAATGTATAGCTTGATATGTAACCATTTCACCAGTTATGTGTAATAGGGAGCGAGTCTATTGCCATCAACCGGGCACAAATCCAGACTCCGGGCTGCTACTGAGAAATTCCTGATTGATAACCCAATAATTGAAAAACCAAATTATATTGAGCTAATGATTTTTTAAAGTGAAATCTTCTTTAGGCGCGGTGACCGATTTTTGGTAAGGGGTAAACTTATGGATTCGCGTCACCGACGCGCCGTAGTGCTCTGCTATAGAATATAGATGGCGCCCGTTTCAAGTTCCCACTTCTGTCGGCAGTCCCCATGACTGCCTATTTTTTTTTATCAGGCAAGATAATATTATGTTCGTTGGCCTTGTGTTGATTCATATTTAGTGTAGGTGTGTATTCAATTCATAGTGAAACTTGATATTATTAATTTGATACGTTTACTTAGGTATCTCTGAATGAGGTTATGTGTATGTAGTTACCAACGGAAACACACTAAAGGTACCATTACCAAAAGTACGACTGGTTTCTATGAAATACCTTCCGTAGCTTGCGACTCATTGTTTGCAGCTACGGGCGATCGACATACGACACGTGTACCCGGACCGTAGACCACGTACCTTTAGTAAAACCTAATTTATTAAGGAAGTGGTCGGTACTAGGCTTCGTTTAATGACCTAGAGGTGGTAAAAGTTATAACGAACTTTTAATATACTGGATAAATTAATAGTTTTACTTATAGGTCGTTTCGAAGGATAAATAATTTCTCGTCTAATCTCTGATCCATCAAATCGATAGGAATTCGGGAATCCTGCAAACCCTTTCCGATAAAATTGCTGCAAGAATTCAAATTAAAGCCATCACGATTCACCCGACATTCTAAACTATAAACATTGAACTAACAAATTCTAATTTAGTTATTTGTTAGAAAACGGAAATGGGATAGGCTTTAGATGGAACGGCTCGTAGACATACCCCGCACATTCTTGTTTTAATAGAATATCAGATCCGAACATGAAAGGTGCTTTACCTACTGAGCTGAATATTGTGACGTAAGTTCATTTAGGTCCAAAAGACGTGGCTTTACTACAGAACAAAGACTCTTTACACCTAGGTTAAACTATCAAGCCATTTTTATTTCGAACTTTATTCCGACAATGTTAAAGTTTGAAAACTAACGTCAAACATAATATGTATAAGTTGTCAATGTTTGATTAAGAACTTAATTTTAAAATAAAGTATATAAGACGAGTAGGTATTCATTATTGTCAATCCTGTACTAATAACTTGAATGTATCTGGCAATGTCATTACCGATATTCTCCTTTGATTTTTCTCGTCAAAGGCAGCTTATCCTAAACAACACTACTAAAATCAGCTCTGCGTTTACCAATCCATTAACTAATAGTATGTATACCGGGACGGAAGTTTAATTGGAATACCCAAATTTTCTATTCTCTTGTTATAATTATCTGCTATTTAGTTCAGTTGGATCATTTAGCTCCCTTCAAAATGGTTGAGCTGAATGGTGCTAATCCATGCGTCATGTTCGTGAACGGGCGCCGTCAGTAGAGACTGGTCATCTCTTAGCTGCCACGGCTTATTTTAATTTTTGAATTGTTCTTTGTTTATAATTTCAACGTTAATGATGTAACCAATATTTTGTAAAAAAAAAATTGATTTAAAAGAGTGTCCCTGGAGTTTCTTGCCCGTTCTTCTCCATAGGTACCTACTACGCTTTGGAATGGGCAACTAGCTTCATATTTCTGACTGACCGACTTCTTGACAATTCAAAAGTGCCTGAAATGGTTTAATTGAAATAAATGCTTTGAGTTTGAGTGGGTTCACACAGAATTCTGACTAACAAGACTATTTCATTTATCCATAACAATTTTTACATTGTGTCAAATATTAAAGATTTTACAATTTAAAAAAAACGAGCACTGAACTAAAACACAATAAGTGTTTGTAACAAAACAAAGTATACACTGCGTTTTACTGAAAAGTGCTTTGCAAACTTAACAACAATAGATAAATATACTCACGCATCGGTATTTCCATGGCAACCAGTAATTGGGAACCACTCATTGTACAATAAGAGCATCCAGGCAGCAATCCTTTGTCAGAACACTCATTGTGCTTTTCCTATTATTGGAAAGTTATGAAAGGAAATACACGTAAAAAAAGAGATAATTTCAATCATGATGATGGAGGGACTAAAGCTCCTCATCCGCAAGAGCCTACTTTTGGTTGAGGAATGATTGAGAAGCTTGTTTATAGAACGTTTGTATTCGATCAAAATAGAATACAAGAAAGAACGTCTTTGTTAGGACAAAATGTCAATTGAAAAGTAGAAAATCGAAAAAGCATATCAGTACGAACAAAAGAACTTGATTGAGATTTGATGTTTCCCAGTTTTGAGGAAAACAAGGAAGGAGGACAGTAGGTAAGATAAATTCAAAAGGTTCTCTAAAAGGGTTTTTCTAACAACACAATACATTCTCATAGACAATATGTGATTTTCATGGGTAAGTGGAATCTAATTTGAGGAAATACTTTTTATTATTTATTTATTTATTTAACAGTTTATGTACACACATATAAAGAGACAAGAAAAAGGAACAGAAAAATACGTACAAAGGTGATGCTTATTTCTAAAGAAATCTCTTCCAGCATACCTGCTTTTATGTGTAAATAAGGACAAAACAACAGGTAGGCACCTCAACCCCTAAAAGTTAAAATATAACATTGGTGGTAAGTCTTCTTTTCGCAAATATTTCAATATCATCTTCATAATTATTTTAGCCCGGAATCTCCCACTGCTGGGGCCAACTTTTCTTTCTGTCATACTTTCCGATCTCTTACGTCCCTCGTTCAGGCATGTATTCAGACAAGTTTTTGTTCATATTGTATATATTAATAGGTGAAGAAAAAACTTTGTGCCCATTTTTACGAAAATTACACGGACGGAGGAGTATGAATTTGATATAGAGGAGTGCGGAAAGTTAACATTTTTATACAATACGTATGCATTAGAAATGATGATGAACGATTGTTTCTTAAGCAAATGTTTACCACCTAAGCACATACATTGTGGAATGCAATAGGTATTGAGTATTGAAATAAATTAAAAGAATAAAAAAACATTACACACACTACCAAGCGTTTACACACACACACTCTTTTGTTTATGGTTAAAGATATACAAAAGAGATACATGGAATTAGTATGAACTATCCTAAATTATACTATCAAACTTAAAATTTAAATTAATTATGGTCGTATTTCGACCACTGGGCGACCACTAGTTTTAATAGGTTCATTTCCGTACCTACAGGTCATGATCAATAACAGCAAATTGGAATCCAATTACAATATCATTAATTTCGGGACAACAATACCTGTACTTATTGAAAAGATTTTACAGTACATTAACAAAACTGTTTGTATCAACAATATTAATTAACATTTCGGATAGAGCACGATTTGTAGCGGATAAAATATGAACTCATTTCACATCGGTCCGGAACAAAGAAGTCCATTATTAATGTCAACCAATTCATTTATATTTGAATCATTACATTCGTTATCTCAAACACTGGTCATTAATCACAAATAATGTTTTTACTTTGTGTCAGAAACTTTTAGAGATATAAACTATTTGACGGGAGATGAGATCGACAAGGTAAAAGTATGATTTACAAAGAACGGACAAATGGAGGTCTCTGTTCCGCATAATTCTTTTTCACCGAAAGGGACCTTAAATACCACTAATAGCACTTGTTTAAAGAAAACAAGCATGCAAGCAAGAATAGGGAGGAGGGGGTAAACGATATTAATCACAAAAATGTGAGTAATCCTACGATAGCCAAGTCCAAACACGTAATAAAATCAGTCACTGCAATTAGTTAATAGCCAGAGATAATCCGGTGTGTCGACAATATACGCTAAGACAACGTGAGAATTAACTAATATCAATTAGTCATACTAATCCTGAACCAGGCTTGAGCGATGCCAGGACTCCGCTATAATTGAACGAATACAAGGCCGAATAAAATACTTCCAACACAACTTGACATTGAGAAATGAACTGAAGTTACTGAAAAGACTTCTGTAAATCATCTTTTGATAAATTTCAAACAAGCTTCTGCCTAAAATGAAAATGAATAAGTACAACAATCACTAATGATGAGCAACTTAGTTAAAGAAAAGTTTAAAGTTGATAAGGTTTTACAAACATTTGAAAGTAACAATCTCATTTATTACGAACGAAATTCAATATTAGATTATGATAAAAAGTTTCAAATAAGTTGTAAAGAAATTCAGTCGTGCATTCTAAAGTAAAATAATAGGAACTGATTGAAAATATGATAATACTTTGCCTGAGTCCAAATGAGTAGGGGTTTCCAATATGAAATTGACGTGTGAGGAATTGTTTCATAAAAGTTATTCGTTACGATCTATAGCTACTGTGTGTCTTTTAGGTACAAGTAAATATCTATTGGAATATCTTGTTGAAAGGCCTCCAAGGCGGACCGATGACCTTGTGAAGGCCGCAGGAATCCGCTGGATGCAGGAAGCACAGAACCGGTCGAAGTGGCGGTGCTTGGGCTCCCCCAAGCACCGCCACTTCGACCGGTTCTCCACCTCCGCCTATGTCCAGCAGTGGACGTCTTTCGGCTGAAGTGATGATGATGACGAAATTTCTATTAAATATTTAATAAGCTAACTCAACCCAGCTACATTAATTAATCGTATGATTCTTGGAATGAAAGCACAACGGCAGAGGTCAGAACATTCTAGACGTGATTAGCATTTAACTTTGATAAAATGGCATAAAGTTAGTTTATCACAACTCGAAAGCATGAAAATTAACTTAGAGGAAATAAGGAAATCTTCAGAGAGATCGTGATCGCTTAGAACATTATGTAACGGAAGATAATTCATCATTCACGAGCCGACGACCGCATGAAATCTCATAAATATGAGCGAAACCACAAAAGCATCTGTTTAATGATACCCCATACTTATCTAACACTGCGTGTGTGTTGGATTTTACGAACCGTGAACAAGGGTTTTGAAAATAATAATAAATCGGAGCCATTGTGAACAAAAAGACATGATGTACAATCCCTACGAGACCTACAATCTTTTTATGAAGTAGAATATACCATAGAGTGCGAAAGGTGAAGAATCCGATTGAAATGAAACAAAAAGAAACTCAAAAACAAATATCCACAAAAATATTAGGTGTGAACTTAAAAAAAAAACGACGTTTGAAATCACTCGCGAATTTGCAAGCGATGACTTTTACACGAGCGATTAAAAATTTCAGCTCCAAACCGTGTTTTAAAAAGAGTCCAAAAAAGTGTTTTTTCGAGACGAATGGTTTCGAGGGAATGGCAGTAATTTGCCAGGATCGCAGATAACCAGCCAGTGACCGTGTGAGTTGATGGTTTCATCCTTTGAGAGCCACTTTTACACATTAGGTGTTATGAAGCTGGTGCAATTCAATGCAACAGTCATTAGGTTATTTATTTTAACAAGTTTTCTTTTATTGTTAAATTGCGGTTCAACAAATTACTGTCTGTAGTACCTTTCACGCAATTTCATTATACTCAACCTTGGACGCAACCAGACTTTAGAACAATTACAATACTATTCATGATACTCAGTACGGCACTACGAAAGGAACCATTTATTGGACACCAGGAACGCTTAATGAGAATAGCATACGGGTATTAGGAGTACAACCCATCCCGTGCGCCGATAAATTCCTAAACGTAGGACCTAATGACAGGGACTTAAAGGGACGCTGGTGGTATTTTAAAGATATTGCGAAACCTTTGGCCTGAAGGTCTCTGGGTTATAATTTGTGGGTAATTTTCTTATCATGTTGGTAAGATGTTTTATTCTATTAACAAAAATAATATATATATTTTTTTTTTTAAAAAAACTTTGCCCCACACTTGGAATTTCTCCTGTATCGTGGGTGCGTTTACAAACATTTATACTCACATACACAAACAGCCAGACCCCGACTCGGGAATCGAACCCGCGACACGCAGCGCAGCAGTCAATCGCTTAACCACTGCGCCAACCGTGCCGTCAAATAAACATAAACGTGGGTCATAAACTGGCAACAATCGGAAACCAAACCTGCGCAGTTTAAATGTTCCAACATAGTTTATTCACGGGTTGAATTTCTTGGCAAATGGGATGTTCCCATGAAATTCAGAAATATGGCTTAATCGTTAATAATTAAGTAATTTTCTATTGAAAATACACCTACGACTGACATTTAAAAGAGAGTTGAGATTTTTGACATTTTGTTTGAAAATTCGTCTAAAAGGTGTACGCCTCCTACACAGGCTTTTATTCAATAAGATATAATAGGAAAATGTATTGAATATTAGATCAGATTTCAAATACTCACTTATCGTATTACCGTCATAAATAATTTTTTCAACATGTTTATTTTTATTTTCTTCTGTTTATAACGAGAGTCCTGCTCTGTAGTTCGTACGTCCTTTAAAAATCGTAACAAATTATTTACAACAAAAAAATAATAATATATAAATGTTAATTTATTTTATTTTTTTCTTATGTTACTGATAAACTTGAGTTCGTATTATAGTTTTCAGTTAATTTTGTCGATAGTCTAAAGCATGCTATGGCCTCCTGTAATTGAAGGAGTGATGATTTTTTTGTTCGAGGTGTATATAAATAAATACATAGGATCATAATAATTGTAGGTAATTGAAATGTTTGTTGTTGAAAACACAAATATTCTCCTTCCACGGTTTCCATTTTAAGCTCGAAAACCTTCGACGAGACGGCGCGGCGCTAAAGGCTATCTATCAGTCACTAATAGAAATAGAGATTGCTTTGTTATTGGGATTGCAATTGCTGTGGTCATGGAAATTGAGTTATTTGATTATTATGTTAATATAATATTTCTCGGGTCGTCGAGTTTGGAATAGGTAAATTATTCTTATTACAAAGATAGAATTATTTTTATTATGTAATCTGTACACCAAAAAAATAACAGATATAAATGTAGAAATTTGACATAGGGCTTTTTTATTACGGTTGTTATAGACGAATTTGTGTTTAAGATTATTGCCAAATGGGTAATTTGTATTTGAATTGTTATATATGGGGACGATAAAAACTTAATTTTGTAATAAAACATTATTTATGCTTAGCAGCTTAAACAACATGGAATAGATGCAAAATAAAATCTAAACCAACCGTAGTTTTCGATTACCAAATAAAAAAACTAAACTGTATACTCGACCTCATTATTGCTTTACCAGCCAAAGGTTGAAAGTAAATAAATACCAAAAAATATTTCAAGTTCGGACCTGTAATGACCACCGATTACCGATCCCTGTTGATGAGATTAAAAAAAAGCGCAAATTTCTGCTCGGGTGATAATAGAGAATATTCATTTAATAGTACAGTTTAGTTCATACTAATTCCATTTACAGTAACCCACTGACCTGCCCATCGGATTTTACCATGCCCCTGGTTTGCCTATGGTATTTTTTTTTACAAAAACTTGCATTTGGAAAAAAAAATGACCAAAGTCAATTTCTATTAAATACAAATTCCATGCTGCCATGATACTTACTAATCCCATACTGCCATGTCATTACTCCGACTAATAAATAAATATCTGTGGCGCACATAATATAATATAACGTGAAAAGCACGCGTGTTTAATACACTGCTTTATGAATTTAAAAGCGGTTCAATAAGTGCCACTTTACGAGCAAGTGTGTTGATAAAATATTTTTTATACAATATTTTCTCTTTATCATAAAATAATGAGAAAATATTGCAGAAATGATTCCTTATTTTGCTATGGACTCGATAATTTACATAATAATAACAGAACTCGACGAACAGTTATTGAAACCCAAAATGAATTAAAGAAATCGCCCGAATTTATTTTCAGTTCTAGTAAATCATTAATTGTGGACATAATTGAGTAGACAATGAACAAAATAATGTTGATCTAGGTATATGAAAACAAACAAACCCAAGAAACACAACTTAAAATGATGATCTAACTAATAAATACTTAAATAATAATTACGATAAATTGAAACTTTCTCAATCAATTGTGTCACTTAATGGTGATAAACAGTAAAAACGAGCGTCCCTTGCCGAATTTAGGCAAAGTAAGCCTTTAATTTGAAACCAGATTAATTGAAGAAATCTGGTCGCAACCCCGCCTCTTTCCAATTAAAGATTATCTTACTTCAACACCCCTGCCCTTGAAAGGTTGGGACTTGGAAGTCGACCGATTTTTTTAGAATAAAGTTAATTTCTGCCTTTAGTTATCTTCGAGATAATTATAGGCGAAAAAGACAATGGATTAAATATTCCCAGTGGACTTACATATTTTTTATATAAAATGTTTTGTTCCTTCTCTCAAAGTAGGAAGTATAGTCGCCCCCGCGTCCACGTAATTGCTGACGTACGCCGCGTACGCGTGACGCACTTTACAATTTTTTTTTTTTTTTTTTTCTTTTTTACTTGAAGTACAATATGTTGTGTTGTGTGCCTTTTAGTCTGTGCTAAATAAATGTATTTACTTTCTTTCTTTTTATTTTCTTTATCATTTATAAGTTGAATGTCACGTACGACAAGGTTTGATTGTCAACAGTTAGGTAGTTGCCACCTTAGTGAAGTTACAATTTACTGGGAATTGTTGTCAGAACTGGTAATTCAATAACGAGGTTGACTATATTCTTTTTCAATATCAGCCTCTTTTACGACACAACATAAGCTCGGTTTTGTGACCAAAAATTTGTAAGTAAATATTACCGCAAATCTTATCGGATTAATTCCCTATATCAGTGTTATTTAGGAGATATAGTAGCCTTTCTAACTCAGAAAGATTCATAACGGAGTCAATCAGGTTCCGCCCTAAGCCTAATGAGGAGACATCCAATTACAAATAGTAATCTGCTACATACTTTACCTTTGTAAATAAAAAAGGGGCTATCCGAAACATGGAATCTCATGGATGGTAAACAACCAGGGTTTCTGGGCTTATTTAAATCGAGAAAATATCGCACAAGGAAAATAAGGTATTTGAATTTGCATAATCCCATATTATGGTCCTCTTGTTTAAAAAATAGTAGGAAGTAGCTTGTTTCCCGGTTTTCCGGTTTTTTTACCGTTCTCGTGAACCGTAATGCCTGTAGGGAAGGAGTAATGTGCCGTTTCACACAGTGTTTTAATTTAAACTTGGTCTACGTTTTTAAATAGATGACAGGGAAATTTACGGCTCACCTAATGGAAAGTGGTTCTGAAAACTTTTCACATTTCTTCATAGTTAAGATTTTTTTTAATAATGGATTTTTCGGGGCTATGTTTACGTGTGCCGTTGTTTACAAATCATACGCTGTTGTTTTTAAAACATTTATTTTAGACGTCAGCCTATACATGTCACCTGTATACTTGTAAAGGCTGTCAAGGTTCGTACAATGCCAGGCAAATTTCGCGCCCTCACGCCTAGCCGCCGCAGGAGACGCACTGGGCGTCGGGAATCGCAGGCCGGTTCCCGACGCCCAGTGCGTGGGCTTGCAGACGGTGATCAATGGGTAGCTCGCCGTCCGATAAGGACTAGGCCCAGGTCGACGGCGCGTTGTGTTCCACGCGCGCCTCAAACGAGACGTCAGCACAATTGGCGGGGTCCGCCAGGACCGATGCCTGCCGGGGTCGCGGGTAAGTCCGAAAGGGACATCGTGGCCCCTGGCAACGTACAGGCGACTGAAGGAACGGAAGAAAGGAAGGGTTTTAGTCAGTAATAGTTTGACACGCCCTCCCGCTCCGCAGAGAGCGGGAGAAGTGAGAGTGAGAAAAAAAGGCTCGTACAATGGGTACAACGCCCAGAGGAGAAAGGACATGCGGCAGACACCTTGCAAAAGCCGTGCGATAACTGCTATGGCATCCATTATTTTAGGTTCAAACGCTGCATAAAGCAAAAAGTCCCACAGGCTGTTCGTCGTGGCAAGCGATCTGCTATAGTTTTACCCTCTGGAAACACATAGCCACTACTGCCCACTACAACAGCTCGCTATGCACTGTGGCCAGCTAATCTCGCTTCTTTCAGAGTGTACTGGCCTGTGGACAAGGCCTCAAGCAACTAACTTTCGCATCGAATTTATAGAATTTTATCCACGTAAAATATCACTACTATTGATACACGAACAATTAAATATAAACACCACAGATCTTATAAATAAACACTAATTAATATTCTATCACAACAGCATCTTCTAAGGGTAACTGTTATTCTTTAACTATGATTTTCTGTTTGAATTTGATCAAGTTGAAACGGTTTAATATTAAAGTTAATATTTGATTTTAATAAGGCGTTGAGAATGTTAGAGATTTTGGTATTAAATTTTATGATTAGGTTAGGTAATTAGTTTCTTTCATCAAATAAGACACAATTAATTAAAGTTCTAATTAATGATAATGCTACGGTTATCAAAACGTGTTAAAAGCGTTTGGTAATTACGTTTATAAAGAGATTAGGTATCAAATTAAAACCATAAACTTGACTTTCAATACTGAGTTCTTGGAATATTAGGATTGCATTTGGTAATAATAATCAACATCTATTTATTTATACCCGACTAGTGGTATTGTATGTAGTACGGCTAGTTGGCCGTTGCGACCAAGTGCGCGATTCGTATCGGTGTCTATAGTTTACCTGGTCACGGTCGTGGTCGTGGCCGTCTAGTGGTATTGTATGTAGTGCGGCTAGT
Source organism: Xanthia icteritia (assembly GCA_949128155.2). Lineage (NCBI taxonomy): Eukaryota > Metazoa > Arthropoda > Insecta > Lepidoptera > Noctuidae > Xanthia > Xanthia icteritia. Next base: position 6,790,130 of record OX421942.2, on the reverse strand, counting down.
TGGCCGTTGCGACCAAGTGCGCGATTCGTATCGGTGTCTATAGTTTACCTGGTCAAGATCGTGGTCGTGGCCGTCTAGTGGTATTGTATGTAGTGCGGCTAGTTGGTCGTTGCAACCAAGTGCGCGATTCGTATCGGTGTCTATAGTTTACCTGGTCACGGTCGTGGTCGTGGCCGTCTAGTGGTATTGTATGTAGTGCGGCTAGTCGGCCGTTGCGACCAAGTGCGCGATTCGCATCGGTGTCTATAGTTTACCTGGTCACGATCGTGGTCCTGGCCGTCTAGTGGTATTGTATGTAGTGCGGCTAGTTGGTCGTTGCAACCAAGTGCGCGATTCGTATCGGTGTCTATAGTTTACCTGGTCACGGTCGTGGTCGTGGCCGTCTAGTGGTATTGTATGTAGTGCGGCTAGTTGGTCAATGAAAACCAAGTGCGCGATTCGTATCGGTGTCTATAGTTTACCTGGTCACGGTCGTGGTCGTGGCCGTCTAGTGGTATTGTATGTAGTGCGGCTAGTTGGTCGTTGCAACCAAGTGCGCGATTCGTATCGGTGTCTATAGTTTACCTGGTCAAGATCGTGGTCGTGGCCGTCTAGTGGTATTGTATGTAGTGCGGCTAGTTGGTCGTTGCGACCAAGTGCGCGATTCGTATCGGTGTCTATAGTTTACCTGGTCAAGATCGTGGTCGTGGCCGTCTAGTGGTATTGTATGTAGTACGGCTAGTTGGTCGTTGCGACCAAGTGCGCGATTCGTATCGGTGTCTATAGTTTACCTGGTCACGGTCGTGGTCGTGGCCGTCTAGAGTGCGACATCCCTTAATGTCGATACGAGACTTTTGACTACTTTTGTATTTGTTTTTTCTTTGAATGTGCGTTTTGTTTGTGCAGAATAAACATATTTCTTTCTTTCTTTTCTTTATTCACAAATAATAATTTAAGCATTGTTTGAATTAAATTTAATAAACGAGTTGAACTGTGTGTGTGGCTTCCTACATAGCTACGTAGGCTAGTAGGAACTAATTTACAGTTACTTTTTTGTGTCGTTTTCTATACTGATACGTAGCTAGCTAAGACGTGGAGTGCTCTCAAGAGTCTGTTATTCAATAACACGCAATTTTTACAGTCAATTAAGTAAATAAAATTTGAAATTGTTTAGTACTAGCCAATTTATTCTGTACAAATTGTTACCGTGAAAAAATAGCTTAAGTGCTTGAAGTGGGCTGTCATTCCACCTGATTGACACTATTGACAGCTCACCTAAGATTTCACGTTGAGTTATTTCAAAGAATGGATTGGCAGATCTATTAGAGCCGTTATTTAGCTGTAATAATAATATATTGTATTTACACTAAACAAAACTTCACACATAACACGAATAGAAATTTCGCAAGCTTGTATCGATAACTTGCCCTCCTGCCCTACACAGCGGCTGTAACCCATTTACCACCCATCTCATTTTAAAGAACACACACGTAGGGACGTTAACCTAAATAAATAATGTTTTATTATGTAGGTATTCTGACGCAGATTGGTAAATATTCGTAAAATGAACTCTGAAAAATGTGTGCTCTGGCTCGTATTTAGTTCGTAGATGTAGTTCGTAGATGTGTCCGTGGCATCACAGTGGGCCCTATCAGAATACCAGCGCGGTGGTATTTATTATCGCCGTATTATGCTGAGATAGGGGCCTTTTTGGCCTCGCACAGGTCGTTATTATTTTGTTAGTTTTTTTTTTATACTTAAGCTCCCTTTTTATTTTACTTTTTATATAATTTTTGATTTTATTTTTATTTTTTTACTGTTTGTATTTCCTGTGCGTGTCCCAAATAAATATTTTTCTTTCTTTCTTTCTTTCTTTATTTAAGTACTATTTTATTAGTCCTAATGGGTCAAGACCACCTAAGAATTTATCCGTTGATGAGATAAACTTTTTATCTGTAATATATTATGTTTACAAATAAAAAAATAATCTCCACACTTGTGATTTTATTGCAGCCATAAAGGCGTCCACTGCTGGACATAGGCGTCCCCCAAGCGTCGCCATATCAACGTGTCCTGTGCTTTTCGCATCCATTTCGAATTCCGCGACCGACAAAGCTTAAAACTACGTCGTAAAAACTCAGGTAAATAAATAAAAAAAGAAAGAAAGAAAATATATTTATTAAGCACGGACTAAAAGTCACTCAACATACCTAAACAATAAATAAAAAAGAACTAATAAAAAGTGTAAAACAAAAATGTGGCTTTGCCAAATAGGTCCAGTTCAGCAAAAATCTTGAAGTGGCTGTCATATTACCTGACGCTAGGGAATTACATTATTGACAGCTGCTAACTTCACCTTGTTTACCACGGTGAGATTTTTAAGGTACCATTCCGTACCCGACCGCAGAAGGCAACTGCAGGCGACGTGTCACCGAGACACGACTGGTTTCTATGAATTTCTATGAAATACCTTTCGTAGCTAACGACACCGTGTCGGGCAGCTACGGGCGAGTAACAGGCGGCACGTGCAGTAAGACCGTAGACCAGTAGTGCCTCCAACGCTCGAGCGATAACACGTTTTTCTATCTTCTATCTACCGACTGGAATACGGGCTGCTGCCGCTTGCGGTCGGGTTCGGAAATCATGACTGCAGCGACATAACGCCGCGACACGTCGCGTGCAGTTGCTGCCTGCGGTCAGGTACGGAATGGTACCTTTAGAGAATAGATCAATTACAACTTATTTCCGAACAGACATCGCACCAGCTATACAGGTCACATTCACTCAGCCATTGAGCTATTTATATGAATCCGTCTTTCTACAAAACATCTGCACACTGAGTCAGTGTTTAAGAAAATTAGGACTTGTTGAGTTTAGTACTATTAAATTGCTCGTAAATGCTTTTATTGAAGATCACCACAGAATAGTCGTGAAACGATAGACAGTTAAATCGCTTTTATTTTAATGTTTCGTGGTTTTTAACATTCAAATAAAATTAAGTGTGATACAAAATAGAAAATAAGTTATTTTCTTGAAAAAAAATAAATGGTTTTGTATAAATATAAAAAGCGTTTAAAATTCATTCAAAGTTACTTTGATAGTATCAGTCAATTTTGTTTAAGTCTCGAAGTTGACTTAGAACATAAAATAGACAGAGTTAAATTGAATATTTGACTCCGACAACGATAAATTGTAATTGGTCTATCAACACAGCTGGAATAGTTTAGTTTCAGCTTTATTGAAAGGTAATATTGAATCTGTAATTTATACACACTAATTTGTCACCTTTTGCTCAAAGGACTTGATGGTAACTACAAAGATATCGTTTGGCAATATGCTATTTTTTTTAATTGATGAAGAAAGACCTAATAGAATGAAAAGATACTGTGACCTCTGAGTTTGTTTCGGCCTTTTTTCTCAGAGTAGTCAGATAGGAAACGCCGATATCAACTAGTTTTTAAAATTTGATTGACGTGTAAAAGTGTTTGTACAAACCTACTTACAGAAATAAAATAATTTATCATTTATGTATGTTTAAAAAAAAACAAAAAAAACTAAAAACGCGATTAACAAAACACCTCAAAACAAGATAACTTTCCAAGCAGTCTGATTCAGTTGGTGGCAGTTATTTAAGTTCAATTCTGATTTGATGCCAAAAATTGCGTCAGTTTGGAGCATCATGTTTTGAACTTTTTTTGTTGGCAGTCAGGCCTTTTGTTCTTTTTTAATTTTCAAGTATTTAGTGTGTTATATTTTTTTAACAGTCTCCTCAAGAATCCGCCATTCTGTTTTTATCAAAACAAAACATAAAACCATCGCACGAGGATCGGAGTCGGTGGACATAACTCATGATGCTTCAAGGGTATAAAGAATCTCCCATACAAAGATAATAAATAGATACCAAAGACAGGGTGTCTTTGCTGTCGCACAGTCGGGTAAAAAGCGAGCAAGCAAAACTAGTTCATAACAGCTACTTACATCATCCGAGACAACTTGCAGACTAGATCTGAATCAAATAGTACTATTAAATTGTATCGCCAAGTCGCCTTTGCCCATTCACTCGACAATCAATAAGGCATTATTGGTAAAAGTCACGTACAGAACTGACGTTGCTTAGGTCTTTATTATGTGACTTCAACTGGGTTGTACCATCGAAGAAGTTCATATCTATACACCGTAAGGACTATTTCTGCTTGCAGCGCTCGACCGCTATAGTACCGGGGCGATAACAGATGTGGTCATCGAGTTCACGGGATTTTGTTTTCAAACTGCTTACATATGAAGTTCTTCGATTACCTATTGAAGACTTTTTAATTTAAAAGTAAGTCTTCTACACATATTATAAATTGAAGGCGCATTTTGTGTTTGTCTATGTGACCGCGTGGTTTTCATCATCATCAGACAATTTATTCCAGAAGGTTTAAGATAATATTGTGCTTTGCAGTGCCCTGACAAGGTTCATGTACAAAAACCGACATTAACATATTGTAAAATATGTAATGTGCAAAAAAAAATTACACAATTTATAAACTTACAGACATAAAATAATAATATGTACAAGTTTATATAAAAGGAGGGGAAAAAATCATAGGGCTTCAAAAAATTCGTCCGCATCGATGTAAACAGGAAAAGTGCCCAAGGGTAGCTAGTTGATTTATATTCAAAACAATGCCGGAATATACTATATGTATAAAACAGAGTTAGTATGAGGATCATGGTGAGAAATATTTAATTAAATACTAATAGTAAATTGTTTAATGTAAACATTTTTTATTGACCTGATTTATTTTGATAATTCATCGTGTTAGTACACACGGCTACAGATCAAGCTATACATTTCACGTATAGGCTGACCTCGCATTGTATGGAAATCCTAAACAATGCGAGATCAGCATAAACTGGAACAGTAGCATATTTAATTTAATTTTTACTCATTATTAAAAAAATATATAAAAAAAATATTATTAGGAAAATGGTGGGATGTTTTATTTTTTTCTTTTACCTAATGCAAATCACGAGAATATTATTTACAAAAGATGTTTTTTTTTTTCGTATTGCATACATTTTTAGGTACCTACCTACTCTTATTTACTTTTATAATTATTAATTGAACACTATGGTTCAAACGGTAACCTTGATACACGGATAATATAATATTTATAATATATAATAACAATCCTACTTAATATTTTAAATGTGAAAGTTTTTTACCCAATCACGCAAAAACGGCTGAACGGATTTGGATAAAATTTGGCATACAGATAGTTTATAACTTGGATTAACACATAGGATACCTTTTATAGCGGTAAAATTCTGAAGCCCCCGCAGACAAAGTAGTGGGCAGAAGCTAGTAAGTAATAAAAATGTTTATATTTCGTAAAGCAATTAGTGACAAAAACTTATCTCATTAATTTCAAACAAAATAATCATTTTTATTGAAAAGAATAAAGAAAACTCACCGAACTTGACAGTTATTTCTTTTAATAGTAAAACTTTCTTACAAAGTATGGAACTTACCTGAAAAGAAAAAAAAACCATTAATATATAGACAATAATTGGATTTCAGTAGCTCGACGCTTTCAATTGAATAAACAAAGCTATTTATTTTGGAAAATTTAAATGTTTTTATGGATCTGTTTCATTTTGGTTGGTTCAGAACTTCAGTTTCAGTCCATAGAATAAATTTCAAGTTTTAAACTGAAACTGCTGCATACAGTTATTATGATAATTATAATGTCTCAGCTCTCAGACCCTTATCTTAACAAAACTAATCAGAGGGAGCTAAAACTACTAGGTATAACATAACAGTACTTGGCCGACCGAGCTCTGCTCTGGTGAAAATAGTGAATGCTCATATTACAGGATAGTTCATACTAATTCCATGCTGCCATGATAGTAGGGACATACTAATTCCATGCTGCCATGATAGTAGGTACTTACTAATTCCATGCTGCCATGATAGTAGGTACTTACTAATTCCATGTTGCCATGATAGCAGGTACTTACTAATTCCATGCTGCCATGATAGTAGGTACTTACTAATTCCATGCTGCCATGATAGTAGGTACTTACTAATTCCATGTTGCCATGATAGCAGGTACTTACTAATTCCATGTTGCCATGATAGCAGGTACTTACTAATTCCATGCTGCCATGATAGTGGGGACATACTAATTCCATGCTGCCATGGTAGTAGGTACTTACTAATTCCATGTTGCCATGATAGCAGGTACTTACTAATTCCATGTTGCCATGATAGCAGGTACTTACTAATTCCATGCTGCCATGATAGTGGGGACATACTAATTCCATGCTGCCATGGTAGTAGGTACTTACTAATTCCATGTTGCCATGATAGCAGGTACTTACTAATTCCATGTTGCCATGATAGCAGGTACTTACTAATTCCATGCTGCCATGATAGTGGGGACATACTAATTCCATGCTGCCATGGTAGTAGGTACTTACTAATTCCATGCTGCCATGATAGTATGTACTTACTTACTAATTCCTTGCTGCCATGATAGATAGATAGATAGATAGACAAATGAAATGAAATGATCAATTCATTTCATGAAAAGCGTAGCTTAACCTGATGGATCGACCCGTGCGGCAGTTATTACTTAGCCAAGACCTCCTCCAGGAGCAGCAGTTATTTATAACTAAAAGCCTTATTATTTGTGTGTAAAGATAGGAAGGTAAATTATTCAAACAACCAAAATCAGATCAACCTATTGGACATATTAATAAAAGTACCACGTATTCATCCATATTCGATTTCCAGCCGCTATATACAGGTAACCTAACAAGTAAATTCAATTACTTACAGAACGTGTTCAACTGTTCATTTATTAATAACCGAAATTGATTTGATATTTATCTCGAACATTCGTTAAGAGGAAACTCGGGTATGAGAAAAGATTTTTATCATATTTATCAGGCTGTCGTATGATGATGCTTCTGATGATGATTCGTGGCTATGAGTTGTAACAACTTCACGTCTTCACTGACTTGATGTCCGTACGTATTTTTCGGGTGACCACTGAAAATCAGCGCTGTTCTGTGGGTCCCTCATAGCACAGCATTATGCTTCCTTGTCACAGTCATGACGTGCAGCTGCCGAATATTTTTGTTATGTTTATATTGTTGTTTTGTTTGTATGCACGTGTTTCTGTGACAAATAAACCTATTTTTCTTTATTTCTTTCTTTCACGTGTGCCAAATTTCAACTTAATCCGTTCAGTAGTTTTTGCGTGAAACAGTAACAAACAAACAAACATAGGTACATCCATCCATCCTCACAATCTTTCGCGATTTTAATATTAGTAGGATTTATCGTGTTACTAAAAAAGAAAAAAGTCGATCATAGCTACCATTTTGGTGTAACTAATGAAAAATAAGAGTTACCTGATTATATTAATGTTAAAACAAGTAAAGAAGGTATCATGATGAATTTTCATTTCATCATGATGATTTTGGTCTAAATAGCTTTTTATTTTTATTATTTGATTTTGCTTTTATATAGATTCTTTTCTTTTAGATTTTGTGAATGTGAGAGCGTTGTAGGCTTAACAGACTGTAGATCTATCGACCATTTTCTATCTTGCTAAGTACCTGGTACTTGCTGATAGGCCTACACTGTCCTCTCATACCTATTAACTCTGTAATTTGAAAGCATTATAAATACCATTTATTTTTAAAAGAGTAACCATGGAGTTTCTTGCCGGCTCTTCTCCATAGGAAACGACCAATTGGAACCGTGCATCTAGCTTCTGACGTTTCATAAGTGCCCTTAGGTATAGGTTTATGTGAAATAAAATATTTTTAATTTTTAATTTTTTTGAATTGAAATCTTTAAGAAGGATTTACAAAAGCTAAGTATAAAGAATCTTATTGAGAAAAGAATAATCAAGAATATCCGGGCTATTTAGCTAGAAACCAATAAATATTAAGGCTTAATATTTTCTAAGGATTATCTGCCCCGGCTATACTTAGAACTATGAAGTGTATCCGCAATAACTTGTTTACCAAAGTATCAATAAAAGTGATGTAGTACGGGCCGAAAATCCTGCAATTTATGAATTAGAATTCCTTTAAGGTATTGGCGGAGGTAATCCTAGTTTGAGGTTAAAATAGATAGATAGATATAATACTTTTTATTGTACAGACGCCAGCACGTCAACCTATTTTCAACTTTATCACTAAAGTATAAGGGTCAAAGTTGATTGGGAAAATTTGACAGTTTCGGGTAGGTTGACCTGGCTGGCGTCTGTACACCATAAAAATTACAGAAATTTTACATAGGGTGACACAAGGTCTTATCGCTTAAAGCGATCTTTTACAGACAACCTTTGGATGGGTTAAAGGTAACAGGATAGACAATACTGCAGGTAGTCAGTGGTGTACCATTTACATATACAATAAATACATACATACATAAAGCATAAACTTATTCATATAAATATATATATACATACATTAGATTTTGTGAATGTGAGAACGTTGTAGGCATAACAGACTGTAGATCTGTCGACCATTTTCTATCTTGCTAAGTACCTGGTACTTGTTAATAGGCCTACACTGTCCTCTCATACCTATTAACACTGTAATTTGAGAACATTGTAAATACCATATACTTTTAAAAGAGTAACCGTGAAGTTTCTTGCCAGCTCTTCTCCATAGGAAACGACCAATAGGAACCGTGCACCTAGCTTCTGACGTTTCATAAGTGCCCTTGTAGGTTTACGTGAAATAAAATATTTTGAATTTTGAATATTGACATAGATACACTTATATAAAATTATAAATTATAATTATAAATATAAAATATACTAGCTGGGCCCGCGGTTTCACCCGCGTAAGTTCCGATCACGCGGGAATATCGGGATAAAAAGTATCCTCCTATGTCCTATTCCAGGTCATGGTCTACCCATGCGCCAACAGCCAATGCCTGAAATTGGCGTCTTTTTTTTTTCTCGCGGCCTTTAAACAAATCTTGTTTTTCTAGTACAGAATAGTGTAACAAACGAAACTTATTTGACATGCATATCTCTAAACTCAGTCCGAAATGAGATATAAGAGTTTGAAGTTTGTATGTAACTTTGTAGGCAATTTTTGACTCCTAGGTGTAAAGTTAGTGTTAAGTTACCACAAAATAGATAGCCGCTAAATGTTTTTGGACATTTGAATATTCGGTACACCCTATATTATATCTCATTTCGGACGAGATATGCATGTCAAATAAGTTCGTTTGTTACACTATTCTGTAGTAGAAAAACAAGATCTGGATTAGGGCCGCGAGAAAAAAAACGTCACCTTCCATATTAAATTCGGCATTGTCCTTTCATCCAAATTCGTTCAGCCGTTTTAGCGTGAAAGCGTAACAAACAAACAAACAAACTTACTTTCGTATTTACAATATAAGTTAGGATCAAGACATGTTCTGTATTTGTTAAGAATTTAACACAGGTACGAAGGGTTGGGCAGAGGTGTATCATAATTGACAAGACATGAGACATGTTCCCGTCTCTATCTTGCACTTGTAGTTAGTCAGTTGTGCGACAGTGACAGGAATAACTCTTAGCCAAAGTACTTGACTGGTAAGTAAAGTTAATAGATCTTGGCCTTTTGTTTTTTTTTTTGGGTGGGAAATTATCAAATAACTTCTCCCGCTCTGGGTGGAGCGGAAGGGCGTGTCAGACTCTTACTGACTAAAACCCACCCGTGTTCCTTCCGTTGCCTATACGTTGCCAGGGGCCACGGTATCATTATCGTTTATAGATCTTGGCCTTAGATTTTATTTGTTAATCGTTCCCGCAGACAGGTGCCACGCGACAGCGCGACGCGACTCGAGTAGAACAATTTCCATGAAGTTTTCATATAAATTGTTATACTAGAGTAGCGTCGCGCTGTCGCGTTGCGATGTCTGGAGCCTTAAGATGACTTACCTTTACGCCGGTAGCACACTTCCGCCGCGAAACCATAGCAGCGAAACTGCGATAAATCAATTTAAAAAAAAGCGTAATTTTCCGTTACTCGATTCGGATGCGAGTAGCGGAACATGACGTGAGTCAATTCAATTAAACTACTGCGGTTTCGCTGCTATGTTTTCGCGGCGAAGTTGTGCTACCAGCACTAAATGGGGTCGTAGGTTTACATATTTATTAAACCTATCTTTTCTGTCCTAGTCACCTATCACGTTAACAAAACGAATAATCGTGGCAAGGAAATATGGTGGCATAATCTTGTTTATTAATCGGGACTGAGACAGTCACTATAGCCTGCACCCTTATTGGATAACACACGATCAATCACAATCTGATTAATTTTGACAGTTCTATAACATTCATTGCGTTATTTACGTTGCTGAGCAGACAGTTTTTTCGAACATATGAATCAATGGATTAGCAATATCCTTCAAAATGGTTCAGATTTTGATTGATCGTGTGGGAATTCTGGAATGGCCTGGATTTAATCATGAAACCAAATCAAAGTTGTCTTGTGTAGACATTTTTTATTACCTATTTTGACACTTGTATTAATCTACTATTTTAATTTTTTGACATTTCTGTTTTATCTTCAATTTTTAGTGTTGACATCTTTGAAATATTTAAAGAATTTGGTACTTTGTTTGACATTATTATTTGAAATTTAATTAATTGTCAGGGGAATATATTATATTGATTTACCCAACACTCTAGCTATTTTTATAATTTTTATTTGATATTGTGTAATGAATAATGTAATTTGAATAACTGAATTTGATACTAACATTTGTACGCCTCATGGCAAAGCGAACTTACAAAAATGTAACATCTCACACACTATAAATACTCTGAACTCTGACATCGAAAAAGTATAAAAATGTTTCGCAAAACAACTATCACGCGATAAAATCCGTACAAAACTGAGTAGTTTCCTGTGATTCCATCAAAATCCAATTCAACATGATTGTAACTAAAAATATTCACGTTTCACAGTAAATAAAATAAATGTAAAACAGTAGCGTACTCGGGTTCGAATAATCAATCAGCTTTTATAAAATATTTGCCAATCAACAGCTAAAGCTTTTCGATGAAGACTAAAATATTTAACTAATTCCTTGATTGATACGTTTAGTTAGTTATTTTCTACATGTACTTTGTTAGATATTTGTGCATTTTTATTACGAACATATATTCTTTATCGCGTATAAATATCATTATTCCTCCGATATTTATGTTGTACACAACAATAATAAGTGATAAAAATAATTACATTGCCGTCTAAGGTAGTCAGTTTTATTTATTTATTTATTTATTTTATTATTTATGTACACACAGAAAAATAGATACAGATAAGACATAATCATAATTATGAGTACAAAGGTACTGCTTATTTCTTAAGAAATTTCTTCCAGCAGACCTGCGATAGGAGAAATGAGAAAGAAATGTAGACAATAGTGTGTGAGAACAAGAAGAGAAAAATATAAATATGCGAAGTCTTAAACTAAAATATTGAAATAAACCTACACGTATAAAGTAATAAATTAATATATACTTAAATAAATACATAGAGCTTAAATATATAAACATACATACTAATATGTTAATAAAAAGTTTTTTTTTTTTTTTAATGAAACGTAGAATAGGAAATAAGTCAATAATTGTACATATTATATTCAGAATATAATTTATTAGCGACCCACCCCTGCTTTGTACGGTTTTTACGATTTGACAAAACATCGCGATTTCCTTACCATAATGTGAATTTAATAGTAATGTATTACTTATACAGCTTCCGGAATAATTTCTGTAAGCCCAGGTAGGCACAAGCGATTTTATCTCGCGTCGATTTTTTTTCGTGCTCTAGATTTTCAACGCTCTGCTTGGCGCCGAGAGTTGAAAATCTAACAGTGTATTTTTCAAGCGCTGGGACGCATTCTCGTCCCAGCGCGTTAGATTCTCAACGCTCGGCACAACACCGAGAGTTGAAAATCCAGTGCGCGATAAAAATCCGCCGCAATATTATTACGTCCGTGCGAACGTGGGCTAAATAATGTTGAAAACCACAAAAAATCCGTTGCGTAGTTTAAAAGAATATTATAAATGCGAAAGTGAGTTTGTTTGTTTGTTACGCTTTCACGCTAAAACGGCTGAACGGATTTGGATGAAATTTGGCACATGGATAGACCATGACCTGAGTTAGGACAAAGAAATAATACTTTTTATCCCTATATTCCCACGGGATCGAGACTTATTCGGGTGAAACCGTGGGGCGCAGCTAGTTTATAATATAATATATTATGTGGCTAGTATTCTAGAAAGATGCTCAAGTATACATCGATTTCAAAATAAATTTGAGTAGAGATAGTACCTACGATTGCGAAACCCACGCGAACAAATGTTCCACTTATTATCTTGTGCCCTTTGTACTCACCACCTGTTCCCAGGAAGACATATGATGGATACTACAAAATCGAATCGCATAGAATTTGAATTTCAAAACAATGTTTAAAAAGATTTTAGCCACAGACACGCAATAAAGAAGTGTTTAGCCGCCGCACGCCGTCGAGCGCCCGAGAAGAGGTACTTTATTTGTTGGATACTTTGAAATCGGACAAAAATATACGTTATAATGTTGGAATTATACGTCAATCCTGTTGAAAGTCGTTGTAGAAATACGAAACGCTTTGAAAGCGATTGTCACTTGTCTAGGCCCTAACGATACAATCTTTTTATTATTGTACGCATTTCTAGTTTTGGATTACCTACGTTGCACTGCCATTAGCTCTGCTAAACCATAAACCAAGTAAAGAAGTTCAAGAACAATAAAAACTGACGCGAAAACTTCATGTCCAACATCGGGACTCAACATTCAAGGGTACGTCAGTAGGTATCTGGTCAGGGTTATAGGCAAGTAGGTATATGGAAACCTACGGTGCTACACCTACAATGTTCATCGATTAGTAAATTTAACCTATGTTCTTGTATTGCTCTCAAGGTGTAAAGCCTTATTAAAGCGGAACATAATTCAGCAAATGCCGCGATATACGCAGCACTGAACTTGATGTGCTTTAGGTACAAGAGAGCTTGGTGTGTTTTAGGCACCTCATTAACGTTTCAAGCATGTTGTGCTAAGTTGCTTGTGATCATTTTGGATTATTATTTTGGGATATTATAGACTTTATATATTTTTTTACAACACCCTGTGAATGTGTAAAATTAAGAAAAATTTAAACTTATATGTGTTATAAAAAAAACAGCATTTTTAAGCTATCTTCCTATTCTATTTATTTTATATTATTATTTGATGTCTATGACAATTTATATTACAATTTATATTATTCAATTTTTATTTTTATTCTGTATAATGCTATACGGTAATTGATAGTGCCGTGCTTTTTGTATAATTTAAGCGGGGTTCTCACGAGGCGATTTTAGTTGATCAACTTAAAGGCTTGTACAGACCAGCGCGACTTGTCGCGCGACGCGATACTGCGATATTATATCCGTAGAACAATTTTTATGAAAACGCGCGCGACACTTCACACAGGAGCGACCTGTAGCGCCGCGACACAGATATATCGCGTCACGTGATGCGATAACTTTGCGACACGCGAATCGCAGCGCGGCACCGACAAAGGAATGTTCCTTTGTTCTTGTAGCGCCGCGATATCGCCGCGATATCGCGTAGCGGAGGCGATTCGCAGCGCGACACCAAAAATAGGAACATTTTGTATGGTGTCGCCGCGATATCGCCGCGATATCGCGGCGATATCGCGTAGCTGGCGCGACGCGACACCAAGAGAGTATAAATGGCGGTGCATTCCGAGCTGAGCTCAGTAGCGGATTAGCCCGTGTCCAGTCGCGATAACCACCTGAGGATTTATCGTCGAGTGTTTTATCGCGAAATCCGCGCGGACCGCAAGTTTTTATTTTATCGTTTCTCCCTGTGAGTGTACAGGACCCCGTCGGTGCCTGTGCAGACACAGGGAGAATCGCCCCGGGCTGCCCGGCGTTTATTCGCCGCAGCGGTCGCGGAGGCCACGCCCCCAGGATGCCGAAACCCGGCAAGCGCAGCTCTTTGGGCCGCGATGCCGGGTCCCAGGAGGCCCGTCCGGCGTTGGACCGGGCGATATCGTTGCCAAACATTGGCGACGTGTCGTCCGGTGCGCCGCCAGCCGGACCACCATCGAAGAAGAAGGAGGGAAGAGGAGGGGGGGAAAGCGCCGCTGTTGCCGCCGGCCCACCGACGACATTGGCGCCTGCGCGCGTTGCGCCGACGCCGTCGACGAGCCGCCCGCACGCGGTAGCTGTCCGTCCCCCCGCGTTTCGCCCGGTACCTATACAGGCCCCGGGGCCTAGCACGAGTCGCACCCAACACGCGCGCACATCTCAGCCGCCCGCGCGCGCACCCGCGCCCGCACAGCAGCCAGCCGCGTCCGCTACGCGCTCCGTAGCGCCGCGTACCGCCTACCCCGCGCTCCCCGCGCCGCGCGCCCCTGTGCCATCCGCACGGACCCGCGCGCCCACAGCTCGAACCACAGCTCCGCCGCCGCGGTTCGTATCGCCGCCCGCGCCCTCCGGGGCTGCGCCCGCAGCATCACCCAAAGCTGTGCCAGCTTCGCGCACCGCCGCCGCCGGCCTCCGCCTCTCGCTGGCGGGACCGGCGACGGCTGAGCGAGAGCGGCCAGCAAGCACCGGTCCGTATTCACAGCGGACCCACCACCACCAACAGAAGCAGGCGCCTGACTCACCGGCGCCGCCTAGAGTCTCGGCATGCGAGTCGCCCGCCATGCTATCGGCATGCTCTTCACGCTTGGGGTCGAGCATGTCGCTGGCGTCCGTGGGCTCAGCCGCGTCCGGTCGCGGGGATATGTCCCCGGACATGACCCCGCGATCCGATGCGCGGCCCATTGCAGGCCGAGTGGCCGCCAGTGTGACGTCACAGGCGTCACCAATGTCGCCGCCGCTGGGGTTCGGTTTCGAGTTCGAACTTGAGGCCAGACCCCAGCGCCGCAGGAGAAGCTCCGGTGAGACCGCGTCGGAGGAAGCGAAGCGGTACTGCCTAGACCCGCCGCGGCCACAGCGCGAAAGCGCGCCGCGGGGTCGGGGCACGCCAGCGTCGCCCACTTTTTCCGACGCGGTCCGCCGCCGCACACCACCGAAGTCGCCATCACCGTCTCCGCCGAGAGCCGGGGTGAGTACCCAAAACTTGCCCCCGGGACCCATTACTGGTTCCGCCCCCCCCCCCGCCGCCACACCCGGCGCTTCGTCGCCAACGTCGACGATACAAAAGGGGAAAAAGAAGCTGAGGTTCCCCCCGCTGGTCGTCGAGACGCTGCCCAACTGGGCCGCGCATTTCCGGGCCATCAGTGGGAAACTGGGCCGGCCTCCTAATGCTCGTCCGTACGGGACCGGGGTGAGATTTACCCCGGAGACCGAAGACGAGTACAGGCTGGTCCAGCGGTACCTGACGGGCCTGGAAAAGAGTAGCGGCGTCAGCTGGTTCGCGTACTCTTTACCGGCGGACAAGAACCTCAAGATCGCCATACGGGGCCTACCGGCGGATACGGACCCGAAGGAGATTGAGGAGGAACTCCGGGCGTTGGGTTACCAGCCGGAGTACGTGCGCCACATAAAAGGCGCACAAGGGAGGCCCGGCTGTGTTTTTCACGCCATCCTCAAGAAGACCCCCGACGTCCGGGCAATCTACGACACCACCGTGTTCATGTACATGCGTGGTGTCAAGATTGAAGCTTGGAAGGGGAAGCGTGGGCCCGCACAGTGCCACCGGTGCCAGCGATTCAGGCACAGCTCGCACCAGTGCCACCGTCCGCTCGCTTGTGTGCGATGCGGGGAGGAACACGCCGCACGGGATTGCCCGCGCCCGCGGGAAGAGCCGGCCACCTGCGCGAACTGCGGTGGCCCGCACCCCGCGAGCAACATAAAGTGCCCCGTATTCCTGAAAGAGATCCGGAATAAGCGAGCGGGGACCGTCGCCATCACGGCCACAAGCCGGGCACAAGCGCCCAGGCCGCAAGAGACAGAGATAGCCACAGAAGAGGCTCAAGGCACGACGCTGATGGCGGCGGCCAACGAGCCCACTGAGAGAACCCAAGCCTCCTCCTCCAGGCGGAGGAAGAAGAAGCGCGGGGGGAAAGGGAAGAAACCCGCCCCCCCCCCGGAGGACAAAGAAGACCCCCCTACGGCCGCCCCTGCCTCATTGATCGCGCAGGTTGCACCGAAGGAAACAGCACAGGAAGGAAACGAACCCACTAGTGGCGCCAACATGGCGCAGCGGCAAAACCGGGAAACTAGTGGGTTCACCCAAAAGCCGCATGGCGCCGCCACTGCCGCGGTCAAAGCCAAGACGGCACAACGGCCAATCGCTGCGCAGGGAAGCTTCCCTGCGGCGACGAGTGGTGGCGCTACTATCGCGCCAATTAGCGCGAACAGAAACGCGCAAACCTCAAGAGAATTTACAACCTGCGCGATCAAGCTACTTATGGATCTCATAAGAGCGATCAGGCAGGGCCGAGACATAGAGGCGGTCATCCTTGACGGTCTGGCCACATTGCTGTCACTCTGTGATGGCTAGACCGTTAAGGATTATACACTGGAACGCCCGCGGCCTTAGGGTTAAGGTCGCCCCCCTCCGCCACCTCCTTCGGGATCAAGACATCGACGTGGCGCTAATCAGCGAGACGTACCTGGGAGCCGAAGATAGGGTCAGGTTCCCGGGTTACCACGTCTACAGGAAGGATGAAAGGTCGGCTCAACACGCCCGATACCGTGGTCTGGCGGTACTTGTGAGGCGGAGAGTCGTCCATCAAGAGCTCCCCTTGCCGTCACTCAGTAGTTTCTACGCCCTGGGTGTGCAACTACACGTTGCCGGCGAGGACATTAGTCTCTATGCGTGCTACAAACCGCCCGCGACTCGCCTTGTTATGGCTGAGATGCGGGCGCTAATCGGCACGCATAGCGACAACGCAGTCATCCTTGCCGGCGACCTTAATTGCAAGCACCCGGCGTGGAACTCTATGAACGCGAATACCGAGGGGAGACGGCTCTTCGCGGACGCGGAAGCCTTCGGGTACTCGGTGTCCGGCCCAGAGATGCCTACCCACTACCCGGACATAGTGCGGTACATGCCGGACGTGCTGGACATCGTAGTCCACAGAGGGCTACGCTGCCAGATCACTCAGCAAGTGATAGACGACGAGTTACAGTCGGACCACCAACCTGTACTCGTCGTCTTATCGGGCATGCCGACCCGGATGAAGCCTATAGCGCCACGTCGGTCGATTGACTGGATGGACTATACAGAAAGGTTGGAGACCACCACGCCAGCTCGGCCTATTGTTTCCTCCGCGGACGTAGAGCAAGCGGCGGAAGATGTCACTGCTTGCATACAGAGCGCCCTGGAAGCGGCGACAACGACGCGGCCGCAAGGGAGAGGGCTTATGCCGCCCTTGCCGGCACGCTTGACAGCGCTAATCGCCGCGAAGAGGCGTCTTCGCAAGCAGTGGCAGCAACTCAGATGCCCTACTTTAAAAACCGAACTTAACCGTCTCGCGGAGAAGGTGAAGGCCGAGCTTACGGCCCACACCGCCGCGGGCTGGGAAGATCGAATAGACGCCGCTACGGATAGTTGGCCGTCTACACATTTATTATGCCGCCAACTGACGAACACCCCAGCCCCGGTGTGCCCTCTACTCAACAGCGACGGGGCCTTAAAGTATGTAGCGGAGGACCGGGCGGAGGTCTTCGCCGAGCACCTGGAGCGTCAGTTCCGCCCTAACCCGACCGCCGACATTGAGCATGTCGCAGCAGTCGAGAAACACCTGGGAGACTACTTCGCACCGCCGATAGCTCCCGAGGAGAGCCCTATCTTCTTCTCGCCTGGCGCAGTTAGACGCGCCATCCTAAGGACGAAGCCCAGGAAGGCCCCCGGTGCTGACGGTATCACCAACGCAGCGCTGCGCCACTTGCCGTTCCGTACGGTAGCGGCACTGGCGCGCCTGTACACGGCGATACTGCGCACGGGGGTATTTCCCACCTCGTGGAAGGAGGGGCGCGTCATTATGCTGCCCAAGGCGGGGAAGAATACTGCGAAGCCGGAGAGCTATCGGCCGATAACACTGCTGCCGACGGTCTCCAAGGTGTTCGAAGCACTCCTGCTGCGACACCTCGTACCACATATTGCGCCGCGTCCTGAGCAATTTGGTTTCAGGGCGGAGCACAGCACGACGCTTCAGCTGTCAAGGGTACTGCACCTCTTGACTTCAGCATTAGGAAAGAAGGAATGCTCGGTGGCAGTATTCCTTGACATGGAGAAGGCCTTCGACCGTGTATGGCACGAGGGCCTACTGTACAAACTATCCACCTCAGACGCGCCCCGTCGCGTTGTAAGGGTGGTCTCCTCCTTTCTGTCCCACAGGACCTTCAAGGTGGTGGTCGACGGGGCGCTATCCGGCGCCCGCCCGGTGATGGCTGGCGTGCCGCAGGGCAGCTGCATCTCGCCGGCGTGTTACTCACGTTACACCGACGACATCCCCACCACTCCAGAGGCGACGCTCGCGCTGTATGCTGACGACGCCGCGTATATTACAACTTCGCTCAATGCGAAACACGCGGCGGTCAAAATGCAGCGCGCCCTCGACCTACTCCCCGAGTGGCTGTCTAAATGGCGGCTGTCGGTTAACGTGGGTAAGACGCAGGCGCTACTTACCGGGTACGCGCACCTCCCACCACCTTTGAAGCTACAAGGAGCCGCCGTCGATTGGTCGCCCCTGGTCAAGTACCTGGGTGTGACCATCGACCGCCGCCTCACGATGGGGCCACACGTCCGCAAGGTCGCCGCGCAGGGTAGGGTCGCCCGCAACCTGCTCAAACCTGTGCTCTCGTCCCGCATCCCGGTGCGCGTCAAACTGAGCGTGTACAAGACGTACATACGCTCGGTATTGACGTACGCCGCGCCCGCTTGGTTCGCCCTCACGAGCGAGTCGAGCCGAAAGCAGCTCCGCGCGCAACAAAACCTTGCGCTGCGGACTATCGTAGACGCTCCTCGCTACGTGAGGAATGACGTCATCCAGCGGGACCTCGGGATCGAGAGCCTGGATGAGTTTGTGAGGCGACTCGCGAAGGTGATGTTCGCGCGTGCCGACGCTTCTGCCTGGCCCCATGTCAGGCAGATAGCGCCACTGCACGCGCGCCCACCTGACGCGAGACCCCTGCCCCGCGACCTGGTAGCGGACGACTGACCCCATCCACCGGATTGACGCCTCGAGTGAGCAGCATCCAGGTTACACGCAGCTCACTCGAAATAATAAGACTCTACAGATGTACACACACATCTGTTGCGTGGCGTGTTCTAAGTTAATATAGGCATGTCACGTAACTATATACAGACAACCATTACTACACATGCATCCTACACAACACGTGCAGACGCGACGTGGGCCGCGACGCACGTTGACACTGAGCGGTGATACACTACAGTACAAACCGCTCATACATACACGACTGTTTATCCCTCAATCCGTAAACGGCTAGATCTGTAAGCGGGGCGAGGGTAAACTACATATCTACCTGTAGGGCGTCGAGTCGGCATCTCTGTCGCTGGTCGTCTTCGTTGGGCCTCCCCCAGGCAACTGGGGGTCTCACCTGGCGGGGACTGACCGCCGAGATGCCGTGAAGAAAAGCGGCGCTATAGGAAATAGCGTCGTGGCGCGCCTACAGAAATATCCATAGCAACCATACACACAGATGCAGCGTGCTGCATCGCAGGCCATAGGCCGTTGTAGGCCAACATAGTGAGGGGCCCGTAGTAGCGGGTCACTGTATGGCTCCCGCGGGCGAGGGGCGACGCTCCGACCCCGCTCGCCACGCCCCCTTGCGGGGGCGTCGCGACGACTCAACATCTGAGCTCAGTAGCAGACGATCTTCGTCACAGGACGAAGGCAGGTCTGTGCGCGTTTGCTGAGCGTGGGGTCCTAGGTTCGAATCCCCGGTCGGTCAACATAACCCAACCTAACCTAAGTAGGTACCTAAACTTTCCCACGCCAGCACAAACGGCGATTTTTACGCCCGTGCTAACCGCGGGCTTAGTTTTATTTAACGTTTTATTCCAAAAAATACTAACGGCCTCACGGGTACAACAGTACTTCGCTTGGCGGGGGTTGGTCCGTGGATGAGTGATCTTTAAATACCGAGACTCCTCCGTGCCTCGTGGTCCCGGCTATCATTCTGTCATCTTTGACAGTCGTTACGGGTCGTCAGAAGTCCGAAAGTCTGACAACCAGTCAGATAGGCAGTCGCTCCATGTAAAATTCAGCTGCATCCAGTAAGACTGGAAGCCGACCCCAACATAGTTGGGAAAAGGCTAGGCAGACTACAATGTGACTCTTTTCTCATTGTTTTAAGGTACATACATTAGGGTGTTTGACTAACTTTACGAATAAAAATAATCATTTATCCATTTCAAACTAAAAAAGTCCTCGCAAATGTTCATTCTAATTTATACCTTATTGCAATTTCATAAGAATTACATTGCACTGACTTACTAATGGCTTTGGCGGCGCGCGGCGGCGGCGCGGTCAAAGGACTAGGTACCATTTGTAGCTGCCGCAAGTCAGTAGCTGCCGCCACCGCGCCGCACACACCACTGCTATAGGTACCTATAATATTCGCGGATTTTGATGTTTCTATCTAGCTGGCCCACCTGAGCCACACACAGCAACGAAACCGATGTAGACTGTACCGATGTAGCTTATTGAATGTACGTTAATCGAACGAAAATATTCAATTACAGTACCTACATACGGCTATATTATCAAGCTATACAGTTCCAGTAAGTATAAGCTGACCGACCTCTCATTGTACGGAAATCCTATACACTGCGAGATCAGCCTATATTGGAAATGTATAGCTTGGTGTATTCCGTCGCCATCGCCACTAAGACAGAAACGGCATTTAATTTCGGTTTCTACCCAGCGGGGGGCCCTTCATTTTTCAATTGCTTGGAGATTTGAAAATTTCATTGGAAATACTCCTTCCAATGTACTTACCTAAGTACTTTTCAAATTACTACCTATTCATTCATTTTCAAAAACCTTGGATAGGTAGTACCTACCTATAGCAGAAATTACGTTCATAAGCTTTTTTTTATCCAGCGGGAGGGCCTTTTTAGGGTTCCGTCATTGATATACTAATATATCAATGGGTTCCGTTGTGATCAAGGAACCATTATAGTTTCGCCATGTCCGTTTGTTGTCTGTCCGCGGCATAGCTCAGACTCTTGTTACTAGAAAACTGTAATTTGGCATGGATATATTAATCAAAATAAGTGGTAAAATAAAATCATTAAAAAAAATGCCTTTTACCTCCCAAAAATAAACTTAACATTGTAGTTGAAAAACATGATCCTCCATACATTCCAACTGCAAATGTAAGTTTTTATGCACAATACTGAGTTATTTACCATGTTATTTTAAGACCATAGACGTCTAATAGGTTTTCCTGTAATCTATAAGTAAGTACTTATACAACTATTCTGTGTTTTCAAGATTTTAAGCTCAGTAGTTTCGGAGATAAGAGTCAATTTTCATCTATTTCATTTGATATGTCACACGGTCCAAAAGCAAATTTTTTCCTAAAAGTGAACCCCATACTTATTCAAAATTTACGTTACACATTCGCGTTTGGGTCACAGACAGTATGTGAACCAAATTTGAACTTAATCGGTCGGGTTCCGTTATTTCATTCAGACGTGCGGAACCCTAAAAATGAGGTCTCAATAGGAACCAGTATAGCTCCAAGTCACATTTTTACTTCAAAATAAGCACCATATAAGAAATTGTGGCTTATCAGTAGGTAGTCCTAATAGGTAGTAGGTAATCCATTTCGTGCTCATACGCGCTCTAGGATAGGAAGCACGGGTGAATTGCTTTTTTGCAAAAAATAAATACGTTCAAAATAATAAATAATATTAAAACGAGTGCCGCGCTGTATACTATGGTTGGAAGAAGTTGATACTTTTTGGACCAATAGTACGAGTACTAAACTTATTACCAGAATTTGGTTTAGAAAAAAAAAAATATGGATGAAGATTACGAATACATTATTATTATCTATTATGAAATTCAAAATGGCGGAGCCAAATTTTTGGTATTTAGAAATTCAATATCATTAATCAATCAATCTGCCTTTTCCCAACTATGTTGGGGTTAGGGTTCCCATCTGACAAGCATTTGCCGCATTTGACTGGCTTTAGACAAGCGTGCGTGCGGCCGGCCGGCGCTAAGCTGGCACAGACATTTTTTAATTTCGCGGTATCTCGCAAGTATAGTTCCGAAAGAATATTGCCAAAGCTTAGACACGCGTAACTCACGTCAAACGCCACAGTGGTGCAATTATTTGAAAAGTAGGGACGTGATTGGTGACATCACAGAATTTATTAAAATCTTTTAGTTTGTATTTTCTATATTCGCACACAATGCAAATGTGGAGCGAATGCTTTCCCTAATAAATGCACAGTGGAGTAAAGAAAGGAATCGCCTATTAGTAACCCAAGAAAACTATAAAAACGTTTCATTTCATTTGAAGATTTTCAGACCTATTTATACTTTAGGCAAAAAATAACTTTTGAACAAAAATTATGTCTTCGGAAAAATATCACTCAGTGTACTCAGTGTAGTGTAATAAATATCACGTAGTGAAAGTTTGTTTATTTCAAATTAGTTTAATGGTCGTAAATTCTTCATACTTTTATTTTGAATAAATGTTTTTATTTATTTTAAGACTTACAGTTTGTTTACAATAAACAGGCATTTTTCTGAAAAATCTGGCATTTTGTATATCCCAGTTAGGCATCCTCCCTTACATAGATGGTAACCCCAGTTGGGGTCGACTTCCAGTCTAACCGGATGTAGCTGAATACTAGTATTTCACGTGGAGCGACTGTCTAGTCTATCTGACTTACACAACCCAGTTACTGGGTAACATGATACCCGTTGGTAAGACTGGTTGTCAGACTTTCGGGCTTCTGACGACCCGTAACCAGTGTCAAAGATCCTATAATATTTGATTAATGTCATGCTCCAAAAATGGTAGACAAAACTAATATTTTTAAAGTATCTTATTGTCCGCCCTCAGAGCGCGAGTCCAACTGACACTTATCCGGTTTTATATGGCTTATACATTTTTGGTACATACCCATGAATTTTACGTAATTCTAATATCACGATGATCATGCAGATAATACTTAGTTACTTTTAACAAATGCAATTAAGTAACAACAAATTTTACTCAATAATGCTAGTAAAAATTAAAAAATAATACCTTCAAGTACCAAGATTAGTTAAGTAATGTATAAAGTCGAGCGGACAGCAGCGGTTTCAATGTGTGCGTGCGCGTAATGTTGTTTTGTTGCGACTGAGATACCTAAACTTGACGGAGTCAAAATGTGATATGCGGCATGCGGATGATGATGATGAAGACCATAGATGGCCACCGGAACTACTCAATAATAAGTGTTTCACGGGTTGTGTTTCGATTACTTTAATATGGTTGCCAAACAATTTGCTCGTCACAATGCATAGGTATGGAGAAGTGGAGCTGATGGTGAAGTACGGTACCTGGAGAACTCCTCGACGATTAAAGTCCCTGCATGGGGAAAAGCAATATTTTGTAAAAGGTGATGATCAGTTGACATTAGACTAATGTAACTTAGCGAGAAATAAAAACTTTTTTACAAAAAAAACAACCGACTTCCAAAGAAACTTCCAAAGACTTCTAAAGTGAAAAATAACTTTTTTCTCTTTAATTTCGGAAGTCTGAAGACCTCACGCGCAGATGTACCTACTTGCGACCACTAGACCAACGAGGCAGTTTGTTAGTAGTTACCTACTATCCTAACTTATATTATAAATGCGAAAGTCAGTTTGTTTATTACGCTTTCACGCTAAAACGGCTGAACGGATTTGGATGAAATTTGGCACACAGGTAGACCATGACCATATGATACTTTTATCCCAATATTCTCACGGGATCGAGACTTATACGGGTGAAACCGCGGGGCGCAGCTAGTAATTTTATGTTTACACATACACATATTAAGTTATCACCGAGTATTTTTTAAACATCACGCCTGTAATCCCCAAAGGATTAGGCAGAGGTGTAGGTACCTACCTATAGTACACCCGCATTTCGGCAGTTATGCGTATTTATTCATCTGTGGTATTATGCATATTGAGCATAGTTTTATTAGAGATAAATTCACGGAGATACGGAATCAGTTTCATAAGTAGATTAAAAGTAAGTAGATACCTAGGTTAGTTCCAATATACCTACTCGCATGTTGTCAACTTTACGAGTGTGTAAATTTAAATGATTTCAAAATGATACGCAAGTTCCTACCTAGTCATAAAAAGGCCGTACGGCCAACGGGTTGGAGCCGAAAGTACACTTTACATGTAGAATATAAGTTATTTTTCCGAAATCGCATAAATTGGAAACTAAGTAAATAAAAAAATCTTGATTTTTAAATAAAAACTTCGTAAAAGCACGACCTAATTCACCAGTTTCGTCATCCGTGCTTGTGTAGTCAAGCTTAGGTACCTACTTGGGTTAGGTTGGGTTATGTTGACCGACCGGGGAAACGAACCTAGGACCCTACGTTCAGCAAACGCGCACAGACCTGCCTTCGTCCTGTGACGAAGATCGTCTGCTACTGAGCTCAGCTCGGAATGCACCGCCATTTATACTCTCTTGGTGTCGCGTCGCGCCAGCTACGCGATATCGCGGCGATTCGCAGCGCGGCACCGACAAAGGAATGTTCCTTTGTTCTTGTAGCGCCGCGATATCGCCGCGATATCGCGTAGCGGAGGCGATTCGCAGCGCGACACCAAAAATAGGAACATTTTGTATGGTGTCGCCGCGATATCGCCGCGATATCGCGGCGATATCGCGTAGCTGGCGCGACGCGACACCAAGAGAGTATAAATGGCGGTGCATTCCGAGCTGAGCTCAGTAGCAGACGATCTTCGTCACAGGACGAAGGCAGGTCTGTGCGCGTTTGCTGAGCGTGGGGTCCTAGGTTCTATTCCCCGGTCGGTCAACATAACCCAACCTAACCTAGGTAGGTAGGTACCTAAACTTTCCCACGCCAGCACAAACGGCGATTTTTACACCCGTGCTAACCGCGGGTTTAGTTTTATTTAACGTTTTATTCCAAAAAATACTAACGGCCTCACGGGTACAACAGTACTTCGCTTGGCGGGGGTTGGTCCGTGGATGAGTGATCTTTAAATACCGAGACTCCTCCGTGCCTCGTAGCCCAGCTGTCATTCGTGGATCTTTGACAGTCGTTACGGGTCGTCAGAATCCCGAAAGTCTGATAACCAGTCAGATAGGCAGTCGCTCCACGTAAAATTCAGCTGCATCCAGTAAGACTGGAAGCCGACCCCAACATAGTTGGGAAAAGGCTAGGCAGACTGCAATGTCTCTTTTCTCATTGTTTTAAGGTATAAATTAGGGTGTTTGACTACAAATAAATAATCATTTATCCATTTCAAACTAAAAAAGTTCTCGCAAATGTCAATCATTCTAATTTATACCTTATTGCAATTTTATAAGAATTACATTACACTGCGCGCGGTGGCGGCGGCGCGGTCAAAGGACTTTTCGGCCCTTCGTTATTCTATTGCTTAGAGATTTTAAAATTTTACTGGAGATACTCCTTCCAATGTACTTACCTAAGTACTTTTCAAATTATTACCTATTTCTATTCATTCATTTTTTAAAACCTTGGATAATACAGACCTACAGCAGAAATTACGTTCATAAGCTTTTTTCTATCCAACGGGGGCCCCTTTTTAGGGTTCCGTTGTGATCAAGGAACCCTTATAGTTGCGCCATGTCCATGAGCTATGCCGCGGACAGACAGACAGACGTCTGTCCGCGGCATTGCTCCAGAGACTCTTGGTAAGTACTAGAAAGCTGTAATTTGGCATGGATATATTATTCACACCGACAATAAGTGGTAAAATAAAATAAAATATTTTTTTTGCCTTTTACCTCTCAAAAATAAACTTAACATTGTAGTTGAAAAACATGTTACATATTATTATACATTCCAACTGCAAGTGTAAGTTTGTACCTACGCACAATTTTGAGTAATTTACCATGTTATTGTTATGACTTCTTAGGGGGCGTCCATAAATTACGTGAGGTGTTTTTTTTAATTTTCTGTCCCTCCCTCCCCCCCTGGTGAGATGTTGTGAGATTTTATTCAACCCCCTCCCCTATCCCCCAATCTCACATGAGATTTTTCAAAATGTGGGTTTCTTACGTAAACGCGTTGGATTGTTATTGTAAAAAGAAAAAAAAAAATTGCTGACAGTGGCGCGAAAACAAAGGACGGGCTACACTGTACCGTAAATTCAGATTAAATTGAGCTATTTGGTATAAAAAAAATATGGTGGTTTGACAGTCAGTAGATGTATAACGTCGAAGTATGAATGAAATTATTTTCTTTCGAACGAATTAGTGAATGATCTTAATCGTATTACGATAATGCTTAAGATTAAATCTTAAGCATGTATAGTATATTTTTTTTTTGTTTCAATCAGAAAAAAAATTGCGTGATATTTGCCGAGACCCCCCCTCTCTCCAACGTAAGATTAGATGAGATTTGACTCGACCCCCTCCCCCCCTTAAACATCTCACGTATTTTATGAACGCCCCCTTATAGGTTTTCCTGTAATCTATAAGTAAGTACCTATAGAACTATTGTCTGTTTTTTTTTCAAATCTGTCTCAATATTTTCGGAGATAAGGGGGATTGGTAAATTTTTGTCTATTTCATTTGATATGTCACGCATAGACGTATAAAAAAGGTTTTTTATACGTCTATGGTCACACGGTACAAAAGCAATCTTTTTCCTAAAAGTGAACCCCATACTTATTCAAAATTTACGTTACACAGTCGCGTTTGGGTCACAGAAATTCGTATGTGAACCAAATTTCAACTTAATTGGTCCAATAGATTCGGAGCAAATCGGCTGTGATGGGTTCCGTTATTTCAATCGGACGCGCGGAACCCTGAAAATGAGTACTGAATAGGAACCAGAATAACAAGATCCAATAGTCATATTTTAACTTAAAAATAAGTACCTACCATATAAGAAATTGTGGCTTATTAGTAGGTACCTAGTCCTGTACCTATATGTATACTAAACTTAATAAACTTAAAAATAAAGAACTCTTCATACATTTTCTACTCGCGGTTTGTCATTTCGCGCTCATACGCGCTCTAGTATAGTAGTAGTATAGGAAGTACGGCTGAAGTTCTGTTTGCAAAACAATAAATACGATCAAAATAATAATATTAAAACGAACTGCCGTGCTGTATACTATGGTTAGAAAAAGTTGATACTTTTGGAACAATAGTACGAGTACCAAACTTATTACCAGAATTTGGTTTAGAAATAAATAAATAATGGATGTTGATTACGAATAAATAATTATTATCTACTATGAAATTCAAAATGACAGAGAAACTTTTTTTAAATTATGTCTTCGGAAAAATATCACTCTGTGTAGTAAGTTTCTTTATTCTAAATTAGTTTGGTCGTAAATTGTTTATACTTTTATTTTGAATAAATGTCAGTCTTTGAAACTATCTGTTGCGTATTATTTATTTTAAGACTTAGTTTTTTTTACAATAAACAGGCATTTTTCTGAAAAATCAGGCATTTTGTACATCCCAGTCAGGCATTCTCCCTTACATAGATGGTAACCCTAGTTGGGGTCGGCTTCCAGTCTAACCGGATGCAGCTGAATACTAGTATTGCGGAGCGACTGTCTATCTGACTTACACAACCCAGTTACTGGGTAACACGATACCCGTTGGTAAGACTGGTTGTCAGACTTTCGGGCTTCTGCCGACCCGAAACCTCTGTTAATGATACTATAATATTTGATTAATGTCATGCTCCAAAAATGGTAGACAAAACGAATATTTTTAAAGTATTTTGTTGTCAGCCCTCAGAGCGCGAGTCCAACTGACACTTATCCGGTTTTATATGGCTTATATTTGGTACATATCTATGAATTTTACGTAATGCTAATATCATGATGATCATGCAGATAATACTTAGTTGCTTTTAACAAAATATGCAATTAAGTAAAGTAACAACAAATTTTACTCAACAATGCTAGTAAAAATTAAAAAAATAATAGCCTCAAGTACCAAGATTAGTTAAGTAATGTATAAAGTCGAGCGGACAGCAACGGTTTCAAAGTGTGCGTGCGCGTAGTGTTGTTTTGTTGCGACTGAGATACCTAAACTTGGCGGAGTCAAAAATGTGATACTCGTATGCGGCCTGCGGCGTACGCAGATCGGTGCGACCGTCTTCTATTTGAAAGAGGCGCGTGCGGCGTCCGCATCCGCGCGAATACAGAGCCTGTTTTTTTTCTCCATATTTTGCATTTTTAACCGACTTCTAAAAGGAAGAGGTTATCAATTCAGAAGTTTTGACGTGACAACGTCTTATAAATTGGTTTGCCGGGTGACACTTCAAGAAACTGCGTTACGCTCCGCTCACGTTATGCGCTCACAATGAGAGCGAGTGAGAGGCACGCGTCCCTTCCACTCGGGCATGGTTAGCCCGCCTAAGAGCGAGAGAGACAGACATAAAAAGTGAAAGGCACGCAAAGTCGTTGTCACGTAAAACTTTCGCCCGTATACCGACTTTACAGGCAACCAATTTTTAGGAACTTCGTAACCAGGTAAATATGTAGGTAGGTAGCTATTTATTTATGTAGGTAGGTAGGTAGGTAGGTGTAGGTAGGAGTAGATAGGTGTAGGTAGTTGTAGGTAGGTTTAGGTATTATGTAGGTAAGTAGGTAGGTAAGTAGGTAGGTTAGGTAGGTAGGGTAGGGTAGGTAAGTAGGTAGGTTAGGTAGGTAGGGTAGGGTAGGTAGGTAGGTAGGGTTGGGTAGATAGATAGGTAGGTGCGCCGTAGATAAGTACTTAGTGCTACCCGTACGAAGCCGGGGCGGGCTGCTAGTTCTATATAAGACATACTCTCAGTTTTTTTTTTTAAATGTTTGTTCGGGCTTATCTACATCGTGTGTCTGCTCACCGGTGTCTGACCAGTTAAGGCGAAGCAATATGATAAATTTTATTGACAAATCCACCATAATAAGGCATTTTGAAACGGCCGCCATTTTTTTTTTACTGAGTGCGGTTTGGTTACATTTATTTTGCAATATCTACCGATGTAGAGGTCCTACAGGCATAAAAGTGGTAGTAGTGTAGACTGATGTCAAGACCTAAGCTCTAAGTCAAATATATAGTTTAGGAGTTGCACACAAATGTACAGAGGCGGACTTAATGCCATAGGCATTTTCTACCAGTCAACCTTCGGGTGACCCTTTTCTTTAAAGATCCTGACAAGTAGAAGGAAAATAATAAATATAATAACAATTTTAATTTAAAAAGGCACAAAAATGATTACAATAATTGTTCAAAATTATCTCCGCAATTTTACAAACAAGAAAAAAATGCCTTATTATGGTGGATTCGTCGATAAAATTTATCATATTGCTTCGCCTTAACCGGTCGGACACCAGTGAGACGGATTTGCAAAATATTTTTTTGTTTGAATATACTTCCGCGCCGCTTGGCCACCGGAACTACTCAGTCATAAGTATTTCACGGGTTGTGTTTCGATTTCTTTAATATGGTTGCCAAACAATTTGCTCGTCACAATGCATAGGTATGGAGAAGTGGAGCTGATGGTGAAGTACCTGGAGAACTCCTCAACGTCCCTGCATGGGGAAAAGCAATATTTTGTAAAAGGTGATGATCAGTTGACATTAGACTAAAGTAACTTAGCGAGAAATAAAAACTTTTTTACAAAAAAAAACAACCGACTTCCAAAGAAAAGAAAAGTGAAAAATAACTTTTTTCTCTTTAATTTCGGAAGTCTGAAGACCTCAGTTTGTTAGTAGTTACCTACTAACCTAACTTATATTATAAATGCGAAAGTCAGTTTGTTTATTACGCTCTCACTCTAAAACGGCTGAACGGATTTGGATGAAATTTGGCACACAGGTAGACCATGACCATATGATACTTTTATCCCAATATTCTCACGGGATCGAGACTTATACGGGTGAAACCGCGGGGCGCAGCTAGTAATTTTATGTTCACACATATTAAGTTATCACCGAGTATTTCTTAAACATCACGCCTGTAATCCCCAAAGGATTAGGCAGAGGTGTAGGTACCTACCTGTGGTATATTGAGCATAGTTTTATTAGAGATACATTCACGGAGATACGGAATCAGTTTGATAAGTAGATTAAAAGTAAGTAGGTACCTAGGTTAGTTCCAATATACCTACTCGCATGTTGTCAACTTTACGGGTGTGTAAATTTAAATGATTTCAAAATGATACGCAAGTTCCTACCTAGTCATAAAAAGGCCGTACGGCCAACGGGTTGGAGCCGAAAGTACACTTTACATGTAGAATATAAGTTATTTTTCCGAAATGGCATAAATTGAAAACTAAATAAAAAAATCTTGATTTTTAAATAAAAACTTCGTAAAAGCACGACCTAATTCGCCAGTTTCGTCATCCGTGCTTGTGTAGTCAAGCTTAGGTACCTACTTGGGTTAGGTTGGGTTATGTTGACCGACCGGGGAAACGAACCTAGGACCCCACGCTCAGCAAACGCGCACAGACCTGCCTTCGTCCTGTGACGAAGATCGTCTGCTACTGAGCTCAGCTCGGTATGCACCGCCATTTATACTCTCTTGGTTTCGCGTCGCGCCAGCTACGCGATATCGCGGCGATATCGCGGCGCTACAAGAACAAAGGAATATTCCTTTGTCGGTGTCGCGCTGCGAATCGCGCGCGATTCGCGCTAGTGTGAGAGGTGTTGCGTGGCGATAATATCGCAGAATCGCCACGCGACACGTCGCGCGACAAGTCGCGCTGGTCTGTACGAGCCTTAAATCGGTTCACGAATTGAATGACAATTGCTAATGAACATGAACATGTTTTCAATAAAAGTTGATCAACTTTTATTGACCAATAAAAAGTTGATTCCCTCTCAACTTTTGGTGTGCGAGTCGGTTCATTTTGATGACGTCACCGTGCAAGGAACAACTTGTCGAACGTGAGAACGGTCCGTTATATACATGCGAGATCTATATTATGACGAAGACTTTGGATTAATGCTGTGTATGTGTTTAGTTGGTAAGCCATTATATGTGTAGTGGTATGTAACCCACACATGCATACAAACTTGGAACTCAAGTATTTAAGACGCCGCCCGTCTGTGAGTTCAGATACAGTTCGAATACAGCCAGGCACTAACTGCTGTTCGCGTCACTAGCGTCAATTTATATTATCCTAATCTTAGTTCCTTGTATATGAACCGTGAAATTTTGTTGTACCAACTTCATCATTATTCATCATTAAATTCTTTGTATAAAATTGAATGAAAAATTTCATCTACTATAGAAACTATAACACACCCTAACAAAAGTTCTAGGTATACATAAATAAATAAATGAAAGAAAGAAAGAAAGAAAGATCTCGCTCCGGTCGTGTCGGATTGCCGTCCCATCGAACTATGAGAGTGAGGGAATAGTGAGTACACCTGTGTCTGCGCACACACTTGTGCACTATAATATCTCCCGCGCCGAAGGCTGATCTTCGCCGAGATTGGTCGCCATGGCCGAAATTCGGTCAGGAGACTATTATTACTTAATCAAATATCAATCGATCATAGTCAACCATTGGACTTTAGTTCAATGGTCATCACCATGATCATTCTCCTGCCTTTGTCCCAATTTATTTGAAGTCGCAATAATACTTATTTCTTACTTAAGGACCAAGAATATGGTGTAGGCACCACTTCGTCTAGCACCTTTGAAGGTTTTCTATTTAGAAGAGATACTAAGTTTGAATAGAAATATCTTTACCAAATAGAAAACGTTATCTACCAAAGTGAAATAAAACACCAAGCTCTTCACTTCCTTTCAATAAAATTAATGGAGAGTGAGAATCTCAAATCAACATCTTTAATTAACGCAAACTCAGAGTAACCCGATTATTATTAATAATAATAATTACCTTGATTAAATTCTCGTAGTTCACCAAAATTATTTATTACAGACAACTCGTGCGGATCGTTAA
Organism: Xanthia icteritia; assembly: GCA_949128155.2. Classification (NCBI taxonomy): domain Eukaryota; kingdom Metazoa; phylum Arthropoda; class Insecta; order Lepidoptera; family Noctuidae; genus Xanthia; species Xanthia icteritia. The sequence goes on along the minus strand of OX421942.2, from coordinate 6,757,952 downwards.
TTAATTAATAATAAATGAATGAGTTCGAGATTACTTTAACTAGATAATTACAAACTGGTGATTTGAAAGGGGAACAGGAAATTTCCATTTTTAATTGTTCGTTAAATCAAAAGGAAAACAGTGTTTGATCGATGGAAAATTAGGAAAAGTAAACAACATAATCCAGCCAATATAACAATAATAAAATTAAAACAATACACAAACAGGAAATTGGAGAGAAATAGGGTGAATAGCAAAACAGCTAAGAAAATAAAAAAAAACCATATAAAAAAAGTGTACCTAACAAGGACGATAAATGAGAAAACAGATCGGAAACAAACCAAAGAGGAAACTGTAAAAGGTTTTCAACAGAGCTCTTACTTCTAAGATACCTGCAGGCTATGTCAGAGGATCGCACTTCTTCCGAGAAGTGAAATATTAAATTATAGCAGTCACTAGAACGGAAATATAGCTGGCGTTGGTGAAGACATCTTTTAAGAACTGGCAAGGATTTCCACTAACATTGATACATTGTCAAACCAGGGGTTCTCTAATGTTTTGGTAACTTTTCTCTGAAGGTATTGGATTGTATTGCATTTGTATACCACGAATGGTAATTTAAATAAGAAGAGTCTTTTGAAAAAATCATTAACTCTGGGCACTGTGGCGTTTTCCATCGCAGATATGTTGATGAACCTTATGAAAACAGTCATAATATTGTTGTTACAGTTTGAGTAGTTTATGCGGCCTACCCAAATGTCCTTTCTTTGGTATTGTTCGTCGAGTTGAGCTCCTTAAGTTCTGAGTTGAGCTCCACGATTACTGACAAATGCTTGCATTGACAGGACAGGTCCACTCAAATATGTGTGGTTCTTTTCTCAAAAGACCATTTCAAACACTAGAATCTACATGGTCCTCATATGGCCTGACCAAGATTATGTCTGGACTTTAAAAGAGACTGTGATTTCGTGAGTTTGTTTCGGCCTTTCTTCACAGAGTAGTCAGATAGGAAACGCCGAACTCATCTAACAAATATTTAATAATTCTTTTTAAGATGGGATGTAAAAGTGATTCCAATATCCTATTTACAGAATAAACAATTTCATTTCATTTGTTAAACATCATGGTTAATCAGCTTATTGGTGATGTTCTTGATAATGATCAGGTGCGTAGACCTCGCAACCGGCTATATATGACCAGCACCTATGACCAGCGCTATTTGCGTCACACACGATCAATCATAATCTGAATCCTTTTTAAGGAAATTGCTTCATATTATGTTCGAATAAATTGTCTGCTCAATAACATAAATAACGCAATGAATGTTTGTGAACTGTAAAAACGAAACAGATTTTGCCTACCCCTATGAGAAGAAGGCGTGAGTTTATGTATGTATCATGGTTAATTGTGATTTTCAGAGCCTCCTTCAGACCTAGGAATATTTTCCCTTCTGGCAAGTGACTCGTGTGGAATAAACTAGAAGTTTATTCCGTTATATTTTTTCAATTTACTCTTTATCTCTTTGGAGACAAACCAAGACTAGATATAAAAGGGCGTATAATAATAAAAAGATTGTATCCTTAGGCCCGTTGTACACGGTACGGTTTCTTTGTCGCTAGCCGCACCGCAGAATAATCGTGTGAGCTTGTAGTATATGTCACGGCAAACCACCGGTTGTATGCTATACGGCGCAGGAGCCGTGCCGTAGTGCCGCCGTATCTATCAACAAACTGCCATAGTGATCCATACAACACTGACGACCGTGCCTACACACGTCGAATCAACCGTGGTTTTGCACGAAAAAAAACGTGTGTGTACAACGGGTCCTAGACACTTGTCTAGGACCCGTTAAAGGTCGTGCAGACTTTTAACAGGATTGACATAAGCTGTTCGGTAGCTTACGTCGCGTCAGTCTCATTTTTTGTGACTTTTCCATCATAGTTATCGCCGATACAGTCACTTTGTTTATGCCCTAGGCCCTAACCAAATAAACTTGAAGATGACAAGTTGACACCTAATAACCCTGCAATGTCAGCTTATTTATTGTTGGTGCCATTTTAGTGTTGATGCATCAAACACGGCTTATTGGAAATCCGATTATTATCTAGTATTAAGATAATTAAGTTGAAGTGACATAGCTCAACTTATTATGATTACTGTAAGTGTGACGTAGAAATGATGTTTAGGTAATTTGTGTACACTGTCGTGTCGATGGCACGACAGTCTGTTAAATTTTGTTGGTCCAAAACTTCGCCACTTCCACGGCATCGTCGCTGGCAGCGCAGAGATCGCTATGGCTGGAGTTTTTGGTGCACAGAGGCAACGAGACTGGTGCATATAGGATATTGGTGAAGTAGATAAGAATTCTGATTGTGGTGTACGTTTTTTACGACTTGGGGTTGGATTTTCGATTCTAGTGCTGTCTTTAACTTGGATCTCTTCGAAAAATTATAATGTCACATTCAGCAGACAGAAACGCAAATTTGTATGATATCATTTTTATTTTTCTCATCATCCCAGTCATTATTATTTTGTACCACCTTTGTAGACAAAGTTTTATTACTTAAAAATATTTTCTTGGGTCTTAAAAATAATGAAACAACTTGAAATGTTCTCTAATTAAAGACGCGGTAGTTTCGAGTCAAAGCCTTATAATTTAGCTTTAGGTTTTACCTTTGAACTGGGCTTCCTATATTTTAATATGAGTTTCAACTGTGTCTGTGTGACAAAATATAGGTACCTACTACACAATAACGGCTACTGAAAGTAAATTAAACTTGAACAAAATATTTTCTTACAAAAGAAGAACATTCTTTTGATGCCCGTAAAGTTTAATTTTGTTTTATGTTTGTGAGTTTTTTATCATTTTATCTTTATTTTCCAATCCTTTTATCTATTGTTCGGCAGTTTGTAAGCTTTCCGTGACCAATAAGCTCGGTTGTATTTATTTATTTTCGTTTTACTATTGTAAACGAAAACTGTGTAATTGGAATTGAAACGTTCTGTAAACATTTATATTTCGTATTAAAATAATTCTCTTAGATAGGTATTGTGACCAGCACGCGTAACATGACAACCATAGAAACGGGTTTTGTCGACGGAAGAATAGACAAAATGACAGATTGTGATTGCTTATCTGTCATTTTGTCTATTCTTCTGTCGACAAAACCTGTTTCTATTATGGTCATGCTAAGCGTGCAGATGGTAACATAATCCTATTTATACCCACAGCAGCGTGATTAAAAGGTTAATGAGCTACGAAGGCATTTGTTACGCAACTTTCTCTCTAAAGCCTTGAACTGGAGCGATAAAATGAAGTAATCGATGACGCCAGAAATCACCCCTCTCAAGAATTCCTCAACAAATAGCGGCCTGAAATCTTAAAAGCCAGGTTTAATAAATACGTAATAAGTGAAAGGCCAAATAGGAACAAAGGAATAAATACAGCGGTAAAGTGCTCACGGAATTCATTCATAATTTCAATATCCTAAAAACGAGAACGTAGGAAGCGGACTCAAGTTTTTACGAGCCTTGGTACTGGGCCAAGATTGCCTGGTTTTAAATCTTGCTACCTACGGAACCTCCCACGATTTAGCACTTTTACGATGCCCTGTGACGTAATGCTAGTAATATCATGACCTCGGCATAAACAGACTGACGGAGTCAAGACTTGTGAGTCACTGTATGTAAGGATTTTTTATTTACAACTTGATATAATCTGGCTTAAAATGGAGACACACCAACTGATTGCGTGCACGAGTCGATGCCATTTTAAGCAACAAAGTGTCAATACAACAAAGAACTTATATTTATGCTTAGTACTTTAACGACTAATAAGAAAAGCTATTCCACAAGCTAAGCCGAGGCCGCACTGAGGCGATTGCGATGCAACGACGATGTGTGAAAAAAATGTCGCAGATTACTAAAGTGATACGCCTACCGCCATAGTATGTAAAGTCAACAAACTTTACGCATGCTCATTAATGAAAATATTTCTGTGGCAGCGCAGCTGCTATGCGAACATCGCCTTTAAGGTGAGCGTGCGGAAGATTAGTTGATACATCACGGACTTTATTTAAACTTAGCCGCGTATGTACATGTTAGCTTAACCGCCTCTGTGGTTAGACCTCTTGTCTCATACCAGTCCTGGGTTCAATTCCCAGTGGGGGCAAAATTTTCTATAAATAAACATTTGAACCTGATACTGACCTGCAAATTGCAAAAAAAACGTAAGAAATTTTGAATTTCGCGGGCTACCCTGACGCTTTCTCTTTAATATAGAGTAGTCTATTGGCTTCCGCAATTTTCCTCTTATTTACACAAACTTTTCACATATTGTACCCAAAATACCAAAGATCTAAGTTAACACATTCGATAGTTTGATACCGAAACTTCCCTTGTTTTTTAGCCCTATAACCTTGAACAAAGTTGTACTACCTTACTACCTTTATGACCAAACTATTTTATGGCTTGTCTTCATGATCGACGGCTGTTGGAAACACGCGTTCCCGAATTTGCGGAAGTTTTAGAATCCTTCTAGCTGTTGGAGATCAAAATTAAGGAATAATAGTTCTGATGTAAATCGGGATGATGCCTGAGTCAAAAAAATGAAATTATATTCAGTCCGTCAGTCAGATAATAAAAAAATATTGGACACGTATTTTTAGCTTTCTCATATTAATAAAAAATGACTTAGATAAAACGCATAAAAGTTGGGGAGTGGGGGTTGGAACGTCAGAAGTATAAAATCTACATACTCGTGCCGTCATGGCACATTTTAACTCAATGTATCGCCGTATTCTTTTGATAACGTAAAAAAATAAAAAATACGTGAACGTTATTTTTTCATAATCTACATGACGGACTAAAAACATTATTTTAGTCATCGTCCCTATTGTATTAAAGTTTTGTATGTTGTATTTGGTAAGGAAGATATCTTTATGTTGAGATTGAGATGTTCCTGATACAAGACCTGTCTTTTTCTTATAGTGAATCAATCAAAATGCCTAGCCTTTTCCCAACTTTGACGGAGTCGGCTTCCAGTCTAACCGGATGCAGCTGAATATTAGTATTTTACATGGAGCGACTGCATATCTTGATCTCTACAACCAAGTAAGTGGGTAACTCGATACCCCTTCGTAGGACAGGTTGTCAGAGTTTTGGGCTTCTGACTCTTCAGGCTTTTTTCTTTTAGTATTAATCTTAAAGTCAGGTTGTCGCGAAAGCAGTTAAATATTTCAAGTAGTTGTAATTTTCGTCTTTATCACGTTATTCACGTCAGAGAAAATAATTAGATCTTAAAAGATCGTGCATTTCGTGTGATTAGTTGTTTCGAATTTCAGAAGACAGTAGGGAAAACAAAGACAAATATTATTGAACAAAAAAAATTGTTTGGTAACAAGGCATTTTCAACATAGGTGCAATGAACTGAAACAAAATTATCTCCCTTCATATTTACACGAATAACAACACACTATCTACATAAGATTAAACATGACCTGCAATTAGGAATTTCATCAAACCCATATCAGACTACTTAAACAATATTATCTGCCCCATTTCAGGCATGAAGCAATAACGTTCTGGTATTTTTACACCGTTAGGTATCAAACATCAAACACACCTCGCAAGTGTGCAACTGCCCTACAGTAGGGCGATGTTATAAAATTACCCAATCTCGCGCTTGTAAACATCGCTTTATGGGTAAACAAAAGAATGACGTAACTGGAGTAGGTGAAATTATTTAGGACTTTTATGTAAAGAAGATGTTGCAATTTATTTGTATTGCTCTAACGCTCGTGACGAAGTCTTAATGAAGTTTTTGACGAGCATAATTAGGTCGTGATAAGTGCTTCCTATAAAACTAAGAGGTAAAGTAGGAAGGGCGTGTCAGACTCTTACTGACTAAAACCCACCCGTGTTCCTTCAGTTGCCTGTACGTTGCCACGGTATCCCTTTCGGACTTTCCCGCGATCCTGTAGTTAGCCTAACAATGACAAATCAATACTGATCTGCCATGCCAGATCTTTCCAAATACTTAAGATTTTTCTTTTAGACTTCTAATTTAAGCAGCTTGAAATATAATGAAAATTGGTTTATTATCGATGCCAAAGTTGTAACTCGGTCAAATGAAATCGACTCTCTGACCTTAAGTCTTTCATAAAATTGATTCGTGGCGTAAAAGGCTCAGTTACTTTGCAAACTATTTATACCTACTTACATACAATTTATCCTAACTATATCTATACATACATATTATTAAAAAAAGTCGCTTTTCGCGTTTGTCTTTCCGCTTAAGCTTCGTGCAGACTAGCGCGACGCGACAGCGCGACGCGACACCGGTTATTGTTATACCGTGAAGTTTTTTTAAAAATTGTATTGTTCGAGTCGCGTCGCGCCGTCGCGTCGCGCTGGTCTGTACGAGCCGTAATGCGTCCGCGTTGTTCTTCTAAACCACGCAACAGATTATGATGAGGTTTTCACCATCTTTTAGAGAATTTGTTGCGGAAAGTTTATGTGTATACTACGTTTATATTAAAGTTATGTTTACCTAAGAAATCTCGATATTTTGTCAAGTCGTAAAATCCGTGCGAAGCAGGAGCGGGTCGCTAGTATAATAATATTATAAATTCGAAAGTGAGTTTGTTTGTTTGTTACGCTTTCACGCTAAAACGGCTGAACAGATTTGGATGAAATTTGGCACATGGGTAGACCATGACCTCTATTAGAACATTGTATACTTTTTAACCCGACATTCCAACGAGATCGAGACTTATGCGGGAGAAATCGCGGGGCGCAGCTAGTTTCTAATAGCTTCACATATTCCAACAGTACTAAACATAACCTATTTCGTTTCCATTCAAAACACTTCCTATTCTAACAATATAATGAATAATTTAAGAGCCTGTAAAACAGCGCAATACACTGAAGGGCTATGAAAGCAGCGTCGAACGAAACGTTTGAGACTCTCAGCCTTAACAGCTAAGTGTTCTGCATATAGCTTGACAATAACTTAGGAACCATCTTTGGTGTTTAGAGCAAATGGAATGGCAGATTTGTTGCTTTATTTGATGATATTTTCAGGCAAATCAGGCGATCAGTTGACTAGTATCAACTGATCAAGTGTGGGTGTTTTTTGTTATTTAGGGTATATTTTTTCTATACAGGGTGTCCCTGGAAGTATGGATCAAATCGAATAGGGGCGTGGGCATTTGAATGCTGAATGTCGATGTATTTTTTATGGTTCAAAAGTTATCGACAATTTTTTTTTCAATTACTTCGCATAGCGAAGCCTGTCATTATTATTTTTTTCGTGATGCTGTGGAACAGAGGGCCTTTCCTGTGGTAATAATACGCAGCTAGAAAATATGTGTTTAGTTGGCAAAAAAACATTTACTGCAAAGGCTTCGGTCTGGCAAAAATTTTACTCAATTTTCGAGCGATTTAATGGGAAAAAGTTACACTAGCGCAAGTTGACCACGTACTAGAAAAACTTGCCAAAGTCATAGATTATTTGGAGGTATGAATCAATCACTGGGATATTCTAATTAGTTAGAGAATTTTATTAACAAGGAGGTCGTATTTTTTCAATTTTCTAAGTTTCAAATTTTCTTTTGTTTCAGCTTACCTAACGATTTAATTTCAGTCCCGAATAGGCATTGGTTGCCTATCTGAATTCTACTGTGATGTAGTTTAGATTAAAAAAACATTTTTGGTAAATTTTTTGCTATCTCATGAGTAGAGATCGGATATTCGGATGCATATTTACCAAAAGTTGAGGTGTTGGCTATAATGGAAAGCACTTTTGTATCGAAAAAAATCCAGATCCGGATTCCGGGATCGACTAATTTAGAGTTAGAATTGTAAGTATAAGTGACTATAGAAATACTAGCCTAATGTTGTAAATAGATTGGCATAGCACATAGCGACAAACAACTCGGTGCCTTGAGTTTCGTAAAAAAAATGTTTACAGTACCATACATTTTTATGTTAACACCGCAAAAGTAACCCTCATAAGAGGGCTGACAATTCGTTTCCATGTTCCTGTTGTGCATTCCCGGACTTCCGGATTACTATTAAGATTTTTTTTGAAACCACTTCCATAATTTCTTAGCCAAAATTTCACTTTAGGTAAATATGCATCCGAATATCCGATCTCTACTCATGAGTCATATTATTTGCCCTAGCTAGGAATTTGTAGGGTGAGGGAAACAAACGCCAAAATCTCAAAATGGCCTAAACATTCAATGACTGCCCGTTATTTTTTTTTCAACTGATCATAATAACCACCTTCATGTTTAAATAACATTTGTAAAAATTATAACCCGTTTTTATATATCTTTTCAACCATTCCAGATATAACGTCAGTGGGTATACGAATAGCTAGTGCCATGGGTGGGCTGGGATACAAATTCAAGCATGATTCCACATACTCAATTATTAATAACTGAATGAATCCATCATCTCGTGCCTACCCTCATGGGAAGGCGTGAGTTTATGTCTGTATGTATGTAATCCATCAGTTAATGGTAATCTTATTTCAGCTGAAGCACAGATTAATACAGACGGGACACTCCGCAAAATCATTTAAATAAAAAACGAGTCTTGCTATGACACAATAAAGTGCAATTCTGGTTGCAAAGCGCTAATCACCTACAGTTATACTCACCTTGAAGTTGCCTCTCTCTCTATCGCGTGACTTTTAAAACTTCTGACTACGTTACACTCACTGAATTGGCCCAGCAAGACGGGCCCGCCGCGTACTTGTAGGTTCATACCTAAACTGCGGACTGTCCTATTTGTATTATTCTGCACTGAAGGTAGAATTTTTTTTTTTTTTTTTTTATTCTAAATCAATCTTTATAGAAAGAGTGATCTTTTGTTCATTTTAAATTTTACCATTTGTGTTTTTTTCTTTTCAGCGTTTTTTCTCTATGACCTGTACTTTTGAACATTCATACCTAGCCCGACTAGAAAATAAATCACACTATTTCGGTTCACCTATAGGTAATACTCCATTTATTATAATATTAGAAAAGTAACAGCCAAATAACAACAGTTATTGTATAATATTGTTGAAATAAGCTGCATTTTAGAGTTATTTTAAAATGTAAATAGTAAATAGATACATATTATACATTGCTTTGTATTTATCGTGAAATAACAGGGTTTAGTACACGTTTATATCGAAATAGCGAAAAGGTGATAACCGTCATTTGTATAATGTTATAATAAATGGAGTATAGTTACTTTATTTTTACTTGTTGTTGGTACAATGTTTATACAAAATCAGCAATATTTTTTGAAGTGAAAACTTCTTTAGCGGCGTTGTGCACTTTTTTTGTGATGGCTAAAAAATGTTCAAGTCGCATCAGGACACGTAACCTGATCGAAAATTCGTAAGACGTATAAAAATAAAAGAACATCACTTTAGTTTTATTATGGATGGAAGTTGATTTTTCTGAGATAAACTTTTTAATGTAAAATAATTGTAACAGTTCTGAAGTTTTTAATGTAATATAAATTATCAAGTTTGTGTACGATAGCGCAATAAATGAATATTGTATTTTACCACATAAATACTAGTACTTTTATACAGATAATTAAAGCAATTCGTGCCAAATCATTCCCGAACCATTCCAAAATATCAAAAATGCACAACGTTAATATTCAAGTTTTCACTTCTGCCGGCACTTCCGGAGTGCAACCCGTTGTTTTTTTCCCTTACAGTTACCTAGCTGAAGCCAATTAATATCAAACCCTTCAACGGTTATTAATAAACAGCTATACATCACATGCTCAACTTAAAGGCTTAAGGCACGCCCCAAAACTTTGCCTTGTGTACTCCTAAGTTGTTTGCAGAGGTCCAAGCAACGCCATCTGGGAGCGTTACTTTGTGAATGTCTGTAAGTCTGTATGTTCACGCTTCCAAGGTTTCGGGGTTAATAGAATTAAGTAGGTTCTTAGTAGAAATGGTGCAAGATTAATTACATGTGGTCGTTCCTATTTCGCTGTGCAAAACAGGTTTCATAATGTTCTCATTATTATAAGTTTACCACGTAAGTACATACGACTACACATCAAACTATACATTTCCAGTTTATGATGATCGCGCATTGTATAGGATTTCCGTACAATGCGAGGTCAGCTTATGCTGGAAATTATAGCTTCATGTGTAGCCGTGTGTATCTATTAATTGTGTAATGTTATAAATAATTGAGAATTGACTTTCTCTAAATATAATGTCATAAGATTGTCTAAGGGATCTTGAAAGGTAGGCTAAGCCTCGGATCGATAAGTCTGATGTTGTGACTAAAATAACTGCCTATACAAATAGGAACTTAAACTAACAGGACAGAATATTCTACTACGTTAGATGATATTTAATTAACCCCAGAGTGGGCGCGCTATGAGTATTTTCCCATCACCATACAAGAAACGCGTTTTTTTTTTGCTATATATTCTGCGATGGCACGCTGTTTTTTTTTTTCTATTGATTTTATCAAATAACTTCTCCCGCTCGGAGCGGAAGGGCGTTTCAGACTCTTACTGACTAAAATCCACCCGTGTTCCTTCAGTTGCCTGTACGTTGCCAGGGGCCACGGTATCCCTTTCGGACTTTCCCGTAACCCCGGCAGGCAGCGGGCCTATCGGACCCCTTCAGTTGCTGACATCTCTTTGAGACGCGCGTGGAACACAACGCGCCGTCGACCCGGGCCTGGTCCTTATCGGACGGCGAGCTACCCATTGCTCACCGTCCGCAAGCCCGCTGCCCTCTCGCTCCGTACCATGGCCTGGACCAGGGCCGGAGGCGAGAGATCACCGCCACCGATTGCCTCCACGAGGACACGGCGATGCTTTGCCCAAGCCGGGCAGACCACCCCCGCTGTGCCGTGATTTCTCGCGGCAGCGGAGTTACGCCCCGGCGTTTCGTCTCCTCGCACCACTCCCAAATGTGCGCGAGGACTTTTGCTTCCAGATCCCATGGCGGCAATCCGGCAAGGAGGCTCGCCTCCTCTGGTACGGAACCCTTCGTGTGCGAGTCCGACTCGCACTTGGCTGGTTTTATATTTTGTATACTGAGGAACGATTTTTCAATCGTCAGATAACTTTTATTTAAGGCGCGGGACATACACAAACGGCGAGGGGCGCGGGCGAGGCGCAGGCGAGGCGCGGTTAAGGCGCGGTCGAGGCGCGGGTTAGGCGCGGGCGAAACGCGGGCGGACGGGTTAGCGCCACTCACCATTTGTGTATGTCCCGCGCCCAAGGAATAAAAATGGCGGATTGACAAATTTTGTATGGAAAATAACATGTCTAACTATTTACTATTTAGATATTTTCATTAAGACTAGGATTTTTAGTAGGCTTTTTATATGAGGCCTGATTTTTCAATACTAAGATAAAAAAATATCTGAAAACCAGCCCTAAAACAACTGTTGACACGGGCCTAAGAGTTTAGTAAAACTATAGTTTATCAACGAAACCAAAAGTTCCAAGTCGCCTAACAAAATACACGTCCATGTAAACGGAGCGTTTTGAAAATCCTTACCCGTCGCAGCAAAGTCACAGCGAGCTATTCCACTAAACCCCCCCCCAATTTGTCATAACGAGCCAAGCTATTTGACTTGCTTTACCGGCCACCAGTCACAGTAAACGTTTCCTGTTGACCGGCGATTGTTTCACACCGCAGTACAAGTTTGAGAATTTATAGAGGATTTCTTGTTCCTTGTTCCTGAATTTCAAAAACGGATTTGTTAGTAATGTTCTTTTTGAAATGTGGTAGTGAGGCAAGCACAATCTAGCGAAATGGGGGATTATTGACCCGATCGACACACAAACTATGTCCCTTAAGTTGGAGTGTCCAAAGTGTCCATGTACCTGCACTTATCTGAGGACCTGAAAACGCCACTGAGCCGCGATTGGCGTACCCCAATTCATCTCACGACAACCAACGATTCAAAAAGAAGAAGAATGTGGGACTGATCCTTTGTAAATATCCTACAGGTTATTTTATTTTGTAATCGCTTTAAAGAAAGAATCGCAAGTAGTTTACTATTGCCATCATCATATAACATAACATCACATCACGCCTGTAATTCCCCAAAGGCTCAGCAGACTCAACAGTAGCGCTTGCGACCATTAGACCAACGAGGCAGTCATTGGGAGTGTATTGACATCAATTGACTCCTTTATTTGTAATTTCCCACTACGCATATCGGCACATTAACAATTCAAAGAATTTCATTTAAAATATTCCCAATGTCGAATATTGAGCGTTCAGTTTTTATGATGACAAAGCTATGAAAATACAACTATTTCTGAGAAATAACAGGCACAGAATAAATAAGTAGCAGTATAATGTATCGGCAGTGACCTTGAAATAATTACCTACGGCCACTCGGTAGACAAACCTTCCGCGTCCGGGCGTAACTGCCGTGCACTCGATACTGTTGATATACACTGAGATTTCGAAGCGCGTTGTTTCGGCCGTATTCTATGAAGATAGAATACTGTACTTATTTATACTGCGCTACAGGTCTTCTTATATACCTACTCCTTCTAATTGAAATGTAACGTATGTAAATGAATCTCTGTTCAGTACATAGATACCGTTAAATTTTATTGCTATGCAAATAGTCATCTGTATCTCGGAGAAAATAAAACCATGGAATGTATTAGCTGTTTGACAAAACCGTCGTAAAATCTAAGAGAAAGCATTGCTGTGTACTAGCGAGCTGGCAATCAGATAAAATGGCGTTATCCCAAAGGCATCGATTAGCTTTGCAGAAACTGTCCAACATTGTATGCCTTGTTCAGTCAAGTTTAAGATTATTTCAGTTGATCGTGATACATTTACCCACTTGCAAATCAACCAATGGCAAAGGCATTGGTCATCAAAGTAACACATCTTGCTGTTATCAGCATATTTCAGACACATCTTACAACATTGAAAGAAATATTCTACAACCAGCGAATATAAGAAAGGGGAAAACCTTAACGCCAAATCATTAATAAAGGCTTGGAACTAACGTGATTCGCAGCTACTTCAGCACTAAAAAATTATAAGTACCTAACTACCAACTTATAATTAGTGCTGAAGTTTAAATTAGGTTATCTACTATTTCTGCTAACCATTTTAACAATACGTAATTATGTATTATAATTGTAAGCTATTAACCTCCACCATATTTATCTGCAAATAAATGTTTGACTTTGACCGCATTAAAATTACAACTCCATTTACTGCCTGGGGTATTAAGGTAATTAAGGGTAAGGGTATTAAGTTCAGATGCGGTTATTTCAACCGTGATCATGTTGTACAAGTCTTGAAACTTAAAAAAGTTAAAAAACATAACTTGAAAAGTTCATGCAAGCGTAAAGGCGGAGTTACATTTGGCCGCACACATGAATTAGCAACGCAAATGTCGGCAACACGCTATTATAGAAACAGATTGGAAAGACGGAGACACTCTTGCGCACACGTTTAGAAACGATTTGAGCAAGAGTTGCGAGTGTTGCGACCGGTCAATGGCCGCTTTGATAACAGGCTCAAATGCAACTCAAGCAAAATAAACACACATCGTATAACATGACGTCTCGATACAAACCAAAACAGTATGGCAAAGGCATGTGCAAGTGTTTCCGAGTAGAAAAGTAGAATTGGTTCTAGACCAACACTGTGTCTACTGACACAGTGTTGGTCTAGAACCAATTCTAGTAACATCTGAGAAAGCCACTCAAGAAGCCTCCAAGCGTGTCATTGGGTCTAATTCGAACCAGGCAGGAGTCGCTGAATCGTTTGAGTGGACCAGATGTAAATACGCACTGAGGATTTGCATGCAGGAGCTTTAAAAGTTTTGTGAGTATGTTTGTACCACCAGGATAGTCACTAACCATACGAAACAGAATGAAAGAAGTACCTAAGTTTTTTTAAACTATTTAAAAAAAATATAAACTCGTTTTAACCGACTTATCCAATTACATAAATAACTCATAATATACTGTTTTAATACTGATTTTAATTGGTATAAATAAATATGTTTAGTCAGGTCCGGTCCACTTCGGTGTAGTTTGATAAACCAAATCACCATCACAACAAAGATTACAAAAAGAAAACATTTCTAACCCGAAACGTTCGTAAAAAATATTTCCTTCACAAAACATTTAAAAAATAGACAAGACCCGAACCAATCTCAGCAATATGAATGAATAATATCCACGGAGCATCACTATCAATAATTCATTGTACAAAATTGTCAACACAGATGCAGAGTATATAAATAATACCGCGTGACATGCATGCGTAGATGAGGAATGGGTTCAGTTTATAAGATATAGCGGGACAACCACAGAGCACGGAATCACAGCGCTCGCTGTGTCTGAAAAGGCAGTACTAATAGAATTCGAGACGTTAAAAGTGCGTCGAGCGCTTACTTCTGTCACGGACCGCCATTCAAAGCCGTCAGGTAATATAAATGGAAAGCACTAAGACACAAATGATGTACCTATCTATAGGTACATCATTTGTGTCTTAGTACTTTCACCGTATAATTATGAACTTCGCTAGTTTTATAATCTATACAATGCCGCCCATGGACATGTGACAGCCTGTATTTTAATTAAACTTAATAAAGCATTATTCAATCTGCCTAGCCTTTTCCCAACTATTTTGGGGTCGGCTTCCAGTCTAACCGGATGCAGCTGAATACCGTATTTTACATGAAGCAACTGCATATCTGACCTCAACAACCCAGTACCTGAGTAATACGACCCCTTGGTAAGACTGGTTGTCAGACTTTCGGGCTTCTGACGACCCGTAACGACTGTCAAAGATCCACGAATGAGAGCCGGGACCAACGGCTTAACGTGCTTTCCGAGGCACGGAGGAGTCTCGGTATGTAAAGATGGTCACCCATTCACAGATCAACCCCGGGAAGCGTAGCTTAACCTGATGAATCGACCCATGCGGCTGTTATTACTTAGCCACGAGCTCCTCCAAAAATAAAGCATAAAGCAAACTCGAGCTTAATAAAGCATTATTAAGCTTTATTAAGTTTTACGAAATAATAAACAGAATCCAAATCGAGCCAATAACATCGGACATTATGGCAAAAAATGTAAAGCAAGGTCACAAACGCTACTCAAAAAATTAAAATTGAATAACATGAAACATAAAAAAAGAATAACATGAAACATAAAAATGGAATAACATGAAACATATTAAAGATAGACCCCCCCCCCCCCCTTTTAAAGATAATTTTCGAAAAAAAATCAATATGCATTGTATATTATAAAAATAGACAACAGACTCAATAGAAACCGTAGAGGTGACCGGAAAAGACACCAAAGACTAAACGAACGAAACTTTTATCAACATAAAAAAGCAATTGAGTAGCCATTTAAAATAATTCAATTGTTAAAGGTGTGTAAAAAAATCTAGCATCTTATAACTTAAACCAGCCTAATGTCCGAGTGGTCGTTGGCTTCAAGTGATACTTGAGACTAGAGTAGCAATTGAGATCACTGACGCAAATTCTGGGCGAGGATAAATTATCTAACTTAGAATTACCTCCTAACTTATGTTATCTTTTTCTGGGGCAATTGACGGAATATATTGTGGTCATTGTCTGTAAATATTCCTATAATTACAATTTGAATAAACCAGAATTTTGGGTACGTTGGCATCATCAGTACCATATATTTTTTTGCAAACATAAAATGGTAAATAGTGAAATAAATAGACAGATTCTTTATTTTGTCCTTTTGGTGAGTGTTAAAAACTGTTATAACAGTTTTGCAACACTCGAAAACCAGATAAAAAAGAATGTCGCTCTAAATCTGACAATGATAAATATCTTGCCTAAGCCAAAAATCACAAATTTAACCACAGAAGAGCAACACATTTTCGACTCTCAACCGTTTCGCTAGAGTCAATCAATCTCAATTTCGGCACGTAAATGTCCGGCTTCACCACGGAGTAGATAACCAATGGAGAGATAACGTGTCACTAAACGGTTCGATAGACATCTGTTCAAACGGAATCAGTAGTTTGAAACACGCTGAATATCTCGACATCGGTAAAGCTGACAGTGTCGTCAATACCTACCGGCTAACTAAGGCTAAAAGGCTGGTGTATAGTGGAAATGCTCTGGCTTTGAAAAGCTGAGGCGTCTTTCCGTGACATGTACGTAGACATTTGCGTTGTGGTAACACTTTTGTTACCTTACACTTTACCTTCTGGACTTTGACGTCAGCAGTAGCATAGTTATTTGCCAGTTCATTTATTTCGACACAATCATCAACCTGATGAGTTTGATTTTAAATACGCCTCGTTAGAACTCCAATTGCTTACTGCTCAATAAAGTTCAATCCATCACTATCTTATAAGACTTAAACGTCTGGACATAATTTATTAATCTCAAGAACTCTTATTATTTCTGAAGCGTTCCTATCTTGAGCAGAAACGATGTTCAGAATAAAATATCACTAGAGTTTAATGTAAATAAATGGATTTGTGAAGATACCGACCGAATTGTTATAAATTAACGACTAAAGAGAACGATAGGTTGTCATTAATGAAGTGATTTTTCATTCAGAGATAGTCTAAAGAAGTTTGGTAGAAAATGTGAAAATTTCCACGAAAATGTGACTTCGCGCCTAAGCCTACGTTCCTCTATAGGTCTAGTGGGAATATAAAACAGTGTGTCAATCAAACTGATGTTTGTCTTTTTTTTTTTTTTTTTGGGTGGGAAATTATCAAATAACTTCTCCCGCTCTGGGTGGAGCGGGAGGGCGTGTCAGACTCTTACTGACTAAAACCCACCCGTGTTCCTTCCGTTGCCTGTACGTTGCCAGGGGCCACGGTATCCCTTTCGGACTTTCCCGCAACCCCGGCCGGCATTGGCCCTATCGGACCCCTTCACTTGCTGACATCTCTTTGAGGCGCGCGTGGAACACAACGCGCCGTCGACCCGGGCCTGGTCCTTATCGGACGGCGAGCTACCCATTGCTCACCGTCCGCAAGCCCGCGCCTACGGTGGCCGGGAATCGGCCTGCGATTCCCGACGCCCAGGGCGTCTCCTGCGGCGGCTAGGGGCGTGAGGGCGCGAAATTTGCCTCTCCCTCACGCGTTCTGCCTCGTCCTTCGCGAGCATTACTGCTTCGCAGAAGGAGGTGACGGCCTCCCATGCCCTCTCGCTCCGTACCATGGCCTGGACTAGGGCCGGACGCGAGAGATCCCCGCCGCCGATCGCCTCCACGAGGACACGGCGATGCTGATGTTACTGATGTTTGTCTGACATTCAAAGTATTTATACGGTTTTATATATATTTTTGCTTTAGGATATCGACTGCTTACAACTTGTAACTTTTTTTTCAGACTTCCTTACTATCTTTATTTGCAATCGTGGATAATCGGCCTAGTTAATCTAGACACTAATCTGCGTCTCTATGTTCTTATTGGATTTGATGCAATCCTTTTTACTCTATAAAATAGATCTTTTCGATGAAGGCAAGGATATAGTGTCTATATCCTCGCCTTTTATCCAAAAACTCAAACTTTTCCATATTAGATAGATACATCGTTTATTTAGTGCACACAAAAGACAGCACAACATACAAAAGCACGATTAAATAATAAGTAATTAGGTATTAGGAAATAGCTGCAAGGTGCCAATATACAAACCAACAAAAAATAAAAAAGGAAGAAAACAAGATATTGTGATGACACTATTGGCTATGACACACTTTAAAATAATGGATCAACGAACATAAAAAAGTGCGGTGTGCGTCTCAAGGTTGCACCAAATGGGAGTCCAGCTCAGCATGTGCCAGGCAAATATACCTGACGCTGATATTCTGCTGAATCCCTGCAGTGACACACGGACGTCGAGTGGATGAGATGGATATACGAGTTATTGGTGTTGCAAAAAGTGGAATGTACGGAGTGAAAATGTAAGTATACCCGCAAAATATTGTCCATACAATATTTACGTTTCCAAACCAAAAAGACAAAACACCAACTAGTAGATCAACTATTCGAACCACGGTTGTGGAATATCCTATTGGCCTATTTTTAACCCCTACTATCAATTTCATCCGCCTTTGTAAACAATCGCTAAACAAACCTGATTTTTTCCCGGAATACCTTTGGTCCAGTCGCATTGTTAGCGGTCTGTGAATTCAAATCCCTTTCCAACTACATATTCGGCTTGAAAGGGTTGAATAATTACCGGTGATTTCGTTTTTCTGTTTTACGTGTCCTGGATTTCAATAAACTTATTTGTGTGTAGTAAATATATATACATTTTGCAAAATCACTGACTAGTTCAGGAATATCTTACTGAAATCTATGAAGCAGCAGCAATTGATTTTATTATATTTATATACAAACCAGACCGAAGAGTGCCTTATTTCACTGCATCCAGGCTTGAAACAGTATGAAAGTACTCACCCTGGAAAGAAAAGAAAGATGATATAATTTTTTACATAAATGAGACAGTTTCACAGAAAAATAATAAAACATGAAATCAAGAGGATTAAAAGAAGATCTTTTGGAATCCTGGATAAGCGTCAATTGTGAAAAGTACTGAACGGGCTATAAATTAAAATATTATAGCTTATCTTATTTTCATCAAACTTCAAGTTATTTTCCTAAGAACGTTTATACTAAAAGTTGGCAACGTCGCAAATAGCTGTCAAATATTTACCTGTTGTGATTAATTTGGCAATATAGTGTACGGAAATATAGAATGTGGCTAACTAGTGAACTAAAATATTGATGATGAAATGCAATAATTAATATCGTAACACCGAATACCTATTTAGTTTTAGATGTAAAATAAGTTTGGGCGTTTCAGGTGTAAAAAAGGCATTTGGAAAGTTTCCAAATGCCTTTTTTACACCTGAAACGCTTACAACATACAATTCAGTGTTATAATAACAATTCATTATTAATATTCTACTTCGCTAGTTAGCCACATTTCAATTTTCCATACAGTAATATTGCCTAAATAATCAAAACAGGGAAATATTTGACATCATCTATTTGCGACGTAGCCCACTTTCAGAATAAACGCTCCTAATCACCAGGATTTCAGAATGACAACGGAGTTCAACATAAGGTTGCGCAAATCATAATCATTTTGACTGAAGAATAAAATTTGGATACAAATACTTCATTTATAATATCTTTGAAAGGTATGGCTTGTGTCAATCAAAGCGCAAAATAACGTAAGGTCTAAAGAGATTCTAAAGTAGTATAGATTACCAGGGCGTCAGAATCACAAAGAAGTTCAACTAACTAAAAATTGAGCGAATCTTAATCTGATTGTAGCATAAAACTTGGGTACAACAAATACTATGCCTATTATTTTTTTAAAGGCATGGCTTGTGTCAATCGAATACCAAAATAACTTAAGGTCTAAAGAGCTACTAAAGCAGTACCGGGGATATTACCAGGGTGTCAGAATCACAAAGGAGTTCAACGAAACCGCGCGTGACCGACCACATGACGCGTACCCCGCGTCACGGGTTCCTGATTGAGATTGATTCAATCCAGTTCATGGTTATATTATAAGTCAAATGTCTTTTGTTCATTGTCATTTATATTATCACTTTGCGTTCTTTTATTGCTGTTGTAAATATCGATTTTGTATTGCCT
The DNA here is from genome assembly GCA_949128155.2 of Xanthia icteritia. Taxonomy (NCBI): domain Eukaryota; kingdom Metazoa; phylum Arthropoda; class Insecta; order Lepidoptera; family Noctuidae; genus Xanthia; species Xanthia icteritia. The sequence goes on along the minus strand of OX421942.2, from coordinate 6,738,313 downwards.
CATAGGTTATTGACTTTAGAAATGTATCATGGCCTATTTGAAGGCAGTTTTAATATTTGGAAGATAATAATTTGAAACTTTTTAGGTTAGGTTTTGCTGGGATGACCTGGACTCCTATAATAAAGTGTGGTGTTTGGCAACCCTGGAGAGAGAGAGAGGTGCTACAGTAAGGAGGTCCTTGCTCTAAAATGGGATTTGGACTTATAAAAAAAAACGGAAAATATAGAGACAGTCCATCTAATGGAACTTGGTTCCTGTGGTCTACATATACCTGCTTAGAATATACTAAGGGATTTGCCGATCTGTTCTCAATATCATAAGTTATTCATGTGCTTGTAACTGAACCGGAACCCTTCAGACCGCAACACAGCAATGCTGCAGAACAAATATACCTCCTAATTTACAGCTATGCGAAACCATTTGGAAGTAGTTAATCCAATTACTAAGCCTACCTAATGATGCCCAACTCCACTAGTCGGCTGCAATGGAAAAGGCTTTCAATTCTCATTACCGAAACAAATGAAGTGAAAAATCCATTCCGAATAATCAACGCATGAATAAACAAACAAATTACTAGTAAGAGTCGGCTTATGAAAACTATGGCCATACTTGTCATATTATGCGAAGCAAACAGCGACATCAAAAATTAAACTTGTACACAAGATTCAAGCTCTGGCCATACAGAGGCGGATCCCGCGCGGGATTCGGGACGCGACTGTTTTAATGATAAAGGAGTCACGCGACTATTCACGGCAGTTTGAACGCCTATAATTACGTTAGTTGACACAAGCGGCGCGAGTAAATTTCGTCCCGCATCCCGCGCGGGAGTCGCCTCAGTTTGGCCAAAGCTTAAAAGCAGTTGCAGCTTCAATTGACAAGTAACGAGTTTAATGTGACAAAGTCAAAAAGCGATCAACGTTTTTATAAGCTATACGCTCGGAAACATTGGTTAATCCTCAACCATTAGTGCTGTGTGAACCCATTAAAACTAAAAGCCGCCGACTGGCAAGGTTAATAAGTAATTATTTAGTGTGACGAAAACGAGATTAATACCAACTAGCGGAGCTGAAACAATTCGTCTTCAAGGACATTGTAATTTTGTGGATACTTCCTGATTTCATCAATTTGTTGACGGTATTTGTTCATTTAGATTGTGTACTTCAATCTTAGGATCTTTACAAGTTGTATTTAATCTGTCACTGTATATAATAGTCTTATTGTTCTAGAAGTCAAGATCAAGACCATTCCAACCAAGGTTACTAGGTGTTAATTTTCCTTCACGGCGATCTGAAATATAATTATTAACAAAGTAGTCTAATACTACTTTGTTAATAATTATATTTCAGATCGCCGTTCATAAAATTAGAATCAAGACTACGCTTAACAGGTAAGCTCGTTTGATTCCCAATAATATTATTACGTCGCCAAAACTCACATGTTCAACATCTTATGGCACAGTCGCTACCACAGAACAGATAAATGTGTCACTGTGTAGATCGCTGTTCATAAAACTAGAATCAAGACTTCGCTTAACAGGTAAGCTCGTTTGATTCCCAATTATATTATTATTACGCCAAAACTCACATGTTCAACATTTTATGTCACAGTCACTACCACAGAACAGATAAATCTGTGGCTAGTGACCACAGATTTTTGTCTGGCTACGTTCATAGGTACATATATGTACATGCCGATTTACATATGGCCGATTCCTATAATTTACGGACCGTTATTGGTTAAAATTAAGACTGTTGTATCTTTACTAATAATGAAGCAAAGACTTCACCCTAAGCTTTGCATAGTAGACCCTCTCATATGGAAGTAGAATAGCTTTTGAGTCGATTTATACGCCCGGTTTTGCAATAAAAAAAATGTTACCATTGGTAAGAGTAAGTTTGCAATAAAAAAAACGAATCGTTTGATCGTTTTTTTTTATATAAGAACCTAGCAATAGTGAAGGATGTTGACCGCTACACCACCAATAGAATAAAAAGAAAAGAAAATTAAGTCTACAATTTAAAAATTAACTTCCTTCCTAAATACTCCTTTAGACATCAGAATCCCTAATAGATTCTGATGTCTAGAGTAAAAAAACAATCGAGATAGGATTTCAATTAGGTCACCCGCAGAATAACGATAAGGCTATAAGGCGCCTACTTTTCGCACTCCCACTCAAGAATTAAGTTTTACTTGGCAACCTGCCAATCACAACCGGGAATAATGCAGACGTTTTATTTTCTGAAGGAGCGTTCACACAGTCAGCGACTGCTCAAGCAAGTTCAAGGTGAAACTGATTACTGGCGAGAGCACTCGGGAATGTAGGTCTCACTTAGCCGCATACCAACGTGCTCCCCGCTTACTTGGAGCATTTTTATTGAGATTCCAATGTCACTACGCTATTCGTAATGGAATATAAAGTTATGACAGTGCTCGATGAAAATCGTTAAGTTCAAACGGACTCGCCCGGTATTGTGAAAGATAAATACGAGAAATGAAGACGTGGGTAAAATATTAGTCTAATAAATACTACAGAAATGGAATGAGAAAGATATCTCTCGTACATTCCTGTTTGGTATCTCGTTGTAATTTATCTGAAAGTATTTAATCTTGGGAGGTAAGAAAATATTAACGACTGGCAATAACAGTAAGTAGGTACTTAACTTACCTACTTTAATAAAAACAGTTACTGCGATACTTTACTTCGATATATTAATTAGGTTTTTTATTTTCATATAGGAAGCTAGGAATATTTACAAATAAATAACTTAATACTTACAAAATAACTTTAATTTCGGAAGTCGGTTTTGAATTTTCGTTTTTTGCCACCGACTTCCGAAATTAAAGTTATTTTTTACTTTGTAATGTTTTTTTCGAAGTCGGTTCTTTTTTTTATGTAATAATTTTCTATTTTTCACTTTTCAGTCGTGGTACCTACCCCACAAAAATTCGAATACCACTACTTGCTATGTAAATAACAGTGACAGGAACTTATTATAACATCATCCATATAGGCTAAGTGGGAAAAATACGTATTATTGCAGCTAACTCAAAAACTACCCAAGCAAAGTTAGTAAAATTTATATGGATAGCATACCCAATTTACCTCGAGAGCATACACTTTCAAACAAAAAAAGAATTTTCCAAATCGGTCCACAGTTGACGGAGAAATCGGTGAACATAGAACCTCCTCCCATTTGGAAGTCGGTTAATAATTAATAAAAACTTTTTTCAAATGGATTGGTGAAGTCAACGATACTGTGGCTTCATGCCACAATATCAAAGGTGAACCAATATTTCATGAATTACCTCGTTCGCTATTTCCATCACATTTTTCCGTTGACTTCACCAGAAACGCCAACCTCTTATTTTTTGTAAGCTTCTACAGACACATCTTTGGGCAAATATAGGTATCCTGGCATCCCGACGTTATTTGAAGTTCTAACAAAAATAAAATCGTGAACCGAATACTTACGGCTGAATGTGACGTAATCTAGATTATTTCAAAGAAAAATATGAAGGAACGACACTCAGAGAAGTTTGTAGCAATTTTGATTCATGATATCTGATGACAGTTGTTAAGTATTTGTATTTGATATCTGTGAAATAAAGACAAATACCTATTGGATGTTTCAGTGTCAAAGTGACTGTACTATTATTTTAGCCTTTTATGGGATCACACACACCTCTCACGTAATACTAGTAAAACACACCTTCCAATAAATAAAGAAAAGGATAATAAACGTATTATTGGAATCCTTAGAATGGTTTTTCTTGGTGTTCCCCCTTTAACCCTAACAATTTAATACGCTGACGAGCAATATAAAAAATCCACTTGCAAAGTGCCAAAAAATCTACATGTCGGCGCGAGACGATGGTGTCAACTCACACCTCGTCTAACTCTTAAGATCACGAGGGTCTTTGTTAGAGCGTAGAGCTTGTTGATATTAAATAATGAATAATTGTTTCCGATATGAAAGGCGACGACGTAAACCTAATTGCGTCGAACGTGGCCGCGGGTCAGCTTGCATTTCTCGTGGGAACGATTTAAGACGATAAGAGTTAAGCATCAGAGGAGCCTGGATCAGGCAGTCATTTCTATCCAGACCGCGAGATCGACTGAGCGCGACCCGCGGACTCGTCACGCCCTTCATTTAAGAAAAGCGTAGATTATAAGTTTAAGTAACTAGTGATGATATTTACCCCGCGCGTTTCCTTTGCCCACGAAGTAGACAGACAGTTACATAATGAACGATGTAATCGATAATTACCCTTCTGATGACGATGTGAGAGCCCGGCGCCTCGACATATATATCTCCTAAACCACACAAGTTAGCTACATGAAGTAAACAAAATCCTGAAAACAGTTTTATAGGTGTTGTTTATGCGCTATTAAATACACTTGAATGTTGCTTGTTACTTCAAGAACCTATCTTGCGTGGTTTCGGAAATATTTCATGATAAGTTAGTGGCTTTTTTATATTGCTCGTCAGTGTAGATATGTCAACACTGTCATTCGCACAAGTAGTGATGTTGTCACTAAAAAATTTATCTGTCAGTCACCACGAATGGCGGGAAAAGCTTGAATGTGAAGTAGCCCTGCACGATTGGCGTGTTGTGATAGTGAGCCAGCCAGTGATATACCATAATCAGCCTATAATGTTCCCACCGCTGTGGGCCATCTACCAACCATGTCCTAGAACAAAAAATTCAAAATTCGAAGACATGTGACATCTGTCACATGTCTTCGAATTTTAGGTTCTAGGACATGTCGGTTTACTCACAATGTTTTCCGTGACCGTTTTGAGAGCAGTGAATTCCATTCCGTTCTTCTCCATATAGATCTACGTTTTGGAATGGGCAACTAGCTTCAAATTTCTGACTAACCGACCGACTCTTTGACAGTTCAAAAGTGCCTGTAAATGGTTTAATTGAAATAAATGCTTTGAGTTGAGTGGTGATGAAATAATTTACACATCAAAGTAAAGCGCCTGTCTGGGTTCGACCCTACGACCTACAACTCGTAAATCCTGGCCGATACAACTGGACAACTACTGTTCTGTGAGTGATATAATCAACTTAAATACGGAATCAACAGGATTCTACAGAAGTGAAGATAAACAAATAATGTATGTCAAAAACAATCCAATAGGAACTCTATATGCCGTTATTACATTGGCTAACGTCGGGTTTGATGGTTTGACTCCGGTACTAGATTCACATTTGATGGATAAACGACCTGTAAGCCTAGCACGAACGCGCGGAGTAAACGATTTTAAAATTACTCGTTACTCACGTGATGTTAACTTAATTTTAGGACTTTATTCATATACGATTGTGTGATACTAATTGTGCTTGTTGCAAATAACCAAAATGTTAGAGGATAGTTGTATTGTCGATTCAAAAATCATTCGAATTTACGTTAGGTTTACGTCACGCGTTCGTGCTAGGACCTCTGTTAAATATAAATGAGCCAATGTGAAGCTCAATTTACATTGTCGCGGAACGGAATTGAAGCGAATTTTTTTGAATGAACTTTATATCAATAGTGTAAAGCACAAACTAGATAGGAGTCAAGTAAGTGGTTGCGCGTCTTCTGGATAATTCTCGCGCATTCTCTGGAATACTGCAGTAGCGAGCTCGTATCTAGTTTGTACGTTAGGCAATTGACATAAAGTTAATTTTGCTAATTACATCATCGTTAGAAAAACTCGATTCCACTCAGTCCCGCGGCAATGTAAATTGAGCCTAAGCGTCCAAAACTCCAGATATCGTTCGTTGTGTATGAACTTGTGACAATGAATAAAGAAAACTTTTGGCAAGTCGTCGATGACGTCTGAATAACCGCTAATAATCACGAAGAGAGTATAGATGACTGTCGTTTACAAAACTGATTACTCATTGCTTTCTTCTCCCACTAATTAACGCCCATTCTGCCCTCGGCATTCAAGTTTGGATACAAAGACCAACTCACACAAGTACAACAATAAAACAAAAGCCTTTATGTGTTACTGTTCCACGAATGAAATAATGATGATATACCACAACCACAAGTTTTGTAACAATGTTAGCGTAATCAATCTATAATGTTCCCACTTCTAGGACACAGGCCTTCTCGCTGCGGGAAGGAGTGCGCCGTAATTCACCACGCGAGCCCAGTGCGGGCTGGTGGATGTCACATGTCTTCGAATTTTTAGTTCTAGGACATGCCGGTTTTCTCACAATGTTTTAAAACCTTCACCGTTTTGAAAGCCTATGATATAATTTACACAAAGTCGCGGCCGTTTCTACTGGGCCACCACTACTCTATTTTTGTAATTCAGCATTGTCATCAAAATAGTTCAAAGACTAAGTTCTTTTTGGTGACAAATCGTTCGTCTAAACAGTTTTTTATTTGGCGTTGTTATTATAAGAAATAATTAACACATGTGTTGAGTATCCTATTACAGTATATGTGGCGATATTTTTTGACACTTGACGCGACTTGATTTATTGGTAAGGAAGGACAAAAATGTCTGAAATCCTATTACTCGACTGATGTTTTGTAAACTACGAATCGTATGTCTTGTAATCAGAAACGGATTATGTTGAATCCAATTGTATCATCATTGTATCAGCATTATTACATTAAATTGCAACTGCAGGCGACGAGTCGCCGCGACACGACTGGTTTCTTTGAATTTCTGTCAAATACCTTCCGTAGCTAGCGACACGTCGTTGGCAGCAACAGGCGAGTGGCAGGCAACACGTGCAGCCCGACCGCAGACTAGTAGTGCCGCTAACGCTCGAGCGTTAACACATTTTTCTATCTTCTATCTACCGACTAGGCTGCTGCCGCCTGCTGCGATCGGGTTCGGAATCTTGACTGCAGCGACATGACGCCGCGACTTGTCGCCGCGACGTGACGCCGCGACTTGTCGCCGCGACGTGACGCCGCGACTTGTCGCCGCGACATGACGCCGTGACACGTCGCGTACAGTTGCTGCCTGCGGTCGGGTACAGAATGGTATCTTTACAGAACTAACTATTTACTCTAAGTACATTAAATGTCTAACTATACTGACTATACAAAACAAACAAGAAACACTTGGGCATCGAAGTACTCGTCCACATCGCTGTCATTCGGAAACGTGCCTAGAACAGAAGACTGTGAGCATTGCCACGTTGAATGGCAAAAAATGGCAATGCTAATTCTTTAGCCAAAAGACGAGCCAACCAGTCGGCGAATTGTCGACCAGTCGGAGAGAGATCTGCAGTGGTGGAACAAATCGCATAAGGAAAAGTTTTTATGGAAAACATCTTCCTTTGAGAAATGTATTAATAATGATTCTAATGATTATAATTATGGTCGCGAATCATATTTTGATCAAGATACAACCTGACACTAGGGTTGCCATACTGTTAAAACAGCATTATACTGTTACTCACTCTAAAATACTTTTTACTGTTCAACAAAAATAAAGTATATGAAAATACTGTTTTATCTGATATCTAGAGCTATACCTAAATAAAAAGGAAATCAGTGGCAAAAAACGAAAATACAATACCAAAGACACGAACTTCGGAAATGAGAGTTACTTATTTTTCAATTTGTAGTGTTACTTTTGGAAGTACTTACCCAAATAGGTCTATTTATATTTTTTTAACAACATTATGCACATTATTTATTCACAGGCGCGACAGTAGGTATTGACTTTCACTGCTACACACTTTCTCCTATTTTCGTTATTGGCACAATTGAACAGGATTATAAAGTCACATAAAAAAATACTGCATCTCATGTGTATGAGACGATCCGCTAAGAAATATTATAAGGTACACACAATGTTCAAAAATATCACTGAAAATTCAACGGATCTCCAAGCTCAAGCTTTACGCGTATTTCGTTGTACACCAACAACACCTTTTGTGTGTTTTAAAATTGTATGTATACATGCAAAGTGCACTATGCACTGCCCCAGCATTATTACATTTTAAACCAACAAAAAATTTAACTGTGTTTTCAATAGAAACATAAACACGTTCAACCACGTTTACAATCCAATTAACGAGCAGTAAATGTATTTACCGCAAACTGCACTATGCACTGCCCCAGCATTATTACATTTTAAACCCAAAAAAAATTTAACTGTGTTTTCAATAGAAACAAACACGTTCAACCATGTTTACAATCCAATTAACGAGCAGTAAATGTATTTACCACAAAATATCCTAACTAATATTATAAATGCGAAAGTCAGTTTGTTTGTTTGTTACGCTTTCACTCTAAATCGGCTGAATGAATTTGGATGAACCAGACCTGGGTAAGAACATGAACTTTTCATCCTCGATCGCAAACGAAGTCGCGGGCAACAACTAGTTTATCATAGGGCGCATAATTAAGTAAATAATGCCGACCAATCAATCAACCTGCCTAGTTTTTTTTGTTATCTGCTATATTGTGTGCCCTTTCGTCTGTGCTAAATACCAGTATTTTACATGGAACGACTGGCTATCTGACCTCCACAACCCAGTTACTGGGTAACACGTTTCTGACTACCCGTAACTAGTGTCAAAGATCTACGAATGACAGCCAAGACGCTTTCATAGATACTGAGGCTGAGGGGTCTCGATATGTAATGGACGGACCCATCGACGAACTGACCAAGGCAAGCGTAGCTTAGCCTTCGATCGACCCGTGCGGCTGTTTTCATTTAGCGGCGAACCGACCAAAGTTACCATACAATTTAATGATGACCACCAATTACACAAGACTGCAAAATGTAGGTACCAATGTTAGCAACTCTTTGAGATTCAACGTGATCCGAACGCTAACGAACCTAGTACCGGAGTTGGGTACGAAAACTACCAAATATTATTCTCGAAATCTTTTGCGAGAATTTTTTTCTAGGAATCCCGCTGCCAATTTGATTCTGTACGCAGATTTTGTTGGTAAAATTTTAAGCTTATTTTTGCGGCAGCGCTTTTGGATAGTCTGATATTTAAATATGATTTCGCTGTAGAACTTAATTGAGTGGTCTACGTCAGATAAATAAAGACCAAAGGTTTTTACAGTATGTACAATTCCAATACTTTTATCATAACAAAAGCAGGAAGTAGCCGTAAATCCATTAAATCTTTAGGGATGAAACCCACAGTTCAATTAAACGTTTACATCTAAAAAAACATACACAATTCGAACAAAAACCACACGTGAATAAAACCAATCGTTTTAAACGAAACCGAACTGAGTCAATTCAACGTCCATTTAATTTTCTGCAAAGCTCCTGGCGTATCGAACGTGAGCAAAACCAAAATGGCTAACGCATGTCATTTCGTTAATTGGGATAGAAACCAGATGTGCAATATCGACAGCGATTTTTTTCATAATTGCAGGGACAGACCCAACGAATTAACCCGAATCTCTCGCCTCCACCATTTAGGAACCCTCATATATTACACCTTATGAACTATTTCCTTCGTTGGTTGTAGATGTAGATACTACCCATTTCATCTTATGGCTTGTAATCTTAGGTATATTGGAGAGAGAATTGGTTGCACAGAACCGTCATCTGTATTTTTCACAGCTTAATGATTCGGAAAATTGAAGTTACGTTTTACAAATTAGTTCATGGCATTTTAGTACCTATTATTTTTGAACCATTCAACCAGCCACCGTTTATATGACCACCAATATCTAGCCCTTGACGTACACGTGAGGACTACATTTTCTTTCTCAGTTCGTTTTAATGATGGTCTGGCAGTTTGAGTACTTTATGCGACCTACCCAAATGTCCTTTCTTTGGTATTGTTCGTCGAGTTGAGCTCCTTAAGTTCTGAGTTGAGCTCCACGATTACTGACAAATGCTTGCACGGACTGGACAGGTCCACTCAAATTTGTGTGGTTCTTTCCTCAAAAGACCATTTCAGACACTAATCTACATGGTCCTCATATGGCCTGACCAAGATTACCTATGTCTGGACTTTAAAAGAGACTGTGACCTCTGAGTTTGTTTCGGTCTTTCTTCTCAGAGTAGTCAGATAGGAAACGCCGAACTCATCTAGAATTTTCTTCTTTTTTTTTTAATATGACGTGTAATTAAAGTGATTGCAATATCCTAATTACAGAATAAACAATTTCATTTCACACGCGTAATAGAAAAATTATGAAACAATCAAGCTTTTATAAGGCCATAAAGTCCGGACGTTATGTTAACATCTGACGTCAGACAATTCTCATTCTTTTATCAAATTCAATTCTATTCGACATAATACAGGGTAATCCACTGCAGTGGCGATTTATTTAACCGCTATTGAGAAACCTAAATCATATTTATTGTCCAGCTACATGCGTACTCTGTATCTCAGCTAATGTTCTTGGCACTGGACCAGAAATAGCTAAATTACAACTTAGTGGTATAATTTGTAAGAACGAAAAGTAACGCGGTTCCGTTTGACGCATAGTCATATTTTTTCCTTGGTAGCAGTTCGGGAACTGGGTTTATTTTTTTCCGATGTAAAAGACGGCGGGTAATTTTATTTAGATCACATTTTTGAACATTCATTTGAGAATTTTGAGAATTCATTAAGTTGTTTGGAAGTAAAGTGAAAATGAATACCTATAAAAAGAAAAAAAAAATACTTATAGGCCCTCAATTCTATAAATAGGGAATGCTGGAGTGAGGTAAATAAATAATTACAGTGATTATAGTAAATTAGTTAAAACAGCACAGTTATTTATGCAAACGGTAAACACTACAGAGACAGACTCAAGCTTTGTCAACAGTTTAGAATATATTTCTAAATCGATTTTCAATTACGACTAAATACCTAGTAGCAAAAGGTGTTAAACAGGAATATTCTGAGATACGGTTGCCTATCTGAGAGGCTATAAAATGCGAAGCTGTGACGTTCATAAAGACGACACTCAGGTGATTGATCGGCGCCGATTGATATATTGCCGTTTGGCTTGCGTAGATATCGAAATATTACAGAATGCGTAATGTTGGGAATTTAAAAGGTAGATAAAGGTACACTATTAAGACTTAACTTTTGTGGTCCTATAAAAAATTTTGAACTTCTGATAGCACCATTTTTTAAGCTGGCAAACTTCAGTACCTACTGCATTCATTGATCGTAAGGTTATCATCATTCTCCTAGCCTCATACCAATTTATTTGGGGCTTCGCAACATGTCTTTTTCCTCCCTACTTCTCTTTTAGTCGTTATCTCAGTAGTCACTCCCTCTCTAGCCATGTCATCTTTCACACAGTCCATTCTTCGTTTCTTTGGTCTTCCCCTACTCTTAAAGACATTGCTACTCAATACTTTCCTCACGATATTTGCCCCACTCTTCCGCATTACATGCCCATGACAACTGATTTCCACACATTGATCCTAAGTTACCAAAAGTAGTAAGACTAAGTAATTCAACCGCTAACTTTTCAAAAAGAATAACCCCATCTGGCTTGAATAAAATCAAGTCAATAGACTCTCAGACATTACCACAAGACCCAAAAATATAATAGACACCAAAATTGAACTGTCAGTTCACCAAAGTCTTAAATCGAATAAAAGTCGAGATTACATCTTTACAGTGGAGAGCGATGTTAAATTGAATGAGCATACATTTCTCTCAGAGGAGGACATCATCGTTCCGAGAATTCTATTGTCAATATAAAAAATTTGAATACCAGATGTCGGGAAGCAAAGAGTTTTATTGGTTTCAAATTATTACTTTCTGATATTTGTTCTTGAGCTGCATATAGGAATCAGTATGGAAATGGCCATTGTTTTATTAACAGCAGATAAGGCATAGACCATCACGGAAGTCTAAGTAAATCAAATTACACGCTTTAGAAATTTTCGCATCGCAAAGAACAGAGAAAAATATTCGAAGTTGATGGCCAATCTTCATTAATTGAAGAGACACCAGAAGTAGAAATGTCCAGAGTGACAAACCAGAAGAAGGCTGGTACATGAAGCAAACCTTGCAAATTCATTTAGGACTCAAAAATAATATTGAACCCCATTTTTTACAGCTGCATGATATTTTATACCCCATACAATATTGTGTGCTAAGTGATCTGGTTTTAGAGGGCAACAGAAATCATTTCTATGACAAATAAATAGGTATTCATTCGCTTTTAATCAGGCACTAAATTGCTTATTTAAGTGGATACAATATGGTGTTATGCTTATAATAGGTAACGTAATACATCATTTATATTGATCGATTACATGAGATATTATGAGACAATTAATGCATTGTAAATTGTTCTTGGAAACGTCCGAAACATAATTCAAAAATGTATCTGCACTATCAAATTTTAATTCCAGTAAGCACTAATAATATAATAATTTCACTGTATTTAACGAATCGGATCCAGTTGCAAACAAAAGAATACCAGCAATCATGCAAAATGTTTAATATTAATATATTACACACCCAAATGTTTTATCTCTTCACAATATATCTTCCAAATTAGTTTGACCTTCATAAACTAACTTTTTTCGGTGCCTTGTTATCTGTTTCTTTTCGTTGATTGCCATCATTACATCTTCAAGCAGATATTTCTCAATTGAACTTTAATGTTCTCTATATTTTCTTTACTTAACTTACACTAGTTTCTTTACTATTAACATTTCAAAGATCGTTATGTAGATGATTAATGACAAATCCGCTTCATGAATGTCGTTTCGCCGTAAATTAATTAAACTGTGAATTTACAATATTGATTACCCACTAGATTACCCAATAGATTTGATAAGTATTGAAATTGTGATATGTCATTAGAAATACTAATGACATATCACAATTTCAAGTAGCACGAGTAGGTTGAGCACCTAATAACCCAGTTACTTGATTAGTTTTGATATTAACGATCGTAATTTCATCGCTACCACCTAACAAAAGCATGTCAAATGTCAGTCGTTAGAATATCAAAATAGAGTATCATAATTATGTCTCTAAACCCATATTCCTGTCTAAACATGCAGTTTGGATCTTACACTATAAATCAAAATATACATAATAAAGCTTTGCCTTGGCCCTTGATATCTCCGTGACGTCATTTGTTTACCAAACATTAGCTAATCCATCATGGCTTCCAAAACATCAAGTCACCTCTCACGAGACAGTATCGTCATCGCATTCTTTGTTAGCAATAAATGTCATCATGCTCTTAATACTCTATAAACATTTAATCCCTTATCTGCATCCGTTTTGCTAATTTTATCACGTGTGCCGTCAACATGTGTTTATCCCTCTGACCTTGGATGACCTGGTTATATATTATCTTTATCATCAACATCGTGATCGGGTTCCGCAATGAGATAAGACACTAATGAAATAGTTGGAAGTACGGTTTCTATAAATAAATACGGTAATAGCTAGAATTATCGTTCATACGTAACTTCTTTTCTTACATCATCGTTTCGTATTCACAAAAACTTGCCTTTATCTCATCGCAGGATACACAAAACGACTTCTAGGCATTTGGCTCATCTGAAGGTCTGAATGACGTCAGCCTGATGCGAAAGTCTGAGGAGCCAGTGTTGTATTATTTCATTGGAATTGGTAAGGCCTGTTTCGCAGTGAACTGGAAGAGACTTGGCCAAATGGATTTGGAAAATTGTTTGAATAATCATTATCATGGACAGCAGTGCTATTCTGTAACCATCTCACCGTGAAAACTAAGGTGAAGTGAGCTCGAAGTGAGCTGTCAGTCCCTAGCAGCAGGTGAAATGACAGCTCACTTCACCTACGTTTTCACCGTGAGATTATTACAGAATAGACCGGCAGCCGATTTATTCTGTAAAAATCTCACGGTGAAAATTTAAGTGAAGTGAGCTGTCAATATTGTCCATCCCTACATCAGTGGAATGACAGCTCACTTCACCTAAGTTTTCACGGTGAGATTTTTACAGAATAAATCGGCTGCCGGTCTATTCTGTAATAGCACTGCAGAATGACAGCTCACTTCACGTTCACTTCACCTAAGTTTTCACCGTGAGATTATTACAGAATAGACCGGCAGCTCTATTACTTTCTCGTACATCACCTTTACCTCTATCTCTCTCTCATACCCACGGGTCTTTAAAAATAATCCTACCTATAAACAGTTGCTTTCATGGGGAATCCAAGCTAATGATTCAGTATCGATATCATATCGACTAATCAGATAAACATTAGTGTGGACTCCGGACATTAGCAAGTATGTATTATCCTTAATTCTTATCTGAATATGATATTTATATCTCGAGAGTGATAGTTGCCGTGCAATTTTACGCGCAATACAGGTGGATGTGACTGAGTCACGACACTTAATTTTAGCATCACACTAACGTCCTTCATTTTTATTTTGTAATGATGTGGTTTTATGATAATATGTTTGGTAAAATAATTATGAGGAAAAGTTTCCATATATATTCTACTTTCAAAAACCACAAGCAAAGAATTACCATAATTGTATTCTAAACCACCTCAACTTCACATAACAGAACACAACAAACATAAATCCTTTGTTACACGAGAGTACTCAAAAAGTTCCGCATAATAACTTCGAAATACCTGTGCGAAAAGTATCCACACATCTTATCTACTGGAAACCATTAATAATGACGATAACACATCCGTTCCACCTATTTCAGCACTCCGGATGGGCCTGTCCGAAGTTGGGGATCCGATTACGGAATGAATGTAACACCCCATATCAACCTGTAAAGCTTACGTACTTCATCCAAGTTTCAATGACATGCAGGATAAAATCAGGTTTGAATAAATTGGAATTTTCGCAACATCATCTGCCTAGATTTTTCTGAACTATTTTTGAGGTCGGCTTGCACTCTAACCGGATGCAGCTGAATACCAGTATTTTACATGGAGCGGCTGCCTATCTCCACAACCCAGTTACTGGGCAACACCATACTCCTTGGTAAGACTGGTTGTCAGACTTTCAGACTTCTGACGACCCGTAACGACTGTCAAAAATCCACGAATTTCACCGTGATGAACAGAACATGATTCGAAAATTTTTGGTTGGCGAAATTAGAGTGTCGGAGTTCTAAAGTTGTTTGCGCATGGTTGATGGTTTTGGAATATATGTGTGTGTGAATGAAAATGTTGTTTCGTTTCTGATTGAGTTTTGAAGTGCGGAGACTACTTCGTCACCGAGTGAGTTTGTCAGTTAGTTATTTGAAACGTTGAATGTTGCTTTTTATTTAACGCCTAGAGTGACAAACTGCTTACTATGTTTTCTTTGTTCATTTCTTTGGCGAGACATTTTATAACAATTCAATATTTTGTTTACAAGGATACACAACAGAGTACTCATGCCGTAAGGCAAACAGAGAGAGAAGTTACATGTAAGTTAAATGTATCTTAAGCCACTAAGAACTAAAAAAGTGTTAGCGAGGTGTTAAAATCGAGAGCCTAATTCTATTCATCCGTCCTTATCCTTTTGTATTCTTAACTAAACCATTCTTAAACAAGCGTTTATTTAACCAGACACTTATCCGCCCACATACCGTACAAAACACGCCCGTATTTCATAGAAAACCATCTGTTTGTCTGTTTATGCAACTGCGCCAACAGACTGCGCCGATAAGTTTAAATATTTGATCTAAGATTATTTCTACGAGCGGCATACTCCGGAAATAAATTTCATGGATGTCTCATTGTACGTTTTAAATAAGAGAAAAATGGAACACAGTAATAAGTGGAATGACTTCGCGTGTTTGGCTTTTGCTCGGCAGACAGAGTTTCAAGTAGGATCATCATTTATGTGGCAGCACTTCGATTGCAATGTTTGTGCATTCGAGATTTGTGTTTGCACCTACGTACAATAGAGTCGAATTTCCTAGTATGATGTTTGAATTTCGTGACTTCTCACGACTTATTCTGTATTTGGAAAGAAGAAAGTTTCTCGCTAATTGGATTAGCCTTTTTTGTGTTAGGCTCTCATCATACATACCTACAACG
Source organism: Xanthia icteritia (assembly GCA_949128155.2). NCBI lineage: Eukaryota > Metazoa > Arthropoda > Insecta > Lepidoptera > Noctuidae > Xanthia > Xanthia icteritia. Next base: position 6,722,356 of record OX421942.2, on the reverse strand, counting down.
TGTTTTTTGTAATATTGACCTCTAACAAATAATTATTTTACGAATAATTTAATAACTACGGGTAACGCGAGGCATAGGTACACTTGATCCGTCATCGGCCGAACTCACTCGGCCGATCGAACTAAACATATTATATGTAAAAGAAAGTGAAACACTTATACTCCAGAGGTTTAGGTAGTTAAATAAAGGTAAACAAATTGTAAAAAGGGTTTTATAGATGACACTTTCTTGTTTAAAAATACGATCTTAAATAAATTTAAGATTTTTTACAATAGTTTCCTCTTTTATTATTGTATGTTAAACTTTATCATTTATTCTTAAACTACTCTTCGAAGATGTAACTGCTTGAGCACATTTTTTTAGTTCGTTTTATAATAATAATATAATATTTAGTAATCTGTCTATTGTAAAGAGCCCAAACTCTAAACGTCAACGAATTATATCGTTGCTAAATTGAAGACTACAACTATAACGTAGCATGACAACTGAAGTGACAGGTATTACATTTAGTCGGTTACTTGACAGCTGTCTCGTCACGTGGTTTTTTTGTTTACCTTTATTTAGCTACCTAAACCTATGGAGTATAGTTACCGGACGTCATCGGACGATGTCGGTTGGAGTAGTGTACGCACTGACTTTGTTTTACATGTTTTCGTATTCGTCTGAAATATCATCAGGACTATTTCATCCTAGTGACAATTTCCAGCATATAAACTCGTTGCCCCACCTGAATATACTTCATGTTTACTATTGCGTTTACAGACACAAATCTCATGTTCAAACACTACCGGAACAACTATCTGTAGGCCAAATAAATATTGGCAGAGCAGAAGCCAATAGCTCAGCTTGTGTTAATAGAGATGTCTGACTGTTTTGTTCGACAATATCCTGAAGTATTTAGGCAGTTACAGCTTCATCAATTGGCAGCAGAATTGTTGATGATATTTTTTTGGCAGTATGTGTTTTCTGCCATATATTTTAAGACTGTAATTACCACATTCGAATAAAGAAACATATTGGTTGAATGATTCAAATTCAAAAGTCATTTATTCAAACTAGGCTGAGAATCAACACTTTTCGAAAAAAATACATAAGACAGTCCCTTCACCACTTCCTAGTGCTTTAGCTGGAAAGAAGAAGTGATGCAATAAACTCCCCAGCTGTACAGCTGTCTGAATAGTTAGAAAAACTTGATTCTATACAACAGTAATCATGCAAAATAATTTACATTACGCAACACAAAACATTAAATTAAATTATTTTCTATATCTCACCTAGCACACGCCAATATACCAACAAAAAAGTAAAGTAGATTATTTATGAGCTTTAGAATTATTTAGATCCTGAAGTATTTAAGCCAGGCAGTTTAGATGCTTCATCGTTTAACAGCTAATTAGTTTCCTCTAGTATTTCGATCCAGAAGAAATTAAGCACCGAATTCGTTTGTTTAATGCGTTCTTCCTTTGCATTAACACATTATTTCCAAATATTTAATTTAATTTAATTTAAATTTAATTTTTTTCAGACCATGGTGTCCATTTTGACAGTAACAATGTTCTTATAGACTAGTGTTAGTAATACACAGTGAAACAAAATATTAAAAGAAAAGTAAATACAACAATCACTGCGGCGCCATCCCATGACAAATGGCGCTGCAGTGACTGATGTAACTGCAGTCCAGCCGACTAGCGATCATGTTAGGGATGCTGTTGGCGCTGCCACGTACTCCACGCACCAGGGAAGTGCATCTTTTAGGCATAGTAGCGTAAAAGCAGTCTATATTTGCCTCCTGTGTCCAAACATTCCCGCAATTTTCCAATCCATGAAACCGGATCCCTAAACAGACTAATCGAATCATATTATTAACTACTGTTTGGCAAAACATGTAATAACAATGGATTGTATTTACAAACACTATAATAGCTAGAAATGAGAGCTAATTAGCTTTTCACACTTTAACACAATATGCGGTTTGTTTGTATCGATTTACACTTACCTATGGGGTATCGTGTTTACTTTTGTAGTGAAATTATCATTAGCCGACCCTTTCTGTATTTTGAGGTCAGTTTCCACTCTAACCAGCAGACATCATCATCATCTGCCTAGTCTTTTCCCAACTATATAGGGGTCGGCTTCCAGTCTAACCGAATGCAGAGGAATACCAGTATTTTAAATGGAGCGACTGCCTATCTGACCTCCACAACCCGGTTACTGGGTAAATCGGGCTTCTGACCCGCAACGACTATCAAAGATCCACAAATGACAGCGTGGACCATAGAAATATTCTTGCTCGCTGCTACACACACTGCAATATTGACTACAGTTCAAAGTCGCCTAGTTAACGAAAAATCTTTAATCAACTTAGTATTTTCCCGCCTCAGTCAGTAAATCCCCTTTCACGTTATCGCAGTGATGTATCCTTTTTGCTGATTTAATATTATCATAAGCAGTGAGGTTCCTGGCTTGAAAGGGTAATCAATCAGTTTAATTTGTTTTTAATATAAGGATCTAAGGCCGCATACATATATAGAACTCTGGTAATCGGCGTCGAAAAGCGCTGGTTGTCAACGCTGGTCGGCGCAGGCAGTTTTCATACTTTTTGCCGAATCAGCGCGAACCAGCGCCGAGTAATCAGATAGGAACTTGTCGGCGTTTATCGGCGACGGTTCGCGCAGATTCGGCACCGCCGACGAGCGGTGGCATATCAGCGTTGGTTACCAGCTTTCTACATGAATGCGTGCGATTACACCTATATCATTCGTTTGTGAGAAATATTTCTACAAGAATACCCATTATACCCAGCTCAAGAGGAGATATTATATTACAGGGCCCTTACTACTGTCTTCTAGATTGGATCCCATAACTATCGTTCCAGAGTATTGCAATTTAGTGACACAGTTAACAAACACGGAGATAACATACACATAACACAACATCACGCCTGTATTCCCCGAAGGGTTAGGCAGAGGTGTACAGGTGTGTAGGTGGTCTATGCTTTACTAGGGATGCATCCGATACCGACACCCATCATGGCGATATATCAGCGATACCTACTCGAAGTTTGCCGATATATCTGCATCGGCGATATTTGTATGGCCGATTCAACGATACTTTTCAAATTTCCCGTTTAATTTTTTTTATGTAAACGCGCGTTTTGTCTCGTCTATTTCGTTGCAAACGAGGCACAAACTAACAGATTTGCGAAATCCAGATTTGCGAAATCGCCTGTCTCCGCAAAGAAGACTTAAGAAGACTTTGTTTTTTAAACAAAAATCAATGTTAATTTTAATTATTAAAACTATTAACTATTCTCAACCTGTCTATAGTTTTAAACGGTTTTATTTAGTTTTTCCTTTTGTTTGTTCTTTATATATTAATTAAAAAAATAACCTGACTTTTTATTTATTTTACCTTCATTTTTGAATTCAATAAGCGTATGGTATCGCCGATATTTTTATAAGAGCATCGATATCGGTATCGTATCGGCAAAAAGGCGTATCGAGGCTTCCCTATCCTATACTCACATTTCGCCAGATATGTTTAAGTCCCATGTTATACGGGCGAGCCTATTGCCATCAACCGGACACAAATCCAGAATTCGGGCTGCCACTGAGAAATTCCAAGGAGATTAAACCACATTTAATGAACCACAACTAGTTATCAAAACTAAAATACCTATTTAACTCCTACCCCCATGAACTTGCTAACAGGTAATTTCAACACATAAATTACCCCAACAAGTGCAACATACGTCCAGAACACCAGACTTTTACATGATTAATTAACCCTGTGAACGCGCACGAAGGATGAATTTTGTGGGTCGTGTCACTGCATACATATTAAAGGAGTTTACATAGGTTGCCCGGTTTGTGCGGAAGTGTTTCGGTTGAGTTACGGCGTCTTTTTAGGGTTGAATATTATGTTGAATATGAAGTACGGGTTTTCGGCCCGGTTTATCATTTTGTGGATTTTTATGTTCACTTGTTGAAAATGTAGGTTCAAAGCGTCGCGACGCGACAGCGCGACTCAACTCTAACAAAACATTTTCTAAGAAAACTGCACGGTAGAACAATTGTGACAAACGGGTGTCGCGTCGCGCGACAGGTCGCGCTGATCTGCACGAGCCTTAATTCTGTCTCGCACTCGAGGGTTTACTTTATGGAATGAAATGTTAGTTTTCTGTGTACATTATATGGACCGTTAGGACGAGATTCACAGACCGCACTTCGACTTTACTTTACTTTGGTAATTAAAGTAAGCATTATTTTTATTATCAGAAAAAGTTTCATATTCATAATATTCGTTTGCATTAGTTTAAGTTTTATATTTGTATGAAACGCTAACTTTATTTGGCAAAGTCAAAGTGTGGTGTGTGATACTGTGAATCGCCCTTATAGGTACAACCGCGGACAATGGCGGTCGACCACTTTTCACCCTTAGGTATATCCGTAGTGATAAGGATGAAAAGTGGTTCACCACCAGTGTCCGCGATGGTACAATGTTAAGTTCAACAAAATCTCTTACTTGGTCGCACAACATAGGTTTAAAAAGACGCATCAAAACTATAAACCTGATTTAAATATTTAACAGCTCTTATAACCAATGATTAAACCTAGATATAATAAACCAACCGAAATCGACAGAACGCCAGTATTATTATTCGAATTACGAAGTCATTCTCCGATGTAAATATGCGCATACATTTAAGTTACAATAGAATGAATGAACACTGTTCTAGTGGGAAACGTTTAAATTATGCTTTAATTTTAGTTCATAGCACGCTTGTAGGTCATACTTGTATAACCGCGGACATTTGCGGTGAACCACTTTTCACCCTTATGGCCTTAGTGATAAGGTTGAAAAGTGGTTCACCGCCAGTGTCCGTTACCTACAGGAAAAGTGTTTGAGGAGAGCGGGCTTGGTTTTTATTTTTTTTGTACCCTTTGTCTACCCGCGATGGCAACAATGTGGTCTACCCATCTCGCCGCCGGAACCTAAATCTAAACTACCTGGATGAGGCTGGCACAAGAGCGTGGGGATTGCCACAAGAAAGAAGGCCTATGCTCAGCAGTGGCACAGATGAATACAGACACTCATTTTAGGTATGAAGCTACAAGTAGATACGCGGCGGGCTCGACTTGTCGAATAGGGATGTTGACAATATTTTTTTTTATTTTCTGTCTGAAATCGGCAAAACCACGAGCCTGTGACACGGAAAACCGCAATGTCTAGCAAGTAATAGGGATGATGACTAAAAAAATGTTTTTTGTCCGTCATGTAGATTATAAAAAAACATTAGACACGTATTTTTTCTTTTTTTACGTAGTCATAAAATTACGGCAATACATTAAGAGTTAAAATGTAGCATGACGTTACTCTCCGGTAGAATTTATACCGACTTGTGACGCAGCGAGCCCCCCACTCCCCAACTTTAATGTATTTATCTAAATCATTCTTTATTAATATGGTAAAGCAAAAAATACGTGTCTAATATTTTTTTATCGTCTGACTGACGGACTAAATAGTTTTTTTTCCCCAGTCTACATCCCTATTCAGTGGGCGTAGCGTAGTCAGAAGATATAAGAGTTACGCGATAGAAAGAGAAGAAACTTCTAGGTGAATATATAACTGTCGGTAATTAGCGCTGTGCGATCTGAATTGCACTTTATTGCGTCGTAGCAAGAGTTGCTTTTTATTTCAATGATTTTGCGGAGTGTCCTATCTGTACTAATCTGTGGCAGTGGGTGAATTCGGGCTGTGGATATATATGCGTAATTTCGTATGTACTGTTGTATGGCCCAGTGCAGTGCCAAAGAAATTATCTATACGCGTAGCCAAAAACTGTATGGCCCACAGATAGTTTTTATTTTGACACATTCTAAATTTCCTAACTAATATTATAAAAGCGAAGTGAGTTTGTTTGTTTGTTTCTTTGTTTGTTAGAAGGACATAGGCTACCTTTCATCTTGAATCGCAGACGAGGTCGCGGGCTTCAGCTAGTCTACTGTACAGGAGATTTCAGGTCCATACCTGGAATCTTCTTTATTGTACTTTTACCCTATGGTTACAGTTCATAATTGAAATCACTAAGAACATAAGGTATCTCTTCTACTTGGTATCAAAATACAAATATTTAGGTAACACTAGCTGCGCTCCGCGGTTTCACCCGCAAAACTCTCGATCCCGTGGGAATATCGGGATTAAACGTATCCTATGTCCTAAGCCAGGTCATGGTCTACCCATGTGCCAAAATTCATCCAAATCTGTTCAGCCGTTTTAGCGTGAAAGCGTAACAAACAAATAAACTCACTTTCGCATTTATAATATTATATAGTTCGGATTATATTATTATATTATATTTTTCTACTAACACGAACGGCTAATACACGAGGCTCAGGTCACTGCCATATAAACTATTACGTCATATTATTATTATCTACAGTATAATAGGTACCTACCGAAGAATCGTAAAGCTGCGTACAAAAAAGAAAAGAATAAAAACTCTCAATGTCAGATCCGACGGGTGGCTTGAATACTGCGATATTAAAATTGTCTTCGGGGAATTGGGTACGTCTTTTCTGGGCTTATCATACATGTTCCTTACGGGATAGGGATAACATTCGAGCAGAAAATGGATACGGGAATTTAAATGCGAGAGGGTTCAAGTTAAGACTCAGATATATGCCAGTGACCTTGAGTGGTTAGCTTGCGTGTTCTGTATTGAGCTCACGCAACGCGTCGTGCGTCCAGCCAGTAATAGGACTCGCCCATCAAGGAGCGCTGTCTCAAATTAGACGCTTTACTAATTTATTAGACATAAGACAAAAGGTATTTAAATAAAACACGTAGGTATACTAAAAGGTCAATAATTAAATTATCTTTAAAATAGTGAACGTTTCAGAAAAATACGCATAATAGATTTTGCGTGATTCTCAGTTGTTTATCCGCATTAGACATAACTTTAATTAATTTCACTTTTGACATAATCTAAAATATTCATATATTAAGTTATTAAGAAAATGGTCTGATATAACTTTTTATTTTTTCAAATCATTAACATTACTCGTTTAGACGTGAAATTACAGGGTTACAAACTTTACAATCTCGTGGCTAATTGATAACAGCCGCACAGGTCCATCGAAGGTTAAGCTACGATTGCCGCGTTCGGTTCGTGGATGGGTGGGTGGTGGAATCCAATACATATCGCTCGAGGTGCCTCCGTGCCTCGAAAAGCACGTTTAGCCGTTGGTCCCGGCTGTCATTTGAAGGTCTTTGACAGTCGTTACGGGTATTCAGAAGCCCAAAAGTCTGTCAACCAGTCTTACCGAGGGATATCGTGTTACCGAACGACTGGTTTATAGAGGTCAGACAGGCAGTTGCTCCATGTAAAATAGCTTGATTGAAACTTCACAATCTTATCGTGCAATTTTCTATACTCTCAAGCAAACTTGATGACGATGAAAATCTGGTCGAAAATTCAAAATATTCAAAAGATAAATTCACTACAATCCTGTCGCGTATTTCGCTAATTTCATTAGAAGATGACGGCAGTATTTCTTACTGCACTAGATACCAATTATATTCTAACTAACTGCGCCCCGCGGTTTCACCCGAATAAGTCTCGATCCCGTGGAAATATCGGGATAAAAAGTAGGTATCCTACGTCCTAATCCAGGTCATGGTCTACCCATGTGCCAATTTTGATCCAAATCTGTTCGGCCGTTTTAGCGTGAAAGCGTAACAAACAAACAAGAAAACTCACTTTCGCATTTATAATATTAGTTAAGATTTAAACGGTACAGACGCCAGCCGGTCAAACTACCCGAAACTGTCAAATTTTCTCAATCAACTTTAAACCTTATTATGTAGTGATAATGTTGAAAATCTATTAAAGAAATTTGACAGATTGTAGTAGGTTGATGTGCTGGCGTCTGTACAACGAGATGGAATCTTAATTTTGATTGATTAATAGTCTAGAAGAGGGTTTTTGTTGGGTCTAGTGGTCGCAAGCGCTACTGCTGAGGTCCTGGTTTCGATTCCCGGGTCGGACAAAGTGTTGGCGGGGTTTTCGAACAGGAATTTCTCAGTAGCAGCCCTAAGTCTGCATTTGTGCCCGAATGATAGCAATAGGCTCGTCACCTTATAAGGGGGTTAAACATAACTGGCGAAATGTGGGTGAACTATATGTACACCTCTGCCTAAGCCTTCGAGGAATACAGGCGTGATGTTATGTTAAGAGCGTTTTGTTTGTTGTTAGCCTCTAATATTTGGATACGATACATTATCATGGGTCAAGAGTACATAACCCTAAAGGGACCAACCAAACATAATTTAAAATTAAATCAGTTAGTAAGTTCCGTAATGAAGGAAAACAACGCAAGGGTACTCGAATGTTGATTCTATATACTATACTATTAAATGAGCAATATTTGTATATATATATATATATATATGTATCACGTTCGCCGTCAGTAGGGACTGGTTATCTCTTAGCTGCCACGGCGATTTTAATTGAATTTAATGTTTGAATTAGTTTATATTTTTATTTCTAACGGACGCTTGTAATGTTTTGCATCGTTCTCACATGTATAACTTCGACATAGGTACCGACTACGCTTTGGAATGGGCGACTAGCTTCATATTTCTGACTGACCGACCCCTTGACAAACAGTAATTGGTTTATTTGAAATAAATGCTTTGAGTTTGACTTTGTTCTCGAGAACGACTCTAAAAAAAAAAAAAGGTCTCATATTTGGAAAAATTTGTTTTTTTCTATTTTCACAGCCTCGGGAATGTGATAGGTACAACGTTGGTATACCTGGACGATATGTTTATCTATTTTCACCCGAGCAGAGCTCGGTCCATCAGGTACTTTTGGAACTAAGTTAGATAAAGCTCTGTTTGTAAAAAAAAAAAAAAAAAAACTAGCGGGGAACTGTAAAAATCAAGACTATTATGTAGACTGCCTATGATCAAAATTAATTTCCTATTTGTTAAATATAAATTCACTTAAGAGGGAACAGGGCCTGCGAGGAATTTGAATAATAGGTATTTTAAGAAACTATTACTGTCGGCTTACCTCAAATCTGTCTCCGTACAGTGCGATAGGGGCAGCTGCAGCTCAGACCGATTATATCACAAAAAAATTGACGAGATCGATGTTTCGTATTCCCCTTTTTTCTCTTTGAAAACTGAGCCGATCCAATTATTTTTTATAATACATTAAAATTTTAAGAAAGAGTATGTGTAGGTTCCTATCATTTTCTTTTATGTTAAAAACTTTTCGAATTTGTGTGGTAGTCCTCTAATCACAGCGGTAAAAATGGGGATTTTTGAAATTTTTGGAGGGTCATATAATTTTACATAAAAGTTGCTGAAAGAATGGAAATAACAGGGACGTGTCTACAGCAGACCTTGATTTTATGAAAAATCAAAGAATCGCAGGCCTTGTATCTCTTAAGGATGATAATCAAGAATGTTTCATACAGCATTTTAAATGTTAAAATTTGAGAAGTGGTGAAATAAATAGTCATTGTCTTTTGCAGTTCATCATTTAAAAATATATGTTATACGGACGAAATTGTATCTATTAATCTAAAATACTCTAAATTGTATCTACTTAATCTTAAATGCTCTAAATTAATTGAGTTTAGATAAAGATTAGCCATGGTACTTACGTGGACTTAGGAATGGTTTAAGTAATTGAAGAGTCACAGTTAACGGGAATTAAGCGATTTATTGAGTGGAAAAAACAATGACACTTTCTAATGGATGCAGTAAATGTCATTCGTGCTGGTTTAGGAATGTAATGGTGAATGTTTTATCCTAATATGGGATTTGTAATACAACAAACAGATTGAATATTTGAAGTCACTTTTTGTGTATGCTGTGTGACCACATGGTTCTTCTAAAAAAGCAACGGTTTTTTTTTTCACCATCGTTTGTAGAATTTATTCCGGAAGGTTGCACCCCGCGGTTTCACCCGTATAAGTCTCGATCCCATGGGAATATCGGGATAAAAATTATTATATGTCCTAACCCTGGTCATGGTCTACCGAAGCGCCTAATTTCATCCAAATCCGTTCAGTCATTTTAGCGTGAAGCCGTAACAAACAAACCAACTCACTTTCGCATTTATTACATTCTTAAATTTACGTCTAATAATAAAGAAATCTCGATGTTTTGTCAAGTTGTAAAACCGTGCAAAGCTAGGGCGGGTTGCTAGTACATAATATAGAATTTTAGTTTTAAATGCACGGCGGCGTTCTGCACTTTAAACTACCAAAATATATAATATTAACTTAACAGCATTTTTTTTTTCTCCCGCTCTGGTTGAAGCTGGAGGGCGTGTCAGACTCTTACTGACTAAAACCCACCCGTTTTCCTTCAGTTGCCTGTACGTTGCCAGGGGCCACGGACTTTCCCGCAAACACCATTTAAATTGACAATAAATAAAAACCCAAAATATTATTCAGTTAACACTTGATATGCCAACTTGTATTACCATCAATACAAAGCCTTCATTATTTAAAAACCCATTGACACCGGACACATTATGAATTCATAACATCAAAAGAAACACGATATCTTCGAATCTCACGACTCCATTGAGAAATTGATGGCAGTTAAGGGACCTGTCCCAAGGCTAGCGATGAGCAAGAAGCGAGTAGAGCTATAGTGTGCGCACGAGTCGCACGACTGCTAGTCACCGGACGGGGGAAGGCACCATTGACAAAATTGGCAGACTGAGTTAGCCCAGATTCGCACAGGCGTATCCAACCGAAAAAATCGCCGCGTTAAAAATACGTCCGTACGAACTTGGGTTTAGCTTGGCCTTATCTAACTTGTCTACCTCCCCCGACTCACCGCTCAGATTTTCAGGGCATGACTAGCAGTCGCGCGCTGACTTAAGAAACTAAAAACGAGTTGGCCAGCAACGAGCAGCGAGTGCGCAATAGCGACGAGCGATTTCTCGCTCAGATGCGTATGTAACAAGAGCGAGTCTCACAGCAATTGTTCTGCCCACCAAGTGAGCATCGCTGAGCGAGTACTCTTTGCTAGCTCTTGTCGCTGCGACAAAAGAGTACTCTCCAGCGGAATAAACAGACAGCGATCAACTATTAATAATATATGTATCTCTTTTAATTACACGGGTCCTACAATCTTTTGTGCGTTTTATGAAAATCGTTAATAGCTAGTCGCTTCCTCGGTGGCGGTGGATCAGGTACTCGACACGACCGGAACCGGCTTGCCGGGACAGACGCAGCATTGTATGCTAATGCGTCCATTGAGAACGGATCAATCAAACGAAATGAATATTATATCGGGTACAGACCGGACCGTTCGGTTTGACCGTTTTTTTGGGGATTGTATTTCATTTCCGTGTGTGAAATGGACGTGTTGATTTCGATGTTTTGTTTTTAATTGAAAACAAATTAATAAAGTGTGGAGTTTTAAACAGAATGTTTAAAGTCGATTAAGCAGTTTTTATTTAGTGAGAAATGTTTGCTGGTGGATTAAACAGAAGTAGGTAATCAAAAACATAGCCACCAAATTGAAAAAAAAAACTTAAGTCGCATTTTTCAATGGTAGGTAGATACTACCAGTACACGTACATACCTAGTAACCTACTTAAAGTTGATATTATAAATGCTGTCTTGTTTATAAATGACAAGGTTTTTTAACTAATGTTACATAACATTTATTTATGTATATTTACACAAGAATTAAATCGAAGGAATCCAGTAGCCTTCGGTTTAATTGCCCTCCTGCACGTTTGTCAGAAACACAATATTTATTTCTCATATCTCACATACTTAACTCGGCGGGCCTTTTTTTCCAGTAGACGATGGATCGCATTTTATTAAAAATAATTTCTTCACTTATTTGCGTCTGTGGCACAAAGCTTTTACGAAGGACAGACATTTTTTTTGGAAAAAAATCCATTAAAAAATTGATATGTAAACAGCCTGTCATAAAAATAAGGAGCAGATTTTTATTAAAGCAATTAAGTACTTAATAGGTAAATAAAAATATTTTTATATCTAAAATAAAATTAAGTGGGTACTGTGGAATACTTAAATACATTTAAAGGTACAAGGTAACACTCAAATTTTAATATTATGTTAGCAATAAAAATAAGCTTTTTTATAGTTTATGTTCACACATAAACTATTAGTTATTAGCGCGATTTAGTCACCTAAATCGCGCGTTTTTAAATCGCCCATCTGCGCACGGCATTAGACGTCAAGTGGCGCTAAAACTTTGAAGACACAAAGTGAACTTGACACAATTGCCAATTTACATAATCGTGAACAGCATGCGTATATAGAAAATAGTTTTATTACTTACGGAAACGGAAATCCGCTATTTAAAGTCGTACGGCATTAAACTTGTACCAAAATCGCGTGTGAATCGTCGGTTTTATTGTCTTGCATTATAGAATAGACTCAAGATAGTGGGTTTATTGACCTCCCGTGAACTGACGTACAAAAACTCGGAAAAAAACCTATAATCCAAACGTGTTACAAACATTTTGTTGCATGTTTTTAAACAACTGGTTCTCTTGAATCTTCCATTCATTACAAACAGTGACTAAATATTTTCTCGTTATTACACCTCATGTATCTTTACTAAAGGCTCGTGCAGCACACCGGTAATTGTGCTACTGTGAAGTTTTCTTAGAATTCGTTTTGTTGGAGTCGCGTCGCGCCAGTCTGCACGACGCTTAATAATAAAGCTGAAGAGTTTGTTTAACATCAAACAAGAGACAAGTAAAAAGAAAAAAAGTCAGAAAGAACGCTAAGCGAAAATTAAGGGCGATGCGATGCGACGTGGTGTGACCGTGGAACAAGAAATTTCACGCGGTCGAAATCGCGGGCAGAAACTAGTCTTCTATATAAATAAAAATCAATTGCCGCATGTATTAAACATCATCACTTGAGAACGGCTTGACCGATTCGGCAGTTTTGTTTTTTGTTGTGTTTGTAATTGTCAGGACAAGTTGTTTGTAAGAAAATTTTGCAAAATCCATCGATAATGTCGGAAATGCCCCTGTAGATAGACATGAAATTGTTCTGGGGCCGTATTATGACGTATTAATGCCACCATTATTCCAGTGTGAGTGAGAGACGGAGCTATACAAGGCCGCTAGCACCATCATTTTTTCGCAGTGGAATAATGATGGCAGTAATACTTCATAATAAGGCCCCTGGGCGACGTCGGACACGATCAGCTAGTTTTCGGATAAAAAGAATTGTCCTTATTATAAAAGACCTTGGGCATTCGTAGACAGTAAAGAATTTACAACTCATCTAAAATTAAATTTACAACAAAACTACTAAATGAACACAGCATCATATCAACCGGTACAAAAAAAGTCAAAATAATGTGAAAATAAGACGAAGCAAAGAACAAGTCAAACCTGTTTCAAAGGAAACCGTAGACAGACTATAGATATTAGTTTCATTCAAGGGCTTTGGCCACAAGAGCTAGCTGCGGTGGGGCGATAACGAAACTGAGAATGTTGTACCAAGTTTCGAATGTGTGTATTCCCCTTTACTGTAGGTCAAAGCTGGCGGAAGATAATTGCATTCAGTGTTAAGACTACAATGAAATTACCTGTATTCTGATTGAGGTATTCTATGGAAGATTTTTGGGCTATTAAATGTACCATCGAAGAAGTTCATATCTATACACCGTAAGGACTATTTCTGCTTGCAGTGCTCGGCCGCTATAGAACCGGGGCGGTAAAAGATGTGGTCATCGTGTTCACGGGATTTTGTTTCCAAATTGCATATATATGAAGTTCTTCAATGTTTATTTTGTAAGGAGTTTTGTGGGTTCGAACCCAGGCAAGCGCATTCATCACCACTGCTCTCAAACCGGTGAAGGAAAACATCGTGAGGAAACCGGCATGTCCTAGAACCAAAAATTCGAAGACATGACATCTATCAACCCGCACCGGGCCCGCGTGGTACAGCCCACTGCCTCTCGAAGAGAATAGTTCTGTTTCCCAGCAGTGAGAACATTGTAGGCTGATTATGCTAGAAAATTATCATTTGATTGCATATTATGGTCTTAGTTCCAGCCGTCATCTTTACCATATCACCATCATATTGACATGAACTTTCATGAACTCGAATCTACAAATAAACCCTGGTTAATTAATTAAGGAACCGCAGGAATCCGCTGGATGCGAGAAGCACTGAACCGGGCGAAGTGACGGTCCTTATGACCAGCAGTGGACGTCTTTCGGCTGAAAAGATGATGACGATGAATTAAGGAGCTGTTTTTTACTGAGCCTGAGCCTTGAGCAGTCAGCCCGCTATCAAAATTATTGATAAGGTAGGCATATAACACGCCAGTAGAAAATTTCTTGGCTATCAATTTGTTATTCTCGTGTTTTTTTTTTCTTTTGCGTCATATTTACCGCAAATAAACGTATTTTCTTCCTTTCTTTCTTTCTTATCAACATAGAGTAACCCCTTCAAACATACAACTCACATACTCGAATATTTATATAATTAATGTAAGTATACAATATATTGTGAATACATTTTAAAAGAGTAATGGTGGAGTTTCTTGCCCATTCTTGGAGAAGAATTGATTCTAGTCAGAACATCTGACATCTCAACATTACCAACCTCTCGGAAAATGGGTTGGTACCATCTGATGGCCAACTCTAGCACCGCGCGCGCTCATTGGTCAAATCAAATAGCGCGCGCTTCCCCAGCTTCCTGTTACACACTTCCGTCCCTTTTCACGAAATCACTTCCACAGATCGCAGGAAAGCGAGAGAATAAGATGGTATCAAAATCATGCTAAACAACGTTAACTACGTGTTTCCGATACAATTTAATCAGAGGAGCCATAAAATTAATACTATACAACATTTATGTATCTCACACGATAACCAATTTGCAGTTACCGAGGTAATGAACGAGCGAAATGGCAGAGTGAAGAACATATTCAGCTTATACGTTCAGGCTTATTTATTACATCATGCCGTGTAATTGTCGAAGGCTGCTGTAGAGAAATTCCTAGCTGAAATTTCCAGGATAGATGTCACGTTTGGTTGGGACTTCCAATTACGCCGATAAGGTATTTACTTAAATTTCCAAAAAATGTAGCGTCTATTCATTGGGTACCTGACTATGAACTACGTGACGAATAAAATTCTGCAGAGGTAACCTTTTTTTTTTTTTGGATGAGAAATTATAAAATAACTTCTCCCGCTCTGGGCGGACCGGGAGGGCGTGTCAGACTCTTACTGACTAAAACCCACCCGTGTTCCTTCAGTTGCCTGTACGTTGCCAGGGGCCACGGTATCCCTTTCGGACTTTCCCGCAACCCCGGCAGGCATCGGTCCTATCGGACCCCTGCCGTTGTGCTGACATCTCTTTGAGGCGAGCGTGGAACAACAACGCTCCGTCGACCCGGGCCTGGCCCTTATCGGACGGCGAGCTACCCATTGCTCACCGTCCGCAAGGAGAGGTAACTTTTACCCTCATTAAAGAGCCTCAGTGAAATGGCGGCTAGGACAGACTGGATGCGGATGGCGGACGACAGGGTGTTATGGCACAGCTTGGGAGAGGACTATGTCCAGCAGTGGACTGCAATAGGCTGAGTTGTGCCCTAGTAATAATAACCTTATCCCAAATTACGAAAATCCAAAGGAATACAGAAGAAAATATACCCACTTAGTAACAACAGTAATTACGAGTATCATGTCCTACGTGTTACAACAACAGAAACAACAAATGTAAAGAACAATGACCGATTAAGAAACCCCCCCCAAAGCTAAGCAAGCGAGAACTTCCTCAAGATTACGCATATTACATACACAGTAAGAAATTACGTGAAACACAATGACCTGAATACAAATTTTGTTGGTACGTCAAACACACCACGTAACGTTAATGTGTTTGGAGATGAAGCTCTTGTCCCATACATTGAAGGTCGGTAGGTACCACCGCATGTCTCACGAACATCGACAATGACCCAAATTCAAATCTGCCTAGCCTTTTCGAAACTACAATGTTGGAGTCTGCTTCCAATCTAACCAGATGCAGAAGAATACCAGTATTTTACATCGAGCAACTGCCTATCTGACCTCTAAAACCCAGTTACTGGGTAACACGGTACCCCTTGGTAACACTGGTTGTCAGACTTTTGGGCTCCTGAATACCCGTAACGACTGTCAAAGATGTACCTACGAATGGGAGCCGAGGCCAACCGCTTAATGTGCTTTGGTCTCGATATGTAACGAATGGTCCCCATCCACGAAACGACCGCGGCAAGCATAGCTTAACCTTCGTACGGCTGTTATTATTGACCCGCGAGCCGCTCTCATCGACAATGACCCAGTGACAAGGAAATCAAGATTATTATCTTTAATGAATCCCAATAAAGCGTCGTGCACACCAGCGCGACGCGACAGCTCGACGAGACTCTTACAAAACATTTTTTCTAAAAAAAGGCGGCGCGTGACAAGTTGCGCTAGTCTGCACGAGCCTTAAGCCCACGTTCGCACGGACGCAAAAATATCGCAGCGGGATTTTATCGCGCACTGGATTTCCAGCTCTCGGTTTTGAGTCGAGCATTGAGAATCCAACAGAGCACATCCTAGCGCGTCAATAAAGCACACTATTGAATTTCCAAATCTCGGCGCTAAGCAGTGCGTTAAAATACACTGTGAAAACACAGTGAAACACAGCGCCGTGGGAAAAACTCGCCCGTGCGAACCCAGGTTCGCACGGGCGAGTTTTTCCCACGCCGCTGTTTTTTCGCGAACAACGAAAATACGGCCAACTAACTGAATAATTCTTTAATCTCTTTTCGAAAAATTGGTCTCACTGAATTGGTAAGATTATAAAAGTACCTACGCCTACTTACACAAAGTTCCTTTGAAGGAATGATAAATAAATAATTCGTAATTTAATAAAGGTCGGAATCTGAAGACATTGCGGAGAAACAATTACACAAAAATCGCTGTACGCAAGATCTTGGGGACTCTCTTTTGAAATATTAGTAATTTCAGTAGACTGTAATGTATAATATTTAATTATGAGATATACAATACGTATTAAATTTATTATAAACCAGAATACTCACGAAATTTTGCGGATTTATATATTTTTTGGGTTCACTAAAAAGGAAAAACTTATACGTAGAACTAACTCGCACTCAATCTGCGCATTCCCTCAGTACTTGGAAGGTTGGGATCGTTCGTGTGAGTTCGCACGAATAAAAGTCGTACGAAAACACGTTCAAAGTGCACGCGCGGCCTTATTGCTTCGTTCTGAAGTTAATAATGATCATATCAGCCAGTAATTATCCTGTTGTAGCACTGCATTCCATATTGGCGATTACAGCCTTTGTGAATGATCAAAACAAAACAACTCAGCTTTTGTCAATCCAAGCACGACCTAAAGATAGCACTATATTTTATCTCGGAGAACATGCAGGAATCCCACGCGAGAACGATAATATAATTAATTCTACACGCGTGTGGGATTCCCTTTAACGGTAAAAAGTTAAGTTAATTGTCGAGTAAGTATTTAGGGTAACGTAATACCTCAAGCGGTAAGCATTTACTAAGGTGTGGAATTAAGTAAGCTTTGTAATTCGAACAATAGCCTCAAATTGGATCAGGACTTGGGCTGACTTGACCAGTTTTTGAAAGAGGGCAATTAAGGGATTACATAACATAACACCACGCCTCTTTTCCTCGTAGGGTAAGGCAGTGGTCACCAATATTACACTTTCATTTAGCCAATTATTATGTCTCAAGTAATAGAGGGCGAGCCTATTGCCATCAACCGGGCACAAATCCAGACTCCCGGCTGTTCTGATAAATTCATCATTGAAAAATCCAATAACACTGCCCGACCTGGGAGTTGAACCCAAGACTTCATGCTCAGGAATAGCACTTGCGACCACTGGACCACTATTACTGGACCAACGAGACCGGCAAAGGTGTTAGTTACGTAAAAACCAAGCTTGTTTTTTCTGTCGCGCAGTCGGGTAAAAAGAGTACGGCCAGGAGCATCCACCTATGGTCTCATTATGCCTAGGGCATGCATTCCGGAATTCCGTAACAGTTTTGCTGATATTTCAATTCAGGAGTTAAGAGGAATAATATCGTCATTCCGATATTCACAAATTTATGATATTTTGATTATTATTTTTACCTTTTCTAGTCCCAATAATGAAGAAATTTCTGAGATTTCAAAACTATACAGCCCTCCGAACTAGATTCTTCTGAAAATAATAATCAAAATATCAAAAATTTGTGAATTTATCGGAATTACGATATTACTCCTCTCAACTGGTTACAATAATAATGTTCCAACTCTACAAGAACAGCTCGATAAGGAACTAGGTATGTAATGTAATAAAATCTGCAAGAATCTCTCAACTAATTTCGACCTCGCAGGCTTTGACAAAGTAGAAAAAAAATAGCATGTATGATAACGAAAGAGGCCGAGGCGTGTATCTGACAGAAGCTTACAATTAGTACATTTCATGCGTTCTACAGTACTATTATTTATTCTGTGGTTCGAGTGTGGAGATTGAGAGAGTATTTTCCGAATACGAAGTTCACTCTCTGACGAAATGTTAAATGCTTTGTTGTTCATGAGCACACATTATCAAGAACAACGATTCCTCTCAAAGGAATAATTAATTATTATTTAAGTAATTTACTTAATCTCAATGTGATTCACTTCATAGTGAAAATTTTAAGACGGGTGACTATGTAGGTAGGTAGTATGTACGTGAATACTACGATTCAAATATTGTATGTTATTTATTCATAATATGTAATGTTTAATTTATATTGTTTGTCAAATAAGCCTTCTTGATTTTACTGTTTAAAATGTCTAATAAAGCAATAAAGGAGAGATAAAGAAGAAAGAGACACCAAAACAATTAAAAGTTACCAGTTCCGGGATTCCGGAATCAGATCTCCAGTATTGGCCCGCCTTAATTATGCCCTATTTGCGATCGCTAATTGTTTGGACAGGAATTATGTAAAACACATAACCCTGTAGTTCTGTCGCGCAGTCGGGTAAAAAGAGAAGGGCCGGGAGCATCCTCCTATGATCTCATTATGCACTATTTCTAATCGCCAATTAAGTAACCGGTGCTTATAGCACAGGAATCCTGTTAACCTCCTAGTTTAATCCCAGTTGCACATGTCTTGTATCTTACCACTAAGTTATAAAGTTGATCTAAGGTAAAAACCGGCCAAGTGCGAGTCGGACTCGCGCACGAAGGGTTGCGTACCATTATCTATAAAAACGACAAAAAAATCACGTTTTTTGTATGGGAGCCCCCTTAAATATTTATTTTATTCTGTTTTTAGTATTTGTTGTTATAGCGGCAACAGAAATACATCATATCTGTGAAAATTTCAACTGTCTAAATATCACGATTCATGAGATACAGCCTGGTGACAAACGGACAGCGGAGTCTTAGTAATAGGGTCCCGTTGCACCCTTTGGGTACGGAACCCTAAAAATGGAAATAGATTTAAGTCTTGAACAAATAAATATTGTTTATTTAAAGAGTGCGAAGGTAATGGTATTATGGGATGTCGCAACGGTGACCAACCGTTATTTCATGTTAGGTAATTGTTATTCGGCAGCTGCACGTCATTACAGCGACAAGAAGGCTTCCACTCAGCATAATTCTGTGCTATGAGGGACCCACAGCACAGCGCTGATTTTCAGTGGTCACCCGAAATATACGTACGGAAATCAAATCAGGAAACACAGGAGTCCTCCTAGTTTAAGCCCAGTTGCACATGTCTTGTATCTTACCACTAAGTTATAAAGTTTGATCTAAGGTAAAAATGGAAATAGGTTTAAGTCTTGAACAAATAAATATTGTTTATTTAAAGAGCGCAAAGGTTATGGTATTGTGGGACGTCGCAACGGTGACCAACCGTTATTACCTGTATTTTGTTATTTCTTGTATTGTTTTCCTTGTTTTTGTTTAGTGTCTGTGCTTACTAAAATAGTCGTAAGTTTTACTAACAACAATCCAGTTGAGTCTTGGTTACTCGTATAAAGAAAAATTATATTCTATTCTATTATTTTCGTGCCGTCACTGCTATAGTTACTATGTACATTTTCCACGACCGTTTGCACAACACATTTTACGAACTCGTTTAGGAATACGAGAGAATAATTCTCCATGTGTACTTATAAGCTGCAAATTACGTAACAGTCACTCATTGAAGAGTGTAAACCGTTGACCTTCAACCCATCAATAGTTACAGCTGGATAATGGTTATATTTGCGTGATAACCACGATGCATTCCTGCTAATTTCTTACAACGCACTTTACACTTTTTATTTGTTTTCTTTAAATTTATTTTTTACTTGTTGTACAATATGTTGTGTTGTGTGCTAAATTTTTGTATTTTCTTTCTTTATTTTTCTTTATGTCTCTCAACAGTCCAGTCTCTATTAATTAATAATTATCTAAAGCTAAATGTACAACTGTTTAGGGGTTACATTTGCGTGATACGATGCCTTCCTGCTAATTTCTTACAACGCATTTTACACTTTTAATTTGTTTTCTATCTGTTTTTTAATTTCTTTTTTACTTGTTGTACAATATTTTAGCCTTTTAGTCTGTGCTAAATAAATGTATTTTCTTTCTTTCTTTTTCTTTATGTCTCTCAACAGTCAAATATCTAATAATTAATAATTATCTAAGGCTAAACGCACGATGACCCACTACATATATCAAAGTCATATATTATGTAATATAGCGAAAATAATCGTGCAGATTAGTATTTAATTCACACCGATAAAACTGGAAGCGGTATTGAGGTCATTCGAGAACTCACTATCGGTGGAATTCGTACTGCAGGATGTTTTAATAATCGACATATTTTCTAGGATAATTTTATTAGATACCGATGTCGACTTTGACATTTTCTGTCTAGATTCAGAATTTATCCAGCAGAAATATCTCAACACTGCAATCATCGTGGGCACCTAATGGGCACATATAAAACAATATAAAGAAGTTAAATCAAAGTACCGTTGTCACAAAAAGAAAAAACTTACGCTCAGCGAGGTCGTGAATAGGGACCCCTATTGGAGCTCGAAGCAGTTAATACGAAAAAATGCAGGAGAACAAAACGATAAGAAACTAAGTATCAGAAACAGTGTCTACCTTAACTGTTGTTGAATGAATTGCAAGATTCGCAGAACAATTTCCATGCCGACCAGCATAGCTATTCACAACCATTCGATTGGCTTCCGTACCGAATCGAACATTAAAACCAAAACCCGAAATGTTGTCAGTTTAAATCAAATAAACGACCGCTATTCTTCCGACATATGTTGCTGTCTGAGTCCATCAGGTTATCGAAATGTGTCATTTTCGACACGAAAGCCAGACGAATGGTTGTGAATAGCTGTGAGATAGGAAACATCGTGAGGCAATTTGCACACTCACGTAACAGTTTAGCGGACGACTTCTTTAATCATACTTCCATCATGACGTCATCGGTTCTCCGTACGGATGCGATACGGATGTGTACATACAAATATTACTTATTTGTATGTACTACACGACAGACGGCAGCGCAATGCTGACGTTTGTTGGAGAAATTCCAGCCTTCGTTGAAAATTATATCATGATTAGAGAGCCTTTCGTCGCGTTTTCACATACACATAGAGAAACTGATCTATTTAATAAAATAATAAATAAATAAATAATTGTTTATTAATCCAAAATAATACACACAGACACAGTTCAAAACAAGGTGACAAAAATACAATAAGCATATGATTTAGGTTTGTGCACAGAAGATTTAAGTCTACCAAAAATAAGTCTATGCATACAAAATAATGATGAACCCTGCCTCTTAAACTAGGAGACCTGTATCTTAAGAGACAGTGATCGGCCAAAATTGAAATTAAATGGAAATGTAATTTACAAGAGTGAAAGTGTGTCGATTTACTATTTTAAATGTATAATTAATGTTAGTCTTAATCAATATGTGTGAGTGTTGGTGTGTGTTACATGAGTGTGTGTGTGTGGGAAGGGAGTGTAAGTGTGTACCGTGTGTGTATGTGTATTTGAGTATTTAAATGTGTTTGTGTTTTTTCTAGAGGTTGATAGGTCAAGCGATTTATGATAGCAAAGATTCTGTTTTCATATAGTCCTGCAGTACAAGCCAGTCAGATGTTTTTGATTTGACAATAAAAATCTCAATGTGAAAAACTTAGGTGAAGTGAGCTGTCAAAGTGTCTAGCATCGGCACAGATGAATACAGACGGTTCACTCCGCGTTTTAGGTATGATGCTGCAAGTACGCGGCGGGCTCGCCTTATTCGGCCAATTCTGTGAGTGTAACGTAGACAGAAGATCTAAGAGTTACGCGATAGAAAGACAGGCAACTTCTAGGTGAACTGAACAGTAGGTAATAGGGATGTTGCCTCGGTAAAAAAAAAAACGATTTAGTCCGTCGTCCAATATTTTTTAATAATCTATATAACGGACAAAACAAGTTTTTTGTCGTCATCCCTATTAAGGCTGTACGACCTGAATTGCACTTTATTGTGTCGTAGCAAGAGTCGCTTTTTAATTAAATGAGTGAACCATCTGTTTTAATCTGTGGCATTAGGCGGAATGACAGCTCACTTCAAGTTCAGTTCACCTAAGTTTTCACGGTCAAGAACGAGCAACGACCACCACTACACTTATTCATTGGATTTTGGCGTTTTCAGACATTATAATTTCAGGTTTCCTTACGATATTTTCTTTTGCTTCACCGTTAGTCAAACATGCCTGAAAAGTTTTTCAATTTTACATGAGACCTTCATGTAAAATTGAAAAACTAATTGGGTTCAGGAATCCAGGTTCGCATTCTAACCAGCAATTTTCTACTCGAGAGGTCCCCATGACCTCAAACGTTATTTAACCTCAAAATTATTTAATTAAAAAATTAATTAATTTCTATACATAGACTACGTGATTAGAACTTACCTCATCAGCATCAGTTACCCTACTAAACTCGTTAACTAATCCATTTATAACAATTTATCATCACAACGAAATCTTCATTTGACTAAATTCTTAGTAAACAGATTAGAATCTTAGGCCTCATTTACGGAGACGCGGGGCGTCGCGCGTTGCGTTGAGCGGCGCGGCCCGCACTGAATTCAAATATATGGCGTTGTATGAGTGCGTTTACGGAGAAGCGATTTTAGACGCGTTTGTTTGAATTATGGCGTTTTTTGCGGCCGAGCCCGCGGATGGCACCGACGCGTCCCACGCGGCGTTTATCGCGGCGGCGCACGCAGCGGCAATTCTCGATGAAGCTATGCCCGCCGCGTGCTTCGCTACACGCTTGAGGATTCGCCGCGGGCGCCGCGGCGGGCACCGCCACGCTTCCCGTCTCGCTTCTCTATGAACATGGTCGTATATTGCTATAAGTTTGTGTTTACGCGTGCGATGATGCGTGCCGCTTCACGCGCCGCCCCACCGTAAACAGAAAAAACGTCCGACGCGCCGCGAGACGCCACGCCACACGCGACGCGAGACGCCCCGCGTCTCCGTAAATGAGGCCTTAGGCCCGTCGTCCACGAGGCTACTCGAAAGTAACCAGTGACAATCTCAAATCAGCAATGAGTAGCCAGAATGTCACAGCACTATTATTTCAATGGCGGTCAGTTCACGATCACGACGGGACTACCTACTAACGCGTTATTGAGGGGGAAGCGACAGAGCAGCACGCAACATTCAAATATTACGTTTTTTTGCAATTTACAGGTCAGTGTCATGTTGTACGTTGATAAATATATGTATAATTCGCGACCATAACAAAAATGTATTTACAGAGCTATAATTATTATCATTAGAATCATCAATACAACTCTCTAAGATTTTTTTTATTTATTCTGGCGTTTAAGTTTATGATTGGTTACGTCGCCGAACGACTGTTGAAATTCTAGTGCTGTGACATTCTGGCTACGCATTGGTGATTTGAGTTTGGATTTGGAACACAACTAACACGTTACTCTTGAGTAACGTCGTGAACGATTGGCCTTACAAAAGATGTATGTAGAACATTATCCGACAGTGTTACCACATAAGTTAACTAAATATGTGAAAACTTAGTAAATATGTTTAGTGAAGTCCAGTTTTCTTATCATTAAGTAGAACGTGGAATTTTAGTGTGACGACTGATAAGAGTTGTTTATTTTGTTTGTAATGGTTTTAAAGTAAAAAGTGTTGGAACCGATTCTAATAGTTGATAAGAGAACAATAATAATATGTATATACGTGTAGATAAATGTTAGCGATAGAACTTTCTAAGGCACTTGTCCCACGGCAACTAACGAGAAGCAAATAGAGCCAGCAACTAAAACAGAGTTGGTGAGCAACGAGCAGCGATTACTTACTGGTATGGTATGCCTATGAACCAAGCGTGAGTCTATAAGCGAGGTTTCTGCCCGCCAAGCGAGCATCGCTGAGGTCCCAAAAAAATTAAATTAAGCCATGAATACGCGTTTTAATTGCGAATATGCAACAACAACTCAACTGCAACACTAACTCCTTTTAATCATAGTGAATATGTATATACGTGTAGATACATGTTAGCGATAGGACTTTCTAAGGCACCTGTCCCACGGCAACTAACGAGAAGCAAATAGAGCCAGCAACTAAAACAGAGTTGGTGAGAAACTAGCAGCGATTACTTACTGGTATGGTATGCCCATGAACCAAGCGTGAGTCTATAAGCGAGGCTTCTGCCCACCAAGGGAGCATCATTGAGCTCACTAAAACTTTAAATTAAGCCATGAATACGCGTTTTAACTGCGAATATGCAACAACAAGGGCGCAACTGCGATAGTAGTTATCACTACAATATCTCACTAAAACTTCAAATTAAGCCATGAATCTGCGTTTTAATTGGGAAACCAAGGGAAAGCTATGGAATAGATTAACTATTTAGTAGAAGAACTACTACAAACTTCTTTTGGAGTCCCAGTTATTGATAATCAGATAAAAATACTAATAAATAAAAAATAGGTACTTGTAAGGTCATAAAAAGGCGTTTGGGAGGCATTAATAATATGAAAGAACCTTACAGCCTAGTACCACACTACCAAAACATAAGTGTTGCTCCCGCAACATGCAACAGCAATGCAACTGCAATACTAACTCCATTTAATCATAGTGAATCTCCAGCGGTTCAGACCGCTTTAGTAGTTAACGCAACAATTTCTCACTAAAACTTCAAATTAAGCGATGAATCCGCGTTTTAATTGCGGTTGCGAGACCGCGGCTTTTCGAATTCAAATTACTTTGAACTTTAGGTACTGTAATTGGTATTAGTGAGAAACTATAGTGCATTATAAATGGGAGAAGGCAAAAGTTTCGATACAATAACTAACTATAAATTGAACGTTAATGAACTTAAGTGAGCGAGCATAATGATTAATTAGGTGACAGGAGAGGAAAGCTTGTAGAACAGCAAATTACACAGAAGTTACATATATATACATAAGTATACATATATAGAAAATATGTTACATAGACGCTCTAGTTAAATATAACAAATCTTACCTAACAAATTCATTCCAAGTAGTCAAAATAGAAAATGTCGAAAGTTGTGCTTTACCTATCACATGGAGTCCCACAAGGATCTATATTGGGGCCGTTATTATTTTGAATATACATATATAATTTAATAGAGCTAGGACTGCATGGTAATTTAACTTTATACGCAGATGACACATACTTGTCCTAGCCCGAAAATAAATATGAGGGCCTAGCTAGACAAGCGACAAGTTTCGTATAATTTCTACGACTTTCAACAGGATTAACATATGCTTTTTGGTAGCTTACGCCAATCCAATACATTTTTGACTTTTCCATCATCGTTATCTCTGATAGAATATCACTTTGTCTAGGTCCTAAGATCACTTGCGGAAAGAACATAGCATAATCAGCCTATAATTTTTCCACTGCTGGGACACAGTCGGCCGTAATCCACCACGCGGGTCCAGTGCGAGTTGGTAGATGTCACATGTCTTCGAATTTTGGTTCTAGGACAGAACATATTAAGGTTCAATATCCTACAATACTTTACCCACATTTTTGGCTGTCCCAACCTTCCTCAACAATTTGTAAAAATAAAACAAAATTCACTTCATACATTGTGGTAGGAAAAAGAATTCAGAATACATTGAATACAAAGTGTGTATCTACAATACTTTGTAACATATTTAGTCAAAAGCAACGAGAATATGAAATAAACCTTGTTTCATATTCATCTCGGAACTTTTGGAACATTCTTATCTGCTTAGCAACAAAAACTTTGTTTATTAGAGTATCTACAAAAATAATTTCGTTGAGTAAATTGTTTTTCAAGTTTTGTGACTGAGGAATTGAGTAATGTTGTTTTGATTATATCCATCCCTCGTGATCACAAGGTTAGTAGACTACACTACAAATCTACAAATAGATGGTAAGTATACAATAATATAGAGAAAAAATATAAAATAAATCCCATTAAGATAAGGTACAAATAAGCTCACAGACAAAGGCTGAGAAAAAATCCGGAATCCCGAAAAAAGATATTAAAAATGTATATTAGCTACATATTCTTTCATGGAAATATTTATAATTTCAGCCAAGACCAATATCAGTATCTTTTAAGTATTCAGTAAAATTGGCTTCTTCATCTTTTGATATATTTTAATACACCACGTTTTCATAAAAGATGATAATTTTATTTTTACCATTATTAAAAGAGATTGGTATGGGAAGCACAACGTTTCGTAGATCTCGAAATACGCAAATATAACAGTGATTTAATCATTTGAAAACAGAAGACAACAAGATTCATCTATAACGCTCCAGTAGGACAAATTATCCAAATGAACACCAAATAGCTAACAAACAATCCCGCAAAAGACTTCTTCAAAGTTTCGAAGCACCATTATCCTCTAACAATTGCTAATATTAAACGCAACTAACTTAGTTATGCAGTCTACTGCATCTCAGTACCAAATCCCTTTAAAGTGCCGTTGAATGTTTCACCAAAGGGGGTCATTCAACTTGAGAGAATTCACCGAGATAACTTCCTTAGACAATTTTCTTCGGTAAAACAAAAGTTTTTATGACATCACTGATGTTTTCAAAGTTAAGTTTTCGTGTCTGCGTTTTCTGGAAATAACGGTTTGAGAAGTTTTTCTTGGGTAAATGGCTTTTGAAAAATAATTAGTATTTTTTATGAATAGTCGAGCAGAGACTAGAAACTATTAAATGAACCGTAGTTATCTACGTAATGGATGGAGCAGGAAGAGAAGACACTGCACAATTACAAAGGAAAATTGTAGATGCAAATTTGGCCATAGTTAGGTACCTACCTACGTCCATTAAGTGTAGTACAACCTCTTACGTAAAAGCAATAAATCTGCCTAGCCTTTTCCCAACTATGTTGGAGTCGGCTTCGAGTCTAACCGGATGCAGCTGAATTAAAGTATTTTACATGGAGCGACTGCCTATATTACTGGGTTACCCAGGGTACCCAGTTACTGTGTAACACGATATACCGATAATAGTACAAATAATAATCAACACATAAATAAAAAGTACGAGTAAATACTGTTGATTGAAGAAAAGTCAAAAGACGAAAACGGATAACCACTATTAAACAAGACGAAGCATATTCAAACAACATTACCATAGATTGTAGCCGTCGAAAATTTTCACTGTTGATTAATTTAATGAAGTCAAATATGTACAGAAACAAAGTGGGTAGCTAACGAAGTCTTCAGTCACCTCCAGCAACCAAAGAAATATAATTACTGTCAACAGCCAAGTGACGTCACGAGTAATTAAGAACGTGACAGTGAGTGAATTTCTTTTTGATTTTGGCAGCAAGTATTTTGTTTTTTTATTGTGGTTGAATGATTTATGGATGCGTCAAATTACAAGTCACCCTATATATGAAATCTTAGGTAACAATGATATGAGTGATCGAGTTATTGCCTTTAAATGATAGATAAGTCATACTATAATAAAATCTTTGGATTGGCTATAAGACGAGGGGAATACTCGTTAATCAATGGATAGACTGTGTGAAGGGAAGGATGATATGGCCAGAAAGACGGTTAATACTGAAATTACGACTGGTAGGGACGGCATGGAAGCATGTTACGAAGACCCAAAAAACAAAAACAAAAAAAAACCCCAAATAAAGAACAAAAGGATGATTATAAATCGGTAAGGACACTGAACGAGACACAAAACAGAAGTTTTATAGTTATTACGTCTGCGAGCGTTTTGTGTCCAACAAAGTGTTAAGCTTCTTAAGCTCAAAAAGAATTCTAAAGATTCCAACATGGGTATCGTGAAGACGAATAGATTCTGATAGCTAACTAATGAACAGAACTAATTAATATGCATTATTTATCTTCTTTCACACAAAGAAGCCGTTAAACGGTGCAATACAATGCAGTAATCGTTTATTTTCGTTCCCACATCACCACGCCAGAAACCAACATAAATTTTACTCCGTACTGACAAATGACGTCACTACCAATTATAAACGCGAGTGGGACAGAAATATTTTGACAAAATGTGGGAAACCAACGGAACTCTTAACTAGGGATATTTTGAGGCACTCATTTAAAGGGAATGACGACATATTCGTTTTAATAAGGCTTTCTCAGCTAAAAGATTAATTAAATCTTGAGGTTGCCGAATTTTTGCCCGACTACAAAGAAAATATAATATGTAAATAGGATATCGGAATCACTTTTACAAGTCATATTAAAAAAAAATAAGCTGGATGGAGTCAACATTTCCTATCTGACTTGACTACCCCTGAGAAGAATTATTTTATATAATACTATACATATACTTTGGTGACGGTTACCTAAAATAAGTTTACTTAATATTTGTTGTCTGTTCTCATGTAAGTGGCTTTTGTCTTTTATGAGAATAAATGATAATGGTATTTTGAGGAAAGAACCACGTACATTTGAGTGAATCAGATCTGGGTGTTTCTTGAATGCTTGCACTGACTGTCCAGTCAGTGCAAGCATTCAAGAAACACCCAGCATTTGTCAGTAAGAAGGGATTATCTATCACCGTGAAATCTTTAATAACGTCAATGTGCCAACTTATATTAGTTATGTTATTCAATCAATCAAATAGTTATCAATCAACTCAGCCTATCGCAGTCCACTGCTGGACATAGGGCTCTCCCAGGCTGCGCCACAACAGCCTGTCCGCCGCCTTTCGCATCCATTCTGTCCCAACCACTTTCTTAAGGTCGTCGGTCCATCGAGGTGGGGTGCGCTGGGGTGGGCTAGGGTGCGTCCCACGCTTGCCGGTACACG
The DNA here is from genome assembly GCA_949128155.2 of Xanthia icteritia. Taxonomy (NCBI): domain Eukaryota; kingdom Metazoa; phylum Arthropoda; class Insecta; order Lepidoptera; family Noctuidae; genus Xanthia; species Xanthia icteritia. The sequence continues at coordinate 6,692,967 of OX421942.2, read as the reverse complement.
GTCTCCACTCCAGGATTCGTTCTGTTATTGACTGATTTAAATCGCCAGTCTTGATATTCGTAGTTGGAGTTTCAGAAAATACTTAAGAGGGAACAGGGGCTGCGAGGATATTGAAAAATAGGTATTTGAAAAAACTACTGCCGTCGTCTTACCTCAAGTCTGCCTCCGTAGAGAGTGCGATAGGGACAGCTGCAGCTCAGACCGATTATATCACAAAAAAAAATTGACGAGATCGACGTTTCGTATTCCCCTTTTTTCTCCTCGAAAACAGAGCCGATTAAATTATTTTTAAGAAAGAGTATGTCTAGGTTCCTATCTATTTCTTTTATGTTAAAAACTTTTCGAATTTGTCTGGTAGTCCTCTAATCACGGCGGTAAAAATGGGGCATTTTTTGTAATTTTTGGAGGGTCATATTTTCTTTACCAATAAGTTGATGAAAAAAAGGAAATAATAGGGACGTGTCTACAGCAGACCTTATTTCAGGGGAAAAAATGAATGCTCTAGAGGCATTATTCAGGAAGAAAAAAGAGGAAATACATTTGTATGGAGATTCGCAGGCCCTGTTCCCTCTTAATGCAAAATATTTATTCTCACAAAATTCAGCATGACGTAGCAAGTGCGTAACTCTGCCCTAAAAATAGAAGTTACTTTATTAAACCGCAATATTGAGACTTCTCAGAAAATTTAGGTAATGAATGTGTAATTTTAATAATTTAATATATGTATCCAAGTGTTGCCGGGAAAAAAACATGAAATACTTGGAAAGATGACGCAGTAAAGTAGGTTATAACTAGGTCCTATGTATGTCAGACCTAAAAGTAGATGTTACTTTATTGAACCGCAACAAAATTCTCAGAAATGTAAGCTCATATTAAATCGTTTTATTAACCGACTTCAAAAAAAGGAGGTTATATGTTCGACTGTATGTATTTTTTTTTTTTTTTTTTATGTATGTTCACCGATTTCTCCGCCAATTGTCAACCGATTTTGAAAATTCTATTTTTATTCGTAAGGGTATACTCCTGAGGTGGTCCCATATTAATATTGTGAAGATTTGATGTATACTTTGGGAGATAAACGAAGGAACTCCTCAAAAACAAACAGTACACGTAATGTGATTTGGATATTGTACTAAAGATCAAAAATAATTGCTGGTTCTATCTATCCATCCGTGGTGAACTAATTATAGTCTTCGAAATTTCAATCATTCCACTTTGCCCCATCAAGTCGCCACTGGTGGGGCAAATGCATTCTGCCCCATGGCAAGTATTCTTCCCCACAAGGGTTGGCACCTTAGAATTTGTGTAAGTAGGTATGCTCGTATTTAATATTTGATTGGAAAAGAAAGAAATTTATATGTAAGTAAAATGTAACTAGGACTTGTATTCATTTAGATTTTATTTTATTTGTAACAAATCGTGTAATTAACGTATGATTTACAACCCGATTCCTTCCAGAAACAACTAGTAAATAAAAATTAATAATAAAATAATAATACCAGCCTATTACTGTTCCACTGCAGGGCAAAGGCCTCGTCTAATACAGAGAAGGCACGAGCACTGATCAACACGCTTGCTCAAAACGGGTTGGTGATTTCAGACTAATATTAACTATAAGTCCATGTGTCCTCACGATGTTTTCCTTCACTGATGTCAATAATGTCCAAGATAAACTCAGAAAGTTCATATGAATTGAAAAAGTCACATTAGAACCCACAACCTCATGCATGAGAGGCGAGGCCTTAACCTCTGGGCCATCATAACATATAAAATTACCAAAAAATATATATTTTACTTAACTATACATTTCTTTCTTTTCCAAACAAATATAAAATACGAGCATACCTACCTACACATTTCTAAGGTGCCAACCCTAGTGGGGCAGAATCCATAAAGATTTTAGACTAGTGGAATCTGCCCCACCAAGTCGAACTAGTGGGGCATATTCCACTGAAAATTTTTTGGCATTCCTATTTGCCCCACCAGCGGGGCGCTCGGAATGTTTCGTTAATTTTTGAGAAATCTTTTGTTATGTTTCCATTATTCGACTGGTATACGAATTTGTGCGGGGTAGGTATAAACACAACTAAAAAGTGAAAAATAAAAACTTTTTTACAAAAAAAAACAACCGACTTCCAAAAAAAACACTTAAAAGAGAAAAATAACTTGAATTTCGGAAGTCGGTGGCAAAAACGAAAATACAGATCCATATAGTTATATTTTAAGATGGTTCGCAGTTCGCATAGTTGAAGCCGTGATATAGTTATATCCCTAGGGAAATAGTTATGAATTGCTTTCATATATATTACGGTAGGTATATTTTACTATATATGTATCTAATAAAATACTATTGTTTTTGCCACCGACTTCCGAAATTCAAGTTATTTTTCTCTTTTAAGTGTTTTTTTTGGAAGTCGGTTGTTTTTTTTTGTAAAAAAGTTTTTATTACTCATGCGATCCAAAAAGTTACAGGAGGAAAATGTACCAAAAAGGTACGTACCTATCTATATACTAAAAATTAAATGCTGTTCGTTGGTAAGAACGATTGGACAACACTTCAGAACGGCTGGACCTATTTGGCAATTTTTTGTTTTAAAATGTTCGTAATATTCCGAATCAGGTTCTTACGGAAAGAAAAATGAGGAAAGTTGCCAATTTTGTGATGAATGATTGAAATTTGAACATAGAAATTTGGTTTAAGTACAATTCTACATACATTATGATTAATATTACCTATAGGTACATTTTGCCTGAATGGAACCCGATCTAATTTCTCTACAACGCAACACACTGACTGAAGCCCTTGTGTAATCAGCTGTTTAAAGTTACGAAATAATAGGTAACAATGGACCTTACTTAACGGTACTTAAACGGGATACTGTGTGTTTTGACGTTGTTCGAGATTTTGTAACTTTGAAAGAGCTTGTTTGTAAAACTAAGTCGATGTTTGACATGTGAAAATTATTTAAATCTTCTTGTTTTCTTACTTTTTTCGGTCTTGAAAGAATATGGTTACTTTGTATGAGTCCTTGTGTAACCGTTTTGTTATTGTCAAGATCTATGTTCTAACCTTTCTGTTACAGTTACAAGTGATTCTTGGCAAATTCTATTTTTATTCCAGGATTCAGATTTATTTCTTCAATTATTATTTAATTCACTGAAAATTTTAGCACTACTGTTATTATTTTTCTGAATTAATAATATTTTCGTAATTCCTCTTTTCTAACCCTAAAATTCCTTACCCAAACTTCATTTAATTCGTGTGAATACCGTCACATCTCCACCCAAACTTATTGGCCAAACACGATCGCAACGACAATCATTGTATCGAACTACGCAGCAATACGCACTGGCAGTCGCATTGCGCTCAGCTGACCAATTAGCCGCATGATTACAATGCACTGTTACTGCATTCAATAGTCGACAGAATGTCTCATTATTGACGCTAATTTTGACGTTAAATTAGCTAGGTATTCATTTGAGTGTTATGGACTCGTGTTTCAATGTTTATGAAGTCGTAAAACATGCAGTTTAATAACTTAAGATGGATACTCAACAAAATTTTCGTGGAAGTTGTAAGTCACTACTTAATTGATTTGTTTAACATAGATAAAGGAAAATAAAATTCTCAAAAAAAAAAAATAAGATTGCGCTTTGTCATGCCAGAACGTAGGTATTACACCAGTCAGAATTTGAATAAATAAAAAAAAAACAAAAAATAAAATCTATCTTGATCAATCGATCAATCTGTGGTGCATAACAATGGTTTTGAATCTAGCAAAAATCACTTAGTTCGGGTTTTCTCCAGAATTTAAGTAATATACAATATACATAAATATCTATACCCAAATCTAAATCCTTCAAAAGATATAGGTACAACTCCGCAAACATTTCAACGAATTACCAACCCAAAGATCTAAACGATACAAGAGCAGAAATTGGAGCAACTTCAACATAAAACAAAAGACACACAGCGTAGGTATTAAACTTAATAGATGTGTTCAAACTGATGGCACTTTTAAGAAGACCTTCGGCCCCAGACAAATGACACTATTGTCAATAATAAGTGCAATAAAGAGAATGCTTAAATGAATCTGGCACAAGGTTTGCACTTTGAGCACTGGTAAATATATTGCGACGTAATACTGCATTCCGGAATACCACTGGCGAGAATTTCTTTGTCACTTTTGTGTGAAATTATAGTGACCTACATTCTTTTCCCTTGAATGGAATAATTTGATAATAATTGGAAAAGTTCAACTTGTCATCATCGTTCTCATATCCTTGTCCCAATTTATTTGGATCGGTGCAATATACAGTGTGGATTTTTGAGATATGACAGTAAGGACGGTCCTCCACCGTTGTCTCTACAAGAAAACGGTCTTAGGAGACTGCCCTTAACTTTTTAAGACATTTTAACTCGCATTCACATATTTTGAAAAAAATTAGTCAGCAAAAAAATGGGCAGTTTTCACAAAAACTTTTTTTGATGCCAATCAATCCTGTTTCTTATAAGGATCAAAAAACTCTATTAGACCAACTGAAGTTTGTGTACTAGAAAAGTCAGAAATCGCCTCATAATTCGTTTGTTAACTGTGCGATTTAAATGGAATATTTTAATATTTCTCTAGAAGAGTCTATATGCCATAAACCTATTGGCAAAATCCCTCCTTCGACTTTTGTCCCCTCCCCCCCTAAGATAAAATTATACTCGAAACTGACCAAATTGTAACTGTAGAATGAAGGTACGGTATTACTCCAATATTCTGTAAAAAGGAAACGAAGAATAACTCTTTTCATCTCCTTGCATGATACCCGCAAAAATATTAGTCGAGAGTCACATCAAACAGTTTACAAAATCAAAAATAGAAAAAGTATTTCAGCATCATTTGCCTAGCCTTTTCCCAGCTATGTTGGGCTCGATTTTCAATCTAACCGGATGCAGCTGTAAACTATTATTTTACATGGAGCGACTGACTATCTGACCTCCTCTGAGAAGTATTTCAGCGTACAGGGAGGTAAACAAATGAAATATTTTGTATTTTAATCGGTGTAATTACTCAATTATTCCAATGATCTAAATGGTTAAGTTATCAATGCTTTTTTTCAGAAAATTTAATTGTCCATATATTCAAATTTCAGCTGTCACTCTATGACAGTTGTAAGAAATGGTTAAATGACGGCAATTCCCTAACAGTACTAAAGTAATTCTTGGTAGGTATTTATTCACTGCATTGACTACAGTCCGGCCGTCGAGAGAATGCGTTCTTGACACCTGTCAGTTTCAGACTAACGAATATCTGTTTTGCGAATTTGATCCTTATTATTAATAGAAATTGTCGAACTGACAGCTGTCAGGAACGCACTCTCTGATCGGCCGGACTGTAGTCACGAATTTACAATACAGCTTCCAATGTAAATCCGTAATCACAGCATGTAACAATTCAGAATTCAAGTGCTCCTAACTATCTTAACTTGAGGACATGCTAGGGACAGTACTAACAAAGACAATTATGTTCTAGATTCTACGTGCCTGCAGGTGGAACATTTAGGTCAATATTGTCTATGTCTTAACAAAGTCCAGTCTACAGAGATGTGATTACGGTACATCTCCATTAACGTATGAATTTAATTACAGTGCAGCTGATGATGGAATAGAAGTGCATTGCTCAATATTAGCCGTGTTATAGCCATTTCATACAAATGTCAAAGAATGACAGTAAGTGATTTGAATATACGGACAATTTAAGTTGGTAGTAATTAATTTCCTTGACTTTACATAGCATAATATGGTGGGTAAATTGGCATTTTGCGGAAGGAAAAATATTCGGTTACACTTTAAGCTTTTGGCACGGAGTCAACAGTAAAGTTTCTTTTATGAAAAGAAGTGCGAACTTTTTTACAAAATGTAGACCACACGCCCCACGTTAGGCTGGTCTATACACTTACCATTGCAAAACCAACTAATGACCGTATTAGCTTGCATAGTCCATTATTACAAGCTTCTTTAAACAAAACACGATGCAATCACTAACTTACTATAGATCGTTCCCAATGCTTCTAGATTACTAGCTTCTGCCCGTGACTCCGCCCTCGTGAAATTTCTTGTTCCCCCGATCATCAACAGCACAGCATCTCGCATCGGCTGCCGCTATTACCACATATTATATTTTCATTTCATCCCTTTTTTTTTTTTTTTTTTTGGGTGGGAAATTATCAAATAACTTCTCCCGCTCTGGGTGGAGCGGGAGGGCGTGTCAGACTCTTACTGACTAAAACCCACCCGTGTTCCTTCCGTTGCCTGTACGTTGCCAGGTGCCACGGTATCCCTTTCAGACTTTCCCGCAACCCCGGCAGGCATCGGTCCTATCGGACCCCTTCACTTGCTGACATCTCTTTGAGGCGCGCGTGGAACACAACGCGCCGTCGATCTGGGCCTGGTCCTTATCGAATGGCGAGCTACCCATTGCTCACCGTCCGCAAGCCCGCGCCTACGGTGGCCGGGAATCGGCCTGCGATTCCCGACGCCCAGGGCGTCTCCTGCGGCGGCTAGGGGCGTGAGGGCGCGAAATTTGCCTCTCCCTCACGCGTTCTGCCTCCTCCTTCGCGAGCATTACTGCTTCGCAGAAGGAGGTGACGGCCTCCCATGCCCTCTCGCTCCGTACCATGGCCTGGACTAGGGCCGGACGCGAGAGATCCCCGCCGCCGATCGCCTCCACGAGGACACGGCGATGCTCTGCCCAAGCCGGACAGACCTCCACCGTATGCTCAACCGTGTCCTCCGGGCGATCCACGCAGTGATGACACCCGGGCGTTTCCTCCCGCCTGATACGGAACAGGGACCTCCCGAAACAACCATGTCCGGTGAGAACCTGCGTTAGGCGGAAGTTGAGGACGCCGTGGCGCCTCTCTAGCCACTCCTCAAAGAGGGGACTTATCGCCGCAATAGTGGCGTGCCCATTCATTTCATCCCTATCTAATTATATTATTATTTATCAAACAATCGTGCAATATCAAAATTAAAAACATGTAGGTATATTTAATTATACATTTCTGAAATCAAGTTACAATTCAAGTAAACTTCTCAAAACTGTTACTTCGTTTTTGCTCAGCGTTCTTTCAGACACTTTTTCTTTTTGCTTGAACCCTAAGGACCGTAGCGTGATGTTAAATAGCCTATAACCTTCCTCAAGAATTAGGCTATAAATGCAAAAATATTTTTTTCAAATCGCGACTGGTAGTTCCAGAGATTAGCGCATTCAAACAAACAAACTCCTCAGCTTTAGTATTAGTAAGTATAGTGTAGATGCAGTAGCTTCTTTTGTTCGAACTTTTATTAAATTATTAATCACTTAGCAAATGTGAACACATCTTTCTTTATGCGGTGTTAAAAGGATATGGCCGGCTATTCGAGTGGAACATAACCTCGTCGAAACGATAGCGAAGCGAAAAGGCGAGAGGCGAACGGGTTTCCACACAAAACCAGCCATTTTGTGTGGACAAAATGCGGGTTAATACAGATAAGTTTGGCTTATAGAAAGCGCTTTTTATAGGGTAATCAGGGCACATAAATAATTATGGCACGAGCTTACTTCTTACATGCGTTTTGTACACCTGACGCCAAATATTTTTTACGAGATTCGATCCGTAATGCGCTTTTTAACGATATTATCGTGGACGGAAATTTAAAAGCATCTTCATATAATTTCCATACATTTTACTTCCCTGTGTTATTGTGAAACCGTGACGTCCACGTCCACGTTAATATCGTCACGTTAGAAATTATAAAAGCGCTTATTGGGGAAAACAGAGCTCGTCATGATTCTAGTTGCAACTAAAGTTTAGTGCAACTGAACAGATAGCTGTGCTGTTGCGCCATTTCTTCTTCCCAGCTAAAGCACTAGGAAGTGGTGAAGGGTGGGCGTTTTGGGGGACTGTCTTATGTAATTTTGACGATTATTTTGTTGCGTCAATAGAAATACACAATCTTTGAAAATTTCAACTGTCTACCTATTACGGGTCATTATATAAAAACCCACTGACAGACAGATGGGCGGACGAACAGTGGAAGCTTAGTAATAGGGGTTCCGTTTGGCACGTTTCGGGTACTGTATCCTAAAAACAAAATTAGTGTGAATTACTTACATAGTACTTGAATTCCAATAACGTGAACGCTTGGTCTAAAGTCGAATGTCTAAAGAATGGCTTAGCTAAGTGGAATCTGATGCGATGTATCATTAGCGCTCGCTTGCTGTACCTATGTGTTAGTTACTGGCTCTTAGTTCGCCATTTTAGATGATATTACATAGGTTTTGTATCTATGTGAACATAGGACTATAAGTTTCGTAAGTACGTAGGTACGTTGAGGTAACGAACAAGACTGCATTCAGTTTTTCAGGGCTTGATAAATTTTTAAAGGTTAACGTAAACATATTTTTGAAATTACATAAAGGCGCGACGCGATTCTGGTAGAACAATTTGTATGAAGTTGTCATAGCAATTGTTGTACTGTGTCGCGTCAATCATTTCGACAGTTCAACAACATTAATTGCGTTATTTACGTTTTTGAGCAGACACATTTTTCGAACATATGAAACAATATATCAATGGTGATTGATCGTGTGTTACGTAATTAGAGTGCCGATATGTCTTTAGATTATATCCCTCGTTTCGTATTGCTTTCGAATTTCCATGTACGTAGTGTAAGTACCTACTTATTACATTTTTCTTAGTCGGTGATAATCATCACTAATCTGTCATATCTAGTAAGTACTCGGTAATACTACCACAGCATAATAAAGTAACAGTATAATCTCGGCAGTGACCTTGAAATTATTACCTACGGCCGCTCGGTAGATACGGCTAATCGTATGCTTCGGCGCAGGCACGTGCCACGCAGACATGTGTCTGTTCTGCTCTGCGTCTCGTTGTAGTGCCGGCACAGATTTCTGCGCGACGCGTGTAGGTTGTCGCGTGTTTTTTACCACACATCTATTGTTTGTACTAGCTAGGACGCGAATGTGTGTAGCTGCGTCGCAGTGTACGCTCGCGGCCTATGTCTGTATCGCCTGCCCTACCGTGCAAAATCTGTACTGAGCTGACCTGCGTCACCTGCGTCTCAGCATACCCTTAGCTTGAACCTTCCGCGTCCGTGCGTAACTGCCGCGCAGTCGATACAGTGCGTACCGATATTGAAATTTTGGAGCGCGTCGTTTCAGCCGTTTTGTGTGAAGATATAATACTGTTACTTATTTATACTGTGCTACAATAATTCAACAGATAACTAGAATTTGCAATAAAATTCTAGAAGCCACAATATCTGGTCTGTTACGGTTGAATATAACACAAGATTGTTGATAAAAAGGGTTAGCCTGCCATTTAGCTCACGAACTAGCGATTTACTTCAGCCTTGAATAAAATGATAGCGAGCGTTATGGAAAATAAAACGTAAGTAAATATCTACTAGCAAAGACAGGAAGTTTGAATCCAATCATCATTCCAGGGGCAGTATCATTCAGGAGTCATTCTTGCCGCCTATAATGCCTACGATGTTTCCACACTTAGCATGACCACAATAGAAACGGGTTGTGTCGACGGAAGAATAGACAAAATGACAGACTGTGATTGTGCATCTGTTATTTCGTCTATTCTTCAGTCGACATGGTGGTCATGCTACGCGTGCTGGGACATAGGCCTCCTCTCTGTAAGAAGGAGTGGGCCGTATCCACCACGCGAGTCTGACGCGGGTTGGTGGAAGCCTTCGAATCTTTGGTTCTAGGACATAATATTCTCTCCTCATGCAAAGCAATAATAGATCTTCTGGTCGAGTATTTGTGAATATAGAATTCTTAACTGCAATTGTCTTTCTTTTTATATTTAAATATCAGCCGTAAACAGAAAAATGAAGGATAATATACCGTAAAAACGTACCTACCCAGATAACTACATGAAATAAAATTCTCTTTCACAGTTAGAAAATTAATTGAGACCCTTAGCACTCATTCCAGATCTTATCTTTATGACTAACTAGGCCTATTTCAGTCTGGGTCAAAATAACCCCTATCCTTTTATCAAACGAAATTATCTCGGTTTTACCTGACTCTTCATTACCGCTTTATATCCTTGAACAAAGTACGTAAAGTGTAGTAAATTAAAATTATGGTTATTCTAGCCTCTAGGCATGCTAATAGGAAGGTAGCTCGTAAAACTAACATTTATATATATGTTTAAGTTACATTGAGATGTTTCCGTAATAACTTAAGTATGTAACTACAATGTACTTAATATAAATACATATTTTATTACATTTTTGTAAGTTTATTATCAGAATAAACACACGACACTTATTTTTAAATGTCGCAGCATCATGCTGAGATAGGATAGTAGCCTTTTAGCCTCGCACAGGACTTTCTGTTTTTATTTTCCTTTTTACTCTTGTTTTTTTTTTTTGGTTTCAATGAGTGTGTTTAGGTCAATATTCGACTTTTAATGATTTAATACTGAAGATCACGTCTAAATGAGTGGTGTTAATGATTTGGAAAAAATATATAATAAATTAGAGCATTTTCTTAATAATTTAAAATATGAATATTTTAGATTATGTATATATTATATAGTGAAATTAATTTGTAAAGTTATTTGTAACGCGGATAAAAAACTGAGATCACGCAAAATCTATCAAGCGTATTTTTCTGAAACCTTCACCATTCATTTAATTTAATTATTGATCTTTTAATATACGTGTTTTATTAAAATATATTTTGTTTTATGTATAATAAATAAATATTGCGTCTAATTTGAGACAGCGCTCCTTGATGGGCGAGTCCTATTACTGGCTGGACATACGACGCGTCGCGTGAGCTCAATACAGAACACGCAAGCTCACGCAGACTCAAGGTCACTTGCATATATCTGCGTCTTAAGTTGTTGTTTTTGTGAGTAACCTTAAGAAATATCCAAAAGATATCCTGTCGCAGTTTCGCAAGAGTCAAAACTGATAGTAATCTATATCCTTCTTCAAGAGATTCTTGCCGGCTCTTCTCCATAAAAAACATCCAATAAATACCCTCCTTTGCGTCGCGCAGTCGGGTAAAAAGGAATCGTTCGTCTAGCTTCTGACGTTCCATAAGTGCCCCATCAGTTTAGGAGTGAGAAGCGATAACACAAACGCAAAGTCTTGTATTAAAGATTTATTTTTATTTTTTATTAGCCTATATTGTGTTCCACTGCTGGGCAAAGACTACCGATAATTAATCGTAATGTATACTTGCTTCAAAATCGGTGAAGGAAAATATCACGAGGAAATCGGCATGCCTGAGAGATATTCTCGACGGCATGTGAAACCAAGTCAGAGGCCCATCCATGGGCGGTTTTAAAACTCTGACACCAGGTTATTAATTAACCACACGAAAAGAAGAAGAAGATCGTAATGTATTTGGAGATTGCTGTTTGTTAACAATTATCGGGATATCAATTATCCAGAATTCGAGCAGAAAAGTACTGAATTGGATAACACGGAAATACACTTATCCAACAATTGGACCCCGCATTATTGAGTTTCGATCGCTGATAACATTAGCAGGTAGGTAATTGGCTGTGAAGTAACTATTACTATACCGATTTTATATAAAAGTTTAATACAATCAACATCTCCTTCGGTTCACCATCTGCCTAGCCTGTTCCCAACTAAGTCGGAGTCAGTTTCCAGTCTAACCCGATACAGCTGAATACCAGTATTTTACATGGAGTGACTGTGGCATCTCTGCACGGTTTATTTTCAAAAGAATCCTAAGTAATACCTATTATAAATTCGAAAGTGAGTTTGTTTGTTTGTTATGCTTTCACGTCTTAACGCCTGAACAGATTTCGATGAAATTTGGCACACAGGTAGACCATGACCTGAGTTTGGACATGGTATACTTTTTATCCCGGAAATTCGTTCCCGTGGGATAATTTCCGAACTCCACGCGGGGAAGTTGCGGGCGTTAGCTAGTAGTAGATATTTTCAAATTCCCATTTTTCAGGACTAACTCAATATTTGCGGTTTTTCTGCGTTTTGATTTTTAGATTGCCTTGTTATTATAAATTTAGATCGCTGAAGTGAAGCTTCGTGCAGACTAGCGCGACGCGACAGCGCTAAAGCTTCGTGCAGACTAGCGCGACGGGACAGCGCTAAAGCTTCGTGCAGACTAGCGCGACGCGACAGCGCTAAAGCTTCGTGCAGACTAGCGCGACGCGACAGCGCGTTGTTATTCCGTGAAGTTTTCTTAGAATTTGTATTGTACGAATCGCGTCGCGCCGTCGCGTTGCGCTAGTCTGCACGAGGCTTGAATCGGGTTTTAGAATTAAGATAAGATAAGATTGATTAAGCAAATTGATTATCCTAATATATTATAACATTTGCATTGTATAATAATTATACCTGTCGTACCTAAGACGATTTTATATCAAAAATAATTATTACAAACTAGCTGCAGTTCGCGACTTCGCCCACGTGGACCCAATTTGTTTTTTCTAAAGTTACTCCTTATAACATCAGCTATCTGCCAGTGAAAGTCCCGTCAAAATCAGTCAAGCCGTTTCGGAGATTAACCATGCCGGAACAAACAGATTTTTTTAATTTTTTTTTTTTTTTTTGTGTACATTTAGTAAAAGCTGTTAGTTTGACATTACAAACAGACGCTTTAATTTTAAATTAATTTATATGTATGTACATAATTGTGTATAGAGTATGGATGTGACAAGGTTTCATTCACCACATTAAAAGCCCAACATCACATAGTACACTCCGCTGCCCCATGTTCACATCTACCCATTAACAGAATTTATTCATCAAAAGACGTTCGCAGTACAATTGCACATTTGGAACTCTACCCTCATGGTTCCGCGTTTATTATTTAAGCCTGACGAGAATTTACGATTTACATTTAGTAAAATGACGTGAACAATTTGCGAGTGGATTTTGGCAGTGTTAAGTGACACTTTTGGACTCCATTTTAGGGTTGAATAAGCATTGCTCGCATAAAATTAATGACACGGAACGTCAAACATTTTAGTGTTGATTCAAATAAATTCACTTATGAACTAACTTTTGGACAGTTAACTGAAGCTATGGGTGTCAATAAATCCCTACAGATTTTTCGCCTGGGATGATTTTCGAGTATCTCTACGTACACTTATTTCAAGTGGTCTATCATAATCAAAAGGTGTTCAACCCAATCAAAATTCTCGTAATAATATGATAAGGTCGTACAGGTTAATTGGGTGCCTAACAATGAAAACGAGATACAAAATAAGGCAAGTAAGGATCGCTGTAGCCTAGTTCTAAACATAGATAATACAATACAGATTTTCCTACAAAACAGTCCAGCTAAGTATATTCCTGAACTATTTCTCTCAGTCAATGCTCACACAACTGAGACAGCTTGCAAGAATTATTTATGAGTTCGCGGCCGTTTCCCGACCTTAATGATACATTGGCATCGTCTGACTCTCTGAATTCAAGGTTGTTGGTACATTTTCTTATAGGAACAAGTATTCCTTTGATCGAGAACAATCGATATTTTGTTCATAATTCAGAATGGGATTTATCAGATTCTCGAATATAATTAGTACCAAAGAGTTTATGTACCAAGCTGGCTATAGAAAAGTTTAACGATCTGCAATTTAATTATGCAAGACATTTTCGTAAACGATTACGACAAATTTGTTTCATTTTGACAGTTCAAAAACATTCATCGCGTTATTTACGTTGTTGAGCAGATTTTTTTAAGCAATTTGTTTCAAAACGATTCAAATTCCGATTGATCGTGTATTATGTAATTAGGGTACAGGTTCACAATGCCAGAATAACCCGACTAATCAGTGATTAGTCGGGCAATAATTTCAAAAATGGAATAGAATTCTTATGACACAAAGTTTTTTAACGGGACATTAAACGGAGATAGTGGAACAGGTCCTAACCTCACAAGGCCTTTACAGACGGTTTAATGTGAGCCCGTGATTCTTCGCTGATAATGATGCACGCACGAAGGCTATCGAAAATTCAGAGAATATTTCAGAATAGTGTGTCAATACTTGACTCACTAAGCCTGGAGCTAATAGTGCAAAACATTAAGGTTACTTCGTTAATACTGGATTCGTGTTTTGTTTACAATACTATATCATTACTAGCTTCTGCCCGCAACTTCATCCGCGTCGAATTCCTTGTTCCCCCGACCCATCCAGCCCGTCGCATCGCATCGCCTGCCCGCGCTATCACTTTTTCTCAGCTTCTAAGGGTCGTAGTTGTATCCTATAACCTTCTTCAAGAATTGGGCTATCAAATGCAAAAATATTTTTTCAAATCGGACTGGTAGTTCCAGAGATTAGCGCGTTATAGATATAGAGGTGTGGTTGCGTAATAGAAAGAAAAGAAAGAAAATACATTTATTTAGAAAAGAAAGAAAGAAAGAAAAGAAAAATATTTTATTTGGGATACGCACAGGAAATACAAACAGTAAAAAAAATAAAAACAAAATTATATAAAAAATAAAATAAAAAGGGAGCTTAAGTATTAAAAAAAAAACTAACAAAAAAATAACGACCTGTGCGAGGCCATAAAGGCCCCTATCTCAGCGCATAATACGGCGATAATAAATACCACCGCGCTGGTATTCTGATAGGGCCCACTGTGATGCCACGGACACATCTACGGACTTAAATAAATCCCATTAGGGGATTACAAAAAACTTAAAACAAAAATAATAACACAATTTAAAAAAAATATATATATATATATAAATAAAAACCGAAACTATGTACTCGTACAATAAATAATCTAAGAATCCTATGACGCTCGACGTTCCAATATCACTTGTCCATGGTATAGACTATTATCTATGGTGACAAGAGAAGGGACGCGGGCGCACTGCTAATCTGCGAAGCATGAGGCTGTCAAAAAGTAAATTTTGGAAACAAATAGAAATGTTATATTATGGATCAAAATTATATATTTTTTTATATTATATATTATATTTATATTTAGATTATATATTATATTTAGCACAGACTACAAAGTAAAATAATAAGTAACAAGCCGTATTGTAATAAGTTACAAGCCTATCCTCCACGACGATCGTAACATATTTCTCGCCACTGAAACTTAACAGCCCGTTCGCATGAAAACAGTTCGTTGTTTTTACGGTACGTTAATTTCACGATACGTTTTTTTCTGCGGTGATGGCTGATGGCGTATGTACATATTTGTGCGAGCGTTCTCACACGAGTCGGCGGTATCGGATCCAGTAAAACAACGTTACCAAAATTGCCAGGATGGCCCAAATTTTTCGGTTCAGAAAATATAATGTAATGGACGATGGTCGTGTGAACGGGTTTTAATAACTTTTTGGTGGGAAGATCAAACAAGCGCGTAAATACCTTTAGGTCACACTTAATCTGGTAAGCTATTAATTAGGACAAGACATGGACCCATATCTCGGCATATCGATGAGTCTGAATTCTCATCTGGGCTATGTAACAGGCATCTTGATTTGGATTCTGCAAATGCTGGAACTGCAGATGCAAATACTCGTGCCGTATAAACTGGGTATATGAAATGAAGACATCTGTTGGTAAGCTTTCGGATAGTACCATTCACCCAGTTGCCAGGATCTTCTGGTTTTGGGTGGTAAAATTAGCCCTCACAACTTTTTCCATATTTCCATTAAATACACAAATATTGTGTACCAGCTATCCTCAAAAATAGTACTATGACCAAAGCCTTGTTTGCGTGCAATTCATATGAAACGTGAGCAAAAACAATAATTATATACTTAAAAATTACATTGACCTTTTAAAACCACAACTACGTAACTCTACAAGGAAAAAACAATGCTTTCAATACTACCATTGAAGTAGGTATCAATAGCTATTTGTAATGAATGAATTACTGACGTCACAAGCTGCCATAAATAAGTCCGTGACATTAAACTAATTCCCGATAGACCTTGTGAGTAAGTCATCTTTTCGAACTACCCACAAATAAACATGTTTTTATTTTCGGGATTGCGTCAATTTCTGGTTAGATGAACAGCAAGACCTGACAAATGTATTTATTTTTATTTATGATTATTTTTTTGTATGTTCATTCATAATAGGAAAACTAAAAGCAACGTTGTGTACGTGCCTTTAGGGAGAAAAAGCGTAATTTGAGCCTTGTTATCGAGGATTTTTCGAGACATCCATTGGCGTTTTGTTTATTTTAGTTTTGTGTAGGCATGTTACATCAAATATTTTGACGCGGTCAGTACTATAATATAATAAATTAAATACCAAGGGTTATTGACACAATAACACTTGGTATTTATCATATATAATATGACAAAAACGTATGATATAACTTTAAAACCAGATGATATCTTTATCAGACTAATTACTTAAGTTACTTTTAAACAGGCATTAACTCATCAGAAACTTCTAACAACAATGTCATTTTATCATCAAACCACGACGAAACCTCTCAAAACAAATGAACACGTTGATTAAACAAAAGTAACGAAATAATACTAACTTGGTAAATTCATAATAGAGTTATTCCCTTAGGGTTCACACCTAAACAAACTCTGTCAGTTACCAACACTTGTGACGGCTTGTCTAGAACTCTGGACAGTTTTATGTCCACAAAACACAATTTTTTGGGTCTGTTTGGAACACAGCCAGACTTGAAATGGGACATTTAAAAATAGTGGTAAATATTACACAATCGATGTACTATTCTACACACGAATATTTTAAAGAAAGTACGCGTTCGATTTGTTTTAAAAAAAGAATGTGTGTAGCTCGCGGTTGTCGGTGGATTCGTTTAACCAACTGCGAGAATTCAACCGGAACCTAAAACGTTACAGGATTTAAATTTAAATGTCGGGAATTCTAAACTAAAAGTAAAATTGTTGAAACTCGTAACGCGACGACATCCCGAAAGTACAAGTTTCTGAGTTAAAGTTCCAATTTGACTTCGATGCGACAAACTAAGGACTGAGAGTGACCCTCTGGCTAAAGAGGTCAAGAGATCAAATATTACCATCAAGTTGACGTATAGTGGAGACTTTCCCTCCCCTACATCTAACAAAATTACCTCAATTAGAGGAGTTATCAGGAATATTCAACATTGCAGTGGGTATTACGCGATATTTTCTTCTAAAGATAAGCAAGAATATTCCAATTTACCTGAACAATCGCGGCTACCATTAAAATCTATATTTTTTCCGTCTTCAGTCAACGTTTTATCCAACAAAGAATTCGCCTCAATCGCTTTTATCATCCCGAATCACAAATAGCCCCAAAGGAAGGAGATTTTATGAATACAAAAAAAAATGTATTGAATTTTCCTTACAGCTGTCCTAGCGTTATGAAACATTGTTTTATTCATCGAATGTTAGTCGAAAGGAAATCTCGAAATCTCCATTTGTAAGAGTGTTGACACCGATTTTCAGAATTTTTCATGAATCTCGATAGAGGTGTTTTGAAATACTTTTTGTAAGGATTCGCTTTGTTGTTTCGGGTGTTGAATATTTTAAACTAGAATGGCGGTCGACTTGATAAAAAGCTGCAGAGTTCATACGCAAACAATATGCAAATCTAGTGAGCCAGAACATTCAAAGAATGGCCACCGAATTAAACCTCTGTCTCATTCAAATTGTTTCTGAGATTATACTTGAAATAAAAAAAATTATACAACGTTATAAATAGTATATGCGAAACCTGAATATAGTTTGTTCAGAATAAGTAACTGAATCGATTCCAATAATTTTTATACCATGTTATATTTTGTCCCAAAAATATTTAAAATAGGTTACAAGTTGGACACCGAGCGGCACTTAGTACCTATCCGCAATAATACGCGCACAACACAGGTCACGGCAGGTCGTAGCGGCATTAGGCGGTAGGCAGCGCGGGCGCACAGCGGCGCGGGGGTAAAACAACCCCTTCAGTCGCCCGGATGTTACAGGCTGACGCGCACGTGTTGCGCTCCCCGCTCCCGTTTGCGAGCGCGCGGTCGCCGTGCGTACAGTTGTGTTATTGTGTTTCGCTTAATCGGGTGTGAAAAGTATCATTTAACCATGTCTTTTCAATACACAAACGTCCAGTATACAGAGATGGTACGTACACTAATGGTTTGTGGTGATAACGTGTCGTTGGCAGTGCGCGTTGCAGTTTATCACTTACGGCTACATTTACGAATAAAGTACATAATAATATCTACCTACACTTGACCATTATGACAGTCCAAAGCCTGCAAGTGTGATGGAAAATGTTATCACCAGTTAATTACAATACAATATTGCCGTGGGGTTAGGTACCTACTAGCAAACTATTATCAATGAGCGCAAGACGGCCTTGGAGGCGCGCGCGCGCGGGGGCGCCGCGCGGTGACCATGTTTTTGTACGGACAACCAGGTAACAAAACAAGCTTATAACTTTGTGATTTTTCGTGGTACAGTTTTGAAATTTTGTACATAGATTCTTTTCATAAAAATACTAGACAGGTGTTTCGGGTTTCGCATATACTAATTATAACGTTGTATAATCTAGTTCTTGTTACCGTCTATGCCATGAAATTATGCTACCATTTCAATTATCTATCAGTGTCATAGTGTAATCAGAACTATATGTCAAGACCTCATTAGTTTGGTGTCAAACTTCATGTTAATCTAAATGGTTTGTGGTGCACGAGTTTAATTGTTTTGTTCTAATTTAAACGTGATGCCATGAACTCTTGATGCTTTTGACCTATAAGAATAAATTGAGATGCAGTTATTAACTTACAGCGTAACTTTTCTAATTGGCCAAGTAATTTGCATGAAGAACGTAGACGGTGCCTTTTGACAGCGGAAAAGTCTGACTGTTCAACTTTAAGATATTAGGAGGATTTGGAGGAGATACTACTGGAGGAACTTGTATTGTCAAAGGCCGATTCCCGGCCACCGTAAGCGCGGGCCTGCGGATGGTGAGCAATGGGTAGCTCGCGATCCGATAAGGACCAGGCCCGGGTCGACGGCGCGTTGGGTTCCGCGCCTCAAAGAGATGTCAGCACAACTGACGGGGTACGCTAGGCCCGATGCCTGCCGGAGTCGCGGTAAAGTTCGAATGGGATACCGTGGGCCCTGGCAACATACAGGCAACTGAAGGAACACGGGTGGGTTTTATTAAATAAGAGTCTGACACGCCCTCCCAGAGCGGGAGAAAATGTTTGATAATTTCACAACCAAAAAAAAAATTCCTTTTTTTATTCTGAACATCGTCGTTGCGTTGTGGTATTTTTTTGTAATTTACAGAATGTCTTTTAATTCAGTGTGCTTTTGGCAAACCTCCTCCTAACAACTTTTACTGAGTCCTTTCTCTTCCCCAATTTAGCAACTTACTCTATTTGGACCAATTGTGAGCTTCATTTCGTCTTCCCATCTTTTATATTGTCTTCCCCTGTTCCTTTTGCCATCTCTGGGGTACCATTCTGACACAACTTTAACCCCGCTGGTCTTAAAGTAGAATGCCTCTTAACATGTGGCCTGTCCATCTCCACTTTTTTTGGTCTATTTGGGTACAAGAACACCAATAACTTTTGTCTTTTCCCTAATCAGGGTATTTCGTACTGAACTTGTACTGCAGCTGAGATTCAAATCTGTGATAAAGAAAGTCTTGGTGATAGCGGTTTTGAAAGGCAATAACTTCGCTACCGTCAAATAAACAAGATAGTTTGTCCGGTAAGAAGAAAGCGTAGAAATTCGCAACATATCCCTGAATTAGACATGACCGGGGCCTATGATACTCCGGCTATATCTAATTCAGGAGGTTAATACTGGAGGACAGCTGAATCTATATTTAGCTGTCCTCCAGTATAATGATTTGACTGGACATCAGGGGGCCTACCACAATCTTTTTACGAAATAATCTTATTTCAAGAGAGTTTTGTTAAGCTTACAATAACATTACTCAAATTCGTACCATGACCTTCATCGTTCAATATTGTTTTATTCCTACTTAGAACTGGGAAAGAACGAACTACTTATTTGTAAGATTCGTCAATTGCCTGCTATAGTAGAAAAGAAACAACGCTATATGAACTGTATAGCGTTGTCCCTTTCACACGTTGGTCCGATTCGCTAATACGAAGTATGGTCTTGAGGCAAAATAATTATTTTCGTTTACTTAAAAAATATTACTTTGCATTAGAATCTATCTTTTATCAGTAATTTCCATGAAATTGGCACAAATATTAAACGATTTTGTTTTGATACTTAAATGAGAAAAACTATTGAAAAAATTAAAAATTAGCTACGGCTAAGTTGTGACATGTTATGAATCGGGAAAAAATGTGATCTTATCAGAACGAAATTTGAAACTCGATGTAGCGATATTTTTGTTTTCAAGTGGTTATGTGGTTGAACTTATTTTATCTTACTGGCTACAAAGTCGACATGGAATCAAGGTAAGGTTAAACACGGTTACTCAGTGAATAAGTTTTAAAACAACGAAATATTTTTCTGTAATGTTTTGACGAAGATAGTTCGAAACAATATGTGGGCAGACCATTGATATATATTTTTTAATATATCAATGGGGCAGACTCAGTGATTAGTGTTTTGTTATTAATTTTGCAGCCGAAGAGTTAATCGGGTTTCCGGGCGGCAGCTAGAGATACTCTGGGAATTTTTAATTTCAAATAGATGTCAAGAGTAAGTACTCACGAAGTGGCAAGAGATTGCGGAAATATTGATCCCGCAAGGTGATGGCGTTCATAAACATTGGGCTGGCTGGACTAAAGTAACTACCTATAACATTTTATTTTGTCAATTTAAATTACGTAAAATCAAACAAGAAATTAAGTACCCATGTACCAAAATCTACAATTCAATCGGCAAGTTTACGTAAATAAATAAATTTTCCTTCTTTTAAATGACACGAAAATGTAATTTTTTATTATAAATTTGCAAAACAATACTATTTCCGACGAGTCCGAGGAACTTTTATAAGATTGCTAAATTTGACATTAAAACAATATTGCTGGTTGTCAAAAGTCACGTCGTGGTATGAATGGAATGAACTTTTGGAGGTGACGTCACCAAAACCGCTACTAATGTACCATTGTTTTAACATAAAAGTAAGCTTATTTTAAGGACGTCATGGTACGAAAAGTCAAAGTAAGATTAATAATACTGTTATTACAGTTGGTGGTAGGCCCCCAGAATGCAGGTATAGTCATGGTACCTACTAGCTAGATAATATCATCACCACCCTTGGCATTTCTCATCCAATTTCGAGTACAGCTTACAGAAATGTATGAGAAACAGTCTTACTTAATTTTATCACGAGTGGTCTGTATCTTTGTTTTCGTAAAGTAATGCAGGACAACCGCCACGGTTTAAAGAAAGAAAAAGAAAAGAAAGAAAAATAGGTTTATTTGTCACAGAAACACGTGTACAAAAAAAACAACAATATGAACATAAAAACATAACAGAAATATTCGGCAGCTGCACGTCATGACTGTGACAAGAAGGCTTCCACTCAGCATAATGCTGTGATATGGGGGACTCACAGCACAGCGCTGATTTTCAGTGGTCACCCGAAAAATACGTACGGACATCAAGTCAGTAAATAAATATTAGAATTATTAATTATATTATTAATGTGCAGCGGCGCGTGCGGCTCACGAGACCTGCGAGGTCTCGTGACGTCATTTATAGTTTTATATCCAACGTTCCTCAAACTTACTTGCCATAACGGACCCAGTGGAAAAAATTCACTTCCCTATATGCGGGGTCACGTAGTAATGTACACTTACTTTTTTATTCTCAATCTACACTCCATAGGTTTTGGTCGTTAAATAAAGGGAAACAAAAAAAACCACGTGACGTGACAGCTGTCAAGTAACCGACTAAACGTAATACCTGTCACTTCAGTTGCCATGCTACGTTACAGTTGTACTCTTCAATTTAGCAACGTTATAATTTGTTGACGTTTAGAATTGGGCTCTTTACGATAGATAGATTATGAAATATTAGGTACATTATTATTATAAATCTAAATAAAAAATTGTGCTCAAGCAGTTATATCTAACGAAGAATAAATGCTAAAGTTTAACATACATTAAGAGGAAACTATTGCAAAAAATTTACGACCCGTCCGAGAGAATGCGTTCCCGTCAGCTTTCAGTAGGACAATTACTAGTAGTAATAAGGATCAAATTCGCAAAACACATATTCGTTAGTATGTAATTGACAGCTGTCAAGAATGCATTCTCTCGAAGGCCGAACTGTAAGTAAGAAATTTTGGACTCTCTCAGTCCACAATAGAGAATTTCAAACCAGATATAGTGCCGGTTTTGGGCGATATATATTTTCATTTCGTTTAGAGACCATAAAAGAGCGAAAATACCAAGCACTGATGTACTAGACGCCTCGAGAATATTAAACTGGATGGTACAGCTTTCATCAAAACTAAACATGAGATTGGGTAAGTACCTATATAGCTTTTTCTTTTTTATGACGTAATATACCGTTACGCCTATAAACCTGAAACAGCAAGCCTGTTATCTAGTCTTGAAGCAACAAAACAGCAAACACGATGAGGTTTTAGTACACACATTTTGGTGTTCAGCAAAATCATTTGAAAAGTCAAGCTTACACTAAGCTTTTAGTTAGAAAGACACTTACGAAAAATACTGAACATATAACGTGAAAATTTCCTGATGCTGATCATTCGGAATACGGAAGTTACATCGAGAATAGGTACTTAATCGCGAATAAAAGTGCAAGACAAAGAATTTCACAAATTATTAAAGTAATCCTTTATAAGGATCCGAGTGACTTCCAAGCCAATCGTGCTGAATGAGCCTACAGCCCCAACCTCTCAGACATTAGATAATATTTCACATCAGCCATTATTATATTTCGAGGGAAGATGATAATGATTTGATGATGTTGCCATGTATGCAAATCAATTACTGATATTCGTAGGAGGAACAATATATTTTTTTACATGCGGAAGAATGGGTACAAATAAGTTAATATATTCAAATTCACGATTTTTTTGTAACTATTGAATTTTTGCCACTAGCTAGAAAAACCCGCAGTACATTTAAAACAAAATGTATTGTTTTCAAATATGTCCGCCAAACATTAACCGAAACCAATAAAGATAAGTAAATAATTAATTTTAATACCCATTGCTCTCTGATCTTTACAAAACCCAAATAATGATACCTATTTGAGGATAATTATTGACATTACTTAACAGACTTCAAACAAGAATATCTTAGTTTAAATGCTCTTTGAATAGATTTCGTGCCTTTTGAGTATTTAGCACATCCACTACGTCGGGATTTTTACCCAACTGCCCCAGAAGGAGGATTTTGTTTTTGAGGATACATCTAGACAACGAGCAATCGCTTAACAATTGTCTCGTATTTCTACAACGACTTCCAACAGGACTAACATTAGCTTTTCTGTAGCTTACTTAAATCCAATACATTTTTGATTTTTCCATCATCAAGTTCTTCTAAGTTAAGAGGGAACAGGACCTGCGATTCTCCATACAAAGGTATTCCCCTTTTTTCTTCCTGAATAATGCCAGCATAAAATCAAGGTCTGCTGTACACACGTCCCTGTTATTTCCTTTTTTGAGCAACTTATTGGTAAAGAAAATATGACCCTCCAAAAATAACAAAAATGCCCCATTTTTACCGCCGTGATTAGAGGATTACCAGACAAATTCTAAAAGTTGTAGTAGAAAATGATAGGAACCTAGACATATTCTTTCTTTAAATTTTAATGTAAAAAATAATTGTATCGGCTCAGTTTTCGAGGAGAAAAAAGGGGAATACGAAACATCGATCTCTTCAATTTTTTTGTGATATAATCGGTCTGAGCTGCAGCTATCCCTATCGCACTCTACGGAGGCAGACTTGAGGTAAGACGATGGCTAGTATAATAGTTTCTTCAAATACCAATTTTTCAAATTCCTCGCAGGTCCTGTTCCCTCTTAAGAGTCAGCTGTTCTGCTGGGGAGTCAGTTGCACCAATTATCTTCCCAGCTAAAGCACTAGGAAGTGATGAAGGGCGAGCATTTTAGGGATATGGAATTTTGACGTTCGAAAAGTGCTGATTCTCAACCTAGTTTTATAATAAATGTCTTTTGATTTTTATCGCTTCTTCTTCTTTTCGTGTGGTTAGTGACTAACCTGGTGACAGAGTTTTAAAGCCACCCATGGGTCTCTGACTTGGCTTCACATACCGTCGAGAAATATCTCTCAGGCATGCCGGTTTCCTCCTTCACCGTTTTTGAAGCAAGTGATAATTATACAATATGCACATGAATCCGAAAAGTCTGAGGTGCGTGCCTTGGGTTCGGACTCGAGACCTATGACTTCGCAAACTGACGGTCACACGACTAGGCTATCACTGCTCTCGCATCTCGCTCTGCGTCGTTATTGCTGATAGAATGTCACTTTTAGGGATTGCAATTGCTGGATCCAGCATACAGCAATCCAGCTGGATCCAGCGCCTTTTTAAACACGCTGGATCCAGCATACAGTGCTGGATCCAGCTATGCGGATCCGCAAACGTATCAATTTCTATTGTTTAGTTTTGCGTTGCCACCATTTTCAAAACGGCGCGGCAACGTTGCCGTTCTGTCACTATAGCACGTGCCACATGTGCGAATGAATGGCAACGCCGCCCGCCCCCTTTCCCCCTTACCACCTGTACCGCTTATGTTTGTTTATTTTATAAATCAAAGACAGTTATTTAACTGCTCTCGTCTCGATAGAAAGTGTTTTTGTGTCACTAAAGTCATCATCATCATATCAGCCGAAAGACGTCCACTGCTGGACATAGGCCTCCCCAAGTGCCGCCACAATGACCGGTCCTGTGCATCTCGCATCCATCGGCTACCCGCGACCCTCACCAGGTCATCGGTCCACCTTGTGGGAGGCCTTCCAACGCTACGTCTTCCGGTACGCGGTCGCCACTCCAGAACTTTTCGGCCCCATCGACCATCTGTTCTGCGCGCAATGTGTCCTGCCCACTGCCACTTCAGTTTGGCGATCTGGTTCTCTTGCGGATTTCATCATTCCTGATTCGGTCACGCAAGGAAACTCCGAGCATTGCCCTCTCCATTGCCCTTTGGGTGACTTTAAGCCTTCTGATGAGGCCCATTGTAAGCGACCACGTTTCTGTTCCATATGTCATCACTGGCAACACGCACTGGTCATAGACTTTCGTTTTGAGATACTGTGGTATGTGGGACGAGAAGATACCACTCAACTTCCCGAACGCCGCCCAGTCGAGTCGGATTCGACGATTGACCTCTTTCTCGAAGTTAGCTCTACCTAACTGGACCGTTTTTCCCAGGTAGACGTACTCGTCTACAACTTCGAGCGTGGAGTCTCCAATCTTGATAGGAGTGGGTGCTACATGGGTATTTACCATGATCTTGGTTTTGTCCATGTTCATTTTTAGACCCACTCTTTCGGAAGCTCCACTGAGGTCATCGAGCATTATGCTGAGGTCCTCCAAAGTCTCAGCCATGACGACTATATCGTCGGCAAATCGAAGGTGAGTGATGTACTCGCCATTAACATTAATGCCCAGCCTCCTCCAGTCCAAAACCTTGAAGACATTCTCCATTGCGGCCGTGAAGAGTCTCGGAGAAATGACGTCTCCCTGTCTCACACCTCGCTGCAGGAGGATAGGTTTCGAGGTCTGGTCCTGAAGTCGAACTGACATGGTGGCGTTTTCGTACAGACACTTCAACACCTCGATGTAACGATAGTCGATCTGGCACCGTTGGAGAGACTGCAGCACAGCCCAAGTCTCGATCGAATCGAAGGCTTTTTCGTAGTCCACAAACGCTAAGCAGAGGGGCAGATTATACTCCTCTGTCTTCCGTATAACCTGTCGCAGCGTATGCATGTGGTCCACGGTACTGAAGCCTTTTCGGAATCCAGCTTGTTCGGGAGGTTGGAAGTCGTCAAACCTACGTGCGAGACGGTTCGTGATGACTGCCTAATTATTAACGAATAATGAGAGGAGAGAAGATTATTTCGGAGCTTCTTTTGATACAAAAAATTTGTTCTCCTCCTCCTCCTCCGGTCCTTTTTTGTAGTTAATTTTAAAAGAATTTGTAAGACTGTTTGCTACTGATTAGCCGTCCTATCCTATCCTATCATTAAACATAAACGTAATAAGATATTGCTTACTTAGAAACATTATCTAAAATGTTATATGAGGTTATATGTTTGTTATTTAATTTTAAGTTGATTCTTTTGATCTCAAATGATTAAGAAACCAAAGCAAATTGATATCAGATATCACCAAATGAGTGAAAGATTTCATAGATTATCCTAAGAAGTACAAATTAATAAAAAAAGTCTTAAAAATGTCGTCTTTTTATTTTCGTTCCACATTTTGCTGGATCCGCGCTGGATCCAGCTGGATTCAGGTCAATCCAGCAAGAATCCAGCTGGATTGAAAACGCCGCTGGATTGCAATCCCTAGTCACTTTGTCTAGGTATTCAAGTTTTGAAAAAATATCTGCTTACCGCTGTAAAAAATCTAGTTTATATAAATAACTAGCTTCCGCCAGCTGTTTCGCCCGCTCGATATATTTATAAATAGCGATGATGCCAGGGTAAAAAAAAAAAAACTAGTAAGTCCGTCAGTCTGATAATAAAAAAATATTAGACACGTATTTTTTGCTTTATCATATTATTAAAAAAATACTTAGATAAAACGTATTAAAGCTGGGGAGTGGGGGTTGCTACGTCACAAGTAAGTATAAAATCTACATACTCGTGACGTCATGGCACATTTTAACTCAATGTATCGAAGGAATACGTAAAAAAAGAAAAAATACGTTGTCAATATTTTTTTATAACCTACCGGACGGACAATTTTTTTTTTGTCTTCATCCCTATTAAAGACTATTTTACTTAGTGGTAATTCTACTGGTGTTTTTTTTTTTAATCGTGCCAGAAGTTTTTTAGTTTAGTAATTACAAAAAGAAATACCTACAAATGTTTTATCTTTATAATATTAGTGTAGATAGGTACTGTAGAAGATCAGATAGTGCATTCGACGTTATTAATTTTGAAGATGTGCCCATCCCGTAATAATGACGACTTCTACGAGCTTTTAAAATGTAGGACAAACATTTTCTTGTCTTGAGATCAAAGCGCGGGCTATAATGTCTTCTTTCGTCACGGATTTTATTTTAGTTTGGAGTTTACCCAATTCTTATTTAATAAATGATGGTTAAATTAAAATCTGTTCTGAACTAGGTTTTTCGCTTTGAATGCTTGACAGCTTTCAGTTTTCCCACTAAATCATTTTCGTGAGATAACAATTTTTCCATTGTAGTCAACTACAGCCTAGCTACCATATAATACCTTTTTTTTTTCACGGAATAAAGAGCAATTTACCCGGCCATTTCCCAACTATTTTGGGGTCGGCTTCCAGTCTAACCGGCTGCAGTTGAATGCCAGTATCCTACATGAAGCGACTGCGTATCTGACCTCCACAACCCAGTTACTGGGTAACACGATACCCCCTGTCAGGCTTTTGGGCTTCTGACTACCCGTAACGACTGTCAAAGAACTACGAATGACAGCCAGCACCAACGTCTCAACTTGCTTCTGAGGCACGGAGAGATCTTGTTATGTAAAGATGGTTTGGTCACCCATCCACCGACCACCCGCGGCAAGCGTAGCTTAACTTGATCGATCGACCCGTGCGGCTGTTGTTACTTAGCCACAAGCCCCTCGGGGAAGCGTAAAAGCAAAATTCTGCAAGGATTCTTTCATTCTCGTCCATCATAGATTTAATAAAGGCTGGCGCAGACAGGTTCGACGCGACTCTAGTAGAACAATTTCTTTGAAAACTGCATAGAAATTGTCTTCGTTAAAAGGGAGTCTTAAGCAGTACCCTAATTGCGTAATACACGATCAATCAGTATCTGAATCGTTTAGAAACAGATTGCCAATCCATTCCTTCAAAAGTTCGAAAAATATATGTTCAACAACGTAAACGCAATGAATGTTGTTGAACTGTCAAAATGAAACAGATTAATCGTAATCGTTTACGAAAATGTGTTGCGTAATTAGATACCAGATGTCATTTAAAACACGAAACGGTCTTATATTTTAAATGACATCGGCTTATTGAATAAAACCTGTTAATAAACACGCATTCAAGAAGAATCTAAGAATTTACGATTGGTTGGCTAACGACATTGACCTTGTTATGTTACCTCACAATTTACACCTCGGGAATGCCAGTCATTATTACGTAAAGGAAATATTTTATATCTTGAACATGGTATTATGATATATATAATATTATGGTAAAGCAATTTGTTAAATTCATATCCGACTTTCGTATCATACAATCACACCTACACGTCATCCTAGTACAGACAACAGTAAAATTGGAGATACACTACAGATAAAAGTTTAAAAAAAAAATGGGTTGCACTCCGGGAGTGCCGGCAGAAGTGAAAACTTGAATATTAAAGTTGTGCATTTTTGATATTTTGGAATGGTTAGGGAATAATTTTGCACGAATTGCTTTAATTATCAGTATAAAAGTACTATCATTTATGTGGTAAAATATAAGTAATATTCATTTATTGCGCTATCGTACACAAACATGAGAATCTTACGTATTTTCGATTAGGTCACGTGTCCTGACGCGAGTTTAACATTTTTACCCATCACAAAAAAAGTGCACAACGCCGCTAAAGAAGTTTTCACTTTAAAAAAAAAACATGCGGGGCAGTCTGCCGATAGAAGTGAAAACAGCGTACGCTGAAGATGACGCGAGTTCCATGATTTTTGTTCACCAAAAAAAGTGCTTAACGCGCCTAAAGAAGTTTTCACTTCAAAAAAAGAGGGGAATGCATTGGTCGAAATTTTTTGCCACGAATAATATTGAACTGTGTTTTTCTATCGGATCGTTTAGCGTAACGATTGCAGACTGATAAGATAATGGTTTAGGTATGTCATGTGTACCAATTTTTTTTTGGTTTATAATATATGTTATAATCTTTAAATAGTTTAAATGCATCGCGCAAACATCTGTTCTTCCAATTTGTTTTTTATTTCCTTCAACGACATCTTACCGCATCCATACTTACCTACTTTTGAGTCCTTTTTTCCTACGACCAGGTGGTTTTAAAAACGTCAACTAATCCGAAATAATCTCCATCTGTTTCCTCAATTTATCTTCTACCAAATTACTGTTTTAAGTACCTATCGTTATTAAAGACGGTTTGTCTTTTCTTGTAGAGAATTTAAGTTCAACGTCTTTTGAAAATGCGATTGCTATTTAAATTACACAGAATTTTTTGCAAGGAATTACAAAATTGGAAGGTTTATTCTAGACTTAATTTTGCTTGAGGCAATCATCTTTTTTGTTCAAGAAAACATCTCGGCAATATTTTTTTTGTGGATCTTCCAGTTTATGGCTGTGGTGGCTTTTGCTATGGTGGTATAACTAACAAATGAGAATAATTAATTTCCTCCATGTATCCGACCGTATATTAGGGGTGATGCCTGGGTCAAAAACAAGAAATTATATTTAGTTCATCAAGCAGATAATAAAAAAATATTAGTCACATATATTTTGCTTTGTCTTAATAAAAAATGACTTAGATAAAACGCATTAAAGTTGGGGAGTGGGGGTCGCTACGTTACAAGTAAGTATAATATCTACATACTCGTGACGTCATGGCACATTTTAACTCAATGTATCGCCGTAATCTTTTGATAACGTAAAAAAAGAAAAAAATACGTGTACTTACGTTATTTTTTCATGATCTATATGACGGACAAAAAACATTTTTTTAGTCATCACCATATTACTTGCTAGACTGCGGTTTTCCGTGTCACAATCTCGTGGTTTTGCTGTTATTTTTTGACACACTAAGATAAAGCGATTAATCAATACCAGTAATTTTTACACGAATCAATATTTCTTTTACTTGTACCGTCTAAGTGGCTTACTGTGATCTTTTAGATTAAACTTTATATCTAAAATGCGCTGATGTTTCTAGTCTTAATGTTCTGCTGAGGTTTTTTTACAGCCAGTAACGAAATTGGCGTTCACCGCAAACCAACATGTTTGATTCGAAAATTGCCCTCGCCACCAAAAATTCTTGAGCATCAAAACTCCGAAAGGGTGGAGCAATCTGGCAGTTTCACTCATCCTATTTTTTGGGCCGCAGATAGACGCGACGCGAGTCTAGTAGAACAATTTCTATGAAAACTTTATGAAAGTTGTTCTACCGTAATCGCGGCGCACTGTCGCGTCGCTCCTGTCTGCGGAAGCCTTTTTGCTTGAATCATTGAAGAGCTGGGTTATTGAGGAAGTATGACAAAACCTTGAATTTTCGGGTCAGTTTCTCCAATCTCGGCTTACAATCAACAATAACAGTGTCTATGATGTAGGTATTTCTTTGCCACAAGTTTTTGCTTTTTTAATACGTCGTAAAACCTTCGAAGAGTGAAATGCTTGTTTAGGATCTGATTGAAGATTATTGATCTAATGATTTTGGTTTGTATTGGGCTTTAGAATACATATGTGGAATTACCTACATGACGAAACGGAAAAATTGACTACCGGATTGACTAACGGAAAACCGCGAAATTCCTACAAGTATTTCGCGGTTTTCCGTATACCTACTTTCATTTAGGTACCCACTAAATTAATAAAATTGCAACATGATTCATTTCGGTATTTTATAAAGATTTGAAAGTAGATGAAAATATATAATACTTATTCAACTGTCTGACTAACTGAATGACTTAATTATTGTACCTACCTACTTAACTAATTAATGATTGAATTTTAGACTTTTGAGTTCAAGAAAACTAATAATTTGTAATGGAGATTTAATAAATAAATACTTAATTAGCAGGTGGGTAATAGGTTGATGTCATATTTAAAGTGCATTGATCAGCAGGTGTGTAGGTACCACGATAACCTATAAATATGCACTCGCTTCATTAGTGAAAAATGTACTGTTACTAATGAGCAACACTAATCATGCTGTAAATGGTGTTTAAGATAAAGGCTATCAATTAACGGTAGGTGTCTGATAGGCAAGCTAGTACATAATCATGCACTGGGGAACTTTAAACTTCGAATTGTGTTGAGATGTAAATACGGTTACCCGGTCCGGAATTTGTCCGACCTTTTCTACTTAAAAGTTTTTTTTAAGAAAATATAAAAGAGCTCAAGGAGCAGTGAAAAAGAAAATTAAAAGTAAAACGACCGGCTTTTTGTCAAGAATTTCAAATTTCGAAATGGTAACCGTTGGTGTGAATCCGCAACGGTTGACATTCACCTAATAGGTAGGATATAGTACATACTAATTCCATGCATTCACCTAAATAAATAAAATAAATGAACTGTCTTGCGTGTACTGTGGAAGGCTATTGACTATATGGTAAAGACCTATGTTCAGCAGTGGAGCAGGCAATAATGGTTGAGAAAAAAATCATTTTCTTACAAACTTACATACGAGATTATTAGAGGATGGCAGTGATAGGAAAACCCACATACCTACCTACTTACCAAGGTAAGCAGTTATTCAGATACAGGTATATGAAAAAAAAATACGATAAAAGTAGGAATTAAAAAAAAAATTGACATGGCAATGTAATATTATTTTTCAATAGGAGAATAACAATACTGTTGTGTAATAGTGTTTATTCATGTAGGTAATTAGAATTACGAATTTGACTGTTTACGTATGTACTAATGTCCGAGGTCAATGATTGACATAGTTGAAAAGTATTGTTTAATTCGTTTCTGAATTCCCCACATAGGTACCTATTATTTTAATTATCGAAAGCTATAAATTACAATATAAGTACCGAACCCAATCAATATCTAGTCATTAAGTCAGGTAATGTCAAAGTACGAAGATAACCTACCCACTTACCTACCTACATATAGTAAGTAGGTACCTACAATAAGAATTGAATCTCAAGAAACTGCAGTGTTGACCTATAAACTATGTTACGAGCACGCAATCTTATCTCGAAATGATAACACATGATTCCTTATTCATTTATAGTACATATCGTGAGCACAAAAACAAAAAATGCACGATTGTGTACTTTAGTCTACAACACATCCGACATCTACCAGAGTCTAGAATCCACGATAAAACGTGGCGTTAGTCAACCGAAAGGACTGCGATAACTTCGTACTTCCATTATTTAGATAACGCAACTAACAAAGAAATCAATGAAAGAACGCGATAAACAAATGCTAATGCTCATAAAAGTAATACAAAACTTCGTTAAAATACGAATAAGTTGGTAGGTACTCACTCAAAACAACTTGGTAAATCCGTGACGTAAAATAACTTCACAACTTCCCAAACACTTTTATTGACACTGCAGTCACGAATAGGTATCACAAAAAGTTGACACTGAACGAAGTCATTGTTGCACAAAACATCACTGCTTTTAAGTTTTTTCAACACTACGAAAACAGAATGGCGGTAAAGTCGCGGGAAAGTAACGCACGCTACACGTCTGCACCATGCGGCGATCGCTCGCAAACTAAATGAATGAATCGAATCAAATGTCGAGATCGAGACGAAACCGACTCGCGTGTAAACTCGATACCGAAGGCGCGTAAATGCGTGACGAACCGGATCAGAGTATCGGACCACCTCAAAGGGGTCATGATTCGCACTTTTTTCTGGGATTATGAGAAAATTCTATTTTATTATTATATTCTGCAATTTTGTATTGAGTTAAACCGGTCACGTACTCTATTTACGAACTGGTTCTAATACAGTTTTACTAGCCTTTTTCGACGTCGACGATAAATAGTTACTGCCCACATATTCTACACTACACATATTTTTATGGGAATATTGCAGACTTCGTTTTTATATTTTTCATCCATCTCCTAGAACTGTGATTGAAAATAGTGCGAATATTACCTATATGTGCTATCCACGAATATGTCATGTCACCTATGACAAGACTTTTTCAGATTTTTCTGCACTGTAGTTTTGGCAACTTTTTTTTATAGCGGGCTCTCACACGACTTCGGTATCAGAACTATACTACCTATAAACACAATTGCTACTTTCCAAAGAGAATTATGTGATTCTTTAGTCACAAACCTATATCAGGCAGGTCTTAATTACAGTTAGAATTAAATATTACTCGAATGTAATTAATCTAAATCATAATTTTACTTTATACTTGCATAAATTTTATTTTATTTTTTATTTTATTTTTACCCCTTGTCTGGTCGCTCTAGGGTTGCCAACCCTACTATCTAATATAGTATCCTGCTATATTAGAGGCCTAAATACTATATTTCTAAAGAAAAAAAATTGTAGGCGAAACCATATATTTATGTATTTTTATTTCAATACAAAATGGCGATATGATCGCAATAGGGCCAGTATTAATCTCACAAAAGCTGACTTTATGGTATTTTGTAACCTTAATTTGGAGTATAAAAATAGGTATGAGACATTAAACAAAAAACCTGTAAATAAAGGTTCATAATAGCAAAAACTATGCATTTAAAGAATAAAAATGATTTTGAAACATACCTACTACTTATAATTTTTTTTATATTTTTGCTATCTAATAAAAATTTACAGGCGTTGGCTTCTAGAATACTATATTTGATATAAAAAATGTTGGCATCCCTAGGTCGCTCTAACCACAAAATACTATTATGTATTTATGTGTATAAAGGCTACATATCAAGCTATACATTTACAGTTTATGCTGATCTTGCATTGTATATAATTTCCGTACAATGCGAGGTCAGCATATACTGGAAATGTATAGCTTGATGTATAGCCGTGTGTTCATAGATGTATGCAACATGTTAAACCGTCGAAGTTTAGCTTTCACCAACCCAGTTTAATATCAGTGCATTCCACTGACACCAGCTTCCGTTCATTATTTGTTGTTCACTTATCTATTTTTCATTATTTTTACCTATCATGGTATAGTAATCTTATTCTAGGTGAATCGTCTTCACATATAATTATATAATTAATGTATACAAGATATTATGAAATATTTCAAAAGAATAACGGTGGAGTTTCTTGCCCATTCTTCTCCATACGAAAACTACCTTTTATAAGGGGCGACTAGAATCAATTCTGTTTTTTGTAAATTTTGACGTTCAAAAGTGCCTTGTATATGCTTTGACTTTATTGATAGACTTTATTTTGCGATTATGTGAATCACCATCAATAGTTCATCAATAGTTTTATAGGGGGTTTTATATTATTCCCTATTAAAAAATAATATGACTGTAGCGGTCCGTTTGGTAGGCGATAACTAATATAGCAAAGAAAATAAAAAATATCAAAGAAATAAAACGAAAAGATTTTTTGTTATAAAGTTATCTAATAACAAATATTATGTTATAAACAAAAATAACAAAGTAATTATTATTAACGTGATTATTTTTACTTTGAATTATCTGTCTGAAATCTGGAGTAAAGTTGGTGCAAGCTAAAACTCAATTTTTTTATTTTATTTTTAGTTAAGTATAAAATTCGCACAAAATTGGTCGGCGGTCCGGACCCGGACCGCGGTCCGCCATTTAGTGACTCCTGTGAGTAGGGTTGTCAGATGACCGGGAAATCCGGGAATGTCCCGGAATTTTGCGTCTTGTCCCGTGTCCAGTAATTAGACTTTACTGTCCCGGATTATGAACAACAATTAGCTTTTTCACGACGACACACACGGGCACGGCACGACTGCCAAGCAGGCATGCCGCGATCCGTAAAGATGGCAAAATTCAGTGACAATTTTTTTAAAATAAATAAGTAGTCTATTAAGAGTGTTACAGCCAAAGAGAGTATTTTTAGGGTTCCGTAGTAGACAAGGAACCCTTATAGATTCGCCATGTCCGTCCGTCTGTCTGTCTGTCCGTCTGTCCACGGCTTAGCTCAGAGACTGTACTAGAAAGCTGTAATTCAGCATATAAAACCATGAAAGGAACAGGGCCTGCGATTCTCCATACAAATGTATTCCCCTTTTTTCTTTCTGAATAATACCTCTAGAGCAATCTTTTTTTTTTCATAATATTAAGGTCTGCTGTCCCTGTTATTTCCTTTTTTTTCAGCAACTTATTGGTAAATAAAATATGACCCTCTGAAAATTACAAAAATGCCCCATTTTTACCGCCGTGATTAAAGGACTACCAGACATATTCGAAAAGTTTTGAATCTGTCTGGGGAATACGAAACGTCGATCTCTTGAATTTTTTTTTGTGATATAATTGGTCTGAGCTACAGCTGTCCCTATCGCACTCTACGAGGGTAGTCTTGAGGTAAGATGACGGCAATAGTTTCCTCAAAAACCTATTTTTCAAATTACTCGCTGGCCCTGTTCCCTCTTAGACTTTTTTTTTTTTAGGGTACCTCCCCTATCCGTAAAGTGGGGATGTTTTTTTTCTCATCTATCCCATGGTGTGGGGTGTCGTTGAAAAGGTCGTTCAAAAATATTGTGTGAGTTTGTGGAAACCAGTTTAGGATTCAGGGATCGGTTAGCGAAATATTATGCTTTAAGGTGCAATTTTTTGTTAGAATCTAGTGTCCCCCCCCCCCCCCGCCAGTGAAATAGTGGATTTTGGATACGTGAAAAAATTCACAGCAGTAGTATATGTATAATGAAATTAAAAAGAAAACTATCACAGCTAAGTAGGCTTTACAAGTTAACGAGTAATAATCGTCCAACTTACATTTGCGGTTGCAAAAACATGTTTTCAACTACAAAGTTAAGTTTGTTCTTGCGATAAATTCATACCAACTACGGAACCCTTCATTGTGCGTGGTCCGACACACGCACTTGGCCGGTTTTTTATTAAATTTTTGTTCGACACTTTTAAATAATATTATTTTTTCTTGAAGCGGATTCGCACGAAATCTAATTATTAGTGGTCGAATCGACCAATTGATAAGCCGTAAAAACGAGGGGCTTATTGGTTAATAAACCAAGCGAGGTGCTCAATTTTGGTTGTTTTTTAAATATTATAAAATACACTTTGTATTTTGAGGTAAGTATTTCAGGTAAAAGCCTACCAAACAACAACAACTTTTTCTAAAATAAGAATTAATAAACTTATTTGAAACTTCCATGTTTAATTTACCCTTCAAAAAAATCAACAAGTAAAAACATTAGTGAGGCATAAGCTTATTTATTACTACGGCTCGACTCCGTTATCATAGAATTGTCCCGGAAATGATCAACCTGTATCTGGCAACCCTACCTGTGAGGCAGTGATAGTCAATCACAAATATTACGTTGTGGTTGGTGGGTTGATTTGTTTAAAAAATGAGTGTCATAACATGAAAATAATTAATAGGTATCTACCTAATTATATACGATGAATGGAAAACATCACCCATTCACATATCCCGGCCTTTGTCCGGGTCCTTATCGTCTTTTTTCAAGGTTAACGTGTAAATAGAGTTATAAAATATATCTACTTAATATTTTTATGAACAGAACTTGGACAGTCGACCGCACCTCAATTGTAACAAAACCAGTACCTATAAGCTGACCTCATTATTTTATTAAAACTCCATACCAGTAGGTACGGAGTTTTAGTAACGCTAGGTAAGCCCAGCGTCAACGTGTTAAAACTGACCCATGTCAGTTTTAACACTTTGACGCCGAACTGGCACCATAACCTTTATCCGTCGCTGGGGCAAATGAAATTAATCATAACTGCCTAATATCTGGGTGTCTGCTAGAATCCACTTTGCTAGGTGATTTTTATCAGGCCTGTCTGCAAAAAAAAACACTTAAAAAGAAAAAAAAGAAAGAAAGAAAACCGAGAATCACTTGAATCGAGAGTAGAGCCCCATTTACACGGTGTAAGTTTATTGCCTGTGGCATACTATAACATTGAAGCAACAATTGACTGGCACCGTCTAAGCAACACATATACAATGTGCTGTATAAACCAATACCCGTTTCTTGTTCATTCAAGAATTGCATAATTAAGCTATTAAATAAGCTTGCTTAAATTGCCTTGCTGTAAAACTTGCGTTCAATAATTGTATGCCATTTTATAGAAATCGCACGCGTGTTTGCAATCGATTGTTGCTCTTGAAAATTTCAGAAACTTGTACCGTGATAATCAGACTTAATCCTGTATTTTATAACCTTCATTTGTTATTTTTTTCTATATAAGTATTACGATATGACTGAATGTCCAAAACCTTGTGGATGACCTCATTTGTTATGCATAAAGCTTAAAATTACAATTGAATAAGTCATAACGGACTAGCTCGCTTATGAGCAAATATGACCCATTTTCCTGAAGGTTTGAACTCCATCTGGTTTATTTAACTTCCACTAATTGTATCCCTTATGCTGGGGCCACATTGTCGCGATAAGGCAAAAACTTCGCGCGCTCTCTCTCGCATATCGCTCGGCGTCTCGCTGAGTGACAGAGAGCGTGCGAAGATATCGCGTTATCCCGAGTATTTCGCGACAATGTAGCCACAGCATTACTAGCATCTGCCCTAACTGACGTCGTCCGCGTGAAAATTCTTGTTCCCCCGTCCCACCCCGTCGCATAATATCGCATCGCCTGCCCACGCTGTTAGGTATCATCGAAGAAGTTCATATCTATACACCGTAAGGACTATTTCCGCTTGCAGCGCTCGGCCGCTATAGAACCAGGGCGGTAACAAATGTGGTCTTCGTGTTCACGGGATTTTGTTTTCAAACTGCTTAGATATGAAGTTCTTCGGTAGTACTTCGTTTTCGCTTAGCGTTCTTTCTGACTTTTCTTATTTTTGTTCGGCTCGGTCGCACGCACTTTGGATGCGTTTTCGTACGAATTTCACTTGTACGTAGACGTACGAACACGCACGAACGATCCCGACCATCCAAGTCCAAAGGGAGCGCATAGACTGGGTGCGACTAAGTCGTACGTATAGTCCCGACGACCGTAAACAATCCGAAATTGTTGAGATTTTTCGTACGTTCAATGCGATATCACCGGAACACTATATATTTGAGGGAGAAAAACGTATCTAATGTGCGCACTCAATTCGCACGACCATGGCCGTACGTGTACCCACGAGTGAAATTCGTACGTAAACGCATCTAAAGTGCGCGCGGCTTAAGGGTCCTAGCGTGATGTTGAATAATCTATAGCTTCTCAAGAATTGGGCTATCCAATGCTAAAAGATTTTTGCAAATCCGACTGGCAGTTCCAAAGATTAGCGCGTTCAAACAAAACAAACGCTTCAGCTTTATTATTAGTTTAGATTTTTTATCGTTCTCTTTGTGTAGGAATGTGCGCATTTTCCAGATGGTATCGTTCATCGCTGGAAACCTCTTAAATTAATCAAAATAATTGATTAATTCTTGATAATTAGTAAACAATTTATAACCTCGAGATTTCTCGTAAAAATAATTTAGGTAAGTACACAAATCGTAATGCTTTTGCCAAGCGTGACGTGGTTTAGGCTGCTTGGCCACCACAGATGTGCTATGTTACTTTGCTTCGGATGCGTTTGATATCCACCAATCATATTCGTTGGCCCACATAGCATAGCACTGCTGGAAACGGGTTGTAATAAGCTATGTTATATGGAAGGATGCGTGCTATGGATGTTTGCTGTTGGTAGGAGCTATGGATGCGCGAGTGGTGTAGCTATATACAGAGCAGAGTGCCTTCCTTACTGTCGATGCATCGCATAGCTCAACCTGCGCATCTTCCTCGCACAGCTACCTCGCGGCGGTCCATCTTCTTAGCACAGCTTACTCGCTCCACTACACAGCTTAGCATTTGTGGAAACGGTCACATAGTTTCGTAGCTTAGCTTTCACTTCTTCACTGCATAGCTGCATAGCACATCTCTGGTGGAAAAGCAGTCTTAAGCTATTCCAAAGTAAATATAACGTCACTGATTAAAATTTCAGCAATGATCCGTAAATCTGTATTTCTGAACACAATGTCAGCATAAATGTCTAAGTTTTTACGGTTACGATGTGAAGGTCAAATTCAAAAAGTTATTTATTTTTCACATAAGCTTTTAGCTCGTTAAAACCCATGTTTACGTCGCTCAAGTTACGCTGTAGGTCAGCTAGGTCACTTTCAAATAGACCATTAGCACTATGTCATTTCTTTTTATGCCTTTTTTGATGTGAAGACTTGGAATGGAACCTTAAAGGCAAATATGTATGTATGTATCTCTACCTATAAACGGACGTCAATTACTTTTTTTATTAATCTATGCTTTCACGTGAGGCCCTTTGTTCGATTCCCAGATCAGGCAAAGTTTTGTTAGGTTTTTCTATAGGAATTTTCCCAGCCCGGAGTCTGGATATGTCCCCGATTGATGGCAGTAGGTTCACCCCCTATTACATGAGATTAAAAGATACTTGCATGGCGAAATGTAGGTGTTACTATACATAAGTCACAGTAAGATGGTTATAGCCGTGATATAGTTATATCCCTAGGGATATAGCTAATACCGTAATATAGTTATATGAAAGCGGTTCATAACTGTCTTACTAGGAATATAAGTATGATACTATTAGGGCACTCCGATCAAATAGGTTAGGTTAGGTTAGAACTGTGACGTGCGAGCCGAGCGAGCGTAGCGAGCGGTGCCACGGCAGCGGCCGGCGAGCGCTACGTCAAAATTGGACGCAGTAACAAAATTACGACACTCCGACAGGTATGAACCGATTTCATATGACTATTATTACGGTAACACTGGTATTCAGCTGCATTCGGTTAGACTAGAAGCCGACCCCAACATAGTCGGGAAAAGGCTAGGCAATGATGACAGTATATAGCGATATCCCTAGGGATGTAATATAATTATACCACGGCTATAACCATCTTACTACGACATATACACCCCCTGCCCAGCCCTACTTTACAGCTTAAAAACTTTGGTTTGATGAGATAGATATTCTCAAAATTTCTTCACTTCTTTTGAAGAATGAACTGACGACCTTAATTACACGTGAATTATAACGAAAATTAATATTCCAAAAACTTTTTAAATTAGTTCTCTTAACTTGTCTAACATTGATTAGTTCATGTTTTCCTGCTGATAATATTTTCCGTGCTTTCTGTCTGTTTTGGAGAAGTTTGTTCCGACTTTTAGAAATTTATTTTTGTTCTTTGATGCCCTTAGCGTTGTGTGTTTTTATTATGTCTGTGTTTAAAAATGGATTTTTCGTCGTAAGTTGTTCTTCCATTCATCAAAATATAGTAATATATTTTGCTGTGTTTATGCAATAAAATAAAATAATGACAAGCTTTTAATCAACTAAAAAGTACTAAATATAACTGACGTAGACATAGAACTTAAATTGTTTCTTAAGGGTACGCTATTCGGTCATTCTTCCATACAAACGTAGTATGGTGATTACTCGTCCGTTTGACGGTGGACGTTCAAAACTAAAAATGATATTTATTTGTCTTGTCATTATCTAGCCCTGTATGAAAGCAGAATTGGAAAAAATAATGGTTTGGAAGTTATGAGCGTCGAAACTTCCATATTTCAACACTAATTTTAACTCGTCTTTGGGCGTAAATAAAGAACTTATTTCGTAAGAAAATGGCAAAATAGAAACCGTACAGGAATAGATAGTTTATTCAATAGTTCAAATAATTTTATCTTGAGTAGTCATGAACTTTTACGCGCTCGTTTTCGTTATAAATCATCGTCTATTTCACTAAATAAATGAATAAATAAATAAATACGAAATAAGTAAAACGTAATTATTTTAAAAGCTGGAGCCTTATCTTTAAGTGTAAAGAAGACGTTCACACGCCTTGGGCTTTAGTTTTAGTCAAGACAAAACTAACGAGCCCAAAGTCATCAATCAGGGCTACTTATCATGTTTAGTTGAGGAGTTGCTGTAGCCATCATCGAGCTCCATCATCAGACCAGGTCCATGGTATCATTTTTTTTTATTGTCACCGAATGACTGAAGTTATATAAGAATGCCAAGTTTCACCTCAATCGGATGCCAGGAAGTTCTTGAAAAATGGATGACAAAGCAAGTTAATATAAAGCTCGTAAAAACTACCTTGAGACGCACACCGCACTTTTTTATGTTCGTTGTCAATCCATTATTTTAAAGTGTGTCATAGCCAATAGTGTCATCACAATGTCTTGTTTTCTTCCTTTTTTATTTGTTTGTATATTGGCACCTTGCAGCTATTTCCTAATAGCTAATTAGTAATTATTTAATCGTGTTTTTGTATGTTGTGCTGTTTTTTGTGTGCAGTAAATAAACGATTTATCTATCTATCTATCTACCTCCGTTATTGAAACACGGCTCTATAACGGCTAAAGCAGATTGAGGGTGCCGAAACGCAACGCAACGCATTTCAAAAATGTATTTTCATCACTTTCGTACTTTATTTATGAACCAACGCACATTACAGGCGGGCCGCACTGCACTTTTTAACGTAAAAACGTCTGTTCATTAAGGAGTACTGGTAGTAAGTTCAATATTTCTGACCGTCAAAAACATGTAACATTTCAATCGCTAATAACTACAAGACTTTTAATGCTATAGTAATGGTTGAGCACGCAAAAGATACGTCATATTTATAACAATTTTGAGGCAGGATATAATGCCTTTGACGTCACATCGCGAGGACAGGCGCATGCGCGCGACCCTCAATTTTTCACTATAATTATATCGAAATTCAAATTAGCATAGTGTAAAGGTTCGTGCAGACTAGCGCGTCGTGACACCGATAATTGTTCTACCATGAAGTTTTCTTAGAGATTTTTTTGTTGGAGCCGTGTCCCGCCGCGTGCACGACGCTGAAAAACGTATTTAGCTAGGATAGTGATTCCTGGTGTCGTTCCCAAGATTTGACAAAGGGCTACTAGGAACTAAAGAGATATAGTGAAAATCTGCGCAGAAATTTAAAAAAATCACAATCGAGGAAAGCTTGCATCATAAGGAATGCAATAAGCCTAAAAAAATTAGTGCCCAGCAAATACTATTAGCAATAGCAGTACAGAAACCGTAATAAAATTTGATGCAAATTTAAGATGTCTGACGTAAATCTACTCAGAACTGAAAAATATCGCAGTAAAAAGCTTGCATCATTAAGAATACAAACGATATACTTTTTTTAATTCATTGTAAATATAAATAACAGCGTTAAAGAATTTTTTTATTATTTCACCACATGTTTTCACGAAACTCTGCTTGCGGCCCGGGCTCGAACTGCGCCTAACTCAATTATTATTTTTTGTAGGAAAATGCGTTGCGCCGCGGGCCGTTGCGGTTATAATGTGCGCTTGGCTTAACAAAGCCCCATGTAGCGACGATGGCAACACTAGCAACTGACAAAAGCCGGGCTTACCAACTTAAACTCCGCTTATTAATTGCTTCCACAAATTCCTGTTATGAAGGACGCGTTTACAAATTTGATAGGTATAGAATCGAACTACTACATTGACAAAGGTCACACACACAAGTGTACGCACGGTTAATTGCGGGAATAGTAGTCAGGTGAACAAATTTTGGTACTTTGAATTTTTTTTTTTCTCTATATTTTTTATAATACATAGGCATCTACAAAAAATATTTCGTATTGTGGTTTGTATTTTTACTAAATAATACTTAGATACAAATGCCTACTTCAGTGACTGCTAGGAGGCACTGGAAGCCCTCTTCTAGTAGAAAGATGTGGGCTGTGGACTTTGGGCTAGTTTTACTAGTTATGATGAGACTTTACCTCCGGACTTGATGGAGTGACCTGAAGGTGTAATTCGGTGACTGCTACTGGTACTCCTCGACTAGTAGAATTAGATGTGCCGAGTTTGGGCTTGTTTTGTAAGTTATGATGAGACCTTACCACCGGACTTGATGGAGTGACCTGAAGGTGTACTTTGGTGACTGCTACTGATACTCCTCGACGAGTACAACTAGGTCGGCCGAGTTTGGGCTCGTTTTGTTAGTTATGATGAGACCTCACCACCGGACTTGATGGAGTGACCTGAAGGTGTAATTTGGTGACTGCTACTGGTACTCCTCGACGAGTACAACTAGGTCTGCCGAGTTTGGGCTCGTTTTGTTAGTTATAATGAGACCTCACCACCGAACTCAATGGAGTGACCTGAAGGTGTACTTTGGTGACTGCTACTGGTACTCTACGACGAGTAGAACTAGATCTGCCGAGTTTGGGCTCGTTTTGTTAGTTATGATGAGACCTTACCTTCGGACTTGATGGAGTGACCTGAAGGTGTACTTTGGTGACTGCTACTGGTACTCTACGACGAGTAGAACTAGATCTGCCGAGTTTGGGCTCGTTTTGTTAGTTATGATGAGACCTTACCACCGGACTTGATGGAGTGACCTGAAGGTGTACTTTGGTGACTGCTACTGGTACTCCTCGACGAGTACTACTAGGTCTGCCGAGTTTGGGCTCGTTTTGTTAGTTATAATGAGACCTCACCACCGAACTCAATGGAGTGACCTGAAGGTGTACTTTGGTGACTGCTACTGGTACTCTACGACGAGTAGAACTAGATCTGCCGAGTTTGGGCTCGTTTTGTTAGTTATGATGAGACCTTACCTTCGGACTTGATGGAGTGACCTGAAGGTGTACTTTGGTGACTGCTACTGGTACTCTACGACGAGTAGAACTAGATCTGCCGAGTTTGGGCTCGTTTTGTTAGTTATGATGAGACCTCACCACCGGACTTGATGGAGTGACCTGAAGGTGTAATTTGGTGACTGCTACTGGTACTCCTCGACGAGTACTACTAGGTCTGCCGAGTTTGGGTTCGTTTTGTAAGGTATGACGAGACCGTACCTCCGGACTTGATGGAGTGACCTGAAGGTGTACTTCGGTGACTGCTACTGGTAATCCTCGACGAGTAGAACTAAGTGTGCCGAGTTTGGGCTCGTTTTGTTAGTTATAATGAGACCTCACCACCGAACTCAATGGAGTAACCTGAAGGTATACTTTGGTGACTGCTACTGGTACTCCTCGACGAGTAGAACTAGGTCTGCCGAGTTTGGGCTCGTTTTGTTAGTTATGATGAGACCTCACCACCGAACTCAATGGAGTGACCACCTAGGTCTACTTGTCAAGGAGAACCAGTAGCAGTCACCGAAGTACACCTTCAGGTCACTCCTTCAAGTCCGGAGGTAAGGTCTCGTCATAACTTACAAAACAAGCCCAAACTCGGCACATCTAATTCTACTAGTCGAGGAGTACCAGTAGCAGTCACCGAAGTACACCTTCAGGTCACTCCATCAAGTCCGGTGGTGAGGTATCATCATAACTAACAAAACGAGCCCAAACTCGGCAGACCTAGTTGTACTCGTCGAGGAGTACCAGTAGCAGTCACCAAAGTACACCTTCGTGTCACTCCATCAAGTCCGGTGGTGAGGTCTCATCATAACTAACAAAATGAGCCCAAACTCGGCAGACCTAGTTGTACTCGTCGAGGAGTACCAGTAGCAGTCACCAAAGTACACCTTCAGGTCACTCCATGAAGTCCGGTGGTGAGGTCTCA
This sequence comes from Xanthia icteritia, assembly GCA_949128155.2. Lineage (NCBI taxonomy): Eukaryota > Metazoa > Arthropoda > Insecta > Lepidoptera > Noctuidae > Xanthia > Xanthia icteritia. The sequence goes on along the minus strand of OX421942.2, from coordinate 6,648,394 downwards.
TCATAACTAACAAAACGAGCCCACACTCGGCAGACCTAGTTGTACTCGTCGAGGAGTACCAGTAGCAGTCACCAAAGTACACCTTCAGGTCACTCCATCTAGTCCGGAGGTAAGGTCTCGTCATAACTTACAAAACAAGCCCAAACTCGGCACATCTAATTCTAATAGTCGAGGAGTACCAGTAGCAGTCACCAAAGTACACCTTCAGGTCACTCCATCAAGTCCGGAGGTAAGGTCTCATCATAACTAACAAAACGAGCCCAAACTCGGCAGATCTAGTTCTACTCGTCGTAGAGTACCAGTAGCAGTCACCAAAGTACACCTTCAGGTCACTCCATTGAGTTCGGTGGTGAGGTCTCATTATAACTAACAAAACGAGCCCAAACTCGGCAGACCTAGTTGTACTCGTCGAGGAGTACCAGTAGCAGTCACCAAAGTACACCTTCAGGTCACTACATCAAGTCCGGTGGTAAGGTCTCATCATAATAACTAAACGAGACCAAACTCGGCATACCTAGTTGTACTCGTCGAGGACTACCAGTAGCAGTCACCAAAGTACACCTTCAGGTCACTCCATGAAGTCCGGTGGTGAGGTCTCATCATAACTAACAAAACGAGCCCATACTCGGCAGACCTAGTTGTACTCGTCGAGGAGTACCAGTAGCAGTCACCAAAGTACACCTTCAGGTCACTCCATCTAGTCCGGAGGTAAGGTCTCGTCATAACTTACAAAACAAGCCCAAACTCGGCACATCTAATTCTAATAGTCGAGGAGTACCAGTAGCAGTCACCAAAGTACACCTTCAGGTCACTCCATCAAGTCCGGAGGTAAGGTCTCATCATAACTAACAAAACGAGCCCAAACTCGGCAGATCTAGTTCTACTCGTCGTAGAGTACCAGTAGCAGTCACCAAAGTACACCTTCAGGTCACTCCATTGAGTTCGGTGGTGAGGTCTCATTATAACTAACAAAACGAGCCCAAACTCGGCAGACCTAGTTGTACTCGTCGAGGAGTACCAGTAGCAGTCACCAAAGTACACCTTCAGGTCACTACATCAAGTCCGGTGGTAAGGTCTCATCATAATAACTAAACGAGACCAAACTCGGCATACCTAGTTGTACTCGTCGAGGACTACCAGTAGCAGTCACCAAAGTACACCTTCAGGTCACTCCATGAAGTCCGGTGGTGAGGTCTCATCATAACTAACAAAACGAGCCCACACTCGGCAGACCTAGTTGTACTCGTCGAGGAGTACCAGTAGCAGTCACCAAAGTACACCTTCAGGTCACTCCATCTAGTCCGGAGGTAAGGTCTCGTCATAACTTACAAAACAAGCCCAAACTCGGCACATCTAATTCTAATAGTCGAGGAGTACCAGTAGCAGTCACCAAAGTACACCTTCAGGTCACTCCATCAAGTCCGGAGGTAAGGTCTCATCATAACTAACAAAACGAGCCCAAACTCGGCAGACCTAGTTGTACTCGTCGAGGAGTACCAGTAGCAGTCACCAAAGTACACCTTCAGGTCACTCCATCAAGTCCGGTGGTAAGGTCTCATCATAACTAACAAAACGAGCCCAAACTCGGCAGATTTAATTCTACTAGTCGAGGAGTACCAGTAGCAGTCACCAAAGTACACCTTCAGGTCACTCCATCAAGTCCGGTGGTAAGGTCTCATCATAACTAACAAAACGAGCCCAAATTTGGCAGATTTAATTCTACTAGTCGAGGAGTACCAGTAGCAGTCACCAAAGTACACCTTCAGGTCACTCCATCAAGTCCGGTGGTAAGGTCTCATCATAACTAACAAAACGAGCTCAAACTCGGCAGACCTAGTTGTACTAGTCGAGGAGTACCAGTAGCAGTCACCGAAGTACACCTTCAGGTCACTCCATCAAGTCCCAGACGAATAGGCATTTATAAACTACTTACTTTTACCGAAATAAAAATGTGTGATTATAAAATTATCTTACCACAATATCAAGTATCAAATTTGGTTTACAGAATATTTTGTATTTGTACAGCGATCTTTTCCACACGAACCGTTGCAAACAGGCAACACAGAGTCCACTCACGACAGCGGTCTAGCGCGGACTGAGGTTTCTTTCGAAATGTTTGTGCAATAATCAAAACAGGAACCAAAAATAAAATAACCCTTAACGCAATCCATTAAGATTCATCCGTAATAGCAAAATATGTGAAAAAAATAGTTTTGGTTTTTATTTTTTTTGCGACTATTTGTGACATTTTGAAACATTTTTTTTACTAAGTTTTAGAAATAAGTATGTTTGCCTACTTAAAGTATTTTTAAAATCTCAAAATATGTTGATAATAGAATAAAAACTGTACTGAAACTCGACCCAGTATCGTTAATTTTGTGGAAAATGGCATCGGAAGATCGTTTTTACAATATAAAAAACTATAATTTTTAACACAAAAGTTACCATAATTTGAAGATGAAGAACCAATCTATATGTGGTAGTTATTAGTTATATAAAATTCGGTTTAGTTTTGTCACAAAATGAACCGAAAAACAGCAGAATTTTGTCCGATTTGAAAACGCGCCCTGAAGCCGTAGATGTAAAGTAAACAGTTTTATACTTGAATAATACATTGTCCATAACGTAATAGAAGGTGCTTCCGGATTTTAATTCTTAAATTAGGTACTTCCCCAGAGATGTAGTTTCGGTTCGATCTTTATAGAGGTAACGGTGCCTCCTCCATGTGCAGATAGAATAGAAAATATTTATTTGCGAAAAAAACATGGTACGTATACAAAGGTGGTATAATTATTACATAAGAGATTATGCATGTTTTGCATAAAGGCTCGTGCAGACTAGCGCGACGGGATGGCGCGACGCGACTCGAACAGTACAATGTCTAAGAAAACTTCACGGTATAGCCATAACCGGTGTCGCGTCGCCTTGTCGCATCGCGCTAGTCTGCAAGATTAAAAACTAAAGCATGCAAAATTGTAGATACACACCGGGGGTGTGTGTAGTGAGGTAAAAATCCCACTCTCTCCGGTCTTATCCCCAAAACCGCGCGAATATTGAAGGTCCCCCGAAAAAAAAACGTGCGCGTTTTGGGGACCTCCGTCAGGAACGAAGTCCCTTCTCACGTATGATTTAAAACAAAAACAAAATTTTCACAGCCACCATCTTGGATTTACATTTTGACCCCACTCTCGACTTAAGCACCCGAAAGCTATGAAAACGTTACCCATGATTAAATTTTTTTAAACTTTCGCAGCCGTCACCTTGGATTAAAATTTTATTGTCACTATTGGCTTAAGCTCCCTCGAAAACTATGAAAATGACAAATTAGAAAATTTTCGCAGCCACCATCTAGGATTTTCATTTTGACCAAATACATACTTAACCTAACACTGACCTCCAAATTGCAAAAAACTTAAGAAAATTGGAATTTCCTGGGATACCTTAGCGAATCCCCCTTAATTTATTCAGCAACCTTAATCGATTAATAGCCATGTTCTACAGCAACATGTATCAAATGTTTCGCTGTTTTGTTTAATTTGGGAATATTACTGTATGGAAATATGATATCTAGCTAACTAGCGAACTAGAATATTAATAATGAATTGCAATTATAAAACTGAATTTGATATTGTAACCGTTTTAGGTGTAAAAAAGGCATTTGGAAAGTTTCCAAATACTTTTTTACATCTAAAACTAAATATTCGGTGTTACGATATTAATTTGCATTTCATAATCAATAATTTAGTTCACTAGTTAGCCACATTTTATATTTCCACAAGTGCAGTAATAATGCAAAATTAATCAAAACAGGTAAATAATTGACAGCTATTTGCGACGTTGCCAACTTTTAGGATAAACGCTCTTAATCCTTTGAAACCAAAGTAAACTATTATTATCTCGTAACACATCCGAGAGCTTAGTTAACACTTAATCAATTAAGTTTATTCATCCTACTAAGTTGTACCTTTGTACGGGTATATACAGTGAGATATTTATACAGAAACCTGTACCCTAATTGCGTAATACACGATCAATCTGAATCTGAATCGTTTTGAAACAGATTGCTAATCTATTGTTGTCTTAATAAGTTCGAAAAAAAATCTGCTCAACAACGTAAATAACCCAATGAATGATGTTGAACTGTCAAAATGAAACAGATTAGTCGTAATCGTTTACGAAAATGTGTTGCGTAATTAGATAGCTGGTTTACTTTAGTTGTTGGAAAGTTAGTACCTACTTCTTCAACTCTTTAGGTACGTAAAGTTGAGTTGTAAAATAAACAGCCTTATTAGTAGGCACAGAAGTTCATGTGTGATCGCAGCCTACGCCCTTCACCTCCTATTTTCGCTATATTATTCTTATTAAGCTTCATGCAGACTAGCGCGACGCGACAGCGCGACGGCGGCGGCGACGCGACACCGGTTATTGTTAAACCGTGAAGTTTTCTTAGAAATTCTATTGTTCGAGCTGCGTCGCGTCGTCGCGTCGCGCTTGTCTGCACGAGCCTTTACGCATGGGCGGTAGGATGATTTTCATGTTGTTTTAGGTTATTCGGAACGTTTACAATCTCAATTGTAGAACGAAGGAAATGTTCTCGTGTTTATCTTCTATTACACTTACACAACACACCATATTATTTTCGAGAGGATAAAAAATGTCATCCGGTATAAACACCATACTAATAATGGACGTTTACTGCAAATAAACGTATTTTCTTTCTTTCTTTCTTTTCCTAGGTCTTTTCTGATGCTCACTGTGAAGTCTGTACTGTCTGCGAAAGTAAAGGTATAAGCTCATGTCCCCATTTACTCAAACTATGACACAAATGACGTAGGCTTTGAATTTTGAATGGTTAAGATGACAGAAATTGTGCGCTCAACGGACTTCGGCGCCTCGAGTATTATTAGTAGGTAGGTGCCGTCTTGACGTTCAAAAGTGCCTATTTCAAATAAATAATTTTACCGACTTTAGACGCAGACAGCACGGCATGCTTTGTGGGTAAAAACATTACAACAAACAGCCAATAAGGTGGTAGCAGAGCTAGCTGGCCATGGTGCACTCGATGTTATTTATGGTGGGACGATATTAAGGGTATACGCCTTCTTTCTAAGTACCTACCTATCTACCTACTCATATAGCCCTTAAACCCAAGGACATGACGTGTAAAGTCTGTTCCAAAAGTAGCTGATTAAAACGTAAACAAATTGATCAGAAAATGTACCTGTTTGAAGTGGATGCCAGTTTGTAGTGCCACTTTCAAGTGGAATGTTTTGATTTTATTAAATACTTTCAGTTTTAAATACTACCTATTCGTAATTCCAGTTCTAAATAAACTTAGATATGTTTTTTATTTGACAATTGGGGTTATTTATAACCTCAATTTTTGACGATGATGACGGAATGTTGCCATTTTTGAATATTATACTTTATTTATTTATGTAGAATTAATTATTGTATATTAATTTTATTTTTATATCTTAATTTTATTTCATGGTATGCTGCACACGTCGACGTCATTACGTCAACGCCGGCTGTCGCTGAAAACCAGCGCTGGGGCTCTGTCTTGCATAGGGTCGCAGCATTATGCTGAGCGATGACTGTTTTGCGTGGATGTGACGCATATTTTCCCTAAACTTGTTTCTTTTTTAATTTTGTGTACATTTTTTTTGCGTCATGTTTACCGCAAATAAACGTATTTTCTTTCTTTTTCTTCTTTCTTTCATATAATAAATTTCTGGAAAAAGTGATGCGATATAACGTTGAAACCTTCTAAATACAGATGATTTTTTAAATAAAATTTAATATTTCCCTTTAGTTTACACTTTCATCAGATACTTTTCGAACAGAGCGTAGATAAGTTCTTTTTATATTTAAACCCATATTAAATGTTTCCGAAAACGTGATGAAATGAAAAGAGTACATTTTTCTTGAATTTAAACATGAAAAGAAGATTCATTCTCATGTAAAATTTTCATAACGCATACCTTTATGGTTGCAAGCGTCCACTAAAAGTTGAATGATGGAATTTTAGTTAAAAAGAATTTTGTGACTCGGTTCAAGTTACTATAGAAAGTTAAAGTTGAATATGAAAAACCAGCGTAGTAAGAGCTGTGCATTATTCATTTTGGTAAACATTCATGTAGTCAGTATGACAACATTATTACCATCAGAGCTTTTAAAGTTTAAGCCTCAAACAAACAATAATTAATGCTCAGCTAATAGGAAACATCACAAACCTAATGGTCCTAAATAACAATAGTATCATTCTCCTCAAACTAATAAAAAATTAAATATCAGAATATAAAAACATTTTTACCCGATTTTGTTGAAATATGAAACATGGGAAATGGGATATCGACGACGTCAACACGTTGACGTCGTCATACGCGACATTCAAACGCCTCGCGTCGCATCTCTAGTTATTTTAAACCATTGCAGTGTCAAGTCGAATCAAGTGCCACACGACCATTCGCGATCAACGACTGAATCGTGGTCGTCTACTGCGGACGTATTGACCGCCGCCGCTGTGTGTAGTGTTCAGACGTCAATCGGATTGTTGACGCTGAAGTCAGACGTCGGATTTAGCATAAAATAGAAGACCAAAACCTAAGGCGATTATCACACTGCCTCGCGCTCCGTCGCGTATCGTGGGGCAGCCATAGCAAACAAATTGCGCGCGGAAGCGCGTCCCGCGCGCGGATTTTGTTATCTATACAAACTGATACAATGGTACTTGTTAACAGGCCTATACTGTCCTCCCATCCGAGTAACACGAATTTGTTGACAATGTAAAAATCTATTCTTTTTGAAAGAGTAACCGAGAGGTTCTTGCCATCTCTTCTCCATAGCAAACGACCAATTGGAACCGTGTACCTAAGTTTTGACGTTTTATAAGTATAAATAAATAAAAATATTTTATTTCACACAAACCTATATGGGTAATATTTTGATTTTGAATGTTAAATCTGCCAACAGACAACCCACAGCCGCAAGGTGTGGCGCAGAATTACTAGGAGAGCTGACCCCAAATAAATTGTTAAATCTGCCGCCCGCGCTACGCGACGGACCGCGGTGCTGTGTGATAATCGCCTAAGGTATTTATGGTCGTGACTGTACCTTACTTCGGCATTATGCATTCCTAAGTAACCGTCCGTATTCAATGGATAGGTACAACGTGGGAGGAATAATAGAACTAGATCTAAGGCCAGTCTATTCAATTAAACGTCTTTTATGATTTAAATGGAATAATAATTCATATTATTATTCTGACCTCTAGATGGTCTGTGAATTTGGGTTCTAAGCAGACGAAACGACCTAATGGAAACTTCAACCTTCGCTGCTTAAAGGTCTTTGGTAATTAATTGTTATAGTCCCGACGTAACGTAGACAGACACATGTATATGTATGTCGTGGCCAGATCTTAAAACTGATTATTTCATGAAATGAACATCATCCACTGGTCACATCATGATGTGACCTGGCCAGATCATTGAATACTCAATGTTTAACGATATGAACAGTTAAACGCACGACTACTTCATGGTGTGGCCAAACATTACATCAGTAATGTTTGGCCACACCATATAGAAAAAATAAGAAAGAAAAGAAAGAAATTACGTCCGTCGTCGTCGGTACGTTTATATCGTAAAATTGTTAGATTATCCACCGGTAGAGGCGTTGATGTCGCTTTGTTTTTATTGTCCATCATGGCGGCGGCATACAACAAATCAAACAAGGTAGGGTGACCACTCAAAAAAAGTCGATGGACTTTTATTGGGTTTCCAAATATGATATTTTGAAAAGCGATCAACTTGGAAGTAGCGCTCGCCGGCCGCTGCTGCGGCGTGAAATACAACAAAGCACTTACAATTAGTTTCAAAACATTACAAATTTACGCCGCTTATGTTGCACCCCAACCAAATGGGTTAGGTTAGGTTAGAACTGTGGCCAACCGTGCACGAGCCGAGCGAGCGTAGCGAGCGGTGCCGCGGCAGCGGCCGGCGAGTGCTACTTCCAAGTTGGTCGCAGTTACTTGGCTATTTTTACAACACCTTACACCATGGATACCCTACATCAATGATATGACCAAACGTCGATCGACATATCATTAGACGTTGACGTTTAAACGATATGGCCAATGTTAGCTGGCCATTTCATGAAATGGTAAATTCTAAGATCTGGCCACGACATATATAATTGAGTAGTCCATGCTTTAATAAGAAGCATGTCAGTATGTATATTCCAAAAGTATCTTAAAAAAAATAAAATCCTCTAAAAAGTAAAAAAAAAAATATGTTGACGATTTACAGCCGAACCCAAGAACCTATTTTCAGTAAAAGACAGATCGCTATTAATGGCAGACAGTATAATTCTATCTGTCATTGAATGTCGTCCCACAATTCTGTAAGATTTCTTATTCTCTGAAAGAGTATTGGGACGTGAAAAGTTAAAACCTAAGTTAATATATAGGTTTTTAATCTCCAGTATACCAAAACTGGTGATAGCTAGCTAGGTTATTGGGTTCGGCCGTTAGTCACCTGCATCTGTCAAGGGGATGATTCTATCTACATATAGTGACTAAATCTGCACCCTGTATGTATTGGCCCTTTAAGTTTAATATAAAATGTAGGTGATATTTCAATCCGCTTTCAAACAAAAAAAAAAAAAAACAAAATCGGTTCAGCCGTTTAGGAGCTACGATTCTACAGACAGACACACAGATACACACGTTAAACTAACACCCGTCTGTTTCCGTCGGGTCTTAAAAATGTAAAGAAATGGATCAGAAAATGTACCTGTGGATGCCAATTTCCAGTGTCACTTGTGAAATTGATTGCCTCGTTGGTCTAATGGTCGCAAGCGCTACTGCTGAACAATTGAACCCAGGACCTTATCCTGGGTTCAATTCCCAGGTCGGGCAAAGTGTTATTGGTTTTTCCATTAGGAAATTCTCAGTAGCAGCCCGGAGTATGGATTTGTGCCCGATTGATGTCAATAGGCTCACCCCTTATAACATGGGACTTAAACATAACTGGCGAAATGTGTGTTTACTATTGGTACACCTCTGCCTAACCCTTAGGGGTATTCCCTGGTGATGGCGTGATGTTGTGCTAAAACCGAAATTGTAATTGTAAATCACCTTAAACATGTTTTTCATTTGACTATAATTGTGGTTAATTTGATTTTATCAGTTTTCGTCGATGATTTTTCAAATAGAATGAGTGCTAAAGTCCCGCCGTGGCCATTTGGACACGGCAAACAAATATTGTTATTAAAACAGCAGCCCCGGATCTAGAACTTTTTCGAGGCGGGGCAAAAACTGCTGTCTGCCGCCCCTCGCCAATCCTCTAACGTTTAGTTTCTCTATGAAGCTCATTGCTCATCATGCAAGTTCATTAAAAAATAAAGACATGTCAGACATTTATTTTAATTAGGCTAGACAAGAGGACAAGATAGGGTTAAAATAAGTCGTGAGATTAATGCATGTTAAAATTACTGTTTTACTCTTCGAGCCATTACTGATTTCATGTGCGGTCCGGTTTTTGATTGACTTATGCAGAAAGCAACAATCTTGCATCACTCACTAGCGAAGCGAGCTCGAAAATTTGAACAGTCTGCCTAAGACAAGTTCGATTTTCTTTAGCGATTTAAGAATTAGAAAACAATAAAGAATAGGGAGTTACTAAGCTGCAAGAGCGAGCGAATCAGCGATATTAGCACGAACATTTTGCTGTTTTTTGGGTTGCGGGAAAGTCCGAAAGGGATACCGTGGCCCCTGGCAATGTACAGGCAACGGAAGGAACACGGGTGGGTTTTAGTCAGTAAGAGTCTGACACGCCCTTCCGCTCCACCCAGAGCGGGAGAAGTTATTTGATAATTTACCACCCAAAAAAAAACGAACATTTTCTCATATTATTCAAATTTTATCGATACTTTCCTAATCCAACGGGCCTTCCTACCAAAACTATGGTAAAAAATAAAGATAATCGTATCGCCTTTGCACATACAGGGTTCGGAAAGAGCCGTCGCCCGGAGCCCCCGCTACGCGAAGTAAAATTTCAAAAATAAAAGATTGTTTCCTTGTTTTTTTTATCACAGAGGCGCTCACCAAGTACCTGGTAGAATTCAACAGTTCCCGCTCGCAACCAGCTCACACCATTTGATGACCTATGCCTACGCTAATCAGTAATTTCCACAGTGCGCCACCCACAGAGAAAGATTATAACTAAGTGCTGCGCATCTCATTTATTACAAAGTTGCGGTGCACTGGGTGGAGCACTTGTCTGCCACACTTGACTTTGTCGCCCCCTGAAGTTAGCGCCCGGGGCACGGGCCCCGGTTTGCCCCCCCCAAGGTCCGTGGCTGTAAAACAGTAATTATTGGAAGGAGTGGTGAGATATTAGATTGAATATATAGATGATTGTGTTACTTTCCTTTTATTAAGTGATTGCGTAAGAATTTAACCTGGACAGGGTTTTGTTACACTTAAATCAGATACTTTTGGAACAGACCACCTGGTTTTTAAAGTTCTTACTACTTCATCATCTGCCTAGCCTGTTCCCAACTATGTTGGGTCGGCTTCCAATCTTAACGGTTGCAGCTGAATACCAGTTTTTTTACACGATATGCCTTGTTAAAAGACTCGTTGTCAGAATTTCACGCTTTGAACTTAACGTGACATTGGCCGGGACCAATGGCTTAACGTGACTGTGGGTTTCATCCCTAAAGATTTAATGGATTTACCGCTACTTCCTAATGTATAATTACTTCCTATGATAAAAATATTCGAATTGTACTTACTGTGAAAACCACCAAAGGTTTCAAAATGAATTCGAATACTTTTGTCTATCTGACGGAGACCGCTCAGTTATATACATTTAAGTTCTCCAACAAAATTATATTTAAATATCAGATTATCAAAAAGCGCTGCCGCAAAAACCAGCTTAAAATTTTACCAAAGAAATCTGCGTACAGAATCAAATTGGCAGCGGGATTCCTAGAAAAAATATCACGTAAACGATTTTGAGAATAATATTTGGTAGTTTTCGTACCCAACTCCGGTACTAGGTTCGTTAGTGTTCGGATCACGTTGAATTGTAAAGAGTTGCTAACATTGGTACCTACATTTTGCAGTCTTGGTGGTAATCATTCAATTGTATGGTAACTTTGCGCAGTTTGCAGCTAAATGAAAACAGCCGCACGGGCCGATCGAAGGTTAAGCTACGCTTGCCTTGGTCAGTTCGTGGATGGGTGACCATCAATTACATATCGAGACCCGTCCGTGCCTCGGAAATCACGTTAAGCCGCTGGTCTTGGCTGCCATAAGTAAATCTGTGACAGTATTTACAGGTAGTCAGAAACGTGTTATCCAGTAACTGGGTTGTGGAGGCCAGATAGGCAGTCGTTCCAAGTCAAATACTGGTATTTAGCACAGTCGAAAAGGATAACAAGAAACTAGGCAGATTGATTGATTGGTCGGCATTATTTACGTAATTATGCGCTCTACGATAAACTAGTTGTTGCCCGCAACTTTGCCTGAGATCCAGGATGAAGAGTTTATGACCTTACCTAGGGCTGGTTTGGAACTGGTTTGTGTGTGGTTTGTGTCTGGATTGTGTTTGGTTTGTGTCTAGATTGTGTTTGGTTTCGGTCTTGTTTGTGTCTGGCTTATGTCTGGTTTGGATGATATTTGGCACAGAGTTCAAGCGTAACAAACAAACAAACTGACTTTCGCATTTATAATATTAGTTAGGATATTTTGTGGTAAATACGTTTTATTCTCGTTAGTAAACGTGATTGGTTATTTATATTCTATTGAAAGCACAGTTGAATTATCCTTTGTATTTTTAGTTGATTTAAAATGCAATAATGCTGGGGCAGAGCACAGTGCAGTTTGCATGTATACATACAATTAAGGAACACACAAAAGGTGTTGTTTGTTTAGAATAAAATATGCATAATAAAGCTTGAGCTAGGAGGTCCGTTGAATTTTCAGTGACATTTTTGGACATTGTACACAAAATGTCCAAAAATGTTAATGAAAGTGCGCTAAGAAATATTATAAGGTACACACTTTATAATATTTCTTAGCGCATCGTCTCATATACACTACGGCGAAGCAAAAAGAAGGGTTATGATTCTGACCTGTATGTAGGATATATGTATGTTCATCTGTTCCTTCATAACTTCTAAACTACTCATCATAATTTGACAAATGAGGTATCGTTGGAAAAGTCCAAGATCTACAAATGAGAGCCCGGACCAATGGCTTAACGTGCTTTCCGTGGCACGGAGGGGTCTCGATATGTGATGGATGGTCACCCATCCACGAACCGTCCCTGGCAAGCGTTGCTTAACCTTGAAGATCGACAAGCGCGGCTGTTATCATTTATCCACGAGTCCCTCTGGGCTCTTATCACTAATCTAGTACAAAACATGCGCTTAACTTTCTTAAACGCCTTCATAATCTCACGTTTCTTTCAAATTCCAGGGTCCTTTGACACCCCTGAAATCCGATCATATTATCTCCACTAATGACTACGAAACCCATTAACATCGATATATCCCGATAACATATCGCCCACACTACATATAAATCAAAGACCCACAAATAGGTATCTATTAATAGATTTAATCACGACCACAGCGTAATTTATGCTTGCTTTAGTTAATAAGCAGGTACTAGAGGGATGTACTGCCTGAGTAGAGGTAATTCAACATTCAACAGGTAAAGTTCGTTAACCCCATCGTTTACGACCTGTGTGGTTACGCCTTAAGGGTCTAGAAAGCCTCGGAGATATCATTGGGCTAAATTAGGTTAGGTTAGACTTGACTCGACTTCTTAGGCCCTAGTTGTAAGCTTCGTACAGACTGGCGCGGCTCTAACAAAACATTTTCTATGAAAACTTCACGGTAGAACAATTACCGGTGTCGCGTCGTGCCAGTCTGCACGGGGCTTTAACATGCGCCCGAGGAAATAATGACGGGAAAGCAAGGCTTATCATCATTACAGCGGGTTAGGGGCTCAACACTTCTTGAATGCGATACGATAAATATCACAAAAACACTGAAAAGATTCATTAGGGCCCTAATTATAAAAGTCGCCCGAGGCGCGCATCTTGTATGCTCTGCTAACTAATTACATGACACGCGCCCTTGGACGGCAGCGCTTGATGAATTCATTACATAGAAATTCATACAATTTAAAAATAATAAAACAAACCAAAAATAGCTGTTCCATACATTAATGTTCGTTCAACTTGTCAAAATGTAGGGTTTTCCGCGATTGTAGGGTTGGTCCTATAGTTAAAATTGTTCATAATGATGAGTATAATGACCCCATAAAAAGATTTTCAGTTATTTCAATTACACTTTGATCGTAACACTCCAGAAACTGAACTAGTCAAACCTTTATAATTATGTTCTTAAAAATAAAAGCTTTTAAATGAATGAAAGCAAACAAAAACACACTTGCATGCACAAGCATGTGCAAAGTATTAATTGCATTCTCTGGTCTGGTCTGGTCGTTACAGCAGGAATCCATTTAATCATTTATCGACGCCTGACCGCGTTAACGTGTGATGGCCGACATAAAGACGCATTAAGTCCATGTGTCCATCGTTACAACTCATTACACTTATCGGATTTCGATGCGTTTTGATACTTTTGGTAGTTTCGATGCCGTTTTGGGTCAATGGGTTGGAACCTTGGAAGAGTGTATGGATTGTAACTGTTGGTTGTGGGAAGTTATGGTTATGGATCCTACCAATAAGTGCACTGGAATATTTTTAACGTTCTAAAATCGAAGACCAAAAATTCAAATTCAAATTGAAAATATTATATTTTCCATAAACCTACATGGGTACTTATGAAACGAAGAAGCTAGGTGCATCGTGGAACCATAAATTATAATATATATTTCTAACTTGTGTACCTCGTTAGATAGCTGATTAAATGAAGATGTCTTCTCCGTAATAATGTACGAAGATGATTTTTGAAAATGATTAATAAACTTTTTCCTATAACTTTTAACGGTTTGTTTTAGTAAATTTGGTTACATCGAAAGGTTTGTTAAAGTATTAGGTATCCAATGTAATATCAATGTAGAAAAGTGACATTTAGCGACGAAATCTTTACGGAATTTTTTCAAAAATACATAAAAATTGGGTTTTCTCGAATTCCATGAAGTTTCGCCTAGGCTTTATGGGGTGCTTATTTGTTGCAAATGGGTCACACTACGACCTCCTGGAAGGAATACGCCCAAAGCCTTCGGCGCGGGAGATATTATAGAGCACAAGTGTGTACGCAGACACTGGTGCACTCTCTCTTCCCTCACTCTCATAGTCCGATGGAACGGCAATCCGACACGACCGGAGAGAGATCAGGCGCAGGACCAACGGCTTAACGTGCTTTCCGAGGCACGGGGGTATCACACCGCCAACTTCCAAACTTCGGGCTGTTACTAAGAAATTCCTAATGGAAAAACCCAATAACACATAACACTTTGTTCGACCTTGGAATCGAACCCAGGACCCCTCGCTCAGCAATGGCGCTTGCGACCACGAGACCAACGGGGCGGGTTACTAGGTATAGGAGGACAGTATACGTTATACTTTCAACAAGTACTAAAAATTGAAAATGGTCAACAAATCAAAGCAACTATGAGACTACAAGACCTTATCTAAGCCATATTCCAATGGTCTTCAGTACCGTAACACACAATCAATCCGAACCTGAATCGTTTTGAAACAAATTGCTAATCCATTGCTTCTTAAATTCGAAAAAAAATCTGCTCAAAAACGTAAATAACGCAATAAATGTTATTGAACTGTCAAAATGAAACTAATTTGTCGTAATCGTTTACGAAAATGTGTTGCGTAATTAGATAGCTGGTTTAAATCTTATTTAGTCCTTGTGCTACACACCTCCATTATCAGCTCTGAGTTTTTTTCTTCTGTGCTGTTATACTACGTCAATGTGGAAAATTTTGACTCGTATGTTGCAAGTTATGATCGTCTTCCGAAGGCCATATTTTATCTGTTGTCAATAACCCCAATTACTGTTTATGAATGTTGTGATAATAAAATGTTTATTTAAAGATACTCACAACTTAACTTACAAATTGTTTTTGACGATGATTTGATAAGAGGGTTAAATAAATAAAAAGAAATAAATAAATAATAAGTTTATTGTACATAGAGAAACACATAAAGACAGTCATACACTAAACATGATTGTACAAGTGGTGCTCAAAATCAAGTAGAACAGCTGGCTCCTGAACTAAGTAAAAAGATACTTAAGTTCACTCTGAACCTAAGATATTCCAAGAGCATATAAAAATTCTTACCAGAGAAGCAAACCTACGATTACAGTCAGTATTAACATAATCAAAATAACAAAACATAACTTCACGCCGGTAATCTCCGAAGGGTTAGGCAGAGGTTTACCTATGTACCCACATTTCGCCAGTTAAGCTTTAATCCCATGTAATAGGGGATGAGCCTATTGCCATCAGCCGGGTAAATCCAGACCCCGGACAGCAGTCTGGAGTGTGGATTTTATATTTTGTAGGCAACCTGCTGAGAAATTCCTGTTAGAAAACCCCAATTTCAAGGGATATGCCCAACCTGAGAATCAAACCCAAGACTTCATGTTCAGCAGTAGCGCTTGTGATCACTTATTGGTGATTCGCATGAATTTACTCGCCCGAAACGGGCGAATCCACACTTTTAAATAATATTATTTTTCCTGAGGCGATTCGCACGAAGTTGATTTATTTGTAGAAGAATCGACAACTCCAGAAATTGATTCGCGAATCGACTACTCCAGAAATTGATTCGCGAATCGACTACTCCAGAAATTGATTCGCGAATCGACTAGTCCAGAAATTGATTCGCGAATCGATTACTCCAGAAATTGATTCGCGAATCGACTACTCCAGAAATTGATTCGCGAATCGACTACTCCAGAAATTGATTCGCCTACCAATAAATTGAATAAAATGAATCACCAATAAGCCACTAAACCAACGAAGCAGTTGATAATGAAAATAATCCTAAATAAATTGATCGTGTCTAGTAGGAAGGTAGATATGATGCTCGAACTCGACTATGCGTGAATAAACAGTATTCCACACTAAACCGTTTAACAGCCATTAGTGCAACCGCGTCTGGCAAATTCAATTGTTCACTTAGTAACTACTGTGTTTCCATTGAATATACTGTTAATCATGTGTGATAATGTTCATAAGATAATCAAGAATGCAGGTAACTAAATTAGCCTACCGGGGCTCACCGAGAGGAGGGTGGTCCAGCAAAGAGAACATTATAGGCTGATAATTCTATGAAATGGCTGTAACATGGCAAATTGACGTAGTGTTGATAATCAATTAATTTTCCTGACAGTACAGACGCCAGCAGGTTAACCTACCCGAAACTATCAAAATTTCCCAATCAACTTTGAACCTTATGCTTTAGTGTTAAAGTTGAAAATCTATTCAAGAATTTTGACAGATTGTAGTAGGTTGATGTGCTGGCGTCTGTACATATTTAAAGCAAGCCTGCCAGCATTTTTTGGTGAATTGCTGGCTTTCATCACGAAGGCAGACATATCATAACATAACATCACGCATGTATTTCCTGAAGGGTTTCGCAGAGGTAGTAGAGGTACACCCACATTTCGCCAGTTATGTTTTAACCCATGTAACAGGAGACGAGCCTATTGCCATCAACCGGGCACAAATCCAGACTCCGGGTTGATACTGAGAAATGCCAGATGGATAAACCCAATAACATTTTACCCGAACCTGGAACAAAACCCAGGACCAGGGTCAGTAGTAGCGCTTGTGATTAGCTCATCGAAGCAGCTAGCCAGTCATATGATAAATAAGGTATATCGGTCATATCACGAGCTCAGCAGAATAGCTACTGCAGTCATAAGCAAAAAACACAAGGAGAATAACTAACAAATTAACCAGAAATCAGAGCTCAGAGTATAACGTCATCATTATCAATTCATTTCAACCGAAGCAACGCACATATGCCGCTTAGCACAAACCAGTACAAACATACAGGAACATTTGGAAGGTCAACTTGAATAAAGAACCACAGTTAGGAGGCATTTGCTCAGCGTTTAATGTTTACCAGACATCGGGAATTTGAAAGAGCCGCTTTGTAACCAACACAATACGACCTTGCCTGCCAATCATTATACGAACACACAAATGAATCAACGCGAACTGACTAGCCTATCAAGGTCTTCGGGCAAGTAGGGAACTATTGTAGAAATCGTATTGAATTTGGCATTTGTTTTTGCAAGAATAACTGTTGTTAGGTGTCAAGATATATTGGATGCTTTGCAGGAACATTGGACATTAAAATCTTGTAGGGCCGTAAAGTGGTTTAATTTAGTTTTCATTGATCTGTTACTAGCAAGTGTCTCTTATCCATAGCGTTGTTTCTAGTAAAAAATAGGCTACATATCCTGTGAGAGCATTACGAAAGACAGCTAAATAACTATTTAATTTCCGCGAAAAATCATTTATTTATTTGTTTTTAACTTAAAACGGTCAAGGTCAATTACATTAGTTAAAGTCAAACTACTCGACAGTCATATGCTCATTTCACAATACTCTAGACATACGGAAAGGATCTTCTTCCATTTATCCGCGAACACATCACCGTCAAGGCTTAGCGTCTAAGAGAGCGTTGAGCGGCGAGAGTGTGCAAGGGACAGGAGACTGGGCTCGAGCGACGGTTCTTCGGTTCTTCGTCTTCGGAATTTGTGCCTTCTGCTAAGGTTATAGTTTGTCTGAGCAAAAAGATGGGACAGTTTGTCATGCAGTTCAGGAGAATCTGTTTTTCCGTTACACATATTAATAATTTGTTTTTTTTTTTCTTCTAACCACGACAGAATTCTACCCTAAACAGCCTAAAAAAAGTTCAAAGGTTAATAAACGGACAATATTCAAATATCTAAGATAAGCTTTTTGTACTTTTTCTAAGAGTAATGTGTACTTTTTTTCGTGAGCGTTCCAGACGCATGCAGTGCACTCCAGTTTGCTCCGAACAAGTAGGTACATTAAGGGGAATGCGCCAGAATAGCCCGCGGAATTCTAACTTTCTTTAGTTTTTTTGTAATTTGCAGGCCAGTGTCAGGTTGTATGTTGATTAAAATATGGTTCGTGACCGTTACAAATATGGCTTTAAATAATGATGACAATCAGCAATACAACTCTTTAAGTTAGCATAATCCTCAAATGACATAATTTCATGAAATAGTTATTCAATAGGATTACATGAACTTAGACAGTTGTGTTGATCATTTTTATGATTATAATTCTATAAATAAACATTTGATATGGTCGCGAATCATATTTAGATCAACATACAAGATGATACTGATCTGCAAATTGCAAAAAACGTAAGAAAATTTCAATTTTGTGGGCTACCTTGACGCTTTCGGCTCTTTCTTTTTTTTTTTGCGTGGGAAATTATTAAATAACTTCTCCCGCTCTGGGCGGAGCGGGAGGGCGTGTCAGACTCTTACTGACTAAAACCCACCCGTGTTCCTTCAGTTGCCTGTACGTTGCCGGGCGCCACGGTATCCCTTTCGGACTTTCCCGCAACCCCGGCAGGGACGCTTTCGTCTTAAAAATAGATTTAATAGCGCTGATGTTGCTGAAATCTTTAGCATTGCGCAGTATGAAACCTAGTCAACTAAAGGAATCTTTTGCTACCGATACCATGTGATCATAAAACTTTAGCTTGTAATCAATCTCCTGTACTTATCCCATCAATTTATTTGGGGTCGGAGCAACATGTCCCTTTATCCCATACTTTTCTATAAGTCGTCATCTCGGTAGTCACCCCCTTTCTTGCCATATTATCATAATTTCAGCTGAAAACATGAGGAAAGTTTTGAGTGTGACTGTGGAGGCCTTTAAGACTACGGGAAGACCAAAGAAACGATGGATGGACTGTGTGAAAGACGATATGGCTAGAAAGGGGGTGACTACCGAGATGACGACTAATAGAGAAGTATGGGACATGTTGCGCCGACCCCAAATTAATGGGAAAAAGGCAAGTTATTGATGATTCGTTTACCATTTTTTGTTTTTCCTATGGGCATTCGCAAGTGAATGGGTGCCCTATATTCAGCAGTGGTTAACTAACTCACAAAACCATTATATTTAGTAGGTACCCAACACCAAGATATCATAACAACCACGATTAAAAGTTTTTAGGTGGTACCTCAAAACTTTTAAAAGTGCTGGTTTAAAAGCTCGTGCAGACTAGCGTGACACCGGTAATTGTTCTACAGTGAGGTTTTCTTAGAGTCGCGTCGCGCCTGTCTCCACGACGCTTTCCATTGGATTATTTTCATTCTTGAAAAGATTTTTAACAAATTACGTACGTCTATTTACCGTATTAAGTAAATATGAAAGTTGAATATACAAACGATTTAAGTCAAATTCTTTTCGCCGACTTTATATATAACTAAAAAAATTTACAATGAATTGATGAATAACAATGTTGACAGAGAATCAATATTCATCGTCGAAATTTGTTCCTTTGATGCGTAGCTCGGTTTATCACAGACGACGGGAGAAGTATTGACGCTAAAATTATTATCTAATCAACGAATTCAAGTGTGACTGGTTTCGTAAATGAATTGCTTTGACCTTTGCGACTGGTAAACGTCATTATAAATAGTATTGAGATATTCTGGTATACTATAAATGTCACAGAGCACGGAATAAAATTCGCAGTACTTACTAATAAAAGTCGTGGCGCTGGAAGTGCGTCTAGCGTACCATTTCTAGACCCATTTCATGGTTAATACTCGTATTAAGGTGTGTTCTTTATGTTTAGACGGGTTTTGATAGCTGCGACACAGTTATTAACTATTTTACTTACCATCGTATTTGTTGCAATTATGAAAGAAAGAAAGAAAGAAAAATGCGTTTATTGGCATAACAAAAAATACACCTTAAAACAATGAAAACAAAAAACAAATGATTATAATTTAATACTATAATGATGACAAAAGATACCCTTTACGTCGTCTTCACTTGTTTTTATATGGGTTTGTTCTTTGTTCTAGAATGTCACCGAAGAAAATGAACAGCAAGGGGATAGTTCTCAACCTAAGAGTAAGTAGAATTTACTAATAGACTATACCCTCAAAACCATTGAATAAAACAGGTATTGCGAAAGCAATCTGGCCAGCTCATTGAAAAAACAAATTATTATAATGACAAAAGGGCCTCAGCTCAGCATAATGTCAGATGACAACACAAAGTGTACCACCTGACGCTGTGTTGTTTTTCCAAATAAAAAACGTCTTCATTTTACTCCTGTCACAGACTGCCTCGTTGTTCTAGTGGTCGCAAGCGCTACTGTTGAGCATGAGGTCCTAGGTTCGATTCCCAGGTTGAACAAAGTGTTATCATTTGGAATATCTCGGTAGCAGCCCGTGATCTGGATTTGTGCCCGGTTGATGGCAATAGACTCACCCCCAATAGGGCTGGTTGGACATTTCGCCAGTTATGTTTAAGTCATGTATAACTGGCGAAATATGGGCGTACTATAGGTAAACCTCTGCCTAACCCTTCAGGAAAGCAAAGCGTTATGAAATGTTACTTCTATCACAGCCTTCAAAGCCGTCGGTTTCTATGCCTACGTCATTAGTGTCATAAAGTGTATACACGGTTACACGCTTGGCTTTTATGGAGAGTGTTCTTCTACTTTTCATGTGGTTATGACTCATCTGGTGTCAGAGTTTTAAAGCTGCCCAAGGGCCTCTGACTTGGCTTCACATGCCGCCGAGATATATCTCTCAGGCATAACGCTTTCCTCACGATGTTTTCCGTCACCGTTTTTGAAGCAAGTGATAATAGGGATGATGCCAGGGTCCAAAAAAAGAAATTCTGTTTAGTCCGTCAGTCAGATAAACAATATTAGACTCGTATTTTTTGCTTTATCATATGAATAAAAAATGACTTAGCTAAAACGCATTATATTTGGGGAGTGGTGGTTGGTACGTCACAAGTAAGTATAAAATCTACATACTCGTGACGTCATGGCACATTTTAACTTAGTGTATCGCCGTAATCGTTTGACAACGTAAGAAAAGAAAAAAATCGTGAACGTTATTTTTTCATAATCTAAATGACGGACAAAAATTTTTTTTTGTCTTCATACCTATTATACTATACGCACGTGAATCCAAAAAGCCGAAGGTGCGTGCCTTGGGTTCGAACTCGGGACCTATGACTTGGCAGTCTGACGGTCACACCACTAGGGTATCACTGTCCAGATAACAGACAGACAACAGGAAAGTGTTGACATGCCGCCTCTATCAGCGGCCGCCGACGCGTCTCCGTACTCCGTGCTCTGTGGTCAATATAAATAGTATTAAGTTTACAGTCATGGCAGTGGTAATGGTTATTTCAATTTGTTATGTCAATTTACTACCACTAAATTCTGTTAGTAAACTAATATAGTAATTAGTAGATGGGTTGGAGGATAACGGGCTTGCTCTTTTATAACCAGGTTTAAAATTAATCAGGCTAAACTTTGAAAAATACTGAGAAAAAGAAAGAAAAGTAAGAAAGAAAGAAAATAAATTTATTTCACTCAGGTTATGGTACAGTCACGAGCTTTAATTTGGGACCCATTTCCGTTAAATGTTGTTAGAACAATCATAATGCAATAAGGTCGAAACTTTGAAACTTTGCTTTAAGGTTGAAATGTTGAAATTTCTTATCTAATCGACCTATGAAATGATAACCTCGTTGCAAAAAGCTATCATTACGATTTTCTAATTACGAACATGTGTCGTGTCAGTGTCATTTAAGAAAATAGTTTAATGTGATATTTTCACAAAATATAATTTACCAATTAATAAAATGCTTGCGGCTAATCGTGACCAAATAAGGCTCCAAATTATTGATTTGCACGAACAAGGAGTAGGCATTCACGAGATATCGCGACGAATAAATGTGACAAGAAACACAGTTCGCCGCTGGGTTCGACGCCACGGGAACGAGGAAAATATTATTGACTTACGACGAAACAACCATCACCCGCAAGTTATAACACAAGAGCAGAGCCGCTTGATGCAAAGGCAATACCTGATGAATGGATTTACGCCAACGAGGCATTTTGCGGAAGCGTTTGAAGTCCACCCTTCAACAGTTAGAAGGCATCTTAAAGCTATGGGACTGCATCACAGGCGGCCTGCAAAAAAAATTGCGTTGACGGATGCCCATAAAGCTGCTTGACTTATTTTCGCACGTCAGTATCTAAATTTTGATTGGACGACGACGGCTTTCATCGATGAAAAGACTTTTCAATCTTCCCAAACGGGCAGACTACATTTGTGGCGAATTGACAGGACGCGATACACGGAAGACCACGTCATAGCTAACAACGCGTCTGGTCGCATTACAGTTAACATGTCTGGCTGGATTAGTTCAGCCGGCATTGGAGAACTAATAAATTTACCACCCAGGGCCACTGCTCAAGATTATGTCGATTTATTAGACGAGAGTGTCCTTCCAACATTGCAACTATATTATCCACAAGAAGATGTTGCTCCAATAAACTTTGTTCAAGATAACGCAACAATTCATACGGCAAGAATCGTTAGAACTTGGTTCGACAATAATAGAGCAAATTTAAATCGTATTCCGTGGCCTGCAAAGTGTGCCGATTTAAATCCTATAGAAAATTTATGGGGCTTAATGGTTCAAAAATGGTCAAATAGAAACGAAAGAACTAGAGAAGCACTTATGGATCACTGCCTCACAGTCTGGGAAAGTTTAATGGGTACTGACATATGTGACAAATTGATTGGATCCATGCGTAACCGGCTCCAGGCTGTGATTGACAATGAAGGTGGATATACGCGGTTTTGAATATTTATGATAAAAAAATTACTGGAGAGATTTAAATTAATTTAGTCGTAGCCTTCGGTGATAAGTGTTTATTTTGTGCACCGTTAACCATGCTTTCTATATAATTGTGTTAAGATTGAGGTTTGTGTCATAAATGTCTTAATAAATATAAAGAATAAAAAACTTTGTTTTTCTAAAGATTTTATTAATCAATATTTTAGCTGAAATCTTCTAAGCCCCCATAATCATAAACGGCCTTTAAACCTATTTTATTTTAAATATGTTGTTTTGGTCCGTCACTTTGATATTTATGTTTGAGAAAGAGACAAAACTTTTTAACTAATATAGGTTTGAAGAATAAGCGGGTTAGTTGACTAGCTATCATATATTGACAATATAATTTTGTTCTTTTTTATTTGTTTCTTTTTTCTTATGGGACCCCAGGACCAAAAAGTAATTATTACTCGGAAATCGGTAATGATCGTTTGCCCTCGCTCCAGTTGACGTTAGCCCCTAGAAACGTAAAGTTGTCGATGGTAAACATTATGACGTTTATTGTTTGTGCAGTGACAGCGTTAACATAATAGCTCTAAATGGCGAAAGTTTGCTACACGATATTCAACCTTAGGTGGGTCCCAAATTAAAGCTCGTGACTGTACACAATATTCAAACAAAAACAACAAAAAAAGACAAAAAAATAAAAATAACCTACCTATGGACCTAGACATATAGTATAAGTATAATCAGCCTATAATGTTCCCAATTTTGGGTCACTTTTGGGTCTCTGTGAGACGGAGTGGGTCAAAATCCATCATGCGGGCACCGTGCGTGTTGGTTGATGTTGGCATACTCAGCCTATAATGTTCCCAGTGCTGGAAATGAAATTAAATTGTTTATTCCGTAAATAGGATATTGGAATCACTTTTACACGTCAGCACAACGGGACACAGGCCTCTCTGTGTGAGAGAATGGACCATAATCCACCACGCGGGCCCAGTGCGGGTTGGTGGATGTCACATGTCTTCGACTTTTTTTGGTTCTAGGACATGTCGGTTTCCTCACTGTGTTTTCCTTCATCGTTTTGAGAGCAGTGGTGATGAAATTAAATACACAAAGTAAAGAGTGCCTGGGTTCAAAATCAGGACCTACAACTCGTATGACGCGACCGATGCTAATGGGCTACCGCTTTTCTCCTTCGGTTGGTTGATGTTAGATGCCTTCAAAATTTTGGTTCAAGGATATACCAGTTTTATAATAAAGTTTTCCTTCACCGTTGTAAGTAGGATTACATATGTAATCGCCCCAGACGTAGGGGAGCAAGAAGGGTTATCAATGTTTATTATTTATCTAACTTATGAGAGGCATTAACCCTGCTTTGGGACAATAATAAATGATTACTGCCGGCTATTAAAAATCATATTATTGACTGTGAAATGTCATCACAGAAAAAATATTTGTTTACCTTTACTATGTCCATTAATTCTACGATGGACTGGCTGGTAATGTTTGTTTGTAGTTTTTCTGTGATGATATTTCACAATCTCGATATTTTAAATCTTAAGGCGGAGACTGACTTGCAACGTTTGTTTGTAATGTATCGAGTTTTTGTAACGCGTTACAGTAGTCAGTGCAGCGAGCCGAGCCACTAGATGCAAGCGCCGGATCCTCCACTCGACTGTCGGCTTTTTCGTGAATTCATTTTAAACAGAAATATGAGAAACGAAAATTTCATGTTCGAAGCGAACGTTCGCCGCGTCTTGTTTATCGGTGTTTTGTACCAAGCTTGCTTCGCAATTCTTTGACAGTAGTATGAAATGGCTATAACTTGGCAAATTTACGTAGTGAGTTAATTTGTTAAACAGTTAATTGCCCTGACTGTACCTTACCTCGTCACCGACCTAAAGCTACTTCTATGCTATATTTTTTTTTTACAAGTCACTTGACTGTAGGTAAATTAAGACGACAAAATCTAATACAATCCTTTACTTACTTTAAAAATGTGTATCTAAAGTACAAAAGTTTTAATTACTCAGCTAGTTTACAATGTGTTTCACAATTAGTTGTTTGTCCCTGTGCCCCATGGGTATAATTGAGCTAAATACAGGATTAAACGCGGAAATTGTCTGGTAATAAACAGCTGTGCTTTAATAACTGTATCTACGATTACCAACTCGTTTAGGTATTATGATACTAGTGTCAATTCACCAGTTGTGTTTAAGTATTATGTAATAGGGGGAAAGCTTAGCCATCAACCGGGTACAAAACCAGACTCCGGGCTGCTACTGAGGAATTTCAGATGGAGAAACCCATGATAATCAGGTTGCAATTAATTAATTTGCAGCTTTAGTGTTGCCTATATTTTTAGTCCCACTAAAAAGGTTAGGTTAGTTAGGTTGAGGTTTAGTTATCCAAATAAATAGAAATCCAATATGCTTATAAAAATATTTCACATACACAATTTGTTTTTCTATTTCATTTAAATATTCAAAGCTTTGATCGATCTGTTGTTGTTGTTTAGGGCTCAAACATTGATTGAAAACTAAACACACAAACGTATTATTTGGTGAAATGCATTTTGATAGTTTATTTGCCCTATGAACGCACACGTTTTTTGTAAAACCATAGATCATTTGTATTGTTTAGAGACAAACAAATGCAGAAGATTATAATATAAGTCCATAAAGTCCAGGGTTCGATTCTCAGGTCGTGGAAAGTGTTATTGAGTTTTCTATTAGGATTTTCTCAGAAGCCCGGAGGCTGGATTTGTGCCTGGTTGATGCAAAAGGCTCGCCCCTTATTATATGGTATTAAAAAAACATAAATGGCGAAATGTGAGTGTACTATACACCTCTACCTAACCTTTCGGGGCAACAGGCGGGATGTTGTTATGTCAGAAATATTAGGAAACTATTTAGCAAGTTAAATGATATCTTAGACCTATTTTTTACCCAATTCACATAAGAAAGTAAGATAACATTAGTAATCCTTATTAAGCGTCGTGCAGACAGTCGCGACGTGACTCTAACATAACAGTTTCTAAGAAAACTTCACGGTAGAACAATTATCGGTGTCGCGTCGCGCGACAAGTCGCACTAATCTGCACGAGCCTTTAAAAATATCCTTTACTTGACAAAGCTAAGTTCAAACCAGCTATCGAATTACGCAACACATTTTCGTAAACGATTACGACAAATTTGGTTCATTTTGACAGTTCAACAACATTCATTGCATTATTTACGTTGTCGAGCAAATTCTTTTTTCGAACTTATGAAGCAATGGATTAGCAATTTGTTTCGAAACGATTCAAATTCTGATTTATAGTGTATTACGTAGTTAGGGTACTGCTGTCCCTAAAAATATTCTGCCAACCTAGAGACAGGTGTTTGTATTGAACATATGTGATATTGATATTGCTTTAGTTCGACCGTCAGCCGGGACTTAGTTCACTACCTAAATTAATTATGTACAAGGTAGCATGGGATAACATTGATAAGGCGCCAACAATAGATGGATTAATCAAAATCAATGGCGTGTAACAAATACAGGGTGGCCAGCTTGGATGTTTACAACACTCGGATGGTTACAATTTTTTTTTGCCACCTTTCTGATTTATGTCAGATTCTGCAGTTGTTGATCTATTATTTAGTTAAAATGCCAATTCGTTATGCACAGTCTATATGACCATGACCTTTTTCAGTCATTTTATCCTGAAGTTCTAAGACAGATTGAATGAAAAACGATCCAATTTTTGTACTTATCATTACGAGTAACGAATACCAATTTGATCACCGAGGATTTCACGACTGGTCCTGTCTTTTTTTTCTGTGAGGTTATCAAAAGCGACGTGTCGTGGTCAATCTTGAAGACAAAAACCAGAATATTTTGTGAATGGTAGTGGAATAATTAATAAATTATGCGATTGGATGAAAAACACGCTGAAAAGCGAACCCATTTTTAAGTATCATATCAGTAGTATATTTACCAGATGTTATAATTTATCAAATTTTCTAAGCCTGTTTTTTAATTTTTTAATGGAATATATCTAGTCATTTTCGTTCGTAATGAAAATGAAATGCTCAATATTTTGAGCGACAACTATGTGTTTTTTTGTAACTATAAAAAAGGAAAATGAGTCAACTAAAGAAATTTGAAAAAATCTTTTAACTTATTGGTGTATTTTTTTTTAAATTAACTTAAATTTGCGAAATATCTTTCATTTTATTGGCAGACACGAGATTCAACCAAAATCAAACGCATCACCATTTTCAACCCTAATTACATACCGCGATGCACTATTGTCGCTTAACCTCCTTCCGTACCTAAACATTTGCTTATTAAAAGTTGTATAATTGCGAGTTGGCCACTCTACATTAGCTGTACGAAGTGATAAAAGAATCATACGAAGAGATCTAGGGTACTGGGTAACATCTAGAATTGCGAATGGTTTTGACCAGAAAAGGATATCACAAAAGGAAAGAGACTTCTGAGAGTCAGCAGTGAATGAAACAGGGCTGTCAATGCCTAAATGACCGAACTACTGTGAAATCATCCACACATCCATAATTCTGTAGCTCGTAAAGAAAGAAAGAAAGAAAATACATTTATTCAGCACGGTTGTACGTTGTTTTATAGAATTTCGTTTCACATATTTTTTTCTCATATTATCATTTCACAGAATAATCAATACGCAGAATACTTACTTTTATCATTGAATATTTAATTTTATCGTTGATTTTTGTTACAAATATAATTTTTATGTTTCGATATTCATATCATAGAATAACAAATCAAATATTATTTATTCTCATATTGTTTAGTTAATATAAAACTTATTACTAAAAAAAACATTTTATCGAGTGACAGTTTCTAAACGTTTCAATTCATAGTTTTGATAAAATACATACCCTCCTATAAAATTAAAACTATTTTATAATTGATAACACTATATACCGTAGTATTGTTATATGAAAGCGGTTCATGACTGCCGAAGTGCCCTAATTTTGTTACCTACTGCGACCAATTTCGACGTAGTACTCGTCTGCCGCTGCCGTAGTTGGTCACAGACAGTCGGTCACGGACAGTTCTAACCTAACTTAACCTATTTGATCGGAGTTCCCTAATAGTTATATTACTAGATCGTGCTCGTATCATATTTAGAAGATTGAAGACTTTTTTTATTTGAATATTATTGCATTTGTTTGCTGTCCAATACAGAACTTTGATTGGCAGAGTTGACTGATTGAACTGTTCAGGTGTGTATGTATAAATAATCTACGTGACCAACACACCTGATGTGCTTTTATGTACAACTGACGATCATTATTTTCATTTTTATTATATTTACGTTAAAAATATCTACTTTAGATATAGGTAGTATGAGTGGCAAAAATGTAGGAGATTTGAAATTATATTATTGATTTATCAATTATGAACTTAATTGTGTTAAATGTTGACATTTTGAACTTAGGAGTTCAAAATGTGAAATTTTCGATACTTCGATACAATCGATATTAAAATTTTCGACGCTCAAATATGTACCTACCCATATTTATTTAAATAAATGGAAAAATACACCGAACAAACAATATTCGTTAAAAAATCATTCTACTGTTTGATAAGTTTGTTAAAAAAAAAGTGGTTCCAAAATTAATTGAATTGAGTTTCTGTGAAATATGTTTCATTCAAGTAAATAGTCGTTAAATCAATAATATACGAAATAAAAATACAAGGACCTAATATTATATGAAACATTTACTGAGAAACGAATTTCTATGAAATTTCTGTCTGCGAAACAAGGGAACACAATTTAGCACAGAATAAAAGGCACACAACACAACATATTGTACTACAAGTAAAAACGAAATGAAAAAAAAAGAAAGAAAACAAATAAGAAGAAAATAAAGAAAGAAAGAAAGTCATGGGTTAGTTTAAGAACACTAAATCTGACTATATGAGTACCTAACACCTCGGGGCCTAGACACAGTGGCATTGAATCAGCAAAAACGACAAAGGAAAAGTCATAAATGTATGGTACTGACATAAGCTACCGAAAAGCTTATCTGAATCGTGTTGAAAAGCGCTGCAGAAATTCAAAACGCTTTGTAAGCAACTATGCTATATTATGCGATATTGCTAATCCATTACTTCATATGTTCGACAAAATTGTCTGCTTGACAACGTAAATAACGCAATGAATCTTGTTGAACTGTCAAAATGAAAGCCATTGCTACTGTAAGTGTGTTAGGTACGCAATTACCCCGTTGGACGAACGACCAAAATCGATGTCAAATCGGTGACAAAAAAAAACACTGCTGTAGTCGGGTCAGAGGTCTGAAATATTATGCTTGACCGTCTGATTGACCTGAATCTCCTCTGGTACTACACCGAAGTACTAATAATAATGTACTAACATAGAAACTTTAAGACCTAACTTATGGCCCTCTCAGTTTAATGATAGTCAGTCAAAAACTACTTACATAAGTTTTAGCATTAGGTAAATAAGATTTATATATCGTTTCACAGCTACGTGTAAACAATATTCAGAAATGATCTAACTTTAGTAGCAGTTAATGATAAGTTATTTGCAGAAACTCTCTTCTATTTATAATCAAAAACTTTTTAGATGGACTTGCTAAGAAACGAGACTGAATAGCTGAAAAAATCAAGGGCGCCGTTCATCAACAGGCCTATATCTTATTCATAATTTGTATTAAAAAAGTTAATACAATGTTATGTAGTTACGTAAAAAATAACGCAGAAACTTCCTGACTGATGAAGTGTTTTCTGGGCTAGACTTATACGAAGTTTGCCAGGGGGCCCAGGGGCCAAGAAACTGGAGTCAAAATAAATGACTGTCTAAATTGGTGCGCCTAGGCGCGATTTTCGATTCAATTTTCTCTTAAAGATGAGAACATATAATAGTGTTATAGTTCAGGATATACTCTGTGCTGTGGTACTCCGATTTTTTTAATTTTTATAATTTATTATTTAATGAACTTTTATAAAATTTATCAAACAAAATGGTAAACTTAATTTCTTTTTTGGTCGAAAAAACATACTTATCATACAAATTTATTCAATTTGCCTTAGGTTGTGGAATAATTCGAAAACCTCATTTTTGCTGCTGCTTGTCATCATGCATTCAGCGGTGATAGCCTAGTGGTGTGACCGTCGGACTGCCAAGTCATAGGTCTCGAGTTCGAACCCAAGGCACGCACATCTGACTTTTCGGATTCATATGCGTATTGTATAATTATCACTTGCTAAAAAAAATGGTGAAGGATAACATCGTCAGGAAACGATGCCTGAGAGATATTTCTCGACGGCATGTGAAACCAAGTCAGAGGCCCATGGGCGGTTTTACTCTGACACTAAGTCACTAACCACACGAAAAGAAGAACAACATTATTACCACATCCGAAAATATAAATAAAATAGCCAAAAAGATTTCATTTTACAAATTAAGTGCAAAGAGTAGGTGGATTGGTGGAGTCTGTCATTTCGTATAGACTTTATGCCCTGAATTAATACTTAATTAAGAAATACGACTCGATGCGACAACGAAATTGGAATGAATTCATCTGGCTTGTTATAATGTCAGTTCACATAAAATTCACGAACTGAAAAAAAATGATGGAGTAAACTAGCAGCTATTACGGAAAAAGCCGAGTTAATGTTTTTTTTTCATTAATTGGGTGACAAACATGGAGTCGGCCCACCTGATGGAAAGTTTCCACCGCTGTAAATGGACAACTGAAATCGCAAAAAATAATACCAGCCTATTATTGTCCTACTGAGGGGCAAAGGCCTCTTCTGATACCGAGAAGGCACGAGCATTGATCACCACGCTTGCTCAAGACGGGCTGGCTCCCGATAACTTGAACAAGGCAAGTTAACATAGTTAATTAAACCACAGTAAACTTTTTCTTTGTTCTCATTACCTGCCCAAATCTTTATACACATAACCCTCATATTTCTAACCCATATCTACTAATCCTAACTAACATTATAAATGCGAAAATGAGTTTGTTTGTTTGACTGTTACGCTTTCACGCTAAAACGGCTGAACAGATTTGGATAAAAATTTGACACATGGGGAGAACATAACCTGGATCAGGACATAGGATACTTTTATCTCGATATTCCCACGGGATCGAGACTTATGCGGGTGAAACCGCGGGGCGCCGCTAGTAAATTATAAATGCGAAAGTAAATCTGTATAATGTATATCTGACGGTTAAGTTTACGTTAAACGGCTGATCGGATTACGATATTTAGCACACCGTTAAATCATGACCTGGGTTGGAACATAGGATAAGATTTATCCCGGTAGTATGGTCCCATGTTTGTAAATATGTGAGCACCATGCATCTATCACAATATGATTAATTTATCTGTCATTCCTTAATTTTTCATTATTTTTTAAACCTAACGTGGTATAGTAATCTTATTCTAGGTGCATCGTCTTCACATATAATTATATAATTGATGTATACAAGATATTGTGAAAACATTTTAAAAGAGTAACGGTGGAGTTTCTTGCCCATTCTTCTCCATACGAAAACTACCTTTTGGAAGGGGCAACTAGAATCAATTATTATTTATACGTTGACGTTCAAAAGTGCCTTTTTTGTGCCTAATTGAAATAAATTATTTGACTTTGACTTTGACCCATGGGATAATTTCCAACCTCAACGCGCAAAAGCTTGTACAAAATAAAATTTAAAAACTAAACTACGTTTTGGAACGTAAATCTAAATCTGCAATATCGAATACAAAGCCGTCACATATTGTAGCAACACTAATAAATACGTATTAATACGAGCAGCACTCGAGTTCTTTACGAGTTGGAATACGTACGCTAATTGCTGATTAGATGTGGGAATTGGGGAAAAGTTGCCAGTTGAAGTATGTAAAATCTGGCACGTGGCGCTTAGGCACGAATCCTCTAGCGG
This sequence comes from Xanthia icteritia, assembly GCA_949128155.2. NCBI lineage: Eukaryota > Metazoa > Arthropoda > Insecta > Lepidoptera > Noctuidae > Xanthia > Xanthia icteritia. Next base: position 6,616,540 of record OX421942.2, on the reverse strand, counting down.
GCGATTACACACAACTGAGATATTGTTAAATTGCTTTTTGTGCATGGCAACACTAAGTCATGGGACATACGTTTTATATTTTTGTTTTACAATTTTCTTTATTATTTTAAGTGGTGATTTAAAAAGAAAAGGCCTTTGCTGTGCAGTGGGACAGTAACAAGCTGGTATAATAAATAAATTTTAAGTCAGTACGGGAAATGGCTGTATCGAAAATCATACTAATCATCATTTGTTCAAATTGATTTTATAAAATGAAATGTTTGAGTACTTGCAAAAGTTTCCGTGCAAATTCAATCACTGCGATATTCCACATTAATATGTGGAACAAACTTATTTTTTCCAAAATATTTTTTTGTGGAAATAACTAATTTTTTCGAAAATATTTTTTATGTCCCGGTTCAAGAACTATAATGGGTAACTACAAACATTTTGTTTCTTTATTTTGTTAACATTATTTTGGTTTTGTACTCAAACTATAGCCAAGTACTCAATCCAATACAACTCCGTCAACTTTTCCATAAATTGGAAAATTTTATTAATTGAGAGAGCATGGCACCCGTAACACAAGTTGAATCTTAGCTTGGGTAAGATTCAACTTGTGTAATAAATCAGTATTTATGCAAAACAATTTGGCATATTACTAACCGATCTCCTTTGTGTAAATTGTAAATAAAGTTTATTCTATTCTATTTAAATAGAATAAACTTTCGTATTTAAAACTGCAGAAGATATCAACGTCAACACAAACCTTTTCACGCATACGTGAAAATTTATCCGAGTGTTGGATGTCCTCACGAGGTTTTACTTTTAAAGCGCATGATAAATGACCCACTGTCCGAAAATTGCATCGGTATATCTTACTCACCTTTTGGTCCCTAGGTTAAAATAACCCACATTATTATTCCTTATTCCTTCCTATGGGTATCGTTAGGAAAATATTTCAGATGAGAACAATGGGCAGCATCGTGTTCCTGTTGAAAATATGCATCTTACTGTTAAATTCAGTTTTCAAAAGCTCATAAAAATTATAGGGCTACGCTTGAGTCAAAATATATTTATTATTCTAATTCCTTTAGGTACATATTCTAGGACACAAGATAGGGAAAAGAACACTTTGGAACGTATATGATCGGCCTATAATGTTCCTATAATTATAGGCATTATCGGCCTCTTCTCATCTACCACTTTGGAACTTGCTCACTTCAGACAACAATTTCTTCACGATGTTTTGCTTCTCCGTAAGTCCGTCAGAGGCTGAACATACAATGTATCATTAACGAAGCAGCTGGACGATTAGAGTAAAAAAGCTTACGATTGCTAAAGAATACACATGCACACATAAGTTGAAAAATTTAAGCCAAATAATTACATCCCATTCAATTAACTGGCTCCACAAAGAGCCAGAAACAAAAGAAAAACGAAAACGTAACACATCCGCGAAACGAAACAGTAGTATGCACCCCGCGTACTAATTTATTCGAGCAATTAGTAGTAGAATGTATTTTTCTCCCTAGAGTGAGCTGGGACCTACAAAATATACATAGTAGAAGATTTTGCGTTATGCTCCTACATTATAAATTGGATCTTCCGTTCCGTACTTTGGGGAGGACAGAAGCTATGTTCCGACCATTATTCTAAAGATATGAGAATCTTGGTTACAGAAATGTTTTGATAAGGTTGTGAGAAGGCAACTGCTTCGAAAACAAAAGAAGGAAATCATTCAGAATTTGTTTATGTGGTACGAGTTTTAATTTATGGACAAATGCGTCTGGATTTTGAGTCGGGAGCCGCATTGCCAAAAATTCTTTGTTTTTCACATAGAAGATGGCGCACTGCGATTTAATAGACAGAGAAAAAGATCAGAAAGTAGGAAAATAATAAAAGGTTTCTAGAAAGTCCCTAATCATCAGTAACTCGGACCCTTCTTTTCTATCGGTACCTGAGTGAAGCCACAATTTCTCTCACGCCTGTTTTCCATGGAAGTACGGTAAGCAGAAACTACAGACGCCATCTTTTACGAGTCTTACATACTACTTTAGATTTTACAAATTTTTATTTCACTATATACCTACTTCTTAATTTGTTTACAGTCGGTAATTCCACAATTCGTTTTCACATCAAAACAAACAACAGCGAAAACCGTTATTTATGCCCTGCTTTCCTGAGAATTTCATGCCCGGGCAAGTTAAAGCCATGTCTTGTACCGATTTTGTGGTACACAGCGTATCAATCTTCCCGTCTGTCTTGTGGCCAAGGAAGGCATTTCGTGAGGCAGACTGTGTACTGATCTTGTGTATGTGTGTGTGTGTGTGATGGGGTTTATTTTCGAAATTGGGATGATTATTCCCGGTAGGAGGATCTGGTGGAATGCCTGCTGTTAGCAAGGTTGTAGCTGGGCTGACCGTTCAATTGTCATTTGTCGATGCTGTTTAATTTGACACACCCAATCATGAGTGATCAATCCTAACTATAAAATATTGTAAATGCGAAAGTGAGTTTGTTTTTTACGGTTTCACGCTAAAACGGCTGAACAGATATGGATAAAATTTGGCACAGGGACCTTGACCTGTAGAAGGATATGGGCTAATTTTCATTCTGGATCGCAGACAAACTCGCGGGCAACAGCTAGTAACATATTTGACTGGTGTTCAGTGAGAGAAAGTATGCTAGGGAGTCCCTGTTCCATGTTAGATTAAATTAAATTATATAAAACAAAATTGACAATCTTTTTAATGTTTCTATGTTAATAATTAATGTGATCGGTGTTGTACCGTTTAAATCCTAACTAATGTTATAAATGCGAAAGTAAGTTTGTTTTTTGGTTTGTTTTTTACGCTTTCACGCTAAAACGGCTGAACGGATTTGGATGAAATTTGGCACATGGGTAGACCATGACCTAGATTAGGTCATAATATACTTTTTACCCCGATGTTCCCACGAGATCGATAATTATGCGGGTGAAACCGCGGGACACAGCTAGTTAACTATAAATAAGTAAATAATAACGTCTAATTTATAATGTTACTGAAGCAAAGGATTCAACTGGGCTTAATTCAACCTTTTAAAGCAAAGATAAAATGATATGCCCTCAAATCAGAATCCTTAAATTATAATCTCGCCTCGTCAACAGATTTTTGTTAACGAAGCCATCAATCATATTTAAAATCTAGTTATGTTATTTTTAGTTTTAGTATTGTAATCAGAATTCTACTTTTCGCAACAAAATCAATCATCTTTACACTGATCATTAAGAGCCTATATTACCTCAAATTGCTTAGCAAGATTCTCCGCTCTCTATATCGAAAATACTGCAGCATTAATTTTGAAATAAATATAAGTTAAAGTTGAGAATTAATGTACTATGTTTGACGAAAACACGATTCCATAAAAAACTCTCGATAGAAAAAAAAAAAAAAAACAAAGTTACCTCCAATCCGAACAATATACCGCTGGTATTAAAAAAACACTTCAATTTAGATCATGAAACTTTGCATACTAACTGAACTAACTATAAAGCAGATATAGTTTTTTTTTTTTAAACCTTTATTTTCGCCGTAAAAAGAAATTATCGAAACTATTTTTGCGTCTTGGAGCCGCGAGCTCCCTACTCAATCTCGCTCTCACTCAGTCCGTGAGCAGTATGGTGCAAGCGAGATAAAAGTGAATTTTAGCTGAGATACTAAGGGCTCTTAAAATAAGCCTAAAATTCCTGATAATTCAAGCACAATCTCACCATCTGAATAAGTACAGTATACCGTTTAAACCCATTGCAATTTAAACCTTATATGAGCTGACTTAAAAGTCAAATGACCCTACTTCGTGATTTTGCAGTGACTATAACTAAATTTTACGAACAGTCACGTGCATAAATATTAAGTACCTTAACGCAAGAAAATATTAATATATACATTTGAAAACGACTTTCTGCTAAAAATAAATAAAATAAATAATAATATAATAAATGATGGTGTTAAAAACATACACACATCAACACGGTCTAGGGATATTTCATACTCAATTAAATAACTCGAAAAGTACTGGCCGCATTGTAATCTTTCATACACCGATTTGTTTGTAATTTATCTCAGACTAATTCCAAATTCAAATTTTTGAAAATTCTTTGTTTCGGTGGCATAAAAATGTCTTGATGTGTAGGAGAGGGAATTTTCATTTGTGCGAAATTTAGAAAACAATACGAATTACGTTTAGTTACAGTTTTTTTTTAATTTTTAAACGAAAGATAAAGTTAAAATTGAGGTATTGTAGCCATGCAACGCCAACATTTGACGAGGGCGGAGATGTTACGAGCTGTGGGAATGCTGGAAGCTGGGTCTGTTCAGCGTAATGTTGCTGAGGCCATAGGGACCCACCAAAATGTAATTTCAAGATTGTGGACACGCTATCGTGCCACAGGTGAAGTAGCGGAGAGGCACCGGGGCCAAGTCGCATCACTACCCCCAGACAAGATCGATTTTTGCAAATTACTGCGCGAGCTCAACCAAATGCAACGGCGATTCAATTGGTCCAAAGGCTGCGAGTGGAACACCAAGTGCTTGTGAGTGACCAAACTGTAAGAAGGCGACTGCATGAAAGCAATCTACGCTCTCGTAGACCACTCCGGGTCCCACCTTTACGGAGAGGCAATCGTGGACGACGATTAGAATGGGTTCGGAACCACGTGGACTGGGGCCGTGAGCAATGGTCCAATGTGCTGTTCACGGATGAATCCAGGTTCGGCTTCCATCCAGATTCACGAAGGACGCGTGTTTGGCGAGTTCCTGGACGATGGAGCCGTCTTCAGAACCCTCAGGAAGTTCACCCATACCAAGGAGGAACAATTATGGTTTGGGCAGGAATTCGTCTTGGAGGACGGACGGATCTCGTTTGGGTGCGGGGCAATATGACAGCAGAACGATACGTCCAACAGGTGCTGGGGCCCGTAATCTTGCCCCACAGAACACAAATGGGGCAAGATTTCCTGCTCATGCACGACAATGCCCGGGCACACACGGCGAGAACGGTAGCAGCTTGGTTACATACACACAATGTTAGGGCCTTAGACTGGCCTGCTCAATCGCCAGATCTAAATCCCATTGAGCATGCGTGGGATATGCTGCAAAGAAGAGCTCTGAAGGAAGTTCCTGAAAATCTGGCTACAGAAGATCAACTTTTTGCGCACCTCAGAAGGACATGGGACAATATTCCGCAGCAAGACATTGACAACCTTGTTCTGAGCATGCCGAATCGTTGCCGATGTGTTATGAACATTATGGGCGCTTTCTCAGACTACTAACATCAAGTTTATAAACACAAATTAAATGATTTTTCTATTTTTTTCAGTTTTTACTCATAAATTAAAAGTTAATTCATATACGGTTTCCGTCTATGCTTCATTTTTTTTCCATAAAATCCTGAAATTTTAATCGAAGTACCTTAACCATTATTAAAAAATGGTAGAATATTAAATAACGTATCTTTTAAATATATACATGTCATATAAATAATTAACACATTGATAGTAATTCGCTTTTTTAAAAATATCCCTAGACCGTGTTGATGTGTGTAGTATTTTCTAAATAATGAAATAGGTCTTTTCGCAAAGTTGCAATGGTTATTTCACGAGAAAATCAATTTAGAATTTAGAATAGTGTTAGGTGTTTATTGTCGTGACTGTACCTACCTCGACTAACTTAGCCGAACTATATTCATGCGGCCATTGCGCAGATATAACTAACTTTACTCATCTACGTCCACTAATTACTCACTGTCAATCTAGATCGCTATCTATGCTTCTACACTGGCCTGTTCGAGCTTATCTGTATTATGATCAAAACTATTAATACATTGATTTAATTGATGATATGCCATCGAGAAGGGTGAAGTAGGTCAAAGTTCGATGAAAAAAAACAAACAATTTAAGCCCTTTTAAATTCTCGTTTAGTTAAGATTAGTTTTGACCAGTTTTTTTTTCTTATTTTTTATACACAACGTGCAAGCTCTTGGCCTGTATCTCGCCTGATGGTGAGTTACGACCACGCCGAAGGTGGAAGCAAGCTTCACCCGGAATCTTCAATCACAGAGGAACTGGCTATTAAGATAGCCAGTTCTTGTTGTTGTGTTTGTACAATTAACAAAAAATTCAAAAGTTATTTATTCGAACTAGGCTGAGAATCAGCACTTTTCGAACGTCAAAATTACATAAGTCAGTCCCCCAAAACGCCCAGCCTTCACCACTTCCTAGTTCTTTAGCTGGGAAGAAGAAGTGGCGCAACAAACTCACCAGCAACACAGCTGTCTGTTCAGTTAGAAAAAATAGATTCTATACGAGTATAATAGTATGCAAAATAATTTACATTACGCAACACAAAACATAATTTAAATTATAAATCAATAGCCATATACAGCTAGCGCTAATGCTAATGCACAATGCTGTTAACATTGTGGTTATGGTGACATACTTAAATAAGATAGTGGTAGCTAGCCAGGAGGACTTAGAACAAACCCTACCACCAACCAAACCGAGCAGAAATTTTTGCGCTCTCTGGGAATCGAACTCGGGGTGCCTCTGGGTCTGAGACAGGTGGTCTAACAACTAGACCATAGAGGCGGTTAAAACGGTTTTTATCATCAACTTTCTTTTAATTGGCTCATGAACAGGCTCTATGGTTTTTGGTTTTGATTTCCAATCCGGTGCAACTAGGGTTACTGTAGGATAGATAGTAAGGTTGATTATTATCAAAGCATTTTACGTAGCATTTACTACCATAACTGTTTTAGAAGTGTACTTGCACTATCTTTGAGAAAATTTAGTTAATTTGTCTGTAAGTACCTTTTTTTTTGGGTGGGAAATTATCAAATAACTTCTCCCGCTCTGGGTGGAGCAGGAGGGCGTGTCAGACTCTTACTGACTAAAACCCACCCGTGTTCCTTCCGTTGCCTGTTCCCCGGCATCGGTCTGTACCTCAGACCAAATGAAAAATAAAGACATAGCGCTGCGAACAATACAGAAAAGCATGCCAAAACTACACCTCCGCTGTGTGCATACACGCTCACTCGCACACAACCATTTAGGTACAATCAAACTACACTTCACTAAGTGAACACATGTTTACGAAACTGGTCTCACATCACTGTTGACAGCGCTATGTCTTGGTTTTAGCCCAGGTTTGCCCGGGTTGCGGCGGTTCGTTTTTATCACGGCGACTTTTTTTCGCGTATTGGATTTTCGGTTCTCTGCTTAGCGCCGAGAGTTGAATATCCAACAGTGTGTTTTCTTGACGCGTTGGGATACGCGCTGGATGCGCTCTGTTGGATACTCAATGCTCGGCTCAATAATGATGTAAATCCAGTGTACAAAAAAAAATCGCCGCGATAAAAACACGTGCGAACTCGGGCTTATAATTGGCCTCAGGTCTGTACCTTACTTAACACTTTCCGGGACAGACCGCCTCTCGACGTTATCTCGGTATATCGTTACGTGACAGTACGGCTAAGGGCGGTGAACTATATTTCATGTAATTTGGCAAACCGTCGATGGCAGTTGCTTGCTCATAAAAATCCTAGGAAGCACATGATCTCGTGTCACATGACGAGACTTCATTCGTTCATACGCAGTGCTTATGCAACACATTCACACCGCCGACAGGCGTAGACTGAGCCATACAAGTACAATGTATGTTGATATTTAGTGTCACGGCATGTGCGCCGCGGCCGGCGTACGTACCGGCCGGTAGCATTTTTCTTTCTTTCTCTGTACGGCTGTAGACGGTATGACAAAGTGACATATCATGACATTTGCAAGTAGTCAAGTGTCCCAAAATGTGTTAAATATAAGTAGGAAGTAGGTACATCCATCAACAAGGAAGATACTTTATCCAAGACAGAGCTAACCGTGATGAAACTCGTGAACGTGATTAAATATTCAACTGCACAGGATGGTTACGAATTTAATATACAAAGTAGGTAGAAGGTTTAAATTATGTCGCTGGAGACTTGAGGGTTATAAAATTATCACCCTTTTCCGTCAGTTTTCTCAGAATTCTCAACGCTTTCAGCTGAGTCCAGATGGCGGTTTTCAATGCGACTGTTTGTTATCGTAAATTTTACTGAAATTTCCACTGTTATATGAAAGGACGGTGGTTTAGTGTGAGTTAATGGCAATAGGTTCGCCCCAGACATGAGACTTGGACATAACTAGCGTAATGTGGGTGTAATATAGGCACACCTCTACCCAACCCTTTGGGGAAACAAGCCGTTACATTATGTTATCTACACTAATATTATAAAGCGAAAAGATTTTTTATTTTTGTTTGTAATTAATAAACTCAAAAACACTCACGATATCACTAACGGATATCACGCGGGCAAAGCCGCTGGTGGTACCTATATAACTGGCGAAATGTAGGTGTACTGTTTACAGGTATCTACATCCCTGCCTAACCTTTCGGAGAAACAGGTGTGATGTTATGCATGTACTTATGTAGTCTGTGGTGAAAAACATCACACAGAACTTATGAAAGAAAATTCTCACACCCAGAGCCGGATTAACTACGTAGCAAGAGTAACAACTGCTCCGGGCCCCGCGCAAAAGGGGGCCCCCCGTGTCTAAACCCGCCCACCTCCGTCTGAGCGTAATTTTTTGAGTGAAACTTATTAATACGTGGTAGGTATATTGAATTTACTTGATGTCACAAAAACGTGAAACGTTTGGATAGAAAGTCCAATAAAATATTATGTAAGAACGGTCAAAACAAATCGAACCTACGAGGCGCGGATGCAAAAAAATTTCGAGCTCCCTTCGTTCGTTCTTGATCATAGTTTCTCTTAATTCTACAGCTTTTCTACATAACTCAACAAAGCAACTCCTATTCCTGTATGTATTGTCAAAGGAACTTCTCAGAGGTGAGGTGCTAAAATATTTTGAGCAAGTTTCTCTTCATTCATAAAGTTTTTGTGAATAAGTCACCTAACTAATCGGAGGTTAAAAAAAAATCGACATCGCTTCGCTCGCTCTTTCATCGTAATTTCTCTTCCTTCATAAACATTTCTACATTAGTCAACAAAATAACTCATATTTCAGTATAAATGGTCAATAAGAAGCCTAGACTATCCGGGGTGCAATAAAAATTTGGTCTTTGATACGCCCCTGGGTAGAATTTGCTACAGGCCCCGCGCTGGCTTAATCCGGCACTGCTCACACCACAGACACGCTTAACGATTCGACCAATGAGGCTTAACCAAGAAAAAGTAGTGTGAAAATATTATATCTGTCTAAGTACTGAAGCAATCGTATATTCCAGAACCTGAACCACTGAACCGAATCAAATATATCATCTAGAAAATGTTATACCAATCCCAAAAGGATAAATTACCAAAAGAGAGCCTATCTTGAATCACAGAACATAAGAAAACGATTTACCAATATCAACGAACCTATTACTATGAGGTAGTTGAGATAAAGATTCCCATAAAAACATTAAAATAATATTAGTAGAAAACTTTCTTTGGCTTGTTTGATAAGATAACACATAAACACGGCTTACTGGTGATAAGGAAGCTTCAATGTTGGGCCATTATGTGTTATGGGATATAGGCCTCAGATTTGTTTTTAGTTTAATTGGTTTTGGCAGCAAACAAGGCTGTTAGTGGTCAAGGTGGAATAACGAACATGCAATTATGTATTTCCGCAAGGATTAGAAGATGTTGCAGAACTGGGTGTGTATACACCGTGAAATATTAATGGTTGTTTCCCGCGGCAGAACAACTTGCCATAAGGAGTACTTACTTTCGAAGCATAGAGTAAAAGTAAAAAAATAAAGATGTTTTTGTTTTAAAATATGTTTTTAAAAAAATATTCATCAACTCGAAAACGTGAGAATCAATAGTAACAGGTAACATGTAGGTACTACTCGAATCGCACGCGCCGCCGAGAAAGGGAACAGCGATGCATAAATGTTCAAAGCAAAATAAACTCTCGCACGTGGTGATACGGCGCATAAACTAATTTACACGCAACAACACAAAGTTTGTTTTCAAAATTGTTTCTAATATTTTATTTGTTTATATAACGATTGTAGAACCAAGACAAAACCATTTCGCTGCGGGAAAACAACCATTAAGATTTCACGGTGTATAACTATTTCGAGTATCTAATAATAGTACGCGCGCGACTGCTCGTCACCGCCTGAGGTATAGGAGGTCGCCATTGACAAAATGAGGTTGGAAACTGTCAAAGTGGCGCTAGCATAGCTTTTACCAAAACAGAATCATTTTCTAAGGAACATTTGATTTGACATTGATTTGACATTTGATTTGATTAGACAAGGTCTGCTTTCCTTCCTCATAAAGATGCACTTCGTTTCTTCAATTCAGCTTTTAACCGCCATACCGAATACATTTTTCACAACAGTTCTTTATTTATTATAAAAAAACGCAGTCAACAAGGGAAGCCAAAACACCATACAAACTTGACAGGTGAAAGCTATGCTAGCGCCATCTATCTAAAGTTTTCACCGGCCAACCCCATTGGCAGACTGAGTTAGCTTGGCCTTCTCTACCTCCCCCGTCTCACAGACATATCACACAAATCACACACACCACACACACATACACACACACACATATCTCAGGCGGTGACAAGTACCTACTCGCGCGCTGACTATAGACAAAAAGACGAAGATCGTTTCAGACATAAAGCTAAACAAAATTATGAACGCTCATAGATATTATTAGGTCCAAAAAAATAAGTATTCACTCCAATTTTCAAGTAAATAGGTTGAAAATATGTGTCATAAAATCACATAGCTGTACAATATCTAGCCACGATTTTAGTAACTCGTCCGTGATCTCATACGTGCGAAATCATTCAAGATCTTCCGACCCCACCTGAACCAATAACGCAGCCTAAAAAACGAAACACGTGCCCAGAATCCATTAGATATATCTACAACTGACTCATCTCTCCATTGTGTAATAAAAGTAAATCCCCCTTAACTTGAACATGCAATATCAACGAAATAATATAGCGTTACGTCAGGACAACAAAAGAATATGAGATTTCTCCATTTGTCATTTCAATTGTAATAGAAATAAACATCTGAATCTGCAAAAGGAGGACTTCATATTATATTTGCTGTGTTCAAATATTTTTAGTAGCGTTTACCTCTAATGCAGGCGATTTATTTTAATCGGTCGACAGCTGACATTAGTCTTTAGAGAGTTGAGAGTCGGTATCCCATTTCGAACCGATGGCGATCGGTTATAATTCATTCGGTTGCATCCTTTAGCAGCATCTTATTGTTGGGTCATAATATAACATCATCTGCTTGGCCTTTTCTCAACTATGTTGGGGTCGGCTTCCAGTCTAACGTAATACCCGCAATACCCGCGTATTGCCTTAACTGGCCTTAACAACCCAGTTACTGGGTAACACGATACCCCTTGGTAAGACTGGTTGTCAGACTTTCAGGCTTCTGACGACCCGTAACGAATGTCAAAGATCTCCGAATGACAGCTGGGACCATAGATTTAGTATATAGTATGCTAGTATACCTATACTAAATCTATGGCTGGGACCAACTGCTTAACGTGCTTTTCTGATAACTAGTGGTTGCCCAGTGGTCGAAATTCGACTATAATTCATTTAAATTTTAAGTTTGATAGTTCATACTAATTCCATGTATAGTAGATACTAATTCCATGTACAGTACATACTAATTCCATGTATAGTACATACCAATTCCATGCTACCGTGATAGTAAATTAAAGAATATGAAAACAATGCATTTTATTCATTTTAGACATCATGTTTCATAGTAACATTTACTGCTTAAGACCTACACAATCGATATCTAAATAGAAGTAGTATTAGTTTTATTTTTCAAAACGTCCGGGTTCGATTCCCGAGCTAAGGACAATTTTTTTTTAATGTATGAATGCTGTTCTTCTTGTTACTTAAATCGATGACATGATTCCTAAGAAGAGATCTTCGTATGTCTTATAGTTTCAGACTTTCCCATACTGACCTTTCTGCACTCCTCCATAATTATAAACTGTAACTGTGCCAGTCCACGTAATTTTTGTAAAAAGGGGTACAAAGCTTTTGCTTCACGTAATAATATATAGATAGCCACTGGCAATTATGTTCTAGGACGCCTGCACTGAAGTAGCATTAATCCAAATTAACGTCTGCTTTTACCGATTTGTCGGTCCAACATAACTTGGTCGTGTGTGAGCTCACTTAGTTCTCTCCTTTCAAGCTTCACTATGAGTAAATTTCTACCCCCCAAGGAATGCGACGTTGTCTCGCTTGCTCTTTGTTTCGGAAATAGAAACAAATGAATGACTGAACGCAATTAATAAGTAAAGCCAAGTGCTTGGAAAGGTTTCCAAGTTTCTCGATCAGAAAACGAGAAGGATCCACTTTGAACTAACTTAAATGTAATGCTTGAACTAGATTTTCGCAGAACAGTACAGTTTGTTTACTTAACAAAGTAAAGAAGTGCTTAAATCTTGTACTTAAGGTGAATCTGCAGCTGTAGACCGCGAAATAAAAAAAAGTTTTTTGCAATTTGCAGGTCAGTATCAGGTTGTATCTTGATCAAAATATGATTCACGACTACAACAGATATGTATTTACAGAATAATAATGATTGGTATAGATAAAACATCTGTCTCAGTTCGATTTGTTCCATAAGAACAAATTTCTTATGGAACAAATTTAACATAAGGGTACACTAGTCCACGGTTCGAACTCGTTGGTGGGCGTGACTAATATGCATGCTAATTAGTCCAATTATTTATTTATTTAGTTTTATTTATTTAGTATTTATTCTTTAGTTTTTATTTATATATTATTTAATTAATTTAGTGAAATAGACGATGATTTATAACGAAAACGAGCACGTAAAATTTCGTGAACAGACCTTTGGGCGTATAGATATTATGGAAAAACTTCCAATATATTCCTTTCCAATTCTGCTTCCATACAGGGCTAGATAATAACAAGACAATTTGATATAATTTTTAGTTTTGAATGTACACCGTCAAACAGGCTAGTAATCACCATACTACGTTATGGAAGAATAACCGACTAGCGTACCCTTAAAGAGATGTGTAAATGATTCTAAAAAACGTAAGAAAATTAGAATTTCGCGGGCTACAACTGCGGATCCACAGTAAGTACCCAATGCTATGGTGCATTAAAACGTTTTTAAAAAAATGCATAGGTAAGAAGATATTTACCAAATCATCAAAGTGTTTGCGAACAAACTAATCTGGAATGTCCACTACATATTCATTATTCAGTGTATGTCCACGAATGCTCATTACTTTTAGAATAGCTGTACTGTTTTGTAGGGAATTAAGAAGTTCACGACGTGACAAATTTACAATATAAAGTTAATGAGGGTCCAATCGCTAAACACATAGCCAAGACTTTGGCAAATATGGAATACTAGCTGCGCCCCGCGATTTCATCCGCATAAGTCTCCATCCCGTGGGAATATAGGGATAAAAAGTCCTATTCCTAGTCCTAAAATATCCTATGTCCTAACCCAGGTCATGGTCTACCCATGTGCTAAACATCCAAATCTGTTCGGCTACTGTATGTACTAAGTATTCTTGTAATTCCATGCTGCCATGATAGTACTTACTAATTCCATACTGCCATGTCATTACACCGACTGGTAAATAGTTCTCTGTCGCACACATTACCACACCAGTGCAGGAATATAAAGTAAAAAGTACGCGTGTTTAATACACTTCAATAGGAACCTAAAAGCGGTTCAATAAGAGCCACTTTATGAGCAAGTTTGTTGAAAAATAATCTTATAAATCTTAATTGAGATGTCTCTGTTGTTCTAGAGTCAAAAACGGTATCTAAAGCTGTTTTGTATGTATGAAGTGTCCAATAATAAATTTAATATAAAGTATACCGTTTATAAAATGCTGAGAACATTTTCTCTTGAACATTTATTAGAGATTTAGATAACAATCTGTATGATCCAGATCACTGAAGTAATGACATAAAAGCAATTCGTCAAATAAAATTCTGTGAACTTAAGTGCATCTTTGATCGCTATTTTCTCTTTGCCGTTTATATATGTATATCTACCGAAGGGTTCGAATTTAATTTGATAGCACTTTAATACTGACTTCAAAGATAAATCAAAGTAATTAACTTTTATAAACGATTGAATGAATGTGAATAGCTTTACGAGTGATTGAGATTTTCAGACATCTTATAGACGTTAAAAGCGAGACAGTTACAGTAATACCGAAGTTAAAAGTGAGTACTTAGTTATTGAAAGTCTATTGATCTATTCTATATTTATAGATATTATGAGAGGTATGAGGAACAGGGTTCCCTCATCCTCTATAGAAAAGGGAGGATCCTTCGACCAGACGATATATATGCTGTTTGCGCGGTAAACTCTAATTGCGCGATGCAGGATTTGTGTGACGTCAGGATTTGGTGTGACGTCAGGTCTTTGACGCGTAGTTCGCATGCGGCGATATAAATGCCTCCACAAATTAAAGTCGATTTTAGTGTTTATCTCTGACGTCGTGACCACGACCACGTTGTTCTTCTGAACTACGCAACTGATTTTGATGCGGATTTTACCATCATTTAGAGAATTTATTACGGAAGGTTTATAAGCTTCTTAATAACATTAATATGTCGCATGAAATACAGTGTTTCCGACTGAAGTACCACTCTATGCAGTCGGTGCGCTATGACGGGGTCGAAGTACTGAAGGCCGAGGGCGCTGGAAACAACAGGTGCGTTAGTCAGCACTATATAACACTAGGAGTCAGTCACCCTTCAGAGGTCCTCCGCGATCGCGAACCTCCCGAGTAAATAATACCTCCCGACCCTTGCTCGACGATGCGCCAGCCCGCGACGATACTGAGCCTGTAGCTTTAAACTCCCCGACTAATAATAATAATAAATATCTTTGATCCAGCCTGTCCCATCTTGCTGTCCTCCCTCCAGCGACGCCCTAAGCCGAGGTTCGTTTCGCCCGCTCGCCTTGTTTATAATTAGAATAGTTTTTGCCTCTGCCTGGAGGCTTTGAGTGTAGAAGCTTAAGGCAGCCACAGGAAAGTCCGGTTAAGCAGCTACGGCCCTCTTCTGAGGTCAACTGCGAGATGCCCTAGTCGAAAAAAAAACAGCCTTCAGCCCTAGGAACTGTCACACGTTCATGAGGCGCGGGCGCACAGTAATTCATCAAAAAAAAAAAAAAAAAATTAATGGACCAGATTAATTAGGACTGCCTCGTTGGTCCTGGGTTCGATTCCCGGGTCAGGCAAAGTGTTATTGGGTTTTCCATCCGGAATTTCTCAGTAACAGCTCGGAGTCTCGATTTGTGCCCGGTTGATGGCAATAGGCTCGCCCCCTATGACATAGGACTTAAACATAACTGGCGAAATGTGGGTGTACTATAGGTACACCTCTGCCTAACCCTTTGGGAATACAGGCGTGATGTTATGTTATGTTAAGATTATTTAGGACAATAGTTGTTAATAGTTATTTGTGTAACTAAGTTTAGGTACATAAACGAAGTGTAAGATGCTTTTAGTTTAGTTTGAGTTGTGTAAGACTCTGATTTATCATCTTTTAATTGCCTGAGATCCACAAACAGCCCACAACAATGTCAGAGGATGGAAGCATGACCAATCCCCGATGTCCTGTGGCGACAATTATTTAACTTACATATAAAAAGGAAACTCCTAGTTTTGTC
This sequence comes from Xanthia icteritia, assembly GCA_949128155.2. Classification (NCBI taxonomy): domain Eukaryota; kingdom Metazoa; phylum Arthropoda; class Insecta; order Lepidoptera; family Noctuidae; genus Xanthia; species Xanthia icteritia. The sequence goes on along the minus strand of OX421942.2, from coordinate 6,600,797 downwards.
TAGTCGTAAAAACCGTGTGAAGTAGTAGCGGGTTGCTAGTTATAAATATATAACAGTCAATAACATTAGATAGATTGTACCCCTCTACCTGGACACAGAATATATTCCTATACCGGTAAACTGCCCTAACTTTTCGAAACTTAAACCTGTCTATAAAATCTCAAAGTTTCCTTTGCCATACAAGTATAATGAAAAAGATATTACATCATTTTCATTATAGGCAAACTTAGGACGCCAGGCAAAGTTAGGGCAGTTTACGGTACCTACTAAAAATAGATTTAACTTTCTTGTGCTTTGTTACTGTTTTGTCTGTCCTAAAACCACTATGTAACTTACACATAGCTAATTAATCTACGTTCGCAATTCATTTGCCAGACAATTTTTTTTAGGAAAAACAACTGTAATGCCTCCACATAAGGTTCAGTTTGCTTTAAAACTTCATATTTTTTATGACTTTTTCAACAGTACTAGTCGTTCTAAAATCAACTTTATTTACACTTGCATAAAGTTTATGTTTGTCTAAGTTGAAAACTCGTGTTTGTTTACATGTTTGGCAAATAAATTGCGAACGCAGATTAGGTACTTTGGGAACTCCGTCCTGGGTTTAACTAACTATATCCCAAAGTACTAAGTCCTCAACCGTAAAGGATAAAGTGAATAAAAACAGGTAAGTAAAGGATTAGGACTTTGTGGACGAAAATAAACCTTATCAGTATAGATTGGCAATAGCTCAAGTAAGACTAGGGTTACCATTTAGAAATTTTAAACAGTCATAATGTTTCCTTGCAACGCACACACAATTACCCCGCACCACACACACTCACCTCACACACACTCACCTACAGGATGTAGGTGAGTGTGTGTGGCCCTTGCATGTATTATTAATAAATTACTTTATTCAACTATTTTTTATTCAATTTTTTATGAGCAATATTGTAATATTACGAGTATATACGAATCAGATCGTCTACAGTACAACATTAAAATGTAAAACTTTTTTTAGGGTACTTGGTGACCTGACATACAGGTTTTGTAAAAAAACTTAGTTTAGCCACCAGTCTTCCACAAATTAATTATAAAATTGTGTCTGTAGACTATGTAGGTAATTACTTACTCTGTAATTTGTGGTAAGAAAAAAATACATTATTACTATTCATTACAAAAAGTCGGACGTTTGAAAAAATCAACATAACATAACATCACGCCTACATTCCCCGAAGGGTTAGGCAGAGGTGTACCTATAGTACACCTATATTTCGCCAGTTATGTTTAAGTGCCATGATAAAGGGGCGAGCCTATTGCTATCAACCTGGCACAAATCAAAAAACGTCCGGACATTTAACATCTTTGTTTTTTCAATTATCATTTAACTTCATCTTATTTTGTTAAAAAGTCCTATGTCGAATTGACAAGGCAGGGCAAAGACCGGACGGGATGCCAATAGCCCGGACATTGGGCAAAACCGGACGAATGGTAACCCTACGTAAGACGGATTTGTCTTGCAACTTAGAGACTTTGTCATAGGTAGAAAACCCTTGTTCGGACTTTACAGAGTACATTGCAAGGTACAGGGTGTTAGAGCCATCATAGTGATAATGTGAGAGAAAGATTGAGCTATACAAGAGAAAGGACCATTACTTTCCGCAACGGAACTTTCCGAAAACGCCCACAGTTGAATGATTTTCAAGAAAAGGGAATAAGATTATTTTACGTTTAAATGCCTACAAGTTTTGAAAAGAAAGCTGATACTTAATTATAAGCATCAGAGAAGTTGGGTTGTTTATTATTTTTGGTTTTATCTATACTCTATACTAATAATATAACAACGTAACTATTATTATAATAAAGAGAAAAGCAAGATTTTTTTTTTGTATGTTTGTTTGAAATTTTGCATGGTAGGGGGTAATCTCCGGAACTACCAGTCGGATTTGAAAAAATATTTTTGCATCGGATAGCCCATTTCTTGAGGAAGGTATATAGGCAGACCAAGTCGCAGGCAGAAGCTAGTATCATAATAAAGAGAAAAGATTTGATTTTTTGTATGTTTGTTTGTAATGAATAAACTCAAAAACTAAAAGACCGATTTTAAAAAAATCGCCAGTAGAATGCTATATTATCACTGAGTAACATAGGCTATAATTTATAAAGACACGGGCGAAGCCGCTAGCGGAAGCTAGTAATAATATTATAAAGAGGTAAAATTTGTTTATTTGTAAATATGTATGTAGGGGGTAATTTGGAAAGTCCGAAAGGGATACCGTGGCCCCTGGCAACGTACAGGCAACGGAAGGAACACGGGTGGGTTTTAGTCAGTAAGAGTCTGACACGCCCTCCCGCTCCACCCAGAGCGGGAGAAGTTATTTGATAATTTCTCAATCAAAAAAAAAAAAAGTGGGTAATTTCCGGAACTACCACTTGGATTAGAAAAAATATTTTTGCATTGGGTAGGCCAATTCTTGAGGAAGGTTAAAGGCTTTGTAACATCACGCTACAAACCTTAGGAGCCGAGCAAAAATATAAAAAGTCAGAAAGAACAAGCAGTCAGCAGTAGCAGTAGTGCGAGCCTAGCATTCGTGATTTAAAAACTGTTTCACAATTCAAATATCGAGTAAAAGAGCATTACTGTCCTCTCAACTGTGAGTATTTATATACCTATAGTATGTATGTTTATATTTTTAAGCTCTATGTATTTATTTAAGTATATGTTAATTTATTACGTTATACGTGTAGGTTTATTTCAATATTTTAGTTTAAGACTTCGCCTATTTATATTTTTCTCTTCTTGTTCTCATACACTATTGTCTACATTTCTTTCTCATTCCTCCTATCGCAGGTCTGCTGGAAGAAATTTCTTAAGAAATAAGCAGTACCTGTGTACTCATAATTATGCTTATGTCTTATCTGTATCTATTTTTCTGTGTGTACATAAATAATAAAATAAATAAATAAAGAACGCTAAGCGTAAACGATGTGATGGGATTCGACGCGGTGGGTGGTGTTGGGTGGTGGGTGCGGTGGGCCGATATTCACGCGACGAAGTCCCGGGCAAAAGCTAGTGTTTAAAATAAACCATTATTTAAATAGCTTTTTATCGAAGCGAAAAAAACACATTCAATTTTATTTTGAAGTGTCAATTATATTGAAACCACATACTTCACATTATAGAGAGAGACGAACACTGAAAGGGTATAGAAGAAAAACATTCACATTCACATACAAAATGGAACTCGCTGGGTGTAATAATGAAATGCCATTTTCGCTTTATGTTTATTCTTCTTTGAAGAGAAATGAAAGGTGAAATAGAAGCACAATATGATAAACTTTTATATATGTAAACTTTTGTATTCAAATGTACATTAGATATCGAATATTGATTTTATGATAATACATGCCTTTGGTAGGATCTTCACTGCAGTGTGGCGTTTAATGTTTTACTGTGGAAGCATACCTGAATTTATTATTACTGACCAGACTGTATTTTTATGTGAGAAATATTTGTTACCCCGGGTCCACCCTCTCGCGACTGCGCCTCGTGGAGTCCCTTGCACGAGCCGTGGCAAGCGGAGGCTACACGAGTGCTACGCTTTTTTTTTTTTAACTATGGCATCTCGCAGGAGACCACTAAGGTCATGGCTGCTTAACCGGACTTTCCTGTGGCTGCCTTCAGCTTCTACACTAAAAGCCTCCAGCCAGGAGCATAAACTATTCTAAATTAAAACTAGGCGAGCGTTCGCTAAGGGCACCCCCTGTGGGACGAACCTCGGCTTAGGATGAGGGGAGGACAGCAAGACGGGACAGGCTGGATAGATCATTATTATTATACGGGGAATATAAAGCTACGCGTTCAGCTGCGGCGCGGGCTGGCGCACATTGGGGATAGAGCCAATTTTTTTGTTCAAAACCACCTAGAGATCGCAAAAATAAACCAAATGAGACAATTTTTGGACAGAAATGTTTGTAATTAAATTCTAAAGAGACTGACGAAGCCGGATTTCTAATATTCCTTAAATCTAAAACTTCATAACCCACTAAAACCAAGGTAAAGCGAGTTTTATCCTGTTCTTTAACCCTTTCAGTCGCGCATGTCAACTAGCACTTGTATGGAAGTGCAAATATACGCTACCGATGTATTTTTCGTCGCTGAAAACGAATCTGATGTCTGTATTAAAAACTTATTTTTTTATATTCAATTCATATGCATTTTTTATAAAAAAAATTACAACCTAATTTCGCAAATCGGGCTTAGTGAGTGTCTTTGGAATTTAATTTCAAACATTCCTGTGCAAAAATGGTTTAATTTGGTTAATATTTGAGGTCTCTAGGTGGTTTTGAACATTCTGTCCCCAATGTGTGGCGCTACATCGGGCAAGTCAGTGCTACCCATCCACACTCTGGTTTTATTCAGTTGCCCGTCACACCTCGCGCCTTGCGTCCTTTGACTCCGGTCAAAAAACCGAAACCGAGCGGAGCGCGCGCGAGGCGAGGTGAGAGACGATGAGAATAGGCGAGGGCTCCATCCACACTATCGCGCTCGCTTTCAAAATTCAATTTTTTTTTTTTTTTAAACGTTGCCCCACACTAGGAATTTCTCCTGTGTCGTGGGTGCGTTTACAAACATTTAAACTCACATACACAAACAGCCAGACCCGGAACAACTAATTATTGTAGGTCATACAAATATTTGTTCCGTGCGGGGAATCGAACCCGCGACACGCAGCGCAGCAGTCAATCGCTTAACCACTGCGCCAACCGCGCCGTCAAAATATTTTATTTCACATAAACCTACAAGGGCACTTATGAAACGTCAGAAGCTAGGTGCACGGTTCCAATTGGTCGTTTCCTATGGAGAAGAGCCGGCAAGAAACTCCATGGTTACTCTTTGGTTACTGCTTTACCACGGTTACTGCTACTCCATGGTTACTGCTTTACCACGTCTTGCCACCTGGAAAGTTTGGACCCGGGCTTATAGTTATAAATTCTGGGTAAGGAGGTCGTAAAGGTTTATTGTACTAACTTACACTTTAAAGCAGGACCAAAACCGGTATGATCAAAACGGGTATTTTTTTCGGTTACAATATTTATAGTTTTTACAGATATATTTTTAATACAACCAGTATTAATACCGGTTACCGAAATAAAAATTACCTCTATTTTACACGTGCCGTCGGCATTAGTCAAAGGACGTGAATCGCCTGTGTTTGTGTGACCGATTATAAAACGGTAACCTAAGCAGAGGTAACATGTTTCTTCTTCTTGGTTAACTAGATAGCGGTAACCTTAGTCGTGGGAGTAACCAAAATTCTTTGTACCGTAATTTATAAAGGTTTAAGAAAAGAAAGAAAACAAATACATTTATTTGCGGTAAACATGACGCAAAAAAGAACACAAAATAAACAAAGAAACAAGTTTAGGGAAAATATGCGTCACATCCACGCAAAACGGCCATCGCTCAGCATAATGCTGAGAGTGCTGAGACCCTATGAAGACAGAGCCCCAGCGCTGGTTTTCAGCGACAGCCGGAGTTGACGTTATGACGTCGAGCAGTGCAGCATACAATGAAATATAATTATGATTTAAAAATAAAATAAATAGACAATAATTAATTCTATATGTATAAATAAAATACAATATTTAAAAGTGGTTTTCGGTCCCTGCTTTAAAGGCGATGCATAGTGATAAAATTTGCCAGTCAGCAACGTTGACATCGAGGCTTATTGGAGATTCGCCGATCCGGGCGAGTAAATTCGTGCGAATTACCAATAAGCCGACATCGAGGCTGAATACCCAATGAATGCAACAGTATCCAAAAATAAGTACAAAGTATAATAAATTGGTAATTAAATTAAATAACTTCGACATAACATAAAAAAATTACATCGACGTTCTTTCTATACAAGTTACGTCTTTTGAAACAGTTTACCTATCTAAGTATAGTAGGTAGATCTCGATCATTTATAGAGCCAATAGTTTCTGGCTTCAGCGCAAACCAGCACAAGTTATGCTTCACAGCCATGCCCTTAATAAGAGACCCTTTGACTCTGAACAGTTGAGCCCTGGACGTGTTTAGAATCTGAAACGACCGGGTGCGGTTACGGAACTGTCATGATTTTGGTACAAGTTGTCATCACCATTGAACAAATCTAATCTACCTTTGTAACAGTCTTTTGTAGAGTTTTGGAATATGTTTATATTTTATTAAATTACAGCCGGTTGTGGGCTGCCAAAATAATGTAAAGGCACGTAGTCTAGATTGACTCTGGATTCTCTAGAAGTTAACCAAGCGTACCTTTGTACATTTAATCTAATGTAATAAATAAATGGGTATTACTGTAGGTACACCCCTGCCTAAGACTTGAGGATTACAGGCGTGATGTAAAGTTAAAATAAATAACATTTTAGATTTTCATATAGACGTTTTGTTTAATTATTCAGCTTTGAAAAGAATAACCAGTTCAAGTAGATAGTGAAGCTGACAATAATCTAAGGCATGCTATTGAGAAATTGGTCCGTACTTCAGCTTCTTCGTATCGATGATAAGATGTTTAGTTAAGCAAAGATTCGTGCTTAATCTACGAGAACCTACTGCCGATAAATTGCTTAGCAGTTTGGCTGGTTTTATGTCAAAATAAAACTGTATCATTATGGATTAAATAAATATAAAAAAAAGAAAAATAACGATGTCCATAATTATATACTAAATATACTATAACTACATCCTAACTTATTATTATAAATGCGAAAGTGTTTTTTAATTATTACGCTTTCACGTTAAAACGGCTGAACGGATTTGGATGAAATTTGGCACATGGGTAGACTATGACCTGGATTAGGATATAAAATACTTTTAATCTCGGTAGTACGTACCCGTGGGATGATTTTCAACCGCCACGCGGGCGAAGCAGTGGCTAGAAGCTAGTAATATTATAAATTCTAAAATAACTCCATCTGATACCTTTCTAACTTTCTAACCTAACCTAAACTGAATCGATCGGATATATATGTAGATAGCCTGGGACATGAAGAAAGACATAGGCTACTTTTCAGCCTGGGTCGCAGACGAAGTCACGGGCAACGACTAGTTTTAAATGAGCTTCGACCAGAAAGAGATGGTCGCTACAGACAAGAGACATAAAGCAATTTTGTCCTTAACCAAAACTTTATCCCACAGACACTCAGACCAAATTTACTAAAGGCAAAACCAACAAAGGCCGATGCAGCCCGAAACAAAGCCCAAAGCCCGATCAATATTAATAGTACAGCTTCGTCTACATGTAATAGAACTGTTGGCATCATGCCAGAACGCGTCAGCGAGGAACTAGCAAGGAAATTTATAGTTACGCACGATGCCGAAGGCGTTTCAGCTATGAGAAAGCTGGCCGCAAAGTTTCCTCAAAGGGGAAAGTCGGTCGGGTTTTAGAGTATGAATAAAATCAGCGTTTTAATAAAGTCACTGTGTTGTGTGTCCCCTCGGAAAGCACGTTAAGCCGTTGGCCCTGCGCCTGTTCTCTCTCCGGTAGTATCGGATTGCTGTCCCATCGGACTATTAGAGTGAGGGAAGAACCAGTGCACATGTGTCTGCGCAAACACTTGTGCAATATTATCTTGCTAAGTACCTGGTACTTGTTGATAGGCCTACACTGTCCTCTCATACCTATTAACACTGTAATTTGAAAAGATTGTAAATACCATTTACTTAGTTAGTGGTTAGCTAGAGTTTCTTGCCGGCTCTTCTCCATAGGAAACGACCAATTGGAACCGTGCACCTAGCTTCTGATGTTTCATAAGTGCCCTTGTAGGTTTATGTGAAATAAAATATTTTGAATTTTATCTCTCGCGTCAAAAGCTACGTTCTCCGCTGAGATTGGTCGCCATTGATGAAACTCAGTCTGGAGAACTATTAGTTCGTTGTAAAGACTTAATTCCTTATCGTTTTCGTAGAAAGTGATCAAAAGTTCTTAGGCATTAGCAGCAAGAATAACAAGTAGGTACACAGAAATTACTGAGATCACCTGCTCTGTTACCAAATTTACAACACGTAATGCCAACTGTAGCGGTGTTTTTTGGATCTTCATGCCATTTTCAAATGTTATTAGAAGAGTGTACCTGTCGAGTTAAATGATTATTAGAGACTAGCTTGGATGTCGGAAAATATCCCACGGGGACGTACAGTCACGAGCTTTAATTTGGGACCCACCTAAGGTTGAATATTTAGTAGTTTAATGTCCTTTAAAAATTATTTTATTTTCCGTTACCCATTATTAATGTTTTAACTTTGTTAGCTTAGTTTTTAACGTTATTGTGCATGCTGTGGCCTCCTATAAGTGAAGGAGTACACCTACTTCATAACCGATGTTGCCCTTTAATTATGTGTCATGTATTGTGTACATCTTTTGTTGGAGATCCTAAATAAATAAATAAATAAATAAATAAATATCGTGTAGCAAACTTTCGCCATTTAGAGCTATTATGTTAACGCTGTCACTGCACAAACAATAAACGTCATAATGTTTACCATCGACAACTTTACGTTTCTAGGGGCTAACGTCAACTGGAGCGAGGGCAAACGATCATTACCGATTTCCGAGTAATAATTACTTTTTGGTCCTGTGGTCCCATAAGAAAAAAGAAATAAATAAAAAAGAACAAAATTATATTGTCAATATATGATAGCTAGTCAACTAACCCGCTTATTCTTCAAACCTATATTAGTTAAAAAGTAATGTCTCTTTCTCAAACATAAATATCAAAGTGACGGACCAAAACAACATATTTTAAATAAAATAGGTTTAAAGGCCGTTTATGATTATGGGGGCTTAGAAGATTTCAGCTAAAATATTGATTAATAAAATCTTTAGAAAAACAAAGTTTTTTATTCTTTATATTTATTAAGACATTTATGACACAAACCTCAATCTTAACACAATTATATAGAAAGCATGGTTAGAGTTGCACAAAATAAACACTTATCACCGAAGGCTACGACTAAATTAATTTAAATCTCTCCAGTAATTTTTTTATCATAAATATTCAAAACCGCGTATATCCACCTTCATTGTCAATCACAGCCTGGAGCCGGTTACGCATGGATCCAATCAATTTGTCACATATGTCAGTACCCCTTAAACTTTCCCAGACTGTGAGGCAGTGATCCATAAGTGCTTCTCTAGTTCTTTCGTTTCTATTTGACCATTTTTGAACCATTAAGCCCCATAAATTTTCTATAGGATTTAAATCGGCACATTTTGCAGGCCACGGAATACGATTTAAATTTGCTCTATTATTGTCGAACCAAGTTCTAACGATTCTTGCCATATGAATTGTTGCGTTATCTTGAACAAAGTTTATTGGAGCAACATCTTCTTGTGGATAATATAGTTGCAATGTTGGAAGGACACTCTCGTCTAATAAATCGACATAATCTTGAGCAGTGGCCCTGGGTGGTAAATTTATTAGTTCTCCAATGCCGGCTGAACTAATCCAGCCAGACATGTTAACTGTAATGCGACCAGACGCGTTGTTAGCTATGACGTGGTCTTCCGTGTATCGCGTCCTGTCAATTCGCCACAAATGTAGTCTGCCCGTTTGGGAAGATTGAAAAGTCTTTTCATCGATGAAAGCCGTCGTCGTCCAATCAAAATTTAGATACTGACGTGCGAAAATAAGTCGAGCAGCTTTATGGGCATCCGTCAACGCAATTTTTTTTGCAGGCCGCCTGTGATGCAGTCCCATAGCTTTAAGATGCCTTCTAACTGTTGAAGGGTGGACTTCAAACGCTTCCGCAAAATGCCTCGTTGGCGTAAATCCATTCATCAGGTATTGCCTTTGCATCAAGCGGCTCTGCTCTTGTGTTATAACTTGCGGGTGGTGGTTGTTTCGTCGTAAGTCAATAATATTTTCCTCGTTCCCGTGGCGTCGAACCCAGCGGCGAACTGTGTTTCTTGTCACATTTATTCGTCGCGATATCTCGTGAATGCCTACTCCTTGTTCGTGCAAATCAATAATTTGGAGCCTTATTTGGTCACGATTAGCCGCAAGCATTTTATTAATTGGTAAATTATATTTTGTGAAAATATCACATTAAACTATTTTCTTAAATGACACTGACACGACACATGTTCGTAATTAGAAAATCGTAATGATAGCTTTTTGCAACGAGGTTATCATTTCATAGGTCGATTAGATAAGACATTTTATGTCTTAACTTGACATTCAACATTTCAACCTTAAAGCAAAGTTTCAAAGTTTCGACCTTATTGCATTATGATTGTTCTAACAACATTTAACGGAAATGGGTCCCAAATTAAAGCTTGTAGGTACTACCGGGATTAAAAGTAGTAAATTTAATGTGTGAATGCAACACCCTAATGTCGTGACACACGATCAATCATAATCTGTTTCATTTTGATAGTTCAACAACATTATTTTACAGTAACAGGCTTTTATTTAGATATTGTTAACGTTGGTACTTGTTGAAAGACCTACACTGTCCTCCCATACCTACCTAATAACACTGTTATTTGTAAATATTGTAAAAGCCCATTATTTTTAAAAGAGTAACCGTGGAGTTTCTTGCCGGCTCTTCTCCATAGGAAACAACCAATTGGAACCGTGCACCTAGCTTCTGACGTTTCATAAGTGCCCATGTAGGTTTATATGAAATAAAAATATTTTGAATTTTGAATTTTGTTTGGTCTTTATTTTTTGTTTCTGCCCGAGTATGGTTCTCAATGTTTTTGGTTGGTATATTGGCGTGTGCTAGCTGTCATATGGCTATTAATGTATAATTTAAATTATGTTTTGTGTTGCGTAATGTAAATTATTTTGCATACTATTGTGTAGAATCAGGTTTTTCTAACTGAACAGACAGCTGTGCTGCTGGGGAGTTTGTTGCGCCACTTCTTCTTCCTAGCTAAAGCACTAGGAAGTGGGAAGGGTGGGTGGGGTTTTTGAGCAGACAAATTTTTCGAACATCGAACGAAATTTTTTAGTTGGATAAATGATTAATATCATGACACGAATGTCATAATCTTTCGATTCTACCAGTTAGATTTTTGAGTTTACTTATACATTACAAACAAACGTACAAAAAATCTTCTTTTTTTTTCTCCATAATTTAGAAAATCCACTTTCAATATTCATACTAATATTACGGCACATTTGTTTTTCTGTCGTGCCGTAGAAAGCTTTACGAGAATAACTCAAGCTGTGGTGGATACTTAGCTAGCAAGATTAGTACCGGGGCTTGTCTGGATTATATCAAGCGCTCTATAGCTTCTCTACCCAATTCATACCCCGAAGTCCGGCCAATAACACTTGTGACCGTAGCGTCTGTAAACACGGTTTACTGTTACTGGCTTCCGAACTATTGCCGAGAGTTTATCTTTGTTTATTGTAGATAAGACGCAAAGTTAACACGAATGCAGTCAATGGTTACAGTTTGTTTTTTCATATAAATTGGAAAGCTTTAGCGTTTATTTGGTACCTAAAACCGGTGATGATAGGTATTGGTGAGTTGATTCCATGTTTGGTCAAATATGAATAAATTTATACCTACCATAATATACCTAAAATTAAATTTCAACTCTTTATTAATGGCTTTTGTGGGCATGATAATTATCCAGATTTGATACAGCTGTAATAGCAATCACGTCATTTCGTTTAAAATATGTTTTTATTTTTATTAATTTATTTATCTTTACATAGATTATTTTCAATTCTGTGTATATGAGAACGCTGTAGGCCTAGTGGACTGTAGATTTGTTGACCATCACTATTCTTTTAAGTACCTGGTACTTGTTGAAAGACTGTCCTCCCATACCTAATAACACTGTTATTTGAAAATATTGTAAAATCCCATTATTTTTTAAATAGTAACCGTGGAGTTTCTTGCCGGCTCTTCTCCATAGGAAACAACCAATTGGAACCGTGCACCTAGCTTCTGACGTTTCATAAGTGCCCTTGTAGGTTTATGTGAAATAAAAATATTTTGAATTGAATTAAATATTTAAAAAAAAAAAACATTTCTTCCCCTGATAATTTTGGAAAAAGTACCTACGCAAAACAACTAAGAAAAGTGTGTTTGTAAATATGACTCAGAGGATAGTTAGTAATTTTATTAAGGAAAAAGTATTGCTGAATACTCTACTTTTACATTACAAGGAATAAATAGGTACCTAACTGTTCCAAAAATAGGTTTAGGACCATACTATAGATTCTGCATTTCGTGTAAAAACTCCTAAACGAAAATTTCTTCTCTTCGGTAAACAATCGTAACATTGAGTTCAAAAACATTCTAACACAATCCACCTTGATTAGGAGCAAATCGACCCGAATTTCATCTTTATCATATTAAAAAGTTAGTAAACAAGGTCCAATTTTTTTTGCAAACCAATTTCCTCTCCCTTTTTAAGGCTTCATTGCCAAAGTTCAAAAGCAGCCATTGATTAACTTGGAACGTGCAAATAGCTGTTTGAAATCGGTTTTGTTGGACCCCGATTGGTCACTTTGTATCCAATGGGTTTTCATTGCTTCGATACAATTATTTATAATTAGAATGGATTATTTTGACGTTCAGTTTGAAGTGCTATTGGATTTTTTCATCTAGAATTTCTCATAGCAGCCCGGAGTCTGGATTTGTGCCCGGTTGACGACTAAAGGGTCGCCTCCTAATACATGGGAATTAAACATAACTGGTGAAATGTGGGTGTACTATAGGTGCACCTCTACTTAACCCGTCGGAGAATACAGGCGTGAAGTTATGTTATGTATTTTGAAGTTCATTATACCCCTTTAACTCATAATTATACATAGGTTAGGTCCTATAAAGGATATTTATTTTATAGGCATCTTAATTAGTAATTTTAGACTACGTATTTATTTAGACATAAAAGTAAACGACCTTTGTATAATTTCGGCACATAACATAATATCACGCCTGTATTTCCCCGAAGGGTTAGGCAGGGGCGTACAGTCAGCACCAAAAGTCGATGAACAGAATCAACATAACAAAACACCTGTTCACAATAAAATGCCATAAGTTATAGTCGCAACTAGGAAACAAAATAGCCTGTACACCAGAAATTTACAAAAGTCGTTAAACACGACTATTTCAAAAGTATCTGTGCACTAGTATTCCTAAAGTCGCCGTACACCATCAATCCAAATGTCGCTGAACATCATTGTATCAAAAGTCACTAAAAAACAGCTAATTTCACCTGACTAAACTAACTACTACTAAATATAGAAACTGCTGATATTGTTATTATAGAACAAAGTGTTTAGTACTGAATAAAAGTATAATTAAAAACGTAATCATTTATTTATTAATAGCACAATCAAAAATTCTAATGAAAATATTTTAGATATTATAATTTAAATCTTAACGCAAAATCAAAAATTTAATTTAAAAATAATAATTAATAGCGGGTATGGCCTCCATTCGCGTCTATTACTGCCTGGAGACGTTCGCGCATACTACCTACCATATTTTGACAAATATTTTGGCCCCTAAATCTCTCCGAAGTTTCTGTTGCATGAGCTATTATATTTTGCCGGGTGCGGAGTGCATCGGGATCCCATGCTTGCACCATGAGACCCCACAAATTTTCTATGGGGTTGAGGTCCGGGCTCTTCGGCGGGAATGGAATCTCCAAAATTTGCTCAGTGTTTTCATTAAACCATACTCGGCATACACGTGCTTTATGAATTGGACAGTTATCGTGAACGAAGTTTATTGGCCTTTCTTCTGGCAACATGACTTGTGTCGTCGGCAACAAAACATCGTTCAATATATCTATATAGCCCGCGCTATTTAATCGACCTCCTATCTCGATTAGTTCTCCAGGGCCACCAGAGCACATCCAACCCCAAAACCCAACAGATATTCTGCCACTTGCACGGTTATCGATTATATTACGTTCTGCATATCGAGTATTATTTATGCGCCAGAGCGACATACGACCATTTTCGGTAGAATTAAATGTTTTTTCATCCGAAAATATGACATTTGTAAAATCATAATTCAAAAATGTTTGCGCAAATTCGAGTCTTTGCAATTTATGTCTTGCTGTTAACATGAGTTTTTTGGCTGGTACTCGGTGATGAATACTCCTGCTTCGTGCAGTCGGCGCCTTACTGTATTAAGGGACAAGTTATTATTGATGGCTATTTCATCAGTACGAGTGAAACCGTTATTTCTAAAAGCGTTAATAATTGTTTGGTCGTGTTGGCGAGATGTTTTTCTAGGTCTTCCTGTTTTTTTCAACTCCCTTATGTGACCATCGTCATCCCAACGCCTAAGCCAAAGATATACGGTGGTGCGCTGAAACAATGTTTAGCTATGATTAGACATAAACATATATATTTCATATATTTCGATTTTAGGTAAAAATATCAAATAAATAAATGTTATTTATTATTGATTTAAAATTAAAACTGTTTAATTGTTAAAATGTTTTAGAAATAATGCTCACTTTATTTGTTTTTATTAATTACAGCAATCTTAATACCTACTTACAATTATTGTTAAACATGAATGCAAATATGATATAATATTATACGTTTTATTACTTACCGAAACTCCTAATTCTGCAGCAATTTCTGATACATTGTATCCTTGTTCTTTCAAGAAAACAATTCTGTGACGTTCATGCTCCGTAATATGCACATTATACGGCATTATTATGATATTTATCGATTGATGTATCTCAATAATATAAATAAACAATTATGCACTTACACAACGTTTCAATTACTTCAGACTACGACAGTCGACAATCATACGCTAGACTAAAATTATCACAAGTCATGTGAATAGAAATAATAAATTAAAAATTAAAGGAAGGTAGGTTTTGTAAGATTCGCGCAAAGTAAATTACAAGTACCGTCACCGTGACTTTTGATACAATGATGTTCAGCGACATTTGGATTGATGGTGTACGGCGACTTTAGGAATACTAGTGCACAGATACTTTTGAAATAGTCGTGTTTAACGACTTTTGTAAATTTCTGGTGTACAGGCTATTTTGTTTCCTAGTTGCGACTATAACTTATGGCATTTTATTGTGAACAGGTGTTTTGTTATGTTGATTCTGTTCATCGACTTTTGGTGCTGACTGTACCTTTAGTACACCCACATTTCGCCAGGGGGCGAGCTTATTGCCTTCAACCGGATATAAGGACACGACTCCAGACTCCGGGGCTAGAAATTCCTGATGGAAAAACAGAATAACACCTTGTTCGACCCGGGAATCGAATCCAAGATCTCATGCTCAGTAGTAACGCTTGCGACCACTAGACCAACGAGGCAGTATATCGGCATCTAATTTATGTTATACTAGCGACCCGCTGCTGCCCTGCTTCGCACAGTTTTTACGACTTGACAAAACATCGAGATTTCTTAGGTAAACGTAACTTTAATATTAACGTATTATACACATAAACCTTCCGGAATAAATTCTCTAAACGATGGTGAAAACCTCATCAAAATCTGTTGCGTGGTTTAGAAGAACGACGCGGTCGACAAACACGAAAAGCGACTTTAATTATAATATGTATAGAGCCTATAAACGCTGAAATGAAAGATGGTAGGCATCGTTTTTTTATTTAAAAATACTGTAAAGATATTGTTGGAAAATTTTTAAAGGCTTAAACGTTTTTTGAGCAATATGTAATCACTAAGGGACTTCAGAATTTTTTGTACGAAGTGGAGTGAAGATCCGGTTGCGAATTGAACATTTTTTTTGTTTCGTTGTAAAACTTTTAGCGTACCGTGAAAGTTGTTTTTCTGCCATTTTATTTGATAACTTTTTATGCTTTGTTTAATGACTTTACAACTCGGTTTGTAAATGTCTAGTGTTAAACATAAGCAGGAACATTTTTTGTTTCTGGAGGGGAATTTGTTATACACCTTCACCTTGATAAGTCATGTATATATAAGTGGGACAGTGGTGGCCCAGTGGAGTTGAGGTCGTAGCTTCGAACCTTGACAGGTGCTTTACTTTGTGTAAATTATTTCATCACCACTGCTCTCAAAACGGTGAAGGAAAACATCGTGAGGGAACCGGCATGTCCTAGAACCAAAAAATCGAAGACATGGGTCATCTACCAACTTGGCCCGCGTGGTAGATTACAGCCCACTCCTTCTCATAGAGAGGAGGTCTCTGTCCCAGCTGTGGGCACATTATAGGCTGATTATGCATCATGTTATCTTGCATGTTATACGATAAGTTCTCATCTCTACCTACTATCTTTCTTTTGCTGTACCCGACAGGTTCCACGATTGTTTCTCAAGCAAATGTTTACCACCTAAGCACATACATTGTGGAATGCAATAAAGTATTGAGTATTGATAGCCTCTTCAAGGAAATGGCTACACAATGGGAAATGGAAGAAAATCATTTGAAAGAGCATAAAAAAAAAAATGCTTTTCCAAGTTATAGAATTTGCATAGATAAATGCTAACCTGTCATAAAATTAATTAGTTGATTCAGTACATAGCTCTAATTATTAAACCATACTCAACTAGCAAGATCACCAATCAGAGTTTATGTCATTGATTTGATAATTTTATAGTTTTTACTTTTACAACACGTTATATATACAAAAGTGATAAAGAAAAGCTCTCGAAATTATATATACTAGCAGCATTCAGTTGTTTTAATGCAGCAAAATTATTTTAAAAAGACAAAACAGTATCTGACGTTCACAAACCTTCATAAAGTCACACTTTGTCGTAATGGGTGTGAAAAGTACACTATAAGTTAGGTGTGAAACCTTCAGCGTTATAAGAGAACTTTACAAGGGGTCCTGTTACATGAGTATAAAGTTCCAAAGTTAAAATATTAACAAATCTCTGAAGTACGGCGCGAAACGAAGGATGGGACAGACAGAAGTTCAACGATAAACCTTTTTTCTGTGCATTGTTAAGGAAATTGACAGTCTACGTCAATTTGCCGTGCTGTCATTTTGTCTATTCTTCCGTCGACAAAATTCGTTTCTATGGTGTTTATGCTACGCGTGCTGCTAAACAAGGTGGATACTTTTATCTGTCTACCAACCGTACATAATGGCTGTTGTCAAAATTAGGTTGCTGTCGGTTCCATACCATATTTTAATTAAGTACTAATTCAAAAATCATTTATTGTAAGTAGGCCGGTCATAGTGTTAATTTGTAGAATAATTTGTTTACCTAAGTGATTAATCATAATTTATTTAATCATACTACGATAATATTTAAAAGGTAACAGTCTTAAAATAATAATAATAGGTCTTTACCTATGAAATTGCCGTTTTGTATGAAAAAATTTAAACGAATTTTTTTCATGTATTTTTTTTTTGTATTAATCGTAGTAATCATAATCACCCATGCAATCAATGCATCTTTGCCAACGCAGTGGCAGTTTATTGATGCCCTTCTTAAAGAAATCAGCTGGACGGGAGGCAACAAATTCTTCAAAGGCATTTTTTACTGCCTCTCGGGTATTGAATTTTTTTCCCGCCAAGAAGTTATCCAAATTTTGGAAAAAGTAGTAGTCTGTAGGCGCAAGGTCTGGTGAGTAGGGCGGATGACGGAGAGCTTCCAACCCCAGTTCTTGCAACTTGGAGACCGTCTGCTGTGCAAAATGAGGTCGCGCGTTGTCGTGCAGGAGCAGCGGAGACGAGTGATTGACCAATGCTGGTTGGAGATGTGCCAGCTTCTCCATCATTGTGTTCAGTTCTTCACAGTACACATCTGCAGTAATGCTCACCCCGTTTGGTAAGAAGCTGTGATAAATCACACCGGCGCTAGACCACCAAACAGTGACCATCACTTTTCTAGGGGTAAGTTTTCGTTTAGGGCATTGTTTAGGTGCTGAACCAGGATTCAACCAACTTGCTAAGCGCTTGCGGTTATCAAAAAGAATCCATTTTTCATCGCAGGTAACAATGCGGTTCAAAATTCCTTCATTTGTGTGTCTGTTGAGCAGTGCAAGGCACGTCTCGACGCGTACTTCGCGCTGGCGATCATTGAATTGCCAATTTGACGCAAATGGACCAATATTGTTTTGACGCTAACGTCGAAAGCTGCTGCTAATTCAGCCGTAGATTGTGTATCATCAGCTTCCACAATCGCCTTTAATTCGTCATTGTCGACCAAAGTCTTCGAACGACCGCGAGGTTCATTTTTCGGGTCGAAATTTCCAGAACGGAAGCGAGCAAACCAATAACAGGTGGTGTGTTGGTTTGTAGTGTTAGCTCCGTAAACGTCGTTGATGTGGCGTGCCGCTTGTGCCGCGTTGCTGCCACGACGGTACTCATATTCCATAATTACTCGAATTTTTAACGTATCCATGATGACGAAAAAGATTGAAATGCGATGAAAATGTAACACTAATCAATAAACAAATGACTACTTTTGGAAAAAAAAAACATGTTTTTTAAATAAAATTAATTTGAAATTAGAATTCTTAGCCAAACAAAAATTATTTTGATTTGAAATGGCCAGTACTGCAGAACGGCAATTTCATAGGTAAAGACCATTATATGTACAAGTACATAAAAAAGGGAGTGTACAGAATCAGAGGGCATCAAAAAATTCGTCTATACTGCTGTCAACAGGAAATATGCCCAAAAGGCTGACAGCAAAAACTGGCAGATTCTTTGGCCAAAAAATAGGTCAGCTCTCTGGTCAAGTGAAGAGTCGACCAACCGCTTGGCGATGTCTTGAAAAACTAAGTGGGCACTCGGACCCCATGGCCGTAGGGCCAACTAAACTAAACAGTAGTTCAAACTTAAATATAAGTTTAGTTTACATTTCCACAGACCAAAATAAATTGCATATTGACACACTAATGAATTACAAATACGAACAAAACAAATATAAACTAAACATAAATTAAATATATTCTGCAATTTGTTCAACATCCAACTAGAACAACAATAAAATTATCCGCAAGAACAAATAACATAGTTCTAACCGCCACTTAATTAACTAAAGTCATAGAGAAAGCAGATTCAGACCATTATTAATCAAATAGGACGTGATCTCTCTATATTGTGGGTAGTTACTATACTAGTAGGTATTACAAACGCAAGCGACACACTAGGTAGTGGAACTGCTCAGTAACAAAACGTTTGAAACCTGGCGACCTGCAGTCGTATTTATTTATTCCACTACTACAATCGGCGTGACAATGATTAGAAGTAAATTATTATATCATTTTTGTTAAATTGATAGATTCTTGCTTATTAGGCAGCTGCCCGTTCTCTTGTATCCATTGGTTAATTTAAAGACTCATGGGTGAAAAGGTGTGGAACATTTTCTTACCGACAAACAAGATAATTTATAAATACTTAGTTGATTCGAAACGATAGCACAAAAGCCCGCTTTAAGTCAAGACGCAAGATAAAGAAAAAAAAGGCAAACAAAAAAATCGAAGAAAGAAGAAGCGGCAAGACCAAGATAGATTTAGTCAAGAGGGCCTAAACATAATTAACAATTTTCTAAAAAACCACGAGCAGCGTTCGTAGGAGCAAACCGCGGCAGAATTACTTCCCCGTGGGTGGAAAACCGCACATCTCCGTATAAATTAATTAAACAAACGTTGAACGAACTGAACACTGATACACTTAACTAAATAACGAGTTCATAAGTCATGCGGCCATAAGTCTTGGTTACAAACAAGTTCATATTGTAATGAGTGATTTAACTGTGTACTGGTTTGCTGTTAAATTAATTTAACTGTGGATACTATTGTTGAACTCAAATAGTATTGTATTGGGTGGATGGAACTTGCAGGTATGTTAAGGCAAAATTGCATTACGAAATTAGTAACTTAAACTTATTACTTTCTCGTACTAGTGTGTGGGCGGTCCTGCCGGCCGTAAGCCCACGTTCGCACGGACGTAATAAAATCGCGGCGATTTTTTTTCGTGCACAGGATTTTCAAGGCTTTGCTTAGCGCCGAAAGTTGAAATTCCGACAGTGTCTGTTTTTTCAACGCGCTGGGACGAGAGTTGCGTCCCAACGCGTTGGATTCGTGTAGATATGGCTTTGCGTACAGAGACACAAAACCCGGAATTTCGCACGTACGGGTATGGGTACGTTGAAACGTCAGCAGGGCTAACATGACCTACGCGACAATTACTCTCTCGCGTGAGTAATTGTCGTCTATTTCTGTCACTTTTCTCGTTTACAGCGCTGCCATACAATATACTCGACTCGTTCTGTCAAACATGATGTTTTCTCGACAAATCCTAACATGGCACCTTAGTTATCTCGAATATTGACAATTCAACATCAGATAATCTCCGATTCTTATGTCATTTAGGCGTATTTACTCGTCCTCGATTTTGACGATGAGAAGAATAGACGTAGGCGGCGCCAAACGAACAAATAGTAGACAAATTTCGATTTCATGATTTCATTGATAATTTCGCAGGACACCGATGGCTACCGCAAAGGATAAAGCCAAGTTCAAACAGTAGACCGGATATTCTGGATCGCGAAATGACACTTTTTGCATTTCCATGCAGCTTTGTAGACTAAAACATAACATCACGCCTGTTTTCCCTGAAGGGTTAGGCAGAGGTGTACCTACCAGGGATGTTGCGGATATGCGCATCCGCATCCGTAATTGCGGAGCTACCGTATTTATTTAGACCTCCGTATCCGCATTCGCATCCGCAATTGTGGAGCTACCGTATTTATTTAGACCACCGTATACGCATCCGCATCCGCATTAATTCATGTGAAGCTCATATGGATACAGATGTGGATTGAATAAAAATAAAAATTATAATCCTTTAAATTATCAATATAGCACTAAATCGTCACATTTTCACGAAATTGTCTTACCTATCCTTCAAACACATTTAAATTTCGAGAGCTATATTGATATTTAAATGATTATAATTTAGTACTTCATTATTTTATTACAATTGCCGCGAATTGAATTATGACCAACAAAACAGCGCTGCAATTTGCAAAAAACTTAGGATTTTTTTAATTTTGCCTTGCCGCCTTGACGGATCTCTTAAAAACTTGAGATCCGTACCCGCGAATACGAGCCACCAAAAATCCGAATCCACATCCGCATTCGCTAAAATCTACATCTCTGGTACTTACATAGAACACACAATACACGCACACGATATCTTGTTCTTAGAACAATGCTAGTTACTTACCTTGTCTTCAGCATAGGTTCTTTGATCCAGTATTATCAAAAAATAAAACTAACATTCATAGAAAAAGTGCTTCAAAGCCACGATACAAAACTTGTAACGTAATCAGTATACGCCTTGTACTCTTTTTTCACCCTTTACCGCTCAAACAAGTTCTTTGTAGGGTTCTTAAAGGATTTTCATTGGGCATTAGGCCATGTGAATAGGGGATTCGGGTTGTTCAAATTGTAATTTCGAAGCGGTTTACCTTTGAAATTACAATGTTGATAACTCGATAATGTGATTGCGTAGTCTGCATAAGTGTGGCGTTAGCAAGGGATCTGTGGCTTTTAGTGTAATTGTTTGTTAAGAAAATCTCTTGTGGTTACGTAAGGAATCTTGCTTTACAGTACTTTACCATGCCTACTCCATGGCAGTTGCCGTGGTTACCAAATTGACAAAAAGTATATTATTTAGCAGAAAAATATAAAACATTTTTATGTAATTTTGGATATAGGTATAGTTGTTAGTAGTTTATACTTAGTTTGTAAATAACACAGCGTCAACTAGTCAGTATCTAAATTAAAATTGGGGCTTGCGGCTCAATAATAACGGATCACTTCTTGGAATGCTCTAATGGAAAGTGTAAGAAACGTTATGATTTAGCTTGTCTCGAAGTAAATATAGATGCATTTAAGTCTTATACTGAGGAATACAAATTATCTTGGGTGTGTCCAGAGTGTATCTGCTTAATGCCTAAAAGAGGGAACACGGAAACCCCGGTCACAGTTAAGACACCTGTATCTAAGACACCTGTATCTAAGACTACCACCAACACCACGCCCATGAATAACATAAATACACAGCGAGGTAGTCAGGCTAATTTTTCACCTGTTATGGATTCTGATTCAGTGCTGCTTGAGGAAATCAGGGAGTTTCGCGCCGAAATGACGGCCCGTATGAACAGCCAGGCTGAAGCTATTACTCTCTTGGTGAGTCAGTTCAGCCAAACACGATCCGATTTGGATAATATAACAAAACTGATGAGGGTTTTAGAAGAAAAAGTTAATACTAAACCAACCCAAGTCATTAGCGATATAGTCGACAACACTCCTTCTACGTTCGCAGAAGTGGTTAGTCAACAGAATAGTCCTAAAAAACAGAAGTTAGTTAAGAATACCTCCGACAAAACACAAAAGTAAATAAAGGTGGGGCCACGAAGACTGCTGAATTGCCGATACCGGTAACGGAAACGGGCACTACCCCACCAACAAGTGCACCTTATGAACAAACGGATGTCGAGGAATGCGATACTGGAATGGACTGGACCACAGTAATCAAGAAAAAAAATACTAGACCACGTAAAAATGTAGTAGTAGGAACAAATAAGGAACTTAAAGCTATTCAAGCAACGGAACGAAAAAAACACTTGCATGTGTGGCGATTACATCCTGAGACTACCACTGAAGCTGTAACAGATCATGTAAAAAGTGTTTGTGGCCATGATGTGCAAATAAAAGTTGATAAAATCAATCCTAAAACTAAACGAGACTACTCGTCATTTATAATAGGAGTGCCTGAAATCTGGTTCCAGAAATTACATCAGCCAGAAATTTGGCCCATGAATGCTGAATTTAATGAGTGGATTTGGTTTCGAAACAACACCAAAAACGGATCAAATTAATACTATTGATTTATATTATCAAAATGTTAGAGGTTTACGAACAAAGCTAAATGACTTCAGAAATAGCGTAGAATTAATGGATGCAAATTTATACGCTATCACGGAATCGGGTTGCAACCCTTCCATACATGACCAGGAATTAATCCCACCGGGATATCAAATACTTCGCTGCGACCGAGCGGACGGTCGGAAACAGAGTGGAGCGCTTCTAGTGGCCACACACCGCCGGTTGGAGCTGCGACAAGTGTGCGTGAGTGACGTATCTGTAGACACCTGCGTTTTTGAATTAGTCAATGCAACGGTTTACATACATAAAAGGTTTTTATTTTTGTGCTCAGTGATTTATATTCCGCCTGGTAGTTCTGAGAATGACTATATGGTTCTGTTTGGCATTATAGAGAAATTGTGTACTAAATATAAAGAAATAATTGTGTTAGGCGATTTTAATCTTTATTCGTGTCCTATAAATGTGAGGAATTATTATGAATATTTTTTGTCCTATTGTGGATTCACTCAATATAGTACCTAATTGTTTAAATAGACAACTAGATTTGATATTAAGTTCGGGTCTTGGCGAGGTGTCAGTGGTGATGGCGGATGGGTCACTCGTGCCCGTGGACGCGCATCACCCACCGCTCGCGGCGACCGTGCGGCTCGCGGGCGCGAGCGCCCCGCGCCCCTCTCCCTCCGACGCCGACGCCGCCCGGCGCACGGACTGCTACTAGACCGCGTTGGAACTTTTATAAAGCGGATTATGAACTGCTATATTCTATGTTAGCAGCTGCTGATTGGACCGACCTGTTTGAACAGAGTGATGTGGAAGACATGTTGAATGTCTTTTATGATAAATTTAATAACATTTTAGATGCAAGTGTTCCTAGGAAAACATTTACTGCCAAACAGCGATATGTTTACCCTAAATGGTACACGAGCGATATAATAAAAAACTTAAAAATTAAAGCTAGACTTCATAAAAAATATAAAACAACGAAATTAAATAGTGATTACGTCGAATATTCAAAATATAGAGCACATATTAAAAATTTAATAGAAATTGCACACAAACAACATCAAAATAAGATTCAATATCAGTTCGCGAAAGACCCTAAGTCATTTTGGCAATACCTACGATCACAGAAAGGTTCAACGAGTAGACAGGGAATCATAAAGGACGGTCAGTATTTATCCGACAAGGAGTGTGCTGAGCAGTTCGCGAATTATTTTGAGTCAGTGTATAGTAGTACGCCGCCGCCGCCACGACTAGACCCAGAGGCGGCGGCGGCGGAAGCGGGGAACACTGGTAGTGCATGCGTGCAAATTAATGATCTAAGTCTTAAAGACGTTAGAAATGCAATCGACCGCCTCAAGCCTAAACGATCTGCGGGCCCGGATGGTATACCAGCTTTTCTTTTTAAAGATTGTGGTAGGGTACTCGCGGAACCGTTACTATATATATTTAACGCCTCTCTTCATTCCGCGAAGTTCCCAGCTCGGTGGAAGACTACGCGAGTCATTCCTGTGCCCAAAGGCAGGACGGGAACTGACATCAGTGGGTATAGGCCGGTAGCGGTGTTGTCGACGCCGGCAAAGGTCGAGTCTGCCATTCAGCGTAGTATGCAAGGGCAAGTGCGCGGACAGTTATCGGATGCGCAGCACGGATTCCGGCCGGGGCGCAGCACTGCTACCAATCTCCTTGATTTCATGGGACGAGTGGTGCCGGCGGTAGATGCTGGGGTGCAGTTGGACGCAGCCTATTTTGACTTCAGAAAAGCTTTTGACACCGTCGGCAATGACATCTTGCTGCGGAAGCTAGCAGAGGTCGGGTGTACCCAGCATCTACTGCAGTTTTTCGCCAGTTACATGCGAGACAGACAGCAGTATGTGGACTGCAACGGATGTGAGTCTGACTCATATTACACTTGGTCTGGTGTGAGTCAGGGCAGCAATTTGGGGCCTCTCGAATTCATAATAATGATAAACAATTTACCGGAAGTCGTAAGACATGGCTCATGTTTATTATTTGCAGATGACCTCAAGTTGCTGCTTGAGATTAGGTCCGAGTCTGACTGCAGGCGCCTACAGGAAGACATAGATCGTATAGTACAATGGAGTCATGAAAACAAACTGTACTTCAACGTATCCAAGTGCTCGTTGATGAGTTTCACCCGTGCTCGTGCACCTCTACTCTTTGAGTACGTGGTGGACGCGGTGCCACTGGAACGAGTTACGGAGGTGCGGGACTTGGGTGTTTCCATGACTCCCGATCTATCATTCCGTGAGCATGTAACTAAGATCTGTAAGAAGGCGTATAGAAACTTAGGATTTGTTCTGAGACAGACACAAAGCTTCACAAACATCACAGCAGTTAGGATCCTGTATGACGCACTAGTCAGGAGTTATCTAGAACATAGTGCGGTCATAATATGGGATCCACATGAAGCCAAGTACTCTGGGATGTTGGAGCGCGTTCAGAACAAATTCACGCGCCATTTGTACAAGAAATTATATGGGGTATACCCGTTTTACCCACTGATGTATCCCACTCTGTTTGTCCTGGGCATGGTTGGCTATAACCAACTGCGTGTCCGACGGGAGTTTGCGCTGGTCGCCTACTTGGTGAAGGTCCTTCGCGGATTGGAGAGTAACCCGGGCGTATTGCAGCGTTTGAGTCTGTGTGTGCCGGACCGCTACGTGTGGAGGCGGCGCAGTCCGCCATTGCTACTGGTACCTACAGCCAGAACCAACCTTCTGGCCAAGGCACCCCTTACCAGAGCCATCCGTAATATAAATGTCCTACAAACTCGGATTGACGTCTTTACATGTACTTTGAGTGAATTCGCAAGAGTCTTACTATTTATTTTATGCTGCAATTGTTAAAGTAGTAGACTAGTGTCACAGCTAGTGTTTATGATTGTTTAGTTTAGGTATGTAAGAAATATTTATGTTTGTAGTAATTTAATAATGTTGTGTAATTGTGTTTAATTTTTTGAAATTTTTGTTCTTGTTAGTGTATAGTTTAGGTTATTAATTAAGGTCTTAAGTGTCGCATTAGGGTTAACCCTGTAATGATACTTTAAGTTATTATAAATAAATAAATAAATAAATAAAATGCGGTGAATTTGGAATTTTCACGATTTCACGTGAAAAAGGTTTTAAACCTCATATTTGTATAGTGCCTATTTGTTTTTGTTCGAGGACTGGCTGAAAAAAAAATCATTACTATTTAATTTAAAAGTCGAACACTGCAACAGTTCGCCGCGGTTTTATTTTGCCGTACACGAAAGCACAGATGCATTTTTTTCAAATTTTATAAATTACCTATTGTATTAATAAAAATAAATAAAAATGCAATCCGTTGTGACTTTTGAGAAGCCCTTGCCGCATCTTAGTTTAGCCGATTGGGATGCGAGACTCTACGGCTTACAGGTACGGAAATCATACTTTTTCTATTCTATCGTCCTAGCTGTTCCCTCAGACCAAATAAAAAAACCAAGACAGCGCTGTCAACAGTGACGTGAGGCCGGTTTCGTAAACATGCGTGCACTTTCTTTACTGTGTGGTGAGATGTAGTTTGGTTGTAAATGTGTGCGAGTAAGCGTGTATGCACAGAGCGAGGTATAGTTTATTGCATGCTTCACTATATTGTTCGCAGCGCTATGTCTTGGTTTTTTATTTAGTCGAAGGCTGTTCCTAGCTTAAATTTACTAGAGTGCTTTCCTCACGATTATTCAAAAACATATTTTGTTCAATGAGTAGATAATAAGTATCCAGTTAGCTACTTTATTTGGGTTCCCCCAGAAACTGTGACGCACTGACAAAACGAAAGCTGACAAATTAATTATGGTCACCTTCCTTCCTTTTGCCAGTGCCTAGGAATGGATACTTTTGATACCAATTGACTGGTTCATCATATAATTATTTTAACCAAGCATCAAGTTTCACCTGATGAAGTTAACGTAGTATTTACAATATTTGGTAACTTACTCTATTTGAGTACTAGCTGCGCCGCGCAGTTTCACCCGCATAAGTCTCGATCCCGTGGGAATATCGGGACAAAAAGTACCTATTCTATGTGCTAACCCAGGTCATGGTCTACCCATGTGTCAAATTTAATCCAAATGCGTTCAGCCGTTTTAGCGTGAAAGCGTAACAAACAAACTCACTTTCGCATTTATAATATTAAGTTTAAAGTAAGTAAGGAAGTTAGTATACCCAAAATGACACGACTTAAAACTAAACGGGCAAATTCTGTTGCTACAAGAATTTATATAACATAATATGGTAAACAGTGTGGAGTCGCGACCAGCCGCGAGAGCGCGAAGGGGAAACTCAGCGCGCAATACGGCCGGACGCGGAAGGGGCGTGCTTGCGAAGGGGCATCCCTGCGCGGCTGGCCTTAGCAATCTGCCTTCCCCCCCCCCTCCAGAGACCTGACAAAGGACGAGGCCGAGCACATTAAGACTGGACTGGAAAACCTGATTATGGACACGGACCCGACGGCGCCACTCCCTGCTTTCCGCGGATACCCAAGGGTAGCGGAAGGTACCGTGCAGATGTGGTGCGAGGACGACTGTGCCCTGACCTGGTTGACCCAGAACGTGCCCAAAATTCGACTCCCAACTACAGACCTGACACTCACGGTACTGAGACAAACTGACGTGCCCACCCGTGTTCGGACACGGGTGGTCTCGCTATTTCTCCCTCGTTACAGAGGTGACGTAGCCAGACTCCAAGGTATTCTGATCCGTCAGAATACCTGGTACGACATCGCCAGGTGGTCACTGTACAGGGCGACTGCCGTCGGTGGCGACAACTACGGTACTTATTTGACCCTGGGTGTGCCACCGGGGGAAGCCGTAAAGGTCCGGGCCCGGGAGCGACGTATATCATACCTGCTCGGGTCGATATACGTACGCTTCTTGCCCACGGCCGAACCCTCTGACGTCCAGACCGACAGCGACTAAGACCGCACAACCGACGCTGACACAGACGGACGACCCAGAGATTGACCAACTGGAGGAGGTCATGGCCCGAGCGGTAATGGCTGATGACGCCGACACCAATCCGCCCGAATCACCTGGCTGGAGCGAGCGTCTACTCGCCTCGTCGCCGGGGATAGAACACGACGACAAATACAGAGAGGAGGTACGGAAGAGGCTGTCCGATGGATCCACCTCCGACTAACTCCTCTCCATCGCCGCCAACACCCATCAACATCATCCAGACCAACCTCCAGCACAGTCAGACTGCCACGGCTAACCTACGCAGGGCACTGGAGGTCAAGCCCCGAACCATCGCACTGATCCAAGAGCCGTGGATCAGGAACAATAGAATATGTGGCCTCGGTAACATCGGAGGTAAGCTAGTTCTCAACACACACAGCTCAGATAAGCCAAGAACCTGCATCTACATACCCAAAGACATTCCTATCGCACCACTCACCCAATTCTGTTCCAGAGATCTGACAGCTGTCAGGCTCCAGACCGAAGGTAGCGTTCCAGATGTTGTACTGACCTCGGTATACATGCCAGGCGAGGACTTGGACTGCCCGCCTAAAGAGATGGCCGACCTAGTGCAACACTGTGAACGCGCAGAACTAGACCTGATCATCGGCACCGACTCGACCGCCCACCACCCACTCTGGGGCAGCGACGCACCGAACTCCAGAGGAGAGGTACTATCCACCTATTTATTCTCTACTAACCTTAATATTATAAACCGCGGCTCAGAACCCACTTGGGTCACAGTCCGTGGACAAACGATTATAGACCTAACACTTGCTACGGAAAACGCGACAAACCTTATTACAAACTGGCACGTATCGGACGAACCTTCCTGTTCTGATCACAGAAGGATCCGCTTCTCACTAACTACCAACACTAGAAAACCCGATCCGAGGCGAAACCCAAGGCGCACCAATGTTCCCGGGTACAAACGCCTCCTGGCCTCCCTATTGGCTAAACACCTAACGCAATTTACCATAAAGAAAGAAAGAAAGAAGAAAGAAAAAGTATTTATTGGGACAAGCACATAAGAGCCCGAACACAATTAGAATACACCGTAACAAAACGTATCTGAATATATAACCGAAGCATACCACGCATGCTGTAAACTAAGAGCGCCACAGACCAAGAAGGAGAGAAACCCCTGCTGGAACGCTGAACTTAGTAAACTCAGAGATGCGCTACGCAAGCAATTTAACAGAGTCAAAAATACTAGACTTCCGGACGACTGGGAGATATACAAAGAAACCCAATATATATACAAAAAGCAGATTAGAACCGCCAGAAGGACAGCATGGCGTAAGTTCTGCGAATCCATCGAGACAAACAATGAAGCCGCAAGGGTAAGGAAGATCCTGTCAACCGATCAGGACCGAACCCTCGGCGCGCTTAAAAAACCCGACAACTCATACACACTGACTGACCGTGAAACCAGTAAGGTCCGTCTCGAAACCCACTTCCCAGACTGTGCAGTCCTGGAGGACAGGACGTGGGAGGCTGAGCCAGAATGGACCCCAACGGATCAAGACTGGTCACGAGCCCGCAACATGATAACAGATGACCGAGTAAAGTGGGCTATTAACACCTTTCAGCCATACAAGTCGGCAGGGCTGGATGGCATCTTCCCAGCCCTGCTGCAGTGGGGGGTGGACTATCTTACACCATGGCTGGTGGAGATATATCGAGCCTGCATAGCACTCAGGCTCGTACCTGTCGCATGGCGCGAGGTGAAGGACCCTGCGATAAAGCCCCGAAAACACACCACTTTCAAAGGCACTACAATATAACACTTACAGAAGAACAGTGTGACTACTCAGGCCCAAATGAGATGAGAGTTTATACCGACGGATCAAAGACCGACTCAGGTACCGGAGTCGGAGTTTTCTCACATGACCTCAACATAAATATATCCAGACCGCTGCCCTAGCCGCAACACGGTGACACTGCAATGGATAAAAGGACACAGCGGATCGTTAGGTAACGACGCGGCTGACGAACTTGCTAGACGTGGATCCAGCACGGCAGTCTGCGGACCCGAGCCTATCGTACCCATCCCCTTCAACCAAATACGCAGGTGGCTGCAGAAGTTCACCCACACACAAGCGGAACGCTGGTGGACCTCGACACCAGGTTGCAGGCAGTCAAAGGAGGCTATGCCATCTTTGGACAGCAGGCTGACCAGACGTTTGCTACGCCTGGACAGGAACGGCCTGCGCCTGGTGACGGGGACCATCACGGGACACTGTTCGCTAAACAAGCACTTCCACACAATAGGCATAACAGACAGTCCTCTGTGCAGGGCGTGCATGGAGGCTGAGGAAACCGTTGCGCACGTGCTCTTCGAATGTACGGGCGTCACCCAGATTAGAACAGAAACCCTCGGGTCACCCAGAATAACACAGACGTTCTAAACAGACCAGGAGACTTGATCAACTTCTGGAGGGAGGTGGGCTGGTTGGAATAACCACCAAACGGCCGCTATGGCCCACGCACAATGGTCCACCTGACGGACTAAGTGCGGAAACCAAACCCCCTAACATAGAACATAGATGGTAAACAGTGTAGGTATCAGGACTGTATCAATTTTCGATAAATTGAAGTGGATGTCTGTATGATGAGTTGTAATATTTAACGCTTATGGGAAGAGACTAGGCTGTAGTAGGTACAGTCACGAGCATAAATATGTAACTAAGAATAGCTCGGCAATAATATCTGATTTCATGATTCATTCGCTGCAGCATCCTATATTTTGGCGTCGCATGGCGCGTCAGATAATTTTGGTGTTCCTGCGATATCACATATTTTTGCTGCTACTTGTCTATGCCTTCCAAATTATATTCGCCGTCATCTTGACGACGGATATTAATGGATGAATCATGAAATCAGATATTATTGCCGATATGTTCGTGACTATACGTCAAATACATTTCCTTTATGATAAACTAGCTTTTGCCCGCGGCTTCGCACACGTGAATGTCGGAAATTATCCCACGGGAACGTACTACCGGAATAAATTCATTCATAAATTGCATTCTATGTTCTAACCCAGTTCATGGTCTACCCATGTGCCAAATTTCATCCAAATCCGTTTAGCCGTTTTAGCGCGAAAGCGTATCAAACAAATAAACAAACTCACTTTCGCATTCAAAATATTAGTTGGATGTTTGAATTGTCTGTCTGTCTTTTCTGTTTTGAAGATCAGAAGTTATCTTCGTTTCTGAAGAAAAGTATAGTAATTTATTCTTTCTAAGTTTGTGTGTTGGAAGAAGCATTTTGAAGATGGAAAACTCTTAATGTTAGGTTATACAGAAACTCACACTGTTCGCAGGTGGCGGTAAATAGAACCTATACAATTTAACGGCATTTATGCCGCCAGCACACCTCTGCCGCGAAACCATGGCAGCAAAACCGCAGTAGTTCAATACGGTTTCGCGGCGGAGGTCTGCTACTAGCGTTAGGATTCATTTTGACACTTATTTCTATACCACGGAATTAATCCCGATAGCTTACCATTACTACATGACTTATAACATCATGTTATTATTAACTTACGTTTAAAATAACAATAATATAATATATTTGGGTACGTTTACCGATATACCCAACTGTTTCCTAGAAGGACCGGGTATACCTATCGCTAACCGAACCGAATTAATTTGATTCGGGAGTAGACCTATATTGCCGAAACTCTGACATAATACCAGTAAATCAAAACAGAAGCTCCCATTGGCCTATCTCTAACATTTTATAAACACAATTTCGTCGATCCTGTAATATTTAATGGCAGTTGGTTACCTAAATTAGAAAAGTTTTATTATGTATCTGCGGTACTGAAACTACCGATATCCACGAACAATCAAATATCTATGGACGAAGTCTGAGTATCTACTTAACTTTTTATATTTAGTTTTGATAGTGCTCATGTTTCGGTATGATGACTGACATTTTATGTCTGCCAGTCTGCCCATGGATTTATGGCTAACATAGATACATTCTCACCATCATCATTGCAGCCGAACGAAAGACGTCCCCTGCTGGACATAGGCCTCCCCCAAGCACCGCCACTTCGATCGGTTCAATGCTTTTCGCATCCAGCGGATTCCTGCTGCCTTCACAAGATCATCGGTCTACCTTGTGGGATTCCTTACAACGCTAAGTCTTCCGGTACGCGGTCGCCATTCCAAAACCTTTCGGCTCCATCGGCCATCTGTTCTGCGAGCAATGTGCCCTGCCCATTGCCACTTAAGTTTAAATTCACAATTCTTCGGGCTATGTCGGTTACCTGGGTTCTCCTACGGATCTCTTAATTTCTGATTCGATCACGTAGGAAATCTCCAAGCATAGCCCTCTACTTTGCCCTTTGGGGGGTCACCCAAATGGTAAAATAGGTCGCTCACAATGGGCGTTATTAGAAGGCTGAAAGGCATTTCAGCCTTCTAATAACGCCCATTGTGAGCGACCACTTTTCAGTGCCGGAGGTCATCACTGCCAACACGCACTGGTCAAAGACTTTCGTATTGAGACTCGCGGTATGTGGGACGAGAAGATATTGCGTAGCTTCCCGAACGGTGCCCAGCCGAGTCGGATTCGACGATTGACCTCTTTCTCGAAGTAGATACATTCTATATGGCTAATTAATTATAAGTTTGTAGCGGCATCTATATCGCCACATGCGAACTTTGCATCAAAGACCTGACGTCACACATCCTGTCTCGCGCAATTAGAGTTTACCGCGCGAACAGAAAGAAAGAAAGAAAGAAAGAATAGACCATGTATTCAGTAATAACTCGTATATTTATCTCATCTACTCGACGTCCATATGTCACTGCAGGGATTCAGCAGAATATCAGCGTCAGGTATATTTGCCTGGCACATGCTGAGCTGGACTCCCATTTGGTGTAACCTTGAGACGCACACCGCACTTTTTTATGTTCGTTGTTCCATTATTTTAAACTGTGTCATAGCCAATAGTGTCATCACAATGTCTTGTTTTCTTCCTTTTTTATTTGATTTTATATTGGCACCTTGCTGCAGCTATTTCCTAATAGCTAATTAGTCATTATTTAATCGTGTCTTTGTATGTTGTCCTGTATTTTGTGTGCACAAAATAAACGATTTATCTATCTACATGATGGTTCAGAATCACATACTAACAGTTTTGCGTCGATGTCCTGGCCACCCTGTATAACTACCCCGGAGGATCCTCCCTTTTCTATAGATGATGAGTGAACTTTACACCCGTTCGTCATGCCTCTAAAAGTTGGTCTTATACCATTCATCATCATCAGCTTATAGAACCCCAATGCTGTACTGTACATAGATCTCCCTGATCGTAAGGATACGTTTCCACTGAAGCGGAAACGAGCGGAGCTGAGCGGAGATATGGATCAGAACTCGACCAAATAACATTGGTTAAAATCCACGTCGCGTCCCTCGTCTCGTCTGTGATTGGTCGATTCCTGAATATCTCCGCTCAGCTCCGCTTGTCTCCGCTTTAGTGGATACGCACCCTAAGCCATTCAACGCGATCCTCGACCACTCTCATACATCTGCTACCAGCCTCTCTGCAATGATCGCCGTTCCACATAGCCTTTAACCATTACATCTATCTATCTGCCTAGTTTTTTCCCAACTATTTTGGGGTCGGCTTCCAGTCTAACCGGATGCAGCTCAATATCAGTATTTTACATGGAGTGACTGCATATCTGACCACAACCCAGTTGCTGGGTAACACGATACCCCTTGGCAAGACTGGTTGACAGACTTTTGGGCTTCAGACTACCCGTAACGACTGTCTAAGATCTACGAAAGATTATTTTTGGTATATTTTAAGAAATAATAAAAAGAAAACACTTATGTAGTTAATCGTGGATTCTCAATATATAGATATAGTACTGAACTAAAGCATGAGAGAGTATTAGTTACGTCGGTATTTATAGTTTGCAATCCAGTCAATACTTACTCCACGAAATGAAAGTATTTTCCATATATTATTCCGCTCCTATATAACTGCCACAAAACCAACCGCAGTTGGTTGTTTGCAGTAACAGGGATGAGGTCAAATAAATCAAGTACCTAAATAACCAACCCATAAAGTATCTCCTTTGGGATCGGCTAATGAGAGGAGTTTGACTCTCCCCACTATTAACTTTAGTTCATTAGGCATGTTAATGCGTATTCAATTGTAATTCATTGCGTGTCAATGTTTAACGTAATTAATGCACAGTACCTACCTGGTCGACCGAACTCTGCTCGTGTGAAAATAGAAAATGCTCATTTAATAGTATAGGATAATTCATATTAATTCCATGCTGTCATGATAATAGGTACTTACTAATTCCATGCTTGCATGTCATTATTCTAAGGTAGCCATCTTGTTCTAAACGGTGAAAATATGGAGAAAACGAAATTTCCCTGATATTAGACCTAGCCAGATCGATATTGCAACTTTCAATCGAAATCGTTAAGAGCCTTTTTTTGATATTACCTACTCGTTTAATAATATAGGTGTATGAAAGTAGTTTTTTTTAGAATCGTTTACTGAGTCGATTTCTATCATCTATATGTCGCAGGCAGACATATACATACTACTAATCTTTTTAACTAATGTTGTCATTGTTCCATTATATGAAAAAAAAAAATTTGTAGCGGACAAACTGTGCGTGCGTAGATTTGTAATATAACCACAATTTTCTCCCACAATCGGTATAACTTAATTTAATAAATAAACAATGTTTCATATACCTAATAGTAAAAATTCAGTGTATGTATTATGATTATAACATGATATTCTAACTGGTGTGCGGTAATTTCGGGACATATTGTAGACAAATGCAAATGGAAGAGCACTGATTTTCCAAGATACAGGTTTTTACCTAGTTTGGAATTCAGAGTTCATATAGTTGCGGTCTTCTCACTTACATTATTTGTACCCCAGTTCTTAGGAATATAACTGTATAAGGCTATATTTTATTGAGACCAAATAAAAATAAAAATCCTACCTAAAGCGTCAGGGTAGCCCGCGAAATTCAAATTTTCTTACGTTTCTTGCAATTTGCAGGTCAGTATCAGGATGTATCTACGCCTCAATAATGATTAGCGGGTGTATCAAACATTTATTTATAGAATTATAATCATAATAATCATCAATACAACTCTCTAAGTTCATATTACCCTATTGAATGAGTATTTCATGAAATCATAACATTTGAGGTCAATTCTAACTTAAGGGGTTGTATTTCTGATTCTAATGATTATAATTCTGTAAAGCCATATTTGTTATGGTCGCGAATAAAATTTTATTTAAATTGCAAAGAACGTAAGAAAATTTGAATTTGGCGGGCTACCTCAGCGCATCCCGCTTAAGAGGGATAGCAGCTAACTGAATAAAAGACATAACTATAATAATATTCAATGGCCTTAACACTGTCTTCCTTTTCTCCTATTCAAAACAAGAATCAGCATTACGCACTGACGCAAAACATTGCCACCAAAATTTTAACAGGCGTCGCATCTTTTTTCACTCTTATTACGTTACTAGGGTCCAACCGTGCTTTTTACCAGGAAATGAGGGGTAGGGCCGACTCTGATGACCGATTGCTTTTACACGTCATCCTTAGTTCCACAATTTCCCTGTGTCAAAGTTTTGGAGTGAAGGATAACGTTAGCGTGTGACAGCTTTACATGAGGAGGCACGGAGGCTATACATTTATTACTGACCATAAGTTTACGCTTGGTTCTCGAAAGGGACATTTATAGAACTTGTTTATCTATGATGCATTGTTTTGGGTGGGTTTATTGCCGTTGAATATTACTAGTCAAACTATATTTAAGCCTACCTACGGCTTTCAAGCTAGTTAGGTATAAAAAATATATTAAAAACTGAAATCTGGCTCACAATTTGCTAGGAGAGTAATCGAGAGCTAACTTTTCGTTAGCTCTTTGACTTAGACAATGGGTTCAGTCTATTAAAACTTTACGTATACCCATTAAATTAATGCAACTGCATTTTTTAAAGGTACTTTTACAACTTTAGGTAATCCTCAATTACTTTTGTTCTCATAAAACGTAAATAATAGGCTAGAATTTTAATCGATAATATGTGTAAATAAACAACACTTATCATAGCGGTTTTTCTTTTTCATTTTAATTTCCACGAAGAATCTTATTCAATATCTCGTTTGGAGATAGAAGAACAACGTTTTCATTGAGTTTTTTATACTATGAAAGATTAGTATAGCTTGTCCACTCTGAAATGAGGCGTCCCACTACCGTACACGGTAAATGCACCATTCCGTCCTCGACCGCAGGCAGCAACTGCACGCGATGTATCGCGGCGTCATGTCGTTGCAGTCATGATTCTGAACCCGTCCGCAGGCGGCAGCAGCCCGTATTCCAGTCGGTAGATAGAAGATAGAAAAACGTGTTATCGTTCGAGCGTTGGCGGCACTATTGGTATGCGGTCGGGCTTCACGTGTTGCCTGTAACTCGCCCGTAGCTGCCAACGACGTGTCGGAAGGTATTTCATAGAAACCAGTCGTGTCGCGGCGATACGTCGCATGCAGTTAGTTGTCTTCTGCGGTAGGATACGGAATTATACCTTTATGCGGATTTCTATGTGTAATGCTGTAGTGGGGCGCGTCTTTTCAGAGTGGACAAGCTATAGTAAAAGTTTTAAAAATAAATTTAGTTCATATCTAATGTCATAGAAACAAATCCTTTGAATTGATTCTTATTGGGAAGTTTCGATGATTGTCGTTGTAATGGTTTTCTATTAGCCCTTCTCTGCTATTTTTGATAGCCATCGTGATAGTATTGATTTTGTATAATAAGTTATCGCTTGATGGCGATGTGAGCATATAAAGGTTTATTTATAAACGTTGCTTAAAGTTAAGTAAGTAAAGACGTTCAAACGTTACAAATAAATGTATGGTTAAACAGACGCTAATCATTGCCCTACTTAACTTTAAGCAACGTTTATAAATTAACCCCTAATTCTCGTAAGTTTCGCTCAAATTCTCTTCAACGTTACAATCTTGACAAACCAACTACGGTCTGTTCCAAAAATGTTTGATTAAAACGTAAACAAATTGATCAGAAAACGTACCAGTGGATACCAATTTGTAGTGCAACTTACAAATTGACGGCTTTGATTTGATTATTTGAATACCTAAACCAGAATTTCTCATTTTAAATCACCTTAAAGATGTTTTTCATTTGTGAATGAGGTTAATTTCATAACCTTAATTTATCGTTGACGATTTTCCAATTACGATTGGTAATGATTGTTGAAAAAAGTGGTGAGATATAAAGTTGAAACCTTTACCTTTATTGTGTTTGTGTTGATTCAGTTTGTGTTTCTCCGTTTATTGAGTGATTTCGTAAGAAATTAACTTGGGTTAAGATTTGTTTACACTTTTATCGGATACTTCTGGAACAGATTATACTTAACTATTTCAAATCAAATTTCGAACAACAGGTTTCGTCCGACACCAGACGAGCAGATGCGTTCGATCTACGCCACAGCGCGCACCAGCTTCGCAACGAAACCCTCATCAAGACAGACTGGGACAGCTATCACAACAACAACCGCCTTAGCGCTAGGTGAGGGTAATTGAATATCCGTTGGCTTTGAAGTCAGCTCTTGTAAGGATAATCTGTTTATAAGGCTACATTTACAGGGAATATGGTTTGCTGGATTAGCAGTGAATATGACGGTAGTAAAACCGGAAGTATAGTTGGTACAAAAAGAGGTGAATTAAGTTTTCAGAGTTTCCTAAAAGTGACCCATAAAATTACCTACTCTTAGACCCGCTTGCACGACAAATACCTAAATATTTTGTTTCCTAAGAAAGCCGTCTCTGTGGTGTAGTGGTTAGACCACCTATCTCAGACCCAAAGGTCCCGGGTTCGATCCCCAGTGTGGGCAAAATTTTCTGCGGTTTGGTTGGTGGTACGGCTTGTTCTAAGCCCAACTGGCTAGCTACTACCATCTTATCTAAGTCTGTCGCCATAACAACAATGTTATCAGCATTGTTATGTTTCGGCAGTTAGATGTAAGATAGTCAGTTCAGTTCCTCTGTGGTTGAAGATTCCGGGTGAAGCTCGCTTCCATCTTCGGCCTAGTCATCATTAACCATCTGTTGAGATGCAGGCCAAGAGCTTCTCGCCGTGTTAAGAAAAAAAATGCGGTGTCTGGTCACACAATAACGGCTGTCCAAATACAGAGCGTTCTTTGACACGAAACCACTTTTATATGAAACCAAATCTTTCATACATAAATGTAAAAATATGTTTAGAGTTAAAACGCTAAATGTATTTAAAACATCATTATGTCTCAGTCATCTTCATACGTTTATCAAAAAAGTGAAAAATAAATATATTTAACAACAAAAAAAAAAGAACGACTTCCAAAAAAACCATTACCAGTAAAAAATCGATGCTAAGTACCTCAAAAACTACGCAAGCAAAGTTAATAAAATGTATGTGAAACCACCGCGCAAGCTTTATCTTACCAAATGAAAAAATAATTTTCAAAAACCGTCCACAATTGACGAAAATATCGGCGAACATAAATACAAAAATATACCAACGAACATAATATTACGTCCTCCTTTTTATGTCTGTTAAAAACAGAACGATGTTTTAAATTCGTTTATTTTTAAATGCATTTATGCGCGGTTGCTATAAACTAAAATGAATCGTTTTACTTACCAATGGTAACATTTTTTATTGCTAAACTGGGCATAAAAATAGATTCGTAAGCTAATTTTACCTGTGATAGATACTCTCATATGGGAGGGTTTACTATGCAAAACTATGAAGTTTTTGCTTCATTATTGGTGAAGATAAAAACGCTTGATTTTAATCAATAACGGTCCATAAATTATAGGAATCGGCCATTAATGATTTGTGGTGCAAGCTTTCCATTTAAACTTAAAGGATAATGCTAATCTTTCTGTTTTTCATATTCCAGAGTCTATGAGATAGAACAATGGAGGTCTACACTCCAGGAACTACTCGATCTTCTGGACCGCGAGATGGCCGCTCTTAAAGAAGAGAAGGCTTCAACTGAGAGGGAGTTGGAACAGCTGAATCTCCCTCTACTTGTCTGCTCCGAATGTCTGTCTAACAGAGATGGAAGGAGAAGCTCGGAATTGACTTACGATTTAGCTGATACTGAATTGAAAAAGGTAAAACAGATAATCCACGTCAATTATAATCTTCCTAGCCTTTTCCCAACAATTTTTAGGGTCGGCTTCCAGTCTAAGCATGTGCAGCTGTATCATCATCACCATCATCATTTAAACCGCAAGACGCTGCTGGACATAGGCCACCCCTAAGTTCGACCGGTTCTGTGCATCCAGCGGATTCCTGCGGCCTTCACAAGGTCATCGGTCCACCTTGTGTGAGGCCTTCCAACGCTACGTCTTCCGGTACGCGGTCGCCATTCCAGAACCTTTCGGCCCTTAAAATACTGGTGGTATATATACCAGTATTTTACATGGAGCGACTGCCTATCTAGATAATCCTCATCAATACTATAGCTTTATTCAGTCTCTTTGTGAATGTTTTCTTCTAAAATATAGGCTACTAGCTTTTGCCCACGGCTTCGCGTGGATATCGGAAAATATCTCACGGGATTAAATACCGAATAGCCGAGGAAAAGGTCATTGACTCCTACCACTGCGCCCGCGTTGCCGTCAACCATAATTATTTTGTTACGCTCAATTTTGAATCTGTGATATTTTTTAAGTACTCATTTTAATGATATGATGTCAAGGTATATTTTAACCTTAATTAAATACCCAATTTAAATAACATATTTTATTGGATAAGGATAAATATAATACCGGTCAAAACAGCTTCGGAAATAACAATGAAATTTTTACCAAATTTTGAAGGATAAAAATGTGGGTCATCCTTAAAAGATAGACATATGCCATCGAGGACTTTTTGTTGAACTTTTTAAGACATATAATCCTGTGGAACATAATTTTTAATTATCTCTGACGGTTTACGCGGCGCACGCCAGTAAAGCTCCCAGTCGGCTTTTTCCCCACATCTTCAAAATTAATTTACATATTTCAGCCAATTTACACAAAACCTTAATGAATTATACACCAAAACCTTCCTCATTAATCACTCCGTCCATTGATGAAACCCGTTTAAAAATCCGTTCGGTAGTTTTGGAGTTTATCGCGTTCAGACAGACAGACAGACGCAGCGGGGGACTTTGTTTTATAATATGTAAGGATAAACTATTTTCAAAAAGTTCAAAAACTTGTTTCTGAAGCTTGTGGTGTTTCAGTCGGAACTGTAAAGAATATTGTAAAAGAAAATAATAAAAAAGATAAATTGGCTCCCATAGCCAAAAAAAGCGATAACTTTGTATGAACGTCTACGTAAGAAATCGAAAAATCTAATTCTTAATCCTAATTAATTACTATTTTAGCCATACACTATAACAATGAGTATCATTCGTAAGCACCAAATTTCAATTTCTATTGCACTCAAAAACACGAATTAATCGTTAAATAATATTCCGACAGGACGTTATTACAATGTCATATAAAATCAATGTAATTACAAGTCTTTGGGTTCGTTGCCGTAGTGTTGTGACCGTTTTAAACCGTTTTTTTACCGAATAAAATCGATGTTCTGAAAAATCGATACTTTTAGTAAAGAGAGAAACGTATAATTACTATATTATTAAATGTTTGTTTAAACATTTAATAATATAGTAATTATACGTTTCTCTCTTTACTAAAAGTATCGAAAAACAAAATCTGCTCACTTATATTTTTAGCTTTATTTTGATATTTAATAGGTTTGGTTAAA
The DNA here is from genome assembly GCA_949128155.2 of Xanthia icteritia. Classification (NCBI taxonomy): domain Eukaryota; kingdom Metazoa; phylum Arthropoda; class Insecta; order Lepidoptera; family Noctuidae; genus Xanthia; species Xanthia icteritia. The sequence goes on along the minus strand of OX421942.2, from coordinate 6,560,129 downwards.
AAGGCCGGAGTCGGTGTACTTCGGCTTAATATATTTTCTTTTTCTTATTCTCGTTTTCTTGAGTGGAGACTGCGAATCGGCAAACGTAAGGTAGGACGCGCTCCGGCTAGGTTGAGTGACGATCTTCGCAGGGTGGCTGGTAGCAGCTAGATGAGAGTTGCCGAGAATCGAGCTGTATGGCGTGCAATTGGAGAGGCCTATGTCCAGCAGTGGACTGCTGTAGGCTGATGATGATGATGATGTGTTATAAAACGATATACCTCGAGAATCAATTTTAAACAATGTAGATAAATTTTCGATTACAAACTCTTAAGTATGATAAATCGATGTCTCGAGAATCGGTTTTTAAAGCAACCGATTTTTTTTCCTACCACTACGAGTACACAAAGTATTTTGATAGGTGTCAAATCGGGCTTCTTAGATTGTCGCGTATACACCATACCATAATAAATTATTAGTTAAACCCCGAACTCAAGCAACATAACATTCCTCATAACCCAAACTCATTGAAGATCGATTTATATACCATATCATCCGTATTTTAACCCAGTTGAAAAAATATTAAAAATGTCGCAATGAATGTGACAACAATCAAAGAAATTATATTGGAAAATATCAATATGTTTGGCCCGGAAATCGGTTAACCCTTTAACCGCCATGTCATAATTCGCGTGGAGTGCATGTAGCGCCAGCAACCTTTAGGTACAATTGGCATAATGTTGTAAAATATAGTTATCGATAAACAAACTAATGAAATAAATAAAACTTACTCATTTTTAATCAAAGGTTTATTTCTTTTCTTGTTTCAAACATACGTTAATCAGTCTTCAAATATCTTACGTTAAAAATGACAGCATAACATTTAAAAATGACATAATGTCAAAATTTGATCTGTTTATTACGATTCATGTGTCGAGTGTTAAAATATTGGGACACAAATAATATTAACAACAAATAAAATAACTAAATCAACTTTATTTTTTCTTTAAAACAGAATAAATAGGTAAATACACATATTATTATTATCTAGCTGTCTTTTTGACTGTAGGATAAATAAACAGACTAGAAAAACCAAAAAGTGATTTACCGATTCATTATCACTATCCGCCGTTGAACTGCCACTACTGCTAATATCATTAATTGATTGCTGTAATATATTTAATAGGTCTTCGTCATCGTTTATCATTATCGACAACTTCTCGACACTAGCTCAGAAATAATAATAAAGAAGCACGTGTTATCACGGCGATGGCGCTAGCGCAACTGACGTTTATTCAAAATAAGACTTTAGTTGACCTTGAGCCGCACGTAAAATTACGGCGACGGCGTTCGCGGATCGTCTGCACTAGTGACGTACTGGCATAAGTCGGTAATTTATACTTCTTTGTTGATTTCTACATATTATATCACTTAAGCTTATTGGGTTTTGAATAAATAATTAAATCGTTAATAAACTATGAAATTTGAATGAATGTTTACTTGATAGTTTGATAAAAAACACGATGTTTTTTATTAATTTAGCATCAGGAGTTTCATATGTGGTACAACACTAGTCTGCGTGAAATCACGGGTTCGGCGAAGTAGGTTGATATTTAGACGTATCACGAATTGAGAACTATTAATTATTTCATTTAATTAGCAAAAATATGTTTCTAGTACTGTTAAAAATAAAGTAATAACACGAAATATACTAAGATTTAGTAAGCAAATTCAACATCTATTGAACATTTTTTAAATGACAGGACTTTTACGCAATATTCCGACGTGGCGACTGAGGTATTATTGTTACAACACGTAATATTACGGCGATGGCGGTTAAAGGGTTAAAAAGGAAAATAGTTATACAACTCTATATATTTCACACGGAAATCAAAACAAAACAACAATAAAGTACTTGGTTCTGAATTCAAATTATTATACACGATAAATTTAATAATTGTTCGACATGGAAATTAGCATTCGTTTGTGTTCGGAAATGCGATGATTCCCGAAGGAGATTAAGAAAATAGAAAGACTACTTATTTATACTGTGCTGCAGGTACAAACTTTCAGACACAAAACATAAGACGACACTATACTACTACAGTACTATACAAACATGAGATTTTCCACTAGCACATTGTATGCTAATTGCTAAGGGTAAAATACAACAGGTACTACCTTATTTGCTGATTGTTAAGTCCACTTGTCAGACCAATTAGCTGGCAGGTGTATGTTTGGCTTAACTAGTTAGAATACAACATGCTGTTGCAGTTGGACAAACAGGATTTTCGTTGACATTTGTATTTGATGTTTTGAAGGCCTTGTATAACGAGCTGACCTTAGCCTGTCCCATAGTATAGATAAGTCTTAAAATTGTCATCTTTGTCACTTAGACTATTGTCGTTCATAAAGCTTAATAGCAAGCAGCTTTTAAAGAACTTGTTCGGGAAGAAACTACTTTTATACCTACTAAACTTTGCTTGCGGCAAAAGTTTTGCTGGGTTTGAGGAGTTCTGATGAAATAAGAAGCAACGTTGGCAATGACACCGCATCGCCAAACCCGTTGGTCTTCACACATGACAAATTTCTTTTAGCTCCATTTACACGATGCAAGTTTCTTGCCCGTAGTATATAATAAAATTGAAACAACAAATGGCATACATTCTCAAAACACTGTTTAAGAGCAATGGGTAACTCGCCGTCCGATACAATGCGCCACAACACAACGCGCCTCAAAGAGATGTCGGCACAAGTGAAGGCGTCTGATAGGACCGATGGCAGCCGGGGTTGCGGGAAAGTCCGAAAAGGATGCCGTGGCCCCTGGCAACGTACAGGCAACTGAAGGAACACGGGTGGGTTTTAGTCAGTAAGAGGCTGACACGCCCTCCGCCCAGAGCGGGAGAAGTTATTTGATAATTTCCAAACCAAAAAAAAAAAGGTATGATTCCGAACAACGCTGAACACCGCAGTGCTGCCGCGTCACTACTGGACCCCATACATTTTCTATAGGTTTATATGAAATTACATTCTGAGCACGGGAGCAATGCTGCGACGCACTGCTGTGTGGCAGTGTCGCCCAGCCGCCGCGGCAGACCAATAAGTGCGGGCGTTCATTACAGCGCCAACATGTGAATGCTGACAGCTGTTGAGAAGTAAAACCGCGAACAGCAGTGCTGCAGGCAGCACTGCCGCGAGCAGCGTAGTTCGGAATCATACCTCAAACGGTGCAACTTTTATTGTTGCTTCAATTTATGGTATGCCACAGGCAATTGGCTCGCACCATGTAAATCAGGCTTTGGTGGCGGTGACTAATGTCCATTTGTTTTTCAAACTAATTATATTAAGTACCAATAGTAATAAAATAATTACAGGAACTCTGCGTAACAGAAAGCAACAAGAAAATGCTGATAGATAGATGCCAGTCTGCTTGGGAAAAAATCAACAAGTTGGAAGTGGTCAAGTTCAAACTCCAATTAGACTTGAACGATAAGAACGAAGCCCTTCAGATTGATAAGGACATGCTTACCTTGGACAAGGACAGTGCCAATATCACTTATAAGACTGACTCCTTGAAAACTCCCAAGAGGTAGGAATTTTTCGTTATATATACTGAAACTAATTGAATGAGGGAAGGAGGGAGCCGAAGGACCTAGAAGTTAACAAACAGGTTGAAGAAATAGTGAATTTAAATGAACCTTGGTTAAAGTTAAAGAAAATAATATTAATGTCAGGATACCTACCTACTCGTATATCAATCAGCACCATTTATTATTGCACCAGAGAAAACTGAGTCTTAAGGTATTGTGGCGGCATCTACATCGCCTCAATCTCACTGACGTCACGCAAAATCCTGCATCGCGCAAGCTGAGTTTACCGCGCGATCAGCATATATACAACATCCAGACATCAATCATCGGGTAGGCCCACACAGACACAGCACCCGTCTGGTCAGAGGATCCTCCCTTTTCGATGGAGGATGCGTGAACTTTACACCCTGTTCCTCATACCTTTATATTATCATAGCTTAGCATCTATACCATAATAATAACTTAGTCAAACCTGAACACTAAGCCAAGTTAACTTACAAGACGACAGTCTCCTTGAAAACAACCTGAGAGGCAGGCGGGAACTTTAAACTTAGTACTTCTAAACAATTAAATTTGTGAGAAGTTATGATACTCCCTCGCGTCTTGTTGCACCTGAGCCTGAGTTAAAAGGCTCAGCATTCTAGTCTCATTAATAACACAAGATATGAGCAGTCTCTAAGCGATGCTACTTTGCCTCTCATTATGGTTTTTTCTTGTGTAGGCGTAGGTACGTAATATACGGTAATAATGGCACTTGGTTCGCGAAAGTTTTCTGCACTACTTACGGGTTAAGTTTTGAACTACTTTATTTTATACTAGTTTCTGCCCGCGACTTCATCCGCGTGTTTTACGTTACCTATGGCATTCGGCAAAACCGTAACTTTCTATCAGTGAAAGAATTTTTAAATAAAATATAAATATATTGATAGAAATTATTTATTAATTGTTTATTTATTAAAAAATATACTACAATATATATATATTTTTTTTTTATTCTCTGGTTGACTACACTTAAGTGCACTTTGTTGTTAGAGGCAAGAGGCAAAGTTAATTTGAAAGAAACGTCTTCGAATTTCTAACAAACATAGTTTTAGAAGTTAATATCGAGACAAATACAATTTGATTATTTGCCATGCACAGACCATTTTATTTTTATTTTTTTTTGGATGTGAAATTATCAAATCACTTCTGCCGCTCTGAGCGGAGCGGGAGGGCGGGCGTGTCAGACTCTTATTGACTAAAACCCACCCGTGTTCCTTCCGTTACCTATACGTTGCCAGGGGCCCCGGTATCCCTTTCGGACTTTCCCGCAACCCCGGCAAGCATCGGTCCTATCGGACCCCTTCACTTGCTGAAATCTCTTTGAGGCGCGCGTGGAACAAAACGCGCCATCGACCCGGGCCTGCTCTTTATCGGACGGCGAGCTACCCATTGCTCACCTTCTGCAAGCCCGCGCCTACGGTGGCCGAGAATCGGCCTGTGATTCCCGACGCCCAGGGCGTCTCCTGCGGCGGCTAGGGGCGTAAGGGCGCGAAATTTGCCTCTCCCTCACGCGTTCTGCCTTCTCCTTCGCGAGCATTACCGCTTCGCAGAAGGAAGTGACGGCCTCCCATGCCCTCTCGCTCCGTACCATGGCCTGGACCAGGCCCGGACGCGAGAGATCCCCGCCACCGATCGCCTCCACGAGGACACGGCGATGCTCTGCCCAAGCCGGGCAGACCTCCACCGTATGCTCCACCATGTCTTCCCGGCGATCCACGCAGTGATGACACCCGGGCGTTTCCTCCCGCCTGATACGAAACAGGAACCTCCCAAAACAACCATGTCCGGTGAGGACCTGCGTCAGGTGGAAGGTGAGGATGCCGTGGCGCTTCTCTAGCCACTCCTCAAAGAGGGGACTTATCGCCGCAATAGTGGCGTGCCCAGCACTGGGTTGCGACAATCGCACTCTCCATGACGCCATGAGATCATGCCGGAGCTCTGTCCGCTGTGCCGCGATTTCTCGCGGCAGCGGAGTTGAGCCCCGGCGTTTTGCCTCCTCGCGCCACTCCCAAATGTGCGCGAGTACGCCATGCACAGACCAACGAGACCATTTTAATCTACTGCTAAAAGGTTAACTACTTAGATAATTTAAAGGAACTATTTAATTACCTACTTTAAAGCACCGTAATCAAACCTTTAATCAGAATCAATGACTTATCTTTTCTAGAATGATAACCAATCAGCAATGGCTAGACAAATGTGAAGCAACAAAACAGATGGCAATTAACGAACTGCAAGATACTTTACGTCTTCGTGAGTCACTCTTCGTGGCTCGAGGCCGCGCCAGAAATACCTTAAGAGCTCAAACTGACGTCACTAATTATATGCTTCGTAGACGCATCTATGATACGCAGAGGGCAAGGAACGAACTGGATTGGCAGAAGATGAAGGTATGTTTATTAAGGCCTAAAGTAGCAACAGTAGAGCTACTGTTCACCTACTACTAGCTACTAGTCATCTTTACCCTAGGTGAGCACCTAGGACAAAAGTGAGTACTCATCCAAAAGAAAGCCAACCTAAGCCAACTTACGTAAAGCGCTGCGAAGAGCGCGTCTTTTCATACTTCCGTTTTCGTTTTGCTTAGTATGCGGTGTGAACCGAAAACACGCGGAAAAAAGCTAAACGAACTTTACTCGTTTCGCTTCGTACCCAGTGTGGTTTAATGCGTTTTGTTTTAGTTGGTAGGTATGATATGCTTGTTTTGAACCAAAAACATGGCTATATGAAAACCTCTGCATTAACAAAAATGGCAAATTTTGAATGCAAATTGAAATTGTATATATATTTTATTGCATTCCGTATTGTACAAAAGGTGTTTACAGAAGGCTTTAAGCTACGTGGTTAGGTTGTTATAGGGCAGTCAGTGCTTTAAAATACACACATCAACACGGTCTAGGGATATTTTAAAAAAAGCGAATTACTATCAATGTGTTAATTATTTATATGACATGTATATATTTTAAAGATACGTTATTTAATATTCTACCATTTTTTAATAATGGTTAAGGTACCTACTTCGATTAAAATTTCAGGATTTTATGGAAAAAAAATGAAGCATAGACGGAAACCGTATATGAATTAACTTTTAATTTATGAGTAAAAACTGAAAAAAATAGAAAAATCATTTAATTTGTGTTTATAAACTTGAAGTTAGTAGTCTGAGAAAGCGCCCATGATGTTCATAACACATCGGCAACGATTCGGCATGCTCAGAACAAGGTTGTCAATGTCTTGCTACGGAATATTGTCCCATGTCCTTCTGAGGTGCGCAAAAAGTTGATCTTCTGTAGCCAGATTTTCAGGAACTTCCTTCAGAGCTCTTCTTTGCAGCATATCCCACGCATGCTCAATGGGATTTAGATCTGGCGATTGAGCAGGCCAGTCTAAGGCCCTAACATTGTGTGTATGTAACCAAGCTGCTACCGTTCTCGCCGTGTGTGCCCGGGCATTGTCGTGCATGAGCAGGAAATCTTGCCCCATTTGTGTTCTGTGGGGCAAGATTACGGGCCCCAGCACCTGTTGGACGTATCGTTCTGCCGTCATATTGCCCCGCACCCAAACGAGATCCGTCCGTCCTCCAAGACGAATTCCTGCCCAAACCATAATTGTTCCTCCTTGGTATGGGTGAACTTCCTGAGGGTTCTGAAGACGGCTCCATCGTCCAGGAACTCGCCGAACACGCGTCCTTCGTGAATCTGGATGGAAGCCGAACCTGGATTCATCCGTGAACAGCACATTGGACCATTGCTCACGGCCCCAGTCCACGTGGTTCCGAACCCATTCTAATCGTCGTCCACGATTGCCTCTCCGTAAAGGTGGGACCCGGAGTGGTTTACGAGAGCGTAGATTGCTTTCATGCAGTCGCCTTCTTACAGTTTGGTCACTCACAAGCACTTGGTGTTCCACTCGCAGCCTTTGGACCAATTGAGTCGCCGTTGCATTTGGTTGAGCTCGCGCAGTAATTTGCAAAAATCGATCTTGTCTGGGGGTAGTGATGCGACTTGGCCCCCGGTGCCTCTCCGCTACTTCACCTGTAGCACGATAGCGTGTCCACAATCTTGAAATTACATTTTGGTGGGTCCCTATGGCCTCAGCAACATTACGCTGAACAGACCCAGCTTCCAGCATTCCCACAGCTCGTAACATCTCCGCCCTCGTCAAATGTTGGCGTTGCATGGCTACAATACCTCAATTTTAACTTTATCTTTCGTTTAAAAATGAAAAAAAACTGTAACTAAACGTAATTCGTATTGTTTTCTAAATTTCGCACAAATGAAAATTCCCTCCCCTACACATCAAGACATTTTTATGCCACCGAAAAAAAAGAATTTTCAAAAATTTGAATTTGGAATTAGTCTGAGATAAATTACAAACAAATCGGTGTATGAAAGATTACAATGCGGCCAGTACTTTTCGAGTTATTTAATTGAGTATGAAATATCCCTAGACCGTGTTGATGTGTGTAATATACGACTGTATTGGGACAAAATGCCATCGATGATTGATTCGCAAAGTAACCCTGTTAGTGCAATTTTCACTAAACGAGAGCAAATGGAAACTGTAACGACAAACCATAGGAGTAAACGTTCAACGTATTCCAGTGTTCCAATTCGGCAGTGAATGGCACCTTGTAATACCCCGGACTATTGACAGTTTTTTTTTGTATATTATGTTCGTTTATACAGAAAGTGGGCAACGTCGCAAATAGCTGTCAAATATTTCGCTGTTATTTCTTATTTATGTACACACAGTAAAATAGATACAGATACAACATTATCATAATTATGAGTACAAAGGTACTACTTATTTTTTAAGAAATTTCTTCCAACCTTGTAATTTTTTAAACAATAAATTTTTCTTATTCTTATTCTTAATCTTATTCTTCCAGCCGACCTGCGAAAGGACAAATGAGAAAGAAATGTAGACAATAGTGTGTAAGAACAATAAGAGAAAAATATAAATATGCGAAGTCTTAAACTAAATTATTGAAATAAACCTACACCTATAACGTAATAAATTAACATATACTTAAACAAATACATAGAGCTTAAATATAAAAACATACACACTATAGGTATATAAATACTCACATCTGAGAGCTGTTTTGATTAATTTGGCAATATTACTGTATAGAAACGAGAAATATGGCTAATTAGTGAACTAAAAATATTGATTATGAAATGCAATAGTTAATATCGTAACTCCGAATATTTAGTACCTATTAGATGTAATAAAAATATTTGGAAACTTTCCAAATACCTTTTTTATACTTAAAACGGTTACAATAGCAAATTCAGTGGTAGGTATACCTAATTGCAATTAATTATTAATATTCTAGTTCGCTAGTTAGCCATTTTTCTTATTTCCATACAGTAATGTTGCCAAATTAATCAAAACAGGTAAATATTTGACAGCTATTTGCGACGTTGCCAATTTTTGGATGAATGCTCTTAAGGCTTTATCATCATCCCAATTAATTTGGGGTCGTTGCAACATGTTTTTTCCTTCCATAGGCACTTCTCTTTCTAGCCATATCATCTTTCATACAGTTTTTTTTAATATTAAAAGGCATTTATTTAAAAAAAAAAAAAAAATTAAAACTATTAATTAGCGTACTTGTACATTATACAATAGAAAATAGAACACCATATAGCATCACGCCAGTAATCCGCAAAGAGTTGAGGCAGAGGTGTACTGTATCCACGTTGCACCGGATAAGGTCTCATGAAATAAGGGTTGGCTTGCAATAGGGATGATGCCTGAGTCAAAAAAAAGAAATTCTATTCAGTCCGTCAGTTAGATAATAAAAAAATATTAGATACGTATTTTTTGCTTTATCGTATGAATAAAAAATGACTTAGATAAAACGCATTAAAGTTGGGGAGTGGGGTTTGATTCGTCACAAGTAAGTATAAAATCTACATACTCGTGACGTCATGGCACATTTTAACTCAATGTATCGCCGTAATCTTTTGATAATGTAAAAAAATAAAAAATACGTGTACTTATTTTTTTTTAAATACAAGACGGTAAAAAAAATATTTTCTAGTCATCATCCCTATTTGTTGAGAATACAAAAGCAAAATGTTTATTTGAATGATTTTGTCGTGTCATATTGAACAGAATCTTACAAAAGTCTTACGTTATTTTTTGCCATCTACTCAGCGGCTAACAATTGGATAACTTAGGAACCTAATATTGCCGTCTGAACATATTAGCTCCCAAAACTTTATTCATATAGTTAGGTTCAGAAAAAGAGAAATAAAAGTAGGAAGTTTCTCAATCCTGTTACATGATATGAGGGTCAGTCTGCAAACAGAAGTTCTTTCTTCGTAACCAACCCCAGATGGCTAAAGGATTTTGTAGTTTTATCGAAATTCGAATGTGTGCTATTTTGTGGTTTGTTTATGTTCTTCATTGATCAACCACAACATGAGATTAACATCACATTTACCTATTGTTTCACCACTATTCGGTAATCTTACGGAAATATATAACTATTCGTAATACTCGCAACCGGCGTGCGTGTATGACCAGATCCTCATCATCATTCAGCCGATAGACGTCCACTACTGGACACAGGTCTACCCCAAGCACCGCCACTTCGACCGGTGCTGTGCTTCCCGCATCCAGCGGATTCCTGCGGTCTTTACAAGGTCATCGGTCCACCTTGTGGGAGGCCTTCCAAATCTACGTCTTGTGGTACGCGGTCGCCACTCCAAAACCTTTCGGTCCCATCGGCCATCTGTTCTGCGAGTAATATGCCCTGTCCATTGCCACATAAGTTTGGCAATTCTTCGGGATATGACCAGATGTATGAACGTAAGCGAGGCAAAAGGAGTATGTAAGGATCTTAGCAGGTGGCGTTCTGTAGTTTCTACCTACCCCCATGGGAAGAAAGCGTGAGTTTATGTATGTATCTATATATATTTAACAATTTTCCTCAGATGGAAGAAAACATGGATAAACTAGCAACGGAACTAAAAACTATGGGCGAACAGTTTGCCGATAAAGTAAACGCGTTGAAAGTGGCTGAAACCCGCTTGGAGACGCGAGGTTACCGTCCAGGGTATGAACTGGCTGCTGATGAGGCCGATATAGGACTGAAAGACGAGGTCCGAAGCCTGAGGGAAACCATTCGTCAGTTGCAGGAGAAGTTGGATTGTGCCAAGTAAGTCTGTGTAGTTTTGGTGGTAAATCTAGTGTGATCTACGATACAAAAATAATCTGATTATATGGAGGTAAGTAAGTAAACTGAATACAAAAAGCGAATATATACTTTTGTTTTGTTAAAGTACCCACTGTAACATATTTCACCAGAAAATGTTGTTTTGAATACTTAGGTACCTATTGCTCAAGGGAACCGAGGGACCAAAAAAATATGGCTAGTATTAAGAGGGAACAGGGGCTTCGAGGAATTTGAAAAATAGGTATTTGAAGAAACTATTGCCGTCTTTGTACCTCAAGTCTGCCCCCGTAGAGTGCGATAGGGATAGCTACATCTCAGATCAATTATATCACAAAAAAAAATGACGAAATCGACGTTTCGTATTCACCTTTTTTCTCCTCGAAAACTGAATCGATTCAATTATTTTTTACATTAAAATTTTAACAAAGAGTACGTCTAGGTTCCCATTGTTTTTATTTATGTTAAATGCTTTTCGAATTTGTCTCTCCTCTAATCACGGCGGTAAAAATGGGGCATTTTTGAATTTTTTGCTGGGTCATATTTTCTTTACCGATAAGTTACTGAAAAAAAAGAAATAACAGGGACGTGACTTCAGCAGACCTTGATTTTGTGAAAAAAAAAAGAGTGCTCTAGAGGCATTATTCAGAAAGAAAAAAGGAGAATACATTTGTATGGAGAATCGCACGCCCTGTTCCCTCTTAAGAATCTGTTATAAGACTATAACTCATCATGATAAATGCTTGGAACTAGACGTATTTAAATGTGATACGTTGTGGCACTTAGGAATTTTCTAGTCAATTTGATCCGTCTGTCCCCAAACATAATAAAATTCATTTGCTATACCCAAATCGCTTTACCGTGGCAATAGCGGACATCGCCCTTTCCCTAACATCTCTTCGTAGGAACCCAAACAATAAACTAAGAATGTTTTTTCTTTATTAATGGAACATGTTGAAGATCACTACAGATATTTATTCAAGACGTTAACGAAATTTATTTCAGTTTTTGAACTAAAGAATACTCTAGAAAATGTAGGTGGGTCAATGACCGCTATTGTCACAGTAAAGCGATTCGGATATAAACTTTTGTTCCAAAACCTTCATTTTCAAAAGAATGTTTTGCACATCTAGCTGAAATAATAAATCTTCTGAAATAATAAATCCTCTTTCTGAAATTAACGAATGTATATTTCGAGAAAAGGACCATGAAAAGACTTGAATACCATATCTTATTTTCAGGGCAACATACAACGCTTTAGAAGCAGCTGCCATCAAAATAGGCATCGATTTGAATGACAAGAACCAATCTTTGGAGACGGACACCCGAGCCTTGGAAATGAGAGCTGCCTTAGAACCAAAGAAACCTGCGGGCACTGACAAGAATTTGATTCTTGCTAGCATGGCTGACGAAGTGCCGAAAGTAGAAGGATGTTAAATAAAATAAAATAAAAATAATCAGAGAATTATTCGTTCGAGAATTATTGGAAGGACAGATGTTAGCTGTCACTTTGTTAAATATTACGGAAATATTTATTGTGTTCTAGATTGAATTTTAAATTTAACTTACTTCGTTTTGTGACTATATTTCAATAGAAATAAGACCTTAATATTTAACTAGATGACAGCTAGCTCCTGTCATTTTACTCTAGCGAATTAATAAAATTCGACTTATAGAATTATTTAACCAGACTGGCAAAATTACACGTGTTTTTAATTAAATAAAAGTCGTTTGACAGGATGTTTTAATGTTAATTTTGTATTTTGTTTCGTATGAGAATTGGTAATTACGTCCATGTTTGATTAATGATCAATGTGTAATTTTTATCAACATTGTGAAGTTGACCGGCACACCTACCTCATTATTCAAATATTTTTTGAATAATAAGGTAATTTAATATTTTTATTTTTTGGTTATAAAATCTTCATCTTTTACAAATTACTATTTGTTTAAAAAAAAGTCTATAACGGAAATCATATTTTATGATTAAAATGTAATACTGAGTGTTAAATTATTTTGTTAACAGCTAGGTGGATGCCTTTTACCACTTATTGATTATTATTTACAATATAATGGCAAACTTTATTTACGACATAACTTTACTATTACGATTTAACTTTAGATAAATTTTCTGTGGTTATTGCAAATAAAGTTTAATATAATGGCAAACTTAATTTACGACATAACTTTACTATTACGATTTATAACTTTCTGTGGTTATTGCAAATAAAGTTTTAAAAACTTATATTTTTTTTATTGGAAGCCTTACTACCTACCTTTTTTAACATAACCAAAATAGGTTCACTATAAACAACAAGACCAGGAGTCACCAAATGGCGGGCCGCGGTCCGAATCAGGGCGTTATGTTCTCTGTGTTACGGGCACATCGTTCTCCGTCGTGTCTGAGACGGAGAACGAAGCGCTCGTAACTTCGGCCGAAATTACGGATTTTGCTTAGGGAGTAGACCCGGACCATAATTTTGTGCGCACCTTAAGTATATAGTAAAATTTATAACCAAAATGATTTAACCCTTTAACCGCCATCGCCGTAATATTACGTGTTGTAACAATAATACCTCAGTCGCCACGTCGGAATATTGCGTAAAAGTCCTGTCATTTAAAAAATGTTCAATAGATGTTGAATTTGCTTACTAAATCTTAGTATATTTCGTGTTATTACTTTATTTTTAACAGTACTAGAAACATATTTTTGCTAATTAAATGAAATAATTAATAGTTCTCAATTCGTGATACGTCTAAATATCAACCTACTTCGCCGAACCCGTGATTTCACGCAGACTAGTGTTGTACCACATATGAAACTCCTGATGCTAAATTAATAAAAAACATCGTGTTTTTTATCAAACTATCAACTAAACATTCATTCAAATTTCATAGTTTATTAACGATTTAATTATTTATTCAAAACCCAATAAGCTTAAGTGATATAATATGTAGAAATCAACAAAGAAGTATAAATTACCGACTTATGCCAGTACGTCACTAGTGCAGACGATCCGCGAACGCCGTCGCCGTAATTTTACGTGCGGCTCAAGGTCAACTAAAGTCTTATTTTGAATAAACGTCAGTTGCGCTAGCGCCATCGCCGTGATAACACGTGCTTCTTTATTATTATTTCTGAGCTAGTGTCGAGAAGTTGTCGATAATGATAAACGACGACGAAGACCTATTAAATATATTACAGCAATCAATTAATAATATTAGCAGTAGTGGCAGTTCAACGGCGGATAGTGATAATGAATCGGTGAATCACTTTTTGGTTTTTCTAGTCTGTTTATTTATCCTACAGTCAAAAAGACAGCTAGATAATAATAATATGTGTATTTACCTATTTATTTTGTTTTAAAGAAAAAATAAAGTTGATTTAGTTATTTTATTTGTTGTTAATATTATTTGTGTCCCAATATTTTAACACTCGACACATTAATCGTAATAAACAGATCAAATTTTGACATTATGTCATTTTTAAATGTTATGCTGTCATTTTTAACCCTTTAACCGCCATGTCATAATTCGCGTGGAGTGCATGTAGCGCCAGCAACCTTTAGGTACAATTGGCATAATGTTGTAAAATATAGTTATCGATAAACAAACTAATGAAATAAATAAAACTTACTCATTTTTAATCAAAGGTTTATTTCTTTTCTTGTTTCAAACATACGTTAATCAGTCTTCAAATATCTTACGTTAAAAATGACAGCATAACATTTAAAAATGACAATGTCAAAATTTGATCTGTTTATTACGATTATGTGTCGAGTGTTAAAATATTGGAACACAAATAATATTAACAACAAATAAAATAACTAAATCAACTTTATTTTTTCTTTAAAACAAAATAAATAGGTAAATACACATATTATTATTATCTAGCTGTCTTTTTGACTGTAGGATAAATAAACAGACTAGAAAAACCAAAAAGTGATTTACCGATTCATTATCACTATCCGCCGTTGAACTGCCACTACTACTAATATCATTAATTGATTGCTGTAATATATTTAACCCTTTAACCGCCATGTCATAATTCGCGTGGAGTGCATGTAGCGCCAGCAACTTTTAGGTACAATTGGCATAATGTTGTAAAATATAGATATCGATAAACAAACTAATGAAATAAATAAAACTTACTCATTTTTAATCAAAGGTTTATTTCTTTTCTTGTTTCAAACATACGTTAATCAGTCTTCAAATATCTTACGTTAAAAATGACAGCATAACATTTAAAAATGACATAATGTCAAAATTTGATCTGTTTAATACGATTAATGTGTCGAGTGTTAAAATATTGGGACACAAATAATATTAACAACAAATAAAATAACTAAATCAACTTTATTTTTTCTTTAAAACAAAATAAATAGGTAAATACACATATTATTATTATCTAGCTGTCTTTTTGACTGTAGGATAAATAAACAGACTAGAAAAACCAAAAAGTGATTTACCGATTCATTATCACTATCCGCCGTTGAACTGCCACTACTGCTAATATCATTAATTGATTGCTGTAATATATTTAATAGGTCTTCGTCGTCGTTTATCATTATCGACAACTTCTCGACACTAGCTCAGAAATAATAATAAAGAAGCACGTGTTATCACGGCGATGGCGCTAGCGCAACTGACGTTTATTCAAAATAAGACTTTAGTTGACCTTGAGCCGCACGTAAAATTACGGCGACGGCGTTCGCGGATCGTCTGCACTAGTGACGTACTGGCATAAGTCGGTAATTTATACTTCTTTGTTGATTTCTACATATTATATCACTTAAGCTTATTGGGTTTTGAATAAATAATTAAATCGTTAATAAACTATGAAATTTGAATGAATGTTTAGTTGATAGTTTGATAAAAAACACGATGTTTTTTATTAATTTAGCATCAGGAGTTTCATATGTGGTACAACACTAGTCTGCGTAAAATCACGGGTTCGGCGAAGTAGGTTGATATTTAGACGTATCACGAATTGAGAACTATTAATTATTTCATTTAATTAGCAAAAATATGTTTCTAGTACTGTTAAAAATAAAGTAATAACACGAAATATACTAAGATTTAGTAAGCAAATTCAACATCTATTGAAAATTTTAAAATGACAGGACTTTTACGCAATATTCCGACGTGGCGACTGAGGTATTATTGTTACAACACGTAATATTACGGCGATGGCGGTTAAAGGGTTAACGTAAGATATTTGAAGACTGATTAACGTATGTTTGAAACAAGAAAAGAAATAAACCTTTGATTAAAAATGAGTAAGTTTTATTTATTTCATTAGTTTGTTTATCGATAACTATATTTTACAACATTATGCCAATTGTACCTAAAGGTTGCTGGCGCTACATGCACTCCACGCGAATTATGACATGGCGGTTAAAGGGTTAAAAAAAAAAACAATTCAGGTTGCACCAACTGTTGTCTCGGACAGATAGTTCAAAGTAAAGATTTTAATTTTTCACATTAATATTACAGTCTTTGTTATTTTTGTTAATTACAAAATATTTGTTTAAAGCTTAATAAAAAAATATTCTGGTTTCTTTTAGTTTTGCATTATAATTTTTTGAAATCTTGTTTGCTAGTAATCGTATACCAAACGGACCGCGACAGTCATATAAATTATAAAACGAACCCCTAATTTATCTAATTGGTGATCCTTGAACTAAGATATACACAAATCATTAGGCACTAGGAAAGTTAAATTCACAAGGCATCGTTTCGACGAATTTTCAACAGTCAACAAAGTCAAATTAGCTCCTCCAAAACTTATCCGAAATCGGAAACTTAAGTAATCTAACTGATAATTGCCGGATACCAGATCCTTTGTCAACAGCGTGGCCCTTATTTTTTATACTGAAAAACTTACTTTCTGTTTATTTTTCGTCGTATTTTTAGACTCGACATTTACTTCCGGCGAGGTTCATGATAGCGCATTATGTTGCGGTTCGGAAGTGACTGGCCTCAAAATTGTAGGTAAACGATGATCGATTGTCTGAGTTCGTCTAGAGAATACGAATACCTTGGCTCATTGCCAAAATGTTCTTCTTTGGTGTCAGTTTTAGTTTGGGAGTGATGAAGAGCTATTTGTCGATGAAGAGTTTCATGCAAAGGAGTTTTAGAAACATTTTTATTCTTTTATTAGCCTATATGAATTGTCCCTCTGCTAAGCAATGTTCTCCCAAATTACAAACTGAAAAGTGAAGCCCTAACTTCTGCGCTAGGTAAGAGACCTGTTTTACAGGAGCCACATTGGCAATGTGTTACACAAGTAATTTGAAGTTGTTTTTCCGACTAGAACCATACAGTGATGGCTATCTTCAGCACCTATGGAACTTTTTCATCTCATGAACATCAGTTTCTAGAATGCTTTCCATCTGTTCCACTACAGAATCGGTGAATCATCATTATGAGGAACAGGGTGTAAAGTTCACTCATCCTTCATGGTAAAGGGAGGATCCTCTGACCAGATGGGTGTTGTGTCTGGTGGGCTACTGCCCGACGATTGATGTCGGGACGTTGTATATATGCTTGTTGCTCGGTAAACCCTGCTTGCGCGATGCAGGAGTTTGCATGACGCCACAATCACAACCCTGTCATAGATCTATGATCATCTACACGTTGCCCTCTAATATTCGGCCGCTTACAGGGCCGCACTATCACCACAGTCTGAATACGCTTACCAAATCTAACGTCAAGGCTACTATAACAACAAAATTTTTCACGCTGGTTTCAGAGTAGGAATCATGTTTAGACAAAAAAAATACAAAAAAGATATACAAATAGACAGTACATTGTAGGTGCAACTATGTTGGGGTCGGCTTCCAGTGTAACCGGATGCAGCTGAATACCAGTATTTTACAGGAGCGACAGCCTATCCGGCCTCCACAACCCAGTTACTGGGTAATACGATACCCCTTGGAAAGTATGGTTGTCAGACATTCAGGGCTTCTGACGACCCGTAAAAACTTTCAAAGATACAAATGATAACCGGGACCAACGGCTTCAAATATTCTTTATATCTGGTATAAATAATCGCATCAGTGCTGGATTTAATCAAGTACTGATGTGATTTCGTAACCAAGCTTAGAATATATAATACTCTAATAGTAGCCCAGACAGTGAGTGTGCCCTTATTATAATGGTAAACAGCGAGCTTTAAGTTTCCGTAGTTATCTATGGCACAGATTAATACAGGTGGTTCTCTCTGCAAAATATTTAAGTAAAAAGTGACTCTTGCCACGACACAATAAAGTGCAAAAATAAAAAACGACACTTGCCATGACACAATAAAATACAAAAATAAAAACGACTTGCCACGACACAATAAAGTGCAATTCAGGTCGCACAGCGCTAATTATCTACAGTTGTATATTCACCTAAAAGTTGCCTCTCTTTCTATCGCGTAACTCTTAGATCTTCTGACTACGTTACACTCACTGAATTAGCCCAACAAGTCGAGCTCGCACTAGCACTTGTAGCTTCATACCTAAAATGCGGAGTGAACCATCTGTAATCTGTATTAATCTGTGCCTATGGAAAGACTTACAGCCGCTCTATTTTGTAAAAATCTCAGCGGGAACACTAAGAAGTGAGATGTCAATAGTATCCCTAGCCTCAGTTGGAACGACAACTAACTTCAAACTCACTTCAACCCCCCCCCCCCCCTTTATATTTGTGACATAAGAACAAATTTCTTGTGGAAATGTTCATATGTAACAATTCTAACTTAGAGAGATGATTCATGATTCCAAAGATTATAATTCTGTAAATACATACCTGTTATAGTCGCGAATCATATTTAGATCAAGATACAACCTGATACTGACCTGCAAATTGCAAAAAACGTAAGAAAACTTGAATTTTGAGGGGTGCAACTGCGCATTCACCTTAAATAACCAAGTAATTCAAGAAGAATAGAGCACTCGGTGTAATTACAAAATAAAACACCAACCATTTCTAGTATAAAATGTAGAACAAAAACATTCAAACTAGTCCAAACGTTAGCAGCTTCACTAAAATATTCTGCTGCAGTTGAAATTCACTGTTTTGTTAGTATAGGTACTTACTATTGTACAGTAGAATGCACTGAAAAGTACTTATCGCGCACTGCAACGTTTTATCGCGCGATTATTTTGTCGCAGATCTGCAACGTATTGGTTTACATGGCAGTGAAAAAAAAAAAAAGACAGCCGTAGAAAGCAAGAAAAATATTGCCGTGATTTACCATACGACACCATAGAAAGCTCACTACAGACCTAGCTATAATATATGTATATTATAGCAAGACATATAACGATATATTTTCTTTATCCATAGTAATTTTCGAGTGACTTCAGACGGAGCTATAATATATATTTCTAATACGTACCAAAAACTACGAAAAAAAAAACAACACCAATTCATATATATTATATCTACGTCTGTGACGGGCTTAAACCGTTTCTGCGACAAAATAATCGCGCGATAAAGTCGTAGTGCGCGCTCGCTCATAAAGGACTTTCCTCATATAACCAAAACTGGTTAGAATTTTAATTTCGAAACTATGTTTAGAATACTTGTTACTGTGAATATTGCGAAGTATTCATATAAAGTTTAGCCTGATTTACACAATGCAATTTATTTGCCTGTGGACTACCATTAGTTGAAGCAACAAAAGAACTTGCACCGTCTAAACAGTGTTTTCTATGCAAGTCTTTTGTTGCTTGAAATTTATTGTATGTGACAAGCAAGAAGCGTGCATCATGTAAGTCAGGTATTAGGCAAGGTGTATTCTTCTATAGTTTATTGAACTTGTCGGCGTAGTAGGTTTTGAGTTCTAAGACTGATTGCTTAGCATAATCAACCTATAATGTTTACAATTCTGGGACGAAGGCCTCATCTCGGTGACAGGGAGTGGGCCGTAATCCACCACGTGGGCCCAGTGCGGGTTCGTATGTCACATGTCTACGATTTTTTTGTTCTTGGACATGCCGGTTTCCTCACGATGTTTTCCTTCACGGTTTCGAGAGCAGTGTTGATGAAATAATTTACACAAAGTAAAGCGGCTGTCAGGGTTCAAACCTACGACGTTAAACAACTCGTAAGTCTCAGCCGTTACCACTGGGCCACCTCTGCTCTAATGCTGCTTATTATTACGTATGCATTCAAGGAAATCTGAATTGTGTGAAATGTATAATGACGCATGTATTTTTTTCAAGTTCTAGTCAGGAATAATACACAAACCAATAAAAAAATACGCCAACTTTTCCCCAGTCCAACCTCAGCTGTCCAAACTTCTCCCTAACAACATCGAACACATTAGCCCAATCTAATTATCAGATCCATATAGATAATGGAAGTGTCCCGTAGCCTCCCGACTTGCTTGGTTAGGCTGGCTACTTCAGTTTTAGTATAAAAACTGGGGAAACAGGATCAGTCTTCACATTCAACTGTCCACTTCTTCTTCTTCATCTACCCTTTCCAGAAAATCTACCAAGTAAGTATTTGTGAAAATTATTTATATTTTAAAATTATTATTATAATTTGTTTTTTCCCTTTATTTATTTTTAAACTAAATTTATATTTCATCTGTTTTCTTTTCTTGTTAAATCGTCCCTTAACTTATTTTCCGAAAGAGATCTGAATACCAATTTTATTCTACCTTCTGGAGTTCTGATTCTGATCCTCTTTCTGTTGATTTTGCAACTATTTGTTATCGCTCCTGACCTGTTACAAAAGCGAATATTTTTTCGAAAGCTTTTAGAAGCTTCGCGTCTTGCTCACTGTGGATGTCAATTTCACGTCAATCTTAAATCTGGACTTCAAGTTCAACCTCCACAAAAAAACTGCTTGAAAAAAAAACAAGCAAGCTCGGGAATCAAGGGCACCCTGCACGCCTTGGTTAGTCATTATGTCGTCGTTGCTTCTCTTTTGATCAGAAATAGAGAAACGAATCCTAAAACCTGAATCAGGTTGTTTTCCTATAATACCTTTGGCGATCTTCGTCGAGAATTTGACTCATATCTTAAAAAGTTTTCCATCTCCAAATAATTATAGTTATTGATGGCATAGCATCATCGACAAATCTGCACTGCGGATATTTTGTTACATCCTTATGATAAACACTATAGGTATAGACCACGAGGTGTGTAGGCAGTAGGAACCGCAAAATAGACTCAAAATTATCATAATACCCTAATCCCGTTTTAGACGTCATCCATTTTACATACCGGACTTGTTGTCAGCATGATTTCATATGCGGAAACATATTTTTTTAGAAGTTTCGAACGTAAGAGCATCAATCACGACATCTAGTATCCGGCAGGAGCGAGAATTCATAATTTTAAGTTTAGGAAGTTGTATGTATGTAATAATTGAGATTTAAACCGATCGTGTGATAACGAGATCCGCTTCCTAAAAGGCGCAGCGTAAATCCGAAGTTAATTTTCATCTAGACAAACTCCATTGCTCCGTAATTGAGCACATGTTTGACTCTCGCCACATTTAAGGAGCTATGTAAATCTGGTAACGATATAATCGGTGCCTATCAGCTACTTAGTACACGAACCGTGTCTAGAGGTTATTTACATTTGACTTTTGTTCGTCGGCGCGGAAGTAAAATGCTTTTGTCCTAAATGTTGGTTTATTCTGCAACATCGACAGACATCCCGAAAAAAGTCGACACGTTTACGTCAGACAAAATGCTTCTAATGTAAGATGCTTGTTTTTATGAGGTCATAATTAATATAAAGTTTTTCTTAGAAGATTAGTTAAAAGTCATCTCTATAAAATTATTCAGAGTTTCACTCTATCACATCACAAACATTAATTTTAAATCTCACCTAACCAAAGCTTAACCAACTTTCCCACACAGGACCGCAAACAATCAGTCTTCCAACCGCAAATAATTTCACAACCCGAATTAATTCGACGAATAAGTCACTATACGATTATTGAATAGCCCCAAAAGTATCATCCACGTAGTACAAACATTCTGGCGCCCCGGGCTACCGCTGAAGGCAAGCAGCTCTGTTCAGACGCGACAGCATAGCGTAGATATGCTCCGAAAATATCTTGCATAGTTTTGTACCAGTAAATGACGCCCGCCCGATATAGACCAGTTTGTAGAAGTTATTTTAATAATATAGTGTTGAATTCATTATTATTTATTTTGATTTAATAAAAACATTACTAATAAAATTAATTTTCAATTGGGGACAAGCGTGATAAAAAAACTTTAGATAGATAAGGCATTATGTAGGTACAAATCTGCCACATAAGGAAAAAGATTCATCACCGTATACCGTCTGTCTAGACAGTCGCACAAATAAGAAAATAACCATGGTAACCATTTAGTTTACGCAACCGTGATTCATACTTTCCTTGAAATAAATCTAGCAATAGTTTCGCTATCAATCGAATATCGCACCTTGGGCCACTTTACGTGTTACATAAAACCCATGTGCAGATTTCTATTGACCTTGGCCATTTCTTCTAATAGAATTTTAATACTAACGGGAAGCTACTCTCCCACCACCCGCTCAATACCTACCAACAAGCGAGCATGTTCCCGCAGGGACCCACCTTCCGTGATCCATTTGGAAGTCTCTGAAACCAACTCCGAACCCAATTAGTGGAAAGATGCAAATACAAATCAACATCCAAAACATCCTCGCAAATTGGGGCTATGTGGAGCTGTGGCGCAAACTATGTGCCCTAAAAAATACAGACATGGGGACCTCTGCGCTGCCACCGGCGATGCCGAGGCAAAATTGAATACACTGTCGTGCTATAGACGCAACGAAGATGAAAATTATTTGTTTGTATCTATGCGGAAGAAATTCTCAGATACATTTATTACGCAACCAGTTTGGATCAGATGAATATTTATGAAAATAGTTGAGGTAAAAATGTCCTTTTGTTCTATGCTGTTATAGCATTAAACCTGTTTAAAAGTCAACCAGTTAACGTCACGAATCTAGCATAAATATATCATTACGAATTAACAACATTACGTTATTTGCGATTATCGTTAATTATCTTCTAGAAGTTTTTATTGTTATTTTAAATAAGTAAGTAAACATAGATGGTTCGAATGGCGATGAATACAAAAATTACAAGGCAATCAACAAATCACTGAGATAGTCATAGATAGTCACATATTGGCAAATGACATGTTGCTAGCGACAAAGCAGCATTATACATATATTATTTAGATGCTATTACCTAAAATGATACTGCTATGATAAAAGCTCTATTTTAATACAAAGAATTTATGAGGAGATTCATGTATATCATATTAGTGGGTACCTATAATATTTTAAAGCATCGATGATTGCTGAAATCATTCTGCCTCTCATTCAAAATATGGTGCAATAATAAAAAAATAATTTCTTTTACAAATCGGATTATCACAATCCACATTAACATCATCGTAGAGTCATCGACTTCCTACTTAGAACTTTCGTCTTTCGCAAAGGTACAGAACAGATCCGTTTCCTGGGATATCCCTTAAGCACACGCGCTTCGCCCCACCCCACTTACAGCCATAGTTAAGTGGTTACATATTTAAACAAGTTCCATTTACAAGCGGTCGTTGGCCAGAATTTTCCGTTAATATAATACGTTACTAGTACGGTGATCGTTCCAAGTTTGTTTACATATTGTTGCGGTATTGTCGTTGCGGCGAAATGACCTTTGTTAGTGTTGTGCCCTGTGTAAGATTTTTCCCAAATACCGAACTTTTTCCGTAATTTGTGAATAAGGTGAGTTCGCGATGTGCAGTTGTTTATTTATGTTAAGGCGAAAGCGTCAGGGTATCCCGCGAAATTCAAATTTTCTTACGTTTCTTGCAATTTGCAGATCACTATCAGGTTGTATGTTGATCTATATATGATTCGCGACCGTATCAAATGTTTATTTATATAATTATAATCATAGAAATCATCAATACAACTCTCTAAGATTATGTAATCCTATTGAATGACTATTTCATGAAATCATGACATTTGAGGATTGTGCTAACTTAAGGAGTTGTATTGCTGATTCAAATGATTATACACGTAATTCTATAAAGCCATATTTGTTTCGGTAGTGAATCATATTTTAATCAACATACAACCTGACACTAACCTGCAAATTTAAAAAATCGAAAGAAATTTTGCTTTCCGCGGACTACCTTAGCGCATCCCCCTTAATACAGTAGGGTCGATATTTCCAATCAAGTAAATGGTAATTAATTAATTAATTATGCTGTGAAATGGGAAAGCTAAGTGGAGAAAACAGGTTGGTTCGAGATTTTCTTGAAAATGTTTTGAAATTATACAGCCATGAAGTAGCTTCCTTAACCACATTAATTAAGTTTCCTAACATTTGAAGATAACGTCGCGTAATGTTAATTAGCTTTCATAAAGCTTTTGTAAGTTTTTTTTTTTTCAATTATAAGTCTTGTTTTAATCATTATAACAATTCATAAAAAAGGTTAATTGTGCTGGCAGCTTTCCATAAAACCCTGATGATGATATTTACCTTGTTAAGAACAGGGGCTTCGAGGAATTTGAAAAATAGGTATTTGAAGGAACTATTGCCGTCGTCTTACCTCAAATCTGCCTCCATAGAGTGCGATAGGGACAGCTGCAGCTCAGACCGATTATATCACAAAAAAATGACGAAATCGATGTTTCGTATTCCCCCCTTTTCTCCTCGAAAACTGAGCCGATTCAATTATTTTTTTTATTAATTTTTTAAGAAAGAATATGTCTAGTTCTAGAATATGTCTAGTTCCTATTATTTTCTTTTATGCTAAAAACTTTTGGAATTTGTCTGGTAGTCCTCTAATCACGGCGGTAAAAATGAGGCATTTTTGTAATTTTTGGAGGGTCATATTTTCTTTACCAATAATTGCTGAAAAAAAAGAAATAACAGGGACGTGTCTACAGCAGACCTTGATTTTATTTAAAAAAATGGCTGCTCTAGACTAGAGGCAATAATCAGAAAAACAGCGGGATACGTTTGTATGGAGAATCGCAGGCCCTGTTCCCTCTTAATAGTGTAAACAAAGCAGCATCATTTTGTTATATCGGTTCATTGGATACTTATGTATATTTCTAAATGTATAGGCATTGCTAGTTATCTATCATCAAACGCCAACATAATTTAACCGCCTCTGTAACTATGTCTAGTGGTTAGACCACCTGTCTCAGACCCGGGTTCGATTCCCAGTGGGGGCAAATTACCTGCTCGGTTTGGTTGGTGATAGGGCTTATTCTAAGTCCGCCTGGCTAGTAACCACCATCTTATCTGAGGCTGGCGCCATTACAACAATGCTAACTGCATTGTTGTGTTTCGGCAGTTAGAGGTAATGTAGCCAGTTCCTCTGTGGTTGAGGATGCCGGTTGCTGATGCCACCTTCAGCCTGATCACCACTTACCATCAGGTGAGATGCAGGCCAAGAGCTATTCCGTAAAAAAGAAGCCTGTTCTGGTCCTGGAAGGGTATATTATACATTCTTAATATAGCATGAAGGTTCTCATTTGGCTGAATATCATCATCATCCTACCAAAGTCAAAGTCAAATCATTTAATATAAAAATAGGCCCGTATAAGGCACTTTTTAACGTCAACATTTACAACAAAAAAAAATTGATTCTAGTCGCCCCTTCGAAAAGGTAGTTTTCGCATGGAGAAGAATGGGCAAGAAACTCCGCCGTTACTCTTTTAAAATGTTTTACAATATTTTGTATAAGTACATTAGTTATATAATTATATGTGAGGACGATGCACCTAGAATACAATTATCATATCACAATAGGTAAAAAGAATTAAGAATTAAAAATGAAGCAACAACCGATAAAACTAATTACCATTATAGGGTGACTGGTAACTAGTGATCGATACTTTAACTCGTGACTTTACTCATCATTATGAATTAATTTTACTATAGTACCAAAATTTACATTGCGAAAAAAAAAACTACAGCTAAAAATATTTTGACGAAATTTAGGGATTAGCAGATTTTTTTTTCGCGATTTCAGAGTTGGTCCCATAGTAAAAGATGTTCATAATGATGAGTAAAGTCACGTATTTAAGTATCGATCACTAATTACCAGTCACCCTATAATGGTAATTCGTTTTATATGTTGTTGCTCCATGATTAATTCTTAATTATTTTTACCTATTGTGATATAATAATTGTATTCTAGGTGCATCGTCCTCACATATAATTATATAACTAATGTACTTATACAAAATATTGTAAAACATTTTAAAAGATTTACTGACATTATTTGGGGTCAGGGCATTTCTTTGCCTGTCTCCATCTCTTTCAGGAACCTTCTCAGTATTTACCCCCTTTTTTAACCGCTTCATCTTTCATACAATCGATCCACCGTTTCCCAGTTAACCCAGTACTTGCTTGGTTGGGGAATTACGTTGATGTGTGCACAAAGAACACTGGAGAAGATAAGGCATTGTCTGGTGGGGATTAGAGGAATACGACACTCACATGGTTTCATCGGTGGAGGAAAACATTGTAAGGAAACCTGAACTTATAATTATGACGTCTGAAATCGTCTCTCCGTCTTGAGCAAGCGTGATGATCAATGCTCATCCCTTCTTAGTATGAGAAGAGACTTTCCCTTGCAGGGGGACTATATAGGCTGATAATATGGTTTCAAATGGATTGATTATAATTTATAATGATGATATACTTCCAGATCTCATAATGGCCGGCAAGATCACCGCTGCTTTCGTTGTCTTCGTCACCATCGCGTTTCTCGCCAACTTCGGTCATGTCGCCTGCAACCCCGCTATTGGTGAGTAAGACAACAGCACCTAAGTACTTGGTTGTTTTTTTTTCTGTTGATGGTACCTTATTTTAGACTAGCGCTGTTCCAGTCGGGCCCTTCTGTAAAATCTCACCGTGAAGGCTTAGGTGAAGTGAGCTTGAAGTGTGCTGTCAATCTCTAGCGTTAGGTGAAATGACAGCTTACTTCAAGCTCAGCTCACCTAATTTTAAACGGTGAGATTTTACAGTATGGCCCGACTGGAACATCACCTCACCTCATACAGGTCTTACACACATCAACACGGTCTAGGGATATTTTTAAAAAAGCGAATTACTATCAATGTGTTAATTATTTATATGACATGCATATATTTAAAAGATACGTTATTTACTATTTTACCATTTTTTAATAATGGTTAAGGTACTTCGATTAAAATTTCAGGATTTTATGGAAAAAAAATGAAGCATAGACGGAAACCGTATATGAATTAACTTTTAATTTATGAGTAAAAACTGAAAAAAATAGAAAATCATTTAATTTGTGTTTATAAACTTGAAGTTAGTAGTCTGAGAAAGCGCCCATGATGTTCATAACACATCGGCAACGATTCGGCATGCTCAGAACAAGGTTGTCAATGTCTTGCTGCGGAATATTGTCCTATGTCCTTCTGAGGTGCGCAAAAAGTTGATCTTCTGTAGCCAGATTTTCAGGAACTTCCTTCAGAGCTCTTCTTTGCAGCATATCCCACGCATGGTCAATGGGATTTAGATCTGGCGATTGAGCAGGCCAGTCTAAGGCCCTAACATTGTGTGTATGTAACCAAGCTGCTACCGTTCTCGCCGTGTGTGCCCGGGCATTGTCGTGCATGAGCAGGAAATCTTGCCCCATTTGTGTTCTGTGGTGCAAGATTACGGGCCCCAGCACCTGTTGGACGTATCGTTCTGCCGTCATATTGCCCCGCACCCAAACGAGATCCGTCCGTCCTTCAAGACGAATTCCTGCCCAAACCATAATTGTTCCTCCTTGGTATGGGTGAACTTCCTGAGGGTTCTGAAGACGGCTCCATCGTCCAGGAACTCGCCAAACACGCGTCCTTCGTGAATCTGGATGGAAGCCGAACCTGGATTCATCCGTGAACAGCACATTGGACCATTGCTCACGGCCCCAGTCCACGTGGTTCCGAACCCATTCTAATCGTCGTCCACGA
Organism: Xanthia icteritia; assembly: GCA_949128155.2. Classification (NCBI taxonomy): domain Eukaryota; kingdom Metazoa; phylum Arthropoda; class Insecta; order Lepidoptera; family Noctuidae; genus Xanthia; species Xanthia icteritia. The sequence goes on along the minus strand of OX421942.2, from coordinate 6,532,341 downwards.
TTGCCTCTCCGTAAAGGTGGGACCCGGAGTGGTCTACGAGAGCGTAGATTGTTTTCATGCAGTCGCCTTCTTACAGTTTGGTCACTCACAAGCACTTGGTGTTCCACTCGCAGCCTTTGGACCAATTGAGTCGCCGTTGCATTTGGTTGAGCTCGCGCAGTAATTTGCAAAAATCGATCTTGTCTGGGGGTAGTGATGCGACTTGGCCCCCGGTGCCTCTCCGCTACTTCACCTGTGGCACGATAGCGTGTCCACAATCTTGAAATTACATTTTGGTGGGTCCCTATGGCCTCAGCAACATTACGCTGAACAGACCCAGCTTCCAGCATTCCCACAGCTCGTAACATCTCCGCCCTCGTCAAATGTTGGCGTTGCATGGCTACAATACCTCAATTTTAACTTTATCTTTTGTTTAAAAATGAAAAAAAACTGTAACTAAACGTAATTCGTATTGTTTTCTAAATTTCGCACAAATGAAAATTCCCTCTCCTACACATCAAGACATTTTTATGCCACCGAAACAAAAGAATTTTCAAAAATTTGAATTTGGAATTAGTCTGAGATAAATTACAAACAAATCGGTGTATGAAAGATTACAATGCGGCCAGTACTTTTCGAGTTATTTAATTGAGTATGAAATATCCCTAAACCGTGTTGATGTGTGTATAAAGTGCAATTTTTTGTGCAGTTAGTTGCAAACCTTAGTTTATAATGTAATGCTTAAAGTTTAATCAAAAATAGTAAGATTAAAATAATAAGGTGTGGGGCACTGCAGCTAAAACACACTTAAAGCAAATTGAAACATGTCAAAACAAAATAATAAAACTCTTATTCCATTACCACTACCTAACTCCGACAGAAAAAATTTATAAAGAAACAAAATTGATGACACTATCACAGATATATAAATATAACACATGCATATTAGTACATAAGCTATTAAATAAAAATATACACTCTAAAATAACATTTACAAAAAAAGGGCAAACACAAAAACGTAGCACTAGACGAAAAAACAACATTTGCTTAAGACCACCACGAACTAATTACGGAAGAAAAAATATACTATACGAAGGAGCAGAGTTGTTTAATAAATTACCCAATGATATTAAAGAGATACAGTCCTTTACTTTATATAAAAAAACCATAAAACACCACATCTTAAAAGATTTCTCTAGGTTTTAAATTTAACCCACCACACCTCATTTAATTTGCATCTGTATCAATTGTTATTACATAATTTACTAATTTGCTAAGTACAAAGATAATTATAATACCTGCTCTGTATTTTCGAAACATTACAGTACGAGTACATATAAATAGTTCAATGAGTAATTGCTATCGACTTGCCTTCAAGAATTGATATGTAATAGTACACTAACTTTTTTTCCTTTTACCCACAACACTGTAAAACTGTTTGTCTACTAAATAACTTATTTATTTACGAGTACCTACCTTCTTCATAAGTAATTCTTATATTTAGTTTTAAGATTACCTTGTATTTCTCATATTAAGTGAATTGTATTCTTTTTGAGAAATGTCTTAAACCTAAAATAAAGAGTGTTTACTAGATGGCTTTGGTACCATAACAGCTAATGATATTATTGAAGATTCCCAAAGATATTACACGATTTTTTGTAAGTGAAGTTGCTTGAAAAAGTTTGCCAAAGCAACATGCTAGACTAGTTAAATAAAATTACCTACAGTCCGGCCGTTGAGAGAATGCGTTTCTGACACCTGTCAGTTGGAAAATTTCAAGTAGTAATAAGGATCAAATTCGCAAACACACATATTCGTTTGTATGAAACTGACCGGTGTCAAGAACATATTCTCTCGACGGCTGGACTGTAAAGTCAAAATGAACTAAGTTAAATCCTGACCTATTTAGGGAGAAAACCTACTCAACCGGGATGCGTGTGATCAAATTTTCTAGATTTGTGAAATTCAACTCATTTAAGTACCTCCAGTAGTTAGACTTCTACTCATTCATAAAAAAAATACCCATCCTCCTTTACGACGCAACCTTTTTATGTTCGCGAAAAAACGTAAATCTTCCCACTTTGTCTCGTCTAGTATATTATTTATTTTTCCTCATACTTTGTATGCGGTGTATTATCACGATTCTAAATTCGGCCATAGACAAAGCATATATTTTATATATTTATATGAATAAGTATAAATATATGATATACTTATATTAAATTAATTAGGATACCATAGGACAGCAGGATTCAAAAGACGTAGCACTGTTAGGCTTACATAAATTCAACGTTCCACTCGAGATCTAGAAACGGTTCTACGGACAGGCACTGTGTAGAATGGTAGGTCGACCTACTTATAGACAAAGCACTGCCTGGGAACAGGCAGAAACCCTTCCAAAAGAGGTAAACAAAATATTGATATCAAAGGATCAAATCCACTGACAGACAACGCACAGCCTAGACCACTTGGTTTAGAAGCTTGAAATTTTGCACAAGAGTTCCTTACGTAGGTAACGAAAGTGAGCACTAAAGGATTTCTGAAAATTCCTCCCTTATAGGGGTTAAATAGTGTGTGAAAGTTTTTATGGAAGTTCGTTACTCTTTGGGGATAAGAATCCAATCTGCCACATGACTTGTATTTAACACTGCTGCACTAGTTATTCAAAGCCATTTAGGAATTTCTTTCACGGAGCAAAAACCTATTGGTTACTACCTAATCATAATAAACCGTACCTATTCCATATTTTATCTCTTCTTCGTCTCGCGTCCAACGACCGTCTAATCAGCAAAAACTTGGCAGTTAATTAAATGTAGACCTTTTGATAACGGAAATTATTCAATTAGAGATGAGAAACATTTCTTCGTTATGAAAGAAAATATTTTAGTCCATAGGTACTTTTGGCAAAAGCTTAGTTACAAAGTTAATTAATAAGTATCAATTAATATTTTTTATAGGCAGGTACCTATAATGTAAGTTAGCATACCTATAATTGAAAGTCCTAGAAAAATTACATATATGTTGGAAGCCCATTTTGCTGAAATTAAAAAAGGAGGAAAAGGAATATATTTAATCTCGGAAAATTAAAAAAATAACCCCGCCTTTCTTTGCTAGACTTGGGTACATACTGTACCACCTAACTTATTTTTTTTTAACAATTAATAACGACATTTCAAAAGAATTTCTAAGATAGTTTTCAAAGTTGCAAGAACTTCACGACACGCTTTCCAGAACATCTTCACAGCTCGTTACAACAAGGTCTTTGGCTATTTTTTTTATTTATATTCTCATCTCATAAGCCAAAAGATGTATTCTGATATATTCAGCGTCCGATCGCTGTGAGACAATGACCTCAATCCACAATTTGGACACCTCACTTTCGCCGATGTTACGCAATTTCACCTTAGCCGCTTACACTTGACCCCGTAACAACAATCGTGCTTTTAGACTGTGTTATATGGACATTATTTTGTTAGAGTCAATAAAAATGGTGATAAAATTGCGAAAGGAAGCCCACACTGATATTGTAAGCAAAATGTCTGTCTGTTTAAGACGACTTCATGGCTAAACTGCCAAATCGATCTTGATGATATATACTCGTATTTAGTAGACTGTGCTGTGTTGGTGCCTACTTAGAGAAGAACATTATACTGTATATTTCCAAACTAAAATAAACTATCATATTTTCAGGAGATTTTCATTCCATTTCCGTTTTACATTGTATTATGAAAGTCATAGTTGACAGTGATCCTCTAAGGGGTGAGGTAACTAATCTGCGTTCGCAAATTATTTGCCAAACATGTAAGCAAACTCAAGTTTTCCACTTAGACAAACATCAACTTTATGCTAGTGTCAATAAAGTTGATTTTCGACTGACTACTACTGTTAAAAAGTCATAAAAAATATGAAGTTGTAGCGGAAACTGAACCTTATGTGTAGGCATTACAGTTGTTTTTCCTAAAACTCGTGTTTGTTTACATGTTTGGCGAATGAATTGCGAACGCAGATTACAACTCTAACGGTACACTATAACCCGATGTACCTATTCAAACAAAATTTCAAATTCAACTCCATCTTAAAAGTTTCCATCGTTCCTGAGGGACATATCAGCGTTTCATTTCCTCACGTCTGCAGTCAACTATCTACTTACTAAGTTTAAAATGCGTTAACGAGTCTCTAGTGCCCAATTAAGATTAATATGTTAGGGCTAACCCTAACATATTAATCACTTGAGCTCTTATTCTTTTAGAAATTAAGCTGCAATAGAGGAGCTTTTAACACTTCCGAATGAATTTCCTGTTGCTTTGACGTCGGCTATAGGACGTAGGTAGGTAAAATACGTCACTGAACTGCGAATTACTAAAAATAAGCGATTCAGCAGGCAGGTACCCATTTACTTGCTTATTGTAAGAACTTAAATGTAAATTATTAGTATGCTGACTGAGGTTCGCGAATTCGCGAGTGACGTCGTTATAGCAGGAAATTCAGGTTATTTTGAATTGGTAAAGTCCCCAAAGCTACCGTGCATTTAAGCAGAAAAGCAAGCTCACGACTGTGTAGAAATGCTATAGTTTTCCCGGCGCCGAGCTGATGTAGGTTAGTCTCATTAGGCTGGCACAACTTATGATTCTTCCACGATCTGCCATCGCATCGGCCAAGGATAATGACCAACGTCCAGGTAAGGTTGAAAACAAAGAGGAGCTATAGTGTGGCCATTAGTGCTGTGCACTCCCTGAGGTATGCGCGCGGCGAGACGGGGGGGGAGAATCGGCTGCTGCGCTCTGTCAGTGCGCCGTCAACGCTCGTACTTCGTACTTCGTCTTCGCCTCCCACCTCGCCGCGCATACCTCAGGGACTGCACAGCACTAATGGCCACACTATAGGTAGCTTATTGTTACTCCTCCCCTCTATAGATATTGTAACATGGAGGGAAGTATTAGTACTTCATACAATATAATACGTACTTATTGTTCTATCCGTTTCATAAATTAGATATACTTACGCATAAGTAGATAATAGGTAATAATATACGTAATACCTAATGACTGCGGACTGCCACGTTGGTCTAGTGGTTGCAAGCACGACTGCTGAGCTTGAGGTCCTAGGTTCGATTCCGGGTCGGGCAGTGTTATTGGGTTTTTCCATCTGGAATTTCTCAGTGGCAGCCCGGAGTCTGGATTTGTGCCCGGTTGATGGCAATAGGCTCGCCCCCTATTACGTTGGACTTAAACATAACTGGCGAAATGTGGGTATACTATAGGTACACCTCTGCCCAACCCTTCAGGGAATACAGTCGTGATGTTATGTTACATAATACCTAATGATAATTAGATACTACGTATATTATTCGACGAATCTTGTAAATGTAGGTATTAGGTATCAAAAACTGACCTAATTGGACTTAATTACCTAGAATCCATGTAGTAGGTAGATACGTGCCCAAAGGGTGTTATTAGCCTTCACAAACACTAACTAGGCAAGATCCATCATAATCGTTCATCTACTTGATATAACAGTTAATTAATTTGCTAAAGCAACTTTATAACCAGTTATCCACGATGTGATGGAGTGCAATTTTCGCCGAATCCTTAGGTATGCCAGTCTTCGAATATTAATAAACTTAATTACGAAAATCTTGCTCGATGAGCTTGTGGCTAGGTAATAACAGCCGCACGAGTGGATTCATCAGGTTAAGCTACGGTTGCCGGGGGAGACTCCTCTGTGCCTCGGAAAGCACGTTATGCCATTGGTTCGTCATTCGTGAATCTCATGATTCTGACAACCAGTCTTACCACGGGGTATCGTGTTACCCAACTACTGGGTTGTGGTAGTCAGATAGGCAGTCACTCCATGTAAAATAGGTACTGGTATTCAGCTGCATCCAGTTAGACTGTAGCCGACTCCAAGAAAAGGCTAGGCAGATTTATTGAATTACGAACATGTTTCTTTGACAAAGGATCCATCGTCCTGATGCAGTTCTTTAATTGTCTTGACTCTAGAGACACTAGGATTTTGAGGACTTGACTGACGCGAGCGCAGAGTAGATACCATAGTTAACACTATAATAACATACACTACCACTGTAATAAATACTAACGAGTACAACGTCCCCTATCACCCCCCCCCCCCCCTATTACATGGGACTTAAACATATGTGGAAATGTGGGTGTTCTAAGGTGCACCTCTGCCTACCCCTTCGGGGAATAACAGGCGTGATGTTATGTGTTATATATATGTCAGTACAACGTTCGCTCTTCCGGGGCGACTAAGGGTCAGTCCACACCGAGAAGTGACGCGAAGCTGCGCACTTTACAAAATATAACTTGATTTACTACCTACTCAAAAAGATACGAATTGAGATCATTCGGAATGCGCGCTGCGCCTCGAGATGCCTCGCGGCGTAGCGCGACGCATCAACAAGCAGCGAGGCGTGAGGCTGCCAGCGACTTCACGATGCGCCTCGCGACGTCGCGCTGCGTCTCGCGGCGCCGCGCTGCGCAGCGCGAAACCATTGGCCTCTTCAAGCATCGTCGCGTCGCGTCACGTCTCGGTGTGGACTGACTCTAAGGGGGAGCAGAGTGACGTTCGAAAAGTGCTGATTCTCAGCCTAGTTTGAATAAATGACTTGAATGTTTGAGTGGGAAATACTCACCGGGTTGCAAATTGCGAGTGAGGGTAGTAAGCGGTTGTTTTCCTAGTATGACGCGCAGCGCGATGATCAGCTGAGTTGGGTAATATGTAATTTAATTACTTAGTATCTTGATTTATTTTGAGACTGAACTGAAAATTACCTCACAGTGCGATACTTGTTAACACCCTCACGGATCGGACAGAGTTTTTATACATGTTGTATATCTTATATACTTCTAATACTTCAAAATACTAACAGAAATCTTTTACCATTTCCCTCTAGCAACTGGCTACGATCCCATGCAAGTTTGCATCGAGAACTGCGCACAATGCAAGAAGATGCTGGGAGTCTGGTTCGAAGGCCCTCTATGCGCACAATCCTGCATCACATTCAAGGGAAAGCTGATCCCAGACTGCGAAGACTTAGCGTCAATCTCGCCATTCCTTAACAAATTTTACGACAAACGTATGGATTGAGATGGGCCAGGTTTCATTATGTATTAAATTGTATGCATTTAAATTGTATGATGTAATATTTTGTTATGCCAAATGAAATCGTAACATGCAAGCGACTTGCCTGTGATGAGCCAAAGTAGTAGGTACCAACCTATCTTGCCGTTTGTGTCCACTTAAGTTTTAAGATACACACAACCATCTTATAGCTATTTCGTTACGATTCTTGGCCCAAAATATTAAATCGATACATTTGAAATGTTTAACATTCCAACCGACGATATGCCAAAGTATTTGATACTCTATATTAATTAGCTTTAAGTCGATTTTTGTTTGTAAGTTTTATACTCGTTTTACATTACAGGGATTAATATAAGATTATATTGAAAAATAAATGAATGCTATTAAAAATTTATTTTCTCTTTTATTTTATAACGTAACCTATAATATTTACCGTATATTTAGATGAAGCGATATAAAGCAATATCTTTAGCCAACGTTTGTATTAATGAAATTTTTTTTTTTTTTTTGTTGGATATAAATTTTCTATTTACAAAGAATTTGGTACTACTATAGCTCTATTAAAACTTTTATTTTTTTTAAACACTTCGGTTACAAAGCAGCAGCATGTAGCATGGGAAAACAATACCTCGCGCTATTTATTGCAGTAGACAAATGGGCAGTAAGTATAAAGCTGTAGTGCAGACATAATCTGCGTTCGTAATTTATTTGCTAAACATGTAAACAAACACGAGCTTTATGAAAAACAACCTACGCACAAGGTTCAGTTTGCGCAACAACTTCATATTTTTTATGACTTTTTAAACAGTCTAAAATCAACTTTATTTATACTTACATAAAGTTGATGTTTGTTTAAGTGTAAATAGCATCAATTGGAAACAAGGTTCTAAATAGACCATACAATAAAGTATTCACTTTTCTTTGTTTATGTAATCCAACACTTGTACTCACGCCTCTTTCGCAGGCAGGAAACTACAGAAAGCCGCTTGTTATAAAAATACAATATATTATGTTTATTCCATGAAAAAATATTATTTTTATTTAAGTATAAGTAGGTACAATCAACCAAGCTATTTGTTATACAGGCAGTAAACTAACGACTAATTGTAAAAAATGTTGTAAGCATGCTGAGTAGTCAATTCATTTACATCATTCTATTAAGTATGCCATAAGCTTAAAAAAATATTACACAGACGATAAAAATGAATATTGGCAGTGTATTTTTGTCTCACGAAGCGACGCGCTCTTTACTTGTGGTAACCAAGTGTACAAACACGCTGTGAATGTGTGCATGAAGACGAGTAGCGTCAGCACGTAACACATGCACTCACTTCTTTGCCCGTGTCTCGGTGGGTACCGAGAGCTCCTGAACTTACACACACATACAAAGCGAGTTTGTACACTTGGTAACCACAAGTAAAGCGCGCGTCGCCTCGTTAGATATGTAAAAATTCTATAGTGAAAAGATGAATATATTTGCATGTATATCAAATAGATTCGGCTATACTAACATCATGTGAATGTAATCATATTTCTTGAATCTACAATGTAATAAATAACGTGGTTTCAATCCACAAGTTTATTAAAACAAAGCAATAGAATATTGGAAAAAATACACATTTTCATAAGGAAGAAATAAAAATTAAAATAAGTATGCTTTATATAACAAATTGATACGAACCATACAATGAACCTGATTGATCGAAACCAGTTCAAACACATTTTTGCTGCGACGTCATTAAAATATATAAATCCATTTAAATCTTACAATTCTATTTTAATATATTATCTGTACTGCAGATAATATTTCATTTTTCTCTTAACCAATAGCACAATTTATTGCTAAACCATTCCCATTTTCATTTTATTTTATTGTCGCTATTCTAAGACAGAATAGTAAAAATAAGCTGGTCACAAAATATATTGCTTCAATGATACAAAATGTAACCATTTTCTATAGTCAAGAATGCTGGTAGAATACACATATATATGCAACATGTCCAGGAATTAACGCACACCACCAAACACCTCAATTAGAAGATTATGTTATAATCATAATACATACACTGAATTAAAACACTGTAAATTAGTTATACTGATTGTGGGAGAAAATTGTGCTCATATTATAAATCTACGCACGCGGCCAGTCGCATACCTATAAGGGTCTACCGTAGTAGGTACTTCGTCCATTTTGATTTATTTTCACTGCACAGCAGAAATGTGACTGTAATTAACGTAGTTTTCGTTATTATTGGGATAAAAAGTAGCTAATCTGCGTTCGCAATTTATTTGCCAAACATGTAAACAAACACGAGTTTTAGGAAAAACAACCGTAATGCTTGAAAATAATGTTCAGTTTGCATTACAACTTCATATCACTTATGACTTTTACAACAATACTAGTGCGCCCGCGACGGAGCGGCGCGCCGCGAGACCAGCCGATCTATTCTGTAAAAATCTCACCGTGAAAACTTAGGTGATGTGAGCGTGAAGTGAGCTGTCATTCCACTGATGCTAGGGATGTACACTATTGACAGCTCACTTCACTTAAGTTTTCACCGTGAGATTTTTACAGAATAACACTGCAGTGCACATCGGGTCGCGCAAGCGACTACCTGTTTAAATTTGTACTCACGCGCATAAATATACGCGTCTCAAGGAAACCATTGTATTGTAAATGCAAGCAATTAAAATAGTTGATTCAAGACGAGGAGTTCATATTTCGCATCCCCTTCAGCTAGTCAGTCTCAAATCAATCTTTATTTACACTAGCATAAAGTTGATTTTTGTTTAAGTGGAAATAACATAAATTGGAAACAAGGTTATAAATATACCTTATATTAAAAATGACAGAAAACGATTCGGTAAACGATTCTGGACAAATTGTATAGTATAGTCGACCTCGTAATTGCATTAAGTACCTCCCTTAGGTTGAATATCACTTGCACATTATAAAATGACAAAGGTCTATTTGGTTATGATAGTTTCAACCTTTTTTACTTCACAAGGAATTGTTGTGAAGATTGGTAAAGCATTTACGAGGTCGACTATACTTAAACTCATGTCGTTTTTCAGTAGTTGTAGGCAGAACACGTACGTAAGTAGGATTGGTAACCATTTGCATTTAGTTACTGCGCCATGTATCAATGTTTTTTTTATTTTTTTTTATTGAGAGCCTAGGTGGTGTACGAAATTCAAAACATCCCATTGGTCTTAAGAGCTAAACTTCTTGCCATTCTGTATTAAAACGTTAACGACTCACAATGGTGCCGATTCTCTTGTACACCGAACTAAACTAACTAAACTATCACTAAAATTCCTTACTTTTTACTATGAGAATCTTAACGCTATTCTGCGTTAAAAAGTCTCTAACCTTAAAAAATATTTTGACACAACTAAATCGAATTTGACAATCGCGACTCCACGTGGTATACACTTGTTTGCCCTACACCGTGAATTTTTTTAGAGCCAGAGGCGCGCAGGGGGGGCAGCCTCGACGTGTTTTATATTTTAATTTTTACGTTACGGAATTTTTTACGTTTTGCATGGAAAATAAGAAAAATTATTACCTACGTGTTGATAATTAGGGGTATAAGCGTTTCATAAAGGGGGGTCGAAATTATCATTATTTTTGCGATAGGACACACCATTTTCGAGATATAAGCAAAAGAAAAGAAAAATATATATATACAGTACTGTTTTTGCATCTGAAGTCGAGGAGTTCGTGTGAATTTTAGTTCATGACAACTAATAGTATTCCACACCATATTTTATCGCGATTAAAAATGGTCAGATTTAGGTAGACAATTAAAATTTTAGATGAAAAACGTCAATTCAAAATAGCAAAATTGACATTTTCACTAAATTAAAATCTCAGTGCCATCTTAGTGCTGTCAAACTGAAATATAATTAAGTTAGCACTATAGTCTATTTCAGAATGGGAAATCATCGTTTGACAGGAACAAACTAAATTTTGGTGATTTTTAGTTTAGTTTAGAGGCATTTGTGACAAGAGAATCGGCACCAATATCAAATAACCTCTAGTTCACTAATTAGTCTCTTGCACTTCTTCAATAACTTCTCACTCAATAGTCCGTACTACTAGCGTTGTAAAACGATGGTCAGTTGACAGCCACTTCGCTTGGCTGTGACTCGGCGTCTGTTGGAAGCTGTAACTGTGGTGTCTCTGCAGCTGTTAAATAGAAAATAATAAAAAACTACATATAGTATTCTATATATCTAAGATTAACCTATTGACTGCTTGGTTTTATATCAATTGCCGTGGCCCCAGCACGCGTAGTATGACAACCATAGAAACGGGTTTTACTCAACGGAAGAATAAAAAAATGACAGGTTGTTATTGTTTATTTGTCATTTTGTCTATTCTTCTGTCGACAAAACCCGTTACTATTGCGGTCATGCTAAGCGTGCTGCTCATAAATCGACAAATAAATATCTACAACAAGTAAGGCACCTATTGCAATGAAATAAAAAACAAAAGACGAACATAGGTTTATACGACTGAGACATTTGTCGTATTAAGCCGACTGGGGCGATCAATAGGTTACTGTGGGCTAGTGGAAAGCAGTGTTTTAATTTGAATAAACAATATCTTTTTATACAGACAAGAACAATACTAGACATAGTCGGAAAAGAAAGGTAAAAGCACTATATAGGTCCATTTTTATTGCACATTCAAATGACTTTATACCTAGTTTTTAAAAAACCCGACATTGTATTACTGAATGGAATGAATTTGAAATGCTTTTTATTTATCTATTCAACCTGCATTGTCGCACTGATGGGTAACGGTCTCCCCCATAGCTTTGTATTACAATACAATAATTAATTAATTAAATGTAGATACTAACGATCAGTGCGGATACTTGGCAAGTCTCCAGAAACGTCCATTGGCTCAGCTACTGGCGGTGCGGCTGATGGTAGCTGGCAAAAACATCATAGAATGAAAATAATATTATGTAATCCATATTTTAGAGAAATTCCATAAAAGTCTTAATTTATCTGAAGAATATTAAATAGTATCCGTCCGCAGGATCCATTTCGGTTAATTTCGGCCAAAAAAAACAGGTTTCGGCCGCATTTTAGGTTTCGATCAACAAGGTGGCGTTCGTGAACTGTCGGTTTCGGTCGACTGACTTAGTAATAGGTTTCCGTTTTCACTCTTTTTGTACAAAACCCGAAAAAATATGCGGTTTACTTATAAATTGAAGTTTAGGTTCTTAGCAGATATGCTGCTTTTAGTATCAGCTAGTAGGGATTTAGTCGCTTTCCGAAAGATCGATAACAAGTTCTAAGGGCAACAGCAGATCTATCTTAGCGACTTGCGTTCGCGGTCACGATAGCAAAATCACACGTTTCAAGTTTTACTTAGCCGCTGCATCGCGTTTTGGCGACTCGTCCATTTGAGTACGGTTTAAAAATCGCATTTTCTAACGATGTTGAATTCTTTGGAAGAGACATAAAGCGTTATCGCTGAATCGAGCTGCCGAAAATCGAATATATCGCTGGTTGTATATTTAAGCACCAGTGCTTAAATGCTAAATCTGCAAAAACACATTTTTTCTTTGGTTAAAAGAATTCTGATAAATACAAAATGAGCCCTTAAACAAATAATTTGTTATAAACCCACAAAAAACGATGGGTCCCAGAAAATAATGTCAGTTTACATAACTTTTACTAAACTACTTAAAGTTTCGGTTTCGGCCAAAACTAGAAGAGGAGACGAATATTCGGTTACGCTTTTGGTTTCGGCTGACGTGTATCGCTGAACGCGCGTAGAACAAGCAATTCTAGATTTATACGATTTATTAACGACAGTGTTAAAGAAAAGAAAGAAAATACGTTATGTTATTCACAAGTCTTGATCTTTGAACTTACTTCTGGAGCAATCCTCATAATCTTCCCAATCTTGTGTCTAACACTAAACGGAGCGCATGACTCGTAGTAGTTGATAACAAAATCAGGATAGGCTTCACCCAACTCGTGGCCTGGTACCACATCAAAGTCTGTGCAACCATGCCTGTAAGAAATTGATGATTTTAATGATTATAATTCTGTAAATATATATTTATAACGGTCGCAAATCATATTTTGATAAACATACAACCTGACACTGACCTGCACATTACACTGTGCAAGGTTGTCACTCACTACCCCACTACAGGGCAGTACCATCAAAAGCATTTTCTCATACAAAGAACAAATATTGATTATGATATGCATCTATGCACACAAATGTTTGCGATTCCCTATTCCAGACTGTTAGCCCAAATTCGCACGGACGTAATAAAATCGCGGCGACTTTTTTTCGTGCACTGGATTTTGAACGCTCTGCTTAGCGCCGAGAGTTGCAATCCAGCAGTGTTTTTTTTCAACGTCCTGGGACGAGAGTGCGTCCCAACGCGTTGTATTCTCAATACTCGGCTCAACACCGAGAGTTGAAATTCCAGTACACGATAAAATCCCGCCGCGATATTTTTATGTTACGTTCGCACACGTGGGCTAAAGTCCCACTCACCATAAGGCAAAAAAAATCAGTTGTTTAAGAGCTACTGAATTCCAAGCTACTTTACTGTAAAGTTTATAGTAAAGTATAGTCAAGTGGCTTTGAATTCAATGGCTCCTAAAACACTGAAAAATGTGTGTATCCATGCAAAATAATGAAGTGCTACCAAATGCTCCATCCTGAAGACCATAGCGGGGAGGTACGATTCTCCTTTGTTAGGTGATGCTGTTCGAAGATGCATTTCGAACAACAGCCTTGTCTCCAAATAGTTTACTAACATAGATATAAGTTATCTTTACTAACCCATATGGATGTTGCTTATCCAAAATAAAGATTATTTTATTTATTTTCTTTAAATGAATGAAATTTTGCTTTACTCTCTCACTTATGGTGAATTGGATTGAATTCCAATTCACATTCATCTATCTTCTAAAATATTCTAAATAAATTATTAATTAAAGGAACAATTCCGCGACGACACGTCGCCTGCTGCTGCCGCCTGCGGTTGGCTACGGAATTGTACCTTTAATTAATCATTTATTTAGATTATAATAAAGAAATCTCGATGTTTTGTCAAGTCAAAAATCGTGAGAAGGAAGGGCGGGTTGCTAGTTTTTTAGAAAAACAAGTACTTCTTACCATTTGACCAAAAAGAACAATGAGCCATGGAACAGTTGACCAGCCAGAATCTTCTCTGGTGATAAGCCTCGCGCTAGTCCACGTGGTTTTTCAATCTCTTGTAAGACCTGGAAAACAATTGCACTGATTATGATAGTGTACTTAAATAAAAATTATTTATAAAACAAGCTTGAATCATTGTAAAATTATTGGTTACAAATGTGTTTATACAAATCTACAACAACAAAACAAAACCTATAATGCCTATACTTTAAAACTAGAACCTAACATTAACTGAATATTTGTTGCATTTCAGGAGATCGAGTCAATCATTGAAACTAATTTAAACCTATTGGCATAAAGTTTAAATTAAAATGGCTCTGGGTCTCAGGTTACTGTTACTTATTACTTTATTTGTATTTCACAATGTGTACTAAGGCGATGCTTACCGCGCAACGAGTATATAATATGTCGTGGCCAGATCTTAGAATTGACCATTTCATGAAATGGCCGGCTAACATTGGCCATATCGTTTAAACGTCAACGTTTAATGATACGTCAGTCGACGTTTGGCCATATCATTAATGTAGGGTATCCATGGTGTAAGGTGTAGTAAAAATAGGCAAGTAACTGCGACCAACTTGGAAGTAGCACTGGCCGGCCGCTGCCACGGCAGCGCTCGCGCGCGGTTGGTCACAGTTCTAACCTAACCTAACCTATTTGGTCGGGGTGCCACATACGCGGCGTAAATTTTTATTTTTTGGAAACTAATTTTAAGTGCTATGTTGTGTTGCATGTTACGCCGCGGCAGCGGCCGGCGAGCGCTAGTTCCAAGTTGATCGCTTTCGATAATAACATATTTAGAAACCCAATAAAAGTCCATCCGACTTTTTTTGCGTGGTCACCCTACTTTGTTTGATTTGTTGTATGCCGCCGCCATGATGCACAACCAAAACACAGCGACATTAACGCCTCTACCGGTGGATAATCCAACTATTTTACGATATGATCATCAGTTTTATACTGCAATGTGTGTATGTATACTTAAATAATATAAATTTGTGTAACGTAATAATAATAATGAATATTTCAATAGTTAGATATAGGTATTAAATAAAATTAAAAAAACTGACAAATAAATGAGACGGACGCATGATAGATCTAGACATCATTCGAAACAAACAAAACCTGTTTTGAACGATGCCAGACTTCTATGTCATTCTACTTCTAGGCAAAAGTCTCTCCCCGTAACTTCCAGCTTGTTCAATCCAGGGTATGGAAGCGTACTTCAACAAAACTTACCTCATTCTTTTTCTTCTTATCTCCTCTCCTACTCCTCTTGCGGCTAGCCAAAGTCTCCTCTATAGGATCAGGGGTTGCGGATGCAGCAGCAGCCGCAGCAGCCGCAGCAGCCGCAGCAGCAGCAGCAGCAGCAGCAGCAGCGGCAGCAGCGGCTGCGGATACTGCCGCCTCCTTCTCCCGCTTCATACGAGCTTCCTCATATGCGGAAATAAGCTCCGGACAATCGAGATTATCCTCTGGCTCCCATGTATTGTCATCACTGAAATAAAATGAATATTATTAATTTCATAATTTTTTCTAGTCTAACATATAAGGCAATTTTTTAATTGAGAGTCAAGACATGGTTCTACTATTCAAGGTGTTTAGTTTGCATATTTCATGTGAAGTGTGTAGAGAAAGAGTGGGTCTTTAAATGAACATGGACAAGACAAAGGTCATGTCAAATGCCCATGTAACACCCACTCTCATGGAGATCGACGATGCTATTGGAATCTTTTGGGACTCTCGAAGGCGTTCGATTGCGTAGACCATGAGACACTTCTGCTGAAACTGGAGCACTATGGGATTAGGAATACAGCTCTTGATTTACTAAGATCATACCTGAAAGATAGAAAGGTTAAAGTTCAAGTAAACGGCATAAACTGATTGGGGTCTGAAATGGCAATGGGCGTTCCTCAAGGTTCGATATTGGGTCCATTCCTCTTTATAGTTTACATTAATGGTTTACCCCAATTATGTACTTCAAAATCAACCGAAGATGGTGTTATTTGCAGATGATACATCATTGATCTTTAAAATCAATCGACGGTCACAAAATCTTGACGACGTGAATAGCTCTATTCTTCAGGTCCAAGATTGGTTTACGGTAAATAATTTGGTACTAAATAAAAAAAAAACCCAAATGATGATTTAAATTACCTAATGTTAGAAGTAGCGAATGTGACATCATATTGAACGGAGAAAAACTGAAATTTATTAATCAAACTGTTTTACTGGGAATCACGTTAGACGAGAAATTACAATGGGGATCTCACATAACATCTCTTGCGGGGCGGCTAAGCTCAGCCGCTTATGCTGTTAGAAAGATAAGACAGTTAACAGACGTAGAAACCGCGCGATTTGTCTATTTTAGTTACTTCCACAGCATTATGTCGTATGGCATTTTACTGTGGGGTCGGGCTGCTGACATTGAATCCATCTTTATTTTGCAAAAGAGAGCTGTCAGAGCCATTTATAATCTACGTCACCGCAAATCTCTCAGGGAACTATTTAAAAGGATTAATATTATGACGGTACCTTGCCAATTCGTTTATGAAAATATTATGTATGTTAGAAAAAATCGACATCTTTTTAATAAAATAAATGATAGACATAATTTTAATACTAGAAATAAAGATAAAATAGATCAACCATTTTTCAGATTATCTAAAGTACATACATCTTTTATGGGGTACTGTGTTAAATGTTACAGCAAAATACCTTGTGATATATTGCAATTAAATGAAACAAAATTTAAAACTCATTTTAAAAGTACACTTTGTAAACAAGCATATTACAAATTAGAGGATTATATCCAAGATAAGAATGCTTGGATACATGCTGGTCCTGCTCCATAGGATAATTTAGAATCAAGACAAAATTAAACTGGTTGCAAATTTAATTGCATATATTTTTTTTTTATTATATGAAATAGATTTTACATTCTGTGATCAATTCCTCGCACACTGACTTATTAATTGTAAAATTTTAGGAAAATCGTCAATTTTTACAATGTTTGTAAATATGTGTGCACCATTTATCTATCACATAATTAGTTTATCTGTTGTTGCTTCATTTTTAATTCTTTTTACCTATTGTGGTATAATAATTTTATTCTAGGTGCATCACCTCACATATAATTATATAACTAATTATGTACTTATACAAAATATTGTAAAACATTTTAAAAGAGTAATGGTGGAGTTTCTTGCCCATTCTTCTCCATGCGAAAACTACCTTTTGGAAGGGGCGACTAGAATCATTTCTATTTTTTTGTAAAATTTTGACGTTCAAAAGTGCCTTACAAGGGCCTATTTGAAATAAATTATTTGACTTTGATCGGAGACGCTACTCTCGAAGTTGTGAACGAGTATGTTTACCTAGGACAAACTGTCCAGCTAGGTAGGTCCAACTTCGGGAAAGAGGTCAATCTTCGAATACGACTCGGCTGGGCAGCGTTCGGGAAGCTACGGAATATCTTCTCGTCTGACTTACCACAGTGTCTCAAGATGAAAGTCTTTGACCAGTGCGTGTTGCCAGTGATGACCTATGGCACTGAAATGGGCCTTATCAGAAGGCTAAAAGTCACCCAAAGGGCTATGGAGAGGGCTATGCTAGGAGTTTCCCTACATGATCGAATCAGAAATGAAGAGATCCGCATGAGAACCAAGGTAACCAAACATAGCCCAAAGAATTGCCAAACTTAAGTGGCAATGGGCAGGGCACATTGCTCGCAGAACAGATGGCCGATGGGGCCAAAAGGTTCTGGAGTGGCGACCGCGTACTGGAAGACGTGGCGTTGGAAGGCCTCCCACAAGATGGACCAATGATCTCGCAAAGGCCGCAGGAATCCGCTGGATGCGGGAGGCACAAAATCGGTTGATGTGGTGGTGCTTGGGGGAGGCCTATGTCCAGCAGTGGACGTCTTTCAGCTGAAATGATGATGATGATGTGTAGAGAAAGTATCACATTTTGTTTGCATTTGTTTTAAGACGTTATGTTAGGTTACATGGATAACTGTATATATATTACTTTCTCTAATGTTAGTCACCGCATAGCAGTAATTGCACTCAATCGTTATATGACGTAATGAATGTTTATTTACAGTAACACAAAATGACGTAAGTAAGGTGCAGGGTTTATATTTTATGACTGTACACAGGATTCTGTTATTTTCTACACAAGTATAAAACAATAAAAAACCACTCACTGAGAATAGCCTTTCCATTTCAACAAGAATTCAACCTTGCCATTCTTGATTCTTCGATCCAGAACCTTTTCCACAGAGAATTCCTCATGTCTTCCGCTTTGAGGACCTGATGATGGCGCCATTGTGGTCAATGCTGGTGCAGTTTCCATTGGCTGGCTTGGTGGTATCGATGGAACGTAGCCGAGATCAGGTTGAGCCAATGACTCCATAGATTCATCCATTGTAAACTCTGGAAACACAATTTTAGTCTTGCAATTTATTCTTCGTAAGGAACAAGGAATATTTGTTACCTAAAGGTGAAATATGTGAACTATGGACGATTGATTAGTGTTGTCCATACGTGCATGTAAAATAAAACTGTAATGTTTTTGTTAATTTTTGCTTAGCGTTACGTTGTTTATTGTTATTGTGACACCGGGTTGCTGGTGGGAAAGAAGTTGATGGGAAATTGGCGTATTTTACTGACCTTAAACGTAAAAACACTGTAAGTTTAGACTTAAATTAATTTAGGCTGTTAATTTATATAAAAATTCGAATAAGATAGTTGTTACTTTACGGAATTATGCGAAGATTTCGCTCTATTCGATGAATTTTTGATTCATTGACATTGACTTGACGTTTAGTGTTTGTTGTCTTGTCTTTGACAAAAAAGAAAAGTTTCGTCGTTCCACATCCACACCATTGAGATAGAAAATTGTCTATGGTCGTTACACTCGTTACTACTACTTGCTACTACTCCACAGGGTCACTCAAGTCGAGGTGTCGCGACGCCCCTGCAAGAGGGTCGTGGCAAGTGGGGTCGGGGCTTCACCCCTTGCTCGCGGAGGCTATACAGTGGCCCGCTAATATGGGCCCCTCAATGTTTGCCAATAACGGCACAGTGTCGCTCACGACAACTTGTTCTCTATACAGTCTGTGCTCACGACTGCTCACGAGCGACGTTACCAAGTCGCCAATTTTGCCCCAAGTAATGGCCAATATTTTTCCTGCAAAGTTGCTTAAAATCGCCGTCTATGTTTCCTACCACACGCAAGCCCTTTTTATTCAAAACTTTCAGTAACATCACACACATGATCTTTCCTACAAGACAATTCTTGCTCATGTCTTATCCTTAAAAAAACGGCTGTTAACAAATATTTGGGTATCCAGCAGGCCAAATATGACACACATGACAATTACTCACTCTCGCGTGAGTAACTGTAGTCTATTTTTGTCACTTTTCTCGTTTGCTGACACTCCTCACTCATTCCATACAAAATAGTCGACTCCTGCTGTCAAACTTGATGTTTTTTTGACAAACCCTAACATGACACCTTAGTTATCTCGAGCCAAATTTTGGTTATTTTTAGTCTAGTTTAGAGGCATTTGTGGCCCAATCGGCACCAATAAATGAATGAAACGGAATCTCAAGCCGATGTTGCTATCATAAAAATAACTTGTTTTAATAACTTGCAACATCGGTTTCTCGTCGCGGGTTAGAGAAGTGTCAAAATGCGTTTTTCGAGTTTACTCGTCGTTTACGGTCATGTTATGGATTAGAATGACGTCAGAATCGCAGACAAATTTCGACAAAACGAGAAAAAGAGCGTTCTCACGCTTGTCATGTTAGCCCTGCTGATTTACAATGGTTTTAATTTTCAGCCGCACGTTGACGCACTGATTGATTGATATTTATTTTAAAAATTTACGCCATGTGGCGGAATCTATCCGCTCCGTCCTGTTGAAAACTGTTTTCATCATCTTCCTGCTCTTGTCCCATGTTACTTGGAGTCGGCGCAACACGTTTTCTCTTTCCATCTTCTATCCCAACATTATAATCTATTATTATGTTTTCAATGCATTTGCTTGTAATCTGACTCATATGGCCTCGCGTTTCAGTTTATAATTCAGCTTATTATACACTCACTTTACATCTTTTTTTTTCAATCTATTTATTTTTTAAATAAATAAACCATTTTAGGTTACATAATATGATAAATGAATCATAAAATATTCAAAAAATTCAACAAAAAAAAAATATACTCATAACATAGTCCTATTTTATTACGTTTTATTTTATGTTCCGTGGTAATAGCACAAATACAAAAGCCGCTTTCCGAATTAGAACAAAATCGTTCACAGCGCTGGTGACATCAAATCATTTGCGTTTCGATTTAGATATCACGATTATGACAACTGAGGGCTGTCAACAATTCGGAACGCTCGTGAACGCGCTCACAGTGCTTTCTCATCATATTTCTATGTATAAACCACAAAGGTCATTGGGCATCTTAGTATAGAAACCATACTCATGGCGTAATACCTTCCGTAGCTAGCGACACGTCGATTTCGTAGAAATTTACAGAAACCAGTAGTGTTGCGATGACACGTCGCCTGCTGCTGCTGCCTACAGTCAGCTACGGACTTGTATCTTAAGACCGAAATATACTTCATACTGTGTTTTCTGTAACACTTCTGTGTTAAATCACACGACACACAACAATGTTTTCTTTCCTTAAAGGACAATAATTTAAACTGAGGAGAGTTCTGCGTGGGACCTTGTGCGTCGTTGTTTTAATGATTACTACTACCCTTCCATATACAAGTTAGTACAAAAAAAAAAAAAAAAAAAATAGGTAACACAATAGGTGCGAGTGAATTTTGACCTGCACGCAATCCACTGAGATTCGCCTCAGTAAGTTATATTCACCTCAGCGTTATATGGCAGTCAACCTACAGCTTAGACCATTCACTTTCCGTCTGTGTTTTATGGTGGTTTGATAGGTCACTAATTAGGATTACTCTCGCTTTTCTAAAGACGCTAAAAGACGTTGTTCTCTTCACAAAATAAAAGAAAATTTAAGTAAACTGTCATTTTGAATTTGACATTGACAATGACAGTCAATACAGTCATGACAAGAATGAAATGATAGAGAATCTGTCGATTCAAAACATAACCCCTAAGTTATCCTTGTTTTTTAACACTGCACATTTCTCTATGATATTTTGATATCGAATGAGTGCACAGTGTGTTTGACAAACTACGTAAGTTAGTGTATTATTGTTTTTTTGTCTTCAGCAGCTTTGTACATTGTACATCTTTCACATTGCAGTGCATGGTTATTTTTGTTGTAGACTTGTTGTACCTCTACAACAAATTAATTTGTGATAATCTTACACAATTCATGTGAATCTAATCTTCTAAATCTGTGTATCTATATTCTGGATTTGGTCATATTATTGTAACTCGGTGCCTCGGCTAATCTAAAGTGGAAAAATTGGTTTTGCATTTGTATTAATTTTCAATGAACATCACCATTATATCCGCCGTAAGACGTCCGCCGTCGACTGTTGGACATAGGCTTCCAACAAGCGTCGTTGCTAATGGTTACATCTACTAAAATACATTGTTAATCTAAGTAAAGAGTAACCAATTCATAATAACTTACCTTTTTCAGGTGATGGCAGACACAGGTCCGTTTTCAAGCAGCACGGCGTTCTGCGCGCGATGTGGCTCTATTCTGCCTTTGCTTCAAGAGTTTGGATCAGTCAGGTGCTATGCCTGTAAAGCCTCTTTTGATGCTGAGAGTAAGTTGATAAATTAACCAAATTTTATGTTACCTACATAATATCACCATTTATCTTATATCTATGAGAAGTAGAGAAATTGTAGGTTTTCCGAAACAGATTATTGGTGTTCAGATATTTTAAGAACTTAAGAGGTCCATTTTATCTTTTTACAGTCGTCTTATGAGTATGTTTTTCCCAAAAAGTTGGTGCCATTAGTATTGTAAATTATTCAGGATACTTGTGTCTCAAAATGTTAATTTATTATTTTTTAATTAATAACATTATGTTCCAGACTTTAGTGATCTAAAATTCAACTACACAATCCACTTTAACACTGTTTCCACGGTGACGCATGACAATATACTAAGTACTGACGGTCCAGAGGGTCCTGTTGTTGAGAGAAGATGTCCAAAGTGTGGCAACGATAGAATGTCTTACGCTACACTGCAACTGAGGTCCGCTGATGAAGGACAGACTGTTTTCTATACTTGTATAGCTTGCAAGTAAGTAATGTTTCATAATGAAATACTTAATGGAGTTTATTTCTCTTATTTGGCTTTTCACCAGCTCTAGATATCATCATTCTTCTCTGGAGATCCCAATTTATTTGTGGTTGGTGCACCATGCCATTTTGTTCCATGCTTCTCTATTAGTCATCATCTCGGTACTCGTCACCCCCTTTCTAGGTATAACATTATTTCACATAGTCCTTCTATTGTTTCTTCGATCTTTCCCTACTTTTGCAGAATTTTAATGATCTGCCAAATAATTTAACCACAACTAATCTAGGAGTAGTGAAACAGAACCCTGAATGTATTCCATTAACCAGCCTGGTATCAAGCACCACTTGCTTGCTTACTTTACTGAAAAGATTGCAAAATTTAATTATTATTAGATTATGTTTTTCTAAGATTAAGATCTTATTTATTGCTAATGATCACCTGGGAGGCAAGTTTATAAATAAATCGAAATAACAGGCAAGCATTCTTCCTTAAATTATCAAATAACTTCTCCCGCTCTGCTCTGGATAGAGCAGGAGGGCGTGTCAGACTCTTACTGACTAAAACCCACCAGTGTTCCTTCAGTTGCCTGTATGTTGCCAGGGGTGCCAGGGTATCCCTTTCGGACTTTCCCGCAACCCCAACACGCATTGGTCCTATTACGGAAATCTTTTATAAAAAAATAACCATATGTCTTAGGTTGCGTCCTATTGATGAAACTGAAAACCTCTTTAATTGTACCTCACTAAGTTCACATCTTTTCACCCTCCTTCCTACACACTCCCACTCCATTTTACTTCATTTGTATTTTTATTTGCTACTAGTTGATCTAAAAATAACGAAATATGTATATAATTAAAACAAATTTGAACTTGTAAGCTTTTAAATGTATATTTTAGGGAAGAGCGCTGTTGTCTGAGACACAGATATTTATTTAACTAGTTCAGAAACAGATGTCTTGTCAAATTTCTGTTAGTATAAGCTCTTATAAGATATGTTTTTATTTATAATGTACTATCTTACTTGAATTTGAAATAAATAAATAAAATTATATTCTAAAGCAAACGTCACGCGAGTGATATATGAAAGGGATAATCCCTTTTAAATAGGACGCGGGTCAGATTTTTATATAGGCTATTATTATACTGATGAATTATGGAATGCATAACAAATAGCTGTTCTATCTCATAAAAAAAAGTTCTACAAATGGTCAGTCAAAAATGTATATTCTTATAATATTAATACGATCGCATAATCAATATCTGGGTAAAGATGTAAGCTAGCCGGGCGCGGCATCATGCTCTAAAGCCTGCACTACACTACTCGTGAAGTTGTTCGAAGTTAAGCAAATACGAGAGTGTAGAAGGGCACTTCGGTTCGCTTCGTGCAACCTCCGCTCGCTTCGGGCAATTTCCAATCGTCGGATTTTGCGCCCGAGTCAAAGGACTCGAAGCGTCTTGTAGTTCTTCGTACCAGTGTATAGTCACGTACATCTGACTTCGGTCAACTTCGACGAGTACTTCGTCGATGCAACTTCGCGAGTAGTGAAGTAGGGATTTAACAGGTTACTCAAAGTTGGCATGAACGTACAACCCGATGCGTCATCGCAATTTCAAATTAAAGGACATGAACGAGACACAATAGAAGTTTTTATTGGGGTTTTTAGTGTCCCTCAAAGTGTTAACCAAAATAAACCGACTGCAGGCGGCCTCCAAGCGAACTCAGGCGAAGTCAAAGTCAAAGTTAAATAATTTATTTGAAATACGCCTTTATAAGGCACTTTTGAACGTCAAATTTACAAAATAATTGAATTTATTCTAGTCGCCTCTTCCAAAAGGTAGTTTTCGCATGGAGAAGAATGGGCAAGAAACTCCACCGTTACTCTCTTAAAATGTTTTACAATATTTTGCGATGATTAATACTTTAGGGTTAATAATAAATACCATAAACATTATGATTAATTAAATAGGTTTGCTCATGTATTTTATATTTATTTACAGATACAAGGAGACAGAAAATTCCTGAAGAAAGTTTATGTTTTATGTTACATGTAAGGACTCTATTTTTTAAGTAAACTATTATTTTCATATTTGCATCTTCTTATTTTTTTATCATCAATCATCTGAAATATCCCTGTAATTTCTAAAATAGTGTAGTACCTCTATTATTTTTTATTTCATAGACAAATATTTTGATTATTTAGTATCTTCCCTCTTTTAGGGATCTTACGCCAGGTAAACCGATACGAATCGCGCACTTGGTCGCAAAGCCCCTCTTACCGACCAACTGCGCGCGACTCGTATCGGTCTTGGTCGTGGCCGTCCAGTGCGCGAGATCCCCTATAGTCTTAAATCCTAATCTCTTGGATATAGCTAGGAATCCCACCACTTAGCAAGTCGACCTACATATTTTCTTAAACACTAGTCATTACCCGCATCTACCGATTCATTCAAGCCACAGGTGAAACTTACAGTTTCACATTCAGCACGCGCTGCCGCCGAAGAATCTAAGCATTTTTTTATAAAGAAAGAAACGGATATATGATTTGGAGTGAGTGTAAAAGAGAAAGGTGATAGTTTTTGATCGAGAGCGTTGCGGAGTCGAGATGAGACGGTAATTAATTTGATCAGTACGTTGCTTACGTATGGATAGTGATGGGCTGTGTCGATGCTTTTTTCGATATTTGAGGCTGATGGCCCATATATTGGTGTCTGTAAATATGCGTTACTTACATGCAATTCTAGTTTGAATAGATGCTATTCCGAAAGTAGAATCTTCACACCGCGCTTGTCGACATTGTCACCGAACTCACTATTCACTTCTTCTAAATGAATGTATTCTACTATGAATTTTACGATTCTGTTCGATTTATCCAAATCTTTGTTCATATTTTCCTAATCTGATTCAACACGTTAATCCCTACTTTATGATGCATGCATTGGTGACAATGTTGATATCTTGACAGCCACTCTAGATAAGTCTAGATTTATTGAAATACTTGTAACAATAATGGTGCTATTAATCTGTCCGTCCGTTGTGACCCCTACTGAACTGACAACTATCTCGACACCCACGCTTTTATTTACGGTTGTTGATTGTGTAGTCCGACTTATATCAGCACATCACGCCTTGTTTCCTCAAAGGGTTGGGCAGAGGTGTACCTATAGTACACCCAAATTTCGCCAGTAACATTTTGTAACAGGGGGCGAGCCTATTGCCATCAACCGGGATACTAAGAAATTTCAGATAGAACAACCCAATAACACTGCCCGACCTGGGAGTCGAACCCAGGAGCTCATGATCAGCAGCAGCGCTTGCGACCGCTAGACCAACGGGGCAGTCCTTATTGTACAATGTAATAATGAGGAGAAAAATCCTCACTTAAAACGTACAAATGCAGGTAGGCAGTATGTTTCAAGAACATAAAAACATAATCAGCCTATAATGTTCCCACTACTGGGACTACTACTCCTCTCTTCGAGAGGAAGTGGGCTGTAATCTACCACGCGGGCCCAGTGCGGGTTGGTAGATGTCTCTCGCGTCCGGCCCTGGTCCAGGCCATGGTACGGAGCGAGAGGGCATGGGAGGCCGTAACCTCCTACTGCGAAGCAGTAATGCTCGCGAAGGAGGAGGCAGAACGCGTGAGGGAGAGGCAAATTTCGCCTCACGCCCCTACCCGCCGCAGAAGACGCCCTGGGCGTCGGGAATCGCAGGCCGATTCCCGGCCACCATAGGCGCGGGCTTGCGGACGGTGAGCAATGGGTAGGTCGCCGTCCGATAAGGACCAGGCCCGGGTCGACGGCGCGTTGTGTTCCACGCGCGTCTCAAAGAGATGTCAGCAAGTGAAGGGGTCCGATAGGACCGATGCCTGCCGGGGTTGCGGGAAAGTCCGAAAGGGATACCGTGGCCCCTGGCAACGTACAGGCAACGGAAGGAACACGGGTGGGTTTTAGTCAGTAAGAGTCTGACACGCCCTCCCGCTCCACCCAGAGCGGTCAGTTATTATAGGTAAGTTATTTGATAATTTCCCATCCCAAAAAAAAAGGGTAGGTAGATGTGTTGGGTACATACCTCCATGCAACGTAGGCACATTGCAACCTGTACAGATCCATAATTATATACTATATACTGTACATCCAATGTTATTAAAAGAAAAATAAGTTTTATATTGACATATATTGTCATCTATCTTCTATGTTTTTCTCCTTCTGAATATTATACTAATAAATCCTATAAACTTGTCTATCTGGGTTTAAACTACAATAAACTACCTATAGATGTCACGTGTCTTCGAATTTTTGGTTCTAGGACATGCCTGCCTGGGTTCGAACCAACCACCTACAACTCAGTAAGTCGGGGCCGTTATCACTGCGCCACCACTGTTCAATATAATATTATAACATAAAATACTCTTTCGTGAAGCACGTTCGCCTGTTCAATTTGGCTTCTCCATGGTATGGAAGTCTTAAATCTTCAAGCTTTGAAGATTCGATGTCTTCGATTAAACAATCTTATTTTAATCTTATCCAATATCATTCTAACAACAGAAAATTATCGCATGATCACAAACTCTCTCAGAAATATTAAGCGTGCGCTAAGCGCTTCAGACGAGTTCTGAGGGGGAGCTCTGGTTCTGCCCATAGTGAAATACTGCTCTTCAAAAGAAGAAAATTAGTTGCTTTCATCGGTGACTCGCATTACCACTGAGAATTTAGTTACCGAGTTGAATGGTTATTCCTAGAGTGGACATTCGCTGTACCGTAGTATCTGCAACAAACTTAGCGAACACTTCAGAACAGTTTGCATTTGTCCCCATGGCTTAGTTGGGCAGTTAAACGACTTTACCTGCTACTTAACCACGATTTTCTCCACGGTTCCGTCGTATCGATATCGATGTGCCGTTCCACCTGTCACTAGTGCGGGGGCCGGGCGGCAGGTGCGCGCAGACGCGGCGGCGCGCCAGTCTCCCGCGGCCCTCGCTCCGACCACACGTCGCGATCACACCGCTTTCTATCGACATCCCATAGACACGTGCGTGGCGCAACCCTAATCTGTTGTTCTATATAAAAAACTGTGTTGTGTTAACCCCTTATCGCCCGGAATTAAACGAGAATTCTTATAGGTAAGTTTTTTTACACAACTTTTTTACGATCTCGAGTTTCGGGGATCAGTAGGTATTTGGGTTATGTTTTGGTTTCAGTGTGATAATTCAGTAATGCGTTACCAATTGGCACAATAACGTGTTTTGAACGTTCGCAACGGTGAAAATCCGCTTTTCGCTTCGCTTTTAAGTGTGTCAGTGTGTTAGCATTTTCTTCGGTGCAGAAAAAAAATCTGAATGTTTCACCAATTCGGCTAAAAACTTTCATCGAATCCCAAGTGCCTAAAATCTGCGATGCATTTGTTATTACAATCAATTAAGTTGTTCCACATTCTCTTCTCAGTTCTCAAAACACGCGAAGCGTTGTTAAAATTGATGTACCGGCGAATAATACGAGGTTGATTAGACGTTCGTATTTCGCGGCGGAAAGCTACATTTTGTAAACTATAAAAGATAAGGCCGGGAAAACATGGTTGTTTGAAGGCGCATACAAAAGACATAAACGCGCCACGCATGCGCTTAGGTCCGTGTCAGCGGTAGCTGTATTTTGTACACAATGTAATGTACGAGCTGCTGATCGTAATTATGATCATGTTAATCGCGATAATTTGTTGATCTGGGAATGGGAGAAACGATGTAATTGTTTCACTGTCTGTGAAACAGACGATCGCGAGAACATATATTTTTTTATCTCGTAGATAGATATTATGCTAAGATAAGATTCACTCATGTAAAAGGCTTTATATGCTCTATTTATGAAATCAATTACGCATGGGAACTACATCGCTCACCTCCCATGAAAATTAGCTCCTTGAAATTACAAAAACTTTTCATTCTAGGTGCTTCCTTTAATTTGCTATTAATAAAAGCTCTATAAAAGTTATTTCATATTTATACGCTTACATTTATAACACTAGATATAGCTCTACTACAACTAGGCTTCGAACAGTTTCGCCATAAAGATTATTTAATATCCAATTAACGCTATTCTATTCAATTCTTTATCACACTATAATATTGTAAGTACGTTATTACAGTCAGTCTGTACCTAACTGTTACACTGCATAGCAGAAGCTTCTTAAACAGAGAAGTGAAAACCACTATCTTGCTCACTGCTATTATTAGCGACCTTTAGAGCGTTTGCGCACTGCATCCTATTTGAATTCGAGGAATGACGGTCCGCAGTGTTCATAGCTCCATTTGAATCAAGCAACCCTCCAAATGGAGCTACAAGTGGATCCAAATTCCACCCGTCTGAATTTAGAACATTTCTTATTCGGATGTAATTTGAATCTCGAATTCGGATTCGGATCGGATGCAGTGCGGAAACGGTCTAAGTTAGTGGAGTTTTCGATTAACTCATAATGACATGAAAGTCTTGTTCTTCACCAATGTCGGAACCAGTGAGAACTTGAGAAAACGTTTTGCTACGCTGTGGAAACATTAGCATGTTGGGTTGAGAGTGAGATCGACTGATTGTCACTCATAGATACCATTTATTACCAGCAAAAAACTTGATATAGCTCATTCTGGACCGTAACTTGTCCCTGTAGCAATCCCGGGGCACGCAAAGATAGATAATCATTGCATACATTCAATTTCACAAAAGACTAGACTATCCACAACAGCCACGCCAAACTTCAAAGGTGCACAATTCACTCGAAAGGCGGAAAACGGTTTAATCGATTCACTTAATCGATTGAAATAATCGATCGAACTGTTAATTGAATTAATCAACCGATTGAAAAGCGAAGATTGTAGTATTAGATATCTGTTTAACTTGTTTAGCCTAGACCAGTCTGGTATTATGTTTACTCTTGACTGGTTCTAGTAAATAAAGTCTCGCTTTTTATTACTTGTTGGTAGAGAGATTATTATAATGTCATTGGATTCAACATTTGCCATAGATGTAGAGATAGTGCCAAAGTAGTGAGTATACATAAGTTCAGTATAGTGCACGGTGACCATTCAAAAGTTTCATTGCGTGAGATTTTTACTAAGGGCGAATTTTACCAATGAAACTGATCGCGATCAGCACATCTAAACCGCGTTCAAGAGCTGTCAATGTCATAATTGATATAGAAAATTAGTTATTGAAAATTTGACAGCTCTTGAACGCGCTCTGACAGCTCTTGAACGCGGTCTAGCTAGATGCGGTGAAATTAGCCCTAAGTTTCTTTTGCACTACATCCGAAAGGGAACTATCTAGCTATGTATCAGTTGAAGTGTAAACATTACACAGAATTTGTATGACATAAACTGCCAGAGAATTTAACCTGAATTTATCGGGAGATGGTGAAACATACCGTTAGCACCCTAAGTCATAATCTACCCAGCCTTTCCCAAATATGTTGGAGTCTGCGGCTGAACTCCAGTATTTTACATGGAGCGACTGCCTGATCTGTACAACCCAGTTACTGGGTAACACGACACCCTTGGTAAGACCGACTGTCAGACTCTCGATCTTCTGATAACCCATAACAACTGTCAAAGATCTACAAATGAAAGCCGGGACTAGCGGCTTCACGTGCTTACCGAAACACGGAAGGATATCATTATGAATGGATGGTCACACATCCACGGACCGACTTTGGCAACATTACTTAACCTAGATCGGCCAGTGCAGCTGTTATTTCTTAGCGACGAGCACTTTAGGTATCACACTCTCAACATGGCCTGCACAGTTGTAGCCTGCAACAACTTCTTTGTCTTCGTAGCGATGGCAATCTAAATAGACTCGACCCAGAATTCGGCCACGTGTTTGACGCCATCACTAGCGTCCATCAGTTGCTGTAACGTGCAGCTGACAGAACGCGCAGGACATGATATTAAGTGTCCTATCGTTTGTGGAACACCACCACATTTAAACTCCAAGGCAGAGTCGTCTATGAATCTCCACCTGAACAGGTTTTCCTTGCTTCGGCCAACCTGGGTCCGGAGTCTGTTTAAGACTTCCAGGTTACCCAAGGCAACTCATGTCCAGGTCGGTGGCAAGCTACTACTGACATGTTGTAAATGTTTAAATGGTGCAAGTTGGTTGAACGCCTATTTGTTATGGACATCTTGCACCTAACATGAACGTACCGGTATTGCAGTTTTGGAAGATTCCTTGGGATCATGTCGTGTATAGCAGTTCAAAGGGATTCATATGTTATGAAAGTCAACAAACTGGCTCTGAAATATGACAGCCTATAAAAACCAGCTGATGTTACTGCTAAAACATCTGCAGTCCGGCCGTCGAGAGAATGCGTTTTTGACACCTGTCAGTTTCATAGTAATGAATGTGTTTTGCGTTTTATTATATATATATACAAATATCTATATATTTTGATGTCTAAGTTTGGTGCAACAAGAAAGCTTGGTGTCAGTAAAAAGTAAGTTTAACATAAGTTATGGTAAAAATAATCAACAGCAAAAAACTTTAAGCAAGTGCCTCAAATAACGGCTCGGCTCTGAAATTAGATTCGATATGAATCTAATGAGTGAATCTGTAATTATTTTAACTCATAATTATTTACAATTCGGTTACTTATATGCCGCTACTCCGTAGAAGCATTATATCTTCTGTGTAAAAAATTAAGTGCGTGAAATGTGCTTGTTTTTATGCTTAAATTAGATAAACTAAGTTGTTTGGAATACAAAAAAAATATATAGAGT
Source organism: Xanthia icteritia (assembly GCA_949128155.2). Lineage (NCBI taxonomy): Eukaryota > Metazoa > Arthropoda > Insecta > Lepidoptera > Noctuidae > Xanthia > Xanthia icteritia. The sequence goes on along the minus strand of OX421942.2, from coordinate 6,501,037 downwards.
TTGTGCATGTAAGACCAGTGTTTGTATACCACATTGAAATAGCTTACCCTTGATATGAGACTATGAGAAGGTCAAACAAGACCTTACGACATATTGCTTGCCTTACAGGCAAGGCAAAGCAAGCGGGGCTGTAATAACAGCCTATAGGCACATGAGACATTCAAGCTCTGTCTACGATAACAACGTACTACGATCTGCGTGTCGATGGCAATCTAAATGGACTAGGCCCAAAATTCGACGATATTTTTGGCACCATCACTAGTTTCCATCGATTCCTGTAACGCAGTGGTCGACAAACTCATTACTCAATAGAGCCAAATATCAATACTACAACGACTAAGATTTCGTATGAGCCAATCCTTTCTCTGTGTCCAAACTGTCTCAATACACTTTTCTTAATCCTTAAAACTCTCATCCTCTTTCACTCAACAAGGCTCCCTAAAATTAAATTACTGAGAAGTAGGATGTCTTCATCATCACCATCATCATCATATCGGCTGATAATAATATGATGAAGGCATCTTACTTATTAGCAAGTTAACCTTGGAAAACTTTGAATGGTACAGTAAATGATTAATTTTATTTGTCCTGTTATTTTTTGGTGAAAATACTTCGGAATTAGATCTTTGAAATTTGAATAAAACTGGGTATCCTTGCTTAATGACCAAAACCCCAACCCTCTTGCATATCTACGCTCGCACTTATCGACATTTATACAGACAGAGCCGCATTATACGCCAAAGAGCCGCATAGGGCTCGCGAGCCGTGGTTTGCCGACCACTGCTGTTTCGTGCAGACGACAGGACACGCACCTAATATTGCTGATTCAGTTATTCCACGCAGTGTAAACTTATATCATAGGTGTGAAAATGAATTTATAAGTAAAATACTTATCTATATTCGGCTTTCTATCAAATATTATTGATATAAGTTTTCACATCGAAGAATGTTGTGATTATTCAAATTCGGTACAGCTTCTAATTTATGCTACTGTTAGAGATTTTGTACCGGCCCTTCTTTGATTTAATTAATTAATTTATGACTCATATCACGATTGTATTCCAACGTACTTAATTGTAATAGTTTCAAATCTTTAATGTATTAATCTAAGAATAATCTTGGCAGTTACATGGCGAGATGGGTAGACAACATTGTTACCATCGGGGGTAAAACCTGTATGAGTCTGGCGTAAGCGAAAACAGGGTGGCCCAGCTGTGGATGAATTTACATAGTATGCAAACCAAGGGGCTATATATCAAAATTTCCTTTGATTTTGCTTAGGAGCCCAGTTAAAGATTTTCTTGGATCCTAAAGTAGTTTATAATAAACTAGCGGCCCGCTCCTGCTTCGCACGGTGTTTACTACTTGATAAAACATCGAGATTTCTTAGTTATATGTAACTTTAATGTCAACGTATTATACCTACACATAAATCTTCCGGAATAAATTCTCTAAACGATGGTGAAAACCTCATCAAAATCTGTTGCGTGGTTTAGAAGAACAGCGCGGACATACAGTCAAACACGAAAAGCGACTTTAATTTATAATATGTATAGATTCAGCATTCCTACCTACTTAACTCTAGCATCTAAAAGTTCTATTATTGTAGGGTGGTACGGTACCCGTCGTATGCGTATCCGACTCGTATTTGGCCGCATTTTTCATTGAAGGATTGAAGTATAAGACTATCAGAAAAAGTGGCCAAAGAGTCCAGTTTTGGGGAAAACTAAAAAAGCTTTTCAAATTATTATTTTTTTATTTCACATAAACCTACATGGGCACTTATGAAACGTCAGAAGCTAGGTGCACGGTTCCAATTGGTTGTTTCCTATGGAGAAGAGCCGGCAAGAAACTCCACGGTTACTCTTTTAAAAACAATGGGCTCTTACAATATTTTCAAATAACAGTGTTATTAGGTCTGGGAGGACAGTTTAGGTCTTTCAACATGTACCAGGTACTTAACAGAATAATGATGGTCAACAAATCTACAGTCCACCAGGCCTACAGCATTCTAACATTCACAAAATTGAAAAGTATCTATATAAAGATAAATAAATTAATAAAAATAAAAACGTATTTGAAACGAAATGACGTGATTGCTATTATTATTTCAGAATTTTAGAAGAACTTTCTTGATTTATGGCAAGCCTAAGTCGATGATAATTTCCTGATTGATCCGTGAGGCCACACACACGGTTTTTAAATAGGATCCTATCTACAGTGTAGTTTTTTATTACCTTATTTTATTGCACCAATCGGTAATAGGTACTTATTGCTTCTGCTTTCAGCAATGAATGATTTTATCTGAAAGTGAATTCTTGTTTCCATTAAAAGGTATATTTTATTAGGCTGTAAAATATTTCTAGTCGATAAAGATAAAAACATACTAAATTGATATTTTTAGTATGGGTACAGCCGACCGAACGTCCGTGGAAACAAACCTCTCGTATTCTATTGAAATACAGTACTACGCTAAGCTAGCTCAAGGTCAAAGTGTTACTATTGACGTGCGCTCGACTGTACATAATCAGATAATTTGTAGATAGGTTCGTAAATTTGTATTTAGGTATTTTGAGGCCAAATGCGCAAAGTTTTTTTTGTTTTATATTACACTAAATCGAGTACTAATTTGACCTTACACTAAAATCGAGACGAACTCATAATAACTGTTTATACTGGACCAATTTGACAAATAAAATGTTCGTAATAGGGTTCCTAATAATCAGAATTTAACGGAATGAAAAAATTGAAAAGTTGCCGGGAAAATTCGGAAAAGCTGAAAAAAAAAACTCGGAAAGGGGGCTCCGCGACTTTACCTTTTAAGGGGGGTAGTACCCCTCCTTCCCCTCCCCCCACCCTCCGCCCACCCTCAATTCGACGAACGGCAATGGAAAGTCGTACCGATTTTTTTTAAAATTCTTATCATTTGGCGCCAAAAATCAACAGTCATCAAAATCGGTTCAGCCGTCAATCACATAACCCATCTTTTTTGACTTCGCAACAGACGGGTAAAAATATACTAATTTGATGTTTCACAAATACAATGTTAACAATAAAAACGTAGGTAATCTACAAGCAGTTAACACATATAGCAAGTCTTCGAACTCTCCCTCACTTGCGAAGTCAGTCAGTGGGAATAACGGGTGGGTTCAGTATGTCGTTAACTGTGTGATTTAGTTACTACTTTATGTAGCTGCTAATGTGTGTTAGTAAGGCCTGTTTATGAACACAATAATCTGAGTTTTATTGAGAAATAAATGATGTTTAAACTTGTTTGAGGATTCGCTTTGATGCTAAGTTTTATAGAACATTATTTGTGTCAGCAAACAGTACCGTACGAAATGAATTAGATTTCTTAAAAAAATCCTTTCTTACCTACCTACCGTATTCTAATCAGTGCAATAATTTTTAAGTCTTCAAAATTATCATTGACGTTCAGGAATACAAACAAACGAAAAAAAAAAAAATTATGAAGCCAAATACTTTTTAATTTTGGTTAAAAATTGATAAACCCAATTAACATATTTTCAACAAAATATTAATTATTCACTTTCTATACAAACATGTCACAATATACAAAAATATGAAATCATAACCAACCACGGGCCCCTAAATATTGCGGTGCCGCTTCGAGCTGGCGGAATTCCATAAAATCATGATTAATTTATTAATGTTATACTGCTCATCGCCGCGCTCTCTCCTCTAAATGGGGCTTACGCTTCGGTGGCCCGGCCGTATCCTCGTAAGAAACAGTTACTGTGTTATAAGTCTTCGGATTATTACTGTTTGACACCTCAGAATTGGGTATTGGGTTTGTCAGTAAGTGTGAAAGATTTAGTTTGACACTTTTGGAGACGAAGATGAGTTTGAAGTTTCATAGTTTGCTGATAAGGTTCAGGATTGTACCATTCCCTCTCATCATACTTTCTCTCTCTACGACTATTCTATTTGGGGTTAAATAAATGGGGCTCACGCTCCGGTGGCCCGGCCGTATCCTTTCGTAACAAATAGTTACTGTGTCTCGTGAGTCTTCGGATTATTACTGTTTGACACCTCAAATTTGGGTATTGGGTTTGTCAGACGGTGTAAAAGATTTAGTTTGACACTTTTGGAGATGAAGATCAGTTAGAAGTTTCATAGTTTGCTGATAAGGTTCAGGATTGTACCATTCCCTCACATCATGCATTCTCTCTCTACGACTATTCTACTTGGGGTTAAATAAATGGGGCTCACGCTTCGGTGGCCCGGCCGTATCCTCTCGTAACAAATAGTTACTGTATTATAAGTCTTCGGATTATTACTGTTTGACACCTCAAATTTGGGTATTGGATTTGTCAGAAAGTGTGAAAGATTTAGTTTGACACTTTAGGAAACGAGAGTCAAGAAGTTTCATATTTTGCTGATAGGGTTCAGGATTGTAGCTTTCCCTCTCATCATGCGTTCTCTCTCTACGACTGTTTTACTTTGGGTTAAATAAATAGGACATACGGTCCGGTAACCCAGCCTTAACCTTGTAAGAAACAGTTACTGTGTTATAAGTCTTCGGATTATTACTGTTTGACACCTCAAATTTGGGTATTGGGTTTGTCAGACGGTGTAAAAGATTTAGTTTGACACTTTTGGAGATGAAGATGAGTTTGAAGTTTCATAGTTTGCTGATAAGGTTCAGGACTCTCTACGACTATTCTACTTGGGGTTAAATAAATGGGGCTCACGCTTCGGTGGCCCGGCCGTATCCTCTCGTAACAAATAGTTACTGTGTTAAGTCTTATAATTCTTAGGACTATTTTGTTTGGCACTTCATATTCGGGTATCGGGTCTGACAAAAAGTGTGAATTGTATTTGCAACTTGATTATTGTTTAAAAGTTGTGCTTTCTTCTCGAAAAGCTCTGATGGCTGGACTGTTTCCTTGCCAGAATCATTTACTTTTTCAGAAGTGTTCTGTTTTTGTCCCTGGCGGTTTCAACCTTGGCTGCATGTTTGTGTCAACCATTTCCTAGGTAGAGTTAAACTTACTTCTTGGTCTTTCACAAAGTGCTGTATCATGTCCATGGGAAAAACTTTTCGGTTGGCTGTTACGCTTTTCGAAATTCTGCTTACAAGAATAGGTACAGAATCTCACACCTGAAAAGCCATTGACCAACGTCAAACACAAAATATTTATGAAAAGTCCTGGCACTTCTAACCTTAGTCCATTTAAACCATTCTGCTGTAATCGTCATGCTTGAATCTATACATTTTAGAAACGTTCAAAGTCCCACGTCTTAACACAACGTAGCCAAAAATACAACTGAGAAAGATTTATGAAATATACCGCCAAACAAGCGACATAGTAGGTAAAGTAAAGCACGTTCAAGAAAGTAAACATTTCACAACATCATTTCTCGTACAGTAACCGCTACCGTTCGGAATGAGACGTGCGGGCTCGGTCCGAAACTAGCGGTACACGAGAATAATTAGTAGGCATTATACTTAAACAAGACACGTGGTGTATGTGTTACGGGTGTTTCTTTGATGAATAGGTTTGTGGGGTTTCTTCGTCATCCTTAATGAAGTATATAGTTCTTAGTTTGTACTGTGTCGTCAATTCGTCACAGAGGCAGACCTAAGAAACGCTGGCGCGACAACATAGACTCTTTCTTGGCCGGAAAAGGCAGCAGGCAAAGATTAATGGCGAAGTATGGGGAGACCTTTGCCTAGCAGTGGGACAATAAAAAAACTTAAATCTCACCATTTTTGTGTTTGGGTTAAAACCAAACTCGTCATATTTGGATGAAAGGTCCAACTGAACTATCGAATTTTAGGCTTAGGCTTGTCATAATCAACTACGAAAAGCGTTAATATATTATGTATATTTGATGACAGGTTAGAGGCTTCCAAAGGTGCTGCGCTGTCCGATTATGGAGATACGAATTTAGGTATATTGCGAATTTGGGCAAACTACGATCACCATTCGTTTCATAAAGGGATGCTTGAGTTCCCTGAATTCTTAAATTTTCTATGTCACATTCGAAATCCGAATAAATGATTGTTAATTCATTACAAGGCAGATGCGACTGGAAGCACCGGGAGGGGACGCCCTAGGAGGACATATACTGACCTTATTGGTGATATTCTTCAGAAAGGACAGGTGCGTAGTACTCGCAACCGGCATGCGTGTATGACCAGATGTACTCGTATGAACGTAAACGAGGCAAAAGGAGTATGAAAGGACCGTAGCAGGTGGCGTTCTGTAATTTCTGCCTACCCCCATGCAAAGAAGGCGTGAGTTTATGTATGTATGTAATTAATTCATTTAAACTTCTCGCGTACAATAAGGACTTATTACCTTGGGCATCCTCTAACAGTCAACCAAGGGTGGTGAAGAGATAAGATGGCAGATGGTGAATGGATTATTCTTTAATTTCTTTAGTTTAGTCTCAGTCCGGTCTTCAGGAGATATGTAAAATAACGATTATTATGTAGCTAATTTTGTGTTCAGTAATAGCTTCTTCATCATGGATATTCAGATAATTAATCTCGATCGTCATTTTATGCGATTTCACTGTTCAAAGTAACTACGAACAAGCTCGTGGGTGATTACATTTGCATAGTTTCACCCGTTTGGGTGCCTACTCATGTATGATAAAATCATGTAAATCTTTATTCAAGTTTCAAACTCCTTTTGACTTTTAATTACTCTTGAATAATTGGAAATCACCTAGGTAACTACTTCTTAACTACTTCTTCGTTAGTATGTAGCTTGAAAAAGTTACCTTAACCAATCTGCAGTTTAATCAACTTTGAATCTTGTAGGTATATTTTTTATATGTTTCTATGTACCAGGCATTTATTGCAAGAGCTGTGCCTATTCCATATACGGGCCTGATTTGGGCATTCTTAAATAAATTAAAAAATGCTAATTTAACAGGCCTCACGTCTTATCTAGATTCTAGGTACCTACAATAAAAATCCGCTAACATTATCAACAAAAAACTTAAGTGAATGAATAGAATTTCAATTTAACGCCCTCATTCAAAACCTATTACAGTCCTAGTGTTACAAAAGACATAAAAAAACAATTCATTTAGGTAACATAACGACCAGCACTAATAAGACAAATTGTAACAAAATGTCGGAAAACAAATCGTCAAATCAGTAGAATTTGTCGCGTAAAACGTGTCGTACGATTAATCGCGGTATGATACACGCAAGTCGCAAGGTGTACAACAAATGTACCGTAAGATGGTGTAACTAGAGAACGCATAGAAGCGACACGGGTCAAATATGTCACATGCTTTATTGCGTCAAAATAATCAGATAAGGAAATTTACAACAAATCTGTGCATTACCATGCCTGTTATCTATTCCTGAATATATTTGCATACACCCTTCTTGTTTTGTTTATCTGTAAAGCAGTCATACTGATCTAACGCAACAGCATATGTATGGAAATCCTACCAGTCAAGGAAATATTGATTATCATTTATTTGGAAAATATTCTCATACACACTAGTAATGACAGACACTAGTAATGCAGCCAGCATTTTAACTTGATCTTTTTTGTGTTTATGTTCTTCCTTTGCATCATGTTTACGGCAAATAAACGTATTTCCTTTCCATCTAAATTTACGTTCGGCGTCAGATTTCATAACGATTATTGCACAAAAACATTGCCATTTATTGCATTTTATGTTGGAAGAGAAAATCGAATGGCCTATAACAATCACGGTGTAAGTAATTTATATACGTCACTTGTTAATACAATGGTAATGAATTGAACGCGTAAACACGAAATGTAGAAAAAGTTGCCGACGATTTCAACGTTTTTTCTGTGTGAACGAGTTAATAAGGCTACCTTTATTGCTAATGACGATAAATTACAATTCTTGGTCTAGATGAAGAAGAATTGGCTTTTTGTTGAACTTTTTTGCGTGTGGTGATGTCAGAATAGGATTTTGTCACGCGATTTTCAAAATGAAAAAGGGTAAACTACTTCATATGAATTATATACCTATGTGATTAACTATGAAAGCAGCAAATTATCTACTTATAGGTTTAATAACTATAATGATTACAGTTGCCTGACGATACTTGATAATCATTGTGACTTGTAATTGGTAGACTTACTACTACCCTTTTTAATTTATCTTGCAATAGCATTTTATTTTATTTATTTATTCATCATATCATTTATTTATTAATAACATCTTGACATCTTGAATATACGCCTGTAAATCTCACTTTAAAGTTACCGAAAAATCATATAATCTTCCATGTGCCGACTCTATTCCACTCATAAGCCATAAGTCCAGCGGACCAAGACACTTGAAATTAAAAATATAACGGCAGTGTGATCTTATAAACAATTGCTCTGATTTTCTTTGGACATTAATGCAACATTGTTCTCATTGTCAAATGGAGTACCATTCATGATTACTATACGATTATTGTGCCGTCTGGGAGGTAAATGATTTGTTTTAAAACAGTTTTGTTCAACATGTTTTGTTCTGTTGTCTTTTTTTTGTGTTAAGATAAAAGTATGACTAAATGTTGTGACTAATTGTTTTACTGGTGACCTAAATTTTCAATACTTCAGTATATAGTGCCTACAGACAATAATAATGATTGTCCATGTGAAATTAAGTGGTGATTCAGATATTGTTACTTCTTGCCCGACAGGGTCCATAGTGATCGTTTACTTTGTTATACCATCAATGTAATACATAATATATGGAATGCAATAAAGAATTGAGTATTAATTTAATAAAAACCGGCCAAGTGCGAGTCGGACTCCCACACGAAGGGTTCCGTACCTTATTAAGATAGAGCAAAAAACGCCGATAAAAACGAGTTTCTTGTATGTGAAAATTTCAACTGTCTACCTTTTACGGCTCATGAGATACAGCCCGTTGACAGACAGACAGTGGAGACTTAATAATAGGGTTCCATTTGGCAAACCCTAAAAATGAAAGAGGCAAGGCCTGGCTCCCTTTATTGGGTATATTAATCACCAGTATCAGACCATTAAAGGCTCCCGCAGAGAAGCGCGACGTGACTCTAGTGGAACAATTTCTATGAAAACTAATCAGAAATTGTTCTACCGGTGTCGCGTCAAGCGTTTAATTGTCATGGTACAAATCGAGACCAATAAAATGGGAATTGTCATGCCAAACATTAACAATTCACGAGATAGATAGATAGATAAATCGTTTATTTAGTGCACACAAAAAACAGCACAACATACAAAAACACGATTTAATATATAATGACTAATTAGCTATTAGGAAATAGCCGCAAGGTGCCAATATACAAACAAATAAAAAAGGAAGAAAACAAGACATTGTGATGACACTATTGGCTATGATACACTCAAATAATGGATCAACGAACATAAAAAAGTGCGCTGTGAAAGACGCCCATATTTTGGGAACATATGCATGATGTATTCGCCTTAAAACAATGCTTCGAATGTTCCCGCATGATCGATTGGGTCAAGTTGTGAAATAAATACGACTTTTTGTCGCGTACTTTCAACGCTACTGTGGTTTGTCATGAACTCGTGACTTCGTTTGTCTGGCGCCGGTGGAATCTTGTGCCGTGATCACTATGTGACATGCGAGGGAAGGAAATGATACATTTTAAAGTATGCTTGGAGAAATCGATTAAGTTCCTAATAGCATATCTTTTCTGTTTGAATTAGTAGGTCCCTTCTGCGAAGAATTGCTTATCTGCTACATATATTACAAAAAAAAAGTTACTTTGTGTAAATTATTTCATTACCACTGCTCTCAAACCGGTGAATGAGGAAACCGGCATGTCCTAGAACCAAAAATTCGGAGACGTGATTGTCATATTCGCCAACCCGCACTGGGCCTGCGTGGTGGATTAAGGCCCACTCCCTTTCACAGAGAGGTTTGTGTCCCACCAGTGGAAACATTATAGGCTGATTATTATTTAAACGAAACTCTTTTAGCAACATTTTACAATTGCTGAACGATAAAAGAACACGCGTTTATCAGTGTTTACTTTACATAGACATGGTACAAATGATGTGCCGAGAAGGAACCGTACTTAAATTATATAAAAAAAATTGAAACTTGTACTCACCTTGGTATAAATGTTTTTGAATATGGAATACCATAATGTATTAGAAAAAGTCAGATACGTTTTTCTGCCATCGCTATTCATGGCCTCAATGCCTCATTCATTTGCCTGCAGCGCATCTAAATTAAGAAATTAATCAAAATTAACAAAGCTTAGAATAATAAATTGAAAATCATTAATATTTTAATTGAAGCTTTGTCTTATTCATGACGTGGAAATCAATCATCGGGAACATATTGCGGTGGGAAAAGTAATCTTTGCTCTTAATTAAAAATAAGTCAAACTCATATATTATTTCAACGGAATGAAAGAACATGCATTCTATCTCCTTTTTTATATATATACTTCTTCGGTACGTGTGTTTGTCATCTAACTCCTCCTAAACGGCTGGACCGATTTGGATGAAATTTGTGTGTATATTTGAGTGGGTTCCTGGATAGTTTAAAAATACAATTGGACCCGGTAGGTGGCGCTGTTCGGGCAAGACAACGTCTGCCAGGTCCGCTAGTAATTTATAAATGCGAAAGTGAGTTTGTTTGTTTGTAACACTTTTACGCCAAAATGGCTTAATGGATTTGAATGAAATTTACCACATGGGTAGACTATGACCAGGGACATAGGATATTTTATCCCGATATTTCTACGGGATCAAGACTTATGCGGGTGAAACCGCGGGGCGCAGCTTGTATTTGAATAATAATGAGGCGATTGTTTGTTTGTCGCAGTCAGCTGACGCAGGAAAAACTTAAAGGTATTTAAAAACAAAAATGTCTAAAACATGAAGTGGCAATTTAAGATACATTTTTCTGCTGATATGTACTTTTTACTTACAAATAAAGTGCTGAACCTTATTTAATTTTCTCTAAATAGGCGCCCACCTTCGTTTTGTTAAAATATTCTGACAAAAGTTCGAACTCAAAGCATTTATTTTAATTAAACCAATAACAGGCACTTTTGAATTGTCAAGGAGTTGCTCAGCCACAAAGATGAAGCTATTTCCAAAGCGTAGTAGCTTTCCTATGGAGAAAGATGGGCAAGAAACTCCATGGACACTCTTTTAAATCAAAATATTGGTAACCGTACACGTTAAAAGCGTCCGTAATAAAAATATTAAGAAAAACAATTCCGACATTAAAATAAGTCGTGCTGCGTGTCTCTACTGACGGCGCCCGTTCACGAACATCACGTATGGATTAGCATCATTCAGCGCAGCCATTTTGAAGGGAACTCAATTTCTTCGCGCTCGTCACAGTCAATTAAACCGTATACAACCAACAATCATTTAACAGCGGTGACACATTTAATAGTTAACAATTAATCTGTTCATAATAAATAATAACTGCGACGAATTCTAGCTATCGTCCGTTTGCGTTTCACGGTCCATCAGTTTGCAATGGCTTGTTATAACATTATTCATTCAATATAAGGTATTTATAATTTGTGGTTTGGTGACAATTTTAATCTAAAATCTAAGAGATTGATTGTGTAAAATTATAAACATTGTATGAATGTGGATGGCTATAAGAGTTGGGGAAGACCAAAGAATTGATGGATCGACTATACGTACCGCCTTTTTGTGAAGAAGCGAAGCCATAACGTGTATTCCATATACTAGTGTGTATAAGGTGTAGTTTGCTGCGGTTTGTGAAAGATGATATGGCTAGAAAGAGGGTGACTACCAAGATGACGACTGATAGCGAAGTTTCGAAGGTAAAGACGCCACCGCGCCAACCCCAAATGAATTAGAATATGATCAGGAGTATGATGAATGAATCTTGATCATCTAACACCAAGACAAAATACAAAGATGAAAATATTTCATTAGCAAAAAATTAATAGAGCCACATTTAGTTGGTGATTTCGATAGATCCGCAGGAGAACCAAGGTAACCGACACATCCCGAAGAATTGCCAAACTTAAGTGGCAATGCACAATGCAATGGGCAGGGCACATTGCTCGCAGAACAGATGGCCGATGGGGCCCGAAGGGTTCTGGAGTGGCGACTGCGTACCGGAAGACATAGCGATGGAAGGCCTCCCACAAGATGGACCGATGACCTTGTAAAGGTGGTGGTGATGGTAGATCCAGGTCCAATTAAAATTATACATGAAACAGAATATTTGTTTTAATTACCAAAAGAGAAAGGAATAAATAAATCCTTTTGCCACTTTGTGACTGCTGAGCTGTCAAAGTAACTTCTTTTATGTCGCGCCATGTGAGCATTGGAGAGAATGTGCAGACTCGTCATTGCGTTAGAACGGTCTCGGTCAAGGCCAGTCCCATTCTTACTTAGATCACAAACCAGTCTCGAAATCATAAAAGAAGTTTTAAAGCTTGGCTGAAACTATAATAAAAGTATGTGCTATTATATAATTTACCTGCCAGATACGTTAGCACCCTTTGTCAACCGGTTTAGCCTTTTCCCTACTATGTTAGGGTCGGCTATCAAAGATTGCTTCCTCTGACTGGATGCAGCTAACCTTCACAACTCAATTACTGGGTAATACGATACCCTTTGGTAAGACTTGTTGTCAGACTTTCAGGCTTCTGACTATTAGCACTAATTGCTTTAAACACTTTCAATCATAATCCGAGAGTTTTGAAGTATATTGCTAATCCATTGCTTCATAGGTTTGAAAAATTCGTCTGCTCAGTACCGTAAATAACGCAATGAACGTGGGTGAACTGTCAAAATGAAACCCATTACGATCAATTATCATTATAAGTGTGTTACACAATTATGCCGCCGATCTGGCTGTCAAAAATATACGAATGACAGCCGGTACCAACGGCATAAAGGGCTTGAGATTAAAACAGCACAATATGTATTTACCGCAAAATAATAACACTTCACCGAACCTATTAGAAATCATTATGTCCTAAATAGACAGGTTCAATGTCATACAAGTTGCTACCATTAAAACCCCCAAGGTGTTTAACATGACCAGTATAAGTAGACCTCTTGATCTCCTAAGAACTTTAATTCGAGCAGTAACAGAGGTCATTAAAACCGGTTATGGCTGATGATTGTGCCTCAAAGCTCTTGTAAAGAAACTTAATATTGGTCTGGTTATTCAATATTAATCTCTTTGTTCATACGCTTAAGGTTTATTACAGATCGGCAACACCTACGCCCAGGTGTTTGCCAAGAAAAAAAACACAATGAGATATGATGATTAAATATTTTTTTCTACAGTTTAATGAACGAAATTTTACTATAATGTGTAAGTAAATTACGTTATTGAACGTGTGGGTAGTGGAAATCTAAGTTACAGTGTTCGTTTGAAATACATTTTACTATTAGTCAACCAACACTGATTTTTGAATACATTTTACTATTAGTCAACCAACACTGATTGATTTGATTAAGTACAAAAAACAATAAATATTAATAAAAGTAATTGCGTTTTTTATGCGGTTTTAAAACGACTCTTTTTTGACGGACTAGGCTAGTGATGTCATATCTATTTTAAGCCTATTGAAACCTGAATATTGGTATAATAGGTACAGAGGAAAATGTAGTTCGAACTTGAAATCTGCAAAGCGCATTTTCAGTTATTCCGCAAGATAATCTTTGTTTGTTATTTTCTGGCGATACGTGTGTTGTGCTACATAATATAAAACAGCTGTTCTTTCTTATTACCAGTTTCCAATATTACGTTGTTCTATCTTATTAACTCTTGACGGCACGGTTGGCGCAGTGGTTAAGCGATTGACTGCTGCACTGCGTGTCGCGGGTTCGATTCCCGCACGGAACAAATATTTGTATGACCTACAAGTAGTTGTTCCGGGTCTGGCTGTTTGTGTATGTGACTTTAAATGTTTGTAAACGCACCCACGATACAGGAGAAATTCCTAGTGGGGCAATGTTTTTAAAAAAAAAAAAAAACTACTGCTACGTCTGCTACTTACTTATTATAAAAAAAAAAAATGTCCATGGAGTTTCTTGCCCTGTGCTCCCAAGTGCCTGTAACTGGTTATATTGAAATAAATGCTTTGAGTTTCTGTCATCTGCGGTCTTATGCGGGCTATATGTAAAACCTAATTTCTCTCTTTACACAGAATTTCCACAAACACAGGATAAAACTACTATTATTAAGAGGGAACAGGGGCTGCGAGGAATTTGGAAAATAGGTATTTGAAGAAACTATTCCCGTCTTCTTACCTCAAGTCTGCCCCCGTAGAGTGCGATAGGGACAGCTGCAGCCTAGACCGATTATGTCACAAAAAAATCGACGAGATCGACGTTTTGTATTCCCCTTTTTTCTCCTCGAAAACTGAGCTGATTCAATTATTTTTTTCATTAAATTTTTAAGAAAGAGTATGTCTAGGTTCGTATAATTTTCTTTTATGTAAAAAACTTTTCGAATTTGTCCGGTAGTCCTCTAATCAAGGCGGTAAAAATGGGGCCTTTTTGTGCTGCTGTTGTTGTTGAAAAAAAGGAAATAACAGGAACTTGTCTACAGCAGACCTTGATTTTATGAAAAATATGATTGCTCTAGAGCAGTCTTTCCCAACGTGGGCGATAACGCCCCCTTGTGGGCGCTGCAGGCCTAAAGGGGGGCGGTAAGAGACCCAGAAAAAAAAGGGGGCATTGTGTAGGGCAGTGATGTCAAACCCCCGTCCCATGGGGCCCTTAGGGCCCCACGTGAGATATTTCTTGGCCCCACTTATCAGTTAAGAATCCCCACTTTTTTGTGTAAAAGGCCCCACCAGTCGTTTGAAATTCCCTCTTTTTTGTGTAAAGGGGCCCACCAGTCAGTTTAAAATTCTTATTTTCCAGTAAAAATGCCCCAGCTTCCCCTCGAACTCTGACATCACTGGTGTAGGGCTTTGGGGTCGATTTATAATTTCATCTACCTAGCTAGGAAGACTCTTAGACACCGACTGAGCTCTCGACTCTCGACTACATCTTGTGAACATCAACTAATATTAATTAAGATATAGCTCAAACTCGGTTCGATATAAAAGACCGCGGGCAATCATGTTTTAACAAGTTTTTGTTAAATAATCCGAATTGTACATTCCTATACCAATCGGCTGGTTCTATAATACTTGTTCTTGCTTGTCGAGTACGATTGGGCGTCGAATGAGATAAACGAGTTTATGCACGTTTGTCTTATTCCTGTTGGTGCGTGCTGCTTATGCAATCCTATATAAACGACGTAAATTTATTTTATTTTCATTTGCGGTTTCGCGCATAATAGCTAAGCAGTACTTGATTTCAACACTTACGTATTTCTTAAAACAAAACAATGTCGGAAGTAAAAAAGAAGAGACGGCAATACTCTGCGGAATATATTAAATTCGGATTTATTGAAAATCCCACAAACCCGTCGTCGCCTTTGTGTCTTCTATGTCTAAAAACATTTTCGAACGAAGCAATGAAGCCTTCAAGACTGCAAGATCATTTGAATAAAATGCATCCAGATAAGACAGAAAAGAATGTAGCATATTTTCAAGACCTAGAGAAGAAGCATAATACTCAGCCAAGTGTATCAAAACTATTTTCGGCGGCTGCTAAGCAAGATGACGACGGACTTCGAGCTTCGTACAATATCTCTTTGTTAATTGCTCAAAAAGGCAAACCACACAACATCGGAGAAGAGTTAATTTTGCCAGCAATAAAGGAAGTAATAACTACTGTGCTTCATAAACCGGCCGCAGATATTATCCGAAAAATTCCTTTGAGTAATAATTCTGTGCAAAGACGAATTGATGAAATGGCTGAAAACATTGAAGAATCATTGTGCAATCATCTGAGGACTAGTCAATTCTCAATTCAGCTCGATGAGTCCACTTTACCAACTAATGAAGCGTTGTTGCTATCTTACGTGAGGTTTATTAAAGATGAGAAAATACGTGAAGAACTATTGTTTGCCAGAAATTTGGAGACAGATACAAAAGGCGAAACCATATTCAATACATTGGAAAAGTTTTGTGAAGAGAAAGAGATTCCTTTGAAAAATATTATATCAGTTGCTACGGATGGCGCTCCGGCTATGACAGGGCGCCATAAAGGCTTCATAGCATACTTAAAGAATAAAATTCCAGATGTCCTTGCTATACATTGCGTTATTCATAGAACAACATTTGGTTGCTAGAAACTTAAGTGAACGACTATTTCAATCACTGCAATATGTCATCAAAGCAGTCAATAAAATCCGTAGCAGCTCTTTGAATGATAGATTATTTCATCAGCTTTGTGTTACTAATGACGAAGATTTCAACCGTTTGTTGCTTCATACTGAAGTTCGTTGGCTGTCAAGAGGCAATTGTCTGATTCGATTTTACAACCTGTTTGACTCTATGATAGAGTTCTTGGAAACTAAAGATACAGAACTGCGCAACAAGCTCATAACATCAAAGAATGATATAGCTTACATGACAGACCTGTATAAAATGTTCAACGACATGAACCTCCAACTAACTGCAAGGCGATGAACTAAATTTAATTAAAACAAAAAATGTCGTTGCTGGCTTTCGCAGCCAAACTGCTTCTGCACAAAAAGAATATGGGCAGACGTGAGTTTCACAATTTTCCGAATTTATCAGTATAAGTATTGCAGTAACGACGACTTGTTTGCCTACTGCCAACATTTGGAAAACCTCCACATTGACTTCACCGAACGATACCAGGACATTTTAAACTTGGAAATACCAGACTGGGTGTTGGATCCGTTTTCAAATGTCAACACAGCAATGTCACCTCAGCTGGAAGAAGAACTTATAGAATTGACAACAAACGAAGAAATAAAAATCAAGTTCAAAAATGGATATCAAGAATTTTGGCTACAAAAACCGACCCCGCAATTGTACCCTGGATTGTGGTCAATTGTTCAACGATTTTTGATAGCATTCCCATCGTCATATTTGTGTGAACGTGGATTTAGTGCTGTGGCAACGCTGCTTACTAAAAAGAGAAATCGTTTGCGTGTTACCGAACGTGGCGACTTGCGGCTGTTTTTGAGTAAATTGGAACCTGATATCAACAAACTTATTGAACAGCATCAGATTCAACCTTCACATTAGTTTTTATATAAGAATTGATTATGTTTGTTTTATTTTCAATAAAAGATACTGTCCGAATACTATAAATTTGCGTTTCAATAATCAGTTATAAGTACTTAGCGGTTTTTAAGTATGTTTAAAAAGGGGGGCGTTAAAAAATAATTTATTCTTAAAGTGGGCAGTAGACAAAAAAAGGTTGGGAACCCCTGCTCTAGAGGCATTATTCGGGAAGAAAAAAGGGGAATACATTTGTATGGAGAATAGCAGGACCTATTCCCTCTTAATATAGTTGTTACACTCGTAACTTTCGCCGCGTTATCCCAGATTGTTAAATTGTTTACAACTAGGCTGTCTATAATCAGCAAGATGGCTTCCCCACTATCCCCCACTTACCATTAACTTAGCCGATGGCTTTACGTACCGCCTTTTTGTGGGGAAATGAAGCCATAACGTGTAGTCCACTGTCCATAGACTAGTGTATATATGGTGAAGTCTGCTACGGTTTGTAGTCATGTAGGCATGGTGGGTTATAGGTATAGCAGATGTACCTTGTCTCCAATAGCATGAAACATCCCAAGTTTTCAGGAATGGACATATTGTAGCGAGCATTATTTGACCTGTATAATATAATAATAGTACCAACCAGGCTTCGTCTCATACAGAGAAGGCACGTGCATTGCTCACCACGCTTGCTCAAGGATTTGCCATTCCAGACTTATTTTGCTGTATTTATTTTTAATTAAAGCTATTTCTAAATATGTACATAATGGACTTGCATTACATCCAACTCTATTTGTTTCGAATCGATTCTATCGAGTCTATAATACCTTTTGACACATTTGCACTTATTGGTATCTTACTAAGGACTTGTGGCTAAGTAATAACAGCCGCACGGGTCGCTCCATCAGGTTAAGCTACGCTTGCCGGGGTTGGTTCGTGGATGGGAGACCATCTTTACATACCAAGACCCCTCCGTGCCTCGGAAAGCACGTTAAGCCGTTGGTCCCGGCTGTCATTCGTGGATCTTTGACAGTCGTTACGGGTCGTGAGAAGCCCGAAAGCTTGACAACCAGTCTTACCAAGGAGTACTCAGTAACTGGGTTATGGAGGTCAGATAGGCAGTCGATCCATTTAAAATACTGGTATTCAGCTGCATCCAGTTAGACTGGAAGATGGATGGATGATGGTCATTCATTAAAATTGTTCTTTCAACGTTGATCCTTAAAGTGTTGTGGCGGCATCTACATGCGAACTACGCATCAAAGACCTGACGTCACACAAATCCTGCATCGCGCAATTAGAGTTTACCGCGCGAACGACATATTTAAGACTATCCGACATCAATCGTTGGACAGTTGCACGACACGACACCCGTCTGTTCGAAGGATCCTCCCTTTTCTACAGAGAATGAGTGAACTTTATGACCCTATTCTTCATACCTCTAAAGTGTTATTGCTAAAATGTAATTGTCGCAGTGTAAGAATATTCACAAAGCAGATCCCATTCAAATTTTCAGTAGCATTCAGAACTGCAACTTCAAATTGATTCATCTTATCAGATATAATCAAATATACTGCCAGTGTGGTCTCCCATAAACACATAAAAGAAGATTAACATACAGATTCGAAT
Source organism: Xanthia icteritia (assembly GCA_949128155.2). Classification (NCBI taxonomy): domain Eukaryota; kingdom Metazoa; phylum Arthropoda; class Insecta; order Lepidoptera; family Noctuidae; genus Xanthia; species Xanthia icteritia. The sequence continues at coordinate 6,482,310 of OX421942.2, read as the reverse complement.
CTATTTACCGAGTTCATGAGCCATAACTGTCGTAATTAACGGATCATCCATTATCTTCTGGCTAATAAATACCACAACTTCCATTCCCTTAGGGTTACCCACAATCACAGTTCAATCAATTTCATCTACTTACCCTAAGGCGGACCACAAACTATTGTAGTAGATGTTAAGCTTGGCCCCGAATGATTCGTAAGTATCCGCACTCCATAATTATCTTGTGTAGTAATCATAATCAATGAGCGGTGTGTACTTCAAAGATTAAGTGTATTGATGGTACAGATGGCAAAAAATATGTAGGCTATGTATACTTTTTTGCATCCTTATTATAGTCTTTGATTACGGGGTGAATATAACTTTGAGTATGTGACATTGACACCTGAAATGGATTTTAGATATTTAGTTACATTACGACACAACTAGTTGTAGCATAAATTCGAAAAATTTCATTCATTCATTTCAATTTTACGAATGTATTTATTTATTATTTATTTATTGGATCGCCAACAGAGACAACACAATTTCATGCAAGTTTACAATCTACGAACAGGCACAAATACAGTGTGCACTTCCAATTATAGGAGACCACATCATTCTCTTATAATCTAGGTAGATACATTAAGTTTGACAATGCGAAAATAATGATAATAATAAAATAAATCGAAACATACAACACGAAATCAACAAAAAATTTAATACAAAACAAATTAATAATAAAAACATAAAAAAATGAATAATTATAACCATAAAAGACAACAGACAAAAATGACAGTAATTAAGGCCTGGATATTAGGACTTTTAAAGCTTTTTTAAACTTTGACATTTAGCATACAATGTAATATCCAATTCATTACGCTTCGATACTTCGTTATACTGCCTACAGAGCCTTGGCAAAACGGCGAAGTGTCCGAGGTTTGTTTTGGATACCGGCACATAAAAAAAATATTATATGGTATTTGGTTAGGTATATGACTTTACAAGTTATTGCGTTTTCGTATAGATCATTTTCACCTAAACCAATAATAAAGATGGGTGATTTTGAAGGCGCACTCAGTTCGGGTTGTGATCGGTTTTACGAATTTTGCCGATGCTACATCTAAGTTGTGTCGTATTGTACCGAAGTTTTTCTTTAATTATGTTGCGAAAGAAGAAGCATATTCGGACAGTTGCAGTGATATCATTCATTTAAAGTGAAAATGACAAACAGATTTTTTTTTTATTTCTCTTCAAGTTTTTGATGTTATTCCCAAGAACGCTATACGGTGGCTTCTTCGTTATCGAGACCACACGGAACGACCTAGCTTATCGCCTAAAGATATTCTAGCAACTAACATAGCACTAATTATATCCTTTCTACGACATTAACGACTGGCGCCACGCTGCAGGCTTAAACTAATTAAAAGAAAACATAGTGATAGTGGTTAGGGTTTTATTGTAAGAGGAAATGAAAAGAAGAAGAATTCTTAAACCAATACTTACTTTATCATTACTATAAATATCAGTTGTCTTCTCTGCAGTACTCTGCATTCTCTACTCGCGCATACGCCCGCAGAAACGATCACAATCAAATGAAACGGAACAAGAATATAACGAACTTACTGCTCTAAATTCAAAGACAATACTGTTTGTTTAACGAATTACCGGTACCTTACTGTTTTGGTTAATACAATAGACAATGTAATCGTGTAAAATAGGTAATGGATATCTCACAAAGATATCGATACGCAGATCGTGATACAAAACGTTTATTAATATAGTTCGTAATGGAATTTTATTATTATAATTTATATCTTTGAAAGCGATTCGTGATTTGCGAATTAGGTATAATTGTAATAGATGGATATTTCAGATTGATCTTTGTGTTTTAGTAATTTAGAAGGCTTAAGAAAATGTTTATAAGAATTATGGTAGAGTGCGTCAGGATACTTAGAATTCGTTTTAAATAATAGGCCGATTATAAGGTAGCAATTTGCGGTGGAATTTGAAAAGTTTCATGACCAGGTAGGCCAAAGTACGAACATTCTTCATGAATAACACGTTGTTGTGGTTCTTCACTACAAGTTGCATAGTTATTTAAATGTTTTATAAGTTCATTAATGAACTCTTAAAAGGCAAGCTTACGAATAAAGTTGTCTTGATTATAAAATAATATAAAATAATAAATAACTCGAAAGTACAATTTTCGAGTAATTTGTCATTTTATATTTTGTGAATTAACGAATGAAATAAAAATATAAAATGTCGAAAATTGTTGACATTGGCATAGGGGTCATCACGGGTAATTTGGTTGCAAATTATTACCTCTCCTAAAGGGATGCCTTTAATGGATAGCCGACGTAATAACCCTGTATATTGTACAATATAAAAGAGCTATTTAGCTCATTTTGACATACTATTGTAAGTGTGCTTATAACGGATTCAATTTATTCCTAACAGTTCTAACGAGCCTGCGCCGTTTCAACAGAACAAGGCTTTTGTCTTCCAAAACTCTTTAGTTTAGCTCATAATACTTTATACGTTTATTTTGCGAGTAATTTTCCAAACAAGGTATGCTATAGTGTTGATTATTTTATAGCATGTTTCCTGTTATTTTTAATTTTGAAACCCATGTTACCTATTCTTCATTTGCCGTTAAGTTTAACATTAACTTAAGTGAGAAATGCTTAAGTTATAATGGGTAATGTTATTCGAACATTCGAAGTGGCTATGCTTTGTCCATCGCTACCCGAAGAGTGAAGAGATATATCGTTTCCGATCCTCATTTACTTTATGTGTTCGTGCATGTTGGCTTGTCGTTCTCACACTTGTGGCTCGTTCTTAGAAACTGTAGTAAAAGTTCGTTAATTAATGAGAATTGGAAATCGTCACAGTTCTTAGTAGCCTTTTTAATGTTTGGCTGGTTCAGAGTGATTTAGAGTGACTGCCAGTGGTTAAATGCTTAGAATAAGCAAAATAAAAACCGTGAAACTTTCGTTTACTAAAAACCTGTGCGGTCGAACGAAGTTCCTTCTCACGTATGTTTTAAAATAAAAACAATTTTTTCGCAGCCGCCATCTTGGGTTTACATTTTGATCTTATGATCGGCTTTAGCACCCTCGAAAACTTTGAAAACAAAACCCATCACGAAAATTTTCTACCTTGGATTTAAATTTTGACCAAATTAACACTTTCTCTCTCTCTCTATCGAATTAGAAGAAAACAGTCGCAAGTATGAACGCTTTTTCGCGTGACCATTTTTGCCAGTTTATTCCTACCAAGCCGCGTTAAAGAACTTCGTTTTGTGCCAATAATGACAGTCTAATTTTCCTAGTGAACGTAAGAATGAAAGAAATTCATATAGGTTACAGGAAATTATCTTCTTGTTGGTCAATGCTTAGGAGCCATCCACTTGACTATACGCTCCATGCCTTTCCTGTAATCTAATAAAAATATAACCGACCCTTTTTCACCGTTAAAGTTAGGAGCACAGAAACACAAAATTCAAACCAAAACATTACGTATTCGAGAGTATTATCATTTATTTGTTGGTAAAGATCGAAATTAGGTTCATAAGGGTAAATTAACCGATTAACGAACCACCATAACATCATACTGGATCTATGAAAGAATTTTTAATGCAAAGTTTTACGAGTGTTCACAATATTATTACATAAAATATTTTACATATAAATCGTGTATAATTATTTATAATAATAGCTTCGTAAGATATGCGTTATGAGGTTTAGTCCTGTATACAGTTACCTGAAGCTCATAATATAAGTTCATATTCACAGTTGGGTGTCAAGATACACTCCTTGGAGTAGGTTGTGATGGAATATTACTTATAGACTCCAACGCTGGGTTCAGCTGTTTCTCTAAATCACCATCCTTCCGCCCTTATCCCAATTTATTTCGGGGAAGAATGGTGCAGCATGCCTTTCTCGATCATTAATACATATTATGAGTCATCATCTCAGTATCTATTCTCTAGATGGGCTGGGTTAGTTCTTTAGATGTGGAATTTTATTGATATGATCTTCTTTTTAGGGTGTCGATGGCAATAGAGTCAGCCCAGAATTTGACTACGAATTTGGCACCTTCAGTAGCGTCTGTCAGTTACTGTAACGTGCAGGCAACAGGACACTCTTGACGCGATATTAAAAGCGCCCCATTGATTGTGGGGCAGCACCATATTTACACTCCAGTGCGGTCGTCTGTGAATCTCCACCTAAGCACGCCACGTCATTTCGTTTAAAATACGTTTTTATTTTTATTAATTTATTTATCTTTATATAGATTTTCTGCTTAGTGAATGTGAGAACGCTGTAGTCTTAGTGGACCGTAGATTTGTTGACAGTCATAATTTTGTTAAGTACCTGGTACTTGTTGAAAGACCTACACTGTTCTCCCATACCTAATAACACTGTTATTTGAAAATACTGTAAAAGTCAATTATTTTTAAGAGAGTAACCGTGGAGTCTTTGCCGGCTCTTCTCCATAGGAAACAACCAATTGGAACCGTGCACCTAGCTTCTGACGTTTCATAAGTGCCCATGTAGGTTTATGTGAAATAGAATATTTTGAATTTGAGCAGGTTTTCCTTGCTTTGGCCTACTTGGGTCCGGAGTCTATTTATAGACTATGACTATGATAGTAGGTACCTACTCTTCAAAGATTGTTTTACTTTCGACACGAATTGTCTATAACAGGAGTCCCCAAATGGCGGACCGCGGCCCGGATCCGGTCCGCTGACCTATTTTGTGCGGAGATATGTAACAAAAATCTTAACTATGATATTATAAATGCGAAAGTGAGTTTGTATGTTTGTTTGTTACGCTTTCACGCTAAAACGGCTGAACTGATTTGAATGAAATATGGCTCATGGGTAGACCTGGAGAAATACAAAGGATACCTTATATCCCGATATTCCCAAAGACTCGAGAGTTATGCGGGAGAAACCGCGGGGCGCAAAAAGTATTAAAATAAAATAAAATGAGTATATCATTTAATTTAGCCCGCGCTTTATTTATTCTGCCGTTCGCACTCCAGACTTCAGACAGATAGTACAAAATAAAATATTAAATTCACATTAATATTAAATAGGTATCTTACTTCGTTATTTTTGTTCATTACATAATATTTGTTTATTACTTAATTTTAAAAAAGTTTGCTAGTTATCGTCTGCCAAATGGACCGCGACAGTCATATTATTTTAAAAAAACGAACCCCCAGTTAAAGGAATTGGTGACCTCTGGTCTGTAACATTTAAATTCATTTTTCAGTGCTATGTTTTATAAACTTCAAGACTATACCACAGCTTTCTTCATCCTTGGTTGTAAACCACATCATTTCAAACAATGACTGGCTGACATTTACCTAATGGTCTAGTGGTGAAAGCATACATAGACTGTTTGATGTGGGTGTTTAATACAAGAAGCTTGTGGTATGGTTCATTCATATACAAGAAAGTCTTTTACTATATATATCAGAGGTCCCCAAACTTTTTTATGTTGTCGACCACTTGGCATGTTTTTTGGTTTTGGGTAGACCCCCTACCCCTGCTTACTTAATATAAATGCGTTGTTGACAGCTGGTATAGTGCTCTCACTTTGAAAGATTAAAATTTCAAACTGTAGTGAAGGTGTAGTATGAAAAACTAAAAACAAAAACTTTTTATCTTGAATATTTATATCCCTACCTTTTATCTTGAATATTTATATAATACTTATTTTATCTTTTAATATAAAAACAATTCTTGAACTGAGTTTTTTTTTTCTTCTTTAATTTTTGAATCAAGAATATTTATAGTACAGCTAAGAATTTCATTTTTCTGTGCACTATAATATCCATACTTTTACTTGGTTCTAATATTATTATAATAACTTAGTGAAACCGTAGAAGTAAGGTAGGTCTGTTTATTACGTTTTCACGTAAAAACTAATCAACAAATCTCCGTGACAGATAAAGTTGGAGGTTTTACCGCATAAAAATATTTTTTACAAAATAAAAACTTACACGCAAAAAAAATATAAACGTAACTTATATAAATAGATATCTGCGTTTATTTATATATTTATAAAAAATTATTAAGAAAGCGAATAGATACTTATTATCTGTGTATAAATATGGATTATTCCATTCATGGAAAGCCAAAAAGAAAGTCATGACCTGCTTAAATGAGATCCACTATCGTGGACCCCCATTTACATCTAATGGACCCCCATTTTTTTCGCGCTGACATGAACCCCTTGCAGGTCGTTGTCGACCCCTGGGGGTCGATATAGATGGAAATCATTGACATTTAAAATTAAATGGGTGTTTTGGCGGTGGCAGCTATCCATAAAATATTTCCGTCGAACCACTACTAAGATTGGCTGTTAAACTCATAGCGAGACAAGCATGCATGGTTCTATCAAACAATAGCTTGCCTCAATATTATCGTATTTCTAGTGTTATTTATCTAATAGCATGTCACAGTAATTCAATTTCTGGAATTTGCAACAACATCTTCAGTTTCTTTCCAATACTTTCAGAAGTCGACTAGTCTACTCTCTATCTATCGATGAACTGGATTCAGCGCGGTAGCGCTTTAAAATCCAAAGGAAATTCGATGCGATTCGAATCCAGGTGTACCCCCATGAATTCATTATTACAACAGCTACGGAAATTAATGTATGGGCTAATTAATTAATTGATCTCATTAATTAATAAAACATACAATTAAATATTTTAAGCTTATTAAATGTGCAATTTATTGAATTTAGAATTAAGTTAATTATACGGGAAATCAAGCATAGATCTCTTCATAAATTAACTGCTAGTCCGTCTAGTAACCGTAGTTGAACGGAGAAATTCTAGTAGCATAATAAAAATTGAAAATGTACGGGGTAAATTGGTCTCTGAGTTGATGTTGTTAGAGTGTATAATGGTGTGTTTCTAATTGACCGATTGTAAGAATCTGTGTGAAACGTTTGAATATATTTCACGCTAAGATATTGGGGACTGGGGCGATGTATAAATACCGTTTATTACTGTATGCTCAGTAACCATTATTTCTGTTAATATATTAAATATATTTTTTTATGAACGTCATTTTCTCTTGTGAACTCACTCGACAGAAAAAAAATCATGTATCAACTTCTTTTTGCTGGCATTTCTAATTGAAATTAGGCCGATAAGAATCGTATGCGAAAACATTACATTTGGAATATTCCGTTAAATAGTAATATTAAGAGTTCTGACAGTGGACAGCTGTAGATTCCGCGCCACCACTGAAGCCCGGCAAAATTGTGGAACTATTTTTTTTTAAATACAATTTGTTGCAATGCCATAGACACTAGCGCCATGTCAAAAGTACTTCAGTGGTGGCGCGGACTCTAAATCGTTTAACGCTTAGAATAAAAAACGATTTTAGACTTGTAATTTTCTTGTTTCAAATGGTTTCCGACGAACAAGGAAATCCGTAAGGAAATAGCCTGTCCTAATACCGTACATGGCTAAATACTATTTACGGAGCAATTTCTTCCTACCTTTTATTAACAACTTACTTGGATGATGGGATAGTGGGCTTTTATCCCGCTGATTATTGGAGATCCTAAATACAGTAGTAACCGAAAAAGGGGTCAGTCCTTTAGTCGCTTTTACGACATTCGCGAATAAAAATCACGCAAAAGAATCACTTAAGGAAATGGAGTAAATAGAGATTGGTCGTGTTCAACCTGATTTTACATAGGCTGCTAGTGGTAAACTTTATTTAGATTCCTCGACGCTTCCTCTAAGATTAAGCAAGTTTTATAAATTGAATAAGATACGTACATTGATACATGGGATTATTGCAATATCATTATAAAAAAATTAAGTCCGAAAGGGATACCGTGGCCCCTGGCAACGTACAGGCAACTGAAGGAACACGGGTGGGTTTTAGTCAGTAAGAGTCTGACATGGAGGGCACCGCTCCACCCAGAGCGGGAGAAGTTATTTGATCTTGAATATCCCACCCAAAAAAAAGGGGAATCGGCGTTGAGGGCTGAAATACAGGTTAGGTTAGCCTAGTTCCGCCCTAAATGCTAATACTTTTGTGTACTTTAAGTTTAGATTAAGCACTCTACTTGTGAAAAATATTATCATCATCGGGATCGAGATTATCAAGCTAATAAGAATTTTACTCACTGGCAAATAGCCTACAATTTTGAAAAAGTCAATCAATTAGTAGCGTTATCTCTTTTAAAAAGTTTCGACCTTCTCCTATAGGACTAACTACATCAATTTCTCATCTCTGCTGACACTACAAAAGTCGTGTTATCCCGTATGTAAGTCACAGCGTACCGATGTGTTGTCGTCACACGTGTCCCGTTATCGTTGTCGTCCACATGGCACGGTCGCGTTCTTTCGCACTGTGCGAGACGGCTCCAAGATCACAACAACATTTTTCGAATGTCTTGAGTATCGATATGAAGTATCGACAGAATAAAATGAAATGAACTGACACTAATTGTTGAGGCGTGGACTGTCTTGCGAAAAGTAACCAACCATACTAGTATTGACGTGAACATGCTCCTAGCATTCTTATGCTAGGAGTGTGTTCACGTTAATCGCTTATTTAAGGAAAATTAGCTCAATAGCTAATATCCTTCAAATAAGCGAAATATCTTGTGCCGGAAATAGGAATACGAATAATTTGCAACTAACATTGCTGGCTGTATCTATGGTTACCTGCCTGTATTGATTTGCCAATCAACAGAATTGCCAGCATAGCTGACTTGCCAGAATACGCAGGACTTAATTTAGTTTCGTGGCAGCTCCACTAATGCAATCCAATCGATATGGCTATCCGAACACCAAATGCTATTTCTTTATTCTGTGGCCAAGTGTGTATTTTTGTTTTGATCCACTGCAGCGTGGGTAAGCTGTCGCGTTTAGTTTTTGCGGTTAAATCTTCCAACGCTTACATTATATGCAGCCGGAGCTCAACTGCACTTATGCACTTTTTCGCACTGTTTCTAAGGCCCGCCTTGTCACTAACCGTTCTCCTCCTACCATTGTGCAAAGTTTTGAATGGTCCATTGTTATCCACTTACAACATATTAACGTGTTTGGCGCTAATGTTCGTACATTCTCTGGTAATGAGTACGTCACCCTTACAGCATTCCTACTGTAGCCGGTACATGTGAATGTTCTGGAAGCTTTTTTGAGATTCTGAGAACAGGGAGACGCCTGTTTTGGCCATTTTTTTTAAATTAAATTCAGGCTATATATTTATAAAATATCGTAACTTACCTAATGAAATTAAACTGGGGTATTTTGTGGTGGTGATTTCCTTAAATGCTTAACTTCATCTATACTATCTCTTACTTCTTTTCCCTTATTTTCATTCCTTGAGTCTTTTATCACTAGGTCTACCCACTAGAATACCTACTTATTTTCTGTACTCAAATAATTTAAAGCAACTTAACTAAACTAAGCAACTTTGATCGCGTGCATTAGTTCTAATTAACCACACCAATACATCACTGCACCCAACAAACAAATCGATATTTTTATCTCGAGTTCCATAATCAACAAACTTTCAACAAAACAAGATTCGCTCACGAATTCGGTCAATCGATAATCGATATCAATATATCTTTGTTTACCTTATATCGATTTCCTGAGAAATAGAAAGTTGTATCGAAAACTATTGTATTTGTAGCTGGTACCGCTATTAAACAGTAGATGATTCTCATCTTAAAAGTAATTTTGACATTGTAGCATGAATTGCCGATTATTTCTGAGCAAAGAAAGATATTTTCTGCCCTAGAAGTCGATATATATTCTCATAAAAATAATTGTGATGCAAAAGTAACTCTTGTGGTGAAGCTCGCAAGAGTACCATTGCCATGCACCATTGTACTAGTATATTACTGTCTTACGTACAGACTGTTTTTTGCATAAGCTTACGCGTTCATTTGCCCAAGTGTTCAGATCAGCAAACGGAAAATAAACAATAGATCATGCATCTTCTTCAAGAATGACAAAACTTACAAACAAAAAACTTAAACAATACTTTTCATTTGCACCACGCTTTTAATTTGTAAGCGCCAAGTAAGTAGTAGGCTTAGTTGTTTGGGATTTCTTTTCGCCTATCTTTGTAGTAATATTTGGCTTTTCACCGTTGGTAATTTCAATAATATTTTTTTAATGACCAATGAAATTGAACGCGATCAGCATTTCTAAAACGCGTTCAAGAGCTGACAGTGTCAAAATTGTTATGGAATATTGTACACCGACAGCTCTTGAACGCGTTTAGATATGCTGAACGCTTTCAATTTCATTGGTGAAATCCGCAATTAGTGTTTCTTTGAATTATAAGTCGCAGTGGATTGTATTTGGGTGATTGAAAGTGGTTAATGATACAAGGAATGGATTGAATAAAGTTCCGTAATTGTCGGCCCATTTGGTGAATAATTATGCACCCTGATGAGCTGAATCCTAAGCCTTCACCTTACCTTATCAATATCGTTTCACTATCTAGTCTGAGCTGGTCTTTTTCTCCAAGTGAGTTAAGGGTCAAAAATATGAGATACTCCTTCTTCTTTTCGTGTGGTTAGTGACACCTGGTGTCAGAGTTTTAAAGCCGTCTGACTTGGGTTCACATGATTTCACCCGCATAAGTCTCGATTCCGTGGGAATATCGGGATATAAAGTATCCTATGTTTTGTTCCAGGTCATGGTCTACCCACATGTGCCATTTTTTATTCCAATCCATTCAGTCGTTTTAGAGTGAAAGTGTAACAAACATACAAACAATCTAACTTTCGCATTTATAATATTACTAGCTGTCGCCCGCTTCTTCGCCCGCGTGGAGGTCGGAAATTATCCCACGGGAACGTACTAGCGAGATAAAAAGTATCGTATATGTTAATCCAGGTTATAAACTATCTGTGTGCCAAATTTCATCAAAATCCGTTCAGTCATTTTTACGTGATTGAGTAACAAACACCCAAACATACAAACTTTCACATTTATAATATTAATTATAATTATTTAGTAGGATTAGTTAGGATAAATTGATGTATTATAAACGTGAACCTTCCAGAATAAATGCTGTTGAAACCACATTAAAATTCGTTGCACAGTTTCGAAGAACAACGCGGCCACACTGACAGACAAGAAAAACGACATTATTTACACAACTGCCCAAAAAAGGAGTGAAATAGAATGTTTTATTTTTTATTTATTTAAAAACAAAGCATTGTAGCACACGTTAAAAAAAACAGTTTTACAAAATAAGTACCTACTTTATCTACAAAAGTGTGAGTGAGCACTGCTCTCCTAGCTAGGTTATAGGTTATTACGTGTACGTTGCCAGGGGCCACGGTATCCTTTTTGGACTTTCCCGCAAACACCACCATTTAAATTAACAATAAATAAAAACCCAAAATATTATTCAGTCTTGATATGCCAACTTGTATTACCATCAATACAATGCCTTCATTATTTAAAAACCCATTGACACCGGTTCCCTCAGTTATAATGACGAAAAAGTTACATAGTGCTTCTGGGTTTCATTTATGTATAAATGATAGATTATATCTAACAAAATATTCATTATTGTTACAGGTAAACCATCCCATTCGAACCGTGTGCAGTGAATACATAGATATTATGTGCAGTGACGCTATATACTTCGACTCGAGGGACAGACGGTGACACTTGTGTTGTAAATACATGTCAGTGTGTTGTGAATGATGATCGTTTGGCGAACGAAGAATACTAGTCGTCGGAAATACGGGAGCTGGTAAGTGTCAAGTTTTAGTTAATTAATCATTCTGTTGATTAACACTAGCTTCAAATTTTGCCTCTGCCTCGTTGATCTAGTGGTCGCAAGCGCTACTGATGACCATGAGGTCCTTTTTTTTTTTTTTTTTTTGGGTGGGAAATTATCAAATAACTTTTCCCGCTCTGGGTGGAGCGGGAGGGCGTGTCAGACTCTTACTGACTAAAACCCACCCGTGTTCCTTCCGTTGCCGTTACGTTGCCAGGGGCCACGGTATCCCTTTCGGACTTTCCCGCAACCCCGGCGACCATGAGGTCCTGGGTTCGATTCTCGGGTCAGGAAATGAAATGAAATGATTTTTTTTATTCTGTAAATAGGATATTGGAATCACTTTTACGTCATCTTAATTTTTTTTTATTAAAAGTTAGCTATATGAGTTCGGCGTTTCCTATCTGACTACTCTGAGAAGAAACGCCGAAACAAACTCAGAGGTCACAGTCTCTTTTAAAATCCAGACATAATCTTGGTCAGGCCATATGAGGACCATGTAGATTAGTGTCTGAAATGGTCTTTTGAGAAAAGAACCACACTTATTTGAGTGGACCTGTACTGTCAGTGGAAGCATTTGTCAGTAGGTAATCGTGGAGCTCAACTCAGAACTTAAGGAGCTCAACTCGATGAACAATACCAAAGAAAGGACATTCGGGTAGGCCGCATAAACTACTCAAACTGCCAGACCATCATTAAAACTAAATGAGAAAGAAAAAAAAAATATCCACATAGTCTTCACATTCACAGAATTAAAAAAATATAATACTTTACAAAGTAATCATGTCATTTTGTATGGGCAGTGTTATTGGTTTTTTCCATCTGGAATTGCACAGTAGCAGCCCGGAGTTCGGATTTGTGGCAATAGGCTCGCCCCCTATTACATTGGACTTAAACATAACTGGCAAAATGTGGGTGTATTATACGTACACCTCTGCTTAACCCTTCGGAGAATAAGGCGTGATGTTATGTTATTTGTTAAGTCATGCTCTTCATAGACCGTAGCTAATGAACAAGTCACGCCGACACATGAAAGAATTGGGCAAACTGTTTGCCAAGCCCCAACTTGACCGTAATAGCATATACCGATAAACTCAGTTTATTAATTTTTCCAGTGTTTTTTTATGTTTGTAATTTTTTTTTTTTTAAGTCAACTAAAATTAATTCTTTCTTTATTCAAATCTTTTCGTTTATAACACTTGTGAGATTATATAAAATAAACTATCTTTGTTAGTACTTTTAATGGTCCTATATCAACACCCACGGGAAATCTGAATGACCGTAGACTATTGACAGTCAAGCACGCGACGGATACAGCCGCCAGCTTACCCGTAATTACAACAGTCAACAATAATTACTGCCGTTGAAGTATGTCGGTGAGTTCCCAGTAGCAGCAGAATAGGAACTCTCCATCCTTTCCCACGAACGTCTCGCAAAAGGGATATTAGCAGTAGGATGGGTGAAAGCATACACCTGTGGAATTAGTAACACCTGCAGAGATAGTTGCTAGGTAGGGTGGGGTGGGGTAATGCCTCTAATCTTCGCTCGCAATTTATTTGCCAGACATGTAAACAAACATGAGTTATAGGAAAAACAACTGTAATGTCTACACATAAGGTTCAGTTCTAAAACTAACCAAAAGCTGAAACGGGATCCTATTACTAAGACTCCGCTGTCCGTCTGTCTGTCAGTCTGTCACCAGGCTGTATCTCATGAACCGTGATAGCTAGACAGTTGAAATTTTCACAGATGATGTATTTCTGTTGCCGCTATAACAAGATACTAAAAACGGAATAAAATAAATATTTAAGTGGGGCTCCCATACAATAGAAATTATTTGTTTGCCGTTTTTATGGATAATGGTACGAAACCCTTCGTGCGCGAGTCCGACTCGCACTTGGCCGGTTTTATTTTATGACTTTTTCAACAGTACTAAAATCAAATTTATTTACCTTTTCATAAAGTTAATGTTTGTTTAAGTGGAAATAACATCAATTGGAGACAAGGATATAAATAGACCCTAGAAATAATTATTTAAGAGCAAGGTGAAAATGTAAGTGTATTCTGATTTTTTATTTGCTAAATTAAATTGACAGCTGCGAACGCTCTTTTTTAAAAATAACTCGATAAAACTTAATAATATTATAAATGCGAAAGTGAGTTTGTTTATTTGTTTGTTACGCTTTCACGCTAAAACGGCTGAACAGATTTGGATGAAATTTGGCACATGGGTAGACCATGACCTGGAAAAGGAAATACCGTTTATCACGATATTCGAGTTACGAATAAATAAAATTGAAGTGTCTTTTTGTAATGTCAAAATAACAGCTTTCGACTAAATGCATAGGAAAGTATATACGGTACTTATCACAAAAAACAATGTTTAAAATTTTTGTCTGTCTGTCTGTTTGTTCCGGTTAATCTTCGAAACGGCTGGACCGATGTTGACGGCAGGTAGCTGATGCTATAAGTAGTAAATTAGGCTATATTTTAGAAAAGTTGGGTGCACGCCTTCGAAGCCGCGGTCTAGTCGTATATTAAAATTAAAATTACGAAAGTATGTTTGTTAGTTTATCTTCTTTTACTCAGCAACGAAACGACGTGATTTTTAACATAGACATAGTTTATGGGACAAAGGTAACATCTAAGGTTTATTTTTGAAAAATCCCGCACGGGAGCGAAGTTGCGCGAAAAAGCTAGTGGCATCATAGAATCAATTTACCGTTTGTCATAGCTATAAATCCCATTTTATTCATGTAATCCGCAAAATTATGTTTTTCACTTTGTAGTCGTCTCGATACTAAATCGAGTAAGTATCTAATGGCACAAGTAAAATAAACGCAATGATAATCTAGCCACAGGATGTTGTAATTGACCTGAAATAATCCGACATGGTACAGAGTATAAACATAAAACTAATGAAATAATATTTCAATGTGAATCAATTAGATAAATTGTAAATGCATTCTCAATCTTTATTACACTACCTTATTAGTAGATACAGCGTGTTTAAAACGGATACTAAGTGGAATTAGATTAGCTGTAATTGATACTTTTGTTGTTTAGTATCGTTTTATTATCACCTGCTCATAAATAGAGCAGTGACGTCACAGTGGTCGCAACATACGAGTTGTACGTCGTAGTTTCGACCCAACCAGGCAGGTGCTTTACTTTGTGTAAGTTATTTCATCACTACTGCTCTCAAAACGTTGAAGGAAAACATGCCTGATTAGAGAATGCCTAAGGCATTAAGTCCGACTTTGTACCTTATTGTGTGCGAGAAGTTTAAATAAATAAATAAAACTTGGTGAGGAAACCGGCATATCCTTGAACCAAAAATTCGAAGACATGTGACATCTACAAAACCACACTGGAATCGCGTGGTGGATTAGGACCCACTCCCTCTCACAGGATGGAGGCCTGTGTCCCAGAAGTGGGCTGATTATGCATAAAAGTTTCGCTTGTAAGAAACAAGATAATTTAGAGACTTTATTGGTAAATCACCACTGAGACATAGTAGCCATATTGAGATTACTAACGCGTTATAATGCTGCGAATGTCATCTATTCTTGTTTATCTTTTTTTGAGCTCGGAAGAACTTCCTTCATGTCGGACATTTTTTTTTTATGGGTGTGAAATTATCAAATAACTTCTCCCGCTCTGGGTGGAGCGGGAGGGCGTGTCAGACTCTTACTGACTAAAACCCACCCGTGTTCCTTCAGTTGCCTGTACGTTGCCAGGGGCCACGGTATCCCTTTCGGACTTTCCCGCAACCCCGGCAGGCATCGGTCCTATCGGACTCCTTCACTTGCTGACATCTCTTTGAGGCGCGCGTGGAACACAACGCGCTGTCGACCCGGGCCTGGTCCTTATCGGACGGCGAGCTACCCATTGCTCACCGTCCGCAAGCCCGCGGTGGCCGGGAATCGGCCTGCGTTTCCCGACGCCCAGGGCGTCTCATGCGGCGGCGGCGTCGGACATCAAACAGACATCACCATTTATTTCGGTCTATACATGCAAAATGCAAAATGATTCGTAATAGTATAACTTAATTAAAACTAGAGGCCCTGGCTAGTGCGGATCGGTTTATCAACTTAGTGAAAATAAAGTCCAGTGCACATAGCATGGGTCTCCGAAGGCTTTGATTTACATGGTACGTAATTTAAATGGTCGGTTGTACATACAAACTAGAACATCTTGTAATAACAGCTTATTATGGCTTCTGTACTTACTATAGATTATGCGTTTTATGTATTCATATTTTCTTTTATTTGACAGCGGTAAAGCATAAATGCCACAAAATCCTGTTGAAAAATGTTGCTCGCTTATCACAGTTTATTAGATTACCAAAAAAATACACAAGTAGTTCACACATCAATATTGATAACTTCCATAGTAGCTGGTAACGATTGTCAAAACACGAAACCTTTTGTATTTTTCATCTTTCAAACATTTCATGTATGAAAACATCAAATATCATTATTACTTAGTCACAGCAGGTACCTCTATGATACCTCCATCCTTACAATACCGCCGCAGGGCGTCTTGAGTTACCAATCTCGTATGATACGACATCACGCGCCGTATACGACTGCGGGAGGCCCGTTGGCACGATCCCGTGCGTATAACAAGAATTCCTAATTTCCTACGTCTCGTCTTAATGTCTCTAGTGCTTTTACGATGTCATGTTCCCCGCTTTACAATTTCGCTGTGGGGTATTTCTTGACTTTAACTTTGTTCTCACAAAATGATTCATTTCACGCTGGTTCCAGAGTAATCATGTTTAACTATTTAATGTTGGACAGATAATCTACATTGTAGGTACAGACAACAATAGATAACGATGTGCCTGTAAGAAATAATTTTGCACTGACTCAGCCGCTATTCTTTATTGTTGCTTTTATCACATTTCTAAAACTAATAGATGGACAAGATGCAGATGCGATGCCAAAGATTTGACACACACAACGTTGGTTGAAAAGGGAGTCTCCCATCATAGGAAAATGTGTTATCTCCGTGTGTTCAGTACGTAGATGTCTTTATAATTATAAAACAACATGCTGAATGTTTTTGAACACAGCCGTGGTTCTATTTGTCTGCCTGCATACTCACTCATCCCTTTTCTCGACTGTACTCAACTACTCAACAAACTATGTGACATCTTGTTATAAGGTTCACCGTTTTAATAAGCCTGTCCAGCTAGTAGTCAGATTGGTAGCTTGCCTGGTTGGTTATGCCTTCTAGCAAGTTGTCAACGCATAGTAAAATGTGTTACATCTATATTGTTCAGCACTTAGATGTCTTAATAATTATAAAACAACATGCTAAATGTTTTTGAACACAGTATGATTCTATTTATCTGGCTGCATACTCACTCATCCCTTTTGTCGACTGTACTCAACAATGTGACATCTTGTTATCAGGTTCACCGTTTCATTAAGCCTGTCCAGCTAGTAGTCAGTTTGGTAGCTTGCCTGGTGGGTTATGCCTTTGGTTTACTGACTAAGTAAAATGACGCACTAGCAAGTTGTCAACGCATAGTAAAATGTGTTATATCTTTATTGTTCAGCACGTAGATGTCATAATAATTATAAAACAACATGCTGAATGTTTTTGAACACAGCATGATTCTATTTATTTGGTTGCATACTCACTCCTCCCTTTTGTCGACTGTACTCAACAATGTGAGATCTTGTTATAAGGTTCACAGCTTTATTAAGCGTGTCCAGCTAGTAGTCAGTTTGGTTACTTGGCTGGTGGCTTATGCCTTTGATTTACTTACAAGTTGTCAACGCAAATTAGAGAAACAATGCTAAAGATTTGACTACTTAGCACACACCCAATATTGGTTGAAAAGGGGGTCTCCCGCCATAGTAAAATGTGTTATATCAATATTGTTGAGCACGTAGATGTCATAATAATTATAAAACAATATGCTGAATGTTTTTGAACACAGCATGATTCTATTTATCTGGCTGCATACTCACTCCTCCCTTTTGTCGACTGCACACAATAATGTGACATCTTGTTATAAGGTTCACCGTTTTATTAAGCCTGTCCAGCTAGTAGTCAGACTGGTAGCTTACCTGGTGGGTCATGCTTTTGGTTTACTGACTAAGTAAAATGACGCACTAGCAAGTTG
This sequence comes from Xanthia icteritia, assembly GCA_949128155.2. NCBI lineage: Eukaryota > Metazoa > Arthropoda > Insecta > Lepidoptera > Noctuidae > Xanthia > Xanthia icteritia. Next base: position 6,464,389 of record OX421942.2, on the reverse strand, counting down.
TCAACGCAAATTAGAGAAACAATGCTAAAGATTTGACTACTTAGCACACACCCAATATTGGTTGAAAAGGGGGTCTCCCGCCATAGTAAAATGTGTTACATCTATATTGTTCAGCACGTAGATGTCATAATAATTATAAAACAACATGCTGAATGTTTTTGAACACAGCATGATTCTATTTATCTGGCTGCATACTCACTCATCCCTTTTGTCGACTGTACTCAACAATGTGACATCTTGTTATAAGGTTCACAGTTTTATTCTAGTAAGTCTGTCCAGCCATGCTTATGCCTTTGCTTTACTGACTAAGTAAAATTACTTACTGTTGTGTTCTACGGACTAGCAAGTTGTCAATGCCTTGAAAGCTGGCACGCTATGGCATTGTTTAGTGACTGTTAAGACCTTGTTTGAAGCAGTCTTACCTATGTTGTAGAATGGAACGTTTATCTTGCAGTGGACGTTGAAAAGCAGCTATCAAATTCGTCAAAAATTAAATCTGTTTTCAATTTGTGTTTTACCTTTACTCAGGTTATTCCATGATTTGAGTATGTAAACGATTTTCTGACAGGCAATATGGTATACTTGAATTCAACTTTATTGGATGATTGCAGTTACTATATGTTTTGATTGTGTCTATGATGTAGGTAGGCCAGCACATCAACCTACTACAATCTGTCAAATTTCTTGAATAGATTTTCAACTTTATCACTAAAGTATAAGATTCAAAGTTGATTGGGAAAATTTGACAGTTTCGGGTAGGTTGACCTGCTGGCGTCTGTATACTGTACATTTTATACGTACCTTATATTTGAAGATGTTCTCAAGACCATCTTACACTATTCTGATACAAAATTCCTACCCGCTAGTCGCATCTACATATGGGGCTTCTATAAACTGAAGTAACTTCCGATTCCATATTATTCATCTGAAGTATCATTAACATGGTTTGAGCAAGTGTTGCGGTCGACCCTATCGGGGTGGTGCGGTTAGGCCGTTCACACACTCGGATGCATATCCTCGTCGTATGCAACGACGCATGCTGCATATTCTGCAATTAAATCAATTATAAATTAGTTCAACCGCATGGTGTACCTTATATTTATGTGGGATAATTAAGGGACTTATGATCTGTTTGTGGTTAAAATGCCGAAGTTTTTACATGGTAGGCGTCCTTATGTCTATATCCTGTTAGGTAGGTACTGGTACGATATTTTCTGAATTTATATTAACCTTAAGGTAATTAAACAGGGATGTAGATGCTCTATTTAACTAGCACGGGTCAAAACGACAAGCCTGTTACCGAAGGTCGTGGTTGACATTTAAGTGTGCCACATATAAATTGCCAATTCGACACACAATGCTATATTCTTTAGATGTACTAACCAAGTAGATGCAGTACCAGTGCAGGTAATGCACAAAACAAAGTGTTATTCTTGTTACGTAGGTTATTTTCATTTCATAAGAGCACATCATTATTAATTATAACATCAAACAGGACTTGTCCTATACCTAATTGATTAAATCTTGTCATGAAATAGTGTCAGGATAAATAAATAAAAATTATTTATTTCAGACATTACAGTCCATAGATTGTTAGGAATTAGTAACAATTTGTGCTTATCTGCTATGTTAGTAGATAACTGTTTCTTTACTATATTAAACCTAAAGCCACCTCCACCAGGTGCCTCTGGATGAGGCAGTCCGGTCGCGCAACAATCATCTTCAGGATGCCATTCCGACTGTTACGTAAACGTTGTAGTAAGGGTGCTGCTTTCTTACGCATAATGGCATGAAGGCCATCCCTATGTGCTTCCGCAAACATGCTCGATGCACTCCAACGCCACGGCAGCCTCCTGAAGGCGTTGTTACATTGCACACGCAGGACGCTGTAGGCTCGGCTCGTGTGTGACCCACAGACCGCTCGAGTAAAAAGACTGGCAGAACGCCTTAATTAAACTCACTTTAACATCTTCTGTACATCGAGCGAACCTGCGGGCAAGCATATTGCCCCTCACCGCCAACGCCCTGCGTCTGCGCTCTATGTCGTCGTCATCCCGTAAGTCACCGGTGACAACGTGGCCCAGGTACTTAAAATTATTCACAAATTTACAGTTATATTATATTACTCAAATTATATGACATAATGAAATTTGTTATATTTCTTCTTCTCATTGGGGCGCTATTAGCCGTTATCAAGCTAGGAACAATAAGCAAATGTTCATATTATATAAATTGTCCGACACATAAAGTTGCATCAAGTAGCACCGTGAGAGAATCGCCTTATACCGCTTCGGCGTTCACGTAAATTTGATTGATGAAAACGTCCCACATTCCGCCGGCCGAACTTAATAATTCAAGGAACAGGTAGAAAAAACGGGCGCGCCTGTTACCACGGCAATTTGACTGGGTCCCGTACGTAATTGATAATTTTATTATACATAACTATTATGTAATTTTGGTATTAATGATATGTTTTTTCCAGTAATCGTAATTGAAAATAACAAGTTTAAAGTTTTACCCACTTTAGGCTTTTTACTTCTCCAAGAATTTTCGTACACACGTGCTTTGACGCCTTGAGTAAAATATGATATGATTACCCTTTCTTCTATCTCTACTGATCGGCTTCTTATTGCCAGTTTAGTGTTCAATTTACAAACTTATTAAATTCCTACTGTTATTACTTGGGATTTAAATGTGAATCGTATAAACAATTAATTAATAGAGCTCCTTAACATATAATGAATAACTTAATTGGTATGCATATTGACATAGGCATGTGCTATACCTATCGAGAAAATTTTCTCCTTAAAATACCAATTACCGATATATTTTACCGCGATATATTTCGATGTTTACCACGGGAATTGCATACAAGGTCTAAGGTCTTAACACATTGGTTGTCGGTTAGTAGGTCAGTTATGTTCGTTCAACGCTTCGTCTTGTGAGGTGTTTCTTTTTTGTTCATTATTTATCATAACATCACGCCTGTAATCCCCGAAGGGTTAGACGGGGGTGTATCTATAGTAAGCCCACGTTTCGCCAGTTATGTCTAAGTTTCATGTACATAATAGGGGGCGAGCCTATTGCCATCAACCGGCCACAAATCCAGACTCCAGGCTGCTATTGCGAAAATCTAAAAAATCTAATCGATCAATCTTGATTTGAAAATTCTGCTTAAAAATATCTACCTACCTGTTATCTCTTTGTTTGTAGATACATATCATGATACTTAAGAAGTCTAAAGACAAAATTATACACAATTAGCTTATAAAAAGTCAATTTCAGAAATCTAATCTTTTTATTTGTAACTTGGACTTTCTATATCCTCACACTTTTTACTTTTTCAATGCTCAACGAACCCTAAATCACCGCGGCTCTCAATAGCGCCAAAACCACGATAAGGTTGACTCTCTGCCCCCAAAACTGTATAAATAATAATTTATACAAAAACCCAGTACGGTCTTTCCTCTTATACATTGTGGAACAACCCAGTTATTAAGGCGTTGGATATTACATATTACCACTGGATAAATTATTGCCTTATACATTTAATATATTAAAAATAAAAAGTATTTTGGGGAGTGTGGTGCCAGTATTGTGTTCAAGTTTTTTGAAAAAGTTTTTGGGCTTTTTGGTCAATAAATTAAGATGTTTGTTCATTGTCAATATTAAACTGGCTTGTTTAGTGTATGAAGGATATTTTTTGAGTAGAAATAACCTACTAAGAATATTTTTATGAAGCTTAGCGAACATTAATTAAATATTTTTACTGCTTTGTCTTTCTTGCAAACAATTGTTTTGAGAAACTTGATATGGCTGGCTCAAGATTATTTTACAATTTATTATCAATTCTCAAGTACAGATATTGCAAAAAATGAATTTTCTTTTTTGATTTCTAGTCCATAAACATAAACTACCTTACTAACACTGAATATTTAGCACTCACGCCGCAAAGACAACAAAAACATGACAATTTATGTGCCACGATTTATGTAAAGCGTCATTTTAAATTCCACGATTTTAAAATCGATGTCACGCGCAATCACATACTAGTACATTTCAGTGCTCGTAGTATTATTAGGGGAAATCGGACCGATGTATTCGATATTGAGATCTAATCGAGTCGGCGCGTGCGACTCGATCTCGATCACAGCACGCATGCGTACGGTGGCATGATGACGCACTTTCGTTTCGAGTAAAAATGTATTGGATGTGCTTTTTGAAAATTGGTTTCGAGAAAATTGTCCACAACTATGCGTATCATTTATGAGTATCGGTTGTCTGATGATTTACTTATTTTGTAATATGCCACTCTGGATTTTGTTGCCTTATTATAAATTCCATTGCATCGCAAGAGTTACTAGAAGAAAGCTGTTCTGCCACTTTCCTCTGATTTTATCGACCAAAAAAAAAAAAAAACTCAATAATAATATAAATATAATAATAATCTGCTCATTAATTCATAAAAAAGCGAACAGGATAAGCCCAATACGCAGACAAACAAATACCTACTCAACAAATATTTGAACATCTCATGGACGAAACGCACTCTAACCGTTAGCCTCGCATGTTGGCCAAACCTATTTACCATGTATACCAACTATTTGCCAAGCACACCATCTATTTGCCAAGAACACTGATATTTGATATAACCATCACTTACAGTAACGGGCTTTACTTATTATAATGTCGCGGAAACGACTGGGACACACATAGTATTTGTGTGGCCGCCTGTTACACCGGCTTGTAAAATAATTACTTGTCATGAATTTTCTGTATGTCAGTCTAGTTATGTGTAAACAGTAGTTATTATCGTTGACGCATATGCATATTTTGTATAATTTCAATATCCACATCACAGTAACTAGGACCGAAGGTAGGACGTTGAGATTTTGCATGGTCATGAAGTTGAAAATATGTTGCGATGTTCCCGTCTTTCCATATTATGCAGCTGTTAATTAAATCTGCTTCTGTTAATGCGCTAGGATCGATAATTTGCAATTTGTTAGTGACAGTTAAATAAGTTGATGTTGTAATAAATTATTCCTACCTGGATTTTTACAAGCCTGTATCGTATCTGGTTTCTGCATTTATTAACTTTTTTTCTCAGGCCTAGTTGCCAAGCCTAGTCAAAGTTCAGCCACATCATCATCGTAAATAACAGACATATCTTGGGCACTTTTCATCACAATTTGATTTAGCTGTTTAGCTTACTTTAGCTGCTGATTTAGGCTCTACTGCACGTGTCCTATTTCATTCCAATACTATTCTTATTCTAATTATTTTTATATCTTTCAGTTGACTATGTTCAAAGTCACCGTTACGTTACATTGTGGCAGGTAGAAAACTCATACTGTAGCGAACTTCACGGTCGGCTGCGGAAATTCTGCTATAACAAGTGCCGGCCAATGAAGACATTATTCTATGGACACCCGTTTATTATGCTAACTCCTACTTTGTGCTGTCAGTCTCAAGTTTAACTGAAGTTTGCTTAGCCATAAACAGAGTAACTATGATTTGCTTTCGTCTGATTGGAGATTATTTCTATCTATTACAGTCGGTCTGTTTACTTAAAATGGAATATTGAGTCAAACTCAAACTCAAACTCAAAGCATTTATTTCAATTAAACCATTTACAGGCACTTTTGAATTGTCAAAGAGTCGGTCAGTTAGTCAGAAAGTTGAAGCTAGTTGCCCATTCCAAAACGTAGATCTCTATGGAGAAGAACGGGCAAGAAACTCCAAGGACACTCTTTTAAATATAGAAATTACAAAATCCTGGGTACATTACTTTTGTTGCTTCTATATGTGAGAACAATGTAAAATAAAATAATAATCAAAAACGATTAAAAATATAAGATTAAAAATAAGCAATGGCAGATAAGAGATGACCAGTCTCAACCGACGGCGCCCGTTCACGAACATGACGCGTGGATCAGCACCATCCAGCTCAACCATTTTGTAGGGAACCGAATGATCCAACACACTCGCCACCATCAGCGAGACATTTAAGTGAGCATGACATACTCTCAACTGCCATGCTCTTTCAAGTCAACATACAACAAAACAACATAGTAAACGGCTCCATGGTACTCACATTTACAAAAATTGAAAAAAAAAATGCTTCTAAATTATACAAAACTATAGTTTGCAATGAATTTGTGAAATTAAAAGAATTTTACTACCAAAAAGAAAAATAAAAACATTATTAACTGAGTAAATCTTAGCTGTTCGGATGACTTCTTCAATCTTTGGTTTGTGTATAGGTCTTGGGTTAAATACCTCAATCTTTCCGATATCCAATAACAGTTGATTGGATTTATAAATCTAAGTTGTGTTGACCATAGCATTTCGTATGACAGTGTGACTATATACGAAAAGTTTAACTTCATATATACTTAAAACAATATATTATATTATTGTTAACCATTAATTACAGGGACATCCAATTACTGAAGTATTATCTCCTTGTAATAAATCTATGTATTGACAGCCATGGTTCCGCAGGGCGAGAAATAATTAATAGTTTTCATTTTTCAATTTATCTTGATGTAATGGAATTTACGATTAATGGCGACAGATGTGTTTCTAATTGAATGTTATGTGTGTGCTGTATCTTTTGATGAAAAAGAGTTTTTTAATTGCCGAAGTTTCGAAGTGTTTTTGTTGATTTATGGGAGGTATACTATCTACACGTTAAGGTGTTAATCAGAAGCGGCTGGCCAGTGTCCGTATGGATTGAGGGGCCGTGTCTCATATTTAAACTAGCGGGTACTACCAATATTTACTAGTAAAGTAGCCGATTTTGTAGGCCCAATCCTGGCATTTGTAGTAAAAACGCTGGCCAATGTGTTACTACTATGTTTTAGCTTATGCTTCAGTCGGATATTTTTTATGAGAGTACCTAAGTTTAAAAATAGAGTTCGTACGTAGGAATACCTTTATAATCAAGAGGACACCGTAACATAAATGTCGTTAATCATTTCCTAAAAGGTAACTTATTTTTTCTACGAAATGGTTTATGTTAATAGGAAATCTACCCAATGTCTTTATAAACTTTGATTAAGTCATTTCAGAGAAAAAAAATTACTCGAAATTGTAAGTCTTCTTAAGATAGTGATCGACAATTCACACTTAGCCGTCACATCGCATTCGATATTCAAATACACCAATAAGATATACGCATATTTATATCCCATGACCTCGGAACATGATGTTATACAACACTGACATTGGCCATGAATGAAGAAAAGAAAGTTAATACAAGTTACATTAATTTATAATGTGGTTATTAAGATCCGCTTGGCGAGACTGGGTTTTGATTTAAAACATCTGCGTTTGAACTTCTAAGAGGTGGAGCCATGTTCTTTTAAAGACGTATAGTAACATATCACAATGTTATATTGAGTAAATGATATGAATTGATAACTTTAAAAGCTGTATTTTTATTAGACTTAGCTTTTGCATAGCTGAAGAAAGTTATTGATTTTGTATAACTCAGATAAAGCCGAAATTTAGTTTTTAGTTAAAAATAACAGAACTGAAATAAATGAATAATTGTAAATTAGACAAGGTTGAGGACAACGTCTAGCCGTAATAAAACTGTGACGCTTTAAAACCAGAAGTCATATATTCCAGTCATTAAATTGAAGAAATGAGACATCGAGTATTTGATCTGACGCATCTGTTTGCCGAACGTGATTCTTTACATAAAAAGAAAGCTTATCTTATATTTTATGTTATTACAACAGATCCGCTTCCAACATTTCGATGTTTACCTACTGGCAGACAAAGTAATTAATTACATTTTTCTGCCTAAACGATCAGAAAAGATCAAATAAATCTTAATACTCCATTATCTTTTATCGCGTTGATTGATCCCAACAATATTCTATCTAAAACTAAACCAGTATTTACATAAACCAGTACTGTGTTTCCTTTTCAAAGAGAAACAATAATCTTATCACCCTTCACATTTAATACCGACATCGCGGTAAGTCTAAACCTGTCACTATCAGATCTAATAACAATATTCTTCTTAGATGTAAAGCGACAAATGCAGCAGATTACCCATCGCCGGCATTGACCGTGATCGTTATCTACGAGAAAGCAAATTGTGCCGTCGTTAATACAAGCGGCTTCGTCTAAAAACTAGTTTAGACTCTTAGCTTATTCATATATTTTCACTTATGTAAATTATATAAATTCTGTTGCTGCTCCTGTGAACTATTCATCCGGTTGGAAACGCATTAGCACTCAAATGGTTATGATATTCTTTAAATGTCAAAATAGGAAAGCAACGGTTTTGTGGTTTTAGTTTTGGGAATATATCTCACGCGCGTTTAATTTTAATCTGTTTTTTATGGTCATATTATGCATCTAAAAGGCCAAATAGTGTAGCGAAATAATATATGGCAAACGAAAATCTTCCATAATTCCGTAAAAACCATATAGCCTTTATCTAATCGATGGTTTTGGGACAAACAAAGATATTATTTGAAACTTGTCATATATATGTTACTTTATTAATGGCATCAACGGCGCTTCTTAGATTAGGAAGCTTAAATTTCAACGAACTGTTGAACCTTTTATTTATTTTGTTTAATTTATTTCGGCCATGCCTCAAAGATAACTGTAGTCGTTTACAAATGATGGCATTTCTAATTCAGCTATTAGTAAAGAGTGAGCTTAATCTCTGAGCCTGTCCGAGTATATAGTTGTTGTTAGCAAGGAGAGTAATGGCAAAGACCAAAAGTTCAGAGAAAGGATTCCGCCAAGATCGTGAGTTCTACTCCCGGTTGCTCGTACAATTATTGGTGCAATGTTAGTGAGATTAAATGGCGAAATAAATTCGATTTAAATATGGCTTTCGTGTGCTTACTGCGACTGGTTTAGTTGATCGCTTATACCACGATTATGTTTGCCATTTCTTTCAGTTCACCGTTACTCTTGTAACTTATGGTCGTCTGCTGATCGTTATTTTCATAGAATGTCAGATTTAGCTTTTCCATTAAATCTTCTTTTGATATTAGCTTTTACGGTTAGATCCAATATCTTCTCTTTATCATTGCGACAGTTTAGTGTTTGAGGTTCATTGACTGATTCAGGTCCTGCTTTATTTGGTTCTCAAGTATGAATGTTTAACTATGTACGTTTATTAACAGTTCTCTTTTTCTTTTCAGGTCCAAAATGGCATCTGATGTTGCGTCAAATATAAGAAAGTCAACAGTTTTATGGCTAATTTTAGCCTTAACGAATGTGAGTAATTTTGAGTGTTTATAAAAAAAAAACTATCTGATTCGTTTCCCGCGTGCATCTGAGCTAAAGCGTGGATATATATAATTTTTGAGGCGAGTGAAATTTGTTTGAAACTAACAGCCTGACACCAAAGCGTACCCTAAACGTATTAATCTCATAGAACGGAGAACATTTCCCAAAATGTATTACAAAGAATATCCCACAAAAAGATAAGGGTTTTAAGAGTTTCCCTGACTTTGTTTGACCCCAGGAACTAGTGGGAGAGCAGCTCTTTGTGCCGCTCTCAGATAAATTGTAATGGACTGACACAGCCTCTGAGGCACCGAAGTCACTTGCAATTGTATTTTACGACACATGGCAAGGCTTTGGAGTCACGTTGGAAACGAATTCAACATAGGTAATGGGAGTTACGGAGAATTTGAAAAACAAGTTTGTAACGTTACTTAGTTCTTTGTATTTAAGCGAAGTAGGGTTGAAGGTAAGATAAGTACCTCAATATCTAAGCAAGGAAGTTCTGAACATAACTATAAGTACTCCTCTGCCTAACCCTTTGGAGATTACAGGCGTGATGTTATGTAATGAATATTTATCAGGTTTTGTAGCAAATACAGTAGAATTGTGTGAATGTTTGTTCTATCAAAAATTATGAAGCACATGATGATGGACGCTTTGAAAATCTTTCTAATAGTGTTAAAAATAGTACCCATTAACAGCTCCGTAATAACATTAGAAAGACAAATCTCTCGGTTTCACAATGAACTATTATTTTACATTTGCCCGTTTGGCTAGACTATAATTTAGAAATCATCTTTTGTTCAGTACCACAGCGAACAGCAAAATTATCGAAATGACTCGTATTATTCGAGTTAAAAATATCGAGAAGAATTATTACTTATTAGGTACGTTGGTTCATATCACGCTTTCATTTTCTTTTTGAAGCGTGAGAAAGAATTATTGAGTTTAAAATGCCGTAATAAAGAGTAAAATTGGAACCAATTCTGGACGGTTATAAAACTAAATAATATTTTTTATAGTGTTTGATTCTGATTAAAGATTGTTATTGATTGATGTTCAATTGAATATAACACTCATTGCTGTATGTATCTAAATTGGTTTACGACTGTTTAATTGACGCATTAATAATTTGTATACGTACAAAATATGATGTATGAGGAACAGTTAATCTTACGAAATACTGTTCAATTTTTCTCGGTACCAATTTGAGCTACATATTTTCCGGTTAGAACCTCAAAATTGTTTGTGTAAATGTAAAATTCTTGCTCTAGTTTGATGTGATCATCTTTTTTGTAACAAGTTGGTAAAGTCCCGTTTTATTCGTTTACAAAATTATTTGTATTTAGATTTTTATTGTATCAAATTTTTAGGGTTTCGTAAATTAACGTCAAATACGTACGTCTATGGTTCCTTGGAGCTCTAAAAAAATCAAGCTTCTAAGTCAACACAATAAAAAAGACCATTTGTGACACAACAAGGCCAAGGCCATTTGCCAACAAGGCCATTTGTGTAACATATTTTAATACTCGGAAATAAATCAAAACCTTAGGGTACTTTCCATAGACCTAGATTCATGAAATTTGGCAAGAAGCAACATCTCACAGCACAAGTAAAGGAAAATGTCCGAAAATCGTAATTTCATCGCATAAAAATAAAATTGTTTGCGATTACAAACTTACATTTGCAGTTGGAGAAATGACCGGGACGTATATCGATGTATGGGATAACATTTTTTCAACTACAAAGTTAAGTTTGTTCTTGGGATAAATTCATCTCAACTACGGAACCCTTCATTGTGCGTGGTTGACACGCATTTGGCCGGTTTTTTTGGAGTAGGTCTATTTCAATTTATTCTATTTCAATAAAAATATGAAATTAATCCAAATTCAAATCTCAATCTTAGAAGCTTCGTCAAAGCTCCGTTTACAACAAAAACCCGACCTAGTAGAGCATTGAGTAAGCAGAATCGAAACGCCGTCCTTGGTGAGGTCGACGGTCTTAGCCGGCCAAATGCCGTTGTCTCAACACTGAGTACAACAGAACGTAAGATCGTGACTTTCTCATTTTGCCGGGTAGCTGTGTTCAGTGTCCGCTCCATTTGACGCGGTGTCGTCGCATGCGCGTCCGGCGACACACATAGCGGACATATCGCACGCCAACTGGACCAAGTTTGTAAAAACATACGGATAGAGTTAGTACTGTTCGCAGAAGCAGAAGCCCGGCTCAATTAATTTTCAATCGGTATGTTTGTCCTTTTGCTTGGTTTGTGGTTTAGATAGGCGCTTAGTGATCCAGGAATTATACTATTAATCATATATTATGTTGTTAAAATACGACGAGTTTTTTAAATCAGTTTTTATTATTGTCGGTTATTTATGTGAATCTCTCTGAAGTCTGCAAATCGGCAAATCTGTTTATTACAAACAGATTTGCCAGTAGGAAAAATTAATTGAAATATTATCCTATTTAATTTTGGCTATTTCATAATTTAAATTTAAGCCATGGTTTTTGTCATTCTTTTTATAATTCAATAGATTGCTCTCATTGGTTTTCAGAATTGAAATATTATTCAAATATTTTTTCCATCAGTACCAAGCGTTCCGGATTCTGCGCAATAACGTTAAATGGATAGTTGCTACTTATTTCAGACTAAAGAATTCCAACCATTTATAAAACTTCTACAGGCTAAGTACTTAAGGCATTTTAATGATATTTTTTATTACTTAAACAGATATTAACTTCTTTTTCCAATAATAAAATTGTCCCCTTGAAAATAAAGTTTTATGAGTTATGCTTATGAATTATGAACATGGCTAATTTTCAGCCTTTTATAGAGGTATTATTTTATATTTATTACTTGTTTTTATTGATGATAGTATTGCGAATGAAGAGTTTACTGGCATTGGATAAGATCTTTGACAAGCATTGGTTCATAGGTGTTTAGAGTAGTGATTCGCAAAGTTGACTGGACTGTGACCCACCTAACAAAAGCTTCCAAATTCGGGACTCACCTCTAGACAGCCAAGAAGAAAAAAAAACGATATAATTTCTGAATAGGCCCTTAATTTGATTGACATAAGCTGTGTTTATATACCATATCACCAACAAGACATTAACCTTTCACCCGTCTTTCATTTTGTGCCCACAAAAACACACAGTTCTAAAAATAAACCAAACAATAGAGTTTGAGCCCGGATACCCGTCAACGATAACACATAATGGTGTTTAATGAGCTCGTATCTGCAACCACAGAATTGCAACCATAACACGGAAGGTACTTAACTCAATATAGCCTGGTTGGTAGGGCTACTCCTTTTGCATGTGTCGGGTAAATAATGCTGGTCTAAAAAGGTTTGCACATCTTGTGAATTTCAGTTGTTTAGTTAGAAAGACGACCTACACAAGATCGCGGGGAAGGCCTGGATGAGAATCGCACAGACCAGGGAAGCATGGCACAAACAGGAGGAGCCAGAGAGTGGAATAAGGCTGTCAATGGTAATAACGATGATCATGAGTTAAAAAGATAGAAAATATGTTTTATGGTCACAGAAACTTGTGCATATAAAAAATATAAGTTAGCTCGAATACTTAGAAAACAAAATAAATATAGTAGGTAGTCAAAGTAGTCGGTAGCTGCACATCATGACTGTGACCAGAAGGCATCCACTCAGAATGATAACCCGTATGGAGGACCCACAGCACAGTTGAAACAGGGCTTTTAAATGTTAACAATAATATATCTATTGGCTCTTGTGATACAGGAACTCCTAGTCAAGAAGAGCCAGAGTTACACAGATGTAAGAGTCTCTGAAGTGAAAATAAATAAATCTATATGTAGGTCTATCTATTCGAAACCATATTTGAGACGCGAGATTTTAGAAGCTTCCATTTGAGATTTGATTACTTTGTTATTAAAAAGCTCTTGTGGTTAATTCTATTAAATAAGAAGTATTTGATTTTCTTGCAAGTGGTGTAAAGCTTTTGGTTATAGTAATAAAGTAAATGCGTATATTTGTTAGGTAAGATTATATATTCATAAAATACTTATTATGCAATAAATATATACATACTTATATTTTATACACACACATACACATACACACCATCATCAGGTTCGCACTATTTCCACGTTGACAACCACTATTTATGATGTGATGGGGGGCTTGGAGTTCTGAAAGACAGGCCTAGGCTTAGTTTAGACTCCAGATCTCCCACAAATTACAAGTTTTTGCCAAACTACCTGTCAAGTTATGCTACAGTACAATTTATACAGCTAAACAACTAAACAATAAGAATAAAAAAACTTTCTTTACATGCCTACTATATTGTAGATTTGTACGGTTAGAAGTAACACTTTGTTTAAAATGAAATATCTTTAATATAACCTATTTATCTCTGTGAAACTGAAAATAACTAAGTTTAAGTGTTAATAGAACAGGAGTTAGATTGTTCAAACAATAGTTCGTATAAAAATCCCATAGAAAGAAGGACGTTCAGTTTCTCCCGAATTTTAACATTTTCCGGGGAACTGTTCCAATTATTCTTTCCATAAGAACCTAATTCGAACTATTACGAAAGTCATTCTCAAGTGACTCGCTTACCAACGAATAGCATTTCATTTAATTTTATAATATTATTTTTTATAACATTGATTTTACATTCTGTGATTACTTGAACTCACACACTGACTTATTAGTATTACTTGTTAAAATGTTAGGAATATCGTCTACTTTTACAATGTTTGTAAATATGTGAGCACCATGTATCTATCACATAATTAATTTATCTGTCATTGCCTCATTTTTCATTCTTTTTACTTATCGTGGTCTTATTCTAGATGCCCGATGCATTTAGAATAATTTTTCACATATAATTATATAATTAATGTATACAAGATTATGTGAAAACGTTTTAAAAGAGTAACGGTGGAGTTTCTTGCCCATCCTTCTCTATACACGCTAGAAATGCCTTTTGGAAGGGGAGACTAAAATCAATTCTGTATTTTAGTAAATTTTGACTTTCAAAAGTGGCTTTTATGAGCCTAATTGAAATAAATTATTTGACTTTGACTTTATAATAGATTATTTGTAGCCTTTACCGCTAATGTAATTTAGCCACCTTTAAACCCATGGAATTTATGCTAAACGTTTTCGTTATCAATTAGTGGTTGCACACTAATTATAATTATATTTCCGTCTCGTTAGCCGCTAGGGATGACAGCCGAGAAATTGTCAGATGAAAAAATACGACATTCTACGAAAGAGCTTTTAACATATGCCCATAAAAACTTATTATAATGTATTTAAATAAGTAGGTGTGAGTTATTGCAGCTATTTAAATGACTGAAAGACTTTCTGTAGGCTAGATGTTTATTGTTGAAGACTTTCTCTTTTTTTCTGTCAAAAAGAATTTCACTCTAAAACATAGAGTGAAATTCTTTTTGACAGAAAAAATGAAGGGCTTATTGAGTTTATTCCAAAATTCAATGTCTATTGACGTTTCTGCAAATTGTACCTATACATAATGTTTAAATTGACAGGTTGTTCCGCTTGGGTTGTTCGATTTCTTATTCCAATTCATCGATTATGAAATTGTGCAGTTTCGTATAAATCGTCATTAGTTTTATTTGCACCACTGACAAAGAAATCTCAAAAGAAAAAATATCGCAAAGATCAATTTTGGAAATTGCCAAACACAAAACTAACCAATTTCTTAAATTGCCAAACGACAAAACGGCTGTAAAAAAAAGTTAAAGGTCAAAAATACAATTAAATCAGCGGCTAAAATGTTTAAAGTAATTAATAAGAAATTCGATGATTGATCAGATAAGATGTTGAATTAATATCAAAGCACAGTTGAAGTGACTTAGGTCAAGATCGGTCGAGAATCTCAAGATTGCAGTACGGAGATAGGAGGAAATGTCGACACGCTCACTGATACTAAAAGTTTTGACTAAAGACTTTCTGAAATAAGAGAAATTAATATAATAGCTTAGTGGTTACATAAGGTTTAATTAAAAAAATGTACATCAAAGTGACTGTGAAAAAGAAAAGTTCACTCGGATGAATGATTCATATCGAGAGAAATTGCAAGACTTTCGTCTAGTATTACTAATTTCACACTATCTTTTAAATAGTGAAAATCCTCTTCTAGTTTCAAACTTCTGTCAATGAAACAATATGATAGCCCGAGTATTTAATCCTGTCACGTCAAAAATCGCCCAGTTGATATTTAGCCCGTCATTAAAAAACCTTTTGAATAGGGATGAAGCCTGGGTCAAAAAAATAAATACTATTTTGTCCGTCAGTCAGATAAACAAAAAATATTAGACTCGTATTTTTTGCTTTATCATATTAATAAAAATTACTTAGATAAAACATATTAAAGTTGGGGGTCGCTACGTCACAAGTAAATATAAAATCTACATACTCGTGACGTCACAGCACATTTTAACTCAATGTATCGCCGTGATAACGTAAAAAAATACGTGTACGTTATTTTTTTACAAATTTTTTTTTGGTTGTCATGGAGAGAACAAAAAAAAAAATTGTCATCATCCCTATTGTGGTGAAGCTTTGAATAATAGTACATTACTGTGCGGCCTGCAACTAGGATTCATGGACGATTGTGATTCAAACTAAGTAAATTAATTATAAATTCCAGAATCAATGACGAACAACGATAATTTTCACGCACCTATATGTTCATTTGCTTTTTATTTACTTTAAACAGCTCTATTTGCAAGCCAAATCGAAATTTAAATAAAATCGTTGATAATTTACCTCCTTGGTTGCCATGTGTTGAAAATAGTTCGTTTCATTTTTAAATAACACGACAGCTATGAGTTTTCATAGTAATTTATTCGGCCGCTAAACACGACAGTTATGGATTTTCATACAGACATTGCCGGCCGGGCGCTCGCATGTATTCGACCAGAGCCGCAACTGCGATTTATCTCGAAGAATGTTTTCAAAATAATTTTCGAAATTCCAAGAATTTTTAGGTAAAGTTTATTGACATCATTATATGTAATTTTACTAACAAGCTCTTCATGTTCCCCAAAAAGCTCTTAAACAATTTCGCATGCATTATCTAAAATCGCGATGCACACACTAAGATATTCCCACCAAAACTGCATCCTTAGCCAACCCTGCGCCCGCATCACGTCGCCGTCAAACGTCCGTTACTACACGTCCTGCCTAACACGTAATGGTTTGTGAAAGTCGTGTGAACCCCAGATGTGACCCATTGTGCCCCACGTACGATCACCTCAATTATCTACAAGTCTACAACTAATTACTCAACGACATAGTTAGATAGATTCCAGTAGTTCCCTTCTCGCAAATCGAACCGGCGAATCGTCGACGTGAACGATTAATTGCTTTTAAATCAAATGAGATAATTACAGTACTTACCTATAATTTCCATCGAATGTAGGCAAGTTAATAGCTGATTTTTATTGAGCATTAATTGACTTCTGCTAAATGAGTTAATTAGACCGGTTGCTTGAACTTTTTGCGATTTTCTGTGTTCGACAAGAGCGGGCGAACTTTGAGGCTGGTCGGTAGTAGTAAAGTCAGTAGCTTTAATGGAGAAAAAAAATTGAATCGCCCACGACGATATAATCATGTTTAGGAGAGTTGGATGTCTTATAAGATGATGTCATAAATATATTTCGAATAACGGAGAACTTTTTATTAATGAATGAATTGCCGAGGTTTCCCTTTAATATATAGTCCTCCAGACCGTATTTCGGCCACGGCAACCAATCTCAACAGAGTCTAGCCTTTGGCGCGGGAGATATTATAGTGCACAAGTGTGTGCGCAGACACAGATGCACTCTCTCTTCCCTCACTCTCATAGTCCGATGGGACGGCAATCCGACCGGAGAGAGATCAGGAGATCCCTTTAATAAACAGTATTCAAAATTAACTTGGCAGTGCCTTCAGCTTTCTTCACGTGCATCCTAGAACTGATTTCACTACGAGGTTACTAGTTTACAGGCTTGTAATGAAGCAGGACCTGCAATTGCACGCACTGCATCTCCCATGAATAAAAGATTAGACAGCCTAGCGAACAATAAGAGGGAGACGCGTGATCGGAATGACGGAATCGTAACGGTCACGAAATTTGCCTATCCGCGTATATGCAGATCTTACGGGGCGTATGACGCTTTGACGTGGAATGCTAACGGTTGGTATACTTCGACAATGAATCTTGTCACATAGGTTTTACTATTGAAAGTAATATGGAGCCGGTTTTTGAAGATGTGCGCACGCGCGTTTCGTGGCGAGCGCATTAACGTGGACACGTGAGGTGGCATTGATGTGACTTTTCCTGAAGAGTGGTTGAGGGTTGAGTATAGAGCGTAGAGGTTAGGTGTAAGATTTAAATCAAGCCTACAGTAGGTTTCATATACAAACGCTTGACAGGTATTTGTGTCGACAGTAACCGCTGCTTGATTATTTATTTTACTAGGAGTGAGGTCCCCATAACTCACGTAATATTACTTGAACTCTCGACCTCTCGGTCGACAGCGAACCCCGTCGCCTCCGGGCCTATTGTCTGCATATCTGAGTAATATTACTGCTCATAAACACGTCACCTTTCACAATTATTAATTAAGTTTAATTTATCGCCTATTTTACGACCTTATCTTAATGGGAAAGTTGTTGAGGAAAATAATTTATAAAAAAAGAGAATAGATGCGATTTAAGACGTGAACTTGATATTTACGCACTGACGTGCGTAAACAGGTTACTTAACAGTAACCTACCTATAGTATTTAAACAGTATGTTAATTAAAGAAACTAGTATAACGTCCATACATGCTAAAAATATATATATTTTATTTTTTTAAATAATAAAATATATATATTTTTTTTAAATATTGATACGTAAAAGAAACACTGTATACGCACAACGTACGGTAGTAGGCTGTATGTTGTAGTACGGCTGTTTTGGGCATATCCAATACGGTAGGTACTATTTAAACAGGATGTTTCGAATTTATTGTCATTTAATTTACTATGCTGATATTTTTTATTTTTATCTATTCTTCTATTAATGATATACATAGATTAACGAGTTTAAGGGATCGTCCTCTGTTATTTAACAGTACATGAGCGACCAATTTTCCCAGGATATGAGACCTAGCTAGATCTATTTTTTGCCACCGTAAACCGCTATATTGCAACTTTCATCGAAATCGTTAGAGCCGTTTTCGAGAACGTGATTACAAATATGATGACAGACGTGATGTTATGTTATGTAAATAGTACCTGGTCGACCGAGCTCTGCTAGGGAGAAAATAGAGAATGCTCATTTAATAGTATAGGATAGTTCATTTATGTACTAATTCCATGCTGCCATTATAGAAGGTACTTACTAAATCCATGCTGCCATGATAGTAGGTACTTACTAATTCCATGCTGCCATGTCATTATTTTAGGGTTGCCATCTTGTATCTGAACTTTGGGTGACCGAGCTCTGCTCGGTGAAAATACGGAGAAAACGAATTTTCCCAGATACGAGACCAAGCTAGATCGATTTTTCGCCCCTGTAATCCCCTATTATGCAACTTTCATTGAAATCTTTGGAGCCGTTTTCGAGAACGTCATTACAGATATTTTTTATATATATGTATATATGTCATGGCCAGATCTTAAAATTGATCATTTCATGAAATGAACATCATCCACTGGTCACATCATAATGTGATCATTGAATACTCAACGTTTAATGATATGAACAGTTAAACGCACGACTACTTTATGATGTGGCCAAACATTAGTGATCATATCGTAAAATAGTTACATTATCCACCGGTAGAGGCGTTGATGTCACTGTGTTTTTGTTGTGCATCATGGCGGCGGCATACAACAAATCAAACAAAGTAGTGTGACCACACAAAAAAAGTCGATGGACTTTTATTGGGTTTCCAAATATGATATTATGGAAAGCGATTAACTTGGAAGTAGCGCTCGCCGGCGACTGCCACGGCGTAACATGAAACATAGCACTTAAAATTAGTTTAAAAAAATAAAAAAATGTACGCCGCTTATGTGGCACCTGACCAAATGGGTTAGGTTAGGTTAGAACTGTGACCAACCGCGCACGAGCCGAGCGAGCGCAGCGAGCGGTGCCGCGGCAGCGGCCGGCGAGTGCTACTTCCTAGTTGGTCGCAGTTACTTGACTATTTTTACTTCACCTTACACCATGGATACCCTACATTAATGATATGGCCAAACGTCGACTGACATATCATTAAACGTTGACGTTTAAACGATATGGCCAATGTTAGCTGGCCATTTCATGAAATGGTCAATTCTAAGATCTGGCCACGACATATACAAATATTGCTCGTCTAATATTATAGAATAGTATACTGTATGTTGTAATTTTACAGAAGTAGTGTAATAAAATTGTTAAGACCCGGGTAGACGGGCCACTAAATGTTATTCAGCTTACAGTACGACAAACGTTTTGCAGGAACAACTTTCAAGTCTTAAGTGGCTGTAAACCTATCACTGCTAAACTAAGGCTTCCTTTATTATAGTCCATTGCAATAAACATCTTATATTATTGTTATGATCACCAAGTTTGGCGGTTTAAGGATTGTAGGTGTTATTTGCAATGGATAATAACTGGCCATCTTTCTGACATAAATTTGCGAACTGTACCGTGTGACATATTAAATGAAAGTGAGGGTCTCAAACATACATTTTTTATAATGTTAAAATAAATAATTTTATAGTTATTTAAGAATAGTTATCTACGAAACTACTGAGCCTAAAATTTAATTAAAAAATACAGATAATAGTTCTATACTTATAGATTACAGGAAAACCTATAAGAAGTCTATGGTTTTAAAATAATATGGCAAATCTCTAAATATTGTGCGTACAAACTTACTTTTGCACTTGGAATGTATGGGAGAGCATGTTTTTCAACTACAATGTTAAGTTTGTTCTTGGGATGAATTGATCCCAACTACGGAACCCTACATTGGTCTCTACGTGGTCTGACACGCACTTGGCCAGTATTTTTATCATCATCACTGGCAGCCTTGTTCCACCCACTACTGAGAACAGACCTCCCTTTTGTGCCATGCTTTCCTGGTCTGTGAGAGTCTTATCCAGGTCTTTTTTTTATTTGTCGAAATACTCTCTGCCCGTAACCCAATCACTTTAGTTGATTTAAAATAGGTATTTACGTAAAATATTTATCTCCCTACATTTTATATACAGCTTCATAAACATCTTAAAATATTGATTGATATGTTTGTTTAACTAAGTAAGTACAGCCCAATAAAAAATACAATGTGTGGTGCTATACACTTGAGTAATGACTAAGCATTTGATAGTCATCTAGTAGCGTAAGCTCTTCTTTCACATAAGACTCGTTTCACACTGCATGCTTCACGCGTTTGTTGAAGAAAAGTGCACTATCGTAGTCCAATAGAATGTAAGGCTTGATATATAATGAGGCTCAGGAATAATCGACAATGAGTGACAGATTGGCAAAGAGCCTTCAAATTATGTTCCGTCAAGCAAACTGGACCAATGATGAACTACGCTAAATGAATTTGGTTTCTGATCCGGATTTTAATACGGCCACGGACAAATTGTTGTTATTAAAACGATACGATGATGTCCATAAACGGTTTTTATGGTTGGATAGCACAAAAAAAAAAACAAACAAAAATTAATTCAGTAGCCACCGCACAAATATCAAAACATTTCAAATTGAGTTCTAAAAAACCATCGACAACGCACCGAGAGTGGTACCGTCAAGTGTGAATTGACACTAATTGTTCGTGAGTCTAAGCTTTCCTTTCTGTCACGATGTTATCTCGGTTCTGGCACTAGCCGTACGTGCAGCTTCACTCGCCGTTCATAGCTATCCGTTTTGTTATCTTAACGGCTAATGGCGTAGGCTTAATTAGGATGATAGACCGGATTTCTATTACACATAATTTCCATTATATTTAAATGATCCGCTATGATCTGTAACTGTTTTAATGTATTGCTGTAGTTACGGACCTATAATAAAACATACGAGACGTTTCATTTATGATATCACTGCATTCATTTATTGATATAGTGTCAAACGTGTTTTTTTTTAATGACGCAACTTTATTCAGGTTTGAACCACATTAAACTAGCAGAAAGTATTGAATATAATTAATACCAAACCCAATTTTAATTAAATATGAATTTTGAACAGTACGCTGTAAATGCTGCTTCCTAACTTCTAAGTTACTACATCATAATACTACTATAATAAGAGCCCCGGTAGACGATAAAACAGGTACATACAGCATCCATTCAACGATCAAATGACATCAGGGGCCGTATTATGACGTATTAATGCCATCATTATTCCAGTGAGAGTGAGAGACGGAGCTATACAAGGCCGCTAGCACCATCCTTTTTTCGCAGTGGAATAATGATGGCACTAATACTTCATAATAAGGCCCCAGTTACGCTATTGATACTTCATATAAGCAGTTTGATGGATCGTCGGCTCGGTTCTTAATAGTTTTTATTCATTTAGTACCTTCCTTCCTATTTATAATGGATATGTAAATATTTCATATTTACCACCTGCAGTGTAATTAGTTATTATAGCTTTTAACATATAACGTCTAACAAATTGATTTGGCTGTTGCGTGGGAAAAGACAGGAAGTTATTCTTTATTTTTTAATAGTGTTAATTTTAATGTTGTTGTATATTCAATATCCAATATTACTTCATACAATTATTGAGGATATTTTGAAAGAGTTACTAAACTTAAAACTTAAAGTAAATGATGTATTGGATTTTGTAGTGCTTACTTGGTTGATTGAGGAATTCAGTACTAAGCTGCAATAGTACTGTACTAGGTACGTTTGTGGATAAATGATAACAGCCGCAAGGGTCCATTGAAAGCTTAGCTATGCTTATCGCGTCGGTTCGTCGATGGGTGACCATCGATTACATGTCGAGACCCCTCCGTGCCTCGCGGCTGTCATTTGTAGATCTTTGACAGTCGTTATCGGTAGTCAGAAGCCCAAAACCTGACAACCAGTCTTACCAAGGGCGAATTTGTTACCCAGTAACTGGGCTGTGGAGGTCAGGTAGGCAGTGCGCTCCATGTAAAAAACTGGTATTCAGCTGCATCCGGTTAGACTGTGGAAGGCGACCCAACATAGTTGGGAACAGGTTAGGCAGATTTGAGTATTGTACTAGGTAGGCAGTTATTACTAATTAACACTGCAATACAAACTTGTGTCTTAATAAAGGTGCAAGACAAATTAAAATGGAATACCTTATTTAGAAATGGACACTTACGAACCTTATGAACGGTAGACCGACCTCTACAGTCTAATACAAGTTTTTAATTACATTTCAACAGCAGATTTATTTCCCATTCAAATACTCTATTAACATTAATAACCCTTTATCTGTACTCTTGTACAGATAAAGGGTTATTAATGTTAAAATCAAAAATAAATCTCAATTAGTTAATTCTCTGCAAAATACACAAGTTGTAGATATATTGGAAGTATTCAAGTTTTGCTGAAATGCACATCATCTTACAATGTAGCCTTTTAATGGTGAATGACGATCAATTGTAACGTATTTATTGATTCATTCAACTAGATAGTTCTAGTTTATGAGAATTGGATAAAAGTGGAGTTCTACTTGAGCATTTATATTTAGATCCAGCAATTTCAGGACGGACTTCAATAGATTTGTATGGCATCGTTGAAACTATCGCAAATTGCACTAATCATTGTTAATGGAATAAACTTTCAGTAATAGAAGTGGTATTCCTGAGTTTTTCAATTAGGAATTTCTTAGTACTAGCGTGGAGTCTGGACTTAAACTGTTAAATAGCTTTTTTATGGGACTCGAACATAATTGGCGAAATGTGAGCGTACTAAACACCCACCTAACCCCAGGGGAATACAGGTGTGGTGTAAAATACCAATAACTTTCATCATTTGTAGATTCATAGATGGAATAAACAACCATTAAAATTAACAGCGTTTAATTGTACTATTGTAAAGGTAACTTCTCATACTGAAAATTGATTATCACGCTTGCTCGCTTTGCGCGCTTTTTCCTTGATTGGTTCTATGTTTTTCCTCTAATTAAAGTTACAGTATCTGAAATTAACTTTCAATCACTTTAAAATACAATAGACGTAGATATATTTAGTAACCTATTCCGCCTAACTATTCCAAAAGAGTCATAAAAAACCCTATAAAAAATCGACAAGTGTTTCAATTCTCAACGAGGCGTGTCGCCACGCCGAGCGCCGCATGCAGAGAACCGGCGCTCGGCGTGGCAACACGCCTCATTGAGAGGTGAACATGTCGATTTTTTATAGGGATTTTTATGACTCTTTTGGAATAGTTAAGCGGAATAGGTTACTAAATATATCTGCGTCTATTATATTTTTTATTGGATTTCTGCAAGCTCACGCATGAATCAATTAACTATTTTCAATCACTAATCAACTCAGACTATCGCAGTCCACTGCTGGGCATAGGCTTCTCTTAGGCTGCACTACAACACCTTCCACGTCCTATCTGTCCCAGCCACCCTTTTTAAAGTCTTCGGTCCATCTAGCTGGGGGGCGATCCACACTACGCTTGCTGGTACGCGGTCTCCACTCCAGGACTCTTCTGCTCCACCGGCCATCGGTCCTTCGAGTAATTCCGGTTCTTTTCCGGATAACGTCATTAAATAACTTTAATAGCATTTAAATAAATGAAAACAGTGTAGGTACTGTAGATACCAGGTTCAGAATGCTCAACTTAGCTTCTATTTAATGATTTTTACCTGCGGAAAATTAACTTAGTAATCAGCATTCACAGCTCGACCCTTCTTCGTCTGGTTCTTCCTTCGGCTTAGGCCTCTCTTTGCTTGCGGTAAACTAGGTTCTATTCCTAAACGGAACTTGCCGACGTACAAGGAGTACATTGGTATCCTTCCATTGGTTTGGCATTGGTATATAATAAATAATAAAATAATAATACAAAGTTTAATTGATTCAAAAACAAGTGTATCAAAAACAAGTGTGTGTGTGTGTGTCATATATTTAGGTATGACACTGGATCCCGCACTAGGATACCCTGTGTCGCAGGATCCAGTTGATGATACGAATTATAAAAGATAGGTTAACAAATACACCGGTTTCGGTACAATTAATCAAACCTAGGACTTAAAGGTGACCAAATGTATGCGTGTATGTGATGAGTGTAATTATGTGAGTGATGAGTGTGAGTGTGATTGTGATGAGTGTTAGTGTGTAATGATGAATACTTTAATATTTGAAAGATAAAATATTTTCCGTTTCACCATAATTAAGCCATAATAAAATATATGTTCAAATATAATATATGTTCTCCTGTTATGTGAATACATCACATCACATGAATCACATCAATGAAGCAGGGCGATGGTGATACTTGTCAGGGTGTGGATATAGTTTTACCATCCTTCCTTGTTTATCGGTTGTGCAGCCAGGCATGTTAGCCAATCTGACGGACGCAAACCATGTTAATTTATTCAGGGTGCTTACCGCAACTCAATGACTTGCTTGCGGTCTTAACAAGCTGACTTTACGCTTTAACATCTAGAAACCTTATAGCCGTTACACACGATAACACGGTCGGATGGACCAAGATGGATAGATCTCATTGAATTTGGTATCAAGATGCGTTGGGGTTCTTTGGAGTCTGTTTATTGCCGTAGGTCTAAATCCAATAAGGTCATTTCACACTCAAAGTAAATATTACTTTACCTGCTGTAAGCATCTCCTTAATAAGATCTGTTATTCTTTTAAATGAAGTACCAACTTCTGTTCTTAAAATACTTGAAGGCACTTGACCAAGTAGATACCTCCCACGTTCTTACTAGCACCTACACTTGAAACTACGATAAACTTTGTTTGCAAAGCAATCAAAAGTAGCTCTCTGTTAATTTGTTATAATTTTATTGGAGTAAGCTTGGGTTGGAGGTGTAATTCATGGTAGTCAATCTGCCTAGCCTTTTCCCAACTATGTTGGGGTCGGCTTCCAGTCTAACCGAATGCAGTTGAATACCAGTATTTTACATGGAGCGACTGCCTATCTGACCTCCACAACCAACTTACTAACAACACGATACCCCTTGGTAAGACTGGTTGTCAGACTTTCTGGCCTCTGACGACCTGTAGCGACTGTCAAAGATCCACGAATGACAGCGTGGACCAACGGCTTAACGTGCTTTCTGAGGCACGGAGGAGTCTCGGTATGTAAAGATGGTCACCCACGGACCAACCTTACCGAGGTTGGTCCGTGGATGGGTGACCATCTAGCGTAGCTTAACCTGATGGATCGACCCGTGCGGCTGTTATTACTTAGCCACGAGCTCCTCCATGTGTGTAATTCATGGTAGTATTATGACAAAACAATAATTAAGTTTTATTTAGGTTTTCCCAAAGATACTTCCTACGAGTTCTAAATATCGCTTTGTTTTGCTACACAAAGATGTTGAGAGGGCCTAGACAAGTAACAATCGCTTTCAAAGTGTTTTGTATTCTAAAACGACTTCCATCAGGATTGATATAAGCTTTTCAATATCATGTCAATCCAATTTCATTTTTGACTTTTCCATCATGGTTATCCCCAATAGAATGTCACTTTGTCTAGGCCGTCAGTTAATTTTAAGCATTACATCAATAAATAAACTTTTCTGGCTACTTATATGCATTAAAAAAGAGAAAGTGGACCTACTAACTTTTATGTATTTTTCACTGTTACATCACATACCATATTTTCAGGTTATTGGTTTGTCCCCCGCTTGCAATACAATAAAAAAAAATCTCTTTTCAGTCGGGTTTTTGATTTTTTGATTTATTTAATGTATTTTAGTCTTTTTAGTGTCCCGGTACACTCTTATGAAAAAAAACTGGTCAGACACAAACATGGCCCCTTTTTACGTTTTCAAAAACTTTAAAAACTTATTTATTATTCTTAATTCAATTTAAACATATAACTTATATATATGTTTGTAATTGCCTTTTAATTTTCTTTGATATCCTACGGGATAGGTTTGGTTATTTATTAACTTATTACTATGTCGCGCGAAAAATCTACCTATTTGTTTTTTTTTCAAACAAGTATCTAAGGCCGTTGGGGTTTTAAGACAAATATAACGATACCTTAACTGTCGAAATACATCCAGCCGGTTGGAAGATACGAGGTAATAAAGAAATTTACAAAAATACATACATACAAGATACGCGTGAAAAGTATAACCCTTCCTTGGCAGTTGGGTAAAAAGAGAACTCAAAATCATTTTCTCACGTATAATAGTAGGTTACCATTAGAAAATTTCTTAAAAAAATATTTTATTGCAACAAACATATTTTTTTCCCTGCAATTTACCACATCAACTGTTGAAGGCACAATTTAGGTCAAAAAGAACAAAGCAAGTTCACCCAACACCGCCTATAATACAGAGAAGACAATAACAACTTATTCTCTCAAGATCACGTAGTTAGCGGCAAATCTCAACCGAAGTAACCATCAATGGGCCGATGAAACGATTAAACCCGTAATAAAAATCATCGCTCAGAAAATTCGAATGAAGAGACGTTCTTGAAACCACAATTAGTATGTCATTATGAACCAATACATCGATAAGAGCATAAGACAGATCTTCGGACACGGACGTGTAATTTATAACTCATAACATAGGCTTAGTATGGCGGCGACTGCGGCGAGGTATAAATAGAAGAAATATAATGGTAATCATCAAATTATACGTCTGAAACGTGCGTTTAGCCTGTGATATTGGATAAAATTGGTCAAGCTGGTGTTTAAAAAGTTTGGTAGTTTTTCTATGCCTGTTTTTTAAGGAACCTACTGTTTTGGTAATATTAATCGTCTCTATTATCGTCCTCGGTTTTCAGGTAATTTTATATTTTAGCATGAATAAAAGAATAAAATCATTTGATTGAGTTTAAATTGTTTTTTTTCTCTTCTGGGTGAACAACTTCTAATAAAATCCTTTTTTACAATTGCTGTTATTTTCATTTAAACGATAATCACCTTTATGGTAGTGTAAATTAAGTAGATTTCTGAATGACTCGTACAATTCAAAAAGATCATGAAATTTTTTGAAGTTGTAGCGGAATCTTAACTTTATGAGTCGAAATTAAAATGGTTTTTCCAATAACACATATTTTTTTCAAGTTTGTAAGCTGAACCACGAATGCAGTATAGATACCTACATAATTAAAAATATTTGAACATAACAAATATTATACCTAGGGCTGTATGCTTACAATATATTGCATTCAATTTTATTGAATTGCTGAAAGAGATTTCGAAAATATTGCAAGCAATTAAAATCCACTTCAAAGCATAAAAAGAGTGTTAACACAACTTTTTGCGCGTTATAACTTTAGTACTTATCTGAAGTACCTAATATAAATACAGAATTCACCTTAAACAAATCAGGCTCTTTAATACCATCCAAATATTTTAAACAAACAGTATATTCGGTGAATTCCGGACCATCTTGAAATTTTTTCAAGTAGTTAAGGCACTTAATTGATTGTGGCTCTTTTTGATGAATGCAAAGCACTTTATCTTTATGCTCTCCTGGTATCTCAAACTGGATGTTATTATGTAATGGTCCCTACATTCAGCCTTACAAATAATTTATACAAACAGTTGTATGTTCGTCGAATTCTGTACCATCTTGAAATATTTTCACGTCGTTAGCGCACTTAATTGATGATGTTCTTTCTGATGAATGTTATGCTTTTTCCGTTTTAACGCTTGATAAACATTCTGAAAACGTAAATAAGGGTATAAGAATAGCTCAGTAATAAATATTTTAATCGTGATTTTTATTGCATAATAGTTATTAATTTTATAGCCGCGCTGTACGAAGCGCAGTCTCGTTTAATTTAATATATTTATTTACTTAGACAATTACAAAGTGCTCGTCAAGACTTTTCTTTTGATATCACCACCACCGAGAGGGCGAGTCAGACTGTTATTGACTAAAACCCACCCGTGTTCCTTCAGTTGCCTGTACGTTGCCAGGGGCCACGGTATCCCATTCGGACTTTCCCGCAACGCAACGGGAATCAATCACGGGATCTAATGCGATTTCCGCGATCCCCGGCTAGTGCCGGCCCGCCTCTGCGGACCACCTCGAGTTAGGGGGGAGTGAGGTGTTAAACTCCCCCATTATTAATATCCAAGTTCTCTAGCTTTTAAAAAACGAACCACATATGGTCTTCGCCAATAGTCTCCAACGAGGTCAATAGTTGAAAAGTAAAGAGGTCTTTTCAACACTAATATTATAAACAGAAAAGATTTGTATTTTTGTATATTTGCATTTTATTGTTTCATTTTTGTATTTTTGTTTGTAATTAATAAACACAAAAACTACTGGACCGATTCTAAGAATTCTTTCATCAGTAGAATGCTATATTATCACTGCTTAACATAGGCTATAATTTATTAATATATGACACGGGTGAAGTCGCTGGCGGAAGCTTGTGAAGCAATATAACGCCATATTGTTTATTTCTTTGAAATACTTTCACTGCATTATGCACTCTTAAAAAGTGCTGGTTCATTGCTGCATTTGGGCTAAGTGGTAGCTTTGAGGAAAGACTTTGCTAAAATTATAATTGCGTTTAATTAAAACAATACTAAGATTATGAGTTGATTCAAAGACGCGTCAAATACTATTGACGTACCTACTTAGATTTCATGATATCTATTCCTAGATTTCATGATATCTATTCCATGTAGCGATTTGATATAACTTAATTTGATTTTTCTTTCCTTGTTTGTTTGTTTGCTTTAAGTACCTGTGTTTATTTTTTATTTTCTAAAATTAATACATAATAATAATAATAACCTTTATTCAACATTCTTATAAAACATGACTGACAGTAAAGTACAGTATAAAGTAACTAATTAAACTTAAATAATCAACTTTTGACACCGGTATCGCGATTGTCTTGCGTTTCTCCAAAGGCCTCCCCTAAAGCTTGCCACCCTTTCCGATTAAGGGCCATCCTCCTCCAAGCAACACTAGGTATTTTCTTAAAATCGTCCTCCCATCTAAGACGTTGCCTCCCTTTCTTTCTTGGACACCATTCGGTTACGTCCTTAGCCCATTTATCTTTGTTGCTCCTCATCATATGACCTGCCCACCTCCATTTTAGTTTTCTTATGCAGTATGAAATGAAAATTAATACATAGACAAACGCAAATCGGAAAATTCAAATAAAAAATAAGCACACAAATAAAAGTACAAAATTTCATTCTCCGTTATCGTAATGTCGAATCTTAACCATAATATTAACAAAAACATCCAATTTGCCTACAAAATAATAGAAAATGTCGTCTTTAAATGGTCTTGGTCTCTTTTAAATAATAATTATTGACTCATCAATGCTATTGGATAACATTTTACGTACTTACAAGTCTGCTCCGGAAGTTTCTGATCAGGAATTTTATCAGAATTCCATTGTACATGATTGGTATCGATCCGGACGTCGAGAGTGAGTCTTTCTCCGCTCTATATAAAATAAAAAAATAAAAAAAAAACCGACAAAGAATTAAAAAAAAAAAAAACCGTATGTTCACGTCTACACAGCGATTCATTACTCCCATCAATTACTCAGTTTCATAATGAACAGACGTCAAACAATAAGTGGTTCCATTCACACACGACATCAAAACAGTTCGGACACGCGATTTTTTGTCGTTTAACAGTAAAATAATTATCTCTTGTATTCAATTAGTGCGGTGAGTAAATGACATGTCTATCGGTAGGTGGACCAACCCATCATTATCATTATGATACGGCGACGGATGTAGAGTGTGACTAGATGTGGCATGAAGATCAAGCGAGTGAATGTTCGAGAGTGAAGAAAATGTGGGCTTCATTGTAATTTGTTTTATAGTTTAATAAGTGCTTGTTTGTTGAATGAAATAATGAATGAACAATATGTTGCTGTACTTATCGAAGAAATAGAATAATTATTTTGTGACAACGAGTGAACATTTTCTGGGAAGTTGGTGCCAAAATTCATAGACGAGCTTATTGTATTTTTTTTCTCAAACAAATGGTGACTATGCTGTTTCTATCGGTTGCTTTAATTCTAGACATAGCTTCGCCCGTTGCTTGTGACCTACTCGTGTCAATAGTGCTTTAGGCATATAGACAGGCTTATTAGCCAATTTAACAGCCGTTGTCTGGTTGTCAAACGGTATTTCACGGTGCTTCAAATTGATTGTATGCCAAAGGCGTCATCTCCTTGGTATTAACAGCTACTATTCTAGGATTCTGATCACACGGTTTTGATTTCTCTTCGATTTATATTTGAAAATGCATTACGTACCGAATAACAATTTTCGAAGCCAGGAAGGTAGAATTAAGGTTTCCGAGCAAGGTGATCATCCCCAAACATTAAAGTTAATCATTGAAAGTAGGCAACTCATATGAAGTTAGAAACAAACTATGTCTTAATCGGCAATAATTGATTCCATTACAAGCGTTTCATAAGAATCAAAATCTACAGCCAACTGAGGTTCAAAAATTTCTGTCTACCTACACCTTCCACAACTGTAGTTCCTTGTGAATACCCACCTGGTACAATGCCATTGAACCTGCCAATGGCCGTAGTACCGACGACACCCGTGCCAAAAAACTTGATATACACGCGAGTACGTACGACCCGGCCATTAATTGTGGCAACATTCTTCATTTGGAGTATTATGCGTGGTGGAGTTATGTGAGGTTTTATGACAGTAGTCGAGAATTTGAGTTTATGTTGTTCTATCAGTATATAAGATTATGGAAAAAGCTTAGCGAGGCACTCTTTGAAAAGTTAAACTACTTAGCCTTTTTATTTTTAACCACAACGGGGAAGCTCTTATAGTCTGCATCTCACTTGATGGTAAGTGATGATCAGGCCGAAGGTGGAAGCGAGCTTCATCCGGAATCCTCAACCACAGAGGAACTGGTTATCTTACCTCTAACTGCCGAAACATAACAATGCTGTTAACATTGTTGTTATGGCGACAGACTTAGATAAGATGGTGATAGCTAGCCAGGTGGATTTAAAAAAAGCCCTACCACCAACCAAACCGAGCAGAAAATTTTGCCCCCACTGGGAGTCGAACCCGGGACCTCTGGGTCTGAGACAGATGGTCGAACCACTAGGCTACAGAGACGGCGGTCTTTGTTTTAGTCTGGAATAAAACTCAGAAATTACAAGTTCTTTTGTACATTTTACTTTTTAGTTTGTGATTTTACAAAGTTTAAAGAATTATTAATAGACCGTTTTTGCAAACTGTTAATTGCATCGCTCCTTTCTATATTGAACTCATAGCTCAATGGATACCCAATTACCGAACCACAAGACGCAATGAGGCAGATTACAAGACTTCATTCATTCTTTTACAAGATAATTTTAGGTGTGTCAAATGTATAGAATTCAATGACGTCATCCTACACCTAGAATTAACAGCTGCTCGCAGGTGGCCGAGGTGATAACTTGATTTTGCGCGACTTGTGCATACTCAACGTAAACCCATAGTACATAGAACAGAAGTACCACTACGCTTTGTATGTTTTTTTTTGGGTGGGTTATTATCAAATAACTTCTCCCGCTCTAGGTGGAGCGAGAGGGCGTGTCAGACTCTTACTGACTAAAACCCACCCGTGTTCCTTCAGTTGCCTGTACGTTGCCAGGGGCCACGGTATCCCTTTCGAACTTTCCCGCAAGCTTTGTGTGATCAAGTAATCTTTCGGGTATTATATAGGGTGGATTTTTGAGATGGGGCAGTAAGGTAGCTACAGGAAAATGGTATTAGAAGACGTCCTTACTTTTTTGAGACATTTCGATCAGCATTCACAGATTTTGAAATACAGTCAGCAAGTAAATGGACAATTTTCACAAAAACTTTTTTTGATCCTAATCGATCCTGTTTCTTATAAGGATCAAACAACTTTATTGGACCAACTGAGGTTTGAGTACTAGGTAGTTTGGAATAGAAATTTATTTTCTCCATACTTTTTGTAGGAAATACGACTCCAACTAACTATAATGACAAAGAATACAAAAGACGAAGCGTATGTAATTGAAGATTCAAGCGTAAATCGGAAAGCTTTATTGCGTAACTGCAACAAATCAATCGACAAGGCTTGTCGTAGTCCCTTGTTAGCTAGGTCTCTCCCAAGTTAAGCATTTACACCTTCCGCATCAATTTTCCTCAGCTGTTTAAGTAGTTTTCTCGGTTTACATTCAGTTAAGCGTCATTAAACGCTACGTTTGCGATCCACGATTTCCACTTAAAAAGGGTATGTCCTTAAGTGAAGACCGCAGTTGGCGAATGTCAACGATTGACAGTTTTGTCTCTTGATTCTTGTCGACTTAGGGCCCGACCACACGTACCGTTATCACACCACAACGACAACATGTGGACGGGCGCTAATTTATATGAAAATGAAAATCTACCTTGAGGGCGATACCGACCACATCAAGGCCACGTTGCAGCCACAACGCAACCACCAGCGAGACCGCGCGCTAGCGGCCGGCCACATCGCTAACACAACGATCTGTCTGTCTGCAAACACTAGCCACAACGTAACCACATCGCAACAACGAGCGATAACTCAACCACATTGAAATTTTGAAGTTACCACAACGCAACTGCAAGAAGTTGCAGCGACGTTCGAGCGACGCCCACATTTTGGCGCAGCGATGTGGTGTGGTTGTGGTACGTGTCACGGGCCCTTAATTCATACATTGGTTTTCTTTTCCATTGTTATTTATAGTCTACCACGTAATTTCTTTACCACTTTTGGTAACTCCCAGTAAACTTCAGTAATGCTACGGTTTCCTAGAAGAGCGGTGACGGCTGCCATGAAAATGGTGGCAGCGGGAAAAAATTCAAAATTCAAAATATTTTATTTCACATAAACCTACATGGGCACTTATGAAACGTCAGAAGCTAGGTGCATGGTTCCAATTGGTCGTTTCCTATGGAGAATAGCCGGCAAGGAACTCCACGGTTACTCTTTTAAAAGTAAATGGTATTTACAATGTTTTCAAATTACAGTGTTAATAGGTATGAGAGGACAGTGTAGGCCTATCAATAAGTACCAGGTACTTAGCAAGATAGAAAATGGTCGACAGATCTACAGTCTGTTAAGCCTACAACGTTCTCACATTTACAAAATCTAAAAGAAAATAATCTATATAAAATCAAATAATAAAAATAAAAAGTTATTTAGACCAAATGACATGATTTCCACTACAGCTGTATGTAACAAATCTTATTTGTTATATAAAAACACATCAACTTACTTTCATAAATAACGTTTGTCATTCGCCGGTAAATTGCAGACGCTATCTATTTATTTATTTATTTATGTTAATACGGTTTGTGGACCAATTACATTAACACATACAGAAAATATAACATAAACACAAAAAAAAAAAGAACAAAAACAAAAGATACACAGAACAATAGAACAAAAATATTACAAACAAAACACAAGTTATAAATTTATGTGCTCTCACAAAAGTGAAGACGAGCGTATAAACACACACAGTACAGTACAGTTTGAGATCATCTGCAAACAAGTCACAGTTCGGATTGGTTTCCATGACGTTATTAAGCGCAGTCAGAGCGCGAGGAACAGGGGATGACGCGCGGGCCACTGTTCGAGTTGTGGGTACGGCTAGTAGACGGTGCTTTCTACCACGGAGATAGTTCCTTGGAACGTAAAGGCGAATCAGCTCATTATGGAGATCAGGAGCATCTGTTATCCCACGACATATTTTGAGCATGATGTACAACTGATCATAGGCTCTCTTAGTTTGTTTTCTAGGAATCTAACTGGCACATTGGTCTTAAAACAAAATTAACTAGAAGTTTTACGACGTGAATATGACATTAAACCTTAAGATAGGAAAGCAATAACGATCGACTATACCTATATCTTGTCTAGCTGTTGCAAAATAATGGAACTTCTGTATTCATCCACTCGTCTGCCAGTTTTGTCTCCGTTGTTGCTATGCCGAATGGGCGTTTATTTCCGTTTATTATAAATCATTAGATGTTAGATGTGCCGCATTAGAGGCTCAGCTTCACAAAACTGGTTTTAATTTATAATATTACCATAAAAAGTAGGAACGCACTATGACCCGTTGAGTTTTGAAATTGTAGGATCGAATGATGCGACTGAATCTAGATTGGTCTGATAGAAAGTGTGGTCATTTTGTTGGGTTGATAGATTGAACTGAGGTTGTTTCGAGCATATTCAGTAGTTGCAGTGGTGGCCCAGAGGTAACGGCCGCGAATTACGAGTTGTAGGCCATAGGTTAAAACCCTGACAGGCGCTTTACTTTGTGTTTTCATAAAACGGTGAAGAAACCAAAAATTCGAAGACATGTGACATCTACAAAACCACACTGGACCCGCATGGTGGATTAGGACCCACTTCCTCTCACAGGGAGGAGTCCTGCGTCCCAGCAGTGGGCACATTATGGGCTGATTATGCATAAAGGCTCGTACAGACCAGCGCGACGCGACGGCGCGACGCGACTCGAACAATACAATTTCTAAAAAAACTTCACGGTATAACAATAACCGGTGTCGCGACGCGCTGTCGCGTCGCGCTAGTCTGTACGAAGCTTAAAAGTTTCGCTTGTAAGAAACAAGATTATAAAGAGGCTATTGGTAAATCACCACTGAGACATAGTAGCCATATTGAGATTACTAACGCATTATAATGCTGCGAATGACATCTATTCTTGGCCGTCTTTTTTAGAGCTGTTGCAGCGTCCAGCTGTCAGCTAGCTTTAATCCTACTACTGTAACTTAGCTGTCTGAAAATTGTTGAAGTGTCAGTTTTTTTCTAACCATGAAACGAACTATAATGAACCGCGATTTTCTTTTAAACTATCCATTAAAACTATGTATTTGAACGCGCCGCTGTCGCTGCCGCCGCGCCGCTGCCCGCTGCTACCGCGCCGCTGCCCGCTGCCGCCACGCCGCTGCTCGCTGCCGCCAAGAAAGCAGAAAAGGACTTTTATTTTCATTTCATTTCTTTAACTACGGAAATAAAAGTTCTAAATACGCCATATAATTTATCTAACACATCTATAAAACAATATTTGTAAGAGAGAAAATAAGCTATTATGTTTTCTTAACAATTTCTTGTCCCGGAAGAAATTTGCATGCCTCGCATTCCGAGGACCAGTCAGTAGGCAGGTCGTATTTAAAACCTTATTTAATCGAGACTCATGTGCATAAATCGCTTTCTTTTCGCATCTGCCGGTTTCTTTCACAACTTCATGTTGTTTTGTGTGAGTATTTTGATAATTTATTTTTAATTATCGTTGACAATGTGCATATAATATATCTTGTGATATAATTTTGCCAACCGCAACAGAACTGTCGTATGACCAGATGTATGAACGAAAACAAGGCAAAAGGAGTATGTAAGGATCGTAGCAGGTGGCAAATATATTAACGGTACATACTTCTGTAACAGTAATGACTCATACGTTTTACGCTGTGAAAATGTGGGCGTAACAAATATGGCTCTTACTATCTAGTCTACGCATTACTATTGGTCATGATTCCTATCTAATTTGCAGTGACCAATGCCCGTTCACAACAGTTATTTCAATGGTCTTCATTTGTTTTTTCTAGTCGGTACTTTTTTGTCAATTGAACTCGAATCTATAGCAGAAATCGCTACAGAATCATGACAGAATACGACATCTTTAAGTACACACTTAATATCTCTTCCATAAATACTTAAACGGTAACGACACCGCCGAGAATGCGTAGTAATGACGAAATACTTGGGATATTCGACCCAACCCAAGTCAAAGTGAATGACACGTCTTTCTCAAATATGCTAATAGACATGAGTAACGTTGACGGAGAAAGTGGCCCCACTGTTGATTAGGAACTTTTTTTAGAAACGTCTTTATAGAGAGGACAATTATCGCTTGTGTGAACTGGGAGTAGAATGTCGAACCTTTGGAGTTAGTGAAGTTAGTTGATTGAGTTTTGACGTGTTATCTATATCGGATGGTTGAGCCGTGTTGTTATTAAACGTTTTAGAATCACAATACTCTTACTCTTGATCGATGTTAAATAAACTCCATAGCAAGTTGTAGGACTGATTATAAATGATAGCACTAGCTTCTGCCCGCGAGTTCGTTCGCGTGAAATTTCGGCCCCGACCTACCGCGTCGAATCGCATCGCCCGCCCGCGCTATTATCTACTTCGTTTTAGCTTAACATTCTTTCAGACTTGTTTTTTTTTGCTCAGCTCCTAAGGGTCGTAACGTGATGTTACCTTCCTCAAGAATTGGGCTATACAAAAATATCTTCTCTCGCTCTGGGTGGAGCGGGAGGGCGTGTCAGACTCTTACTGACTAAAACCCACCCGTGTTTTTTCAGTTGTCTGTACGTTGCCAGGGGCCACGGTATCCCTTTCGGACTTTCCCGCAACCCCGGCAGGCATCGGTTCTATCGGACCCCTTCAGTTGCTGACATCTCTTTGAGGCGTGCGTGTAACACAACGCGCCGTCGACCCGGGCCTGGTCTTATCGGACGGCGAGCTACCCATTGCTCACCGTCCGCAAGCCCGCGCCTACCGTGGCCGGGAATCAGCTCTTGATTCCCGACGCCCAGGGCGTCTCCTGCGGCGGTTAGGGGCGTGAGGGCGCGAAATTTGCCTCTCCCTCAAGCGTTCCGCCTCCTCCTTCGCGAGCATTACTGCTTCGCAGAAGGAGGTGACGGCCTCCCATGCCCTCTCGCTCCGTACCATGGCCTGAACCAGGGCCGGACGCGAGAGATCCCCGCCACCAATCGCCTCCACGAGGAAGATTATCGTTGTAAAAAATCTCTTGAAGGTTGAAATAGTTACTTAGACACATTCCATCTACGTCCACTCGCTTACAAATTATTTTTGCAATTTCTGTAATATTATGACTTTATTTTATTCTATAGCACCAGAATCATATAATACCTTCTTAGCATAGTCACCAGGAGAGGTTGAACTCACGACCTTTCTAAGCCAGTTAACGATGCCCGTTAGGCCTTGCCCTGTCACGAATAGGAATTATATAAAAGCATTAATATATATAAAAGGATCGTTGAAAACGTACCTTCTAGTAAACGTTAAGTACCTTAATCTTTTGAATGTCTTGATAAACAATATTCTAAGATACTCCTCAAATCCCGACTTACGAATTGTAGGTCGTGGGTTCGAACCGTGTAAATTATTTCATTACCACTGCTTTCAAAACGGTGAAGGAAAACATCGTGAGGAAACTTAGAACCAAAAATGCGAAGACATGTGACATCTGCTAACCCGCACTGGGCCAACGTGGCACATTACTGCTCTCTCTCTCTCTCTCTGTATCCCAGCAGTGAGGAAATTATAGGCTCATTAAAATTGCTCATTGCTCTCTTCAAATTTTCCTGCATTAAACTCTCCCCTGACCTGACTAATACAAAACGATAAAATAAAAAATAAGCTAATCAATACTTGTCTTGGAATAACCTTTTGAACTTGCTATTAAATGAACCAAGCAAGGTACACCGTATTTGCGTATACCATCGCTAAGCTGTCAACTGTTATCTCGCAAACTTACAATTTGCGTTGGAATTACAGTAAAATAAAGGGAATTAAACGGTAAAATTGTTTTTGTAATAACTTTGATGATGGGGCAGGAAATGATTAGAGGGATGAGAGATTTGATTAGCGGTACTTTTGAGTGGGTATAAATTGCGTTGCAATTAATATTCTTAATCATGTTTACATTCAGAAAGACGTTTTGATGTTTTGCGTATTTAACAAAACGTCTTTGGTTTTTTACGAAGTTCTTTCGCGAACATGCCTAAGATTTAATGATATTTGCGACTTTTAGGAAATTTTGTTAAGTTCTCGACTCTAAAATCGATTTATCTATCTCTTAGTGAAGCTGGTCAATTATGAATTTGGTCAGCATCGGTGAATTTTTGCATATGTGGTGGCCATTCAGTTATCAAAACTAATCTATGTTAAAGTCTTTATGTCGGAAAAAAAATAGATTATCAAACATTCTTTTGTTTTAATATGAAAATACGATCGTTATGTCGGAAAATCGACCACAAAGCTCAGTTTTTCACCGACAGCAAAATCGGCCAGTGAAACTAAAAGAAACGCGTATCTAATACTACTCTTCTGCCATAATGACAGTCGATACAACAGCTGTGCACTGATTGCTGTATATTTTCTATACAATACGACGCATCATTATTGTAATAGTGTGCACGCGTCCGTTTGTGAACTAGTGATGTGCGCTGTTACGATTTAATTAGTCGATTGTTTTGTGTTTTGTTTAGACATGGTCATTGCGCATATAATTTACTCAACGGGCAGATTGTGTGGTTTAATTAGCTTGAATATTGATTACTGAGCTACTTTTTTCAAATTTTTATGATGACAACAATATTATATCAGATAAAAAAAAATATATAAGTAAAGTTCGATAAAAAAAAAACATATTTTGTGTTTTCCCAATTGTTTCGGAAAAGAAACCTCAAGTATAAAATCACTACAACACCACACAAAGCACTGCTACATATTCTACCGCAAGCAACTGAGTGAGACAATCAGGTTACTCAAACAGGTATCTTCTATACAAGCACGTCATTACAGTAATGGTCTGCACGCGACGATGCTGCGTCTAATCACGCTTTAACATTAATAGTGACAATTTAATTTGTCAATAACGAATATACTTCGATATAGATTCACTTGTAAGATAAATTATGTAATTTTGTTTTAATAAAGGTCTGATTTTGTATGGCCCGGGCAAGTCAATCGAAAGGGTTGAAAGATTTTTTCTAGGGAAAACTATTTTCAATTTAATTGTTTGTAAATAAATTCAAATCACTGGTATCATTAAAAACGAATTTTACCATGTCGTCTTGCAAAGAATCTTGCTATTAGATATCTTGATAGTTACATTTTTTTAACACTAAAACAGCTAATATTTTATAGTGAATATCAGAACGTTAAAAAAATATCGATGTTATGAAAAAAAAAACATGTTGTAATTTTTTTCTCATTGAGATCAAGCCCATCACTAGTGATTTGTGCGTGCCACCGTCGCCGTCGCGTGTACAACAACTACTAACTACTAAACATTAGAGAATAATAGAAAAACAAATTGAATTAACGAGATTTTCTCGTACCACATAAAAATTATGTCGACCGCAACGTGTATTGCTATTATGGTAATGTTAAAAGTCACGTCAAGGTGTTCTTTGTTTAATGTTGAAAAAGGTGATTGTTTCACTTTTCTGTTATTTGATTGGTTATTCCTACTATTCCCGTAAATTATCATAATATTTAAACAGCTGCTCAGCATGGGCATCAACCATGCTGAAATGTATATCAACCCGTCAGCAATTAGAGTAATAATCATAAGAACACTAGATCATTAAAAAAAAACCGGCCAAGTGCGTGTCGGACTGGCACACGAAGGGTTCCCGTCCATATCGTGTTTTTTTGGTTCAGATAAATGCTAATACTAAACGAGGAATATTGTTCATCTTGTATTAAAAAAATCGCAAAGATAAATTTGTGTTTCGTAATGATACTGTGAATTACAAAGTAATTTTTTGCATTTGCAGAAAATGGCCCATATTTAAATAAAATACCTTATGAATCGTTTATAATTAAAAAAAAAAAATAAAAACAGTGTATGGTACATGATATATAGAAGTTACAAGTTCTTGATTTGTTTAGTTGCTGCGATAGAGAAGAAAAAAGAAAAATAAGAAATAGGGTGTCGTAAAAGTTGACAACTTTTCCGGCACCCTATTTCTTATAATTGAAGAAAAAAAAAGACTCGATGAGTTCTAGACAATAACACCCCATATGCCAGAGAAAGTATTTTTTTAAGATAATTGTTTATTATTTGGGGATCCCTTTAATTTTTAACTTTACCACAATCTGTTAAAACTTCAAGAACCGTAATAGGGAGAATTACGGTTTATGAGATAGAGCCCGCTGACAGACAGACGGACGAACAGCGGAGGGTTAATAATAGGGTTCCGTTTGGCACCTTAAAAAAGAGCCGTGGGCGCAGCTAGTTTATAATTACGATATCTATCTACAAAAATAAATTCCAATATTGAAAAAATCTTGATAAATCTGAGCAACATTAGAACTGACCCTTTTTTAGATTAATCATAATTTATTCTTACCAAAAAAATAATATGGATTCCTTCATGTTATCTCATCCCATTATCCTTAAGCTACGTGCACATAATATTATTATATTATTCATGACGTATCAAGTTACGATTCGATTAGAATGAAATTGAAATAGCAATAATATGATATTGGATATTTATTGAATTTGTTTTATGTTCACATTGATCTACAATTTTATGGGTTGGGTAACATAAAATACAGTCAATAATTTTGCAATTAGGTACAGACAGGTGTGCTTCCTGCACAGAAAATAGACACGTTATAAGACTTTAAGATTTATACTATCCTATCCATTAAATTAATCATGTAAGTAATCTAAATTTCATCAAAAATACACTCTTCTTGCTCTTACAGGGGCTTTTACGAGAAAAGCACATCGTGCAGTGAACAGATTAGCTTATTAGCAAGGTTGTATGTAAGTAAGGCTGACTGCGAAGATTTTCTTTTGTACGAATTAGGAGTCGGAGAGGTTATGTTGAGTAATGCACATATATAAAGTTAATATTACTGTTAGCCTGAATCATCCCGCTGAGCAAAGGCCTCTTTCCTTGACTTCCAGTGCTTGCGATCCAGTACTAATGTGGACCACTGGTCGTTTGTTCAGTCCAGCTCGTCGTCACGCTCATCTTTTACTGGCCTGCCGCGACGCCTTCTAGCTGTCTCAGGGTTCCACATAGCGGTTATTTTACCTCACAGCTAATTAAGCATGCAGCATATCTAAACTACAGTTTGTTTTCTGCTGCTGGGCAAAGACTTCCCCTTTTTCCTTCCGAATCTCTCTGTTTTGTGCAATTTCAGGCCATGTTGGCCCCGTACAGATATAAAACACATTATTCTGTAAAAATGCTCGATTGTCCTTCAAGCTAGACGTCCGCAATTCGCTGCCTACTTGAACCACACGTTTTTAATCCACAAACCCACCAGCATGTCTGCACACAGCTTTACAACGCACGCATTAGTACGCACCTCAAAGGATGCAGCGATTATAACAACGAGGTTATTATTACCGGTGCGTATCGACGGAGATCATATTATTTTCTCTAACGCGCTTAATGTGTTCTGACGATGGACGACTTCGACTAACGAGTGCGTTGGTTATTAGAATGAATTGGACCTTATTATTTAGATCTTGTTAGGTTTGAAACAGATTACGTTTTGGGGTTTATAAACGAGAACCTTTGATTGCTGTTTGCTCCATAGAGTTCTACGTTTTCAAATGGGCAACCAGCTTCAACTTTCTGACTAACTAGCCGACTCTTTGACAATTCAAAAGTGCCTGTGCCTGCTAAATACAAAGCCAAAACGAGTACAGATTTAAAAACTGAAACTCAAAGCATTTATCAACCAACCAATTGAAACAAATGCTTTAAATTTTAGTTTTTGAATGTGTACTCGTTTTGGCTTTGTTTTTAGCTGTTTCAGGGAAAACTGTATCAAAATGTTGACTCTTATTAACTTTCGAAATTAGCTATTTTCTTATGTTTCATGATATCATACATTTTCCAAATTCCAACATCATGAATACAGTTTCATACAATAATACAACAGGTAAGTGTACCTACCTAAAGTTATTTATTATATTCCAAGACATGTGCGTATTAAGACACGCGTCGTCACTATATCTAATAACGATGTCATTAATTTTGACTCCATTTTATTTGAAGACAATAAATGCTCTAGACTTGAGTTCCATAACATGGAGGAAGACGTCAGAACATTGGTTGAAAACCTTTCGTTCCGGTTATCACAGTACCTAATGTTTCGTGAGGATAACTTTAATGCGGATACCGGAGCTGATCAAAACAAGAGTGGAGTAGCGGATCCAGGGGGGGCTAAGGTGCTCAAGCCCCCCCCCAAAAGCATCTGAGTTCTTCCGTGACAAATCTTAAAGTGTACTTGATATTATTCCATAATAATTCAACTTTTTAGCAAGCATGGTACAATTATTGTCGTCAATTACCCTTAACTTAATAGGTTTTTTTCTTTATGATATTTTGGATCCGCGCGCCACTCATTCTACCACACACGCTGCCCTGTTTGGCCACCATGTATATTCACCGAGATATCTCTGGTAGTCTATAACAACCTAACGATGTCACTGAGAAATTTGGAAAAGTAATCCGAGGAGGCTTGGTTATGTGTTAAGCAAATTAAAATATTGTAAGGTTTTTTAGTGTTTACTTTTGCTAAAACCTACCCTCAGCGAAGTCGAGCCCCCCCCAAACGACAATCCTGGATCAGCCACTGCAAGAGTGTACACTATAAATGAGAAGGAAATCCTAAAGTTAAGACACGATGACTTCCATAGTCCAGGCTAAGTGCTGCAACAGCTGTTGTTTAAGGCTCCGTGTACGAAAAAAACCCTTTTTCATCAATAAATTACCTAATCATAAGAAAGCTTGATATAATTGAAACATTAAGTCTTTGTAACTATAAAAATACAGTTTTCGTGGTGCTAAACCATTCGTGTCAGTCACAGCACCTGTTAATAGTTGCATCACTTTGCGCTCTCGAAAATATGGTTTATTTCGCCTTTGATTTACTTAATGAAGATATTGTATATTCATAAAATACAATTTTGATCTTATTTCAAGGATAGCTGAAGACTAATGTGTGATTTTTAAATTTCCTGATATGGTTTGCTAAATAATAGGAAAAGGGGTCTTTAAAAAA
Source organism: Xanthia icteritia (assembly GCA_949128155.2). Classification (NCBI taxonomy): domain Eukaryota; kingdom Metazoa; phylum Arthropoda; class Insecta; order Lepidoptera; family Noctuidae; genus Xanthia; species Xanthia icteritia. The sequence continues at coordinate 6,421,120 of OX421942.2, read as the reverse complement.
AATGGTTCTTTCAACATTTTTTGCTATATTTTGTATCGAACTTGAAAAAAGTGGTTCAGTCACTTGCAAGTAGACCCTATGTTGATGATATTTTTAAATGTTCAAAATCAAAAGTATTTTCTTTTAAAAAGTGATCAAACGTCAGTCTCGCGTCTTTTTTCTGAAAACTTGTTGCGAATATTTGTGATTTTCCATGAATACTTAACTTATTTAATCCCTTTCACCCACATGCAAAACAAAGAACTCGACTTTTCAAATCACAAATAGTTTTGTTTAAAAAATAATTCCCTTTCTCACAACGAATGAACAAAATTGATCAAAATCAGTCGATTTCGTGCACGGCCTCTTAATGACATTGTTGAGAAAGAGAGTGATAGAATTGTTCTAATAGTAAGAAGTATTCTAGACAGACGATAACGTAAGAAAGGTAATAGAGAAAAGAATCCCAACCAATGGTCAATTTTAAGCTTGAAAATGTTAATCTGTTGCCAATCCTTCTCAAAGTATCCAAGTTATTTATTAACACCGGTAAATAAAGATAAATAGAATTCTCTTTATTGCACTATAGGCTATAAGGGAGATAAACCCTATTAGCGTGAGACCACACAATCATATTAAATGCAGCAAATGACAGCAAAACTAAATCCATTCGATAATATTTACGATGTTACCATAGAACCATGATACGCGTTGTTCCACTTTCTTACACGTAGCTCGTATTAACGCAATTAAAGACTGGCCAGTAATTTCATTATTATCTGGTTACTGACTCTTTGGTAGCTGTTTATCGAGTCTGCGTGTAATTATTGGGGTTTTAAGCCTTCTTGGTGATTTGAGATTGAAGCAGTAGTTCATTTGAATCGGACGTGAGTGGAATTGGAATGGTTGGGATTCCGAAGTCATCTCTGAGTATGAATTAGAAGAGAAAGATGGAGGATAATAAAATATTTATAGCATAACATAACCTGTAATAGTCGAAGGGTTAAGCATAGGTTACGGGAAAGTCCGAAAGGGATACCGTGGCCCCTGGCAACGTACAGGCAACGGAAGGAACACGGGTGGGTTTTAGTCAGTAAGAGTCTGACACGCCCTCCCGCTCCACCTAGAGCGGGAGAAGTTATTGGATAATGTCCCATCGAAAAAAAAATAAAAGGGTTAAGCATAGGTGTACCTGTAGTACACCCACATTTCGCCAGGTATGTTTGAGTCCCACGGGGCGAGCCTATTGCCATCAACCGGGCACAAATCCAGTTCCCGGCTGCTACTGAGAAATTTCTGATGGAAACATTCAACACTTCCCGACCTGGGAATCGAACCCAGAGCTCCATGCTCAGCAGTATCGCTTGCGACCACTAGACCAACCAGGCAGTCAACTTACCTGCTAATTGGAACGAAATAAATTATGAAATCGTGTAATTTAAATTTCAGTTTATTGAAGCAATTGTAACATTTTCTCACTGCTAAACCAGCAGGCTAAAATATTTATCTGTTTCATATATTCAAACAACTGAACTATATAAAATACAGAAGCGCATTGTTATGTCTGTACATACTTTGTCATGAAGTTAAACCCTCTATGTGCTGGTCTATGTCATTCGTTAATGGAAATTAAATTTCACTTTATGGGCTTGTTGACGTCCAAAGAAAATAGAAAATATAGAAAAAATATTCTAAATTTAATCTTATTAAGAGCTCTATCGTGACTTTCACTATTATGGAAATGGTACCTACTCGTATATCCGCAAAAGCATAAATTATAAACCATCGAGACAGCGTTCAATTAATAACATCATTGACGTTTACTGCTGGAGAAATTCATAGAAATTTAAATCAGAGACTGATTTAAATGATGCTCTTGTTGCTTTGACGTTGGGTTGGCATATCATGAGATGAGAAATCACATTATCTTATATGATTTATTTATTGAAATACATACTTAATAAACCTTCTCGCATGTGGCATAATAATGCAAAACCATCTGCATCGCCACCAAAAATCAAATTAAAAATATTCTTTTTCGAATTTTGAAAAAGTCTTTAGTACGCAAAAATGTAAATTACAACGTACTCCAAAATGTAAATGGTGTTGCCTCTCTCACTCTTACGCATTTCTGTATTTGTCTGTCTCGTTTCGTCAATTCCTTGTTGACGCGTGGGAACGTAATGCGCCCGCGCGGTTCCAGGAACGTGCGCTCGCGATTCATCAAATCGTTTTTGTACATAGATTAGTCAATGGAAGCGTATGTACAGATGAGAAATTAATTAATTTTTGTTTGAGATGTACGGCACAAATAAATAATACGAGCATCAACTTGTATTCGCTTCACGCACAATAATAATATATTTAAGAAAAGTGTAAATTAAAATGAAATAAAACTATTAAAAACTGCAGAAAAATAATAATTTGACATGCAATAAATGAAAGTAAATTATTTAGTTCAACAAAAATATTACATAAGTATTCGTTTCTTTTAAATTTGTTTTGATTATGAATTTTACTCAAGAATTATTTTAAATACATATCACTTTTATTTATTCTCACATGTCCTGTCTTCTTCCAACTCTTTGGCATCCGTCATCGTGCGCCAAGTCGCCAATCATCCAATTTTGGCGTAAACCCACCGCACAAAAATTATTCTTAGCCCATTTATTATGTTTACACTGCTCTCTTTCGCGGAAACCTCTCGTTACATGTCCGCGGCTGGTTGGGAACTGTACAGTAAATACCAAGTTACATTGACATCTCGCAAATTATTTCTTGAAGGAAAACCACTCTTGAATCAACGTCTTAAGGTGGATGAGGAGGGTGTTTGATGGCAATGGGTGCTGGTATCTATGAAAGGAATAATTATTCTCTTTTTACATAAAGTTTTTAATTGATTTTGACGGAAAATTCAGTGTTATTGTTTTGTTTTGTCTTTAGATGATCATTGATTGTGCTGCTTTACTGATTGTTGTTGCTTTACTGAGAAATACTATCGATTGGAAATATTGAATGAATTCAATTGATAGAGTTATTATCTATACAATTGTTCATATACTTTGCTACGTGACATGTTTTTACAATCGGTAATTAGCTTTTATTACTGTTTTGTTAAATACACGGAACACAAATATTATTGCACTTAATTCATTCACAACTAGCTCCTTGATGTATTTTTCTTTATTAATTAATTTAGTTTCATGAAATATTTAACAGCAATTTCGATACTTAGTTGTCGTGTTTTTCTCGATGTTAAGAGTGAATAGCTTGCGTTAAACAAGTCTGTCTCCTCAATTGATTTCACGGTTCCATCTCCATAATTAATGTTCAAACGTCCTATATTTTACTCAAAATGTCATTCTTCCACAGACGCGAGCGCGAGCGGGCGAGTTATGGCCGATGGAGCGGCCCGATGGCATGCCAGTCATACAGTCACTAGAGGTCATGTGTGGGAAGGATCACATGGATGTCCATCTTACGTTCTCTCACCCCTTCGAAGGCATTGTCTCTTCAAAAGGTATGTGATTGTTTTTCAGTTTTGGTCACGAAGCTGTATTTTCTTCCTTTACATATCTAATAAAATATAAGCAAAAAAATTGAACTGGAGTTGCTTTAATCGATGAATGGATAAATAACTTTGTACAGCATTAGCGTTTTAGGAAATACATTGTAAGGAGATACCTAATTTATCAAAATATTTTGTAGCGAGCGAAGTAGCAACAGCAACTTACCAAAGCAAAGCCAATTCTAACAACGCAGATGTTACAAAAATCAGAATCACCCAAAATTTATTGGACCTCAAAACAATTACATCGTATCATCATGTCAAAGACCATCAAAATAATTATGATATATCTACACTATAAACCACCAATACGATCAAACACCACAAAATATCCACAGACTACATACACGAGGAAAATGTTAGAAACCGGTGTATTCAGACCGCCACTAATTGTTGCGGTAATTGCCAAGGTTTCACTCACAATTATGACGGATACATACTTAGTGCATTATTAATAACGCACGCTCCAGTTGCTGAGCTTTTAGTACGTTATACTGTTACAAACTGTACTTGAATTTGTTTAATTCAATTTATTGTAACGTAGTAATTTGTGATGATACGACTAGTTTTTTTGATAATATCTTTGGGGAGTCTAATTTGTTCGTTTTACCCAGTAGTGAGAACTGGTAAATTGTTGTAGTTGGTACTGTATTTAAGGTTAAAGAAGACAGTACTACTAATTTTCAAACTACACGAGAACATGATTTTGATAATGTTAAGGTAAACATAGCAGCCAGTGTAAGAGTAACTGAACCAGAAAATATCACTTCTGATTTTCTTTTATTGCAAGATTAAAACGAGAAAGAATGTTGTAAAACACGATATGGAAAAAAGTTCGTCTTACTCTACGATAAAAATAACAGTGAAATTACAACGGCCAACATGTCCAGATCTCGACATAGATGTCTGCACACATGCTTTAATCTATTTATTTGTTTTTACATCTTTTCTTGTGATTGCACTGTCCATATTCTGTACGATGCATGACGCATGCACGAATTCTTTAGAAACTTTAACTACATTTGGAACTTCATCGCCTTCTAGCTATTCTCTGGCCCTAATAATGCTCCAATTCATTGCTCATATCTCATAGATACCTTTAGATAGTGCTTTCTAAATTATTATAAGCCTAAAGAACGCCACTAACAGAAGTACGATCATGAATAAAATATTACCTTCAGTACCTTCCATCTGTTACAACAAACGATTGCGTTTCACACTGTCATGACGAATTTTAACAAAAATACGAGTCGCATTAGCATTCCTCAGCAATGGTGTCGAAACGTAGGTGTTTGTTATCTACTACTTTAAGTTATTGAAAGAAAAGTTTTCACCTATTATGAAGCAATAACTTTGCTTTCCTTTGTACTTTTGTTAGTGGAGCATTATTTAGTGAAACTTCATCGCCCTCAACGTCTTTAAATGTTGCATTTACCTCATTATTCTTAGTCATATCATTCGATTGTAGTTCAACAACTTTATCGATAGTTTTACACGTTGATCTATCATTCAATTCTGTTTCATTATCAATCGATTCAATTGAATTACCAGTCGCCTCTACCTACATGATTAAATACTTGATTCGATTGTCCGCGTGTCCATTGTAGTCTTATAAATCGACTACAAACCGTATCACGGTACTTTATTTCGAGCCCATTAGTACTGTTTATCTTGCTAACGATATGGCAATTAATGTAGCTAAGGTGTGCGCTAGCACGTAATTAGCAATTAACATAAACTGAGCCTTAAATTGCAGTACTTTACTTTCTGTTTGTTTGTTTGTGAAAATACACGTAAGGTTTTTAGTACACATTGAATAAAATTTAGGAGGAACTGGAAACAATCCTGTTGAACCCTTCTAATGTGGAATCTTCGGTAGATTACCTCAACTTTTACTCTTAATGGAATATAAAAATTATAATCAAAAAGATTGGCAGCTGCATTTGTAAACTAATCGGCCTTGGTTATTAATGTCAAATAAATTGGTTATTACTAGTTCCAGTTTCGGTATAAACTTAATACATAGTCCTTTGGGACATCTACTTGTGGGGTAATATTATTAGATATTACATATTTACTATGATCCAAACGTATGACATCCCTTTTTCGTTTCGATTATCTTCTGCAGACATACTTTACTTATCATCATTTTCAAGCTTTTTAAACTCTACAAATATTTCATACAGTCTCTTGAAACCATCTTTTTATCACACAACATCATTTTTGACATTCATTTAATATGTTCTTAGGTCAACACGGTGACCCCCGATGTGTCTACGTGCCGCCATCAACGGGACAGACGTACTTCTCATTTCGGATCGCATACGCTAAGTGTGGCACTAAACCAGGTAATTATACAATTAGTTATTAATTATACGAGACTAATAATTCGTTTGACTTTGATTTATTTTTATTGAATGAACGTCATAGCTAAACTTATTAATAGTCTATTCTATAGTATGAATCTTAGCGAAAAATCAAATATTTCATTTATGAGTTTACAGAAATTCTACAAATATTTCATCGTGGGAAATTATTTTTGAGCAATTGCAATAATTGCTTTTTAATTCAGGCATAGGTATCCTTTATATCACGATCTTTTTTTCACTAAACAACATGCCAAAGTAAAGAAAAATAACAAGTTAAGGCAAAATCCACACTGTAAATGTAATTAAACCTCGTCTCGGTTGGTTTACTATAAATGGACCGTGAGCAGTGGCGTGAAATCAATAAATATATCCGATGCCTAATGATGCGAACTCGAACAATTAGTCGATATAATAAATCGTTTAAACAAATCGATTGATCGTATATCGTTCTAGGATTCTTCATGCTCGTCCTTTACGTTTTGTTGTCTATACGTAACGATTTAAGTAGCAAATCTTGGTTTGGAATCTCAAAGAGGATGAAAATACAATATGTTGAATTAAAACTCCATAGACCTACGATGTCCGAGACCACTTTGATGTTTGGAGAATAAGTAGATAAAAATAGTAAGTAATGGAAATACATCCACAAAAAAAGAAGGACGAGACGACGATACCAGAAAAAAGACTTTGGAAATATAATTAAATATTTTCTGTGAATAACGTTAGACTAAAAATAGACAAACCATTACAAGGCGAAAGTGAAGAATATTTTGAAGCTTAGGTACACGTTAGTTTTCACGCTGCGTAAATAAAGCTAGTTAATATTGTAGGTAAATGTTACACACATTTTGGCTTTTTCGCAACTGTATCTCAAATTAAACGACTATGATACCTACCTAATAGTCTTTTTAATTCAATTATATCTTCATCATCTTTTTATTTAATTTTAGGCCAAAGCATTCAAAGTATAATCAATTAGTTGTACGTACTGAAAGCTTTTACAATCCTAATAAACTACTATTCTATGTATAATTTATTTGCATTTTAGATTTATGATTCTATAAATTTTATATGTTACAAAAATGTCTGTTTTGATGCAATTATAATTTTACTTTCATATGAGCAATTATCTTTAGCTTGTAATGCATTAGTAGGACTCTGTTTACTTTCTTTTTCAATTAGGCTTTTGAATGTTGTAAACTAAAAAACGATTGTTTAAATTGTTTTGATAACTTTTTAATATTTAATAACTTTTTAATATTTATTCACTTCTTTATTTTTGCTGAATGATTTATTTCAAATGGTACCTGTTTAGTTTTGTATTGAATCATTGACTAGACCCACATAATTATATCGTCATTGGCAAAGTTTCCAGTATTAAGGAGAATCTTAATACATACATAGATATCACTAGTAGAATTGTTGATAGAAATTAGGCAGGTTGACTTACGTATGCTCAAACTTCTGGAGATAACGATTATTTATTTATGTTTGGTACCCTAACGGCAGTAAATAATAAAAACTATTTTACAAAAAAAAAACAACCGACTTCCAAAAAAAACACTTAAAAGAGAAAAATAACTTGAATTTCGGAAGTCGGTGGCAAAAACGAAAATACAGATCCATATAGTTATATTTTAAGATGGTTCGCAGTTCGCATAGTTGAAGCCGTGATATAGTTATATCCCTAGGGAAATAGTTATGAATTGCTTTCATATATATTACGGTAGGTATATTTTACTATATATGTATCTAATAAAATACTATTGTTTTTGCCACCGACTTCCGAAATTCAAGTTATTTTTCTCTTTTAAGTGTTTTTTTTGGAAGTCGGTTGTTTTTTTTTTGTAAAATTGTTTTTATTTTTCACTTTTTAGTTGTGTTTATACCTACCCCGCACAAATTCGTATACCAGTCGAATAATGGAAACATAACAAAAGATTTTTCAAAAATTAACGAATCATTCCAAGCGCCCCGCTGGTGGGGCAAAGAGGAATGCCTAAAAATTTTCAGTGGAATATGCCCCACTAGTTCGACTTGGTGGGGCAGATTCCACTAGTCTAAAATCTGTATGGATGCTGCCCCACTAGGGTTGGCACCTTAGAAATAACTATAAGTCCATGTTTCCTCACGATTTTTTCCTTCCCTGATGTCAATAATGTCCAAGATAAACTCAGAAAGTTCATATGAATTGAAAAAGTCACATTAGAACCCACAACCTCATGCATGAGAGGCGAGGCCTTAACCTCTGGGCCATCATAACATATTAAATTACCAAAAAATATATATTTTACTTAACTATACATTTCTTTCTTTTCCAAACAAATATAAAATACGAGCTTATCCCCTAACCTTCTAACCTTTCACTGTAAGTTCCTATATGTACTGTTCACCGATGAGGAGTTCCATGCGGTATCTTCGAAGACTATAATTAGTTCACCACGGATGGATAGATAGAACCAGCAATTATTTTTGATCTTTAGTACAATATCCAAATCACATTACGTGTACTGTTTGTTTTTGAGGAGTTCCTTCGTTTATCTCCCAAAGTATACATCAAATCTTCACAAAATTAATATGGGACCACCTCAGGAGTATACCCTTACGAATAAAAAAAGAATTTTCAAAATCGGTTGACAATTGGCGGAGAAATCGGTGAACATACATAAAAAAAAAAAAAAATACATACAGTCGAACATATAACCTCCTTTTTTTGAAGTCGGTTAAAAAAGTAAAACCAGAACAATAACATAATAAAAGTACTGGTATATATGCCTAGTGGAGGTATACACAGCAAAACAACATCGTAATTAACTAAAAAAACTAATGAAAACATAAAACACAAATAGAAAAGCAAACAGGACCAAAAACCATGAAGATGAGGAAGATAAGAAAAAGACAAATAATCTAAAGCTCGTAAATTCCACTACTTTAATAGCAAATTGCTTGTTTCCACTTGACTGCAAAATCGCGATCCGTCACGCCAATGAAGAGAAACGATTGGTAACTCATTCCTTTAGTAAATCATCTAAAATTGTGATGCGTGGACATTTATGAGCACAAACAACCGTTATAATTACATAAATACATATACTCAAGGCTCCTTCCCATGGGGTATTCAGAAGCTATAGAACACCACCCGCTACGATCCTTAGATACTCCTTTTGTTTCGTTTACGTTCATACATCTGTACTACTATGCACCTGACCTTTCTGAAATACATCACCAATAAGGTCACCGATATGATTATTGTTCACTAATTTGTGGGGCTTTGCAGAATTTCTGTTATAAGCTATTTAGGTATGGTTGATGCCATATGGCTTTCCGTGAAGGTTAGGATATTTTTCACACAAATCAAAAGTTTTGCGAAGGCAAATTGCTATTTAGAAGAACTAAAATTTAGATTTAATTGACAGGAGAAAGAATTAATTCTAAAGCTGACTAAAAATTATTTATTTTCCGAATAAACAAGACTAGAAGACCGTCTTACGTAATTCTTAAAAAACCCTGACCATGGTACTTAATAAGACATTTCATTTAACGATGTATGTAAACCTTTTGACCTCAAAAGAAAATGTTCATACAATCATTACATAATTTGTCACTCTTGATTTTACTGCTTCGAACAAATGGACTTATATAATTAGAAAAAGGCCCAAGGGCAAGGTTAGCTTAAAATGGCTGTAATTCTATCAGCGTTAAGCCTGAGTTCTTTACGGCATCAAATGTCATGTTGGACTGGTTAGTTGGCTATTAAAGCCTTGCATTTACTAGGCGACTCAAATGCCAAACGACGTACAGCGTAGTTGAAAAAGCCACGGCTCGTAGAACATTTTCACTGTTTAGTTCAAGGTGACTTTTGAATTAACACCTAATGCTATTTTTCTCCACAAGTTTTAAAACGATTTCTTTTTTGCTGATAACCTTAAGAATATCCAGATTTACTTTCATGGCAATTCCAAAAGAGTGCCTACCTACTTTGGAAACAACAACAATATTTTTGATTGTCAAAATCTTACTCGCTAGCCATAACAACAAGGACCACAGTTGGGTAACACACTTTTTATCACAATCTGAAGGATTTCGAAGGACATTCTCAATCCATTACTTCATGTTTTTTAAATATTCGTCATCGCGACGACGTCAATAACTCAATGACTATTGTTGAACTGTCAAAATGAAACACACTGCAATTGTATGTGTGCTACACAATTACTCCTAACCCAACAAGATCTACATTGTGTTCAACTGTATCAATCGAAGAATTTTACTTGTGTCTTCAGTTATTGTTTTTCTTTTCATTTTAGTTCTTTCCATGCACACTTCTTTTTCCAATGCACTTTAGACATTGGCAGAATAGTCGACATCGGCTTTGCCTCGCAGTTCTATATCAATCCCTATTGCATTGAATACGTCTATTGGATAACAGTGATATAATCAAAGGACCATAACTGAAACAGGCAACTATTCAAACTGTCAAACGATACTGTCTTGGAAAGGACGAAGTTATCACCGGAAAGTGCGAGGTTTACACCCACTTGTGGACGTGGGCACTGAACTGATTGCAATATGTTTATAGATGCATGTTAACCTGCGGGTCATTTAATGGGACGTTCACTTGTTATGTGGGGACAGGAACATGGAATGGATAAAGTGATATATATGTTAAAAGATGATAGATAATAAAATGACAATTTAATAATTGGACTTATTGGTCTTTCGTCCTTTTAATAATCAACGAAAGACAGTTTAATAATTGCATTGTTCAAATTATCTCTTCTTACGTATGGATCAATAGGATTGCTGTTGCCATCAATAAAATCAACACATTTTGTGGATTGTTGAATTTTTCCCTAAAGTTTATACATCTTTTCAAGTTATAAGGTATTGATCAAGAAGAGGCTTCACATTATTTGCAATTTACATTTCCAAGGTTTCTTTGACCTTTGACCCTTTATAAAACGAATTGTGTTTTTCGTGGCTTTTGTCATTGTTTCTTTGTAAGAGACCGCAGCAATTTAATTAATCAGGCGATCTAAAGATGTATGTAATTTGAAATTAACCAGTCATCGAACTTTCTATAATTCGTATTTAACGGTATTTAAATGGTATATTTCTCATAATGATTCTACGATTTCGATTTTTTATGAAATAATTAGTACCCTACGTTTTACTACCTCCTAGATGTTCCAATGATATTTTCTTATTGATCAGAAATTCTTTGCTTTGGCCATAAAAGGGATTGAGCCATATAGCATTGAACAGTGTGTAATTTTAGTAAGACCAAAGTTTATTCCTTTACGCAACCTTACAAAGTTTAGTCACCCTCTTTGTCATTCTGTTAATTTAACACGAAGACATTGGAAGAAAGTTCCTCGGTAATAGATCACCATATATCGTCAAACCCAATCTCATGTATCGCATTTAGATTCTCAGTAACTATCGGTAATTCGTAACAATTTCGCAATAAATCGCCAGCATTCAAGTTTTACGGCACATCGGTCCCATTTCAACAAAGTCAGTGAGTTTTTCTCATGCCGATTCCTAGTCGCGTCCACTATGGCTAGTGTGGAGTAACGGACGACGCATGCGTCCCGCTCCTTCTGCGAACATTGCGCGCGCATTGTTTCTCGGAATCGCCACCCGCCGGACCACATAACACCGCACGTAAGGTCCATTTTCCTTCACAAACCCGACTCAAAGACGCCATCCCTCAATCCAGTACTTTCAAGTGTATTTCCTTCCAGCTATGATGTAGTAATTTCGACTTTAAGTGCTTCTAGTGAAAAGTATTGTGGATGACAATGTGAAAACGATTTTAAACCGTATGACATAGAGTCTGAATATGTCAGATGCGTGTAAACTTGAAAGATTAATGTCCTAATGGGTCGCTGTTCTGAAAGGGAGTTAGCTAGAAGTCTTTAGGGGTCAGTTTTGCTTGTGTGATGTCGACCTGAGACCAGTGGCACGATCCGCGTTCTTCGGGCGACTTCCACTTTTTGCGTGAGTACATCCGCGTAGGTATAGCTCTAGCAATAATAAGGATTTAAAATTAAATATATTTTATATAGATTCACAGAATAGGGAATATGCGCGTAATTCAAAACTTTTTCATTATTTAATTATAATATACATTCTATAATATGAGTCAAGAAATAAATTCCTATTTTATTTTTTATGCATTCATTATTTTATTATTTTGTGTTGCGATTTTTGGTGGAATGGAACGCAAACTCAAATCACGTCGCCTTCCGAAGCCGGAAGTGACGTAAAATACCTACTATGTGAATAATAAACTATTATTTGCAAATTACTTGAAATCTGCGATTTCTACTTGAATAAAGTACAAAAATAATGTAATTTATATGATTTTGAATTGGAGAGCCTTAAAAACATACCTATGTAAACAAAGCAATAACATGTGCTTGCAATTGGTTGATCAGTGTAACAATTTTAGATAGCCCAATAAGTGACGTCACATCTTGACCGCGACAGAAACGGACGTCTGAACTGTAGTAGAAGATTGTTGAAGTTTCATAATTGTTTTAAGCAACAAGCAGTAGTTGAATTTAACTTTGAGACTTTTCTTGGATTTATGATTTATAAATGCTTGGTTTTTTTCAAACAATGTTATTTAATTACAATAACATTCGTTTGTGCATTGCTCACGTTAGCAATGAGATTCACCACGCGCTCTTGCAGTCTTTTGACGATAATCTTGACTCCTCAACTCATAATCAGTTCACAAGGAACTGTTTCTTTCAAATTCTTTATTATCGTGTCCCATTATAATCTCCACTTATAAACTATTTGCTCCCGAAATACGATTCCTATTGCCATTCATATATTTAAAATATTAGAGTTCATTCACATAGGATTATAGAGTATAGTAATAGATTGATAGGATCCGGCATTGACGATTCGTCATGACGAATGTACGTTCACATTGCTTAAGGAAATGAGTTTTTTCGCGATTCGTCAAAATATCCGTATAGATGTTCACACTTGATTCATGATTCAGAGTTCAGTCTTGGACAAGAGCTTTAGCGGATCCGTCATAATAATATCACGATTCATGGTTTTGACGAACGTTATTTTTAAAAGACGATACGTGATTTAAGACTTTTCCGTCATTTTTTACGATTCGTGATGCGTGTGAACACGGGCATTTAAAAAGCATTGCCGCCGTCAAAAAAAAACGAATCGAGAAAAAAAAATGATTCGTCAAAAAACACGAATCCTCCTCATGTGTACGAGCCCATGGTATTTTCCATATCAGGTCCCGGTCGTGAGGAGCTCGTGGCTAAGTAATAACTGCCGCACGGGTCGATCTGTCAGGTTAAGCTACGCTTGCCGGGGTTGGTCTGTGGATGGGTAACCATCTTTACATACTGAGACTCCTGCGTGCCTCGGAAAATACGTTAAGCCGTTGGTCCCGGCTGTCATTCGTGGATTTTTGACAGTCGTTACGGGTCGTCAGTAGCCCGAAAGTCTGACAACCAGTTTTACCAAGGGGTATCGTATTACCCAGTTACTGGGTTGTGGAGGGCAGATAGGCAGTCGCTCAATGTAAAATACTGGTATTCAGCTGCGTTTGGTTAGACTGAAAACTGACCCCAATATAGTTGGGAAAAGGTTAGGCAGATTTATTGATCAGGTCCCGGTCGTGAATGAATGATAGCCTAACGGTTGACAGAGAAGAATGGAAAGAGAAAACGTCTTGCGCAGACTCCAAGTAACATGGGACAAGGGCAGGAAGATGATGAGACGATGGTCAGGTCCCGGCGGTCCGCATCTAAAGACCAAAATCTCTTATTCCAGACCTCCACGGGCAGTTCTACGAGAACACAGTGGTGGTGCAATACGACAAGGACCTGCTTGAAGTGTGGGACGAAGCGAAGAGACTGCGCTGCGAGTGGTTCAACGATTATGAGAAGACTGCCTCCAAGCCGCCCATGGTCATCGCAGATTTGGATGTCGTGCAGTTGGATTTCAGAGGTGAGAACCATTTTAATTATCAGTTCGGCTGTGCCCACGACTAAGAGTCTAGAGAACAGTTTTCAGTTTCATCATTTCAGCCGAAAGACGTCCACTGCTGGACATAGGCCTCCCCCAAGCACCGCCACTTCGACCGATTCTGTGCCTCCCGCATCCATCGGATTCCTGCGGCCTTTGCAAGATCATCGGTCCATCTTGTGGGAGGCCTTCCAACGCTACGTTTATGACGTTTTCAGTTTACGAAAGTGTTATCTGTAATTTTTTTGTTCAACCAAGTTTACCTTTCTACCGAGTTTTATCAGCTTAGCCGTCACATCGTTGGTAGTAACTACCACAAAAGTGGAGGAACTCACTTTTTATATATAAATGTGTTGTAATTATTGTAACAGTGTCTTGATTTTCTGTTTATTTGAATGTCTACTCTCAAATCTCTAAGCATCTGCATCGTTTGAATTTGAAGCTATCTTTGCTTCTACAATCATTGTTTCTTTGAAAGATATATAGTTCTTCAATTCTAAGGTAGATCACCTTAGAATTGAAGAACTATATATCTTTTTATTTTGAACAGAGCAAATAATATTTTGTTTACCTTTTACTTTTTTTATAGGAGACAATGTAGATTGTTGGATGGAGATCCAGGCAGGGAAGGGTCCGTGGGCGGCACCAGTATCCGGCATAGTCCCTTTAGGGTCTACCTTAACCCTGGTGGTTGCCATCAACGACTATCGAGGTAAGCCGTATTTATTAATCCTACATTCAATCGCTGGTTGAGTAATCGAGAATTACCCACTTACTTATGAATGTTGCTTAAAAGTTAAGTAATGGTTAACGTCTGCTAAATCATTAATAATCATAATTTATTTGACGTTTAAGCTTTAAGTTTAAGCAACGTTTATAAGGCTTTCATCACTATAACCTGTCTGCCTCCAATCAAGATTGAACAGGCATCTTCTGGGCACGCTCGTTTTATCATAGACCTCATCCATCGCTTTCCATTGGAGAAGATCGGGGCCCATTCAATAATTAATAACAAAAAAAAAAAACACAATTATTTAGGCTTTCATAAAGTTTTTCTCAAAAGCTACGCAAAGTCACGTAGGAATTTGCTTTCATCTAAAAACTCCCTAAAAAAATGCGTGTACGCAAACGCTTTGCAAAACCGGGTCGAAACTACATAACAATCAAAATGTATACTGTTACATGCTAATAACCACACATCTCTCTTGTTAATAATTACTCCCATGTACATAAAGGAACTGTGTTTAGAATTACCTATTGTTTCTTTTCTAAACGCAAAAATTATTTTCCTAATATTATTCATCAATTTTTTATTGCTGTCATTTCCGAGGTGCGTGTAACTTTGCCTCGTTAGACTTTTTGGTGCGTGGGAGTGTAAATCCAAAGGCATATAAGGAATTTGTCCAAATATGGTTTTACGATGACGAATTAAGATGTTAAGCGCAGTTTACAACTGTGTTTTACTACTTAGATGTCAAAGTTATTTCCGGATGTGTTTAAACATGATTTGTTAGCTGGTTCTACGACTGATTGACTGAAATTGTGATAAATATACGTATAAAACCTTACTAAAGTTGTTACCGAAACGCAATTGACGCAGTCGTAAAAAATACATAAGTTTGTTTTTGTCCAAATATGACAATTTTATGAAACGATAACAAGGGCATAAACTAAGCTTTAAAAGTTATATAAGTTTCTCATAATTTAAAATAGATGACCCTTTTGGAAATGATTTTTGTCTATTTAAATTAAAACTCCATTTTTATTTTCTTAATCTCCGTGGTCTCAGTGCGACTCAAAGAGATCTTCTGGCTGAGGACCGGTCGTTTTAGCAAATCTTGGGAGCCGAAAGTCACTGGTGAACATAGGCCATGTTCACCAGTGACTTTCGGCTGAAATTAAATGAAGATTAGACCGCTTTTCTACCTTTTATGCATAAATTATAAATATTATTATTATTTATTTAAACTTAATTAAACAACACCAAGAATACTTCTAGATTACAGGTTTTACATATCTATATTCTATACCTTAGGTAAAAATTTCAAATTAAGTTAAATCATAACAAAATCAGAAAATTACAGCAGATGGTACTCCCACCAGTCCTATATAAGTAATGGACCATTACTTATATACTTATATTCTATGTCAACAATACCTAACTACCAACCACTACTACTGCCTATCTACTACAACATACCTAAGTGAAGTACATACGTACAAAGTAAATAATGAGGCTAGTAATAGTAGCAGACTGAATGGTCTGCAAGCACCGCTTAGTATCGTTGTTAATTACACATATACAGCTTGAAATATTGTTCGAAGTAATTACTGTTAGACTTTACAGCTGCATAGTGCACTGTGAAAATAGCTGCTCGTAAAGACTGGGTCTCATTTACGCGAGCATTTTATGTGGCACTTTGAGTAGGTCTGCTTCGGTGGTCTAGTGGTCGCAAGCGCTACGAGGTCCTGGGTTAGATTCTCAGGTCGGCAAAGTGTTATTGGGGTTTTCCATCAGAAATTTCTCAGTAGCAGTCTGGAGTCTTGATTTGTGCCCAGTTGATGGCAATAGGCTCGCTCCCTACATGGGACTTAAACATAACTGGTGAAATGCGGGTGTAGCTCAGCCTAACCCTACGGGGAATTCAGGTGTGATTTTATGTTATAACTACCACAATAGTTAAACAATTGTCGAGTATTAATTGTAGGGCACGGGACAGTCAAAGTGATAATAAAATAAATGGATTGTTAATTCTTTATTTTCCTCTCGTGTTTTTTAAATTTTCTATAAAAAACCTTGTGAGACGAAATTAGCTATTCTTGCATTGTATCGGAGAAACCAAAGAGGAATTAAAAAAAATATTGGGCCGAAGTTCCATATCGCACGTTATTGGCGAATGAGAGCTAAATCGAAAAAAGTGTTACATATTGACTGTCACGACACTTTTTTTTCTTCATTATTTACTCTCAAACGTTGTTGATTTATTTCATTGAGTCTGTTATTGAAAGGTACGATTCCGTAGCCGACCGCAGGCGGCAGCAGCAGGCGACGTGCCGCCACGACATGACTGGTTTCTATGAAATACCTTCCATAGAAATTCATTTCTATGAAATGAATTTCTATGGAATTTCAATTTCGTTTCATAGAAATACATAGAAACCAGGGGGTCTACTCCCTAAGCGATGTCTGTAGTTTCAGCCGAAGTTACGGGCGCTTCTTTCTCCATCTAACGTTCGGTATGTCCGTAAGTGAGACAGAGTACGAAGCGCCCGTAACTACGGTGAAACTACGGATTTCGCTTAGGGAGTAGGCCCCCTGTTGTGACGCGGCGACACGTCGCCTGCTGCTGCCGCCTGCGGTCGGCTACGAAATTGTACCTTAATACATAATATACAGCTAAACGAACTTCGTATGTCCCACGGTGTCCGACGACACCTCTCGGCCTCTTTTGTTTATTTTGCTTCCGCCATTTTGTAAATTAAAAGTACGCGTAAAAGGAAGGGTAGCTTAAAAACAATGAAAAGTAATAAGAATATTGTTAGTGAGGAAATGGTTACAGCTACATACTTTGTGGTCGAACTAAATGAAAACTATATTTAGAAAACACGTACAAGCGAAGAGCGTGCGTACAACTTTGAAAATTAATTTAAAAACCGCGTGTCAAGTAGATAATAAAATATAACTGAAGTGTCCTCCCCTCCCATTCACTTAATTAAATAAAATATATTGAAAATAAAATTTATTTGTTGTTTAAGATAAATTCAAAGTTTGAAATGTGTATGTTCATAATTTAAATGCTGAAATTATACGTGGTATCGTCCCAAAACAAATGAAATATATGCAAATGTACACTTAAAAATATCAGTACGCCACTAAAAATAAACAATAAAAAAAAAAGAAACTTGAAGCAGTCACGTTCAAAAAATATTTAACCATGGACATAACATAGAGGTGCTACAAACAGCCCGACAGACGTTGTTCTGTCCCAACTTAAAAATCCTATAGAAAAAAGAACGTCCAGTTTTTCCAGAATCTTTTATTTATTTTTTCAAATGTTCCGGGAAACTTTTTAAATTTTTCTTTCGAACACTAAAACTAAATATATCAACAAAATAAATAAATAAAAATATCATATGACATCTCCAAGTCGGTCCAGTCGGCCTCTAGCTACGAAACTTATCAATGATTTTCTATTAAAACTGAACTTAAAAAAAGCTATTTTATTTGTAGTGACGCCATTCAATGGAAGTAACACTTGCGCCCACGCTCTTCATAAAGTCGTATTTTGTCTCATCAAATAATACGTTAACGGTTTCCTAATGGAACTTTACTATGTTTTTAAATTGTTTTAATAAATGCTATCTGAGAATGACGTCAATGATTTTACTACCTAGTCAAGAATATCTCAATGAAGATGAGGAGAAAATACTAATAAGCTCGGACGTCGAAGTGTAAATTAATTTGGCATTCATTCAAGTTTTCCAAGACAGGCGACAGGCTTACAGAGCTTGTCGCCTGTCTGTTACAGCAGTGGTATTCTGTAACCATCTCACCGTGAGAACTTAGGTGAAGTGAGCTCGGAGTGAGCTGTCAGTCCCTAGTCCAGCAGGTGGAATGACAGCTCACTTCACGCTCACTTCACCCAAGTTTTCACCGTGAGCTTTTTACAGAATAGATCGGCAGATCTTGGAAACAGAGAAAATGAACTGTAGTCACAAATATTTCCCTTTTCCGCTCCAAATATTCCCCAAACATCCTCAAAACATAACTAAACAACAAATGCAAACTGCCGCCAACACACAAACATACATAAGTCGAGAAAACACGAAAAGTCGTAAAATTACTAGCAGGGTAATGACAGTGTTTACACGACTTAACGGTACCCGGTAATTGTAAAAAGTGAACTGGACAAATATGTACGAATGAGTTTGCTTAACGGGCCTGCAACTATGGGGCTTGAGACTGGATCCACCTCATGGATCACTTAAACGACGTGCGAGTGTAATATATATAGATTCTATAGAGCTGGCGGTTTATCAAATATAACTTAATGTAAAGGAATATGACGATGGTAATAAAGTTTGGACGATGCGAAGAATGATTAAAATTAAAATTGAAAATATACACAAAAATAATTTAGCTACCTTGCAAGTAGATTCAATTTTGTGAGAATATAATGTAAGAGTCTTTTTTGAATCCATGCAGTATCTCTGGGTATAAATATTTTTGTGTATATTTTATGCTGTAAAGTTAAGAAAAAATTACACTAACTTTACTGCATAAAATTCAAAATGTGCTAATTGCGTAATACGCATTTCTGGAGTTGTCGATTCTCCCACAAATAAAATTAATTCGTGCGGATCGCCTCAAGAAAAAATAATATTATTTAAAAGCGTCGATTCACCCGTTTCGGGCAAGTAAATTCGTGCGAATCGACCAATAAGCCTTTTTTTCGGTGGCTATTATGCTGCAAGAGCAATGTAACTAAAAGTAATGCTGTAGGTCTCTCTTCGTAGGTTATCAGAAAACGATTAAACAGTTTATAGCTACTAACTTCCGTGGTCTTCCGCCGATAAACATTAATCCGCAGTACGAAACGCATAAAGTAAATGAATCGAATTCCTTTCCACCTATATTTACTTTGATATTCAAATTTTATGTGGGTATGTATATTTTATCTCGTTATAGTTTATCTCTTTGCGAGATGGTTTGCAGGGTCAAGGGTTAACTGGACAGACACCACTTGGCATGTACGAGTATAAGTATGGGCACCTACGTAAGCTTTGGTAACTTAGCCGGCTTCGAATGTTTATAGCCATTATAATAGCTTTCGTCTCGGTCTCAGTATAGTGTACCTACCTATTGTTTTATATGTTACCAGCCAACATTTGCAGAGCATTGAATTTTTTTGTTTTTTTCTTCCGGAAATTCAATTTTATCTGCTTTGCCAATCGATTTCGTCGAATCAGTTTAGTGTACCTAATGTTACCTATTGAAATTTGTAGTGCATTCAAACATTTATTTTCTCACTTCTTGCCATTCTTCTTTGCTAAATTAAATGTCTACTTTGATAATAGAATTCGTTTCTAACTGTTGTTTAACAGCAGCAGCCTATTATTTGTAATAGCGAATTTTCACTAAATCATGCTTATTAAAAACTTCCATAACTTCACTATTTTTATCTCTAACATTTACAGTTGCTTCAACATCCGTTTCATCAAAGTTTCCGCAAGCCTCCTAATGAACAATGCTCATTTCAATCAATGGAACTCCATTAATTTCGTCTCAATTGAATTAATAGCGGTTCTCATTCGTGCGTTATGAGTTCTTTTATCTAATTGACAATGATTAATAGTCTTAATGTGAGCGATCTTGTACTTTATAAGTAGTTGAATCTGCGAGTGCGTCTTTCATCTCCTTTATTGGGGGAAATTGATTTCTGCGTTGCTAATTTAATCTCTAGGTTCGCGTGTTACAAAACCTTCGGACTAAGTACTAGGTATATTCATTGTTCCTATTCGGTATCTTAAAATGTTTGATAGATAGATTATAAAATTGATGACTCAATCAATTAAAGACCATTTTTGGCTTAAATGCACATAAATCTTTAAACTGTCGTTCGTAGGATGAAATACTTTTACCGTGTTACGACGGCTTCTTTGGTAAATTCTTTCGACCAGCTAGGGTTCTAAACGTAAAAGTTTAATGGTTGTTGGAACTCTTTCATTGTACCTCTTAATATTGTAATTGTGTTGACATAAGTTCTATCATATTAATCAACAGAGTTTTCCTTTTTGTGGGCATTCGATCTATCGGATATTTTCTGTCATTGAGTTTGATCATGATGATCATGATCAAACTCAATGACAGAAAATATCCTCTAATGTTTAAAACAATATTCTGCCGTCTCTTTACTTGGTACAACGATGCCACAGACACTAAAGGTACTATAAGCAACTGACTGGGCTTTAAGTAACTGATGTTACGTCGGGTGCAGACACGCGGACTACATATCATTTATTTTTTAATGTATTTCATACATTTATTTTTATTTAGTATTTATTTATGTATCTATCAATCCGTGAGATCACTGCGAGCCCTATCAGAGTACCAGCGCTGCGACATTTATTATTAAATGTCGCAGCATCTTGTTGAGATAGGAGCCTTTTGGCCTCGCACAGGACTTTCTGCTTTTTATTTTTTATATTTTAATTTTTCAATGATTGTGTGTTTAGATTAATTTGAGATCTTCCGTGCTTGTCTCAATTAATGCTTTTTCTTTCTTTCTTTTTCTAATTTCATTCATTTCTTCGGTAAAGTTTTGAACGTTCGTACAAGTAATTTTGTGTGTGCCAGTGCGTATGAGTGGATAATATTCATGTAAGTTGTAGTAGTTGGTGTAAATGTTTTCAACAGGCTTACGTAAAATGTACAAAGATTTAATTCAACTTTATCACAAATCTCATCAATACCTTCCTAATACATGTTTTCCCTTTTGAGCTTTACTTCTTGGTTTTTGTAATCTCCTGGATGTAGTCACCTTTCTTCATGTGATGTTTACGTTTACTTATGGCCGATTCCTATAATTTACGGACCCCTATTCGTTAAAATTGAGACTCTAGTATCTTTACCAATGAAGACCTCATAGCTTTGCATAGTAGGCCTCCCATATGGACTATCTGAAATAAGCTACCATTCGTTTTTAACACGCTTTTATTAGGTCGACCTGTATGTAACTAACTATGTAATGGAATCTAAGGTAACTAATTTAACCATCTTCCAAGGGTCGTAGCGTAATGAAAATTACGCTACGTATTAGTAGTACGTACGTAGTACTGTATGTAGTTCTGATGACAATACAATAATATGGTACTGTCGAACTGATCTGATGATGGAGCCGGAAGATATGAACTGGAACTTCATGATCGAAAATTGTATCATAGCTGTTTTGGATTTCTTAGAAAAGTCTTGTAATGAACTTTGACCACGATTAGGTTTCAAGGTCTGATGATGAAGCCGGAAGATAGGCACTGGCATTCCATGACGGAATATCGTATCATGAAAGGCCACGTAATTTTTACGTGCATTTATAAAAGCGTGTTTTTCTAGTGTTTTTTAAACTATTAATTTATTATTGTTAATAGGAACCGAGCAAGACTGTCAATACTTTCTTAGAATATACATTCCAAAATGAATATATTCTTTTGACATGTCGTTTGGTATGTGAATATATTATGGTTGAGAATAAAAATATGAATGAGTACTAAAAGTAAAATTAACGTTACCGGAAATATACTAGTCTCAAACATGACAAACATTACAAGGTGCGGTTTGAGCAAGTGTGAAGCTTTCTCCGTTTAATGGAATATCTGTTGACTTACGAAAAGTGTTTGCCCATCCTTTAAGCTAAACGATCTTTGTTTATGTTCGCTGTTAGTCTCCACTTAAGTGTAATAATATTGAGAACTTGTATGTTTGTCGTCAGCTACGAGTGTTGGGT
This sequence comes from Xanthia icteritia, assembly GCA_949128155.2. Lineage (NCBI taxonomy): Eukaryota > Metazoa > Arthropoda > Insecta > Lepidoptera > Noctuidae > Xanthia > Xanthia icteritia. The sequence continues at coordinate 6,398,687 of OX421942.2, read as the reverse complement.
TATGCTATTGTTAGGTACCCTAAGTACGAGGTGAGTGGTAAAGTACCTACTCGTCTGGTAAGGTCTTGCATTTTGATATTCTGAAGGTAGTACTTGAAGATACTTTCATACTTCATTGGTACTTTGTATTCTAATGTAGGTATACATACCTGATCCTTCTGAACTTCAAATACTATTAGTTTATCTACAAATACGGTTTCGGACCATCCAGTTTTACTGTAATCCTTGATAAGTATATAGGTAGGCCGTAAGATAACTGTACTACAATAATTTTAGTATTAGTGACACATAATTTTCCATGGAGAATAATATCGTAAACCTCGGTCGGCAGAGAGAGGTCAAATCTAACGCCCCGTCTAGTATTGATAGTCTAATGCCGTGACAGTAAACTTAGTACTAGGTCAACAAGGTTTCTAAAATGTCTTATTACAATGAGATTGGTATTTAAAATCACTATGGTGTTCGTTAGTGACAACCACGCCACGTTGCCTACTGTAATCTACTACACACTACACATTTTTGTCTTTCAATCCCTTAATTTGTTATTTGCCTTTGCCTGATGTATGTTTAGAGTAAATCTTTACAACAATTCCTATTCATTTTTCTATCAAAATCGTAACGAGCTCAATAACTTAGTCCGTTGCCTTTCTCACAATCAACTAGTCTGGGATAATTGTCGCAATGCATGATAAAGGGAGAATTCTCGTCGCCCATAAAACACTAACCAATAACATCAATAGCACCTACCCAATAAGTAACTTAATAGTTTCTAAGGACATATCTTCTTATCTTCCAGGTGAATTCGACATGAGAGTGAAGTCGTGCGCGGCGTCAGACGGCTCCGGCCATGTGATTCAACTGTCAGATGAATATGGATGCGTGCTGCGACCCAAGATGATATCAAGGTACGACGCTAATGTATGAAGCTCTTATCTAGGTTTTAGCATCTGTGTGCTGTTGGAAAGTTTGTTGGATGGATTAGCTTTTCCTAAAGGTCAACATACGGAAGTTGATTTGGTAAAATCTTCTATTTCTAGTTTTTTATGTTTTTTGTTTTTGAGTGCCTGGGTACCTGGGTCAAATAAATGTATTTTCTTACTTTCTTTAAACCTCTTCCTTTTCTTTTTATACCTATTGTCAAAGACGCTGCTCAATCACTACAAAATTGACTCTTGCCATAAATTCAGTGGAAATAACTGTTGGAACTACATTCATCATCTATTTCTGCGCTAGACAATGGATTATCAAATCGACGCCCTATTTACATGAATCGACTCAACACCCTTTTATGCTATTGGTCTCATATCAATTATACATTATAGAAAACGTAAACAAAACTGTAAACTTATCTTTGAATATATTCGTTTCCAGATTCCTCAAAGCTAAAGCCGTAGACGAACGAGCCACCGTGATAACCTACGCGTTTTTCCACGCCTTCAAATTCCCTGATGCGCTCAGCGTCCACATCAGATGCAAGGTCGAAATTTGCAGGCACGGCTGTCTGGACCACTGTCAGTTGGCTGGAGTGACCCCGCAAAGACATGGAGCTTTAGACAGGAAAGATGACAGGACACATCAAGACCACAATGAAATAAAGTAAGTGTGAATGATTTTGGACCCTATGCTTAAGCAACGAATATTGAATAAGTTGCTTTAGTACAGACGGCTACACATCAAGCTGTACATTTTCAATATAAGCTGATTTCGCATTGTATACGATTTTCGTACAATGCGAGGTCAACGTAAACTGGAAATGTATAGCTTGATGTGTACCACAATTCTTTTGTAGCGAATAAAGACATTTTTAAAGACATCGTGGATAGCTTATTTTTATTAAACAAGTCCTCTTAACTCCAAAATACAGTAAAGAAACTAGGCACTAACTATGCAAGTCAGTTAAGTCCTTTAATTAAACCATTTCCGCTACTTATCTGCCTGTCACATGGAAAGCGATATCCATTTAAGCATAATTTATGTTCACTTTAAAGCAATCACTGGGAAGGCAGCAATTAAGTATTCTTGGAAATCCATCTCCATTAAACGTTTGAGACAAAGAAGTATAAATTACATTTATTCATTTCTGTCTTATTGTGAAAATTGAAGTTTGGCTAAGGCAGGTACTTTATTAACCTATTACGGTAACTATAACTTTTCCATCAATGGGGAGAGACACAACCAATTTATACCGCTAGGTGTCTTATCGTCGTTGGTGTTTATACCGCTAGGTGTTTCATCGTCAGTGGTATTTATACCGCTAGGTGTCTTATCGTCGCTGGTATTTATACCGCCAGGTGTTTCATCGTCGCTGGTATTTATACCGCTAGGTGTCTCATCGACGCTGGTATTTTTTTTATATCAAACACATTTTTTAAGTGTTATTTAAATGAGGATTAAATATTCAAAATAAAGCCTTTATGTAGTGCACTGAATAACTGAATTGTTGTAATAAAGGCGTAAACCGTTTTTCTGTTGACGAGGAAAGAAGAAAACTGTGGGTCAAAGCCTAAACTATTTAAAACCAAATTCAGTGCCAAGGCTATGTTGTGATCACTTTAGACCCGAAGATATTTATGACTAGGGCGCATAATTGAACTGGATAATGTCCTCAACCACATTAAAAGGACAGGCAGCCGATAGTTTCCAGCGAGGGTGGCGACATTTGTAATTAGATTTACCTGACTCTCCCAATTACAATATAAAGTGGGTTTGAAATTAATAATAATTTCCTATCATTTTTACAGTGATTCATCAGCTGAAGATGGAGGCCTTGACCTATCAGATGAAGCCCGTCTTCCTCTCGAAGAAGCCTTCGGTGATGAAGTATCAGGAGATGCTGTTCTCGCGCCTGCTCCATTACCACAAAGGGCCCCAGCACCTGTTATTGAACCTGAGAGTGATCATATGTCTGCTGTTGAAGAGCTGGTTGAAGCCCTTGCTAGGCCTTTCACTGTAAGTAATTTGTTTAAAGAACGAACTCCATAACAAAGACAAAAAGATTCAAATATACAAGACAGTGTAATTTGCTAAGGGCTAATTTTTCATTCTTCAGATAAGTTTTAGCTGAGGTAAAAAAAAAAATAACAAAAAATATTTTGCAGCTGAGCCAGCTAAAATTGCAGTTGACAGCATTTGTAGGTACCATATTCATTCTTCAGATAAAAATTATCTGACAATTGAAAATCAGCCCAAAATCTTTTTAATTTTATTTTCACTTTTATGGATAACATTTTTCATGAAAAACCATGTCCAGAATGTATAATAATATCCTTCTTCAATTGTTTCCAGGATCGCCCCACAAACATCGATCGCGACCGCTTCCCCCACGGACCTCGAAACCTTGGCACGAACATTAGCCCTGAACCTTCTGGTGATGGAGTAGTCCCAGCTAAGGCACCAGGTCCTGCTGTAGCAGGTCCCAGGTCTCTGCGCAAACGACGAACAGTTCGCGACGCAAGATCTGCTGATGTTGGTGTTTCGGGAATATACGAAGTGGTGTCTGAAGCAGATTTGGCTTTCGGCCCTTCAAGGACAGAACCTGTCACTGTGTTTAGTGGACGGATTCGTGAAGAGGTAATGTTTGGTTAAGCAACATATTTATTTCTTCTTCCAAATGCTAATGCCGGACAAGCTTAAATACAACTTTCCAAAGAGAAGTATGACCTTCGTGAATCATGGCCTATCTTTGGAAATACGAACGCTATATGATGAGATCTAATACAGAGCGGTTACAAACATGGAAGTACATGCTTATTATGTCAAAATCATAGATTAACAACACTATGCACTTCTAAAAAACTTTTAAGTGACTAACAACGATCTGAGACCGGAATAGCTACCCCGACAGAGAGAAAACTTCATACAAACGCACAATAATAGGTCCAATACTACAAAGCGCGTTAGTACAAAACTTAGAAGCATGTCCTCTATGGGGGATTAGTCTGTGGCGCGGCGTTCGTGACAATTCAGATATACGATGATTACCGAAGCGCATACCTTTTTTGCTTTACCTGTACCTAGCTTGATATTTTAATTTCTCTTTCCATTCATCAATTTAGAGTCTTAACTAATATGTTTTTAATCTTTCATCAGGTTGTCTACGGAATTTGCATGGGCGCAGTCAGCTTCGGTGCTCTATTCGCTTCAGCAGCCGGAGCTGCTGCGGGCGCAGCGTTGGCTGCAGCAGTCATGCTTCAGAAACTTCGCTCACGGATGGCGGTGCAACCACCCATCCCAGTGTCTCCTGCGCCGGCGTCACATTCCCTCGCCGCGTGGATGGCCCTCAGACTCCTCGGGTCACAGCCACACCCACATCTCTCCCGTGACGGTTGATTGGGACGTTGCCAATCAAAATCCTACCGAAGACTGTTCTTAGATGCTAAATATTCAATTTATATTTCATAGCTCCTCATTTTATAGTTATACAATGATATTATAAGTAAAAAGATGTACATACGTCACCTACCCAACATTCGATCTTCTATCACATACCTTTATAACTTAATATTGTAATGTCGCACTATAGATTAGAAGTGGAAGTAGGACGGCATGTCGTAATTATCTGAAGTGAAAAAGAGATAAGCATATGTTGCATCAGTTGACGCCGGTGGGATACTGAGTTCAAGTTTTTTTAAAATATATAAGTTGCATCTCGCAGGTCAACTTAGGAGGTTGTCGGCTGCTTAGCCGGGCTATCCTGTGGATGCCTTAATAAAATAAGGCCTCCGGTCAGGGCATAAAACTTATAAACTAAGCGATCACACACTAAGGGCACTCCGTGTGGGGTACGGACATTGGCTTAGGGCGTCGCTGGGGGAGGGCAGTACGGGACAGACTGGGGGAGGGCTGTAAGGGACAGGCTGGGGAGGGCAGTAAGGGACAGGCTGGGTGAGGGCAGTAAGGGACAGGTAGGATCGGAACAAGATTGTTTTGGGACGAATTTAAAGCTGCAGGCTTAGCGGTACCTACGGGCTAGCTCGAGCAAGTGTCGGGGCGGGCATGGACTGAGTTCAGTTGTGCCACCTCGCCCAGTTTTAACATGTGGAGCACGTATAACCTATCTAAGTACCTGTTTTTACTTATAACATCATTCGTTTTATAGTTCTTCTCTTTGTGTATAATATTGAAGAAATCAAAATTTCTTCCAGTTAGAGTTAGCTACCTGATAAAATTTAGAATTTTACCCTTAATTGGAATTGTATGGTCAGTTGCATCCATGTATTAGATGTTAGACTCGCAGAAAATTATTTAAAATATGCTTATAATTTATGTTAGTTGTTAAGTAATGTTTCTAGATCGCCTTAAATAATGGTGCTAGGTCGTGCTACGGACGAAGTCCTCAGAAACCTGATAATGAATTTTCACTTTTGTGAATATTATACATTTTTATACCGATAAGTGTTGTACAGAAATTTTCTACGTTTTTATTGACTAACTTATTAATCATTGTCGTGTTCTTTAGTGTCTAGAGGATAAGAATAAACGTCGAGTCATGCCATTAGTGTAAGGTTTAGTTAATTCGTATGCTTAGGAGTTTCATCCACTTTAGCATAATTTTCATATCGTGTGTGATGAAGCTCCTAGATTAAAGAAATAACATTGATTTCGATAATTCCGGAATCAATGTTATTTGTTGTATTATCTTTAGGTACTGAAAACCTCTGAGGCTTTAGGCATACTACATCAGTAGGTACCTGCTCAATGTTTATTATTTTATTTATTTGTTGTTTTAATATATTTTTTTTAACAAATAGTTGTATTTCATTCATCTTCATTTGGTTTCACATATGCAAAATCTTTAATAAAATTTAATTTTAGCTTATTTGTATCGTTAGCGTTTCTTTTATTAGATTTGCAATAATAATAACGTCAGTTTTTCAATAAATTATTATTGGAATTCCATTTCAAGTTAAACTTGTATAATTTAATCAAACGATAGTTATGTCGACTACTGTGCTTTACAGTTATAAGTAACCTAGTTGTAAATTAACAGTTATACCAACTTTGATATATAGAATTTTAAAACAAAATATTTTTATGAGACTGCTATCTAAAATTGGTAAAACTGTTGATATGAAGATATTTTATACGATTATTGTATATTACATTATTTCAGATTTAGGATAATGACATTACTGTATCATACGATTGTTCAGACACCAATGAGTTCTAAGTAATAGATTCTTCATTTCAAATGAAATTGTTTGCGTTTATTTAGGCATTTATTTTTATATTGCTCAATATTAATTGTATCCATCTTTTAATTGCTATGTCTAGGTTTAATTAAGTTTTGTAGCTAGATTGAATATGGTTTAAGAGATCGGCAAGTTTTTTTTTTATCATTATGTAATACCCAGTAACTGAGTTGTATAGGCAGTCGCTCCAGGTAAAATACTGGTATTTAGCTGCATCTGGTGAAACTGAAAGCCAATCCCAACATAGTTGGAAAAAGGCTAGGCAGAGAAAGATTGTCTTTACGCAAAATATTGTTAATACTTTGTTGCAATTTTGAATTCTATGGGTTGTTTGGTACTTTTGCGAAACGGGAACAGCTTATAAGTATGTCTGTACCAGATAACTAACAGTGATTTTATACTGAAATAAGGCATCAGCTATTTAATAATATGAAAGCAGCAGCTCAAACATCACTCATGCTTTAAGCATATTATTATATAAAGTGCATTAATTTAAAACGATAAAAAATTTGGTGCATACCTAGTGGGTAATTTGTGTTGCAAACATGAAATATTTACTACTATTTTGATGAAAATATATAAGTAAAAACTAAAACACAATAGGCGGTACTTATAACTGTCGAAGTGCCGATCTCGCAACCATAATAAAATATGACATGCCACCCAAAAATCTTGCATTTATTATAGAAAAACTATTATTATATAAGTTGAATAGAGTTTTCATTTGAAAACTGTCTCCCTAAGTGCAATTTTACTTTTTATAATTAATTAAATGTATTTGTATTTTATTTTTATTCGAAATATTTTCTGCGGTTATGGTACTTTTTGGTGTAAAGTCTTTTGTGGCACTATTTCTTTTATAAATAATATTCTGGGGAGTATTTATAACTTATGAACAAAATGTTTTAAGATTCACTGTATGGATGCAGTGACTAAATGTGTTTTACGCGTAAGCACCTGTTAATTTGTTTAATGGATTAAAAATTATGTTGAAACATATAATTTCGATTGTTTATTTTTGAAAGTCATCAAGTAGTTATTTAAAACCCTAGTCTTCTAACACAAATTTAGGCTTTAACAACTGCCAGTAATCTTAGGGCGCTTGCATAAAGACAAATCGGCACAGATCGGTGCGGGTAATATAGCTCTTATGAGCTTACCCATAAAGAAACAGAAAAAAAATTGTTATCATTTCCTTCCGTAGATCAACCTGCAACGATCTGTATGAAATCCCGCTGATTTATGCTAGTTCTCTGCAGGAAGCACCTGCATCATGACATTGTCATGTCACCCATTGCCCTCTATTGTGCCAATCAACACATTCCTGTTCTAGTCTCATTAAGAAAAACTTAAAGTAATTGTAAACTTCTAAGGCTTAATTTAGGTCTATGTGGTGAAATAGCTGCAATAATTGAGGTTTCCCTACCCGTACAAATAAGTACCTAAGTAGATAGATAAGTGTCAAATTCCTGTTGACTATGTAGGCCAACGACCATGGAAGCTTAGCTTAGCCTTTGTCGACTATGGCCATTTAACAGTGGTGTAGGTATGTTTGGCACGTCCTCATTATCTTCGTCTATGGGTTATTAATATTTTATGAAAATAAGACTCTTTCGCGAAATTATGACGATTTGCTGCAAATATAACTTCTAGAGCTATGTTGATGATTAAAATGATCCTAACTAATATTATAAATGCGAAAGTGAGTTTGTTTGTTACGTTTTTACGCAAAAATGTCTGAACGGATTTGGATGAAATTTGGCACCTGGGTTAGGACATACGAGTAGAATACTTTTTAACCCAATATTCCCACGGAATGAAGACTTATATATTAAAGTAAACGCAGTGAGTTGGTTAGTAGCTGTTAGTTGGTTAATCTCAAATTTAGGTGTAATAACTTGTGTTTTAAGTTTGTACAAACCTCCATACTTGTTCCGAGTACCGACTAACTTTGTCTTACCGTCAACCTTAAATAAACATGACCTAGTATTTGACTCAAAGGAGCTATTCGCACAAAGATCTTGTGCGGCTAGTACTGAGAACTAATTTCTTTGTATGGAGGGAACATACCAAACATTTGTGAGCGTAATCGTTTCATTTTGGCCATTACCTACGGAACCTACCCTTTGGAACGGGCAACTAGCTTCATATTTCTGACTGACCGACCCCTACACAATTCAAAAGTGCCAGTAAATGTTTAATTTAAATAAATGCTTTGAGTTTGAGTTTGAGTTTGATTAATGTCAGCTTTTATTTCCATTGAGCCCTTTCCGATAGCTTCAATATTTTCATAATTTGCTGTCATTACTCTGTGAGATTCGCTAAAGTACTCGAAAGATAGATACATACAAGACTTATCTCCTCTATTGGTTACGTGACTTGTTGCGCCATTATCTACGTACCATGAGTCTTTATCAATACTCTCACCAAGAGATAAAGCTAAACTAGTCAATGTAGCAGCATTTGATATGGATTGCTTTGGAGGTTATGGAGGTCTACCATCCGTAATCCATTTCTTGCATTGCTTTACTCGATGTCCGCTTGCTCTATAATAGTTACACTCTAACTTCTTCTTGTAATCTTGCTTTCTGTTATGTACAGACGCCAGCACATCAACCTACTACAATCTGACAAATACCTTTAATAGATTTTTAACTTTAACACTACAGCATAAGGTTCAAAGTTGATTGGATAAATTAGGCAGTTTCGGGTAGATTGACCTGCTGGCGTCTGTAGTATCAGTACCTCCGTGCTGGATTCACCTTCAACTTCTGATTTATTTTTATCTTTTAAAGCTCTCTCGTGAGCGCACAACTGGGTTGTCAAGTTCTCGATTGTACGATCAATCAAAATCAGTAGCCAACTTGATTTAAAACTGGAATACTCTTCTGGCAAGGAATCCAATATCTTGCATTCAAAAGAATTTCTGGTAGTTGATTGCAAACTGTTGACAATGCTTGATTCAGATCATGGCAAATATTCTTTATCGCAGACATATGCGAACCCAGGTCATGAGTTGGGTCTTTCTTGTAATTAAAAAGTTGCATACACAGATCGTAGGTTCGATCCTGTGATGCTCGTTCGTAAAAACGGTTTAATTCGTCCCACATATCACTCGCAGTTGTAAAACGCATTACTGTGTTCAGCATTTCGTCGGTCATATTGGTGGTCAGTAGTAAAAGTGCAGTGCTTTCTATTTTATTATGGTTGTCACGGTCTACCTTGTACTTTGTAAGAGTTTCCGCTTTGGCTCCTTAACCCGGATGTGTCAGCTTTACTCTAGTAAAGGGTACTCTAGTACCCTACACCGCTAACTCTTTATATTTCCAGGTCGGCCAGTTGCTTCCATCGAATAGTCCTATTTCGAGTTTCATTTTTGAAGACAACATGATTTACTCTCTCGAACTTTTATTCTTTATGAAACAATAATAAAACTTTTCGGCTCTCGATTTTGCTCGTTCTGCTACCATACTCGCATTAAAGTAAACGCAGTGGAATTTGGTTTTTCCGGGTGAAACCACGGGGTGCAGCTAGTTACCCATAAATTAGCAATTATTTTAACATAGTTATTGTTTGAATTGAATTTTGATCAACATAGCGTCAAGCATCCAAATTAAATAATTAATATATTATAATTTTTTTAATGAGTCACTTACACACAGTCCGACGCCGGTGTTCTTTAACCAAAATGATGCCTCAGGGTGTCACGAGTACTGCCGGGGTTGCGGGAAAGTCCGAAAGGGATACCGTGGCCCCTGGCAACGTACAGGCAACGGAAGGAACACGGGTGGGTTTTAGTCAGTAAGAGTCTGACACGCCCTCCTGCTCCACCCAGAGCGGGAGAAGGAGAAGTTATTTGATAATTTCCCACCCAAAAAAAAAAAAAAGTGAGTCTATGTTGCCTAATCGCGCACGCGCCTTAAATTATTTTTAACTGTTGTTGTTTTTTGCCTTAAACAGAACTGAACTGAGCGAGGTGGCCTGTAGGTAAGATACCAAGTAGATTCTATTGCTTTGTCCCATCTATTGTAAGTAAATTTAAATGGCTTCAAAAATTACTAAACAGGCATTGTCATAAAATAGGCTTTACATTTAACATTAGGCACTGTGGCATTTACAACGGCACATGCGAACTACTCATGAGACTGACATCACGCAAAATCCTGCATAAAAATGTACAACATCCCAACATCAACCGTCAGGCTGTAGCCCCACCGGACACAAAACCCGCCTGGTCGGAGGATCTTACCTCTTCTATGGAGGATGAGAAACTTTCCAACCTGCGGGGTACTTGCGTAACACACATAAAATTGTAGTTGATAGCAATGGGTTTCATTTTGACAGTTCACCCACGGTAATGACCGTTATTTATGTTGTTGAGCAGATGATCTTTTCAAACCTATGAAGCAATGGATTAGCAATATCCTTTAGGACTCTCGGATTATGATTACTAGTGTGTTAAGAGATTAGGATGCTGTTCCTAATACCTCTATAGCACTATTGATCGATATTAATCATGTGTCGCTTATACTGATGGATCACTCTTTGATAATGATAATAAGGGGGTCCTTATGCTTTCGGATTATGTAACCAGTTAGGATAATAACTATAACGCCACTGTTATAAGAAAGCATGAAAATGAGATAAATAAAACCAAAATCTATACATAAACTCATTTTATAAATAATATTTAACTTTATTTCAATGACAAAATAAAACTACAACATGTTCTTGATAAAAGTTTAATTTTTCAACTGTTACAAATTTTATAAAATCCATCAAATATTTGATATGGTACAACATCGATTTAAATAATTCAACTCTTTTATAAAATAAATTAATATGAAACATTTAAATTCCATCGTAACAATCAATAAATCTTTAATAATAATGCGAAGAAAAACAATAAAATAAGAAGAAGAGGTACTCAGGTGGTATAAAAATAAATAAATCGCTATACGTACTCGTAATAATGACTAAAACTTAATTAAAAATAAATATATTAATACTAATGACAAGTTATTTTAAATTACAATCTAGCGGTTCACCTAAGTTGATATTCCGTATGATATATTTTCCGTTGCCCCTACTTCGAATTAACATTCGAGAAGAGGTAACAGAAGATCGTACTTAAAATATTTTAATACTACAATTTGTGTTTATAATTTGTTCTAACATCGTGAAAACAACTAAAGAAAATATTCAACAACTCAACTCTTCAGTTTAATTAACAACAAAGTTGAAACAAACACGGTTGAATTAAATGTCAACTCAACTGTTTCAAGATAGGAATCAATACGATTTAACTGAAGTTCAACGGTTTGTTAAGCTACACATAAATTGAATTAATACTATATAAGGGTTCCCAGATTAACTACATTCATTTGAGCACTCATATAACACGCAAATAAATAATTGGCATGGTCTATATACTTCAGTCCCATCACACTAATATGTACAAATTAGGTTAAACACGCTCTGTTACGAGTAGAAGCGACTCTTTGAAATTACATGTGCGGTCGGTGGGTGCGGCCGGGCTATCGTTGTCACGGCAGCTGTCTTCTTCTTCAGAGTCGTGATTGGTCGCAACTTTAAGAACAGAACTGCTGACAAAGCACAAGAACATAATAACGTAGCGAGAAGAGCTCCCAATGTTGCAGCAAATCCAGGAGTAGTCATACAAACGAGACCCGGCGTGGGAATCATTTTAGGTGCAGCGCTTTCTTCTGTAGTATCCATATTTAAGTCACCGGCAGACACCACACGAATCACTCTGTTTACACCAACTTCCTTCTCAGGGGAAGTTGCTCGTCGTTGCCTCCTCACTCGCCTTTCATCACGTCTAGCTTCAATACCAACTTGTTGGTAAGCGTCAATCTGTGGAGGTCCGTATTCAGCGTGAGGCGCGATCACATTTGGATTTCCATCTGAACACTGTTCTGGACATCTGTATCTGCAAATCTGAATAGTACACTGGAAGTGCACCTCCATTGAGTCAGGGAACTTGAATGCTTGGAAGTGAGCATATGACAATACACTAGCGCTGGCTCCGAAGTTCTTGATCTTTGTGAATCTAGACATTAGTTTTGGTCGGGTTACACAGCCTCGCCTATCGACTAATTGTATAGGAGCGCGTTGACCGTCGTGAGCAACACAATCTCGGACTAACATATCGAATTTCGCATCGTCATCCTTGATTGCGAGAACCATTGTCATGGTCTGTCCAATCTTCACGAGACCAGATACTTCGGAAGCCCAAGGTCCTTTACCGACTTGAATTTGCATCCAGCAACCAACATTGTCACCAGCGAAGTCAGCTCGTACAACATCCAGCATATCTACGGGGAATGGTCGGAAAGTGACTGCCTTTTCATATTGATCGTGCCACGTACACCTTAGCTTTCTCGCTTGATCCCATACTTCCTGCACTTGTGGGTCGTACTGTATAACTATCACGTTTTCAAAATAAGTTCCGGCTGCCGCTACGTCTCCTCTATATCTTGGGTCTCCGCTGCCAGCGGTTCCACAAGCATGAGCACCAATTTCGAAAGAGGCGGAAGTTCTTCCTAGATTCGGTGGGAGATGTACGCATTGATGGTTGGAGTAGTGTCCCTTAGAGAACACGATACCAAAGAATGGTTTGTCAAAACTGAGGAAAACTCTCATTGCGTTCTTCTCGCATTTCACATCTAGAGACACAATTTTGGGCATGTCAGGTGCGGGTGCTGGCCAGACATCACCAGCTCCACTGAAGACTTTGTCGCTGGCAGCAATCTGGGCGTCAGCAGGAGGAGCGGGTGGTGGTGGCGGTCCTCGGAATCCGGGTCCGACGTCGTTCTTGTGGTGGTTCACTGGAGGTCCCAGTGCAAACGGCTTCGAATGGATTTGATGGTGGTTCGGGATTCTCGGCATGCCTGAAACGTGACAAAGAAATTGAATAGAGATAGAGAGGTAGCGCTTTAAAAAAATACGAGGGTTTTTTATCCATTAAGTTAAATGTGTATGAATGTAGTGGTGACACCTTACCTAGAGGGTGATGTGCCTGATGATGCGGTGGGTTTTGTCTCCGGTTGTGCGGTGGCGGCGCAGGCGGGGGAGGTCCGTTGTACGCATGGCTCGGGGTGTCTCTTTCCGAAGACTCCATCGCTAGCTGATCTCCCGTAGGTTCAGCAGCACTGCTGGTATCGGGGCCGGCGCCTCCGCCACCGCCTCCGCTTTCATTCGATGATTGGTCACTGAGAGTGCCGCTCTGAAAAATATTTAAAAAATCCATTAATTATCTTGAACGCAGATTTATATTATTATCTATAGGTATGTATCCGTATTTTTATCGTGCTCGCTCATCGTTTTGAATTAGTGACGTTTATTGTCAATAGTTTTCTTTTTATGATGTTTAGTTTTCGATATTTTCTTTGATCTTTATTACATTTTCCTTACGTTATCTACTAAACCATCACGTGATGCAGGTGTGGGAAATTTTAAGTGCTGAATTAATGGAGTAAAGAAAACCGTAACAAAACCAGTAGACATGTAAATGGGCTTCTCAAATCCCATTTAATAACTTATGCGGACATGGAAAATATGTGGTTTTTTCTCGTTCACGCCCAGCTTTCACTATACAAAGTAGGCATTTCAAAAAAAAAATATTTAATACGGCACACTGACCGTTTTACGACACATCAAAGGTTATGTGATAAGTTAAACAGTTGTTCGAGGTCATGAACAAAGAAATGCAGATGATTGTGCATTTTACGTATGGAGTGGACATAAATTGGACGGCCATTAAAATAAAGAAACTCCTGACAAACTACTGAATGGATTGCTGCCAACTCTCCGTCTCTCCATAAATATGGTCAACGGGATTTATTACATCTCATCAAAATGTTAATGATAATTTATTTGAAGCGGACAAGGATTAAAATGAGAGGTTAGGCCATCGGAATCCCTTTCGTTACTTTCGCTAACATTAATAAATCTGCCAGTTTGCCTAGTAATAACCAACTTCCTTAATTACATGTTCGAACACCAATTACTCGTAAACATCATAAACTTGTATCAGCTTATAGTATCAGAACTTTAGTGATACAACTTCCTGGGTCCACAAACAGTGATATGTGAAAGTTGTACTATAATTCGGTTCCCGTACCATCATCGGGTCGCTCCGGTTTTCAAATATTTTCCATAACAGGTTTCGGAAATTAGACAAACCGGCACGGAATTTCTCGTTTTAATTGTGATTTTTTATTTTGCTATTTTATTTAGGTGCGGTTTTAGCTTTTTGGGTCTCTAGGTTGTATATTTTAGCCATGTTAATGCAAAAAACATGTAGTCGGTGATAGACTGTTATAAATACCTTCTTTTCTAAATAGAATTTCTATTTGCAAGTCATAGTCACCTTTAATGTTTGATTGGTTATTTCACAATGTTGTGGGTCATGCAGTGCTATTATCGTTTCAAGCCACCTAGGCTTAAAGATGGTGATTACTTTTTACAAAAATCATAAATACAAAATTACATTTCTCATCACAACAGCGTCCTCAATATCGAAAGCTAAGTTATTAATATCATATAAAGTGGGTGTCGCCTCCACAGCAATCATTTTATTGGCTGGATCGTCAACAGTTTTACAACTCTCATTTGTTTTGCCTCTGGCTATGAAATTAGAAAGTATTGGTAGATACGTTTTTAGATAAAGATGTATTCGAGGGTATATGCCTCCAACCTCCAAGTGATTCCAGCAATTATAACTGAATGGGATAACACGGATACTTCTATAAAACATTGATTCGTATTACGTAATGTAAGGAGAAAGTTGTTGGAAGATTTTTTTATTGGGTTATAGATTAGGATCGTGTGTGGTAATCTTGTTACTGTGGAATTTTATTTTATTAGTTTATCTCAATCCCGTCATTACTCATGATAGGAAAGTTATTATTCATCATTGGTTGGAATGAGCAGTGTTGGAATCTTTCGGAATTTACATCGGAGTCTGTATTGTGGTTTCTGTTTTGTGGTGATTGTAAATGGCTGATGAAATGAGTTCATACTCATGTCTGCATAATCTACAATACCTACATGTCGACTAACATCCTATTACGGATAATATTGATGGTTGTAAGGCTAATTGATCGAAGCGACATGACAGTGTAAAGTTGCACTGATTTTAAGTCTAAAATGTTTTTTTTTAGCCATAGCCGTAATCAATAAACAAATAAATCGAAAAAATCTATACTGCTTTTCTGTTGTGATACTTCGAAGATATATCACAGGCCTTTTTTTTTGGTTTGGTGGGAAATTATCAAATAACTTTTCCTGCTCTGGGCGGAGCGGGAGGGCGTGTCAGACTCTTACTGATTAAAAACCCACGCGTGTTCCTTCAGTGGCCTGTACGTTGCCAGGGGCCATGGTATCGCTTTCGGACTTTCCCGCGACCCCGGCAGTCATCAGTCCTAGTGGACCCCGTCAGTTGTGCTGACATATCTTTGAGGCGCGCGTGGAACACAACGCGCCGTCGACCTGGGCCTGGGCCTTAACGGATGGCGAACTACCCATTGCTCACCGTCCTCATGCCTGCGATTCCCGACGCCCAGGGCGTCTCCTGCGGTGGCTAGGGGCGTAAGGGCGCGAAATTTACCTCTTCGTCACGCGTTCCGCCTCCTCCTTCGCGAGCATTACTGCTTCGCAGAAGGAGGTGATGGCCTCCCATGATATATCATAGGCCTAAGAGACATATTCGAAATATCAATAAGTAAACAAACAAAAAAAAAACTTCAAGAAATCCATAAGCTGCCAAGAGCGAAGATCCCGCATCATATAAGGCGTTGTGATTCAGGTCTGACTTAGGTGCGGCGAGTCAGTGTGTCACCCCGGTCATTGATCCCAGCGGACTAATTTTACTTTCATTAAATAGCTGAACACCGTCTCCGGTGGCTCAGTCACGGGGCTCTTGATCTGATTTGATTTGTTGCTTTGTTGGGTAACGCGCTTTCTAGTAAAGTACAAAGGAAGCGTATGGAAAAAAGGACTTTTGATGAACTTCCGGTTCAGAGGGTCGAGATAGTAGCACTGCAGCTTTCAAAGTGTTTCGTATTTCTGCAACGACTTACAACAGGATTGACATATATAAGCTTTTCAGTAGCTTATGTCAATCCAATAAATTTTTGTCATTTTTGAAAGAAAGAAAGAAAGAAAGAAAAAAGAGTGAAAGAAAAAAAGAAAGAAAAGTAAAGAAAAACAATGACATAAAAAAAAAATACGTATATATTTTTATTTTATAACTTTTCCGTCATCTTGATCCCTGCTACAATGTCACTTCTTCTAGGCTTCAAGGGTTTGAAAGATATGGAAGGAATAATTTACATGTTCCGTTTTCTTTTATTAAAAACCTATCTATTGATGAAGATTTTAAGTTGAATTTTATGCTATAGAGAATATTTATACAGATGTACGATATCTACCTACTGTTCATTTTCAGGGACATTAAAAAAAAAACACCCTATTTCGTCTCCTTAACCAGTATTTAATTTTTTAATCTAACATTAATTCAGATCAGTACCGAAAATTTGTAATCTGATGAAAGGTTTTTCTAGATAAAAATAATGAATATTTTTACAAAAACCTAATCTATTTCCCTTCGTTATTTTCAGGTAGATTAGATTTCTCTAAAAAACCTTAGACAAACGTTTTGAAACCCAAAAAACATTTTACAGTACAAATTTCCGACTGCGACAAACTCATAACAAACATGTCACTAACAGGGTGAAACAACCAATTGTCGTCTGCAACAAAACTGAGCAGGATTTCAAGTCCGATGTGTGTCGTCGCTGTAGGTCGCACAACGACCGACTGGGAAAGCCAGCTTTTACTCTTTCCACGACACCTGTCTATTGTCATAAACCGTCATGACTAGTGTGCGTTTCATTACGGTGGTGTATCTTTAAAATCACGACCAGAACTTCTTGTTTTAAGGGCCGGAACATAATTTCTAATTTTACTTTGTAATTAACCGATTTTGAATGTGTACTATATGCTGGTTTCTACTTAGGTGAGTTGTTCTTGACCTTTTTAATTAATGTAAAATATTTTAAAGTTCAAGCACAACTATTTATTTTTTCAACTAGGTATAAAAATATAAGAAATTAGAATCTAAAGTTCACTAAAAGATACGCAATCTACAAAGTTTTATGTCAAACTTTGGGCATTTAACTTCCATTCGAGGTACATTAACACTCAATTGTAACATTTCTTACAATGTATGTTTTGTGATCAGGTTCAGTAGCCTTCTTACTTTCCCTTCTTAGGGTAAACAGGTAAATAGTGGACATAGACGGAACTGGCTACGTCCGTCAGCGCAGTGGGTCGGTGTGCCCATATTTGGGGGCTCTACCTCGTGACCGTATTAGATTCTATCTCGGACTGTTTTCCGATATGATACGTGTGCTGTACCGATTTTAAAATTGAAGTTTTTTAAAGATTATATAGTTTGGATTATTTGTGATATTGTAGTCAGTAACTGCGTGTAAGTTGTCAGTAAGTATAGAAGTTAGATGCTGATCTTTGAAAGACCGAAACCTAATTGAGGTTTTTGGGAAAAGGGTTAAAATCAATTTCGATTTTTATCAACTCTATGAAGATAATAAGGTGAGTTATTTTTATGATAGAAAACTTTTAAACTAAGTGAATGAAGTTTCTGAGTATTAGACTGTTTAAAACTGCTACCAGTTCAAACACAATAACTACATAGTATAATGATTTTTAATTACAAAGATAATGCAATTTTTATCGTCTTTTTTATGGATCTCGTGAACACACGTGAACAGTCGATTTGAGGAGCTCATGGCTAAGTAATAACTGCCGCACGGGTTGATCCATCAGGTTAAGCTACGCTTGCCGGGGTTGGTCTATGGATGGGTGACCATCTTTACATACCGAGACTCCTCCGTACCTTGGAAAGCACGTTTAGCCGTTGGTCCCGGCTGCCATTCGTGGATCTTTGATAGTCGTTACGGGACGTCAGAATCCCGAAATTCTGACAACCAGTCTAACCAAGGAGTATTGTATTACCCGGTTACTGGGTTGTGCAGGTCAGATAGGTAGTCGCTCCATGTAAAATACTGGTATTCAGCTGCATCCGGTTAGACTGGAAGCCGACCCCAATATAGTTGGGACAAGGCTAGGCAGATTGATTGTTTTTTATGGATCATGTGGTGTGCAATAAATATATTTATTTATTTATTTATAAATGTTTTGACCATACAAAAACATTACTCAAAAGACCAATGACTAGAAAATTGTTCACATCTAACTAAACGATGTACATAAATTATAGAATTTTTTGTGAAAATCGCAATGTAAACAGTCGATACGGTGATTTCTTGGCGGTCGCTATTGATGTACCATAAACGGAATCGATTAAATTAATTAACTTTCCACTGATCTGAGAACTAAATTAAGAAAAAAATTAGAGTTTATACCGCGAATCGTAAAAGTCTTAAATGGTTTGTTATGTACATAAGTTACTGGTCTGAAATACTGTTGGTTTATTACGGGCATCACTTCGCTTATTTATAGGACGAGACTTGAATTTCATTTAGTGAATGAGTTACTTGTTCAAATTCTTCATACTTTAAACCCGATTTGGCAGCTCTGATAAAGATGTATCCTCCTAATTAGGTTTTGATTTTAGAATCCAGATGGATTCTATGTTTCATTCTTGCAACAGTTTTCCAAGAGGATTCTGAGAACATGTTTTACCACCAATTAATAATGGTTGAAAATATGATGAGTATCCATTATGAACTCATATAAATTGAATGCTCAATAACGAAACAGTCAATAGAGATTAAAAGCTAAATTTCCAGAGTTCTTTCAGTTGATATAATTACTTATTATAGACCTGAGGACAGTTAGAAAATTAAAATTAAATATTATGT
This sequence comes from Xanthia icteritia, assembly GCA_949128155.2. Taxonomy (NCBI): domain Eukaryota; kingdom Metazoa; phylum Arthropoda; class Insecta; order Lepidoptera; family Noctuidae; genus Xanthia; species Xanthia icteritia. The sequence continues at coordinate 6,379,564 of OX421942.2, read as the reverse complement.
TCTTTCTAAGTAGTGTTATTTTTATTATTTGATTTTGCTTTTATATAGATTCTTTTCGTTTAGATTTTGTGAATGTGAGAACGTTGTAGGCTTAACAGACTGTAGATCTGTCGACCATTTTCTATCCTGCTAAGTACCTGGTACTTGTTGATAGGCCTACACTGTCCTCTCATACCTATTAACACTTTAATTAAAAAACATTGTAAATACCATTTACTTTTAAAAGAGTAGCCGTGGAGTTTCTTGCTGGCTCTTCTCCATAGGAAACGACCAATTGGAACCGTGCACCTAGCTTTTGACGTTTCATAAGTGCCCTTGTAGGTTTATATGAAATAAAATATTTTGAATTTTGAATTTGAATTGAGTGCAATAATTACATTTGTTTTGCTCGACTGCGAACAAGGGTGATTTTCACAAGTGCACCTATTTAGCATTTTATCTATTGCACTGCTCACCACAAACTCACAAAAGCGTGATGCATACTTTCTTGTGAGCGCTCCACTTCCACGATACGGTTTACTATTCGAATTAATATATTTGTGGTAATTAGCTGTTTTGTTGAGCGAGCACCGAGTTTTATTAAAGAACTAGCTTCTGCTCGCGGCTTCGCCCGCTTGGATAGATAATAACGTACTACCGAGATTAAAAGTACCTCTACGTTATAAACTATCTGTGTGCCAAATTTCATCTAAATCCGTTTAGCCGTTTTTGCGTCAATCCGGAACATACATCCAAACATACGAAAAAAAAAATCTTCATTACTATTATGTTATATGTATCTATGTAAATATAAATTTAAGAGGAAAGAATGAAACGCTCGGTCAGTAAAAGTTACTCCCATTTCTCCAGTCTGTGGTTTCGATATCAAATAAAGTATGAGTGTCATGGTCATGTTGGATATTAGAAGCCATTTTGTTTATGTTTCTATAGACGATAGATTCATGTTACTCTCTACTATTTACTATCTAATATTCTTACATGTGCATATAGACTACTTTATTGGTACACTTAGTTCGCGATAAACGCTGATTTGAGTTTAGAAAACGCAACTGTAATATTACTTTGAAATATCAGCTCGAGTTTTGTATATTTTATTGTTTTTGTTCCAGACTAATTTGATAAATAATCAGTCTGCCCAGCCTTTGCCCAACTATGTTGGGGTCGGCTTCCAGTCTAACCGGATGCAGCTGAATATTTTACATGGAGCGACTGCCTATCTGACCTCCACAACCCAGTAACTGGGTAATACGATAACCCTTGATAAGACTGGTTGTCAGACTTTCGGGCTTCTGGCGACCCGTAAAGACTGTCAAAGATTTATACGTAACCAATTTTCTACCTAGACTCATCATCTGCCTAGCCTATTTCCAACTATGTTGGGGTCGGCTTCCAGTCTAACCTGATCCAGCTGAATACCAGTACTTTACATGAAGCGACTGCCTATTTGACCCCCACAACCCAGTAACTGGGTAATACGATAACCCTTGATAAGACTGGTTGTCAGACTTTCGGGCTTCTGGCGACCCGTAAAGACTGTCAAAGATTTATACGTAACCAATTTTCTACCTAGACTCATCATCTGCCTAGCCTATTTCCAACTATGTTGGGGTCGGCTTCCAGTCTAACCTGATCCAGCTGAATACCAGTACTTTACATGAAGCGACTGCCTATTTGACCCCCACAACCCAGTAACTGGGTAATACGATAACCCTTGATAAGACTGGTTGTCAGACTTTCGGGCTTCTGGCGACCCGTAAAGACTGTCAAAGATTTATACGTAACCAATTTTCTACCTAGACTCATCATCTGCCTAGCCTATTTCCAACTATGTTGGGGTCGGCTTCCAGTCTAACCTGATCCAGCTGAATACCAGTACTTTACATGAAGCGACTGCCTATTTGACCCCCACAACCCAGGAACTGAGTAACACGATACCCCTTGGTAGTCTGTTTGTCAGACTTTTGGACTTCTGACCCGTAACGACTGTCAAAGATCTACGAATGACAGCCGGGACCAACGGCTTAATGTGCTTTGACTCCGAACTGATTTGATAATAATAATAATTTTAAAATATTCAAATCACACGTGCAGTCGCGCGCTCATTAGCAGACTCATAAAGCCTCGTGCAGACTGGTGCGAAGCAACACCGGTAAATTGTTCTATCGTGAAGTTTTCGTAGAAATTGTTTTGTTAGAGTCGCGTCGCGGCAGTCTGCATTAGGCTTAATACGTTATGATAATCTCTCATTATTAATAGAGATTAATGTTATACCAAAATTATATTTATTCTGATTCCCACGTTGTCTCTGTGTAATCGAAATAAATAAGACTATGACTGTTAACGCATTATTCTGAACTAAATCAAATTATTAATCTGCCTAAATTAAAAATATTTTTGGACATTAACTGCCGTATTTTTTCTAACAATCGTCGATTAGCAACGAAATATAATGTATCAAGAAACGGATACATACAATTTTCCTCATTTTCAAAAGCGTACCGATCCGTTGGTACGGTCCGATGAAATCTTAATCACACCAATCTTGCATGGTCTGTTAATTTACGTTTAATCATCTATATGAACTTGTGTACAATTTGAAATCGACGGTTGAAGACGAATAGCGGTTACAATAGAAAAGATTTTGTTGGTAAGCAGGGTAATAATACCAGGAAATATTGAGGAAGATTACATGGGATCGTTATAGACCCTCTATAAAACGCAAAATGTATGTTCGGCTTTATTAGGACTGAAGTCCTAATAGAGAAATGTGCAGATTCCCATAATGTTTTTTCAAACAGTTTTTTTGTTTATTTGGTTTTTAGGAAAAGTAGAACTAACAGCTAGTTCTACTTTTATAGGTGATGATAGGTACACTTGAAGTTCTGGCTACGTTTGCCAAATGACGAAATGAGCTACTTAGGTAATTTGTATCTTATTTATTTATTTATTTATTTAATACTTCAAGCACACAAATGTACAGAGGCGGACTTAATGCCATAGGCATTTTCTACCAGTCAACCTTCGGGTGATGCAGACACAAACAGTGGTAGGTGCAATAGCGAGAAAAGAAGATTTTTTACATTTAAATATAAAGATATACATATATACCTATTTAAAACTATAAATATATACCTATATATATATATATCTTCAGGTTGGACTTGAAGAATTAGGTAGGTATCTATGAGGGAGATAAGATATCCAGAACTAAGATAGGCAGGACAAATGCTGTCTAATTTCCTACTAGGACTTTAGTTGCCGTACTTTGGGACATTATATTTACATGCGTTGACTTGAAAGAAGACAGATATGGAAAAAAATCTTTGTACAAGTAAACGGATCCGAGATTGTAAAAAAAACGTATCGGATCTTAGCTTAGCTAGCTTTGAGTTACTGACCTACTCAAACGGACTAATTAGCATTAGTAGGCTAAGGACTAGTGACTAGACCTTAATGGCAATGAGTTCTGCTTATCCCATTCCGGGCAGTAATGCAATAGATATACGAGCAATTTTTGTCTCTTCTAATCAAGCTTCGAAAAGTTATTGATTTTTCATGGCATGCATCGAAAATATTAAACTGTTTCAAATCAAATGAAATGAATAAAACTTTATAAGTGGCTTTTGTGGACATGATAGTTATTCAGATTTGTTACAGCTGTAATAGCAATCACGTCATTTCGTTTAAAATACGTTTTTATTTTTATCAATTAATTTATCTTTATATAGATTCTATTCTATTTTGTGAATGTGAGAACGCTGTAGGCTTAGTGGACTGTAGATTTGTGGACCATCATTATTCTGTTAAGTACCTGGTACTTGTTGAAAGACCTACACTGTCATCCCATACCTAATAACACTGTTATTTAAAAATATTGTAAAAGCCAATTATTTTAAAAAGAGTAACCGTGGAGTTTCTTGCCGGCTCTTCTCCATAGGAAACGACCAATCGGAACCGTGCACCTAGCTTCTGACGTTGTGATGTAAAATAAAATATTCTGAATTTGAATTTGAATGAAGATTGTAAGTCTAAGAATTCAATGATCTTGGTTCTAAAAATAAAAACGATATTCTTATATGTACCCATTCTTCCGATTCCAATTTTAAATGAATTTAATAATAGTTTTATGAATAAAATATTTACTAGGCTTGATTATCACGGTTTTACCATTTAAAAACAAATACCTCTCTCAACCACTTCAGGATTATCAGCAAGAATATTACCGTTTTAAATCCAGTTACGGACTTAAATCGACGTACATATTAGTTTGAGCATCGTCCATCATTAAATAGTATAGTGTTTGTCCACGCGAATTGGGTCACCAATAAACAACAGATTTGATTAAACTGAAATCCGGCAGCACAATGATATACAGATACAATTTACAAAACCGCATAGCTCCAGATACATTCAATTTGTGCACCGCTCTGCCGAGGCATGGAGTTCGCTCGATCCGATAACGCTTACATTTTGTATCGATAAATTGAGTCGTGGTAGTGACACCCTTATTCAAACTGTTTTTAAACAAGCAGTTTGTTTTCAAATGATATGCTTTTCACAAACTTTTTCGATCATTTTAATAAATGTTATTTCTGTTATAGCAACTTCTAATCAAAGGCAAATGTGAATTGTCAAGCTCTTCAATCTGCCTAGCTTTTTCCCAACTATGTTGGGGTCAGCTTCCAGTCTAACCGGATGCAGCTGAATACCAGTATTTTACATGGAGCGACTGTCTATCTGACCTCTACAACCCATTTACTGTGTGCCACGATACCCCTTGGCAAGACTGGTTGTCATAGACTTTCGGGCTTCTTGATTCGTATCGACTGTCAAAGATCCAAGAATGATAGCCGGGACCAACGGATTAACATGCTTTCCGAGGCACGGAGGCATCTCGGTATGTTAAAATGGTCACCCATCCACTGACCGAACGCGACAAGCGTAGCTTAACCTGTTCGATCGACGCCTGTGGCTCTTATTACTTAGACTCGAGCCCGAATTGTCAACCACTTCATGAGGGAAAAATACACAATAAAAGTATACGACAAATAAAAATAATAATGATTAGGAATTGCATGGCTTGTCTTGAATTGGCAGAGGAAATAAATATTAGGTACATAAAGTGTATATATTTGATAGTGGGAGGTATCGTCCCGCCCAAACAGTAAGAATTAGCATGAACAAATATACAGTCCCATATTATTCATAACTATTTATTCAACAATAGCTTCTACCTTTCTATTGGTTGAATTAATTTTGTGTGGACTAAGTGATCAGATTATTTTTGATTTAGCTTCTGTTTTTATTGGTACGCCATTAGTATTGTTTTTAATTTCTCACCAATAGCTGCTGTTTATTTTGGGCCCAAATATGGGTTCAGGGGCGCAATTTATGCTAAGCGTACAGAAAACGGAGATTAGTTTTAGCCCGTTCTGAACAAACAGTATTTTGATTGAATTTATAAATCTGAGCCTAAAGTTTTTCACAAAGATTAAATTAAGAAAAAAAAAAAAAAAAATACGTTAATTTGCGGTAAACATGACGCAAAAAAAAGAACACAAAATTAAAAAACAAACAAGTTTAGGGAAAATATGCGTCACATCCATGCAAAACGGCCATCGCTCAGCATAATGCTGCAACCATATGCAAGACACAGCCTCAGCGCTGGTTTTCAGCGGCAGCCAAATCCAATCAATCCAATCAGTCTATCGCCGTCCACGGCTGGACATAGGCATCTCCCAGGCTGCGTAACAACACCCTTTCCTCTGCCTTCAGCATTCAGTCTGTCCCAGCCACCTTTTTAAGGTGTTCGGTCCATCTAGCTGGGGGGCGTCCCACACTATGGTTGCCGATACGCTGTCTCCACTCCAGGACTCATCTGCTCCACCAGCCATCTGAAGATCCTACTTCCTTTGTATGTTTGTTACTCAATCACGCAAAAACGGCTGCACGGATTTGGATGAAATTTGGCAAACAGATAGTTTATAACCTGGATTAACACATAGGATACTTTTTATCTTGGTAGTACATTTCCGTGGGATAATTTCCGACCTCCTCGCGTGTGAAGCCGCGAACGAAAGCTAGTTAAAAATAATGATGTTGTTGGTTATAGACTTCGTGCGTTTTATTCACCGCTGCTCGAAAAATGGCGAAGAAATATGATCTTAACTTTAGCCAAAAATTCACTTGACTTACGTGATTAACGGCTCACTTCTCGAGTCTCAGCAGTGGGTAAATTATAGTCTAATGTAAGTTATGAATAAGAAAACAATGCACACTCACCATATGTAATATGAGCAGGACGCCTATAGCCAAGCCCCGTCGAAGTCGCATCTGTTAACAAATACATACGAAACATTAGTGGATAGTTTCACTTCAAACAATGCTTAAACTAAACACCGTGAGAAATATGGAAATTTATCGCAAAGCTAACTTAAACCATTGTTTGGTATTTGCTTGTATGGTCAACCCCAATGTCGCTACTGAAAAATGTTAAGAAGAGAGATGTTTTTCAGGATAAGGTGAAAACTTCATGCTTTTTTTTGTATGGGCTTTTTTAGAGTGGTTAACGACTTTAAATTCGGTGTGTTTTAATACATTAAACAGTTAAGATTTGCAATATGATTTCTCATTGTAAATCTAGAGTACATTCTATATAGTAATACATAACATGTTTAGGAGAAAGTATATTTTAATTTTAGGGAAAATGCATAAGTAGTTACCGAAGGTACTTAAGACACTGACAAGAGCTAAACCGGGGTCACTGTCTGACTGCATAGAAAAGAAAGAGAAGTGCGATGACACAACGCTTGTAATTCATTACAAAATATGAAGTAATTGTCTATTACCCAAACATGAGTTGAGTAATAGAAAATAAAAGGCTACCAAGTCCTGCATTCAAATAAGACGTTCTTGTTATTGTTTGAAATACCAACGTACGTTGATATTTAATACATATATATTGGATTAGAACTCAAGGTTAAAGGATAGTTTACCGTTAATTTGTATCGAGTTTTTTTTTTCAAAACGTGTTTTGGTATCAACCAAGTTCTGAGAAATATAATTGGTTGATTATATATTTTTTCCGCTAACACAAACTATATAGATTTGGTTTTTTTTTTACATTTGCTTCTTGTCAGCGTCTTAAGCCCACCACAGACGAAGCAATAATATATATTATAGCAAGACATATTACTATATATTTTCCATAGTAATCTTCGAGGGTCCTTTGACGGAGCTATAATATATATTTCTAGTAAGAGTACGCAACAAAAACTACGCAAAAAAAAACAAAAGCAAAGTATATTAATATATATTATAGCTACGTATGTGACAGGCTATAAACATGTAAGCTATGTGCTTCAAATAATTCCCATTATTTTTATTGTATAAAGAACAATCCTCTCTATTTACTTATACCGAAATACAAAACATTTTTCGAAAACTCTTGTTTAACCAAAGTTGTATGCCCATTAGCACTTCGCTCGGGAAAGTGCATTGTTATGTTATTCTCGTGTCTATCTAGACTTTGAACCTAGGATATAAGTAATTTGGCAATGAACTACTTAGTCCCAGAGTGAAAAATATTTTAGGCAAATAAGCAACTAAAAGTTAACAGAATACATTTTGTAAAATATGTATTTATTCAAAAAGATGAAGAGAAGACATATGCATTCATTCATGAATAAAGCCTAAACGTAGAAAGAAAACATACATTTTCTTGAGATTTTTCCATATATTTTCCAGTTAAAATATACCAGAGGTAGCTGAATATTTTTCACACATAGCGACAGAAGATTTATGCTAATATCACGTAAAATACATACGTGAGACACAGAGTTACTCCACGAATACTTCAGACAATGTAAGCACACATAGTGAAATGAAATCCACACACGAAACCGCCATTGTTAGGTACATAGCTATTATCCAAAGATTAAGAATAATTTAAGCATTAAAATTACGTGAAACTGCTCATTAACTATAACAATATAGGAGTATTAACGGCAAAGTGCACACTGAACAATCGTATCATTATCTCATACAATGTTCATTACTAATACACATCAAGGTATAGAGTTCCAGAATAGGCTGACCTCTTACTTTGCGGGAAGGCTATGCAATGACAGGTCAACTTAGACTGGTACATCTTGAGATGCCGTCGTATGTACACCTGTCATCACGGCTCCCATAATGGAGCCACTTTGTCAGCAGCTCGGTACAGTTTCCAACGATGTAGGACGGAATCTGGTGCCGTATTGTGATTTTGTTTCCACGACAGTATTTCTTTGTGAACGGTATCTACATACTTATGACCTTTAAGCACAATATTAGTTACGATTTATGCATTCATTTAATATGTTCAATTCGTATTATGACAATCGTGGAAAAATTGATCTTGATCAACAGTTATCTATGGACGATCTTTCGGCCAGTTTTCGTATCGGTACGAATTCTATTAGAATTTCTGCTAATGCCGTAGTAAAAATGTTTATTAGCAAGGTGATAGCAAGGCTTACTGCCAGTATAGTACATTAGTCTCTTGCGGGGCAAGCCTCTTTTGTTCTAAACAATTGCTGAAAAATTACACGAAAAAGCCTTTTAGATCCTGGCTTCATTTTAATAAGGAAACCGAAAAAGTTTCAAGAGTAATTTGGAAATTCCGGAAATCATGTTACAGATTTAATAGTACTTTATAAGAAACAGGAAAAACATTTACGACTCAAAAGACTGAAATAAGTGAATTACTTTTCAATAATGAACTCGGAAAAAGAGCTATTATGGCTTACATAATAGGATGGGCAATTTAGGTTAATTACCTACATTAATTAGGTATACTCTACCCTGTCATAAACATACATCACACCTGTTTGGGGAATACAGTGCGATGTATGTTTATGACAGGGTTCATTATTGAAAAGTAATTCACTTGTTTCAGTCTTTAATTGTGATGTTGATGTGATGGATTGTGTGATGTGCTTATTATTCATTTGATGCTTTAATTTCCATCTCTCATACCTATATTTAACTAGAAATGGTCACATTTCCAAGATTCTCAATAACACAGCGGTATCCGTCGTGCATTAAAGAAATACATTCAAACTCAAGATAAACAACAATTTTATATACAATACGCTACTTTCCTCATAAAATAATCGTATGTCTGTCTTCTTTGTTTTCCAATTTCTTTTATTTCTGATATCTTTAGAAGTTTTCTCTCTAGTGACTGACTGAACATGAATAACTTTCATTATTATAATAATAAAGTTTATTCTTAACTATATATATATAAATATATGTGGTGGAATGAGAAAGTTATGTTCGCTTCGTCATGGCGAGTTTAATTAGAGTCGAGGGATGCATACTTTAATAAGTTATGATTTCACTTATCTTAACTAATATATATTATATAATTAATATTTCTATGTATTTATAATATTATAAATACGAAAGTGAGTTTGTTTGTTTGTTTGTTACGGTTTCACGCTAAAACGGCTGAACGGATTTAGATGAAATTTGGCACACGGGTAGACCATGACCTGGAATAGGACACAGTATACTTTTTATCCCGATTTTTATCCCGCATAAGTCTCAATTCCACGGGATCGAGACTTATGCGGGTGAAACCGCAGATCGCAGCTGGTTTATAATAAATATGTTAGGTATGTAAGAGAAAATTTATTTAATGTAGATTGTGAATTATCTCACAATAGACCAGTGACTAGAGAGAGATAATTAATTTATATCTTACTAGTTTTCGACCGCGTGATATCTTTATAAATTATAGCCTATGTTACTAAGTGATAATATAGCATTCTACTGGTGAAAGAATTTTTAAAGTTTTGAGTTTACTCATTACAAACAAATAAACATACAAAAAAACAAATATGTTCTCTTTATAATATTAGTTTAGATTACGTTATTATGACAGGTCTATAAAGCAAGCTTTTTAATTGGGTAAGTCGATACTAACTTATCAAACAAGGTTAAAAACATAATTGTTAGTTAATATTGCTTGTTTATTTTAGTGATTTTACCAACGAAAGGTACTTACTACCATACATTTAAAAATAAGAAAAATATCAGTAACAAAGCAAAACATAAATCGTAGACCCATGATTCGAAGCATAAGCAATTGCGATCACGCACATTACATCAAAATGCCATCAATAATAATAATTTCTAAACTCTAAAATTGTATTTGCATCTGAAATAATGTATAAACTTTATTACAGATGCAAATACGCAGATGATTTATGAACGCAGTGAAATAATTCACTGCGTTCATAAATCAAACTGAAGTGGATCCTTATCAGAGCTTCGATCTGCCCACTTTCGATTGCCGACGTTCGAAACTCAAACACGTACCTACACATTTTAAATAATGAACCATCTCCCTCCATTAGAAATTGTGGTTCAAGGGTGAATGGGTCAAGTTGCCGCAAAGTCTTGGATCAAATCGCGAAAGGAATTTACCTACTTATTTCCCTTTTGCTTCACTAAAAAGGGAAAGTTTGTGTTCAGTCTTTCCTTGGACGGGAATGCCATTTTGTTTTGTTTCCCGTCCAACTATCTCAGGCATGTTATGACGGAAATGTGGTATGTTTCATTAAGGTTCAAGAGGGTTATTGTTTTCCGTATGTAATATTGTTTGTGCTCTGAAATCCGACTTTCGTTAAGAAATAAAGACTTCCCTTATGTTATAGATATCGTTTCCAATTTTCAGTCGGTTTACATCCGCTTAGGTAGTTTTAGTGTTTGCAGTTAATTTTGTGGGTTGAATTTAAAGAGACTGAATAAAGGGTTTATTTATTGATGCACAATAAATAACAGCCGACAATTAAAAGATAAACTTGCAAACTGCTTAGGCAGTCCGATCTGAAACATCTCATTTAGCGCTTTAATAAAAACAAAACGCAGTCGGCCACCGCCGCTTAATTGGCAGGAGCTCGCGAAAGTAAAGACGTAGGCACACCGCACCACTTTAATCACCGAATTTTGGGCGTTCCTGCTGAACAAGTTGCTTTTCGGGGCAAGTGGGCCGTGGGAGCACCGGGAGAAAGTACTAAAGCACACTACCGGAACTCTTTGTAGATGCCACTTTAGACTTTTTGCGGTGCATTTTCGCTTGAAAAGTATGCGGTCGCAGTGCGTCCATTGTATAATTACAGGGTGCGGTGCGCTTGGGCAGAGCTTTATTGCACCTTCGCTGATCACTGCGAACATTTTTCACTGCGGCCGCAGCCTCCGTTTATTTGCAGATTAACAATTAATAAAACGATCCATTATTTTTATGGCTACACGGTTGTTACGAGTTATTCTCGCAAGTTGAAAAGGTGTGGCGATAAAATTTAATTTTAATGTTCCTTTTTGGTACCGTATTATGTTTTTGGAGAAAACAAAGTGTTCAGTTTTACTTTTATTGGGTCGCTAAATGAACATGAGTGAAAAAGTTTCACTTACCTACATGATGTGGAAAGTTGTTTAGGTACTATTGTGGACCAACGTTTTTAGGAGGTCTGTATAATGTAAAAGTTACGCGATATTAAAGGTTCATGCACACACGTCAGTCACTTAAACATGAAGTCGCCGATCAGTTTAATCTATACATATATACAAGGTCCCATTAAAATATATGGACAAATTTTAACACAGCGTTCAGTACGTCTAACCAAAGATATCCAAGCAAATAAAAATACTGGTTAAAGTGATTTTATTTTGATCTAAAATAATAAATGGCATTGGGTAACTAAAATTGTTTGTGTATTTTCGTTAGCTGATTTATTTTTCTTGTAAGTATCTAATGCGTTTTTCTTATTATTTTTTACCATTGTTCTTATTTTTGGTGGTCTGAATGATTTCTAAAAGTTTGTCCATCTATTTTAATGGGACCTTATATACCAGATAATATAATATAGTCATAAATAAAATGCAATTTTCAACTTCCGTTCTAGAACTACGTAGGTGCCTACACACATCTGGCCAAATCAATTTCATAACCAGTTAATTTCACTGATCTTATTTAATTATCTATCAGTTAAGTACTCTGCGTGAACATAAATCTTAAAAGATCACACGACCATCGTTCAATTTTGAAGGTGCGGTCATGGATTAGATTCCTACCCACTTACATCATAAACTATCATCATCATATCAGACCAAAATTATCTACCAGATGCTACGTTTGTCTATAGTGATGCAACAAACTTTCTTATTTCTCAAAAAAATTACTCCACCATGGTGTGCCACCTGTTTCAAATTGCATGACAGATATATTGACTGTGACATGTTCTAAGCTATAATCCTCTTAGTCTTAAAGCCTAATCCTTTCTACATAGAGAAAAAAGAGTATATGATTTTGTAATCTCTGAAACTGAACCAAGCATATTTATTATACACTAGTTGCACCCAAATAAGTCTAGATTTCGTGGGAATGTCGGGATAAGAAGTATCTGTGTCCTAATCCAGGTCATGGTTTACCCATGTGCCAAATTTCATCCAAATCTGTTCAGCCGTTTTAGCGTGAAAGCGTAACAAACAAATTACCAAACTCACTTTCGCATATAAAATAGTTATAGGATAGGATAGTAACAGCGAATCAATTTTCACGCCTCCCCTTAACGCCTAGGCTAAATATTTTATGATAATCGAATAGCTCATGACCTAAAGAGATGCCATAAAGAATATGAATAAAAATCGAATAAAAAAAAAAGTCTGCGATATTTCGCGGGTATTATGGTCAGATTACATTAGACCGTCCACTCTAAACCACGCCTAAGGCCTTGTCACGATCACCCATCTAATTTGTTCTGAAATGGTTCACTTTGGTCTTGTAAAGATTAAAGGATATGATTAGTGGGAAAAAGACTCAATGAAAAGAATCTCAGGGTCAGGATTCAAGAAAAACTTATCTCACGGGTAATTGAGGTATTTTGTTACCGTAAAATTGTCTTGGTTCAACTGAAAATGCTGTAAGGCGTCACAAGAAATCCAAATAAGTATCGGATGTCAAACAAAATGTTCCTTCTAACTATACATTTCTGCCTACTTTCTGTCAAGTGAGTCTTATGCTTCTGTATAATCTGTTTAGATACTTACTCAAACTTCCACATAACCTCAGGGTACTCTTCAAAAATCAAAATAACACCACTCTAAAAGTCATGACCACCGAACCACGTGGCCATCATTACCTCCAGCCGGTATCATTGCCTTCGTGCGCTCGCGCTTGTGAATCTCTCGCGCCCACCTCTTACTTTCACTGCGGACTTGACACGATTAGCCCGAGCCCTTTGGTAAATTTGTTATGTGAAAGAATTTTGTATAGTTGTTGGTATCGGTTACTATGGGATCGGGTTGTATTACTGTGGGAATGAGTTGAATGGTCTCTTGTGTTCTGTGATAATGATGTGTGTCATGTGTGATGCGTATTTTTGTACCTACTTCATTACTATTGATGAAAAGAGGCCTCGCAAACCAGACACCATTTAACTTGGTCCGTAGTCTTTATAAAATAGCAAAAATTTATTTCACGATAAAAGCTTCAAGATGGAAATCAACCATATCGAAGAAAGTATATTATTCTCTACTTAGTACTTACCAACTTTTACTCATTTCTCTATACCAAATATTTGCATAAAAATCATAAAGCATTCGAAAGCTACTATCTCCCATACTAATATAAAACAACGTACTTACATGCATGATCTGTTCAAAAGCCTTAGACGAATCAAAACAACTGTCGAGTCTAGACTAAAAGTAAACAATATCATTGAGTAAGGAAGCTATCGCGCACTAGATCTTACCGAGCGTTGACCTGCGCAGGGGCACACAACGAAACTGAAAGTAAATCGCGACAATGTAAAATGAGGTACCTACCTACCAACAGACTGCGGTGCGAACAATTTCGAAGTGATTTATTATTCAAGATTAATCAAGAGATTTGGGGAGGTCGTGTTCAGAGAAAATTAATAAAGGTTTCGTACGGATTACAGGCTTTTTGTTGAAGTATGCGAAAGCTTTTAAAACAAAATTGGTTCTACATAAGGAAAATAATAAAGATTAACGGAAGGGTAAAATAATAGTAAAAGGGATTGGGAACATTATTCAATAAATGCAAGAAGATGAACATATTCCAAGTAAAACAGAGAAAAGCCAATAGCACCCATGTCAAATAGAGGGTCCATTTAACATGAGTTTTTTTGGCTTTTCGCCACTGTTAGGGGTGAAACCACTCATGAATATGAATAACTGTATAGAGGCAATCATTGAAAATGCAAGAATGCCAGCTCATTCAGTTTTATTACTGATTATGACCTGACAGGTATAATATGGGTTATATAGGTCCTCCTAGGTCTTATATAATTCAAACCCACGCAGAATGTTTTTTGTCTAGTTTACACTTAGAGCAGTGTTACTTTTGCAGGTTGGTATCACTCCTACAAGTAACGAAAATACATATATACAAGTTGGGTAATAACTGTTTCAACTGTATTTGCTTCAAATATCTTTTCAGCTACTGAAGTTCAACGTTTGTCGTAATAGCGGATTAGATTAGAAGATTTTATGATAGACAGGCAGATAAACATGACATTAGAAGTTATGATTTGGTTATATATGTACACAGGACTCTAAAACAGATCAACGTCGAAGCTACGGCTGTTAGGTTGTTATCATAATGTTCGCGTCCCGACGCTATCTCATAAAACTTAGTTCATGAAAGTTTTAGTTGAAGTTGAGATGACAGGGCGATATTATAGACTAGTTTAGTCACTGTTACGGAACTTGGGATAACTGATGAATTATACTGTATAGGTGCGGAAAATCTCAAACGGCGCAAATACTCCAATCTTATAGGAACACTAGGGCCATGGTGTCCGAGTGCCTTAGATTTTTGAGATATCGCCGAGTGTTTCGTCGACTCTTCCCGTGACCAGAGGGCTGGCCTTTGGCCACAAAATAGGTCAGCCCTCTAGCATTGCCATACAACGTGGCAATGCTCCCAGCTTTTTGGGCACTTTTCCTGTTGACGAATTTTTTGATGCCCTATGATTATTTTCCCTCCTTTTTTATATACTTGTACATATAATTATTATTATTTTAAGTCTGTAAGACTATAGGTAATTATTATATTAATACGATCTAGAAAAATTAACTAGAATCCTATTTGTGAATATATCTTACAACAATCTATAGAAGGTAGCTGAAGCTAATTTTGAAAGCTTAGAACCAGTACCTACATCATTAGAAGGACAGAAATCGTTTTTCTTAATGGTAATACATTTTTTGTAAGTAAGTATATATAGGTTGAACCAAGAATCCGTCCAATTACCCAAAAATGTAGCACTTCCCTACAAATCAGGAAAACAAATTGAATTATTTTTAAAACACACAAAACGCTCTCGACCGAAACTCTTTATTTACACTTTCACCGACACTGACACTTCTAGGATTTCGAGGATCTCATGTCAACCTGTCAGAGACGTGTCATGATTAAAAAAGAGACAGACTTACACGTCAATCAAGCGTGCGACAAAGACAGTTATATGTTACGTTTTCAGTTACAATTTCGTCAGTCAAATCTGTGCGGTCAACGACACTCGATCTCGTACTTTTGCTTTCGCTAAAACCAGAATTATCTGAGTGTTTTAATTGGCATATTAGCTTGGCGATGTTATATTGAGTAAGTGTGCTACGGCAAACTAAATATTTGCTTGGAAAGTTATCAATATTTACCTACGTGACTAAGAATCCAGTACTATTGGGCACACAAGTTTCTCAACAGATTTTACTTTTGTAAAAGTCTATTCTTGTTTTCCTTTGTATTATTCTTGAGGTTTGGCCGTTGTCAGAAAGAATTGAATTTATATGTTGGAGTCCCGAATTACAGTATTTGCTCATTAACCCGCTATTACCTACTTACTTCTACAAACAACAAAACTAACTTTGTAAGAGCTTGAGTGCTTTCGAGGTGAGTTAGAACTTATTCGATTAACGTGAACCTTGATCCTTATCTGCCATATTGTCTAATGAAAACATCACGTTAACAAAATGAAGAAAATAGAATTCCCAATAGAATGAACACAAATGAACAAATTGACAAACCAGATACAGTTCTTATCACAACAACAAACAAGAGAAACAATTATAATAATTAAATACAACAATCCCTATTGACGGAGAGTTCACATGGAATCCTAGGAAACGTTGACAGTTAGAGTTAATTGCCCCACACAATGAAGGCACCCACAGTGGCTGAGAACCTGTGGGGCTGCATCATAAACCCACATTGAAGACCCGCTGGCCCACATCCGACAGAGGTCGGCGACGAGACGGTTAGGCCTCAGAATAAGCGAACGATAAAAACGTATCGAGCTTGGATGGTTTTATGGAAGTGTGAACAGCTTTTGAGTTAGTTTTAACGGCTTTACGAGGCTTTAAGTGGGAATGGGATTTGACAGTGTTGGTAATTGGGGTTTTGTTCACAATTTGGACTGAAAACTGTTTGTGTTTACTAATTTAAATATGTTCCTTGATTGGATAAACAACTATCAGGGGTATTATGCTGAGACTGTCTTCGACGCTGACGGCAAAATAAAACATTAAGTACAAGACCCATCAGGTAGATGAAATCTGTTAAGATCTGTTCGATAGTCGAAGATCTCATGATAGTAGTAAAGTAGAAACAGCATGAAGAGAGAACATGAAATGCAAAGCAAGCAGTGCTCTTTAAAAAAATACAACAATATCAGAGGTCGTTTCACCGAAACAAATTAATATCTTTTGGGCTGTCACATTCGCTGACTTTAAAGCCTGACCACAGCCAGCAGCTTCTCACCGAACTAATCAACTTGACGGGCGTTTTGGTTATTTTCGTCGACTCTTTAATTGACTGTTATTCATATTCGATTAACTACATCTTTTTTCACATTCATATGAACAGTTATATGGTCAATCATATTCATAAAAGGTGTTATTTGCATCGAGTTGTGGCATAATTTGTTTATTCAAATTTTTTAGAACCAAAATATTTGAGGTTGTTAGTGTCCGTAATTGCTTGATTGTGATTGAACAAATGTATCGATTAGACATACCAGTTTTATAGATAAGAAACCCAAGGACCTCCAATACCGCACCTTTGCACTCTCAGTTTAATTACAACGCCCAGCGTAGATAGTTATTAATGAATATCAGCTAAAATTAATCAAACCGAAACCCGACGCAGCAAGTGACTGACCGCAACAAATCCGTAGCCAAACGTATAATTACATCTATGTAACGTAAGTACGAAATAAATCATACAATCGGCTCGCGGTGAGCGGTAAGTAAGAGTAGTCAAAAACGAAAGTAGAATCGATCTAGAATCGACACAGCCGAAACATCGGACTCGGATTGTGGTCAGTCGGTCGGTAACTTTCTCCGGTTACTAATTAGTGATACTGAGTATCGATGTTTACAAGACCACCGCTGTGAATATCGATATCAATGTTACGCACTTTATCTATCAGCGGATGACATTCCATCTAATTTGACGTGGGACATGAAGCTACGGAGATAAGACTGGAACGTCTGGCTTCTCGATTGACGACTTTGTAAAGTTCTGTAGACACTAATATCTTAACTCTTGAATTAAAAGTTTTAAATACAAAAGCCCAATATAAGCCTCTTTCAAGTTGGTAATTAATAAACTAACTATGCAGTCATAAAGGTCCAAAATTATTCAATATGCCAATTTGTAAACAACCATCAAATAGAGAGTCAATTTCAACATATTTAACGACCTTCAATCAATTCAATGCTTGCTAACAATCCAAACATCAATTTTATAATTGCTTACTATCAACAAAATTCTTCATCCAATTTGCGAATCTTCTAAACAAACTTCAAGTTTATTTTTAGAAACAGAAGAATATAAAAAGTCGTTTCGAAATATCGATATATCAACACGAATAAATGACACATCACTATCAAAAGCTCGCCGCTGACCGGCGCGTACGCATGCCCGCCTTTAATCGATTGGGCGGGCAGACAAGATACATGACATTACAACATACTCGTACATATTTATAATGAAGCAGTCACTCAATATTTAAAGGAATTTCATTTCGGAATGAAAATAAATAGACTACTTAAACTTAATTGGTAATTTTAAGAAAGGAGATAACTTACATAAAAGTTCGTAAGGAAAATGAGGAGAAATTATATTTATTTTTAAACGTCGTGATAAGTTGATTATTATTATTTATTCATAATCAAGTAACAATACACTCATACCAATTATTGGGCACATTAAACTTATTCATTCGGAATTATTCAATCACAAAAAGTCGTATCACAGATTTGAGATTATATAATGTAATTTATTCTACTCGTAGGTAGGTAATAAAACCATGTTTACAAAACATTGCAATCCCAAGTTCAATTGCTTCTTTTTCTTTTTCGTCCACATTTCACCGGAACGGACGGATAGTCATAAAAATTACGCGTAACGCGCAATCACAATAAAATACTTCCATAAAATTTTATCCATACAATATCGAATACCACGCAAGCTTGACCACATGCACGACTCATTCTATTGAGGAAAGCGGAAAACTCTATTAGAAAGAAAATGTTAATGATATAGTTGCCTTGATCGGTCCATTAACTAAAACAATATTATTTTGAACGTATGATCTTCAGTATGAATGTGTTGTTCAAAAGGCCTAATGCAATAGTTTGACGCAACTAAAGAACATTTATCTAGCAGCAAAATATGAGCAGATGAATGAAATACGGTAGGCTTAGTTGATTGATTGATCGACTCTTTAACTATTGATAAAAACGGCTGACGAATGACAGAAGAAAAGGTTCAATCACGCAAAGTTTACTCATCAGTTGCCGTATTATTACTAATTAATTAGTAATACGTCTTCCGTGCGAAAACGAGTCCGAAACGATAGTAAAATCAAACAATGAATAATGACGTGCACACATTGTTCGAAATATCGATAGTTGCGCGGTGAACAAAAGATCGTTTGTAAATGTCAATTAGAGGTTCGCTTCGATCGTGCTTTCCCTGTAGATATGTTCCCATGCACCTTTAATAAAAAATGTTCGCCTTTTTTGAAGTTTCGTGTATTGAGAAACTCGATTTAATTTGAAGGCGGTTGTCGTGCAGCCTTTTTTGTGTTTACTACACTTTTTGTTGAAAGTAGGATTTCATTTATCATAGCGTCATATCTGTGATAATAATAAGGTAAAGTTGAAATGAAATAGGTATTTTGTTTCATAAATATCCACATAAAAATATCACTGGTGTTTTTACTTGATCGATCACACGATCAAATTAACCTTCGTCAAATATTTAAGAAAACAAAATAATATCATTCATCAAAATTGACCATATTATTAAACCCAGCCCCGACATTGACATCCACAAAGGCTGCCGAAATGTCAGTGAGCAAATTATAACACTTTCGCTGTCAGAGCCCTGCGCCCGCGCCGCGATCGACTCGTTTCGTCACTTCCAGCCGCAAGCGATTGTCCTTTCAATCACTGACGTAACAAAGTCACCAGTTAGTTAATATTAACATTGAACTTTCATTGAATCGGATAAGAATCAAGACGTGGAGTAACATTGAACTTCACTGAAAGGATTTTCACCGAGCTGTTTTGAAATTAAAATAAACAATAGTATTTTGAGACGGTGATGACCAGTGATCGGATAATCGGGCGCTTATATACCTAAACTTCTTCCCACGAAAGAATAATATGGACATTCCTTTCTGAATAAATAAGTAAACCCGGGTACCAACTATAACAAACTTAATGAAATTATAGCAGTGGTTATTTTAATTTAGTATATTTATTTTATTCAAAACAAATGGAATATCAATAAAAAATGATAATGTGCACAATGTGGTCAAGTAGTGGAAATTGATTGATCTATCTAACAGATTAGTGATCGAATCGACTAATTCAGAAGGCTAAAAAATATTAATATTTTTAAAACATAGGCATGTCCGTATTATTCTTTCGTGGGAATAAAAGTGAAGTAACAGGGTCCATAACTGTATCTTAGCTTGGAGCCTATTTGTAACAACATAATTCACATTATGGTATGCAAATAAATGAAATGAATGAATGAATGAAAAAGTTTAGGTGTATAAACGCCCGATTGTCCGATCACTTGTGATGACATTCGACGCTAAACAGCAATCATGAGCTTTATTACGATCCTAAATGAATTATTAAATGCTTTGTTCTCAAACAAAACAATATCAAAACTAAAGCCAAGAATTCAGTTATCCTATTTCATTCATTCGAAGTTAATCATCAGATCAAAACTAGAGTAGCCACCTTACATTCAATATCAACCTGTCAAAATGTCAACTGACTCATCAACGCACAATCGCTACAACAATCTACACATTTTTGTTCGATACATCGGTCAAATTTATCTATCGACATAAATACCGCACACACACAACACTATTGCGTTCCAATTAACGCGAATGACGTCGAAAACAAAATGAATTGACGTTGACATCGCGAAAAAAGGTTTATGTTATCTTCTTTTTCGATGTGTCCCTGTTTCGCTTAAAACCTTTCTAGTGTGGACATTGATGGTATTGGACATCTCAATTCGATTTTCATTGTGTTTTTTGTTGACGTGTTTTTTTGTGCGAATGTATATATATGCATTGTAATGCTGTTTTTGTGCGAATTGATGATGGCTTTTTTTGTGTTAGGTATGTAGTTTTGCCAATTGTGTTTGTTTAACTTGGCGTAATTTCTTTTGACTCTTATTATCTGGCCTGTTACACTGCCTTTGGATAATTTCCGGAAGATAATCTATGATCCATTGTAACAGCGAATTCACGCCTCCCCCTTAAGACCTACGCCAAATACTTTTTTTTTAAATTCGGATAGCTCATGATCTAAAGAGATGCCATAAGGAATATGAATAAAAAACATGCGGGGCAGTCTTTGGGGACTGCTGATAGAAGTGAAGACAGTATACATATAGCTCATGGGTAGCGTGCGGTGACGATGACGCGATTTTTACGCTTTTTGTTCACCCAAAAAGTACACATATATACACAGTATACATATAGCTCATGGAAAGCGTTCGGTGACGATGACGTGAGTTCCATGATTTTTGTTCACCCAAAAAGTGCTCAACGCACCTAAAGAAGTTTTTACTTAAAAATCTAAAATATATATTATATATAAATCCGCGAAATTTCGTGGGTATTCTGGTGCTTAACACAAAAAATGTTCTCATCATTTCAATCGTCATTTTATAAGTTAATAAAATACAATAGAATAAAAGCTCCATCCATTTTATCATATAAGGGCCATTTCACACACGTCATCTCACATTCTCACGATAACGGAAGTGAGAATCATCTGGTGCAATTTACATAAAGGTCGGAGACGACGCGTGGGCCACTAATAGCTTTTACACGAGCCGATAACGACAGAATTGGCCTTATTTTTATGTGGCGATATCTTTAAATGTAGGTGACAATAGTACATGCTTGAATTTGTACCAGATTTAATTTGGACCCTAAGATCCATTTTTAGAGAGGTTTTTATTGAATATAATCCTAACTAACATTAACGTTTGTTATGCTTACACGCTAAAACGGCTAAATAGATTTAGATTTTATATAATTTTATATTAAAAGTACTTTTAAAGATAATTAAGAAAATTGATGAAAATTGACCATTCGGCCCTTATCTCCGAAACTACTGAGCCAAAATATTTGAAAAAGTTACCGAGAATAGTTCTACACTATAGATTACAGGAAAACCTATAAGAACTCTATGGTCTTAACATAACATGGTAAATCACTCAATATTGTGCGTACAAACTTACATTTGCAATTCGAATGTATGGGGAAACATGTTTTTCAACTACAATGTTAAGTTTGTTTTTAGGATAAATTGATCCCAACTACGGAACCCTTCATTGTGCGTGGTCCGATACGCACTTGGCAGATTTTTATATTTTTACGTGGTTCGCCCCTAAGGTGTTGCATCAAATATGCTGTATTTACCTACCTAATGGCATGTCCATCGGAGTTTCGTAAGAGTTTCTAAAGATTTTTACTACCGTAGAATAACTAAACCAATATTCTCGAAACTCAAACATTCAACCCACGACTGCTTTCGTGTGTACCCACTTAACACCGACCATCTAATTATACCCAATATATCGTACAACAAATTATCGTAATTTTTACATATAAATGATTGTGATAAATCGTCGGTCGCCTATAAACACAATCTATTAACACCGATGGTATGTGAGCCCGTAGTAAGCTGACCCCAGACAACATGAACTTTCTCCATACTGGTTCCATTCTAGCTAGACGTCTTCATGTATACATCGTGTTGCTTTTTGGTTATTAATGTTTAAGGCTTTATAAGAGATCCATTTTTTGCAGTTACAGGGACTAAAAATGGACTGGTACTATTGCAGAATAGACGTACCTATAAAACGATTAATTGAAATATTCTCTCGTGGCGTAAGCTTTTCTGCAAAATTATTGGATTTCGCGTTCTTTTTTCATTGAATAATTCAGTTATTATAATATCCTTAGGTATTGGCAGGCGTTTTGTCCTCTTTCTACGCAATATTTGACGATTACGACCCACAGTAAACGGAGGCGAGTATTTGGGCGTATTTCAGTTATCAGTTAGGTAGGTGGCCTATATGGTGAATGGTCATCGATAGCCACGTCAAAAATCGTCACCCTCCCCGCTAACTGTTGTATCTCACAAACTAACGTATCTGCACTGACATTACCAACGTGTTCATAACTTTTTCGTGTTTAAATTTTATGGCCTTGGCTTTAGGGCAAGTACTAACTCAAAGAGTAAGCCAAGAGCAATATAAAAAAAAAGTGATTAATTCATTACTCAAGCTACAGCTAATGACCGAAAAACTGTTGCCCTGGAAAAATATCAATTGCTAGTTAGGACAGTTAGCGGGGAGGGTGACGAAATGTACTAGAACCTATTGACGCCTGTTTTTACCCGACTGCGGCGAAGTCCGAAGGGTAACCTATTGTCCCACTCCTGGGCAAAAACATATCTTTAGCCTTCAAAACTCCTCCGTATTATGGTACGTCCGTCCTTATATCTCCTCCAAATCAGTCTTAGACCTACGATCGAGATATGATTCCGAACAACGCCGCACGCGGCAGTGCTGTCTGCCGCGTTATTCCGAGCACCGCGGCGCGGCACTGCTGTTTGTGGTATACTTCTCAACAGTTGTCAACATTCACGTGTTATCGCTGTGATGAACGCCCGCACTACTGGTCTGCCGCGGTGGCAGGGCGACAATGCCATGCAGCAGTGCTTCCGCAGCAATGACACGCAGCATGGCTGCCGTGCTTGGAATGTAATCATATATAAACCTATAGAAAATGTATTTGGTCCAGTACCGCGTGCGGCGTTTTTAGAACCATACCATGTTTCCTTAAGAACACCTTATAGATTGTTTTAGTTGCGCATAAAAATAATTACGAGTATTGATCGGTACGTTGGATGATCATGAATAGTTTTTAAATACGGTTACTTATTGATTGCCTGAGGCGGTTCAAATTAGCTTAGTCATGTTGCAGAGCGCGATCATATTTTAATTTAGTTTATGAGTACGAATGAAGCTAGGAGGAATGTTGTAAATCATGCAGAAATAGTAGGTCACATAAAACTAAATTAGTGTCTACCTACCTTACATAAAAATAAGAGGGTCATTATCCTGGAAATAATAATTGTAAAGGCGCCAATGCCCATGTTGAAGATTCAGAAAAGTCAATTACAACAAAGCAACCATCATGAAAATATTATCGTTTTCATGTTTTAAAATTGTGTGAGAGATAAGGGCAGGCGCGCACTAGGTAGCCAGGCTACGGCAGCCAGAATATTGAGAAAATTCTTGACTGCCTAGTGCGCGAGCTCCAATTAGACAGTATATGTTGGATTGGCTGCCTAGTGCGCGTCTGTCCTAAAACCGAAACAAGACGAGTATGATGAAGTGATTTGCGAAAACCATTAACCCTTTAAGTAACGTGTAAGATACTACCCAACAAGAAACAATTAACATTTAAGTACTAGGTATAAAACCAAGACTTGAAAACTGCCACTTATCACTCAGGCAAGAAAATCGAGCGTGAAGCAGTAAAAAATTACTTAATTGCTTAGTAGATCAATAACTTAAATAGTTGCTTCACTACTTTCCATTTTACAAACAACAAATATAATACAAGTCGGCTCCCAACATTAAATAGAAATTAATTTAAAACTGTCTTCCCACGACAGCAAAAAGTTTGTATGAAATGTTCCCATTATGAAGACGAAAGTTTTACTAGTTTCTCCATTAATCCGATTAGTTGGGGATTTGCGGAATGATATAACAGGTGTAATGAGGAGCTTTTTGTTCGCTTTGAATTTGTAGAAATTGTTGAGTCAAAAAAAATATGAAAGAAATTTATCTTAGTTTGTGCGAGTAACATTATCTATTGGATTTTTCTGATTTGTTAGATCAGTAAAGCAGTTTTTGCTTTGCTTCTATGGTTGAGTGGTTTGTGATATAGGAAATACGGAAATCTGGGTGACCCCCCTGTTTTTTTTAAATTTATTTTTGAGCTGTTTGTCAGTCTCAAAGGAACGAGGATAGCCATATTGTTTTTTTTTACACATCTTAAAAGATAAAATAGATTAGTAAATTAAAAAAATATATTATTGTATTTACAGATCTCTTAAAATAAACTATAAACACCATTTCATATTTATTAAACTACCATAATCGATAAAAAATCTGAAAGTTCACGGATAATCGATGTAATTATTCGATTACCCGACATAACATGAATGTGCAGGAAACCTTAGCCCTTTAGATAACGACGAAATAAAATTCAAATAAATTGAATTCAATTAATCAGTCCCAAACTAGAGAAAGTTCGGTTGATTTAAATATAGTGATGGAGGTCATTTAAAAAGTCGACGGAGCTCTGTGATTTAGGGTTCAGTGAATTGGTATATAAATAACTTGTAGTAATGAGTTTATAAAATGAAATATTGAAAAGGGTGGTGTAAAAACGCATCTTTAAGCAATAGTAAATTCTATTTAGTCCGTCAGTCAGATAATAAAAAAATATGATACACGTATTTTTTTGCTTTATCATATTGATAAAAAAAATACTTATAAGTTGGGGAGTGGGGCCTCGCTTCGTCAGATCTCAGCATAAAATCTAGCAAGGCGTGGTGACATCATGCCACATTTTAACTCAATATATCGCCGTAATCTATTGATTACGTAAAACAAGAAAAAATACGTGTCCAATATTTTTTAATACTCCACCTGAAGAACAAAAAAAAAATGTCTTCATACCTATTATAGGTGCCCAAAAAAATCGAATAGGTAGCAGCTTTGAGTAACCCATATCAAAATATGTAAATGAATTCATTTACATGCAAGAGTTTCGTAAAAAAATAGCCTTTAGGATACAGGAGCTAATTTCGGGCGTCATGTTGGGTTTATAGTTGTTACGTTGGATAGTAATAGTTTGAGGACAGTCCCAATATATTATGAGTAATAAACATAACCTTTAACTTCAAAATTTATACCAAAATCGCTTATTGCTCAATGATTTTTCTAGAAAGGGGTTAATTTAATATTGTCCACTTGGCCGGGCTGGAGACTATATTTTCCGACCTATCGATAGTTTAACCTAAATCATCATTATTTGCAGCTTCAACCTTCCTATAGCAGAGCCTTTCGTAGTTTATGATCTTATTGTGTTGTAAAACTACAAGTTCTCAACTATACCATTACTGCATCATTTAAAAGACGTGCAACGGCACTTACACTTCTTTTCCCCGCAGAGATCACGATAAATATAATTATCCCATTTAAATGGTATCCTATTATTATGTATCTACATGGGGAAAGTGCGAGACGGACTAAACAAAAACAGATGGGTCAGTCAATACCGGCCCCGTGGCCCACATAGTTTACACAATCTTTCAAAGTTTTTAACACCAAAAAAAAAGATGATAGTTTCACTAAGCTAGACGAGAGATTATTGAGCTTTAAGGGGATTGAAGAGTCTTTTAAAGTCCTTAGCACCAAAAGAGGATTGTCAATATGCTGGACGAAGGACCAGTTAAAGTTAATTGGCTGAAAAACTAAAATATCGTCCAATCAGAATCGTGCGACTGTACTTACCTCTCAAAGATCACATAGATCACGACACGATTGATTAAATTAGACATGTTTATAACCAACTTAATTGTATCCGAGTAATTTGTATCTAAACGGGGAAAGTACGGACGCAGACTGACTAAACAAAAACAGATGAGTCAGTCTGGACTACTTCACGTGGCTATTAAACAATCTAACAAGGTCCTCGGCTATAAAACTATAGATACTGGACGGAGGATCAGTTAATTAATACTCATTGTCAAATCAAAAATCATTTATTCAAAATAGGCCGTCAAAATAACATCAGGCAGTCCCCCAAAATGCCTGCCCTTCACTACTTTCTAGTGATTTAGCTGGGAGGAAAAAGTGGCGTAACAAACTTCCCAGCAGCACAGCTGTCTGTTCAGTTAGAAATACTTGACTCTATACAATAGTATGCAAAGTAATTAACATCGTCTAATCAAAACCGTGTACTCCTCAAAGATCACGATAAACATAATTCCAACTTAAATCGTATCCTATTAATCTGTATCTAAACGGGGAAAGTGCGGACGCAAACAAACTAAACAAAAACAGATGGGTCGGTCAGTGCGGAGATGAGTTTCACCCATTAACGTAACTATTAAACTGTGATTAAACGAATACCGACGCACGAGACGTTTCCTGTTTACTTAATTAGAGAACCTGTGCCTTATTGTAATTATGCTGGTAAGTAGTGTTAAGTTTCGTTTAAGAGTTTGTGATCTGTTTTAAGATTAGAAATAATGTAAAAATTCTGTGTTGTTGGAAGCGAGGATACGCTCGATTTAAGGTAGGTATTTTAAGTTAAAATTACAAAAATGTTGACCTTAATGAGTTCATCAAAACTGGTTAGAAATTAACTTCAGAGAACGAAACTATGATATGGGAAGCTTTTTTTAGAAATAAGGGTCTTACTGCTGCAATAATTTTAACTTAGGTACTTATTTATTTTTGTTCAGTGCTCACACAAAACATTGAATAGAGAAAAATACGTATAGATAGAAGAGGTGTATTATTTATTAACTTTGGGTATTTTCTCAAAATTGTAAGGAGTCCAGGAGAACAAAATATCCTACACGGCAGGCAGGCAGACGTCCCTAGGCCCCTAAGCTCGTTAAACCATTCCCTCGTCACCAATATCAGTAAACTACGATATATTGCCGAACTGGGTTACTTTTATCAAAGTTTGTCAATCAAATTACAATCTACGCAGGTTACCCATAATTTATTGTCTGGAATAATTCCTACTTACTTGGAATTCGAAAATGTTCATAAACCATGATGGCCAAAAGTTACTATAATATATTGTGATTAAGGTACCATTCCGTAGCCGACCGCAGGCGACAACTGCAGGCGACGTGTCGCCGCGACACGGCGGGTTTCTATGAAATACTTTCCGTAGCTAGCGTCACGTCAACAACGCTCGAGCGATAACACGGTTTTCTATCTTCTATCTACCGACTGAAATACGGGCTGCTGCCGCCTGCGGTCGGGTTCGGAATCATGACTGCAGCGATATGTCGCCTGCAGTTGCCGCCTGCGGTCGGATACGGAATGGTACCTTTATCATAATAATACCAGCCTGTTACTGTCCCACTGCAGGGTTAAGGCCTGTTCTAATACAGAGAAGGCATGAACATTAATCACCACGCTTGCTCAAGACGGGTTGGTGATTTCAAACTTATAACAGGAACTATAAAGTCCAGGTTTCCTTACCGATGTCAGTGATAGCCAAGATAAACTTAGAAAGTATATAAGTACTTTCTCAATTCATGTTTTTATATTTAAATTCAAAAAGTCACGCTGGTACTTGCCCGGATTTTAGACCACAACCTCGTGCATGAGAGGTGAGCCCTTAACCATAGGGACATCACGGCAAAAATCACAAAATTACTAATCCAAAATTATAATTACCGAAAAGTAATACAACCCAACTTAAAGTTCGTTATTATTTTAATCAGATTAAAGGGCGATGCTCAAGCGGGCGGGTCTCAAGTTCTTTACCTTCCCTTCACTTCTCGACTCGTTTCAACGTATTTTTCACGAACACTTTCAGCCGTCATTTTGAAAACAACTTTCTCTGAATATAAGGCAATGCTTAATATCCCATTGTTTGACTAAGTTGTTGTTGTCGTTTGTAATAGGTCAATGTGAATGAAGTATGAAGCTGTGAATGTTCTGTGGAATGTCTTTTAAGTGATTAAGAGCATAATACAACTTGTGTAGTAACTTTAGATAAGTAGTAGTTTACTCTTTTTTTGTGAGAAATGAAATACGAGTTCGTAGGGTTCTGCATATTATATTGTTCACATAATTATGCACAAAAGTTAAGATGCGACATTATTACATATAGAGAGCTTACTATAAAGCGTTTGATTTATAAAACAAGAATTGGATAAACTTTTGTAGGTTTTAATTCACTTTGTTAGTGAAAGAATTATAAACATGATTAAAGTTGGGCAGTAGGTACAAAGCGACGAAGCTTAAACATATAAGTAAGGATAAAAAATAATAATTGGGTACTATTCTCACAAACAATGATCTCGCTTCTGAATGTTAATTTTAATTTTAAGATTCTATGTATTGATTTAAATGATGGGATTTTTATTATTTTTGTTTATTAATGTTAATGTTATCAACCTGTTTTTAATTTAATTTCATTATTCAGAATAATTATTATTGTTACGCATGAATTACCAAAAAATATTGAATAACTTTAATTGTAAATATCCTTTTTGGCTTTGTAATATTACGTAAAACAATGAATGGTGCATGTAAGTAATTGTTGCACTTATAAATGTACCTACTATTAAGGGAATCATTTCAAATGTATTGTGTAAGCAATTGTGGGCTATCCAAATAAATAAATAAAATTGGGATAAAATAAAACTAAACTAAACTTATATAATAAAAGATACAAGAAAGCTCTATCACTATTCAAATTAATTATGTAAATCTCAGAAAAAGAATAAAAACAGACATATTATGCTGTAATACCAACTAGCGTACAACTATTATTCAATTGAGCCACTATACGAATTCGCTAACACGCAGAAGTAGAGTGAAAAGATTCGTCACAAATCAGAATCACTTCGCGTAATCGATTGAGTGAACGCCGTAGTAAAATGTTCAATGAAGTAATATCGAACCGATTGCCCCGGTGAAATTGACCGTGGTGGCATTCGCGGTGAAATTGTAAGGTCGCTTATTTAATTATGTTGAGCGGGTGAGTGAACAGTTTCAGTGTAGCGGATGATCGATGGTGTAACCTAATGCTAAAACATAGAACTTATCATGCAAATAAATAAAATTTAAGTTTTTGTTTGTATAGCCTCGTGCAGACTAGCGCGACACGATTCTAACAATACAATTTCTAAGAAAACTTCACGGTAGAACAATTGCCGGTGTCGCGTCGCGCCAGTCTGCACGACGCTTTATGTCAAAATAACAGCATTTTATTAAATGCAGAATGTATATACGTTACTTATAACAATTTTTTTATTTTTGTCTGTCTGTACATTGGTTTGTTCCTGCTTATCTCCGAAACAGCTGGGTCAATTTTGACGCGACTTTCACTGGTAGCTGTTGTTATAAGAAGTAACTTAGAAAAACAATTAGGGACCACGCGGGCGGAGCTGCGGGAAGCAGCTAGTGCTAAAATATGTATATATTATATTATGTATAATTGTAATATGTATATATATATATATACTTTATTTATTTATGTAGAATTAATTACTGTATATTTATTTTTTATATCATAATTATATTTCATTGTATGCTGCACCGGTCGACGTCAGAACGTCAACGCCGGCTGTCGCTGAAAACCAGCGCTGGGGCTCTGTCTTGCATAGGGTCGCAGCATTATGCTGAGCGATGGCCGTTTTGCGTGGATGTGATGCATATTTTCCCTAAATTTGTTTATTTTTTTTTTTGTGTTGTTTTCTAAACGCAAATAAACGTATTTTCTTTCTTTTTCTTCTATGTGCGCTTAGGCTCTTAGTATTGTTCGATTTGGGAAAGTTCTATGCCCAGAAATAAGAACATAAACTGTCTATTACAGAAAGAAAATGGGCTATGCCCAGAAGTTTACATGAATGGTTGTACTAATAATTCCTGACTGTTCTTCTTTTAATTTCCGGTTTATTTAATAAAATCTGTGGACAAATGTGATGTTGACTGTTATGATTAGTAGACGAAAACTCCAAAAATCATATTAACTAACCACAGATTAAATAATCTTTCTGAAAAAGCTTTATAACATACGGAGAAAGTTTTCAGTCTCAAGTTGAATACCCAAATTTTCTTGTTAACAAAATCTCATTTCATCTTAAAATGGCTTAATTCAATCAATCTGCCTAGCCCTAGGCTTCCAGTCTAACCGGACGCAGCTGAATACCAGTATTTTACATGGAGCGACTGCCTATCTGACATCCACAACCCAGTAACTGGGTAATACGATACCCATGGGTAATACTGGTTGTCAGACTTTCGGGCTTCTGACGACTGTCAAAGATCCACGAATGACAGCTGGAACCAACGGCTTACCGTGCTTTCCGAGGCACGAAGGAGTCTCAATATGTTAAGATGGTCACCCATCCGCAGACCAACCCCGGCAAGCGTAGCTTAACCTGATGGATCGACTCGTGCGGCAGTTATTACTTAGCCACGAGCTCCTCCTTAAAATGGCTTAATTAAACCACTTAAATAAGTATTTAGTAAATATCCAAGCACCGAAGGAACCGAACTTCGTTAAAAAGTAAGATCGTTCCCAAATTGCGAACGTAATTTCGTAAAAAGCGCCTCATTATTTTTGTTGGCGACTGTGCAGGGAAAATATGAACGAGCCGTCGCTTTCCACGTTGGATAAAAGGATAGAGGATCTCTCATATATTTTAATAATGTTAACATAAATTAAGGCGTTATTTAAATGAAAAGACTGATGAAAATACATTTTGATATTTTGTACTGCTAATGTAGCTTTCTTTAATACTTCGCTTCTTCATTTCTGGTTAGTTGAAATGACCACGGTTGACCTAAAGAGTCATTGCAATACCTTTGACGTTTGATTGCCTACTCATAAAATTACAAACATAATAATTGCCGTAAATAAATACAGATTGAATGCTACTTAAAACTCTAACTCAAAGCATTTATTTCAATGAAACCATTTACAGGCACTTTTGAATTGTCAAGGAGTCGGTCAGTAAGGAAGAAAGTTTTAGCTAGTTGCCCATTCCAAATTGTCTCTATGGAGAAGAACGGGCATGAAACTCCTTATTCTTGTTGCTTCTATATGTGAGAAAAAATATTTATAAAAAAGAAAATCATCTTAAATTAACCCTGTAATACATTTCATCATAATAATTATCAATAGAGAAGTAGGTTGTAGTCACAGTCAATACTAACGCCCCTCAGTTACAAACACTTTCAAAATGGGAAACAGGTGAAGAGTAATAACGCCTCTACCATTTAAAAATCTTCCAAAATTGGTAATCCATTGAATCCAAAACAAAAGTCGACTTAGAGTAAATCGCTCATTATAACAGCACCGCTCCAACACGGCAAATAACTTGTCATTCAAGTTAGGACTTTAAATAAAATGTATTAAAGTCTATTTTACATGTAACGGTTCACGGGCAGTGAGCGGCCGGCGAGCCGTCCACTATTCTGTATGTCCATCGTAAAATAGACTGTCGTACATTTGATTTAAAATCCTAACTTGAATGACAATTTATTTGCCATGCTGTTATAATGAGCGATGTCCTTAAGTGGTCAATGTCAAGGTCGTGCCAAGTCGCGTGCTACCAGTCTGCGCTGTTTACACAACGCGCAAGCGCGGAACGGAACCGTGTTATTTACTTACAAGTAGCATTCAATCTAAACATCATTAAAATGAATAACTAATTGAGAAGAACCTAATTTAATAGAGTAGTCACAGCCTCAGGGTAGATTTATGCAAGACCGCCACGGGCGCGAACCGCGTCTATATCTGCTTACTTTGTAGGGACCAAGACTCGGATGGGACATGGATGCTGCACGGTGTAGCATGAACTACTTCATAAATGTTCGTGAAGTATCCCTACCTCGTGCTTCGTACATGACACGGCTCGCGCCCGGCACGGTCTAACATAAATACATTATCCTTTATGCTACAAGGCGAAAATAATAGGTACAACGCCTCTGCAGTTTCAAAATCTTCCAAAATTGGTAATCCATTGAATCCTAAACGATAGACGACCTAATGACTTAAGAGTAAACGCTTTAGTGGTCAATGTCAAGGTCGTGCCAAGTCGCGTGCTACCAGTCTGCGCTGTTTACGCAACGCGCAAGCGCGGAACGGAACGAACGTGGTATACCGTTGACGGGTGCATCAATAAATAATGCGATTGGATGGCTGTTAATACGGTTTCTGACTTTATTGTTCATCTGTATTTGTAGAGATTTTTAAAACTGTTATTTTTGTTTTGGCTTACTTTTCAATATTGGTTACGAAAGCTTTTATTTTGTATCGCCAGTGGCCAAGCTTCTATTTAACTTAATAGACAGAGTGGAGAACTTCATCTTCATCATTTTTCACATAATCATACTGATTTTACTTTGTCAGTTGAATACCTCAACTTGCACTTGGTGAAGTTTCCCTTAAACACTCCAATAACACCTAGACAAATTAAAACAGAGAAATATAATGTTCACTAACATATTTATCAAAGACATAAACGTTATCTTTCACCACAATATAATACAAAATGAGATTTCCGTCAGAGGGCGGGCACCTGACCGGCCCACATCGGCGATCCGCTCTGAATACTACAGTTCCGCACCAGACAAGTACAAGTTTGTGTACGATTAGCGTAACACTGTGTTTTATTCGTTTGCCTGTGTTTCTATTATTAATATCTGCTTTTCTTTTGGAAAACTATGAGAAAACTAGTTCAAGAAAGAGAATGATGAATCCGTTACGAAACCATATATCCTACATATATGGTTTCGTAACGGATACCTTTCTATTAGATATCATTATGGTCGTCACCCTTTCAGCCATATCATCTTTCTCACAGTCCCTCCATCGTTTCTTAATAGACTATAAGTACTAACAAGCTTGTGTACGATTATCTTAACACTATATTTTCTTCTTTTGCCGGTGTTTCTATTATCAATATTCACTTTTCTTTTACAAAACTGTCAAGCGAAGTCTTCATCAACAATGTCAAGTTTTCGCGTTATGTCGATAGTTCCGCACTAGACTAGTACCTATAAGTACTCATACAACTACTTATTCGCTTACGATTGTTCGTAATTTCTACTTTATTTCATTATTTTGCCATAAAGTACTGTTATTATTAAATTTCTAATTAGTTAAAGGTATTTTGAAAAACTATAGATCAGCTTGAATTTATATCATCAGTTCCAATTTCATATTTTTGTGATAACGCGTTCTCTAATGTAATGGTGTCTTCAACCAATCACCTGGACACAGCTGGACAGGAACTGCTATGAAAGTCACATGACAAGATAATTAACTAAGTGCAAGTTCTTCTTAGTATTATTTATTATATATTATGTTGAAATTGTAAAAAAACTAGGTCAACGAAAGAAATCTCTATGAAGGATGTCGTCTTCAGCAAGCGGACGAACGAATTTCCTTTTCAAGATGAGCCAATTTACGAGTCATGACATGAGAAAATTCTAAGAGTCGTCCGGATTTCGCTCGATTGTAAGTTTTGTTAAGGCGATGTTTTTTTCCTTTAAGTAATGATTAATTTAGCGAATTACACACGCAATTACGTAGTTTTATGCCTGTAGGTAAGTTGTATTATCTTTCTTTTCTTTAATTTCTTCAGTATTAGCTGCATTTTTTACATTCATTATCATTGTAAGAACTAGTTGAAATAGGGCTAGAGGAGTAAATGATTTCATTATAATATCAGAAGAGTGGGTCTGATCCATGACCTAATTATCGCCTTGTAGATTACAGTCTTTCAAGATTTCATAAAAAAAACTTTTCACAAAATTAAAATTACATATTTATGGAAAACAATAATATTTTGCTATAAAAGCCGATTATTACATCATTTAACATCATTAGTTACAAGCCAGATTCCTGTGTTTATAGTATCGACAAATTATATATAACAATGCTATCGACAAAGGCGTTGATGGCGTAAAGTTTAACAGTTTTATTGTTCAAATGTTCACCGCTCTCCATATGCTTGTACTTTAATGAGCTATATGAGTTCTGTCTCATGAATATTTTGACTTGTGTTTCGTGCTTTCAGTTCCGAGACATTTGCATAGGTATAATAATAGGATAATGTCAGTTATTTGCCAATTTCGCATAATATTTGGAAGTATTACTAATCGTAGGTCACAGGTCACATTTACAAAATAACACCAAATTGGTCCAAGGGCTGCAAGGGCAGCTTTCGGGCATAAGATCACAGGTTCATATTCAGGCCAATGTAGATAGGGCTTTTGGTTCAGGAAGTCATTAGCATCCAGGAAACCGCTGCTGGACAAACACCCATACATAGTGGGAAGGATACCATCATAGCCGAACTGGAGGTGGAGATCACTGCCTATCCCTTTGGTTATAAAAATAACGATTGTAATTGTATAACTATAACTTAATTAATTATTATCAACAAACATACCGTAGTCTTCGAATACACAAAACCGGAAAACAGCAAACGAAAAGTCAAGCAATGTTCCAAACACAACACAGTTCGCACACAAAAACGTTCCACAGATTTTTTCGAAAAAAAAAAAAAGTTGTAAAAGTAAAGCGCACGTGCGCTGGGAGTCGCGTGGTGGTTGCGGACGCGGCGGTGCGCACGCGGCGGTGGGAGAGTGACAAGTGGATACTGCGCAGGTGCCAAGCCAACCTCCCTCTAACAAGGTCGCGTCCCCCTCTCTTCACACCCATTTCACCCGGAGAAAGTCTGCCTACATACATACCAAATTTTCGAACCGATTGAGCTGACTGAATTAACTTGGTACGGAGATGATGAATGAAATGTGTGTAAGGTCATCGTGTGTGATCGCTTCATCTCGGGATGTTTCGGCTGTAATCGGTATGCGTCAGTGCGTGTTACAACATTCATCTTGTCTACCGAAGTGCTGAAGGTGATCTCTTCGGGAACAATACATATTTCTATATGCTATGGGTTTAGTGCCTATCAAAGTTCGCATTTCGCAAAGAGAAATGGTACCTTAATGCAAAATTGTGATTATATGGCACAGCACTTTTATTTCTTATTTGAATACTGTGATTAGCTTCACCAACTTTGATTGACATAGCAGTTTGTAGTTACATGAAAGCATCAAATGCAAGTGAGTCATTTATAAAATCAGTAATATCTTTGATTCCATATTCATTATGAACTTCTTGAATCCTAATTGTAAATTCATATTCATTTTCATTCATTACCATAAAATAATAACCCTCTTGTACTCTTAACACTACGAAACAGCCTATTTAAATTCAAATATGTACATATTCATAATTTTATTAGGCTTTGAAAGGTTGAAGGCTCACTTCCCATTTATTACTAGTAAATTCACCCCTTTCTTTAAACATGTCCTTTCGACTGACTATAGGTAAGCTAGCTGTGGTGACCATGAACAGAACATGTTTTTTTTAAAGAATTTATTATATTACTAACTTCCACCAGCGGCTTCGCCTGCATGATATATTAATAAATTATAGCCTATGTTACTCAGTGTTAATATAGCATACTATTGCAGACAGTTTTTTTAAATCAGTCCAGTAGTTTTGAGTTTATTCATTACAAACAAAAAAACATATCTTTTTTCTTTATAATATTAGTGTTTATTGGCAATTTGCGGAACTATGTCGGTTTCCATACTCTTGATCCTGAAGAACTGTCAGTGGAGAATGGTTAGTATCGTTTCACAGAAAATCACCCGACCAGACCTTAGAAGCTCACCCTGCAATGCGTAAGAAATGGACCAAAAACTGCGTATGAATATTTAAAGAAATAGCTTAAACCAAGAACTTAGAGGTCACTGGGAGATAATATGCAAATCTTATATTGTGAGTAAAACAGTTTTTACCTAATATGATATTTATCGTCATTTCTGTCGGTTGTCCTATTTATTTGTGGTCATGTAGATAGATAGATAAATCGTTTGTTTAGTACACACAAAAATATCTTTGTTCTTGTTTTCGTGTGTTGCTATTTTTGTTCTTTCTTTGCGTCATGTTTACCGTAAAAAAACGAATATTCTTTCTTTCTTTCTTCCATACGTCAGTATCGGCCATCATCTCAGTATTTCATTGCATTCTAATTATATCACCTTGATTAAAAAATTTGACTTCCTACTAATATCTTAGCTGTTTAGTTCTTGGAGTATTATTCCCATATCTCAGGATTATAAACATCTGTAAAATATCATCTGCCATCCATTTTCTCCGCGCGAATCTGAGATAAATACCGCCTCGTTAACAATTTAAACCGTGGCTAATATTTTGATATACGCCTTACACGTTGCTTGGTAAGCTATGGCTTAGTGTCTTGTTATAAAGTGGCAAAACACGTGGATCTATGTTTATTAAAAAGTTCTTGAAAAATGTTTCAAACATGATTTTTATAGGTTTGAATGTGGTTGAATCGATGACTCTTCTGAATTTGGAGATGAGGAATTGTTAAGAAAATATTAAAGAGCCTCTGGATTTGGTCATCTGCAGCTTGCAGAGGATCTCTGAACAGACACAATTTAAACTCAGTCCAACTATTTCTACTCATAGTAGAATTAGCAAGAAATTCTTCTATTTAGTATATTGTTATATTACTTATTTTTCCGATGCTTTTGATGACTGAAATTTACGATAACCATCTAAAACATCATCTAACATACATAAAAGAACTAAGAAGACAATATAATGTTCCACTTTTTTTACGTTCTTATATAACAATAAAATCACAAGTAGGTACGTTCGTTATCGAATTGTTTTGGACAATGGCGAAATAATTAATCAATTGACGGGTCGGTTTAAAAATATTAATCGGCGACTTAAAAGATCGTTAAAATCATGACATATCATGTCTTGAGAATAAATTAAGAGGAAAATATATTCAGTGTTACAAAATTCGATGCCTTTATCTTGAATCTTTGTTTCCAACTGATTGGCGAAGGAATAATTTTAGTATTGTCTCTCTCTATTCCAACTTGTCGTCTTTATGCTTGTCTTTTTGAGTATATTCATATTCGTGTTTATAAAAGTTAAAATCATCGATAAAGTAATAAGCCTCGCTGATAATATTTGTGTAATAATTAAAAGCACAAATTAATGTATCCAATAATTAAACCATTAAACATGTTTCGGTTAATAAAATGATAATAATAATCTCCAAAACAATCCTCATAGAAGATAATAAGACAGTTTTATCGACAGTAATCTCAAATAGTAATCGAGAAATGATTGCAAATAAATAATCCCCAGGAAGTCTTGACAGTGACATAAGTTCTCGGCTTCAACAAAAGACGATCGATCACCATGACAAGATACATTTGTATGATACAGTAATCGGTATTCAATCTACTATTCACAGCAGCTTTGAATAGGTACTGTAGCAATATTGTGAGGCAGGAATGGATAGGTCAATTAAATTTAAGAAAAGTACGAATACGAATACATTTTTTCAAATGATTGTTGGAAGAAATAAAGAAAATAAAATGGGCGCCTAAAATTACGACATTTAAAATAAACATAACAATATCAAGCCTTGTTACCTCGAAGGGCAAAAGTTTACCTGTAGCAGGTACACCCACAATTCGCAAGTTATGTTTAAGTCCCATGTAATAGGGGGCGAGCCTATTGCCATCAACCGGGCACAAATCCAGACTCCGGGCTGCTACTGAGAAATTTCAGATAGAAAAACTCAATAATATTTTGCACGACCCGGGAATTGAACCCAGGACCTCATGCTTAGCAGTAGCGCTTGAGACCACTAGGCCCACGGGGCAGGTATTTAAAATAAAGTACCTACTAAAAGGAAAAAGAAAACAATAAATCTGCCTAGCTTTTTCCCAACTATGTTGGGGTCGGCTTCCAGTCTAACCGGATGCAGCTGAATACCGTATTTTACATGGAGCGACTGCCTATCTGACCTCCACAACCCAGTAACAGAGTTCCCAGATACTATACCCCTTGGTAAGACTAGTTGTCAGACTTTCGGGCTTCTGACGACCCGTAACGACTGTCAAAGATCCACGAATGACAGCCGGGACCAACGGCTTAACGTGCTCTCCGAGGCACGGAGGAGTCTTGGTATGTTAAGATGATCACTCATCCACAGACCCGGCAAGCGTAGCTTAACCTGGTGGATCAAACCGTGCGGAAAAATAAAACAAATGGGGAAAATAGGCGACACATGCGCAAAATGGCCGACGGACGAATTATTTGGACAACTTTTGGTGTGCTAATTTTAATATAAGCAAAAACTAGTGTTAATAAATAAGGCTTAGACTATGTTAGTAGCACTTCACTTTGCACTAGCTTGACTTTGTGCTGTCCTGTGGAACTTGTCCGCGGAAGCGACGGAACACCACATCCTGTGGCCAAAAGTGTTCTTCCATGATTATAGGTATCTAGAAAACAAAATAGGTATGAATATTCATACCTATTTAATAATAATAAAATTTAATAGGTATGAATATTCATACCTATTTAGTTGCAACTCTGAAAGTGCCCAATAACAGTTTAAAATCAAATAGCAA
The DNA here is from genome assembly GCA_949128155.2 of Xanthia icteritia. Classification (NCBI taxonomy): domain Eukaryota; kingdom Metazoa; phylum Arthropoda; class Insecta; order Lepidoptera; family Noctuidae; genus Xanthia; species Xanthia icteritia. The sequence continues at coordinate 6,340,602 of OX421942.2, read as the reverse complement.
CATAAACAAACACACATTACATAAATTATTTTTAGAAAATTATGTAAATTTTTATTAAAATTGACGAATAAATTATAGGTTTCTTTGGTTCACCTTCAAGTTTCTTGGCTATATTTGAATGATATTATGCAGGAATGGGACAAGAAATTGGACAATACTTAAGATATTGATTTATTTGAAGATTTTGTTTTGATTGTTATCTTGCAGTATCCATAGGCTGGTTTTCACTTTATTTATAAATCATACGAATATTGTAGCAGATATATAGCGTTTTGTTTATTTGTTTGATAGACGTTTAGTATAAACCTTCACTATTTGATATTCCTACTGGGAGAGAGTTTTTAATTGCGTTAAAACTGGAAACGATTTGGTACCTAATAATAAAGCTTTTAAATAGGTCACCCATTTAAGTAAGTACCAGCTGTTGGTGTCGTAAAAAACGACTGGTTAATTACGCCAACAGAAAGGGTGGCTCAGTGTAGTAAAGTTGTCGTGGCCAGATTTTAGAATTGATCATCAAGTGTTCGACCATTTCATGAAATACAACCATTTCATTCCATCGCCCGCTGGCCACATCATGATGTGGTCTGGCCAGATCATTGAATACTCAAGGTTTGACAATATGAACAGTTAAACGCACGACTACTTCATGATGTGGCCAAACATTACTGAACATATCGTAAAATAGTTAGATTATCCACCGGTAGTGGCGTTGATGTCGCTTTGTTTTTGTTGTGCATCATGGCGGTGGCATACAACAAATCAATCAAAGTAACGAGCGAAGCGAGCGGTGCCGTGGCAGCGGCCGGCGGTCGCTACTTCCAAGTTGGTCGCAGTTAAACCATTACACCTTAAACCATTGATACCCTACATTGATTATATGGTCAAACGTCGACTGACATATCATTAAACGTTGACGGTTGAACGATATGGTCAATTTTAGCTGGCCATTTCATATAACACAACCATTTTATGAAATGGTCGAACACTTCATGAAATGATCAATTCTAAGATCAGGCTACGACATACTTTTGTCTACAAATAACAACAAACAAATTAATTGATCTACGGATAAATCAAAGGGTAGTAAATCCTTTGATTTATCCGTAGAGGTCGTAAGCATTCTTCATCTCAGCGTGTCGGTGGCAACGTAAATTGTGCCAGCCTAGAACTTAGCTAAAAGTATGCTTCAGTTGAATGGTTAAATTACTATATAGAAATAAGGACTTCACCGGAACATATTCAATTCAATGATCGCCAAAATAAACAGCCATGACGTATCTATTGAAATAGAGGTATTTAATTATATTACCTACTGTTTCCTATCTCAACTCCTCAGGGATTGCTCCTGTTTCGCTATGGATCGCATGCAACATGAGGCGATCTCTGAGAGATTTGGTATCACGGCATATGATATCGGGATGCTAACGCGAAAGGAGGAAGTCTTGGACGCCTATATACAATATGTAACTAAAATTCTGACCCAACTCAAGACCTTCAAAGAAACGACAACTATTTACATTATATTTATTTATTAATTATTTTATATAATATTTATCACATAATAAATGCAATTCTAAAAATTAAAATCATAAACCAAAACAAACAACAAACTAAACGAATCAAACAATAAAGGAATAAAATAGTACATTACTGTCGCGGCCTGCAACAAGGGCATCGATGGACGACCGTGAAAATGTGGACTGAGGCAAAGCCGAGGCACACATACGTGAGTCCATTAATGCCTGGTTGCGGCCAAAGCTTGTATAGAACTTTTCTCAAATAATGCGAGGAAATTGAAACTAAGTTAATTAATTACAAATTCCAGAATCAATCAATCGAACAACGATAATTTTTCATTATGTTAATTTGTTTATACTTTACTTTAAACAGTTCTATTTGCAAACCAAATCGAAATTTAAATAACATCATTGCTATGTTACCTCCTTGGTTGCCTTGTGTTGAAGTAAGTACGTTCCATTTTAAAATAACACTACATATTTATATGAGTTTTCTTAGTTATTTATTCAGCCGCTAAACTAATGCTGTGTGTTTGAGAGTCAAATTAGTAAACATCTTAAGATACACGATGCTCAGTTCGGCTTTAGGCGACAGTTATCAAGCATACTGTCGGGTACTATACGGAGAGAAGTACGCCTGTATTTGCGGCATTTCTAGACCTTTCCAGGGCATTTGACCTGGTATGACGTCTTGTGGTGTAAGATGCGAGAAGCGGGAGTGCCTGACGCCATCACAAATATGTTTCAGTATTGGTACGGCCACCAAACCAATCAAGTTAGATGTACAGGTTGGAATGCGGGGTAAGACAGGGTGGATTGACCTCACCAGCGCTTTTCAACCTGTATGTTAATCAACTAAATGTCGAGCTCAGTAGCACTCTTGTTGGTTGTTCTATTGACGGACGTTGTGTCTTAATTTATTTATTAATTACGCGGACGACATGGTGCTGCTGAGTCCGTCAATTAGCGCACTCAGGAAGTTGTTGGCGGTCTGTGAGGCCTATACGAAAGCGCACGGACTTGTATACAACGTGCAAAAAAGCAAACTGCTTGTGTTTAGGGCTAAGCATAAAAAACCAGCACATAATATGCCACCGGTTATGTTAAGGGGGGTGGCCCTTGAAAGAGTGCTAGATTTTAAGTACTTGGGGCACATAGTTACGGAGGACTTAAAGGATGATGCTGATATGGAAAGAGAACGGAGGGCGTTGGCTGTCCGATGCAATATGTTGGCCCGCAGGTTCGCACGTTGTACACCGGAAGTAAAAATAGCTCTTTTCAAGGCTTTCTGTCAATCATTGTACACGTGCACTCTGTGGGTTCGATATACGCAGAGGGCATACAACGCCCTCAGAGTTCAGTATACAGTTCATACTTTCAGGATGTTGTTGGGGCTCCCACGTTATTGTAGCGCATCAGGAATGTTTGCGGAAGCACGTACTGACGGTTTCAGTACCATTCTGCGTAAGAAGACTGCTTCTATGATGCGCAGAGTGCGTGGGAGCGGCAATGACATTCTGAAGGTCATTAGTAATAAGCCGTGCTGCACCATTATGGCGCATTGGGTACGTGTACATGTACATATACCCGGTGCGTCTGGTGAGTGCAGCAGATATATGAATTAAATCTTTTTCTTTTTCTCGTTTGTTACTAACATAGCATATAAGTAGTGTGTATTACTAACATCATATGGATCAAGATCTGAAATAAAGTTATTTTATTTTATTTTTTTATTTATTTTTTAAACACGACAGATAATAATATGGATTTTCATATAAACATTTCCGGCCGGGCGCTCACATGTATTCGGCCAGTACAACAATTTCAAATTATCTCGGAGAAGGTTGTCAAAATAATTCTTTAATAATAATAATGCTAAGCATGTTTGAAAAAATATGTATGATATCTTGGTTTTACGTAACTATTCATTCAAAATATGAACGGACATGGTAACCGGATAGAGACATACATCACTCCTACATTTATTAGAGGTCGAAGGATCGTGAGCCGTAACCTCGAACACCACTTTCTCTAGATCCCGAGGCTCATAAAAGATATATTCTGCTCAGTATGTACTTGTGTAGGTACCAGTGATTTATCTTTTGATGGCCATTATAATAATGGACCGTAACATTAAAATCTTTCTAACATATAAATTGTTATTGTTGCTATAAATCTTTATAGGATCGATGCGTGATGCGTGTCGTCTGTTGGGACAGATCAAATAAAAGCCGCTATGTATTATTTTTTCTCCAAATGTAATAACAGACTTTCAAAAAAATGTTTTCGGTTTTCATAACAAAAATTGCCGGTGAGTAAACGATATCTTTTGAAGTGTTTGGAAATATTCATACATTTCCTTCGAACCTGGGGCGGGTGAAGTCTGACCCTTAATTACTAAACTTGCACGAGTTCTGCAACTACCTCTGGTCGGGGCACAAGAGCGCTTGCCTCGCGTGGTAGGAGGAAAAGATGCCGAGGTCCACTTAAAGTTTAAGCAATTTAAAACTGCATTGTTTAGAGGACACAAAAGGTACATTTCTAAAAAAATATCGTGAAATGATCTAAGTGATACGTATCAAACAATCTTCATTATACTAAGATCTGTTATGCTACAAATTTTAACGCATGCGTGCATTGATTCGTGACAGTTGAGACGTTGCATTCACAGTGAATAACGTACAATCGCACATAACACCACTGTGTTGCGCCAGCGCAGTCGCGTGTCATTGTCGTATCCGTGTAATGCATTCGTGTTTTTGTTAGTGTTCTACATTTACCGCAATTATGAGGATTTACTAGAAATGTAAAAAGATTTTGTTAGGAGTTACATAGATGATGTATCATCTATACTAATATGATAAAGCGGTAAAATTTGTTTGTTTCTTCGTTTGTTTGTAAGTCTGTCTGCAGGCGGTAATCTCTGGAAACACCAGTCGGATTTAAACAAATATTTTTGCTTTGGATAGCCTAATTCTTGAGGAAGGTTATAGGCTCACGGGCGCAAGCTAGTATTTATATTTTGCCAGTGAGTCCAGTTCGCGTAGCAACATTTTGGGATAAACATACTCGTATATTACATATTTGCCATCGATACGCTAAGAAGAAGGAAACTTATTTTTTATTGAAGTATATTATCTGGTACAAAACGAAACTTGAAAAAGAAAAACAAAATCTGCTTTTATTTAACTCTAAGGCTTCCTGTACATGACGCCGGAGCCTCACCGTAGACGAACCGGCGTGAAAAAAAATCTGATCATCTCAGATTTAAAATGTAAAATCTACGAGAAGCCGGTTCGGCGGCGGCGCGGCTCCAGTGTGGCAGCGGTGTGGCACATGGGCGATATTCAGTCGCATACACAAACATGCGGTCAGACGCTCCAGCGTCACATACATGAAGCCTAATTGTTTTATATTTCCCATTTTCATTAGGTTTAGATAGCTATTTTCACCTGCTCAGATGACGAATGACGTTACCAATAGTCCCCTATTGGTAACCTTAAGTGAAATGTATTGAAAAAAACAAGATGGCGGCGTTAGTACCGATTTTAGCCACGCGCATCCGCCATTTGCAAAAATACAAGAATACATTTTAAAGAAAAGAAGAATAAGATGAAAATAAATTTAGTTGACTCAGATCAAGGCTCACAATATTCACACAAAAAACAAATAAAACAGAGAAAGCTTAAAACAGTATTGTGTGCCTCACGGCTGCGCCAAATAGGCCCAGTTCAGCATAAATGCCAGACAACTAGTGTCTGACGTTGGTTTTCAACTGGACCTTATGTTACGAGGACGTCTTTAATTAAAAGAAAGATTTTCAATGAGAAGTACCTATGCAGAAGCATTGGAGCCGATTCTCTTGTACACCGAACTAAACTATCACTAAAATTCCTTACATTTGACTATGAGAACCTTAATGTTTTTTTGCAAAAATAAAACTCTAAATTATTTTGACACAACTAAATTCGAATTTGATAATAGCGACTCCACGTGGTACTTGTGTGCCCCCCCGTGATTTTTTTTTATAGCCGCAGCCTCGACGTGTTTTATATGGAATATTTCACTTTTTGTGTAGAAAATATGAAAAATTATTACCTACATGTTGAGTTTTAGAGGTTTATGGATTTTATTAGAGGGGTCGAAATTTTGACAAACAAATGAAAACGTTCGAAAGTATACAGGGGGATTCTTAATGCTTGATGCAGATATCGAGGCCGGGGCAGACCCCCCGTCGTATATACTGTGCGTTCTAACTGAACCGACCCGTACCGTCTAGTGTTGATCTAGACTACTATATAAAGACTCTGTGTCATGTGTCTTGCTGTACCAAAGTATTATTATAAATTCTACATACAATGAAAGAAAGAAAATACAATTATTTAGCACAGATTACGCAATTATTTAGTGAGTATTAAATTTTTTATAAGTAACGAACTGACCCGAATGACGTAGTCCTGTCTAAATTTCAATATATCATACAAAAAAAACGACGTTCAGTTTTTCCCGAATTTGAAGATTTTCCGAAAAAATATCCAATTTTTCTTACTGTAAGAACCTGATTCTCAAGTTTGGGCTTACCAACGAAGATCATTTCATTTTTATTATATAGATGACTAGCTGCGCCCCGCGGTTTCACCTGCATAAGTCTCGATCACGTAGGAATATCGAAATAAAAAGTATCCTATGTCCTAACGCAGTTCATTGTCTACCCATGTGTCAAATTTCATTCAAATCCGTTCAGCCGTTTTAGCGTGAAAGCGTAACAAACAAACATACAAAAACCAAATCTTTTCTTTTTATTAAAATATTATTTAAACGAGAATACTTCATATTATAAAGAACGCGAGGCCGTTTATCTGCATTGAAAATTTGTTATTTCTTCATGTGACACAACCTGCAGATGATAATCAGTTGCACCTCAACTGATTATCATCTGCAGGTTGTGTTTAGGGCGATGATGTGTAAAATCTATTTTTGGGCTACCATCGATAACTGCTGGGCTGCGCGCTCCAATTTCAGAGGCGACGTGTTACACTTTCAATATAATCAAATCTAGAATTACATAACACTGCAGCAGTAACTGGTGCAACAGTTAGCATTAGCTTGGTAAACATGAAATTATGATCTTTTACAAGATACGTCATCGACATGTAAATTAACATAACCAGGGAGGTTTAGAGGTATGTAGAAAACTAGAAACGATTAACCTGTCTTCCCCAGATAACCAAAAAGTAGATAATACTGCTAATAACAAGTTGAATACCTACTTCTGCCAATAATGAGAAGTAATTTAATACGTCTAACCCTAAGCCGTACAAGTTCAAAAACTAATTTTGAATTTGAATTTAATTAGTGTCTTAGCAAATTTATATGATTTAATAACTTTCTGAAATAGGATACAATTCATTGGTAACAATTACAGTTGAACAATTACTTTGAAATAGGAACGACTTGCATAACTTTTTCTTTAAAAAGACGTGGAAAATTGGTGAAATTTATGAATTTAACAGAAATGAATATTATTGTTAACTTTAAAGGTACGGTCTTACAATAAGTAATTATGGTTACTCTCAAAGTCGAGGCAGGACCGCAATCACTCGCTCTGAAGGAGGCACTAATAAAAGAAGGTCCCAAAGTTAAATAATTTCCCTCCGGAATAACATATAATACGTAGACAGATATATTTTCCATTCGAAGCACAAGGCCAGCATCAAAGCGTTCGACAAGATACACGATGTACGTACGTATATAGGTATGTTCCGAATTACATTATGATAACTAAACATTCATTAGAAGAGTCTCCTTTAATTGTTTAACTCAAAAATTAGGCCGCGCGCACTTTGGATGCGTTTTCGTACGAAGTTCACCCGTACGAATTGAGTACACTGGATACGTTTTTCTCCGTCAAATAGGTTGTGTTCCGGTGATATCGCATTGAACGCACGAAAAATCCGAATAAGTTGGGATTGTTTTCAGACGTGGGAACTATACGTACGACTAAGTCGCACCCAATCTGCGCGCTCCCTTTGAACTTGGAAGGTCGGAATCGTTCATGCGTGTTCGTACGTGTACGCACGAGTGAACTTCGTACGAAAACGCATCCAAAGTGTGCGCAGCCTTTTAATTTGATATGTCTTCATGTCCCATATTGTCATGTACATATTTACGCACAATATTCAGAGATGTTATTTAAAGACAATAGACTTCTTATAGGTTTCCTGTAATCTATGAGTAAAGAACCATTCTCTGTATTTAAAAAAAAAAATCGTTCGGTAGTTTCGGATATAAGGGACGGGGAATGTTAATTTTCATCAATTTTCTTAAATATCTTTAAAAGTATTTCTTTTAAAATAATTTAAAAAAATATTTGAATTTCTCGCCACAAGTCTTTAATTTGATATGCCAAACGGTACAGTTTGCAAAACCTTTCTTTTTAATTTTCTTTTTTGCTATACCTACCGTCCGTGTTTGGGTCACAGAAATACATAATATATGTGTACGGAATTTCAACTTAATCGGTCCATTAGATTCGGAGCAAATTGGCTGTGACAGACGGACAGACGGACATCCAGCCAGCCAGCCAGACACACGAGTGATCCTATAAGGGTTCCGTTTTTTCCTTTTGGGGTACGGAACCCTAAAAATAGTATTTCAGAACCGATACTTGAAAGTAAACTACGCTACCAGGTGGTGGTTGACGCCCACAAAAAAATCATCAAATATTTTTTTTTGTTTTATTGTGATTACTTACATATTGAAACCCATCACGTTTGACAAGTTTTGCTCGCTAATTTAATTTGACTCTCTTTAGTTCACATAATTATGTTTCCGTACACATATGTATTTCTGTGACCCAAACACGGACGGTAGGTATAACAAAAAAGAAAATTAAAAAGAAAGGTTTTGCAAACTGTACCGTTTGGCATATCAAATTAAAGACTTGTGGCGAGAAATTCAAATATTTTTTTAAATTATTTTAAAAGAAATACTTTTAAAGATATTTAAGAAAATTGATGAAAATTAACATTCCCCGTCCCTTATATCCGAAACTACCGAACGATTTTTTTTTTAAATACAGAGAATGGTTCTTTACTCATAGATTACAGGAAACCTATAAGAAGTCTATGGTCTTTAAATAACATCTCTGAATATTGTGCGTAAAAAGTTGCATTTGCAGTTGGAATGTACGGGAGAACATGTTATTCAACTACAATTTTAATTTTTTCTTGGGATAAATTCATTCCAACTACGGAACCCTTCATTGTGTGTGGTCCAACACGCACATGGCCAGGTTTTTTTATTATGTTTAGATATCTCTCATCACATCTGTGAAGTATACACAAAAAAAATACAGATATTTTAAACTGAAATTTTAACTAACTGCAATACATACGGTCGTGGATCCCAAAAAAATAATTCATCTAATAAGTTTAATCTTATTTAGATATCGATAAATTCAAAATTCAAAAGTCATTTATTCAAACTAGGCTGAGACTCAGCACTTTTCGAACGTCAAAATTACCTAAGACAGTCCCCCAAAACGCTTGTTCAGTTAGAAAAATATGATTCTATATCATAGTATGCAAAATAATTTACATTATGCAACATGAAACATAATTTAAATCATAAATTAATAGCCATATAACAGCTAGCACACGCCAATATACCAACCAAAAACATCGAACTATACTCAGGCAGAAATAAAAATAACTAAACGTAAACAATATCTAAATAAACCAATCACGTCTGTGGCGTTTTACTAGGTGATTTATTTTGACCCTGTATAAAAATAGCTCATGCCTTGGCAAATTACCCAGTCAAAAACATATAAGGCCAAACTGCATTGGATGTATTTTTAGAATATCGAGTATCGACACTCTTGGGGTCTATTTTATTGATATCTGATAAGTCATGCTTCTCGGCAACCCCATCACCTGTTTTTTCATATATAAGAGAATAATACGGTCGTACCCAATATGTACTCAATTTGTACATACTTTTAAAAAATAGTACTTGGATTGGTTAAGAGTACAGTCACCTCAATTTTATATACGGTGTACAGCGTCTCTCCGGTAATCCCAAATTTAAATATGAGGAAAATTACGTGGATGCTTATTGTATTAACAAAGAAATATTTGAAAATAATTGTACTTTTGTTTTAACCATTAAATATGCAAGCTGTGACTAGTTATATGTCAAGTTAGAATTTCTTGAGCGATTGATATAAGCGACTGAGCAAAATTACATAGCAATTAAAACACTCCGGGCTGTTATTGATTTAGATTAATTTAAATAAAAATTAAATTTAAAAAATATATAAATTTACATTTAAATGTACAATATCTGATATCACAAAACAAAGTGAAAGTTTGTAAACCATACTATTGCTTATAAATGGAAAAACAGGTGATGGGCTTGCTGGGGAGCATGACGTAAATAATAGACTGGTGGACCACACATCATAAGAGCTGAGTCATAACAATTAAACGAACGAAGAATAGATAGGATCATTATGACGGTAATAAAATTATAATGAATGTATGCATGGTCTGCAATAGAGGTGCGACTGTGAAGAACAATATCGAGAGAACACTGGAACTTAGAGGTGTCTTATGAACTCTATAGTTAAGTATAATATAAGCTTACGAAGTTATCGATGCTTGGTTTCTTCTATACATACATATTATAAATTAAAGTCTATTTTTGTGTCTGTCTGTGTGTTCTTCTAAACTACGCAACGGATTTTGTTGAGGTTTTCACCATCATTTTGAGAATTTATTCCGGGGGATTTTTGTGTATAGTAAGTAAGTGAATGAAGTGCGAAGCAGTGGCAGGTCGATAGTTAAATAATACATTCAAGATAAACTATATCAAAACAAAATTTGACAACGGGAAGTTCTCACAATCTCAGGTTCATAAGATACTCAATTTTCTTTGAATAGCTAATGTCAATAAAAATGATGTTATAAGTTAGCGTAGGCGCATATATGTGAGTCGTCACCTCTTCATTACTTCAACTGCTTACATTTCTTAGTTTCAAAACGAAAGTCTGAGATAAGAAGACATTCCTCGATTATTCATGTTATAATCATAATTTCCCACGTCTAGTACGTGTTCGGAGGATATATTATGTAGTCACCGGATATGGTGTGTTTGTCAAAAATTTCTTTTCCTTCGCTTGTCTAATACAAACGAAGATGTAGATAGGTACTGTGGGATTAGGGGCTTAGGTTATTGCAAGAGATGTAGAAAGCTTTAATAAAAACAAGTATTTATTTTGCGTTTGTTTCTAAAGCGGAGCGCAGTATGCGGGAAAGTCCGAAAGGGATACCGTGGCCCCTGGCAACGTACAGGCAACGGAAGGAACACGGGTGGGTTTTAGTCAGTAAGAGTCTGACACGCCCTCCCGCTCCACCCAGAGCGGGAGAAGTTATTTGATAATTTGCCACCCAAAAAAAAAAAAAAAAAAGCGGAGCGCAGTAGTGGCCCAGCATGGTAACGACCCCGACTTACGAGTTGTGGGTTCGAACCCAAACAGGCGCTTTCCTTTGTGTAAATAATTTCATATACCTAAAATTTAAATTCAACTCTTTATTAGTGGCTTTTGTGGAAATGATAATTATTCAGATTTGATACAGCTGTAATAGCAATCACGCCATTTCGTTTAAAATACGTTTTTATTTTTATTAATTTATTTATCTTTATATAGATTCTTTATATAGGTACTTGTTGAAAGACCTACACTGTCCTCTCATACCTAATAACACTCTTATTTGAAAATATTGTAAAAGCACATTATTTTTAAAAGAGTAACCGTGGAGTTTCTTGCCGGCTCTTCTCCATAGGAAACAACCAATTGGAACCGAGCACCTAGCTTCTGACGTTTCATAAGTGCCCATGTAGGTTTATATGAAATAAAAATATTTTGAATTTGAATTTGAATCACCACGGCTCTCAAAACGATGAAGGAACACATCGTGAGGAAACCGGCATGTCCTAGAACTAAAAATTCGAGGACATGTGACATCTACTGACACGCACTGGGCCCGCGTGGTGGATTACAGCCCACTCCCTCTTGAAGAGAGGAGTGGGCTGTAATCCACTGAATGTCCCAGCAGTGGGAACATAATAGGCTGATTATGCTTATGCTTATATTTCCAAAGCACGCATAGAAGGTCAAACAATAGAATCTTTACTAATTGTATAAATTCCACACGAATCTTAATATGTGATAATAAATACGGTAGCATAAGACATCTTCAAGGACGGTGATCAAGATTCGTTCATTCTCTGAACTAGGTAAATACACGACTTGAGAAACAAATCAAATTTTATCATTCTGTGTACCTAAAGTCTATAAATTATCGATTCAACTGCCATTAAAACAAGCACCTATATCAAGAACAAAGTCCACAATACAAAGCCTGGCAGATACTGGTCTCAAATAGAACCCGGAGAAGTTTTTGTGCGTCCACAAGACCCTCTACTAACATCTCAATATCCACCAACCCGCACCCGTGGTGGATTTTGACCCACACTCTCACTCTCACTCTAATACCAACACACAAAATCCTACAAACAAACCTCAGCATTCCAATATGTTACTAATCTCACACACTTCCTCCGTTAGGGTTAGTTTACACCGAGACGTGACGCGACGCGACGATGCTTGAAGAGGCCAGTGGTTTCGCGCTACGCAGCGCGACGTCGCGAGGCGCATCGTGAAGTCGCTGGCAGCCTCACGCCTCGCTGCTTGGTGATGCGTCGAGCTACACCGCGAGGCATTTTCGAATTATCTCAATTAAATGTGTATCTTTTTGAATAGTAAATAAATTTATGTTTTGTATCACTATCTTAAAAAGTGCGCGCAGCGTCGTTGTGAACTGACCCTTGGAAAAATCAAAGCGCGCGTGGTGGATTCTGGCCTTCTCCCTCTCACAGATGTGTTCCTGAGTCTCAGCTGTTCCCACTGGGAACGTTATAGGCTCACTACAATTTTAACACTAACACACAAACTAACCTCAACATTCCAATATCATACTAATCTCACACACTTCCTCCGCTCAGATCAAAGCGCGTTTGATGAAATTTTTTCAAGCTCGTCTAGAGGAAGTGAAATCTCCGCGCATGTCGCATGTCGGTCGGCAAGGTCGCGAGTAGGATGCTCGCAAGTGGGCTGTTGTCACAGCCAGATACACGTATGTACGTATGGAAGTGTACGCGCGATGAAGGTGCAACTTTTGAACTGAACGGGTATCATTCTATCGCCGGAATTGCACCGGTTGTGACTGACAGTCAATAAAATAAAAGGTAGGTTCAGAGCCAGTTTAATAGAGAGATTATAATAATCTAGCTTTCTATAATATTTGTATAACTGTTTGTTTTCCCGAATAAATTTAATAAATAATGTGCATGAAAATATGAATCTATTGAACAAAATTATTCTGTTTCAAAACACATTGTTATGCTCGATTTTCTCGTCAGACGTACTGTTAATGGTTCATTCGATAGTTGTCATTTAGGAAGCCTATGGAAATCGACGAAAGAATTACAAAAGTATACTTTTGTAATTCTTTGAAAAGACTTTTATTTGACAGTTCAAACTGAAGGACATAATAATTTTTCGGCATCGATAGTTAATAATTTTCCACAGTAATAAACAGAAATCCTATGCCGACTATGTCCACTGTAACTGCCTTTTAATCACACCCTTGTACTGTATAAAGAGATCAAGAGCAACCTGAAAATAAAACTATGTTTCAAACAGCGCAATCTCTTCTATCGCACGTGTCACGTCCCAGACTGCGCGTGCGCGCGTCGCGTGCCCATCGCCCCGGATGCGACACATGCTTTTCTAGGAGACCACGCTATTTATCCTGCTGCTACCTATCAAGTGCTATTACACTTATTTCTTTATGTTCATCGTTATTTACAAATCACTGCCACTTTATTGCTCGAGTTTCGAGCTCAATCTGGTCTCGAGTGCCAACTCTTAAATAGGACGAAAAGATAATCTCAAAAGAGTTATTTTGCTTCCAACGATTCTTCTTGTGAGCTTCTTAGTTTGATTTTTTAATACATAGCTGCCTCGGTACCAAAAGACATATTCACTCAATTTACATTATCAATTTAATAGGACAAATGTGTTCAGGTACGTTTGTTCCAGTCCATAATTAAAACAAGTATATTCAGTACAAAAATCCTAAATACATTAATCAGTCAGCCTAGTTTGTTTTCTTATTATTGGCCAATAAAAAGATATAAAAAAAACGAATGGCCAGCGCGACATCGATAGAACCCAATCGATCAAAACTCGACCGCATCAAGGCCCAAGAACATGTTTGCTTTTTAAGCATAATTGTATCCTAAGTAGGTTTACTGTCTCGTACTAAATGTTCAAACAGATTGAGTGGTGCAAACTAAAATTGAAACATGTTCAATTTGATGTTGATCACTTATACACCTTCATTACCGCAGTGGAACTGGTGTAATTTAGTCCTATATCTTAGTTTTGCTTGCGTTCCAGAGTAGGAGGTAAAAAGTGGGGTAAGGGACCGGACAGAACGTCTATAGTTATATACTTAGAGATTACCCTCAAGCATTGGGAAGAGAATGTTTGGAGGTGGTTCTCAAAGTCTATGCTGAATTCTTCCAAATATAAAATTACCAGCTTTTATCCGCGGACTCGCCCGCATGGAAGTCGAAAATTATCCCACGGGAACGTACTACCAAGATAAGAAGTATCGTACGTTCTAACCCAGGTCATGGTCTACCCATGTGCTAAATGTCATCCGAATCCGTCCAGCCATTTTACAGTGAAAGCGTAACAAACAAACAAACTCACTTTTGCATTTATAATATTAGTTAGGATTGTCAAAGCCCGTATGCAGGGCTTTCAGTTTCCTTTGTATCGAAATTAAATTATATTATTAAATTCATACATGTATTTTAAATGTTAAGCCGGATTGCAAATTATTTTTCATTCGTAAATATCGAGTGAACGTTGTGATGAAAGTATCAAAAATTGATCGTTCACGCTTCACTACCCATGATTGAATTCTTGCAATATTTTATTCGACTCGACAGACATGAATAAACAGTGAATGGAATCATGTCTTTAATATTTATTTGAAGTAATGTTAAAAAACAGCATAGTCAACCTAGCTTTACCACTTTTGACAATAATTCCCACTAAATTAAAACTTTACTAAGGTTGAAACTATCAAACTAGGACACGTTTTATGACGTTTCACTGACATTAAATCTTAGTATGCTAAAGCAATAATGAAGTCAACTATACATAGGTAGATAGATATGTGGCGTCATCTACAAAGCCACATACTACCTGGTACTTGTTGAAAGACCTACACTGTCCTCCCATACCTAATAACACTGTTATTTGAAAATATTGTAAGAGCCCATTATTTTTAAAAGAGTAACCGTGGAGTTTCTTGCCGGCTCTTCTCCATATGAAGCAACCAATTGGAACCGTGCACCTAGCTTCTAAGTGCCCATGTAGGTTTATATGAAATAAAATATTTTGAATTTGAACATGCGAACTACGCATCAAAGACCTGACGTCATACAAATCCTGCATCGCGCGAGCAGAGTTTACCGTGCGATCAATATATATATATATATAAATAAATTCCCAACATCAACCCGCTAGACACGAAACCCGTCTGGTCGGAGGATCCTCCCTTTTCTATAGAGGATGAGTGAACTTTACACCCTGTTCCTCATGCCTCTATGGAAACAACTTGGTCTTGATCTTGACACACCGTGTACATTACATAACCTTTGTCACTTACACACATGTTTTACATGAGCCAAACTTTCAATACTGTCTAACCTGCTATGAAGAAATCTTAACTATAGAGTCAAAGTATGTCCGATTCAAGAGATAAAAGGAAACTAATTAAGACGCAGATATATGCCAGTGGCCTTGAGTGGTTAACTTGCGTATTCTGTGTTGACCTCACGCAACGCGTCGTACGTCCAGCCAGTAATAGGACTCGCCCATCAAAGAGCGCTGTCCCAAATTAGATTAATTATTAATTTATTATACATAAGTTAAATGGTATTTTAATAAAACACGTATACTAAGATAAATAATGAAAATTTCTTTAAAATGGTAAAACTTTCAGAAAAATACGCTTGATAGTTTTTGCGTGATTCTTAGTTTTTTATCCGCGTTAGACATAACTTTACAAATTAATTACACTATATAATAAACATAATCTAAAATATTCACAGATCGAGTTATTAAAAAAATGCTCTAATTTAACATATATTTTTTTCCAAATCATTAACACTTCTCGTTTATACGTGATCTTCAGTATGAAATTATTAAAAGTCGGTTATCGTCGCCTTAAGGAGGTCATCATGATAGAACTTAGCGATAAAGGACCTAGTATTGTCCTCAAAATGATATCATACAAGGATCGCTATCTAATGGACCGAACTGCGAACAATTTTCACTTAACCCTAAAACTATGCCCCAACATTACGCCAGAGTAAGCATAAAGCCCGTAATA
Organism: Xanthia icteritia; assembly: GCA_949128155.2. Lineage (NCBI taxonomy): Eukaryota > Metazoa > Arthropoda > Insecta > Lepidoptera > Noctuidae > Xanthia > Xanthia icteritia. Next base: position 6,324,542 of record OX421942.2, on the reverse strand, counting down.
CACTTATCATAAGTGAGCGAAGTTAAATGTACTACCACACAATAGAGAAACTGAAGTGTAAAGTGCAAAAGGTTTACTCCTCTGAAGTGGAAAAATGGAACCCGGAAAAATTTGTCGAGGTTAAAACGTAGTCGTAACGCATTCAGCATCAGCAATTTATTTATTTATTATTTATGTACACACAGAAAAATAGATACAGATAAGACCAAATCATAATTGTGAGTACAAATGTACTGCTTATTTCTTAAGAAATTCCTTCCAGCAGACCTGCGACAGGAGAAATGAGAAAGAAATGTAGACAATAGTGTGTGAGAACAAGGAGAGAAAAATATAAATATGCGAAGTCTTAAACTAAAATATTGGAATAAACCTACACGTATAACGTAATAAATTAACATATACTTAGAGCTTAAATATATAAACATACATACTATAGGTATATAAATACTCACAGTTGAGAGGAAAGGTAATGCTCTTCTATGGGTTTTAAGGTTATGCTATTTAGTGAAAGAATAGTTTAGAAGTTTCTTAAAAAGTGAGTGTTTGCTATTCAATACTCGTGCCTTTTCTTTATGAGAACAGGCTTTTGGACTGCAATGAGACAATAATAGGCTGGTATTATTAAGATCAGGTATTTATTGCAATGATAATAATAATAAATAAAGATAATGATAAGATATTAGATTATATGAAGAGTGAACTTTCGAAGCTGTCTCATGGTACACCCGAGTGCTAAGTATCATCGACAGTATTGCTGAATATAAAGATGGCTCGTCTCTATACTGCCTATACCATTTGAATACATAATATTTGGAAAGTTTGCGGATCTTACTTTAATTCCCACTTCTTTGAACGAAAGAATTTCGAGTGTAAATACTTTAAGAATTACGCAAGGCTCAAATTTTTACCTAGAAGAAAGGAGCCGTAATTGATGCCATCATAAATATCACCATGTCATATTACCTATTGATGGCAAATAAGTTTTTTTTTGTGAAAATTCAAATATTTGTTTTGCCCAAAATTCTGCCACGCGAATTCCGTTCGCTGACGCAGTCATAACCTCTTCAAGTGGACAGGTAACAAGGCTTGCGGCGCAAGATGGAAGGTGGGCCATTGTCTGCGGAGAGTCGCCGCATATACACTTGAGGTCCGAGTCATCTATAAACCTAATCTATAAACCCCCATCTTTATTCAAAAGACATCTATCAGAATAGACAGAGCACTAAGAAAGCTACAACATATTGAAGCTATCAGATTTGACGAAAATAGAAGAATGAAACAAACTGTGAGAAACAGAACATGGTTTATGAAACTCTAGTTAAGAAAATATTGATGAATACAAGGATGTTACCTTTTTTCTTTTTTTTTTCGACCTGGGCCTCTCGCAGTTGACCTCAGAAGAGGGTCGTAGCTGCTTAACCGGACTTTCCTGTGGCTGCCTTAAGCTTCTACACTCAAACCTTCCAGCCAGAGGTAAAAAAACTATTCTAATTATAAACTAGGCGAGCGCTCGCTAAGGGCACCACCTGTGGGAACCTCGGCTTAGGGCGACGCTGGGGGGAGGACTGCAAGATGGGACAGGCTGGTTCAAAGATATATTATTATTATTAGTCGGGGAGCTTAAAACTGCAGGCTCCGCAAGGATGTTACCAAAAATTGGTACCTATAAATACTCATCCAGTCTTTCTACATTTTATACAGCTAGACAACAAATTGCCTTACTTTAAATAAGTCTGAAGAATTCACGTCCAACAATTTCAGGAATTTACCAAATTGCAGCGATTAATCGAGAACAAACAAAACCAATAATTTTTAAACGTGTTGTTAAAAACAAGACAAATACAAAATTATCCTAATCCTAACTAATATTATGGGAAATTATGAGTGCAGCAAGAAGAGTTTTCTTTAACACCTGCAACCTAACGTCTTTTTTTGTCTGTAGGCAACGAGTTAATAGAACAGCTTCTATTATATTCATTCATTATCTTTACTATTCTAATAGAATTTCAAAAAACCAGCGTCAATTTACGAACGTAAATTATTATGACTCAGAGCTACCGATAATGAAATGAAATTGTTTATTCTGTAAATAGGATGTTGCAATCACTTTTACACACCATATTAAAAAAAATATTTAAAAATAAAGAAGAAAATGCTAGATGAGTTCGGCGTTTCCTATCTGACTACTCTGAGAAGAAAGACCGAAACAAACTCAGAGGTTATAGTCTCTTTTAAAGTCCAGACATACCTAATCTTGGTCAGGCCATATGAGGAACATGTAGATTAGTGTCTGGAAACTCGGGGAAGGCTGAATCGCTCCAACGCAAATGTATACGTACATCCGTGGTGGGGCGACCCAGACTGCCAGGCACTTCTTCTCATGCAACCGAGCGGGTGGGCAGGTTGCGGATAGCCCAACTTCGGCTGCGGGACCGACCACTGACGGTTATATTGGAACGTTAGTGGGCGATCCTGCACTCGGAGCATCTCTCTTAAAAAGATCCCGGACAAGAGAAGTTCTCGAAAGCCAAATCCCAGGCTTAGGGTAACCTTTATACCTCTTCCTATGCTACCCACCAACAAACCGAGCCATCCCTCCCTATTCATACATATCCCGTCGATCCTAAACCCCTAGGCCAAATCCCAAGCCTAGGGTGACCCCCAAGAACCCACACCCTCCATCCAACAAACGCCGTCCCTCCTTCCCCTTTATCCCGTCGGTCCCAGAGGAAGGGTAACCTCGATTCCAAAAAAGCCCACCACCCGTAACCATGAACGAGCAGAATGACGAAGCTACTACCCAGGTGGGTCCCGGCCAAGCCGGGGAATCCCACACCGCTTCGGCGGTCAGCCCCCATCGTATTCTGGGGGGGGCATCAAACTGCCTAATGGAGAAATTGTTGCCGCGCTTCTTAGCGCGGCCGGCTGCTGACTTAGCGCCCACTACACAGGCTGCGATAAACGCGCCCACACACCCAACCTCGGCTGCGACCAACGCGCCAATACCCACGACACGGGTTGTGCCTCCCACGGGCCTCTGGCAACAGAGCACCGTGCGGAATAGCAAAACGAACCCGGACAAAGACCCAGACCAACACAGACAGACAGAGACGGGGGAAGATGATGGATCTGGCAACCCCAACACTCTTCCGGCTGCCTGTGGTGAAGTACGCCTGCTGACTAAGCGCGAAAAAATCCAGGCCCGGAAGAAGAGAATCGGCGAAAGAAAGCGCAAAATCCGCGAAGGCATTAGCCAGCGCGAAGCGCGATCGGACGTCGAAGGGGAGGTGCGCGTCCGGCCACAAGTCCGCGAAGGGGAAACCCAGCGCGAAAAGGGGCCGGATGCACGCGACCGGCCGCGAGAGCGCGAAGGGGAAACTCAGCGCGCAAAGCGGCCGGACGCGGAACCACGCCTGCAGGGGCGTGCTTGCGAAGGGGCAACCCAGCGCGAAAAGCCTCTGCAGGCGACCGAGTCCGCCGGGACCGACAGCCGACCCCAAGACAAAAACGACCGACCAAAACACAACAGGGGCAAGCGGGGTGGTGCCTCACACCAGACGTCGCCGGCAAAAAAGAACCAGCCTGGCACCTCTAAGCCGCAACCTGGACCGAGCGGTACAGGACCGGCGAAGAGGGGACGCCCTGATGACACGGCCTCACCGAGCGCGATCCAGGGGGACGCCAAACGGGTGAGAATCCACTCTGCTCAAAGGGAGCAGAGGACCTACGCGCGAGCCACGAAGGACATCCCTGCGCGGCTGGCCGTAGCAATCTGCCTTCCACCCCCCTCCAGAGACCTGACAAAGGACGAGGCCGAACTCATAAAGACCGGACTGGAAAACCTGGTCATGGACACGGACCCGACGGCGCCACTCCCTGCTTTCCGCGGATACCCAAGGGTAGCGGAAGGTACCGTGCAGATGTGGTGCGAGGATGACTGTGCCCTGACCTGGTTGACCCAGAACGTGCCCAAAATACGACTCCCAGCTACAGACCTGACACTCACGGTACTGAAACAGACTGACGTGCCCACCCGTGTCCGAGTCTCGCTATTTGTCCCTCGCTACAGAGGTGACGTAGCCAGACTCCAAGGTATTCTGATCCGTCAGAATACCTGGTACGACATCGCCAGGTGGTCACTGTACAGGGCGACTACCGTCGGTGGCGACAACTACGGGACTTATTTGACCCTGGGTGTGCCACCGGAGGAAGCCGTAAAGGTCCGGGCCAGGGAGCGACGTATATCATACCTGCTCGGGTCGATATACGTACGCTTCTGGCCCACGGCCGAACCCTCTGACGTCCAGACCGACAGCGACCTTAAGACCGCACAACCGACGCTGACACAGACAGACGACCCAGAGATCGACCAGCTGGAGGAGGTCATGGCCCGAGCGGTCATGGCCGATGACGCCGACACCAATCCGCCCGAATCACCTGGCTGGAGCGAGCGTCTACTCGCCTCGTCGCCGGGGGTAGAACTTGATAAATACAGAGAGGAGGTAGGGGAGAGGCTGTCCGATGGATCCACTTCCGACTAACTCCTCTCCATCGTCGTCAACACCCATCAACATCATCCAGACCAACCTCCAGCACAGCCAGACTGCCACGGCTAACCTACGCAGGGCACTGGAGGTCAAGCCCCGAACCATCGCACTGATCCAAGAGCCGTGGATCAGGAACAATAGAATATGTGGCCTCGGTAACATCGGAGGTAAGCTAATTCTCAACACACACAGCTCAGATAAGCCAAGAACCTGCATCTACATACCCAAAGACATTCCTATCGCACCACTCACCCAATTCTGTTCCAGAGATCTGACAGCTGTCAGGCTCCTGACCGAAGGTAGCGTTCCAGATGTTGTACTGACCTCGGTATACATGCCAGGCGAGGACTTAGACTGCCCGCCTAAAGAGATGGCCGACCTAGTGCAGCACTGTGAACGCGCCGAACTAGACCTGATCATCGGCACCGACTCGAACGCTCACCACCCACTCTGGGGCAGCGACGCACCGAACTCCAGAGGAGAGGTACTATCCACCTATTTATTCTCTACTAACCTTAATATTATAAACCGCGGCTCAGAACCCACTTGGGTCACAGTCCGTGGACAAACGATTATAGACCTAACACTTGCTACGGAAAACGCGACAAACCTTATTACAAACTGGCACGTATCGGACGAACCTTCCTGTTCTGATCACAGAAGAATCCGCTTCTCACTAACTACCAACACTAGAAAACCCGATCCGAGGCGAAACCCAAGGCGCACCAATGTTCCCGGGTACAAACGCCTCCTGGCCTCCCTATTGGCTAAACACCTAATGCAATTTACCATAAGAGACCGAACACAATTAGAATACACCGTAACAAAACTATCTGAATATATAACCGAAGCATACCACGCATGCTGTAAACTAAGAGCGCCACAGACCAAGAAGGAGAGAAACCCCTGGTGGAACGCTGAACTTAGTAAACTCAGAGATGCGCTACGTAAGCAATTTAACAGAGCCAAAAATACTAGACTCCCGGACGACTGGGAGTTATACAAAGAAACCCAATATATATACAAAAAGCAGATTAGAACCGCCAGAAGGACAGCATGGCGTAAGTTCTGCGAATCCATCGAGACAAACAATGAAGCCGCAAGGGTAAGGAAGATCCTGTCAACCGATCAGGACCGAACCCTCGGCGCGCTTAAAAAACCCGACGACTCATACACACTGACTGACCGTGAAACCAGTAAGGTCCTTCTCGAAACCCACTTCCCAGACTGTGCAGTCCTGGAGGACAGGACGTGGGAGGCTGAGCCAGAATGGACCCCAACGGATCAAGACTGGTCACGAGCCCGCAACATTATAACAGATGACCGAGTAAAGTGGGCTATTAACACCTTTCAGCCATACAAGTCGGCAGGTCTGGATGGCATCTTCCCAGCCCTGTTGCAGTGGGGGGCGGACTATCTCACACCATGGCTGGTGGAGATATTTCGAGCCTGCATAGCACTCAGGCTCGTACCTGTCGCATGGCGCGAGGTGAAGGTCATTTTTATACCCAAACCTGGCAAAACCGACTACACGCAACCCAAGGCTTATAGGCCCATAAGCCTCACATCCTTCCTACTGAAAACCCTTGAGAGACTCTGTGACAGGCATATCCGAGACGGACAAAACCACTACACAAACAACAGCATGCGTACTCCACAGGCAAATCAACGGAATCAGCGCTCCACAGCGTGGTTTCCAAAATTGAATGTGCAGTGGATCACAAGTGCTCGGCACTGGCTGCCTTCATTGACATCGAGGGCGCCTTTGACAAAACCACGTTCAACAGTATAAACACGGCCCTCGACAGACACGGCATAGACTCGACACTGAGTGGCTGGATCACCAACATGCTCAAACTAAGGGCTGTACAAGTCACAGTAAATGACACTACGAGAGCCATCGTTGCGAAGGGATGCCCGCAAGGGGGAGTCCTCTCGCCTCTCCTATGGAACCTGGTAGTAGACAGCCTCATCAAAACACTCAACGACAATGGTTATTTCACCGTAGGCTACGCTGACGACATAACCATAATAATTAACGGCACCCACGAAAACACTCTATGCAACCTCATGCGTCATGCCCTGAAAATAGTAGAGGAATGGTGCAACAACCACCAACTCTCAGTAAACCCTACAAAAACCGAACTGGTTCTCTTTACGAAGAAGAGGAAACTGACAACACTACAACTGCCACGATTCTTCGGAACAACCCTAAGCCTCTCAGCTGAAACCAAATACCTGGGCATCTATCTGGACAAACAACTTAACTGGGCAAAACACACGAACTATATCACCACAAAAGCCAGCATATCCCTGTGGCAGTGCACACGACTGCTTGGTCGGAATTGGGGAATCAGCCCCAAGGTCACCCACTGGCTATACACCACAGTCATCCGACCGATTATCACATACGGCTCACTGGTCTGGTGGCCCAGGACAGACCGGTGCACAGCCCAAAAAGATCTCGAAAAACTACAGCGGTTTGCTTGCGTCGCAATCACTGGTAGTATGAGAACTGCACCCACCGCCGCCCTACAGGCAATGCTGGGACTGCCACCTCTGCACCTTATCGTGCGGGAGGAGGCGGCCCTGGCCACCTTTAGGCTCCATTTAACAGGAACCCTATGCAACGACTCCAGAGTTAAGCACATACGCATTAAGGAGGATGCGATCAAACGTGAGCCAATGATGGCATCACCCTGCGACAAAGCCCCGAAAACACACCACTTTCAAAGGCACTACAATATAACACTTACAGAAGAACAGTGTGACTACTCAGGCCCAAAAGAGATGAGAGTTTACACCGACGGATCAAAGACCGACTCAGGTACCGGAGTCGGAGTTTTCTCACATGACCTCAACATAAATATATCCAGACCGCTGGGAATGTTCAACACCGTCTATCAGGCGGAGTGTGTGGGCATCATACAAGCGGTCCACGCCCTAGAAGCCAGGAGGGTTACGGACAGCCACATACGCATACTCTCCGACAGCGCCTCAGTTCTCCAATCCTTACGGAAGAAATATACTACCTCGAAGCTAATACTAGAATGTCACGATGCACTAGAACAAATAACGATATCTAGCCGCAACACGGTGACACTGCAATGGATAAAAGGACACAGCGGATCGCTAGGTAACGACGCGGCTGACGAACTTGCCAGACGTGGATCCAGCACGGCAGTCTGCGGACCCGAGCCTGTCGTACCCATACCCTTCAACCAAATACGCAGGTGGCTGCAGAAGTTCACCCACACACAAGCGGAACGTTGGTGGACCTCGACACCAGGTTGCAGACAGTCAAAGGAGGCTATGCCATCTTTGGACGGCAGGCTGACCAGGCGTTTGCTACGCCTGGACAGGAACGGCCTGCGCCTGGTGACGGGGACCATCACGGGACACTGTTCGCTAAACAAGCACTTCCACACAATAGGCATAACGGACAGTCCTCTGTGCAGGGCGTGCATGGAGGCTGAGGAGACCGTTGCGCACGTACTCTTCGAATGTACGGGCGTCACCCAGATTAGAACAGAAACCCTCGGGTCACCCAGATCATACACAGACGTTCTAAACAGACCAGGAGACCTAATCAGCTTCTGGAGGGAGGTGGGCTGGTTGGAATAACCACCAAACGGCCGCTATGGCCCACGCACAATGGTCCACCTGACGGACTAAGTGTGGAAACCAAACCCCCTAACATAGAACATAGAACATAGTGTCTGAAATGGTCTTTTGAGGAAAGAACCACACAGATTTGAGTAGACCTGTCCAGTCGGTGCAAGCATTTGTCAGTAATCGTGGAGCTCAACTCAATAAATATATTTACTTCTGAATTACTCATCGACTAATGTTGTAAGTGGGCTACTTTATATATTTTAGAGATTCAACATCTGTCTGCTAATAAAATCAAATTAGCTATCAAACTTTTTTATTCAACAGCTAAATTAATAAATTATATTCTTTTTTCATGAAAATTAGCAACACAAGCGCGGGAGTGTGGGGGTGGGTCCCTAACGCTCGCTAGGATCGGCCATTTGCACCAATGAGCGAGTTCTATTCGGTGCATGCAGCAACGTGTATTTGTCTAGATTATTGATGTCGTATGATGATTTGATCATTCGAATGTTCACGAAAACCCTAGAGATGTTGCGAAAACACGGATTATTAGACATCACAGAATTTTTTTCACCATTGTCTAATTACCTATCTAGTCGCAGGCGCAGATTGAATTGATTCGTCATATTGAACTGGGTGAAATAGGTTAGGTTAAGTTAGAACTATGACCAACCATTCGCGAGCCAACCGAGCGCTACTTCCAAGTTGATCGCAGAAATGTTTTCACCATAGATAGGTGACTACCTACATCAAATCAGTTTATTGCAAACATGTTGTACAGAGGTTGTAAGGACATTGCAAAAAAAAAAACAAAATTAATGAATTAAATTACAATACATTACATTTTACATTAAGTGTCATTTTTACAAAAAAAACATGCTTCAAAACAATAGAATATTTTCTTTTAATTATTGTATAATGTTATATACTATTTATATACTTATATCCCTATAGTCCCACGGGATCGACTCTTACGCGGGTGAAACCGCGGGGCGCAGCTAGTGTTAATAGGTAATAGGTAATACGGGCTGGTTTCCGCAACTCCACGTCAAAAGCGCGTATTTTGCGTACGGGTGGGAAAAATCGTTTATTCGATCCACTCCAGCTCCTCAAAGAAGGCCAGCAACGCCATGGTGTTACTGGCAATCTCGCGTAGGGTACCTGGGTAACCGAAGTACTTTGCCCTGTAAGTGGCGACCACTGGGCAGTTTAACAGCACGTGAGCTGCTGTCTCGTCGTCCTCCATGCAGGCCCTGCAGAGCGGACTGTCTGTGACTCCTATGACAAAGAGGTGTTCATTAAATTACCCATGCTATATCATAGCTGCTGTAACCTAGTTTTAAATAAATCTATGATTGCTGAGAGATATTACAAAGCTTCGTAATCCGTCAGAATTCCGTCAGTTGTGAGGAATTGTACACCTTACGTGCGCACATGAGTAAGCACGATTGATTGCAAACCTCAAGAATTTCTTACTTTGAAAGAAAACTTCTCATTTTCCTTATGTTTTGCACAATTTGTTAATGGCTTCAAATCATTGGCACATCTTTAATTAGATTTATAAAGGCTGATTAACATTGATCCAATATTTCAATGCAGCATTGGAATCCAGTAGACTCGATCAGTAGTAGAATACTGAATGATTGACTGGATTGATCCAGTTTCGATACAGTGAAATTGGATTCCAGCGCTGGCATTTAATACTGGATCAATTTAAATCAGCCTGCAACTTTGTCTTTTCCAAAATGGGGTTAATTTCAACACAGTCCCTAAGTGGGCTGAAGGCAGTACAGCTGTCCATGACAGGCGAATACTTGAGAGTATTGGTAAACCTTTAACCCAATACCGAAAGTTTCTTAATCAATGGGTAAGCACAGTGAAAATTGGCTGAAGACTTGTTAATTGGTAAAGTTGCGAAACTTAAATGAATTCTGTGAACTTCGTTGTATGTGCGCGGATGCTACATGCATAAACAGCTGTAATAAAAAACAGACATGCTTGAAAAGAACCTCTTTAAGTGAAGATGTATATGAACACCAGTCTGGTCAATGGCGGATCCAGGAGAGGGGGTTAAGGGGCTCAATTCGGGGGGGGGCTTTAGCCACTTAACCCCGGGGGAAAAGCGTCTGAGTTCTTCCGTGACAAACCTTAAAGTGAACTTGATATTCTAATTAAACTTTTTAGCAAGCATTACACTATCTAAGGTAAAATGGTCATCAAGTATCCTTAAATTAATAAATATTATGTTTTCCATTGAGGAATGTGTGAAAAGTAATCCTAGGAGGCTTGTTACACGTTAAGCAAAATAAATTGTGTGCATTTTTAGTGTATACTTTGTTAAATCTACCCTCAGCGGAATCAAGCCCCTCCCAAACGACAATTCTGGAACCGCCACTGAGTCTGGTGGTAGTTCCTTGGGTGTCAGTCTCTTCAACATTGCTGATTGACAAATTGTTTTACCTCATCACAAGCCTATTTATACAGACAGATTGGTAATAGAAATAGAATGTATAATTCCAACATTTCACGCTAGCCATTCATTTAGTGGTAAGCTAGCGGCTTTGAAAAGGCAACGTGCCTTTATGCGTACGGGCATAAACATCAATCACTATGGCCCGAGATCTTGAAAACAGTCATAACTATCAGGTTTAGAAGGTGCATAAGTAATTGCAGTAACATTTAGCAGGTAAATGGAATATTCTGCGTCAATATCTTTTGAATTGCCTCTGTGATCTAAAGGTTAGACCACCTTTCCAGACCTAGAGGTCATGGGTTCGATTCTCAGTGGGGGCAAAATTTTATGCTCGGTTTGGTTGGTCGTAGGGCTTGTTCTAAGTCCGCCTAGCAAGCTACCACCAGTCCACCACCTTATCTAAGTCTGTCGCCATAGCGGCAATATTAACAGCACCGTTGTGTTTCAGCTGTTAGAGGTAAGATAACGAGTTCCTCTGTGGTTGAGGATTCCGGGTGAAGCTCCTTCCACCTACGGCCTGATCATCACTTACCACCAGGTGAGATGCAGGCCAAGAGCTCCCCCGTAGTGGAAAAAAAATGATTTGCTGCAAATAACAGGCTGATTTGGGAGCTCAGACAACATAGCAATTAAGAAAAAATAATAAGACTTAAATAGATCAATTGACCAAACATTAATTAATATAAAACTTTCCACTATGTTCTTGATTTCATTTCCCAATACCAATTCATTAAGTGTCATGTTAAATCAGCCATAAAACGAACTGATCCAAAGTGATCCGTCAGTGAATCTCCACCTAGGATCCGGTTTATTAACAACGTTGATGCGACCAACTTTTGTTTTAGTGCAAGCCTCGTGGCCGATATAAAGTGTTAGATGGATATCAGATGCCTTAACTGATAGAAACAAGAGCAATGAACTTTCGAACATAATGTGAACAAAATAAGATTTAAATTGCAATGTCCAAATCGAAATATCAAGTGAAGATCGAAAAGCACAAGCAGTTGAAAGTGTCAACCAAGAATGAGTCCTATGCAAAAGGAAGAAAGGAGATTTTTCTGTACATTGATGTATTACAACAGATGTTACAATGTTACTACAACTAAATAGAAGACTTATTGTACTTGCGAATGAACAAACAGAGGTTAATGTACGCATTGATTTTGCATGAAAATGTCGCTTTGACAAATAGAAATTGAGTGAATAGATTATGGAAATGGAAAATTATGCTGCGTTCTGAAATCACCTAAGTGACAATAAAGAACCGAAATGTTTAAAACGGTTTTTATTTAAATAACAGATTGATGTGTCGGTCATAAACGAAGTAAACCAATCGAATTAAATAACGAAGACAGTTTTAAGATTCGCAGCGATAAAAAATTCAACATATGCCTTTAATATGGCGAAAAAGAGTACGAAAAAAGTCGGAACTTCAATGATATACAAAAAGATTGATGCACCTGAAGAAGTACGGGGAATTTTACTGACGAGCACTCAACCTAAATGTCCAATAGGCGATAAGGTCCGCCTACAGCCTGATGCTGTTCAACAACTTTATGATGACCATCCCGGAAGACTTTACCACTATAAGAATACGGAAGAGAGTTGAATGTCGGAGCAACTTAAAAAAATGTAAGGTCTCCCAAGTGCGGCTACTTTCCAACGTGTCAATAAGAGCTTTCGCTATCTGTGACCGAAACGCGTGTTTTGTTTGTTTTGCTTATTTGAACATTCTTTTTTCTGGGCTCCTTTTGATATAACTTATGACGCGGTACTTTCGATACATGTGTTAATTCATTTCTACCAACTCACAAGGGCATGTCTTACCACAACTAAGTTTGTTCCGAACAATATTATGTATAGATTTCAAGAACGCGAACAAAATCGAAATTGTGATGAACTTGTTCTTCATTATTTATTCGTCTAGATTTATACTCATTTCTATGACCATGCACCTAGTTTTAGTTATGTAGATGATCAAGATTACAAACTATAGCATCAATGAGTACAAGTATATGTCCCAGCCGTTCTTTTTCTCACGCAATACGAAGAGCTTACAACGGTTCCTTGCACATTTGTTGTGGCACTGTTATTGCATATTTATGGCGTGTAAAGCGTGCAAAAGTATAATCATGCTTCAGTACAATCATATGAGCCAACTTTGCCCTTCTTAAAGACAAGCAAACGAATATAATCTGTTACAGGAAAATTACGAGGTAACCAAATAAATTTAATGGATGATTTAAACCAAATTATGGACCTAATTACTTGTAAGGTCAACCTTTAATCAAGCTCCCTACATTGACCACCCAACGATAACCGTTGCGAAAACAAGAAATGATTTACAACAAAAACACTACACTTTCGTTTCACAGTTCGTAAAGCCAACAGCAATACTTAAAAACAATTTTCTCATGCAGCAAGCGTCAATATACGAATAAAAAAATATAAAGATGTATGGCTATCTGAAATTGAATCAGCATCCAAAGAACGAAAGATAAAAATTTACGACGTTAATTGACATTTTAAAATTGAGAGCCGGCCATGATATTCGTGATGTATGCGTTCGGGGAACGGCACCGAAGGGAAAAATTATGTTGTGGCAACTAATATTGGTGGTGGCCGCAAAACTGATGAAGTCAGAGTGTGCTCCGAATACTCTGATGATTTTACGTTTGTATATAAGATCTCCAAAGAAAAAAGTAGAAACATATGGACAGCTAAAAGAATAATACATCATTAGCATTGGATACAGTAAGCTTGCAACACCGTCAAGTGCCCAGCCCAGCACTTAAGCTTTGTATCGATACCTCGATGGACAAAGTCAGGAGATCTAATTAGATTGCCTCCGTTCAGTCAACAAATATATGTTTATTTTCTTATTCGACTAAACCCATTGTTAACATATTATATAGTATTGTGATAGTAAAATAAAAGCATACAGGACAGACATTCTAAACCTTTTAATTTTGATGATGACATATCGTTATCCTAAGCCTACTCGCACATTTTATTCATACGAGTAATTGTCAAATGTAAATGGCAGTAATGTGCGGACAAAACGGGTACGGATTAACACCATTACGGTTTTAATCCCCAACTTCGCAACATAAAGAATACATTTTACTTGTAAACAAGCATCGAAATTTCGTACAGTCGTTTCGTACCGCTTGTAATATTTACAGATAATTTTGTAAAAGTTCAAATAACACGACAGGTGAGAATCAAAAGACGTCTAAACATCTGTTCGTTTGGGAAGGCGGGTTACAGGGCTACCACAGAAAATTAAATTAAAAACAAATTGCGTGCAACATCATGTAATAAATGATCTGTCATCGCATTATCTGCTTCAGTGATCTGCAAGAAATCAGTAATCAATTTGGTAGTTACTTCGGTAACTAGTTATGGTTTAATATTTTCCTTTTTTATCCGTACAACCGTTAATTGAGCGTAGCATGCGAGATGACTTTTAATAACGTTTATTGAATCCATGCCCTTGAGGATTGAAAGAGTAAAATTTGAATGACAAAATTTCCTCTGGAGTTGAGTAGTTATTTAACAAATATGACAAATCTAATATTTACAGGGTTCCTGGTAACTCAGCGTCACGTCATAGTAGGGTTAAAATGCAACAAATTAAGCCACAGTTCTATCGAAGTTCAGTAATTTATGAGTTAGTTTGATTTTTAGTTTTTTTACGATAATCTTAGGTTAAATCATTTGAAGCCAATTTAAAAATGATTTCAGCGCGACTTTACTGGAATTTAAGTTATTATCATAGCTGAAGACGTAGCAGATCCTTGTTAATATTTAAAAAAAATGAAAATGATCACAAATTAGACATTTTATTTCGTGAAATTTTAATCATTGCTTCATTTAAAAAATCTATTCTAAATAAAAAACTACAGAACTTCGGTAGAACATTTGGATACACATCCCGAAATAGCCAGTGAATCCCATACTGTAGCGCAGGCAAAAGAATCAGACGTAAAAACATGGCGTCCCAGCAACCCTAGTACCTTCAAAGCCGGACGACGGCGACGCTTGCACTCAACACACTGACACACATTTTTGTAGCCGTGCGCAATTTTATTTATTTACACGTATTTAAGCATTCGACGCTCGTCTCCGTCGATTAGCCTTATGTGATGAATTAGGAATCACTGAACCTGTTGTTTAGGAAACGGCTTAGTTAAAAGCTTGAATTCGTTTAAGATAATCTGTTTTATTAAGATTTAGTGGCAATTTAGTGGCTCTAAATTCTTGCTCTTGTCCCTAATCTTTTTGACCTTCATCAAGTCCGAAATCATTTAGGATTTAATTTTCCTTATTCATTTTCATATGTTGACTGACACCTCTTAATCAATATACTTTGTTTCCTGTGTTTCTAGTATTCAGTTTGTCGTGTGATTCACCCGAGTCCAATGAAATGAGTGCGTGTACGTGTGAACTAGTACGCCGATATCACAAATCCACTAGCCAAATCGGCCAGCGTAATATCGGTCATACATGATCAGTTTACGAGGGTAGCTCATGTTCGCCGCACACAATATTGGATATTTGGATAATTTCGGGGATATCGCACGGAATATTCGAAGCATACTTATGTATTTTTCACGTTCGGCGTTCCGTGATGTATTAGATATATCTCAACTTGTTTTTAGGATATGGCATCAATATTGAGGATCTTTTTCTTTAGATTTATTTATCTTTTATTTTCTTTATTTAGGCAACCAACAGCGATACATATAGTATGTGTGTTACAGTATTGTATGGCTAATAATAGGTTTCCCTGTATAACTGATATTTATTGAGATTTACTGATATTAATATTGATTCTAGTTTTAAACCTGTGTGGTCGTCGAATTTGGGTAGTACTTATGCTATTCAATGCCCTCTGGGCGTGGTTTGGATCACCTCGTTCGGCTGCCTATAATATGAGTTATGGGCTAACAGTATTTCGCTTTTACTATCTATTTATTATTAAATTTACTTATGTTTTAAAATCTTTCATCAGCCACCGTGACCGATTAAAACCCATCTAAACCGAAACCAAATAGGACTCTTTGTAAGTTAAATTGCGTACTCTCTTTGCAAAATTTAATGATTTCCAATCCTCATCTTTGAGTAATTTAGTTAGTGTATGGATTATTAACTATCAGTATTATCCAACGAAATCTCACAATCTGGACTAAATGATCATTTAAACCATTAAAATTCAAAGTAGCACCGTATATACTATACACTTAAGTATAATAAAAATTCTGCAGCAATCTTTAAAGACGAAAAAGAAAATGTTGAAACTTGTAAAAATTTATGAACCAAAATTAGCACCAGCTGAGCCATAACATTACATAAATGTAATTTTAGATTAAGGCTTTTATTCTGAGTCTTTACGAGCTATAAATGTTCATAACTACTAATCATTATAAACGTGACAGAACGTAATCAATAGTTCGATTAAATGTATCCGCCAGTAAAAATTGCGATCCCATTACACATAACCAGTTTGAAGGTATTCACAACAAAATCATTCACTTTCTCTTAGAAACACTCTCTATAGTTGTACCTATCGTATTTTAAAATTGGCTGGTAATCATTATTTTGATTTATCGATAGCGTTACGTTTTGAACGCGAACCATTTTTGGAGTAGTGAAGTTAATCTTGTTTTTGAATTATGAAGCGAAAAAGTGAAACAGTTCTGTAGATACTCGTAGTTATCGATACCAACGTCGTTTGAATCTCTATCTGTTTTAAAACCAACAGAAGAAAGTGAACTCGTTATTTCATTAGACTTATCGTCAAATCTTACACATTTGTGTTAATTAGCCTCAACATCAGCTGTAGATGTGTCTTAATAGGTACTCGTACTATAGAAGAACTTCATATCTAAGCAGTTTGAAAACAAAATCCCGTGAACACGATGACCACATCTGTTACCGCCCCGGTTCTATAGAGGCCGAGCACTGGAAGCAGAAATAGTCCGACCCGGCCCTGCTTCACACAATTTTTACTACTTGACAAAACATCGACATTTCTATATTACGTGTAAGTTTAATACTAGTGTATTATACATATTAACCTTTCGGAATTAATTATCTTAATGATGCTGAAAACAGCATCAAAATCCGTTGCGCAGTTTAGAAGAACAACCCGGTCACACAGAGATACACGAAAAGCGACTTTAATTTATAATACATATGTATCGATATTGATAGATCTTAGATGAAGTACATATTCAACTCGATACGGCTGTTAGGCTGTATTATTTCTTCTTCTGTGTTATACTTAGCCTTCTAAAGCTGTTACCAATCTATCTGTATTACGTCGTAAACACATAATCTAATGGCCTAATGGATCTTGGGAATAAAGGTAAAGCCTTCATTCACAAGATCCATTAGGCCTTGTAAACAAATATGAAGACAAAAACAAGCTGCTCAGTGAATGTTGCTTTAAGTGATTGATTAGTTTCAGTTGTCTTTGTTTACTAGTTGTAAGCTACACAGCTGTTTACAATTAAAGGACTCCAGCTAAATAAAAATAAGTGAGCTAAAAGCTACTGTTAGAATGCAAACGTTCCAAGGGCTAATTAATCTTTTAGCAATTCAATTAACCTCTACGACTTCGGAATAATGAAAACATATTTGTGTAATATTGAAAACATGTGCTTTGCGGTACGGAGTAAACTGTCAGAAATCGTCACGTAAGGAAAAAGCGTTATGGCCGAAAAAGTCTACACTTGAAACTTGAGACAATACTAGGTAGCTCTGTATAAATACATAATATATAGCGAATGGAACTTTGACCCAACCGGGTATCCCACAACACCTTCCTTCCGACATTTTTTTTCTATACCTTTCTCATTCATTACGTTTACGTGATTGAGTTTTTCCGAGTAAAAGTCGAAAGCACCTGACATGCTAACTAAGTTCAGAGTAAAATGAGGGAAACCAACTACTGTCATACTCAATGAGACCGGCGATGCCCACTCAGAAAATTAAGTTCATGCAAATGAACCGCCAGTGGATAGTACTAAGTCAAAACCAAAAGCTGCAGTACATACCAATTAAAAATGGTCTTCACAAATACTTTCTACTGCCCGTATGTTTAACCGGCAGTTTTCTAGTTTGTTTTCATTTCTAACTACAAATAAATGGTTATCAAGTAGGTCGGAACTCTCCAGAAACAATATTGACGCTCATAACAGACGCTGGGAGCTTGCAATGTTTGCTAATTACCGCAGTTTTGATAGTATAGTTTTCAATGTTTAGTAAGGTTTGGTTATGTGAAATTTCATATTCTAGATCAAACTTTGAACCATTTGAGCAACGTGTTTGTGTGAAATTTCAATTTTCTCAAACAGGGCAAGTATTCTGGATTTCGAATTTAACCTTGACCCAAAAACGAACAATTTAAACTCCTTAGATAAATACAACCCACTGAAGCTTAAGTGGTTTGTATTTATCTGAGGAGTCTTGAAAAAAATAGAAGCATCTCAACTTCCAATTATCTCTGACAGCAAAAATGCGTCATACGCCAAGATTTTGGTAAAAAACATGAGATAGGAAAGTGGAAAGAAGTCGTAGGGCTCGCTCACGCTTGTCCAAAACATAATTACTAACCGGCTGGAGAAGAATGCTAATTAAAGCCTCTTGCACGCATGCCAACATCGGCCTAGTGTCAATCGTGTTTTTCATGTATACGGTGTCGGCCGAGATTATTGACCAACCCAAAGATTTTTTTGCCATTACCAAGTTAACCAGAATTGTCGTAACGATCATTATTTTTAGCTTTCTTTTTATTTTAATACTTAATTAACGAGTTCCTTTATGTAATTATGTCAGTCTGTATAGTATTATCTATCCTATGAGAATAACAAACGTGTCGGATTATCACCTTTCTCGGGCCATTAAACACAGTAAATTATTAAGGAATCTTTCATCGAAGTAAGGTTATGAATAGCGTTCATTATATTTTGGTAATAGTTACTGAAAAAGCATAATATTATATTTCCAGTATCAAATTTGCGTTATCAAAAGTGGCCGTGTTTGATTTGATGGCAAGCCACGATCATAATTACCATTGCGATTAAAGCTGCTCTAATAATTCTCGCCTATCACAACTTAGTATTATTTTGCTGTCTTTCGTTCTTTGTTCTGTCATAGTTGACGTTATCATCAATCAAATAAAACCACAATGAGATCGTTCGCCCAGTTTGACACGAAAATGGGCAATCTCTATGGAGTCTTTTATGTGATACAATAGTCGAATTATCTTGTTACGATTATAATGTGATGATTTATACGATTGGCTTGTTCGATGTTAGGCCGTTGAATGGTGGGCAGTGTTTATTTGACGTTTTTGGTGTTGATATAATATAATGACGTTTTTCTCATTGAGAAGTATGTAGGCGTATATTTACATTTGAAAGTGCTACGTTTGTTCCTACAGGTATTATTGTAAGAACGATCAGTGTTTATATTTCAAACAAATTAAAGTGTACAATACTGTCAAAAAACTGAAGCATTCGAATAAAAATCTTTTTAACTCGGTCCCTTATTGTGGTCGGCTGTGTACAAAAATACTTTATGTGGTCAGTTGGTCAAGTTCGTTTGCGGCGTTCCATTGACATTATTAATTAAATTAAAAGAAAGAATCACTCGCTTCACCAGACTTCATAAAACAATTAACTGAAGAAAGGTGTTATTTAATTACATTTCACAGTGTCGTTATTTCTCGGGTTCCTTTGTTAATCAGGTTTTTAATGCCCAATATCGAATTAATTAAAACCTTTATAAAACGAAAGAGGAAGGTATTCATTCGTTTGATTAGATGAGTTGACCCTTTGATTATATACTTGTATATATATACAATATATACTTGTATATACAAGTATATTATCAAAGAGTTGACCCATCCTGCCTACCTTCTACCATCTATAAATTAAGGGAATTACAATTTATTTATCGATATCTGGCTTTTTAAACTCTGTACCTACTTCACAAAACTGAATTATGCGTCGTGCAGACCAGCGCGGCGCGACAGCGCGACACGACACTAACAAAACAATTTCTAAGAAAACTTCACGGGTGAACAATTACCGGTGTCGCGTCGCGCGACAAGTCGCGCTAGTCTGCACGAGCCTTTTGTCAAGAACCATTTTTACATACTTAACTTTGAATATACCTTCTATTTTTTTATATTAATTAATAATTCAAAAATTGTCGATGACAACGTATAAGTATAATTTGGTAGAAATGGTAAACTCGAACTCAAACTCAAAGCATTTATTTCAATTAAGCCATTGTCAAGGAGTCGGTCAGTCAGAATTATGAAACTAGTTGCCCATTCCAAAGCGTAGTAGGTACAGTAAACGTTCAAAACTGCATAGACACGTTAAGTCGTTTTGCTGTGCGCGCTACAGTTTATCTGTATGTGTTAACAACACGGTACACACACCACAGAGATTGCAGTTTTGCACTTCACACACTGTCGTATCGCGTCGCACTACACGAAACAAAAATATTATTTATATTTCCGTCGCTTTTGTTAGACACGGTAACACACACGCACCATGCGCGTGACCTTAGCCAGTTTATCCCATTGCTAAAATTCGAACGAAAATTAGTAATTAAGCAATTATAATGAATTAAATAAATAAGAATATTAGAAAAACTACTTACTAAATAAGTGATTGTTAAGGTTACGTATGGGTAGTTTGTTTACATTAAGTAGTTTACATTTTATTTGGCTTTAGTAAATATTGAGTTAGTAGGTATTGAGGTTATAGCTTAAGTATTAAGTTTCTTTACGAAAAGAAGATTGAAAGTAACCCTCAAATTTTAATCCTTGAATAATAATACTTATTACTAAAATAACGTAAACATTTTCGGTCTATCTGTAAGAAATACGTCAAACACCATGTTAAAAATTCGTTACCACAATTTCGTGCAATAACGAATCTGTTGTTTATTACGGTTAATATTTTACGGTTAAAATATAGCAGTGTCCCAGTGGAGTCTTAATATTCTCGTGCGAAACTTAAACATTCTTTTTAATGCATTTCTGTCAAAAACAGTTTTTTAGCTGGTCTTCGGTGGCGCAAACCTTCAGTGTACGGTAAACGGTTCATAATGACGTGTTTAATAATTCAGAAAAATGTCTCGTTGGCATGAAACCAATTGTTTCATATTCATTATGTGACGTCACTGCTCTTTGATAATAAGACTCACAGTATTTCTCTAGAACAAAGAATAACATTGTATTTATCACACATAATAATTATTTCTCATTCACTAATGGAATTAAACCTAATAATTAAGTATCGAAGATTATCGAACTACTACTAGCCAATATTAAAAAGAAACAAGAACTATAAATAGTAATTTTATTATAAAAAAAAATTACAAACAATCCGCAGGTGAGATTCGAACCCTCCGGCTCGCCACAATCAAAGTACGTTAACCACTGAGCTAGCATGCCATATACTTTGTTAGTAGAAATCATGAACTACTATGAGTTGCAGACAAAGTGAGTGTGTGAGCGTACTGTGTGTGTTTATAGTATTGTAACAACTTATAGAAGTAGGTCGTAAGTCAAACCGACGCGTCAGTCTATTGCTTTGTGAGATTGCTTATGGACTTATGAACGCCACTGTACCTAAGGCGAAGAACGGGTAAGAAACTCCACGGACTCTTTTAAATTAAAATATTGGTTACATCATTCATGTTGAAATTATACAAGTGAGAACAATATAGAAAGACGTGCACGTTAAAAGTATCCGTAATAAAAAGATAACTACTACTGTACTGACTCGTACTGACCATGTCAATAGATTAGTGAGTTAATATTAATAGAACAACAAAATCGATCAGCCGTCGTAATTGCCCTACTAATGTACTCTAGTCGAAAGGGTCGATAGCTGTAATTACCATTTTAGGCACGCCTGCAAATAAGTTATTAGGTGAAAAGCTACCCGGTTCGCGAGTGCTCTTGTCGGCAAAGCAAATTAAAATTAACAAGTTCTTTGTCGGCTGTAGAATAGAAAGAATGCTTAATGAATGTCCTTGATGTTATCGGTATGTTACAACAAATTGGTTATTTTTCTCAACTGCACGCGTAGCATGACAACCTTAGAAACGGGTTTTCTACGGGTTTTGACGACAAAAAAATAGACAAAATGACCGATTGTGATTGTTTATTATCTGTCATTTTGTCTATTCTTCCGTCGACAAAGCCCGTTTCTGTTGTGGTCATGCTAAGCGTGACGATGACGTGAGATGTCAGCATAACTGACGGGGTCCGTTAAGGCCGATGCCTCCCGGGGTCGCGGGAAAGTCCGAAAGGGATACCGTGGCCCCTAGCAACATACAACTGAAGGAACACGCGTGGGTTTTAGCCAGTAAGAGCCTGACCCACATCTGGAGGCAAAAGTCCTCGCGCACATTTGGGAGTGGCGCGAGGAGGCGAAACGCCGGGGCGTTACTCCGCTGCCGCGAGAAATCGCGGCACAGCGGACAGAGCTCCGGCGGGATCTCATGGCGTCATGGAGAGTGCGATTGTCGCAACCCAGTGCTGGGCACGCCACTATTGCGGCGATAAGTCCCCTCTTTGAGGAGTGACTAGAGAGGCGCCACGGCGTCCTCACCTTCCGCCTAACGCAGGTCCTCACCGGACATGGTTGTTTCGGGAGGTTCCTGTTCCGTATCAGGCGGGAGGAAACGCCCGGGTGTCATCACTGCGTGGATCGCCCGGAGGACACGGTTGAGCATACGGTGGAGGTCTGTCCGGCTTGGGCAGAGCATCGCCGTGTCCTCTTGGAGGCGATCGGCGGCGGGGATCTCTCGCGTCCGGCCCTAGTCCAGGCCATGGTACGGAGCGAGAGGGCATGGGAAGCCGTCACCTCCTTCTGCGAAGCAGTAATGCTCGCGAAGGAGGAGGCAGAACGCGTGAGGGAGAGGCAAATTTCGCGCCCTCACGCCCCTAGCCGCCGCAGGAGACGCCCTGGGCGTCGGGAATCGCAGGCCGATTCCCGGCCACCGTAGGCGCGGGCTTGCGGACGGTGAGCAATGGGTAGCTCGCCGTCCGATAAGGACCAGGCCCGGGTCGACGGCGCGTTGTGTTCCACGCGCGCCTCAAAGAGATGTCAGCACAACGGAAGGGGTCCGATAGGACCGATGCCTGCTGGGGTTGCGGGAAAGTCCGAAAGGGATACCGTGGCCCCCTGGCAGAGCGGGAGAAGTTATTTGATAATTTCCCACCCAAAAAAAAAAAAAAAAAAGAGCCTGACCCACCCTTGGAGAAGTTATTTAATAATACCCAACCAAAAAAAAAGTGTCTATATTCCATAACAATTTTGACACTGACAGCTCTTGAACACGGCCAAAATTCACCCTAAATGTTACTTCAAGGCATGGTCTATGCATTTTTGATCCCACATTGAAGAAAAAACTTAACTGTTCATACATAACTATAAATTACCAATTTTCGGAATCTCCTCTTTACTTGACCTTCTCGCCAAACTTCATGCACTTGGGCCAACGGAGAGTACCAAATAGTTTATTTGCGAGTTTCAAAATATTCGGTATAAATGGCCGTATTTTTTTATTGCGTTGAATTGGAAGATTGATTTTCGTTACCGCTCCAAAAGACTGTAGATGAGTTTTTATATCTATTTCAACTTGATACCTCCACGCGATCCTGAGAAAAAGGGTCTTGACAGTCAACGATGTCATCCTTTAAGGGTTTCAATTTTTCATTATGAGGTACGGAACCCTAAAACAGATTTATTATCCGCCAATTACCTTTTCATGCCGTAACGGCTGAACGGATTTAGATGAAAAGCATGCAGATATATATACATGTGACCTGGATTAGGAGTTTAGGAATGATGGATGTCACTGCTTGCGGTAGCGTCGGGGGTCGGGTTGCCTCCTTCCCTCAAATATGGCGAGGGGGGGTAATGGCTGACCTTTGCGTTATGCTCGTGAACGGGTGCTGCTTGTGGTGACTGGTCGTCTTGCTGACCATGGTTATTGTTGTTGTTATTAGTAATTAACTGTTTATTTATTTTACTTCGATTGTTAGCTAGTTCGCTAGTTTATCATTTGTGATTTAGCATGCCCTTTATGCCTGGAGGCTTTCATTCGGGTATTAAGTTCTTTTTACTTTTTTGTTGTTGACCTATATTGGCGTATGCTAGGTGACATATAGAAAATAATTTAATTTAATGTTTTGTGTTGCGTACAGTAAATTATTATTATTGTATAGAATCATGTTCTTCTAACTATTCAGACAGCTGTGCTGCTGGGGAGTTTGTTGCGCCACTTCTTCTTCCCAGCTAAAGCACTAGGAAGTGGTGAAGGGCGGGCGTTTTTGGGGGACTGTCTTATGTGATTTTGACGTTCGAAAAGTGCTGATTTTCAGCCTAGTTTGAATAAATGACTTTTGAATTTGAATTTGGAAATAGGATATTCTGAATCCTGGTAGCACGTTCCTGTGGGATATTTCCCGACATCCACGCGGGCGAATCCGCGGGCATAAAGTTAGTAATAATATTATAAAGGCGAAAGTGTATTTGTTTGTTTGTTTTTTCACGCTAAAACGGCTCAACGGATTTGGATGAAATTTTGCACATGGATAGACCATGACCTGGAGAAGGATATAGGATATCTTGTATCCCGATAATCTTACTGGATCGAGACTTATGCGGGTGAAACCACGGGGCGCAGCTAGTTCTTAATAATCTATTGTGTGAGAAGATATTATTTTCATATGCGGACAATGAACCTTTACCATCAGGGTCTCGATGATGATAACTAAATCACCCGAAAATGAGTCCTAAGAACCCACCGATAAGGCAGGAATTACCAATTGAAGAAACTTAGATAATAAACTAACTAATATTGATGCTTATTCAAAACCATCCCATGCATATTCACTACGAATTATTATATGTAATTTGCACAATAACGAAGAACTTTCTATCAATTGTTATTGCTATCTTTAAAACTCTATTGCCATTTAATGAAATATTTAAACCTCATAGAATATTAATTTGAACACACTGAACCCGCTTCAGTAGTATTTTATATGTTCTAAGCCCAGGACAACATCGTTAACATATAAAATCAATAAAATTTCCAGTTTACGCTGACCCCTGCGTGACTCCAACTTGTTACTAAGTAAGGGTCAAGTTACCCTGGTTGTTTTCTTAACCTGAATTAACTTGGTAGCTGACTGCCCGGATGCTTCTACTTATGTGGATGACGGCCATATAACATACTCTGTCTTTAATATTGAGACGAGTCGAATAGGTGATTAAAAGTTGCGTGTGAAAACAATTAAAGAATGCTTTGTCATGTTCAAGGAAAAATATAAAAGAATTGTAGACAATATGGATGCGTACATCCGCAGTCATCATTTTTAATATATGTAGGTACTGTTCTTTTTTCATCTCTTCTTCACAGCCGCCTCTGTGGTTTAGTGGTTAGACCTGGGTCTGAAACAGGTGTCTCAGATCAGGAGGTCCCGGATTCAATTCCCAGTGGGGGCATTTTCTGCTCGGTTTGATCTCGGCTTGCAACCACCATCTTAGTCTGTCACCATAACAACAATGTTAACAGCATTGTTGTGTTTAGGCAGTTAGAGGAAAGTTAGCCAGTTTATCTGTGGTTCAGAATTCCGGGTGAAGCCTGATCATGACTTACCATCAGGTGAAATGCAGGCCAAGAGACTGCCCGTTGTGGATTACAAAAAAGACAGCCTAAACTAACTGCAACAAAATAAAAACTGGGTCTAGAAACCTGAAATTTTGCCCAAGAGCTCCTCATTTAACTAAAGTGGCACTAAGGAAGGATATTAGAAAAATTCACCCCCTATAGCGTTTAAATATATTACATTGATTTTACATTCTGTGATTACTTCCTCGCACACTGACTTATTAATTGTAAAATTTTTGGAAAATCGTCTACTTTTACAATGGTTTTAAATATGTGAGCACCATGTATCTATCACATAATTAATTTATCTGTTGTTGCTTCATTTTTAATTCTTAATTCTTTTTACCTTTTGTGGTAATAGTAATTTTATTCTAGGTGCATCGTGCTCACATATAATTATATAACTAATGTACTTATCCTCGCCATCCCATCTTCCTAGCACGGCGGGCTGTGCTGGAGCGGTTGCTGCAGGTGCAGAAAACCTTAAACCGCGCAAATATAATAACCTTATTGGTAGCTATATTTTCGAGCCGTTTGGGGTTGAAACTCTAGGGCCGTGGGGTCCCAGTGCGCATCGAGTATTTCGGGACATCGCCAAGCGGTTGGTCGAATCTTCACGTGACCAGAGGGCTGGCCAATTTTTAGGTCAAAGAACCAGCATTGCCATCCAACGTGGCAATGCTGCCAGCCTTTTGGGCACTTTTCCCACTGACAGCGATGCGGACGAATTTTTTGATGCCCAGTGAGTTCTTCCTTAATTTTTTTTTTTTGCCTCTTTATACTTGTACATAATTTATATATATTAGTGTTAGATGTAAATTGTTTATGTTTTATGTTTTAAGAAGAAATTTGATTGAATTTTTACGCCTAGTTTGAATAAATGTACTTATACAATATTTTGTAAAACATTTTAAAAGAGTAACGGTGGAGTTTCTTGTCCATTCTTCTCCATGCGAAAACTACCTTTTGGAAGGGGCGACTAGAATCAATTAATTTTTATTTGGAAATGTTGTCGTTCAAAAGTGCCTTATAAGGGCTATTTGAAATAAATGATTTGACTTTTGACGAAAATATGTATGGAGGTTTGTCATTTTAGCCGATGTGAAATCCCATCGGGCTCACTGCTTGTAATAAACCAAAATACCCGCGAAATTTCACGTTTTTTTTTATCTTTCATATTTTCATATATGGAACATCTTTAGGTCATGCTATCCGTATATCAAAAAATATTAGGCCTACGTATTAAGAGCGAGGCGCAAAAATTGATTTTCTGTTACAATGTATAATAATTATAGAGCTTATGATCAAGAGCATAGAGCTTATGATCGAGAGTATAGAGCTTATGATCGAGAGTATAGAGCTTATGATCGAGTCACGCCGAATCCAACACATTCATTAAAATAACATTACTTGGCTATAAAATAATTCAAAATATACAACATTTCTCATCACATCAACTATTATTTCCTTATTTTTCCATGTCTTGACTTAATTATCTGCAAAATTAAAGAGCATTATTTCTCAAGAGGCTGCATTTTGAAAGTTTGCAACGTCGCAAATAGCTCTCAAATGCTTAATATTAGTAAATGAAATTGTAAAATCCAGGGGTAGGGGGGTCCCCTGGGTTCCCAGGTCAGGCAAAGTGTTACTGGACTTTTTTCAGGAATTTCACATTAGCAGCCCGGAGTCTGGATTTGTGCCCGTTTGATGGCAATAGGCTCGCTCTGTATTACATGGGACTTAAACATACTCGCGAAATGTGGTTGTACTATAGGTATACCTCTGCTCAACCCTTCGGGTATAACAAGCGTTATGTTATATTATGTGTGAAATTATAAAATATCGCTATAGTGCCCTAAAATATTGATTACTAGCTGCGCCCCACGGTTTCACCCGCGTAAGTCTCGATTTCGTGGGAATATCGGGATAAAAAGTATCCTATGTCCTCATCCAGGTCATGGTCTACCCATGTGCCAAATTTCATCTAAATCTGTTCAGCCGTTTTAGTGTGAAAGCGTAACAAACAAACTCATTTTCGCATTTGTAATATTGATAAAAAAATTATAGAAAAAGCGAATATTAGGCAGCGCATTGCAACGGTACCCAGTACCCACTTCTAGTTTTAATCAAACTTTTTACTTCATACATTCTGGAAACACTCGAAAATATGGTCTAAAAGTGTCATTCGGCCTTGTACTACTAATTCTGAATTCACTCTCGGCCTGACCCACTAGTTTATACATTTGAATGTGTGTATGAGATCGTTTATATGCCTAGAGTCCATTTTATATACAGAGGAAGGAATTAAATCATTGGACTGGTTAATGTGGCTTTAAAAAGCTTTCGCTTATGACCAAGATTATTATAGGCTTAGGTTATTGTCGGATATTCGTCTTATGTTCATTGCTGATCGAATGCAATCATTCATGCATGCAATGCATCATTCCGTGCAATATTGCTTAACAAATTTTGTAATACGAGATGATTCGACATCACCCTTATCATGACATCAGACCATGAAACACCACTCTTGAACACGGCTCTCAATCCCACCTTATTTGCCGTACAACAAATTAAAGACTTTGGTCACTTAAAAGACTCTTTTTGTTAGCTGCAAAACGAATACTTCGATTAAAATTCCCGATGGCAATATTTTGAGTCTCCGACCTTTACCTGAAGGCGACGACCCGATTTTCCAATTGAATCTCTACCAAGTGGGGTGTGAAATTAGGATGCCAACAATTTCTCTAACATCGATGCAATTAGACCCACTACCTTGCATACCTATACACCTATCTTCATAGCTGATCGTAACCCCTAAATTACTATAAAAAGAAACCGTTAATAGCCAATAATTAATTTGAGGAACAATAAAAGAGATATTACCAAGATCAGTATGTTTAGCAGAAAGATTTGTGACCCCGGTGTGTGACCATCTAGAAAGATCTTACTTCCTATCTTTTTATATAATCCAAATATAAGGTTCGACTTATAGGATAAAGTCAAGGTGAACTCAGCTCATAAAAAAACTCAAGAGCATTACTAACCTTGAAAATAAATCGAACACATTCCACCAAAAAGCTAGAATCTCTTCATCAAAGTCTTCCTCAATAAATAACTCAAAAGCCAATCTCAATTACTATTGGAAACAGCTAAAGAGGTAAGTCTCACGTACTGAGGCATGCTAGGAAAGTGTGCAAGTAACCCCGGAACGTGCTCTGGTTACTATGGGAAGGTACAAAAAGTTTTCGATTGTGATTCCTTGCGCGCAAACTAATTTAGATTCGCCGGAGATTCTGCGGCGGTGTTGATTCGAGACTTAGTTCGTACAGAGGTGGCAGGTTTGGTAATATTATGGTGTTAATAATGTCTTTTAGTACCTATAAGTCAATTCAAATAAGACCCCTTGTGGTGAATTAGCTGATAAGACGTAAACTACAGAAATTTTGAAAGAAAACTTTTGAGTACACTTGATATACAGAGTTTCGCCATATTTTAAACAAATGGTTTGATACAAACTGAACGAGGACCCATGGAAACCTTGTTATTTAAAAAAAATACCTATAAGGGACTTACAGGGTTCGATGGAAAAATTTGAGTACTACTTAGTGACGTCTTTTGCCAAAATTTTAAAGAAACGGTTAGGTACAATCATTACATAAAACACAAAAAAAACCTTTGAAACAAACTTAGAATCAGCAAATATTTATGTAAATTCTTCATCTGTTCGATATAAACATAGAAAATATGTAAAATCTTCTTCTATTAAACTACAAAAAACAATCAATGAACTGTTAGCCATAACTGTGCATTCATCGTTCACGCGTGAACTCTGCCGCAGAGAATCACATTTGTAACCCAAAAACTAAACAATTTACGAGCTTTGCCAGTTCTAAACCTTCCTATAAAGACACAGACAGAGGTACAAATGTGCATGTTGAAGTATCATCATGAATAACAAAATCAACGCTCCCCTGACCGCTTTGTAATAAGGAGACAAATCGGTGAAAACTTGTACAATGACCGAGAAAAGTAAAAACACTTTCTGTATATACCTACACGTATTATTAGTAGGCCATATCTTTCCGGATTCTGACGGAACTTGAAACATGTCCGGAATTATGTTATGCCATTGAAAAAGATAAACGAGTATACGTAGTTGAAAGCTAACATGAAAATTCGGGGGCATCTTGCGTTTTGTATACTATTATCGTAAAGCCAAGAGGAAATTGATGTCAGAAGCTGTAGATGTTGATTTTATACTTGTTTTTCGTCATTTTGTATCCGAACTTGCATCATACATAGCATAAGAGTTTTAAAGATAGAAAGAAATGAAAATTTTGCATAAAACGTCTCAGTTTTTTTAAGCCGACAGCTACACCAAAATAGTCGAAAAATTTTGCAACAAAAGAACGGTATGCGTGGTATGCAAAGAAAAGATAGGTTCGGTCGAGGAACATGTGAGTCACAGTTCCGACTAGCTTATTTTAATGATCTGTGACAGTAAGCCGTTAACATGACACATCTTCTTAAAGTTTCTAATTCAACATAACATCACGGCTGTAGTTTCTGATTACAAGGTGAGGAGCCACCCACATTTCGCCAGTTACGCCATAAATCCTGTGTAAGTTGTAGGGAGCCAACCTATTGCCATAAATATAAATGCAGACTCCGTGCTGCTACTACAAATTTCCTAATGGATACACCCAATAACACCGGACCGGATCTTGTGAAGGCCGCAGGAATCCGGTAGATGCGAGAAGTAGATACAGAACCGGTCGATGTGGTGATGCTTGAAGGAGGCCTATGTCCAGCAGTGGACGTCTTTCGGCTGGAATTATGATGATGATAACACCCAATAACGCCGGCGAGAAACTAGTGAAACTTAGGACCACGCAAAGCAAGTGCTTCAGTTCAAGCAGTGGTTCAGGGGTCGAAAAAGCAGTAACTTAGTTCCAATTTGAACTTTCACAAATGTGTGATAAATAAGATTTGGTGTTCGGCCTTTCGGATGCATTCTAGCGAGCTTCAGGTGTTTAGTCTATCTAGGTAAGGAGGCAGACAGGCCAATGAATCCAATGATAGAACCTGTGCCTAATTTGAATGCGCACCTCGTCGGCCTAGGGCTCGTAGGTCACGTCTAATAAGGACTTACCCTACTGCTATGTCATGCGCATATCATGTGAAGACTAACTTCAAAAGTTTACAGAGAAGCATGGGTATAATCATACAACTTTTTTTTTTGCTGAAAATTCAAATATATTTATCACCTTCACGTGTATCAAAAGTCCAGTCACATAAAAGTACTAGTAGTTCTTCGAAGTACTGCATTGCGTCCAGACTATTAAATAAATAAAATATTGCTTTATTTGTTCACATATTATTCTTGATATGTTTAACAATAAACCCCATACGCGATACTGTACGTATCGTACCTATCTACTTAGATATACTTAAACTATAACTAATCTGATCATCAAACTTTTACCTTTCTATATAAACTATTTGAAGGTGAATAATCTTAATTATATACTAAAATTATTAACTCACTGACATACTTACTGGCGAGATTTGCATACGACCTACATGTACTCGGTCATTAACATTAGAAAAATATATAAATCACTTCTCAATATCACAAATCACGGTAAATGAATTTTAATACGAGGACGATCTTTGGCCTATACGAGATTTTATTCAAAAACTATCTTTAGCCATACTTATTTGAAAACAATGTTGGCAAACACACTTGTAACCAAACTGTCTAATAACTAAAGTTATCTCAAAATCTACAGGAAATATTGTTTTGAAACAAGACAAAACGGTTCTGTCTGCAACAGATGAAACTGATTTTGACTCCTGTGCACTGTCTTAGAATTATTCTAAAATTGATCCAGATTTAATACGTATTCCATGCATATTCATTTATTTATCTAATAATAAACATATTGGAATAATAATGAATGATGGCCGAAAGCCTCGGGCAATGTCTTCTTGGCTCTTGTAAGGCGGTTCGATCTAAGGTTAGAGAAAGCAGAACTCCTTGAAATGGCAATTGCGTGATATGGAGGTTTCTTACTCTGGACCTAATCTCTAGACGTCAACTAGGCTGTATAAGTAGATATAATCGTTGCTAGAATTATAGATTCCGTTTTCACGTACTTAGCTGAAGTCTTTTATTGTATTCAATAAACGATTTTTCCGGAAATGAAGTGTTATTCCATGAGGCATTTCTCATTGAATAACACTTTATTTAAATATCTACGCTTTGTTCTCGCGTACCGCTATAAAATACAATTTGTATTTAAATTTATGTATTCAGACTCGGAATATATTATATGGGTCATAAAAACTTTTCCGGTTTTGGTGCAGAAACCGAACCGGAGTCCGGAAGCGGTTGCTCAACCGCTATCGAAAATTGACGTATTAAGTACTTACAATTCATGTACTTACTTACTATATATAAACCTTTTGTTAAAGTAGGAATTTAATGTATGAAATAAGCATTTCAATTTGTATTGGTGAGGTGGTAGAGTTGCTGCTGAGGATTTTGTTGTGCCACTTCTTCTTCCCAGCTAAAGCACTAGGAAGTGGTGAAGGTTGGGCGTTTTTGGGGGACTGTCTTATGTAATTTTGACGTTCGAAAAGTCCTGATTCTTAGCCTACTTTGAATAAATGATGTTTGAATTTTGTTAAAGATGAAAGAAAAGGCTCTCATTAAGGTCGAGTTTGTAAAAACAGACTCTTCCATCCAGGAAGCGGGATAAAAAAATAACTATCAACGCAATAACTAATAAAATAATGAACATAATGGCCTATTTTGTAGATGAACCCCACTCAGAAATAAATTATTTATGGATGCATCGTATCATGAACTGCATTCCCTGTTTCCGCAAAAATCCTCTCGAAGCACGTACGTACTTATCTCGAAATTGCATCTCCTGTTTCCCAGAAAATTGCTATTCTACTAAAATAACATTTTAAACATGACTGCAAAGTCTACAACCAAGAATCAAATCTCGGTTACAGAAACAAGAAACAAGTTATAAGTTGTTATAACGGTCCGAATTTCGCTAATGCCTATAAATAACCAGTCTTAAGTCACACCTGTACTATGTGACTCAAATACCTAAATAATTAAAACATGTTTTTTGGGTTCTAAATATCATTATTGAAACGATACAAAATTGTTTCAATCATAGCGGCTGGCATGTTGGCCTGGCATGGTTTAAAAATGGAACACTTTTCTTATTGGCTGTTAATTTTGCCCATCAATCATTTATGATGGAAAATCGTGTTTAGCTGCCTTCTAAGTAATTTCCATGTCGGAGTAGCAACGCCTCTTGGTGGTCTAGTCATTTTGCATTACTCCCAATTTGCATCGTCCTAGGTTTTATCCTTTCACTAGCTTCGGCCCGCGACTTCACCCGCGTGAAATTTCCTGATGCATCCCATCGCATCGCATTGCCTGTCCGCGCTATTACTTCGATTTCGCTTAGCGTTTTTTCTGACTTTTTTCATTTTGTTCGGCTCCTAAGGGCCCTAGCGTGACGATAAATAGCCTATAGGCATATTATAGGCATAAATATAGTCTTCCTCAAGAATTGGGCAACTACTACTACCAAATGCAAAAAGATTTGACTTCGACTGGCAGTTTCAGAGATTAGCGCGTTCAAACCAACAAAAAACACACTCTTCAGCTTTATTACATTCTTACATCTATCCTACATCTACCTTAACAAGATTTTTTTTGACATAAGTGGCAACGCTGACGATGAACTTCTACTCACAGATGTTTTCGTTACTTAATTGGGTATCCCTCAAGCATACTAACACTACCCTTTGGTAGACTTACCTCATTTGAATTTTGTGTATTTGGCTGAAATTATGCTGTCCATTTTTTAACGACTTCAAAAATGAAGGATGTTTATTTATTTATTTAACAGTTTATGTACACGCATAAACAGACAAGAAGAAAGGAACGGAAAAATACGTACAAAGGTGATGCTTATTTCTAAAGAAATCTCCTCCAGCATACCTGCGATAGGAAAGTAGTTAAAGAGATGTAGACAACGTGTGTAAGAGTGGAAGAGAAAATAAAATACATAAAATAAAAACACTTAACTATTCACTAATTGAAATATAAACATACAATATAATATACAATATGGGAATATATACATACATCCTTCTAAATACTTTAGTAAAAAGTTATATTAATAATAATACAAAATATGCAACTATGACGAACTGGAAAGATAGTGTTCTTTCACTCTTCTTTTAAAAACTGCAACAGTTTGGCAAAGCCTAATGTAACGGAAGAGAATTCCACAACCGAACCACGTGCACACTGAAGGTGTAGGAGTAGAAGTCGGTTGAGTGGGGAAGGGATTTAAGGAGATTTCTAAGATGCGACCTGCAAAGAGCATCAGAAGGACGGGCGTAGGATGGCGTTTTAGGGTTGTGAAGGACATAGCAGACACAATATCCGAGAGTTCCTGCGAAGTCGAATAGAGAGGGAGCCACTTTTTTTTTTTTTTTTTTTGGGTGGGAAATTATCAAATAACTTCTCCCGCTCTGAGTGGAGCGGGAGGGCGTGTCAGACTCTTACTGACTAAAACCCACCCGTGTTCCTTCCGTTGCCTTTACGTTGCCAGGGGCCACGGTATCCCTTTCGGACTTTCCCGCAACCCCGGCAGGCATCGGTCCTATCGGACCCCTTCCGTTGTGCTGACATCTCTTTGAGGCGCGCGTGGAACACAACGCGCCGTCGACCCGGGCCTGGTCCTTATCGGACGGCGAGCTACCCATTGCTCACCGTCCGCAAGCCCGCGCCTACGGTGGCCGGGAATCGGCCTGCGATTCCCGACGCCCAGGGCGTCTCCTGCGGCGGCTAGGGGCGTGAGGGCGCGAAATTTGCCTCTCCCTCACGCGTTCTGCCTCCTCCTTCGCGAGCATTACTGCTTCGCAGAAGGAGGTGACGGCCTCCCATGCCCTCTCGCTCCGTACCATGGCCTGGACTAGGGCCGGACGCGAGAGATCCCCGCCGCCGATCGCCTCCACGAGGACACGGCGATGCTCTGCCCAAGCCGGACAGACCTCCACCGTATGCTCAACCGTGTCCTCCGGGCGATCCACGCAGTGATGACACCCGGGCGTTTCCTCCCGCCTGATACGGAACAGGAACCTCCCGAAACAACCGTGTCCGGTGAGGACCTGCGTTAGGCGGAAGGTGAGGACGCCGTGGCGCCTCTCTAGCCACTCCTCAAAGAGGGGACTTATCGCCGCAATAGTGGCGTGCCCACCACTGGGTTGCGACAATCGCACTCTCCATGACGCCATGAGATCCCGCCGGAGCTCTGTCCGCTGTGCCGCGATTTCTCGCGGGAACGGAGTTACGCCCCGGCGTTTCGACTCCTCGCGCCACTCCCAGATGTGCGCGAGGACTTTTGCCTCCAGATCCCATGGCGGTAATCCGGCAAGGAGGCTCGCCGCCTCACCGGAGACCGTGCGGTATCCCCGGACCAGCTGGGTGGCCATGACCCTCTGGGACGCGTTCAACCGGCGGGCTGGCCGCCGCCTCAATGAACGCGCCCAAACCGGTGCCCCGAAAAGGGCCATGGACCGCACGACCCCCGCGTATAGCCTCCGGCAGGAGGCGTTTGGACCCCCTAGATTGGGCAGGAGCCGCTTCAAAGCAGCCCCGGCCCGCTCCAGTCTGGGAGCCAAACGTCGGAAGTGCTCCACGAAGTTCCACCGGCTGCCGAGGACGAGTCCAAGGTACTTCATCGTCGACTCGATGCCGATGTGAACTCCTCCTACCGTTATTTGGGACCCCAACGGTGGCGCGTTCCGAGGACCATGAAAACACATGGCCTCAGACTTGTGCAGGGCCACCTCGATGTGCAGGGCCACCTCGAGAGGTAGCCACTTGAGAATATTGTTTTTTTTTTTTTTACGGACTTAAAAGTGCGTCTTCCGCTGCGGAAAGCTGCGTCCTAACCAATAGAGCATCATCTCGCGAGTACGCCATCATCACGTTTTTTACACAAACACTCGCGCGATCAATCAAGTCGCGTATGTACGTCATTTTTCAGGTAAACGATCGCGTAATCGCGTGACGATCGCTTTCATTTAGGACGCAGGGTTAGGCCTTGTTTGCTCAACAGGGCTGAAATTGATACCTACCTATTATTACGCACATTTGACCTAAATTCGATATTAGCCGTGGACAATAATAGTACAGCTCTACTTTCAAAGGTCATAGGCGAGCGATTATACCTCAACATAACCTACTATATGTATAGGAATGTTCGATACAGAGTAGTCTCTCTACCACGCCTGTTTTTAGAACGTTTGGCCTGAACTTGTTACCGTTTAGTTCAACTTCCCAATAGATTTTCAACGTTATACAGAAAATGCTATATTATAAATGCTATGTTAATAATCGATACTTAGCTATTTTTGGTTTTGACTAAGATTTAATAGTTTACGTTTTACGGTAAACCGCAAAGAAGGACTTTGAATCTCATAGACCATAAGTCTATGTGCATACATGAGAATTTATAATTTCAGACATAATTCTAGTCCATAGTTTTACACTCATACATTTAAATTATAAACTATTTATTATAAACTATTTTAAATTCTAAACAGATAAAAACCCAAAATAAAAATGTGCTTCATTAAAATTGAATATTCGACAAATAATTTAAAAAAATATTGAAATCGTCAAAAAATTATAAGAATGTCAGAAGCGTATAAAAAATAAAACACCCAACATAAAATTTTCAAATGTTATAAAAATGTCAAAGTATTAACGAATCAATTTGTTATCTGGAAACTTACATTAGCACACAAAAATGTTACTCGTAAACGAAAAAAACGTATTAATAACGTTTCAATAAATAATGTGGTACGTATTGGATTTTCCAGGTACAGAATTTATCTCAAGCATCTTTAACGGAAATTCAAAAGTGCAGGCAAACTAGGAATTGCTTGCCTTTTCAGCTCCTTTTACACGGTTCAATTTATAGAAATTCCGAAAGCAAAAATAACAAGTTATTTTTTTTAGAATTCTATTTTAAAATGGATAAAGTTTCTTTTAAATTTTATATTTATACTTACCTACTTATAAGTATGTATTTATTTATTTGAAGGCGACGTCATTCAATAGCAGCGTGGTAGTTTAACAAATACTATCAAGCTAGATAGTATTTGTACCAACTACTATTGATTATGTAAACTTTAATGTGATAATTAAGACTAATGGGTTCATAGATCACGACATAATATACTATTGACTATTGAATATTGTGTTTATTTTATTTTTGTCTTATTTTGTTATTTCTCTATATGCTGCACTGGTTGACGTAATCACGTCAACGCCGGCTGTCGCTGAAAACCAGCGCTGGGGCTCTGTCTCGCATAGAGTTGCAGCATTATGCTGAACGATGGCCATTTTGTGTGGATGTGACGCATATTTTCCCCCAAATTGTTATTTTCGTGTTTTGTTCTTTCCTTGCGTCATTTGTACCGCACATAAACGTATTCTCATTCTTTTCTTTCTAATATCACCTTATTATGCATATTTTGTTAAATGTTAATTTATTGTAAACATGGTTAAATAATCAGAACTAACCTTGATCAGCATCCTTACATTTTGGATGATAAACATTTGCAAAAGGGATGATAACCACAAGATAAGGCGCAACTCTAGCAGAACAATTTCTATGAAAGTTCATGGAATTTTTTCTACCAGAATCACGTCACACTGTCGCGTCGCGCCTGTCTGCGGGAGCCTTTATTGGCAATATCTATGTAAAGAAGAAAGAAAGAAAATACGTCTATTTGTGGTAAACATGACGCAAAAAAAGAACACAAAATTAAAAAAGAAACAAGTTTAGGTACCTACTAAAACGGTTTGGCAATGTTTTGTTACTTACTATGCTATAAAGGCATAGCTGTATTGCACTCAACAGTTTCACAACATACTGTTTCTAGCAAAAATATTTAGGAAAAATTGCCAAAAAAATAAAAACTTTCATCTCGTTAGTCAAATCTGAGCCATTTTAAACCTCGCGTATAATATTAATGATATTTGGTGACTTATAGTTGTAGATTTAAAATCTAGACACGAATAGAATTTAAATTCTAGGCTTTCTTTCCAGTCCATATCCATATAATTTCCATATCTATTCTATACAAATAAATAAAATTTAAGTGTCTGTTTGTAATGTCAAAATAACAGCTTTTTACTAAAGTACTTAACGGAAGTACTTTAATAGAAAAAACATTTGTTGAAATTTTTGCCTGTCTGCTTGTCTGTTTGTTCCAGCTAATCTCCGAAACGGCTGGACCGATTTTGACGGGACTTTCACTGGCTGATAGCTGATGTTATAAGGAGTAACGAGGCATTTATTTTGGAAAAATAATTTGGGTCAACGCGGGCGACGCCGCGGGCACAGCTAGGTCTAAATAATTATTATATTGATTAATGTGTTTTCAACGTGTTTTGAATTAACATCATTAATTTTCTCTGCATTTTTGCGATCTATGGCATCCTAGATTGATGACAGCTATAATAATAATTCTTCTTTAAGACAGTTGACATCTGTTTTGCATTTATTTAAAGGATCTTAGATAGTTTTAGTACCGTATGATGAAATAGATATGTTAGCTTTACTATCATTTTATTTTCTCGAAGCTCTGGAAACAAATATCATCACTACATCGTAACTTATACTAACTAATATTATAAATGCGAAAGTAAGTTTGTTTGTTTGTTACGCTTTCACGCTAAAACGGCTGAACAGATTTAGGTGAAATTTGGCACACGGGTAGACCATGACCTGGATTTGGACATAGGATACTTTTTATCCCGATATTCCCACGGAATCGAGACTTATGCGGGTTATAAGACAGAAAGTCCCCCGTCGCGTCTATCCATCTGAACGCGATAAACTCAAAAACTACTGAACGGATTTTCATACGGTTTTGGACGGAGTGATTCATGAGGAAGGTTTAGGTGTATAATTCATTAAGGTTTTACGTAAATTGGCTGAAATATGACGATGATTGTTGAAGATGTCGGAAAAAGTCATGCCGACTGGGATCTATACTGGCTTGTGCCGTGTAAACCAATAGAGTTATTATGAAAACAATGTATTACGGAATTAATACATTGTTTACCTAGATTAACACATAAGGTACGTTTAAGAATAAAGAAGAAAGAAAGAAAATACGTTTATAAGCGGCAAACATGACGTAAAAAAAAGAACACAAAATTAAAAAAGAAACAAGTTTAGGGAAAATATGCGTCACATCCACGCAAAACGGCCATCGCTCAGCATAATGCTGCGACCCTATGCAAGACAGAGCCCCAGCGCTGGTTTTCAGCGAAAGCCGGCGTTGACGTTATGACGTCGTTTAATCCCGGTACAACGTTCCCGTGGGATATAGGGGAAAGTCGCGATCATTGGACTAGCTCTTTCATTGGACCACCAAGGTATTTCCAAAACTGTCCAAGCTAGCAACACCCAAACTAGGCGAAATGAGTCCGTGCCGGCTCAGTTGCACCCCTCTCATACCTCAGTGACGCTGCAGCACGTAGCGAGGAGTGATGCGTGAAGTTGTGTTTGCGGCGGTCAAAATCTTATTATTTGACTCGGAACAATTTGATGTAAGTATCATTCTATTCATATTTGTTTGTGTGCACTGGTATGAAATATTAGATAATTTAATTGTGATTCCATGAGTCTTATTCAATTCTGTCTAATCATGTCCATGTATATTTAAGATTTTATTTTCTTGACGAGTACCTTGTTGCCATCAATGGACCTCAAGATGGTTCCACCGTTGGACCGGTCCAATCATAGGAACTATTTATTGTATTTTTTTGTCATAATTATGGGAGTATTTGGCTGGCATGTGGCTTCGAGTATTTCACTAATATGGAAAAACAAATTGGAAAACAATTGGAAAAATTATTGTAAATTTATAATTTCAGAATGTCGCCGAATAAAAGAAAATACTTTACTTGGAATGAAACTACCACGAACCTCGCTCTAGAGTCAGCGGGAAAACAAAAACTGGTTTAAATGAAGCTAGTAGAATTTACGGAGTCCCGAAAACAACACTTAAACAAAGGTTAAGCCTATAACTATAGTTTGTTTGCTTGTCGTAAGTGTATGAGTATTGTTTGTCTCTCCTCGTATGCCATAATTTAATCATATTGATAATTATAATATGTTACCTTGATTGGACCTCTAGAACATATTTCTCGAAGTCCATTGACGGCAACCTGGTGGTTCAATGAAGGTGCCCATGGTCCAAAGAAGGTAACAGCCCAAGATTTTGTTTTCTTCGTTTATACCAAAAAGTGTAAGCCCAAATTGTTTTTGCGTTTGATTATTATAAATAAAGGTCCTAAGAAATAAAAATAATAAACTGCTTTCATTTTATCACTTATATTTTTTAAGATATGTTGTCGTAAAGTTAAGTGGTCCATTCATAGCAACCTTCCCCTAAGCCACGGGCAAAAGCTAATAATAACATAAAAATCGGGTATGAACATCCCTCACGCTTCTTGCACGTAAACCACTTTAGGAAAGGATTCCCTTGAAATATCACTGAAATCACTCAACTTTACAGCAGGATTTAGTCTAGATATATATATCCCTCTAAGCTCGTCATCTGTAGTGCTATTCTGTAACCATCTCACCGTGAAAAGCGAAAAGCTCGGAGTGAGCTGTCAGTCCCTAGCAGCAGCCGGTCTATTCTGTAATAATCTCACGGTGAAAACTTGGGTGAAGTGAGCGTGAAGTGAGCTGTCATTCCACGGTGGAATGACAGCTCACTTCACGCTCACTTCACCCAAGTTTTCACCGTGAGATTTTTACAGAATAGATCGGCTGTTTTATTCATATTATTTCATTACCCTTCTGTCGGATCTTATCATCTTACAACTTTGTTTCGAAAATGATAATTTTATTGGTATAATAACAAACAAAAAATACGACCCATAAAAATCACCGATATCGATATTCCGAACACACATCCCGTTTCTTTAACTATCGGCATTCCAATCATATCATTAACGAAACTACTAAAATCAAAAAAAAACTAAAAACAAGATGGTCGCCATTAAATATTTATAACAAAACAGTAAGTGAGTCATAGCGATAATGGTATGCTGCCAGCATTCCCATTTACTTGTGTCCCATACAAAATGATAACAATCCCCTTTTTGTTAGTCCGATACCAACACTCGCTACACTAATACGTTTTAACGAAATTCCGTGATTTTAAACTTAAATAGATTATTGAAGGAGTTCAATTAATAAGTCAATAAAAAGTTTGTTCAATAATTAAATAAATAATTTTGTCCGAAAACGTTTTTGAAATCATGGCGAAAGTGTTCTATTTTTTAGTGATGTGCTTAGTACTGTTGCATGTGATATCGGCAAAGTACGTCGATAAAAGGAAATGTCCTGAAGTGAGAGCAGCGCCGCATTTTGATTTGCCACGGGTTTGTAATTTTACCTCAAAAACTTTAATGCATATTCGAACTTTTAGGGTCACAAAAACGGCCCTTGTATAGTATATATTTATAACTATTCATAGATGACATCATTTTGCGATCACCAATCGCCTGCCAAGCATAATGGTTTGTTATGTTTGTAGTCTGCTGTTATAATAGACTGTTTTTTTACATAATTATTCTACTTTTAACCAATATTCAAGCTATTTAGTGACATCTGAGACGATAAAAAGCCGCCACCTACAATCCTACATATAAAATTTTCATTTAAGGCTTTTATACTATGTAAAACCATAATTGGTGCATGTTGTGTTAGCCTGTAAGTAATTGTTGCACTTATAGACGTACTATTAAGGAATTGATTGTAAATGTATTGTGTAAATAATTGTTGGTTAACCTAAATAAATAAATAAAATACATACATAAGAAAACGCTAGGCTTCTTTTACTGCAAATTCCAAAGTCTAACAAAAAAAAATAACACGAATAAAATCAAAAGCTAGTTTTTAAACATAAATATTCATTATGTTCTTAATATCGACATTTTATTGATATTGGTTTGATTAATTTCGTGCGGAAACTAGTAATAGTAAAGTAGGACATTCTATAAGTAATAATTAGTACTCGGTAGCTTAAAATAAACCATGGTGTGTGGTCCCTCACTTACGATAGAATGCCCCTTGTAGTGTAAGGGGTTTAATGAGAAAACATAATGGATACGGCCAAGTAAGGGTGAACAACTTGACTAGTTTCATAATGCAAGGGGCAGAAATATCCGTAACCTAAGTTATAGTTTGGAATGAGTCCTTAAACCAGCTACAACAGTCGGTTTTTTTTTTTCTTGGATGGGTAATTATCAAATAATTTCTCCCGCTCTGGATGGAGCGGGAGGGCGTGTCAGACTCTTACTGACTAAAACCCACCCGTGTTCCTTCCGTTGCCTGTACGTTGCCAGAGGCCACGGTATAACAGTCGGTTACGGAGCGAATTTTGCAACTAATTGATTGTAACAATTTCGCTAATTTAAACAAATGTTAGGTAAGTATTCAATTTAGTTTGCTTGTTACAAAATTGTAGGTACCCATAAATTTGTAGCTGTTAAACTTGCTTAACAAATGTAAGCTCATGAAACTCCTTAACCACTTCATAACCATATTTGCTCTTACAGAATACTTTGTTCTGTAATAAAAGAGCATAAACTTGAATTTAAATTAACTGAAAGTCACCATTTACTTTATTGTCCTGTTCAGAAACACGAGCGCGATAATATGTTGGTCCTGTTTCCGTGAAAATTAAAGTGAAAACCGGATCAAATAGAAACTTTGTTTCGTGTACTTGCATGGAGAGAGTAAATGAGAGGTTCCTATCTTTTGAGTAAAGCAAATAAATGTTATGGATTAGACATAAACGAGCTTGATTTCAGATTACTATCAGTATTTAAACACGAGCTTTTCAATTCAAATAAATTTTATAACAAAGTTCTCAATGTACGAGTAGAGCGCCATAGTCGATGCTTGGATCAGTAAACAGTCATAAAGTCAGTTGCAAAGTCGTAATGGCGTCTCTAGACGCGCGCGACTTGCAAGCAAGCATTTATTTCAATTAAACCATTTACAGGCACTTTTGAATTCTCAAGAAGTCGGTCAGTTAGAAATATGAAGCTAGTTGCCCATTCCAAAGCGTAGTAGGTACCTATGGAGAAGAACGGACAAGAAACTCCACGGACACTCTTTTAAATAAAAAAATTGATACAAAATATTGGTTACATCATTCATGTTGAAATTATGCATGTCAGAACAATGTAAAAAGACGTGTACGTTTGTAAAAGCGTCCGTAATAAATAGAAAAAATAAACCCATAACCAAAAATTTTAAATAATTTAAAATAAGCCATGGCAGCTAAGAGATGACCAGTCCCAACTGACGGCGCCCGTTCACGAACATGACGCATGGATCAGCACCCGTTATTACTATCGAAGCTAAATTATTACGGATTTGACCCCAGCGCTACGCAATGCGGAACCATTGCGTAACGACGACAGCTACCTTAGTAATAGAAAACAACTTGTGGATCTACATCTGGGTGACGGCACTGCTCTTACATCTACTCTTACTTCAATTGAGAGAGGGGTTCCGCAGGGATCTATATTAGGCCCAATTATATTTGTTTTGTACTGTGCAGATATAATTAAATGCCTCCAGAGGTGCAAGTACCACATATATGCTGACGACGTTCAAGTTTACATATCCTTTAGACCAGATGAGTACGATAGTGCCATCAAAGATCTAAACGATGACCTACGTAGAATCGCCGCCTGGTCTGAAGAGAATTGCCTATCGCTAAACCCAACCAAAACCAAATACATGGTATTTGGCACAAGACAGCAACTAGCTAAACTACCCGCAACGTGTCACCTGGAGTTAATGGGCGAACCAATTGACAGAGTCTATGAAGCTCGAAATCTTGGTCTTATTTTGGATAAAGACCTTCGGTTCGAAAAACACGTAGTCGACTCGGTAAGGAACTGCTTTTACCGCCTGAAAGTTCTGTACAAGATTAGACCTTACTTGTCAGAAACACTACGGGAACAGCTTGTGGAAACCCTGGTTCTGTCTAGGTTGAACTACGCTGACACAGTGTACGGCCCGCGCCTGTTAGCTCGTACAGACCGCCTCATCCAAAGGGTACAAAACGCTTGTGCTCGGTTTTGTTACAATATTCCT
Organism: Xanthia icteritia; assembly: GCA_949128155.2. Lineage (NCBI taxonomy): Eukaryota > Metazoa > Arthropoda > Insecta > Lepidoptera > Noctuidae > Xanthia > Xanthia icteritia. Next base: position 6,280,923 of record OX421942.2, on the reverse strand, counting down.
CGCAGAACTCATGTAACACCTTTCCTAAACAAGCATTTTACACTAAAAATGAAACCACAACAAACAAATATCTAATCGAGTTTAATATTATTTGCTACACATCTATCTGTTTTTATTTAAATATAAAACACTTACACACTATAAAACTGATTTACATCCGTAAGACGTCCTCGTAACATAAGGTCCAGTTGAAAACCAGCGTCAGACACTAGTTGTCTGGCATTTATGCTGAACTGGGCCTATTTGGCGCAGATGTGAGGCACACAATACTGTTTTAAGCTTTCTATGTTTTATTTGTTTTTTGTGTGAATATTGTGTGCCTTGATCTGAGTCAAATAAATTTATTTTCTTTCTTTCTTTCTTTCTTTTCACCATTCAACTCAACCATTTTGAAGGGAGCTAAATGATCCAACACACGCGCCACCATCAGCGAGACATCTGAGTGAGCATGACATACTCACAGCCGCCAGGGCACATTCAAGTCAATGAAAGACATATTACCCGGTAAATGGTAGCTCTTTAGTACATAGTACTCACACCTGTGCTATGCAATTGTATAATACAAAGGAGATTGAGTTTATGCAATACAAAGATGGTCTTACAATCTTCAGCAGCTCCAGCAGTATTTTCAAAATGTTATTCAATTAGTTGTGGTTGTGGAACAGGACCAGCAATGAGCCAAGCTTTGCTTTACAAGCACGGGATTTTTTCGTTCTTGTCAAGTATTTTTGAACGTCTAGGGACGCCATTAAGACTTTGCGACATAATTCGGACGTATAGCGATCGCTATCTATGCCGAGACTGCCGCCCCAGGGCCTTTTCAGACCATTTACCGACAATTGTATTTTTTCTTTTTCTTTTACTTTTTTATTTTGTTCGAATGAAAATACTAGTTTTGTGGTAGCAATAGTTTATTGAAGGCTTAGAAAAAAAACAATTCGGTGATGATTGGAGTATTCATAAGGAATTTAAGTGGTATAAAGATTTAGTACAAAATGAAAACCACCATGAGCATGAATCTGATGACGAAAATTTTTTTTTGCGATTGTAATGAAGAAGAAGCAAGCAAAATTTTCGATGATAAAACTAAATTAAAATGATAAGATAAAATAAACACAATATTTTATTAACTTTACCAATCTATAATACAAAATCGGAAAAAGTCGGTTATTACGGAAGTACCGGAATAATTACAAAATAGCCGTTCAAATCCCGACAATTACATTATGGTCGGACCAAAAGCCGATAAATCCATATTTAAAACTAAAATTGTGGGAAAACTATCAACACTAGATTTTTTTAATCTTACCATTTGAAAGCCCTTGTTACAAGCCAAATTGACGTTATATTTGTTTAACAAACAACATAATCATTCCTACGTAAATCAATATTTTGTATTTCCTGTAAAAATACGATAAGTTGATTTATCGGCTTTTGTCCCGGACCTCCTCATTTAGAAACGGCCATAGTATGCGTCCCTGTAGCATACCTCCAACTATTGGTATTTTTAACATAAATATGCTTATTTTCGACTATTTTGGATGGACTAAATGAACTTGATTTCGGCTTGATATCCACATAGAACACTCCCGTATTCTTACCATGACAAACATACAGTATAATCGATATGCTTTTGTGACCGACGTGATTTAACGCTTTTTTTACAATCAACTGTGTAAAGATCCCTGTTTACAAAGCCCCTTCGTTTAAGAACAAGAACGTTAATCCGGGATAAAGCGTACTGAGCATCGACACAAAGCTTTGCGAGAGGAATGCGGCAAGTGTTCGGAAGTACCTGTAAATAAAACTGGGTTCTATAGAAAATACCTATCACTTTAGAGTAAAAATGTGAGGTATTCTTGGTCGTGCAAATGCCTTACTGCTTTGTCACTTTTTGTATTTCCCTGATAATTAGGTAGTAAAATAACCACCCGTGTACCTAAGTGCTTTTAATAAATAAGGATTCCCTCACCAATAATGAAGATATTCATTACTACAGGTCATAAAAGATTTAGGCATTAAGAGTGTTTTTAAGTTCTACCATTTGTAGTAACATAATCTATCTTTTCATAGATTTATGATCAGTTGATATAGTAAACGACAAAAGTCGACTAAAAGGTATACGTATGAACCGTAATTGTATGAAAAGAATACCTATAAAATAACAATAGTTCCATACAATCAACATAGAGCGATATGGTCGGTCAGGTCCGCATGCTCGCAAATACGTAGGAGGCGGAAATGGGCAGATAAACAAACGCCGTTAATTTACTCAATGAGCAACGAACTTGAATCACAATTTATTATTGAATTCATTGTCACACGCACTGAAATAATTCCAAAATTAATACTATCCTACAATGTATAGGTTCAATACAATTAGGGTTTTTTTGGTGTCCATTCATCCGCAATTTATGGCTCAATAAATTTTCAAATTGTTTAGGTAGGCATAAATTCGTGATTGAAATATGAATCATTGATATTGTTGAATGTGTAATTTTTCAAACATTCATTGTCTGGATTTCTATATACCTACACGATGATTTTAATAGATTATTTGTTTGCTTCACTCCCATCCCCGCAGAATATAAAATGTTCATCGGATTTCACCCGTTTTCCGAATAATTAATCTATTAATTAAATACATCAGATTACTTTCCTCAAATAAATAATTCACATTGATTTATGATCTGTTATTCGGACTCCGATATGTTGGTGGTAGGTATACCTTTAGTATAGTTTTCGTGGAAAGGTAAAATCAAGCATGGTTTATAACGAAGGACTTGTTTGAGAGTGAAGTTGACATGAAAAAAGGCCCCGTTGATTCGAGGAGAGGAATTCATCAAAGATAGCAAAGAAAGTTTTTGGGCATAATTTGATTTTTGTACCTTTTTCGGTGCCCTCATTCTTTCCAAGATTAGTAAAAAGGGACTAAAGGTTAACGCAATTGAAAGTCAAAGTCTACTGCTCTGATTATAACAATTGTTTCCTATATTCAACAGTGGATTGAAATCAACTTTACCAACAATTTATATACTCTTTCACAAGTTATTTTATCCATCCAAAGGTTGTTTAGTAGGTGCCCGGCAATGTACCCATATACATCACATTTCCGCTCCACCTTAAGAAGATTACCTCCATTATGTCTACCGGTAACAAGACGTATTGTTACTGGAACAAGATCTGTCATCTTAGCAAGTGTAACCGAACCGACATCTCAATAGGCATATGAATACAATACAATGATACTTTGAAAGTCAATATTTGATGACTCAATGATGCTACTTATACAATTTCACTTTCTATTTGTAAAGGATAATGTTTTCTAATGAATTCATAACGTCTTTTATATAATAGGATTGTTTGGACTTTGAGATTTTATGCTGAGATGTGCACTTTCTCGTGCGTTACTGAAATAGGTGGTTTGATGGTCAGTCGCGGCTGGGGGTTAATAGCTATGGTCATTCATAATTTATTTGATTTGACGACGAAAGACGTTGTTTTCAGCGTACCGATTTTCTAAATATCGATAATGCGCTGCGCAGTGTATTAAAGTCCTAAAACACTGTTGTACATCTTTCTGGCGTACTTACACACTACTTACGAGTACATTACTTCCCTCTGCGGCAGGCTTGAAAAAAGGTCATACTTTTTCTGGAACGATTCAGGATACACTTACGAGCAATTTTTATACTGAAGTGGAAAAGCATGCCTTATTACGACGGAAACTCTTAACTTTTATAAGCATAAACATAAACCTTAGTAAATTCGAATAGCAACGCTTTATCCAACTGCGATTTTACCGTCAACGTGAGTTGGAGGCACATGTACCTACCTACTTAAATTATAATCGTGTACCTACTGCAATTAAATCAAGACTACGTACTTTTACTCTTACAACAGTATATTTGCTTGGAGAAATATGTTATACCTTTCGAGATAAATACACGCAATCGTTATCTGAAAATGATAAAGAAACCAGATAAAGCAAATTCTCCTTTTCCATAATTTTATACGCCTAACTTCAAACGAATAGCAAAATCACGCAACACCATAAAGTAATAAGTTAAGGGTAGGCGCAAAAATTACGCGTACACCACTCGTAGCAAATTGAAATATAAAACGTTAGAAATAAAGCTCAATTTCGTTCACAGGTGCTGGGTGACTGGTACGTAGTGGAATATTATGCGAGTGCTGAAGAGGCTCTTTCGTACAGCTGTATGAAAGCAGTTTTCACCGAAGACGACCACGTTCCCACCGCAGGTCTATATAAAATAGCACCTTTTTTTAAATCTGTATGACTTTGAGACATATTGCCACCATTAGTTACGGACGTTCCGCTTGTTAAAACGACTCATTCATTCATTCATTCATTTTACATTTTATTTTCGTCAATGTCAACATGAGACTTCACTTCCATTGTTCTGAGAAGAGTCTTAATATCAGCAATACTGTTTTCAGATACTGATCGAAGTCAACGTGGCATTGCTAACACATTGATTCATAATTGTCTATTTAGTCATTATTCAGGAGCTAGGCCGGTTCAATGATTCTGTTATCTCTCTAAAACAAAACTGGGGGTCTACTCTCTAAGCGAACTCCGAAGTTTCGTAGACGCGCCCGTAACTTCGGCCGAAACTATTTCTTTTAGGGGATAGACCCCCTGTTGTGTAGTGATGCAGCTGTGACGATACCACCAAATTATAGAATAACCTCTTCAAATATTTATTCCCAAGTGAGGTTTCCAAGGCGACCTTCACCAGATCATCGGTGCAATGATCTGGTGAACGTTGCCGAAATCTAGAAACAGCAGTGAACGTCTTTCGGCATAAATGATGATGAATCACTCGTTATACCTTTTAATTACTATTTCAGATGGCTCAGTAGAATTTACTCCGGGAGTGACAATGAACTTCACGTACCGTTTCGCTGATGATCCTCTTGGGGAGAATCTACTTGGCAATATCACCTGGAGAGTGGACTTGAATGAACCAGCTCACTGGACACACGCTGAGAGGACATGTGAGGATATTAATTTAAATAACATACATTCAAAAAAACTATATTCATTTAGGAGTAAATATTTTTTTAGGCTAACAAACCTGTTTAAAAAGATATGAAAATCAATGAGAGACAAATCATATGATACTCCAAATGATGGATTATTTTCTGGTTTCATGCCAAAAGACTTACTCTTATTCATAAACGTTGATTAAAGTTAAGAGACGTTTAAACGTCAAAAATGTAAGTTTATATGGAATTTTTCACGTTTTGTATGGAAAATAAGAAAAAATATTACCGACGTGTTGATTATTAGGGGTATAAGGGTTTCATTAAGGGGGTCGAAATTTTCTTTATTTTTGCAATAGGACACTCCATTTTCGAGATGTAAGCAAAAGAAAAGAAATATATATATATATATATATATACAGTACTGTTTTTGCACCTGAAGTCGAGATGTTCGTGTGAATTTTAGTTCATGACAACTAATAGTATTCCACATTTAATACACCATTTTTAATCGTAGTTAGACAATTAAAAGTTTAGGTGAAAAACGTCAAGTTCAGAATAGCAAAATTGTCATTTTCACTAAATTAAAATCTCAGTGCCATCTTAGTGCTGTCAAACTAAAATATAGTTAAGTTGTGTCACTTTATTTCAGAATGGGAAATCATCGTTTAACAGGAAAAAAGTAAATTTTGATGATTTTTAGTCTAGTTTAGAGGCATTTGTGACAAGAGAATCGGCACCATTATCTACATAAATCAAACTATCTATATATCCTTTAAGGATGATACGGTACCCCAAGGATCCTCGTACGGACGGTTTTTCTCTTCGTCCTCTTAATATAATCCCTGGGTTGCCGCCTACGACACGACGCTCATTATTCGTAACTACCACGGTGACAATTAATTAAGTTAAGTCCCTCCGTGGTCATGGCCTTTCTTGAAGACATACATGTCTGTATAATGTGGTAACATCATGTTAGTCATTATCCTTTGTTGGAATTAACTAGCATGAAGTCGAGAGTTAGTGGTTCTACCCTTACTGTATAAGAATTGATCCTATAACCATTATAAGCAAACGTGTTACTAGTTGTAATAGTGTGTACTGTGATAAAATAAAGCTATGATTATCTTGCCAAAAAGCATAGTAGAGCCAGGTTGACCAATATATTCAACAGCTTAGGTTATTTGCTTAAAAATCTACCAAGTGTTGGACGAATTTCTCAGTTCTCCTATATTCCTCCACAAATGTGTGTCTGTTGCTATAGTCAATCTTCTAGAAAAGCATTCAATTGTCTTTTAAAATATCCATGCTACGTAAAAGTTAAACCCAATATTATTATTATAAGCCTATGTTGTCAATTCACCCATGCTCTTGCTAGAATAATAATAGAAAGGCAATAGTTACATGTTTAATTCTTTCGTCTTTGTAATATTCTCCAAATTCGAGACTTGGAAACGCTTTTCCCTTATTAATTATTATTACTAAACTCTTAGTAGGATGACTTCATCCTGATTTATTGTTCATTTTAGATTTCATCATAACTTGCATTTCCTCTTCCAGACGACGGCATATACAACACATACGTGCTAGATACGGAGTACAAAACCTGGGCCCTCCTCCTCCATTGTGCAGAACAGATGGAGGGCGAGAGGTACTTGAGTGCGTTCGTCCTCTCACGGACCACGGCGCTGCCTAAGAACGTAATGGCTTACTTACGGGATAAGCTGCCGAGGTAAGAGGATTAGGGTATCTGGTTGTTTGTTTATGTAAATAACAGCCTAGAGTAGGTATGTGTGATGTAAGGTCAAGTGATTTTTTTGTCAATAGTTGATTGTCACGATGCAACATGAAGACGGCTGAGCTACTCGAAATGGGGCAGATGCAATTTTCCAAATTATTTACCAACATAGCTTTCGCTTCGGAAATTATCCTACGGAAATGTATTACCGGGTTAAAAGTATTCTGTGCTAATCCAGGTTATAAACTATCTGTGTGGCAAATTTCATCCAAATCCGTTCAGCCGTTTTTGTGTGATTTAGTAACAAACATCCAAACACACAAACAAACAAACAAACTTTCACATTTATAATATTTATAGTAGGAAGTAGAATTTGACATCCAATTTAAATCTATCCAATAATCAAATTTTTTCAAGTAATAACATGAAAATGTAATCAGCTGTTTCAATGGTTTTGTTAGATTTTATTCGTTATCACTGTAATAAAATTCAAGGACCGTTTTCAGGAATTTGCACAGCTGTCTACGAAAAGAGAAGTACTTACTTTTAAATAGAAATCTACTCAATCCTCGATCGGTAGCGGCTGTAGCAAATGGCCAATATATCCCGTTTATTTCGCAAACTTTTTAACCTTTATTTATTGGCAATCACGTCCTCGTTTCCAAAGAGCTCTCCGTTCAAATTAACAGTATTGTGCCCTTATGTAGCTCCGATCTTAAAGCCATAACTTAGACTCACTACTGAAGTTTGACAACTGAAGCTTTAGTAAAGAAAATATGTGGCCTCTATTCTATCTCACTCAGGGCAAAATAATAGTACATTACTGCCGCGGTCTACAAAAAGGGCATTGATGCACCAAGGTGAAAATGTGGGCCGAGGCACAAAAATCAAATTATTTTAATTCACATAAACCTACAAGGCCACTTATGAAACGTCAGAAGCTAGGTGCACGGTTCCGATTAGTCGTTTCCTAAGGAGAAGAGCCGGCAAGAAACTACCACGGTTACTCTTTTAAAAGTAAATGGTATCTACAATGTTTTCAAATTACAGTGTAGGTATGAGAGGCAGTGTAGGCCTATCAACAAGTACCCAGGTACTTAGCAAGATAGAAAACATACGTGAATCCATCAATGCTTGGTTGCGGCCAAGGCTTGTATAGTACTTTTCTCAAATAATGCGCGGAAATTCAAACTTAGTAGATTAATTAAAAATTCCAATCAACGACGCACAACGATAATTTTAAACCGGCTAATAATATATGTTCATTTGCTTTTTCTTTACTTTAAACAGCTCTATTTGCAAGCCAAATCGAAATTTAAAAAAAAACTTTGATTAGTTACCTCCTTGGTTGCCATGTGTCGAAGTAAAAAGTTCGTTCCATTTTTACCCGACTACGGCATAGCCAAGGGTTTTGATTTTAGCAGTCTATGTATTTATGTTTGTATTGAAGTGTGTTCCACCGTAGCGTCTAAACTACTGAACCGATTTTGATGAATGAGGTATCAATAGATTCGTAATAATGGTCCGGGTCACATAGGCTATATAAATTCTGGATATAATATGTTGAACTTTACACGAAAATTATAGACCTCGAAAAAAAAATTAATTTAATTTTTTAAGTTTGGTAACAAACATGTAACCCACACTATTTTCCACGTCAAAGTCAAAGTCAAATCATTTATTTCAAATAGGCCCGCATAAGGAACTTTTGAACGTAAAAAATTTACAAAAAAAATTAATTGATTCTAGTCGCCCCTTTCAAAAAGGTAGTTGCACGTAATAACAAAATAATCAAAGATGTGAAGGATTGTGATTTGCGTATTAACTATCTATGATAGTTTAATTTATATTTACCTATATCTATAGCCTTTTTCGTGAACAGTTGGGTAGACAGTAAACATGTAGTTTCCATGAAAAAAGTTTTCTCGTAAGAAAATAGATGTGTTTATTTAATTTTTCAGCATGTATTTTATATTCTGCTTATGTAGGATATTGGATCGGAAATACATATCTCACAAATAAGGTTATTGTTAATGAATACATTTGTATTTACAAAGATTCATTGTAACACGATAATTCTAACGAAATTGCATGTTTCTTTTGTTATTATGCTAATTTCTTTATGTATATATTAGTACATGTTTTACCTATCATAATTAAAATTCTGGCCAAGGCTGACAGAAAACAATAAACTAACGCCAGCAAAAAACAAAGAATTTTTTCCACCTGAAAATGCAAGTTTGGCTTCAAGAGATAGTCTATTCAGCTAAAGGGATCCTAATCTTAAACCATAACCATTTGCCCATCTTAAGAAATCTAAACGGGATAAAGCAAGGGATTTATGAGACCACAGAGCATTCTCAAAGGAAAGATATGTCTATAGATTTGGGAAGCGAATGTACGAAAAGGGCTTTATGACTGTCACAAAACTTACGGGTATTGGTCAACTGTGTGAACGCTGTCACTTCATTAGAAAATTTAATATTGTTTGTTATCCATGCTTAGAAACTAAAAGTATTGAAAGTAAACTGATTAACGTTTAAAAATTAAGACCGACGCTCTGTTTGCGAAGAACAGTAAAATAAGTACTAATTAACGACCAATCAGCAATTCTAAACTGAAGATCATACTTTCATTAAAACGTATTCCCACGACCAAGCGGTACAATATGTTAATCTTACATGTAACAGTTAGTTAACTAGTATGTTTTACCTTGTATTCAGGGAATCAGGAACAAAGATACTTGATGATTGAGAACCTCCTTCTTTATAAAGTACCTAGTAAATAAATAAATATCAAAACTTTTTTTTTTTTTGACTATGTCATCTCGCAGTTGACCTCAGAAAACTCAAACTCAAACTCAAAGCATTTATTTCAATTAAACCATTTACAGGCACTTTTGAACTGTCAAGGGGTCAGTCAGTCAGAAATATGAAGCTAGTTGCCCATTCCAAAGCGTAGGTTCCTATGGAGAAGAACGGGCAAGAAACTCCACGGACACTCTTTTAAATCATAATATTATTACAAAATATTGGTTACATCAAGAAGAGGGTCGTAGCTGCTTAACCGGACTTTCCTGTAGCTGCCTTAAGCTTCTACACTCAAAGCCTCCAGCCAGGGGCAAAAACTATTCTAATTATAAACTAGGCGAGCGCTCGCTAAGGGCACCCCTGTGGGGTACGAACCTCGGCTTAGGGCGTCGCTGGGGGGAGGACAGCAAGATGGGACAGGCTGAATCAAAGATATATTATTATTATTAGTCGGGGAGATTAAAGCTACTGGCTAAGCATCGACGGGGGCTGGCGCATCGTCGAGCAAGGGTCGGGGGGGAAATATCAACTCGGCTTCACAACACGTTACAATTTTACAAACCCTGTAGTGCTTTTTGAATTTGTTGATGAGACCGTTCTCCTCCGGAGTATCCTATACTTACAGGAACCATAAGAATTCCTATCTCATGTTTCTCAATGACATTTTTCTTTCCAGATACGACGTTGACGTTAACTACGTGTTCCCGATTCCACACAAGGACTGTTCCATCAAACCAGCTAGATTCGACTACACACCTATCTTGGTGGAAGTCGACAGCAAAGTACCGAAGCGGCCGGGTGTTAGCTACAAAGTGGCTTTTGGACATTAACCACTACAGAATAAAGAGCAAAGATTTTAACATTCGATGACAACGATGGAAAGAAAAACGAAGCGCGTCCAAAAAATGTGGCAAAACCTGATACAGATTTGGAAACACGCGACGGAAAATAGCTATCGCTTGTCATATGATGTTAGCGTTACAAACATATACCTATTATTTAAAATAAAAATTGTAATACCATAACGAGCCATAAAACCTTCATAACCTATGAATGAATGTCTTGAGGAATTGCATATATTACACGGTATTTAAAATAAAGCAAGGTTTCAGAGTGATGAAACAATAAAGTCTCTTTTTGGACATGGATTTTTTTTTTACTTCAAACACCTGCTCTAATATTTAACCATTCTATTTCAATAGAACATTTTCCAGAAATAAGTATATATCTCACGTAATATTACTATCAGCTTATCTTCCATACAACCGTGTTATCGTACCATGATAACCAAGAATGTAAATATTCCCCCAACCCTACTAGGTTTTCTGATATATATTCATCCAAAGTACAGAATGACACTGAAGTTGATTGATGACAGTAAATTGAAACTAGAAGACCAAAAATATAGGTAGGTTATATTTAAGAGACCAGTCATAACGACGACGTATTAATTTCAAAAAACAAAACTGACCATGAAACAAATACAAAGCGACAACAACGCAAAGTGGAGCACCTAAGCCGATAATTAATAATTTTTAATATACCAATAACAAAAAGGATAAAGATTTTATAGTTTCACAGTTCAATGATTATTGCAAACTCAATGTTGAGAATGCCTTCAGAGAACTGATAGGGCATGCACATTGTTCTAAAGAGCAATTAGTATGCAGCGGAGGAAACGTCGATACACAGGACAATAAACGGGCACAGTCATGTTATGACATTCAAACTTGACCGTGTCTAATAGAGCTGATAATAGCCAAGCAAAATTAAAAGACTCGTATGAGTAGAACGTCATTGTAGTTGTTAAGTAAGAATTTTCACAAACCAAGGTTAAGATCGTCGATTTGAAAATCTAGAATTCGAGACGATGATCTGGTAACAGTGGTCACATGAAGTTCCTAGTGAGAAATCTATAGATGTTTATAATTATGACTGTTTCGGCTAATTAGATATCCATTTTTAGTTTGACCAAACTTAATGAGTAAGGACAACGATGAGGATTTGTCCGATACATGAATGTACGAATAATTTAGATATGCAAAATAGTGGATATGGTTTACATACGTTATAAGAACTACTGAAAGTTTATAGTTTATTATAACTAATTATATACATTGTAACAGCGATTGATTCGCTGTTACAATAATTCACGCCTCTCCCTTATAACCTAGGCCAAATATTTTTTGATATTCGGATAGGTCATTATCTTTTTTTTTTTTTTTTGCGTGCTAATTTATCATATAACTTCTCCCGCTCTGGGTGGACCGGGAGGGCGTGTCAGACTCTTACTGACTAAAACTCACTCGCGTTTCTTCCGTTGCCTGTACGTTGCCAGGGGCCACGGTATCCCTTTCGGGCTTTCCCGCAACCCCGGCAGGCATCGGTCCTGTCGGACCCCTTCATTTGCTGACATCTCTTTGAGGCGCGCGTGGAACACAACGCGCCGTTGACCCGGGCCTGGTCCTTATCGGACGGCGAGCTACCCATTGCTCACGCGTTCTGCCTCCTCCTTCGCGAGCATTACTGCTTCGAAGAAGAAGGTGACGGCTTCCCATGCCCTCTCGCTCCGTACCATGGCTTGGACCAGGGTCGGACGTGAGAGATCCCCGCCACCGATCGCTTCCACGAGGACACGGTGATGCTCTGCCCAAGCCGGGTAGACCTCCGGCGTATCTACCGTGTCCTCCGGGCGATCCACGCAGTGATGACACCTGGGCGTTTCCTCCCGCCTGATACGAAACAGGAACCTCCCGAAACAACCATGTCCAGTTTCGGGAGGTAGCTCATGACCTAAAGAGGTGTTATCAAAAATATGAATAAAAAATCTCGACTAATTGAAAAGTTATGCTAAAACCCGCGAAATCTCGCGGGTGTTCTGGTGTCAAGTTCTGATTCCTCTCCTACTAACCACTATTAAGAGAAAATCCTGTACGAACCATCTTTGAACTTGAGAGTTGACCTTGACATATCTCAATGACACAGTATGAAGATTTTAGTCCTGGTGGTAGCTGTTGTTCCTCTATTATCAAGTACTAGTTTTACAAAGTCGTAGTTTTGATTAAACTATCTATAAGCCTTTGTGTACAATATGATTTAGATTTTAAGTCTTGGAACTATAACTTGATTTCCAGGGGATCAGCTAATGATACTTTTATTGATAGCTAAATACTGTAATAATAACAATTATTATAACAACGATCTGGATCATGAATGAAAAAGGTAAATAAAGAGGAAGGTCAGTGTCTAGATGTCTACGATCATGGTATATTGCTGGATATTTTATAGCGAGCTTTCAATTGAAAGATGAGACTTGACAGAAATATAGTAAAAAATCACAAAAACATACTCGGCCCTAAACAAATCAGTATCGTCCTTAACGCATATCCACTGAAAATAATGCATATATTCTGTGGCAATGTTTTAGTAATTCAGGCGTCTTGCGCAAAGCCTTCGTTATAAGTATGAAAGGAACTGAGCGCCATTTTTTTCATGATAACATCACAAACATGGGTGAGGTGCGAGCGTGTGTCTATTTTTCTGTGATTTTCCTGTGCTTCCAAATATCTACTGCTAAGGTTAGTATTAATCACAAATCTGTCTACTTTACCTAATGATTATACGATAATGAATACATAATATTTATTTTTAAGTTATTTTCATAAATTTTAAAATGGAATCGGTACGAAAATATATATCTAGGTGTTGAAATTTTTCTGATTATTGTATTCAGCGTGATATTTTATGATTTTCTAAATTCGATTTGATTTCTATTAAACTTCTTTTTTCGCCAAGGATTTTGTGTTAAGTTTAACCACCAATTTTCTCCAGCCCTTCTTTGGGGACCGATTCTGGTGCGACCTATTATGTGACGACGACGATGGTTCAACAACGACCACCGTCAGCTCAGAGGACTACTTCGACTCTTGGTGTGACGACTGCCCCACTCGTCGGCCCAGACCTGTAACTACTCCAATACCACCAGCCTTCCCAAACCCTGGGTTGCCTGGACCTCCTGGATTTCCTGGAATGCAACCGGGGCCAGTCAATTATATTATGATGGGCTGTAAGTGTAACTAATACTATTTATTAACGCGCGTTTAACGCGAATAACTTCTTCGCGTTTTCTTAAGTACTCTGCTAATATTCGAACTGCAGTAATTCTATACCATTATTGAACGTAGGTAACATCATTATTATTATAATAGAAAGATCAGTAGTTAGACGGACACATATTTGGTCTTTCAACTGCGAGCAAACAGTTCCACCATGGTTCAATATAGTGACCATGAGGTAGACAAGTCCACAAGCTCCAGTGATCGCATTACCTTGCCTTTCAATTGACAGCTGGAAATTTTATGCCATTTGCTTTTGAATTCAAAATATGACCCAACTAGTTTGGAGATGGGTCGATAAGGGTGATCCTTATTTAGCAGGCAACAATTCTTGCACCGTTTTATGGAACACGCTTCGATGCAGATGCGTTGTACCATGTCAGATATCCATTAACGGGTCCTTATAAATTGTTACTTTAGCTTTCAGATGTCTAGGATCTGTCTTGTTTCAAGAAGAATTTGTTAGTTGGGGTCGGAAACACTTGTTTGTTTCTTCCATTCTCCCTTGTCAGCTGTTCATTCACTCCTTTTGAGGCTTCCGTACGTCTGAATGAAAAAAACGGAACCCTTATAGAATCACTCGTGTGTGTCTGTCACAGTCAATTTTCTCCGAATCTAATGGACGGATTAAGTTGAAATTTGGTACACATTTGAATTTTTGTGACCCAAACACGGACGTGTAAGGTAAATATATATATTTTGAATATGGGGGTCACTTTTGGGGGGCAAATAAGAAAATTAAAAAATAACTTTTGCCAACTATACCGTGCGACATATCAAATGAAATGAATGGCTTACTGTGAGGGTTTCAAAAATATGTTTTTATAATTTTAAAATAATATAGTTTTAAGTTATTTAAGAAAATAGATGAAAATTTACCATTACCCTTATCTCCGAAACTACAGAGCCTAAAATATTGAAAAAAAATACAGAAAATATTTCAATACTTAAAGATTACAGGAAAACCTATAAGAAGTCAATGGTTTTAAAATTACATGGCAAATCTCTCAATATTATGCATACAAACTAACATATGCAGTTGTAATGTTTGGAAGGACATGTTTTTCAACCACGATTGTTTTGTTGTATGTTGACTTGAAAGAGCATGGCAGTTGAGAGTATGTCATGCTCACTTAAATGTCTCGCTGATGGTGGCGAGTGTGTTGGATCATTCAGTTCCCTACAAAATGGTTGAGCTGGATGGTGCTGATCCACGCGTCATGTTCGTGAACGGGCGCCGTCGGTTGAGACTGGTCATCTCTTATCTGCCATTGCTTATTTTTAATCTTATATTTTTAATCGTTTTTGATTATTATTTTATTTTACATTGTTCTCACATATAGAAGCAACAAAAGTATTGTACCCAGGATTTCGTAATTTCTATATTTAAAAGAGTGTCCTTGGAGTTTCTTGCCCGTTCTTCTCCATAGAGATCTACGTTTTGGAATGGGCAACTAGCTTCAACTTTCTGACTAACTGACCGACTCTTTGACAATTCAAAAGTGCCTGTAAATGGTTTAATTGAAATAAATGCTTTGAGTTTGAGTTTGATGTTGAGTTTGTTCTTGGGATAAATTCATCCCAGCTACGGAACCATTCATTGTGCGTGGTCCGACGCGCACTTGGCCGGTTTTTCTTTCATATAGTTGCTCACAGGATCTATCCATCTATGCTTTGGTCTTCCTCCCCTCTACATTCATCAACTTTTATGCTCATCACTCTTTAAGTTACAATGCATTTCATCCCTCCTCGGCCAGATGCCCCAAGACAAATGATTCCCTTTCAATTAAATTCCATTTTTATATGTATATTGAAACAATTCAAATTCAAAATATTTTATTTCACATGGGCACTTATGAAACGTCAGAAGCTAGGTGCACGGTTCCAACTGGTTTTTTTCCTATGGAGAAGAGCCGACAAGAAACTCCACGGTTACTCTTTTAAAAATAATTGGCTTTTACAATATTTTTAAATAACAGTGTTATTAGGTATGGGAGGACAGTGTAGGTCTTTCAACAAGTACCAGGTACTTAACAGAATAATGATGGTCAATAAATCTACAGTCCACTAAGCCTACAGCGTTCTCACATTCACAGAATAGAAAATAATCTATCTAAAGATTAAATTACTTGTTACAATTTTCCGATTTTTAGCGTAGAAAAATCAAATAATATGTTCGTGAAGTAATCGGTTGGTTGCGAAATCAGTCATGAATGGTTCTGGAACTTTGAACACGGGAAATTTCATGACAACCTATTTCTATATGACCACTATAATGCAAAAAATATCAAGCTTGAGTGATTGATGGATTGCTGGTAACAAACATTACACATACTCGTACTTGTCGGCAATTTATCGCAGTTTGCACGCTCACATTTTAAATGGAAAACATTCGGTACTTCCTTTTATTTATTTTACTACTGTATGTTAGAAACGTCAAGAAAATTACAAACGGAATTAATAAATTACTAAAGCAAAAGTTTAAAGAACTTATAAATAATAATAATTGCAAGTACCTGGTAGGTACGCTACGATTTCATGCTAGAATACTACTAATAGCATTTGAACAGGCTGTAGATACTAAGTGACTCTAACTAAAGGTTATTTTTCAATAACAGAGTAGTAATTTAGTCTGCAGTATGTAGTATAAAAATATACAATGGAGCTTACACCTTTTATAAACGACGCAGTATAAACGACGCCTTTTATAAAAGACGTAGTATCACTACGTTTTTGCATTTCCCGACCATTTAGTCCAGATTTACTTATATTGTTTTTATTTTCGGCATCATTAAGGCTAACTTAAGGTCTAAAATAAACTAAGAATAATTTCCCTAATATAATTTTGTTATTAGAAACACAGTGTTTACCTGGTTTTAAATCAGTACCCTAATTACGTATTACACGATCAATTGGAATTTGAATCGTTTTGAAACAAATTGCTGATCCATTGCTTCAAAAGTTCGAAAACAAAATTTGCTGTCAAAATTAAACAAATTTGTCGTAATCGTTCACGAAAATGTGTTGCGTAATTAGATAGCAGTAATGGCATATAGGTACTTAGGAACAGTACATAGTTTCCAACAACGACTATTTTCCAAGTTATGTTATTTAGCCTTGGTCTTGTCTATTCACACAGTGTTTAATGATTGACAAGCATAACATTTTTAATGCAATTTATTCTAATGGCATTGTTATCATTTAAATTTTCTTCGTCCGTAATATATTCATTCTTCATGTGACCTGAGTCACATTTATGTTATGACTACAATTCTATTCAGGGACCATCTCAATTCATATTATTAAAAGACATGTCGTTAAAAAAGGATGGGTGATTCATTAGTAGTATAATTGCAATCAGCAAGCCAACTTTGGTAATTGGTAAATATTTATATAGACATTATTGGTTATTCTTGGCACATTCAGCAATGTTCAGCAGTGGACTTTTTCGTGTTCATAGAGCATCATAGAGCTCTAGATAATAATTGTACCTATACATAAGTTTAGTAATAATATGATAAACATTTTTATTACTATTATTGAAAAATATTACAATTTCAGCTCCCCAAAACGGAGGCGGCTTCAGTATGGTTCCGAATCCAAACAGTGGAGCGTGGAGCTTCTTCTGGAACCCTTTCGGTGGTCCACCCAACGCCACACCAGCGCCTGTTTCCCCACCCACTCCTGCTGCGGGAGCCCCTGCCGCTGCTGCAACGACTGCAGCACCAGCAGCAGCAGCACCAGCAGCAGCAGCACCAGCAGCAGCGGCACCGGCTGCCCCAGCCGCTCCAGCCGCCGCAGCAGCCCCAGCTGCCCCAGCCGCCCCTGCTGCAGGCAGGAAATAATTTTACGTAAAGTCTTTCCGCTCATTTAGTGACGATGCACTGAATTTTACGCAATAAAAGTAAAGACGCAAGTGTCTTTACTGAAAGACTGAAGGCACAAATGCGAGCGCTGGTTGTCCTTACGCATCTAATTGTAGCATGTTCTGTTGGTGATGGATCTTGCTTGATGCCTTTGTTACTACAAAAGGATTCTCCTCAACGGTGCTAGATACGGTCTTGAATTTAAATATTATAATTAACATTTTACTTTGATGCACCGATATGAGATGATATCTGGGATGTACAGACGCCGCCACATCAACCTACTACAATCTGTCAAATTTATTTAATAGATTTTCAACTTTATCACTAAAGTATAAGGTTCAAAGTTGATTGGGAAAATTTGACAGTTTCGGGTAGGTTGACGTGCTGGCGTCTGTACGTCGATGGTATATTCAGCGGCAAGCGCCATGCAGTAGTTTTCCAAGCGTGGCACTATTTAAGCGGATAGACTTTAATATTCGTGATTGTGCCTTTTTTAGCTCATAAGATGTGCCTTAGTCATTACTACGATTGAAGGGTAATTTGTGTTATCATAAAAATCATTTTGAATTTTGTTGTTTGATGAAGATTTGAAATTGTTGAGATAAGTTCTTAGTGAAGAAATAAGATGTTAGTGGTTGAAATAAGCAAATTCATAAAGAAATTAAACTAGTAAGCTTTACCTTTGATTGAGTAAAAATGTAATGTGCATTTTACTTGCATGTTGAAATGATACATTGCAATTAGTATTCGATGGAAAATAAACTTTCTCATAGATTTCACAGAACTAAACAGAAGTTAAAAAAATGATGAAATTAATGAAGAGGATTGATGTTACCATAATTATTATTTAAGTTTGTTTTACGTTTTGTGTACGACAATTGATTTAAAAATAGCTGTAATGGTGTTTTTAAATAAAATAAAAATTCATAAGATCGAGGGCGAATTAGTGTCTGACCTATTATGATTATTTCATTATTTTAATAAATAGGATTTATAGCATTGCTGGTACACAGGCCTTCTCTCTTCCAAAGGGAGTGGGCTGTTATCTACCACTCGGGTCCAGTGCAGGTTGGTAAACGTCACATGTCTTCGAATTTTTGGTTCTTGGACATCACGATGTTTTCCTTCACCGTTTTGAGAGCAGTGGTGATGAAATTATTAACACACAGTAAAGCGCCTGCCTGGGTTCGAACCCACGACCTACAACTCGTAAGCTGGGGCCGTTACCACTGGGCCACCTGGTGCTAAATAAACGTAAGTAGGTAAATTAAATCCTGATTGTGAAACTAGAAGAACAGAAACGAATTTTTGAAAGGTATTACTAAATCGACGTAAATTAGGAGGTAATAAACATTCTGTAAAGAATAGTGTTTGATTATAAGCCTGATAATCAAAAATTGTTAGTTAGGTAAGTTTAAACTTTTCGTGGGGTGTTTCCAAAAACTATGAGATCAGCAGCACTGCCAGCAGATTAATAGCACAAGCTGAATACAATCTGATTTCAGTGATTCAATTTATTATTGTTGACAAACCACAGCCTAATGTTAAATTTAATTTTGTAGTTATGTATTCACAAACAACTTACAACAACTGTCATACAAAAGAATTGCCAAAGTTAAGTGGCAATGGGCAGGGCACATTGCTCGCAGAACAGATGGCCGATGGGGCGGAAAGGTTCTGGCCGGCATTCTCTACATAGATAGCGATCGCTATGCGACTGAATTCGGTCGCAAAGTCGTAATGACGTCCATAGACGCGCGCGACGTGCTTCACAATCGATCAATCGATCGTATATCAATCGCTATGTATGTCGAGACTGCCGCCCCTGGAGTGGCGACCGCGTAACGGAAGATGTAGCGTTGGAAGGCCTCCCACAAGATGGACCGATGGCTTTTTAAAGGCCGCAGGAATCCGCTGGATGCGGGAGGCACAGAATCGGTCGAAGTGGCGGTGCTTGGGGGTGGCCTATGTCCAGCAGTGGACGTCTTTCGGCCGATGATGATGATTTCATACAAAATATCTATAACATAATCATCTTCACTGCATCCATCACCTGCCCTTACCCCATTTTATTTGGGTTCGGCGGTTGTGTTCATCATCTTGTTATTCCTTCTATATCTTCGGGTAAGGTAGGGTTCCGTACCTCAAAATGAAAAAACAGAACCCTTATAGGATCACTTTGTTGTCCGTCTGTTTGTCAGTCTGTCAAGACCCTTTTTCTCAGGAACGCGTGGAGGTATCAAGTTGAAATTAATATAAAAAACGTAGGTGTTTTATTTTAGAGCTCCAAGACGACGGCTATAGTTTCTTCAAAGACCTATTTTTCAAATTCCTCGAAGCCCCTGTTCCCTCTTAAAGCTCAATCCAGGTGAGTTGAGTTTCAATAATATAAAAGGCTACCTACTAACTCGCTTGCTCTGCGTAATGATAGCTGCATATTAAAATAAAGACTGGCCAAGTGCGTGGGACCACGCATAACGAAGGGTTCCGTAGTTGGGATGAATTTATCCCAAGAACAAACTTAACATTGTAGTTGAAAAACATGTTCTCTCATACGAAATGTTTGGGAGAACATGTTTTTGCAACTGCAAATGTAAGTTTAGTTTTCCTATTAATTTCGTTATACTACTGCCGTGATTCTTTTCACATATCCAAAATCAACCATTTATCTGGCAGGGGGCCCCTGCAGCTAAATGGTTGGTTGCTAAACACTTGACTCTTTAGGGGTATGAGGAACAGGGTGTTCACTTATACTCCATAGAAAAGGGAGGATCCTCCGACCAGACGGGACGACCTTTCCAACGACACCCCACATCATGGTAGACGAGAAAAAAAAAACACATCCCCACTTTGAGTATAGGGGAGGTACCCTAAAAAAAATTTTTTATCATGATTCTGTTTTACAACTTTGTCGACTTGATTAATATGTATACTCATCCCAAATTACAGCTATCTAGTTCTAAAAGTCTCTGAGCTAAACCCTGGACAAACAGACAGATAGACAGACATACGGACATAGCGAAACTATAAGGGTTCCATGTTGACTACTGAACCCTAAAAGGGATGCTACAAGTGACCTGGCATAAAAACGTTCATACGCGTTTGCAAATTAGCACAGGAAGTGATATATCATAACGCAACAGTTAGCACAGTCGATAGCATTGCTGAAGCATTTGTAGTTTTTTCTTCAACGTATTAATTCATTTGTTAAGGCATTATTAATTATTACCAACATAAAGGTAAGGCCGCATAGGAATGCAATATACAATATCTGCATGCAACAATAGATCCACAGGTAGATTTGCCGTTTCCTCTGTCGCTTAAGAGGGAACAGGGCCTGCGAGGAATTTGAAAAATAGATATTTGAAGAAACTATTGCCCTCGCCTTACCTGAAGTCTGCCTCCGTAGAGTGCGATAGGGACAGCTGCAGCTCAGACCGATTATATTATGATAAAAAAAATAACGAGATCGACATTTCGTATTCCCCTTTTTTCTCTTCGAAAACTGAGCCAATTCAATTAATTTTACATTCAAATTTTAAGAAAGAGTATGTCTAGGTTCCTATCATTTTCTTTTATGTTAATTTTTTTTTATTTGTCTGGTAGTCCTCTAATCGCGGCGATAAAAATGGGGCATTTTTGTAATTTTTGGAGGATCATTTTCTTTACCAATACGTTGCTGAAAAAAAGAAATAACAGGGACGTGTCTACAGCAGACCTTGATTTTATGAAAAAAAAAATATTGCTCTAGAGGCAATATGCAGGAAGAAAAGATGGGAATACATTTGTATGGAGAATCGCAGGCCCTGTTCCCTCTTAAGTAATTAATTCTGCTGCATACGGACTATGGTGCTTCGAATAAGTGAAGTACGTTCCCACGTTCTGAACTGAAGTATTTCATCGGTATTTGGTGATGTTACAATTGGTCCTGGGATCTAATTATAACTTTAACTCTAGTTTGTCTACAAAAATTACTCTTTTTTATTGACAGAGAGTTTAGTTTGTTGTAAGGACATAAGAGGTTGATACAGCCCATGCTATTGACACTATTATATTTTTGTCCAGCCTTGGGCTCAATTTTATGCCGGGTACCACATCTTACGTAACCAATGTAAGTATGGGTAATTCCAAAATGATGACAGTTCCAAACATTGTTTATACATTAAAACAAATGTATGTCATTGTCCATTCAAAAGTAAAAAAAACTGTGTTTGAGTGCATCGGGAATGCTGAGCACGTATAGCAAGCGCCATATTTAGCCTCCTGCCCAGATGGCATGGCGAATTGCTGTATCGGTTTGTTTGAAATGAATAAGTACTCAATACTAAATACTTAATGCTGGTTATCGTTCAAGGTTGACAGCCTCAAAGAGATGTCAGCAAATGAAGGGGTCCGATAGGACCGATACCTGCCGGGGTTGCGGGAAAGTCCGAAAGGGATACCGTGGCCCCTGGCAACGTACAGGCAACGGAAGGAACACGGGTGGGTTTTAGAAGTAAGAGTCTGACACGCCCTCCCGCTCCACCCAGAGCGGGAGAAGTTATTTGATAATTTCCCAGCCAAAAAAAAAAGGTTGAATTTGTTTTGTTTGATGGTATTTGTTTCTATGTTCTTTTGTTTGGGACTGTATCCAGATGATTTGTTGAATCCAAAATGTGATTTATATGTTCATGTAGGACTTGCATGTCCCACATGACAAAAGTCATTCAATTCAAAATTCAAATTCAAAATTCAAAAGTCATTTATTCAAACTAGGCTGAGAATCAGCACTTTTCGAAAGTCAAAATTACATAAGACAGTCCCCCAAAACGCCCACCCTTCACCACTTCCTAGTGCTTTAGCTGGGAAGAAGAAGTGGCGCAACAAACTCCCCAGCAGCACAGCTGTCTGTTCAGTTAGAAAAAAATGATTCTGTATAATAGTATGCAAAATGATATTTACATTACGCAACACAAAACATAATTTAAATTATAAAATTAATAGCCATATGACTGCTAGCACACGCCAATATACCAACCAAAAACACCGAGAACTATACTCAAGCAGAAATAAAAATAACTTAACGAAAACATTATCTAAATAAAAAGCCTCCAGACATAAAGGGCGTGCCCGCTTACATATAGCTGTAACTAGAAGTTATAATTGATAAACTAGGACCATCGAGGTAAATTAAAAAATTATCGAGGCCGCTAGTTAACCACATATTGCAATAATGCGTAGATTATGTCAACAATAAATGAAAATAAAATAAATTGACTTATAAAGTAAAATTATAAACAATGATATCATATTACATTGATTATTTGTCTCGTTTTTGAGATGCAAAATTGGTAAAATTTGAGTAAAGGGAGTAACAATATAAATGTATATAATACCTACATGTCACTTAGTAGGTACTTATCTTTGTGGAAAGCCTATAAAATTTTCTTCGTTGTCCATTCGGTATGTTCAGTAGAAACCAACAAAATTTTATAAATGCATCGTTCAACAGCAGCAAGTACCTACATACAGGATCAACAACAATGTATAATTTTCAAATTAAGGGCAAGGAATAATAGTTGCATATGCATAATAATACCTGTTCCATGCAAAATATAGTGTAACAAGTAACACTGGTGTCGAAACTAGTTTGCCTTCCAAGAGACCATGACGAACCTCTCGGGTTACCTCTCCAGTGCTCTGATTGTTGCGTTGCATTGGACAGGAATATACAACGTTTTTGTTAGTATGGAGAAAAGCTGACACACTTCTGAAAGGTTTTAATAAAATAAGACTTAATGCAAAAAACATTGAAAAAGAAATATTGAAAACTGACAAAGTTATTCGATAAAAAAATAATACTGTAAGTATAGTAAGTTCGTTGGCATTTAAGTTCGAATTATGTTTTTTTATTTTAAATTGAATCACAGAAAAATAATGGAAAAAAGGGTAAATATTGGCTACGTAAAAGAAATGTTGAAGTTCGACAGCTTGATTCGAAAAAGAGGGAAAATAATAATTGAATTGATTCCCAGTCATTTAAGTTTCATAGTCTAGGTAGAAGACTCGTGGCTAAATAATAACAGTTGCACAGGGCGCACGAAGGTTAAGCTACGCTTGCCAGGGTCGGTTTGTGGATGGGTGACCATCCATTACATATTGAGACATCTCCATGCCTCGGAAAGCACGTTAAGCCGCTGTCCTGGCTGTCATTCGTAGATCTTTGACAGTCGTTACGGGTCAGTAGCCCAAAAGTCTGACAAACAGACTACCAAGGGGTATCGTGTTACCCAGTTCCTGGGTTGTGCGGGTCAGATAGGCAGTCGCTTCATGTAAAATACTGGTATTCAGCTGGATCAGGTTAGACCGGAAGCCGACCCCAACATAGTTGGAAAAAGGCTAGGCAGATAATGAGTCTAGGTAGAAAATTGGTTACCTACTTATAAAAGGCTTAGTCTATGTAGGGTATTAACTCCTAGTCTTACTAATTAAGTAACGTTGTCCTACTTAGCGAGTAGTAATTAGCATACGGCCGCAATATTTAGGTAAAGGCTAGTATGAGAATATTAACTTTTTTAACATCTTGATAGATGAATTTAACAGAATAATTAACCAAAATCTAAAACGGTTTCTGCACGAACACAGGTATAATTTTTATTGGATTGGAAAAGTACCCTGGATACACATTGGGCACGCCACTATTGCGGCGATAAGTCCCCTCTTTGAGGAGTGGCTAGAGAGGCGCCACGGCGCCCTCACCTTCCGCCTGACGCAGGTCCTCACCGGACATGGTTGTTTCGGGAGGTTCCTGTTTCGTATCAGGCGGGAGGAAACGCCCGGGTGTCATCACTGCGTGAATCGCCCGGAGGACACGGTTGAGCATACGGTGGAGGTCTGTCCGGCTTGGGCAGAGCATCGCCGTGTCCTCGTGGAGGCGATCGGCGGCGGGGATCTCTCGCGTCCGGCCCTAGTCCAGGCCATGGTACGGAGCGAGAGGGCATGGGAGGCCGTCACCTCCTTCTGCGAAGCAGTAATGCTCGCGAAGGAGGAGGCAGAACGCGTGAGGGAGAGGTAAACTTCGCGCCCTCACGCCCCTAGCCGCCGCAGGAGACGCCCTGGGCGTCGGGAATCGCAGGCCGATTCCCGGCCACCGTAGGCGCGGGCTTGCGGACGGTGAGCAATGGGTAGCTCGCCGTCCGATAAGGACCAGGCCCGGGTCGACGGCGCGTTGTGTTCCACGCGCGCCTCAAAGAGATGTCAGCAAGTGAAGGGGTCCGATAGGACCGATGCCTGCCGGGGTTGCGGGAAAGTCCGAAAGGGATACCGTGGCCCCTGGCAACGTACAGGCAACGGAAGGAACACGGGTGGGTTTTAGTCAGTAAGAGTCTGACACGCCCTCCCGCTCACCTCATAATTTCCCAACCAAAAAAAAAAAAAAAAAAGGGTGGATACACATCTGACGGAAAATACGTCGGGCGTAATTTCGATAGTATGTTCGACGCACTAACGCATCATCGGTTGAGTGTGTAAGGTTGAATGTTTTATTATCTACTTGTCCGTTCTGGCGTTACGCGACCGACGATACGCGACGCAACTTCCGTTAGATGTGCGAGTACCCTAAATGTAATTTAGGGTACTTTTCTACACACAAATCATAATGGACGATGGAACGAGATTAATTTTAAAAATCCAATATCTGTATCCCGGATTTTGACGTTAAAATTTCCGATTTAAACACTGACCTTTACAGAATACTAATTTATCCCAAAGAAGGACGTATCTTTATAAAATATGGATGGTTATTCGATCGTCATTTACCGTGTGTTTTAATTTAAATTAAAACAAAATCACTTCATACATCGCGTAACCATTTACTGTCATGCAACTTACACCGTTTTTGTCATTCACATCATGTTATACCTACCACAGATTATATATATACACCACACATAATAATACAGATAGGACACTCCGCAAAATAATTTAAATAAAAAGCAACTTTTGTGACGACACAATAAAGTGCAATTCAGGTCGCACAGCGCTTATTACTGACAGTTATTATATATTCACCTAGAAGTTGCCTCTCTTTCTATCGCGTAACTCTTATATCTTATTTATTTATTTAATACTTCAAGCACAGAAATGTACAGAGGCGGACTTAATGCCATAGGCATTTTCTACCAGTCAACCTTTGGGTGATGCAGAGACAAACAGTGGTAGGTGCAATTACGAGAAATTGAGGAATATTTTTAAAGTAACTCATATACTAAAGATACACATATACCTATTACAAACTATTAATATAATATATATGCCTAATTATATATAAATATAAGCACAAATAAATATACATAAATACTCGAATATACTATAATGACACTGCCAGCTTCTTATGAATGTGCTCGCGAACTTTAATTTTAAAGGATAATCGGTTGGTTGCCATCCTGATTTCCTGGGGGAGCGCATTCCATAGAGAGATAGACTGAATGAAGAAGGAAGAATGAATGAAGTCTGTGCGGTGAGTGGGACATTGAAGAACGCGATTATTTGATGACCGTAGATTTTTACTGTGGTTGTCACAAATGTACTGAAAGTGGGGGGCTAGATAACTAGGGGAAGTGGGTGAGTGAAGAAATGAAAACAAGGTGGTTAGCGCCCTTTGCTCTCTGCGTTGGCGTATGGGAAACCACTTTAGAAGCGACCGAATAGTCATATAGTAGTCTTCTGTCTTCTTAGATATAGTAGTCTTCTGAATACGTTACGCCTACTGAATTCGACAAGTCGAGCCCGCTGCGTTCCAACTTGCAGCTAAAATGCGGAATGTCCCATCTGTATTCATCGGTGGTTATACATACCTTGTAATTACAGAGCTTCGCACTTCAACCTACGTGTTCCTGGTTTTAAACACAGAATGAACATTAAAACGACCATACGAATTAACATAAACAAAGTGTTATTACTTCGCTTTATCAAAACCTCGTAATTAAGGAGAAAGTAATATAACACATATCATCACGCCTGTATTCCCCGATGGGTTAGGCAGACGTGTACCTATAGTATACCCAAACTTTGCCAGTCAAGGAGAAAGTGTTTGAATATAACACATATTTGGGAGATGTACTCAACGCTGGTCCTGCTCCACAAGCATAAACTAATTGATCAGCATTTGAAAATACCGTTGGAGCTGCTGAACATTTTAAAAAACTATATTTGCATTGTATAAATACAATCTCTTAGCATTGTATAATTGCATAGCACATGTGTGAGTACTATGTACCGACTTTAAAGCTACCATTTAGGTACTGGGTATGTCTTTCATTGACTTGAATGTGCCCTGGCGGCTGAGAGTATGTCATGCTCACTCTAATGTCACGCTGACGGTGGCGCGTGTGTTGGATCATTTAGCTCCCTCCAAAATGGTTGAGCTGAATGGTGCTAATCCATGTGTCATGTTCGTGAACGGGCGCCATCAGTAGGGACTGGTCATCTCTTAGCTGCCACGGCGATTTTAATTTAATTTAATGTTTGAATTAGTTTTTATTTTTATTTCTAACGGACGCTTTTAATGTTTTGAATCGTTCTCACATGTATAACTTCAACATGAATGATGTAACCAATATTATGTAACCATATTTTGATTTAAAAGAGTGTCCGTGGATTTTCTTGCCCGTTCTTCTCCATAGGTACCTACTACGCTTTGGAATGGGCGACTAACTTCATATTTCTGACTGACCGACCCCTTGACAATTCAAAAGTGCCTGTAATTGGTTTATTTGAAATAAATGCTTTGAGTTTGAGTACACGTATCATTTTATTGTATGGAATATACACTAGAAATTAAAAGTCACACGAAAGGAAACCTGGTGAACAAAAGGGAATTTTCTAATGAAAATTTATAAAACTTGGATGAAGACAAGTATTCTGGATGCAATTTTTTTCGACGAGTTCACAACTTTGATTGTCTACTAGATGACATTTGTTATAATGATCTTTCGTTATAATTATAACATTATTTATACGTTTTTATTTTGTTAATTGTATTTTTTGGTTCAAGAAATGTGTCCAAATAAACGTTATTCTTTCATTATTTTTATTAAAATTGACTTCCTATTCTATCTAACTTACCAACATCACTAATACGTTCTTATCGATTTAAAAGTAACTACTTATCTTACAATGTAACGAGGTTTCTGTGTTCCACTCCATGATTTATTTGAGAGTAAAGAGATAAGAAACCAGTTCCATGAACAAGGAGAGTCTTAGTTGAGTCTTTATTTTTATTTCACTATCTTTGCATATTTCATCTTTGTTACTTCTGCAACATTTGACTACCATTAAATTGTGAGGTTACTGCACGCTTATCTCTTTTATTTAAAAGTCTTTTTCGTATCTATTGTAATTCATTGTACGAATCGTCCAAGATTTAATTTAATATTTGCAAATGATTTTGTACCACTCAATAAATTCTTGGACTGTCTAGAACGTTTATCATTTGAATGAATCAGAATCCTGTTTGTATGTTTATAAAAGGTGTAAGCTCCATTGTATCTGTGTATACCGAAATACCTATAAACAAGACTAGACGATACCAATTAGGTATCGTGGCTTTTTCCCAACTATGTTAGGGTCAGCTTCCAGTTTAACCAGATGCAGCTTGAAAATCGTCTACTTTTACAATGTTCGTAAACATGTGAGCACCATGTATCTATCACATAATTAGTATATCTGTTGTTGCTTAATTTTTAATTATTAATTCTTTTTACCTATTGTGGTTTAATAATTTTATTCTAGGTGTATCGTCCTCACATATAACTAATGTACTTACTTATACATTTTTTTTTTTTTTTTCGACTAGGGCATCTCGCAGTTGACCTCAGAAGAGGGTCGTAGCTGCTTAACCGGACTTTCCTGTGGCTGCCTTAAGCTTCTACACTCAAAGCCTCCAGCCAGGGGCGAAAACTATTCTAATTATAAACTAGGCGAGCGCTCGCTAAGGGCACCCCCTGTGGGGTACGAACCTCGGCTTAGGGCGTCGTACTTATACAAAATATTGTAAAACATTTTAAAAGAGTAACGGTGGAGTTTCTTGCCCATTCTTCTCCATGCGAAAACTACCTTTTGGTGGGGCGACTAGAATCATTTCAATTTTTTTGTAAATTTTTGACGTTCAAAAGTGCCTTATAAGGGCCTATTTGAAATAAATGATTTGACTTTGACTTTGCAGCTGAATGCCAGTATTTTACATGAACCGACTCCCTATCCGAATTCCACAACCCAGACTGGGTAATACGATACTGTTGTAGTTGTAGACTGAGTTCCTTAATAAATATTAGGATTGCTAAGGAAAAAGAAAAACGTAGACGTGTGTGATGGTTGCTGTATTCAAAGTTCAAAAAAAATTTTATTGACATTAGAAAATATTCATAAAACCTAACAAATAGTAAGTTGAATAAGTAGGTTTTACAACATCCGCCCTTAATGGCAATAAAAAGATAAAGTAGTAATGCTGAACACAATAGAATAAAATAAAACATTACTACCAGACTAAACAAAAATATAAAACATAAACCGACGAAAAATAAATAAATAGAAAAAATATTCTACTTATTTATCATTAAACCCATATTAACAACGCACCTAAGATGATCTATGCGCCTTAAGGGCTTGGTTAAAACATCGGCTGTCATTTTATCCGTAGGTATGAACTTTATATCTATAAGACCCTCAGTAACCTTTTCACGAATAAAATGATATCTCGTATCAATATGTTTAGTTCTATTGTGGTGGATAGGATTGAGCACAATTTTCTGTGCACTTTGACTATCGTTGTATAGCAACACCCTATGAGCAAAACCAGTAATGTCATACACTAACCATCTGAGGAAAATAGCCTCCTTTGCAGCACTGCTCAAGGACATATACTCAGCTTCTGTAGACGATAAGGCTACCGTCGGCTGCTTCTTACACTCCCAACTAATAGGTCCACCTGCTAGCGTGTAGTAATAACCAGTGTACGACCGACGGTCATGTACACAGTTCGCCCAGTCAGCATCCGTGTATCCACACAGACGTCCACCGACTTTTCTGTAAGTAATACAGTAATCCATAGTACCTTTCAAATACTGTAACACCCTTTTAGCGGCCAACCAATGTCTCTTATCATGACAGTTATTAAACTGACTTAAATAGCTTGTGGCATAAGCTATATCGGGTCTCGTATTAACAGCTAGGTACATGAGACATCCTACCAAGTTTTGGTAAGGATATTCACCAAGAGATGTTGGATTACCTTTCTCCAATTTGTTATTCTCCAAAGGTGTAGACATTTCCTTGCAATCTCGCATATTAAACCGCTCCAACACTGACTGGATATAGGTCTTCTGACTGACCACAATTTTATCGTCAACACGGTTAACATTTAAGCCTAAACAATACGACAATGCACCCAAATCTTTTAGCGAGAAAAATTTCTCCAAGTCATTTTTGACAGCGTCAAACGAACTTTTTTCTTTATAAAAAACAATTAGATCGTCAACATAGACTGCAAGTATTAAGGTTTCATTACCAAACTTTTTTATGTAAACACATGATTCCGCAGATGTTCGTGCAAAGTCAATTTTTGATAGAATTTGATGCAATTTGATATTCCAGGCTCGAGCTGCCTGCTTCAAACCATAAATGGATTTTCTGAGCAAACAGACTTTACCTTCTGCCCCGTGCTCAGCAAATCCCTCAGGCTGTTGCATGTACACTTCCTCCTCTAAGTCCCCATTGAGGAATGCGGTATCGACATCCATGTGTTGGATCTTTAAATCCATTTCTGCAGCCAACGCTATAAGGGTACGCAAAGATGAATTTCGAACTACAGGTGCAAAAGTCTCGTTATAATCAGTCCCCCAAACTTGACTAAAACCTTTCGCAACTAGTCGCGCCTTATACTTGACTATTGCACCGTTCGGGTCCCTCTTTATCTTGAACACCCATTTACATGGAATAACCTTTTTATTTGGTTTATCCACTAATGTCCAAGTCTGCTTATTCAATAAGGCGTTGTACTCATCCTTCATTGCGGAGATCCAGTTATATTTATCATCGCTATTAACAGCTTCACGATAACTTTTTGGATCATCACACAACAAATCAACACCGTGAGTGCCGTATGAATAATAATCAGGAGGTTTACGTACTCTTTCAGGATACCTTCTCTCAGGACATGCATCGTTGAGTTCAACTGAAGGAACCAGGGACAGAACACGTTGTTCACCTGAATGTAGAGACTCCGTGTCACAAACCCCACCAGCTTCTTCAGTCGCGTCCACAAAATCGTCAACTTGCTCTACCTCCATGTCCACACTTTCTGAAGTAGGTGAAGAAGTAGAAGCAGATGAGATAGAAATCGCCCGTGGCGATGTGGTATCTGAAGAAGTTTGTAATAAAAGATTAATGACATTAGGGCTCACAGCAGCTTCAGGCTGAACAAATTTGTCCTTCAATCCTGAAAAAATATTTTCAAAAAACGTAATATCCCGTGACTTAATCAACCTTCGAGGGTTTTCCGCGCTACGGAAATAATAACTCCTTGGATCGTCTGAATATCCAACGAAGATATGTTCAGAAGTTTTCATGTCTAGCTTAGTTCTCTGACATGAAGGCACATGAACTGAGACAGGCAATGAGACAGGTCGGGTTTACTACCACACCACATTTCATATGGCGTCATACCATTAAGTGCACGATGAGGTGACCTATTCTTTAAATAAACACTAGTCTCAACAGCATCCTGCCAAAAAGCTTTCGACAAAGAGCTCTGTGCCAGCAAGGAACGGGCCTTCTCCACAATGCTACGATTGCTACGTTCACTTACCCCATTTTGTTGAGGGCTGTATGGTACAGACGTTTCATGTCGTATCCCTTGAGCCTGCAAATAGTCTGTCAGGTCCTTGTTGACATACTCAGTACCATTGTCTGACCGAAGGGTTCGAATCTTAGTACCAGTCTGTCTCTCAACAAGTGCTTGGAAAGCACAAAAAAACTTCTGAACTTCTGTCTTAGATGACATACAATAAAGGTATATAAAACGTGTATAATCATCAACAAAAATAATGAAATATTTATTACCTTTAAAAGATTCAGTGGTCATGGGACCACAAACGTCTGTATGGACCAATTCTAATGGTGACGAAGCCCTTTTATACTTAATCCCTTTGAAAGGCTTCCGCGCCTGTTTAGCCTCTACACAAGGTACGCATGGTTCTTTGTCAACATCAGTATACTCTACACCAACAGCTAGACCTTTTTTGAGTAGATCCATACCAATACGGCAGAGATGTCCTAGACGCTTATGCCAAAGCTGAAACTGGGACAAATTAGTGTAAACATTATAAGCTGAAATACCTTGCGGTTTTACTGTACAATCTAAAGTGTACAATCCACCACAATTAGAACCATGTAAAACAGGATCCTTTTTAAAAGAAACATCATTAGAATTATAAAAATTACAGCCATTCGTATCAAAAACAATCGAAAAACCTTTCTCTACTGCCTTTTTGACTGAGAGTAAATTACAATCTAGGCCAGGAACATGTACAACATTAATAATCTTCTTAAAATTGGTTTTTGTGTCAATATCAACATCTCCTAAACCCACAGCCGGCAAACATTTACCATTTGCTACAGTTATCTTCCCATCACAGGATTTGTAACTATTAAACCATTCAGCATGTGGAGTCATGTGAGTAGACGCACCAGAGTCGATTATCCACTTCTCAGACATCTGAACACTTGGTGCAGACAAAGCCAGTCCCGTGACACCATCCAAAAACAATTCCGTGACACATGCATCCATATTCCCTGAACTAAAAACAGTCAGTCCCTTATCTTTAGAACAACTTTCTGTTGAGCAACTCGCCTTTGCCTTTTTCTCCTTCTTTTTGAGAGGACAATTAGGACTCTTGTGCCCTGGCTTCTTACATCGAAAACAAATAACTTGCTTGTTAGTATGCAACGCAGCCACATCATCTTTAGTCTCTTTCGTCATTTCGCTCAATAACTTACTTCTTACCAAATCTGTTGTGACTTCAACGCTCCCATTCACAAGCGCCATTATCAAGGGCTCGTAGCGAGACGTTAGACCTCCCAAAATAATAGCTGCTAAAGAACTATCTTCAATGGTTTTGCCAATGTCGGCCAGGTCTAGTGCAGTTGTAGTTATTGCCGTTAAGTAAGCTTCTAAATCAGAAAAGTCAGATAAGGTGTACCTGTACAACTTACGTTCCAACGACAGTTTACGACCCAAACTACGATCCTCGTAGGATTTCATAAGAGCATCCCACGCTTCTTTTGCGGTCTTAGCTGGTCGAACAATCGAAATAGCAGCACCATCCACAGTAAGGCATATTTTAGAAAGAGCTTTTTCATCCTTCCGTACATCGTCGGGCGTCTTACTCCCTACGACAACTACTCCGCTTACAGTTTCCCACAACCCTTCATGGATTAACAACATGCGCATTTTAAATTTCCACAGAGTGTAACTTTCTCTATTACAAAGTATCGGAATACCATTTATTAGAGACATACCATGAACTGCAGACGACATGATGACCAATATGTTAACTAGGTATCAATTATTTCACCACCAATCTTCTTTTAAGTTCGATCGTAGATCAAATATAGATACAGAGCCGTTCGTGCTGATAACGTGTTGTAGTTGTAGACTGAGTTCCTTAATAAATATTAGGATTGCTAAGGAAAAAGAAAAACGTAGACGTGTGTGATGGTTGCTGTATTCAAAGTTCAAAAAAATTTTTATTGACATTAGAAAATATTCATAAAACCTAACAAATAGTAAGTTGAATAAGTAGGTTTTACAACAGATACCCCTTTGGTAAGACTGATTGTCAGACTTTCAGGCTTCTGACGACACACCGTGCTATAATTTTCATAAATTGCAATAGAAAATTTCTTTAATAAAAAAGCTTTGGTACAAGGAAATGCTTCTAGAAGATTAAGGAACGTGGATTTAAAGCCACAAAAAACTTGAAAATTTTCACCAAAAATTTAAGGCTACATTTAAACGGCATTTATTAGGCCACAAGTACAAACTCAAACTCAAACTCAAAGCATTTATTTCAATTAAACCATTTACAGGCACTTTTGAATTGTCAAGGGGTCAGTCAGTCACAAATATGAAGCTAGTTGCCCATTCCAAAGCGTAGGTTCCTATGGAGAAGAACGGGCAAGAAACTCCATGGACACTCTTTTAAATCATAATGTTGTTACAAAATATTGGTTACATCATTCATGTTGAAATTATACATGTGAGACCAATGTAGAAAGACGTGCACGTAAAAAGCGTCCGTTATAAAAAGATAAAAACAATTCAAAAATTAAAATAAGCCGTGGCAGATAAGAGATGACCAGTCCCTACTGACGGCGCCCGTTCACGAACATGACGCATGGATCAGCACCGTTTAGCTCAACCATTTTGAAGGGAACTTAACGATCCAACACACACGCCACCACCAGCGAGACATTTGAGTGAGCATGACATACTCTCAGCCGCCAGGGCACATTCAAGTCAATGAAAGACGTACTCAGTAAAGTAAAGTAAAGTAAAGTAAAGTAAACATTTATTTGCTTAGATTGCAGGTACAGTAAATAAGATGTGACAATTAATATGGGTGATCCTTGTACAATCTACCTTATAATAGGCATGCAACATTATTATAACATTATTGAATTACTTATACATAAAATGAGATGCAATGATGAGATAACATTATTTTCGAGGTATTATAAATAGTTCAACAATAGTCGGCATGGGACACTCATATAAATAAAAATAGAAAAAAAAATACATTATCTACAATAGGTACAATAGGAATAAAAATTAAATTAATCGAAACAATGTCTTAATGAGGTAGGTATGTCAAATTACATTACATTCAATTATTCAGTACTATAAGTTAGTGTCATTTAGAAAGTCATTCACAGAATAATAGCATTTTACAATTAATAACGCCGTCAGTTTTTTTTTAAAGTTTTGCATTGTGTCATTTTTAATTATGTTAGGTATTTTGTTATATATTATTGGGCCCATACTAATAATACTTTTTTTTTGTAAAGCAGTATTACCACTCTCAACATGTAGTAGATATTTATACTGGCTTCTTATAGGTCTCTTTCTATCTTTTGACACTGCAGTGAAAAGGTTAATGTTACATTTAACAAAAATTGCTACCTCTAAAATGTACATGGCCGGGAAAGTTAATAGTTTGAGGGACTTAAACACAGGGACGCAACTATCTGTCACTTTCATATTAAGTATTGCCCTTAAGCAACGCTTTTGGGCCTTGAACACCTGTTCTCGTAGAGTACTGTTTCCCCAAAATATTATTCCGTATCTTAAAATGGACGCGACTAGACCATGGTATGCAACTACTGTTGTGGAGATGTTGACCTTTTTCGCTAGATTGTATAAGACATACGCGGATACGCTCAATTTTTTACAAACCTCTTCTGCTTGAGGTTTCCATGTCAACTGACTATCTATCAGTATACCCAAAAATTTTGCAACTTTTACTTGGTCTATATTACAGTTATTACATTCTATTTTTACATCTGGTACTGATGTGCGTTGATAAAAATGCATTACGTTCGTTTTTTGCAGGTTAATTACTAAATTATTTTCGTCAAGCCAATTTACAATGTCATTAAGAGTATTATTTATGTCTTCTTCGTATTTATTTATGTCTGTACATTTAATTAGGGCGGTGCTGTCGTCAGCGAATAAGACCATTGGGTGTTCAATGTGGCGTGGTAAGTCATTTATATATATCAAGAACAAAAGCGAGCTAAGAACTCCACCCTGAGGTACGCCATGTCTGATTACTCTTGTTTCGGATATGTATTTCTTCTCACATTTAGCTTTGGTGCAAACTTTAGATATTTCCGTGTATTGTTTACGGTCACTTAAATATGATTTAACCAGATTAAGTACGTTTCCTCTTATCCCATACTTGTTAAGCTTTTCAATCAGGGTTGCGTGGTGGACACAATCGAACGCTTTTGTCATGTCTGTAAGGATTGCGCAAATTGGTAACTTCTTATCAACATTTCCCATTATTATACTAAGCAAGTCGTACATAGCAATATTTATACCTTTGTTCTTCCTGAATCCTTTCTGTTCATCACATAAAATATTAAATCTACATAAAAACTTATTAATTGAATCATACATAATCTTTTCGATGACTTTTGAAAATATAGGAATTAGGGCAATGGGTCTGTAATTTACTAAACATTCTTTCTCGCGTTTTTTGAATAGCGGTTTTACGACAACTGTTTTTAGACCATTTGGGAATACTCCAGAGCTAATACACAAATTTATAATATGACTTAAATGTGAGGCAATATTATTCGATACGAATTTTACCACTTTTGTAGCTATACAATCATAACCGACGCTGTTTGTATTTTTTAATGACAGTATCACTCTTATTACGTCTTGAGGTATCACTGGAGACATAAACATTGAATGTGTGTTACTAATTAAACCAGTAGTTGCATGTGTTGATGACGTATTGGATTGTACCTGGTCAATAAAGAAATTGTTGAATGCGTTTGCAATTTCTTCTGAGTTACTAATGACAGTGTCCTGGATTTTGATTTTGCATATTGGTTCGACATTGCGTGTATTGTTATTTATAATACTCCATGATGCTTTTGATTTGTTACTGGAAGTGTTTAGAAAATAATTGTTTTGCGCTCTTTGGGTTAATTTTATTATTTTCCTGAATTTTAAGGAGTAACTTTTGAATTTGTTTTTATTTTCGGCTGATGAATCACGTCTGCATTTCCATAACAGATATCTCTGTCTTTTACTGCATACACGAATACCCCGTGACACCCATTTAATAGTTCGATTTGATTTGATAGTGACTAACCTGTATGGAAAACAAAGATCGTATAGCAGACGAAAGTGTTCCAGAAAGTAGTCATATGCTTCGTTTGCGTTTTCTGTAAGGTATATATTCGAAAAGGAAAGACATTGGAGATAATTTTTGAATTTAACTAAATTTTCGGTTGAAAGATCCCGTTTCTTAATGCGCCAGGAGTTAATTCTACAGGTTCTATTTACTTTTACTTCTAGTAACTGTGCAGTGTGATCGGACAAAGCAAAGTCTATTATGTCACATTTACATTTTAGTTGAGAACTGCAAGCAAAATTATCGAGGCAACTGTTACTGGATAATCTAGTCGGTTTTCGTAGTTCTAAATTAAGATTGAATCCCAACAGAAAGTATTCAAAGTCTTTGGTAACGTTATTTCTTTTTAAGATATCTATGTTGAAGTCCCCACATACAATAGCTTTCATATTCGATTTAGTACATATCATTTTCAATACAATGTCCAAGTTTTCATAGAATACAGTTAGATTATTTAGTTTCGGTGGTCTATAGATACATATAATAATCAATCTTTGTTTAATAAGTTCTATTCCGCAACATTCGAATACGTTTGTTTTTGATTGGCGTGAGATGAGCGTTAATTCTTTATATTCAAGATTTTTTTTTATTAGGATGCAAGCTCCTCCACGTTTCTTTGATGGCCTTGCATAACACGCAGCCAGTTTATAGTTCGGAATGTTTAATATCTTTTCATGGCCATGCATAATGAAGTGTTCTGTAATGCATACAACATCTATTTCTTTTTGCTTCCTGGACATTTCTTGTAGATGGACAGTAAGTAAGTCGGCCTTACACAAAAGACCAGCGATATTTTGATGTAGAATATTTATGCTGTTATATACGAAAAAAGTCAGATCTGCCTGCGGTCACATTTGCTTCATCAATTTTGTCAGGCGGTGTTTCTGAACGTATAACTGCCTGTTCATCAGAAATATCACTTATTAATGTTTTTAAGTTTTGAAAGATATTGATCATCCCTGTGTTATTCAATCGCCCAGTGCGCCAGGAGAACATGTCCTCTTTATAAGATAATTTTGAATTGGAGTCAAATAGCCAGGCATAGTAATGGCTTTGATTATCCATGTAAAGCATATTGTTAAAAGTTTCAATTCTCCAATTGTACATCGTAGAGTAGTCGCTGCATTTATATGTGGGTAGGCATAAGATAATATTCGTGTGATTATTTTTTGTCAAAACCTCTCTTATATGAACAACCAAATCACAGTAGTTGTTTGTTTTAAGAAAATCTTCCTCTCCTATAAATATAATACAATAGTCTTCTAAGGAGTAATTTGACAGTTTGGAGTGTAAGTTGTCAATCAGTTTCTCAATGCCACAATTAGGTGTAAGGTAGTGGCATATTTGAAAGTTGTCAAATGTGTTTTCTGCTGTTGATAATACTTCACTCGTTTTGTTGCTGCTTATGATACACAGTTTGTTGTTTTTGCACAAAGATTGAGAGGGCGGTAGTACGTCAGTTAAACAATTCTTCTGCATTGTAGGAGAAGAACAAAAAGAGTCTTGTTCTGGTTTTTGGCACAAATCCTGGATGCTCCTTTTGTGTGGTGTTTTATTTTTATTTTTCTTATTTTTTTTATTGGGGGTCTCACTGGTTACTATTTTAAAAGCTTTTTTTGCCATTTCATGTTTCAAACTCATGTTGGTTATAGATTTTTTTAACTCCGTATTCTCTAGTGACAGGTTGTTAATTTCCTGGTGAGCTGAGGACAATTCTAATTTTAGCTTCGCTATTTCATCTTTGAGATCCGTTATCTGTTTATCGTTTTCGTCATCGGATATGTTCGGTAAACTGTTACTGGTTCCATCTAGCGTCAAATTGTTGCAACTGTTATTGCTATCATTGATTGACGATGATTGAATATGAGACATGTTTTGTGATTTTGTCTTCCGATTTCTAAATGTAATATAGTCTAAGAAATCCGTCATTATATATTCATCGAAAACATTTAGAAAAAGTACACTGTTTAACTTGGGTTCGAACCCACGGTCACGAAGTGTCTTTTGATGCTTCAAAAAACCAGTGTTCTTATCAACTGCGCCAGACGTTCAATTATTTGTTGTGTGAAATAAGTTAGTACATTCTAATATTTACTTATTCAACTCAAACAAGACGGTTATTTTTCTTGATTTCAAATAAAATTGCACTTTAGTGTTTTCGTGTAATTTTTAGACGAGAACTTGAACACTCTTGGTTTCACTTCATTATTTCACTTAAGAGTACGAACTTATTTAGTAAAAGCAGCACTTTTTTATCCGTTTACATTGATTTATTTACTGTTTACACATCACAACTTCAACCGACTACAACAAAGTCCACCGTGTGAGTTCAGTTGAGATAACAATTTCACATATCATTTATACTGTTTAGTTCATTTTAACATGACACTTAACACGAAATTATAACTTTAAACAATTTTAAGAATAAAATTACACGGAGCGCGTTGTTTACGTGACGCATCAATCAATGGTATCAATCATCAGTAAATGGTAGCTTCATAGAAGGTACATGGTCACAGTGCTCACACATGTGCTTTGCAATTATATAATACTATGAGATTGAAGTTATACAATTCAAAGATAATTTATGCAATCTTCAGCAGCTCCGACAATATTTTCGAATGCTAAAATTAAATTAGTTTATGCGCCCTTGTGGAGCTGGACCAGCGTTAAGCCAAGCATTTTTGTCACCTATATAATCCCCCAGCTTATAATATGCTTGGTAGCATAGTGTGCGTTTTATACAAGATTTAAATTTAGTTTCATTTAGTTGTAGTATGTGGGGAGGTATTTTATTATAACATTTTAAACAGTACCCCATGAAAGATGAGTCTACTTTCGCCAGTCTGAAACCCGGTTGAACTAATTGATCCCTATTTCTAGTACTATAATTGTGTCTTTCACCTCTTTTACTGAAAAGATTAAGATTTTTCCTGACGTACATGATGTTTTCATATATATATTGACAAGGTACCGTCATGATGTTAATGTTTTTAAACAGTTCCCTTAGAGAATCGCGCCTGCGGAGGCAATATATTGCTCTAATGGCTCTTTTCTGCAGAATAAAAATAGAGTCGATATCTGCAGCCCGTCCCCATAGTAAAATACCGTAAGACATGATACTATGAAAGTAACTGAAATAGACTAGCCTTGCGGTATCTACATCAGTAAATTGACGGATTTTTCTTACAGCATATGCTGCTGAACTTAGCCGTCCTGCAAGAGATGTTAAATGCGGACCCCATTGCAGCCTTGAGTCGAGCGTGATCCCCAGGAAAACAGTTTTATCAACGAATTCTAGTTTCTCCCTATTCAATACTATATCACAATCACTACTTTTAACATTCGGTAAAGCAAATCTTATGCATTTCGTTTTTTTCCCATTTAATACTAAATTATTTGCAGTAAACCAATTTTGGACCTGCAGTAGGGCGTTATTTACGTCGTCAAGATTTGATGCACGTCTATTTATCTTAAAAATTAGGGAAGTATCGTCAGCAAATAACACCATTTGTGGTTGGTTTTTTAATAAATGGGGTAGATCATTAATATAAACTAAAAAGAGGAAAGGACCTAAAATCGAGCCTTGTGGAACACCCATTTTTACTTTTAGACCCAGTGAATTGACACCATTAATTTGGACTTGCTGTTGTCTATCATTTAAATAAGATTTTACTAAACTGAGCGCAAGTTTACCTAGTCCGTAATGCTCAAGTTTCAAGAGTAAGGTTTCATGATTTACGCAGTCAAATGCCTTCGAGAGGTCGCAAAAGATTCCTATGGCATCTTGAGCCTCCTCCCACGCTGTAAATATGTGTTTTAATAAGGTGACACCGGCGTCAGTCGTACAACGTCCTTTGGTGAAACCATATTGCTGATCGTGTAAGATTTGGTTGGTGTTAAAATGATTAAGCATTTGATTGAGCATTACCTTTTCGAATACTTTGCTGAATACCGGCAGCACGGATACTGGTCTATAATTGTTGGCGTCTTTACTGTCCCCAGATTTAAAAAGTGGTATAACCTTACTGTATTTCATTAAATCCGGGAAGACTCCTTGATCCACACACAAATTAAATATTAAAGCTAAGTATGGTGCTATAGTCTCAATTATGGATGTACAAACTTTGATAGATAATCCCCATAGATCTTCGGTCAATTTGATTTTAATTTGCCGAAAAGCTTTAATAACTATCATAGGATTTATATGTTTAAATTGAAATTCAACCGGACAGCCTGGGACATTCGCTCTTAATAAATGAATTGAGACATCGGGTGAAGAATTTATAGTTTCCGTCGTTTTAGATGGTATATTAGTAAAGAAATGTACAAATTCTTGAGCTACTTACTACACCGTTATTGCTTCGGCGGTGGTTTCGTGAGCGCTACGGATTTTGTTGGTAAGCCTTAGTTATGAACGCTAGCAATGCGAAGCTGCGAAAAGCTCCAAATGGACCGTAAGCCTTGCTTATTTGTTGTTTGCTTTTAATTTGTAAAGCTTATGAAATGATGCACTTAAGTTACTGACATAATGTTTTTAAGGTTAAACAAATTATACTTTAGACGTGAATTATGGCGAAAAAGCTCTAGTACGAGTTTTTCGGAACGTATTGGTGGTTTTTATTTTGTTTTCTATATTCAGGACTCCTTTTACAGATATTTTTTTATTTTTACCTATATTTAATTACCAATCACACTATAAACTGAAAAAAAAACAATATTAATTATACACTTCACCGCAATTTTAAGGTGAAAAAACCCCTAAAAGCAAAATTTCATAAATTCAAGGAATTTAAAATTGATGAGTTTCGCTTTTAATTTTCTATTATAACAAGCTCTTAACAAACTGCATGGTCACGGTGAGTAAACATCTTTAATTACCTAAAGAACAAAGGATTCTCAAAGTAAGTGATAGGTACTTGGAGAAGCTTTTGTATTTACGAATAAATTAATGGTCGCGTGCCTGGTAATTATATAACAGGTACATACTGAAATTTCAGTTT
The DNA here is from genome assembly GCA_949128155.2 of Xanthia icteritia. NCBI lineage: Eukaryota > Metazoa > Arthropoda > Insecta > Lepidoptera > Noctuidae > Xanthia > Xanthia icteritia. Next base: position 6,239,413 of record OX421942.2, on the reverse strand, counting down.
AGAAAAGGACCAATTTTTTTTAACGAGTATCTTATGTTTCTTACATGCACAGTCACGAGCATACATATGGACAGCTCGGCAATAATATCTGATTTCATAATTCATCCATTAATACCTGTTGTCAAGATGACGGATACAGTTGGATGTCACATTTTTTTGCAATATGGGCGGCACTGATTGCGATATAGAGAAAACACGAAACATTATACTAGGTTTTATGCTGCCAAAGTGATGTCAGATATTTTTGATCGCAACGAGGTATCTCATTCTTCTGAGTTTAGCTGAGTAGGCAGATATTTATAACGCAAGATATGTCCGATATTATTGCATTCTAAGAGGTAATACATATTTTTGAAGCCGATGTAGCATTCTATAATTTGGCGTCACTTGTCTCGTTAGATAAAGGCGTTCCTTCGATGTCACATATTTGTGCTGCCAATTGTATATATATGCCTTCACCAATAATTACATTTAATATTAGCCGTCATTTTGACGATATTAATGCATGAATCATGAATTCAGATATTATTGTCGAGCTGTCCATAGGAATATATCCTTTAGGTTCATAACGACAACTTCCCAAAACGTCCACTTCTCAAAATGGTAATTCCCTAAATGTCTATTTCCTATTTCGTCCACTTCCCAAAACGACCAGTTCCCAAATAATCCGTTTCTCAAAACGACTACTCCCAAAACTTCTAGTTCACAAAATTTAATACTTGCCCTATATTTTCTTGAAAAATAAAAGAATCGCATTATCGTTCTTTTTCTAAACAGGACTATAATGAGTAAATAAAAATGCGTAATGGAGATTTAAAAAAGGGTTTATTTGCTTTTTAACATTTAAATACGAATCTTTTATTTATGCTCGTGACTGTACACCTGATAGGTGTAGTTTTTACGTATCTTATACTATCGAATAAAATACTTAGATATAAATGTAATAGTAGGTACGTAATTTTGTTTTGAAACATGAAGAATTGGTCCGTTAAACGATTTTGCACACATTTACAATGCATAAGATACTGATACAAATTACAACAGTTAATCTAATTTTCGTTGTTATATAAACGCCTGCGCAACGCTTCAGTGTTGTTTCGTGTTTAAAAGTCGTAACTGTTATAACCGAATCTTATGTAAAGACAAGAAAATTAATTGATAAGCAAATTGACTACCAACTTAATTTGTTCGTATATTCAAATCTCAACTGGCATTCTTTGACAGTTGAATGAAATGTTTATAACACAGCAAATTGAAGTAGGGGTCAATGTGGTTAGAAATTAATTTCTCTGATTGTACTAGTAGATTAACAACTAGGTTTTATTATTAGGTTATACGCAAGAAGTAGAGTGTTTTTCTACCTGGTTGAATTATTGAATATTTATGGTTTTTGCTCATTGAGTTCAGAGCTATGCTCGTTTATTTAATCCTAGCTACGTAAAACATTGGGCAGGATTGAAACTGAATTTAAATTAGAAAACGTTTGGCAATAGATAAATGCATGGTACAGTCCGGCCGTCGCACAATGGATCGTCCCCATACAAGAGGTTGGACATAGAATCAAAAATTGAAAAAGTATTGAATAAAAAACCGTTCATTAAAGAACAACAAAAATTGTTACTACGCTTTTTTTATTTGACCAGCACTTCAGGAGCGATTCGATGAAAACTGTTATTTTTGTATGGAAACGAACACAAAAATGTCTGTATCTCATGATTCCCTCCTTGTTTCGATTTGCGGTTTTCACTACTGTTATTTACCCATTTAAGCCACATTTTCTTCAAGGACACATCGTGCCCCCAGAGGGCCCCTTCCGAGATATTTTGCTTATAGTAACTATCTTTGTTATTGTATTACTGATGGAATGGAGGTACATTAATTATACTTATTCAGTCGTCAGTTGGACAATTTCTAATAGTAATAAGGATCAAATTCGCAAAACACATATTCGTTAGTATGAAACGGACAGGTGTCAAGAAAGCATTCTTTCGACGGCTAGACTGTAGATACCTTTTTAAATTTTGGTGTCGCCAGAAGACAGTTATGAAGAATAATGTGAAATAGCGTTTGAAACTATTGTTTTAACTTACCTTCTCTGATCAAGTATCTGACATTAAGACCTCTGATAAGTGCCAGAGCACTTCAGAAACGAGTCATGGAATTTATAAAAGAACTTATTCTGTCGATGTATTCGGTAAAAATCTCACAAAGAAAACTGAGGTGAAGTGAGCTTGAAGTGAGCTGTCATTTCACCAGCCGATCTATTCTGTAAAAATCTCACCGTGAAAACTTAGGTGAAGTGAGCGTGAAGTGAGCTGTCATCCCACTGATGCTAGGGATGGACAATATTGACAGCTCACTTCATCTAAGTTTTCTTTGCGAGTTTTTTACAGAATAAATCAGCTAATCATATTAATAAAATAGAGTTATTGTTTATTTTTAAATCTCAAATTTCAAAACCAATCTGAATAATTTATTGATCAACAAAATTCGCCATCGCGACACTAATAAAGTCTCACATTTCACAGTTTTTATCACCAGCCATTTATTCCATATTTAAAACGTAGTTTCCAATTGATTGTATTTCCACTTAAACAAACAACTTTATTTCAAGGTAGATTAAGTTGATTTCAGAATGGCCAGAACTAATGAAAAAGTCATAAAAATGTTTGTGTTTTAAAGTTGTAACGCAAACTGAACTTTATATGTGGGCATTACAGTATTTTTTTCAAAAACACATTTTTGCTTACATTTTTGGAAATTATATTGCGAACGCAGGATAAGTGAAACATTTTAAAAATTGTTTTTAAAGACTTTCAAATTATCTCTCGTAAGTTTATGGCGGCCATAACATTATCTTTACTGCGTAAATGGCGAAGCACCGTTTTAATAAATAAATATCGACATTTTATTACTTTTTCACGTTTAAGTTGAGCCACTGAACGTTATTTGCACATTTAGCTATAAAAAGATCTTTATGTAGTATAGGTACTTTTAATGTCAGTTTACTTTACAAGCAAGTCGTTTCAATAATTATTTTAATTACTTTGAGCTTGTTCTGAATGAAATATGAGTACAATACTCTGTCCAATCACATTTTTTAATGTTTTTAATGTCTTAGCAACGTCTTGTTCTGTTGTAATATGTTCATAATATCATAAAATATCGATCAATATTTTGGGAAAATCGCTTTTGAATCTTGCGTTGGTAAATGCTCGTTACTGTAGCCATGCTAGTGATGTTCCTAGATCAATTGCTCTTGGAAACATGTGTATGTTCCTTGTTACAGTCCAGCCGTCGAGAGAACGCGTTTTTGACACCTGTCAGTTGAATAATTTCTAGTAGTAATAAGGATCAAATTCGCAAAACACATATTCGTTAGTATGAAACTGACAGGTGTCAAGAACGCATTCAGTCGACGACCGGACTGTACTAGTGACTAAAACCTATAAACATTAAGGTAGGTATACCTCGTTCCATGCAAAACTTGAGTCATGGATACCGGTAGGCGTAAACATCTTGAATTTCCATATTCCTCGTGGAATGAAAGTATCCGCCATTATTACTCATGCTGGTCAAGTCACCTTAGATTAACAGTGTCCATGGTGAATGATGAAACAATACATGTTTCATCATTCAAGGTTCGAAACTTTGAATAAAATAAACACTATTGCATGTTTCTTAATAATATCCGGGAAAATAATTGCAATAATTAGCTATAATTTCTGTTTTATTAGTTGACATTGATTGGTTTGCATTAATATTTTTAGTCTATGTAATAATTTGCACACCGTAAGGTAGACTGTAGCCGAATCTCATTAATTTATGTTTATCATCTTATACCTGTACTCTTAGCAAATAAAGTTCTGATTCTGAGTCTGAATAACCCACTAGAAAAAACGTTTTTACAAAAAAAAATACACACTTCCAAAAAAACACTACCTACCTACAAAGTGAAAAAAAACTTTCAATTTCGGAAGTCAGTGTCATTGGTTTTGTATTTTCGTTTTTGCCACCGACTTCCGAAATTAAAGTTATTTTCACTTTGTGGTGTTTTTTTGGAAGACGGTTATCTTTTTTTGGAAAAAAGTTTTACTTTTCACTTTTTAGTTGTAGTACAGACGCCAGCAGGTCAACCTACCCGAAACTGTCAAATTTTCCCAATCATCTTTGAACCTTATACTTTGGTGATAAAGTTGAAAATCTATTAAAGAAATTTAACAGATAGTAGTAGGTTGATGTGCTGGCGTCTGTACTTACGTATTATATGAGCATGAAAAACACAAAAAAAAAACTTATTATTATTTATTTTTTTAAATCGATCCACTCTTGCTGAAAATATCGATAAACATACATTAAAAAATATACAGACGAACATAATAACCTCCTCCTTTTTTGAAGTTGGTTAAAAACCGAGAATACAAGCTCTTGATGGATGATTGATCTTTTAGTTATTGCCTTCTTTCTTTTTCTAAATCGAATTTTATGTAAACTACATGAAAGAAACTTAGAACTTGCAAAAAGTCTTTTCAAATGACAATATTTTAATTAGTGACGCGGGCAGACCACAAAGCTCACTCATCTAAAAAATTAATTAGAATTTGTATAAAATGTGTAAAGTGCATAAGTCAATCAATCTGCCTAGCCTTTTCCCAACTATGTTGGGGTCGGCTTCCAGTCTAACCGGATGCAGCTGAAAACCAGTAGTAGTTTACATGGAGCGACTGCCTATCTGACCTGCACAACCCAGTAACTGGGTAATACGATACCCCTTGGTAAGACTGGTTGTCAGACTTTCGGGTTTCTGACGACCCGTAACGACTGTCAAAGATCCAAGAATGACAGCCGAGACCAACGACTTAACGGCACGGAGGAGTCTCGGTATGAAAATATGGTCACCCATCCACGGACTAACCCCGGCAAGCATAGCTTAACCTGTTTAATCGACTCGTACGGGTGTTATTACTTAGCCACGAGCTCCTCTCAAATATAGTTCATAACTAAGGGATACTAAATAATCCAGCTTATTATTTTTAGGGTTCCGTACCCGAAGGGTTCCAAATAGAACCCTCTTACTAAGCCTCCGCTGTCCGTCCGTCCGTCTGTCTGTCAGCGGTCTATATCTCATGAACCGTAATAGGTGAATAGTTGAAATTTTCACAGATTGTATATTTCTATTACCGCTACATCAACAAATATTAAAAAAAAAAAACATTCTAGAAACGTGTGACCCTATTACTAAGACTCCGCTGTCTGTCTGTCTGTTCGTCTGTCACCAGGCTGTATCTCATGAACCGTGATAGTTAGACAGTTGAAATTTTCACAGATGATGTATTTCTGTTGCCGCTATAACAAAAAATATTAAAAACAGAATAAAATAAATAAACATTTAAGTGGGGCTCCCATACAACAGACATGATATTTTTGCCGTTTTTATAGATAATGGTACGGAACCCTTCATGCGCGAGTCCGACTCGCATTTGGCCGGTTTTTACTACCTGCAAGCTAACAAATATAACTCAAGTTTTTCTCTTCGTTCCCTTTCTAATCCTGAAATAGAAATCTCCACAGTTTGATTTACGGCCTATGAACTATTTCTGTTCCTCGTTATCTTACTTAACTACCGTACATCTATCTAAGAGAACGTTCTTAATCTCAGGACCTATATCTATAAGTATCGTGTACAGTCGAACAAGTCATTTAGTGTACAGGCTAAAATACTCATATTCTGACTACCCTGCTAAACATTATTATATTTATTCATTTTATTAAATAAAATTGTATTTAATCCACTTTAAATTTTTATTTACGCGATTGTTTAGCTTTATCGGACACTGGAAAAGCAAGGATGGTATTACAAATTCAAACTAAAACCATTTATTTCAATTAAACCGATTACAGGCACTTTTGAATTGTTAAAGAGTCGGTCAGTTATTCAGAAAGTTGAAGCTAGCTATTCCAAAACGTAGATCTCTATGGATAAGAACAGGCAAGAAACTCCAAGGACACTCTTTTAAATCAAGATATAGCAAAATCCTGGATGCCTTGTTGCATGTAAGTACAAAGTAAAAAAAAAACAATTTATGTATTTGTTAGTTTGTTTTTTTTTTGTTTGGCGGACCCAGACAGGTGTTTTACTTTGTCTAAATTATTTCATCACCACTGCTCTCGGAACGGTGAAGGAAAACATCGTGAAGAAATTGGCATGTCCTAGAACCAAAAATTCGAAGACATGTGATATCTACCAACCCGCATTGGGCCCGCGTGGTGGATTACAGCCCACTTCCTCTCATCGAGAGGAAGCCTTTGTTGCAGCAGTAGTAACATTATAGGCTGATAATTTTGTATGGCATGTTTATGTATAGGATCAAAGTAAGTATTGGCAGTTAACAGATGATCATGTCTCACCTGAAGGTGCCCGTTTACGAACATGACGCGTGGATCAGCACCATCCAACTCAACCAATTTGTAGGGAACCTAATGATCCAACACACCCACTACCATCAACAAGATATTTAAATGAGCATGTGAAATGCCATTATCATACATTTTATATCGTCCAAAAACATTGATTATAGTATTAAACTGTCACCACAATTTGGAAACAAAACTTTCTTCATTGAATATTTAAACTTATTTGATGGTTGCATGGCTTCGTTATTATTATTAGTAATTAACTGTTTACCAATTATAACTTCCAGTTACAGCTATATATAGCTATATGAAAGCGGGCACGCCCTTTATGCCAGGAGGCTTTTATTTAGATATTTTTTACATTTAGCCTTTATTTTTTATTTCTGCCTGAGTATAGTTCTTGATGTTTTTGGTTGGCATATTGGCGTGTGCTAGCTATCATATGGTTATTAATTTAAAATTTAAATGATGTTTTGTGTTGCATAATGTAAATTATTTTGCATACTATTAGGTGTACAAATAAGTTTCCGCGGTTTGTCAAAAGATATCCCCACCAGAAGGTTATGGAGAAATTGTCAGATGTAAAACGTAATATCCCAAGTTTCGTCATCCGGCAACACCATAACCTTAAAGTACTAGTGATTCCGTATCAGCATCACGTAATTTTTTTCGTGCAAAAATGTCAAGTTTTGTGCCGAATAAGCATCATTTGCGGGAACTTTTGATTTACTTCTTTAATTTGAAAAAATCTGCAGCTGAGGCGCATCGATTGCTTCTAGAAGCATATGGTGAAGCTGCTTTAAGTGAGAGAAGTTGGTGACGAAAAATGGATTCATTACGATAATCCAAAGAAGAGAAAGTCATGGGTTAAGCCCGGCGAACCATCAACATCGACAGCTAAGCCGAATATTCATGGAAAAAAACTCATGCTGTGTATTTGGTGGGATCAGCTTGGTGTCGTGTATTATGAATTGCTGAAACCAAGCGAAACCATTACTGGAGCTCTCTACCGAACACAATTGATGAGATTGAGTCGGGCACTTAAGGAAAAACGCGCCCATTACTACTCCAGACACGACAAAATTATTCTTTTACACGATAATGCTCGTCCACATGTTGCGGCGCCGGTAAAAACATACTTGGAAACACTCAACTGGGAAGTTTTACCCCACCCGCCGTATTCACCAGAATTAGCCCCTTCCGATTATCACCTGTTCCGGTCGATGGCACATGGTCTGTCTGAGCAGCGCTTCACATCATATGAAGACACCAAAAATTGGGTAGATTTGTGGATAGCGTCAAAAGATGAAGAGTTTTTTCGACGGGGTATCCGAATGTTGCCAGAAAGATGGGGAAAAGTAGTGGCAAATGATGGAAAATACTTTGAATAAAACGTAATGTACTGTTCCTTCACAATAAATTCCTATTTTTTTATAAAAAACCGCGGAAACTTATTTGTACACCTGTGTATTATATAGAATTATTTTTTTTCTAATTGAACAGAAAACTGTGCTGTTGGGGAGTTTCTTGCGCCACTTCTTCTTCCCAGCTAAAGCACTAGGAATTGGTGAAGAAAGGAAGTTTTGGGGGACTGTTTTATGTAATTTTGACGTTCGATAAGTGCTGATTTTCAGCCTAGTTTCAATAAATGAATTTTGAATTTTGATGGAAGGTAATTAAGTTTTTATTTAGGTCTAAAATGAAAGAGTATACTCTCATAAGTATGCCATAAGCTTAAAAGCTTTTAAATACTCGTAACTCAATTATTTTACATTATACATATAACTTTACATTATTATGTAAAATAATTGAGTTACTGGTATTTAAAAGTAGTTGTAAGTTAGCTGCCTGTATACTAAATCTCTTGTTCAACTGTACCTCTTATAGATATACTGCAGCTCTAATTAAGCTCTTGAAGGGCATCCGGCGCAAACGCACCGAGCAATCAACCGGTCGTTGATTCCTCAGCTTCTTTGTGAACGATTTATCTTCGCCGTTTTGTTTTATTAGCTTTTTAAAGACGAACGCCTAATTAAATCGATTGTTTGGTTCAATTCGGTGAAGTCGCCTGAATCGGGGTTCTTAGAAACCGGGGATTATGCAGGGTAAGGTTGCTTCGGGAGAGATGAGAATTAAACTTGGAGTTTTATTTATGTAAATGGTTCCTACTAAATTATTCTTAATCTTAGCATGTTCATTAATTAACTAGGTTTTTCTTAAAAACACGTATAAATATAGGTAGGTATAAAGTGGGTTCATTCTACGTTTTACTGCTGGTCCAAAATTATGAATGAGTAGGTAGGTAATTAATTTTTAATCTGTATTAAAACAGTCGTAAATATCACTGACTTAAAGACTATCATAATATCACCATTTATCACCCCAATTTAGCCTAATATAGGCGCTATTTAGAAATATTTAAAGACGAATATCGCGTGCAAGTTTTTTCCCAACTTAACATTCAATTAGATGCCCGTGCAATTAAAGCACAAACTGTTTACAATTCACGAAACAGACGTAGACTTAATGACGACGATCGAATAGCAAACTGCGTACTCCAGGAAGACGCCGTACATTTTTTTAATTAGGAAACCGGCTTGGTAAAAGCAGCCTTCCGTCATCGGCGTACAGACACAGGAAAGCATCATCGATGTGTATTAATGAAGCCGAGGCACGGATCGGCTGGGTATGCGCGCGCGCACCGCCAGTGTTACCGCGCATTTCAAACGATACACTCGCGAACTGCAAATGTATTTTCCAAAAACCCCCGAGGTCGATGACACAAGTTCGGAAGGACTCCACATGTTACGGTTTTAATCGATTCTCGTATTGACGATCGATTAGTTGAGGTGGATATCGATATTGTAGTGCTTTGTTTTGTTTTAGCGAAAGTAATTGAATGGAACGGCTCGATTGTTTAATCGATTTAATTTTACTTGTTTGACAAACAGTTAGTGCTTTGTTTAGTTAAACTATCATGGCAATAGACCTTAGTATATAAACCAGGCTGGTTGAAAAGAAAACTATTAGCTCAAGTTTTATTGTAGCCGTCAGTTAGCTTGCTAAAACGGTTGTGTGTACGGTTAAGAGTTGTTTTTTAAGAGTTTGAGTTTTTTTGATTATATTCATAAAATAGCAACCTTTACCCATTAACAGAATATTTTTATTAAAGAAAAAGGTAACTGTTAAATATTTTTTTTTTCAAACCAGCAACATATCTAATGGATATCAAAATGTTGATAAAGTTTTTTACAAAAATAAAGAGCATTCTTGTTCACTAAATATGATTAGTTGAATCATAAAGGATTTCCTTGATCATTGTTAATTAAGTTATGAACAACAAATTCTACGTTTTACCTACACGCCCAATTTAGCCAAGAAAAAGTAAATCTCATCTAAGTTTGGGTGGAGCAGAAATCATTTTGAAGAACTTAATTGTTTCCGGTGAACTAGAAATGTAACTTCATTCATCATTTATTTATGGTAACCGAAAATACAAATACATTAAACAAAGTACTAAAAGTTTAACAATAAAATCAAAGATTGATTTTAAAGTAAGCAATAATAAAATGGACAGAGAAGTGATAGGAGAATAGGGAGGCCTTCTCCCTGCATTGGAAAACCATGGCTTAATAATAATCAATAATAATTAAAAAATCATACGTAATTTTCAGATGTTAAACGCATAATCAAGAGAACTATATGACCAATAGTGATAAAAACAAGACAGTAAAGATGTATACAAAAGTGTTAGTGGCATTGATGGCAGTGTCGCTGATGCCCATGGTCCTGTCGAGGACCCGGAGATATTCCAAAATGCAGTCGAACACATTGAACAAGATCAGATGCGATCTGAAGTGTATTGATATCAGTAAGGAGGCTAAACCTATGGTAAGTGTAAAACTTTTGTTAATTGTACCAGAGTTATTAATACTGAAGCTAAACTGGATTATCAAAGCTAAACGGCTGTTTTGAATGTAAATTACGAAAGAAATAAGGCTGGCGAGAATTGAAAGATCCAGGCTGATGAGAGGCAAAGTAAGTATAACGGGAATATCTTCTAACATACCAGGAAGTCTCAAAGTAACTGAACTATTTAGTTTACAAGAGTTCATAACTTATGGAGCTGTTCATTACTCCTTCAATCATTTTTTCATTAAAAGGTACGTAAAAAAATGACAAAGCCATTAAGTACAGACGCCAGCACATCAACCTACTACAACCCGTCAAATTTATTTAATAGATTTTCAACTTTATCACGAAAGCATAAGATTCTTGGGAAAGACAGTTTCGGGTAGGTTGACCTGCTGGCGTCTGTACAAAGAATGTCCAGCTTGCTTGAAAGTAATCAGTGAACAAAATAGCATGTGAGTGCTGCACCAATTCACCAAAGAGGTACCTATTCTTGTTAACAAATAGTACTCAAACTTGATTAAATCCATTAGTACCTACTAATTAGCAGTACCTACATTCAATTTGCACGTATCTAGATCAATCGATAAACACCACAATAAGGAAATCGGCAGTAAACAATCAGTACAATAACCTACGAGGCAGGGAAAACTTAGTTTGCTTCGAAGCTACTAAGAAGAAAACACTTGAAAATGTCATAGGTACACTAACAGTGAAGTTCAATGTGCCCAGCTGATGAAAGAAGTCTTAAAACCCACGATGGCATGCTTAAGTTAAGAGCGTTTATCCTAAAAGTTAGCAAAATATCTGTCAAATATTTACCTGTTTTGATGAATTTGGTGATATTACTGTATGGAAATCTGAAATGTGTCTAACTAGCGAACTAGAATATTGATTATGAAATGCAATAATTAATATCGTAATACCGAATATTTAGTTTTAGATGTAAAAAAAATATTTGGAAACTTTACAAATGGCTTTTTTACACCTAAAACGGTTACAACATCAAATTCAGTGTTATAACTGCAATTCATTATTATTATTCTAGTTCGCTAGTTGGCGACATTTCATATTTCTATACAGTAATATTGTCAAATTAATCAAAACAACGAAATATTCCGAATAAACGCTCTCAACCCACAAAAACTACGCTACACCAGCTGACAATGGTTTACGCTACAACCAAATAAAATAAAAAAGTTTAAGATAGCTGTCACAGCGATCACGATTTAACAAGTTCGCAGAACAGACATATACACGATACAAAAAAAATAAACGAACGTAAAACGAAATACAATCAAGATAGCAGCGAGTGTAGTTAGCAAAAATAATTCTGCGGCTCCGGAGTTAGTTATATAACCAGAGCACAACAGGCTCTGGCCTAAAAAGGGCACATTGAGCTAATTTGTGAAACGCAAAAAGAATTATACCTACGGGCTTCAGTCAGGGCAAAAAATTGCGTGCTCCGAGATGTAGTGACAGAGGACAATCGCATTTTGATCGCGTCGTATCTTGGGAGTTAACGAGCTTAAATCCTAAGCTAGATTTTTTTCTTATGTCACCAGTAGTTAACCCGAGACTATTTTGAATTCATTTTTGCCACGTATCTTAACATAACACTAAAAATAGAAACCTACCGAGATTTCATCAGATTCATCAAAAATTCAGACAATTCCATAACTGAAATGAGCTTCCAAGGTAACACTAAAGCTATAAAATGAAAGCCGAACTCCGACTTCCTCTTTCTGACTGAAGATAATAAGTACCTAATAAATTATTCTATTTTAGAAAGCACTTTTGATTACCTACCTATACTTTAGTACTGACAGATGTTTCTCGTCCTTAGTAGGGTGAAAAATATCCCTACCTACTTAGAAATTAACATCCAAGCCATGAATCACTACACTTCAAAGGAATTGTTATTTTGTAACTATGATGTACTCGCTAATTTCCTTAAGCTACTAATGAGTCTGAAGTAACAGAACTTTACTAAATGAATGCTTCTATGCACAATACGGCACGACCTGTGTCTGCACTACAAGCATTTTAATTCTCCCAGACAGGGCAGAAAAAACTGAACAAATGTCTGCCTTCCGTCTTGTCAAACAATACTGTCTGGTCTAGACATACCAAAAACTAAATATACTTTTAGATATACTGTTAATAGGGATGATGATTAAACATTAATTTTTTGTCCGCCAAGTAGATTATTAAAAAATATTGGACACGTATTTTTTATTTTTTACGTTCTCTAAAGTTATGGCAATACATTGAATCAAAATGTGGCATGACGTCACAAGTACCTATTTAGATTTTATACTTACTTGTGACGTAGCGAAACCCACTCCCCAACTTTAATGCGTTTTATCTAAGTATGATAAAGCAAAAAATATGTGTCTAATATTTTTTTTTTATCTGACTGACTAAATAGAATGTCTTTTTTTAAACCCTGGTATCATCGCTATTCTATGAAAAACATAAGGAGTACTTATATTTGTTACTAACATAAAATGGACCACATCTACATACTCGTTCATGTTACAATTTTCATGAAGTTTAATTGCTGAGTTTTTTTGTTTTTTATAACCACCCTCCTGCCCTTATTCCTACATATTTATGCAGCATAATGTCCAAAGTATGTTTAAGCATAATACCTTAGTACCTGGGCGACCGAGCTCTGCTCTGGTGAAAATAAGGAGAAAACGAATTTTCCCAGATATTAGACCTGGCTAGATTGATTTTTCGCCGCCGTAAATGCCTATATTGCAATTTTCATCGAAATCGTTTGAGATGTTTTCGAAAACGTGATTATAAAACACATATATAAAAATATTGCTCGTTTAATTGCTTCTGCCATAAAGACAGACCTTCAGCTACCATCATCCACGTCGTATTTTAAAAAAGTCCGTAAATTGTTATTTTGGTCTTCTTCCGACATGTTTTCTCTACATCACATGCCTATGCAACCGATTACGGCGATGTTATACGTGATGTAATTTCAATTGCTTCATTCCCATAATAAAAATCTTATTCACAGTGCAAATCCCAATGCCGTATAAACGAGAACAAACCAGGGACGTGTCCTATATCAGACTCGCCGAAGTGGGAAGCGGCGTGTGTGGAGGCATGCAACTCCGACTCGCAATGTGACGGTACGCAACGTTGCTGCCGCCATGCTTGTGGGTCGACGTGCAGCGAGCCTGTCGATCTTTTGACCGTATCAGGTAAATCTAATTGAACTATTGTCTAATGCTCCGGCCGCATCTGCGTCTATCGTGACAAAGCAATGCGTGCCGAAGCTTCGTATGTTTTGCTCGCTAAAAAGTTATCGCGCTAATGCGGGGGTCATATTAGCGGCTTCACCACGTTTATTATATACAGATGCCAGCACATCAACCTACTACAATATGTCAAATTTCTTTAATAGATTTTCAATTTTATATTTAATATTTAAATCTTCAAATCTCTCTGTTGCACCTACCACTGTTTGTCTCTGCATCACCCGAAGGTTGACTGGTAGAAAATGCCCATGGCATTAAGTCCGCCTCTGTACATTTGTGTGCTTGAAGTATTAAATAAATAAATAATTTTATAACTAAAGCTTAAGGTTCAAAGTTGATTGGGAAAATTTGACAGTTTCGGGTAGGTTGACCTGCTGGCGTCTGTACCGCCACCGTACCGAACTACCGCGACGATAACCGATAATGGTTGGTCACATCTGCGTGTATCGTATCACTATGCGAAACTTCGTCACGATAGACGCAGATGCAGCCGTAGCATTATAAAAAGAATCTTCTTCTAAAGAATTATGTTTGCAGACTGTTAAACTGTCATTTTTCAGATGCTACTCTACCTTTTAACATTCGAATTAGGCGAGTGAGATTTTTTGACAGCTGGATAAGTTTGTTTCGGTGTTTTTTCTCAGAGTAGTCGGCCTCATCGACCTCATCTAGTTTTTAAAATATTATTGACGTGTAAAAGTTCTTATAAATGTACAGACGCCAGCAGGTCAACCTACCCGAAACTGTCAAATTTTCACAATCAACTTTGAACTTTATGTTTGAGTGATAAAGTGGAAAATCTATTAAAGAAATTTGACAGGTTGTAGTAGGTTGATGTGCTGGCGTATGTACAGAAATAAATTTAAATAATTACTAATTTATCATTTTCCTATAAATACAAAGGTGCTGTAATAACAGAAATTACAAATATTGTAGACAGTGTAGATATCTCATATTCACAGTAGCGAAAAAGATGTAGTTATGTATCCTACTGCGATGTACCTAAGGGTCTTACGTAAGAAAATAATCAACCCTGCCTAAAAGACAAGATAACAAACTATCTAAATAATGACTAGTTACAGATAATAATCCTTCAACAATGGTGCAGATTCTCTTGTCACAAATTCCTCTAAACTAGACCAAAAATCATCAAAAAATTTTTTATTCCTGTCAAACGACGATTTCCCATTCTGAAGTAGACTAAAGTGATACAATTTAACTATATTTTAGTTTGACACCACTAAGATGGCACTGAGTTATTAATTTAGTGAAAATGGCAATTTTGCTATTCTGAATTTGACGTTTTTCACCAAAAATTTTAATTGTAAAAAAACCAAACCTTTTTAATCGCGATTAAATAGGTGTGGGATAAAATTAGTTGTCATGAACAAAAATTTAGGTGCAAAAACAGTAATGTATCTTTATTTTCTTTTCTTTTGCTTATATCTTGAAAATGGTGAGTACTATCGCAAAATAATAAAAATTTCGACCCCCTTTATGAAACCTCATAAGCCCCTAAAACTCAACATGTAGGTAATAAATGTTCATACAAAAGGTGACAAATTTCATAGAAAATACGTCGAGGATGCACCGCATGCGCGCCCCCGGCTCTAAAAAAAATTCACGGGGTAGGGCAAACAAGTACCACGTGGAGTCGCGATTGTTAAATTCGATTTTAGTTGTTTCAAAATTATTTTTAGAGTTGGATTTAGAGATGTTTTTTTTTGCAGAATAGCTTTATGATTCTCATAGCCAAAAGTAAGGAATTTTAGTGATAGTTTAGTTTAGTTCGGTGTACAAGAGAATCGGCGCCAATGTAAAATTGTTACAACAGCAACTAATTGATGTAATCTCAATGTAATGAACTCAAGGCCTGAATAACAATTTACTAAGCTTGTGCTTCAGGTTTATAACTGTTATGTAAATACTCGTAATCTTTGACAGCTCAATGATTTTGAATTAAGGTACAGACGCAAGCACATCAACCTACTACAATCTGTCAAATTTCTGTAATAGATTTTCAACTTTATCACTAAAGCATAATGTTCAAAGTTGATTGGGAAAATTTGACAGTTTCGGGTATCATTCTGAAGGCAAACCGCAGGTTGAGCCGTTTTCATAGACTTACAAAGAAATCAGTAGTAATATCGATGCGGTCAATCATTGCGGTTGGGCGGGTTTACCGCTGCGGTTTGCGATCTACGGTCGCTTTCGGAATTGTACCTTTAGATTTGCAGGCATTCGGTCAAAAGGCTGAAATCATTTTACATAGAATAGCTCTAGGGATAAAAAAAGACGCCAGGACAGGTTTTTGTTATACTCTATTAGCAACATTATAAGGGTCGTTTTCGATACATCGAAGCCTACAGGCTTTCTTACACTCGCGCAACATCATTGCGATTTTCTAGTGTGCGTGCATTTAGCGACCAACAGTTGGACGGTATTTTTTTCGACGTATTCACAGCTTTGATTGTCTATCTAGACATATTTATATCTTTGGGAAAATGAAAGGGTCTATGTTTTTTAGTATTCAATTCATAAAAGTATCATATAATTTAAACAAGTTAGGTTAAGTACAGACGCCAGCACATCAACCTACTGCAATCTGTCAAATTTCTTTAATAGATTTTCAACTTTATCACTACACTATAAGGTTGAAACTTGATTGGAAAAATTTGACAGTTTCGGGTAGGTTGACCTGCTGGCGTCTGTACTAGAAACGACCATTGATGAGATCCTTAGTAATTGTTTTCCAATACGGTGTCCATTAGTATTTTTTATATGAATGAGTCCAAAAATATCTTTAAATGGTTTTCATTTCTTAGGCCTCCCAGCCTTGCCAACGATTGAAGAGCCAAAAGAAAGGAAGCGATCAGTAGTGATAAGATGGTCTGACGGCGTGGGAGACGCAGCGAGAGCGGTTCCTGGTCCAGTCTTCTACGTGTTAGAGGAACAACACCATTTGGGACCCAAGTATGAGGAAATGAGATTAGGGGACTGGAATTTACTGTTGAGGACGAATAAGTAAGTACAGAAGAATATATTTTTCATCAGTTACGTTGGATAAAGGCGTGTTTTTGAGGCCATTACCCGTAACAAATAAAAACATTCAAAATCTAGTCACAATCTCATCTCAGCGAGAATTAATGTCAAAAACCTAAGACACTAGAGGTAGGTATTTTAGACAAATTGAGACTGAAATAACAATGCGAATGTTCCTAAAAATAAGAGAAGTCTCCCTCTGATGTTATGTCCCGAATTACAGACCCTCGTCAGTCTTCTTCGAGTAATCCCGGTACCTATGTAGGTACAAACAATCGCGTAGGTAACTAGAAGATTAATAACCAATAACTTTTAACGTTGATACATCCAGAATCTTGCAGGTTGCAGGTAGAGCAGGCATCAGCCCAAAATAGTAACTAATATTATAAATGTGAAAGTGAGTTTGTATGTGCATTTGTTTGTTTCGTTTTCACGTATTAACTTCTCAACCGATCAACATGAAATTTTGCATAAACGTTGTCATGTACTCATGACAACGTTTATTCAAAATTTCTGGATGAAAGTGGGAGAAAGGGGGATCATCCAAAAAAAGTACCTACTGTTGCCAAGTGATAGAAAAAGCTAGTAGTTAATATTGCAGTATATTCCCAAGATTTCTACAAAATTCTTTAAAAAAAAATCACAGTACAAAATGTTATGTTAGGTATTATATTCGCGGGAAAGTCCGAAAAGGATACCGTGGCCCCTAGCAACGTACAGACAACTGAAGGAACACGGGTGGGTTTTAGTCAGTATTATGTTGGAAGGAAGAATTGGTGTTACGGTGGAATTAGGTATCCATTTAATTGTTATAAAATAACGATAGCACGAAATAGAAAGTGGTTACTTAATCGAGTTCTCTATTATGCATGAACAAAATCTAGTTTATCGCACTAAGTCACAATATATCACAATAAATTTGAACGGAAATCTCAGTCACGTAACGATTATTATTAAAGTGTAACAAACAGTTCAATAAATAAGAACAATTCTGCTATAAAATGTTAGGCATAGAAGTTTTTTGTATCAGCCCAATTACTACCTTCGTTCAACTGTGACTTTGTGTGAATTAGCACGCATAAATATTTACGACAATGAATCCCATTTCCGCCTATCCGAAAACAAAAAATAAAGCTGCAGTCAAAAATAAATATAAGAAAGAAGTTGCTGTTTTTTTTATATTGTTATGGAAATAACTTGCCATACGAATTCTTTTTGGGATTAGCTTTGGTTAAGTGTAAGTAACCAACTACTACTTATGTTGGTTATATAACCAAGACCAACATATAACTAATTATTATTGTCCTTAAAAACATAACTGGCGAAGTGTGTAGCCTCTGCCTATCCCTTCGGGAATTCCTGGTACGATTATGTTATGTATTTTCCCTAAATTATCTGCGATCCATACCTCCGCAAGTCCACGAGTCCCCAACCCACTTACCTACCTACTGGGCAGTAACGATTTACTGGGAATTAACTACCCATGCTAATTTAAAAAATGTAACAATCATTTTTTTTTTTTTTTTAAAAACGTTGGACAACACTAGGAATTTTTCCTGTATTGTGGATGCGTTTACAAACATTTAAACTCACATACACAAGCAGGCAGACCCGGAACAACTAATTATAGGTCATACAAATATTTGTGCCGTGCGGGAATCGAACCCGCGACACGCAGCGCAGCAGTCAATCGCTTAACCACTGCGCTAACCATGTCGTCAAAGTGCGATAAGTACTATCGAGGAAATTCATATTTAAGCAGTTTGAAAACAAAATCCCGTGAACACGATGACCACATCTGTTACCGCCCCGGTTCTATAGCCGCCGAGTGCTGCAAACAGAAATAGTCCTTACGGTGTATAGATATGAACTTCTTCGATGGTATCTAGAGCAATGTTCCATCCTTAGGTAAGGGGAATTAACTATATAGGCATCCTATTACCCAGTTACTGGGTTGTGGAGGTCAGATGAGCAGTAGCTCCATATAAAATACTGGTATTCAGCTGCATCCGGTTAGTCTGGAAGTCGACCCCAACATAATTGGGAAAATGTTAGGCAAATTGAGGTAAGGGAAATTAATTGTTAAGCAAATTGGCTACTTCACCAACAAAATTATAGCCATCGAACAACTCGGAAGTAAAAACGTCTACAATTTCACTACGATTTACGAGCATTTACTCGGTTCTCACGAGAAGACAGTAATAAATGTTCCCTGCCTCTTTGTTAGCACTTTTAGTACCGACAAGACAACAACTAGAGAATATTGTTAATTGCTCAACAAAGAACTGTTTCAATACAATACATTAATGGGGAACATTTTCCACGGCTTTCTATTTTATAAAGAAGGCTTTGTCTTTTTCATGTTATGATGACATTCATTATAACCACATTCAATTGTATTACAATAATTTTAGGACAATGGGTCTGACCTAAATGTAACTACATAATAATAACATCCGTACGTAACTAGATTTTGTGATGACCTACCTACATAGTACCTACAGACTTACGTTAAACATGCGATTTCATCAAAAGATACGTCGTTTCAACTTACAAAAAAAACAAATTCATAAAAGCTCAGTAACTAAGATATACAGTGTGTCCCTGGATAATGTGCACAAACGAATATGGGTGAAACTAGACCACTATTCATCGACAAAAAAAAAAGTTTTTTTTTTATTGTAATAGTTACATATATAATTATTTTTTTTACATGTATTTTTTTAACGTCTTTTATTTCTCTGGTATTGAAAATATAATAACTTTTTATTAATTGAGTAAATTTCGTTAAAATAAAATAATAATGATGGCTGATAATTGATGTTGCATGGAAAATACAAAAAAAAACCCTTTGTAAACAGTCATCAAGTAAAAAAATGTTTTTTTGACGAATATTTTTGTCAGTTTTTTTTCATTTTTTTTTTTTTATATTTTTTAGATTTTTTTGTTGATGAATAATGGTCTAGTTTCACCCATTTTCGTTTGTGCACTTTATCCAGGCACACACTGTATAAAAGACAAAAACATTAATTCAATTTACAGAACCAAGGCATCTCTACGCAACGCTCTGAAACCGGGTCGGTGGTACCGGTTCCGGGTGGCTGCCGTCAGTTCTTCCGGCACGCGAGGGTTTTCAGCGCCTAGTCCTGCTTTCACACCCCGCCGAGGACCTCGTCCCCCACCGTCGCCGAAGAAACTTAAAGTTCGGCCTGTAAAAGAGAGTAATGGTAAGTGAAACTTCTCCCATAAAAAAATGTTTTCAGACAAATCATAATTTTAGATAGATAGGTATAGCTTCTTCTTCTTAGGGTGTCGATGGTAAGACTCGGCCCAGAAATCGGCCACGTGTTTGGCGCCATCAGTAGCGTCCATTAGTTCCTGTAACGTGTAGTTGACACGACACGCAGAACATTATCCAATAATAACTCTAGAAATACGTATTAGGCAATTTGCCCAATTTGATTTTTTGCAATAAACTTTACTGCATAAAAATTCAAAATATCCCAATTGCCTAAGTATTTCTAGAGTTGTCGATTCGCCCACAAATAAATTAACTTAGTGCGAATCAAGCAATAAGCTAAAAAGACTTCCGGAATTCAAAACTTCAGTTAGGGGAACATAATTATATTTTTGTAATTCGGTTATACTGGCGTAACTAACTCCACGGCATTTTTAATTAAGGACTCCTTTCGCAAGAATGGATATTTAATAGA
Organism: Xanthia icteritia; assembly: GCA_949128155.2. NCBI lineage: Eukaryota > Metazoa > Arthropoda > Insecta > Lepidoptera > Noctuidae > Xanthia > Xanthia icteritia. The sequence continues at coordinate 6,219,051 of OX421942.2, read as the reverse complement.
CTGGAACAATGCACACGACGGTGACCTGACCTTAAATATGGACAAGATTTAACGCAAGCACCGGTCGACACAAATTGACTTTACTGATCAAAAACTTACTAACTTTAATATCTTTTTCAAAACCAAATCATCTTGCAATGGATGTTGTAATGACAATTCTATGTCTTCCTACTGACTTCTTTTGTTTCTTCTGAATGTTAAGCTGCTTTTTATTAGCGTTCTGTACAGTTTTCAGCTGGCAAGCGTTTGTTCGCGCGGTAAATTAAAACAATTGAGTGAGCAAACATGTTTGTTCAGTGATCATCGGTTGGACTCGGCGAACGAATGCTCGCTCGCTTATTCTTTCAGTGAAAACGACGTCACGACGAGCGAGCATTGGGTTGCTACTTAGTGAAAACAGATGTTTTCTGTTTTGAGCGAAAATCGGCGGAACAGCAAACATTTGCTATGAACAAAATGTTCGCTCGGCAGGGTATTGAAAACACGCCTTAACAGATATTCGATTGTTTCAGGGACGGTCACCGTAAAACTAGAATGGAAAGAGCCGCATTCAGACTTGCCAGTGATGAGATACAAAGTCTTCTGGAGTAGGCGTGTCAAAGGCTTAGGAGGAGAACTGGATTCAGTGCTCGTCAATCATCAAACGGTGCCCAAGGTACGGTAACGATTTTTAATGTATGGATTTCTATGAACCGATGCCACTGTGCTTAGTAATTGTAATTATACAATATGGTGACTGGTAATTAGTGACCGATACTTAAACACGTGATTATACTCACCAATATGAACAACTTTTACTATGGGACCAAATCCTGAAATCGCGAAAAAAAATCTGCTGTTTCCTACATTTTTGTTAGTATAATTCGTCGTAAATGTAGGTAGGGAACAACAGATTTTTTCTTAATTATATATAATAATTATAATTACTTATTAAATTATAATTTTATTGTTATTGTATTTTTTTAGGATCAAAACTTCATCGAAATAAAGGACTTGCAGCCAAACTCGATGTATTTCCTGCAAGTGCAAACCATCAGTCAATTCGGTCTGGGCAAGCTTCGCAGTGATAAGGCGTCGATTTTCTATAACACCACGAGTACAGCAAGAACTGGTAACTAAATCATATATTTCCCTCCCGTGGTACGGCTAAAACGTAAAGAAAATCGTCCTGGTAGATATCGGTCCTCCAGACCGAATTTCGACCATAGCGACCAATCTCAGGGGAGACCAGCCTTCGGCGCGGGAGGTGCACAAAAGTGGGTGCGCAGACTAGTGATGTTCAAATCCGCTAGAATCTATTGACGTTGTTCGTTGTGCGTTAATTTTAAAGATAAAATCTTTTTATTTTCTTATTATAACAAGGCACAACGTGCGCCATGACCCAGACAAATTTTCTCAGTACTAGATATACAGGAAGTCTCAAATAATGTTGCCAGTTTATGAAACTAGAGATGTAACATAATAAAACTAATATTGGCTATGGTTACCAACTTGAACTAAGTATAAAACTATAAATTGAGTGTATGTTCATATGGATTTGAACAGACGTGTTATATATAGACTATAAAATATATATTTCTAGCGCGTTGTTTTATACGCTATCATTTGTTATAATGATAGCGTATAAAACAACGCGCTTGTTACAAATTTTGTTTTGTTGTCGTTATTACAAAACTCGGCCGCAGTCTAAACGCGGATAAGTTATCATTTTATTTAGCAAGTTGCTAGACGGACTTAATGATGCGCGGTAAATATTATCTCACAACGCGCTGTAAACGAAAGAATATAATAATATCTCTTGAAGCGTTAGAAATCAATGAACTTACCAGTCTTAGGACTGTCTATAATATAATTGATTAAATATTATTATAAAAGTTTTGTGAGAGATTTGTGCCGATTCTGTATATCGAACTAAACTAACTATCACAAAAATTCCTTACTTTCGGCTATGAGAATTCCGCAAAAAAAAATATCTTAAAAATAATTTTAACAAAAGTAAAATCGAATTTGACAATCGGGACTCCACGTGGTATTTGTTTGCCCCACCCCGTGAATTTTTTTTAGAGCCGGAGGCGCGCTCGATGTGCGTCCTCGACGTGTTTTATATGGAATTTTTCACTTTTTGTAAGGAAAATATGAAAAATTATTACCTACTTGTTAAGTTTTAGGGGTTTGTGGTTTTTTAAATGGGGTCGAATTTTTCATTATTTTTGCGATAGGATATCAAGATAATTATATATTATAAGCAAAAGAAAAAAAAAAGATACAGTACTGTTTTTGCATCTAAAGTCGAGGTATTGATGTGAATTTTAGTTCATGACAACTAATTATATTCATATTGAAAAGTTCATTGATTTTATTTGCAAACAAATAACTAGTTATATCATACGCATTAAATAATTACAGTCGACGCGGGCCGACTGCCCATGCCGCCCGAGTTCACCCGACGCGCTGTGTAAGACTATAAAACTATATCGCTATCCCGTTCTGACTCCACTGTGCGCGTTAAGACCTTGTTCTAGCGTCGTAAGTCAGAGTCGATCTAGCAAACGCTAGATGCTTTGTACAGACGCCAGCACATCAACCTACTACAATCTGTCAAATTTCTTTAACAGATTTTCAACTTTATCACTAAAGCATAAGCCGATCTATTCTGTAAAAATCTCACCGTGAAAACTTAGGTGAAGTGATCGTAAAGTGAGCTGTCAATAGTGTCCTATTGACAGCTCACTTCACCTATGTTTTCACCGTGAGATTTTTACAGAATAGCACTGCTGGTTTAAAGATGATTGGGTTTATTTGACAGTTTCGGGTAGGTTGACCTGCTGGCGTCTGTACACATAACGTGTTATTTTTTGGCGCTTTACGTTTTATTAACCACCACTAGCGCAGACACAGGTGCACTCTCTCTTCCCTCACTCTCATAGATACCTAACTCTGGTAGTGGTAGGTACGAAAAATCTCTACGAAGTGCGACAAAACGGAAATACTGAACGAGTTAAACCCCTTACGAGTTACTCAAGCAAATCAAAATACGAGGAAATATCAGCTGTTCTATAGAAACATCCCTCTACTGTCCGAGATACACGAGGCTAGTTTTTAGGGTTCCGTAGTGAACAAGGAACCCTTATAGTTTCACCATGTCCGTCTGTCTGTCTGTCTGTCCGCGACTTAGCTCAGAGACGATTAGTACTAGAAAGCTGTAATTTGGCATGGGTACATATTTGGTGTGGGATTTGACATATTAATCACGTTAGACCCACATTAATCACATTTTTCAATTCAGGGATCCGTTGGCGAAATATTAAGCTTTTAAGTGCAAATTTTTGGGAGTCAAGTGTGTCCCCCCCTCCCTAACAACTAAATGGTTGTACTTGGATTTGTGAAAAAAATAGTACTATATATAACGAAGTTAAAAGGGAAACTAACACAGCCAAGTAGGCTTTACTTTTAACGAGTAATAATCGACCAACTTAAATTTGCAGTTTGAAAAACATGTTCTCCCATGTTCCCATGTTCTCACTTGTAGTGACGTTACGTTTATTATTGGGATAAATTCATCCCAACTACGGAACCCTTCAATGTGCGTGGTCCGAAACGCACTTGGCCGGTTTTTCTAAGCTATGATATCAAGATAGAGCCTCGTATACTATCTGGCTAGGCACATGCTAGTGCAGTTTACACGATGCCAGGTAATTTTAAGCCATTGCAGTGATGGTAACAACACGTCCGTGAAGTGAAACGAACAATCGAATACTATACTAGCTTCGCCGACCAAATGAAGCTAGTACACAAGCCAAAATAGTAAAATCCGTGGTTGGGGTGCTACCAGCTCAAAAAATAGAACGCCGTGGTATTAAATTATAGCTTTAGACGCTAGCTTACTAGCCTAGAAAAGCCAGACTTACTAGCTTGTTAGCTTACTATCCTGGCTTGAGAAACTAGCTTCGTTTCGTGTATCTCGGGCAAAAGGAGGACGTTCTGTCTGTTATGTTTTTCTACTTAATGTCATTCAGATCGTTAGACCGTTCGTAAGTACCTACCAATCGAGTTCCCACAAATGTTAAATCAATAAATTCCTAGAAAAGTCGTGGAAAATTGGCTAGACTTAGAAATTCAACCTGATGCTTGGAACGTGTCAGCAGCGACCTAGTTCCATGCTCCAATCGACATATAGTAGGTAACGAAGTGCTGTACGAGCGCGCCATCTAAATAATTTAGGCAGTCATTCCGCCGCCGAATTACAAATTGAAGAGGTTTAGGCGGAGAACGTAGTTATCGTACGAACATACGACAAACATAGGTTTGTTGCTAAAATCAGCTATCTAATTACGTAACACATGTTCGTAAACGATTACGATAAATTTGTTTCATTTCGACAGTTCAACAACATTCATTGCGTTATTTACGTTGTTGAGCAGATTCTTTTTTCGACCTTATGAAGCAATGGATTAGGAATCTGTTTCAAAACGATTCAGATTCTGATTGATCGTGTATTACGCAATTAGGGTACTGGTCGCTTTACTAAATTCTGAGCTGAGAAGACAACGGTCATAAAAATATTTTCTAAGTTTCATGTGTAAAGACGAATGTCAATGGGAGTGGCTGAGGATCAAATTTAATAGCGTGCTATTGGACAGGTCCATGGTATAATAATTAATAATATACTTCGCCAGGTATAGCATTCCAAGACACAGTGGTCACGCGGGTGTCACAAGTCTACGTCATCACATCTGTGTTACCAGTAATCTGTAATAATAACTCCCCAACCACCTTTTTACCTTAATCTGATAAAACAGTGAGGTTTTAATTAACAACTACGTTGGTATATGTTTAAATGAAATTGTTTCGTTTGATTAGACAAACGAAACTACAATAATGCTTTGTATATTTTTTTAACAGTAGTGGTATATTTTTGTAACATGGTGACTGAAAATCTTTCCTTAATTCGTGTTTTGTTGCAATAAACTGGCAACTGGAAAGTGACGTCAGCATGTGTGTCCCTCCCGAATGCCAGAGACCTTGTTTTTTTTTACCATGGACAGATCTATATCCAACCAGCAGTGGACAGCTACTGATCAACACAATGATGACGATGTGTTAAGAAAGAAACAAAAGCATCTTTACAAAGTAAAATAAAATTAGCTGGCAAAACTTCACAGACAATAATTATGATGGTTATTGATATCCAATGGAGCTCGTGGCTAAGTACCTAATAACAGCCGCACTGATCGATCCATCAGGTTACGCTACTCTTGCCGGGGTTTGGTCCGTGGATGGGTGACCATCTTTACATACCGAGACTCCTCCGTGCCTCGGAAAGCACGTTAAGCCGTTGGTCCCGGCTGCCCTTCATGGATCTTTGACAGTCGTCACGGGTCGTCAGAAACCCGAAAGTGTGACAACCAGTCTTATCAAGGGGTATCGTACCTATTACCCAGTTACTGGGTTGTGGAGGTCAGATTTAGGCAATCGCTCCATGTAAAATACTGGTATTCAGCTGCATCCGGTTAGACTGGAAGCCGACCCCAACATAGTTGGGCTATGTTGGGGTCGGCTCCCAGTCTAACCGGAAAAGGCTAGGCAGCTTTTTTTAGGTATTGATATCTAATGACAATGAAACAAAAAAAAAGATTTTCTATACTTACTTACTCATAATTACAAATAACTAGCTTTACCGGCCCGGCTTCGCACGGGTAGCACTAAGTACTTATACCTACCCTACCAAACTACTCTACCTACTCTACCCTACCTACCCTACCTACCGTACCTACCCTACCTACCCTACCTACCCTACCTACCCTACCTACCTTACCTACCCTACCTACCCTACCTACCCTACCTACCCTACCTACACTACCTACACTACCTACCCTACCTACCCTACCTACCCTACCTACCCTACTTACCCTACCTACCCTACCTACCCTACCTACCCTACCTACCCTACCTACCCTACCTACCCTACCTACCCTACCTACCCTACCTACCCTACCTACCCTACCTACCCTACCTACCCTACCTACCCTACCTACCCTACCTACCCTACCTACCCTACCTACCCTACCTACCCTACCTACCCTACCTACCCTACCTACCCTACCTACCCTACCTACCCTACCTACCCTACCTACCCTACCTACCCTACCTACCCTACCTACCCTACCTACCCTACCTACCCTACCTACCCTACCTACCCTACCTACCCTACCTACCCTACCTACCCTACCTACCCTACCTACCCTACCTACCCTACCTACCCTACCTACCCTACCTACCCTACCTACCCTACCTACCCTACCTACCCTACCTACCCTACCTACCCTACCTACCCTACCTACCCTACCTACCCTACCTACCCTACCTACCCTACCTACCCTACCTACCCTACCTACCCTACCTACCCTACCTACCCTACCTACCCTACCTACCCTACCTACCCTACCTACCCTACCTACCCTACCTACCCTACCTACCCTACCTACCCTACCTACCCTACCTACCCTACCTACCCTACCTACCCTACCTACCCTACCTACCCTACCTACCCTACCTACCCTACCTACCCTACCTACCCTACCTACCCTACCTACCCTACCTACCCTACCTACCCTACCTACCCTACCTACCCTACCTACCCTACCTACCCTACCTACCCTACCTACCCTACCTACCCTACCTACCCTACCTACCCTACCTACCCTACCTACCCTACCTACCCTACCTACCCTACCTACCCTACCTACTATAAACCTCACGGAGCCCGAGACCTTTCCAACGAATGCAAAACCGTGGAAATCGGTTCGTGCGTTCTGGAGTTATAGCGTCAGGAAGGAAAACCCGACTTATTTTTATATAGTAGACTATGCTACCCGCGGCCGTGGGTCCCGTAATCAACTGGGGTTAATTGAAATGATCAGTTAAAATAACTGTTTACCGTCGATCATTAACTGTAAAAAAATTAAGTAAATTACTTTAGCTGTAAAAAAAATATAAGTACTTGAATATTTACTAACCATAGATTATACACAAACAGAAGATATACTTGTTGTCGGCAAATAGAATCGTTAACATGCTATTTTACTTTGATTTACCTAATTTTAATTTCCCATTTCGTCATTGTTAATTTATTACATTAAGTATTTATTTATGCACTTCCTATCCTGAAGCACAGGTTCAACCGAGTTCAGGCAAATAAGCAACTGTGCTCTATTTTAATTATTAAGTTAGTTATTGTAAACGTGCCTCTTTATTATAAATAAATGATTTATTATTATTATTTAAGAAACTTAATTAGACATGATGGGAAATCGATGTCTAATGATAATAAGTCGTTTATTTAAATCGTTTCGCTTAATATGACCTTGTATATGATCTTAGACTCATAGACCTACTTCAAAGTAGATTGATCGCTCGGTCTACGTTATTAGCAAAGGTAGACCTTCTATCCTCCATAGTGACAAAAATGCAATTACCAAACTTTTCAATACCTTTCAGAGCCTGCACCAGAGAAGCTTCAAAGGCGTGAAAATAAAAAGATCAGAGGTCTCAGCCTACACAAAATTGTATGGTACAACCACAAATTAAAAGCTAGAATTGCATGGCAGCCCCTTCCTAACGTTTACGAGCAACCCGGAAGGTAAAGTTTATATGAACTGAATACTTATTTTTTCTTTCAGCTTGGTATGTCATCTAAAATCTTAATTAAGTAAAACATGGTAGGTACCTACTAATATCGAGATAGGTAGGTACATGTGTAAGTACTGGAGTTACAATCCAAATTGTTGCTACTCACCTTCCTACTACCTATGCTAATGAGCAAGCGTGTTAGCGTGCTATATTATCTTAATCAGAAAGTTTTAGATAACTAGTACCTATTAACGTGACATCCGTTTCACGAGTTCAAATTTTTTTACTAGAAAAATCTCCCTATCTCCTATTCCCAATAAGAACTACATAGACCTAACCTATCTGCAGGTCCCTAATTGGCATTTAAAAATAAAGACATAGGTAGCCAAGCAAAAATATTATTTTCTTAATTATATCTAATGTATTACATTGCAGATACTACGTCTACTGGAAAGCGACTAAATGTAACAACCCGAAAAAAATACGCAGAGAAGGCCTTACTGCTACTACCGAGGTAATTTGTCAATAAAACCTGAAAATTAAATTAATTCAAGCAAAACAATATCTAAACTATGTTATTTTATGAATTTACGTTTACGCGCATTTTTAGTAACATTATTTTAAAATTAGGAATAGTATGAAGTTAGGCGCAAATAAAAAGTGCGGTAAAATTTAGTGTTGCCACACGTAACGGCCAAACGTTTTTAGTAAAAAAAAAGTTTAAATAAAAATAATTCCTTTTTCTGTTTACAGCAAACTACATTTGAACTTTATGAGTTGGATTATCAATGCAGTTATAAGGTGAATGTCAATTTATTACCACGAGTAAAGACACCGGATTCAGAACTTACTTTGAATGTTCCTGGCTGTGAATATTTTAAACGAAAAGTTAATACTACTACAATAAACTGTGATTAATATTGCAAGTAGGAGTACCTACTGACTGAAAAGGAATATTTGTGTTGGATCTATAATTATGAAACGTCACATTAGTATTAAGAAATCTTGTAGAATGTTTACCGAAACATGTTTTAGTTACTTTGTATTATATTTATACACGGACATTAAAAAGTTCTTTAGGTGTTTAGTATTGTAAACAAAAATATATTAGGAAGTAGTACATACCTATGTAGAAGACACATTCAGTATTTTTTTGGAAAGAAAATTAAAATGTTATTATGAGTGATATGGATGATTAAATACGAGACTATTTTATTTATTAAAGATATTATTACCTACATAAGTAATAAAATTATTACCTCCGAACGGTTTTCTTTTTTGTGCATTTGCATTGTACAGACGCCAGCAGGTCAACCTACCCGAAACTGTCAAACTTTCCCAATCAACTTTGAACCTTATGCGTTAGTGATAAAGTTGAAAATCTATTAAATAAATTTGACAGATTGTAGTAGGTTGATGTGCTGGCGTCTGTACAATGTACAGTAGACCCCACGTCAATGGTTTCAAAGCAGAATAAACTGATATCTCATTCTATTGAAACTTACTGATCAAAGTGTTATACCACTGAAGGTGAACAGTATATACTCGTACTTACTAGGTAAACCAACAAAAAGCACAATGGTTATTATTTCCCTTCTGTATTATAGAAAGATGCATTCAGACTTCTCATAAAATTTTAACAATAATTTGATCTGTTTTCGACGACTAATCAGACGAAACGCGGTCACATTTTGTTTGAAAGAAATCAGTCCTGACTACTAAAAAAGACAATTATCAAGTATGCAGGGTCAAATTACATTAAGTAACAAAACTCCGCAGACGTGGTGGGGAGCAATATCTAAACATGATAAAACAAAAAAGAAATAAATTTGATAATGGTTTTTTTGTTAGGTCATCGACCGCAGTTAGTGTAGTCACTGAAATATCAGTTTAAATTTTAGTTTTGTTTTGGTGTAAAGTTCACAGACATGATGGGAACCACACACAAATTCGTATGCAACTACTAAAAGTGTCAGGAAGTTATTATAACATCATCAACATACACTAAGTGGGAGAAATACGATTTATTGAAGCTAACTCGCTGAGCTTCCTCTATCAAATGAACATAGAATCACGTAAACCATTCCAAGAAATCGGTGTAAATCATAGAAATATAAATAACAACTTCTTTCTTAAATCTATGGTGTAAATACATGAAAAAAAACCCAACGAATGCATAACCTTTTCCTTTTTATCTAATTATTTACACTAGGTACCAAATTAAAAGCCAAACTAACTTATTATACAAATACACCGTGAAATCTTAATGGTTGTTTCCCGCGGCAGAAAAACTTGCCATAAGGAGTACTTTCGAAGCATAAAGTAAAAGTAAAAATAATTAAAAAAATATTCATCAACTCGAAAACGTGAGAATCAATAGTAACAGGTAACTTGTAGGTACTACTCTAACTTCTACCGCCGACAAAGGGAACAGCGATGCATAAATGTTCAAAATAAAATAAACTCTCGCACAAGGTAATACAACATAAACTAGTTTGCACGCAACAACACAAAATTTGTTTGCAAAATTGTTTCTAATATTTTATTTGTATAATGATTGTATTAGCAAGACAAAACCATTTCGCTGCGGGAAAAAGACAATTAAGATTTCACGATGTATATACAAAAACAAAAGTACACTTGGGCGTCGGTATACTCGTCCGCATCGCTGTCCGAAGTGCCCAGAAGACTGGCATGGCCACATTGAATGGCAATGCTAATTTTTTGGCCAAAAAATGAGCAAGCCCTCTGGTCACGCACAGTGTCTATATATACTATTAAGCCAGAATCGACCATGAATGCCAGTGAAGAGCCGATATTCTCAACTGTTCTAACTTCTTACCCACAATTCTGTTATTTGTCTGGCTGTCTGTCCGAGAATTTGCCTCTTCTACATAATTATTCATAACGAACTACTCACGCATATACTGTCATAAAAAATATTTGTGATTTAATTTTTTTTGTTCTGGCAACTATTTTTCTCCCGCAATTCGCCACCAATGACTAACTTCATTCAGGACATTTGCAACCCTCAGAATGTCAAAAGTAAATAAAAAGAATATTTTGTGAAATAAATTAGATTTATTACAATAATTACACTTTTTGCTAATATTTACTGATCTGCACCTATTGTGTTTCATTTACTATCTTTCACACCGTTAGTGTTTTTCAATAGTGTCGTTTACAAGTCTTATTGGAAAATTTCGCGAATGAGATCATTTTACTGTGTAAAATGAACATTTTACGTCTGGGCTCAGTTATTAATATCCAGCTAAAGTTTCAAGTACAAGACTTCCTACTGAAATATCATTGGGTGTTCATTTAATATTTAGTGTTTTCATAAAACGTGCGATAGTCTCAGGGCGTAACCACGGCTCAGGCGGGTTGAAGGCTGTGTTTAAAATGATATTTTTTAATATTTTCTGAAACGTAGCTAACTGTGTTTGTGTGAAAAATGGCTGAGGACGAAGTGCTTTTCGACGATGTGTACGAGTTGTGCGAGGTTATTGGCAAGTAAGTAAATATTGCATTTAACTTCGTGTGTAAGTGAACTATCGTGCGATGAGTATTCGCGCTCGCTCTGTAATCGTCTATTTTCCGCCTCAGCTGTACTTGACCTGGGAAACTGGGAACTTTTCCTGCATAAATAAAACTTGTAGAACTTTAACACACCAAACTTAGATTTTCCAGTTGACATGAAAATGTTCTGGTTTCCATCAGAATGTATATTATCAGTAAGCAGAAACATTTAAACATTCTAACTAGAATTAGTTATATTTTCAAATGAAATTAGAAAAAGTCACATGTTCAAAATTGTTTACCTCTGAGATTAAATCCTCCTTTAGGTACTTAAAAATTTGAATAATTCTAGGACAATAATTTAACCAGAAACACTAGATTGAGAAACATTCTTAGGAATTAAATCCTTTAAAAACCTAATCCTCAAATTTTATTTGTTTGCCGTTAAATGTTATGTTTACTTACCTTAATTTTATGATGAATTGTTAGTCTAATTATTGAATAATCTATCATCTGGTAAAATATAAACACTGACAAAAGTGCCATATTCAGGGCATGAAGAAGGTCTGATGACATTTTATCTAAACCATCAACACTGTTGAAGTTCTCAGGAGGTAATTAAATCAATTAGACCAAGTGTCAATTGCCCTTTATCATTCCAAAGCATTTCTATAAAAAATCTAAAAAGTCCTCCTAATAAACCATTTTACAAATAACTCAATAGTTTTTCAAATTCAGTCACATTACATATATGATACAACTTTAAGGATTTTCCAGCCTAGTTTTCCACTATATGTAGCTAGCTTTGTTTTTATCTAAAATATATTGTTTACACTATGATAATAAACTTTCAATAAATCATAATTTAATGGAAATAGACAGTTGCAAGGTACATCATGTGATGGTATGTTCATGTTGCATATTTTATTTACAATGCGCTTTTACCAAGTAATCACATTCAATTGCCCTCATTTGATTGTAAATTGGTCTAAATTCATACCTCATTCATGACAAAAGTAATGGATATTTATGTTGATAAATACTGGAAAGTGATACCAAACTAGTTTATTCAGTTCTTCAACTAGTATTATTTTAGTGCCCAAATTTCTATAGGCTATAGTTGTCATGAATATCACAAAAAATAAATGAAATTGTCTTTGCCTGCGGGCTAAAAAATTGACTTATGAATTGCTAAAATTGTTGTAAGTAGGTTCACACTTAAATTTAATATTCATAGAGGATATGGTTAAACATTCAAACAGTTGTTTCAAAACAATAAGCCAGGAAGACTGTTAGTACGACTGCTGTTTGTAAAAATTGCTAAATTAGCAAGGCAAAAACCAGACTATGTATGGTTTTAAATTACAATGCTCAACAGGAAAAACTATCAATTTTCTTGTTGACACTTTATGATCAATTGTTTGTAAGAAAAATAAAAAAATAATATAAGAATAATATGCATTATAAAAACAATAGCTCCCTATTGTTTTTATAATGCATATTATTCTTATGCCTTAATGACAGCTGTAACATTGTTAGATTAAATATTATTTTTGTGAAGAAGGCATATTATTCAATAAACATTTCTTAAAAATTTGACGGATTAATGAGAAAACGTACTGTGCATTAGTTTCTCATACTGCAAGCACATCTAATTGAATCTGTTTAATGACTGAAGTTCCTCTGTTTTCTACTTCCTATTATACAACTCTTAGCAAGTCTTAAAACTGATCCTAGATGCAACAGAAAAAACTTTGTGAAGGAAATAGTTTAACATATTAATTAATTGTTTCAAAAATATCAATAAATTGTTTTATTCAAGGGGACCATTCAGCCTGGTTCGCCGTTGTATGCACCGACAAACTGGTCAGCAGTTTGCTGTGAAGATTGTTGATGTGGCTCGCTTCACTGCCAGCCCCGGACTCAGTACTGCGGGTAAGATTATTTAAATGTGTATTTTTCTTTACATTAGTATTATATAATGCAGAATATTGAAGTGGGGATTAATAGTTTTGTACTTATGTTATCTAAAAGGGTTTTTGTTATCAGTTGTAAATAGTAAAATATGAATCTGTTAAGGACTAAATGCAAGGAGGAATATAAGTTCCTAAGTTGAGTCAAGTGTGAGGAACTCATTCAAGAAGAAATAGTCTAGACATTTTGATCTGAGTCTGTGAACTGTGTTCTAGATAAACTAGGGGCAATTAAATTATGATTTCTAGATAATAACACTGTTTATCAATAAAATTATTGTTTTGCGCTTCCAGATCTAAAACGTGAAGCTACAATATGTCACATGCTAAAGCATCCTCATATTGTGGAGTTGCTTGAGACATACAGCTCCGAAGGAATGCTCTACATGGTTTTTGAATAGTAAGTTCATGTTTCAATTACTTATTCCTTTTATTGATTTAATAAAGTTATCAGTTTTATTAAGAACTGATAATTTTAGCACAAAAATATTTTGCTGTTTTGATTAATTCGTTAATATCTATTACTAAATGAAATGATTAAATAATGCTCTGATAGTGCTCTAAAATATTGATTATGAGTTGCAATAATTAGCATTGTAACACTGAATATTTAGTTTTAGGTGTTAATAAAAAGCTGGAAACTTTCGAAATTAATGCTTTTCACATCTAAAACTGTTAGAACACCTAATTCAGTATTATTATTGCAATTCATAATCAATATAATTTTTAGTGCACTACGGAGTGATATTTCATTCAATAATATTGACAAATTGATCAAAATAGCAAAATATTTGACAGCTATTCGCGACGTTGCCAACTTCAATTAAATGCAGGGTGCTTAGTAGCAATGGAATACTACATAGAAACTATGAGTGTCTGATCAAATAAACTACACGAAAAAAAAAATCTTGTGAACTCACATAACATGTTACATGACAACTCTTATCTTTTGTTGATTTGTCGTTAGCGTTGTGCAAACATATTTTTTTTAGTGACCTTTGGGTTTTTATTACCCGATTGCCCAGGAAGGGTTATGTTTTTCGCGCGTATTTTGCATGTATGTATGTATCTTTGTTTGTAAATTTCTTTATTACATCGTATCTTCCAAACGGCTTTATGGATTTCGACAGTTAAGGTATCGTTATATTCGTCTTAAAAACCTAAGTGTACTGAGATGATAGGTGGTAAAAAAAAATGGCGGATTTTTGGCGCGAATATATTACGTTAATTAAAAAAAATAACCAAACCTATCGAGTAGAGTATCAAAATAAAGGAAATTAAAGGGATTACAAAAATATGTATAAGTTATATGTTTAAATTTTATTAGGTATAATAAATTGGTTTGAAAAGTTTTTGATAGCGTAAAAATGGGCCATGTTTGTGTCAGACCGGTGTTTTATTTTAAGAGATAATTTAAAAAATCAAAAAGCCTACTGCAAAATCACATAACCGAAAAGAGAAAAACAAGCATTATATTTATAATCTATAGAATTTTATTGTATTGCAGGCGAACAAATCCTACAAACAAATTACTTACCTGAAAATATGGTGTAAATTTTATGTGTCCCGCCTGCGGAACCACAAAATTCTATACATTATAATGCTTGTTTTTCTCTTGTTAAATTGTTTATTTTATTTTCCTGTATTATGCCTTCCTTTTTTAAATTGTTTATTTTATTTTCCTGTATATCATGTGAACTAAGTTTTCTTAGTGTTCAGTTACAAAAATAGACTAAACGAATTCCTTAATATTTTCAGTATGGATGGCTCTGATCTCTGCTTTGAGGTAGTCCGCAGAGCCACTGCTGGATTTGTCTACAGCGAAGCTGTTGCATGGTGAGTTGTTTTATTATTTCACGAATATTTACAGTGTAACTATAATAAATCTTCTTTCTGTCATGCGGATTTGTTTCCGCATAAGTGTCTGACCCGTATGCGCGCCGCCTTCTATCGTTTCGTACATAAGTACCTTTCCTGTCACGCATGCCACACGAACGCGGGATGTGGGGAGTTTGCGTGTGCACACGCGCTAAGTTCACGCATGCGGGTGAGGCACGCACGCGGGCGCAGACCCGCGTGACAAGAAAAACGCCGTAGGATGTGGTTTCGGAGAAATTGCAGAATGATATTATAAACATATTAATTGCCAGAATATATTAATTTATTTAATTTTAAAGAAAGCTTACAGACTAATAATAATCATAAATATCATGCATAAGTAGTGTTGTTTGCTAATTACAAGCTAGAATATTAATAATTCCGTTGCATTCCAGTCTCCCATATAAACAAATATTAGAAAGAAGTAAAATTGTATGTTTGTAGAAAGAAGGTAATCTCTGGACGTACCGATCCGATTTAAAAAAAACATTAACTGATAGAAAGTTACTAAGTTAACCTATTAAACTACTATTTCATGAAATAATGACATTAGACATTCTAACTTGGAGGTTTGTGTTGATGATTTTATCTAATGATTATAATTCTGTGAATAAGTACATATTCATTACGGTCGCGAATCATATTCCGCGTGCTACTTTATCGCATCCCTCTATAGGTATTCTTCTTCCTCTTTCCAGCCATTATATGCGTCAGATCCTGGAAGCTCTCCGCTACTGCCACGAGAATGACATCGTGCACCGTGACGTCAGACCGCACTGCGTCCTGCTGGCCGGTCGCGACAACTGCGCGCCGGTCAAGCTGGGAGGGTTCGGCGTCGCTGCCCAGTTGCCCGCGCCGATTGCCAATCGAGCCCCGCCTGGTAAGGAATTGTATTATTTTTAAGTATTTCTTAGTTGAGTATCATGCTGCATTGTAGCAAGTATTTTTTCGAGTTTTAAAATGGGTTGTAGTTGGAGTCATATTGAAGTAACAGCAAATGTATTTTTAGGGTGAACAGCACTGCCGTCTGGTGTTAGTATTCTTTTAATGAACATACCTATAGCTGCATTATTTGGACATCACCCAGGCATATAAAAAATGTGGTTTCGAATGAAAAAGACAGCCGCACTTGACGTGGTGCTTGTGCTTACAATTAATAATTCAAATGCATGCGATGCGGCGTGATTCAAAAAAGATCTTAATCATCTTTAATCTGATTGCTGAAACTCCATTCACTGCTGTAGAAATTAAGGACATGGTAGTAGCAAGTATGTTTGTGACTTGTGACGTAATACCAGTACTTGCAACCATTTCTGGTTAATTTGTAGGTCTAAGTTAATTCATCTATAAGACTTGGCGAACATGTAACGTAATCAGTGCAATGTTAATTTTTCTTAAAATGACCAAATTATCTTTTTATCCAGGGTCAAATTGAATTAGCAAGCAAAACCCCTCAGACTTGATGGCTTAACAGGATCAAACAAAAAAAAAAATTAATGAATTCTGACAAATTATTTATTTCTTAGCCAAAAATGAACTTAAGGCAAATATGCATCTGAATAAAATTCAAAAAATGACTCATGTCAATAAATCATTCATGTCAGTAAATCATTCTTGTCAATAAACCATTTAAATTATATATGATGAGTTTTTTTTTGAGGTCATCTACCGCAGCTAGTATGTCACTTGAAATATCAAAGACGTGATGGGTAATCTAAACAAGATAAAACAAAAGAAAGTAGATTTTCTCAACTCATACTTCAAGTACCAACACCACCAGAGTTCGTCGACCACGTCGTTAAAAAAAACACATCAATTTTTTTTGTCCTTAGATATTGATACCCATCACAGTTGCGGAGTTTCGTTTATTTTGACCCTGTATAAGGCAGACACACATCGCGTATCTTTAATGTTTTGTCAGCCTATAGTGTTATAAATTGCGGCAGATTTACTCATCAGGTCAGACATATAAAAAAGGAGCGAATTTGTAAATACGCCCTTGAAAATTATCCTAACTAATGTTATAAATGCGAAAGTGAGTTTGTTTGTTTGTTACGCTTTCTCGCTAAAATGGCTAAACGGATTTTGATGAAATTTGGCACATCGGTAGACCATGATCTGGAGAAGGACGTAGGCTACTTTTCATCCTGGATTACAGATAAAGTCGCGGGCAACAGCTAGTTATTTATACATTCTTTTACCTACCAAGTTGATGACAGTAGGTTGTATTATACAGAACTGGTGATGGACACTCGCCCGCTAATGGGTCCACTGGGCCAAGCGTATCTCAAATCTGACGAGTACGGTAAGACGTGGAGACCATGCCCTAACTGCATGGACATAATTGTGCCTCTACCATCAGCACTGTGTCTTCATTCATCACAGAATAGAGGGATATAGGGTCAGAAACAATGCGTGATAATAAGCTTACCAATTCTACAAAAACTCTAAAGTATCTCTTAAGCCGCTTTTTCATTGGGGAACAAAGTTGCGCAACATTGTTTCAGCAACATGTTTTGCGGGAAACATTTTGATGGCAACATGGAGTGTTGCAGTGTTGCTGGCAATATGCTAACGTTTTATGTTAACGTTAGAACATCGAATGTTTCGGGAAATAATGTTGCGCGATTGTTGCTCAAAATTGTTTTCGCTCTAAACGGGGCTTCAACTTACAATTTGTTGAACGATTGCAAACTATATCTAAAGTAGGTTGAGAATGTGCCGTTTGAGCATGTAATAATTATTAAAGTATTCCTTACATTTCGTCACACTCACACGACAGATGTCTCCTAGTATTATAAGATAGATTCAATATGAAACTGAATTTCTCCAAATTTTTCTTAGCAATTATTTTTATTTAATGTGTCTGGCATTCCGCAGAAAAAAAATACTGCACGTGAGTTTGCTGGCAGGTAAATAGTGTTTGCTGGCAGGTAAATAGTAGAAAAATGTCTGTTTTTCATCCGTAAAAGTCATAATTAATTATTACTTATTCTATTATTAATTATTCTGCATAAACAAAACGCACATTTAAAGAAAAAACACAAATACAAAAGTAGCCAAAAGCCTCGTATTCAACCAACAAATAAACGCTTGGAAATGTTAGAACGTAGCAATTTATCGCGCATTGTTATAACTGACCTTTACCTGCTAATTCTATGATATCACTATGTGTCTCGTACGACAGACATGTCGCTTCCAATCACCGTATTAACCGATTTTACGTATTGGCACCTTTTATTCATAACACCTTGTTTTTCATCATCGTTCCCTGTTCCAGTGTCGATGTTGCCCACTCGTTAATTAAAACTACTACCACATTTTATCTACTAATTACAGCGGTTCATCGCACATACTTTTTGGTCAGTACTGAAAAAACATAAAAATTATGACATCATAATTATCTAAGCTCCGCCCTTTTGCCCAGCAACCCTACGCAAAATTGCTCTTCTCATCTCTGGCGTTGACCAATTGTAAGGAGTTAGTAAGGCAGTCTGTGTTAAAACCGTATTTGAAGCTGGTGACGGAATTTTGAGTAGGCGTCGAGTATGGCGATGAAGCTGTATCACTAGTACTACTGTCACGTAGTTTGTGGTAGCGTCATAAAATGACAAATGACGTCACTAACCCGTATAATGTCCTTGATGCTTAACACACAAGCTTTAAAGTAGCAATAATATATATTTATTGTTATAAAAGTAAATGTGATTGTAAATAAGATTAATAAAACCATGTTATATTTAGTACAGACGCCAGCACATTAACCTACTATCTGTCAAATTTCTTTAATAGATTTTCAACTTTATCACTAAAGCATAAGGTTCAAAGTTGATTGGGAAAATTTGACAGTTTCGGGTAGGTTGACCTGCTGGCGTCTGTATAGTTGGTGATTTTGTTGTGATAAAAAACGCAGTAAAACACGCCGTCAATTAATATCTGCACTTAACCCTGTATAAATCTTATTATGCACTTATCACACTTGAAAATAAATTATTTTATTAAGTAAGTACTCGTTTCTTTTTTATTGTTTGGTGGCGGGAAACTTGCTACTGCGATAATTTTCATCTTCATTATTGGAGTTTGTTATCATTATACTTTTCAAACTAAACTTATATTACTTTGTAACTTAAAATTTTACTTCTTTTTTGACCGAGCGAGCGAAGCGTCTCTGCTTCAAGTTTGGCAAAATTTGGTTTTCTCGGTCAGTTTTTTGGTAAGTACTCCTTTACAGGTCGTGTTTTGCAACTGATCTGGACGAGACTTGGTATACAGGTTTTACGACTTATAGATTCTTTTTGTCGTCGGGAATTTTTGATTATTATTTTCAGATTTTAAAACCAATATTTATGGTAGTTTTAAAATGAGGTCACTAGATGGTGCTACTGTGCACCGCTAGATCGCGCTGTTGTTGTCGCTCGCCAAATGGTTAGGTCCCGTCGATCATTTTGTGACTGAGTTTTGTTAGGTGTAAAGTAGCTTCAAAAGTAAAGTCTCGATGTAGATATAAAACGGGATTTTTAACATGTTTTTAAAAACAAAAAAACATGTATAAATATCCCGTTTTAAATAACTTTAGTGGTAAATTAATGATTGCAAAAAAGTTTTGCTCGCGAGATCTATCTACTAGTAGATTATTAGATTATTACAAAGAAGTAAAATTGTTTGTAAGTGGTAATCTCTGGAAGTACAAATTCGATTACAAAAATTCTTTCACTGTCGAAAGCTATTCTACTGCCGAGTGCTATAGGATATGTTTTATGGAATAGTTGACATCTACGTGGACGAAGTCCGCGACTTCCTCCACTCCAAAAACTAGTTTCATATAAACTCAACATCAGTAATTGAGTTTATTTATCTTTTACGAAGCATATAACTGTTAGTCCATAAAGAGAACATTCTGTTAAGTACCTGGTACTTGTTGAAAGACCTACACTGTCCTCCCATACCTAATAACACTGTTATTTGAAAATATTGTAAAAGCCCATTATTTTTAAAAGAGTAACCGTGGAGTTTCTTGCCGGCTCTTCTCCATAGGAAACAACCAATTGGAACCGTGCACCTAGCTTCTGACGTTTCATAAGTGCCCATGTAGGTTTATATGAAATAAAAATATTTTGAATTTTGAATTTTGAATTGAATTCTCTGGGAACAACAACAAACATACTCGTTCTATATTATTTAAAAAATATCTAAATTAGTTGAATTATCAGCCTATTTATAAAAACGATTCGCCTCACTAATTCATCCTACTGTCATCAATTTTCGCAGTCGCAAGTATTTTTTAACCCTGTGTCATATAATAAACAAAATGTTTTTTTTTTAACCCTGTAAAATTTTTAGGTTAACATACACACACCATGTACTTTAAAATACTTAAAAATCTGTTGGTACTCGTTTTAGGAAAGTAGGTTCAGTGATAAAAAATAAATACGTTGAACAATATCAGTCCTATTACATTCGCGTTGATGAGACACTTGGAATTTGTCTCCTCTGTAAAGCGTAACTATGAAAATGTATTTTAAACTTCGATCAACAATAGGATTAGGAACAAAAACACATCGCTTAAGTGTCTGCGATTGCATATAACTTGATTATAAACCTTATCACTCATATATAAAGTTTATTATCGTTTACAATATATTTACTACTGCGATTGAAAAGTAAACGTATTTTTAAAATAAGAACATTAATTATACGGCAACAAGAGAGCAAAGTTGGTTTTTGCTGCAAGTGTTGATTTTGAATTCCGAGTAAGCGAAGGACTCTTTAATTAAATCACGAGCGTAGGTAGCGAGTGATTAGGTTAGAATCTTGAGCGCAGCAAGGGTTTCAAAGACACGAGATGCAAATAACTTTCGTGTAACACATACAACATTTCACTTCAGCAGCGAGAAATATTATTTAAAGGTAAAAAAATACAACATGGTAAAAATTTTACCACATGAATATATGTAAAACAAATAATATAAAAAAAAATAAAGTTAAAAGCACAAACTATTGCACTGACACTATTTAAAAAAATGCAATAAGTTTGGGATAGGTTTCAATGTGCACGTCATATTTTGTAATTATTGGCTTTCAAAATTGAGTAAACGTAGAGTACTACATTGTGAATGGTTGCCTCGTTTGTGATAATTCTATGAAGTACGATAATAGTACAGTCTGCGAAAAAGTGTTTACACTCTTCGTAAGTCTCATTGCTTAAAAATAACATAAGTTTTTAGATATATTTCGCGAGACTTTTCAGGCAGGAAACTTAGTTCTGCATTTTTTACATGCTGCTTCAATTCTTCCGGTGTTAAATAGCAGACTTCGTCACTGTACTCACTCATATTGATTTATTATTATTTTTATAATATCCAACGTGTATCGAACTTTGTAGCTGGCTTATCAAAAGAAGAAAACAATAAAAAAGAAATATCGCTATTTTTTAAAGATGCGTTCTGAAACTGAACCCGCGGTATTCTGTCACAATATTAAAGATTGTTAAAACTATAAATCATTATGTAGATACATGATAAACTTCGTATTTTTTTCATTACAAAAAAAAAAAAACGATTATCTATCTCTAGCTTTTTTCGTATCAAAGTGAAAGAAAAAAGTGAAGTTCAAATCTTTCGAATTTTGTGAGTAGACCCAGCACTGTTCTCGGTTTTTTTTTATTTATTAAAAAGTTACTTCGTCTCACGCTCCCAACAAAACTGAATTTTGCTTACCGTCTTTAAATATCAAAACCTGCTGAGGTGAAACATTATTTATGGAAACAAATTCTAAGCAATAAGGATGAAAAAAAAATAGACCACAACATTATTTGTGGTCTTATTTTTCCGGCCGTTTTTGATGCGCTCATTGGAAATCTACTATTGTTGATCGAAGATTTCAATGCATAAAATATGTTAAGGTTGACTTAAACACCTAAAATTGGTACAACCAGATTTTTTCTTACCTCTAATTGACCATACATAATGACTAAAATAAAACACCATACCTTAACTTAAAGATTTTCCAGGTCGCATCGGAACTCCTCACTACATGGCCCCGGAAGTGGTTTCCAGCCAGCTGTACGGCAAGCCAGTCGATGTGTGGGCTGCAGGCATATTATTGCACGTTCTGCTGGTCGGGTATCTGCCCTTCACTGGGACTAAGGAGCGACTGTTTGAGGCTATATGTCGAGGACGTTTGAGGGTAAGTTGATTTTATGTAATTTGTCTATCACCTTCTAATGCACACCATATCCTTGAGCTTTGCTATAGTGGTGATAACTTTATAAAATTGCTAAAGTTAACAGCACCCTAATTGTGTACCTAACACACTTTCAATCACAATGCTAAAGATTTTGAAGGAAATTGATAATCCATTGCGTCATGTTTGGACAAATTTGTCTGCCTAACAACGTAAATAACGCAATGAATATTGAACTCAAACTCGAAACTCAAAGCATTTATTTCAATTAAACACTTTTGAATTGTCAAAGAGTCGATCAGTTAGTGAGTTGAAGTTAGTTGCCCATTATTCTTAAACTGTCTGTTTTGTAAACAATATCCTTGAAAAGAAAATATTTTTTTATTGTTGAGAACGTCAATGCACAGTTAATGTTGTAATTTTTTTTGCAGTTCGACGCACCTCTCTGGGATGACGTCAGCGACGCTGCTAAGGATCTGGTGCAGCGAATGTTAACTGTGGATCATACTCAGAGAATCAACATACAGGAGGTCCTCAATCATCGCTGGATAAGGGTACGTTTTTATTGACCACAGTCGTAGGGTTAGTCTGCACTAACCCTACGACTGTGAAAGGACCGCAAGGATTTCAGAGTACTTATAGAGGATTTTTTATCACAATGAATAATTAACCTTAATATTAGTGGCGTAAAGTTCAAAGAAGCCAGTCGACACTAGTGCACCTGCAGTTACTTATTATTTCTGCGTCGTTGTTTGTGAAACTTTGGACTAAATATGCGAACCGAAAGACTAAGGCTGATTTTTCAATAGTCAGATAATTTTAATATGAAAAATAATATTTCAATTTGGCAGCTTTTGTATAGAAAATACGCAATTCACAGTAAGTAAAATTTATGAAAAAATGTAGAATAGGTAAAACATATTTTTTTTTACGAAAGTATAAACATTGGTTTTACCATCTTACGCTATTTGTTACTCAATATATTATACTCCCCAGCACGGTTAGCATGACCACAATAGAAACGGGTTTTGTCGACAGAAGAATAGACAAAATGACAGACAAACAATCACAATCTGTCATTTTGTCTATTTTTCCGTCGACGAAACCCGTGGAAAACCCGTTTCTGTGGTTTTCATGCTACGCTTGCCCAATGAAACGCCAGCCCGTGCCGCAGCGGAGCGTGGAGCTTTAAATTCCCCCATTAATAATAAAGATGCATCCTTGATCCAGTCTGTCCCGTCTTGCTGTCCTCCCGCCAGCGAGGCCCTAAGCTGAGGTTCGTACCCCACAGGGGGTGCCCTTAGCGAGCGTTCGCTTAGCTTTAATTTAGAATAGTTTGTATATGCTCCTGGCTGGAGGCTCTTAGTGTAGAAGCTAAATGCAGCCACAGGAAAGTCCAGTTAAGCAGCCATGACCTTAGTGATCACCTGCGAGATGCCAAAGTTAAAAAAAAATGTCATGCTACGCGTGCAGGACCGTGAAAAGCAGCTCCGCAACCACCTAGCGGGCACAGTGGAAGAACTGAAGAAGTTCAACAGTCGTCGCCGTCTCCGCGGCGCAATCCTGGCTTCAGCCACCGCTGATGATGAAGAGGACGAGGAACAACAGCCCAGACGAGCTGTCATGTTGGAGGATGCTTGTTCAGCTGGTAAGATAAAAAAAGGTAAGCGGGATGCTTTAAGGTAGCCCGCGAAATTCAAATGTTCTTACGTTTCTTGCAATTTGCAGGACAGTGTCAGCTTTTTTTTTTTTTTTTTTGGTTGGGAAATTATCAAATAACTTCTCCCGCTCTGGGTGGAGCGGGAGGGCGTGTCAGACTGTCGTGTCGTGTCTTACTGACTAAAACCCACGCGTGTTCTTTCCGTTGCCTGTACGTTGCCAGGGGCCACGGTATCCCTTTCGGACTTTCCCGCAACCCCGGCAGGCATCGGTCCTATCGGACCCCTTCACTTGCTGACATCTCTTTGAGGCGCGCGTGGAACACAACGCGCCGTCGACCCGGGCCTGGTCCTTATCGGACGGCGAGCTACCCATTGCTCACCGTCCGCAAGCCCGCGCCTACGGTGGCCGGGAATCGGCCTGCGATTCCCGACGCCCAGGGCGTCTCCTGCGGCGGCTAGGGGCGTGAGGGCGCGAAATTTGCCTCTCCCTCACGCGTTCTGCCTCCTCCTTCGCGAGCATTACTGCTTCGCAGAAGGAGGTGACGGCCTCCCATGCCCTCTCGCTCCGTACCATGGCCTGGACTAGGGCCGGACGCGAGAGATCCCCGCCGCCGATCGCCTCCACGAGGACACGGCGATGCTCTGCCCAAGCCGGACAGACCTCCACCGTATGCTCAACCGTGTCAGCTTGTAGGTTGATTAAAATATGATTGGCGACCGTAACAAATATGTATTTACAGAATTATAATAATTAGAATACAACAAGCAATAGAACTTCGCGGGCTACCCTGGCGGTTTCGCCTTAAAATTTTTCATACGACATATAGCGCCATCCTTTTCTCGCAACGGAATATTGAATGCTTTTACACTTCATGTTATGGCCCCTGCTGGTATCCAGCTGCATCCTGTTAGACTGGAACGGCTTCCAGTCTAACCGGATGCAGCTGAATATAGACCCAACATAGTTCAGAAAAGGCTGGGCAGATTCATTGATTATGACCTTGTAATCATTGTTGCTGTACGAGAAAGGGATGGCGCTATACATCCTGTATAACTCCATCTCTTTCTCAATAATAATGGCTTTGACAGTTCCCCGTATCAAAAGAGTTCAAAGCCGCGACGATGAACTTGTAATGTGTCGCCATGATCTAGTGTTTCGAAAAATTTCGTAGCGCCATAATATGAGCGTATTCGGAACCAAAACCCAGAATTTGTATTTACCTAAATTTGCCTCGAGATGGCGCTAACTAAAACTCAACATTACCTTTAAGTAAGCGCCATCTAGTAACACTTTATGAAACAACTAGATATAACGGTATCCTTCTAAAGATGGCATTGGTATCTAATGGTTTTTAACAAATTAAATTGTCGTTTGATTTTCTTTTTAACCGACTTCCAAAATGGAGGAGGTTCTATGTTCGTCTGAATGTTTGTTTTTTTCATCGATATTTTCGTCAATTGTGGACCGATTTTGAAGATTCTTAATTCGGTAGAAGAAGCTTGTGCGGTGGTCCCACATACATTTTATTAACTTCTCTGAGTTAGCTTCAATAATACGTATTTTTCCCATCTATGTGGATGATGTTATTATAATTTCCTGTCACTGCTATTTATATAGCAGGTATTCGAATTTGTATGGCGTAGTGCCACAACTAAAAAGTGAAAAATAAATACTGTTATGCAAAAAAAAAACAACTTCCAAATAAAACACTAAAAAGGTAAAAATAAATTAAATTTTGAAGTTGGTGACAAAAAACGAAAATTTAAAACCAGACACCGAGGTCCGAAATTAAGAGTTGTTTTTCACTTTGTAGTATTTTTTTTGGAAGTCGATTGTTCATATAAAAAAGCTACCTCACTGACACACTTACATTAAAAAAAAAGAAAAATTCATATTTTATATATCCTGTAATAATTAATAATAATTAATTGTAATAAATTCTTATAAATTTTCTTTTGTTACAGCTATAAGTCTGATCGTCGAATCCCTGGACGATGTGTCAGTGCTACAAGATGGTCCCATGGTCATGGACCCCGATCTGTTCCAAGGCGTACTTGATGACCTGCAGCTTCGAGCTTTCTTGGAGGTAAGTTAAACAATTGTTTATTCTGTAATTCGGAAAAGATAACGTCATAAAAAAGAATAGTTGAGTGATTGATTGGGGCCGACAATTCCTATCTGACAGACCCCTGAGAAAAAATGGCGAAAAAGACCAGCCAAAATCTTGGTCAGATCATGTGAATTTGATCTGTACTTACTATAAAGACTTTGAATTTTTAAGCATTTAGTTATGCTGTAGGCGTAACGAAATTTATCTAAACTATCTTTGTTCTGTAAACTCTGCATTCTGTGGTGGAATATTCGCTGATTTGTCTTAAGCTGTTCATAGTGTCACCGGAGCAAACGCGGTAGCCAGTGGCCCAATGTGCGCTTTCATTAACTCCTACATTTGAATTAGGAAAGTTATATAATGTAGCCGCTCAGGTGGATCGAAGTTTAAGCTACGTTTGTTGCGGTCGGTTCGTAGATGGACGATAGATTACATATTGGAATATTTTACTAATAGGTACTTTGCATGACACTTTTATTATTTGACTTGTATTAATTATTTAGTTTAACAATATTTGAAGTTTAGTAAAAGGAATAGGTACCTATTGCAATAAGACAGAAAAAGTCTTAGTTTTTTTAATTTTGGGACCACCCTAAAGGAAATAAATAAACATAAACAGGCTTAGCCCACGTTCGCATGGAAGTAAAAATATCGCGGCGGGATTTTATGCGCACTGGATTTTCAACTCTCGGACACACTCCGTCCCAGCGCGTTGGAAAAACACCCTGTTGGATTTGTAACTCTCGGCGCTTAGCAGAGCGTTGAAAATCCAGTGCACGAAAAAAAATCGCCGCGGTAAAAAAATGCGCCTGGGCTTAAATAAATAAAGACAATAATTATTAATTAATATCCCAATCGTTTATATTTACGCGACGTGCGTATGACAACTAGCGCCCGTCTTCGGCCGATTTGGCCACGCTCGATATCGATGTATAGGTAGGTACCTTATTTGTATGACGTATCTTCTAGCTAGATTTTCTCTACAATGCCTAGATCTCGAGATTAGATGAGATATTCTAATATGTATTGTATATCGGCATGGTAAAGAAATGTACAAAAAACGCATTGATAGCCGCATTCACTAACAATTCCCCAAAGTAGTCAACAAAAAGAAAGCAAATAATGAACATAACTAATTACTAATAAAAAAATATAAATGCTGCCATGCCGTTGCAAGTACAGCGAATAATAGCTATCACGGCTACACACCGCGCCCGCAGCCCGCCGGCGTTGGCGTCTTTTGTCAAGCAGAGATAACAATATTCCAAACGAATCTTGCACACATCTCGACTTGTAGTTGCGAGCTTTGCTCCCCGCCCTCTTAAGGGTACGCTAGTCGGTCAGTCTTCCATACAAACGTAGTATGGTGGTATTAATCGTCTGTTTGACGGTGTACGTTCAAAACTAAAAATTACATCAATTTGTCTTGTCATTATCTCTAGCCCTGAATGGAAGCATAATTGGAAAAAAAAATAGTTTGGAAGTTATGAGAGTCGAAACACCATATTTCAACACTAATTTTAACTCGTCTTTGGGCGTCAATAAATAACTTATGTAGTAAAACAATGGCAAATTAGAAACCGTACAGGGATAGATTATTTATTCAAAAATTCAAATAATTTTATTTTGAGTAAATTCATCCAGAAGGTTTTGCATAAAAGGTCCGAAAGGTCTGTTCATGAAATTTTACGCGCTCGTTTTCGTTATAAATCAAAGTCTATTTCACTAAATTAATTAATAAATAAATAAAACTAAATAATTAGACTAATTAGCGTGCATATTAGTCACGCCCACCATCGATTTCGTGCCGTCGGCTAGTGCATCCTCAATAGAAAGCTGCACAATTGTCGAATGCCTTAGAATGTTTTCCAATATAATTTCCTAAAAAAAAAATGGTTGCAATGGAATTTGAACTTTGTCATGTATGACATTGAGTTTGATTACCAAAACTTGAAAATTAAGATTCTGAATTAAAAATCGGTATTTGTTCACTAGATATACGACCGCATAGCCAGCACGGTAGTCGTCACCAGCGGCCGCGCGCCCGCCGCCGACGGCCGCCAGCGCTGCCGCCAGGCGCTGGAGGCGGCCGCGCGCCCGCGCCTCGCCGCGCCCGGGCCCGCCGCCGCCACGCCTGCTACTGCGGCGGCGATACACGAGATCAGGAGACTGCTCGCTCTGCCTCATATCAAGGTAAGTAAATAACGACTGACGCATTAGATATACGACCGCGTTGCTAGTTCGGTAGTCGTAATCAGGGCCGCCAGCGATACCGCCAGCGATGTCGCCAGCAATGTCGCCAGCGGTGTCTCCAGCGATGTCGCCAGCGATGTCGCCAGCAATGTCGCCAGCGGTGTCTCCAGCGATGTCGCCAGCGATGTCGCCAGCAATGTCGCCAACGATGGCGCCAACTGTCGCCAACGATGTCGCCAATCCTTGGAAGCGGCTACGCGAATGCAACACTCAGGACCGGGACTCGCTGCTGCTACACCTACTACTGCGTCAGCGATACACGAGATCAGAAGACTGCTTGCTCGTTGCATATCAAAGTAAGATTAGTTATATGTATTGCATCGAGTAGCGATACCTCAGTGCTCTTTCGGCACAACCTTGGCTGATCGTCCCACGTCATCGTCGAATGACGTGATGGCCGTTTTGCGTGGATGTGACGCATATTTTTCCCCAATTTGTTATTCTCGTGTTTTTTTTTCTTTGCGTCATATTTACCGCAAATAAACGTATTTCCTTTCTTTCTTTCTTTTTATTTCATCCTTGCAGATCGGGTTTATATTTTTACAACAGTTTGATTTCATTGTCGTTTACCGATATAAAACAAGAAAAATACTTTCAAACTGAACCCGACTCCACCATTGTGGACGAGGGACATGACATATCTTCTTTGTTTGACACTTCTTGATAATTATGTTATATTTGTTTCAAACAGACTAAATAAACCTTTTAAATATAATGAAAGAGTATCGTACATCACCAAAAACTATATTTTTATTAATTGATGTGTTTTAAAATCACAATAAAACAACTAGGTAATCCAATGTTCGTCAAATTCACAACATCGCCAAATTACAGCTACCAAACAAATAAATGACAAGACAACGCACCCTCATAAGGATATCCAATACAAAGAATGTTTCCCGACAAAAGTATACCCAACATCAGCCCAATAACCTCACAAAGAGAAGTCCTGCTTACATCCTGCCTTCAAATAAACGATAAATACCTTCGCACAACTTACACTTTACCTCCACATCACGTCCACCGCAAAATCGCTGTACAAAGGCAACCAATTTTATCGAGCTGACGTATATTTACAAAATATTTCATTCCCTTACAAAAGTTTTGTTCGGGTGTTACCAGACTGCTACTTTTAGCAACGGCGACCGGCGATTTTACAATCGGTAATGCTGCATTTCGTTTGGGTGACTATCTGCGTTCGGTCATACGCCGCGATAGCAACATGGCGCATTTCAGCGATTACTTCGATATCGCGTTTTGACGACTCGCTGCGTTCGAGCACGGTATCAAAATTGTATTGCTTCCTCCCTGGAGCGGCAGTCTCGACATAGATAGCGATCGCTATACGACCGAATTCGGTCGCAAAGTCTTAATGGCGTCCCTAGGCGGTCAAAATTGCTTGACAATCACAAAAAAATAACGTGATTGTGAAGCTGAATTTGGTTATATAGCGATCGCTATCTATGTTGAGACTGCAGCCCCAGCTATCTATCTGTCAGTCGCTGTAACGAGCTTCTGAAAAGTGACTAAGTGTGAATTTCACCAATGAAACTGAACGCGATCAGCACATCTCAACCGAGTTCAAGAGCTGTCAGTGTCAATATTCCAAAGAAAATAATTACACTGACACGTCTTAAACATGGTTTATGTATTGATCGCGTTCAGTTTTATTGGTGAAGTTCACCCTAATTCAATGATTGCTGATGCTAAAACTGTGCTGGGGTTAAAGCTTCAGTTCTTGTATCAAACTTTTTAAAAGCGACTAAATTGCTGAACGCCGATGCCAAAGCAGCCGGTCTGCTAAGGCCCTTCAAAAGTTTTATTAGAACACACGTGTTCTGAATACATAACAAGGTCTTATTCAAACAAAATTCAATATCCATATCCTTCGTTGTTTATAACTTGAGGGCATAAACAACGAGTCCCGGAGGTAAACTATCCATAGACTAGATGATAGAGTTGTCTTTATTTTGTAAATAAACTTGATACACTGTGCATTGGTTTGTTGTAAAACTTTTATTTGTTTTGAGGTTTTGAAATTGAATGTCTTGCTTTCGGGAAAGCGATTTGTTTGTTGTTATGTAAGGATATTAATATTTATTGAGTACATCTTTAATTTTAGAATATCTAGGAACACTTAGGAATCGCCTTGGAATATCATCACTGTTTCCATGGCGTCGCTATTAAGACTGAACACTCTTAAAGACAATTTCCACGCAGGTTCCGCCCCCATGCACCCCGCCACTCCACTATATGCTAAACGCTAATACATCAGTAATAACGTTGAATATCGCGTGCGCTCTTTGATCGTGTTTGAGCACGGAACTAAATGTCGTTAGTCTCAATTCTTATTTCGTTTAGAACTTTATTAATAATTGATCTAGGGAAAAAATATCTTGTGGCTGGATAATAAACTATATTTTCTTACTGTGAATATTTATTTTAGGAATAAAACCCGAGTAACCTTGATTTTATTTACATAATCTTTTATAAAAAAGATGTGATTTTCGAATAAAAAAAATAATCGAGTGAAAATGTTACTATTATGTAACTCTCTTGTAGACGGAAAGAAAAAGATCCAATTAATCATATACTAGAATTTTATCTGTTTCAGAATATTAATGCAAATGAACATACAATTTAGGGAGCCACCTTTTAATGTCCAAGCACTATGTTAATTAGACCGTTATTATTTTCTGGGCTAACTATCAACGTAACAACAGGTCATAGAAATATCTAGAACCAAAAAAAACACCCACAAAATTACTGCCAAAAAAAATAAACACGTGCAAAACGAATACGCATAATTATATCAAATCATACCTTGTACGGTACAATATTTACTTACCCTTGTGAAAGTTCCATACTATACACCCTACCTCGTCATCTGCATGTTTTAGTGGGGTCACCACGATAACTCACAACGACGGACATGTTCCATAGGTGGCTTGTGTTATTTATTCACGATGAGACTACGAACAGGATTTTGTATGCATTGTACAAGATGGTGGATGAAACTTTACGTTTATTTTCGAGGGTTTTCGTATTTATAGTTTTTCCCTTTACCGTGAACCTGGCCGTATTTTCGATAATCTTATGGGGTGGTCGAGATTAGAGACAGATGGCTTTTTGTCGCTGCTTGAGTAATATGTTTCTTTCCTTGACACCTTTGATTTTATAATAAGAGAGTTGTGGGAAATAAATTCACCCTAAGCTTGCCATTATAAATTCTAAATGTTGTTGAAAAACTTGAAGTGGAAACAGACTTGAACATCTACGTAATCTCACGAATGGCCGCATAGTGGATTGTGAGAACGTGTGAGATCAAAATCGGGAGTGAAGAGCGTGTCGGGGTCATTAATGCGTTTTTCCATCTTTGCGTCGTCGCTTACACATGCTTCTAAGGGTATTACATGAAAATGCAACATTTAGATGGCTTGTGGTTAAATCCTAAGCCCCACCAAGTAATAAATCCTATGTAATGGATCTGGCTTTCAGGATTTTAAAGTAAACCAGCATTTGTAACCTTGTTCTCGTACAAAATACAACACAAGCAAAACTGTGTGTGGGACAGTGTTCTTCAAAATTCATGGTAGCACGACTGACTGCTACTGAAATGTAGATAAAAGTGTAGCTCGTGGCTCTGAATCTAAATATTGGCTCCTTTTTCTTTGTTGTGGTAAAAGAAAGTCATAAAATTTTACACCAGTATCGAATATTCTCGGTACCTGTAAGATATTGGATAATTTACGCAAAATCTATTGAGTGCTTTTGCAAGTGAAAGTATGGAGCGAAACGAGTTTCGTCTGAGTTTCTGCTTCATTATAAGGAGTGTGTTTGTCTGTTTGTCTTTAAGAAAACTGTAGACGTTCCGTGAATAGTCTTTGAAAATAGAAGACAATTTAGTTGCTAAGTTAAAATTATATTTACATATTTGCCATTGTTCGTATAACTAAACAGAAGCTAAGCAACTTTTCTGATAAACAACAAGCTTTGTAAAATCGAGGACGATGAATTAATTTCCTTCGCTGGAACAGGCAAGCAGAAAATAAACTATTGTTTTTCTGCACTCGGTTTATCAGGAAATTGGCTCATAAAAATAAAAATAAACTTCTCAAGTTCCGAGTCCTAGCATTTTAATAAAGCGATCGTACGCAACTGGGGCATGATCCGGGCACTCTCAGCATGTTTTTCTTTATTTTCTCCCGCGAATCCATTCTATTGACACCTCTATGCACTTAAGGTCCCTTTGATTCGTCCGAATGGCGTCCGTACGCCTGTTTCGACTCAGTAAATTCGTATCAGTCTAGATTTTATTGTGTAAAAGAGTATGTTTCCCCTGTGGCCAGTCCGTAACACTAAAAGCGAGAGGAATTTGGATAGATTTGGATTTATAGGTGTAAATAGCAGAGGATTTTGCACAGCAGAGCTACGGTCGTTGAATAGTTTCTTGAACCTCGTTTAAGCTTAGTCCGGATCTGTAGCCAGGGATTTCTTTACTTTAAAAACTGTTTGCGATATAAAAATAAATTTTAAAGTAAGAAAATATTAAAAGATATTTCGTGCTTTTATTTATATACTGTGTGATAAAAATCGCTCGTGGAACAGCTGACCGCTGGCGCCACTTCGTAAACTCAAGCCAGTATAGGTAAGTGTGGACTTATCAGATTATAGTAAAGTACCTACTACCTAGAGCTATTCGTTCTCCATTCCAAACTAAAATCGTATGTGTATGCTCACTATGAATAAAGCTTATTGTTTTTACAGCTGAGCATGTTTTTATTACAACACAGGGTGGAATTCGATATTTGTCTCAAAGTGGTAGTGAATCCAAACTGTATAATTCAGATTAGCTACTTCAACTACTGGCGCAAGCTTTAAGCAAGTGACCTCGACGTGACCCAAAACTCTTGACTTTTAGCTTTTATTACAAAAATAATATAAGTGTAGATATGTCACCTCGGTACTTTTGTTTTTACTTG
Source organism: Xanthia icteritia (assembly GCA_949128155.2). NCBI lineage: Eukaryota > Metazoa > Arthropoda > Insecta > Lepidoptera > Noctuidae > Xanthia > Xanthia icteritia. The sequence continues at coordinate 6,185,863 of OX421942.2, read as the reverse complement.
TTGACATATTATGTCACCGTAAAGAACGTGAGAACTGTTAGTTTATAATCTATCGGTATAATTTTCGTTAGATTATAAACTGTCGAAAAATGTGAACTGCAACAAACCATTAACAATTTAATGCATTATTTTTCGATAGTTTATAATCAATCTAAGGGAAATCGACAATTCAATTCAATTCAATTCAATTCAAATCATTTATTTGCATAATACATGTTAAAATGACAAATTGTGAACTTGGTATAAAACTTGCTGGCGACGTAACGCAACTTGCGCTTATAGTAAATGGCCTACCTAGGTGCGAGGAACTTGGAAGTAGCGCTCACAGGCTGCTGCAACGGCACCGCTCGCTTCACACAGTCACAGTTCTAACCTAACCCATTTCACCCAGATCACAAATATTCGACAATTTATAATCTAACGGAAATAATACCGATATATTATAAACTAACGGTTCTCACGTTCTTACGGTGACATAATGTCAACAAGCAAAAACAAAAGTACCGAGGTATCTATTTTGAGGAAGAATATATATAGAAATGACGTCATTCGTCCAAATACCGCCTTCTTCTACCCAATAGCCCCTCTGTTCTTTGTAGTGGACACAGAAAATACAGGGATACATTCAATGGTTGTACCTGGAATCTATTCTCCGTGCAGGTAAAGCTTCCTCAATCCTGCTTTGATAAAGTACCCAAATATATTACCGTGATATAATGTAATGTTAGTACATTATCTGTGCCGTGTTGTAAAGCAGATGTTCGCACGAAATGGCTCATTCAATTGAATTACAATACGCGAACGAAATAATATTCGAGATTGTGATTTATGTGGGTACGTAGCTATTCTTCATTCGTTTTGCGTTTCTACGAGGTACCTATTTAAGTAACTATCTGGACAGTATAAAGTTAAGATATGTTATGTATGTCGTTATATTGAGTATAAAGTGTACAGTTAATGAAAGTTACTGGTTTTCTTTAAAGCAGATACGAGCCCATGGGACAGTACAGTAAGTCAGTCCAGCGCTGATTTGCAACTAGATTTATTTTATTTTTATATATTTATTTGGGACAAAAATCAGTTATACATCGTCGTGTTCGTCATCGTCATCGTTTCAACCCAGTCCAGGGGTCGTATTATGACGTATTAATGCCATCATTATTCCACTGCGAAAAAAGGATGGTGCTAGCGGCCTTGTATAGCTCCGTCTCACACTCACTCGTCCATTATTCCACTACGAAAAAAGGATGGTGCTAGCGGCCTTGTATAGCTCCGTCTCACACTCACTCGTCCGTAACTTCAGCCGAAACTACGGACTTCGCTTAGGGAGTAGACCCCAGGAGCGGGTCGCTAGTATTATACTCAACAAAATCTATAGTAATGTGTGTAGCTTCTACTGACTTATAACCAAAAAAACTTATAACACGAGCCTTATTGTTTTGTCCTATTCAACAAAAGATTGGTGGTTCCTACAAACTATCCAACACAACCCTTCCTGTCCCCACATGCCGCGAAACTTAACACATTATTAATGAATACTGCACTCGTCGCCCGCAAATATAATTTATCTCGACAAACTTTCCGAAGTGTCAACCCTATTTCATTTAATGAATGGGATCAAGTTTGGGAGCTATATCATTTGATGTTATTAAATGTTTACTCGCCCCGTGTTCCAGCCATTTTGTGTGATTTTAGAACTGTATTTGTAAAGCGATTCGAAGTTTTAAGAGCTTTAATGTAATGTCTTGGAAACCGTATTTTGGAAGTTAGAACTTATTGATATATAGTATTGATTCTATATATTGAAAGCATCGGTGACCCAGTAGTAACGGCCTCGACTTACGACTTGTAGGTCGTATTTTCGAATCCTGACAGGCTCGTTACTTTGTGTAAATAGGTCATTACCACTGCTCTTTAAAACGGTGAAGGAAAAAACCGTGAGGGAACCGGCATATCCTAGCATCAAAACTTTGAAGACATATCACATCTACCGCAACCCGCATTGGGCCCGCGTGGTAGATTACAGCCCACTGCCCCACGGAGGCCAGTGTACCAGCAGTGGGCACATTATAGGCTGATTATGCGTGCATGCTATCGAGGCCAGACCTATTGAGTGAATTTAGAAGCTAATTAGGTCCTAACATTAGGTCATAAACCACTTAAGACATGAAGATATTAGTTCATAACATAATATAACTCCGAAGGGATAGGCTGATGTGTACCTATAGTACAGTGTACACCCACATTTCACTAATACGTTATGAGTTCTTAGACAGCAATATTGCGTAAATTCTTCCCCGAAATCTTCAGTAGGTTCTAAACGATCGATCAATTAGAACGAACAAAAAATGGTGCAGTCTTGTACGAATAGCACAGTCCCACTTTTTCCTTACCCTAGTTCTTTCCGGAAAATTAATGGGGCGTGTTTGTAGGTTTTTGTGGGAATTGAAAGGCGGCCAACAAGCTTTCGGAACGCTGGCTTTGAATAAGGTAATCATCCAATTTTCAAACCAAAGTAATCATGTTATTCGTGAAAATGAAAGGATAGCACAATTTTGTTCAGAACGCTGTTCAATATTTGATTTATATTCCTTCAATTCCAATACATTTTCTTCTCTTCAAATGTAGGTATGACCTAGAATGTACTTCATGATAGAACATGGAGCCCTACTTTGCATTCTTACGAACTGTTTAAAGTTTGTCATGTCGGGCACGCGATGAAAGAATAGGAGAGAGGGATAATGGTAAAAATTCCAAGCAGCATCTTGTAACACGTTTACGAGAAATATGTCTTGAAGTGTGTCATATGCTGGATTCTCATGTCTCCGGTGCATTAAAGGACCGTGTTGAGAAATGTGCAAGGCACTTCCCGGATCTAAACTACTTTTCTATTGTTTAAAATTTCAGTTTTGCGGGTACGTGGGGTCGCATATGGTTATATTTCCGCTTGTTATTTTTTGGAATTGTTTTTCTTATGGCACAGATCGTCTAACACGTGAGGAACATATTCATTTGGACAAAATGAGGAAATTTTCTATCATTGCCACAGATTCATTGTAGATATACTAAGTAAGTACCTATCTACGTGTATCTACGTGTGGTCACTGCGGAGAAGAAGGACACTCGATTTCAGAATGCGCGAAGAAAGCTGACACATCGAAATGTGCAACTTGCTCACGCTTTAAAAAGCCCAATAACCACAAAACGGGAGACGCAGATTGCCCTGCTAGGAAAATAGCGGAGTACAGGTACATCAATTCTATCGACTACGAGGGCGTCTAGAGCGTCATACTCAAGGCTAGACTTCCGTGTTTAATGCCTGCTGCTGACTCAACAAAACACTGCACTTGCCTACAAATCGTCGTTTTTGTTGATGTGTAAGCACATTAATCGCCCGCAATAAAATCAAATACACACGGTAAAATCAAATACATAACGGACGAGGCTATCCTCGACCGTTATTCAATTTTGTGCAACATTGACTTTAACCCACTCACAATTCTGCTGACGCTGATATCTTGAGTGTATTTGTGTTAACTAGGTTATAAAGTGCAAGAATCTTTTTTATGCAAACTAAATAAGAAATGATGTAGGTATTTAAGACTTTTTGTTATTTTTATCTTTAAGGTAAATAGTATTTAAGTAAACTAGGTATAAAATAATGAATTAGGTAATTACATTTTGTCATTACATCAAGACTTCTAATGTTAAATATTGTTAAGAATTTTATTGTCCTTCAATCACCATAAAGTGACAGCTCATGCCGCCTGTGATACAGGTTTATCCTAGTACAGGCATCTAACATTATAATACCTTTGTAAATTATTTCAAGATTTTATGTTAATATTTTACGAATTTTAATACTGAATAAATATTTATTATTATTATTATTATTCGGGAGTGTTCTTTTTCTCAGCTCTAAGGCTGGTTTTAGCTACATTTACGGGCCAAAACCAAGTAAATGCAGCGTGGGGTGTGTATTTAAGATGAGGGTGTGTTTTCTTCGTCTAACTGCATGAATTTTCTAACAATTCTGCAGGTGTTTAGGATGGCAGCTTTTTGTAGGTTGATATAAACGGATTCTTCTAAGTCTATTAATTTAAGGCTACGGAGAAGATGGTTTGGGATAACGCCCGTCGTGGAGAGAACTATAGGGATAACGTATACTTTTTCTTGTCTCCAGATTCTTGTGACTTCTTCTTTAAGGTCAGCATATTTACTTATTTTTTCAGTTATCGTTTTTTGTAGGTTATGGGTATTAGGAACTGCGATATCTATAAGGTAAGTGATTTTTCTTATTTTATCCTGTAGGGTTATGTCTGGTCTATTGTAGTGGATAGTCCTATCTGTAAGTATGGCGCGATCATAGTACATTTTGTGTGTTTCATTTTCTAGTATAGTTTGTGGTGTGTACTTATAGTAAGGAGTGTTAGAGTTTTGTATGAGACTGTGTTTGAGTGCTAGTTTTTGATGAATAATGTTTGCAACTTGGTTATGTCTATGAGTGTAGTCTGTCTGTGTCAGAGTTGTGCATGCTCCAGTTATGTGTTGTATGGTTTCTGATTGAATGTGGCATCTACGGCATTTATCATTTGTCGTGGTGGGGTCTTTAATGATAAATTTCCTGTAGTTTTTGGTGTTGATAATTTGATCTTGTATAGCTATGATGAACCCTTCTGTTTCAGGGAACAGGTTTCCTATTTTAAGCCACTTATTAGACGCCACTATGTTAATATGGGATTGTTCTAAATCATGAGGGTGTCTACCGTGCAAGACTTTCTTCTTCCAGTTTTCAATTTTTTGGTTCTGTTGGTCAAAGTTATTTGTGTCTTGTATGTTTTGTTCATTTAAGTTAAGTGGGGTGTAGTTAAGATCATTTAGAGAAATAGCTTTGTGTATGTTACTAGTACGAGATTTTGAATAGAAGAATGTTTTTAGCCTAGTGATTTGTTTCTGCCAGAGGTGATGGATGTCGATTAGGCCTCTCCCTCCATTCTGTCTTTTGATGGTGAGTCGTTCGATCGCAGATTTAGGATGTAGATTGTGGTGTTTTGAGAGTATTGTGCGCGTGGTTCTCTCTAACTGTTCAATGTCAGTTTTTGACCACTTTATTACTCCGAATGAGTAGGTCAATATTGGTATGGCAAAAGTATTCAAGGCTTTAATAAGGTGCTTTCCTGATAATTGTGTTTTGCAAACTGCGTTAGTTCTCCTTCGATATTCTGTATTTAGTGTCTGTTTAATTGCTGTGTGGTCGAGTCCCTTAAGTTGTTTGTATCCTAAATATTTGTATAGATCTGTTGGTTCCATTGCTGCAATTGTGTCGGTGTCGTTAATTATATAGCTGCCAGGTTTAATTTTACCTCTTATGATATGTAATGTCTTGCACTTATCCAATCCAAATTTCATGTTTATATCTTGGCTAAATTCTGTTGTGACTTCTATAAGCTTTTTCATTTCTTTTTCGGTTTTTGCATATAACTTAATGTCATCCATATAGCTGAGGTGTGAGATAATTGTGTCTTCAGTATTATGCTTAAAGTTGTACCCGGCCTGACAGTGGCGCAACAAGTGAGACAAAGGGTTAAGGGCGAGGCAAAACCACAGAGGGCTCAGGGAATCTCCCTGATAGATACCTTTCCTAATAGATATCTGTCGTGTTATAAGAGAAGTGTGGCGATTATTTAGCTGTAGAGTCGTTTTCCAATATGGCATTATGATACGCAAAAAATCAATGATTTTTGAATTAATTTTGTAAATCTCTAAAATTTTTATCAACCAGGAGTGTGGTATACTATCGAACGCTTTTTGGTAATCTATATAGGTACAATGAAGGTTTCTATTTTTTGTGGTGGCATGTTTATGAATGATGGAATCTATAATTAACTGTTCTTTACAACCCATGTGACCCCGTCTGCAACCCTTCTGTTCCTCAGCTATTATATTGTGACGTTCGATGTGGGAGTTGATTTTTGTTGTGATTACTGATGTTAATATTTTGTAAATAGTAGGTAGGCATGTGATTGGTCTATATTGGGAAGGTTGTATTGTGTATTTAGTTTTAGGTAGCATGTATGTTATTCCCGTTGCAATGAATTCGGGTATGTTCTGTTGTCCTAATATAATAGCTGTCAAATTTTTTGCTATAGACTTGTGTAGTATCGTTAGTTTTTTGTACCAAAAATTTTGTGTTTTATCTATACCCGGTGACTTCCAGTTATGTAATTTTGCTGTTATATTTGTAATATCAGTCTCTGTTATCTCTTTAAATTCCATTTCATCTATTAATCTCCATTTTGTTTCTTCTTCTGTAATCCAGGTTGCTTTATCATTGTGTTGCACTTGTCCTTCCCATATGCTAGACCAGAATGTTTCTAGGTGTTCTTTCGATGGTACATCTGTGTTGTTTTCTATTGTTGTGTCGGTGTGTGTTTTCTGTATGTTTCTGTAAAATACTTTTTCATTCATTGCAAATGTTGCATTATCAATTTTCCGCTGTTGTGCCTTCATATATCTCCTAAGCCTGTGAACTTTAAGAGCTAGTTTTTGTTTTAATGTATCCAAAAACTCTTCTGGTTTTCTATTATTAATTTCGTGTCTAGTGTGATTGGAATAATTTTTGAATATTGTTTCAACTCTCTTAACTACTTTATTTGATCTAATTCCGTTGATATAATGTGTGAGTCTACCACAGTCCGCTCTTAGTTTTTCAATATCTTTTTCTAGCCTCTGTTGCCATGCTGGTTTGACAATACGACTAGTTCTTGTGGTTCCTGTGTGGTTTGTGATTTTGAAGTTGAGTTCTTCAGATATTACTACAGCTGTGCAATATATAAGTAAATGTATATCTATAAGTTGTGTGTCATCAGATATAAATTGTATGAGTATATTTTCATTAAATAAATTAACTAAACGAAATAGGTTAGGGGTGTATTTAAGTTTAGGTAGTTTTGGTCGGACTGCTGGATCCATCCCAGAGTATTGTGTTATTGTTGTTCTTAATTTGTCATGTATGTCTTGGATATACATATCTGTGGTTAGGTTTTGATCTGCGACAACTAAGGTCTCAATATCATTTTCGAGCGTTAGGGTTAAGGATTCGGTTTGTGTGGACGTGTGTGTTGTTTGTGAGTAAGCTTGCGACTGATTGTATGTTAAAGATTGAGTAATAGGATGTAATTGAGTGAGCGATAGTGGTTGTTCTTGCAGAATATTTTCGTTTATGTTTTGTGCTAGTATGATAGTGTTAGTGTCTGCATAGTTTTCTGATTCTTGTCGTAATTGTATGCGTACTTCTTCTTTTAACTGATCTAAATCGAGTTGCGACAAGAGTTTATTCCTAACTATAGTTCTTCGTTGATCTGAAATCCGTTGTTCTGAAACGGAAATCTCAGGATATTGATGTGAAAAACGTTCATGCAGTTGTTGTCTGTAGGTGGTCATGTCGGTCTCTAATTTAGTGATGTATAGATAAGTTCGCATGATAAATAGGTTAACTTCTTTGCTCCATCTCATGCGAACTCTTGCTTTTCCGGCCTTGGTGGACGCGGGTAAGAAGGTAGATACCTCCCGCGCAACATTCAAGGCCGGAGTGGGTGTAACTGTATTAAAATTAGATATGGGAGGTGACAATGGTATAGGTGAGGATGATATTGATGGTGATGATGTTCTTGAAGGTGCGTACGATACTGTACTTGGACTATAAGGCTCTACAGGGGTGTCTGTCCTGTTTGTCAGTCTATCACCATCGTCAATCGCTTCGGCTGTAGCATCTTTGTCGGTGGGAGCCCGCCTGTTCAACTCCTCACCGCTGACGGTTCGCATGCTGAGACACCCAGCGTCAGCTCCAGGTGCGCCCCGGCGATCGCCCCCGGGCAGCGGTCCTATACGTTTTCTTTTTGAACGAGTCTCCATTTTGAGTGGGTTTCCAGAGCCACGTTAGCCACGCCAGTAATTTCTCATTCGTGTGTCCGCCCCCCACGTGATTAGATGGTCAATCAGGACGTGTGGTTGTTTAGGGGGCTTATTATTATTATTATTATTATCGGGGGTGTTATTTTTCTCAGCTCTTAGGCTGGTTTTAGCTACATTTACGGGCCAAAGCCAAGTAAATGCAGCGTGTGGTGTGAATTTAAGATGAGGGTGTACTTTCGTCTAACTGCATAAATTTCCTAACGATTCTACATGTGTTTAGAATGGCTGCTTTCTGCAGATTGATGTAAAGGGATTCTTCTAACTCTATTAATTTCAGGCTACGGAGGAGATGGTTGGGAATAACACCTGTCGTGGAGAGAACTACAGGAACAACATAAACTTTTTCTTGCCTCCAGATTCTTGTAACTTCTTCTTTAAGCTCGGCGTATTTGCTAATTTTTTCAGCGATTGTTTTCTGTAAGTTATGGGTGTTGGGGACTGCAATGTCTATAAGGTAAGTGGTTTTTCTTAATTTATCCTGTAGGGTTATGTCTGGTCTATTATAGTGGATAGTCCTATCTGTAAGTATGGCGCGATCGTAATACAGTTTATGTGTCATTTTCTAGGATAGTTTGTGGCGCGTACTTATAGTAGGGAGTGTTAGTGTTTTGTATAAGACTGTGTTTGAGTGCTAGTTTTTGATGGATGAGGTTTGCAACCTGGTTGTGCCTGTGAGTGTAGTCTGTTTGTGTGAGGGTTATGCATGCTCCGGTTATATGTTGTATGGTTTCTGATTGAATATGGCATCTACGGCATTTATCGTTTATGATGGTAGGGTCTTTAATTATAAATTTTCTGTAGTTTTTGGTATTGATGATTTGATCTTGTATAGCTATGATAAAGCCTTCTGTTTCAGGGAACAAGTTTCCTATTTTAAGCCACTTATTTGATGCTAATTTGTTAATGTGGGACTGCTCTAGGTCATGAGGGTGTCTACCATGAAGGACTTTCTTTTTCCAGTTTTCAATTTTTTGGTTTTGCGGGTCAGTGATGTTTATATCTTGTATATTTTCTTCATTTAAGTTAAGCGGGGTGTAATTCAAATCATTTAAGGCAATGGCTTTGTGTATGCTACTAGTGCGAGATTTTGTGTAGAAAAATGTTTTTAGCCTAGTGATTTGTTTCTGCCAAAGGTGATGTATGTCGATTAGGCCTCTCCCTCCATTTTGTCTTTTGATGGTGAGTCGTTCGATCGCAGATTTAGGATGTAAGTTGTTGTGTTTTGTGAGTGTTGTGCGTGTGATTCTTTCTAACTGTTCGATATCAGTTTTTGACCATTTTATTACTCCGAATGAGTAAGTCAATATTGGTATCGCGAAGGTATTCAAAGCTTTTATAAGATGCTTTCCAGATAGCTGTGTTTTGCAAATTGCGTTAATTCTTCTCCTATATTCCGTATTTAGTGTCTGTTTAATTGCTGTGTGGTCGAGTCCTTTAAGTTGCTTGTATCCTAAATATTTATATAAATCTGTTGGTTCCATAGCTGCTATTGTCTCGGTGTCGCTGACTACATAGTTGCCGGGTTTTACTTTTCCTTTTATAATATGCAATGTCCTGCACTTATCTAATCCAAATTGCATATTAATATCCTGACTAAATGTTGTCGTCACTTCTATAAGAGTTTTCATTTCTTTTTCGGTTTTAGCATATAATTTAATATCATCCATATATATGAGATGCGAAATAATAGTTTCACCGGTATTGTTTTTAAAATTATATCCAGCCCGACACCGATTGAGTAAGTGAGACAAGGGGTTCAGAGCGAGACAGAACCAAAGAGGGCTCAAGGAATCCCCCTGGTAGATACCCTTCCTAATATGTATCTGTCGAGTTATAAGAGTGCTCAAACGATTATTTAACTGAAGTGCAGTTTTCCAACGTGTCATTACAATGCGCAAAAACTCGATTATTTTGGAATTAATTTTATATATTTCTAGGATTTGTATGAGCCAAGAGTGTGGAATGCTATCGAAAGCTTTTTGGTAATCTATATAAGTACAGTGTAGGTTTCTATTTTTTGTGGTGGCATGTTTATGGATAGTAGAGTCTATAACTAACTGTTCTTTGCATCCCATGTGGCCTCTCCTGCATCCTTTCTGCTCCTCAGCTATCATATTGTGGTGTTCAATGTGTGAGTTGATTTTATTAGTGATGGCTGATGTTAGTATTTTATAAATTGTGGGTAAGCATGTGATTGGTCTGTATTGGGAAGGCTCTGATGTGTGTTTAGTTTTAGGTAGCATGTATGTTATTCCTGTGGCAATGAATTCGGGTATGTTCTGTTCTCCTAATACTATATCTGTTAAATTTTTTGCTATGGATTTGTGTAGTATCGTTAACTTTTTATACCAGAAATTTTGTATTTTGTCTATACCCGGTGACTTCCAATTATGTAATCTAGCTGTTAAATATGTAATTTCAGACTCTGTTATCTCTTTAAATTCCATTTCATCTATGTGTCTCCATTTTGTTGCTTCTTCTGTAATCCAAGTTGCTTTATCATTGTGATGTACCTGCTCTTCCCATATGTTAGACCAAAATGTTTCCAAGTGTTCTTTTGAGGGTATGTCTGTGTTGTTCTCTGTTGTTGAATTGGTGTGTGGTTTCTGTATGTTCCTATAAAATATTTTTTCATTCGTAGCAAATATGGCATTATCTTTTTTACGCTGTTGTGCCTTCAAATATCTCCTAAGCCTATGGACTTTAAGTGCCAGTTTTTGTTTTAATGTGTCTAAAAACTCTTCAGGTTTTCTATTGCTATTTTCGTGTCTAGTGTGTGTAAAATTGTTTTTAAATATTGCTTCAACTCTTTTAACTACTTTGTGTGATCTGCTACCGTTGATGTAATGTGTGAGTCTGCCACAGTCTGCTCTTAATTTTTCAATGTCTTTTTCTAGCCTCAGTTGCCACGGTGGTTTGACAGTGTCTCTTTGTATTGTGTTTCTTGCGTGCTCAGTGATTTTAAAGTTGAGTTCTTCAGAAATAACAACTGCTGTGCAATAAATAAGGGTGTGTATGTCAATGAGTTGTGTGTCATCAGATAAAAACTGTTTTAGTATATCTTCATTGAATAAATTAACTAAGCGGAAAAGGTTAGGACTATATTTGAGTTTAGGTAGTTTTAGTCGAGCTGCTGGGTCCATCCCAGAGTACTGTGTTAGTGTCGTTCTAAATTTGTCATGTATTTCATGTATATACATATCTGTTATCGGGTTCTGATTCACGGCGGCAACTGTCTCAATATCATTTTCTAACGTTAGGATTATATATTCGGTTTGTGTGGATATGTGTGATGTTTGTGATTGATTGTATGGTTGAGATTCAAAATTAGGTTGTAATTCAGTGAGCGATTGTGGTTGATGTTGTAGGCTATTTTCGTTTGTGTTTTGTGTTAGTATGATAGTGTTAGTGTCTGCATAGTTTTCTGTTTCTTGTCGTAATTGTGTGTGTACTTCTTCTTTTAACTGATCTAATTCGACCTGCGACAAGAGTTTATTCCTAATTATAGTTCGTCGTTGGTCTGAAATCCGTTGTTCTGAAACGGAAATCTCAGGATATTGTCGTGAAAAACATTCATGCAGTTGTTGTCTGTAGGTGGTCATATCGGTCTCTAATTTAGTGATGTATAGATAAGTTCGCATGATGAATAGGTTAACTTCTTTGCTCCATCTCATGCGAACTCTTGCTTTTCCAGCCTTGGTGGACGCGGGTAAGAAGGTAGATACCTCCCGCGCAACATTCAAGGCTGGAGTGGGTGTAACTGTATTAAAACTAGATATGGGAGGTGACAATGGTATGGGTGAGGATGATATTGATGGTGATGATGTTCTTGAAGGTGCGTACGATACTGTACTTGGACTATAAGGCTCTACAGGGGTGTCTGTCCTGTTTGTCAGTCTATCACCATCGTCAATGGTTTCGGCTGTAGTATCTTTGTCGGTGGGAGCCCGCCTGTTCAACTCCTCACCGCTGACGGTTCGCATGCTGAGACACCCAGCGTCAGCTCCAGGTGCGCCCCGGCGATCGCCCCCGGGCAGCGGTCCTATACGTTTCCTTTTTGAACGAGTCTCCATTTTGAATGGGTTTCCAGGGCCACGTTAGCCACGCCAGTAATTTCTCATTCGTGTGTCCGCCCCCCACGTGATCAGATGGTCAATCAGGACGTGTGGTTGTTTAGGGGGCTTATTATTATTATATTCGGGAGTGTTCTTTTTCTCAGCTCTAAGGCTGGTTTTAGCTACATTTACGGGCCAAAACCAAGTAAATGCAGCGTGGGGTGTGTATTTAAGATGAGGGTGTGTTTTCTTCGTCTAACTGCATGAATTTTCTAACAATTCTGCAGGTGTTTAAGATGGCAGCTTTTTGTAGGTTGATGTAAACGGATTCTTCTAAGTCTATTAATTTAAGGCTACGGAGAAGATGGTTTGGGATAACGCCCGTCGTGGAGAGAACTATAGGGATAACGTATACTTTTTCTTGTCTCCAGATTCTTGTGACTTCTTCTTTAAGGTCAGCATATTTACTTATTTTTTCAGTTATCGTTTTTTGTAGGTTATGGGTATTAGGAACTGCGATATCTATAAGGTAAGTGATTTTTCTTATTTTATCCTGTAGGGTTATGTCTGGTCTATTGTAGTGGATAGTTCTATCTGTAAGTATGGCGCGATCATAGTACATTTTGTGTGTTTCATTTTCTAGTATAGTTTGTGGTGTGTACTTATAGTAAGGAGTGTTAGAGTTTTGTATGAGACTGTGTTTGAGTGCTAGTTTTTGATGAATAATGTTTGCAACTTGGTTATGTCTGTGAGTGTAGTCTGTCTGTGTCAGAGTTGTGCATGCTCCAGTTATGTGTTGTATGGTTTCTGATTGAATGTGGCATCTACGGCATTTATCATTTGTCGTGGTGGGGTCTTTAATGATAAATTTCCTGTAGTTTTTGGTGTTGATAATTTGATCTTGTATAGCTATGATGAACCCTTCTGTTTCAGGGAACAGGTTTCCTATTTTAAGCCACTTATTAGACGCCACTATGTTAATATGGGATTGTTCTAAATCATGAGGGTGTCTACCGTGCAGGACTTTCTTCTTCCAGTTTTCAATTTTTTGGTTCTGTTGGTCAAAGTTATTTGTGTCTTGTATGTTTTGTTCATTTAAGTTAAGTGGGGTGTAGTTAAGATCATTTAGAGAAATAGCTTTGTGTATGTTACTAGTACGAGATTTTGAATAGAAGAATGTTTTTAGCCTAGTGATTTGTTTCTGCCAGAGGTGATGGATGTCGATTAGGCCTCTCCCTCCATTCTGTCTTTTGATGGTGAGTCGTTCGATCGCAGATTTAGGATGTAGATTGTGGTGTTTTGAGAGTATTGTGCGCGTGGTTCTCTCTAACTGTTCAATGTCAGTTTTTGACCACTTTATTACTCCGAATGAGTAGGTCAATATTGGTATGGCAAAAGTATTCAAGGCTTTAATAAGGTGCTTTCCTGATAATTGTGTTTTGCAAACTGCGTTAGTTCTCCTTCGATATTCTGTATTTAGTGTCTGTTTAATTGCTGTGTGGTCGAGTCCCTTAAGTTGTTTGTATCCTAAATATTTGTATAGATCTGTTGGTTCCATTGCTGCAATTGTGTCGGTGTCGTTAATTATATAGCTGCCAGGTTTAATTTTACCTCTTATGATATGTAATGTCTTGCACTTATCCAATCCAAATTTCATGTTTATATCTTGGCTAAATTCTGTTGTGACTTCTATAAGCTTTTTCATTTCTTTTTCGGTTTTTGCATATAACTTAATGTCATCCATATAGATGAGGTGTGAGATAATTGTGTCTTCAGTATTATGCTTAAAGTTGTACCCAGCCTGACAGTGGCGCAACAAGTGAGACAAAGGGTTAAGGGCGAGGCAAAACCACAGAGGGCTCAGGGAATCTCCCTGATAGATACCTTTCCTAATAGATATCTGTCGTGTTATAAGAGAAGTGTGGCGATTTATTATTATTATCTAGATATTGGTTGCATAAAATTGATTTTATAATAGACTGAGGTAACTTCATTGCAGTTCCCTCATTGACGTCAGTCCATTTAGGTCCAGACAAGTATCGACTTATTTCATCACTTATTAATAGACATTCAACAATTCTATTTTGATCCTACTATTACACGTTAGACTATTTATTTTGAATACCAACTGCAGTAATTATTCAATCGTGCCCATTCTGCAGCCTACGTTGTCTATCAATCAATTATTTTGTAGCCTGTTTCCCGGTTGTCGCTAAAAATATAATAAATATCGCGGAATTCTAGTGTCCAGTAAAATTTTGTACAATTTTTTTTCGCTTTTATAACTACGCCTCTCGACATAAAACAAGTCAAATAACTCTTCGTGAGAATTAAAAAGTACAACTACGTAAGTTTTATTACTGACGTAAAACAAACGTAATTCATTCTCAGAAGTTAATTTCAGCTGTTTAATATTCCGCTAACACTCACCATCCCTTAAATTAAGCATAGAGAACAAACTCTCAACTTTTCCCGGGTATAAAATTTGAAAGTAAAAAAAAAGCGACTTGGACGAAACGACGCTTATTTTCGTTTGAGATAGGATGATTTTTGCGGTATTAGCGCATAATCCCCACTCGTCGACTCATTAATCAACCGCTAACGACTTTAGATTGTGGGCCACAAACGGGCTGAATGCTGACCTAAGCTCAGATACTGCGTTTGCCTTCGCCTCAAATGCACTTCGAGATTAGTTTGCCAGTTGGAATCTTGGAACTTGAATTGAAAGAGTTTCTTTGTGATGTCGGAGTTCGTCACTGTTCCTTAGATTTTCACAAAAGACGGAGAACTTATCAAACATAAGTCAAGCGTTCTACAGAAAGAAGTCGACTTAGTATAGTTGGTATTTTTTCAGAAAATGTAATCTTCTGGTGACCTCTGTCTTTCAAGAAGAATCACCACAAATCTACGCTAGAGTAATTCAATTGGATAAGGCGCTTGACAGTCAGCCACTGTACCCTTAATGCATAAACTAATCCAAAATGCCTTCAGTTGATGTCTAACTCAGTCCAACTGCATAGTAATCCGAACTTGATTTCAACTGACATCTCCTTTGCTAAAGTTCTGACCGTAAACTACGTAGACCCTTTCAATAATTGATTTGAATATAACTTACGTAACAGAAGCAATAGGAAACTGCCATCTCTCATTTAATTGTTTCCTAGCAAACTAAAATCTAATTTTAATTGGATCACAGCCCAGTCATTGTTCCGAAGTAGATGAATTGAAACGCGATGGAATTTATATTCGATCCTACAGTTAAGCATTGTCTTCGTTAGGTATCCGTTGCTGATTTGAAGGTTCAAGATTGGGGACGTCTTATTGGATTTTTCGGGGTATCATTGGATTTCATTGATTGGAACATAAGATGATTGCTCTCCTCAAATTCTTCTCAGAGCTTCGATACTTTATATCGGAAATACTTATCTCCGTGGTGTTGATGAGGTTTGGCTTTCAACGTCAAAGCGTAAACTGGAAGTGTCAGACTATGTTAGATACACTAGTTCTATTGTCATTGTTACGCTGTTTACCGGGAAACGGGTTAATGTGGTGCTTTCTAGGCGATGATCTCGTATCCTCGTATATAGCCTAGCCCCCAGCCTGTGTAAACGTAAAGTAAATCTATGCCACGAAAATATACTATAAAAAAATAAAATTGTAAGATGTTCTACCAAAGATATTTACGCTACCTTTGTAACTCAGCTATAAAACTACAAAAAAAGCTTTATTATTATGTATTAACAATGATCTTGAACTATAAAAAATAAGTAACAATAAATACGTTGTCATCACTCCCCCCAACAGCTATAACTACTCGGCGGGTTTTATTGTAATAAAAGGAAAATAGCACGAAGTAGCGCGGGTTATAGCTAGTCTTCAATAATACAGCGTCGTTAAATAAGAAGCTTTGTTCGCGGGACATGTCCCGAGTGAGACTTGGGCGCTAGATTCGACATGATAAATGTTGAGTACGAGACTCTATACAAAGGCAATTTCAATGGTCATACATCAGAATTTAAGAGTTTTAGCGACAGCGGAACCACGTTCTGCAGCTTTGCTGGTGGTGATAGGAACTACGTATTAATTGCAAAGGAGATTCGTCCTGCAAAGAACAATTTGCATGAGATCCTCGTTAAACGCAGGCTTGCGGTAATGAAGTGACTAAAGCAGACTTGCGCTGTTCATGCAGCTGATAATAAATAGTAAATCATAACAGATGGAGGAAAGCGAGTAAAGTTCAGCACTATTATTTAGGGCAATAATCGTAGTTCTGATATACTTTTATACGTACGTAAGAAAATAGGTTTTGGGAAAGAAGAACGTAAAACTGTCAGAAACTTTTATAACAAAGCTAATATATACGAAGATAGCATCAGGTATACTAGCCAAATAGACGTTGAAATCCTTTGAATAAATAAAACTTGCGATATTATTATGGCTGTTGTTTAACTTCAAGTGTTTCATTTCTGTAGTATCAGTTGTCTTTGGTTTCAGGTTATCGTTCGATTTATTGTTGGTAATTGATTCAATTGCTGTTGTTTTCTTAATAAAGTCAGGTGCAGGTTTTGCTAAGTTTTTATTTGTTTGTCAGGTAGGCTTAGCTTACATGTCTTTATGTAATGTTATCACAAATATAGGTCGGTTGTCTAGGATGAGGACGACGTCCGTATTAGCCATTCTGTCATATTTTTTTTTTCATTTTATCTGTCGTGAAATATACCATGTTATTATCTCAGTTCCGCATACCGAAACTAATCTGCGTGTTTCCCAGAAAATCCTTTTGACATTTCTCTGCACTTGGATGATTGTGATATTTCACATCCCTCTTGCCAAATTTATAATTTTAGGGAAGAAGATTTCTTCCAATTGGCAACGTTACATTTAACATGCAAATCCAATTTGAATTATTTTCAAACAAAATTACAACAAAAAAATGTAAGTAAATAGGGACCGGCTTGTGTTAAAGATATAGATGAGTCGAGTCACTCCAAAAATACGTTTGTCAGCTTTTGAAATCATCACTCAGAAATTAGAAAAATCTGTAGGTAAGTACTGTAAGTAGTACTAATTATGACTTATCATTATCATGCAAGCAGTTTAATTACAGGCAAGAAAACCCGGAAGAAGACGCGTTGCTATATGTGGGAGCATTGTTCCTCCACGAGACACTAACTAGATTCGCCATGATAAATGTGCTGCATGAGATACGCGCCGACTGCTAACAAGATTAACGTTGATTAACCGAACAATATGAACTGGGTCGGAGGAAAATTCAATTTTTAAAGTTGCCACCTATATGGCGGTGGTGGCTAATGCAGGGACGGGTGAGTTAGATGGCTTGACTGCTCAACTCTGCAGTACAAGTTTTGTACTAGTTTAGCTGGTTATGGTACTTGATGGTAACTAAATAGTCCAGTTTTGGTTGGTCGAATATAAGTTATCGCAGTTTCATGTGACCTGCGTTCAGTTTTTTAAGGTGTCACCTATATGGCGGTGGTGGTTAATGCAGGGACGGGTGGGTGAGTTCGATGGCCTAACTGCTCAAGTCTGCAGTACAAGTTTTGGACTAGTTTAGCTGGTTACTTGGTAATAACTAAATAAGATAGGTAGGTAGTCGAGTTTTGGTTGGTTGCATAGTGCAGCTTCTTATCGACTATCATTAAACTAAGTAACTGAATATTTATTCGGGTTTTCCTTTGTTATTAACCTATGATTTGAAGTGCCTTGCTGTGTTGGTTTTAGACAAAGCTTTTTGATGATATAACGTTATATCAAGCCTATATTTCCCAGAAGGGTTAGGCACCTGTAATTCACCCACATTTCGCCAGTTATGTTTAAGTCCCATGTAATTGGAGGCGGACCTATTGCCATCAATCGGACAAAGACAAAGATCTTTACAATATTAAAAAAAAAGTATCAACACCAATCTTAAATTGAAAGTGTATTGGCACCAGCACACAAATAATCTCAAACCCGATCAATCCTGACCAATCTTGAAAAATCCAATCTCCAAAACAAAACTTTGTTCATGAACTAAAAATACATGTTTATTTCCAACTACTATCCATTTGAACGAACTCCTATAAATTTTAAAGTTCTTTGTCGATACAGTCACGTGTCGCAAACAGGAAAGCTTGTATAATCCTGGATGCAAAAGTTCCGCTTGTTATCCGGATTCACTTTTAACGTACCGATTTTTGCTGATTATTATTTCCACTGCGATGGATTTTAACTCTTGCTAATAATTTATTTGTTTATATTCGGTTATTGACTTGGTTTGTTGCTTGGCAATGGTTTCGGATGTTTACATTGAATTTCTTGGATTTTGCCTTAACCTCACTTTTCTGCTTCATTAAATAAAATATTAGTGTCATTTGTGAGGTTCTTCTTAATCGCTTATTCGCTTTTAAGAAAGAAAATACGTTTATTTGCGGTAAGCATGACGCATAGAAAGAACAAAACACGAGAATAACAAATTGGGGGAAAAATTGCGTCGCATCCACGCAAACCGGCCATCGCTCAGCATAATGCTGCGGCCCTATGAGACAGAGCCCCAGCGTTGGTTTTCAGAGACAGCCGAAAACCAGCCAGCAACCAGGATGTTGAGTCTTTTACTAAGTGTGGCTTCTGGTATCTAATGATAATGTAGGATTTATTCTACGTTGACTAAACTGGGAAGTTTTACATCAAACTGTATATTTAAAATATTCTATAATAGTTTGAAAAGAACCGGCTTAACATTAACTTGATTGGTAATGCATAGCCCGCTTTTTCAATTCCTTTGTTCATATGCCTTTGAAAACTGAGCCTTCATACGTAAAATTTTAATTACTAAGACCTAGAAAGGTCTCAAAGAGAATAATCTCGTAATTGAACCGTGAAAATAATTCCTCACACAACGGGTTTTTGTACCTATAGGTGCTTGTAAAACTTCACAGAAATATTATATGTGCTTAGATTATAATGTGCTTGTTCGTTAGGGAAACGATGGAAATATTTCTGACTTGGGATGGGATAAAGCTGTGAATATGAGATTGTGGTGGCATCTACATCGCCACATGCAAACTACGCATCAAAGACCTGACGTCACACAAAATCTGCATCGTGCATTTAAAGTTTACCGCGCGAACAGCATATATATAACTTCCCCGACATCAATCGTTGGGCAGTTGCCCGCCAGACGCGGCATCCGTCTGGTCGGAGGATCCTCTCTTTTCTATGGAGTCTGAGTGAACTTTACACACTGTTCCTTATACCTCTAAGAGTTACTGTAACGTATTTGGAATAAAACTTGTGTCGCTACGGTCACAACTCACAATGTAAAAAAATACAATACTTTGGGAAATAACGTTTCATAATCGACTATTCTGCATTAAAAATGATTCTTGTAGGTCTGCTTCCTGGTAGAAATTACCCTTTTTAACTACATTCAAGTGAAAAAATCATTCTTCCGTCCCTTTTGGCTGAAATCTGAAAAATCCAGCGTATAAAACTTAACACACGGGAAACTAAATCGATTGGAAAGCATTACGAGTCTTACCCTTTTCACAAGTTTCGCCCACCTCCTTATGTTTTAAACCTTCAAGAAAAATTGTGTTACTTTGTCTCGGTATCGGTTTTTGTTTTAAAACCGCCGTAAAACTTACCTAGTAAGGCACTTTAGGCGATAAATTCTCGGGTGTTAAATATAGTTTAACTGAAACCGGGAATTTACAATATTGAAATATTCTCAACAATTCTTCTAAATTCTCTTAAAATTATTGATAAACTGAGAAACAGTACCTCTATTAACCTCAGATTATATCAGATCTACTCCTTTTGGAACAAAATATTTGTTAATACAACGAAGCCTATTACCGTAACCTCAATTATCTGTCACAGACGATTGACGAACGTTATAATCTGATTGGAATCTCATGTTCCAACTGCTACTATTGCATTATTAACCACACCTGATTCGGGAACAAAACCTGTCATCAAAGATATCTGTGGACAATCCCTGGAGGCATTGAACTGGTGTTAGCTTAATTATATTAACGATCAATTAGCTGAACAAGCTCCAAGGCCATTAGATGGCACAATACAGACCAACAATGAGACCTGAACGCGGAATTCTAAGCTGTTTACATCCAAAAACGGAAAATAAAGGCTTGATACTAACAACACAATAAATACCTCATTCATTATAATTAGCGGAACAATACATTTTGAATATTAAATGTGTATTTTAAGTTAAATATTTTGATTAACATCAGTGTAATTTCTATCTCAATTTCCATAGTAGCGAATTATATTAACCTCGATACTCGCATCGCTCAATATTGTTTTGACCAATATTCTATCGGCGGATGCCAATATTAATATAAGGTTTCTATAACGTTCCCGCCCGGGTTACTTACAAAATATTAGGTATTACCATAAAACAGGCTCGGAGTTGCCAATATAACGTTATTAGCTTTATATCAGGGATCGCCGACTGTTCCTTTGACACGAGATTAAAGGCGTGTGAAGAGCAAATATAAGCCATCTATATTGATTCTCTCGTGTTTACAACAAAAGTATGTGTTCGGTAGATTATGTAAATGAAACAAATTCTGTACTTAAGTAATTACTAATTACCATTCCATATCACGTCGTTAAGTAAGAGTCTACTCGTCTTTCATGATATAATTATATGATTTGGGGAGTAATATTACTCGGGCGAACTTAATCTTTGTAATATTTCAGAATGAGGTTAATTAGAATTTGAAACGTTATCATAATACCCCTCGATGTTTCTTCATAGATTAAACGAGCCGGAATGCCTAAAATGATATCGGATCCAATTTGCTTTATTTTGATAATAAAAGCCCACGTTCGCACGGACGTAAAAATATCGTGGCGGGATTTTATCGCGCACTGGATTTTTGCGCGTTGAAAAAACACGCTGTCGGATTTTCAACTCTGGGCGCTAAATAGAGCGTTGAAAATCCAGTGCACGAAAAAAAATCGCCCGTGCGTACCTGGGCTAAGTAATTGTAATTTTACAAGCTTTTTATTATTACGACGATACTTTTTTCCATAGCATTTTTTTAAAATCCGGTAACTATGTTAATCCAAATCTCTTGTTTCATTTTTGAAACTTGAGCACAGGACAATCGTTGGTCACATTTTTTCAAATGAAAAATACCTACTAACAGGATTTTTTTTTCTAAATTACTGAATAAACTTGTTTCACAAATTCTTCAATAGAACCCAATAAAGCACACTAACAGACAAAAGAACTAACCTGAGAATGACTTGGAAAATTACAGTTACTACAGAGTTAGTAACTGTAATTTTCCAGGTCATTCTCAGCTCAACTGTTTGCAAGGTGACGAAGCGAATCCTTTTGATTCTAAGACGACTCCGTAAAAAGCTTATTCATAAAGACAGTGTTATTTTAAATTGTATTGCGGTCTGGAAACTCAACTGTCTTCGCATTTCCTCTTTCTACTTTATTATCTCCAAGTTTACCATAATTTGAATGTAATTATACTCGTGAAAAGGTTAAACAATGAAAGAAACAAGGTAACAAGAGAAGGCTATTGTTACTTTGTTTCTTTCATTGATTTCATTAGTGATTTCAACATGAATGAATGTTTACTGTTATTGACCTATTGTGATTAATTTCGTAATCTACATTCCTTAAATATTCACTTGCACTACACACATCTTCGTTCACGAAGCTCAATAAATAGTAGCCCCATTACGTTGCTCGCTCTTTTAAAATATCTGCAATATTCATTACGATCGTAGTCTGCAGGCCTTTCTTTGCCGCGTGAAAAGCAGCTTTTGCATCCAAAGCGATATGAAGTATATAGAATGTGTTCAGTCCCGACAAAAAACATTTGCGCCGCAAAAGTAAAAAAGGCGTAGAAAAATAGCGCAATGAAACATGCTTAGAGGATTTCTCTTCGCAGTAATGCCGGTCCATTCAAAAGTTCCGTTCTCCTTTTGGAAAGTTTTATGTCCGGGCCAGTGGACAGTTTTCGAGGTTTCATTTGATTGGCCGGCTTTTTAATACTAGAGAAGATTGCCCTATTTTCCGCCTAGAA
Organism: Xanthia icteritia; assembly: GCA_949128155.2. Classification (NCBI taxonomy): domain Eukaryota; kingdom Metazoa; phylum Arthropoda; class Insecta; order Lepidoptera; family Noctuidae; genus Xanthia; species Xanthia icteritia. Next base: position 6,163,758 of record OX421942.2, on the reverse strand, counting down.
CTTAACTATAGTTTTTGAATTCAGGCATGTGTGCTCTTTACCGAATATGTATAGGATTTTAAAATATTGAACAGCTTTCTCTACGAGTATTTTGCCCAGTAATGTGCAAAACACCAGTAAAAAGTGAATTAAATATTCTCGGGTGGGTTGGTTCCAAAGGTCTTTTCGTCATTAACCTTAAAACAAAAGATGTTAAAAGTGTGTAGGCATTGAAATTAAGCTGTGACCTTTACGTTAATATGGATTCCAAAAACGTATTTATTCTCTTTGAATTTTTCACGATTTCATGTTCAGTTCCGCTTCATATTTTGTTATTTTCTGTCTTAATATAAAACCTTTTTGGTCATTACAGGTAAGTTTTCCATCAGTCGCCGTTGGTGAGTACGACAATTTTATATTCATTATAGAGCTACCGATCCATAGTGAAACGTTAAAAGCAGACCATTACAGGAGTCTATTACTTTAAATCACTCCCGTTATCAAAATCGACTTCGAGGATTTTATTATATTTTAACGACTCGATCGTTAACATACCCCTGGTCCGATTCGATTATTGACACTTACTTGGGGTATTTAACTATTACCAGACGTTAATTGAATCCAAAAAGTTACTGTTTCAACTCCAAATATACGGAATATATCTAATTTCCAGCCCAAGTCGTCCTACATTGCCGACGCGTTATAATTGAGGTACACCCACACCTAACAATCGTATTTTGAGGGCTTGGTGTGTGGATATGCGGGTGTGGGTGTTCGTCACTAAGTACTTTATCCTTCTCTTCATTAAATCCATACTCCACTTACTATTTCAGACCTCTTTATACAACAAAATCAACTTAATCATCTAAAATTATCCTGCCTTCGCTTCTGATGATTATGAATTAATATTTATGACGTCATAACGAAAAGGATTAGCCCGTCTCAGGTACAGTGACATTAATTCTTCCGTTTAAATTCCTTATAGCTACGTAAACGTGTTTAGACTAAATAGATTGAAAATTAAATACCGTTATAGCGCGGATTGGATATGCTGACAGGGGTTCGTACTTGTCAAACATGGGAACCTGAAGCCGTGACATAGATTGTGTAATCCTAATTGCTTGTTAGTAGAGATTGTTAATTATGTTCCTGAAGCAGAATAACGGAAGTACGTAGGTACTTGATTCTACCGGTATTATTTTTTACAATAATTATATTGTGTACTACACTATACTTCTCAAAATGTTATTTCTATTGACATTCAATTCGAAGCAGAAATATATTATTTATTGTTTCCGTTCTGTTCCGTCCCAATTTGCCAAGAAAAAAGTCATCGTCTACTAACACATAAAGAGTTCGCGTCCGCGGTTAACATAGACGACCTGGAGCCCGAGGCGCTCGCAATTCAGTCTCGACAAACATACGGGCTTTTATTCAGGCCTCCGAACTCAACGGCTACAGAAATATATCGATATTGCATGTTCTGGGGCGTCCTGGCGAAATGAGTCTTTTGTTTTACGATCTATTGTTCTTGTGGTCCTCTGCATGCTTTATTGTACCCCAAGACGCTCGTTTCCTTGTGTATTTTAATTTATTATGATGAAGTCGCCTATAGTTTACGTGGTTATACATTTCATTTTGATAATGATGTTTGTCTTTGTTGTTTATTTTAGGAATAACAATTAACAATAAAACTGTTTGACTGAAATCAATTTAATTAACAATGTTATCAGTTTAACCTACTGAACATCATTTATTTGAAATTTTATATTTAGATATAATACGAATGATATTTGTAACTTAGTCTGGACGTGATATGTGCGACTATGGAATCATCTATGTATATCGGATGTCATCTAATCGAATTAGTCGTCAATATTTAATCAAATTTTAAATATAAACTATTTATTTTGCCAGTAATGCTAGAAATTCACACTAATTATATCACTACGCAGGCTCATACTTTTTAAATCTTTAAAGTCAAATATCGATACCTGGTAATATCCCGAGCAGAGATCCCTCATCCAACTCTATAGGACTGACTGTTACACACCGCTGCCCCCGTTTCTGCCGTGTGCAAGGGAAAGTGAAAGTCACTGTTAGCAAACGGTGTGATTGTGTTCCTGTCAGAAAAGTTATTGCTCCCCCACAATACATCAGATTGGCTTTTATGTTAATTGCGATATGTGTTACAACTTAAAATTATTTTAAAGTTTTTTTTTTAGTAGAACTATTGTGACGGGTAAAAAAAATAAATAAATTAAACATTAATCCGGTTCTTCTAAGAAATGTTAATCAACATCTGAAAGGCTTAAATATTCTTCATCATTAGCTATCCTTTTTGTATTTACTGAGGGTGGTCTCATTTGCATCATTGTTCTGTTCCAGTAACCCCCGGTTTTGTGCGCTTAGCTAAAATGTAACTTAATTTTTGCCCTCGCAAATATAGAACAAAAGATTTTGTACGTGATATTTTCCTTCCGCGAAATTTTGCGATGTTACCGCAAATGGTATGAAGCATACGTACATAAATATTCTTGTGTATAGGCCGTAAGCCATCAGTGCACACGGCTGCGGCATGCCGGGTATAATGTACGATATGCCTGTGATTTGTACTAAAATCCGCTTCAGTATAACAACTTACATACCCACATATTTGTTCCATTAGAATTATTACCACTATAGAGAGTCCAAAACGGTGGAATTAATTGGTTGCATATTTGCCTAATGGCGTTTAATACACGTGGTCATCATGGGTTTAGGCATTTGTCATAAACCGCAATTTGGCTTCTGAAATATGATTGTAACTTATCAAGTTATAAATTATGCTGCCAGCCTTTTGGGAACTTTTTCCGCTGATAGCGATGCGGACGATTTTTTTGATGCCCAATGAGCTCTTCCTTTTTTATTTTATTCTTTACACACTTGTACCTACATAATATATATACTAGTTATACGTACATAGTTTACATAATGTATATCCAAATATTATTGAAATAAAAAGAAAACGTTATAAATAACCCGTCAAGTCATTTATTTATTCTTGTCGTTATGAAGCTTTATATTATGAATGTTATGAATAAAAATCATAAATTTTAGAAAAAGTTCACAAAAATGTCCAACTGCCAGAAAAGCAAGACCAACCCAGAGCTATATTTCAGTCTGCACTTTAAAACGTCTCGAGATTGCTTTGCTATTGTTTTTCTTTCAATATCATCTTTTAAATTATATGGTACAGTTTATTTTAAAATATGGTAATGCAAAATAAAATAAAAATTGTAAGTGCAGTGGTACATGATAGGTAAATAGTTAATATGTTTTTTACACAAAGCTATTAGTGCGTAAATGTTACACAAAATTAGATAATGAAAAAAAAACATGACACGTAAAGCTTAACTGCTAGGAGAAACTAAGAGTCAGCTGCTCCAATGACCCCATGGTGATTAGAGGCTTTCAGCTTTAGAGGTATTAATGGCCTCGCGAAGGTTCACTTGGTGATTAAAGGGGGCGTTAACATCGTAATTCGATCAACAGATTGATGGAACCGATTTGTTGGGACGCCCTTACATATTTGTCTCTTTCGTATGTTGGTGAATCTTAATACCTTTGGTTTTACATTTAAAAGGTTTAGCCTTAACAACACAATTCACTGTGTTTCTTTTATCTCACAAATCTGATAACGTGAATTAGCATGGAGACTAACTTTCACATTAAAATATTATGTAATGAGTAATATGTAGTAAAATAAAATGAGTAGTACGTGGAATTCTACTATATACCTACCTAATGTTTTACAAGATATTTTCAGGAAAAAACATATACAAAAAAAACTCTACCGAGTTCTAAAGGGAACACGAAAGCACTTTTCTTCTATTTGTGCATACTCTTCTCTCTTGCATTAAATGAAAAAAATACTTGTAATACTTTCAGAATTTACTGCTCCTAATGCATTCGCTGTAGCTCTGTCCTTTTCGCTCTCTAGTAATGAGTGAAGCAGTTGCACCGCAATGTTCGCCTTTTGAGCGCTCGTGGTCCTTAGCCTGTAAAATATGGGTCGCAACTGCGGTTAGTTTACTCCTTAAAAATCTAATTTCTGTTTCCTCTTATAAGTTTATAAAGTCCTTTGACGTTTCGATTTGCATTTATAATTCATCTATTGAGATAGCTCTTTGGGGAATGTACACTACTAGATTTTCACCAGGTTTCTTAGAAGTTTATAAACCGATGTTTAGAAACTGTTTCGAGGCAAACGAATTTGAAGCTTATCTAATTTAGGAATTTTGGAAGACTAGCAGAGAATACCACAATACAATAAAGACTAGTATACCAACGACTACCTATCTGTTGAGATAGCATTAACATTGGCTTTATCCGTATGAGTGACGAGTATCATTTCAATACTATTTAGTTAAAGCAGACAAATTACAGAAAAAGTACACAGGCTGTTTGAAAAGATATGATAAAAAATAACCTTGATCGAATATCGGCAGGTTGCATTAGCCAGCTGTCGCTTGACCCTCCTTTTAATTCCCGATTTTATTTTGCGAAGGTGGCTTAATTTGCGTCGGATTAAATATTTTTCAATGCCTTGATTTATGACGGCAAAATATCCTTTTTTAGTTAGCACGGGTATCTTAATGATTTATCCGAACAGATTTATACCCAGGTGTAGTAAAGTACCCTGCCGGCTAGGTTATCCCCGGGTATTTTCGTTGAGTTACTACGCTAGCTCTGACCAGCCTTAGATTAATACAAACGGGAAGCGGAGACACTATTTCATTTTAAACCACCTGGCAGAGATGAACTCTTGCGCTATTATTTACGTTTGGAAATTAAGACAAAGACAAGGGACATTATACTGTAACATAAGTTATGGTAGAAAGCAGAAGTTAGGATGGGTACCTTTCGGAAAATCCTACAAACAAATATGTATGTATTCAAAATAAATAAAACGTGTACTTATTACGGTGCTTACGATTGTTTTTGAAACATCTAATTTTAGACGTCTGTCAGCCTCATTTTCTTGTGACACGACGGCGCAGGTTTGCATAATTAATCATCCACTTTTCCCCTATTTTAGACGTTTTATTTATACTTTTCAATCAGGGTATCTCTTGGCTTACCGCACCTGCGGAAGACTCAAATCATCACGAATTTTGGTAACGAAGGATTATTGAATTTTGGTAGCACATCGAAATGAGTTCGCGTTTTTTTAATAGGACCGATGGGTCTGGCAATCAGATCCAATATCTAGAATGAGGTTCGATTACTAGAAGTGGCCGTTAAACATACAGCAAGAACTGCTGAAGCACTCCCTAGGGTTTTATGATCATCACTTTTCCCTTTTTTACGGTAGTGCACTTACAAATGAAAAGCCCCATTTTGTTACGGGTTTACTTATATACTTTGTAATTAGATTAACATGGAATTTTTTACGTAATTTGCGAATGTCTGTTCGGTTGGAACAGCTATCAAATTTTAGGGTACGTCGGAAGTTTAAGGTGGCTTTTTAAAGTTCGTTCTTTTATGGTAGTTTTGTACCGTTTTAGAAACGTCTGTGATTGAACAAAATAAACATGTCTATTTTTTTTATAAGTTGGCATTATATTATGCAGATAGGCCTTGAATTGCAACGTTTCGAACGTTTTCCTCTTCTGATTGCTTGTAGCACACATACAAATTTTCCATAGATAGAACCTAAGCCACATTCTCATGAGCTACCCTCTCATGCAAGTTCTCAAATTCGATATCTGTTTGCTAATTAATAGAATAATAGGCAATAAAGTTAAAGTTATCAAATGCCATTTGTTGAATCACATAACGCATTAAGCTAATTGCTTTCTTACTGCCTTTATTTATATCACCTCTTACCTTTACATTATTCAAATGAACTGCAAATGCAATAGAGATAACTCTCACAACAGCGCTGTTTAGTAATAGCGAACAATGAACATTCAATTTTGCCCCTCGAAGTTTGTGCAGTGCTAGGAATAATTGATTAATGAATGACGTTATGTATGCAGCACCGGTGCCGCCTATTAGTTTAGGGTCAGATTATCTAAAGGCGAAGTTGAGGCTTGAATAAATTAGATGGTAGTTTGTTGTTCACGGTCAAAATCGAATTAACGACACCAGCTTTCGCAGTTGTGTCGCAAACGGTTGCTTGTTTGTACATCACCCGAATTGTGATGTAATATGAAAGTGAGTGGCATCTGAAGTCGGCGTTATTTGCTTTTAAAATTGAGAGATCAATAGCAACGTTGTCTAGAAAATTCATCCAAATTTGAAAATGACTGTAGTTACGCAATCCGAGTCTTCGGTCCATCTAAATCTTCTTTCAGATTAGATCCTGCTTTGATCCTGGTTTAAATATGTTATAGTGAATAGAAAAACGATAGGTCCGTGTGGTGCCGGACTGAAAGAATAGCACTACCCTACTTCTTCCCATGGGTGTCATAAAAGGAGACTAAGGGACTACGGCTGAACTCCTGAAGGCCGCTAAAAATCCGTTCTTAAGGCCCTCCTGAAGCTGTTCGATTCCGTCTTACTCGAGGGTCAAGCGCCACAGGCATGGAACAGAACAGGGGTGTGGTGGTACTCTTCTTTAAAAAGGGCGACAATGCCCTGCTTAAGAATTATAGGCCCATCACACATCTGAGCCATGTGTACAAGCTGTTTTCAAGAGTCATTACGAACCGTCTCGCGCGCAGGTTTAACAACTTCAAGCCTCTTGAACAAGCCGGATTCCGTAGAGGCTTTAGCACCGTAGACCACATGCATCCGCTGCGGCAGGTTATACAGAAGACCGTATAACCTGCTTCTCTGCTTAGCGTTTGTGGACTACGAGAAAGCCTTCGATTCGATCGAACATGGGCTGTACTGCAGTCTCTTCAACTGTGCCAGATCGACTATCGGTACATCGAGGTGCTAAAGTGTCTGTACGAAAACGCCACTATGTCAGTCCGACTCCAGGACCAGATCTCGAAACCTATCCTTTTGCAGCGAAATGTGAGACAGACGTTATCTCTCCGAAACTGTTCACCGCTGCTGTGGAGGATGTCTTCAAGGTTCTGGACTGGAAAGGGCTAGGCAACATCAATGGCGAGTATATCACTAACCTTCGGTTTGCCGACGACATAGTTATCATGGCTGAAACCATAGAGGACCTCAGTACAATGCTCGATGACCTCAGTAGAGCCTCCGAAAGAGTGGGTCTTAAAATGAACATGTACAAGACAAAGGTCATGTCAAATGCCTATGTAACACCCACTCTCATGAAGATCGAAGATGCTACGCTTGAAGTTGTGGACGCATATGTTTACCTAGGACAAACTGTCCAGCTAGGTAGGTCCAACTTTGAGAAAGAGGTCAATCGTCGAATCCGAATCGGCTTGGCAGCGTTCGGGAAGCTACCCAATATCTTCTTGTCCCCCATACCGCAGTATCTCAAGACGAAAGTCTTTGACCAGTGCGTGTTGCCAGTGATGACTTATGGCACTGAAACGTGGTCGCACACAATGGGCCTTATCAGAAGGCTAAAAGTCATCCGAAGGGCAATGGAGAGAGCTATGCTTGGAGTTTCCCTACGTGATCGAATCAGAAATGAAGAGATCCGCTGGAGAACTAAGGTAACCGACACAGCCCGAAGAATTGCCAAACTTAAGTGGCAATGGGCAGGGCACATTGCTCGCAGAACAGATGGCTGATGGGGCCGAAAGGTAGAGAGTGGCGACCGCGTACCGGAAGAAGTAGCGTTGGAAGGCCTCCCACAAGATGGACCGATGACCTTGTGACGCCGCAGGAAAACGCTTAATGCGGGAAGCACAGAATCGGTCGAAGTGGCGGTGCTTGGGGAGACCTATGTCCAGCAGTGGACGTCTTTCGGCTGAAAATTAAATGATGAATAGAATAACATGTAGGTAATTTTATATTTGTATCTACTTCTTTATTATGTATTACTTTATTTACTTTTAACCTGTAATTGGCGACTGTGTAAGTCCAAGGCTAATTGTTACCTATACTTAAGATATTTGTATATAAATAAATAAATACTATAACACGATGTCGTAACTTGCCCTTGGACATTGTTACTTTTGACAAAATAATATTGTGAAAACACAAAACAGTCTGCCAAGAATACATGCTGAGACAACAAAAAACAAATTAAATCATACATACCCTAACGATCTTGGCGTAGAATGTTGAAAACTGTAACTCAGAGATACGCTTTTATACGTCCGTCTGAAAATAAAAACCGTTGATGTGATTAATGAAAGTGCATTTAGATAAACTTTTATTATAGCAAAGTCTATTGGTGCATTTACTTTAATAGTGTCGTTCTCTGAAGACTTAACATTTTTCTTTTGTGGTGCTTGTTAAGGACGAGATTATTGTGAGTAAAATGTCGATAGCTCGTAGAATGGACCTGAAGATGATGATGATGACGTAGTTTTCTTTATCTGGTCAACAGCCTTTTACATAATTTTAAAGAAGCGCACTAATAAAGTTTAGGATTTTTTGACCTTGAATAAAGTGTCATCAAATGTGTCACCATATTAACTAAATTGCTGATAATATATTTTTGAACAAATAAAATTATACTTATACTTAACTATTTAGGCCCACTTGCGCGTTAACAGCTAACTCGGAATTAACAGCTAACTCAGGGTTAATCCAATAATTCTCTTTGGATTAAAACTGAGTTAGCAGTTAACTCCGAGTTATTACCCATGTACGCGCAAGTGGGCCTGAATCACTTAGGTACCTAGGTCAGGTCTAACTAAGGAATTGCTTAGTATACAGTATTAGTACATACCTAAATGAAGAGTATCAGGAGGGCATTGATTTTATTTAAAACGAAATTCTTATGTGTACCATCGAAGAATCATATCAATACATCGTAAGGACTATTTCTGCTTGCAGCGCTCGGCGGCTATAGAACCGGGGCGGCAACAGATGTGGACATCGTGTTTATGGGATTTGGTTTTCAAACTGCTTAGTTATGTAGTTCTTCGATAGTATCTACACTATTTTGCTAAGTTGTTATTCGCTTTCACAAACCTGTCACACTTCTCCATATCCACGCAACAAAAACGCCAACCAAACAGAGCAACTTTTTCTTATTACATTGCCGCGTATCGTGTTAGCTATCGCTTCTCGCGTTTCATTCGTCGAGGCGCCCCCTGACATCCAAGAGAAACTGATGAGGGTCGCGAGTGTCGGGGACATGCCGCAAGCCCACAAAAGCACGGTGGTGTGAAATATATACGGCTATAGGACCGTTTGACTTCTTAGACGAGACTGTAGTCTGTAGTTTTTTTGTTTGAGAGACTTTGGAAAACAAGGGCCTTTTTTGGTTGACGTGGTAAGACATCGTTGTATCGCTATGATGATGGTTATTGAAATCATTATTGATTTTAAAATGATGGATCCTATAGAATGTTCATGATTTTTCTCTTTTTTTTGGTGACCAAGGTTTTGAGATGTTTTCTCTTTGACACCACATCCGTAGCTCATATCAATAAGCCAGGCCGTCACACTTTCTTGCGGACGGTGAGCAATGGGTAGCTCGCCGTCCGATAAGGACCAGGCCCGGGTCGACGGCGCGTTGTGTTCCACGCGCGCCTCAAAGAGATGTCAGCACAACGGAAGGGGTCCGATAGGACCGATGCCTGCCGGGGTTGCGGGAAAGTCCGAAAGGGATACCGTGGCCCCTGGCAACGTAAAGGCAACGGAAGGAACACGGGTGGGTTTTAGTCAGTAAGAGTCTGACACGCCCTCCCGCTCCACCCAGAGCGGGAGAAGTTATTTTGATAATTTCCCACCCAAAAAAAAAAAAAAAAAGGCCGTCACACTTATACATATTAGTCCATTCCATACATTGAAAACTACTGAACCGATTTTGATGAAACTGGCACTGTTCCCTAAGGTGAACACAGGTAAGCCAACAAAAAATAATTGTCACAATCCGATTACTAGTTTCGGAGAAATGCGTGGACAAACACATACATACATACAAACATACACCTATAAAATTGAGTACATTTATTTGGAAGCCCTATCATATATATATATATATATATATATATATATATATATATATATATATATATATATATAATGTGAATATATTGCAGTTCCAATAATACTTACATACGAGTCGAATTGATAACCTCCTTTTTAACCGACTTCAAAAAAAGAAGGAGGAATCTTAAATCTACTAGGTAGAGGTACCCTGCATTTAAGCTTTAATTTTTCCACTTTTGCTAAAGTTAGAAAACAATTTTAACTAGTTTTTATGTTAAACTTCGAACATTCCATTCTCACTATTAAAGTTGTAGGTACTGAGAATAGTATGACATTTCATAATTGTACTGTAGGCATTCTATGAAATGGCAACTTTTTCGTAGTCTATATTTTCTTATTTTAGACAAATACCTAAACGACCTTTTTCTTTGATGAATGAGATGTCGAGAATATTTCTGAAAAGAATGTAATTATTGCTTCCTAAAAACTTAATTGCGCCCTTACACAAGCGCCTATATTTAAACCCAAATTGTTTTAATTAAAGGTCGCACCAGTATCGGGCCATTACAGTTTAAATTAAATCTAGTTTACACTCGCAACTGATTATTTTGGGTATGGCTACCTGTAGTACCTACCTACTTTTAGTAAAAGCTCATATATTTTGTATTAGAAGGTCTAGTGGTACCCAAAGTCAAGAAATAATGTATGGATTTACGACCAACAATAAATATGATAATTCACCTGTTCGCGCCGCGCCGTCGAGTGAGTTTCCACGTCAAAAAACATCGTGAATATGAATTTACCTTATGGGAATTTTATTTTAGGTAAATGTCTTATTTTGATATATTTTTTCTTGGAACGTGCGTAATAAGATAGTTCACTAGCCTTTGAGACTTGAATCTCCATTTCAATGAAGTAGCTGCTTGCTATATTTTGAAATACTACCACAGATGAATACAGATGGTTCAATCCGCAAAATCATTTTAATAAAAAGCGACTCTTGCTACGAAAATAAACTGCAATTCAGGTCGCACAGCGCTAATTACCTACAGCTATATCCCATCAAAAATATAACATGTAAAAAAATACAAGTAAAAAAAAAAGATGTGAGATCTAATGTAAAACCAAGACTGTTAATTTACTCAGTACCTATCTATTTGTCATCTTTATTTCTTGAATAAATACTACAATACGACTTGGCCATCGCACGGCAACATAATCTACTATTTGAAATAGTCCTAATTACATCAAGCGGAGTGCTAATATTGGGTAGATTTTGTTGTATGTAGAATGTAGATTTAAAAAAATCGAAAACGAAAAAGAAAAAAAAAATTAAAGAAATAAAGATGATATACTGCATAAATAACTTTGTAATCCTATATAAATAATATGCGTGTACAAAGTTACTTATGTAGCTCGTATAGGTATCTAGAAAACGGGACTGAAATTGCGGTATATTTTAATGTTTCCTTGGTTTACAGGCTCAACACTAATTGTGTTCATTTGAAGCTTGTGTGTGCTAGAAGTACTTTAGAAATTTGATGATCGATGAGTGAGTGAGTGAGTGAGAACGTCTGTGACAAAATTAAGAGACTTTGACCTGCAATAGTTCTTAAACAACAGGTTCAAATTGAATGTAATCTGGGCATATACCTAGTTATACTAAGCCCTCTTGGTCACTGAAAATTCAGGCTTCTAGCTTTATCCATAACGAAGTTACAGGGGTCGAAAATGTCCTGAATGGCTTCGAAAAAAGATGGTACGGCTGTGTGCTTTGTTTTGCTCGACTTGGCGGGATCACTGCCGTGCCCCCTGATATTACCTAGAATTTGCTTCTTTCGATCGCGTAGCTCTTGTATCTTCTGACTACGTGATAAATAATAAATAAATAAGCCTTTATTTCTTCCATATCTTACATAGTAGATGAAACTTTAAATATTAAAATATAAATATTATTATGTGGTTTAGTAGTTTGCTTACATCTAGTTGTTAGTATTATTAGTTTGAAGTTTCTAGATTTGGGTTTGAAATTTGGACCCCATCATGGTTGAAGGTCTACTCTAGAATTTTCCATTTCGTTCGGCCTTTTCCTATTTCCATCCACCCTTTGCCTGCTATTTGGGTGATGTCGTCGATCCATCGTTTGTTAGGTCTACCAACTTTCCTCTTTCCTTCTGGTCCTTTCCATTTTATGGTTTTTATGGTCTATCTATTGTCTGTTAGACAGGCTGGACATGTTGCCATGTCCAGCCCATAGCCACTTCAATTTTAGTGCATGTTTTAATGCATCAGTTGTTCTTCTCCTCTCTTTGTCTTGTTTCTTATAGTTTGGCTTCAAATTTTATGGACTTTTCTTGTTTTTAAAATACTCCTTTCCATTCCTCTTTGACAGGTTCTCAGCATGGATTTACTTTTGTTAGTGTAGACCCAAGTTTGGCAGCCACATGTGAAACAAGGTAGAAGACAAGTGTCTATTACTATTTTCTTCATATTAAGGTTATAGTCTCCTTGTGTGACCTATATTTTTTCCAAGTTATATTTGTACGTCTTTTTATTTCTTCTTCATTGGATATTTTTGTGAATAATACTTGATTCCCTAAATAGATGTAATTATCTACATATTCCAATGCTTTATCCCTTGCTTTGATCGGTCTCTTGTAACTTTTTATTATTATTTTGGTTTTATCAGCTCTTAATTGTAAGCCCAGTTTAAAACTTTATTGAGCAAGTATATCTAATAAGTATTCGAGCTGTTTAGCGTTTTCGGAGAAAATGACTATGTCATCAGTAAATCTCAGGTGGTCCAAATGAATGTTGCCTATTCTAATACCTTTTCCTTTTCAATCAAGGTTATATAATAAATATTTGTTCCAGAACCCCAATGAATAATTTCGGTGACGGGGAAGGGGGGTCTCCCTGTCTAACACCTCTCTTAATCTCGATTTTCTCCCTTCGTTTTTCCAGTTTTAATTTACTTGTGCTCTTTCGGTAGATGTTTCTGATGTACTTTTGATTATTACCACACGCTTCTAGAGCTGTCCAGATGGAGTTGTGGCTAATGCAGTCAAATGCCTTGCTGTAGTCGACAAATGCGATATGGAGAGGTCTTTCAAATTCATTGTATTTTTCCATAATTTGCTCTACAGTACGGGTTTAGTTTACTGTCGAGAATCCCGAATGAAAGCCAGCTTATTCCACTTGTTGGTCGGAATCAATATTTTTGGTTATTCGGCGAAGTAGAAGTCAACTGAATAGTTTGTATATGCTTTGTAGAAGACTGATTGGCCTATAGTTGCCTATATCGAGTGGGTTCCCCTTTTCATACAGAATTATGATATCAGAAACACACCACTGCTCTGGGATGGTTTCTGTTTGAAGCATGACTGACTTACGTAGAATTTTCTATACTGTTTTCGTTTTCGTCAATTCTATTATGTCTATGGGTACGGTAGTCTTTTTTAATCGACTTACTAGTTTCCTTAAATAAAGTGCTTATTTCCAGCCTGAGTTCCTTGGTTTTGTTTTATGTTTTTATCATCTTTGTACGTTTCCTAATAAGGTTTTTGGTGTTTTTACTAAATATTCTGTGACCTTTCTTTGACTTATCTCCCATTTTCAGGCTCCTTCCAACATGTTGTAGTAGTTTTGTACATTACATGGTTTAGTTGGTATGGTATAGTTTAGTATTAGTTGTTCTCCTCTTTGATTGCGTTCTCCGTAGCCATAGCTTCCCATGATGAGATTTTATTGGTGTGTGGGTTTTCTTATTTTCCTCCTGTGACTATTACTAAATCATCTGCGAGCGTATGCGCTTTCCTGATATTATTATAGTTTTTTTTTATTTCTTCTTCAGTTGAGTTTTGTGTGGGTGCATATGTCTGAATAACAGAGACCAGCAAATCTTAAAATTGCAATTTTAACAGGGCCACTCTTTCGGAAATCCCAATTAAACTTTTGATGTTATTTTTCAGTGTTTTCTTTATTAAAAACCCAACAAAATATAGACCTTTAGTTTCCCAAATGTAGTAGAAAACATGGTCGAGATATTCCTCTATTTCATAGAATAATCTTCTGACTTCAGCTAGTCCCAATATATCACAGTCGATGTTCTTAAGGGTGTGAGTTAGTTCTAGGTACCTTTCTGCGGAAAACAGCGATCTCACGTTGTAAGTACATATTTTTAGTGTGTTGTTTTTTATTTGAAATGTATCGATATTTCTTTTGATTAGGTTTTGATATGTTGGATCCTGGATATAATTTTCTTTATACAATTCCCCATCTAAAAAGCTTATTTTATTCACTGTTTTCAGTGTCACTTTTAATAACTATTCTGGTGTTTGAATTTAGATCACACCAATATATACAGGGTGACTGGTAATTAGTGGCCGATACCTAAACACGTGACTTTACTCATCAATATGAACAACTTTTATTAGGGGACCAAACCAGAAATCGTGAAAAAAAAATCTGCTGTTCCCTACAATTTATGTTCGCATAACTCGTCAAAATTTAGGGATCAGCTGTTTTTGTTTCGCGATTTCACGTTTGTTCCCCTAATAAAAGTTGTTCATATTGATGAGTAAAGTCACGTGTTTAGGTATCGGCCACTAATTACCAGTCACCCTGTATATTCGACCTCCTCTATCTCAATGCTATACAACCTCCTTGCGAAAAAATGCTCGATACAAACTCCTTGTGCAAAGAATATTCGACATACAAACTCCTTGTGCAAATAACTCCTCAAGATTTGATTGGTCGACATTTTCGACAAGGAGTTAAGCATTAGAATAAAAACTGTTTTGTATTCTTTGCTGTCATTAGTAAATTGGCGCTATTTTGAATACTTGTACGAACACAAACTGTTCAAATTTTAATGTGCATTTTAATTAATTTAAACTTACTATTTTCTTCATTAAATGTCTATTTTCGCTTACATATCTCTTTTCCTCGTAGTCATGGTATAAAGTATAGTATGCATCTCTTGAATAAAACGGATTTATATCGAGGGCCATGAATCACTCGCGTTGCTCAGGATTCTAAAAGAGGAATCACTCGCTACGCTCGTGATTCAATAAGCATGAATCACTCCCTGCGGTCGCGATTCAGTCGTTAGACTCCTTCACTTGCTCGTGATTCATCTATGGCCCTCGCTTTAAATCCGTCTTTTATTCACTAATTGCACAATATACTATTATTGTAGTTTTTTTTTTCAGATTTATTAGCTTTATTTTCATTGTTGTTCCATTCCCCGGGTTTACACCCTCGGTGAAGGGTTTTGGTCGAGCTCTCAACGGTGACTAGCCGGCTTGGGGATTATCTAATTTGTTCTGCTATTGTTGTTATTATGTATGCCGGGGTCCGGTTTCCTTGGGTGGTTGGTTGTTATTTACTGTTGCCAGTAGTTACCGATGAGGAATTTGATCGCTGTCTCATCATGTCATAGACATTTACCTTGGTAATTTTCTGGGCTAGCTTTGTAGTTTCCTTCTTAGATGTCTCTTCTTGTAGATTACAAGTTAGCGATCATTTCCGTTTTTCGTTTTGTTTACTTTCTTTCACTACCAGTGTGTCGTATCTAATAAATGCGTAATTTCCTTTATTCCTCTCTTCTTTTAGTTTATCTTGTAGGAAATGTCTTATTTCTAAAACGTGCTTTGGGAAGTTTCAAGGTCTTGCTTTGCCATTATCATGCTTTTGTCCCCCACGCTGGACTTTTACTATTTCCTGAGGTGTGATCTCGACGCCCAGTTTTTTAATTACTTCCACTACAGCTTTTAGTAGGTCCCAATTTGTCTTTTTTTGTTCTTTTAGACCAGAAACCATTGTTTTTCTTTTTTCTCTTTCTGAAATCTCCACTTTGTTTTCCAGTTGCTCGACCTTTTGTTTATACGATATACAGTTTTCTTCAACAAGAGGCTGCAGTTTTTCTTGAAAATATTTTGATGTTGCTCCTTACGATTTCGATGAATTAATAATGTTTTTCGCACCATTTATTAGTTCGGTGTGTACAGTGTCACTTATTCTTTGTTTAAATTCGTAAGTTTACGACCAGTGATCACTTTTACTATGTATTTTCCACTGATTATCACGGACACTTTTTGACTACGTTACGCTCACTGAATTGGCCCGATACGGCAAGACGATACCGCCACGTACTTGTAGCTTCATACCTAAAATGCGGAGTGAAAACCATCTGTATTCATCTGTGATACTACGCAATAATGATCGTCAACGCCATAGCAAAAGACGAGATGAGATGAGAGATAATGAACCATTCATATATTATCTACAGTTCATGTTATCATATTCACAGTTCATGGTTGCCTAAGCTGCAGAAACAATGGCATTTGAGCAATGTTAAATTCAAGTTAGTAGTAAGTGTAATAGTATAGTATTGTTAAAATGAAGTATCTGCAAAATAAATACCTACAACTGCTAAAATGAAAATAAACAACAATAACCTAATCTTCCTTGCATTGAAACTGTCGAAATTCGAGCATCTAATTGGTCTAATCAGCCTCATTCATCATATTGCGCTTAATGCTTTGTGAATGTTGATTAATTACCACTTTAATACTCTCGCCTCCAAAATTCAAATATGCTAACTTTGTTCTAGGCAGACTTTCTGTTCAGTTTGTCCCTAAATTATTTACGTTGCTCAAAATTCGATTCAGAACAAAAACACGGTTGAATCCCGTGTGAATTCGACACTGTTTTAGTTATTCTGAGAATGTTTTTGTTTTTGTGAAGTAAGAATCTTGCTGTAAGAATGTGTCTGCACATAAAGTCGCAGGATATGGACAGTTTCTTAGCCAATATACCTTGTCTCTCCGACATTTATTAATCTCGCTACTTAGTAGTTTTTACTTCTTCTCCTTTATTAATTCTGCTCTCATAACGCTGCTACGGTAAGCGACATTAGTTACAACTTTTTGCCGACGTCGTGCGAGCAAAAAAGCTGAGCGAAAATGTAATGAACTTAGGTATCTGGCCATCATGATACGTAGATAATGAGTCTCAAATAAAAAAAAAGTATTGGGAGCTGCAGCCGTAGTCGGGGTTGACCGCAGTAAACCGAGCAAGCGGAAAGAAATGTTCATTTGATATTCCGTTTTTATGGGGCAACTTGGTTGTTGAACCGCCAACATCGTTAGAGGTCGTGGTGTGTTTGTGAGCGGACACTGAATTGACTTGTACGTCCAAGAATTAATTGTGATTGAGTAATTCAGTGATACGGAACCAATTGCAATCATTATTGACTGCGGATTAGAATGCCTTTGTCTCCGTATTGATTTCGGAGGAGGCCGTGTTCGTACTCTTAGTCAATCTACGAGTATATACCTATTAGGTAATATGTGTACCCCTTTTTACGAAAATTACGCGGACTAAGTATGAAATTTGGCACTATTAAAGTTTATGTAGAGGAGTGCAGAAAGCTAATATTTTAATATAATTATGCATTACAAATAAATTAAATTAATAAAAAAAAACATTACACACGTAGTGTGTGTAATGTTTTTTCACGCGTTTGACTCACACACGCACTGTTTTGTTAATGAAATTAAATGAAATGAAATTGTTTATTCTGTAAATAGGATATTGCAATCACTTTTACACGACATATTAAAAAAATTGGTTGGTGAGTTCGGCGTTTCCTATCTGACTACACGAAGAAACACCGAAACAAACTCAGAGGTCATAGTCTCTTTTATTGTCCAAACATAATCTTGGTCAGGCCATATAAAGACCATGTAGATAAGTGTCTGAAATGGTGTTTTGAAGAAAGAACCACACAGATTTGAATGGAACTGTCCAGTCAGTGCAAGCATTTGTCATATTATGGTTAAAGACCTTAAAATAATGACATGGCAGCATGGAATTAGTATGAGCTATCCGAAACAATCCTATCAAACTTAAAATTTAAATGAATTATGGTCGCATTTCGAACACTGGACGACCACTAGTAATGTTAATTATGACATTGACTTAAAGTTTGATTATATTAAAGAATTCTGAGTAAAAAGCGTTATAAGTATCGGGCACGTAAATAGCTGCTGTCGTTGATCGATAGCAGAAGTTAACATGGGCGAGTCTTCTGTGGTAGGTATTACCTGGCAGGCGTGTAGGTACATATTAACAAGATACCACATCAAAACACCAGTTGGCATTTGCCCTTTCCTTAATTCAAAGTTCATTTTAAATGTCCTACCTTACATTTCATGTATCGCCCACAAACACGCCCCTGCCTTACGGTATTCAGTCCCTGTAGTAATGTTGAAAGATTCCGCTAATGTTGCCGTATTTTGAACACCACATATGTTACGCAATACCATTGTCGCAGGCACGTGACGTATAATATGACCACGTCAGAACGTGTAGGAAACAATTTTGTAAGCTCTGGCTGTGTCAATGTCTCCTTTTAAAAGGTAGGTAGGATGATGAGTCCTCTCATTAGGTAGGTACATTTTCGGGCATGTTATATTTTAAAGGCTTTACTTTCAGAGTGACAATTCTGGTAAAAATAGGTCTTATGATTATGGTGTCTATTGAGGAGATATTTTGAGAAATCTTCGCAATTTGTGGCATGAACGAAATACACATATCAAAAGTGTCTAGGGTTCTAATACGTTTTAGAGTATCGCGGCAACTGAGAATTATTATTTTAACTTTTTTGAATCGTTATTGATTCTTTATAGTGAATTTCAGTATTTGAATAAAGCATTTTCAGTAAATTTTGATTAAAAATAGAAAGTCAGCTGTCAATCAGGATTCCTATAAAAGTGAGTTAAAGCGTTTTAAAAGCATTACAATTTTTGCATCGGAACTGAAAAAAATTGCATCGATATGGAACGACGACATCATTTGACACGAGAAGAGATGATAAGAGCCGTCAGAATGATGCAAGCTGGTTCCAGGCAACGTACTGTGGCTGTGGCCATATGGCGTGTGATCGTATCATGGGCAGCGTGGCCGAGTGACATGGAGGATGATCTCGCATCACCACTCGCAGACAGGACCGGTACATCCAAAGTACTGCTCCACGGAATCGTACCATGACCGCCATGATGTTGGCTACGAGGCTCCCACGACCAAACCATCTGAAATCGTTTACGTGAAGTGGGTCTGAGTTCCCGAAGGCCGCTGAGAGTTCCACCTATAGCACCCCGCAATCGTAGGGCCCGTTTACAATGGGCTCGCGAATACAGAAATTGGGAGGAAGAAGACTGGAGTTGTGTTTGCTTTTCCGATGAACCTCGTTTCGGTATGAGGCCGGATACAAGACGTACTCCAGTTTGGAGGACCTCTGGACGTCAAGAACGTTTGAAAGTTGGTCAGGAAGTTCATTCATATGGAGGGGGAACAATAATGGCATAGGCCGGTATTTGGATCGGTGGAAGAATCGATCTCATTTGGATCTGGGGCAACCTCAATTCTCAGATTTAAGTGGAGAGGATTGTTTCAGACGTCATCATACCTTTGCAAGGCCTGGGTAATTCGTTTCGACTAATGCACGACCACACACGGCTAGAGTCGTAACACGCACACTTTCTGCCGTGGCCTGCTCAATCGCCAGACCTCAACCCAATTGAGCACGCGTGGGATATGCTCCAAAGAAAAGCTCTGCCGAGTATGGATGCCGTGCATGGGGTATGTATAACAACTTTTTGAGTTGTTAGAAAGAATGTGGCGGTCATTCATTCAAAGTGATTTTGATGAACTATTTTAAGCATGCCAAATCGCTGTGATTGTGTGATTAGTGTCAATGG
Organism: Xanthia icteritia; assembly: GCA_949128155.2. NCBI lineage: Eukaryota > Metazoa > Arthropoda > Insecta > Lepidoptera > Noctuidae > Xanthia > Xanthia icteritia. The sequence continues at coordinate 6,143,986 of OX421942.2, read as the reverse complement.
TGGAAACACATATTACTTTTTTTATCTTTCTAATTCAAATTTGAAAAATCCTCCTCATTGTTGCCTTTTTTGCCATTTAATTGACGACATTAACTTAGGTTAATTTCCCACAATTTGCAAAAATTGCAATTTTTCTTAATTTTTACAAAATATAGGCATAAGTTGTTAACTTAAACGTAGGAATTAAAGTAAGAATCCAGTCTGGAAGACTAGATTTGTTAAATATTAATTAGATATTTTTTATAGTTAAAAATGTACTTGATCCCTAGACACTATTATGATACTTTATATGTACCTACACCATATGGATAGCTTGGAAGCCCAACATTTTTGTTATGTGCATTTTGGTAATTATATTGGTTTCTTAAAAGCGTCCAGACTCTACCAGGCATCGTAACAGATGGAAAAATACGAGTGGGACGAGTACGGAGTCACAATTCTCAGCAGTGAGAGAGCGATTGAGAAGAAGAAAAAGAGGAAGAATGTTTTCTCAAATCTAAAATGCAAATAACACAATTTTGGCGAAAATGTTAGTTGGGTCACTTGGCTTCCAAGCTATCCATATAAATTACAGAGAAATTTTTACAAAGGGTGTTATGGGTTAAAGCAATCTGCTAAAGACAACTTTGGGATGGATCCAAAGTACAGCAATAGCCGAAGTAAAACAATTTCACAACAAAAAAAATATAACAGACTTCTGTTTGTTCGTGACTTTTGAATAACTTTAACCTGAATTGAAGTCTGACGAAGCTATTAGAAAATGAAGGCTAATTGTCAGAACATCTAAATTTTAATCCCGTATGTGAAGACTGTATCATCCTTTTACTCTTAACTGGACAACACATTGTCTACATGTTGATGTCCCCTCTCTTAATAACAACCATTTACAGAGAAAATAAGAGAATCGTTAATAAATTGTAGGTTTTACTGTACTCAGATACGACCAAGGTACTAGCATGTTGAGTTAATTTGTTTGTTTGGTCATACACTACCAGTTTAATCAGAAAAAATGCCTTTTAATAACTAGAAGTATTTTAATACACTAGCTTTAATGAAGATTCCTTTCACTGAATATTTTCTCTGAACTCGTCTGAGGTTTTTAAATAGCTCATTAATACTTTAGTAATTTTATTTTTGTTTCTGTTTTCATGTTTTCCAGCTATGAACTGTTGTCTGAATATTTTACAGCTTTACATTTTACTATTAACAAACACTTCTACGTTAATTTCAGCATGGGAACAATTTACGTTCAACAAAAGACCGGCCAATTAAACCAAAATTATCTTTGAGCTAAAATAGCGCACTCAACTAGCGAATATGTCTTACATTACCATAGAGATGAGACCGCACTTTCGTTGCCACAAAAGTTAGCCGCAGTCGCAATAGAGAAGTCAAGTCGGGTTATTTTTACGAGGTAACTTCGTGTATGGCTCCCACAATAGCGACAGTTGCCTCTAATTCATATACCTATTGTTATTTTATAGCTATCGGTTTAATAGTTTAACACAAAAGGTGTTTATTAACAGACTTTATTACCTAGAGACTTGAGTAAGCCTTAATACTGAATAGCTGTTTGGATCGCTTAAAAATAGGATTTACATAATTGGCGAAATGGGGTGTAATATAGGTACAGATTATACTAGCACTATAGGTATTAGATTTGTTACAGCTGTAGTGGCAATCATGTCATTTGGTTTAAATAGGTCTTTTGTTTTTTTTTACATAGATTCTTTTCTTTTAGATTTTGTGAATGTGAGAACGTTGTAAGCTTAACAGACTGTAGATCAGTCGACCATTTTTTATCTTGCTAAGTACCTGGTAGTTGTTGATAGGCCTACACTGTCCTCTCATATCTATTAACACTGTAATTTGAAAACATTGTAAATACCATTTACTTTTAAAAGAGTAACCGTGGAGTTTCTTGCCGGCTCTTCTCCATAGGAAACGACCAATTGGAACCGTGCACCTAGCTTCTGACGTTTCATAAGTGCTCTTGTAAGTTTATGTGAAACAAAAAATTTTGTTTGTGAATTTTACACCTCTGCCTAACCCTTCGGGGAAATACAGGCGTGATGTTATGATGGTGACCTGTTTGTATTTATCTTGACGGTAATTATTCTCAATCTACAAAGAATCCTGTAATCGAAAACGCGTCGTTTTACTTACGAGTGGTTGTTGCGTTTGGTAATGCGAAACTGCGAAACTCCTATGGAAAGCCTGAAAGTTTTGCTTGCAAAAAATTCCGTGAACCATTCGCTACTACACTACGCATTGGTGAATTCGCTTTATTTGCCAATTACAGATGAATGATTTCAGTTGTGAAAATGTTTTTTGTTGAAAAGCTGTAGGAGCTAAATATTTTCAAAATTAGATGTTAGTAACAGTTTTTTTAATGTGATATATGTGAACACTGCACTAGTTCTTAACAATAGTATGCTCGTGTACTTTAATATCTGCGAATGAAAGTTGGGTGTGCCAGATGAGTGTTATGGAAATTTCGTCGTGCATGAATAGCTGTGTAACAGGAATTGCGCATCTGTTTATGAAAGTTCATGAAAGTCAATGACGAAAAGATACAATAAGGTGATTTTCCTTGGGTCGTGGAATCATCATCTGCCTAGCATTTTCCCAACTATGTTGGGGTAGTGTCATTACCAGTGATCGGAGTAGGTAGATTGATTTTTGGTACTTCTATCATAAATGCACACAGAAAGAATAACATGGATAAGCCATTTTTCCGGAAAGCAATTCCGGTATTACCGGATTCAATTAAATATTGTTAATGTTGGTAGTGATATTATTACTACTCAATTCAAAGTTGGTGATGGTATGTTCATCAGCTTAGGCAAACAAACACAATACTAAAAATATTATTATAGTACATCCAAACGTGCTTTAAACTCCTTGTAACAAGTAAAATATTACTTACCAAAGCTTGGAATCATGACTGTGTGCCGTTAAAAAAATTATGAAGAATATAATATTGCTCATTTGAATACAATTCCTATCTAAGTTCCGGTTTTTTTCTTAATAATTAACCAATTCCGGAGGAATGTCCATATTAATATATACGTTTCGGTTCAATGACCCCAATTCAATCTACCTACCCCGATCACTGGTCATTACAATAAAGTTTTGTAACAGGCAAATTAAGTAGCATTGAATCACAATCCAAGTGACTTACTTAATTAAGAAAAATCGACTACCGAATTTCACAAGTACCTGCAGAATAAAAAGCCATTTACCAACATCGAAATCAATATCAAAGTTAAAACGGATATAAATGAAAACGCCTTATTTATGCTAAACTACAGTAATCGGCTTAGTAACGAGTATAAAACACAAACTTTAGGGTGGTTTGAATAAGATAATAACGCCACACAGGAAGGTCCCAAGGTCACCATGAATATTAATATGACAGTTTCCACCTCGGAGAATATTCTGCATTAAAATATATTTTCCCTTCAGCTTTCCGCCCTTATTTTTCTCTCGGCTATTACTTTCGCGTCATGTAGTCGTACGTTTATACCCAAATAGGACCCGATATTATTTAAGTTTTGCGTTTAGTATCTCCTTGAAAATGTCGCACTGCTGCGCTCTCGTAACATCTCATTTAAGTTCCCGATGTAGAAATGACCTTAATTACTAATTCCTTGGATTTTTTTTTAACGAATTTATCCATGCCGGGTGCCAACTTTGGAAATAAATTTAGGCAGTTATCCTAATTTTGTGGAAATAGCATACGAAGTGGTCCTATTAAAGACAACTTTTAATATGGTTGTTTTGGCTAGGGTTGAATAAATTGTGCTTTTGTAGTACCTATTCCTTCAGGTATCCGCCATTCAAATTCCGACCTCGTCTGGAGAATACTATATTTCCCTTCAATTGAAACAAGCGCATCACGGGTCAACCGCTAGTCTCCGGGCTTTATAGGTCAAGGTAACTGTGCCCCTTATAATCCTATTCAGCGTTCGTGCTCCGGTTGGTTTCGAATCAAACAAAAACGGTACCCCCGTTTCAATTGCAATTGCGACGAGGAAATTCGGTTGCATATCTAATTTGTCCAAGTATATTTGTAGAGGAAAAATAAAGGATGTTTAGATGTCTTTCTGAAGGAATATTTTATATTTACATTATTTGTGTTTTATAGGATTACTTATAAAGATTGATCAATATAGCTCAATGTTCCAAAAAACTCGTTGAATACATACAATATCTGGCTGTCGTATGAATTTGTTGTCATTGACTTCAATAACATTTTGGATGCCAAAATAATAATGAAGAAATGTGTAAAGATGATAAATAACACTACATTAGGAACCTCGACGAGAAATGATATGAAGGGTAGAAATGGCAGTGGAAATGTTAATGACTGGCAGGTGAAGGCTGCTAAGAAAAGCCCTATCCTTGGTTGTTGTCTCAATATTTCGCTAATTAATTCTGCAGGCGTGAGTAAACCTCCTTTGTAAGTGATTTTAAGTACCTCGTTCTGCACTCGTTGATTCAGAGAAATATCTCTTGAAGGGAAACAATTTTACTGAAGGATTATGCATTGATGTAGATGTATTTTTAATAATTCTGAAATACATGCTTTTGAAAGTATGTTTTTAACGTTATTTTCGAATATATCTTTTACAAAGTAACGACTACACTTTGTTATATCTTCGGAAGCAATTGCCTACCATCAAACTGCCCCATGTTCCATCCAAGTCAAGCATAATCTTTGCAGAAACTGGACTCACACTCCTGCATAATTCACTCTATCACAGTGTCTTACAATATTCAGATCTTGCAAAAACAGCGGAAACTCCACTGCGTTACGGGCGTCAGAATAAATTTTAGGATATTGCTGCTGAAATAGAATTTATTCCTGGTCAGTTAGGATTGAGCATCACAACGGGCCCTTGATCGAATCACACTGAAACCTAGCCGTAACGCCCGGTAGCGTGCTTGATTTCCTTGTTTTATTTATGAATAAATTGGAGGTTGGTTTGAGAGTGCCCGCTCGTATGATCGGTCCTAAAATTGAATTATTTCCAGCTCGGCTCCCCTTTCGGGTGATCCCGGAATGTTGAACATAGTATCCCCAATTTGCATGGTTGCGCTGTTACGATGCAACAACGGAAATTTGATTTATTTAGAGGCGAAAGCGCATCCTCATGCATTTTCTTTTTGGTTTTTCCACAACAGTTTTTGCTATAGTTAAGTTAGTTGTCTGTAGTGTTTTTTATTTGTTTGACCAATTAACCAGTTGTTGTCTTGTCATGTTCTTGTCTTGTCGGGTTGTTCTTTTTCAGCGATTCAATGTTTTACAGCACCCGTTAAGGTTTGAGTATTTAGCAGATTTCATTGTAAACGTACCTTTTTAGGCTACGATAGTCCTACGTTAACTATGATATTAAATATTGCGAATCCAGATCTAAATTAAGTTTCTCTGATAGATCTATTGATTAATTTGCTTGGTAAACACAACTTATTAATGAATAAACTGAGTGTTTCAACGAAATGAATTTAATATTTCGATCAAAGCGAATCCATTTCAAAAATATATTCTTAAGGTTAAGGTTTATTTTCTTAGGTTCTAAACATGGAGCTTTCCAAATTGGACAAGAGCTTTGAGGTCTGGTCACAAAATCAATTATTTTACTATAAACGGTATCATCAAATGAACTTTTCACCCATTTCTCTTTGTTTCTGCAGTGAAATTGGTTCGTAGCTAAATGTATGTCTCCTTAACTTTCAAATTGGCTTAAGGATAGGATGAAGGTAATTTACTTGGTGCATAAATACGTATATCTACTTGTGAAAATTTGAGTCTGTAGCTACGGGATAATTTCTTTGTTGTCCGATACTCGATTTGTTGAATGGAAAATACACAATACAACTTTTTTTTTTCTAGATTTATTAAAATTCAATCAAATTGTTAAGCAAATCGCTTACAGCGACCGTTAAGACCTTGCGATATCATAAATCCTTTTTCAGCTGATCTTGAATCTCTAATGCTGACACGAGTTGGACCACTGTTTTGTGTGAAAAGAGCACATGCCGCATTAAAAGTCCGGCTGTTTTGAGCTGGGCCTCGACAGTGGAGTGAATGAAGGCGGGGGAGGCAGGTCCGCGCAGCCTCCGAAGCGCCCGGCCGACTACCAGTCGACGTCGCGCCAAGCGGGAACCACCACGCGCTACCCGCTCATATTACGCTCAACAACTAACCAAATAGTGGCATTTTTATGTGCAAAACTACACCATTGTAAGTAACGTACCACATCAACACACGCAAACAAAATTTGGATTCAACCAGTGCCTATCATCAAATTGACCTTTTCAAAAACATCATCAATGCAAACGTTGAGGCTGCCGGCGATAGCTTCTTGTAGCTTTTTTTGTTCGTTAAATGGCAATTACATTCGTTGCCGTGGCGAAATGTGATGTATTTTCTAAGTACGATTCGTCTGTAGTCACCTGAGATGTCTAGAGGTCGCCGCGTAGACGATGTCAGTGAGCTACATTACTCGTACTGTGCGCGCCAATCACGTGTATTGTTCGGACTGCCTTGATTTTCTTCGCATTTGAAACATTCAACACCCTCTCTACGAACATCAGACGACAGTATTAAAAGAAATGCTTCACTATTTCAAAAAAGCGTAGGTGGACCTAGTGATAAATGTACCGTGGAAATTGTTATTCAAAATACCTTCATTTTGTTGTGCTTATCTTACAAAGGGGTGGCTTTATCAATTGTTACAAGTTGTTGCTGGGTAGGTTTTTCTAATATTACGAAATGGGTTTTTATTTAGTACCTACCCAATACATTTTGTAAGGTTTTATTGAGTACATTTTCTTTATTCAATATTTTTAGTCATGAAAGAAATCGAGTTGAAAAAATACAGCATAGCAGCTAAATTGTATGGACGATATATCTAGTACTTGGCAAGCCACTGACATTTGGTACTCTCTTTGTAGATCGCCTACTCATCGAGTAGGATCGCCTGTAAGTCCTTGTTAACTGCCGTAATCCCGTCGTGTGAGCCCGCTCCTAGTTTATATTAGATGCCTTTTGGGCATTCCCGAAACTTTCGTTTCTCAAATAAAAAAGTTATTGATTTAAGTGAAGGTGAACGGGATTGGTTATTGTTCGTTGAAAATATTGTCGAGGTCACGCCTATTCCAATGATTTGTATTGTTATTTTGTGGTTTAGTCGCTACATCATTTATGTCAGGTCTAATTCCCTGTTGGATTTTATAATATCAAATACAGAGTCCTCACATTGACAATGATGAAATACATATGATGATCTAAATATCATTGACAGCTACAGAGCGTCGCACAATTCTATTTATAGCTCCTCGTAAACCCTGCTTATCCTCACATTTGTTCATTGCTTTTGCACCAATGGTATGAAGGTCTAACCTTCCTTACATGTAGTTACCAAAGTAGGTACTTGACCTGAAATGGATTCAACGCTCATATATTCCAGAATTTTGTCACCGAAATCAGTAATTACAACCTCTAAATTTATTTGATTAAAATGAGCACTTAAAATTTTCAAATTAAAATTCCTCAGCGAACTTAATTCGACTCGCAAATGTATAACCTCATTTCGTTACCCTCTTCATGGGAGCTTTCGTTGATACGTTTCCGAGGTATAATCTAATGCTGACCCGTCTCAGTCCTCTCATTTTCTAAATTTCGGTGTTAAGTGTGTCTGGGGGTTCCGTCAAGGCTTTGCTTAAATCCTTTTTTGCTAGGATTAAGAAAACGTCCAGCTTTTGACGGGCTCAATAGGATTTGAAAATGACACGTGTAACCAAATAAAATGATCGAATTATTTTTTCTATATGAATTCTACTTAATATGCTATTAAGAAAAATAATTCATGAAGTCATGGAAACCTCTTTCCTTGATTGTTTGCGTAGGGATTTTGGACGATAAAAATTATTCTCATTTTTCCTGGTTACAAGGAATGAGTGCTGTAATTGTAAAACTTCTACGAACCTCCCTAAAATGTAATACCTCTTAATAGTTTTGTAGAGCATCGTGTTCGCTCGGCTCGTTTGCCACAACCAAGTGCTATGGCGAAGCGATTAGCATTCGAGAAATTGAAAAGGATTAGTTAACGCGAGTGAACCGTTTGTCGGATTAAATTGGCTTAGTTTGCGAACCAAGGATTGCCCGATAGGTAAAACCAAAGAAAATGATTAATCTTACATTTAATTTCTATCTCTCATAAAACTCCACAAATCCACGTAATTAAATTATAATCTTGAGGACTGATCTGTTTTCTCGACTATTACTTTTGCAAAAATTTCTCCGCTTCGTTTTCATTTCGAGAATTCTCAATCTTACCTTCATTAAAACTGGTTTAATACTAAAAATGCCGATGCAACTCATCCATTAATTTATGTTGTTAAGTTTAATCAGCTTAAAATTGCGTGTTGTACAAAACCGTGTTGTTTGTTATTATCTACAAGCGTATCTGATGCTAATAGTGAGTTTAACAATTTGTCAAATAAAATAAAAGTGAATGACTAAAATAAGACTAATCTACACTTAATAGTATAAAGAGAAAAGATTTGTATATTTGTTTGTAACAAGTAAACTCAAAAAATACTGGACCGATTTAAAAAATTATTTCATCATTAGAATGCTTTATTATCACTGAGTAACATAGGCTGTAATTAATATTGATATCACGCGGGTGAAGCCACTGGCGGGCCCGCTAGTAACTAATAAAACAGTTTGTTCATTATTTATCGTTCCTCGAGTCTTTGGTTTGATCAGTCGATCCTTCAAAACTTTAATATCTACTTACCTAAATGCTTCACCTACTCGCTCTTCACCATTATCATCATCGGCTGACGATGCCCTGTAATGGACTGCAATAGGGTTGTTGCCACTACCAGATCTCATCCGTCATTACCATCCACCTCGCGAAAATCATCGCTGCGTCCCAGAGCTATCCACACTGCGTTTGCACTCTACTGAAGAACATGTCCTGCCTGTACGGCCATCGGTTTGATGTATAATAGATATGGCTGGCCTTTTGGCATCTCAGTGGCCATCCTATCGACGGCTTTGCTTCTCAGTTGCTTTCCACCGACTAACAATCAAATCTTCTAATTTAATATTACTTGTTCCTTGTTAATTTCTTAGCTAAGTTGTGAAACTTCTTAACCAGGTTTCATTCAATAATAGCTATTCTATCTGCGTGTTGTCCTAAGTAGCTTTGGTATTATGTGATGCATAGCTTGCTAGCCTCGATTTTGAACATGTTATAGGCACTTATTTTGCACGATAACATCATTATGGCTGCAAAGTTTTTATTGTACCCCTGAATATTTTTGGCTCAAGATGGATTATATAAGTGCTGTAAAAGAATAAAATAAAGACTTCATAAAAACGAAGCCGTTCGAGTTTACTGCTTCTCATATGATAAGATAATACAGCTATTTTAAATATTTGGATATGAAAAAATAATCTGTACCCTAATTGCGTAATACCTACACGATAAATCAAAATCTGAATCGTTTTGAAACAGATTGCTAATCCATGGTTTCATAAGTTCGAAAAAAAATCTGGTCAGCAACGTAAATAACGCAATGAATGTTGTTGAACTGTCAAAATGAAACAGATTTGTCTAAATCGTTTATGAAAATGTGTTGCATTATTAGGGTACTGGTTAATATAACTTGAGGGACAAACCTTTCGTGTTAATGTTTTGAGTGGTCAGTGAAAACTTCAAGAGCGCAGTTCCCTGTGTCGTTCAATTGTCATACGTGTGAATGCGGATGGTACATTTACCTAACTGTACCATGGACCATGAACCATTTCCCCACCGCCTGAGGTGACACCCCGTTTCAATACGCGGCCGACATAAAGTCACTTTTATGCATTGCTGTAAAAATAAAAGTTTCACCGTACCCGCGTACCTGTAGGAGCTTTATTATTTTTTATGTGTCACAAGTGGGAATGACCGTTTTAATTCCTACTGTGATATGTACCGTTATTGCTTTTATGGGACATCATGCCCATTGCCAAAATTAATTTTATTTTCAGATTTTTGTTATTTTTCCTAAAATGTTTCATGTTATTCAGGGTGATGTTACGTTTCAAAAATGTACGACCTACTTTAATTCATATTTAAGATTGTATGCCTTTAAAACCCACCTAAGTACTACAAAGAAACCCACATTTCAAGGGTAAAACAAATAAAGAATAAACAAAAGCCCTCCCGCATCATTTTCTGTTTCGCGACTCAGAAATAAAGGTACCTCATACTTATGGCCGTATTATGTTTCCATTAGAGCTTGTTGACTTAACCCTCGAAAAACGAACAGTGACTGCGGTTTTTCCGCGTCTCACCGAAGTGGCCCAGGCACGTATCGAGGTTTTACGATGCAAAGGCACGCGGCGTTTCGCTGATTTATTTTCATTATCGTGTTCAGCTGTGCCGGTGGCGATATTTTTCACCGACCCAGATTGGGAAGGGAACCGTGACTGAAATTAATAAAGTGATGTCGTCACCAACAGTTATGGACATTTTTGGAAGAAAATTTCATATTCATCGTTAGCGAACCCAGTTGCCGAAACTTTTATTTTCTCCTATTCTCGTGCCAGGGGAATTCGGCAACGGACAGCTGATGCAAAACCCAGTCGGCTCTGCAGAGATATCTCATTGTATGACAGCAACTGCGAACTGATGACCCACTGACCCAATTCTGGACTGCAGCAGTCAGCGATCTGTATACCTTACTATTTGTTTCGAGTTCTGGCAGTGGTTCCCACCCAACTTATACATATTCATGCTGTTCTGCAATTCTTGAGGGAATTTTCCGGTGTTTTAGTAGGAAGTAAATTTTAATTGGGAATATTAAATATTCATCGTTTGTTTACCTATCTTTTGTAGAAGTTCTCCTACATTTATTTTCGATATCGTTCCGAGTCTGGCTGTTTGTGTATATGTGAGATTAAATGTTTATAAACTTACCCACAATATAAGTGAAATTTCTAGTAACGTAGTATTCCTAGGTAACGTTTTTTAAAAAAAGAAAGAAGAAGAAAGAAAAAAGGAGAAAAAGTTTGTTTTAATACAGCAGAAAAGCCTATTGGGAAATCAATAATAACAAGTAGACCTACTGAATTTCATTTCACCTAAAGCTTATGCCATTTGCAATAACTAGCTGAAGTCTTGTAAACATGTTTGTTTCCATACATATTAATAATAGCACACGTTCATTATTGTAATGTGGATATTTACATCCAGAAAGAGCAAAACAATTTCTCATTTTTGGCTTGTAATGTCTGTCAATTTTTCTCCCAACACTTTACTAAGCTATATACTTGCCTGATGCCTCCAGTAAATTATGTTCAGACGGAGCTTAGCTTGCCAGTTTAAGAGGGAACAGGGTCTGCGAGGAATTTGAAGAATAGGTATTTGAAGAAACTATTGCCGTCGTGTTACCTCAAGACTGCCCCCGTAAAGTGCGATAGGGACAGCTACTGCTCAGACCTATTATATCACGAAAAAGATTGTCGAAATCGACGTTTCGTTTCCCCTTTATTCTCCTCGAAAACTGAGCCGATACAATTATTTTTTACATTTAAATTTTAAGAAAGAGTATGTCTAGGTTCCTATCATTTTCTTTTATGTTAAAAACTTTTCGAATTTGTCTGGTAGTCGTCTAATCACGGTGGTTAAAATTTGGCATTTTTTGTAATTTTTGGAGGGTCATATTTTCTTTACCTATAAGTTGCTGAAAAAAAAAAGGAAATAATAGGGACATGTCTACAGCAGACTTTGATTTTATGAAAAATAAAATGATTGTTCTAGAGGCATTATTCAGGAAGAAAAAAGGGGAATACATTTGTATGGAGAATCGCAGGTCCTGTTCCCTCTTAAGGGAACGTTCTACTCGCCTACATGACGTGATTCTTAAAACTAAATCAAGATCTACTTTTACTTTTATCATTCCATTCATGTTTTTTATGTCTTTGACATTTCTTGGGACCCTAGGGTCCCGGATCTTTGAAAGGCGTACGAGGGGCCGAAGCCAACTCGCAGAGGCCCGTTAGACGTGTTTAATGAAACGAGGCACCAACCGACGATTATCCCTGTACGCACTATGCTAGTGCACCCAAGGACAACCCCTGGTTGGTGCAGGACTATTGCAAGATATGGAAACAAAGATATTGGATTATGGGTTTGGGTGGCTAAGTGAACTGGTTATCTAGAACTATGGAAAGACTATGGCCCCTGCCTGACCAATATTTTATATAAAATACACAGGTAAAATGGCAGGGGGTGACTTGCACACTCAATAATGGGCCCCCGAAAACGGCCGCTAGCACAAAGTGTCGTAGCGACAAGGAGGCAACATGTCCAGAGGTGCTTATAAGGAGTGGAGCGGTATTCCACGGCTATCAGGAAAATCCCGGTCATTATTATTAACGAGTTTAGTCAGATTATCTGCACATATGTAGCTCTCACACGCATGTATTAGCGTCTCGCTTAGTTGATTAGAATCAATGAATATTAAATAGCAATAACTATGCACATCATATTATTATTTATATAATAACCGCAATGGATCATATTCATGGAATAATTCATGCAGAATCGAACTGTTCTCTGAATTTAGACTCCCGTGTTCTTCAATATGAAATTCAGGATTGCAAGAAACAAAACGAATATTCGATTCGGCAACCATTAGTGTTCTACCTTCACTAAAATTGTTGTTTGAAGGCCTAATAAAATGAGTATAAGGATAATAAAAAAATAATGTTTCCAGTCTGCCGTTACTCCCAAGGTTCTTTTTAATTGTCATTCAGCAATTGGCATAAGCGAGGCAGTGAAATTTAATGAACCACATTCGGGTCAAGGCTGTCTGTAACAGGAGAACCGACGACACTTCAGTTTGAATTTTGCATCAAGAATTTTGGAATATGGATAATTGCTTTAATTGGAACAGTACAATAGAGTATTGTTTTAAACATTCATGAGTTCTCCCAGCAAGTGTAGAACATAATATAATTAAATTCACCAACTGGGGTGAACAAGACGTGTAGTATTTAAGGTCAGTCAGCAGTTATCGTTCTAAAATTCAAACGTCCTGTCATTGTTTTCAGTCGGTTAAATTTTCTCATGTGGTCAGAACACATGAGAAAACGCTTTACGCTTCACTGACGTTTCCTAACTTAACTAATTTATAGCTCGGCCTATACTCGCGTAGGCTGGTGTTATAATTTTTTCCTTTTTCCAATTAAAAACGTGCACCGCTAGCGAATTCTTTCGCGTGCACGACTTGAATATTTTATGCCTGCAGTCTCGCGGGAAATTAATGCTGGGTGCACTAAACCATTGTGCTTAAGATTTTTCTTTGGTGCGGTTCGTTAGAATTTTAAAGATACGATTTTGAGGTTCGTGCTAGATTAATTGGCTCATATTTTTATCCCTTCGGTTCCTTCTAAATGTAGGGTGCTCTACAGTACCTAATCAATCTTTATTATCTTATACTTCATAAAAGTTTTGCTTCTGTCGCTCTGTTGGCAGTTTGTGTTAGTTCTTCCGAATCATATTGCATGGAATCTTCAGATCCTCTATAATATTACCCATAACAACACGTACCTACATAGGAAAATAAATTAATTCAATAATTCACATTTCAAACAAGATTCCAATCTATTTGTAAAGGTTACGTGCCCTCGGGAGTGATATCAAATAGGGAATTGGTTTCGTCAGGTACGTCCAGCCGCTAAGACCTAAACTGCGGCTTACCGCTCGCAAGTCGGCCGCCTGAGGGACTCTCGTAACTCCGTACCCTATTATTCCACTATCTCACTTTCAGCGTACGTGAGACCCTTATTTATACCTTAGACCGAACTTGATGTAACAACGATTTGCTGCGTAAACTACGTGCTGCGCAATCTACTGCTTGTTTCGATACATATTTAAAGGTGACACGATCTAGCTGTTTAATCGTGTGTTGCGATATACTCGTAGGTACCTGAAATTTCATTGAACCTTTCGTAGTACGAATACTAGGAGTAATTTGCTAGACTTCATTTAAATATGAACCGTCAATAACGTTAGCACTCGGTTAACTTAATTAATTTCACCGAGTATTTTATTACAATAGGTGCTCATTGCCTGGATTCGCGGAAAAATATCAAATAATGTGCCTAACAAACTCAATTCATTTGATTATATCCAAGGTTTTTATTTTCCACACAAGTAAACCGCAATTGCTTGTAACTAATATTTCTTTATTCAATCTTGTGATTTGATATCCTCGATTCATTTTTCCAGCGCAATAAATCCATCAACTTGATGACAAATCGTCAATTTTTATTTTCTTCTTCGCGTGGTTATTCAAGTAAAGGCACCATTGGAAAACGGATCTGAAATCTGTAACTATTAAGCTCCGGGACTTTGCGACAAGTCTGAGCCAAGTCTCAGCCTAAATTCTCATTTGTACAGCTCTAGCTACGGAATAAATGCTTTATATTCCGCACACCTGTATGCTCCACATAAATAATTGCGAATTGCCACAACGCCCAGTGCTTGTGGAATTGTTTCTTCTTTATTTAACTTGGTTTCCAGTCTTGGATTTACTTCTACTTTATTGCCGAGTTTATATAATTTTTATTCCGTATTGCCTCCAGTATTCTGAAAATAGTTTCCGAATATATTTCTTCAAGAGCTTTAAAGCTCCAATCTTTAACTATTAAGTATAGTAATGGTACCGCTTTCAACTTTCTTATTGAACTAGCTGAATCTAGACGTTTTGATATCAAACCTGAATGCGGCCGTGCATTTGAAGAGAAACTTAGGGAGCGTGCTAGCGAATATTGTTTGCCCTCGAACTGGAACAGGTCTCCGCGGTTACTTCCTCCAGTGGAAAGACAAACTTAAGCCATTGTGAACATTACATAGAATGCAGTTATTACGTTCTCTATGCAATTTGAAACTACACGAAACTCGGTCTTTGTTTGCATAGTTTAAGAAATTTGTTAAACTTCCCCTAGTTGCTTCCTTGTTCCAACTGGAAATAATGTAATCATAACAGTCCTAAAAGTTGCTTTTGAAAAGGTCGAGGAAATCCAAATTAAGATTAAGTGATGGAGTCTTGTGAATGTTATTGCGAGAATCGTGCTGCATTAAAATGCAGAGCTGGTGAAAGGACTACTCGCAATTGAAATTCTAAGTGCAGTGATTTAAACAAAAAGTTATAACTATAAACGTATACCTGTGAAAAAGCTGGACGAGTGTTCTGGCTTTTTTGTGCGAATGAGAAGATGCGCGGCTGGCGGTTGTCCGCTCAGCGGAGACGCTAGCGGAGGAGGTAACGTCGATCGGAAAGGGTGTCGGGCCGCGAGCGCGACGACTGGTGCCCGCACGAGGCGCGCCGGCATGCGCTGACGTGTACGCGGCGCTGCGCGTGCTGCGGCGCGGCGCGATGCCCCCCTGGGCCTGACATGGAGGAGGGTGGCTACTGGCGGCCATCTTGCTCGACGCTGTCGCTCGCGGAGCACCATGGCAGCGCAACGCACCTGTGTGCGAGGCACGCGCCCCAGCCGCGGCTCGCACATCGTCATCCCCCCCATGCGCATCATTCGCACGCGCATCAGCACGCGCACGCCCACCATTTGCAACACGCGCAACACTCCTCGTGCCCCGTACACAGCCCGTTCAGACAACCCACGCCGGAGTATTGTGCCGCACATTCACAGGTACTGTTTATTTATTTAGTAGAACTGACTCTTAATTGAGTATCTGAAACAATTAAGTTTTTTTGAAGCAGGTACAAAAATAGCGAATTCAGCACGATAACTAAAAACCGTTCTTAGTTAAAGAATTTGCACATATGATTTTCACGTACGGCATCGTGATTGATGAGTTAAAGAACCCATCAAAAGAAAGAAGTGCTGACGAAGATTACTTCGTCTATGCTATCAGACCTGATAGATAGTACGCGCGAACGATTTGGGAAACCGAGTCACGAGGTGACGGCACCTGCACCTAATTTATTACAAGTGGATGCCTTCGACGACGGAGAGCATATTTTCAATGACACAGATTTGCATCTTGCGATTGCTCTTTGCTCGACGTGAACGATGATGATAAAAATATAAAAGCCTTATAATAAACCAACACGCGAGGGCAAAATTCTCCCCCTGTTTTTGACGTTAACACCAAATCGAATGATTTATGAAACACCTGTTTAATGGCGATAGATATTTTATTCGTTACAAATACATATTTTATAAGTTGCCACGTCCAGCCTTGAAATGGTATTTATTATTGGCTGGTACTACGGAAACGTGAGGGGAATGTAACACTAGGTAACGGAAATAGATAGAGCACGAAAAATTGCTAAATAAAAGGAAACCAACCATGTGTCTACGTCGACTAATGTAGTAATTACATTTGAACACAAAAGTAAACCAGAGCTTATTAGTGGGTAGTTGTATACTTATTTCGGAGAGACACTCGTGTAATGATAAACTGGTACTTTTGAGGAAAGACCACTGAAACATGCTCAGGAAGTTATCGCATGTTTAGAAGGTTTCTAGTATATTGTACAGACTGTTGTTTAATCAGAAAAAATGCGTAAACGAAACGATAGGTTAGACTAACATATGATGACAAACCATATTCCGCGTGAATTTAGAAACTCGTCTTCGAAGTTAACCGTATTATATCATTTTTATATAATACCAAAAGTGTATAGCAGCTGGTCTTGATTGATAGGGACTTAGTAGGTACATATGATAGCTTAATGTGAGGAGATTGATGTATTTAGGTAGCCACTCTGACCGTACGAGGATGGATGGCGTTAAGATGGACTTATAGCCGGTAGTTTTATGCTTAAATATGAAATTGTTTCATATTTTCCTTATTAATAAAATATAAGTAAAAATCGAGCTTATGTAAGTTTTATTTAGTACATTTTAGTTCATTAAATGATTGTTATTTTTAAAAGATTTTGTACTTCTTAGCATTAGAATTTGTTGAAATATCTGTTCTACCTTCACCAATCCACCGAGCCCCACACTACAGGGCTATATTGTAAGGTCGAGGAGTTCCTGTGGTCACCTTCCGCCTCTATTATCAGACCCTCGTTAATTTTTGTCGTGACGAAATCTATAGCCTAAGGTGTACTTAGGCTATAGATTTCGTCACGACAAAAATTAACGAGCCCAAACACATCAGGGCTATCAAGGTAACCTCATTCAGAAATAGAAAATTAAATTTTATTCAGGTCCTTCAAATACCTATTTTCCCAAATTACACGTTTCCGAATTTAACTCGGCAAGTCAAGTAAAAAGTCCTTTAACGATGAACTTTAAACAGTATTGAAGGAGGTTTTCATTGAAATCAAACGCGTATAAAAAGGGCGTAGAGCTAAAATAATCTTTTTTAACGTTTTCATGAATACAGAAGGGCGTGTGATATTGGCAACTGTGACATCTAAATTGGTTTTTGAGAGTACGAATGGTGACGAGACATCTCATATTTAATTCGTAATCTAATCAATACGAATAATAAATCAGTAAAGGTGAGGGTCCATTTCGCCAGTTCCAAGGCTCAGGAAGCCTTCAATATAACGAAAAGTATAGGAGACGTTAATCAACTTATAGATGATATTTCATTCACACAGGCTCTTGGATTCTGTATTCGATTTCATTAATAATTTTATGGCGTGTTCCAGAAAGTTGCTGGCTAATTTGATGAGTATCCGCTTCTTCATGATGAATAATGGATTAAATGTGTGGCTCTTATTTTCTTGCTAGGGGCTGATATTTTGGGTTATTAATTTATTGGAATATTGGTTCCGTGTTATGGGTAATGACACTCCATAAAGCAAACAAACTGTCTTCAGTATAAGTACCCACCCGTGCACAACTTTGAACAAACACACTTTTAAATCGAATATCCCTGTCTTGGCCGTGGTTTATAAAGACCTGCCTGAGTACAGTTCTTGATATTTTTGGTTGGTATATTGGCGTGTGCTAGCTGACATTTATGGCTTTTAATTTATAATTTAAATTATGTTTTGTGTTGCGTAATGTAAATTATTGTGCATACTTATTTTAAAGAATCAATTTTTTTTCTAACTGAACTGACAGCTGTGCTGCTGGGAAGTTTCTTCCCAGCTAAAGCACTAGGAAGTGTTGAAGGGTGGGCAGTTTGGGGGACTGTCTTATGTAACTTTGACATTCGAAAAGTGCTGATTCTCAGCCTAGTTTGAATAAATGACTTTTGAATTTTGAAATTTGAATTTGAATACAGATTTCTGGTAATTTTATTATCCACTGCTATAATTAATGTCCTATTAAAATTCTGTAGCACGGCCTCAAACCTCATTATAAATTGTTATTTACGATTGTTAGGGTCAATTCCCCAGTGGAACACCTGAATTATAATAAATGTAACAACAAATATTTACAATATTACTGTAATATTATTAGAATCGAAATAATTCTGCAAACAAATGTTCTTGACAACATAATGATATTTAAAGACTCGAATCTTACGGCAAAATATTTCCTTTGCTATCGCTACCAATAACATTTTGCATTGTAAGTAAACAACCCTTAATTTAAAAGTAATCGCTTTGAGCCTTGTTTTGTTTAACAGATATTGTGCGCTTTTATAATTTCTAACGTGACGATATTATCGTGGACGTCCACGTCCATAAACTGTGTGGAAATAAGTGCACGTTATAGTTATCGTAGAAGGAAATTTAAAAGTGTCTTATCTGTCTGTCATATATTTCCATACATTTTACTTCCCTCTGTTATCGTTATGCCATGATGTGGACGTGGACGTCCCCGTTAGAAATGATAAAAGCGCACAATAGTATCGGCATAAACATAATGTTAACATACAGTTGATAATATACAGTTCAATTTTAAGCATGTTCAAAATACATTGGCGAAAACATAGACTTTACACCTAAGCTATGGTGAGTAGGTCGGTAGAGATAGGTCGGGTAGGTTCTGATACATACCTACTTCACTTACACAAGTGTGTATATAAGGTCAAGGTCAAATTAGCTAGCGAAACTCCGCAGATGTGATGGGTACCGATATCTAAACATGATAAATTTAAAAAAAATAGTTTACCCGACTACGGAAAAGTAAAAGTAGGTACTGAAAATCTGAAAAGTACGAAACAAAAAAATATTTCTGACAGTAATCAAGACAATAAGTACAATAAAAAATTAAGTTTAAAAAACTGTAACCTGACTACGGAAAAATAAAAGTGATTTTAAAAGTACGAAACAAGAAAATATTTCAGACAGAAATCAAGACATACGTACAAAAATGGTCAAGGTAAAGCCGTGGTCGCACGCCTGTATACCATGTGGGTGGAACACCTACAAAATTATAATGGCAGTTTTTTAAACTTTTATACTTTTCCGTTTTAACGCTTGATATACGTTACGACAACGTTAATGAGAGTAATACAATAGGTCAGTAATTAATCGAATAAGAAAAATATGTACCCGAGGATTATGTATCTTTTATCTAAATAATTTATATTCAGAGAAAAATTCTTTCCTAGAAAAAATAACCAACCGACAAATATTTTTATTACTTACCTACTTTTAAACGACGAAACCAATACTACCAAACAACTTTGTGAGAGAACTCGAATGAGGTAAATATGTAGCTGAGTATATGTATGTATCTTTTGACTCAATAATATTATTTTATATTCATATTGTTTTCAATAGATTTTATAATATGACAGTGACAAACAGTATGACATGCCATGATGAAAAAAATAAATGGAAGTCGAAACAAAAAGGCCACATATACCTATAGCACCTCTGTCCCGAATCGTCTTGTTGTCAAGTTCAGAAGGGTGTTTCGGTTTTACCGTTCCTTTTCTGGTATTAAGGTAGTGTCATTACAAATCATTACTATTTATTAAGATTTGATTAACTGCGCGTTTTATTGATTGTATAATAGGTATTAATTTTACAGCCGCGCCGTACGTAGCGCAGTCTCGCTTCTGCTTGTTTTTTAATTAATTTAAACATATTTATTTACTTAGACAATATGTTATATATACATATTTCTACTGTGCTCCTTAAGACCTTTCTTTTGATACCAATTATGGCAAGATTATCTGAATTAAAATTTTTTCGAGGTCAGAAATTTACGTGTAAAGTCTACCATACTAAATTTACGAAGAATCCATATAGCCTATGTCACCCGGACTATTATTGCGAATCTATTGATACCTCATTCATCATAATCAAACTTACATATACAGCTAAAATCATAACCCTTATTTTTGGCTTTGCCGTAGTCGGGTAAAAATAAATAAATTTTATGAGTTCTTTTGGGGTCATCAACCGCAGGTAGTTTAATCACTTGAAATATAAGTTTAATAGCGGATTTACACATGCGTCCTCGATCCGCCTCGCCATTCGACGAATTCTTCGAAATCCTCGCCATTTGACGCCATTTCTAGCGGCTTTTGTATTGCATTTGCAAAGTCAATATAATTATTTAGACGTGCTTCAAAAATATTATTTAAAGAAAACGTCGCCGCAGACGATGGTGGTCTTCTCCTGCACCGGATTTTATTGATGCCAGCTACTTGCGTCGATGTGTACGAAAAGTAGCCATGAAAGAATTTTTATTCATTTTTAAATAGTTACTAGTTAGTAGTAGTAACAGTTACTTCGATATAGGTCCAAGTATTGTATATATATACTTTCTGCTTATTCTTATGATGAGCATGCTTTGGATTCTAAATTACTGGCTGACTTTGGTAAAGCTCCAACAACATCATAACTTTATTGTTGGTCCAGTCTATTTTATTATGTTGCTTGATAGGCCGCTTGATACGAAATGAATTAGAAGGCGAATGTGTAAACACTAGTTCGTCTCGCCACTCTTTTTCCCTTTGACTCGTGTCCAAAAAACCACTCCCGACGCGAGCGGCACGAGCGGCGAGGCGAATGACAAAAATCGTTTACATATTCGTGTTCGTGCTTTGACTCGGCTCGCGTCGTCACTCACGCGAATGTGTAAATGTGGCTTTAAAAATAAGTTTTATTTTGTGTAAACTTCACAGACGTGATAAGTATGATATCTTAACAGGATAGAACAAAACAAAAACAGATGTGTTTTTTCCAGTTTGTTAGGTTTCCTTCCTAAAATAAAATCTCGTCCTAATCCGATTGTCGAGAACCTCTTAACTGCTATCTTGTAAAAAAATTACGTACCCAACACAAAAACTCAATTATGTAGGTTACCAAGAAACCAGCCGTGAATTCGTGATGAGCCCAACCTTATAGATTATTCTTATTACGCGAATTTGTGTCGTTTTAATACCGTTATTAAATTCGTTTTGACCAATTGAATATTTTTGCGGCGTTTCCATATTTCAATCTTCACGGAAACAAATTAGATGGAGGAATGGGTGTCAGAACCTGTATTTTTTTATAAAATCTCCTAAGAGGCAAGACTTGGCATATAATTAATGAATTTTTGATCATCAAGAGTTTTTATTTCACAAAAAAAACATTTAAATAAAGAACCGAATATTATTACGATAAAGGCGCAAGAGACTTCAAGTTGTTTATTGAAATTTTCAGGTATGTGGCAGGTGGTAGGTAAACAGTTTTCAGATTTTGTAAGGCTTTAATTTACGTCTTACTTAATTTCATACAACATATAGTATCGTCGTATCATGTAATAAAATACCTACGGCGAAAATAATACCTTAACTAACTTCGTCAGTTTTCACATAATTTACTGAATAACAGTTTGGTGAAGCCAAATTGCTATTCAGTAAATTATTTATTTATTTATTTAACAGTTTATGTACACACATATAAAGAGACAAGAAAAAGGAACAGAAAAATACGTACAAAGGTGATGCTTATTTCTAAAGAAATCTTTTCCAGCATACCTGCGATAGGAGAGTGGATAAAAGAGATGTAGACAACGTGTGTAAGAGTAGAAGAGAAAATAAAATACATAAAATAAAAACATTTAACCATTCACTAATATAAAATATGACCTTCAATATGAGAATATACTTACATACATACTTTCAAAATAAATATCTCTTAAATATATATACTAATAATTATAATTTAGTAGGTATATAATATAATAATAAATACAAAATATGCAACTATGACGAAATGGAAAGATAGTGTTCTTTCACTCCTCTTTTAAAAACTGCAACAGTTTGGCAGTCCCTAATGTTAGGCGGTAGTGAATTCCACAACCGTACCGCATGCACACTAAAGGAGTAGGAGTAGAAGTCGGTTGAGTGGGGAGGGGATTTAAGGAGATTTCTAAGATGCGACCTGCAAGGAGCATCAGAAGGACGGGCGTAGGAAAAGCGTTCCCGCAGATAGGAAATGTGAAAACCCCTCCGTTATTAAATGTCAACACTTGGCCTGTATGAATAATGTGGACAAAAGTTTTTTAGGAGCTTATTTGTAAAAATAACAAATTGTTATTTTTACCAAATAACAGAAATAACAATTTGGTTTCACCAAATTGTTATTCAGTAAATTATGTGAAAACCCCTCCGTTATTAAATGTCAACAATTGGCATGTATGAGTAATGTGGAGAAAAGTTTTTCAGGAGCTTATTTTTAAAGGTGGTCACAAAACCTAAATAAAATAGACAATATCGATTTCACAGAGAGTACTAAATTCTACCAAACTGGACATGACTAGACTAAATAAACTTACCTACTACTAAAACTTAAGTCCTTCAAGCGGAACGAGGGTATGTCCTCAACAAAGCAGAAACCCTTCCTTTAGGAATCGCGTAATCTGACAATATAGAATACAATAGCCACAAAGAGCCACATGAAGGAAGCCCCTAAACGGAATCAGTCTACGACGACGGAATCGACAAAGCAGATTTTACCATGCATAAGATCTACCTACTCATATCTCATGTTATTATCTTTTGTTAAGATATAACGGCCATGCCATAACATGTCGTTGTGGGAAATTATGGTTACGAATTGTGTGTACGTGAATTTTTTTTCGCTATTCTAACTGGTTCAACAGCTTCCATTGCTTCATCGTGGCAATCGTACCTTTGGGAGCTGTTAGTTTTGAGCTTAGCTCTCGTTCTGCAGCGAGGTTGAAATTTATATGGATGTTCATTTTTATAATGATCATCATCATTAACTGAAGTAGAAAAGCCTAGAGCTGGTCATGTAGAAATGAAGAAATCTATGTAGATTTCAGTCATTTAAAACAATTTCTGTAAACATCAGTAGTTCCCAAGGTACGGTCAACGAATAAACGTGCAATTCCTGCCCTAGGCGAAAATTTAATGTAGCTGTATGTGCCTTCGCGGGAAATTAAAAATGTGTCCGCAGACGTCATTCAGACGCACATTTCCTTTATTTTAATGCCCGTTAATCGAAATGTCATAACCAGGTTGCTGGGTAAAGTGTACATAAATTCTAAATGAATTTTCCCAGAATTTCAGATATAAATGTTGAAATTCCGTTTGCGATTTATGAGTGAGTATCTTCATGAAGATTTTAACTTAATATTAGAATAGTTTGAAAGAACAATTACAATTCCAGAAAAGCATGTATTTCGCCAGACGTTCATGTTTCAATTCGTATTGTATGCAAGCTGAAAGAGAAACTGAAATAGAAAATACCTGACATCTTGAAGTCACCGGTACCAATACTCGTATTGATTGCAAAACGATTGTGTCGTAGATAGTAGTGCATAGCGAATGAAATTGTATACTTTCCCTGTAGACAACAATCGTATTGTGTTTACCCTTGGAATGAAACAACTGATACTGGAACTACTTTGTAGGTACTTACTTTAGGTTGAAATTAATTCCACAGGCAATGCGGTCACATTAATTTAAAATTTGCTGTAGCAGCCACAATACTAAATCCTTTAAATAAATTCAAGGATTACTTAAGTCGCAATCCTGAGTTGTTTAATGACAATCAGATGTCGTCTTATAATACTTTGATCCTTTTAATCCTTTGCAGTTAAGTTACAAATTAATATTTTAAGTACAGATCTGGCTTTTTGGTCTGCCATAAGCAGACAATAATGGGGTTAAAAACCGCAGCGAAATTAAATAAAGAAACATTGTTTGGAACGAATAGGATTTTTTTTTCTCCTACAACGTCACGATGTACGTCAAAAGTCTGGACACTGAGGGGTACTATCGCGGACACTGACGCCTGACCACTTTGACCAGTGTCCGCAATGGTATACTGCTACAAGGTTTTTTTGGCGCTCGAATGACATTGACAGAAAGCGCCGTTGGTAAGCATTTGTTTTGTGATTGTGATTGAAAAACAAAATGGCGCCGTTAGTTCCGAATTTGGCCACGCGCTAAAAGATCCTTAGAGCGTTGTAGTTATTCTGTGTGTCCAGTCTTTTGAGTCTCTTTTTGCTTTGCTTCTTGTGTTTTACGGAAATCTTTTTATTGTTTAAACTAGCGACCCGCTCCTGCTTCGCACGGTTTTTCGACTTGACAAAACATCGAGATTTCTTAGGTAAACGCAACTTTAATATTAACGTATTATACACATAAACTACTTCACAATTCAAATATCGAGTAAAAGAGCATTACCTTTCCTCTCAACTGTGAGTATTTATATACCTATATGTTTATATATTTAAGCTCTATGTATTTATTTAAGTATATGTTAATTTATTACGTTATACGTATAGGTTTATTTCAATATTTTAGTTTAAGACTTCGCATATTTATATTTTTCTCTTCTTTTTCTCACACACTATTGTTTACATTTTTTTCTCATTTCTCCTGTCGAAATTATTATTATTCTGGAAGAAATTTCTTAAGAAATGAGCAGTACCTTTGTACTCTTAATTATGATTATGTCTTATCTGTATCTATTTTTCTGTGTGTACATAAATAATAAAATAAACATAAATAAACCTTCCGGAATAAATTCTTTAAACGATGGTGTAAACCTCATCAAAATTTGTTGCATGGTTTAGAAGAACAACGCGGACATACAAACAAACGCGAAAAGCGACTTTGTTTTATAATATGTATAGATATATCACGTCTTTGCCCGCCTTTACCCGTTCTCTTGTATCCGTGTTTTCCACTTTCCTTGATTTCATGAAAACGAAGCGATAATAATTGTCAAATTACCACCTTGAAAACGCTTTTGATCAGCAATGAAACATCCTGTACTTAAATAAAACTGTTTGATAAATTACGCAAACGTTTATATTAACATTATCATTAATGTCCAGAGCTGCGTGTTAAAAGGGTGATTGCAAATTATTTTCGTGTAAGAATTAAGATTATTACTTGGCAATCTCCTATCACTATCGCTGACTCTAAAACGACAATAGAAGAAAGAAAACGGCCACATGCATTAAAAACTTTTCGCAAATATGAGCCAAAACTTCACTTTGTGTGATAAATGACGTCGTTATACTGCTAAATGGCTTAAGACGTAAAGGAATTTGACTTTACGGTGTACGGCTTTTTCAGAACATTCTAGAAAGTAATAATGAAATTTTAGATGTATTCTTTCAAATTTTTTGGACCGTGCAATTTTAGTATTTGTACTTTCATTTTGACGTGAAATTCAGAACAGAAACAGTGAATCAAATTCCATTAACTCCATTTGAAAGAAATCATTTTCAATAATTCATTTAGCTATAGTCTGTTTCTATATTTTACGAAGGAAAAAGCTTTTTCTTTAGACCCACAGCACCCTTATATTTTTTTCAACTTAAATTGTACTGTTTCCTGTACCCACGCTAATTTTTAGTAATTTTAACAGCTGTTTTATACAAATGGTCGATTTCGTAGACTATCTGAAAAATGCTACGCATAACGTAGAGCGTAAGATTAATAGGGTAATGATTTGTTTTATTAGACATCTTCAATCTTACTACATTAAACAGAAATCCTAGTAATAAAACTTAGAGGTACATAGTATTTAGTACAAAGTCGTACTAAACATTAACTTGGTATTCGCCTCCATATAACATCTGCTTCTGTTGAATTATATTATCAGAGAGCATTATATTACCAGAGAGCATATGATTTCATTCCAACGCGTTGATACATATTAGTGTTAATTAAATATTTGCATTTCCGATAAGCTTTGTGCCGGTATTCCTACATTTTCAACTCTATAGTTTGCCTCAGGATTTCTCCTTTATCATTGGTACGTGTACTAGCATATGCACCAATACCCAGATAAGGAACAACTATCTTTTCTTTTCTTTTTTTGGATGGGAAATTATCAAATATCTTCTCCCGCTCTGGGCGAAGCGGTAGCGCGTGTCAGACTCTTACTGACTAAAACCCACCCGTGTTCCTTCAGTTGCCTGTACGTTGCCAGGGGGCCACGGTATCCCTTTCGCACTTTCCCTTAATCCCGGCAGAGGAACAACTGTCTGCAATCTATAAAAGTAATAAATTCAATAACAAACACTTTGTCTTGTGTTTCCTCGATTTGTTCTAGATTTTGGTCATGATTCTATCCTATTACGTCAGTTATTTACTCCGATCTCATCAATATATATCTTCTGTAATTTGTACAATATTGTGAACACTATTCCTCTGGCGTTAGACAAATAGCAAGATTCTCGCTCCAGTAATTAGTGTCGTGTTTGCCTAGACGCAGTAATTTTTCTTCCTTATTTCTAATAGGTTGGGGAAAAAGTTTCTTCGCATTTTTTAAGAAAATTCAAAACATTTTTTAACATAGTATGTTTACATTTAACTAAAGTATGTAGGTACCATTTTGTTCGATAACTTTTTGCCATCTTGTAGGTAGGGACATGATCCCATTGCTATAGAAATTTTGGGACTTCTGATCAAAATACCGCGACAAGTGGTTTTGGCAGTCCTCCCGTGATGTTAATCTGACACTGCCTAAAGAATTCTGAAGAGACCGAAACAGGTGGAAATCTGAAGGTGCAAGGTCAGGACTATACGGCGGATGCATTAACACCTCCCAGCCAAACTCTCTTAATTTTTGCTGAGTGGCTAAAGATGTGTGAGGTCTAGCGTTATCATGATGAAAAACCACACCCCTTCTGTTGATTAATTCCGGCCGCTTTCTCTCAACTTCTTGCTTTAATCTCATCAGTTGTTCGCAGTAGAGTTCAGAATCGATGGTCCTGCCTGGTGGTAACAGCTCATAATGAATAATGCCCTTCCAATCCCACCACACACACAGCATCACCTTGTTGCGAGTTAACCCGGGTTTTGCCACAGTCTGTGAAGCCTGACCGGCCTTTGACCACGACCTTTTTCGCACGTTCTTGTCGTACGTGATCCACTTTTCATCACCAGTTATCAGCTTCTTCAAAAATGGTTCGGTTTCATTACGTCGTAATAAAGAATCACAAATGAGTACACGGTTCATTAGGTTTCTTTCAGTGAGCTCGTGAGGTACCCAAATATCGAGCTTTTTTGTGTACCCAGTTTTTTTCAAATGCGCCAAAACTGTTTTGTGGTCAATTCCCAGTTCTTCAGCTACGTCGTAACTACTAATATGCCGATCTTGCTCCACTTTTTCAAAAATGGCATCCATTTTATCCGTAATAGGGCGACCAGAGCGACGTGCATCTTTGACATCAAAATTTCCGGATTGAAAACGCTTAAACCAAATTTGTGCTACTCTCACAGACACTGCACTAGGTCCATAAACATCGCAAATTTTTTTCGCGGCTTGCGTTGCATTTTTACCTTTTTTGTAGTAAAATTTTAAAATGTATCGAATTTCTTCATTAGATTCACTCATCTTGACAGTACGAAAAACAAATAAAAATCACACATTTTCCTAATTTGAATTTGGAATTATGTTCTTTAAAATTTAAACTTTCAATGATACCAAAACCAGCCAGATACACATAGTATAGCCAAAGAGATTTTATTACAAGTTCATACATACTATAATGCGAAAAGACTTTTTCCCCAACCTAATATTTTGCTTTCTTTACTTCAATATTTAATTTGTTCCTTGAACTATGTCGATATATCTCTACATAGACTTACGATTTTTTGGCTATCAATTGTAGCCTTGTTTTCATTTTCGCGATCACGATCGATTTGAGTTTGTACTTTTAGTTATTTGTGTAGGTATTTAAAGTACATACGAACAAGATTCAAAGAAGAATGCAAAACGAATATTAGTATGAAAAACATTGTCGCTTAAATCCGACTTCACCACTTTCATGTAAATCTCATGACACCTTATATGAGACAAAGAATAATGTATAGAAAAGGGATCGATGCCACGGCAACAAAAGACATACGACTAAACGAGAAAGATATGAGGATTATCTCATTATTTATAATCAGAACGTAGGTAAGTAGCTATGTCTGGAAACTTAGGTCAGTAAATCAATGACCGCGTTGTTGCCAAATCTTGTATTGCTTTTTTCTTCATCTTCTTCTTCTTCATTTAATTTAATTTGTGATGCTATCGAATCGACCAACCTTCATTGGGTCTATGAAGCAAACAAAACTAAGTTAATAGCTGTACTAAACGTGCACGCCATTCAACCGCTACCAGCCACCTTGCGAATATCGTAATCGCCCCACAATCTTCGCTTTTGCCAATGTTCATTGCATTTACGCCGCAACGTAAACGCAATGATCATCTGCAATAGTAGAAAATCCACCAGGCAGAGAAGATATCAAGTTGGTGTATGTCATGAAAAGAGGTGTGCCTGGAGTTTAGTACATAACTGCTGATATTTGATCCAAAGTGCCGCCATCCGTTCTTATGTAGCTGCAACTCATGAAGAAGTGTCATGTGAGACACGCTTTGCTTGGTCTTACATTTCTCTTGTTAAATATCCTGATTCCTAAGAAAGCCATATTGAGCTTTTCTTACGAAATTCCCGAAAGATGGAAACAAATAAGAGAGGCTGGAGTGGTGATTAAACAGCTCAGGGCGTATTCGAAGTACAGGAGAAGCTAATACCAAAAATATTGTCTTGCATACCTCCTAAATTAAGCGCGCATTATAAATGAACGTAACACGTTGAAAAAAACACTCGGTGTCTTGTGATATTACAACTAGCCTGTATAGTAATAGTTTCATACCTTGTTGCTTTTACGAGCATCGCCGCTGGCCTGCCTGCTCGTTATTAAATTATCTGACAAGTTGCCAGGTTTATGTACGTTGTCATAACATTAAAAAACAACTTTGTGGTCTCAAAAATTTCGTTGCCAATTTACATATTATTACGTGGGTGTTGGGTGCTTCCCTCAAATTTCCAGTAGAGCAGCTCTGTATGTGTTCGTCTGTCAATTGTTACATCGGTTTTGGAAAACCTTCGTTCCGCGAATGTGAAAGCATTTGATTGATTTTAAAAAAACTTGGTTAAATCTCTTTATTTACTGGCAATTCTTCTCAGCTAGTTTCAAGCCTGTCCACCTGTATTGCGTTTTTTTGTCTTACACAGTTCTTTATCCCTTCCTACGTGTAACATTTTCTTCAGTTGACTGCCCATTTCCCGATTTTCGGTGCTTCTTTGTGCTCGCAAGTTTTAATTCCATCATCATTGTTTCACCCAGCTTTAAAAACTCGTCTTTCATAAATCGTTGAATTGGTAAGTCTGCCCACTTGTCGACTGGTGTTCTTTGGAGTGTGATTCATTATCTTCACGGTATCGTTTTGTGTATATACAATAATTTTCCCTATCAGTTTCCGTTCGATTGAGTTTAAACAGATACATATTGTCTGTCCATTGATTCAACTGTCTTACTTGTACCTCCTCAATGCCCTTGGGCTTTACACATCTAATGTCAACATCGTATGAAACTTCGTATCTACGTATATGGGAGCAACTCTCACTAATAACCTGAGTTTCAAGGGACATTACAGAAACTCCGTGTAGGAAGATATGTTGGACTAATAACTTTCACCTCCCCACTCACATCAATTCTGCATTAGTGCAACACTAAGTTATTAGTTCTTGAAGTATTCTAGTTATGTTGGGATCTTCTTTGAACAGAACCGCAATATCGAGTATGTACTTACGTTTTATAATTTCGCGAGAAACCTGGAGCTGCTATAATTTCGTTCCTACGAAAGACAAAGACCATAACCATTAAACCTGTAATCCTTATAAGTGTCACGTAATTTTGGTTAACAATGTAATTATTTTTGAAGTACCTACCGATGGAATATTTACTACCGATTACAACAAAGTCCGACCCTTATAACGATATGAATGAAAATTAATGATCCTTGAACTGCTGCCGGGTGGCAACGGACATCTACTGCTACGATAAGGGTAATATTACAGAAGCAAAATTATTACTTGTAAAAGTAAAACTGAATGATGGATTCTACTCTTTGGTGATTCATTATCCTAAGGTTGGTATTTGACGTTTTATGTATTGCAAGAATATCTTACGTAGGAATACGAATGCTGTAATTGAGTTTAAAGCTGCTTAGGTTTTTTCATTGATGTATGAGTTGTTAGTTTGCCCAATATCCACTGCGAACAGGGAAGTAGCCCAAGTAGTGAGCCTTCTACCAACTTACTTAACATCAAACAAGTAATTGATACTCCTAAGAGAAGGTAACTTCAGAGAACCCTAACTTCTTGGTACAGAAAACAAGATCCGTATCAAATGTATGATGAACTAGCTCTGCCCGTGACTTCGTCTGCGACCCTTTAACCTTCTTCCATAATTGGGCTACCCAATGCAAAAATATTTTTTCAGGTAGTTTTTTTGAAGTGAAAACTTCTTTAGCGGCGTTGTGCACTTTTTTGCGATGGGTAAAAAATGTTAAACTCGCGCCAGGACACGTGATCTGATCGAAAATTCGTAAGCTTGTCATGTTTGTGTACGATAGCGCAATAAATGAATATTGTATTTTACCACATAAATGATAGTACTTTTATACTGATAATTAAAGCAATTCTTGCAAAATTATTCCCTAACCATTCCAAAATATCAAAAATGCACAACGTTAATATTCAAGTTCACTTCTGCCGGCACTCCCGGAGTACAACCCGTTGAATTTTTTTTTTTAGGTAGTTCCGGAGATTACCCCCTACATACAAACAAACCTTTACCTCTTTATAATATTATTATTTATTAATTAATAGTATAGAAGTATAGATAAGAATGAATAAAGCAACTTCTTGTGATCTCAAAAGGGCCACTGATGTAGGCAGACGGCGAAAATCAAGTTATAAGTGCATTTATTCAAAAACTGCGAAAATATTCTGCCTTCATCTTCAGGTAACTGAAGGGGAATGAAGCTTGGAACGTTCGAGAAGAAAACTTTTAATCATTTCATTCGATCGGCTCACAATCAGTGCTTGTACAACTTATTTTGTACGATTTATTTTTAGACGGCCGTTGTCATGACAACCGTAGGGCCCAGATCCCGTCTTATTGATTAATTGCTGAACATGTTACCCTTGATAAACGGCTTGTGGATTGCTTCTGTCTTGTGTGTTGGTGGTTTTTGCTGTATTCGCTATATTTCTGTATCGATATGTGCTTGATACGTTGAGAAACTTTTTAATTCTGTCAAGATATTTACTTTTGTTTTGTTGACACGTTGTTTTGGCTTATAAATATATACTAGTCTCCAGATTGTATGGTCCACCTTTCTAGCTATTTTACCTACTTATTGATACCTATTTTAGTGTTGAATATTTATAATTAAGTATTTTTAATTATAATTAATTAATAAGGTAAAAATACAAGCTGTATTTTTATTATGGAATCTAGTAACTTGAGTTTTTACAATACTCAACAACGGTACAACACTGTACCGACGTTGATCGTATTTATGTATTTTTTTGGCAGGTTGTTATTTCGTTTTAATGTTCAACATAGGTACATACGTAAACTCACGCCCTCTTCCGATGAGTGAAACAGCAGAAACTACAAAACGCCACCTGCAACGATCCTTACATACTTCTTTTGCCTCGTTTACGTTCAAATTGGGAAATATAGCCTTTATTCCACATTTACATATTACGCCAGTCACCGTAGACTGAAGGTGCATCCTACGGAAAAACCTACAATTTGCTACAATTTGAGCGCAGCCTAGGTCTATTAGAACCCGTGATTATAGTACTTCAATCATGGCCATTTTCCAAAATTGTAGCAAATTTTGTATATCTACTTGAAAATTTATCGGATTACATTTTCCGTAGGATACACCTGTTAGAAGTTATGAGGCAAAAACAGAAACAAGTCCATAAATTTCGAGCACCACGCAGTTAGCACAGGTCTTTCGATGCTGCAAACTTGGTTTTACACTATTGGTATCTTGGATAGATACCAATAATGTAAAACCAAGTTTGCAGCTCACATTCCAAAATATCAGTACCTACAGTGCAATATTTTGCGACCTATGATGTTTTAAACGACTGGCCTATATCGCTCTGTTACTCGCACAGGCTAATTTTAAACTGTATTGTTTGAATTCTGTTTAATCAACGCTATCCGTGGATCGGCCCTCATTTATTTGACATTTCATTTGATATTCTGTTGGAAATTTAAATTTTCAAACTTTTCTCTGCGAATGCGAGGATTTTGGTTAACGAATAATGAGTTTCGGTTTAATTTTGTTATTATTGTCCTTGGAAATTGCTGTTTTATGAACACATTGATTCGAAACAATACGCCTGTATTGTACATGAAAATTCAATCGGTAATACCCTCCTGTCATGATGGCGCAGTGGTTAATGCCTCGCCTCTCATGCACGAGGTTGTGGTTTCAAATCCGGGCAAGTACCAATGTGACTTCAATTCATTTATGAACTTTCTGAGTTTATCTTGGACATTACTGACATCGATGAAGGAAAACATCGTGAGGAAACCTGGACTTATAGTTACTATAAGTCTAAAATCACCAACTCGTCTTGAGCAAGCGAGGTGATCAGTGCTCGTGCCTTCTGTTTATGAGAAAAGGCCTTTGCCCAGCAGTGGGACAGTAACAGGCTGTTATTATGATTATAATTTTATTTTATTTTAATCCATATAATTAACATTTTTAAATATTTTTATCAAAAATATTTAAAAAAATGCATTTAAAAATATAAAAAAATAATGGCCCATCGGCATCAGGAGCAGGGTCCAAGCTGCCGGTGGTCAGGCTCTAGAGAGAGGAACCTCCTCCGTGCCGTGTCCAGAAGTATTGCTTTCTGAATCAAGCCCTTGACCCAGCCGCGCTATGAGAGCCTCCTGAGGTGTTGATCGAGGCTCTCCGCTATTAGGCCATTAACTGAAACGATTATCGGTACAATGATTGCAGAGTCCACGTCCCACATGTCGACAACCTCGTGTGCTAAGTCAAGATACTTGATTTTTTTATCTTTCTCAGCTTTGATGAGAATTTATTATTATTTATTACCTTCCTGCAAGCATTTTAATAATAATTATCAATAATTGTTTCTTTGTTTTTTATGCGTTTCGTTACTATTTTCAAATAAACACGTCAAGGTATATCTTCATGTATGATGCAATGTTTGTTCCCTTTTTCGCTGGAAACTGATTTACCTACCAACAAACAAAACAGATTTAACCGGATTATATTATTAGTATTCTAGTTCACTAGTTAGCCACACATAATATTTCCATACAGTATTATTGCCAGATTAATCAAAACAGCGAAATATTTGACATCTATTTGCGTCGTTGCCCACTTTCAGAATAAACGCTCTTAAACTGTAAGTGCAAACCGACGCTTTATTCCTTTACAAAGCGTGAGAAAGCACACAACTGCCTTCTTAAATAACCAAGAAAGAAAATATACCAACGAATTTTAAAAGAGCTTAGTAAAGAAACACTGGTAAAAAAAGATACATGTATACAAATGGAAAAAAGTTTTAAATCTTCCCAAAGCTTGGAAACGAAAAAGATTGATCGCTTTTTGAATTGAAAACTGAGCGGTATTGTATGCAAGTTGTGAAGGTAAATATGGTGCGCCATAAAAGAGCAATCTTCCTTTATCTAAAATTCATACAGATTGCGGTAATAAAACTAGCAACATCAATATAACGCTTGATTGTTTCTGATTGCGGCCAGGGTTGGCGAGCTCTGCAATGGTGAATAAATATTAAGATGCATTCGTAATTATATAGAATAAATGCGATTATGCTGATGTAGATTAAACAGAAAACACCTGTCTTTTTACAAGTAGATACTTAGGTACTATAAAACGTTTTGTTGAAAGTAGTCCCTAGATGCCATTCGTTCGTGAAGTACGAGTAAAATGTTAACTCCAGTAAAGTCTCTGTATTACAATAAAATATCCCCTCGCAACCTAAAAGACATTTTACGACAATTCCATTCCTTACATAATTTTTGTCTGTTTGTTTCCTATTTTGATGTTACCCAGAAACTGGTTTGTAGAAGTCAGATCCGGGTGAAGTACGCTTCCACCTTTGGCCTGATCATCACTAATCTTGTGAGACGCAGCCCGAAAGCTTCCCTGTTGCGGAAAAAGATAGGCACTCGCTCCATCAGGTGCACTAACTAATCTACACTAAATATTATAAAGAGAAAAGATTCGTATTTTTGTTTGTAATGAATAATCTCAAAAACTACTAGACAGATTTTAAAAATGCTTTCATCTGTAGTATGCTATATTATTACTAAGTAACATAGGCTATAATTTATAAAGACTTTACGCGGGCAAAGCCGCTGGCGGAAGCTAGTTTAAAATACTGGTCCTGCTGCATCCGGTTAGACTGAAGGTAGTTTGTAAAAGCCTAGCCAGGTAATGAAATAATTTTGACTTACAGACGAAATACAAGGTATAATTGTACAAATTAAGTTGTACGTAATACTAATGATAGAGGAAGACCAAAGCACAGTATAAATAAGTAACAGTATTATATCTTCATAGAAAACGGCCGAAACGACGCGCTTCGAAATATCAGTATCTATCAGAATGCAACGTATCGAGTGTGCGGCAGTTACGCATAGACGCGGAAGGTTTATCTACCGAGCGGCCGTAATTGCGACGGTAATTTTTTCAAGGTCACCGCCGAGATTTAATACTATTACTTGTTTATACTGTGACAGAAGAATCGATGATTTTTTTTGAAAGATGATATATGTCTTGACTACAGCCCACTCCCTATCGAAGAGAGGAAGCCTGTATCTCAGAAAAAGCGAGCATTATATTATTGACTGATTATGAAGGGCAGAAAAAGAGACGTTATTCAAATTGATATTCAAGTGAGATGACCCTAATTGTTGACGCGTTTGATTGCAATGCCGAGTTGCCAACATGTTTGCACCACGTGACCGCCTTTTACGAAATTGGATAAGACAATGCGGACGTTACACACAATACTTTGTTTATTAACTATCAATGTTGTTCAAATAACCCCGAGTTATATACATGACTATGTGAAAGATGGACGTAAGTGGTTTTATTTTATTTCACCGATTGTTATAAAGAGAAAATTAAGTTAAATTCCTACTTGGAGTATCCTATACTATTAAACGAGCAATATTTGTATATATTTTAGATTTTTCGCCCCCGTAAGGGCGAAAAATCGATGTAGCTCGGTCTCATACTTATCTGGGAAAATCCGTTTTCTTCGTATTTTCACCCGAGGAGAACTCTTGTCCACCAGGTACTAAATAGTATTATATTTAGTGGTAGCAAGGACATGGCAGCCACAGTTGCGCAACTACTCATGTTCATCATCATCAGCGTACAGCAGTCCACTGCTGGACATAGGCGTGTCCAGTTGCATGCCATTCAGCTCGATTCTCGGCAACTCAAGTTATTAAACATGAATTGAATATAGAATCATTTCCAGACCAATTTAATTGCTTCGTTTGTATGTATAATAGCTACATATTTCATAAATCCCTTTAGTTCCAACAAAGCAACTCAGTCTCTTATATCAACTACTAGCTTCTGCACACGACTTTGTCCGCAAGCCTATAACCTTAAGAATTGAGCTATCCAATGCCAAAAGAATTTTTCAAATCCAACTGGTAGTTCCGGAGATTTCAACCTACA
The DNA here is from genome assembly GCA_949128155.2 of Xanthia icteritia. NCBI lineage: Eukaryota > Metazoa > Arthropoda > Insecta > Lepidoptera > Noctuidae > Xanthia > Xanthia icteritia. Next base: position 6,107,968 of record OX421942.2, on the reverse strand, counting down.
TACAAACTTACAAAGAAACAAATTTTACCTCTTTATAATATTAGTATAGATAGTATAGAGCTCGTGGCTAAGTAATAACAGCCGCACAGATCGATCTTTCAGGTTAAGCTACGCTTGCCGGGGTTGGTCCGTGGATGGGTGACCATCTTTACATACCGAGACTCCTCCGTGCCCCGGAAAGCACGTTAAGCCTTTGGTCCCGGCTGTCATTCGTGGATCTTTGACAGCCGTTACGGGTCGTCAGAAGTTCAAAAGCCTGATAACCAATCTTACCAAGGGGTATCGTATTACCCAGGTACTGGGTTGTGGAGATCAGATAGGCAGTCGCTCCATGCATAATACTGGTATTCAGCTGCATCCGGTTGGACTGGAAGCCGACCCCAACATAGCTGGGAAAAGGCTAGACAGAGAGAGAAAGAGATTGTACCTATATATGTAACATTAAAACATACAAAAAAACTTTATATTCTAATGATAATATTTCATCCACCAAGAATGATGTAGTGGAATCAATTTTACATAGAAAATTGCTTTACAAAAGCCGTGTATGCAATTTGCATTTCATATAATATGCAACGGAAACTGAAAATTCAAATTCACTCATGGATATGTAGAACAAGACGAGAGAACGAGACTTGCATTGAAACTACAATGCGAATCAAATCGAGTTTGTTTATGTAACATTGTTAAAGAATTCATGGTCATCTGCCTAGCTTTTTCCCAACTATGTTGGGGTCGGCTTTCAGTCTAACCGGATGAAGATGAATAGGTACCAGTATTTTACATGGAGCGACTGCCTATCTTACCTCCACAACCCAGTTACTGGGTGATACGATACCCCTTGGTAAGACAAACAGACATTGTTAAAGAAGATAATAAAAAGAGTTAGGATTTTAATGTTAAATGGAGACAAACTAGTTTATTATTAACCTTGTGATTGTTTTATATTTTATTAAAGAGATGTCCCTGATTCGCAAGACTGCAATGGCGGCATGTCAAGAGATAGAATGTTCTGTGCCATACCTACCTAAATTAATTGTTATTTATTTATTTAATACTTCAAGCATAAAAGTGTACAAAGGCGGACTTAATGCCATAGGCATTGTCTACCAGTCAACCTTTGGGTGATACAAAGACATACTCACTCACTCACTCTCTTACTTACTGTATTATACACATAAAACTTCCGGAATAAATACTTTAAGTGATTGTAAAAACCGAAATCCATTGTGCACTTTAGAAAATCCAATTGGTTACATACAGATAGACTCGAAAAGCGACTGTTTTATAACAACTTTACATAACATAACATCACGTCTATAATCCCTGAAGGGTTAGGCAGAGGTGTACCTATAATACCTACACCCACATTTCGCCAGTTATTTTTAAGTCCCGTTTAATAGGGGGCGAGCCTATTGTCACCAACAAATCGGCACAAATCCAGACTCCGCGCTGTTACTGAGAAATTCCTGATGAAAAACCCAATAACACTACCCGACCTGGGAATCGAACCCAAGACCTGATGAGATGCTCAGCAGTAGCGCTTGCGACCACTAAACCAACGAGGCAGTCGTTCTTGACTTTGTTTTATACTATGTATAGATTCACGTTTATGTTTCGGTACTCAGAATCACTCAATTTTATTGTTATTTTCAGGCCCCGTAGACGGACCTTTCCCGTCAAGTCTAAAGAATATGCCATACATGTGCTACCAAGTGCCTGTCAAAGGCCCATGTAATTACAAGGAAGTAGTCTGGTTCTTCGATATTGTCAGACGCAAATGTCTGAGGATGTTTTACTCTGGTTGTGGCGGCAACGAAAATAAATTTGACTCTGAACGGTCCTGCGAATTAACTTGTAAAACAGACAGACGGATATAGGGGAAGATGTCCTATTACAATATCTTTGAAAATACCTAAGAGTACATCAAAAACGTTTGACGCTAACATTATTTAGTTTCAGTAGCATAAGCATAATCAGCCTATAATGTTCTCACTGCTGGGACAGGCCCAGTCTCAGTCCTGGTTCAGTTACAGTGCGTATTTTATATTCCAATATTTAGAACAACCTCCTGGCTGATATAACAGACCCGCGGTAGTATTTTTTTTTTTATTTGGAAAATTCTTGTACTTACATAATATCTCCACATCACCTGTTTTCCCCGAAGAGCTGTACCATAGTACACACGGCTACACATCAAGCTATACATTTCAAGTTTATGCTGATCTCGCATTGTATAGGATTTCCGTACAATGCGAGGTCTGCTTATACGCCCCACATATCGCCAGTTATGCGAAGTATGGGTGTCCTATGGTACACCTCTGCCGAACCGTTCCTGTACTTACAATGCGCTAAAATTGATTTCGTATTTGAATAAAGTGTGCCTGACGCTAAATAATGTGATAAATATTTAAAATTCAAACCGTCGTAAAATAGTCCACGAGAAAAAAAAACGCGACGCTTTTATGGTATGGCTTTTTATATTGTGATACGGGAAGCATTAACTCTCAAAAAATATATTTTATGACCAAATATTTATGGTAATGTATATAAGCATACTTTATGATTTTCCGACTCTGTTGGGTTTTATCGACGTCATAATAAATATATGCCTATTAGATAACGCCTTTCTTTTATTCATACCTGAAGAAAGTTAGTGAACTAAGACACCTGTCACACCGCTGACGAAGAAGCGACTAACTATCAACGATTTATAGCTTAAGGACTTTCTCTTCACTAGTTTGTCGCAGCGACAAGAGCTATCAAAGATACTACTCGCTCGCTTGGCAGGCAGAACACTCGCTGAGAGATTCACGCTTGGTGCATAGGTACGCATTTACCGCGTCGCGCACTAGCTGCTCGTTGCATGACTTGTTTTTAGTTGCTAGCTTGTTTATTTTTTTGTTGTCTTAGTTTAATAAGTAACAAACATACAAATATCAAACTTCAAAGAGATTTTGATGCGTAGGTACATACCTACCAAACTTTAACATAACCAATTAGATGCCAATGCCAATATCTCTCCTTGCCAAATTATTGCAATTAATTTCCATGGAAGTGAATACATCGATACTAGAACTTTCCATTAGAAACAAATATTGAAGCAAATATTAATTAATGAAAGCAAAGAATGTGTCTCATTACACAAGTCGGATATTTACCTATTCGTAACTGATTCAAAATATTATAGGCAGGTACTGTGAGGGTCTATACCATCATAGGGCTGGTACGAGGGTGAAGGGCTTCTGCTACTACCTAATACCTATTGCTTAAGACACTTTTCACCTGATCTATACGCAGTAAGTGCACATCATATACACGAGCGGCAACTGCAGACGTTGGCGCGTCTACAATTGCCGCTGACGAGTGCCGACGGCTGCAGTTGCTTCTTTGCGTAGGTGAGGATCTCCTGGTATAGAATAGAGTAGGTAATATGTATTAATCTTTTTTCTCTTTAATTGGTGGAGGCGCCATGTTAGTCTTAATGTGAATGTAGCTGATGAAAATTGCCTTGGTGCTTTTCTTTCAGTATTGATCTCGCCCTTGCTTTACGAGCCATATGAGATTATAGATAGATCCTTCCAGTACCTACCTATTTTGAATCAGTTACATATAGGTGTTCACTGTACCTACTTAATTACTGTACGTACCTGTTATGAATCAGTTACCTACAGCCTTACAGATAGGCTTAATACCTTCATTATGTAAAATCTGAACAGTATAGACCTCAAGAACTTTGACCGTCTTATTACGAAACGAGTTCTAAGTTTGGTCCAAGCTTAATGCTTCCAGCCAGTTGTTTTATTTCGAACCTCATTCGATTGGTTTAAAGTTCTTAATACAAAATTGACAACTAAGACACGGATTTAAAATCAGTTTTTGTATTTAGAACTTTAAATATGTCGAAATAAATTTAGAAATTTAAAAATGGCTCGTTGACTTAAACCTGGTTCTAAAGATAAACCTGGTTTTGTAATAAGGCCGTGAGAGTTTCGTAAAACAAAAGCCTAGGTATGTCTAGTGGTCTACTGTAATATCCTTACACAGTATTGCTTTTCATAATGTAACATGGTTAAGGACAAACTGTATTATATGTATTTGCACATATAAGTATGGGAAATTTGGGTGAAAAAAAACATTTGAATTTAATCACATACCTACCGGTATGTGATTAAATTCAAATAATGTTTTTTACAACGGTATATAATTCGATATCATCATATTGAACCTACGGCATGCAAATTGCCGAAAATCAAGCTAAAATTTAAACGAATTATAAAGGTTAAAAAATATCACCACACAACATCTCGCCTGTATCCCACGGGTTAGGCAGAGGTACCTACTTAGTGCACCTACCTTCATAAGAAATTAAATGGATGGATTACCCCCTGTAACATAGGTTTTTCCTAGCGTCGGGGTAATTGATCTCTTACTTTGTACTAGGCTATTTGCATTCTTAAAATAAGTGCCTGTATCTGTGTACTTTATGTCAAATAAATATTATTATTATTATATTATAAATATTCTATTCGATTTCAATATTCTACTTTATTCCGAGGTTACAAACGCGTAATTTGGTTCAGTATAAAAATACTGAGTCATTAGCTAACAATATAGGGAGCTGTCCGTACAAAACAATGACTTGACGAAAATCTATTATTTCCTGTTAACAAATGAGACTACGAGGGAATATTTGTACCTGTATAGATTGGGGACAACACAGCGTGCTTGATAATGGGCATCAACTCTGTTTTATGTGCGGCCCGCGGCTTCGCCTGCGTGGACCGTAATTATTTTTCTAAAATAAAATTAGCCTTAGCTACTCCTTATAAAATCAGCTATCCGCCAGTGAAAGTCCCGTCAAATTCGGCCCGTTTCGGAGATTAACCGGAACAAACAGACAGACAAAAAAAAATGTTATAAGTACCGTATATACTTTCATAATATATGCATTTAGTAGAAAGCTGTTATTTTGACATTACAAACAGACACTTCAATTTAATTTATTTGTATGTATGTATATGTATATATGTATGGATATAGATAATGCGAGTTTGAGCTACTTCACTGTTCGACACAAATGTGAAAATGATGTCAAATTTGTTGAAGAATAAATAAATAAATAAAGCAAATGACAACAGAAATATTAATCCGGATAAATGTTAATTCTTTCAGTGTTTATGCTAAGTTAGCACCTGCTGTAATATCTGAGCCTTGGAAGTCTTAGGGCCGAAATAATACGGTGTTAATCGTAATGACAACAACTAAGTTGATTCTCTTTTTTTAAAGACGTAGAATTATCCGCCTTTAAATGATTACATTTTATGTTACTATGATTTTATTTGGTGCGAATTAAAAGGTTAAGTAAACCGTGTAATCTTAACAGCAAAGTCAATAATTGAAAACGAGTTTATTTCGTATTTCCCTTCATCCACTCTACCTAAACAAACCCTTACGTTATAGACAAACCCTTAACAGAATAAGTAAATACATTTACTAACATTGTATCCGTTTAGTTCTGGTTGCATGCATTTACTGTGCCAGTGGGATCGCTTTTATGACTGCATCAGTACGAATTGTACTGACTGCTAGATTTGCGCTATTGCCTTTGTTCCATCTGTTCGATTAGTAACAGCGACCGCGCCCTGACCATTTACTACATTATGAACTTTAAGTATGTTATGTCTGTTATTGTAAGTGGCTTTTTTCAATCTTAGATACCTAGAGGTAGACACAATCAATTTGATCCGATTGGTACTTTCGTCAGATTCACGATGATTTTTTAATTCGTCGATTGGTTAATGGATGATCTACATAGATGAATGATTATATACGTTAATTATTATCATCAACCTTAAAATTGACACCAAATTGATGCTGTGACATCTAAGGAGAGTCGAAATTGGCAGTGTCAAATGTGGGACGAATAAGAGTGATTCAGAATGAATCATTGTATAATACAATGATGATCATTGTATTGTGGATTAAGGTCCGAAAAATCAATATTATAGTGGATAACATAATTAGAAACAACATTGTTATTTCAGACAAAGAAATGGAAGAAAACCCTTAATATTTCTTCGAAGTAACGCGAAGGAAGATGGGTGGGCAGGTTCTGCTTATTGTAAGCGCTCGCGTATAACATGTAGACTGACTGGATAGATTAATTGAGCGTTAGGGACGTTCGATCTAGTCTTATTTACCTACTGATGGCTCTGTATTTTGAGTTTTTTTTTCTCAAATTTTGGTTTTATCATTCAATTCCTTTTATTAATTTCAAATATTACTGCCAGGATACTATGGAACCAAATTAATCCTTTGAAAGATTAAACTTGAACATAACCCTTTCATAAAGTTTTCTCTAAGAACACGTTGAGTAGGTATTGAAATCCAAACACCAACTCGATATTGAAGTACACGTATGAACTGAATAGTACGCCATTCCCGATCCTATCGACTTTACAACTTTCCACTCAAGATTATCCTTGTTGCCATCAGTCTATAAAGTCGGAAGTTACACGCAGTAAGCTTGTAAGTGTTGCAAACTTCGTAATGTTACGTTGTAGGTAATACAAGGTATTTAAGTAATTCAACAAACTTATATAAGGTATGTGTGGTTTTGTCGATTTGTGCCCATTCAAATCTCGGCTTATGTGAAGTGAATACCACAATGTTAATAAAAAAGTCATTGACTTTTGCCCTTCTAATGTCCTCAGAAATAGAATTCCTACATTGTCGAATAATGATTTGACAATGTAGAAATTCGCCATATCCCTCTTAGCTCACCCACGCGAGTGTAAAGCTACGATAAAGTTCGACCGGCTCAAAAACTAGCTCAACTGCGGACAGCGGAAGTAACGCGTGCCTCGGCACAAGGGAGGTTAAATTTTTTGCCATATTTTACTACTGAACGCCTAGTGGGATATAAATTTTCGAAAGGTACAGGGAGTAATCGCAAGAAATATGATGGTGGGGGAGATTTTGCGTTCCCATTAAGATTTTAATGAAAGACAATATTCTGTATAAATAAAAATTAAATGCTGTTCGTTGGTGAGCGCATCAATTGAGAACAGTTTTTTGATGTTCGTAATAGTCAGAATATGGTTTATGGGGTACGAAAAATTATGGAAACATGGCTCGGAACATTTAAAAATTCCCTGAAAACTGACCACAAACAGACTTATTGAAAGGACAGGACAACGTCTGTCGGCTCAGCTAGTGCTTAAGTGGATGGGTACTTACACGCGAACAAAACACGTTTCACGAAGCACACTAATTATCTCACGTATTCTATAAAGTAAATAACCCTCATAAACAACCTAGGAAGTTGCGAGCAATGTCAACATGAAAGTAATTTGATTCAGTTCCGAGTAGAACATGGGACATGCACATCGTAAACCAGAAACGTTCATAACAAATTTCGTCTAGATTTTCAGAGTATGTAATTTGTGCTGCAAGTATAAAATGTTGGTGCTGATTAATTAACAATTTAAGTGGAAAAACTCGGTTTGTTTGAGTGGATAGTGTTTCAGCTAAAGGGAAATGGGAATTTTGATATATTTTTAGTATTTAAATAAGGTTGTATTTTCACCAAATGTGACGATTATGGTCGGGAGTAGAAGTTGATGATTTAGCTCATCATATCATAATTATACCTTCTCTTAGTAATTTGATTGTTCCGAGTAGAACATGGGACATGCACATCGTAAACATTATCTCGGAGACGTTCATAGCGTCTAGATTTTCAGAGAATGTAGTTTGTGTTGCAACGATAAAATGTTGGTGCAGATTAATTAAGAATTAAAAAGGTGAAACTAGGTTTGTTGTAGGTCTTTGTTAGTGGATAGTGTTTCAGTGGAAAAAGGAACAGGGAATTTGATGTTTTCTTATTATTTAACTAAGGTAGTGACACTACCAAAAACGCTAGGCCAAATGTGGCGATTATGGTCGGGAGTAGAAGTCAAAAATGGTAGGTGTGAGTCTATAGCTTTTCGGCTTGACAAAAAGCCTAAATTATTCAAAATTCATGCCTAAATTATTGTAACTAAATTATTCAAAGTTCAGGGCTAGGTATATTATTTGGATTGAAACAATAACTTAGTTATTTAGTTCTAATTCACTTATCTAAACAGCGAAGAACATTCCTGTCAGCGCTAAGTTTACTTCAGGACCTATATCATAATAGCGTATAAAGTTACTAACTTTAGTTAGTCTCTTCGACTATGACCTGCTTACATAAAATATCTGGAGCCAGACGTCAATAGTTCTACAGAACCTACTTATTCAGTTCTTCTCTCCTTCAACACGATGTTATACAAAACAGACACGTTTTGCTTGAATGCTAAAATAGAGCATTTTAGCTTCCAAGATTCTCAAAATGAATTTTAAATGGATACGATTAAAAAAAAATCGAGCAGTAAAAGATGACGTCACAAAAATGACACGTTTGCATTCCCACTTGATTAATATTATTTTCTCCACAAAATTAACGTAGCTGTGTAATTTAACGTTCATACCGTCAGAGATAAACTGATACACTTGATAATTTTGATGTGACACTTGCTATGCATAAACTCGTCATCATCATTTCAGCCGAAAGACGTCCATTGCTGGACATTGGCCTCCAAGCACCGCCACTTCGACCGGTTTTATGCATAAATTCGTATGTAATGTAAAATATTGCGTGTGTTCCAATTGCGTAATGCGACGAACAATTCATGTTCAACAATCAGAAAAATGTCGAAAATGATACAGAACCTCACATATCGAAGCTGACGATCCTTTGCGATATCAAAATGTACTATGTTCACTGTTCATTCTTTCATCAATGAACGTATGTATTGTTAAAACCAAAGAAGTAGCAGTTCGGGCTTCGCCATGTGGTGAGAGTATGACAATAAAGAGCTCCGTTCGAGTTTGAAACCAGTCAAGCAAACCCAAAATATATACGTAAATAATTCATGAACATGTCGAAAGTTTAAATAAAAATAAATACTGTGATCATAACAATCTTCAACTCGAAGACATCATATTTAACTGAATGATTCGCGTAAAGATTTTCGCAGAAAAACTTCGTTCAAATAGAGAGGCAGCGCTCAAGGGAATTGTAGTTTTGCTAAAGTTAAATACAGGACCGTTGTCTTCAGAGATGTTCAACATTTGTATTTATAAGAACTAATGAACATGTCTGTCTTTATAGTTTTTGCAAATAAAATCTACTTGTGTCCTTGAGTCATGATGCTTTGGTTGAGTGCAAGCAAACATATATATAAGTAACATGGATTGGAGTGATAACACTGGCCATGTTTTCCTTCTGGTCAGTCTTTATGATTTTCAGCTGAAGTTTCATTACCCCTTTGACTGAGAAGCAACTTAAATGATATTGTTAGTATGATTTGCATTCTTCTTCGTTGTTCCCTCACTGCTGAGGATCGCGACCAAATACGACACGTCTCCAAGTTAAGCGGTCTTCCGCAGTGTAAACTGCTCAGTCTATGCTGCCTCAAATAGCCTTCTTAATCGCGTCTGACCATTCTCATGCCGGTCCTTTGCCTTAAGAAGAAAGCGAGAAAAAAAAATCTCACATTATAAAATACTAGCTATTGGCCACGTGTTCGCCCGGGTGGATGTCAAAAATTATTCCACGGGGCCGTACAACCAAGATAAAAAGTATCCTACGTCCCAACCTCGGTCATGGTCAACGGATTTGGATAAAATTTGGCACAAGTGTAGCCGTTCAGCTGTTAAAGGGCCTGCGGAGCATGCGTAGTTCTAACATAATACCAAAATAATTTGTAAATCAAACATATTCTTAAGGTAGTGTGTATTTATTCCGATTGGATTACAGAATATCTAGGCTTCCAAATATATATTTTGTTATGTTTAATTACAAATTATTTTGGTACTACGTTTGTATGAACTACGCATGCTCTGCCGGTCCCTTAAGCTGTGAACAGGTAACAGACAGTTGCTTTCGCATTGATAATATATATTAATATAATAATAGTATATGGATGAGCACGTTTTTCATCTACCTGGCGCAGTATCATGAGCCTATGAGTAGGTTATAGGAAGCTGCATAATAGGATATCATGAATTCCTCAATGCATAGGTATACTCCGCATTCCCTATTCATTCTACCTCTACTGCGTAGGTAGTTTGGTCGTCGGTCTTCTCCCCTACTTCTAATATGTTATTCGAAATATCCATATCGTTAATAAAACAGCCACCTTTTATCCAATAAACAAAATATTAATTAATTTCTTGCGTTTAATTACGCCCAGGTTGTATTGTAAATCGCTGCGCGGTGTAGTTAAAATTTAATAAACCAAGTCCTACGTAACGTTAACGTTGTTTCCTGCGACAGACACGGCGCGCATGTACTGGGTTTCTAGGGTTATTAATTTATTTTCATACATTTTCCAACTCGAGTATGTAGGTTATTGGACGATACGGCTTCTAATCGCATAGCTTTAATGTAATGGGATCAGATAGATTGAACTAACTAAGCTATTCATGGTATCGTTATATTAAAATCAACCAAATAAGCACTAGTCATCGAGTGCCGACAGTATTTACTTTCCCGTTTAAATGCCAACAAATCAATCAACAAAAATATTTTACGTTTACCTTTTTAGCATTCCCACAAACACCCCAATACGAATGCTTACCCGCAAATATCAGGGCAATAAATAACGTCTAATCGTTTGTTAAGACCCCGGCAAATACACGCAGCATTCACTTCCGTAGCACTCGATTTATCTCCGAGGCAAATTCCCTAGAATCACTGCTTCCGCACTACCATTTAGTAGACACCTTCGTACAGAATGTCACACTCTCCCGCTCAAAGATTTATTACTATACAATTTCCTGCTCACACTTCGGAAGTGCAAGAGGATGTTCAAATATTGAAATCTAATGGAATCGAATCTATCAGCACCATGCGACGACGGATTCCGTCTATTGTTGAGATAAATTTCACTTTATCGTAACCAGTGGTGAATTTATTGTAAGATCCTATTTTTGGAGTCGGTCTCTTGAGAGTTTTGTCTCCGAAGTATTTGTTGGAATTGACAACATTAATTCTTTGCTGAAGGCGACATCCTGCTTTACGTATTTGTTACTACCGGGACACATCCAAACTTATCGATTGTCTCAAGATTTCTAGTTCGGGTTCGGTGAATGTAAATCTAAGAAGCAATTTCCTTTATTTTTCTAGTACGAAGAGTCTGGTTGGGTTCCCCGAACGTATATCAGCAAGATATTTGTGTTTGTATTCTTGGGTATAAGCAAAGAGCACTGAGCCAAGAACCATCTTTATCTTTTATACAAATCTTTGGCATGTTTGCCAGTAACGACTGGTATTTTATATGTATGATCGAGACGAACAATTAGGGATCTTGTGTTTTATATATTTTATATACACTTTGTCCGCGATTTTGCTGTGTCGTGCAATAAACTTTATTGATACTTCAGCCTTTAAAGACTTCAAAACTGTCTTAAGTAAATCGTCGTAAAGACTATTTTTGCATAAAAAATAAAACGTAAGACACATAATCCAAATCAGTGTTCTAGAGACTTTTATTTCAGTTTTACTTAGCGTCAGTTTTTATTTAATACTTTCATTGTTAGATTACGACGTCCCGTACCGCATTAAAATTTATCACGCGAAACTTTGTAAATTAATCCATATACCTACGTCTAAAATATAAGCGTTCCCGTGCAGCGATTTAGCTGGTACTTTTATGAATCCGCAAGGGGGCGCTGACTCCGCCGTGACTCTGTGACCCAATTCTGTGCTCATTAACGTGTGGCCACGTTGCACCGGACACCACAATGCAATGGGTTACTTATTCAGTGCACGGAGGGTTTTTTCGATGCAAAGCGCAACATTCCACGGAAGTGACTGCAGTCAGACACGAATTTTTCATATCGGAATCGGATGCAACGTACAGCTTTTGGTAAAATGAGAGATTTTTGGGAAAACGAATATGGCCTTGTAAACTGTTGCTGAGCTTGCCAGCTGCCTACTTAATACAATTTTTTTCTCAGCAAACCAGACGCAGGAGTGAACAAATAGTCGAGCCCCAGATAAACTGTGAGATTAATCTCTGTGTTAAGACTTGGATTACTTAAGTGATTTTATAGTCTAGAGACAAACATCAAAGCTACGGTGTCCTTAACAGACTCCTGCACCACTTTATATAGTGCTTTATGAACTTGACTTGAGCTTCTGAAATTAGTCGTAGATATGTATTTTTGTGAATATTTAAAAATGACGTATGCTTATCAAAACTTGTCAACGGTGGTGCTGGTCTCGAGAATTCAATGTCCTCGGCATGTTATTAAAATTAATCATCTAACATGAAACAGCACCCGCGCAGACCGTGATCAGCATCACTCCAACCTGCAAACCTTTGCAGACCATAGGCATTTAGATAATTTCTGATAGATATGTTATCGGACGGAACGGCAGTTTCTCCTCGCCAAATCGAGCAAAACAAAAGGCATAGCCGTACCATCTTTTCTCGAAGCCATTCAGGAACATTTCGACCCCCTGTAACTTCGTTGTGGATAAGCTAAAAGCCTGAATTTTCAGTGACCCAAGTGACATAAATTTGTTCCTGTGGTTTAAGAAGTATTGCAGATCCAACTTTCTTAATTTTGTCACTGACATACTCATCGATCATCAAAATTCTAAGGTACTTATTAGCAGACACACAGCTTAATAACCTTATAATTTTTTCCTGGATAAACTTGGCCAGGCTAAACTCTAGCCTATAAAGCAAGGAAAAATGTAAATATTCCGACTTGCGGAAGATCGATCTCACAACGTTTTGCGGTAGAAGAAATTTTTGAAATTTTTTTTCGTGTTAATTTTTTGATAGGATGGCAAAATTAACCTACCAACATAATAAATATTTGTACACATATAAGAAACCCACTCTACAATTTAAGATACCACTGGGACAAAAGATGTGGTGTCCAAAGTTTTGCAGAGGACCGCACAACTGAGAGTTTGTCAGGGATTCAAAAATCAATAATGATACTGCAAATATGTATATGCGCTGCCAGATTGCTCGGCCAAGTTTTTTTTTTGTTACAAAATCTGCAGCATCTTTTTCCTTTTCTTTGTGTTTCACAGCTTGGTTGGGAAAACAAACAGCTGATAGGTATCGTTTATTATTCCATATCACTGTGGAATGAAGGTACAGGCTCTTCTTAATTATAATTAGCTATGTAAGAAATTCTGGGAAATATTCGTGCGTAGGTGCTCTATTGTAATTGGTCGCGTGGGCAGCAACAGATGCGGCTGGCTGAGCCTAAGCTGGCTAAGACAGCAAAATTTGCCGTAAATCAGAAGAGGCCTGTAATCAGCAGTGGGTTGAATGTGGGCTGAATTAATAGATATGTACTGTAATACATGTGTATACATAGCTATGTTTTTATAAATATTTAACAGGAATAGCGGCTCGGGAAGGTGGTTGTCATCTATTCTGTCGACATCGCAAATTCATCATATCGTATTTTTAGAGTCTAATATAATAAGATACTAAATAAATACACTGACATTTATTTAATTGATGTTAATAACATATTTAATCATTGTTGTTCAATTTTGTACTGCTTGCCCTACAGGTTCCGTAATGGTACCTTAGCTTTTAGCCATTGTAAGATCTTTAAACATCATGAAATGCAAATAAAGATATGAATATAAATGAATACGTTCATTGAAACTACGTATCACTTACTTAATAAAGAAACAAAGCGAAAATTGACAATAAATAACTACTAGGTTGGTGGTGTTCTACACCGTAATCTCCTCTCAAGGAACTTGGTACACCACTAATCCTGAAATAAATTACACCGCTGTTGTAGGTACTCAACGTTTAGTATCTGTATTTGCGGAAATACACTCGTTGAAGACGTCTGATATATGAGACAGAAAAGCTTTCTAGCCAATATGGTCTTATGTAACGTCTATGGGTAATTCTCATAGAGTATTTTGTATGTTACGTAGTGCTATAAGAAATTTGTCTATAGGTACTTTATTTTGTGCTGAGAACTAGGGCATTAGGTCAAGAAGATTCTGAATATTATTTGAAGTATCTATGGTGAGCTATAATGTAGGGGTTGGAAATAATCGACCTTTTAAAAAAATAACTATGTATCTTTCTAAATTAAAATCATTGAAATGACTTGAAGCCAAGACCAATGCAATGTATTACTACCTATCCAAACACATCTGTCTATCTATCATATTTTTGTCACTTCATTTCCCACACACTTTAAATAGTTCTCTACTGATGTTGGCAGTGCTTTCGGTAAATTCAAATTCAAAAGTATTTTTTTCAAACTAGGCTGAGAATCAGCACTTTTCAAACGGCAAAATTACATAAGACAGTCCCCCAAAAACGCCCGCCCGTCACCACTTCCTAGTGCTTTAGCTGGGAAAAAGTGACGTAAGTTCAGTTAGAGAAAAAAAAACTTGATTCTATACAATAGTATGCAAAATACTTTACATTACTCAACACATTAAATAAAATTACACACGCCAATATACCAACAAAAACAGAAATCCGAAATCAATAATCAAGCTAAAATAAAAACTAAAAACGTAAACAGAACTTAATACCTGAATAAAAGCATAAAAGGCGTGCCCGCTTATATATAGTTATATATAGCTGTAACTGGAAGTTATAAATCATAGACTAGGACCATCGAGGTAAAATAAATAAACAGTTAAATACTAATAACAATAAAAAAACCAGGATCAGCAATACGACCAGTCACCACAAGCAGCACCCGTTCACGAGCGTAACGCAAAAATCATTAAGGGAAGGAGGCAACCCGACCCCCGACGCTACCGCAAGCAGTGACATCTAAGGGAGCATAACGAACTTGCTGCCGGTTACTAGGCAAGATATGATCAATTGTCGAGGTCGCTAGCTAACCACATATTGCAATACACCTCTAAAAAAACATTCCAATTAGTAGATTACGTGAACAATAAATTAAAATGTTCACGAGCGTAACGCAAAAATCATTAAGGGAAGGAGGCAACCCGACCCCCGACGCTACCGCAAGCAGTGACATCTAAGGGAGCATAACGAACTTGCTGCCGGTTACTAGGCAAGATATGATCAATTGTCGAGGTCGCTAGCTAACCACATATTGCAATACACCTCTAAAAAAACATTCCAATTAGTAGATTACGTGAACAATAAATTAAAATAAAATAAACAAATATATAACCTGTCAGTAGGTAAGCTAATTCTAGAGAGAGAACATAAACATTGTCTTGAGTTAATCACAGCGACCAACTATTCTTATCGTTTAAGTAGTCGTTGATAGAATAGTATGCCTTTGAACAAAGGTTGGATTTTACTTTAGCTTTAAACGCATTAAAAGGCAAATCTAGCAAAGAAGAGGGTAGCTTGTTATAAAAGGTTATACCAAGCCCAATAAATGAGTTGTGAACCTTCAAAGCGTCATGGTGGAGAGAAAACTCCAATCTCCAATAGCATTTTGAGAGGTCTCCCATGCGTTAAATATGTGTTTCAGCAGAGCAACCCGCATATGTGGTCGAACGACCCTTTGTAAAGCTATATTGTTCATCATGAAGGAGGCCGTTTAAATTAAAATGTCTTAGCAACTGCTTGAGTATTAACTTTTCAAATATTTTGGTAAATGCAGATAAGATAGAAATAGGCCCAAATTTGCCAACGTAATTTTTATTACCTGATTTAAATAGTATGACTTTACTACTCTCTTCATGAGGTCAGGAAAGTTCCGAAATTAACACATTTGCTTTTGAATAATTTTTGACATACTCTAGGAAAGGAGTATCAAACCTATATTTTTTCAAAACATATAACTCGTATAGTGTCGCTCTAATTTTATAAATACTTGGATTAGCATTGGTTAAAGCCAACAGAGGTGCCATTAATGTTAATGGTTTTGGTCTTGAAAGTAGATTGGTACTCTTTTTGCACAACATCAAAAAGGGCTCCATAGATTTCAGTAGGATTATCGTGTTCTACTATAGATGGTGTATTTCTATGACACAAGCTCGTCCTTCCATCTTCGCTTTTAAAATTATTATTATATTTATTTCTGTTATACCAAACGTTTGTACCTATCTTGCAAAATTACGCACATCTATCTATGAAAATAACACATTGTTCCCAGTACAGTTTATAAAAGGAGAAAATGTAACATAATATTTTATTGTTTGTTTCAGGTAATGGCGCGTGTAAAGTCTCACTTGCTGTTATTTATGTACGTATTGGTTGCTTAATTTCCTGCTAGGAAACCAACGGTATGAATAATACTTTTGTTTTTGTCTTTATAATACATTTTTTTATGTTGGTTTTGTGAATAAAAGAGATTTGACATACGTGTTACGTCTGTATTCCCGGAAGGTTACAACACATTGTCGATGACAATATCTATTCAGTCTCATGAAAAGGTGGACCGAAAAGGAACGTGTTGCTATTTATTTGGACACAATTCTATAAAACTCCCGGCGGCGGTTACCTACTTGGCAGCTGTAAAACCCCCGGTTCTTTGCTTTTTATATCCACTTTACCCCTGATAGCTTCTTGGTAGTCTCTATAATTCTAGAAGAAGTACTTTGCTCTCAATTCCCTAAAACTTTCACAAAACCCTTAACAATAACCTTTTAACTATCCCTCTTGACAAAGACAATCTTTGTTTATATGTCAGTGGCAGTAAAACAACAAATATCTTATTCATGACGTCGTCATAACACGTTATCCGTACTTATAAACTTGCCTCTTGTGTTACACAGGCTTATTTTGTGACTATGCGCCCACACACATTCACTTTTCGGGTAAGTATCTTATGTATTTGTTTAATGACATGGCAGAAAGTGGGAAAGGTACCTACAGGCTTCTTTAGTACTTATAGTTCAAGAAACTTATTTTCTCATGTGCCTATAAGAACTAATATTAAATGAATTAGAGAAAGCAAATCTTATGTGTCTTATAAATACAGTACTTTTAGCATTGAAACTTCGAGATTAAGGCGGCCCATCTGCAATACTTGATTGAATCCAACGATCACATTGGTAGATTGCATTAAATTGATCCATTATTATTTTCACGCAAAACATTGACGGCCCATAAGCTTCAATGTTTTCGCGTGAGTAAGACCTGTGCAATACTTATCCTACACGGTGCAATTAAAATATGGTTCAATAAAATGTAATTCGCTCAAATATTTGTTCAAATTGTTCAATCATTGCACAATCTTCAATATTAACCCCTAAACCAGGGATCACCGATTAGTTTCATTGGGCATCCATTTTTTTTAAATAATGATGTCGTGATCCGTTTGGTGGACGAAAACAAGCAAAAAAGATTTAAAAAATGAAACCCTGAAAGTAATAAACAAATACTTAGTAATGAAAATAACAAAGTAAGTATTTAATATGAATGTGAAAAATTACATTATTTACTTTGAACTGTTTATCTGTTTGATGTCTGGAGTAAAAGCTAAAACTCAAGAATTTTTATTTTAATATTTTTAGATTAAGCTTTAGTTATAAATTTTATTGTTTAGGTACTTAAGGTCCGCACAAAATAGGTCGGCGGTCCGCCATTTGTTGACTCCTGCCCTAACGGTCTAAAACATTGCGCAATTCGTGATATTGTGCAATATAATTGATTGTTTAGGGCCCGCCTAAAAGGCTCACACTTTTCAGTGACAGACGACGTTCTACGAATCTGAACTTTTTGTAAGATTCGATGTGTTCTATATTTAGAGCCGCGTGTCTACCGTAATAAATTAGTATTTGTTGATAGTTCCTTCCTTATCAATTTAATTGTATTGCATTGCTGAATATGAGGCCCAAAGTTCGATTTCCAAGTCGGGCACAGTGTTACCTATTGAGTTTTCCCTTTGGGGAATTCTCAGTAGCAGCCCGGAGTCAAGATTTGTGCCCGGTTGATGGCATTAGGCTCGCCCCCTATTACATGGTACTTAAATAGAACTGGGGAAAGTTGAGTGTTCTATATACCTACATACCTCTGCCTCATCTTTCGGGTATTCGAGGCGTGATGTTGTGTTATGTTTGGTCTGAACTCAAATTTCATAAGAAGATGGTGGTTGAAGTCTTGCCATGATGAGTCGGTCTTCATTTGTTTTGAGACTTATGTGGTTCTCCTCGAAGTTTCGTTTGTGTTTGTCTTAGTTCGGTGGTCTCATTATTATGTGAAAGTTATTTACCTTCACTTTTGGGATATAGTTTGAGGGGCATGAGTTGAATATGAAATGTTTACTATAAACACATTAATTAGTTTTATAAGTATTATACAATCAGCGCTACGCGCACTTTCAATACCGGGCATAAAGGGCGTACCTATCGCCCTCCGTGCCTCGGAAAGCACTTTAAGCCGTTGGTCCCGGCTGTCAGTCTTGAATCTCTGACAGTCGTTACGGGTCGTCAGAAGCCCGAAAGTCTGACAACCAGTCTTACCAAGGGGTATCGTGTTACCCAGTAAATGGGTTGTGGAGGTCAGATAGACAGTCGCTCCATGTAAAATATAGTTATTCAGCTGCATCCGGTTAGACTGGATGCCGACCCCAGCATAGTTGGGAAAAGGCTAGGCAGATTGATTTTCGATGTTTATATGTACCTGGTCAACCGAGCTCTACTCGGGTGAAAATAGATAAACATATCGTCCAGGTATACCAACGTTGTATCACATTCCCGAGGCTGTGAAAATAGAGAAAATGAATTATCCCAGATATCCAGATAGAGAGACCTACCTAGATCGATTTTTCGCCCCCTTAAACCCCTATATCGCAATTTTCATCGAAATTGTTAGACCCTATATATATGTCAAGGTGTTTTTTTTATATCCCACAACTCTAGGGTATTAATGAGAGCATGTCAAAGAATCAAATATACAGGATGGATTTTTGAGATGGGGCAGTAAGGACAGCTACCTGAACCGATGTAACTACAGAAAAACTAAAGCTGATTCTCAACCCTTTTACCCGACTCCGGCGAAGCCAAAAAAGGAGGGTTATGTGTTTGACCTCTATATATGTATGTATGTCCGTCTCTATGTTCCCTCGTAACTAATAAACCACTGAACCGATTTTGATGAATGATATGTCGTTAGATTCGTTTTAATTGCACGAGCGTCACTGGTCGGGATTTTTAGTTTTTTTTTATAACCGATTGTCTATCCTTCTCAATCCATGCCAGCTATGCCATGCAGACTAAAATCTCTACAGTACCTTCTAGGTATGTAAAGTTGTAAAGGCTAACAATTTTATTCAAACCAGTATTAGACTTCGTTCTCAATTTGTATTGATAAAACTAGGGGACAAGAAAACGAGAAACCTTAAAAACGTACAAAAATAGTAAAGCTTATTCATTCCTTTTCATGATATTTTGATAACTGGTTTTAAATGTAAACGTTTAGATTTCAATAACACTCGACCCAGAATTGGAGTTGAATTAAATTCGAGCCGATTACCTAACTATTGAGCACATTCAATAGTAAATAGGAATCAATTTGTAGAATGCCGTGACTGATGCTATAAATCATAGGTAGCCCAATATTTGGAGGACTAAAAGATTAACTCAGCGAATTTAGTTTGTTCAAGCCCTTTTACTCTCGGTACACAGAATTTCAATTCAGTTTCGATTCAATTTAACCTTTGGTTGGGCCTAATAGTGTGGGCTTTTAGTTGATCTGATTGACAGTTGTGAAAGGACTTATTACAGCCGAATTGGACTAATTTGAAACGGACCGATTTGTTCACTATTTGATCATTGAAACTCAAACTCAAAGCATTTATTTCAATTAAACCATTTACAGGCACTTGAATTGTCAAGGGGTCGGTCAGTCAGAAATATGAAGCTAGTTGCCCATTCCAAAGCGTAGTAGGTACCTTTGGAAAAACTACGGACAAGAAACTCTTTAAAAAAATGTAGAAATTTTGAAATGAATACATATATCAATGTTACTGCCGGTGGCCATGTATGTATGATTTTCATTTCAAAATATATGAAACTTCGTTATGCTCAAATGTAGAAATTATACATATTTGAGTGTTTATCATCGAATAACTTCAATAACACCTAAAGATTCATTCTTATCTCAAAATTATATCACTAAACTAAGACTGTTTGCAATCAAAGGACATAAACTGAATAAGAAACCCCAAATGTAAAAGAACTCTTCTAAAATACAGCCCATCGATTGAGTAATGCTATTTGTTAAACTTGTCCCACTTAATCAGGCTTCCAGAAAGTTCCAAGTAAGTTGTAAAAGTGGGAAAAACAAATTAACTTAAGGTAGAAAAGTTTTTGGGTCTTTCGTACAATAACTGTATTTCAAAGTGAATGGTTATGCTAAGTAGGGTGTGTGTGTTCGACGTATCGATTTGCCAAGTTCCGAAGTCTGGATATCCAGAAATATGGTTTTAGGAACTTTTCTTTGAGGAGTAAAACCTTTGAAAGAAGACAATTTTAATTAAATAAAAAAACCAGCGAGGCTTACAGTAGTCGCATATGATGATAACATCTGACATCTCACCTTAGTAATAGGTTAGCAACATTAAAGGGGTGAGCCCTCGTCAAGGTCGTTTCTGAAGGCCAACTCTAGCACGGCGCGCGCTCATTGGTCAAATCAAATAGCGCGCGCTTTCCCAGCTTCCTGTTACACACTTCCGTCGCTTTTCATGAAATCACTCCCACAGATTGCAGGAAAGCGAGAGGAAAGACTTCAAAAAGTCTGCTCAAACTAAAACATCGTCCGAATTAAACCGTGTTAAGACGAAAATTTATACTCTTAATCTAATAATCAAAGCTAATTGGGAACTGAATGCTACGAAATAGCTAAGTTTGAATCGAAGGCAGAACTATAAAATGCAAAATACATTCAAAATTGAATTTCCGCTCACATGTTCTCTTAACAAACTATTGTTTGTTGCTGCAACGTTTAATAAGCAAGTCGTGTGCAGACGCGCCGCCCACATTAACAATTCGCGTCCTGCGCTCTCGGTTCTGTTACGTTCCACTTTTCAGCAACAGAAATCGTCAAAGTTCCTTTAACATTAAGAAAACTAAATACGTAAATTGGAACGTAAGATGAAAACGAAATTTTGTTGGCTAGAGACGCTTTGTAGACATCATTTTGTCAAACGGTTCAATTAACTGCTTTAATTTGGTACTTCTACAGTCTTTGACAGTAAGTTAATACAATATCCTTTTGAGAGTACGTTGCTTGTAATATTATGACCATTAGGTCTTCAATTTAAATTAACTCTGGCCTTTTCTGAATTTCAAAGTTTATTTGACATTCAGATACGCTCATATTATCTGGACGCAAACAATCCCCAACGGAGCTAAAATTTTGGCCGGCGCTTATCTCTGCGTTTAAAATTAAAATTTATGAAGTAACCCGAAACATTTTAGACGTCTTTTGCTCTTTAAAATATAATTTGTTTGAGACAATTCAGGTTGTCGTTTGAAAGGAAAACTCAAGCGCAACGGTGTTTGCCGCTTTTCATTGTAGAGTAATTTAATCCTTTGTGATTTCTACAATGTACCTACTTAAACGTGGCGTTTTAATTCGTACTTCTAACATTTTTATTTGATAAAATTAAAAACCTTGACGATGTCGGAGAAAATTACCTACCAATTACATGTGTTTGACTAATTACGATGTTTATCCAGTCTTACAAATAGTCTAAAGGCGATCAAAATAATTCCCGCCATTACAATCAATAACAAAAATGCGTAGGTAACTATTACAAATTATTCGTGAGGTTAAATTCCGAACCCGAATTCAATTTACGTAAAGGCAAAGCGTTAAACATCGAATAAATTATGTTTAAAGCCAACCGAAGGAGAGAGAATTGTTGAGGCTTTCATTGTTTACGCGACCTGATTTTTTCTCCTCTCCAAATAAAACTGTTGCGTCCAAGCCTTACGAGTATTTTCTTCGTGAACACTACTGAATTTTATTGTCCTTAGTATCTCGTTTGCAATGTTTATGATATCGTGAGCTGGGATTGCAATCGCTTTGAATTCGTTTTGCACTTAGCTGGTGCAGAGCTTTTCATTAGAGATATTGCGCTTTTGACTGAAGTAATCTTGCGGATTAGTTGTTCTTTCTTCTTTCAATATAGCCTAGTCGTGGTTGAATTTTTTATTTTGTTACCTGTTTATTTTTTTACTGTTTGTAAGTAACGCTTTTAGTAGTGCTTTATGTATGTATTTATTATATCTCCTCCCTTTAAATCTATCCAAAGGTTGTCTTTAAAATATCGATTTTAGCTATAAGTCCGCTCATTGTGTCACCCTATGTAAAATTTATATATTTATGTCTAATTCGTATGGTGGACATAATAAAGAGTATTCTATTCTATTCTATGATTTAAATGTAATCGAACGAACATGGAAAATGGGATTATAATCAAACTAGCGACCCGCCCCTGCTTCGCACGGGTGCAATATACTGATGCACACGTGAACATCCCAATGTTAATACGGTTAAAAACAGAATGCAGTAAGAAATTGCGGAGCAAAAAAAAATATATACAGTACCAAAATATCGTTCTGATCACCTATTGTCTATGGATGGTCCCACTATTTTGTTGAACTGGATATATGAATAATATACTGGTCAAAATAGCTTCGGAAATAACAATCTTTTTGTTATGAAATTCTGAAAGATATAAATGATTACTTTGGCTCATCCTTAGAAGATAGAAACATGCTATCGCGGACTTTTCTGTTGATTTGGTTAAGATATACAATCCAGTAGAATATAATTTTATTTTCCTGTAACGGTTTAGTTAGCGCACGCCATGTAAAAAGTGCATTTTTCACGACTTGACAAAATGTTAAGTTTCAGTACTACGTTTACGTTTAATATAAAAGAATTATATTTATAAACCTTTCGGAATACATTCTCTAAATGATGTTGAAAACCTCATCAAAATCCGTTGCGTATTTTAGAAGAACAACGCGGACATACAGATAAACGCAACGTTATTTAAAGTCGTGTTCAAAACTGAGTCTTTATTAAAACATGATTAATTCTAATTGTCGCTAGCAATGTGCCGTGCTTGTATTTACGTACGTCTTTCCACCAGTTTGACTGTTGACTGCTCGAAATTATGAACAGTTATATTATACGTGTTTCTTTTACAACCTCCACTGCAGTAGAATGGTCGCCAGGGAAAACTCCACTCTCGCGGTAACAAATAAACTAGTTCTCAAGGATGCAGTGGTATAACACTAAAAGTGGCCGTTCCAAACAATTTATTTTGAAAACGGTTGTAAACACTCTTGTTTTAAATGTGGACTACTGTACAGAACTGTTCTCCTGGTAGATTGTTCGTCAGTATGTGCTGGTTTTATTGATTTACAAAAGCATTTATTTGACAATTCTCGCCTCATATTTCGGGATTGTTTCATTTCCTTTTCTTTCGACTATAACTCTGGCTGCGAAAGTTTTTGCATTTAAACTAGAACCTACAATAGTGCATACGTACGGAGCAAGCTGGAAGTTCTATGAATAAATTATGGATGACTCCATAATTTATTGTTCCAAGATACTTCCAATAATTAAGTAATAACATGGGTATGCCTAGAATTCGCTATGAATGAATTTCTCCTTAATATCCGTTATTAGCCCCTTAATTTCCGAACATACAAACACCATTATGTCCTTTATTACTCTCAACCAGCTCTTAGTAGTCGTTATGTTGCAAAATAAATTCACAGCCTTAGAAAGTGGCCCATGCTTAAAATGTGACATAAAACCGTAATTTGTTTGTTGATATAATTTGTGGTTAAAATCTATCCTTCAGCTCTGCTAATGTAACACAATATCAACTTTGCAGGTTTTCGTGTCGAGAATCAGAAAATGTCAACATATTGTACCTATAGTAAGAATCCAAAATGGTATCCTAAGATCAACCCAAACCAAAACCAAAACCATATTACTGAATTTTTAAACTCGGCAGCGGTGGTAAAAAGGCTGAAGAGGATTCACATTCTAAAAGTGGGAGTTGCAGCGCTGGCTGCTCCACCACAACGCCGGTTTGACATGGAATGAATCCGCTTATGGTCCGATGACCGATTGCAAATCAAGCGTCGTCGTAACACCAATGGATAATAAGATTTAATGGCTCGAAATGTCAGCGTTACACCTTTGGATAATAACAAATCTGCGTTTTTTCGAAGCCTTGCCCAAAACTCAACAAGTACTTCCAAATGTGCCGACGTTTGTGGCACATGTGCGGTACAGAGGCCTGGACGTCCGAGGGGTTAAGAGGAAAAAAAAGTAGTAGTCGACCGTAATTGCTATATCACCCTAAGATTGAATGTTATTTGCACGTTGTAAAGCAGCAAAGGTCTATTAGACTATGATCTTAATGAAGTTGCAATTTTCTGCGATTGTTTGTGAAGAGTGATAAAGCATTTACGAGGTTGACTATAGGTTCAGAGTTATTGAAACAACATTCCGCATTACACATCATGCAATCCAATTCTAACTTGTTCTCAAAACTATACACTGTTTCCATCTTCGCTAAAATATTATCTATTATCTATATATATAAAAATGAATCTCTATTTCCCTTGGTCACGGCATCACGCGTGAACGGCTGGACCGATTTCGCTAATTCTTTTTTTTGTTGGGTTCGTTATTCTCAAGAGAAGGTTCTTAGGATAGGTAGGTGAAGGTAGGGTAGGTAGGTATGTAAGTAGGTAGGTATGTCGGTAGGTTAGGTAGGAATAAAAAAATACTAAAAAATAAAGAAATACTTACAGTATGTAGGTAGGGTAGATAGGGCAGGTAGGGTAGGTAGGGTAGTAGGTAGGTAGGTAGGTAGGGTAAGTAGGTAGGGTAGGTAGGTAGGGTAGGTAGGGGTAGGTAGATAGGTAGGTGTGCCAAAGATAAGTACTTAGTGCTACCCGTGCGAAGCCGGGGTGGGCAGCTAGTATTATATATTTTCTGAATCTACAATGCGTTAAAACGTCGCTTGTGAAATTGAAATTCGAGTTCGAGTTCACATATTATACAGGGTGGCACATTTAGATCGGTCAGTATGGGAAAGTCTGAAACTATAAGACATACTCAGATCTCTTCTTAGGAACCATGTCATCGATTTTACTAACAAGAACAACTGCATTCATACGTACAACCATTTTTTTCAATACAACATTCAACTCGTTTAGATAACGATCTTACTATTGCGTTTTGTATCTTCAGGTGGTGAATTAGCGTTAAAATGAACTCTATGACTGCTTTTAGGTCTTCAATGGTGTCGTAGCTTGTTTTGTACACTTCATCCTTAACGTAACCCCACAAGAAATAGTCTAGTGAAAAAAGTGGTGGTCATTTCGAAAACTTACTAAAATAAATTAAAGGATATGAAAACAATGCATTTTTTTCATTTTAGACATCATGTTTCATAGTAACATTTACTGCTTAAGACCTACACAATCGATACCTAAATAGAAATAGTGTTAGCTTTATTTTTCAAAACGTACGGGTTCGATTCCCGAACTGAGTACAAGTTTTTTTTAAATGTATGAATGCAGTTTTTCTTGTTACTAAAATCGATGACATGGTTCCAAAAAGAGATCTTCGTATGTCTTACAGTTTCAGAATTTCCCATACTGACCGATCTAAATGTGCCACCCTGTAGAGCCTCAAACTTCCAACGACCTAATTTCTCTGACACAATTTACTTGTACAACCTGACAACTATTAACAATAATACGGTCTCTAAACGGTTACGGTTCCGAAGGTAACCTCACTGCTACAGTTGCCGACTGTCGAAATTGTAACTACCTGCTTTACGATCCTGGTTTATATGTTCACGACGATGAATTTATATTGGAAATGTCTCTGGTGAAGGCGCCCCTTTTTTTTTTGGTGGGAAATTGTCAAATAACTCTTACTGACTAAAACCCACCCATGTTCCTACAGTTGCCTGTACGTTGCCAGGGGCCACGGTATCCCTTTCGGACTTTCCCGTAACCCCGGCAGGCATCGGTCCTTTCAGACCCATTCAGTTCTGCTGACATCTCTTTGAGGCGCGCGTGGAACACGAAGCGCCGTCGACCCGGGCCTGGTCCTTATGGGACGGCGAGCTACCCATTGCTCACCGACCGCAAGCCCGCGCCTACGGTGGCCGGGAATCGGTCTGCGATTCCCGACGCCCAGGGCGTCTCCTGCGGCGGCTAGGGGCTTGAGGGCGCGAAATTTGCCTCCCTCATGCGTTCCGCCTCCTCCTTTACGAGCATTACTGCTTCGCAGAAGGAGGTGACGGCCTCCCATGCCCTCTCGCTCCGTACCATGGCCTGGACCAGAGCCGGACGCGAGAGATCCCCGCCACCGATCGCCTCCACGAGGACACGGCGATGCTCTGCCCAAGCCGGGCAGACCTCCACCGTGTCCTCCGGGCGATCCACGCAGTGATGACACCCGGGCGTTTCCTCCCGCCTGATACGAAACAGGCCTGACAGAGTAAACTGGGAACACTCACTTGTGAAAAATATCGATTATTATATATACATATTATAAATTGAAGTCGCTTTTCGTGTCCGTCTGTGTGACCGCGTTGTTCTTCTAAACCTCGCAACGCATTTTGATGCGGTTTTCCCATTCATTTAGAGAATTTATTCCGGAAGGTTTATGAGTATATACCAATAATATTAAACTTACTAATAATAAAGAAATCTCGATGTTTTGTCAATTCGTAAAAACCGTGCGAAGCAGGGCCGGGTCGCTAGTTTGTATTTATATTTCAGCGTCCAGCTTAATGACTTAATATAGGCCATTAGCAAAAAGACCACAGCAATATTAATTAAGATCGTTACTTGAAACTGACTTTTCGAACAAAAAAAAGCCTTTTTTCGGTCCATCTGCTGCTACGCGCCAAACGTCATTAATCCCGAGCAATTGCTCATATTTTACCACGTTATATCTCCCAAAATATTAAACGGGAGATCTGAAACAGATGGCCGGCTGCATCATCCACAAACGACATCGCTCGTTTAACATAGAGACAAACTGAATTGTAACAAGTGGAACCGTTAACTTGCTTTGTAAACGAACGTTAATTAATAACTTTGCAGTCCTTTCCCCGTTTGTGGGACGACTGTTTTTCTTTGTTTTATAGTTTTCAGCTCTTTTCGTGTTTACTTTATTTTTAATTCGTTTCGCACCTTTATTTAAATACCTAGGTACAGGAAGTACCTAGGTATTTATACTTTACACAGTTCTATAGAATTCAGGATAATGAAGGTTCTTTACAAAATATGATTTGTTTGATTTTAATTGTTGCTTCCTAAGACTCGAATAATAAAGCTTTTATGTCAATCTCAAACTCTAATAATAAGTCAATGTCTTGTGACATTGACATAAAATCCTATAATTCGAGTTTCTGCCCCAGATATAATTTTATTGTACCTTCATTTTGAATGGATTTTACTTCTACCTATTGAAAATATATGTTTTATAAACTACATATATATAAGTTGTATATCATTGTTTTGCATAGCTATTGCATTATTCAGTTGCCCAGAAACCCGACGTCATTTAAAATAACCCTGTTTGAATAGGTAGTAAAATTGTACCCAATGATTCATTCCTGAATGTTCAACATAACTCCCATACATTTTGCCATAAAAAGCAGCAACATCAAATAAAATACTTTAATAACACCATGTGCACCACGACGGTCGAATCCCAAATTGCGGTAACCGTACGCCCAACGCGCGTGGGGTATTGGAAGGAAACTAATAAAAATAAAACGCCATATGGACGGGAACAACAGCCAGCGTTTGCGTGCCGTGTGACTCTTTTAACAATAATATTTTGGAATATATGGGCCACAACCACAAGCCTTTTCCTCTAGAGAACAAACGTAAGTGTGATAAAACCACCTAAAATATTTCTTGCAATTTCCGACAATGCGTATGCAATTTGAGCCTTACGTAATAAAACATTAAGTTCAAAAACAGAAAGCTTTCCAACATAAGCAGCAGCCACTTTGTACTTGTAAGTCTATCGATGAACATAGTGACCTGTTTACAAAATACTCAGGGACCCAAGCATTCCACACAATACATTCTCTCCTTCATTCCTGTAGGTATATCTGGAATTGGAACGTTATCAAGTAGGTACAGTCACGGACTTTAATTGATGAGCCACTTTTAAACTTTTCAATTTTGCAGTTTTATACAGTCACGAGATTACACGATTAAACACGAACTCAAACGGCATGCTCGTCAACAAGAAGACAAATTACTAATAATCGGAAATAGTCGTATCCATAGAGGATGAAAGTTGACTAATAAGTTGTCAATGTTATACGTTTAATCAATCTATTTGATATTGACCTCCTTTGAATTAGAGCTCTATAAATACTCGTTATTTCTGAAAAACTATCCGAAGATAGTGACAGTTGGAAACTTGAAATGTCGATGTTAGAGACGATAATTTCGAATTTTGGTGAATCGTAGAGCCATAATGCCAGCTGCAATTTCCGAAGAAATTCGTCATAGAATTGTAATAATGCATCAGCAGGGTCTGTGTGCAACAGTTAACATCATCTTGGACGCTACGTGTTCGGGTAAAATCGTGGGTCCGAATTTTTCCGAAGTCAAAATGACCAATCATAATTTCTCCATACGCTAATGTTACTATCGCTACGCTAAAACAATTGTCGCTAGGTTACGGTTGCTAGACCTGCAATTGGTTGACTTTGGGTAGTCACTCTGCTGTCAAGTTTGTAGTTCTGGCTCTCAGGTTAGCCAACCGTTAATATTGCATGAAATTTTCTTCTTCTATCATACGAAGACGCATGACTCTCCGTGTCTGGATGTACGAGTATAACCGACTAAACACGATTTGCATTAGACGGCTAAAATACGAACAGTGGCAAGTGGCTCATCAATTAAAGTCCTTGACTGTACCTACCTAACTACATACCCAATAAATGTAGGTAACTACTTATTTTCTAACTGTTCAAAAATGAACTGTACCTACCAGTCAAGTGCCTCTGAATGTTTGTTAAATATACATATTTTATAAGGTTTTACGTATGGAGAAGAGTTGATGAGAATCTTGGGAAGTTTTTGTTTAAGTTTAGATATTAAATATCATCTATAAAACGTATAACGTTAAATGCGCAAAACCTGAAAATAGTTCGATCAGGATAACGAGCAGAATCAATTGAACCACTTTTTAATATAGGTCACATTTTTCAAAAAATCTTCATTAAACACGTTGCCGTGTCTATTTATTAATAAGTCAAGCCATCACATGCGCAAACCCGCCAAAATAGGTAAACAAACACAAATTGGTCGACAGCTTTTATTTCAGTGTAAATACGAATCTTCTAGAAACTAAAACAGCACATAAACATATACACATACTCTGGCCTGCGTTCGCCTGTTCGCAGAATGGTTGATTCCTACAATAGGACTTTTGAACATATAGACATTTTTGCGTGTGCCCCTATATGTTCAAAAGTCTTATACTTAAGGAGCTTTCTGTTATTATGTTATTCTGTATTTTTCTTTTTTTTTGTGCCATTTGTTGAGTATTATATTTATATATATTATATTTAATAAATTACATATTCTTTACATTGTGTATTATATACATCTTAGAATGAAAATGATTTTAATAAATAAGTACTAAAATAAAAAAAAATAAAAAATGTATTTGTGACCCTAGCGATTACTTTTACTTTCACTGTATTGTATCCCATTATTAATCTGTGAACAGCGCTGTGGGCTGCAATATTGTATATATGTTTTGTGTATTTCTTGTTCCTATGTTTTAAATTGTAGCTGTTTGTTGTTCCTCTTGAATAAAAATGAAAATAAAATAAAATAAAATCTTTACAATTTTTTTAATGATTTTTTTTCTCTGAAATAGGTTAATTGAATTAAAAATCAGTTGGGGTGTCTGAGGTTTTGCGCATTTAACGTTACACGTTGGGTATAATAAAAACGTGATATGCTGTTCGTTGGTAAGAACATCACTTCAGAACGGCTGGATCTATTTGATAATTTTTTGTTTTAATAGTTATGGTATGTTTATGATCGTAATAGTCAGAATCACGTTTTAACGAAAAGAAAAATTGGAAAATTAAGGAAAAATGAAAGAATTATTGAAATTTTGACAGTAGTACGTCTGTCAGGTCAGCTAGTTTCTTATAAAAATATTCCGTCTTTACCATTTCGATCTGGTATTGGTTGAACAAGATGTAATACGACGCTCTCATAACGAGGAATGCCTCGAAGATTGCAAGCACGCAGCAATAGATTGCTTTCCGTTTCGGTAAAAGATTGTGATCGAAAATCAATCTTAGTGACATGTGAAGGCAGGCATTGCAGTCTAGATCGAAATTCGCGTCAGAATGTCCATTTTTTTTCCATTATTATGATTTTACTCATGCTTATGTTTTGGGATTTCCTGAATAGTTTCGGACATAAAAAGAATTAGAAGCAGGTCCCAGGCAGTCGAATTATATAGCTGAAATAAGTCCTGTATGGTATTAATGGCGCCATGCATTCGCTTAATTTGATGAATTCAAAACAGTAAAATAAAAAGGTGCAAAAGATATTTGTTCACTGATTCCATTAATATTCACTAGCAACAAACTTAGAGTAAAGACTTTCTACAAGTATATATTTCCATATTATTATCATTTTACCTTCTAAAATTCGAAAGTGTCTTAAGAGCGTTTATTCTGATAGTGGGCAACGTCGCAAATACACGAGATTTCAAAATGAGTGATCCTGCTTTTTATCTTGCCTATTTGAATTTCGAATCAGCTTATTTGAGAAATACGGTCTCAAGTTAGTGCCAATGGTTTCGTTAAAATCTACATCAGTCGCAAATGTTTGTGCCAGTAGCAATTAAATAAATTGTTTTGTCGGTCGAGGTCGCGTCTGTACAAAAGAGACTACCAGTCTCCTTGATACCGCTAATTAGACAAACCTAGTGGCAAACAAAGCCTCTCCGGCTTTAGACCTTAATGGAATCTGTAAAATGGCACGTTCCCGGCGTCACTTTAACAAATAATAATGGGCAGGTGCCAGATGAACCTACAATTTGTATATCCTCCCAATTTCCAAACACGAAATGTACCTACTGATTATAGGGAGTCCTTTTGTTACAAGATTTGATAAATGTTTTACAGTTTCTGTATTATCCGATTCTTGGTCGGAAAATTTCTTAACAATTTTCTTCGTACACATAAAGGCGGAGACTGACTTGTAACATTTGTTTGTAATGTATCGAGTCTTTGTAACGCGTTACAGTAGTCAGTGCAGCGAGCCGAGCCGCTCGATGCGAGCGCAGGATCCTCCACTCGACTGTCAGCTATTTCGTGAATTCCTTTCAAACGGAAATTTGAGAAACTAAAATTTCATGGTGCTCGAAGCGAACGTTCGCCGCGTCTTGTGTATCACCGTATTGTAACCAAGCTCGTCGCGAATGATACATTACAAACAAATGTTATAAGTGAGTCTCCGCTTTTAAAAATTAAGAACAAAAAATGTAATAACGATATAGGTACCTACTATAGTAAAATCAAAGAGACCAAGGCCAGCAGAGGGTGAAGACGATTTATAGATGATGATGAATAAAAGAAAATAAGGTACAGTAACTTCGAAGGATAGGTAACTCAGTAAAATTTACCTAGAAGGTATTATTTCCAAATTCAGAACCTGTTTTTTTTAAACTGAAGGAAAAGAGGGCAAGTACTTACGTTTCTCGCATTTATTTCAACAGCATTTGACCGACCGCACCTGAGCACTTCCACTAACCGCACTGAATCCAAATTTTGATATGTGCGGTTCGGTGGATCACTTTATTAATATTATTTTGAATTCCGGAACGGCACCAACGTTAATTTTTTTTTTTGTGATGAGATGTATTTTTTTGTTCAAGGCATAATCAAACAAAACATCGGTACAAATCAGAAAAAGTGCCCTGAAAACAACCACTAATCTCACTGAAATGCTGTTCGGTCAAGTGCTGTTGAAATCAGTGCTCTGAGTGGAATACCAAATTTTTATTTCCGTTTCATATTGTTCTTGCTAAAATTTTAACATCATTAAAAGTTTTCCAAAGTTTTGATTACGGTTGTACTGTCTCGGTTTTTCTTTTAGTCCAAGAAAAACTAATTTGGATGAGATGAATTATGTTCGTTATTTATGTTCGTTGTATTTCTTATTCTGTAAAATAAAAACCGCCATTGTTTTGTGAAATAATAAAAATCCAGTAGGGAGATTTAATTATTTCGATATTCCGCTACTGTAATGCATTCGCATGCTTTATTACATACATGAGTGAAAGCCTCTTAAACCTTTCGAGGGTGCTTTACGAGCTTTGCTCTAGCAATAGTTTTAATTGTATGTTGCTATTCTGAATTCTGTCTACCTTTACCTTAATTACAAACTAGCTGACTCAACAGACGCAATAGTTCATACCAAAAACGACGTTTCGTTTTTCCCGAATTTTCAAATAATCCGGGCTACTTTTCTAATTTTTCTTTCCGTAAAAACCTAACTAGGACTTAAACTAGAAACATTTAAAAACAAAAAACCGTTCTGAAATGATGCGCTTACCAACGAACAGTATTTCATTTTTATTTGTATAGATATTCAGTCATTCTAATCTGTACGTGTAATTTTTAAGTTCTTAAGTCAGGTAAAAGAGTTTCGCTAAACGCCGAGTAAATACTCGGCTCGTGATCGTAAAAACACGAAAATTTGTCTACTGGTGAACCTTTTATTTACTCTCTCGTTGAAAGAGGTCAATCCAGAGGGATTGCTTGATAATGCTAGATAATTAATTACCAATTCTCTGGGAATTAACTCAAACGAAAGGGATTTGAATATGCGTTGGTACCAACATTTTACACGTTACGCGGTATCTCGGTCAAAGAAAGTAGTAAAATTATTTATGATCCGCAGAATATATGTATAAGCTCGAAAAGTTTGTCTGTAGATAACCCAATTGAAAATATGTTTACTTTGCTAGATAACAACGAAAAAAGTAGGTTATAGTAATTAAGCGAAATACAATTGCAGTAGGTTTAATTTGGGTCACCGCAAATATCTCACTGGTGAGAGTGAGGAGAGACGCGCGTCTCTCGAACTCTATCGCCAATCAGCTTCTTAGTAGTCCGGTAATCGTTTCTTATTATAAGATCCTCGGCCTTGAGTAACAGTAGCAGCATTGTGCCAAATGACATCATTGTATGTAGAATTTATAGAGCCATTTAGACCCTTGCCAATCCCGTAGCAATACCTTAGAATGAATAATTCCGCTGTATTGTCAACATAACATGTTTATGGGTAATTATGTAAAAAGCATATCTCCTCTTTGTAATAAAATCGACTCACAAAGACGATCGATATTGGGTTCATTCCTCTTTTTAGTTTATATTAATGATTTACCCCAATTATTTCAAAATCAACCGAAGATGGTGTTATTTGCAGATGACACATCATTGATCTTTAAAATAAACCTATTGAAAGATATTTTTCAGGTCCAAGATTGGTTTACGGTAAATAATTTGGTACTAAATAAAAATAAAACCAAATGCTTTAGATTTAAATTAACAAATGTTAGAAGTTGCGAATGTGACATCATATTGAATGGAGAAAAACTGGAATGTAATAATCATACTCGTACGGTTTTCATAGGAATCACGCTAGACGAGAAATTACAATAGGGATATAAAATCTCTCGCAGGGCAGCTAAGCTCGGCCGCTTATGCTGTTAGAAAGATAAGACAGTTAACAGATGTAGAAACCGCGCGTTTGGTCTATTTTAGCTACTTCCACAGTATTATGTCGTTTGGCATTTTACTGTGGGGTCGGGCTGCTGACATTAAATCCATCTTTATTTTACAAAAGAGAGCTGTAAGAGCCATTTATAATCTACGTTGTCGCGAATCTCTCAGTGAACTATTT
This sequence comes from Xanthia icteritia, assembly GCA_949128155.2. Taxonomy (NCBI): domain Eukaryota; kingdom Metazoa; phylum Arthropoda; class Insecta; order Lepidoptera; family Noctuidae; genus Xanthia; species Xanthia icteritia. Next base: position 6,073,956 of record OX421942.2, on the reverse strand, counting down.
AAAAAGATTAATATTTTGACGGTACCTTGCCAATTTATATATGAAAATATTATGTATGTGAGAAGAAATCTACATCTTTTTAATAAAATAAGTGATAGACATCATTTTAATACTAGAAATAAAGATAAAATAGATCACCCATTTTTCAGCCTATCTCATGTACATACATCTTTTATGGGGTACTGTGTTAAATGTTACAATGGAATACTTTGTGATATATTAGAATTAAATGAAAGAAAATTTAAAACTCATAAAACGTACACTTTCTAAACAAGCATATTACCAATAATCAGACGATTATGTCCAAGATAAAAATGCTTGGAAACATGCTGGTCCTGCTCCATAGGACAATTTAGAATCTAGACAAAATCTAACTGGTTGCTAATTTAATTTTAATAACATTGATTTTACATTCTGTGATTACCTTAACTAACTTATTAGTATTACTTGTTAAAATATTAGGAATATCGTATAATTTTACGTTTGTAAATATGTGAGCACCGTGCATTTATCACATAATTAATTCAATTCATTATTTTTACCTATGTGGTATAGTAATCTTATTCTAGGTGCATCGTCTTCACATATAATTATATAATTAATATATACAAGATATTGTGAAAACATTTAGAAAAAGTAACGGTGGAGTAAGAAACTCCACCGTTACTCTTTTAAAATGTCCATTCTTCTCCATACGAAAACTACCTATTGGAAGGGGCTACTACAATCAATAATTGTTTTGTTGTTGTAAATTTTGACGTTCAAAAGTGCCTTTTTTGTGACTAATTGAAATAAATTATTTGACTTTGACTTTGATCTTAGGCATGGAATAGAACAGACTTGTACTTACGCGTTTCAATGTAATACTAATATATTTTAAAGAAATAGAGAATTTTGAGAGTTTGTATATATGTTGGAGGGTTATCTCTGGAACCATAGCTCCTATTTGAAAAATTCTTTCACCATTTAATAGTACATTATTCCAGATATAGTCTATATATTATGTAAATATATACAAAAAGAGGTACTTACCAATATTAACGAAAAACTATTTTGAATTCATCAAGCCTAGTACTTTTTCTAAGGAAACTACTCAAATTATGTGCACATGTCGTGAACGGGGGGGCAAATCGCTAGTTCTTTAATATAAAGTACAATCGTGTTAACCCTAAAATACAGACGACATTATTGAGACTCGACTTTAAATCTTTTGAAACGACGAAAACTTCACCTGACCCTATTGAAGAAATATTTCATATTCAGATATTGAAATTTCGTGTTCAAACCGGAGAGAAATCAGCGAAGTATTTGAAGAATCCCCCAGTGAGTAATAACTGAGAGAGGGTTGATTAATGACCGTCGCTCGGGGGACGTCAAAAATTTCCCCTGTCCCTTCAGTGTTCCGACACTCATTCCTTTATGTTATGACTTTTTATGGTCACTAAGCTCCATTGTTGGTGTTGGACATTTTTTAAGAGATTGAGAAGGTGATGTACAATCTCAACTCCCAAAAGACTCCGCACCAAACATTTACCCTCTCTCATCAACAAAGTTTGAACATTATTACATCTTACAGAGGATTTTCACCTCGTCAATCCAAATTTATAGGCCCTAAAACGGGTAGTTTAATAATTGCGCGCCCGTGATTTTACGAAGTTCATAATTACAGAGCGGATGAACTACTTTCATGAAAGGTCCTCGTAAAATTAATAAGGCTAATAAGGTTTCACTCGTAAATTTTTTAACCAAAACGTATGGGGCCAAAAACCTGGATACATGAGCAAACACATAACACAAAAATTGTTACGTTTTCGCTGATTTGGACTTACTCCAAGTTCTACCAGAAAACCTTGTAACTAACTTGCAATGCCGAGTAAAATATTGCAGACATCGGACCCAAGGATCTTTAAAGGCATTTCTATTTCTACCGCTACATCTCAAAGGCAACAGCCATGTTACCTTTGAGTGCTACCGCAGCATTGGTAAATATTTACACTTTCAACTTGGTGTGTTTATTTCCGTCTAGATAGATTTAAATTAGCTTGGATGATTTTCTTAAGAGGCATTCGAAATTTCAGTAGGTACCTATTTGCAAATAATAGGTAACAAATCATCAGTTTCAGTTAAACTCTTAAATTTACTTTTTATCCGACTATACTTCTACTAACAAACCTGTCCTTCTGCTAACAAATGGTTTAATGTTGTATACAGCTGCATAATTTCCTAACAGTTAATTCAATAACATGGACCGATATCCAAACTGCTGTGAACTGCATTAGTCTGAGCGTAATCGGTTAATCTGCAGTTCGCCCCGACTGCACATGGTGCATGATCCACAAGTTCCAACTACTAAGTAATGCAGGTCTTTAAATTGAAATCTATCCTGAACGAGCGCCAACTTAAACTGATTCGAAAAGTTTTGCGCTAGTCGACATCCGAAGTCTTCGCTTATTCTGTTATACACATTGTAAGGTGCGGACTTCGAATGAGGTTTTGGCAAAGGAACTACCTGAACTTCTAGAGACAGCAACTTTTGCATTTCGAGAAAACTCCTGGATGCTATTGTCGATATTGACAGCTGGTCCATTGAAAATGCTCACAAATATTACGCGGATTACCAATGGGAGTAGCAAAAGTACTGAAGCAATACGACTAGTAAATATACAGTACAAACAAAATAGAACAATAGAGTATACAACATTCAAAAAATGACTAATATTTTTCGGTTTTTTGTTTGGTACTGTCCTTGTAACCCAATTCTAGTCCCGCTGCATTCGTTATTTTGTACAAAAAATGTACAAATCTCCACTCACACTAGCCACAAAGATAAATACTCGGACATCGAACAGTCAACACGTTTTTAATGGAAACCTGTTGGTTTATTCAGAGCGATGTAATATTCAGCTTTGGTAAATGGGTTTGCTATGTAAATGAAGAACGAAACAAATTGAATACATTTCATCTTTGAACATAAATTATTCTATTAGTCATTATTTGGGAGCGGAAAAAACTCTTTCAAATTGGAAAATTGGTTTGAATTTTAATCTTAATAGTGCTTTCTATACTTGTCTTTGATATTCCAACGCTGAAATAAGTAATGGCAAGATTTTTAAAAGGCTTAATGCTTAGAATTACCGTTCATCATGATAGGTTTATTTCATTTTCGTCCGAAGCAAAAAGAATAACATTTTACAAAACTTAGCAAACGTTTTAAAATGTCCACATAATGCACATTTTTACTAACCCACAAGTACTCGACATGGCGCGGTGCTGGGTTCTTGCATCACAACAGATTTTTGTAGGTACAAATGTAAAATTTAAAGAAAATGCACAATTGTTTTCTCTTTTAAGACAAGCAGGAGAAAAGTGACAACTGCTTTCATATTGCTTGAACAAATGTTTGTCTGTGTTGTCGCGGTTTGCAGATATTCTGAATTTTTTACATACGCCGCATTGAAAGAGTACGCGAAAGCTTAATATGTGTACGTAATATATGTAAATGTTGTATTTGGAAACTGGAACATGCACATCAGGACGATATTAGACATTGTTTCAACTATTTGAGCATTGTGTTCTCCGATAAACTAAATTGAATAAATGCTCTGCCGCTGTGTTCTGCGCTATTGTTAGTTATATTCAAATCAGTAATTTAGTGTCTATTCTGTCTATCGTATTACACTGTTCAAATATCGTTATACTGGCAATATTCATTCGAGTAATAGTTAGACTCACTGCAACTTGATCGTTTTAATCGATTCTACACCAAATTGATTCTTGATGAACGGTGCCGGTCTACGCTAATAATACTGCGCTGCTTTCAACCATTACGGCTCATATCGAACCTAGCGCAATCATCGCATTGGTTAAGCTTCTCCCTCACCAACTTCATTATAAAAGCCCAGAGTAATATTGACGAGATCACTTTAAGAGAGATGATTTTATTCGCCAATGAGCTCATATCGGAGTTATCTCTCCCAAAAATGAACGTATTACGACACGATTCTCAATCTACCCTTCAATTTTATTCGCCTAATTCTAAAATCTCAACGCAAGCAGGTGAAAGGGATTCAATGAATTATTCCTTCCTTTTTATTCTCTGGCCGGAGGAAACTGGGTCAAGGTGCATGACAAAGTATATCACGGCACAGAGCTCCCGGGTTGTGCAAATAAGTAAAGCCTTTTTCCAAACGTTACGCGTTTTGCTGATGTAGAGAGATTTCACTGCTGGTTTGCTGACTGAGATAGATGAAAATGTATACGAGTCTTCAAGAATTTTGTCTTATGCGTCTGCTTTGTACCTTTTACTGTAATTTCTGTTTTTCGTCTTATTATTTTTTACGACAGCTGTTTTATTGGGTTAGGTAAAACGAACTGGTTTCACCATTTTCCTTCTGCATTAGCATCTTATAAACCTCTAGCCTTTGCCTCTAGCCATATCTAGACGCAGATAAGTAAATACGTACTTACACGTTCTCTCCTTACGACTTCATTACCAAAATAGAAAGTGAATGTCAGGCTTTGTCGATACGGACAAAATTACCAACCCACTCCAAATAGCATTCACAAAGCAATAACTGACAGTCTGGTACTGAACCGTTCAATCTGAAGTGTCGGTTGTTGTACGACGAAATTGTACCGCAAATTGGGAGTCACGAACTGAATTGAGAACATCAAATTAGAAGGAATATCTGAATGCAACAGTTTCATGGCGGATTGGTTAAAGGTCGTAATATTCCATGGGTAGTTTTAAGGAACATTTATTTTTAAATGAATCTTGATTGGCTATTGTAGGTCAGAGAAAGAGTAGGGGGAAATGTGATGAAAGAAACAATGTTTAAGCATGTCACATAGCCGTTATTGACGCATTCTGTACATTAAACGAAGTAACATTGAGCAAAAATGATTGCTGAGAAATGACTTATTTTTAGTGAAAAAATCGCTGTTTACGGCAGCGCGCAATGTAACGCACGCAAAACATTGTTCTTACGGGTACATGCAACTGTACAGGAGTTGTGGGGGTATTTAATTTGAAACTAGCTTTCGTTAAATAAGGAAAAAAAGTAGGCTTTTTGACCTTCAATATCTCCGTAACCAAAAGGTTCCCAGGTAAGGTCCAGTACAAAACAAATTAATGCAGTAACGGAGCCTTCAAATGACTCGGCTTCAATATGCGTCTTTTTATATCCGTTATTGTTTATAAGAAATCATGATATTAACCGAAGTTATTGGAATTTGGTGTATTGGAATGATGAAAACTAATGGCTTTAAGTTGCCTCTGTCCCGGGCGGGACCGTATCAACCCGCCTGCTGAAGCCGATATCCCGCAAATCCCTTTTTGCTTACGCGGCAGATAAAAAATTATTCGCTTCCACCTAATTACGGTATAAAAATTTGAATTCAAGTTCTTCCTTCCATGTTAATCTATCCATCTCTTCCTAGCTATGATTAATGGTCACATGATATCCTCGCACGTATGTGGGTCCCTTACAATTACCCGTCGCGGTAGACTAACGATAATTGTGGGAAATACGTAATGTACGTTATCATTATCTTCGAGCTTCTACGGTTCAGGAATCGTGATTATATTGATACTGTTGAATTTAATTTTCAGAAGAATAAAATGTTTGATATTTTCGATTGCAAAATATGCTATTGACGATCGGACGATTTTATTTACCTTGTTTCTTATGATGACAGAAACGTATTATTAGACTGCTGAAAGGGATTTCTGCAGAAATAAACATTTTCTTACCTTACTTTCTATTCCATCTTTCTTTCTATTTCGTTTGATTTAGAGCATTTAAGAAAATAGGAACACACAACAAGTACACACACATTTGACAAGTTTATAAAGCTACTGGACAAGAATCTTGCGATGTATAGTGGTTTTCTATGAAACAGTTACATACAGCGCCACCCACTTGAGACCAATCACCTTCACACTGGTACTTGAAAGTACCAGTGTGAAGGTGATTGGTCTCAAAAAATGATGAGTTTATCCTCAAGTGGGCCCCAATCATCATAGCGATACTATTTTAATTTAAGAGCTAATACAATGGGAAAATGATCAATTTCCACCAACAAACCTATAGAATTACATACACATATAGCCTTTTTATCATTCCGTAATAGGCGTAGAAAAATCCTGACATTTTGGTCAGTGTCCCAACATTAATAAAAAGTGATCGAAGGCCGATAGCGGTGACACCTGTCAAGGCGACCTTCATACTTGACAATGGACGACTTTTTTCACATTTTTGCAGGAAAATAAACGAAGACGTGAATAGTTTTTTTTTTCCTCTACAATAAGATGGAACAGCCTGTTATGTAATGGCTTTTAAAAGCCAAAATGGAGTGAAAGGAAGTAGTAGTTTATTTTTTGTTAACCAAAAAGTTCTTGCTAGATGCAAAATGCAGAATTTATTCATTACTAGCTGCGCTCCGCGGTTTCACCCGCATAAGTCTCGTTCTCATAGGAATATCGGGATAAAAAGTATCCTATGTTCTAATCTAGGTCATGGTCTACTCATATGCCAAATTGCATCTAAATCCTTTCAGCCGTTTTAGCGTGAAAGCGAAACAAACAAACTCACTTTCGCATTCATAATATTATAAAGTTAGGATTTTAGAGGAAGCTAAGTTTACTTCAACAGTGGCTCTGACTGAAACGTAGAATATTCCCATTTAATATACTGACAATATATTTTATTTACTTTACGTTCCATTTTCTGTTTCAACTTTACTCTTCAGTGTATTTGCTTATAACACGCAATCCCAAGGCACGCAAGGTCCATGGGCTTCTTTAAAACTCTGACACCTGAATTAGAATTACGCAACACATTTTCATAAACGATTACGACAAATTTGTTTCATTTTGACAGTTCAACAACATTCATTGCGTTTTTTACGTTGTTGAGCAGATTTATTTTCGAACTTATGAAGCAATGTATTAGCAATTTGTTTCAAAACGATTTAAATTCCGATTGATCGTGTATTCCGTAATTAGGGTACAGGTTAGTCACTAACCACACGAAAAGAAGACGAAGACACGCAATCGATATTAAAATTTCCAATAGAGTAAAATAAGATATGCTGCAACTTTATACGCTAGTAACAAAGGCACAAAGAAACATCGTTAGATCTCTCTGATATATTGCCAACCTTGTAGCAGCTCATATGCCTTTCAAGGATATCAAGCGCTTTAAATCGCGTTTCAGAGCAACTCCTTTGAAGTACATGAAGGAAATGATCTTTGAGATTCAAAAAGAGGACTGCTTCAAAAAAGCGAAGGTGTTTTTTTCCTCGGTGTTATTTTGCACAAGTGAACATCGAAATGTAAAAGTGAAAATATATCTTAGCGTGGAATACCTACTGTTTTCTTTGTTATAATATATAAATTGTTGTGTTGTATAATATTGATATATTGTACTACATCGTATCAACAAGTTACTACATATCGGTGTTCCCAAGACAAAAAAATTAAGTAATTGACGTGATATATTTTGATAATATTTATCGTCTTTCCTGACATAGGGACGGGCTATAACGTCCATACGAACCAGTTAGCAGTAAATATACGTCTGAAGAAGATGTAAGCAAGATCACGAGATGCAATAATGGAGGACCCTTCTCAAACAACTTGGGTCTCCTTTGGGATTAGTGTTTCTCCTTTTGCATCACAGCGATAATGCGCTTCCGGGGCTTTCAGATGGTATTTATTTGTTTTCATTGTTTGGCCTGTTTTGAAGTACCTATTGTAGGGGATTTTATTCCTTTATGGAGTATTTTCTTTTCGCTTCTTAAATGTGTCTGTTCTGCAGTACCTATCCAACGTGTTAGCTTTTTATCTTGTCTATTTTAAAATCTTAACCTCAGCAACATTTCCAGGGATCTGGGTAGCTTGGCAAAATCGAAAAGTAATCTTGTTGCATCAGATATAGATTTAGTATAGACACTTTGCATAATGCCAACATTTGGGCGGTTGTATTCTTAACCGTGTTTGTTAGAATCGACTTGTGTTCAGTCTCGACTGATTTTCAATGTAGGTGTAATCACTATCTCTAAATATAAATTCAACAGATTAATTTACATACCTAATCAGTAATCACGTTAACAAACAAACAGGATTCATCCACTTTTCAACATCACCGTCACATCTCACTTAACTTTTGATCCTCATCTTGTTATTTGCATGTTTCCTTAACACGGTGGTCACGTCTTAACACAAAACTAAAATCAAATGAAACTCTCCCTCCTTCCTTTAAGTTTTCAAAATTAACAAAGTTTTGTCAAGTCACTTGGGAAGCTACTTTTGAATACATATGTACTTCCGTTCCTTATGAAAATACTGATTTCATTATAAAACATGTTGAAATACAAATCACTGCAAATCCCATATGTACGGTACCAATTTACAGTAGATGTGTAGTTTTAACCCCAGCGAAGGTTATCGTTTAAATTCGCTTATTAAAATGCAGCAAAGCGCTGTACGTGTCGCATTTTATACGCTTGAAGCTCACGTTTCACTTGTTTCGAGGTTCGTGTTTACTGAACATACAATGTGAACAAAATCGGAAAGTTACTTTCAATCAGACCACATTGCTTGTTGTTTTAGACTTTCATGGCCTGACGAAATTTACGATTCTGCATTTCATTCTCGGATTTTTAACGTTTTTCAAAGAAATGTTCAGATTTTGTACGACTTCACTACAATTTTCCACGATCGCCCCTTTTTCTTATCCGGTCCTTTAACGTCACGTGAAAGGACTTAAATTAATGTAAGTAATCCAATTTTGAGTTGAATTTTGAATAATATGAATTTACTTACTTAATCTGATTTTGTATTCTTATTTTTTTAATAATTAAGAAATAATTTAAATGGGTCTGGCAGAATCTGGGTATCTGGGAGAATCTTGATGCTCCGACATTTATTTGGCATACAACACTTGGCATAATCTTCTTCAAACGAATATTTTAAAGGCATAAAAATTATTTAATATACTTATTGTTTGGCCGAATGTTTATATGTCCGAATTTACAATGGCATACTTTTAAGATGGCAGAATTTTATTTGGAATAATTTTATTATTTCTATAAAATAGCATTTTTAACCTTAAATTAAACTGAAAATATCGTCTTAAAAAGTCAATTTGTTGTGATACAAAAGTTAGTGACAGAAACGAATCGCTGCAAAACCGACTCCACGTAGTCTTGTCTGCCCTTCCCCTAGAGTGTAATTTAAGCCCGCGTAGGCGCTGAGGGGCGAGGCGGCCCGGGAGCTGAGAAGGCTTCGGAGGCTTCGGCTTGCTGGCCGGCAAATTACCGGCCAGCCTCGCCGCGCCTGCGGCGGTGGGCGTTATAACTATCTGCGACAATAAGCTCGCGTGGGACCGCCGGAGCCCCGCAGCGCCGGAGCCGTGACAGAAACCATGCCTGCTGCATGTTGCATGCTCGCTTGCATGCTGCATGCTTGCTGCAGGCATGGTGTGTGCTTGTTTGCATGTTTGAGTGAACTTTCTGCGATATGCTGGTTCTACTTTTTATTATTCTGGATATGAAATTGAAGCCTAAAGATGATTCTGACAAAATTACGAGTTTTTAATGAATAATGAGTGTATGCCAAACGATTTCCTGCTATATGAAGTTTATGCAATCCGCTGTTATGCAAAATAATATTATGGCATAAAAAGTTCTACTATAAAGGGTAGACCCAAAGTAAATACCTATTAATATTCTATGTTACTTGAGACTTTAAGGGTACCCTATACGGTAATTCTTCCATACAAACGTAGTATGGTGATTACTCGTCTGTTTGACGGTGTGCGTTCAAAATAAAAATAAATATCAATTTGTCTTGTCATTATTTAGCCCTGCATGGAAGCAGAATTAGAAAAAAAATGGGTTTGGAAGTTATGAGCGTCGAAACTTATAATGATAATTTATTAAATAATTCAAATCATTTATTTTAAGTAAATAAAGTAGTTTTTTCATGATATCTATCCGCCCAAAGGTCTGTTCATGAAGTTTTACGCGCTCGTTTTTGTTATAAATCATCGTCTGTTTCACTAAATAAATACATTAATAAATAAGTAAAAACTTGATAAATAAATACTAAATAAATATATAATTAGTCTAATTAGCATGCATATAAGTCACGCCCACCAACGAGTTCGATCCGTCGACTAGTGCACCCTTAAGCTATGTTTGACATTTGTCACTATTCGTACCACATTGGCTTCAACGTGCTACGCGTAACGTAGCTACGACAGTAATGGGAACATAGCAGATGATTGAACGGTTACGCAGCATCGCTGAATATACAAACACGCAATATTCCGGCGAGATAAAAAGTTAAACGGCGTATTGATAAATAGAAGATGACAAAGTAATTTCTCTTAACTCAAAGAAGAAACTTAGTATTTTTAACTTGTATTATATTAGATTTCGTGCCCGACTGTACATTATGTGTTACTCACCGCAATACTTAGAGTTGTAGTTTAGCTGTTTTAGTTCTGAACTAATGAGATTTTTGTTTAAATCCATTGGGGCAAACCCCAGCAAACGAAGTTTCGTACCTTCTAATACCTATAAATATGCTGACATCTTTAGTTCTGTAATTTAATTTCCGAGTTTTTATAATTCATAAGCTGTTTTTACCTGAGCAGGCATCCAGCTGATCCTTTTGAGCTACGGGCAGCACATTTTACTTTAATACTATATTATTAATACGATTAAAAACCAGTCGTAACACAGAAATAGGGTTTTAGATTTATCGGAATTGAAATTACTCTGAAATATATGAAATACAAAATATCGTGGAATCGAACAGCAATTTCATCTTGTCAGTATCGCACAGACATTAGGTACTGCCACGGCTCTAATCCCCAAAATAGCGCTTGCTTCGAACCCCAAGTATTAAGAAACTTCGGTATAATATTTACGAAAGAAGAAAATATTATACATAAAATGGAGTACCGTATTTAGCTATGTATGTACATTGCTAACTTCTCGCTGACTAATTTAAATATCCGTCTGCGTATCCCGGAGGAAATAACGAACGCTTTCACACTATTCGCTCGCAAATGAAAATGTACAACATTTTGCTTCTGATAATATTGATGCTTCTACTTTTTTTTTCTTTCTTATTGTGTGCACCTTAACGCGGGTATAAGTTTTGATCAAAATTATTCTGATCATTATTGAGATTGCTTTTCAATGAACTAGTTTATTATCATTACGGCTTGTTTATTCCTTCGGTTTATGCTGCGTTATTTCCAAAGGTAGGTATTTATGCCTTTGGAATCAAAGCGTAAATACATTAAGGATCCACTTCTAACAGCTGATGCTTTAATGACCTAACAGTTAGTAGTCGAAGCAATTGTCTCCTCTACACTTTTGTACCCTTTGGCCGCTCCGACGTCGAACGTCTATTTCCTGCAAACGATTGCCACTTGGTAGTCAACAATCACATTAAATGGGACACTTTTATGGCAGACTTGTGTTCAGCTTATCATTCAGTGCACTTAATGTTGGCTCCAACGTCGTAAATGACGGTCACAATATTTCTTTTTATTATGATTACGATTGGTAACGCGCATTTTGCTGCGAAAATTGATTTGATTGATTTAGAAGTTTGAGAATGGGGACGGGTTGATTATCGTGTTCGTGTTCTGAAACAATAAACAAAATTTAACATCATTATGATTTATTGAGTGTGTTACCAAGTTCATATGGCGGTAACATATGAACTACTAAGGGCTGATTTCTCCACCACTGCCGGTTGCCCACTGACAGTGTGTTGTTTGGCGGTAGTAACACGAGTCGCGTGGCGCACCACGTGACCTCGCAGGTCTCGTGAGCCGCACGCGCCGCTGCACCGCGGCCGGGCGCCGCTCGATGGCTCACAGACAGCACAGTACGTCATCTCGCTCATAGACGCAATAGTGAAATGCAACTGCTGTACTTTTTAGATAGCAAGCGCGCGCGCAAGCGACGCGACGGTGAGGATGGGAGCGAGACAGAACACTGGATTTAATCAATATTTACACACTGGATTTATTCATATTTATTTACTGACTTGATGTCCGTACGTATTTTTCGGGTGACCACTGAAAATCAGCGCTGTGCTGTGGGTCCCTCATAGCACAGAATTATGCTGAGTGGAAGCCTTCTTGTCACAGTCATGACGTGCACCTGCCGAATATTTCTGTTGTTTATATGTTTATATTGTTTTTTTGTATGCACGTGTTTCTGTGACAACTAAACCCATTTTCTTTCTTTCTTTCTTTCTTTCAATGAAACTGAACGCGATCAGCATTTCTAAAACGCGTTCAAGAGCTGTCAGTGTCAAAATTGTTATGGAATGAAAGGGTTTAATTTCATTGGTGAAAGCCGCACTAAGCCTTTATAATATTAAACTTGATTAGTATTGACGTGTAAATATTTTATACTTGCCGCAAGATGTATTTAGTTACTTATAAAGGCAGTAATGTAAGGCAAATATTAAAGAAACTTTAAACCTCATACAGCTGCTACACCCGTTATACTAATAAAGTACATCATCCCAGACTACAAGTAAAGTTAGCACATTTCCTTTTGTAATTTTTTACAACTTTACTAAGAAAAGCAATCCTTGTTTTAGATTTATTCTTGAACTTCCGTTTAGACCGTTAATTGAATAGCTATAGAACCTTTAACTATTTAAATCTATAGTTATAGTATTGGAAGTCCCCCTGAGATAATTTTGCTGTAACAGAGCTCTTAAGTAGCTCGTCAGCAGAAATACCAGCATAACTATATCTGTAACTACGTAACGATTCTCTATGCCAGTTTAAAGGTTATGACTGCCATAATTCCACAATTACAGTAATTTTGGTTACGTCTTACTACCTATATTCTAGCCTATGTAAGCATGTTACTAAACATCTGCTAACATGCCTAAATCAATTTGAACAAACGCAATCTCTAGTCGTCTAAGTCTTGCTTAACTTACTAACCCATCTTATGCTATATTTATCCTAGTAAAAGGGTTGTCTATGCTGTAAAACTATAGGTTAACTAGGTAATTATTTTAGCCCATACCATAATCGTAATTCGTCGTGACTGCCTCGTTGGTCTAGTGGTTGCAAGCGCTACTGCTGAGCTTGAGGTCCGGGGTTCGATTCTCAAGTCGCGCAAAGTATTATTGGGTTTTTCCAACAGGAATTTCCCGCAATACGCTCGCCCCCTATTAAATGGGACTTAAAAACATAACTGGCGAAATGTGGGTGTACTACAGGTACATACACCCACATTTCGTGTACAGTGTACTAGTATGCTTGAATATCTTGACTGCAGCATCAGAGCATTAATTCCATAATCTTGCATAGTTATATAGCATAAATAATGATAATAATGATAATATATTTATTTGCTCAAAACATGGTATAACAGGTCTACATGGGTGTTTCAAATTTTAGGTCGAACACATGTTTGAAAGTAAAGTAAATACCCATCATGCGTCCTAAGATCCCTACCGCAGCTAACACAAATGAGCTGATGACCTTGAAACGGCTGAACCGATTTTGATAAAACATGTCTAAGAACGATCGCTAGAAAACCTGCTTTCAAATTCAGCCGCTTAAGAGCTACGGTGCCACAGATAGACACATAGACAGACAGACTGACACACATAGCGGTCAAACTTATAACACCCCTCTTTTTGCGCCGGGGGTTAAAAAATTAGCACCTATTTCTATTCAGCTTTTATCATTCAATCAATTACCCGATACCATATGGCAATGAATATAGACCGCAGCCCTCGCCGATGTTTTCATCGCTCTAATCCGTCTGTCATGCATCAGAATGGTATAGAAATCGGATTATACCATAGTAGCAATTGTTGGAAATGTATGGAAAATGGAATGCAGTCGTACAGCTGTATAATTCCAACATCGGCAAGGATAAAAGTTGTATCCGAACATATTTTTCGATATATTCTCCGTATTTACATACGGTTGTCCTTTAAATCCAATATTGCTGAAATTCCTCCGGATGTTTGATTAATTAGTACAATTTGTGCTCTTCTGAAATGCATGGACGAAATGTACCAGTTTTTTAATGACTTTACTATATTTTGTTGTATGATTTTTGTAACTTTTCCCTGATATTTATATGTGTCTTTTCATTGTTACAGGTAAAACCAAACACTGGTTGGAAACTTTAAGGTTGGGCATAAACTTTTTATTTTATTTTTTTTGGATGGGAAATTATCTAATAACTTCGCCCGCTCTGGGCGGAGCGGGAGGGCGTGTCAGACTCTTACTGACTAAAACCCACCCGTGTTCCTTCAGTTCCCTGTACGTTGCCAGGGCCCACGGTATCCCTTTCCGACTTTCCCACAACCCCGGCAGTCATCGGTCCTAACGGACCCCTTCAGTTCTGCTGACATCTCTTTGAGGCTTGGACATACACTTGCGAAATGTGTCACAGATTATTGTGTTCAAAGGAGACAATATTAATCTGCTCATTTGGTAATTTTCTAACTATGAGACCGATATTAACTGAGCTTATTGTAACATTGCCTTCTGTGAAGTATTAAATGCGATCAATGATTAATTTAAAACTACAATGATGCAATTTTCACATAAGAAAAGCTTATTTTTTTCAGTAAAACCGTTAACGTTTCTTTACTTCTAGGATCAGTCTCTCAACTAAAATAAACCTAGTTTATGTTTACCGTTGGCAAATGAAAAGAAACGAACTGTTTGCAGGACTACTAGTTAGCTTGAACTCTGGTATCGACAGCAAGCAATCCTATTAAAGCTCTCGTTCACTGCAACTTAATATTCACAGATACATTTTATGTTTATAGCGAAAAACAATAGATTTATAATTCGCGGAAATATTATATTAGACTACTTCGGAGAAAATTTTCCGTCAATTCTTTATTCGACAAAAGTTCAAAACTTACATATTCTTTCAAGAAAAATTATTTTAATGTTTCTTCGTTCTTAAAAATTCCACTGTGTGTAAACAGTGGAGTGAAACAATAAGCCGAGCCAAAAAGAAAGCACACTTATTTTTCGTAGCGTCGTAGCCGCGTAGCATTGTTATAGACTACGGCGTAGCACTTCCATACGTTTAATGGCCGTTACATACTAGTTCGCTCACGGGAGCTAATACAGTCTGTTTTGATGCCAACATTAGCTTTACGATTATTCTATCGAGCTTACTGGCTGCCCAAAGCACTGGTCATTTAGCTACGGTAAAGGTCCCTGCAGAGTAACTACAAAATGGTTGTGTTCGCTATTTTGCAGTTGACTTTGTCGCTGCTCATGCCATAACTATTTCTCGTGCTACAAGATAAACCGCGGGGGCACACAAACTGCATGCAAAGTGTCAAATGACAAATAAAGTGGCTCCAGTCGCCGCCGGCACCACTCGCGGTTCCGGCCGAGTCTACAATGTGTACACCCCATAAGTACGGCTTAATTTTACACAGAAACACAGACACAAATATTCACATTCCCTTTTAAATCCTGTTCCATTACATTTTATATTCGGACGTAGGTATTCTGTAGGTATTCATACTTTAGTTAATTATTAAGTTTAATTTTCATGCAAACTGTTACCACTTAATACAGTGTTAATTTCACATTCCTTTTGGTTAATTAATTATTATCACACGTATCTCGATGAAATGTTTGTGTTGGGTAATTATGTGAAGTACAATATTAACCTCTTTAAATAGAAGAGATCAGTGCTTCCCTACACGTTCACGGCTGAGGTCATTGACTCGCTTAAGCTACTAAGAATCACAAATAACGTCTGAGGTGATTGGCCCATTTGCCAACCTACAAAAAATAAACCTTTTTTTCGTGGGTTGGCATTTAGGTACTTTTACTTGGGAACATATTGACCATCCACTGTTTCAGAATTTTCAAGGGTGGAAAAATAATTGCAAACTCAATAAAACCGTTAACCTCAAAATGTCACTACATCCAGGACCAGGTAAAAAGATCCAGGCAAAAAGATAAAAGAGTGCTGTACAATCAATTAAATTGTTCAAGTGCTTCTGTTACGTTTTATTTCTTTTTAAGCTCTTTACTAGTCTTAAGTGTCTTTCAGTTTCCCTTTGGTCTACAAAACGAATACATTTCATTTTTCTTCTTCGTTGTGTCGATGACACAACAGTGAATTAAATATTGTTGGCCCAAAACGTCGCCACTTCCACGGCATCGTCGGTGGCAGCGCAAAGGCTGCATTTTTTGGGGCACAGAGGGCATAATAAGAGATGGGACATAGCGCCACAGCTCACATCGACACCCTACTGCCGACAACCCTTATTTCATTATACAAGTAGAACTAACATTTTCTCGAAAGAAGAATTAAAGGAAAATTTGAATTCATTATAAGTTTATGTTCTCGCGGAAACATACAATAGAAACTGATTAAAAAGTGTCCCACGGTTCCTCTTAAAACTTGGTAATGTTCCTACAATCCGCCATTTTATTTGCCACAAAAAGTTCCTCAATCTTGAGTGTTTTCTCAATCATAATTTTATGAGTAGAATCTGGTTGGATATATACCTAGGGATATGTTATGAAATCATTAGTAGCAGATACTATTAAGAGACAAAAATATCTAATGTTTGGGAATTTACTATATTCAAAATAATAATGAAAACGCTCAACTTCATGCCTACTCTAATATTAGATAAAGAATCGCTACTTTTCGAGTATCGCTTGAAGCGTATCCATAACAGATATACTTTGTATCTTAACAGAAGTTTCGCTACTATTCAGGTATCGATACCTTTTCCAAATCCCTCCCTATTTTATAAATGTTAGTGCGAATATATCTATGTTCACTTTTGAACTCTACTTACTATTCCGCAAGGCTATTATCGTGATATTTCCCCCGTACATACACAGCAACTAGTTTACATACCGCGCATAACTACACAATAGTTGAGGTTACGAATGAATTTACATATTGCATTCTAAACACGATGCGACCGCAAATATTACCTACGTATATCTGCGCAAATATTTGCAGTAGTGATGTCCTACGAGTTTCCCGCTCGACTCATATTTGCTTGCAGCAGACGACTCGCTAAAAATGTATAAATTGAGGCATAGAGAGATATGTTACGTTGCGGGTAAAATGTTACAGTTTCACGGAAAGAGGAACCAATATTAACTCGTGTCTGCCTGAAGACGAAGCCACAGAGACATCTTTCTAAACCGAGCGTGCCTCGTAAAATATTTGAGACGAAAATCTTGAGGCTTGTTTATTTTCTTGAAGAAAAGTATGAACTTTCAAATGAAACACTTTAAACCTATGCATTCTTCACTGGTATTAAAATTTATTTATGCTAGTATTAATCTTGCACAAAATAACGAATAAAATGTATTATAATCAAGAGGTTTCTATTCAATAACGTAATGATGCCGTCTCCGTGAATGAATAATTAAATATAACAATTGACTTCACAATATTTCTTGAGCACCATCAATGAATATTGGGGGTCATTCGAGCAGAATGTCAAGCATGCCTAATTTACACAATGCAGGAATTATTAAAATATTAACAAGTATATAAAGTGAGTGTTATGTTTCGACCGGGACACAAAAGGTCAGGGCCTGTAATATAAAGATATTTTATAAGGGTTCAACTTGGCTAATAGTTTAGGGGAAGCGCGAACATGCTTTGAGTGGGCAATTGAGGGTAAGGCGGTCAGTAAGAACGTT
Organism: Xanthia icteritia; assembly: GCA_949128155.2. NCBI lineage: Eukaryota > Metazoa > Arthropoda > Insecta > Lepidoptera > Noctuidae > Xanthia > Xanthia icteritia. The sequence continues at coordinate 6,056,224 of OX421942.2, read as the reverse complement.
CTTACGTATCGGGTATTTTATTTTTATTCGTTAGTTTTAGCTGAAAAGTTTTCTCGTTGGTATAAAACAGAAGTTTGTCTGTAAATGCTGCTGAAAAGGTTATTTTCCAACAGACCATTACAGTGAATAACTACTGTGGAAAAATGTTCTATCGTCGTTAACGATTTGTTAGCATATTGTATGGACTGTACCTAGGTTACGTAAAAAGTTACAAGAATAAAATTGGAAGTCATTTTAGCGTAGAAATTGTTCACGTCTCTGCCACAATAAAAAAGATCACAATATCACACGGAGCAAATACTATTAAAATAATTTCAAGGAAAATATGTAAAGTTTTCAGCGTCCTCTACTCAGAACATTACGTAAAAGTCGCGCTCCATCGAACACTGAAAGCGTTGAAACAGTTTCAAACATTTTACTCTCTAGTAAAGTGGAATAGCTAGCTGAACGTAGTATGATAGTTAAATACGAGAGTGAAATTACAATACTTATTAAACAAAAGCGTTTAAACAACCAATGTGAAATTTAATTTGGACCAATTAACCGTTTTAGACGAACGTAGCAATGATAGTGCACCCATATTTGGTGTGGTACAAATTGGGACATTTGGTCTAGTTGAATTTTACTATCGGTTTATGCAGATGCAGCAATTCGACGAAGCAAAATCTACGTAATTGTTACCTAATGATATTATTTTATCGTCTTTACTATGAAATTCACCGCGCTTACTACCCGTACTTGAAAATGCTATCTTTAGGTTGCAGTAAGTTTAAAATAATTAAAACCAGGGGTACCTATTACCACTCTCATTTCCCTAAATGCTACGACCTGCTTCCCACCTTTTACCTTACATAGCAATTATTCAAGCATTTAATTCTAAGCTAATATTTCAACACGATTTTCGCGCGATTGTTTATTTAAGGGAGTTTATTTTTTGCATATCGTAATAAATTTGAATACCCACGTAAACTGAAATACAGCCCCCGAGCTCCGTTAACAGTATCATCGCCCACGTTCGCCCGTTTTGGGATAAGTAAACAAAATTATGCACACATAAAAATACTGTATAGGCAGATAACGATTGCAATAGTACGATAAGTAGCTGTCAAGTGGCGCGTATTGCTTGTGAGAAGGGTTATTAAAAGAATTCACTATTCATTTAACGTGATTCTGAAAAAAATAAGTTGTAACTAAGTTTTATAGCATAACATGTTGCTACTTTTGTTATGATTAAAAAAAAGCAATGATCAAAATATATTTTGTTTTTTTTTTCACGTCCCGAGATTTCAAAAAGTGTGGTCGTTTTGCCCAGCACTACCAAATATTAGGCGCTCTTGGCACAAAACTATTGGGAAGAGTTTTTGCTGAAGGCTCGCTGGCAATATATTGTTAACCTCAGTCCATGTAATAAAATGATAAATAGCTTTAGTTTTGAAGTCTAAGCTGGACTGGATTCAGATTACAAACGAGATAATATAAATTAGACTATACTAGACTTGTTATGTAAAGGCGTGTACGCACGAACGATCAAAACATGGTGAGTACGAACATCGAACATGGAACATTTGGTTTGTAAATCGTACGTGTGGATGTAAATGAGCAAACCCAACACGAACACCACACGAACACAGTTCGACTTTCGATCGCGCTCAACCGCCCCGCTCTCTTTAGTAGCCATGCATTGGCCGTTGAAAGTGGTCGACAGTGAATATGAATAAGCCAAAAATTCTCCGAACAATGGTGCTACTAAGTATGAAAGAAACGGTTAGGTATTTTGAAAAAGATTAAGAGAGAATTTTGCTCAGTATACTAAATAATTTTAAAACATTTATATTTATCAATATTTGGACGTTGACGAATCATTCACATTAAAATTCATTTCAAGTTACATTTAAAATATTATCATTTCAAAAGTTAACATTTTAGCGGACCTCATATCTCATCCTCAGTGGACCGCGGCGTTAGACCGACACGTTCTCCTTGAGTTCTAGTTAACGAGTTTTCCTGTCCTCATCTTTAATATTCATGGACGGTTCCTAGGTGGCTGACGTACCGAGTTCCTTCAGCCGGAGGAAACTCCGCGTCTTAATTTTTCCATGAATTCTTGATACACGAGATTAGGTACTTTACCCCAGAAATTCTAACAATTTGTTTAATGTGCTTGTGAGAGTATATAAATGAAGTTATCGGCAAACTAAAAATGAATCAATTCCATGTGCTCATATTCGTTCGTTCATAAAATGTCTTCAGAAGAATCTGAGCTCTCTATAAAATTGTACTTAAAAGCTAGCGTTGGCGTCGGTGGAGCTCGCATTAAAATCCAATACTTTCGAATTTATCCCGAAGAGATGAACGTCTTCCGGGATTTTATAGATTTACTGGAAACATCGTAAATGCTTATTTATAAGGATAAGCGGATAACTGACAGGCAGGCTTTGTTCCTTCAGTCATATATTGCAAAAAAACATAAATTCATGCATGTGTGCGTGCGTTTTATAGTTTTCGACGTATTGGTATACAAAATTACGTCTGTAGCTATCTATAAAAAATATCCTGGATAACTTTGGCTCTCGTTTTTGCTGTTAGGGAAAATACAACTAAATTGTATTTTGTTGGATCATTACGTGCCTTATTCATCAGTACCTTGGATTATATGAAAGAAGTAAATTACAGTTTCTTCAAGTACCCCTTTTTTTTTTTTTTTTTTTTGGGTGGGAAATTATCAAATATCTTCTCCCGCTCTGGGTGGAGCGGGAGGGCGTGTCAGACTCTTACTGACTAAAACCCACCCGTGTTCCTTCCGTTGCCTTTACGTTGCCAGGGGCCACGGTATCCCTTTCGGACTTTCCCGCAACCCCGGCAGGCATCGGTCCTATCGGACCCCTTCCGTTGTGCTGACATCTCTTTGAGGCGCGCGTGGAACACAACGCGCCGTCGACCCGGGCCTGGTCCTTATCGGACGGCGAGCTACCCATTGCTCACCGTCCGCAAGCCCGCGCCTACGGTGGCCGGGAATCGGCCTGCGATTCCCGACGCCCAGGGCGTCTCCTGCGGCGGCTAGGGGCGTGAGGGCGCAAAATTTGCCTCTCCCTCACGCGTTCTGCCTCCTCCTTCGCGAGCATTACTGCTTCGCAGAAGGAGGTGACGGCCTCCCATGCCCTCTCGCTCCGTACCATGGCCTGGACTAGGGCCGGACGCGAGAGATCCCCGCCGCCGATCGCCTCCACGAGAACACGGCGATGCTCTGCCCAAGCCGGGCAGACCTCCACCGTATGCTCAACCGTGTCCTCCGGGCGATCCACGCAGTGATGACACCCGGGCGTTTCCTCCCGCCTGATACGGAACAGGAACCTCCCGAAACAACCGTGTCCGGTGAGGACCTGCGTTAGGCGGAAGGTGAGGACGCCGTGGCGCCTCTCTAGCCACTCCTCAAAGAGGGGACTTATCGCCGCAATAGTGGCGTGCCCAGCACTGGGTTGCGACAATCGCACTCTCCATGACGCCATGAGATCCCGCCGGAGCTCTGTCCGCTGTGCCGCGGTTTCTCGCGGCAGCGGAGTAACGCCCCGGCGTTTCGCCTCCTCGCGCCACTCCCAAATGTGCGCGAGGACTTTTGCCTCCAGATCCCATGGCGGTAATCCAAGGAGGCTCGCCGCCTCACCGGAGACCGTGCGGTATCCCCGGACCAGCCGGGTGGCCGTGACCCTCTGGGACGCGTTCAACCGGCGGGCTGGCCGCCGCCTCAATGAACGCGCCCAACTTCAAGTAGGTACCCCTCTACTAGGAGAAGGTTTTATTTAACAAATAAGCTTTTGGTTTCTAGAAACAGCCTGATTACATTTACTTGTCACTTCGTGACGTGGTTTCAGAAGTTGACAGGGCTCACCCTGTCAACTTCTGAAATCCAAATGCAATTAACTGGACACAATGTCATATTGCATTCGGGTCTTCATCCTATCACACTGCGAGATGAAAACTGACTCATACAAACACACAACAAACGAAATATCTGATCTTTCCGACGTCGACGTAGATACGTATATTTGTAAAGACACTAGTGTCGTATATATATGTAATATATCGAAAGTATCTGATATTAAATCTACCAATGACGTGACTCTATGCGAGGATAGGGGCTTTACCTGACGGCCTCAAGATAACGTGTTATTTGTTCGTCTTATAAAATATTAGAGAGTGTACTTTCCTTGTAAACAACGAGGAAAACAAGCTGACTCTGTCTTCAAAGTAGATTATAGTAACAATATTACCCACTTAACGAAGGCTTTCACAACGAAAATAATTCCGTGTTTAATATTATGCGCGTTATAACCACTTCAATTTAATTGGGTTCACCGCAGTTGTTCGTCGGGACGAATTTTCGGGCTGCAAAATGTCTGTGACTTACCTGCGGTAATTTATAATAAAGTTAAATTCCGAGAGAATCCCAGCTACCTGGGAACGAATTGGACTGAAGACTTATTTGTTTCTGTCTCTTTCACTCATCTGCAGAGGAACAAAAAGCACAGTACTAAAATAATCTAAAGTAGGTAGGTATACAATACCCCCCAATTACATTTTATTTTTCACCATATATTTTCGTTGAAACGAATTTGTCTATCTGAGCGCAAATATAAGCAACGAACACAAAACGAAAACATGATTTATTTCTGTCTCTATCTCTCTTTTCCATTTAATTAATTTAGAAGCAAGCGTTCTCAAGCTTCATTATAACAGTACCTACACATACATCGATCGCGAACCGCGACACGAATCTCCGACGGCTTTACCGGATTTAGTAGGTAGAAAGGTGGTAAGGTAACGTGTTATTATTTTCGTCTTGTATCACTTTTTGTCTCCTTCCGCCTCAAGAGTCTTATTGGATTGGTGGATGATCCGTCATTTAATTAATTTAGAAGCAAGCGTTCTCAAGCTTCTTTATAACAGTACCTACACATACATCGATCGCGAACCGCGACACGAATCTCCGACGGCTTTACCCGATTTAGTAGGTAGAAAGGTACTGAGGTAAACGTGTTATTATTTTCGTCTTGTATCACCTTTTGTCCCCTTCAGCCTCAACAATCTTATTGGATTGGTGGATGATCCGTCATATTAGATTATGTATTAGATAGTACCTACTGATCTATCCCTTTTCTATTTGACTTTTAGTCAAACAAAAGAACTTATTACTTTTTTTGTTTCAATGGGATTCACAGGTAATCTTTCAAACATGGTACGGGACAGTAACAAGTACTTACACCGCACACGTGGAGGATAGGACATTGACAAATATTGAAAGATCTTTATTTATTCTTTGACATATTGAAAGAAAGAAAGAAAATAAAATTATTGGAGCCAAATTATGACTGTTATGACACATAAAACAGAAATAAACTTAATTGTATTTTCGACATTTAACATTTAGTACCTGGTTGACCGAGCTCTGCTCGGGTGAAAATAGAGAATACTCATTTAATAGTATAGGATACATTCATACACATATATAAACTCCTCCTTCCCATGGGGGTAAGCAACAAGTATAGAACGCCACCTGCTACGATCCTTACATACTCCTTTTGCCTTGTTTACGTTCATATATCTGGTCATACACGCACGCCAGTTGCGAGTACTACGCACCTGTGCTTTCTGAAGAACATCACCAATAAGGTATGTGTCCTAGGACGTCCCCTCCGTTTCCAGTCACATCTGCCTTGTAAATACATTTTGTTAGTCGCCTTTCATTTATCCTCTCAACATGACCAAACCATCTCAGCATACCCTTTTCAATTTTTTTCACTACATCTTCTTTTAACTCACACCGTTGTCTTATCACATCATTCCTCAGCATAGGCTGAGGAATTATGTGATAAGACAACGGTGGGTCTAACTACATATGTGGTCTAACTATAAATTATAGCATTTATAGTTAGACCACACATGTTTTGCAAGGAACGCATTTCCACAGCATTTATCACTTTCATGCTTCTTTTGCCACACCCAGCATTCACTTCCATACATAAGCGGGGGCACCAGCACACCGTTGTGAACAGCCAGTAGAGCCTTTTTGGACATCAACTGGTTGGTCACAATCGCATGTATAGCACCATTCACTTTATTTCCCGCATTTACTCTCCTTTCCACATCTTCATCAATTTTCTCATCCCTTGTAAACAGACTGCCCACGTGTATACAAACTCACTTATTTGCTCCACACTCTCATCATTTATTTTCATATCACACATCGATACATCCTCTCCTCTTTCAACCTTGACCTTTCTTCTTATTCACATTTCTGTTTAGTAGTCATTGGATATATGAAGTGGGCTGCTTTTGTAAGACGACTAAAATGTCACGGTGTATATATATATATTGCTCGTTTAATAGAATAGGATTCACTGTACCGAAACCTGAATGTAATGGTTGGTTATTTACAACGTCAGCTGCTGAAGTTTCAGTTCCACTTCTATAAGAAAAGCATACCGCAAAGTGGCTCTTAATGCCGCAAGACAGGCTCAAGTCACGTTTAAAATATTTTAGATAAGGGTAGTGGTAGCTGAAGATGCTTTAGCGTGCCGTTGCCGTCAAATATTACCATGCGGTGTTGAATACTTGAAATATTTCTACGTTTTTGCGGTAGCTTTATTGTGTTAATGAATAACCTATTCGAATTATCCAATAAGTAATTCATACAAAAGCTAACGTGTTCTAATTTACTAAAGTGTACTCGCACATAGTCAATGCTAGAATAGATGATGAATAGACCAAAGTTAGATGGACTGTATGAAAGGTGATATGGCTAGAAAGGATGTGCCTACTGAGATGACGACTGAGAGAGAAGTATGGAAGAAAGACGTGTTCCGCCGACTCCAAATAAATTGGGATAGGGGCGAGAATGACGATATAGTCAATTCTAATATAAATCTGCTTTCAAACTAATCAATGGTCATGCGAACTACGCATCAAAGACCTGACGTCAGACAAATCCTGACGTCACACAAAATCCTGCATCATGCAACCAGAGTTTACCGCGCGATCAGCATATATATAACTTCCCCGACATTAATCGTTGCGCAGTTGCCCACCAGACACAACGCCCAACGCCGGAGGATCCTCCCTTTTCTGCAGAGGATGAGTGAACTTTACACACTTTTCCTCATACCTCTATGGTCAGTTTGATACTAACAAGAAAACATTTTATAAGGAGAAATGGTTGAAGCAGTAGGTACTACATATACTCGTCTGATATGATCTTGTACTAGTCCCAAAGGCATCGGAATTTGCATAACCAATACATAGGTACCTAGTTGCTATTCCCAAGGGTGTGATCATAGTGGATAAGGTCATGAGTGTGTCGCGACATCTTGCATATCTGTTATCGATCATACTAAGTAACTTGCAAGTTCAAGTGAAGTCCCTTGAATATAAGACTTAGAACGTTGTGGGATGTTTTGGTTATGAAATATTGGGTGTATAACACAATGGCACTCCTTTATTTCCCAGGCGTTGGTGTAGGTAACTACACCCACATCTCACCAGTTATGTTATCAAGTCCCATCTAATAGGGGGGCCAGACTGACCATTAATTGGGCTCGTGGAATCTGGACTCGAGGTTAATACTTAGAAATTTCTCATACAACAAACCGATTACAACTACCCGCCTTGTGGATCGAACTCGGGAACCTTCGCTCAATAGACGCGCGTGTGGCCCAGTGGCCACAAACGCGTCTGGTTCAGTAAGCAACGAGGCAGACATCGAGAATATTTTACCCTCGTATTAAATTAGTTCTTATTTTGAAATATTCTCAATTCCCTTAGGTGTAGTTAGAGGCAAGTTAGGGATTTGATGTACTAAGTTTCGAAGCATCTATCTGCGTATTGATAGCATCATTCTACGATTACCGATCCGTCTGGCAGGATTTGTATTTAGAACAATAGGTGCCTTTAGATATTTTGTATAGTCTGCAACGAGGATGGTATGCTCATTCTGTAAAGTGGATAGGTAAACCATGGGTTTCTAAATTTGCCAAAGATATAAACCACTAAGGACGCTCAGAATTTAGTATTTTTTATTCATTTGGTTTAGTGATGCACTCGTAGTTGTATGAATTTTAAGTTCAGGGGTAATCGCTGTTATATTCAATGATTAAAATATTGATAATTTCCGTTTGTTTTTATTATGAAAAAGGAGTCATACAAATTAGTAGTTTTATTGAAAGGTCACATTAACAATATTTTACGAAACTAAAATTAAAATTTTGTTATCGCACACGGCAATAGAATCTAAATACAACAAAATCTACCTAACATTTTTTTTTTTTTTTTTAAACGTTGCAACATTAGCGCTGCGCTTCTTTTAATTAGGACTATGTAGATTATTCTTATGTGATTATGTTGCCTTGCGATGGCCAAGTCATTCTATTTATTAAATAAAAATGACAAATAAATAGGTACAGAATCAATTAACAGACTTGGTTTTACATTAGATCTCATATCTTTTTACGGCAGAAGAAATGCGTTGCGAGACTTGAATTTTTTTACATGTTATGTTTTATGGATTATTGTGCCACAAAAAATTTTGACGAGATAAAAAGGAAGTCAGTCGTTTGACGTTTTGTATGAATTCAAAATTCCTACATCGCTATTGATGAATATATAGTATATTTAATTGTTTGCACTCTCATATTTATGCCACAGAATGAAAAAGTGATTGTGATAATACATTAATGCTATCATGCGCGTTATTAATCAGCGACGCGCAGATATCGCGTTCTATTCCTAGGCAAGTTCAATTTTATTACTTCTTTATTCCTGGGGACCGACCTTCTCTTGTGTAGATTAAGGCTCGTACTTATATTTTTACAATTATAAGCCTCGACGCGACGTCGTGAAATAATTTTTAATAAAACGTTTTTAAGTTCGTACGTTTCTAAACGTTTCAAATTTCACTTATGGCAACATTAAATTATTTTTCTTCTCCCTATTGATTCTTTAGTACCTGGCTCTGCTCTGGTGAAAATAGAGAATGCTCATTTAATAGTATAGGAAACTTCATATTAATTCCATGCTGCCATGGTAGTGGGTACTTACTAATTCCATGCTGCCATGATAGTGGGTACTTACTAATTCCATGCTGCCATGGTAATAGGTACTTACTAATTCCATGCTGTCACCTCATTATTCTAAGGTGTCATTATTCTTGTTCTAAACTGGGCGATCGAGCTCTGCTCGGGTGAAAATACGGAGAAAACGAATTTTCCCAGATATGAGATATATATTTTGTCGGCGCGAGACGATGGTGTCGACTCACACCTCGTCCAGTTCTTATCAGCGTGAGACGAAGGTGTCCCACGAAGTTGACGAACAGTTTCACAATGAACTATTTAATCGATAATTACCCTTCTAATGACGATTGTGAACCTGTCGCTCCGACATATATATATAATACAAATATTGCTCGTTTATTAGTATGGTACCTACAGTACGACACAACTTAGATGTAGCATGAATTTGAAAATTTGCATTCATTCATTTCAATTTCACGAATGGTTTTGGTTAGATGACTTTATTATTGTTATTAAGCCTGTGTTGTCCCACTGCAGGGCAAAGTCCTCCCTTCCGTCTTTCCTCTTTTCCCGGTCTACTGCAATTGCGAGCCAATCCTTTAAGGAATCTAGCAAATCCCGCCGACGCAGATGACTTCGACTATTTATTACGTTTCGTAAAGATCATTTTCACCTAAAATAGTAATAAAGATTGGTAATTTTGAAGGCGCACTCAGTTCGGTTTTACGAATTTTGCCGATGCTACATCTAAGTTGTTTCGTACTGTATTTGCCTAACCCATTTAAATGCCTTATGCAGAAGCGTCATTAGAAATATCTTTTGTACCTTAAAACTATCGCACATTAAAGTAATCCGAACTCTGACACTAATCCCGGTTAAGTACCTATGTAACTAACGTATTCATCAGACCAGTTCAGTTCACATCATACTACGATTAAAGGAGGCCACGAGCAGCTTTATTGCTGAATTATTAAGCGTTAATCTGTTGAACCATTTTTAATGAAACCCACCGTAAACATTAACCTGTGATCACACTATTTTTAATTTTATCCATACAGCTAATTACAAGAGTGAACCAATTTCAAGTTCCATTAAAATTTCAATCTTGTAGGGTTTTTTGGGTCATTCATTCTTTACTACCTATTGAACCCGGGAGTTAAAAGCGTCTTTAGAAGTTATGTGGATCCTTTTATGAAGGTCAGATGTTCAATTTATTTTTACGCCAAATAACATGAATGGTAATTTCGGGATGAACGGAAATTTCTGGTAGCCTTTCTTTGTGTTTTGTGTGCAGAATGTACATAGGTAGTTCATCATCTGCCTAACCTAACCGGATGCAGTAACTGGGTAATACGATAACCTTTGGTAGGACGTATAGGTATTGTAGGTAAATAATGCTTACAAAATCAAAGTCCAATTATTTATTTCAATTAGGCACAAAAAGGCACTTTTGAACGTCAAAGTTTACAAAAATATAAATAATTGATTCTAGTCGCCCCTTCCAAAAGGTAGTTTTCGTATGGAAAAGCATGGGCAAGAAACTCCACCGTTACTCTTTTAAAATGTTTTCACAATATCTTGTATACATCAATTATATAATTATATGTGAAGACGATGCACCTAGAATAAGATTACTATACCACGATAGGTAAAAATAATGAAAAATGAAGGAATGTCAGATAAATTAATTATGTGATAGATGCACGATGCTCACATATTTACAAACATTGCAATATTATACGATATTCCTAACATTTTAACAAGTAATTACAATTGCGATCTCGGTTTTGGTATCCACTTTACTTGTCTAATCTTGGCAGTTCCTCGAAAATGTTTTTCTCAAGAGAGTAAGATATTCAACACACAATATCATTTTAGTCGAGTGTCAGTAACTTACTCTACTTGAAAATTAATGTCACTCATTCACACGATCCTGTAACAAACATAGTAACTACATACATTCAAGTAGGTAAGTACAATACCTTCACAAAGATGGTAGTCGTGAACTCAGACACCTATGTGCAGTCGTATGAACGTTACGTTAGGTTGAGGGGCGAGCCTCTCGTTCCGTGCGACGTACATTCGCATAATATCAAGAATTATGTGCGGTCGCCGTTGCGTATTATTCATGCGTAGTGATGGGAATGTGTCGACGGAAATGTTACTATGTTTTCTTTCAAGATGATGAATGTTTTCCTTTTTTGTATCTGTTTTACTTTTTTTTTTGTCAAAATATTCTCAAACTTTGTTGGGAATCGAACCCAACACAAAACCTTGCACGCGGTTTGCACGCGCAGGTATCGTGATCAGCGCGTCATCGGTATAGCTGAGGCGCGGCGCGACGGCGACACGGCTCAGCCCGATGACCACTCGCTTACACGGACTCCACCGCGACGGACGATTCTCCTAATTTAACCCTTAATTGTTTGTCCGGGACAGTTTTATATTTTGTACATAACAAGCACATCAAATAAACCATTGCCTAAAAATACAGTCCACTCTTTTATTGCTCACCGCGCTAACATTGGTCCTTCAAAGATCTCGCCGTCTTATATTTACGAAAAGTAACGGTCCCGGAAAAAGTAAGCACATAAAGGAACCAAAAATATTTCGTTTAAAAGTTAAGAAAACATAACTTTTTTAGTAAGATACCCCTTGCCTACCCTAGGCGCTAATTACAAAATTCTTAAACAAAAGACACCGAGCTTTACCAACGGTTCTCTTTCCGGAACTGCCAATTATTGTGCCTTCAGATGCAGTAACAACAAAGTCACTGACGAGCGAGTTCATTTAACTTAAATTAACCTTAATTACACCGCTATTTGCAAGATGCTTGCCAAATTTCCAAGTTAATGTTTCGCAAAAATATGCTGTCTGAGATGGGAACAAAAGTTTATCTTTTTGTACCTAACTTGGACTACGGTTTGATAATGACAACGAACTCTTAATTAAACTCAGTGATGAAGAAGTGACGGTATAAAATGCACACTGGTTAATTTTCTACGTATATTTCATACGTTCTCTTTTATTAAAAATTCTCGAGTTAATTTGCCAGATTATTTTACTTGCTTCTGTACATCATTTTAATAACGCCAAATTACTCATCCTGTTTACGTATTACTGTAAAATGTAAATGGATCCCGCACAACGCATACTTAGTAACCACATATGAAAATGAAATTCCAACCGAAGTTTGAAAACGGGAATGATAAATTATTTCATTTCACGAAGTGACTAGACTAAGTGCCACTCAAGGCAATGATTTTAATGAACTTGTGATGACCACCTAAATTTTTGCCCAAGAAACTAAAGTAATACTCTCACATAAATTCACGGTATGAATTGACTAGTCATATTTATTTGTATTATTTATCTTTCATTTGTCAATGAGCCTCCAAATGTTAGCTGAACAAGTGATCGACAAACCGACCAATAAATTATCGATATCCATAACTGCACATCGCTACTGCTACATCCCATCAATTTCAGAGTTACTATCAACGATCATATTCAAATCCAACAGTATCACTAGGTTTATGTTTGTTTGTGTAAATCGAAATGAGAGAAAAATATGGCGAAAATAAAATGACAGCATACCTACGTGCGGGTAACGACTGTCAACCAAGTCTCCTTAATCATCAAATTCAAGTTATTAAATTCCCAAAGGCCGTTTTACAATGACTTATAGACAGAAAATAGTTCAAAAGTAATTCCAAATAAATTAGACAATAGACCTTCATTAACAACTCTTTAACTCAACGCTAAAAGTAATCTCCACGACACAAAGGGTATTAAAACTAAAATTTAATACTGTTTAGCGTAAGTTTATTTTGGGGCATTAGAGAGATAAACTTCAGCCATAGGCAGACAATTGTAGTAAACGCGCGGCCATAATTAGAGGGCCCTGGGAAACGTCCCGGGAATCAAAATTACAAAGGCGTTTGGTGCGAACCTCGCATCCGAGATGAGACCGCAAGGGTCGGTACATATGGTGATTACGAATGAGTCTGGTACACGAATGATGTCGCATTAAGCTCGGAAGCAGCCGCGGGAATCGTTCCTCTGTTCGATGAAATACAAATAAAAGCATGTGTAATGGAAGACTCAGAATATATTTTGATACTGTATGTAACTCTAACTAAACATTGTAAAGTGTTAGGAACTTGCTTCCCATGGATATTAATCCTATTTCGTTCACACCCTGGAGTATTTGGCCAGTTGCAGCATACATATAAAACGAGAAAAATTCTACCTTTCTGCTGATTGGTGATTAATTCAGGAAGTCATTTCCATTTAAAAGGTTATTCCCACTTCCTACCTGACTACCAAAAATTATAAAACGATACAACCTAATTTCTTCAAGCATTTAAACCCATGCACCAACGAGAAGGCATTATGCGGGCAAAGTCCTCAGTGCTACATTACCTCGTCTAGTTGAATCTCGCACCCGTCACGAGGGAAAGAAACGAGTTCTAGTGTCCTAGAGAGGACATCTTACTGCAAGCTGAGGTAATGTTCTGACGCAACTTTTGTCCGACAATTACTCATGGTGTCAGGAACTTTATATAGTGTGACTTGCACCAAACCGTTTCCACAAGTTGGAGTAGACTGTGAATCCTTTTACAGTAAGATCTTTGCAAGTGTCGGTTGACTCTAATATTGTCGCATAGATTACATGAATGTCAAGCAAATAAAGATCTCATAAAATAACGTGTCTGTTTTTATAAAGAAAGCAAGCATTGCAGATAATATTTTCTATTATAAAATCATGAAAATAGAAGAGGAATGTAAAGAAAACGAAATGAAAAATTATATAACTGTCGTCTAAGCTACAAGCCAACTAACCGGTCACTGCACAGTGTGTGTCGGTGTTTGAAATCCAATAAATTCTCGCCGTACATAGTTAGCTGAACTGCTGGAAGCCACGGTTTCACTTTTAATATAAAAAGCAGACGCTGAGTAGATAATAGTAGATATGTCTGCACTAACACTCAGAATAACTTCGATCTACTTTAATTATTCCGTTGTTTTGCTTGTATATACAGTAAATTGCTTGGCTTTTAGCGCTTCGGTTAATACGATAGTTTATCTCGGGTGAATGTTTGTTTTGGCATACTAATTGGACGGAAATTGGGCCCTAGTTTCGCGTGCCATCATCGTTTCACACTTTGTAGGAAATAGTTTGTTAGCTCAGGTAACGATATTTTCATAGCTGAAGTTGTTGTATACTGTATTGCTATCGTCTTCTTTATTTGGATGGGCTCTGGCTATCATTCTGACAACAAAGAAAAAAAAATGTTTGTAGTCAGAATGATTAGCTTCAGTCAGACCTGAGCGTAGGTTGTTTTGAAAGCGCAAAAATCAATCGTGTATATTGTAAGTATTAATGATATTCGTATTTATCATTTTGTATATCTGAAAAGTAATTAAATAGTAGCATATATAGCGTGCTTTTACCATTGTCATCGCCAAAATTCTTAAAAGTTTCCAAATCCATCTTCGGAATTCCATTTTTGGCTTAATAAGGTATAATCCAGTCATTACCGTTAACTACGTTTATATACATACATATTAAAGAGAAACCAATATTTCGGCAAATTTATTCCAAAGAAATCGTTGTTTTAAAGAAATGGCCCACAGAGGATGAACGTAAGCATTTTCTTGAATGCCAAAGCGAAACATGACACCACAGTACACGTTACTTGACTATACTTACATTCATTCGTTTGCAAACCCGTTCGGAATCTAAAATTTTTCAATAGAACTAATTTCATTCACTCTCTAGTGACACCCACGAGTGTCGGTTCCAACTTTTAGTTACGACCATTCGTCTACTTCGCTTGACTGTGGGTCGAACGGAATTCAAAGTATGCAAATTTTCCGATTGTCAATTCCTCTCGCGTGTTTTTCATTCCCCAATATTCGTCACCATTCCAATCGTATTCACAAATTTTTCTTCGCCTTTCGTCAACAAATTCTTACTTTCCAGTAAAATGTTCAAATGTAGAATCCTTAGGATTCAGGGTAGAGGACACATTCGTTGCATAAAATATGTGTTCAAGGGTACTGTCACATTCTTCAAGGCTTTTCTCCTTTTCATTATTACTGTTATATTTTACAACCCGAGTTTCCTAACGCCTTATTATTCTTACACTTTCTTTCATATAAAAAGTTGTGTTTCTTTTTTCTTAACAGTGGTCGGTTTAACGCACCTGTTAATATTTACACACCTTTCCATTTAATGGACCGTTTGAAGAATAAATAATACTTACCAGTTTGGGATCAGTCACGCCTTCGCCGATAGGTGTGCTCCGAACAATCATTACGAGATGATCGGACTAAGGTGTTACATTATTTGTGAATCATTGCTTTTTTTTCTTTCTATATTGTAAACCTACCTATACCTACCTAAGATTAATCTGTCCTAACTGACCACAGCTTTAGTATCAAACATTATGTATATACTATCGAAACTTTAGAAAAATATGTATTCTACCAAAGTTAACAATGGTCCATCCGCGCTTGTTTTGCATTTAAATCGAGTTGAGTAATAAATTTGGCGTATAGTTCGACGGGCGAACCGTTAGGGACTTTCCAACTTGCCCATGTGACAGACTAATCGATTAGGAAACTTGGTGCATTTTTCTATCAGCACTGAAACGATTTTTATTCACTTCACTTTTGAAATTGATTTAAGGAACTTCGTGTCGAGGTCTTGAAAAATAGTGCTCCGACATACTTTTGTAATCGTTTTTCTAGTTCTCAAGCTGGACTTCGTTTATGCTGTGGTTTTACTAAGTTTCTTACTAAAATAGTAATGTTCGTCTAGACGTCTACATAGCTATGATCGTTAAAGATGTTCACTCTGTATAATATTATCACTCTAATTAAATAATTCCGACAACAAAGCAACGTCTTCTTTTTATTTGTCCGCATCTACAAAGCACTGTATATATTTTGATAATAACTACTAGGGACCTTTTTCCACTAGCTGATTTCATTAATTAAATTTACCCGGCGACTCTACACCGTCATATCTTTCCCTCAACAAAGGACAGTCTACTATTATTATGTAAATTTTTACTACATATTTGCTTTACATTTTATCTTTTTAACATTTTCAATTCTAATTCTATCTGTCTGGTATTTCATTTTGGAATTTTCAAGAATATTTCTTATGAGGCAAAATACCATCGAGAGTTGTCGAAGGGTTTATTTTATGGACGGTTATATTAACGATGGCAAATAAATTAAGAAAAAGTTTGAGACGAGCTTCATTTCTTATTTCGTTATACGCATACCACACTTGGAGTAACCAAATTGGATGGGACTTCCATATTTGTACCACATGTCGGGAACCATTTTATTTTGTTCGCAAAAATATTTTGTACACGTTACGCATACTGAGGATGTTCGTTGTTTATTAGAAAACGCTCGAGTTCCATAGATATGGATTTTTATTTCTACTGTGAAAATGTTACCTTTTACCGTCATAATTCAAAAGAGAGTACCCTTATCAAAGAACTGAATGTGAACACATTTTGTTGAAGCAAAAATTGTTTAATCATTATTTATCCACGTCATAAAGTTTTTCATTTTATAAAGCCAAGCTTTTTTCTTGCCGGACTGATTAACTTCGTTTTTTATTTTCGGCGTATTTCCAATCTATACTAAAACTTCAGAACTACAGTTTAATTTGCATCTGAGTGCTTTCTTTGAACGCATAAAATCAGTCTACAAACTACGTTTTTCACACTGGTCTTCACCCCAGAGCCCAACCTCGGTTAACGACGCCATGCCATTTTCATAATGTGTTCATTCGTGACGTTGTCAAAAAATAAACCTTACAAATGTGCACTGTTTTTGGTGGTTAAAAACATAGGAAAAACCGGCCAAGTGCGTGTCGGACCACGCACAATGAAGGGTTCCGTAGTTGGGACGAATTTATCGCAACAACAAACTTGACTTTGTAGGTGAAAAACATACACAGTTCCCCCATACGGAATGTATTCGAGAACATGTTTTTGAAACCGCAAATGTAAGTTGGTCGATTATTACTCGTTAACTTGTAAAGCCTACTTAGCTGTGATAGTTTTCCTTTTAATTTCGTTATATATACTACTGCCGTGATTTTTTTCCCATATCCAAAACCAACCATTTAGCTGGCAGGTAGCTGGCAGGACATTTGACTCTAGCAAATATTTGCAAAATTTGCAAGCTTAAAGCTAAGCTTGTTTCGCAAACGGATTCCTGAATCCAAAAATTAAACCATTTTTGGATTCAGGAATCCGTTTCAAACTCAAACTCAATATTTTTGAACGACCTTTCCAACGACACTCCATACTATGGGATAGATGAAGAAAAAAAAACATCTGTACTTTACGTGTAGGGGAGATACCCCGAAAAAAGATATATCCATGCCAAATTACAGCTTTCTAGTACAAAGAGTCTCTGAGCTAAGCCACAGGCAGACAGACGGACATGGCGAAACTATACGGGTTCCTTGTTTACTACAGAACCCTAAAAAGTTTCACCTACAATCCGATTTCATTTGTGAAAACAGATTTTTACGGTCAGTCTTTCAAATAAGAATTTGAACAAATAAAGTCCGTACATTTCAATAAAATGGAACGTCGCGTCGTTGAGTTTATTCCATTCTACGTAATAAATTGTGTTAGAATTGATAAACTATTTTTTTGAGACAGCGATTTATTTTCTATTTTATTCATAGTTTGGAATAATAAATTCATTTAACTTAAAGCACCTGTTATTAACTTATAAAGCTTAGTAAATTCTATCCAATTTATTTTAGTAATACGTTTATTTACATAAAATTACAATTTATGTTTCAAAACTATAAAAGCTGCAATGAGCTTTTTGTCTTAATATTCATTATGTTAAATACCTTCGGGGCTTACGCCAAAAAGAAACGAAATATTTTAAAAGTAGACATTTTGTAATTTCAACAAACTTTTATTAATTTTAAAACAGAATCAAATCACTTTTCAAGCCAGTTTCTGCACACACATGACACATATATATCGAGAAATTATTTCGGAGTCGAATGTCGGGCCCAGCGCCAACAATTGACTTTCCCGTCGGTGAGGCTTTTAAGGAACAATCGTGTGGATTAGCCTGTACTTCACCAGCACTAAGAATGTTAATGGTTTGCTATTTACGGCTGCATATACGTATACCTCTCTTGGTGTGCCTACATGGATGGACTTGTGTGGTGCGATTTTATCTTTCGGTTCCTAATTGCGAGTAAATCCGACGTCTATTTTGGTTTGTCTGGCGTTTCTTTTGTCGGTAGAATGGTTTTTGTCAGATTAGTGTAACGCCGACGGGTCTTGCCTGTTTATTGAACAGACTTGTTTCTCTGGATCAGAAAATGTTTCAGTAATCGTCTTGATCGTTTTGAATATCAAAGGCAACGAAATTCTTATTAAGATTACATTATATCAGTTTGCAACCACTTTACTGATCAAACCTTAAAGTTTTAATACGTTTTACAAATTTAAGCTTTTATCTTAATAAGTTCACACCTCGATCTTATATCTTGTCAGACCTTAGGTAACCCTGATTACTTTAGGTAAAAAACTTGTAGGTACTATACAGAAATATTTTACTTACAAATAATGTTCCCTACGTCGTCTAATTTAAAACATGGTTTCACATGTCTTTGTTTAGGATTACGTTTAATAAACGACCGAATTGAAATAAGCAAACATGTTTGTTTACTCCCCCGGTGACAGAATCCAAGCGAGTTTATAATAGGTTACCTACATACAATTTTTCATGAAACAAACATAAAACATGGCGGTCGGGAAAATAAATTGGTGTATATCTTTTAAAGTAAAATTAAAACACGATTACGTTTTTTTTTTTTTTTCAGAACAGCAATTGTTGTTTGTTTTAGAGAGAATGTTTATTTTCTGTGGCATTGTGTGATAAAACCAAAAGCAAACCTAATGAGAAGTAATGAAAAAATTAAACGAATCAGTGAGTCTTAGTAAAATTGGCACTTACTCGATTTTGATTCAGGAATAATTGCCCGAACAAGCAAAGCGTCTCTGCTTCAAGTCTGGAAAAATTTGCTTTCGTGTGTCAGTTTGTTGGTACTCCTCTAAAGGTCGTATTTTATAACTGATCTAGACGAAACTTGGTATACAGGTTGTACCTATGACTTTATACTTTTTTTCCACGATTTTTGATGGGAGGGGTACTTAAAGAGCAATAAGGGGCCACTAGATATCTCCGCCTTATGAGATCCGATTTCAATGGTTCCCGACTGCCAAGGAAAGGTTATGTTTTTCGCGCGTATCTTGTATGTATGTATATTTATTTGTAAATTTCTTTATTACCTCGTATCTTCCAAATGGCTGGATAGATTTCGACAGTTAAGTTATCGTTATATTCGTCTTAAAAACCCAAGTGTCCTTATAGGTGTTTGAAAAAAAAAAGCAACAAAATGGCGGATTTTCGGCGCGAAATAGTAATACGTTAATTAAAAAAAAAACAAACCTATCGAGCAGGGTATCAAAATAAAGGCAATTAAAAGGGGATATATATATATAGCGGAGACGGTTGTTTAGGTCTTTTTAGTGCATTACTTTTAAATTGTCTTATTTGCAATCGGGTTATTTTTTTTTTAATGATTTATTTTATTTTATTTGAAAGGTAGCAACTTTAAGTTGGTCTCAGAATTCTGAAAATA
The DNA here is from genome assembly GCA_949128155.2 of Xanthia icteritia. NCBI lineage: Eukaryota > Metazoa > Arthropoda > Insecta > Lepidoptera > Noctuidae > Xanthia > Xanthia icteritia. Next base: position 6,036,445 of record OX421942.2, on the reverse strand, counting down.
ATTATCAGAATTCTTTAAAATGAGGACAATATTGATGTTAGTTTTACTATAAGGTCACTAGATGGCGTTACTGTGCACCGCTATATCGGGGTTTTGTTGTCGCTCGCCAAATGGTTAGAACCCGTCGAAAATTTTGTTTGACTGTTTCTGTTTTGTTAGGTGTAAAGTAGTTTCAAAAGTAAAGTTGGTTAGTTTATTTCTGTTTAATTATTATGTCTCTTCGTATATTAATTGTTGCAATAAAGTTTGTGCTCCGGAGGTCTACTGTTCGCAGAACTACTAGTTTATTACCGCGTAAAATGTTCTGAAGAAGTTAGGAATTCATAGAACTTCGGGGCCATCTGAACCTATCGATGCTTATGTTACGTTGAAGTAATCACTAGTTCACTACGTCTACTAGAACATCTAGCTAAATAATAATGTATAATTATGTATTTATAAATAATTATACACCAAATTAAACACATCTAATACTCAATTTATAATAATATTAATTCCTTGAATTGTTATTTAGCCCCCTTCCTCTCTCCTAATTTTGCTGTGCCCGACAGGGTCCATATTGATCTTGTACTTTTTTATACCATCTATGTAATACATATGGTATGCAAGAATTAAAAAACAAATAAAATCGATACCCAATAACCCTTACTTAAACCGATGAACAACATTTTATAAAAAAATTGTTAGCGTTTATTTGTTGGTTGAATACGAGGCTTTTGGCTACTTTTGTATTTGGGTATTTTGTGTTTTTTTATTTAAATGTTTGGTTTGTGCAGAATAAACATATTTCTTTCTTTCTTTTTTTATACTTAATATTTGCCTTGTTCAGTGGTGACGATTTAGTGAACATATACTAAGGTGAAATTGTGGAGTTCTCAGCTTTTTTAATTCAAGGTCTCAAATATAGGTCAAATAAATCTGGAACTAAGAATTTCTTTCGATGTTAAGTAACTCTGGATTTATGAAGGTTTCATTTGAAAGCTGTCGCTATTGTACATAAAATATGGTTCAGAATTGTATGGTGGCTAAAAAAATTGGGTGTCGATGTCGGCGGACTCAAACATATTGAAAGTGCGTTACAACCACGGCCTTTAGAAAAATAGACCGCTTATGAATTATTCAAATATTACTTCCGGCTTCCAGGGTCCACCGTAAATGTAAATTGATATCCCTTGTCGAAACCTTGTTTGGATAAAAGAAGTACTTACATGTGACAACATTGTATGTAAAATCGATTAAGGGTTAAAGAAAATCCGAAATGTTTTGGATAATCAATCTATACAAATGTTTTGTTATAATTAAAAGCAACGAAAGACACATTATAGGGTTAATTAAAAAAAAAAACTGGATTTATGAAACCTCTTAACACAGCAACAAATAAAAGGGAAGCTAATTAGCATAATTAACGCAGCTCTGTCATAACACATGCTGACTACAATTCGCGGATCCAAAGGAATGTTAAAACAAAGAAGAAATATTATGATTATTTCATTTGCCAGGAACTTATTCCGGTAATTTATGAGGCAAATGTTGCATTGTTTGCGTAGAATGTAAGCTTGTTTTGTTCTATATTTGAGCTCAAAAACGTTGTACCTTCACAGGATCATAATGTATACTAGGTTTGTGTTTCATAAATTAACAAGACAGTTTAAGTATTTTTCCCTATTGTGCTTACAATTTCTTTTGTGCTTACAACGTAGGGCATGATGTCGTTCTACATTCTTGAAGGTCCAAAACATTACGAGAAATGAAACATTATTCCTAATGTGTATTAATCGTATCTTCCTCTCTATTTCCACTAAGCTGCATAAAGTACCCAGTACAGATCGAAAAGTCACTGAAGCGGATGACTTGGCCCATCAGGAGTCCATCTGAGCGAATATTTAATTCTTCGCTTGCGTTACGTTTCCTTTTTGCTATGAAGTTGGCTCTTTTTCCTTTCGATTTTAATTTATTGCAGAAGACTACTGTCTTAAAAAAATGTTTTAACTCTAGTTGAGTTACCGTTTCATCTTTATTCTACCGGAGCGATCTGCAAAAGAAAATTAACTGCAGTTCAAAATCGAATATATCCCATTTTCTCGAAAGCTTATCATTTATTGTCTGTGGATATTGAATGAAAAATTTAACGAATCAACCGCTTCTCTGGAGAGAACTATCGTTTTCCAATACTATAAAATTTGAGCAAACTTTGGTTCACCACGCCTCGCTCATTGAGTTAAATCTTTTGTTCCTTTGTTGGTCGATAGCACATTTCGCTTAACTTAATTTCTTAAGTACTCTCTATATGGTTTCCCATTTCTTCGCTCGATCTTTATTATGATAAAGCTTCAACAGCTATTGCTTATTTTCCTGGTACTGAAATGAAATGAACTGAAATTGTTTATTCTGTAAATAGGTTATCGGAATCACTTTTACACTTTGATAGAAGTCAAAGTCAAATAATTTATTTCAATTAGGCACAAAAAGGCACTTTTGAACGTCAACATTTAAATAATAATTGATTCTAGTTGCCCCTTCCAAAAGGTAGTTTTCGTATGGAGAAGAATGGGCAAGAAACTCCACCGTTACTCTTTTAAAATGTTTTCACAATATCTTGTATACATCAATTATATCATTATATGTGAAGACGATGCACCTATTACTATACCACGTTAGGTAAAAATAATAAAAAATTAAGGAATGACAGATAAATTAATCATGTGATAGATGCATGGTGCTCACATATTTACAAACATTGTAAAATTATACGATATTCCTAGCATTTTTACAAGTAATATAACTCAGTGTGTGAGTTCGAGTAATCACAGAATGTAAAACCAACATAAAAAAAAATTAAAAAAATATATAAGTATATATATATTATACAATTAAATTAGCAACCAGTTAGATTTTGTCTAGGTTCTAAATTGTCCTATGGAGCAGGACCAGCATAGATGAGGTTGACGTTTCCTATCTGACTACTCTGAGAAGAAAGGCCGAAACCAACTCAGAGGTCGCAGTCTCTTTCAAAGTCCAGACATAACCTTGATCAGGCTATATAAGGACAATGTAAATTAGTGTCTGAAATGATCTTTTGAGGAAAGAACCACACAGATTTGAGTGCACCTGTCCAGTCAGTGCAAGCATTTGTCAATAATCGTGTAGCTCAACTCAGAACTTAGGAGCTCAACGACTCGATAAACAATACCAAAGAAAGTACATTTGGGTAGGCCGCATAAAGTACTCAGAAACTGCCAGACCATCATTAAAACTAATTGAGAGAGAGAAAAAAAAGGATACATATTCATTTTAAAAAAAAACGAGCGAACCAGTAGTCGCTTCATTGTCATCGTCATCATCCTGTTTACTACCTCTCGGAAAATGGGTTGTACCATCTGACGGCCAACTCTAGCACCGCGCGCGCTTATTGGTCAAACCAAATAGCGCGCGGCTTCCTGTTAAGTACACACTTCCGTCCCTTTTCACGAAATCACTCTCACAGATTGCAGGAAAGCGAGAGGAAAGATTTGCAAGGAAGCGAGAAGAAAGATTTTTACACATCAAAAATATCTATTCCTCCAAAAATGTTTTTGAGTAATATGCTGCATAAAACTAGGTATTGAAAACACTTGATTTAGAGGCATTTATAACTAATCGAAAATCATTTCAGTTCTGTAAATTTAATCAAGGAGACCTAGACACATTTTCGTCAAACGTAATAACCCTTGCGTAAATTTGAAGCTTCATTAATTAAGTCTACTATAACTGCCATGTCGTTCTCATGTTATTTGCCTCACACGAGATTTATTTTATCGTGTACGTCAACCATTGCTTAGTTATGCTTACAATTACCATCTGCCTAGTTTTTTGCCAACTATGTTGTGGTCGGCTTCCAGTCCTACCGGATCGTTGCGGTATTCTTGTTTAAAATTCCATTCAGTATAAAAAGTTTTACTATGGCTGGGGTGTCATCTAGTAAAAATTGTAACGTCGCCGTCGTCAGTCATTGAGGTTTCCAGGCAACACCCTGAATGTTTGATAGGACAATAGTCATATTTCCCGGTAAGTTTATAGGTAATCATTTGTGAATGGAAAGTTAACTAGTTGTCGTTGGTATTCAGATACATATAAGTCTCTGCAAGAACTTGAATTTTGAATTGCGCGCCGTTTTCGACTGCCAATTGTTGAGTCAGCCATATTTCGTATTTGTTCAATTATAATATAGAGATTTACGAAGATGGTGCGTTACAGCTTGGAAGAACGATACTTAATAGTGGAAACCCATTATAAAAATGGGGAAAACTGACGATGAATTCCACAACAAAATTATCTTTAGTGACGAGGCTCATTTCCACCTCAACGGCTTCGATAACAAGCAGATTTCTCGGATCTAGGGTGATGAAAATCCACATGCCTTTCAAGAACTTCCGCTACATCCTCAAAAAGTGACAGTTTGGTGTGCCATGTCGGTAGGAGAGTTATAGATTTAACCGATGTTTTGTTTAATGTGTTAATATCATTACTACCTCTGTATATATTAAGAAAAAAAATATATATATATAAATTTACGTTTTTTAAATTCAATTTCTTACTGAGACACCCTTTATTTATAACGTTAAATTGCATTAAATTCAAAAAACCTGGGCGCCGGAAACTAGATTAAAGTCTCATGTTATAGCTGAACATTCACCGAACTATCTTTCAGTCACCTATAAAGTAATAAAAACTTTTATGGAACTCTATAATAAGCTTCAGACCATGCAGATAACGTAAAATTGTATTCATATATTCTAATATCGATACTGAATTTCATTTCAACTTGCCTCGTCCAAGCGCCTTGTCGGCTTGCTTTACCTCAAATATTACAGGTACTAATCTCTTTGACGCTGTCAGCTGGTTTTACGAGCTGGCAAATCATACAGCTCCCTGAATAAAATACTTTCAATAATGAAATTCCTCTAGGCGCCCCATTTTGTTAGGCAGCTTGGCTCCGTGCCATTCCGTCAGTTTTGGCCCAGTCTCCCGTTCCCTAGGAAATTAAACTGCAAAAACTAAGTTGTCAGGAATATATTGCGTCTGCTACAAAGTACCAAGTGCTGAAGCGCCGATGGCATAGCCAAGTGGTTTCCGTAAAAATAAAAGATGGACTAGTTCCAAGTTACAGAGATAAGATCTTGCATATATATGTTTTTGCTCGTTACTTAATTTACCTATCTAGAATATAGGTACTAGTAGTTCTGCGAACAATAGACCTCGCAAGCACAAACTTTTTTCAACAATTAATATATATACCACTAAAGTTATTTAAAACGGGATACTTACATGTTTTTTGTAAAAATAAAACACAAATAACATGGTAAATATCCCGTTTTAAATAACTTAAGTAATGAAAATAACAATGTCAGTTTAAAATCCTATAACTAATAGGTACCTATCCAACTTAAAAAAAACCGGCCAAGTGCGTGTCGGACTACGCCCAGTGAAGGGTTCCGTAGTTTGGATGAATTTATCCCAAAAACAAACTTAACATTGTAGTTGAAAAAGATGTTCGCCCATACATTCCAACTGCAAATGGAAGTTTGTACGCTCAATATTGAGAACTTAATAACTTTGTTAAGCTGCACGACAATCAGTTCAGATTTCGATACGGACTATCTACTGAAAGTGCCATCTTGTTCTAAAGTGGGCTGTTTGATACTACTCGGCTAGAAAACAACTACGTATGCTTGCTTCCTCGACCTCTCCAAAGCTATTGATCTGGTCGCATACAATATCCTCTGGAGGAAGTTAGAGGAAGCTGGAGTTCCTCCAGAGTTGATAAACACTTTTAAATGCTGGTATGGAGGCCAGATAAATCAGGTACGCGGCTTTTTCAAAGCCGTATAAGTTGGAGTGCGGGGTGAGGCAGACTTCACCCACGCTCTTCAGCTGAGAGCGGGCTGACTGATATATTGACGGACTCTATATAAATAACATTAATTACGCCGTTGATATGGCGCTGCTGCGCGCCTCGGTTTGTGGTCTTAGGAGGTTGGTGGCCATCTGTAAAGAATATGCTTCACTTGATGGATTGGTCTACAACGTAACTAAAAGTGAAGTCATGGTCTTTGGTGCCGGTCAAGTTAAATGAAATATCGCTTGTGAGGGTATGTAAAGTGTAATACTTGGGACTTCTTTTGACCGCTGACCTCAGATGGTGAGGATATTGAAAGAGAAAGGAGGACGCTGTCGGTGAGAGTTGTTCTAGAGTAGTGAAAATAACTTTATTTCGTGCTTATTGCACCTCATTTTACACGTGGAGCCTGTGGGTAGCTTACACTCAATTAGTATAATAATGGGTTCTGGGTATTGATGTGGCTGTGCCGCATCAGGGATGTTTGCTGATACTCGTGTGAATTTTTTCTTCGCTAAAAAAAATGGGCTTCCTGGTGCGCCGGGTGCGGGCCAGCCCCAAAAATATACTGCAATGTATCGCGAGCAGACTTGACAGTTTGTGTATGAATCCTTGCTGCAAGCTTTTCACATCTGTGTTGAGCGTGTAGCAGGGATTCATTAAATGTTTAGGTTAAGTTTACTAACAAAGTTGTTTAGAAATATTGTTACTAACATATTGAGTCTTGTTACTTGTTAATTAAGTATTAATAAATAAATCGTAAAACGTTTTAGAGAATTCTGCAAATTATTTTCAGAATTATCTAGTTTTGTGATGAGAAGGTGCTCCCGTTGGCCAATTCTCGCGTTTACAACCGTACCTGCCGCATTCGTCATTGCCGCTACTTAAAGCCCACAAAATGTTAAATTGGGTAACTAACTCATTATATAACACACCCCGACGGGTGATAAACTAGTTTCTGGGAAATGCTAAGCAATGTTTGAGTGTCAGTTCAGGCAACCATTTGCATTGTTCTCACATATAGAGGCAACAAGAATAATGTACCAAGGATTTTGTAAAATCTATACACTCTTTTAAAAAGAGTGTCCTTGGAGTTTCATGCCCGTTCTTCTCCATATCAGTTTTGGAATGGCAACTAGCTTCAACTTTCTGACTAACTGATTGACTCTTTGACAATTCAAAAGTGCCTGTAAATGGTTTAATTGAAATAAATGCTTTGAGTTTGCTTTCTCTTGTTACGTTTTTCAATTTTTATCAGTAGGAGTTAGTTAACCACAAAATGTTGTTTTGACAACAGCAAGGTAGGATTTACTTTGTAAAATTACCATGAATAATGTAATTGGGGTCTACAAAATTCGAAGTGTTGCTGCTTAATTAAGGTGTATACTGAGCCAATAAGAGCGCAGGTGCGGTTCGACCGTCGGCTGCCTCCGAAATTATTTCCAGAAATATTTATTTAACATTGATGATTACCGCAATACTGTTTTCATTGAATATCGTTAAATGCCACGTAATTCTGATAATGAGAACTATTTAATGTTAAAACAGAACCAGGAAGCACTCACAGCGATAAAGTTATTCAGTAAAAGTTATTACATTTTCCATTATTTTGGAACTAGGCTAATATTTTGATTCCGAAGAATTTTTGTTTGCTTTGCAGCCCATTGGTCTGTTAATGGAAGTCTAACAATACGAAACTTTATAATTAAATCTAAAGTAAAAGGAAATTGTTCAGTATTCAATTTCAATAAGTACCTTAGGTGTACCTTGCCGAGGGGCTACCAAAGAAAATATGAATGTGATGATAATGCTTGTTTTTTTTTTTGTATGAAGATCTTGTTAAAGATGATATGGCTACAAAGCGAATGAAGTGTGAGATAAAGGCTGATAGTAGATAATATATGGACAAAAACTGGCAAAGTGTAGGTCAGCCCACGCACAATGAAAGGTTCCGTAGTTGGTATGAAATTATCCCAAAAATAAACTTAACATTGTAGTTGAAAAACATGTTCTCCTTTTCCGTTTTTACCTTTGAGGTACGGAACCCTAAAAAGATATATTGAAGTAAATTGGAATAAAGCAGAAGGATGGCGATGAAGATCGTGCTTCTGTTAGAAGTACAGTCAAGGCTTATTATCTTCAGCAGGTTTCAAATTCTTTCCCTTATCAAGTCAGGACACATAATACCTTTTGAAGAGGCACTGGGAAGACTATTTATTGGGTAGAAAATGGCCTTTAATTATTTGATGTTAAAGATCAAATTAGCTATACACCTTTGACCAATGTAGAGTTTTTTATTAATAATTTACTTCGTTTGAATTTCCGCGCATTATTTGAGAAAAGTACTATACAAGCCTTGGCCGCAACCAGGCATTGTTGGACTCACGTATGTTTGCCTTGGCTTCGTCTCGGACCACATTTTCACGATCGTCCGTCAATGGTGTACGTTACCCCAGCAGGAAAGTGTCTCCTAGAGTTATATGAGTGGAACGTTTAATTGGTGCCTTAGCTGCTGTAAATGTGCCCCCACATAAAAAATGTGTGCCCCCTGTCGTTTTGGTAAAAAACGGAAAAAACGATTCCTGTTGGGGTAACGTTTTTCTAGCAGGAAAATTCTAAACGAATGATCGGAGAGAGAAAAATTGTGCATGGCCAGAGAGCTTATATGTGTGCCAAAGTGTGCCCCCAAAAATAAAATCTGTGCCCCTTCAGGTTTTCGAGATATTGCATTTCCTGCTGGAGTAACGTTTTGCAGAATCGTATATCTCTAAAACCATTGCATGTGCCCCTGTAGAATAAACATACACGAGTAGCTCTTAATGTGTGCCCCTTAGTGCCCCAATTAGATTTAAGAAAATATTTATAGTTTTCAAGTTATCGCGGTTTTATGAAAACCCGAAAAAACATCGCAGCGCCTAAATGAGACAAGGTATAAGTTCGCTGAAAACTGTATTCGGTCCTTCTTGACGCTAATAATAACCATACAAAGTTTCAAAACTGTTCATGCATGCGTTTTTGAATAATCTTGCTAAAAGTCAAAACGATGGTGTCATAACTTTGACGGCAAAATACAAGGAACCGGCTCAATCCCAGATGTGCAGGTGTAAACCAAAATCATGTGCCTTTAGTCAAAAATATATGGTGAAAATATTCAGCTTGGAATGTTTTGCATTAAGTAAATATTAACAAAAAACCAAAATTTGTAAACAACGGCTGGTTATCCGACCAAATTCGAATGACTACTAAAAAGCGACGGATTCATACATATCGATGACCTTCTTTATTGGACGTATTATACCTAAGCTGTTGTCCGTACAGTCGCGTTCAAAAGTTTTGGGGGCTAATTAAAGGAGACACTTTCCTGCTGGGGTAACGTACACCCGTCAATGCCCTTGTTGCAGGCCGCGATAGTAATGTACTATTTTTATTGTATTGTCAGCCACTATCACATTTTAATTCGGTCTGACATGTAAAGAAGATGGCTGAAAGTCATTCTGCGTGTCATATTGAAATTGCGACGCAATTACATAATGCCAAGATAGCCCTTAAAGTGCCGAACATAATATTTTAGCTGCTACTGTACATAAACAATAATGTGTAATGTGTCTTGTACACACGGCTACATATCAAGCTATACATTTCCAGTTTATGCTGATCTCGCATTGTATAGGATTTACGTACAATGCGAGGTCAGCTTGTACTGGAAATGTATAGCTTGATGTGTAGCCGTGTGTACTTGCCTTGTGGTATTAAGATATTATTTATTTATTAATAGGTTAGTCAAATATGAACGGCAGTGATTTAGTTTAAAATACACTTTAATTACGATATTTACAGTAAATAGGTGTTCTCGGTCAGAGCGATACAGACGGAATGGCTTGACATATTTTATATAAAAAAGGTTAATCTAAAAACAATATTTCTGGAACTCCACCAGGCCACTTCAGATCAACGTTAACTTAAGTGTTAGAAAAAAGGATTCGTGTCGAAAGAGATGTATAACTGCAATCGGTGAGATGGCTATTAACTAAATAATTAATACAAGAGAAACTAAATAAGTAATACAAGTTAGAAACTGCCTGGTATGCATAACTGGGTAGCCTACAATTGTTTACACATTTCATTTAAAAGTACACGATATACGATATGATTTCGCCTCTCCACGATAACAGCTTCGAGTGTTAAAACTGACAATGACTGTTGAGTCAGGAAAGATCTATGCTAAATAAGAAAATGTCTCGTACTAAACTCATTTGTCTTATTTTCCAGAATGCTTAGTGCTTTAATTAATGCTAACGTATTGAACGCAAAACAATTTTGTTCGGTGAAACCTACATATTGTAATTAAGTTTGTTATTATTACTGTGTGAACGCAGACTCTCTGTAATTAGAACTGTTATCTTGCTTGAATTTATGTTAGACAGTATTAATTGAAGTTAATTGTGCATGGTAAGAATATAGTTAAAATGTTTATAAATACTTAACTAGCTACTGCTTTAGATAGTCCTTATAACCGTCAAAATCCGTCAAAATCGGTCCACAGAAAAAACAAAAAAAAAACGGGACAGTCTTTGGGGACTGCCGATAGAAGTGAAAACAGCGTGCGGTGACGATGACGCAAGTTTCACGCTTTTTGTTCACCCAAAAAGAACACATATATGTATACACAGTATACATATAGCTCATGGAAAGCGTTCGGTGACGATGACGCGAGGTCCATGATTTTTGTTTACCCAAAAAGTGCTCAAAGCAACTAAAGAAGTTTTCACTTAAAAAAAAAGAAAACGATACTTTCATATGCATACAGTAAAAAGCAGCTATTTTGACATTCTTAAATATTAAATCCCTTAAAATATACATAAGGAGCTGCAGAGATTTGAGTACAAACACTCGTTAATGTTAATAAAATATTCGTAATCAAGTTGAGTTATTTAAGTTTCTTCTCTTTGATTCCCAGTTCTCCCTCAGACTTAACTCCAATTTGTTTGATTGGCTTCGCTAAACAAAGTAACGGACCTACCGAAATGAATTTGTACTGGTATGAAAAAAATCGGAAACAAAGCTACCGTAGCAACGCTTCCTGTTGTCGACCAGAATTTGTATGAGCATTTTGTTTTAGTATTCGAGCTGCATGTCCAACAGAAAAAAAAACCCCTGAGTTTTATATGAAACGTTTTGTTAGTAAAATACAAAATACTTTCATTGATATATGTATAAACATTACATTATGGGTGTTATCAAGAAAAATGGCGTGAGAGATAATAGTGAAATACACCGGCACATATTCTTTTAAAAGCCATAAATCATGCATACAAAAAATCTCAAAATCAGCTGTTCTACCCCGTCAATATTTTGCGGTTCTCTCATCGTATATCTGACGTATTTCAAATCGTCTGTGGGCCAAGTTAAACACGCACCGATTCACATTTTGGCGCGATAAAGTCGATAGTTTTGGGTGCAATGCGGCTGCCAGATTGGGAGTGTTCTTTTTTCAATTCACTGCATTCTTTCAGTGAAAATTGGAAATTCGGTATTCATAGACATTGTTGAATTTTTTTTTTAACTTTGAACGAAACTTGCCGATTCGAAGAGTTCGAGAGATAATTTCGAAATTGTCTTTAGAAGCAGAATTAAAATTCATAACGTACCCCACGGACCCGTTACATTCGCATGAGAATAGGTAGGATGAAATCTTCTGGAAACAAGAAAATCTTTCCATGCATAAAATATGCATAAGAGACTAAACGTCGCAATGTTATCTAAACAGAAACTCGTTTTGGCTACAGTCGGTTCTATTCATCATACAAAAGTTGCAAAATTCATGAAACGTAAAAACACTTATCATTTTTTGGACAACAATATTTTATCTTATGCGACACAGCTACATTTGAGCCAGAATCATTCTTGCTTAGAGGTCTTGCGCTGTTGGTGCTTTATTTTTAGTTTCGTACATTTACAAACTTTTCCGAGGTCATTTTACAAAGTGGATGTAAGACTTGATGGCAAGCTTGAGTTGAATCTTTACATAATACCTATTCAAAATATTTTTCTTATCTGCAAAGTGGTTTCGCTTCCAACTTCTCCCCTTAAAATTATTTCAATTTTATAGAAAGTTGCAGCATCTCAACTTTGTGTATCATTATCACGAGCCTTGAATTATGAAATTGTTTGAACAAAACCGTACCATCGTCAGACCTCACGTTATATTATAGTTTCTATGTAAATAGAGCAAACTACACTGACTACGACGTATTCAGTTTGAAACTGGTAATAAGTTTATAAAATAACTTTCTACTTCCTCTTTTCTAATATCTATTTTGTATTCTGTTCTCGTTTCCGAGGTAGGTACGCTAAAGCTTACCGTTGAAATTCGATGTCGATTCGATTACTCGCTTCTCGAATAGGTACCCGAAAAATCTTGACATATTATATTCACGGCAGCTCTCAGTTCTTCGGAGGTGTTCGTGCGACAAATAGAAATGTGAGGAGTCCTTTCACCCGCGGCGTGACACCCCCGTCTCAAAGCCGCTTTGACTATAAAATATTTCTTATTGTGCTTATGTTTTACTTTAGTACAAATCTGAGGATGTCAACCTTTGTGATTTACTCTGTGAGCGAAAAAGGCAAGTGTTGCAATGGTTGAAATAACCAAAAGGAAGCTTCATTTTTTATTCTACAATTTGAAAAGAAAATAAAAATAGATCAGTGATTCTTCCCTCCCCAAACCCTCCATTTATTGCGACATTGGATAGAAGACGTCGCATTCATCATTAATGATAAAGAAACAATTTTGTACAAAGTTTGTTGTCGTGGGAGTATATCTAAACATCGGCGTCGGGAATCCCAGGCCGATTCCCGGCCACCGTAGGCGCGGGCTTGCGGACGGTGAGCAATGGGTAGCTCGTCGTCCGATAAGGACCAGTAGTGCTATTCTGTAACCATCTCACCGTGAAAACGTAGGTGAAGTGAGCTCGGAGTGAGCTGTCACTCCCTAGCAGTTGGTGGAATGACAGCTCACTTCACCTAAGTGTTCACCGTGAGATTAATACAGAATAGACCGGCAGGCCCGGGTCGACGGCGCGTTGTGTTCCACGCGCGCCTCAAAGAGATGTCAGCAAGTGAAGGGGTCCGATAGGACCGATGCCTGCCGGGGTTGCGGGAAAGTCCGAAAGGGATACCGTGGCCCCTGGCAACGTACAGGCAACGGAAGGAACACGGGTGGGTTTTATTCAGTAAGAGACTGACACGCCCTCCCGCTCCACCCAGAGCGGGAGAAGTTATTTGATAATTTCCCACCCAAAAAAAAAAAATAAACACACGAAGCTTTTGTTATGTTCAAATATTTTTCTGAGAGAGACGAATGCTTTCAACTTAGGTTTGCATTTACCTTGCAGCAGCCAAATGGGCCGCTGTTATTTTAAACAAATCATTCTTCAGAAGGTTTGCTTCAAATTCGGACGCAGTTCAAAAATTGGCTCCCAACTACGTTTCGGCTTGGCCTTTGATGAAAATAAATGAAGGCATTTTCCCAACAAATCGATGGTCACAAAGCACCCACAAACATTTTGCTCTATTTACGTGGCAACGCAAATAGATTTTGTGACCACCAGTTCGTTAAAAGCTCTCTTTCTGATGCTCTTTATTGCTTCCGATGTCACATGACCGCACTGGTTTCATTCTACAATTGGACAAATAGGTACCTACTTCGAAGAAGGACATGTAGCTTGTCTTTTATTACGTACGTGTTTGCACATTATAGGAAAACATCCAACATCAAATTAGCACGTAGCCACAACAAAGATCCTTGTGGCCATGCTCTAAAGAGCGCTGCAATTAATCGATTATGCTAATCGAGTACCACCAAGGACTTGATTGTATTGTTCGCAAATCCTGATCGGGGAAATAATTAGTTGTGTTTATACAGAAATTACTGGCATGAAAAGCTCTTTGCACGAGAACTACAACAGCTTTATATTGAAATTAAAAGACTCGTACTCCAATAGCAAACATTTTATACATAAACAAAATGAAAAAATGTGGCATTAAAGTGTTGTATAGTTCGATTTTTAACTTTACCGACTTGTGGTTCGAGACTAGAATCGTAGATGCATTGATTTATTTTAATTTCACGGTCCGAATACAAAAAGCCGTGGGTAGCGGCGCATCGAAAAGCGATACAACACGAAATCTCGACGTCAGTAACACAAGTTATATGCGCCTCGAATAAGTATGAGAATGGAAATCATGTTACATCTTTCTACTATTTCAGAACATCTGGCTTGTAATATTTTTGAACATGAAGCTTTAACATTAGGCACATGTTCACAAATAACTCAATTGACTTCAGGCGATTCTTCGTTGTCAAGTCGCATTCAAGTTACGCGACATTAATTTTGTATTTAGTTGTGTAATGTTGTCAGGAATTTTCTTATTCTATTTTACTACATGAGCTGTAATTTTTTTTATGACCGTATCTATATTAGACTTCTTTATTTCTTTAATAAATAGAATGACTTGGCAATCGCACCCGGCAAAAGAATCTAAATCTACCTAATATTAGCGCTGTGAGCATTTCATTTAATTAGGACTATTTCAAATATGTGATTATTTTGTCGTGCGATGGCCAAGTCATTCTATTTATTAAATAAATAAAGATGTCTAATATTGATAAGGTCACTTTACAATTAGTTGTTCCGGGTCTGGCTGTTTGTGTATGTGAGTTTAAATGTTAGTAAACGCACCCACGACACAGGAGAAATTCCTAGTGTGAGGCATCGTACTATAAAAAAAAAAAAAATGTTGTTAATTAACTAATTAGGTAACAATTTATGACAAAGTTGTTGAATAAAGGCTCCCATAGATAGGTACTGAATAAATTAACCGGCTTGGTTTTACATGAGATCTCACATCTTTTTGCGGTAGAAGAACTGCGTTGGCATTTTTTTACGTGTTATGTTTTTGATGGGATTCTATTTTTTTACATGAGCCGTAAATAAACCTTTGCTTCAGATATTTCCAATCTAGTTGAGGGTTTTAACTATCGATATGTTGCGTATTTCCATCGTCATTATGCAAAAATTCGTTTGGCTTCATTATAACAAAAAAAAAAAAAAGAAAACGTCCAACAATCGTATTACGCCAAATACGTGTATAAATATAGAAGAAAACCACTCTCACGAGACCTTTATACTTGAAGACCCTTCCCAATAACCTTGTCCTTTATTCGTCTTAAAAATACCAAGTTCCACTCTCTAAACGTTACATCCATAAAATGAAGAGGCTCATGACGCGAATAAAGGTTTTCATAAAGAAAAAGAAACGTGCCGATTTCTGGCAACGGTAACTTTTGACAGCTGTTGATATGGGATTGGGAGCTACTGGGCATGACATGCGCGGAAATTGGATGATCATAAATATTCAACCCTTCATTTACTAGTAGATAATAGGCGGACATGTGGATGACATAGGACATCATGAGGCTCAATATTTAAGTGAAATCGGGAAAAGAATCCCGAATTTTTGGTCCTTCGTAAACATTGCGGTTGGAGTGATTTTGCGCCACTTGTAGCGGGGAAGGGTTCTATTGTGTCTATCCATTCTTTTGCAAATGATTTATTTGTTAAATAATTATGATTAATAACTCAGTCAAGAAGACCCACTCAACTACAAATGTTGTTGCCTTTGAAATAAATATCTTCCAGTGCATAACAAATATATACCGGGAAGAAAATTAATCATTCAAAAGACGCTTTAGCTTCTCATTAGACTTAGAACTTTTGTTATAAATTATTCATTCAATTAATAACCGTAATATAACGATATACCTCAACTTGACAGGAGTCTATAAAACTGGTTTAAAGTTTGGCATTTTAATACTTGTCAGGATATAATAAGGTAGATTATAAGTTATAAGTGTTATAACCAATAATGCCGTAGACATCAGTTTTTAAACATTTTCATTTCGATCGACTTCGGCATCCTCGGCGGTATGACGGTTCTTTCTCATGTCGTTGTTTCTATGACGTCGTGCTATACTTTTCCAGTTTACGCTGATCTCGCATTGTATAGGATTTCCGTACAATGCGAGGTCAGCTTATACTGGAGGTGTATAGCTTGATGTGTAGCCGTGTGTACGATGACTAAAATATAAACATTTGAAAAATTTCTACCGCTGTTCTATCGATCTTATGTTTTTATACTTTCCGAGTTCAACTGCCACGTTGGTCTAGTGGTCGCAATTGCTACTGCAGAGCATGAGACCCTGGGTTCGATTCCTAGGTCGGGCAAATTGTTCTTGGTTTGTCCACTAGGAATTCTTTAGTAACAGCCCGGAGTCAGAATTTGTGCCCGTTTTCTCGCCCCCTATTACATGGAGCTTACTTGGGTGAAGTTTGAGTGTACTATAGGTACAGTACACGTCTAACTAACCCTTCAAGAAATCAGGCGTGATTTCATGTTCACTCCTTCCGAAGCTGCGTCGTACTGGTCTTCATTAAGGCTCACGCAAATAGGCGCGACACGACCCTAATAAAACAATTTCTAAGAAAACTTCACGGTAGAACAATTACCGGTGTCGCGTCGCGCCTATTTGCGTGAGCCTTAATGAAGACCAGTACGACGCAGCTTCGGAAGGAGCTACATAACATGAAACATCCGAGGGTGTACATTACAATTGATCGTCTAACGTTAATCTTATTCTTTCTCAACACTTTTCCTCTCTATTATTTGCAATAATAAATTATTTTTATTTAAGCGCTCGTAAACCTACCCCGGCGATATATTACCGACATTAAACGAGAATTCCGAGTTATTTATCGATCTCGTTCGGCATCGTTTGGCTTAATTAATATTTGTATTAATTTATTATGTTGTTGTTGTTGCAGGTACGAGTAATTCAGATAATGATCATCTTAGAAAGTTGCAAGTTTGAACCAATTTTGTAAGTACATTACTCTTTTACAGTACAGTATCTGTCTCTGTTTGTTTTGTAAATCTACGCTAAGGTGTAAAAATCTGTTGGTCCTAAATCAAGATATTGTCATATTTCCCTAAACTGATGTGATACCTACATACAAAATTCTAAGTGTGAAATAAAAACAGTCTCCATGAATTTTCTCCACATACTTAGGACCAAAATCCAATCGTTTTTGGTCTTATAGATAAGGAATCAATGGTGATTTATTTGTTTCGTTATTGTGAATCGCTCTTTCGGAAACTCCCTTCATTATCTCGGCTTGAGTGTACGACTTTGAAGGCCTTTATACAACTTGGTCTATGAATCTAGTTTGGCAATTTCCATAGATTTATTATTCATTGCGACCTAGTATCAAGTAACTTTTACAAATCGAGGTCGAAACTTTTGTACTCTAGACTCGTTTAGGTCCAAGTTTAAGCTCAATAGATTCAACCCTGGATCTTTTATAATTATAGTATTTTTATCTCACGAAGCGACGCGCGCTTTACTTGTGGTAACCAAGTTTACAAACACGCTGTGAATGAGTGCGTGAAGATGGAAAGCGTCAGCACATGATACATAGACATACACACACACAGTCCCGACTTCGCCCGTGTCTCGGAGACGGTACCAAGAGCTCCTGCGCACTTACACACACATTTACAGCGTGTTTTTGACACGCCCAAGTGTAATAGTGAACTTCAATTCATATTTTGTACTTTACGGGTAGTATTGCGCAAAATTCCATTTAAAAGCCAATAAAACAAAAATGGAAGAGTTTGTTCCTTTATTGTGACAGCATTTGAGTGAAATGGAACATTCAATATCCGTTCAATGAAATCGGCTCACACTTAATTGTGTGTCACAGGAACGACGGAATTAATGAAATCATAGTGAAGCTTCATGCCGTCGGCTATGAATGTACTGCAACGACAAAAAAAAAACTGTCGTTTTTGTATTTTTTTACAATCAACTCTTTGTGAACAAAAGCATAAATGAATTCGTCTACCGTCTACATTTAATGTCTATCGTTTTAAATTAAAATTGTAGTTTGAATGTGGTTACCGCTTTCGGATTTGTGGAAAAGAAAATACACTAGTGAAAGTGATAAAGCGCTTTCAATATTAACCGTTTTGCAGCACCCGCATCTTTGGTTTTCGTTTTGTCTGAGGGATTTCTCTATTTGAGTTGTTGATTCTTTTCGCTTTTCAGCGTTTTGCTATACTTCATGGCATTTTAATATTTTGATTCAGATTATCGTGGTTTTGCACACTGCACTTGTCGTCAAATTGGGCTATATGTTTTTTCACTAATCACGAAAATAGCTAAGGTGTTCATCGATCGTAATACCTTTCATCTCGTAAGACTTACCTTTGTTAATGTTTTAAACACGTTGTATCTAAGTGAAAGTTGGGAACAAACGTGATATCATGGAGACGGAATGTTGAAGCACCCTCGAGGTAGCGACGAACACTCAAATTACATTGTTGCCAACATGACTTTTTAAGGCCTCGTTATATTAGCAAATTTTTTCCATGCTTGTGGCTTAAAGAAAGGTTTTGAGATTAAAACAGCCAGCGTCGCTGCAAAATAATGTTATTATGATTTTGTGCGGTATTTGGGTGAAATTTATTGAGAGCAAAGCCGATATTACGAACCACTAGCCGCCGCGAATTCGTCCCGCTGTTTTCGTACTTACCCCTATGAACTTCCATCCCCTTTAAAGGTTAATTTTGAAAGTGAAAACTTCAACTAAATGAAGGTAGTATTTGTAATGAGCTCCATCAAAATGTGCAAAACTTTGTGCTACTACATAACGAGCTGTATTCCTTCATTAGGTACTTACAATGATCAAAATGAGCTACGAGTAAATTTTATCGCGATTCCTTTCCATTTCCTTGTCTCAATGTTCTTTTAATTTATACACTAAACTAAGTTAGTAGCGCCTTTGTTCTTATCATTTCTTTTAAAGTGTTTTTAGAAAGAAATAATGCCGGAAGGTTGTCGTTAAGGCTCTCAAAGTAAGGGCGAACGAGAAAAGAACAGTGTCCGAGATTAAATGACTAGAAACTATATTTTATATGGAACGGCTTTTATGTTTCACTACAAAGAACTAGTGACCACAAAAATGTGACAACGAAATGTGTCAAAAATACTACCTACTTAAATATAGAATTGCGTCTCGCATAAAAACACAGTTTTAATGTTACCATGAATATAGATTCACCCCAATTACCGCAAAAATCACTGCTCCCTGAAAATATCCCTAAACACCATTCAACCTTACGACTCTAAAAGAAAATACCTCACAATGCTTATTATTATTACCATCTAAGAACACTGTCATAGCGGGCTAAATAATATTACACAGGATTACAAGCTCTGTGGGATTACCGTGGAAGTAATTACTTGGACAGTTCGCCCGCTTGGCGTGGACACGGCAGGCGTTTGCAGCTGAAATTAGTTAAAATTAAGGACAGGAGGGGAACGAAATTTTTCCAACGGGGTTACACGCGCCACAGCGTTGGATGTGACGCTTCCGTTCCGTTTAGTTTTGTGCTCGTTTACGCTTTGTTTACGTTTTCGAATGCTTTTGTTTAGTCCATTTTCGCCTAAACGTAGGTTTCGGTGAGGAGTTTTAACCTTTTTCAATGGTGTACTGTAACAAAAAAAAAATGTGAATGTGAGGACTATGTGCATATTTTTCTTTTTTTTTTCTTGCTTATTTATTTTTAATGATAGTCTGGCAGTTTGAGTAGTTTATGCGGCCTACCCAAATGTCCTTTCTTTGGTATTGTTCGTTGAGTTGAGCTCCACGATTACTGACAAACGGTTGCACTGACAGGACAGGCCCACTCAAATCTGTGTGGTTCTTTTCTCAAAAGACCATTTCAGACACTAATCTACATGGTCCTTATATGGCCTGACCAAGATTATGTCTGGACTTTAAAAGAGCCTGTGACCTTTGAGTTTGTTTCGGCCTTTCTTCTCAGAGTAGTCAGATAGGAAACGCCGAACTCACCTAGCTAACTTTTAATTAAAAAAAATAAGATAACGTGTAAAAGTGATTCCAATATCCTATTTTCAGAATAAACAATTTCATTTCATTTCAAAGCAGGAGTTTAACCGAATAAAATTCTTGAATATTGTTAACACAACGGTATATTTTTGAACAGAGTCACGTTCTTAGCAAAGTGGTTTTCAAGACTAACTGTCACATTTACCTATATTCTACCCTATTCATACTTTTACAATTTTAGTCGAAGTATTTAATATTGAATTAACTGTTTAAACCTAAATGTAAAATAATCGAATCCATTATAGAGCATTTCTTAATATGAATTCTAATGTACATTACAATCACTCCATGATACATGCTGACGACACCAAGTAGGCATCTGCCGGGTATGACACCCGGCAGATGCCTACTTGGTGTCGTCAGCAGTCGTTTTAACAGTATCTATTGTTGTGAAGCTCTCACCTAAGTCTCTATTGTTATATTCTTCAAGATGTCACGTTTCTGCTTGTCTGGCAACGAGATTTATTTTCGAACCCTTAAATTAATGAATTCTTGAGGCAGTATCAATAATTCATTTTGTCCTGTCATTTTTAATATCTCCCTAGTTTGTAACGAAATTTTCTTGGTGCTCGATCATGTCGATATTAGTAATTAACTTGATGTGACGCGTAACACTTCTAACGTGTCTAAAGTTTGTCGTGAGCTGGGAGAGATTTGATTAGCCGGACGAAATCCCCGACAGAATTCGATTAAGTTAGACAGTGCCGCCTAAAGTTTGGACCTTCATAAATCGCTTAGGTACCCACTGTAACAGTTGGTGGCCGAATTCTAAGGAATTAATGAAAAACTTGTCGGATACATGGCGTGAAATAAAAAAATATTCCTTGTACGACCAATTGCTTTTAATTAAAAATGTGCCAATTGGCTAATACATATTTCTGGAGTTGTAGATTTGTCCATTAATAAATCAACTTCGTGCGAATCGCCTCAAGGTTTTTTTTTATTATTTAAACGTGTTCATGCGCCCGTTTAGGGCGAGTAAATTCGTGCGAATCAACCAATAAACCACTGCTTCGATATTTATTTTAACGTTTACAATGACTTCATATCTGGGCGAACGTTTAGCTTCCAAACTCGATTTGTACAGCATCGTCAAAAACTTTATGAAAAGGTATTAATGGTGCGGCCTTTACAGTACAACGGATGTTCCCGTATTAAAAGTTTTGATGAAATTACGGAAGTGGTTTTCACACTGTAGTCTGTACCCCTTTCTCTATTTAAATGAACTTTTAGTTCGTATTATTATACTTCAGGCTTCGTTCTCGATATAACATTTACAATGCAGCTTCCTCACGCCAGTCGGCAACCAAACGCATATTTAGAGCTGAAAGCAAAAACTAAACGCACAAGTGTAGCTATGCCGCTCTATACGTCATCTGTCATTCTTTACGTTTGCGCGGCAACCAGTACGTTGTAAATAGTTGTAATTCCCAGAGAATATTAATTAAAGTGTTTAAAACTAGTTTAAAGTGTGTTTAAAGTTGGCATAAGTTATCATGCCGAAACGAAAACATGGAAACGAATATTATCTTCAAAAAATCCGAAGATTACATGAAACGACATCGGTACAACACCGATTCATCAGTTGCACATTTTTTCTTCACGAGATAAAACAATTGTTTAAACGTTTTATACAGTAAAACGTGTTTCACATGGTTTCGGTACGATATCTATTGTAACACGCGGGTAATGTACGAGAAGCATTGACGCGGACAAATAATTCGGGGCGTTTACGAGATAAACGCACGAGTTTTAAAAGTTTTACACAGTAAAACGTATCTTACATGGCTTATATACGATATTTATTGTACCTCGCGGGTAATGCACGAGATGCATTGACGCGAACAAATAATTCGGGGCGTTTACGAGATAAACGCACGAGTTTTAAAAGTTTTACTCAGTAAAACGTATCTTACATGGCTTATATACGATATTTATTGTACCTCGCGGGTAATGCACGAGATGCATTGACGCGAACAAATAATTCGGGGCGTTTAAGAGATAAACGTACGAGTTTTATCATTTACCTATTTTAATGATGTAGTTCGAGAGACTATGCTTAGGTATGTAAATTATGGTACAATGTTGGGGTCAATTCTATCTTTTTTCAGATAACTAGGTACTTTATGACTGTGTCGAACCACCGGTTCCATTTGACACAAATCCAGATAACACTAATACAGCCATGACTGTAACTGACGCTCTACCTGAGCCTGGCCCAGCACATGGAAGTGCTGCAAGCATTATGGGATTTGATGCTTTAATATGCATATAAAAGAGCAATAAACAATGACTAACCTAACCCGTATTTGGAATACCATTTTGAAGAAGGGACACTATTTTAGGTGATGCATTATCAATGTTAACCAACAACAACAAC
The DNA here is from genome assembly GCA_949128155.2 of Xanthia icteritia. Classification (NCBI taxonomy): domain Eukaryota; kingdom Metazoa; phylum Arthropoda; class Insecta; order Lepidoptera; family Noctuidae; genus Xanthia; species Xanthia icteritia. Next base: position 6,014,157 of record OX421942.2, on the reverse strand, counting down.
AATAATAATAATGATAGAGATCTCCCTGCTCAGCGACGCTAGAAGGATGTTAACAGACTTATACTTCACACAAACAAAATCTCGGAAAACACCTCATTTTCCCTGTCCTGGCCAAAAAATTCTTAGATATTGTCAAAGAATTAGAAACAGATAATCACCTTTATTATAACAACACTTGTATCTTACCTTTATGGTAACAACCTATTTAAAAAGATCAAGAGTCTTACATGCTTGCCAAAGAACAGGCCAATCTGTAAACAAGCTAACTACTTTTACCACAACCCGTCAGGGAAAATTGAGTGGTTCACTTCGTTACAAACTTGCTACCAACAGAGGAAAAAATTTGAAGCCGGGACACAAGAAACCACAGTTCTCATATCAAGCAAGGAAATATAATAAAAAACAAAAACAATACAACCAGTACCAGCCACAGCATGTTGTGAGAAAGCTCAAAGCCCCACCACCACAGGACAAGACTCGTGCTCAATACCAGAGGTTAGTCATGCTGGAAGATTAAATCATTTTTTAGCTTGTTGGCAAAGCATCTGTGATGATGTTTTAATATTGAAACATTTCAATGGATACTCAATATGTTTTATTGACACACCTTATCAGTCACAATCTCAAAAGTCATTATAAAATGATATTTTAAATGATCCTGATATGCATACCATTAATAATTTGCTGGCATTAGGTGCAATTTCTCCTGCCACACTATGTAAAGACCTATCATATCTTAAGTGTTTTGTTTCCAAAACTGAATGGTAGCAAAAGATTTATTCTGAAACTTAAGCCTCCTAACAAATTTGTTAACACATGCCATTTTAAAAAGTGAAGATACACAGAACTCTAATTTCTCCAGGAGAATTTATTGATTTAAAAGAGTTATATTTATTGGTAAATATTAATCCAGTTCACAGGAACTATTGATGCTTTGAGCATGATAATATACAAATTTAATGCATTCCCATATGTCTTGTGTTCTGCACCTTATGTGTTCTCTAAGATTATGAGTGGTGGTTACATAATTTAAAAATCTATAAGTCACAAATCAGTAAAATACTTTGAAGACCTCTTGTGCATTGATTCTGATTATAAAACATGTTTGAAAAATGTTAGTGAAACAATTGCTGTTTCCAAAATTCCAGATTTGATATAAATAATGTAAATAGTATAATTAGACCATCATGGTCCTGTCACATTATTCTTAGGTATTGTATTAAAAATTAAGCCACATGCCTGGCGAGTACATACCGAGTATGTTTGGCTTTACACAAAACTATTAGAACATTCAATAAGTACACCATAATAATCTTAAATTGATATTTAGATAATTTATAATTAACTTAAAAGTAAACCATGATTGGTTTACTTTAAAGTAAAGGCAGTTATGATAAAAAGATTATCATTCACCTAGATATTAAACTAGATCTGCAGCGGTGGGCTGATAATATCAATAGTTTACACATAAAAAATATAGCATACAAAAAATATAATTCGGAAATATTTACAGATGCGTCAAAAAGTGGGTGGGGGGCCGTTTGTAATGATAATAGGGTTCATGGATTATGGAAAGAGACTGAAAAATTATAAGTATCACATAAATTATTTGGCATACTCGCCATATTTTTTGCCTTAAACAAGGTTTGTTAAAAATAAACAATATTCACATATATTGTTACATGTTGATAACATATTAATACTGCCATATCATATATTAACCAAATGGGAGGTATTCAGTACCCACATTTAAATAACTTTGCCGGAAGCATATTGGCAATGGTGTGAAGATAGACTTTGGCTATTTGCTCCTTACATGAAGCAATTTGGCTATTTACTTCTTAAATACAGCCAATCCCGACATAAAGTGGGAAATGAATACTTACACATTCCAGTAAAATTTCTGACTCAGTTAATCAGTTTGGTCAACCTGATAGGTATTGACTTTTACTTTAAGAATTAATCGAAACGTGAATCTTACATTTCCTGAAAACTGGCCCTGATGCATCGAATATAGTTTATGCTTTTACTGTGTCTTGGACGAACTACATTTGTTTTTTTAAGCGTTTTTATTATTCTATTATTAAGATATTTACAAAAAATTAAGAATGAAAAAGTGACAGGCATTATGGATATAACATACTGGCCCTCATAAGCCTAATAGAATCACCCTCTACATCTCCACCGGTATATTATCAGGAAGGCAGAGCTAAGACTAGCTATCCCCCATCAGCAATAGATGCTAAGTTCACTTTCAAATAATACCTTCAATTTCATCTATACATTATTGTGGACTATTTGTCAAAAACAAAGTACTTATAGATCCATCTATATCAATCATTATTATGTATTTTTTTTTTTAACCAAGCATTACAAGTTAAGGGCCTTTTATGGAGTCTTTAAATTTACATAAGTCAACTCTTGCTGTAACAATAGACTCAACATGGGGGTGACGACCGCATCAAGAGACTACTTAAAGGTTTCTATAAGATCAAACCACCTGGGGCCAAGTATGAAACTAGCTGGGACCCCAAGTAAAATGTTTTAAAAACTGACTCTTTAAAATGATTATTAAAATACCTAACTACACAGTAAATCATGCAGGTGTACACATATCTATTACAGAAGCTATTAAAACATCTGTTCCTGGTCGCAAGAGGGAAATAAGCCAATTGAACCTCTTTTTACCTTTCTTTGAAAAGTCCGAGAGTCCAGCTAGTACATTACGTAATTAAATTTACTATACTCAAGGCATTAGAGGGAAAAAATACTCACTTAATACCTTCATGTATAAACTCAAACTAGTTTCTGCCTCTACCATCTTTATCATTTAGTTTCTATAATATAGGTAAATATACCACTCTTTGTTTGCATCATATAAGTATATTAGTATTTTTTCAGAACAGTACTAGATATACCTCGACATCCACTACTAACAGTAAGGGAATGCCATTAGATGTAATAAGACTAACATCAGGCTGGACAAATAGCTCTTTCACCTTTCGCTAGACTTTATAATAGAGCAATTGTTAACAATTCAAACGAATTTACTCATGCTGTGCTTAATGCTGAACAAAATACTTGATTAAGTATTATGAATGTTACATACATATAATTATTACAGACCTTAAAAAGTATAAAACTAAATAATTAGACAAGAAGTTAAATATTAATATGAATAATTTGATTGTTTATCTATAATGGTAATTTGATTAAAACTTGTTTATAAGTTGGACAATAAGTTCATTATTAAGATGAATGACACTGTTTATCTATTATTGCCATTTTATTATGTTATTTGTGTCTAAAAACTAAAAGATTTTAATTTGTTATTGAAACACTATTTATTTATAATTTCATATTTGGAATCTCAATTTTCCTCATAATCTCTTAACATCTGCATTGTAAATGTTATATCGAGAACGAAGCCTGAAGTATAATAAGTGATCAAACGAACTTACCTGTTGTGAAGTTCGATCATTATTATACGAAGGGCTTCGTTCGAAGATATAAGGAACCCTCCCTACCCTACCCTAGAAAAATTGAGATTCTCTTCTTACTCTAAAATAATGACAGATGACGTATAGAGCGGCATAGCTACACTTGTGCGTTTAGTTTTTGCTTTCAGCTCTAAATATGCGTTTGGTTGCCGACTGGCGTGAGGAAGCTGCATTGTAAATGTTATATCTTCGAACGAAGCCCTTCGTATAATAATGATCGAACTTCACAACAGGTAAGTTCGTTTGATCACTTATAATATGCGTGGTTGATTTAATCAGCCTTTTTTCGCCATTCTTCATTACTTAAGAGCTACGATCCTGCTGGTGCAGCATATTCCAGCCTCCTCCATTAAGGACCACCACCTTAAATACGATAAATCACAATCGGTTTCATTTTAACAGTTCAACAACATTCATTGCGATATTTACGTTGTTTCGTAGACGAATTTTTGGAACATATGAAGCAATATCCTTCAAAATGATTCAGATTATGATTGATCGTGTTATGTTATGTTAGGGTGCAACTCAATAAAACCAATCAAAACTTTCTTTAATATCGAGAAAGCCGAAATGAATTCCATTTATTTCTGCTATTAATGCGCGCCCTAATACAACATTTTCGGCCAGTTGTCCTGAAACCATTCCTTTTCATTGTAATGTCGTAGTACTTACCTTGTCAAGGACTTCTTGGCTTAGTTCAAGTTAAATGAAATGGAGTATTCTTTGTTACCACACCGAAATGAAATATATTAAAATGTATTATTACTTGGGTACCTACTAAACTTAACGGATGTAATACTCTTAAATAATGGTCTTAAAAATTGAACTACAACGTTAATAAATATTTTTACCAATTTGACGTTACGAAGTTGATTTTAAAGGTAGGAAGAAACTTAAATCGAAAAATAATCCTACATTGGAACTACAATTGGTTCAAATTATTCGAATTCTACCTATGATCTGTACTGCGTATAAAGGGCATATACTCAATATACTTGAAACACATGCATATGGCAGCATATAGCTCGATTATAGTCATGTATTCAAAGGCTTTATCCCCATCAAAACTTTATTCTTCGATCGTGTTCGTAGTTAAACCTTCATTTTCTTTTGATTTATCGATGGACAATGTAGCATACGCATTTATGTGGAATGGGACATCATTGTGTAGTTTCGTTTATTTGCATTAATATTTTATTGGTATTTTAACTTAATTCTATTGCCTCGTAACTCATTTCAAATCAAAATCGGGGCAGATATTGACTTCTTTCTCACCACGACTTAATTTCTTAGGTAGGTAGTCTCCTAGCTACATTGTCTGATCCCATATACCCACACCTACATAATATTTGCTTATTATAATGAACACTATAAATACGTTTTTAACCTCCGACCTGTTATTTAAATGCCAGTTAAGGTCGATCAACATTCTCATTCGTTCTCTCCTGCATAACAATATAAATAGATAGCAGTCTTAAAATCAGAAATCAATTAAGCATATCCTCCCCTAAATCTATTTCATCGTCCATTTTATGACCATCTTTTACATAAACGCCCTATAAAATCATGCCGCTCGCACTTTTGTATTCGATATGAACTTTTAACAATAAAATATAGCTTGGAGATAGTGGATATCATTTTCCTCTTGTGGGATGGGATGAAATTGGATGAAATTAAATCCCCTCTCAACTTTTCATAGTTAGCGTGACGAAGACTTTGGCAAAGGACTGCTATTTTACGCCAATTTATTGAGGACAGATAATGATGAACGATTGCACCGTTATGACACTACCCCTGCTGCTTTAGCGTACATGAAATGTTGTTGGAACGTATGTGTGAACACAATTGCTCATATCGCTCTTACAGATCAGGCCAGGCTCGCTGCATAAATGGATTTCACGTCAGAACCCTGATATTGATCAGCCCAAAAGGCACCCCATTCAATACGGCCTCTGCATGAGCAGTAGCGTAACGTTACACGTTCAAATAGCTTGACTACAACTTCTATGCCAAAGGTTACTCATATCTGAAATGGCTTTGAATATGCCAACCTTCATTGTCGGATACCACCCACACTATTCTCAGGTTGATCAGTTGACGGTACAACTAGAAATCTCATTTCAACATTGCTCTACTTAGTGATATTTCAAAGAAAGAAAAATGGCCTTCTAACCTTTATTGAAATCGTATTACCTCTAGATACTTATCGAATCTTATTTCTTAACACATTTATCTTGAAAAGATAGTCCATATTTCTCAACGAAATCGCTTCAACACTCGATAACAGTTCTATACTCAGAATCAATCATTTTCTGATACAGGAACGGTGGCATTAAGATGTTCTAACTATTTTTCAACGACGCCCGTTTCAAGTGTTTATATTTCAAGTAGAAAATACAATTATTCTTCGGTACACTTTGTGGTGAAAATATTTATCTCTGACACCTCATGTTTTACGGGTTAGAATAAATCCCTAGAGCAAGAATACTAGAAAAGGTTTATAAACTTGAAATAATGTATAACATACATAAGTCATAAGAACACGATGGAACTGACATGTCTAAAGGGAAAAGTTCTTGTGAGATAGAGAAAAAAAAGCACAATTCTCTGCCTTGTATAATAAACTTAAAAAAAACAACCATTATTCAGAGTCTGTATAAATTGTATTCTTTTACATCGACAATGACTTCTTTATATAAAATCAAAGTGATACACTGTATTAAATTTATTTAATGAAAGAAGTCTTTTAGTCCAATTATTTTACAGAATTTGTTATTGAAATGAAACATAATGTCAGAACAGCTATCATTTTATTTAAAATCTTCTCAATATTTTCACCGCACGAAATATCGCATGCCGATGGGCTATAAACGCGTGGCCGCAGCATAAATGGCACTTATTATTATTATTAAAGTATTTATTGCGAGTAACTTAAGACTCATAGTTACAACATTAACTTAAATAAGAGCAAACGACACTTACGCTGCATTTCAACGCTTACTACGTTCTATATCAATTGTTATTGAAAATACTCTCCATTTAATATAGATTTGGGATGCTCAAAAATATTTGACAGTGCCTATAAATTTTTAATATCATAAATGACTGGCATTTATATTGTACATACAAAAGCTCTGCAAGAGATTATAATATAATGTTTTTTTTTCGTTAAATACGTTTTACTGTTCAGATTTATCAATATAAAGTGAAAAGAGAAAATATACAAAAATTAATCCTTGCATAGTAGGCACCTAGTATAAAAACCAACTTGTCTCTGTATGTCTATATGTTTGTGTACTTTATCTTAAGAACCACGAATCCGATTACCGTGATTTCTAATTCATACCGAGCTATAGTCCTCTGGTTAGGTTTCAGTGCATATGAGCCTGGAAAAGCTTAGTGTTGTGGCACAGCAAGCTCTTACGAATAAATAGTAATATAGAATGTTATTTTATTTGATTTTATTTATTCGGAAGAACAAACAATTACACATTATACAAGCAAATAGAACATAAGGAGTTATACAAGTGCAACCAACAACATTCTCCACAGATACACAAATGTGAATGTTATAATATTTGACTCAATAACCAGTAGGTTAATACACCATGACATTTTAGTTGCCTTACAAAAGCAGCCCACTTTATGTATCCAATAAGAACAAAATATTCATTAAAAAAATATATATTTTCACCGTGACATGTTAGTCGTCTACAAAAGGCCACTCAATGTACCCGACATAAAATAAGTCTAGAAGCAATTAAAAAATTGTTACAATATATCTTTTTATTTTAATGAATGTTTAGTAGTTATTGGATACATAAAGTGGGCTGCTTTTGTAGGGCGACTAAAATGTCACGGTGTATAATAGGTATACCAATAGCATATCTAGCAAACACAATCTCTAGGTTATATATCAGTAGAAAGAGAGTATATTGCTAAAATAACATTCTTGGAATATGAAAATGATTCATAAATAAATAAGTCCCTTTCTAAAAGACATCAAACTTCTACCATTCTCCCTAAAAAGGCTTTCGACAAGGTCTATAACGATTTTATATTGCTCATATTCGGGATATTTTATTGCATTGAAAGGGTTCTATTTGACCTTCCGATTTACAAATTCACCTAGGCAAACGGTTTCCCGGTCCGGTCCCGTTTTCCATTGTACCGTGAACATTTTATTTTACTCTGTTCGTACCTACTAGCAAGTCGCCTTGTAATTTTAAACATGATTGTACCTATCAGGCTTCTTCCAGAATTTCGTTACAAGGGTATATGTACAGACGCCAGCACAACAACCTACTCCAATCTGTCAAATCTCTTTAATAGATTTTCAACTTTATCACTAAAACATAAGGTTCAAAGTTGATTGGGAAAATTTGACAGTTTCGGGTAGGTTGACCTGCTGGCGTCTGTACCTCCTCGTAATAATAATAATATTGATTTTTATTTCGGAACAAAGAATCCATAGTGTGTTAGTAACATAATATTAAAACAACTAAGTATGTAATAGTTTCATTTGAATACAAAAAGGAATACATAAATGGTAGAAGACTGAAATTCTGAATTCTCTATGAAAATAGAATAGTTTTAATTAAATTTTCGTAAAATATCTACATAGGTATATACCTTCATAAATCTTTTTTTATAACTTCCATGTTCCGAATTATTGTTCAGCTGCCGGATTTTAGTGGTACACATTGGTTTTGAATTCTGTGAAATGAATGATTGATGTTAGTTCGCCATTACGGATGTAAACTTCCGGCCGAAAACATTTTTTTATTTTCATATTTTTTATATTTTATTTGGCAGCGAAATATTCATGGAATTAGGTAGATAGACATTTATATGTTTACAATAAAAGTAGAGAGACTAGGAGAGTAGGTTAGAATTTAACAGACCTTAGGTCCTTAGATTCGGCCAGAAACCGATAGAGCCAAGATCTTGTTAACCTTAACTGAAGTAGGTAAAAGAATAGTACCTAAATAAGACTTAAGTACAAAAGTAAGTAACACTGACGACCCATTTCTGTCGGTTAACTCCAATGTGTAGAAAAAATAATTACGGGTTCTACTCCGGGAGTGCCAGCAGAAGTGAAAACTTGAATATTAACGTTGTGGATTTTTGATATTTTGGAATGGTTAGGGAATAATTTTGCACGAATTGCTTTAATTATCAGTATAAAAGTACTATCATTTATGTGGTAAAATACAATATTCATTTATTCGCTATCGTACACAAACATGACAATCTTACGAATTTTCGACCAGGTCCTGACGCGAGTTTAACATTTTTTACCCATCACAAAAAAGTGCACAACGCCGCTAAAGAAGTTTTCACTTCAAAAATTGAGTGAGGCGCAGTTCGAGCCCCCGCCGCAGTGTTTCGTGAAAACGTATGGTGAAATAGTAACAAACTTTAACGATGTTACTTAATATTTACAATGAATTACAAAAATGTATGTTCATTTTATTCCTAATGATGCAAGCTATCATCGATTGTGATATTTTTCAGCTCTGTACGGCCGATATAAGAAAACACATTTTTGCCACAAATTTTCTTACGGTTTCTGATACTGCCGTTAATCGCTATTGTATTTGCTCGGCACAAGATCCTGGGTTCGATTCCCAAGTCGAGCAAAAGTATTATTGGGTTTTTCCAACAGAAATTTCTGAGTAGTAGCCCGGAGTCTGGAATTGTGCTCGGTTGATGGCAATAGGCTCGCCCCCTATTACATGGGACTTAAAAAACATAACTGGTGAAATGTGGGTGCCAGCTCTGCCCAATCCTTCGGGGAAATAAGGCGTGATGTTATGTTATTTTTGTTATATCTGTTTAGGTCCTGATAGGCAACTTTTGGGAACGGACATCAGATTAACTGTTCTAGCTGAACACGTTTTTGCACTAGGTATACTAATTGGAATTTCGACATATAGTGAAAACTCGAGGTTCGCGCGCATGCGCCTACCCTCGCGATGTGACGTCATAGGCAAATTAAAATTGCCTCAAAATTGTTATAAATATGACGTATCTTTTGCGTGCTCAACCATTACTGTACCATTAAAAGTCTTGTAGTTATTAGCAATTGAAATTTTACATGTTTTTGACCATCAGAAATTTTTAACTTACTACCAGTACTCCGAGCGAAAAGACCTTTCCACGTCAATAGGGGCAATGTTTAATTCCATAACTGAGATACCGTAACCATTTATTTTTCTATAATAATCCTGTTACAAAATATTGCGTAGTTCCTATAATTATGTAGAAATACATCGGTCCTAAACTAGTTACTGCTCGTTCCTTAAAACGACCTATTTGTAGAGGCACTTCTGCTAATTGTGAAAGTCCACTGTGCTTAGCTAAAGAATGTCCTTACTGGCCAAGTTCAGTCGTACGACACAAGTGTTAGTGCGAAATAGTCTGTATAGCAACACGTTATTCTTTCCACGTAAATCATTGCGTCTATTGAATATCTCGATGTACCCTCCGAACCCTCGATTACTGACGTCATTCACGTATTGTGCCTCCTGTCACAAGAGTCCCTCGTACGTACGGACAATAATTTAAGAGCGTCTCATTCAATTTCTCCTGCCATTGTCTGTATATAGGTCAGTTTCGCTGGTTTGATGTGCATTCACTAAAGTGTGTTTTGTGGCACGAAATACACTTTCCTATGGCTGTCTACTGTTTGAATTTGGTTTTTGACACCCCTTTGTGTTTCGATGCGGGAATTTATAGCATAAATGTTTAATTCCCTTAAAGTGGTTTATTATCATCTGCTTAGCCTTTGCCCAACTTTTGGGAGGGGTTCTAGTCTTAACGGATACAGCTGAATACCAGTATTGTACATGGCTACCTGTCTGACCCCCATAATCCAATTACTAGGTACCCTTTTAATGGTTATTGTGGCGAGTATAATTTTAGTCGAAACTACTTGACCCGATTACACCAACTGAATTGACTTTTTATCATTGCCAAGAAGACTTCCTATTTAATGTTGGGATAAATTAAAACATGCTTTTCCATTTAAATATATGTTTAGCCAACAAATATTTGCTCAGACCGTTACTGAACGCCAAGTCGATCACCACGTGCCAATTATATCATGATCCATTTCCTGCAGAGATAAACCGAGATATCTATCTAATCAAATGTCTATCAAAATGACAGTGGATTAACACTCGATCTACTCTGCTTGTGCAACTCAAGCTTGTATTTCATCCCTATTGACAGGTACGGTTGTAACTATAGACGTTTCCAGAACATTACATACGTTAAAATTTACTACAAACGTGTCAGCTCCTCCATCTAATGTACCCCTTTTACTTCGTAGTGATAAAGTGACTACATTTGCTTAAAAAAACTCGTGTGAGGAACAGGGAAATAAACTACCGACATTTTACGTTTTTGTTTGACACCTAAAACCTGTAACGTTAGTTCCGGCCCTTCGTTGTCTTTTCTGTTTATTTTTGAAGTTACGGTGTTTTATAGAGTGTTCGAACGGGGTGAACGTATTTTCTTTCTTTATTTTATTTCTGTAAAAGGTGGAAGTGATGTGTCGCTATTTCTACGACACAGTCTCGTGATACGATGGACTTGTAATTGTTAATTCGAAAATATTCGTCTGTTAATGCAACTCCAATCTTCATATGTCAATGTATAGTTTTTTACTTTTGTCCCGCGGCTTTGCCCGCGTGAATGTCGGAAAATATCCCACGAGAACGTACTACCGGTATCAAATGTGTTAATCCAGGTAAACAATGTATTAATTCCGTAATATATTGTAAAACAATGTATTAATTCCGTAATATATTGTAAAACAACGTATTAATTCCGTAATAAATTGTAAAACAATGTATTAATTCCGTAAAACATTGTTTTTATATAACTATTGGTTTGCGCGGCGCACGCCAGTAGTCGGCATGATTTTTTCCGACATCTTCAACAATCATCGTCATATTTCAGCGAATTTACACAAAACCTTCATTACTAACTAAGGGCTGATTTCATCAACGAAACTGAACGCGATTACCACATCTAAACCGAGTTCAAGAGCTGTCAGTGTCAATATTCCAAAGAAAATAATTGCGTTCAGCTTGGATGGTGAATTCGCACTAAGGGTGCTTATATAAAGAAACAGGTTTCCGGTGCAGGCGAGTCTGTGGGGGTCGGTACTAATCGGTGCAGGTATAATATTCCCATGTTATCTTATGCGCTCACTTATAAATAAACAGGTTTAAACTTGTCGGTGCCGACTACCTGGACCGAGCCATACAGGTTAAAAGAAAGAAAGAATAATATTTATTTGGACGCAGTTTGTGAAACACATAATACCAAAATAAAAAGTGAAAATAATTATAAAGCAATAATAGTGTGTGCCTCACGGCTGCGCCAAAAAGGTTCATTTCAGCATTAATGCCCGACAAATGATGTTTGACGCTGGTTTTCTAATGAACCCTTATGGACAAATGACGGGGAGTACCAACAGTTTCAACATACCTAATACATAATTTTTATACCTCTAAATAAATAAATAAATAAACTACATAAGGTATATTCAAATAATTGTTTCCAATTGATGTTATTTCCACTTAAACAAACATCAACTTTATGAAAGTGTAAATAAAATTGATTTTAGACTGACTAGTACTGTTGAAAAAGTTATAAAAAATATGAAGTTGTAGCGCAAACTGAACCCTATGTGTAGGGATTACAGTTAAAGTAACAAGTTTAAACCTGTTTCTTTATTTAACCACCCTCCTGCACCGATCGGTAACGACCCGCACGGGTTTTTCTGTGCCGGAAACCCGTTTCTTTATGTAAGGTCCCTAATTCATGAAATTATACACGTAAACCTTCCTAATTAATCACTCCGTCCATTGGTGAAAACCGTTTGAAAATCCGTTCGGTAGTTTTTGAGTTTATCGCGTTCAGAAACGCAGACGCAGCGGGGGACTTTGTTTTACAAATTTAGTGATTATGTACCTTTGTTAATTATAAAATAAGAAGGTAGGCACATTTTATACCAGCCCACATAAGCCGGTTTCATAACGTAATTTTTAAACCCATAGACACAACGCCACATTAAAAGTTTGGCTTTTCTGTCCCTCTTAACTTTTTCTAAATAACATCGCCCTTTGTGTACATGACCTTATTAAAGTTTCCTTAAGATAATTTTCTGCCGAATTATTAAACCTTAACGAAACTTCATAATTAAAACTCCGGAACGTCTTAAGAGGGAACAGGGCCTGCGATTCTCCATACAAATGTATTCCCCTTTTTTCTTCCTGAATAATGCCTCTAGAGCAATCATTTCATTTTTCATAAAATCAAGGTCTGCTGTAGTCACGTCCTCGTTATTTCCTTTTTTTGAGCAACTTATCGGTAAAGAAAATATGACCCTCCAAAAATTACAAAAATGCCTGATTTTTACCGTCGTGATTAGACGAGTACTCGAAAAGTGTTTAACATAAAAGAAAATGATAGGAACCTAGACATACTCTTTCTTAAAATTTTAATGTAAAAAATAATTGAATCGGTTCAGTTTTCGAGTAGAAAAAAGGGGAATACGAAACGTCGATTTCGTCAATTTTTTTTGTGATATAATTTGTCTGAGCTGTAGCTATCCCTATCGCACTCTACGGGGGCAGACTTGGGGTAAGAAGACGGCATTAGTTTCTTCAAATACCCATTTCTCAAATTCCAGGCAGGCCCTGTTCCCTCTTAAGAATAAAATCTTTTTAGCGATCTTTCAGAGCCTTCTTTTCCAAAGAAAACTTATAAACAGACCTAATTATTTTCGGCTTTTTAAAGGCGCTGAGATAAGGGACACAAAATAATATTCTGCTTTTGAGAGGTTCGTGATTAAATTGCGGATAATTATTTTGCTTAGTATACCTAAAGTTGTTGAACCCGTGTCGGTTTTATCAAAGGCTCTATAGGTAGTGGACACAAAAGTCTGGATGATACTTAGAACTTAACGAGTGATCCCATCAGTGGGCAGATACGTACCTACTCATGTATAACACCAAGAATAAATTGTAGGTAGAACAGAACTTAAGTAAGGGGCTATACGATTTTTACTTCCAATTTTTTTCAATTGGTACTTCCGTCAGTTTCGTGTATCATAAATCTCCATACATGCACACGGGCTCATTACCCTTGACCTTTTTGGGCACATAATAAGATCAGAGTAAGTACCTACCTTTTTGTCTTTTATAACATCACGCCTTTAATCCCCTAAGGGTTAGGCAGAGGTGTACTGTCCAAGAACTTCATATCTAAGCAGTTTGAAAACAAAATTCCGTGAACACGATGACCACATCTATTACCGCCCCGGTTCTATAGCGGCTGAGCGCTGCAAGCAGAAATAGTCCTTACGGTGTATAGATAATATGAACTTCTTCGATAGTACCTATCGTAGGTACACCCACATTACGCCAGTTATGTTTCACTCCATAGTGTTTTTATATAGTTTAGAGGTATAAGGGAGTACAGGGTGTAAAGTTCACTTATCCTCATCCGACCAGACGGGTGTCGTGTCTGGAGGGCAACTGCCCAATGGTGGAAGTCGGGAGCTTGTATATATATGTCAAACGCGCGGTAAACTCTAATTGCGCGATGTAGGATTTGTGTGACGTCAGGATGTTGTGTGACGTCAAGTCTTTTTGATGCGTAGTTCGAATGTGGCGATAGAGATGCCGCCACAATGGCATCAAAATATGCAGTCGCTACTAAATCGCTCCATTCAATAATATGAGTTAGTACCTATCTACATAACTGAATAAAACATTTTCTCAAGTCCTTTTCTTATAAGCTTCATTCGCGCCTCATTTCAATGTTCCAAGTAATAAATCTCCGACATAACGGCGCTGTTAGTCACGTCATATTCTGATGTTGCCGAAAGCCTCTCCCTTCGGCAAACAAATGAGGCGTTTAAGAAGATAGAATATCTAGAAGTGATAGGTCTAAGCAACCGTGAAACGAAGCCTCCTTTAAGAAACTAGGTTACCTGATTTTGTTATATAAACCGGTCTTTGTAATATTTAAGTAGATAGTTGTGGAGAATAGGCTTTTCGAATGGACGCAGTAGTCTCTGTTTTCTACATTAAAAAAATACGAACGGTGCACTTAGTACGGCTTGTAAAAGTGCTAGTCGAGTTAAAAAAACATTTGTTCTCGTTTAACTTAAAGCTGTAAAAAGTACCATCGTATTGGTTGAGAAAACTTGGCGATTGGGGACACTAAATCTCTGAGTTTATACAGATCGAAACTGTTTGCAAGTGGGACTAAACTCAGAGGCAGCGAAAAAAAAGTGTTATTTGGAATAATGTTTCTAAAACGCGCAAATTCAATATAAAACTTTTGAGACTTTATTACACGCATTAATACTAAGCTTTATGCCCTTCATCTCGTCTACATAGTTTCAAAGTTAAAAAGATATAGAAGAATCTAGAATGATAAAACAACTTTTTTTTTGTCTCTGGGGAATGATTCGGCCATTTACATTTTACAACGAACGGGAGGGATTGTAATTGATAGCCCTGAAAATCAGCGATTAAGGCCTCGGTTTAAATTAATTTGCAGCGGAAAGTGAGGCGGATTTCAGCGAACTCACCCGATTACCCTGTGGGGAGCCTTTTTACAACGCCACTTGTGAGATGCGAAAGGTAACATTATAACGCGGAAGTATCCAGGGATACTACTGCGGAAGTATCCCTGCTGCGCTGCGTAGCAAGATTATTTGAAGTGAATTTTTCATTTAATATTTTGTGTCACTAAACTTTCTTTGAATTGATTTTACTGTCGATATTACTATACATATGTCGATATATCCATTTATTTATTTATATATACTTTATTATACACCACAAAAATACATAACAACAAAATAAATCAAACGCTACAAAATATACAAGGAAGAGATCGCGGAAAGCGATAAGGCCGGGGTGGCCTTATCGCTTTTCCAGGCAACCTTGGAATGGACAGTGATTTGCCTGGACATATAATGGAGCTGTCGCTGGTGAATAATAAGTATACAATATACTAGAATAGAAACACAGATATATACATATCGTAAATAATATATACCCATTGTACAGACGCAAGCACATCAACCTACTACAATCTATTAAAGAAATTTGAATTTTCCCAATCAACTTTGTAGGTACCTTTTGCTTTAGTAAGGATAAGGTACAAAGTTGATTAGGAAAATTTGACAGTTTCGGGTAGGTTGACCTGCTGGCATCTGTACTTTAACTTAAAAAAATGACTAGCTCTTATGCTAATTACTAGCGATAATACCTTGTCCTATTTACTAGGGGGTAATTACAAACTACTGGCTCTTTACAAGCCTGAATTAAGCTTAAATTAAGTGGGATAAGCTTGTGACATGAGCTCGTGGCTAAGTAATATCAACCGCACGGTTCGATCCATCAGGTTAAGCTACGCTTGCCGGGTTTAGTCTGTGGATGGGTGACCATCTTAACATACCGAGAGTCCTCTGTGCCTCGGAAAGCACGTTAACCCGTTGGTCCCGGCTGTCATTCGTGGATCTTTAGCAGTCGTTACGAGTCGTCAGAAGCCCGAGAGTCTGACAACCAGTCTTACCACGGGGTATCGTATTACCCAGTTACTGGGTTGTGGAGGTCAGATAGGCAGTCGCTCCATGTCAAATAGCTGCATCCGGTTAGACTGGAAGCCGACCCCAAAATAGTTGGGAAAAGGCTAGGCAGATTGAAAGCTTGTGACATATGTAGCTGTCTGACAATGTAACGATAATCAGCCATTATCTTCCAAATGATGCCTACAAAAGTGCTCCCTAACAGCAACAAAAATTGATTATGTTACTTTTTCTTATCATGGCCAAAGTATACATCTGTTTGATTCCCAATTCTATCTCTAACACAGACAATTATGTACCGCAATCAGAACAAACAACTAAGTTACAATCGAACTTAAACAGCTCACTCAGAAACTTGTAACGCGAAAACTTTTATCGTGTAGATAGTGTCTTGTGTAGTGCCGATAAATTAATGCTGTCTTGTAGATGTTGTGTAGTGGACTGACCACAGGCAGTTTCACACAGCTGCTGTGTGTTGCCAGTATTGAAAACTATTTACCTTGAATTATGGTTATTTCTTTTAGTTTCTCAAATTCGAGATCGCAATACCAACCAACTCTTCGTTAAAGTACGACTTTTGTAGATGAAAAAATTAACTCTTTGCCTATGTGTGTGTATGTCATTCCACTTTGGCGTGTTTTAAGTGCCGAAAAAGTAAGCAAAGTTTTCCTGTTTGTAGCCACGAATAGGTAGGTTTTTGCATTAAAAAATTACGTTTCATAAAGGAACATATGTGGTACTCTGCTTTCGTCACTAATTCCCTACCCACGCAACAGTTGTTTTAAAAATCTTACCTCGAGCTTTAACTTTTACTAATTAACCGACATAACATGTTGTTTATAAGGGTTCGCAGTCTACTTTTGTTATTATTTTGTTACTCTTGGCATAATCAGCCTATAATGTTCCCACTACTGTTACACATGGCTGTAATCCACCACGCGGGCCCAGTGCTGGTTGCTGGATGTCACATGTATTTTTCACCGTTTTGATAGCAGTGGTGGTGAAATTATTTACACAAAGTAAACCGCCTGTCTGGGTTTGAACCCACGACCTACAACTTAAGAACGGAAACAGTGCGTGATTTAGGAGTACGCCTTGACTCGGGCTTGACATTTCGTAATCACATCGTAAATGTTAAAAAAAGGCTTTAGAAACCTAGGTTACGTCCTAAGAAGAGCAGAAGGTTTTACAAGCATCGCTGCGCTAATTTCTTTGTCAAAGTCAAAGTCAAATCATTTATTTCAAATAGGCCCTTATAAGGCGCTTTTCAACGTCAAAAATTTACAAAAAAAATTCTTTGATTCTAGTCGCCCCTTCAAAAAGGTAGTTTTATCATGGAGAAGAATGGGCAAGAAACTCCACCGTTACTCTTTTAAAATGTTTTACAATATTTTATATAAGTACATTAGTTATATAATTATATGTGAGGACACCTAGAATAAAATTATTATACCACAATAGGTAAAAAGAATTTAGAATTAAAAATGAAGCAACAACAGATAAACTAATTAGAAAAGATAGATACATGGTGCTCACATATTTACAAACATTGTAAAAGTAGACGATTTTCCTAAAATTTTACAATTAATAAGTCAGTGTGCGAGGAATTGGTCACAGAATGTAAAATCAATGTCATATAATAAAAAATAATAATAAAATATACAATTAAATTTGCAACCAGTTTGATTTTGTCTTGATTCTAAATTATCCTATGGAGCAGGACCAGCATGTTTCCAAGCATTTTGTACAATGCATTGGTAAGAAGTCACCTCGAATGTAACGCAACCATATGGGCACCGCATGAAGCTAAATACAGTCTCATGCTTGAGCGTATACAAAATAAATTTACGAGGTTTCTGTATCTAAGGTGGTAGGTGTATATCCATTTTATCCATTGATGTATCCAACTTTGTTTGTTATAGGCACTGTGGGATACAATAAATTGGAAACAAGGAGGGACATACCTCTTGCTACCTATATTTTTAAATTATTGCGAAATACTTCAAACCCAGGTATATTAAAAGAAATAAACCTGTGTGTGCCCGACAATTATGTATTGCGAAGGCGACGGCCACGGCTATTGGCAGTGCCCAGTAGTAGGACCAATCTACTGGGTAAAGGCCCTATAACGCGTACTTTGCGTGTACTTAATGACAGAGAGAGCAGACAGCATAGATCTTTTTACTTGTTCTCTGAGTGAGTTCACCAAACCATGATGTACAGAATATGTTATGATAAATAATAAAACTTTAATTATGGCCGCACTAGATTGAATTAGGAAATTCCTGTAATGATAGTGATGATGAGTTAATAAATAAATAAACTTGAAGTCGTGGCCATTTCCACTCGACCACCACTGACTGTTTCTCTTATTATCAGCAGACGGTCAGTCAATTCAATTTTTTTATGAAAATATTGATTACTAGCTTATGCTCGCGGCTTCGTCCGCGTGGAGCTCGGAAATTATCCCATGGGAACGTTCTACCGGGATACAAAGTATCCTTTGTCCTAACCCAGCTCATGGTCTACTCATGTGCGAAATTTTATCCAAATCCGTTCAGCCGTTTTAACGTGAAAGCTTAACAAACAAACAAACTAACTTTCACATTTATAATATTAATACCTATTTCTACGTTCGCAACACCAAGAGACAATACCGCCTGAAACAAATTACACGATCGGTTTACGATTGTAATAGAATCCCTTGACCTTTGCATTTAGTGGCCTTTGGTACTAAGAGCCCTTAACTATAGTTATACAACGGGATAAACGTCGCCACTAGAGGTAGCCTTTAGGGTACTCAAAATGTATTCATTTTCGGAACCCTTCGTATTATCAGAGATAATATAACCTACATCTTACACTGGTCGATAATGTCTGCTGCTGGCTCTAACCTATAAACTTCTACAACGAATGATCTGAAGACGACATTGGGGTAATCACTATCATTCGTAAGCTGATGGTTACTAGCAGCTCCATGTTATAAGTACATAGACTGTCACAGAGCTTAATCAGTATCATGTAGCCATGTTAATCCAAAAAGAAATAAATACATCGAGAACGCGCTGTTGAAATTCCAATTCGATTCTCTTGGTATTGATGTTGATGCTATTTCGGAAATACCCGAAATATTTTAGCGTTTTTGTAAATATTGTTGTAGGATATTTACTTTAATCCAGTATTTTCCCGTATCTTTTGAGATTACGGCTTTATAATAATAATATAATATAATTGTTAACTTTGTTAAATTAAATAATAAATTTATTTCAGATCATAAGTCCATAAACAACACATTACAATTTTATACACAAACCATACATACACACATTAAAAAACATACATACACAAAAACAACTTATTTTAAATATTCGAATGACGCACGATGAGTGGTCATCCATTGTCACATCAATGGACTGTCTGTCCTGCCGGCTACTATAGCCACCAAGCTGTTGGAGCTGTTGCGCACTCGCCGCATCAGGGATGCTATCCGTGTCCGCATCAGTGCGTAAAAATCTGGCACGCCATTCTCCGCGAACATCCCCGATGCACTGCAAAAGCGCGGCAGCCCCAACATAACTCTGAAGGCGTTATTGTATTGGATTCGCAGAGCATTGTACGAGCTTTTTGTATAGCTGACCCATAGGGCACACGTGTACATAGATCGGCAATACGCTCTAAAGAGTGTAATTTTCACCTCCCTAGTACAACGTGCAAACCTACGAGCCAGCATGTTACATCGAACCGCCAATGCTCTGCGTTCCCTCTCCACGTCCACATCGTCGGACAGACTATCGGTGACCCAATGTTCATAGTAGTGTTTATTAGTAAATAATACGTATCATAAATTCATAATTCATAACATAACATCACGCTTGTAATCCCCGTAGGTCCCTCCATAGGTGCACCTATAGTACACCCACATTTCGCCAGTTATGTTTAAGTTGCATATAATAGTGGGCGAGCCTATTGACATCAAACGGGCACAAATCCAGACTCTGATCTGCTACCGAGAAATTTCAGATAAAAAACCCAAATAACATTCGATTTCAACTTTTTCTAAAAATTACAACATTCTCAATAGCTTAACAGTAGCGCTTGCGACCACTAAACCAACGTGGCAGTCAATAATTTGAAACAGAAACAATGGCACGTATGTCTTTGTGTCCAGATCGTGCAATGAAATACCCAATCATTATCAGGGACATGACATCTTTTATCATAGATATTGTATATCACTGATATTCCCAATATATTTCCCGTTCTTTCCCACAATTCATGTACGACCTTGGTAGATTAAATTCGATATGTCAAGCTTTTTTGGCAGAGGTGCCAAATGTGGGTGACCCGCAACTTGATAATAAATATCGGACATCGCACCACGTGTATTGAAGTGTTCTGTAGCTGTTATATTTCCGTCACAGTTCGGAACAAAAAACAAACAATAAATAGCCTTCTTATTACCTTTATTGCCGACATAATTTCCCGCTAACTCACCCCATCTGGGGCGCTGAATTGAGAGCAAGTTGAAGTGCCAAGCTGGCTATGTTAGGTTACTTCTGCTTTTTGGATAAAGGCGGAAAATTGGTTTTTGTCTTCCGCAATTTGTGATGTTACAAGTTAGGCGTTATTATTTTACTTGTTCAGTCAATCAAACAGATTACATTAGTCATATAGAACTGTTTCTTTTGTTATCGGCACAAATACAAAGCTCTTTTTACGAAGTTGTCACATAAGGTTTTGATTGTTATTTGACCTCAATAAACAACTCATCTCAGTTCAGTATTCTAGGCTAGGCATAGCCTTTCCCGACAAATAATAAATAGAAAAACTTCGCACTGACTTTTACGAGTAGGTACGCCCACACCACTAGAGTAAGATTTGTAGAATTCATTGAATCGTCAAGTTGGTCAATCTTCGTTATTTCCACACCCTCACCTTTTAGAATATTTAAACGTGTTAGGAAATCTGTTTTACGGTCAGTTAAAACCGATACAGCCTCGAGGTTCCAAGGTCACATTAAAAATTAAATTGATGTCGGTTTTCTAACACTAACCTCGATCTTCTGAAATTCTTATTTTCCATCTCAATACCCATACTGGCACTGACCCAACAAAGATCTTGAAAAATTCAATCTGAGGGTTAAGAAACGATGAGGCTTTAAATTCGTTTGAGCCTTTCAATGAAATTAAAATATACGAGCCACGAAGAACTACGAACATATCATTTATCACAAAATGCATTTATAAATTGGCAAACTAAATGGCATGCCTTCCCGAACAAAGTTTCAGTGTAAAACCAGCACTCATCTATTATGCAAGTAGTTAGGTTTTACAATCTACAAAATTAGCATAGTTTCAGAACATCCGAAACTTCCTCACTTGGGTCATCAATTACATGGTTTGGACAGAAGCAGTTTGTGGGCTGCCAGTTTCTTTGTTTCTGTCAACAGTTATTTCACCGCCCCTTTTATCCTATTTATGGGCAATTTGTCAAGAGACGTTCGCCACAGTGTATTACCCACACTGAACTGGACCATTTGGTTAAAGCCGAAGTCTTTACCTTTTCAACGCTAAAGTCATATCAATTTCAACAAATCCGTGTTGTTTTACTACCATAGGTATATAAGAGGACATTACTTTGCTCCATTTTCATAAGCCTCATAACGTTTAACTCATGGTATATGTTTTGAATTTAAGAGTACGGAATATTCTACTTATAATTTGATGCGGTCGTTTCTTTTTTTTGTGTTTCTTGTTTCATTTTAATAGTATACAAACTTCTACGACTATTAAAAAGGATAATATAACAAAGAATTCAGGGTCTAATCCCCGGATGCCTTGCAATATTTACTTGGTTTATTTTTGCAGCACGCTCAACCCTTGTAAAGTTAGATCATAAAAAACACCTTTTGCAGAAAAACGTGGAACGATTAAAACATTAATTGCTTTTTCCCTAAACTTCGTAATTTTACTACCGTTATCAAAAATTTAAGTTTAACGTTAAAGAAGCTGTAGGTAATAAGGTTGAAATTAGGTCTCGATAGGGACATGTGTGAACGTGTTCTCTTGATTGAATCCAAGATCGACGGGCGAATGGAGCAAGTCTCAACAACTCGTCGATGGGTAGGAATTGCGGGTACGTGATCGAAAGCCTGTTCCGTTACTAGAGGACTCGATGGTGCAATTTGGAACGAATCGAGAGCGATTTTGCAGCGCTTTACCCTAGTCGACTTTACATTTTTATTTACCTTCGGTACTAAAATGTCAATCCTGACCTGGGTGTTGACCCAATTTAGATTTGGATCTTTAGTGAACGGTAGTTAAACTTGATGTATGGTTATTTGGAGATAGTTATGGTTTTGGAGAAAAGAAAATCTGTTAAGCCGTTTCATTGCAGCACTTTATGACTTAACCTGCCCGAATTTGAGAAATGTGCGTGATACTAAAAATAGTCATGAAACAAAAGGAAAACTTCTTTGTTCACTGTAAACAATGTCAGTTTTTAATGTGTTTCTTCGAGGATATAGGCACACATTCTTTGTCTTATCACACAAGGCCTGTCTCTAATAAATGGCCAAAACCTTAAGATAATGTTTCCAAATTAACCCCTACTACAGCCACAAAGTACTCTTGGGAAGGTCCTCGTGGCACGAGGTCGTTTCACCCTTTCAAGGATAAACATTAGAACTTCTCGGTAATCTAGGATAAGACGTGAATATTTATGGATGTTATTACTTCATGGCACAAAAGAAAGTTGGAGATAGTAAAAGCATATTAATTAAAATTGTTCAGTTGATCTCAATTTAAACTGGTCCTCGGTGATGATGTCTTATTTATGTCGTCAATTTTAATAAGCTTAGGTAGTATATATAAGCTTAGGTATATTTGCATAGATGTCATATTGCCATCATAGGGTTTTTTTTTTTTTTTAAGCTTTTTTCACAACAAATTGATACCGCCACAATTTGTATCGATACATATTTGTAAAAGTTGACTGATAACACTTGATCTATCACAATAGCGAAGTGCCTTCATCCATCATCCCGTCGAAAATGCCTTTTGTTTAGCATAGAATGTCCTTGTCCACGGAAAAATAGGGCAAATACTTCTTTTATTTTTTTGCAGGATAAGGAATAGGACTCCTTAAGATAAAATAGTCATTTATCTTTTTCTTTTTAAAACGCGATGGTAATTGCCCCTCGGATA
Organism: Xanthia icteritia; assembly: GCA_949128155.2. Taxonomy (NCBI): domain Eukaryota; kingdom Metazoa; phylum Arthropoda; class Insecta; order Lepidoptera; family Noctuidae; genus Xanthia; species Xanthia icteritia. Next base: position 5,990,827 of record OX421942.2, on the reverse strand, counting down.
CAGTTGACGAATACAAACCGATTCTTTTGTTTACTCTCAGGATGTTCAAATTAATCAACAGCGTTTTAACCAATTTTAACTTTGACAGATGTTCTGAATGTGTTCGTAATATCTACGTGTCGTTCGGAAAATGGATAACTGCAAATTTCACGATGCAGTCAAGTTAATTGGATCAATATTTTGTAATTAATCTGTCGTTTCCCATGTCGTTAAATTGTCCTCTTGATTTTACTTTACTCGAGGGTACAAGGGCATATTAATAATCTGCAGTGTGTTTAAAAATCTCAAAGAATTCTTTTGGTTGTCTTAAATAACCGCAAGCCCTGAAACATATTCCGATTTTGAAAATTCAAAATCCGCTTTCAATAACGTTACGGCGTTGATACAAAAGCGTGCACTTCATGTATTACAGACAACCATTGTGGAGTTGTGTTTTCAGCTTGTATTTGTTGTGGCATCGTGCACAGAGGAACAAATGATGAAGCCTGCATTGTGCTCCTTGTATGAGAAGCAATCTGCACTAAACATTACCCAGAACATAGATGCGAGCGTGATCAGACCAGCAGTGATAGCGTTTCAATGAACTTAAAAGGAGAGTGATTAAAAATATATAAAAGGTTCTTGGTCGCATTATCATTTTCTAGTTTATTTCTGTTGTGTGTTAGATAATATCTGTATTCACGACTCTCTTCCATTGTTTTTCTGGAATAGTAATTTGATGTGTACCGGGATACATCGTGATTTAAACGTAGACGGAGTGATTAAGTAGCATGAGCACTAACCCTGCACATTTAGGCCAGTCTGAAAAAAAAACGTAAAAAAAAAAGATTGGTGGACTTTTCTTAGCTTACTTCTATATCTACTGTTGGCGGTAATCATAAAAAAGCGGTAAGAGAGATGAGATTATGTAAAAATGAGTGGTCTTGCTGTTGTTGTTATCATGTTGGCATTATGCAAAGCTGAAAAATACAGTATGTACTAACAGAGGGCGTTCCCGTTAACCCACAATAGTATATATGTTAATATTTTTTTAGTATGTATGGACGCTATACGAAGGAGCTCGAGGCTAAGTAATAACAGCCGCACGGGTCGATCCATCAGGTTAAGCAACGCTTGCCGGGGTTGGTCTATGGATCGGTGACCATCTTTACATACCGAGACTCCTCCGTGCCTCGGAAAGCACGTTGAGCCGTTGGTCCCGGCTGTCATTCGTGGATCTTTGACAGTCGTTACGGGTCTTCAGAATCCCGAAAGTCTGAAAACCAGTCTTACCAAGGGGTATCGTATTACCCAGTTACTGGGTTGTGGATGTCAGATAGGCAGCCGCTCCATGTAAACTACTGGTATTCAGCTGGATCCGGTTAGACTGAAAGCCGACCCCAAAATATATTTGGGAAAAGGCTAGGCAGATTGATATATGGACGCAATACTATTACGGGTTAACGGGAACGCCTTGTGTTAGTTAACATACTGTATAAAATTGATATGTGAGATAATGTATCTCTGTCAACACAAATATTCACCGTCGCAAATGCAAACGTACTCACGCGTATTCCACACATTTGTCTCGTCCATTAAAAATTATATGCTTGGAGGTGCAAGCAGACTGTTAGGACGACCGTACATTAATGAGCACATGCCAACGTGTGCAAATGTCCGGAATATGTCCATAGTCCATACACTTAGTAATGTACAATATTTGCACATAAAACGTTAAATAATCGGAACTATTCCCTAGAATGACAATCGTATTAAGACAATTATTACATTATGGACATTGATGTGTTGATATCGGGTTACCTTTTCTGTTTTTATTTAATCTGCTTTACTTGTTTTGCTCATCTTCTGTATTTTCACGATCGTAATCCTCCAGAGAGAAGTCTTAGAGAAACAAAAAAAACAGCAACAAAATACAGTCTACAGTTTCTTTGAAACTTTGGTCCAGTTGATAAATGGGGTAAAGTAAATGTTTAATGCGGTGAAAGATTAAAATATATTACATTCACGTTATGTGGATGTACACACTTAACACACTTATGTGTGTTTCAGTTAGATTTGTCCGTTAATGCTTTTTGATTTCCCATGTAATTGTAATTGGGTGCACTTACGATTGAATGCATATTAAATATTATTGATGTCTGACCGGTTAAGCTTACCAGCCAACTGTTTAGTTGACGCAATCATAATCTTCACGACAGTCCAATTTAAAATGAATGTATACTATTTCATACACATCGAATAAGGATTCCTTAATACAGATTTATGAAGCAACCCTAATTCTCCAAACATCAAAAGCCATATTGAAAAAGAAACTTTCATTACAGTCACTATTGGAACGATCCCTCATTTTTCAAAAAGCTATTTCATCGTCCAATCGTCTTTGCTTACGGGAATCAGTGGGGCTCCTGAGATCAATAGATAGGTATGTAAGTAATAAAGGAGGGAATTGGGAAGGCGTGTTTGCCATTCTTATACCTATCGAATATACATTTCTTACATAAACGCAGTCAATTTACCTCATACACCCCGAATTGTTCGAGGAACAAAGTTCGGAGTTTCTCTTGGTGTTCGTGTTTTATGGGTTTTTGATGTTTTCTTTGCTTCTTAGAGATTAATAGCATTCTGTTTGAATGGGCTATGATTTTGAATAATAAACACAACCCCGGATTTTGATATCATATCTGTACTGTAGCGTATTGTTGGTAGATAGACGAGTGGAGAGCTCATAATAAACGACTTCGTTCAAGTTAGAAGCTCGGTTGCAGTCATATATATGCACGTCAGAACTATGCATAATCCTGCAAGATTTTCAACTTCGCGATTCAAGAGTCCTCTCATAAGCACTAACTTTAAATACGGGTATATATCGTGCAAAATAAACACAAGATTCAACGCCAAGAAATGAAACATTTTTTATGTTAACACGTCCTCTTTTTTTAGTTGCAACAAGCAAACTTTTGGCACTAAACGAGATCGCTATTCTTTCAAAACATAAAGCATAACTTCTCACGTCCTATGATTGCATCATCTACTGGGAAACGCGTTTTTCTCCCTAACGATGCTCATTCAGCGTAGTTATTCTTTTAGATAGATAGAAAGGTACTTATCCTCAAGATTCTTGTTAGAAGATTGTTGAGGAAACATGTCGTGCAGTTTGTTTCTTTTCTGATAAACGTGGAAATTAAAATAAAATATATAAATAGGTAGATTTGAAGCTCCTGGGAATTACCCTATTATAACAATCGTTTGCGCTTATATTTATTTTCTTTGTACATTAACGCATTCAAGGACACTGTATGAGACACAATAGAAGTTTTATTGTTATGACGCCTATGAGCGTATAGTGTCCTTCAAAGTGTTAATATACTCAGGCTCTTTCCATGTTAAAAAGCAATAATAATCAGCCTATAATGTTCCCACTACTGTGACACAGACCTCCTTTATGGGGGTATAGGTAGATTACAGATCTACCTCACGAGCCATGTGCGGATTGTCATATGTCTTGGAATTGTTTGGTTCTAGGACATGTACGTTTCTTCACGATGTTTTTCTTCACCGTTTTGAGAGCACTGGTGATGATGATGCGCCTGCTTTGGTTTGGACTTTGGTTGCTTCTCGTAAGTCGGTTACCACTGGCCACCACTGCTCCTAGACTTATTACACGACTGCCAAGGAAGGGGTTATGTTTTTCGCGCGTATCTTGTATGCATGTATATTTGTAAATTTATTTATTACCTCGTATCTTCCAAACGGCTGGATGGATTTCGACAGTTAAGGTATCGTTATAATCGTCTTAAAAATCCAACTGTACTTAGATAGGAGTTTGAAAAAAAAACAAAAAGGCGGATTTTTGGCGCGAAATAGTAATACGTTAATAAAAAAAAATTACCAAGCTTATCGAGTAGGATATCAAAATAAAGGAAATTAAAAGGGGATTACATATATATACCTATAAGTTATATGTTTAAATTTAATTCAGAATAATAAATAGGTTTTAAAACTTTTTGATAGCGTAAAAATGGGCCATGTTTATGTCGGACCAGTTTTTGTTCATAAGAGTATGCCGCCGGACACTAAAAATTCTAAAATAAAAATTAAACAAACCAATAACCTGAAAATACGGTGTAAATTTGTACCCCGCCATAAAATTCTATAGATATAGGTATGCTTTTTTTCTCTTTTTTCAGTTATATAATTTTGCAGTCGGGTTTTTGATTTCAATAATTATTTATTTTATTTACGTATGCAAAATATTTCAAAATAAATAAGGTCTTATCGAACTCATTCAAACGATGAGCTTAATAAGGCCGACTTTTATAAAAAGCTGTCAAAGAAAAGTCTTGAATACTGCGGAGTAACTACACAAAATGAGTACGAAATACATTTTGCTAAAAGCGAAAGCTCTATGTATTTTCTTAATTGAATCCAAGAAATAATACGGCCGGATTATTTATTTGGAGTTTTTCCAATATAGCTTCGTAATCTGCCAATCACAAACAGTTATGCTATCTGTAGGTATGTATCCAATCCTATACTATGAATCGAGCAATATTTGTATAATTATATACTATATTTGTAATCCCGTTCTCGAAAACGGCTCTAACATTTCGATGAAAGTTGCAATATAGGGGTTTACAGGGGCGAAACATCGATGTAGCTAGGTCTCATATCGGGGGTAAACTAGTTTTCTCCATATTTTCGCCCGAGCAGAACTCGGTCGCCGAAAGTTTAGAACAAGATGGCTACCTTAGAATAATGACATAGCAGCATGGAATTAGTAAGTTCTTTACATAGAATTAGTATGAACTATCCTACACTATTAAATGAGCTTTCTCTATTTTCAACCAAGCAGAGCTCGAACGACCAGGTACTGTATTAGAATATATATAGCCATACCCACCACATTAACTGTACTTATACTGTTGACTACTTAGATTTCTCTCGTAGCAAGGAACAGATGTCAAAACTATTGAAAACAACAACCATTTCACTTTCCCTAAGAATAGAAAAAGTTCATCATCTTTCTACTAAATGGTAATAAATGGTCTAGTGGTCGCAAGCGCTACTCCTGAGCCTGAGGTCTTGGGTTCGATTCCCAGGTCGGTATTGTTATTGGGTTTTTCTATCTGGGATTTATCAGTGGCAGCCCGGAGTCTGGATTTGGCAAATCCGGCAATAGGCTAGCCCACTATTACGTGGGACTTACATGTAATAGGGGGCGAACATAACTGGTGAAATGTGGATGTACTATATATAGCTACACCTCTGCTCAACACTTTGGGGAAACAAGGCGTGATGTTATGTTATGCAAAAATAGATTAACGTAAAAGCTTTGACAAAATCAAGTATCTACTAAATAAATGGTAACAACAATGCATAAATGTAGACAGGAATCTAACCTATCAACACCTTAATAACCAATTCCGCCATCTAATTTACATTTCACGATAATAGGCGCCCGTCACCCCATATTTTTCTCTCATTCACGTTCGCGGAACCGTTCTAAAAACCCGTTTAAAATAATACCGCCCATTACCGCCCAAATACAATCAATATAGCCTCAATATCCAAGTACCTAAATAACATCAATTAAAGGCGTGTTAGAATTTATTGGAGTTACTCTGGCTGCTATTAATAACGTCGATCTAGGTGGCCAGACTATTTGCTCGAACGGGAAACTCAGCGTGGTCCGGTCATTGTGTTGCAACTCAGAATTTATTCATTTAGATCGCTGATACGAAGCAACAGTTATCTGATTTGCTATCAGCTAATTTTATTCTTGTTCTACTACTATGGTATCTGACCCTAAATTAGTCTTATATGATAACTTATAGAGAGATGAAATTATCGCGAACAAAATGACAGTTTTTAAAGAATTAATTCGTATTGCGCTTCTATTTTCCTGGCTCTATTGGGACTGCTACAATCATATTTAAAACATACTATAAGTAAAATAATGTTCATACGTTTCTCGTCTCTACAACCCGTTGGTACCATTAGGCACTCCAAAATAAGCTGTAATAGACTCGCGTACTAACCTCGAGTCTCAAGAGGCTTAGTAACAAGACTCAGAAAACGGGGACAATTTAAGTGCGGTCCGCCCAGCGGGTCGCGCGCGGGTTAACAATAATGCTTACAATTCTGATATTTAATATCGATAAATAGAACTACTCTAGCCTCCATAATTTTCGTGTAAGGGTTTTCAGTTACATGGCAATTATAGAACAGGACTGAACGTCTGTAAAAGTGACCGTTGTATGCCTTCGGGCATTTTGCGTTTAAAAAGGCAAGGAGCTTCAACAACTGTAACTATTGAATTAGTTTATTTAGAAAGCTGGTGAGCATAATTTTACCTGGATACGTGTAGTACCTATATCTTATGCTTTGGCTAAATCCAGTTCCTACCTACTGATAATATTTTACTGATCTCCTCATTAACAAACTAATTTATTCTCGTCATTTCAGAACTAACACTGTTATCAGCCTAAACAAGACTACAGAAAACGGACTATGATAGAATCACAAAGAGCTCTCTGCGCTTTGAATTTACGCTCCAATCCACCATTCGATATCGTCCACGCTTTGGGCAACGCGAACATGTCCGGTAGATATTGCCTCATCTTGCGTTTACATATTTATTGAAATTATGGTAATGAAGTTGCTCTAGACAGCTATATACATATGTACACACACATACATAAACTCACGCCTTCTTCCTATGCAGTTAAGGAGAAACTACAGAACGCCACCTGCTACGACCCTTACATACTCCTTTTGCCTCGTTTACGTTCATACATCACAGGCCCTAGTGCGAGTTTCTTTTAACCATCGCGACTTTACGCATCGACCGCGTTCGGCGCTCCGATTGGCCATGCACAGGGTCTTCACTCGTGAAGGGCCAATCGGAGAGCGGAACGCGGTCGATACGTAAATTCGAGATGATTAAAAGAAACTCACACTACTCACTACTCTGGTCATACACGCACGCCGGTTGCGAGTACTACGCACCTGTCCTTCAGCTATATATCTCTCGATATACTACTCTTGGAACTAGTATCACATGTTACAAGCCTCTCGTCATGCTTAGGAGCCCCAAAGAGATCTAAAGTGTAAATATCTATAAATTTATTATATTATACACTATACAGGGTGTCCCGTAAATAATGGATCAAACGTAACGGGTAGGTAGCTTACCTCATTTCCAACAACTAATTAGAACAGTAAAAAAAAAACCGATAAGGTAATCAAGATATTTTTTTTTTCGATTTTTTAAAATAAAATGTTATTTAAAAAAATGGTATCTTATAACATTAGTAAACTATTCAGAAATGTTTGACAAAAATCACACCTAAATATGATACCATTTGCAGCAAGAGCATTAAAAACACTGAATGCTGGTACAGAAAATAGTAAAAATCGAAACAAAAAATATCTTGGTTACCTTATCGGTTTTTTTTTACTGTTCAAATTAGTTCTTGGAAATGAGGTAAGCTACCTACCCGTTACGTTTGATCCATTATTTACGGGATACCCTGTATACTTATTATTATTCTGGCGAAATGTAGGTGTACTATAGGCGCACTTCTGCCTTACCCTTCGGGGATTACAGGCGTGATGTTATGTATTATAATAGGTATTCTTTTTAGTAGCAGGTAAAATTTTTGAGTTTGTATTTAGAGGGTAATCTGCGGAACTAGGTACTGCTCCGATTCCGAAATTTATTTCACTAATGGGAAGCTTAGGTACATTATCCCTTAGTGTCATATGCTACAATAAAAATAAAAAAAAACAACGGGTTGCACTCCGGGAGTGCCGGCAGAAGTGAAAACTTGAATATTAACGTTGTGCATTTTTGATATTTTGGTACTACTCTCCCTCCGTCTTACGAATTTTCGATCAGGTCACGTGTCCTGACGCGAGAACATTTTTTACCCATCACAAAAAAAGTGCACAACGCCGCTAAAGAAGTTTTCACTTCAAAAAAATTGGAAAGTGCTTAACACGCAGGAAAAGCCGCGAGCGAAGCGCTACTCACGTATAAAGTTCCATCCTCATAAACTATCAACTTTTAGTCTACAAACAGAAAATCTACCATTGCCTAAAATGTTTAGGTATTCGGGCTCAAAAACACAGTCTGCCAACCAGCTTCCTGGCACCAAACCAATGAGCTGAAAGAAGGTAACACTTGTTAGGTGAGTCATTGCGCTGTAACTAAACAGTTTTAGTTAGGATATTGTTTCCAAGCTTCAAAACGTTTACTCGATCGAACTATAAACAGGAAAAAAATATATAAAGAAGATCATTACTACCTATCTTTTTGCTGGATTCTGAAACAAATAAAACAGAACAACCCTTTTCATAAAAGAATTCATTAAAAGAAGAAAGAAAAAAAAAGAAATAAAGAAGAAAATAGAATATAAGAATTCAGTAAATTCCTTCGTATTGTGAAGCGCCAACCTATCGCTGTATTTCAACTTTAATGATACAGCGAAATATTTCAAAGAAAAGAGACCCATTAAAAGAGAGATTTATTTTCGTTAAAATCTTCGAGAAAATTCTTGTGTTCCTGTAATGAGTACCAGGAAAGTGGGGGCGTCTACGTATCATCGTGAATCGGAAAGCAAAGGAAACGGCCTGAAAGTGCCAATAGTCTTCGTAAATTGTTGTCAAAGAGATTCAAGAAATACTGCAGAATTTATTAAAGAAAACGTACTTGGTGAGGAAAAAGAGTGGTGTCTTCTATAATGAAAATCTAGATATTTTTATTCAAATTTAATTGAAAATCGAATTGGATTACGATGTTTATTGAAATAAGAACCGTTTTATAAATATCGAATGTCTTAATTCCAATATCAATCTGAATAATAAAGAAAAAGATTAAACAAGGTTTTTATATTATTCTAGACTTAGAGCTTTAAAGATACTGTTTTTATATTACCCACTACGACAACCACGAAGACTCGACGGTAGACATTGATCAAGCTTTAAGACCTAACTAACATGGGCTTAAAAGCGGGTATTGCGGATTTGAGAAGAAGTTCTTTCTAAATCGTGACCAAATTAAAATATAATATACTATATAAATTAGAATACTCTCGTATTTAATCTCTACTGACAATTGCAGTATTAAATATATTGTTGACTAATAAATCTCGAGTGTCTTAATTCCAATATAATTTCTTAATAATTAAGAAATAGATCTAAATAAGTTAGTAATATTATTCCAGATGTAAGGCTTTAAAGATATTGTTTTCATAATAGCAACTCTCCAACCACGAAGACTCAACGTTAGTCAATGCTTAAACGTTCAAACCTATAGACGTAACTAACATCGACTTAAAAGTGGGTATTGCGGATTTGAGAAGAAGTCCTTTCCAAATCATGACCAAATTAACGAGAGTATATAATCTCTACTGATGATTGAAGTAATATACTCGTATGTATTGTTGGCTAATTCGACCGTACTAAAAAGTTTTTATTTAAAATTCCTTGACATTATTTCTTCCCATATAAACATAATGCGTGTAATCGTTTAACGGTATCCGCAAGACATTAATTTGATACCGTCTTTACCTGCATAGTCTCGTGAAGGTAATTTATTATCCTCATATTATTAATTTACGTTCATTCGCTTCCCGCGATTGCCTTCATACCTATGTAAACCAATTTTGTATTGTCAAATGTAAGAATTTAATAGATGACCCTGTTTGCAGCGATCTCTTTTAGAAGGGCGAATATGCTAAATTGAAAAATAAGGGGAGAATTGCCTTATAAATTATGTAAATTCGTTGAAACGAGGAAGTGGCGCCTAAGGGTACGCTAGTCGGTCATTCTTCCATACAAACGTAGTATGGCGATTACTCGTCTGTTTGACAGTGTACGTTCAAAATTAAAAATTATATCCGTTTGTCTTGTCATTATCTAGCCCTGTATGGAAGCATAATTGGAAAAAAAATCTTGGTTTGGAATTCCATATTTCAACACAAATTTTAACTCGTCTTTAGGCGTAAATAAATAACTTTTGTAGTAAAAAATGGCTAAATAGAAACCATACAGGGATAAATAATTTATTCAACAGTTCAAATTATTTTATTTTGAGTTAATACATCCAGCAGTTCTTCCATAATATCTATACGGCCAAAGGTCTGATCATGAAATTTTACGCGCTCGTTTTCGTTATACCATAGTCTATTTCAGTAAATTAATTGATAAAAATATAAATAAAAACTAGATAAATAAATTAATAATGAGACTAATAGCATGCATGTTAGTCACGCCCACCAATGAGTTCGAGCCGTCGACTAGTGTACCCTTAAGACGTAGCTTTGATATTCCCACATATTATATTATAAAATGTTCTACTTTGTATTTTACTCGTCATTTTCTGGATACCAACTTTTTTTTTGTAATTAAAACATTCCAAGGATTGAGGCTTTACCTTGCAAACAAGAGGTTAAACTGTTGCGGTAAACATTTATCTCGTTCTTAAAGTTTAGTAAGAGTGTCATAATATATTGCAAGATTTTCACTGTCTCACGTATTTAACTTTTTTTTTTGTTTCAGGTAAAAACCCAAAAAAATACATCTGTCGGTAAAAATCGGTAAGTAGAGGATTCTTTTTATATTGAACAAAACGTGGAACCTACTCAAAAAAGTACCGGTGTTCCTATGTAAGAAAAACGTTACCGTTGTTTACAATTATTACCTTGCACATAATCGTTCTGACGTAGACACTAAATTATCTGAAAACTAAAACTTCAGTACAACGCCATCTATGAATTGTGCGTTATATCTGTACTTCGCTTAACAGCGCCACCTAGAATGTTTTCTCGCAAACAGCACCAATGAAACAACAACGACATCTGTTGGGTGGATGCAAACGTTCGTAACAGGGTTGTTTACTCCTACTCTGTCTGGTCGGATGGCTGAGCGAGTATTATTTAGAATAGTCGGTAGATGGCGCCTGAATGCACTTGAGCATTTATGACAGCACTATCTATCGGTGCCACCACCAACTTTCGTTTAAGTGTAAGGCAAACTTACAGATTTTTAATAAAAGTGTTTGGATGTTCGTAGTTCGTATGATTGAACCTAATGTAGAAGCTTCTAGTTATTTATGTAGGTATATCTAGCGTCTATCAACTCTGTTCCATGTAATTTAGCAGAAATCCTAAGATTTTATAGTTAAGTATTCCAACTGTATATATTTTTTAATAAAGTTCAAACACACCATTACGTATACATCTCATCGAAACTTATCGAGTGTTGCGACGCAAAAGCAATAGAAGGCTTATGTACTTACTTGTGTGTAACAAAACCGCTGACCTGCCGTTTGCAAATGACAACGCATTTCCACGTCGATGCCAGATACTTTATCCTTACCACGTTTTATAGGTTTGTTTCTCTTGCTTTTATTTCTTGTCAATGTTACGCATATATCATGCATTCGTTTTGTTGGAGTAGAAAGGTTTGTGGACTTGCTGCTGAATAAAAAATAGGCTTTCCTCTGTCACTATCGAGTTGACTTTCGCATCCCTACTTCTTGCAGCTTTGAAATTGTTATATTATTTCTTTTTTAAATCAAATTCAAGAACAAAGGTACCTACTAAGTATGATATTAAAAGAAAAGAGAGTCTTGTTTTACATAATATTACAACAACTTGATGATATCATCCGTGGTTCCATTTTGCGAGATTATAGTAAATTGACAAAACACAACCCCTCACAAGATCTCTACGTGGCAGGAATAAAAATAGTGAAGTAACACCCGCAGACCCGGTCGTAAATAACTTTGCTTACTTAAGCATCCTTTCTTTTCTCCATTTCGGTATGACATGATACGGAGTCCTTGTAAGCCCGATTAGTATATGCCATCATCATAAAATATTTATACCTTGCCATGTTACTTAAGAATATATTCCTGCATTTTATGGTCCAACAGGCGTATCGTGGTGATCTCAAACTGCCGAAGGTTATATGATATCAATAAGAAGATCTTAATGAAAAACAAATATTTGAAACTAGCTGTTCGTGCCCAGCGTCGCCCGGCTGAATTTTATATCTTCATCTCCCCATCCAAAGGTCCAACTTTTCCGGTGGACTTTCCAAAAATGTTCTTTCATACAAACCTTGTCCCGACAATTACGTAAAAAAAAACAATGCGGTCCAGCCATTTGCGAGTTCTTGCGACACTAACGCACGGCAATTGATTTTTATACAGGGTGTCCAAGAACCTGGCGTCCAACTGGATTCCCACGATGCCCCAAGTTCTAACAGTACTCAGAAAAATATTTTAAAAAATCCACCCCATGTACTTACAGAATTATACTGATTTCAAAAAAAAAGGGGAAATGAGCACCCTGTGACATACTTTTGAATGCTGTGACTGCTAATGCTGATAATTTCGATATTTCTTGGAGGTTTTGTAATCTAGGGTATTGCTGTGTCTAAATAGAATGTAAAAATAATGTACTTATTGTACCATTTTAAAATAAAATATTATTTTAACTAAAGGTGATATGGAAAACTATTGAATTTCGCAACTTTGACCGACTGTAGTGTAAAAAAAATGTACCAAAATAGTATGGCAAGTGACGTCAAATTTTGACGCGTTTATTCCTCTTTTTAAAAAGGTATAATACTTACACATTAATTTGAAAAAAAAAATTTTTGATAATATTTTTACTCAACAACCCAATTTTTACGATGTCTTACAGAATTCTTAGAAAGAAAAATTTACGACGAATTGAATCTAACCTCTAAAGAATTACTATTGTATGCTCATAAAAATAACAACAGGCCTCTCAAAAAACAGGTTAGACCGTAAGGGACGGTATGTGCATGCATCTCACCATAGTGATTCGTTATTACAACAGGAGGGAGCAAGACAGAAACTATCTTTGCGATTTGCTGGTTCTTCTTTATGGTACCCCATTATTCAGGTAAGAGTGAGGGAGAAAAAGGTTAGAGGTGCGAGTGAGATAGATAGTGACGCTATCTGGGATCGTGCTATTTAGGATAACAGTACGGTCAGTACGCGTCACTGCCTCCTGCCGTTACTACGCACCTCTCTCTTATTGTTACCATTGATCACGTACTACGATTTAAAGCTTTATTTATTGGACTCGATTACTCTTTGTGCTCTGGACTTTGAAACGAACTCTTTACGACGACCTTTGCCTGTGTTTGGACAGTTTGTGTTTTGTGTGTGCTACCATGGCGACCTACACTCCGCAAGAATACGCAAATATGCACTACATTTATGGAGAATGTAGAGGTAATGGACGAGCTGCAGCGAGACTTTACAGAGAAAGGTATCCGAGGGCTACGCGATATCCCGACCATCGAGTTTTCATTAATGTGCACAGATCACTATGTGACGGGCGGTTCCCCAATCAAGTAGCTGGTGAAGGACGACCCGTAAATGACTTCATACGCGATGAAGTTTTAGAGGCGGTGTCGGCAAATCCAAGCATCTCTGTGCGAGGAATAGAAGCTGATACGGGGATACCGAAGAGCACAGCACACAGTATTCTCCAAAAAGAAGAATATCATCCGTACCACGTACAGCGAGTGCAAAGTCTTTTACCTCGAGACTATCCGAGCCGAGTCGCGTTTTGTGAAACAATCCTGCAAAAACATCGAGAAGACGAAAACTTTATCGACAAAATTTTGTGGTCAGATGAATCAACATTTAAGAAGGATGGCTACATGAACCTACACAACTTGCACGAGTGGCATGTGGAAAATCCGCACTTGATGCGAGAAGATAGATCCCAGTACCGGTTCAAAGTGAACATGTGGACCGGTATTCTCTGTGGGAATATTATTGGTCCATTTGAGATGCCCGAGAATTTGACTGGCGAATCATATTTAAATTTTCTTCAAAATGATTTGCCAAACTTACTAGAAGAGACCCCACCAGATATGTGGTTCCAACACGACGGCTGTCCAGCACATTTTCGCGTATCCGTTAGAGAGTTTTTGGACGAGCAATACCCGAACAGGTGGATTGGGCGATCAGGAACAATCCCGTGGCCAGCCCGCTCACCTGACTTAAATCCGCTGGATTTTTTTTTCTGGGGAACTATGAAGGAGCTCGTTTATGCGAAGCCCATTAATGACATCGCTGACCTTCGTGAGAAGATAACACAAGCAGTGCAGGTGATACGTCAAAAAAGTTACTCGCGAAACATAAAGCGGTCCTTTTTAAGGAGAGTGAGAGCTTGTATTGCCGCGGGTGGTCAACATTTTGAACATTTATTGTAATAAAATATCTTTAAACTAACATTCTTTGCTTTTATTCTACTGGGAACCCATCTACCTGTGTGTATTTCCTTCTTGCTCACTCTTGGAACCGAAGTAAATAATAGTAGTAACATAACAGTTTCTAAGATAAGAAAGGGTCCGACAGTTACCGTTAGTAGGTAGGCACTTCGTAAAAATTGGGTTGTTGAGTAAAAATATTATCAAAATTTTTTTTTTCAAATTAATGTGTAAGTATTATACCTTTTTAAAAAGAGGAATAAACGCGTCAAAATTTGACGTCACTTGCCATACTATTTTGGTACATTTTTTTTACACTACAGTCGGTCAAAGTTGCGAAATTCAATAGTTTTCCATATCACCTTTAGTTAAAATAATATTTTATTTTAAAATGGTACAATAAGTACTTTATTTTTACATTCTATTTAGACACAGCAATACCCTAGATTACAAAACCTCCAAGAAATATCGAAATTATCAGCATTAGCAGTCACAGCATTCAAAAGTATGTCACAGGGTGCTCATTTCCCCTTTTTTTTTGAAATCAGTATAATTCTGTAAGTACATGGGGTGGATTTTTTAAAATATTTTTCTGAGTACTGTTAGAACTTGGGGCATCGTGGGAATCCAGTTGGACGCCAGGTTCTTGGACACCCTGTATATGTAGGTATCGAAATGGAACTCCGTTTACTCATTTTTTTTGTTAGAACTCACGTGTCAATTTGACTTCTCATTGATCGTCACACATGTCACAAAGTTACCTAAATACATTTACCTGCAGACATTTTCTTATAGGAAACAGAACACATTAAACTGCTGTATTTTCTCGATATTATGACGAAGCCAACGAAAGGTAGGTCGATGCTGGCGCGAGAAACAAAGTTTTATCAAGTGTAAAGAGTTCGTCGAGACACTCTCTGTAATAAGATACGAATTTATGGCAAATTTATATCTTTGTTATGCCGAAAAAATACTTTATCATGGGAGATTTACGCTTGTATCCTCGTTTTATGTCAACGTTTATTTGAACATATTCCGAAAATTACATGTTTGAAGATCTCTGCGTGTAAGTACTTTGCTGAAAATCTCGTCAAGGCAGCTATATTCTCCAGTAACTTATCCTATCTAACTTTGGTACTAGGTCATATAAAATGTTGGTGTAATACGAATATCAGGTATAATAAACCGGCATATAAACCTTGAACTAAGGGATTCAATTAATGCGATCAAACTGAAGAAAATAAAAGAAAGAATAACTTCAAAAGGTGCAGGAACGAACTCCAATCCAGATACTAATAGTTAGCTAGCTAACCTAACCTAACCCTAGATGGTCGCGAAGAAAGCATAGTCAAAGAAAATATCAGATCAGATAGACTCATCATTATTTCACTGATGGAACAAAAGTAATTTACCAACCCAGCAAATTCGTTGATTACCAATTCTTCTGTTTCAAAGTAATTTGAATGCAACAAAGCGTCGGGGTAAGGCTTCATCAGTAATTCACTTTCCTATTAACTTAGCTTTGAAGTTTTCAGAACTATTTGAGTGTTCAGATTTTAGGTCATTGTTATCTTTGTAGAATGAATCTTTGTTGCTCTTCATTACAATTGCAAATTGTCCATCTTATTGGATTAGCTTTTGTTATTTTTTTATTAAATTCTGTGTAATTTGTAATTAAGCATACCGATGCTATTAACTAAATACAATATAAAAACGGAAGTGTTAAAGCACTCCTCGTAAACGCAACGAAGCAGGATTTTTCAAGACTAAAGCACTATAAATTCTTCAGTTTATTACTAGACTCGGCATTACTCAGCTAAAGTATCACAAGATACATGAAACTTTCCAGACAACGTGTTTTATAAGCACTTTTGAAGATTCTTTGACTCTAAGAATTGCCGTGGCCTAACCTCTTAGCATCATCCACACATACTTCATCTATGAATCTTGACACTGTCTTAACTCGTTCCAATATAGTCTGTCGCAGGTTCTTAAGCACGTTCTCTGCTACCACGATCGCTTCACTACTTAAAGAATCGTTATCGGTCTCTTGTCCTTCGCTACTCTCTTGAATATTCTCAATGTCTCGAGAAGTCTGCGTCAGGAGATTAACTTTGTTAATTAGTTAGACGGATTTTAATAAGGTCAACCGTTATTGTTGATTTGTTCACAACAGAAAATTGTTTTTGAACAATGCTGGTTCATAAACTAAGACTAGACTTATGTAATGGACTAGATAGCGTAAGTTAGAAAAGTTTTACTCGTCTTTTAATATCTTAAGTTGGTTGGATCACCTGAAACCAAACATGAAAATTACTACTAAGTTTTTCCATGCTGTTTCCTTTGAAAAACACGACGTTTAGGTAAACTAATGCGGTTAAAAAAATAAGGACAAAAATCCAATCAAACTTTATGAAGTTTCAAAATAAACCACTTCGGTCTTAGTTTAAAAGTAGGTCTTTCAGTAGCTTTAGTAATGAGTCCTCTCGTAAACTCCTAGTCTTAAAGTACAGTATACGTTAATCATAATATAACAGACACATTGAAAATTAATATATACCGTTTATATTAAAACTGAGCTACGTGTTTGTGGGTAAGTATTTCTAAATTAATACACTCTAGGTTCATAAATCCGACACTTTACAATATTATTTGAAAATAACGAGTAGGCAAGAAGAACTGAAGGACCTTCCAAAGTAACCTTTGATTTGATACAGAAAATGTTGATTTTACAGAACGTCGATAATCAGTAATTTTTGCTCTTAAATTAATTACATCGCCTCTTGTCTCAGTCTTTCCGTTTTGTTTGTTTCGACGCCTGCTTGAAGATTATGATTTATGCATTATGTTTGTAAAGATCATGTTGCCATTGTTGTTAATAGCTTACTTGTCTAAAAGATGTAACCCGCTAGATGTTGTATGAAATATTTAAGGCACGTGTCGACGAACTTGCGTTACGTGACAATAACTTTGTATCGCACATGTTTTATTTAACGTGTAGAACTCGTACTTACCTATTGTTGGATTTAATTTACAAGTTCTCGCTTCCCGGAATTATTAATTACCGAACTTTGGCTTTAGTGCACAAGCAGAGATGTTATTAAGTCCTGTAGTATTGTCCAACTTGCGGTTACTACTAGAACTAACGACTGAAACTTTAGAAATGGTTGTAAAATTATAGATACTAAAGTTTCCGTATATTAAATCAAAATTTTCGAGTACCATTGTGTTCCGCCTTTTGTCTGACGTTCAGCATTTTAAAACGATTCTCTTGTCTTTTTATATTAGTTTTCTGAGTTGACACAATGAGTTATTACGGTCACTTAATTAGTCATTGCCTTTGGGACTCTTCCTTTTTTAATGTAATTTGGTAGATTATTTATTTCTCAAGAGGCAGCATTGAAGGTAGAATTAATGAGTCGAAAAAATCTATGTCTGTTTTGTATTCTAGTTGTATCTGCATCTATACTTGCCTAGTTCCCGATTACGCCAATATACTCGTGGCAAGTCTAGCAACCGTGCATCGTATGACAAATGATATTGCTTTGTGGCCACGGCTACAGTTGGAATGCAATATTGTTCTGTCTCGTTAAGAGTTCTTGAAATTTCTGTTGTGTAGGTCTGTAGGTGGTGCTCTGTATAAAAATAAACGTCGCATTTAAGCTCTAAGTTTGAACATACTGTTAATATTAAAAATACTTGGAATTGCTGCTTCTAAGCAATTTCAAATTGTATAAGCATTGTAGTCATTTATTCATTCATAAGATATATTCTGCCATCATTAAATGAGTTTCAAAAGATTCAAGCATAACGAAAGCTTAGCAAATAAAATCATTCTTCCATTTTCGTACTTTTCACAAAATGGCTTTAAGACCCATTTTATTATCCTTCATAATAACTAGAAAAGTTTGCCAACCACAAATGAGAATGTCTTGTTATATCTTAATTATGCTTAAATTATATTCATGTTCTTTGGAATAAGAAGTAAACTTAAAGACGACTTCCATTAACGTAACGTCCACAGTTAATTGAAGCGTGTCTCAGGGGAAAATACTAGGCCCCAACGACTTTCATCCTAATTAATATATATAATAATTATTATAAATGCGAAAGTGAGTTTGTTTGTTTGTTATGGTTTCACGCAAAGATGGCTGCACGGATTTGGGTGAAATTTGGCACATGGGTAGACCATGTCCTGGGGAACTTTTCATCATTTTCATTACTTTTCATCCTGGATCGCAGACGAAGTTGCGGGCAACAGCTAGTAGTATATATTTCTTAGAGAATTTTACACACACTTAAAATGTCAAGCGAAAGAAGATAGCAGAGACTGCTGAGGTTTTCGATTATACTTTCGACAGAACTCGTTATTGCACGGATGTGAAAAATTGTGGGAAAGTCTTTCTACATTATTTACTTATTCTACATGGACGTTGGCTCCTTAAATGTATGTATATAATAGTAATAATTAATAAATAATATTAAAAATATATATATATATATATATAAAATAGCAATAATAATAAATTAAATAATATAGCAATAATAATTATTCAAAGAAAAACAATTTATACAAATGAATAAACAGAATTATAATACATATGTATAATTGTATAGGTATATAAAATAATCTAAAACCTTTAAGTACATTTTGCAGATAAAATAATAGATAAGCAAAATGTTTAATATCTTATTCGCGATCTCCTGACTTTGATTATAATATGTAAGTTAAAACTTGTTCCACAACAAAAACAACTTAATTATCTCCTAAAATAGGGCTTCCTCTCTCCTACCCTTTTGCTGTGCCCTACAGGGCCCATAATGATCTAAATTATTTATAGTTACCACCTAAGTGCGCATTATGGCAAATCAATAAAGTTATTGAGTATAAACAATTTTATTAAATATTCTATTTCTTTTGTCGTTAAGCAGATAAAAGAGGTCTTTCGGAACAACAAAGACATAAACAGTCACCGTTTACTTTTAACGAATGCACGACAACACTATATCCTTGTAACAGATGCAAGACATGTTTCTAAGAAAAGCATTCCCGTTGAACCAATTGCAGGTTCGTTCCCATTGTGCTTGTTTGACGTTAACAGACTGCGAAGATTGAACGTGTCCCGTTTTTTCGCTGCAAAGAAAACAGTGCACTGTCGGTACACGAACGCGAATATTACGTAGTGTGGTGAAGGATGATTTTTTACTAGCTACAGTCATTTTGGATCTGCATGATCATTCTTCTTCTTAGAGTGTCGATTGCAATAATAACACGAAAAACTATATAATATGCTTTTTTTGTTCGGCCCAAAATTCAGCAACGCGTATACCGTCTTTGCTGATACAGCCATTAAGGCGTCACAAGTGCAGGTGACAGGGCATGCGATGCAAGATGGGACGGAACCATTGTCTGTGGAGAGACGCCGCATACGCACCGGAGATTTGAACCGTCCATGAATCCTCAATTGTGCAGGTTGTCCTTGCTGCGACCTACTTCGATACGAAGTTTATTTAAAGTTTTCCAAGTTGGCCACGGCAACTTGTGCATGATCGTGTTTTCTCATATACTAGTAACGATTTTCTGCAACTAGGTAGGCAATATTGAATAATTAAAGGTAACGAAATGATAACACTGAACTCGCTATATTACTAATTACCTAACGTGTATCTTCTTGTTTTCTCTAGTAATCAAATACCTGTTTGTGATGGTTATCTGTTCATTTCATTCATGCAGTAAAGGTAAATAGTGATATTATGTTAGCTCAAAGGGACCTATACTTAGCAGATTAGATGTCAGAGGCTGTGAATGACGATTTTGTGAAAATAGACCGACAGTCAGACCGAGCACTTTGTGATAAGTGTGATCAGCATTTGCTTTTTGAGGTGGACAAGGTGAGGTGTCTTTATTCAGATTGTCTGACTACGCTACAGGAATGTTTGCTTGTTAACATATCGAATCCATTACGTCATCAAGTTTCAGTTCTTTTTTCGCAGTCATGTGTATCGCTGTGCTCTTCTTTAGTACATCTTGACGATATTAATGTCTGCCTCCATCAACGAGTACAGGAGTTATGTCGTGTTAGTTTGTAAGTTTACTCCAAGTTATGACCAAGTTCACACTGCACTTTACTATACTTAGTAATTTCGCTATTATCTACTCTCACTTCTGAAGTCGTATAGAGATTTTATTAGAGCCATTCTCATGGTCCTTACTGCATTGTTTTACTGCAACGCCAGGGAGTATCGTAGAATTTATTAACGGAAAGTTTATTATCTTATTTTATGACATAGGTAACATAAAATTTTAACTATTACTTTTTAAAATTTATTTTAAAATATTGTTTGTTTTATGACATAATACATTTTTTGAAGTGTAAATAGCACATACGTACCCATTAGGTCGCATTTTTATTACAGTGAAAGCGTTATGTCGTATAACCCTACTAGTTGGTTACATGTAATATATTTCCATATCCATTATATAACCAATGTGAAAACAGAGCGTATTCGAACAGCTACAAGCTATAAGCCAAGCAGCTTTAAAGGTAATGTCTGTGCAGTGCAGTAAGCCCATAACGTATAAACAAAGCAATATCCCATTTCTCCGGCTTAGTGATCACGACATGGTTGGAAAGAATAATATATCGCGTGTATTCACCTTGCAGCAATGTAACATTAGAAGGGCAATTTTAAAACTTAACATAATGTAAAAGACTGCAACAATTGAGCCAATGGAATAACCTTCTTCTAATAATCATCTAAGTTATAATAATCAGCCGTGCCTTTATTTAGAAGCATGTTTTAAAAAAAAAAATGTATTTGTGAGTACCATGGAGCCGTTTACTATGTTATTATGTTGTATGTTGACTTGAAAGAGCATGGCAGTTGAGAGTATGTCATGCTCACTTAAATGTCTCGCTGATGGTGGCGAGTGTTTTGGATCATTCATTTCCCTACAAAATGGTTGAGCTGGATGGTACTGATCTACGCGTCATGTTCGTGAACGGGCGCCGTCAGTTGAGACTGGTCATCTCTTATCTGCCACTGCTTATTTTTAATCGTTTTTGTTTTTTAGAGATCTACGTTTTGGAATGGGCAACTAGCTTCAACTTTCTGACTAACTGACCGACTCTTTGACAATTCAAAAGTGCATGTATATGTTTTAATTGAAATAAATGCTTTGAGTTTAGAACTAGCTTCTGTCCGCGGATTATTACGCGTGAAATTTTCTTCATTTAACATAAATATCGGCATATTATTAGCTTCCCATTACTGAAAGAATTTCATCGGATCAGAAGTTCGGAAGATGACCCCCTAAATAAAAACTCACAAATTTTGCCTCTATATAATAGTATAGGCGTTGGTCCCGGCTGTCAGGGATCTTTGACGGTCGTGACGGGTCGTCAGAAGCCCGAAAGACTGACAACCAGTCTTACCTAGGGGTACCTATCTAAAAAAAAAGTCAAAAGTCAAATCATTTATTTTTATTTATAAGGCACTTTTGAACGTCAAAAATTTACAAAAAAAAAACTAGTCGCCCCTTCCAAAAAGTAGTTTTCGCATGGAGAAGAATGGGCAACAAACTCCACCGTTACTCTTTTAAAATGTTTATCCAGAAAATGTAAATGTTTATCGTATGTAATACCCAGTTACTGGGTTGTGGAGGTCAGATAGGCAGTCGATCCATGTAAAATACACTGGTACGGGTAGCTAGAAGCCGCCCTCAACTGCCTAGCCTTATCCCAACAAGGAAGGAGGCTAGGCAGATTGGATTTGATCATATTAGTATACATTCGTTACTTTTTACAATTGCCTTTAAAAACATTTTGTAGAACTTCGTCTTCTGATTTTGTTTATTTGATTTTTCTGTGTAATTGCGCTCAGGATAAGTAAATACTTCAAGATATATTCTGGTAATGATTGATAGAGTATGTAGAGAAAAACACAGAGTATTTTCTCATATATGAAACCTTTACAAATTGTTCGATCATTTTTGATAGATAGTTGCGGGAAACTGCGAATATCAGTACGTAATCCGCTTAGGCGTGTGATACTTGTGTTGGCACAAAAAAATTGTTAGGTTCTGCAATAGGTCTATCTAGTCTATTGAACAGTCTCAATATGAGCTCTCCTGTTTTGAATATGTTGACTATTTTGATATGTCCATCTCTGGTTTCAATATTTTTCCTGTTTTTTTTTTAGCTGTAAAATTAGATAGTAGGTCAGTAGGTATGCAATATGATTTCCCACAAGTAATATTAATCGTCTTTTACCACTAACAACCATATTTGATACAAAAATGATGACGTAATATTATCTACGTTCTGTATTTTGACACTTAAAAAAAACTACAAAACGGCACTCCGACCTGTCACTGGGTCTGCAATATTGCAACTTTTAAACGAAAATTCCCGTTATTGAAGTTCGTAGCTTTATCAGTTTCACCTCTTTGTATAAATAGGTGTCCTTCAAGAGAGAAAAAGAGTTACAATATTATACTCTCACAGTTTGAATTATGAAGCCGAAATGGGAATGACAGAAAATAAATAAACTTGGATATTTTTTTTCTTTTTTATTCAATTACGGTTATATCGTTGCCAGACATAACATTAAAAAAATACATTGTCTTCGAAACTGAATCAACATGTAAAATGTCAACTCCGTAGAATAAGAGGAAGTGGTTTTAATTAAGCTTGCAAGATTTGACCCATACATACTAACTAACAAAACAAGTTAAATAATAGCTTGTAAAATACAATCTCTCTTCGCTACTTCTGATAATGTCGTAGACAAAGCTAGAAATACTGAAAAACATCCAGCACTAGATGACCCGGTTAACTTCGTACCACGTGAGACAAAATTTAGATTTTTTAGATTTTTCGGCTGTTTCTTTAGGTTTTTCCTAATTTTATTTTTTCCTAAACCACCCAAGGCGAACAAAACAAAAAAATATTCAAATAGGTCGAACCATTTCCGCGTTTTTGCACGGCAAATAATGTTTATATAATATAAAGATAGCAGCTGCTCAGCACCCGTATAAAGGCTGCCGAGCAGCAACAACAAAACCAATGAAACTGTAACAAGTTTAATCACTCCTTTATTGGTATAGTTCGCAACATAGGCTTCGAAACACAATTTAATTAACATAATAATCTGCCTTCAGATCAGTTATTTCCGTAAGTTTGATCATTACTGATCAGGTACGATAAGAAACTTAAGTGGTTTGTGGCTATTGTTGTTGCTGCCGGTACCAAAAATGTTCTTCTACCTACCGAATGGCTGGATGGATATAAGTTTTGTTCTTAGAACGCATCTCTGTGGTCTTTCGGAAACTTTCCTGGCCTTAACGCTTAATTCAACCCACGTCGGATTAATTAAATAAAGTTGAATTCATTGGATTTAACATGTATCTTCATTTGTGGGGTCCTTAAACTTTGAGAATTTTGGCAAAAGTTGTATTTAAGAAAAAAAAAAAAAAAAAAAACTGCAACGTTTATTTTTTAAAACAACGTTAAAAAGTCACACACAACAGGATATCAAGTTAAGAATCAGCTCGTAAACACAGAATTTTTATTTTAAAAATTCTATAGCAAAAAGTAAGCTGACCAGCGTAATAAATTGAGCCACATTTACATCTTCCGATAACGTTAGCTCGGATCCATTAATTTATTAATAAATAAATCCTCCATTGAGTTATATGGGCATTAAGTAGAGAGGTGTGCCAACATAGTCACGCCTCAGTAGCTCAGTGGTTGAACTTAATTCTGAACAAACCTGACGTGAATTATGAACCTGTATTTATTTTATTACCATCCGTTTTACCAATACGCTGTTCCAGCGAGAATTAATGTAAAACAAACTCAACTTTAGGAATATCATTAAAAAAAAATTGTTCAAAGAGAACTCGACCCGCAATTAAAGGAATGACTACGCACTCTGTTAATGTAACAAAGCTCAGATTAAATTTTATCTTTACTGTGCCAGGCTTTTTCTAAGACCTTCAACTACCTCTTATCTCATAAAGGAAAATATTTCATATCCTGCTGAGAAAATACATCTCGTCTCCGACAATACTTTGTATTCTTTAATACAACAAACATCATAACATTTGTAATCTTTTCACATCCGCCTCATGTCGCTCATAGAAAACTAAGTTAAAACTAACATCCAATCCAATAAACGTTCGCATTCTATTTTCGAAGCACGTTGTTTCTATCAAACAACTCATTTGACGTCACACTCTGTAGCTGCCAGTTACATCGAAAGGCAATTTTCGAATAGCAATTAGTTCTAAAACGTCCTATACACGGATGGAATACGCTGAATTGGAACAATGTGTCATTAATAGCCTGTCTTGTTAGCTAGCACTAGTCATAGCTTTGTCAGAAGACGTATTCATGTTGTCCCCATTAGGGTAGGTGCAGACTTAAGGCGGGCTGTTTCAAAGCATCGGTTACACAGCACGTTCGTTAAATAAAATGTTACAGTTGAAATCTTGCAGTTATCGTACCTACTAGTGCTTTTTGTGTATCGCTCGTTAGTGCAATGCCGTTTATCTGAAGTAAGGTGACGCAAATTGAATCAAATACCGTCGTGTTGATGTGTTTTTGATTTGCAATGTGACAGAAGAAGCCATTTGTTGACGTATCGTGCGGATTTGTGCGTACGTTTAGAATTTATGCCTTATTTTTCCGCGTCATTTTTACAGCACCGCTACATTTTGCTTATCTGGCAGAAAACATACTCATCATAACCTCTGTTGCAAATGATTGGTGTTGATATGAAGGTGCAGTATACAATGAGCATTAGTGACTTCGATACTAAAGCTGAAGTATTTTCTCTATTAAATAGGTACCAGGGCAAAAAAAATGGACTATAAACAAAAACTTTTTCACTGCACCTGATTTTCTTCTCTCTTTTAAAACACTCATCCAGCTTAAACGCTACTTAAAAAATCTATTCGGAAGTTTTTAAGCTGTAGTATAAAAAGTCTTTAGTAGTTTCTTTCTAATATAGGGCAGCGGTGTTCCCGAGGGAAGGATGTTGATGCCACATTCAGTCGGTGTTTGGAGACGAGCCTGGGAGGCCGCGTCGCGCGTTGCGCGGATTACTTACGATAAACGTTACAACTTATTCTAATTAACTATCGTAAAACTTACTTGCATACTTTAATTCTAATTACTGAATACATTGAAATTATTAATTTACAAGTTTTGCCAAATAATAATTTATTAAAGAATAAAATAATTTAAATGTAAATAATTTTAGCGCGCGCCGGTTAAATGAAGTTGTTTTTATTTTAATTATTATTATGACATGATTGACTTAATGAATAAAAAGTTGAACTTTATATAAATTGAAACAAATGGATTCTGACGGAATGAAATAAATGATTTCGAAATGCTTTGCTATGTAAGTGCATTTTCACTACTTATTAATATTATTAACTCATACAGCCTGTGTTAGTACAGTACGGAAAAAAGGAAACAGAATTTATCAGCTATCTACAATCTGTCACATAATAGTGCAATTATGTCAACTTACTCGTATAACACGCCATACATGCCAGACATGGATTGAACTGGTACTTTGGCACTAGTTTACTCCATTAAGAATAGGAGCGCGTTTTTATTTACGTTTTATGTATTTTTTTTACACTTTACAATTTAAATTAGACGATTACACAATTTAATTTACACAAAAAGGCACCTAAAAATAAAAAAAGTAAATATAAACGTCCGTTCATAATTTAAGGTACATATATGTACCATTTTCATAATTTTCATTTGAGTATACACATAGGGAAACGGGAAAAGAAACATTTGTAAATGTGTTTATCTCCATTAAGCATAGGAATAATATTTAACGTAGGACAGTGAGCTTATTACAGGAAAACATTATCATCCAACTTTAGTGAAAAAGAAATGTAAACATGGAAAATCGAAAGGTACCCACTTACTCAACAACTACAATTTTATTGTTCCCCATCAATTTACTATTTAAATATCTCCTTGTCATAATTATTTTATAGTTTGCAAAATTAATAATCCCTAATTAGTTCCAGCAAGTTAATCTCAACGCCCGCTCTTCATTCCAGACAAGGTTAGTCCATCGTCTTCTTCCTTAGAATTCAATGGAATTTTATGTTCAAAAGATTTAAGTATGCACTATGCAGGATAATAATTATAACCATTTTTTTTTTTAACTGCCCCCACACTAGGAATTTCTCCTGTATCGGTGGGTGCGTTTACAAACATTTAAACTTACATACAGCCAGACCCGGAACAACTACTTGCAGGTCATACAAATATTTGTTCCGTGCGGGAATCGAACCCGCGACACGCAGTGCAGCAGTCAATCGCTTAACCACTGCGCCAACCGTGCCGTTAAATTATTGATTACTTTTATTATTATAATTATTGGGTATTAATTACTTTTTAGGTTTTCAGCGGATTGTATCTCATGAACCGTAATAGGCAAATCTGCCCAGCCGTTTTCCAACTATGTTGAGGTCGGCTTCCAGTCTAACTGGATGCAGTTAAATACAAGTATTTTACATGATCGACTGCCTATCTGACGTCCACAACCCAGTAACTGGGTAACACGGTAAAACTGGATTTCAGACTTTTGGGCTTCTGACTACCCATAACGACTGTCAAAGATCTACGAATGACAGCCGAGACCAACGGCTTAAGACGCCGATATTTATGCCAGCGGCCTTGAGTGGTTAACTTGCGTGTTCTGTGCTGAGCTCACGCAACGCGTCGTTCGTCCAGCCAGCAATAGGACTCGCCCATCAAGGAGCGCTGCCCCAAATTAGATGCATTATTAATTTATTATACAAAAATCAAAAGGTATTTTAACAAAACACGTATACATACTAAAAGATAAATAATTAAATTATCTTTAAAATGGTGAAGGTTTCAGAAAAATATGCTTTATACGTTTTTGCGTGATTCTGAGTTTTTTATCCGCGTTAGACATAACTTCACAAATTAATTACACTATGTAAATAATCTAAAATATTCACAGATTAAGTTCTTAAGAAAATGCTTTTTCTAAATCATTAACACTACTCGTTTAGACGTGATCTTTAGTATAAAATCATTAAAATCAATAATTAATTTTAGAGATATTTATTTTAGAAGTATGTATGTAAGTATATTCTCATATTGTGTTTTTTTTAAATTAGTGAATAGTTAAATGTTTTTATTTTATGTAGTTTATTTTCTCTTCTACTCTTACACACGTTGTCTACATCTCTTTTTATCCACTTTCCTATCGCAGGTATGCTGGAGGAGATTTCTTTAGAAATAAGCATCACCTTTGTGCGTATTTTTCTATTCCTTTTTCTTGGCTCTTTATATGTGTGTACATAAACTGTTAAATAAATAAATAAAAGTCGCTTAGTATCGCCTTAACGTGCTTACTAAGGCACTGAGGGATCTCGATATGTAATGCATGGTCAGTCACCCATCCACGAACCGCCCGCGGCAAGCGTAGCTTATTAATCCTTCGAGCGACTGGTGCGGCTGTTATCATTCGGCCATGTAAATGAACACGTGTGGCCATGTGGTGTTAGAAGCGTGCTGAGGCGTTCAACGTAATTATTTTTGAAGTTTATAATTTCGTTTCACACACGCATTCTGCGTAGTTACCTTCAAAGAATGTAATGTTCATCCTTTGTTGGCACATTATGATAGCTGTTATAGTTGCTTCAAATCTTAACTTTACAAGTGCTTACCTAGTCACTCTTGAAGTTCTTAAGAAAGGCTCGTTGAATTGTTTAGCTCGCCTGATTTTAACAAGGCCTGTTTTCTTTATACTTTAATGTACTGTTTATTTTCACGCTTAAGTGCGTTGGAGAAGAAAATAATATAGAACGAATACTTAGCCCAAAAAAAGGTTTTTAGATTGACGGCAGCACTTAAAATATTAAAAATATCCGAACACACGCTGGCATAAAATATATTTTTTGTAATAAAAAAAAAACAGTATGATACATTATATGTTTATCTTGTCCTTAGGGACCATTCGGATCCGTACATATAAGTTAGCGCAGTTATAGGATTTTTCTAGACATTTTATGAAGATGTTTAGTTCAATCTATCTTGAACAAAGTTATATGTACTGCCCAAACGATTGCCTCAATTTGAAGCCTCTAAGCCCTACAGGCGCCAGACTTATCCTTATCTATAGGCTTAGCTAAAGAAAATGTATGAGCACTAGTAAGTAGGCTAATGAAAAGAGCCTTTTCAAGTAGAACATTTCTTTCTTTTACGGCTCATCCAAAATTAGGTATCTCGCCTTTCAGAATGATACTCGTATAAAGATAGTTAATCATAGCTGTGCGTGGGTGCCACCAAAATATCCTGACCGTCTTTTGTTTCAGTATGAACCTAAAGGCTGATTCACATTGATCCAATATGAGAATTCAGTAACATTGGAACTAACTTGGACCAATTAGCGTCTGCTGTATTCCAGCACTAGTTTAGTTGAAAAGTGTTTACAGCTGTCCAATATCGATCGAGTGTTACTGGATTCCAGCGCTAGATTGAAATACTGGGTCTAAATCAGCCTTAAACTTCAGCCAACAGTCTATCCCTCCACTAATTTCACGAAATTACCCCCCTATAATGGATTTAAATTAATATCACAGCTACCCGACATTGCCAATTGAATCCAATACTCAATACTTCGTTAATTTCGTTATGATGAAACAGTCGTTGATATCCATTAATCTTTAATTAATGGCAATTTAATTATTAAATGTGGTAGACCTAGGCAACTTCAGTTGAATATTATTCGTATATATGACGGAAGTAGGTAAGTAATTGATGAGGTATTTAGACATTTGAAATGTCACTAGAGGAACGTGAAGTTTGTGATAGCGATAGAATAATTAGTTGTTAATAACACGACCAGTATCCCAATTCCGTAAGCATAATCAGCCTAATAATGTTGGTGGGACACAGGCCTACACTCTACGAGAGGGAGTGGGCCTTAATCCTCCACGTGGGCCCAGTGCGGGTTGGTAGATGTCACATGTCTTCGAATTTTTGGTTCTAGGACAAGCCGGTTTCTTTACGATGTTTTCTTTCACAGTTTTGAGAGCAGTGGTGATAAAATAATTTACACGAAGTAAAATGCCTGTCAGGGTTCGAACCTACGACCTACAAATCGTAAGTCGCGGCCGTTATCACTGGGCCACAACTGATCAATTGCGTAACTTCAATTGTGACTAGGATTTTGACGGAAATACCAAATCCATTGCTTTAATATGTTTGAAAAATTCGTCAAAATTCATATTTTCAAATTGAAAAGCATTGCAATTGTTAATGTGTTACTCAATTACCCCGCACGCTAAGTAAGAATATATATTTTACAAATTAGGTATTAAAAGCACTTAGGAAAATTAATGATAAATCAGGGCATAAATAAGTTATCAGGCGTTTGGCGATGACTACTGAATAGCTAGTAGGTACTAATTTATTTAACCCTCTACTTATATTAAACGTTTGAACTTGAACATCGTAATTTGCTTTATTTTATCTATTTTATCTACAGCCAGCTACACCAACACTTGACCTTCTTGTTCAGACAAAATTAAAAACCTTTTATAAACTCTAGCTGTTCTTGTCATTATTATAGTAATAAAGTGAGATAACGATATAATTAAATCTTTTCCACATTCTTTTTCCGTGCTGTTCATAATGTATGGCAGTAGCTACTACATATAGGTATACCTACCTAGGTACTTCTTCAATAATTATGATATCTATGTTCTATATTTGGTGCCTTCCAAAAGCTTTGATCATATGTGATTCTCCCGATATATCAACTACTTGTAATCTAAAATTCTGTACGAAAATGCCATATATTTTAAATTGGCAACTGTTCAAATTCTAACTAATGATTTCAATATTTTTCTCTGCGATATGAAATGAAATGAAATTATAGCCTGCGATAGCCAACCACTTAAATATCTCATCTTCGTAAAATAAATTAAAACTTCATAGCAACCGGTAATTCAACTCAAGCCATATATTGCGTATAATAAATCATCTTAAATTAAGTTTGTTCCTTCTAGTTATTATGAAACCACTTCACCTTTACATTACCGTGTGCTACGACGCTTGAACGAAATTCAGATTCAAACTTCTTAGTTTTATAAAGCACTTGCTGCTGCCTGTGGTTTCGTTTGCGTATAAGAGGAACTTCTTCATGTACCTACCTGAATAAAAGTATCCTATACTAGCTTTTGCCCGTGACTTCGTCCGGAAATTAACCCACGAAAACGTACTACCATAACGCGCACACCAGTAAGGCTCCCAGTCGGCATGATTTTTTCCGGCATCTTCAACAATCATAGTATTTTTTCAGCCAATTTAAACAAAGTTTTAATGAATTATACACTTAAACCTTCCTCATGGATCACTCCGTCCATTAATGAATACCATTTTAAAATCCGTTCAGGAGTTTTTGAGTTAATCGCGTTCAGAGAGACGGACGCAGCAGACATCGATTTATTCAGGACATAATCTATGCGCTAAAATTCACGAAAATCTGTTGAGCCGTTAATGCGTGATTAAGTAACAAACATGTCCATAAAGTTTAACGTTAATTTCAGTGGGATTCCAGATTGGTACAAGGACTTTTCTGTTTTTCATCAAATAGGTAAAAGAAATATCGGCGTCGATCGATCTTCTTAATAGAGTCTTGAGATAACTAACGACCTTAAAGATTGTTACAGAAGAAATGACAGTGCGCACTGATACCTGAATTTAGTCCGATCCTTTCATAATGAGTTTTCAGAACTTCTATAATAGGTTTCTGCTTCAATAGAAAAGTTGTAAAAGGCTTTAATACGCAGTTAGATATACTAAGTACTTACCCTGTTTTTTCGTAATTTTGCTATGGAAAATAAATCACCTTTCAACAGACAGATGCAAATAGAAAGCATTTTTAATTTCGTCAGTGCCAACTAAATTGGTTCCAGTATTATGCACAAAGGTCGAATAAAATGAAAATCACGTCATTTTTTATAAGAACACGGAACAATCTCATTTTATATTATCATTTTTTTCGTAATTTCTTTCCATTTTCCTTGTTTCCACTTTGATGGATACTGATGGAAGTGGTATCATAAAGTTAGGACCGCTTAAGGCACAGCCTATATCTATATCTGGGACACTAAGCCTTTGTAATACTGTAGTCTTCTCAGAGCCCGTCTTTAAGGATAATTAATTTACTTATCCAATATTAATTTATCCGAGTCATCAATCTTACGATATTAGATACGATTTTGGTGTTTTAAATATTTTTCCTTAATTTCTTGGATGGTTGAACCTATTTATTTATTAGATTCCTCTGTTTTGTGTTCTTCTAAGGGTGCGTTCAGGTTATGTTACAAAACACTTTTGTTTTATAACACGTCCACACTATTTAACATTGCTAACCATAGAAACATGTTCAATAACTTTGAATTAGGTATATCATGTCGTGTTAGGGCTAGCGCACATCTGGCGAGGCGCAGTGCGGCGCGGTTGTCACCGCCAAACAAATATCAACGTTGCGTGCCTAAAAATAAAGTTGAGTATAAATTACTTGAGAAGCGCGCCCCTCTCCGCTTAAGCGCGCTCTCAAGCCGATAGAAGTTTATTTACTTTCAACTTTATTTCAACTGATCCGAGGTCCATATTTGTTAGGCAGTGACGAATGCGCTAATATGTCGTTACTGATATTACTAAAAAACTAGATTGTGACTTCCATTAGTAAGATTTTAGTTTCACTATTAAACAACCCCAATCGTGTCGTAATTAGTTAACAGAGTGTTAGTTTGGTGAATAATGGTAATATGAAATGTCTCCACTCAGCCGATAAACTGATGCCTCTAGGCTCTATCAATATTTGACATATTAAATTAGGTTTAATACGTCAAGTCAGGTTGAGCTTAGTGGACGATCACGACCGTCAGAGCATGGTAAACCACCTACAATCTAATAGCAACTGATGAGTAACGATAATTCTACTGAAAACGGCTAGTCCTACGAGCTAGCCTAAAATATTCTATATTTTATAGTAAATTAGATTTTTTACAGCTGTAGTGGCAATCATGCCATTTTGTTTAAATAGGTTTTTATTTTTATCATTTTATTTTGCTTTTATATAGATTCTTTTCTTTGAGATTTTGTGAATGTAAAAACGTTGTAGGCTTAACAGACTGTAGATCTGTCGACCATTTTCTATCTTGCTAAGTACCTGGTACTTGTTGATAGGCCTACACTGTCCTCTCATACCTATTAACACTGTAATTTGAAAACATTGTAAATACCATTTACTTTTAAAAGAGTAACCGTGGAGTTTCTTGCCGGCTCTTCTCCATAGGAACCGACCAATTGGAACCGTGCACCTAGCTTCTGACGTTTCAAAAGTGCCCTTGTAGGTTTATGTGAAATAAAATATTTTGAATTTGAAGCAACCATGATTAAAAAAGGTTTTTCTTTGACTCCTCGGGCCATCGTTCACGAGGCTACTCAAAAGTTTGTGTATTGCATCGTGTACGGACCGTCATTGAAGTACTGCTGTGACATTCTGGCTACTTATTGTTGATTTGAGATTGTAACTGGTTACTTTTGAGTACGATGTGGTTGACCGGCCTTACTGACTGAAACCACACATATTGTTTCCCGAATAACCTTTTGTCGAAGGAGTTTCTCGCGTATTATCCATGTTTTCCTTATCTATAATCGCATCAAGGTAGTTATTACAATGCCCCGAACTTCATTCAGCCATCACGCATTGTTAAACTTCTATTATTTGTAGACTTTTAGTAAAAACATGTCTGTTATGTAACAGAAATCGCGAACAAAGTGTGTTGTTTCCCCAATGTAACCAGGTCGGGGCCTAGCGCGGCCAAATTGTTGATGTGTGGAACTTGTTAAATATTTTAACTTGCAGAGATAACTATTGTGGAGTTTGGTTATACTATTCGGAGGAGCTCGTTGATAATTTAAGTCAAAAAACAGCAGCACGGGTCGATCCATCAGGTTAAGCGGCTCTAGCCAGGGTTGGTCCGTGGATGAGTGACAATCTTTACATACCGAGACTCCTCCATGCCTCGGAAAGCACGTTTAGCCGTTGGTCCCGTGTTCGTCCCGTGTTCGTCCCGTGACAGTCCGAAACTCTGACAACCAGTCTTACCAAGGGGTATCGTATTACCGGGTTACTGAGTTGTGCAGTTTAGATAGACAGTCGCTCCATGTAAAATACTGGTATTCAGCTACATCCGGTTAGACTGGAAGCCGACTCTAACATAGTTCGGAAAAGGCTAGACAGATTGAGTTTGATCATACTATTCTACAGTTATAGCCTACAGTTCTTTCAGAGTTATTTTACCTCTGACAGCAGACAATCGAACAGCAACCTTATTGTAACTAAACCATAGATCACTTTTATTTTGACAGACTTGTCAGTGGCAGCAATCCAATAGCAATTTTGTTGTAATGAGAATAAAGATCACTGTGATTTTGATAGTGATGAAAGATCAGAGGTAAAGTGTACCTTACTGTGAAAGAACTGTATAGTTGACGTTGTTGATTCGTTTGTTTTGTTCGCCATCACATGAGCTTTCAAAAGTATAGAGTCCGCGCCACCAATGAAGTCCGACGAAAAATTGTGGGACTACATTTTTTTTAATGCAATTTGATGCAAGACATAGACACAAGCGTCGCGTCTATCGGACTTGAGTGATGGCGCGACCTCTATTTTTTTTCCCCTGTTTTAGTTAACGAAAAGTAGTGGTGAATTCAAAGGTGAATCTATTCAAGCAACTGCAATTCAACGTTAGACAAGAGCCTTTTTCATTCCAATCGTGCTTGTGCATATCCGATCCGTATTCACATATATCTATCATAGCTTTATTTTCTAGGTTGTTGAAAGGGACGCATCAAAAAGTGCCTCTAAAAGATAGACAATTTTCCTTTCAAACGAACCGTTTCAAATAATAACGCTACGGAGTTTTTCCGTTTACCAAATAAGCCCAATATCCTTCTCACTAGATAATTGTCTTAGTAAATCTTGCCAGATACATTGGTCTGCAAACTTGGACATAAAACTGTAAGACAAATGATTTGGAATTGCGTTAAAAATCATTGATTTGGATTTGCGGTAAAAATCTTTGTATTTTTATTTAATATTATATGACAAGAAAATAAGTAGGGTGTGAAGACCGTTTTCGATTATCGCCAAGAACACAGGCAGCAGCGTTCTAATAACAGCAATCTGTGGTTAACTACCCGTAGATCAAGTGGTTGTAATAAAGGAAATTTCCCCTTTGATAGTAGCATTTATTGGAAACAGATTTATGTGATGTTTCATATAACTTGATACTTGCTGATAATTTTGATTAAAAAGAATTTATCCTTAATCCAAACCGTAGTTTAATCTTTTACAAGTACTTACCTCTTTGTGTACGTACTTACTTATTGCCACTTCGCTGCTTTACTCCTTCTATTTTCGCTCACAATAATGCCTTAATAATCCTTATAACTACAAAATACAATCGTTTTGTTTATCTCTGTCTGTGAGCCTGCTTGCTGTTGTTGCTTTTGTTTATAACCACATATTAAACGTGGTTAAGACGTTTCTCGAATTACTTCAACGGATTATACAGGACCGGAGTTGTTAGATGAATTAAAATCGCATCAATACGTTCGAGGAACGAAAACGTTAAGCAACTTTTTAATAGAATTCCATTTTCGCTCAGCGGGCACATGTCACCTTTTTAAATTGTAATTTGCCTTCATAATGTTGGCAGTACGTAGTTTGAATAATAATGTCTCATTCACGGTGCAAGTATAAATTGACCTAGAAGTGTTAAACCTTTTCACTCTTTGACTGCACCTACTCTCCCCGTACTTCACCTGTAGGTGATCAGAACCGAACTCGTGTGTTGTCTACCTTATCATAAACATCAAGGCACAACGCAGTAACACAAGGTCCAATCTGGCAACTTTATAATAGGTAGATAGCCAAAGGCTTCACTGCCAAAGAACGATCAGAGACTGGTGCCAATTTACTATGTAGCTGTCTATAACGTCATACGTTAGCCAGCTTACAGCTTGCTCTATTTTTAGTAATATATTACTGAAATTGCCGGAAAGTGGAAATTGATAAGGTGAGGGGGGGTGCTACACACTTGATCGTGTCGCCATGGTTCGGCACAGCCGAGCGGCATAATCGAATATACAGGGTGGCAGGGACATAATTGCGCAACCTGTTACTATAGATTAAATATATGGACGCCCCTGCGTTGAAAACTTCTACGTTTTTGGCATCATGTGCTGAATTCATGTTTACAGTTTGCGCTTCGATAACCCTGCCACTCTGCATATGTTGCCGCTAGGCTGTGCGAGTCGTGCCGAATCATTGCGATCCGAACCAGTTCCCTATCCATTTGCATAAAATTTTAAGACCTAATATAACTTAGCATAATGTTGTTTGGCATAATTATATTTTCGCATAATATAATTACGCATAACAGCTTACGCATATTTTTTTTAAGCATAATTTCTCTAACCATAATAATGATTAAGCATAATATTCTAAAGCATACATTTATTAAGCATAAAGTTAAAGCATAAATTTATTAAGCATAAAGTTAAAGCATGCAAACAAGCATGCAGCATGCAAGCAAGCATGCAGCATGCAAGCAAGCATGCAGCATGCAGCATTCAAGCGAGCATGCAACATGCAGCAGGCAGGGTTTCTGTCACGGCTCCGGCGCTGCGGGCCTCCGGCGGCCCCACGCGTGCTAATCGTCGCAGACGGCTTTCGCTCACCGCCGCGGCTGAGGCTGGCCGGCGAAGCCGGCCAACAAGCCGCAGCTTCGGCTTGTTGGCCGGCTTCGCCGGCCAGCCTCAGCCGCGGCGGCTCGCTCGCAGCAGCCTGCTCCTCAGCCCGCGGGCCGCCTCGCCCCTACGCGCCTACGCGATTTTAAATTACACTCTAGGGGTAGGACAAACAAGACTACGTGGAGTCGGTTTTGCAGCAATTCGGTTCTTAGGCCTACTAACGTTATGCGAATCAAATTTATGCCAAAACAAATTAGTCTTTAAGATGATTATGCCAACATAAAACGTATGCCTAAAAAAATTATGCCGAAGTATTATTATGCCAAAACAAATTGTGCCAAAATCGTTATGCCGAAGTATATTAGGGCAAAGAACATTATGCGAAAAGAAGGTATCCCTAGTAGCACACCTGACTGAGCACAAAAGCAAAACAATGTAAAATATTACAAAACAATAATCCATCTGCATGACACTCACCCCAAAAACCATTTAAATAGCCCGGATGTGACGTAATAATGAGGTTGTGTGGTGTGTTCATTAGATTAAATAATATAAATAAATACATAGCGCACAACATTTGGTCGAAATTTCATTAATGGGCTATGAAATGAAATGTTGAGGTTTAGTATGTAAACAACACTTAACCGAAATACCACAAATTGTATTTTAAACTCATTACCACAAGCTATGTTCTTATATAACCAATAATAATAACAACTCTTTTGATGCTGTAAATTCGACTGCCTCGTTGGTCTAGTTGGTCGCAAGCGCTACTGCTGCGCATGAGTTCCTGGGTTCAATTCCCGGGACAGGCAAGGTGTTATCGGTTTTTCCACCAGGAAGTTATCGATTTAAAATTTCTCAAAAAGGAGCCTAGATTTCTGCCCGGTTGATGCCAATAGGCTCGACCCCTATTACATGGGACATACACATATCTGGCGAAATGTGGGTGTTACTATAGATACACCACTGCCTAACCTTTCGGGGATTACAGGCGTGATGTTATATGTATGCAACAAACTTTTAATTATGACTTTAACAGGAACAAAACAAACCACAAACTTGGTACTAAATAGATGGCAATTTATGAACGGTTATTATGATGACGTCAGTTCCTGGCTGCCGTCGATTAGTGGCAAAATTCGATTTATGGCAACCAGTAATTCAGTAGCCACTAAAGCCAATTCATCGAATAGATGATTGAACTAGCCAGTCCATTTCGCGTCGCACCATTGTTCCCGAATATTACCATACTTATAAAATAATATTAATGAATTCAGTTTTCAGTGCTACGAAGTTAATGAGAATTCAATAATGCAGTTCCAATGTCGTTTTATTATCTTTCGACAGCACAAAAGTATACATAATTATAAACTTAATTTTAATGTAGTGGCCCGCTATGTCTCTTATAAATGAATTCCTGAATTTGTGGAAATAATTAATGAAAGGTGTATCAATCTGCCTAGCCTTATCCCAACTACAATGGGGTCGGCTTCCAGTCTAACCAGATGCAGCTGAATATCAGTATTTTACATGGAGCAACTGCCTATCTGACATCCATAACCCAGTAACTGGGTAATACGATACCCCATGGTAAGACTGGTTGTCAGACTTTCGGGCTTCTGACACCCCATAACGACTGTCAAAGATCCACGAATGACAGCCGGGGCCAACGGCTTAACGTGCTCTACGAGGTACGGAGGAGTCTCGGTATGTAAAGATGGTCACCCATCCACAGACCACCAACCCCGGCAAGCATAGCTTAACCTGATGGATCGACCCGTGCGTTCGAATCGGTAAAGGTATATAATGGAAAGTTATTTGTTTTTTTTTTTTAAACGTTGTCAGTATTGTACATTATTGTACAAAAGACTGCAATACATTACATGCACGACATATAAATTCGTTAGCACACTCCGCTAGTTTTTGCACGTGACTCACACATGCACACTTAACAGAATTTGATACTATTTCAACATTTAGACCGTTTACACCAAAATCTATGTTCAACAAAAAAGGAATTCTGCGCAGTATCACGATCGGTCGCTAGTATAAAAATGTTTTATAGAAATATTTTAGTATATCAGAAAATAATCCATAAATCTAACAATAATGTTTTATCACATCTCTTCATGAAGCAGTAAAAATTCCGATAGCGTGGGGATATCCTGTTTTTTCATAAGATGACATACTCCATGTTATTTATGTTGACGACCCGGTTTTTGTCGATAAAGCCAGCCCTAGATCCCTGGATATAGAGGTAACCATTGTCTGTACCTCTGAATATGTAGAAGCAAACGTAAGTGATCAGTGCAAAGAAAATATGGACATTCGTATGAACCAAAATATGTTTTGACTAACGGAATAAACGAAACTTTAGTATTACTTACGATTGATTAACTTAGCTCTGTTCAACAGACACCGAAGATTTTTGTGACAGGATTCTCTTTGAATATTCAAGGAATAAATTAACAAGTTTATTAAAATATCTAAACTTTGTTGATTTAAAATACATTTTTATTTGGTCAGTAATTATGTTCTGTGTAAATTCAATATTAGATTAAACAAGCATAAATAAA
The DNA here is from genome assembly GCA_949128155.2 of Xanthia icteritia. Lineage (NCBI taxonomy): Eukaryota > Metazoa > Arthropoda > Insecta > Lepidoptera > Noctuidae > Xanthia > Xanthia icteritia. The sequence goes on along the minus strand of OX421942.2, from coordinate 5,952,129 downwards.
ATAAAATAAACCCCTACACAAACGTTTCCTCATTTCTCTTTCCTATTCCATCACCAGACCCTGTTCATCATATATCTATAACCAATTCATTGAGACCATTCCAATGAGCCCAAACACGATACCTGTGCTGTAAGTTACAAAGGGAGTTGAGTATTCTGCGAATTCCAGATGACGCGGCAGCATCAACTCAAGGTTACTATGTTATTCTAATAACATTGAAGTAACAGAATATCAAATTTCAAATCGATCGGACCTGTGCAAGATGCTCACATCCATTCATCAACTAGAAAAGAGCTGATAATTTTCAAACGGCTGAAATGATTTTCATCAAGTCGCCTTTCAAACAAAAACACAATCGGTTCAGCCGTTTGGGAGCTACGATGGTGCAGACAGACACACAGATACACACGTTAAATTTATAACACCCCTCTTTTTCCGTCGGGGGTTAAAACGATGTCAATACAAAAACTATAAGGTAAGGTATATTGAACTCCCTCCTTCTGCGAAGCAGTAATGCTCGCGAAGGAGGAGGCAGAACGCGTGAGGGAGTGGCAAATTTCGCGCCCTCACGCCCCTCGCCGCTGCGGGAGACGCCCTGGGCGCGGGCTTGCGGACGGTGAGCAATGGGTAGCTCGCCGTCCGATAAGGATCAGGCCCGGGTCGACGGCGCGTTGTGTTCCACGCGCGCCTCATAGAGATGTCAGCAAGTGAAGGGGTCCGAAAGGGATACCGTGGCCCCTGGCAACGGAAGGAACACGGGTGGGTTTTAGACAGTAAGAGTCTGACACGCCCTCCCGCTCCACCCAGAGCGGGAGAAGTTATTTGATAATTTCCCATCCAAAAAAAAAAAGGTATATTGAACTCCATACAATGAATTTCTACTTATTTTATAGTAATAATTTTTGTTGTCTTGCTTAGATAAATACACCTGTATTTTCCTAATATATTACTACTAACACTGTAAACTCTAATACTCCCCAACTTTAGCGAAAATCTCATCAAAGCGAGCTTGAGTAACTTGAAATTAGCGCAAACACGAACTAACATTAGCACTTCCCTAAACACGATGCATTTAGATTTTAAGCACTAATGTTGTATGCTAGTCACTTCCTAACCTACATAAATCATATAATTCTTGTCGCGCGTTTGCGAAGTTGGAGCGCCAGAAGTTAGTGCTTGTCCCGAATTAATTTACAGTACAGATCCGGCCCTGGTTTTAGATTTATTGTTGTCGCTATTTCGGAAGCCGAGCACTCACTAGGTAACGATCGAGTGGTCTGTAAATAGGGGCTGTGGATTTTGCTTTCGCCCCTACTGACAAATGGCTATAGCAATCCGAACCGATTCGCATTCCACCAAGTTTACTAAGGCTTAATCCCATTGATTAAAAGCTTAGGAGTTTCGGATGTTGGTAAGCTTGAACTTCGTATCAGAGTTTATTGGTGTAGACTGAGTGACCTTTAAATGTAGTCGTATCTACGTTTTGGAGACTAGTTGTGTCGGCTCAAAGGTACTCACTTAAAAGACAAGAAAACCAGTATGCTATACCAATATTTAGTGCGAACCTATTTGAGTTTCAATTTTGGTAAGCGTATGGCATTTGCTACGCAGATGCTACGAATAAAACTACGAATAGATGCTACGTGTAGCGCTACGCCATTACTACGCGTAGTGCTACGCCAATGTAAAGTCTTTGCTACGCCGGTGTTGATATCGAACCAAAGCTAGCTGTTGATTACATCACGCAATAAAAATAACTTGTTTATTAATATTTTCTTCGAGTAAATACGTAGAAACTTATATAGAACCACGCCATTTTCCAACTGGGTATAGCAGAAACTCTGCAATTTTAAAAGACTACGTTATGTGATATTTTTTTAAATTAAAAGCATCCTTGCTACGGACATGCTTATCCTTATAAGTTTTCTTTAGCAAAATATCAAAGCAGCAAACTAGTAATTGGGCATCGTTAGTACTTTGGCGCGGCCACACCGGCAAAGCAACGGGAACACTAAAAAGACAAACTCCTGTAAACTTGCAGCTGTTTCACCAGCAGTGTCTCATTGCCCAGCGAACCAACGGATCCGAAACTGTAAAGTAAATGATACACCTCCGAAGCAGATGAAAGTTAGAAACAAAATAATATCGAGATCGTCGTTGTAAAGAGTATCGATACAAAAGTGTTGACTGTAAATAAATTAAGGGTCATTGACACAGAACTGGTCTTACCGCCTTACCTCCGACGATTCCATCAAAGTCCATCCCATTCCAATTTAAAGACTACGTTGAAGACAAGACAGTTTGGCAGTAATTCCTTCTGCACATGTGGCTTCCCCGGTACCTCATTAACGACAAATTATGTAAGAGTCTATGAACTGCTCCAAAATTACCATGTTTATATTTTTTACATAATCACCCTTTTATTTGACATTATATACTTACAATTTAATTTCAACTCTTTATTAGTGGCTTTTGTGGACATGATTATTATCCAGATTTGTTACAGTTGTTATAGCAAACATGCAATTTGGTTAAATTTTATTTTTTATTTTTATATAAGTATGTAGATTCTTTTCTATTTTGTGAATGTGAGAACGCTGTAGGCTTAGTGGACTGTATATTTGTTGACCATCATCATTTTGTTAAGTACCTGGTACTTGTTGAAAGACCTACACTGTCCTCCCATACCTAATAACACTGTTATTTAAAAATATTGTAAAAGCCAATTATTTTTAAAAGAGTAACCGTGTAGTTTCTTGCCGGCTCTTCTCCATAGAAAACGACCAATTGGAACCGTGCACCTAGATTTTGACGATTCATAAGTGTGAAAAAGAAAAAAATCAAAATTCAAAATATTTTATTTCACATAAACCTACATGGGTTTATGTGAAATAAAATATTTTGAATTTTGATTTTTTTCTTTTTATTAAGTTGAGGACTGCGGAATCCTCAAATTTCTGATAAATAAAATCACTGAGAAGAGAGAGAGAGTATGTAAGAGTATTATATTAGTGTTCTTTAAAAATACTTATTATTTCACTTTTTTTGTATCTTGAGAGTAGAAAAGAAAGCGGCGGACGTGTGGAAACACGCGCGCTCGGGACTCTTCGGTCGGTAATAACATTGCTAACCAGCGAGGGTTGCGATGCGTAAAGTCGCATTTCTTGTCCGTGACGCCTTATCGCCCTGCGCTTCATTTTGTACTCGTCGTTATGAGCGCGCGCGACGTCGGGAGGCGTTAAGAATGTTTTATGTCGGTGAACTCGACGTCCAAAGAGCGCATCGACGCCGTCGTTGTTCTCTTTCGAGAGTTCGGTTGCGTCGTCGTAACGCTGACGGATATCGCGTCTGCCTCATTTTTTTGTCGCTGGCCTCAGATCAGGGAGGATCACACACCGAATTTAAGCATATTAGTAAGCCGAGGAAAAGAAACTAACTGGGATTTCCTTAGTAGCGGCGAGCGAACAGGAAAGAAGCCCAGCACTGAATCCCGCCGTCGTTCAGGCGGCCACTTGGGCACAAACACACGTGATATTAACTGAACTACGGAAAACCGTCCTTAATGCTACCATAGACGTGCGTTGAACTTACAGAGCCTGAAAACATTACAAATTAAATCGGAGTTTTATCAAGATTTATAATACATATTTCCTAAACCACACCATTTCTGAATCCTTAAATCGCCTGAAATAGGCTTTCGACGAATAAAGCTCTCGAGTTGCCATGTAAACAGCCAAATACTACCATTATTCTAAATTTTATGGGTTACTGCTTGATTGTTAACTAAATCTTGCCTCAGTATAGGTCAAATTTGTTCGAAAGTTTGAACTCCGGAAAATCTAGTCTTCATTTTAATACTGGAGGCTTGCACCAGCTTGAAATGTCTTGATACTTTAATCTCACACAAATAGTGATAGCCTAGTAGTGTGACCGTCGTTGGACTGCCAAGTCATAAGTCTCGAGTTCGAACCCAAGGCACGCAGCTCTGACTTTTCGGATTCAAGTGCGTATTATATAATTATCACTTGCTTCAAAAATGGTGAAGGAAAACATCGTGAGGAAACCGGCATGCCTGAGAGATATTTCTCGTCGGCATGTGAAGCCAAGTTAGAGGCTCTTGGGCGGCTTTAAAACTCTGACACCAGGTTAGTCAATATCCACAAGAAAAAGAAAGAATATTATGAATGCAAAAGTAACTCATCTGTTTATTTCCTCATCACGACTAAAACACTAAACCGATCGTAATTAAATTTATCAGAGAGACATCCTGAGACGTGGAGAAAACATAGGCTACATTTCATTAATGATGAAAATACTATACTATACTACTATGTATTTTATTATCGTTGTATTGTATAATTATCACTTGCTTCAAAAACGGTGAAGGAAAACATCGTGAGGAACCCGGCGTGCCTGAGAGATATTTCTCGACGGTATGTGAAGCCAAGTCAGAGGCCCATGGGCGGCTTTAAAACTCTGACACCAGGTTAGTCACTAACCACACGAAAAGAAGAAGACCATAAATTCCCCTGTGGCGTCGAGAAAAAACCTTGATCTTACTTTTAATTAGGTTTTTTAGTGTAGTAAATTACTCTTCAGTTGTCTCACAGTCTTATCGGATAGAATTAATGATTAAAGTTTTTCAAAGCAATTTTAAATCCTTTGTGAGAATGAAACTTGAATATTTTTGGCGTTGCATTTGCATGAATTATAATTTAAAATGTTTCTACTGTGATATCTGTCAGGGTTGAAACGTCTTTGGGAATGAGAGAAAATATATAAATAAATAAATAAATACATACATACCTAAATATATAAACTCACGCCTTCTCATGGGGGTAGGCAGAAACTACAGAACGCCACCTGCTACGATCCTTACATATTCCTTTTGCCTCGTTTACGTTCATACATCTCAGGGCCTAGTGTGAGTTTCTTTTAACTATCTTGACTTTACGTATCGATCGCGTTTGGCGCTCCGATTGGCCCTTCACTAGTGAAGGCCGGCTGGCTGCCAATCGGATCGCGGAACGCGGTCGATGCGTAAAGTCGAGGTGGTTGTAACATATAATAATATGATACACTATATGTCTTCTATTTAGTAATATAAATCTTATTTTGTTGTAAGTTTTATAAAGACTGCAGTACAACAATTTTGATACAATTTGTTTTCAGTGTTTATGCTTTCGAATTGTGCCAACATTTCTTAATGATCCGCACGAAAATGTTACTAGTTTTATGTTTGAAAGAGTCTATAATTTTTCACCTCTTTTACTAGTGTCTGTGTTCGAAGAACTCTAGATTAAGTACTTAACTTTGGATTATAATTTAAGATAATGCTGGCAATAACATTAGACGTTTGTCAGCATAACTACTTTGTTTATTCCAAAACACACTGAACACTAAGTAATAATGATATCATTACTACCTACAGCTTATTTTGTTGGGGCAATAAATTAATAAAACTGAAACAAATGTAGGTACAAACATGTTTAAAACTTTTGTTGTAATTTATTTGTACAAAGTTTCGCTATTTATTGGATCAGCTAATACAAATAGGAAGTTTCTGTATTACACTAGTTCCATACAACAGTTATAAACCCCATCCAACTATAACTTTTACAGAAAATATTAAATTACGAGGAAAATGAAGCGGAAATTCCTGCGAAACTGCACACTGCCATTTTAGTTTATTTGCTGAACGATCAATCATTTTATGAAAGCAAATAACAATCCTGAAACGAAACAGAAATTGCCGATCGTTTAAAGCTTAGTTCCGAAGCTAAATTGTAAATCGTGCAACATTTTAAAAGGGAAGTTTTCTTATTGCGTTAAGAACTTTACTTCAGTGTATAACCCGCCTGAACATCATTCAAGGATTTGAAAAATGACAAACCTTTCTTCGTGGCGTTGAAAAAACGGTACACGATAAAACAGTTACTAAGAGAAAGTTAGAGTTAATTCTATCTAATATTTCACCACTAAAATATAAAGTGAAAATTCCCATCTCTTTCGTGAAATGTTCGTAAAAAATGGTTGGCACGTCCTTTCTTCCTAGCACCGGAACTGAGACATCTTCTAGTAGTTTAAAAAAGGTTAAAATTGTAAGAGAAGTTTCGAGGCTTCCAGTAAAAAAATCGTATCTGTAAACAAAGACGTCACAGAAATAAAACGAAGAAATTTGGTGCGACCCTGAAATAAATTGATCCGGTTATAATAATCCTATTTCATAACTCGTAGTGAAAACATAGATTTAAAAAAATGAGGTCACCATCAGGCCAACACCCAAGTCCAAGTCTTGTTACTAACATCATGAAGATAATTATGTCCTTGCAACCTTCTTCTCATCACGACGTCGTTTGTGTACACGTAGTGAGCCGGCTCTGCCTATTCTCTTTTATGACAAGGTTGGAAGATAATGTGTTAAAATTCGAAACTAGAGTTATAGCGAAGCGTGCTTAAGTGGTGCGGACGGGACGCGGTAACTTTTAACGATGTACTGTAAAATATGCTATGTTTGCCCGTCGCGCTGGATATATTTCAATGATTCCCCCTTTGCCGCTGATGCAACTTTATCTCGTATTGCAATCTGTGGAGGAACTTGAAACTATTTATTTGGGTGTTCTAAATACATTTTTAACGTAATATCCACTACTGACCTGATGTCCGTACGTATTTTTCGGGTGACCACTGAAAATCAGCGCTGTGCTGTGGGTCCCTCATAGCACAGAATTATGCTGAGTGGAAGCCTTCTTGTCACAGTCATGACGTGCAGCTGCCGAATATTTCTGTTGTTTATATTTTTGTTATTTGTATGCACGTGTCTCTGTGACAAATAAACCTATTTTTCTTTCTTTCTTTTCTTTATCCATTTGTATTCGGCCTTTATTTAACAACTTTTGGTAACAATAGCAAAATATAATGATTTTTACGTTGATTTCAATAAAATCACAGTCTATCCCAACTACAATCAAAACATTAAACAATATATTAATAGGTGATTTTGAACACCGTGTGTAAAAATTCTGTTTTATTCATTTTACGAATAGGTCCCAATTTTTTTTTCAAATCTAGAATGTTTGTTGCTAGAATATGGTACAATAGATATTAGTCATTTTGGTTTCAGCATATCCTGCCATGATATGGCGTGCGAATACATTTTCATGTCAATTACAAAGTCATTATGATTATTACAAATTTACATTAGGTATAGGTTCCATCGACTTATCCTCCAAATATTCCTTAATAGTATAATATTTTTTATATAGTAAAAGTTTAAAGAGACTTCTTTTGAACAATGTCAATAATATAATATAATATTAGACATGCAGTAGACATTTCTCTTAAACAGTTTTAATTTTATTGGTGGCAACCGTAGTCTGTCTTTATGGCTTGTCCGGCTATTTAGCTTGTCACCAATATTTTCAAATTGATTATATTTTTTTTTACAAAAATTCCAATTTCCAAAATATACAGACATGGTAATGGCAATATTTTCAGTTTTTGAAACAGTGGCTTACCTGTCCAAAAAGTGAGCTCCACTTTGTAAAGCACAAAGAAAATGTGTCCGAGCAATATGTGGAGCTCTGGAAAACTCTGTCAACGTCCACTGAGTTACCCCAAATTATAATACCGTATCTAAGTACAGAGGATACGTAAGCATGGCAAGCAGCCTCGAGGTTAACAGTTTGCCTGATTCTTTTCAGTACATATACAAAACGATTTATTTTTACCAGGATTTTATCTATGTGTGGTTTCCAACTGCAGTTTTTGTCAACGGCTATACCTAAGAATACACATTCATTTACAGTAGTTAAGGCGGAATCTTTATGTTGAATGTATTTTTTTATTTTTTGTTGTGTGGGAAATTATCAAATAACTCCGCTCCGCTCTGGGCGGAGCGGGAGGGCGTGACAGACTCTTACTGACTAAAACCCACCCGTGTTCCTTCAGTTGCCTGTACGTTACCAGGGGCCACGGTATCCCTTTCGGACTTTCCCACAACCCCGGCAGGCATCGGTCCTATCAAACCCCTTCAATTGTACTGACATCTCTTTGAGGCGCGCGTGGAACACAACGCGCTGTCGACCCGGGCCTGGTCCTTATCGGACGGCGAGCTACCCATTGCTCACCGTCCGGCCGGGCCGGGAATCGGCTTGTGATTCCCGACGCCCAGGGCGTCTCATGTGGCGGCTAGGGGCGTCAGGGCGCGAAACTTGCCTCTCCCTCACGCGTTCCGCCTCATCCTTCGCGAGCATTACTGCTTCGCAGACCTCCACCGTGTCCTCCGAGCGATCCACGCAGTGATGGCACCCGGATGTTGAATGTCTAGATTATCTGTGTGTGCGTTAAATATCTGAAATTGTTTTTGTCATGTTTATTTTTAAGTTATTTTTATCCAGCCAATTGATGCATCGTCTAAAGCTTTAAGAATGTCGTTTTTCTAATTATTGTTATTGTCAGTTTTAATGATTAATGTCGTGTCATCAGCGAACAGTATGCAACCTTTGTTTATTGCCTCCGGCAGGTCGTTAATATACACTAGGAAAAGAAGTGGGGATAAGATACCCCCTTGTGGTGGTCCATAATTATTTTGTCCATATTCTGATTTAAAGTTTTTTTTGTTCATATTGACAAGTTTTTGTTATTTCTACACATTGTAGTCTTTAGGCAAGATAGCTTTTGATCCAATCGTTGGCCCGTTCCGCGGATTCCATAGTGAGAAACTTTTGAGGGTTTTGTGTTTTAATGAGAGAGTTTTGAGAGTTTTATGACTGACAAAGTCAAAGGCCTTCATCATGTCTAGAAAGACGCAGCCTTTTGGACTTTTGATTAAGACATATATAAGACCTATTATATAATATTATTGTTATAAAATAAAAATATCAACCCATTTTCACCCGTCCTATAACAGGAGCACTAAGTGCCTTTTCATGCATCCCGATAGCCGGGTAGCCGGTGCCGGGTTCCCGGCGGCTAAGTGTATGGGCATGTACGTTATCTTTCACACGTACGGGCATAATATGCCTGGCAAGCATTCGCCGGTTGCACACCGGATTCACCACTGTGCGTCCGGTCGCCGCCTACCACGCACAACAAGCTTTCATATGCACCGACGGTCAGTCGCCTAAGTACAACCGCGGAGACAGCACACGCACGTCGTTACTTAATGACTTCTTGACTTCCTTTTCTGGCGGCGGTATCTTTGGTACAAAATCCACATTACAATTAATTGTTCACGCTCCATTTTTAGAGAAGAGTGAAAATTTAATTATGTATTACATAGTCACTACGCGACTGTACTCGCGTCGCCGAGACGATGATCCAGACGCTACTGGTCGGGTCGTGTGAAAGCTGAATGTGTTATCGGACAGTCGCCACCGGCTACGCGGCAACCGGGACCTCTGAAAAGGCACTAACAATAATAAACTCCAATTAAGAACACAACGAAATTACCAAACAAAACATACACGAAATTCATCAAATTATAATTACACTACCCAGATAAACAAACAAAACGGAAAATATTCGATTACACAAATTATTTCATCAGACAAAGAGCATTTTCATGTCGAGTACAATGCGAGATGACCTTGTTACGTGGGACCCAATTTGCTGAATATTTGCTTGTACCAAAAGTATAGCTCACCTTGCTCATAAAAGGGTGGATCACTGGTTTATTATCTGCCTGTTACCAGTTAATCAGTAGTCTTGTGGTAATGTCAAGACAAACCAACACTTTGTATTATTCTCATTAAAGTAACTAACGAACTTATAGGGTTGAGGACACTTAATTCTCTGCTCGTTAATCGTAGTGATTATGGCGATAAACCCTTGTCATTAAAACAATTGGTACCTAATCTTGACAGCTTGCCTACATAGTAAACTTTCTGTGGCTTTCAATTGGCTTGCGGAACAACTCACGAATTCTCCCACGCATCCTTTGTGGTACAAGATTAAGCACTAATTGTTTCAAATTCAAATATTTTTATTTGTAGAACATAGGTAAACAAAATAAGTACACGTGTTAATATTAATAACATGAACGCTATGTCTTGCCGTCAACGGCGCACAAATATTCTAATTATAATTTCAAATTAATTAATAATAAATGTAGCAAAAATAATAAATAAAACTAAAACATTCGTTATTTGATTCATCTTGTAAATGGAGGAAATAGCCGTTGCAGGTAGAATTTTAGTACGTGGAGCCTTATGCCAAACGTACCCACAAACTTACCTATGTAAGAGAAAATGTTACATTTTGAATAAACTACTTAAATATAATATTTGAGTCCTTATAATTTAGTATAAAAAGGAAAATTTCACAGCTAAATAAAAAAAAATCCTTTGCAATGACGACATTGTCTTTACTCAGTGGTCCTTACTTTCCGGAAAAGACAAATAAAATTTAATTTACGCTTTCAAAACAAAATAGGGTCTCATAAAAATGCTTTTGAAGTCGCCTCGAAAATATGCTGAAACAAAAGGACTGCGTCTAAATTGTAAAAAGAAGAAAAGGCGTAATAATAACATTAGGGAAGAGCCCACTTGCCCAGTTTTAAAAGCTGTGAGTGAACAGTGAAGAGAACTGTCCCTCTTTTTGTTATTTTGCCAGTTCATTGAGAACACCCACGTCAGGAACCCTTTTTCAACAATGTGACGCATTAAAGGGGTAGGTATATATGACATGAAGATTTAAACTGTTTTGAGTGTGCATTACTTAGTTTTGTAGAAATTAAGCGGTCATATACTCATAGAATATACATAGAATAATTTTTTCTGCATTATTGATGTGAATACACTTCTATGTAAGCATATTTCTACTGAAGACATTTAAGAGAAGTCAGAATGAATGGCGTAATCAATAAGTCCATATAAATGAGATTGCAATAACCGCGGGTCGTCCATTGTTGAATTACTTTATCTACCTTGCAACAACCGCGGGTGGTGCGTTGTTGAATTACTTTATCTACCTTGCAACAACCGCGGGTGGTGCGTTGTTGAATTACTTTATCTACCTTGCAACCACCGCGGGTCGTCCATTGTTGAATTACTTTATCTACCTTGCAACAACCGCGGTTCCTCCATTGCTGAATTACTTTATCTACCTTGCAACAACCGCGGTTCGACCATTGTTGAATTACTTTATCTACCTTGCAACAACCGCGGTTCGTCCATTGCTGAATTACTTTATCTAACTTGCAACTACCGCGGGTCGTCCATTGTTGAATTACTTTATCTACCTTGCAACTACCGCGGGTCGTCCATTGTTGAATTACTTTATCTACCTTGCAACAACCGCGGTTCGTCCATTGTTGAGTTACTTTATCTACCTCTAAAGATCTCTCACCTGTAATATTATGAAAATCTGTTCAGATTTGACGGATATAGGGAGAAACAAAGGCAAAATACGCGTACGTGTCCATTTTCTGTAGTCGAGGTTGGTTAAAAGTGTTGCAACTGTACAGTTCAAACACTCCCATTCAGTTTTTATCGTATTTGTATAAAAGATCGTTGCATAAAAGATTGAACGACGTAGTGACAGGATTGAATCGTATCGGAGAGAAACTCAGACACTCGATATGGAAGCATGAATGTCGGAAGTGCACAATGTGATATTCAAAATATCACTTACTATTAGGTACTAGTATCGGCGCCTTTTGGACTGTGGTAACGTTTGATGTTTGTTCGTTGGCATAAAGTTCTCTGCATCATGAATTGTAACTTTTTAATCTCTGGCCTAATGTCCAGCAGGATGTCTTTCGGCTGAAATGATGATGATGATGAATCTGTTTCCTGAAATGAAATAATACTGATTATATTGTATTCATAATTACATTGAATTTAATTATAAATACAATTTTCTCTATATTATTTTATCTTTATCAGTTAAGTACCTATTTCTTATTTATCTGTTCAAAGAAAGAGTTTTCCCTTTGATTTTCATGTGCCAACATAAATTGATACATAAATATTTATATTTACGACACTTTTACCCGTGGTCATCCATCAATAAAAAACTTATGACATAAACATCGATGACTCACGTCTGTTTATTTACTTGTAAATCACCGCCCTTTAGTAGCTGCACTAACGCTATCCATTAAAAGCACTCATCCATCAATGTAATGTGATACCGCTTATAAATAAGCCGCAGGAGCTTGGGGACAGAATAAATCGACCTCATACCCGTTGGGAACCAAAATCTTCCAATATTTCAAATAAGGTTTTTTCGCCAAAGATTTTCGTGGTCCATCGCGCGGTTCGCACGATTCGGTAGTCTTCACACGAATGAAAGTCGTTATGGGGACCTGAACTGTTTGTCAAGTGTGCCATTGGTATTTGTCTTTACTTCCCTTTGGTGTACATGTCGAAGTATTATCGAAAAACGTTGTATCTCTTTGTACTGTTGTGTCTACTTTATATTTTGACATATCACGATGTAAAGACAGTTGCGACTACTGCTATAAGTATATACTTTTCTACGATTCACAAACTTAATGAAAACTTATTAATAATATTAGAATAAGCTCGTCCTGTTAATGCCTACAAATGAGGGAGTGGCCTTTGTCTACGCCGTTTTGTCAGCATCAATCTCTAGCGCTCATCCATCAATCGATCTTAGGCTTGCTAAGCAGCCGCATATTTATTAGTGTCGTAACGCATTTATACGAATAATTCATTAGTAGAGTAGCTGATTTGAATATTATAAAAACCCTCACACAATCGCATTTTATGGGACTAGTCCTGTCGCATAGTTCAAGTATTAAAAGGGTATAATATTATTTCACCCTAGTGCACAGAATAGATTTTTAAGAGAAAACTCCTTTAAAAGTATCCATACTTATCTTTAATAGTCGCACATCCGGCCAGTTTTCTGAACCAGAAACTGAATTTTATTACTCGGTACGTTAAACATTTTAAAGTTCTTATACACACATCAACACGGTCTAGGGATATTTCATACTCAATTAAATAACTCGAAAAGTACTGGCCGCATTGTAATCTTTCATACACCGATTTGTTTGTAATTTATCTCAGACTAATTCCAAATTCAAATTTTTGAAAATTCTTTTGTTTCGGTGGCATAAAAATGTCTTGATGTGTAGGAGAGGGAATTTTCATTTGTGCGAAATTTAGAAAACAATACGAATTACGTTTAGTTACAGTTTTTTTTCATTTTTAAACGAAAGATAAAGTTAAAATTGAGGTATTGTAGCCATGCAACGCCAACATTTGACGAGGGCGGAGATGTTACGAGCTGTGGGAATGCTGGAAGCTGGGTCTGTTCAGCGTAATGTTGCTGAGGCCATAGGGACCCACCAAAATGTAATTTCAAGATTGTGGACACGCTATCGTGCCACAGGTGAAGTAGCGGAGAGGCACCGGGGGCCAGGTCACATCACTACCCCCAGACAAGATCGATTTTTGCAAATTACTGCGCGAGCTCAACCAAATGCAACGGCGACTCAATTGGTCCAAAGGCTGCGAGTGGAACACCAAGTGCTTGTGAGTGACCAAACTGTAAGAAGGCGACTGCATGAAAGCAATCTACGCTCTCGTAGACCACTCCGGGTCCCACCTTTACGGAGAGGCAATCGTGGACGACGATTAGAATGGGTTCGGAACCACGTGGACTGGGGCCGTGAGCAATGGTCCAATGTGCTGTTCACGGATGAATCCAGGTTCGGCTTCCATCTAGATTCACGAAGGACGCGTGTTTGGCGAGTTCCTGGACGATGGAGCCGTCTTCAGAACCCTCAGGAAGTTCACCCATACCAAGGAGGAACAATTATGGTTTGGGCAAGAATTCGTCTTGGAGGACGGACGGATCTCGTTTGGGTGCGGGGCAATATGACGGCAGAACGATACGTCCAACAGGTGCTGGGGCCCGTAATCTTGCCCCACAGAACACAAATGGGGCAAGATTTCCTGCTCATGCACGACAATGCCCGGGCACACACGGCGAGAACGGTAGCAGCTTGGTTACATACACACAATGTTAGGGCCTTAGACTGGCCTGCTCAATCGCCAGATCTAAATCCCATTGAGCATGCGTGGGATATGCTGTAAAGAAGAGCTCTGAAGGAAGTTCCTGAAAATCTGGCTACAGAAGATCAACTTTTTGCGCACCTCAGAAGGACATGGGACAATATTCCGCAGCAAGACATTGACAACCTTGTTCTGAGCATGCCGAATCGTTGCCGATGTGTTATGAACATCATGGGCGCTTTCTCAGACTACTAACTTCAAGTTTATAAACACAAATTAAATGATTTTTCTATTTTTTTTCAGTTTTTACTCATAAATTAAAAGTTAATTCATATACGGTTTCCGTCTATGCTTCATTTTAAGTACCTTAACCATTATTAAAAAATGGTAGAATATTAAATAACGTATCTTTTAAATATATACATGTCACATAAATAATTAACACATTGATAGTAATTCGCTTTTTTAAAAATATCCCTAAACCGTGTTGATGTGTGTATTTGGCCGGTAACAGCTCGGTAACGTAAAAGTAAATGTCGAACAGTTTTGTAAAACAATCTTCCCGTAACAATTTTGTATACACTGTTAATTGGGAAGAAATACCGCACTTTATTCAATGTTAATTAATTAATTTTGATTGTTTACAATTTGAATTCCTTGTAAGCGTGTTTCGAAATTAAATTTAAAGTAGTTGAAGTGAAATACGACATTGTTTATAACAGTCCTTTTTGTTAAAGTGATACAGCAGTTTCAGTTGAAACAAAAGCAATTAGGTATATCGGATTACTCTTGTGGGGTTTCAACAAATGCTCTAGAAATCGACAATAAAAATCCTAATCCGCTTACAAATCCCGCAAGACTGTGAACCTTAGTGTATTATTAATGCCACAAATTCCCTTCGCGCAAACCCTTAGCCGCTTACGACACCCTTGGGGAACGACAGGATGGCCTCATTCGTAGTCAGGAAGGACAATAAGACATTAATTAATTACTGGCTTTATGCAGTGAAGGTCATCCGTCACTACGATAACAGTGGACACGTCTTGTCCTACCTACTTTTGCGACGAGTGTCCCGTCTCCCATCTCCACTGCAGCTACTAAATCACTCAGATGTTATCCATTAGGTAGGGTCTGCACCACGAAGCTTATAACCGCTTTTAACCACGATACAATATTGTTTCAAAGAAGTTGTTGGTGTGAGACTGTACTATAATATAAGGGGACATTTTCCAGATCGTGGACGTACAAAATTATGACCACACTAGTTTAAAAGTACTGAGGATTTCGTTAGATGACTAGGGATTTGTCAAAAAGAGCGATCAACATCAATCAGTTTGCTGACAGCGGTTTTAGGTCAGTGTTCAGTTTGTAATGCTGCGGCCGCAACTGCGTCTATCGTGACGAAGCTTCGCACAGTGATACGATACACGCAGATGTGATCAACCATTATCGGTTATCGTCGTGATAGTTTGGGCTGCGTAGCACGTATCGCCCAGGTGGCGGTACATAATAAACGTGGCGAAGCGGAAAATGTGACCACCTCATTAGCGTGATAACTTAATTAGCAAGCAAAACATACGAAGCTTCGGCACGCATTGCTTTGTCACGATAGACGCAGATGCGGCCGCAGCATAAAATAAACACGTGAAAACACCAAATTCAACAAAAACATATATAAATTCACTCTAAAACAAAAGACTGTAGAATATTTCAAATTATTGTGAAAAATCATAATATTGTGATGGTGTTTTGTTTGTGCTCCAAAGTTCGGTGTACAAAACTAACCAGCATTTCTTTTTTTATGTTATTCTGTTATTCAAACTATTTGGTTGCGAGCTTGGATCATGATTCATGACGTAACTCCGTTAGCTGTGAATATTTTTAAACCAGCAGATTCAATAGATACATTTATTTTACTCTTTTCACTCGGTTTTGATGGACGACTCCACATCAAAGCTTTTAGAGTATGAATTTGATACGTGGATTTTTAAACTTAGAACGAAAGAAAAACGTTTCTTGACAAAATTAAGGTTTTAAATATACAAGTGCCCTAGAGAGAGAAAGAGACAAATTGCTTGGCTTTATTGCTTCTTAAATGGACTGAAACGTAGGTAAGTACACCTGTATTTCTTTTTTATTACAACTTACAATTAATCAGCTTCTTGAACTCATCTCATTTAGAAGAATAGATAAAAAAAAAATACTGAGCGAAAGACTTCTTTTTTTTTTTTCGACTAGTTTCCTCTGAAAACGGTCGCCAGTGAATGGAATCGCGTCAAAGAGCTTATTACTATAAAAAGTGCAGATAACCGCCTCTGCGTTGAGAGCGTTTTATCCATCGTTTGAAGTTTTTGTCGTGTGGTAATTTGGCCAGTTCGTTGTATTAAAAGAGTTCTTCAAAACTTCTCTGCTTCGAACCTCCTTGGATTATAAGCGCTTTGCAATTTTGACAGGGATAATCTGTTTAAAAACCCGCAGATTATCATTGGATTACAAAAAACCGTAATATTTTTAATGATGCATTGTTTGTGCTATCCTAAATTTACAACACAATTTTGGTCAGACAAATCAGTTCAGACGATTCAGCGAACAGTTAGCCGTTTTATTCGATTTTCCTACAAAATAAAATAGTTGGTACAGTAGATATTCGATAATAACAAGGCTATGAAATAACTAGGCTACCCTTGAAAGATCTTGGCAAAACATCTATCACAGAGCACAGTAAACGTGATTGGATTCTCACAAAAGGATACCTAATCAAGCGTATCTAATCAGAGTTTCGCCTGCCTTTGACGAGAAAACCATAACAAGGCTTGAGGCACATATTAAAGCAATGAACAGTCGGGGAAAATGCATCATTAGCAAAACATCTTTTGTTCTCTTAATTTAAATTAAAAGGAGTGAATACTCGCCTTGTGTAATGAAAGGAGATTCTTTTTCCGAATTCAAATAAATAAGATGCCTTTTTTTCTGATGGGAAATTATCAAATAATTTCTCTCGCTCTGGGTGGAGCGGGAGGGCGTGTCAGACTTTTACTGACTAAAACCCACCCGTGTTTCTTCAGTTGCCTGTACGTTGCCAGGGGCCACGGTATCCCTTTCGGACTTTCCCGCAACCCCGGTAGGCATCGGTCCTATCAGACCCCTTCAGAGGCTGACATCTCTTTAAGGCGCGCGTGGAACACAACGCGCCGTCGACCCGGGCCTGGTCCTTATCGGACGGCGAGCTACCCATTGCTCACCGTCCGCAAGCCCGCGCCTACGGTGGCCGGAAATCTTACAAATACCTTTAATTTTATTTATTTTTAATGTCCTTATCTGGGAATCTTATAAATACGATGCCTGAGATTGCATCATAGGTATATTCGTTTCCATGAAATTGTAATGACCAGTCAGCTTAATAGCTTTTTCATGTAAACTCTGATTTTATAGATAAACTAACGACCCGCTCTGCTTCACATGGTTTTTACGACTTGACATAACGTCGAGATTCATTCGTTTAATATTGCCACACTTGAACCTTCCGGAATAAATTCTCTAAATGATGGTCAAAACCGTATCAAAATCCGTTGCGTAGTTTAGAAGAACAACGCGATCACATAGACAAACATGATTACCAACTTTAATTTATAATAAGTATGTATAGATATGTATTAACATCTAGCTTTGAGTGTTGTGTACACACAACTACACACCAAGCCGTACATTTAAAGTTTATGCTGATCTCGCATTGTATAGGATTTCTGAACAATGCGAGGTCAGTTTATACTGGAAATTTAAAGCTTGATGTGTAGCCGAGTGTACCAACCCATTCGTAAAATATTACTAAACATTGTTAATAAAGTCAAAGTCAAATCATTTATTTCAAATAGGCTCTTATAGGCACTTTTGAACGTCAAAAATTTACAAAAAAATATAATTAATTCTAGTCGCCCCTTCCAAAAGGTAGTTTTCACATGGAAAAGAATGGGCAAGAAACTCCACCGTTACTCTTTTAAAATGTTTTACAATATTTGGTATAAGTACATTAGTTATATAATTATATATGAGGACGATGCACCTAGAATAATATTATTATACCATAATAGGTAAAAAGAATTAAGAATTAAAAATGAAGCAACAACAGATAAACTAATTATGTGATAGATACATGGTGCTCACAATAAAAGCTTATAGGTAAAGGTTATTCATCAATAAAGATTTAAAGTTTGAAATGCTAACGTTAATGGTTTGTTTTCGATAACATAATTTTGTATTTACAGAATCATGCTGAAATTACCGGAGAGATTTTTTATTAGGGTTTTGAAGGGTGCCAAAGGGTATAGGCTATTACTATTTCTAAGCCTCCGCTGTCTGTCCGTCGGTCTGTCTGTCTGTATCTCAAGAACCGTAATAGGTAGACAGTGGAAATTTTCACAGATTGTGTATTTTTAGTGCCGCTATAACAAAAAAATAAAAATAAAAAAAACTTAATAATTAAAGGGCCGAAAAAAAAACGCCGAAAAAAAAACACGTTTCTTGTATGGGGACCCCCATACAAACGTGTTTTGTTTTCGGCATTTTTTGCACGATCTTCTTACATGGTAGAAACCTTTCGAAAAAAACTGGGCAAATGCGAGTCCGAGTCTCTCATTTGCCCAGTTTTTTTCATAGATATCAAACATTTTCTATAGCAACTTAATAGTTTTCTAATGTAAACGACCAAGTAGTTACGAGCACAAGAAATCTCCAAGATTCTTCATTTTAACTTTAATTTATCAAGCGAACTTTTTAGAACACTTAACTCCTTAGCATTCAGGAAAATGCAATTTCCTTGCAAAAAAGTACGTCATTTCTTTGGGAAAAAATGTGTAGAAGTTTTTTGTGACTTATGAACAATTCTGAATATTTGACTGCTCCATACTTCAACTTAAATTTTTATTCATGCGAGTATGGGCGCATACTCGCATGAATTTAAAATTGTGGTTGTGATGTATGAGTAGTTTATACAGTTTGACGTGTGCGGTGTGATAGAGCATGAATTTTTGCTGTCATCTATCAAAAAGATTATCTACACCTGGTACCTAGGTTTATTACGGTTCCCTAGAAGAGCGGTGGCCGCCACATAGCGTCTGCAATTTACCGGCGAATGGTCTCACTGAAACGTTATTTATGAAATAAGTTCTTCTAGAGACCGTTTTTGGAACCGTAAAGTCAAACCCCGCTGCTCAAAGATTTAAATCGCTAGATTTTCCCTCACCCTACTTAGTGGCGCAAAAAAGTGTCCATACTGAAAAGAGTGAGCTCACATTATTATTATTAAATAGCGTTTCCATGACAATCAAGTCACTGCGTCATTGTGTTTCAAAATGAAACAGAAACGCGTCTTTTGGCGCGGTAGGGTGAATCTAACGATTTAAATCTTTGCTGCTGCCATCATTTTCATGACAGCCGTCACTGCGACCTTTAGTGACGGCCACCGCTCTTCTCATTAAAACGTTATTAATGAAAGTAAGTTGGTGTGTCTTCCTACTGAGCTTTTTTGACACCGTCAAACCCCGCTTCCTTCATTTTTTTTTTGTTATGTGCCGGCCACCGCTCTTCAAGGAAACCTTAGCTTAAGCGATTCTAAAGTAACGCTATAAATAGTGCGTATATACCTATAGTTGGAGTTAATTTACAATCAGCTATCGAAAATGTAACGTATCTCGTTTAAAAAAAATACTTTCTTTGCTTTCTGAATGAGGTAAAAGCAAAGCATTGCAAGTTCTTAATATAGCCCACACCTTCAGGTCTCATTCTTTTTATATTTCTTTCATACTTCTAAGAGGATTTCAAGTTACTTTCAAAGGCGACATTAAAAACTCAAGTACTCTTTAGCGGCGTCGGTTTTTATGTACCCGAGAAGCCTTCATAAAATGTTTTTTTTTTATAATCTTTTAGGAAGATAAACATTTTGTTGTAAAAATCTGTGCACATTATAGACCTCTTGTTGCAGCTATACCTTAAATTCACCGTAAAATATGTGTAAGTAACTTTTTTATATATATTTTCATAATACAGTCATAACCTCACGCCTTTTTTCCATGGGGTTAGACAGAAACCACAAAATGCCACCTGCTATGATCCTTAATACTTCTTTTGCTTCGTGAGTAGTGCACCTGACCTTTCTGAAGAACATCACCAATAAGGTCACTATATGTCCGTCTAGGGCGTCCCCTCCCGGCGTTTCCACTCACATCTGCCTTGTAAATACTGACTATAATTCTACATGTTTTTTAATGCTGGATCACGGTTTGCACTATAACGCAAAGAAGAGTGAATGCATGGTCTTTCAGGCCAGGGGTCGGAGCTGCCCGGATTCTGTTCCACCTATTAAATTGAACGGTGTCCAGTTAGCTACCGTTCAACAGTTTAAATATCTAGTGGAAGGAACAATGTGGACATCGATAGGGAGCGGAGGGCGTTGTCTGTGAGGACCAATAAGATCGCCCGCAGGTTTGTTCGTTGCTCGGGGACCGTCAAAATAACTCTTTATAGCCAGAAACAGTACAACGCTCTCCGTGTTCGGTATAATAATGCGTTCAGGGTGTTGTTGAGGCTGCCCCAGCACTGCAGCGCGTTGGGGATTTTCGCCGACGCCCGTACCGACTGTTTATACACGACGATGCGAAAGCGGTGCACTTCTCTGGGGCGCAGGCTCCGGACCACCTCCAACACCATCCTGAGCATATTTGCGAATAACTTTCATTGTCAGTACATTAACCATTGTTATATGATTAACGTAATGACCAACAAACAAATGACTCGGAGGCAGGCGTATTATTAATAATTTTAACATAATTCTATGTTTTTAATTTAATGCTATAATTTTAATCTCATTCATATTATTTAATTAAATATTTTTAAAATATATTTTTTATTGTGATTGGAATTTTAAATGTATTTCAAATGTACAACATGATATGAATTTAATCAAGTTCGTTTAAAATATTTGGAATCTAAATTAAGCTCGGAAAAGGAAACCAAAATCAAAAACCGTTGCAATCGTACACATGGCATTTTTTTTGCATTATCTGTGCAAGTCTGTTACTTGCACGGTTGATGCAAAAAAATGTTTTTCTATTGCCACGGGACCCAGTCAAAATCGCTTAATCTTCTTTTTTGCTAGCTCCATGTTTTCAGTTAAGTTTTATAGACCCTTTTGGGCACACGCGGCTAACCCAATCGATCATTATTGGCTTACCACTCAGATATGTTTAAATTCGTACTCCACTAACCAGTCTATTTGAGCGTCGAATTGTTGTAAAAAATTGATAATCCCCTCCCTTGCCAAGATTTGAGACGTTCATTCGGTTAACCCTTAATTTGATTATTTTTACTTTGATTTAAAAAAAATACTGTAAATATCAGCATTTGAAGTAGCAATGTAGGTAGCTATTATGCACAGCAACTTGTATAAAATTACATTGTCAGTCACTTCCAAGACAAACACTTTACAGTAACAAATCGTTTAAAAAAAACACTGTCATTCACTTTCCACAAGACTGGCACTTATAAGAACACTAAATAAAAAACTAAAACAGTTATATTTTAAAGCCAGTTAACGTCCCACGTAAAACACGCCATAAACTCATTAACAAACTCGCAAAGAAAATAAATAGCAAAGTAATATACAGGCGGAGGCAACAAGTCTATTAAATATTCACCACAATAACTGACACGTGACATACAACTCACTTACCGTGATGGCGGTTCGCAAGTACTGTTTGCAAACTCTTTAAATATTTACGAAGAAGGTAGACTTTAAGTACATTGCAAACATGCCTGTTACTTGCACAAAAGCATGCAATTAGCTTGCATGCAATTGTGACATTCACCAATCAGAAGTTGTTAAGGCACACTGAAAGAAATAAAGAAAATACGTTTATCTGCGATAAACAAACACGCAAAGAAAAAACAGAAACAAAAATGAATAAGTTGGGGACAGTATGCGTCACATCCATGCAAAACGGCCATCGCTCAGCATAATGCTGTGCATACCCTATGCGAGACAGAGCCACAGCGCTGGCTTTCAGCGACAGCCGGCGCGGCTGCGTTGGCTGATGTTGATAACGTCAACCGGTGCAGCATAAAATGAGATACAAAAGGCAAAATAAAATAAATACATTGGCATGCCAGCTACTTGCATACTTCTGCGCAAGTTATATAGGTAGTGTATTTACGGCTTTATCCGCGTGAAAAATACATTTTTATCCAGCATAATTAATTTAAGTACTATAGGAGTCGGAGAAACAAAGCTTTGAGATGGTAAACTAAGAAAGAAGTGAGGTTAAAATATACTAGCAGTGTTCATTATTCTTTGAATGTATCATGCTTTCGTTTTTGGGTGGAAAAATGTCTGGACTTTATTATAATTTCAAGGAACGGGCGAGGCTGTCCAAGACTTTCCTTAATGGCACAAATAATCTGCATCCCGGTCTTCTCATTTCGTGTGGTTAGTAACTAACCTGGTGTCAGAGTTTTAAAGCCGCCCATTGGCCTCCGACTTGGCTTCTCATGCCGTCGAGAAATATCTCTCAGGCATGCTGATTTCCTCACGATGTTTTCCTTCACCGTTTTTGAAACAAGTGATAATTATACAATACGCACATGAAACCGAAAAGTTAGAGGTGCGTGCCTTGGGTTCGAACTTGAGACCTATGTCTTGGCAGTCCGACGGTGACACCACTAAGCTGTCACTGCTGCATCCCGGTGAAACAGTCCTACAATCCCATGATTAAACTTGGTGACATTTCCCTTTCTCCGTTAATTGTTTTTTGTGGTGGTCCATGTCCAGTAATGATGCTTTTTGTCTATTACATACATATATATTGCGCTATTCACCGCCACCCTTTTATCTCCGTAACGTGAAATAAGCTTAAATTTTTATGATTTTTCAAGGCCTACATTTTATAGCGATTGAAGATAATCGTGTAGGGCCCATTATCCTCAGATGGTACACACATTTGGGTTATATTCAAGCCGCAGATCTTTATCGCCAATGAAAAAAGTACTAGCCAGACTATTAAGCCAATGGGTTAAGTTTTTATCAGGCGCAGTTGTGTTTTATAGGCCGAGATAATGTTATTACAATATTAAGCGCCCAGGCAACTAAGATAACATCTCTTTTTCATGTAATTAAGGTCACAGACGTGTTACGATTTTTTTTATTATTTCTATACCTACCTCATCTAGCAATTTGCTATTTTAATTTTAATATGAAAAGTTTATACAGCCCATTACATAAAAGTGGCGTTAGCACTTGCAAATTTCAACCTTTTTTATTAAAATAATTTCTTCATTATTTGACCGAATATGGTTATTGAAAAATTGATGTTCATATCTTGAACAATCCATAGTCTCATAGGTTACATTGACCAAAACACACTCCAGTAACATAATGCTAAGCTGTACCAACAAACAATGAGTACGAATATAAACTCAGACGCGACTTACTTTTGAAGAAAGCTCCCGTATTTTCACCATCAAACACAATTTGTCAAAAACCATTCATTCGTGCGTGCACGTTCCGGTGTTTCGTGTCGTTTCCAAAACTTGATTTAAGTAGGTACCAACTGAGAAGTTTCGAACTCGCGAAGTAAACAGTCGTTAAATGACTTACTCACACAGCGACAAGAACTGCTGGGTGTGTTACTTATAAACTAATTATTTGAGTTTATAACGTAATTATAAGCAACCAACTTACGTGCACATGTAAAGCGCAAAATTTAGCATCATTATTGTTCGTATTTACTAACACTACGAGACATATAAATGTCTTGCCTAATTTAAAGCGCACTGTTGGATTTTCAACGCTTGACTCAGCGCCAAGAGTTGAAAATCCAAAAATCCTAAATTGCGGTTAGGTGTCGCGCAGTGTTAGTGAAAACAGAAATTAGTTTAAAAGGAAACTTTACTGTAAGTAAACAGTTTTTCCGACCAGTAAACATTTTATAGGACATCCCGCAGTTTATTTTTTAACATTCCTGACTTTTCAACTACTCGGTCCGGGCAATTTTCATGCTATGCTCATTCAAAGGTACGAACTTTAGAGTTCTGAAGCACTTTCTGTTTTCATTCGACTTCAAATTAGTTCGTTCGTTCATTTTATTTCTTTACTCATTCATTCGACGCAGGCTTAGCGGGGAATGAAGAGTTATTTACGTCCCTACGTATGTTTATGGCATCATCTTGGATATTTCTTGTTAACTTTACTATTTACCATATACTGATTTACTGCGGGTGGGTGACATGGTCCTAACAACAACTGACAAATTCAGCGAACGAAATGACTTTATTTATTTTTTAATAAATACGTTGCCAGCGGGCATAACATAAAACGGAGTTACGCTGTATTTTAGTCGAGCTGTATTGCTAACAATTCGTTTTGCAGTGTCATTGAAAAACAAAATATTGAAAGACAATAAACCAAAATTTTGTTCGACCATGTTTACACAATTCGGCGCATTTCATATCCGCCATGGTAGTTCTGTGAATTAAAACGAGTATTACGTTTCTGTGCCTCAATTCACTAGAAATGGAATACGTAACAAAACTCAAAATATAAGCACTGGTTTGGGCGTGGTTTCATTAGCGGGGTATTCAGTGTTCGAATTTGTCGGTCAATGACGGCCTGCTCTACTGTTGTAGGAAATATGCGATGGTTAGTGGGACAGTCGGTAAAACAATTTCAGAAGTATTCTGATAGTTTTTGTATAGAACAGTAACCAAATCATGTGACGCGCTTTGCCAAAAAAGGTTTCAATTCATCGACCCTAAAATACTTTGACTCCATTATTAGCCTGGGATTACGAAAAGTTTTAAGTTATAACTTACCACTCAGCGGGTTCCCGACGTTCACAGTCTTGGAGTCGCGAGCACATCTAGTTAGGAATAATGGTATTTTAATCCCGCGTTCGGAGATTCACCGAATCCAGGTGAAGCAGGAACACTCATTAAAATATTACTACGTCCATTACACTGCGACTTACAAGCGCCATTTCTACGTGGACTTCGTACGAGGAATTGTAAAAAAATGCAATAATTCGCCCAAACAGTTTCAGTTACAGCCCACTGGAATATTGCCAACACACATTTGCCTTGAAATGAGCGTATAAGTAGCCTCCACATTGTATAGGTCTTCCTTTCATTGCCAGATCAGTTCCACATAATATGTATTTTGTACTTCTCGCCTCTGTGGCATATATCAAGTCTAGAGTTGTTGATGATCGCTGTTGGCTACGTTTGTAGTGGACTTGGCATTGCAAACTATTTGCTTTGATACTTTTCCGTTGTGTAGTATGAGTAAGGATCTATATTTTTAAATAACATTTTTTTTAAATGTTGTTGAAAACCTCTGGCTGCAATCACAATACAATATCATAGGAATAACAAAAAAAAAGTGCATATTTATATCAATCAATGGCCATTAGTCTCGTAAAAACTCGAAAATGGCTGAACCGAAAAAAAAAATACATGTTTTTTTATTTGTTCGCTGCAATAGTGGGGTGATTTAGGATAAAAGAAAATTAGGAAAAACCAAAAGACGAAAAATCTAAATTTTTACTCATGTGATACGAAGTTCAAGGATCTGTACTGCCATTTTATCACTATAGGTGGCGCATCGTCGACATGGCCAATTCCATACATTTTGTAACCTATAATTCAGTAAATTTAAATTTTATCGAAATATGCATAAGTGTGCTGTACCAGGATGTACTAAATAAACTACTAACCCCGGTGTTCATTTATTTCCCAAAGATACTACGCTAAAAAAAGTGAGAAAATGAAAGAGTAAAAGTAACTTTGAATACGAGTATGATGATTGGTAATCTTCGGCAATAGTATGGTGGAGCTATTAACGTCTTGGTAAAGTTCTGGTACAGTAGGATCGTCAATTGCTTGGCTTTCAGAAGCTTGAGGGCCTTGATTGGCAAAATAAAAATTTCGTTCATAGATAACCCTAAAAATAAAGAATACAAATTATAATTAAAGTAATGTTCTCTCAATTTTCGTAAATTTTCCTACAATGGGTCAAGTAAGAATTAACACGTTACAACAAAAAAAATATCCAAATCTAGAGCCTAGCACTGATGAAAAATATTTTATTTGATAGAAGTCTTCAATAAGATCTGATTTCTTTCCAGTAATCCTTGCTCCCCGTTAGTTTAGGTCGCCTTTCAATTCTATAAGCTTCCAGGAACAAAACATGTTAGCAATAACGATGGTGGATCGGTTTCAACACAAAAAATATCAAAAAACTGATGTAAACAAAGTGAAAATGATTTGACAGCCTCCATCCCGCTGCTGGTGACATCTGCGCTGAGTTTTGCGTGTGGATCCCCATTGCGTAACACATTTACGTAAAACGAATCTGTTTAATTTTGACAGCTCAACAACTTTCATTGCGTTATTTACGTTGTTGAGAAGATTTTTTATCGAACTTATGAAGCAATGGATTAGCAATCTGTTTCAAAATGATTCAGATTGTGATTGATCGTGTATTAGGCGCTGATCATCTAGTTTGATATAAATTTCCAGATACTATTACCACTACTAGATAGGTATAAAAACGTTACCGTTAATAAAACCGTCTAAATTGTGCAATTTCGTAAAATTACCACCAATTTAGGTATGTAGTCGCCAGCAGGTCAACCTACCCGATACTGTCAAATTTTCCCAATAAACTTTGAACCTTATGCTTTAGCGATAAAGTTGAAAATCTATTAAAGAAATTTGACAGATTTTAGTAAGTTGATGTGCTGGCGTCTCGTACGTACACACAAGCACAAGCTATACATTTTAAGTATACGCTGACCTCGCATTGTACGGAAATCCTATACAATGCGATATCAGCATTAACTGGAAATGTATAGATTGATGTGTAGCCGTGTGTACTCACATGGGTGTTGATCGCGACGATAGGTCGTAGTGGAGCAAGTAAAAATGAGTGGACTGTATAACATGTATAATAAGGATAATATGAATTACAACGGGTCGGTTATAAACTAGTAAGGAAATAATAAATTAGAATAATAAAAAACGCGTAAGCGCAGCCGTGCGTGGAGATGTGCAACAGCTGACTGATGTGGCGCGGGGTCCCGCCTTCCGTCGTGCGGCCGGCTGACTCGCCGCTGTCCCCGCACCCCTCGTTCACTGCCGCCAGCGCGCGGCGATGTTGAGAGTAACGGTCTCAACATACTCCCCCCGTTGAAGAGTCTTCAACAGATGAGACCGGCATACCATGAAGATACGGTCCATTAAGAGCAATAACGCTCTAAAACCTACAGTTATTAAACACATAAATAAAAGTACGGAGCCAAGTTCAAACAAACTGTCAGCTATATTTTACATTATAGTTAGCCATTCCATTAAAATGATTGCAAACCACATAACTCATGTTCACAAACAAATATTTATACACACTTTTGCATTATTGGAAATCTGTTTCTATTTTAAATGTGGTAATACAAATATTAATATAGTTTGTTGATTTCATTTGATAATTATGTTTGAGTGTTATTATTACACTATCGTTGATTCGTCAATAGCTACAATCAGTTGGGTTCAGCCATCATGATAGTTTAGTTAGATATGCTAGTAATCCTACTGTATTGTTTGTGTTGTGTGTAATGTGTTGGTGTTGCTAAACCGCGTTGTTACTAATAAAATTTACATAAGTCGGCCTCCACAAATGGCGCCGCCCGCCGTCACCACCTGGAGTGGCGAACCAACCTCGGTGTTGCAAGTTTTATCAGCCTTAAACTCAAGAGGCAACGTTCTTTTGGCCGTCCCTAGAGCCTCGCTTTATTTCATGTTGTAAAGTTATTAAATAGATTTTTTGCGTTGCTCTAGAGAAAAGCTATCATATTTCAGTGCTCCATAAAACTAGGTGCAAGCTTATCGTTGGTGTCGGTTTTAGGACTTTCAGGTACTCAAACTAATAAGTAAATTCGTGTTATCATGAATGGCCGTATCATAAACGTGTTTGACTCTCCAATGTGCTTACGGCTAGTCTATAATTTCAAGCCTCATAAGCTTTGTACCCCTTGTGTGTATTATAATAAAATCTCTCCTTATTCTCTTCGTTCACGTACTCGTCTATAACTCATTCACTTGCTGAAACTTTGGCAACACTTTAAAAGTTACCACCTCCATCTATTCATTTAAAATTCTACGTTGTTGAATGGCACTAAATTTCCTCTGCAGTCCCTCTGCGCAGCAAGACTCCTAACCGAATTTACTCAAGTTTGGCAAAACAAAAAAAAAACAAACATGAATATTTTAATACCTGCAAACCCTTGCCTCTGACCTCTTTGAAATTGAATTATGTCTGCTCCTAAATTGCAAATTGACTCATTTATTTTTCTTCTACTTCGTTACGAATTTCAATCGTTAGAGTTTTTATTTTCTTTGCTGGAATATCGTATTTTATTTTGTTCAGTTCATGTTCAAGATTATTGTTACTTAGGTCCTTGATATTTCATTCTACTGGTTGCTATGTTTGCGGTATCTCCCCATCGTATTTCAATTTGATTTCCTGTTAGATAGTAGTATCTCTATCATGATCTTGCAAATCTGTTGACAGATAGGTTGAGGTTCTTATCAATATCTACAGTCGTTGTAGTAGATATAGGACAGGTTTTCTGATTCCGTATTCAGTATTGGCTTGTATCCAAACAAAACGCCGCTGGTTCAGTAGCTGCCCGCTTCCGTGTATTTATGTCCATAAACGCGTGTGTGAATGGCATTTCTTGCCAATATATTTATTTTGCTGATATTTGCTCCGCTCTGTGTCGTTTCGAATCCATCTTCGCCTTACATTTGATATAAGGCGTCGTTTAAATTTAAATGTATGTGTTGTAGGTCATTACTTAGGACTTACAATTCGTGTCTTGCGTGGTTTATCGTAGATGCTTTATTATTATCATCATTTTCTTTTTGAAAATCATTTATATTGTACGTAACATAAATAAATGGTTTAACCGAAGAATAACGTGCGTCAATGCAACTCAAAAAGCAATTTGGCCCATAGTTCTCTCAGACAGCCACCACGGGAGGCAATTTCAAAAGATTAATGACAATGGAATGGGTTTTGACATCAAAACCACTGTTTCAGTTCAACACTTGGATAATTAATTCTCTTCTCATTTCACTACGTGTTTCCATGACTTTCGACTAGAATTTGGTTAAATAGCACCGCTTATCTAGTTAAATTACCTTTTTACTTCTGCATTTAGAGTGAATGAAAAATGTTGAGCTTAGCAGTTGTTTACGGCTTGACCTATTTTCACTGTCAACTGGGCAGAGTAAAGCTTTGGTTATCATCGTAGACACACAGGCTTGGCAATTAAAACTGACTCCACATTCGTTTGGGTCTACTTTGATGAAAATATCGCGAAAAAGTCATATTATTTTTGCTAGAAGTATCAAGCTCAAGACCTTTTGAATCATATTTACTTTTTCTTTCTACGTTAAATGTTTGAACAGTTACTGTTAATGTACTTCATTCATGTTGTATATTTTATTTGAGGCAAAAAATCGCCTAACAACAATGCTCGTATTGTATCCTTGTGCTACCCGGTTTCATAAAGCCCCGTTTCCCTTTGAAATACTCTATTTTCATACTTCACATTTAATTCTAGGAAACCTTAATTTATTTGATGTTATTTACTTTCGTTTTGGATTTTAATTTGACTTCATTCTACTTATTTTATTTGATTATTGTGTAAAGTAAACCCCGTATCCCTTCTGACTAGTCCAGTTCAAATGTTTGTATGAATTTCACTTAGGAAGCGAAGTTTGTCCGTACACAGTTCTCTGTTCTTCAACAGTTTCACATTTTAAGTGCCCCACATACGGGCCACGAGCAAACTCACTAGGCTAAGCTTTGGGAATAGTGCTGCTAAGTGTCCCGATGTACTCGAGACATACGGCCCTTAAAAAAAGTTATATGTCACGGTAAAGTTCAACTGTTTAGCTATAAAGCAGTAATACTTAACCGTATAGATCATTAGAATTACTATTCACTACTACCATAAAATATCTATACATATTATAAATTAAAGTCACTTTCGCGTTTGTTTGTATGTCCGTGTTGTTCTTCTATACCACGCAATTTAGATGAGGTTTTACTGCGGTAGCTTAGCTAGTAATGTATATATAGTAGTTAATACCCATTGATTGGAACGATTATATATGTACAGAACTTTGAATGCCAATCATTTATCATAATGACGTGCTGTCAATTCAATATTTATCTTTATCTAACAAGGGTAATAGCAATTTGATTGAGGTAAAGCTAACCCAGACAAATCAAAGTATAATGAGGGATTCAGAAATATCAATATTTGAAATGTTTTAATAAGCCCTTCTAAATGGTCCTTTAAACAAAACTATTGTTCCTTACAACCCACGCTTTGCCTAATCTTTAGCTTCCTCGGGTTCTGCTAAAAGTACTTCTATTTCTACGAGTAAAATTATGGAGCTTACTCTATGTAAGAGCCAACCATTATCTCTTTGTTTTCAAGTTCTTTTCATTGTCAAGTTATTTTATCGTTATACTAGCCTTGAGAAATGTAGCTCCACTGCCAACACTATTTCTTACGCGGCGCACTAAGCGTAGAAGTGTTCCCATTGTGCTGAAACCTTTGCATAGCAAAGTGGAAAAACAAATGCTTCCATATCTGAGCCGGTATAACTTAGACACATTTCAATGGTTTAACAAAGAATGATAGCTGTAAAATTATTAAGAATTGCTTCATATTGGCTTTTGTGGCCAATCAGTACCGTTTATAGGTATTACTGTTATCAGCACGCTCTGTGGGTTCTTTTCGTCGTCGTAGTATTTAGTATACTCACTACCCCTCACTGCTATGACTTTGAAGAGAAGTGCTGTTGGTTTATTCATAGTCAAGACACAGCAAAACAAGATTGACACGATATATACGTACATGCGTAAATATTTCACTTACCCCTAAGGTCAAATACGTGCAAGTCGGAATGTTTACATGAAAACATGTTTTGGTGACTTAAGGTACTTAGTTTATTTACTTAACGAATGCGGATATTTTACTACCCCCGTTTTAAGACCCGGTTTCCTTTGTACCTTTTGTTTGTTCGGTCGGGCCTTGTTTTCTCGAATATGATAAATGGGTGCCATATTTGTGTTGTTCATATATGAGGGATGTCAATAGACATGTAAAGGCTTATGTTTACTTTTGAGCCTACTTTTATTTATGATACCTATACCTTCCTGGGGATATACAGGGTGGCGATTTAGTGACCTGCATCCATGATTTTACCTGTCATATTGGTAAAAAAAAAACATACAATCATGAATCGAAATATTCTGTCTAATGTTGTATAGGACTTTTTTTTTCATGTATCTGGTATGAGTTTCATCATCTGATATGAATTTCATCATCCTTGACGGATGCGGGTTTCTAAACCGGTAACCTCTATAAATAGTGAGATTATCTGTTTCAGAACTTACATTTTGATGTTTCTTACTTATACTTTTTTGCGTATATAATAAAGAGTATTCCATGTCTTCCTACTGTTCTTTTTTGTTTTTAAAATTGTGTATCTTTTCAAAATCTAGGGGTGTGAATGTCTTTGTTCAAGTAACTCTTGGTATAGGTACGGCAGCACGTCGTTAAGTTTCAAACCGCACATCCGGGCATTGGAGCACTTTAAGAATTGGTCGTATTCTTTTAAAACTTCGATTGAAAACTCACATACGCGAGCTTGTGACATTTCTTTAATTCTCAATAATACTTTAAGTTTATTGTTGTTTCCATTTATTACAAATTAATTAATGCTACTACTCGTATGGACATCCGCTATAAAAAAATAAAAGACAAAGTAAGAAGATGAGTTTTCCTGTCTGTTTTAATGTGCAAAAATGCTATAAAACCTTTCAGTTCCCATGTGTGGGAAATGAAATGTAGTAATTGTAGCTTTGGTACAAAGTCGAGCTGAACTTGGTCTCGTTTTGCATACTTTTATCGAAAGAGTTATGATCGTACAATCCAAAAGTCTGAATGTCTAGCTTCAAAACACCTTTCATATCTACTTATCACACGAAATCCACAAAAAAAGAAAGAAATCGAGTGTCTGGAAACTAATGAAACTATCTCGCAAGTTCTGACGGCGTCGTTTATATAAACTTCTGAATTTGCATGAGTTATATTCTCAGTTTTGATCTTTCTCATACCAAAACTTTTGCGTGGTCCCTTCATAATTTATTTACTTGTGAAATCGACTTTGGGATCGACATCTTATATATTTGTATTAAGAAACATAAACACGTCAAAACTTTTATCATTTTCGCTGACGTACGGTACGGAATGTTCGTGTTTGTCAATCTAACCTTTATCCTCTTTCTGGATCTTATTATTTCCTACACCCTTTTTGTATTGCCAAATAGGTTCAGTTACATTATTATATAAAACGCTGGTATCTACAACTGGATATTTACTACCAGGTGAAGCTAAGCTAGATACTGATTACCTAACGAAGTATAAAATCACTTCTCAGGTCGCTCAAACGTTACTGCTCACGACCACCGTTCCCCCGGTACTTAATGAACGTCGAAAATCCTTTGAGGAAACGCTACTATAACTTTAGTGCTCTTAAAAACTTGAGGACTTTCGAGCCCGGCCATTGGCTCAGGTTAGGCGAAGAAAATTCTGCCAACATTTTGACAAGAAAAATACATTACGTGTGAGATGTTTGCATTATTTTCAAGAGGCAAGCACCTACCATGACATTAGTGTTTGGCATTGTATAAGAAACCATCCAAACGAGTGTTACTTTTGACGCCATTTCTTGGCTCATGTAATTGCATGACCTCGTTTAGCTTTATGTAAGCAATTCAAACATCACGCTTACGCACATAAAAGCTCTACAACAGTTTTAGGTAATTACGGAAATTAGATATTCGCTTTTGTTCCACCAGTGTTGATCAAGTTTTATTCATCATTTTGTCTCTTCAGATGTCTATTCATTAATATGCCTATACCTCCATATTTGGATATACATTCAATCTCGGAGCCCATTACCCTCCTGTTTGACTTCGTCGCAATCGATCGTCTCCTTCACATATAAATGTAATTTATGCAATCCTAACCACCATCATTTCATTCCTCAAAAAGAGTTTTTCTCCTCAGTATTTGCCTTATCTCTTCAGACTTTCATCGTTAGATAAGAAGACCAATAACGCAAGACTATCCTGAAATGAAATCTCTCCTTTATTCCGTTCTTATTACATGTCTGAGGCATATCACGTTCCAAAAGTTGGAATTTCTAAATAAGCAACAACTATTCATAACCCGTTTTATTGTCACGCAAGTAGTCGCGTAAATACTCCCCAGGGTTATATTACAGCAGCACTACCTACGAAATTATCTTTCTCAGTTAATCACCACACCGTGACAGTGGTTATTACATAAATTAGCGAGATAACGCTAAGGAATGAAGCAGTAGAAATAAACAATGGTGAAACTCGGAAGAGTAAGATCACGTGACACAGGTAGTAAGAACATGCTTATAAATATGTATATGGATGTAGATATTTGTACCTCCAACCACGATTACAAGCAAAGTGTCAGTGGAGGAACTTTCTAAAATATAAAAGGTAGCAAAGTAGAAAATGCACGAAAAATACGAGGGCAATGTCGAGGTATCACGTGGCATAACTCCTAAGAATATATAGAGAGAGGAATTGAAATCTTTATGACTGTGTACTCTTTTTTTTTTACTGTGACTGATATTATTTTAAAAAGTGTATGTTGCGAGTTCACCCATTTATTATTTTGAGAACAGAATATACATGTATTAATAGACCGTAATCAATAATAAATATGCTTAAAGTTAATGTTTTCCAATATATTTATGAAATTTAAATACTTCTGACAAGCATAAATTTGAAACAATTTGAAATTGTAATTAATACAATAATAAAATTAACCTTATAACTTTGAACATTTCTCTAACAAATAATCCCTCATCCCAATTTTGATGAGCATAAAATTATATTTAATAAGGAATGAACATAACTTGTTAACGAGTTTAAAAACTTTGTTACGGGGTTTTTGTTGAATTGACTAGCTATATCTGTTGTAACGACCAACAAGGGAATTTGAACTTTGAACCTTTTAATTGCTTTAATATTTGCATTCCTCTCCTATTGAGTTTTATCTTTTATCTCAAAGAAAATGTAAATCTTATTAATTTTGGGTACCTTATCTTGTTATATTTTTCACACGAACATTTTTAATAAAAAATTCAGCTATCTACATCGAATCAATATTCTAGGTACACTTCTCACCTCATCAAGAATTCCAATCAGAAGTTCCAATCAATTATTGGACTTCGTAAAAAGAACCCGTAAGCACTAAAAATCCGCGCGAATTTCAAGTTGAGAACGCTTCACCAGGGGCCTATTAATGCCACCATTTTTCCAGTGTGAGTGAGAGACGGAGCTATACAAGGCCGATAGCACCATCCTTTTTTCGCAGAAGACGGATCAAATGGAAATCGTATACTTTGTGCAACTGCTCCAAAACTTCCAGTGCAAACATTAGACTGTAACCACTTATCCCGCTTAACAGTTGTTGCGATTGCCGAAATAAATACGACTTACCCTTGTTAGGTGGAGCTTTTGTCCAAATATGTCCCTTGGAAGAGTTTAGGTGGATGTTCGTTAACATATTTTCCTATTTGTTTTTACTTCCGTTGAGGCCTTGTGTTTTTAGTAATTAAGTAGGCAATTTAGGACATTTTATGTGGTTGGGTGCAGGTCATTTGGAATCTTGTTTAAGTAGTTAAATTCGCGACGATTTTATCCACTTTATGTTTTAAGTATCATTTTTGTGAATGTATTTGAACAGGCTAGCCTCGTCGTCTACTGGTTTGCATAAGCCATTCGTGGTTTTTTCATATGTAACTTTTCATTCTCTATCTCGTTTTACAATAAAGTCCCGGTCATTCGACCGTTCAGCAAACGGATTACCATACAGGCTTCAGTTTTTAGCCATGCTGGTTCAACTAACGACGAAAAAGATACGAATTTTGTGTTCTACGACAATTGCTTTTACATCCTATATAGGTTTCGAAATACTTTTTTCATTGTACCGCCTCCCAACCTTTTTGTGGAGTTCAAATGGATCCACACATGTATGCTCTATATCAAACTCTCAGCAACAATGTTTTTCAATGTTATTTATGTTTTTTTGTATCAAACAACGTGAAAGCATCATCCGGCCTTTGTCGCAGCTCGCAAACACATTAATAAATCTCCTGAATTGGTTCGGTGGCTCCGTCTACTGTCCTCTGAAGGCTAATAATGTTAGATAGCTTGTTTTTTTCGACCGTCGTGACCATAATAGAACCGATAAGATTCACAGATAACAAGGTAATTTTCTTGAAACATGATTGATGTTTAAAGCTTTCCGATCGTAATTCTTATTAAATCCTAATAAATTTTAACACCCTCTTGAGAAATATTAGAAGGGTCATCTTTTTGGATCCACACCCTTACGATGATTTATCGGCCATATAAAGGTAATGAGCTCATTTCTCGTTTATTTCAACATCCCAGAATCGTTTCTATCATCTGAGCGTTTATTTCTGTCATGATCATCAATTTTAGCGTTCTTTTAAACGTTTCATTCATTGTCTCACTTGAAACAATGGTGAAATTCGTTGTTTGTATTTATGATAAAAAATGTAATACAAATGTAGCTTTTCTCGCTTCTTGGGCGGAACATTGCGGTCTTATATCTGGTAGATTTATAGACAACACTTTTACTGTGCTTACGCATAATGCCAAAGCGGTGTTGTTGAGCCCTTTCGTGCCCTGCTCCGGAAGTGCCGTTATACGCAATATTTGTGTTATATCCCATTACTATTTCGTCGGCGTAGAGTGACATTCTTGCTGTACGCTATTTCATTTGTCTAGTGCGGTTGAGAAAATTCGTAGTACCTTTTTGTCATGTTGCTACGAAAAGTTATACTCTTTAGAATTCAATTAGGAAACTTTTAGTTTCAATAAACATTTTAACAATCCTTTTTAGAAGCACGAACACACGACCGGCATTTTTCCGATTTTAAACTGAAAATTTAAAAAAAAAAATAATAATTTATGAATACTTATTTAATATGGATGGAGTTACGGAATTATGGAGAAGTGTCTTGACGCTGTATGAGTGTGCGTGATCCATCGCCACCCGTTCCATGTCATGACATGAAGTATTTTTTTGCTCCGTTGGTGTAATTGCTGTATGGCGTTCCAGTAGGATCATAAATAAAAAAAACATAAAAAATCGAGACCTTATACAGCGAGAAATTTTGCACTGAATTACGAAGAAAGAATATTTTTTATTGCCAAATTTTGTGACAGCAGTTGTTTTTTATGCACCTTTTGGTGACAATAAATTGAGTAGAAACCTATTTAAACGTTTGTCGTATAATGTGTTGAATATGTTCGGTCCTTTTTTCCACATTTTACAGCTGAAGATACGAAAAAGAAGATAATTAATAGCCGTTTAAATGTGAGGTATTAATTAATTTAAAGAAAATTGCCATCCATTGTGGAAAAGATTCTTTCTTAAAAATTCCATACAAACATAACCATTTGAAATATTTTAATTATGCAATATTATTAATAAAAAAAATATAGTTCATAGGTATTTGGATTTTTATTTTCGCACTAAACTAGTTAATCCAAAAAGTTTGCCGTAGCGCTATTTCAATTCCCCGTGGTCCAGTTTAAGCATATTGAATAGGCTGGTGACACAAAATTGCTTTTGCATCATTACCGTAAATTTCCAGTGTTTCAGCCGATACATCGGCAGAATTGACCAACTAAGCTGTCTAAAGGATATTTATGAACACATTGTTTTCATGGCGAATGAACCTGGCTTAGCAATGTTTATAGTTATAGATTCCCTTTATCCCTTTGTTTTTATTCCAATGCTCAAAACAACTTCATTTGTTATTCGTGCGTGATCAAACAGATCTTACTGTAATGAAAACATATTGCAAGTTTTTATAAACTTGTTTTATTACAAGGCACGTTTAATACTTTTGTTTTCTCTATTTTCCATCATTGTCATTTCTCTACGTCAAACTGAAATGTTAATCTACTCGTTTCTAGATTTTATGCATTCAAAAACCCTAGCAATTCTACGGGCGCCAAAACACAAACTTTTCTGGAAAAAAGTTTGTCAAGTTTCTGATAAACGACAAAATTATACATGGTCTGAGCTTACATTTCATTCTTTTGGTCATACAACTATGTATAACATGCACGTGTGCTGGAAAAAGCTACAGTAACCACACGAAGCAATTTTTCATCCGAAACGTCCAAATATCTACATTGCTTTTTTGATCCTAGTCTTTGCGGAAGTTTATTAACATCTGACTTGTTAGCAGTTCGCTTTATACCGCTGCAGCGCTGCCGAGGCGGTATTACGCTGTCACCGACTGTCATACCAGCCGACTGCATCGGGCCCGACTCAACTGTAATATCAAAAGGATTTATTGTTTAACGAAACACAACGTCGACTTTATTTATTGTTTTATCTGTCGAAAGTTTGTTGGCTGTGTCATTTTTTAGTTTTGGAGCTTTTAAATGTCTGCCTCTGAATGTACTGGTATTTTCTCTTCTTTATTATAATATACCTACAGATTATTTATTGTTGTATTCGACATACATACCTACTTACAAGGAGCTTATAGAATACAGGCCTACGTAAATTGAACTATTCGTCTTGTTGGTCGATAACATTGTAATTATTAATAGCTATCCCAACACCAAAGGTCCATTGTTTTTGCGCGAATCTCCTATAGGTGTAAATAACCTTTAGGTTATAATATACCTTCCTAACGAAGCAGATATTTCATTATTCAAAAATAACAATTGTGCCGGGGATCATAATAGCATTACTGATAAATAAACCGAAAATATTAATGGCATCATTTATTTATTTATTTATTTAACAGTTTATGTACACACATATAAAGAGACAAGAAAAAGGAACAGAAAAATACGTACAAAGGTGATGCTTATTTCTAAAGAAATCTCTTCCAGCATACCTGCGATAGGAGAGTGGATAAAAAGAGATGTAGACAACGTGTGTAAGAGTAGAAGAGAAAATAAAATACATAAAATAAAAACATTTAACCATTCACTAATATAAAATATGACCTTCAATATGAGAATATACTTACATACATACTTTCAAAATAAATATCTCTCAAATATATAATATACTAATAAATATAATTTTGTAGGGACGAAATGGAAAGATAGTGTTCTTTCACTCTTCTTTTAAAAACTGCAACAGTTTGGCAGTCCCTAATGTTAGGCGGTAGTGAATTCCACAACCGTACCGCATGCACACTAAAGGAGTAGGAGTAGAAGTCGGTTGAGTGGGGAGGGGATTTAAGGAGATTTCTAAGATGCGACCTGCAAGGAGCATCAGAAGGACGGGCGTAGGAAAAGCGTTCCCGCAGATATCATTATTTATTTCTTGTAGGTAAATACACCGTATCATATTTATGAACACTTCTTCCAGAAATTTCATCCTACGATGTACAACAGGCTTCTCGATAACGCCATCTTGGGACTTATTTTCTCTTCAGTGCCCTTAGCGGAACATCTTTCACCACCTACTTCAGAAATTACGACATTCTAGAATTGATTTTGAGAAGTAACCCGTCCTTAAATCTAAGTGAGCACATAAAACAATAAAGTGCGTATCCGCAAGAGGATAAGATACCCTAAACCCGCTGGGTCTGCCGTTTTCAGGTTATTTATCGCTAATGTTTTACTGGGAAACTTCCAAGACCTCGTTCGTGTAGTGACAGGTAAAGGTTTTACTGGGGATAACATTTTTTCCGTAATCCCTCAGCTGAAACATAGGATACAGTTTGTCAGCTAGGGATAGGAAACGCGCGTAGACAAGCTTTATGTCATCGACTATTAAGGACGTGCTAGCAAAATTCAGTAAAAAAAATTATGAAGTTATAATTTTAATATCAACAAGAAAATCGCAACCTTTGGACAATGTAAAGCTTTTAATAGGCTTAAAAAAACTTTTACAAAGTATTTTTTTAGTATTCCTTGTTTTATTGATTTTTTCTTGTACTTTGGTTTGATAAAATAACGAATGTCCAAAGGGCACGGAAACCTTTCTTAAAATAGATTTCCTTTGCTACTTGATCTTTGTTTAAAAGAAATTCAATATCCGTAGCTACATCCTGAATCCCTTGTTAGATCATTACAGTGTAGACTTTATTTTCCTACGTCTTGTTACATTTTTGCTGCGTTTCTTTTCAGAATATTTCCTTTGAGTTATAAAGTACGATTTATAATACCGGATTGTTTTTGTCATTCGATCTATTCGAGTTAAAGCAGAGCTGATTTCCTTTCGTGATATTTTGTTTTGTTCTTAAACTTTTTCAAATTCTTTCTTCGTCTGCTTTTGTATTGACTCTTCGTGATTTTGTGCTATGGAAGATAATGAAGAAGGATGACGGCTATTTGTAAAATTACTTCTCTGAGATTCAATGACTAGAATGAGGATAAGGCGAAGCAGATATTTATCGCCGTTTATACATAAACATTATTAACATTTTCCTGCTTTTTGTTTCTTTCTTTCTTCGTAATAAAATCATATTAATTACAAAAGAAAACTTAATATATACGCATCTATTAAAATCTCAACTGTGATTTAATGTCATCCTGTCTACTACATCAACATTGGATCCTCATTACTTATATTTAATTTTAAACGCTTTTAATTTATCACTTTATTGAATTTTCTACTGCAATCACAAAGCAACGAAGCATTCCACGTTAATGTATAATGAGTAATTCATCAGTCTGAATATTAAATTATGAGAATATTCACTTTGCTGTTTATTGTTGATAATGGTGTTCATATTTACGCAAAATGGTTAGATCTTTTGATTTGTATCTTTTTAATTAAATTTTCAAGTACTCTGTCGATTATGTATCAATATTTATAGTTAAGACATATAATATAATTAACCATACTTATAACTTAAAAAATGTTCAAAACAACGTTTGCTCAAGTACCACAAACAATATGAAAGCTTATTAGTTAAGTAAATGCGAATCAAATCATCAATATGATTCATATTAAAAAAAAGAAGATTAATTGAATATATTTATAAAAAAACTAAAACGATTTTTAATAACAAAATGCTATTATATTTAAACGATAAAATATAAATGCTAACATAATCTAATAAGTATTAATACAGTTACTATTTATGTTAAAAAAAACAACCCAATATAATAAAATTAGATTTAGTTCAGAAGACTGTTTTTTCAAACCTTTCTCTCTTCTACTATTTTGCTGTGCCCGACAGGGTTTCTTAATGATCATATACAATTTTAATTTACCACCTAACTACACATTGTGTAATGCCAATATAGTATTGAGTATTTTTATCACAATGTCAATACGGTAGAAGCAAATCTTAATCAAGCTACTTTGCTCCTACATTCCTTGCCTCGCAAGTTCTCGTGATCCAGCAAACCTTTTAAGAATCAAGTCTCGGAGAGATGAAATTATAAAGAAATCTCAAGCTTCAAGCGTACTGAAAGATATTAGATTATCTATAGAAAAAGATTTTTCCACTTCTGACAACGTCTTACACAGAAAGTATAAAAATATTCTTTACGTTGTGACAACCGCTATTGTAATCCAATATTTGGAGTAGAAGATGCTACGGCAGCTAAATTATTATTTCAAATAATATCCAGATCAAATTAGTAATTCACCGTCATCCTACTCCGTTCTGCAATTACGATCATTAAATCACAGTTAATGATAAATGAAACAATCAAGTTACCAATCTAACTCCGGATAACATAGTAGAATATCTAATAACATGACGGAAACGTGCTTGTAATATCATTTAGCCCTTTGACTTCGTCTCAACAGGTAACAATTCAATCTACGTCGATGTTATATTGCGATCTAATACTTGCTTGAAAAACGGATACTGATAGCATCTACACAGCCAGAGTTATGTGGATGTCATGCTCAAATTAACATACACGCTGAGTGCTGTCAAACGCGCACCAGAGGATCAGGAACATATTGAATTAAAACCTGACTGTCGATCAATTGACATGAATACCGGTTGCAATTTCGGGGGACAGAATGCTTTATTGGAGCTTGATTTGATTAAATGGGTAATGGCGCTAACTCCAACGCGTTATACGGGTACAACGCGGTCCTTTAATTTCTAAAACCGGGTTGATCTAAAAAAGATTTTATATTTTAACACGATCCATTTCGATCACGAAGATGCCTAATATAGTATCCATATTTAGACCTTCCTAAAATGAAAGAGAAGCGGCTATATTAAGAGTTTATTCATACAGTGTTTCTTTACCCCGATCACGAGAAGTACATTTTAAGTGGCCATCGTATCGTCATTTGTATTGGAAACTCGATATTGGCTCCGGCTGGGCTCAGTGAAGCATGACATTAATCTCAAGTTTCGAATAAAAATATTGGGTCGCATCGCATCGCAAAATAGGAATAGTATATATACATTGTGGTTCGCAGTCGTGCAAGTCACATGAATACAATATCAAACCCTCTTTACTATCTGATTTGTATGCGAGCTTTTCAATACTCTCTAATGGTTTTATATAGCTCTTGAATAAGATACATTATAAAACACACATTGTTAAATTGGACACTCCAAACTTGAATGATACTACGTTCTAAATCACACTGTCTTATTCCATAAGGGAGTCAAATCCCCATATGGTGCGGTTGTGGGCAAATTGGAAATACTTGAAGCACACATCCGCAGCAAACTGGCCTTAGGAATGGTAATACTGCATAATATAGTACTGCAGATTAATTATATTGTGAGCCAGAACCATGAAAGCCATTAACTTGACTGTTAACACTAATGTGGATAGTTGAATAACACCTATTGCATTATGTTGAGACATATTTTTTTGTTGAGCCAAATGATTAATAACTTTTCCTTTCACAGGTTGTAACAAAGCCTACAGAATGATACCATGGAATTAATTCGATTATAGTCAGATATAATTTCATCAACAATACCTTTGTTGTCACAGCAAACTCTGTCCGATACAACTTTGTTTGGACCCTCGTTATTACATATTATTGTTCGATTTAATTGCATTATTGGTTTCCTCTGTATTATGCGTTACAAGTAAATTAACGTGACTTTGCTTATTTGCTACCCTATTCATTAGTTTCTTTACCAGATACGTAACTAATGATACCTTTATTAGATTTTATCGTATTTCCTTCAGAAAGAGGAAAAGACCCTTAAGTGGATATAAAATTGCAGCGCATAATTTTATGCCTTTATCCGTTTTGTTCATTTCATTGTAAAATATTTTATTATATTACGATAGAATACTCCAAAAGATTTTCCTCATCAATTTCTCAATATTTATTTTCTAAAATCTCTTCCTATGCGTCAATTTTCTCCCAAATGATTGTTTATTTTAATTCATGATTTTTCTTGTCGCTAGTTGTTTTAAGTGCTTTGTAATCCATTAATTCCAAATTTGCTCCAGCTCGTTCCCGAATATCAAACTGTATGTTAATTTCCTTATTATCTTCGCACGTATTCATCACTTTTACTTACACGGA
The DNA here is from genome assembly GCA_949128155.2 of Xanthia icteritia. NCBI lineage: Eukaryota > Metazoa > Arthropoda > Insecta > Lepidoptera > Noctuidae > Xanthia > Xanthia icteritia. The sequence goes on along the minus strand of OX421942.2, from coordinate 5,909,423 downwards.
GCTACTAAATCTGAAAATTAAGCGACAGGATTCATAAGAGATATTCATATAAGCTTCGCTTAGGCAGATTTGCGGTAAAGCATTAGCACGTAGCGGAGGATTATCTATGTGTAATCCAAATAAACAGAATTCACGGAACAGCTCGGCTACAACAATAGTGGCACTGCACAGTTCCTGCATTACCATACGAATGGGCACTGCTGTTTTTGTGATAGGAATTAGTGTAGCAGTGAATAAAGGGACTTCGCTTGAATGTTTTACAGTTGCGTTTACAGTTTTGTTTTAATTATTCAGACATTTCCTGAAGAGAAGCTGTTTTCAAGCAAATCTGCTGAAATGAAAAGATGTAGGAAACTTAAAGCTATTTTTTCTGCCTTAGACTGAACGGTAGCGATACCTACTGATAAAAAGTTTTAACCTTGCTTTTAATTAGTTTAAGTACTTCCAGATGAAAGCCATGACTCACACATCTATTGTATCTATTATATCACATATTTATTGTTTGCAAAATTTGTGGTAAAATTACGCATCAAACTTTTGATCATAAAGGCATAATAATTTGAGTCAAAACTAATTAAGGTTCGTTCAATTGCGACGCATAAGTTAAGGAAGCTTTCGTGCAATTACCAGATTATACAAACACGGCTGTAAATTTCAGAAATTAACTTGATATTGCGGTCTGCAGTCAAAGGCAAGTGTACTCCATATATTGCTTCTTAATACTCAAAGGTTTATTCACGGTTAAACTAAAATTAGTTCTGGAATACCTGATTGCTTTTGATGCTGAAAGCATTCCAAGCGCTTCAAATGCCATTGTAGACATATTAGTCTCTATCTACATAATTTTGAAATTAAGTACTGAACACTAAATAGGTCATAGTTAAAATTACAATAGAGATGTGCCTACCTAAACCTATGTCTAAGAAAAAAATATATTCTACAATGCAAAACCTGTATTTTTTTAAATCTAGAAATATTACAGCAATTCAATATTGAATCACGCTCTAAATTCCAGACTTAGTCGACCATGCGTTAGTTTTTTCTAAAATGTATGGGTTATTGAGCAATTAATACGGATTGAGAGTTTTCGCCGTTCCCGATTCAAAATCTGAGGGAAATTTGTTGCGGTCACCAGTACATTTGGTGGATTACGGGACTGCCGCAATATCAGCATCGATTGTTGGAGATAAACCAGAAGCCGTCCACGGACGCATGCCAAAAGCGCTCGAACGTAAAATCAAAGAGGATTGGAGTGAAGTGGTGTATGAAAGCAGAAAACATTTTAAATTCACCATTCAATATGCAGCACGTGTCTACTGAATTGAATTTGGAAATTAAAATGTTGAAAGTCGAACGTGAATCTGGAAGTAAAATTGAGAGATATTATATTGTTTGAATTATTGGCACAGATTTAACTCCCGATTCCGAATGTTGGATGAAATTCATTACCTGCCACAGCAATGTGTCAAAAAAAATATAACAGTAGATTTTTTGTAAATTTCCAATGATGATGATTTCTAGGATTGTAAAAGATGATATATGTCTATTCAGAATTAGAAATATATCAGTCGGTTCTTTTCTTTTTTCTTATCCAGAAATGTTGTTCGCAGGCCCTACTCCAGGCGCACGATGTGGTCGCCCGCGAAGTGTACGGCGAGGAGTCTATACGAACGTCACCGCCGCCGGTCAATGGCCGTACCACCGCACCGCCGCCTGAAGATGAAGAGGACACGGAACCGGAATTCGAGAACGTGACCAGGGTGCGCCTCGTGCAGTTTCAAAAGAATACCGACGAACCGATGGTAAGGGGTTTAAAATTTTGTGGTTAGGATATTTTAGAGGTTCGGTTCTTTTCAAAGGGTTGGGTCAAAATTGTGGTAGACTTAAAAATTTGAAATGAGAGAAGGGTGCAGGTCCCTGCAATGGGAAAGTGTAAGTCTATAATAATAAAAGCCTTTTATTACTTATATATATATTAAAGGTTTAAATTATAAACGTTGCTTAAAGTTCAAACGTTAAAAATATATTGTTAAATAGTCGCTAATCATAACTTTAATCAACGTATATAAATAAACCCCTAGAGTGATAGTTCATCAAAGGTAAGGCCTTTCTTTAGTAGATAGATGAAGCGTTTAAGATTGTAGGGACCTACTACAAAAGTCCGAAAGGGATACCGTGGCCCCTGGCAATGTACAGGCAACTGAAGGAACACGGCTGGGTTTTATTCAGTAAGAGTCTGACACGCCCTCTTGCTCCACCGGAGCAGGAGGGCGAGAGGGCGCAGGAGCGGGAGAAGTTATTTGATAATTTCCCACCCAAAAAAGAAAAAGGGGACCTACTACAAAATAAATATTTAAGCAAATATTTAATAAAAAGCAAGAACTAAAAAGGTCATCCCGCTTTTACTCACTTTGACTAAATCCCGCTTAGCTTAATCCTTTCAAAATATATAAAAAACGGGAGTCTATAAAGGTTTGATGAATTTTTGTTTAGCCAGAACTGACTGCCGCGAGACGAAATAAAACAGAAATGAAACATTTTAAACCCAGGGAGGAAAGGGGAGGATGCCAAAAACTAAAAAAAAAAAACGACGCCGCGACCAAAGGTTTCGTAAAAATAAATATTGACTCTCATCTGAAAGCGTTTTGTTCTATTTGCCCATATTCGCACGGACGTAATAAAATCGCGGCGATTTTTTTTCATGCACTGGATTTTCAACTCTCTTCTTAGCGCCGAATATGAAAATCCAACAATGTTTTTTTCAACGCGCTGGGATGAGACTGTGTCGCAACGTGTAGGATTCGCAACGCTCGCTCGGCTCATCACCGAGAGTTGAAAATCTAGTGCGCTATATAATTTCACCGCGATATTTTTACGTCCGTGCGAACGTGAGCTTACCCTGGTTAGCAATCTCGAACTGTCAACTCGGCGTTGCATTGTGTAGACTCAGGTGCGTGAGTTAAATCGTTGCAGATCACTGATCATATCCATATCCTTTGAATCGTTTACACGTGTTTCTACGGCTATACAATCTCCACTATTTACGAATAGTACCTAATCCCATATTATGACGATATTTGTTGAGGATTTCTGTTTAAGTCATAGGCTCGAGCGTTTGACTTATGTAACATTTCTTGGCAGAAAATATAGATAGGTGTACAGCGGACATTTTAGGGTACCAATAGTATAGCGGTCATTATAGTTGAGAGAATGGCTTACTTTAAATGTGTTCTCGCTTGTTATTGAGATCACTGTCCTTGTCGTCTATTTAAACGAGATATTGATGGACAATATTTATAATAACTTACATTGCTTAACAATTATGTACAGAAATAAGGTCAATAAATGTAATTATTTATTAGTGATTCAAACGTCTTTAGGACAGAAATTGAGTTGGTTTCTTTTGTATGAACAGTGTCGCCTACGTTCCCATTACGGGATTTGTCTAAGAAACAAAGGTGTTATTTCGGCATTAAGGAGGTAATCAATTGAAGTTTGAATTAATCCTGAAATAGAACTAATTCTGAAAATGTCACAAAGCCAATATTAAATGTTTGGTAATAATATGTAACGATATATTATTATTTATGTAATGGATTATAAAAAGAATTGCAATATTTTTTTTTAACCACGTACACACTAACGTAACTAAAATGCGTTTTACAGGGCATAACACTGAAATTAGCAGACGACGGACGATGCATCGTAGCCCGCATCATGCACGGGGGAATGATACATAGACAAGCGACCCTGCACGTCGGGGACGAAATCAAAGAGATCAACGGCACGCCGGTCGCAAATCAGTCGGTGGCTCAGCTACAGAGAATGCTGGTACGTATTGCGAAATGACGAAATAAATGGTATTTAGTTAGAGACGGAAATAATTTTCGTTTTGGAGCCAGAAATTACCCAAGGATTCTTTTAAAATGAGATATTGATTAGACCATTTTAAGCAGTTGGTGGATCTCCGCTAATATCAGAATATTATAAATGGTTTTATTGTATAATTTTGTTAGCGATAAAATAATATGATAATCTTACTGTAGCAGACTACAGTAAGATATTCATTTGTATTATTAAACTGTACTGATACAGCTTTTACCTATATTTATATGTGTGTAAAATACAGGTAAGTATGAACCAACTTCGTAAGAACTATCATGTCGTCGATGTAAACAATGTATGCTTTATTGTCAATTTATTGGTAACATATAAAAATTACAGCGCGAAGCTCGTGGATCGGTGACATTTAAGATCGTGCCCTCATACCGCTCAGCGCCGCCACCCTGCGAGGTAATACCTACTTTATGTCTTACTTATCCAATGCTCGTAAGGATTTGACGTTATCCTTTAGTTCATCCAAGTTTTTGTCAGTGTGGTTTTTAAAACCGTAGATGTAGCTAAGTTTGTATTAATACTAGTTTGAATTAAAATTCAATAAAAGATATACATAAATATTGTTTTTGCAATTAACACGATAGATAGTAGTGTGACTCTAACGCTTGTTTTTACACTAAAAGAATATAGCAAAAGTCGACAAGCGCACACAAATCTTCACGACAATGCTTGTCTTGAAGCATATTAAAGGTACTAAAATAGAAGACATTAAAATTTTGTGTTTTTGTTCTAACTAGCTTTTCCGGATAAAGCCTTCGCCCGTGCTAGTAAGTAGCGAGACCAGACCAGTTGCTACTTTGTGATATGTTTATGTTGTTCGTTTTATGTTCTGTGATGTTATGTTGTATTGTCACCTGGGCATGGCTGCGCGTCCCCGCGATCTCCTCCGTTTCTGTGCGCTTGTTGTTCTTTTATCATCGCTCCACTTTCACCTCACTCTCTCACATCACTTTTTCACCTTTCATTTGTTTCATTATGTTCCTTTTGTTTGCCGTTGGTTTCTAAAATTTGTAAATTAACTGCTACTAAATTGGCATTCATACCTTTGCCATGGTCATTTTTCCGCATTTTGCATTTTATATCATTTGGCATTATCATAACTTCTCACTTTTGTTGTTAGAATCTTAAGTCGCATCCATCAGCATCTTCATATTTTTTTTTTTTTGCGTGCAATTAAAAAACTTAGTAATTTGTTATTATTGCAGATTTTTGTGAGAGCGCAATTTGATTATGATCCATTAGAAGATGAATTGATTCCTTGCGCTCAAGCTGGCATCGCTTTCACCACTGGTGACATTCTGCAGGTACCAATAAACATAACCATTTACTATATGATACGAATTTTGTCGTAATCAAATAGTATTTAATATATAGAAAATAAGACCTATTTTAATATAAAGTTGCAACAAACTTTCAGATCATCAGCAAAGATGACTCTCATTGGTGGCAAGCACGTAAAGACGCGTCAGGTGGTTCAGCCGGTCTTATACCCAGCCCTGAACTCCAGGAATGGAGAGCAGCCTGTGCTGCTGCGGAAAGATCGAGCACCGATCAAGGTAATGCAGTTACTAGTACCATAGACAGAAAAAACTCTAATATCTTTCCTGTATCTAAGGGTTAAGGAACTTCAAGGTCTGAAAAATAGGTGCTTTATGTGTTAGAAGTATTATTTTTGTTCGTTTTCTTTATTTTCATTTGGATGGTCAGCGTATAAAAGTATTTCATGATTCATGACAATTGATGTTTTATTGTTTTTAGTTTATGCAACTTTGTGTATAGCAGTTTTATTTTACTGTGAATAGTAAGTTATTGGAAATCGTCACACAAATCATCCGTTGCTATGTTTGTCTTAGATGCATTTGTGTCGCATCTTTGTGAATGTCGTATTCATGTGATTCTCTACTAGATTTTTTATTTATAATGGTTACTGGTATAATAATCAAAATTATATTAGAAAGATTACGTTACCAATCAAATTGGCAGTGGTCTGGAAGACACGAAACTACAGTAACCGTAAAGCTGGTTACACAGCTGTCCGGAAGACCCGTGCGGGCCGTCCGTACACGGGAGACCTGTACGGGTAGCACCCGTAGTGCTCTGAAACGAGGGAGTAGTACGATACATTGTACGGGCTCTACCCGGAGCGGGTCGTGTGCGGACCAATCCGTGTCGCTGTGAAACAATGTTCTAGCGCCTCATGTGTGTCTCCGTTCCTTCCGGGAACCCGTACGGGTCTCCCGGACAGCTGTGAAACCAGTCTTAAACAATGTCAAATACATGACAGTTGTCATCTGACATCTATCTCTATTCTTCCGTTTGTTGTAATATTAATAACGGCCTATGATTTATACCTGAAATGATAAGTAGCTTTATACCTACATATTAATGTCATTATCTACCTAACTTACATTAATTTCGTGTTATGCTTTCAATTTCATCATTGGACGAAGCAGTCGGTATGTAAAATTGCTTTTTCTTCCTGTTTTTGTTTATGAGTGATACAAGCTCCCATATATACCAAAATATGCTGATGAAACTGTACCTATACCAATTCTGCATGGTACAAAACCGGGCTAAGATTTCCCAAAGCAGTAGATAAATAATATATTTGAGCTCCTTAATATTTATAACCGCCATGTAATCTTATGAAATGCTCACTCCAATCTTCCGTAGTCTTTATAGAAAAACGAAAAAAATTACTTATAATATCTACTTGCATTACAAAGGGAGTTTGTGTAACCCCAATATTACCGTATTGTCATTATAAGGAAATGATTTGTCCAAAGATTTTCCAGTCTTATTTCGTTCAAGAACAAATTATATTTATAACTCTTCTATGTTCAATTCCGTCTTTGAAACTGCCTTGAATAGCGCTAGTAGATGATATCAAATGACCGTTCTACTACTAGAACAAGTTACAACGAGCAATTAACAGTTACGACCAAACTTAAGTATAACTTGTAGATACAGTCGCGAACTTTAATAAAGATAACACCGTTAATAAGTAAAATAATACTTTTAATGAAAAATTGGTCCTGACTTTAGACTGTGCCAGAATCTTGAAAATGTTGAACTTGATCAAATTCTTCCAACAAGTCGAGACCGGCTGATGCCTTTGACCAATGAAAGTATTGTACATTGGTGTTTGTCGATATCTTTTCTTTGAACTCATCGTTCTGTTGGCTCTTGCCCTTGACACAACTTAGGTAGTAACATAATCAGTATATAACGTGAGTCAGAGAGAAGAGAGAAGTTTATATGCGCCCACGATGAATTCTTGTCTTCGCATTATCTCTCGCCAAAGCGAGACATGACCATTCGTAAACGTATTCAGATCTCGCGATCATAATATGATGTTGCAATGGGAGAATTTTGTCGCGCTGCACTTACCAAGGTCAATCCTACTGTTCTACAAACTTTTGACAAATCATTCCCACCGCGTGTGACCCAGATCGTGTAGATCCGTTACTACCATCCGTTCCGTTTGCATGAACCGTGTTGTAATGTTGTGCGGCTAGGAGCCGAAGGCTGCGTGTCCCATACCGACGGTTGTGAGAACACAGGTATTTCCTACGTTTTTAGATTATGCTGCAGCCGCCATTTTGCATTGAAGTGAAACTAGTTTTATGAAACTTCGGGTTTTGTAAAAATTTACCTTCTCATTTGTGAAAACTTGTCGTTAACGCTGTATATTGACAAGTATGATGGGAAAAGACTGATATGAACTAACCCTCTCTGGGTTAGTCAATCTAAACGTGTTCATATTATCGGAGGTTTTCTTGGACGTGAACAAGAGTCATTTAAAAAATAAAACCGACCAAGTGCGAGTCAGACTCGCACACGAAGGGTTCCGTACCACCGTACAATTTTTAGCAAATAAATGAAAATACTAAACGAAGAATATTATTATTTTACATCTTAAATTTAAAAATCGCAAAGATTTATTTATAATTCAAATGATACTATGAATTACAAAGTTATTTTTGCGTTTGCAGAAAATCACCCATATTTAAATAAAATACCGTATGAATCGGTGTTCTTAGTATTTGTTGATTATAAACAGTATATGGTACACACGGCAACACATTAAGCTATACATTTCCAATTTATGCTGATCTCGCATTGTACAGAATTTCCGTACAATGCGAGTTCAGCTTATACTGGAAATGTATAGCTTGATGTGTAGCCGTATGTACATGATGTACAGAAGTTTCAAATGATTAACTTGTGTAGTTTTTGAGATAGAGCTCGTACAAAAATGGTTTAAACCTTTAACCCCTATGCCCCTATTTCATCATTTTTAAACCAAAATAAAACCCTAGACAATGATACCACATATGTATTTTTTTTCAAAATCAAAAGTTTATTGTGTGGAGACCCCTCTTTAATTTTATTAAAATTTTATTATTTGTTGTTATAGCGGCAATAGAAATGCGTAATCTGTAAAATTTTCAACTGTCTATCTATTACGGTTCCTGAGATACAACTCACTGACAGACAGACAGACGGACAGCGGAGGCTTAGTAAGAGGGTTCCGCTTGGCACTCTTCGGGTACGGAACCCTAAAAAGGTTCAAGTCTTCCCTCGATGGCTTTTCACGATAGCAATTCGAATGATGAGTCCGGCAGTGTTTCATAATCAAAGTTGATCTGAATGTTTTGAATATCATCATCTATGATGGTTTATTTGTACACTGCAAAATGGACCAAACCTCAGTCAGAACTATTCATAATACTGGTTTCATTGAATGCGTTGCCTCAAGCTTCCATTTCTAACATTGTTTGTCTTAGCTGTAGATTTGGTGTGTATTAGTTGAAGTTCTTTGATTATTTACTGTAGGTAAGAGATGATGAAGGAATTATCTCCTACATCGTCTTCATTGATTCTTAACTAAACTCGTATTTTAATATGAGAAATGTTCCAATTGATTTTTATTTTTAAACTGAGACCAAATGAAGATTCATAAAAATTTATTAAGAGGTCGTACACCGGTACACTAGCGTCACTCTTTTAAAAAATATCTCTGACTGAGAAAGAGATACGAAGCAAAAAAAATCGATCTAAAGAAAAGCGGCCATATTCGTCTAGATCGTATTTTGTTGCTTCGTGGCTCAATATGAAACTTTATAAAAGGTATTATAAATTCTAGACACACTTACCGAGGGTTCTTATTAGCCATTATTCATAATTCCTTCTCGGTCAAGATATAATAATTTTTATAAAGAGTGGCGTTAGTGTACCGCTGTACGCCCTCTTAACAAAACTTTTACAATCTTACAAGATTCAAGATATTTGTTTGTGATTTTTTTAATAGAAGCTTTCGTCTTTGAAAGTCTCGGTTTGAAATTGTCTTTAATGTGTTTACTTCCGGTTATAATCTTTTAAACATTATAATGATTTAAATAACTAGCTTTGAAATATCTTTGATGGCGATAAGTGCTTTAAATAGGTGACGCACATAAATGCTGTTTGTTTCTATCAACTTATGCATGTAAACAAAATAATTGTACGTTGAACTATCTGTTACTTCAAAAAAAAAAGAAAGATATTTTGTTAAAAAGCACCCAATAAAATATTTTTAAAAGCATGTTTTAAAACAAATAAGTAATGACAATTATAGAAAAAAATTGGCTTTTCATTTTTTTTATTGCAACAGTAAAGAAAAAAAAATACCCTGTTACACGAATTGATTTTTGTTTACGTTTAACTTTGTTCCAGTGAACTGTTCCATATTTGGTCGCAAGAAAAAGCAATCGAAAGACAAATATTTAGCGAAACACAACGCTGTTTTCGACCAACTAGACGTTGTTACCTACGAAGAAGTCGTCAAATTACCATGTAAGTACACCTTCGAAATATATTTAAAGAATAATAATAGAACAAGAGGATACAACCTCGTTGGTATAAAGAAAGCGCAGTATAAGCATAGAATACATAATAGTACTATAAATAGCGACTCTGCCTACGACACAATAAAGTGCAATTCAGGTCGCACAGCGCTTATTACCTACAGTTATATTCACCTAGAAGTTGCCTTTCTTTCTATCGCGTAACTCTTATATCTTCTGACTCTGTTACGCTCACTGAATTGGCCCGACAAGTCGAGCCCGCCGCGTACTTGTAGCTTCATACTTAAAATGCGGAGTGCGTCTGAGCTGGTATAAGCTAGGAGTCTGCCCTTGTGTCCATTTAATGGCAATGGGCTCGCCTCCTATGACATGTGACTTGTATAAGCTAGGAGTCTGCCCTTGTGTCCATTTAATGGCAATGGGCTCGCCTCCTATGACATGTGACTTGTATAAGCTAGGAGTCTGCCCTTGTGTTCAGTTAATGGCAATGGGCTCGCCTCCTATGACATGTGACTTGTATAAGCTAGGAGTCTGCCCTTGTGTTCAGTTAATGGCAATGGGCTCGCCTCTTATGACATGTGACTTGTATAAGCTAGGAGTCTGCTCTTGTGTCCAGTTAATGGCAATGGGCTCGCCTCCTATGACATGTGATTTGTATAAGCTAGGAGTCTGCCCTTGTGTACAGTTAATGGCAATGGGCTCGCCTCCTCAGACATTTGACTTGTATAAGCTAGGAGTCTGCCCTTGCGTCCAGTTAATGGCAATGGGCTCGCCTCCTCTGACATGTGACTTGTATAAGCTAGGAGTCTGCCCTTGTGTCCAGTTAATGGCAATGGGCTCGCCTCCTCTTACATGTGACTCGTATAAGCTAGGAGTCTGCCCTTGTGTCTAGTTATTGGCAATGGGCTCGCCTCCTATGACATGTGACTTGTATAAGCTAGGAGTCTGCTCTTGTGTCCAGTTAATGGCAATGGGCTCGCCTCCTATGACATGTGATTTGTATAAGCTAGGAGTCTGCCCTTGTGTCCAGTTAATGGAATGGGCTCGCCTCCTCTGACATGTGACTTGCATAAGCTAGGAGTCTGCTCTTGTGTCCAGTTAATGGCAATGGGCTCGCCTCCTATGACATGTGATTTGTATAAGCTAGGAGTCTGCCCTTGCGTCCAGTTAATGGCAATGGGCTCGCCTCCTCTGACATGTGACTTGTGTGCCGGTATAATTATAGGCAAATGAGATCTTTAAGCTTTATTTCAGGGATGGCAACGCATTTGCTATGCCTCTGTTATTGCGTGTCCATAGGACGCGATGACCACTTAGAATCAATTAGGCCATTCAAAAAATCGAATCGAGCTCAGGGGTATAAAAGTAAAGAGACCTACGTCAAACTAATAATGTAGTAAAGCATTATGAAATAAGATACTTTTCCAAACACGCTTCGCGAATTCATAAAATTACTAGCTGCCCGCCCCGGCTTCGCACGGATAGCACTAAGTACTTGTCTATGGCGCACCTACATACCTAGCTACCCTACGGTAGGTAGGTAGGTAGGTAGGTGCAGCTGCATCTGGTTAGATTGGAAGCCGACCCCAACATTGGGAAAAGGCTGTGCAGATAGATTTAGACATTGCAACAGCGCATCAATTTTCACGCCTCCCCCTTAAGACCTAGGCCAAATATTGTTTGATATGCGGATAGCTCAGAAAGAGCTCTCTTAGAGAGGTGCCATAAAGAATAAGAATAAAAATCTAAAAAAACTACGACATTTCGCGGGTTAAAGTTAGTAAGACACATTTTAATATCATTGTTGTACTCACAGCGTTCCAAAGAAAAACCATCGTGCTACTCGGCGCACACGGCGTCGGTCGTCGTCATATAAAGAACACGCTCATCGCACGTCATCCGGATCAATATGCTTATCCAATACCACGTGAGTACTATCCTTAACTTCATCCATACGAGCCTACTAGACACAGGTCTGTAAAGATACAAGAAATACCATAAAACTATGGTTGTTTATTAATTCGTAAAAACACATTCGTTCGACCCGAACTCTAACCGATCAGCTATTACTCGTCCTTTGGTGTCTTTGTTTTAATGATTAAAAGGTATCACGTCTGAAGTTCTTTTTACCCTTTTCAGATACCACGCGACCGTCGAGAGCTGATGAAGAGAATGGTAGGAACTACTACTTCGTTACCCACGAAGAAATGATGGCCGACATAGCAGCTAACGAATATTTGGAATATGGTAACTACTTTTTTTTTTCATCTACCGGTCGGAAGCAAATCGTTCATCGTACGAGGCTCACGACATTCCAAGCGTCGAATGAAACACCGCGTCGTCTTGGCTCTAAGAGTGTGTCTTTCTTTCGCCCGAATCTATCAAACGCAATTCTAATTTAAGTCACCTTAAGGTGACTTAAATTAATAATGAATTGCAATTAGAACATTGAATTTTATATTGTAACCGTTTTAGGTGTAAAAAAGGAATTTGGAAAGTTACCAAATATTTTTTTACATCTAAAACTAAATATTCGGTTATACGATATTAATTATTGCATTTCATAATCAATATTTAACTTCACTAGTTAGCCACATTTCATATTTCCATACAGTAACATTGCCAAATTAATCATTTGACAGCTATTTGTGACGTTGCCAACTTTTAGGATAAACGCTCTTAAATTAGATTTACCCTAAGGCTTAGGGCATATAGTAACGTAAGAAAGCCTTAACAGAACTGTTTAAAGATGACTGTCATTTAAAGCATTAGGGTCTTTGAAATAAACGACAATTTTTATAATAGTGATCTCATCCTCAGAAATGTCATCAATTCTTACTCAGTTTAAAGAGTATCTTCAAGGAGAGATTTATGAACTCACTAGCAACGCCCCGCGGTTTCATCCGCATAAGTCTCGATCCCGTGAGAATATCGGGATAAAAAGTATCCTATGTGTTAATCCAGATTATAAACTATCTGCGTGCCAAATTTTATCCAAATCCGTTTAGTAGTTTTTGCGTGAAACAGTAACAAACATCCACCCTCACAAACTTTCGCGTTTATACTATTAGTAGGATTTTTAACCGATAATGTTCCTACACCCCTTAAAATTGTTCCTATATTCTCCCCCAGGTACCCACGAAGACGCAATGTACGGTACAAAACTGGAAACAATTCGTCGCATTCATTCGGACCGAAGCATCGCCATACTAGATGTGGAACCGCAAGCTCTGAAGATACTGCGCACGGCTGAGTTCGCGCCCTACGTTGTGTTCATAGCCGCGCCGCCCCTCAATAATGTTGCTGACGTGAGTATGAGTTTATAATACTTCAAATAGCTTAGCATGATCCTCTGTTATGTCGAAAATATTGCAGCACTCATTATAAAATAAATCTATGGTAAAGTTGAGGTTTAATGTTTGACGAAAACACAATTCCATAAAGTTTTCTCGATATAAATAAACCAAAGTTACCTCCAAACCGAACAATAAAGCGCTGGTATTTAAAAAAATACTTCAAATTAGGTAGATCATGAAACTTTGCATAATAACTGTACAAACTATAAAGCAGATACAAGGTTTTTTTTTTAAATTAGTTCCTATTATTTTCACCGTAAAAAGAAATTACCTAAACTATGTGCGCCTTGGAGCTTTTGTATAATAACTGAAGTAACTATAGCAGCAAGCAGATACTATGTTTTTTTTAAAATTTTTTTTCGCCGTAAAAGACAAATTATGTAAACTATTGGCGCCTTGGAGCCTTCTCCCCGCCGCTCAGTCTCGCTCACTCAATCCACGAGTATCGTGCGAGCGAGATTAGGAGTGAATTTGAGCTGAGGTATTATGGAATTTTAATAGTACAGCTGCGCAAAAATAATACAAAGCTGAACGGCCGCTCTGAGTTAGTCTGACTGAGTGAGACCGAGTTTTCTGCAAGAATTTGCCCTGACTTTGCGCAGGATGGCTCAGTATAGTTATTCGCACAGACCAGTCCATATATCAATTTTAATTAACTTTTTTAATGCGTTATTTAAAAGCCACTATCCTTCCTGTCTACGGGACAGGAACTGGGGGGGGGGGGGTGTCTTGGGACTGTATATGGGAGCTACATTTGCCATCAAACTGTTTTTGACTCAGTTTGGCAGAAGTATTTTTTTTTTCTCCTGACCTAAAATCTTACATAAAAATAATAAAACAACACAGTTTTCTCATTTCAATAAAATAATAAGAACAATTTGAAACAATCACAACGGCAGCCAGAACCAAATTTTAAATCCAACATTTATATCAGTTCCACGGATATCTATGGTTACTATATTACACCTTATAAGAATATAGCTGCGCCCCGCGATTTCGCCCGCATAATTCTCGATCCCGTAGGAATATCGGAATAAAAAGTACCCTATGTCCTAACCCAGGTCATGGTCTACCCATTTGCCAAGTTCTATCCAAATCTGTTCAGCCGTTTTAGAGTGAAACCGTAACAAACAAACAACAGTTAGGATTTAATCAAATACTAATAATATGTTTCTTCTTTCCAGTACGACGGCTCCCTAGAAGTCCTAGTCCGGGAATCGGAACAACTCCGCCGCACATACGGCCACTACTTCGACTTAACAATCGTCAACAATGACATTGACGACACACTCAACCAACTAGAGTCGGCCCTAGTCCGCCTTCGCTCCACGCCCCAATGGGTCCCCGTTTCCTGGGTCTACTGACAATCTGACGACGAATCTCTGTAAGATACACTAAGGAATAATGGACTTTTGATCAGTTTCAGGTTATTTTTCTTACTGATTTGCTTCTATTATGGACTCACCATTGGCCTTCCGAAAGGCAATTTTTATGGAAGTTTTTGAACCAAGCATGTTCTGTTTCAATTTCTTAACTTAGTACTTACCGTATATCAAATTTTGAAAAGACACATCTATAGTATAAGATTTTAAGGTCGATTCTTGAGTGCACTTAGCAATACAGGACTTTACAGTCCATATTCCTTTATCTTACACCGATTATGAATAAACAATTGAAACCAAAGACCAAAGCTTACAACAATGACACCAAAACATCACAGGACACTATAAGGTCTGAACGATACTTTTTAAGAAGATTTAAGATACTTTAGTGACGTACAACTCTGTTTAGCATAAAGCGGCAAAGACATATGCTTGTAACTTGCACAAAAGCATGCAAGTAACTTGTATAGCAATGTGCCTGTAAGCTTCACATTTCTAGAGGAGCGGTGGCCGCCACAAAGTCTGCAATTTACCGGCGAATGACGTCACTGAAACATAATTTATGAAAGTCGGTTGGTTTGTTTTCCTAGAGAACATTTTTGACACCGTAACGTCAGACCCCTCTGCCCATACATTTAAATCGTTCGATTTGCCCTCTCCGTACTTAAGTCACGCGAAAAAGTGTCCATACTGAGAAGAGTGAGCTCACACATTTTTAAAAAGCGTTTCCAAGACAATCAAGTCGAGTCACTGCGTCACAACGAAACAGAAACGCGACCATATTTTGACCCGGTAGGGCGAATCTAACTATTTAAATCTTGCCGCTGCTATAATTTTCATGACGGCCGTCACTGCGGCCGTTTTTGGCGGTTACCGCTCTTCTAGGAAACCTTAGATCAATAACTTCTGATTGGTGAATATCACACTGGCATGCAAGCTTGCATGCTTTTGTGCTAGTAACAGGAATGTGTATTAGGTGCTTAAATATTGCATAACAATAGCATTATAAGTACTTTAATTTCACGTTTGATAAGTATATGACACAGTTATGTATATTTTGCTATCCTATTTTGATTAGAGCTGTAAAATTCATAATTAATTAAGAATTATATCAACATCTTTGATTGTTTCTGCTGTGGTAACAGGTTAGGGCTCAATTGATCGGAATTACTCTAAATTATTACTTAACGTAAGTAGATATGAGAATGGCAATTTAAAATGAAGAACAATGATGTCAAAAACTTGATTTTCTTTTATGTCAGCTCTTTTGATAATATCTCTCCCGAAAACGGACAGATTGTAAGGTTGCCAGTTTTAAATAGAGTAATTTAGATCACTACAATCTTAACTTACAAAGTAAGTTTTAAGTATACGTCACAAAAGAATTTATAGCTCTGCGCTTCTTATTTTAGTAAGGCTTATATTATCTAAAATTTTATTCAAACACCTTAATTAATATTATTTACTTAACAAGTATTAATTTTGATTATTATTGTGATAAATATAATTATTACTCTAAATATTCTAAACAGTACTTTAATATGAGTAACACAAAGTCTAAAATTGCGCTTGCATTGTAAATTTGGTGCATCTTAGCTCAACTTCACGATTACGTGCCAAATGTACTAAAACCGAAAATAACGAGAGAAAAAAAAAACAATTTTCGAATACACCTGCACTCGACACTACACGATTTTTGGAACAATGTACATAATTATACATTAGTACATAATTTATACTTAACAAAAAAAAAAAACTAATTCTCTAGAAATGTACCGTAGCTCAAAATGTTTACTTCAACATTTAAACTTAAGATCTATTCTACCTTTAGTAAACTATTGTAAAATCTTGTCGTTTTCCAACTAAAGAAGTCTATTTTATTGCACTGTGTGATAGTTCTACCAATATCTAAAAATATAGCAACTGATTTAGTAAACTAATATAATTAGCACCACTAAAACCGTCGGTCTATTAAATCTGGATTGTAAATAATATGCAATTCCTAAAATGCTGTCGCCATAAGAAGTACAAAATAGACCCCGTATAACTCCTGTTGTTGCTATGTTTAAAATTTTTAGGGTGACCAATTACTGTCACCTGAATTATTGTTATTGTTAATTTGCAAAGTGGGGTAGAAAATTAGAAGTTTCTAGATTTTTTATAGGAGTCTGCTATTTTTAGATGTAGGAACTATCTGACACAGTGCCCCTATATTCCTTAGTTGGAAACCGGTCTTTTGACTATATCACAGGATTAGAATTCACAGGGTTGCAAGAATCATGATCAGTCTTCTTTTTTCGTTCATATAATTTATACTTAAAAAAAAATATCCGTACTTATGGCTTTTATTGTAAGGGTTCTTTGCAATTGTTCTAATTATAAGTGTTTGATTTGATATGGTGCCATGGAAAACTAATGTTTTATGAAAATTATGAAAGGATTGAAGAGTTATATACTTATTTTTCTTACTCATTGTTATTGTTTATGAATTTGCATTGTTTTAGAGGTTTGTTGCTTAGGAAAACGAAGTTAGAAAAAGAAGTTACCAATTGGCTCAATGGGAGGTGTGGAAAAATGAAAGCATTAGTGACTATCTTTTGTTTTCATTATTCTTGAGGAAGTGAAAGGAGTTGTTGAACGAAACGGTTCCGTAAACAAGCCTCAGGGCTCAGGTGTGGGAACCTCATTGTTTCCATACCATGAGGCTAACGTATGGAACCGTTCGCTGAAGTCGTCTGTGGCGCCATCTTTAAATAGTTTCATTAAAGCTTGTCACCAGTAGTTTTCTCGATTCTTCACGTTTGATAAGGCGAGTTCAATGAAAAGAACAACAATTCATAATTTGAATTATGAATTTATTCCGATGGTCGTTTTAAAATGGCTGGCAACACACACAAGAACCGCCATATCAAAGTACTTCGTTTTGGTTTCTTTTCACGCCTGCACTAATACATTCCTGTATATAAATATAATAAACGAGTAGTTGAATTTTACTATATAACTCTCACTGTTTCACTATTTTTACTTTTAAATATAATTAGGCTAATTAGGGATTGTTATAAGGGTTGATTATTATTATTATTGACGGATATTCGTTATACTTTTTTGTTAATTTGTGGAATTACAAGTATAATGTGCATGATTGCTCAATAAATGCTCAGAATAATGAAATGTAGCATCAAATAAATAAAGAAAAAATAATAACAAATGAGTGAATGAATGAAAGTAAGTTGATAAAAATAGCGACTAAAAACAAGTCGAAATAATAATAATATATTATGAAAGTGGAAGAAAAAAAAAAAAACTAAACGGTACTTTAAATTCAGTACTTTTATACTTGATATTCCATAAATAAATTACAATGGATTTGTTATTCGTTATTATTATTGCGTTTTTTCAATAAGTTTGCAACCACATAAGGCAAACAATTAAATTATAAGATATAGGTAAAACAAGTATAACAAGTTTGGTTTTATAAACATTTTGTTATAATATTATTTAGAACTTATAAGTTCGTCATCCTTTTACAATTATGTTGGTATATAAATCGTGTTTTTTTTCTTTATTCTCCTAATGTAAGATAATCAATCGATAGTAAAAATGAATGTAGTTAAATTAATCATACAATATTGAATTTAAATAGTTATTTATTGTAACGACGAGACGATGCGAAACGACGCAAATGGCGAGTAGCACTATTGTCTATGTTTTGTTAAGAATATTTAATGTTGCCAGTTGAAATATTACAATTATTTACTGAAAATACATTTTATAGATCAAATTATGTTGCCATTAACAAAAAAAACTTTACGCGACCTTTAAGATTTTCAAGTTGATTTCATATAGTACAGAAAGTACATTATGTTATATTAACGTAATTTTGCGTGCAAAATATAGAGATTTGTTAGCTAAAGTCATATTTAAATAAATATAAGAAGTGTTTCTTTTAAAATATTTATTGTAATAGGATTAGATTTCAAGTTACACTGATTTCTTCGAAAGAACTGTGTAACCATTATATGAAAGATGAATTCTAGAATCTGATAGTAGTATTAATTGGGACAGTATGATATTAATTATATTGCTGGAAGCATTACAAGTGCATTTAACAACACCTTTAATGAACATTTACGTCCCATTTCGATTTACACTGTTTACGCAAATATAAAACCGAGTTTAATTTATTAGGAAAAAGTTATTGTTTACAAAATATATATTGTTGATTTTCTATAATAATAAAATGCTTTACGGTTATTATTAAATCAAATAGTGAATTTATTTAATTTTCTCTATTATTAGTGGCTAGTGCTGCTCTTGATTGAGTGAGTGTTCGAGATTATATCTCACAGTATAATAATATTATATTATATAATTAATAATATATTTATCAAAGATCAATTTTAACGTTAAAGGCATCACAATAAGCAACACCTGATCCCCATACATTCCATTTCTTTTTTGTTCATGTTTATCTTAAATTATTTTAAAATTATTAGTGTCACTAAAATGTTATATTAATTTTAATCATGTGATTTTTAGTTTAGAATGCGTTACTTCGTTGAATAAGTCATCTTTTTGTGTACTTATCTCAGTTATAGCACTAGGTATCCAAAGGGTTATTTTTCCTGTGGTTTTATGTTCAAACTTATTTTATTTGTGTCACATCAATAGGAATGGTATTCCAAAAAAGTAGGTAATATTAAGCGTAATTGAAGTTTAAATGTAAAATCACATGAAATGAACGAAACTTAAACTATAGTTAAATGTAATATCTACCTACTAATTTAATTATTAAATTGTAATGTCTGATTTAAGTCGATTCGTACTTTCAAGTTCATTTGGACGATTCAAATCGGCTTAATTCATACATGTATCCATAAACTACAATGAATGAATTTGATGTACCGGTACGAAATCAAAACTAGAAATAAAAACTGACGAAATGTGGTTTTTATCTGAATCAAATAAAGATGACTGACGTAAAATCTTATTATAATAACTGTTAACAATTGAATAAACGGCACAAAATATTCACTTGTTTTATTTTTATCCATTTTATTCTTAAAATTAATGAATTCTCTTCATAGTCCTCGTTTGCAAGGGCGCTTATTTTACCGCGCCCTGTATTCTCAACTCTGGCGTTGAGAATCCACAAGAGCGCAGCCCTAGTGCGTTAAGAGTACTGTTGTCAACCCTGGGCGCTAAGCCGAGCATTGAAAATCCCAGTGCACGGTAAAAAAAACGTCACGGAAAAAAAAAGCTCGTGCGTATGTATGCCCATAGAGAGGTGCAATAACGGCGTCAGCAAATAGCAGCAGCCATACTCATCGCACTATAAAGTTTCTGCGCCAGTGAACGCAAATAAACATGTTTTATTTGCGTTCACTGTTCAGCGCACACTAAGCAGCAAAATGCTCTTCAATAATCTAGAATGAAATAAATCAATCACAACTGATTTTAAAATTGAATGCAAATGATGTCATTTAGACACATTTGTTTTCAAATTTTCCAAAGTTGTAAACAATCACAAGAATGGCCACTCGGAATTGTCTATGGTATAGTGACACGGTAGTATGAATTTTACGTTCTGGTGCTATCGATATTACAAATAATTTCCGCGTATACATACAGTGTGAGTCTTTATAATGTGCATATACTGAAATGAGGGAATCTATGCTTAATTTTATCGATGGCAAAAATATAAAAAAAAATCTAAATATTTTTTTATATTTTTGGTGGAATTTAAAAAAATTTTGTTCGCTACTGTGACCCCGGTGTAAACAAAACGGTGTAACTTTTAAACTAAATGATCTATATAAAAACTCCATAATGATTGGAAGTAATTAGGCGTCCTTTTAAAATGAAAATTGTGGAAAAAAACTAGCCTTGATTGAAAATAAACATGGTTTTTTAGCAAAAATCTGTTTTTTTTTCATCAATTTTTACAATAATCGTAAAAATTCTCGAGAAGACGCCCCATTACCTACCTTTTTTTATTACTTTAAATTAATCTTCATCGTATTCGCTATCCAATGGTAAAAATTGCATATTTATTATCAAGTGTTAAAAGATGGCACTCCGAACGTGCAATTTATTGTTCTCTTAAGGATGGTTTATTTGGGATGATAATGAATACAAAAGAGTTAAATTAAAACCATTTATTATTGTACACAAAACTTAATGCATCAGGTTCTCAAAATGTCCACCTCGTTGTTGTAGGCACAAAGCCGCGCGAATTAAAATTTGGTGTGTCGCTCTCCTTATCATTTCGGGATCATTGCGCATATCATTCGCACAGTTTATTATGCGGTCACGCAAATCGGCCTCGCTATTGATGGGGGTACTGTAGACGCGTTACTTCATGGTCCCCCATAGGATGTAATCAAGGGGCGTAAAATCGGGTGAACGCGCAGGCCAGCCTACAGGTCCTTGCCGGCCGATCCATTTATCTCGATAATGATCGTTTAAAAATGATCTTACATTTCTAGCGTAATGGGCAGGGCATCCGTCCATCTGCAGAAACATCCTTCGACGTAAAGCCAGTGGTACATCCTCCAATAACTCAGGTAGTTCATTTGTCAATAGACTTAAAAACCTTTCACCGGTCAACGTTCTCGGCAATATGTCTGGTCCAATCAACATGTCATCGATAAGACCAGCCCAAACATTTATTGAAAATCTTACTTGAAAAGTCGATGAACGTTTCAGTTTCGGGTTTCACCCGCACGGCACCATCTGTGTAAATTTCGACAGTTAGTAATACCGTCTCTAGTGAATGTCGCTTCGTCCATCCATAGTATGGTTCTCGGAAAGTTTGGGTTTGCTCTGGTTTTTCTTTGAATCCAAGTGGACATCACACACCTTGGACGCCAGTCTACGTCTTCATGTAGATGTTGCACCCTTTGGTAGTGATAAGGATGCAATCCTTCTTTCTTTAAAATGCGCCATGCTGATTTTTGGGATATTCCTTGACGAAGAGCCAATCGTCTAGTACTTATGGATGGATCAGCAAACAAATCACTCAGTACTGCTTGTTCAATAGCCACATTAATAATTACTTGAGGCGGCTCGCGACGATCTCTACTTGATTCAAGTCCAGTGATCGACAACCTTCTGTGAACTTCCTGGAAGTTGCGGGCAGATGGCACTGGTTGCCTGTTAGGAAACGCAGCTATGTAAGCTGCGCGCGCAGCTCTGGCACTTCCTCGTCCCACTCCATAGTAATAATGAATATCGGCAATGTGTGCCGGGGAGAATTCACTTAAACGCGGCATCATGTAGCAGCGAACAAAAGTTACGAAACTCAGGTAGCAGCGAACGAAAGTAACGAAACACATGTAGAAGCGGCGAATACTTCGGAGCGACCACAGGGAGCGACTGCCTGTCATAATTCAAGGACCCTGCGGCTAGCTCTACCTCCCCGCACCCCGAACCGCGCACTTTCACAACAAAATTCACAAAAAAAAAGGTTATCTACTTACCTGCTAAACAATAGTGGGTAGCCATGCGCTGGACCTTTCTTTGGCAGTAGATAAGAAATGTTGGGATTGAGTTAAAAACATGCAATTTTTACCATTAGGTGGCTAATACGATAAAGAACAACTTAAAGTAATAAAAAAGGTAGGAAATGGGGGCGTCTTATTGAGAAATTTTATGATTATTGTAAAAATTGATGAAAAAAAACAGATTTTTGCTAAAAAACATGTTTATTTTCAAATCGACGCTGGTTTTTTTACACAATTTTCATTTTAAAAGGACGCCTAATTACTTCCAATCATTATGGAGTTTGTTTTATCGTGATAGATCATTTAGTTTAAAAGTTAAGTACACCGTTTTGTTTACACCGGGGTCACAGTAGCGAACAAAATTTTTTAAAATTCCACAAAATATATAAAAAAATATTTAGATTTTTTTTTATATTATTGCCATCGATAAAATTAAGCATAGATTCCCTCATTTCAGTATGTGCATGTGCACATTATAAAGACTCACACTGTATAACAGATCGAATAGAATCGTTTGAATTTCGATATTTTTCGTGTTCTTGTTTATTTTCCTAACAAATATTCCTTAAAATTAGTAGTTTCATTGATACTACTATTATAAATAAAGAGAAACGATTTGATGTTTGGTTGTCACGCTTTCACAGCTGAACCAATTTTGATAGTATGGGGATACTTTGAACACTGGGAAAGGACATGGGCTAGTTTTTATCGACATAACACGCGGGCGGAAGCTAGTCTACTATACGTCCGGAAAAAATAAGTATAAGAGTCATCTTGTATAAAAAAAAAAACAATAAATGTGTTGTGATGTGTACACTCTTTGTGCGCGATAAATATTGTGTCGCATCACATATTTCAATGACAAAAATACATTTCGACGAGACAAAAAAGATGTCGGTCATTTGACGTTTTGCATGAATTAAAAAATCGTCGCAGATTTCCGCTATTTCAAACATACATAAACTCATGCCTTCTTCCCATGAGGGTAGGTCCACCATGGGAGACCTACCCCTATGGGAGTAAGTACAGAGAAACTACAGAACGCCACCTGCTACGATCCTTACATTCTCCTTTTGCCTCGTTTACGTTCATACGGTCATACACGCACGCCAGACCTTCGCTATTATTGATGAATAAATAGTATATAATCATAGTTTTGTGCTGATCTACACGATGAAAAACTGATTGTGATAATGTGTACCTAAGCTAGTAGGGCTAGTAGGTGTGTTTTTAATCAGCGCCGCGCAGATAAATCTATTCCCAAGCGCAACGCCCCAGCAGTTATAAAATAAAAAACTTTTAAAACGTTCTTCATGCACCTTCCTGCAATAGTTCATGTAGGTAGTTAGTTGTAAAGCGAGTCGTGCTGGCAATCATCGGCCAAACGTTATTATTGGATTGGGCCCAAGCCCAAGCTGATCTTCAGAGCGGGAATGTGCATCGTTTGCATATGGTAGTATAGGTACAGAATCAATCTAATTTTGTATTAAAACACGAGGTACCTCCTAATAAATTGCAATGTAAGGGTTGGCTCTTCGCGGGTGTCGTGCGGTCCTTGGCCCTTTACGGGGCACCGGTGTGGGTGCGTTCATTGAGGCGGCGGCCTGCCCGCCGATTGAACGCGTCCCAGAGGGTCATGGCCACCCGGCTTGTCCTGGGATACCGCACGGTCTCCGGTGAGGCGGCGAGCCTCCTTGCCGGATCGCCGCCATGGGATCTGGAGGCAAAAGTCCTCGCGCACATTTGGGGCGTAACTCCGCTCCCGCGAGAAATCACGGCACAGCGGACAGAGCTCCGGCGGGATCTCATGGCGTCATGGAGAGTGCGATTGATGTAACCCAGTGGTGGGCACACCACAATTGCGGCGATAAGTCCCCTCTTTGAGGAATGGCTAGAGAACGCGCCACGGTGTCCTCACCTTACGCCTGACGCAGTTCCTCACCGGACACGGTTATTTCGGGAGGTTCCTGTTTCGTATCAGGTGGGAGGAAACGCCCGGGTGTCATAATTGCGGGGATCGCCCGGAAAACACGGTGGAGGGTTGCCCGGCTTGGGCAGACCATCGCCATCTCCTCATGGAGGCGATCGGTGGCGGGGATCTCTCGCCTCCGGCCCAGGCCATGGCCATGGTACGGAGCGAAAGGGCATGGGAGGCCGTCACCTCTTGCTGCGAAGCAGTAATGCTCGCGAAGTAGGAGGCAGAACGCGTAAGGGAGAGGCAAATTTCGCGCCCCCACGCCCCTAGCCGCCGCAGGAGACGCCCTGCGCGTCGGGAATCATAAACCGATTCCCGGCCACCGTAGGCGCGGGCTTGCGGATGGTCAGCAATGGGTAGCTCGCCGTCCGATAAGGGTCAGGCCCAGATCGACGGCGCGTTGTGTTCCACGCGCGCCTAAAAGAGATGTCAGCATCATTGTAGGGGTCTGATAGGACCGAAGCCTGCTAGGATTGCGGGATAGTCCGAAACGGATACCATGGCCTCTGGCAACGTACAGGCAACTGAAGGAACACGGGTGGGTTTGAGTCTGTAAGAATCTGACACGCCCATTTCCGAACATCAACAAATCAATTATTAGATTTGTCGTGTTTAATAATTTGAATTTAGAGCTAAGTACTTTATTGTTGTTTTATTTTGATTTCCGTGTGAACTATATGTATAGAGCTGTGAAACTATTTTCCTTTTTAAAAAATAATAAAATTTACTCCTTTTCAATATTAAGTATAGTATAACCACGGAAATTAATAACATATAAACGAAATAAAATATTCCTTCAATCGACTTCCAAAAAAGAGGAGGTTCCTATGTTCGACATGTAGAAATGCAACTAAAATAAATATTTATCCGGTTATTAATCTTTTCAATTCAGTCAGAAAATTTCTTCATTGCAGCTGTGTCAATATTATAACTAGCGATGGAATGAGCACTTTCTTTACTCCTCGAACATGTATTTATTGTGTGAATCAAAAATTGGTCAACATTTTCTATATTCGTCCTCACATTTTATTGAATGATCACCATTGCTTTCTTTCTTCAATCCATCGGCTTCATGTCAAAAATACAAAAAAAAAAACTAAAAAAATCTGCGTGCCTGCCACTTTAGCCGCTTTCTTCCTATTTTAAAGTAATTAACATTAAAAGAGTATTAACCTCCAAGTCGATTAAGAGCATCCGGGCTGCACCAAGTGCAAAGGGCAATTGATAGAAATCGACGACTGACGAAACACGAAGTTTGTCGAGGGACATTAAGAAAATAGTTGTACTGTACTTGGTTGTTCTTCTTTCATATCTGGACCTCTGGACCAATAAATTCAACTGAAATTCACTCTAAAATCTCGCCTCTTAAAGATTTTACGTTGGTTTGGCTCATTTGACTTAAAGGCCTCCTAGCCAAGTCAATAAATAAAAAAATTGGTTTGGCACTGACAGTGACAGCAACATTTTCTATCTGTGGTGTGGACAGGTAGTTCGTACCTTGTATGTGTGTGTGCGAAATTATTTATTTTTCTTCTCATAAATTGTAACATTTATTAAAATAAAACAGTGAAAACTCAGGGAGCATAATGGATAAAAGAGAACGTCGTTCTAACGCGGGTAACCTTCTAGCTAAAGTGCTTGACGAAGAGGAAGAGGATGAATTTTACACAACAACTTACGGAGGCTTCCAAGAAACTGAGGAAGACATCGATTATAAGTATGTTATTTTACATTAGATGTGCCTTTAATAGACCCTCTAATAGCCCTAAATGTGCGATACTAACCATTAGCCTAGTTTACCAAGCTTGTAAAGCATGAGTGCTTGTCGTCCCTCTTTGGCAACACGATATTACACTATCAAAATATTTCAAACACATTTTGCCGCTACTAATATGATGCCGATATGCCATTGCCGTCAAATATTTAGGCCACACATTTTTTACTTGTTTACTAAAATGATGATTAATAGAAAACTCTGGAAGAAGAAGACAAGTTTGTTCCAACCCTAAATAAATTGGGATCACGGCAAGCGAATGATGACTTTTTGTTAGAGATACATGTTATGGCCTAATTCTGACTAAAAACAAAACATGATTGCTTCCTAATAAACTTTTACAGATCCATATTACAACTAACAAATTAATTTTCTTTATTGTCTTTGTAGGCAAGAGAAGGAAATAGATGATGAAGTGGACTCAGATTTTAGTATTGATGAGAATGATGAACCAAAATCTGATGATGACACTGAAGAGAAACGGAAAAGGGCAACGGGTACTAAAGTCTATAAGGTGAGATTTTTTAATAATAATTATAATCACAATTGAATTGATTTACTGCCGACCTGCCGCTAGATAGAAATGTCCTAACAGGCACTTTTGCCGATACGGCTATACTGGCTACTGATGTCTGCCCGAGAAAGGCCTCTGCAAAACTGCAAAACAGCCTCAAGCTGATCTCTGAATGGCTTAAAGATTGGAACATAAAAGCCATCAAAATAAAGTCAGTCCTGATGACTTTCACTACACGCAAAGAAACATGCCCACCTGTGACCTTAAATGACATAGAAGCACTCCAAGCAGAGGTCACACAATACTTTGACAGATGCCTAAAGTGGAGACACCACATATTTACCAAACGTAAAGCCCTACAGCAAAAACTCCGTAGCTTACACTGGATGCTCAACACAAGTAATGTCTCTCTGTAAGCCTATCTGGTGCTTTTGGTATCCAGCTTTGGGGAACTGCAGTGAAGTCCAACGTCGAAATCCTTCAAAGGTTTCAATCCAAAACACTGCAACAGATAGTAAATGCTCCTTGGTACGTCACAAACGAAAGAATTCACAAGGATTTAAAGATAAAAACTGTCAAAAAGGAAATCATAGCTAATATTATCACATACTCCACCAGATTAAAAGTTCACCCAAATCAATTGGCAATGAAACTAATGTCAAACCCAGTTACCTTCACAAGACTGAAAAGAAGGGCACCCCAGGACATACTTAAAACCAGCATGAATGAGCTGTAGTATGGATCGGATGAGGATCTACCTCTTGCTGAACATCCCAGGACAGATTGCATTAAACCGGGGAAAAAAAAAAAATTGGATTATAGCATCTTCTTCTTTTGTAATGTAGTTTTAAAATTTACCGAGAGATAGCCTTACTCCACTATTATGACATCAGCCACAATAATGCCATTCTATTATTTATCTGATGATACAGCAAATCCTAACATCTTTCTACCCTGCTAATGAGATCTGTATATTTCAACCTCTCCTATGTTTCAGGATCCTAACAGAAAGAAAAGACCGGGAGGTTCAACACCAGGTCCGTCTTTGGGTGATAAAGTGAGAAAAGTAAATGACAGAAAACCAAAGGAAACAAAGGAACCAAAGCCTAAACTGGAAAAGATTGAAAAGGCTGAAAGAATACCGCTTGACTCATCTATAGGTAGGTTATGCACGTTTACAGTGGACCTGCTACAATCAAATTTTACCAATTATCTGCTCTATTCTAATTCAACACTTGATATTGGATACTGCACTTTATTGAGAAGTGTTTGTATGGTCCAATTTCTATCCAGTTACTCTGGATTCTGCCTCTGGATTGACATACTGGATCAACGTAAATTAGTTTTAAATCCAATTGTTGTTGTATGTTATGTAGCATTTGTTTTTGCTTTGCAACTGTATTCTAATTTTTTTTAGATCAATTTCTTCAATAAAATAAAAACTAATATTCGATTTCAGAGCGTAAATCAATTAGGCAGAGTACAGCAGTGAAATCGGCAGAAACACAACAAAGAATTAAGATCAGGTCGGCATTGAAGAAGAAGAAACCGAAAAAAGTTGAAGATAGGATGCTGACACAGGAGGAATTGTTAGAGGAAGCACTTATAACAGAAAAAGAAAATCTTAAAAGTTTAGGTATGTATACTTAGTGGATTAATATTATCATAGAGAGATTATCTTTAACAGTTGGTCCAGCCCACAGAGCACTGAGATGCCTCGGTGGTTGATACCAATGCTTTTTTTTAACCTCAATATGGAAGCTCTTGGCCTGCATCTCACCTGATGGTAAGTGTTGATCAGGGCGAAGGTGGAAGCGAGCCCGGAATCCTCAACCACAGAGGTACTGAGTATCTTACCTCTAACTGCTGGAACACAAAATTGTTGTTATGGCGACAGACTTAGATAAGATGGTGGAAACTAGCCGGTCAGACTTAGAGCAAGCCACCAATCAAACTGAGCAGAAAATTTTGCCCCAACTGGGATTCTGTGCTGTGGTAGATCCAGAGTGCAAAAAACACCTAAATTCAGCCTTTGCTTTATACTAAAATAACTCTTTTCTTTTTTCAGAGAGATTTGAACAAATTGAATTGGAACGGAAAAAGATACGGCCCACAAAGAAAACTATCACTGGTCCTGTGATAAGGTAAGAAGCCACCGTAATTTTTAAACAGAAAGTAAATTAAATTGTCCACATAAAAGACACGTTAATATTAATCATCACAAGAAAAAAGTTATCATGTCAAAAAAAAATACAAGAAACATTAAAATAACTTTTTGTTCATTACTTATCATCGTCATTCTTTTTCCCTTATCATATATTAGTACAGATGGGACACTCCACGAAATCATTTAAATAAAAAGCGACTCTTGCTTTGACATCATTTTATTGCAATTAAATGAAAGAAAATTTAAAACTCATATTAAAAGTACACTTTGTAAACAAGCATATTACAAATTAGAGGATTATATCCAAGATAAGAATGCTTGGAAACATGCTGGTCCTGCTCTATAGGATAATTTAGAATCAAGACAAAATCAAACTGGTTGCAAATTTAATTGTATGTTTTATTTTTTATTACATGACATTGATTTTACATTCTGTGACCAATTCCTCGCACACTGACTTATTAATTGTAAAATTTTAGGAAAATCGTCTACTTTTACAATGTTTGTAAATATGTGAGCACCATGGATCTATCACATAATTAGTTTATCTGTTGCTGCTTCAATTTTAATTCTTAATTCTTTTTACCTATTGTGGTATAATAATTTTATTCTAGGTGCATCATCCTCACATATAATTATATAACTAATGTACTTATACAAAATATTGTAAAACATTTTAAAAGAGTAACGGTGGAGTTTCTTGCCCATTCTTTTCCATGCGAAAACTACCTTTTGGAAGGGGCGACTAGAATCAATATTTTTTTTTTGTAAATTTTTGATGTTCAAAAGTGCCTTATAAGGGCCTATTTGAAATAAATGATTTGACTTTGACTTTGACATCATAAAGTGAAATTCAGGTCGCACAGCGCTAATTACCTACAGTTATATTCACCTAGAAGTTGCCTCTCTTTCTATCGCGTAACTCTTAGATCTTCTGACTACGTTACACTCACTGAATTGGCCCAACAAGTCGAGCCCGCCGCGTACTTGTAGCTTCATACCTAAAATGCGGAGTGTCCCATCTGTATTTATAATTTATTTGGGGTTGGCACAACAAGCCTTTTTCTTCCATAAGTAGTCCTTATTGGTCGTCGAGGAGCTCGTGGCTAAGTAATAACAGCCACAGGTCGATCCGTCAGGTTAAGCTAAGCTTGCCGGGGTTGGATGGGTGACCATCTTCACATACCGAGACTCCACCGTGCTTTGGAACGCACGTTAAGCCGTTGATTCCGCCTGTCATTCGTGGATCTTTGACGGTCGTTACGGGTCGTCAGAAGCCCGAAAGTCTGACAACCGGTCTTACCAAGGGGTATCGTATTTGCCAGTTACTGGGTTGTGGAGGATAGATAGACAGTCGCTCCATGTAAAATACTGGTATTCAGCTGTATCCCCCCTTTTTTACCCTTTTTTATTCATTACTGTTTTTTTTTTTCAGGTTTCACTCTTTTGCTGTTCCCCTAATAGAGGAAGTACCACCAGCAGAGGAAAAGTCCAGCTTATTAGAAGACCTCAACTTGAGTGATTTGATCAAAAATGAAGATGGTAAATCTAAAAAAAATATTTATAGTACTAACCCACCATTTGCTATGGAAGTTGATATCTCTTTCCTTGATGGAAAGTTGTTATGTTAATACAGAGTTATTAGTACTAAATACGATAAAAAAAAAGTTTTTTTTTTTTGGGGGTCAACGACCGCTGTTACTTGTAAAAGTTGAGAAAAACTGTTTTCAGCAGTGCTATTCTGTAAAAATAACACGGTGAAAACCTAGGTGAAGTGAGCTGTCAATAGTGTCCATCCCTAGCATCAGTGGGATGACAGCTCACTTCACGCTCACTTCACCTAAGTTTTCACGGTGAGATTTTTACAGAATAGCACTGCAGATGTTTTATCGTGCTTAGATATCGATACCCGTCATATCTGTGAAGATTAAAACAAAAAAAAAAACAGACTTTTTAAACTTATATTTCAAGTGACTACAATAACTGCGGTCGATGACCCCACAAAAATAATCATCAAATTTTATTATTTTTTGTTATTTCATGTTGCGATACCCATCGCGTCTGCGGAGTTTAGCTAGCCAATTTAAAATAACCCTGTATACACTTTGTATGGATTCTGCTGCTGGTTGATGTGTCTCAGAACGATTTCGTAAAACGCATTTAGAACTAAACAATCACTTGATCATTCCCGTAATGATTTTTTGTTTTATCATTTTCAACCTTTTCAAAACTTGGTCAATGGTGAATTTTGTTTGTACCAAATCAATCGCATCTGCTCATCTGTTCTTCCTAAAATGTTTCAGCTTTACTAACACCTGGGGACATAGATATGCCAGACGTGAAAACTGAAAGTCCTGATGAAACTGAGAAGGTGGAACCTGAAACTAAGATGAATGTGGACTTCATAGGACCTGATGAAGAAGCGCCTATTGAAAATGTGGCGTAAGTATCTTTCACGTTTCACTTACCAATCCATACGTAAGTAGTCAGGGGTTAAGCAAATTGACACCCTACGTCAATTTGCAGTGTTAGAGCCATTTCATACAACTGTCAAAGAATGACCGTTGTGATTTAAATATCCGGACAATTTAAGTTGGTAGGTAGTCAATTTGCTTAACAATTTATTTCCGTGACTACCTATTTCTACCGCCAAGCAGAGTACATACACATAATAAATAATAATAAAATAATTCTTTATTGTTCTCTCATAATCACAAACACAGTACAAAGTCAAGGTAACGCTTAATAGAGACTGGTGTCTGTTGTAGGTAAAACCTGTATTACAGATCACCAGGCTTACTCCATCGGACTACTCACTTATGACCTATGACTGTATTAAATGAACATACAGGTTGTACATAATAAAACACTATTACAAATTAATAATAACAAAAGTGAAACAAAAATGGAAAATTAAAAACTAAAGTAAAACATTTCTGGTGGCAAAAGTAGCTTATTGATTTTGATTTTGGGTATGTGTGGGTATATGTCGGTGAGGGTGAGTATGAGTGAGTGTGTGTCGGTGAGGGTGGGTATGTGTGGGTGTGTGTCGGTGAGGGTGAGATTGGTGGTGTGATGGGTACGTGTGTGTAAACTGCTATGCTATCCTTCTATGCTAGTAATCGTTACCTTATGGGTTTTAATAAGCGTTCCGTTGCATTGTAATCAATGCATTGAAGCCACGAACAAACCTTCTTCTTGCACTCTGCCCTAGAAAGAGGATAAATTAACAACTGTTTGTTCATATTATTATACAAATATGGACCCAGGAAACCGTAAAAATTATGTGCCAGACTGAATTTATATCTATTTGTCGTGCAGACATTGGTGGTTCTTCTCTTACCTGAGATTGTTTTGAGGTCGTAAAAAAGTTCCGAGTGCTTCTTAGTAACTGTCAGTAAAATAAAAAGTTGTCTAACGGTCAGTACCTTACAGCGCTGATATAGATCGACCGTAGGGTATCGTATCGGAAGGAAATGACTTACTTTTAATATGGCTCTTTGGGCTCTCTCCAGTTTCAGTAGGTAAATTTTAGCTGCTCCTCCCCAAGAAGTTAAACAATAAGACAGTAAGGATTGGCACAAAGCGAGATAAACAGTTCTAATTATGGAAGTGTCAGCAATATGACGAAGTGATTTAAATATATAAATAAGTTTTCGAATTCTAGGAACCAAGGCCTCAATGTGGTGTTGGAAATTTAGTCGGCTATCTATTACCACACCCAAGTATTTGATGGTGTTAGTTTTCGACAAACGCGGACAATTACATGAATTGTTGGATGTTAGGTCGCAATTGTGTGAGATAATGGGAAGGTTTGGAAGGTCTTGTTTTCTGAGTGTATAGGTCATGAACTTTGTTTTGTCTACATTTAAGGTGAGGATGTTGTCTTTAAGCCACTTAGATACTTGGTTGAACCCATTTTGGGCGTGTTTATAAACATCTTCCCACGTGTCACCATAAAAAAGTAATGCAGTATCATCAGCGAATGTAATTATTTTCCCATTGGTCAAGTCTGTGTTACATAAGTTATTTATGTAAACTAAAAACAAGGTGGGGCCGAGGATACTGCCTTGTGGGACACCGTATTCAATCGGTAGTTCATCACTAGCCCAACCATCCACTCTAACAACCTGAGTTCTGCCCTTCAGGTAATTTGCAAACAGATCTAGTGGTAAACCTCTAATTCCCAAGTGTTCCAGTTTGTTGATTAAGATGGGGACAGACACTGTGTCAAATGCTTTGGCTAAATCCAGATAGATGGCCAAGGTCTTTTTCCTATTATCTAGCTTGGAAATTATAAATTCCGTTAATTGATGAACAGCATCTGACGTTGATTTATGTGCGCGGAATCCAAACTGAGATGTAGACAATAGCTGATTTGTTTCCAGAAACTTAACCAGTCTGATGTTCATTAGGCGCTCTAATATTTTAGATAGTGTTGGAAGGATAGAAATAGGCCTATAATTGTTGACACAGCATCTGTCCCCACTTTTGAAAATGGGAACATGGATACAGATGAAAGGCACAAGTGTAATTTCAGCTTGGTTTGTAGGACGAAAGTACACCTGCCATGTATTTGGTATTGCGCATTGACTAGACTGCCCCGTTGGTCTCGTAGTCTCAAGCTAATCTAAGCGTGTGGTCCTGGGTTCGATTGCCGGGTCGGGCAGAGTGATATTGGGTTTTCCATTAGGAATTTCATAGTAACAGCCGGGAGTTTGGAAGTTGGCGGTGTGATAACCCCGCGCGCGCTCGCCGGCCGCCGGGCGCAGACAATGCAGCTGTGTCTGCGCACGCGCCTGCACTCTAATATCTACAGCGCCGAAGGCTGGTCTCCGCTAAGATTGGTCGCCATGACCGAAATGGCTGATGACCATAGGCCGGAGCCATTTATCTTCAAGGGGCTGTGTCCTTGTTGAGATTTAAAAAGTTACTGTGATCCCAAAAATCTAGGAGACCACCAGACTCGCGATGGACTCTTTTAATAACGATACTTCTTCTGTTTAATTTATTATTATTTATTAAAATTTTATGCACAAGTAAAAAAAAATACTGTACAAAGGCGGACTTAATGCCTGAGGCATTAATATTGTCCCTGTGATTATTTCCTATGATTGCATCATATAGCAGTATTTATCATTATTTTGCGCCAATAATTTTCTTTTATTTATAATTTTAGCAAAGAAGAGAAAACGACAAAGAAAAAGGAAAATATAAAATACTATGAACGAACTCTGCTGTCGTTTGAAAATGATATCAAGGACAAAGCATTCAAGTCGTGCTTCCCGAAGTCAAAGATCAAGAAACGGAGACAAATGTTGTGTGCTGTTACTAAGTATGCCTTATTACAATACCTTTTTACCTACGTTTTTATCTTTTGACACATAAAATTACGCATAGCAAGCAGTTTTACTCAGTTCCGGTTTGAATGGGTTTGAACAGAAACCCTAAGGTCACTCGAGGCCTTTTAAAGATTATAGAGTTATGAGGAACAGGGTTTAAAGTTCACTTATCCACTATACAAAAGGGAGGATCTCTCGTCCAGACGGGTTTCGTGTCTGGTGGGCAACTGCCCGACGATTGATGTCGGGAAGTTATATATATGCTGATCGCGCGGTAAACTTTGCTAGGATTTCACGTGACGTCAGTGCGATGCGTAGTTCGCATTGGCGATGTACATGTCGCCACAAGATGTTCTAAACTGACCAGGAGACATAATCAACTTGTAGTGGGAGGTTGGAAAAACCACCGACGGCCGCCATGGCCCACGCACAACTGCCCTCCTGAAGGACTAACTGCAGAAATCAGGCCCTCTAACACAGAATGGGAATGGGCCCCGGTGTAATTACAGGCCTATGGGACATTTCAGCTTTTTCTTTCGAACAGTAACTTATCTGCCAAGCCTTTGGTATTGCGACTGTTGAGGTCCTAGGTTCGATTCCCTGGTCGGGCAGTGTTATTGGGGTTTTTTATTAGGAATTTCTCAGTAACAGCCTGGATTTGTCATCGGTTTATAGCAATAGGCTCACTTAATTTTCAATATTTCAATTTTTTTTTGGACGGCACGGTTGGCGCAGTGGTTAAGCGATTGACTGCTGCGCTGCGTGTCGCGGGTTCGATTCCCGCACGGAACAAATATTTGTATGACCTACAATTAGTTGTTCCGGGTCTGGCTGTTTATGTATGTGAGTTTAAATGTTTGTAAACGCACCCACGATACAGGAGAAATTCCTAGTGTGGGGCAACGTTCTAAAAAAATAAAAAAAATAAAAATATATATATATATGGCCAGTTCATAGCTGGAAAACTTTAAATATTACAGGCGCAATTTATATTTATAGACGAACCCAGCATTTTAGAAAATAAGGCTTACATATTCCATCATATAGCCTTTTACCAACTATGTTGGGGTCGGCTTCCATTCTAACCGGATGCAGCTGAATACCAGTATTTTACACGGAGCGACTGCCTATCTGACCTCCACAACCCAGTTACTGGGTAATACGATACCCCTTGGAGTAATGGTTGTCAGACTTTTCGTGCTTCTGACAGTCCATAACGACTGCCAAAGATCCACGAATAACAGCCAGGATCAACAGCTTAACGTGCTTTCCGAGGCACGGAGGGGTCTTGAGATCACCCATCCACGGGCCGATCGGGTCAAGCGTAGCTTAACCTGGTCGATCGACCCGTGGGGCTGTTATTACGTAGCCACAAGCCTCCCAGAAAATAAAGCTTACCTTACCAACTAAATCTAACCATTACAATTTTCTTTTCAGGAGACCAGCTCGCTACATTGACCCCATAACAAAGCTGCCATACAGAAGCGTGGACGCGTTCCGGATCATTCGAGAAGCGTACTACCAACAGTTAGAGGCAAGAGGGGATAGGAACGACCCGCAACTGAAAGCCTGGCTTCAATGGAGACGGGCCGACCATGCCTCTACTTACGTACAGATTCATATTAAGTAAATTTTTGATTAGAATGCGCTGCTTCCATAATAGGTTATCGTAATTCATGTATCTTTACAATATGCCTAAAAACAGTTATGAGTGCCGCGAGCAAGAAACTTTTATCGTAATAGGGAATATGCATGTAATTTTTTTTCCACAAAATCAATAAAAGACTTATACAAGGTGTAACGTAAATAACGCAAGACCTCTTAAGGGGTCATTGTACTCATCATTATGAACAACTTGACGAATTATACGAACACAAATGTACTGAACAGCAGATTTTTTTTTCGCGATTTCAGGTTTGGTCCCATAGTAAAAGTTGTTCATTATGATGAGTAAAATGACCCCTTAAGACGTCTTGCGTTATTTACGTTACAGCCTGTATAAACCCAAGAAAAGTATTGAAAGATAAATTCAACTACTGCTTGTTGCTCATAAAATTATAAAAATCCAACAATTTCCTACTACAGTTCAGGGGCCGTATTATGACGTATTAATGCCACCATTATTCCAGTGTTAGTGAGAGACGGAGTTATACAAGGCCGCTAGCACCATCCTTTTTTCGCAGTGGAATTATGATGGCATTAATACTTCATAATAAGGCCCCTGACGTCCGTTTTGTCGCGGGAATAATGTGACGTCATTTACTACGTTCTGTTTTTTAAGGTTTCTTAGCTCCAAATCATATAAATTAAATTATTTTTTATGCCTTATCAAGCAGATATCGCACTTACTATAATAACATTTAAAGCACTTTGCAAAGAATAGATTTTTATTCACATAGTTTTTTACGTCACTTCCAGCATTGCGTTCCGTTCCACCATAAAAAGCGCAACATAAAATAATAAATTGTAAAAATAGTAATTCATTCCAAAACGTAAAAAAAAATTGGAATTTGTTTCTCGACTCCTATAATCTATATTTAAATAATGAATAAGTTTTGAATTACGCGCATATTCCCTATTGTCGCCATCGACTTGTAAATAGGAATTGTAGCAGTGTTCGGAACGAAAAAATATAAAACAAAACTTACAATAGCTTTCGGATCAAAATTTATAATACAGGCTGAAATTTAATTCATAGGCATTCTCTGAAATAGCGAAAAAAAATCAGCTGTCAACATTCCCTACATTTATTTTCGCAACAGGTGTATCAAAATTCAAAATTCAAAATATTTTATTTCACATAAACCTATAAGGGCACTTATGAAACGTCAGAAGCACGGTTCCAATTGGTCGTTTCCTATGGAGAAGAGCCGGCAAGAAACTCCACGGTAGTAGGGAACAGCAGGTTTTTTTTTCGCGGTATCATGTTTTGTCCCATACTGAAAGTTGTTCATAATGATGAGTACAATGACCCCTTAAGAGGATGCCCATGAATTCAAGTTCACCCTGTATTAGTAGTAGTGAGTGTTTTATATTATTAGTGTCGTCTAAATAAAATCGTTACTAAAAGGGCCAATTAAATTAACTAGCAAAACTCTGCAGACGCAAAACAATAAACAAAAGAATAGTTACTCTTTGGGTCAACGAGAGCTGTAGTGTAGTAAATATGATTTAAGAAAATCATTTTTTTTGTTTGTTTTATCGTGTTTAGATATCCATCACGTCTGCGAAGTTTTGCTAGCTAAATTAATGTGACCCTGTATCACTTTACGTCACAGTCGCATTATTTTGGTGTTCGTGATACTGGGCCAGGATTTTCAATTTCACGTCAGCCGACGGTACGGTAGTTCCGCAAGAAATATAGCCTGAATTTAGATAGATGCAATTAAGCCATTGAAAAATGAGCACTAAGTATTGAACTTTAGTGCTATAGTCCATTCGCGTTAAGGAACTAGTGAGGGCCCGTAGTTGACGGCCTAGCGGGCCCCTCGACCAATCGGGTCGCAACAAATTAGAAAGCTTACCATTGACGGCAGATCCTCGTTCGAAGCGCTTGTGTCTTTTGCGACCCCATTAGTCGAGGAGCGGGGCTAGGCCGATGACTTACTATTTTCTTAACGCTAATGGACTATAGGTTGTGTACGGGTTCATTTAGCTTGTATTATTTTTTGTAAGATTTATTTGTTAGAAGCATGATTAAAAAAACATAGCTATGTATTAGTGAAGTAATGTCAAACCAATTTTTTGTTTCAACAGTGATTTACTATATTAATTTCAGAGTAAAATATTAATGTTTCTTTAAGAAAATTATGTCGAACAATGCAGTAAAATATTGAACTTTAATTTTATAGATGAATTCGGTTCTCAATAAGAAAATAGCTCAATACATTGTAAATATTGCTTGTAAGAATTTTTATATTAATAAATTACGTTTGAGACGGCATTTTTGTATGTTTATTTCAATGTTTTTTAACCTACATAATCAGTAATACAATATGTAAAAAAAAACCTGTCAGATCCGAAAGGTGTACATCTATGTACTGCAATAACATTACCAAAAATAAATGAAAAATACTCATTATTGAAAAAAAAAACTTGGCATTTAAAATTCACATGTTTAGCACCAAAATTACCCCAAATCCATTTCATCATCATCATTTCAGCCGAAAGACGTCCACTGCTGGATAGGTCCAGCAGTGGACGTCTTTCGGCTGGACTCCCCCAAATCCATTTAGAAAATTTCAAATAAAAAATTTCAACAGAGGTCAGAAGGACCTTGTAGACACCCGCTAAACAACGGCCGCCCGCGCTTCATGTAATAGCGCGGTAAAAACCCGTTGAAAAAAAAAATGTGGCGATTTTTTTTTTCTTTCTTATAATTACCACATAAATAGACTCAGTACGATACTTAACAACACCCTTATGGATCGAACAGGGTCTTTTTTACATGTTTTATAATTAGCTAAAGTCACAAATGAGAAAACAAAAGTAGACGAATTTTATTTAATGTAGAATAAATAGTTACAGTAAAATCTTAAAACTTAATAATTAGATTCAATAACTGTACAAAATTGTACAACACTAGTAAATACAACTAAATACAATAGCAAATTAAACCTTGCGAATTAAATGACAACAAAGTTTCTTATTTCGAAATTCCAAATATTTAAAACTCATACAACATAGTACTAAATTAATGTCGTTTAGCATTCCAATCATAATTATAATTATTCTATGTCGTTAAAAGACACTGTAGTCGCCGCGTTAACAACTGAGTCGTCAGGCCATAAATCATTGGTATTATTGTCTCGCTCGCACTTATGGAGCTTATGGAGCAGGTAGCAAACTATCGATAAGACGCAGGGCGTTGCACATTCTTATTGCTACTGACATTTATGGCCCGACGACACAGTTCATAACGGGAGAACTATAACTGTCTTTAGACATGTCTATGCAAAAAAATCTGGAACAAAAGTAACGTAAAAAATACTCAAAGAACACAATCTAACTAGCCCATTCGATACACTATGACTTAAAATACTTATCAAACTGAGTATTAGCTACGTTTTTAGGTACTAGTAAATACTATGATTATGACTATGTTTCCTTCAAAAGACTATGAAAGATAAAAGACGACAATTCTTCCCTTGGTTTAAAAACAACAGAATTTTGAGATAACTTGTCTTTTAACTTTCACAGTGGAAAATGAACTTTAACATGAACTAAAGGTCTACTGTGAAATTTGGATTTAATCTTAAGTCAGGCACACTATTCCGTCGTGGTCTTGTCTTCTTCAACTCTTTTAATGAGATAAGGCCGGATGCTTTTATATCCAACCTGGAATGGTACTTCGAAGGATCAGTTGTTGGCAAATATGGATACTCGCTAAGATAAGTCTGTGCATTCTTCACCGTATGGTCTTTAGCGAAATCTGTCAACTGTGACTCTGCAAATTCGTACGAATTGATGTTGGTATCAGTAATGTTTTCCATAGATCTAAATGCTTCTAGAACTGCTTTCTTATGCGGTATTCCTCTCAAACTACCTTGCCGACTCAGTTTTCCTTCGGTCACATCTGTGAATAAATCATCCACATTGAACTTCTCTGATATTTTAACTAGTTTTGTGGTTGAACCGCCCCCTTGGCTCTCTTGCAATTGATTCCATATCTTCGATATTTCTGTTGACGGCATTGAATGAGACTTGATGTTTTTTTTTACTCTCTTCTGTGGCCTTTCTATTTCAAGAGATTCTGTTGACTGCTTTTGCAAAAGTTGTTCACATTCATTCAGTTTTCTTGGCTTTTTGACTTCTCTGAGCTCTTCTATAGATTGGAAGTATTCTTTTGCTAATTTGAATCTATTTTTATATGCTATGTGGGCTGGTTCGGTTTCTCTTTCAGGAGATGACTCGCTTGATTTGTCTGCACTGCATTCAATAATTTCTAGTTCAATATCAGAAAGGCTTAGATAAGTTGTTTCCTTATTGTCATTTGGCAGTATTTCAACGTCAAAGGAGCCGGATGTTCTTGTGTCTATACTAAGATTGCTAACTGTTTCTGAATCCTTGCTTATCCATAGATTAGTAGGAGTTACTCCCGGAGAATTCCTTTTTGATTCACAGTTCGAAACACTCCCTTGTTCTGCACCATGTCTTTGCACAGCATCTGCGAAAATAATCGTTATTTTAATATTTATATTTACCTTTCCTCTTGATACTTAAATAAACTTTTCTTAACGATACCCACCTGAAGTTATGCTGTAAGATGATGACAATTTTTGTGAATCAGTAGAACTCGTCCTAAACACCCGCTTGGCTGTTTTAGGCGCTGCGGCAGTCTTAGTAACGCTTTCATAAAGCGATATAAAGCCCTTTACATTAATCTTAGGCAATTCGTCGCATGACTTGTATTTATCTAAACCGTCGTCAGCTGTGTCGTTTGGAAGTTTATTGAAAATGTCCATCTCTGATTTGCTGAATGACTTTTTTCGTAGAATTTCAAGTTTGCCATTTGGTTGACTTTCCTTATTGAATTCTTTTAATGCCATCCTAACCTGTCCTTTTGGTTTTGGTTTTACAATTTGTTCTTGTACAGGTTTTACATAAATGGTTTCATCGAAAGTCTTACTATTCGTACTGCTATGAACCATTCTGGCTCTTTTATTTTTTAAATTTACAGATTCCGTTATATTTACATTAGTGGCTTCGTTGATTCTGTTTTCCAGAATTTCAGTATGGGTGTCTTTCACTGGTTCTTCAAATGAAACTACGCTTTTATCAGTTTCCCTTTTTTGGCTTACATTTTGTAAAGACTGACTTTTCCGTCTTGCCCAGGGTAACTCATCCGTGTTAGACATATTATGGAACAAAGATATTCGACTAGATACTAGACCACTCTCATGACATTCACCAGTAATATCGGCTGTTGGAACATCGACAGTAGCTGGTTTTCCTAAGAATGTGTCAATTTTATTTAATATTTGCTGCCTTGATGTCCCGAAAAATCTTTTAGGACTTGTTTCAAATGCTTTGAAAACTTCTTCTGGCAATTCTTGTTTTACTATGGGTTGCTCATCACTTGAAGTAGAGTCGCTACTGTAATGCTTTTCGTCTTTTATTTCAAACGGTGTCTCAATTTTAGTAGAATTTGGTGATAAGCTCAGTGTGCTTACTTTATTTTTAGGGGATTTCATTCTTAACGCAATAGCCTCAGATTCTTCCTGGTCTGTTTCTAATTTGTCATCCCAATATTTCTTCCATCTTCTAACTAATTTTTCATCTGAATTTACATATATCAAAGTGTTTTGGATTTGGTTGTTGGTTGAATGGACAGGTTCATGTATTTTAATTTCTGACTCTTTGTCGTCAACCTGATTAACACTTTTAACTTGACTGTAATCCCCTGCACTAAGGAAATTCTTAACTATCTGTTTACCCTTTCGCTTGGTTAATGAATCATGTTTTAATTGTTTAGAAGAAGCACGCTTTTTCTTTGGGAGTATCGAAGTCTCTGCTGATTTAGCCTCTATCTGACGGATTCTCTCATCCCAGTATTTCTTTTTTTCAAGTACTATATTACTGCGGCTTGTTTCACCGAATTGCGTTTCGTCTTTATTTTCTTTGATGTATTCGAAGGGTTGGTCAATTTCAATGCGAAGGGGTTGACTTACTGAAACAGATTCAGTGACATTTGTCTGAACCTCAGAAATCGTTCCTTCTAATTGTTCAACGTGTCTTTTCACATCTGTTATTTCAGATGCAGAATCGACACTAGTGTTCTTGGTTTGTTTAATGTATTCCTCTTCCATGCTATGAAGCCTATTTAATTCATCTGCAATGGTTATAGAACTGGTTTCTGAATTAGGAAAGTATTCTTGGTACATGTCGTTTAGTTCAGCAAATGCCACTGACACACTCTCAGTTTCACAGTCATTCTGTTTCGTACATATTTCAGTCCTGGAAAGGTCTTTTGTGCCTGATGATATGCTTCTGTCACTTTCTTCAATGATAGGTGTAAACATTGGTCGTTTTATTTCCCATTTATAGGGTTTCGGTTCTTCTTGAGATTTAGGAGGTTCGATGTTTAATTCGTTGCACGTTTGCCATATTTCTCTTTCAGCTGGTCCCATGTTTATTATTTCCTCTTGATTTAACCCGAAACTGTCGTCACTAGGAGAAAACTTCTGTTTACTAAGTGTCTCGGACAGTGTTGTACTTTCGTTATTATTGCTATCTGGCGAACTGTTATTATCATCGATACTTACGTACGCAGAGTCCCATATATCTTTCCTGGGTGTAAGATTTCTGTCCGCGTCAATCTGATATGGTTCGAATTGATTATCACTTGTAGTTGACGCATTAGAATTGTCCAAAGTAGTTTCTGTTAAGTTGGAATCCAAACTATGAAATGTAGATGATACCGCCGAAATATATTCCTTTTTGCTATCTTTTGGCAATGTCAAGTTATTTTGCAAAGGCGTTAAAATCTCAGATTTTGCGGTTTCTTCAGATTTTTCCTCTTGTCTTTTATTAGTTTGTATCTTTTTCTTGCATTTTTCATTACCTGGTAATACTAAAGCTTTTATTTCTGGCTCAGGTGACCGAGCTCTTAGAATAGGAGGTAAAGAAACGGGTGCTCCAATGATAAAATCTGTCATAGGTTGCGACTGCCCAAAATTACCAGATTGGTGGTGATGCATAAAGAATGGATTCACGAATTCATTGCCAAGAGCCTCTTCATTTAACATTTCAGATTTCGGGTCTAAGAACACAGATTCATCGCGATTAACTTTTTCGCCTGAAATTATTTTGAAAACCGGTGTCTTTGGCCTTTCAAATGCAGTATTGTTTGGTTTTACTAAACCTATATCTTCTGTCTCCATAAATGGGTTCTTATTTATTGTTGACGGTGTTAGATTAGGATCGATTATAATAGTAATTGAACTATCTCTTGTTTCCTCGTTTTGCGAGTTATTTGTTTCATATTCTGAAGTCACAAATGGTCCCAAGTTTTTAGAAGCAACGTAATTTTCTTCAAACATTTCATTTAGGAAAGGATTGTTTGTACTTGAAGGCGTCATCCTGTCAACAGAAACGTTATCTTCTTGATCTTCGTATGATACATTAAATCCGTCTAAGCTATCAGGAGTATCATTTCTAGTGGATTCCATCATGGGTATATTTATCGTCACGTCTTCAATCGTACTCCTAGAATTATTCATCTCACTATCGTAAGAAGTTGTCGACTTTTCTGCCCTCAGTGACACTGAAATGTTTTCAGGAACGATGAACTTTTCTCGTAATTCTGATATTATGTACGGTTTTAAGTTTGTTTCCGTGAGAGTAGAATTAACAATATCGGGAATGTCTTGCTGGTTCTTTGATCGAATGTAATTTTCTTTCTTAGCAAAATGTAATTGTTTATCAGTGATGAGATCATTAAATATTTTACAAACGCGATGCATGGCCAAGATTTTATAAGCTGCTTTGTTAAATCTTTTGCTTTTTCCCCCCACTGTTTGCTCTTCACTATTTTCGACGTCAGAATATGTTTCACTATCAAAATTCGGGATATCATTTTCGGTATCGGTTGTCATTAAAATCTTAGCTTCATCGTCACTTATTTTCTCTAAACTACCGTTTTCTTTTAGCAGCATTTTCTCAGTAACGAA
The DNA here is from genome assembly GCA_949128155.2 of Xanthia icteritia. Lineage (NCBI taxonomy): Eukaryota > Metazoa > Arthropoda > Insecta > Lepidoptera > Noctuidae > Xanthia > Xanthia icteritia. The sequence continues at coordinate 5,865,991 of OX421942.2, read as the reverse complement.
ATCAACTATACGTAGGACAACTTTTCTGTCAGTTTTGATGTCAACTATATCTATTTCTTCACCATCTTCTAAATTGAAACTGTCTTTTTCTAGGATACTTAATATGTTGTTGGAAGCTGTTATGGTAAATGGTGAACCAACAATGTTCTGACCTCTGCTTGTTATGGAGATTAAGTATTTCCCTTCAATGTTTAACACGTAACCAATTTTCGCGTGATCTTCTCGGGCTTCTACTTCGATCTCAATATCATATTTCGTTTTCGGTATGTAATAAGTTTTGTTCATGTCGTTCTTTCCGTAAGATCTTAAGTACGTTGCTCCTTGTGTTATCGGCAAAACATTTTCAGTGAAAGTCTGCTTTGATTGAAGGCCCAAGAGTTTTTGTCGAATCATTTGTGCTTTGCCCAGAATCGGTGGTAGGACTGTCATGCCGTAAGTATCTCGGGGACCTCTGATTAGAATAGTTATTTCGCCAGGGTCCAAAGCTTGTTGTGCTGTCGGGTATATCTTGAAGTGTGCTTTTTGGTTCACTTGAGCTGCTGATAATCCTGAGCCTTTAGCAACATAGTCGAGAGTAAACTGTGTTGTTTCTGGAGAAGTTCTTTGAGAGACAGGTTTTGAAACAGGAGGCGTTAGTTTGGAAAGTGCTTGGCGGATGCGGTCTAAGTAAGTAGCGAGTTTCCATTCTTGGTGTCTGCTTAATGAGTCGTTTGACTCCAGCTCTTGGCGCGAGAAGACCTGGAAATGAAAATATCTTATTGAGTTGGCTGTTTGACTTAAGAAAATTGTAAGTTTGTTGTAACTTTGTAAAATTAAGATTTACAAAATGATATCATGTATTAATTTAATTTATTTATGGCATTTAATATATGTGATAGGCTAGCCTTCTGCAGATAGTCACGTTTAAGCCAAGTTTTAACTTTGGGACCTACAGTCAGTCAACCTTCTGTGGGTCACAAAACAGAATCAAGAGACAAAAAAGCGACTCACAGGTTCAACGCCAAGATAATGATCCGCAATCGCCTGCGCATGCTTCAGTGACAATCTCGTAGGGGGGTGTCCCGCGCATGCGCCCGGTAGTGCCGCGTCTAACACGCCACATAACACCCAGCCGTGTCGCCACACAGTGTCTAGGTGTTCCACTCGCACAGGACCAGCTTCGGCCAGCCATTGTAGGACGGACTGCTTTTGTTCCTCGCTTGAGAAGACTACTGTGGAAGAGAGTGGAGTTATAGTAGGTAGACTGAATGAAAACTTTTTTATTAAGGGTAGTGGCGAAACTTAGATGGCTGACTGGACTTTATTCAGTCGGCTAATTTTGATTAAGTACGTTCAATAGATAAACGAGTTTTTTACGAGAAGACGAGTCAATCTAAACTTGAAATCTAAAAAAAAAAAAACACCTTTTGTTCAATAATTTGGTTTATTAAATGAACCTGTAGATACGCTAATTGAAACACACGATCAATCATAATCTGAATATTTTTGAAGGATATTGCTAAATCAATGCTTCATATTTATTTATTTTATTATTTATGTGCACACAGAAAAATAGTTACAGATTAGACATAATCATAATTATGAGTACAAAGGTACTGCTTATTTCTTAAGAAATTTCTTCCAGCAGACCTGCGATAGGAGAAATGAGAAAGAAATGTAGACAATGGTGTGTAGGATTAAGAAGAGAAAAATATAAATATGCGAAGTCTTAAACTAAAACATTGAAATAAACCTACACGTATAACGTAATAAATTAACATATACTTAAATAAATACATAGAGCTTAAATATATAAACATACATACTATAGGTATTTAAATACTCATAGTTGAGAGGAAAGATAATGCTCTTACCAAATGTTCGAATATGTTCGAATCAACAAAATAAATAACGCAATGAATGTTGTTGAACTGTCAAAATGAAACAGATTGTTATTGATCGTATGTAACGCAATTATGGTGCTGATTGTTAACACATTTGTTTAAAGATACCATCGTATCTTCATCAATTACGAAACATACTTTTGCCAACTACTTATGGTTGTTAATGAATGACGATACTATTGTGTTAGTTTTAACCATAACAGAAGAAGCAGAATTGAATAGCCATCCTCGTGGGTCAGAAAAGTTTAGTATTTCGGCCAGTTACAGACTATCGGTAAAAGAAAATGATTAGGTAGTTCTGATTCAAAAGTCATTTATTCAAACTAGGCTGAGAATCAACAGTTTTCGAACGTCAAAATTACATAAGACAGTCCCCCAAAACGCCCGCCCTTTGTGGTATGGAAGTCGGAAGATTATCAATCCGCTTCATTAAAACAAGGTTACTTTTGAAGTCTGCTATGATTTAAAGCGAAGGAAGGTAGGTTAATACCGTCAGGACACCTAGGAGATGATCTTAATCGACACCACTTTATAACCACGTCAGTTGCAATAAAGTCCGTTATCTTTCAAAATTACTACGTTTTGAGTCGTGCACAGACGAAAGTCTTTATTTATTTGACAGTACGCAGAGATTAGACAAAAAGTGGCTATAAAGTAAGTGAAATTGTGTTATAAAAACAATTTTATGCACACAAGATAATGATCGAGGCAAAGGTTAACGGTTGTGCATGTGAATTGTTGGTAAAAGTGCGCGTAAAGCTGTGTGCACAAAGTGACGGATTGCAGAGAAACTGACCGCTTTGAGATATTATGGAGGAAGATAACCGGATTAGAGAGCCATGGATCTAAGTGAAAATTAATTAATTAGATAGTTAACATGACCTAGTAGTAGGTACTTAGTTATTAACTGAGTTTTAAGTGTGCATAGAAAAAGGTATGCAATTTGGAACTCGGCCAGTCAGCTACAGGACGACTTTCATATTGCGTACCTTTTTCCAAAATTTCGGCCCAAATTTTCGAAATAAAAAATATCTGTCTAATTATTTAAAATGTTAAATTACAGGTACAGACGCCAGCACATCAACCTACTACAATCTGTCAAATTTCTGTAATAGATTTTCAACTTTAATACTAAAGCTTAAGGTTCAAAGTTGATTAGGAAAATTTGACAGTTTCGGGTAGGTTGACCGGCTGGCGTCTGTACCTACGGAGTTTTCTACTTATTGAGATTCTACCGAGACTTATTATGAAAATAGCAAGGGATTAGTTAGCACCAAAAGGAACTCGGCACGTACCCAACACAGGTAGGTTTGGTAGATACGTGACGTGCATTGGTAGGTATGTTCTTAAGCCTTTATAAACCGAGGCCTATTTGCTCTAAGATGGCAACTAAAAATTTGAAAAGAAACTCATCTAAAGAAGACTTAAGCTGTCCCAGTCGTTGTACTCTCCTCCTAAATTTCGCTTTCAAAAGATACTAGGTCGCGATAAAGCACTGTACTAAATTCTTTGAACAATAAATAAACACTTGGCAACTACTTATTTAGGTAAATTGTAGTTTTTGTGAATCTGAGAACTCTGGGAAATATTCTCACAATTTTTCCCTAATAATAAAACAATAGGTGATAAAGCGATAAATGTCGGAAACTAGCTATGCTTGAAATTTTTATTTTCATAACAAACATTTTATTGTAAAGAAAAACATTTCAATAATTTGATACCTTGTTATAACATATCTTTAAACTTAGCCACTGTAATTAACAAAAACTCACTTACGAAGGAATCCTAGTTAAGAGATATTTTAGACAGAACAACATAATTTTCTATGCTAGAGCCATAGAGAGGTCCATATCTAGAGGCGAGATTACGTAGTAAAGTCGGTAAGCGTTCCATACGAATATGAACTTTACGTATATCCAAATAATGTTCATATTCGAATGTGAGCAACCGTTTAATTCGAAAATGAACATCAATGCTATACGAATAATGTTCACATTCGTATGCGACGCGTTCAAAGGGCGGTCTGTGAATATAACAGCATAAAAATCCTAGAGCAGGATTTTTATACTGTGTAGGCCTGGTCTTGACCTTGGCCATGCCTGATAGAAAGCGATGGATGAGATCTATGATGGAACGAGCATGCCCAGAAGATGCCTGTTCACTCTTGCTTTGAAGGCAGACGGGCTATACGTGGAAGGGAACACAGACGCTGGCAGAGAGTTCCACATCTTGGCTGTGCGCATAATAAATGTGGAGGAGAAGCGCTGAGTTCGACTGGTCGGGATATCAACCAAGTGCGGATGATACCCTGCAGTTCGAAAGATAGATTTTAATCCTTCGTGTTCTAGCAAGAATGATCTCTATCGCAGTTTTGTAAACGTGTTTTACAGTTCTAACAGAACCGTTCCACGTAAAATGTGTTTGTAGGGAACGAGTCTCGACTTCAATATTCAACAAAATACTGATCCTCACGATGTGTTTTTCTACTATCATTGAGCTAAATAGGTAAGAGCAGGTACTTACTAGCTCTAAAAGCCGAGTCGATATGCTTCAGTATCTTGAAGAGGAAGCTCTGCTGACCCCAGAAGAGCGTGAGCAGTGTTGCCGGCGCGAGGTACCTCAGCGTGGTCAGTATGGCGTCCAGGGCCACAGACCACATGCCTCGGTTCGCTTCGAATTCGGGATACTCCGGTATCGTGAACAACCCTGGAAAATAGAAAAGGATTTGTTGAAGCTTTTGGTGAAGAAAAGGTGTAGGGACCAACGTCTAAGGGAACTTCAGACAAGTAACAAGGGTAACACACAAAAAAAAGACATATATCAAAATATTTCCGCATCTCTGGCAACGAGTAACGTAATGTGCTCAAGAGGCTGAACATAACCATTCCTTTGCACTAGTGGTTGTGGGATTTGGAAGGTAGTATCCAGCATACCTACCTAGAAATAATAAACTTGTGATTCCAAGTTTCCAAGGTTGCGCGTTACGCAACATTGGCTCCGAAATGGTTATAAAAATGTTTGGTAAACAATGATTTAATATCTGCAATGCGAGCCATGATTTTTTTCCAGGGGAATCAGGAATAAATAAATATTGGGAAAGTTGTTTTTTCTTTCTGGCCGCTAAACATCCCCAGCAGAAGCTAATTTACTGGGAAATCCTTTCATTATGTCGTAGTTACTTTGATATTCAACCTGAATGGTAGAATAAAAAACATGACTATTCCAGTTACTGCTAAATTGTCTTCACTTTTGAAGAAATAAAGAAGTCCTCGAAGATTCCTTGAAATCTTCCCTCAAAGACGAAGAACGAAGAGAAAAAAAAATCCTTAATACTGACCAATGCTTCGCGGGTGCTCCTCTTTAAACACATTTTGTTTGTACCGTTTAACTAAGTCCTCAACGCTGTCTGACATTTTCTCTCTATGTCTGAGACGCCATTATCTGTGTTACGTGAATGCTATGAAAAATATATATTTTTGATAGATGTTTTGTTCAGTTTTTCAGTTGGTGTGTTGATCTTTGGTCGCTTAATTGGCTTTCAGTAGGTAGGTAGAGGTACTATTATTGCTAACTATTAAATAATGTACGTAACTACGTTTAGATAACGTTAAACGTCCTTTTTTCTTTACAAGACGATGCTATTTGCTATTTGTAAGTTAAAACTTGTTCCCACAAAAACAACTTAATTATCTCCTAAAACAGGGGCCGTATTATGACGTATTAATGCCACCATTATTCCAGTGTGAGTGAGAGACGGAGCTATACAAGGCCGCTTGCACTATCCTCTTTTCGCAGTGGAATAATGATGGCATTATAATAAGGCCCCAGGACTTCCTCTCTCCTACCCTTTTGCTGTGCCCTACAGGGTCCATAATGATCTAAATTATATAGTTACCACCTAAGTACACAATATGGTAAAGTAAGTAATAAAGATATTGAGTATTGAGTATTTGCATTTGCGAAAAATCCAAAGAAAAATGTAAAGCAGTCGTAGATTTTTTTTTGGTGGTACCTAGTAAGTATTAGGTAAATGTTGGGTTTATTCTTCAAAACATCTAAGATATCATCTTATAACTGTAGCATCGATTATTTATCTGATCTTCACAGATCATACCTATTCGTATAAAATAAAATGATAACTAGACAATTAGCAGAATCTCCATCAAATTTCGTAAAAAAATTGAATTTTTGGATAATCAGCCTTATCAATCAATCTACCCATCTATCATCTATTAGGATGTAAATTCGGTAATTGTATTTATAGATAATTGAATACCCCTACCTATTTATCGAATTCCACTAATGGTTTTAAAAAATGATTCATTTGTTTTAATATTTTCGTTAACAAATAGAAGAGGCCTTTTTTTTTTTTTTTTTTTTGGGTGGGAAATTATCAAATAACTTCTCCCGCTCTGGGCGGAGCAGGAGGGTGTGTCAGTGTCAGACTCTTACTGACTAAAACCCACCCGTGTTCCTTCCGTTGCCTGTACGTTGCCAGGGGCCACGGTATCCCTTTCGGACTTTCCCGCAACCCCGGCAGGAATAGAAGAGGCCTCAACTTGTTTTTCACGAAAGAATTTATTATATCAAGATGAGGCACCTATGTAGGTGCGTTAGAAGTGAAATCATAGTCACTGCAGATAACGTGGTTTTAGATATTGTAGTAGGTAGATGAGTAACTGTAGGTAAGTTACATCATTGCTGAAAAATCACGTTTTTAAACTGCACGGACATGTGGGACTTAAAAGCTGTAAAACTCCTATTGCCAAAACTAGATTGGATAGTATATATATAGTCCTCCAGACCGTATTTCGGCCACGGCGGCCAATCTCAACGGAGACTAGCCTTCCGCGCGGGAGATATTATAGTGAACAAGTGTGTGCGCAGACACAGGAGCACTCTCTCTTCCCTCACTCTCATAGTCCGATGGGACGGCAATCCGACACGACCGGAGCGGGATCAGGTGCAGGACCAACGGCTTAACGTGCTTTCCGAGGCACGGGGGTATCACACCGCCGACTTCCAAACTCCGGGCTGTTAGTAAGAAATTCCTAATGGAAAAACCCAAAAACACTGCCCGACCCGAGAATCGAACCCAGGACCGTACGCTCAGCAGTCGCGCTTTCGACCACGAGACCAACGGGACAGAGATTGGATAGTACCTAGGTACCTAAAAGGTCGTGAGTTCCTACCCCACTTGTTGCACTGTCTAATCAAAACATATCAACTCTTGAAGAGGATAACATAACGACATCTTACAAAACTAGCTAAGATTGTGCAATTCAAATTTCTAGAAAAAAAAACAAAAAAATTGATATACTTGGGATCTTTGTCTATGTTTAGAAGTTTATTAGGTTACCTACGATCATGACCTACAATCTATTGATTCCATATTATAAATGTCTGGATCATTGATGTAGGCATTTCCAATTGAAATTGAAAAACAATATCAGCAGGCAATTGATTTGTAACGTGTTGCTGTATAATGTAAAACCTAATCGGTACCTACATAGGTACATTTAATTTAGAATAAACTTCATGGATTATAATCGCGTTATACCTACCTATTTATGTGTGAAGGTCATGGTAACGGCTGAAGAATGCAGTTCTAATCGAATTAATAAATGTATAAGCAACAATTCTAGAAGTGCCTAAGCGCTGAAGATATGAGCAACAGACCATTAACACTGTTTAAGTGCTCAGCGACACGACGCCGCCGCGCCGTCGCCGCGTCTCCACCGCGCCGTCACCGCGCCTATAAGCTGTTTATTTGCAACGTTGCCAGCCCGCTACCGCGCCGCCGCCGCGACGCCGTCGCACCGCCACCGCACCGCCACCACACCGCTAGTATTTTTTAATCTGTTTACTTTTATTCCATCGCCGGCCGTTTGCAACAATGCACGTGTTTTATAAGTGATATGGCAAAATCAAGTTGAGACGGCGCCGCGGCGCGGCGACGTAGCGGCGACGGCGCGTTGGCGGCGCGGCGACGGAGTCGAGCACTTAATCTTAAGTATTGACCAAAATACAGATACGTAAATAATCTGAATTGATATAAAATTTAAAGATTATTAGGGTAACTTTTAGCAATTAAGTACATGAAATACTGAAAGTGAATCATTTTGTATCAATTTAGATGATAATTAGAGATATGTTAAAGCAACATTGTTAATTGGCTTTTGTTGATGAATGTAGGTACATATAGTAGCTACATATAGTATCAAGATACAAGCATCGCGATTAGAAAAATTAAAGAAATAAACACAGGCCGTAGATACATTGTACACATTGAGAAAGTGTTATTCGAAACTCAACCCCTGAAAGCGGTGGGTGCTGAAAACTTAGCTATTCAAAAAATTATGCAAGACTTTGTCTTTGCAAGTATTTCCTGTCGAGACATTCGCAGATTTTTAAGGAAAAATGATATTCGGATATAGAAATGAAATTAAATGAAATGGTTTATTCTGTAAATAGGATATTGGAATCACTTTTACAAACAATCTTAAAAAAAAAAAAAATTGCTAGATGAGTTCGGCGTTTCCTATCTGACTACTCTGAGAAGAAAGGCCGAAACAAACTCAGAGGTCACAGTCTCTTTTAAAGTCCAGACATAATCTTGGTCAGGCCATATGAGGACCATGTAGATTAGTGTCTGAAATGGTCTTTTGAGAAAAGAACCACACAGATTTGAGTGGACCTGTCCTGTCAGTGCAAGCATTTTTCAGGATACATTCTATGCCGAAAACGATATACACATCTTATACGAGAACACTTTCGAAACCTGATCAATATAGGATGTTTTCTTCAACTTCAAAAGAAAACGCCACTACCAAAACAAATCACATAGTATCGCACAAACCACGCGTTCCGACAATATCAAAATTAATTTTATAAACACAATACTGTTATCTACTTACTAATAATCTGTTTTATCACTATTTGCATTTTTATCACTGGCAATATCACAGACGAAATTACGATTCGTATCAAACGCAACGCGCGGTGACCATTACTATCAACGATCCGTTTTTTATTAACCATCTCTGTAAATATCATATTATCTTATCTTGGCTATGAGTGTATGACTAGTACTTTGTCATCTAAGCTGGTGTTAGAAAATTCGAGTGGGAGTTTGTTTGTTGGCTAACTCGGAAACTGCTGGACCGTATTTGAAAAATGGATAATGCTCTATGCTCTTTGAAAGTTTCAAGATAGTTTATAGACCGTTCTTTATACTGTTTGTATTCGTCTATAGACCGTTCCATAAATTAATTAACCGTTTACTTAAGCAATAATTTATGCTAACTTTGTCAGTTACCTACCTACTGAAAATAATTTAAATTATTTATTGGAAAACCTTTTTTAAATACCTATTTATTGTTTGAAAATGGATAATGGAACTTACTTCAATTAAATACCTTTTCGGTAGATTTAACTTACTTTATTTTTTCTTTTTTTCGAATGGGACAATAAACTTTAATTTAATTAAAACAAAACATAAAAGCAACACCGTGGGACCACTAAGTATAACGATAAAACAAAGCATATAAATGAATCAGCGATAATGGTGTATTTATAATCAGTAAATAAACACGGAACGAGTACCTACATTGTACATTGAACAAGTACCTACATTGTATGAGTTAATGAGATATAGGATAATCTAAAGAATGTATCGCTTTATAACGCAATTTTAAAAAGTAGTGTTTTTAGAGTTGATGATGTTGCCGCTAGTTCATTGCTCGTGTCGGTTAACACTTCTGTTTATTTATTTAAGGCTCATGCAGACCAGCGCGATGCGACGGCGCGACTCTACTCAAACAATACGATTTCTAAAAAAACTTCACGGTATAACAATGGCCGGTGTCGCGTCGCGCTGTCGCGTCGCGCAAGTCTGCACGAAGCTTTAAGAGGAAACAGGGCCTGCGAATCTCCATACAAATGTATTCCCCTTTTTTCTTCCTGTATAATGCCTCTAGAGCATTCATTTTTTTTTCTCCTAACATCAAGGTCTGCTGTAGACACGTCCCTGTTATTTCATTTTTTCAGCAACTTATTGGTAAAGGAAATATGACCCTCCAAAAATTACAAAAAATGCCCCATTTTTACCGCCGTGATTAGAGGACTACCAGACAAATTCGAAAAGTTTTTAACATAAATAAAAATGATAGAAACCTAGACGTACTCTTTCTTAAAATTTTAATGTATAAAATAATTGCATCGGTTCAGTTTTCGAGGAGAAAAAAGGGGAATACGAAACGTCGATTTCGTCATTTTTTTTGGTGATATAAATGGTCTGAGCTGTAGCTATCCCTATCGCACTCTACGGGGGTAGACTTGAAGTAAGAAGACGGCAATCGTTTCTTCAAATACCTATTTTTCAAATTCCTCGCAGCCCCTGTTCCCTCTTAAGGAAGTGCCCAACCCGCACTAGGCCCCCGCGTGGTAGTATATAGCCAACTGCCGAAGAGACCGCCTGTAGCACCTGCTGATTATGCGTCATAAGGAAATGATAAAACTCTTTTCCTTAAAATTAAAATAACTAATGGTTATTCGCTAACAGCTTAATAATGTATAAACTAGATATGTGCCGACTATAACTTTGGCCGACTTGGTGACTAGCCGATTAGTCGGTTGTTAAGAGGCCGACTAGTCGGCCATGCCGATCACGGTTTCGGGGGTATTCGGCAATTTACGCGACGCTTCATTAACAGAATATTCGAGCGCACGCACGACTTGCGCTCGAATATCAAGAAAAAATATATATTTTTTTTCTTTACAAGTCATTTTAGAGACTGATTACCAAAGGAAAGGTTGCTTTACATTTAAAAATGTGTAAAACTGATTCTAAAATAAAAATATTAATTAACAATCAAGCTTTTTATTTAATGTAATTCCTCCTATATACATATAATATTATTGAGAAATACATACAAAATAAGAAGTCGGATAGTCGGCGCTCTTTGCCGAATAGTCGCCGACTAGTCGGAACATCTCTAGTATAAACATGACCTAATATTACGAAAAAAAAAAAAAAAAATGCAAACAAGTAAGATAATGGACATAAGGAAGTAGGTACGTAACTTTAAATATTTTCCATTATTAACATAAACTATTCGTAGAAATTACAGTAACGACGCGAGATGGTAGGCAGAGATATAACTTGATGGAGAGCTAGAAACGTTATAATATACATAGGATAATTTTGTAACGTAAGTATGTCATATGTACGTATAGGAAATTGAATTCGTAACCTACATCCATAGTATTCACGCTGGTTTCCATGAAGGGTTAAGCAGAGGTGTACCTACACCCACACTTCGCCAGTAATGTTTAAGTTCCACGTAATAAGGGGGTGAATTTGTGGCCTTTATGTTATTATGTCGCAGCTATTTGGAAATTTAATTATAATTCTTAGGATTTGGGATAAATAATAATATAATATACATAAGTACATATAACATACGACGCGATGCTGACGTGTGCACTCCGTACTGTCAACCTCATAGCTAATGACTCGGACCTATTCTGTTGTTCTCTGAGTGAGTTTACAAAGAATAAATTATTTGTAATAAGTTACAAAATTTAATTATAATTATAATTTAATAATAAGTTAGGATAAGGGTTACATAAGTACGATATCGCAATAGGTTACCCTTGTAATGATAGGAAAGTTGGAAATAAATAAATAATAAATGATAAGTTAAAGTCTATTTAAACCCTTGTTGGAAACAAGGGTTTAAATGATGATTGATGTTATTTCCACTTAAACAAAAATCAACTTTATGACAGTGTAAATAAAGTTGATTTTGGACTGACTAGTACTGTTAAAAACGTCATAAAAAATATGAAGTTGTAGCGCAAACTGAACCTTATGTATGGGCATTACAGTTGTTTTTCCTAAAACTTGTGTTTGTTTATGTGTTTGGCAAATAAATTGCAAACGAACTTTACATACGTGCCTTTTTCCATAGGGATAAGAAGGCTTTACGGAGCGTCCTTTCAACCCTTATGTACTTGCTGCTTCTGCTTCGTCCACATGGTCTACATTCATACCAATACCAACATTTGGTCACAGATACCTACCTACCTAATCTACAAATGGAACCTTTTTGAATGACATCACCCAATGATCAGTGAGCAATATAATAATCTTTATCCACCTATATTTCACATAGACGTTTGTATGCACATTATTCATTGCTGCAAAATATCTCACACCTACTGCAACAGGCACTTACGCTCTTTTCTCTAAAAAATGCATACAAACAGTACATGAACACCAACCAAAAGGTCGTAACCGACAGTTTTCGCAAGATACGGTTTTCCATGCAATTTACAAGTTTGATGTAGTATGTGTAATAGTGGTGCATAGATGTCTGTGTATAATCTCGCCGACAAAACCTAGTTGGGCACCTGTCAGATAAGATAAGAGATAAATTTATTCATTAACCGTGTGTTTACTCGTATGATTGCATTCATTTTGGGTTATTAATATCATGCACTTTAATTGGACGCTATCAAGATAAAAAACTAATCTTATAAATGCGAAAGTGAGTTTGTTTGTTTGTAACGCTTTTACGCTAAAACGGCTGTATGGATTTAAATGAAATTTGGCACATGGGTAGACCATGACCTGGAGAATTACATAGGATTTTATCCCGATATTCCCACGATCGGGATCGAGACTTATGCGGGTGTACCGCGGGTCGCAGCTAGTACGTAATAAAAGATAGACCATTGTTCAAGATTGTGAACATTAATTATAAATATAAAATAAGGATGTTATATTTTCATTGCGAGTGATTTATTATACAAATATTTAAGTGACGAGAAGGTATAAACGGAACCTAGCTTTACTTTATCACGACATACCGTGATCCGTAGGTACTTATAAAAGCAAGATATTTTGAGAAGTTATGATGAACGAATTTTGTTTTGTAGAACTGAAAATTATGAATCCGAAACTTATAATGATAGCTACCCTATTTTGCTACAGTTTTAGGTATTTCCGCAGTAATTTTATTTACGTGTACGTTCAGTCTGTTAACTTGAATTACAAAAATATTTATTAATATTTTAATTTTATATTTTTTTTATATAAATGACACTTTTTTATCGATGTTACCAAATTTTCAATATTAGCGCTTATTACTAAGTAAGTTAGCTTATTTGTCTGCTTCATTGTTTTATGCATGTGATGTTTACCTATAAGTAACTGATGCACTGTTATTTTACTTAAAACAAATGAATTACTTATGAAAAAAAAAAAAAAAACAATAACTTTATAGTCATCGTTTTGATCATTTCTTTTTTTATTCGTTCATTTAGTTCGAAATTTTCTGTCGGAAACATTTTGAACTTTACTCGAGACCGAAGCAACGGACACTAGAGCGCGTTTCATCAAATAGTTCCTTTGCCGCAATGTTGGCTCCACTGTTTAATTTAATAAACGAATCTATTAGGTAGCGCCGGCGCCGTAGTGGCGTAGCGTATTCGTATTGGTCCTACAACAGTGGAGCCAACATTACCATTATTTTCAACTTAACCACGAAAAACAAAGGTTCTACAAAATGAAGTTCACACCCAAATCTACGACCCACATCCCACATTAGCATTAGCATACAAATAACCGAATATGACACCGCCCTTGATCCAGAATTCTACTTCACAACGTATTATAATACACACAGAATACTGAGAAACTCTCAAATATTGTGGATTGTGGTTGTAACGCAATATTATCTATATAGTCTTATGTATAATATCTGTTCTTTTGACAGATTTAAACGGTGACGTTCGAAAAGTGCTGTTTTGACGTTCGAAAAGTGCTGATTCTCAGCCTAGTTTGAATAAATGACTTTTGAATTTTGAATTTTGGTGAAATAATTATAATTTGGCTCTTGGCTAAGTAATAACAGCCGCACGGGTCGATCCATCAGGTTAAATTTCGCTAGCCGGAGTTGGTCCGTGGATAGGTGACCATCTTAACATACCGAGACTCCTCCGTGCCTCGGAAAGCACGTTAAGCCGTTGGTCCCGGGTGTCATTCGTGGATCTTTGACAGTCGTTACGGGTCGTCAGAAGCCCGAAAGTCTGACATCCAGTCTTACCAAAGGGTATCGTATTACCCAGTTGCTGGGTTGTGGAGGTCAGATAGGTAGTCGGTCCATGTAAAATACTGGTATTCAGCTGCATCTGGTTAGACTGGAAGCCGACCCCAACATAGTTAGTGAGGCACACAATACCGTTTTAAGCTTTCTCTGTTTTATTTGTTTTTTGTGTGAATATTGTGTGCCTTGATCTGAGTCAAATAAATTTATTTTCTTTCTTTCTTTCTTTTAGTTGGGAAAAGGCTAGGCAGATTGATGGTATTGTTTATGAGCATGAGGTCCTGGGTTCGATACCCAAGTCGGGTAATGTTTTGGGTCGGGTTTGTCTATCTAGAATTTCTCATTATCAGCCTGGGGTCTGGATTTGTGCCCGGTTGATGGCAATAGGCTCGCCCCTGTCTTAAACATAACTGGGGAAATGTGGGTGTACTATGGGAACAACTCTGCCTAACCCTTCGGGAAAACAAGGCGTGATGTTATGTATGTTAATGTATTTATTGTATATTTAATTTATTGATTGTTGATTTGGTAGTGCATATTTATTGCATGCTGTCTTCCTGGTAATTTTTAACCTGTCCTGTGAGATTTAAGTCGGTAAGAGTCCCAATTACTAACTCCTTCGTTGCCTTCCCAACCCACAGATAAAGACGAGGATTTCCCACGGGTTTCTCGTCGTCTAACATAAAATACAGTCCTACCGTGTATTGTATTGTATAACGGGCTGCGTGTCCGCAACTCAGACCAAATAAAAACCAAGACTTAGCGCTGCGAACATACAGTGAAGCATGCCAAAATCTACACCTCCGCTATGTACATATAATCAAACTACACTTCACTAAGTGCACACATGTTTACGAAACCGGCATCACATCACTGTTAAGAGGGAACAGGGCCTGCGAGGAATTTGAAAAATAGGTATTTGAAGAAACTATTGCTGTCTTCTTACCTCAAGTCTGCCCCCGTATAGTGCGATAGGGATAGCTACAGCTCAGACCAATTATATCACAAAAAAAAAAAATTGACGGAATCAACGATTCGTATTCCCCTTTTTTCTCCTCGAAAACTGAACCGATTCAATTATTTTTTACATAAAATTTTTAAGAAAGAGTATTGCTATGTTAAAAACTTAGAATTTGTCTGATACTCCTCTAATCACGGTGGTAAAAATGGGGCATTTTTGTAATTTTTGGAGGGTCATGGTTTTCTGTACCAATAAGTTGCCGAAAAAAAGGAAATAACAGGGACGTGACTACAGCAGACCTTGATTTTATGAAAAAAAAAATTAAATTGCTCTAGAGACATTATTCAGGAATAAAAAAGGGGAATACATTTGTGTGGAGAATCGCAGGCCCTGTTCCCTCTTAACAGCGCTAATCGCTGTCTTGGTTTTTTATTTGGTGCGAGGTCCGCAACTCCGCGCGTATTTTGCGTACGGCTGTCCTACCGCGAACCCCATTTATCTATAGAATCGGAGAATGAATCAGAATCGAAGTTATGTGGTCTCAAAGGTGATTCTATTTGACTGTCCGTTTGGTAAAATTTCAGGGCAAGAGCATATAGTATTCTTGTCTTGAACAACCAAGTAACTTACTAGGCAGCAAGAGCAATATGCGCCGCGGTTTGACATAAATCATTGTTTAGTAACACGTAACTATTTGGATGAATGGAGAAGAGAGTATTCAAGTGTCTCCAACATAAGCTGCTAATCAAAATATTGTAGGTTTTCATGTGGCAATTGAAGCCAATTTACGAATAAAAGTACCTGTGTATAACAACATTTATTTCTAAAGAATTGTTGTTTTAAAAACCTTATCTATGAGGATTTTACAAAATATTTTAACATCTGTTGCCTTGTACATTCAACATGAAGGCCGTACGGCAAGCACTCATGAGATAAATACTTTTTGGGAGTAAATTTGAACCTTACGTCAATGGAGTAAGAACCATGGTGTTTCAGTTCATTCAGAAGCGATAAAATCATGAGATAATGTCGAAAGATGAATGATTGTAAAATGTATTTTTATGTAAAAGGTACTTATTGGAAATCACATGCTTTTCAGTCTCAGGTTTGATTTCACATGACAACTAGGTAAATTAAATGGTTAATTCTATAAACAGGATACTGGAATCACTTTTACATGTCATATTAAAAATATATAAAATAATAGCTAGATGAGTTCGGCGTTTCCTATCTGACTACTCCGAGAAGAAAGGCCGAAACCAACTCAGAGGTCACAGTTTCTTTTAAAATCCAGAGATAGTCTTGGTCAGGCCATATGAGGACCATGTAGATTAGTGTCTGAAATGATCTTTTGAGGAAAGAACCACACAGATTTGAGTGGACCTGTACAGTCAGTGCAAGTAAACTATAGACTACTTTCTAGATTTATAATTTATTATAAGCTTAACACATATATTAAAAGACAATGCCTCTTTTCATTTACTTAAATAATAACAAAATATTATATTATATATAGGAGAAATATCTTCCATTTTATTGGCGGACACGAGATTCAACCAAAATCAAACACATCGCCATTTTCAACCGTATTTGCATACCGCGATGCACTAACTGTCGCTTCACCTCCTTCCATACCTAAAGATTTGCTTATTACCGCGCCTTAAGTAGTGATTACTGAGCAGTGGTGACCCAGTGGTATCGGCCCCGACTAACGAGTTGTAGGTCGTGAGTTCGAGAACAGACAGGCACTTTACTTTGTGTATTTAATTTCATCACCACTGCTTTCAAAACGGTGAAGGAAAACATCGTGAGGAAACTGGCATGTCCTAGAACCAAAAAAATCGAAGACATGTGACATCTACCAACCCGCACTGGGCCCGCGTGGTGGATTATGGCCTCCTATCTGGGAAAGGGATTTAACAGAGAGGAGGCCTGTGTCCCAACAGTGGGTCAAAGTCAAAGTCAAATCTTTTATTTCAAATAGGCCCTTATAAGGCACTTTTGAACGTCAAAATTTACAAAAAAGTTGAATTGATTCTAGTCGCCCATTCCAAAAGGTAGTTTTCGCATGGAGAAGAATGGGCAAGAAACTCCGTGGGAACATTATAGGCTGATTATGTACATAGATTATGGCTTAGACAACCTGCCTTGAAGATCGCCTGTCGAACCTGACTCGAATTTCGAGTAACGAACATGACGCGAGCCAGTTGAATTGAACTACTGCGGTTCCGCTGCTATGGTTTCGCGGCGGAGGTGTGCTACCGGCGTTAAACTACAGGGCATACGGGAAAACAAAAAAGTTTCAATACATATTATGATAATATTCTAACTTAATATTATAAATGGGAAAGTGAGTTTGTTTGTTTATTTGTTACGCTTTCACGCTAAAACGGCTGGACGGATTTGGATGAAATTTGGCACATGGATAGACTATAACCTGCAGAAGGACATAGGATACATTTTATCCCGATATTTCCACGGGATCGAGACCTATGCGGGTGAAACCGTGGGGCGAAGCTAGTAGATCTATAAATGAATGGAATCAAAGTCTAATCAAAATCACCTTATCAATTTAGCAATAATTGTTATTTTAACCTTGATACTAATTTAATTAAGTAGTGATTTTCCCAACACCGGTTATCTGAAATATGTATGTCATTAGCTTTTGTTTGATAATATTATATTTTAATGAATGTTTATTTTGGCCCATTCAGAAGTCTGAATAGTGGTGGTACTGAGGGCCTTATTATACTTTTTATAGACGTTGCCCCACACTAGGAATTTCTCCTGTGTCGTGGGTGCGTTTACAAACATATAATCTCTCATACACAAACGGCCAGATCCGGAACAACTAATTGTAGGTCATACAAATATTTGTTCCGTGCGGGAATCGAACCCGCGACACGCAGCGCAGCAGTCAATCGCTTAACACTACAGTACACGCGCCCCTTTTTTTTACTTGAGTATACGCGTGGCCTACTATGGTAGGCCATTTTAAAATATCAATAACTTGTATATTCCTAATTATTTGAATAAAACAACAAATGATTTATTAAAAGGTGTTTATTTTACTTACTTTTAGAACTTTACTTTTTAGATATTTTTTTAAGAAAGTATTAATAATAAACAATTTAGTAAATATATAAGAAAATTACCAAAAAGTGCACTTCTGAGATCAACGTAACTTTTATTAAACTTAAAACTAAACTGTATTTCTATTTTCTTTGTTTTCGTAGCATTCAGGACACACTACTGCTTGGTGATCGGGACAAATCCATTTATTGCAAGTCTTGCACCACTTTTTTGTCGACGAATTATCCATTATGTAATCGGATATATAAAGCTGTAAAAAAAAACTAAAATAAGCAAGAAAAATACATTGTACAATTTGTACCCTATATATAAATAGTAACAATTGAATATACATACATATAAATGCATTATTAATAAGTAGAGCATATTATAATAGCGTTATAAATCGATAATACATCAAAAGTTACATACCTGAATTTGGTACGCCAATACACGCGCGGACTACTTTAGTAGGCCCACGGTTTTGGCGCCAAATTACTTGTGCGTGCGTCGCGTACGGGGTGGCGCGGGGTACTGAGGTTGTGACAAATATACCAGACGAGGCTTACCTGGAATCACTAGTTTCTAGCGCGCTATACTAAAAAGTTATTGCAAAAAGAGTTACCCTGGTCTACTATAGTAGGCCGCGCGTGTACTGTAGTGTTAACCACTGCGCCAACCATGCCGTCAAATCGTCGTATTCATGAAAAGAGGAATTTAGCTGCTGGCTAATGCGTCTTGGCGAGTTTTTCGCTAGAGCCTCGTTCGTCATTCAGCTAGGGCACCGTGTGCAGGTGAGGTTGACTCGGTGACTTGGGTGACCAGAAGTTCAAATATCAATTGTGACTTTTTTAATTTATATATTTTTTACGAGTTTATCTTGGAAACTACTGACATCGGTGAGGGAGGCCTTTGCCCTGGTGTGGGACAATAATAGGCTGTTATTATTAATGTTAATTTTGATCTAAATTTATTATTATTTAAGTTATTTATGTTAAAAAGATGTCGTTTATCAACAGTTGAACAAACTTTTCATGACATTGCGTACTTATAGTGGAAGTAAAAGTAACAATGATTGTCATTAATCTACAATAGGTACCTACACATAACACACTGTCATCAATTCATTAACTTATCATCTATTAAGTACCTGGTCGACCGAGCTCTACTCGGGTGAAAATAGATAAACATATCGTCCAGGTATACCAACGTTGTATCACATTCCCATGTCTGTGAAAATAGAGAAAAAGAATTTTCCCAGATATGAGACCTAGCTAGATCGATTTTTCGCCTCCGTAAACCCCGATATTGCAACTTTCATCGAAATCGTTAGAGCC
This sequence comes from Xanthia icteritia, assembly GCA_949128155.2. Taxonomy (NCBI): domain Eukaryota; kingdom Metazoa; phylum Arthropoda; class Insecta; order Lepidoptera; family Noctuidae; genus Xanthia; species Xanthia icteritia. Next base: position 5,846,625 of record OX421942.2, on the reverse strand, counting down.
GTTTTCGAGAACGTGATTAAGTACATATAGGTATATAATAAATGTTGCTCATTTAATAGTAAAAGATAAAAAACATGCTTTATTGATTAAAAAAATAAACTATTTGTACAGAAATAAATCTTATAAAACAGCTCATTGTTTATTATTATTTCTCTATAGAAATCTTGGTACTTTATTAAAAGAAAAAGTGCGCTAACTTTTCCATTTAGATATAAAAATAAGTAGTTCATTGCAATTACCTACAGTAGTCACTTTGCGTAAAATCAGATAGGTATTCTCCATTATTATGGGCGAGGGAACGAGCCGTGAGCTTGTTTATGAGTGCATGACCGTTTTAAGTAGACCGGACCAGGCTGGAGAAGAATTTTACATTAGTTCTCTGAATGTGGGTGAACTATAGGTACACCTCTACCTAACCCTTGAATACAGGCGTGATGTTATGTTATGTTCTCTGGATATCTGGTAACCTTATGATTATAACGTTTCTTACACCGACTGTAAATACTTTATATCTTTGTTTTTGTTATTGAACTTGTATAGACTGTAAAGTTTTATGACCCTTAAAATTTTGCCCAGGTATAGATCGTAACGATATCTACAAAGATCGAAGAATGGCCAAACTTAATTGGCGGTGGAAATTGGCTGAATGCGAGAGGCACAGAACCGGTCGATATGATGACGCTTGGGGGATGCCTATGTCCAGAAGTGGACGTCTTTCGGCTGAAACAATGCTGATAATAATAGTAGGTACTATCTGTTTGTTTATTCAAATTTTTTTTTTCTTTACAAAAGACAAAAATATTTTAAAAGTTAATTTCCCGTCACATTGGTTACTATGAGCATAATACACACATTTGTTTTGCAGTGAGCCGTTTCGGTACATAAACATTTTATAAATACCGATTTACATAATTATGTGGCACTATGCACGAATAAAGAACAAAACTTTACGCTCTTTTTACGTAACACACACTATTTATTATAACGCCGTATACACAATACTTTCACTGTAATTTTATGTTTATTTTTTTTGAATCATAATACTTTTGGAGAACAATGGAGAATACGACCAAAAATCAACACACACTAAAATCAAGTATCAAAACTTGTTTTGTTATTTTTTTTCCTAATTATATTATAAATAATGTACTACACTGAACACCTTTACACGCAAGTAGAAAGAACACTGACGGAGGTGTTCTAAGATAATCACTATCAATTGTTTTATATCAGTAGGCTGAGCTCAGACGGGCGACACTTGAACAATAAGATAACACGGCGAAGAACACTTTGTTTACCTACTCTTCAAAAGATACTTCCTCAAGAATTTAAACAAGCAAGATTAGTTTATGGGGCGCGTTAAAGAGCTTTCATGAGTGTTGATAAGGTAAAGTATTTCTGGCGCACCCTAACTGACTAATATTTATACTATTTTCCTATGACTCGTGCCACGAAAACTATTGGAATAACAAGAAATTCAATTGTTTTTATTGTTGGTTTTCGATAGATAACTAGATAGTATTAGTAAGATGGGCTGGTGTCCACAACTCCACGTCAAAGAGCGTATTTTGCGTACGGAGATAACTAGGTGTCAATACCAATATACTAGGTATCAATACTAATATACTAGGTATCAATACTAATATACTATGTATCAATACTAATATACTAGGTATCAATACTTAGTTATCAATATTAATATACTAGGTATCAATACTAATATATTAGGTACCAATACTAATATACTAGGTATCAATACCTATGAATGCCAAAAGGAGTAGCTATGTTTTTTTTTCTCTAAATACCGTTTTCCGTAAGAAAAAGAGCTTCTAAACTGAAAAAAAAAATACAGGACTTGTCTTTTTTTATTTCCGGAAAAATCAATTCAAGTGTCAAGTGGGGTGAGTCACGGTATATCTACAGATAAATGTTGTTTAAGAAAAGGTTACCTACCTACTCCTCTTAATAGTATTCTTTGTTTCAGTAAACTATTACAAATTATAAACATAATAAAAAGCATTGTGATGTTAAAAACCGGGAAATTTTACATGTTTGAAACACGGAAAAAAAATTACTTTAAGCGAGTGGTTTTGTCTCTTGCTAAATACAGATGAATTGAATAATTAAAATGATGGTTACACATAGTTACAAAAGTAAGTGCTTTGTTTTTTTTGTTTTTTCTTTACAAATGTGAGATAATTTTTCTTGATAGATCGTGAGATTAATAATTTAGGCATTCGTAATAGGTATTCTGTGTGATGGAAGAGAAGAGATTAAAGAATCTGAAATATATTTGTAATGCATCGTTGCATTTAACTTTGCAAGAAATAACAATGATTATTGTTGAACTGTTACCTATTAAAGCTTCCCACAAGCTTTGTAGCAATTTTAAGAATAATAGTTGATAAATCTAAACTAATATTACAAAGAGAAAAGATTTGATTTTTTGTATATATTTTGCAATGGTGTATTTTACGGGGTTATTACATAGGGCGCGGATGACCGTCATTAAGCGGGTGTCTACAAGTCATAACTTGTGATCCCTCATGAAAATTTGCTAATTTTTTATGGATTTGGGGTAATTTTGGTACAAAAAATTTGATTTTTAAAAAGCATTTTTTTTTTCAATTATTGTAATATTTTTTTATTACTTTTTAGTAATTTTATTGCAGGACCTATATGCCCCTGCTAATGTTTTTCCTCCCCTACACGTCAAGTGGGAATGTATTTTTTTTCTCAGTGGAGTATGTGAAAACCATGTTTGGATTCAAGGATCCGTTTGCGAAAAATTAAGCTTTAAAGTGCAAATTTTTGTTAGTCAAGTGTCTCTCCCTACCAGCTATGGTTAGTTTTGAATATGTGAAAATTTTTACGGCAGTAGTATAATAACGAAATTAAAAGGAAAGCTATCACAGCTAAGTAGGCTTTACAAGTTAATAAGTAATAATCGACCAACTTACATTTGCAAGCAAAAACATGTTCTCCCATACATTCCGTATGGGAGAACATGTTTTTCAACTACAAAGTTAAGTTTGTTTTTGCGATAAATTCATCCCAACTACGGAACCCTTCATTGTGCGTGGTCCGACATGCACTTGGCTGGTTTTATTCTTCCATACTTCCTATTACCTAGTCGTCATCTCGGTATTCCTCCTTTCTAGCCATATCATCTGTCACCCATGAAACAATCCAACCATCGTTTCTTCCATAGTTTCAAAATAACAAATCGATAAGTCACTCGTCAAAATCGATGCTTGCCCACCTCTAAAAGAAATTCGTAAGCAAATAATTAAGGCACTGGTTTTTAAGGTAATAAAGGCCAGATGTAGGTACTGACACCTTTGAGATACAATCTTTTATGAATGAACTTTTTCTACAGAAGGTATTTTCTCGTTCATCCGTCGTTTCTTTGGTCTTTTCTTACTCTATAAAGCCCACGTTCATAGTCAAAACTTTCCTCACGACATTTTCCTTATTCCTCTACATCACAAGTCCTTATTATGACAACTGATTTCCACACAACTTATTTATATTATGGTATTACTCAAAAAGACAGTCCAATTAATAAATATAATAGATATAAAACCTACAGCTAAGCAATAATAAAGCGTAAAATTCTTATTTCATCTAAGGTTCTTAACCCATTAATTATTCGTCTTAATATTATTACCCACCCACACTTAATTTATTGAAATAATAACCAAAAGACGGGTATTCAATATTCTATGAAGTAATTAATTAGTGTTTTAGTAAATTGCTCTAAATTATCAAGAAGCTTTGAACAGAATAAACGCGAGATTATTATATTCAGCCTATTCAAAGTATTCTCCGAAATTAACATCTCAGAAGTTACAATGTATGTAAATGTATTGAAACAATCATGTTCGTAAAGTTACGTTTCAAGATACTTAGCAACAACATGAAACAGTTTCGTTAATATTATAGAAACTAGTAGTAGTTACCTACTAGTAGAATAATATTATTTCTACCAATTTCTACCACAGATCCATATTTCCGTTTGGAGGGCTAGGGTATAGGGTCCAATGGGAAGGCAACTGTCAAAATGGCGCTGTCGTAACATAGTTCCTAACACAAGCTAATAATACTTGACATGAGGTGGTTTTATTTTATTTTTGCGGAAATGTCGCGTTGTTGTGTTCGTAAATATTCCGAAATTGGAGTCCACCATTTCCCGAGAGACCCCAAAATTAGAAGATGGTGGCTCGTATTCATAGCGATTCTTTTTTTATTAAACAGTGTTCGAGGATAAAGGCTCGTACAGACCAGCGCGACGCGACGGCGCGACGCTACTTGAACAATACAATTTCTAAAAAAACTTCACGGTATAACAATAACCGGTGTCGCGTCGCGCTGTCACGTCGCGCTAGTCTGCATGAAGCTTAAGTCAGAAATATTCTGAAGAAAGTGATTATGGGGATGACACTTTCCATAACAAGTACTTTATTAAAAATATTGAAATCACCGAAAATGTCGAAATAGTGATATAAAATCAAACTCTTGCATGAACACTAAGCCCACGTTCGCACGGACGTAATAGAATCGCGGCGATTTTTTTTCGTGCACTCGATTTTCAACGGTCTGTTTAGCGCAGTTTTTTTTTTTTTTTTTAACGTTGCCCGACACTAGGAATTTCTCCTGTATCATGGGTACCAACGTGTTAAGATTCTCAACGCTGGGCTCTACACCGAGAGTTGAAAATCCAGTGCACGAAAAAAAATACGCCGGGACTTTTTTAAGTCTATTACAGGGGACTTAAACATAACAGGTGAAACGTGGGTGTACTAAAGGTTCACCCCTGCCTAACCCTTTGCGGAATACAGGCGTGATGTTATGTCATGTAAATATTTTAGTAAAACTAGTGATAACCCACAAATAACTGCCTAGAATGCTGTGGCAATTTCTTCTGACCGTTCAGAGCGTGGCAAAATGTTTCGCTAGTTACCTACTCTGTGGCCGTATGATTATCATATCTTATGCCATATCATTCTACCCTTATCACTATCAAATCCTCTGTCAAAACACACAATCCAACGACAAAGTGCGACAAAATGTCGCCACGTGTGAACAGAGCCTTAGCCACTGTAATGAGACAAAGATCAATCGGTATGCAAGAGTCGACACGCTTGTTGAGCGTTACAAAAATATTACTTAATTTAATTGGAAACATGTAAGCGAGTTTAATCAATTATAACTTGTATGTTATGTAACCGGGAAGTAGGTACACTGTGGACGTAGGTAGGTTTGCATGTGTATATAACCATGGACTATGTGGAAGGTCATGCCCGTTTGTAAATATGTGAGCACCATGTGTCTATCACATAATTAGTTTATCTGTTGTTGCTTCATTTTTCATTCTTAATTCTTTTTACCTATTGTGGTATAATAATTTTATTCTAGGTGCATCGTCCTCACATATAATTATATAACTAATGTACTTATACAAAATATTGTAAAACATTTTAAAAGAGTAACGGTGGAGTTTCTTGCCCATTCTTCTCCATACGAAAACTACCTTTTGGAACTAGACTAGAATCAATTAATTTTTTTTTGTAAATTTTTGACGTTCAAAAGTGCCTTTTTTTTTTTTTTTTTTGGGTGGGAAATTATCAAATAACTTCTCCCGCTCTGGGTGGAGCGGGAGGGCGTGTCAGACTCTTACTGACTAAAACCCACCCGTGTTCCTTCCGTTGCCTGTACGTTGCCAGGGGCCACGGTTTCGGACTTTCCCGCAACCCCGGCAGACGTTCAAAAGTGCCTTATACGGGCCTATTTGAAATAAATGATTTGACTTTGACTTCGAAGACTCTTTCTGTGCATGGGTCTGTATATGATGAGAGTGGACGAGAATTAAGCACATCACTATCCACAGCCCAGGTTCACGCACTGCTGTAATGCTGCGGCCTCTCTTTGTGGATTAAGAGGCTGACAACAACCAAAGGGCGGTCACTGTCGGACTGCATAGAAAAGAGAAGCGCGATGACACAGCATTAATATATTACAAAGTATGATGCAATTATCTATTAACAAAACATCTATTGATTGGACTAAAACATTAAAACACTATTAGGGTAATATATTGATTGTAGAATAATTTGACAAACAATCACATTGATTGCATGTATATGGTTTTTAATCGTTAAAATAATTTTTTAGAGGTATCTTCGTGTTTTTTTTCTGTCGTATCAAATTAGTTGTATTATGTTTTTAACACACTAATATCTTACTAGCATATATCCTGAGGCTTATCATATATTTTTTAGGCATTATAAAACTTGCGTTTAGGTCCTGTAGTCCCCTTAAGCTCAGTTGAGTGTAATTAGAGATAGATTGGGGAGGCCTAGTTGAAAGAAAAGAAGGTCCAGATGAAAACCAGGGTCAGGCACTAGTTAGCTGGCATTTATGCACATAATACTATTTTTTGTTTTTTGTTTTTGTGTGAATATTGTGTGCCTTAACCTGGTTTAAATAAATTTATTTTCTTTCTTTCTTTATTTATTTATTTTATTATTTAAGAACACACAGAAAAATAGATACAGATAAGACATAATCATAATTATCTGTACAAAGGTACTGCTTATTTTTTAAGAAATTTCTTCCAGCAGACCTGCGATAGGAGAAATGTGAAAGAAATGTAGACAATAGTGTGTGAGAACAAGAAGAGAAAAATATAAATATGCGAAGTCTTAAACTAAAATATTGAATAAACCTACAAGTATAACGTAATAAATTAACATATACTTAAATAAATACTTAGAGCTTAAATATATAAATATACATACTATAGGTATATAAATACACATATATATCACAGTTGAGAGGAAAGGTAATGCTCTTTTACTCGATATTTGAATTGTGAAACAGTTTTTAAATCACGAATGCTAGGCGGAAGTGAGTTCCACAACCTTACTGCATGGACAGAGAAGGAATAGGAATAGTGGCTTGTTTTATGAGGATGAGATTTAAGGAGGGATCTAAGGTGTGATCTACACGGTGCGTCACTAGGGCGAGCGTAAGAAAAACGCTCACGCAGGTAGGAAGGATAAGACGGGTTGTGTAAGACGTTGAAAAGGAGATCAGATCCGAGTGTTCCTGCGAAGGCGGATTGGGAGCCTCTTGAGTTCCTTGCGAAGATGAGAAACATGGTCATACTTCTTTCTTTGTTTCTGTTTGCCTATTTTCAGCAGTGAATTGCTAGAGGCTTATGTTGATTACCGTTACCGTCATTGGAAAATTAGAGGAAGCAAGAAACCACAGGGGGTGTTTATTAGTTATGTTCAAACTCAAACTCAAAGCATTTATTTCAAATAAACCAATTACAGGCACTTTTGAATTGTCAAGGGGTCGGTCAATCAGAAATATGAAGCTAGTCGCCCATTCCAAAGCGTAGTAGGTACCTATGGACAAGAACGGGCAAGAAACTCCACGGACCCCTTATTTAAATCAAAATATGGTTACATCATTCATGTTAAAGTTATACATGTGAGAACGATGCAAAACATTAAAAGCGTCCGTTAGAAATAAAAATAAAAACTAATTCAAACATTAAATTAAATTAAAATCGCCGTGGCAGCTAAGAGATGACCAGTCCCTACTGACGGCACCCGTTCACGAACATGACGCATGGATTAGCACCATTCAGCTCAAGCATTTTGAAGGGAGCTAAATGATCCAACACACGCGCCACCGTCAGCGAGACATTAGAGTGAGCATGACATACTCTCAGCCGCCAGGGCACATTCAAGTCAATGTAAGACATATCTAGTACCTAAATGGTAGTTTTAGAGTCGGTACATAGTACTCACACATGTGCATCATCATCATCTCCTTCCTTGTTACTTGGGGTTGGCACAACACTTTGTCTTCTTCCACTCTCCGCTGTCAACCATCATGCTATCATTCACTCCCTTTTTTTCTTCATATAATTCCTCGCACAATACATCCATCTTTTCTTAGTTATGTTTTTCATAGGAGTCTAATTTATTTTCATATTTGTCACGAGTTTAGTAACTAATTCATTCAACTTCTGATGATTCTTAATTTAATCTATATGGTTATGCATTTGGTATATCAGATGAAATATAACTCAATAGCTCACGGACCTGTGTATTATAAACTTATTACATTGATAAGAAGAAAACAGAGGTACCGAATCCAAAATCCAATGTGCGCTTTTATAATGTGACGATATTATCGTGGATATCAACGCCACGTCCATAAAATGTATAGAAATACGTGCACGTTATAACGTTATCGTGGGACGGAAATTTAAAAGCGTTTCATTTATTTCCGTACATTTTACTTCCCTGTGTTATAGTGATGCCGTGACGTGAACGTCCACGATAATACCTTCACGTTCAAATTACAATCTCTTCTCGTATTTTAACCAGCATTCATACATTATATTCTGCAGAAGAAAACAATGATAGTAAAACATTAAAAGATCAATAAGATTGAAATAATTAAATCATCATCTGCCAAGCCTTTTCCCAACTATGTTCAGCTTCCAGTCTAACCGGATGCAGCTGAATACCAGTATTTTACATGGAGCGACTGTGTATCTGCCCTCCACAACCCAGTTACACGATACTCCTTGGTAAGACTGGTTGTCAGAGTTTCGGGCTTCTAACGACCCGTAACATCGAGATGGTCACTCATCCACAGACCAACCGTGGCAAGCGTAGCTTAACCTGATCGATCGACCCGTGTGGCTGTTATTACTTAGCTACGAGCTCCTCTATATTTTGTATACCTATAATATAAAATATGGTTGTATTTTGTAATTGTTTGTCTCTTCGTTATTTAATTTTGTCATTATATACCTAAAATATTCTATTTTTTATAATAAATTAGATTTGTTACAGCTGTAGTGGCAATCATGTCATTTGGTCTAAATAGCTTTTATTTTTATTATTTGATTTTGCTTTTATATACATAGATTCCTTTCTTTTAGATTTTGTGAATGTGAGAACGTTGTAGGCTTAACAGACTGTAGATCTGTCGACCATTTTCTATCTTGCTAAGTACCTGGTACTTGTTGATAGGCCTGCACTGTCCTCTCATACCTATTAACACTGTAATTTGAAAACATTGTAAATACCATTTACTTTTATGAGAGTAACCGTGGAGTTTCTTGCCGGCTCTTCTCCATAGAAAACGACCAATTGGAACCATGCACCTAGCTTCTGACGTTTCATAAGTGCCCTTGTAGGATTATGTGAAAAAAAATATTTTGAATTTGAATTTGAATTTGAATTGGTACTTCACGCACTTTTCTTTAAAAATAAATAGCAATGAAATTAAAATACGTAAATCAGACAGTACTTGCCTACTTTCAAAAGTTTATTGTTCATGGAAGGAAATTCTAGTTTTATTTACGGCTGTTATTACGTAGCCACAAGCTTCGTTTGAAAAAAAAATACAAAAAAAGAATAAAGCAACCCGACCCGAATCAATATTTAAAAAATATGTTAAAGAGAGGCAGAGAGGCGCTGATTACGCATTATATACCGTTTACAAACAAAATGGAATGTATGCTTATGGCATACTTTATTAAAAAAAAAAAAAAAAAAAAAAAACAAGAAAATCCACTGAATTTCAACACAAAATAATGAGCGCTTAATTATTTATTTTTGCGTTTGGTATGGTGTGCGATTATACCTATAACGGGTATAAAACACTCTTAACGAGGCTGAGAGTCTAAGTCTAGTCTGTTCTACATTTTTTTTTTTAATCTGGACCGTACCTTGGAACCGTCTGGTTACTGAGATATTTCACGTTAAAGTTCCAATTTTTTTTTGTTATTTTACGAAAACAATTTTCAATGTCGACGAACCCTGTACTTTGCATAAGTACAATGTTTTGCGTTCGTTACGATACGCACAACTGTAAACAGCGACTTTTCTCTCTAAAAGTTGTTTCCCAGCGATTATTTTTGCACAAAGTTACTTAGTTTGATGTTGGGTCTAGAAACATGAAGTTTTACGGAACGGAAGTATGGAGACGTCAATACGACAACTAATGAAAACACCGGCAATACTTGGATGAAAGGAGTACTTATGAATTGTCAAATAAATCCTAATATCGATACATCAACAGTTATTTTTTAAACAAATTAAATAGTAGTGATGGGCCGCCTATGAGTTTTGCCAATCTTTGACTAGCTTTAAGGCGCTACCCAAGCAGAGACACCGTAAAACGTCCACTTTTTCGTCGTACTGTTAGTCGTAATGCTACCTATTACAAGCCAAAAAAAAATACAGTGTATAGTCAAGGGTATAAAAAAAGTTTTATACAAAGATAATAATTAATATAAAAATCTAGCAGCTTGAAAAAAAAACCGCAAACAAGAACCCGAAAAAACTTTTCGTCTCGAAATGCTCAATATTTTGAGCGACAACTATATTTTTTTTTGTAACTATAAAAAAGGAAAATTAGTCAAGTAAAGAAATATGTAAAAATCTTTTAACATATAGGTGTATTTTTTTTTAAAATTATCTTGAAACTGCGATTTATCTTTCATTTTATTGGCGGTCACGAGATTCAACCAAAATCAAACGCATCGCCATTTTCAACCGTATTTGTATACCGCGATGCACTACTGTCGCTTTACCTCCTTCCATACCTAAAGATTTGCTTATTACCGCGCCTTAAGTAGTGATTACTGAGCAGTGTTGACCCAGTAATATCGGCCCCGACTAACGAGTAGTAGGTCGTGAGTTCGAGAACAGGCAGGAACTTTACTTTGTGTATTTAATTTCATCACCACTGCTCTCCAAACGGTGAAGGAAAACATCGTGAGGAAACGGGCATGTTCTAGAACCAAAAAATCGAAGAGATGTGGCATCCACCAACCCGCACTGGGCCCGCGTGGTGGATTATGGCCCACTCCCTAGATATATTTGGTTGAATTTTTGTATGCAGACTGGGAAGGTCATTAGATATACGAAGTTCGGTTTACTGTCGTATTGACTTCTCCACCTTTTACATTAAGGAAGGATTTAAAAAAAATATCCTCTAATTGTATTAAATAGTGGATGATTTGTGTGGAATTTTAGCATTATTGCCTATGAGTAATTTATTTATTTATTTAATACTTCAAGCACGCAAATGTACAGAGGACTTAATGCCATAGGCATTTTCTACCAGTCAACCTTCGGGTGATGCAGAAACAAACAGTGGTAGGTGCAACAGAGATTTGAAGACTTTTTTATATTTAAATATAAAGATATACATACCTATTAAAAACTATAAATATACTATATACACCTAATTATACATAAATATAAGTACACATAAGACAAACAATGGGAAAACATTACCGTTGTGATGATACTGCCAGCTTCTTGCGAATATGCTCGCGAACTTTAATTCTAAAAGATAATCGGTTGGTCGCCATCCTGATTTCCTGGGGGAGTGCATTTCACAGAGAGATAGACTGAATGAAGAAGGAATAGTGAATGAAGTCTGTGCGGTGAGTGGGACATTGAAGAAGACGATTGTGAGGTGAACGTAGATTTCTATTGTGGTAATCCCATCGAGGATGCGGCCTGTTACTTAATAAACTAACTTACTATCCAAAATAGGCCTGGAATAATCTAGAATCCAGCTATCTAGCTACTGTCTGACAAATTATCTGGGGAGGTTGTATTGTGAGTAGGGTTGTCAACTAAATACTCAGAAATATATTTCTGAGGAAAAAAGAATTGTAGGCAAAACTACTATATTTTTATTTTAATACAAAACGGGGAGATGACCGCAATAGGGCCAGTATGGTAGGTATCTCATAATAGCTGAATGGTATTTTTTTACCCTAATTTAGGGTGTAATAATTATTAGATATGATATGAGATATTTATAAAAAATAAGTAATTAATAAAGGCTCAAAGTTGCAAAAAATATGCACATATATTTTTTTAATACGTATGTTTGAGGTATAAGGAACAGTGTGTAAAGTTCACTCATCCTCTATAGAAAAGGGAGGATCCTCCGACCAGTCGGGTGTCGTGTCTGGCTAGCAACTACCCAATGGTTGAAGTCGGGAGCTTGTATATATGTCGATCGCGCGGTAAACTCTAATTGCGCGATGCAGGATTTATGTCACGTCAGGTCTTTTGATGCGTAGTTCGCTTGTGGCGATATTGATGCCGCCACATATGCATATTTTTTGCTATTATAGTTTACTGTATTTTTCAGACAATGGCTTCGAAAATACCATATTTGATATAAAAAAAGTTGGCAACCCTAATTGTAAGTGACAAATGGCGGTAGTTTCAACATAAGCGCTTAATCTTGACTGATATAAACCCTGAACACACGTGGCTACTAAACTTGGTTACTAAACTGTACCGTATTTGTCTGCCTATGGTTGACATTTAGGATAATTCTTAACTGCACCCAATTGCGTAAATGCAATCACAATCTGAATTATGGTGAATGTGGTGCTAATTCATTGCTTCATAATATAAATATTCGAAAAATTTGTCTGCTCAACAACGTAATTATTGTAATGAATGTTGTTGAACTGTCAAAATTAAAGGCCATTGCTACTGTTACTGTGCTACGCAATTACCCCGTGGTTTTTATGTTGTCCTAGTCACTACAATATTAGGTAAATTGTAACCTTGAAATCTCGAAAAAAATCTGCAGAATGTACGGAGCAGCAGATTTGTTTTTGCGATTTCAGGGTTTATTATAGTCACCGTTTCAACAAACTTTTAGGTATCCCCCCTTTTTTTGTTTTTTGGTTGGGACATTATCAAATAACTTCTCCCGCTCTAGGCGGAGAAGACTCTTACTGACTAGAACCCACCCGTGCTCCTTCAGTTGCCTGCACGTTGCTAGGGGCCTCGGTATCCGTGTCGGACTTTCCCGCAACCCCGGCAGTTCAGGTATCCCCTTATACCTAAAAGTTGTTCATAATGGTGGGTAAATCACCCCTTCTGTGATTTTTTGTTATTTATTAGTTATTACACCTTGTAGATAAGAAAAGGGTAGGCAGATGAATCGAATTGGCATTTGCAGTTTGTTGCTTAGTAGTTTTAGTAATTGAATTCGTCACGGCCTCAGAGGTCAATCACCTGCAGTAAGCACAGTAAGAAACCAATAATGATGCTTTATTGATTGAAATCAAGAATAAAATGTTCTTTGACGAATCAAAATGATGGTTGCAATTCGTCATAAGACATGCGTCAATCTTCGACACAGCATAAAAACAGTGCGTTTATTATAACTTGTCCCGTGACGCGATTGGTAGCACTGAATTTTGCAGTCATGTGATTGGTAGTACTGTTCTGTCAGTCGCCATTTTGAACTTTATTAGTATTGAAACTAAGACAGATTTCATGCAAAATTCAAGGCTACCAAACACGTCACGGGTCAAGTTATAATGAACGCACTGTAGATATGAAAACAATTTTAAAATTGTCAAAGCTGTAATTAAATTCGAATAAAAGAAATGAATGAGGCGAATCAACATCGTTTTCATTGATTTTCGAAAATACTCGTTCTACTTTCTCTGAAATAAAAACGATATGCATGACTGCAACGCGATGCTTGTTAAAAATACTGGTTGATTGGTTGAAAATAAAATAAAACGAGCATATATCGAAGTTCCTTCATAAAGGTGCCGCTCCACAGCAGCTAAGCTTCGATTTTTATGAAAATTTAGAGGGATCAAGACTGCGGCCCACGGCCACGCTACGCACATGTGCATGGCTGGCAAACAAAAGAACCGCGCTATCGTAGCATACCTCTCCGTGCACATCCTACGTAGCAGTGGACGGTCAACTTAAGAGAGAACAGGGCCTGCGAATCTCCATACAAATGTATTCCCCTTTTTTCTTCCTGAATAATGCCTCTAGAGGATTCATTTCCCTGTTATTTCCTTTTTTTCAGCAACTTATTTGTAAAGAAAATATGACCCTCCAAAGATTACAAAAAATGCTCCATTTTTACCGCCGTGATTAGAGGACTACCAGACAAATTCGAAAAGTTTTTAACATAAAAGAAAATGATAGAAACCTAGACATACTCTTTCTTAAAAAAAATATGTAAAAAATAATTGAATCAGCTCTGTTTTCGAGGAGAAAAAAGGAGAATACGAAACGTCGAACTCGTCAATTTTTTTTGTAATATAATTGATCTGAGCTGCAGCTGTCCCTATCGCACTTTATGGAGGCAGACTTGAGGTAAGACGACGGCAATAGTTTCTTCAAATACCTATTTCTCAAATTCCTCGCAGCCCCTGTTCCCTCTTAAGTCTGATTGGGAAAAAGGGATATTCTTCATCATCGCGCCAGTTTTCTCGGAGGTTGACACTCTCACAGTGCGCTAGATATGTTATTAAGTCCCATATAATAGAGGGTAAGTCTATTGTCATACATTTCTTGAAGGAATATTTCTCAATCAGACTCGAGTATCGAATGTACTCGTGATAGGACTTACGACCACCAGACCAACGTATCAGTCAAATCACGTTACTAAACTTGAAAAATATAACAACTGAATGGCTGAAAAATATGTAATAGGTAGGTAATTTGGTACAGGGAGTTCCCTGCGGCTTATTGGTGATTCACCCGAATTTACTCGCCCGAAACGGGCGAATCGACACGCTTAAATAATATTTTTGTTTTTTGTACAAATAAATTAACTTCGTTCAAATAGACTCAAAAAAAAAATTATTTAAATTGTCGTTTCGCCCGTTTCGGGCGATTAAATTCGGGCGAATCACCAATAAGCATTCCCTGCCTAATTAGAACTGTGACATCATATTTTTTCAACCAGCAGTGCTTAAATAAACAGGCAATTAGCGTTCAAGTTTTGCTACCTCATTTCTAAATAATAAAACAGACGTTCATTAAAAACAACAATGTTTAGTTTTAGATGGAAAATGAAGTCTACAATAAATTCGCTGTTTCCAGTTTTATTTAATCATTTATGTACACATAATATAAACAGCTGTAATTACGATTTATAAACAGACAAGAAGAAAATTTATTTAAAATTTTAGAATTTGCATGTCATTATGTTATGATTAAATATGCTAAGCTACTAACATTATCTACCATTTTAAGAACTTTGTAACCATAATTATTTATCTGCAAATAAATCTTTGACTTTGACTTTGAAAAGAACAGAAAAATACGCTTATTTCTGAAGAAATCTCTTCCAGTATACCTGCGATAGGAAACAAGATAATGAGATGTAGACACCGTGTGTAAGCCCAGGTTCGCACGGGCGAATTTTTATCGCGGCGATTTTTTTTGCGTATCGGATTTTCGACGCTTGGCTTATCTGCATTTGAATATCCAACAGTGTGTTATCTTGACGCGCTAGGATATGCGCTCTATTGGATTCTCAACGCTCGGCTCAATACCGAGAGGTGAAAATCCAGTGTACGACAAAAAATCACCGCGATAAAAATACGTCGATTAAAGTAAAATACATGAAATCAAAAACAATTCACTTAATTTCCCATGCATCATACTCACTTTCATTCTATATTTTACTCATTTAGGGGAGGAATTTTTAAAAATCCTAGCTTAGTTCTCACCTTCGTTATGAAATTTAATATGCTAAATTTCATGGTTTTAGACACAGCAGTTTAGGCTGCCTGTTGTCCGTCAAATAATTTAAGATTTTTATCTAGTAGCATGGTATCTTCATTATGAAAATAATACCAACTACTAACTTCATATCTAAGCAGTTTGAAAATAAAATCCCGTGAACACGATGACCACATATATTATGTTACCGCCCCGGTTCTATACCGGCCGAGCGCTGCAAGCAGAAATAGTCCTTACGGTGTATAGATATGAACTTCTTCGATGGTACACTATCGAACCTTAATTACCACACAAAAAACAATACAACGACATTTCCACAGAAAATGTCGTCTCATCTTCATTACACACCATGTGCAAATTACAGACGTATTGCGGTTATACAAATACAATGGAAGCAAACCGAAATGTGCGCAGATAATTGATGTGTCAGAAGCACTGGGGATGCATCGTATTCACCGCGGACTGTGCCTTTACAATGCCCTGTAGTGTACGAGTAATATGCGAGTTACACACCGGGACAAATTAATTGCTGTTTGTTTTTGTTTCGGTTTTGTGTTTGTTTTTTTTGTAACGGTTTTCTTTTTCTTTCTTGAGTTGGTGAAGATTATCTTATTACAAAATACATACATGTAACGTAGTAGAATACGCTAGGACTACTCCTAGCGTACTCTACTACTTAGCAAATGTCTGCAAGTTGCCAAGTATCTCTTGAAATTGGATAAGAGGCTGCAGAATTTATGTAAGTACCTATGTTGACGGGTTTTTCAACGGAATATTTTATGATAATTATTGTCCATTACCCAATATACCCAATCATATATACAAGAGCTCATCTAATTGAAAAAATAAATAAAATAAAGATATTAATTACATACAGCTTTCTATGTACCTTTGTCCTGTGATTCACAGACTCCATTAAAGTTCTTAACACGTAAGTATGAGAAATTGAAGCGTCGAGCTTCATACATATTCCGATACCGCAAATAAGTGATAGCTTGTTAACGTTCCAATGCCGAGTAAATGATGGTTAATGAGTTAATCGTCATTAATGCCGTTTTAAATCGGCTGGATTTTAAAGAGACATGATTGAGTGTCGGTTTGTTGTTTACTCAGATCGATTAAGTTAATTCGATTGTTTGCATTTTTATGATTTATTGGAACACGATTGAAAAAAAAACCGCGCATAAATGAATGGAAATATTTTTTTCTTTGAATTTTGTTGGGGTAAAAATGGTTGCCTTCATTATTTTGCACGTGTTTCTACAAATATTGTGTGTCTAAATAAATAATAGCTTAAGTAATTTTGTATGTGCTAATAAATTACATGCCTATAATGGATTTCATATACCTACTATAAGTACATATTAACTCCACGATTTGAATATTTGAACAATACTGCTGAATCTTTCACGTCCTATGCTAATATAACTTCATTTGACTAAATCATTGTACAGTTTGCAGAACGAAGTAGCAACGTAGGTGATAATCAATGTGCGAGGGACTAGGCTAGAGCCGATATTCATGTGGTTCAGGTGTTAATTCTATACAGGCTGAAATTTAATTCACTGGCAATATTTTAACCACGTATTCTAACCATTATACTTCTTCATTTAGGCTAACAATATAGAAAAAAAAGACGTCGAAAGACGTCCACTGCTGGACATAGGCCTCCCCCAAGCACCGCCACTTCGACCGATTCCTGCGGCCTTTGCAAGGTCATCGGTCCACCTTGTGGGAGGCCTTCTGGTACGCGGTTGCCACTCCAAAACCTTTCGGCCCCATCGGCCTTCTGTTCTACGAGCAATGTGCCCTGCCCATTGCCACTTAAGTTTGGCAATTCTTTGGGCTATGTCGGTTACCTTGGTTCTCCTGCGGATCTCTACATTTCTGATTCGATCTCGTAGGGAATAAATCGAATTCGAACATGATGTAAATAAATTTGGGTAAATAAAGATTTAAATATATATTTTTTAACTTGTTTATTTAAAATTAAAAAAACATAACACATAACATCTCGCTTTGATTACCCGAAGGTAGGGTTTATAAAAAAAGATAACTGAATTTATTTAAGTTGAATTACCATTTTTTTTTTCGATATTGTTGACCTAAATGAAGAAGTATCATGGTTAGAATAGTGCTTAAAATATTGCCAATGAATTAAATTTCAGCCTGTATTATAAGTATTAGATATACAAACTTCCTAATGAAATAAACTAACAATCGGCCTGGTTTTTTTGTATCGGCAGTTCATATTTTTAGTAGCAAACTAACTTATTTATGTATCCACGATGGATATTGAGCACCGTCATGCGTGCATTGGGAACTTTTGTGTTCATAAATATAGCAACTGAAACCGTTTAAAAACTGGGTAGGTATATTTTTAGCATGTCAGTTTTCTTGTCCTTATGTGTTTGGTGTTTTTCTTTCAGTGTAAATTTCCAATTTGCAATCGGATAAAAATCGCAGCATTTTGTTATACGTGTACGTTAGATTTCCATACGATTCCAAATTGTCCGTGGACAAATTGTCAATCGTCTGCTAAGCGTCTAACTCTTAATCATAGACTATCAAAAGTCTGTTTCATTCTTGATGAGGTTTTTAAAGAATTACCTCACTCATCCTATTTTTAAATGTATTGTCTAAAATAGGTAAGTACCTACTTACCTTACTAGCTAGCGGTTAGCAACAAAAGTTGATTAACAGTGCTAGTTTTACACATCGTCAAAATTTACAGAAAATGATTCGATTCAGTATTCCATTTACTAGCTCAGACTTAAGTGTTTTTCCGGTTTTATTTAAATATTTTTCAAAATAATTTAGATTTAGTAACCTGAAGTGTTAGTCGACTTTTATCCGCATGATTGTATCGAAAAACCTGAACCAAATGTGTTCTTAAGTTAATTAACAACTCCACTTACCGAAGCTATCCACTAAGTAAGCCTACCATGCATGGCTCTAACATGACTATACCCGTAGTCAATTAACCGAACTTAATTAACTTAATCGATAATCGTTAATGTACTCTCTGATGCATGTAGGGCACATTACACTAATTTAAGTTACTTAGCTTGATGTAGGTACAATTATGCACAAAAGCTAAATCAGTGTAGTATGCTATGTCAATAATAATAATGTTATATGGAAAATAATGAATAGATGACATAACTATACCAGGCACAAGCATTGACCACCACGCTTGCTCAAGACGGGTTCGCAAAAGGTATGATGCCTGGGTCAAAAAAAAGAAATTCTATTTAGTCCGTCAGTTAGATAATACGAAAATATTAAACAAATATTTTTTGCTTTATCATATTAATAAAAAAATGACTTAGATACAACGCATTAAAGTTGGGGAGTTGGGGTTGATACGTCACAAGTAAGTATAAAATCTACATACTCGTTACGTCACGGCACATTTTTACTCAATGTATCGCCGTAATCTTTTGATAACTTAAAAAAAGAAAGAATACATGTAGGTATTTTTTTTATAATGTACAAGACGGACAAATAAAATTTTTTCGTCATCATCCCTATTACAGACTTATATAAACTATAAGTCCATATTTCCTCACGATGTTTTCCTTCACTGATGTCAGTAATTTTCCAAAATAAACTCGGCTACATCAATCTGCCTAGCCTTTTCCCAACTATATTGGAGTCGGCTTCCAGTCTAATCGGATACAGCTGAAAAGCAGTATCTTACATGGAGCGACTGCCTATCTGACCTCCACAACCCAGTAACTGGCTAATACGATACCCCTTGGTGAGACTGGTTGTCAGACTTTCGGGCTTCTCGTAACGACTGTCAAAGATACACGAATGACAGCCGTGACCAACGGCTTAACATGCTTTTCGAGGCACGGAGGATTCTCGGTATGTAAAGAGCAACCACGGCAAGCGTGCTTAACCTGATGGATTGACCCGTGCGGCTGTTATTACTCAGTGTCAAGCTCAGAAAGGACATATGAATTGAAAAAGTCACATTGGTGCTGACACGCATAATAATTATCAAAGTTACGCTCACCAATTTGAGCGGTGGGTATATTTTTGTGGCCAAAAGTGTAACAAAAGTATCAAAATCAGACTTACCAATTCCAACAATGGCAATATTTTTTTGCCTGGAAGTGTAATAATCATATTTTTGCCTAACGTAACAATAAAAACAGTTGCTTAACATCAATCGTCACGTTATTGTTACCACAATTTGCACAACATGAATATCTTGCAACTTTTTTTATGTTACTGATTGGCAATCAGACAAACGGCTGACCTGATGAAAGGCGATACTAACTACCGGTAGGCCTGCAACAACTAAAGGAAATGTTAATTCTTGAGTCTTCAGATACAAAATAGACACAAGATGTACCTAGTGTATATATTTAATAGACAGTACCTGGTCGACCACACTCTGTTCGGGTGAAAATAGACAAACATATCATCCAGGTATACCAACGTTTTATCACATTACCGAGGTTGTGAAAATAGAGAAAACGAATTTTCCCAGATATGAGTCAACTCAACTCAATGCATTTGTTTCAATTAAACCATTTACAGTCAGTCAGAAATATGAAGCTAGTTGCCCATTCCAAAGCGTAGTAGGTACCTATGGAGAAGAATGGGCAAGAAACTTCACGGACAATATTTTAAATAAAAAAATTTGTACAAACTATTGGTTACATCATTCATGTTGAAATTATGCATGTGAGAACAATGTTGAAAGACGTGCACGTTTGTATAAGCGTCCGTAATAAAAAGAAAAAAAAAGAAATAACCATTCAAAAATTTAAAATAAATTAAAATAAGCCATGGCAGCTAAGAGATGACCAGTCCCAACTGACGGCGCCCGTTCACGAACATGACGCACGGATCAGCACCATTCAGCTCAACCATTTTGAAGGGAGCTAAATGATCCAACACACGCGGCACCATCAGCGAGATATTTACATGAGACCTAGCTAGATCAATTTTTCACCCAAGTAAACTCCAATACTGCAACTTTCATCGAAATTGTTAGAGCCGTTTTCGAGAACGTGATTACAAATATATATAGTTTAAGAGGTAAACACTTTCTCATTCGCACAAGTAGTGAGGTAGCCGCTGTCACTAATGTCATCTGGATGTCATTATGAATGGCGGTTAAAGGTACAAAGTGGAGTGTCCTTGCACGAGAGGCTTGGTGTGTAGTGAACCAGTGTGTGATGTAATTTACTTAAGTACGGGATCAACAGGATTCTACAAGTTATGGACCTGGCACTCTTTAAAACGGAATAAAGCGTCGCTTTCTGGTGTCAGACAATTTGTGTGAACTTTCATAGTTATAGCAATCATACAAATCATTTGAATACTCATGTTTTTCTGGCCGCTTGTGTGGTTATAAAATGGATTTTGGGCACTAGACGGCCACGACTCCGGTCAGTAATGGCCGTCTAGTATGGTCTGCGGCCGTTGCGACAAAGTACGTGATTCGTATCAGTTTCTTTCTTTACGTTGACGCTGCGACCACTGGTCATGATTGTGACCGTCTAGTGCGCGAAGTCCCTAACTCGAGACTAACTTTTCTGATTAAAACGTGACTTAGTATTTTTTTGTAATTACATTCTAATTCTAATTATCTTTCGTGGCTAGGATAGGCCTGGTTATTGGTACTGGCATTCCACCGGAGCGGAACCGTGATTACAGCTACTTAAACATACATAGAAAACCAACCAAGGTACCATTCATAACATCCCGGCCACCGTAGGCTTGCGGACGGTGAGCAATGGGTAGTTCGCCGTCCGATAAATAGGCCAGGCCCGAGTCGACGGCGCGTTGTGTTCCACGCGCGCCTCAAAGAGATGTCAGCAAGTGAAGGGGTCCGATAGGACCAATGTCTGCCGGTGTTGCGGGAAAGTCCGAAAGGGATACCGTGGCCCCTGGCAACGTACAGGCAACGGAAGGAACACGGGTGGGTTTTAGTCAGTAAGAGTCTGACACGCCCTCCTGCTCCGCCCAGAGCGGGAGAAGTTATTTGATAATTACCCACCCAAAAAAAAAAAAAAAAGCTACACATCATATACTTCAGTGTTATGTTAAATGTGTTTATGTTCCTATGTGAAACAGGACATGGATGACTGATCATGAGATTGAAATTACGTTGCTTGATCTTTGAAGTACATGTCATCTACGAACATAACGGTTACGTCTAGATAAGTAGGTACTTTTAAGGAAATTTCCGAAGAGACATGTTCAGGCAATTCTTTGATGGGAGAAGTACAGGCATAATGACGAACATAAAGGTTGAGGAGATTAGTTCGCTAATGTGGTTCCTATAAACATAAACGAATCGTTTTTCTGACCAATGGTAGCATTGTTTATTGCCAAACTGGACATATAAAAAGATTCGTAAGCTAATTTTACCTGTGATAGCTACTCGTCTAGATAAGTAGGTACTTTTAAGTAAATGTCCGAAGAGACAACTTCAGGCAATTGTTTGATGGAAGAAGTACAGGCATAATGACGAATATAAAGGTTGAGGAGATTAGTCCGCTGATGTGGTTCCTATAAACATAAACGAATCGTTTTTCTGACCAATGGTAGCATTTTTTATTGCCAAACTGGACATATAAAAAGATTCGTAAGCAAATATTATCTGTGATAGCTACTTCCACGTGGGAGGCTCTACTATGCAAAGCTATGAGGTCTACGCTTCATTATTGGTAAAGATAGGTACAAGAGTTTTAATTTTAACCAATAACGGTCCGTAAATTATAGGAATCGGCCATAAGTCAATTCAACAATATGTATTGCATTGCAATAGGTAGGTAGTTAGTGGCAAACTTTTAGAGCAATATTGCCCGAATGAGTGCTATAATTTTATTGTTAATGCGTCTGTGTAACGCAATGACAAGGGCTACTATTGATATATTCTGCAACAATCTTACCTTGAGAACTAAAGTGAAGTGAGTAGGAAGTGAGCTTGAAGTGAACTGTCAAACTATTGACAGTTAATTTCTCATGTTATAGAATAGATCGACTAGACTTCGTCATTTCGTTTAAAATACGTTTTTATTTTTATTAATTTATTTATCTTTATCTAGATTCTTTTCTATTTTGTGAATGTGAGAACGCTGTAGGCTTAGTGGACTGTAGATTTGTTGACCATCATAATTCTGTTAAGTACCTGGTACTTGTTGAAAGATCTACAGTCCTCCCATACCTAATAACACTGTTATTTGAACATATTGTAAAAGCCAATTGTTTTTAAAAGAGTAACCGTGGAATTTCTTGCCGGCTCTTCTCCATAGAAAACAACCAATTGGAACCGTGCACCTAGCTTCTGATGTTTCATAAGTGCCCCTGTAGGTTTACGTGAAATAAAATATTTTGAATTTGAATTTGAATTTGAACATCCTTGTCATATAAATGTATAATTTTAACATGAATGAAGTAACCAATATTTTGATATAAAGGATCATTGGAGATTTTTGCCCCATCTTCTCAATAGGAACCTGCTACGCTTTGGAATGGGCAACTAGCTTCATCTTTCTAACTGACCGACTCTTTTAACAATGCAACAGTGGCTGTAATTGGTATAATTGTAATAAATGCTTTGAGTTTGAGAAAAAAAAAATAGTATATTTAAGCACAACCATAAAATATTTCCCTTTAATTTCAAATGAACACTAAAGATAATGTTATTAGGGAATATGAGAGACTTTTGACACACATAGTTATTATTTAGTAGCCTTCTACTATTTTATATAAAAAAAAAATGCAAACGAACATATAACCTCCTCCTTTTTTAAAGTTGGTTAAGAAAGTAGTAGATAGATACGCTATACACTCATTAGGCGATATTTCAACGATATTTCTTGCATAAATGGCTATCGACATAATTTTATGAGCAAAAAAACATCTACTGTCAGAATTATTGCTATAACTATATTAATTTAGTGACGTTTGATGTACTCAGTTCTTTTCGCTATTTCCCTTCAAGATACCTCACAAAACAACTCGAAACACTTAATTTCACAATCTCAAAGAAATAATCTTAAAACGCGAAACTGTGTACAGACGCCAGCACATCAACCTGCTACAACCTGTCAAATTACTTTAATAGATTTTCAACTTTATCACTAGAGCATAAAGTTCTAAGTTGATTGGAAAAATTTGACAGTTTCGGATAGGTTGACCTGCTGGCGTCTGTACTTTTCCTCGGCCGCCACATCACGTTCATAACCCAAATACTTGAAGGTTTACACCAGAGCAGTTTGTAAGCGAGTAAAACGTGTTTAGGCGTGCTAGTAGTTTACTAGCACTGGACTAAATAGGGCTACCTGTTGTGTTAACGGGATTAGATGCTTTTGTGGGATTTGAAGCAGGGATTACAGATTGTCATTTATGTATTCGAATTTAGACCTTGTAAATTCTCTAAAAATTATTAACCTTCGTTATTAGCCTTTGGAGGTCTACTCTTGAGTATAAAATCTAAACTCGATCTTCAGTTTCCAGCATTAACTATAATCAAGGCTGTTAGAAATGTAAACGAAACGCAATCGTCTTCTGTCTCTTTCCTTTTTGTCGTCTGCGTCTTTTGCGTCATGCATTTGTGTTTTCTGCTGAGATCCCTTATAATTAAAACAATCTACAAGATTGATTTATAGATTGAAATGCAATAATTCATATCGTTACACCGAATATTTCGTTTTACTTTCCAAATGCTTTTTTACACCTAAAACGGTTACAGCATCATAATCAGTGTTATAATTGCAATTCTAATAATTATAAAACAAAGTCGCATTTCCCGTTTGTGTGTATGTCGGCGTTGTTCTTCTAAACCACGCAACAGATTTTAATGAGGTTTTCACCATCGTTTAGAGAATTTATTCCGGAAGGTTTATGTGTATAATACGTTAGTATTAAAGTTACGTTTACCTAAGAAATCTCGATGTTTTGTCAAGTCGTAAAAACCGTGCGAAGCAGGAGCGGGCCACTAGTTATTAATATTCTAGTTCATAAGTTAGAGATTTCATATACATTAATATTGCCAAATTAATCAAAACAGGTAAATATTTGAGAATGAACGCTGTTAAGGAGGCATCAACCCTAACTCTATGCAGGTTTATTTAGTGTAATAAGCCTACAAATTATTTAGAGCGGACGTAAAGGTATTATTGCTCTATTATCTCTAAAGGTATTCTCGTTTCTCCACGACTATTACTGCTCAATGTATTGCAATGTTATGACTACAAAATAAATCTTCTCTAAGTAAAGTGAGTATTTAGCTGAACTCAAATAAGTATACCCTTTTAGTTAACCCAGATGTTGAAGTCAATTTGCCTCAGCGATCAGTCTATACATTGATTTCCGTAGGGACATTCCTATCCCTAAAAAGGGTATGGTGCAATTCTAATAGATATTTTATTACATTTTTTAGACATACCGCCTTAACGTATATTTGGTATGGTACCTTTAATTTAAGGATATAATAGTCCAACGTGGGATTTTGATTGTGACTGTTACGTAATCTCTGCCGCAGGCTGTAGGTTCTGCTCTCGCGAATTCGTATAAACCTCTTAACGACAATGAGAACAGTCCATTACGAATTCATGACTTTTCAACCTTCCACATTTCGTCGTACGTGCCTTGCTCTAAGTTTCTTCTTAGATACAGTATGTTTATCTCACGAAGCGACGCGCGCTTTACTTGTGGTTACCAAGTGTTACAAACACGCTGTGAATGTGTGTGTAAGCGCAGGAGCTCTCTGCACCGTCGGAGAAGTCGGAAGACACACACACTCTTCTGATTTAGCATATACACACGTATATGCTGATGCTACTCGTCTTCATGCACACTATTTGTACACTGGTTATCACAAGTAAAGCGCGCGTCGCTTCGTGAGATAAAAATACTGTACGTATCTACGACAATTATGTAACAGATCAGAGCACGAACTACAAGTCTTATAATTATGTCCATTTATAAATTAACAATAGGTTCCAGGAAAGCATTCAACACAGTGAAAATAGCATCCAAAGACAATTACGATATAATTAAAACCATATTAATCTACAGATGCAATCAGGGATTAGCGATCACCAATTAATCCGTTCTCTATACAATTACTTAATGTTATATCATATTCTTGGAAGCATGTTGCCTTATTTACAAGTCAATAAGGTTGAGAATTCATTAACAATTACTTTCGGTTTCAGAGCGTCGCGTGCGCTGTCAAAGTTGTTTGATAAAAACTATGACGTTGTTTTGTTGTCGATTGTTTTTTGTGTTGTTTTGTTTACATAATTGTGATTGTTGTAACACGCTATGTACATTTATCAAATGTTAGAGTATATTTTTCACATTGTTTGTTGTATAGCCGTTTCCTGAGAACTTAGATTACATACAACTTTAATTTGCTATGACGAAGTGATACGTTTTGTTACGTAGAGAAAAAGCAAGAAGATATAGTTAATGATATACTGCATAGTTATTATAATAAAAGTTATTGTTTAATTTGTTTTTTTATGGCGTCCGTATGTAATTATTTATTTTATAATGATACCTGTTTAATTAAAATTTTCTCAGTAGCCAGCCATATTGGTAAAGTCTGATGGAATCTGATAATTTAAACTCAAAGCATTTATTTCAATTAACCCATTTACAGGTCAACATTTTTTTCTTTACACGTTTAGACTCCTTTGTGCCTCGGAAAGCACGAAGCCGTTGGTCCCGGCTGTCATTCGTGGATCTTTGACAGTCGTTACGGGTCGTCAGAAGCCAAAAAGTCTGGCAACCAGTATTACATATTTGACACTGAGTAATAACAGCCGCACGGGTCAATCCATCAGGTTAAGCACGCTTGCCGTGGTTGGTCTGTGGATGGGTGACCATCTTTACATACCGAGAATCCTCCGTGCCTCGAAAAGCATGTAAAGTCGTTGGTCCCGGCTGTCATTCGTGTATCTTTGACAGTCGTTACGTGAAGCCCGAAAGTCTGACAGCCAGCTTTACCTAGGGTATCGTATTACCCAGTTACTGGGTTGTGGAGGTCAGATAGGCAGTCGCTCCATGTAAAATACTGCTATTCAGCTGCATCCGGTTAGACTGGAAGCCGACCCTAACATAGTCGGGAAAAGGCTAGGCCGATTGATTGGTTAAGGTGTAACTGCGAGAGGTACTAATTAATAAGTTAAAAGAAGTGTACCTCAAAATTAAATACTTCAGCGTAGGAGGAGATACTATTTCTTATAATCATAGTCATCTGCGGCACGTCAGCAAGAGGATAGGCCGTCACTCTGCGTGACCCAAAGGCTGGCATTTAGTTTGGCCAGAGAATTCAATGTTGTAATGTTGTCAGTCTATTTGGCACGCACGTCCACATACAACAGCTTTAAGCGGGGTTCTCACGAGGCGATTTTAGTTGATCAACTTTTAATTGATCAAGAAAAATCGATACGAATTGCGTTCTAACGCTCGCACCGATCATCGGACCGAACAGACAGTTGCATCAAAATGGCGTCAACCAATGTCGTGTGGACATGTATCCACGAAATTAGAAATATTTTAATTGACGAACTGAGACTTATTTTGCGGAAGTCATTTTGGCCGTAAGCCCTCACTTTTGACAGCAAACAATACTGCCACCACAGATAAAAATCGTTTTTAACTTGAACGAATCGTTCTCACGTTCGTCGACATGTTGTTGCTTGCACGGTGACGTCATCAAAATGAACCGACTCGCACACCAAAAATTGAGAAGGAATCAACTTTTTGTTGTTCAATAAAAGTTGATCAACTTTTATCGAAAACATGTTCTCATTAGCGATTGCCATTCAATTCGTTAAGTTGATCAACTAAAATCACCTCGTGAGAACGCCGCTCTACGGAGTTATACTTCGATGTCATCTTAGAAATTTTGAGTTGAGTTTTTTATGGTCAGGATATAATTAGGTATCAAAACATACGCGAGCAGAGTTCCGGGGGCCCCAGTTTTGTATCATGTATGCATTAGCAGCACGTTCATACCTGGAACAAATAAAAGAATTGTTAGTTAAGTTAAATTAAAAAAATGTTTATTGCTTCATCTTACTCAACTTATTCTAGTTACAATGGGGATAATTCCCCAGGTTATATATTCATAGTTATTAAGTTATAGAGCCTGTTTAAGATTCATGTAAAATTATACAAATAAAATTAAAAACAAAAGAAAGAAATGGGAACACAGTATTTTTATGATAGGCATAATACGCGTAGGAATGTGTGTGCTATATGAGTAGGAGATGGTGAGGAGGTGAGTGTGTATGTGAGTAGTGAGTAAGCGTGGGAGTGAGAGAATAGGAGTTGAAAGCTAACCCTATGACTAGTCTTGGAATCGGAAAATAATGTAGGACATTATCTTCCATTAGCGGCAAAATATCATACAGCAATATTTTACGTGTATATTATAGTCTCATAGATTGCACCATATTTTCCACTTCGTCATAGGTCTTCGACTTAAGCCATTTAGACAAAGCATTTTTGCATTCGCGGTAAGTTAGTGGGTATATGTCAAGTTCTTTATTAAGAAGATTGTATAAATGGGCTGATTGCCTGGGATATTATCTTTAAGTGAAATAAATATGTAATGAAAACCAATCAGCTAGCCTATCGCAGTCCACGGTTGCTCATAGGCTTCTCTCATGTGGTGCCACTACACCTGGTTCTCTACTTTCCTGGTACTTAAGCTTTTCGGCACGATCACCTATTACGAACTATTCGCTTAGGCAGTTAAGCCATACCACATTTATATCAATAGAATTGTGCGGTTGCTAAGTTATTAACCAGGGATGTTGTGGATATCCGCATATAGATTTTTCGTCGAAACAGCGCTGCATTTTGCAAAAAAGCGTAAGATTCGACTTGCCGCCTTTTCGGATCCCTTAAAAATAATTGAGATCCGAATCCGCAACCACGGATGTGAGCGACCAAAAATCCGCATCCACAATCCGTGTCCACGGATGTGAAAAAATCTGCATCTGCAACATCCCTGCTATTAACCTCTAAAAAAAACATTTCTCTCTCCTAAGTCCACGTACGCACGGACGTAATAAAATCGCGGCGATTGGATTTTCAACGCTCTGCTTAGCGCCGAGAGTTGAAAATCTAACAGAGTGTTTTTTCAACGCGTGTGTTTTGCGCAGTGTGTTTTTTTGGGGCGAGAGTGCGACCCAACGCGTTGGATTCTCAACTCTCGGTATTCAGCCGAGTGTTGAGAATCCAACGCATTGGGTCCAGTGAAAACCCAGTAAGTGATAAAACCCCGCCGCGATATTTTTACGTCCGAAGGTGGGCTAAACCTTTATTATTATTTATAGATCTTTGCTATTGTTTCATGATTATTTTTGTATATGTTTTATGTATGTATGTATATATATATATATATTGTATATGTAAATAGTACCTGCAGTATTATCTCTCCTTCTCCTTTAATCAGACCAAAGTTTGTCTATAAAAGATGTCTTTTAGCTATAAGACCGCCCATTATGTCACCCTATGTAAAATTTCTACATTTGGTGTTCATAAGAAAGAGTAGTCTATTCTATTTTTATTCTACCTAATAGATACAAAGAAATCAACTTAATGTTAACCTACGACACGATATGTAGCAAAGAAAATTGCACTATTATTGCTATAAGATTATTTTCACTTTTTATTTTGTTATTATGTGTTTCACGAACTGTGTCCAAATAAATATTATTATTTCTTTCTTCAAAATACGCTACAAAATAAATACGCCAAATTACGATAATCCACGAACTATTTCTATTCAACCGTACTTAGTTATTTGTAGATTGTCAAGCTTCATTGAGTACCTGGAGGTCATTGCACTCGGCGACATTACCTGAAGAACTAAAGACTTGAAGAAAATTTCTCTCATTTACGACGCCGGATGACGATGTCCGACAAGATTACTAATGGTTTTATAGTTTTCTTTAGCTTTTACTCAAACTCATTACAAGAAATAAAAGTGTTTGAGTACACAGCTGATGGGCATACATATACCGTACTACGTACGTATTCTGAAACTTGGAAGGCAGAGACGTTGTTGGGCACGGATCATAAGTGAGATAGCTCATCCGACTCAAGGTAGCAGCAGGAACATCATGGAGTGTTAGTCGGTAGGAGTCTGACATAAACTTTGATTCTTCACGAAATAGGTTTTTATTTTTATTATTTTGCTTTTATATAGCCTCTTTTCTTTTAGATTTTGTGAATGTGAGAACGTTGTAGGCTTAACAGACTGTAGATCTGTCGACCATTTTCAATCTTGCTAAGTACCTGGTACTTGTTGATAGGCCTGCACTGTCCTCTCATACCTATTAACACTGTAATTTGAAAACATTTTAAATACCGTTTACTTTTAAAAGAGTAACCGTGGAGTTTCTTGCCGGCTCTTCTCCATAGGAAACGACCAATTGGAACCGTGCACCTAGCTTCTGACGTTTCATAAGTGCCCTTGTAGGATTATGTGAAATAAAATATTGTGAATTTTGAAAAGGGTATTCTTAAGGTTAGATTTACCAAAGAAAAAGAGCTGATGTTCTCAAAGTGTGTCTATTCTCTTATAATTCATAACTTGATATTTTGACAAATTAATTAAATAACTGCCTCGTTGGTCTAGTGGCCGCAAGCGCTACTGCGGAACTTGAGGTCCTGGATTCGGTGCCCAGGTCGGGCAAAGTGATATTGGGTTTTCTCATTCGGAATTTCTCAGTAGGAGTCAGGATGATAGGAATAGGCTCGCCCCCTATTATATGGGAACGGCTACATACATTTCCAGTATAAGCTGACTTCACATTGTACGGAAATCCTTAACAATGCGAGAGCAGCATAAACTGGAAATGTATAGCTTGATGTGTAGCCATGTGTACTATAGGTACTATAGGAGAACAAGCTTGAGGATCTTATGTTATGTTATATTTAAGTTAGCCTCTCAAGAATTTTTAGAACTGTGCCATAGGTTCTCCAAAGTGAGGGCGGTTTATGGTTCTAAGTACAGACGCCAGCAGGTCAACCTACCCGACACTGTCAAATTTTCCCAATCAACTTTGAATCGTATGCGTTAGTGATAAAGTTGAAAATCTATTACAGAAATATGACAGATTGTAGTAGGTTGATGTGGGCGTCTGTACAAAATTAATTAAATCATAATTTCATACTCTTGATTATGGAGGCTGTTCACCATTTTACAAGCAGTAGGTACTAAAATTGAACAGCAACCTTCATCAATACAATTCTCGCTCGACCTATTCTTTCTAAATGGTTTGTTGATTCCTTATCTTGTAATTCCAATTAATCTGACCAGTCCACGATGCTTTTGTTCTGCTATTAATATTTCCCCAACCTATCTTCAACTCTATAGTCTTAAAATTACAGTTCATTTTGCTTTTGTAGATTTTTTTCCGAAAAAGGGGAGGACTACGGTATTGGTTGCTAATCGTTTCTTGACTTGAGGAAAACACTTGAGTTCTAAGTAGATAGATGCAGGAGTTGGTTTGTGATTGTATAACGCCTGTACAGATTGGTCGGCCAATATGGCCTAATGTTCCGGGAGTTACGTGTTGATAACCTAGTACCTATTACCTAATAGGTACCTAGGTACTCTTTTATGCAATAAATCTATGTACTAGTCTGCTGTGGTCATAGTTTATTGGTAATGTTGATTTTAGTAGACTAGTACCCTAATTATGTAATATACGATCAATCGGAATTTGAATGTTTTTGAAACAAATTGCTAATCCATTGTTTCATAAGTTCGAAAAAAAATCTGCTCCGCAATGTAAATAACGCAATGAATGTTGTTGAACTGTCAACATGAAACAAATTTGTCGAAATCGTTTCACACATATAATATTAATTAATAATTAGTTAGGATTGTCGATCGTCTTTTCATTGTATTATTACTAAGTAGCTTTTTACAACACTTAATGGTGACAGATAAAACCTGAAACTAAACTAGAATATATCAAACAAATGAAAAAAAAAGGCAAAAACCGTAACTACGAATTATGTTACCAACGTCATTCTCATTACAGCTAATTCTTCTAAAATATTCTCAAGTTAACGTATTATATCATAACTTTAATAACTTGATATTATATTCCTCGCTCCGCTTAATTTATATGCCAGTCAACAGAGTCAAATTAATAACAAACGAAAAATGTAAACATACCTGTTTTTTTTTTGTGGGAAATTATAAAATAATTTCTCCTGCTTTGGGTGGAGCGGGAGGGCGTGTCAGATTCTTACTGACTATAACCCACCCGTGTTCCTTCAGTTGCCTGTACGTTGCCAGGGGCCACGGTATCCCTTTCGGACTTTCCCGTAACCCCGGCATCGGTCCTATCAGACCCCTTCAGTTGCTGACATCTCTTTGAGGCGCGCGTGGAACACAACGCGCCGTCGACCCGGGCCTGGTCCTTATCGGACGGCGAGCTACCCATTGCTCACCGTTCGCAAGCCTACGGTGGCCGGGAATCTGCCTGCGATTCCCGACGCCCGGGGCGTCTCCTGCGGCGGCTAGGGGCGTGAGGGCGCGAAGTTTGCCTCTCCCTCACGAATTCTGACATACTCCCTCACCTATCATCAAACGCAGACACACAAGCTGGAAAGGAGATTGCCCGAAATCAAAACCGCTTTTAAATTCTGGTAATTCTGGTACTTAAAACCGTTCACATTCAAGTTGGGATCTGTTAAACTTGTCACAAATGTTGGTAAATTGATTGTATTTGTGACAGATTGCATATGAGATTAGAATGTGAACGTTCTTAAAAATTACTCCCTTGCCCCTCTGCTCTGTTTGTAACATGATATTTTAGTCAAGATTCTTTACCAGTTCGGAAAGAACTGACAAATATGAGCGTAGACCTTATTTGCGTTGCTGAAAATGAGTCAGCGAAATTTCACTGGGTAACGCTTAACTAGCACCGTACTCAGGTACCCCTTAAGAAAGAGTGCATATGAGAATAAATTCAGTGTAATTTGCTTCACGTAAAATGAGTCACTGAAATTAAGTTGCATTTAGTGGCATACATTATTCCGGTTGGTACATAATCCAAGCAAAACAAACTTTCAAAGAAAAGTTCTGACTCATTTTCAGCTTAGCTAACATTGAGCAATGTTCATCTAAGCTTCCACTTACGTTCTTTGAGAAAAACGTTGGAAAAACATTTCAGTAATGTGTTTTACTATAACATCATTTCATCTCAACAAATTCTTTAAATGTTTGTTTCGCATTTCGACGACTCAAATGGCGTAACAATTGAACATATAAAGTTTGAATAAAATCTGTGTTGGTATTTCCGAGAATTTATGGTATCCTACCTACGTACGGTACAGCGTTTCATGCATTTCTTTCTACGTGTGGTAAGTATTCTTGTTATGGAACTTTTAATTGTGCGATTTATGAATTACCTACTCAATACTCAATTCTTTATTGCATTCCATATGTATTACATAGATGGTATAGACAAGTAAAAGATCAATATGGACCCTTTCGGCTACAGCAAAATTAGGAGAGATTAAGAGGGCTAAGTAACAATTCAAGCAATTAATATTATTATAAATTAAGTATTAGATGTGTTTAATCGGGTGTATAGTTATTTATATATACATTATTATTATATATTATTAGGTTTGTGGTGTCATTTTGAAATTATGTATTGATTAATAATGTAGGTAATTATAATAAAGTGTTTTGATTTTTATTAAATTATGTTATTATTTATGTATTTATGTATTCACCTTGTTATGTTTTTTTTTTACTGTTTTGGTTTTTGTTTTTTGACTGAGTTAGTTATAGAATGTGGAGACGACCATACGACAATAGAATTAAACTGCATACCGATATCTAATGCCGTTCTCAGTCTGCATGCGAAAAATTCGTGTATTCCCATTCGTCCCACTGGCAGGACGAACGGGAATATAATAAATAATATTAAATTTATTCCCGTTCGTCCCACTGATTTTGTAATCAAATAATAATTATGTAGTTTAGTCACTATAATTATCAGGTCAAAACCCACAGTTGGCCCTTATTTCTTTACATGAAATATGTTTTTTTTTAATTTTGATGGTATGATTTATTTGAAAGTTCCAAAATATTCTAATGCATTACTATTGCCAGCGTTTTAATTTATTGTTGTTTTGTTTTTCAGTTATTTGTAGTTGGCGCAGCATATTGTATTCCATACATTTAAATTCACACAATCCTTCCATCGTCTCTTTCATCTGTCTCCAAACATTTTTTTTTTGGATTCGAAATTATCAAATAAACTTCTCCCGCTCAGCGGGAGGGCGTGTCAGACTCTTACTGACTAAAACCCACCCGTGTTCCTTCCGTTGCCTGTACGTTGCCAGGGGCCACGGTATCCCTTTCGGACTTTCCCGCAACCCCGGTAGGCATCGATCCTATCGGACCCCTTCATTTGCTGACATCTCTTTGAGGCGCGCGTGGAACACAACGCGTCGTCGACCCGGGCCTGGTCCTTATCGGACGGCGAGCCATCCATTGCTCACCGTCCACAAGCCCGCGCCTAAGGTGGCCGGGAATCTGCCTGGCATTCCCGACGCCCAGGGCGTCCCCTGCGGCGGCTAGGGGCGTGAGAGCGCGAAATTTGCCTCTCCCTCACGCGTTCTGCCTCCTCCTTCGCGAGCATTACTGCTTCGCAGAAGGAGGTGACGAAAACCCACCCGTGTTCCTTCAGTTGCCTGTACGTTGCCAGGGGCCACGATATCCCTTTCAGACTTTCCCGCAAATCTGTTTCCACCCTTAAAGCCACATTCATATCGAAATTAGACACTGCGTGTCTGCATAAAAAAAGAAATGTCTCGACTGACAGCCAGAGTATAACCATTCATTCATCAAGTACAATCATTCATTTAACTGTCAAAGTGTCTCGTTTAAAGAGACTTCCTACACGTACATAGGTATTGTCCACATAGCATTGCGTGACGAATTTAAGTCATTATTTTGTTGCCAATGTTCTGCGCAATATGTAACGATGGAGATAATCTCGTTGCTTACAAAACAATCATGTAAGATTTGTAACGATAAAATGTTGTAATAGGCGATCAATCATGGTATGATGTAAAGAGAACAACAGCTTTGTTCTCTGATTGTTTGGGACAACTGTACCCTAATTACGTAATACACGATCAATCGGAATTTAAATCGTTTTTAAACAAATTGCTAAACCATTGCTTCATAAGTTAAAAAAAAAACTGCTCAACAACGTAAATAACGCAATGAATGTTGTTGAACTGTCAAAATTAAACAAATTTGTCGTAATCGTTTACGAAAATGTGTTGCGTAATTAGATAGCCGGACTCCTAAACTGAGCCACCATGCACATATACAAGTAGGTATATTATAGAAGTCTAATATAAAAGATCAATCTAATTCAATAAAATTTTGACATTATATACCTACAATATTCTTTATTTTCTATTAAATTTTATTTATTAGTTACAGCTGTAGTGGCAATCATGTCATTTGTTTTAAATAGGTATTTATTTTGTATTATTTTATTTTACAGACTGTAGATCTGTCGACGATTTTCTATTTTGCTAAGTACCTGGTACTTGTTGATAGGCCTACACTGTCCAGACATACCTATTCATTTTGAATTTGATTTTGAATCAATCTGCCTAGCCTTCTTCCAACTTTGTTGGGGTCGGCTTCCAGTCTAACCATATGCAGCTGGATACCAGTATTTTACATGGAGCGACTGCCTATCTGACCTCCACAACCCAGTAACTGGGTAATACGATACCCCTTGGTAAGAACTAAAAGATCAAAATAATTATGAGCCAAAAAGTTTGTATATGGTTTTGAAGCCAGTCATCATTTTGGTGCCATCAGTGTGCCAAATTTGAATTCACGAAATACTAAAAAGTCAGACCTATAAACATAAAAAAATGCAGTGTGGCTCGTTTCAGGTATCCGGAAGTGTAGTGTACATTTGATCGGAGCCTATTTCTGTATACTATGTATCTCTATTTTTATTTTTTACACGGTTCAACTGTTTTCTTAAGCATTATTTTATAACAAAAATAAAGCTGAATAGTTTAGAATCGAAGCCTTTTATGCTAATTTTATGATGTTCATTTTCGACAATAAAGTCAAAGTCAAATAATTTATTTCAATTAGGCACAAAAAAGGCGCTTTTGAACGTCAAAAATAAAACGTAGAATCGTTTTAAAATGTCAAAAAAATTAAAGGCATCACCAAATTTGATACATAGAAATTAAGATATTTTCAAATTTGTGATCAAGGTGATTTTTATGTAGTTACCTATATAAAGAATATCTTAATTAGGATTTACCTAGTAGGACAAAAGCCATCTTTGGCACAGCGACACCAACGCCCCACGTATGGTTCGATTCAAACTTAATGGCGGCTCGGAAGTTAGCTACTCGCTGCGCAGTACTCCACCCCTCACTCCCGCTGACCCGTGAATTCGTTACTGCACAGCGACTCGCCTCATGTTCCGAGCAGCCAATAAGTTTTGCTCGGGCTGTACCGTTCATCGGGTATGTATAATTAAAGTTAACAACAACAAGATCAACAACAACGACAAGATCGCTTTAAGTGATAAGATCGCCCATTGTGTCAACGTATGTAAAATTTCTAAATTTATGTCTGTAATTATTATGGTGTACAATATTCTATCTATCTATCTTACTTTTTATTAATTAAAAAAGTCATATTAAAATTGCATTAAAAATACCATCTGTAGAAAAAGTTCATTCATAAAAAATTGGATCTCAAAAGGTGTCAGTATATCTGGCCTTTATTAAGTTTTTGTCATCTTCATTTCACTGAGTAGTGACCTCAAAAACCAGTGACTTAATTATTTGCTGATGAATTTCGTTTAGAGGTGGGCAAGCATCGATTTTGACGATTGACTTATCGATTTGTTATTGTGAAACTATGGAAGAAACGATGGTTGGACTGTGTCGGGGGTGACAAATGATATGGCTAGAAAGGGGGACTACCGAGATGACGACTCATAGAGAAGTATGGAAGAAGACATGTTGCACTGAGCCCAAATAAAAGGAGAAAGAGGGATGATTGTGAAACTATTGTAACTACAGTTAGACTTTTGACGTTCAAAAGTGCCTTATATGGGCCTATTTGAAATAAATGATTTGACTTTGACTTTCACTTTGAATTAGCTGCAGTAAAATGACGCTTCTTACTGTCAGTTTTGTAAAAAATGTTCTAAGTTATTGACGAAATAACAGTAAGAAGTGTCATTATTAAAAGTCCGACTATAAGTGGTGGAAGTCTTCCTTTCGAGTGAAACGATTTATCATCCTCATTATCACTAGCAGTCTTGTTTTATCCACCCACTGCTGTTGGCCTCCTCCCTTTTGTGCCATGCTACCCTGGTATGCGCGAGTTTAATACAGGTCTTCCTCGCAATCTTAAAAATAATTCCTAATAACTATTATTTGCTGACAATCAATTTAGATCGACACAAATTCTAAAATGGTGGCAAAAACCAGGTACCAAAAAACTTCGTCGATATTTTTCGAAATTAACCTAAAGTGACAGAGTAATTTGTTTTATGATTAAGCCATCAATAACTCCCACTAACAATTAAAACAGCATGCTGGTAGTAATCAATAGAATAGCGGAACAAAACCATACAAACAAAATTAGTTTTTTAATTAACAGCTATCGCAATGATAGACCACGGCGACACAAAATAAACTATCGAATAAATATGCGAATCGACAGACACTAACAATTTTTTATAAAAGTAACTCGATTTTCGACCCAATCGAGTCGGATTTACTCGATTTGCATTATCGATTGGCATCTGCGTTAGTCGACCTCTAATTTTTAATCTACGTTCTCTATTTGAGTTCGGATTGATTTTCAATCGATTCATCGAGTGTTATCGATTTGATTGCGAATTAGAGCGAATCAAATGAGACGAATAAAATGTTGTGAATGAAGATGTGATTAGAAAGTGAAATGTTATATTGTCGTTT
Organism: Xanthia icteritia; assembly: GCA_949128155.2. Taxonomy (NCBI): domain Eukaryota; kingdom Metazoa; phylum Arthropoda; class Insecta; order Lepidoptera; family Noctuidae; genus Xanthia; species Xanthia icteritia. The sequence goes on along the minus strand of OX421942.2, from coordinate 5,809,021 downwards.
GTTGTGGAACGGGTCAATTGGCTAAGTATTGTGTTCTCTAATAGCAATATTTAGACAGCGTTTTTCCTTATTGGCTTTACTGTGAATGGTTTTTTATTTCTCTGTGTCATTGGCCTAGTAGTCGTAAGCGCTACTGATGCTGAGTTCGATTCCCAGGTCGGGTAAATTATTATTAGGTTTTTCCATCTGGAATTTCCCAGTAGCAGCCCGGAGTCTAGGTTTGTGTCCGGTTGATGGCAATAGGCTCGCCCAATATTACATGGGACTTAAACATAAATGGCGAAATGTTGGTGTACTATAGGTACACCTCTGCATAGACCTCGGGGAATACAAGCGTGATGTTATGTTATGTTATTGTATCGTCACGTAAGGAAACGACTCCGGAGAATAATAATAATATCGTAATCCTATACTACTCGTATTAAATGAGCAATATTTGTTTATATATATATTTGTAATCACGTTCTCGAAAACGGCTGTAAAGATTTCGATGAAAGTAGCAATAGCTAGGTCTCATATCTGGGAAAATTCGTTTTCTCCGTATTTTCTCCTGAGCAGAGTTCGGTCGCCCAAAGTTTAGAACACAGACTACATAGAGATACTACGTATGTTTAGAACAAGATGGCTACCTTAGAATAATGACATGGCAGCATGGAATTAGTAAGTACATATTACCATGGCAGTATGGAATTAGTAAGTACCTACTAACATGTCAGCATGGAATTAGTATAATAATACATAAGCATTCTCTATTTTCAATAATAGATATGTACAAATCATGGTATGATGTTACAAGTTATTAGAACGGTTTAATTATATATGTTGTAGTGTTCTGTTCCCACTTATTCAAATAGACAGGTGATCTAGGATACGAAGATTGGATTAGAGGGGTCTCACAGGATCAACGTTTCAGTTTACCTCCTAGTTGTAACTAGGCTGTGTAGTAAACTAACAGTCATCATCATCATCATTTCAGCCGAAAGACGTCCACTGCTGGACATAGGCCTCCCCCAAGCACCGCTACTACGACCTTTTCTGTGCTTCTCGCATCCAGCGGATTCCTGCGGCCTTTACAAGGTCATCGGTCCATCTTGTGGGAGGCCTTCCAACGCTACGTCTTCCGGTACGCGGTCGCCACTCCAGAACCTTTCGGCCCCATCGGCCATCTGTTCTGCGAGCAATGTGCCCTGATGAACTGAGAATTCGTTTTTAGTAATTGAAATGCTGTTTTGTCTCACCAAGTAAATGTTGATAAGATTTTTTTTAATACTTGGTCTCCTACAATTGAAATGTAGAATTAATATGTACTCTCTCCTAGACAACGCTTAAATTATATTGCCATAATCTTCATTTTTGGAAATTTTAAATAGGTATGAGAAAGATCTTGGTGTCCATTTTAGATCTTATTTATGTTATAATAGTTAGGTAGTCATTTAATTTAGTACCTAGTGTAAATAGTTAGTTGTGCTAAATATTGTAAAAAATCTGTTTTGATCCCTAATAAAATTTATGTAATAAATATCTTATTCTTAATATTGGGTGTTATTAGAAGAAGACTATAATTGGTTAAAAGCATTACCCTCCATTTGGGCTCCGCCGCAGTCGGGTAACGAATAAAGGATTTTTACCACTCTTGCTCATTGCGTGTTGGCAATTTCAACCAATCAATAGTCTAACTTTCTTTTTATAATAATTTCCTCCATAATTAAATACTGAGGGCTAAGTAATAGCAGCCGCACGGGTCGATTAATAAGGTTAAGCTACGCTTGCCGCGGTTGGTCCGTGGATGCGTGACCATCTTTACATACCAAGACCGCGTACTTAAGCCGTTGGTCCCGGCTGTTATTCGTGGATCTTTGACAGTCGTTACGGGTCGTCAGGAGCCCGAAAGTCTGACAACCAGTCTTACCAAGAGGTATCGTATTATTCAGTAACTGGGTTGTGGAGATCAGATAGGCAGTCGCTCCATGTAAAATACTGGTATTCAGCTGCATCCGGTTAGACTGGAAGCCGACCCCAACATAGTTGGGAAAAGGCTAGGCATAATGATGAAATAAATACCTACTGTCATAACATTTTCATCCACCGTATTGTCTAAGATTATCACGCCGACTTTTCTCTAATAATTATTCGTGTATAATTACCTAATTATAATTATTGCTCTATCCATAATTATGTTCTACTTATATCCATCGGTTCGCTTTGTTACAATCGATCACAGTAATACAGATTGGCGTATAATGCACGGGATAAATTAACAATAATAATTAATTAATTGAATTATTCATTGTAATATCTCACGCACGGCACCTCACATTACCGTTGGAAATTATAATTAATTTAAATTTCTCGTTTTTGTAGGGAAAAATAAAACGTGTGTTGAGCAAAAAGCATTTCAGCCGAAAGACGTGGACGTCTGCTGGACATAGGCCTGCACCAAGCACCGCCAATTCCACCAGTTCTGTGCTTCTCGCATCCAGCAGTTTCCTGCGGCCTTCACAAGGTCATCGGTCCACCTTGTGGGAGGCCTTCCAACGCTAAGTCTACCGGTACGCGGTCGCCACTCCAGAACCTTTCAGCCCCATCGGCCATCTGTTCTGCGAGCAATGTGCCCTGCCCACTGCCATTTAAGTTTGGCAATTCTTCCTTTCCAAACTTTTTGGTTGGTAAGGTTGGTAGAGGTTTGTTGCACCATGTGTAACGTCCAATAGTCCTCTAATATAGCTGTACAAAGATCTTTTGACGTGTGGTCAAAATCGGAACTAGCGCCGCCATCTTGTTTTCTTAATACACTTCACAAAGAAAAAACACAAATTTTTACCAACAGCGCCTCCCTGTCAACGTCATTCGAGCACCAAAAGATTATCGTAGCACTATTACTGTACCTACTATCATTATATCTTGTCCCGTGACGCGATTGGTAGCACTGTTCTGTCCGTCGCCATTTTGAACTCTATTTGTATTGAAACTAAGCTTGACAAGCAATGGTGCTAGGGACATGTTAGCTTTTTGTACCTACAAAGACAGTTTACGTTGACTGGGAACATTTATTTCATTTTATGTTGTCACGGACTTGTTTTTATCGCGGCGATTTTTTTCGTTCACTTGATTAGAAACTCTCGGTACTAAGCCGAGCATTGAGAATCCAACAGAGCGCATCCAGCGCGTCAAGAAAACACACTTGGATATTCAATTCTCGGCGCTAAGCAGAGAATCGAAAATGCAATAGATACGCGAAAAAAAATCGCCGCGATAAAAATACGCCAGAGCGAACTTGGCTTTACACTAATTACGCTCAAAATAGGCAAGCAACCGCCAGGTGACAGGTTAATGGAAAGAAATTGGAAGTAAATAATTATCATTGTTTTCTTTTTAACTGTTTTATTATGTTTTCAATAGAGTGATTCTTAATTTAATAAAATAAATGACAGCGATGCGGATGAATTTTTTGAAGCTCTTTCCTTTATTTATTTTTTCCTTTATATACTTGTATATAATATATATATTTTAGTGTTAGACTGTATATTAATACTTAAATAAAAATAGATTTAGTTTGGTATTTAAAATTAAAATAAACAATTAGTTTTCATTGAAGAAAATAATTACCTACATCGTTCCAAGCTCAAAGTCATAGTCAATGAATTTATTTCAATTACGTGTATAATTGAAATAAATTCTTTGACTTTGACTTTGATAAAAGGAACTTTTGAACGTCAACATTTACAAAAAACAGAATTGATTCTAGTCGCCCCTTCCAAAAAGTAGTGTTCGTATGGAGAAGAATGGACAAGAAAGTCCACCGTTACTCTTTTAAAATGATTTCACAATATTTTGTACTTATACATTAATTATATAATATATATGTGAAGACACTGCACCTAGAATAAGATTATTATACTACGATAGGTAAAAAGAATGAAAAATGAAGCAATGACAAATAAATAAATTATGTCATAGATATATTATGGTGCTCACATATTTACAAATATTGTAAAATAATACGATATTCCTAACATTTCAGCTTCCATATTAATACATCATTAAACATCAAATTAAAACATGGAACTAACTAATATTCAAGTAGGTAGAACGCTCAATACAGATTTGCTAAAGACGTAAAAGGTTACTCACTTCGCATTCCCGTTAGGATTCGCACTCCGGTACAATATGGACTCCGACTAACGCGAATATTGTACAGACGCCAGCACATCAAGCTACTGCAATCTGTTAAATTTCTTTAATAGATTTTGAACTGTATCACTAAAGTATAAGGTTCAAAGTTGATTGGGAAAATTTGACCGTTTCGGGTAAGTTCACCTGCTGGCGTCTGTACATAAATGCTACTTCGTTGCTTTTAAATCTATTTGCTTGCTGTTATCATTAGTGTTAATGATATTCTAATGATCTTTGTAATAAAAAACGTAATTAACACTAGACCGGCTAGACCGGTGTAGTGTTAATTACGTTTTTTATTATTTCAGAAAAAAACATCGATAGTGGCAAGATTTATACCAAGTGATTGATGACAAATTCTTGTTTCCGAAAAGACTTATGTTAATTGTAGATTGCTTAAAATGCTTTGAAAGACGCAAACAATTGATTGGAAAGAATTAAAGTCTGTCATACTACCTGAGCATTCGTTATTGTCTTTCCTTGAGTTCTAAATACATACGTTTAATTAACGTTTTCTGAGTACGGTATTCGAATGACAAATAATTTAAAAAAAAAATGTCATATGTATTATAAAATTAATTTGAATTTGGAATTCTAAATAGAAATAAAGACATCAATCTTCACACTAGCCAGTATCAAAAATCGGCAGTTTCATAGGTAAGGACCTAATCAACGGTTTTCTTGTTTTATGATGTTGCTCATGAGACCTAGTTAATACTTTCCGGGCACTGAACGAGACACAATAGAAGTTATGTCGTCTATGGGCATTTAATGTCCCGGAAAGTGTTAATTATTGCCAGCAATATTGCACACATATACACCTGTTTTTTTTTTTTTTTTTATAAAATAAAGAAACGTGTAATTTGATTAAGTATAGGATTTTTCCTCTATCGAAATAGAAGGCATGTTTTAATAATGAATCACTTTCTTGAGACAATATTATGATTATTGTTGTGATATAAAAATAAAAAAAACTGCTTGTAATTACTGCCATTATTTCTTTTTTCATTTCGAAATACAGCCGATCTTTCAGCACGTAATTTTATGTGTTTTTCTAAGTACTCTGTGGTTTTTCTGCTTTGGTAGTTAAGGAACGCATATTTGGTCAAATGTTCAGGACATTCGACCAAATATCTGTAATGTACTGTGACCGTACTGACTTTATGCAGACTGTACGGTATGATTTATGTTTGTATGGAAAATCAGCAACGCAAGTTCCGTCGGATGTTCCGGGAGCCTTAAATCATCCAACCCTGCTGTTCCTCTGACGTCACTTGAATAAAACTTTTTGCATCCGACACATGCTGTGAAGGACTGTTGTCGCCTTTGACACAAAGGGGCTACCGTACTATTGTGGAATGTAGTTCTACTCAATATAGTATCTAGCAGTTTGTGGAAAATTCGTGCGGTATGGAGAGAGTACGGTAGGCACGTCAGTGGTAACAAAACCAGTATAATCAGGCCTCTCTATTGAAACTCTGTACTACGATAGACCAGTTGAAGGCCAAAGAGTTGCCACCGACGTGCGGCGTACTGTACCTACCTAGCGTCTAAATTCTGAGGGTAAGTACTGTACTTACTCCATCTCTTTTATTACGGGGTATCGAAAAACGTTGAAGGGTTATAAAGGACTGGTGTCTCGACACAGAGGAAGCAAAGTTAAAAGTGTGGAATGTGGTATCTGATACTCGATACGGTGGTACAGAAAGAGTATAGAAAGAGTACCTACTTCGTCTCTTTTCGTGGGTACTGAAAAAGGTGGCATCACACTCATTGGAGGGAGTTGTGTTCTGAAGGACGGTTGCTTTGTTCTTTATGACTCAGAGGAAGCAAGGTAGGTGTGGAATGTGGTTCTAGGTACTCGATATGACAGGTTGGTGAAAATTCTTGCCGTATGGAGGATGTACAGCTACTTCGTTTCTTTTGGTGGGACTGAAAAAGGAGGCATCACACTCATTAGAGGCTGCTGCGTTCTGAAGGATGGTTGCTTTGTTCCCTATGACTTAGAGAAAGCAAGGTAAAATGCGGAATGGAAGGTACCAGGTACCCGAAATGGGAACAGGTTGTGGAAAATTCGTGCTCTATGGCAAGACTACTTCCTCTCTTTTGGTGGATACAGAAAAAGATGACTATTGGATATTGGCGCATGGTGTGATGTTCAGATCTGTTATCCTCTGTCTTTGTGCGTGTTGGTTTGAGAAGCGAGGCAAGCGTTTCAGTTTGTAGTAGAAACAAATTCCGAATGACCACATAAATGTGACCGAACGCGTAATGGAGAGGCAAATTTCGCGCCCTCACGCCCCTAGCCACCGCAGGAGACGCTCTGGGCTTGGGAAATCCCAGGCCGAGTGTCCAGCCACCGGGGGCGCGGGTCTGCGGACGGTGAGCAATGGGTAGCTCGCCGTCCGCCAAGGACCAGGCCCGGGTCGACGGTGCGGTGTGTTCCACGCGCACCTCAAAGTGATGTCAGTCAGCACAACTGACGGGGTCCGCTAGGGCCGATGCCTGACGGGGTTGCGGGAAAGTCCGAAAGAGATGCCATGGCCCCTGGGAACGTACAGGCAACTGAAGGAACACGGGTGGGTTTTAGTCAGTATCAGTCTGACACGCCCTCCCGCTCCGTCCAGAGCGGGAGAAATTATTTGATTATTTCCCACCCAAAAAAAAGGGGATGCAGTGTTATAAAAATATACAGTGTGTTAGGTTCAACGAGGAACATACTTTAAGATAGTTTAACTCTCTTAAATTACAATTTGTCGACATAAGCGAACATAAATTTATAGAGCAGCTGATTATTTTTTCACGATTTTTGAGTTGTTTCCATAGTAAATTTATTCATATCTATGAGTTCAAGGACTCCTTAATAAGTTTTTATTTATAAGGTGCTAAACGGAACCCTATTACTAAGCCTCCGCTGCCCGTCCGCCCGTCCGTCTGTCAGTCAGCGGGCTGTATCTCATGAACCGTAATAGGTAGACAGTTGAACTTTTCACAGATTGTGTATTTCTATTGCTGCGAAAACGATAGGAACCTAGACATACTCTGTCTTAAAATTTTAATGAAAAAATAATGGAATCGGCACAGTTTTCGAGGGGAAAAAAGGGGAATACGAAACGTCGATCTCGTCAATGTTTTTTGTGATATAATCGGTCTGAGCTGCAGCTGTCCCTATCGCACTCTGTGGAGGCAGACTTGAGGTTCAAATTTGTCGCAGGCCCTGTTCCCTTAAGAAATAAACTTGTCACATTTCAAAGCAACAATACTGAAGAAAGTCAGCCGAAAATCTAAAACAATGAAAAGCGGAACATCGGTTAAAGCAATATTTCAATCAATTGTTCTTTTATTGAGGTTTCAATGAGCGGATCATTATTTATATTTCTTTTGATGGCTTAAAATATCATTGAATTAGATGATGAGACTGCTGCGAGCATTGTATTGGATGATCCAGTGAGCTACTGACCTAAAAACAATGAGATTTATTCATTCTCGAATGACAATGAAATATGACTGAAGAGAAAGTAAAGGTTTAAGATTTGACTCGGTAATAGCTCAACGGTTAAAACTTACCTAGGGCGATTCACAGATCACTCTTTGACCTTATTTTACTAAGTAAAGTAAGGGTTCCATACAAATTTGGACCTTAATGGCTGGCATAAGCGAATGTGACTTAGAATTTCATTCAAATATTAACATGTGTGCTATACAAATAATGGTCACAGTCGTATGCATTGGCAGCCTTGTTCCACCGACTCCTCAATATAGGCCTCCTCCGTTTTGTGTAATGGTCCCCTGCGGGGTAATTGCGAAACCAACTAGCAGTAGCAATGGCTTTCATTTTGACAGTTCAACAACAATCATTCCGTTATTTACGTTGTCGAGCAATGGATTAATTAGCAATGTTCTTCAAAATCATTTCGATTGTGAGCTGGTCTATGCGAGTCTCAACCAGGACTTACCCGGTGCAGCACACGTAACATGACAACCATAGAAACGGATTTTCTGTGGGTTTTGTCGACGGAAGAATAGACATAATGACAGATTGTGGTTGTTTATCGGTAATTTTTTGTCTATTCTTCCGTCGACAAAACCCGTTTCTATTGTGGTCATGCAAGCGTGCTGGTCGTGTCCGTAGACTGGTCGTGGAAAAGTTGTGAGTTTGATCCCCATCCATTGTACTTTAAAGTGACTCCTTTGAACATATTAATCCGTCTTATTTTGATAAGCATATTGTTTATGAAACACATAATAGTCTTCAACCAAAACCAATAGTTACTGTGGTTTCAAGTTTGGTAATATTGGTGAGTTGGTTAATATGCAACCCTACTGCTACTATCCCTTTTTAGGGTTCCGTAGTAAACAAGGAACCCTTATAGTTTCGCCATATCCGTCTGTCTGTCTGTCCGCGGCTTAGCTCAGACACTCTTAGTACTAGAAAGCTGTAACTAGGCATGGGTGGGTATATATATTAATCACGCCGACAAAGTGGTAAAATGAAAACATGAAAAAAAAAAATTTCACTGTACCTCCCCCACACGTAAAGTGGGGAAGATTTTTTCTCTCTCATATATTATATCCCATGGTGTGGGGTGTCGTTGGAAAGGTTGTTCAAAAATATTATAAGTGTGGAAACCTTTTTTAGATTCAGGGATCCGTTTGCGAAATAGTGCTAATTTAAGCTTTAAAGTGCAAATTTTTGTTAGAGGCAAGTGTTGCCCCCCCCACCCCCCCCTAGTTAAATGGTTGGTATTGGGTATGTGAAAAAAATTGTATACACCGTGAAATCGTAATGGTTGTTTTTCCGCGGCAGAACAACTTGCCATAAAGAGTACTTTCGAAACATAGAGTAAAAGTTAAAAAATTAAAGAAATATTGTTTTTTATTGTTGTTTTTATTTTAAAATAATTAAAATAATATTTATCGACTCGAAAACGTGATTATCAATAGTAACAGGTAAATTGTAGGTACTACTCGAATCGCACGCGCCGCCGACAAAGGGAACAGCGATGCATAAATGTTCAAAGCAAAATAAACTCTCGCACGTAGGCATAAACTAATTTGCATGCACACAACACATAATTTGTTTTCAAAATTGTTTCTAATATTTTATTTGTTTATATAACGATTGTATTACAAAGACAAAACCATTTCGCTGCGGGAAAACAACCATTAAGATTTCACGGTGTACATACATAACCAAATTAAAAGGAAAACTATCACACCTAAGTAGGCTTTACAAGCTAACGAGTAATAATCGACCATCTAACATTTGCAGTTGTAAAAACATGTTCTCTAATACATTCCGTATGGGAGAACATGTTTTCCAACTACAACTTTAGTTTGTTCTTGGGAAAAATTCATCCAAACTACGGAACCCTTCTGTGTACGTGGTCTGACACGCACTTGACCGGTTTTTTTAGCGCGTAATAGTAGCGTACCTATTAATAAAATACTTTTAAGGTAAAGTGAGAGTTGTACCTAAATAGGTACTTACTTGAATAGATTCTTACTTTCCTTTCTGTAAGTCTAAATAAGGTTGTCACCTGATACGGATCAGTGTTAACGACTGGAGCGAAACGAACGGATAAATTGTTTGTTTTAAAAATAACTAGCATAGAAATCTATCGAATGAACTGTAGGTGTATTCCATGAAGCGCACCAACTTTAAAAAAATACAAGCCTCGCAACGCAGTTCTTCTACCGCAAAAAGATATGAGATCTAATGTAAAACCAAGTCTGTTAATTTATTCAGTATAGTCGCTGGCACGTAGCTTGGCAGAATCGTAGATGCGCAGAATTCGTTTTCGCTTGTTTTTTTTAATAAAAATGTTCAAAAATAAATTATGGCAATAACCATAGAATAATGGCATGCAATAAAAGTGTTTTTTTTTGTTGCGCTAAGTTTAATATAAGTGCGCAAACTTACTCCCAATATGCTAAACCCTTGCTCAAACTTACTCCCAATATGCTAAACCCTTGCTCAAACTTACTCCCAATACGCTAAACCCTTGCCAAGTTACGTGTCGGCGACTGTACCTATCTATTTGTCATCTTTATTTCTTTAATAAATAGAATGACTTGGCAATCGTACACGGCAATAGAATCTACATTCTACATACAACAAAATGTACCTAATTTTAGCGCTGCGCTTTATTTAATTAGAACAAGTAAAAAAAGAAACGATTATTCTTATGTGGTGATGGCCAAGTCATTCTATTTATTAAAGAAACAAAGATGAACTGCGTCGATTGCACTTTTATCATAACAACCGACCTGCCCCTGATTTGCACGATTGCATTCGCTATATCAAAACATCGATATCTATGAGCCACATTTAAGTTAAATATCAAAGAAACATGAACCTTCCGGAAAAAATTCTCTAAATGATGGTGAATATCGCATCAAAAACCATGGTCTAGTTTAGAATAAAGAACACACAAATAGACATGAAAAGCTTTTTTCTATTCTATTTATTATATTTTATAACTACAAGCTTCCTTGGCCAGTCTATCCTCAATAAAGTCTTGTTCTAAACTGCTTTACTGTTCCTTAATCTAATTTGTCGTCCACACTTTGTTAAAAATAAAGAAAACCGTGGGAAATTGCTCTAAGCAAACCTTTGCCTGAACCAGTGACCTTAATGACTAAAGCTTGTAAACTTTTAAACATCAATTAGGTTTTCTTATAAGTACACTCATTAAAAAAAGATTCAGAATGATCTAAAAAGGATGTTCGCTAAAAGCTACCTAATTACGCAACACATTTTCGTAAACGATTACGACAAATTTGTTTCATTTTGACAGTTTAACAACATTAATTGCGTTATTTACGTTGTGGAGCAGATATTTTTTCGAACTTGTGAAGCAATGTATTAGCAATTTGTTTCAAAACGATTCAAATTCCGATTGATCGTGTATTACGTAATTAGGGTACAGTTGCAGAAACGAACTTTAACTTTTAAAGTTGTCATTATCTAAAAATACTAATCTTCCAATAACTTGTTGCAGAAAGCAACATTAGACTCGATTTTAATGGTTCTTTGTATAAATTAATGAAATCATTAGCGTTAATGATCCATTACGTAATGAGGAATTAATTTTTGTCTTTGTGCAACTACAAAATGGTTGGGATTAAATGCATAACATCATAACATACGCCTAAAGTACATCCACATTTCACCAGTTTTGTTTAAGTCTTGTGTAATAGGACACGGACTGCTACTAAGTAACTCCTGATATATAAACCCAATAACAGTTTGCCCGACCCAAGAATCGAACCTCATGTTCAGCAGTAACGGTTGCGACCACTAGACCAACTACGCAGTCTTCATATTAAATCTTTTACTAATTTGTTTTCCACTCAAAAGATTATTCAATTACATTATACGGACGCAACACGTAACAAACAAATCAATAAAGCAATTCAAAGATTTCGTCAACCCAATATACGTAATTGCACCTTCATTCATTTCATTCATTCCATTCAATCTGACAGCTGTCATTATTTATTGAATGAAAGAACGGATTGATTTTTTGAAATCCATAAAATTGGTGTTGCGCTGTGCGAAATTATTTTATGTAAAAAATCTAGGCTGAAGTATTGCGGACGTATTCGTGACTTTGTAGATAAATGGCGGTATGGTTCAGAAGTGTTTTGTATGAAATATTTGTGTAATTCTGTTCTGGGTTACACAATCGAAATAACAGAGAAACATTGATGGATAATGGATATTATTATGATCTGCCTCGTTGGTGTAGTGTTCGCAAACGCATGAGGTCCTGTATTCGAGTCCCAGATCGGGCAAAGTGTTGTTGAATTATTCCATCTGGAATTTCTCAGCAGCAGCCCTGAATTGGTGCCCGGTTGATGGCAATAGGCTTGCCCCTTATTACATGGGACTTAAACATTACTGGCGAAATGTGCATGTACTATAGCTACACTTCTGCCCAACCCTTCGAGGAAACAAGGCGTGATGCTATAGTTATTTATGTTTTCTCAGGTGCTTTAGTGTGTAAAGGGTACTCAATGAATGCAGGCCACGTTACCGCTTTCAATATTGTGACTTGTTTTTGTAAAGCCAAGATACATGAAAGTCATAGTGTTTGTCTACGATGCATATCTTACCGAATGTTTTCATCTACGTTCGACGTAAACAATACAAAAGTAATGGCTACCTAGTTTTTACGATTATATCGGCCTATCCAGTTGAATATCGATGACGTATCTACCGACAGAAATAGAGGGAGACATGGAAAATATCACAAAATAACAATAGAATTTTCTTTTACGAATTTCCTTTGGTATTAATAACAGTGATTTTCTTTGTTTTCACTATGGAAATATATATTTGTTTTGAGTATTTTTATGTTTATTAAGCATAAGTGTATTCTTAAGCGCAGGCCACACTGGGAACGAAGCGATGCGATGCTTGTGTCTGTCATTGCATCAAATTGCATTAAAAATGTACTTCCACAAATTTTCCGTCGGAGTTCACAACGTTGATTTTTAGAACGATTATGACAGCTGTCAACTTGACGTAATCCCGGGTAGAATATTGAAGCGGCGCGGCGGCAGCGCGGCGACCCGCCAAAATGGAATATAGAGAAAGATCGCGGAGATCGATCGAACCCGGCAATGATTAATGGCCACTGTGATATAGGTGATCATTGCGACTACCCTTGCAGTACAGTGAGTTGATTGATTTGCGCTCGCGCCTCACGTACTGGGTGTAACGTCTTTTACATTATTGTTCATTCCCTTATGTGATATTAGACTTGTGATTATTCAGAATACTATTGACTTTCATTTACTTACACCTCCTCGCATACCCACGCATACGAGACAATAAAACCTCTTCAGAGAGTAGTGTGAGTTTCTTTTAACCATCTCGACTTTACGCATCGACCGCGTTCGGCGCTCCGATTGGTCCTTCAATGGTGAAGGCCGGCCGGCTGCCAATCGGAGCGCCGAACGCGGTCGATGCATAAAGTAGAGATGCTTAAAATAAACTCGTACTAGGGCCTCTGATAAAGACGACGTATTGCCTCTATAATGTTGTAAAGTAATTTTAAAGTAATGTTGTGTAATGTTTCTAAAGTTAATTTTTTAACGCCTTATATACATATAAATTTACTAAACAAAATACCTTTCTTCCTCGTTATGGTTTCAACAGACAACCCACTTTCGCGATACATTTTCACGGACACCGAACATTTTAATAAATAAACGTTTATTTCACTCCGAATCGTTATTAACGTAATTCGCGTATCGTACGCATATAAACTGTTTTTATCGTTACATAAAACGAGTTTCGATTCCGATATCGATTCATTTGAATCGATTTCGGATCCTGTTAATCGGTCTAAAATATTTTTACTATAGATTTGACATGTAAGTAAATAATTCTTATTTGTTTTAAGGTTGAAATGAACTGAATGAAATGAACTGAATGAAATGAATAAGGTTGAAACTTTGATATGGTCCTTGTTGCTACCCAAATTAATTAATTAAGATTATTTGTATTCAATTGCCTCGTTGGTGTAGTAGAAGCGTGACTGCTGAGCACGGTGCCCTGGGTAATGGCTTCGATTTATGTCCAGTCAAGCAAAATTTTACTTTTTGGTTTTTCCATAACTTTGATCAGCAGGCCGATTGATGACAATAGGCTTGCCTCAGCCCTTATTTTATGTGACTTAAACATAACTAGCGAAATAAGGGTGTATTACACCGCTGCCTATCCATTACAGGAACACGGGCGTGATGCTATGTAATGTACCATTATTGACAATTGAAAGTCAAAGTCAAAGTCAAATCATTTATTTCAAATAGGCCCTTATAAGGAACTTTTGAATGTCATTTTCTTTCCTATCGATGTTGAATGCCATAATAATAATTACACTGGCGTAATGCATTTTGTATAAATCTCTTGGCGCATTAGCGCAGGTGCAAACGCATTGCCTTAACGTAGCTAACGGTACAAGTATTTTATCGGTAAGTAACCTCAACTGAGCCATACAAAGTATGTTAATGCAACCAACTGTAAATTGTAATGGCGTTTCCAAATTAAATGTGTACGGGTAGTATTCATTATTGATTTTGTAACTAGTTTGCGATTTTTTTGTGTCATATCGAAGTTTTTATTGATATTGTGAAGTTTGCTTGTTATTTTACGTTTAAATAATTGTGTCGTTAAATATTCTATTGGTTGTTTTAAGGAGCCGTTTCTTTCATTATATCTGCAGAAGATCCTTCTTTATACAGGGTGGAATATTTGAACCTCACCTGGAGGGTGTTTATATTTTAGCCGGTTCGATTCCCGAGGTGGGAAGCGAATTTTCGAAAATCTTTTAATGCAGATTTGTTTTTTCTAAAAATAAAGGAATGTTTCCTTTGAGTAAAATTTGCTATCTCCATTATTGAGAGTACTTACTTTTCCTCCAGGTGAGGTTAAAAAATTCCACCCTGAATATCCCAAAATGTGCTATTCCTAAAATATGCTATTCCCAAAACATGATATTCCTGAAACATGCTATTCTCAAAATATGCTATTCTCAGAATATGCAATTCTCAAAATACACTATTCTCAAAATATGCTATTCCAAAAATATCACCCAGGTACCTTGATATTTGATAACAGTTTGGCAATAATCGAAAATAATTGCGGAATCATTATCGATTATAAAACGAAGCTGTGTCCTTGCCTGTCCATAAAGAAGGTAATAACACCTATGGATGCTCCTAACGTGGGATTTATGACTAGGATATAAAAAGCATCTTCCAGTGTTTGAAACCGATTCAGATTTCTAGTCGTAATTTTCTCCAATAACGGCTGGTAAGTTTTATGAACTGAAAGTTACGAGTACCTACTAGTTCTATACTTTCCTTATCATAGTATATCCTTCCTCGTAAATGTCGTTCCAGCTTCCAGCTGAAGTCAGTTTCTTGAACAAAATATAAGATAAGTACTAGCTGGGGCTTGTGGCCAAGTATTAACAGTCGCATCTGTCGATCGATCAGGTTAAGCTACGCTTGCCGCGTTGCCGCGGTTGGTCCGAGGAAAGACCAACATATCAAGACCCCACCGTGCCTCGGAAAGTACGTTAAGCCGTTGGTCTCGGCTGTCATTCTTGGATCTTTGACAGTCGTTACGGGTCTTCAGAAGCCCGTAAGTCTGACAACCAGTCTTACCAAGGGGTATCGCATTATCCAGTTACTGGGTTGTGGAGGTCAGATAGATAGTCGCTCCATGTAAAATACTGGTATTCAGCTGCATCCGGTTAGACTGGAAGCCGACCCCAACATAGTTGGGAAAAGGCTAGGCAGATTGATTTTTCATTTCAATGACACAGACCACAATACCACCGATGATAGAGCTTAACATCCTATTGTAAAACTGTGTTATTTGGCAGTTAAAGTCTCTCTCCTTCTTTGGTGTGATTCGTCGAGAAGAGAGACGTGTACGGTAATTATGTGCACAAAACTAAGGAAAACTATATGAAACCAAACACCATAGTAGAAAGCAAAGTACAATTATCATGCATTATTCAACTAACCTAAGTAGGTAAACGGCGATTTGAGTATTATGAAATCTTCTCTTTTATTACTTGAGTTGGAAAATGCTGATAAGATTTTAAAACGGTGTTTATAGTACGGGACATTAATTTAAGTATGGCTGTAATTCTGTGTGTGTGTGTATGTGTGTTGTGTGTGACTGCCTCGTTGGTTAATTTAAGTATGGCTGTAATTCTGTGTGTGTGTGTATGTGTGTTGTGTGTGACTGCCTCGTTGGTTAATTTAAGTATGGCTGTAATTCTGTGTGTGTGTGTATGTGTGTTGTGTGTGACTGACTCGTTGGTCTAGTAGTCCCAAGCGCTACCTGCTGAGTATGAGGTTCTAGGTTTGATTCCCGGGTCGAGCAAAGTGTTATTGGAATGTATAGTCTAGATTGTGCCCGGTTGATGGCAATGAAATTAAATTGTATAATCCGTAAAAAAGGATATTGGAATCAATTTTACAGGACATCACAAAAAAAAAAAAATGAGCTATATGAGTTCGGCGTTTCCTATCGTGACTACTCTGAGAAGAAAGGCCGAAACGAAATCAGAGGTCACAGTCTCTTTTAAAGTCCAGACATAATCTTGGTCAGGCCATATGAGGACCATGTAGATTAGTGTGCGAAATGGTCTTTTGAGAAAAGAACCACACAGATTTGAGTGGACCTGTCCTGTCAGTGCAAGCGTTTGTCAGTAATCGTGGAGCTCAACTCGACGAACAATACCAAAGAAAGAACATTTGGGTAGGCCGCCTAAACTACTCAAACTGCCAGACTATCATTGAAACTAACTGAGAAAGAAAGAAATAATCAAAATATCCACATATTCCTCACATTCACATATAGGCCCTTTTTACCTGGGACTTTAAACATAACTGGCGAGATGTGGGTGTACTATAGGAACACCTATGCCTAACCCTTTGGAAATTACAGGCGTGATGTTATGTTATGTTATGACTGTAGTTTTGTCAAATAAAGTCAATGTAATAAAGTTAATAATAATATACTGTGCTCGTCATACAACTACTGTTATATGTTCAAATTATAGGCGAGGACGCTGGCACCCTAAACACAAGTTAAATCTTACTCTGGGTGCCAGAGTTCATCGAAATCACTCTTTATTTTAGTTGTTACGTAGCATAGTGTTTAGCTAACTGTTTATGTACAATGGAAGATAATAAAAAAAACATTTTTTTTTTTTTTTTATGTTATAAATATGTTTGACAGTCTTACTTTCATGATATTAGATATTTTATCTTGTGTGAATAATTTGTCTATTGGTTTGACTGTCTTTTTTTTTATCCGCTACGGGACGCTCTTAGCCTGCATCTCACCTGATGGTAAGTAATGATCAGGCCGAAGGTGGAAGCGAACTTCATCCGGAATCTTCAACCACAGAAGGAAACACAAAAATGCTGTTAACATTGTTGCTATGGCGACAGACTTAGATAATAGGTGGTAGCTAGCCAGGCGGACTTAGAACAAGGTACCACTAACTAAACCGAGTAGAAAATTTTGGCCCCTCTGGGAATCGAACCCGGGTATTCTGGGTCTGCGACAGGTGGTTTAACCACTAGACCACAGAGGCAGTTAAATTCTGTTTGTTTTATTTTTGTGACTTGACCTACCTGTAGCTACAAGGATATAGCTAGTTATTTATTTCAAGGGACCAAATATCCCTACAATTTTCAATTAAATTAAAATGAATAAATAAATATTTAAAAAAAATATTCAAATGATTATTATTATTACCTTTATTTCATTTTCTATACTTTTTATTAACATTTTTAAATATTTTTATAAAAAACCAAACCTTTTTACAAAAAAAATATGTATTTATTAATATTTTTTATAATTAGTAGAAACTAATAGTACTTACCCCGAATTAATACACATTACGGCTAAAAATATTACGGACCGTGGACAAAACTTAATAGTCAATTTATTTTTTTATCACAAGATTAAAGTTATTGTTGAGTGTCACTGCAACAAATAGAGCTTTTATGTCTCCAGAACACTTTCTAATCAGATTACAGTGCATTTCATGGTTATACGTAATAGTTATTATATTAAATGAAGTCGGAAATAAAAGTTATAATAGATACCTATTCGTTGATTAACTGCACCAGTTAGTTACATTGCAGATTATATTTTACTAACGACCCGCCTCTGCTTCGCACAGCTTTTACGATTTGACAAAACATTGAGGTTTCCATAATATAAGTAAGTTTAATGTTATTGCATTAAGCTTCGTGCAGACTAGCGCGACGCGACGAGCGACGCCGGTTGTTGTTATACCGAGAAGTTTTCTTAGAAATTCTATTGTTCAAGTCGCGTCGCGCCGTCGCGTCGCGCTAGTCTGCACGAGGCTTTGAAGTAAACTTTTCGGAATAAAATGTCTAAATAATGGTGAAACCCCATCAAAATCCGTTGTGTAGTTTAGATGAAAAAAGGCGGTCACACAGACAGACACGAGAAGCGACTTCAATTTATAATACCTACGTAGTATACGGGGTCATAATAAATCAGCTAGCGAAACTCCGCGATGAGCATCGATATCTAAACACGACACAATAAAAAACACAATTTGAGGTCAAATGACCGCTGGTAGAGTTGTTACTGTTGAAGTATGACATGAGAAACAGTTTTTTTTCTTTTCTAGTCATGTCTGCGGAGTTTCGCTAGTTAATTTAATTTGACCCTATTGATGAAGTCGGACATAGAAGTTATAATAGTTTATTGTTGATTAACTGCACCAGTTACGTTACAGATTATAGTTAAAGATTATAATATTCTATCATTTATCGTTTTTGTTACAAAACGATGAAGTAATCTTGATCGAGGTGATTGACACTGTTAACCGATTGATCTAGGCAGAATTAGAAATAATTCTTATAATGATAGGACATTAATGTAACATCCTGAATAATAGTGAGAGTTTTGTAAGCTAGCTTTTCCTCTTCAGCAATTTATATTTTATAATTAGGCAATGGTGTTTTTTTGCCGACTTCGGACGCGTTATAGGAAGAGTGATGAGTTAAAGAAATACTATATACATATATAGTAGTACTATATAGTTACTATATACAACTTTATACCTAGTGGTATAAAGTTGGCGATCTATATTTTTCATAATATTTTAGTGTTACAATAGCGTTTCTAAATTGTCGGCCTTGACAAATCGTGTTATTAAGTATAAACGGTTAGGTAGGTATGGTAATAATAGGGTACAATGATAAAATGAAATGACTGCCAGGCCAGACCGTGTAACTTGGTGGGGAAATAGTTAATGAATAAAAGTAAGAATGAACGAGTAAACGAAAGTACGAATGAGTGAATTAATGAATGAAAGCACGAATGAGTGAAGGATTGAACTACTAAAGTCACTTCGTTTTTGGGCAGTCGTGTAAAATATTTAATTGTTGAAGTCATATGATCCATCTTAACATACCGATACTCCTCTGTGCCTCCGAAAGCACGTTAAGCCGTTGGTCTCGACTGTCATTCGTGGATCTTTGACAGTCGTTACGGGTCGTCAGAAGCCCGAAAGTCTGACAACCAGTCTTACCAAGGGGTATCGTATTAGCACCCAGTAACTGGGTTGTGGAGGTCAGATCGCTCCATGTCAAATACGGTATTCAGCTGCATCCGGCTAGACTGGAAGCCGACCCCAACATAGTTGCTAGGCAGATTTTTTTTGTCGTATGTTTCCCGAAGCTTTAATTCAGATAATTAATTAATATTAATCAGTTAGGAAAGAACGGACTTTAATCTAATAATCTTGTTTATTACTAGATCGATAGCCTTTGACAAATATTTTGAAATCCTTGCTTTTGGCTCCTGGAACAAAATGTTTCTTTATACATTTGCATTTGTGTTCTTAAAATTATTTAAGAACGTTTTCGCATTTCTTTCGACATGCGGATCTGTACAAAAAAGTGACAAAGGTGCTAAGAAATAATAAAGAAAAAAAACTTTGCTTAGTAACCTAAATGAATAGCTAAATAATCATATACTTAGTTCGGTCAATATTTACCAACGACATTGCAAGTTCATTGACACCAGTTTCTCAAGTTAAATAGTTCAGAGCCAGCAAAAAACGAGTTACCTCAGAAATCGTGACCTTACCTGCCATGGTATCTATTGTAATGACAATCATCTGATTTGTAATGTGTTACAAGATGGCGGCTATGTTAATAAAGTACCAACCTCTTATGAAAAGATTTGGGAAGTGTTACGACCTTGGTATCTTTGGTACAGTTGAACACGTTATTTGGTATACGGGCAACTAACTTGCAACTATAATCTGTTCCAAAAGTATTAAATGACATGTAAACAAATGGTTCAGAAAACGTACCTGTGGATGCCAATTTTTAGTGCCACTTACAAATTGAGTGTTTTGATTTCATTATTTGGATACTCAAACATGGAATTGTAATTTTTATTTAATCACCTATTAAAGTTGTTTTTCATTTGACAATTGAAAAACTTCAAAACTAAAAAAACCCAACTTCCGTCGATGATTTTTCAATTTAAATGATTAAGTAAGATAACTCCGAACGGACAACGAAATAGGAAAAGTCGTCGTAGTCAATATTGTTCCTATTGGAAACATTATACTACTATTGGCACTACAATTATTGCTGTTCGGGAGGGTGTACCAAAACGC
Source organism: Xanthia icteritia (assembly GCA_949128155.2). Classification (NCBI taxonomy): domain Eukaryota; kingdom Metazoa; phylum Arthropoda; class Insecta; order Lepidoptera; family Noctuidae; genus Xanthia; species Xanthia icteritia. The sequence continues at coordinate 5,788,631 of OX421942.2, read as the reverse complement.
CCATCATCCTTTAGTAATGTTATTCAAACAATGCATTTGGAAAAAATGGTGAGCTAAAGTGGAAACCTTCTATATAAAGATGAATGTGTTACTCCCTTTAGTAAGCGTAGTGAATTCTTAGACATCACTCTCTTAAGTATGCCATAAGCTTAAAATATATTACTCACACAATAGACATGAATATTGGCAGTGTAGTGGAAAGAGGAATGCTTTGGCTTGTGAACCAAATAGCTCGTTCGACTGTACACACGGCTACACATCAAGCTATACATTTCCAGTATAACCTGACCTCGCATTGTACGTAAATCCTATACAATGCAAGATCAGCATAAATTGGAAATGTATAGCCGTGTGTACCTACTGTGTAAGTAATTAATTAATGTCTAACTAAGTTGTTGAGATGTTGGTATGTTACGGAGCGCTGAACAGTCATAAAAAGTTGCGGTATTGCACCAATAATGTGTTAAACAAAGTTAGGAGTATTCAGTTGAATTATTTAACTGGCGAAATGTGAGTGTACAGACGCCAGCACATCAACCTACTACAATCTGTCAAATTTCTTTAATAGATTTTCAACTTTATCACTAAATGATAAGGTTCAAAGTTGATTGGGAAAATTTGACAGTTTCGGGTAGGTTGACCTGCTGGCGATGGCGTCTGTACTATAAATGTTCTCATGTACAAAAAAATTCATAACCACCACCACATTTAGCAAACGCACTAGTGATCATAGTAAGTTGTTATTTTCAGGCCATTATATTAAATTACAAAGCACCTACACTATTACTAGTGCTTGCGAACATTGTTAATGTCATTCTTCACGCTTGGTGTTTCAGAATAAACATTATAAATGTGTTGGATTGTTTAATGTCATTTTATCACGTTTCTTTCCATGCTGACCGTACCTATCGCGGTAATCTGTGTGTCTAATATAAATCATAATAATACCAGCCTTTTACTGTCCCACGGCAGGGCATTGCCTCTTCTCATACTAAGAAGGCACGAGTATTGATCACCACGCTTGCTCAAAACGCGTTGGCGATTGCGTACTTAATTTGCTATTACTTAGCATTGATCACATTGATCAAAACACGTTGGCGATTTCGGACTTAATTTGCTATTACTTAGCATTGATCACCACGGTTGCTCAAAACGCATTGGCGATTTCGGACTTAATTTGCTATTACTTTTAATGGCCCAGTGGTTAAGGCCTCGCTACTCATGCACGAGGTTGTGGGTTCAAATCCGGACAAGTACCAATGTGACTTTTTCAATTTATATGTACTTTCTGAGTTTATCTTGGATATTACTGTCATCGGTGAAGGAAAACATCGTGAAGAAACCTGGACTAATTAAAGTTAATAATAGGATATAAGTCTAGTTCAAAGAATTTTCCAAAATACCAGTAGGTCTTTAATGGAGACCGTGAAGAGATAAGCGTAGACCGGGAAGACCTTCGGCAAAGACAGCTGGGACAGGCTGGATACGGAAGTCAGGAAATCTGGTGTTATTTGGGGGAGGCTTATGTCCAACGGCTGATTGAAAAAGGCTGAGTTGGTTGATTGATTGATGTTACAATTAAGACGTTACAACTGAGACGTTAAAAAATATTAAAGGGTCACTAAAAAGAATAGTCAGCATGTGTCACATCGAGCACTATGCAATGAACCGAGTATACTTATATAGGTAGTAATTCTTCACGCTCGGAGTTTCATCAAAAACATTAAAAACAAAATGAGTTGAATTGTTGGATATCATTGGATCAAGTTGCTTTCCATGGCGATCGTAGGTACATAAGAAATCTGTGAACGACTTTGAAGAATTTTCCGAAATATTTTGGCCTTGCTTCACCGAATATTATAAATATAATATAAATATAAACTTTATTGGCACGAAAAACTGTTTACAGAAACTCTGTGTTCGATAACAACTGCATTAGTATAATAATGTGCCGCAGTCATTAACGCCCACCTCCAAAATGTTCGAGACAAAAGCAAAACTAACTAAAACTAAAACGAATCAAATTTAAAATAAGAAAGAATAAAAATACAAATTAGAACTTAAAATTAAAATTGAAATGTAAAATTGCGTGTTTGTCTTTGTATGGAAGGATTGTGTAGTTTTGAGCGTGGAGTGTATATGTGTGCGTGTGCGTGTGTGTGTGTGTGTGTAAGTGGTAGAAAGGTGTGAGTTTGTGCAGGGGGTGTGTGTTTGCACATGATAGACATATAAAGGGCAATTGGAGAGTGAGTTAAAGTTTAAGTTTTTACATATGTTTCTAATTCATCATAAGTAAGTGTATGAAGCCATTTATCCGTGATCCCTCGACATTCTCGCAAGGTCAGTGGATATAATATATTGTGTTGTTTATTTACTCGATTATACAAAGTGGAGCTAAGAAAATGAAATTGCCGCCGAACAACTTGAACTCTGGCAAATTCCATCTGGCAGACTCTGTCAGATGGAATTTTAAACTTTTAAAACTGCCCTCTGTGCCCTTTCCAGTCGGAGCATTAAGCACTTCCCAGCTCCACCCCAAGCTGCAATATTTAAACGCAGTGTGGGATATCTCCCAGTTAGGTAAACTGACGACCTTAAAAAGGCAGCCGGGACAGGCTGGGTGCAGAATGTGGAGAACCGGGTGTTTTGGTGCAGTTCGGAAGAGGCCTATGTCCAGCAGTTAACTATAGGATTGATTTATTGACAGTGTCATAGATTTATTGTCAATAAATAGCCAATTTCTATGGCAACTAAGACCTTCAAGTCATGAAAGGATTCTTAATGGGGAATAGTCAACATGTCATATCGATCATCATTAAATGGACACAGTATAACAAATGTCATTCTTCACGCTCGGAGTTTCAGCAAAAACATTATAAAATGAGTTGAATTGTTGGATATCATTGGATCACGTTGCTTTCCATGTGGATAGTATACATAAGTAATTCGCTCGCGGTACAACGTTGTGTATTTACTTTACTGTGATGTCACTGTAGCACGATACTAATCGATGTTTATTACACGATCTAATGTATTGTATCACGGACTTTTAAAATATCACCAGTACAATTACAGGTGCATAGGAGTGACACATTCAGTTCTTCACTATCTCTGGGATTGCAGGGCATTAGCAATGTCTATGGTATTGCAGTTGCGCCAGGGCAGTGATGACCAGTGTTATAGTCATATATCTATCTCATTCAAACCTTTTGACATTTCATCTTAGTCGAGACTAAGATTATAAAAAGAGATTAAGAGGACTATGTAGTCAGCATTCTTCCACCATTTTTTAAATACATCAAACTTAGCGTTGATTTCAGCATCCTCTTCATTTCAAAACAAAACTTTTTAAACCATAAATACAATTTGAACAAAACAGAATTGCTAGAAACGGGTTAAAGTGCCCGTTTCTAGCAATTCTGTTTTATTTTATTTTGCTGTAACACGAGTGAGATTTTGTGTTAAAATAATAACAAAACGCATTTCCCGGCAACACGAACCGAGCATTTTCGGCGCTAAAACTAGCATTATTTTGATATTTCCCAAACATTAGGCTAAAATATCGCAAGCTGAAATCCACATAATATTACACCTATGTTAAAACAAATTATCGTAGGTACCATTTAGGCATGATTTTGTTGGGAAATGGTTATCGCTGCCTATGGAATGCAACTTTAACAAAAATAATATTGCCAATATGTCGCTAAAGCGTTGCCAAATTGAGAGATAAAGTTGATTGTCTAATGGGCCTTTAATGTCTTTGGCAGCAAAAGATAAAAGAAGTAAGAAGCTGTAGTTTCTTAGTCAATGAACTGCTCCTCTGTTAAGGAGCTCTTTTTAGGGTTCCGTACCTGAAGAGTGCCAAACGGAAGCTACTAAGCCTCCGCTGTCCGTCCGTCTGTCTGTCAGCGGGCTGTATCTCAAGAACCGTAATAAAAAAAAGTATTTCTATTGCTGCTATAAGTCTATAACAAAAAATAATAAATAAAAAAATAAAAAAAATATTTGTTACAATAAACTTTACACTTTGAAAAAATTATTCTTCATTTAGTAGTTTCGTGAGGGTCGTGCCTTCGTATATGTAGGGTCTTCGTGTACGAGTCCGACTCGCATTCAGCCGGTTTTTTTTTTAATATTTATTTATTTAACAGTTTATGTACAGACGCCAGCACATCAACCTACTAGATACAATCTGTCAAATTTATTTAATAGATTTTCAACTTTATCACTAAGATATAAGGTTCAAAGTTGATTGGGAAAATTTAACAGTTTCAGGTAGGTTGACCTGCTGGCGTCTGTACACACATAAACAGACAAGAAAAAAGAACAGAAAAATACATACAAAGGTGATGATTATTTCTAAGAAATATTATGTGTGTATAAGTCCTGAAAGTTTTTTTTTAAACATTTTTGATTTTACAAACAGGTTGAATGGGTTGCCGCTGATAAGTTGATTGCTAAAACATGTTTAAATAAAATGGATTTGTGCTTTGTAATCAAACGATAATAATGATTATACCAGCCTGTTATCCAGTGGGATAGTAAGTCTAGCAGACTATGGCAAATGGTGGTTAGGGAACGAGCTTTAATTACCGCACACATCATGTTGATCGTGGTGACATATATGTCAACTTTTCTCACTACGTATTTCTTTACTGTTAGGCCGAATTCGACCAAACTTTAATACCTAATATATTATAAGTCTTATCTTGGCAATACATTTTGGATTTTTGACTGTATTTTCATACGAAAATTGCCTGCAAATGAATTTAAAAAATTTGTCAGTTTGATACAAAATTAAACAGACGTTAAATTGTATTCCACGGATAAAAGGACAGCCCTAAGTCTTACTTTGGAAAAATCAGCTCTAAGTCACAGATGGTCCAACGGTGTTTTCTTTCTAAAAACAACTAAATCTTAATAATAGATTGAAAACGACGTATTCAAATGCTTGTTTATCATCGTTTCGTAATAGACTTCCCTCCAAAAATTCCTAAAGCATACTCCTTTACTAATGATGTCGGTTAAATTCTTTAGATACGTAGGTACCTAATGACAAGGAATGCCGGAGGTGCTTACCTTTGTGGTGTACCCTTTGGTTAAAAGGTATAAAGGACCCAATAAAGTTATTTTTAGATGAAGTAAAGATCTTATCAGTGACCCAGTTTTAGGGATTAAGCATGCATTTTTAATTAAGTATTAGGTATTGACTATAGATAAGTCGAACATTCTCCTGAATGTCATTGCGGGGTTTGATTGCCCGTTCGTCCATTTTTTTGTCCAACCCATATGTTTAATAATTATAATAGATATTAAGTTTAATGTTTCATTATAATTGTGTATTTAAGTACTGAAATTGACGTTTCTTAAAAGTATTTTTTCCAGATATATTTTTAAAATAAATATTTTTTATTTTTTTTTATTGTATAACTTTTTTATACGTTTGCCCCAAAAGTTTGTTTAGCTTTTGTTGTAAGAATTATCTAACAAAAATAAATATTTACTAAGCATAGTAATATTTTTAACAAACTTTAAAAATATTTTTAAAAACTTTTCTTCGAGAGTAACTTTTCGCAGTTCAATACGTAGAGCTGTAAAAGTTTTATTTATAGTTTATGTTAGTCAATAACTAACAACAATTTGTTATTCAAGACGCGAAGAAAACTGTTAAAAGAAAATACATCTTAGTGTTGGAAACTCAGATGAAACCAAACGGCTCTTAGTCTTACGAACGATCTTTTTCAAACAAAACAAAAACAAGCATTAATAAGAAACAAAAAGGGGCTTAACTTACCTTTTATGTTAATGACACTCCATTTTCTGCAAACGCCACAAATTCCTCTCACAATCCGCCATCAGTCACAACAGAAAAACGTTAAAACAAATCCCTTATCAACCACACCGGCCGAAACGATAACGAAACTACGAACGTGCGCGTTAACGTTACAATGTTTGCGTGGATACCGTAGAGGTTTTCGCGTAACGCGGCGAATGCGCACTTGTAAGTTATGGTATAGCGGTGAACGGCGAATGCGGCCGCGTCGGTCTCATGTTAGAACGCAAATGACTGGCGGCATCGAAGCAGTACAATCGCCGTGACGTCAGCTCAAATGAAATTAAAAATGGAAGAAAAAACAATCAGAAGAAGCTTCACTGGAATGAATCTATAGAGCGTTATTGGTAACATGTCCGAGTCAAAGAGAAAGTTCTACAGAGTTACTTAGTCATTCGCGTCGATTCGAAAGTGTAAGTACCATTCGGTTTGTCGGAATGAGCATAATAAACGCTTGTAAACAAGTACGGAAAACGTACTCTCATGAAAGCAAAACTAGCCAAGTTTGTCTACACAATTTTAGTAGATATGCGACTTCCGAATTCTTGCGTAACTGGCTCCCACACTTCTTTTGTTATGTTCCGTAATACATTCTTGCATAATTAATGCTTAGCGTAAACGATATAGTTTTACCGTTCGCTCCCATTTTGATCATGTTTACGTGTCTATGATTACGTAAGTATTAGACAGAAGCCTATTTATTGTGTACTGTTATTGTGTAGGTACTATATGTAATTAGTGTTGTGGCTATAATATAGCCAATTGTTACGGCTATTGTGATGTGTTAAAAATGGCACTTAGGCATCGTTAACGTATGTTTAGAGTGGGTTTTACCAGGTATTAAAACTGAGATAGTTTAATAATAGTGTTATTTGTATGGTTTCATAGCTTTCGACCACACTTGGTCTCTTGCTTGGTTATCTTTATGTAGGATAATTTTTTTTATGAAGTTTAGGAAATATTATTATACATTCACATTAGGTACAGATGCCAGCAGGTCAACCTACCCTGGGCACGCCACTATTACGGCAATAAGTCCCCTCTTTGAGGAGTGGTTAGAGAGGCGCCACGGCGTCCTCACCTTCCGCCTGACGCAGATCCTCACCGGACATGGTTGTTTCGGGAGTTTCTGTTTCGTATCAGGCGGAAGGAAACGCCCGGGTGTCATCACTGCGTGGATCGCCCGGAGGACACGGTTGAGCATACGGTGGAGGTCTGCGCGGCTTGGGCAGAGCATCGCCGTGTCCTCGTGGAGGCGATCGGTGGCGGGGATCTCTCGCGTCCGGCCCTGGTCCAGGCCATGGTACGGAGCGAGAAGACATGGGAGGCCGGCATCTCCTTCTGCGAAGCCGTAATGCTTGCGAAGGAGGAGGCGGAACGCGTGAGGGAGAGGCAAATTTCGTGCCCTCACGCCCCTAGCCGCCGCAGGAGACGCCCTGGGCGTTGGGAATCGCAGGCCGATTCCCAGCCACCGTAGGCGCGGGCTTGCGGACGGTGAGCAATGGGTAGCTCGCCGTCCGATAAGGGTGAGGCCCGGGTCGACGGCGCGTTGTGTCCCACGCGCGCCTCAAAGAGATGTCAGCAACTGAAGGGGTCCGATGGGGACGCGTGCGGGAAAGTCCGAAAAGGATACCGTGGCCCCTGGCAACGTACAGGCAACTGAAGGAACACGGGTGGGTTTTAGTCAGTAAGAGTCTGACACGCTCCTCCGCTTCGCCCAGAGCGGGAGAAGTTATTTGATAATTTCCCACAACACAATCAACTTTGAACCTTATACTTTGGTGATAAAGTTGAAAATCTATTAAATAAATTTGACAGATTGTAATAGGTTGATGTGCTGGCGTCTGCTATTCAATGAACGTACTATGTAACTATTTAAATGAATTATAAAGGGTTCGGTTCTGTAACTTCGTTTTTCCCGTACGTTGAAAAGGAATCAAACGAAGTCTGCTTAATGGCAAAAATAGGAAGGTAGGTATACCTACTTATGTGCTGACAATCTGACCATGTATGTACAAGGAATCAGGACGTGGTAAGGAACGGTATAACGGGATGTTTTCCTGTAAATACTCCTCGGAAATGGAAAATTATCTAATCAAATAATATTTCTGGCGAACTCTCGTAGGCTTTGACCGGCTTGTTGGGTCTAGTGGTCGCTACTGCTGGCATGAAGTCCTGGTTTCGATATCCGGGTCTGGCAAAGTGTTATTGGTTTTTCCAGCAGGAATTCTCAGTAGCAGCCCGGAGTCTAGTTTTGTGCCCGGTTGATGGCAATAGGCTCGCCCCCTATTATATGAGGCTTAAAACACAACTGGCGAAATAAGGGTGTACCATAGGTGACCTCTGCCAAACCCTTCGGGGAAAGCTGGAGTGATGTTATGTTTTTACCTCTAGAAGAGAATCTGGAAAACTGAAGTACTCAGTCCAGTATATTTTGGCCTCAGAATAGTTCAGAGGCCCTAGTGCGAGTTTATTTTAAGCATCTCGACTTTACGCATCGACCGCGTTCGGCGCTCCGATTGGCAGCCGGCCGGTCTTCACCAGTGAAGGGCCGATCGAAGCGCCGAACGCGGTCGATGCGTAAAGTCGAGATGGTTAAAAGAAACTAACCCTAGGGCCTCAGTAGGACGTGACCCCACAAATCAGAACATGCCCTATGAATTATTAACTTGTAGAAAAGGTTGGCATTAATCAATCCATGTTTTTACCGACCTACGTCCATATAATTTATTAGATAAGACTTCATTATTAAACCTCGGTATGTTGTTCCCGATAACGGAACCAATGTTATTAAGAGGGAACAGGGCCTGCGATTCTCCATACAAATGTATTACCCTTTATTCTTCCTGAATAATGCCTCTAGAGCTATCATATTTTCTCATAAAATCAAGGTCTACTGTAGACACGACCCATTTATTTCCTTTTGTTCAGCAACTTATTGGTAAATAATATATGACCCTTCAAGAATTACAAAAATTCCCCATTTTTACTGCCGACTACCAAAAAAATTCGAAAAGTTTTTAACATCAAAGAAAATGATAGGAACCTAGACATACTCTTTTTGAAAAAAACAATTGAATCGGCTCAGTTTTCGAGGAGAAAAAAGGGGAAAACGAAACGTCGATCTCGTCAATTTTTTTTTGTGTTAAAACCGGTCTGAGCTGCAGCTGTCCCTATCACACTCTACGGAGGTAGACTTGGTAAGAAGACGGCAATAGTTTCTCCTATTTTTGAAATTCCTCGCAGGCCCTCTTTTCTCTTAAGAAGAAATTCCGATATCCGTAAGAGATTTCCTTTATAATAATAACGATGAAGTAAAAACATAATGTTCCCATCTACATTAAAAAGTAAGAAGAAAACACTTTCAATTTACAGCACTTACAAGTTGTAATAATAAATATGTGCATGAATGTAAATAACTTTATACATTGTAAGTAATGATATTAAGAAAGTGGGTATGGACTTATATCTGCGATTTCACGTCATTAAAACTTGGCTTACAAAAATACCAACACGTCTGAGTAAGCATAATGTACATGTATGTATGCATTTCTGTCCAAAGACGAAAATGAAATGAAGAACGTGGTCATAACAAACAGCGAAATTAAAACAGAAAACAAGGTATTCTGACCCTACCATCTTACTAAAGCCGAGCAAAAAAAAAAAGTATTTATTCCTTGTTACAACTTATTTTATTTATTTATTTTATTCAAAAGGAACAACAAACAGCTACAATACACAGTATAGAAAAAGAGATACACATAACATTTGAACAATATTTTTGCCCACAACGCTGTTCTCAGATTAACTGTGGAATATAATATGCAATTAATTAAACTATATTATATTTGATACATTATAATAAAATAAAAACTAAACATACTTATTAACTTAGAAAAGAGAACAAGAGATGAACTTTTCCCAACTATGTTGGGGTCGGTTTCCAGTGTATCCGGATGCAGCTGAATACTGTATTTGACATGGAGCGACTGCCTATCTGATCTCCACAACCCAGTTACTGAATAATACGATACCCCTTGTTATGACTGGTTGTCAAACTTTCGGGCTTCTCACGACCCGTAATGACTGTCAAAGATCCACGAGTTACAACTGGGACCAACAGCTTAACGTGCTTTCCGAGGCACGGAAGAGTCTCGGTATGTTAAGATGGTTACTCATACACAGACCAACCCCGGCAAGCGTAGCTTAACCTGTTGTATCGAACCGTGCGGCTGTTATTACTTAGCCACGAGCTCTTCCTCTTCCGCTAAGAGAACAAGAGATTTAAGTAAAAGCACATAGGCATTTCCTCAAAGAGAACTAAAGTTGTCGGATATAATATAATGCAGGTCATACTAGAAGAAGAATTTGTCCAGAGAGTTGACCTACAGTACTAAGGAGATGATGAGGTACTTATGACAGTACCTCATCATCTGCTTAGTCTTTTCCCAATTATGTTGGGATCGGCTTCCAGCCTTACCAGATGCCAGCTGAATACCATGGCGAATTTGTTTCACATGGCGCGACTGCCTATTGGACTTCCACAACCCAGTTACTGGGTAACACGATACCTCTTGGTAAGACTGGTATCAGTAGGTACTCTATCTACCAAGCCTTTTCCCAACTTTGTTAGAGTCCGCTTCCAGTCTAACAGAATGCAACGTGATAGATCACGAACAAGCTACATTATCTGCTCATTTGAAGGGAATCCAGCTGTTTCATTTGAATGAAATGGCTGATCTGGATCTCTCCTCTGTTCTTCTCTGCCTTTGTTCCGGAGTTCCGGTATTGGGAACCACTTGTGTGACTTTTGAATATGACACATATTCTGAATGATACGCTCTAGATAAATACTAGATTCAATAATGATAATTTCACGGAATTATGTTCTTGTTATGATAAGCAGGCATTCATCTAATCAATTTAAAAATATTTGTCATCATTCACTGTCATTATTGTAGAAGAAATTTGATGCTTTGGCAATTTAGAAAATGCTGATTCAGGATTTATTAAACCACTCTCAGATTAAGATTCGGACATCATTTTCGTTATGATGCGTACATAATGCTACAAAATACCTATTGTGAACATATTCATTAAATTGATGCTTTTTGTTTGTTGTTGATTTGATGATTGATTGTTGTTGATTGACCTTCTCATTGTTTCTTCAAAAAGTATTCTTTATTCATTATTTTTTTTTTTATTCTGATTTTTATTGCTGTCTGGCCAAGGGGTATCTCTTCTCATCGTCTTACCCAGTAATTGGGTTGTGGAGGTCAGAAAGTCAGTCCCTACATGTAAAATACTGTCACAAAGATCTGCAATTTAATTCAAATCCGCCAAAACTATAAAAACAATTGGTTCTCTAACGGACGGTAACAGTAAACACTGGTCTCCACTTTTTGTCTGGCTAAGTTTATTTGTATTAGAAATCTTAGCTCTTTGCTTGCGTTTTTGTTTGACATCATTAGATTCTAGTCGTCTCAATTTCATTAAATCATAATAAGCAACGGTCAGAAATATCTGTAAAGAGCGCGCAAGATAAGTTTGCGTGCGACTGGTGACGCTGGCGTGCTAAATTATATAATTGAATATTTAAAATAGTAAATCTATATTTATAATTTAATATTAATATTATTCGTTTTATATTAATGTTAATTAATTAAATAACTCTATTCTAATAAATTATATTGCTCGCAGAACAGATGGTCGATGGGGCCGAAAGGTTCTGGAGTGGCGGCCGCATACCGGAAGACGTAGCGTTGGAAGGCCTCCTGCAAGATGGGCCGATGACCTTGTAAAGGCCGCAGGAATCTGCTGGATGCGGGAGGCACAGAATCGGTCGAAGTGGTGGTGCTTGGGGAGGCCTATGTCCAGCAGTGGACGTCTTTTGGCTGAAATGATGATACTTAATTTGACTTAAACGACAATACATACGATAAGTTCCAATAGCGCCTTAACGTCATAGCAGTGAGGGCGATTTTGGTGTACCAGATCGTGATATTTTTATCTTGAGATGCTGTTTAACTGCATATCTGCATACTATATAATTGTCAGATGAAAGAAGTTGGAGGAGACCTTCAACCGAGGAGGGGTCCATAACCGACAAAATGACTAATCTGTACTAACATCTAGAAAATAAGTAAAACTACTAACAAAACAATACACTACGAACAACATTTGCAATGTAATTAAATAAAAAAAGGCTTTTTTATTAAAATTATATATGTAATTCTCGCCTCCGTAATACTACTAATTAGGCCGTAGAAAACCTACTCGCAATTTCGGAAAGACTTAATGACACCCGGTTTCTCGGTCTCAACGCCATGCTGGTTGCTAATTTCAGTATTTAGCAACTGTTCCTTTAAATGGAAAAAGACCAGTCGACTCTAAATACAAATAGTTACTGTGATTTTGTAAGATTTGGAAACATTTTTAAATACTGGTTAGTATACATTTTTTTTCTTCTACAGGTGCGTCATCTTTGGTCATTTGGTACTTATTCTTCTTAACGTGTCGATGGTAATCTAATCGAAGTCGGCACAGAATTCGGCAACAAATTTGAAAACTGGACACACAGGACACCATATTACTTGTGCCATCGTTTGTAGAACAGGGGCCCTAGTGCGAGTTTGTTTTAACCATCTCGACATTACGCATCGACCGCGTTCGGGGCTCCGATTGGCAGCCGGCCGGCCTTCACTGGTGAAGAGCCAATCGGAGCGCCGAACGCGGTCGATGCGAAAAGTCAAGATGGTTAAAAGAAACTCACACTAGGGCCTCTGAAACTGATTAAGCGCCGTCTGCCGACTTTGATGGGAAACGCAATTACTCCCTACATATTGTCGTTAGTGAACGTTAACACAATCGAATAAGTTTAAAAACTCGTACTAGGCCCTCTGCACCACCTCAACACTCCAGGACGTAGATACACCACCTAAACAATAATCTAATCTCCGCCTAAATAGGTTTTCCTTGCTTCGTCTCAATAGCGTTATTTTCCTCATTATACTTGAAGACACTTAATCGGTATTCACAAGACTATCATTCTCAGAGCTATAAAAAACCTGCATTGTTTTATTCTCGACTTTTCCCGTCAGTTTGCAATTAGTATCGATAATTGTAACTAATCGTTCGTAACGGAACAACTGGCGCTAGGTAAAGAAAAGAAAAGGTTTATTTGGTGCAATAAGAAGCTTATTGGCGGCAGGCGAAAGAAAGTATCGTCTTGATTTCGTGCTGATTCGGTTTTGTGCAAGGAAGCAGACACACTATTTGCGTTTTGTACCCGATTACCTATATACTGAATTCTTGAAGTTAATCAAACTCAAACTCAAAGCATTTATTTCAATTAAGATGATATAGTAATCAAGGTAATCTTTATCTCAAGTCTGTGTGAAGAATGGCTCAAACTCAAAGCATTTATTTCAATTATACCAATTACAGGCACTTTTGAATTGTCAAGGGGTCAGTCAGTCAGAAATATGAAGCTAGTTGCCCATTCCAAAGCGTAGGTTCCTATGGAGAAGAACGGGCAAGAAACTGCACGGGCACTCTTTTAAATCATAATATTGTTACAAAATATTGGTTACATCATTCATGTTGAAATTATACATGTGAGAACAATGTAGAAAGACGTGCACGTAAAATGAGTCTGTAATAAAAAGATAAAACAAATAAAAAATTAAAATAAGCCGTGGCAGATAAGAGATGACCAGTCCCTATTGACGGCGCTCGTTCACGAACATGATGCATGGATCAGCACCGTGTAGCTCAACCATTTTCAAGGGAACACAACTACTTTAATACTTGATGAACATAGAGCTCATACTTGCCGCCATACATATTGCAAGTGGGCTCCAGGAGGCTCCACCGGCATTACGTTTGCGCTAAAGATAACCCTATAGGAGTGTCACCTGGGTGTGGATAAAAACCCCTTATTAAAAAAGAATAAAAAAAAGGAGTGTCACCGGCATTAGGATTGAAATCTTGTTAAAATATACAACTGATTTTATTTTCACAGTTTATAATGCCGAATTCGCTAAGAAAAACCTACATTTAAAATGAGCCCTCCGCGAGGGCTCCTGGTATCCCATATGCGATTTGAGTAAACCCTCCAGGAGGGTTTCCGGCACTGAACGTGTTAAGGTAAATTTCTCCCTTCACAAGATGCTATCGGTTGTTGGTCAGAGGTTTATTATATTTTGCAGAATTCTTCAGAATTATTTTAAGAGTCTGTTAGAGCATTGTATATTTGTTTACAAGCTGTAATGGACCTTCTGTACCTATATACTTTATGTAACTTCCCCGGACACGCAATTATGTATGTAAAACGCGATTCACTATCGAGATAAAATCGATACAAATCGATAGATCGAGAGCAATCGATGTTACATAGCAATTATATTCGCTGTTCCGCTCGTGTTAAGAAGATGTTCAGAGCGTTGTTGTGAATTATTATTCGTGACGTAATGTTTGGTACAGACTCGCTGGCTTGTGTAGAAAACGAAAATGAGAAATAGAGAATATCAATCTGCCTAGCCTTTTCCCAACTATGTTGGGGGCGGCTTCCAGTCTAACCTGATGCAGCTGAATACCAGTATTTTACATGCAGCGACTGCCTATCTGACCTCCACAAACCAGTTACTGAGTAACACGATACCCCTTGTTAAGACTGGTATATACTGGTACCTAGTAGTAGGAATAGATGCCTACCAAGCCTTTTCCTAACTTTGTTAGAGTCTGCTTCCAGACTAACCGAATGTAACTGGGATAGATACTACAAGCTAGTAGCAAGCGTAGCTTAGCCTAGTGGATCGACCCATCTGACTGTTATTACTTAGCCACGAGCTCCTCAAACAAACAGAGAAATAGAGACTAACTGAACTAATTATAATGATAATAATGATTAACTGTATTCTGACATTAATAATAACTAAATTTGACATGTAAAATAATTTTAAATTTAATGCCAATACATAATTATTGTATGCCTAGGCAGGACATATTGGAACTTATAATTTTTCTGTTAAGACCTGTAACAAACATATGCCCACAATAAAGATATTTTGAATTTGAGACAAATAGAGAATATGGGACAAACATATTTCACATATTTTGTCAATTATAAAGCTGTACAAGGATCTTCTGGCCCGTGGCCAAAATCGGAACTAACGGCGACATCGTGTTTTTCATTACATTCCACAAAACTAACAAAAACCATAATCCATAATGGTTCACACTGTTCACATGTTCAGACAACTTTGATCCATAATGGTTAGTAACCATTATGGATCAAAGTTGTCTAATATAATAAATGAATTGAATTGAAAACAATTTCATATCAATATCATATTACAGTGTTTTTCAACGTCATACGAACGCCAAAAGATCCTTGTAGCACTGTACAGTTCGTTTTTAATACCAGAGACTAATTTGACAGGTGGTGCAAATGTCAAACTCCAAATTGAAAAAACAATCAACATCCACTTGAAATGTCATATTTGTCTCTGGGATTACAAAACGCACTTTAGTGTGGAAGATGCCTAGCAAAAAGGTTGACGTCTATTAGATGACAACGATAAAACTTTTATTGTTCACGAACCGATTAAGAATATCATAGAAAAATCTTTCATAAAGAGAATAAATTACCTATAGTTATATCTTGGTTGGAGTGCTGGACATAGGCTTTACCCAAGTTGCACCACAACATCTCTGTATCTCCACTTTCCTCATCCAGTTTGTCTCAGCCGCCTTTTTAAGGTTGTCGGTCCATCTACGTTGGCATCCCACATCCAAAGATCCTCGGGGTACCAAAGATCCTCCTCCACCCATAAAATTCACAAAAGGCTCGACATCTAACTTTACCGACACTCAATTAATCAAATTACTCTAA
The DNA here is from genome assembly GCA_949128155.2 of Xanthia icteritia. Taxonomy (NCBI): domain Eukaryota; kingdom Metazoa; phylum Arthropoda; class Insecta; order Lepidoptera; family Noctuidae; genus Xanthia; species Xanthia icteritia. The sequence continues at coordinate 5,772,903 of OX421942.2, read as the reverse complement.
AGTACAATCCATTAATTCGTGTATTAGATTGCACTGTATGTAAATTCAAAAACTACCATTTATGTGGTTCCGGTATGGTTTCACTAGTGCCTATGTTAAACAAACCAATCTATATTTCAACAGTCATGATGGTTAAGTAAAAACAGAAAGAAATGTAAAGTGTATAAAAGACAACCTAACTATGACTAGGGGAAGTTCGTCTAAAATGACATACGGTTTTGTTTTTGTATCATATATTTTTATTTAACATAGTTACAATCAGTGTTTAGTTTGAATAATCATCTTTGGTTCATTAGTTAACGTAAACTTTTAATTGAATAGGAACCACGTAAAATATATAATTTAAATTAATCACAAACTCTAAGGAAATTCATTTTGTCCATATAGTACGGACAAAATGACATATATATTAAACACGAAAATTGTGAAGTACATATTAAACAGACGAAGTTTTGGTCTTCTTGGGTACATCAGCACCTGATGTTTGAACCCAAAGGGGACAATTGTTGCGCTGTGGCCAGCTTGGAACGAGAAAAAAGAAGGCCGTTACAGTAAATGCATATGCAGTCATCGCCGACACCGTTCGACGCAGCTGGAAAATCTTCTACATCTGAGTCCTCATCGTAATGAGCCTTCTGTACCTGTCTTCTTCATTTTTCTGTTTTTTGAGATCATTATCGTAGTCTGCCGACATAATATGTCAGTATGTCATTTTGCCCCACAGGTTATCAAAACAATAATTAAGTCATAATTTCTATAAACACGAGATATATATTTTAATACTTATAAATAATGCAGTATAATATTACACTACTTCAATTTACATTAAAATATGTAATAAAAACCACATAAAGTCTTCAAAAACAGGATGAAATTCATCAAAACAAAAAACTTTGACGCGCACAAAACACGTTCGTACCAGATGAACCGGCATGACTGAGCCAATGGCGCTAAAAACTTGACAAGTATGTCAACATGGCGGACGTCACATGATGATATGTTATCTTCAGCATTGTAGCCCGCCAATTTCGAAAAAAGGTCGGTGTGTCATTTTGTTCGTATGTCTTTTTGGATATATTTCCCATACTTTTTATCCCATGTTGTGAAGTCAAGGAAATTAATTGGTAAGTAAACCGACTGTCAAATTAAATGGTCCGTGTATTCAATCACAACTTTAATTTTCTGACAGTTGTATGAAATGGCAATAACACGGCAAATGGCCAAGGGTGTCAAGTTGATTAACAATAAATTTCCCTGACTACGGGTATTGAGTAGGTACTCAAATCTTTCATCAATACTGTCTGTGTTTCGGTTATTTATACAAAAACAAATTAAAATCGACTACTAAAACCATAAAAAGCATGACAAGAAAATATTACTGTATGGACTCATATCTGTGGTCACCTTTGCCTATCCTATCTGGAAAACAACCGCGACGTTATCGTAACTCTGAAATTACGAATATCCACCATCATAATGTGTTTTTTTCCCTACCATACCAAACTGTTTATTTGACTGTACACGTTTGTCTGGGTTTCGTCAAATCATTTGTATCATGCATGATGGTTAAATTTTTATAACTTCTAAATGTCATTTAGTAACGTTTGTTGATTATGACGAACTTTCATATTTTCTCCTGACATGTAGTTTTTTGTATGTACCTATGAAGATTCAATACTAATGTCTAATGTTGCGTAAGGTGTACAATACAGATTAATGAATCATGGTATGTTATATGTGTATAATCTGACATGAAATATTTTCTCATCTATCTTTTTATGCAAAAAATTCAGTTCCGTGACTGTCTGATATGCAACGCTAAGGCGCTGAGCAGACGATGGACAATTTGTCCGCGGACAATTTGGAATCGTATGGAAATCCCAGCGTTTTGTCTTACGTGCGCGTCAGATTTCCATACAATTCCAAATGCCGACAAATTGTCTATTGTCTGCTCAGCGCCTTAGATCAAACGGAGGAATAAAGACTGTTGGTATAAAAAAAAATCACAGCCAACCTACTACGCAGAGAACATTTAGAAAAAAATACTGACAAACGACGACAACCTTTTTTGGTGGCTGGGATGACATGTCAGACTGGATGCGGAAGGTGGAGGACTGGGTGCTGTGGCGCGGCCTGGGAGAGGCCTATGGTCAGCAGTAGACTGCGATAGGCTGAGTTCATTGTCAAAGTCAAATAATTTATTTCAATTAGGCACATAAAAGCACTTGGATCGTCAAAATTTACAAAAAAAAAGAATTGATTCTAGTAGCCCCTTCCAAAAAGTAGTTTTCGTATGGAGAAGAATGGGCAAGAAACTCCACCGTTACTCTTTTAAAATGTTTTCAGAATTTCTTGTATACATTAATTATACAATTATAATAGGTCTTTACCTATGAAATTGCCGTTTTGTATGAAAAAATTTAAACGAATTTTTTTCATGTATTTTTTATTTGTATTAATCGAAGTAATCACCCATGCAATCAATGCATCTTTGCCAATGCAGTGGCAGTTTATTGATGCCCTTCTTAAAGAAATCAGCTGGACGGGAGGCAACAAATTCTTCAAAGGCATTTTGTACTGCCTCTCGGGTATTGAATTTTTTTCCCGCCAAGAAGTTATCCAAATTCTGGAAAAAGTAGTAGTCTGTAGGCGCAAGGTCTCGTGAGTAGGGCGGATGACGGAGAGCTTCCAACCCCAGTTCTTGCAACTTGGAGACCGTCTGCTGTGCAGTATAAGGTTGCGCGTTGTCGTGCAGGAGCAGCGGAGACGAGCGATTGACCAATGCTGGTTGGAGATGTGCCAGCTTCTCCATCATTGTGTTCAGTTCTTCACAGTACACATCTGCAGTAATGCTCACCCCGTTTAGTAAGAAGCTGTGATGAATCACACCGGCGCTAGAACACCAAACAGTGACCATCACTTTTCTAGGGGTAAGTTTTCGTTTAGGGCATTGTTTAGGTGCTGATCCAGGATCCAACCAACTTGCTGAGTGCTTGCGGTTATCAAACAGAATCCATTTTTCATCGCAGGTAACAATGCGGTTCAAAATTCCTTCATTTGTGTGCCTGTTGAGAAGTGCAAGGCACGTCTCGACGCGTACTTCGCGCTGGCGATCATTGAGTTCGTGGGGCACCCATTTGTCAAGCTTTTTTACCTTGCTAATTTGACGCAAATGGACCAATATTGTTTTGACGCTAACGTCGAAAGCTGCTGCTAATTCAGCCGTAGATTGTGTATCATCAGCTTCCACAATCGCCTTTAATTCGTCATTGTCGACCAAAGTCTTCGGACGACCGCGAGGTTCATTTTTCAGGTCGAAATTTCCAGAACGGAAGCAAGCAAACCAATAACAGGTGGTGCGTTGGTTTGTAGTGTTAGCTCCGTAAACGTCGTTGATGTTGCGTGCCGCTTGTACCGCGTTGCTGCCACGACGGTACTCATATTCCATAATTACTCGAATTTTTAACGTATCCATGATGACGAAAAAGATTGAAATGCGATGAAAATGTAACACTAATCAATAAACAAATGACTACTTTTGGAAAAAAAAACATGTTTTTAAAATAAAATTAATTTGAAATTAGAATTCTTAGCCAAACAAAAATTATTTTGATTTGAAATGGCCAGTAATGCAGAACGGCAATTTCATAGGTAAAGACCTAATATGTGAAGACGATGCCCTAGAATAGGATTACTATACCACGATAGGTAAAAAGAATGTCAAATTAATTATGTGATGCATGGGGCTCACATATTTACAAACATTGTAAAAATATATAATCTTTAATTCGGACTACACACAATCCATCTAGTATTAGTAACAATGACTTAAAAAACTATGTTAGTAAACTTTTACAAACTAAAAATGACGTGGCCCAACACACGATGGCACGTGCCTCCGTAGGTACCCAGTGCCTTATAAATGAACTGTCTGCTTTGTCTCATAATGTGTTTAGGATGCTGTTGGAGCATCCGCGCAACCTACCCATTATTGAAGATGTTCTTTTTCTCATATTGGCATGAAAATTGTCAATACGGGCTTCCGTGAACATCTGCGAAGCGCTGCAGAAACGCGGAAGCCCCGTCCACATCCTAAATGCATTATTATATTGTACGCGCAGGACGTTGTAGGCTCTCTGCGTTTATTTCACCCACAAACTGCACGTTTAGAAGGTTCGCTTTTCAAGGCATACTGCCATATGCCTTGAAAAGCGAGACTTAACCTGCGGGACCTATTATGATGTTCCATTGCTGTTGTGCATAGGTCTACTCCATAGTCTTCCACCAATCTTATTAATAAGAATAGTCATACAAAGAAAGAAAGAAAAGAAGGAAAGAAAGAAAAGAAATAAAGAAAAATAAAGAAAAGAAAGAAAGAAGAAAGAAAGAAAGAAAAATATTTTATTTGGGACACGCACAGGAAATACAAACAGTAAAAAATAAAAATAAAAACAAAATAATATAAAAAATAAAATAAAAAGGGAGCTTAAGTATAAAAAAAAAACTAACAAAATAATAACGACCTGTGCGAGGCCAAAAAGGCATAATACGGCGATAATAAATACCACCGCGCTGGTATTCTTATTCCATAGAAAGACAAAGAAAGAAAAATATTTTAGTTGGGACACGCACAGGACATACAAACAGTAATAATAATTAAAAAAGGAACATATAAACCTACAAGCATAGCTAATAAGTCGGCTGAATAAATTTCGTCTCACCTGACCATGACATTCCTGCGCAGTTTTCTACTTCACAAATGGATCATGACATAACATAATGCGAACGTAAATCCGTAATTTTAATTAGGAGAAACAATAATTTCTGTTTCATAAAAGTGAAAATAAGAAAAGCAAAGATTATAGACATAATGATATTGCTTTCTTTCTATAGCAATTATATACATGATCGCATTATTAGATGTCATTTAGTATGGTTTTTCTTCATAGAGTAATTGTAATAATTATCTACTTATGTTTGAAGAATATCATGTTTTCGATGTCTTTCATGAGGCTTATTTGATTAGCTTGCCAATCAATACTTAATAAATGACTCGCCCGTTTTTAAACTCCAGAGGTACAATATGGCCGCTACTATGAACAGTAATTGGGAAATTTGCACCTCAAATTAGATCTCCCTACCAACCAATGAAATTGAACGCGTTCAGCACATCTAAACGCGTTCAAGAGCTGTCAGTGTACAATATTCCATAATAATTTTGACACTGACAGCTCTTGAACGCGTTTTAGAAATGCTGATCGCGTTCAATTTCATTGGTGAAATCAGCCAAGTGGTTAAGGGATTTATTGTAAAAGCATCAAGAGAATTTGTTTGACATTTTATGCCAGATACGCAAACTGGGTTTTTTTCGGAGGGGGTGGAACAGGTCTATAAGCTTGTAAATCGGATGTGCATTAACTGATCCTCCATCAGTGCAAAACCTAGTACGTCCAGTATCCTTAGCCCTCAGTCCTGCTATCAACTTGGCTAACTGGCTAGCACAAAAATTATAATCAGCTTATAAAGTTCCCACTGCTGACACACAGCCCTCATTCCTGGATAGGTAGTGGACTGCAGTTTGATAGAAATCACATTGTGAATGTACCTAAATTACCCTAGGCTGATAAAATTTTCGTTTTTCCTAATTACGTTAATATTAGTGTTTGAGTCGGTTCCCCCTTAGGGGGAAGAGCCGCACCCCACCCCGTGCGGCACTGTAGAGCTCGTCTCCAGACTGGACACTCTTCCACCGTTATAAGAAAGAGAAGAATTCCCATAAACTAAACTGCCCTGTCCCGACTTAGAAAAGCTAGGGGACGTTAATATTGGGAATTCACAGTTAGTAAACATAAGTATTATAATACTAATACAATATGAAGCTAAGAAGATAAGAGGGTATGCAAAATATATGATATATATAATTTAGTATAATAAATGTTGGAATGCCAACGTCTCCTCCTCTCGCAGTTGGGCACCTATATCTGCAATACAGTCTTGATCAAGTGAAGGAGTAAAGGGATCGTTACGCTTGCGCTTTATATAATTATTTATAGCTACGTTAATTTGTCTGTTTACAATGTACCCACTTTAGCGAGACCGGGAACCGTTTAACAACGTTGCCTCATTATACGAGTACTGCGAAGTCGAACTGTTATTGAGGAAGATAAGTTTAGCTTTGAGTAGTTCTAAACGCGTAGTAATGTACAAGACTTCCTTACGGCGGCCTGGCCCTTTTACTAAATTAACACAAAACTAGCACAAGCGCACCGTAGACTCAGTATCTAGCAGAACTCATCACGATTGCACTTGGTGAACGCCGAAGAGGAATTTCGTCTCTTCCTATTTCCTTAATCTGCCCCATTTAGAGGATGCTTGCAATGTAATCGGCGGCCGTGTGGATCGTCCTTATCTGACAACGGGGCGTTTCTATCTGGGCATCCAAATGACGTGTCTCGCTAATATAAATTTGTGAGAGGCCCGAAAGTTGGTTGTGGCTTAAAGAGACACGATTTCTAGCGTTCCTTAGAACGGACTATTGATTCAGTTTGGGGTTCTTGGTAAAGCCTACCCCCTCTCCCGGAAATGTACGTCAACAAGCCTCACGCAAAGAGTTCTGTGGCGAGGCCTTTTTGGATACAGAAATCATCACTAACGTTTAGCTGTTTTATAATACAATTACAGATCGGCCGTATAGCTTAGTTCAATTTTAAATGAACTGCGAGAATTTATGGTTCTGCCTCCCAAATGTGGTGCGTCCGCTCCAAATGTGGTGGGTCAACGGTCGTTAAAAGTCAGGAGCGTTAGTGCTCAGTGTCAAGTATGGTGGAAGGCTTTCGCCATTTCCCTATAGCCAAATGCAAGTGACAATAATCTGCCAAGGTACGGATTAGGATATGGACTCGTAATACACAAGAATGTAACGTTAATTATAAAACACGATACTAAATAACAGTTATATCGCCTCTCTGGTATAAACGAGCATTAGTAACTCTACAGCAATATCACCTAGCTGTTACCTATAAATACAATGCAAACCTAAAGATAAAAGTTAATTTAAAGTTGACACTTACCAAATAATTCCTTAGAGACAATTAGATTACAACTCACAAAATACTGCACACATTACCAGCATAGCCACAGGCACCGCTCTTACGTCTCGACTGCCTCTCGAAGCGCCTCCAAACTAACTTATCTAGCTTAGACTATGTCGTCGCTACCTAACGTGGTCTTAAACCCACTATCAACTTGATAAATAATGCTCGGTCCCTTACGACAGCCCACGGACGTCACCTCTGATATTCATCAAGCCTCCTAACTTAACTCACCTGAACTAGGAACTATCACGTCCTACGTCTTTCGCGATTCAAAATCAACTGCCTTAACCTCATCCCTGAGCTTCCTACATTCCTAAAACACCACGGCCCGGCTTCCCACAGTTCTGCAGAATAGATTTATGGCTGTTTTTGTGTACAACTTTTCAATTGTTTCAAAAGGATCCGTTTAAATTTCCCGAGCATTTATGACAGCCAGATGTGCAAGGAATATCAACCTTTTCCGACGGAAGATTCAAAAGCTACGATTTGTATATATTTTATTATAAAACATACAATTATGTTTTTAACACAAAACCTATCAAAGTATTTTAGCTATCTGTTAGAATAATCAATCAATCAATACAATAGCATAACTACAGTTATAAGATAATAAATAGTTATATCCATGGGAGCATTGGCTTTGCATGCCTTTTGAATGGCTCATAAGTAATTGTCTTTTTAAGTTTCAAGCATTACTCTAGATTTTTTTTTTTTTTGTTACTTATTTTAATGATATTCATGTAAGAGCACGCTTGCTCGCACTAAATTTGAGAACCGCATGTTGACGAACTGTGCTTCGGTTTTTACTTACAATCTGCAAGCCATAAAGTATAAATGGAATGGGATTCTAAGAGGATCAATATTGTTTTACAATTTTAAAGAAATATGATCTTTCGTAATTTATTACGGTAATGGGTCGAGCTGTCAATGTGTTTCTGAGTGGCCCAAATCATGTGCCGATTTTAAAATAAATATAATATTTCGTTATTAATTTAGAGTAAATGACACACAGTCACAACATGTCTTCGAACTTTTGGTTCTAGGACATGCCGGTTTCCTAACGATGTTTCTTTAATCATTTTGAGAGCAGCGGTGATGTGATAAATTACACAAAGTGCCTGCCTGGGTTCGAGCTCACGACATACAACTCTTAAGTCAGAACGAACGGAACACCAGGGAGTCGGGGACACCAGTGGGCCATCACTGCCTCTTATAGCATAATCAGCCTATAATGTTCCCACTACTGGGACACAGGCCCTTCTGTGAGAGGGCCATAATCCACCACGCGGGCCCAGTGCGGGTTGGTAGATGTCACATGTCTTCGAACTTTTGGTTCTAGGACATGCCGGTTTTCTAACGATGTTTTTCTTTACTGTTTTTGAGATAGTGAAAACATTTCCTGAATAATGATTTATTAATAGTAGTATCTGTACCTAATAAATAATAATTGAGTTGTTAGTTGATACATATCATTACCGTGCATTAATTACACTTTGCGCTACATTAATTGGGACTGTTTATTCAAAGTCAAATAATTTATTTCAATTAGGCACAAAAAAGACACTTTTGAATGTCAACATTTACAGAAAAATAATAATTGATTCTAGTTGCCCCTTCCAAAAGGTTGTTTTCGTATGGAGAAGAATGGGCAAGAAACTCCACCGTTACTCTTTTAAAACTCCGTTACTCTTATTATTCTTTCCTTTACACCGTTACTCTTTTCATTCTTTCCTTTAACGTTTTTGAGAGAAGGAAATCATTTCCTGAATAATGATTTATTAATAGTAGTATCTGTACCTAATAAATAATAATGTAGTTGTTAGTTTGATACATATCATTACCGTGCATTAATTACCCTTTGCGCTACATTAATTGGGTAATTTGTTAGAACATGATATATGGACAGTGGATCGCGATTTAATATAGATAATGCTGCTCGTTTTCACACTAGCATGTATTGATAATAATGTGAACTCGTATAGATCATTTGACAGCTTCGAAATCAAAATCAAAATCATAATATTTTATTTCACAAAACCTACAAGGGCACTTTTGAAACGTCAGAAGCTAGGTGCACGGTTCCAATTGGTCGTTGCCTATGGAGAAGAGCCGGCAAGAAACTCCACGGTTACTCTTTAAAAAAAAGTTTTTTTCTTCTTTTGGCGGAATGGGACAAATATTATACATTCCAACTGCAACGTTACAACCAAAAAGCAGTTGGTTAGCAGTTTGAATGCAGATCTATTCATGTTGGTGAAACATTTCCTTTTTCTTGGAAGGTAATCTCGCAGGTCGACCTAGAAGTTTGTTGGCTGTTTAGCCGAGCTATCCTATGAATATCTTATAAGTAAGGCCTCCAGTCAGGGCATAACACGAATAAACTAAGCGACTACACGCGAAGGGCACCCTCGGTGGGGTACGGACTTCGGTTTAGGGCGTCATTATATATTACATTTCAAATAGGATGCTATTCATCCGGCCTCACCCTAAATCACCCGTCCTTTATAATTCCTTGTACAAGTTCTAGCAGAGAAGATCATAGAAGGTGGATCGGATGGAAGTCTTTGTATAACAAGTGAAATTATATTAAAAATTGATAAACTCCTGACACAAAAATGTATTTTTCCTGCTCCATCACCAGACCCTGTTCGTCATCAATCTATAACCTATTCAATTATATAAATTATTCCAATGAGCCCAAACACGATACCTGTGCTGTAAGTGGCATCACAGTGGGCCCTATCAGAATACCAGCGCGGTGGTATTTATTATCGCCGTATTATGCTGAGATAGGGGCCTTTTTGGCCTCGCACAGGTCGTTATTTTTTTGTTAGTTTTTTTTTAATACTTAAGCTCCCTTTTTATTTTATTTTTTATATATTTTATAATTTTGTGTTCTTTTTTGCGTCATGTTTACCGCAAATAAACGTATTTTTCTTTCTTTTCTTTCTTTATATAATTTTGTTTTTATTTTTACTGTTCCTGTAATTTTGTTTTTCCTGTGCGTGTCCCAAATAAAATATTTTTCTTTCTTTCTTTCTTTCTAAGTTGGTAAGGGAGTTGGGTATCCTGCAAATTCCAGGTGATGCTGCAGCATCAGTTCAAGGTTACTATGTTCTTGACCAAATTTTAAATCGATCAGACCTGTGGAAGACGCTCACATCCATTCATCAATTAGAAAAGAGCTGACAATCCTCAAACGGCTGAACCGTTGTTGATAAAACATGTCTAAGAACCATCGCTAGAAAATCTGCTTTCAAATAAAAAAAATGCATTCACATCGGTTCACCCGTTTAAGAGCTACGGTGCCACAGACACACACACACATAGTGGCCAAACATATAACACCCCTTTTTTTGCGTCGGGGGTTAAAAATAGATGGACGATGAACAAGCCATGACCTTGCACGTACCCTTCAGTCTTGTTTAAATTAACAAACAAAATACTATTTAAAAGATTGACTCTACAACGCTACTTAATGCAACTTACCAGTTGTAATTCTTACCCATGATAGCCGGAAAGATAGGTATAGGAACTGAATATTAAGAAAAGTAGTCATATAATAACAAATGGAAGAAGCAAATACTTGTATGGCTTGCATGCAATGGCACCACGTGAACAATAATCCAATTGCGGAGGAATCTCTTCAGTTGCATGCACTTAGAAACCATAGGAAAGAAGGTGTGCATTTTGTACGTCTTCGTTTTGTGTTTAAATATAATTTGTAGGTTAATACTGTTATATCACTCGCAGATATTACTATAAAATAGACATATCTATTATTAGAAATTAGGGAATCCGTAGGAAAACCAAGATAACCGACATAGTCCGAAGAATTGCCAAACTTGAGTGGCAGTGGGCAGAGCACATGACTCACAGAACAGATGGCCGATGGGGCCGAAAGTTTCTGAAGTGGCGACCGCGTACCGGAAGACGTAGCGTTGGAAGGTGGATCGATGACCTGGTTAAGGCCGCAGGAATCCGCTGGATGCGAGAAGCACATAACCGGTTGAAATGGCGGTGCTTGGGGAAGGCTTATGTCCAGCAGTGGACGTCTTTCGGCTGAAATGAAGAAATGATGATAGACATATAGAGCAGCGGTGACTCTGTGGTAACGCCCCCGACTAACTAGTTGTAGGTTGTGGGTTTGAAACCATATAGTGAGGAAACCAGCCAACCAACCAAAAATTCGATGACATGTAACATCCACCAACCCGCACTGGGTCCGCGAGGTGGATAACGGCCCACTGTCTCTCGAAGAGACGAGGTCTGTGTCCCAGACTATAGGCTGATTACGCTTATGCTAGCCAAAAATACAAAAATATCATATCGCCTCTTTTTGTTTTATTTATATTTTAGCTATCTTTTTTTTTATATGCAGGCCGATTCCCGGCCACCGTAGGCGCGGGCTTGCGCACGGTGAGCAATGGGTAGCTCGCCGTCCGATAAGGACCAGGTCCGGGTCGACGGCGCGTTGTGTTCCCCGCGCGCCTCAAAGAGATGTCAGCAAGTGAAGGGGTCCGATAGGACCAATGCCTGCTGGGGTTGCGGGAAAGTCCGAAAGGGATACCGTGGCCCCTGGCAACGTACAGGCAACGGAAGGAACACGGGTGGGTTTTAGTCAGTAAGAGTCTGACACGCCCTCCTGCTCCGCCCAGAGTGGGAGAAGTTATTTGATAATTTCCCACCCAAAAAAAAAAAAAAGGTATCTTTTATATTACTCTGGCTTTACTTACGCTGACTAATTAGATAGTGAACCTGTCTGTACCTGCGTTCTATTGAAACTATTTCAAAGTAAGCTTGGAAATTGAAAGCATCCGCATTCTAAATATCTTCCAGCCAATATTATAGGTATTCATTACCATGCAAATATCAAAAGAAACGTAGTGCCATACAACATTTTCTTAGTACCTACTTTCTCGGAACTGAAGACAGCAAAAACGTTCCATATTTCCGAAATTCCAGAATCATCTTGAAAACTTGACTCATTACATTTTCCACAAAACTTGCGCGTGCTGCATCGTACACGGGATTGAAGTGAAAGTTCTTAAAAAACCCGGCCAAGTGCGGGTCGGACCACGCACAGAGAAGGGTTCCGTAGTTGGAATGAATTTATCCCAAATACAAACTTAACATTGAAAAACATATTCTCCCATACCTTCCAATTGCATATGTAAGTTTGTACGAACAATATTGAGAGATTCACCATGATATTTTAAGACCTTCTTATAGGTTTTCCTGTAATCTATGAGTTAAAAACCATTCCACCATTTAATTTTCATCAATTCAATTTTCTTAAATGTATTTATATAAAAAAACTATAAAAAAAAAATTGAGATCCTCGCAACAAGCCCTTTCATTTGATATGTCACACGGTACAGTTCACAAAACTTTTTTTTTAATTTTTCTTTTTTGACCCCAAAATTGACCCACATTCAATATTACGTTACACTTCCGTGTTTGGGTCACAGAAATACATATGTATACCAAATTTAAACTTAATCGGTCGATTAGATTCGGACCAAATCGGCTGTGACAGACGGACAGACAGACAGACACACGAGTGATCCTATAAGGGTTCCGTTTTTTGCTTTTGAGGTATGGAACCCTAAAAATATTTATGAATTAATTCACTATCATTTAAAACTTTTAATTAAATTCTATTTGCATGCAATTTATGAGCGAGTCAATTTTAAATCTACGAGTGATCCTATAAGGGCTTTGTTATTTCCTTTTGAGGTATGGAACCCTAATAAAGAATAAGAGGGATTTAGTCTGAGACACAGAGCGATATCTTTCTTCTCCCTCATGTAACGAAATGTGCCTTAACGTGACGCGTCCTCGAAATTTCACTCTAATTCTCGCCCAATTATCGAATCGTCACTTCAAAAAGGTGAGACTTTTTTCTTTGTTTTGGCTGCCTTTCAAGTACACCCAATACCCAAAAAGTACCCTTTACAACTTTCTTACAAACTTCAAAGCATTAACATCGCGAAATAAACCGTGCCGTAATGACGTTTGCCTTTAAAAATACAACAGATAAAATGTTATAGTGGGATAAACCATTTTGGGTATACAAAATGAAACTTTAAGAAGTTTGCGCTAAGGTTTAAAATAAGTGCGAAGAAAAACGGGAGCAAAGGACTGAGAAAAAGGAAAATAAGCAAAATAACTTTCCTAATTAAAATTTCACTGCCCACTGGCAACCGTACTGAAAGAATAAAACAAAAAAGTGTTTCTTTTTTTTCAACTGGCAGAATGGAGTTAATTCCCTTTGCCTGATAAAGTCGGTCTCGTAATTTTAATACTTACATAAAATTGTGTTTTTTGTTGGCCGCTAGGATTACGATCAGAAACCGCGGGCATGTTGTTTTTAAAAAAATCGGTGGTTTTCGATATCATTTCGGTTCCAAAATCAAATAAATTATTTCGTTAAAGTTTATAAATGTGCCGCCTCGATAGGCGGTGGGGGAGGGGGGGGTGGCATAAATCTCATAGAAAATGTTGATAAATTAAATGTGGAGAGGAAGCGAGGAAAGTCATCCTGTTCACATTTGATAGTAGTCCATAGTACACAGGAGGCGACACATATCGAGGTTTCATAATAATTATGTCTTTTGACCATGACTCTTTCATGGTCAAATAAAAAAAAATATATATATATAAATTGAAGTACAGCATAGTCGACGTAGCCCCGTTTCGCAGTGCTCTTATTTCTGTCTGCAGAGTTTAAAGGAACCTAACACGAAGGTTGATGATGACGGATGATGATCGAGGAGATGGTTCAAGCAACGACCTCGCTTCGCTCGCTCTTGCATTCTATGTTTTCACTGCCTTTTTATTATGTTGAGAAGTATCGAGACTGGGGGCACTCTGACTCAGACAGGTTAGGTTCGAAGGGGATGACGACGGGGTCTTTGTTCGCTCGCTGGGCTCGCTCTTGCTTCCTAAGTTTTCATTGCAATTTTACTTTTTTTTTTCTAGAAAACTAGGCGTTGTTAGCTGTGACATTTTATCACAAAAAGCTTCTCACGCACGTTTTATAAAATACAGTTGAGCCAATATTTACGTTCATAACTGAAGAAAACCTACTTTTTATTTTATATTAAACAAAAATTTGCGCATCTCCGACAGAAAAAAAGGTGCGGAGGGTTCAGAAGACCCTGAAAACCCAAATGAGTTCACATTCTTCCTAGCGAGTCGGCAAGTGTCTAAACGCAACCCCGATAGTATACCAGTCTATTATCGTCCCCCTGCAGGGCAAAGGACTCTTTTCATTCAGAGAAGGGATGAGCATTGATCACCACGCTTGCTCAAGACTGGTCGGTGATTTCAGACTTATACGGGAACAGTGGTCAAGAATGGGTCAACTACATACTAGCTGTGCCCCGCAGTTTCTCCCGCATAAGTCTCGATTCTGTGGGAATATCGGGATAAAAAGTATTCTATGTCCTAACTCAAGTTATGGTGTATCCATGTGCCAAATTTCATCCCAATCCGTTCAGCCGTTTTAGCGTGAAAGTGAAACAAACAAACTCACTTTCGCATTTATAATATTATAGTTAGGATAAGTCCAGGTTTCCTTACGATGATTTCCATTACCGATGTTGGCAATGTCCAAGATAAACTCCGAAAGTACATAAATTAATTGGAAAAACGCACAGTTGTACTTGCCATTCATAGTGTAGCAATACTGCAATAGTAAAATATTTCTAGAAAGGAAACTCTGCATAACTGTCAACCACATTTCTAGTGGCGTAGTTTCACACCATACATTCTATTTCCGCGCACATGTTACGCTTAAACTTTTTTTATCGAGGCTAACCAACGTCCCGTTGCAACCGCTTCAAAAAGGCAGAAAATTAAAATACAAACCCAAGGGTATTTCCCACAAAATGCGGGCTAAAATCCGCTGCGAATTTCATGCTTTGTGAGCGAAAACTTAGAAATTTTGCAACATTTTTGTTGTTTATAATACTCAACTATGAATAACTTGAGGTCTTTGGTTAAGTTATTTTTTGGAAATTTGTTAAGAAATTACAAACTGAAAATTGTTATGAACGTACTTAGAGGCTGCAATATACGTTGTGCACTAAATAGGTACCTACAGGACTTCCAAATATATAAATACAGGATATGCCCAAGATATTAGCGCTAACACAGAAATTACTTTTGGTAAATATTTATTTATAAATAATTACCTCCAAAAAATATGTTTTAGGTCTACGAATAATGATAATGGACTTCCCAATGACTGCTACAGGATAAAGGATCAAGGATATTGCTAAAATAACACATTACATTACATTGGATGATTGTTTATAGGAGTGGGGAACGCTGTCTATCCCTTGACAGAATCTAAGTTTTAACAGGCACCAAGTAGTGGAGATGTAAGCTTATTCCTTGCCGCGTTTAATATCTTATGTTTTACTCGCTAATAACGGTATTCTGCATCCCTGTAGGGAAAGCACACAAAAAGAATTTAAAAAACGATCGAATTTTTTTCATGTCGATTTCTACGTATATTTTTTTGCAGATTGCCCCCACTGGTTCTGGTAAAGCTCTAATCCCACTGCATATACTGAGGAAGCCTCGAGCGTTGCCGCCATTTTGCCTTTGATTATTCTATGAAAGATAAAGCGAGGAACACATATTATTATGTATAATATGAAGTTTGTATGTATTCCGTATAACATTGTGTTGGTTTGGCATTGTCTGAAAATGTCTTTTCGGAAGTACCTTATAAGCAGTATTATTATAAAGTACATATAGCTGGAACAAGGTCAAATTAATACATTTAATTATACTAGTAAATAATTTTTAGTACACTAAAATCCATTATAAAGAAAATAAATTAAACTACAAATTATACACTGGGCCACAGTATTATAAAGTAACCGTATTATGTCACTCTAAATAAACCGCTCGGTAAATAAACCTTCCAAGTCCGTGCATAAGTGCCGAGCACTCGATACTGCAGATATACACTGAGAATTTGGAGCACGTCGTTTCGGCAGTTTTCTACGAAGATAATTATAATACTTTTATTTATTTATACTGTGACTGGACGGCTTGGTATTTCAGGTTCTAAGGTAGGTAGGGTAGGTGTATCAAGCTTCCATTTGACCACTATTTTATCTGATGGTAAGCGATGATGCGTCATCGCCTACTTAGAAGTAACCTTGAATTGCTCTTTCTTTGGCCAAATAATTTGCATTGCCATTCACGGCAATGTTTCTGGATGACAGCGATACGGACGAGTACTTCGACGCTTAAGTGTCCTTTTGTTTTTTATTTATCGTTTAATTTAGTGTTAGATTATATATTTTATGTAAGATTTATATGTAAATATAAAAGCCGACACTCAATAAAGAGAACTCCTAGGTTTTTTGATACCAGTAAATACGGAGTTCAGCAAGGAGTGTTATTCTTGCTTGCAATTCTTGTTTTCCTTGCTGGGGATTTCATTGCCCCACTACACAGTACCCCACTATACAGGCGGGTGTTTTTGGGGATTGTCTTATATGTGATTTTGACCTTCAAAAGTATTGATTTTAAGCCTAATTTGAATAAATGACTTTTGATTTTCAGAAGAGTACCTCAGTAATTCAAATAAATTGCTAAAACTGAAACATTTTCTGTTTATCTTCAGCACCAATAGATGGCAAGACTAATCGAAAACACACTTTTTTATTAAACCTCGCAATTTATGGTGGAAGTTTCTAAAGTGGCCGAGTCCCGATCCCTTATTTCTTGCTCTGCTTGTTATTAGCGAAATAAAGTTAGGATCGATTAGATGAACTGGTTTTAAGGGTTCGATACATAGTGGGTGATGTAGATCAAATAAAGATTTAATATAATTACAGTAGGGAAGACCAAACCCTATTTATAAACTTTTTTTTTTTATATCGCCGTATTATGCTGAGATAGGGGCCTTTTTGGCTTCGCACAGGTCGTTATTATTTTGTTAGATTTTAATATGCTCCTTTTTTATTATTTTATTGTTATGTAATTTTTTTTTCATTTACTGTTTGTATTTCCTGTGCGTGTCCCAAATAAAATATTTTTCTTTCTTTCTTTCGCCCGACATTTTTCTTTGAGGTTTGTTGTCCGGGTAACGTATGGATGTCTTTTTTCACTCGTCCTACTGAAGTAAATAACGTTTATCACTATGAACATAGTATAAAGTGATGTTACGTGTCTTTTTTTCTTTCTTTCAAAGAAACAATGGATGGACTGTGTGAAAGATGATATGGCTAGAAAGGGATTGACTACCGAGATGACGTCTAACAAGAAGTATGGAAGAAAAAGACATGTTGCGTCGACCACAAATAAATTGGGATAAGGTCAAGAGAATGACGATTATGATGACTCGAATCGACTCGAAAATCTAGTAATTCCATATCTAGACCGATGATATCGAGATGATGCCTGCAGAAATTCTATTTAGTCCGTCAGTTAGATAATAAAAATAATATTAGACACGTATTTTTTGCTTTATCATATTAATTAAAAATGACTTAGATAAAACGCATTAAAGTTGGACAGTGGAGGTCGCTACGTCACTACTAAGTACTAGTAAGTATAAAATCTACATACTCGTGATGTCATGGCACATTTTAACTCAATGTATCGCCGTAATCTTTGGATATATATAAAAAAAGAAAAAATATGTGTCCAATATTTTTTAATAATCTACCTGATGGACACAAAAAAAAAACATCACCCTATTGGGAGACAGTTATAATAGTTTGAATTATGAGATTACATTTATGGAAATATTATTATTTTCATCGTCATAATCAAATCTAGTGAAACATACTGCTGGACATAGTGCTTTTTCGCCACAATGACGGGTCCGGTAGTGGACTGTACCCTTAACGTTTTTCCATGAAGTAGGTACTTCCTTTACTTCCTTATTTCACCTACTTTTTGATTATTTTTAATTACCAATTCTGTAAAACGAATTAAGATTTATAGAGAATTTATTATTATTTTGTTAGAATGTTTGAATAAATATTTTAGAACCCTCTTCTAAAGTTGATCTGACGATTTAAGGGCTTGGTTCTAAGTTAATGTATTTTTTATTATAGGGGTTTTTCAGCATAAGTCGGTTTAGCCATAACTTCACTTTTATGACTTTAATCTACCAACTACAGCCGTGGCTGCTAATAAATTGACGTACGACCCTCATTAAGTTAATTAGTATTTAGATTTTTAATTTAGATTCAAAATTGACTCGCTGATAAATTGTATGCAATTAAAATTTTAATTAAAAGTTTTAAATGATAGTGGATTAATATTTTCACAATTATATTTTGTTCCTTTGTGAGAAAATTCGGAGTTGCGTCAAAGCCTTTTATTACCTAAATAGACAGTAGTGGTGGCCCAGTGGTAAGTCGTGGGTTCGAACCCCAGGCAGGCACTTCATTTTGTGTTATTTCTTCATCACCACTGTTCTCAAAATGGTGAAAGAAAAGATCGTGAGGAAACCGGCATGTACAAGAACGTTATAGGCGGATTATGTTATAGCGAGCAATAGTCACCGGTGTTTCCATGGCTTGGTGAAGGAAAACATCGTAAAGAAACCTTGAAGTTTTCTGATCGCTCGTAACCTACACGCACAAGCGACACGCATCTTGCGATTGCTACTGCGGACAAAACAAATGAAAGAAGTTCCTTACGGACTAGTTATAACAAGCGCCTGAGGCACGCGCACAGTACGCTGCGTTTCGGGCGCGCACCGAGCGTGCGCCGCGCCGGGTGCGTGTTGGATACTCATCAAACGCAACAAGATTTTCACATTTGATTGTAACTTTGAACACAGCATAACTGTGTTTTTTTTAAGTTTATTACTGATGCAAAGAAAACGACAAGGATTTTTTTTTAAAAAGGAAATTGCGTCCACGCGTCTAGGGAGCGCTAAGGGCCGCCCGGGAGGGGCGCGCTTATGACGCGCGCCCTTTTACGGCAGTGCTTGTTATAATTCGTTACATAGAAATTCACACAATTTTATTGAGCGCCCAAAACGCAGCGTACAACACGCGCTCCTCAGGCGGTTGTAATGCGGGCCTAAGAGCGTGCTACGAGTCACCGAGACGCAACTTGCGGAGCGACCGCGACGGACGGACGCGCAAGCATGTCGCTTGACGCAAGTTGCTCGAGGTCGTGAAAATAAGCTATTTAACATTCATTTTAAAACGACGACTGTAATCCTCGAATTTCTACATTTACATCTGTAAGTATTTATGGTTTACATAATAATGGCTTTCTGCGCTATTCTATTCTATTCATAGCGCAGAAAGCCAAACATTCAAATTGATTGGGCCTGTCCAATAATATCTATACGAGATGAGTCAGATGAGTGTGACGAAATTGTATAGAAAATGATCCCCAGTGAAACCGACTCTCATTGACTATTACTTATGCACCTACCTACGTAACTTCTCGTGAATAATCCGCAATTAGTTACTTGTATTATTTATAGAAATACGCACTTTCTCCGTTTCTAATAGGATTATGTTTTACGTACGTAAAATAATATTTAGATTCACAGTTGTTTTTTTTAAATAAGAAAATACTATGCACCTGACCTTTTTGAGGGCCATCACAAATGAGGTGCGAGTCTAAAGTATCTATGTCCTTCTAGGAGGAACCCTACCTACCTACACACTTTAACACTGGTGACACAGCTCCTCTTTGCAAACTCCACCACTAACATTCGTTTCAAATTCCTCTTGCAAATCTACTAGCTTTGATCCGCAAAAATACAAATTCGTGAATTTACAAAAAAAAAAAAAAAACATTGTTTATGGCACCTCTTTAGGTCATGGGCTATCCTAATATCAAAAAGTATTTGGCCTGGGTATTAAGGGGGAGGCGTGATAATTGATTCGCTGTTACAATACAATGTTTACTAAAAATAACAAAATATAACATCACGCCTTTTTTCCCCGAAGGTTTGGCCAGAGGTGTACCTGTAGTACACCCACATTTCGCCAGTTATGTTTAAGTCCAATTGAAAAATAATCGCATATGAGAAATATAAACATCAGTGAACTACTAACATAAAATGCTGGTATTATTCAAACTGACAAAGATCCAGTTTTCTTAAGCTTTCACACTGGATAAACAGCACATACTACTCGTAGTAGTTACACTACCTAAAGCTCATTATTGTGGTCCAAAACTCCTATTCAAATCTTCCTGTCCATTACACGGCATGTTACCAGCGTTTAATTCCAACAAATATATTTCCCTAGACAGATTCACACTGCAGCTTTAGCGCGCTTAGTTTATTTCTACAATGGTAGTCGGAATTCTAAATGAGACAATCCTGTTGTATTTTTAGGGATCTCTGTGATATGTGGAATATTTAATTTTAAAAGTCACAGTCATCGCAAAAATGCCCACGATTTTCACATTTAACGTGGAATTAGTCAATTAGAGTAGACTCGCAATTATTATTTTTACTGTACTATTTCGAGCATACTGCCTTTTACTGCTTTATCAAAATTTTAACATTTAGCCCATTAGGTGATCACTGTTTTACCTACATTTTACTTTCAAACTTAGTACTTAGTTGACCAAATTGACCTAAACAGTTTATTAGTGAAATAAAAATATAAAGCAACAAAAAAAAAAAAACTTATATTCTAGATCATAAAAAGTTGCATAAGTGTAATTTGCTAACAAAGCAATTTTAAAGTAGAAGAAAAACTACATAATATTTTCCAAAACATTTTTTGACTGGACCCTGTACCCCTTAATCACGACCGCCAGTGTTTGCTATCACGCGTCGGGATTAACACTTGAAATGCAAATAAGGCCACGTAAAATACACACACGCGATACGCTAGAATTAATTCTGTCTAATTTCGCATAATTGTCCGACCGAAGGATGTTTACCCCGCTCTGTACGAATAATACGAATAATCTGCGGGGAATTGTTTTAGTCTTATCTTAAAATGGTCTAGTAGCTATGATTGGCGGGCTTGTGGGAATAGATAGTGGGGATTTCTTGTGAATTATACTGGAGTAAACTGTGTTGTGTGTATGTGTATATTTTGTATATTCATTCTAGGAATTTTAACGTCTTTTTGTGTAAAATGAACACGTTTCAACGAAAAGACGCTACGTTGTGTCAGTGAAGTAAGGTTTTAGTATTTTATGTTTATTTTATGGGTAGACCGTACAAAGAAGGTAACATAGTAATAGCGAGTAACAAAAAAGTTTATTTAAAAATGTGGCAGAAATATATTTTATTTTACCCAGAAAAACACAAGATAGAAAGGCTTTTAATCGTGACAGATGCTTATTTAAAGAAATTCATTTACATAGCTTTCTCATCCAAAACAGCAAAAACAAACGATTAACGAGAACAAAGTGTTTTTATCAATTATCAGACCCTAGGATATGTTAATTTTGTTAGTTTGAATTGTTCCTTTTGTTAACGGTTTGTGTATATTTCCAGTGAGTGTCCAAAATAATATATATTTCTTTCTTTTCTTTTTTAAGAAAGGGCTACGAAAATTACGTAAAATTGCAAATAAGTTATAACTAAGAATAGTCTCACTATTCTTAGTTATAACTTATTCTATCTCGTAAAATATTAAGTTACAATTAAATTACTTCTTAATCTCTTAGGCTAGATTGTAATCGATAGTACTTAATAATACGGAAGCTAGGACTGCCTCGCTCGTCTAATGGTTGCAAGCGCTACTGCTGAACACGAGGTCCAGGGGCCTTATTATGAAGTATTAATGCCATCATTATTCCACTGCGAAAAAAGGATGGTGCTAGCGGCCTTGTATAGCTCCGTCTCTCACTCACACTGGAATAATGGTGGCATTAATACGTCATAATACGGCCCCTGGGTTCGATTCCCAGGTCGGACAAAGTGTAATTGGATGTTTCTATCTGGAATTTCTCAGTAGCGGCCCGGAGTCTGGAATTGTGCCCGGTTGATGGCAATAGGCTCGCCCCCTATTACATGGGACTTAAAACATAACTAGCGAAACGTTTATTTATTATTTATTAAAATCTTCCTTACAACTATCATTACAGGTGTATTTACCCAATGCGACAGTGCGGTCATTTACAAATCTATATCTACTTACTAAATTATTTACAACTTAAATATACTATAAAGGACTAAAACAACTTGTTACATAATAGGAACTTTAGCGAAATACAACACAATAACATACTACCAACATTAATCTATATTATAACATAAAATAAATAACAGTGTCCTTGCGAATTCTACTTATAGGTACATCTCTGCCCAACCTTTCGGGCAAACAAGGCGAGATGTTAAAGAAAAAAAACGAGAACCAAAGAAAAGTGATTACAATTAAATATTGAGAATCATCTCATTCATCATGGAATGAAAGAAACATGAACAATTATGTACCGATAATAAATTATGACATTTGCAATTCTACGATAAAATCATTATGTTCCATCGCTGATTGCTCATCACAGGCACGCATTTACATTGTTCTTTAAACGGTAATTAATTTTATTGGCATGTTAGATATTTAACTATGTGTCGAATCGATACATTACTTTGTGTTACTTTTGCGTGATGGAACTTGTACACGAACTGAGGAGAAATAATTATGGATAACTGATTTTTATGTTGCTACTAACAGTGATTTAAGGTTCTCTTCAGAGTTGAGTTGTACCACTAGATCTTTTTCTACAGTTCTTTAGAAATCTTATTGTAGAATAACTGCTGCCCGCGGGTACGTCCGAGTGGACCCTATTTTTCTAAAATATTAGCCTAAGTTACTCCATTAAACATCAGCTATCTGTCAGTGAAAGTCCCATCAAAATTGGTCCAGCCGTTTCGGAGTTTTGCCGGAACAAACAGACAGACAAAAAAAAAAAATGTTTTTTTTGTTATTTGTACCATACTTTCACATACATTTGGTAAAAATCTGTTATTTTGACATTTTAAACAGACAATTCAATTTTATTTATTTGTATGTATTTTTGTAGGTATTCTACCTACCCATGAATTTATTAAGTCTTTCTTATTAGAACATTTTTATGTTCATTAGAAGCAAGAAATTTAATATATATATTTTTTTACTTTTTAATATTTTTTTTTTATTTGAAATTATTCTGCATAATAGAGCCAATATTTACGTTATAACTTGCTTACTTAAAATAATTCCCTCTTAAGTATTTGTTAATATTAGATCATGAATTTTACTTGAATTTGAATGCCTCGTTGGTGTAGTGGTCGCAAGTGCTATAGCTGAGCAAGAGGGTTCGATTCCCAGGTCGGGCAAAGTGTTATTAGGTTGTTCCAACAGTAATTTCTCAGTAGCAGCCCGGAGTCTGAATTTGTGCCTGGTTGATGGCAATAGGCTCGCCCCCTATTACGCGGGACTTAAACGTAAATGGCGAAATGTGGGTGTACTATAGGTACACCGCTGCCTAACCATTCGGGGGTTACAGGCGTGATTGTTATGTTATGTGAATTTTACTTCATCAGCTTTTTCTTACCACTTTTTAGAGTTGTTGGTGATAAGTAAAAGATGATGAAGTAAAATTCCTCAACATTGGACACGAATTTTTTTCTTTTTTTTACGTAATCAAAATATTACGGCAAAATATACATTGAGTTAAAATGTGCCATGACGTCACGAGTATGTAGATTTTATACTTACTTGTGACGACGACCTCCACTGTCCAACTTTAATGCGTTTTATCTAAGTCATTTTTAATGAATATGATAAAGAAAAATGCCTAATATTATTTTTATTATCTAACTGACGGACTAAATAGAATTTCTTGTTTTGCAGGCATCATCTCGATATCATCGGTCTAGATATGGAATTTGTAGACTTTCGAGTCAATTCGAGTCATCGTAATCGTCACTCTTTCTTCCATACTTCTATTGGTCGTCATCTCACTTGTCACTCCCTTTCTAGCCATATCATCTTTCACACAGACCATCCATCGTTTCTTTGGTCTTCCCCTACTGTAATTATATTATATCTTAATTTGATCTACATTACCCACTATGTATCGAAACCTTAAACCCAGTCCTTCTAATCGATCCTAACATTATTTCGCTAATAACAAGCAGAGCAAGAAATAGGGGATCGGGACACTCCCACTTTAGAAACTTCCACCATAAATTGCGAGGTTTAATAAAAAAGTGTGTTTTCGATTAGTCTTGCTATCTATTGGTGCTGAAGAAAAACAGAAAATGTTTTAGTTTTAGCAATTTATTTGAATTACTAAGTTACTCTTTTGAAAATCAAGTCATTTATTCAAATTAGGCTTAAAATTAGTACTTTTGAACGTCAAAATCCACCTGCCCTTCACCACTTTTAGTGTTTAATTGGGAAAAAGAAGTGGCGCAATAAACTTACCAGTGAGGAAAGCAAGAATTGAAAGCAAGAAGCATTTTTTATTGAGTATCGGTTTTTATATTTACATATAAATCTTATATAAAATATATAATCGATCACTAAATTAAACGATAAATAAAAAACAAAAGGACACTTAGGCGTCGAAGTACTCGTCCGCATCGGTGTCAACGGTCATCGAAGTAAAATTCATTAAGTACGAGTATCAGCATCAATTTAGTTCCAAATTCAAAAATCATTTATTCAAACTAGGCTGAGAATAAGCACATGATTTCAACGTCAAAATTACATAAGACAGTCCCCCAAAACGCCCACTCTTCACGTTCAAGTTACATGTGGGATATATGGATCGACTTGTTCTACGGATAATTTTGTTCTTCGGTTTGATAAAGACACATGTTCATATATAGGTACCTACCGAATTGTTACAGAATATTCAAAGTGGACAAAAGCTTCAAATGCGTGATCAACATAGAATGACTAAATTGGCCTTCAATTCAACTAATCACCCTTTCTTCTAAATCGCAACGCAATGGAAAAAATTTGAAAGCGTTTCATGGCTCACGTTAGGTAGAAAGATGTGGCGTGTTGGTAACTTAGCCATAAAATTAACAGATAATATTTATGAACCGTATACAATATTCTAAAGTCACGTATAGTTATTGTTCGTAGTGATAAAGTCACGACAAAAATAGTATTTATGAGCCCGTAAACATTAATTTCTGAACATGAGCCAATATCGCTTTACTGGACTGGCTGTTATTAGTATAAAGATCGTGGCTAAATAATAACAGTTGCACGGGTCGGATACACTAGGTTAAGCTACGCTTGCAGGGTTGGTCCGTCGATGGGTGACCATCTTTACATACCGAGACTTCTCCGTGTCTCGGAAAGCACGTTAAGACGTTAGTCCTGGCTGTCATTCGTGGATCTTTGACAGTCGTTACGGGTTGTCAGAAGCCCAAAATTCTGACAACCAGACTTATCAAGGGATATCAGATTACCCAGTAACTTTGTTGTGGAGGTCAGATAGGCAGTCGCTCCGTGTAAAATACTGATATTCAGCTGCATCCGGTTAGAGTAGAAGGCGACCCCAACATAGTTGGGAAAAGGCTAGGCAGATTGATTGTTATTATTTAGTATAATGACTTAACGTAGCATTTCGCTAATTATATACATACATACATAATCAGCCTATAATGTGCCCACTGCTGGGACCCTGGTGTCCTCACTCCGTGAGGGAGTGGGCTGTAATCTACCACGCGGGCACAACACGGGTAGGTAGATGTCACATGTCTTCGAATTTTTGGTTCTAGGACATGCCGGTTTCCTCACGATGTTTTTCCTTCAACATTTTGAGAGCAGTGGTGATGAACTACCGAAACTCACGACCTACAACTCTTAAGTCCCATTACCTGATGGTCTGGCAGTTTGAGTACTTTATGCGACCTACCCAAATGTCCTTTCTTTGGTATTGTTCGTTGAGTTGAGCTCCTTAAGTTCTGAGTTGAGCTCTACGATTACTGACAAATGCTTGCACTGACTGGACAGGTCCACTCAAATCTGTGTGGTTCTTTCCTCAAAAGACCATTTCAGACACTAATCTACATGGTCCTCATATGGCCTGACCAAGATTATGTCTGGACTTTAAAAGAGACTGTGACCTCTGAGTTTGTTTCGGTCTTTCTTCTCAGAGTAGTCAGATAGGAAACGCCGAACTCATCTAGCATTTTCTTCATTTTTTTTTAAATATTTTTTTTAATATGACGTGTAAAAGTGATTGCAATAAATCCTATTTACAGAATAAACAATTTCATTTCATTTCATTTCACCGATGGGCCACCACTGCTCCTACTGGGTCACTACTACGCCTCGCGATGTCATAGGGGCCGAGCCTATTGCCATCAATCAGGTATAAATCCAGACACCGAAATGTGGGTGCAACTCTACCTAACTCTTCAGGGAGAATAGGTGTTCTGTTTTGTTTTTATGTTACATTTCCGTATGGTTCCCGGCACGACTTGAACAGCAGCAGTTGCTTCTTCCTGTGCTTGCAACTAACTTTAGATCACCTAAGAACATTCTTCATATCGAACTTTTAGAGTTTTATAGACAGCAGAAGACAGATTTCCACTATTTGGAACCACACAACAGGTAAATTCAATCTAATCTTTCTTTATGAATTTTTATATAATATCATTAGCAGTATATTAGGTTTTATATTAAAGTTAAAAAATCATATTGAAATCAACAGACGTACCGAACGACGTAACGAATCTCCTACATACGAAATCGTTACAGCTGTCCAAAGTCGACAGACAAAAGTTGTAATAGTCGTAATTTTGCAAAACACTTATCTTGCTTCCTGTACGATATCCAACTTTATATGGACGGGAATAGCGAATGTGGAAATCGCAGAATTTCAATAGCTATTTCGCAAAGTTGTCATGCATTTCAGACAATCGATTGTAGATCCTATTGTGGAGAATTTAAGGTGGATGGTGATGGCAAATCTGGAACAATAAGTTTAGGAAATTCGCGTCGGGCTTACCTCAAACCACAGACACCTGCTGGAAGGCTGACACCTTCACTTATATGAGATATTGTTGTTATAAAGGATTTCAAATACTTTTGTGAATGTTATTTGAGCTATTTGTTGAATCGTTTATTAATTTAATATCAGTACAAAGATCTTTTGGCGCTCGAATGACATTGACAGGGGGGCGTTGTCGGTAAACATTTGGGAAATTGTTTTATGAAATGTATTGAAAAAACAAGATGGCGGCGTTAGTTCCACTTTTGGCCACGCGCCAAACGAACCTTGTAGCGCTATACCTAAAGTTGAAGACAGGTGATTTAAACAGGGTTATTGATAATATGTCGGCAATCCGTTAAGGGGATGTCGGAGAGGTCATTTGCAACCAAAAGACCCCTATGCAAATGTCAATCATTTTCGAGTGATTTGACATTTTATAATTTAAAACAAATGAAATAAAAATATAAAACGTCAAATTATTCGAAAATGGTTGACATTTGTATCGGAGTCATAGGAGGTAATTTGGTTGTAAATGACCTCTCCTATATCCCTTTAATGGCTGACTTATTACCAATAACCCTGTAAAAAAAGAACATAATTATTAACCTGTCTGCTCACCAATTTCATGATGCGTGTAATACGAACTAGTGTGACCAGAAATGTAAGTGATATCAGCGTGCAAGCATTTAGAGTAAACGTTAGTATTACACGATGTTGAACAGGACACGCAAATCAAGCATACAGGATGTTTCGAGACGACATGAGGAGTTTGAATATTGCTGGAAGCACGCAAACGGCGTAGGGATAGCACGCTACTTCTGATTGCATGTATAGTCAACTAAGTTATATGCAAGCATCCAAAACATTGGTGACGTCTCCTTGTTATAATTAACCCGTAAAGCTTCTTCTATCGTGTCGACGATATATAATTATTGTCATATTTTACTAGCCGATATCTGCCACACGAATGGTGCTAGCATCAATGTTCAGCAGTAAGGTGATCAACATTGAAAAGTATTGTGGGTGAGAAATATTGAAAATGCAGCTCATAGCTCCTGACCTACCTATCGTGGTATAGTTATCTTGGTCTAGGTGCATCGTCTTCACATATAATTATATAACTGATGTACTCGTATACAAGATATTGTGAAAACATTTTAAAAGAGTAACGGTGGAGTTTCTTGCCCATTCTTCTCCATACGAAAACTACCTTTTGGAAGGGGCGAATAGAATCAATTATTATTTTTCTGTAAATGTTGACGTTTAAAAGTGCCTTTTTTGTGCCTAATTGAAATAAATTATTTGACTTTGACTTTGACTGACAATCATATTCTTTTTGAAACCCAGAAAATATCATAGTTAGTCAAAATAAAATTATTTTATCCCACCGATCATGGTTGGCTGAAAGATTTATAATGTCGTGTCATAAAATGTTACGCTAGCTTTGACATGGGTCAGCAGCGTCCTAATTGTGTAACACACGTTCAATCACAATCCGAGGTTCATAGGTGTGAAAAATTCATCTACACAACAAAGTTAATAACACAATGGACGTGGGTGAACTGTCAGAATGAAATCCATTGCGATCAATTGTCATTTTATCTGTGTTATCCAATTACAGGAGCTTGTGGCTAAGTAATAACTGCTGCACGGGTCAATCCATCAGGTTAAGCTACGCTTGCCGGGGTTGGTCCGTGGATGGGTGACTATCTTTACATACCGAGACTCCTCCGTGCATCGGAAAGCACGTTAAGCCGACGTCCCGGCTGTCATTTGTGGATATTGGACAGTCGTCAGAAGCCCGAAAGTCTGACAACCAATCTTACCAAGCGGTATCGTATTACCCAGTTACTGCGTTGTGGAGGTCAGATAGGCAGTCGCCATGTTAAATACTGGTATTCAGATGCATCCGTTTAGACTGGAAGCCGACCCCAATATAGTTGGGAAAAGGCTAGTCAGATCGATCTTCCCAATTACCCCGTAGAATGATTCCGGCTTTCATAAAAAGGTCTTCCAACCTAGCGCTTTAACATTATAAGCGCGATTTATCTTAGTTAGCTAAATTCCCATAAAGGTGCTAATAAGAACGCAATCATTTTTTGCACAAATATGAAACGCTCACTATCACAAACTGTACCACTTCACCATATTGAAACCGTGGCATTAAAACGTTATCAACTAAGCTTAAAGTTTTGTCAGTTAATTTCGGTGGATGGGTCATATTTTGCATAACTTTACCCGGTGAACTTTTAGCTTCGGACCGCGGGTTAGTGTGGTATAATGAGGCTTGGCACCTGATGTTGTTCGTCCATTTTATGTAGTTTTAAAGTTGGGGACATTATTATGTGTGATGTCCATATTTAAGAGTTGTCTTTGTCTAGATTGTTTAAAAACTATGGCTTTCTAGTTGTTACTGCAATAATTGGTGTTAATCTATAGACAATTACAGCGATTTTTGTGCGAGATTTAGAGGGAATAGGGCCTGCGATTCTCCATACAAATATATTCCCCTTTTTTCTTCCTGAATAATGCCTCTAGAACAATCTTTTTTTTTTCATAAAATCAATGTCTGCTGTAATCACGTCCCTGTTATTTCCTTTTTTTCAGAAAAGAAAAGTAAAGAAAATATGACACTCCAAAAATTATAAAAATGCCCCATTTTTACCACCGAGGACTACCAGACCAATTCGAAAAGTTTTTAACATAAAGAAAATAATAGGAACCTAGACATACTGTTTCTTAAAATTTAATGTAAAAAAATATTGAATCGACTCAGTTTTCGAGGAGAAAAAAGGGAAATACGAAACGTCGATCTAAATTTCAAACAGGTAATTTTATCTAAAGGTGTACACTTATGTAATTGCACAGTGTGCTCTTTGGGAGTCTACATACATTTCGCCATTAATCCTAAAACTTCGATGTTATAATTCGAGTTTATTAAATTAGTTTATTAAGTAGAATTCCGAGTCTATTAAATTAACCTGGCACAAATCTATGATGCAGATACCACTGAGAATTTCTTAATGAAAACTGCACACACTTTTACTGACACAGGAATCTAACTCAGAATAGAGATACTTAACAGTAGCTATACTCTCAGCAGAATTAGATGACACCGAATTGATTTGAAATGAAATAAAATGAAATTGTTTATTCTGTAAATAGGATATCGGAATCACTTTTACACGTCATATTAAAATAAGTTAGATGAGGTCGGCGTTACCTATCTGACTATTCTGAGAAGAAAGGCCGAAACAAACTCAGGTCACAGTCTTATTTAAAGTCTAGACATAAACTTGTTCAGGCCATATGAGGACCATGTGGATTAGTGTCTGAAATGGTCTTTTGAGGAAAGAACCACACAGATTTGAGTGGACCTGTCCAGTCAGTGCAAGCATCAGTAATCGTGGAGGTCAACTCAAAATATTACTAACTTACTAATGATAATGAACTACATTTAATGCCAAGAAAACTCAGACCTCTGTTCAGATTGTATCTCCTCATTTAAAACCAATTGAGTGAAAGCGCCAATAAATCGAAGGTGGAGTCAACAAGACCTCGGCTCCACAAATATTTAGTTGTTCAAAAAGGTGATAAATTTTGTGAAGTAATACCTGCCAGTAGTGGCGCAATACATTTGAAGGAGGAAGGCGTGTCAATAGCTCTCCATGGATTTATGTCAAATTACCTATCCCATAGCAGCGCCATAGCCCATTGACCTCGTTTGTATTGGGTGGGGCGTAAGTTATGAACTTATAGACTTATTATTTAAGTATTTAAACATTTACATGGCGTGGAGGAGCTCGTGGCTAAGTAATAACTGCCGCACGGGTCGATCCGTCAGGTTAAGCAATGCTTGCCGGGATTGGTCCGTGGATAGGTCACCATCTTTACTTACCGAGACTCCTCCGTGCATCGGAAAGCCCGTTAAGCCGACGTACCGGCTGTCATTCGTGGATCTTTGACAGTCGTTACGGGTCGTCAAGAGCCCGAAAGTTTGACAACCAGTCTTACCAATGGGGTATCGTATTACCCAGTTACTGGGTTGTGGAGGTCAGATAGGCAGTCGCTCTATGTAAAATACTAGTGTTCAGCTGCATCTGGTTAGATTGGAAGCCGACCCTAGTTTAGTTGGGAACAGGGTAGCCAGATTGATTTGAAACATTTACATGGCAACAATCGTCAGTTAATCTATTGACGATATCATCGTCAACATTGTTAAGGTTGTCATAAAGCCATAAAGCCAAGACTTTATCTCACCTGATGGTAAGTGATGATCAGGCCGAAGGTGGAAGCGAGCTTCACCCGGAATCCTCAACCACAGAGGACCTCGCTATCTTACCTCTAACTGGCGAAACACAAACAATACTGTTAAGATTGTTGCTATGGCGATAGACTTAGATAAGATGGTGGTAGCTAGGCAGGTGGACTCAGAACAAGGCCTACCACCAACCAAACCGACCAGAACATTTTGCCATTGGGAATCGAACCCTCCCCACCTCTGGTCTGAGACAGGTGGTCTAGTATCAGTAGTGGACTAGACCACAAAGGCGGTTAAATGTTTTTTGTTTTTTTCAGAATAACTGGGAAGGGCTTAAAACAAATAATGTTAGAGCTAATTAAGAACATCCTTTCGAATTATAAATACATCGCTAAACTTTCTAATAAAATAAATCTAATATTAATTTCATAGTTTATGCCTCATTCACTTATCATTTGTAATGTGAAGTATCAGATAAATACAACTTTTAGTAACAAATGGGCTGGATTTGCACTCCTAGATAGTTCTTTCTAGAAATACAGGTTTATTTGTTAATATTGCATGCAATACGCACAATGCAAACTTTTTGCTATTTGTCATCCAACAGGCGCTCCAAAAACATTAATTTGGCGGAAAGCAAGGTTACTTTAATTACAATTCTTATGTTTTTCCATCGGTCTCTATATTTCTTTTAATATTTAATAGAAAAACTCGCTGCTAGCTTATAGTTTAAAATTGTTCAAACACACCGATTCCACTTTTTCATTTATTGTTACGAAGGACGATGATTTATGTAATACCTACACCCTAGGTTTTATTGGCTAAATTTAAGGGAATTCTTCAAGGGGATCTCGTAAACTTTTTTTATTATTATCATTTCCACCACCGGCGGTCTTCGTAATAAAATGGCGGGAATATTATGTGTTCATTTTGTTTGTTATATATGTTCTGAATTGTAGCTATTTGCAAGTACTTCGAATAGATACAAGACTTTTAGAGACTGTCAAACGAATACCTACACAAATTCTCGCTAGTTAGCAAGAAAATAAAAAAAATATTAAATGGAGCAATAAGTCAATAAGAATAAAACGGAAATGCAAGCCTTCCGAACAAATTCAACCGGTTTACTTAACTGAAACGGAATACATCATAAACCCCATTATCTCCGTAATATTAAAGCCACCGTAAAATGGTACCGAAACATCACGAATATGGCGCTCCTGATATTGTGCGGAAAAAAAATCCCCTTCATTCGAAATAAAACAGCGCCTGGAGGTAGGATGAGAGCAATTTGCTATAAATCTACCGCGGATGGAAATCGTTTTAGGCGTTTGCAGGTCGCCTTTGTTTTCGTCTTAAAAAAGTGGCGGAGGGGTCACAGAGTTACACGTTTTGTATTCAAGCAAATCTTTGCTTAACATCTGAGATAAGCCTTCTTCTACCTTTCTGAGAAAGGTTCTTGACTTAGAAAAAGTGGAGCTGGTGAAGGTTAAGGGTGTTTCGTAAGAATCTAATTTGTCCTAACTTTGATTTTGTAAACTTATATTGCAGTAGGTATATGTAGACGAATGTACTGATGAAATAAATGATGCATATTTTACAAGTAAACGGTCGGTGAAGCAGACAATAGTTTAACAATCGCTATGAATTTAGTTGGTACCTACACTTTGACTAGTCAGATAAGGAAGTGCTATATTATTTGATTGAGGAGGGCCCGAAATCGCAACTGGTTACACTCTGTACCTTTATATGGCTAGTATTCTAATCTAGAGCTCGCTGATTCTACTTTATAATCTGATGAAAAAAGCCATCCAAGTATGGCCATAAGTTGGAACCCTTCAGGCTGAATGAAGCGACCAGCTTCGCGGGATGGAAGCGAGTGGCTGGAGATCGATCTAAATGCCGTGCAATTGGAAAGACCTATGTCCAGTGGACTGCTACAAGCTGGTAATGAGGATGATGATACCTATCAATGCATAGCATAAAAATAAATAAATAGGAGAATTAACGGAAACACTGATATAAAGACGAGTTATGAGAAAAATAAGTTTTCTTTAGAAATTTGAAATTCCTTATATCTCGTCTTTATATCAGTGTCCATTCAAAATGTATATTTGGGAGTCTAGACATTCTGTAATCCAAACGGAATAAATACACACTACCTAAAGAATATGTTTGATTTACAAATTATTTTGGTATTACGTTTGTATGAACTACGCATGCTCCACAGGCCCCTTAATTTCCATCTTTTGCCCTCAAAACGATAAAAGGAAATTCCACACAAAATAAACTAAAGCCTGTTTAAAATTTTACATTAAAATAATTAACCCTATAATTTGGCATGCGATAAGTTTACCCCGCAGTGAACATCTGCCGAGGTCACCCAAACCACGGGGTCGACTCGACCGTATATGTTGGGGTAACAATAACTCCCCATGTTTAATGTTATAAATCTTGATTAAATATGAGTTAGGTGACGGTGCTTACGACCTTTAGGCTGTTACCGTTACGACAATTACTACGTATGTAGAAGTAGTGGGTGGTGTAACGTATTTGTAGTCGATATTTAATTGTGGGGTAAGTGGTGCAGTTTATCCCTTAGCTATTAATTTATAGGTAGACTAAGAACAGCTGTGGACGCTGTGGTTAGGCTATAAATCTGTAGTGTGTAGGTAGTAAATAGATTGTCTGCTGCGTTTCGGAGTGAGGGGCCAAGTTACCCAATATTTGTTCAACCTACAGAATGATAGTTTTCCTGATTTGTGTCCATCTTAATGTAGCAATCATACAAAGATATTCGAATTCTCTTTTTATAAGTCTTGGAAAAAACCGGTCAGTACAATAAAAAATTCTCTCATCAATAAATAAGAAATGTAGGTAAGTCTCAGGAAAATCTTCTAAATGTTTACGCTGAAAGATGGTAAGTACAGCTTATCTTTATTGTTTTCATTACTGGACCAAAGTTTTTATGATCTCTTACGATTTTAATAGGGTTATCTTCCTATATTATTAAATCATACCAACAGTCTGAATACTTGACTACTTAGATAAAAAACCAGAGCTTCCATACTACTCTTAAACATAACTTGGCGTAGTACGCATATTTTCTACTATTATGTAACAAGCCATATTCCTTTGTTTTTGTGAGAATATTCAGAAGAATGATAGCGTCTTTTTGCGTCATAAATAAGGCGTGTACCGACTGGAGTTTTTCATTTCAGTGTTGATACTGTTGGTAGTCTAACATTCATTAGTTGGTCATGGACGTTCCCTGTTTGTTGTCATAGGCATGATTATTTAGTGTAGAGTTACCCTTAACTGGTTTTAAAGGTGATAAAGAGTGCTTTTAAGTGATAAGGGTTTCATTTTGACAGTTCATCCACGTTCATTGCGTTATTTACATTGCTGATCCTACGAATTTTTCAAACCTATGAAGCAATGGATTAGCAATATCCTTCAAAACTCTCTGATTGTGATTGAAGCTGTGTTAGGCGATTAGGGTACAGGAGTACATTTGATCAAAGTGACAGGCGACAGGCGATACGTGACAGGCAAAAATCTGGAGGCCACTTCTCGTACTTAAAAAACGTCGATTCTAGTGGCAATCTGTCAAACTTGTCATAAATGTTGGGAAATTTACTGTATTTTTGTGTTTTTTTTGTGTTATAGAGTAGTTATAATCTTTGATCCATAATATATAATTTCTATTTATTTCCAAAAAATACTTTTTGACAGCTAAATGCTTCGCAGATTCGCAGTGCGCCCGCGTCCCTTAGCTTGTCACCATAGATAGGTAATAGTCTACACATTGAGACTGAGACTAGAATAAGAATGCGCTCTCAAATTGTCAGCGCCGCCTAGCAGCGCTCGACAGGAGTTTACAACATAACGCTCGGACTGGCCGGAGTTAAGCAGAGTTCGTGGGTCAAACAGTGAAGGCGTTTAGAAACTGTCGTGCGTTCCGTAAACTTCTGTCGTATACCTACAGTGGGTTGCCAAATTAATAGGGACAGTCACATTTTTTATCAATTTCTTACTTTGGGCGCACTTGACTGCAGTTTTAAGTGGTACAAGGGTTCCAGGAATGTATTATTTGTATTCGTCATGTCTCCTTAACTCAAATTTTAAGTGGATGTTGAGATTTAAAAGGTATATTTTTTTTCTACAAATTTTTAAGTTACGTGAGAGCCGTAGTACATTTTAGACGCTAATCAGTGAAAGACGAATTTGAATATTTTAACCAAGTTATTTTTATATTTGTGTTACAAAATATTGATAAAATGTAAGTATTGTTAATATGTTATTATAAAATTTTATTATTTATTGTATTATAGTAAAAAATATTTTTATTTTTATTTTTTTTGCTTTCAGTATGGGTCGGGGTTGGGATTTGACTCAAAAAAAAAATCTGAAATAAAAACCTTACTCCAGCATAGCAGTCATTCCCAAAGGAAAATTGCAGACATTGCTGGTGTTTCAAAGCCGGCAGTCAATAAAATAAAAATTAAATTAGACCATAATCAGCCAATTTCGTTTAAGAAAAAAGGCAATTGCGGCAGAAAACGCATCACTACCCCACGTTCGGATAGGAAAATTAGGGACATCTGTTTACAAAACAGAAAAAAAAGTGCTGGACTGTTAACTCAGTTAGTCCAGGACTCGGGAATATCAGTTTCCAAGAGAACTGTGCAGCGCAGATTGGCAGAGGAAGGCTTGACAGGTCATCGTCCTGTGAGAAAACCACGGTTGACTGATGCAATGAAGAAGAAACGCCTTGCCTGGGCTCGGGAACACCGCCAAAAGACTGTTGAGGACTGGAATAAGGTCAGTTTTAATTATTACTTGTATTTTACACTATTTAAAATAATAATTTTTAAAATAATAAACAACTTTCTTTTTTTTTCAGGTGTGTTTCTCGGATGAGTAAATTTTCGAGATTCTAGCCGACAAGAGCAACTTCGTCAGGCGACGCCCAGGAGAAAAATACCACCCCGACTGCATCGTGGAGAGGGTAAAACGCCCTGTTAAAATAATGGTGTGGTCTGTCATAAGCGCCAAGGGGGTTGGGCGCCTGTACATTGTCCAGGGAACCATGAAACAAGACCAGAACAGACAAGTTTTACAAACACGCCTGTTACCAACTCTTGAAGAATGGTTCCCTGATGGTGAGAAATTTATGTTTATGCATGATTCAGCGCCATGCCATAAAGCCAGAAGCGTTACCAAGTTCTTGGCAGACCACAACATTCCAGTTTTACCTTGGCCTGCTAATTTTCCCGACATGAACCCCATAGAAAATTTATGGGAGATTACCAAGGCCGAAATAGCCAAAGAAATGATAACCACCAAGGTCAGGCTGATAGAAAAGCTCATTAATGTTTTGCATCACAACCCTAAAATAAAAGAAAGTGCCAAACAGTGCATAGAAAGCATGCCCAGGCGTATAGAAGCACTAATTGAGGCGAAAGGAAATGTCACTAAGTACTGATCACTACTAAGTAACATTTATTTTCGCCTATTTATGTACTTAATTATTATTATTATAATTTGTTTAAATTCTTATTTTACTGCGTTAATAACTGTTTTGTGTAATTAAAGCTTTGATCATTCAAAAATTGTGTTTTTCTAATTAATTTAAGACTCATACTTAACAAATAATAAAAATTCTTGACTGTCCCTAATAATATGGCAACCCACTGTACAGTATGTGAATTGCTAGTGTGATTAATTTGATAGTAAATTACAATTTGATCTGAATTGCAAACGGTTTTTCTACACTACCCACAGTACGCCCACAGTAGTTAAAATATGGCTGATAATAACGAAAGAGAGACCTTTTCCGTCGTATTAATCAAGCGCGGCATAAGAGTATTACCAAAATAATAATAATCAAAGATTCACCATTCAATGATTCCTTTGGTCGCAAAGGCCAATAAAATTCAGAAAGTAAAACAAATTGAACATTACTTTGCGTCCTCTTCGCATAACGAGTAACCAACGTCCCAGAAACACTGGGCTTAAAACACAGCTAAACGTGTGACATAAAAGGGTTTGGTCCAAATGATGTCCCCTGCTTCCCCATTTCCCCTTTAGTTCCCCATATTCTCCCAGTAACAGTAGCAAGTTTTAAGCAGAGTTTACGGTTTAAATGCGACACCCGGAAAGCTGGGTAATGCTGTAAAACGCATATTTCTTGGTAATTTTTTGGACGTAAAGTTTATTTGTTTTGTAGTTTTTTGTTACAATTTTTTTCAGTACGGTAAGTATGTATCTACCTGAGAGGTGGTTTTTTTGTAAGGTTTGGGCTTTGATATTTGTTTATGTGTTGGTCTTTAGTATTTTTATTTTAAATTTTATATTTCCATTAACTTTATTAGGTGATAAATATATTTTTTTTTTCAAAAAAATAAATGACTGACTTCCAAAAAAAATTACTACATAGTGAAAAATAACATTAAAGCCACTGACTTCCGAAATAAAAATTGTAGTATTTTTTTTGGAAGTCGGTTGTTTTTTTTTCTTGTATTAAGTTTTTATTTTTCACTTTTTAGTAGTGGTAACCTACCCCTACACAAATTCGAATACCAATACCTACTAAATAACAGTGACAGGAACTTATCATCATATCATCTACATAGACTATGTGGGAAAAATACGCATTATTTACTAACTCGATGGATCATTGTTATCTAAGAAATAAATAAATAATAATAATTATTGAAGCTAACTCAAAAATTATCCAAGCAAAGTTAATACGAGTACAATTTATATGGGACCACCTTGAGCATATTCTTTCAAACAAAAAAAATATTCAAAATCGGACCACAATTGACGGAGATATCGGTGAAAATACATTAGAAAAATTGAAAAATACATACGCTACGAACATAGAACCTCCTCCTTTTTGGAAGTTGGTTAAAAAAAGGTAAAAGGAAGGTTAAGTGTAAGTGTTAAGTATTTTAGTATAGATTCTTGTGCTAACCGTGCTTCTTAACGAGCATGCTATGTTCTACGGCGACATTTTCTTGTGTATGACATAGTATATTCGAAACAGTAGGCACGTCATCAAAAACATAGCGATTTCAAAGCGAGCCAATCACGCCAGCCATCAAGTAAGCCTTTCATGGCGCGTCCAGACACTATAAACAATGCTGTTTACCACAATACATTGTCCTTGACGCTTTTCATTGAAAACTTCTCTGTCACCCTCGCGTTGCGTGGTTGAAAGCACATATTATCGATAACATCATGTCACGTCACTTTATTCACCGATAGCCTGACACAAGCGTGACAAAACAATGCTGTTTCATGTCCATTGACGGCTTGTAACGCATGGATGATCAACTTTCCTGTACAAAACCAACAATGGCGTGGAAACTTCTTTGAAAGTGAAAATGTAGTGGGGTTTTTAGGTAAGGGGAGAAATAGATAGGGAAAGCTTAGGGTGCATATTTGATCATTTTTGTTGGAGATATAAAGTCTGTATTGAGGTGTTACTATGATGGAAAGTATGCTCGGTATTTCCGACTCGGAGATGTAGGTGTGTCGTCGTCGTATTTTTGATATACTGGGATGGTATGTAACTACCTACACTGTAGCGTTCTGAATAATTTATTTGCGGTTTTTTGTATGACTTTCTTCTAGTTTATTTTCGAACCCCACAAAATACGTAGGTATATATAAATTCAGACATGACCTTAACAGCTTTATTGTAAGAAAGAATAATATTTATTTGGACACAGTTCGTGAAACACGTAATACAAAAATAAAAAGTGAAAATAATCATAAAGCGATAATAGTGTGTGCCTCACGGCTGCGCCAAAATGGTTCATTTCAGCATTAATGCCCGACAAATGCTGTCTGACGCTGGTTTTCTAATGAACCCTTATGGACAAGTGACGTAAGGTGAGTGTAAGGGATTTGCAATGAAACACCACTTTGATTAACACTATTGAGGTATATTGAGTCGCGCACTAGAAAACTGATCTTTTTTTTTTTTCGACTAGGGCATCTCGCAGTTGATTTCGGAAGAGGGTCGAAGCTGCTTAACCGAACTTTCCTGTGGCTGCCTTAAGCTTCTACACTCACAGCCTCCAGCCAGGGACAAAACTATTCTAATTATAAACTAGGCGAGCGCTCGCTAAGGGCACCCCCTGTGGGGTACCAACCTCGGCTTAGGGCGTCGCTGGGGGGAGGACAGCAAGATGGGACAGGCTGGATCAATGATATTTCATAATTATTAATCGGGGAATTTAAAGCTACTCGCTCAGCATCGACACGGGCTGGCGCATCGTCGAGCAAGGGTCGGGGGTGATCTTTTTACCTTATTTTTTTTTTGAATAATGGCATCTCGCAGGTGACCACTAAGGTCATGGCTGCTTAACAGGACTAATCTTTTTACATTTTGGGGTTGCTTAAGTAATATTTTACTATGTTACAAGTGGTGGCGGCGGGTGGTTCTAGGACTAAAAATAAATATTTTAAAGTTTTTAACCAATGATAAGACCTGGATATTTCGGTCAAGTATGAGCTTGATTCTCGACAGGTTGTAACCTGCTCTCTGTATGATACTGTTTTTGCCTAGTTTCTTTCGACAAGTTGCGATTTGTTCGTGAATGATGCCATCTGCCTAGATTCTTTCGACAAGTTACGATTTGTTCGTGTGTGATAATACCATTTCATGTGTATGCATGTGATTTGCAAGCAGTTACCTTTTGGGATGTGTTAGGGTGCTAACTACGTTCTTAATTTTATTATTAATCGGTTTACAATAACTAATTCGATAAAAGGCATAGGTATCAATCAGACTTAGAACTATGGGAGATCAAAACTAACCCTATTCTTATGCCACAATCATTGTGAACTGCTTACTATGTAAAATGGTTTTTATTTGTTTAAACTACAAATTCTTCTTGTCGTCGCCAACATTTTTGTTAAGAACTTAAAAGTTTTATCCGACTCCGTGAAAGCCCAAAGTGGGGTAATTTTGTTCAATGCGTATACGAAACTTTAATCGCTTTCACGAAAAACACCATTCCATGGAAAAAAAAGTATGATTATTGCAATTCATAATCCTTAACAGTCCCAGTTTTCTTATCCAATTACTTACGATAATGGGCCTAATAAACAAGGGTATTTGTTTTAACGACCTTCCTATTATCGGCCAAGATGGTGATTAGTCTCCCCGAATATAGGACAGGGCACAAATTTATTGAACCCAATCGAATACTATTTATGTATATTTAATTGTATGGGCCTGAAGAATGATGGAAGAGGATCTCGTGGCTAAGTAATAACAGCCGAACGATTCGA
Source organism: Xanthia icteritia (assembly GCA_949128155.2). Taxonomy (NCBI): domain Eukaryota; kingdom Metazoa; phylum Arthropoda; class Insecta; order Lepidoptera; family Noctuidae; genus Xanthia; species Xanthia icteritia. The sequence continues at coordinate 5,732,310 of OX421942.2, read as the reverse complement.
TCCATCAGGTTAAGCTACACTTGCCAGGGTTGGTCTGTGGATGGGTGACCATCTTAACATACCAAGATGCCTCCATGCCTCGGAAAGCACGTTAAGCCGTTGGTCCCGGCTGTGATTCGTGAACCTTTGAAAGTCGTTAAGGATCGTCAGAAGCCCGAAAGTCTGACAACCAGTCTTACCAAGTGGTATCGTATTACCCAGTTAATGGGTTGTAGAGGTCAGATAGGCAGTCACTCCGTGTAAAATACTGGTACTCAGCTGCATCCGATTACACTGGACGCCGACCCCGATATAGTTGGGAAAAGGCTAGGCAGATTGAAGTTATTATTTTGACATAATACGGTATAATTACTTGTTTTAATAATTAATAATAACACTAGCCTATTATCATTATAGTCCCACAGCAGGGCAAAACCTTCTTCTCCTACAGAGAAGACACGAGCATTGATCACCTCGCTTACTCAAGACCGGTTGCTGGCTTATAATAATTACCATTAAAGAAAGATGGCGTTATAATCCCTGCAACATTCCATAAAACTGTAACCTTACACTGAATACATTGCATATTTACTTGATATATGGCTGGGCTAAAGAAAATCACGCAAATCAGTAATGGATAATTTGATATCCCTTCGGTTCGGAGAACATGAAATACGTTTAGTTACAGAACGGTCCAACCTTTTGCAAAATTTACGTGAACCCAATTAGGACCAACATATCTTATACTATTAAATGGACAATATATATATAAATATTTGTAATCACGTTCTCGAAAACGGCTCTAACGATTTATTTTTTTTTCGACTTGTGCATCTCGCAGTTGACCTCAGAAGAGGGTCGTAGCTGCTTAACCGGACTTCCCTGTGGCTGCCTTAAGCTTCTACACTCAAAGCCTCCTCCAGCCAGGGGCAAAAACTATTCTAATTATAAACTAGGCGAGCGCTCGCTAAGGGCACCCCTGTGGGGTACGAACCTTGGCTTAGGACGTCGCTGGGGGGAGGACAGCAAGATGGGACAGGCTGGATCAAAGATATATTATTATTATTATTAGTCGGGGAGTTTAAAGCTCAGCATCGACGCGGGCTGGCGCGTCGTCGAGCAAGGGTCGGGGGGTCTAACGATTTCGATGAAAGTTGCAATATAGGGGTTTACGGGGCCGAAAAATCGATCTAACTGGGAAAATTAGTTTTCTGTATTTTCAACCGAGCAGAGCTCGGTCGACCCTGAATTAGATTAGTTAACAGGAATGCGTTGTTAGAACTGTTTTATTGAAAACTATTCCGAGAAACTGCTTTCACACAAAGGTCAAAGGAGTTTCTGGGAATACCTATTTTATTATGGTAAATAAAAGGTGATACCAAGTTAAACTGGGGGCTTTGAGGTTGACGCATCTATCTATCTTCTTTATTATACATATCATAAATTAAAGTTGAGTTTTTGGTGACTGCCTCGTTGTCGCCACTAGTGGTCGCAAGCGCTACTGCTGAGCTTGAGGTCCTGGATTCAATTCCCAGGTTGAGCAAAATTGGGTTTTTCTATATGGAACTTCTTTGTGCCCGGTTAATGGCAATAGGCTCGACCCCTATTAAATAGAACTTAAATATAACTGGTGAAATGTGGGATATCTACACTTCTGCCCAACCATTCGGGGAAACAAGGCGTGATGTTACGATATAAATTAAAGTTGCGTTTGGTGTCTGTCTGTGTGACCGCGTTATTCTTCTAAACTACGAAACGGAATTTGATGGGGTTTTTAACCATTATTTAGAGCATTTATTCAAGAAAGTTCATGAGTATAAAATATAAATATAAATCTAACATTATAATAAAGAAATCTCGATGTTTTGTCAGGTCGTAAAACCCGCGCGAATCAGGGACCTCAGCGTCACCAGTGTTGATAAAGATGACACATGGGAGAACCATGAGCAGCAGTGCAATAAGCATTTCAATAAATAAACAAGTTGACTGCACATAAAACGTCTGATGGGGAGGTTCTGCGAACTCTCACTCTCTGGGCGATAATAAACCGCTTCCTTAGGCGCTCCCAACTACTGTGCCGTAAATTACTAGGGTTTTCTGTGTTGTCGCCGCAACCCTCGGGTGGGGTGCTCCTGACAGCGGTAATACGCTTGTGGGATTGTGGGAGAGTGAAAATGTTGTCTTAAAAACCATCGCTGTAGCAACACTAGGTGGGTGGCCAACACAGGGCCCGCGGGCCCTGCAACTTGCGGCCTCGATGGAAATCAAATCATCGATACGAAAACAATCATTGGATGCCAACGATAAGAATCACGTGATTTCGGGGATATGCTCGAAGTCAAAAGTAAATAATTAACTGCCATTCCAAAATGTTTCCTATGGTGAACAATTGGCAGAAGAGAATTAATAATCTCATAATCATAACAAACGAAGCCAATGCACAAAAGTAGACTGCAATAGTTTTCTCATAAGAGTTTGTACAAGTGGCGTACTATAGATAGATACTACTGTTGATTGCTGTTATCTATATCTCCCTGATAAGAGGCGTTCAAGAGCAATCATTCAATCAACGCAGAATTCATTGAATGATTGAGCCATTGAACGTTCTTGAGTCTAGAATCTGGAATGATTCAGCGCACAGGATTTAAGTCTATGCCAAGTAGCCACAACACTGTAAATTCCTAATTTTATTAGCACAATCTTCGCAAGCAAAAGGTTAATCATTCTGGAACTTTCACTCAAATTCGCTGGAACTCAGACCCCAATACCAGCTTCCTCTCCACAACCCTTAAGTGGTATGGCAGTAAAAGGATCCTGTTTACTTGCCGGCTGTTTCACTGGTTACTCTTAATACCGTTTCTAAGTAATTGTCGACGATATACTGACCCTAACACCTGGACCTTGCGAATAATGAATGAAATGTTCCGCCATTTTTTATGGTAGTGGGTTGATCGTGTGTGAGACTTTATGACTTGGAGGGTTGACGAATTGTTGATGTGGTCTTTGGGTGTCGACTGAATAGGGGGAAAAGAAAGGTGTCACAAAGAAAGAGTAAAAAGATCGATGACTTTTAGTTCAGCCAGTTTAGGGTTTTAGATTTCCAAGGAAAACCTTACTAGATAATACTTATTGGAAATAGGCTAGCTGCCTTTTAAATTGGACTTAATCGTAATTAGTGAAATCTGGTTGTAGGTACTTCCATACCTACCTCGTCGGGAATACAGGCGTGATATTATATATAAGTATATTCTAAGAGACTTAAAAGTTTCACATAGTTTTCTCTTATCGTTTTCTTACGTCATTTCACCAATATTTGTGTAGAAAACATAGATCTATAAGGTTAAATACTCAACACTGAATCATTGAAATAAGGTTCAAATAAAACATTTCAGAACATTTCAAAACTTCAAATATTTATTCAATTTTCATTAATATTTGTAGTTGGGGCGGTTGCTGACGTAGGTGTCGATGGCTGGGATCTCATGGACGTGTGTCCAGATCCTCTGCAGCCAGGGGTACTGCTTGTCCAGGATCTTGGAGCCCCACATGCCTTCAACCGACTCGATGATGCCCACGAAGTAGAGGTCGGCCCAGCTTATTTTCTGGAGAGGAGATAATTGTTAATAAAGGAAGTTTCAAAGGATTAAGATATGATTCGTTATTTGGCTTGGATTCTGTCGCCACCTTCAGATCTAATCTTGCATATATAATTGCATACATAGGCATAAACATTTCTGATAAATGCTGTATTTGGGCAAAAATTGTGACACTTAATTTTCTACAAAAAATTTTTTGTCACCTTTTCTAAGACATAAAAAACAATGTACAGATCTAATAGTAACAAAAATAATCAAACAAACAAACGTTAAAATAGTACTAACCTGACCACCGAAGTAGCTTCCCTTCTTCTGAACGATCTCCTCGAAGTCACGGAGGTACCTCGGGCACCACACCTCTTCCAACTCCTTCCACAAGTATGACTTCCTCTCTTTGCTAACCTCGTGGTACCATTCGTAGACCTCTGTAAAGGGTAATACCAGTTTAGATTATATTTTAATGCAAGTTATGCTAAGATTGCCTGACGAGGCCATCATGATCATCCACAAGCCCTCTTTTTGATGGTGCCAATCCATGCCAATGTCGTCCGCCCCTGACGAGGTTGGTAGACGTTGTATAAAGGTACCATTCCGTCGCGGCGTCATGTCGCTGCAGTCATGATTCCGAAACCAACCGCAGGCGGCAGCAGCCCGTATTCCAGTCGGTAGATAGAAGATAAAAAAACGTGTTATCGTTGGAGCGTGTCGCCTGTCACTCGCCCGTAGCTGCCAACGACGTGTCGCTAGATACGGAAGGTATTTCATAGAAATTCATAGAAACCAGTCGTGTCGCCTGCAGTTACCGCCTGCGGTCGGGTACGGAATGGTACCTTTATTGTTGTACATTCTACGGATGGTACTGTAAGCTCCTAATTGGTATTATAAGTAGCAAACACATTATGTAGCACTTTGGAATAACGCTCTGGAATTGAATTAAGATCTCTCGCTACAACAGCACTGGTGTCTTCTTAAGTAACACCTACGCATCGCTTATTTCTTTTCAATAAAACCTTCTTGCTTCTTGTTGGTGTATCATGTAGTATTAAAGAATTCATATTTATGATTTATAAGCAGTGACAGCCTAGTGATGTGAATGTCTGACTGCCAAGTCATAGGTGTCGAGTTCGAACCTAAGGCACGCTCCATAGATTTTTCGAATTCATGTGCGTATTGCACAATTATCACTTGCTTCAAAAATTGTGAAGGAAAACATCGTGAGGAAACCGGCATGCCTGAGAGGCGTTTCTCGACGTCATATGAAACCAAGTCAGAGGCCGTCATATCAGTATACATAAGGAATCAAAACTTACTTGAGCCAAAATCGAAGACGGTTAACGCAATCGCATCAAGCTCAGCTGCTTCCAAATCATCAGTAGGAACTAATCCCACCAGCTTTCCAAGGTAACGACTGATGGCCACAGACTGGTAGAGCACCTTTTTGTCTACTTCCAAAACTGGCAACTTGCCGAATGGGATAGCTGAAAATGAATGAAAACAGGATTTTAATTCTATGTTCCTCATAATATGTCTCTTGAAATGGAGGTGCTGTTGGTAAACATTTTTGTGTCTTGAAATGTCACTTGAAATGTAGGTATTTAAAAATAAGATGGCGATGAGTTAGTTCCGATTTTGGCTGTCAGAAGACATAGCTATGTAATGATAGATAAAATTCATAAAATAAAGAATCGAAGCAGTTGTTTAGCGGTGACGTTTTGAATTAAATATTTATTTCTAGATAACTAGCGTGATTATAATCAGGACCCATGACCTTAAATTAAAACAATGATGAAACATTATAAAGACAAATTAAGACTTTTTATCTTGGTGTAAGAGCAATTCAGTCATTCAACAAATACTTAATTCAACTCACTTCAATAAATCAGTTTTTGTATGTAACAATAGAAATTATCATGACAATAAGTATGTATCCTCAAGACTACGTGTGACTAGTGATCACGTTGTTGTTTGTACTCTGTATGATACATATGATAGACATACAGACAAACACTTAAAATTATCTTATTCTAATAATAGTTTGTAAGTATTTCTGTTGGTATAACTAAAGAACAAAAATAATAAATCAGCCTATTTTTGTCCCACTATAATATATGGCGAGAGCAGTGGTGGCCCTGAGGTAACGGCCCCGACATACGAGTTGTAAGTCGTGGATTCGCACCCCATCAGGTGCGTTATTTATTCCATAACCATTGCTCTCAAAACGGGGAAGAAAAACATCGTGAGGAAACCGGTGTCCTAGAACCAAAAATCTCGAAGACATATGACATCTACTAGTCTTGCTACTACTTGCTACTACTCTACTACGCGTGGTGGATTACGGCCCACTTCCTCTCACAGAGAGGAGGCGTCCCAGCAGTGGGAACATTACAGGCTGATTATGACGATGAAAAGTAAGTACCCTCTAGAATGGATCACATTGTTGACTGTGTTCTGTATGATACCATACAAACACTTTAACATATCTGATTCTAATGATAGTTTGTAAGAATTTCTGTTGGTATAATGAAGATCAAATAAAATACATCAGCCTATTTTTGTCCCACAGGCCTCTTCTCAGAGAGAAGGCAAGAGCAAAAAAAAGAAAAAAAAATTAAACTTACATTTCTGCACATCAGGCCAATGAGCGTCCTTCTTGACCACCACGTTCTTGTAGCTGATACCACCATAGGCAAACAAGTACCGAATGGGCTCAGCAACTCCCATAAAATCGAAGAACTTCAGTTGGAATACCGGTGCCATTTTGTTAGCTTCGTAGGACCACAAATACTAATATCGAGAAAGAAAATTAACCGTTTATATACTTTCGTTTTATCAATTTAACCTTTCCAGAATTATTGAAAGTTGGATTAACCTTAGTGAATGTGAAATCTTAGTGATAAATTATTATTTTGTTTATACTTTGTTTTCACCTTCTTCGTGGATTAAAGGGCGATCTTCGCAGTGTGTACAGCCAGCAAAAAAAAAGTAAACATATGTACTATAGAAGAACTTCATATCTAAGCAGTTTGAAAACAAAATCCCAGGAATACAATGACCACATCTGTTACCGCCCCGGTTCTATAGCAGCCGAGCGCTGCAAGCAGAAATAGTCCTTACGGTATATAGATATGAACTTATTCGATGGTACATGTTTATTTTTTAAAAACAGCCATCTTCATTTGCGCTGCGGGCGGAGCGATCTTTTTAAAATTAACTTAGTACTGAAATTAAGTTATTGAAATGAGCGTTTATTAATATTTGCATGATAATATTGTGGCAAAATGACTGTAGTAACAAAAATGAACCATCATTTTTACTTACTACTTTTACAGCAAATAAATAATTTTGTCTTTTGAGTGATGACTTAAAAAGTTATAACAAATATTGCCATGAGAAGTCAAGCATACATTTTTTTTTTTTTATTGAAGATTAGCCGCATTTTGTATTTTTTTATTAATGTGTCTCTTTGTACGACTGTGTCTACCTAGACGATGTTTATTCAATATAAAGTTAGCATCTCTCATATGACTAATGTGAATACTGAAGGGGAGGGAAAGGGGACATCTAATCGGAACGTATGAGTTCCAATACGTGTCAGTTTATAGGTGAAATACGATATGCGGTGCTGAGTCGATTGAAATCATCAGTGATCGGAGTAGGTAGATTGAATTGGGGTCATTGATCCGAAACGTATATATTAATATGGACATTCCTCCGGAATTGGTTGATTGTTAAAAAAAAACCGGAACTTAGGTAGGAATTGTATTAAAATGGGCAATATTATATTCTTCATATATTTTTTTAACGGCACACAGTCACGATTTGACACAACCCAACGACCAAACAGAACAAAGGATCATGGGCGATGCCGGTTATCAAAACAATGCGTACGCCCGCCGACGACATGCCAGGTAGCTCACTCGTTTACTTCGGTCAATATTTAATTGAATCCGGAAATACAGGAATTGCTTTCCGGAAAAATGGCTTATCCATGTTATTCTTTCTGTGTGCATTTATGATACAAGTACCAAAAATCAATCTACCTACTCCGATCACTGGAAATCATGCATCAATGTTTCGGTGCATCAAATGTGTTTTGCGCGTGCAACGTATTTAGATACGTGCAGCCAGTGAAATATCCGTGCAACTGCAAAGCATCTTGATGGAGAACAAAACAACATGACGTGTTGAAGCATTCAGTTCCCTTCAAAGTGGTTAAGCTAAATGGTGCTCGGACTAGGTTGTTGACACTGGCCGTCTCTTTACTGCCATGGCTTACATTTATTTAGGTTTCGGTTAAAGATTGAATAAAATAGAGGTACCTACGATGTTTGTGAGTATTTTATTTTCTTTACATTGTTTGATCGCTTTATTAGTATGTGGAATTCTAAGTTATAAGCATCTGGTAGGCCCACTCCAGATGTTTATAACTATCCTAACGCAGCCTAAGCTGCTTAGCGATCGATCCAATAGGATCGTTTGATTTTTATAACATAGTGTTCTTTAATTCTGCTCGAAAAGGGTTAAATGAAACGATTTACCTACACATAGTTTCGTAGCTGAGCTTCTCCGCTTAGCGACCTCACACATTCCTGGTGGAAAGACTGCCTAATTCTCAGGTTTAAAAAATATTGGTACATACGAGTAGTTCTCACCACAGTCTTGGTACATTTTAAGCTGGTTCCAGCCGCTGCCGGACCTAGTGGCGAGTTGTGCCACAACATAAGGTTATTTATGTTGCTAAATCTAGTCAAGCGCTACTAGATCACAAACGCCTGACAGAAAATGATTAGCAATCAATAGTTTTTTGAAGTGTAGCGAATGAGCTGTTTGGCAGAAAAAGTGTTTTTTTTTTGTTACGAAATATACAAAAAAATGGATATTAGATTAAAATAGCGGAATTCTTTCAAAATCTAGGTTTTTAATGCACAATGCTTTTGGACATGATAGTTTTAGTTAGGGTATGCAAGTATAGGACTTTGGTTAAGGTCCTATTGACGTTGACAGACACCCAGTTATAAAAATCAGGTTATTATTAACCAACAAGTTGTTAATTTGACACAAAAAAAAAGTGTAAATAGTGATGTGTCTTTATTTTATGTATTTTATTTTATCTTCTACTCTTACACACGTTGCCTATATCTCTTTAACTACTTTCCTATCGCAGGTATGCTGGAAGAGATTACTTTAGGAATAAGCATCACCTTTGTCCAGTCACGGACTTTAATTGATGAGCCACTTGCCACTGTTCTTATTTTAGCCGTTTAATGCAAATCGGGTTAAGTTGGTTATACTCGTACATCCAGACACGGGAAGTCATACGTCTTCGTATTATAGAAGATTTTTTTCTAATATTTTGTCATTGAGTGTTTGACAGGCGTGTCATTTGTCTTAGGATCGCTTGTAATTAATATTACACTTTCATGGCATATTTACGGTTGGCTAACCTGAGAGCCAGAACTACAAACTTAACAGCAGTCACTACCCAAATTCAAATAATTGCAGGTCTAGCAACCGTAACCTAGCTATAGCTTAGCGATAGTAACGTACGGAGAAATTATGATTGATCATTTCGACATCGGAAAAACTCGGACCCACGATTTTATCCGAATGCGAAGCGTCCAAAATGACGTTCATGACAATTATGATACTTTGGTTTTCGGATAGGTTTTCAGAAATAACGAGTATTTAATGAGCTTTTTATTGAAAGTAAAAGTCAAAGTCAAATCATTTATTTCAAATTGGCCCTTACAACTTTAAATACCGCACTTTAGAACGTCAAAATTTACAAAAAAAATTCCCCTTCCAAAAGGTAGTTTTCACATGGAGAAGAATGGGCAAGAAACTCCACCGCTACTCTTTTAAAATGTTTTACAATATTTTGTATAAGTAAATTAGTTATATAATTATAAATGTGAGGACGATGCACCTAGAATAAAATTATTATAACACAATAGATAAAAATAATAAATTATTAAAAATGAAGCAACAACAGATAAACTAATTATGTGATAGATACATAGTGCTCACATATTTACAAACAAAGGACGTCAGTATCAAATAGATTGGATAAAGTCTTATTCACAACTTATATGTAAGTCAACCTTTAACCACTATGGATAAGACTATTTCCGATTATTAGTAATTTGTCATCTTGTTGACAAGCATGCGGTTTGTGTTCGTGTTTAATCGTGTATATCGTGAATGTATAAAACTGCAAAGTTTGAAAGTGGCTCATCAATTAAAGTCCGTGACTATACGTATTTTTTTGTTCCTTTCTTCTTGTCTGTTTATATGTGTGTACATAAACTGTTAAATAAATAAATAATAAGGTAGAATTACTTTTTTTAATAATTAATAATAATACCAGCCTATTATTGTCCCACAGCAGGGCAAAGGCCTCTTCTCCTACAAAGAAGACACGAGCATTGATCACCACGCTTACTCAAGACCGGTTGTCGGCTTATAATAATTACCATTAAAGAAAGATGGCGTTATAATCTCTAAAAACATTGCATCAAACTGTAACCTTAGACTGAATACATTACATTTACATGATGTAGTAAGTATGAGTCAGTAATGGATAATTTGATATCCCTTCGGTTCGGAGAACATGAAATACGTTTTGTTACAGAACGGTCCAACCTTTTGCAAAATTTAACCCAATTAGGACCAACGTATCCTATACTATGTATTAAATGAGCAATATTTGTATATATAAAGTTTGTAATGACATTCTCGAAAACGGCTCTAACGATTTCGATGAAAGTTGCAATATAGGGGTTTACGGAGCCGAAAAATTTATCTAACTAGGTTTCATATCTGGGAAAATTAGTTTTCTGTATTTTCAACCGAGCAGAGCTCGGTCGACCAGGTACTTGAATTAGATTAGTTAACAGGAATGTGTTGTTAGAACTCTTTTATTGAAAACTATTCCAAGAAACTGCTTTGAAATGAAATTGTTTATTCTGTAAATAGGATATTGCAATCACTTTTACACGTCATATTAAAAATATATTTAAAAAAAAAAGAAGAAAATGCTAGATGAGTTCGGCGTTTCCTATCTGACTACTCTGAGAAGAAAGGCCGAAACAAACTCAGAGGTCACAGTCTCTTTTAAAGTCCAGACATAATCTTGGTCAGGCCATATGAGGACCATGTAGATTAGTGTCTGAAATGGTCTTTTGAGGAAAGAACCACACAGGTTTTAACCATAATTTAGAGAATTTATTCAAGAAGGTTCATGAGTATAAAATATAAATATAAATCTAACATATAATAAAGGAATCTTGATGTTTTGTCAGGTCGTAAAACCCGCGCGAATCAGGGACGTCAGCGTCGCCAGTGTTGATAAAGAAGACACATGGGAGAACCATGAGCAGCAGTGCAATAAGCATTTCAATAAATAAACAAGTTCATTACATTTAAACAAGTTCGTTACAATTCTTCGTGGATTAAAGGGCGATCTTCGCAGTGTGTACATGTACTATCGAAGAACTTCATATATAAGCAGTTTAACCCTTTAACCGCCATCGCCGTAATATTACGTGTTGTAACAATAATACCTCAGTCGCCACGTCGGAATATTGCGTAAAAGTCCTGTCATTTAAAAAATGTTCAATAGATGTTGAATTTGCTTACTAAATCTTAGTATATTTCGTGTTATTACTTTATTTTTAACAGTACTAGAAACATATTTTTGCTAATTAAATGAAATAATTAATAGTTCTCAATTCGTGATACGTCTAAATATCAACCTACTTCGCCGAACCCGTGATTTCACGCAGACTAGTGTTGTACCACATATGAAACTCCTGATGCTAAATTAATAAAAAACATCGTGTTTTTTATCAAACTATCAACTAAACATTCATTCAAATTTCATAGTTTATTAACGATTTAATTATTTATTCAAAACCCAATAAGTTTAAGTGATATAATATGTAGAAATCAACAAAGAAGTATAAATTACCGACTTATGCCAGTACGTCACTAATGCAGACGATCCGCGAACGCCGTCGCCGTAATTTTACGTGCGGCTCAAGGTCAACTAAAGTCTTATTTTGAATAAACGTCAGTTGCGCTAGCGCCATCGCCGTGATAATACGTGCTTCTTTATTATTATTTCTGAGCTAGTGTCGAGAAGTTGTCGATAATGATAAACGACGACGAAGACCTATTAAATATATTACAGCAATCAATTAATGATATTAGCAGTAGTGGCAGTTCAACGGCGGATAGTGATAATGAATCGGTAAATCACTTTTTGGTTTTTCTAGTCTGTTTATTTATCCTACAGTCAAAAAGACAGCTAGATAATAATAATATGTGTATTTACCTATTTATTTTGTTTTAAAGAAAAAATAAAGTTGATTTAGTTATTTTATTTGTTGTTAATATTATTTGTGTTCCAATATTTTAACACTCGACACATAATCGTAATAAACAGATCAAATTTTGACATTATGTCATTTTTAAATGTTATGCTGTCATTTTTAACGTAAGATATTTGAAGACTGATTAACGTATGTTTGAAACAAGAAAAGAAATAAACCTTTGATTAAAAATGAGTAAGTTTTATTTATTTCATTAGTTTGTTTATCGATAACTATATTTTACAACATTATGCCAATTGTACCTAAAGGTTGCTGGCGCTACATGCACTCCACGCGAATTATGACATGGCGGTTAAAGGGTTAAAAACAAAATCCCAGGAATACAATGACCACATCTGTTACCGCCCTGGTTCTATAGCGGCCGAGCACTGCAAGCAGAAATAGTCCTTACGGTGTATAGATATGAACTTATTCGATGGTACATGTTAATTTTTTAAATACAGCCATCTTCATTTGCACTGCGGGCGGAGCGATCTTTTTAAAATTAACTTAATACTGAAATTAAGTTATTGAAATGAGCGTTTATTAATATTTGCATGATAATATTGTGGCAAAATGACTGTGGTAACAAAAATGAAACCATCATTTTTACTTACTACTTTTACAGCAAATAAATGATTTTGTCTTTTGAGTGATGACTTAAAAAGTTATAACAAAAATTGCCTTGAGAAGTCAAGCATACATTTTTTTTTTTTATCGAAGATTAGCCGCATTTTGTATTTTTTTATTAATGTGTCTCTTTGTACGACTGTGTCTACCTAGACGATGTTTATTCAATATTAAGTTAGAATCTCTCATATGACTAATGTGAATACTGAAGGGGAGGGAAAGGGGACATCTAATCGGAACGTATGAGTTCCAATACGTGTCAGTTTATAGGTGAAATACGATCTGCGGTGCTGAGTCGATTGAAATCATGCATCAATGTTTCGGTGCATCAAATGTGTTTTGCGCGTGCAACGTATTTAGATACGTGCAGCCAGTGAAATATCCGTGCAACTGCAAAGCATCTTGATGGAGAACAAAACAACATGACGTGTTGAAGCATTCAGTTCCCTTCAAAGTGGTTAAGCTAAATGGTGCTGGGATTAGGTTGTTGAGACGCCGTCTCTTCACTGCCATAATTCTTTAGCTTATATTTAAAGATTGAATAAAATATTTAGGAGTAGCTACGTTGTTTGTGAGTTTTTTTTTCTTTACATTATTTGATCGCTTTATTAGTATGTGGAATTCTAAGTTATTAGCATCTGGTAGGCAAAGTGAAACTCAAAGTCAAATAATTTATTTCAATTAGGCATACAAAAGGCACTTTAAAACGTGAAAACTTAAAAAAAAAAAAAAACCAGTCGCCCTTTCTAAAAGGTAATTTTCGTATGGAGAAGAATGGGCAAGAAACTCCACCGTTACTCTTTTAAAATGTTTTCACAATAAAGATATTGTAAAAACATTTTAAAAGAGTATACATCAATTATATAATTATATGTGAAGACGATGCACCTAGAATAAGATTACTATACCACGATAGGTAAAAAGAATGAAAAATTAAGGAATGACAGATAAATTAATTATAAGATAGATGCATGGTGCTAAAAAATTATACGATATTCCTTACATTTTAACAAGTAATAGGTACTAATAAGTCAGTGTGTGAGTTCAACTAATCACAGAATGTAAAATTAATGTTATGAAAAATGATATTATAGGTACAATTAAATTAGCAACCAGTTAGATTTTGTCTACATTCTAAATTGTCCTATGGAGCAGAACCAGCATGTTTCCAAGCATTTTTATCTTGGATGCCTACTCCAGATGTTTATAACTATCCTAACGCAGCCTTTCCACCAGAGATGTGCTAAGCTGCTTAGCGATCGATCCAATAGAATTGTTTGATTTTCATAACATACTTTTGTTTAATTCTGCTCGAAAAGGATTAAATGAAACGAAGTACTGAAGTTTCGTAGCTTAGCTTCTCCGCTTAGCAACCTCACACAGATGGAAAGACGGCCTAATTCTCAGGTTTAAAAAATATAGGTACATAGTTCTCACCACAGTCTTGGTACATTTTAAGCTGGTTCCAGCCGCTGCCGGACCTATTGGCGAGTTGTGCCACAACATTAGGTTATTTATGTTGCTAAATCTAGTCAAGCGCTACTAGATCACAAACGCCTGACAGAAAATGATTAGCAATCCATAGTTTTTTGAAGTGTAGCGTATGAGCTGTTGGGCAGGAAAAGTGTTTTTTTGTGACGAAATATACAAAATAATGGAATGAAATGGAAGAAAATGTATACATGGTAATTTTGGAGCAGTTAATAGACTCTTACATAATTTGCCGTTAATCAGGTACCGGGGAAGCCACATGTGCAGAAGGAATCATAGCCAAACTTCCTTGTCTTCAACGTAGTCTTTAATTTTATAATATGCTTTCTTAATAAGGACGCGTTTGATGTGGGTTTTGAACTTCCCATAGCTAAGTTCTGTAACCGACTTAGGCAACTTGTTATAAAAGCGGATACTGTTTATAAGAAATGACTTGCTTGTTTTAGTTAATCTAAATTTGGGTATCACAATTTTATGTCTATTACGTGTATTTATATTATGAAAATCGCTTCTTATTTTGAAAAGTCCTAAGTTTTTGCGAACATACAAAATACTTTCTAAGATATAAAGAGAAGGCAGAGTCAGTCTATCAACTTCTTTGAATTTGTTTCTAAGGGACTCGCGAGGACCCATTTTATAGATAGCGCGGATAGCCCTCTTTTGTAAAATGAAAACTGAATCTACGTCAGCTGCCGATCCCCACAGCAAAACGCCATAAGACATAATACTGTGGAAATAAGCAAAGTAAACTAAACTAGGTGTGGCTACATCAGTCAACTGCCCTATTTTTCTTACTGCATATGCAGCTGAACTTAATCTACCTGAAAGAGTTCTAATGTGGGGTTTGACAGGCGTGTCATTTGTCTTAGGATCGCTTGTAATTAATATTACACTTTCATGGCATATTTACGGTTGCCTAACCTGAGAGCCAGAACTACAAACTTAACAGCAGTCACTACCCAAATTCAAACAATTGCAGGTCTAGCAACCGTAACCTGACTATAGCTTAGCGATAGTAACGTACGAAGAAATTATGATTGGTCATTTCGACATCGGAAAAACTCGGACCCACGATTTTATCCGAACGCGAAGCGTCCAAGATGATGTTCATGACAAGATACTTTGGTCTTCGGATAGGTTTTCAGAAATAACGAGTGTTTAATGAGCTTTTTATTCAAACTAAAATCATTTATTTCAAATAGGCCCTTATAAGGCGTAATTACTTTTGAACGTCAAAAATTCACAAAAAAAATAAATTGCTTCTAGTCGCCCCTTCCAAAAGGTAGTTTTCGCATGGAGAAGAATGGGCAAGAAACTCCACCGTTACTCTTTTAAAATGTTTTACAATATTTTGTATAAGTACATTAGTTCTATAATTATAAATGTGAGGACGATGCACCTAGAATAAAATTATTATAACACAATAGGTAAAAATAATAAATTATTAAAAATGAAGCAACAACAGATAGACTAATTATGTGATAGATACATAGTGCTCACATATTTACAAACAAAGGACGTATCAAATAGATTGGATAAACGTATGCAACATTGTATTGATTAATTTTTTAAATTACTAATAATCGGAAATAGTCTTATTCACAACTTATAAGTCAACCTTACTCAAGACCGGTTGTCGGCTTATAATAATTACCATTAAAGAAAGATGGCGTTATAATCTCTAAAAACATTGCATCAAACTGTAACCTTAGACTGAATACATTACATTTACATGATGTATAAGGCTGGGCTAAAGAAAATCACGCAAAGTATGAGTCAGTAATGGATAATTTGATATCCCTTCGGTTCGGAGAACATGAAATACGTTTTGTTACAGAACGGTCCAACCTTTTGCAAAATTTACGTGAACCCAATTAGGACCAACGTATCCTATACTATTAAATGAGCAATATTTGTATATATAAAGTTTGTAATGACATTCTCGAAAACGGCTCTAACGATTTCGATGAAAGTTGCAATATAGGGGTTTACGGAGCCGAAAAGATTATCTAACTAGGTTTCTTATCTGGGACAATTAGTTTTCTGTATTTTCAACCGAGCAGAGCTCGGTCGACCAGGTACTTGAATTAGATTAGTTAACAGGAATGTGTTGTTAGAACTCTTTTATTGAAAACTATTCCAAGAAACTGCTTTGAAATGAAATTGTTTATTCTGTAAATAGGATATTGCAATCACTTTTACACGTCATATTAAAAATATATTTAAAAAAAAAAGAAAATGCTAGATGAGTTCGGCGTTTCCTATCTGACTACTCTGAGAAGAAAGGCCGAAACAAACTCAGAGGTCACAGTCTCTTTTAAACTCCAGACATAATCTTGGTCAGGCCATATGAGGACCATGTAGATTAGTGTCTGAAATGGTCTTTTGGGGAAAGAACCACACAGGTTTTAACCATAATTTAGAGAATTTATTCAAGAAGGTTCATGAGTATAAAATATAAATATAAATCTAACATATAATAAAGGAATCTCGATGTTTTGTCAGGTCATAAAACCCGCGCGAATCAGGGACGTCAGCGTCGCCAGTGTTGATAAAGAAGACACATGGGAGAACCATGAGCAGCAGTGCAATAAGCATTTCAATAAATAAACAAGTTGACTGCACATAAAACGTCTGATGGAGAGGTTCTGCGAACTCTCACTCTCTGGGCGATAATAAACCGCTTCCTTAGGCGCTCCCAACTACTGTGCCGTAAATTACTAGGGTTTTCTGTGTTGTCGCCGCAACCCTCGGGTGGGGCGCTCCTGACAGCGGCAATACGCTTGTGTGATTGTGGGAGAGTGAAAATGTTCACATGCTGCACATAGCAACACTAGGTGGGTGGGTAATCACGTGCTATCGGGGATATGCTCGAAGTCAAAAGTCAATAATTACCATTCCAAAATAATTTACTATGGTGAACAATTGTCAGAAGAATTAATAATCTCATAATCAAAACAAACGAAGCCAATGCACAAAAGTAGACTGCAATCGTTATC
This sequence comes from Xanthia icteritia, assembly GCA_949128155.2. Taxonomy (NCBI): domain Eukaryota; kingdom Metazoa; phylum Arthropoda; class Insecta; order Lepidoptera; family Noctuidae; genus Xanthia; species Xanthia icteritia. The sequence goes on along the minus strand of OX421942.2, from coordinate 5,715,243 downwards.
GCATAAGAGTGGAACAAGTGGCGTACCACTGAACTAGAACATACCATCATTCAATTAACGCAGAATTCATTGAATGATTGCGCTACTGAACGTTCTTGAGTCTAGAATCTAGAATGATTTAGCTCACGGGATTTAAGACTATGCCAAGTAGCCACAAAACTGTAAATTCCTTTTGCACAATCTTCGCAAGCAAAAGTTTAATCATTCTGGAATTTTTCACTTCAATCACTGGAACTCAGACCACAATACCGGCCTTCTCTCCACAACCCTTAAGTGGTATGGCAGTAAAAGGATCCTGTTTACTTGCCGGCTGTTTCAATGGTTGCTCTTAATACCTGGACCTGGACCTTGCGAATAATGAATAAAATGTTCCGCCATTTTTTATGGTAGTGGGTTGATCGTGTGTGAGACTTTATGATTGGAGGGTTGACGAATTGTTGATGTGGTCTTTGGGTGTCGACTGAATAGGGGGAAAAGAAAGGTGTCACAATGAAAGAGTAATCGATGACATTTTGTCCAGCCAGTTTAGAGTTTTTGATTTCCAAGGAAAAGTTTACTAGATAATACTTATTGGAAATAAGCTCGCTCCCTTTTAAATAAGACTTGATCATAATTGATGAAATCTGGGTGTAGGTACTTTCATACCTACCTCGTCGGGGAATATATTATATGTAAGTATATTCTAAGAGAATTAAAAGTTTCGCATTGTTTTTTCTTATCAAAATTTAAAAAAAATCAAAATTCAAACTAGGCTGAGAATCAGCACTTTTCGAACGTCAAAATTACATAAGACAGTCCCCCAAAACGCCCACCCTACACCACTTCCTAGTGCTTTAGCTGGGAAGAAGAAGTGGCGCAACAAACTCCCCAGCAGTGCCGTATCGTCGAATACAGGCGTGATATTATATGTAAGTATATTCCAAGAGAATTAAAAGTTTCACATTGTTTTTTCTTATCGTTTTCTTACGTCATTTCACCAATATTTGTGTTAATAGAAAACATAGATCTATAAGGTTCAATACTTACTGAATCATGGAAATAAGGTTCAAATAAAACATTTCAGAACATTTCAAAACTTCAAATATTTATTCAATTTTCATTAATATTTGTAGTTGGGGCGGTTGCTGACGTAGGTGTCGATGGCTGGGATTTCATGGACGTGTGTCCAGATCCTCTGCAGCCAGGGGTACTGCTTGTCCAGGATCTTGGAGCCCCACATGCCTTGAACCGACTCGATGATGCCCACGAAGTAGAGGTCGGCCCAGCTTATTTTCTGGAGAGGAGATAATTGTTAATAAAGGAAGTTTCAAAGGATTAAGATATGATTCGTTATTTGGCTTGGATTCTGTCGCCACCTTCAGATCTAATCTTGCATATATAATTGCATACATAGGCATAAACATTTCTGATAAATGCTGTATTTGGGCAAAAATTGTGAGACTTAATTTTCTACTAAATTTTTTTTGTCACCTTTTCTAAGACATAAAAAACAATGTACAGATCTAATAGTAACAAAAATAATCAAACAAACAAACGTTAAAATAGTACTAACCTGACCACCGAAGAAGCTTCCCTTCTTCTGAACGATCTCCTCGAAGTCACGGAGGTACCTCGGGCACCACACCTCTTCCAACTCCTTCCACAAGTATGACTTCCTCTCTTTGCTAACCTCGTGGTACCATTCGTAGACCTCTGTAAAGGGTAATACCAGTTTAGATTATATTTTAATGCTAGTTATGCTAAGATTGCCTGACGAGGCCATCATGATCATCCACAAGCCCTCTTTTTGATGGTGCCAATCCATGCCAATGTCGTCCGCCCCTGACGAGGTCGGTAGACGTTGTATAAAGGTACCATTCCGTCGCGGCGTCATGTCGCTGCAGTCATGATTCTGAAACCAACCGCAGGCGGCAGCAGCCCGTATTCCAGTCGGTAGATAGAAGATAGAAAAACGTGTTATCGTTGGAGCGTGTCGCCTGTCACTCGCCCGTAGCTGCCAACGACGTGTCGCTAGATACGGAAGGTATTTCATAGAAATTCATAGAAACCAGTCGTGTCGCCTGCAGTTACCGCCTGCGGTCGGGTACGGAATAGTACCTTTATTGTTGTACATTGTACGGATGGTACTGTAAGCTCCTAATTTTCATTTTCATTTTCAAATATCTTTATTTAACATCGATACATGAACATGCACTTATCCTAAGACACACTAACTCACTATAATTAAGACACTTTATGAGGCTAGCGATTCACCTTTCAAAGCTTTTAAAGGATATTTTTATAACTGTTGACAACATAAACATTACACAATAATCATGGGTACATGATGGCAGTTGCGCAAATTATTTAGCTAGTTATAATTTACTGATTGCATGTAGGTATGACAAGAAAAAATAATTTTAAGTAAATTTACTGATCGCACGGTGCTACGTATGTAATACTAGCAACCGTGAGACCAGGCAATAATCAGTGGGCAGAGCCTCCCTGCCGCCCGCGCTCCGGCGTATCTGCCGCCGGGAGCTCCTAATTGGTATTATAAGTAGCAAACACATTATGTAGCACTTTGGAATAACGCTCTGGAATTGAATTAAGATCTCTCGCTACAACAGCACTGGTGTCTTCTTAAGTAACAACTACGCATCGCATATTTCTTTTCAATTAACCCTTCTTGCTTCTTGTTGGTATATCATGTAGTATTAAAGAATTCATATTTTTGATTTATAAGCAGTGACAGCCTAGTGATGTGAATGTCTGACTGTCAAGTCATAGGTGTCGAGTTCGAACCTAAGGCACGCTCCATAGATTTTTCGAATTCATGTGCGTATTGCACAATTATCACTTGCTTCAAAAATTGTGAAGGAAAACATCGTGAGGAAACCGGCATGCCTGAGAGGCGTTTCTCGACGTCATATGAAACCAAGTCAGAGGCCGTCATATCAGTATACATAATGAATCAAAACTTACTTGATCCAAAATCGAAGACGGTTAACGCAATCGCATCAAGCTCAGCTGCTTCCAAATCATCAGTAGGAACTAATCCCACCAGCTTTCCAAGGTAACGACTGATGGCCACAGACTGGTAGAGCACCTTTTTGTCTACTTCCAAAACTGGCAGCTTGCCGAATGGAACAGCTGAAAATTAATGAAAACAGGATTTTTATTCTATGTTCCTCATAATATGTCTCTTGAAATGGAGGTGCTGTTGGTAAACATTTTTGCAATTTTTTTGTGAAATGTCACTTGAAATGTATTTAAAAATAAGATGGCGGCTTAAACTAGTTCCGATTTTGGCCATGCGTCAAAATAACCTTGTAGCGCTATAAGTCAGAAGACATACCTATGTAATGATAGATAAAATTCATACAAAAATAATCGAAGCAGTTGTTTAAATATTTATTTCTAGATAACTAGTATGATTATAATCAGGACCCATAACCTTAAATTAAAACAATGATGATTACGGCCCACTCCCTCTCACCGAGAGAGGCTTGTGTCCCAGTGGGAACATTACAGGCTGATTTTGACGATGATTATGTATCCTCTAGACTAGATCACGTTGTTGACTGTGTTCTGTATGATACCATACAAACACTTTAACTTATCTGATTCTAATGATAGTTTGTAAGAATTTCTGTTGGTATAATGAAGAACAAATAAAATACATCAGCCTATTTTTGTCCCACAGGCCTCTTCTCAAAGAGGCAGGAGCAAAAAAAAAAAAAAAAGAATATTTTAAGCTTACATTTCTGCACATCAGGCCAGTCAGCGTCCTTCTTGACCACCACGTTCTTGTAGCTGATACCACCATAGGCAAACAAGTACCGAATGGGCTCAGCAACTCCCATGAAATCGAAGAACTTCAGTTGGAATACCGGTGCCATTTTGTTAGCTTCGTAGGACCACAAATACTAATATCGAGAAAGAAAATTAACCGTTTATATACTTTCGTTTTATCAATTTAACCTTTCCAGAATGATTGAAAGTTGGATTAACCTTAGTGAATGTGAAATCTTAGTGATAAATTATTATTTTGTATATACTTTGTTTTCACCTTCTTCGTGGATTGAAGGGTGATCTTCGCAGTGTGTACAGCCAATAAAAAAAAAGTAAACATATGTACTATCGAAGAACTTCATATTTATATAAGCAGTTTGAAAACAAAATCCCAGGAATACAATGACCACATCTCTTACCGCCCCGGTTCTATAGCGGTCGAGCGCTGCAAGCAGAAATAGTCCTTACGGTGTATAGATATGAACTTATTCGATGGTACATGTTTATTTTTTAAATACAGCCATCTTCATTTGCGCTGCGGTCGGAGCGATCTTTTTAAAATTAACTTAATACTGAAATTAAGTTATTGAAATGAGCGTTTATTAATATTTGCATGATAATATTCTGGCAAAATGACTGTGGTAACAAAAATGAACCATCATTTTTACTTACTACTTTTACAGCAAATAAATGATTTTGTCTTTTGAGTGATGACTTAAAAAGTTATAATAAAAATTGCCTTGAGAAGTCAAGCATAATTTTTTTTTTTTTATTGAAGGTTAGCCGCATTTTGTATTTTTTTATTAATGTGGCTCTTTGTACGACTGTGTCTACCTAGACGATGTTTATTCAATATTAAGTTAGAATCTCTCATATGACTAATGTGAATACTGAAGGGGAGGGAAAGGGGACATCTAATCGGAACGTATGAGTTCCAATACGTGTCAGTTTATAGGTGAAATACGATATGCGGTGATGAGTCGATTGAAATCATGCATCAATGTTTCGGTGCATCAAATGTGTTTTGCGCGTGCAACGTATTTAGATACGTGCAGCCAGTGAAATATCCGTGCAACTGCAAAGCATCTTGATGGAGAACAAAACAACATGACGTGTTGAAGCATTCAGTTCCCTTCAAAGTGGTTAAGCTAAATGGTGCTGGGACTAGGTTGTTGAGACGCCGTCTCTTCACTGCCATATTTCTTTAGCTTATATTTAAAGATTGAATAAAATAGGGGTACCTACGTTGTTTGTGAGTTATTTTTTCTTTACTTTGTTTGATTGCTTTATTAGTATGTGGAATTCTAAGTTATAAGCATCTGGTAGGCAAAGTCAAAGTCAAATAATTTATTTCAATTAGGCATAAAAAAGGCGCCAAAAAATAAATTGATTCTAGTCGTCCCTTCCAAAAGGTAGGTTCCGTATGGAGAAGAATGGGCAAGAAACTCCACCGTTACTCTTTTAAAATGTTTTCACAATATCTTGTATAAGTACATCAATTATAATTATATGTGAAGACGATGCACATAGAAAATAAAACGATATTCCTAACATTTTAACAAGTAATAGGTACCTACTAATAAGTCATTGTGTGAGTTCAAGTAATCACAGAATGTAAAATCAATTTAATGAAAAATAATATTATACAATTAAATTAGCAACCAGTTAGATTTTGTCTAGATTCTAAATTATCCTATGGAGCAGAACCAGCATGTTTCCAAGCATTTTTATCTTGGATGCCTACTCCAGATGTTTATAACTATCCTAACGCAGCCTTTCCACCAGAGATGTGCTAAGCTGCTTAGCGATCGATCCAATAGAATCGCTTGATTTTCATAACATTGTTTTGTTTAATTCTGCTCGAAAAGGGTTAAATGAAACGATTTACCTACACATAGTTTCGTAGCTGAGCTTCTCCGCTTAGCGACCTCACACATTCCTGGTGGAAAGACTGCCTAATTCTCAGGTTTAAAAAATATTGGTACATACGAGTAGTTCTCACCGCAGTCTTGGTACATTTTAAGCTGTTTCCAGCCGCTGCCGGACCTAGTGGAGAGTTGTGCCACAACAACATTAAATCTAGTCAAGCGCTACTAGATCACAAACGCCTGACAGAAAATGATTAGCAATCCATAGTTTTTTGAAGTGTAGCGTATGAGCTGTTGGGCAGGAAAAGTGTTTTTTTGTGACGAAATATAGAAAAAAATGGAATGAAGTGGAAGAAAATGTATACATGGTAATTTTGGAGCAGTTAATAGACTCTTACATAATTTGCCGTTAATCAGGTACCGGGGAAGCCACATGTGCAGAAGGAATCATAGCCAAACTTCCTTGTCTTCAACGTAGTCTTTAATTTTATAATATGCTTTCTTAATAAGGACGCGTTTGATGTGGGTTTTGAACTTCCCATAGCTAAGTTCTGTAATCGACTTAGGCAACTTGTTATAAAAGCGGATACTGTTTATAAGAAATGACTTGCTTGTTTTAGTTAATCTAAATTTGGGTATCACAATTTTATGTCTATTACGTGTATTTATATTATGAAAATCGCTTCTTATTTTGAAAAGTCCTAAGTTTTTGCGAACATACAAAATACTTTCTAAGATATAAAGAGAAGGCAGAGTCAGTATATCAACTTCTTTGAATTTGTTTCTAAGGGACTCGCGAGGACCCATTTTATAGATAGCGCGGATAGCCCTCTTTTGAAAAATGAAAACTGAATCTACGTCAGCTGCCGATCCCCACAGCAAAACGCCATAAGACATAATACTGTGGAAATAAGCAAAGTAAACTAAACTAGGTGTGGCTACATCAGTCAACTGCCCTATTTTTCTTACTGCATATGCAGCTGAACTTAATCTACCTGAAAGAGTTCTAATGTGGGGTTTGACAGGCGTGTCATTTGTCTTAGGATCGCTTGTAATTAATATTACACTTTCATGGCATATTTACGGTTGCCTAACCTGAGAGCCAGAACTACAAACTTAACAGCAGTCACTACCCAAATTCAAACAATTGCAGGTCTAGCAACCGTAACCTGGCTATAGCTTAGCGATAGTAACGTACGAAGAAATTATGATTGGTCATTTCGACATCGGAAAAACTCGGACCCACGATTTTATCCGAACGCGAAGCGTCCAAGATGATGTTCATGACAATTATGATACTTTGGTCTTCGGATAGGTTTTCAGAAATAACGAGTATTTAATGAGCTTTTTATTCAAAGTAAAATCATTTATTTCAAATAGGCCCTTATAAGGCGTAATTACTTTTGAACGTCAAAAATTCACAAAAAAAATAAATTGCTTCTAGTTGCCCCTTCCAAAAGGTAGTTTTCGCATGGAGAAGAATGGGCAAGAAACTCCACCGTTACTCTTTTAAAATGTTTTACAATATTTTGTATAAGTACATTAGTTATATAATTATAAATGTGAGAACGATGCACCTAGAATAAAATTATTATAACACAATAGGTAAAAATAATAAATTATTAAAAATGAAGCAACCACAGATAAACTAATTATGTGATAGATACATAGTGCTCACATATTTACAAACAAAGGACGTCAGTATCAAATAGATTGGATAAACGTATGCAACATTGTATTGATTTATTTTTTAAATTACTAATAATCGAAAATAGTCTTATTCACAACTTATATGTAAGTCAACCTTTAACCACTATGGATAAGACTATTTCCGATTATTAGTAATTTGTCATCTTGTTGACAAGCATGCGGTTTGTGTTCGTGTTTAATCGTGTATATCGTGAATGTATAAAACTGCAAAGTTTGAAAGTGGCTCATCAATTAAAGTCCGTGACTATACGTATTTTTTTGTTCCTTTCTTCTTGTCTGTTTATATGTGTGTACATAAACTGTTAAATAAATAAATAATAAGGTAGAATTACTTTTTTAATAATTAATAATAATACCAGCCTATTATTGTCCCACAGCAGGGCAAAGGCCTCTTCTTCTACAAAGAAGACACGAGCATTGATCACCACGCTTACTCAAGACCGGTTGCCGGCTTATAATAATTACCATTAAAGAAAGATGGCGTTATAATCTCTAAAAACATTGCATCAAACTGTAACCTTAGACTGAATACATTACATTTACATGATGTATAAGGCTGGGCTAAAGAAAATCACGCAAAGTATGAGTCAGTAATGGATAATTTGATATCCCTTCGGTTCGGAGAACATGAAATACGTTTTGTTACAGAACGGTCCAACTTTTTGCAAAATTTACGTGAACCCAATTAGGACCAACGTATCCTATACTATTAAATGAGCAATATTTGTATATATAAAGTTTGTAATGACATTCTCGAAAACGGCTCTAACGATTTCGATGAAAGTTGCAATATAGGGGTTTACGGAGCCGAAAAATTTATCTAACTAGGTTTCATATCTGGGACAATTAGTTTTCTGTATTTTCAACCGAGCAGAGCTCGGTCGACCAGGTACTTGAATTAGATTAGTTAACAGGAATGTGTTGTTAGAACTCTTTTATTGAAAACTATTCCAAGAAACTGCTTTGAAATGAAATTGTTTATTCTGTAAATAGGATATTGCAATCACTTTTACACGTCATATTAAAAATATATTTAAAAAAAAAGAAGAAAATGCTAGATGAGTTCGGCGTTTCCTATCTGACTACTCTGAGAAGAAAGGCCGAAACAAACTCAGAGGTCACAGTCTCTTTTAAAGTCCAGACATAATCTTGGTCAGGTCATATGAGGACCATGTAGATTGGTGTCTGAAATGGTCTTTTGAGGAAAGAACCACACAGATTTGAGTGGACCTGTCCAGTCAGTGCAAGCATTTGTCAGTAAACGTGGAGCTCAACTCAGAACTTAAGGAGCTCAACTCGACGAACAATACCAAAGAAAGGACATTTGGGTAGGTCGCATAAAGTACTCAAACTGCCAGACCATCATTTAAACTTAATGAGAAAGAAAAAAAAAAAGAAAGAGGAAAAACAATAAAAATAAAATATCCACAGTCCTCACATTCACAGTCATTAAAACAATATAATACTTTACAAAGTAATCATGTTATTTTGCATATAATTTTCAATAATGTCAATATGTATATAAAAAACTGGTATTTTTAATGATTTACATAATAATTAAAATGTCAAATTTTATGGTTTTATCACAGAGCGAGCAGCTCAATCCCACGCTTTTTTATCTTCTAAATAATCTGAAATTGTATAGTACCCTTTTTTACAAAGTTTGGTTTTAATACAGCTTTTAAATCGTTTAATGGGTAAGTTTCGAATATCAATGGGAAGTTTGTTGTAGAAGTGTATACATTGACCCATGAACGAGTTGCCTACACTTTGGAGACGTGTGCGATGTACAGCAAGGTTGTGTGGCTGCAACGTTGTGTGTTGTGTGGCTTTCACACAAAGGTCAAAGAAGTTTCTGCGAAAACCTATTCTATTATGGTAAATAAAAGGTGATACCAAGGAAAACCTCGGGGCATTTAGTTTGACGCATCTATATCTATGTATCTTCTTTATTATACATATTATAAATTACGTGCTACTGCTAAGCTTGCGATGTTGAAAGTTTGCGAGGACTACGTGGCTAGACATGGGCTCGTGTATAACGTGAAGAAATGTGAGTACATGGTTTTTGGGGTCGCCGGTAGGTGTACAGATTATTCACCTAAATTTACCCTAAATGACTTGAGCATAAGAAGAGTAAAACAGTTCAAATATCTGGGACATATGCTTGCCGACGACCTGAAGGACAATGTGGATATTGAGAGGGAGCGTAGGGCTTTGGCGGTCCGCGGTAATATGTTGGCTCGTAGATTCGCCCGCTGCACGGACCAGGTAAAAATAACGCTTTTCAAAGCGTATTGTCAGGGTCTGTACACGGGTGGTCTGTGGATCAACTACACCAAAAGGTCGCTAGATGTCCTGCGCGTCCAGTACAATAATGTTTTTAGAATGCTCTTGAGACTGCCCCGGTTCTGTAGTGAGTGCGTCAGAGATGTTTACGCAGAACCGTACTGACGGCTTCCACGCAATTATGCGGAAGAAAATAGCGTCGGTGGCATCTAGAACCCGGGTCAGTGGCAACAGCATTCTGGAAACAGTGTCTGAGAACGTGTTTTCCCCTTTTATGAGGCATTTTGTGGAGAGGATGACCGCTTGAGAAACTGGTTTCGTCTTCTTTACAAAGTGTCTCATACCCAAAATGTAATAATAATAATAATAACGCTACACTTGATCGGCTACGCTCGGAAATGCAGAGTAGCTCTGCTAGTAACCCTCCCCCATCCCAGACTGTCGTGCATGCGCCCGCCGAAGTTCCACCGCGGGTAAACCAACATGATGAGGAGGCGGACGCCAGGGCTATATCTGCAGATAACCTATGCAATGTGGAATTAAGGAGCGTACTGGAGGATGCGATCCGTGAGTACCGGTTCACATCACCTGACCTTAGACCACGGCTACCCCGTTTACCCATGAATAAAAGAAACAGATTACTGGTGTGTGCCCTGGATGCGCTGTTACCAAATTTTATCGAAAGCAGCGCAGACCTTTGTGATACACACTCAATCTTGTACTGCACGGCTGTTGCGGCATGTCGTATAGCTCGTGTCAAATTTCCAAACACTGAACGAGCTATACGGCCGAAACCTGTCGCACCAGCCTGGCAGTGCAGGATTGAGCGTCGTATTAATGAGGCCAGGGTACTCATCGGGAAGCCTATCTGCTTCAGGGAGGGCAACACACGCCCAAGGGTGATGCGCTTTGTGAGACGGGCGTTCTCAGGAACTAGTATTAGTCCTCGAGAATATGTTTCCTGTGTCACAGAGCGCATCGACTTCCTGAAGCAGAAAGTTTATGCATGGGCAAACCGTATCCGTCGGTATAGGCGAAGAGTGGATCGGTACACTCAGAACCGCATGTTCCAGAGCGATGAAAGGTGGGTATACAGAGCATGGGAGCGGCCCATTCCCAATCAAGGTGTGACTGACGCGCGCCCGCCAGATAATGATGCCATGAGTGCTTTTTGGCGAAGCATTTGGTCGGTGCCCGTCAGTCACACTGAAGGTGATTGGATGCGTGTTGTTGAGCGGGCGTGTGATTTAATACCAGACATGGAGGCTATTTGCATTAGTCCTCTGGACGTGGCCCGTGCAGTCCGTCCGTTGCCTAACTGGAAATCTCCAGGACCGGACGGACTGCACAATTTCTGGATTAAATGGCTACAAAGGTCACACGCCTGCTTAGCCTCGCAATTCCAGTCATCTGTAGAGACTGGGTCACTACCACTATTCTTCACGACAGGAGTTACCCACCTGCTCCATAAATCGGGTAGTACTGCGGATCCCAAAAACTATAGACCGATAACATGTTTACCGACGGTCTACAAAGTTCTTACATCCATTCTTAGAACAAAAATTGCACAACATATTTATAGCAATTCAATTATGTCTGTGTCTCAGAATGGATGTAAGAATGGGTCCCGCGGTACTAAGGAGCTGCTCCTTATAGACATGACCATAAGCCAACAGGTCCGTAGAACCCGGAAGGATTTGTCGACATGTTGGATAGACTATAAGAAGGCCTATGACTCGGTGCCACATACATGGCTCATTAGGGTGCTAGAATTGTACAAAATAGACGTAACTCTACGCACCTTCTTGATGTCGTGTATGGGGCAGTGGAGGACGGTCCTTCTCTATCCAGGATGTCGACAGATCCGGGAGATCAATGAACCGATCAGGATTGAACGGGGAATATTCCAGGGCGATAGTTTGAGTCCGCTTTGGTTTTGCTTAGCCTTGAATCCTCTAAGCACACTGCTGGAGGATTCAGGTCTAGGCTATCGGTTGAGAAGAGGTGGTCAGGTGATATCTCACCTCCTTTACATGGATGACTTGAAACTCTTTGCTCCCAACAAATTGCGACTGTTAGAGCTACTGAAAGTAACAGAAACGTTCAGTAGCGCCATCAGGATGGAATTTGGTGTAGACAAATGTGCAGTCATGCATGTAAAGCCAGGGGGGATTATGGAATCCGTGGGAACCCAACTCTCGGATTCCATATACCTTAGATCCCTTTCCTCAACCGAAACCTACAAGTATTTGGGTATGTCAGAAGCATTAGGCATCAATGTTGCCGACATGAAACAATCGTTGAGGGAGCGCTTCTTTGGCCGCCTGAATAAAGTGTTAAATAGTCTTTTATCAGGCGGAAACAAGGTGCGTGCCTTCAACGGTTGGGTCATGCCGGTTTTGATGTATTCTTTTGGCATACTCAAATGGACTCAGACGGAACTTGACGCTCTGGATAGGAAGGTCTGTACATTGTTGACGGCAAGTCGAATGCATCACCCACGATCATCAGTGATGAGACTGTACATCCCGCGGAAGTGTGGGGGTCGAGGTTTCTTAAATGCTAAAACCCTCCACAACCGCGAGATCTGCAGTCTCAGGGAATATTTCCTTCAAAATGACGTGGGGATGCACCGAGATGTGGTCGCAGTGGACAAAGGCCTCACCCCGCTCTCCTTGGCGAAAGAGAACTGGCGCAAACCTGCAGTACTTGATACTAACGATCGTAAGGAAGTATGGCAAGGCAAAGAGCTTCACGGACGCTTTTTCCGGGCCCTACATGGGCCTGATGTTGACTTTTTAGCGTCTGTATCCTGGCTGCGTTTCGGTGACCTCTTCGGGGAAACCGAAGGTTTTGTCTGTGCGATTATGGATGAAGTTATCATGACGAATAATTATCGGAAATACATTGTCAAGGACGGTACGGTTGACATCTGTCGGGCATGCCACCGTCCCGGTGAATCAATCCGACATATTGTTTCCGGTTGTTCTCGTCTTGCTAACGGCGAGTACTTGCACAGACACAATCTAGTGGCTAGGATTATCCACCAGCAACTTGCCATGCAGTACAACCTTGTGGAGTCCGAAGTACCATACTACAGGTATGTGCCCGACCCAGTTCTCGAGAATGGTCACGCCACATTGTACCGGGATCGATCTATTATCACTGACAGGACTATTGTAGCCAATAAGCCTGATATTGTGGTAATAGATCGACGAGAGCGCCGTGCAATGATTGTTGATATCGCTGTCCCTCATGACGAGAATCTCGTGAAAGCTGAGAACGATAAAAAAATCAAGTATCTTGACTTAGCACACGAGGTTGTCGACATGTGGGACGTGGACTCTGCAATCATTGTACCGATAATCGTTTCGGTTAATGGCCTAATAGCGGAGAGCCTCGATCAACACCTCAGGAGGCTCTCATTGCGCGGCTGGGTCAAGGGCTTGATTCAGAAAGCAGTACTTCTGGACACGGCACGCATAGTGAGGAGGTTCCTTTCTCTAGAGCCCTGACCACCGGCAGCTTGGACCCTGTTCCTGATGCCGATGGGCCACTATTTTTTATATTTTTAAATGTTTTTTTTTTGTGTTATTTATAAAAATATTTAAAAATGTAAACGATATGTATTAAAAATGAAATAAAGAAATAATAATAATTTAATTTATGTATATACTAACACTAGGTATAAGGTACTTTACTAACACTACGGATCTCTGTTATCTGATTATTTGAAAATAAATTAAATTAAATTAAATTAAGCATAAGGTCCTGGATTCAATTCCCAGGTTGGGCAAAATTGGGTTTTTCTTTATGGAATTTCTGTGTACCCAGTTGATGGCAATAGGCTCGAATCCTATTAAATATAACTGGTGAAATGTGGGTGATCTATGAGTACACTTCTGCCCAACCATTCAGGGAAACAAGGCGTGATGTTATGTTATAAATTAAAGTTGCTTTTGGTGTCTGTCTGTGTGACCGCGTTATTCGTCTAAACTACGTAACGGATTTTGATGGGGTTTTAACCATAATTTAGAGAATTTATTCAAGAAGGTCCATGAGTATAAATTTAAATATAAATCTAACATATAATAAAGGAATCTTGATGTTTTGTCAGGTCGTAAAACCCGCGCGAATCAGGGACGTCAGCGTCGCCAGTGTTGATAAAGAAGACACATGGGAGAACCATGAGCAGCAGTGCAATAAGCATTTCAATAAATAAACAAGTTGACTGCACATAAAACGTCTGATGGGGAGGTTCTGCGAACTCTCACTCTCTGGGCGATAATAAACCGCTTCCTTAGGCGCTCCCAACTACTGTGCCGTAAATTACTAGGGTTTTCTGTGTTGTCGCCGCAATCCTCGGGTGGGGCACCCCTGACAGCGGCAAAACGCTTGTGGGATTGTGGGAGAGTGAAAATGTTCACATGCTGTCTTAAAAACCCTCACTGTAGCAACACTAGGTGGGTGGGTAATCGAAGTCAAAAGTCAATAAAAACTGCCATTCCAAAATTATTCCTATGGTGAACAATTGGCAGAAGAATTAATAATTTAGCAGAAGAATTTTAATTAAGAGTTTGTACAAGTGGCGTACCACTGAACCAGATACTTACCATCTCCCTGATAAGAGGCGCTCAAGAGCAATCATTCAATTAACGCAGAATTCATTGAATGATTGAGCTATTGAACGTTCTTGAGTCTAGAATCTAAAAAGATTTACCTCACAGGATTTAAGTCTATTGCAAGTGGCTACAAAACTGTAAATTCCTTTTGCACAATCTTCGCAAACAAAAATTAAATTATTGTGGAATTTTTCACTCAAATTCGCTGGAACTCAGACCCCAATACCAGCATTCTCTCCACAACCCTTAAGTGGTATGGCAGTAAAAGGATCCTGTTTACTTGCCGGCTGTTTCACTGGTTGCTCTTAATACCGCTTCTAAGTAATTGTCGACGATATACTGACCCTAACACCTGGACCTTGCGAATAATGAATGAAATGTTCCGCCATTTTTTATGGTAGTGGGTTGATCGTGTGTGAGACTTTACGACTTGGAGGGTTGACGAATTGTTGAGACAAAGAAAGAGTAATCGATGACTTTTAGTTCAGCCAGTTTAGAGTTTCAGATTTCCAAGGAAAAGCTTACTAGATAATACTTATTGGAAATAGGCTAGCTGCCTTTTAAATTGGACTTAATCATAATTAGTGAAATCTGGTTGTAGGTACTTCCATACCTACCTCGTCGGGGAATACACGCGTGATATTATATGTAAGTATATTCTAAGAGACTTAAAAGTTTCACATTGTTTTTTCTTATCGTTTTCTTACGTCATTTCACCAATATTTGTGTAGAAAACATAGATCTATAAGGTTAAATACTCAACACTGAATCATTGAAATAAGGTTCAAATAAAACATTTCAGAACATTTCAAAACTTCAAATATTTATTCAATTTTCATTAATATTTGTAGTTGGGGCGGTTGCTGACGTAGGTGTCGATGGCTGGGATCTCATGGACGTGTGTCCAGATCCTCTGCAGCCAGGGGTACTGCTTGTCCAGGATCTTGGAGCCCCACATGCCTTCAACCGACTCGATGATGCCCACGAAGTAGAGGTCGGCCCAGCTTATTTTCTGGAGAGGAGATAATTGTTAATAAAGGAAGTTTCAAAGGATTAAGATATGATTCGTTATTTGGCTTGGATTCTGTCGCCACCTTCAGATCTAATCTTGCATATATAATTGCATACATAGGCATAAACATTTCTGATAAATGCTGTATTTGGGCAAAAATTGTGAGACTTAATTTTCTACAAAATTTTTTTTGTCACCTTTTCTAAGACATAAAAAACAATGTACAGATCTAATAGTAACAAAAATAATCAAACAAACAAACGTTAAAATAGTACTAACCTGACCACCGAAGAAGCTTCCCTTCTTCTGAACGATCTCCTCGAAGTCACGGAGGTACCTCGGGCACCACACCTCTTCCAACTCCTTCCACAAGTATGACTTCCTCTCTTTGCTAACCTCGTGGTACCATTCGTAGACCTCTGTAAAGGGTAATACCAGTTTAGATTATATTTTAATGCAAGTTATGCTAAGATTGCCTGACGAGGCCATCATGATCATCCACAAGCCCTCTTTTTGATGGTGCCAATCCATGCCAATGTCGTCCGCCCCTGACGAGGTCAGTAGACGTTGTATAAAGGTACTATTCCGTCGCGGCGTCATGTCGCTGCAGTCATGATTCCGAAACCAACCGCAGGCGGCAGCAGCCCGTATTCCAGTCGGTAGATAGAAGATAGAAAAACGTGTTATCGTTGGAGCGTGTCGCCTGTCACTCGCCCGTAGCTGCCAACGACGTGTCGCTAGATACGGAAGGTATTTCATAGAAATTCATAGAAACCAGTCGTGTCGCCTGCGGTTACCGCCTGCGGTCGAGTACGAAATGGTACCTTTATTGTTGTACATTCTACGGATGGTACTGTAAGCTCCTAATTGGTATTATTTTGCTACTTGCAAACACATTATGTAGCACTTTGGAATAACGCTCTGGAATTGAATTAAGATCTCTCGCTGCAACAGCACTGGTGTCTTCTTAAGTAACAACTACGCATCGCTTATTTCTTCTCAATAAAACCTTCTTGCTTCTTGTTGGTGTATCATGTAGTATTAAAGAATTCATATTTATGATTTATAAGCAGTGACAGCCTAGTGATGTGAATGTCTGACTGCCAAGTCATAGGTGTCGAGTTCGAACCTAAGGCACGCTCCATAGATTTTTCGAATTCATGTGCGTATTGCACAATTATCACTTGCTTCAAAAATTGTGAAGGAAAACATCGTGAGGAAACCGGCATGCCTGAGAGGCGTTTCTCGACATTATATGAAACCAAGTCAGAGGCCGTCATATCAGTATACATAAGGAATCAAAACTTACTTGATCCAAAATCGAAGACGGTTAACGCAATCGCATCAAGCTCAGCTGCTTCCAAATCATCAGTAGGAACTAATCCCACCAGCTTTCCAAGGTAACGACTGATGGCCACAGACTGGTAGAGCACCTTCTTGTCTACTTCCAAAACTGGCAGCTTGCCGAATGGAACAGCTGAAAATTAATGAAAACAGGATTTTTATTCTATGTTCCTCATAATATGTCTCTTGAAATGGAGGTGCTGTTGGTAAACATTTTTGCCATTTTTTTGTGAAATGTCACTTGAAATGTATTTAAAAATAAGATGGCGGCTTAAATTAGTTCCGATTTTGGCCATGCGTCAAAATAACCTTGTAGCGCTATAAGTCAGAAGACATACCTATGTAATGATAGATAAAATTCATACAAAAATAATCGAAGCAGTTGTTTAAATATTTATTTCTAGATAACTAGCGTGATTATAATCAGGACCCATAACCTTAAATTAAAACAATGATGATTACGGCCCACTCCCTCTCACCGAGAGAGGCTTGTGTCCCAGTGGGAACATTACAGGCTGGTTTTGACGATGATTATGTATCCTTTAGACTAGATCACGTTGTTGACTGTGTTCTGTATGATACCATACAAACACTTTAACTTATCTGATTCTAATGATAGTTTGTAAGAATTTCTGTTGGTATAATGAAGAACAAATAAAATACATCAGCCTATTTTTGTCCCACAGGCCTCTTCTCACAGAGATGGCAGGAGCAAAAAAAAAAAAAATTAATATTTTAAGCTTACATTTCTGCACATCAGGCCAGTCAGCGTCCTTCTTGACCACCACGTTCTTGTAGCTGATACCACCATAGGCAAACAAGTACCTAATGGGCTCAGCAACTCCCATGAAATCGAAGAACTTCAGTTGGAATACCGGTGCCATTTTGTTAGCTTCGTAGGACCACAAATACTAATATCGAGAAAGAAGAGTAACCGTTTATATACTTTCGTTTTATCAATTTAACCTTTCCAGAATTATTGAAAGTTGGATTAACCTTAGTGAATGTGAAATCTTAGTGATAAATTATTATTTTGTTTATACTTTGTTTTCACCTTTTTCGTGGATTAAAGGGCGATCTTCGCAGTGTGTACAGCCAGCAAAAATAAGTAAACATGAAAATCTTTATATCTTAACTACAGCAATCTTCATTTGTACTGCGAGCGGAGCAATCTATTTAGAATAATAATACTAAATTGAAATTAAATTGTTGAAATGAGCATCTTGTTCATTAATATTTGCATGTCAATATTATGGCGAAATGATTGTGGTATTAATTCATTCATTTAAAAAAGAAAAGCATTTCACTAAAAAAATTACCATCTTTTGTGCTTACTAAATTCAGAGCAAATAATTGCTTTGACAATTGAGTAATGACTTAAAGAGTTATTAAAAAACTTGCCTTGAGAAGTCAAGCAAACTCAATAAAAAAAAATCAATTAAGCTGCATTTAGTTTTTTTTTTTTTCTTGTGCGACTGACTCTCCCTAGACGTTGACGTAGACGTTGTTTATTCAATATAAAATCAGCAGTTCTCTTATCACTAATGTTTTTTTTTTCTCGTAACAATGTTATGACAACAGCAATTAAGAAATGCAGTAGGTTTTTATATTTTTCTGATATTTTTTTATTAAAAGTACGGAATGGCCTGAACATAGATTCTTATTTCTAGTTTCTCTAAAAATCTATTTATAATTTACCAGCGACTCGCTCCTTCTTCGCACGGGATTTACGACTTGACAAAACATCGAGATTTCTTAGGTAAACGTAACTTTAATATTAGCGTATTATACCCATAAACCTTCCGGAATAAATTCTCTAACCGATGGTGAAAACCTCATCAAAATCTGTTGCGTGGTTTAGAAGCACAACGTGGATATACAGACAAACGCGAAAAGCGACTTTGTTTTATAATATGTATTTACCTATATATACTCGTAGATTGAAATTTGAAGTTTGTCGAAGCATAGAATTGCTATCTAATTACGCAACACATTTTCGTAAACGATTACGACAAATTTCTTTCAATTTGACAGTTCAACAACATTCATTGCGTTATTTACGTTTTTGAGCAGATTTTGTTTTCGAACTTCTTAAGCAACGGATTAGGAATTTGTTTCGAAACGATTCAAATTCCGATTGATCGTGTATTACGTAATTAGGGTACTGGTCGAAGTGGCGGTGATTGGGGGAGGCTTATGTCCAGCAGTGGACGTCATTCGGCTCGTGGAGGCGATCGGTGGCGGGGATCTCTCGCGTCCGGCCCTGGTCCAGGCCATGGTACGGAGCGAGAGGGCATGGGAGGCCGTCACCTCCTTCTGCGAAGCAGTAATGCTCGCGAAGGAGGAGGCAGAACGCGTGAGGCAGAGGCAAACTTCACGCCCTCACGCCCCTAGCCGCCGCAGGAGACGCCCTGGGCGTCGGGAATCGCAGGCCAATTCCCGGCCACCGTAGGCGCAGGCTTGCGGACGGTGAGCAATGGGTAGCTCGCCGTCCGATAAGGAGCTGGCCCGGGTCGACGGCGCGTCGTGTTCCACGCGCGCCTCAAAGAGATGTACCGATGCCTGCCGGGGTTGCGGGAAAGTCCGAAAGGGATACCGTGGCCCTGGCAACGTACAGGCAACGGAAGGAACACGGGTGGATTTTAGTCAGTAAGTGTCTGACACGCCCTCCCGCTCCACCCAGAGCGGGAGAAGTTATTTGATTATTTCCCACCCAAAAAAAAGGCTACGTGCATGAAAAATCCTTTTTTCGTCGATATCTTATCTTATTGTAAGAAAGCTTGAAATAATTGAAACATTAAGTCTGTGTAAGTATAAAAGTACAGTTTTCGTGGTGCTAAACCATTCGCGTCAGTGACAGCACCTGTTAATAGTTGCATCACTTTTGCGCTCTCGAAAATATGGTTTATTTCGCCTTTACTTAATGGAGATATTGTATAATCATAAAATAAAATTTTGATTTTATTTCAAGGATAGCTGAAGGTTGTTGTGTGATTATTAAATTTCTTGATATGGATTGCTAAATAATATAAAAAAATACATTATGGACAGGGTTTAAAAAAAAAGGTTTTACCAACATTATATTTCTGCTATATTTTGTATCGAAGTTGAAAAAAGTGGTTCAGCCACATGCAAGTAGGCTATGTAAGGATGTTGATGATATTTTAAAAAGTTAAAAAAAAAGTGATCAAACGTCAGTTCCACGTCAGTTTTCGGAAAACTTATTGCGAATATTTGTGAGATTTCCATGAATACTTAACTTATTTGAAAAATCCCTTTCAGCCACATGCAAAACAAAGAACTCGACTTTTCAAATCACAAATAGTTTTGTTTAAAATCTATTCCCTTTCTCACAACTAATGAACAAAATTGATCAATATTGATCAAAATTTGTTGAGTTCATGCACGGCCTCTTAAGTTATTTTTCCCATTGCCATGCAATCTGTTCTCGTACTGAGACGGAACAGACATTTGGTTCTTTTGTTATTACGCATGCAAACTGCATATAAACGACATCTATCAGACTGTTAAGTTCGGGATTCTTCATTATATTCTTCACCGTTGTGTGACTAATAAGTACCTCAATAAAATATGCTAGCCTTATGTATGCGCACAAAATACTAATGAAAAATAAGTAGGTATCTATGTAGGTATTTATAAGATTAAGGCTCCCATAGGCAGGTACGACGCGACTCCGGTAGGCGATTTCCATAGAAATTGTTCCATCAAAGTTGCATCGCGCCCTCATTTCGCGCCTGTCTGCTGCTATTGGCATGTCTAGCTATCAAGGCCATTTCAATTATCCGTAAAAACAGATGTTTAAAGTTGACGCGATCTGTTAGTAGATACGAGCGAGTCATCGGTTCAGTCTGTTTATAAAATACCTACCTTATAATATTATTGCAATATGAAGAATTGAATTGCAGAAGAAGTCTACATAATATTTATAATTCTTATTGCATTTTTGCAGTGGGAAATTACCCATAGAATAGAATTAACCCATCTAAACATATCATGTTAAAAAAATGAATAGAATGACTTGGCAATTGCACACGGCAATAGAATTTACATACAACAAAATTTACCTAATATTAGCATGGGACTGAAATTGCGGTATATTTTAATTTTTCCTTGTTTTATATGTTATACACAAATTGTGATCAAAAGGAAAATGGCCATTTTTTTATAGACCATCAAAAGATTTTGTATGATAGCATAAGTTGGATGTAAAAGAGGGGTGTCGTACTTTAAAAGGAAATAAAAATTATCTATTATCTATTTATTTTGTGGGGTTGTGGTTGTTCTTTGATTTTGTGTTCAGTTTTGAGGTTAGTTTTGTAATAAACCTTCCACCAAAAAAAACAATCCCTTACAGCAATATGATTTGAATTCGCATAATAAACTATGAAACAGAAAATAATTCCAACAGTTTGTTGGAACTATTTTCTGAATGATCCGAAATAAATAATATTATATCAATGTAGGTTTGTACGTAAAGGAAGTAGAAAATTAAAATGCTTGAATATAGGAATGAAATAGTTTTATTGGTCCATATCATCATATTCATAAAATATGTCCGATAACCCACCAAACAATTAAAATAATAGGCAGTAATATCAGCTATTGGTGCCGATTCTCTTGTCACAAATGCCTCTAAACTAGACTAAAATTCACCAAAATTTAGTTTATTCCTGTCAAACGACGATTTCACATTCTGAAATAGACTAAAGTGACACAAGTTAACTATATTTTAGTTTGACGGCACTAAGATGGCACTGAGATTTTAATTTAGGGAAAACACAATTTTGCTATTCTGAATTTGACGTTTTTCACCTAAAATTTTGATGGTCCAACTAAATTTGACCATTTTTAATCGCGATTAAAAATGTGTGTGTAGTTGTTAAAAAAAATGTGTGTGTTAAAAATGTGTATGTGTAGTGTGTTTAGTTGTCATGAACTAAAATTCACCCCAACACCTCGACTTCAGGTGCAAAAATAATGAAAATTACATCTGTTACATCTGTAGCCGTATTAACTAAAATGTAGGGGTAGTACCTTACTGCTAACATTTCGTGAATTTATTCATCCCAATATTAATTGAGATTAGATACTACATTAGACCTAGATTTGGAAAGAATACCTTTGTTTTAATTTGATGGGCAGTTTTTTGTTTATTTCATTAAAAAAATATATACTTTTCCTGGCAAACAGCTCATTAGTTACACTTCAAAAAAAGAAAGATTGCTAATCATTTTCTGTCAGGCATTTTTATGCACAATTAGTTTTTTCAATAACATTTGGCGTATATACCTAGTCTACGTAAATATCTACATGATGTGGCACAACTCGCCACTAGGTCCGACAGCGGCTTGAACTAGCTTAAGATGTACCAAGACTGTGGTGAGATCTATGTAGGTAGGTACCAATATTCTCAAAACCTGAGAATTACGCAGTCTTTACTTAATTTGTGAGGTCGCTAAGCTAAGGTAGGTACTTCGTTTTATTTAAAACCCTTTTCGAGCCGAATTAATCCAAACTATGTTATGATCATCAAACGATCCTACTGGATACACATCCATCGCTAAGCAGCTTAGCACATCTCTGGTAGAGAGGCTGACTTAGGATCGTTAAAAACATCTGGAGTGGGCCTACCAGATGCTTATAACTTATGAAAGAATTCCACATACTAGTAAGGCGATCAGTGTAAAGGAAAATAAAACAAATCTCTCACAAACTACGTAGCAACCCCTTTTTTATTCAATCTTTAAGCATTTATTTAAAAAACGAAATATGAACATCGTCCTTTTTAACTCAGAAACGACTTTCATCATTAAAAAGTCATTAAATACTCTTTTTGTTAGAACAGATGCTTCACAACTATTAGAAAGTAATAAGTACCTAGATATAGCATTTTAGACTTTACTGCACACAGTGTGATAAAGAATCTAATTTGAAAACTGGTAAACATTTTTAGACCGCAACTGTACTTGGGCGACTGACCGCCCGGTGCGTATGAAAGCTTGTTGCGTGTTCCATAATGTGAGTCGGGCCACCGGCTAACCGGTAGGCGGCGACCGGACGCACAGTGATGGATCCGGTGTGCACACGGCTACCGGTTGCCGGTGCGAATGAAAGATAACTTACATGCCCATACACCACGGTGAGTCCGGTCGCCGGCTACCTTCAACCGGGACGTATGAAAAGGCACTAAAAATTTTGACAGTTCACCGGGAATCGCAGGCCGATTCCCGGCCACCGTAGGCGCGGGCTTGCGGACGGTGAGCAATGGGTAGCTCGCCGTCCGATAAGGACCAGGCCCGGATCGACGGCGCATTGTGTTCCACGCGCGCCTCAAAGAGATGTCAGCACAACGGAAGGGGTCCGATGCCTGCCGGGGTTGCGGGAAAGTCCGAAAGGGATACCGTGGCCCCTGGCAACGTACAGGCAACTGAAGGAACACGGATGGGTTTTAGTCAGTAAGAGTCTGAAACGCCCTCCCGCTCCGCCCAGAGCGGGAGAAGTTATTTGATAATGTCCCACCCAAAAAAATAAGTATGTCAGAATTAAGGAACTTTGACCTACAATAGTTCTGAAACTATAGGTTCAAATTGAATGTAATTTGGGAATATACCTAGTTATACTAAGTACAGGCTTTTTTTTTTTTTTTTTGGGTGGGAAATTATCAAATAACTTCTCCCGCTCTGGGTGGAGCGGGAGGGCGTGTCAGACTCTTACTGACTAAAACCCACCCGTGTTCCTTCCGTTGCCTTTACGTTGCCAGGGGCCACGGTATCCCTTTCGGACTTTCCCGCAACCCCGGCAGGCATCGGTCCTATCGGACCCCTTCACTTCTGCTGACATCTCTTTGAGGCGCGCGTGGAACACAACGCGCCGTCGACCCGGGCCTGGTCCTTATCGGACGGCGAGCTACCCATTGCTCACCGTCCGCAAGCCCGCGCCTACGGTGGCCGGGAATCGGCCTGCGATTCCCGACGCCCGGGGCGTCTCCTGCGGCGGCTAGGGGCGTGAGGGCGCGAAATTTGCCTCTCCCTCACGCGTTCTGCCTCCTCCTTCGCGAGCATTACTGCTTCGCAGAAGGAGGTGACGGCCTCCCATGCCCTCTCGCTCCGTACCATGGCCTGGACTAGGGCCGGACGCGAGAGATCCCTGCCGCCGATCGCCTCCACGAGGACACGGCGATGCTCTGCCCAAGCCGGACAGACCTCCACCGTATGCTCAACCGTGTCCTCCGGGCGATCCACGCAGTGATGACACCCGGGCGTTTCCTCCCGCCTGATACGAAATAGGAACCTCCCGAAACAACCATGTCCGGTGAGGACCTGCGTCAGGCGGAAGGTGAGGACGCCGTGGCGCCTCTCTAGCCACTCCTCAAAGAGGGGACTTATCGCCGCAATAGTGGCGTGCCCAGCACTGGGTTGCGACAATCGCACTCTCCATGACGCCATGAGATCCCGCCGGAGCTCTGTCCGCTGTGCCGCGATTTCTCGCGGAAACGGAGTTACGCCCCGGCGTTTCGACTCCTCGCGCCACTCCCAGATGTGCGCGAGGACTTTTCCCTCCAGATCCCATGGCGGTAAAGTACAGGCTTCTAGCTTTATCCACAACGAAGTTACAGGGGGATCGAAATGTTCTGAATGGCTTCGAGAGAAGGATGGTACGGCTGTGCCTTTGTTTGTTTGGTTTTGCTCGACTTGGCGGCAGATCAATCTGCCTAGCCTTTTCCCGACTATTTTGGGGTGGGCTTCCAGTCTAACCTTATGCAGCTGAATACCAGTATTTTACATGCAGCTACCCCTTGGTAAGACTGGTTGTAAGACTTCACAGAATATAATAGATTTGTCTATTTTATTGATTACTTACTTATGTTTAAAGTTTATCAGTTATCAGCAGTACAAATAGACTATTATTGTAGGTGCACAGGCACACCCATATTTGTAATGTGCTCTGATAGCACTATCAGAGCACATAACAAACACTTAGAACAACTACCTACCTATCAGTTACTAGTTTTATCTAGTTTTGAAATGTTGTGGTAGATACCTTAAAGCCCTTAAAGTAACCGTTTCCGTGTATTCGCCTTTAAGTAGGGCGTATGCCCACTTAACGGTATCCGGCTCGTATTCGATTCTTGTTCGTTTCTGATCCGGTTTAGCCATCCTAACCGTATACGCATGAGTACACAAACGTCCATACAATTATGGACGTTTGTGTACTCATGCGTATACGGTTCGTATGCGGTTCGTGTTCGATTCGTTAATTCTCATGTCGAGTCGTTCTTTGATGGATCAAAACCGAGTATATCAAACAAAACGAATCAAATACGGATAAGTGGGCAAACGCCCTCAACGATTCTGACCAGTAAAATGTGGGCAACTATTTTTTGATTGAGTGAAAATTGTGTAGATACCTATATACTTACATACCTGTGTTCTAGTTACTGATCTTTTGATGTAGAGATGTGATCATTATTGCATAATAAAATGAATTTCATCAACGGAATAATCTTAAAATTACTTTGTAGCTTCGTGGGTCGTGGGATCAATGTTCAACCCCACGTAGGCACTATACTAATTCAAATAAAGTTAGTCATTTCTAGTAAACTAGTGTAGTTTCGTTTAAAAACGGTGCTAATTCCCAGAAACAAAGAAACAAATTGTGGACGCGCCACCAAACTTAGAATATTGCTAAATAACATTTTTTTTCTACTAAAATATTTACGGTCTATTATGTACGTTGACTTTCGTTAAAAAAAAATAAAAAAATTGTACGTTTGGTTTAAGATATGATTTTCAGCTGCACCGTCTAAAAATTACGCTTGAGAAAATCACCCAGAAATGAAATAAACAATGAAATGAAATGAAATTGTTTCTTCTGTGAATAGGATAATGCAATCACTTTTATACGTCACGTCAGCTACCTTTAAGTACCAGTATAATTCTTATGACGATATAAGAATAAAGCACAGGATAGAACGTTGTAGAGAATGGTTTTTGGCCAGCAGTGGGAAAAATAAGGGATAATCGTCGGTTGGTTTCTCATCGCACTTAGGTCCGTATTACAGAACGCTCCTCAAGTCCAGTTTGATCTTCAATCAGTCGAACACTGTTTAAGTATTGAATTAGTACTTGTGCACGGTCTTATTCCAGAACGGTTATCAATTTACCTATACTCATTACTCAGATAAATCGATACTCAAATCGAGCCTCAAGTCAGAGATGTGTACCTATTTGTCTGTACTTACCTATGCATTAGCCTGTTTTCGTTTTCGATTTATTTAATTCACCAACTTTGTTCTGATCTTCACAGGATTATAATTACTAAAATGTACCATAATGTACCTAATTAATTTAGGAAAACAGTGGTATTATGTCAGTCCCGAATAGTACAATCCTACATTTATTGAAGTAAAACTTTAACAATTCATTATTAATATTTTAGATATTTCATATTTCCACACAGTAATATTGCCAAATTAATTAAAACAAGTAAATATTCGACAGCTATTTGCGACGTTGCTAACTTTTAGAACGAACGCTCTTAAGCCTTTCAATGGACCCAATCCCCCGGAACAAGACATTCAAATAATAATAATAATTCTTAATTTCATTGGCAAGCTATCTAAAACATAATTCTAAGAAAATTAGTTCTGTTCTTGTTCTTCTTTCGTGACAGAACAAGCTGTACTGGTATATTATTATCTCTACCAGAGGCCCTAGTGTGAGTTTCTTTTAACCATCTCGACTTTACGCATCGAGCGCGTTCGGCGCTCCGATTGGCAGCCGGCCGGCCTTCACCAGTGATCGGCCAATAGGAGCGCCAAACGCGGTCGATGCGTAAAATCGAGATGGTTAAAAGAAACTCACACTAGGGCCTCTGTTACAGTAAAACGATTTGCCAATCAGTGAAGTTGACTGCCTAAAATAGTCTCAACGTGTGGCGATACTTTGATGAAAAAACCAAACCCAAGATGACTCATTAATCTGTCTGATTATTGTTACTTCTCCATAGAACAATAATTTCAAGGTCATTGCGAATCACATGATTAGCAGTTGATGTTAACCGGCTGATGATGATGATGATAAATTAAAAAGCTCAAACGCGAACTTAAAACTGAAACTCAAAGCATTTATTTCAAATAAACCAATTACAGGCACTTTTGAGTTGTCAAGGGGTGGGTCAGTCAGAAATATGAAGCTAGTCGCCCATTCCAAAGCGTAGTAGGTACCTATGGAGAAGAACGGGCAAGAAACTCCACGGACACTCTTTTGCCATGTATAGTCAATTATTTTATATCAATAAACAAGTTTTTAACGTTGAAAGTCTTGCTCTAACAGACCACTTTTCATTTCTATCACAGGA
Source organism: Xanthia icteritia (assembly GCA_949128155.2). NCBI lineage: Eukaryota > Metazoa > Arthropoda > Insecta > Lepidoptera > Noctuidae > Xanthia > Xanthia icteritia. The sequence continues at coordinate 5,688,244 of OX421942.2, read as the reverse complement.
TGAGATACTGAATGAATGATGCTTATTCATATAAAATTCTGTTAAAAAGAGAATCATTGTTGGAAAGAATATAACTATACGAAATTATTGAACATGGCGGAACATTAACATACAAAAAGTGGTTCAGAAGCCGCTGTGTCATGCTTGTTATGTAATCATCTATAAAATGATGTTGTTAGGAGCAGGAACTCAGTTCACAAGTGGTATCCGCCATAGATAGCCGTATAGCCGTGTAACACTTCACAATGCCGAAAAAACTTCAATACTTTAATATCGGGGGCTTGGCTGAGCCAATCAGATATATTCTACACTACACCAAACAGGATTTTGAGGATTTTAGGCATGATATTGATACTTGGCCTGACCTAAAAATAAAAGAAAGTGAGTAGAAGTGTTATTTTTAAACAGTTTTTTTTTCTAGTTTTTATTCGTAATTGTCGATTTTTTTTCGGTGTTTTGTTTTAATTTAAATTATGTAATTTGAATGTAATAGTAGCCTGCACGTCCATGCTAACACAACCAGTAAAAGCTGGCCTCTCTTTCTAATGCAACTTCTCATTATGGTAGGCCACCTCAAGGTCAAAATGTTACCGATATGCGATCGACTGCACAATATTATTGCACAATACGACGTAAGCCCCCTAGGAGTTTCGTATAACAATAGATGATTCATTGTGTCTGTATAGTGATCGACGCTCGAGTTGTTATTATGGTGTGAAATACCTAATGGTGGTGATAAGGAAAATGCAGTCGGTAGGAAGTCTGTTTTTTTAATAATTTTATTTTGTAATTTCTGTAGACCCCTCCAGCATTACTCTACTCTGTCTATTAGTAGTAGAGGCTGAAAACCGAAAACGCACTTCGGTGGTACTCTAAATTATATTAGTAATATTCTATGTATCCTTGAAGACTTGTACAATGTACACTTTACTTGAATGAATTTGTAATAGTGCATTTGCAGACATAAAACAAATACCTCCACCTATATTATACTATTGCAAATATTAGCTCTTCATACATATCTGAGGTGAGGACTATGTAGATATTTTATTTTTATTTGTTTTCCTCTTTCTTTATGTTTTCCTTTCTCAGTTAGTTTTAATGATGGTCTGGCAGTTTGAGTAGTTTATGCGGCCTACCCAAATGTCCTTTCTTTGGTATTGTTCGTCGAGTTGAGCTCCACGATTACTGACAAATGCTTGCACTGAATGGACAGGTCCACTCAAATCTGTGTGGTTCTTTCCTCAAAAGATCATTTCAGACACTAATCTACATGGTCCTCATATGGCCTGACCAAGATTATGTCTGGACTTTAAAAGAGACTGTGACCTCTGAGTTTGTTTCGGTCTTTCTTCTCAGAGTACTCAGATACGAAACGCCGAACTCATCTAGCAATTTTTTATTTTTTTAATATGACGTGTAAAAGTGATTGCAATATCCTATTTACATAATAAACAATTTCATTTCATTTCATATCAACATGCGTTCCGTGCCAATACCTAGTGTAGGAGCTGCAGCTAATTGCTCATGCAATCATTCTATTACCTTACCATTATCATCATTTGGCTGCCTTTGTTCCATGTTACTTGGGGTTGACGCGTTTTTGTCTTCCATTCTCCTCTCTCAACCATCATTCTCTACTTTTTTTATCCTTCACCATCGATCCATCTACACCTGTATGTAACCAGGTATTAAATTTTTGCGATCTTCGATATCTTATAGCCCATATTATTTCCCATAGCAATTATAATTCTAGACACTATAATACAAGAGAAATAATAAACTAAAAAAAAACATTTTGTTTGACGACGGAAACGATTTACACAAAAATTACACTGTAAAAGAAATTGTCTAAAAGTTTAGGGTAGGTTAATAATTAACACACATGGAGCACGCGCAGCTGGAAGTGCATTGTACTAAGGTGCGCTTGCGTTATTAAAAAGTTTTTCAAATTTTGAATTATTATTTTTGTTCCCAGGTCTCCCCTACGGCCAGTTTCCCATCTACGAAGAAGATGGTCGCGTGTTGACCCAGACCCTGGCCATTGCGAAGTACGTGGCTAGGGGCACTGACCTAGTACCAGCTGATCCGTGGCAGCACGCCATTGTGGAGTCTGCGGTGTATACCGTATTCGATTACTGGAAAAGTGAGTTGTTAAAGTCAGGGAATTGTTGATCAAATTGAATACCAACTTAAATTGTAGATATATTCAAGTCACGACTCGACTGGTTTCTATGAACTTCTATGAAATACCTTCCGTAGCTAGCGACATATCGTTTGCAGCTTCGGGCGAGCGACAGACGAGACGTGTAGCCCGACCGCTAACCAGTTATGCCACCAACGCTCAAGCGATAACACGTTTTTCTATCTTCTATCTACCGACTGGAATACGGGCTGCTGCCGCCTGCAGTCGGGTACGGAGTGGTACCATTAGAGCTCTTGGAAAGGCTTTGTTTTTGCCGCCAAGCAGCATTGGTGAATCCATTTAGAAGGTATAGATGACAGTAAGATTTTAGGGATAGCATTCTGAGACTGCTCGCAGTGGTAGTACCTGGACTCTCTAGGTTTCAGTTGTCGGGTAATAACTTTACTTGTCACGAAACACCTAGATGATCCGTCTTTTTGTTTACTGATATTTTGTTGTAGTTGAAATAAAGTCCGGCAAAAAGTCTTAGATAAAAATAACTTACAAAAAATGCGGAAGAGATACCGGGGTTGCGGGAAAGTCCGAAAAGGATACCGTGGCCCCTGGCAACGTACAGGCAACTGAAGGAACACGGTTGGGTTTTAGTTAGTAAGTGCCTGACACGCCCTCCCAGCTCCGCCCAGAAAGGGAGACGTTATTTGAAAATTTCCCACACAAAAAAAAAAGAGATAACAAAGAGATATAAAAAAGGACTAAATATTTGAACATTTATGCACGTATGTGCACAAATGGTGGTCAAATATTTAGTCCTTTTTTGTGCATTTTTAAAATCCGTCATTGCAGAAAACTGCGGTAAAAACTGCATTTTTAAGACATATGGACATTATTGAATAAATATTTTTGTTGATTTAGGTAGGTAGGTATTAAGTGAATGCAGTTTTTTACCTCAGTTTTTGTGGAGTGATGATCAGTTAAAATCGATGTGTAGAATATTTTTTTATAACTTAATGCTTTTGATTCTAGATGTGACACCATATTTCCTCGAAAAAGACCCAGTAAAGAAGGAAGAATTGAAAAAGGTGTTGTTTGATGAAACCATCGACTACTACTTCTCAAGATTCAGTAAACAATTAAGTGAGAACGGCGGATACTTTAATGGAAAGGTAACAACTATTGAACCAGATAAGATCGGTAGGGTAATTTAATAATAATAATAATAAAAATCTGTTTATTTCATCTCCACAAATTACATCAAGGTATAAAATTACGTAACACACTTAAAATCCCAATGCCATTTTGACAATTCCACAATATTCATTGCGTTATCTACGAATGATAATAATACTAGTTTTGTTTTTAAATATTATTTATTTATTAAAACTTTATGCACAAGTAAAATAATACTGTACAAAGGCGGACTTAATGCCTGAGGCATTTTCTACCAGTCAACCTTAGGTGGTGCAGAGACAAAACATGGCAGGTGCAACATAAGTGATAGATAACTTGAAAATGAATACCTACTAATACATATATAGATACATAGATAAAAAAAAAAACAAAATTCAAAATATTTTATTTCACATAAACCTACAAGGGCACTTATAAAACGTCAGAAGCTAGGTGCACGGTTCCAATTGGTCGTTTCCTATGGAGAAGAGCCGGCAAGAAACTCCACGGTTACTCTTTTAAAAGTAAATGGTATTTACAATGTTTTCAAATTACAGTGTTAATAGGTATGAGAGGACAGTGTAGGCCTATCAACAAGTACCAGATACTTAGCAAGATAGAAAATGATGACAGATCTACAGTCTGTTAAGCCTACAACATTCTCACATTCACAAAATCTAAAAGAAAAGAATCTATATAATAGCAAAATTAAATAATAAAAATAAAAAAGCTATTTAGACCAAATTACATGATTGCCACTACAGCTGTATGTAACAAATCTAATTTATTATAAAAAGATACAGAGATATAAACCGAATAAACTTTGGCAGTAGAAATAACGATAGATAGAGGAGAAAACAAATCCAGCAAATCAGCAATGCAAAGATTCAGATACATAGATTTGAACAGAAAATCTATAGACTTAAAAATATATAAACTTTATTTTTAAGTCTATAGATTTTCTGTTCATTAAAAGTTTATTTTTATTTAAACAACTATTCTCCGAATGTCGAATAATAGACACTATTATTCGGTATTCGACGAATAACAAAAAAATGTCGAGTAATGCCGAATACCGAATAATAACGAGTATTCGCGGCATCTCTAGTTAAAGCCAATAGGGTACTTACTTCTTTGGTTTAGTGGCCGCCAGCGGTACCGCTGAGCATGAGGTCTTAGGTTCCATTCCTAGGTCGGGCAAAGTTTTTTTTTGTTTTTCGAGCAGGAATTTCTCAGTAGCAGCCGATGGCAATAGACTCGTCCCCTATTAGATGGGACTTAAACATTACTAGTGAAATTTTGGGTATACTATAGGTACATCTCTGCCCAACTCTTCGGGCAAACAAGGCGTGATGTTATGTGATATCTAAACTAATATTATAATAAAAAGATACGATTAGATTTTTTGTATGTTTGTTTGTTACGTTTTCACGTTAAAACGGCTTAACTGATTTGGATGAAATTTGGCACATGGGTAGACCATGACCTGGGTTAGGATATAAGATACTTTTTATCCTGATATTCTCACGGGATCGAGACTTTTGCGGGTGAAACCGCAGGGCGCAGCTAGTGTTTATCCCATTATGCAACATCAAACATCAGTTCAAATGAAATTATATTAAAATTAAAAAAACCCCTCAATACCAATAATAACCCCCTAAATATTTCCTCATTTCTCTGTCCTACTCCATCACCAGACCCTGTTCGTCATCAATCTATAATCTATTAAATTGAGAACATTCCAATGAGCCCAAACACGATACCTGTGCTGTAAGTTAGTAAAAGAGTTGGGTATCCTGCAAATCCCAGGTGATGATGCAGCATTAGTTAAAGGTTACTTTGTTCTTTTAGTATCATTGAAGTAACAGCATTGAAATGTCAAATCGATCAGACCTGTGGAAGACGCTCATATCCATTCGTCAACTAGAAAAGAGCTGATAATATTCAAACGGCTTAACCGATTTTGATAAAACGTGTCTAAAAACCATCGCTAGAAAACCTGCTTTAAAATAAAAATAAACTGCATTCCAATCGGTTCACCCGTTTAAGAGCTACCATGCCACAGACAGACACACACACATAGCGGGCTAACTTGTAATACGCCTCTTTTTTTCGGGGGTTAAAAATGAGAGCTGATGAAAACAGGTGTTATGTTATGTTATGTTAATGTTTTGACAATTATTTTTTCCAGCTATCATGGGGAGAATTCGTGCTGACCGGTGTTATTGAAGCAAGCAATTTGTTCCTGAAAATTGAACTAGAGAAAAAATATCCTGTAGTAGGAGCCACAGCCGAAAAGATCAGGAACCTACCAGGAGTCAAAGAATATATCAAAACTAGGGGACCTTACAAACTGCCTGCAAAGTTTGATGATAAAAAATAAATCATTTTCTTTTTTATATCATGTCTTTTTTTGTAACAATGGAATTTCCCAGTTTGTTTAAGAGGTAATCTTTATTTCAAGTCTGTGTGAAGAATGGCTCCTGAATCTTATGACAGTGTAAAAATGGTCACCCATCCTCTGACTAACCATGACTATCGTAGCTTAACCTCATCGATATTTCGCCCCTAATTTAACCATTGCTAATAAGCTCAGTAGCACTGAATCTAAAACTTTAAATGATTAATATTCATAGGAAACTATGAGTTTCTGCATGTCATGCCACTCTGGCTATAATTAGAAGAGGATTAAATAACACTATGTATCTAATGTATGGACAATGACCTTGTTCACATGTATACATAGTGATAAAATTGCTATGGTCAGAGTCGAGGTCACAGTCATCGGTTTGATAAATTGTAATACGTACAGACAAGGTACAGACAGATGTAAAAACTGGTATTAGCGCCATCTATATTCTATGTTACAAGAAGAGAATTTGTTCCGTAAGTTTTATGCGCGTAATACATTCATATTAAACATAAAAATAATAAAGAAATCTGGTGCGAAGAAGGGGTGGGTCGTTAGTTTAAAATATTACGATCTCCGGCGAATACCTAATGTAATTCCCGCATAAAAGGTCTGGGTCAAACAATTCCAGTTTGTTTGTGGGCATGACATCATAGGAGAAAATATTAGCGTGGGGCAACGATAAAAATAAAACAGATAACAGTGTTTTTTATTATTTTTATTATGGCAACATATTGCTCATAATAATTATTTGTTATCACAGTGATTATACGGTACATTCAATGATAATACCTACCGAGATACTGATTGTACCTTTACCTACCTACTCACACTGAAAGACACACACAATTAAGGTTTATTGATAAAATTATAACGCATATGCTCGCATTGTGTCCCTCAAAGTGTTCCAAATAATAAATTCTGTTTGTTTGTTGAGAATAAAAAAAAATGGCAGACTAAATTTGTAAAATGGCGTCGTGTTTGTTACTTCATTCGTTTATCAGACCAACTACTAACAGCAATACCTAGAAATAAATCAATCAATCTGCCTAGCCTTTTTCTAACTTTGTTGGGGTCGGCTTTCAGTCTAATCGGATGCAGCTGAATACCAGTATGGAGCGACGCGTATCTGACCTCCACAACCCAGTAACTGGGTAAGACTGGTTGTCAGACTTTCGGACTTCTGACGACCCGTAACGACTGTCAAAGATCCACGAATGACAGCCGAGACCAACTGCTTAGCGTGCTTTCCGAGGCAAGGAGGAGTCTCGGTATGTAAAGATGGTCACCCATCTACGGACCAACCCCGGCAAGCGTAGCTTAACCTGATGGATTGACCCGTGTGGCTGTTATTACTTAGCCTTGAGCTCCTCTATACCTAGAAAGTACCTAGAAATAGATAAACCTAATAATAATGGTGTGTACTACGTATACCTACCTAATAAAGCTGTGGGCTACACTGTCATGTTTTAGGATCATATCAAATGACGTAATTGAAAATCAAATACATGGCAAGTGGTAGGTAGTCAAATCTTACCAAAAAGTATTTATCATCATCTTTTCAGCCGAAAGACGTCCACTGCTGCCCCCCCCCCCCAAATGGGGGGTTTGCCATAATCGCCACGCTTGGCAGGCGGGTTGGCAATCACAGTATGGCGTTTAAATGTATAGAGAATGCTGCTGCCCATTCTCTAGTAAGTCCCTTTGTCGCCTTTTACGACACCCACGGGAAGAAATGGGATGATTCTATTCTTCACACGGAACAAAAAAAGTATCGTTTTACCCAGTAACTGGGTATGTGGAGGTCAGATAGACTATCGCTCAGCTGAATCCGGTTAGACTGGAGGCCGACCCCAAACATAGTTGGGAAAAGGCTAGGCAGATGATGGTAGGTAGTCGAATATCACGAAGAATCCAGGTATAAGCACGAAGTAAATATTTACTTCGTGTTTCTAAGTATTTACAAGTTTTCAAGTCAATTTTTGGTTATTAAGATAAAATCTTTCAAAGCTATCATTTTGGATAACTTTCCCCAGTGTCACAGTCGGATTTTTTATTGTTTTTCTCGCAAGAAAATCCGAGAAAAAAGTCTTGTTGACATAAATATTTTTTTATCAACAACATGAGTAATGCAAACTGGTAGGTACCTACTGATAAGAATCTTAATTTGACGAATTTAAAAAACAGCTACACTGTCGTGGATAGTCATTGCTGGCATACCTACAGTGTCAACTCGTTCACAATGGCAAAGAAACTCCATTATTTCAATTTGAACGCTCTTGCGGAGCCGATAAGGTATATTCTTCATTACACTAAACAAGAATTTGAAGACATCAGACATGATCGCGAGAGCTGGCCTAAGCCTGAATTTAAAGAGAGTAAGTTTTTTTTTTAAATTATTTATTGAATAGTTTCGCTATTGACCAATGTCTGTATTTTGAGTCAATAATGTTACACATTTTCGTAGAAGTATTTCGTTCATTACTTGAAGATTTTTATACACGGGAAGTGTATAAATACCTATTGGGAAATACTTAGACTTTAGAACCATCATCGTTTTCTTCATCATCTGCCTGGAACATAGCCTTCTCCGTAAGTTTTGAATTTCATTGAAATGTTGATTTGTTTAATGATTGTCACTGTTTATTCAACGATTTTATAATTGCTATTAACATTTTCTACATTTGTATCTAATCCGCACAAAAATAAGTAACTAGCAAAAACCGCTTTTGCCAAGAGTTATTGCATTGGTAAATGAGTCTTGTAATGGTTTTGTAGTGTCTAACAAGTCCCGATTTGGGCACAAATTTCAAGACTTCTAGTTCCGCTTTGGTTCTGTAAAAGCATTGTAATGTGCTAAATTAGTCTTGATTTTATCTTAAGCGTATTAATTTATGCTTTAAATTACAGACTTTGCCAATATGAGATAAAATTGGAATGAAAAGTATTTACTTTGCGAATCTGAGCATAATCTGAAAAGATTCCTTTAACAAAATATGTAATGTTATTTACCAATTAGGATTCAGTGATACGTGTGTGTTGTAAGTGAATTATTAATACGAAGGAAAGCTTTTTGTCATGTTATGTGAGTTAATGTAAATTTTCAATGGCCCGCGATATAATCGAGTTTTAAGTATTTTTGGAATAAATTAAATTTGGACACTGACTTGAATGAGACTATTGCAAGAATTAAGTACTATTCCTGTGCTTCTATGGGAGCTATTGCATTTATACATATGTGATATGCTTGCCATACTTGGACGCCATTATATAAATTGTGGTTCCATTGAAAGTTTATGAAAACCTTTCAAATATATGAAACCTAACATTTGTACGAGTGTACTGTAAAACGTTTTTATAAAATAACGGGGCTATTGCAAGGATCGGATGATGTATTCTACCAGAATACCTATTCTGGTAGGATACATATATATACATACATATTTTCCGTTTCGGATCTACTTATTTCATTTGAGCAAGGTGTTGTTGGCGTTTATAGACGTCGATATATTTTTTCTTCAGAATTATTCGATAAGTCGATAAGTCTACGAAACCACTAGCATCATCATAGTTGCTTTGACTTGAATATTGCTCTTGGGCAAACATTTCCTCCAAATCACTAACTTCTTCGTCTTGAAAATTTACAGAACCATTAGCTTTACTGTCGACATTAAATTTTTCGTGTTTAGCGAACTTGTCATGTAAAAGCATAAGGTAAGATTGATTTCAAAGTTTAAGCTAATTTTATGACGAATTCATATCGAAATCAATGCTAATTCCCCTATTACAGTCACCCGTTCCTAGCTTATAAGAATTCCAACAAAATTTGCACTTATCTTTGCGTTCTCAAAACCAATATTCTTGTATGTATCCTAAAAATGCACTTTCACTTTCATAGTCATACTAGTGTTAGTTAGTGCGTTATTGATGCTTGAGTATTTAGGCAAGAGTATAAGCCATAATGAATGCTAGTATAGGTACATGTCTTGTAGAAGTCATTTATGATTTAATCATGTAAACGCTTTTGAGACTTTTTTAGGTGATCTGCTATTGATCTTGATTTGAAATTTTTTAAATGCATTTACAAGTAAGATAGGATTGACCAAAGCCACTATATGATATTTTAAAGATCCAAAGCATTAAAAGGTGTGTAGTCAAGAGCATGTTGCTAGTTGGGTAGTAAGCTGCTGACAAACCCTAAAAATACATTTCTGTTTTGTTCACTGCGCCTCTCTGCGTCATTAGAATGAGCTGTGTGTAACTTATCAAAATAAAACCGCACAGAAATTTTTGAAACAACCCATATGAAATGAAATGAAATGAAATGAAATGAAATGAAATTGTTTATTCTGTAAATAGGATATTGCAATCACTTTTACACGTCATATTAAAAAAAAAAATAAGAAGAAAATGCTAGATGAGTTCGGCGTTTCCTATCTGACTACTCTGAGAAGAAAGACCGAAACAAACTCAGAGGTCACAGTCTCTTTTAAAGTCCAGACATAATCTTGGTCAGGCCATATGAGGACCATGTAGATTAGTGTCTGAAATGGTCTTTTGAGGAAAGAACCACACAGATTTGAGTGGACCTGTCCAGTCAGTGCAAGCATTTGTCAGTAATCGTAGAGCTCAACTCAGAACTTAAGGAGCTCAACTCGACGAACAATACCAAAGAAAGGACATTTGGGTAGGTCGCATAAAGTACTCAAACTGCCAGACCATCATTTAAACTAACTGAGAAAGAAAAAATTAAAGAAAGGAAAAACAATAAAAATAAAATATCCACATAGTCCTCACATTCACAATAATTAAAACAATATAATACTTTACAAAGTAATCATGTTATTTTGTATATAAATTTCAACAATGTCAATATGTATATAAAAAACTGGTATTTTTAATGATTACATAATAATTAAAATGTCAAATTTTATAGTTTTATCACAAAGCTTAGCAGAGCGAGCAGCTCAATCCCACGCTTTTTTATCTTCTAAATAATCTGAAATTTTATAGTACCCTTTTTTTAATATGTATAACGTGCTCGTACTTCTAATGATGGAAAATTTTACGAAAGTTCATTTCGTTTTTGTACGTTTTGTCTCCGCTGGCGTGTAGTTTTCTGTTCCTAATTGTGTAATGTTCTGTGTATGTAATCCATGCGTCATGTTCGTGAACGGGCGCCGTCAGTAGGGACTGGTCATCTCTTAGCTGCCACGGCGATTTTAATTTAATTTATATTTTTATTTCTAACGGACGCTTTTAATGTTTTGCATCGTTCTCACATTTGTATAACTTCAACTTGAATGATGTAACCAATATTATGTAACCATCTTATTTTATTTAAAAGAGTGTCCGTGGAGTTTCTTGCCCGTTCTTCTCCATAGGTACCTACTACGCTTTGGAATGGGCGACTAGCTTCATATTTCTGACTGACCGACCCCTTGACTATTCAAAAGTGCCTGCAATTGGTTTATTTGAAATAAATGCTTTGAGTTTGAGTTTGTATTGTTCTTCGTGTTCTGATGCTGGAGTATAGAAATGAAAGCAATAATATTATGCAACAAAGAAACGAGTTTATGATCAGTAGATTTAGTAATAAAACTCCTAACTACTCGAATAGATCGCCGATGGGGCCGAAAGGTTCTAGAGTGGCGATCGCGTACCAGAAGACGTAGCGTTGGAAGACCTTGTGGGAGACTAGGTGGACCGATGACATTATAAAGGCCGCAGGAAGCCGCTGGATGTGAGAAGCATAGAACCAGTCGAAGTGGTGGTGCCTGGGAGGCCTATGTCCAGCAGTGGACGTCTTTTGGCTGAAATGAAGATGAAAGAAAAAACTCCCAATTTAATTTTGTTTTTTTTTTATTGAGAATTATTTCTCAACACATGTCCACCATACGATAAATGGTTGTGTGTCAAGTAAACAGATATTCATAATAGCCATAAAAGGTTCTCCTAACGTAGAAAAACCTTACATAGGTACTATCATGCTTAAAAAGCAAAGACGTTTATATAATCTTAATTCTCTTTGTCTAAAACAAACCATTTCTATGTATATGCTGTCGGCCTCAATAGCAACACAATTCCAAAGTTAGATCTTATATGGCGTGTTCATTTCAAATTACAGATCTTCCATACGGCCAGCTTCCTCTTTATGAAGAAGGTGAACGTGTGCTACATCAATCCATAGCCATCGCTAAGTATGTGGCAAGGAACACCGACCTAATACCCCTGGATCCTTGGTGGCAAGCGGTTGTGGAAGGTGCCGTGTACACCATCTACGATTTCTGGTCAAGTAAGTTATCTTTTCAGAACAAGATCTCTCTCTTAAGCTGCAGTTTCCTAGAATAGGGGTGGTCGCCACATAGGGTCTGCAATTTTTCAGCGAATGACGTCACTGAAAATTTATTGTGTTTTCCTCCGAGAGCGTTTTTGACACCGTAAAGTGAAACCCCACTGCCATCATTTTCATTGTTATGTGGCGGCCACCGTTCTTCTAGGAAGCCGTAGCTGTAGAGCGAGACGATGGCAAATAAAGTCTGTGTGGTCATTAATTGGGTGACGAAAAAATCGTTTAGATTATTAATTTATTCGTGATCATGAGTCCTAAGATTAAACTCTTGAATTGAAGTCCTCATGACGAAAAAGGCGACTGATGGATAAGTCAGTAATCAATAATCTTCCTGTGGAAAAATAGGAATGCCAATACTATCTTTTTTTTTTCAATCCATTGATAGTAGTATCACTGTGACCGGAGATAGATATTACGACTAAACGTTACAGAGAATACGTCAAATTCATATCTTATATCTCATATCTTTGTTGTCCCACCTCTTATCTTGCCGTCTCTGCCTAAAAAATACAGCCATAGTGACGTCTGCAATGCCACCGACGATACCGTGGAAGTCGGGAAGTGGCGAACAAAATCTAATTCACTGTCGTGCCATCTACACGACGAAGAAGAAGACTGCCCTATGGCTTTGATATTTAATAGCGACCTAAAAAAATAGGAGTTCACAACAAATGTTATTTCTTTTTCAGAGGTTATGGTTTACAGGAAAGAAAAAGATCCCGAAAGGAAGAAACAGTATAAGCAGGAAATACTTGATGAAACCATAGACTTTTTCTTTTCAAGATTGGAAAAGCATTTGAATGAGAATGGTGGATATTTCAGTGGAAAGGTAACTATTAAAAGATATTTTAAGCGTTATAAATTAATGGAAGGTTTATAACTTACTACACATATAACTTAATGCTGACAGCATTAGGGGCAAAGAGGTTGAAAGGTAATCTGTGACAAAACTAAACAAACCATGATAAATCCCTTTCATGTGCAAGCTTCAATCCAATGTCTTCAAATCTCATCTTGTTATAAATTCATTTCAAAGAAAAAAAAAAGCTTATTGAAATGATCAATACTCGTTTGATTGATTGGCAAATTCAATATATTTTTTATTATTTCCTTTTTAGCCTATGTCCCACTGCAGGGCAAAGGCCTCGCTTTCTCCTTTCCACTCCTCTCCGTCTTGAGCTAGTGTGGGCTAGTCCTATCTGCACATTTCAAGCTCGTCCCGCGATCTTCCGCAGTGGACGGGAAACAAAAGTCCCCTGAGAGTAGTTTATAAGGTACATTTTTCAAAAATTTAAAACAAATGCCAGAATTTCGCAGTTTTTCGAGCATCATGGGAGTAGCACAAATTTTTCAAGGTTGCAAACTTGGTATAAACTACTCTCAGGGGACCTAACAATGGGCACGCCACAATTGCGGCGATAAGTCCCCTCTTTGAGGAGTGGCTGGAAAGGCGCCACGGCGTCCTCACCTTCCGCCTGACTCAGGTCCTCACCGGACACGGTTGTTTCGGGAGGTTGCTGTTCCATATAAGGCGGGAGGTAACGCCTGGTCATCACTGCGTGGATCGCCCGGAGGACACGGTGGAGTATACGGTGGAGGTCTGCCCGGCTTAGGCAGAGCATCGCCGTGTCCTCGTGGAGGCGATCGATGGCGGGGATCTCTCGCGGCTTGCGGACGGTGAGCAATGGGTAGCTCGCCGTTCGATAAGGACCAGGCCCGGGTCGACGGCGCGTTGGGTTCCACGCGCTCATCAAAGAGATGTCAGCGCAATTGAAGGGGTCCGATAGGACCGATGCCTGCCGGGGTTGCAGGAAAGTCCGAAAGGGATACCGTGGCCCCTGGCAACGTACAGGCAACTGAAGGAACACGGGTGGGTTTTAGTCAGTAAGAGTCTGACACGCCCTCCCGCTCTACCCAGGGCGGGAGAAGTTATTTGAAAATTTCCCGGCCATAAAAAAAAAACGTAATTTTAGAAATGAAGGAAGTTCCTCCGAGCTCAAAAAAAGATGGCCAAGAATAAATGACATGACAGATGAGAGCGGGAGAAGTTATTCGATAATTACAAACCAAACAAAAAAAAAAAGTGTGTGGGGTTCCTACCCCACATAAATTCGAACACCACTACCTGCTATGTAAATAACAGTGACAAGAACTTATAACATCACCTATATAGACTAAGTGGGAAAAATACCTATTATTGAAGCTACCTCAAAAACTACCCAAGCAAAGGTAATACAATTTATATGGGACCTTCAATAAAATTTATATGGGTCCTCTTAGTATGACCTACCAAACAAAAAAATTATCATCAAAATCATTTCATAATTGGCGGAGTAATCGCATAACAAATATACAAAAAAAAAAAATATACAGTCGAATTGAGTACGTCCTCCTTTTTGAAGTCGGTTAAAAATAGGATGAGTATAAAGTAGAGCTTAACAATACATACATATTTTATCTGCTGATCATGATCGTTTCTAAAAATAGAGTTATTTATGTTATCGAAATTGCAAGTCCAACGATATGAGCAATTGACAATTCGATGTCTCTTAATCATAAGGTCACGAACTTGACCTGTTTGAGAAATTCATATCATGTTATGAATGCTCTTCAAAATATTGACGAGTCAATTATGTTATTGTTGAGGATAATATCGTGTCATTCAACTTTGCATTTCTTATCTGCTTCGTTGCTTTCGGTCACTATGTGCAAACAACGCATAAGGTAAAGTGGTGTGAAGAAAATATTGAACTTACTTAACTGTTCTAAGATAATATTTACACAATTTAAAATAAAAAAAAAATTTTTTTCAAGTATATAAAAACCGGCCTAGTGCATGTCGGACCACGCCCAATGAAGGGTTCCGTAGTTGGGATGAATTTACCCCAAGAACAAACTTAACTTTATAGTTGAAAAACACTTTCTCCGATACATAGATATACTTCACGGTCAATTCTCCTACAGCAAATGTAAGTTATAATCATAAAAAAAAAATTGGGTAATAAAACTGCAAATTAACGATTTTCGGACTGTCTTCTATACATGTGCTGTGAGACTTTGCTTGCTGCCAAATTTCATGATTCTAGGTCAACGGGAAGTACCCTGTAGGTTTTGATTTATTTATGAGAGTCAAAATATGTCGCAAATTAATGGCCGTATTTTTTTTTTGCGATGACTCAGAACTTTTTTTTGAGCTCCAAGGGGCTTTAGACCTACGTATTTGATATTAATTTCAACTTGATACCTCCACGCGTTACTGACAAAAAGGGTCTTGCTTGACAAAATGACGGACGGACAACGAAGTGATCCTATAAAGGTTAAGTTTTTTTTTTTTGAGATACGGAACCCTAAAAAGGAGGGTAAATAATCAAAGGGAATCAAAAAATTCGTCCGCATTGCTGTCTTAACTGTTTATAAATATTTGTTCGTTTTTTTCTTCTATTGGCATTTTCCTGAGCAAAATTCCATTCACACACATCACATTCACACACATTCACATGCCACCACAGGCTTTCAATGCAAACTATAAAATAATAAGCGATAGTTGAGGTAAAGGTTTCCGAAAAGCTTATTCCACTTACAAATCCATTCTTTAAACCATACTCGTAACTTAACAATAATCTGTCACGCCCCCCATTTAATTTTCCAAATAACAAGTCTGTAAGTACACCGACATTTGCGCTTGTTATATTATTATTTATGTAAGAAGTCTCCAGTAATAGAGGGCGAGCTTATTGTCTGGCACAATTCCAGGCTCTGGGCTAAAACGGAGAATTTACTAATGAAGAAACTATAAACCTGCTCGACTCGGGAATTCAATCTAGGAACCTCACAGATTCAGTACTGTCGCTTGCGATTACTGGACCAACAAACCAAACTAAATAAGTACCTAATCATTATCACCTGCCTAGCCTTTTCCCAACTATGTTGGGGTCAGCTAGCAGTCTAACCGGATGCAGGTAAATAACAATATTTTACATGGAGCGACCGCCTATTTGACCTCCACAACCCATTGACTGTGTAATACCTTTGGTAAGACTGGTTGTCGGATTTTCAGGCTTCTGACTTCCCGTAACTACTGCCAAATGACAGCCGGGACCAACGGCTTAACATGCTTTCCTTCTCGATATATAACGGATGGTCACCAATGGTCAATCAGCCACGGACCGACCTGGGCAAGTGTTGCTTAACCTTCGATCGACCTGTGCGGCTGTTATTACTTATCAACGAGCTAAACAGCCAAATACATAACACTTAAGTATAATCAAGTAGCATAATCAGCCTATAATGTTCCCACTTCTAGGACACAGGCCTCTTCTGTTCGAGAGGGAGTGGGCTGTAATCTACCACGCGGGCCCAGTGCGGGTTGGTAGATGTCACATGTCTTCGAATTATTGGTTCTAGGACATGCCGGTTTCCTCACAATTGTTTTCCTTCACCGTTTTGAGAGCAGCGGTGATGAAATCATTTACACAAAGTAAAACGCCTGTTTGGGTTCGAACCTACAACTCGTAAGTCGCGGCCGTTACCACAGGGCCACCACTGCCCTTCGGACTATAATCAAGTAATATTTATAAATTTATCTTTTTCAGCTATCCTGGGCAGAGTTCGTCCTATGCGGCATAGTCGAGGCAAGCAATCTCATCTTGGACACTGAATTGGAGAAAAAATACCCAGCAGTCGAAGCTGTTATTGAAAAGATAAGGAATCTGCCTGGTGTAAAAGAATACATCGCTACGAGAAAGCCTTATGTATTACCTAAGATAAATTGAAATTATCTTCTTCATTATTAAAAGTATTTGGGGTTTCGAATTTGTATTTTATTTTGTAATTTATGTACCTAGTAACAATAAACAGGGAGATAATAAAAGGTAATTAATGTTGAAATAATGTGTTGTAAGATTCAATGGTAATATTATATTCAGTAGTACTTCAAATACAGTTAAGTACTTCTATATAGTCCATCTCGGGCAACAAATTAAGTTATCTTCAAAAAAAAATACCATTTCATTCAAAGAAAAGTTTCAAAGGTAATCGACGATGATAAATAGTAAAAACATAAGGGTAGGTTTCAATAAATAGTTTATTGTTGTAATTGTTTGTTGTTGTTGTTGTTGACATTTCTCTTCCATCATCATCATCTGTCTAGCCTTTTTCAATTATTTTGCGGTCGGCTTCCAGTCTAACCGGTTGCAGTTCCAGTATTTTACATGAAGTGCAATGACACTCTTAATGTTATCCCTTAAACTAGCTTCTGCCCGCAACTTCGTCCGCTTAAAAATATCCTAGCGAGATGTTGAATAACCTTTCGCCTTCCTCAAGAATTAGGCTATCAAGTGCAAAAATATTTTTTCTAATCCGACGGGTACTTCCAGAGATTTTAGCGTTCATAAAAACAAGCACGAAAACAAACTCTTCAGTTTTATTTTTAGGATAGATAAAGCAGTGACCAAAATAATATCAAAAGTAATAAAGAGGCAGGTATCAAACAGACAGCGTTCTCAATTATTTTGAGATACCGTTTACCCAAAAAACATTACAACTCTTTGTCAGCGACAATCGTTCAAGACTCTAAAATAAGTTTTGTTCTAATTACTTCTGGAGAGTTCTATTCCTTTGCTTTTCGATTCGTAAATAAATGTAATAAAACTAAAACCCAACTACGACAAAAACGCTAACTAAAAAGGTATAAACAAGACATCACAGACAGACAAATAAAAAATCCGGAGTCACACGTGTTAGGGCCGAACAGGATTAAGTTTGACTCCGGATTTTTCGGATTTTCTGGTCGGGGTAAGGTAAGTATTTACAATTTTCCAAGTCAGTTTCTTGTTATTAAGATAAATCCAGAACTATAATTTTGGATAACTTCCCCCAGTGTCACAGTCGGATTTTTGATTATTTCTCTCGCAAGAAAATCTGAGAAAAGTGTCTTGTTGACATTGATATTTTGTTCATCAATAACATGAGTAATGCATGCAGATTGGTACGCTGATGTAAACATTTATCCAGTCGACGATAGTCATTGCTGGTATACCTACACAGTGTCATCTCATTAACGAAGGCGAAGAAACTGCATTACCTGAAATTAAAGAGAGTAAGTTTTTTTGTTTAATGATTTATTAAATAGTCTCTCTATTGGCCACTGTCTGTTGTCTGTTGATCGACTCAACAATGGTGCACATTTTCCTAGAAGTATTTCGTTAATTACTTGAAGATTCTCAGTGTATAAGTACTGGGAGGTACTTAAACTTTAGCACCATCATCGTTTTCCTCATCATCAGGCAGATGATGAGGAAGCATAGCCATCTCGTAAGTTGTGAATTTGATTGAAATGTGTTTTTTTTAATGATTGTCACTGTCTATTCAACGATTTTGCGAAATTGCGGTTAATGTTTTCTATTATCAATTATATTGCATTTGTATCGAATCCGCTCAAAAACAAGTTGTAAATTGCCGACAAAATCTAAAAATACATTTCTGTTTCGTTCACTGCGCCTCTCTGCGTCATTAGAATGAGCTGTGTGAAACTTATCAAAATAAAACCGCACAGAAATTTTTGAAACAACCCAAAACGTGCTCGTACTTCTAATGGTCCCAAATTTTACGAAAGTTCATTTCGGTTTTGTACGTTTTTGTTTCCGCTGCCGCGTAGTTTTCAATATTCCTGATTGTGTGTATTGTTCTTCATGTTTTTATGTTGGAGTATAGAAATGGAAGCAATATTTATGCAAGAAAGGAACGAGTTTATTATTATAAAACTAATTTTGTAATTTATTACAAAATTAGTTTTATTTGATTTTATTTTTATTAGTTTTTTTTATTCGATAGAAATGCAATATAATTTATAATAGAAAACATTAACCGCAATTACAAAATCGTTGAATAAACAGTGACAATCATTAAACAAATTCACATTTCAATCAAATTCACTACTTACGAGATGGCTATGCTCCAGGCAGATGATGACGAAAACAATGATGGTGCTAAAGTCTAAGTACTTTCCAGTACTTATACACTGAGAATCTTCAAGTAATGAACGAAATACTTCTAGCAAAATGTGGACATGTGTTGAGAAATTATGCGATAAATGTGTGTCAAGTAAATAGATGTACATAATAGCCAAATGCCACATAATGTAAAAATCCAGCCGAGTGCGTGCCGGCCACGCACAATGAAAGGTTCCGTAGTTGGCTGAATTTATCCCAAAAACAAACTTAACATTGTAGTTGAAAAACATTTTCTCCCGTCACGCTCAATCTTCAACTGCAAATGTAAGTTTGTAATTGCAAGAAAATATTCTTTATGTGATAAAACTACAATTTAACGATTTTCGGACTTTTTCCTTTACTTGTGCTGTAAGGACCTTGCTTCTTGCCAAATTTCATCATTCTAGATCAACTGGGCCCTGTAGGTTTTGATTTATTTTCGAGTATCAAAATATGTCGCTAAATGCCCGTACTTTTTTATTGCGTTGACTTAGAAGCATGATTTTTTTAGACCTCCATGCTCCATGGGACCGTAGACCTACGTATTTGATATTAATTTCAACTTGATACATCCACGCGTTCCTGAGAAAAAGGGTCTTGACAGATTAACAGACGCACAACGAAGTGATCCTATAAGGGTTCCGTTTTTCCTTTTGAAGTACGGAACCCTAAAAATATTAAATACTATTGGCCTTATGTACTGCTGTCGGCCTTGCATGGCTACACAATTCCAAAACTAGAGCTTATTCTCGCGATGACACTCTTGCGCCATCCCATCTTCCTGGCTCGGCGTGCTGTGCTGGTGTTGCCACTGTGGCTGCAGAAAACCTCAAGCGGCGTAAGTATAATAACCTTACAGGTAATTATATTTTCGAGCCGTTTGGGGTTGAAACCCGGCCGTGGGGTCCGAGTGCTCACGGCCTCTTCAATGAAATATCAAAACGTCTATTTGACTCTTCCCGTGACCCAAGGGCTGGTTTTTACCTTGGGCAGAGGCTAAGACAGCGATGCGGTGAATTTTTCGATGCTATATTTTTGTTTTTCAATAGTTTTAGTTAAGTTTGTATATAATTTTGCTATTTTTATTAATTAATTAGATATAAGATATTATATGTAAATAATTTTCGTTTAATTGGCGTGTCAATAAACATA
This sequence comes from Xanthia icteritia, assembly GCA_949128155.2. Lineage (NCBI taxonomy): Eukaryota > Metazoa > Arthropoda > Insecta > Lepidoptera > Noctuidae > Xanthia > Xanthia icteritia. Next base: position 5,668,028 of record OX421942.2, on the reverse strand, counting down.
AAAATAATCCATTTCAAATGACAGAACTTCCATATGGCCAGCTTCCTCTTTATGAAGAAGATGAACGTGTGCTACATCAATCCATAGCTATCGCTAAGTATGTGGCAAGGAATACAAAACTAATAACCAGTTCTTGGTGGCAAGCCGTTGTGGAAGTTTCCGTGTACACCATCCATGATTTCTGGTCAAGTAAGTTGTGTTTTCAGAACAAGATTTGTAGTGAGACGGTGACAAATAAAGCCTATTAGTAACAAAAAACTCCCTTAAAATATTTATTTGACTCATAAGATTAAGCCATGAATGAAAGTCCTCCTGAATGAAGAAAAAGGCGACAGATGGATTTTTTTGATGATTAGGCAGTAAAACTGTAGTATCTGATGACTGTGATAGAATTTAATGCATGCCATGTGGGTGCATACTTATGGACAAATAAATCCCACCTAAAACATGTTCATGTAAAATGTTGCCAAGACGAGACCATATGGTTCGCACTGTCAAAAAGTTATCAGATCTCATGTAGAGTCAAGCTTCTAATTCTAAACGCCCTAATTCTACAAGCCCTAACTTCACAAACTCTACACCTTAGTTAAAATATGTCGCTTGGCAGTACCGTAAGAATTTTTATGATCGTTAGTGACGAAATCGGGGTTTTCAAGATAATCTTATCTTATCTTATATTCCTATGAACTAATAAGAATGTCAATCCTATCTGTTTGTTTGTCAATCAGTTGATAGTGGTATCTCTGCGACAGAAGACAGAAAATAAATACGCCATACGTAACAGAAATTACGTTAAATTGGCTCATATCTTTGTTTTTAAATGCTCTATGGCGACGATATGTAATGGCGATCTAATAAATTAGGAACTCATACCAAATGTTATTTATTTTTCAGAGGTTATACAGGAAAGAAAAAGATCCTGAAAAGAAGAAACAATTGAAGGACGAACTTGAAGAAATCATAGACTTTTTCTTTTCAAGATTGGAAAAGCAATTGAATGAGAATCGTGGATATTACAGTGGAAAGGTAACTATTTAATGATATTTTAATTATTATGCATTGGAAGGCTAATTAATCAAAGTGTTAGCTTTATGGGCAAAGAAGCTGAAACGCAATCTGTGACCAATCTGAACAAACCATGACACATCCCTTTCATTGGCTAGCTTCAATCAGGTAATCATATTATAATCCCATTAAAAAAAAAGAAGAAAGGTATTGAGCTGATAAAATTTCGTTGGATTGATCAAATTCAGTACACCTTTTTTTTTTTTTTTTTTGTTGGCGACAATCTAATCATCGGTCATAATCCAGGTTTTGGTTTACCCAAGTGCTAAATTTCATTCAAATCCGTTCAGCCGTTTTAGCGTGAAAGCGTAAAAAAAATCAAATGTTTTCTCTTTTATAATATAAGTTTAGATCAATAAACCTTTCATATAATTAATAAATCTCGATGCTGTGTCAAGTTGTAAAAATCGTGCGAAGTAGGGTCGTTAGAGATAACATCATGAAATTACATTATTTCTGTAAGTAGGTTATCATAATTATATTTTTTTAAACTAGATGAGGTCGGCCCTATATTTTCCTACCTGACTACTCTGAGAAGAAAGGCCGAAACAAACTCAGAGGTTACAGTCTCTTTTAAACTCCAGACATAATCTTGGTCAGATCAAGTTAAGATCATGTAGATTGGTGTGATTCGACGCATAATACCAAAGAAAGGACATGACATGACACACAGACCATGATTAAAAGTAAATGAAAAAAAAAACAGTGTCTTGGTTTCGCATAATATTTTATTTTACCATAAATAAGTCAGTGCCACAATGTTCATTTTACAGTAGAAAGTTTGATGATGGTAGAATAGAATAGAATACTCATTATTATGTATGCAACATCGTTTTAATCCACTAAACCTTACGGCCTTCGCTACTTTTTATCCCCCAAAATTCTAGAGTTAGAAAATTGGAAGTGTCAGTTAATCAGGAACTTAACGTCGAACAGTTTATTGTTTCGACAGCTCTGTAAACTGATAATTGTTTGAAGCTCCCAGTTTAATTAGGTTAAGAAAGTACGTCGGATGCTTCAGCACGTTTACCTAATTAACGGGATATTTTGTAATGAGAATAAATGTTGACATATTCTTAGTAGCACGTTAAGATTTGTTGTTTTCTAGCAAAGGATAGAACCATGTGAGTTCATAAGAGGAAGTCTGAAAGTGGCTCCGGTGACTGAATGCAGTGTGGAAATGGGTTGACATGGTAAGGGCTTGTGATGCGGAGGAATGAGGAAAATTTCGGGGGGAAAGTTTTGAGTATGAATGTCGATGGCTGTAAGAGTAGGGGAAGACCAAAGAATCGATGGATGGACTGTGTGAAAGATGATATGTCTAGAAAGAGGGTAACCAGCTATCTAATTACGTAACAAATTTTCGTAAACGGCTACGATTAATCTGTTTCATTTTGACATTTCATTGCGTTATTTACGTTGTTGAGCAGATTTTTTTTCGAACTTTTGCAGCAATGGATTTTCAAACTCAAACTCAAACCATTTATTTCAATTAAACCATCTACAGGCACTTTTAAATTGTCAAGGGGTCAGTCAGTCAGAAATATGAAGCTAGTTGCCCATTCCAAAGCGCAGGTTCCTATGGAGAAGAACGGGCAAGAAACTCCACGGACACTCTTTTAAATCATAATATTGTTACAAAATATTGGTTAGATTAGAAATCTGTTTTAAAACGATTCAAATTCTGATTGATCATGTATTATGTAATTAGGCTACGGGTGAGTACCGAGATAACGACTTGTAGAGTAGTATGGAAGAAAAAGACATGTTGTACCGACCACAAATAAATGGTATTCTGCAGTGCGCAAGCAAGCGCGCGCGCAGGCGACGCGACGCCGACGGTGAGGGTGAGAGCGAGACAGAACACTGATTGAATCAATATTTACACACTGGAATTTTTCTTATTTCATTCATATCCAGTTACTGACTTGATGTCCGTACGTATTTTTCGGGTGACCACTGAAAATCAGCGCTGTGCTGTGGGTCCCTCATAGCACAGAATTATGCTGAGTGGAAGCCTTCTTGTCACAGTCATGACGTGCAGCTGCCAAATATTTATGTTGTTTATATTTTTGTTATTTGTATGCACGTGTCTCTGTGACAAATAAACCTTTTTTTTCTTTTCTTTTCTTTTCAGTGTGTAGCCTGTAGGGAAGTTGTGCATTCTTGCACAAAATGATTGTTCATGCAGGCTTGTCATGCTTGCAGTTACGTGTGTAGCCAGCTTAACACTTAAGTATAATCAAGTACACATAATCAGCCTATAATGTTCCCACTTCTAGGACACAGGCCTCTTCTGTTCGAGAGAGAGTGGGCTGTAATCTACCACGCGATCCCAGTGCGGGTTGGTAGATGTCAAGTGTCTTCGAGTTTTTGGTTCTAGGACATGCCGGTTTCCTCACGATGTTTTCCTTTACCGTTTTGAGAGAAGCGGCGATGACATAATTTACACAAATTAAAATGCCTGTCTGGGTTTAGAATCTACGACCTACAACTCGCACGTTGCGGCTGTTACCACAGGGCCACCAGACTGCCCTCCTGACTATAATCAAGTAATATTAATTAATTTATCTTTTTCAGCTATCCTGGGCAGAGTTCGTGCTACGCGGCATAGTCGAGGCAAGCAATCTCATCTTGGATACTGAATTGGAGAAAAAATTCCCAGCAGTCGAAGCTGTTATTGAAAAGATAAGGAATCTACCTTGTGTAAAAGAATACATCGCCACAAGAAAACCTTATGTACTACCTAATATAAATTAAAACTACTTTCTTCATTATGAAACGTATTTGGGATTTCGAATTTGGATTTTATTGTAATTTATCTAGTAACAATAAACAGCGAGATAAAAGGTAAATGTTGAAAAATAATGTGTTGTAAGATTAAATTATATTCAGTACCTATTATTTAAACTACAGTTAATTACTTCTATAATGTCCATCTCGGGCAAAAAATTATACATATTATTTCTATACATATCATATTATTTTGTGATCGACTGTGTAATAAAAACACAACGCCAGGTTTCAGTAATTAGTTTATTGTTGTTGTTGTTTGTTGTTTGTTGTACATTTCTCTTCCATCATCATCAACTGTCTAGCCTTTTTCAAGTGTGGTCGGCTTCCAGTCTAACCGGAAGACTCAAACTCAAAGCATTTATTTCAAATAAACCAATTACAGGCACTTTTTAATTGTCAAGGGGTCGGTCAGTCTCGCGCACATTTGGGAGTGGCGCGAGGAGGCGAAACGCCGGGGCGTTACTCCGCTGCCGCGAGAAATCGCGGCACAGCGGACAGAGCTCCGGCGGGATCTCATGGCGTCATGGAGAGTGCGATTGTCGCAACCCAGTGCTGGGCACGCCACTATTGCGGCGATAAGTCCCCTCTTTGAGGAGTGGCTAGAGAGGCGCCACGGCGTCCTCACCTTCCGCCTAACGCAGGTCCTCACCGGACACGGTTGTTTCGGGAGGTTCCTGTTCCGTATCAGGCGGGAGGAAACGCCCGGGTGTCATCACTGCGTGGATCGCCCGGAGGACACGGTTGAGCATACGGTGGAGGTCTGTCCGGCTTGGGCAGAGCATCGCCGTGTCCTCGTGGAGGCGATCGGCGGCGGGGATCTCTCGCGTCCGGCCCTAGTCCAGGCCATGGTACGGAGCGAGAGGGCATGGGAGGCCGTCACCTCCTTCTGCGAAGCAGTAATGCTCGCGAAGGAGGAGGCAGAACGCGTGAGGGAGAGGCAAATTTCGCGCCCTCACGCCCCTAGCCGCCGCAGGAGACGCCCTGGGCGTCGGGAATCGCAGGCCGATTCCCGGCCACCGTAGGCGCGGGCTTGCGGACGGTGAGCAATGGGTAGCTCGCCGTCCGATAAGGACCAGGCCCGGGTCGACGGCGCGTTGTGTTCCACGCGCGCCTCAAAGAGATGTCAGCAAGTGAAGGGGTCCGATAGGACCAATGCCTGCCGGGGTTGCGGGAAAGTCCGAAAGGGATACCGTGGCCCCTGGCAACGTAAAGGCAACGGAAGGAACACGGGTGGGTTTTAGTCAGTAAGAGTCTGACACGCCCTCCCGCTCCACCCAGAGCGGGAGAAGTTATTTGATAATTTCCCACCCAAAAAAAAAAAAAAAAAAAAAAAGGGGTCGGTCAGTCAGAAATATTAATATGCCCATTCCGAAGCGTAGTAGGTACCTATGGAGAAGAACGGGCAAGAAACTCCACGGACACGCTTTTAAATTTAAAAAAAAAGTTAAATCATGATGCAGTTGGATACCAGTATTTTACATAAAGTAACTGGGTTACGCTAGTCGGTCATTCTTCCGTATTTTGATTACTGTTACTGCGTGATTATTTGATAAATTTAGGTCATAAAAAGTCAAAATATGAACCTTGCTTGTTCACAAAATATGAAGGAAAAGTTAAGATTATTATAGCACTTTTTGTTGATGACTTTTTTGTGTTTTCTTGCTGTGTGACAGCAACTGAGCAATTAGTAAATGAACTGAGCTGTAAATTCAAGATCAAAAACTTAAGTCAGGTAAAACAATGTTTAGGCTTAGAGTCAATATTAATGAAAATGTTGATCAAGCTCAATATGAAGACAATTTACTAAGGAAGTTTAAATAAGACAAATTGTAAAAATGCAGAAACTCTTATGGAGATTGATTTAAAATTAGAAAAGTCTCAGAATGTTTTTCAAGATTATCCAATTAGACAACTAATAGGAAGTTTAATGTATTTTGCAAATTTAACCAGCCCTGATATTGCTTATAGTGTAAGTTTTCTAACTTGTTGTGTTTAATAACTCTTATGTGAGGTTCACTGGAAGCATGCTAAAAGGGTGTAAAAGGTATTAAAAAAAAAACAAAATCTAGTTCTGTGTTTTCTAAAGATATTTCTTGTATTGAAGGTTTGGTAGGTGCAGACTGGGGTTCAGATGTAAATGATAGTAAATCGTTTCCGAGATTTTGTTTTAAATTGTCACATACAGTGATGTCATTCGAATGTAGAAAGCAGAGACATGTAGCCTTATCCTCAACGGAAGCAGAATACATTTCTATGTCAGAAGCAAGTAAAGAGGCAATATACATATTTAAGAATCTACTGTAAGAGGTTGTAGGAAATTCAAAACCAATTGTTCTAGTTAATGATAGTCAGAGTGCGCAGGAATTGGTTTCAAACCAAATTTTTCATCGCAGACATATAGATATTAGGTATCATTTTGTCAGAGAAGCAGTAACCAATAATTTTGTTAAAATAGCTTATTTGGAGGCAGGTGAAATGTCAGCAGACATTTTGACCCAAAGTTTAGGTTCTGTTAAACACAATTATTTTATGAAAAAGCTTGGAATTTTGACTGTTTCATAGGTGTATTGTGTTTTATTTTTGTTAAGCGGATGTGTTAGTAATAACAAAAAGGGAAATAATAAAGCTTCCGAAAAACAAATTAACTTCCAACGATCTGTGGTTGTCTGTAATACTAACTATGCTGTGTTAAAATGAATTACCGAAAAAATTACCGAAAAAAAATATTGTATTTAACAAACAAACATGAGCTTATTCGAATTAAAATTCTACGAAAAATAATCTGTACTTGCAAATAATAAAAAATACCAGACTTCCGAAAAAAATACTAAGTTTCCGAAAACATATTATGTTCTGCTAAAATAATCGTTTTCTTAAGCTCTATAGAAACTAGCTTAATTTCTAATAACACGGATACACGGATACACGGACTGCGAAAACACGGAAATTTTAAAAATGATGAAAACATTTCTGCGAGCAACTGGGTGAAATAGGTTAGGTTAGGTTAGAACTGCGACCAACCACGCACGAGCCGAGCGAGCGAAGCGAGTGGTGCCGCGGCAGCGGCCGGCGAGCGCTACTTCCAAGCTCCTCGCAGAAATGTTTTCTACATTTTCAAATTATTCTTGTTTTCGTAAAATCCCTAGGGTTTTCGCGAAAATTAGAATTATCAAATCATCAGGGTGGCAGGTAAGTGGGTGTAAGTAATTAATGATATTGATTACAAGCACATTTTAATATTTCTAAGGAGTATCTATGGAATTGTATTTTTATAATGTTACAATAGTTTAACGTTTATAAAATGTATAAGGTTAAAAATTTATAATAGTGAGTTACGATGAAAATGACTAACTGTTATTTTCGGTAAAACTCAATTTAAGCTGGTGGAAAAATATTGCGTCAGCAAATGCTGTATAAAATTTTCGGAATTTTCAGTATTTTATTCGGTAGTTTCTTTATTCGTATTCGCATTTCAGCTGCCGGAAAATTAATATATAAAGCAGTCAGTTTCATATTTTGAGTATGCTCATAGTAAAAAAAAAATCGGAGCTTTTATTACTACCCTAACAAAAATATGTAGCTGCTAGCGCCATCTATTTAACATTGCAGGCATTACATATGAAGATAAAAGTCAGTCTATTTAAAAACTAGAATAATTATGTCTTTTATTAATTGCTCACACATGAAGTGACTGCATAAAGACTCTTAATATAATAATTATCCCATAAACAAGCTTCTGACCGCGACTTCGTCCTTGCGAAAATGTTCTAGCGTGATGTTAAATACCTTAAAGAATGCGCTTAAGTGCAAAAAGATTTTTTCAAATCCGACTGATAGTTCAAACAATCAAACAGCAAAACAGACTCATCAGTTATGACATTTTAATTATGTAATGTATTGTGAAATTAAATATTTGCAATTAATTAATTTAATCTGACACTGTAACGTTTATTGTGATAGCTGATGGAATATTATGACATTTTTTAATGTATTCTATATTTAAATATTTGCACACCACATGTAATGGTAGAATGTAAATGGGCCATATTATAATAAGATCATACTATTTTGTACACCTACATTTTGGCAAATAAAGTATTATCATTATCATTATCATCATTATCATCACCATCTTCCTGCCCTTGTCCCATGTTACTTGGGGTCGACGCAACATGTTTTCTCAAACTCAAACTCAAACTCAAAGCATTTATTTCAAATAAACCAATTACAGGCACTTTTGAATAGTCAAGGGGTCGGTCAGTCAGAAATATGAAGCTAGTCGCCCATTCCAAAGCGTAGTAGGTACCTATGGAGAAGAACGGGCAGCTCTTTTAAATAAAATAAGATGGTCACATAATATTGGTTACATCATTCAAGTTGAAGTTATACAAATGTGAGAACGATGCAAAACATTAAAAGCGTCCGTTAGAAATAAAAATATAAATTAAATTAAAATCGCCGTGGCAGCTAAGAGATGACCAGTCCCTAACTTCAACCTTCTTTTTCCTCTCCCCCCTGTCAACCGTTATGCTATCATTCAGTCCCTTCTCTTTCATATAATTCCGTACACAATCCATCCATCTTCTCTTTGGCCTTCCTCTACCACTTCATCCATCAACATTTATATTCATCACTCTTTTAGGCACAAGCGTTTCCTCTCTCCTCATCACATGCCCATACCAAGCCAAACGATTTCCTTTCAAATTTTCTGTCACTGGCGCCACTTTTGAACTTCCCCTTATATAATTATTTCTTACTTTATCCATTTTCGTCACTCCACACATCGATCTCAACATTCTCATATCCGCTGCATGCAATCTATTTTTCATTCGACTTCTTCATGCCTTATTACGAACTTAAACAAAAAAACAAACTCTTCAGCTTTATTATTAGTAAAGAGAAAGCAGTGAACAAAATAATATTAAAGGTAATGAAGAGGTAGGTATCGGACAGACAGCGTTCTCAATTATTTTGAGATAAAGTTTACCCAACAAACATTACAACTCTTTGTCAGCGACAACCGTTCAAGACTGCAAAATTAGTTTTGTTCTAATTACTTCTGGAAAGTTCCATTCCTTTGCTTTTCGATTCGTAAAGGTTTTACCAGAAATGGGTGGAAAAACAAGGATGAAATTAATATTGCGTTGTTTGTCGAAGTATACAAGCGCATCTTATTCTGACTATACTTACTAGGTTATTGATAAAACGCTAAAAACCTGTTAAGGGGTCATTGTAGTCATCACTATGAACATCTTTTATTATGAGACCAAACAAAAAATCGCGAAAAAAATGTTCCCTATATTTTGACGAGTAACAACGGACATAAATGTAGGGAACAGCTGATTTTTTTTAGCGATTTTAGGTTTGGTTCCCATAGCAAAAATTGTTCAAACTCAAAGCATTTATTTCAAATAAACCAATTACAGGCACTTTTGAATTGTCAAGGGGTCGGTCAGTCAGAAATATGAAGCTAGTCGCCCATTCCAAAGCGTAGTAGGTACCTATGGAGAAGAACGGGCAAGAAACTCCATGGACACTCTTTTAAATCAAAATATGGTTACATAATATTGGTTACATCATTCATGTTGAAGTTATACATGTGAGAACGATGCAAAACATTAAAAGCGTCCGTTAGAAATAAAAATAAAAACTAATTCAAACATTAAATTAAATTAAAATCGCCGTGGCAGCTAAGAGATGACCAGTCCCTACTGACGGCGCCCGTTCACGAACATGACGCATGGATTAGCACCATTCAGGTCAATTATTTTGATGGGAGCTAAATGATCCAACACACGCGCCACCGTCAGCGAGACATTAGAGTGAGCATGACATACTCTCAACTGCCAGGGCATTATGATGGTTCATTATGATGAGTACAATGACCCCTTAAGAGATTGTTAATGTTTTACCAATAACCCTGTATAATATCAGCCTATTATTGTCCCACTGCATGGCAATGGCCTCTTCTCATAAAGAGAAGGTCAGAGCATTGATCACCACGCTTGCTCAAGACGGGTTGGCGACTTCAGACATAAATTAACTATAAGTCCAGCCGGTTTACTCTGTAAAAACCTCAACGTGAAAATGTTGGTGAAGTGTGCTTGTAGTGAACTGTCATCCTATCTGACGCTAGGTATTGGAACTTTAATAGCATGAGGAACATGTTGTAAAGTACACTCATCCACCATAGAAAAGGGAGGATCCTCCGACGTGTCGTGTCTGGCGGGCAGCTGCCCGATGGTTTAAGTCGGGAGCTTGTATATATGTCAATCGCGCGGTAAACTCTAATTGCTCGATGCAGGATTTATGTGACGTCAGGATGTTGTGTGACGTCAGGCTTTTTCATGCGTAGTTCACATGTGGCGATGTTGATGCCGCCATAGAACTATTGACAGCTCACTTCAAACTCACTTCACTTATTTCTTCACTTTTGAACATCAAAATTTACTCTAGAATTAATCTAGTTGCCCCTTCCAAAATTTAGTTTCGCATGGAGAAGAATTATTATGGGCAACTTCTTGCCCATAATAATTCTTGACTCTATTTGAGTCTCTACTGTTACTCTTTTAAAATCTTTTACAATATTTTGTATACATTAATTATATTATTTTATGTGAAGACGATGCTCCTAGAATAAAATAACTAACCACCACAGGGAAAAAATACGTGCATAGTAACAGCAACTATGTGGCTTACAATCCATATATTTATTTTTAACGCAGCCCGAACTCAATTTAGTACCTTCCTCAAGCTTAAAAAAACTTTCCACCGGTTTATGAAAACAATTTCTTGGTGCGATGACTGTTTTAATAAGCTCCTTTGTTTAGGTATAGCGTTGCGGGAGGAGAGTTTTTGTGGTCATGTTTGTTGTATCTTTTTCGAGTTTGTTAATAAAAATTATGTCATTGCCACTACAGTGTAACAAATCTAATTTAATAAAAAATATAGAATATTGTATTGTAATGTCAAATAATGAAAAGCTTATTTCAAGGAAGACGGCAAAAAAAAATATGGTTTTACAATTCATATTCAACTTTTAGACTTCATAGGTATAGCTTGTCCACTCTGAAATGACGCGCCCCACTATCGCATTACCGCATTACCGGGTGCGTAAATGCAGTAGTGGGGCGCGTCATTTCAGAGTGGATAAGCTTTACCTACCTCACTAAACAGTTAAAATGTCAAGAAGAGAACATAAAAACTTGCCATAGACAAGTTCGACATGGCTTGGACACATTTCACCTAACATGAAAATCTACAGTATTTTGTCTGAATTAGAAATCAAAACTTAAACTGTTTTCTATGCTGTTTCACCGAATAAAAAAGGGAACATTTAATTCAGGCAAAAACCATACATAAAATAAAATTATTCCCACTAATCAATAGGTTGGACTCCATCCGTGCCCCAGCGTCGTACATCGCGTATTTTTTTTACCAAAGAACAAAAAGTCTCCCAAACTTCTCCTTAAGTAAGTCCCTTATTAAAATAACAGCATTCTACATAAGGGATGTAATATTTCACTCCCCCGCTGAGATTATCAACAGGTGTGTTAACCTCGTGGGGTCGGCTGGTCATCAAGTTGGTAGTTTTTTAGAAGAAAAATGAATTTGGTTTATTGACTATCATGCTCGCTTTGGCAAAGCTGGTAATGGATGAATGAGATTGTTCGAAGATGTTAGACTAATGCACGTGCATGAAACTGACTGCTGTATGCTAAAGATGAGGGGCTTTAGATAATTTTAATTTTATTTTCATTTATTGTTGACATAATCTACTCATTACAAATTTTATTAGTTGTATTGCAATATGTGGTTAGCTAGCGACCTCGACAATTGATCATATATTATTTTTGCCTAACTGTTTATTTATTCTTACTTCGATGGTCCTAGTTTATCATTATGACTTCAAGTTACAGCTTTATTAGCTATATGTAAGCGGGCACGCCCTTTATGCCTGGAGGCTTTTATTCGGGTATTAAATTTACGTTTTTAGTTTTAATTTTTGCTTGAGAATAGATTTAGATGATTTTGACGGTATCCAACATAACGTCAAAAAAAAAACTATACTCTAAATCTATACTCGCTATCGCGTGAGTTGTCATTATGGCAAATAATTTTATTTAATGTTTTATGTTGAGTAATGTAAATTATTTTGCATACTATTGTATAGAATCAATTTTTTTTTTAACTTTACAGACAGCAATGCGACTGGGGAGTTTGTTGTGCCACTTCTTCTTCCCAGCTAAAGCACTAGGAAGTGGTGAAGGGCAGGCGTTTTTTGGGGACTGACTTATGTAACTTTGACGTTCGAAAAGTGATGATTCTCAGCCTAGTTTGAATCAATGACTTTTGAAATTAAATTTTGAATTAAAACACGTATGTGAGTGCAAGATAGTGATCTCCGCCATTATGTCTGTTGACGATTTATAAAACAAAGTTAAAGCACCTTTTGACAACCCTAGAGTTCCCAGGTAGTGGCGACTGAAAGTTTTTTTCATTACAAGGATTCCTTGCTATGTAGGCGGCATATTACTCTACTATATATTAAGTATATGTTATGCTCTCAGAATAACAAGTATGTGGCGGAATCTACATTACTACTTGCGAACTACGCATCACACTGACGTCACGCAAAAACTTGCATCGCGCAAGCAGAGTTTACCATGCTACTAGCATAATATAAACAACGTCCCGACATCAATCTCATCGGGCAGTAACCCACCAGCCACAAAACCCGTCTGGTCGGAGGATCCTCTCTTTATTATAGAGCATGAGTGAACTTTACGCTTTGTTCCTCAAACCTCTATACTGGTACAAAAATGCTTGTGTTAGAAGTGGATGTCCACAAACTCAAACTCAAAGCATTTATTTCAAATAAACCAATTACAGGCACTTTTGAATTGTCAAGGGGTCGGTCAGTCAGAAATATGAAGCTAGTCGTCCATTCCAAAGCGTAGTAGGTACATATGGAGAAGAACGGGCAAGAAACTCCACGGACACTTTTTTAAAGCAAAATATGGTTACATAATATTGGTTACATCATTCAATTTGAAGTAATACATGTGAGAACGATGCAAAACATTAAAAGCGACCGTTAGAAAAAAAAAAAAACTAATTCAAACATTAAATTAAATTAAAATCGCCGTGGCAGCTAAGAGATGACCAGTCCCTACTGACGGCGCCCGTTCACGAACATGACGCATGGATTAGCACCATTCAGCTCAACCATTTTGAAGGGAGCTAAATGATCCAACACACGCGCCACCGTCAGCGAGACATTAGAGTGAGCATGATATACTCTCAGCCGCCAGGGCACATTCAAATCAATGAAAGACATACCCAGTACCTAAATGGTAGCTTTATAGTCGGTACATAGTACTCACAATACGACCAACTAATTCTAGGACTCTCGCTCGTCCGACGCCCCAGTCTAGGCTACTAATGTTATATTGGTTAAAGCATTATTTTAAGAAAAGCCAGATAGTACATATATATCTACATGAGTATACGTATGTGTTTCAGTAATCTATTGTTGGTACGAAAACCTTCATCATAGTTAGAACGTCGTCCTATTGTATTGTAGTATATATCGGAATGGTATCCGCAATTCCACGTCCAAGCGTGTATTTTGCGTACAGACCTTGTCAAATTATGCGTAGCAAATCGGTTCGCTTCGTTGGTCTAGTGGTCGTAAGCGCTACTGCTGATATGGAGTTCTGGGTTCGATTCCCAGGTCGGGCAAAGTGTTATTGGGTTTTTCCAATAGGAATTTCTCAGCAGCTGCCGGAGTCTTGATTTGTGCCCGGTTGATGGCAATAGGCTCGCCCCCTATTACTTAAACATAACTGGCGAATTGTGGGTGTACTGTAGGTACACCGCTGCCTAACCCATCGCGGAATACATGCGTAATGTTATGTTATGTAAATCGGGTCGTATTACATAAATTGACAAGTAACGAGCTTGTTTGTTCTTAATTCAGTCCTATTTCAACACAGAATTACCCCAACGCGACAATCACTAAAAGACGTAAAGATATAGTTTGTCGGCACTACAGATGTAAATACTCATTCACCAAACGATTTCTTTGCTTCCAAGGGCCACAATTATATAATAAACTCAATAGAAAATTGAAACTTTACTCTTTTACAACCTCGACCCTCAAAAAATCTGTGACAAACTTTCTACTTCCAAATAACTACCTGATGCAGAGCGCCTGCTTTTCTCTGATAATAACCCACCCTAAAGCCTTCCACCGAGAATATAACACACATTCTGCACCACCATTACCATTACACACAAGCACACACAAACACACACACACACAAACACACACACACACACACACACACACACACACACACACACACACAAACACACACAAACACAAATAATCCAAATGTCAAATGTATAGATTGTCATTTCTGATTTCTGCAATGGTTTTATGTTAAATAACACTTGTTCTGCCTGCAATTTCTTTTGTGAAACTGAATGAAACTGAATCTGATTAATACAAGTTATTTTATAACTTAGTAAGGGTGCTGGTTGCAACACCTAACTGTTTTGTTAACTAGCATAAGTCAAGTGTACCTACAGATGATACTATTTAATGTTAACACTGGTATTATTTGATTAAATAAATCTTAAATCTTAATGTGACAAACTCAAAAAGTAATCGTACGTAATGTGATCACACGTTCTTATCTACACTAGATTACTGAAACACTGAAAAACTCAAAAACAAAATGCAAAATGCAGTAGATCCATACCGCATCACTTGATCATATAAAAATGTTGGAGGAATGTTAGCGCTTGCCTCCAGTGGACTAGTTCAGAACTTCTGGAACAGTTTACAGGGCGAGTTCATTAAGAACGTCGCTACTTTGTTGTGTGGCGCTATTTCCAAGCGGAAGCGAGATGAACTAATTAGACGGATTCAAAGGAATATAATTTTTGATCTACACTGACGGGCAATATAAAATATCATCAAATATTCCTATAATCCTTATCATGAAATATTTCCGAAACCACGAAAGATAGCTTGAAGTAACAAGCATCATTCAAGAGTGTAAAATAGCGCATAAAAACACATATAAAACTGTTTTCAAGATTTTATTTACTTTATGTAGCTAACTTGTGTGGTTCAGGAGATATTTCGATTTTTTTGGCACTTTGCAAGTGGCTTTTTTATATTGCTCGACAGTGTATTTAATTATTTATTTGCTCTCACGCTTATCACACATTTTACGATAGATTTCTGTCGATTTTTGTACAAAAACCCTGTCAGGGCGCTGAAAAACACAATGTTGGTTTACTGTTAAGGAATATTAAATTAACATAAATTGAGCCAAAAATTATTTTAAAACAATACAACAAATTTCAGGAAAAAATATATGTATAGATTCCGTTATGATGTCTATTTAACACTAATAAACAATACACAATAACATACATACAGTCATATTTACCACACATACAGTTCTATTACAGCGGATGAAATTAATGATTTCGGAAAAGAATATACATTCTCATGTATAGGTTGGGAAACTGGCTATGAAGCGGTAACTTTTTCCCAAGGATTTTTACTACCAACTCCAAGTCCTCCTTTCAGGTTTGAATAACTAAGAACTGTTAGCAAAAGAATGAGGCAGTAATATCTCCTATCAATGTGTATGGGATACGTGGTTGTCATAGTAATTGTCCTCATGTCTGTTTTTCGATCATTGGCAATATTCAATGACAACCCATATTATTTAGTTTAAGTTACTAACAATAGTGATTTAAATACGAACATGTTACTAAACTGGAACAGGAACGTACCTCCGGGATAAAAGTAACCTATGTCCTCACCCAGGTCATGGTCTACCCGTTTGCCAAATTTCATTCAAATTCGTTTAAGCGTGAAAGCGTAACAAACAAATAAACAAACTCACTTTCGCATTTATATATTAGATAAGTTTAAAGTTATAAACAAATGAGATAAGTTCTGAACGGCACAGGCGAACAAAATAAATCAATCCTTATTCAACGTGGAGCACCACATTATCCTAAACATATGCACAATAAAGGTCGTGTCGTGACTTGCCGGTCTCTCATTACCGCTCATCTCCTCTATTAGTACCACCGATATCACAGAAGAAATACTTCACTTTCTATAAGTAAGGAAATGAAGTTTCACCCACTCGGGACTCGTTTAGACTTCGCTGTAATTGGACTTAACTTGGCATTGTTTGATGCCAGTTTTGAAGCACTCCTGTTTAGACTTGGGACAGTTTGTCGCTGATTTATACGACTTTCTAATTGGTTTCAAACGTGATTGATTCTGTGAAGGATGTAATGGAATTTCTTTAAAGTTTTAGACAAGACTACGTAATTCCTTGAAATTTCTTCATTCATGAGTTAAGATGCGAAAAAAGTATGTAAAACAAAAATGGCGATGAACTGGACAAATGTTAAGAGAGGAAAAAGAGAATGGGATCAAATAAATAACAAAGCAGTAGTAAAGGGATAAAAAAAGAGAAAAGGACGACAAGCGAAACATCGGGAAGACGACGTCAAAAGAGTAGCTGGTCCAGAGTGGATTCAGAGGGCGAGAGACAGAAAGAGGCAGTTATGTTTAAGTCCTATGTAATAGGGGTGAGCCTATTGCCATCACCGGGCATAAATCCAGCTGCTAGTGAGAAATTCCAGATAGAAAAACCCAATGACACTGCCCGAACTGAGAATCGAACCCAGGACCTCATGTCCAGCCGTAGCCGTAACGATTGCGACCACTAGACTAATGAGGCAGTGTATTGCAGTTTATTGTTCATACCGTAGCTCAGTGCTGCATTAGGCTTTGGTCTTCTATTTTCAATTAGTCAACGTTTGATCGACTGAAGGCAACGCACAGCGTCAGCGGTCAATACGTTCGTATTGGCCGACGACGCTTCAGTAATTGGTCGCGAGTGGTCGAGTGACACTTGACCTGACGTTACAATGTTTCGAAATAACTAAAGACGCGACGCAAAGCGTCAAGACGTTAACGTCGACCTCTCCAGACCCACCATGCCTTCTACCCCTGGGGGTAGGGTGGGACTGAACCATACCACCATAGTAGTGTTGGGATTTTAAAAATTGTAAAACAATATCGGTCCAAATACAAATTTATTATTATTTAACTTAAACTAAAAACATTTCCAAATATAACCTATGTTCGAAGTATGATAGAGACCACAGCAGTAAATTTCTATAGTAAACATCGTGACGCGGCGTACGGCGTGATGCTGTTAGCGGCCCACGGCGTTTATAAATAAATACATAAAATTTCTTTATTTCAGACCATAAATAGTCCATAAATTGTTAGTGTGTTAGTGTACGATTTTATTCTTACGTGCTATGTTAGTATGATTAGTTCTTTATAATTATTTACTTATAGCTACCTCCACCCAATGCCTTTGGATGGGGCAGTCCGGTCTGCCAACAATCACTTTCAGGCTGCGGTGTAGTAGGAAAGCTGCTTTCTTTCGCATGATGGCGTGAAAGCCATCCGTATGAGCTTTACCGAACATACCCGATGCACTACAACGCCGCGGTAGCCGCAACAGCATCCTGAAAGCGTCATTGTATTGTACGCGTAGAGCGTTGTAGGCTCGGCGCGTATATGATACCCAAAGGCCGCCTGAGTAGAAGGACTGACAGAACGCTTTAAATAAATAAAGTCACTTTGACGTCTGCTGTACAACGAGCAAACCTTCGGGCAAGCATATTGCTCCTCACCGCCAACGAGAGGTATATAGGAGAGGTTTATAGGAGACCATATTCAAATTTAAATTTAAAATATTTTATTTCACATAAACCTATGTACATGGGCACTTATGAAACGTCAGAAGCTAGGTGCACGGTTCCAATTGATTGTTTCCTATGGAGAAGAGCCGGCAAGAAATTCCACGGCAATAGCCTTACATAAGTGCTGCCTGGTGTTGCTAATTTGGGTTAAACGAGTAATATTCATATTCATATCTTTATTTGCATTCCATAATGTTAATAACACAGATCTTAAAATAATAATGCTTATAGCTAGGTACAATTATGGACCCTGTAGGGCACAGCAAAAATGAAAAGTTATAGTTATACATACAAACACAATTCCAATTTAAAAAAAAATGTCAACATTGCTTTGAATTGATAAACTTTAAATTAAACATGTCAATTATCTTAAAATCATAATAAACTTAAAATACCTATTAATATATATATTATAACCAACTTTAAAGGCAGGTGTGGGTGATGTCAGTCTGAGTTAAATAAATTTTTTGTCATCCATGTATTCATTTAAGTTTTATTGCTTTTTTAATTAGTATTTCCTTAAGTTTATTTATAAATTTTTTGTTGCAAGTTTCACCCTTTAATGCGTCTGGTAGTTTATTAAATATTTTTATAGACATTACATAGGGACTATCTGAGTGCAATTTCATGCGCGATGACGGTAACATTATCATATTTTTAAATCTAATAGATCGGTCGCTATGTTCACCGCGGGTAATAAAGAAGTTTTTATATTTTCTAACAAATTTACATATTTCGAGTATATATATAGATGGTAAGGTGAGTAATAGGTATTCGCATCATTATCCACAACCCGTCTTCGCCGACTGCTGGGCTAAGGCCTCTTTTTGCTTGTATCTTACGCATCTCCAGCCTCACTTTTAACCACGATGATAACAATATTGCTCATATATCCAATCAAAATATTACGATACTTTTGGAATGATCTCAATTTTTTCCTCCAAGGGTTGTCTTTTGTTTTGATCTTGTCACGCACAGTTTTAACGTATATTGAAGATGGTTTGACCTCAACCGGTATTGGTTCCGTTACGTGACCCGCAGCTCCTGAATATTGTCAGAGGTCATACAGTTATTTTGTCTCTTGTAGTCTGTTGCTGATTAATTTTAAATCTATTTGTCTGTCATACCTTTGTTTATAACATCGTCGTTAAGTGGTTGACGATTAAAGTTCTCTTCTAAGAGAGGGCTAAAGGAGGGCACAACATTGAAAAACGTGCTTCTTTGCAGCGTGTTAGCTATTACAGTTTTTCTTCACTTAGTTAGTGACATCCAAGATGAATTTAGAAAATACTCATTTCATTAAATCTTAAGATGCATCAGTAGAGATTTGAAGAACATTCTCGTGTTTTTACCTCCTTTTGAAGGACATATTATCAGCTAAACTAAAAAATTACTCTCTCAGCTGTAATCTAGTAGTACCTATTTGTGTCATACTACTTTGTACCCATATATTAACAGTTACAGTGGAACTATAATCTAGTTAAGATAAGGAGAATTGCATAACTAATTCTTTTGCAAGTCTCCAATAAGTGTGAAATCAATTACTGATCTTATTTCATGCAGACCATCTTACCATCACAATGTTATTCTGTCTGTCATCTCAATGATGTCTCTTAGCCATGTGAAAACGAATTTGTTTGTGTGCTATTTAGTTTTATTTCTAGTAATTAATGCAGGCAAGTGATTTATTTATTAACAAGCGGCTTCGCCCGCGTGATATATTTATCCTATACTATTAAATTTATATATATATTTCTAATCACATTCTCGATAACGGCTCTAATGATTTCGATGAAAGTTGTAATACGGGTTTACGGTGCGAAAAATCGATCTAGCTAGGTCTGAGGGTCTCAGGGTCTCAGGTGAAAATAAAATAGAAAGGTTAAAATACCGAAAATAGAAAGGTGAAAATAGTCTGGCATGAAAATCCGTTCAGTAGTTCCAGAGATGTTCGCGAACAAACAAACAGACAGACAGAAAATAATTTAAAAAATCGCTACATTATGTTCTATTACTATTCTTTGGTTTGGCTCCCTTTCTTTTTTTAATACTTTTCTTCAATGTACAAATACTGGATTCTACTGTTTTATTATATTTATAGATATTGTATTGATTAGCTAGTAGCTGCCATCATTCGAAATATTGGTGGAAAGTGGTTTTAATGGTAACTTTTAAAATAAGACTAATTGGAAAAAAAATAGTTTTTATAAAAAAAATATTTTTATCCATCAACCGTGACTTTTAACTAATGTTTTTCATTGGAATTGGGATATCAAGTCAATAACTTTTAAAACTGGTGTATTATTTTTTAACGTTAATAGCCATTTAACAATATTTATGGCTCTTTCTCTTCTTTTAAATGGTCTTTATAATCTTATCAAACTGTTTAATTTTAAGTAAACGTATTTTTAATAAAGACTTAATTTTATCATGAACTTGTTGGAAAGAAAGAAAGTAACAGAAATAAATAAAAATGCGTTTTTTGGCATAAGACCTAAAATAGATGCTCAGCATAATATCAGATGACAACACAAGGACATCGTCAATGTTATCAATGTACTAGTTTCTGCCCGCGCACTAAAATAACAGCCACATTTTCCGCCCGCGGTTTTACTTCGTTTTCGCTTAGCATTCTTTCTGAATTTTTGCCTTTTTGCTCGGCTCCTAAAGATCATAACGTGATGTTAAATAGCCTCACCTACCACAAAAATTGGGCTATCAAATGCTAAAATATTTTTTGATCCGACTGGTAGCCTGATATTAGCGCGTGCAAATAAACAAACAAAAAACAAACTCTTCTACTTTGTTATTAGTATAGATTATGTCAGAATTTACCATTTCATGAAATGGCCAGCTAAGATTGGCCATATCGTTTAAACGTCAACGTTTAATGATATGTCAGTCGACGTTTAGCCATATCCATTAATGTAGGGTATCCATGGTGTAAGGTGTAGTAAAAATAGCCAAGTAACTGCGACCAACTTGGAAGTACCGCGCGGTTGGTCACAGTTCTAACCTAACCTAACCCATTTGGTCGGGGGGCCATATAAGGGGCGTAAATTTTTAATTAAAAAAGAACTAATTTTAAGTTCTATGTTGCATCTCACGCCGCAGCAGCGGCCGGGGCGGGCGCTACTTCCAAGTTGATCGCTTTCCATAATATCATTTTTGGAAACCCAATAAAAATCCATTGACTTTTTTTGCGTGGTCACCCTACTTTATTTGATTTGTTGTATGCGGCCGCCATGATGCACTACAAAAACAAAGCGACATCAACGCTTCTACCGATGGATAATCTAACTATTTTACGATATGATCACTAATGTTTGGCCACATCATGAAGTAGTCGTGCGTTTAACTGTTCGTATCGTTAAACATTGAGTATTCACTGATCTGGCCAGGCCACATCATGATGTGACCAGTGGTCGATGTTCATTTCATGAAATACATATACCTATACAGTAGGCGCTCGGTAATCTGGCGCTCACTAATCCGATACGTCCTATAGTCCGGCGTTTTCTAACTTAGCTCTCCTACCATAGATATCCGTCTCCTACTCTATAATAAGAGGTTCAATACAAAAGTGCCGGATTACAGAGCGCGCGCATTGATTGTTGTCGTTCTGCAGTCCGGTCCGATTCTACGAGTAGGAATTATTACGTAAACTTATAAAGATTTTTTACTTTGCAAATCTGTGATAAAATTATTTCTTATTAGCTAGCTGACATTTCCTATAGAAATCCAATAATCCGGTGTTTCCAATAATCCAGCATCGGCGAAAAAAATATCGGATTACCGAGCGTCTACTGTACATAGTTATATATATGTATATATAAGTATAGCTTTTAGCTGTATTTAATTTTAACAGTAGCATAAAATAATAAAAACTATGCTAAGCCACCTTTGTGATGTTTTAAATTTTCTTTATTTTCAGTTGCCGCGATTTCCCTGGACTATTACTTCGGCAACGACGGGACTTTACGTTCAGCTCGCAACGTTCTTAAAGATTGTGGGACACCAGCAATGAAATATAATTGCTATCAAAAATGCGGACAACACCATGCGTGCTTATTGGGTCAATGTTTTTGTCTTAAAGTCGGGTCTTCGCCTAAAGAAGGTAAGTATTAGACAATGCTGTCTCCACCTTTTATATTACTGTGTGTCACAGTAATATAAAAGGTGGAGACAGCATTACGACAATAAATTAAACTGCGTTTATCTAATGACGTTCTCAGTCTGCATACGAATATTCAATCAAATATATCCAATAGTTTAGTCACTATAGCTAGTCAAAGATTGGCAAAACATAGTCGGCCCATCACTACTATTTAGTTTGTTTGAAAAAATCACTTTCTTAATTTCGATTCTAGGATTTATTTGATGGTTCCAAAATACCCTTAAGCATTAGTATTGCTAGTGTTTCCATCTATTGTCGTATTGTTGTATCCACATTGTATAAAGTATTTCTTCACCATCATCATCATTTTAGCCGAAAGACGTCCACTGCTTCACCGGTTCTGTGCTTCCCGCATCCAGCGGATTCCTGCAGTCTTCGGTCGTTCGTCGGACAAGGTCATCGGTCCACCTTGCGGAAGGCCTTCCAACGCTACGTCTTCCAGTACGCGTTCGCCACTTCAGAAAATTTCGGCCCCATCGGCCATCTGTTCTGCGAGCAATGTGCCCTGCCCACTGCCACTTAAGTTTAGCAATTCTTTGGGCTATGACGGTTACTTTGGTTATCCTGCGTATCTCTTGGTTTCACGAGTATTTACTGATAGATACATAAATAGAGATGATGACTAAAATATTTTTTTTGTCCGTCTTGTAGATTATAAAAAATTACGTACACGTATTTTTTCTTTTTTTACGTTATCAAAAGATTACGGTGATACATTGAGTTAAAATGTGCCATGACGTCACTAGTATGTAAGTTTTATACTTACTTGTGACGTATCAACCTCCACTCTCCAACTTTAATGCGTTTTTATCAAATTCATTTTTTTTTTATAAAGCAAAAAATACGGGTCTAATATTTTTTTATTATCTAACTGACGGACTAAACAGAACTTCTTTTTTTTGACCCAGGCATTATCCCTATTAAACTTGTATCTTAGATTGAAAATGATTTACCACCTCAACGGCTATCAAACGGAAGCTTCAAAACTAAGGGATCCATGATCGATTAGTTGAAAAGCTGCCTTCTTAAATCTTTGCAAAGTCATAAATCTTTACATGTGCTCATATAAAAAAAAACAAAGATCAAAAACCTTAAGATCTGCCAAGCACCAGTCGTCCAGTGCAAATGCATGTTGACTGCATTTATCAATCATTGAAATAGTTTTGTTGATGAAGGTAGCAAAGTAAATGAAGTAGTAGGATAAGTAACCGCCTCTGTGGTCAGCTGTCTGAGACCCAGAGGTCCCGGGTTCGATTCCCAGTGGGGGCAAACTTTTCTGCTCGGTTTGGTTGGACAAACCTTACCAGGGTATGTTCTATGTCCGCCTGGCTAGCTACCACCATCTTGTCTAAGTCTGTTGCCATAACAACTATGTTAACAGCATTGTTGTGTTTCGGCAGTTAGAGGTAAGATAGCTAGTTCCACTGTGGTTAAGGATTCCGGGTGAAGCTCGCTTCCACCTTCAGGCTGATCATCACTTACCATCAGGTAAGATGCAGACCAAGAGCACATCGGTAGTGGTAAAAAAAAAAAAAAATTCTAAGTTTTCTGACACGATTATAGGCGACGACGCTTACATCTAGAAAGGTATTGACTGCTGATTACGCTACAACGTCTCGTCTTAAAATAATAATAAAACCTCTCTTCTTTTGGTTTTAGATGAAGATTTAACAGGAGAAGAATCAAGTGTAGAAGATAATACAGGGGGAGAATTTTTTGACGAGGAGGAGGAGGACACGCTGGAATCTCGTAAGGCAATATATTTTAAATCTTCTGTAGCTTGAGTTTTTTAGTAATTACTGGTGATTACTTTTCCTTGTTTTTTTTTTTCTTCTCATTAATATTTTTAAGAGCACGCATTGATTACTTTTCTATGTATAAAATAAATTTATTTTTTCACCTCGGGGATTTCTTTTTAATAACCACATCTGGGAAACTCTTGGCCTTCATCTCACCGGATGGTAAGTGATGGTGAAGCGAGCTTCAACCGGAATCCTCAACCACCGAGGAACTGGCTATATTACCTCTAACTGCCGAAATACAACAATGCTCAAATGCTGTAATATTCTTTCTAGGATTCCGTTTTTTTTCGAGAAATGCTATCGAATACAAACTCATTTTTGCCTTCAATAAAATCAGTACCATGCATGCATAAAAATATTTATCGCATTTACGAAACCCTTTACTGTGCATTCATCACATTTTGGGTACAATTTGGGTAATAATATTAAGATCGTTAAATAATTCTATTTAGTTTATCTTTGGCATAAAACAATTATTATTCTTCTGCTTTTAAGAAGGCTGCCTAATAAGGTGTCACTGTCTGGCATTTACAAAGAATACCAACTTCCTTGAAATCTTGTTTACTATTGATTCCTCATGTTACGGAATACTCAAATTTCGTATAAATTGATTCCTACGTCAGAACTTGATTTAATGAAAACTATCAATTTCAATCAATTGACGCATTAATAAACGAAGTTACACAATACAGGGGGATCGAAAGGTAATTTGTTACTCGTCTTTTGGTTCCACCGATTGGCGTAAACAAATAATGTTTGATAGGGAAAAGGATGTTTCCTTTAAGAGATATTAATGAATATTAATTGATTTTGAAGGGAAAATAAAGTAAAATCAGACTTCCTCTGTTTGAGTTGTAGGTACAAATAACGTGTACATTGAAGCGATCATGATGGCTATCTAACTATTTTTTTAACAAGTTTTATAATCATATTAATTTGAATCTTCATTTTGTAGGTATCCTTAAACTCTTTTCTTTACAGCTATCGGTAATAGGGACAATGACAAATGAAAATGATTGTCCTTCGGGTAGGTTATTAAAAAATATTGGCCACATATTGTTTCTTTTTTTACGTAATCAAAATATTACGGCGATACAATGAGTCAAAATGTGGCATGACATCAGGCCTTGGTAGATTTTTTACTGAATTGTGACGTAGCGAGTACCTGTAGTGCGATTCTGTAACCATCTCACCATGAAAACTTAGGTGAAGTGAGCTCAGTGTGAGCTGTCAGTCCCTAGCAGAAGGTGGAATGACAGCTCACTTCACCTAAGTTTTCACCGTGGGATTATTACAGAATAGACCGGCTACTCCCAACTTTAATGCGTTTTATCTAAGTATTTTTTTAATGTAAAAAAAAAAAAATTGCTATGTATACTTATATTATGCATACTACCAACACTGTTATAATGTTACTGTTCTGTTAATTTTTTTGTATGTACTGCTGCAGAAGTACAAAATAAAAAAATGCGCCGAAATTTATGAAGAACTCAAATCGAGGCTTTACTTAAATCAAGCCAATACACACTTGCTGATTATTTATTTTTTTAAATATTGCCCTTCTTTGTGACAGTTGGGTAATAAAAATTCGCCTTCACTCTGCTAATATATTTTTTGCAATTCCATAAACAGCGTCTAATGAAGAATCATACAATGTCGACGAAGAATTATTAGATCGACCAGGTCTGAGGCACCACATCGCTCATTTTTGCCCCAACCTGGACAAAGCCCGGCAATGCATCAGAAAATGTATGAAGCTTGGCTTACCAGCATTCTGCGGGAAAGACCACAATTGCTACTGCGGCCATAAGTACGAAAATTCAGGAAAAGATCGAAAAATAGAACCAGACGTAATACGTGATCAGTTCAAAGACTTGTATGAAAAATATTTTGGACCTAAAAATTAAACACGAGAACGAGGAATAGAATAGAATAGAATTACGCACTACACAGCAATATCCACTACTAGTAGCATGACTGGCTGCATGGCCGCAGAAGCTCCAACCATGAAGAAGATTTGGCCACAACTAAGTGTAGTGTGCGGTCCCAGTTTTATTCATGAAATATACTTGTAATGGAATTTTGTTAGACGAGTTCTTAGTTCCAGCCATTTATGTTGTATATTTTCCATGTCAGTATGTATACAAGGTCCCGTTAAAATAGATGGACAAATTTTAACACAGCATTCAGTACGTCTAACCAAAGATATTCAAGCGAAGAAAAAACACTGATTACAGTGATTTTATTTTGACTTAAAATAATAAATGGCATTGGGTAACCAACATATTTAGTGTATTTTCGTTAGCAGTTTTTTTTTTTTGTAAGCATCTAATGCTTTTCTTAGTATTTTTTTACCATTGTCCTTATTTTGGTGGTCTGAATGGTTTCTAAAATTTTGTCCATCTATTTTAATGGGACCTTATATATTACACATGTCAGAAATGAAGTTTTGAATTAATTAATAAAGTATAACTAAAATTTATTTCATTAATACTTCCATCCTTTTTTAAATCTTAAAAATGTTACCTGTATTCTAATACAGGAATTTTTTTTATCAAATAAGGAAAAGTTTATATTTAAATAAATTTTTAAGAGACAGTCGTTAAGAGGCCGTGCACGAAATCGAGTGATTTTGATCAATTTTGTTCAGTAGTTGTGAGAAAGGGAAATATAATTTAAACAAAACTATTTGTGGTTTGAAAAGTGGAGTTCTTTGTTTTGCATGTGGGTGAAAGGGATTTTTCAAATAAGTTAAGTATTCATGGAAACTGACAAATATTTGCAACAAGTTTTCCAATAAATGACGCGAGACTGACGTTTGATCACTTTTTTACAAGAAAGTGCTTTAGATTTTGAACTTTTAAAAATATCATCAACATCGTAATATTGGTCTACTTGTACGTGGCTCAACAACTTTGTTCAACTTCGATACAAAATACAGCAGAAAAAAATAATGTTGAATTTTTTAATTTTTTTAAAATTCTGTTATTTATGTATTTTTTCCTATTATTAAGCAAACCATATCAAGAAATTTAAAAATCACACATTAGTCTTCAGCTATCCTTGAAATAAAATCAAAATTTTATTTTATGATTATACAATATATTCATTAAGTAAATCAAAGGCGAAATAAACCATATCTTCGAGAGTGCAAAAGTGATGCAACTATTTGGTGCTGTGACTGACACGAATGGTTGAGCACCACGAAAACTGTACTTTTATACTTACACAGACTTAATGTTCCAATTATTTTAAGCTTTCTTACAATTAGATAGGTTATTGACGAAAAAGGGATTTTTTCGGGCACGGAGCCTTAATATTCCCCTTGAAGCAAAACAGGATTGACAATTTTATTATACCTAAGCTGTGCTAGGTCGTCTTGTTTGGGTCGGCGAACTAGGGATCAGCATAACAAAGTATGGTCAGACCAAGGTGAGTGCAGGCAGGCTAAGGAGCCCTTTAATCGATGGCCGCCTCACGAAACAGGTTCTCCGATTAACTAAACAACAGCTGCGTACGGTTACAGCAGCTACAACTGGCCATGGGCCATTTAATAAACACCTCTTTATCATAAGAGTCACAGACAGTCCGCTCTGTAGGGCCTGTATGGAAGACGACGAGACAGCAGCTCATGTGCTGTTAAACTGCCCGGTGGTCGCCACTTACAGGGCAAAGTACTTCGGTAACCCAGGTACCCTACGCGAGATTGCCAATAACACCAAGGCGTTGCTGGCCTTCTTTGAGGCGCTGGAGTGGATCGAATAACCGATTTTTCCCACCCGTACGCAAAATATGCGCTTTGACCTGGAGTTGCGGAAACCAGCCCGTATTACCTATTATCTATTATTAGGTCGGCATGAATAGATGGATAGTGTCTGTTAAAATTATATCTTTTTACTAAATGCATATGAAAATATATACGGTACCTAATAATAACAAAAAAACAATTTAAATAAATTTTATCTGTCTGTTTGTTCCGGCTTATCTCCAAAACGGCAGGACCAATTTTGACAGGACTTCCACAGACAGCTGCTTAGCTGATGTTATAAGGAGTAACTTAGGCTGCATTTGTTTTAGAAAAAGAATTAGGGTCCACACGTGGGCGAAGTTGCAAACAGCAGGTAGTCGAATATATATTTTGCCGCTCGGCTGTGCCGAATCATGCCGACTTGAACAAGTGAGTAGCACGCCTAACCCGAACACCTACGTTATATTATGTATCAAACTTTTTATAAGTCGAAGGATTCATCTCTCGGGCACCAGATGCGGTTCCACGTGAGTAATGATGTGGCAGACGCGGCACGAGTTTAATTTATACGAGCTGATTAATATTTGGGGCTATCAAGTATGGAATGGTTCTCCGGTGGGAGCTAAGAGAGGAAGTATGTGTGGTGTTAAAATTGTACAAATTTTTAAGCATGCTGTAGTTTTTGAGGGAAATAAAAAATAAAGAAAACATAGAAAGATTACTCTGTAGAAACAAGACGCAGATAAAAAAAAAAGAAGATATACACTGAATAATACAAAGTAGCCAACAGCCTCGTATTCAAAACCTTTAGCAGCGAAGCTTTTAATTTAAAATGTACACTTTCTATACAGGATTTTAGGTTAAACGAGGGACATATTTTAGCTGTGCCGATCATAATTTAAGGAACGGCAGTTTTTTTTTTTCATATTTCTGGTTTGGTCCCGTAGTTAAAGTTTCATGAGTATTATACTCTTTTAAGTATGTTCCTCGTTTAACCTAACAGCTTGTAGTTTGTATAATTTTTTTGGGTATTGGATTATGTTTGTTTAGTTTAATCTAGAATTTAGTTTTGTAAAATTTGGTTAGCTCTGAGGGGATGCCGTGCAATATTTGACAAAATGTGATGTGATGTGTGATTTTATAACATGTGTGGTACAACTATTAACCTGCACTTAAAATGTCCTGTAAATTATTTTATGATACGGGCGACTATCAGTTTACATTTTTTTTTCCTTTTTTTTGAATACATACTTTTTATCTACACTCATATTATAATAAAGAAAAAAGATTTTTATTTTTGTTTGTAAAGAAAAGAACTCAAAAACTACCTATTGAACCGATTTAAAAAAAAAAAACTTTCACCAGTAAAATGCTATATTATCACTGACTAACAATCAATCTGCCTAGCCTTTTCCCAACTATATTGGGGTCGGCTTCCAGTCTAATCGGATGCAGCTGAATATCAGTATTCTACATGGAGCGACTACCTATCTGACCTCCACAACCCAGTAACTGGGTAATACGATAGCCCTTGGTGAGACTGGTTGTCAGACAGTTTGGATTCTGACGACCCGTGACGACTGTCAAAGATCCACGAATGCCAGCCGGGACCAACGGCTTAGCGTGCTTTCCGAGGCACGGAGGAGTCTCGGTATGTAAAGATGGTCACCCATCCACAGACCAACCCCGGTAAGCGTAGCTTAACTCACTTATCAATGAGTACACGATTATGGTAAAAAAGCGGACTTAATAAGACGACCTTAAATATAGAGAGGGAGCGCAGGGCTCTGTCAGCCCGTAGTTTCGCCCGCTGTACGGACCAAGTCAAAATCACGCTATTTAAAGCGTATTGTCAGAGTCTGTACACAGATGGTCAATGGGTTAGTTATACTAAAAAATCCCTAGACACTCTGCGCGTCCAATACAACAACATTTTCGGGTTGATGTTGGGACTTCCTCGTTTCTGCAGTGCCTCCGAGATGTTCGCGCAGGCTCATACTGACGATTTCCATGCCGGCATTCGGAAAAAAGTTGTGTCAAATATGAGGAGGGTGCGGGGGAGTCACAACAGCATCCTGAAAACAGTAGCTGAAGATGTTCCTGCACCTGTGTTGCACATCAAAATGATACAGACATTCCAAAATAAGGTACTTAAGAGCATTGTTAACGCACCGTAGTATATAAGAAATGACGACCTCCATCGTGACTTAAAAATGGAACCCGTCACCAACATAATTACAAAATTTGCTGTGTCCCACGAACACAGACTCCACCGTCATGTGAACGTCGAGGCAATTCAGCTGTTAGACAACACGAACATAGTGCGAAGACTAAAACGAACAAAACCCTTTGAGTTAGTGTAGTGTAAAAAGTGTAGAAATAATAGTGACAATGACACACATAATATAACACATGAACAAAGTGTTTTTATTATTATATCAGACGCTAAGAAAGTGAATCGGACTTGTGTAAAGTGCAATAAACACTATTCTAAGTTTTAAAATATTTATCACGTAAAAAATTAAGTTAAATTTAAATTGCTTATTAGTCTTAAAGGCTAGATTGTAATTGATTAGTAGGAAACTGGTTCTTTCTAATAAAGCATAAAAAAAAAACCTGTGTTGAGGCATTTCGTTCGTCTGGTGATTTCTAGGAAGGTATCTCCCTATTGGTTATCTTGACGGGGCGGGGTGTCTCAGCACAGGGGTATTTTTAGGATGATCCTTTTTAATTGTAAGGAAAACAATAAGAACGTTAGGACTACATATTATTAACATATGCAACAGTTTGGGGTAGATGCGGATGTAAGTAGTAACCAAATTTTTAAGTTATTTTTGTAAAACTAACCCTTGGATCTAGTTGTCCCAAAATAAATATATTTGAATTTGCATTTAATGTCCTAGGCGGCATTCTCCACCAGTCAACCAAGAGTGGTAAAAATATAACGCAGGTGCATTGTTTGTACGTCGAAAAAAAATATTTAAAAAGTGCGTGTGCATGTCAGCTCCGACGCACGACTGGAGTTTAATGTCTTTGAATATCCAATAGGAAAAGAGGGTAAATAAACGCATCAATTAAAAAAAAAAATACTGCCTAAATATCTAGATCGAAGTGTGAAATATGTAGGTAATATGTTAAAATTTGAATCTATGTTATTTACAAATAAAACAAATGTTACGCTTGTATAAAGGAGTTGGGAAATGGTGGACCCAAATGTAACAAGTAGAAGTATGATTAAAAAAAATTGTTATATTTTTTTTATCTTAGAATATAAAAAATCTGCTCAATTTTCAATCTGGAAGCTGAGAATAAGAGAAAGATAGTTTTTGTGAGATTATCGATTAATTGAGTAATCGATTACACAATTACAAAAATAAAAATTTCGCATTAGGTAATTACCTAATGCGAAATTTTTATTTTTGTAATCTCAAAGTAATTAAATGCACTATAATTTATATACAATATAGTGCATTTAATTACAGTCATATTAATAAATAAAATATTAATTAATTACTGGATATACTATTATTATCAATTTCATAACGATTTAAATTATTCTTATATTTTTAGTCCATGACACTGGGCATGAAAGCTGACTTACATTTTTCCGATAACTTTTCATTTTCGACGACCACTGCTTTGTCTTTTACGGATTCTGACCCTGCCTACCTTGCACGACCCCTTTTTTTTTTTTTTTTTTGGGTGGGAAATTATCAAATAACTTCTCCCGCTCTGGGTGGAGCGGGAGGGCGTGTCAGACTCTTACTGACTAAAACCCACCCGTGTTCCTTCCGTTGCCTGTACGTTGCCAGGGGCCACGGTATCCCTTTCGGACTTTCCCGCAACCCCGGCAGGCATCGGTCCTATCGGACCCCTTCACTTTTTGACATCTCTTTGAGGCGCGCGTGGTTTTTGTTTACCCACATTAATTATTTAAGTAAAATTGAATTTGCTTGATTCCGGAAGTTGTTTCGGTTGTGATTCAAATCATAAAATTATTGTTAAAACTACTTTTACACCATTTAATTATTATGATATTTATAATTATAGTTTTTGATACAGTTATATCGCTTTAGTTCAGTAAATTAAGTAAAGAATGGATCAGATGATCAATTTTGAACACGTGTTCTTTGTACCGACGGCTCGATGACGCCACTTGTTTGTCACTGCGTATAAAAGCTAGAGCCCAACCGCTTGGGG
This sequence comes from Xanthia icteritia, assembly GCA_949128155.2. Lineage (NCBI taxonomy): Eukaryota > Metazoa > Arthropoda > Insecta > Lepidoptera > Noctuidae > Xanthia > Xanthia icteritia. The sequence continues at coordinate 5,636,413 of OX421942.2, read as the reverse complement.
GGCATTCTTTGTCGAGCCTTCGGACCGAGCAGATCACCGGTTAAGTATATTCTTTCCTGTTTCTTATTGTTGCATATGTATGACTATAAATATAATATTGCTATGTTGTATTTCTCCTAAAATATGTGTGAAATAATTGAATAATGGTATCAGTTATACTTCTGATATCGTTATATATGTGTTAATTAAATTGTACTGGTTTATTTAAAGTTAATACTGGCCAATAATTAATAATTTGTCTAAAATAAATATTTGCTATTATTTTATCCTTATTTTTTATTTAAAATGGTTTATTTAAAATACTTTCCATTTATTAATCTTTATAAATCATAAGAAAATACTTGTCATAAATGAATCTTAATTATACTTTGATACATCTTTATTATACTGAAATGGTATATTTAAAAATAAATACTTGTCATAAATTGCTTGAATATTATTTTCTTAGTATTAACCGTCCTATTCCTAACAAATGGTATATTTAAAAATAAATACTTGTCATAAATTGCTTGAATATTATTTTCTTAGTATTCACCTACCCTATTTCTAACATCAGAAGTGGGATAACGAATTCTAACGTAGTATTAATAACGGTATATTTTCAGGTACCTATATAATATGGATCAAACAATCCTCGAAGGGTTACTTACCGCCATCCGGGATGCCCTTTCCAGCAACAAACGACAGGATGACGTGGAACTGCCAACGTTCGATCCATCCACCAGTGACAACGGCGCAGCCGTATGGTGTGACAACGTTGACAAGCTTGGAGAAGAGTTTGGATGGAGCGGTATAGCTAAAGTCGCAAAGATTCAGCGGATTCCTAGTGCGAGTACGCCAGGGAAAAAATCCGATTGTTAAAAAATACTAAAATAGTTTTTCTGAAGCTCAACTTATTGAATTAGTGTTACATCTATACTGGCCCGCTAAGACGCTGGCAACACTGTCGGCGTGCCCTCACCACTGTCAAGCCCCTCCACGCACGTCAAGGCGCCATGACGGGAAATGGCGCATAAAATAGGCTTGCACGTCATTCTCGCCCCTTTTTTTCCACACCAGCAACTGACCTGGTCGAACCTCCGTCAACTTTCTATTTTAGTTCCATTTTTTTATTGCTGTTTGTGCTGGTCATATTAAAACCCGATAAGTAAAACTAATCTTTTGATTTACGTTGTGTATAGTTAATTATTAGTGATTGTTAATTTGCTTTTCGTGTGACTAAATTATAACGGATTTTAGTTTAAATAAGTTGCTGTGATTTTGTTTGTTAAATATCTAATTAAAATTATTTACTGAGGTTGTCTGGATTTCATTTATTGTAAGCCCTGTGTTAAATCATCTGTTACAGTTTCAGAAGTGGGATTACTCCGCTCATCATGAAGAGGCAGCGAGCTAGACGCAGTAGCAGTGAATCTGACGATTCTGATGTGCAAGCCGCAGCAAAGCGGGCAGTACCGTCTACCTACGGAGAGTCGTCGAACAGTAAGCTAGAACAGTTGGTAAACGAAAAAATTGAAGGTATGATGGATAAATTCTTTAGCAGAACGCGTGAAATGAGAAGTGACAGTGTTAAAGGCGACATAATAATTCCGTTATTTGACCCGGATGATAAAGATAATAACGTGTTTGTTTGGCTGAAGAAAATCAACCAGTTGGGTGATATTTATGGCTGGGATGAGGCAAAGCGCTCGTATTACATGCAGACTAGATTAGATGGCTCAGCTAGACGTTGGTATAATAGGCTAGATAATTATGATCTTACGTGGTGCGAGTGGCAGGAACTTTTGAAACGTACGTTTCCTAGGATGTTTGAATTTGCGGAATTAATCGAAGAGTTAGTCGGTCGTAAGAAAGAACCAAAAGAGACTATGAGTAAATACTTTTACGATAAATTAGCAATGTGCCGTAGATGTAGATTCGATGACAGTGCCGCGGTCTCCTGTATTATTCGCGGTCTACCCTCTGAATTACAAGCTAGCGCTAAAGCTTTGAAAAGTACAAACCCAGAAGAATTGTATTGTCAGTTTTTGGTATCAATGGAAAATTACCAGTCTCATTCGTCGCGATTTCGAGATAATGATCAACGTGCTTTGAGACATTCTTCTAGTGCTACCAATAATTCGAAGCCGGCTGAAAAAAAAACATACCAGTCTCCTTCCAGTCCAATCAAATGCTACCGCTGTAATACTGAGGGCCATTTGGTTAGGGATTGCACTAACCCTGACACTCGGTTATGTAAAAACTGTGGGAAGACGGGGCATATTGCAAGATTTTGTAGGCAGAATGTTCATACTGACTCGAATAAAATAAAAGAGGTGAAAGTTGTACAAAGCTTTAACGATTTATACTTTAAAGATATAACGGTTAATGGGTTAAAGGCTATTGCATACTTAGATACTGGAGCACAAAGTAATGTCATAAGTTATAGTTTTGCGAAATTATTAAAATGTGTTATAGAACCAAGTGACAAAATTTTAAAAGGTTTTACTGGCGTTCCAATACCCGCACTGGGCGAAATAAAAATCAATGTTTCCTTGGATGGTTTATCCGTAAAAACGAGTGCTTTAGTTACTCATGTCGACCTGGGAAAAGTCGATATATTGATAGGACAGCCTGTCATTAATAGAGATGATGTATCCCTTGTAATAAACGGTAATTCTGTGATCCTTTCCCAAAATCACAATAATATACAAGGCATAGTCGTAGAAAATACTGAACAACGAATAGACCTCGTTTCCAAAAATAGTTTGACTATTCTACCTAACGAAGCAGCAATGGTTCCGGTGCTAATTAATGGTGGATCAAAGGGAGTTGTAAATACTAATCCTCGTTATTTCAACCTGGCAGATCATGAGTACATTATTCCGGCGTCTGTGGTGGAGGGCTCCGAGGGTTTGCTCAGAGTTTACAACCTGGGTTCGAAAGCTGTGGAGTTTGCAGCTGGCCAGGTGGTGGCAAGAGGGCAATGCTGTGCCGAAATATTGCAAGCTGAAGCTAATTTGGTGAGTCAAATCTTTCTTTGCTGTTGGTCCAATTCTGACGCTGGGCTCCAAAGCCAAAATAATGTTGCTGTTGGTGGTTTCGTACCGAATTCTGTTGATGCTGATGTGACAAAATTGGACCAAAAGGATATACTGTTAGTTGATGATGGTTTATGTGCTGATATGTGTATAGGTGGTGTTAATTTGGCAAACATAAACGTGGGTAATATAAACGACAGCGATAAGCTACGTTTGTTTACTATTTTGTCTCAATATAGTTCTTGTTTTGCGTCTAGAACGTTGGATTTGGGACTCACAGGCCTAGCAGAAATGGAGATCAAATTGAACACTGATAAGCCTGTGTATCATCGCCCGTATAGACTTTCATTACCAGAACTTTCAACAGTTCGTGAAAAAGTTAAAGATCTTTTAGAAGCTGGCATTATTAGGGAATCTAATTCAGATTTTGCATCACCTGTTGTATTGGTCAAAAAGAAAAATGGAGAAATAAGGCTATGCGTAGATTATCGGGCGTTGAATGCAGTTACTATAAAAGATAGATTTCCTTTGCCTATAATTGATAACGAAATTTCTAAACTAACAGGTAAAAACTTCTTCACTAGCTTAGATTTGTCACAATCTTACCACCAATTACCGGTGTCCGAAAACTCTATTCACAAAACTGCCTTCATTACACCGGACGGGCAATATGAATACGTTAGGGTTCCGTTCGGTTTAGCCAATTCACCTGCGGTTTTTCAACGTTTAATGAATAAAATTATTAATAAGGTTAACAAAATGGGTGATGGTGATCAGATTCTGGCATTCATGGATGATATTTTATTACCAAGCAGCGATATTCCGCGAGGTTTAGAGCTACTAGAACTTCTCCTGAAAGTATTACGCGAGGCTAATCTTAAACTTAATATGAAAAAGTGTTTTTTTCTTCAAACTGAATTAAATTATCTCGGTCATTACGTTTCTAAGGATGGCATTAAGCCAGGCGAACATAAGATAAAATCTGTTCGTGATTTTCCTACTCCATCTAATGTTCACCAAGTCAGGCAATTTGTTGGTCTTTGTTCATTCTTTAGAAAGTTTATACGTAATTTTTCCCTTATTGCTAAACCCCTTACAGACCTTACAAAGAAAAATATGACCTGGTCATGGGGAGAAGCCCAAGATAAAGCTTTTAAAGATCTTAAGTCTAGTTTAGTTTCGCAACCAGTTTTAGCAATCTATGATAGAAATTTGAGCACAGAACTCCATACGGATGCAAGTAAGTTCGGGGTTGCAGGAATTTTGCTTCAGCGTCAAGCAGATAACGCTTTAAAACCTGTAATGTACTTTAGTCGCACAACTACCCGTGAAGAACAGAATTATCACAGTTACGAATTGGAGACACTAGCAGTTGTTGAGTCGTTAAAAAGGTTCAAAGTTTATTTATTAGGTATTAAGGTAAAAATATTAACGGATTGTGTTGCTATTCGTCACACATTTGTCAAAAAAAGATTTAGTTCCGAGAATTGCACGCTGGTGGCTGCAAATTCAGGAGTTCGATTTAGAAATAGAATATAGGGCTGGAGACAAAATGAAACACGTTGATGCGTTGAGCCGTAACCCAGTAGATGCCCACGTTTATGCTCTGTCTGCTGATGATTGGTTTCTTACTGTTCAAATGCAGGATCCTAAGCTATGTAACATTATCGACCAATTGCGTGGACCCAATGCCAATCCAGACATATTGAATAATTACAAAATAGGTAATGAACGTTTGTATAAGAAAACTTTATACGGGGATCGTTTGTTAGTTCCTTGTAATGCTCGTTGGAAGCTTTTGCAAAAATATCACGATAATATGGGGCATAGTGGATTAAAGAAATGCGACAGCGCTATAAAAGAAAAATTTTGGTTCCCTAAAATGACTAAGTTCATTAAAAAATATGTCACTTCGTGTCTGGATTGTGCTTTTCGGAAAGGACATTATGGAAAACTGGAGGGAAAATTAAATCCTATCCCAAAACCTGACGTGCCAATGAATACTCTACATATTGACCACTTGGGACCTTTTCCGAAGTCTAGTAAACACAATCAATATATTTTAGTTATTACATGTTCCTTCTCAAAATTTGTTATTGCCAGAGCAACACGCACCTTAAGTTCAGCTGAAACTATTCATATTTTACATGATGTATTTTCATTATTTGGTTTCCCTTCCACCATAGTGTCCGATCGTGGTCTTGCGTTTTGTAGCCGTTATTTTAAAGACTTTGCAGTTAAACACCTAATAAAACATGTGCTGACATCAGTTGCAACACCAAGAGCTAACGGTCAGGTTGAGAGGGTCAATCGAACAATTTTAAATGGTTTAAGAACTAGTAGTGAGGAAAGTAACTGGGACTGTTGCCTGCCTGATGTAGTTTTCGGTGTTAACAACACGTGCCATGAAACCACAGGTCAAGCCCCCTTTAATTTAATGTTCAAACATATGAGTAAAGTATCAAATTTAGAAAATAGTGAAAGCAATTTAAATATAGACAGTAGAAGATTAAAGGCTACTGCTAACATTAATCGTAAACAACAATTAATGAAACGTCAATTCGATAAGAAACGTAAAGATGGTCGTATCTACAAGAAAGGGGACTTGGTCTTATGGCGTAATCCAAAGGGCTGTGGTCAATCTGGAGTAAATACGAAGCTTGATGCTACGTATGGCCGGGCCGTATAGAATAACTAAGTCTCTTGGTCATGACCGGTATATGATACATAGCGTAAAAGGGTTTAGAGGGTACAAGAAATTTAATACAGTGGTGGCTGTAGATTCTTTGAGGCCGTATGTTGCTGTTGTTGGGTCTGATAGTGATGACGCTGACAGTCAATTGGATACAGAAGATCTTATAGATCTATTAGAAAGTTAACTAATGCACATCGTGTGGACACTTTGTTTCAGGACGGCCGAGCTGTTACATCTATACTGGCCCGCTAAGACGCTGGCAACACTGTCGGCGTGCCCTCACCACTGTCAAGCCCCTCCACGCACGTCAAGGCGCCATGACGGGAAATGGCGCATAAAATAGGCTTGCACGTCATTCTCGCCCCTTTTTTTCCACACCAGCAACTGACCTGGTCGAACCTCCGTCAACTTTCTATTTTAGTTCCATTTTTTTATTGCTGTTTGTGCTGGTCATATTAAAACCCGATAAGTAAAACTAATCTTTTGATTTACGTTGTGTATAGTTAATTATTAGTGATTGTTAATTTGCTTTTCGTGTGACTAAATTATAACGGATTTTAGTTTAAATAAGTTGCTGTGATTTTGTTTGTTAAATATCTAATTAAAATTATTTACTGAGGTTGTCTGGATTTCATTTATTATAAGCCCTGTGTTAAATCATCTGTTACATTAGTTTGTGGAGGAATTAGAGAAGTAAATGTTAGAATGGCGTCATTTAATAGTAGCGTCACAACTACCTCGGAACTAATAGCACTGTTTTCTGCCTACGTTAAGACCCCCACTGTTATTATAAATCGAGCCGCGATTTCTTATAAGCCTCTATCGGTAAATCTGACATCCACATGATCCTCGCTCTTGGTTAGAAATTTCGCAACAAAATGATCCAATAACTTTATCATTAATTGAGAGGTTAGAGTCCGGAGATTTAGACGAAAATCAATATACCATGATAAATAACTTATTACATTACAAAATTAGCCCAGATACCCGACCCAAAATTCTAAGACTATATCATGATGAAAACTGCCATGTAGGTTTCTATAAGACTATAGAAAAAATACGGGAGAATTATTGGTTTCCTTCAATGGCCGCTTTGGTAAAAAAAAAAAAAAAAAAATACTTATACCACTGCCAAATAATGTGTCAGATTGGCCAAACGAATTATGTAATGTACAGCTATTCTTAAATACTACAATTCAAAGTCAACAGGGTTCTCTCTTTTCGTTTATTAGTAGGTAAAAACTCCAACATTCCATGTGTACAGGCGCGACTTAATGAAGTTCTTGGGGAGGATGCTACCATTGGTCAAAATTTTGATTTACAAGCAGACCGTGAACTTGCCTTAGATCGCTTAAGAGAAATCGCACAAAAATTTAAAGAACGTTTTGATGCCGTACGACGTAACAAAAAAACTTACCATGTAGGTGACACTGTATACGTCTATCAAGACCATCGGCGTCATGATAAACTTAGACCAAAATTCAGAGGGCCATACGAAATAGTAGATGTTTTAGATAACGACCGTTATAACTTGCGAGGCTTAGGGCAAAGAAACGTAGTAATATCTAAGTATAAATTACGGTACTGGCCAGGAGAATGGGTCGATGAGGACGCTACTACTAATGATGCTATTTAAAGTAGACATATTGTAATATATCTATTTTCTTTAGTTATTAAGACTGATTAAAGTTTAATGGATGATATTGTTATAACTGTGGCTGTGCCTGTGGTTCTACCAGTAGCTGTGCCATTGATCATATGACTGTGCCTGTGAACCTATGGCTGTGCTTTTCGTCCTATAGCTGTGCTTTTGGTTCTGTGGCTGTGCCTATGATCTTGGGGCTGTGCGTTTGGTTTCACCTGTGGCTGTGCCTGTGTTTATAGTTACCTGTCTTCACATGTATTAAAAACAATTATATTGTAAAGTGCGTAGTGCTAAACATATTGATAAACATATAACAACAACAACATACAACATATATTTTAATTAATTATAAATAATGCCTGTGGCTGTGCCTGTGGCTGTGCCTGTGGCTGTGGCTGTGCCTGTGGCTGTGCCTGTGGCTGTGCCTGTGGCTGTGCCTGTGGCTGTGCCTGTGGCTGTGCCTGTGCCAATAACAAACCAAAGTAAATTGATTGAATAGAAATGTGCTAAGTACATATCAGGATTACTGTTGTTATATGTTATATCTAATCTTTAATTCACTAGATTTTTTTGTTATGTCTTGTAATTGTCGTATGAAATTAATTATATTTCAAACATGTACTTCGAGAACGAAGTATATATATCAGAATGGCCGTGTTATATATTTCAATTTTTAGCACTATGTTTTTGTTTACCCACATTAATTATTTAAGTAAAATTGAATTTGCTTGATTCCGGAAGTTGTTTCGGTTGTGATTCAAATCATAAAATTATTGTTAAAACTACTTTTACACCATTTAATTATTATGATATTTATAATTATAGTTTTTGATACAGTTATATCGCTTTAGTTCAGTAAATTAAGTAAAGAATGGATCAGATGATCAATTTTGAACACGTGTTCTTTGTACCGACGGCTCGATGACGCCACTTGTTTGTCACTGCGTATAAAAGCTAGAGCCCAACCGCTTGGGGGGCATTCTTTGTCGAGCCTTCGGACCGAGCAGATCACCGGTTAAGTATATTCTTTCCTGTTTCTTATTGTTGTATATGTATGACTATAAATATAATATTGCTATGTTGTATTTCTCCTAAAATATGTGTGAAATAATTGAATAATGGTATCAGTTATACTTCTGATATCGTTATATATGTGTTAATTAAATTGTACTGGTTTATTTAAAGTTAATACTGGCCAATAATTAATAATTTGTCTAAAATAAATATTTGCTATTATTTAATCCTTATTTTTTATTTAAAATGGTTTATTTAAAATACTTTCCATTTATTAATCTTTATAAATCATAAGAAAATACTTGTCATAAATGAATCTTAATTATACTTTGATACATCTTTATTATACTGAAATGGTATATTTAAAAATAAATACTTGTCATAAATTGCTTGAATATTATTTTCTTAGTATTCACCTACCCTATTTCTAACACGCGCGTGGAACACAACGCGCCGTCGACCCGGGCCTGGTCCTTATCGGACGGCGAGCTACCCATTGCTCACCATCCGCAAGCCCGCGCCTACGGTGGCCGGGAATCGGCCTGTGATTCCCGACGCCCAAGGCGTCTCCTGCGGCGGCTAGGGGCGTGAGGTCGCGAAATTTGCCTCTCCCTCACGCGTTCTGCCTCCTCCTTTGCGAGCATTACTGCTTCGCAGAAGGAGGTGACGGCCTCCCATGCCCTCTGGCTCCGTACCATGGCCTGGACTAGGGCCGGACGCGAGAGATCCCCGCCGCCGATCGCCTCCGCGAGGACACGGCGATGCTCTGCCCAAGCCGGACAGACCTCCACCGTATGCTCAACCGTGTCCTCCGGGCGATCCACGCAGTGATGACACCCGGGCGTTTCCTCCCGCCTGATACGAAACAGGAACCTCCCGAAACAACCATGTCCGGTGAGGACCTGCGTTAGGCACCTTGTACGACCCTTGCTTTTACACTGGACACTGAAGATCGCCCACACGTTTGACTTGGAATTTTACCGCCGCCTGAATTTGAATTGGATATTGTTGAAACTATGGATCGCGAGGGACTGATAAGTTTAAATCTATTCATTTACACCATTTTCATCTCGTTACATTCAGGCCCAAGATTGTATGTAATCTTTTCCGTCTCCTTTCACTCCTCATAAAATTTCCATAAGTTTACATATAAATGAAAATCGATTGGAGTAAACTCCAAAAATGTATCATTATTATAAGCAAAATAAAATGTGATTCGTTTGGTTCGGTGATTCGTTTTTTCGGTGATTTTAGTTGGATTAATTACCTACTCACCGTTTAGACCACTGTACTTAAGCTCATGAAGACATGGCTCACTTAAGATTAAGACAACCTCAAAGTCTGGAGCTAAGCTCAATTAAGCTTACCTACATGCACTCTAAGCTCTTAACTGTAATGGTAGCTATCTAGTCTGTGAATGGTAGTAGATACTAAAAGCTAACTTGGGTACGTACATACGAGGCAACTTAGGATTCGACTCTTACCTTCATTTAGTTATAGCTGCAACGGTCAAATTTACCGTTTGGTTTGGTGCTCAGACCCGGACGTCTCGACATAGATAGCGATCGCTATACGACCGAATTCGGTCGCAAAGTCGTAATGGCGTCCCTAGACGCGCGCGACGTGCTTCACAAGTATGAGATTTTTTCGTGCTTGTCAAGCACGTTGCGCGCATCTTGTCACGCCATTACGACTTGTCTTAAATAAGGTAATTGATTCAATGACCATGGACCATAAAGAACTTAAAGGAACTTTAGTTAGCAACAAGAACATTGGACAACTTAAATGGTTAAGATCTAGGAATTTGTTACCGTGTTTAAAATTCGCTTCAACTAGTAAGATGAACTATATAGACTCAAACCCGTTGAGAATACTAACACCTAACATAATAAGCAGAAGTTCAAACATTTCCACATAGCGATAGAATATACGACAGTCCTAAAGTTCACTCGTACGTCTATCTATTCTTTATGTACTAGCTGCGCCCCGCGGTTTCACCCGCATAAGTCTCGATCCCGTGAGTTTTATCGGGATAAAAGGTATCCTGTGTCATTCTCCAGGTCATAGTCTACCCATGTGCCAAATGTCATCCAAATCTGTTCAGCCGTTTTAGCGTGAAAGAGTAACAAAAAAACACAAACTCACTTTCGCATTTATAATGAGTTAAGATTTTTTTTCATTGGTTACTGTTACAGCTGACACACACACACTGACACACTTTTGTAAGCTATTATTTAAGAATAAAACTATGATGAAGTTTATACATTAAAAATAAAACTGACAAAATAAACCTTTGTACTCGGGCATTTATGAAACGTCAGAAGCTAAGTGCACGGTTCCAATAGGTCGTTTCATATGGAGAAGAGCCGGCAAGAAACTCCACGGTTACTTTTTTACAATGATACTAGGATCATTGTTAAAAAGTAACCGTGAAGAAACTGCTCAGCAAATCTGTCTACAAGTTGACAGAGACTGAAAAGTTATTAACATAGTAATTATATTGTTTAATTGAATATAGAGTATGTTAATTAACGAAAGGCTCTGTTTGACACATAAAAGAAACATTCTGTACACGCGGACTTGTCGCACTTGTCTTTCCACGTTGAAAGACAAGTGCACATGTACAGAGTTTTTCTTTTTCGTAAAATTAATAACACAAAACAAAAAAAAGTTTTTTGTAAAAAAAATATTACCTACTTAAAAAAAAATTAAAAAAATTACGGTAATTTTTTTTTTTGCATGTTTGGATGCTATACTATTGTGGGTTGCACCGTGAAATCTTAATGGTTGTTTTCCCGCGGCAGAACAACTTGACATAAGGAGTACTTTCGAAGCATAGAGTAAAAAAAAAAGGTTTTTGTTTTAAAATAATTAAAAAAATATTCAACTCGAAAACGTGAGAATCAATAGTAACAGGTAACTTTTAAGTACTACTCGAATCGTACGCGCCGCCGACAAAGGGAACAGCGATGCATAAATGTCCAAAGCAAAATAAACTCTCGCACGTGGTGACACGGCATAAACTATGTAGTTTGCACGCAACAACACAAAAATTGTTTTCAAAATTGTTTCTAATATTTTATTTGTTTATATAACGATTGTATTACCAAGACAAAACCATTTCTCTGCGGGAAAACAACCATTAAGATTTCACGGTGTATATGTGCGTGCATGTCCTTGTAGGACAGTTTACATCAGAGGTAACAAAACCAGTATATGATGCCCTCTTCTATGGAAATTCCGTACTACGCAAGGCAAAGTGTTACGACCGACGACGTGCCGTCGACTGTACAGACTAAAAATCAGTCCTTCTAACCTTATTTATAACATTAAATTATCTAGCACTACAGGGTGTTAGGCGACGTGTGATGGTTCTATTTCTGTAAATAGCTAAAGGTCATACTTTTCTAAAGGTGGCCACACACGTAACTGCAAGCATGACAAGCCTGCATGAACGATCATTTTGTGCAAGCGTGCACAACTTCCTTATCGGCTACACACTGTACAAGCAAGCTGGAGCAGCACCAGTTTTTGGTTGAGTGATGGACGACGACGACGCGCTTGCGTGCAACTAGCGTGCGTATGATTGCGTAGGCTTAACTTGCACACGCAACTTACACACATTCTATCATGCTTGCACAAGCGTGGCTTGTTCAAGCTGCATAATGAAAATTCTATCAATCTTCATGCCGCTTGCACAAGCAAGAGACTTGCACAAAATCATCATACAGACGCTCAAACAATCATTTTGTGCAAGCATGTTTGAGCGTCTGTATGATGATTTTGTGCAAGCCTCTAGCACTAGACAAGCCTGCACAAGCAGGATTGTCATTCTTGCAGTTACGTGTGTGGCCGCCTTCAGCCCTAAGCTTTTGTAGGTGGTTCGTTATCAAGGATTTTCGCTCTACGCAGTAATATTGTGATTGCTTTTATTTGTTAACCTAATTACAAGTTGACTGCGTAGAGAGAAAATCGTTACCAAAATAACTGTACCATAACTACAGAGTAAAGGTACCATTCCGTACTCGACCGCAGGCAGCAACTGCAAGTCGCGCTAGTTTGCACGAGCCTTTACCGTGAAAACGTAACAAACAAACATACAAAAAAAAATCTTTTCTCTTTATAATATTAGCTAATCGTAAGCATTATGTCGTGCAATAGAGTATATCTAGCAAGAAGTAGCTAGATGCGATTTTCATAAAAGGTTTTGCCCCCAAATTCGTTTGAACATATCGAACCCTATGCATTAGAATGCAAACAAAATAGTAAATAAATCCTCTAAATGTACTAACAGACCCCCATATCCTTCATATTAGCATTAACATTGTGTTCAAGCCACTGGAGTGGCCTATTGTTCCACGCTACAAATAAACCAGCTTACATTTACAGTTCACATCAACCTTACTTGATGAACATAGGGTTCATTTTACATTGTGGACTGGCGTGGTTAAGTTTGTAGTGAGAGACATGGTGCAAAAGCAAGTTGATTTGATTATACATTCGGTTTCCACCCTGAAACCTATTGTTCTTTTACTTTTGTATTATGTACCGATGTTTATTACGTCCACAACTTCGAGTGGTTACCCTATGGTAACCACTCGAAACAAAAGAAACCACCATTACCATACGTACCTATGTACGTATGGTAATGGTGGTTTCTTTTGTCTCGTAAGATGATACTATTATTTTCTATCATTTCTAATAATATAGTAAGTACGCAGAAATACCCAATTAGGCGTCAGACTGCTCATCGAGGGAGTGATATTCAACCCACACGTTTTGATATTCAATCGCTCAAAGCAAATATGAGCTTAATACAGTTCGCGTCAAATAACTTTGCTGTTCTGAAGTTAGGTTGCGGTAGCGCGCTGGCATGCGCGGTACTGTTTTATAAGGAAGATTGACTACTGCGCAGTCATTTATAGCTTACTTTAGAGCGGCCTTGGCCGAAAACCTTTCGGCTATGTTTTTGTATTTCTAATCTTATTTCGACTAGAATAAAGTTCTTAATCCTACAAAATTGATATCTTTGAATTAGTTTCTGTAGTTAGAACTTTAACACTGGTGGAATAAATTTCGAAATTCAAAAATGACTCGATGGTACCCAGTTCTAAAGATAAATCTTGTTTTGTAATAAGGCTTTAGGTAATTTAACTGTAACCAGCAACCCTACTTACAGGTCCTCAAGCAGTTATGCTGTGCTTCCATTAGAAATTCGTTTTTCAGGTATAAATTCAAATTCAAAATATTTTATTTCACATAAACCTACATGGGCACTTATGAAACGTCAGATGCTAGGTGCACGGTTCCAATAGGTTGTTTCCTATGGAGAAGAGTGGAAGAAACTCCACGGTTACTCTTTTAAAAATAATTGGCTTTAACAATAGTTTCAAATAACAGTGTTATTAGGTATGGTAGGACAGTGTAGGTCTTTCAACAAGTACGAGGTACTTAACAGAATAATGATGGTCAATAAATCTACAGCCCACTAAGCCTACAGCGTTCTCACATTCACAAAATAGAAAAGAATCTATATAAAGATAAATTAATTCATAAAAATAAAAACATATTTTAAACGAAATGACGTGATTGCTATTACAGCTGTAATAAATCTGAATAATTATCATGTCCACAAAAGCCATTAATAAAGAGTTGAAATTAAATTGTAGGTATATTATGTCAAACAATAGGGTAATTATGTCAAGGAAGAATGTAAAAATATAAACATGGTAATTAGGGAGTAGTTAATAGACGAGAGAGGCTATAGATAGACAGAAAGATAGATAGATAAATCGTTTATTTAGTGCACACAAAAAACAACACAACATACAAAAACACGATTAAATAATGACTAATTAGCTATTAGGAAATAGCTGCAAGGTGCCAATATACAAACAAATAAAAAAGGAAGAAAACAAGACATTGTGATGACACTATTGGCTATGACACACTTATCATAATAATACCCTTTATGAACCTACATCAAGCGTTCATACTTCATTGGCAGTTATAAATTCCAACTAGACAAACAGGGAGTCCTGTTTGTCCACCTAAACCTAAAATAAAAAGTACGTATCAAAATGGTGTCTGCATTTTCAAATTTCACTTCTATTTTCCAATACCAAGTACCAATTCTGGACCAAAATATCGGTCCATACAAGAAATGTTTCAATGCATGTTTCCCAATACAGGAATATATATACCAACGCTTACTTACACAATGGACGAAATCTGCTCGAACAGTCCAGTTATTGTTTTGTGACATATGCTTGTGTAAGTCTATTGTTACATTTTCTGTTTCCACGAATTTTCACTTTAACAATAATGTGGCTGTTATTGGTTCTGCTTACCGCAAAAAGAGAATAAAATATTGAAAAAACTACTTTGAAATTTATTTTAAAAAGAGTATTTTACAATAAAGAAATAAAAAATGCCTACGGGTAAGTCATAAGTCTCACTATTTCTACCCGTACGCAATAAAAGCAATATCAATTTAATAGTATACATTATGAAACTAATAGTTATGTAACAGCGTTCTCCAAAATGGAGGTCAGTTCATAATCTGCCTACAATTTTCCCACTGCTATGTCACAGGACTCCTCTCGAGAGGGAGTGGGCAGTAATCTACCACGCGGGCCGCGTGCGGGGTGGTTGATGTCACATGTCTTGTATTTTTTAGTTCTAAGACATGCCTGTTTCCTCACGATATTTTCCTTCACCGTTTTTTCAGCCGTGGTGATGTAATTATTTACATAAAGTAAAGCGCCTACCTGGGTTAGAACCTCCGATCTACAACTCGTAAGTCGGGGCCGTTACCACTGGGCTACCACTGCTCTGTTGTCTAAAATAGGTGATGAAGAAATTGTGTTTTTTTTTTTTCAAATCAAATCAAATCAAATCAAATCATTTATTTGCTTAATGCAGGTAGACAAACAGATGTTATAATATATATATAGAACACTGCATCATTACCTAATAAGGTGTGCAAATATAGTGTTATTATTAATCTAGTTATATAATATTACATTCCAAAATTCTTATACTTAATCAACAAATATTAAATTAAAAAGAAAAAAAAAAAAAATAATTCACAATAAGTACTACAAATGTCAAAGGTTTAAAATTAAAGTTCAAAAATATTGTCAGATGAGCCATATGTCAAATAAATTAAATTGAAATATTGGTCCAGATAGAGATGTCAAATTAAATTATTATTGCAGTATTCAATGTCACTAAATTACCATTACTGTAAGTCAATATCTATATTTTTATCCTCTAAGTACTCTTTGACATTATAATAACATTTATTAACTAAGAATTTATGCAGCTTCGACTTAAATTGATGAATGGGTAACTTTTTGACATCGTCAGGCAGCTTGTTATAAATCAATGATGACATACAAAGAATACTTTTATTGATTAGTGCTGTTTTCCCATATGGTATATCAATTTCTAGCCTTTTTTTATCACGTAATTGTCTGTAGTGGCTTTTAAAAGCAGTCTTACAATAATTAGGATTTAATTTGACAAAAACATTAAGTTCATATATATATAACGAAGGCAGAGTCAAAATTTTTAAGTTTTTAAAGTAGGGTTGACAGCTGGTGGTGCTGTCTACATTACACATTGCTCTAATGCATTTCTTTTGAGATTTAAATATGGATTCTTTATCGACTGAGTTGCCCCAAGATATAACACCATATCTTAGGACAGGTGCAACAAGTCCATGATAAGCAGCTAATACAGCTTCTTTATTAACAATTTTTGATAGTTTGTACAGAGCGAAAGAGGATTTATTGATTCTCTTGCAGACATATTCTAAATGTGTTTTCCATGTCAATCTATTGTCTATATAAATGCCTAGAAACTTTGTATCCGTCACCGGGTGTACTATTTCACCTTGGTAGCTAACGTGTATATTTGTCAGTTTATTTCTCTGGTGAAAGTGTATAATTTTAGTTTTGTCCATATTTATTTTAAGATTATTTTCAGTTAGCCATTGTATTATAGTGTTTAATGTTTGATTGATAACGTGCTCGTAATCATTTTCTTTGTCGCTTTTAATTATGACTGTGCTATCATCCGCAAATAGTACCATTGGGTGATTGATATGGTTAGGAAGATCATTGATATATATCAAGAACAATAACGGGCCTAGGACACTTCCTTGTGGAACGCCAAATTTTATAATTTTCGCGTTCGACTTATGTTTAATCTCATTTCGTGATTTCTGACATATTTGTGTTATCTCCACTGTTTGTTTTCTATTATGCAGGTATGAAGAGATGAGATCTAGCGCTTTGCCTCTTATGCCATACATAGTGTTTTATGTTTGTAAGTAAATCGTTTCACCTGCTAATGTTTTGGTCTATATTTTAAAGACAGATGGCACCAGCTGCAGGCTTTCCTTCTATTACACTCGTCCATGAAAGCAATCAGAAAGAAAATTTAGGTCTGTAATCGATTTGCGAACAGTTTTATTAACTTTGTTGAACATACAACGTGCCGCTACAATGGCGACATTAATTTAACACACGGGTAGGGCTAGTGGCCAGTAAACATAAAAAAATAATAAGAAAAAAAAATTGTTAATTGAAAAAAAAAAACCCTTTCCTTCAATTCGCCTGCTCTTTGCACGTTATTCGTTTTATTTTCATGGATGCGATGTTATTATCCGAGTACAGGTTGCTCCAAGATGCTATTTTAGAAAATTGTAAGTGAAATTAAAATATCTTCATAAAAACAAAACGCTAATCCGTATTCGTGTGTTAAATGAATGCCAGGCTGTATACTTACATACAAATGAAATACCTACTACTCTACCGTGCCAAAATATCAAAGAGTGTGTTATAATAAAACTATAACACCCTAGTTGATTGCACAATTCCCATTTCTGAAACGAAATTCTGAATGCAATTTAATATCTGACAGCTCTATACATCAAGAAAGGAACGAAAGAATAATGTCAAACACTGCTGACAGACCCTCTAATTCTATCCGAAGCTCCGGGGGTCCTTTCGGTCGAGTTGTCGGTAACATTAATAAGCTCATTCAGTTCACCTAGTATAAATTGACCCGTGGTGGAATGGGGAACTTGGTTTAAATGTTCTCAATATTGACAATTTAAAATGAACTAACAAATATGTGGTATATTTTGCAGGGCTCCCCATGTTTACAAACACCCTACTTAAAGGGGGTGTCAGCTGATATGTAAAAAAAAACTAAAAAGTTTTTTGATAATATAGCCTATTATTACAGTGTATGTAAGTATTTGCAGAATAAACAAAAATATTATTTTTTAAACCTTTTTTTATACTTTATTTTTAAACTAGTTTTATTGATTTCAGTTCTTTGTTCTGTTCTTAAAACTTCAACCAAATTTTCAGCAGCTTTTTATAAAAAAGATTACCATAATTTTAACTATACACGTTTAGTTAGTGCAGACTAGAATACTTACCATTATCGTTGACATTTTGTCGGTGCGAAAAGCACCGTATTCAAATGTCCAGATATACTGGACACAGTCTAGGTGTGACGGAAACCCTGTGTCAATATGTTGGTGTCTGTGTCTATGTGTTTGCGCAATATAATAATGTCATCAACGTGCGTTCAGATAAAAGGTGAACATTGGATTAAGTTGTGCATCCATGTGGGTATTTTGTTAGTGAAGTACCCTCTTTACTTACTAGTACTAGTAGTATTACTGGCACATTGCCAAATATCAATGGAAAGGAAAGGTGTATGATTGATATCTATCGTGCATTGTAACAGCGAATAAATTTTTAGGCCTCACCCTTAAGACTTAGGCTAATATTCGGATAGCTCACGACCTAAAGTGGTGCCATAAAGTATATGAAATATATAAAAAAAACGCGAAACCGAACCGCGGGTATTATGGTTAAAAAAAAACAAGACAGGATACCCTGATTAGAGTAAAGGCAAAAGTTATTGATGTTTTTATCAAAATAGATCAACAAAAGTGGAGATGCACAAGCTATATTATGTTAAGAGCAGCAGACTCAAGACAAGTGGAGTAAAGTTGTGGCAGAATGGTACAACAGAGGTGGCAAAAGGAACACTCACAGACACTGTTCGCAATCACCCAATACCTACATCCTTTGTTATTACACAATTCCATATTCCATCATAATCATAACATTCATTGCATAATTATAAGAATGCGCCATGCTAATTGTTGTGTAACCAGATGTCAAAACGTCATACATATAGTTTTCTGACAGCTGCGCGCACAAACTACTCTAAGCCGACGGCGCGCGTGTCGATTACCACAGACTACATAGAGATACTACGTATGTCGATTACCGACTTAACGGAATATTGCCATTTTTAAATATTATACTGTTTTTATTTATGTAGAATTAATTATTGTATATTTATTTTATTTTTATATCTTAATTATATTTCATGGTATGCTGCACCGGTCGACGTCATAACGTCAACGCCGGCTGTCGCTGAAAACCAGCGCTGGGGCTCTGTCTTGCATAGGGTCACAGCATCATGCTGAGTGATGGCCGTTTTGCGTGAATGTGACGCATATATTCCCTAAAGTTGTTTCCATTTTTTAATTTTGTGTTCTTTTTTTGCGTCATGTTTACCGCAAATAAACGTATTTTCTTTCTTTTACTTTTCTTTCGAACAGGGAGGACAAAACAAAAGATGGGAAGAAATTGGAGAACAGTTGCAGGAGACAGGTATCAGTGGAAGTTGTTAGAGGAGGCTTTTGCCAAGAGGCACACTAAACTAAAAAACATTCTATAAACTACTAAAGAAAATATCACAACAAAACAAAAAGTTGTTTATTAAAGGGCTCACATTATTAGTAATAAATTTACATATGCGTTATTCAAAATCAGTTTTGTTTGGAAGTATAGATTGAAATTGAAAACTTCTTGATATGAATATTCGAAGGAAAGTGCTTTAAAACTTTGCATAAAACTTATTTCTTTTGAGAATTATTTGAAACGTCTTCTTTTGTGTGAAAAACGCGCAGCTTGGTTTATATGAAAATCACACGAGTGTGTTATACCTAGTTATGTGCAGTTTCTTTATGTAAACTCATGCATGTAATTTCATAAAACCACAATAAATAAGATCGTAAATATGGCGCCCAAATCCAAGATTCCACCGCGGGAGTAAGAGCCACAACAGCAACCGATTGTGCGCTTTTATACGATAATATCGTCACGTTAGAAATTATAAAAGCGGACATTAGCTGTCACGATGACGCGCCGCTATTTTAAGCCACAGAAACAGCAGTTGGTTTTTTTTTTTAATATATAGTTTCTAATCATTCATATAAATTATTATTATCCATTATTCAACTATAATATGACTACTAAATTGCTACTAAAATAGAAAAAAGTTATTTTAAACCATTATTTTGTTAGGGAAAGTGTATTATAAAATAACTTTTTAACTTTATTAAAGTTGCACGAGAATAAAGTAGGTACGCAGTTAAATAATATTTTTAATTTTTTATCTAGTCTCATATCAATGCGCAAGTTTATAGGTATTTTAATATTTGAAAAATAAACCTGAGATTAGAAGTTAGTATGTTTTTTACTACTACATAAATCTCTAGCTCGTACGAAGAAAACGCTTCCTAAAAACCCAAGCTCATGTACCCAAAGCTTTGTAATCTAAAGAAAACATTCCGAGTAAACACACATTCAAAGCTTTTTTGCACAAACACAGCCCCATAAGATAACATCATCACCTTAACATCTGTTTACCGTCCTCAAAGGTTGTCGTAATGACTTAACTTAATTAACATGTCCGAAAACTCAGAAACGAATGAATTATGAAAGAAAGAAAGAAAGAAAGAAAGAAAAATATTTTATTTGGGACACGCACAGGAAATACAGACAGTAAAAAATAAAAAACAAAATTATATAAAAAATTAAATAAAAAGGAGCTTAAGTTTAAAAAAAACTAACAAAATAATAAAGACCTGTGCGAGGCCAAAAAGGCCCCTATCTCAGCATAATACGGCGATAATAAATACCACCGCGCTGGTATTCTGATAGGGCCCACTGTGATGCCACGGACACATCTACGGACTTAGATAAATCCCATTAGGGGATTACAAAAAACTTAAAACAAAAATAATAACACAATCAAAAAAATATATATATAAATAAAAACCGAAACTATGTACTCGTACAATAAATAATCTGAGAATCCAATGACGCCCGACGTTCCAACATCACTTGTCCATGGTATAGACTATTATCTATGGTGACAAGCGAAGGGACGCGGGCGCACTGCGAATCTGCGAAGCATTTGGCTGTCAAAAAGTAAATTTTGGAAACAAATATAAATTTTATATTATGGATCAAAGATTATACTACTTTTTAACGAGAGGTAACGATACAAATAAAACAATAGGTGAATAAATATAAAATAAGGCTAGAAAGTGGTGCAAATGAATAATGTTGGTATCGTTGTGTTGTGACTGACTGTGTTGTGTAAATCGGAAGAAAAAGATTCAGTCACCGAGTAAAACAAAGCGATTGAAGCAAAAAACATGCTGCTAAGGATATAAGACTCCGCCAAGATCACCAATACCAAACGCGTGCAGTCCCCGGGTGAGTTTAAGAACTGGTTTCTTTATGTACTCGTAACAAATGTTGCTTATATTTAGTACTAAAAGTTCCAACTGTTTTTATAGCACGAAAAGGAGGTGGCAAATCGTTCCAGCAGCGAGAGGCAGCGAATTTAAAGCTTCCACGGAATGCAGCAGTTTTGTGCGTTGAAGCCAACAGAAGGTAAGAAGATGCTCTAGTTTTAATTTTATTTATGTCACGTGACCAGGTCAATTTCTTATAAAGATATTCTGGTTTTTTTGTGAGAATGGTGCCAAAGAGTAGGGTAGCCAGATGAAGCTTTCTGCGATCTGACATTCTCATCAAATTACCCTTGATTAAAAATGGAGTTATGTGAGATCGAGGAGGGATGTTGAAACAAAATCTCGCACAAGCATTCTGCACTCGCTGGATCAGCTTTTCACTTCTACCGAGGATGCACGCACCATACACAGTGTCAGCGTAGTTCAGCTTGGATAAAACAAGTGACTCACACAGCATGACACGCATATCCACACTTATGTAGGGCCTTACACGGTACAAAAGCTTTAACCGATAAAAACAGTTGCGCACAGCCTCCATGACGTGTGTCTCAAAATGCAGGTGCTCGTCAAACACCACCCCAAGATTACGGGCTTCTTGCACCCTATCAATAGAACACCCGTCAATCCTCAAGTCCAGATTATACCCTAACATTTTATTATGAAAATCTCTTGATCCCATGATAATGTACTTGGATTTAACTGGGTTCAGAACCAGAGAGTTTCTCACTGACCATGCTGAAATCCTATCTAAATCCTCATTCATTCTTTTTACAGCTTCAGCAGACTGCTGAGGACGGAATGAGAGATACATCTGCAGATCGTCAGCATATAAGTGGAATTTGGTGTTGTTCAGACAGTTGATGATGTCGGCACTGTACAGAATGAAGAGTAGCGGGCCTAGGATCGATCCCTGTGGTACGCCGCGGTTCACTTGCCTGGGACTGGAGGATATAACATCCCCAAAACTGTCACTTGCTACCTGGACAAACTGAGAGCGATGACTCAGGTAACTCTGAAACCATTGGACTGTTTCCGGCTGACATCCGTAGTAAGACAGCTTGGAGAGGAGGAGGGACGTATTGATAGAGTCGAATGCACGTGAAAAATCTAGCAGCACAAGCATGGTACCCATGCCTTGTTCTCTGGCTTCCAGGATATTGCCAACTACATCAAGAAGAGCTGTGGCTGTGCTGTGCCCCTTACGAAATCCAGATTGAACCAGTGGCAAAATATCATGCTGCTCAAGATAAGCCCGAAGCTGGTCAGACACAACTTTCTCCAGAATCTTGGAGAGACACGGTAAAAGGCTGATTGGGCGGAGATCTTTCACGCTACTGGGATTAGATACCTTGGGGATGGGCCTAACTATAGCCAATTTCCATAGTTCCGGAAAAGAGGATGAGGCTATGGATCTGTTGATGATGGCCGTTATAGCTGCAAGGGAACGAGGGAGAGTCATCATCAGCATCTCCAGGGAGACATTGTCAGAACCCTGAGCATTGGACTTAAGACCATGTAAAAGCCTTAGCACCAATTCATCCTGGACTGGCTCAAGCTGGAAATGAGTATTACTGAACCTGTGGTGTTCAAAGTAAGTTAAATCAGCATTGCTGACACTACCACTGCCAGGTACATCCAAAAAGTGGTCATTAATTTTTTCAGGGTCGTTACAAAAGTGTGGTAGACTGTGCTCTGGTTTTTTTGAAATTGCTATTGATGATTTTATATGATTCCATAACCTCTTTGGCTGTTTAATGTTTTTATTTATATAGGTTTTAAAATATGCACACTTCTCACTTTCGAAAGCGGCCCTAACTAGGTATTTAAGCTCTTTGTATGAGTTTAAATGCTGTTCAGTTTTAGTAGCTTTAGACTTAACATGGCATTTGTCACGCAACTTCATCATTTCCTTGACAGTATAAGTTATCCAAGGGTACGACTTTTCTTTAATTAAAACTTTTTTAGGGGGTGCATGTAAGTCAAAGAGATTCAGAATATATTCATTAAAAGTTGCTACCATCGAGTCAACATCCTCCAGACCCTCAATATGTTCCCAGTCCATCTTATTCAAATCATCATTAAATTTGTCCAACAGTATATCCTTAAGTGGCCTATAGGTGATCCAGTGTGGGGAAGGTTTCGCTAATTTAAAATTAAACTCAACAGATATAACTGCATGTTGGCCAAGCTCAGGTATATGTAATACAGAGACCCCACACACACGGGCATCAGTGCACACAACATCAATTAGTGTCTCACTATGGTCCGTAAAATGGGTAGGCTCAGTAACAATTTGATTTAGCTTGGAGCATAGTAAAAAGTTGTTGAGTAATTTTGTTTTATTTTCCAACAGGTTTAACATGTTAATGTTGAAGTCACCAAGCAAAATGACCTTATCCGCGCTAGCAAAAGAGGAAAGAGAGTCAGTAATCGCATCCAGGAAGACATTGACATCGAGCCACGGCGGCCTATATGCAGTACCGACGATAACTGAATGCGAGTTAACATTAAGCCTGAGCCACATTTGCTCGACCTGCGGCGCCGGCGGGTGCGGCGCGGCGCGCACGCGCACCCCGCGGCGCAGGTAGAAGCCCACGCCGCCCCCGCGCCCGCCGCGCACGGTGAGCGGGCGCGGCTCGTGCCGCAGCCGGTAGCCCGGCACTGTCGGTGCCCGACCCTCCTCTCCCTGTCTGAGCCAGGTCTCATTTATCGCCATGATGTCTACCGAGAGGTTCTCCATAGTAACAAGGAACTCCTCATGGCGCGAACCAAGTGACCCCGCATTAAATAGTCCAACTTTCAGATTTTTTGTCTTATCCATTTATGTAAATAGTGTAGTGTATAGTAATAATATATTGATTGCAGATAATATGAGAAGTGTCATGCAGTATAGAGTTCAACATGCTAATATGAGGTGTAAATATTGTGAAACACGTAGTATTAAATATAATTCGTAATAATATGAAGTGAAGTATAATGAAAATTAGAGATATAAGCATAGCCAACCAAACATATAAAATCCGTAAAGATAAATATATCTTGGTAAATATATTAGACGTGAAGATAGAGAGCTGAAGAATGGAGTATAAGAAATGCACGTAGATAGTCAATTGGTTGAGCAGCTGGGCCACCACCAGAAGTAACCAAGGTATACCGAGATATGAGAATAACCGGCCTCGCACAGACATAGTTAAGAAGATAATTAGAAACAAATCAGATATAAAAAGGTAAAGTTTTAGAATATTATTGACTAAGTTGTGGTGCCTGGCAGGAGCCATAGTATTAAACATTCTTATCAGTAGACACTTCACTGCCAAAAACACTCGCAAAATCCTCCTCTGAGCGGATGCAGTGGGTAGGCTTGCCGTCACCCTGCTTAGCCAGAATGCGGCCGTACTTCGTCCACGTATACCTCCATCCGAGACGGCTGCCAGCCTCACGTACCCGATAAAACAAATGCCTATTTGTTTTGGTGAGTCTCTCGTTCAGAAAGAAGCGACGCGACGGTGCGGGGAGTCCAAGATCCCCGGTGGTGGCACCGCGCCGCACACGCGCGCTCTGCAGCAAGTCGTCGCGCAGTGCGCGCCGCGTCAGGCGCAGCACGATGCGCCGCCCGCGCGCAGCTGCTTCTCCCACTAGGCTCGCTCCGCCTACCGGACTCGCGCTGC
This sequence comes from Xanthia icteritia, assembly GCA_949128155.2. NCBI lineage: Eukaryota > Metazoa > Arthropoda > Insecta > Lepidoptera > Noctuidae > Xanthia > Xanthia icteritia. Next base: position 5,611,722 of record OX421942.2, on the reverse strand, counting down.
CTGCAGAGGTCCTCCGTACCTCTCGTTCAGCTCGCAGGCCCACCCGTTGCGCGAAAACTATGTCCCGTTGGTCGAGAGCCACCCCCAGCTTTGCCGCCACCAGTCCGACGGTGTGCATCACGTTCTCGCCAGGGATCTCAGGGATGTTGGCAATCTCCAAATCAGAGCCAAGTAAATCCTGCTCGCGGTCATTGAGGTCAAGCTGCAACTGCATCACTATTTGTTCGAGCCGGGTCACTTTGATGTCTGGCATTGCAGTACTTTGCCTGCTCTCAAGAGCCTCAATTCTGGCCTCCAGGCCGTCAACCCGCTCGATGCAGACTCCCATCGACGAATGCATGCCTGCCATCTCCCGACGAAATTCCCGCATTTCATCCCGAACCTCCCGTAGCTCAGATCGGAAGAGCCTTATTTCCTCCCTGAGAGTCAGTTGTGTATCCGGCGAGGGTTCTCCATCCGTACCCTGTTCGCTCCCCGCCCGACATAGTATCTTAGCCACCGCAACGGGGGGCTTGGTCAGAGAGCCCTGACCCTGAGCCACCGCGACAGGTGACCTGACCATAGTGCCCTGGAGTGGTGCTGCTGCCACAGTAGCTACTGCCGCTACCGACGCTGCCGCGATGGGGGCTGCCGACACTTCTGCCGCAATAACAGAGGGACCACCGCCAAGGTCCTTGACGGGTGTGGCGCTGTTGTCACCCCTAGGCAACTTTTTTTTGCACTCTGGGCACAGCCAGTCCCTACTTAACTGCGCTGGATCGGGCAACAACAGACATGCGAGGTGGTATCTATTGTGGCAAGAAAAGTTGCTACATGTAGCGCCCCCTTTCGTGGACAGGAACTTTCCGCAGGCTGCACACTTTACCATGATGGTTCGGTCAGAAGCAGCTAGATGTCGCACACCTCTCTTAAACCTCTTGACAGCACCAGATGGCGCCTGCTACACAAAAATTTATTGATTTCAATGTGCAGATCTGTGGTATTGTTATCGACACTTGTCAAAAGTATTACAATTGACACTTTTTGCAGGTACCGGTAACACAAAAAAACTTCCAAGTCACTTCAAAGTCTAAAAAGTAATAGAAAAGGTGATTTGTTTTTACGGGTTTACACTACCGAACTATTGTTTAATTAGCTAGCTAGCAATCACACACGCAAGTAACACTACTGTGCTAATGTAAACACGAAATTTACGCGAAAATATTTGGTGTTTTATTTTTTAATAGTGCAGAGACGAACAGCTGATGTATACCGTAAACCGTCCGTGACGTCACTCCGTGACTTATCAGGTAAAGTAGCTACCCCAGTCGCGTCAATGAGCAAAATATGCCATAATTCATTTCAATAATTCACAGAAGAAACTTTGCCCTTTTTAGATGTCTCTCTCCTTGATATTTTGTCTCATTCTAACACATTATGGTGAGTAAATCGCTTTGTCTCGCTTCAATACGCGTGAAGTATTGCCAACTTTAATTTTATCTCCTTTCTATGCATTTGTAAGGATAAAGAAATGTATTTTGCTCAAGTGGAAAATGTATTGCTAAGAAATGGTATATTAATTTGTTTCGTAGATTTTGTTAGTCAAGATTTAATTAATAAAGTTATGTTATTGTAATGATCAAGTAAACGTACAGTTTATTGTCAAGTTAAAAACGAACTTTATCAGAATTTATACTATTTATTCTAACACGACGAAAACAAAAAAAAAATATGTCGCGTACCTATCTGTTTCTGCAGTATAAATTATTCATAAAGGGATTATGTTGTGCGAGAATACTTCGTACACTCAATATAAAATGCTAATAAAAATAAATAAAATAATAAGTCCCCCAAAACCCCTTAATCCTGTGCGTTGTAAAATAATCTCAAAAATCCAAGTCGAGCACACTCCCATTTCGCGCAGCTTCACTTCGATTGGCTACGGATCTCCCCTCGTAGCTCGTAGCAACGTGAGGCTGTCATACGGGAGACCCGCTACGGAGCGGACGTCTACGCCGTAGCAACCAAAAGGGGACCTTGACACGATTGTCACACCCCGAATTTCGTTTATCTTCTCGAATAATTCGATTTAAATTATAAATTGTGTGCTATTTTCGTGGAGTACAGTGTACAATGTATCGGTACACTTTCGGCCAAATTGAATGATACCTTTCACTTTCAAGTGTTTGTTTAGTGTGTGTGGACTTTGACTATTTGAGGTGTTTGCACGTGGAGTTAGTTGTACGTAAGGTGAGTTACATTCATAATTTTTCAGTTGAATCAAAATGTTATTTCTTTACCCACAGTCAAAAAATCTTCAAAATTCACGTATTGGAAAAAAAACTTATCATAATATACAGCTTTCTGAGAAAACTATGTACGTGATAAAAATATTATTCAACAAGAAATAATAGAAAAAGGCGCCTTTTCATCACTAAAACATGGTATTTTAATATCATCCTAAATGGGATCTCGTATTATTCGTGTGTATTGAATGAATGAATATTAAGTGCGTTCCCAAAAAACATACGTGCTACCCTAAATGTGAAGTAGATATATGTGGATTATTTTCTTCGAATGATTGTAAGCATGTGTGTTTAATTAGTGCGTTATTTTGTTCAGTATTTTAAGCGCAAAGAAATTCATACATGCATTTTTGTCCAGCATTAAATCAAATAAAGCTTCATGCTTTCTCTGGCTAAGGCACAAAAATACTGATATTTTTTGTGCTACATCAACCGAATCATCACCTGTAACAAGTGAGAAACGTAAGCTTCATTGTTGTTCTGGGACGGTCGGGTGAAAAGGAAATTTACAATTGCGATTTCGGTATAAAATATCGTTAAAGATTCGTATAAAAGTCCTTATCATTTCTTGAGGAAAGAGTTGTGTTACAATCCGTTAAACTTGAATTTAAATCGACTTTAATTTCACAGATTTTTGTTTAATTTACGATGATCTTGTTATTTCGGACCTGAAGAAAAACTATCCAACTTTTAAACCACGTTTTCCACACTAAAAGAATTACAACATAAATGAATACATTTCGGTTTGGTACAAGTTTCGTCAAAGACTTATTAGATTTTCAAAGGTGACACAAGTGTTACGTAAGTATGAACGATAGTCTCAGAGCATTTGCGCGGGAATGTGCGATGAATTGAGATGATACACTTTCTTTCAAGGAAAAAGCCAGGAACGTATTGATCGTTTACAAAATTGTAGAAACGTGTAACGAAGGGTAAAATGTCATACATAAAGTCAATACTCAATTTTTTTATACATTACGATAAAGCAAGTGCATCAATACCGTAAATATGTGAGCACCATGTATCTATCACATAATTAATCTATCTGTTGTTGCTACATTTTTAATTCTTTTTACCTATAGTGGTAAAGTAATTTTATTCTAGGTGCATCGTCTTCACATATAATTAATATAACTAATGTACCTATACAAAATATTGTAAAACATTTTAAAAGAGTAACGGTGGAGTTTCTTGCCCATTCTTCTCCATGTGAAAACTACCTTTTGGAAGGGGCGACTCGAATCAATTCAATTTTTTTGTAAATTTTGATGTTCAAAAATGCCTTATAGGTACCTATTTGAAATAAATGATTTGGCTTTTGACTTAAGAACAGCAAGACCGATTTGGCTATTTTTTGTTCTAAAATGTGCGTAATAGTCCGAATCAGGTTTTTATGAAAAGAAAATGAGAAAATTCGGGAAAAACTAAAAGTGCTTTTATTCTATGAGATTTTCGTATAAACTCAAGACGATAATTATAGAAATTTTGACAGGACCACGTCTATCGGGTCAGCTGGTATTCAATATATTTATTGTATTCCACAATGTGAACTTAGGTGGTAGGTTTTACAAAGGCATGATCATTGTGGACCCTGTCGAGCACAGCAAAATAGGAGAGGGGAAGAGGGCTTGAATTTGATTAATTAGTTGTTATCCCTAACTAATATTATAAATGCGAAAGTGAGTTTGTTTGTTTGGTACGCTTTCACGCTTCGATTTGGATGAAATTTGGCACATGGGTAGACCATGCCCTGGAGAAGGACATAGGATACCTTTTATCCCGATATTCCAACGGGATTGAGACTTATGCGGGTGAAACCGCGGGGCGTAGTTAGTATTACATAACATTTAAGTAATTAAGTATTGTACTCGACTTCCGCTATTCGAAGTTGAATTGAACTACTGCGGTTTCGCGGCGGAGGTGTGCTACTAGCGTATAAAACATGTAATTTAAATTTGTCATTTAGATATTCATGTACATGATTATTAAGTCTACTCTATCGATTATCATCGATTTCTAAAGTAGACTGATAGAGAATGCTTAAGGCACTAAGTCCGCCTTTGTACGGTAATTTTTACTTGTGCATAAAGTTCTACAACATAACATAACATCACGCCTGTATTCTCCGTAGGATTAGGCAGAGGTACACCTATAGTACACCCACATTTCGCCAGTCCCGTATAACAGGGGGCGACCCTATTGCTATCAATCGGACACAAATCCAGACTCCGGGCTGCTACTGAGAAATTCCAAATGGAAAGACCCAACAACACTTTGACCGACCCGGGAGTCGAACACAGTACCTCGTGATCAGCAGTAGCGCTTGCGACCACTAGACCAACGAGGCAGTCTAAAGTTTTAATGAATAAATAAACATCTTTACCTCGATCGAGAAAGTACTGAAATCATACTTACCTTGTAGAAAATCAACCTTCTTTCATGAACACTCAGACCTGATTTTCGGTCATAGACAGATAGATTACGTCAAGAGGAAAATTATCATCATCAATTCTGAATTTGTCGTGATGACCATTGGTTAAGGACTCGGCTCTCATGCTTGAGGTTATAGGTTCAAATTCGGGCAAGCACCAATGTGACTTTTCCCATTCGTTTATGTACTTTCTAAATTTATCTCGGATATCACTTCAGTGAAGGAAAACATTGTAACGAAACCTGGACTTATAATTAATATAGGTCTCAAATCGCCAACGCGCCTTGAGCAAGCGTGGTTATCAATGCCTTCTCTGTTTGAGAAGAGGCTGTTCTGAATTAAAGACGGTATGAGTCTCGACGAGCTAGTAAAAACTTTAAAAGTGTGCTCTTCTTTGGCTTCGTTTGTAGCATTCCTTTCCCGACCTCTGACATGCAGTGTAAAAGAAAATATTTAGACCAATACTTCTACAGTACTATAAAGATTCGACCTAAATAAAGTTAGAATTAAAAGGAATTAATGTAACTCAACCTTTTACGTGTAGGCGCCATCTTTGTTTAATGCTGGTCTAGACATCTTATTTGGGCTATTGGCACTGTTACGTCACTTATACCTTACCTTTTAGGTTTTAAAAAAAAAAAAACATTTATTTTTTAAGTATTTCATATAAAACATGGGCACTTATGAAACGTCAGAAGCTAGGTGCACGGTTCCAATTGGTTGTTTCCTATGGAGAAGACCCGGCAAGAAACTCCACGGTTACTCTTTTAAAAATAATGGGTTTTTTTTTTTTTTTTAGGTGGGAAATTATCAAATAACTTCTCCCGCTCTGTGGAGCGGGAGGGCGTGTCAGACTCTTACTGACTAAAACCCACCCGTGTTCCTTCCGTTGCCTTTACGTTGCCAGGGGCCACGGTATCCCAACGCGAACACAACGCGCCGTCGACCCGGGCCTGGTCCTTATCGGACGGCGAGCTACCCATTGCTCACCGTCCGCAAGCCCGCGCCTACGGTGGCCGGGAATCGGCCTGTGATTCCCGACGCCCAGGGCGTCTCCTGCGGCGGCTAGGGGCGTGAGGGCGCGAAGTTTGCCTCTCCCTCACGCGTTCTGCCTCCTCCTTCGCGAGCATTACTGCTTCGCAGAAGGAGGTGACGGCCTCCCATGCCCTCTCGCTCCGTACCATGGCCTGGACTAGGGCCGGACGCGAGAGATCCCCGCCGCCGATCGCCTCCACGAGGACACGGCGATGCTCTGCCCAAGCCGGACAGACCTCCATCGTATGCTCAACCGTGTCCTCCGGGCGATCCACGCAGTGATGACACCCGGGCGTTTCCTTCCGCCTGATACGAAACAGGAACCTCCCGAACAACCATGTCCGGTGAGGACCTGCGTCAGGCGGAAGGTGAGGACGCCGTGGCGCCTCTCTAGCCACTCCTCAAAGAGGGGACTTATCGCCGCAATAGTGGCGTGCCCAGCACTGGGTTGCGACAATCGCACTCTCCATGACGCCATGAGATCCCGCCGGAGATCTGTCCGCTGTGCCGCGAATTCTCGCGGCAGCGGAGTTACGCCCCGGCGTTTCGCCTCCTCGCGCCACTCCCAAATGTGCGCGAGGACTTTTGCCTCCAGATCCCATGGCGGTAATCCGGCAAGGAGGCTCGCCGCCTCACCGGAGATCGTGCGGTATCCCCGGACCAGCCGGGTGGCCATGACCCTCTGGGACGCGTTCAACCGGCGGGCTGGCCGCCGCCTCAATGAACGCGCCCAAACCGGTGCCCCGTAAAGGGCCATGGACCGCACGACCCCCGCGTATAGCCTCCGGCAGGAGGCGTTTGGACCCCCTAGATTGGGCAGGAGCCGCTTCAAAGCAGCCCCGGCCCGCTCCAGTCTGGGAGCCAAACGTCGGAAGTGCTCCACGAAGTTCCACCGGTTGTCGAGGACGAGTCCTAGATACTTCATCGTCGACTCGACGCCGATGTGAGCTCCTCCTACCGTTATTTGGGAACCCAACGGTGGCGCGTTCCGAGGACCATGAAAACACATGGCCTCGGACTTGTGCAGGGCCACCTCGAGTCCCAATTGCCGGATTCTGTCCACGATTGTCGCAACCCCGTGTGTCGCTAATTCGGCCGCCGCCTGGTGCGACCTCCCCTGCGCCAGGACCAACGTGTCGTCAGCGTAACAAACGACGCTGACGCCGCTAGGGAGGTCGGCGCGCAGCACCCAGTCGTATCCGATGTCCCACAGATGCGGCCCCAGGACCGATCCCTGTGGGACACCGCACGACATCTCTTGCCGGTTCCATTCTCCCTGGTGACCGGGGTAGATGACGGCCTTGTCCGTCAAATAGGCCTCGACCACACGACAGAGGTAGGTCGGCATCCGGTGATACCGGAGTGCCTCCCTGATGCAACTCCAGGGCAGGGTATTGAAGGCATTGGCGATGTCTAGAGACACCACCAAGACGACCCCACCCCGGGCCACAGCGTCCCCCGTCGTGAGGGCTCGCACGCGCATGATGGCGTCCACCGTAGAAAAATAATGGGCTTTTACAATACTTTCAAATAACAGTGTTATTAGGTATGGGACCTACACTGTCCTCCCATACCTAATAACACTGTTATTTGAAAGTATTGTGTAGGTCTTTCAACAAGTACCAGGTACCCACGCACAATGGTCCACCTGACGGACTAAGTGCGGAAACCAAACCCCCTAACATAGAAGTACCAGGTACTTAACAGAATAATGATGGTCAACAAATCTACAGTCCACTAGGTCTACAGCGTTCTCACATTCACAAAATTGAAAAGAATAAAAGATAAATAAATTAATAAAAATAAAAACGTATTTTAAACGAAATGACGTGATTGCTATTAATTAAATATTAAATTTTAACCTACAGGTGACTGAAGGTAAATACCTACAAGTATTTTGGGTAATCACTTTAACGTAAATTATTTTGTGTTTTCTCAGTAGTAGTTACTAGGCTGTTATTTTTCTTTGGTGGCTTTGGAAGGAGCTATAACGGAGTAGCTCATATTATTGTAGAAAATTTATGAGTCAGTAAGCAAGGTTGATAACTGGGCTAACTTTCTATCGCATAACCAGCCTATAACGTTCCCACTACTGGGACACAGACCACCCTCTGTATGAGGGAGTGGTACGTAATACACGCAGGCCCAGTGCAGGTTGGTGGATGTCACATGTCTTCGAAATTTTCATTCAAGGATATGCCGGTTTCCTCACGATGTTTTCCGTCACCGTTTTGAAGCAGTGGTGATGAAAAAAATTACATTAGCTAAAGTGTCTGACGGCGTTCGAATCCACGACCTACAACTTGTAAGTCGGGCCGTTACCACTGGGCCACCACTGCTCGCTAGCTGTCCATGTTTCACAGTAATCGGGAAGGTATGAAAGGCAAAGATAGTCAAATCACAAAGCGGAACTTGTACAATTACTTGTATGTCCAGATTGCCTACACATAATTTCGATGCTTACTAATTTATTTAGCTTAACAACAACTGTGTTATCATTAGCCAGGTTGAGGTCTCTTTTAGTAGTTGTTTAGGTGCAGAATGGTTACGTTTTCTTGAATGAAACTCGGTCCAGTTACGCATAATAGATGTGTATTTTAAAACAGTATCAAAGCAACAGCGGAAGAATATACATTTGTAAAAACACAGGATAAGAATCGTGTTATTTGTTCAGATTCAAAAACATCAAGTCCAACTCGTTTCCTTTCGTTAACCCTAGACTAACTGACCTAGACCAAATAGTGTTGTCAGTTTATATCAAACAGTGGGAACCATAAATAATTAGTTTGGTTCGCCAGAGGTGCATAGTGATTCCCACATTACTAGTGTTCTGTCTACTCCTACACACACCAAGTTCAGTGCACGTAGCTCAGACTTACGACCTCTCTCTCACCAGTCCGACGTCCTAACTAATTAATAGCCCTAAGGACAAATAGTTATACGTCTATCAAACTTCGTCGTTGACGAATCTAAGTTTACATATTGTGTTGTCTTGAAGGTCAGACTGCGGGACAACATGCTGGTCATGTGCCTAATTTATTAATAAGTAAGCGTATAAACATAGCTTGTTGGGCAAAATGGAATTTGGTTGAACTAAGTTAAAAATTTAAAACAGGGTGGCGTATGTATGACTGTTGTCCATCAGGCAGTTCCTTATTTATTTATGCCATTAGAAAGCGAACATTTAAAATAAAAAAAGTAGGTCCTGAAAAATATAGTAACGGAAGGTGAGTTTCTGACTGTGAAACGAACCCACGACCAAATATCGCTGTCAGCCTTAAGACCACGTACCATACCACATGTCCTGCAAGTAAATGCACAAACACATAAAAAATACTGTCGCGAAAAACATCTTTGGAGAAGATAATTTTACACTGTCATAATTCAGAACTATTGCATAAAGTTTAAATCACAAATATCAAATCACAGAGTCGTGATCAACTAAAATATATTAACGGTTAACATTTTATTAATCCGATAAATATTTCGCCTTCATACATAACTCCAAAGAAACGGTAGCCCAATATTTTTCCTTCTCCCTTCACAAATGACCCTAAGAATATTATCACAGCTTCGCACAACCAGCCTAAGTAAATAGCACAGGATATATGACATCTTATAACTAAGTACAAACGTATAAGAAACTGAAAATATAAGAAAAGAGGTCATATAAGGTCGAAGGGAATTTGTTTTTGTGGCACAAATGTTGCTGGCATAACTATCGACGAATCAAGGGGTCCAATAAAGATGTTCATAATAATTCTTTGATTTATTTCCTAGAAATGAAGGAGGTTTTCTTGTATGTCTGGTAACGAAGGTTATTCCTTGATTATAACTACCAATCAAGAGGTATTGTTGACGCAAATTTGTGGGATTATGTTAAAATAATTTAGCTAAAAGAAAATGATTTGCTTCTGTAAATTTTGCGTATACTATGTTTGTTGTAGGAATATATGTAGAATATATGTAGTATACGCAATGTTTACCACTTCTTTCAAATTTAAAAATGAACGGTATGGGCACAAATTATAACACTCCTTATTTTGAGTTAAATGAGAGGAAGATATAGAGATCACGTAAATATACTATATTTACTTATAATAGTGGTATATTTAAATGTTAAATAGGTCAGTGGACATTCAGCAATTTAAAAGTAATTTCTTGTAAATTACAGCGACTAAACGCATACTTTGTAAGTAGCAAGACATGCAATTGAAAATAACGGCAGTAGTTGTGGAGCTTTATTAACGTAACTACAGTTATTTTTGTATCTTAGTATTTTAATTTTGTCCTTTGTACCTATTTTGAACTAAAGCGATGACATTCTTTTTCCACTTGATTCGATATTCGGTTGCGATGGCTCAAAATGTTTTATAGGTGGCAAGCTAGTCTGACCATCTTCCCTTGAGCAGAATTAGAATAAGAATAAGAATAATAAATTTTATTTGCTCAAACATGTCTGTGTATACATACAGAATTAAAATAATACATGCATGCAAGATCTTAAATAAGAGCGGCTCACGACATGCCTGCCATATCTCATGGCGTGCAAATATCTTAGGTACACACAATTATTATTATTGAATTAATGATTTTTAAATATTACTCTTTAAATACATTAAATATCAGTCATTAAATATCATCATTTTTTACATTATCTTTATTTATCAATTTATTAATTGACAAATAAAAAAACTACCAATGGCTACGCTAAACACATAACACACACACACACACATTTACAACACCTACTAACATTACACTGCATAGATACACGCCCGCACACAGTACAAATAATAATAATTATGTCGCTCTCTGTATTTCATATTTTTGCGTTTACTTCGTGATTGGCGTAGTGTGCGGGAGTGTGTAGTGTAGTAGCTGTGAAGCTACCTTATAATAAACATATAAATCAATAAAGCCATGTGCTTTAAAAGCAGCATTGATTTCAGTTACCAGTTCAGAATCCTGCAGTAGCAAAATTCACCATGTCACTTTATAAGGCTGGAGGTATCTTTGCTTCCACTCCTTTTTAATGGCAATTCAAAACCATTTTTACCAGCATTCCATTCGGATTCTCACTCTTATTACATTACGCATTCATATGGGGGTATTACACATGTATATATAAAGGGGCTTGGCAAAAGACGGAAGAGGAAACACGATCAATCAAATCTTCCTTCATATCTTTCGAGGTAAGTTTAAAGGCAAAGTGATTGCTCAACAATCACGGAATTAATTGATTCCTTCCGTTTTGATTGATGCCATTTATTATTAATTGTCGTTATGATATAATTGATGATATTGCTTATTCAAGTGTTTTTGTGAAATAAAAGATTGTCCTGATTATTAAATTGTGACCCTATTTAGCTGATCCCAACAGCATTTGGGATAAAAAATGGGCTAAGAAAGAGAAAAATCTCAAGAATTTATGTGTGGAAAATTGGAGGAGCTCGTGGCTAAGTAACAACAGCCGCACCGGTCGATACATCAGGTTAAGCTACGCTTGCAGGGCTGGTCCGTGGATGGGTGACCAACTTTACATACCGCGATTCCTCCGTGCCTCGAAAAGCACGTTAAGCCGTTTGTCCTGGCATTCGTCGATCTTTGACAGTCGTAACGGGTCTTCAGAAGCCCGAAAATCTGACAACCAGTCTTACCAAGGGGTATCGTATTACCCAGTAACTGGGTTGTGGAGGTCAGATAGGCTGTCGCTCCATGTTAAACACTTGTATTCAGCTGCATCCGGTTAGACTGGAAGCCGACCCCAACATAGTTGGGAAAAGGCTAGGCAAATAGATTGTGTGGAAAATTAAAATTAAAGTATTTTATTTCACATAAACCTACATGGGCACTTATGAAACGTCAGAACCTAGGTGTACGGTACTTGGTCATTTCCTAAGGAAAAGAATCGGCAAGAAATCGGTTACTCTTTTATAAATAATTGTTTTTACAATGTTGTCATTTAACAGTTTTATATTTTCTTACTTAATAAATTGGGTATTATCAAAACATTACTGTTCTTACTATAGTTTTTAGAGGTGATTATACCAATACAACAAAGACATAGTATAATCATTATTACTATTATTCAGAAACCAGAAAGCTCATTTCCAAGACTAATCCACTAACTAACTAATCTACTATTATCATAGATCTAGAAATGTTTAGACGTCCCCATTAAAAATAACCTTCTCAAACATTATTACGTTTGACACAACACTTATCTAAACAACCAACAAACGCGAACCATTTTGTACCCAATTTGAACACCCACAAGCTAATTTCAAAGGAAAAAATCTCATGCAAATAAGAAAATGTTCTCTGCAAATATTATCAACGTTTCAAAATGTGCATCTACTGTTTGGTTTTGTCCCTTTTGAGGTAAAGTAAACTGAGGCCGATAAAAAATTCAAGTCGTTTGAATGCCGTGTGTCTCTTGACCTAGTAAATGGTTTCTTTGGGTAAAACAAAGGAGATGGGATTGCAATTCTTTGGGCAGTTGCACGGAGACATAGTTTCAATATGTAGTAGTGCCACTATTGCAGGGCGATTGTGTGAAGTTTGGTATCGATTTGGTTTGCTTCTATAACGAATAGGTTAGGTAAAACCAAATCTTGTACCTATGACAGTAAACTGAATTAATTAAATAATCAAAGTATTTACTGCTATTTAACATTACGCCTGCATTGGAATGATGATGTTTTTGATTGGTATATTGGCGTGTGCTAGCTAGCTTTCAATGGCTATTAATTTTATTATTTAAATTATGTTTTGTGTTGCGTAATGTAAAATCATTTTGCATACTATTAAATATAATCATTTTTTTCTAACTGAATAGACAGCTGTGCTGCTGGGGAGTTTGTTGCGCCACTTCTTCTTCCCAGCTAAAGCACTAGGAAGTGGTGAAGGGTGGGCGTTTTGGGGGACTGTCTTTTCGAACATCAAAATTACATATTTTGATGTTCGAAAAGTGCTGATTCTCAGCCTAGTTTGAATAAATGATTTTTGAATTTGAATTAGTTACCTGGGTAAAAAAAAGACATTCTATTTAGTCCGTCAGTAATATTAGACACATATTTTTTGCTCTATCATATTAATAAAAAATGACTTAGATAAAACGCATTAAAGTTGTGCAGTGGGACTCGCTACGTCACAACTAAGTATAAAATCTAGCAAATATAAAATGATGCTACATTTTAACTCAATGTATCATCGTGATCTTTTGATTACGTAAAAAAAGAAAAAAAATACGTAACCAATATGTTTTTATAATCTACCTGAACAAAAATATTTGTCATCATCCCTATTTCCTAAAGGAATATGCAGAGGTGGTACCTATAGTGTGTATGGAGTTTAGTATTTAATAGTCGTGTACAAACGGTTCGAAATCAATAAATCATCGCATAAAATCAGAGCCAACGAAACACTACCGCGATTGCGCGATATTCAACCTTATCACAGAAGATCGCTACTTATCTTATGACCCATTTCTTAGTAGCCCTGACTTACAAGAGTTACATCCACGGAAATAACTGAAGGATCTCAATCGTTCCCAAGAACAACGACGAACATTCGCTTAAATCGGAACCTACTTTTATCTAATGCGAAATATCGAGGCAAACCGACTTTAATATCGCAATCCTGCAAGAATATAGAGCATAGTAGGTTACCTAACAGCTGAAGTTCAAAACGGATGTATGCGGAATGCGGATATCGACTTCGTTACTTTGTCGTGGATAAACAGATTCGAACAAGCAGTCCCTAAAGAGCATCTCGTCTCGTTCTATTCATGTGGATCTATGTCCAACATATTAGGTTCGGTATTGGTCCTTATGTCCGACGTTATTTGATTATGCTTAGATCATTTTGAGGTTTTAAATATTGAAATTAAGGTATCGGTTTCTGAAAGCTTATTCATTTAAGACTCCAGTCAAGTTAATATCAACTTATTAGTTGTGGTTAAGCAATCACAACAGCCAGCACACACAGTACGGCGGCGACTTACGAGTTGCATGTCATAGTTTCGAACCCAAACAGGCACTTTACTTTGTGTAAATTATTTTATTTCATCACCACTGAAAACGATGAATGAAAACATGTCCTAGTACCGTAAATTCGATGACATCTAAGATCAACCAACCCGCACTGGCATGTGTGGTAGATTGCGGCCCACTCCACTCACAGAGAGGAGGCTTGTGTTTATTTTTTTTTAACTATGGCATCGTGCAGGTGACCACTAAGGTCATGACTGCTTAACTGGACTTTCCTGTGGCTGCCTTCAGCTACTACACAAAAAGCCTCCAGCCAGGAGCATAAACTATTCTAAATTAAAACTAGGCGAGCGCTCGCTAAGGGCACCTCCTGTGGGGTACGAACCTCGGCTTACGGCGTCGTAGGACAGCAAGACGGGACAGGCTGGATCAAGGATAGATCATTATTATTATCAGGGGAATTTAAAGCTACACGCTCAGCTGCGGCGCGGGCTGGCGCTTCATCGGGCAAGGGTCGGGGGGGAGAATTATTTACTCGGGAGGGTCGCCATCACGGAGGACCTCTGCGGCGAGGTCGGAACGACGGGTGTCGGGTGTATTATATTTGTGCATTGTACTGGTGGCCCTAATGCTCTCCTGGAAGAGTGTGGTGGGGTCATCGGGGTCGGAGAGAAAGGGGAGGGGTCGTTGTCCCAACTGTGGGAAAATTATAGGCTGATAATGCTATACTATGCTAAACACAACAGATTTATTGATCAGAGATCAAGTTTCCACAGTTTATACCCAGTTGTTAACGAACATTTTAAAGCATTGTTTAAAGTTTAAATCCGGTGAAAATTACACTGACAATATCGGCTATAATTAGAACATAGTTTTAATCATCTGTTAATGTTAATCACAAAGGTGTTTACGTAAGTAAGCGCCTTATTAGCTTTTATTTATAGCAAGGTGGACCCAGCGCCTACGTGCGAAATTTTCGGGATTGTAAAGTATGTTTTGTCCCTCTCCCGACACAAAGCTACTTCATCGCGAAATTAATCAAAATCGGTTATGTAGTTAGCCTTGTTTATCACTTTTGCATTTTTGACTTACTCTGATCATCCTTCCTTATATGTACTATAATAATAATACCAGCCTATTATTGTCCCACTGCAGGACCTCTTCTCCTACAGAGAAGCCACGAGCATCAACACGTGTTGGTGATTTGAGACTTATATTAACTATAAGTCCAGGTTTCCTCACGATGTTTTTCCTGCATCAATAAGTCAAAGATAAACTCAGAAAGTTCATATGAATTGAAAAACTCACATTGGATTCGCCCGGATTTGAACGCAGAATCTTGTGCATGAGAGGCGAGTCCTTAACCACAGGGCTATCACGGCATTCACATCACTGATCACCCTCGATAAACCCTCAAGGGACGAGGCAAACGTCCAAAATGACACATTTGGTACCCAAACCCTAATTAAGTATGTCACCACTTGGTAGTAACATAAATAATAGGTCAAAGTATTTTTTTCTAACGTAAAATTCATACAGAACAATTGTTTATTTTGTAAACAAGGGCTAATTAAAATTTCCCTGAAAAGAAAAAGCTTGTATATAGAACTGAAAGTAGCCTTTACCACTTTGCTATTCAATAATAAGTTCTATGTTTTCGTGTTACGGTTGTTTTTTCCGGTAATAAGAAAGCTTTTATCTAAGTGCTTTTACCTTGGCTCGGTTTATTGTGAATTTTTGGAAACAATCCCTCTAGACTGCTCCCAATTTAAGTGCGTTTGAGAGTTATCAAACAGAAATGGACGAAATCTATTACGAGATAGAAATAGGACCAATTTATATAGGTATTGACATTTCATCGTAACATCGTATTTCAATGGTCTTCAATTTTTATATTATTAAATTCGCAATTAGTTTTAAACGATTTGACTCAAATCCGAAGTTTGGTTTAAATATTTTTATTTTGTGCCTGCGTCTTGAGAACTGCCACCTTTTTTTTTTTTTTTTTTTGGGTGGGAAATTATCAAATAACTTCTCCCGCTCTGGGTGGAGCGGGAGGGCGTGTCAGACTCTTACTGACTAAAACCCACCCGTGTTCCTTCCGTTGCCTGTACATTGCCAGGGGCCACGGTATCCCTTTCGGACTTTCCCGCAACCCCGGCAGGCATTGGTCCTATCGGACCCCTTCACTTGCTGACATCTCTTTGAGGCGCGCGTGGAACACAACGCGCCGTCGACCCGGGCCTGGTCCTTATCGGACGGCGAGCTACCCATTGCTCACCGTCCGCAAGCCAGAACTGCCACCTTAATTACGTAAAATACTTTCAATAGAGAGTTTTGAAGGATATCGCTAATCTATTGCTTCATAGGTTTGAAAAATTCGTCGGCTCAACAAACTCTAAAAATAACGCAATGCGATAAATTTTTAATTTTATGTGCGTTATGCAGTTACCCCGCAGAACGTGTTTAATTCTATGGAGTTTCATTTTAAATACAACCACGCTTGAAAACTGAATTAGTCAGAAAATAGTAAAAAAAAAAAACTAAATTCGAAAAATAAACAGATATTTAAAAAGTAACAACTCTTTTAACCTTCAAAAGCTCACGTCATCAAAACAACAGAACGGTGCCATGAACGTAGGGGCTTACTTAACCGACACGTAAAAAATTCAAAACCCAACATGAATATAAACTTGAGGCTCAACTATAAAACTGGTAGTGGTCGGGCCGAAGGGCTTTTATTAATATGGTGGCCCTCGTCAAAGGCGACAGCGAATGACATAGGTACATTGATTCGTGTTTCAATGTGGGACTTTTTTGCTGTGCTCTGTTTTCTGTTTTGAACAAACAAAAGTGTATGTCAATTGATTCATTCATATTCCTTTTCACTAAAATGTTTGGGTGAAAGAATGTTGAAGTTAATCACAAGCTTTGACCATCGACTTTACTTCTTGGTTCTTAGTAACTTCACCACACACGCTTAAGATGAAGAGGGGGATCCTTTTGGAATGGAAGGGAATTTTTCAGGGAAAAGACGACAAATAGGGTACTTTACCCTTATTTTTCGTCTCCTTAAACAAAAATAAGTCAACCAACAACATTATTTACTCAACAACATTATTTACTGCTGACGATTGCAGCTCGCGTGGAAAAGGCTTGGGGCCCAAAAGACCGGTATCGTAAGATTTTAGAAACCACTCGGGTACGCGAGGGTTCGTAAGCCGATGTCGTTACTAGATTACGGGTTTTGTAAATAGAGGGCGCTGTGCATTCCGAGTTTTTCTTTTTTAGATCAGCACCGTATAATTTTATGTTTACGAAGGCTTAAGTTGGTTTTAAAGCTCCTGTGGGCTCGTTTTATTTGTTATATTTACATTGACGTGTAAAAGAGTTTGTACCTACTTACAGAAATGAATATCATCAAATAGATAACATCATTTATTATTTATCATTGTATTAGGCATTTGTATTTTCAATTTTTTCGTGTTGCCAGTTAGCGGTAGACGGTAGCAGGGTTAACTGTCAAGGACTTGCTTAAGAAATTTTATAAGTATAACATTTTCTACAATTAATTATCTCGATACTAAAAATGAGTTAGCAAAAAACATATTATAACACCAAAAACTGTAACAATAAGAATCGCCAGATGCCTACAAAACGGCACTCAAAGAGAACAATAGCACTTAATTAATTTTCTTTTAGGATAACATAAAAGAGGATGGAAAAGAATAGGATAGCGGTCTGAACATAGACATTTGGAGAAAAGCGGATTTAAAGCGCTGCAAATTTATCTGGACAACGAAATACGCGAAAGTAAACCTTATGCTGATAATCTTACGATGTCTTTGTAAGTATTAGGGTGGAGACCACTATTACACAGAACGAATGTAAGGAATGTCTGGAGGATACGTTGGTCGTAATTATGGGTAGGCACGAAGTAGGTAGGCACATATTTTCCTTGTTGATGCCCATAATAGCGCAGTCTTAAAATAGTTTTGAGCCCACTGAGTTAGTTAAGTGACAATAACGCGAGTTGTTTTGGTATTTTAATGGCGTTTGGAACCTCAAGCGATTCTTGAAGTGCGTCGGCATTGTGGTGTTAAGTATTTGTTTAATGGCCATGATTGACAAATAACTTGTCTTTGTACTTGTATTCTGCTGTGGGGCAAAGCTGCTGATATTCAAAATGTATTTGTCCTTCAAAAACGAGCTGTTCGAGCAGTTATATAGTTTTTTTTTTCTAACTGATAAAACAGCTGTTCTGCTGGGGAGTTTGTTGCGCCACTTCTTCTTCCCAGCTAAAGCACTAGGAAGTGGTGAAGGGTGGGCGTTTTGGGGGACTGTCTTATGTAATTTTGACGTTCGAAAAGTGCTGATTCTCGGCCTAGTTTGAATAAATGAGTTTTGAATTTGAATTTTGGAATTTTGTTTTTTAGGGTTTTGCAGACTATTCCATTGAAGCTATAAATTCGATAGTAATTGAACCATAACTTTTAACTTTCAAAATTGGTATAACGAAATTAAATTCATGCATGTATCAAGTCTCTCACTGTCGACATCTCATCAATAATCAGCGCTGACATTTGAGCATGTTTTTCTTCTTTTCATTTCGATGGTACATCTATACAGTTTCGGTTCAGTAGGTGGCCACATTTATTGAGGCGTCAGAGGCGTTGTTCAGAGCATGTTTATTATATAAATCATAATTCCTTGGTGAGATATGAGATTCCGAGAACACAGCATAACTCTTCACAATAAAATTCCAACTCAGAAACAAATCATAAAGTAGGTACCCATGTTACAAATAGATCCTTCTAACAACCTTTTCAAGTAATCATACAAGAAACTAAGAATATTTTCTATACCATTGAAAAACTTTTACCTATATTGAAAACTTAGAAGCTCGGAACGTTATAAGCCTCCTGTTCTGTTACAAGTATGTTGTAACTCGAGCGAGAAACTAACGCAACTTCAACTTTTCCACACGTGTATTGTAATAGAAAAATAAGTTATAAGTCTTCTTATACCTATGAAGAAAAATCTTTATGTCGTCTTTCGGCATGAATAAATGAAAAGTTCGATACTTACATATCTAACATGATACAGTATAGATATCGAACATTTCTAATATTTTAACAATAATAAGTACCACTGAGCATGCTCATGAGGACTGTAAAATAATAGAAAAAATTGGTTGCCTGTAAAGTCGGTATACGGGCGAAAGTTTTACGTGACAACGACTTTGCGTGCCTTTCACTTTTTATGTCTGTCTCTCTCGCTCTTAGGCGGGCTAACCATGCCCGAGTGGAAGGGACGCGTGCCTCTCACTCGCTCTCATTGTGAGCGCATAACGTGAGCGGAGCGTAACGCAGTTTCTTGAAGTGTCACCCGGCAAACCAATTTATAAGACGTTGTCACGTCAAAATAAATACCACCTCATGATAAATGATGTATGGTCCCAACCCTAAGGACTAACAAAAAAAAAAATCGTTTCATGGACGTCTATCTGAACGCCCTAAAAATCCGGAATTGGTTTCAAGATTCAAGATTATTTATTTGTGGAAACATGAGTACACATACAGAGCATGCAAGTTATTAAATCACATTGTAGTTTAGATCAGTCATGTTTGGCCTTAGTGGCGTACAAATATTTAAATTTCAGTAATAAAAGTTATTCGATAAAGTATTAGATTAAGTAAGAACAAAATAATAAATGTCAAATTTCAAAAACAAATAAATTAAATATATGGTCATAGTTACGTCACAATTATTAAATGTCAATTAAAATTATCATCATAGCAATAATATGTTGCTTTGTGTGGTTACACTTGCTGTCTCTTTTTTCTAATTTCCCCTCTCTTTTGAGATGGTATTACAAGGGTTTTTTGTCTCTCCCAAACAAAGTATCATAGAAATTGGTTCACGTCAATCACAACGAGTGGCTTTAAAATCTTAGCTTGTTTACCAGGCTTTATTTAATTAAATCAAGCAAAATTATTTGCTCCCTGAAGAGCTTGATTTATTTTTACAGAAACGTTTCCTACAACAACAGCTATAGTTCCAAAACCTTCACATGAAACTCTTGAGAAAACCCGAACACATCTCTGTGTTTTCTCCTCATGTATAGAAAACAAATCAAAGTTTAAAATCTCGGCAGTTATTTTGAGGCAGGATGTAACAAACGTTAGAAGTTAGCGAGCGACGGCGACACCGTTTCATTTCAAGTGTCTGTGCTGCGTTTAAACTTGTACCAGCTAGTAGTTTTGTGACCTACTTGCTTGTTTACTGTGCGGGTTCCTTGTCGCCCTTCATATGTCCCTTCAGGCTTGTTTCTTGTTTTTGGTTCGTTGGTCCTTTTGAGTGTACAAGCCAGTTTTGTTTCCTGTTGGTTTTGATAAGGTTCAACAATAAGAGAGCAGCGAGTATGTGCGATAATCATCGTAATACGTGTGTAATGTTTTTCGATGATTATCGCATCGGCGAATGAGAGCTAGACCGAAAAAAGTGTAACATTTTGACCATCACGACATTTTTGTTACGTAACAAAAGTGTAATAGCATATACAAATATTACACTTTTTTGGTTTATTTCTCATTCGCTAAGTTTGCAAAAGCGAAAGGTATTTCCAACCGGGTGTCCAACGACAACTCTCTAATGTATTTTTCTAATATTAAAATTTTCGATACGTGGTCCTTGGGTAATAATTGTGACACTTTTAATCCAGTGAAAGATTTTTCGGAAGGATAGTAGTCTGGTAGGAAAGTAGGCAAATTAAACTAAACAAACCTCGGGATCAGGAATTTATGTTCAAAATGCACAAGTTTGGATTGCAAACTGCAGTCTCGCTACATTTTTACGTGTTACTCTCAAAATACGAGTGCGACGTAAATTTTACATTTTAATTCCGTTGTAGGTGTAGGTTAATAAAAGTGTTAAATAAACAACTAGGTACATAAACTTTAAAAATGTTTTGCAGCATTGCGGAAAACTGTGTTTGTTCCGAGTTTTTCTATGGATCAGAACTTCGAGCGGAATTAACAGGAATAGTAATTTAAAGTCTGTGCTAAGGACTGTCTTGTTTTTACTTGTTCGAACTGAGTTTTTATGTCGGGGTATTCAGGGTATGGCTTAGGACTGGGCAGACTTCGAGCAAAATTTTTGTGCGTGTTTTTAAGTTTAACAATGTTGTGCACATCTATACTTATTACTTATACATATATAAATAATATAATATAATTAAATTATAAAGACGTAAAATTTGTTTGTTTGTAAGTTTGTATGTAGGGGGTAATCTCCGGAACTACCAGTCGGATTTGAAAAATATTTTTTGCATTGTATAGCCCAATTCTTGAGCAAGGTTATAGGCTCGCGAACAGAAATGGTCGACGTTATTTTAAATTAAAATGGCCTTCACGAGTACCTACAATGTTTAATTATGTTCTGTCCTCTGCACTCTGGGTAGTTAGGCTCGCATAAATCTTTAGAAAGGATTCTTCCGTCAAATTACAGAAAATCACTCTCTAAATATAAGCTTTTCATTTGTGTAAATTTTCACTGTGAACATTATCACTAAATCCTACATCCAACATTGAAGTAACATACGAGTATTTCCCTCTATTTCCATAACGCTTAACATTTAGGTTAGAAGCAAATTCATGTTTCTGAAACTAAATTCTCGTATAATGATTGATCTGCTAAATTGTTCTCAATAACATGCTGTATAGAGTTTCTATTTCCATATTTAATATCACGCCTTGTTTCCCCGAAGTGTTGGAGTGTTGGACAGAGGTGTCCCTATAGTACACCCACATTTAGCCAGTTATGTTTAAGTTCCATGTAATGGGGGTGAGCCAATTACCATCAACCGGACACAAATCCAGACTACGAGCTGCTATTGAGAAATTCCTGATAGTAAAACCCAATGATACTTTGACCGACCTGGGAATTGCACCCAAGATGTCATTCTCAACAGTAGCACTTGCGACCACAATGAACTAAATTAATGAGGCACTGATGCATTTGGGGATGCCTGTGGTTACTACAATGATTGATCATAGGAGGTATGGTCAGTACCCAGCATTACCTGACTCTCTTACAAAGGAAGGTGAAGATAAAAAAGATGGGAAGAGGGGTCAGGTTACGAAGAGTACTGTTTGTACCTAATTCCAGAGTCAACTTTGTAGTAAAGATTCGAAGAAATGGATTGTGTTTAGTAAAAGGTCCGTTTTTATTTTTATAACTTTGTGATGACGTCACTTTATGTTTATAAGTTACGTTTTAAGTTTTCGTTGTGCCCCACGAGTCACTTTCCACTGTTGTTTTTAGCTGACAAGAGGACAAACCTAGTGCTCATCTTCTTTACATAATTTGTCTTCACCTTCTATAGTGAAATGTATTTTTTTTCCTTTGCGGTATCCACACACCGTACAAAAATGCTTAAACGAAAAACCTAAGGGGCCTGCTCAACACTTCAAGTAAAAAAAGTTTGATAAATCACTGTTTCATAGTTGAACAAGCTACATTGTAGTTTTATATAGCCAAGGCCTCCGAATAAAGAAGTTAGGCACTGTAAATTACTAACTTACACTATAAACAACATTTTTGTACAGATTTTAAAGCCGTTTCTTCGGAAAGTTTAGTGAAGTGTCACATTCTAGTGGAGATACTGGCTTTGTCGCGCTTTAGAGGTGTCTAGGGATCTCCTACTTTGAGAGTGTTACCTAGTTGATATTTATTTTATGTTTTTACTTGTTAATTCTGTGATCTCCGATATTAACATAACATCACGCCTATATTCTCCGAAGTGTTAGGCAGAGGTAGACCTTCAGTACACCCACGTTTTGCCAGTTTCAATCCCATGTAATAGGGGGCGAGCCATTAACCAGGCACAAATACTGACTCCAGGCTGCTACTGACAAATTCCTGATGGCAAAATCCAATAACACTGCCCGACCCGGGAATCGAACCCAGGACCTCATGTTCAGCAGTAGTGCTTGCGACCACTTGAGCAGTCCTACCCAGTCAGTCTAGGGTTGTAATTGACCTGGGCCCTGATCACAATACTCATACTTATAAACTTTTCATATATCATTTGTCATAAAAAATGTGTCAAAACACACAATCGACAGAATATTGAAAAGCTTATGAATTAGAAGAATGCTATAAAGCATGATCTTCGTCATAATGATAAGGAAGAAAGAAAAATCACTTGATGTTGATGCTCTTTGTGGCACATTATCAGTTTAGTTTCCAAATCTAAGTTGAAGTTAACACAACTTAACTATATTTTAGTTTGACAGCACTAACATCTTAGGCACTGATATTTTAATTTAGTGAGAATGACAATTTTGCTATTCTGAATTTTAAGTTTTTCACCTAAAATTTTAATTGGCTAACTAAATCTGACTATTTTTAATCGCGGTTAAAAAGGGTTTATTAAATGTGGAATACTATTAGTTGTCATAAACTAAAATTCACACGAACACCTCGACTTCAGATGCAAAAACAGTACTGTATATATTTTTTTCTTTTCTTTTGCTTATATCTCGAAAATGGTGTGTCCTATCGCAAAAATAATGAAAATTCAACCCCTTTTATGAAACCCTTACAACCCTAATAATCAACACATAGGTAAATAATTAGTAATTTTTCTTATTTTCCATGCAAAACGTGAAAAATTCCATATAAAACAAGTCGAGGCTGCCCCCAATGCACGCCTCCGGCTCTAAAAAAATTCACGGGGTAGGGCAAACAGGTATGTACTACGAGGAGTCGCGATTCTCAAATTCGCTTTAGTTGTGTCAAAATAATTTTTAAACTTAGAGACTTTTTATTGCAGAATAGCGTTAAGATTCTCATAGTCAAAAGTAAGGAATTTTAGTGATAGTTTAGTTAGTTTAGTTCGGTGTACAAGAGAATCGGCACCATTTTCTATTATATTATTATAACCTAAAGCTTCATTTTGTTTATATTCTCTTCTTCTACTAATAAATAAATAACCACTTAACTTGGTTTTAAATGGGCTCGAATTGTCTGAAATTAAATCTTATCTTTTAATTTTGCTGGCAAGGAGGTAATCGGAAGAAGTAAAACCTATTTATAATAAAGAGCAGTTCGTGGGCGTTTCGTTTTAAAATATTTGTTATCTAAGTTCACAAAGGAATGCTCTAGATAAGAATTTAGGCTTTGACTTTCTCCATAACAATAAGGTCATCTATCAAGCCGTGGAGCCTTTTCACGATTATTTCCAGGTCGTTTTCCAGCATAATAGAAGGCGACTTATCAGTACCATAAGCTATGTCACATAAAAGTAGGAAATAAAAGGCGCTCCCTTTTAATTACAAAAGAGTGCCTCAGGGCATATCTTCAGCCCAGTTCGGTGCAAAACAGAATATCTTTAAAAACATTGTCCCGGGATATCAAAAAATGTACCTACACGTTTCCTACAGTATAAAACACGACAATTCGTATAGATAGCCTCGTTTAGCAAGAAACTTGACAAATTGGTTACTGTAGCTTCCTATAAATCGTTCAGACGTCAACGTTGGCGCGATGGCCGACCACTTTGGCACAAAAACCGATTTTCAACGGACTTTGTGTAAGGAAAGCTATATCGAAGCGTATTACGTGTGGGATAAGTGACGAGTGGAAATAAATTGGGATTCAAGTTGATTTACAAGATGGTTACTAAACTTTTTAATATAAGAATGTTGTTTTTGACATTCATTGTACAGGCAAATAAAATACTACTATAACAATGACACCAGCAAATAGATATACTCGTACATACGAGTAAAGAAGCTTGCATACATATGCAAGCTTCTTTTCAAAAATTCAAAATTCAAAAGTCATTTATTCAAACTAGGCTGAGAATCAGCACTTTTCGAACGTCAAAATTACATAAAACAGTCCCTCAAAACGCACACCCTTCACCACTTCCTAGTGCTTTAGTTGGGAAGAAGAAGTGACGCAACAAACTCCCCAGCAGCACAGCTGTCTGTTCAGTTAAAAAAAAATGATTCTATAGAATAGTATGCAAAATGATTTACATTACGCAACACAAAACATAATTTAAATTATAAAATTAATAGCCATATGAGAACTAACTGGAGAAAGAACATTTAAACATTGTCTTGAGTTAATCACAGCGACCAACTATTCTTATCATTTAAGTAGTCGTTGATAGAATAGAGTGCCTTAGAACAGAGGTTGGATTTTACTTGAGTTTTGAACGCATTAAAAGGCAAATCTAGCAAAAAAGAAGGTAGCTTGTTATAAAAGGTTATACCAAGCCCAACAAATGAGTTATGAACTTTATGAAGCCGGTGAAAGGGAGTACGTAGTTTGTCCTTATTTCTAGTGTTAACATTGTGAATATCACTGTTTTTAGTATATAAGTGTATATTTTGCCTAATTTATAATATGTTGGCGAAAATGAATTGTGATGCCACTGTGAGGATACCGATATCTTTGAAAAAATCTCTCAGAGAAACTCTGGCACCTAGCTGGTAAATTGCTCGAACAGCTCGTTTTTGAAGGACGAATATATTTTGAATATCAGCAGCTTTGCCCCACGGAATACTAACTATTAACAGGGAAATCACATCTGTATTGCCTCGAAGGAATAGGAAGAGTAGGCATATACATATACCCAAAAAATAAGCACGGGCTGACAATGATATCTTGACAAAAATATAAAAAAAACTCAAAGCAAATAGTACCATAGAACACCACACGTCATTTAACATCCCCATACTTACAAACCCACTAACACAACTCAGAACAAAAGCACTAGATAACAAACAATTAGAACGTTTTCGTGCGAGCACCCCTAATCTGAGTTTTCGTTTGTACGGTATTATTCTACTCTGTAACATAACCCTCGAATTTGGGAGGATCAGAGGTTTCGGGGGCTTCTATTGTGTTTGGGGACTAAAGACCGACTAATTGTCTTGTACGTACATCTATTGAATGAGAGGCGGTTACAAAGCAGATAAACAGTGAATTAGATATAGATTTAGGTATGAATAACGTAGTAAGGTAGAATAATCTCTAGTCGGTCGGAATGACAATACAAAAGGAAACTAGTTTAAAGAATTCAAGAAAGAAGTTGACGTTAAAGACAAAGAAAACTGGACTGAAGGATAAGAATTTCTACCTGAAAGTTAACTACGGAGAACGAAGATAAAGTCTTGAAGCTAATGCTTAGTCGCTATCTTATTTCATCATTCATTCTATCAGATTGTAGAGTACTGAAAATATTGGTACCGTACTAGATCTGCATGTAATTGTCATAGTGCTGGGCGTAGTTCTCTTTCCAAACAAGTAACGAACGACAAAAAACATAACTATAAAAAGTTGAAAACTAGAAGAAAAACCACAATTAACGTTACTTTAAAAGCGAATCGAAGAAAATAAGTTAGGTATTACGACGGGTCTAAGTGGCAAGCCAGTATTTTCTAAATACTATCACGTAGCACCGATTGCTCTCAATGCACCCAATGAAGATACCGCTTCGAACTTTTTCAGTCTTGTAAAAACAGTCAATTGGAAGAAAAAATATCCAATTCCAAATACTTCGGTCATTTTGCGAGCTGACAAACATAATAAATTGACTGAATAGACAAATTTTTAGCCTCCCTACGGCTCTAACGACTGCGTTTTCATAAGAAAAAGTCCAATAGCTCATTTAATGGCCAATTGGCATAACTCCTGCTTATTGTTCCATTATTACTATTTTCTTTTCTTTCACTAAATTGCCTTGCTTCAGCGAAATGTTTTGGAAAAGGTTCTTGATTAGCCTCGTGATTTTCTTTGTACGTCCTTTGTGAGAAAGTTTTTCCTTCAGTTCATTTGGATTTAAAAATGGCGCAGCTTGTCGTCCTTTTTGTGTTGGTGGATTTTTGAGAGGCAGCTTTTGTCAAAGAATTCTTGTAGCGTTTGACTTGAATGTTGTTTAACATTTTATTAAAGTAATTCTGGATTTCGGTTTATTACTACATATTTTTATATTATTTAAATCCTTTTACATAGGTTATCCCACGCGAAAGTCCTACTGTCAATCAGTATAACCTAAAATCCCTTAAATTAAAGAAGGATTCAGCCAAATCGTCGGCTCAACTCTAACCAGACACTCATTATCATTGTCCCACCGAAACGCGTGCGTTTAATAGATGGTACCCAAACGATTATCGTTCTGTATAACATAAAAACTTTTAGCGCTCCACTCCAATGCACATGTTCTTATGTACAACACAAATTGCTCGCCCACCTGTCGCGGGTTAATTGGAATCTTTATGCGAAAATATTTGTCCCTTCAGACCCTACAATACCCAATTAAACCTGACCTCTTCAACGTCCTAAATTCTGAGCATCTAAAACTAAATCTGTGGGTGTTCTGGGATCTTGTTATGCTGGCCAGCGACCCTTCCGCTTGCCTTGATTAACGTTTCCTTGCTTTTGTGTGCAACGTACCAGTTAATATGAATTAATAAGATTTTCTATTCGTTTCATGCAGGGATGTGCAGTCATACGGGAATTTTATCTGAACCGGATAAATTATTTTAGCTTATATTTAAGAGCAACAAATTTGGGAGGATTCCGTAGGGAGTGAATTTCGTATATCTGGGAGTTTGTGACCAATTTAGAAGATATTAGATAGTTATGTGATCGGTTCAAACAAAAGCGGATGCTCGTAGATTAAAGCATAATTATTATGCTTTTTAATAATTCGAATGGTTTTTCATTAGTACATTAGATCCATTGTTAGTAAACAAAGTCAAGAACCGAAATTTCACAGCCAACCACAATAATAGAGTAAAATAAGTAATATCACAAAAGCAGCCCTCGTCTTTATATTCCCTGGAAGACGAATTTCTTATTCAACCTATCCGAATTCCCGCCACGAATTTGCCAATGACGTTTCTTCAATACTTCGACCGAGTGCTTTCTCTCCCATTTATTATTTTCCGTTTGTCTTTAGCCACCATTCTTGGCCCAAAGTCGGCACTGGTTCGGAAACTAATTTCCATAGGCCTCCAAAGCGATATTGTTGTTTTTGGAAAACTCAATGCCAACAATTCGCGGTGTTTTCTCGTTTTTGCCTTCCGATATAAAATTCTGATCGTTCAAGTGTTTACTTAGAAAATGAGAGTGTTTTTGGCGCGTTTCTGTTTTGGCTTTGCAGGGTATCGTAAGGAAGTTTGATAACAATATCTGAATATTATAGTGCTATCGTTCTAACTCTCCTATCGTTGCAATCTTTTTTGTTTTGTTCTAGCTTTTGTCCGCGGTTTCGCCCGCGTGGAGGACGAAAATTATCCCACGGAAACGTACTACCGTAAGGCGCTCACCAGTAAACGTCCCAGGTGGAATAATTTTTTCCAAGATCTTCAATTTCAATAATCATCGTCTTATTTCTGCCAATTTACACAAAAAATTAATGAATTATACATGAATAAATAATACATCTAAACCTTCACCTTTCAATATGAATCACTTGGTCCATTGATGACAACTGTATGAAAATCTGTTCGGTAGTTTTTGAGTTTATAGCGTTCCGATATACAGACGCGGCGGGAGAACTTTGTTTTATAATATGTCGTGACGTTTCTAAGTACCAAATGGAGCTACCAAACAAGCAAATGTTGTTTTTTGAGTTATCAAACAAACAGGCGGCTTACCAACTCTTACAGTAAGTGGTCATCGCCTATAGACTTTCGTAAAGGAAGCGTTGCATTGGGATGGCAATATCCCAGAGGCAGAGGAATCTGCTGCCGATAATTACACAACTGCTGGTTGGCTGTTACTACATTTATTTTGTACATTTACACCAAATTGACACTTAAAACTGTTCTCGTACAAGGCGATTAGAAGCTCAGAGGGTCCGTTCTTTGTTAGCGGAAATTGTAAGAATCGATTGAGACGGATGAGCTGATATGTGTACGTATTCTTTCCCCTTTTTGCTAAGTGATCCTTCTTATGTGTCTCTTTTATCTTTTTCATTTGGAGGATTGTTTTGATCAATATTCATTGTTTGTTTGCTCATTTGTTAACGTTGAATTATTTCGTTTGTCGCTAGTTCTATTTTTAAATGTTGTGAATGTCATTAGACTCATCATCCAGGGTTCTGTTGTTTTAATTCCCGTGTTTATTCAAATCTCTTTTATTTCGCTTTGTGTGTGAAAAATGTTAAAATAATACCTTACACACGTCACAATCATGATTGTACCTACATAAAGATACACCTACATAGCCTCACGTGGATAGATACTAATGGACAGGGATCCCTGTGGCTTTATTTTTTAATCAAATCCATTCCACGCCTGACTTATTAGAACAAGCAGCTCTCTGCGATAGAATTAAGTCTGGCAATACTAGGAGTGGTTTTTTAAATTTTTGCAAATGAATCATTTCGGGGAATGGTGTTATTGTTTTTGGTATTATTGACAAATGGATTGCGGTTGAATCCTATTTGCTAAGGGAATTTGAGGGAACTGACATTATTCATGGGTATGATTTGTTTGGCGTTTACAATTTGGGTTACGTCGATATGTTTCATGAAATGTATTGTAGATATACATATTAATTACATCAAAAACGATTTGATTTTTAAATATTTAACAATCTACATCAATTATTTTAAAGTTAGGTACATGTTTTTATTTATGCTGTTTTTAACGTATTCAGAGTACATTATTTCTGTTATCTTCAAACTCAAACCATTTATTTCAATTAAACCATTTACAGGCACTTTTGAATTGTCAAGGGGTCAGTCAGTCAGAAATATGAAGCTAGTTGCCTATTTCAAAGCGTAGGTTCCTATGGAGAAGAACGGGCAAGAAACTCTACGGACACTCTTTTTTCAACAGTGATAGTTCTACATCATTCATGTAATAGATTGCTGTATAATAATAACACGACAAATGCTGTACGTACTTTAATTTAACAGCCGAAAAATATTTAACAAATGTTTTCTACAGCTGTCTTGAAAAGGAACATCACAACAAAATGTCGGATCTTTTATTGATGTAGGTATAGTTTTCCCACTTCATGCGGCATAAAAACTGCCATATAGAACAAAACCATTCGTATAGTGGAATAATAAATAACATTTTGAATACAGTAATTTATGCGAAGCTCGAAAAGTAGCGGCGCCTGGCTCGACCTACTTTTGTTCAACAAATATTGTGAAACAATGTACAGTGATGTAAGTAATTATTTCTGCGTAGTCGGCAACTTAATCAAGTCGTTTGAAATTATGGAAAGAAAAATATACGAAATCTTCCAAGATGGCGTTGTAGATACAGATTTTGTGTATTTAAGGGGGATGCGCTAAGGTAGCACGCGAGATTCAAATTTTTGCAGTTTGCAGGTCAGTATAAGGTTGCATGTTAATTAAAATATGATTCGCGACCGTAATAAATATGTATTTATAGAATTATAATGCTAAGAATCATCAATCTAAGTTAGAATAGGCCTTTTTTTTTTGTCTGGCAAATTATCAAATAACTTCTCCCGCTTTGGGCGGTGCGGGAGCGCCCTCCCGCACCGCCCAAAGCGGGAGAAGTTAGTTAGTTGTCAGACTCTTACTGACTAAAACCCACCCGTGTTCCTTCAGTTGCCTGTACGTTGCCAGGGGCCACGGTATCCCTTTCGGACTTTCCCGCAACCCCGGAGTTAGAATTAGCCTCAAATGTCATGATTTCATGTAACAGTCATTTAATAGGGTACAATAGAGAGTTATATTGATGATTTTAATGATTATTATTCTGTAAATACATACTTGGGATGATGGTAGAATCGTATCCGCTAAACTTGAGCTACTGAGAGAGATCGAGAGCTTCTCTTACTTACTTTCTTATCTCTTCGAAACTGTTCACCGCTGCACTGGAGGATATCTTCAAGGTTCTGGACTGGATAGGGCTAGGTATCAACATCAATGGCGAGTATATCACTAATCTTCGGTTTGCCGACGACATAGTTATCACGGCTGAGACTATAGAGGACCTCAGTACAATGCTCGATGACATCAGTAGAGCCTCCGAAAGAGTGGGTCTTAAAATGAACATGGACAAGATAAAAGTCGGATCGGAGACGCTACGCTCGAAGTTGTGGACGAGTATGTTTATCTAGGACAAACTGTCCAGCTAGGTGAGTCCAACTTTGAGAAAGAGCTCAATCGTCGAATCCGGCTGGGCAGCGTTCGGGAAGCTACGCAATATCTTCTCGTGCCACATACCGCAGTGTCTCAAGACGATAGTCTTTGACCAGTGCGTGTTGCCAGTGATGACTGAAACGTGATCGCTCACAATGGGCCTTATCAGAAGGCTAAAACTCACCCAAAGGGCAATAGAGAGGGCTATGCTTGGAGTTTCCCTACGTCATCGAATCAGAAATGAAGAGATCCGCAGGAGAACCAAGGTAACCGACATAGCCCGAAGAATTGCCAAACTTAAGTGGCAATGGGCAGGGCACATTGCTCGCAGAACAGATGGCCGATGGGGCCGAAAGGTTCTGGAGTGGCGACTGCGTACCGGAAGACGTAGCGTTGGAAGGCCTCCCACAAGATGGACCGATGACCTTGTGAAGCGGGAATCCGCTGGATGCGGGAGGCACAGAATCGGTCGAAGTGGCGGTGCTTGGGGGAGGCCTATGTCCAGCAGTGGACGTCGGCTTAAATGATGATGATGATGACATACTTGTTACGATCGCGAATCATATTTTAGTAAAAATACAACCTAATAATGATCTGTAAATTGCAAAAAACGAAAGGAAAATTGAATTTCGCTTTCGCCTGAATAAGAAAGATGTTCTATTCTGCTATGTGGCTACTTTTTATGACTATATTATCATAATCAACATTAGATGACTATTTAGAGCAATTAGTACAAGTAAAAATATTCTTAAATAAAATATTAAGTAAAGTCGACCTCGCAAATTTATACAATATACTCGTACAAATTTTGGTTCCGTACTACCGTACAATAAATATTTAACACTGCATATTTAAAAAAGTATCGAGACCCCTTTAATTTTTTATTTAATTTATTTTTTATTTATTGTAATAGCGGCAATAGAAATACACCATATGTGAAAATTTCAACTGTCCACCTATTACGGTTCATGAGATACAGTCCGCTGACAGACAGACGGACAGTGGAGGCTTAGTAATAGGGTTCCAATTGGCAACCTTCTAGTGGGAAACCCTAAAAATGGCTGAATTATAAAAATCCACTACTCACTTTGATGATAAAAACAAAACATTCTTACCTCAGATAGCCATTAAACACAGCTCAATAATAAAAACAAAACGAACCACAAAAAGCCACAGTCTATTCCCGTACATCAGGAATTCAATTATTTTTCACTCCGCAGAAAGAAGATCCTTTCGGAATTTTAAACTAACATCACTAAACCGAGATGGGGGATAATCCTAATAGCGTCTGACATTTTCATATTTCCATTCCGTTTTTCCTCTGCGAACTAATTTACGTACATCTTTTTGATGACAACGTCTAACGCTCACAACGTTCTAAATGGGAAGGCAAATTTGTTTAGCCGAATGCATTACTCGAGCCATTTTAGTCCAACGGTGACTGGATGATATTCTTTTTATTTTTGGAAATAGCCTACTTTTCCAGAATTTTAACTGAGTTGGAGGGTGCAGGGTTAAATCGGAAAGGGCATCTATTATTGGTTTTTCGTGGGAAGTGATTAGTGAGCCTTCATTTGTTTATTTGTATCCTGGTTGAGGGTTTTTAGCAACTGCCAAAAGTCTACCGCTAGTAATTGGAGACTTAAAAGGAAGAAAAAATTACTATTGAAGCGAAACAAGGCAAGAAGAATACGTTAAGAGGACTGTAGACTTTAGTAATTGGATGAAGAAAAGGAAAGACAAGAAGTTATAATTAAAGGGCGTGTGCAGTCAATTTGCAACCGTATGCAAAAGACATTGAAATCTTGTTTGAATTGCTTTCGAATTAGTTTCTACTCCAATTGACTGCAGACCCTTTATTAGCCGCTAACACCAAGTTGCCAGACCAGCCGCGCATTCACTGCAGATGATGAAAAGGACCAGATAGCCACAGTATAACAAACAAATGTAATTTTAAAATTTCACTTTTTATAAAACGAAATTCAGTAAATAGATGCAGGTGGGCCGTGAATAATTGATTTGTTTCTGTTAAACCAAATAATCCGGTGAGTGTACAATTGAATTATAAATGGCCACCCGAGTACGTTCGCTTGTTCACCCTGTTTGCTAAATGTGTTTTGTTTATTGAGTCCACATTTTGTAAAAAAATGTGTGTTCCAATTTGGTAATAACAGGCGAAAACGTCGTAAATCATTATTCAAATCGACAATGACCGTCGATATACGGTTGTTTTAACTGTATCACTTAAAAAGTGACCAATTTGAATTTTCCTTTCGTTTTCATGTGGTTAGTGACTAACCTGGTGTCAGAGATTTTATACCGCCCATAGGACTAGGTATGACTTCGCTTCACATGCCGTCGAGAAATTTCTCTCAGGCATTCATAAATTCTTGACCGCTTTTGAAGCAATTGATAATTATTAATAGTGATTATTCTTATTATTGATTTGAATTTGTACCTCCAAATAATGTTGTTCCAAAATAATCTGATGAAAATGTAAACAAATGAATCAGAAACTTAGTAACTTGTGGATGCCAATTTGTAGTGACACATATTAATTGAGAGCTTTGATTTTATTATTTGAGTACTTAAACTGTAATTTTAAATCACCCTAAAGATGTCTTTCATTTGACAATTGATGTTAATATTAAACCTCAATTTTCGTCCATTATTTAATTATGTTATTCAAACAATAGTTGTTGAAAAACGTGTTGAGATATAATTTTGTAGCCTTCTTAATACGTGTGTTACTAGTTCCTTTAGTAAGCGAGAGCGTAAGAATCTAACATTGTTTAGCCCGTTTGTTTACTCTTCCAGCAGATAGTTTTAGAACAGACATTAGGTACTACTAGGTCCGGGCTCTTAGCTAATAATCGTCATATTTAAAGCAAATATATTACGAGCACACATCCAGTCAAGCAGCAAGCAGAACTTACACAATCAAGAATTCAAAAAGCGTTTATTCATTCCCACAATCTCATTCTAATATAAAACAGATAAGACAATACGATATATTGAAGACAATCGGATATAAACGCAAATGTCGTCTAAATATGCAAACGATCACCAGAGAAACGCGAGCCGAGCGCCATTTTTCAATCGTACGCGAGTTGGCGTACTTAATCGTTTCAGCGTACAGATTAACTTTTTGACAGAATGCGTTGAACTTGGAGGTTTTGTGTTCCGTGATTTTTACGGTAAATTTTGGTGTAGGTTTTGATTTTATTGTAGGTTACTGAAAAAATATCGAAATAAACTCCTACTGGAGTCTGTGGTGGCAGTAGCCTTTTATCGTGTTACTGGGCTCGACGAGGATAAACTCCTAGAATAGAATAGAATATAATAATTATTTATTTGCATAGAATGTTTGGCGCAGTGGTTAAGCGATTGACTGCTGCACTGCGTGTCGCGGGTTCGATTCCCGCACGGAACAAATATTTGTATGACCTGCAAGTAGTTGTTCTGGGTCTGGTTGTTTGTGTATGTGAGTTTAAATGTTTGTAAAAGCACCCACGATACAGGAGAAATTCCTAGTGTGGGTTTATAAAAAAAAAAAAAGTTGGTACAAAAAAAATGCAGATCCTGACACTTGGGTATTACAAGGGCTAGTCTAGTTACGTGTTATTAAGTTAGGTATTATAAGTTTAGATCCTATTGAGCCTTTGTAAACAACATACAACATATTAACATAATCAGCCTATAATGTTCCCACTCTCTGCCGGGACACAGTCCTCCTCTCGGTGAGAGAGAGTGGGCCGTAATCCACCACGCGGGCCCAGTGCGGTTTGGTAGATGTTACAAGACATAATCTTCGAATTTTTGGTTCTAAGACATTTCGGTTTCCCCACGATATTTTCCTTCACCGTTTTGAGAGCAGAGGTGATGAATGATGATGGTTTCGAACCTACGACCTACAACTCGTATGTCGCGGCCGTTACCACCGGGCCACCACTTAAACGATCTCACGACACCTTTGTAAACGATGATCCTAAAATAATAATTTAGGAGTAAGCAGAAAACTGATCGATACAATTGTACAATCGGCTCACACAACGAATAAAGAAAAATAACCCCAATTTGAATACGAAACGACATCACTTTGAACAATATCAGTTCCAAAAAATATCAAATTTGCTCACCAAAAATATCTCTTTTATATTTTTACCCAACAGTAGAGCAATCAATCGTGGGTGAGGTCCTGAAAGAAATGTCAATAAACGACAAGAAAATTTATCTTTTCCTTACGGAAATTGAAATTTCGACCTCCGGCCTTCAAGTGGGGGCTGTCACCACAAATGTACTGGTTGAATGGGAAGATTAAGCCGTTTAAATCGATTATTACAGGCAACTAAATAGCTTTTTGACGAGGAAATTTCAAATGGTAAGGAAATTGAACGGACAGCGAGTTTTTACTATCTAAAATATCATGGGGGGATTTAGAAAACTCAGAGTGAATTTTTTTTGCTGTCTACTTCTAACAGAATATATACTAGTTTTTCTGGTACCTATATAAGAGACATATTATTTCTGAGAAAGCAAAAAAAAATCGGACTTATTGTGGCATTAATTACATTTGTGAAAATTCAAATTCAACTTCAAAATATTTTATTTCACATAAACCTACAAGGGCACTTATGAAATGTCAGAAGCTAGGTGCACGGTTCCAATTGGTCGTTTCCTATGGAGAAGAACCGGCAAAAAACTCCACGGTTACTCTTTTAAAAGTAAATGGTATTTACAATGTATTCAAATTACAGTGTTAATAGGTATGAGAGGACAGTGTAGGCCTATCAACAAGTACCAGGTACTTAGCTAGATAGGAAATGGTCGACAGATCTACAGTCTGTTAAGCCTACAACGTTCTCACATTCACAAAATCTAAAAGAAAAGAATCTATATAAAAGCAAAATAAAATAATAAACATAAAAACCTATTTAAACCAAATGACATGAAAGCCTAATATAATTTGGCGTTCAAGAATTTGACATGAATTCTGCCCATTCCTGCCTCCATTTTCAGTCCTTACCTTACGTCAACCTGTAAAGTGTCGAAAGATGTACGCGAGTTTTTCTATGTACCTACTGACAATACTTTGCTCTCATGATTTTCAGAACCACAATTTTCCCTAAGCACTGCATTCCACGAAATCTATTGGTCACAGTTCAATACATAGCCGACCTCGTATGAAGAAATATATTCATAGTTACAGTAACGCCGCAATTTATTTGCTCATTCAACGGAATCCGACTGCGGCATTATCATAACTAAAGGGCAACGCACAAAAATTCCCCATTCGATTTTCGGTCCGTATTACAGAAGAAAGCGAGTCCCTTCAGCTATAAAAGTTATTTAACATCTATCGCGACTTTCCACAAAATTGAATTTGCACAGAAATTCTTTCTATGCCTAAGTTTATTTTGAGGTTAACAACGTATGGAGGTCCATTCAATTTGATGGACTTAACTTTATTCAAATGTTATGCCCCTTTTCTTAATACATAACATAACATCACGCCTTTTTTCCCCGAAGTGTTGAGCAGAGGTGTACCTATAGTATACCCACATTTCGCCAGTTATGTTTAAGTCCCATGTAATAGGGGGCGAGCCTATTGCTATAAAATCAAGACTATGGGCTGCTACTGAGAAATTCCTGATGGAAAAACCCAATAACACTTTGTCCGACCCGGGAATCGAAACTAAGACCTCATGCTCAGTAGTAGCGCTTGCGACCACTAGACCAACGAGGCGATCAGTCTTTTCATAATATTTTTCGAATAAAAGGTTAGGTTGTGATGGCTTAAAGGTTCTTGAACCCAGTAAGCAACAAAAACGTGCATTATCGAAAAATACCAACCACCAAAAACATTTTCATGTAAAACGTTGCTAAGAAGTTCTAACTTCACAGCTTCTAACTCTACACGCCCTAACTCTACAAGCCCTAACTTCACAAACTCTACACCTTAGTCAAAATATGTGGCTTGGCCATTTCCGGCCCGATTGCCATCGATTTATTGGTGTGGCGTGTAGAGTGAGAAGCTTGGCTCTACATGAGAAATAATTAACTAAATTAATGAATAATTAACTATTGTATCACAGAAAAGTAATTAATAGTAAATACATTTTTCACCTTACAACCGGCCGGTAGCGAAACGGCCAAGCCACATATTTTGACTAAGGTGTAGAGTTTGTAAAGTTAGGGCTTGTAGAGTTAGGGCATGTAGAGTTAAAAGCTTGGCTCTACATGAGATCTGATAACTTTTTGACAGTGCGAGCCATATGGTCTCGTCTTGGCAACATTTTACATGATAATGTTTTTGGTGGGATTTTACTTCTTTTTGTAAGTTGCGGGATAGAAGTTTCTATGGGAAAACCCATACAATCTTCCATCAAAAATCCTGAAATATGTATTTTATTATTTATAACAAGGAGTCCCTATATCAATTTTCAGACCTCTAGCATCAAAATTTGCGGAAGTCTCATACAAACTTCCATTAAAAAAGTGAAAAATTTGTTTTGCCTCCTTTCTGTCACTATTTTTAATATTTATTGTTACACTACTGCTAGTACACAGAACCTACTTAATTTATATTCCAATGTATAGATAATTAAATGGAGATTAATTCTGCACTGTTCAATCATTTATTTAATGCAGCAGAAACGAAAAATACATCAAAATAGTTTTAAAAAAAGTCCCATCAATCAAGTGTGAACCTGAAAACATTATAGCTTGTGAAAAAATCTATTTATTGAGTAAATTTTTTTTACAGATTCTTTTCAGCTATAGGAGGAACCCTATTGGAAATGGCTTTTTATTCAAAGTAGTTTAATTATAATTTATAAAAAATGAACTAATATAATATCTATATCTATGCCGTGGCCGGCTAACATTGGCCATATCGTTTAAACGTAAACGTTTAATGATACGACAGTCGACGTTTGGCCATATCATTAATGTAGGGTATCCATGGTGTAACGTGTAGTAAAAATAGTCAAGTAACTGCGACCAACTTGGAAGTAGCACACGCCGGCCGCTGCCGCGGCACCGCTCGCTACGCTCGCTCGGCTCGCGCGCAGTTGGTCACAGTTTTAACCTAACCTAACCCATTTAGTTGGGATGAGCGATGACCACATAAGCGGCGTAATTTTTTTATTTTTAGAAACTAATTTTAAGTGCTATGTTGCATGTTACGCAGCGGCAGTGGCCGGCGAGAGCTATTTCCATGTTGATCGGTTTCCATAATATCATATTTGGAAACCCAATAAAAGACCATCGACTCTTTTTGCGTGGTCACCCTACTTTGTTTGATTTGTTGTATGCCGCCGCCATGATGCACAACAAAAACACAGCGACATCAACGCCTCTACCGGTGGATAATCTAAATATTTTACGATATGATCACTAATGTTTGGCCACTTTATGAAGTAGTCGTGCGTTTAACTGTTCATATCATTAAACGTTGAGCATTCAATGTTCTGGCCA
This sequence comes from Xanthia icteritia, assembly GCA_949128155.2. Taxonomy (NCBI): domain Eukaryota; kingdom Metazoa; phylum Arthropoda; class Insecta; order Lepidoptera; family Noctuidae; genus Xanthia; species Xanthia icteritia. Next base: position 5,573,343 of record OX421942.2, on the reverse strand, counting down.
GGCTACATCATGATGTGACCAGTGGATGATTTTAATTTCATGAAATGATCAATTTTAAGATCTGGCCACGACATCCATATATATTTCCAATTTTGACCCTCTTCCGTTGCCAGGCAACCAACAAAGCAAACCTAAATGTCTTTGACAGTATGTATGTAAAGATTGCGAGGTGAGAAATTTTACCCATATGATGGGTAAAATTTTTGAATGAGCGTTATTATGAGGCGTGCACTTTCGGATTTTCCAAATATTTTTAATATCTGTTTTCAATCAATGAATAGGTATCTATATATAAATGAATATATATCTGATACGTGAACTGTCTGTCTCTCTGAAACATTAGAGTCACCTAGGTTGCTCTGTTGTCCTACTCAAGCTGTAACGTCCAATATTGGCCACACTTCAGCTTGCTCAACACCACTCCACAGCCACACAAGAGCCCTATCGAAGTAGTTAGTAATACGTCAATTGACATCAAAGTGTGAATATCGACTCTTGAGTGTAAGTTCTATAGTAGACAATTTGGATCAAGTAGACTATGAGCTACATTATATTCAAAAAGTGATCTACATAAGGCCTCTTTATCTTACATTAATATTCCTGTTAAAAACATGTTATCAGTCAAATTACTTTCTTTTTTGGAGTCCTTGACTCGACTCGACTCGTGTCGAAGCATTTTGAATTTAGGAGAAATCTTCGTTGATTAAATAAAAGGAAACTAATTTGTTTTATTTGAAAGAAAAACTGCCAATTGACTCATACATATTAGGTATACGCATATTTTATGCCTACATAGCAAGCCTGAAAACCGATTTTATTGTTCTTAGGTACGTGAAAAAAACTGCTTTCAATGCAAACGCTTGGATGTACATACCTAAGAGATAATAAGTAAGTACATACGCTTGTGCCTCTCACTTGTACTAAGATTTGTGGCTTCACTGACCTCTCCCAGTATCGAATGAAAGATTTATGGAGGTCGACATCCACTCTTTACACAAAGAAGGGGTCACAAAGTATGTGCCCCGGACTAAACATGCTTCTTATTGATTTGTTTATGTACAAGGGAATAAGTAAATATTGTGTGGGATGTTTTTATTTAAGTTAAAATATTGAATTTATCGGTAAAGTTATGGTAGTCATACATACACGTTGCGATATACTTGCACATGTTTAGACTTGCACAAGTCTGCGTGACACCAAATGGTTCGGATACTTGTGGTAATTCATCCCACACACGTTAATGTATACTTGTGCAAGTTTGCAATTTTGAGCAAATATACCGTAACGCGTGTGGGTAGAATGCAATAAGTAAGGCATTGTTTTGAGTAGCTATTTAATTGCGGTAGCCAACGTTCTACATCTCAAGAGGTATTGATTCAACTGGCCAGCAAAGTCTAGATATTTCCTTTAAACTTTGTGATTACCAATCTAGCCAATCATGGTGTTAAGAAGAATTATAAGCTGTTAATCGTGGTTTCACTCGCATTGTAGAGGAAGTATGCAATATGTTAATTCTGCTGCAATGTTGGTCGGTCTGTATTCCAGGGATGTGCCTTAACAGGCGTTGTGCTTAGAGTACACGGTGCCTCCTTACATATGCTGATTCCATATGCCCTTCCATATGGTGCCCACCTGGTTGATTTTAGTGAGGTATTCATATTCATATTCATATTAATTTATTGCATTTCATGTTGTTTACAGGTTGTTACTATGATAGTTCCAACCAATGAACCCTGCTAGGGCACAGCAATGTATAGGCGACAGGTTTTAATTAATTTAACATGCTATCATTATTAATTATTAATACAATTTGCTGATATAGATTAATTTAAAAATTATTAATTATTATTATACATTATGTCATTCTTACAAACTAAATAAATAAATTATCATTTTCTGACTGATGTCTTATAGAGTACCTAGTTATGTATGTGTAATGTGTTCGAGTCGATAGTAATTTATTTATTTCTCAGTTAAAAATTATTTTAGGCTATAATATGATTTTAAGTTTAAGTAGTTTTGTAGGTCATTTTTGAATTTGTTGTCGTACTCTGTATCCTTAACTGAATTCGGGAGTTTATTATAGATTTTAACGCACATGGCCAGAGGCCCAGAACGAAACATAGCTAGTCTTGAAGTTGGTACCGCTAATTCGTTTAGATATCGGTTTCTAAGACTGCGTTGCTGTGGGCGTTGCTGTTTTGCTAGCGGAAAAAGCGATGAGTATTTTCTCACAAATTTACTAGCTTCTAGGATATAAATACCTGTTAGCGTAAGAATTTTATGTTCAATAAAGTATTGTTTGCAACTTTCCGTACGTTCTATACTAGGTATGAATCCGACACTCCTATCCCCAAAGTCCACGGCGCCTTTTAAAGGTTTCTCGACGAAAAGAATCGGCCTTTACAGTAGTCGCATAATATGAAGTCTATAATTAATATAATAATATATATAATATCTGACATTTTGGCTGACAGTACCAACCTCTCGGAAAATGGGTTGGTACCATCTGGTCGCCAAATCTAGCACCGCGCGCACTCATTGGTCCAATAAAAGTAATAATTTGAGTAATTTTAACCTTGTAATGAGTATCTTTAAGTTTGCCCTTATTGTTATTATTAATAGTACCTTTGCTAATTATTTTATATGGTAATCTGTGGATAACGTCGTGAGCAGTGTATTTGTTAACTCTATTATTTTAGTACTACAATCATGTGTAATATTTAATATACTGCTGTTTGTTGTCCCTAATAAATAAATAAATAAATACATACATAAATAAATAAATAAATAAATAAATAAAATAGCTCACGCTTCCCCAGCTTCCTGTTACACACTTCCGTCCCTTTTCACGAAATCACTCCCACGGATTGCAGGAAAGCGAGAGGAAAGATGTTGGACATCAAAAGTTCTGTCTGATTAACGAAATATCTAACATTCAGCCTAGAGGCCTATCTAAGTAGAACCTATGTAACAGCCCTTGAGAAACTTATAAAATTGGCAGCCGTTGATGCATACGTACAGCTTAACAGCCTCTTAAAATTGACCATCTTTATTGATGAGCCTTCAGAATTGAGTTAAGAGTCTCGATTAAGATTTTCTTTTTCAATACGGTAAATGAAAATGAAGCCATTCTTCTGTTTTTATTAGTTTGATTATATGTCGATAAAGTAGGGCGCCTTCAGGCTAGGTGGAGCGACAATTTTCGCAGGATGGCTAGTAGCAGCTGATGAGAGTTACAGAGGATCGAGCTGAATGGCGTGCAAATTGGAGACCGTTACCTATCAAAATTTCGAAATATATTTGACCGAATTTTATTTCACCTAAAACTTTTCAACTATTATCGTTTCGTTTTTTTTTTACTTCATCGAAGTCACATCTGCCACTGTATTAGTTGACCTATTATCAATTCAAATAAAAGAAAGAAAAGAAAAAAAAAACGTTTTTTTTCCTTACTCCGACGTTTCATTTGTTCGCAAAAATTTTAACCGAAGTTACATTTAGCCGAAATAACATTTGTTCGAAGTATATGTTTCCGAACATTCAAAATACCACTATTTTAATTACCATATTTTCCATATTATATTTTATATTTTTTATTAGTTTAACCTACTATTTTGTTTAATTAATTATTTAAATGTAATGGCACTTAATAAAATAGTTGATTATGAACACAAGTGGTTTTAAGTGGTCCCAGTAAGAAGCATGCAAACAAGGATGCTTGCTATAAGCATGCATCATGCAAGCAGGCATGCAGCATGCAAGCAGGCAAGCAGCGTGCAAGCAGGCATGCATCATGCAAGCAGGCATGCAGCATGCAAACAAGCATCCAACATCCAAGCAGGCATGCAACATGCCGCAAGCATTGTTTCTATCACGGCTCCGGGGCTGCGGGGTTTGGGCGGCCCCACGCGAGCTTATCGTCGCAGACGGTTTTAACGCTCACCACCGCTGCTTCAGCTATACTACGCCAGCCAGCTTCAGCCGCGGCGGCGGGCCTTCAAACCACTTGCTCCTCAGCTCGTGGGCCGCTCCAACCCTCTGCGCCTACGCGGGCTTAAATTACACTCTAGGGGTAGGGCAGACAAGACTGCGTGAAGTCGGTTTTGCAGCGATTCGTTTCTGTCACAAAATTTTGTAGCACAACTTTTATGACACTATTTTAATTTAATATTGAAAATGCTACCAAGTAACCTGCTATATATTTGTGACCAAATAATATTGCGTAAAATGATGTTTCGGTGTGGTGAAAATATGGTAAATAAATCATTTGGTAAATGAAAAAAATTCAAAAGAGGCTTCGACCAATAGCAAAAAGTTATTTTGTAAATCGGCGAAATATAGTTCGGTAAAATAACACCTTCACACATGATACTTAGATGATCTAAAAATATGTCAAATAATGCATATGAAAAAGTCGTAGGCTTATGTCCAGCAGTGGACTGCTGTAGGCTGGTGATGATGTTGACGATACGAGTATGTCGATATCTGAGTGGCTGTTCCCGTATTTTAGAGAATGGTGGCATTAATTACCAAATGGAATTAAGGACTTAAATATTAATCTATTTAAAAACAAATTAAGACATCTATTATTGGAAAAATGTTATTATTCTATTGACGAATTCCTTAATGATAAATTGTAAGTTATTTGACATTTATATTTATTTAATTTTGACATTTCATGTATTATTTTCATTTTATCTTTATTTCCATTGAACTCAATTGTTAATGTTTTGCTAGTTTTTTCTTAAGTTATGTTGTGTTTCGTTGTAATTATTTTATTTTAATATGTTGATTATTCTTTTTTATAATAATGACTCAAAATTTAAAAATTCAAAATTCAAAAGTCATTTATTCAAACTAGGCTGAGAATCAGCACTTTTCGAACGTCAAAATTACATAAGACAGTCCCCCAAAACGCCCACCCTTCACCACTTCCTAGTGCTTTAGCTGGGAAGAAGAAGTGGCGCAACAAACTCCCCAAAAATGACTAATTATGTGAAAGAGTGTACACCTTTAAGGTAGTTTTTTGAGGACCTAATTATTTATTATTAAGATCTCATGTAAAATGTACCAAAAATCACACCAATAAATGAATTTGAATTTGAATTCTAATAACAGTCTCAATCTGTAAAAAATATGTTTAGCTAATTTACCTTAATTTTTGACATTAATTGTAAGTTGCTGAGATGAGATTGCGACAAGATTTTTTTTAAATATGCGTTTGTTTCCCAAAACAATTCGGCCAAACCTGAAACATTCACGTAGCTATTATATAAAAAATGTTTAAGATATTTGTATAAACAATAACAATTTGAATCAATCAACACAGCCTATCGTAGTCCACTGCTGGACATAGGCCTCTCCTAGGCTGCGCCACAACACCATGTCCTCTGCGTTCCGCACCCAGTCTGTCTCATCTAGCTGGGGGGCGTCCCACACTCCGCTTGCCAATACGCGGCTTCACTCCAGAACTAGTCAGCTCCACCAGCCTAGATCCTTCGACAAACATGGCCAGCCCACTGCCACTTCAGTTTGCTTACTCTGCAAGCTATATCGGTAACTCCGGTTTTTTTCCGAATATTTTTATTCCTGGTTTTATCCTTCAAAGAGCATAGCCCACTCAATAGCGCGCTGAGCGACCTGGACCAGCCCGACGGTCAGTGTCCACATTTCGGCACCGTATGGACGGCGCACGGCGTATTGACGAGCAGGACGCACTGGTTGAAGACCAATTTATCCATTTCATTATCCTAGTATTTCTATTACCATTTAAAAACCACTCTCGCATTAAAACTAGACCTAGTTTATTCTCTAGGTAATGTTCCTCATTTCAAACAAGAGTGACACTGGCCCCTCAAGTGCCTTATATTTGTACAAAACTTTCTAAAGCCCTCAACTAGACTAGGTAGGACTACGTAATATTCATCGGGTGCCTAATGGAAATATGAATTATTCTGACGTAAGCACTGGAGTTGACTCCCGTATACCCATTCTCACTTACACTAGGCGACACCTAAATTAATGCCTGAATAAAAGCACGCTGTTAGATTTTCAAATTTCTGCCTTCAGCCGACATTTGAAAATCCAAAATCGCGCGTAGGCATTAATTTAGGGTTGGCGTAGTGTTAGCGAAAACAGGCATTAATGGAATAGTTGAAGGCTACGCTGCTTTCAAAGTTGTGGCTGTCATTCAAATGTTATGGTTGCCAGTTGGTTTGAAAATCTATTCGGTATAGTGTCCACTTTTCTGTACTGACGATTTTAGAGGTATTCATTTTTATTAGTGACTGCCTCGTTGACTGAGCGTGAGGTCCTGGGTTCGATTCCTAGGTCAGACAGTGTTATTGGGTATTCAGGAATTCCTCAGTAGCAGCCGGTAGTCTGGATTTGTGTCTAATTAATTTTCTCCCTAAACTGAGCAAAAGAGCATTATTTTTTTAAATCTTAACACATGCCTACATTTGATTGTACGAGCTTGCGGCATGCATGTACAGTCACGGACTTTAATTGATGAACCACATGCCACTGTTCGTATTTTAGCCGTGTTGCACTACACGGCTAAAAATCGATGTCAGTCGGTTATACTCGTACATCCAGACACGGAGAGTCATACGTCTTCGTATTATAGAAGAATAAAATTTCATGCAATATTAACGCTATTATATTCACGTTGGCTAACCTGAGAGCCAGAACTACAAACTTGACAGCAGAGTGACTACCCAAACTCAACTAATTGCAGGTCTAGCAACCGTTACCTAGCGACAATTGTTGTAGCGTAGCGATCGAGCGATAGTAACGTTAGCGTACGGAGAAATTATGATTGGTTATTTCGACATCGGAAAAATTCTGACCCACGATTTTATCCGAACGCGTAGCATCCAAGATGATGTTCATGACAATTATGATAATTGTCATGCACACAACACAGACCCTGCTAATGCATTGATATAGTTCTGTGGCGAATTTCTTTGGAAATTGCAGCTGGCAACATCGCGTAAATAACTACGGCTAAGATTCCATCTCGTGAATGAACAAAACTGCAAAATTCGAAAGTTTGAAAGTGGCTCATCAATTAAATTCCGTGACTGTACCTCCAATTATTTACACAATATTCCATGAAGGATTAGGTAGAGGTGTAACTGAAGTACACCCACATTTCGCCAGTTATTTATAGGTGACCTAAATTCACTAGTGGTCTCCAATGATTAAGTTCTTTAAAATACTTTTTCCGTGGTACTGTAGGTACCATTTGAATTCTATTGGCTTGTTACATGATTAATTCTCAAACAAATACTTCATTCCACATTTATGAAGAAATTAATAATTTAATTTACAGACTCCATTTACGTAATTACGTCTAAAATTTACTCTTCTTGAAAATTGCTATTAAAATCTTACATTTATTTTAATTGAGATTATATCTACGTACTCTAACACCTAAAAGTAAATGAAAATTAATATTATAACAGTGTAAATTTCAACACAAAGGTCTGTTTAATAGGACCTCACCTCATTAAGGGTTAAATTCTAAATATTCATACGCATAACACCGTTGAATTCAGAAGTCTATTAAGTTCTCTTTACATTATTAACAGAGTGTTGTACTTCATTTAGGCGTGTATTCAATGTATTGATGTACATTAATTACCTACGTGTTTGGTGAATGAATGGTGGATTAAAATAGGGAATTATTAATGTTACCAGCGGTGATCTGGGGCACAGTTCCTAGTTCCTGTATATATTGGTAAAACCTGTCAACATAAAAATGTATTATATAATTATAGACCTTAATATAATAATAATTCGGTAATAAGGAGACTACTAAGATATAAAACCTGCCAAAACATTAATTAACTTGTTAAAGACACTCTTTCAAAAATAAATATAATTTTAACAGTAAAAATTACCAAATTCCTAACTTTTTGTAACATAATATTAAATGAGAAGTAGACATAAAAAGATCCTTCCTTCATTATCAAAATACTCAGTAATTACGGAACATTTTGATACGTATCTATATTATATTCTGAGTAATTATTGGTTTTGTAATATCTGTTCGTTTCCCGAGGGTTCGATATTAATGTTTCTCCTGTAAATACAGGGTACAGTAATAGGTAGGTTTGTAATATTTTCGTGATGTTTTAGGGAATAGCTATTAACGTGTAATTAAAATATTTGATTTTGTATTTCTATTATTTTGATTATTTGGGTCAATAATGGAAAGATTTTCGTTACATTGAAAAGTAAATACAAATGCTATCAAAACTTTTAGTTCAATCGCGAATTTAATTTTAAATTTATTACTTCTCAAAAGTTTAGATTAAATTCTAAAACGTGTTATTTATAAATTATGATTTACTTATTTTGAGTGAAATATACTTAAATACATTAAACAAGCTAACACTAAAAATAATATAATAATATACAAATATATAATAATTATAAAGTCTAAATTGTTAAGCCATTCTTACAGGATTGACTATTAAAAGAGTATGGTGATGATGGGATGTTATAATTTATTACTACCATTTTTTTTTTTTTTGGGTGGGAAATTATCAAATAACTTCTCCCGCTCTGGGCAGAGCGGGAGGGCGTGTCAGACTCTTACTGACTAAAACCCACCCGTGTTCCTTCCGTTGCCTGTACGTTGCCAGGGGCCACGGTATCCCTTTCGGACTTTCCCGCAACCCCGGCAGGCATTGGTCCTATCGGACCCCTTCACTTGCTGACATCTCTTTGAGGCGCGCGTGGAACACAACGCGCCGTCGACCCGGGCCTGGTCCTTATCGGACGGCGAGCTACCCATTGCTCACCGTCCGCAAGCCCGCGCCTACGGTGGCCGGGAATCGGCCTGCGATTCCCGACGCCCAGGGCGTCTCCTGCGGCGGCTAGGGGCGTGAGGGCGCGAATTTTGCCTTTCCCTCACGCGTTCTGCCTCCTCCTTCGCCAGCATTACTGCTTCGCAGAAGGAGGTGACGGCCTCCCATGCCCTCTCGCTCCGTACCATGGCCTGGACTAGGGCCGGACGCGAGAGATCCCCACCGTCGATCGCCTCCACGAGGACACGGCGATGCTCTGCCCAAGCCGGACAGACCTCCACCGTATGCTCAACCGTGTCCTCCGGGCGATCCACGCAGTGATGACACCCGGGCGTTTCCTCCCGCCTGATACGAAACAGGAACCTCCCGATTTATTACTACCCTTGTAGTATATAAAAATATGTACAACGAGAAATTGTATGCTGCACCGGTTGACGTCATAACGTCAACGCCGGCTGTCGCTGAAAACCAGCGCTGGGGCTCTGTCTCGCATAGGGTCGCAGCATCATGCTGAGCGATGGCCGTTTTGCGTGGATGTGACGCACATTTTCCCTAAACTTGTTTATTTTGTATTGTTTTTTTTGCGTCATGTTTTCCGCAAATAAACGTATTTTTTTTATTTTTTCTTTCTTTATATTGAACGACCTAAGACTGAAAGTTGGTTCCATAAAATCTGCGCCATTTTAGATTGAGAAAACGCGGTCACGTAGTCGTTGGCGTTCATTCCATACTAACTCCCTGGTTAATAATACTAGCCCAAATATGTTTTACGATATACTCGTAATGTCATAATTGTCTAGTACTGCCAGTTCCCTACGTTTTGTTTTTTGACCTAATTATACAACATGTAAAAAAAGTCTGTCCGATCCGTGAGGGTGGTGTTAACTATCGTACTGAGAGTCTATAATTATGTGGTAACTCACAGGAAAAAAGAAAAAAAAACGCATTTTTTTATGGGGTATTTTACCGGGATATTACATTGGGCGCGGGCGGCCGTCGTTCAGCGGGTGTGTCTACAAGTGATAACTTATGAACCCTGTTGAAAATTTGCAAATTTTTAACGGATTCGGGGTCATTTTTAACCGACTTCCCAAAAAGGAGGAGGTTATCAATTCGGTTGTATTTTTTTTTTTTTTTTTTTTTTTTTTTTTTTATGTATGTTACCTCATATCTCCGTCATTTATGAACCGATTTTGAAAATTCTTTTTTTATTTGAAAGGATACACTTCCCGATTGGTCCCATTTTTATCAAAATTTAGTTCTGATGATGGAATCCATGAGGAATTGAGGGAACTCCTCAAATATTATAGGCACACACATAGCGATTTAGGTATTTTCAGCAACAAGATAAGCATTTGCATTCAGAAAGTATCATTTAGTGAAGTGGAACTGATGAAGAAGACCACAGATTGCCACCGGAATTCCTCAATGATAGGTATTTCATGGGTGGCGCCATTTATGAACCGATTTGGAAAATTATTTTCTGATTTGAGAGGATATACGCCCAGATTGGTCCCATTAAAAAAAAACATCAGTTCTGATGATGGAATCCATGACGAATTGAGGGAACTACTCAAATATTATAGGCACACACATAGCGATTTAGGTATTTTCAGCAACAAGTTAAGCATTTGCATTCAGAAAGTATCATTTGGTGAAGTGGAACTGATGAAGAAGACAGATGGCCACCGGAACTACTCAATGATAAGTATTTCACGGGTGGCGATAAGATATCTCGATTAAGATAGTTAAGCGACAATGAAGCACGTTTAAATAAATAATTCTGATGACCTTCGAACTGATCTGAAGATGAAGCCGGAAGGACGGCACCAGAACTCCGTCATAAAACAATGTATCCTAGCCGTCTTTGGGCTTATTCGAATTGCTATGAGATGTACTCTGGCTATAAATGATTTTAATGGTAATATCCCGGCATCAAATTGCGCTACTTGAGTCGTATGTTATGTGTGGCCTAGATTGTCAGAAGATAGATTTTGTAGCCTCGTTATTTCCGTCAATGATCTGTGGCCGTGTGGTCGCTTTAATAATTTGTTGGCGTCCAACTCTGATAAAACTATGCCTTCCAAACTTCTGACACGACAAGCGCGACGTATATTTGCTCTTTTGCAAAGTTTTTTTTACCAAAGTCGATCACAGCTCTTTCGAGGGTGGTAGCCTGTAATTTATGGACTCTGACCGCCCAGCTTAATATTAGAGGCAGCATACGCTCCACATCTCCGTTACCCCTTGCCGCCTGGAACGTAGTGCTTGTTGGTGGTATGGGTATCACTTTGAAAACTTTAAATTAGCATATCTTTTTATTGTATGAGACGATTGCAATGAAACAATAACTAAATGTTACATCGTGATTATATTCTATTTACAATTTTAATAGGACTGTAATTAAATTGCAAAAATGTTATTTCTGTTAAATTGCATGTAGAAAAATGTATTCCGAAATGTGTACCATTTTGGGCCAATAGATGTCATTGAGATGCAAAAAAAATTGTAACCCCCTTTCTACACTTGTAGCCAGTTTTGAAAAATGTATGATTCCATCTTTATTATAACCTAGATAAGTTTATACCACGTTTTCTAAACCAAATGAATAAGATCTTTTTTTACAAACCGTATCCCCCCTTTTCACCCACAAAGGGGTTAATTTAAATCATTCCACTTTACCCCACCAAGTCGCCCCACTGCTGCGGCAAATGCATTCTGCCCCATGGCATGGATTCTTCCCCACTTGAGTTGGCACCTTAGAATTTGTGTAGGTAGGTATGCTCGTATTTTATATTTGATTGGAAAAGAAAGAAATTGATATCTAAGTAAAATGTAACTAGGACTTGTATTTACTAAGATTTTATTTTATTTGTAACAAATCGTGTAATTAACGTATGATTTACAACCCGATTCCTTCCAGAAATGACTAGTAAATAAAAATTAATATTAAAATAATAATACCAGCCTAATACTGTCCCACTGCAGGGCAAAGGCCTCTTCTCATACAGAGAAGGCACGAGCACTGATCATCACGTTTGCTCAAAACGGGTTGGTGATTTCAGACTAATAGCGGGGCGCGTGGGCGGCCCGATGGGGCAAAGTGGAATGATTCGTTAATTTTTGAAAAATCTTTTGTTATGTTTCCACTATTCGACTGGTATACGAATTTGTGCGGGGTAGGTATAAACACAACTAAAAAGTGAAAAATAAAAACTTTTTTACAAAAAAAACAACCGACTTCCAAAAAAAACACTAAAATAACTTTTTTACAAAACAAAAGTACACTTAAAAGAGAAAAATAACTTGAATTTCGGAAGTCGGTGGCAAAAACGAAAATACAGATCCATATAAGTTATATTTTAAAATGGTTCGCAGTTCGCATAGTTGAAGCCGTGATATAGTTATATCCCTAGGGAAATAGTTATGAATTGCTTTCATATATATTACGGTAGGTATATTTTACTATATACGTATCTAATAAAATACTATTGTTTTTGCCACCGACTTCCGAAATTCAAGTTATTTTTCTCTTTTAAGTGTACTTTTGTTTTGTAAAAAAGTTATTTTAGTGTTTTTTTTGGAAGTCGGTTGTTTTTTTTGTAAAAAAGTTTTTATGGTACTCAAAATGTGAATTTTAAATAGCAATAACTTTTTTATTTTCAATAATTATTTTTCAATTCATATTTTTAAAGGTTTTTTATTTTTTTTTGTATTTTAATGTAAAACACCTTTACGTGAAATATAAAATAAAACAATTAATTCAGACTATTTTTGTTCATAAAAAAAAAAAAAAACATTTTCTTAGCTTTAAATATTATGAATGATTGATTTAAATGAAAATGATTTACTAGTACATAACAATGAAACTTAGATACACACATCGAGAGTTTAGTGTTATTACTGTTATCTTTTTCTTGAAACTATGTATATTTGGATCTCTTCTTCTAAGATTTTTTGTATAATTTTTACCTAAAGCATTATAACCTTAGAGTTATGGGACATCAAAAAGAACACGTTGTATATATTTATTTACTAAAGTTAATATAATTACGCCATGGAATGAACACCAACGACCACGTAACCGCGTTTTCTCTTAATTAATTCCTTTAGTCGGTTGTAGCAAAATTGCAGCAGTTACTTTTTAGCTGAAATCCAAGTCATGGTCATGTAAGGAAGTTGTATAATTATTTATCTACACTTTACTCCGACTTTCTTTATTTTCTGCACTTGCAAACACAACTATTTGCTCATCGGCTTCACTCTCACACTAAACATTATTTACATACGTACCGCTTCTACGTATAAGTATGTTATTCACCCTCTTGTACCTACCATACGCACTCATCCGAGTATCTAAACATAAGGAAAACAAGACTAGAACCGTGCAAACATAAGACGAGTGTACAAGAGTGTGGAAATAAACAAAATGGTAGGTTATTTAGATGTACGAGATTTTAACGATGCGAAATATTTTGGATAGGTAAATTTAGTTTAACAATTTTCGGTACAGTTTTTTTAATACACTGCAATTATTGCCACTGTAATGCTTTAGAGAGAATGCGTCTTTTAAAATATCTTTTTCTTTTTTTGAACTGTACAGAAAGCGGTAGGTAAGTACGACAACGTTTCTATTGTTAGAAGGTTCTCCCTAGGGCTCTAAAGTAGTTTGGACCCTGATGCTTGTGGACATTTTGGACTTTATTTGTGTGTAATTTAAACATATATATATTTATAAAGAATGAAGATGAATAAGTTATCATTATATGTTCATGAAACATTGTGTCAGACTATGTTTGTTTAATCAGTCTGCCAAGCCTTTTCACAACTATGATGGGGTCGGCTTACAGTCTAATCGAATGCAGCCGAATCCCAGTATTTAACATGGAGCGACTGCCTATTTGACCTCCACAACCCAGTTACGGTGTAACATTATACCCCTTGGTACCTAAGACTTAATTCGTTCTTGTAATATAATATTGCTTCTTATAGCATTAAAGACCGTCCCGTCCCGTATTACAACACGTTATTACTCAAGTGTCCTCTCGAATCTAGTAGAAGACTAGCCACTAGAGGAACAAGATTACCTGTCTTACATTTCTTGTATATATGTTTGTTTTTTACTCAGCTGCCCGTTCGCCAAGCCCGAGAGTCTCTTCAACAGTATTGTATATGTGAAAGCTGTAACTTCTCTTTTTTACCGCACTGGGATATTTTTAGGTAGAAGATTTTATTTTTGTGTCTTTCGCCTTTTTCGGGTAAGAGATTGGCTAAACATATTGGGGTGTTAGCTGTAAATGATAGAAAATAAATCAAATTTGGTTTGGTTATAGTTTAGAATAATATACTTACATTCACGTGAGCAGTGGTGGCCCAGTGGTTAAGGCCGCGACTTACGAGTTATATGTAGGTCGTAGTTTCCGACCTAGACAGGCGCTTTACTTTGTGTAAATTATTTCATCACCACTGATCTCAAAACGGTGAAGGAAAAACATCGTGGGGAAAGTGGCATGTCCGAGAACCAAAAATTCGAAGGCATGTGATTCTACCAACCCGCACTGGGCCCGCGTGGTGGATTTCGAACCACTTGCTCTCACCGAGAGGCAACCTGTGACCTAGCAGTGGAAACATTAGAGTCTGATTATGTACCTACATTCATTCTTCATATATTCTATCATTTTATACATAAGGGTAGCTGGTATTGAGAAAACTGCTTGCTGGGAAGGATCTTTTATATGGTAGAATAAGCAAATATTCACCTTTTCTGTGGTGGCGGTCCACCTGTCGATCAACCAATTTCGACAGCGTGCCTGTCAAGCTTTGTCGTGATTGGTGGAAAATATGGTACATTCTGGCATAGTCATCAGCAGCGAGCTCGCCGTATTAATGATCTTGGATTCATGATAATGATATAAACATTATGGTACACCATTGCTGGCTTTTGATGGCTAGAAAGATCGCTTTTCCACTTGCATCGAAAATAAAAACTTACAAGTCCTCAAAATGTTTCACAGAAACATCTATTATATTCCATCTTTGACGGATTACTACGAATAAAGCAACTCACACAGGGCATTGGAAATAAAATATTCTTTGAAACTCGGCACATAGAAAAGGCTGTGCTAGTAAAAATTCTTGTTCGGATGCATTTGGCGGGAGCACCGCTGGTATCATCCGAGCTTAAAGCAAGCGCTTTGCAGAAATACATTACGAGGGGCACGGTACATTAGGCGGCATATGCCTAGATACCAAGAGATTGTAATGGGAATTAAAGCTTTAAAAGGCAGCGTAGAATTTTAAAACGTATACAGCTAGAATTAACGTAGGAAGTTATACATTATTTTCATTAATATCAAGCTGGGATCATGACCCTATTTTTCATTCATGACCATTTAGGCCAACAATCTAGGGTTCCTGCCATGTCTTCAGATTAGTAAAACCGTACACTAAGAAGCTTGAAAGTGGGGGGGCTACCAACTTTCAAGTTTCTAATAATTACCCTTAGCAATAACAAATAAAATACCCTTGGCAATAACTCAATGCTGATAAAATTAAGTAGTACTATTTATCTTGCTAAAATGAAAATCTATGATAATAAACCACGTATTATTTTAAATATTTTCTTGAATGACTTTCTAGAAGTTATGCACATAATAAAATAGGGAAATATGTGGGTGGTGATATCAAGGCCTGAAGTAAATGGGTTTCAAAACACATTAAGGGGATAGAGAAGCACATTTAAAAGGGTGTACGCACGAATTGATGTAAATGTATATATTCGATGGTTGTAAATAAAGTAAAATTTGTAATTTCAAATACTAATGTAAGATTAGAGATTTTAATGTTCCCGAAAACTCAGAAATTGTTCGGAAATAAATGTAGGTAGGTATTACTTAATCTAAACTAATATTATAAAGCGAAAGATTAGATTTTTTGTATTTTTGTTTGTGATGAATAAACTCAAAAACGACTGGACTGATTTAAAAAATTCTTTCATCAGTAGAATACCTTATTATCACTGAGTAACATAGGCTTTATTTTTAAATCATATACAAGACAAAAAAATAAAAAAATCTTAAGATATCACGCAGGCGAAGCCGCTGGCGGAAGCTAGTGATATTATAAATCGCAGGTCTGCTGGAAGAAATTTCTTAAGAAATAAGCAGTACCTTTGTACTCATAATTATGATTATGTCTTATCTGTATCTATCTTTCTGTGTGTACATAAATAATAAAATAAATATGTAAATGTGTAATGTGTGTGTGTGTGTGTATAAATGTGTAATTTTGTGAAGATCTTTGTAATCACACTTGGGCCTTTATTACAGCACTCATGACTCAAGAATTACTTAAAACTAGTTTCAACCAATCAAAAGGCTATAAACGAGTTTTAAGTTATGCTTGAGATTTGAGCGTGGTTCTGTAATACGGGCCTTAAAGGACTAAACGGATTTTGATAAAGTATGCCAGACAGATAGCATGTCTTGTATTAAAACATATGAAACATTCCATCCGGGTACATGAAGTAAGTCCCGTAGGATGTAAGCAAACCTCGTAAAACAGCTGTCTCGTACATAAATGTCAAAAACCACGAATAGTTTTATGTTTACCGCACGTTTTTTAAATTCCCGCTACCACATACAAGTGCTATAATGTACCATTCTCTCTGGCAGAAACACATTATGCGCGATATAACGGTACATTAGGCAAGGTGCAGATGCGCGGTAACTCGGCAGCGGAGCTATTTTCATGTGATAAGGGTACGGTACATACGGTGTGGTACGCCCCTTAAATTTATTACAACGGAAGGTGGGTAAAAAAAAATGCTTAAAAATGAATTACGGACGCTGTTTTGTTTTTTGTTGGTGCATGCATGCAGTGTGTGGAATTAAAGTAATTACGATAGATGTGTTATGTTTCCCACAGCTGATGTTACCTGTTTTATGTTGCTCATTTATTACGGTACCTATCATTAACGTATTATCGTGCAAATAAGTTCAACTTTTTTTTTTAAATCCTCAACTGGGAATCTCATGCTTCATCTCACCCGATGGTAAGTGATGACCAGGCCGAAGGTGGAAGCGAGCTTCATTCGGAATTATCCAACACAGAAGGAACTGGCTATCTTACCTCTAACTGCCGAAACACAACAATGCTGTTAACACTGTTGTTATGGCGACAGACTTAGATAAGATGGTGGTACTTATGCAGGCGGACTTAGAACAAGCCCTTACCACCGACTGAACTGAGCTGAAAAGAATACTCTACTAAGTACAGACATGTTGAACTGGAAAGAGGGTGAGTCTAAAGTCATTAATTAGGCTAAAATATTAGACGCTGTAGTCGCACTTGCGACCAGATACTAGTAACGAGTCAAACTTCAAGTAATCTTCAAAAAAGGAGAATTATAGCCGCAGCTGTCTCCCTCCATATTTCCATACCTTAGAGGTTACCCTGTCACTTAAACCTGACATTATTCTCGAGAAAGGTCGACTGAAACGTTCAGAAATTACCCAGTGACATGACAGACAGACTTTCAAATTGAGAACGTCTCACAAAAATTAACGCAAGTGTAAAAGATAAAGGAAATGGCTATGCTGGGACTGTGATGAAACAGTCATACATATTTAAAGGGACCACAAGTTCAGACGTTGATTTTAGATTTAACAAAGGCCTGATACGATCAGATACAAGCTATAGTTGTATTAGTAATGAATATTGTATTAGTTCTAGAAGTTTTAGCTCTATTTTGGGAATATTGAAGTTGGTGACTATATTATTTGATGATTTTATATTGAGTTTGAAATCGAAATTGTAAGTAAGGGCCTTAACATACTGGCGATTAGCGAGCGAATTATCAGCGAGGCGATAATTGTTCAATGCGCTCGCTGCATGTGCGAACACGCCACGCGTGCGCAACGTGTTTGTCGCTTTTGCGTAAAGAGAGCGATTGACGTGAGTGTGTAACAAGAGAGAGCGAGACATGGAAGTGTACAATATTGTGAAAACGCGTAGTCGTAGCTAGCTCGCTTTAGACCCGCGGAGAGCATGTTCACAGAACGCCTCGTCGATCGATCGTGTTTCAAGTCGTCAGTGTGCTAACGCTCTAAAATTCTGAGTTTACAAAGGACCAATAGTTACTATCGATGTAATGTTCATTATAATCATAAAAAAACGAGCGAGCCTTACAGTAGTCGCTTATGATGTGCAAAATTTGATATCTCACCTTGGTAATAAGCAAAATTAAGGTAATAAGCAATATTAAAGGGGTTGTCTCGTCAAGGTCGTCTCTGACGGCTAACTCTAGCACCGCGCGCGCTCATTGATCAAATCAAATAGCGCTCCCCGGCTTCCTGTTACACACTTCCGTCCCTTTTCATAAAATCACTCTCATAGATTGCAGGAAAGAGAGAGGAAACATGTTACACATCAATAATTATGACTTGTACAAGTCTACCACTAAGCATGACATGACATTCTTGCTGTCATCATCACTCGTGGTAGACATTGTCACAATATACTTCTAGTTTTTGTTTCTCATTGTTTCAGCATGAGGTTCGATTCCCAGGTCCGGCAAAGTTTTAATGGTTTTTTCCATCTGGAATTTTTCAGGAGTCTGGATTTGTGCCCGGTTTATGGCAGTAGGCTCGCTCCCCTAGTACATGGGACTTAAACATAACTGACGAAATGTGGGTGTACGTACTGGGTACAGCTCTGCCTGCCTAACCCTGGGAAAATAAGGCGTGATGTTATATTGTTATTAATATTTTCTTCTCAGTTCATCTTATCATATTTTACGGTGCACATGGCCGGGAGAATAATTACGTAACGGTAGGTAGACAATGATTATACAATAATAAACATTGTACGTTTTAATTAAAAACAACCCAAGGGCGATAAAAAAGCTTCCTTATAATTATTTACCCATATTAAGTTTTCACAGCACGTCGTTCTAGCATACTACCTTTTATTACCTATCTTTTTTCATTTCTCCTTGTCTCTTTCTATTTATTCGGGGTAATAAAATACCTCCTATATTTCATGACGTGCGCAGGAATTCAATATCTCAATCTTGATAAAATAGTACGGTATTGGGTGTAGGTGCGGTGTTAGATTTGCGTGTAAGATTTCCCAGACTTTATTATCGGACATGTTGGGTTAGTCCGAGAATATAGGTGGAATATTTGAAGAGGATGTCCTGTTCAGTTGTTCGGTCCAGCATTGTAGTACTGACCTTATTGGTGATGTTTTCCAGAACGGTCGGGCGCGTAGTACCTACTCGCAATACGGCGTGCGTGTATGACCAGATGTATGAACGTAAACGACGCAAAAGTACTACGTAAGAATCAAAGTACGTAGGTGGCGTTCTGTAGTTTCTGACTTGTTTCATCGGAAAAAGGCATGGATTTATGTATGATTTTCATCATTCATCATTACAGCCGAAATACGTCCACTGCTGGACATAGGCCACTCCCAAGCACCACCACTTCAACCGGTTCTGTACTTCCCTCATCCAGCGGATTCCTGCGGCCTTCACAAGGTCATCGGTCCACCTTGTTTGAGGCCTTCCAACGCTAGGTATGACTGTGTATGTGTGAAATTGTAGAAGAGATATTTGTTGAAAACCGATCTAAGTTTTTTAATAGTGCAAAGGATTTAAGAGGTTTTAATACTAATAAACGTGTGCGGTCGGGGGACCCCCCGTCAGCAACGAAGTTCCGTACGGTTTTATAATACAAAGAGACAGAGAGAGAGAGATCAAGTCGCATAGAGGGGGCATAACGCTTTTTCCTTGCGTGACGATTTCTACCAGTCAACTCCTACCGCAAGCTGCGTTAAGAAACTTCATTTCAATATATGAAAAAGTTGTAAAGTGACCAATAAATAATGCTATACACACTTGTATAAAAAGGTACTTTCATGGAATTCTTAGCAAAGCATTAGTAATTTAATTCTTATTCTTCTTACCTTTCGTAAAGCTAGAAATATTACAAGCTGGGTTTGAATAACTCATTATAATAATACAGAAAAACAAACCGCCGACAATTTTATTCAAAAATAGTCGTACAAAAATTCAGAACAACAAAATTCTCGAGCGATTCCATCTTTAAAATAACTTTATAACCAAGCTCACATTTCTACAATTTGAGGCGTTGGAATATTCTTGACAATCTCAACAACTTTGTTTCGAGAACACGACATATTCATAATTCCTTTATATCTTCACCGCGACCTTTCACAAAGAGGCATTCACGGAAAACGTTCAATGATTGCAAATGAACGTCTTGTTATCCTTCTTCCGCTTCAATTTTGGAAAGTGAGTGAAAGAGATGGATGTAAGTGATATTGTTTCGTATGAAATCGATTCTGAATCCATGTTCGAATTTTCTTCTTAAACAGTATGAAAGTATTATTTCTCCGTCTTGTTTTGGATAGAATCAGATGTAACTTTAAAAAGTGTTAGGTACAGGTTATGAAATGATTTTTGAACTCGTGAACCAATTTTATTTTTAAATTGCTATATATAAATAGTAAATGGTTATATCTATTCTGTAGTAAAATATTGGTTTAGTTAGTGGTCTTGGTCAAGGTTATGATTACTAATGCATCCCTGAGGGAGCTAGTGTGAGAAGCTACTAAATATTCACATCAGATTCGACAAATAAACACGTTATAAATTCCTTCAATAGTTAATGATGATGGCTCGGTTATCTCAGTATCGTTGACATTGAAAAATACGTTACTATTATTATGCCTAAAGGGATAAACAGAGATAAAGATGTTATTACGGATAAGGTACTCAATTTTACTAACAAAAAGTTAAATTTACAAGGCAGATGTGAGTGGAAACGCCGGTAGGGGGGAACACCGTAGAAAAACATATATAGTCACCTAATTGGTGATGTTCTTCAGGAAGGTCAGGTGTGTAGTACTCGCAGCCGTGGCGTGCGTGTATGACCAAATATTTGAACTTAAACAAAGCTTACTCCATGGGAAGACGGCGTGAGTTTATGTATGTATGTACTCAATGTATTCTTACTCTAGAGTCTGATATTTTTTTGTCAGTGCTTTTAAGGGTTCCGTACTTCAAAAGGAAAAAACGGAACCCGTGTAGGATCACTCGTGTGTCTGTCCGTCTGTCACAGTCAATTTTCTCCGAATCTAATGGACCGATAAAGTTGGAATTTGGTACACATATCAATTTCTATGACCCAAACACGGACGTGTAACGTAAATAAATGAATTTTGAATATAGGGGTCACTTTTCGGGGTCGACTTGAAAAAAAAAAAGTTTTGCTAACTGTACCGTGTGACATATCAAATAAAAGGGCTTGTTTAAAATATTTTTTTTCTAGTTCTGAAATAAATACATAAATACAGATATTTATTAAGAAAATTGGATACATTTTAAGAAAATAGACGAAAATTGACCATTCCCCGACTTATCTCCGAAACTACTGAGCCTAAAATAAAAAAAAGAATAAAGTATATAAGAATAAATAGTTCTATACTTATAGATTACAGGAACACCTATAAGAAGTTTATGGTCTTAAAATAACATGGTAAATCTCCCAATATTGTGCGTACAAAGTAACATTTGCAGGTGGAATGTATGGGAGAACATGTTTTTCAACTACAATTTTAAGTTTGTCCATGTGTCCCTTCATTGTGTATGGTCTGGAACGCTCTTGGCCGGTTTTTTAACAGAATCTTTATGACAAATAATAACGTTTGCTATGAATTCCAACGTTGAAGTAAGACAATCTGTTTCTATTGAAAGAACAATGGAACCATGATGAGTCTTCCACTGAATAAAACACTTGAATCGAGTAGGCAAAACTTCCCTAAATGCGTATGATATGGTACCGCGACGGTCTACTATTTCATAAGGTTTTAAATAAGAGCTATTTATATTCAGAGAGCGGACGAGAACATTTTCCAAAGCCGTGACACTCCTACCACTTTTATTATTTATTTCTTGTGTAACATCAACCTCAGAATCTCCAATGTTACTCAAAGAAACTGTACGCAGTGTACGCTCCTGATTATAGTAGAATATGCTTATTGAATTTCGTAGGTGCGGTACTATAAGATTTACTTGGAATTTATTCTAGGCTGTCTCCAGATCTTTGTCAACATTTTCGTCTAGAACGTGGGATGTTTACAAGTTAGGTAGACTGGTATTTTTCACGTATGTTTTATCTTTAGCATTACAAGAATTCTTAGAACGAAAGTTCATGAACCTTCTTTATTAACTTTTCTCAGAATCGTCTCTTTGTTCGAGAAAATCCTATTGTCTGATTCTAACGATAAGTATAACAATATTATAAAACAATTTAATAATAATATAAATTAATTGACATAACGGTCCCGCTTGACGGGAACCTCGTGAAAGCCGAGAAAGATAAACAAATTGAGTATCTTGACTTGGATCGCGAGGTTGTCGACATGTGGGATGTGGACTCAGCGATCATTGTGCCGATAGTCGTATCAGCCAATGGCTTAATTGCCAAGAGCCTCGACCAACACCTAAGGAGGCTCTCGTTGGGCAGCTGGATTAAGGGCTCGATTCAGAAAGCGGTACTCCTGGACACGGCTCGCATTGTTAGGAGGTTTCTTTCGCTGGAGCCCTGACCGCTTGACCCTGTAGCTTGGACCCTGTTCCCGTTACTGGTGGGCTACTATTTTTTATATTTTTAAATATTTTTTATTTTTTATTCTTATATTTAAAAATATAATTTATATATGTATATAGTGAAATAATGGTATAAATCACTTCAATCTACAATTTTTTTATATTTAGAAATATAATTTATATGTATTCAATTAAATAAAGGATGTAAATCACTGCAAAATTACCATGTCCACCAAACCAAATTGCAGCTTTCCCGTTGTGGTTAAAAAAAAAACCTTTATCGACTAAATCATTGGCATATACCTATAGATTTTTTATATAATATACCTATTTTACATTTGAGTTTTTACATTGGGAATTTTTTAGTAGCAGCCTGGAGTCTGGATTTGTCCCCGATTGATGGCAATCTATAGGCTCACCCCCTATTACATGGGACTTAAACATAACTGGCGAAATCTGGTTGTACTATGGGTACATCTCTGTCTAACTCTTCGAGGATTACAGGCGTGATGTTATGTTTGTGTGTGTTTACATGTCATCAATGAAGTTGGTTCAGTTCTTTCCATTATTTTCTCATTACCAAGCTTTAATCAGTTTTTCATTAATTTGGACACATAGATCGAAGTAAACTAATCAACTATGCATTTTTAACCGACTTTTTTATCCACAACGGGGAAGCTATTTTCAGCCGAGTCTGATACAGGTGGTCTAATTACTAGACTTAGGTTATAATAAAATACCACTCGATGTTCTTCAACTAAATAAGAAGAAATTTAAAACGTGCATTAAACGCACACAATGTATACAAGGGATGATTACATCGTAGATAAAAATGCTTGGCTTAATGCTGGTCCTGTTCCGCAGCCACTTGGAATCACTAGTTAAAATGTTTATATTTGAAAGAGTGTCCTTGGAGTTTCTTGCCCGTTCTTCTCCATAGAGATCTACGTTTTGGAATAGGCAACTAGCTTCAACTTTCTGACTAACTGACCAACTCTTTGACAGTTCAAAAGTGCCTGTAAATGGTTTAATTGAAATAAATGCTTTGAGTTTGAGTTAGACTACAGAGGCGGCTAGACTGCAAAAAAAGGTTCTCAAAATATACAACTAATAACATTGATAAACATTCAAACCCTAATTACAAAACTTTGCACGACAATAATTCAGAAACTAAAACTCCAAGCTGAATTTAATATAACTAAATAATTTAGCTTCTAAACAGTTTGTGTGCCTGAAGTTGTAGTTTGTCTAATTTAGGGATCCAACTGAAAATTGGCTGAAACTACACGCAGTCTGGCTGTCTTCTCAAATGCAAACCCTACTAAACGGGTGCATAGTTGCGTGGTGTTTGCAATATATGAGCTTATGTACTTAGCTGTATGTAAGTAGATTCGTTTTTAGCTTGTTTATGGGAACCGTTTTCATCTTTGAGACTTTTGTAGGTAGATTTATGGTATGGTGAGTCTGTTTTGTAACTTTTAAATTTGGGTTAAATTGTCACAATTGAAAATGGCAAGACTGAGTTTTGCGTTGGTAAGTCGCCACTTCAACCACAGTAGCTTTAAACTTTATAATAATTTATAAATAAGAGAATCAAAATATACAAGGAATTTACTGAAGAAAAAATTTACTTTTAATTTGCTTAAATCCATGTCCTATGATGCAACTGAGCAACTTGTGGTAGCATAAGTAAATTCTCGCTCAAGTATTCTCTCTTAATAGACTAATTTGACATCTTATACACACTCAGACACAAACACTCATACACACACACAAACACTCTCACACTCACTTCCACTCTATCATTACGTTGAAACGTTTAGTGAATTTTTCTTTTGTAATAATTAAATAAAAAACTTCCTTAAAGATGATGTGAAAGTCTGGAACAAAATGTCTTCCATGTATTTTATGTTGGGCGTTTTTTCTCATCGTATTTTGTAAATTTATACCTAAATTATTCCTAATCAACTTTTTAAATGTATTTTTTTTAAATTAATTTGAGACGAAAGTGAACTAAAAATTTCACAGAGTTTCGTTGCAAGTTATAACTATTATACATGTGAAGTTGGTACAATCGACCGTCAATGGTAACAGTTTGATCTTGAGATGGCTTAGCGTAGTACCGAGTTTCAATATATTAAGAGGCCGTAGTTTATACTGGTTTTGTTACCACTGATGTGTGGCTTACTTTACTTACAAAATAATCTTTGAGTAAGAATTCTTATAACGATTGTAAGAAATTGGTCTTCTTAATAACACGAGGTAAAGTTTAAGCAAAAACTCTTGAATAGAACATAGTAAAGGAGACCCCATATATCAATATCGAGATTACTTTTATTACCCCGGTAGCACACCTCCGCTGCGAAACCATAGCAGCGAAACCGCAGTAGTTAAATTCAATAGACTCGCATCATTTTCCGCTACTCGCATCCGATTCGAGTAGCGGAACATGACGCGAGTCTATTGAATTGAACTACTGCGGTTTCGCTTATATGGTTTCGCGGCGGAGGTATGCTACCGGCGTTAAGGTTAATCTCTCAAAGATCTCTTCCTCTTCCAATTCTGGACAGTAATTTTATTGGCAATTCAGCCGTAACAAGCAAATCTATCGGAAGAAGCCCTCACATACATGGACTGACCCAAATTCTCCTTTTGCTAAGGCGTTTTCGGTGGTCCAAGTAATAGGCTTACTAAAGATCTACAGTTTAACTGGTACAGGTGTGTTGACGACTGTCAGCGCACGATTAACTGCGTGACAATAATAATAATATAATAATATTTTTTTATTTCACGAAAAAATAATACAATACTTATAGGCTAGTATTTGGGAGTATATTACGTGAGAGCATCTGCAGCCGAACTAGGACGAGTCATGTATCTCGGCATACAGCGCCAGACCTCTCAAAATAGACAATAATACATATTAGCCCTAAAGACATGCAAAAAAGATGCATCAAAATCTTAAACAAAAAAACTGAAACCATACAAAACTTACGTAGTGTAGTGATGATGTGTTGGTGTGTGCGCGTGATTTTGTGTAAGTGTGGTGTAGTGAAAGATTTTGGGGTGTTGGGTAGTGTAAATACGTCTTACCTAAACAATTTCATCAAATAAAATTTATAATTTGACAAAAGCATTACCTATTTCTGAATAATTTCTAAAAAACAATATATTCCATACTGCGACACGTCACCGCGTCTCTCGCACTTTGTAGCTCACAGCTCACCTCAGTTAAGTGGTAAGTCTTTACATTAAAGGTGACATTTTGACCCAGTGGACAGCTAAAGGAACAAAAGTTATGACCATGGTAATTATTGAAAAATAATTTGTAGATTTTTGTGTGAACACCATTGATAAATGTATTTATGTTGCTATGCATCCTGGATAGTTGTGTTCAGCAATTCCGGTGGTGATTTTATCATTTAAAACACTTTAATAATGGTTTCTTATTAATTCATGTTTTTAGCCAACTTCGTTGTTCTATTCGAAATTGTAAGTTAATGTACTCGGTATGTACTATCCAATTGTCAGTAACTCACAATATACATATTTTGGTAGGGTCGTTCCACTGAGCTCATTGTTATCATAATTTTAATATTCATACATTGATTCCACTGTACTCCAAGAATTTTTAGCAATAAAATATTCCAATATTTTAGTTCTACTGCGCTCCAAGAAAATTTGAGTAGACTTAGCAAAAAATAAATTTTGCATAAAACATTGTATGAAATAAAAAAATGTAAATCAAATATGTTTATTCAGTGCAAACAACTTATGGTTTGCCTTTTATGCTGACTCTACTTATTTTATTTTGGAGCGCTGTGAAACCATTTTGGTACTTATCATTTTTGAAATAATATAGGTTATAAAAACTCGGAGCGTAGTGGAATGCATTCCTGGAGCACAGTGGTTTTGTTATGTGTTAAGTTTTGGTATTCAAACATTGCTCTCGTCGTGAGTAAAAGAAAAATTCCAGTATTCCGCTCTTCCCTCATACCTTGCGACCAGCTTAACGCGTGTATTGTTTGGTACGATACAAATCCCTATAGGGACTACTCTCACAGGCAGTGCATTGTGCACTATTCGAGATGTGTGACTGAGTGTGCTAGCAAATCTATCGTAACTGAATGAGAAGATTCATGGTCGGGGTGAATAAAATAGGTGTAGGTTTTATGCGGTGGGATCTTCTCGTCCCACATACCGCAGTGTCTCAAGATGAAAGTCTTTGACCATTGCGTGTTGCCAGTGATGACCTACAGCACTGAAACCTATAGCTTTTTATTTTAATTATTTGATTTTGCTTTTATATAGATTCTTTTCTTTTAGATTTTGTGAATGTGAGAACGTTGTAGGATTAACAGACTGTAAGTAGATCTGTCGACCATTTTCTATCTTGCTAAGTACCTGGTACTTGTTGATAGGCCTACACTGTCCTCTCATACCTATTAACACTGTAATTTGAAAACATTGTAAATACCATTTACTTTTAAAAGAGTAACCGTGGAGTTTCTTGCCGGCTCTTCTCCATAGGAAACAACCAATTGGAACCGTGCACCTAGTTTCTGACGTTTCATAAGTGCGTGCCCTTGTAGGTTTATGTGAAATAAAATATATATTTTTTTTTTTTTTGAACGTCGCTCACAATGCGCCTTATTAAAAGGCTAAAAGTCACCCAAAGGGATGGAGAGGACTATCCTTGTAGTTTCCCTATGTGATCGAATCAAAAATGAAGAATTCCGCAGGAGAACCAAAGAAATGCCAAACTTAAACGCCGTGGTAATGGGCAGGGCACATTGCTCACAGAACAGATGGCCGATGGGGCCGAAAGGTTATGGAGTGGCGACTGCGTACTGGAAGACGTAGCGTTGGAAGGCCTCCCACAAGGTGGACCGATGACTTTGTGAAGGCCACAGGAATCCGTTGGATGCGGGAAGCACAGAATCGGTCGCAGTGGTGGTGCTTGGGAGTGGCCTATGTCCAGCAGTGGACGTCTTTCGCCTGAAATGATGATGATGACGATGAGGTTTTATGGTAGTTTTGTTGGGTCTTTGGTTGTTGGTTTGGTGTATGTAAACTGTTATAGTGTACTTTCATTCGACACCTTTAGTTATCACTGCGTACTTATTAGCTAACTAATTGCCTTCTATTTGGTACCTGGGAAAAGGATGATCGTATTTTTTAAGGCTATCTTTTTCCTAGACAGCATCGTAGTCCTCACTATAATAATATAAATGCGACAGTGAATTTGGTTATTTGTTTGTTGCGCTCTCACGCTAAAACGGCCGAACAGATTTGCATGAAATTTGGCACATGGGAAGACCATGACTTGGATTAAGACATAGGATACTTTTTGTCCCGATATTCTTGCGGGATCGAGACTTATGCGGGTGAAAACGCGGGTTGCAGCTAGTTCCGTATACCTTAACAATTTCAAGGTAGGTACGGTCAGCGGCAAAAGTCGATGAACTTTGCTAATTTACACATAATCTAAATAGACACCAAATTATTCGATACATTGTATTTTTATCATTTCATTATAACAGCTAAGAGTTATTATTTTTTTTTACTTATACTTTTGTTCTGATTTTATTTACTTATTTAGCTTAATATTTTTTTTTTAATTAATTGTTATTTGTCGACTTTTGTCGCAAACTGTAGCTAGTTTGAGGGAAGTTTTCAATAAGATTTTGTAATTTAATTTACTCCCGCTGGATAAATTAAAACTACCTAGAATAAATAAATAAGCCTTTTATTATTACTCATTTTTCCAGTTAGTGTTACAATAATTATTTGTTAGCATGCAAAAAAGCAAGAAAATGGGTCGACGATAACATAGATATAGCGGGAGATAAATGGCAAACAAAAGCGAGACATAGAAAACAATGGATAATAAAAATGAAGAAGGCAAAGGCCTTCTTCATTTTTATTATCCATTGTTTCAGGCGAGAACCCCTCTGTTGGTTAAAGAACCAACAGAGGAGGGGTTCTCGCCTAAAATTAACTAACAAAAAAAATATTTAAAGAAAACTTATTAGATTTATGCAACAGCAGACTCAGTTCATTATGAACTGTACAAGTTCAAAACATTTTCAATATAACTTTTTTTAGCGAATCTTTTTTTCTCTGTCTGTCTGTGAAATGAAACGAATTACTTAAATAAATAAAGTTTTGGACAAATATTTTCTATAGGTTACCTAGTTTTTTTCTAAAATAGGTACTAACTACTGTGATTTCATTACAACTTGTCCCGTGACACGATTGGTAGCACTGTTCTGTCAGCCGCCATTTTGTTTTACCAATTGAAACTAAGCTTGAAAAGCAAGGGTGCCAACATGACGGCAAGGGACAATTTTTCTTTTTGACACATTACAGGTCTTCATTATTCCGAAGGTCAGTTTGAAAATATTTATTTTAAACACCCGTTTTTTAGAACGGCTTTTAACGTTCAATTACGATTCAAGATATATTGATAACTTAATTAATATTATATTACGAGCCGATTTTTCAATTTTTATCTAAAGAATAAAAATTGAGATTTGACAGCTTTTGTATAGAAAATATACTGCTAGCTATTTTCATTCTATAGATAGATTATGAGTTATCTGACGATTGAAAAATCATACCTAAAACAAACACAAAAAAAAACCTGGTTTAACTACAACAAAGCACGGATACAAATTCTCCATTGATTCCACCCATTAAAGCCCAAAGAAAATAATTCAATGTAAAATTAGGAGCTAATACGGTTTAAAGGGACAACGGTGCGTCACGAAGAGCCCTTAATTCCCATATTTTTATATTAGCCCTTGAATATTGGACGAGCGGAATTAGGACTGAGAAAACTCGAACCGTCGTAAACTGACGCATATCGAGGGATATAGAACATCTCATTGAAAATTGTAACAAAGTGGGACAGGATACCTGAAGATATTCCACAAAGGATAGAAGAAAAATAGGTACTTTGTCACCTTCAGGATATCTTCATAGAAATAGGTAGACAATATTGTAAAACTTTTTAATTTATCGTTTTTTTATTTGCTAAATACTAGGCTTTTAGCCTGGCTTTTGTAAGTGTGTGTATTTATATTAATTTGGGAAGTGCGTCTTTTTTGTGCAGAATAAACAATTTTTCTTTTCTTCTGTAACGGGACATATTTTTTTTTGGGGTAGCTCTTGGCCTGCTCCTCACCTGGAAGCGAGTTCCACCCAGAATCCACAACCACATAAGAACTGGCTATCCTACCTCCAACTGCTGAAACACAACACTGCCGTTAACATCGTTATAGCGACAGACTTAGACAAGATGGTGTTGATATTTTGCACATAGTAAAAGAGTTAGAAAGAGGGTCGACAGATTTATTTGCCTAAGGGCTCGCTCACACGAAGATGATTCGTGTTTTTTGACGAATCGTCTTTTATCACGATTCGTTTTTTTTTACGGCGGCAATGCTTTTTACATGCCCATGTCCACACGCATCACGAATCGTGAAAAATTACGTATACGTCTTAAATCACGTATCGTCTTTTAAAAATCACGTACGTCAAAAAACATGAATCGTGTTTTTTTTTGTGACGTATCCGCTGAAGCGCTCGTCCAAGACTGAAACACGAATCAAGTGTGAACATCTATTCGGATATTTTGAAGAATCGCGAAAAATCTCGTAAATACAATGTGAACGTGCATCCGTCATGATGTATCGTTTTTTTTTTTGACTAATCGTCAATGTCGGGTCCCGTGTGAATGTGCTGTAACAATTTTACCATACTTCCGTATCCTTCCGTCAACACGAGATCACGGCACTTGTTAATTAGTGCATCTTCAAAATTCTATAATAAAACAGAAGTTACCAGTAAGTTAACATTATAGTAAGGTACAAACCGTAAAAGTTTAAAACTATGGTTTGAAAAACTAAAAACCCAACTTATAATGAAATCAACACTGTCTTGAACAATTTATATAGGTAGGATACGCTTCTATATGATAATATAATAACTTAGGCCTCCGTGCGACTTACTTATTTACATAAAAACAAATACTTATTGCAACACGTTTGACCATAAATCTATTTACGCAATAACCCCTTATATAGGTAATATTTTCATTTCGTTCCAACATATCAGTTTTTATTACAATTACTGAAACAATAATTTCCCGGTGCGATATTTTCATACCATTTCCAAACAACTAATTTCTCATAATTTATTTCTCATCTGATACGCAAGTTTACGCGAATTTCGACCTTAACGCTTTAGTTTAAGGTGGAAATAACGTACGAGGGATAATAACGTTTGTTAACACAAGAACCACCGATAGAGAAGATTTACTGGGGTTGAATGTGAACCCTTTAAACAAGGGGTTGTAAAAGAACAACCGTATGGCGCTTGCGAGTGTTAGTCCGCATAAATCGCTTCCATAAAACACTATGAGTAGTGTTGGGCTCAACTCAAATGAAAACACCATACTGTAGATGAATATCTTTTCATAGGCGTGAAAAAGAAAATGTCGGGTTAGGCAATCTTTGAAAAAAAAAACTGTAGGTATTTTTGTAATAATTGGGGAAAGATTTCACGTCAAGTTTTGAAACAGTCTAGTGGACACTAAGACAAATGAAACATAGTGTGTTTTATAAATCTGCTAACCCTATCTTATCCTGAGAAATTGAACTCTCTAGCATTATCCAGGCCGAAGATATGAGGGTTTGAAAAAACGACGAAACAATCTGAGAAAAAGGTAGGTAGTGCCCCCCCTGCTGTTTGTTTTTGGCTCGTCTTGGCATTTTCATTTTAATATAGGGTTTCGCTTTAGTAATGAACCGTTTATGTCATATTTAGCAAGTTAGTCAGATTGATTGAGATTTTCGTATGAAATACTTTATGTGATTTTGAGATTCTTTTTGTGATTATAGATCTATTTTGTTTTTTATTCGAATTTAATTACTCATCTTATTATGTGCGTATGTTTTTGTGACAAATATAATACATTACTGCGGCGGCCTGCAACAGGGGCATTGACGCTCGTGAAAATTTGACCCAAGGCACACATACGTGAGCCCATCAATGCCTGGATGCGGCCAAGGCTTGTACAGTACTTTTCTCAAATAATGCGCGGAAATTATAACCAAGTAAATGAATTATAAATTCCAGAATCAATGACGAACAACGATATTTTTTTACTCGAAAATATGTACATATTGTTTCTTTTTTAAAAAAAATCCTTTTAAATAAAATCCTTGTTAAGTTACCTCATTGGTTGCCATGTGTTGAAGTAAAATGTTCGTTCCATTTTTAAAGAACACGACAGATATGAGTTTTCATAGTAATTTATGCGACCGCTAAACACGACAGATATAGATTTTCATACAAACATTGCCGGCCAGGCGCTCGCATGCATTTGACCAGTACAACATTTTCGATTTATCTCGAAGAAGGTTGTCAAAATAATGTTCGAATTCCCTAGCATGTTTGAGAAAAATCTATGTTTCTTTCATAAAAGGTGGCATGATTTACATCATGAGGCTCGTCGAAAGCATTCTTCTGACTGTTTATAACAACTGCAATGCGAACATTATATTGAAAATCAATCAGAGATAAAGGAATAATAAATTTTGCGTAATTATTCATTACACAGCCTCCCAAAAAGAATCTGGCACAAAAATTTTAAACTTGTAATGAAATCTGAATTCACAAGGATCCGTCGAATTCCAATCGAATTGTTCAACAAAAAGAAAATTGCCCTTACCGAATCGGAAACGACTTTTTTCTAATCATTAAACCTTAAGGCAGGCCTCCCAATATTATATCTCATTGTGCAAATAACAATTTCAATTATAATGGTATTTTTTCAGCAAGAGAAACGTAATCGGCTATTAGTTCATTTATTCCCTGGACTGTGGCATCTACTGTAAGCCCATTTGAATTGTTTAGTAGATGGAAATATAAATTACTTATTCAATGAAAATGTTGGCAGTAAAATACTTGTTTCTTTTGGCTTCACTCAAGTCAGCTTACGACAGAAATAAGACATTCTTCAAGAAAGATGTCAGTACGTTCGGTTACTCAATTTAATAAGAATTTTAAATTAATCTACTGCTTATTCAGGCAAAACAAAAATTGTTATATATCATTTTATGAGACATAATTATTATATTATGTAAATGAAAATACCGATTTTTTGTATGTATTAAGTTCAACTTAACCAGCTAAAGCACTGGGAAGTGGGGAAGGGCGAGCGTTTTGGGGGACTGTCTTATGTATTTTGATGTCCGAAAAGTGCTGATTCTCAGCCTAGTTTGAATAAATTATTTTTGATTTAGATTTTTTTATTTTTAACCATGTAACTTGCTTTACAGTAAAATTGTGCATTTTGAGAATTCTTCATAATAAATATGGTACAGAGCTAAAGAAGTAAAACAATCAATATGGTTTCATGAATAATTCAAAATATTCTAAAAGGGATCAGTTCCCAAAGTAACTCTCCGAAGAAAAACATAAATTATACTAAGAATACAAAGTATGCATGTATTAAAAGTACATAGAACATGATCTCCCTCATTTACTCCTAAATGAGGGAGAGGAACAAGAGAAGATTAATACATTAAAAAAGATTATAAATTATTAAACGAACTTTGCCTAAATTAATACTCCTCCTGATTAATTTAACGTAAAGAAATTAACAGGTAGTCTTAATTAAATGAATATTTGCTTTACTTTTAATTACTTTTAATCTTCATTTGAGATATTACAAAGACTCGTTATCCGCAATATTTCATTGGAAAAACAATGGCTATAACTACCTACTTCATCTGCCTAGCCTATTTTCATTTATGTTGGGGTCAGTTTCCAGTCTAACAGGATATAACTGAGTACCAGTAGTTTGCGACTTAGCTGATTTCCCAACCCATACAATGGCTATAACAACTTATACCTAAATGTTATTATAACCTTGCCCATTTACACAATGTTCATCGTCTACTAGTTATTATTTCTCACTACAAGTCAGTTGATTAAAATCTTCTATGAATTGGTTCTTCTCTTTGAGGTCGATTTTAAAAGTCGCTCCGACTACTTTTGTTTTGCCGTATAATCTATCGAGCTTGAACATTTTCTCGATCTTTATGGTTTTTTTTCAAGTTTCTTCTTCATTTAGTTTACTATTTTGTGGTTTATAAAAAATCTTGTTAGTTAAAATGTTTACTAGAATGATTCCCTTAACGTCGATTACATTATGTCGACATATTAGTTTTCTCGCTTTCATTCCCAGTTGAGCATTTATGATTGTTGCTTTTTAGAGCCTTGTCGTCGACTTCTGAAAGTATTATAATTCCAAATTTTGTCTAGAGACATATTTTGTCAGGTTTAAAGCGCTTCGGCTTATGTAAATTCTAAAGTAAATCTCAGTCTCCAAACAATCACAATTTTAAAGCATCTCAAGTTCCTTTAACCGGTTGCTAACCATTTCGAGAATGCTGATAGAGAGAATCTTCGCACACCATCAAGGCACCTCGCAATCAAAACATTCCAGTCACGTGTACTACAAAGCGTCAACTTCAGACCATGAGCGGTCCCCTCAATTCGAACTGCTTAATGAAGTTACCGGGATCGTCGGAACACCTTCGAAATATCTAACACGGAACTTGCATGGATTCGCGTCGTCAATTGTTTTGTTTAGAATATTCTCTGGGTTCTATGTTTTGGTTTGGTGCTGTTCGTTGATTAATTATGCGTCGTTCGTTGAGTTGAGTAGAGAAAAGTTTGATTATGTGTTAATCCAGACGATAGTAATAATGTATAGACATTGAATTACCTGAAGTCAAATTTTTGTTTGTAATTTCACTTTAGAATAAAAATGTGAGCCACATTTCTTACATTACAATATCAGAAAAAAGAACTTCTTTGCAAAGTTGCAGAACAATTAAGAAAAGTCCCTATTCCAAATAAAAATAGCTATTAAGCCGAGTAGTCAAAGCAGTAAAACCCCTAAAATTGCACAATAAATTCCTATCATAGCTACTTGATGCCAACAAAGTTGCTGATCGATTCATCCTTAACATT
This sequence comes from Xanthia icteritia, assembly GCA_949128155.2. Taxonomy (NCBI): domain Eukaryota; kingdom Metazoa; phylum Arthropoda; class Insecta; order Lepidoptera; family Noctuidae; genus Xanthia; species Xanthia icteritia. Next base: position 5,538,834 of record OX421942.2, on the reverse strand, counting down.
ATTGCGAACTCCCAGACATGTCAAAAGAAACAATCCATAATATTTTTATCACTGAATTTTTCCAGCGTCTACACATATTTTTAGAAGAAATGAATTCCCAGCTGATCCAACGCCCATAATTTGAATGTTAAGCAAAAAAGTTGTAAGAATCGTTAAGGCTTATTCTGATTTCTTTGAAAGCTCTGAATCGGGAGTTTGTGTAACTGTCAGGACAAAGTTAGAATTTTCGATAGATAGATAGAGACCTAAGATAATAAGTCCGTTGATGATGATGAATACTTAGGTTAGTTTAACTTAGAGGGTTTCTACGTAATCTTATTGTAAACTTTACTCCCACCTATATTTATGTAAAGAACAAAAATATCGTAATATATTTCATGCCATCCAAAATGTGCGAAGTCCCTTCCCGTATTCGCTATTTTTTTTTCCACTGTTTTTATCTTTTTCCGCCTGTCGGACGAGAATCGTAAACTGCAAGTGTTTTTGTAGATGAACACCTTTTCCTAACTGTTTTTTTCCATGGAAACGCTAGAAGAAGGAAATCTTCGTCAGCTGAATAAACCTCAACTTATTTTGTTGCTCCAGTTTCTTGTAGCTTAAGTACTACTAATTTAGAAACTGTTTCTCTTGTTTATTGCTCTATTTGTTTCACCTAATTCAGCCTTTGTAATAATAAAAACAGTAGTGGTAGTTTTAGGTAGTTCTAATTTCATTCGAGTATACAATGTAGGTAGGTAAGTACTACTGAGAATTGGCCTTGGATGAGGCGGTTTCTGAATTACTGTTTCATCTTGTTTCAAAGTACTAAGTAGTGGGTCCAACAACTATGTATTAAGAGTAACCCACTTGAAGATTTTGTTTCCACGTGTATCGTGATTTAATTTTGTATTTTAAGAGAATTTAGTAATTTATGATTTGATTCAAAGATTATATTGACATAAGCGATTCGTTATAGTATATTATTTTCTTTAACATCGTTCAATGTGCATTGTCTAGACCTGAATTTAAAAATGTAAATGAAAATGTCAAAGTTTCCTACATGATCAATATAACTAACACTACATCATTTCTTACTCAAGTTTATATCCAACCCAGCACTTCTATAGAGCAATCAGTGCGATATGGAACTTGTAAATATAATAAAGTAAAAGTTTTTTCGGTAGCAAACTTAGACGAGGGAATGGTGGTAACAAAATGTAATCAGGATCGACTTACAGACCTTCAAGGGCTGATAAGGTTTTATAGATACCTACGTACTGTTATAAAGTTTTTAGCTTCAAATATTGGTAGGTAGTATGAAAGATCGATCAGTTATTATGACGGCCGTTTCAATTTTATTTGCATCTAGGGTTTTATTTTACTAAGCCTGCTTTTAGTAAAATAACTTGCTGTTATCGCCAGGATGGCATGATTTATAATTATTTTGTTATTTAAAAAAAAGCTGATATTTCCAGAATAAGATTATATTGCTTAAACTTTGCTTCATTTAGAGATGCCACGAATATGAAAAATAATTGCTTTATTTTTATGAGAGATAGAAATCTTAGTAACTCTGTGATCATAAAATTACTTTTTTTCCCAAAAGGTACTTTGGTATAAGTCGCGTGTGAAATAACAAGTGCGTAGTCTTTGGGAAAAGAACTATGAAATTGAAGTATCAAATATGAATATGTGTATCCCTTGGGAATGACAAACCAATATTCTTCGGTCCAACGATCATGATATAAAAACAATCGCGTTCAATACGGCTATGAATAAACTATTCCTATTTTACTCATCGTTTTGCTTGGATAGTTTAGTAACTACAGCGGTAGGATCGTGTTTTCCTTTGATTGAAACTAATAATATGTTGTAATGCAGTTTACTTCTACAGGACGAATTTCACTCAGAAACCACGCGATCAACACATCTACACCGCGTTCAAAAGCTGTCAGCGTCATCGTTGTTGTGGAATTTTGTCAAAGTATAGCAGCTACTGAGGTTAAAAAGTTTGAATTAATAACTAACTCAAACTATTATTTTAAGAACATCACTGTAACCTAGTTTCATGAAATCCCTTGTTGTATTCTCGAAACTTTCATCTCTACAAACTGTGCCAAGATTATCACTTCACCAGAGAATGGCGATAATATATAGTACGTTGTATTATGAATTATGCATCCGCCCGAAGATGGCAAGCCGTATTAAACCGCCAGTAACCCCGAGCTTACAACCCCGCTGTTACCTGTAACGTTGAAATTTATCGGCTAATTTCCCTAGCACCAAAAATCGTAATTACACGTCCATAAAACGTGATAAAAACTGACAGATTTATTAGTACTTTAATTAGACTGTGAGTTATTAGTGATGGTGGCACGCAGAGAGGGCACTTACGACATTTTGATGATGTCTGAGTTAATTAGGTATATTTATAGGTGTTTGTGAAGTAACAGAATTCGAAACTCCCACGGCTACCTTATCAAGGAATTATGATATCATCAATGTACACAAACATAAATATTGAATAGCGATGTAGCATACGTATACTATTTATAAATTACATGGACCATAAAACACTGAAAGAAGTTGAAGTATCTGATATCGGCACTAAACTGAAACGAATGTTATTTCCAATCGATTTTATTCATCCACCACCAACTGAAGAAAACCTGAATGCAAATCCAGAAAACATTACGATGCAGATTTATAAACTTACAGTCGACGAAAACAACGTGTTTCGAATTTCTTCAACCTTATTACCAAAAGACAAAGCGTAATTTGGGTTAGCTCGACAAAGTTACTCTGCGCTTTGAAAAGACACAAGAGACCGACAGTTAGAGTGAAAATGGGACCTCAAGAACCGCAAAACAGAAGTTTGCTAGCGTTCAATGAAATCCGGATATTCTTTTTTTTTGTATTCTCTTCAAAGCTGGAGCAATATCGGGGGTGAATTTAAATTTTTCACTCGATGAACAAATCTTTATTGACACGACTAAGCTGATATCACCCGAGGCAATGTTTGGCGCAAAACTAGAACTTTACCGTTGTTGTATGAATCCAATATTTTTAAAGAGAAATGCTACGTTTATTTTTCTTGCGGATTCAGCCTTTTCGTCTGGTACTTTAATTTAGTGCAGTGTGTATCCCTGTGTGTCTTTCTCTGATCAAAGCTATATTGATATATTTTAGTTATTGTTTTTTTTTTTCTTTTATTAGACATAATTGTTTGTGATAACCTAGTCTAACCAATTAACTATCTATTGTCATTTTATTAAGAATTGGGATCATAATTAAAGCCTATTAATTTACTAAGCAAAGATACTTGATAATGAGCTTATTAGATAATGAGCTTTAATTACACTCATTCAATTTTAATATCAATATCAAAGTTACCCACAAAATGTTATGTTCGCTGAGCCAAAAGTCCTCGAGGGTTTCTAATAAGCCCATCGCTCGAATCATACTTGCTTGTTTAATTTTGTACTTTAGGTGAATTCTCTTTGGAGATAATTTTTCAACCAATTAATTAGGCATTGATGAAACAAGTAACTACGAAACGGTATTTAATTGGAACTGAAGATAATGTTATAGTATTGGAATATTCTGTGATATACTTTATTTAATTATTACATTAAGGGTACCTACATAAATATGAAAATGGTCAACATGATTTATAGACATGAGTTAAAATTGACGTTTAAATGTTTACTGTCTGTTTATGTGTTTTGTTTAATGTCAATGAATGAGTGTTAATTCGTCACAGTAAAATTGCATTAAGGTTATTTATATAATTTATGTTATTGCTATCTTTACTAACTTAGCTCAACGCAAAATGTCTACTTGTATTAGAATCGAATACATACCAACGTAAAACAATTATTACAGAATTTAAGTTTGCAAAGACTGTTTCAGTTTTATTACATTCATTTTCAATAATCTTTTAACACAATCTCGAATTAACTTGCAGCTCGCAAAAGGAATTCCAAAACAATTTGAAGTACTTAACAAATATCTCCGTAAAGTTCTCAACTTACTGTACACTGTTTAATATCTATTAATTCATATTTCAGGTAAGATCCAGCGAGTTTCCAGAGAGTTCCTTTCAGACTATTCCCAACTTCTGTGAGTCCGATTTTACTTTCATAACATTATTAAATTGCATGCATTCATAGTCACACACAGTCCAAAGTACTTACTGATATTACTCTACTTTAGCATATTACTTCGCGTTATTTGAAAATACTGCAGGCCATTGAAAGTATACGTTTGAATATTTCATTCCATTTCAAATGTTTTCGCTTGTCACGTCAGCAGATGGAGTTTAGGTATTACGCTTCGAGAAAACGTTTTTATTTAAAAACAATCTCACTGAAACCGATGCGGTCTTGTATTTGAAAGTTTTCATGTTCAATATTCTAAAACTCCGGGAATATTCCTTCGTATATGTTTCTCAGTTTTATATGATAAAATCTATCCTTGCTCAAAGGTCGCAGTGTCGTTGATTAAACTTTATGGAAATGAAAATCTTCGACTTATTTTTCATAATCACAGTGACACCAACTGCTGATTACAGGCCTCCTTCCCTTGGAGCGACGATGCTTCCTGATCAGTACATGTCACATCCAAATGTCATTTTTTTCGAAAGATCTTTCTAATATGTTGTATGCTTCTACTACTAATGTCATCGCAAAATACCTTCAACATAATCTAAATACCAAATCCAAAACCGAATTTTCCTCCATACAAAACACAATTAACTAACAAACTCGTTTTGGCTAACTTTATTAGTCCATTCTCTCACAAATATTAATGACCAAGTACATAGTCAAAATGCATACATTTTCTCGGCTACCATTACATCCGCAGCGGGCAGTAAGCCAAAATAGATATAAAGTTAGTAATTGCTTAGGAAGCCGCTTACGGCAAAATTTGCCCATAGAAATTATGATGGAATATTATAGTAAACAAGTTTTTATGGTATATCTAGGGTAACATAATTATTAGAAAAGTGGCTTAGTTTTTGACAATATAGAGGTATTAGGAAACTTTAAGTAGATATATTTCAAGTTGTTCTAGGGTCTTAGTGTATAGGCACTCGGGTTGTACCTACCACATAAATGCTAGCGTAATAAAAAAATGTAGGAAAAAAAAAACATTTTATTTATAACCATCGATAGTATAAAGCCTTTCAATAGTATTTTAACATTTCAGTAAAGCTGATATCTATATACTTTAGTATCAGCACTATCAGTGTTGAAACTTTGTTTGAACTGTGAATGGAGTGGGACTTTGATAGTAAGTTTCCTATAGAATGGGTCCGCAGATGATACTAGAGCTTTACTCTTTGTACATCATTATTTCTAGTTCAACAAGGAATGATTTAATTATCTTCTCATTATATTAATTACTAGCTTCCACCAGCGGCTTCAATCGTGTGATATCTTTATAAATTATAGCCTATGTTACTCAGTGATAATAAAGCATTATACTGGTGAATGATTTTTTTTAAATCAGTCCTGTAGTTTTTGTGTTTATTCATTACAAAAAAAAGTACAAATCTTTTCTCTTCATAATATCAGTGTAGATATAAACGCTATACTTATATCTGCTGCCAAGCAGCGTTGTTGTGTATCTCTTTGTGGTTAATAGAATAGAATACTGTTTTTATGTTTTCTTCTTCTTTTCGTGTGGTTAATGACTAACCAGCTACCTAATTACGCAACACATTTTCGTAAACAATTACGACAAATTTGTTTCATTTTGACAGTTCAACAACATTCATTGCGTTATGTACGTTGTTGAGCAGATTTTTTTATCGAACTTATGAAGCAATGGATTAGCAATTTTTTTCAAATGATTCAAATTCCGATTTATTGTATATTACGTAATTAGGGTGCTGGTGTCAGAGTTTTTTTTGTTGGTATATTGGCGTGTGCTAGGTAACATAATATATAATAATTTAATTTAATGTTTTGTGTTGCGTAAAGTAAATTATTTTGCATAAGTACTATTGTATAGAATCAAGTTTTTCTAACTACAGACAGCTGTGCTGCTGGGGAGTTTGTTGCGCCACTTCTTCTTCCCAGCTAAAGCACTAGGAAGTGGTAAAGGGCCGGCGTTTTTGGGGGACTGTGTTTATGTAATTTTGACGTTCGAAAAGTGCTGATTCCCAGCCTAGTTTGAATAAATGACTTTTGAATTTGAATTGAATTTAAAGCCGCCCATGGGCCTCTGACTTGGCTTCACGTGCCGTCGAGAAATATATCTCAGGCATGCCGGTTTCCTCACGATGTTTTCCTTTAACGTTTTTGAAGCAAGTGATAATTAACAATACGTAGGTACATGAATCCGAAAAGCCTCTGGAGTTTGCAATGTTCCATAGGCTGCGGTAGCCTTTCCACCAGCTTGGCTCCTTGCTTGTTTATTACCCAAAAAGAAGGAATCAATAACCGCTAACAAACACTATACACAATATAAAAGCCTGTATAGATTTTAACGTCCATAACAAAAGATCAGATCTCAACGAGTCGAGTTTATTGTGTTTGTAGTTTGCTGACCTAAAAATTATTGTGAAAAAGGCAATTTTCAAGACAAATAATGATATTGGACTGAGATTGAGTTTTATGAGGGAAAGAAAGAAATATAAAGAAAATAAGTTTATTTAGCACAGACTAAAAGGCACACAACACAACATATTACACTACAAGTAACAAAAAAATAAGAAAAAACAAAACAAATAAAGGGTTTTTTTTAAATAAACGTTGCTTAAAGTTAAGTAATGATTAGTGACTGTTTACTCATACATTTTTGACGTTTGGAAATCATTTAACTTTAAGCAACTTTTTTTAAATAAACCCCTATAAGTATAAGAAATTAACAGGAAAGTGTGCTCTCGCGGCTGCGCCAAATAGGTCCAGTTCAGCAAAAATGTCAGACAAATAGTGCAATAGTGCTGGTTGAATGTTACTTACAGTGAAATACGCGTGGTAGTTTCAAGAGTTGTGTACTTTGAATTAAACATTCTTGCCCTATGTATACCTTTGTATAACCACCAACCACCAACACCTAACTGGATAGAATCGGGCGTTTGAGTAAGTATACATAGGTATGTTTGTTTGAACTTACTTTTAACTTATTTACAACAACTAGCCGCTACCCGCGGCTTCAACTATGTGAACCCTATTTTCTAAAATATATGTACGTTACTCCTTATAATATCAACTATCTGCCAGTGAAAGTCGCGTCAAAATTGGTACAGCCGTTTCGGAGATTTGCCGGCACAAACTGGCAGATAGGCCAATTTTTTTTTTTTTTTTCTTATAAGTACCCTACACTTTCATATGCATTTAGTAAAATGCATATGTGTATGCACTTCAATTTTATTTATTGGTATATTTATTATGTATAGATTATTAATGTTCTGCTCACAAGTAGCGGGAATCAGCTGTATGTGAGAAGCTCAGGACTGGTCGATGTGCCGACGCCGACGCTTGGGGGAGGCCTATGTCCAGCAGTGGACGTCTTTCAGCTGAAATGATGGCGATGAACAATTTAAATGCCAAACTTAAGCTCGAAAAACGAATGGTAAAAACCTTAGTATATCCTGGTGTAACTTTAACCCGCATTTATTATTAAAGGGACTATGTTTTGATTATATTTTAATACTCTTTAAAATCACACCAACCAGCACTCTAATCGCGCAACACACTTTCAATCACAATCCGAGGGTTTTGAAGGATATTGCTTCATATATTATTAGAACAGCGTGTATTAGTGTGGCTTTATTTTGTTAGTTTTTTCTAAATGCTCCATTTTTTTCTTTCTTTTTTAAATTATTATTACTGTTTGTATTTCCTGTGTGTGTCCCAAATAAAATATTTTTCTTTCTTTCTATATTTTACAAATTCGTCTGTTCAACAACGTAAATAACGCAATGAACTGTCCAAATGAAAGCCATTGCGATCAATTGTAATTTTATGTATGTTATGCAATTACCCCGCTGTATTTTTTACAGTACCTACTTCATTGAATGTTATCCATGAGATTTATGAATACTAAAATTCTTTACAATGTTAGGTAGGTACTGAAGAATTTCTGAAGCATAAGCTTCAGAAATTCTGTTCTGATTAGAAAAATTATAGACAAAACCATCCACACTGACTTATCATTTACAAAAAAATCTCAAATTACTAAGCGCAGTCTTCGTCGACCTTTACTTTACTTGTTTTGCCAAGAATGCGCACTAATTACGCTAGAAAGAGTATTACATATGAAGGAGCACAACTGTTTAATAATCTACCCACATATATAAAAAATGTTAGCTCTCTCAGCAGTTTTAAGTCTCGGCTATCCAAACACATAACTGAAAACTGCCTTGACTAGCGTCCTCCAATGTACAATGAACTGTTGAATGAGTATAGAATAAGTTTATATAATACTATACATATACTTTGGTGACGGTTGCCTACAATAATTTTACTTAATGTTTCTTGTCTGTTTTCATGTAAGTGGCTTTTTTGTCTTTTATGAGAATAAATGATTTAAACCTAAATTCTTCAGTATCCAATATCTTCTAGAAATAGATTCCGATAATCCCTGAGAGGCTTTCAAAAGCAATAGGTATTGAATATGCAATTCTTGTATCATTCCACAACACTCGAATAAAACGATACCAAGGAATTTACATTCTTTTAAAAGATATCACAAACTTTATGGCAAAGATACGTATAAGCGTGGTACACACGGCTACACGTCAAGCTATACATTTCTAGTTTATGCTGATCTCGCATTGTATAGGAATTCCGTACAATCCGAGGTCAGCTTATACTGGAAATGTATAGCTTGATGTGTAGCCCTGTGTACTACAGGCCTCGTCCAGGGTGTGGAGCTTGCGCGGTTGCTAAGGCGGAAGCAAAATATCAAACTTTATTATGAAACTGCCGCCTTCTGAAACGAAGTGATCCAATATTGCTTGCTCACGGAATAAATGCAAACTAAGTCCAGCAGACGGCTGCTGTAGGCTGATGATCATTATGGTAATAATGAAACCGCCGTTTGCGTCCATACTACAGTGATTATGACGGACGCCTTCGTGACGGTACTGAGCGAGATCGCGCACGTAATTTTCAAATATTTTTATCCGCTCCTTACTAGGCCTGGTCACCGAGCGACCACCGTTTTTTCTACCCTGTGGAAACTAGTCTACTATTTACTGCCCGCTACAACTTGCGATGCACTGTAGCCACCTAATCGCGCACCGCGCTCGCTATCGCTCGTGCACCCGAGACGAGGCCTAAAAAGATTCAAGCGTGTGAAGAAGTATAAACTTTTCAGCGCTGTATAACCTTTGGAGCACTTAAGTATATTGCTCTTATTAAATATTGATACGTTAAACGTAAGAGCTTTTAGGCATGTTGTATGAATGATGTGCGTTTACATATTTAGGTACGTGTCTGTGATGTTAGCGAATTAATCTTGAATGAAAATTTGTTCAAAAAGATTAAAATCTCTTCAGCTGTAAGAAGTGTCTGGAGTTATATAAGCTGTTCATTGAGTTAAATGTTGTCGATATGCCTACGGAGAAACAAGATCACAGATTTTTTTTTCCTTTACATTTTTGTACATAGTATTTATATATATTTTAGTGTTAGATTGTATATTATATTTATAGATTTGTCAACAAACGTTGTATGTTAACACCATATATTACTTCTTAAAGATCACTGATATTCATAACAATTGAAAGATTGTTTGTTTTCTAATACTTTGATGATGGTTTTTAAATAACCCTCTATCAAATTTTGAAAATTATTTAGTCATGTACCAAAATCAATTCAATTCAACCATGTTAATGGTTTCCTGAAAATAAACTTCAACAGAAAAATATCCCATAACTCAAATCGATATACAAAACACATAAAAGATATAGCACAGTAGAACTCAGTTCTAAATACGTAGGTAAACCTTTCTCGAAATACAAATCCCAAAGTTTCATCCTTATTTAACTTTGTATTTCCTTACTCAAAATGTACGTGAGAATATTCCTTATTTCAAACATTCTTCTCCAATTCGCCAATCTCACGGGTGCGATCCGAATTTCCGTTGTTCAAAATGTGCAAAGCAAATCGTTGGCATTTTAAATTTGTTATCAGGACGTGATTGAACGCTTAGCCGAATTCCCAATAGATTTCTTGGAATGTTGATTTAACACGTAGAAGATCAAACGAGGTAACAAGTACGACGTCCACACAAATAAATTTTACAGGTCGGAAATGAAATGAAAATGTTTATTCTGTAAATAGGATTTCGGAATAACTTCAATACGTTACATTAAAAAATAAGCTGGATGGAGTCGACATTTCCTATTTGACTGCCCCTGAGAAAAAATGGTGAAACAAACTCAGGGGTGAAAAACTCTTAAAGTCCAGACATAAAATCTTGGTCAGGCCATATAAGGATCATATAGTAATATATATAAGATCTGAAATGGTCTTCTGAGCTCCGTACCACTTCCGTTCTGCTCTATACAACTAGGAAAAACAGAGATCTCAATCTATCTCAACTCTCGAACGAATGCTAGTCGCGCTCGAGCTCGAGCTAGAATATAAAATAATTCTAACTTAATAACAAGGAAAATATTCTTTCTATTTAAAAATTTGCTGTGCCCGACAGGGTCCATAATTGTTTCTATTATTATTTCTTTTATTTACCACCTGTAATTGTACATTATGAATTGCAATAAACGATTTGAGATTTGACCTCTTGATGTGAGACAGAATTGAAGAGGTACAAAAATGGTCAAATTAAAGCCGTTATCGCATGCCATTATAATTTTGAAGGTGTTCCTGGCACCCACATGGTATATAGGCATGCGACCACAGATTTACCTGAACCATTTTTGTACCTCTTGGTTTCTGTCTGAAATATTTTCTTGTTTCGCACTTTTACTTTTCCGTAGTCGAGTTACAGTTTTTTAAATTTTATTTTTTATTGAAACTATACCAACATCATCGTTGTTCAGACACAGGTGAACTTCATGAAACAGACACAGAGTTAACTATGTTTTAATTTTATCAACCGTAGATGTATTGGGAGTGCAAAAATTAAATAGAATTAAGTTTCGATAATGAATATCAAAACAGATTATAAAAAATTAAAGACTTCACATAATAGATAGGGATCAGACTGATATCTTCTTTCTTCATAATTATGTTTTTTTGTGGTTCATTGAAAGCCATTTTTCTTTTCAAGTAAAAATAGTAAAAGAAACTAATCTTAGTTATATATATGTACGTATTAGGATTCTATACAAGAATCTGATGTTTAATTCCACCCACGAACCACATATATATGCCTATTATTCCTTTTAGCAACAGTATCAGACGGCCAGTCTATTTAAGAGCACTTGGCCCGAATATTCGATTTGATAGGCTTTATGTTAGCCGCCCTCACCAATTATGCGTCCCTATACCCTGCCGATGCCGTGAAGCTTATAGAAACCAACGTCTGGACCGTATCCCTTACGTAGATGTGACTAAGCAATATAGCCTACAAGGAGTTTGGTGATCTTGGTATTGTAAGAGAAAATTGTATTAATGAGTTGGCGAAAATAGAACTTGATTGCGGTCTATTTACCACCTATATATATATACGGCATCACGTATCATGATTTTGTCTTATTTTATTATTAACTTTGAGTAGTTACGTCATTGACACGAAAAGTAGAAAAAATTACACAGAAACGGTCCAAAAAAAATCTGCCTAGCCTTTTCCCAACTCTGTTGGGGTCATCTTCCAGTCAAACCGCATGCAGCTGAATACCAGTATTTTACATGGAGCGACTACCTATCTGACCTCCACAACCCAGTAACTGCGTAATACGATACCCCTTGTAAGACTGGTCGTCGTTACGGGTACGCCGTAACGACTGTCAAAGATCAACTGTCAAATGACAGCCGCGACCAACGGCTTAATGTGTTTTCCGAGGCACGCAGGAGCCTTCCTATGTAAGATGTTCACCCCAGCAAGCGTAGCTTAACCTGATGGATCGATCCGTGCGGCTGTTATTACTTAGCCACGAGTTTCTCCTCCACGAGGTAATGGTACAAATCTTCTAATTTGTACTGCCAGTGTACACCGTGCGATTAGCTGCGACTATCACCGCAGTGTATCAATCTAAAACCGCAGTCACTTGTTTGTTTGTTGCCAATCACGGTCCAGTGGGCAACTCCAACTCTGTGAATGTGATCTTCTTTCATTTTTGTGTGGTTAGTGACTAACTTAATGTCAGAGTTTTTATGCCACTCATGGGCCTCTGCCATGGCTTCACATGCAGTTGAGAAATATGTCTCAGGCATGCCGGTTTCCTCACGATGTTTTCCTTCACCGTCTTTGAAGTAAGTGATAAAAGCAAGAAAGCATGTGTGAATGCGATGGATACATAGAAATTGTGTGAGCAACATCAACCGCAACGGATAGCAACTACTAAACGCCCAACTGTAGCAGCGACTAGTCGCCATCTGTGCGCTTTTAAGTAAAATGAAAATATTTTCCATGGATGAACTTATAACGAGTTTGGAAGTAAACAAATTCGACTGTATAATGTAATTCTCGAAAATGCAACTTCGCAAAAAGATATTTACGTAGAAAAAGCCCCCAAGGCCACGTGTAGTGGAGCTAAAGCAGCTATGAAATACAAAATTATTTTGGGGGAAACAGTTTGCTTTTTCTCGAGTTCAGTAACACATAATAGAATTTATAATAGAAAGTAAGCAAAGGTTTTTGAAACATTTAATTGGTTACATTAAGCCTCTTATTTGCCTCGTTCTTCCTACCGTTGAAAACTTCAAAGAATACAAAAGGTGGTTCGTTAACTTTTGGATTTTATTCCGTCGAGGATGGAGGCAGGAATTGCGTTTCTTATAGCTTAGAGATCTTGTTTTGCTTGTATTTTTGCATAAAAGAAATTGAAATTCAGTTTTGTTTTAATGTCTTTTGAAGTATTTTTTTCTTTTTATGCTATGTATTTTTGGGAAATATTTATTGTTTGAGTTTATTCTAAAAATCCGGTCACACTCACACTCGAAGGGTTCCGTACCGCCGTACAATATTTGACACTACATATTTAATCCAAGTAGCTTTTTACTTTATTAAATTTTAAATTTTTGTTGTTACAGCGGCAATAGAAATACTCAATCTGTGAACATTCACTGTCCCCTAATACGGTTCATGAGATACAGCCCGCTGACAGACAGTCAGACGGACGAACAGCGGAGGCTCAGTAAACGGGTTACATTTGGCACCCTTTGGGTACAGAACCATAAAAAAAATAAAAAAAGAGAAATGTAACGGAAGATTACAAACAAAACATAGGCTGCCTGGCAACGTACAGGCAAGTGAAGGAACACGGGTGGGTTTTAGTCAGTAAGAGTCTGACACGCCCTCCCGCTCCACCCAGATCGGGAGAAGTCATTTGAAAATTTCCCATCCTAAAAAAAAGGCTATAAAGTAAATAACATATTCATTTCCTTAAATATTTATCTTTACATATAGTTAAACAGTAGAATCCGCTGTCTGTCTGTCTGTCTGTTTGTTTGTTCGCGCACATCTCCGGAATAGATTTTCATGTTGTTTTCACAGGTAGACAGAGATAAATTTAGAAGAGAATATAGGCTTATTTAATTAAAATCGAATGTTGCAAAAAATAATTATCGTCATACAAGACGTCTGTTCACGACTCGTTGTGCACAATTTCTCAGAGTAACCTAACAAAAAGTACTAGGCTTGCATGAATTCACGTTTAGTATATTTTGAGTACATAAAAAAATCTTTAAATAAAAATCTATCTTCGTTAATTTATTTTCCTTTACATACTATAAAACATAAACAATTTACATCTGACACTAATATATATAAATTATGTAAAAGTATACAGAGGCAAAAAAAAATAAAAAATAAAATATGAAGAACTCACTGGGCATCAAAAAATTCGTCCGCATCGCTGTCAGTGGGAAAAGTGCCCAAAAGGCTGGCAGCATTGCCACGTTGGATGGCAATGCTGATTCTTTGACCTAAAAATTGGCCAGCCCTCTGGTCACGTGAAGATTCGACCAACCGCTTGGCGATGTCCCGAAATACTCGATGCGCACTGGGACCCCACGGCCCTAGAGTTTCAACCCCAAACGGCTCGAAAATATAGCTACCAATAAGGTTATTATATTTGCGCCGTTTGAGGTTTTCTGCACCCGCAGCAGCCGCTCCAGCACAACCCGCCGTGCTAGGAAGATGGGATGGCGCGAGGGTGTCGACACAGGTTGCATCCCACACCAAGGGTCTACCCAACTTCCAAGGCATTATGGTCATTCCGTCTGGCCTCTTCCCATCGTCGCGTGCCAAGCCATTAGGTTCTAAAACAGCTGGCACCCCGGCGGTGACAAGAGCCCGACGGATAATGTCATTAATGCTTGCATGCCGTGCCAAACGACCAGCGCTCTTGCTGCAGGAAAGACCATGGTGTCCGATACGGTCGACTGCTTCACCGCACTGACAGCGATGCGGAGCTCCGCAAGGAGCTCCCAAACGCAGACTTGTAGCGAGTCGGAAAGTAGTGTCACCCAGCATAGTGCCTATGTTGGGTGAAGGTAGCGCCTGAAGCCAGAGGCCCGATTCCCATTCTCCCACAGTCAATAGGCGGGCACGCTCAGCAGTGTTGGTGGACGAAAATCTATTGCCGCATTTATGAAGGCACGACCGATTTGTTAACTTTTTTTTTGTTGTATTCTTAATCTTTTTAGACAAGGTTTGCATGCAAGAAAATTTTGGAGAATCTACCGGAAAAGTAGGAAATACACCTGGGCGAGCCGGGTATGCACAGCTAGTAAAAAATAAACCATAATAGCCCAAAAAATCATATTCCAAAAGAAAAACCATGCAAAAACAATGAATAATAAATGAAAAGGGACCTAAAATAGTAATATTCAGGGCGCGATCTCCAAAATTTAATTGAAATGCGTAGAGACATGGGGTTGCTTTGGGAACCCTCCTTTACGTTCATTAAAACCATTTGTCGCTCCCACAATCTCCCTTCTGATGGCTTCTGTGTTTTGATTTTGTTATGTGTATTTGTCTTTGTAGTACAGTCATCAAACGTTTTTGCTTTCTTTTAGAATGATTTGATTATAGAACCCATTTTTGCAATAGCTTCCACAGTTAAAATTTTACTTTTATGAATTAGTCATGTTTTGGTTAATGCGCCATCTTCTTTGATGGTGTCTTTATCAGTAACTTTCATTTTATGGATTTTTATCGTTATGTAGCTTTCTTTATTGTTTTCTGTTGGGTCTGTTGTAACTCTTTCCAAACAATAATTTCTTTTCCACCATTCAAACAATACAAAGTCAAAGTCAAAGTCAAAGTCAAATCATTTATTTCAAGTAGGCCCGTATAAGGCACTTTTGAACGTCAAAAATTTACAAAAAAAATTAATTGATTCTAGTTGCCCCTTCCAAAAGGTAGTTTTCGTATGGAGAAGAATGGGCAAGAAACTCCACCGTTACTCTTTTAAAATGTTTTACAATATTTGTATAAGTACATTAGTTATATAATTATATGTGAGGACGATGCACCTAGAATAAAATTATTATACCACAATAGGTAAAAAGAATAAAGAATTAAAAATGAAGCAACAACAGATAAACTAATTATATGATAGATACATGGTGCTCACATATTTACAAACATTGTAAAAGTAGACGATCCTCCTAAGATTCCACAATTTATAAGTCAGTGTGCGAGGAATTGGTCACAGAATGTAAAATCAATGTCACATAATAAAAAATAATAATAAAATATACACTTAAATTTGCAACCAGTTTGATTTTGTCTTGATTCTAAATTATCCTATGGAGCAGGACCAGCATGTTTCCAAGCATTCTTATCTTGGATATAATCCTCTAATTTGTAATATGCTTGTTTACAAAGTGTACTTTTAATATGAGCTTTAAATTTTCTTTCATTTAATTGCAAAATATCACAAGGTATTTTGTTGTAACATTTAACACAGTACCCCATAAAAGATGTATGTACTTTAGATAATCTGAAAAATGGTTGATCTATTTTATCTTTATTTCTAGTATTAAAATTATGTCTATCACTTATTTTATTAAAAAGATGTCGATTTTTTCTAACATACATATTATTTTCATAAATGAACTGACAAGGTACCGTCATAATATTAATCCTTTTAAATAGTTCCCTGAGAGATTCGCGGTGACGTAGATTATAAATGGCTCTGACAGCTCTCTTTTGCAAAATAAAGATGGATTCAATGTCAGCAGCCCGACCCCACAGTAAAATGCCATACGACATAATACTGTGGAAGTAACTAAAATAGACCAATCGCGCGGTTTCTACGTCTGTTAACTGTCTTATCTTTCTAACAGCATAAGCGGCTGAGCTTAGCCGCCCCGCAAGAGATGTTGTACAGATAGTGTCATTCACGAAGACGCACCCCACTCTGCGATTACTGTACTGTAAGCTGTACTTTTGTACGGAGCAGAGCGGTGGGGCGCGTCGTTGTGGATGGCACTATTTATACGCAGCTTAAAATTCCTACATGTATGTAGGTATGTAATCCAAAATGATCATTCATCAACACCGCCATCCTGTTGCTATTGATTCATGGCCTCAACAAAAAATATGTAATTCCAAATTCCATCAAAAAATTTCATCCATTTTGAACCGCATGTCAATATTCCATTGGAGCAACCAAAGGCTTTGTTCACGAATTCACTGGTCGTATCGGTATGCGTATAATGTACTAGTGGCAAGCACCCTGTGGGACTGTCGATAAATATGTATGTATTGGGATAGACGGCCTGGCACCTGGGGTTGCCATAATTGCGTTTCTGTCCCAAATTATAGATATTTATTTTTAATTGAATCTGTTTGTTTTTGTTTGAATACGATACATGACAATTCAAATGTTGATTCCGTTTTCGCGTGGATGAAGTAAATATGAATTGAAGTTGAGTGACAGAATGTTGGTATATTTATTTTGTTTGTGTGCCAAGGGGATTTAACTTTATAACAACGCTTTGAACCTTTATCTAACTTTTGTAACTTTCATTGCTATTTTCATCCCACGCTAGTTATAAACGATGTCACTTTGAAAATAAATCTGGGTTTGCATGATACTAATTTGTGATAATGTTTTTAGCCCCATCTGGGACTTTGTTATTCCCTTGATTAACGAACTGGTACATCATGCTTTTAACCCTCGACGCAAAAATAGGGGTGTTATAAGTTTGATCACTATTTGTGTCTGTCTGTGGCACCTTAGCTCTTAAACGGGTGAACCGATTTAGATGTGGTTTTTTTAATTTGAAAGCAGGTTTTCTAGCGATGGTTCTCAGACATGTTTTATCAAAATCGGTTCAGCCGTTTGAAGATTATCAGCTTTTTTCTAGTTAATTAATTAATGTGAGCGTCTTCCACAGGTCTGATCGATTTGAAATTTGGTATTCTGTTACTTCAATGATTTTAGAAGATCATAATAACCTTGAACTGATACTGTAGCATCACCTGGGATTTGCAGGATACCCAACTCTCTTACCAACTTACAGCACAGGTATCTTGTTTGGGCTCATTGGAATGAATAGGGTATAGATAGATGAACAGGGTCTGGTGATGGAGTAGGAAAGAGAAATGTGGAAATGTTTGTGACGTAGGTTTTTTAAATTTTAATGTAATTTCACTTGTACTTTTTTTTTGTTGATGCAAATAAAAATGGATTCATTTAGCAAAAGCACTATACAAGGGCAAACCATTTTATTTATAACTTTTAACGCTAAAGAGAATGGAGATTAAAAACGAATTGAATTTATGGAGGACATTGACATAAAAGTTTAAACTGAAATAACCCCAGCTTAGAATAAATCAAAAACTTTCGCTAGTTATTATTACCTAAAAGATATTTCTGAAAAGTCAGATTTTCATCTACTAAGGCGAATTTCTACTCAGTAAATGGATGTTTTTTCTAAAAATACAAAATGTCAAAGCTTGGATAAGCCGAAAGGGGACGGGACTGAAGTTAAGTAAAAGAGAAAATGCCTTCTCTTTGTGATGGACGTATATTGATAAATTCGTGAGGGATCGGATTCAACTGTTGGGAATACATATTTTAGTTGTAGTATTACTTTAGTTTCTTTTATCGGAGCCAAAATTTTGTAATAAATAAAGTTGATAAAATGTTTTGCGTTTTATTTTTTTGCTAGGAATTTTCATATATATTTATCAATATTTTCTTGTCATCGTTCGTAGCGTTTGGTCTATAAAAACGTCAAAGTAAAGCCTATAATTCTAATAGGATCTTGTAAAATCTGTTTTGTCGTTTAAATCTTCAACATACATACATAACATGACGCCTGTTTGCTCCGAACGGTTAGACAGAGATGACACATACATCCATATATGGGTGTTTACTCCCAAATTTCGCTAGTTGTGAAAAATTTAATTTTGATATACAAAACCCAATAACCCTCTGCTCGACCTGGGAATCCAACCTAGGACCTCATGCTCAGTAAAAGCATTTGCTACCATTAGACTGTCAAGGCATTCATTCTTTTATTTAATTTTTTAAACAAAAAAGCAAAATCTCTATCGAGATTCCTTTTAGTCCTTCCTAATTTTAACACAATATGCATAATTAGCCTATAATGGAGCCACTGCTGGAACGCAGGCCTCTCTATGAGAGGAAGTGGGCCTTAATCCACCGCCGGGCCTGTGCGGGTTGGTGGATGCCACATGTCTTCGAATTTTTGTTCTATAACATGCCGGTTTCCTCTCGACGTTCTCCATTTCCGTTTTGAGAGCAATGGTGCAGATGAAATTATTTCCACAAAGTGCCTGTCGTGAGTTCGAACCCATGACCGTAAAACACGGCTGTTTCTACTGGGCCAGCACTGCTCTATTTTAACACATGCCAATCAGATATTAAAGTTTGTTACTTTGATTCCGACACGGGAAACGCTAAGGCAGCCAGCGAAATCTAAATAAAAAATCCGAGAGCTAAAGTCCCACCGTGTCCATATGGGCACGGCAAACTAACTTAAGTTTTTGAAATTTGCAGGTCAGTGTCAGGTTGTAAGTATGTTGATCAAAATATTATTCGTGGCCGTAATAAATATGTACTATTTACAGAATTATAATCATCAATAAAACTCTAAGGTGGAAATGGCCTCAAATGTCATGATCTCATCAAATAGTCATTCAATAGGGTATTTGATGTTAGAGAGTAATATATATAATTATTATTATTCTGTAAATACATACTTGTTACGATCGCGAATCATATTTTAATAAAAAACAACCTAATAATTATATGAAAATTGCAAAAAACGTACGATAATTTTAATTTCACGGGCTACATTGGCGCTTCGCTTAAGCATTTGATTACTAACATAATATATTATTCATGAATTTATTACCCATCTACAAAATTAATTTCCATCGTGAAACATAAATGTACGGGTATTGTAATCAGGGATGTAAAGCCTGTGCTTACGCGAGCTTATTATTTTAATGTGACATATATGAAATATAGGGCTTTTATCTCTGCTGATATAATTTGTCGGTGAATTGTTACCGGTCGTGTTTTATGATCCGGAATTATTGTCTCGCCATTAACTAGTGTATTATGAGCATTGAGGTACTATGTACGTACATCCCTCAATGGATATGAGTTGAAGGGGTTTATTTTTGGAATATACATAGCAGTAATTTCTGAGATCTTTTTCTTATTTATTTTTTATTCCCACCAATATTATATTATATTATTGATTTTCTTAATACGCAATGTGGGCCATTTTAAGTAAAATGCTTTTAAAATTCTCTTACTTCAAACACTATAATTCTAAATATTAAAGTCATGCAGTTAGTTCTAGAACTATTTGAAAATGTCTAGAGTTTTGACATTATTAAGCGAAGTCTGCATTTCCAATCAATCAAATTGGTAATATGTTCTATACACTCAAACCACATCATTTATTTTACTCTTAGCAATATCCGAAACTAAAATTCGTAGACACGAAACCTTTCATCATAACTGTTCCGTCTAGATACGCCAGTAATAGGTACAGTCAGGCTCCCAATAACTACACTCTCTCGTTCTCCGAACGGATGCCGAATAAGCAGAAATTCTGTCCAATTTCCCGGTCTGTCATATTTATTGGCCCTACGACCCATTCAACGGAAACGCTGAGTGTATGTCCGATCGTAAACCAGTGCAGAATTAACGAACTCACTGTCCACCGAATTACTGGACGTGATTGAAATTTGATGTTTCCCTAAGTTTGAGGTTTATTTTGATGAATTTTGTTTTTTTTTTACATTTTCGCTGCTTAGATTGGGTCTCGTGTACCTACATTAAATTCCGTTTCTAAATTTTGAATTACTGGTGTGTGGTTTGTAATTAATATTTTAGAGGCAAAGTACGCCGCCTAAAGTCAAACTTTGATACCTACCAACTTTCATTATAAATTAGGGTTCTAGGTATATATTTCTTAGTTTCGAGAAGGAGCTCGTGGCTAAGTAATAACTGCCGCACGGATCGACACATCAGGTTAAGCTACGCTTGCCGGGGTTGGTCTGTGGATGGGTGACCATCTTTACATACCGAGACTCCTCCGTGCCTCGGAAAGCACGTTAGCCATTGGTCCCGGCTGTTATTCGTGGATCTTTGACAGTCGTTACGGGTCGTCAGAAGCCCGAAAGTCTGACAACCAGTCTTACCAAGGGGTATCGTATTACCCAGTTACTGGGTTGTAGATGTCAGATAGGCACTTGCTCCATGCATCCGGTTAGACTGGAAGCCGACCCCAATATATGTAGTTGGGAAAAGGCTAGGCAGATTGATATTTCTTAGTTTCGACTTAGTTAAAATTAGAATGAAACATTTCAGTAATTGGGTGTTTCAGGAATTTCTAACCAACGTGTTAGGTTTTGTCTCAGAAATAAATGGGAATGGGCTGCTCACTAACATCCAGTTGAAAACATTCACAGAATCATTAACCAAGTCTTGTATTCATTATATTAAACAAGCGGTGTAAAGACAGTTATTATCAACAATAACAGAAGCATTTCCTGTTACCAAAGCAGCATCTTTGTTCTTTGAAGGAAACAAAGGACTCGATTAAAAGTCACCAACTAAACAGAGTTATTAAGATAAGGCAGTACTGTTAAAAATAACTCCCGTAAGATAGCAGCGGGTATAAACTGGGCCTTTGTGGGTCGAGCAAACTTGAACCACGGTCTAAGTTGCAAACTTATAACAGAAACTTACAAACGACAAAAGCTTGATATTTTGTAGACCTCGAGAATAAATATGAGAAGTTTTATGTGTTACATATGTAAGACATAGTTCTTTGTTGTCTGCGGACAACAAACAGAGGTTCGGAGGAATATAGCAAAAGATACGAACATACGGGAATAATTTGTGGTAACATTTTGTTAGATTCTTTTATTTTACTACGGTACTGTATTCATCGATCACATTCTACTGCATTCGTTAAGTCATTCTGTCTTCGGTACTTTACGTTATCCGTCGTAAATTGACTGCTAGCCTTGCTTTGCTTCATTTGGCTTGCAACGTTGGTAATTGTCAATGTTTATAAGGCTGATTATCCTGTAACTTCTAACAAATCAAATCAATCTGCCGTCTCAAGCGTCTAACCGGATGTACCTGAATACCAGTATTTTACATGAAGCGACTGCCTATCTGACCTCTACAACCCAGTGACTGGGTAATACGATAACCCTTGGTAAGACTGGTTGTCAGACTTTCGCGCTTCTGACAACCCGTAACGACTGCCAAAGATCCACGAATGACAGCCGGGACCAACGGTTTAACGTGCTTTCCGAGGTAACTTCTTACAAACGTCCTAGTGAATTTTGGTCGCTAGAAGCTTCATTTTAAATTCTAAAAGACAATCTTTATAGTCAAAGGCGTAAACTCTGAATTTATTACAAAATCCGCATCTCCATATCTTCGACCGTTAAAAGTGATATAAATTTAAATTTATAACCACTTCTGTTGAAACACGTTTTTGCTTGTGTATTACGTCATACTGTACTGAGGAGTTGCCTGCAGCTATTGGCAATTATGACAGCCTATCGCACTTCAAAGAGATGGGAAGACAGTGAAACGTGAAGCTTTTCGCACGTTGGAGGCACTAGTACGATAAACAGATGCTGATGATGGTCCTTTCCAGCACGCTTAGCATGACTACAATAGAAACGGGTTTTGTCGACGGAAGAATAGACAAAATTACAGATAAACAATTATTTGTCAGTCATCATTTGTCATTTGTTGATCTGTCATTTTGTCTATTCTTCCGTCGACAAAACCCGTTTCTATGGTTATCATGCTACGCGTGCTGGGACAGTAAGTAGAAAGAGAAGATAGAAATGTTATAGAAAATTCAGATTTTATTGGTTGTAGGACGTTGTAGGTTTCGAACAATACCTGCGTGGGTTTAGAAGAAATTCATTTCATGTTTTGTGATATTTTACAAAATGATTGGGTATATTAAATTTATTTATTTATTTACTATTACCACTTACATTTGTTTTTACAGGTAACCCCAATACAACAATGTAGTCACAATTTCCACACTCAGATACGTCACCCAAAAACCAATTAAACTGCTAACAAATAGTATACAATATTATTAAATGGATGTTGTTTTGGATACTAATGTTTTTAGGTGACTTACTTGTGAAGAAATAAAAATTCATGTAAAGATTTTTAAACTAGATGATTACGAAGTGTTAAATACATATACAATATATATATGTTATATACATTGGATTATAATGTTCTGCTTATTGAATTGGTAAATCAGAAAGTCAGAAATTGAAAATTGTTATTCTCTCACAGATAAATAATGGCTAGAAATGTAATGACTACTGAGCATCAAATTAATTGACAGCTTCTGGGAAATTATATATTATAATATAAAATTTGATAACAAAATAACCTTCGCCTTTTGTTGAATTACTAGAATTATACAGCGATGAATTTTTATAAGTTTAATACATAGCACGTAAAAGCGTCCTATGGGCACAACTATGAATATTCGCTGGCATGCTTTGGAAAATCTACAAATACAATTTTAAAGCACAATAGCATCCAAGCATTTGCTTAAGAAATGTTAAGAAATTATCGGTAATAAAAAGAAAGTCAGACGTAGGGCGCAGACGGGCACCTCTACTGGTTTCAGTGCAATGCATACGTAACTGTATTTGAAAAAGATTATATTACTGAAATTCACGAGAATTTGGCTCTTGTTACGTGTAAGTAACTTTGTTAATCTAGAGTTAGATTGTTTGTGGATGTGTTTATGAATAATATATGTTTCGTTCTTTAAAGTTTGATTAACTTGAGTTGTTTCATTTTCAAAATAATTTTGATTAACTTAATCTTTAGTATTGCTTTGCGTATTCGTAAGTGTAGGTACTACTATAAAAAAATCCTCTTTATTGTATGGATCTCCCTACTGTCTCAAGCGATTATTATAAGCTTTTACCGATCGTCAATGCATAACTCTTTTTCGTCTGAAAAATTATTACTTTCCATGATCTTTTTTCGTCGTTGGTAATTTCGACTACTGACATTTTTGTTACTCGATCTGGCAGCCGAAGTTTCCCTGTCAGTGCTGCTCAACTTTAATTAATATTTTTTTTGGGACAATGTCTTATTTCACAAGCAACCCACTACACTGTGAGTTAGCTGGCTTTTCCAACTATATATATGTATTTTCACTAGTTGAGAAATATCAATAAAAAAGGATTGAGAAAAGAAATACAGTGAAACCTGGATAACTGGGACATTAAGGTACCTAAAAATATATTTCACTTAAAGAGGTATTCCACTTAGCCAGTGTCTAAGATATCCATGTATAAAGAAATATCTGTCTCATTTACAGAGAGTTCCATTAATAGAGGTGCGATTATTAAATAAAATAACGTATTTTGCGGGTAGACTAAGAATTAGTAATCAAAACAGAAATGTATCTGCAATAAAGTTATCTCACCACAGATATAAAATTTAAAGAACACAAAAGCAAAAATATTATTTAAAATATTGTCTCAGTAAAAGTGACAAAATACACTTGCTGTCTCAATAGGTAGTTATGATGATACATTTGAAATAAATAATCCCAGATATAGAGGTTTGTTTTATCCCAGTAACAGAGGGAATTGAAAGCTAAAGTGTCAGGACCTCAGCATACGTTCCAGCTATGGAGGTTTCTCACTTATCCAGGTCCTACTCAACCAAGTTCTACTGTATGTGGTGGATCTTTTCTGTGCTGTTTTATTTCTTAATTTAAGAACATCGGTAGCTGTTAGGTGCAGTTCTGTTAATCCTTATTTATATTTTTATCGAAAAACTATCTACATTAGAAAGTTAAAGTAACCAAATTTATATAAAATACGTATTGAATTTCTACTGAAACCTACCCAAACAAGTTTCTAATTTGTTACCTGTGTGGCCGGGACGATATTATATTATTATGGAGGTGATGTACGTATGTACCATCGAAGAAGTTCATATCTATACATCGTAAGGACTATTTCTGTTTGCAGCACTCGGCCGCTGTAGAACCGGGGCGGTATCAGATGTGGTTATCGTGTTCACGGGATTTTGTTTTCAAACTGCTTAGATATGAAGTTCTTCGATAGTACGTAGGTTGGTACAATATGACGTTACAACAGTTCAGTTTGTGAACACCCATAAAATGTAACGACCTTTACTTCAGGATTTTCATATTTTACTGAATGAACATTTCGATGACCATGGTTTTGAAGCGCTCTTATATTAAGTTCAAGTGAGAAGATTTTTGCAGCTAACGCAAGTAATTCAAGCGTCTGTCTGTATATAACTTCTACAAGATTTAATGCAAAACTACTAAACTCTCTTAACTATTCCAAACTTTTCTTCAAAGCATATTTTTGGTACCACCTACTCAAACTACCAAACTTCCACCAAAATAATATATTTAGTACCAAAGTAAACATCCTCAAAATACGCAGCTTCAACTCCTAAACTGCATTAAGTTTTCACCATATTCCTGGCATAACCTAATTAATTAGTTCTCATAACAAGTCAGGCAACTAGTCTGAAGACTAATCCTATAAGATGCTCCGCAGAGACTGAAACGTCTGTATCTCATGGGGACCAATCAAACGTCCGGAACGGAGTTTGTTAGCCTGCGAACTCATGCATCTCCTTGGGTATTCTGACTACCTGGTAACTTAAATGGGCTGTGTCTCAATATTTGATGGGTTTTCTACGTATACTTAATAGACCTGATTCTGTACTATAATATGTTGTATCTTTATTATCTTCTCAAAAATTAGGGTTTAAAAAAGATTTTTGGCATATCTATAATGACAAATTCTACATAGTTTAAAACTGTAAAGCCTGCAAAGATACTCTTGCACCAGTGACTATTTTGTTTACAAGGTTTTTTCAGCATTCTGTAAAAAGTAAAATATCAAGCGGCATTTTTAAGAAAACAATATAATTCTCTGAAGGTTTCCAAGGCTGCTGGATTCTACATAGCTCTGAACACTTAGCCCCTAATTTCTGTAACCTAAAACGACATCAATAAATAACGCAACCCTCCAAGAAGCCGACTAACATCAATTACCTACTGTATAAATCTAGGTCTCATGTTTACATTCACGACTCCCGATAGCCATAGCCCATAGCCACAAAATAGATGAGTACAGAAGGTACATACAACGAACGAAACCACATGGACACACTTCACGTGCAGAGAGAGAGAGTACAAGCGCTCTCACGAATGGCATTTCTTTGAGACTGTTTGTGATCTCCCTCAGAAGACGGAGATAGTCGCTGCTAGAACGCAGCAATGTCAACACACTAACTGACATTGTTAAAGGAATAGCGCTCAAAGCACTTTCATTGCCACGAATTTTGTTAGTACTACCGCCTCAAGACGTTGTCGGGCGAAGAGTGAGATCTTCGGTCCACGTACGAGTCATCTGCTTTCGCTCGTTGATTGAATCCGACCTTCTGTGTCCATCTATTCTGTGGCTATAGCCGATAGAACAAACAATCGGTGCCTAACGAACCCCAATTAGCCTTTGGCCGATCCGTGTATAACCGTGCGTATGAAGTTATAAACTCTTGTTTGTTTCAGTATAGTTTCTTAGAAGTGGTGGAAGTTTTCTGCGTGTTGTAATAGCCTGAAGGAAGTAATAGGGTTATTTAGTTAACTGAGGTCAACAGTGTTAGAGATTTGTTGGGTTTCTGTGTAGCTAACCCCTTTTCGAAGCGATATTTTGAAATAGTATACCATCCTTTTGACCAAATTAATGGATGACAGAAACGAAAACGTGACAGACATAATCATATATCTGTCTAGCCTTTTCCCATCTATGCTGGGGTCGGCTTTCAGTCTAACCGGATGCAGCTGAATACCAGTATTTTACATGGGGCGACTGCCTATCTGACCTCCACAACCCAGTAACTGGGTAATACGATACCCCTTGGTAAGACCTTCGGCCTTCTGACGACCCGTTACGACTGTCAAAGATCCAAGAATGACATCCGGGACCAACGACTTACCGTGCTTTCCGAGCCACGGAGGAGTCTCGATATGTAAAGATGGTCACCAATCCACGGACCAACCCCGGCAAGCGTAGCTTAATCTGATGGATCAACCCGTGCGGCTGTTATTAGTAAGCCACGAACTCCTCACATACGTAATCACATGACACTTAGAAATTGTATTTTCTTATATTAGTGGTTTTTGCTGAGAGTAAGCTGTAAAACATTCTTAAGGATTTTTAGTTGAAGAAAAACGGCACTAACACATTTGTTTAATTATTTATTATTTAAAGTCTATCTTAAGAGAGACTTACGACTATTACAGAATAACAGATTATTAATGTATATTGCATGTACTAGTGTTAATTATACCATTGTTAACAATGATACATTGAGTTTACATTACCATAATGCATATATTATTATGACGAATTGCTAATTAATGAATACAAACTAGTAATGACACCAATACCTAAAGTTAGTTCTCATAGTTTAAAGCTGTAACTAAATTCTAGAAAATTCTGCCTATTTATTATTATATACTATGACGTTATTAATTTCTAACACCATTTTCAATTATTCGTTATTTTCAACATTTATTTTTTTTGCGTAATGTCAACAGTCCCAGTGATTTGTTGTCTAGCTTTTGACCGTCGCAGCTCATACATTCGATAAACAACCCTAAAATCATGGTCACAGAGTAGAAATTGTTGTTTAATTACTGTACGTGGTGTTTACAAACAATATTAGCTATCTCCCTCACACTATGTGGACAGAACAAACACAAACATAGAGTATTGAGCTAATCAAACATCGTAAGGGTTTATAGAGCCATGTTAGTCACCGTTTCCACGGTTAATAGTAGCAGTTTACGTAACCAATTTATTTTGAACTTTGTTTCTTTAACGACAAGGTTGATTTTTACTTCTAATGTTAGTATCGTGGAATAAACTTCCCGGTTGAAAACAGTTATTACATCTATTTATATATTCAATTTATATGCATGTATGCGTTGAGCAGGTAGCTTTATTTTGTTTACAGAGTTTAATAATAAGTAAACAATTTACTTAACATTCCATGTTTGTTTAAAGTTACAGACTCGCTTCTGAAACACAATAATGTGGGTTTCAATAGGGATGTTGACAAATATTTTTTTAGTCCATCAGGTAGATTATTAAAAAAATATTGGACACGTATTTTTTCTTTTTTTATGTCATCAAAAGATCACGGCAATACACGTTAAAATGTGGCATGACGTCACTTAGATTTTAAACTGACTTGTGACGTAGCGAGCCCCCACTCCCCAACTTTAATGCATTTTATCGAAATCATTTTTATTAATATGATAAAGCAAAAAAAAAAGTGTCTTACTTATATTTTTTATTATCTGACTGACGAACTAAATAGATTTTTTTTATTTCCCCAGTCAACATGTCTATTTTGAGTACATATAATAGTATGTATCTCTGTCGATCGTAGACATCACTGAACTTCCGTGAACAAAAACGTAATAAAAATCGTAAAATTGCATATAATTGTAGGACATTTTTGATCAATACTTGTATCTTCTCTGTTTGAGAGAGGCATTTGCCCGGCAGTTGGACAAATACCGGTATAATTACAATGGCCCAGAATTTCTGATATAGGTGCAATAATCAGCCTAATTCAGTTGACTTAAGGTTTAACAGGATATTGTACCATTTCTGTGGTTTACTAAGATAAACCTGTGTAAATAGATAATCCCATGTTATACATACAACCAATTTGCGGTTAAGCTAAGTGTAAACGGCATGTCGAACAGCTAATCTATGGACAACAAACCATTTAATTAGTACAGATTAATATTAAGGATTAGATTCAATATTAACACTATGTGGTTACAAGAGTAAACATAGTATATGTATCTATTCGCGTATCATTGGGTTCTTTTTTGGTGGCAAAATTATTAAAGAATACTGATAAAAACTGTTCTGAAAACCGGATATGAACCGGAATTTCTAAATTTTTTTTTTTTTAAGCCTGTTGTCTCTCAAAAGGGCAAAGGCAGGGCTTACCCTTTTCCACTTTTCCCAGTCTACTGCGATTGTGGGCCAACCCTAGAAGTAATTTCAAAATTACGTTACAATTAATTTAGTCATGTATTTCAGTTTCTTTTCGTTTCTGAATAACAGATAATTTGCCGAATCTGGATGAACTGGAAGTTAACTCCAACAAAGTGGATAAAGCTGAAAATAATTATGATTATCTATACAAATAAATAAAATTTAAATATCTGTTTGTAATGTCAAAATAACAGCTTTTGACTAAATGCATATGAAAGCATATACGGAAAAAACAAAAAAAAAAAACTGTCTGTCTGCTTGTTCCAGCTAATCTCTGAAATAGCTAGACCGATTATGACGGAACTTTCACTGGCAGATAGCTGATGTTATAAGGAGTAACTTAGGCTACTTTTATTTTCGATAAATAATTATGGTCCACGCGGGTGACGTCAAGGGCGGCAGCTAGTTTATTTATGATACGATCTAAATTCAATCTCCATTGACAAAAGCACCTCTATCATTAACAAAGATAATAGGGTATTAAAAAAAACTATTTAGTCCGTCAGTCAGATAATAAAAAAGTATTAGACGCATATTTTTTGCTTAATGATATTTAAAAAAAAATACAACTAAACAAAACATAAACTAAAAAAAATATAAAACGCATTAAAGTTGGGGAGTGGGGGTCGCTACATCACAAGCAAGTATATCATCCTCATACTTGTGACATCATGGCACATTTTAACTCAATGTTTCGCCGTAATCTTTTGATTACGTAAAAAAATTAAATATACGTGTACGTATTTTTTTCATAATCTATATGACGGAAAGAAAACATTTTTTTTAGTCACTATCCCTATTATAAATGAAAATTGTAATTCTTATTTTAAGAATCAAACTCATCAAATTATTATAACAACACTGTTAGATCTCTCCTCCCTCAAAAATCCCATAAAATGAATCCCGTAAATTCCTTCATAATACAATTTTCGAATAACCCTTAAATTGTTCCCAAAAACGGTAGCCTTAACACAATAAACGAGAAAAGCTATTACATAGCAATTTCTAATTACGTAACATGAAAATTAATAGAAACACAGTTCCTAATAACAATATCGTAAAGGATTCTAGGAAGTTGGTAGGAAATCCCCTATTCTATTGTGTTAGGAAGCCAAAATGTTAATTAGTGAATTAATGTCAGGGGTCGTTTCCTTCATGAATACCACCAACATTTGCTTTAAGTTACCCGTCTGATCTGGTGCAGTCGAATATTCTATATCGGTTCTGCGTTGTTTTGTTATTCTTGGATGTTGTGTGTATGTGTGTGTTTATTATTATTGGGCCCGTTTATATTGTTACTAGCGTTTGCCAGCGGCTTCGCTCGCGTGTATGTTGGAAATTATCCCACGGGAACTTACTACCGGGATAAAAAGTATTTTATGTATTTATCTAAAGTATCCTAGGTCATGATCTATCTGTGTGCCAAATTTCATCGAAATCCGTTCAGCCGTTAAGACGTGAAAGCGACACAAACAAACTCACTTTCGCATTTATAATATTATAAGGATTAGGATTGATCTGAGAAATTACAATGGTAACGTCAATGATAAAAAATCAGAAGGCACGCTGCCTTCAGATTTTTTGACTACCAAGAGATCACAAACTTGTCATAAATCAAAATGATTACTTACGTATATTTTTTAAGGATTTATGTAGGTATTATTTTTAAAGTCAGAATGGATAAGTAACTTAGAAAGAAACGTGAAATGTGATAAGTAACTTAGAATAAACAAAATAAGAATCATAATTTAAATATGAAAATAGTCGGCCATTAAACAGTCACAGTACGGATTATTCAATAAAACCACACTCATTTATTTTCCAATATTGGATTGTTCTGTTACTAATCCGATTATAACTACTCGTTACCAAGATCCAAGAAGAACCAAGATTATGTCTGGACTTTAAAAGAGACTGTGACCTCTGAGTTTGTTTCGGTCTTTCTTCTCAGAGTAGTCAGATAGGAAACGCCGAACTCATCTAGCATTTTCTTCTTTTTTTTTTAAATATATTTTTAATATGACGTGTAAAAGTAATTGCAATATCCTATTTACAGAATAAACAATTTCATTTCATTTAATTTCGTGTAAATTATTTCCACTGTGTATCTACAAACAAGAATCCAATAAATACGTCAGCATTTGAAGAATAATCTTGAAGTGACCATTCAGCGTTGTTATTTATTATCTTCCGTAATCCCGTATCTAAGTCGCTCGTATCAATATATTACTGGACTGACAACCAACATTGATAGCTGGAGAAATTTATAACTTGATAAGGAGCTACCTAATGGATTGCTTGCTCAAGCCCCAGCGAGGGGAATTTTTGAAGAAAGAATTTTTGTTTAGTAGAAGCTAATTTGGGCCATCGATTATGGGCTTGTAATAAACAATTATTATGGCCTGATGGACGGTAATTGTATTGTAAAGGTCTGTTTGTGTAGGACGGAAATAACAATGAGATTCGTTTCCATAATATTTCTTAAAGATGTTTCAAAAGCTTGTTAAATATTTTGAGAAAAAATCTCAGTCCAATCTAAAGAAATATAGAGTTACTTTTATGGAATGGATAATATTATGATCGATGAAAGCAAGATATTTACCTATTTTATTGAAGAAGCTATGCAGATAAAAAGCCTTCCTAGACTTGATCAATATTTCGGTAAAATCAATAATCTTACTACCTTTCTTGTAGGTGTAACAGTGAGTAACACTATTATTGCTTAATAATTATTTTCACTTTTTATCTTTGTATTATGTGTTTCGCGAACTGTGTCCAAATAAATATTATTCTTTCTTTCTTTCTTTTTTCTTTGAGTTATACTTACAATAGAATTCCTGGTATTTTTCTGGAATTCTGGCACTAAGTGTAAGAGGGACAGCAAAGTCATCTATATAAAGCAGTCCTGACCTTAAACTGATGAAAACCCTCCGCTCTATTCGCTTCTTTAATCCTCTGAAACACTTCAATCAACCCATGAGTTCGTTGAAGAGCTAATCAGCAGTTACTAATACGTATAAAATCAACAATGTTCGCACGCAACGGAGCAGGGGACGGAGTTACATAGCTAATCATGTTAGGGACGCATCCGCTGGGTTCTACCAAAGTGATGCACGGACATATGTCGATGATGTTATATGCCAACGGATATGGGTGAAAATGCTTTGTAGTAAAAGTCTGCTGCCTTTTATGTAGCGTATATTTTTGATGCTGTTCGTTGAAATTGAGGTAACAAACTCACTTTGTCATGGATACTTCCCAGGTCAGAGGCTTTTTGTGAATTTGTGCGTTATTTGATGTAGAAAGTTGAAATGTTTAACATTGAAGCTTTGTTTACACTGCATGAACGGATTGGTTGCTTAGTATATTGGCATGATTTGTGTCTTGATATGCAAATTAGTATCTCTATTATTTTATTTTTTCAGTTTGCCTACGGCGTATTTTGACCTATTTCATCCACATAATGCGAAAAGGAGATAGCAGCCTTGAAAAGCTGGTCATTGTTGGTAATGCCGAAAGAAAGAGAGCACGAGGCCGATCGCCAACACGATTGTCCGACCAAGTAAAAGAAGCTAAGTCCTCAACCAAATTACAGCAGGTGGTGATGGCAACTTTGGACCGGAACCGATGGAGGCAAATCGCCTGTTTAAAGGGGTCCAGTGACCACGATCCTCAGTAATGAGGGACCGATTGAAGAAGAAGAGATCTCTATTAAATTAGTTCAGTTCCTTCAGTATCTGTTTGTTACATCAGTAGGTATGCCTTGATTTCATAGTACCTACATAGTTCATGACATTTCTCAATGAATACAGATGTATAATATTCCTTCATTAATTTAAATTTAATTTAATATTTTAACTGCACTGGCCTGACACTGAATATAACTCTTGTAATATTTTATTTGAATTGAATGTATCAGTAAGTACACGACTAATAAAACATGACTCTGAATTTCAACTTTGTACCGAAAATTTACCCAAAAAGACTTTTCGATTTAATGAAAAGTTAAATTGAATGCTATTTTAATATTGAAAATGTATTTATTTTACCAATACTTTGTATTTCACACTGTGTTGGAATCCAATTATGTATTTATGTATGCATGTTCGCTCTAGTAGCTTGAATGGTTTTCGAATTGTATCAACTCGAAAATGGAACATGAGTGCGATACCGTTCCTTATGCATCGAAGCTGTGACAATAATATATTTAGCAATGGTACCGTTGACACTAACGGATTTAGTACTAGAACCGCTTGGATGCGGCCTGCAAGAGAAATTGAGCTCGAAGACAAGATAGATAGAACTATCGATAACATTTTGAATCCGCCCATCCTTATATTACCGCACAGGTGATTGGTAGTAAACATGCCCCGATAAGTAATATTGCCTTCCTGACATCCGATTATATAACACTCAATGAAATAGATGGCAGATTTTCAGGATCTTCCAAAGGATTTTGATCTTTGTTACCGTCCATTAGAGTTGTTTTTAGGAGTAAGAAAATTTAGGGTTGATTCGCTATCATATATTAATATTTAGGGGAAGACGTAGTTTTAATATCATGTTGTTAAATACTAAAGAACCCGTATAATGAGGTATTTTTTTCACTATTTATGATCGATAGACTCAAAGGTGACCCTTTGAAGTGTAAGAAAGTATATTAAAGAAAGTATATATTATTATTATTCGTATATTATATGTATATATATATATATATATATAATATAGATATATTATATTATTGTAAATATGTATGTATGTGTAATTAGTACTATTTTAGTTCGTATGTATTATCATATATTTTTAATAATAGTTTTCTCTTTGTTCCTCTCAAATAGAGCACCTGCCATCTAATCTCTTCACCACCCTTGGTTGACTGGTAGAGAATGCCTAAGGCATTAAGTCCGCCATTGTACCTCTTTGAGTGCGAGAAGTTTTAATAAATAATAAATAAATAAAGTATTTTATTATTACAGCTTCTAAATTAGGTTTTACATCCAAATCCCAACAAACACTAACTGTTGACCTAACAATAATTATTAAAATAATTTGGCATATTATAACAGGAAAACTACTACATTTAAGCAGGTGTGGAAGTGTTATAGTAGTTAGTCAGAAATTGGGTCATACCCTGTTACCCTGGAAACTCTCGTGTGCCCAGAGAAGTTTTCAGAAACAAGTATATGACGTCAAACTCGTTACCGCGTGTAAATACCTTGGGAAACACTAAACGAGATGTACGGAAATTTAAATAGATTTAAACTTGATGCTTTTGTATGAAAACTTGAACTCCTGCTAAACAATATTGCACAAGCTAGTCGTAAAATTGATTTTGAAACAAAACATAACGAAACGAACAAGTTTTTCGAATAATTATGTATGCTTGAGCATTCACTTTCATGGAAAATTCAGGAATGTTTGATATGTAAAACATTAACAAAGGTATACGGCTTGCACTAAGATAAAGCTGAAATGGCGCGCCCCACTACTGCATTTACGCATATGGTAATGCGGATTTCTATGGGTAATGTGGTAGTGAGGCGCGACATTTCAGAGTGGACAAGCTATAATGGAAATTATGTCATCAACATATTGTAATCTATATATATGTAGCGTGGTATCCTTTGGTCTACATTTTTATGAATGTCTTTTGTCATCCACGTCAGAGTATGGTAATGTGATTTACTCATGCAGTAAATCTTTCCAGATAAAAAGAGTCTGTTCATAAGTCTATTCTGCTTGCAATTTTTCGAAACCTATCGTTAAATCATTTTCTTTGTTCTCTGAAGACTTTTGGGTATCTAATGTTAGAAATACTGCGAACTGTGATGTGGACGCATGGATGAAATTAAGAGACGTATGGCGATAACTAAATGATCAATAGACAAAATGAAAAAAGTCTGGAGGAACAGAGATATTACAAAAGTCACTAAGATCCGACTTGTTCATACACTGGTTTTTCCTATGTTCCTTTACGCTGCTGGGACTTGAACGCTGCGTGACATCGAGAAGAAGAAGATAGACGCTCTGAAAATGTGGTGCTGGAGAAGAATTATTGGGGTATCGTGGATGGCATTTTCATCAACACCTATATACGCCCAGAACTCAGCATCAGAAAGAGTATTTCAGTTCTGGTCCAAACGCATCCTCAAATACTTCGGACACGTCTGAGGCGTGAGGGTGATTCTATAGAGCGCCTAGTCCACTAGACCACGCGGACGCTCACCCATGAGATAGACTGACCAAATTAAATCAGCAGTGGGCGTATCCGTGATTGATGGTACTAAAAACTCCAAAAATCGGAGTAGATGGCGAGAAATCGTGAGGCGAATCACATCAGCCCCTGGAGAAGAAACTACATGAAGACCGCGACCGCTCTGTTAAGAGCGCTACGAAGAAGAACAAGAGAGTAATGTTAAAAATAATGTTCAATCAATGTAGTCACGCGAATAAAAGTTGGCCCATATATCTGTGCTCAAACATAATGTAATTACACACCGTCACTAGCTCTATCTAATTTTATTCATACAAATATATTCCATTTAATCTGTGTCTACTTTTGCAAACACAAATTCAACTACTGCTAAATTCAAACCAAATTTTAACAAAGCTTTTAGTGGTTCGCCAAATCCTGCAGACGAATGCAGCCAGACTATTGGTAAACATTTAGTTCAATCAGACCCAAATACATTTGGTAAATTGGAGAAGGCACTTCGAACCAATACGGCATTGAGACTAAAGGCAAGTCTCGAACCAGTGATAACAAAAAAAAAACAATGTATAAATAACTAACTCTGTAATTTCAGAAGATTATGTGAAAAGAAACAAATTAAAAGATTACGTTAAATTATTCAAGAAAGTCCCAAGCGTCCTTCTCTTTTGAAGACTTTAGAAGCTGCTGTCTTTTTCATGTCAAAAACATTAACGTTGTATGAATAATGTTCATTTTTGTCCTGTTTTAGTACATTACATAATTTAACATACATAATTTAACTTTCGGAATTAACTTCTACGTAAACTCATTCGTTATTACTTACACAGTTACCGCAAGCCCAAAAGTATGAAAACTCATTTGCAAAAAGCATAGGTAACAATTTTGATGTCAAAACTTTCATATGACGTAACCAACGAAATCTTTCCACAAAAATAAATAGGTTGAAATCTAATTTCACGGAAGCACATTGGAGTCCGGAGTCCGGTAACATTGCATAAGTCCGATGCTGTTCGTAGAAGACAAATGGTGTTTGTTCAACAAATTGACTTAGAGTTTGATACTTTACCTAACTCTTATGTGGATTCACTTTAGCTACGAGCAATGTCCGCAGTTTGAGCTATGTTCTAAATTACATTGCAAATGTTGACTTTACTCAGACAATATCTGTAGAATTGGATTTTTGGAACATAATCGCTGATATTTTCCTGGTATTCCGTGAATTAAATTGTGAGATTTGTTAGCTGCGTTTCATATTCTTTAACTAAGTATTTTACCTTTTGGTTGTGGATTAAGCATCCTAACTATATAATATTTAAATGCGAAAGTGAATTTGTTTGTTTGTTACGCTTTCACGCTAAAACGGCTGAACGAATTTGGATGAAATTTGGCGTATGGGTAGACCATGACCTGGGTTAGGACATATGATACGTTTTATCCCGATATTCCCACGAAATCAAGACTTATAGGGGTGAAACCTCGGGGTGCAGCTAGTGTTTTATAATGAATATAATATTTTCCTAGAGGAAAAAAAAATTCATTACAAAACTAAATATAGTGATGATTTTTTATTGCGACTATCAATTTAAATTAAAAAAATCTTCATTAAACTGGCTTTTAATAAAGGCGAACATCAGCATTACCTTGTCACTGAATATTATTAATAATACCATAATAGTTACCTCGAACACTGCTGACGCTTTAGGTCTACATTTTCTCAAGCGTCAAGGGATTGACAAGGTAATTTTCCCGGCCCTTTGTTCCGTTTATTGGTCTTGCGGTTACAGCGACTAAACAAGTAATCTATTTGAACAAGGTTGATAAAGAGAATATGAAAACAGACTATAAAAACCATGTTATAACAAGGTCTGGTCCAATCTTGAAAACCAGAGCAGCAATTCAAGCTATAAATAATTATCTTGTGGCATGTTTAAACTGCGAGCGTTTTCGGCTTAAGAGCTCCCTAGTGACGTATGCAGAGAAATTGCGATTTAAGGGTAAATGTATGGTCTGTGTGGAGTTGGCTATATCAACAAGTAACATATTTGAATTTAACGCTAAAGAGATGCCAATTAGAATGAAAAAAAATAATCAAGAAAAAATAATTTAAGTTTTTATTCAAAAGTTCTTTCAAAAGAAAGTAATTTGTTCGTTTTAAAAAGAAAATTATTAAATACTCTAGATGTACCTAGCATTTTATAGTCGTGGTGACTCTGCAATTAGATGCAGATGCGACCTTAATTCAATTTCTAGCAGAGACGCCCTTTGTTTAAAAAAAGAAAATGAATTCTTTGTTTTTAGGGTGCCGTACGTCCGAATGAAAAATCGGAACACATTTTTTTTTTCGGTGGGAAATTGTCAAATAACTTCTCAGGGCGTCTCAGAATCTTATTGACTAAAACCCATCCTTGCTCCTTCAGTTGCCTGTACTTGCTAGGGGCCACGGTATCCCTTTCGGACTTTCCCGCGACCCCGGCAGAAAATCGGAACCCTTATAGGATCACTCGTGTGTCTGTCTGTCTGTCCGTCTGTCACAGCCAATTTGCTTCCTTCGAATCTACTGAACCGATTAAGTTGAAATTAGGTATATATATGAATTTCTGTAACTCAAACATGGACATGTAACGTAAATAAAGGAATTATGAACTTTGAAATTTTCGGGGCTAATTAGAAACTTACAATTATTTTGCTCAGCAAACTGTGCCCTGTGACATATTAAACGAAAGCGCTTGTTATAAGAGACATTTTTTTTTTTTTTTTTTATAATTTTAAAATTAATGTTTTTGTAGTTATTTAAGAAAATATATGATGTTGGCAGTTCTTCCTGCCCCTTATCTCCGAAACTACTGAGTCTAAAATGTTGCAAACAATACTAGAATTGTTCTTTACTTACACGATGTGTAACTTTTTTTTTGACGGGAAATTATCATATAACTTCTCCCGCTCTGGGTGGAGCCGGAGGGCGTGTCAGACTCTTACTGACTAAAACCCACCCGTGTTCCTTCCGTTGCCTGTACGTTGCCAGGGGCCACGGTATCCCTTTCGGACTTTCCCGCATCCCCGGCAGGCATCGGTCCTATCGGACCCCTTCCTTTGCTGACATCTCTTTGAGGCGCGCGTGGAACACAACGCGCCGTCGACCCAGGCCTGGTCCTTATCGGACGGTGAGCAATACTCACCGTCCGATGTGTAACTTTTAATGCACATTATGAGTAGTTGGTTCAGAATCGTTTACTGAATCAATTTCTGTCATTTTTAGTATAGGTAATTTTTTATCCAAAAATAAAACTACGTAAATTAAGTGTATTCCCGTTTGTCCCACTGCCGTCGTCCCACTGGTGGAACGAACGGTACAGTAACAATTTTGCTGCACAGTCAAAACAAACCAAAATGGACGAAGTACCTACGCAAGATCCATATACAAAAGCGACTATGTGCGTGCGTAGATTTTTGACATGTTTTTCAACTAGGTACACCGTTAATTTTGTTCTTGGGATAAACATGGTGGATAACATATTGGTCGTACAGAACCCTTCCCTCGCGAGTTTTAAAATTGAAAAATTGTAATTATCATTTTGAGGTTCGTAGAGTTATTGCATGTAATTCTAATGGCAAGTAGACAAAATTAATAAGGGTGAAACCAGCCGCGGTCGATCGATAACATTGAAACATATTTTGAGACATAATCATGTACAGCCAGGGAAATTGTTAAGCAAACTGACACCCCACGTCAACTTGCCCAGCCATTTCACACAACTGTCAAAGAATGACAGTTGTGATTTGAATTTACGGGCATTTTAATTTGCTTAACAATTCATTTTCATGACTTTACCTGTGAGGTGACACATTTTGAGTCGGCGGTCGACGTCGGTCGATCACCGCGGTCTGGTTCACCCTAAGAAAGCGCTTTCAAAATCGTTAAAAGATTGATTGCTCAATGTCTAAAATTGAAGGAAAAACGAAGAGGGGTTAGCTACTTATTATGCCACAGACGTAGAGCAAAAAGCATTGTATCAACAGTAGGAAATGGATTAATACGGGTGGTTTTCGGTTGGCAATTTGGCGTTGTCTTGAGGTGCTCGTTGCTGA
Source organism: Xanthia icteritia (assembly GCA_949128155.2). Classification (NCBI taxonomy): domain Eukaryota; kingdom Metazoa; phylum Arthropoda; class Insecta; order Lepidoptera; family Noctuidae; genus Xanthia; species Xanthia icteritia. The sequence goes on along the minus strand of OX421942.2, from coordinate 5,499,818 downwards.
GTAATAATTGCCGCACGGGTCGATCCATCAGATTAAGCTACGCTTGCTGGGGTTGGCCTGTGGATGGGTGGCTATCTTTACATAACGAGACTTCTCCGTGCCTCGGAAAGCGCGTTAAGCCGTTGGTCCCGGCTGTCATTTGTGGATCTTTGATAGTCGTTACGGGTTGTCAGAACCCCGAAAGTCTGACAACCAGTCTTGCCAAGGGGTATCGAATTACCCATTTACTGGGTTGTGGAGGTCAGGCAGTTGCTACATGTAAAATACTGGTATTCAGCTGCATCCGGTTACACTGGAAGCCGACCCTGATATAGTTGGGAAAAGTCAGAATACAGATTGAATTCTGTCTTATTTTTCCAGTATACAATGCCATTAATTAACAAATTGTTTGGTATCAAAGTTTTTTTTTAATACTGACAGGCGATTTCATCATCAGTATAGCTTAATACTTGCTGAATATTTATATTTTCCTCAACAATTTCAGTTGTGATTGCTAAATCAAAAATCTTGTTTACAACGGAATCCTGCAGATCGAATAGACTTGTGCGCCATATTTTTGTTTTACAACTCATCCTTTGTTTACCTACCAGCATCTTCCACCATTTCGTATTAGTTAAGTCCTGCATAGCCTTTAGGTTACAGTAGATTTAAGGTACTTCATAGAGTCTACTTAAGGCATATTTTTTATTAACCCTGAAACATAAAAGTTACTGTAATTATTAATACAGGCCTTTTCTCACACAGAGAAGGCACGAGCATTTGTCACCACACTTGCTCTTGGCGGGTGTGCGATTTCAGACATATATTAACTACTTACTTCCGCCAGCGGCTTTGCCCGCGTGATATCTTTATAAATTATAGCCTATGTTACTCAGTGATAAGATAGTAATCTACTGGTGAATGTATTTTTAAAATCGGTCCAGTAGCTTTGAGTTTATTCATTACAAATCTTTTCTCTTTATAGTATTTGTGTAGATCAGTTCCAGGTTTAATCACGATGTTTTTCCTTCACCGATGTCAGTAATTTCCAAGATAAACTCAGAAAGTACACATGAATTGAAAATGTCCTCGTGCATAAGAAGCGAGGCCTTAACCACAGATATCACACAGGTAAAATAAAATATTTATAATCGCCACAAAAATTCACAACCTGTGTTACAAAACTGCTGATCTATCAAAGTATTCGCTAGGTATTAGCCAACTACCCACATGTAAGTCATCATAAGCACGTGTAATACGCGGTACACATTAAATCGCGACGACGACAAAAGTAAGTTAACAGCCAACTCCCGTAACAATAATATCGCGGATATCACATAAAGCTCTTGGGTTTATGCGCATATTACTCCAACCGCATGACTGGGGTACAAGTAGCGGGTATACGGCGGTGTAGTCGGGGAGTTTAGTAAATTTCGCGCTCTTTGATGAGTACTAGACTAGTATGACAGATATGTGCAGAAGTGTCTTGCAATACCCGAGAGTTGCTTTATGCTGAGGAATAGGCGAGAAATATTTTATATTTTTGCATTTTTACTACATGATTTAAAACTTGTGGTCTAAAGAAAATCAAATAACACACATGAGTGAAGAAACTCATAAAAGTATGCTTAGATATTGTGGATAAAAACAGTAGGTATGTGTGTTTTATTAGCTACCGTAAGTAAAGTCAAGAAAAATAATTGTTTACCAAATTGGCTAGGTATCAACTTAAGTTGCCCGTATATTCAAATCACAACTGTCATTGTTTGACAGTTGTCTGAAATGGCTACAACACGGAAAATTGACGGAGTGTGTCAATCTGACAAACAATTAATTTCCCTGACTACACATACCCAGTTGACGCTTAGGATACCCTGTTATAAGTTTTGAATTTGACGTTGACCTTACAGTGCCAAAAACAGCAGAGCAAAGTTTGTTATCTTTTATCCTTTTCGCTCCAACTTGCACCACAACCGAAACAAGCCCTTTCTGTAATTGGACACATTCAAATATGCAAAAAACGGGACTGTGTACCAAATGGCCCCTTTTGAAAAATTTATGCCCTCCCGTTTGACGCGGCACATGGCTCCTCGCGGCCATTTTTTTATTTAACCCAAATTAATGGCGGCCTTCGTACATCGATATTTCTTTTGAAGTTTCTACAGCTGGATGAGGAAAACGTGTCGAAGTCTCGTTTGAGGTTCTGCGCCATTTTTCATCGCTGGCTGAATGTAAAGTAACAGGAAAAGCTGCTGTAGGGAATCACTTTTCTTTTAAAATGTTTTTTTTTGGCCTGCTTTGGAGGTCATTATGGTCTGTAGAGAAGACAAAATGAGTAATTTATTGAGATGCCTTTCGTACGTCACTGTCTTGCAAAGGCCGTTAATTTTATTTCGACAATTAAAAAATTTCGTGATTTTATCTCGTTGAGTAAGCGGCTTTTAAAAACAACATTGAAAACTTTTAATTTGTTGCGTGACGAGATTGTGGAAATAAGTGGCTTTTCCCGGAAGACGATGCACTGAGATAAATCCCGTTGAACTGACAGATTATTCGCATTACTCTAACGATGGAGAAGGTTTTCTCAGTAAAGTCTGTGCGAGTCTGTCTGCCTAACGATAACGACATTTGCAGGAAAAACTAAAAAAGTGATCTAACAAACGGAAAAATAAATTTAATTATTCCCGTTCCAGCAGCAAAACTAGGAGTGGACAAATATTTTTAATCCTGACTGATTGAGAAATGAGAGCTCCGTGGCTAAGTAATAACAGCCGCATGGATCGATCTATCGGGTTAAGCTACGCTTGCTACGGGGTTGGTCGGGGATTGGTGACCATCTTTACATACCGAGACCCCTCCGTGCATCGGAAAGCACGTTAAGCCGTTGTTCCCGGCTGTCATTCTTGGGTTTTTGACAGTCGTATTGGGCCGTCAGAAATCGAAAAGTCTGACAACCAGTCTCACCAAGGGGTATCGTATTACCCAGTAATTGGGTTGTGGAGGTCAGATAAGCAGTCGCTACATGTAAAATACAGGTATTCAGCTGCATCCAGTTAGACTGGAAGCCGACCCCAATATAGTTGGGAAAAGGCTAAGCAGATGATGACTGAACGAGAAAACAAATTCAGGTGGTTTAGTTTTAACAAATCCAGTTTGGAGCTTTTCTACATAAATCCACAAGACCCATTGCAAAACGAGCGCTGCATGCAAAATAAATGCAAAAATAAAACGGTGTGCACTAAATCCCTCAGCTTTGCCGTAAAACTGAGGATTGGAACTAATCATGCGTCCGGCTATACGGGTCAGGGGTCGCTCATACTTAATCGAGGTAATCCATTTGGCAGACAAGTTTTATACAACGACCATACTAAGCTAACCCTCCTAACCTCGCTGTTATCAAACGCTCCAGCGCTATGCGGGTAAAGCGATTTGTTGTGAGAGCTCCATATATCCTGGCCATGTTTTATCAGGCCGTAAATTTCTACGGGTATCTAGTTAGACGTCAACCTTCCGAAGGCTTTTGCAAAATTTTAGTGGGAAAAGCGATTTCTTGTTGTATTTTCGGCGACGAAAAAAATATTGGGCTTTATTTTTTCTTGTAGGTAGGCAGTACCTTCGTATCAATGTGTAATGGGTTGTTTTCGAAATATTCGGGTTTGGTAAAGGTTGATGTATGGCCTTTGTGATAGGTAACGTGGCTTGCAAAGCTGTTTCTATTAACTATTTTAGTCCTAGAAAACTTTAGCAAAGGGAATAGTTTAGATATACGTAGAAAATAGCTTATTTATGTAACATAACATAATATCACGCCTGTATTTCCCCGAAGGGTAAGGCAGAGGTGTACCCACATTTCGCCAGTTATGTTTAAGTCCCATGTAATAGGGGGCGAGCCTATTGCCATCAAACGGGCACAAATCCAGATTCCAGGCTGCTATTGAGAAATTCCAGATGGAAAACCCAATAACACTTTGCCTGACCCAGGAATCGAACCCGGGAACGGGGAACTCGTGCTCAGCATCAGCACTTGCGATCACTAGACCAACAAGACAGTCTTATTTATTTATAATAAGCACAAAATAGCAGTCACAAATCAAATTAAATAATATCTAAAATTGGCATTTCAGTAACCATGAAAATACATACACTCTTCGAACTTTACATAGACGTACACTCATCGAACTGTTTAAGAGGAATGGAGTGCTTTTATTTTTTTCGCAAAATGTTCAAGAATTTTATTTATAAGAATATTATTTGCTTTAATTTATGACGCATAAATTAAAATAAATAATATTCATAAATATGTATGAAGCGAAACTTATTGAGAAAATAACAACAGGGTAATCTGTCAAGTTGATCCTTTCAATATATTGCCTTGCCATACGTGTAAGGGGGCTATTGTAATAACATTAAAAAAGAAAGAAAGAAAAATGCGTTTATTGGCATTACAAAAAATACACCTTAAAACTATAAAAACAGAAAACAAATTATTATAATGCCAAAAGCCATTAAATGTTGTATGTTTCGCATGGCCAGTTTCTTGTCGTTCTCAGCAGAAGAATAGCCTCTTATTTAATGAAATATCTATTGTAAATTGTAACCCGTTTGACCTGTCATGGCTGCAATCATATGAATGTGTGGGGAAAAGAAAAGAAAAGAAAGAAAGAATCATATGAATGCCTATTTTAAACACTTATTCTTTTTTAGTGTGGTTAGAGACTAGCCTGGTGTCAGCGTTTTTGTACCGCCTATAGGCCTCTAACTTAGCTTTACATACCGTGGAGAAATATCTCTATAGCATTCCTCACGATGTTTTTCTTCATTGTTTTTGGAGCAAGTGATAATTTTATTATATAATACGCACGTGAATCCGAAAGGTCAGAGGTGCGTGCCTTGGGCTCAAAGCCTTGTCTTTGCCTGGGCTTGAACTTGAGACCTATGACTTGGCAGTCCGACGGCCACACCACTAGTTCTAAATAATACATCTATGGTTTAAACAGTTAATATCTACGTAGTGATATACCGATGTGCCCTTTCAAAAAACATACTTTTTAATTTCTTGAAAAAATCCCCGTGTATACGGTGCTGTACCGTGATATGGCAACGACCGACTTGGCCGTCCAACGGTCACACCACTAGTTCTAAATAATACATCTATGGTTTAAACAATAAATAACTACGGAGTAATATCCCGATGTGCCATTTCAAGATATTATATATACTATTTCATATCTTGAAAAAATTCCCGTGTATACGGTGCTGTACCGTGTTGTGGCGTGATTGTTCACACATTTTATATGCAAAGCTAAGTCAACGTAAAAATGTTGCTCTCGTTTTTTTCAGCGCTCCACGTGTTCAAACTCAAACTCAAAGCATTTATTTCAGGCATTTTTGAATTGTCTAGGAGTCGGTTAGTCAGAAAGTTAAGCTAGTTGCCCATTCCAAAATTTAGTAGGTTCCTATGGAGAAGAATGGGCAAGAAACCACACTGATACTCTTTGAAACCAAAATATTGTTACAAAATATTGGTTACATCATTCATGTTGGAAATTAAATTTAAATTCATGACTAGAAGATGGTTTCTATTAAGAACCCTAACAATTTGTTGATAGGAAAATCCTCGGATGTTAAGCTAAAGCCTATTCATCCACTTACCGTCAAAATTCTCAGGAGCACGCACTCGCGACCTTCAAACTTACTGCTATAGTTTGACCGAGACCGCTGTACCGCACCTTAAGTATATCGCGGTGCACTAATCAGGGCTATCTCCTTTGATCAAAGAATCCCCAGCTGGTACCAATGCTTAAAGTCAAAACACCAAAACCTATCCTTAATCCCTTAAGAATAGGTACCATCACATAAATTCAGCAACAGCGATTACTTTCCGAACTCCCCCTGCAATATATCAACATTGAGTTAGATTTATATTTGATTAAAGTCTTGCTGCTTGAGCCTACAGCATCTTAATTAGTTTTTAATTACTTCATAAGATTGGAAGTTTGGAGTCTCACCTACTTAACGTAATGGCATCACGGGAATTTCTTCACATGTTTAATGCTGATTAAAGTAGACGTCAGAAGAATGAAGGCTTAATGATACAGCAAGTTGAAAGTTATCGCAACGGTTTCTTTCGGTTTTTTTGTGTGTCATTGATTGCGAATACTAAGTTGAAATTAAAAGTATTCCTCATTTGTGTAACGGGTTTTATTATTTTACTAGCTTCGTCCCACGGTTTCACCCCCATAAGTCTCGATCCAGTGGGAATATCCGGATAAAAGTATCCTATGTCCTAATCCAGGTCATAGCCTACCCATGTGCCTAATTTCATCTAAATCCGTTAAGCCGTTTTTAAGTGAAAGCGTAACAAACAAACGAACAAACAAACTCACTTTCGCATTCATAATATTAGTTAGGATTAGGATTTATCATCACTGTAATCATTTCAACACATTTTATTTTGTTAAGAAATAAATGACTAATGACTTATGATCCCTAGACAAAAGATAGACTAATGTCCCTTATCTAGTGAGCCACGTAAGTAAATAAATTCAGGGTAGTATATCGTTGAGCAAATTGACTACCAACTTAAGACGCCGTGCACGAAATTGACTGTTTTTGATCAATTTTGTTCATTAGTTGAGAGAAAGAAAAATATAATTTAAACAAAACTATTTGTGGTTTGAAACGTCGAGTTCTTTGTTTTGAATGTGGTCGAAAGAGATTTTTCAAATAAGTTAGGTATTCATAGAAAATCAGAAGTATTCGCAACAATTTTTCCGAAAAATAACGCGAGACTGACGTTTGGTCACTTTTTTACAAGAAACAAACATTAACGTTTAAAAATATCATCAGCGTCGTTATATGGTCTACTTGCATGTGGCACAATATTTTTTTTCAACTTCGATACAAAATACATATAGCAGAAAAATAATGTTGTAAAAACTTCTTTTTTTTAAACCCTGAGTGTATTTTATGTATTTTTCTTATTATTCTTGAAATAAAATCAAAATTTTGTTTTATGATTATATAATATCTTGATTAAGTAAATCGACGAAGTAAAGCGAAATAAACCATATTTTCGAGAGCGCAAAAGTGATACCTACAACTGTTAAAAGGTGCTGTGACTAACACGAATGGTTTAGCACCGCGAAAACTGTACTTTTATAGTTACACCGACTTAATGTTTCAATTATTTTAAGGTTTCTTACAATAAGATAAGTTACTGACGAAAAAGGGTTTATTTTCGTGCACGGAGCCTTAAACTAACAGTAACTATCATATTAAGTTGAAAATTGTATGAAATGATGTAACACGGAAAATTGAAAGAAAAAAAAAGATATAAAGAGAAATAGGTTTAGTTTAGTTTAATTGAAGTAGGGTATCAAAATAATACAATCAATTTACTTAAAAAATAATTTCCCTGACTGTATAACGCAGGTCTAAATTAAAGTTCAGGAATGGCCCCTAAAAACCTAAAGCCAAAGGTTACACTGTATTTTATCTTAAAATGTAACAAGTTGTACATTTGACATCATAAAATGTTTCAACAATGTAACGTTGGAGGATTTATTTCCTCTCCAGTGAACACTTACGCTACTTCTTGGATAGTTTTCTGAAAATTATCACTTGGATAAATCCATATAAAAGCTTTTGATGAAGAAATCTTTTATTAAAAACTTTTGGATAATATTCAAGGACTTTGCTTATTCATCGGTTTTTGTTTGAATTGGTCCTTAGTTTTGGTAAAGATAAGACAGATCTGCAAATGCTTGATTAATTGTAGAATATTTTAACTTACATACTTATTTACTGTTTTTTATTTTTACTGGTTTATTGTGGTTGTCACTATAAACCTCTGTCCAACCCTCAGGAAAAACAGGCGTGATATTATGTGTATTCTATAGATGAGTATACACTTGAGCATTTTGTCGAGCATTTCCATCTAATGTTACATTCTTGTGAATGCTTGACGCTGCGTTCGACGTAATGCTCACGGCGAGTGAGCATTTACCTGTAACATTTCTTTCTACCTTGCGTTCATTGTAACGACCTCGGCCCGCGCACCTCACTCCGCGTCGCCCGCGCTCGTGCTTTGCTCGATAAAATGTTACACCACCTACACTCGTTGGTTTTTTAAATCAGGTTGTAACAAAACATTGAACGTCGTGTTCGAAGTGCGGTTCGATAAAATTTAAAAACTGCGAATGTTCGATATTCTGTTAAATGATTCCTCGAATCAAATCTGCAGTTACCTTAGAAAGGTAAATCAACGATGAAAAAAAAAATTGAATTAAGAATTTATTTTCAAATCTTGTTTTTATTTTACTTGCATTAATGCCCGTTTTTACACGAGGTGACGTCATCTACGTGAATGCCTAAATAAAAGCACGCTGTTGGATTTTCAACCATGGGCACTAAGCCCAACCCTATTCAACCTGTATATGAATGATCTGATTGTGGCACTCAGTAGCACCCGGATAGGTTGTCACATAGATGGAATTAATGTAAACAACATAAGCTATGCTGATGACATGGTGCTACTGAGTGCATCGGTATGTGGCATTAAAAAACTGCTTGCCATTTGTGAGGCTTATGCCGAGCAGCATGGATTAAAATATAATCCACTCAAAAGTGAGGTCATGGTCTTTGAGGCCGGAGGAAGTAGTACAGGTAACGTGTTTCCCAACATCATGCTTAATGGAACAGCCTTGCGTAGGGTGTCAAAATTCAAGTACCTAGGACACATGCTTACCTCCGACCTCAGGGACAATGAGGACATCGAGAGGGAACGGAGGGCGCTGGCAGTGCGAGCGAACATGATAGCCCGCAGGTTTGCACGTTGTTCGACAGAAGTCAAAATTACACTTTTCAGGTCTTACTGTACATCATTCTACACGTGCAGCCTGTGGGCCGACTATACTCAAAAGTCTTTCAGTGCTCTCCGAGTCCAATTTAATAATGCGTTCAGGGTGCTGATGGGGCTGCGGCGATTCTGTAGTGCATCAGGGATGTTTGCTGAACATCGCGTAGACTGCTTTTACGCTACTATGCGTAAAAGATGCGCTTCCCTGGTGCGTGGAGTACGTGGCAGCGCCAACAGCATCCTTAACATGATCGCTAGTCGGCTGGACTGCAGTTACATCAGTCACTGCAGCGCCATTTGTCATGGGATGGCGCCGCAGTGATTGTTGTATTTACTTTTCTTTTAAGTAATCTGTTTCACTGTGTATTACTAACACTAGTCTATAAGAACATTGTTACTAACAAAATGGACACCATGATCTGAAATAAATTAAATTAAAATTAAATAAGCCGAGCGTTACAAAAATCGGTGTGTGACTGTGTCGCGGACACGCCCGTGTGTTCTACGTGAACACGTGTACGTTATGGGTAATATTTTCGTTCAAATGTACTGTTGATCCGAGTTGATCAAAGAAGTTCTTTTACGTTCCCGGCACCGCTTCACTCTGTTATATTTTATGGTGTTTTGTGGATCACTGGATTGCTCTTGCGAAGCCCTTTCCAGCCGTATACGATTTCTATATTTTGATTTGGCTTTTTGCGACATCGCATTTTTTTTTTACTTTATCGCCATTTATATAAGGTCCCAGTAAAATAGATGGACAAACTTTTAGAAATCATTCAGACCACCAAAATAAGGACACTGGTAAAAAAAATATATAAGAAAAACGCATTAGATACTTACAATAAAAATATGATTTATTTTTAATAAAAATACATTAAAAATGTTGGTTACCCAATGCCATTTATTATTTTAGGTCAAAATAAAATCATTTTAATCAGTGTTTTTTTTTTGGATATCTTTGGTTAGACGTACTGAACATTGTGTTAAAATTTGTCCATCTATTTTAATGGGACCTTGTATATTCACTATAACAATTTCATACTATTTTTTTATATATGCAATTAATAGATCTTAACAAGGGCTGACGATTTGAACTCAAACGCACGTCGTAGCTTCTTAAGGGTGTTTATATGGCATAACCTTCAATGTTAACTTGTAGGTATATTCCCAATATTTTGTAGTTCTGATTTGGATAGGTCAGACAAATAGTAGTATTTAGTATCGAAACATTTCATCTCATGACTGAGAGAATTACAAATAACACAAAATTCATCATTCATTCCCCATCACTTGTCCATAAGGGTTCATTAGAAAACCAGCGTCAGACAGCATTTGTCGGGCGTTAATGCTGAAATGAACCATTTTGGCTCAGCCGTGAGGCAGTCACACTATTATTGCTTTACGATTATTTTCACTTTTTATTTTGTTATTATGTGTTTCACGAACTTTGTCCAAATCAATATTATTCTTTCTTTCTTTCATCGGTAAATTATCGACATCAGTATTCTGTATCTGATATTTTATCAACAGTGATCCTGTTCAATTATGTTCTAGAAATTCATGCTTCATAGAATTTCACGAAATAATTGTAGACTAAATCGACACTATTGTATCATGAACCATTAGAAAATCGGGTTTCGTAATCTGAGTACCATTTGTGAGTAGGAATTGGCATCAACCGGGCACAAATCTAGGCTCCGGGCTGCTACTGTGAAATTCCTGATGCAAAAATGGAATAACACTTTTCCCGACTAGGGAATCGAACCTAGAACCTCATGATCAGCAGTAACGCTTGCGAACACTAGACCAATGTGGCAGTATGTCATGCTCACTCAAATGTCTCGCTGGTGGTGGCGTGTGTGTTGGATCGTTAAGTTCCCTTCAAAATGGTTGAGCTAAACGGTGCTGATCCATGCGTCATGTTCGTGAACGGGCGCCGTCAGTAGGGACTGGTCATCTCTTATCTGCCACGGCTTATTTTAATTTTTGAATTGTTTTTATCTTTTTATAACGGACGCTTTTTACGTGCACGTCTTTCTACATTGGTCTCACATGTATAATTTCAACATGAATGATGTAACCAATATTTTGTAACAACATTATGATTTAAAAGAGTGTCCGTGGAGTTTCTTGCCCGTTCTTCTCCATAGGAACCTACGCTTTGGAATGGGCAACTAGCTTCATATTTCTGACTGACTGACCCCTTGACAATTCAAAAGTGCCTGTAAATGGTTTAATTGAAATAAATGCTTTGAGTTTGAGTTTGAGTCAAATGGACGGTAAAATGAAAATAAATCGTTAACATGCACGACAGAAAATTCAGATAAAAAAAAAAGTAGTTTTCGTATTTTCAGCTTTAATACGGAAACGCAAAACACATACCGATAAACCATTTACATTGGGTCACTCCCAATAGAAAATAAACTTGGTCCGATCATAGAAATTCCATTTTTGCCCACAGAAATCAACATAATCTCTCTCGGAGCAAAGTGTGCATCAAAAACCGCAAAAAGGGTGCTCGTAACGCATTTTATACCTCGAAAGGGTGTGAAAATTAGTGTGTTTCACCGCACTAGACAAAGTCTAAAGTGGTGCTTATCTCTGAACATACGACAGATATACACGGAGTTGTTGATTGTATGGGTTAGTATTGTGAACGTGACCGCTGCGGTTATTGGTTTTAGTTTTTAGGGGCTCGCTTAAGATTAGGTGTTAATTTTGTTAGTGGTCATTCAATGTTTGTGAATATTTTGACATGTTATTTTGATGCCGATATTTTCCATTTTAAGACTTGTGTTAGTGAACATAAGTCATAAAATGAAAAATACTCAGCCATTCCTTTTTACCTCCGTAAAAGGAACGGCTGCTTTTTAACCGACCTCCAGAACAGGAAGAGGTTATGTATTCGGCAAGTATATATTTTTTACTAACATAGATGTCTAAACCAAATAAAATACTTCAATATTTTGTGCCATTCAATGTCAAATATGCTCACTTTCGGTCATTTTCCCAATTGGTAACTTTAGCAACAAACCTTACATTATACAAACAGCCAGCTTAAGAGCTCAAAACTTTAGTCACTACTAAATATCAGTGCTAACGAACGCACCTGTGGACCGTGGCCGCTATAAACGTGATAGAGGACCGTATGTTTACGGGCATAAGTGTTAAACTTTGAATATACCACCGCGTTGGGCCGTATTACAAGCCCCAAGAGTACATGTGGCCTACTTTTTCACCCCCACGTTAACAGGGCCAGCGTAGTTTTTAATTTTATTAACTTTGTAAGAACTAACATTCGCACGTTGTTAAAATTTCTGTGTCGAAAACTTTTGGGAACAACACTACGCGCGGTTGGGACATTTTTTATTTTTTATTTGGTGTAAATAAGGGGTTGTTTTAACTTGAATATTTTCAGGCAAAATATTTGGGTAATTGGGTCAACTAGTGTGTTGTAATGTTAGGTATTTATGTACAATATTTAAGTGTTGTAGAACGTTGTAGTATATAGAAATTATTTCTATGTTGGTAATTTGATTTCCTTTACTGTGCACATCGTAATATTTTAAAATGAAAAATGGAATTTCTGATTTTTATAACCATGACAAATCTTATATACAATAACACTAATTAAACTAACTACACAAAAACAAAAGGAAACGAAGTACTCGTCCGTATAGTAATTATGTTTTATACTATGTATTTCAAAAATTGTTGATGTTTTCTTTCTTGCTTTGATTTTAATTGATACAATTGATAGCATTGACATTTTGCTGTAACCTCAACAATCGTACGAATATGTATTTAAAAACCTGAAATGAAATGCGATTTCCCTGAACAAATATCAATTAAAAGGAGCCTTTTCAATAAATAAATGGAAACATCGTACATGCATTAATATGCATCGCAAAACCAATTGATATTATCCTTTATTCATAAATAGAAAAGCAACGTGTATCGATACATTTTAATCATGAAATTCCATTTAAATTATTTTACGGAACATCAATATTGAAATATCGGATACCAAAGAATATAAAAATTTTGAACTAGCACGCATATTTCATAGAATTTCAATTACCGCGTTGATGGTACTACAACGGAAGCGTTTAAGATCGAGTTAGTAATGATGGAAATGAAAAAATAACAACTTTTGTTCTTTTTAATTCTAATTTAATAAAAAAATATGTTATACAATTCATTTAATTAAATGTATTAAAAACATCGTAAGAATCCCTAGTGGCGGGCGCTAAGTTTGTGCAAGTATTGACCATGGCCCTATTATAATTATTAACACTCCATGTTTATTATCTACTCCGTGGTCCATGCCGATGGAATGTAGAAAATAACTAATGGGGCTGGTTCAGATTTCGTTTAAAGTATTACGTGAACAAGTCGACATTGTATGGATTGATTGATCGCTGAAATGAAATTCAAAATGCTGTAGGTATTGTTTATTTCGATAAATTGGTTGAGAGGTAGGTAATGCTAGTGGTACCTATCTATAATACATTTGGGTAAAAGAAAATTATGATTTGTTGGACTGTAAGTTACAAGCAAAAAAAAAAAATCGACATCAAATTCTACGCAGGGGGGCCTGCGTAGAATTTTATGTCGTTTTTTTTTTTTAATCTGGTTAGTCATACAAAACTGCAATACCTACACGATCAAAATGTATGAAATAATTGGGTTTTTTTAAATAAAACAAACAGCTTATAATGTCCCCTCTGTTCTGAGGGAGTGGGCTGTAATCTACGACGCGGGCTCAGTACGTGTTGGTACATTTCACATTTCTTCGAAATTTTGGTTCTAGGACCATGTTTCCCTTCACCGTTTTGAGAGCAGTGGTGATGAAATGCTCTTTTTTTAATGACTGTTGAGTAATTTCAGTTCCAGATCTAGAATCATTTACTGAATTCATGGTAACCATTTGTCGATGTCTCTTACACACTGTATTTTAAAGGCTTTCAAAGTGACGTCATTGGTAGTACTTTTTAAAATGTTCAATTTCTAACGTAGTCAAACCAATCATAATTTTCTTTTCCTACTCCGTGTATAATTGGTATGAAAATGTGCTACGATGTTGCTACGGCGTAGCGCGTAGGTGGCGTCTACGCTACGCTTGCTACGCCGTCGTTTACTCAACCGCAACGACTACGCGTTGAGTATTTTGTCTTGAACTTTGTTGTGGGTTATGCAGGCCACACACGTTACGATACACTGGTGCAAAATTGGACTTCCAAAGTATACATTAACGTGTGTGGGATGAATAAGCATAAGTACCCGAGCCATTCAGTGTCACGCAGACATGTGCAAGTCTAAACTTGCGCAAGTATATCGTAATGTGTATGACTACCATTAGACGAGTTTGACACTATTTAAAAATCTGTCTCCTCAACTTGTTAAATAAACAAAAGTTAAAGTTTTGTGATTGAAATACTATACGTAATTGTCTCATAATAATTACTTTACCGACTTCTGATCCTGTTCTTTAAAAATAAGTATTAGGTACGTCCTACCCCATCTTGAAATACCCCAAAAAGGCTCAAATTGAACATTACTCCAACCCCCAGCAAGGAACAGATCCTTTATAAAACTAAACTAAAACAACGAAATGATGCTATCAGTCACCAAACTCTTTCCGTTTTTAGCCTCCGTTAGGGCACCATTAACTTCAGAGCTCTCGGCCCTTAAAGCTTCGGTCACACAGGGTGAATACTAGCTGCAACAAACATTACTCGCTGCGAGCAAAATCGCGGATAGCTGATGGAACCGAAAGGTTTAAGTGTGGTGACCGTATACCGGAAGGCGCAGCGTGTGTAGGTGGATCAATGACCTGGAGGAGGTTGTAGGAATCCATAGAATGCTAGAAGCGTAGGACCGAATGATGTGGAGATAATTGGAGAAGATATATGACAAATAGTAATTGTCTTTTATGAGTAAAATCGCTGTGAGTGGAATTGAGCATGAGCAAGATTAATGTTATCGCCGCGAGCGCCACTATTCGTCGGGATTGCAGCATCGCTCCAGTTGTGCGACTCACTGCAAATAGCCATTGGCGACAAGGTTTAATAGACGACATTCCTAAGCGTGAAGCACCAACGGTGGGTTGCGGTTTATTCGCATAAGTCGTACTAGGTACATGTGACAGACACTGAATTGTTAAAGCAAGTTCGCTGCGAGCAAACTCGCATCGTGTGACCGTACCCTAAAAGTCTCTCGGCTAATTAATAAAAGTGTCGCAGAAAGTTGTCACATAAATTGCGACACTGACGCTACTGTGACGCAACAAAACGTTTTTGTAACCTTCTAAGCGACACGCATAATTTTTTAAGCAAAACAGCTTCATTAAATGTTTCGGAAGGGTTCTGGGGAATCTCGGATAATTGCTGTTTGGATGAACTTCAGCAGTTTTGTGAGTAATGTTCGTGTAAATATTGTGTAGGTTACTATAAAATCCTTGATTAACAAAGTTGTTATGCATCGATTAAAACCTTCTTATTTTTCTTTTATATTTCTTTCGTAACAACAATTTGATCGTCTTGAATAAACTAGTTACAATAAATTTTGGAGGCTGTGTCCAGATTTAGCTAATTACGTGTAACAACGGTTTGAAAACAATAATATTTATACAAATACATGTAATTAGCGACCCGCCCTTGCTTTGCACGGATGCAATACAGATAATGATGTAGTGATGTAAGCTAAGTCAAATAATACACATAAAAAATCTTCAGGAATCTAAATTATAATTAAAACTGCATCCATTAAGGAGCTTAGAAGATCTAAGCGGTCACAAAGCAGATACAAACGAAAAACGACTTTGTTGTATATTATGTATAGATAACATAATCTTATAACACGTTTTCTAAAAATTTCCGAAGCAAAACAAACAAATTAGCCCAAGGACACATCCGAAGAAAAGGACAATAATTAATTATCTTTTAACGACTTCACTAACATTACCGCCTTGCTGGCCGGCAGAAGGGCACTTTTGTAATACGTGCCCCAAAGGGTCCCTAAATTTATGTTTTACCTGTCTCTTGCAGCTGAGCACGACCCCTAATTCAAATCCTTATGTGAACCCCGACCCTAACTGTTTAACACCTTTGTGTACTAGGGTTAATGGCAAACGCGAAACTTTCTATAGACTGGGTTTTGTCCAATTTCTTTTATGTAGGTACACCCGACTTTGAAGCTTTTCTCTATGAAATGTTTTTAAGAGGAGCCTTAGTACCTATACATTTAGGATTATACCAGGGTTCGAACTCTAAAGCCCTTTTTTTAGTTCACGGAAAACTGGATTTTTGGACAGTAATGTAAAATTTAATGTATTTCTTCTGGCCTAAATAAATTGAGGCTTTTCATGAATGTCATTTTAAATTGAGAAAAAAGGATTTTACATTAGGAAATCTGGGTATTGATTGATAATTACAATTACTACAGACTTATTTACCTTTATTATACTACGTGTTTGTTTGACAAATAAACCGATTTCTCTTATTTTTTATAATCTTGAGGTAAACGCAAAGCTATTGGCAAGTATCTTAGTCTGTTTAAAAAACATTTAAAAACGCAGTATCGCCAATTATGGTACGCGGTTGGGGCTTTAAAACATTCAAAATTATACTCTAAATATTATATCCACAATACACGAGTCGCCGCCAACACAATAATAAGTCCTATCTATTCCACATCACAATTTTCCACGTTCAATCGCATGCATACCTCTTGATACGCTATTAAGTCTTTGATCATTCTTAAAATAGAATCCTCGGGACAGAATCATACAACTGAACTGGTTTCAGTCTATTGAACTGAACAATAGTTCACGTTAGTGATTGAATTGTGGTATTGTTTCGACCTCTAATTGGAAATGCTTGTTGTCATTCATAGTTTCGGAGACTCTGCATTTTGAATTGATAGACATTAGAGTATGCAAAATGAACTATGAAGGGTTGGTTATTGAAGATTTGTTGAAACGGGACTGCCTCGTAGATCTGGTGGTCGCAAGCGCATGAGGTCTTGAGTTCGATTCCCAGGTCGGGCAAACTGTTATCGGGATTTTCTCAGCGACAGCCCAGTCTGAATTTGTGACTAGTTGATTGAAATATCTCGCCCCCTATAACATGGGACTTAAGAATAACTGGCGAAATTTGGGTGTACTATAGGTACACCTCTATGGAAATACAGGCGTGATATTATGTTATGTTGAAAGGGGTTGCCATGACTTTGTGTGTGTGCAAACTTGAATCATTAGTTTGACCCTCCTTAGAAATGGGTTTGTCAAAATCTATTCATAGTGCTAGATAAATGAAAATAAGGTGTTCAGTTTCTTGGATGGCTTGAACGTCGTAATATAAACTACAACTTATTGTTAATTTAGTTAAGTTTCTCTTTAAGTGAACTGTAATTTGTTCTTTGAGAAATAAATGTATTTAAACCGGCTTTAGGCGGTGTGTTGTGTATCATATCGATTACTGCCAAATGCTTGCACTGACAGGACAGGTCCACTCAAATCTGTGCGGTTCTTTTCTCAAAAGACCATTTCAGATACTAATCTACATAGTCCTCATAAAGTCAAGATTATGGCTGGACTTAAAAGAGACTTTGACCTCTGAGTTTGTTTCGGTTTTTCTTCTCAGAGGAGTCAGATAGGAAACGCCGAACTCATCTAGCTAAATATTAATATTTTTTTTAATATCACGTGTAAAAGTGATACCAAAGTCCTATTTACAGAATAAACAATTTCATTTCATTTCAGACTCGACTAAGTTGTCAGTGCTCTTGCGACTGTGCGGTGGTCCTACTAATACCTTTATTTAAATTAGTCTGATCAACTGTATTGTTGATTTACATTTAAAAGTAAACCTATGATTGTCTGATTTCACATACTAACTGTTATACATATAAAGAAGTGTAATCAAATAGACGTAAAAATAATATTCGTAGGATTATGACACTTTCAAGATTATGTGGAGATCAGAATACTTTGACCTTAAAAGTAAAGCAAGAAAACAAGTAAGGTCAAACATTATTATTATATGTTGACCTTTCCATTTGTTATCGCACTTAACATTCAATCATAACTTAAGTGTCTATTATAAGGTTGTTTTTGAGACCTGAAAGTGACCTTGTTTGTTTGCCGAGAGAAAGTTATTTTTGAACATTGTTATTTTTAGGCATCAATTTTGATCGCAAGATTTTCTGATAAGACCCAGTCCCCTTTTAGGAAACAAGTAAAAAGATTATAACTTTCGATCCTTCCAAGCATTTGAACTCTATTTCGAGAAATCTCTGCTTATTGGAGAGAAATATTAAGAATTGATGTAGGTTAATTGTAACTAGTTTTCCTCTTTGGTAATTAAAATCACAACGGCTGCTTTTACTAGAAATATAATTTACTTAAATCGACTTTTTTTTACAGATTTCAATTTCTTTGTTATAAGCATTTTTTTAGGTTCACAGTGAAAACCACTTGATGTCTCCTAAAAAATAGTATGACAAAAGAAAGATTAATCATTTCCGAACAAAACTTACTGTACCAACGTAAAATTTAATAAATTACCTATACCAAAGAAAACTGAAAAAAAACAAAAACCAAATAATACACTCCCCTGTATTTACAAAAATTGAGTTGGTTATTTTCAAGCCGGAGCAACCGACAAGCATTTACAGATTAATGAAAGATTATTTATTCATTTAAGTGAGACTTTCTTATTTATATCAATGAACACTGTAATATCCAGTAATCAAATTAAAATTAATACCATCATATGAACATAAATTGAAACCGTTAATTAGTCCTAGCATTAAAGCAGGCATCGCAAGGGAATCGCGTTAATCACAGTTGCCCGGTAATTGTTCATCGATCCCCATCCCCCATTCCATTGTAATTATCCCCCAAAACGTACCCCAACTTATAATAGTCGTAATAATTTACACCTTATTCAACTTTACCCTTTTTTGATGTCTTTTTATGACAAAGAAGTATACATTCTTTCGTGAAGTTAAGAATAAAATTCGTTTACTTTATCAAGGTATTAAAATATTGGATGTTGATAATTAAGAATTGTTTTTTCTGTTCTTTTTTCGCTATAGGGTGACCTGTGTATTAATCGACAGTGGAAACCTACTAAAGAACACTTTATGGGGAACTAGTATGAAAATAGAGGTTCAGAAATACCTACATAGGTAGGTAGCAGCAAATTGTTGTACATTTTTTGTGTAAGCAATTAATAGGGATGTTGACAACATTTTTTTTTCGTTCGTCAGGTATAATATTAAAAAAATATTGTACACGTATTTTTACTTTTTTACGTAACCAAAATATTACGGCGATATATTGAGTTAAAATGTGGCATGACGTCACGCTTTTGTATATTTTATACTTAGTTGTGACGTAGCGAGCCCGTGGCTAAGTAATAACTGCCGCATAGGCCGATGCGTCAGGTTAAGCTACGCTTGCCGGGGTTGGTCTGTGGATGGGTGACCATCTTTACATAAAGAGACTCCTTCGTGTCTCGGAAAGCACGTTAAGCCGTTGGCCCTGGCTGTCATTCGTGGATCTTTGACAGTCGTTATGGGTCGTCAGAAGCCCGACAGTCTGACAACCAGTCTTACCAAGTGGTATCGTATTACCCAGTTACTGGGTTGTGGAGGTCAGTTAGTTCGCTCCATGTAAAATACTGGTATTCAGCTGCATCTAGGTATCTGCATAGTAAAAAAGAAAAAGAAAGAAAGAATAATATTTATTTAGACACAGTTCGTGAAACACATAATACAAAATTAAAAATAAAAAAAAAGTGAAAATAATTATAAAGCGATAATAGTGTGCCTCACGGCTGCGCCAAAAAGGTTCATTTCAGCATTAATGCCAGACAAATGCTGTCTGACGCTGGTTTTCTAATGAACCCTTATGGACAAGTGACGGGGAGTACCAACAGTTTCAACATACCTAATACATACTTTTTATACCTCTAAATAAATAAATAAACTACATAAGGTCTATTTAAATAATTGTTTCGAATCAATGTTATTTCCACCCAAACTAACATCAACTTTATGTAAGTGTAAATAAAATTGATTTTAGACAGACTAGTACTGTTGAAAAAGTCATAAAAAATAATATGAAGTTGTAGCGCAAACTGAACCTTATGTGTAGGTATTACAGTTGTTTTTCCCAAAACTCGTGTTTGTAGTAGGTATCTAATGTATTTTTATTATCTGACTGACGGAACTAAATATAATTTCTTTATTTTACCCAGGCATCATCCCTATTGGGCTCAGAAGCCTCGCAAATTTTAATTCAAAAGTCATTTGTTCAAACTAGGCTGAGAATCAGCACTTTGCGAACGTCAAAATTACATAAGACAGTCCCCCAAAAACGCTCACCCTTCACCAGTGCTTCAGCTAGGAAGAAAAAGTGGCGCAACAAACTCCCCAGCAGCATTACTGTCTGGTAAAATAAACATCTTGTTTATTTTTGCTAACTGACTTCGGACTTCTTGAATCTTTTAACATAAACGAAGCAGGTATGTAAGTATCGTAGCAGGCGTTCTGTAGTTTCTGCCTACCCTCATCGGAAAAAGGCATGAGTTTATGTATGTATGTAAAAAGCAATTACAATAAACTATAACAAAAAAATTACTAAAGCAAAAGGCTCTTAATATTTTTTTTATATATCATAACATTACAATACGTTAACCAATAAAATATGACATCGATTGCCTGTAAGAAAGTTCTTGTTGAATATTTAAAACAAATATGGCAAAACGGAGAAACTATTGAAGAGACAAACACATACACACACACAACACACCTTACAAACATCTAAACCCATATTCAAAATATCGCGCTCACACACACACACACTCATATCTCTTGCTTAAACATTAACTTATGATATCACACACGCACACACACTCATATCTCAATCATTAACTTATGTAAAATCTAAAATTCTAAACTTATTATTTGTTCCTACAGCTATTAATTATGTTTATGTTTGTTCCCATTATTATTATTATGCGTGTATTCCCCAAAGGGCAGAGGCAGAGGGATTTTTTGCTTCCACTCAAGATATCTCTTGGCCTTTATCATTAACCTTCCCTCAGAATTAGTACTCCATCTCTTATTCAGTACACGAACCGTTCGTCTATCATCATCATTAAGAATATTATATCAAATAGCTCTCAAACTATATAATATGTACGACAGTACGTCAGTTCCCTTTACAGCGTGTTTAGTACTCCCGGCACGTTTTGGTTCACGTCGCGAAATAATGTAAGGGCACTAAATTGTTAGGGTGTAAACATACGAGTGGTGTGCAGCTGCGATTGTGTTTTACAACAATTACGTTTTTACGTGATAATTTCACTTTATTTTAAGTTTTTTTTTAACAACGAACGAAATTAGTAGGGATTTTAAAAATTACTAACGGTGAACCTAGAGTTGTTCGTGAAGACAACATGGATAGTTCGGTTGATGTTTATTTTATTGAGGGCTTTAATCTACCACGAGTTTAAAAAGGCTCAGTATCAAACAAACGATGAAATCTCATTTATTGTATTTGTTGGTTCCCTCTTTTCAGCGTTACTAAGTAGAAGACACAATTTCCTAGCCAATGTGTAGCTGCTCAATCTCATAATTTCCTCCCATATTGGCCCTCATAACCATAGCAAGTGATGGGCAAACCTACTCTAACCATAATGCAGTGACCCTTTTAAGCGGAAGTTTTCAACCTTTTTTAACTCACATATTATTTCCCACACCGACTTCGATAAACATTTCAACTAAACCCAAAAGGTCACACACTCAATATAAAACTGTCGCAGCGACAGTCCGTAATCGTCTGTAGAACCTTAAACGTCAATTCAGATTGTAATAGGTCAGCGGGTTTCAAGGAGTTGTAAAACGGTTTTATGTATCATAAATACGGTTTTAGTAAGTTTAAGTGTTCCCAAGACTATACATAGATGTAATCGAAAACCTTGTACTACATCCAACATGATGTTGAGAACGCTTGTAAATAACTTATAAACTTGGACACAGAGCCTTTGTGATACGTACGTTTAAGTTAGCTTTCAAGTTTGACTAAACGGTAACTACTTCTAAGTACTAACGACAAAATCCAAACTTATAAAATTTCTTATGTGGGACTTAGAATCATAAATAATCTTAAGCACAGTATTATTGTGATATGACGCTGGAAAATGCTTTTAAATTACTTATATAATAAAAAAGCATGTCATTCTTTTATTTACTGTAACTTTATATTTTCTATCAAGCAATGAAGTAGATACAGTACAATATACACATTTGTCTTCCTTACCAAAACACAGTTACAACACAATAAGGCCGCGCACACTTTGGACGCGAATTTGTATCGTACGTAAACGTACGATCGTGGTCGTACGAATTGAGTGCGCACACTGAATACGGTTTTCTCCATCAAATCGGTAGTGTTCTGGTGATATCGTATTCGTGAAGTCCTCTTTAGTGCGATGAATAAACTGTATCTTCAAGATAATAATTCTCATATAACCCGGAGGCTGTGGCCGGCGTGAAATATATTTAAAATACATGAATTCAGTGAATTTCACGAAGTGATAACTTGAATCACTCTGATCCCACGAATATTGATGTCCGTAAACCAAATTAATACATTTTTCTACATTCATTTTTAATTTTCAACGCACGAAAGTGTTTGAAAATCTCAACAAGTTCGAATTGTTTTCGGACAACGGAATTAAACGTACGTATATGTACGACAAACTCGCACTCAGTCTGCGCACTCCCTTAGTACTTGGAAGGTCTAGATCGTGCGTGCGTGTTTGTATGTGCATGCATGAATAAAATTCGTACAAAAACGCGTCCATAGTGAGTGCGGCCTAACTCTTCTTACAACTAGCCTTCACAACTATACCTAATAGATCCCTACTCAAACACTGCCCCACATATTTTATTAAAGACTGAACATTTTGTTACAGATCTGCCTAGCAGCGGGCAATATCCGGTGCTGAAGGAAATGCACTGACTTGCCAGAATGGCGAGCTATGTGGCGTGTGCGCTGTTGGCGCTGATCGCGCTGCAACTAGCAGTCGCAAGCGCTGGGAAGTGTACCACGTGAGTATTATATCATTAATACTTTACAACAAATAAGGTTTATGAGATCCATTGTTTGTATAAGCGGTTGCAATAACTGAAACATAAAGAGCCTTAATAGATGAAATTGAGGTGCCAACAGTGCACTGTTCGCAACCAGCAGTAGCATGCTCTGGGAAGTGTACCACGTAAGTAATTTTTTTAATTAAACATTTTTCGAGCGAGGATTTGCCAATAATTTGTGCTCAAACAGTCAAAATATACGTCCAAGAACCTATCGGTTCTTGTACATTTCGTCTTTCAGTGGGCCAGAAAATGAACCAGAATAATAATTGGTAGATCTGTACCATGGACGTTTAATCTTATCAATATTTCGGAGCATAGAAATATGGTTAAAAGGTATAAACTTTAAATTAAATTCTCGTATCTAATCATAAGTACAATTAACACAACGATCGCAAACTATTGATTAACTACCAACAAACCAGCCACACAAAACGAACATTGAATTGCGCAAAATGTCTATTACAAAATCAAAACACAAATAAAATCACTAGACAAAGTTCTTTTTACACGGCAGGCTGTAAAGAAAATTACTCCGCGTTGCTCGCTGAAGAAAAACCGCATATTACCAGTTGAAACTTATATAACAACCTTTACAAAAACATCAGTGAAAAGTCACGTTAAACTACTTCTCACTTTCATTACGACATTCAAATTAAAAATATAAAAGAGTAACTTGACCTTATGTGAAAGGAGACCGTGTTTTTGAATGAAAAATAATAGGCCAAGTGTGTTTTAGTCTCGTGTACTAAGGATTCCGTAACCACCAACCATTACCGTCTTGTTACAAAACGAGCATAAATCATCGAGCCAGTTTTTTTATTTCAAACTTTATTGCGACTAAGGTTAAGTTCTTAATGAAATCTGACAATTTAGTCCGATAGTAAGGCTTGCTTGCACCACAAAGTCACTAAATGCGTTTTTACTAAACGCTAATATTCATCATATTATTTTTTTTTAATTATTCTGTCGCTGTCATTTTCAAATATTAACAGAAACCGAACGATGATTTGTGGTGCAGGTACACTTGCACCACAAATCAGTTGTGGTCAGTTTTGTATTGAGAAATTTACTGAGTTTGAATACAGTTCGAAATAAAAAATGGCTTCAAGTTTTAAACCTGGATCTGAAGTAAAACCTTGTTTTGTAATAAGCCCATTATACCTACCTACGGTTGAATAATCATTTATTATATAATTATGTATAGAGAGAGTATGCAATACTATCAGAATTTGTCACTTATAAGTGTTACCATTTTTAGTTTCTTTCATTCTGTTCTATACTAAAATCCATCAAAAACAAAACACAAGAAAAAAATTTTTTTTTTTTTTTGAAGTACGTTTAAAAAAAAAAAATGCTTTGGAATAGTCCTTTTGGTACGGAACCCTAAAAAAACCTCAATCCGAGTTGGTTGAAAGTCGGGCACTAGGGGAGAGGAGAAAAGGGGAAAGTGAAAACGTGTCAAGCGTCACATGAGTAGTAAATACTGCACCTGTTAACTCGAGTGTTTAGGCTGTGGGACACCGGCATAATGGGCATGTTTTTTGTATTTTTTTTAATGACTCTTTTGTAGAGTTGTTGCAGATTTTTGGGTCAATAGTTTTGTTGCTGTTGTTTGTTTGCAGTCTTAGAAAACGGAATAGTTTTTGTTAACAAGAGAAAAGTGGTTTCCTGTAAATATTTTTTTTGTGTAGCTAGAAAAAAGTCGTATAAAAACGTAGCCGATACGATAGTGTCACGGCTACGTCAGCTTATCGTAGAAAATAAATGCACGCTTTG
This sequence comes from Xanthia icteritia, assembly GCA_949128155.2. Lineage (NCBI taxonomy): Eukaryota > Metazoa > Arthropoda > Insecta > Lepidoptera > Noctuidae > Xanthia > Xanthia icteritia. Next base: position 5,475,028 of record OX421942.2, on the reverse strand, counting down.
AGTCTGTATTTTCTAACGTTGTCAGTATCGAGTTTTTTATAAAGGACCTAATCTTTATCTCTCAAATTAAACGATGATTATATTGATATCAACGGGTTTATTTCCTGACAAGTGTTCGGTTCAGCATCGAACCGCGAATGCCTCCATTTCACTTCGCTGTCAAACGTCAAAAATGTCATACAAAGTGTTGCCATAATTATCTCTGATTCGATACATTTAAATAATCGATTTAATTAACCATAATAATAACTACTAGAATAATCTAATATTTACTAAATTTGATAGTAATATGTATGTATGGTTGCATACTAGATATGATCTTATAAATAAAAATACCACATCTTGGCTAATTAACCTTATATTTGATATGTTAATGCTATATTGTTCGCAAATAAGTATACATTTACCGCTAAAACTGTCCACAAAGTAGACACAATAGTTAAATAATCAACCTGAACCACAGTCATATGGTTCTGGTTGGTTCCCAGGAAAGGGTTAACCCGTATCTTATTTGTTTTTTTTTTCTAAGTACAAATGACTGATTTTCATGAATGAACTTTGATACTAGAGCACATTAACTTAACGGTAAAGCAACCAAAACCAAGTAGCAACTCCGTATAATGTCTTTCCAATAATACTTAACGACAAGAAAGTTTTTAGATAATCATTTTTCAAAGACTCACGGATGTATAACGACCTGCAACAAAAGGTCCCTGGAGGGGCTAATTTTATTCTTGAAAGTCATCGAGTTAATGACTTTTTAACTTGGTCGGTTAGCGAGCAGGTACCTTTTCATGATCAGTAGAATTGCGCTTGAGCAGTGAAGGGAAGTTCGTAAAATATAGTGACTTTTCGAACGATTTGTGTGGATCACTCAATATTATTTTAGTCCAGAAGTCTGACAACCAGTCTTACCAAGGTTTATCGTGTTACCCAGTAACTGGGTTGTGGAATGTGGAGATTAGAAAGGCAGTCGGTCCATGTAAAATACTGGTATTCAGCTGCATTCGGTTAGTCTGAAAGTCGACACCAACATAGTTGGGAAAAGGCTAGGTAAATTGATTGATTCAATAATATTTTAAAGGACTTTTATTGTTCTAATTTTGCCTAATTTCCTCGTTAATTTTTCTTTATTGCTGAATGCAATAATAATTGATAATGCTGTCTGAACGAAAACAATGTTATTACGAAAGGCTATTAATCGTTCCAGAGTAGACAGAGTCCTTTCTGCAACTTTTAAGGTATTTACTCTTCATCTACATAACACTCAAACACACACATTTACTTACACTCATCACCACAGGTACACCCACATCTTAACACTCACCGCCCCTTACACGATCACTTTCCCCTCTCTATACATACACATCAACTCAATTAATTTTTAGCTTAGTTTATTTTATTTTATTTTTACTTGTGTTTCTTTAATCTACATAAATCTGTACTTGTTAGCTTAATTTCTTATGCAAATAAAATACTGAGAGGTTTGGCACTGCATGTCGAGATACAGTTTCCACCTAGTTTTGCTGCAGATGCTCCTATTTTGTATTGTATTTATTATAGCTTACTAGTTTTTAAGTTGTTTTTTGTACAAAAAATGTATGGTAAAATAAATTATTATATTATTATTTTTGACATTTCTCGGGACCCGGACCTTTAGACTCGCAGAGGCCCGTAGGAAGTGTTTAATGAAACGAGGCACCAACCGACGATTATCCCTGTACGCACTATGCTAGTGCACCCAAGGACAACCCCCGGTTGGTGCAGAACTATTGCATATATTATTATTATTATTACTGCTCATTATCCTATGGCATGTCAGCATGAATGGATTTTGTCAATTAAAAGAATGAAATGGACAGAAAACCCGTTATTCATCAATCAAATATTAGTCCAAATTAAAGCTTAAAAATAAATATATTGTTGAAACGGCTCATTATCATGCCAGGACTGCCAGTTTTTGTGCAAACATTCGGTCAACATTGTAACGCTTTTAATTAATTTAAGCAGCGTTAAAGTTGTAACGGGTGTTTAATTAATCACGTGCTATGGTTTAATGAGTCAGTTTGTTAATATTTTGTTTTCATAAGGGACTTGAAATTGGGATGTATTGATCCATATAATACAATAGGATAGGGCCGTCTATTCCTATAAGGCGTCCTTACCAGAATACCTTATTATGAACAATATTACTTAAGCTAGAATAATTGATAGTAAGTGGTCTTTGGCAGTTAGTCCCTTTCCAACATCAAGTTGGTAAGCTACACATAACAAAAATGTGAAACAGGTTCTAAGTCTAATTCACCATCTGCCTGTTGGAGTCGGCTTTTAGCTTATTTAACACCAATGATGCAGCTGAATACCAATTTTTTTTAGAACGAGTGTCTACCTGACCTCCAAATCCCACTTAGTTAGTGGGTCATACTATATCCCTTGGTAAGACTGGGTGTCAGGTTCTAAGCTTTATTAAGAAATTAACATTAATTGTGTTCCGTGACGAGTTGGAAAGTTAATGGAAAATCATGGCGCTTGTGATTTGGTTATTCTCCCCTAAATCTTAAGATTGGCTTAGGAGAGTGGACTTTGTAAGTGTTAATGGCTTTAACGAACGCTTTTAATGTTTTGCATCGTTCTCACATGTATAACTTCAACATGAATGATGTAACCGATATTTTGTAACCATATTTTGATTTAAAAGAGTGTCCGTGTAGTTTCTTGCCCGTTCTTCTCCATAGGTACCTACTACGCTTTGGAATGGGCGACTAGCTTAATATTACTGACTGACCGACCCCTTGACAATTCAAAATTGCCTGTAATTGGTTTATTTGAAATAAAGGCTTTGAATTTGAGTTTAAATCTATTTTCGAAAATGTATCGTTTGAGAAAACTGATTTATTCATACTTTTTTTGTATAGGTACACGCTCGTTAAAGCGTCCGCCCATTAAGTTGTTCACAAAAGACAGCAACACTTAATTTTGTATACTTTTCTTGTATAAAAATCCCAATTCTCCTGCTAAACTGAGAAAAAAGGTTTATAAGCGACGAAACGCTGGTGGCTAGGCTTCACAGTATTGGCGTAATATTGCTTGCCTGTCGGTCTTCTACAGACTGTATTTATTTATTTATATAAACTTTAAGTACACCAGATTATACATTACAAAAACAAAAAGTTATATATACTCTACAAAATATACAATGAGCGGCCTTATCGCTTACTGCGATCTCTTCCAGGCAACCTTGGAATGCACAGTGATTTTTAAGACATAAAATGGGGCTGTCTTTGGTGCAAATAAAAAGTATAAAAGTAAAGTATACTATAATAGATACACAGATATATGCTATTTAACAGATGCATACATACTAACTATATAAGCAACGAAAATAAATGACGATTATAGATTTCTTAGGAGAGTGTACGCAGGAGCTCAAGGACCTGATCCCGCCATCGCCCTTTTATTACCAAACTGCAGAATACCATCCGCACTTGGTTGATATCACGTCCTGTTGTACTCAGCGCTTCTCCTCCACATTTAATATGCGCACAGCCAAAGTGTGGACTTCTCTTTTAAACTGTCGAAGAGCCGGTCAGTTAGTCAGAAAGTTGAAGCTAGTTGCCAAGCCAAGGTTGAAGCCAAGCCCCAAATAATATCAAAGCAATGAATTCAGTGAAAATCTTATCATATCAGCAAAAGCTTAGCAAAATCTTATAAAAAATAAATAATAGGAAGGAAGAATGGCATCGCTGTGGATGCCATTCTTCCTTCCTATTATTTAATTTTATCATTTCTTCCCCTCATATAGGTATCTTCTTATCACAGTCAGCAATATTTTGAGTGATGGACACTTTGCTAATGATTTCACAAAGAATACTTTGAGAATGCTTTCGCTCTGCTGTCTCCTCATTATGCCTAAAATATCTGACAGATATCTGGGACTTAATAATGAGCAAATTGGGGGTATATGTTAAAAAGTATGGTAATTTTAATTGTATTGGGGTATATTTTTAATAATTAAGTTGGTTGTTTGTTTTATAAAAATCTGCGGAGAAGTATAACTAACTATAATTCCATTGTTGTAGCTTAAACAAAATTGCACTAAAGTAAGTTCAAGTATATAAACAGATAAACAGGATTTATCTAATCCTCGTTACTCCTCGTATGCAGAGCAGGTATATACTTCTGCCTCAGTTTAATTTGAATCTTATCATTGAGAATGACTCAATACTGTTCGTTTACCTTTGTATACAGGTTGATCTCATCCGCAAAATCAATAGCACAAAGTCAGACCAAATAATAATATTTGTTTGGAATAAGTAATTTTAATTTTTATTTTATAAAAATATATATGAAAGTGAAGAATACTGGGAATTTTAGACTTTAAAGTCTATTATAATTTTTTTACATAGAATAATTTTCCTTAGCTGAGAGTTAATCTTTGCTGTTTACTTCAATGTTAGTCGTAGTTTAGTTGTAGATTTAGTAAAGTTATGACTAATACAAGAAGCTACTTTGCTTGTTGTATTGCTACATGATTTTGTCAATATATTTAAATATCAAGGATCGCATATTTTAAATAAACAACATTTAAAAATAACTACAAAAACTCTGAAATAGATGGAAAGATAGAATACCTACTCTTTACTATACTTTACTTCATTTAATTATAGATAAAATTAAAATCAAGGAATCTATCAATACAACCTTTTTTACATATTATAATTAAATTTAAATGAAAAGTACATAAACAACAACTTATACCTAATTAATTAGTAAAATATAATATCTAAACCTAACGAAAACTATTAACAAATTAAAATAACCGTCGAAAAATGTAATGTGTAATGTCTCCAAGAGACTAGCGGCATTACCACGCTGTATGGCAATGCTTAGCCTCTGGCCAAGGTAAAAAAAGCCTATAAATCATTTTATTTTTATTTTAAAGACGTGTACGTACATAGCCATATTTTATTATCAAAATAAAAAGAGAACACACCAAGTCACTACAACTAAAATAAACATTAACTACATCACTTTCGCATCACCCTGTATAAATTCTGTTTGTCACTCGTGACGCGGTGCGCCTCGACACAGAAAATCAATTAATCATTTTCACTCGCGGTAATAAAATTTACTACTTGACGTAACTCCGGGTGAGGGCTTAGAAAACTCGATTTATTTTAGAAAGTCATCTATTTAATTGAGGCAACTTTGCAACTTTGTGAAAAGGGGGTGAACTGAACGGGATTTCCGAAAGTTACCCCTTAAAGTTACCCTATAAGTTTTTTATTGTTAACAGCAATCCTTCTGGAAGTTTTTCGCTACGGTTATGTGGCTGGAGCTTTGATGTTGGGGACGCGCGGTTAAGCGATGCCATTTTAGGGGATGTGTGGCCCTATTTATTATTAAAGGTTTTCGGAAGTCGAGTTTTTGGATATGTTTTTTTTTGTGTGCCCTAGTTTTTTTTCTTTGATTATCTACTAAAAATGCAACTGTAAGAGTACAAATACAAGTCATTTAATTTATATCTAATTAACTACACGTACATACATAAACTCACGCCTTCTTCCTATCGGGGTAAGCAGAAATTATAGAACGCCCCCCGCATACTCCTTTTGCTTCGTTTGCGTTCATACATCTGGTCATACACGCACGCCGGATGCGAGTACTGCGCAACTGACCTTTCTGAAGAACACAATAATAAAAAATTATAACTTATAATTCCATTTTTCTCGTCAAACTGCTATTTATTATCGGCTACTAAGCTTTCCTAATTATCTCAAGAAGTTGGACTTGTAGCTTATGAGTTTGCGCCGAAAAAATACCATAATACCATAATAATATATTTATTTAAGTATTTATAACTTTACGATCAAAACTGATAGTGCCTAGTCCTTCTTTATTTGTTACTATCTTAGACAGCGACTCCCGCCAATCCAATCCATGAGTCTCTAAAGAAAACTCAAAGAAAATCTACCCTATCGTAAATATAAATACAACGTGAATGAAAACAGTACAATTGTCGAACAATCACAACGTGATCCTGGCAATTTCTCTTATATAATGAACGTTCATCTTCAGAAATAATTATCTTCACGGTTCCTCGAACGTCAATTTATTCGGATAAACACAATATGGGGAAACTGGAAAGAATGGAATAGTGTCTGGGAAAATTTTCGGATTCCCCGAAACGCAGAACTTACTCTCTTACACATGATTCTTGTAGATTGTATTTTTTATGAATGGTATTATGTGAAGTACTCATATTTAATTTATAATGTATGTTGATATAACAGCTTCGTATTATATTGGTTTGGTTTATGTTACCAAAGAATTAGTGGGTACCTAAGCTGTTTATAAAAGATCTGACTCTAAATTACGTGCAATTTTGTACACTTCTAAATAAAATAGCTTTGTTCTATACTACTAACTAAGAGGTACTGTCGCAAATCATATTTTAATCAACATACAACCTGACACTGACCTGCAAATTGCAAAAAACGCAAGAAAATTTGAATTTCACGGGCTACCTTAGCGCTTTCTCCTTAAAGTAATGGCGTATACCTGACAAAAAACAGTAAAGTGAATGGTAATTCGTGGGGAAGGTCCCCACGAATTACCATTCAAATAAATCTGTTTACTCACTTACCTACTAACTAGATGGGCACATTTATTTTAACACCCTAATTTCATATCACACTTTCAACTAAAATCCGAGAGTTTTGAAGCATCCATTCATCCATTGTAGTATATGTTTGAAAAACTCGTCTGCTCAGCACCGTAAATTCAAATTCAAATTCAAAAGTCATTTATTCAAACTAGGCTGAAAATCAGCACTTTTCGAACGTCAAAATTACATAAGACAGTCCCCCAAAAACGCCCACCCTTCACCACTTCCTAGTGCTTTAGCTGGGAAGAAGAAGTGGCGCAACAAACTCCCCAGCAGCACAGCTGTCTGAATAGTTAGAAGAACATGATTCTATACAATAGTAATAATTTACTTTACGCAACACAACGCACACTTGCTGCCGGTTGCTCAGACAAGATTAGTATGATCAATTTTCGAGGTCGCTAGCTGACCATATATTACAATATAATTTCATAAAAATAAAAAACAAAAACTGTGTAAAGAGTAGATTTCGTCAATAATAAACAAAATTTAAATTAAATAAATTGACTTATACAGTCAAATAAAATGAACTAAACAGTTAAATTAGTATGGAGTAGTATAGAGCTAGTCCCAAGCCTTTTTGTCGTCTAAGTAATCTTTAATTTTGTAGAAACCTTTTTGACATAGTTTGTGTTTAATAAATGATTTAAATTTATTGAGGCTCAGTTCTTTAACATGGATTGGGAGTTTGTTGTAAAAACGTATACTTTGGCACTTAAATGAATTACTAATTTTTTGGAGCCTAGTCCTGGGCACAATAAGTAAATCTTTGTTTCTAGTATTTATGCTATGAATGTCGCTGTGTTTAGAATATAAATTAATATTCTTTTTTACATAAATCAGGTTCTCAAATATATATTGAGATGCGACTGTCATGATATTTATTTCCTTAAATTTATCCCTCAGTGAATGCCTACAACTTAGGTTATAAATTGCTCGAATGGCTCGCTTCTGCAGCACAAATATAGTCTGAATGTCGGCTGCACTTCCCCACAACAAAATGCCGTATGACATTACACTATGGAAATAACTAAAATATACTAATCGAGCTGTTTCTACATCAGTCAAATGACGAATTTTATAGACCGCGTAGGCTGCAGAGCTTAGCCGCTTCGACAATTTGGTTATATGAGGGCCCCACTGAAGCTTTGAATCCAAGGTAATACCTAAGAACACAGTGGTGTCCACAAGATCCAATTCCGCCCCATTTACTAATACATTGGTTTTTACCTGCTGAACGTTAGGTGTCAGAAATCTAATACATTTAGTCTTTTTCTCGTTTAAAAGTAAATTATTAACACTAAACCAATGCACTATTTTAGAGAGAGCGTTATTTACATCGTCGGTAACTGTCTGTTGTCGCTTAAGCTTAAATATAAGTGATGTGTCATCTGCAAATAACACTATTTCGTGACTGTTCTTTACAAGGCAAGGTAGGTCATTAATATATACGAGAAATAAAAAAGGGCCAAGAATTGAACCCTGAGGAACTCCCATAGTGACAAGGGAACCCGGGGATCGCTTGCCGTTAACGTCCACTCTTTGGATCCTATTATCCAAATAAGAAATAATAAGATCCAAGGCAGTAATAAAGCAATGAACGTGAGTGAACTGTCAAAATGAAACCCATTGTGATCTATTGTCATTTTACATGACGTTAGTAACGTTATGACCCCACTGCCACCCTGATTTAAACATAGACCCCATTCGTAGAACAAGAGGTGAACTAAGCTAAACATGACACGTGTCACGTGTTGCTCCATTTTATCATTCTAGGAACACGTTCAAGCCCCAAATTGAAATCAGTGGGCAGGTAAATTCATTTTCCGCCATCAATACAGTGAAACGTTGGCATGATGATATTGTAATGACTATGTGAACTCAAATAAAAAAAATAAAAAACTAACAACAGAAAAAAATATACTAACAAAAGAAGTGAGAAATTTTGCATTCACGCGTGTTTTAGGTGTAAGAACTTCTAACTCACATGTAAAAAGGAACTTCTCACCAATTTTTTTAATAAAAAATACGCTATTATCAAATCAAAATACTAGCAGAGAGATCGATCTGCAACCTGTTACCATGGATTCAGTACATGGTTCTGAACACCCAGCATTGAAATCTTTATTCATAAAAACAAAAAAAAAAAAAAAAAATGAAATTATTAACATTAATTAGTCTGGTTTTCATATCTATTGGCAATCCGAGCAATAATTATAAACATTTTCATATAGTTTATTTATTAATCAAAAAATGATGGGCTGCGCAAGCCCAGTACAAAATCCTAATATAATATTGGTAAACTATTTTATAAACTCTTCTTAGTATCTACCTATGTATTTATTTTTATAATTTTTCTTCTGTCGATGTTTCCCGCCACCCTGTATAATGATAGTCAAAGTTTATTCTACGCGGTACAGCTGATATTAAAATGTATAACGACTCAGGAAGTCAAACAAAAGAAAGCTATGAGCTTTGGATAAGAAACTTAATTATTAGGTTTCTAATCATGAGATCGGTTCGAACTGATCAATAAATGATTGTGAAGCAGTTCCAGTTACTTCATCACTATTTGACGATTCAAACGTTTTTGACAGATTGCTGTCGTTAAGAAAGGCGTAACAAAGCGGTCCTTTGCAACCAAAATCATGATGTTTGTCAGAGGCTTTATTCGGCCTTGTCTGTTGCCATAGTGACTTTCTTAATGCCATGAATGGGGTGGACAAACAACGGCCTCCTAGCGAGATGTGTGCTTCTTCCTGGTATTGACGTTACATCAAAACATTGAGTTATTTTAACTAGAAATAAGAAGCGAAGTTTTGGTACTTTTCGATCATATTTGGTAGAAGAAATTTGAACGAATATGTTTCACTACGAAAATTATTTTAAACTTTCAAGGTTTATTACTACTTACAACTTATTTATCACTTAAGTACTAGTTTTTATGGTATGGTATTGTACGCATGGCGTACTACCCGGATAAAAAGTATTCTATATCCTAATAAAAATGTTTAAATATTTGTAAACGCACCATACAGGAGAAATACCTAGTGTGGGGCAAAAAAAAAAAAAAAAAAATTCAAACTCAGAAAATATCTCGAGCGTGACAATTTCAATGAATGTCCATGGTAAAAAGATTGAAGCAGAAAATAATAAGAGTCTAGATTTTTATTTCTGCACCCAATTTCGAAAAAGTTCTTCATTTATAAAACGTTATCACTAAACTAGTAGACAATCCTAGCTAATAGCAAAACTGATAATAATACCGCTACGCTGAGCATGAGCTACATTGAGACATTTACCTACTGATCATTTAGTAACACGATCTTATAATGATTTATCAATCCAGTAAACCCTATATAGGAACGAGACCTACCTGCTAGTTAGAAACCAATATGGTATATATATAATATGGTATATATATATAGCCAACCCACACTGGGCCCGCGTGGTGGATTACGGCCCACTCCCTCTCACAGAGAGGTGGCGTCCCAGCAGTGGGCACGTTATAGGCTGATAAATGTTATGTTATCGTATATCTTATCTAAGTCTGTCGCCATAGTTTTAGTTACTTTAGTTTGTTTATTTCCAAAAACTTAGTTCTACTTTACAATGTCAATGTGGCAACAATTTCAATTAAAGTAAAGAGATTAGCGTCTGTAGCCGAACTAGGCATAGCCTGTATTTCGGCTATCAGCACCATTTCCCTCGAGTATTATAATACAAGAATAGATGCCAAGCAATAGAGGCATACATAATTAAATCAGTACTACAGAAATACAGAATAATAGTTGATAAGTAATCTATAACAACAATGTAAACAGCATTGTCGTGTTTCGGCCCTTAGAGGTAAGATAGCAGTTCCTCTGTGGTTGAGGATTCCGAGTGAATCTCGCTTCCACCTTCGGCCTGAGCATCACTTCCCATCTGGTGAGATAAAAGCCAAAAGCACACCGATTATGGTAAAGAAAAAAAAAATGCCAGTCTTTTTAGTGTTATCCTTTAACCAGATGCAGCTGAATTCAAGTATTTTACATGAAGCGACTGCCTATCTGACCTCCACATGCCAGTTATTGGATAACATAATACCCCTTGGCAAGATTGGCTGTCAGACTTTCGGGCTTCTGACTCCGGTAACGACTGTAAACGTGGTTTCCGAGGTACGGAGCAGTTATGATACGTAATGAATGGTTATCCATCCTTGAACTGACCGCGGCAAACGTAACTTAACCTTCGATCGACCCGTATGGCTGTTATCATTTAGCCACAAGCCCTAGCCTAGCTTAGTTCAAAACCAACATGGCGATGTCTTTAGTGTCATTAGGTATTATGGTCTTGCTTCAGAGAGTAGTCAATCGAAACACCTTAGGTGCGCAACTAGATGCAAATCGTATGGAAATGTAAGGATTGACCAATGTTGATACTAGTTTTGCACCTAAATTGGTATGCAATGTAGGTCATGAAGTCAGAAAGTCTTCAGGAGCTTAAATTTTGCAGGTTGTCTTCAGCCGGTCTATTCTGTAATAATCTCACGGTGAAAACTTAGGTGAAGTGAACGTGAAGTGAGCTGTCATTCAACCTGCTGCCAGGGACTGACAGCTCACTCCGAGCTCACTTCACCTAAGTTCTCACGGTGAGATGGTTACAGAATAGCAATGCTGAAACCGAATAAAAAGGTAGAAGCCAAACATATAATATTTTAGTAAGGAACTTTTTGTTTCTATTGAAAGGTTTTTTTAAACCTACCGTTAGCAATAATTTTCTAATGACTCCAAAAGAACTGAGTTAATTAAAACCCACGGAATTTTGTCCCTTATACGATAGTACTCATATATAGATTTATATCTACTAACAATATAATACACACTCGCTGAAAGAATACATACCCTCACTTACACTTACACCACACACTTACTCAACTGTTATTGTATAATCTAGGTCATTTATTTTCTTTGTACTTAAATTATTGTCAGTTTTGTAATGAACTTTGAATTATAATATTGCGCTAGCAGAACACCTTAAATTGTTAACTATGAGTAGTGTTTGGGTCACCAAGATACAGGCTGTGCCTAGTTTGGGACCCGCTGTGTTATGTTCTCTATTCTAAGTCTTCTGTTAGTGAGAATTTCATACCATGCTAGGTTGTATATTTAAGAACTTTGTGTAAGCTAAATAAATGAATTTGAATTTAATATGATCTTTAAACACGCTTTCAGAAGGTACATTTCAAGTTCTTCTAACTTAATAGACAGCTGTGCTGCTGGGGAGTTTGTTGCGCCACTTCTTCTTCCCAGCTAAAGCACTAGGAAGTGGTGAAGGGTGGGCGTTTTGGGGGACTGTCTTATGTAATTTTGACGTTCAATGAGTGCTGATTCTCAGACCAATTTGAACAAATGACTTTTGAATTTTGAATTAAAAGTTTGGCATTTCCAGTATCCACTTTACATCTATTATCCAAAGCTTGGGGCATTGGCTTATACGGGCTTTGACACCGAATCCTTTGAACGTATAGATGATAGTCATTGATACAAAAGTTATACTGAATACCTTGTCTAACGTGACGGGGCCTTTTGTTCTGAAATTGGACCTTTAAGCTAGACAACAAGACATTGTTATCGATTATTAATTAGATTCAGGTATTTAACCTCGACGTGCCTAATAAAATTAATTATATGGTTACTCTGGTAGGTACCTATTATAACAGAGTATTTAATACTTTTCAATAATTATCTAAAAGGCGAAGAAAACCAAGCTTATGTTTTAAACTTTTTAAAGAATTATTTTGCCTAGTCTGGCAGATAAAGATATAGATTAGTAATTAATTGTATAGATCCCTAAAATAATCTTTATTCAACACATGACATAACATCACGCCTATTTCCTCCAAAAGGTTAGGCGTACAAAGTACAGTCACATATCAACAGCTATGTTTAAGTCCCATATACAGCTATTTTTTAGTCAAATAGGCATAAAACCACATCAAAGTTGGAAACTGCTTATAAAATAATTGCTCTCTTCAGATCGTTGCTAACAACACTAGTTATTCTACACTTTTAGGGAAAAAAATGTGTGAACAAATATTCGAACACTCGGCTTAACTTATATTTCTGACCTTTCCAAATCTTGCATTGGTTGCAATTTAAAATTTCAGCTAAAATTTTATTTAAATTGTACTTATGGGAGTAGTTTTGTTTTCAGTGAAGTTTTATTTACACTGGAGGTCAAGATTAGGACACCACCTTAGGTCAAGCTCAGTCAAGGGGAGGATAATACAATTATAGACCCAATATTACCAATTGGATGGATCAGAATAACACAGGTGCTCGTACATTAATTATTATAATATTAACCTTTAATTTACCAGGTAAAACAATTCTAGCAAAGAAGAAAAATCTTTTCGTCTTTCATTAATTTCTAACTTACTACCAATTACCATCACCGAACTTATTTTTACACCGATATTAGAGATGATAAAAGTATATTTAGCGCAAACACATAAGAACACCTAGAGATACACCTGCCTCATTGTGTGCTGAAATAATTGCTTAATCCCACACACCATATATCCCTAATTCCCTTCAAAACTCCCACATTCTCCAAAAATATGCAACACCTAACCAAAACATAAATTCACCTCCTCTACGTCATAGAGAATAAAATAATACACCTAAAGACATGTCAATGGGCTCTCGAAGCAAAGCCTTCAGGTCACTAGGCTTGCTCACGAGGAAGCGCGAAGGCGCTAGCGCATGAATAATTCATCAGAGCGTAATGAGCCGCGGGCAAGTATTCAGTCACACCGTACAATCACCGGCACATCAGTATAGTAAAAATTTGACAGCGTCTTTATCTCATAGTAGTAAGGGTGGTTTTCGTGCTACCACTGATCAGCTGTTGACTGTACACCGTACAGAAAATCTATGGAAGAAGAAACTTATAGCGACCTTAATGATTTTACAAAAAAAGAAAGTTTTCGTCTTTAAGATGGTGGGGTAGGGTCGGAGCAGATTTATGGGGGAGATTAGGATCTGGGACGGTAACTTTGGAGGGTTTATTAACTGAGATTAAGGTGTTTTAAAATCAACGGGTCCAAGACCTACCTACAGTTTGTAGTTGTTTTTTTATTAGAGAATAATCATTGACAACAGACTGATCCATTAGCAAAAGGAAGCCGTCGGTCATCCATTTAATTGACTACAATTAATAGACTTTAAGAAAACCTTAGGAAAATCCTCTGTTTTCTCTTAGTGACGCCTATTGTTTACCGAGTCACATGTCAATATTTTGGGCACATAACATAAGCTGTTTAGGCAGATATGTACCATCAAAAAAGTTCATATCTACATATACACCGTAAGGACTACTTCTGCTTGCAGCGCTCGGCCGCTATAGAACCGGGGTGGTAACAGATGTGGTCATCGTGTTCACGGGATTTTGTTTTCAAACTGCTTAGATATGAAGTTTTTCGATAATACCTGCCTATAGTACACACACATTTTACCAGTTATGTTTAAGTTATGGTATGCTTTACTCATTCTATTGGATAACTTTCAAGGCAGATAGTCTGGGGAAACTAACACATCTTTTAATGATTGCCAGCCTATTTTTCACATAAAAATTGTTTGCTCGTGGCCACAAAATAACTACCGTACATATTGATCCATCAGGTTAAGTTCAGTTCAGGCTGCGTTCGCGGACCTTTGACAGTCGTTACGGGTCGTCAGAAACCCAAAAGTCTGACAACCAGTTTTACCTTGGTAAGACTGGTTATCAGACTTTCGGGCTGACCTAATAACTGGGTAATATGGTTGTGGAGGTCAGATAGGCAGTCGTTCCATATAAAATACTGATATTCAGATGCATCCGGTTAGACTGAAAGCCGACTCCATCATAGTAGGGAAAAGTCCATTTAAAATAAACAAATGATTCCTTGAAAAAGCTGTAAAGAATACCACGACGACATCAATAAACATCGTAATTCCCTCATTCTGTGTCAGATCAAACATTATCAATGTATTCCACGCCAAATTGCTGTATATTGAAGACGAGTATCGTTCAATCAGTGAATATTGAGGGTACAACACCAGATGTTGCCGTCACGTACTTGTATGTGTTTCCTTTCTATAAAGAATATAATATTATTTCTAATAATGCTACCAAATATTGTAAGGAAGGTTTGATAATAATGGGATGACAGCTGTTGTTTCTTATTATGACTAAAATATGGTCTTCATAAAAGAAAATAGAAGTTTGCTTATTAAAGGTAGCAAATCATACGGATGAGAGTAAGCTTAGTGCTTATAAGCAAAGCTTATAACAAGCCACTGGTGAAGCAAATTGTTTAATTAAAAACGGAATGCGTTGTCGTTTATGCTTTTGGTTAAAATTACAATTAAGAGAAAAAGAATGTGACGTTGTGCTAAACGAAAAAGAAAGCTTATCTTGGCATTATCCAAAAGATAAGCCGACGCCAAAAAAAAAATGAAACGCCAAAAATTGGTGTCAACGTAATCTTTGAAAATTCGATGACATAGTTTTAAAATAAATATTCAAATTGGTGCACAAAAAATACTGACCCGGCTTGAATTTTTACATGAAAAAAAAAAGAAGGTACTACTGACCAAATAAACGTCAGGTCATCACGAAACCAATTAAAAATGGGGACTGTCCATTGAGGGAAAAAAATGCACGTTGAATAAAAAAGGTTTGATTAAAAAAAGGAGCCGTTAAAACACAATTACAATTAGAAGTCCCCAAAACTTTTTGACATCTTGTAAAATTAATAATAATTCAGCGTAGATTTATTTCGGGAAAAAATGTCAACCTTTACATCCCTGTGAAGTCGAACAAAAACACTTTAGCCATATCATTTGAAAGGTTCTCACCCAAAAACTATACTCACATAGTCTTAAACAAACCGTAAATGGCGAAAAGCCAACCCTCTTCATAAACACCCAGAAGGCTTTAAATATCCTTGACAGAAGGATTTTTCCTTCGGTTCGGGTATCACGTATGAACCATTACCATTTCTATTTATTTGTAGGGGGTCGTATCAACCCGCGTCAAGTATCGAGTGGCAACAATGTAGTCACGAACGCACACCACTTTTCTGCCACCGGACTTAAAATATATCCAAGGGTTTGTTTTTGTTCGGAGGTATCAAATGGAGGGTTGAGTTTTCGCAAAAAAAGAATGTTACTATAACTACCTACTCCACTCTTTTGAATCTGTATTTGCGTACAGACTTAAAAAGCTCAGAAAAAAAACTTTAGATTTTTGCAATACATACGAGGTCAGCCAGGCAAAAAACAACAAATTTGGAAAACCCAAAAATGCACGTCTCATAACTCTAAGACATACTCAATTAAACGACATTGAATAAAACATCCATTTTCAATACGAAATCAGGGGAAGCAAGTCTAAAGTGAATTAAAAATAATGATCTCGATATGTGGAGTATTTCGGACGTGATCGTGACCACACACGGGGTTCATACACACAGACGGCCATAGTTTTCTTTTTTTTCAATCAGTTTTTCCTTAATATAATACGAAATAAATGTTAATTTGTTATTATAATTGTGTTAAAATGATAGTTTGTACTGTTGAAGTACAAGTGCGATATACATTTAAGAGGCAATCAAAGTTCAAGACAGCACTTGTTTTTTAAATGCTTCGCGTTATGAGGCGCGTTGTGTTCCACGCGCGCCTCAAAGAGATGTCAGCAAATGAAGGGGTCCGATAGGACCGATGCCTGCCGGGGTTGCGGGAAAGTCCGAAAGGGATACCGTGGCCCCTGGCAAAGTACAGGCAATGGAAGGAACACGGGTGAGTTTTAGTCAGTAAGAGTCTGACACGCCCTTCCGCTCCATCCAGAGCGGGAGAAGTTATTTGATAATTTCCCATCCAAAAAAAAAAAGGCGTGCAGAAAATATACTAGTGGCAAAAAACATAGTGATAATAACAATTGACCGCGTCTCAAGGGTAGACCTGAGCGAACAAAAATGTTAATCACAATACTATTTTACGCTAAACAGGTTACTAAAAACAGAATAATAAATACATTCATATTATACTAAGTCCCCGTAATGTCCAATAAAAACTGCGTCAATGATAAAAATATTTTCGCCCAAGTCCTCCCACAAAATGATTTGAATAAAATAAAATCTTGTTCGTCCTCTATAAATTCTTCGAAGGTCACAAGAGCTGGGAAAATGCTCCACATAGAATTTATCACTTTGTTTTGCACGGATACCCGTAACCGTCAAAGAGATTTCGCAGGTTTGTTGATACTAAGTCCAACAAAGCTTTGTACTGAGCCCAAAAAGTTTAAGTGTTCACCAACTCCGAAAACAAAGTAAAATTTGAAAGAATAAAAATTCACAAGTAAAGTTAGGATTTACGAATATAAAAATGGTCATTAAAAAGCTATCACTTTTGTTACGTCTAGCTTATACGGAGCTGAGAAACTGAGAGAAGCAATCTTTTCTGGAGCGATTCCTATCGATTGACTAGAGCGGGCGTTGGCAAGTGTCCATTTGCGAGCCTTTTGTTATTCGAATTCGTTCCAAAAGCATGTACATGCCGCCACATACAGTGTTTTTGTGGGCGAAGCCAGACCGGCGGGATCGAGTTTTTTTGTAAACAGATATAAAGATTCTGCCCATTCGCATTTCCTTTGAGTTTTGACTTCCTGTCGGTAACACAATTTTCCTATCAACTTTTTTGAAAATGACTCTATTCCAGTTGCCCTCACTAATTACAACGTCGCCGGTCACCTTTCGGGTAGTAATTAATTTCGTTCGCACCAAAACGTGACTAGAATCTAAAAGAAGAATTTGTGGATATTGTTGACATTCTCGTCGAGGTTTCGTTAATTATGCCGTTCTGCCAAGCTTCGGAATTGTGTCAGTTAGTGAGATGACATAATTTGTGATGAGAGGATTTGGTTTTTCAGACTTTAATATTTATTATTTTGATTCAATATCTAGGTTTTCATTGACATACTCATCATCATTATGTTGGAAATATTTTGGTTTCAAGCAGTTACTGAAAACTGATTAATTGATTTGACCTTATCCTTTCAATCAACATGATACCAACGGAGGTTCTCATCCACTCACATGGCTCAATATTTCACAGCATAAATACAAATCTGTATAATCCAATGTCGAAAAACCTACACCAGCAGAAAATCACTTCAACATACAACATAAAGAAACCCAGGAAAATACCAATTACAAGAAAAGAAAGGCAAGAATCGTTTATTTGAGGTACTAAAACAGACACGGGCATCATGAAGCTTTGTTCAAAGCCAACGTCACACGTCGGCAAAGCGAGTGCGCAAATAAACCAAGCAACTTGTCCCGGAAACCACAGCACACTAGTTTTGAAATAAGTTCCACCCGCGCTGGAGTTCGTTCTAACTTAGTTTACTTTGGATGTCATTTGATGCGGTCCGCTTGACACGTGTTTTGGATGATATTCATACTATTTAGTTAGTTCTTATTTATTTTAGGTGTGATAACTGAAACTTACTTAAATTTTTCTATCTTCAGTTAACTTTAATCAGAGGAATAAAAAATTGCGGTTTGACAACTTTTGTATGGAAAATATGCCAGACCGATATTTTTTCTTTAGATATAAATTATCTGCCGATTGAAAAATCTGTCCTAAGAGTGTTTGAAAATCACACAATAAAAGGTGTCTCGGGTGCATTGGAACGAAATAAACTAAAGACTAAACTAGGAACGAAATGACAAAAAAAAACGCAGTAATATACATACGACAACGCATATAAAGACCCAGACTGACATACGTACGACAACGACACCGTACCCTAACGATAAATGTGTCGTGACAGTCAAAATGTTACACTTTTTTCGGTCAAGTTCTCGTTCGCCAAGTGTGCAGAGTATATGTGCGATATGGAACTTCGTTCCAAAAAATCAGCACAAATCCCAAAAAGTCCTGTAATATAATTACCCTCTATAATATCATCGGTAATTTTAATCGATTAATATCGAAGTTCAGCTCAATCTTGAATTTTGGGTGTAGCTATGGAAATCCTGAACTATGTATATCGGAAACTAAATAAAATCAATCAATCCGCTTAGCCTTTTCCCAACTATGTTGGGGTCAGCTTCCAGTCTAACCGGATGCAGCTGAATACCAGTACTTTACATGGAGTGACTGCCTATCTGACCTCCACAACCCAGTAACTGGGTAACATGATACCCCTTGGTAAGACTGGTTGTCAGACTTTCGGACTTCTGACGACCAGTAAGGACTGTCAAAGATCCACGAATGGCAGCCAGGACCAACGCATTAACGTGCTTTCCGAGGCACGGAGGAGTCTCGGTATGTAAAGATGGTCACCCATCCACGGACCAACCCAGGCAAGCGTAGCTTAACCTAATGGATCGACCCGTGCGGCTGTTATTACAACCCATCTCATCGGAAACCAAGTAGTTATAGTGATTTCATTTAATGAGACTTACTAATTATGTATACTACCTACTTCTCCTATCAATGAACAAAAATAATATATTATAATATAATAATAATAACGTCACACACGAGTGCAACGACCACCGCACAAACACAGTTTCATGAACAGACACACTCACCATCACAATATCCGAACACACCATCATCTCATCATAATTTAATCAATTTCCAGGGGTAGCACTTGGCCTTGGCCCGTACTACCCCATAAATCCGGCGCAACGCCGAGAACGTAAAAGTATTTAAAAAAAAAAATAATAATAAATAAAGTTTATTGTTCTTCTCTTACATAGAATTTTACAAACAATATAAAAAACAAACACACAAAACATTAGCGATAATTGTTGTGATCTATGCGAGAGACTGGTTTCTGTACTAGGAGACCTATATGACAGATTACCAGCCTCTCCAGACTCCGGACAATAGGTGACAGCTGTATACAACGTCAGTGAGAAGTAATAATTAAGAGGGAATAAGCTATGTGCAGTGATATTTTTATACTATCTCGATTTTGCTATTTCAAAATACAATTATAAACCTGTCATAACCCTTGTTCCAAACATTGCCGTTACCTAGTCGTTCCTATTCCATGTTATCAGGAGCATCTAATAGGTACTTTGTAAGTATCATTCAATGTTCTTGTAAGAAAAACAAATAAAATTTTGTCTCCAGCGGAAATACCCATCCGATGTGCACGACATATCGACTGTAACCCTTATCAAAAGTAGACATTATGGAGCCATTCGTCTAGCAAATAAAAAAATGACACGACAGACAACACCATTTCTTTTTGTTGTCATATTTATTTGAGCTTTGTTTCCTTCTATTATGACGTAACATAATATTACATGGAGTACATTAAAATATGATGCGGCAAATAAAAATTCTATACACGTGATATTAAGGAAATGAGAATGTTATAAAGCTGAAAAGGATAGAGATGAAGAAGATAAATTTTCAAAGTTATTTGGTAGGACAAGAGAGATTTCACAAAAGCGAGTAAATTACAATGAAACAAGGAAGCTTAGAGCACTAAACAAAACAAACCGAAGCAGAAAATACTACGCAAACAGTAATGAACAATGAACATCTCAGTGCATAGTTTAAAACTAACTAAACAGTATCAGGAAACTCAAACAGACGTAGGCGCGTTCTTGCGCTCAAACAGGATGTAGCACGAACGATTTCGTCAAACAAAATTCAGTATTCTGTGCACACGTAGGAAAATACAATAATTCGAACGTGTCCAACCGATTTGTCGCATTGCAGACTTTGGTTTGGAGAGTTTTCAATATTTCCCTATGCTTAGAATTGAATTTTGTTGACCTATGTTGTTCGATGTTTGACTTTTACGCCGACAGCAACTTACTGCTCCGGTGTTCCTACTCGTAGTTGGCCGACTACGGTTACGAGCCGAGTTTTATTTCGTTTTTGTTGATGAGAATTTGGCCAGTTGTCAAAATCAGATTGCGGTCGATTCAGTGCGAGAGATTTATTTTGGATAGGTGTGTAATTTTTTTTGGAAAAAAATATGTTGTGCTCATAAAATTCTTGCTTTATTCACTTGGATGAATATTTTCTACCAATAATAATAATTTAAGCGGTATTCATTATATAATTTACTTTAAATGTTTCAAACTATACATTTATACTCTAAACCATGCTAACAGTTTTACTTATGAAAGAGAGATGTCATCCACATAACTAGGATGCAATTCTACCTGATGAATACCAATCTTCAAATCTTACGAGTAACAGGCTGTTATTTGAATCAATTTAAAAAATAACATAAATTCTAAAGTATATTTTCTTCTTTCCAGTGGCTTCTCAGTGGTGGCACCAGAAGTGGCAGTTCCAGGGAAAACAACTGCCATTCTAGTCACTCTTCATGGAAGAGCTGGTGATGAGACCTTAGATCCTCTCAATGTTACGGTGAGACTTGAAACTCAAGACGCCAACAATGATGTGAAACTGCTGACCACTGCCAGTCAAATGATTATGGGTAAGTTTTAATGAAATATATAATGTGTAGATCTGTAACGTGATTGATGAAAGTCCGGAGCGAAATCAAAATTATTTTAAAGAAAGTGTGTAATACAAAGAAGACAAGACGGATATATAAATTTTATGTGAAAGTATATAATAGAGAATGCTCATTTAATAGTATAGTAAAGTTCATACTAATTCCATGATGCCATGATAGTAGTATTTACTTATTCCATGCTGCCATGTCATTATTCTAAGGTAGCCATCTTGTTCTATTCTTTGGGCGACCGAGCTCTACTCGGGTGAAATACGGAGAAAATGAATTTTCCCAGATATAAGACCTAGTTAAATCGATTTTTCGCCCCCGTAAACCCTTATATTGCAACTTTCATCAAAATCATTAGAGCCGTTTTCGACAACGTGATTACAAATATATTGGTATATATACATATATACAAAGATTGCTCATTTCATAGTAGGTATAGGATATAGTAATATCATTCAAATAGTAGGTAACGTGTTCTTAATTCTTCTCATTAAATTCTTAGAAGCAACTTATAACTGAAGAACATAAATAGTCTAATTGATACTACTTGAATACAACATAATACTTCCTGTTTTCTCTCTTGAATCAGAATGGAAACACTGAGCTTCCTCTTTGTATTCTCAATGCAACAATAAAGATATTCTGAAAGCTTTCAAAGTAAAAGGTGCATTTTTCTATAAAAAGGTAAGATTTATTATCAACTTCGAGTCTCTCTAAGGTTTTTCTTATTTTTTGAAGGATTGTTATTTAAAAAACTCAACTTGGATTCTTCCATGGCTATCTTTGTTGCAGAATAATGAAATATCCTTTTATGATTGGGTTTTTTGTAAATAGGTATTAATATTATACATAATGATAACAATGAATTGGCTATGAATATGTCAGTTTAACCGCGGGAAGAAGAGAAAATGTGGACAGCTGGCAAAAAACCATCGTAATAAAAATGGTATTCGTTAATTAAGGATAATTGAAAACAAAGTCTCGAACACTCTATACCACTCAATCGTTTTTATGTCAAAGTTATTCTATTGGTAGAAATACTTACGATCAGAACGTAATAAAGCCATAAACTGGTGAAACAACACCCACGCCAAAGCTTATATTAAATTCAGAACACGAAATACTGACAGCCAATGATTTCCAACGAACAGCCGAAAATAGACACATTCACTCGGAAATACTTATTACAAGGTTTTTTATTGTTAGATCGAAATGAAAACTGTCGTAAAATCTAATAATAAAATTGGAAGAAACGCCTTCTAATATGATTTCGATGCTTCGATCCTGCAGAATCGTGTCCCAGATTCTATAAAGTTATTACTACCGTAGTAAAAATCTCATTTCGTTCAGCAGACGGCGCTATTGAAAACTCGACTTATTGCCAAATAGATATAAACTGTGCTCAAAATACACGTACCCGGAAATATTTTCCTTACAAGTGCCCCAAGTTATTGATATTTCGCCAAATTGTAAGCTAGTTTGGGACTCGAGAAATATTTGCCCGTGAATGGGTTTGCGCTTCATTTTATTTACTGACTGTTTTACCGTGAAAAGGCAAAATCTTGGCATTTTCAATGCAAATAAAAGAGGAAATTACCTACATAAAAAAACTGAAGCCTTCTTCCCTTGGGGGTATGCAGAAACTACAGAAGGCCACCTGCTACGATCCTAACATATTCCTTTTGTCTCGTTTATGTTCATACATCTGGTCATACACATACACGCACGCCCTCGAGGAAAAAAGAGGAAATTGTCATGTTTATTTCTGTGCCCTTTTTATCATTATTTTACATTCATGACAGTTCAATTTCTAGAATGATCCTAAAACAAATCAGGTCATGTTTAAAGACTGTTAGGATTTCTTGAGGCAAATAAACTTTTTTAACTTGATCAAACAGGAATTGAACGAAGCCTATGAAAAGCTTCAGTAGCCAATAATAAATGAGGTCATAAAACCCGAATCCAAAAATCTTTTCGACGTTAAAAAAGACTTTAATTAAATATCTCATTGTAAAGTCGTAACAGTTTGTTCGCGTTTCCGAAGTCACTCATTTTAAGACCTCTATAAAATTTATCTTCCACATATTACTGTACCCGTTGCACATCGTAAAGCCCTGTTATAATATCATCAACTAAACCGAAGTTATAATTCGAAAACTTTAAAGGCCCGTATAAAACCATATATCTTAAAGTATACACGAAAACACACTAGATATTTTTGTAGTAAGTGAATGCACAGTGGGTAAAGGATTCAGAATAAATATCAATTTACGATGTCTGTGGGAATCATAAAGACATTTGGAGTACTCGACGCAAACTTCAACCATTCCACTATCATGAAATGGTGGTGCTCTCACTAAAGTTTTGCCTCTTAGTGTCGTGTCCCGTATTCCTTTTGTTGAGTTTTAAATTCATTACTCCAGTTACCTTCCTTTTAAATTTTTGTAGTTGTACTAGCTAAGTGCTCTTTATTTATCTTATTTATTGCTGTAATGATGTGGAATTACAAGGAAAATAAAATGGTGCTTTCATAGTCTCCCGTTACTAATGTGAAAAATGTTTTCTTTATTTTTTTTTAATTCACAACTGGGAAGTTATTATCAATGTCAGTAAAAACGGACGTTTTAATAATAGTTAATATATATATGATAAATAAGCTGATATGGCGAATAAAATTATCATTTTACTGATATCAAGGACATGGCCTGATAGAAGAGCGAAAACCAAGTCAAAAGAAATACGAAAATAAAATAGAATTTACGGCAAAAGGTGACATTTCAAGTAATTGTAGATAAACAATCTCGAGCACATTCATAATATATGTCTAGATAATAATAATAATAATAATAACTTTATTGATACTAAAAACCTTTGATTACAATAAGTAGTAAATGTAAATGTAGGTTACAAACAATTAGTTGTAATAAGGTGTCTGGAATGGTGAAAACCCTGCCTCCTAAACTAGGGGAAACCTGTGCCTTAGGAGACAGTGTTCTACTGTTACTTCGTGCACAAATAGTCCTTTTCATCGCACCTTGTTCGTAGTGAACCTAATTAAATACATGAACGGTGTTATCAGAGAAATAATAGTGATGACAATAATAAAAAGAAAAATTAAAAAAATAAAAATAAAAGGGGAACAAATGAAAATTTAAATGAGGAATATGAATATTTAGTTCGTTACATTGCGTGTGTAAGTTTGCATGTGAGTGTGAGTGAGTGCGCGCGTGTGTGTGTGTGTGTGTATGTGTATGTGTGTGAGTGTTTATGCGTGTAAGTGTTGTGTATGAATGTTAAATAACTACTAACATTCACAATTATGTTTGAGTGGAATGATTTTATATTACAAATAATTTGGTTTAAGCGTGTTTGACTACAGGCGTAGTGAAGTGTGATTGTACGGATAACGTCGGAAGTGCCATCAAACAGTGCCATTCTTACAAAAAATGTGATTGATGAAATCAATGAGCATAAATATAGTAATATTAAATAGTTGTACAACAATATTTATTTCCTTAAATAGACACGAAATTAAAATGGAATTTACAGTAAAAGATGACATTCCAAAGGCGAGCAGCATGAAATTAAACTCCAAGTGGCACACGGCTCGATAAGTAATTTAAGTAATAGTAGAGAAACAATCTCGAGCACATTCATCTATGTCTAGATAACGTCGGAAGTGCCGTCAGGCGTGTCGCTGCAGTATGCCAGCTTTTACTGTCGTTACTTCAACGTGGAATAAAGTTCTATCGCGTTCTACGTGTTATATGACCGTAGTTTGTGGTTCCTCTGATTTAACGACTTAAAATTTTGTGTGTTTTGGGTTTAAATATTGTGGCGTGATTAATTAGTTTGAGGAGGAAGTTGATTTAATTTTTAAATAGTTTATTTTACGTACGTTGAGAAAATTGAAGTGATTTCTAGCTTTATCTCTAGCAGGTGAGAAGATACCCTGATACATACAGCAATTACTCAAAGTCTCATAATAACGATAATTTATCAATCTTATCATGAAGAAAATTTTAAGTCTTGTTTTTTTTTTTTAACAGTTCTTCAAAAATATTTTTTTACTTAGATCTGTTCTGTTCTTGTTCCAAAGTTTCAAAATACTGTTTTTACAAAACTTCGTTTCCCATAATTTGGTTCAAAATTTATCCTAAACTGTATAATACAGCCGGTCATGATGGCCCAGTGGTTAAGGCCTCGCCTCTCATGCACGAGGTTGTGGTTTCAAATCCGGGCAAGTACCAATATGACTTTTTCAATTCATATGTACTTTTCGAGTTTATCTTGGACATTACTGACATCGGTGAACGAAAATATCGTGAGGTAACCTGGACTATAGTTATTTTAAGTCTGAAATCACAAACCCGTCTTGAGCAAGCGTGGTGATCAATGGTCGTGCCTTCTCTGCATGAGAAGAGGCCTTTGAACAGTAACAGGCTGTTATACAGACCTGTTTAACCAAAATATAGTTCAAACTTAAAACGAATTACATTCAAAGCTAACTTGACTATCCTTTAACACATAAAATAGAAGTGAGTTCTCTCGTCAAATAAAGTATCGTCTAAGTATCTCACTTAAAAAACTATAAACTAGAATGAACGTAGTCACCTAAATGAAAGCGAAGTCTTGGGTAACCTTAGTAAGACAAATAATATCTAAGATTAGACGAAACTTTAGATTAGATAAATGAACGCGATTAGACACGTAACTGGCCATTAGTAAGTAATGGATTTCACCCCTTTCTTTTACTTAGATTGAGTTAATTTATTGAATAAAAGGGTGAAAGGACTTCAAGTAAGTTTCTAAGTCTTTTCTTCTTTTGAAGTTCGCAGAATTTTGAATGAAAGTAAAGATGTTAGGTTTGAATATACGAGTAGCACTTTCGTAATTACCGAACCAAAAGTATTATACCTGCATATGAAAATTAATGGGTTTAGTCTTTCAAATGAAACCGATCACAGGTTTAAGGCATGTTTTGAATTTTATCGGATTTTGACAAACAATCAGGACATGAGTTTTCAAGTAAAAGCCTGGATAAAATAGTTATGGTTACACGATTTCCAATGTTACATAATTATATCGACTAATTTTGATTTAAAACTAATATTGCCTTTACTGAAAGACCTTTACTGGAACAAAATGCCATTCAAAAAAAAATCCTGATTAACAGAACGACCCAGTTTTAAACTTCCAGTTTACGAGAACCAGGAGGCTAATTATAACACTTTATTTATCGCTACAACTGTAATTAACAGAAACCGTTGAATTGTCCATTGTTGAGCTGATTGCGAACCAACCGCTTATCGTATAAAATGGGAATATTGTTGCAAAGTGTTGCCATTGCGTCACGGGTTTACGAGTTACGTCTGCGACATGTATGGAGCTCGTTGCAGTTGGGTCAAATGTCCGTATTCTGGCAATTTCACTGCGCGTCCGGATAAGTTTTAAATTGCCTTAGATTATGTTGCTTTGTTCTTCTGATCTATTTTATTGAATTGGATCTAGGTAGTGCTATAGTATTGCTCTAAAGAAACATGTTTAGAAACTTCTGTTTATACTTGTTTTTGCGCTTGAACTCTTGAGTGGAAGGCAATGGGGTATTTCTGGCAGCACTTTGACGTAAGGTCCAGCAGTGCTATTCTGTAACCATCTCACCGTGAGAACGTAGGTGAAGTGAGCACGGAGTGAGCTGTCAGTCCCTAGCAGCAAGTGGAATGACAGCTCACTCCACGCTCACTTCACCCAAGTTTTCACCGTGAGATTTTTACAGAATAGATCGGCAGGAACCTGACAAAAGTGTCAAAGCGCCTATTTGTTTTTTTGTCGTAACTGAATGATGAACGAATGAATGAAACGTACGATTAACGTCATCATATATTTTATATTCATTGTCGATATGGAAGATCTCTTGCCGAAGTGGCGCCACGTGATGGCGTGAATTTTCATGAAAACCATCATTAGAAGAAGTGGAGAACAATTTTATTTTGTGTGTTAGCCGAGTTATGATTTCGTTTTTTTTCTTTTTTCCTTGACTATAATCCTTTGATATTTAATATCTGATTTTGTTTCACTGTCAAAATCATAGAGATCTTAATTAACGTTGCAATAAGGTTGCTGTTGGCTTGCTGCTATCGACAAGCCTATCAAAATTACAATGATTTTTATTTACGTTGCAATAAAGTTGCTGTTGGCTTGCTGCCATTGACAAGCCTGTCAAAATTACAATGATCTTTATTCTCGTTACTGTTTTAAGCAGTGGTGGCCCAGTGGTAACAACCCCGACTTACGAGGTCTTGGGTTCGAACTCAGGCAGGCACGTAATAAGTTTTTTACTAATCATTCGGCACCGAAACGGTATCGATTGTAATTGATTTATATTAAAATTATTATTCCCATGCCGATTTTGGCTCCGGTGACTATTTCTTTTTCACATCCACGCAAAACGGCCATCGCTCAGCATAATGCTGCGACCCTATGCGAGACAGAGCCCCAGCGCTGGTTTTCAGCGACAGCCGGCGTTGCGTTATGACGTCAACCAGTGCAGCATATAGTGAAATAACAAAATCAAAAATAAAAATAAAATAAATACAATACGAGGATGTGCGGCTAATGTAGCCTCTCTTGGCGGTGAACAGTACGTGCACAGTGCGGACTCGTTAGAATACCATTTTGGTAATGGTATTGTAATTATGTTGGAGGGTTGCTTAATTAATTTACGACCAGCCTCCGGTTACTGAAAGTCTGATTGAACTTTTAATCTACTGTACATTTTTACGTTAACTCTATAACTATGATTGCTTTAATTTTTTATCCGACTGCCAAGGAAGGGTTAAGTTTTTCGCGTGTATCTTGTATGTTTGTTTTGTAAATTTCTTTATTACCTCGTATCTTCCAAACGGTTGGATGGATTTCGAGAGTTAAGGTATCGTTATATTCGTCTTAAAAACCCAAGTGTCCAGAAATAGGTGTTTGATTTTATGGTATTGCGGCGGACAAACCAATAACCTGAAAATTTGGTGAAACTTCTGTTTGTTCGTCGACTGCGGAACCATAAAATTCTATAGATTTCGATTTCTATAGATGCTTTTTTCAGTTATGTGATTTTGCAGTCTGTTTTTTTTTATTTTTATTATTTTTTATATTATATTATTTTAGTCGACTCGTTCACATTTTCATGTGAACGAGTCGACTATCTTTCGATACCAGATACGATTTGATGACGCTTTAAAAACCCGGGAGTTTCTGTGGAGTTTATTATACTAGTCTCTCTCATGATGAAGTCCTATAAAAACTTGGTAAATGAGCAGGATGAATAAGAATTTGTAGTACAATCTAGTTTGAGCTTGTTTGTCGTGGCTACGAGTCTGCTTCCTTCTTCATTACGTCTGTCTTTCGCCGTGAAAAAAAGTTAGGAATTGTCTTTTTATGCTCGCCGTTTTCAAAGATGCCTGTTATATTTTGTTCTGTAGAATAAATGCCATTGGAATTGCATTGATTTTACTTTTTTTTATAAATATAAAAAAGACAATATTATGTCTTATTGTCAAAATTAACTAGTAGTACTTATGTGGATTTTATTATTATTGAGACTAATTCTGTGGATTTTTTTTATTTAAAAAATCCGAATAGTGATGTCAAATGCAGTATATTTTTCTAGAACAGACGTTTAACCGTATCATTCCTGTGTTCCATGAGCCGCTTAATTTCTCAGGGTAAAAAGACATTAAAGACATTAAAGTTTTGCGGTTTAAAATGCGTCTTATTGTATCCCTTTTTTACGGTCTCATTACTAATAGGGAAGTACATACGTAATCGGCGGATTAGCTTTCCTATCTGTTAGTCTGTCCAATGTCGTACTGCACTTGCGTGACGACACTATCGTGCCCAAAGCGCACTAATGTATAATAAAAAATAAAAAATAAACTCTCAATTTATAAACTAATAGGGTTAGTTTACTTACCCTACTTAAAGTCAAACAGAGTCTTAAGCCATGGCTATTGTCTTTGAACTATGACGAAACAGAGAAGGTTATCATATCTATTTCGTAACATTAAAACCCCTCCTGTACAATCATTGACACACACACACACACACATACACCCACACACACACACACACACATACACCCACCCACACACACACACACATAAATACACTCCCCACTCACACACACACACACACTTCCACAAACAAACACTCACAAACTCGATGCAAGCTTCTTCTATCCGCTTTATCTTGTTACCATATTCTTTTTATTTTTGTTAATCTTATTGCATAAGATTCTGTAAGATCTCCTACTGGGAGGGGGCACTGGCTCTTGTAACACAGGTCTACCACGTAGCACAGGAGACAGGGACTTCACACTATTTTGTAACCACTCTCTTGTGTAATAAAGATTAAAGATATTGAAAAAAAAAAAAAAAAGATTATTATTGATACGAATACATTGAGTTAAAATGTGGCATGACGTCACTGGCCGGTCGATTTTATACTGAATTGTGACGTAGCGAGCCCCCACTTCCCAACTTTAATGCGTTTTATCTAAATGTTTTTTTATTAATATGATAAAGCAAAAAATACGTGTCTAATATTTTTTTATTATCTTACCGATGGACTAAATTAAAAAACATCCCTATTGTATACACTCACCCATAGAAAATACCTATGTACTTTTATATACAAAAACCGTTAACGAAATAATTAGGACAAAGTAAGAATTATTATTCTAAGTGGCTGTGAAGAGTCTATCAAGTAAACCTAATTAAGGCTAGACTAAAGGTAGCCTTATGAAGTTGGTCTTCTTTACCAATATTAGAACTGAGCATTTGGTTCGTCGTTTGCAAGTAAGTTCAGAAAATAGACAAAGGGAACATTTTTGTATAACGCGAGAGGTAAAAAATAAATAATATAGCTCTTATCCTGATGAAAATGTAAATGGGCTCATTAGATCCTGTGATATGTCACAAAAAGGACTGTGTATTAAACCTTTGTGCCGCAAATTTCTTTTTTTTGTCAAATTACTTTTGGCAATGGATGTAATTTAGAAGATAGGACAGTTAAATATACCTATGTAATCTAATTTTTATTTTAATATTTCGTGCCTTTGCTTTTTTCTACATTGTTCCATTGTTTTCTTTTTATTTTAACAACACTGAAAAATAAAGTTTTTAACGCATTCAAGGATACTGATCGAGACACAATAGAAGTTTAATGTGTTAAACGCATAGACCATAAATACTAATTAAACTACCTTTATTATAGGTATAATGTACATACAATTTATACTAGCATAGACACAGACGTTCACTCTATCTCAAATAATGATCAAAGTCAAAGTCAAATAACTTATTTCAATTAGGCACAAAAAAGGCACTTTTGAACGTCAACATTTAAATAATAATTGATTCTAATTGCCCCTTCTAAAAGGTAGTTTTACGGTTTTACGGTTTTAGACATTTATTTTCTCAAAAGATTTTACAAAATCACTTACAGAGAAAATACAATTTTTTCGTATGGAGAAGAATGGGCAAGAAACTCCACCGTTACTCTTTTAAAATATTTTCACAATATCTTGTATACATCAATTATATAATTATATGTGAAGACGATGCACCTAGAATAAGATTACTATACCACGTTAGGTAAAAATAATGAAAAATTAAGGAATGACAGATAAATTAATCATGTGATAAATGCATGGTGCTCACATATTTACAAACATTGTAAAATTATACGATATTCCTAGCATTTTTACAAGTAATATAACTCAGTGTGTGAGTTCGAGTAATCACAGAATGTAAAACCAATATTAAAAAAAAATATATATATATTATACAATTAAATTAGCAACCAGTTAGATTTTGTCTAGATTCTAAATTGTCCTATGGAGCAGGACCAGCATGTTTCCAAGCATTTTTATCTTGGATATAATCCTCTAATTTGTAATATGCTTAGCGTTGTATTCATATTATTATAGTGGCGTATACATATTTTGGTTGAGATGGACGAATTGTATTTGGCTTTTTGAATAAAGATTAAAGATTAAAAAAATATATATATATGTATATAAAACGAAGAGACGCGCATTTCGAAATCCAATCAAAAACTGACAAAAACGCAAACCTACCTCCATTATTCGAATCCCTTTCTAGCTCAAAATCAATACCCGGCAAAATGAAGTAGGTTCTATCATTACGTTAAACCTACCATTCGGAGGAACTTCCTAAATCAGTGTGTTAACGCTCAAAGCGATTGGCAATCCCCTCCAAAGATATCGGATCCTGGCCTAATGAATCATGATTGCAGCGCCGATAGTGTTGTGAACGCATGAAAGCGATGTCGATAAATACAGATATCGACATGTGTTTGTTTCTGTGTATTTTAGCTAATTAGATATCGATGTATTTGTGTTGTTTGTGATGATTCTTAAATATATGGGGTTTTGAGTGGGGAATTTGACGATTATATTGACGCTGGTAAACAAAGAGAAAAAAAATACATGGTTTAATTTGCTAGTAGTTACTTAAGACACAGTGGAATAGTTTAATACCTACAGGCAATCTATTATTACTAAAAACATAATTACCGATCACAAAAGTTATGACCACGGACATCTGATGAGCCTATAGCTTCATTGCAAAAAACGATGAATAATATTCAAGACTGCAAGCGCTGATATTCTCCGCCCAGACTTCCTTCCCAAACCGATTACGATTCATATTCAATTCGTACATCAGGTGTTAATGCTTCAAAGCGATAGCTAATTTCATCTCAAAGAAATCCGATTTGCTCTGCAGCAGCTAACGAAGCGAGCCGTCGGTGTCAGCTGTGCCATCTCATCAGATCATACGGAAAAATTAGATTGCACGTATAGCAAAAGGAAGATGTTCTTGTTAGGCTACTCGTTATACTCTGCCGTATTATATGTAAACGTACAAGCAAATATGGAAGCGAGAGCGAAGAAATTTGTTTGTATAAGGGACGTATTTGCCGTGACGTACAAATGCACAGTTTTATTTGAGAGGAAATCGGTTTTGCTTGGAGATAACTATCTCCAAGGTTGGTTTCATGATTGTGTGAGATCGGAAGTAGTTTTTTGGAAACGTTATTGTATTGTTACGTTCAGTGACGTCGTACACGTCATGAGCTATTAAAAAGAACATGTTGTAAAAATGGAGACGGGCGAACATTTTCGATATGTAGGTAAAATTCTTAGTACAAGAGTTTTACCGCAACAAATTTTTTGAATTACTGTACGAATTCAAGATTACCTGAGTCAATCAATCTGTCTACCCTCCCAACTATGTTGGGGTTGGTTTCTAATCTCCAGTCCAGCGGATGCAGTTGAATACCAGTATTTTACATGGAGCGATTGCCTCCACAACCCAGTAACTGGGTAATCCGATACCCCTAAGATTACCTAGTTCGATAAAATATATCTGCCAAATAAACAATAATTACTAAAAACAGAAAAATTATGTATACCGCCAGATCTATCAAGGTATGTATTATAGGTACAGGTAGATATAATAAATCCATCAATTTATGAATACTTCGGTCGCACATTGCAATCATAACTCTAGTCTGATTGACTTCAAACGCCAGGGGAAAATGGCGGCTCACATTAACATATAAACCGATCTCTCACAGGAAAACTTTTGATTTAAAAGCAACAATTTTTGCCGCAAAAACGTAGATATGAAATTATTATTATTGGATGAATAAAGTTAATAAAACCTACCACCTAACAGACAACGATTATTTTCATTTTTATTCCGTTCTATTTTTGCACGTTTTTCTATTTTGTATCGGAAAAAAGAAATCTTACATTTCCACCGACTTCAGAAAGTTAATAACCAACCATTCAAAATATATTTTCGCTAGCAAATAAAAAGAAAAAAGAAAAACAGTTATACAGAAAATATACAAGATATTAATTCAGTTTTTCACGTCACATACAAAAAGGAAGTTTTTTATTCGTCCAATCGAATCGCTTCCTGTGCTCAGACTTGAATGCCTTTGAGCACAAACCCTGCTTGTTTGTGCGTCCGAACAAAGCCAATCTCTCAGATTTCTATGCAAAAGACTTCCTCTGAGCAAAATATTACGTACTATATTGTTAGTCTGTGTCATGGAAATTTTATATCGCTGAGTAAAGAATACTGAGTAGCCAGTTGAAAAAATTCAGTCCTTTTTATTTAAAATATAAAAGTGTTCTATTCCGACACCCCGTGTTTCTTTTGAAGTTGCTCTCTCTGTAAACTTTTCGACCTACATTTATTTTTGAGGAGCGAGTGGAAAGTTATAACATGAATCTTTTTTAACGTTTCGTCTTTCTAAGTTCAGCTGTTACAATTATTTTTGGACTCATTATAAAAATTATGAAGTTAAAAATAATTTAAGATAGAATGCAGAACTGTCTTTGTATTCTATCTCATTTATTTTTAACTTCATATTTTTTTTTTATTTGAGATTTATTAATATAATATATATTGGGTTCTATAGTATTTTTCTTTTTTATGAAATTATACACCCGGACTCCGTGCATTTTCATATTTTGAAGCCATTTTTTTAAATTCATATACGAGGCTGACTTTCTGGCGATCATTTCGGTATCAGCATTGTTTCAAATTTAAATTCACGAATTTGAAAAATAAAAGAAAATCGGAGTTTGGTCGCTCTTAAAAAGAAGCAACAAGCTTGGATTAGAGCATCATCTCTAAATCAATAGTTATTTCGTTATTTGTTTTTCATAAAAAGAGTATCGAAATTGTTTTTCCTTATTTTTTCATCCATTCTGACATTCAAATTATGGATACTGCACCTGAAGTAGCCGCGCAAGCTGTGGCACTTCTTCAGTCTGGGCTTAGTCAGCAAAACGTAAGTGCACAACTTCATGTACCTAAGTCGTTCTGCCGTTCAAAGAATTTACCATCGATACCGATGACGACACGTTTGGCACAGTGGCTAAGTGATTGACTGCTGCGCTGCGTGTCGCGGGTTCGATTCCCGCACGGAACAAATATTTGTATGACCTACAATTAGTTGTTCCGGGTCTGGCTGTTTGTGTATGTGAGTTTAAATGTTTGTAAACGCACCCACGACACAGGAGAAATTCCTAGTGTGGGGCAACGTTTTAAAAAAAAAAAAAAAAAAAAAAAAAAAAAAAAAAAAAAAAAAAAAAAAAAATACCTGGAGACTGGCGGCTTCTAGCGCTCTCCAGGAGGACCACGAAACCGGGCCACTACAACATGACAAGATCGGTTTACCTTTACCACCAGCCTGCATAATGGTTACCTGACCTCAGAACAGGTCCATGAACAACTACGAAACTTTTCTCTTGAGACACGCGAAAAGATGACTTTGCAATTAAACTGTTAAGTATTTTTTTGTATTCCGATTTCAAATTTGGAACAATGACAATGACAAAATGATGGGTAGTGAGCGGCTTCAAAACCGCATTCTTTTTTCTATTTATAAAGATGAAAGACCTTTAAATAAAAATATGCAGGGTTGCTCGATTCAGGTGTAGTTTTTAATCTCTATTGAACTCAAGTCAATTTTGTTTGTAAATTTTTATTCATCATTGTATAAACTGTTTATTATTTAATATTATAAAACAATATCTAGCAACCAGATTGCTAGTTTTTGTTATTACAATAACTCTCTTTATTTGTAACTTCACAACAATTTGTAATTTTGCATAGTTTAAATTAGGCAATTTAAACAAATTGCTTCAACAGTTTACGCCAAACTTTTGAAGTAGCAGCAGAAAAAATAAACCAAATTGACATCTGAACTGCACCTTGTAAATAAAATACGTTCAGAAAGGCTCCAATTTTCCGGCACATGGACAGATTTGCCTTGCTAGTAGAAACTTGGCAGCCGATGTAGACTGAACGGTATTTTTCACTTGAAGAAATGGCTTACCTCCAACGTCAATATTAAAAGAACTGATTATACAGTACGGAGTAGCTTAAATATGTTTTTTTGTATGTTTGTAAGATTGTTTGTTTGTTTGTTACGCTTCCACGCTAAAACGGCTGAACGGATTTATATGAAAGTTGACACATGGGTAGACCATGACCTGGGTTAGGACATAGAATACTTTTTATCCCGATATTCCCACGGGATCGAGATATATCCGGGTGAAAGCGCGGGGCTTATCCAGTGCTAATTAAAAGGAGTATAAATTACGCGAATTTTGTAGGTAAATGGATAGATGGATGGATGGATAGTTAAAGTCTCTGCTTTTCTATATGCATTAAAAAAAAATATAGGCATGTATTTAATAGAATCCCACCGGTTCCCATTTTGCTAACCATAAAATATTATTGAATACTCTAATATAATGAACGCGCCTCTTTTTGTGAACCATAAATAATTCCTGATTTGGGCTCCTAAAAATACTAAATAGCCAAGTAAATGCGACCAACTTGCGTACTTGACCAACTGCAAAAAGCTTGTTTGGGTTCGTTGGATTTGTCTTTACAAGTACCTTTCAAGTGAAGGTAATAGAACAAATTCTAATCCTGCAAAGTACAAAATAAAATTTAAGTAAAAATCTTTTTAAAAATAAGCTTAAAATTCAAATAAAACTTACGTTAACATGGGACTTTAATATTTTCTTAAAAGCTTGAGGCATGAACGTCCTTCTTACACTTTTAGATAAGCCTCAAGCTTTTAAGAAAAATATTAAAGTTCTATGTTAACGTGAGTTTTATTTAGTAGTTTTTTGTTAAAAAAAGCTTGTTTTTAAGTCAAAGTCAAATCATTTATTTCAAATAGGCCTTTATAAGGCACTTTTGAACGTCAAAAATGTACAAAAAAATTGAATTGATTCAAGTCGCGCCTTCTAAAAAGTAGTTTTCGCATGGAGAAGAATGGGCAAGAAACTCCACAGTTTAAAAACGTTTTTACATATATTTTATTTCAGTTCTAAATTGGAAAGAGTTCGTTACACATATTTTTTATTTGAAATTTTTTAAAGGTAACAGAGGTCAATATGTTCGGATGGCTCGTTATCGTTCGACGTTTCATCTATACCGATATTTCTTTGTGAGGTAGAAATATTCGAAATTGGGAGTTTTTCAGTCCAGGCTTTCGTTTTTTTTTCGGAAGGTACCAGATCGTGTTCGTGTTCCTATTGCAGTGTAGTTATTCTTCCAATTTCATGTTTGTTAGTTCTGAAATAACTATAGACTTTCCTGGTGGTCGAGCAAAATGTGGCTGACCAAAAGCTTGTTTTTTGGGTTTCGTACCCAAACGGAACCAGCCTGCGGTGTCCGTCTGTCTGTCAGCGAGCTGTATCTCATGAACCGTAATAGGTAGACAGTTGAAAATTTCACTGATTTTGCATTTCTATTGCCGCTATAACAAAAAATAATAAAAATTAAAAAAAAAAAAATTAAAGGGGGCCGTACAGTAAAATACTGATTTTCAAAAAAAAAATGTAACCCTGGCATGTTGGGTGTCATTGTCTAGAGCTCATCAAGTAGAGATTTTTTTTTTTATCTTCAAAAATGATGAAATTGGGGGCCGTAAAAATTGACAGTTTTAGACCTCTATCACAACAATTAAACAAGTTAAGAATTTGAAACTTCTATATAGCATGTACCATATAGTCAAAAAATACTAAAAACGCCGATTTTTAAGGTATTTATTTAAATATGGGTGGTTTTCTGGAACTGCTAAAATAACTTTGTAAATCATAGTATCATTATGAAATACAAATTTATCTTTGCGATTTTCATTAAGATGAAAAATAATAATATTCTTCGTTTAGTATTTTAATTTTTTATCTAAATAATGTACATTGTTACGGTACCATTCGTGTTTAACACCGACGGCGAGCTACCCATTGCTCACCGCCCGCAAGCCCGCGCCTACGGTGGCCGGGCATCGGCCTGTGATTCCCGAGCTGTATGTGGCCGGCGTTGTCATGCATGAATATTGAATTTTCACCCATTTTTATTAAATACGGACCATTAAGAATTTCTTCCAGTTCTTTTTCTTCTAGTTAGTTTACTATTTTATCAGCACTCCGTGCGACTCTCTGTAGAGATTTCAGCCCAAACCATAACAGATCCACCGCGGAACGGCTTTTTTTCCTCAAAACAAGCCGGAATAAAACGTTCCCCTGGTAGACTCTTCGCCGCCCATCATGTGCATACAGCATAAATCTGGATTCGTCAGAAAACATTACTCTTGCCCATTCTTCGTCTCCCCATTGTGCATGTTTGCGGGCGAAACGTAATCTTGCTACCCGATGTTCCCTTTCAAGTTTTGGACCATTTGCGGGTCTATGTGTGGTTTAATAAGTAATTGCTTCAAGGAGCCGCTGCCTTACAGTCCGCTCGCATACGTCGTCTCTACGGGTCTCCCAAAGTTGATTTGTTACTTCAACTGCCGTGAGGTGCCGATTTCGGAGCATGGTCGTAACAATACATCGATCCTGTTGAGTCGTAGTACATCGACTCAGTCTGTCGGTTCCTGGTTTTCTTATGTTCTGTCCAGTTTCTCGAAAACATTGGACGACTCGCTGCACTGTAGAAAGTGACACGCCTAATGTTTTAACTGTACTTCACTGACAGATTGAAAACAACATTAAGAAAACAAGCAAAAGTAAAACAACCGCAAATAGAATTTAAATCCAAAATTCGAGGTTTTTTAAAAATGGTAACTTTTAAAAATTATGTTTCAGAAAATTTAAAGTTATATTTTATACAATATTAAAATTCTCTGTAATATAAAGTTAGTTTCATGCATATGTACCATTATGAATTTGCAGTTTACAGGGATTTTCGTCATCGACCCGTATTATTTGACCGTAAGTGTTTATATAATGCTTGAATATTGAGTGTGGTTGTGGAATACGGGCATTAAAGGAAGAATCTGATAGAAGTCTCATATTTACATTCAACATTCATGCTTAATTCAAGAACAACTTTAAACATCTGTTAACTGCATAAAAAACACCGTACAGTAAATGTATCGCAAACACACTAGTGTATTTTCAAACATAGCAACCATAGGCGTGACAGCTACGCTAGTTTCAATGCGGTTCGTTTTATTTTTTCATTGCCAGTTCCCAGTATAAGTGCGGTCTTCAAACGTAAACTTACTTTATGTTCTCTTTTTGTAAGAGCGTTCGAGTGCCATTTATTTATTTCAAAATCAAAATATTTTTATTCACATAAACCTACATGGGTACTTATGGAACGTCTGGAGCCAGGTGTACGGTTCCAATTGGTCATTTCCGAATTTTTGCCTATGTTGTCCCACTGCAGGGCAAAGGCATCTCTTTCTCCCTTCTACTCCTCTCTGTCTTGAAGTAGTATGAACTACTCCTGTCTGTTGGCGTGCAGCTCGTCCTGCCATCTTCTAGGTCCGTTTCGATGTCGCCGGACCTTTTCTGGGACCCATATTTTTTTTTGTTTAGACTTTTATTTAATATAAAATCTCGTTATTATTTCAATTGTCTCCGATCAGGCTTGATCAAAGGTTGTTATTGTAAAAGTGTTTCAGTAAGTTTTGAAGCTAGTTTGATTTATTGTAGTTACAATGTCTACTAGTTTTTACTGGTGGTAAAAACAATGTCCAAAACATGGATTAAGATTAAAACATATAAAGATGATGTAGTATGTGATGCTAATTTTGAGATTGATCTCAATAAAGAAAAATAATAATAAAGGAATAACAAGTACCATAATGTGCAGTAAATAAGTAAAACCCGTGTCACAACTACAACTAACTGCCATAAAATGTGTAGCTAATAACGAGCTTCTAATAATAAACCGCAACTCTAAAAGCGAACCATAAAATTACCACCAAGAATGCCACGAACACATCTATCACTGAGGTTAAATTCGTCGTATGTAAGCCGCACGTACAGCACTGCGGATACAACACCACTCCCGCAGTTTTATCTGTTAAACAAACCAAGTTCCTGAATCAAGTTCCGTACATCAGGCGCTGATAAATCGTACGATTAATCCGTGCAAACTCGATCGAACGAAATTAAGTTCTGTATTCACCAGTATTACGTCGAATTTAGATTGGGGATGCGTTTTGAGGATTTGAGAGAAATGAATGTGGTTTGGTTAGTCAGGTTATTTTTGTTTTAAATCGGTTCAGCGTATTCGGGTATTATGAACTTTAATTGGCAAATGAAAATGACTTTAGAGATTTCTGGTTTTTCGGTTGATTTTAAGCTGATTTTTCTTCTTTGGATATGTGCAGTAGGATGCATGTCAGTGATAACACTTTGACCGTTAGGCTGCTTGACCACCAGCTCTGCTGCGAGAATGTGAAAGCTAAGCTACGAAACTGTGTGACCGTGTCCACTAATGCTAAGCTGTGCAGCGGAGCGAGTAAGATGTGCTATGAAGATACGCCGCCGCAAGGTAGCTGTGCGATAAAGATGCGCAGCTCGAGCTATACGATGCATCGATAGTAGGGAAGACACTCTGCTCTGCACATAGCTACACCACTCGTGCATCACGCATTAAAAACATAGCTTAGTTGAACCCGTTTCCAAGACTGCTATGCTATGAAAACCAATGAATATGATTGGTGGATATCAATCGCATCGTGGAAAAACAGCCTTAAGCTGGCCTAGCGTAGGACGCAGTTTCAATAGAATAAGAGGCCAGCTCGTACTTACTGGTTTCGTTAGCACTGACGTATGGCGTACTGTACCTGTCAGATAAAATATAATTTAATTAACCTTAAATTTTTACGAGAGAGTTTTTAAATGACTACTTCAAAAACGTTTTCATCAAATTTGTTCATTTCCCCATTTTTTTTTCCGCCTTTGATTTCACATCCCCCTCTTTAACTAGTCCCCCAAAGAGACGAATTGAAAATGAAGCATCTTCAATTCGTCTCGTTGGGAGTCACTAAATCCCAGCTAAATTAGACGTAATGATGTCTCCTTCACTTCTCAAATCCCCAGAAAGTCTCTAAGTCACACTTGATCCCCGTACTACCCTACTTGTGGCACCAAAATTTAACTTAAGTGCGAAGTTTAAATTGAATTTAACTAACCGATCGATTCTTTTCTAATTACTTGATGTAACTGATTTGCTGTAAGCTAAATCTGTTGCTATACTTACATACGTAGGAAGAAACTTAGAGGATTGTCGACATGTTGCAACTATTTACACTTTGCAACGTGTAGGCAAGCTGCAGCTTTGTAAGCCATAAAACAAGGTATTGTAAGTAATTACTTTTATGGTGGAACAAGATAGGAAAATAAAGTTAAATTTTTGAATGATTAGAAGGAATAAGGAAATAAATAAAAGAACATAAATATTTGTAATCTTTCCCTATTTGCCAGTTTCTCTCTTTCTCTGTCTCGGATAAAGTAAAACGAGGAAACCAGTGGGTAAGTTCAAGATGACCTGAGATCAACTGCGGGTGCAACATGGACCAGAAAAGCTCACTGTCGAAAACTGTGGGAGGATCTGGGGTAGGCCTATGCTGGATACCAAAACAAACTCACTACCGATGTAAAAAAATATATGAATGTCATTATATGTATAAATGTTACATTTAAAATTAGGTTTATTAATAAAGGCTATTTGAATTGTAAGAGTAATATTCTATAATATTTTGATGTAGGTACTCCCATAAAAGCCGCACGTCGTTAAGTAATCAATTTAAAAGAAAAGCGATTCGAGATGAGATTAACGATCCGATTTCCTTAAAGGTTTTCCATTTGATCGTAATGTTCTCGTAATCAGATACTCCGGCGTTTAATCTGCAAAATATAATATTAAACATTTTATTTCACAAGAAAAATGTACGAAGAGAATTTATTTTGAACTGATTCGAAAGGTAAGCTTTTAGTAATAATCTAATTGTGTTATCAATATAGAAATTACTTTCGAAGTTTTTTATTTACGGAAATTATATTTATTTTTTATTGAAACGGGAGACGTTCCCTCTGGCACTTATTTTAAGAACCTTTTTGTCGTTTAGCTAGTTATTTTAATGAAGATATCCAATGGACGTCATTAGTCGTCCATTCGATATCTTACGTACTGGAAATGCGAATTTTTATATTTGGATGTTTGTGTTCAATACCGAAATAGGTACCTACGTTCTAATGGCGTATCCCAGTAATTGGTTCAGACAGTACTCGCTCCACGTAAAATACTGATATCCTGGGAATTCTGGTTAGTCTGGAAACCGACCACATAGTGTTCGTAATAACTTTTAGTCACCCAAATTTCGTATTTTTTGTTGAGGAATGTCTTTGCGGCAGTTTGTTGTTTTTAAACTGTACATTTTCGGTTACTTCATTGATCATGGGTAGGTACATAGGTACGTAGCCTTAGGCCCACACTACATACACGTTT
Organism: Xanthia icteritia; assembly: GCA_949128155.2. NCBI lineage: Eukaryota > Metazoa > Arthropoda > Insecta > Lepidoptera > Noctuidae > Xanthia > Xanthia icteritia. The sequence continues at coordinate 5,433,454 of OX421942.2, read as the reverse complement.
TTCTTGCCGTAAAAATCTACGGTTTATTCGCCGTGTGTAAGCACGGTCGTCAGTATTGTATGGATCACTATGGAAGCTTGTTGACGGACAGATTTTTTCTACGGCACGGTTTATACAGTACCGTAAAGAAACTCTGCCGTGTACAACGGGCCTTAGGGCAGACAAGTGGCAATCACTTTCAAACCGTTTCGTATTTCAAGAGGATTAGCTTTTCAGTAGCTTATGTCAGTCACGTAATTTTTTTGCTTTAATTTCATAGTTATCGCTAATAGAATGTCACATTGTCTACGCCCTGTTCTATTTGCAAAACAAAGTACCTATAGAATAGAATAGTACAGAATTGAATATTTTTTATTATGTACACCATAAAAATAAGAAGACAGATATAAATGTAGAAATTTTACATAGGGTGACACAATGGGCGGTCTTATCGCTAAAAGCGATTTTTACAGAGAGACAATGCGGCAGGTTGTCACTGGTGTACATTTTCATATATACATTAAATACATACATAAAATCACGCCTGTATTCTCCGAAAAATTAGTCAGAGGTGTCACTATAGTACACCCACATTTCGCCAGTTATGTTTAAGTCCCATGTAATAGGGGGCGAGCCTATTGGTACAAACCTAGACTCCAGGCTGCTACTAAGAAATTTCAGATGGAAAATCAAAATAAAACTTTGGCCGACCTGGGAATCGAACCCAGGACCTTATGCTCAGCAGTAGTGCGACCACTAGACCAACGAAGCAGTCCACAAATACATACATAAAGTATATTTTTAATATATATATATATATATACAATAATAGACATGAAAACAGAGCAAGGAACTATTTGTAATAATGATGCTTAAGGAGAGAAGAACTATACTTTATCTATAAAACCTAATCTCAGTCCGATTTCTATTTTCCATCGTGCTACAATATTGGCGACAACGAGTAATGACTATTAGTCTTTCGCATCAGAAAACTCTTCGAATCTTGTTGACTCGTTGTCGCGCGGAAGTATAATAAATCAGTACGAGGTGCAGCGGTAAAATTTTCCAATATTTTGTCCCTTGGAAAGTAGGGTTCTCTTCTTTTATTTCGATTTTCTTGTAATATTTTAGGATCTTTCTTTGTTTTTATATAATAAAAACAACCCTAGATCTAAAACAACTGAAATAGATACTAATTATAATATTTACATATTTACAATATTTCAGAGATGCGGAAAATAATATGAAGCAACAAGATATTTTGTCATTAATTCATATTTCTTTGCCAACATCAAATCCAATATTCTACACCATACCATCACATCTCCTATTCCCAACATAATATCACATAATATTCAAATTTTAACAATAAAACTAATAGGTTACCCTAATTTACACTAGATCTCCAACCAATAGAAGCCAATCTATACTTTTTACCGACACAGCCGCTAGCACGTCGTACCGCCAAAAGCGCTCGACTAAAAAGGCCGTTGGTGCGCCATTTTGACATATCGAATGTTTCGGTGTTGCCAGTACAATATACAAAAATTATGTAATAATAAATTGAAACCTAACAAGTTTTTACCACTAAGTAGTGGTACTTATCATAGAGGATATTAATCGGTTGACAGACACAGATGAGATATCAATCAATTAATCAATAGTCTTTATTTGTAAACATAGGTTCCAACAGTGTGCAAAGATGTTACAATTGTTATAATTATATTATAACAATTGTAACATCTTGTCCACTGTGTTTCTCTGTGTTTTGCCATTTGGCGTACAAATATACATTTATGGGAGAATTTTGCCAATTAAGTATCTTAATTTATAATAATTCAGTGGTATCAATGTCAATTTATATTAAAAAAATAAATAAAATGTTTATGTAATTTAATAAAAATGCAATAGGATAGTATTTGGTAATGTCAATATTCAATGAAATGCGATAATGTCAATGATGAATAATAAGATACGACAGAAGTTTAGTTAAATTGTTATTATGCCTATGGGCATTTATTTACGCGAATAGTAAATAACGTTTATTTACAGTAAACAATACCAAAGTAAAGAAAAAGTACGTTTTAAAGTATTAAATTACCTATGTAGGTAATATACCTGCATAACATGCTTATTCAGCCTTTATGTTTATTTATTTTATTTATTTATTTATTTACTATCACCACTTACATTTATTTTACAGGTAGGAACCCAATACAACAATGTAGTCACAATTTTCACACTCAGAGACGTTATGTTCCCACTGCTGGGTTACCGGCGTCCTCTATATGACGAGGAGTGGGCCGTAATCCACCACGCGGGCCCAGTGTGGGTTGAGTTATCCATAGAAAAGAGAGAATCCTCCAACTAGACGGGTGTTGTGTCTGGTGGGAAACTGCTCGACGAATGACGTCGAGACGTTGTATATATACTCGTCGCGCGGTAAACTCTGCTTGTGCGATGCAGGATTTGCGTGACGTCAGTATAATGCGTAGTTCCCATGTGTCGTTGTAGATGCCGCCACAGATGAACCAATCAACCTAAATACGATATGAGTTTCAACCAAAACATTAATAACGAATCAAACGACTACACGAAATGTGCACAAAACCAAATGAACCCATTCATCGGATCCTGATGAAGCTGTTAAAGCCTCTAATTTGCTAAATTGTATGCAGCTTGAAAATTAAGCCCAAAGCGCGGCTTAAATTGGGACTGCAAACAGCTTAAAGCAAACGCAACGAGGTTAGCGTGGTAGGAATGGGGTTGTTTTGTGAAACAAGCATATTTTGCTATTGGAATATGCTCATTTTGTTTGTGTTTGTCGCTATGCTTGTTTTAGGGAGTACGGTATTTGGGTGTGAAGTTTATGTTATGCAGTGTGTGACTTTTAAGGTTTTCTTATTTCCGTTTAATAATAGTACTCCAGATCGAATTTTGGCCATGTCAACTAATTTCAGCGGAGACCAGCGGTAAGCGCGGGAGATATTATAGTGCACAAGTGTGTTTACAGACACAGGTGCGCTCTCTCTTCCATCACTTTCATAGTCCGATGGAACGGCAATCCAACACAACCGGAGAGAGATCGAAAGCAGGGCCCAACGGCTATTATTAAGCGACTATTCTTTTTTTATTTTTTTGCGGCTGGTATTTCCGTGTAAGAGGGTAGGTTTTTCTCATTGTTTCCTAATTTTATTTTATTTTAAAGAATTATTTTTTTACCTTTTGCTTTGCCGTACTTTCCATTATTGTATCTTAGCTTTGAGTTATTGTAACATCTTGTTCTCATTATAGAACGCTAATAAAAATATGAGTACCTACCTATAAGGACAGAAACCACAGTCTTATGGAATTATTGTCGTTTAAGGCTGTTTATGTAAATTAATATCAGGATGATAAAAAAGGATGTTTAAAGTAAACACAGAGGGTTAAAAAATAAATATAAACGATGAAAAACTTTGTAGAGATTCGCAAAATTGTATTTGTTTCCAAGCAATTTCAAATTATTTGGATCTCTTTTATTCTGTAGTCATTATTTTATATTTTATTATTTAAAGCACTTTAACAAAATAAAGGATTTAACTACCTGCTCATAGCCGTGAGCATTGTAAATGGATCATGTAAACAGTAAACGTTTAATAATAAGTACCTACGTAGCGTTTTATTTCAATAATGATTGTGTTGAAGTTGTTTTGAACAGTTTTGTTATGAAATAAAATTGAAAGACCAATAAAAGCTTTGTATAAAATAGCATTTATAAAATCCTTAACTGAATCCTAACTTTTAATATTATAAATGCGAAAGTGAGTTTGTTCTAAACCATAAAATAATAGGTATACTGTCTGTTCCAAAAGAATCTGGTCAAAGTGTAAACAAACCCTGATCAAGTTAAATTCTTACGCAATCATTCACTAAATGACTGAACATGTTTAAGGTGATTTAAAATTGGAATTTAGGGTTTAAGTATTCAAATAATCAAAACATAACACTCAATTTGTAAGGGATACTACAAATTGGTATCCACAGGAACATTTTCTTATCCGTTTGCTTACATTTTTATCAGATACTTTGGAACAGGCTATACATTCAATAATATAGGTACATAAATATAATAATTTAATAAGATAGAACTCTATAAAGTACAAAAATGCTTTCGGTAGAGGTCGGGCACATAGTAAATTGAAATCTTTGACGATGACTAACGTTGCGGAATTGGTTTTTCGTCAATAAAAGGGTTCTGGAAGTTCGGAAAGCAGTCGCGTCTTATAAGATGCTGATACCTGCATTATGTTCAGCTGCATTTCCAAGGAAGATGTTCCAATAGAGCTAGACTGACGATAAGTTGCAGTTTTCTATCTAAATAAGATCTGACAGGGGCTTTATTTGTTTACCATTTTTAACAATGGCACTTAACGAATATTACCTCAGTTGTAATTATAATAATACTCTCAAGGCAATGACCGGATCTTTGTTTCTTGTTATAGACCGAAAAAAACCCAGAAATACATCAGATTTTTCTCCGACAAAATACAAAAAAATAAATAGACATCCCAAATGTTTATAACGCCTGTTCTTTTCGACCGCTACAGAGTGGCATGTACAATATTTATTTAGTAAACATGGTACAAATAGACTCAGTTTCAGCGGTATTTTCAACACGAGTGCCAGTTTCAAAAATGCATAACTCAATTGTTTTTCGTTAATTCTATTGTTATATTTGAATCAACCGATTGCATTGTTTCCATTTTTTTGTTCGACTAAATTGGAGATAGAAAACATGTCATCGTGTTTTCGTTTTTAGTTCGACAGTAAACAATATTGGAATTTAACCGCCGATGTTCCACTTGTTATACGAGTTTGTGCGATTGTGTAGTATATTAATGGAATTGTATATTCCGTTAAAATTGCTGTGTCGGTTACAGAGAACAAATTAGGTTTACCTAAATCACTGGCTTGAATAGTGGTAAGCCATGTATAGCATAAAATATGAAACAACCAAACTTGTTAGTTCCTTGAAACTTTATCTTGAAACATTATGAAATACTATCCCAAAATATTAAGAGGTTTTAGGATTTATGATTCCGCACACAATTCTTTTCAGATACTAAAGACAAATAGATGACCGGACTAATAAAAGCCTTTATTAGTCCGGTTATCTATTTGTAGTACCTTGTTTGTCATTCAAACTTATAGTACCTTGTTTTTGCGGCAAAAAGGCTCCCTTTTTTATTGGGAAATAGGCCAGCTCTTGACTTCAACGATGGAAGCGATAGATGAGGCCTATGATGATTATTTAAACGGTAAAAGCAGGAGTATGTTCCTGTATGTGACCTATGTCACATACAGGAACATACTCTTCAACATGATGTCTGTTCATGACTCATTGAACACACACTCCCAAAACCAACAGCCACACTTTTATTCACAGAAAAACCAAATTCCACAAAAAAATAAGTCCAATATTTTATTTCACTCCCATTTTCCAAAGAGCTTTACATCATTCAAGCAGGTTTAAGGGCAAGGTGGCAGTAGCGAAGTGATTTAATTATCTCGGCACACCGGATTAGCCTCGCTTCTTTTGTTCCGACACTTAAGGAGATGACGTGACAGGCCCCGTATAATTTAATGGAGATTTTGAATTGACTGAAATTATTTGACGCTTGTTTTTGGGCTGTTCAGAAATGTAGGTGTAGTAAGAGGATTAGTAAGTTTTAGATAGATTTAGGGTAGTTAACAATTAAACTGACAATTAAATGACACATTCGATCAATCAAATCCTGTTGATTTTATTGATCAAATGGTGTCTTGATATAAGTTACTATCATTTTTTATTTAGTCTTAAACCTAACTAGCGACCCGCACCTACTTTAAACATATGTAAAATACTAATGTGGCGATATTTTGAAAGATCGATGTTACTGTGATTTATTTCAATTTAAAATTTATTAATAATATCTAATAGTGTGCTTTATCTAAATTTAAAATTAATTAATAATATATACGTATTAATCTTTTGGAATATTTTTTTTACAATATTTATGGGGACGACCGCATCAAAATTGTGTAGTTCTGAAGAACTAAGCGATCACACAAACAGACACGGAAAGTGACTTTGTTTCATACTATAAATAGATTTAAACTAACCTTAGACTGATATTTTTCACCATAATTCATCATTCGTTCAAAGTGTAATTTAACCATTAATTTTAAATGAATACCAACCACCAATATTCGCAAGCAAAAACCTTTGTGTACAAAAATTCTTATGGCCCCAATATATTTCCTTCTAATTCTATATTCATGATCTCCAGCCATTTAGATGGCCTTAAGATATCTACTAATGTACTCAGCAAATGAGTTCCGGATTTTCAGGGTTCCGTATTACCAAGTTGGGGCACATCGCTAAGTGAATTGCGTTTGTCTGCAAGCAACGTTGACCACTTTATGTTAAGTGCTGACCTTTCTGTTAAATGTGGGTACATATGTGTTCTTGAGTATTCTTTGTATCATCTGTGGTAGCGTGTTTTGAGAAACGTTACAATGCGTTCATTATAACATGTCCCGTGACGCGATTGGTAGCACTGTTCTGTCAGTCGCCATTTTGAACACTATTAGTATTAAAAATAAGCTTGACAAGCAAGATAGCTGGCTTTGCTCTCGTCACTGTCTATTCTTTTGGCATTAATAAAAACTTTTTACAAAAATACCTTTAATTTTGGACGTGGTCGGTCTCACCGACTTCCGAATTTCATTACTAAAATAATTAGTAATTGGTTGAATCGTTTCAAAATTGCCACAAACCAAAACAAGTAAGTTACCCTCTTAATCATAGATATATTTTAATAATATATCTATACTAAGAGTATAGATGTATTATTAAAATATATATATATTATAAAATAAAATAGATATATCAAAATTAAAGTTTACTATTTAACATAAAATTATGAAAGCAAGTTACAAATATGTACTACGTTACCTACCTGATAAACATTATGGAAATAAGAGTTCTTTAAAAATCATAAGCCCTGTTTTGAGACGAAGTTCTAAACCAAATAGGTTATGGTTATTTTCCTTGAATAAGACTGTAAGAACAATTTGATTAGAACAAAATTAAAAGTTTCTTGTTAAGTTTATTATTATTTTAAACATGCATAAAGTATGTTTTTTGAATATTTCTCACGAAATAAGTACTTTGTTGAGAACTTTATTATTTACATGCTACGCTACTTACGGAAAAATAAATTTATTATTGTTTGACACACACATTTTATCAATATTGCCTTGCAGAACACGTTAACTTCCTCTGTGGTCTAGTGGTTATACCACCTGTCTCAGATACAGAGATCCCGGGTTCAATTCTCAGTGGGGGCAAACTTTTCTGCTCGGTTTGGTTGGTGGTAGATGTGTTCTAAGTTCGCCTGGCTTGCTACCACCATCTTATCTAAGTTTGTCGCCATAACAACAATGTTAACGTCATTGTTGTGTTTCGGCAGTTAGAGGTAAGATAGCCAGTTCCTCTTTAGTTGAGGATTCCTGGAGAAGCTCGTTTCCACCTTCGGCTTGATCACTTAGCATCAGGTGAGATGCAGCTAAAGAGCTACCCCGCTGTGGTTAAAGAAATAAAAATAAACACATTCGTATTAATTAGTTCGTCCCTAAATTGACTTTGGTATCGTTAAAGATGAATAATGAATTTCTACCCACATTAAGACTGTTTATTTTAATTAATATATTTCGTAAATTATAAGTTACGCAATGTTAATGTTAATCCGCTGGATGCGGGAGGCACAGAATCGGTCGAAGTGGCGGTGCTTGGGGGAGGCCTATGTCCAGCAGTGGACGTCTTTCGGCTGAAATGATGATGATGATGATGAAGTTACGCAATGTTTCTTTGAATCAATGCATGTACGATATTAAAGTTGACCTAATGGAAGGAGGAAAGTGTGCGCGGGCTTGCGGACGGTGGGTAGCTCGCCGTCCGATAAGGACCAGGCCCGGGTCGACAGCGCGTTGTGTTCCACGCGCGTCTCAAAGAGATGTCACCAACTGAAGGGGTCCGAAAGGACCAATGCCTGCCGGGGTTGCGGGAAAGTCCGAAAGGGATACCGTGGCCCCTGGCAACGTACAGGCAACGGAAGGAACACGGGTGGGTTTTAGTCAGTAAGAGTCTGACACGCCCTCCTGCTCCGCCCAGAGCGGGAGAAGTTATTTGATAATTTCCCACTCAAAAAAAAAAAAAGGAGAAAAGTGATACAAATAGCATAGTTAATAGAAAAACATATTTTCAGTACAGATCAACCACCTAAAAGGACCTAAAAACCTACCTTTTCCTTTCTACATTCGCACTTATTATGTTGTGAATTGCTATAATATACCTATTCTGAAAAGTTATTATTTTTCTCAGCTGGTAATGGCCACGCATTTTCGTGAAGATAAATTCAAGGAAAATGTTTTTTTCCTGTTTGTGTACGTGATCCGAATATAAATCCTACATACCTATTAGGCATGGAAGACACTATTATGATAGTAAATATGAGCATGTGCCTATAAGAAACAATAAGCGTTGTTTTTAAGCTAAAAAAAAATGTCTTATATGTCTAACAAAATAAATTATTGAAAAAAAAATGTACTAGCATAGTATTAAACAATGGAAAAAGAGGCTATTAATAAAAATCTTTAGAAAATAATATGGTCTTATGAAAATAGAATATTATTAAAGTAAATTTCCACATCATAACATTAGCATAATAATTGCTTTTTATTTTTTTATTGAAATAATCGATTTACAAAAAAGAAAGTCGCTAGTGGCTCGAAACCCGACACCAATGTTGGCTGATGGCCTGAACTATTAAATAAGCCTTAAACTAGAGATAAGTATATAATAACTTGTTACGAATCCATTAATGGAACGTGAATTAGAACCTTCCTCTTCGATAGTAAGGTCATAACTGCATGAAATATAATAAAATGCAGAATGCATAAACCTGTAGCATCCAAATTATCAGTTATCTCGGAATTGATAATCTATTAGTTTTAATTGGACAGCGAATTCAGTTCAGTTAACGTTATTTGAATCTATTGGAGATTTAATATATTATGATAGTTAGTTCTTATCTAGATTCAAAAGCAATGTTACCAATCAACTTTATTCTTGCTTACACAATTTACAGACTTCTACATGCGATTCTAAACACGATAACTTTATCACAGAAAGCATTCCTGTTACAAAGATCAGAACAATAAAATACGAAAACCGAACTTCTCGTAGAAAGGAAACATAGAAACGTGGACACAAAATAGATTGTACAGAAGATTGGCTCTATACAACGAGTGGAAACAGGAGCACGCATAGACGCGTACCATTGAAGAACTTCATATCTATACATCGTAAGGACTATTTCTGCTTGCAGCGCTCGGCGGCTATAGAACCGGGGCGGTAACAGTTGTGGTCATCGTGTTCACGGGATTTTGTTTTCAAACTGCTTACATATGAAGTTCTTTGATAGTACGTTCGGGCAATCAGAATCAGAATTTGATTATTTGTAAGAATTTAGTTTTACATAGTATGGTAATCCTAACTAATATTACAAATGCGAAAGTGAGTTTGTTTGTTTGTTATGCTTTTACGCTAAAACGGCTGAACAGATTTGGATAAAATTGGCGCATAAGTAGACTATGTGAGCGTACATTTTCGCTAGTTGTGTTTAGCTGATCTTCTGTACCCTATCTATTCCATGCCCTTATGTAGAACTCATGAATCTTCGTATCGTATCGCCCCAGTGATTTCGTATAAGACGGCTAAATACGGTTTACCTCCAGCGCCTTAGGGATTCACCGGCATTATACCTTTACAAATTGGTTGGTTAATACCGTTGTCAGTATGTGGTTTTAATTCGTAAGGGATTTCGTTTCTTAATTAGAACAGGTTGCTCTGTATAGTGGTTTACGTGTTATTCTGTTCTTGGAGTGATTAATTGCAGTGAGTTTAGGTGTATTAGGGGTATTTTGCACTGGTAATATGTGTTAGGATTTTGTATTTCAACAGTCGCTTTCATTGAGTTAGTATACGTGGTAATGTGATCCTCGCCTAAGTTCTCTAATGCAATGATTTCCGTCACTTGTAATTATGTTCTTCAAGTGTCAGGTCATATTGTCAGTTATTATTTAAACGCTATTTCTTGAAAATAACTGGCCCATAATCATATTAAAATAAACATTTAAAATTGGAAGTTGTAGTTAAATATTCAGCACACAAATGTTGTATTCATTAGTTTTTTTTAATAATATAATAAACATTATTTTTTTAAATATTAATTCTACTGGGTTAACTATATTTTATACTTTTCATCTGACAATATAATTTAATAGTATATGATTATAATTTAATAAGAATTTATAATTTATATTATCATGAAGATTAAAAAGAATATCTGTTTTATTATTCATAAGAATCGTTAGAGAAAGATTTTTAAGATGAATATTTTTTTCTCTTCCTTAAATATAATTTATGCCTATTCTAATCAGACAGGTTCTTAAATAAATAATACCTTCACAGATTCTAGTCTAAGTTTCCATATAACGTAAGCAGAGTTCAACTAAACATCTTCAAATAAGGGACAAAGGTTCAAAGTTAGATAGAGGACGGTAGTCATTAATCTTCCCTCTTCCGACCCTTACAAGGACTTTTAATACGATTATGCGACTTGTGATAAGCGTTCTTTGATACTTCAGAATTATTATAGTTTTCGTTTTAAATATTCTAAAAGTCAAATGTGGATGTTTCTACTACAGGCAGTTACACCTCAGCCTAACCCTTTAAAAAAGTTGATAAAAAGACCGCAATAATACGACCTAGTTGCAATCCGATATACAGTACATAATGTACTCTTACAAGTTTCTCGTAAATATTGAATTCAATGCAGGCTTTCGTAGAACTGATTCTGTTCATTCCGACAATAATTATTTAAAGAAAAATAATTCCCGCTACACAACAATAAGAGAAATGGTTTTTGTACAGGTACATATGAGACGGAAAATATAACATCGCCAGTAATCCGCAAAGGGTTAGGCAGACAGTTACAACAAAATACCTTGTAACTGCAGCTATATATTGCAATTTAATGAAAGAAAATTTTAAATTTTTAAAGAGTCAAAGAGTAAATTCTGAGTATTGAAAAAAGTGTCAAGAGCGTTTATTCTGAAAGTTGGCAACGTCGATAGATGTCAAATATTTCGCTCTTAAGGCACATTTCATATTTCCATACAGTAATATTGCCAAATTAATCAAAGCAGGTAAACCTTTGACAGCTATTTACGACGTTACCAACTTTTAGGATAAACGCTCTTAAGTTAGATAAGTTTTTTTTACTTTCCGTCTTGTAGTCATGTTATTTCAATTTACACACTACATACATAAACTAACGCCTTCTTTTTATGGGGGTAGGCAGAAACTACAGAACACCACCTGCTAATCGTACCTGAAATACTCCTTTTGCTTCATTAACGTTCATGCATCTGGTCATACACGCACGCCGATTGCGAGTGCTACGCACCTGACCTTTTTGACGAACATCAAATCAAATATTTCAGTATATTATGATGTTTAATCATAAATCAAATCAACAAAATTAACGAGCAAAATTCACAATGTTACATTATTTTATCGACACTAAGAGTAAAATATAAATATTTTCATCAATTTACAAGGTAAAGTACACAGGAACGGATACTTCCACAATAATACAAAACATTTATTCTTGGAAGGTATCTTTACGAGTTTTAAACGAGAAAATTCCTTTATTTTATTACTTTTGTTTGGAAAATAAGGGGAACAATGTACCAGATCATTAAAGTATGTTTTAAGAAAATAATAAAAGGGGAAACTAGGTAAGAAAATGTTATTTTCTATGTTTAGATGTAATGAAGTCGTTTGTATTCTTAACGTGAAAAAGAATGGTTGTAAATGAAATTAATGATGCTGAAACTAAACATACCGTTTCTTTCATCAGATAGGTAACTATTTTGATTAGAGATCGAATGTTAAATTAGAAAATTGTGTGTTATATGATAATAATTATGACGTTGGAGAATTGTTTATAGAAAAAGACAACAGCCGATAAAATAACAATCTATCGAGGAAAAAGAGCGCCAAAGTCTAATTGAAAACCAACAGTAAGGGTCTGCATTACTAGTCCGTTGATAATTATATACAAAATGACATGATGACTTTACTTTGTAAAGAATTATATTGTTTTAATTATTGTGAATGTGAGGACTACATGGACATTCATATTATTATTTTTTTCCTCTTTCATCATTTTTTTCTTTCTCAGCTAGTTTTAATGATGGTCTGGTGTTTTGAGTAGTTTATGCGGCCTACCCGAATGTCCTTTCTTTGGTATTGTTCGTCGAGTTGAGCTCCTTAAGTTCTGAGTTGAGCTTCACGATTACTGACAAATGCTTGCGCTGACTGGATAGGTCCAGTCAAATCTGTGTGGTTCTTTCCTCAAAAGACCATTTCAGACACTAATGTACATGGTCCTCATATGGCCTGACCGAGATTATATCTGGACTTTAAAAGAGACTGTGACGTCTGAGTTTGTTTCGGTCTTTCTTCTCAGATAGGAAACGCCGAACTCATCTAGCTAATTTGTTTTTTATATATTTTTTAATATGACGTGTAAAATAGATTGCAATATACTATTTACATAACATTGCACTACAGTGTCCAGATAGACACTAACTACCATAAATAAATATTATGAAGGGACCATCATATTTGATGAAATAAAGTCTACCGCACCAACAATCTCGCGCCGCATGCGCCTGTCGCTTGTGTACTTTATGACCTTAATATGACTACATCAGTGATCGTAGTTTGTGTTGCTGAAATTTGGGCCAAACACGTTTAATTTTTTTTCATCGATACGAACTCTAAGATAAAGACCTAAATTCATTTGAACAGGCTTTGATAAAACTTTACCTATTACAAATCATAGGATTACTATATACGTGTGTTAAAGAAACCGTTAGGTGATGAATTGGAAAGAAGCAACCAGCTGACGACTGGTCCATAAATTCAAGGTCGTTCAGCGAGCTATGGAGCGAGCTATGCTTAGAATATCTCTCAGGAATAGAATCCGGAATGAGGTAATCCAGCAGAGAACCAAAGTTGTCGACATTGCTTTTTTTTTTTTTTTTGGGTCTGAAATTATCAAATAACTTCTCCCGGTGTGGGTGGAGCGGGAGGGCGTGTCAGACTCTTACTGACTAAAACCCACCCGTGTTCCTTCCGTTGCCTGTTACGTTGCCAGGGGCCACGGTATCCCTTTCGGACTTTCCCGCAACCCCGGCAGGCATCGGTCCTATCGGACCCCTTCACTTCTGCTAACATCTCTTTGAGGCGCGCGTGGAACACAACGCGCCGTCGACCCGGGCCTGGTCCTTATCGGACGGCGAGCTACCCATTGCTCACCGTCCGCAAGCCCGCGCCTACGGTGGCCGGGAATCGGCCTGCGATTCCCGACGCTTGTCGACATAGCTCACAGAATAAACAAGCTAAAGTGGCAACGGGCCGGCCATATTAGCCGTAGAACCGATGACCGTTGGGGTAGACGTGTTCTTGAGTGGAGACCGCAAACGTAAATTAGGACGCCCTCAGGCTAGATGGAGCGATGATCTTCGCAGAGTGGCTGGTAGCAGTTCGATGTGAGTTGCCGAGAATCGACCTGAATGACGTGCAATTGGAGAGGCCTATGTCCAGCAGTGGGACTGATGTAGGCTGGTGGTGACGAATCAGCTGACAATTTCTAACTCCAATAAGAAAAAAATTATCCATTTTTTTTTTTTTTAAACGTTGCCCCCCACTAGGAATTTCTCCTGTGTCGTGGGTGCGTTTACAAATATTTACAAACTCACATACACAAACAGCCAATTGAACCACTGCACTAAAAATCTTTCTTGTTACTTCTTTTTAACTTCTTTTTAAATTGTGAAAGCAATACTATCGCCACAATTTAAACTCAACAGCTATAAGCGAGTTATAAATAATTGGATACCTTGTTAGGAAGTTTATACTTGTTAACTTGAAGAATAGTTTTAGTTTTAAACTGATTATAACAGCTGTAACTGTGTCGGGTTAATAGTTATTAACTTGTTCAGTGGGCTGCCATATTTTTATAGTGACAAAGTAACTGTTGAGTTAACACTACAAAACTATGAATGTACGAAAAAAAAATTGAGACTTGAAATATCTGCTTAACAAAAATCTTGGATTCATTCATTTATTTACTGAATGGTAACGCACAGCCTAAACCATTAGATCTATAAGCATATAATTTTTTGCAAGAGTTTCTTATATACCGAAAGTAAGCACTGAGGAAGGATTTTTGAAAATTCCATCCCCTAACTGGTAATTTTTGCTGATGGGAAAATTCCATCGCCCACACCGCTTCTTAGAGTCATAAATACATATTTTAGATACTCAGATTAGATATATACAGATAAGGAAATACATAAAAAAAAATTGCCCAAAATAAAAATTGTAACCTCTTTTCGAGTCCGAGACTGACCGGAGTTACCCGAAACCAAATGTGAGTATATATTAAGATAAGAGAAAGGCTTAAAAGGTTTTATTTTTAAAATATTAAAATAATAACCATCGGTCATGGTTATCAACTAGCAATCAACTCATAATATTTGATGCGAAAAGTGTTTATGTAAAACACTGAAAGGACAGGTTATTCGATATCCTTTTAAATAAAAACTTATTTCAGTTATCAAAATAAAATATAAAAAAGGGGATATAAGTGCAGTGAGCCGGAACCGGGACATTCCACCGACGTGTCGTAGCACACGTAGCGGGGAAAACGTGCAGTCACCCACGGCACTACGGTGCTACGCGCTACGGCGTAGCACTGCGAAATACTATTTTCTGAATAGGTTTATTCTGCAAAGTGGGTCAATATTTTCTATTGTTTTATTTTTCGAGTTATATCTTTGCGTTTCAATTGGTCTTTTTGTAAATTGTTCTAAAGACAAAACATAATGATGCTCAAAAACCACAAATTGCTACGACAAAGTCCTTCAGTACTTTTTAATAATATGGAATTAAAACGCAAAATACAAAGAGCTAACAAAACCAAAAAACAAGCTTGTCTATTTAGATTAGTGTTCTCGTTTCAAGCTCGGCTGAGAAGCAATTACTGAAATAAAATGAAAATAAACTCTTTGTACAACGTATTTTCCACATAATATTCGTACCATTGTGCAGCTTGCATTTCCAATCTAAATTTTAATAAAACCTTCATGTTTCTGAATAGCTTTCAAGTTCCCAGTAACAGCTTTCGAGTCAATGGTAGAAAAGTTGGTGCGGCAATGACTACAATTTCTTCACGACACACGAACGAAGTTGCACGGTTTCATTTTCTCTAAGTCCGCTTCAGAAAGCCATTATTGGCAACACCGTGCGTCCCAAATTGAATACTTCAGTTGCTTTCAGCATTCGGAGTTTTGTTAAGGGTTGGTAAGGTTGGTTGGTTGGTACAAGTATTTTTTATTTATTTATTATTATTATTTAATACTTCAAGCACAGAAATGTACAGAGGCGCACTTAATGCCATACGCATTTTCTACCAGTCAACCTTTGGGTGATGCAGAGACAAACAGTGGTAGGTGCAATTACGAGAAATTGAGGAATATTTTTTTAAGTAACTATAAAGATACAGATATACATATTACAAACGATTAATATAATATATATGCCTAATTATATATAACTATAAGCACAAATAAATATACATAAATACACGAATATATAAGAAAAAAAAAAAAATGTAGAGAGAATCGGGTATAAGGTGACCAGAATAAAAACCAGTGAATTTTAGTATTAGTGTTTTTTTTATTATTTACTTATTGCAAAAACAGTAATGATTTATCAATCAACTTTCAAATCGCCAGAAGTTACCGAGAGTTTGACATTAATCAATCATTTTTGTCTTGTTATGATTTTTCTGATGTTTTCACCGACACCTAGCCCTGTACGCAATGAAGCACGCAGCCCTTAGTCTTATAATTAATTCCGGACACGTATTGCCTTGAAAGTACTTTACCTTTCACGTAGGCTATACAGCATGTATGAGAAAGGTGTGGTCTAATTTAAGGGTGTGTTACAGTTCCCGGCACGTAACTTGGCAAGGTTTTGGCGTAGTGGGGGAAAGTTCGCGCATCGTGCACTTAGTGGAACAAAAAACTGGTCACTTTTATTGCTTGACATTATTCTATGGTTATTGCCATCCTTAATTTTTAATCATGTCTGTTTAGAAGAAAGGTGAAGGAAGGAGGAGGTCGTGAAGTTTATTAGGTGTTATAAATAAAATAATGAATTTAAATTTAAAAAATTTAAAAATAATATATTTTTAAAAATTATGTGTTTTCGTCGTCACTATCAGTTAATAAAACTGCTACCCCTGGCATCAAATTAAAAGTACCACCTGAGCTGGTGGAAGGAGTTGGCTCCTCGTCCTCGACAAAACTATCTTCACTCTCGTCGCTGGAGGAGTCGCTGTCGTCACCGGCGTAAATTATAAAACGTTCAGTGACTGTGTCGACTATATGGTCGCTTTTGATGTAGTCAGCCTCAATTTTTTTTACTTTTCCGCATAATTTCGACCATTCATCGGCGCCCATTAATAATACTTTCTCCTTAACCAATTCTATTACACTGGTCACATTCCACGTAAAATTTTTGCTGGCTACATAACCTTTGATTGCCGCCCATGCCATTTCTATAGGATTTAAGTCCAGATGGTAGGGTGGCAATCGCAGAACACTATGGTTGTGTTCTGCAAGTATTTGGTCAATACTGTATTTTTTGTATTGTTGTTTGTACAATTTAATCAATTTGTATAACTGAGGTTTGAGCATACTTTCCTCGTATGCTATGTTTTTTTCCGCCAACCACCTCTGCATGTCCGCTTTCTTGGCATTCGAGGTAGGTGCAGGATCGTACTGCTTGTTATGGTACGATGCGTTGTCTATTACTAACACCGCATTTGGTGGCAGGTTCGGTATTAGTTGGCTACGAAGCCACTTGGTGTAATTATTGTAATTCATGTTGTCATGAAAGTCCCCAGACTTTGTTCCAGCTTTAAATAAGAGCAGCGCATTGGGAACAAATCCAGCTTCAGATCCAGCATGCACTATCACAATACGTTGCCCTTTCGAAATGGGTTTTTTAAGCCCCTTTAATGATCCATCTGACCACGCTTTAGAAACTGTAATAAAATATATAACGATTATTTTTCATAAGTATATCTCTCTTAACGTCCAGACAATTGCACATGACAGAAATATGCGAGAACAAAGTATGATAATTGTGACATACCTGAATGAGATGAATCAACATACGACTCATCTGTGTAAATAATCGGTCTTCCTTCTTCCCTATATTTAGTAAGAGTTTTAAGGAACTCTATCCTTAGTAATCTAATATTAGATTTTTCAATTAAAATTTTTCTATTATTTTCGGCTTTTTTCCACCGGAAGCCTAAGTTATTCAAAATCCTGCGCAGACTGCGCTCCGACCCATTAAAATTGATGTCATCTTTTAGTTTTTTTCTTAGCTTTTCTACTGTGGGCAGCTCTTTATTTGTAATGTGGTAATTGTGGATACATGTTCTTACCACCGACTGGTCAAAAGTGTCGATCTCTGTGATCGGCTTTGTTTTATTCCTTTTTTTTCCTGGTGTCCTAAAGACAGTGAGAAATTCGGAATTTCTACCGTCCTTGACTATACGTCTAACTGTTCTTTCAGACGTTTTAGTAGCTTCTGCAGTCCGTTTTACCGTCTCTTTTTCAGTTTGAGCTTCCTTCTCCATGAAACAGTACACATCGTATACCATTTTTCTGGCACGTCTGCGTAAAACGGTATTTGGTCCTGGCATTGTAATCAACGTAACAAAAACTAAATTTAAAACAACAACAATAACAACAACTCGTAACAAAAACTAAATTTAAAACAATAACAAAAACAAAGGGTACAACTTTAATGCACGCAAGTGTAATCGGGAGCGAACGGAATGCAGACGCGGTGCGGGAGGCAAGGGTCGACTGACGGACCAATCGCGCGCTCGGATCGGCGCTACCTCATACCCCGCGTCCCGCTTGACCACCAAAGAGACCTAAAAAATGACTTGTGCACATCTAACGACTCTTGCCAAGTTACGTGCCGGGGTCTGTACATATTATTAAAGTGAATATCGTACTCACGAAAAAAAAAAGAAAAACTGTTTATTCGCAGAATTCGATTTTTTTACATGATTACATACTCCGCTAAACTGCACAGCAGTTTTTTGGCGTAGCTCCTTTTTTAGTACATATAAACATAGCTATAGGTACAGACGCCAGCAGGTCAACCTACCCGAAACTGTCAAATTTTCCCAATCAACTTTGAACCTTATACTTCAGTGATAAAGTTCAAAATCTATTAAAGAAATTTGACAGATTGTAGTAGGTTAATGTGCTGGCGTCTGTACGCTAAACTATTCATGCAATTCTTAAATGAAACTAGTCATTACAGTGAGGCTTTGACAAAACACAATTAGGAGGTAGTTATATATTTTATTTTATTAACAGTCAGTTTTTTTCTTTGTCAACTGTCCCATGAAAAACTTCAATACATACTTGACCCAAATGTATAGGTCGGTTGATTATTTTTTCGATTTCGATGTTGGTCCCATGAAAAAAGTTGTTCAGTCTGTACCAAACCCTTAAAGACCACACCTTTCTCATGCTATACTCTGTATACTTACTTGTAGCGTCATATGTGTACATAAAAGTGAACATACATAGATACATACGTAGGTACTACATTCATTTTATTGCGCTTGTGATATCGACGAGCTTCCCAGAATTTCAATGAATAGATTTCAAAACAAGGCTCTTGTTGATCATGCTATTTCCATTAGAGCATGAAATTGCATTGTTGTTTGGTTGCTTCTCAGAAGTTATTAAGCGGGTTTTGCTGTGGTAAAGTAAATGTTTCTACCAACTTTACAACAATAAACCTCCCTTTATTTGGTTGTAGTGAAGGGTGTTCATCAAATTATTCCAAGAACGTTTCTTTTTTCGAAGTCCATTCGAATGTCATCGAAGCGGGTATTTTTTTTTTGTTGTCATTAAAAATCTTGTGCTCATGATGAACGTTTTGTGTAATTAACCAAATCAACATCATTATGTACCTCCTAAATTTAGAATTTTTCGATTCCATATTTTATTATGTTAGTAGTTTTTGTTAAGTTAGGTTATGTTTGAATTGAGTATTAGAAGTTTATTCAGAGATTTATTATGCCGGTAGCATACATCCGCCGCGAAACCGCAGAAGTTCAATTCAATAGCTTCGCGTCATGTTCCGCTACTCGAATCGGATGCAAGTAGCGAAAAATGACGCTAGTCTATTGAATTTAACTACTGCGGTTTCGCTGCTATGGTTTCGCAGCAGAGGTGTGCTACCGGGGTGAATTTCTATCTCCATTTATTCATAGCCATACATCTCTATCAACCATCATCAGGATTAAGCTCGTTAAGGCCTTGTCACCTACACACATTTCCTGCTTCGTGCCTTGTGCAACAATCCCGTACTCACTACCCGCCTACTCTCATAGTGATTTATAACACTGACAGTGTCCTAACGATGATTGGTGTACACGGTGGAAACTAGTCTGTGTCTACCTACCTTTAGAGGTGCAACCTTAATTAAAACATGAGCTAACGACGACGCAAAGACCCGCAAAATAATTCCGCAGCCTTTGATCATTATACAGGGTTATTAGTAATATTATGTTGGCAATCCATGGGGAAGTAGGAGAGAAGATTTGCAACCAAATGACCCCTTATGATTCCTATGCAAATGTCAAAAAATTTGGAGTAATTTGAAATTTTATATTTTTATTTAATTCATTTGAATATTTATTGGTATTATGTTGGCAATCCATGGGGAAGTAGGAGAGAAGATTTGCAACCAAATGACCCCTTATGATTCCTATGCAAATGTCAAAAAATTTGGAGTAATTTGAAATTTTATATTTTTATTTAATTCATTTTAATATTTATTGGTTTTATGTTGGCAATCCATGGGGAAGTAGGAGAGAAGATTTGCAACCAAATGACCCCTTATGATTCCTATGCAAATGTCAAAAAATTTGGAGTAATTTGAAATTTTATATTTTTATTTAATTCATTTGAATATTTATTGGTATTATGTTGGCAATCCATGGGGAAGTAGGAGAGAAGATTTGCAACCAAATGACCCCTTATGATTCCTATGCAAATGTCAAAAAATTTGGAGTAATTTGAAATTTTATATTTTTATTTAATTCATTTTAATATTTATTGGTTTTATGTTGGCAATCCATGGGGAAGTAGGAGAGAAGATTTGCAACCAAATGACCCCTTATGATTGCTATGCAAATGTCACCAATTTTCGATTAATTTGACATTTTATATATTTATTTAATTCATTTTAAAATATAAAAAAGTGACCTCTCCTGCGTCCCCTTAATGGTTTGCTGACATATTATCAATAACCTTATATAAAAAAGCAATAATTACTTACTATTGGATCATACTAAAACATTATGAATATCAGCCTATATTACACGAGTTACCTATAAGAGTAGGGGAAGACCAAATAAACGATGGAATGGACTGTGTGAAAGATATGGTTAAAGAAGAAAAGTGACTACCAAGTTGACTTATAGAGAAGTGTGGAGGAAAAAGACATGTTTCACCGAGAAAGACAGAAAATGAAGATTATATGAATTAACTATAAGTCTGGTGCATTAAAAAAACTCTTCAAGACTTAGGTAGGGGTTTTTGAGCAAGCATATGCAGGGTGAAAAGTTGATAGCTAATTAGGTGCGGCATGACGAGAGAAACCCTAAAATATATTTTTTGGAGCCCCGTGGTCAGGAGTCCACTTTCAGATTTCGAAATTAGGACAAAAATAAAGTGATCTTCAGAGCCATGATGCTTTGTCATGTTGCAATAACGTAGATAAATACTACAGATTTAGCTAATGATCGATAACAATAGAATAAAAAGCTCATAAACATTGTCCTCTTAATGATAACTCAGAAATATAACAAAGAAGTAGGATCATAAACAAACTTCAGAAAACACTATACACTATCCAGCGACCGGAGACAAAAAAAAAACAAATTCATAACTAAAACCAATTGAAAAGAAAGTAGAAAATTTCCTTTCAAAACGTTTCAAAGGGGACCGAGAGTATTTCTCCTTCAAGTACTTACGCGATATAATAACTCTTACCTTTTAATAGTGCCTGCTTCATTTAAGTGTTCGCCTGCCGGAAGAACTGGGAATTTCTTCGACATCCTTCCATTTGGAGATGCTCCAAAAGCTTTTATAAATCGAACTGGCCTTAAATGAAGTGCAAGTGCTATTTATTATTGTGTTTCGAGACAGATATGGCCTGGTTTCTCGGGTTTTGAGACTGTAGGAAAAGTATTTTTAGGTAGTTCGAACTATCTTTGCTGCGAATCGAGATTTTAAGTCGAAGGTAGGAGATTGTAGTCATTCAACTGTTATTTATTGGTAAGTTCAGTTGCTTCGCGAAATGTATTATGTATTATTATTTAATCAGCACACTGACTGAATAGTTTTTACAAATGAATTACATTTTGCTCACGTTACAAATATGCAAAAAACAACTAATCGACAAGAAAAAAAAACATAAACAAATAAACAAACAGCCTATCACTGTACAAGACTGTTACTAATAACCCTGTCAAAAATCAACACAACGCAACAAAAACTTGATCACTTGTGTCTAATACATTGTTTTGTGACGCAAACATTTATTAATGTCTACACACATATCCGTGCACGTCGTGGTGGCGCCACTTGCTAACGAAAGACGTCAAACAACTGTCAAATCCAGTACATTTCATTTTAGTTCTGTTTTTCTCCACACGCATAAATAAGTGTGTCAGTTTATATTATGTCGACGTCACTCACGCGGGTGTCGCGAACGACAAGTGATTACCGTAAATGATGCCTTTTGGTCTGTTAATTTATGTTTTTATTTTGACGCTTTTAATGTATGCTTGTTTGTGAATGGGTCGTTTGTCTTTTGGATTGCGAAACAGGCCGTTTCAATGTAGTTTTACGTAGTCATATTGGTAGTTGATTCTGCAAATGAAACGTAAAATTTTATGAAAAGAAATTATACAAGTTTACTTCATGTTTGACAACAATTCTTAATCTCACAAGCAGTTTGAATGGTATGTCGTTAACTACTAAAACGATTTCAATAAATAAATTGTATTCGTTGTAATATAAGGAAACAGGAAATTCAATATGGCAGGCGTTAGACGTCAGGATGAAGTCAAGTTTTAATCTATTTCTCTTGTCTAGGTCTGTTGTTCTTATATAAAACCTTGAAGTTTTTAATGGAATTTGTATTCTAGCTCTTGGTTTCTTCGGAGGATCAGACTGAAGTTTATAACTCACAGTTCTCCAGTTATGATTCAAATTCAATTTTATAGAACTAGAAGAAAAATTGTTTATTTGGGCCCCGCACAGAAAATACAAAAAGTAAAAAATTGAACATTAAAAACTAAAAAATAATTGGTAAAAATACTCGTGCGAGGCCAAAAAGTATCCTATTTCAGCATAGTTCTGCGATATTTAAAAAATAAATATCACAGCACTGGAGGCACAGAGGCCACGGATACAACTACGGTCGTAAAAACCTTTTAGGAATAGAAAATAATTATACAAGGCGAGTTCATGTCATATTACTTGTACTAACATAAATGTCTTTTTGTTACAGGCTATGGCATCATTCCCCTCAAGATCCCTTCGTCTCCAGCCACTCATTGTACGCTTCACACTACCGTCGGATGCGTTGGCAATGACGACTGTACTGCCAAGAGTCACAGTATGATACGTCTGCTTGGACCTGTAAGGGACGTGATCGTTCGTCCCGCTCGGCATCATTATCGGCCTGGGGAAACCAGTAAGTAAAAATATTTCAATTCAACATTCATTCATTTTATTTTAGTTTTACTGTTTATCAATGCAGAAAATGAGACAAGAAAATGAAAAGGTAAATAAAGAGAAAAATAAAATAACACAAATTGACCGTATATTCTTATCTCAGCTGTTTTTCTAAACTATGAAACAACTATGAAATAACTAGTTGCTGCCCCGGCTTCACCTGCTTAGAGCCTAATTATTTTTCTAAAAGATACTCCTTCTATTCAAACTCAAACTCAAAGCATTTATTTCAATTAAACCATTTACAGGCACTTTTGAATTGTCAAGAAGTCGGTCAGTCAGAAATATGAAGCTAGTTGCCCATTCCAAAGCGTAGTAGGTACCTATGGAGAAGAACGGGCAAGAAACTCCACGGAAACTCTTTTAAATCAAAAATTTGATACAAAATATTGGTTACATCATTCATGTTGAAATTATGCATGTGAGAACAATGTAGAAAGACGTGCACGTTTGTAAAAGCGTCCGTAATAAAAAGAAAAAAACGAAATAACCATTCAAGAATTTAAATAAGCCAAGCCAAATTTAATATAATCTCAGCTATAGACATATCAATGTAATAGACCCTTTAATTTAATTTATTTGTATGTATGTATAGATTACAACACGGAAATTTTACATTGTGTGTCTATCTGCTAAAAAAATATTTATCTGAATGTACCATCGAAGAACTTCATACATCGTAAGGACTATTTCTGCTTGCAGCGCTCGGCGGCCATATAACCGGGGCGGTAACAGATGTGGTCATCTTGTTCACGATATTTTGTTTTCTTACTGCTTAGATTATGAAGTTCTTCGATAGTACACAAAGACCACAAAAGCAGACCACACTTTCATCCATATAGCTGAACATTAATCAACAGGTAGGTAAATACAAAATTTATGTTTGTGAATTAAGGGTTAACAGAGTGACTTTATGACCCACTGGTGACTAATTTTACCGTCCGTGTATTGACATGGGACCGAGTCCGACTGTATGCTTACCTGAAATATACATTGAAAAAACCGACCAACTGCGAGTCGGACTCACACGAAGGGATCCGTTTCGCCGTATAATATTTAGCAAAAAACACGTTTCTTGTATGGGGACCCCTTTAATTTTTCACTTTATTTTATTTTTATAAATTTTATTATGGCGGCGATAGAAATACACAATCTGTGAAAATTTCAACTGTCTATCTACATATTAGAAAGAAAGAAAGAGAAATAGATTTATTTGTCACAGAAACACGTGCATACAAAAAAACAACAATATAAACATATAAACAACAGAAATATTCGGCAGCTGTACGTCATGACTGAGACAAGAAGGCTTCCACTCAGCATAATGCTGTGCTATGAGGGACCCATAGCACAGCGCTGATTTTCAGTGGTCACCCGAAAAATATATACATATATCGGTTCATGAGATACAGCCCGCTGACAGACAGACTGACGGACGGAAGGACGGACAGCGGAGGACAGGCTTAGTAATAGGGTTCCGTCTGACACCCTTCGAGTAAGGAACCCATAAAACACCGACACCCATGTTTAAAACCTTGACATATACCTATTCTCGTATAATTATGGAACCTGTTTGACTTTGCATTGTTTTCAGATAGAATAAAATACCCAAAAAGCTTTACGGCCTGTCTTTATATTCAGTATGAAGGAAATTGTAATATCCTCATTAAAATTGTTACGACGTTCATAAAAATCCCTAATTTTCCTCACGCCCAAAAATTACATTCAGCACAAAAATAAATAAGCTTTACGGCTACCTTTTATACGTCCATTTGGAACAACCAAAAAAAAAAATATTTTCATTACATATTCATATTTACAGTCTTTCAACATTAAATTCGTTAAAACTCGTAAATTCTTTTCTCGAATCCCCCAAATTTGGAATTTTCCTATCCGAATGTATACGTTTATAATACTTCGGACATTTTGCCGCCATAAAACAGACAGTACAAATGAGTTTTGTTTTATTTTATTTTAAAGTTTACTGCCCATAAAATGGTGGAACTCGGTCGTACGGAATGTAATGGTATTAACGCTTAGCTTGTACCAATAACCGCTCAAAACTTGAATGAAAATGTTGTACAGGCTTGAGAGGCTCGTTTTTAGGGAACCTAATTATGTCAGTGTTAATTGCATTAAATATGTTTTTTTTTTCTATTGAACAGTAAGTGCTGAATGTGGTTTCTAAGTCCTATTACGTATACTACACGTATTTGATATCTGCACTCCAATCGCGTAACACACTCTCCAGCACAAACCGAAAGATTTTAAAGTAAATTAATAAACCATTGCTTTATAATGTTTGAAATTGTCTGCTCGACAACGTATTTATCGCAATGAATATTGTTGAATTGTCAAAATGAATGACATTCGGATTGTGAATGTATAAATAATAAATGCATTGAAATGGTAAACAATGTTCTTTGGAAAGTCGTTTCTTTTAACTACGTATATCTATTTAGTCCATAATTATATATCCATAGTTAAAAGCAACGACGAACCAAAGTTTGTGAGCTACTAAGTCAGTTGTTAGTAATCTAAACCTTTCATTATCTGTAAGTATCATAGTTAGTGCTGAAAACGAAGATCACCAGTTATTTGTGGCACTTAAAACTACTTATAACCTGTCCGAAATGATTCGAGGAACATCAAACATATCCAACACCCACAATTGAGTAAATTCAGCCACAAATCGATGCACTATTTACAAGCACTAAGAGTACCTGACGTTTACACGCCATTCGATACTCGCATTCGACTCATTGAGTGTAAATCCGACTATTTATGTGTGTGCATTCAATTGACACGGTTAATTCAGTGGGATGTAGGTTACAATGACATCTGTAGGATAAATATGGAATCATAGTTACTTCGTGTACTTTCGCGTACTGATGTTGAAGTTTATTTTGTGAAAGTTGGTTTCAGTAGCACCTACTGAAGTCCGTGTACGGACAGACGTCCACTGACCTTAGGGCCTACCTAGACAAAGTGACATTCTACCAGCGATGACGATAATGGAAAATTCAAAAATGAATGAGACTGACATAAGCTGCCGAAAAAAAAACGAAAAAATTAAACTGACCCCGAACCGATATCAATCAATAAACGCGTATGTCAATCCTGTTGAAAAACGTTGAAATACAAATCGCTTTGAAAGCGATTGCTACTTGTCTACGCCCATTGTTACCACTTTTTTAAGAGCGTTTATTCTGAAAGTGGGCAACGTCGCAAATAGATGTCAAATATTTTGTTGTTTTGATTAATTTAGAAATATTACTGTATGGAAATAAGTAATGTGGATTACTAGCGAACTAGAATATTGATTATGAAATCCAATAATTAATATCATAACACCGAATACTTAGTTTTAGATGTAAAAAAATTATTTGGAAACTTTCCAAATGCCTTTTTACACCTAAAACGTAATTTATTAATATTCTAGTTAATAATAGTTAGTCACATTTCTTATTTCCAAATTAATCAAAACAGGAAAAAAATCGACAGCTTTTTGCGACGTTGCCAACTTTTAGGATAAAGGCACTTAATATATTTGAATTCGTGTAGAAGGGTGTCCAATTAATGCAGACGTCTGTCAGTACCTACCAGATAATGAAAAGTTTGTTGACAGGAACCGAGCCCGTTTTTTTTTTTTAGGTGGGAAATTATCAAATAACTTCTTCATCTCTGGGCGGACCGGGAGGGCGTGTCAGACTCAGGACCAGGCCCGGGTCGACGGTGCGTTGTGTTCCACGCGCGCCTCAAAGAGATGTCAGCAGAAGTGAAGGGGTCCGTTAGGATCGATGCCTGCCGGGGTTGCGGGAAAGTCCGAAAGGGATACCGTGGCCCCTGGAAACGTACAGGCAACGGAAGGAACACGGGTGGGTTTTATAATTTCCCACCCAAAAAAAAAAAAAAAAAAGGGCGTGTCAGACTCTTACTGACTAAAACTTCAACTTCAGTTGCCTGTACGTTGCCAGGGGCCACGGTATCCCTTTCGGACATTCCCGCAACCCCGGCAGGCATCTGTCCTATCAGACCCCTTCAGTTCTGCTGACATCTCCATGAGGCGCGCGTGGAACACAACGCGCCGTCGACCCGGGCCTGGTCTTTATCGGAGGGTGAGCTACCCATTGCACACCGTCCGCAAGACAGGAACCGAGCCTCCATTTAAACAGATATCAGACATTTCGCTCGAGTTAATTTTCAGCTTTGTTTAATTCCACGTTCACACGACACCGACAAAATTATATAGAAATAAACATTAATCTGCTTCTTTCATTTCATATTTCGATCATTTGTTAGGCGATTAAAAGATGCCCCAAGTGTCGAAATCCAACATCGTTTGATCGGTCCACTCATTCATTAATTTTTCACTTTTGATTTACATTTGTTCATTTTGGTTTCAAACTTTCACTTCTAGAGAAAGATGCCGAATGCATTAAAGGCAAAAATGAACAAAATTTGAAGCGTCTGACATCGGATTTATAAGATCTTGCTCAGTGCCACAAGATTTTATACGCGTCATAATTATAATAATTATAATAACAACTGTTTTAACGCTTGTTAGAACCATCTTGTTTATCTCACCACTCCCTTTATTGCTGACACAAAAACGTGTCACCGCTGACACAGATTGTCTGGTATCTTCCTAATTAGTGAAAGCTCATTATATCGAAAATGCTTGAACATGACCGTATCATATTACCAGTGAAGGTTTTCGGGATGATTGTCCTTATTATCTTTCCTCAACAACCACTAAGAACAGGCTGAATAACTAATTATTAGAAAGTAATGAACAAGATCTCCCTAGAGTGGTAGGTACTCAATAATTATTATTCTTAAAGCCCTCTTTTAAGAATTTTCCCCGCGGTTTCAAACCAGTCCCGTGGGAATATCGGGATAAAAAATATTCTATGTCCTAACTCTGCCAAATGTCATCCAAATCTGTTAGCCGTTTTAGCGTGACAGCGTAACAAACAAACAAAGAAACTCACTTTTGCATTTATAATATTTGTTAGGATTAATATTATCAACCAGCAATGCGTTTATACAGAATGAAAATTACATGTACATGAATAACAACTTATGCCTAATTAGGTAGTAAAAATAACAATATAACTAACGCTATTATCAAACTAAAGTATGGCGTCGAAAAATTTATCCGCATTCCTGTCGACTGGTAATGTACCCAAGAATCTGGCGGTATTGTCACATTGTATGGCAATGCTTAGCTTCTGGCCAAGCAGAAGCCAACCCAAAACGTTTTTTTAAAATAACTTTACTCTTGTTTAGATTCAGAGGTGTACTAACAACAGAAAAAAAAAACATTGTTTAAACCAGTCAATAAACCATTAATTACGGCGGTCAATTTATGTCAACAGAATTATGGTACTATGAAACTTCCTCATTGGTCGTAAGCACTACTGCTGAGCACGAGGTCGGGCAAAGCCTTATTGGGTTTTTCCATCAGGAATTTCTCAGTAGCAGTACCTTGGATTTGTGCCCGGTTGATGACAATAGGCTTGCCCAAATAAATAATAAATAATAAAAATATTTATTTCAACTAAAACATTGTTTCATAGATAAATTGAGGCAGCCCCAGTAAGTTACAATAGTACTTGTGTCGGAGCTGTCTCACTCTTCCCCATAAGTGGTACCTTTATAATGAAGTTAAATACAGTTTATAGAAAAATAAAAATAATAATTTAATTAAACATTAATTTAGCAGCTTTGGGTGTAAGTGTGTGTGTGTATATGAGTGTGTGGAGGTTTGTGTGTGTATATGAGTGAGTGAAGGTGTGTGTGTGTGGGTGTACCGTTATTTTTTAGCTTATTCTTGTCAGGATGTTTTCTGTTTCTAAATATGTTAGAGATCTCAACCATTCAGTTATGGTTTATTTATATAACAACAGGGGATACATATCTAATTCACGATTCAGCTTATTATAGATATAGGTGGATTGTTTAACATATTGACGTTTAGCAAAGACATTACATTCCATGGGATTAGAACATAACTGGTACAATAGTGCATTGGTTTAGTGTTAATAATTTACTTTTAAACGAGAAAAAGACTAAATGTATTAGATTTCTGACACCTAACGTTCAGCAGGTAAAAACCAATGTATTAGTAAATGGGGCGGAATTGGATCTTGTGGACACCACTGTGTTCTTAGGTATTACCTTGGATTCAAAGCTTCAGTGGGGCCCTCATATAACCAAATTGTCGAAGCGGCTAAGCTCTGCAGCCTACGCGGTCTATAAAATTCGTCATTTGACTGATGTAGAAACAGCTCGATTAGTATATTTTAGTTATTTCCATAGTGTAATGTCATACGGCATTTTGTTGTGGGGAAATGCAGCCGACATTCAGACTATATTTGTGCTGCAGAAGCGAGCCATTCGAGCAATTTATAACCTAAGTTGTAGGCATTCACTGAGGGATAAATTTAAGGAAATAAATATCATGACAGTCGCATCTCAATATATATTTGAGAACCTGATTTATGTAAAAAAGAATATTAATTTATATTCTAAACACAGCGACATTCATAGCATAAATACTAGAAACAAAGATTTACTTATTGTGCCCAGGACTAGGCTCCAAAAAATTAGTAATTCATTTAAGTGCCAAAGTATACGTTTTTACAACAAACTCCCAATCCATGTTAAAGAACTGAGCCTCAATAAATTTAAATCATTTATTAAACACAAACTATGTCAAAAAGGTTTCTACAAAATTAAAGATTACTTAGACGACAAAACGGCTTGGGACTAGCTCTATACTACTCCATACTAATTTAACTGTTTAGTTCATTTTATTTGACTGTATAAGTCAATTTATTTAATTTAAATTTTGTTTATTATTGACGAAATCTACTCTTTACACAGTTTTTGTTTTTTATTTTTATGAAATATATTGTAATATATGGTCAGCTAGCGACCTCGAAAATTGATCATACTAATCTTGTCTGAGCAACCGGCAGCAAGTGTGCGTTGTGTTGCGTAAAGTAAATTATTACTATTGTATAGAATCATGTTCTTCTAACTATTCAGACAGCTGTGCTGCTGGGGAGTTTGTTGCGCCACTTCTTCTTCCCAGCTAAAGCACTAGGAAGTGGTGAAGGGTGGGCGTTTTTGGGGGACTGTCTTTATGTAATTTTGACGTTCGAAAAGTGCTAATTTTCAGCCTAGTTTGAATAAATGACTTTTGAATTTGAATTTGAATTTGAATGAAGGTGTACTGTAGGTACACCTCTGCTTAACGCTTCGGGGATTGCACGCGTAATTATATGTGTGTGGTTAATATTATCAACCAGCAATTTCCAAAACGTTTTTTAATTTCCTTCATCTTGCAGATTCAGAGGTGTGCTAACATTAAATTGCTCCACAACATCAAATTAAAACAAAACTAACAATTTCCAGAAAACTTTCAGAAATATACGAGAACGAATATATGAACCGACAAACTTAACATTGATATGTAAAATCACGTTGCAGCAACATGCATACAACTCTACCGAACATTTTAGTCGATAGTTCATTCGTGCATGCAAAAACATCGATGTCGAATTTCGTGCCAAACTTTGTCGAACTGTAAAGTTTCGCCTTATTGTACAACTTTAGAACTTGATGCCGTGCAAAATAGCGTATGCAGGACTATGGATATGAGTTCTTACTTGAGTAACTTTCGAAAGACCTGCGATGCAGATGTAGAAATAATACTAAAGTTATATTTGTATGATGGCAATAGGCTAGCCCCCTATTACATGGGACTTAAACAATAACTGACAAAATGTGGGTGTAATTCAGGTATAAGTACCTCTACATAACCATTCGGGGAATACAGCCGCGATAACAAAAATTAACAAAACAATAATAACAATTAACATTTTAAATACACACACAACATACATTTTTTTTTTATTATTGGTTTTTGTATATATATTTTTTTACTATTTTTTTTTTTCTTTCTTTCTTTCTTTATAACATGTTTTTTTTTTTTAATTGATAAACAGCTTTTTTTCTTTAATTTGGTTATCTTTTACATTACTGTTATAATAATATACAGTCCAGCCATCGACAGAATGGGTTCTTGATATCTGTTAGTTTCATACTAACGAATCTGTGTTTTGCGTATTTGATCCTTATTACAACTATAAATTGTCAAACTGACAGGAGTCAGGAACGCATTCTCTCGACGGCCAGACTGTAGTTTGTTTTCTCAAAAGTACATAAATCTATATTATGAATTCTTTCCCTATTTGTGATCTGCAAAAAAAGCGATGGTCATACGACATAAGTAATATTATTATAATCGAGTCGACGTTTTTCGAATTGACAATGTTAAATAAGTGTTGTGGTCTGTGTAAGGCGCCTTAAGTCAACCTTTATTATCCAAAACAGATTTTCCTGTGGATGTAGACGCAATTAAAGGATTAAAAACTCATTGTTTTTGCAGCTGCCCTTTGCTTTACATCGGTCTAAATTAGTTCCTCCATTAGATCGCTGTGTTCGTAATGTTAAGGAAATAAAAGCTTTATCTACCTCAAAAGTTTTAATACTTATGTATAAACGAGGTGAAAGACAAACACAAGTGAACCGACAACCACACAGACGTAGTCCAAAGTCCAACAGTAAAACACAATAAAAATTTATGACCATTACTAGCTGCACCCTGCGGTGTCACCCGCATATGTCTCGATCCCGTGGGAATATCGGGATAAACAATATAATAAGTCCTAACCTAGGTCATGGTCTACCCATGTGCCAAATTTCATCCAAATCCGTTACGTCGTTTCGCATTTATAATATTAGCTAGGATTCGTTTAACTCCTACAACACTTCGCACTTTCGGTGTCAAAATACCCGAAACAATTCTCAACTTGTTCTCACCACTATAATGACGTCAGCAGGTCCTGACACCACTGTTTTCAGAAGCACAAAACAGTTCATTCGGTCATACAAAACATAGATACCGAATTTCGTGTATCAACGTGGCCGAACTTAGACTACCAACTTTTGCACACAAGTTCTCAGAGTTAGCCATGTTGCTTGAAATAATTAATTGGAAAACCGTTACGTACTGTGCCCTAGTAAATTGTTAATTTGAATCTGAATGTTGGAAATGATTCTCGTATAAGATGTGGATCAAGGTTTGTAAAATGTTTTGGAAAGATTTTACAGAAAAATAAACAATTAGGTCACTGTAAACATAACAACTATGCTGAAGTTAGTAGGAATTTCCGAAATATAAAAGGTCAAGATTTTTAAAAATCTATATTTTATTGAGAATATCATGCCTGAACGATCATGCGTACTAAACAGACCTATTCAATTGTTTCTTTTGCGCTCCAGCACGCGTAGCATGACCACCGTAGAACCGGGTTTTTTCGACTTGAGAATAGACAAAATGACAGATTGTTATTGTCTATCTGTCATTTTCTCTATTCTTCCTACGCAAGCTGGATACATTGTTATTATTAAAAACCTATACAGATAATAATATACCTAAGCGATATCAGTGTCGCGACCGGTAGCGATACAGGTCCAAAGTGACTAACCAAAAGGCGGATCAGTATCGCGACCAAGCGCGACAGCGATATCGCTTTTAACTGAATACGCCTGTAGACGGTTGCCTTAGCTCAGAATTCCTAAACTCAATATTCACAACATAAAAAAATTGTTTGAGAAAGAGTAGATATTATGTTATTTAACACTACGGCATGTTTTTTTTTTTTCGATATCTCACTTAGCGTGGATCCGTAGTTGTACCCCGCGAAATTCAAATTGTCTTACGTTTGTTGCAATTTACAGGTCAGTGTCAGGTTGATCAATATCAATATGATTCGCGACTCCGGTCTAGTACAAATGTGCAACATCTCACACAGAAAACTTTAACAGATATGTTCCAATGATTATAATTCTATAAATACATATAAAGGTCTTATACTTAAGGAGCTCTCTTGATTTATGTGAAAAATATAGATAAACATGATAGTTAAGTAAGTTTAGTTTTTAATATTAGCCCTAAAGTTTAATTAAGTGTATATTATATTCCACAGTTAATCTGAGAACAGCGTTGTGAGCTACAATATTGTTCAAATGTTATGTGTATTTATTTTTCTATACTGTGTATTGTACCTGTTTGCTGTTCCCATTGAATAAAATAAAATAAAATATCTATGATATTTTGAACAAGAGACCCACCTGTCACTTATCTGCAAATTGCAAAAAAAGAAAGAAAATTTGCATTTCGCGAGCTACAACTGCGGATTCACCTTAAACATGAATTCGCAGTAACTATGATATGATATACGGTGGAGTTTCTTGCCCATTCTTCTCCATACGAAAACTACCTTTTGGAAGGGGCAACTAGAATCAATTAATTTTTTTTGTAAATTTTTGACGTTCAAAAGTGCCTTATACGGGCCTACTTGAAATAAATGATTTGACTTTGACTTTGACTTTATGGTAACGTCGCTCTTTTTTTCATTTTAACGTTACAATTCCACTCTCTACAAAAAAAAAAGATTTTAGAGGCCAGACCCGTCTAAGCTAAGCTTAAGCGGAATTTATTCCAGAATAGGTATATTGCCTATAGCAATAAAATTATATGTACATACTTCTAGGGACCTGACCCTGCTTCACACGGTCTTTATCTGTACTATATTTAAGTTTAAAATGTATGTTTTGTACACATAAACTTTGCGGACGACATTCTGAGTATCCGTTGTGTACTTTATAAGAACAACGCGGTCACATAGACAGACGAAAAGCTTCTTGAATTTATAATATACGTATAGTTATAGACAATTGTTTTCTATGAAAAACTGTAAATTAAAGCATAACTAACAAAAATCAGTACCTACCTTCAATTCCCCTACAAACAAGGGGTTTATTTATAAGCGTTGCTTAAAGTTAAATAATGATTAGCGACTGTTTAACCATACATTTTTGACATTCGAACGTCACTTAACTTTAAGCAGTGTTTTTAAATAAACCCCAAATTGCGTGACGAGCCTCCGTCCACCGCAAACACATTTGGTGTCTTAGAACAAATTGTGTCTCCTCACTAAAGCGTTATCTTGGTAATTACTGGCCTAAATGCTTAGAATTAATGGAGTGAAGACAGATTGTAAGCTAAGATATGCTGGAAGGAAATACCAAGGAGTGGTGAAGATAGTGTGAAAGGATTACCTTGGGATTATACCTACTTGTATAGTACTATTAAGTGCCTTCATGCTCAGATCCTAACGGCTCGCGTACCGTCATCGACCGAACCATGCTCGTACGTCATCGTTGGAACTCGGCCGATCGAGCCACACGTAATTATGTAAAAGAAAGTAAGTATAAACACTTAGTTGTCAGAAGTTATCGGATGTGGCCGGTTGAAGTAGTGTACCTGCCGAGTTCGGCCGACGACGTACGAGCTTAGTTCGGCCGATGACGGATAAGGTGCACGCTTCGCGTTAGAGATGAGAGCTGTGGTAGCCCAGTGGTAATACGACTTACCGAGTTGTAGGTTCGTGGGTTCGAACCCAAGCAGGCATTTTACTTCGTGTAAATTATTTCACCACCACTGCTCTCAAAACGGTGAAAGAAAACTTCGTGAGGAAACCGGCATGTCCTAGAACCAAAAATTTGAAGACATGTGACATCTACCAACTGGACCCGCGCGGTGCGGATTACGGCCCAGTCCCTCTCACCGAGAGGAGGGCTTTGGCCTAGCAGTGGGAACCTTATAGGCTAATTATGCTTGCATTAAAGAAGGCCGTACTAATAAAATAAATGTTTTGGTACAATTCCAGTTTTTTTTTATAGATGTTGCTACTACGTAATCTAAAGTCGTGTTCTAGTCATGATATAATATGGAGACAGGGAAAGTATTTTTCCATCTTCATTAAAATAATTATATGTTTAGAGTTTAATTACAATCAATTCCAACCAATAAGATAAGCATCGGTTAAAATTCCAAACTTCATAAATAATATTTTACCCACACTTTTTTTTTTATAATAATAATAATATAATAAATTCGTTTATTTTCTCCCTTAAAACATATTTACAATTTGAGTCAATACAGAATTAGAAGAGAGACAGGAGCCCAAACTAAGCAAAGCTTGTGTCTTGGGTCTCCTGGCCCCAACCGAAGATCTTAACGCTACTTATTTAATACATCAGAGATGTATGTGGGAGTAAAACTGGACGAGTACCGTGGGTGTGAGGGTGTGTATAGGTGTATTGTTGTGTGAGGGTGTGTGCGTATGGGCAGGTGTGAGGGTGAGTATTGGATGGTGAGGGTGAGAGTGAGTGTGTGTTTATGAGAGAGTGGGAGAGTTACTGTATATTTGAGTATGCCATCCTCTAAACTATGGTTTTGTGGTGAGTCTAAATGTTTCTGTGTCTGTTTAAGAGTGTTTCTGTTTCATGGTAGTCAAGAGTGAGAAGCCATTTTGTGATATTTATCGTTATTATCGACCGATAAAAACGCGCCTGTGGGGCAGAAGCTTAAATCTATTCCTATTCTAACCAAGGCACAAACAATACTTAAACATATAACATAACTATTGCTAACTTTGCAAGCGAATAGGCGAAGCATAGCCATACATATTTATGAGCTGAAGATATGAAAACTTTGAGAATACGATGAGAATTGATAATTTTCTCTGACTCTTCATATCTATCCTTGCGTGGATAATAGGGCAAATTATACATAATTCCGTTGTTATCCGAAGGGTTTGGCGGAATGTCAGTATAAATTAATTTGAAATAGGGGTTCGTAAAGGTCATATTTCCATACACCGATCTGCTCAATTATCATTACTTATAAATTCAATTTAAGTTTGCCCGACTGGCATGGAGTCTAATATTTCATGCTTGTTGGCTACATTTCAATGAGTATATAATTACAAGCAAGGTATCACCATCCCTATCAATATCTTCAATGCTCAAAGTTAAAGTCGTTTGAATATTTTGATATTCAAACGACTTTAACTTTGACATCTACACTTCAAAAACAGGAGGAGGTTAGGTTCGACGAGTTTTTTATTCTTACGTGAGTCTGGTCACCGGTGTCCGACCCGTTATGGCGAAGCAATAAATTATCAATTTATCGACAAATCCACCATTATAAGGAAATTTTTTTTCTTGTTTGTAAAATCGCGGAGGTTATTTTGAACAATTATTGTAATAATTTTTGTACCTTTTTAAATTAAACGCCATTAAATTGTTATTTTCCTTCTACTTGTCTTTATCGTAAAGAGTCATATTGAAATAGACACAACTCCTGAACTATTTAAGCTAGGATCTTAGTACACCTAAAAAGTTAAAAACGGTATGTTTACAGTCTAGTTTTTTTGAAAACATTTAAAAAGTAAAAAAAACAACCAAATTTGTTCACACTTTTTACATTTCAAGTATTTTTTAAAGGTTTAATTAGGAGTTTTTGACAAGTCTTTTAGTGCCCACTTATTGCCTACTTTTGTAGCTATCAAATAACTCCACGTTTATGCCTATAGGACCTCTATATATATATTATATAATATTACGATATTACAAAATAAATAAACAAAACCGTATACAATTTTTTTTTAATGCTCGCCGTTTCAAAACAAAAACAAAATTGTAGGGGCAAAATGCTCCTTATGCTGCTGGATTTTTCTATAAAATTGATCATATTGCTTTGCCTTAACGGGTCGGACACAGGTGACCAGACATATTGTTTATGGAGTTAATAAGTTATTTGAGATCATCATTTATTATTATAGCTATTAAATGAATTGCATTGTCAATCATGTTTTAGTTCAATACCCAGATAGTCATTAAAACATCTGTTATCTTGTTCAGACATACTTTCGTGTTCCTTGTCATTTTCCTTCATCAAATAAAGGTACATAATCATAAAACTCATCTATTTCCGTGATAATCACCAACAAAACGGGAGAAAAGCACCCAACACCACTCGCGCTACTAAAACAAACGTTTGACGCTTCATAACCTTACACAGAATGTAACGGAGAGCAATTTACTTTATTAATGACTTATCGTAAAAGTTTACGTATATAAAAACAAAATGGCTGGTGCGAGTTGTGTCGAATATTTGTTGTTTTTATTGCAGGGCTATTATTTTCTACCAAATGATAGGTCTGCAGGCCTTCTGCCTGCTAATGGAAAAACAATAATTACATTTTAGTACCTACCTACTGAAATTATTTTTGAAATGAAACAGACCAGCTTCGAAGTAGAATTGGAAGCGCTTAATAACCAATTTTCTGTGATAAGGACAAGCCGCTCTATTCTATAATAATCTCACTGTGAAAACTTAGGTGAAGTGAGCTTGAAGTGAGCTGTCATTCCACCTGCTGCTAGGGACAGCTCACTCCGAACTCACTTCACCTAAGTTTTCACGGTGAGATGGTTACAGAATAGCAGTGCAGGTCAGTATGTCAGTCTACCTAGGCTTTTCCCAACTATGTTGGGGTCGGCTTCCAGTCTAACCGGTTGCAGCTGAATGCCAGTATTTTATATGGAGCGATTGTCTATCTGACTTTCACAACCCAGTTACTGGGTAACACGATAAACCTCGGTAAGACTGTTTGTCAGACTTTTGGGCTTCTAACTATCCGTAACGACTGTCAAAGATCTAAGAATGACAGCTGTGACTAACGGCTTCACATGCTATCCGAGGTACTGAGGGGTCTTGATATATAATAGATGGACACCCATACACGAACCGACCACGGCTGGCGTAGTTTAACCTTCAATCGACCCGTGCGTCTGTTATAGTTAAAGACAAAAAAAAAAGATAAGGACCAAGTTGGTACTTAGCTGGTTATAATTGAAGCACAAATTAGATCGTCTGAAAATGCTGTGGTTATTCTAAGAAGGTAACTAATAGCAATAAATACTTACGTGATTTCGAAATATTTTCCAAAACTATTCAATTTAATGTCAAAGCTTGTAGTACTAACACTCCCTTGGAATGGTTACTCAAAGGATCCACATATATCCAATAACCAATAGGTAGCACAATAAGTCGATGCTTGATATGTAGGTAAACACCTGGGAATGAATAGATAGGAGCGTATCTATGGCTTCATTGTTCAGGTATCCTTACCTACCACTTCAGTTTACCTAGGTATTTGTATAAGATTACAATATCAGTGGATGAGACAGAGGAGGCATACTAAGCAAATAGATTAATGTGGGATGAAGATGATACATAACATAACATCACACCTGTATTCCCCGAAGGGTTAAGCAGAGGTGTACCTACCCTATTTTACAGCCACATTTCGCCAGTTATGTTTAAGTCCCATGTAATAGGGGGCGAGCCTATTGTCATCAACAGGGCACATATCCAGACTCCGGGCTGCTACTGAGATATTTCAGATAGAAAAACCCATGAACACAGCAGTAGCGCTTGCGACCACTAAAGTATTGATTATGAATTGCAATAATAATACTGGATTAGGAGTTGTATCAGTTTTAGGTGTAAAATAAAGCATTTGAAAGGTTCCCAGATGTTTTTTACACTTAAAACTAAATATTAAGTTTATAATCAAAATTTTTGTAAAACACAACGTGATATTTCATAATTGAATTTAAATATTGATTTATTTATTAATACAACAATTTATTTACAGCTTTTTGCGACGTTACTAACTTTCAGAATTCACGGGTGGAATGTAACTTGCACGTCATGAAACGACAAGGAATATTATTTTTGTTTATAAAATTATGAAATATCGCTCTGTGTTCGCTAAAGTGCATAACAAAACATAAGATCACGCCTTGGGTTGGGCAGAGGTGTACCTGTAGCAGGTACACCCACATTTCGCCAGTTATGTTTAAGTCTCATGTAATAGGGGGCGAGCCTATAGCCATCAACCGGGCACAATTCCAGACTCCGGGCTGCTACTGATAAATTCAGATCGAAAAACCCAATAATACTTTGACCGACCTGGGCATCGAACCCAGGACCTCACACTCAGCAGTACACTTGCGACCACTAGACCAACAAGGCAGTCTTTAGTTTTATAGAACAGTAGAAGCATGTCAATAGTAACACGTTGATCTTGAGCTGGTCTATCGTAGCACGGAGTTTCTATAGAAGGCGAGGAAAAGTGATACTGATTTGTTAGCACTGAAGTGCGACCTCGCTTCAGTGATCCTCTATAAGGTACAGCTAAAACTGTACCTTCTTCAGTAAAGAAAAATATTGCTGAGCATAATCAGCCTATAATATTACCACTGCTAGGACATAGACCTCCTCTTGGTGAGAGGGAGAGGGCCGTAATTTACCACGACGGCCCAGTGCGGTTGGTAGATGTCACATATTTTCGAATTTTTGGTTCTAGGACATGCCGGTTTCCTCACGAAGTTTTCCTTCACGGTTTTAAGAGCAGTGGTGGTGAAATAATTTACACAAAGTAAAATGCCTGCGTTTTTTTGTTTGTTACGCTTTCACACTAAAACGACTAAACGGATTCACATGAAATTTGGCACATAGGTAGACCTGGGTTAGGACATACGATATTTTTTATCCCAATATGCTGATATATGGTGCTGACGCGCGGACTACATATGTTTTATTTTTTATTGTATTTCTTACATCTATTTAATTTAAGTATATTTATTTAGTATTTATTTATGTATCTTTCTATCCTTGACATCACTGCAGGCCCTATCAGAATACCAGCGCTGCGACATTTATTATTAAATGTCGCCTCATCATGCTGAGATAGGAGCCTTTTGGCCTCGCACAGGACTTTCCGCTTAATTTTAATTTTTACTTTGTTTGTATTTTCTATTTTTATTTTTAGTGAGTGTGTGTTTGGTTAAATTAAGATCTCCTGTGCTTGTCCCAATAAATACTTTTTATTTCTTTCTTTCTTTCAATATTCCCACGGAATCGAGACTTATACGAGTGAAACTGCGGAGCGCAGCTAGTGAAAAATAATGCTTAAAGTGATCATATTAAATTGGAAGTAACACTAGTCCATCAATGATACATTCCAATTAAAAAAGAAGCGAAAACATTGATTTTGTACCACTGTTTTGATCGTTAATTTTTGTGTTACTTTTAACGACCGTATTTTATGTTCCTGCGACCCTAAACCTCGCCTTAGATATTTATGAGGCAAACCCTAAATTAATGTTAGGCGATATTGTTTCTGTAATCAACGGTTTTTGTATTGTAACATTAATTAAAAGTTTTGCTGCGGAATAAATACTTCTTTGGTATTTTATTGCTTAGCACTTTGGGATTGTGCGAAGTGCAGGTAGGTGCCGGGGAGGCAGAATTTCACGAATTTGTGTAGCGTCATTTAGTTGTTCTGTTATTAAGATGAATCCGCAAAATTCAAATTCACTTACGTTTTTTGCATTGTTCAGGTTACTGTCAGGTTGTATTTTGATGAAAATATGATTCGCGACTATAACATATGTGTATTTACAGTTATTATACTCATTGTCACCTCAAATCTGTAAGAACAATACTTATCCCCTCTTTTTTAATTAACGTTAGGATTAAATTATTAATTTCATAGTTTGTTGTGTAGACTCAAATCTTTTATGGTTTATTCTAAACCAAAAAAAAATTTGTTTTGTATGCCATAAATGGCAAAACATGCAGATCTACCTGTTATTTTAAGACCTTGCACATATTATTTGATGTATACTCATGTTTTACAATAAATATATTCTATTCTATTGAAATCATTGGATCTACCTTAATGCACCTTACTATTTGTTTAATTTTACAACTCTATCAACTAAGCTGTATACAACTTTTCGAG
Organism: Xanthia icteritia; assembly: GCA_949128155.2. Taxonomy (NCBI): domain Eukaryota; kingdom Metazoa; phylum Arthropoda; class Insecta; order Lepidoptera; family Noctuidae; genus Xanthia; species Xanthia icteritia. The sequence goes on along the minus strand of OX421942.2, from coordinate 5,392,592 downwards.
GTGTTATCTAATTTTATTTTTCTGAAGAGTTTTAAGATGTTTTTTTTTCTTCAAGTAGGCAATGACTGGCGATAAAAAAATTCAATCATAAGATCTTAATTGAGGGCCTGTTCTTCTTTTTCGTGTGGTTAGTGACTAACCTGCTATCCTATTACGCAACACATTTTTGTAAACGATTGCGACTAATTTATTTCATTTTGACAGTTCAACACCATTCATTGCGTTATTTACGTTGCTGAGCAGATTATTTTTTCGAACTTATGAAGCAATGGATTAGCAATTTGTTTCAAAATGATTCAAATTCCGATTGACCGTGTATTACGTAATTAGGGTACCGGTGTCATAGTTTTTATGCCGCCCATATACCTCTGACTTGGCTTCACATGTCGTCAAGAAATACCTCTCAGGCATGCCGATTTCCTCATGATATTTTCCCACCCAAAACAAAAAAAACATTACACACATGATTTATGTGCGTATTACGCACAATTAATTCGAAAAGTTAGAGGTGCGTGCCTTGAGTTCAAACTCGAGAACTATGACTTGACAGTCCGACGGTCACACCACTAGGCTATCATTGCTCTGAATTAAAGGCCTGCCTTTGAAATAAGTAGCTAGAAGGAAAAAGAAAGAAAATACGTTTATTTGCGTTAAGGACGCGTTTACAAATTTGATAGGTATAGAATCGAACTACTACATTGACAAAGGTCACACACACAAGTGTACGCACGGTTAATTGCGGGAATAGTAGTCAAGTGAACTAATTTTGGTACTTTGAATTTTTTTTTTCTCTATATTCTTTATAATAGTTTATAGTTTATTTATAAACTATTATTAGTATATTATATAAACTATTCTTTATAATACATAGGCATCTACAAAAAATATTTCGTATTGTAGTTTGTATTTTTACTAAATAATACTTAGATACAAATGCTTACTTCAGTGACTGCTAGGAGGCACTGGAAGCCCTCTTCTAGTAGAAAGATGTGGGCTGTGGATTTTGGGCTAGTTTTACTAGTTATGATGAGACTTTACCTCCGGACTTGATGGAGTGACCTGAAGGTGTAATTCGGTGACTGCTACTGGTACTCCTCGACTAGTAGAATTAGATGTGCCGAGTTTGGGCTTGTTTTGTAAGTTATGACGAGACCTTACCTCCGGACTAGATGGAATGACCTGAAGGTGTACTTCAGTGACTGCTACTTGTACTCCTCGACTATTAGAATTAGATGTGCCGAGTTTGGGCTTGTTTTGTAAGTTATGACGAGACCTTACCACCAGACTTGATGGAGTGACCTGAAGGTGTACTTTGGTGACTGCTACTGGTACTCCTCGACGAGTACAACTAGGTCTGCCGAGTGTGGGCTGGTTTTGTTAGTTATGATGAGACCTCACCACCGGACTTGATGGAGTGACCTGAAGGTGTACTTTGGTGACTGCTACTGGTACTCCTCGACGAGTACAACTAGGTCTGCCGAGTTTGGGCTCGTTTTGTTTGTTATGATGAGACCTCACCACCGAACTTGATGGAGTGACCTGAAGGTGTACTTTGGTGACTGCTACTGGTACTCCTCGACGAGTACAACTAGGTCTGCCGAGTTTGGGCTCGTTTTGTTAGTTATGATGAGACCTCACCACCGGACTTGATGGAGTGACCTGAAGGTGTACTTTGGTGACTGCTACTGGTACTCCTCGACGAGTACAACTAGGTCTGCCGAGTGTGGGCTGGTTTTGTTAGTTATGATGAGACCTCACCACCGGACTTGATGGAGTGACCTGAAGGTGTACTTTGGTGACTGCTACTGGTACTCCTCGACGAGTACAACTAGGTCTGCCGAGTTTGGGCTCGTTTTGTTTGTTATGATGAGACCTCACCACCGAACTTGATGGAGTGACCTGAAGGTGTACTTTGGTGACTGCTACTGGTACTCCTCGACGAGTACAACTAGGTCTGCCGAGTTTGGGCTCGTTTTGTTAGTTATGATGAGACCTCACCACCGGACTTGATGGAGTGACCTGAAGGTGTACTTTGGTGACTGCTACTGGTACTCCTCGACGAGTATAACTAGGTCTGCCGAGTTTGGGCTCGTTTTGTTAGTTATGATGAGACCTTACCACCGGACTTGATGCAGTGACCTGAAGGTGTACTTTGGTGACTGCTACTGGTACTCCTCGACGAGTACAACTAGGTCTACCGAGTTTGGGCTCGTTTTGTTAGTTATGATGAGACCTCACCACCGGACTTGATGGAGTGACCTGAAGGTGTACTTTGGTGACTGCTACTGGTACTCCTCGACGAGTACAACTAGGTCTGCCGAGTTTAGGCTCGTTTTGTTAGTTATAATGAGACCTCACCACCGAACTCAATGGAGTGACCTGAAGGTGTACTTTGGTGACTGCTACTGGTACTCCTCGACGAGTACAACTAGGTCTGCCGAGTTTGGGTTCGTTTTGTAAGGTATGACGAGACCGTACCTCCGGACTTGATGGAGTGACCTGAAGGTGTACTTCAGACACTGCTACAGGTAATCCTCGACGAGTAGAACTAGATCTGCCGAGTTTGGGCTCGTTTTGTTAGTTATGATGAGACCTTACCTCCGGACTTGATGGAGTGACCTGAAGGTGTACTTTGGTGACTGCTACTGGTACTCCTCGACGAGTACAACTAGGTCTGCCGAGTTTGGGTTCGTTTTGTAAGGTATGACGAGACCGTACCTCCGGACTTGATGGAGTGACCTGAAGGTGTACTTCAGACACTGTTACTGGTAATCCTCGACGAGTAGAACTAAGTGTGCCGAGTTTGGGCTCGTTTTGTTAGTTATAATGAGACCTCACCACCGAACTCAATGGAGTAACCTGAAGGTATACTTTGGTGACTGCTACTGGTACTCCTCGACGAGTAGAACTAGGTCTGCCGAGTTTGGGCTCGTTTTGTTAGTTATGATGAGACCTCACCACCGAACTCAATGGAGTGACCACCTAGGTCTACTCGTCAAGGAGAACCAGTAGCAGTCACCGAAGTACACCTTCAGGTCACTCCTTCAAGTCCGGAGGTAAGGTCTCATCATAACTAACAAAACGAGCCCAAACTCGGCAGACCTAGTTCTACTCGTCGTAGAGTACCAGTATCAGTCACCAAAGTACACCTTCAGGTCACTCCTTCAAGTCCGGAGGTAAGGTCTCGTCATAACTTACAAAACAAGCCCAAACTCGGCAGACCTAGTTGTACTCGTCGAGGAGTACCAGTAGCAGTCACCAAAGTACACCTTCAGGTCACTCCATCTAGTCCGGAGGTAAGGTCTCGTCATAACTTACAAAACAAGCCCAAACTCGGCACATCTAATTCTAATAGTCGAGGAGTACCAGTAGCAGTCACCAAAGTACACCTTCAGGTCACTCCATCAAGTCCGGTGGTGAGGTCTCATCATAACTAACAAAACGAGCCCACACTTGGCAGACCTAGTTGTACTCGTCGAGGAGTACCAGTAGCAGTCACCAAAGTACACCTTCAGGTCACTCCATCAAGTCCGGTGGTGAGGTCTCATCATAACTAACAAAACGAGCCCAAACTCGGCAGATTTAATTCTACTAGTCGAGGAGTACCAGTAGCAGTCACCAAAGTACACCTTCAGGTCACTCCATCAAGTCCGGTGGTAAGGTCTCATCATAACTAACAAAACGAGCCCAAACTCGGCAAACCTAGTTGTACTCGTCGAGGAGTACCAGTAGCAGTCACCAAAGTACACCTTCAGGTCACTCCATCAAGTCCAGTGGTGAGGTCTCATCATAACTAACAAAACGAGCCCAAACTCGGCAGATTTAATTCTACTAGTCGAGGAGTACCAGTAGCAGTCACCAAAGTACACCTTCAGGTCACTCCATCAAGTCCGGTGGTGAGGTCTCATCATAACTAACAAAACGAGCCCAAACTCGGCAGATTTAATTCTACTAGTCGAGGAGTACCAGTAGCAGTCACCAAAGTACACCTTCAGGTCACTCCATCAAGTCCGGTGGTAAGGTCTCATCATAACTAACAAAACGAGCCCAAACTCGGCAGATTTAATTCTACTAGTCGAGGAGTACCAGTAGCAGTCACCAAAGTACACCTTCAGGTCACTCCATCAAGTCCGGTGGTAAGGTCTCATCATAACTAACAAAACGAGCTCAAACTCGGCAGACCTAGTTGTACTAGTCGAGGAGTACCAGTAGCAGTCACCGAAGTACACCTTCAGGTCACTCCATCAAGTCCCAGACGAATAGGCATTTATAAACTACTTACTTTTACCGAAATAAAAATGTGTAATTATAAAATTATCTTACCACAATATCAAGTATCAAATTTGGTTTACAGAATATTTTGTATTTGTACAGCGATCTTTTCCACACGAACCGCTGCAAACAGGCAACACAGAGTCCACTCACGACAGCGGTCTAGCGCGGACTGAGGTTTCTTTCGAAATGTTTATGCAATAATCAAAACAGGAACCAAAAATAAAATAACCCTTAACGCAATCCATTAAGATTCATCCGTAATAGCAAAATATGTGAAAAAAATAGTTTTGGTTTTTATTTTTTTTGCGACTATATGTGACATTTTGAAACATTTTTTTTCTAGATTTTAGAAATAAGTATGTTTGCCTACTTAAAGTATTTTTTAAATCTCAAAATATGTTGATAATAGAATAAAAACTGTACTGAAACTCGACCCAGTATCGTTAATTTTGTGGAAAATGGCATCGGAAGATCGTTTTTACAATATAAAAAACTATAATTTTTAACACAAAAGTTACTTGCATTTGAAGATGAAGAACCAATCTATATGTGGTAGTTATTAGTTATATAAAATTCGGTTTAGTTTTGTCACAAAATGAACCGAAAAACAGCAGAATTTTGTCCGATTTGAAAACGCGCCCTTAAACATGACGCAAGAAATAAAGAACACAAAATAATAAAAAAAACAAGTTTAGTGAAAATTTGCGTCACATCCACGCAAAACGGCCAGCTGGTAAAAAGTCTTGCCTTTGTGTTTCTCTATTTAGTGTATCTAATTCTATACTATCCTTAAAAAAATTGAAGACATTTGCCACCTACCGTCTGCAATCAACCCGCACTGGGCCCACGTGGTTGATTACAGCCCCTCTCGCAGAGAGGAGAGGAGGATTTTGCACTAGCAGTGAGAACATTATAGGATATAGGATATATCCAAGCATTATAGGATTATGCTTTCATTGCTACGCTATAAGCATCCAACAAAGCTTTGTTTTCCGATTTCATACGCAAAAGCGATCGACAAGTAACAGAATTTTCAAATCGGCACTTGTCAATGTCCGTTGCAGATTTTCAGTCAGACGGATATTTTGAAGTGGGCGAAGCCTTGATAGAAATCGACACCGTTCGAGTTACGTATAGCCTCTGGTTGCGAATTGTTTTGTCTATGTTATGTACAAACATAGTTTTGTAAATGCCAGGTAACACAATTTTTAAATCAATGCTTAAGGGGCCTGCGGAGCTCCGGTATCACCGGATGCCGACCTACCTCTGTCGTGTGGTCGAGGCCTATTTGACGGACAGGGCCGTCATCTACCCCGGTCACCAGGGAGAATGGAACCGGCAAGAGATGTCGTGCGGTGTCCCACAGGGATCGGTCCTGGGGCCGCATCTGTGGGACATCGGTTACGACTGGGTGCTGCGCGCCGACCTCCCTAGCGGCGTCAGCGTCGTTTGTTACGCTGACGACACGTTGGTCCTTGCGCAGGGGAGGTCGCACCAGGCGGCGGCCGAACTAGCGACACACGGGGTTGCGACAATCGTGGACAGGATCCGGCAATTGGGACTCGAGGTGGCCCTGCACAAGTCCGAGGCTATGTGTTTTCATGGTCCTCGGAACGCGCCACCGTCGGGTTCCCAAATAACGGTAGGAGGAGTTCACATCGGCGTCGAGTCGACGATGAAGTACCTAGGACTCGTCCTCGACAGCCGGTGGAACTTCGTGGAGCACTTCCGACGTTTGGCTCCCAGACTGGAGCGGGCCGGGGCTGCTTTGAAGCGGCTCCTGCCCAATCTAGGGGGTCCAAACGCCTCCTGCCGGAGGCTATACGCGGGGGTCGTGCGGTCCATGGCCCTTTACGGGGCACCGGTTTGGGCGCGTTCATTGAGGCGGCGGCCAGCCCGCCGGTTGAACGCGTCCCAGAGGGTCATGGCCACCCGGCTGGTCCGGGGATACCGCACGGTCTCCGGTGAGGCGGCGAGCCTCCTTGCCGGATTACCGCCATGGGATCTGGAGGCAAAAGTCCTCGCGCACATTTGGGAGTGGCGCGAGGAGGCGAAACGCCGGGGCGTAACTCCGCTGCCGCGAGAAATCGCGGCGCAGCGGACAGAGCTCCGGCGAGATCTCATGGCGTCATGGAGAGTGCGATTGTCGCAACCCAGTGCTGGGCACGCCACTATTGCGGCGATAAGTCCCCTCTTTGAGGAGTGGCTAGAGAGGCGCCACGGCGTCCTCACCTTCCGCCTGACGCAGGTCCTCACCGGACATGGTTGTTTCGGGAGGTTCCTGTTTCGTATCAGGCGGGAGGAAACGCCCGGGTGTCATCACTGCGTGGATCGCCCGGAGGACACGGTTGAGCATACGGTGGAGGTCTGTCCGGCTTGGGCAGAGCATCGCCGTGTCCTCGTGGAGGCGATCGGCGGCGGGGATCTCTCGCGTCCGGCCCTAGTCCAGGCCATGGTACGGAGCGAGAGGGCATGGGAGGCCGTCACCTCCTTCTGCGAAGCAGTAATGCTCGCGAAGGAGGAGGCAGAACGCGTGAGGGAGAGGCAAATTTCGCGCCCTCACGCCCCTAGCCGCCGCAGGAGACGCCCTGGGCGTCGGGAATCGCAGGCCGATTCCCGGCCACCGTAGGCGCGGGCTTGCGGACGGTGAGCAATGGGTAGCTCGCCGTCCGATAAGGACCAGGCCCGGGTCGACGGCGCGTTGTGTTCCACGCGCGCCTCAAAGAGATGTCAGCAGAAGTGAAGGGGTCCGTTAGGACCGATGCCTGCCGGGGTTGCGGGAAAGTCCGAAAGGGATACCGTGGCCCCTGGCAACGTACAGGCAACGGAAGGAACACGGGTGGGTTTTAGTCAGTAAGAGTCTGACACGCCCTCCCGCTCCACCCAGAGCGGGAGAAGTTATTTGATAATTTCCCACCCAAAAAAAAAAAAAAAAAAAAAAAAGGGGCCTGCGGAGCATGCGTAGTTCATACAAACGTAGTACCAAAATAATTTGTAAATCAAACATATTCTTAAGGTAGTGTGTATTTATTCCGATTGGATTACAGAATATCTAGGCTCCCAAATATATATTTTGAATGGACACTGTTTTGAAGACGGGCTATGAGAAAAATTAGTTTTCTATAGAAATTTGAAATTCCTCATATCTCGTCTTTATATATTATTTTGGTATTACTTTTGTATGAACTACGCATGCTCCGCCGGCCCGTTAAGGTGGATGCGCCAGGTTAGCCCGCGAAATTAAAAATTTTCTTTAATTTTTGCTATTTGCAGGTCAGCGTCAGGTTGTATGTTGATAAAAATATGATTCGCGACCGTAAAACATATGCCTTTATATAATTATAATCATAACAATCAGCAATACAACTCCTTAATTTAGCATAATCCTCAAATGTCATGATTTCGTGAAATAGTCATTAAATAGGATTAAATGATTTTAGAGAGTTGTATTGATCATTTTGTGATTATAATTCTATAAATAAACATTTGATACGGCCGCGAATCATATTTAGATCAACATACAATATGATACTTACTGACCTGCAAATTGCAAAATACGTAAGAAAATTTGAATTTCGCGGGCTACCTGACGGTTTCGCCTTAACTTAGTATTTTTTCGGGCAATAAGTGTTTTGGCCTGTGCCCAGCAGTGGGATAAAAATGGCAATTAAAAAAAGTGTTTTGAAATAGTAGCAAGAAACTTATCATTTATTAAAAATATCTGGACTCTCCTAACTTAATTACTCGGAGGCCCATATTCAATCGTGTATAAATAATGGCCCTCCGAAACAAGGGCTCGTAAAACTTTATAACTTATTTCGTCATTGATACCCTTTTAATATTTTCCCCTTTCAATCACGTAATTATATTGATTTTATGTTGAAATTTTCAGCTTAAAATTCAGGTGGGTAGATAGGTAAATTTATTAATTAATTATATACCTTACAAAGTTAATAAAGTACTTTAACGTGAAATGTAAAATTACTTTTCGATGTCGATATTTTGTAGGCCTTCGGCAATGTGAAATTTTAGAGGGACTAGATGTCGCCCACGTAATTTTCCTTTCCCTGAAACCCTTATCAGTAAGCTGAAATTAAAAATAATGAGGTATTTATAATTTAATAAAATCATAATTATCCTTCTGAACTTTTAATAATAATTAATTTATAATCGGCAGGTAGCTATCGTATTATAATTTTTCTTTTCATCTCTAAAGCTTACACGATGATTTTTTACCGGCAATTATTGCCGAAATAATAATTATAATTATATTTTGTTTAGAATTCCGAACTCTATTTCAAGGTTAATGAAATGGTTTTAAATATTTAGTTAATTACACGGTTTCGTCGAGACATCTTAGTGATCGCACTTGACAAGAATTTCAAATGTATCTTATGGAAAGTTTAAGTTAAATCTCCTGAAGCTGTAGCTTCATTATTGGTTTTACTACAACTACTCCATTAGATTCCCATGTTCGATAAAATATTTTCATACCAGAAGCAAAGTAGCATAATCAGCCTATAATGTTCCCACTACTGGGATACAGCCTACTCTTTTCGAGAGGGCGTAGGATCTACCACGTGGCCCCAGTGCGAGTTGGTAGATGTCACATGTCTTCGAATTTTTGGTTCTAGAACTGCCGGTTTCCTCACGATGTTTTTCTTCACCGTTTTGAGAGCAGTGGTGTTGAAATTATTTATACAAAGTAAAGCGCGTGCCTAGGTTTGAACCCTTGACCATGACTTGTAAGTCGGGGCCGTTAGTTAACACTGGGCCACTGCTCTCTCCCTAAAGCCTGGTAGAGTATGACGAAAACCTTACAATATATTTTATATTAATTGTCAACTGATGCTGTGATTGTCGTGGCCACCTTGCTGGGCCCAACTCATTCTAACTATATTATTTTATATTATATATGTTATTTATTAATATTACAAATGTGAAAGTGAATTTATAATAAACATTTATTTACCATCGACTCAAAAATAAAAAGATTTGTCAACGTATACTAACGTACACTTAATTTACTCATATTCTTTCGAATAAATGATTGTTATTCTTAATCTTAATTATTTTTCTATGCCCTAGTGTAAAATCAAATATTTATTGTTACAGTAACATTCTGGATCCTGGCTCTCGACCATGACTTGCGACTAGTTCGAGGGGAGCTCGCGTATATTGCGCTTAGTGATCCTGCTGGCACGAAGGTCGCTATATGGGAACAATTCTCTATGGATGAAGGTAAGGCTACTATTATCGATTTATTTTATAAGCACAACTGCACAATCATTGAATTTAGACTCATAAAATTGACATGACATTGGTTTATTATTTAATGATTAAAAGGAGGCTCCCTAAATTATATGTTAATTTGCTTTAATATTCTGAAAAAGTTACGCAAACAATCAAAATGGAAATTTTGTAAATGATTTATTGGATCTTTTTTATAAGATACAATAATCATCTACATTTTTTATTCGAAAGTCATGTCTTTTTTAAAGATTATTTGAAACAAAAACACGATTACTCGGCTTTTATATCTAAAATAATTATTGACAGTGAGAAAATATAGTTTATTATCCAGATATAAGATATTTTTTCTCTAGATCAATTATTACTTTAGTTATAAACGAAATAATAATTGAGACTTACGACATTTAGTTCCGTGCTTGAACACGATCGAAGAGCGCACGCGATATTCAACTTTATTTCTGATGTCTTAGCGTTTAGCACATAGTGGAGTGGCGGGGTGCATGGGGGCGGAGCTTGCGTGGAAATTGTCTTTGGAGTGCTTGGTCTTAACTATCTTACTGCAAATCATTGAAGAAAAGTGAAAGAAGTAAAACTTGTGTACTTACCTACAGCAGTAAGGTGACTGTAGTCATCTCGTTTCCGTTAATTTTAACAGATAATTATTAGTTAAACGACTTAAGGGTGGATTTCACCAATGGTACTGAACGCGGTCAGCACATAAACTACGCTTAAAAGCTGTCAGTGTGATTCCCGGCCACCGTAGGTGCGGGAATGGGTAGCACGCCGTCCGATAAGGACCAGGCCCGGGTCGACGGCGCGTTGTGTTCCACGCGCGCCTTAAAGAGATATTAACGCAATTGAAGGGGTTCAATAGGACTGATGCCTGCCGGGGTTGCGGGAAAGTCTGAAAGGGATACCGTGGCCCCTTGCAACGTACAGGCAACTGAAGGAACACGGGTGGGTTTTAGTCAGTAAGAGTCTGACACGCCCACCCGCTCCGCCCAGAGCGGGAGAAGTTATTTGATAATTTCCCACCAAAAAAAAAGGGCTGTCATTATTTTCTGTGGAATATTGACACTGACGGCTCTTAAACGAGGTATACATGTGCTGACGGCCAGTTTCATTGGTGAAGTTCGTAATAAGTCTATTAACATTTTTATGACCTTCCACATTTACAACTACACAATGAGACCACATACACACTAGTATGATCCAAACAACAACCATACAACAGCAAATAAACTAATAAAACAGGACCAAAACAAAGTTACACATAGTCTCCTAACAAATCTCTAAGGGAGTTACGTAAATAATACGCACAGAGATGATCTGTTCCGTCCGCTAAAAGCCTTCTCTTGTAGTCACCTTAGGATTGAGAGCCCCTGCCGTTTGACAGATTCAATTTCCTTGGACAAAATGCTTCAATGTTTAATGCCGGGTAAAGAAAGGTGTGAGCTGTAGTTCGAATAGATGTCGGTATATATTATTAGATTGTCAAATAAATTAAATCATGAACAGTTATAAATCATATGGCGTTTGACACGATTAATGTTGCCAACTCTTATTATTTTAAGTCATTATTTTTCTTGAAAGTTAATGTCAATTTGACAATGTCAGTTTGACGACCACTTCAGTGACTTGTAGCAAAACAGTACTTAAATTACTAACAGTTTGTAATTTCTCAAGATCTCAACCTAAATCTAACTTTAGAAATTTTAACTTTATACGCTGCAAATAATCAGCCAAACTTATATTTTAACTAGAGATCAGAGAAAGTCCAAGAATTCTTATCAAATCTGAAACTTAATTAACGTCGACGGTCATTAACTTTGGTGGCCCGCAAATGAGCTAGCTAAGTTCGTGTAATTATTTCACGTAAAATAGTTTGAGCGCCACGGTAATATAGTTAAAACTTGCATAAGAAGTTATTAACAGGGTTTGATAATTAAACGTCCTGTGTATTAACTTTTCCAATTTAAAGAAAATCGTAGATTTTTATGTAATTGTTTCAGTCAGAGCAGTGCCTCTGGTGCAGTCTGGAACATATTTAAAGACCCCTTTTGTAACATTTGACAAAAAATTTACAGAACATGACATGCTTTTTTTATCGAAAAGCAAACATTAAATTATATAACATAGTCAACTCACACCTGTAGTTTCAATTAAGAGGAAAAAAAAATACGAAAAATATATCTGAGAACTCATAATTCGTATTTCACAGTAAGCTGAATACCTACGTGAACGTAATAAAAGCAGCAAATAAATCAAATCCCATTTTTATTAAACGCTTTAATAAAAGCATACAGAATTCATAAAAGCAATTTCTACAACAAAATTCACAACTTTACAATTTAATCGTGTACATGAGAACTTCGTTGAATAACAGAGCATAACAAAAAAATGAATACGTCGTCTAAATAAACAATATTCCGAGTGAAATGAAAAGGCAAAATTAATTTCTCCTCAGTCATTTGCATCTCTATCAATACAATTTTCACATGTACCTAGTGCAACACAAATTGCACGACACTCATATTTGTCAACCAATATAACTTGGTCTTTACAATGTGTTTATTTTTCCGTATAGTTCGGACTGATGAAATCCCAGTACGAGTGCCAAAGACCAACTTCCGTTGGTTAGTTCCCTAGAACAATCTCTCTCTAATTGTGAAGTAACTTTTGTTATTGTTTCTGCTTTTCGACTGGGTGGAAGTTATGAGAAACACTGCGAATGGCAACCAGTTCTCCATTTTGTTTTAGCGTCCGTATCAAAAAGGAAAAAAAAAACTTTTTTGTTTCCCATCGTCCCAAGAAAACATTTTTGTGATAAAATATCGCGTTGGTAGCAGGATATAATAAAGGAATGATATTATATGTTAAAATTGTGTGTAGGTTTTAATATTATACACATCTGTTATTGTTATCAGGTGGTTTTGTGTAATATTGTATCTTTATTATTATGTTTAGGTACAGTTGCTTTTACTCTTATTAATTCATATGAGTGGTCTTTTAATCCGCTTACTACTAAGCCCTCGCATCGCGACGTAAAAAAAGATTAAATCATAACGTTTTCTTCTTGAAATGAATAATCTCAGAACTAACTCTTAGTCTAGCTACTGACAGAAAATATTAATTATATCTAATGGGTTTTGTAAATGTGAAGATCATAAATTCATCTCAACTGTTGGACCCAACAAGCGTGACTGTACGCTGAGTCTCACAAGTGAAAGCCTTTCCATGTCATCTCCCATGCCAACCCCTGTCAAATTTTGATAGATTAGATTTCCCTTATAAACATGATTGACTTACAACTGACAAATATTATTAAGAGAAACATGTTTTGATGTAATTTTGATGATGAACTTTGTGATGCTTAAACGTTTGTTAAATCAGGATAACAATGAATAATGTAAAACCTAGATATAGCGACACAGACTTTCCAATTAAAACTACTTGTAATTAATTTAATGAAAAAAAAAAAACTGAACTACTTTGTCGTTTTCATTATTTAAAAAAATGCACAATCAATGATAACTGTAATCTACCACAAAACATATTCCTAATAAATGATTTAATTATTATTATTATTCATTTATTTCAGAATTAAAAATATTCCATACATTGTTAGTAAATCATACTTATAACTATGTTAGTATATTATTATTGAATGTCAACATTATTAATTATACATTATCACACTTACACTATTTTACATTAAAAAGGACCCCTCCAGATACGATATTCCAGTGCCTCACAACCGGACAATCAATCCTTTCCAATATGGTATTCAGAAGGCTGTTGGTGCTGCACCGCACGCGGCAAATTAAAAAAAAATTATTTAATCCTAAGTTGTAAAATAAATAAGTGTGTGGAAGCCAACGAAAACACGTGTATGCCCCGACTTAGGGTACATACATTTTATTTCATTACTGAATTCCCAAACAAAAAGGGCAGATTTTTTGGCAATTTGTCTATCCTAAAATAGATTATGTCCAAAGTGACATCGCCCTTTTTTAATGTATACGGGTAATATTTTTACAACGATTTAAAACGTCGATGCTCTCAAAGCAAACGATTTATCATAAGGACATGGGGTTCTTCGTAAGACATGGAAATTCTTTTACCAAAAAAAGGGATCAAGTTTAGCTTTACCTAAATCACATTCACTTCCCCCACCTTAATGCGATAACACAAAGGCTTCTAGTCGGCGTATGGGAGGTATTTGGGAGAGTGACAAATCACTTTCAAAGGACGCGTCTCAAACTTGCATTTACAAATTATAAACTTTTCGAAGAGATTTAAAGTTTTGGTTTACTGAGAGTAATATCAATTGAAAATTATAAATGTTGGAATAGTATCTATTGTACCTACGAGTATTCTAACAAAACACAAAGGTCAGTTCAAGAAAAATAAACGACGAATGAATGAAGCAACAAAATGTGTTCCTTATGTATAGCTGTTAGGGATAGTAATTTTACTCCTTTTAAATTCAATGCGCCTAATAATGCTATGGTTTGTAAATCTAAACATATTTATTTTATATGAATAATTCGCAGGTTTTTTTGTCTTTTAGATTAATTTAAAAAAAAAAACATTATAAAACTTTATACCCAAAACCTTTATATATAGCAATGTCAAGAGAAGGTAAGGCATAACCTTGTCAGGGCGTGAGCTGGGTTCCACTCGAGACATAGTTTGATTAATTACATTGGGACCCTCTTAAAAGTCACTTGTCATAACCGATAACAAAAACTTTTGGTAGTGGACACACGTATAGTTTTAGAGGACACTGCTGTTTTTGTTCGCTGTCTGGGTCTATCGCTCTATTTATTAGAATTTTCTTATCTTTGTAACGTTTACTCGGGTCTGTAGCGCACAAATAAGAATTTGATACCTAATCATTATAATTTTAACTAACATCGTCTTTGTCTCACGTTTCTCTTCCAAGCCGCATTGGTTGTCCGTACGCAAAAAAATTTGCTAATTATATTCGCGAAAGTTTATCAACTAGTGTTTTCTTACTAAACAACAAATTGGTTGAGTTGATCATAAAAGTTCATGATCATTCTCAGTTTATAATTCACCAATCGATTTTCTGCGTGTTTTGTTTATACTATTACCGATTTTTATCTTGCTGAGTACTCTGTGATCGAATGTCAGTCATGTTTGACTGATGCTCTATGTAGGCTTGTTACTTCAATATTGTTGGGTTCACTATACAGGAAGTATGTTCTACGTGCCCGGAATATTTATTAAGGGTTGGGCTCCCTATTTTTAAAGTCATGTTCATGCATGCTCGAACGCTGCATGCAAATCTATGAGTTTATTTCTCTTAACTCCCCTTTTACTTTGTCGTTGTAATATATTTGTTTTTATTCGTTTAAAATATCTTTCAAAGCCATTATCAGCCTAATCATTAATCCTCAGATAGAGATATGTTATATCGATTTCTTTTGAAAATAATTCTCTGATATACTCAAAACGGCCATTTTTGTTCACAGGAGTGCGCAAACTCAGTGCAATATTAGCAACTGGAGCTAGATCTGGGACCTGGCGTATTGAAGCTCGTTGCGGTGGAGGTACTGCCCGGGTTGACATTACTGTTGGGAACGGAGTGGGGAACACGGCCGCAGCTGCTCCAGCCGCTGAGCAGCATTATGTTGAACTGAGGTTTGCTGATAGCATGAGACGGAGATACAAGCCTGGATTGCCGTTCGTGGGAAGGGTGAGTTTGAAAACCAATTTTTAACACAACATCTTAACATAACATCTCGCCTGTAAATCCCGAAGGGTAAGGTAGAGGTGTAGCTGTGTACACCATAATTTCGGTAGTAATGTTGTTAGTCCCATATTATAAGGGGTGACCCTATTACCAACCAGGCACAAATTCAGACTCCGGGCTGCTATTGAGAATATCCTGGAACAGAAAAATACCTATAACAATTTGCCCATCCCGGGAATCGAACCCAGGACCTGTTCGCTCAGCAGTAGCGCTTGCGAAAAGGTCATGGAAACAAATTAATCCATTCTAGGTAAATAATTGAATTGAACGACTTATTGGAATAATACGTCACTCATCTATGTTAACTCCAAAAATAATAACAATTAAAAGGTCGTGTTTATTTGTAATAGACTTGTCAGAAGCCCGAAACTCTTGACAACCAGTCTTACCAAGGGGTGTAGTATTACCCAGTTTCTGGATTATGGAGGTCAGACAGGCAGTCGCTCCATGTAAAATACTGGTATTCAGCTGCATTCGGTTAGACTGGAAGCTGACCCCAACATAATTGGGAAAAGGCTAGGCAGATTGATTATTTATTTGTAATAGCAATATCGACGAATGTTATTACTGAAGACAGAATAGAATATAATAGGATACTTTTTATTATGTACACCATAAAAATTACAGATAAATATATGCATAAATTTTATACAGGGTGAAACAATGGGCGGTCTTATCGCTAAAAGTAGATCTTTTACAGACAACCTTTTGATGGATTAAAGGGAAAACGAGAGACAATACTGCAGCTAGTTAGTGGTGTAACATTTACATATACAATAAATACCGACATACCTGCATACATAAAGCATATATTTATCTATACAATAAGACAGTCTGTCTTTTCTAATATAATTTCTACAACACTGTCTGCAACGTTCTATACTAACGATAATTCATATAATTTTTCAATGCGCCATTTCGTTCAAGTTGTATAGCTTGAAATGGCTGAATTGTGGCCAATAGCTGCTCGTTAGCTCATTCCGTTGGAACTTTTGATAACTGCCTTAAGCTTTAGACAATGGCGAGGTTGCTGTTAGTATGGACACGAATGTCTGAAACGATATTACGTAGCGTAGCTATGACATATTTTTGTTTAGTTACTCAATTACTCTGCATAGCCTTTTTCAATCTATATTGGGGTCGGCTTCCAGTCTAACCGGATATAACTGAATACCAGTATTTTACATGGAGCGTTTTACTTGTTTTTTATTCAGTAAATTCTGAATATTGAATATTTTTTTTAACACTTTAGACATAAGAACTGGTTATTGGTTGTTTGGGATCATAAACCCAATTTTGAATTGTGCAGGTCAAATGTTAAATAATGAAACTAGAATGCAAAACACAAAAAGCACAACTTTCTACTACGAGGCGATACTCACTCGAAAACTTTATTTTTCAACATTATACCTACAACATTTAAAAAAAAACCCCGTCCGATCCATGACGGTGTTATTAGGTGTCGTACTGAGAGTTAATTTAAGTAGAAATTGACAGGAAAAAACAAAAAACAAAATGGCCACATTTTTTTTTCAATGGGAAATTTTACCTGGTTATTACGCTGGGCATGGGTGGCGTTTAGCGGGTGTCTAAGAGTCATAACTTATGACCCCTGTTGAAAATGTTCTAATCTTTAATGGATTAGTGGTAATTTTGGTACTGAAAATGTGATCTTTTTTGTCCATAATACTTTTTTTTTAAATTACTTTTTGGTGATGTCACTACAGTACCTATGTGCCCCTTTCAGATCGAACAGAGTTTTTTTTTATATTGTATAATAATATTATAATGAGAAAAGATTTGTGTTCTCCTTTGTAATTAATAAATTCGCAAACTACAGGAGCGATTTAAAAAAATATTTCACCAGTAGAATGCCATATTATCACTGAGTAACATAGGCTGTAATTTATAAAGTTATCACGTGGGCAGAACCTAGTAATTGATCTTACTATTTTTCCAATGACTTCTTTATTATTATTTAACTTTCAATCACAATCGAACCGAATGAACCAATCAGCAACCAATATCATACCTACAACCGATAACACCATCAATCAAGAACTAACATACCCTACATGAACACGCTGATCAAAGAATCTAGCCCAAAGACTAATACCACCGCTGCATCAAAGCATTCTGTACACCCCGTACTTAGAAAATGTACATAGTAACGAACTTTGCCTACAAAAGAGGTTCTCAACCATGATGTTGTAATTTCCTACCGATATGCAGTAGAGAGTATTTACTCTTTATGACTTCGTCATTCACTTGCTTCCGGGATTCAGGAAGAATGCTTTAGTACTCATAAATCATATCATTTTCTTTGAAACTGTCCTGAAAGAGCTTGTATATGAAATTTGAATTATTTTGAGAAAATTTCATACTTTAGTTGAGGTCACTATTTTAGTTTTAATAACATCAAAGAATATGAAAATACTGGGTAGAATTTGAAAATCATCTTTTAGAATTGAATTTGAACCCCCAGTTCAAATACCTAACTATAGTTAGGTATTCAAATTCAATAAGTCAATTCAATAAGGAGACCATAGACTTTTCTTTTTGGGTGGGAAATTATCAAATAACATCTCCCGCTCTGGGCGTGTGACTCTTACTGACTAAAACCCACCCGTGTTCCTTCCGTTGCCTGTACGTTGCCAGGGGCCACGGTATCCCTTTCGGACTTTCCCGCAACCCCGGCAAGAGACCATAGACTTGACGACTTAAAATAGGGTTCAAACAATAAGCCACCTAAACAACCTACTTTATAGGTTGTTTTAACCACCGCCAAATTCTGGTCCAACAGAAAAAAAAACAAGTGAAAAATTTAAATCAATGAAATATTTTATTAATTCATGATTATTTTTAAAAACTTTAATAAAAATTACATCCATATTCATCTTTCGTCGCTGTCGGCAGAGGAACAATATAATAAATTACAGAGACAGCCTAACGAACAGCTTTTATATCGACGCTCGCTTTTCCTTCTGTCCGTGTGGCGTGGCCTTTACGGCAGCGGACTACTATTTTTAATAAATTGATTGAAATGCACAAGAAAATATGATTAAAACTCGTGTCGGGATGGTCAAAGGTCGACAGTAAATGGGCATTCAAAATTGGCACTTATTTATTTTCTTATCTTCTATCTTCACTCTTATTCGAGCCTCATCACCCTCCTCCTCTTAGCCATATTTATTTGGAGTCGCCACTGCATATATTCTTCTATCTTTGTTAGCTGTTACCGCAGTATAGTTACATAATCAGTCTTAAATGTTCCCACTGCTCCTCTCTTCGAGAGGGAGTGGGCTGTTATCTATCACGCGGGTACAGTGCATGTTGGTAGATGTCACATATCTTCGAATTTTTTGTTCTAGTACATGCCGGTTTCCTCACGATGTTTTCCATCACCGTTTTGAGACCAGTGGTGATGAAAATAATTCACCCAAAGTAAAGTGTCTGCCAAGGTTCGAACCCACGACCTATAACTCGTAAGTCGGGGCCGTTAGCACTGGGCCACCACTGCTCTCTATAGTTACCCACCCCTATTCTAGTAATTCTTCTTCCACATAATCCATCCAATCGTTTCTTTAGTCTCCCCCTACATAACTGCCTGAACTGTAAGAATGAAACAAAACACTGTCGCATTCCGTGGCTTTTAAATAATTTGCGTATCAAAATATTAATCACTTTTAATTATCTCAGTATTTCATATCCGTACCCCTGTCGGCACAGGTTTTGGAGTAAAGCCAGGTTGGCTTGGTAAACTTAATGGTTTAATTAAGACTTAAGTTGACGTCACAATATTGTTCTCATTGCGTGGCGGGGTGTACGTTTGAATTTGGTGTCGAGATAATCGTATTAGTTGTGCTAAGCCATAAAGTTAGCCTGCGTAAGATGCTAGTATCTTCTAGTACATATTTTCAAAAACAAAATAGTTACATTAGTATAATAATATAATTTGTACATAGGCTGATCAAAGATGGGACGGCCCTCAGGCTAGGTGGAAAAAATATCTTCGCAGGGTGACTGATAGCAGCTTGATCAGAGAAGCCAAGAATTGAGCAGCATAGCGTGCGATTAGAGAGACCTATGTAGTAATAAACAACTGAGGTTAACGATGAAGCATGACGATGTCAATGTGTACAACTATTTCTTGGAGACCCCTCCAACACTACAAACATTACATTAACAGAATCTAAAATATATTCCCTTTTTACCAGGTCGAAGCGATGAGCACAGAAAAGCGAGTTCGAGTTCGTGTCAAGCTATATGACGACAAAACCGATATATACAGTCAAGACATCGATATGTCAACAGGCGAAGGAGGATTCATAGTCCCAACTGTCATGGCGGATGCACCGTATGTCAATTTGCAGGTTAGTGCAAAATACTTTAACTTTATTATTGATATAACCCGGTTTTATGGGACAGCAAGTTTTATATGAGAGAGATTTATTTTATGTGACTATTCTGTTGTGCTAAAAGTAGGGTTTTGAATATGCTGTTTTGACTGCGATTCTGGTACGTGAGATTTATATCTTGAGTTAAGTATCAAATTCAGTATCCATAACTTATTTTAGGTTGGTATTAAATGTTTGTTTAATTTATATTTAATTCTAAGCACCTGGAATTTTTGTACAACACCGTGTTTTTTTTTAAAGATTTTTCTACTCATATCTTATGCTATATGACAGTAGACTCTTATTTGGACAATTTAAACGCAATCGTTGATAATCTGCGCTTTTATAATTTCTATGATGATATTATCGTGAGCGTCCACGTCCACGCCCATAAAATGTATGGAAATATGTTCACGTTCTAACGTTCTCGTGGACGGAAAAGCTTCTTCATATATTTCCATACATTTTATGTCCTTCTGTTTAGTGATGCCGTGATGTGGACGTGAACGTCCAAGATAATACGTCTCGTTATAAATTATAAAACTGCACAATGTCCCGCTTATTTCTTGTGAACTAAGCCAGAAGAAGTTATTCCTTGTGTATTACTTAAAAAGAAACTTCGTAATTCCACGACTTGGTACAATAACCGAAACTTTTCCTCTATCGATATAAGTAGACACTGAAACACACTGAACTGTTTGAAACTGTTTTCCCGGTATATTGTGAATAGATAATTATTTTCCACAGTATTGATTTGTAGGTACCTTTTGTAAAGTTCAGAGAATATATTATTGGCGTGAGAAATGTTTCCACCTACTGCCGTCTGGCAATTAATTAATTTAACAAGTCAAGTTGACTGGGCGACTGTAATAATTCAATCAAAGAAAATAAAGCAATTTGGAAGTGTAAAGGTCAAAGGTTGGAATTGGCACTTAAATTCCAAACGCGATTTAACTATCTTTCTACACATTTGTTCTTCTTCTTTTATTTTTCGTATGGTTAGTAACTAACCTAGTGTCAGAGTTTTTATGCCACCCATGGGCCTCTGACTTGGCTTCACATGCCGTCGAGAAAATATTATTTTTTAGGCATGCCGGTTTCCTCACGATAATTTCTTAAGCAAGTGATAACTATACAAGCACATGAATCCGAAACACGCACGCATTTTTTTTTAGCATTAAACAAGCCGATGGGATTTGTCATCGGCAAAACTAACACATACAAACGTTCATGCCCCATTTAAACCCTTCAGGGTACTTTCGCTATAAATGAAATTCTTATACAAATTTCATGATTCCAGACCCAGAAATGTACGCTGTGTATTGTCGATCAGTGAATGAATTAAAGATTTTTATAGTATTCAATATGGACTAGGACAGGCAATATTTTCTGAAGTATAATAAACATTTTCGATTGAAAAAATAAAGTGAAAACAACCATGTATACCCGAATCGCTTTAGCGTGGCATTAACGGTCATTGACCCACCTACATTTTCTAGTATTCTTTATTTAAAAAAACTCAAATAAAGTCCTTTAAGTCCTAAATCAATATCTATCGTGATCTTCAACATGTTCCAATAACAAAATAATTTATTAATACATAATTTATTATTTACTATGCCACGCTAAAGCGATTCGGATACAGTTAGATCTTCATGCCGTAACTTTTTAATACATGGATATTGCAAACTTCAAAAACAAACTAAACTATTTCTATTTATTATAATAACCCATTTAAAATGTAAAATATTCAAATTTAAACCTGAATCGATATTCACAATCACAAAATTGGTCAAACTGTGCAATTTTCATTCCCATTTTGCATCTAACCGTTGACTGGCGCATTCTAATTTAACTTAATCATCTCATTAGTTCCAACAAATTCTATTTATTAATGAACGTTATCAACATAGATTGAAACCGATTAATTAGAAACTGCATTTGAATTTGTTTCTAATTCCGTTGTAATTGTAAACTGATCATACCAAAGCTTATTCAAATACATGTTTGATTATCACTATGCCATCAATTATATTTATTGTTCAGAATATAAATGACAAAGCATTTATTTAAATAAGACCACTAACATGCACTTTTAGATTTACAAAAAGTCTGTGAGCAAAGTTAGTTTTCCATTCCAAAGGGTAGATTCCTATGATCGGACAGGAAACTTCATGGTTACCCTTTTTGACAGAAACATGTAATTAATAATTAATAAAAAAAAACGAGCGAGCTTTACAGTAGTCGCATAATGATGTGTAACATCTGACATCTTGGCTGACAGTATCAACCTCTCGGAAAATGGGTTGGTACCATCTGACGGCCAACACTGGTACCGCGCGCGCTCATTGGTCAAATCAAATATGGCTTCCTGTTATACAGTTCCGTCCCTTTTCACGAAAAAACTCCCACAGATTGCAGGAAAGCGAGAGGAAAGATATTACACATCAAAAATAAAATAAAAATATTTTATTTCAGATATATATACGTTATGTTACAAAAATGGAAATCAAGATTAGATGACTGACTTAACAAAGGTCTTGTCCCCACAGTCTTCAAGATTTCGTACACACGCATTCTGAAAATCAGGGATACCGTACTTTTGCGAATGATGGCATGAAAGCCATCAGTGCGAAATAGCGCGAACATCCCCGATGCACTACGGAAACGTGACAATATTATGCTTTTATTTAATTTTTTTACTATAAAAAGGCTAACTATTTATTAATTGCATGTCTCTGTCTACATAGCTTTTTGATTAATTAATTGAAAACAGTGTAAGATTTACTTAGTTATTCTATGCTAAACGAAGTCTTGCTCGCAGAACACATGGCTTGACTTTATGAAGGCCTTAGAAATCCGTTGGATGCTGGAAGCATAGAACCGGTTGAAGGTGGTGTTGGGGGAGGCCTAAGTTCAGCAGTGGACTTCTTTCGGCTGAATGATAAAACGAAGTCTACGTACAATTCAATTATTATTTTACCTCTAACTGTTGCCTACATAAAGGATGTTTATTCGTCTAGAATATTTAGTAGTACATACTGCTACTGTTATCAGCTTCAATCAAATTCAGTCAGTCTTTACAGTATCTAAATTACAATCCAGCATTACGAATTTATTACAATCCGGCATTAAATAGAAAAAATCAAACTGGTTGCTAATATAATTGTATAATTTATATAAATATATATATTTTGTTTAAATACATATAATACATTGATTTTACTTTCTGTGATTACTTCCTCACACATTGACTTATTAATTGTAAAATTTTAGGAAAATCGTCTACTTTTACAATGTTTGTAAATATGTGAGCACCATGTATCTATCACATAATTTATTTATTTGTTGTTGCTTCATTTTTAATTGTATTTACCTATTGTGGTATAGTAATTATAAAACTAATGTAACCTGTACAAAATATTGTAAAACATTTTAAATGAGTAACGGTGCAGTTTCTTGCTCATTCTTCTCCATGCGAAAACTACCTTTTGGAAGGGGCGATTAGTTTCTTTTTTTTTTTTTTAAAAGGCCTACTTGAAATAAATGATTTGACTTTGACTTTGTATGTAATCAGACACAGTTTCATTCTAATCAATCTAGAATGGTTCTGTTCAAAACTTCATAATCCTTAAAATCATGGAGGACCGAACCTCAGAACCGCATCGATCTATCTACGTCTAAATTAGCCATTCGCGCCTTAAACTCAAATTAAGTTTAATCGCCTCATTAATTGGGCCTAGAAACTTCGAACTTCGATGCCCTCGGGAATAATGGTACGGGGAATACAAATGGCCAGGTTCTCGAACTGTTTTCATGTTAATCCTCCCAATCGGTGGAGTGATAGGTTGGTATTAGCAATGCAGATATTTCGGTACGGAAGTTTATGTATCTATCAGGCTATACCAATGGTGATTAAGCTATACCTTTGTGGGTTTGTGTGCAACACGCTGGGGAATGAGGCAGATTACTGCCTCATTCCCCAGCGCCTAATGGCAAGTTGCAACCCAAAAAGTATCAACCGTCAAAGTACGGTACTAAAGGTAAATGCTCGCCAGAACAGTGTGATGGTGAATAAGGATATGTTGCACGGTCACATGACATCGCCACAGACTGCTTTAACTCAGTAATATGTTCATAAAACTCAGAAACAGGAAAGTGATCTACATCAAACGACTTTTGTGTTTTTCTACTAACTTTTGTTGTCCCTCCTTTGGGCAAAGATCTTCTCCATAGCTTACCACTCTTCCCAGTGTGGTGCCGTCTCCGGCCAAATATTTAATTAGGTACTAAAAATAAATCATCTGAAACACGTCCTTATTCTTTTTTACTCAAATTATACTTATTTTTCACGATCTTTTCCCTAATTATTATAGTTCTTTTAACTTATTTGAGATGGTTTCATGGTAGTTGCCAAAAAATATCCTGAAACGATATAACCTAGACTAGACTAAACCTTTCTAGATAATAACCTTTTCGGTTAAGTGCCTCAAATAACGATATTGCATGTTTTACGAGGCCGCCGGTTAAATTTTCCCGACCATGTAGAACATCCATTTTAAATTTAGAAAACTGGATGAGTGCACTGCCAATTCTGGTTATGTGTTCCGTATAAGATAAAAGTGATTTCTGCTTACAACATTGATTAAAAAAAAAACAGCCTATTATTGTATGACATTGTATTTATTTTTATATTGTAATGTGTATTTATCTCGTGTTTCGTGGTGATCGTAAAAATGGGAGAACCCGAAATAAATGGATTTTATTTTTTATTTACTGTCCCAATGCAGGGCAACGGCCTCTTCTCATACAGAGAAGACATGAGCATTGAACACTAGGTTGCTCCTGGTGGATTGGCGATTTGAAACTTATAATAGCTATAGTCCAGGTTTCTTCATGGTGTTCTTTCTTCAACGATGTCAGTAATGTCCAAGATAAACTCAGAAAGTACATATGAATTGAAAAAGTCACATTGGTACTTGCCCGGATTTGAAGCCACAACCTCGTGCATGAGAGGCGAGGTCTTACCCACAAGCCATCACGACTTTGCTTTATAAGTTTTTAAATTATTTGTAGGGAAATCATCATTCCAGGCCAAAATCTAGTTCTTACTTACGTCCAGTGGTGCCGCCATGTTTGACCGTAAATAAGATGTTTCTTTCATCTTTTTCACCATCAGCCTAAAGCAGTCGGTTCGACATCATCGTACTGCTGGACATAGGATGATTGCCACTGAGCTTAGTGCTTGTTATCTCTCTATTATCTTGTATTTTTCGGGTGACCACTCAAAATCAGCGCTGTACTGTGGGTCCCTCACACCACAGAAATAACGATGCTGAGTGGAAGCCTTCTTGTCACAGTCATGACGTGCAGCTGCCGAATATTTCTGTTATGTTTATATTGTTGTTTTTTTGTATGCACGTGTTTCTGTGACAAATAAACCTATTTTTCTTTCTTTCTTATCTCATAAATCCACTACAGATAGTGCCATCCACGAAGACGCGCCCCTCTTCTTCCTAAACGCTTACAGTACAAGAGTGTAACATTCCGATAGTATAATTATTTAGTATTGTCGATACAAACCAATTACCTATGACTGGTATAAGTAAACCCGACAAAACTAAAACACTAGCGGCATGTTGCATACTAGTACTGTAAGCGTAAGCGATCAGGATAAGAAGAAGAATGAGGCGCGTCTTCGTAGATGGCACTATCTGTACCAGCAGTTTATTTGAAAATAAATACTCATTTATTTTCAAATTTTCAAAAGTGCACAATTTTGGAAATTTAAAAGTTTATTTTAAAATTGGGTGGAAATAATTAATTGAAATACCAAAACATAAAAAGAAAAATAAGTGTTTGTTTTTTTGTAGTTCATCTTCACCCACGGTTCCACAGACGTTCAGTTTCAAATCTCTTGCGGATTTCCAAAAATCTATCTTGGCGACCGAGAAAAGCAATTACACCGGGGCTGGGAGTGGTTATGACGTTGACATCATGCAAATATATCAGCCTGTATAGGATTGGCAATCCGACTAAAGTGCTTTTAGGCCCCTGATAACTATCTTATAAATTATTATATGAGCAAACTTGATGTGGTCGGTGGACACACGACGGGGAAGATTGAAGGATTTTGTGACATTTTAGAAGTTAGGTATGAGTTATGTTGAAGCGTTTTTTTAAGGCACTGATGAAGATTTTCAACTAGTTTTTGATGAAGTAATTTTAATGAGATAAATAAGAACTGTTTATTATTTTCAATTTTTTTATCCGCGATACGTTTTATAATTGTTCGACTAAGTTCAAGTCATGACCTCAAAAATACAGCATCGTTAATAAAAGCTCCAAATAAGTTCGTAAAAAAACAGTAATTTCCATCACAAACAGTTATTCTTTTCTTACTTCAATTAATTTTTCATCAGCCTAATGAAACAAATACAAAAAATGGTCTTTCCTGAGCTCCACTTTAATAACAGTACCGTCATGAACATAAATAACATTCAATTTATCAAAAACTTCTGACTGTTTCGAATTCCTCGCATCGAACATGAACTCTAATTAACCTTTTATTTTCACTACATTGTCAGTAAAATGATTTATATCATTTTGCCGAACGCAAAACAACGCATTATAATATGTATTGGAAATAAATTTTGCTCTGTTTTTATGTGTAGCCATTGTTCTGGCGACTGATACATGTTAATCGCATAGCCCTTGAATATTCATACAAAGCGGGCACATTCATTTGAATTAATGAGCGTTTTTGATACTATGTTGTCTTATGTCAACAACACAACGTTCATATTTTACTTTATTCGACGCTTTTATGCGTGCGCCGATGGACTCGTTATGTGGTTATTCAGTAACTTTATAGCCTTAGCTGCGGTTCCGCTTATGATAAGGTTTTATGCACATTGTTTTTTTTATCTGGAGTATTCTGAAGTACTGCAGTAACTATATTTTATAAAAAAACAAAATTAAGCATCATCAAATTAAACGTTGTAAGAAGTGATTGGATATTTTTTTATTGTCTAATAGGACTTCTCTTGACCTCGTTCACGCCTGATGGAAAGCTATGGATGAGGTCTACGATGGATTCTATATTCTTGCTTTAAAAGCAGACGAGTTATGCACACGCTGGCAGAGAATTCCATACTTTGGCCGTAAGCATAATCATTAGGATGGTGGCGTGGTGGTTTATTCGGTTCCCTACAAAATAGTTGAGCTGGATAGTTCTGATCCATGCGTCAAGTTCACGAACGGGCGCCATCAGTTGAGACTGGTCATCCCTTATCTGCCAGGGTTTATATTTTGATTTTTGTTTTACATTGTTCTCGCATATAGAAGCACCGAGAATAATGTAAGTACTCAGGATTTTGTAATATCTTGAGAGTGTTCTTGGAGTTTCTTGCCCGTTCTTCTCCATAGAGATCTATGTTTTGGAATGGGCCATTAGCTTCAACTTTCTGAGTAACTGACCGACTCTTGGACAATTTAAAAGTGCCTGTATATGGTTTAATTAAAATAAATGCTTTGAGTTTGAGTTTGGTATTGTTGTCACTTAATTCTAATAGGTGTACATAAAGAAAGAAAATAGGAAATACTTTTACGTCCTACTTAAGTTTGTTGCTCACCCTTCACGGCTGTATGTAGTGGAGGCTTAGCAATAGCTAATGGCTGTGCTCATCCCAAATTAGTTGGGTTATTGCGAGCCTAACATGTGGCAGGTTTTAGTTGAGATCCAATTATAACACCATTATAACACCCGGCTCTTACATTATGCCAATCACCTGATAGATATTAAAAAACTTTGTTTATAGTTTTAGATTGAGAATGGAAAGTTGATCCTCTATTTCGAGATAAACGAGAGTGGAAAGAGTTAATAATAGTCTTTTAACGAAAGAAAGAATTTTCATCAACCAAGGTTTTGTTTGGTTTCTTAGCTTAGCAAATCCTATACTATTAAACGATCAATATTTCTATATATCTATATGTATAAAAGGAGAAACTGACTGACTGACTGACTGTTGATATATCAACACACAGCCCAAACCGCTGGTCCTAGAGACATGAAACTTGGAGGGTGTGTTCTTTGTGAAGAGTAAGTATCCACTAAGAAAGGATTTTTGGGAATTCCACCCCTAAAGGGGAAAAATAGGGGATGTAAGTTTGTATGAAAGTCCGTCAGTTTTGAAGTTAGGATCTTCAAATTTTGATTTTAGACTGACGATTGAAAATTAATCAATACGTATCTCAACGTTTTTGATAATTCTACCCCCGAAGGGTTAAAACGGGGGATAAAGTTGAAAATCCTTAATTTTCGAAGAAAAATCACTACTATCTAACGCAACGGTGTTGTTAGAATTTCAACCCTTAAGGGGGTGAAAAGGGGGATGAAATTTTGTTTTTAATTAAAGTTCTTTATTTTTTCATTTAAAATCACTGATATTTCGGCTTATGGTTGGAAACTAACACAACCTAAATATTTGTTTTTTTTTTTAATTTCCACCCACAAGGGTCTGAAAGGGGTATGAAGTTTTGTATTGAAGTTGTTCATTCGCAAAATTTTGTATTCAAGTAAAAATAATATTTATAAGTACACGTGTACTGTTTCTAATAGTTTATTTTTTTAGTCTTTGTTTCTAAATTTTAAATTTGAAGAATATTATTTTTAGATTTTAATTTATTTTTTTACTTTATTTAATTAAGACTAAGGAAATTGGTTGTAAATATGGCTGTTGAAATTATAAATATTGATGGGCAGATGGTACCAAAGTTTGTCGTACCGATCATAGGGGACGGAGCTTGCCTTTTTAGGTCTCTTTCTTTTTTGATGCACGGAAATGAAGAAATGGCATTCGAAATACGTGAACAAATTGTTGATCACGTAAAACAAAACTGGGATGAGTTTTCTGGTCTTTCTGAAAATGGATGTGGTGATAACTACACTACATCAGACGAATACTATGCTGATATGATTCTGTCTTCAACTTACGGCACATTATGCGAGTTGACAGCAGCAGG
This sequence comes from Xanthia icteritia, assembly GCA_949128155.2. Lineage (NCBI taxonomy): Eukaryota > Metazoa > Arthropoda > Insecta > Lepidoptera > Noctuidae > Xanthia > Xanthia icteritia. Next base: position 5,363,861 of record OX421942.2, on the reverse strand, counting down.
CAGAATATATAATTTTATTTTTGAGGTTTACCGCAATTGCAAGTTATATGTAAAGGTTGGTGCTGAAGGTTGTCCAGTTAAGCGCCTTCGCTTTTCAGGCGATCTATCTGGTGGCCATTTTGAAGCTTATGTTTCAGATGAGGAACAATTTTCTGAAGTTGAAATAAATTCTAAACTCAATCCAATCTCTGTAAAGGCTAAGAAAATTACTTCCAGACGTGTTGAAGTAGTCGATAAAATACCTGTGTCATCAACTGATTCAGATCTTTCTACCGACTTTGCTTCCAAACAGCCAGTTGATGTATATATTTATCAGTCGACTTGCTCGATACCTCAAAAGAAAAATAAGAAGCGTAGAGCTAGATATACAGCAGCAACGAGAAAAAATCAACTAAAACAGGCCCAAAAAAAGTAATCAAAAAGTAACCGTACACCTTATCGGAAAGCGGCATCCAAATATATAAAAAAAAACTCAGAAGTGCACAGGCAAGATGCTGCTAATTATCAGCAGGCACATCCTGAAGTGCACAGGCGAGCTGCTGCTAATTTACCAGCAGGCACATCCTGAAGTGCACAGGCAAGCTGCTGCAACTTACCAGCAGGCACAACCTGAAGTGCACAGACGAGCTACTGTTAATTACCAGCAGGCAAATCCTGAAGTACATAGAGCGGCTCAGTCACAATACAACACGAAGGCAACTGCAAGTCCCTGGATTACAAAGTACCTTTCAGGTATGTCTTACAATCCAGGAATGGCTTATGACAACGATTCTATGGTGAGTATAGGCAATATGAATAATAAGTGTCAGTGTTGCAATGCACTCAAATGGAAGGACGAGACTCTTGGAATGTGTTGTGGCAGTGGAAAGGTGCAACTCGAAGCATTACATAGTCTTCCTGATCCTCTATACAGTTTGGTAATGGATCTGCACCCTGACCATAAGCATTTTATGAGTAATATTCGTAAATACAACAATTGTTTCCAGATGACATCTTTTGGTGCAAAACAGGTGGTGGAGGATGGCTTTATGCCAACATTTAAAGTACAGGGTCAGGTCTATCATTTGGTTGGAAGCATTTTACCGGAACCAGGTGAGAAAGCTAAATTCTTACAGATTTATTTCGTTGGAGAAGACGATAGAGAAGTAAGTCTAAGGTGCTCAAATTATCAAGGATTGAAACCAAGTTTGGTTAAACAGTTACAAAAAATGCTTCATGATGTTAACCCTTACATTAAAGACCTCAAAAGCACCATTGATAAAATTCCTCCCACCTGTGAATCGTTTAAAGTAGTCATTCATGCCGACAAGAAACCACTTGAAGGTCATAGAGGACGTTTTAACGCCCCAACGACCAACGAAGTTGCTTTGGTGATGGTTGATCAGCAATTTGAGAAACGGGACATTATATTGGAAAGCCGTAGTACTTCTTTACGTCGGATAAGTGAACTGCATCGGTCACACGATGCCTTGCAATATCCCATAATATTTTGTTATGGCGATGATGGTTATTCTGTCAACTTGCCTCAACATGATCCCAAAACTAAATTGCCTCTAAAAAAAATGGTTTCGGCAGCCAGTTTCTATTCCTTCCGTATAATGATAAGAGACGGTGAAGATAACATTCTCCCGCGTTTTATCGCTCTTTTTAGTCAGTATTTAGTAGATCAATACGCTAAAATAGAAACTGAGAGACTCAATTATATACGACATAATCAGGCAAAGTTACGTGCAGATAATTACGTACATCTTAAGGATGCAGTTAGACGACAAGATGCTGATGCCAATCAATTGGGGCAAATGGTAGTACTACCGTCCTCTTTCACTGGTGGTCCGAGGTACATGCACGAGCGTACCCAGGATGCGATGACATATGTACGCAACTACGGTCGCCCTGATCTCTTTGTGACGTTTACATGCAACCCTCCCTGGGACGACATTACCAAAGTTTTACTTCCTGGACAAAAGTCTTGTGATCGTCACGATATAATTGCTCGAGTGTTTCATATAAAAGTTAAAAAACTGATTAATATATTGATTAAAGGACAAATATTTGGAGAAATTCGTTGCTACATGTATTCGGTTGAGTGGCAAAAACGTGGTCTTCCACATGTCCACATTCTTCTATGGCCGAAAAGTAGCATAAAGCCAGACTCTATCGACAAAGTAATCTGCGCTGAAATACCTGACCCTGCACTTGACCAAAAACTTTACGAAATAGTAAAGTCGAACATGATTCATGGCCCTTGTGGAAGCTTTAATCATAAATCTCCTTGTATGAAGAACAAGAGCTGCACTAAAAGATATCCCCGACCTCTATTGAGGGAAATACAAACAGGTGATGATGGCTATCCACAGTATCGGAGACGATCCCCTAGCGAAGGCGGTTTTACCGTTAATATTCATGGTGTGGATCTAGATAACCGTTGGGTAGTTCCTTTTAACCCTGTACTATTAAAAACTTTTAACGCACATATAAACGTTGAGTATTGCAACTCTGTGAAATAAATAAAATATGTATGCAAGTATGTTAATAAAGGATCGGACCAGGCTACATTTGCACTAGAAAATGAAAAAGATGAGGTGAAGATTTATGAGAGCGGAAGGTACATAAGTAGCTCAGAAGCAGTGTGGCGAATTCTTGGGTTTTCCATACATGAGCGTTTCCCCACAGTTGTTCATTTAGCAATTCATTTGGAAAACGGTCAGAGAGTTTACTTCAACTCAAATAATCTCGCTGACAAAATAACTAATCCACCAAAAACGACGCTTTAAGCTTTTTTCGAACTAGGTATGTCAATCAGATAACTTTGCTAAAATTCTACTTTACTCTGAGGTACCCGCATATTACATATGGAATAAGAGTAATTTTGTAAGACGAAAAAGAGGAGTAACAGTTGATGGTTGGCCTGGTGTGATGAAGGAACACGCCTTAGGTAGAGTCTATACTGTTCACCCCAACAATACGGAGTGCGTTTACTGCTACATGAAGTGCGGGGCCCAACTTCATTTGAAGCACTAAAAACTGTGAATGGTGTGTTGCAGCCTACTTTCCAAGCTGCTTGCAAAATGTTAGGTTTGCCTGAAGATGACCTACACTGGCATGCGACGTTGGAGGAGGCCGCGCTTTGTCAGTCAGCAGCAAAAATGCGAGAACTGTTCACAATTATGTTAGTCTTTTGTCAAATATCAGACCCAATAGCTCTTTTGGAAGACTTCAAAGACTATTTGTCTGAAGATTTTAAGCACAGGCTGCAAAAAGAGATCGGAGACAATGTAGAGAATTTCAAAGACCAAATTTTAAATGAATGTCTATCTGATATTGAAGAAGCAGTGTTAACATTAGGTGGAAAATCGATAGATATGTACGGTTTGCCAAAACCAACCAAGCCACAAGTTGCCGGTAATAGGGAGTATATGAGAGAAACTAATTTTGATACAGTAGCTTTGGAAAGTTTTGTAAATAATAATACGCCATCGTTGACTGCCGAGCAAACGTCTGTATATAACCAAGTCATGACAAGTGTAGAAGTAAGTGAAGGAAAAATTTTCTTTCTGGACGCCCCTGGTGGCACAGGTAAGACTTATCTTTTAAACTTGCTCTTGGCAAAAGTAAGAAGCACTCGAGACATAGCTTTAGCTGTAGCGTCGTCTGGGATTGCTGCTACATTATTAGAAGGAGGTAGAACTGCACACGCTGCCTTAAAACTACCTCTAAATCTTACAAATGTAGAGACACCCTTATGCAATATACCAAAGCAAAGCAATCTTGCCGAAGTGCTTAAAAATACTAAACTAATAGTATGGGATGAAATAACGATGGCGCACAAAAGAGGAGTTGAAGCCTTGAATAGGAGTTTGCAGGACATACGAAATAATAAAAACATAATGGGTGGTATGACGGTGTTGCTGGCAGGAGATTTTCGACAGACTTTACCGGTAGTGCCTAAAGGTACGCGCGCAGATGAGATCAAAGCATGCATCAAAAGATCTTTCTTATGGCCTTCAATTAAAGTTCTAAAACTTACTCGAAACATGAGAGTACATCTCAGAGGTGAAGTTTCTGCCGGCAGATTTGCAGATCTTCTTCTTCAAATCGGAAACGGAAACTTTCCACAAATAGATGGGTTGATACAAATACCATACGAATTATGTACTGTGGTATCAACAGTTGAGGGACTTGTAGATAAAATTTATCCTGATATTAAAAATATTAAAGGCAAACCGATGGAGTGGTTATGCGAGAGAGCCATTTTGACTCCCAAAAACGACCAAGCCGCTGCGATCAACGAAATGTTGATAAATACATTCGAAGGCGAAGAAATGATTTACAATTCTGTTGACACCATGGTCGATATGGACGAGTCGGTTATTTATCCTGTAGAATTTTTAAACTCTCTTAATCCGCCGGGTCTTCCGTGTCACAGACTTATGTTGCGTGTAGGTGCTCCTGTCATGTTACTTCGAAATTTACAAAATTGTGCAATGGAAGTAACAGCTCTCCGCCGCAATGTTATTGAGGCGAAAATACTAACTGGATCTGCCAGAGGAGAAACAGTATTCGTGCCGCGTATACCATTGATACCAAATGACCTTCCGTTTGAATTTAAAAGATTGCAGTTCCCAATCAAGGTTTGTTTCACGATGACTATTAATAAGTCACAGGGACAAACTCTAAAATTTGCTGGAGTTGATTTGCGGCAAGACTGTTTCTCCCACGGCCAATTTTATGTGGCTTGCTCACGTGTTAGCTCTCCAACTAGCCTGGTTGTTTTAGTGCCTGCTTCCGAATTAGTGAAAAACATCGTATATAGAGAAATACTGTGAAGGATTTAGGTAGATACCGGTCCTTTACAGCAGGTATTTCTTTACAGTATTCCTCAAATATCACACGTAGTAGAGGACAATTAGCCATGAAGAAAGGTCTATTGTTATTGTTATAATACCTAATTCATAATTATCTAGAAAAAAGAATTTATACTCTACGCAGACGACGTAAAATTAAATAGTAACGAAGTCAAATATTACATTGAATATTCGAGTCTGATGTTGAATATATAGTTTTTAGAATTTTTGGTCTGTTTGTTTGTATGTATTTTCCGGCTTGCACAAACACGGATGAGCGGATTTAGATGATATTTGGCACACAGATAGTTTATAACCTGGATTAACCTATAGGTTATTTTTTAATCCCGATTGAACGTTCCCGTCGGATATTTTTCGACATCCACGCGGGCGAAGCCGCGGGCAAAAGCTAGTATATATATATATTTGTAATCACGTTCTCGAAAACGGCTCTAACGACTTCGATGAAAGTTGCAATATCTGGGAAAATTCGTTTTGTCTATATTTTCACCGAGTAGAGCTCGGTCGCCCAAAGTTTAGAACAATATGTGTACCTTAGAATAATGACATGACAGCGTGGAATTAGTAAGTACCTACTATTATAGCAGCATGGAATAAGTATGAACTTTCCTGTACTATTAAATGAGCATTTTCTATTTTCACCAGAGCAGAGTTCGGTCGCCCAGGTACTAATAATAAATGTTTGCTAATCAAAGTGAGAATAACAGTAGGCAGATAAGAAGTCAGAAGTTAGCTTTTTATGGAAGATCTGTTGAGGTGAAATATAATATTATCATTCTTGGAATATTGCTATTAAAATCTGTCAGGGCTGTTCAGGGCTTTGATACTACTAAGGCTTTGGTCTCAGGCTATAGAAGCTCCTTTGATAAAGCTGCAGTTTTACCCATATTTTCCTCTTCAACAAATTGACTTTCTTATTGCCAAATAGAACGAAGACTGTCGTAAATATTTATATAACGTAAGTATAATATTATCGAAGACACCTCGTGACATAACCCAAAATTCAAGGTTTATTCGAATTCCACGGCGTGTTGAGAACGAAATTACTTATTCAACGTCATTACCCTTATTTCGTGCCAGTGCTTCTTTTATATTATCTTCACAATGATTCTCATTATTCATATCTCAATTCTTTCTTGTAGCTGTTTCTTTAAGGATCCCCCTTTGTTCCGTTTTATCGGCAGACATTTTTTCAGTGAGATTTTCCGGCCTAAGCTTAATTCGTCCAGATAAATTATGCCCAGATAGAGACAAATAATCCCGCACTCCATTAAATCTGGAAAAAACGAACGCTTTAAAAAAATTAGCCAACTAATCTTGGAACTGACTTAAAAGGGGATTATATCTTGGAAAAGTGCGTGACTTTTTTAAATTTCAATTTTGTACTTTTTTCCGTATAAGCTGACATTTACTGAGTGGGACGCTTTTCTGTGTCAGATATTTATAAATTCGTTAAAAAAAAACTTGTTCGTAATAAATTGGCCAAGCGCTTTTATATTTTTAACTAACTTAAGAGTTGGTTGTTTGATTATCATATTATTTGTAGTATTTTTAAGACTTTCAGATTTAATTTAATTTGATTTGTAAAGTTCTTTTAAGCGGTTCCCATTAATTAGCAAAACTCTTTATAACTGACGCTCGTTGACTTTCAAAGCTGAGCTTTTTTTATTTAGCCACCAGTGATATTACAATAAGTTAGTTAAGAGTCAATTAAATATCTAAAAACAATACCTATGCATTTTTTAGTTCCATCTTTGTCATTATTATTAGTTATTAATAAAGAAAATTACGGTAAAGAATTGTAAAGGTGTTGCAATAATCGCCTGGTAGATACTACATCAGATAAGTTGTACTAATCCTTAACAGATTCTATTACTTGACATAACCAATGAAATGAAATGAAATTGTTTATTTTGTAAATAGGTTAATGGAATCACTTCTACAGGTAATCATAAAAAATATAAAATAAATTGCTAGATGACTTCGGCGTTTAATATCTCACTACTCTAAGAAGAAAGACCGAAACCAACTCAGAGGTCACAGTCTCTTTTAAAGTCCAGATATAATCTTGGTCAGGCCATATGAGGACCATGTAGATTAGTGTCTGAAATGGTCTTTTGAGAAAAGAACCACACAGATTTGAGTGGACCTGTCCTGTCAGTGCAAGCATTTGTCAGTAATCGTGGATCTCAACTCAGAACTTAACGAGCTCAATCAGCGTGGGTCAGCTACAGCCATTCGGATTACTCATTCAAACATCGCCAATTAGCATAATATAACTAATTATATTCACTGTTTATGCAGGAAATAGATTAGATGGCTTAGCGTCCCGGTAATATATTAATCGGCCATACGGATTGTACAGGGTTTCTATTTCAAATAAATCGGAAAGCTATGGATTTCGTATGAAAATGTGTTATGTCCAAATTATTTAGTATGTAAGTAAAATTTATATATTTATATAGGCTATGTTATTTCATTATTGTTAGTCATTGTTAACTGTTAAACGGGACAATTTTGGCAGTAAAACTCAGTGTCAGTAAGTATAAAGTACTCAACTGAAACAAAAAAATTGTAACATAAAAATAAACTACTAAACCGCATATAAAACAAGGAAAATTAACCCAAGAAGTATTCCGGTAATAGACCTTTTTCCACAAATTAGAATCTCCCAAACACGACCGCATAAGCCCAAAGAATTTTCGGCGCAAACTGATTTCGGAACCAATTCATTTGCCGGATTTGCAGTCTGTGGTCTAACCCCAAGATCATCAATTGAAGTTGAAGACTCAGTATGGATAGAACTCGATGAACCTGTTTGCGGTTCCCAATTATGGGAATAGTTTGATTTGAAACTTCATTAGTCTTAGCACTGATTGCAATTGGAGATTCGACGTAACTATAAACTGTCTGTCGCAGGTAATTAGACCAAATGAATTCTTGGCAAAGTGGGATTGCCTTTTGCTGTTACAAGTTTCTCAATGGCTTAATTTGCAGTCTAGGGAAGATTCGAGATTCTGGAATTATGACATTTTGTAGACCAGTTCTATGTCGAAGATGAATTATGGCTTGTACTGTATAACGATAATATTGTTAGTCAATGAGCTAAGGATTTCTCAATAGCTGGCTGGCAGCCATGATACAGCTTACACTAGTACGAATAAATCTACATCTTTTTAATAAAATAAGTGATAGACATAATTTGAATACCAGAAATTTAATACATCTTTTATGGGGTACTGTGTTAAATGTTACAACAGAATACCTTGTGATATATTACAATTAAATGAAAGGAAATTTAAAACTCATATATTAAGTACACTTTGTAAACAAGCATATTACAAATTAGAGGATTATATCCAAGATGAAAATGCTTGGAAACATGCTGGTTCTGCTCCATAGGACAATTTAGAATCTAGACAAAATCAAATTGGTTGCTAATTTAATTGTATAATATTATTTTTTATAACATTGATTTTACATTCTGTGATTACTTGAACTCACACACTGACTTATTAGTATTACTTGTTAAAATGTTATGAATATCGTATAATTTTACAATGTTTGTAAATATGTGAGCACTATGCATCTATCACATAATTAATTTATATGTCATTCCTTCATTTTCATTATTTTTACCTATCGTGGTATAGTAATCTTATTCTAGGTGCATCGTCTTCACATATAATTATATAACTAATGTATACAAGATATTGTGAAAACATTTTAAAAGAGTAACGGTGGAGTTTCTTGCCCATTTTTCTCCATACAAAAACTACATTTCGGAAGGGGCGACAAGAATATTTTTATTTTTTGTTTGTAATTTTTGACGTTCAAAAGTGCATTGTATGTGCCTAATTGAAATAAATTATTTGACTTTGACTGTGACTTTACGGCTGTCAACTATAACTAGTAGTTAATTTTTTGTATTAGTCACAAATTTTTATTTCTCTCTGGACCAAATTCTGAAGTCCACGCAGACGAAGTCCCGGGCGGTAATTGATAACAGCCATGACATTTACCATTTTTTTTATAAAAAGTATGTAGTAAATATAATATCATAATCCAGGCTATAAACTATCTGCGTGCTAAATTATTTTCATTTAAATCCGTTCAGCCGTTTTAGCGTGATTAAGTAACAAACATACAAACTTTCACATTATGGTAGGATATCTGTAAGGTTTTCTTTTGGCCAAATATGTATTATTACAAAAAATGGCAGATTTGAAATGTTGGCTTAACGATTTTTTAAGACTTTATTGATGACCATGATTCAACTTGTTTAGTGTTTGTCTACCTTGAAGGTACTTATGACCTCGTAATCCTTATTTTCATTACTAAAGTTTTCTCATTTTCTTCTATTAAAATCAGCCCGACCTTGTTTCATTAGAATTCGTAGTCATTCCATTTAAACATGAACCAGAACTTTTAGTTGATTTTCACTCAAAGTCCATTAGAAAACTTTCGGACAGAGACACCAGATTAACAGAAGTCCACATTAATATTCCGGGGCTAAGCTGAACCTAACTGACTAGATCGAAAGCTAGTGATGTAATCCTCGGTGGTTGGCAAACTCGGTGAAATCCACCTATAGGAACATTAATTGAATTAACCCCAGTCAGAACTGATACAGTGCAGATGGGTGTGATTTTAAATTCAATTTAAAAGTTAATTTTGATTGAGAGTAAAATAATGAATGTTTGAATGGAACGATATTGAATTTCGATTAGTGTAAGTTTTTATTTGTTGTCGAAACTATCTTATATAATATTTTAAAGAGGTTAAATTGTTTCTGTGTAAGGGGTCATCTCTGATGAAGGGTTCCGATAGGACCGATGCCTGCCGGGGTTGCGGGAAAATCCGAAAGGGATACCGTGGCCCCTGGCAACGTACAGGCAATGGAAGGAACACGGGTGGGTTTTAGTCAGTAAGAGTCTGACACGCCCTCCCGCTCCACCCAGAGCGGGAGAAGTTATTTGATAATTTCCCATCCAAAAAAATAAAAATAAAATAAAGTGGTCATCTCTGGAAGTACTGATCCGATTACAAAAATTCTTTCTCTGTCTGAAAGCTACTCTATTGCCGAGTGTCATAGGATATGTTTTGTGATAGTTGACGCAAACGCGAACAAATTCGCAAGCAGAAACTAGTCGATAATATAACGCGATTAAGGGATCAGTTTGGTCGTACGGTCATCTAAATTTTATTGGAAGTTGGATGTTGCTCTTAGTTTACGTGACAGTACTACGAAGAATACACTACTACATTATAATTTTAAATTGTTCTTATTTCAATTTCTAAGCTCCTAATTTCATTTAACATTATAAAATTAAAATCTCTCCAATTCAACTTCCAGGTCAAAATATTTCGACAATAAGGAAACACTCCAAAGTTGCCCCTACACTTTTGATCTTAAGAACTAATATTGGGTGGAACCATAAAAGTCAGTCAACAGGGCCGGCCCAGCGAATCCAATCAATGAAGAGATTAATGAAATTAGTCTGGCACCGAAGCTGACTCCGTTAAACTTGGCTGCGGTGATCTTCGAAACTAACTAATGTTGGTTGCTAAAGGGAATAGCGAACATTTATCTTTTAAAACATGGAGTAGGGACATTAGTTCGTATGTAGTTCCTGTTTTAAAAACATATTATATTTTTATACTCTTCTTGTTTTAAATGGTCATTACTGTTTTTGTTCAAAGTAGCTATGAAGATAGACGAATTTGCCTGAGAAAATAATTTTATATTATTGTTGATCTTGGTAATAGAAATCATCGGACAAAAGCTTTATAATCTGCGAGTATACTCGTAATCTGTTCTGAAAATATAAAAAGTAATTTTATTCGAAAACACAAACTTAAATCTTCTGATGGATATTGTGGTATTACTACAGTTTTCATCAGAATTTACTCAAATCAGTAAAGCATATAAAATAATTAGTATAGGTTAAAATATTTTCAGCTTTCATTTCAGTTTGCTTTCGACGACCAGATTTATCAATTTGACTCTTGTTATGAATCCTTTAAATAATTCCTTTATCATTAAAATTAATTGAAAATGCGTTAAAATATTTAAACTGAGACGAATTTTATTTTGTATTTTGTGCACAGGTACTTTAAAAATATAATATTTTTCATCTTTATCCTCAATTTAAAATCTTAGACAAAAATGTTATTCACTAGAAGGAAGCTTTTAGTATGAAGTACCTTTTATAATGGAAAAATATCTTTAAATTGTCAAAAGACTTTTAGAGTGGCTTTCATCAGATAACATATAACAAAATAAAGTGCTTAGGAATTGCCTATATTAATACATACAATTAATCTCGATATTATTATTACTGTGATTTTTAAATATAAAACCAAATAAATATGTCTCGCCATTATTTTTAATAATGATGTTGTCCAGATTATCAATGTTAAAGTTAATTTTTGTATATCTAGATGACACAATCATTGAGGTAGATATTTAATTTAAAAAAATTGAATAAAGATAAACAGTATAGTGCCAAAGCCGTACATATAAATTGCCTATTCGTATTCCGCTTAGACACCTCAAGCGGAACTTCGGCAGTTTAAATTAGAAAACGAAGTCGTGACTACTGTTTAAAGTTGAAATGGGCTCTAAGATTGTTGAGCAACAATTCCCAAACACATTAGCAGCAATCGATGTTACCACTTAGTAAAACTACTGTGGAACTTATGTTGCGTTTACATAAGTTCGCCTACCATCCCTCGAACTTCAGAGAGCTGTTTGTAATGACTTCTATCGCTGATGGCGCTTAAATTTGAGTTTGATTATATTTTTATCTACTTAGATCCTTTTGGATGATATTCTACTTTGCTCTAGGATATTATATATCTTTTGATATTGTTTTGTGCCCAGTAAATTACAACTCATCTACACTATAGCCAGCACTACACAATTAGAAAAACTGCAACAATAAGAGCCGGATTTGATTGATGTTTTCAATAAACTGTCTCTTCTAATACATTCAAGTTTACAAAACATGAGGAAAAAGATCCACAAGTCCCTATAACTGAAACCGTATTACAATTTGATGCACATGATCAGTCATAGTGAATATTTTGCCTTAGATCCTCATCCATTCGTCTGTCACCAAAGGCAAAGATGTCATCCTATAGTAATTCTCAAGTCACTACACACGTTCGGAACTTATTATTAACGTGTGACTTTCCTTATAGTTCTTTTTCTTTTGACTCAGGACGCAGTTGTTGGTATAGAGAAAATACGTCAATGTAATAATATATACTTTCTTAGGATTGAGTTTCTTGACAGTTATTCTCAGAATATATTATTATTTGAACAGGCGCTCAAATGATGGATTCAAAAAAGATCTACATGAAAGTATTTTTCCTTTTAATACTCAATACGTTTATTTTAAAATATTTCTAGCCTGCCCCGAAGTTAATACTTTGACCTTTTCAAATCCAAGTTGGCTTTAATATTTACTTACATGTCATGAGTAAAAATTCAGAAATATATTTTTTTAATCTAAATAAAGATTTCATTTTGATGGTGGAAAAGAAAGAAGATAAAAAAATAAATATTATCTGGCTGAATATACAGGATAAGGATGATGGTGAATAATCCAGTTATAGAAAGCATCGGATATCAGGATAGGGAAGAAAGATCAATACAACGCAAAATTCACGTAACAAAGGAAGATGAATATTGAGTGGATATAAAAAAGAAACTTTGACAGGGCATCTCTATCAATCACTCTATACCGTAAAAGAAGGCACTTAGTACTGTACTTTTTTGTCTCTGGCGTATTCCTGTGATCAATCTTGAAATATAGATTGATCGGTTTTTGTGTTCTCCGAAAAAAGCTGTGCTTCTTTTGGCTTTTGTATAATTTTATCAAAAGTTTTTTATTGAAATATATTTTTTCGGGGGTTTTTATTCTTTTTTACGGCCTGGTACATTTTTGCTACTCTAAACGGAGCTACGGGATGTAGTAATCTTATTCTAGTGTGTCTTCATTTCTAGGATGTGGAGTATTTTAACTTTAGCTTGAAGTTAAGATTGCGCAGTATAATTTTATTAGTGCACGCTTCACGGCTGCTGGAGTAATCTAGCTTGCACTGAATTTCTAAGGATTTGAAATTATATTCATGAAGGTACGGTTAGATATTCTTTTTTGAAATCGACGACATTTTTTACTAGTATTTTCGCCCGTATATTCAAGGTTTTGTCGCTTGTACAAAAATACTTCTCGATATCGATATAATTTTATCTCTATCCAAAAACTGTTAAAGCTAAATGAAGCTTTTCTTTTAACACAAGATCGAATTAAAATACGCTCCCAACTTTGCACAGAAATTCGAATTGATATCACTTATAACTTCTGTTTTTATACGGCTCAGTTGCTTGCCAACTACCGAACAGACTAGATCTGTACGTGAAGTTAAAACTTTTCTACGAGACTCGGCAATAAAACACATTTATTGTTGTTTTATGAGGAAAATCTGCGTTTTATACCGTCGCGTCATCATTCTGCCTTGTTATTGAGATCATATTTTTTCAGGTTAAATAACATTGCTTATGATGTCTTTGAATAATAAATTGAAGTTGTTGGTACGTTGAAGTAGGTTATTTTTTCAAGAGATTTTCGAGAATAGCTTTTGGTCTTGGTAATCTTGGTTTTCCTCGCAGCATAAATAGGTGGAGGAGCTCGCTTGAACATTTTACTTTATCTTTAAGATAGTGACTTATTCTATGAAGTTATAACGAAAACGCAATTAACCCTTGCTATACAAGACTTCAAGGCTTCATCAAATTCCTTTCATAGAGCAAGTCAAAAACTCAATCAATGTTCCTTGTTCCCAACAAAACAGCTTAACTAGACTTTAATGAATACTTCATGCAATAATTAATTGCTTTCACATGATGGAAGTCAGGTGGCGTATAGAACCGCAACGCATAAGGAAGGAAAGTTCCTTTGCAACTATGAGTAGTTTGGCGTTACGGTTTTTAGTGCGGGCTTAGTCTTCAAGAAGGTACACAACTATAACTCTTTGTTTTCGTAATTGTTTACTGTGGCATGATTTTATCATTATTCTGATTGTAGATTTTCAGTAAAGCTCCTACTATGAGCTAGCAGTAACCTTGTCTGCTCGGTTTTTCACAATTTGTTTTTGAAGTGAAACCTTCTTTAGGCGTACTTGGTGCTCTTTCAGAACAGTGAATGAAACTGAACGGTTACACTCAGGTCGGATATATTCGACTTCAGTCGGTAGGTGACGTTGAATCGCGTATACTCGGCTCCAGTCGTAAGTGTTTACATCTATCGCGTGTGGCTATATACTCACACATTCTTTTTTATTAATAAAATGTTACAATAAAAGCTAACTGCTAATCATAAAACTGTTGACGAATGCAAAACATTAATTTAATATTTCCAGTACAAATGAATGAGTTCTTGTTCATTATGTTTATATTGTTTTAGTCTCAGAACTTGACTGATGACTTAGTTAATGATACCAACTTACTAATAAAAAATATTAAACAAAACGAGCGAGCCTTACAGTAGTCGCATGCGATGTGTAACATCTGACATTTTGACTGACAGTACCAACCTCTCGGAAAATGGGTTGGTACCATTTGACGCCCAACTCCAAAACCACGCGCGCTCATTGGTCAAATCAAATAGCGCGCACTTTCCCGGCTTCCTGTTACATACTTCCGTCCCTTTTCACGAAATCACTCCCACAGATTGCAGGAAAGCGAGAGGAAAAATGTTACACATCAAAAAAACGTTATCTTAGCGACTTAACGAATTACTACTAACAAAATCCTAGTCTAAGCAAACAACAACAAAAATATCTAGCTCCAACAGTAAAAAATAAAAGCAAAACCTAGCCATTGCTTTATAAGATTTACGCTGTTCAATAATAGTGGGATCGCAAAATAAACATCATCAACTTTCTATTTATGACTAGAGCCAAGTAAACAACTACATAAATACTGTGAATGTATATAAAGGAGGCTTGAAGAACATAAACAAGTGTAATAAGAAGGAATAATGTCATTTGGAGTACTCCAAAAAGTATTCATAAGGACTTTTATAATAAAAGAAGAATGGACGAAGAATGGAAGGGAAGGCATAAAGAGTCACGGTTTAAATACGATAGCGTTAATAATATTGTACTGTAACTTTTTTCTTTTAGTATTGCTTGTGAAGGTTCTGTGTCTTTGTTACATGACATAAGTTTTATACTCGTAACTTATTTCTTACATATATTGTTCTTATAGATTTTTAATAATGAGGGTCAAAGAATCTGTAGTTGCATTAGGTGTAGTAAGTACTGTCATAACGATACATACAGTTAACATAACATAACATCATGCCTTGTGTCCCCGAAGGGTTTGGCAGAGTTGTACGTATTCCCATATTTCGCCAGTTATGTTTAAGTCCCATGTAATAGGGGTCGAGCCTATTGCCATCAACCCAGGACAAATCTAACCTACATAATATGCAGTTATATAGATACAGTTCTCATCACATAACCACAGTATAAATATGGACAGTATGGAAACTAGGCCCATTTGTTGAAATAATAACCTACCTCAATTGACTCGACACGGCACCAGTAACTGACAGCACCGCGACAATCACTTGGGGTCTCGTCAATGAGAGTGCGTCTGTTTGAGTATGCCGTTTCGAAAGTTTACTACGTAGTTTCTGTATCGTCCACATTTATACTGTGGCATAACTTTGATATTGGTCATTATAATAATGAATAATAACGTACGTTTATCCTTCCTCTTAGTATAGATTAGCCAATATTCTTCAAATCACTCTCTCAGGATGATTTAGCAGCTGAATCACTTAATTCTTCCCCCCAGATTACCATAAGATCCCATCATGATTATATGCAACTAAACGATTTATATTTTCGTAAACGATGCGCCAGAAGAATAATTTTGGGCGCCCTAAATAAAAAAAAGTCATGAAGACTCCCTCCCTCTCTCGGAGGTATTGCGCGTAAATACTTTTAAGGGAATTTAAATTTGGATCAATCTCATTAAAGCTGACGACAGCTTACGAAACTCTTGAACAACTTTGCCTGTGTTTTATATAAAGTTTGTCCGTGTTGTTAAATACTTTCGAAAAAAGTATTGGCAGAAAACTCTACATAAGTGTAACCTGGCCCCTAATTAAATTCATTCTTAAATTAGGATTCTGAGTAAATTTGCTCTAATTGCCTCGAAATAAGCACCGAGGTTGTTGTGGGTGCAAAAAGGTTAGCCTTTTATATGTCACAAGAGCACATGAAGTTGGCTAATTAGCATAATTGTAATATGACACTTATTTTTCATCAAAGAGTTCAGCCGACCAAGCAAGGGCTAAAAATTATCTCAACAGCGAACCGAATTAGCCTCAATTTAGATCGTGTGCCCTGAAGGTCAGTAAACAGGGTTTCACAAGAGGCCTTTACGCTGGAGTGCTACCAGTTTTTGGGTCGTTTGTAATTATAATTACCTTTTTTGATGTCACATAAGTATGTTTACATACGGGTATATAATTGGGCTCGAATTAAAGCGTAGGTATCAGTTTAAATATGTTCACGAATTAAGCACGCAGATTAGGTCTCCTTTTACATAAGAAAATTGATTTGCAATTCAATCATTGGTAAACATACGCTATACACAGTAAGACGTTACTTAAGTACTTACAAAATCCGATTATCCCTTTGCTAAAAAGAACGTGAAAATACCTACATACAAGATATACCCAAAATCCGAAATTCATTGGAGCGCAAACTAATCGCTGATCCACCGAATTGTGAATGTTATTATTTAAAAAAGTTCCCTTTACTACAGAATATGACCGTGTCTGAAGTAGGGTTTCTATCCATGCGGATTTTTCCGGACAACTCCGACTTTTTGGCCCTCTATTGTGGATGTATCCGGCCTTGGCATAATTTAAAAAAAATTAAAATATTGTCTGATAAACGAAAATGTAAAAAGTAAAATGTACGGACTTTTTTGCAAATTTCCGGCTTTTGTCAGGACGCCTCATATTTCGAAATGGTAACCCTAGTTTCAAGGGACACGATAAAGGAACAATAGAAAACAAATGAGGTGTAAGTTATTCACTGCTCGGTGCGTAATGGGCCGGGGTGGGTCCGATCAGCGAAAAGGCAGGGATATATACGCCTTTTAATCTAAATTTATATTTTCCGAGGGAAAATAGGGCACAAAAATTATTAGAATTGTATTGGATGGAGAGAGAAACGATAATGTGAACGGAAGTGTAACATCCACCTCGATTAAAACTTACGGTTTTGGAAGATGGAATGAACTCCGGATATATTATTGACTAATCATAAAACAAGTCGGTTAAAAACGAGAATTTGTTGAAACAATAAATAACACCAGTTTTCTTGCATTACTTTGATGGAATCAATTTCATTGTGCATATGGTTATTGACAACATATTACTACACAAAATTACAGTTGAAATAGAAGATGCAAATTAAATGGAAATAAT
Organism: Xanthia icteritia; assembly: GCA_949128155.2. Taxonomy (NCBI): domain Eukaryota; kingdom Metazoa; phylum Arthropoda; class Insecta; order Lepidoptera; family Noctuidae; genus Xanthia; species Xanthia icteritia. Next base: position 5,346,475 of record OX421942.2, on the reverse strand, counting down.
GTTATTTAACTTCAACCCCATGTCATCAAAGTATGTATAAACCACTTTTTTTTGGGTTCCAATTTATCAAATAACTTCTCCCGCTCTGGGCGGAGCGGGAGGGCGTGTCGGGCTCTTACTGACTAAAACCCACCCATGTTCCTTCAGTTGCCTGTAATGCCAGGGGCCACGGTATTGCTTTCGGATGTATAAACCACATCTCATCATAAAATTATAACTTTACAAGAATCTCAACTACCTATTTCTCTCAAAGACATGAAATAACTAAAAGAAGCGTCTGAACTGAGTGAGATTTCATATCTCAGTTAAACCAGTCGTCTGCAAGTACTTGGTTTTGTCTCGGGTGATTATTTCGCAACTTAAATTGAAGTTTGAGTAACTTTAACTTGGAATGGAGATTACCCATGCAATGAAGCGAGGAGAGAAGTAGCTGGCTTATATTATGAATTAAGAATTTAATAAGATATTTTGTTAATTAGGTGACTGCGGTTTATTTGGAAATAATCATAGCTTGAACCTTGCTACCTTAATTTTATAGTTAGGTATGGGAAGACTTAAGCATGGAACAAAAGGCAGGAGGCCTATATTCAGCACCATGTGAAATAAGGCTGCCAATGATAATTATAAATGATTTATCAATCGAATTTAATACTTATCCAATCGAAATAAAGTATATACTTCAATGTCTCTGGAGCATTGAAGAGCACGCTGGAGGATACCGCGACGGGAGGCGGCAGAATGCACTGGTATGCGCCGTTATGCGCCGGTGTGCGCCAGTATGCGCTGGTATGCGCCAGAATGCGCTGGAGCCTGCCGGGCCGCGCCGCGTGCCGCTGCGACTTTTCGACTGCGTAGTCACTAGTGAAATAATCTAATCCCGGTCAGCGGGGGCTACTCGGCGGATGCCGCGGCATAACGGCCGATGCTCCGGTAAGCTGGCGGATGCTCACGGTATCGCAGAGGATTTTACTTGTCAGTGTGCGCTCGCTGGTGGTATGAGGAATCCTCCTCGATGCTCTCCCCGTCCGTCCGCTAGTGTGCGCAGGCTATAATGCTTTTCATAATATGGATATAAAAAAACAAAGTAAAATTCTTGAAAAAATAATGTAAACAATAATTATATGCAGAAGCTCTGCAGTTTCATATACCTGCATAAAGTTGTCGCATTCCAAAGCGTCTTATTAAGGTACTCAGGAGAGAACTCTCTTGTAAAGACTTTCCACTTAGCACTACATTAAGATAAATACGAGCATATTATAATCGAGAAATATCTTCTATTTGAATTTAATTCTTTATATTTTGCAACTTTGATCTCGTTAATAATAATGTCTATTAACATTTTGCTCCCTTGTCGCTACAACAGTATGTGCTAGCGACAAGCGGCAAGCGTCGGAGGCCTATTTTTAAGGGTACAAGTCACGCATTTTTTTTTGTTTTTTGGTTGGGAAATTATCGAATAACTTCTCCCGCTCTGGGTGGAGCGGGAGGGTGTGTCAGACTCTTACTGACTAAAACCCACCCGTGTTCCTTCCATTGCCTGTACGTTGCCAGGGGCCACGGTATCCCTTTCGGACTTTCCCGCAACCCCGGCAGGCATCGGTCCTATCGGATCCCTTCATTTGCTGACATCTCTTTGAGGCGCGCGTGGAACACAACGCGCCGTCGACCCACGCCTGGTTCTTATCGGACGGCGAGCTACCCATTGCTCACCGTCCGCAAGCCCGCGCCTACGGTGGCCGGGAATCGGCCTGCGATTCCCGACGCCCAGGGCGTCTCCTGCGGCGGCTAGGGGCGTGAGGGCGCGAAATTTGCCTTTCCCTCACGCGTTCTGGCTCCTCCTTCGCGAGCATTACTGCTTCGCAGAAGGAGGTGACGGCCTCCCATGCCCTCTCGCTCCGTACCATGGCCTGCACCAGGGCCGGACGCGAGAGATCCCCGCCACCGATCGCCTCCATGAGGACACGGCGATGCTCTGCCCAAGCCGGGCTGACCTCCACCGTATGCTCCACCGTGTCCTCCGGGCGATCCACGCAGTGATGACACCCGGGCATTTCCTCCCGCCTGATACGAAACAGGAAACTCCCGAAACAACCATGTCCGGTGAGGACCTGCGTCAGGTGGAAGGTGAGGACGCCGTGGCGCCTCTCTAGCCACTCCTCAAAGAGGGGACTTATCGCCACAATAGCGGCGTGCCCAGCACTAGGTTGTGACAATCGCACTCTCCATGAATACAAGTCACCACTGCCATTTTATCTAAAACAATGGACAGGCAGGGGCTATGGTATCATAGTTCTAGATAACCAGTTCACCTTTGCCACCTAAATCCATAATCCAATATCTTTGTTTCCATATCCTGCAATAGTCCTACACCAACCGCGGTTTGTCCTTGGGTGCACCTGGATAGTGCGAACAGGGATATTCATTGGCTGGTGCTTCATTCAGTTAAAAACGTTTAACGGGCCTCTGTGAGTTGACTTCGGCCCGTCGTACGCCTTCCAAAGGTCCGAGACCCCAGGCTCCCGAGAAATGTCAAACACGTAAAATAATAATGTCCATAATATCATATTTATCACGAGCTTTAAAGGTATGATGATAATGGTATGCCCAGTCCTGGAAATAAATCCTTTATCAAATTGACACAAGTACTATGTCAATTTGCCGTGTTATATCCATTTTATATATCTGTCAAAGAATGACTTACGTAATGAGTATAGGTAGTCAATTTGATAAATAATACCAATGTAATGGCCTTTTCCTGCTGTAGATTTTTTTTGGTATATTTGTTATTCACCATTAACACTGGTTGGATGAAATGGCAGCAGGTCACGGGAACAATCTGCGACTCCCGCATTCCCCATAAACTTAAGGGAAAGATATATCCTGCTGTCTGGTGTGGATCAGAATGTTGGGCCACAAAAGGGGTTGAATGAAAGGCAATTGCATGCAGCTGAGATGAGAATTCTAAGAGGGATGTCTGGTGTTATACGAATGGATAGAATAAGAAATGAGTTCTAAGAGGAAGTCTGAAAGTGGCACCGGTGACCGAAAAGGTGTGCGGCAATCGGTTGTCATGGTATGGGCATGTGATGCGGAGGAATGAGGAAAATGTCGTGAGGAAAGTTTTGAGTATGAATGTCGATGGCTATAAGAGTAGGGGAAGACCAAAGAAACGATGGATGAACTGTGTGAGAGATGATATGGCTAGAAAGGGGGGGACTACCGAGATGACGACTAATAGAGAAGTATGGAAGAGAGGGACATGTTGCGCCGACCTCAAATAAATTGGGATATGGGCAGGAAAATGATGATTTGTTATTCACCATTAATAAAGTCAAATACGAATCATATGTAACCAAGTGACTTAAATTTCATCATATAATAATAATCTTTTTTTTGGATAAGCAACATCCATATGGGTTAGTAAACAAAAAGATAACTTATATCTATGGTAGTAAACTATTTGGAGACAAGGCTGTTGTTCGAAATACATCTTCGAACAACATCACCTAACAAAGGAGAATCGTACCTCCCCGCTATGGTCTTCAGGATAGAGTTGGAGCCTTCCCGCACTCTGCAGAGCAAAGAAGCAGATTTCTGTCTGACGATGGCATCGAGGCCATCGACATGTGCCTGTGCAAACATACCTGATGCACTGCAGAAACGGGGCAGCCCCATCAACATCCTGAACCCGTTATTATATAATTACTGAAAGTCTTTCATTCATCGGTCAGTTTTTCGAGGTAGCTTACCCATGTCGAAAAACCTACGAGATTTTCACTCCATTTACGTTTCTTTGTTCGTGTAAAAGTACATCGGCTCCCCCATGCGCAGCAATAAGTTTTATGTTCCAGTGCAGGGTTGCAGGGTATTTTTTCAATTAGTCCCGAGGTCCCGACTGACCATTGTGACTCAGACGTCCCCGCACCAAACAGATTTCTTTTGAAGTTGGTTTCCAGTAAATTTGGCACAGACCCTTTATGACTTGCGTTCTGGTGCAAGTCAGAAGAGATAACTAAGATTTCAAACTATTACACGAATATTTTATTGCTAAAACTATTCTACTTACTTTTTTATGTTAAGAGTAATACCAGTACAGGCGTGATGTTAAGTGTATTTTATTGCTGAAATAAAGCCAAAATATTTACGTAATATAATTATTAAAATACTTAAATAAATTAAATGTTAGAAGAAGTAGTCATAAAATAAAAATATAATTAGCAGAATACACAAATTGTGGCGGCATCTACATCGCCACATTCGAGCTACGCATTAAAGACCGACGTCCACAATATCTTGACGTCACACAAATCCTGCATCGCGCAATTAGAGTTTACTGCGCGAACGACATATAAAAGACTATCCGACATCAATCGTTGAGCAGTTGCTCGCCAGACACGACACCCGTCTGGTCAGAGGATCCTCCCTTTTCTAAAGAAGATGAGTGAACTTTACACCCACATACCTCTAAAGAAATAAATATAAACTCTTCCTACTATGCTGTGCCCAACAGGGTCCATAATTGTTTAATTAATTTTAAGCCTACCAACTGTTTTTCCAACATTATGGAATGCAATAAAGAATTGAGAATAAACCTTAGCACAAGCCAAACTTATTTTGTACTAGTTTTCATTGGTATTTGTTAGTAGGTACTGAATATTATTCCTACTTGAATTAATTCTAAGATGAGATGATAGCCCAATAAAATAATATTGATGTCGACATCATCGCTTACCATCACGTTAGATAGTTGTCAAATGTGAGCCTATCAAAAACAAAAGACACGGTTATGTGCTTGCCAGAACTAAACCTATAGAGTATATACTCCATTGGTTTAGGTAGATAATAAAGGTAAACAAACCGTAAAAAGGGTTTTTATAGATGACACTTTCTCCAAATTAAATTTATTTTAGATTTTTACAATAGTTTCTTCGTTTATTAATGTAATATGTTAAACTTTATCATCTATTCTTAAACTACTCTTCGTAGATGTAACTGCTTGAGCACAATTTTTTTGTTAGATTTATAATATAATATTTTGTAATCTGTCTATTGTAAAGAGCCCAAACTCTAAACGTCAACGAATTATAACGTTGCTAAATTGAAGAGTACAACAGTAGCATAGAAAATTGACTTGATTGATTGATTGAATTGAAAATTGAAGTGACAGGTATCACGTTTACTCGGTTACTTGACAGCTGTCTTTTTGTTTACCTTTATTTAACTACTTAAACTTATGGACAGACAACAGATACAACAGATAGGCCTTCAGTAATTTTTGCTAAAGAAAGATTCTGTTAGAGATTAAATTTGGTGGATGGGTGAGCATCTTTACATACCAAGAAACCTCCGTGCCTCGGAAAGCACGTTAAGCCGTTAGTGTTGCTGTCATTCGTGGATCTTTGACAGTCGTTACGTGTCGTCAGAAGCCCGAAAGTCTGACAACCAGTCTTACCAAAAGGTATCGTATTACCCAGTAACTGGGTTGTGGAGGTCAGATAGGCACTCGCTCCATGTAAAGTACTGGTATTCAGCTGCATCCTGTTGGACTGGAAGCCGACCCCAACATATTTGGGAAAAGGCAGATGATGCTATTAAAGATTCCCTTAAAACAGATAAAACATTAACGCGAAATAAAGAACATGAAGGCAGATATCAATTCTATAAGTAATCACTGATAATTGAAGTGGATTTACGACCCTAATTTACTCTCAATAAGAAAAAGGGTTCATTAAAAAAAAAAAAAAATGAATTCAAAGACATTTCATCAATGTTCAAATACAAATCAATTCAATACGTATCAATAAAAATATAAATTCTGTAGAACTAATAAATTAAGTCAATCATAAAAAAAAACTTAAGCCTATTACCGCTCAAGCGTATTACTTGTATCAAAGACATTTAGTCAAGAGACGTGAAAGCCTTTTTTCTATTCAATAATAATTATAGCCAGTCTAGTGGAAATTATTACGGGAAACATTATGTACTTTTAGAATTGTAGGTATAAAACTTCATGGTAAGGATAAGTAACGGGTCTTCATTTTGAGGGTTCGTTGTGGAGCCGTGTTAGAAGGACTGACAGACGGTTTTCAGAAAATTTGTTTTTCCGAGACCTATAAATAATTTAATTATTTAATATGTGACATAAATGACCGTATCTGCTTTTGATTGCGATCCGTATCTTTATGGTAAGGTTTTTACTTTGAGAACTTTTTCAAGAGCCGTTTGAGGAAGGTTTTCAGCAAAAGTGAAACAAAACTTGATTCGTAAAATTCTAGAAAAGTAGCTACTATTAATTAAGAAGTTTTGGATGAAAAAATTAATGTCAAGTAAAAAGCAAACTAATATAACACAATTAAAATATTTATTTTGAATGAAAACATATCCAATTCATTAATAACATATCGACAAGAGTTTATTTGACTTCTATAATAACTTAATAACGTTTAAATATATCTCAATTTCATATAGAATAACTGAAATTCAATATTATTATATAAAATAAAATAAAACGCAATAAAATTCTGTATCGGAGGCTACCACGCGTCTCAAGGGGCTCAATATTTTACGACATTGGTTCCAAAAAAGGTTCTCAATACCAATAAATGGACTGTGCCTATATTTTTATAGATTTTCGTATTAAACATTTCTTATTTCACACGTACTGTAGTAATTTGTAATATTATTATTTTTATGAGAAGCTTATTCTGTGAGGACATTATCATGAATTTTTATTTGAGTTTAATAAAATTATTTTCTGTCGGGCGCTTCTGAGTTTATGACAGAGCCATCTAGTGTGGTTTTAAAGAACTGTTATTTTTATACGCTATCTATGTTTTCCAGTGTATGGAAAAATAATGTTCATGTTATTCTGTAGTATTATAAGTTATGAGCAGATAACTTTACATCATCATAATCAGCCTATAATGTTCCCACTGCTGGGCCACAGCCCTCCTCTCTGAGAGTGGGCCGTAATCCACCACGGGCCCAGTGCGAGTTGCTAGATGGCACATGTCTTCGAATTTTCGGTTCTAGAACATGCCGGTTTCCTCACGATGTCTTCCTTGAGAGCAGTGGTGATGAAATAATTTACACAAAGTAAAGAGCCTGCCTGGGGTCGAACCCACAAACAACTTCACATGGAATAAAGATGCAACAATAAATTAACGTAAGTTATAGGACATGACATTTATAATGTTATACATGTAACTTTGCAAGTAAATTGGAAGATGCCAGAGATAGCTTGGGAAAGATGGTCTAAAGAATTTCCAATAAGCAAACAGCTACCTACACAATAAACTAACACTAGACAGAATTTTGGACGACGTTCACAAATATAAAAGGAGCAATCATTTCAAATAAGTACATTTATATTCTAGTGTAAGAGAAACTACAATCTCTTGGCACAATTTTTGTATGAATCATATTTCGCAAAACAGGGTGGATGCATTGCATATGAACCTATATAATATACGTATAACGGATGTAATATAACTTCATTGAATTATGATTGCACAACATTATACAAAAAATCACTTACATTTCACAATATTGTGTTATTGTTGCAAAAATTGTGTAATTGTTGCGCAATACCATATTCCCTTTGTGTGGTTTAGTGACCAATGTTGGTTTTGTCCCAATTGTCAAACTATTTATACGGACTTCTTCATCTGCATTAAAATTTTAACTGTAATGCAACTTTTTGGAGCCCTAATTTCTTTGAACCCTATACTGGGGTGAATGAACTATGTTAAGTTTTCAAACAAATATTTTTTATTATTAGTGAAGTCTTACAAATATTTGTAATCAAAAAAGCAGAATTTCACTAATAACTCTATCTTATAGCTGTAGAGTTTAAATTCGTATAACATTAATTGTAGTACCTACTATTATCAATACCGACAGAAGCCGACACTTAACGATGACTCACGTAGAATAAAGGTATATAAAGCCTTTCAACGACTGTTACGTGCCATAAACTAGTCGACGGCTTTCGTTGATAGTCCTACAGTTTTTTCCTCAAAATGCGAGTAAAGTGCCAACGTTTTGGGCCAGAAATGTGCCATTTTTCCGGTCTCGGTAATGAAAAACAAGAACTGGTGAGGATGTTTGTCGAATATTTGCAATCGGACAAACTTGGGCGTAAAAAACATGGACATGGTCACCGTGTGAAGTTTGGACGTGTTTTTGGAAGACATGGGTTTGGAAAACCTCATGGCCATGGAATGCATCATGGACGTCATGGCCATCATGGGCTACATGGCCATCATGGACAGCATGGCCATCACGGACCTCATGGCCATCGTGGACCTCATGGCTATCACGGACCTCATGGCCATCATGGCCCACACGGACACCGTGGACCACACTGCCATCGCGGTCGTTACGGCCTGCATGATCCAGACAATGGAAAATTCTGGGCACAATGGACTTTTGATCTAACATGCGATGAATCTAGCGACAGTTCTGCCATAGAATCTGATCGCAATCCATCGCCACCTCCAAATGAGGCAGCACCTGCCAATGAGGAGCAAGAAGCTGGTACTAAGAAAAACAATTGTAAGTGTTTCCGATTCGGACGACATGGTGGACGGCTTGGACGAAAGAAACTTCAAAAAACAAACCAAGTTGCTGAAAATTCTTGTCAAACTGCTGACAATATGGAAGAGGGACAAGATAATTTGACAGTAATGGTGGAAAATATCAACACTGAAAACGCTGAATGAAACAATTGAAGGTCGTTAAGACAATGGAACGCACTTGAGAAATCGGTGACGTCAGGGTTTTACCTTAAGATATTGATGCTATTTTGTGGTGTAGGTATTTTTTATTTCTTTTTTTATCGTAGTCGGATGATGAATGAGGCTTCGAGCACCTTTAAAATAATCCCCTATTTATCTTAATTTTCTTGATGGATGGCATTTTAATTTTTAATCTTTGTAATGTATCATTTGTTTTGGTTTTTTAATAACGTTTATTTACCTATATTTTGTAAACTCTTACATTGGGTGTCAACTTTTTGATCAAATTCAACTTCAAAAGTCATTTATTCAAACTAGGCTGAGAATCAGCACTTTTCGGACATCAAAATGACATAAGACAATCCCCGAAAAACGCCCGCCTTTCACCACTTCCTAGTGCTTTAGCTGGGAAGAAGAAGTGGCGCAACAAACTCCCCAGCAGCGATCGATTTTTATGTATCTTTGTTAGGTACCCACTAAGTTTTTCTAGGTGAGGTTTTTTTTGTGTGATTTTGTTTAACCATTTTGTTTATTTTTATTTTTAGCGCACTAAAATAATATAGCATTTTATAATGTTGATGAAAACAACTTGGTATTGCTATCGGAGAAGGAAAGGTACAGACTTTGCAAAATAAGGAAATTAATAATAACGTTATTGCAAAGGAAAGTAACAAGCAAGTACTAATAAAGTTTATTCCGATGGTAGCACAATATGGTTTAATCAAATGAAAGGAATTATATGAAGTAAAAATACCAAAATTATGACTAAAGAGTGAGTAATAAATAGAGATACTGAAAATGTCAGGTAAGGTTTTTTCCTAATAAATGTATTTTACACAGTTGAACATGGAGTTTCTTTTCAAATGTTTATTTGTACACATATACTTCTACAGGAACCTATAACAGGAAAAATAATCTGCACTCATCATTTGATATTTGACATGTTGACATCACAATCAACTAAAGTACATACCTACATCTTTTATGAGGTACTGTGTTAAATGTTACAACAAAATACATTGTGATATATTGCAATTAAATGAAAGAAAATTTAAAAGTCATATTAAAAGTACACTTTGTAAACATGTGAGCGCCATGTATCTATCACATAATTAGTTTATCTGTTGTTGCTTCATTTTTAATTCTTAATTCTTTTTACCTATTGTGGTACAATAATTTTATTTTAGGTACATCGTCCTCACATATAATTAATTATATAACTGTACTTATACAAAATATTGTAAAACATTTTAAAAGAGTAACGGTGGAGTTTCTTGCCCATTCCTCTCCATGCGAAAACTACCTTTTGGAAGGGGCGACTAGAATCAATTTTTTTTTTTTGTAAATTTTGACGTTCAAAAGTTCCTTATAAGGGCCTATTTGAAATAAATGATTTGACTTTGACAACCGTACAACATTGAAACAGTAGTCACAGTACAACATTGAAATAGTACCTAAGTATAAAGTCAACTTGGCTTATGGAAATACCACTTCTAAATAATGCAACACCATTTTATAGAAAGTGATACAAGTTCTATAAAATGCTATATTTAGCTCACTCTGCGTCGCTTAAGAGGGAACAGTGGCTGCGAGGAATTTGAAAAATAGGTATTTGAAGAAACTATTGCCGTCGTCTTACCTCAAGTCGGTCTCCATAGAGTGCGATAGGGACAGCTGCAGCTCAGACCGATTATATCACAAAAAAAAATTACGAGATCGACGTTTCGTATTCCCCTTTTTTCTCCTCGAAAACAGAGCCGATTCAATTATTTCTTACATAAAATTTTTGAGAAAGAGTATGTCTGGGTTCCTATTATTATTTTTATTTTTAAATCTTTTCGAATTTGTCTGGTAGTCCTCTAATCCCGGCGGTAAAAATGGGCCATTTTTTGTAATTTTTGGAGGGTCATATTTTCTTAACCAATAAGTTGCTGAAAAAAAGAAATAACAGGGACGTGTCTACAGCAGACCTTGATTTTAGGGGAAAAAATGAATGCTCTAGAGGCATCATTCAGGAAGAAAAAAGGGGAATACAATTGTATGGAGATTCGCAGACCCTGTTCCCTCTTAAGTAAGTCTCGTACAAGCAGTAGAATGTAAGTATAGTATACTGTTATGAACCGAGTTTAAAAGCCTGGTTTAAAATTCTAATGCAAGAATGTAGTCTATACACTGTATAAATGTTAACCTAATGCCTATGGGACTGGCTGAGAGGGTCAATTTGGTAATGGTACTTTTAGTACTCTACTTTTAGTACTCTGCTGTTTGCCAGTAACGTTAGTGTTAATGGTGTAACACTAACGTTACTGGCAAACAGCGGGTATATTTTAGCAACTGTGCCTACCACTCTGAAGAAAACCGGTGTGATGTTACTTCTGCCAGTAAAGTAAACAGGTATAATAATACAATTGGAAGGAATATCAATACGCTTAGAATATTGTACACTCCTACAGCTAAGATGTCATCTAATTCATGTAGCAAATAATTAAATATCAACACATATAATATGCCTTATTTGTTATCTAAAAAATGATTGAGATATGAACAATCAATATTGTATTAGAAAGGTTTAACCTAAACGAATAGCAAATACATTAATAGATAGAGATAAGATCAAATACTATAGAACTAAATAAATGTAGTTATCAGACGTTGCGTATCAGCAATGGCCCAATACATATCATATTGTATGATAAAGTTCTTATTACACTGAACAAAAGTGAGGTTATCGATTACTGGAATCGGTGACACCTCTAATGGGTGATTCAAAAGGGACGTAAATAGAGTATTACATAACATCACGCCTGTAATCCCCAAAGGGTTAGGCAGAGGTATATCTATAGTACACCCACATTTATCCAGTTATGTTTGAGTCCCATGTAATAGGGGGCGAGCCTATTGTCATCAACCGGACACAAATCCGGACTCCGGGCTGCTACTGAGAAATTTCGAATGGAAAAATCCAATAACACTTTACCCTAGGAATCGAACCCAGGACCTCATGCTCAGCGGAAGCGGTTGAGACCACTAGACCAACGAGGCAGTCACAAAAATAAATAGAGTAAATAACAGCAGTAAATAGAGTAGGTAATAGGTAATACGGGCTGGTTTCCGCAACTCCACGTCAAAGCGCGTATTTTGCGTAAAGTAAATAGAGTATTAATAATCTATTATCATTGTATCTTTACATAGTAAAATACCATAATACTCTAATTTCGTCTCTTTCGTAGTGTATTGATGAAATGCATCTGCAACCTTACTTATCTATAGAGCCATTTGTGATTTTGAAAATTGTATACGTCGGCGCGAGACGATGGTGTCAACTCGCACCTCGTCCAGTTCTTATCAGCGTGAGACGAATATGTCAGTCACACCTCATCTAACTCTTAAGATCACGAGGGTCTTTGTTAGCGCGTTGAGCTTATTGATATTAAATAATTAATAATTGTTTCCGATATGAAAGGCGACGACGGAATTGCGTCGAACGTGGCCGGGGGTCGGCTTGCATTTCTCGTGGGAACGTTTTAAGACGATAAGAGTTAAGCATCAGAGGAGCCTGGATCAGGCAGTCAGTTCTATTCAGACCGCGAGATCGACTGAGCGTGACCTGCGGACTCGTTACGCCCTTCATTTAAGAAAAGCGTCGATTATATGTTTAAGTAACTAGCGATTATATTTACCTCGCGCGTTTCCTTTGCCCACGAAGTAGACAGACAGTTACATAATTAACGATTTAATCGATAAAACGATTTGATCTTCTGATGACGATTGTGGGCCCGGCGCCCCGACATATATATTCTATAAAGATTATAAAATCTCTGTACTAAATCTGGTAACATAAAAATATGAATAGAATAGAAATAAGAACACATGAAAGGTAAACATAGTATTGTACATATGGCGGCAATTCAAGTGGAAATCGGTCGTCAGGGTATGTACAGCACGCGTGAGGGAGAGGCAAATTTCGCGCCCTCACGCCCCTAGCCGCCGCAGGAGACGCCCTGGGCGTCGGGAATCGCAGGCCGATTCCCGGCCACCGTAGGCGCGAGCTTGCGGACGGTGAGCAATGGGTAGCTCGCCGTCCGATAGGGACCAGGCCCGGGTCGACGGCGCGTTGTGTTCCACGCGCGCCTCAAAGAGATGTCAGCAAGTGAAGGGGTCCGATAGGACCGATGCCTGCCGGGGTTGCGGGAAAGTCCGAAAGGGATACCGTGGCCCCTGGTAACGTACAGGCAACGGAAGGAACACGGGTGGGTTTTAGTCAGTAAGAGTCTGACACGCCCTCCCGCTCCACCCAGAGCGAGAGAAGTTATTTGATAATTTCCCACCCAAAAAGAAAAAAAAAAGGGTATGTACAGCGGAGGAGTGACGAAAATGTTATGAGAAAAGTTTCGAGTATGAATGTGGATGGCTATAAGAGTAAGGAAAGACCAAAGCAACGATGGATGGACTACCGATATGACAACTAATAAAGAAGTAGGGAAGAAAAAGGTATGTTGCGCGGACCACAAATAAATTGGATTATGGGCATAAGAATTATGATGACGGCATTTCAAGTTTGAGCTGTCCTCGCTTTGTACCATGGATGAATACAGATTGTTTACTCCGCATTTTAGGTATGAAACTACAAGTACGCGGCGGGCTCGACTTGTTGGGCCAATTCAGTGACCGTAGTCAGAAGACCTAAGAGTTACGCGATAGAATGAGAGGTCCCTAGTGCTTGGTAATTAGCGCTGTGCGACCTGAATTACACTTTATTGTGTCGCTTTTTATTTAAATGATTTTGCGGAGTGAACCATCTATATTAATCTGTGGTTGTACGGAAAGCCTACACAATGTGACATGAGTTTATGCTACAAATGTATAGTTTGATACAGTGTCGTTTTGTGTACATATAATAACTATGTAAGTAAACATGCGATCAAAATGCAAATACGTATTGTAATAGGATTTATTGATAGGATTGTTTGTACAGCCAAGGTCATGTCATTTGATCCGTCTGTTATTACATCCGTTTATTTGTTACAATGAATGATTGTGTATGATGGTTTTATGATCGTTGTAAAATAGCAACCTTGTGTTTGAAAAATCTAAAATATTGTACAAAATCGTTGTGCGGATTAGAATATTATTTTGTGGAATAACTAAAGATAAAATACTCATTCTTGATGCCCAAACAACCGATTTCAACGAAAGCGCCTCAGGAGGAAGTACCTAAGCTTCCAGTTAATGTTGAAGAAATATTATTTACATAGGATATTTTTCATCTGGGTGGATGAAATAGTTCTCCAGGAAAGCGAGTAAAACCGAAAGCAACAGCTAGTTAATAAAAAGCAAAATGTTACTACCTCTATATTTAAAATAAATTCATTTTGATTTGTCTGGGAAGTTTGAATTCGTCTTTTCTACAAACAAATCTCTCGAGAAAAACTTCAACAATCTCTTCAAGTTTTCATTTTGGCAAAAAATCTACAAATTCAGAATGAATTTTATTCAGCTAGTAGTTGCTAACTTTGCAGATGTTTTTCGTATCTTTAATGTCTGTCCCAGTTTTTAATGATTTGTCTAAGTTTTGTTTTTTGTTAACTAGCTTCTGCCCGCAAATTCAGACAGAGGGAAATGAAAAATGAAAAATGCAGATAGACTTATGGCGTCGATACAATTTGATAGATCTTTTAAAGAGGAATAATTCCGTAAAACATTGTTTTCATATTATAACTCTATTGGTTGACGTGGCGCACGTCAAAAAAGCTCCAAGTCGGCATGATTTTTTTCGACATCTTCAACAATCATCTTCATATTTCAGCCAATTTACATAAAACCTTAATGAATTATACACCTAAACCTCCCTCCGACCATTGGTAAAAACAGTAAAAATCCGTACGGTCGTTTTTGAGTTTATCGCGTTCAAACAGACTGACAGACGTGGCGGGAAGACTTTGTTTTATAAATGTAGTGATTACGACATTGATAAAATATTAAGATCATCGAAACATATTAGATTCCTGGTTTTAGTGTTTTTGCAATTCGAATTGAATGAAAAATAAAATTAACTAAGCAAATCGAATTTCTGTAATTTATTTCACCACCTGTGAAAACCCTGAAAGAAAACACGTACAGACGCCAGCACATCAACTTACTACAATCTGTCAAATTTCTTTAATAGATTTTCAACTTTATCACTTTAGTATAAGGTTCACAGTTGATTGGGAAAATTTGACAGTTTCGGGTAGGTTGACCTGCTGGCGTCTGTACTTCCGAGAACCAAATATTCGGAGACAACATCCACGAACTCCAACTGGGCCTGCGTGGTCCGATCCTTCTCTAATATAGAAGGCCTGAGTCCCAGCATTGTGACTATCATAGATAATATAATTGTGTAATAAAATTCTATCTTTGCCTGCGTAAGCTAAACTGAAATACCATCAACCATAACATTGCTCTTTCAATTGTTACAGGCGGAGTTGGTAGCAGTTGAAGGCAAGGAGATAGAAACCCACTACGTCTTAGCTCGTGAAAGGATTCGTCGATGGAACTCCACGTCCAAATGCTACCTACTCGTGGAAAACTTACCAACACCTCTGCAGGTACTAAACGTAACAAGTTTTGTTGTTAGTTAAATAGTTTATGTACAAGGTTTCAAGACTAAGTTTTGCACCTAGACTACGTAGTTGACGTTTGCGTTTTGAAGACTGTAAACAGAAGTTGATAACAGGATCCTTTCACACGAAGTTAGTTTGTCACTGATTTCAGAAAGCATTTAGCTTTCAAAATTAGCTTCTCTGTCTACTAGCGTTAGTACGACATCCGGACATACCCATTTATCAGCCCTTCAAGGCAAGAAGCTCACTCAAACCTATACTTACAAAAAATGACTTCTCATTTGTCACCAACCTGACCGTTAATTCCATCAGGCGGGCGGCATAGCGAGTGCAAGCGTGTGGTCGTCGTGCGGTTGTCGGCAGCGGCTGTTAGCCGCGGTCACCAGCGGTGGACGGGCCGTGCATTGGGCTGCCGTGCCCGCACCGCCGGCGAACGATTCGGATCTCTGCCGGTTCAATTATACGTGAGTAATTTGAAGTTTTTATAGAGGTTTTTTATAGGTATAATGTTGATTTTTTGCGGAAGGCATGGGGAGCTTCAATATGGCCTACTTGAGCACTCGTGTAAATGAACCGAGATGATTGCAATGGAACTAAAATATAAGAAATAAGAAAGAATATTGAGTAAGATCTGCATGGAAGTTGACAGACATTAAATAAAGACGACAACTACCATTAAAACTTAAAAAATATTCTGATTTTGTAATGCTACCTTACAAGATAACGATCCATGGCTTGTAAATGAAAATAGCTTTTTTTATAAAACAAATTAAGGAAAACTTTCATGGACATGTGTAAACATCTTCATAGTGCAAATAGAAGCCACTTTTAATTAAAATGAATGCCACATAGGTACACATATTTTCTTCTGTTAGAAAAAACATAAAAAAACAATGCTGTAATTCTCATCCTGCCAAATCCCCATTTAATACGAGAATAATAAAAACTAAACCACGGTTTTATTGTCTCTACATTTATTTGCTACTAAACGAAATTAAATTATGTATTATTTTGACATTAAAACTTTCAATTTGACTGCATTTCAAATCCTTTAGAACGTTCTCGTAAAAGTGGAATAACCTATAAACTTGGTTTTATTTCTACGGTAGGTACTCATTAAATGTACAGTCCTCAATTCCAATCTCGGGCCGTTGTTGTTCTTCGGAAAACTCATTTGGCTGGTCTATCGAAGATCTTTTGAATATCGGTTCTCAGAGCATTGCGATGTCTTTGCATACAACTGATCTTGTCTCTTTAGAAATACTGTAGCTGTATCTCAATAGAGCTTTGAAATATTTCTATGGAAGACGGTGTAATACACCAGTATAACGACAATAATATTTAGATAAATTGAAATAAATTTGGTATATATCTAATACCAAATTTATTCAAATTTTAAAGAAAAATGGAGTATAATAGACATGCTTCAGTATATACGCTGGCCAATTCTGACATCAAAGTCACTTAAATAAAAAAAAAAAGTGCAGCATCGATTTGCAAATAAAAAAACACAGCCAAGTTCCACATAATAATCCATTTGCAGCATATGTAATTCATTTCTTTCCACAAAAAAATCCATCCGACACCATTACCAAAATATCCAATCCAGTAGCCATAATTAAAAGAGCACTGCAATAAGTTTTCCATGAACATTTAATTCGCGTGGCTTTCGATAATTAGCCACAGAAAAATCCATTAAAAACATTATGGCCGCGTCGTTAAAAAGGACTGATAAAATTCAGGCAATTAAAGAGATGAAGTGTGTTCTCGATGAGCTTAATATTATGCAACGAAAATAGGTTAAGTATTTACTACTGAGGTCAATATTCGGACAGTTGAGTGCTTTAAGTAAAAAAATATTTTTGTGGAATGGTTAAATTCGATTAATAGGTTAAATTATTTATTTAGGAGCCCTTAGTCCTACGGATAAATAAAAATTAAAATTTTTAGTAATACCGAATTCAAAATCATTAATATTCAAGTTTTCACTTCTGCCGGCACTTCCGGAGTGCAACCCATTGTTTCTTTTATTTTTTATTCATTATTTTATGACCACTAGAGGGCGCCATATTGAATTTAATATGACATCACATAGCCGGACGATCAAGACGCTTCAAACGTTTAGAACTTATGAGGTAACAGATAAACATACATACATGCATACATACATACCGGTCAAAATCATAACCCTCCTTTTAGTAGAAAGAACAAGTTGGGGGAAAATATGCGTCACATCCACGGCAACACCATCGCTCAGCATAATGCTGCAACCCTATACGAGATTAAGCCCCAGCGCTGGTTTTCAGGGAGACCGACAGTACCTTCCTTATTTCAAAATATTACTTGCTCATTTTTATTTAAAAGTGCTTTTAACGTGTTCAAAAAATGAAGCCCCATTTTCCATCTATCACACTGTGCAGACTCCGTGTCCAATTGATTTAAACATTTTAAAACAAACCGTCTCGAGAAATAAACACAGTATTTTCCGTGTAAATGGAATTAGAAATACAATAAAAACAGCGTCCGAGAGAAGAGACGGTTATTCTACGTGATTTATATGCATTTTGGGAATCACCCGGGCAGGATATTTAAATGCTGACCCCATTTTTTTAAGTAGCTAAAAGCGAAATAAGGTTTTATTTGAATACGGGTCTTTTGTGCCAGTTCATGCAATTCTTTTAAAAGTGCTGTGTTCTTTTAAAATAATATGGATGAAAACTACATAAAAAGCAATTACAGACAGTTTATTTGGTACACTTTTTCATGAAACTTGGCGGTGTGGTAGCCTGGGACTTGGAAAATAATACAGGGTACAAAGACTACAGGATACCAAGAACACAGGGTACAAAGAACACAGGGTACAAAGAACATAGGGTACAAACAACACAGGGTACAAAGCTACCTATCAGGCGAATTAGGATCAACTTTGAATGATGGAATAGGAACTTTGATCATGGTCTAATCAGGGTGCACATCATTCTAAATGGAGATACATACACAAATAATCTCGTGTAATAAATTATCCAGAACGCGTTAATTCAGGTGCGTACACGATAAAAATAAAAGCTGTCTATATGTATAAATACTTAATACCTGTCAACTGACACACTCAAGTAACAATAGGTCATACATCACAAAAGAGGACCTGTATTGTTGCCTACTATCATAAAATTCTCACGTGCATTAATAAATTTTATGATGTAAAAACATTTCCCGGTAACAAAAGCCTACTTAATAACTTAATACGTCATAATATAAATATACAGGCAAAGCTTTTCGAACTCAAACACTCAAAGCGCGCGGAAATAAATGAATGTTTTGGTGATCTACAAAATAAAAGCGAACGAACGAATGAATGAATGAATAAAAAATATCGTTCAATGTGTCCGTGTTGGGATGGAAACAAGATTATGCCAGTTTTGATGAATGAGCCTCTGGGGTCACTCCGACATTGTACCAATTTTCCTATGTACCTACGTTTTTAGGTTGTTTTAAAATTTACATAAAAATTAAGGCTGATTGCCGTGTACTGAAATATTTATTCAAATTAGTCTTGTCCTATTTAGATGTTATCGTCGTTTTTGCGAAAAACAAAGACACAAATGTCTAGATTTTTTTGTATTACATTATAAATTATACTTACAAACAAAATTTAAAAAAATATGAGTCCAGTATTTAAGGTCAAAGTGACAATTCTGATACATTATATCATCCTACACAGGTCTAGAGTCAAGTACGTAAAGGTCGCTTTGATAATACAGCGATCAATAAAGCCAATACAAGTAAACGTACCTTTCATCTTGTGATAATAGACTTAGAAAGAGAGCTCACACGCTTGAAAATACTTGATTACGTCTGGCGCACCCAGAGTGAGGGTAAATAAGCTTTGCCAACCAATTTAACATTTTTTTTTGTTTTTTCTTATTTTCACGGATGAGAGATGTAAAACTTCTTCAACCAACCCGTATCCAATTCTGAGCCTATCTTGCATGCCATGGACTTATCCACGTTCGTACGGGCGCTTTTTTAACGCGACTTTTTTTACCACGCACTGGAAATTCTACTCCAACTAGAATCCAACAGCGCGTTTTTATTAACGCGCTAGGGATACACCCTGTAAAAAAAGCGCTCGTGCGTACGTGGGCTTACAACTAAGAAAATAAACGTGTACAATTACGAAGTTAGAATTGAAAAAAAAAAAAACATTTCGAAGTAAAAAACTCCTGAAACTTTCATAAGCAGTTTTTAACTTTACGTAGGTCAAAGTTAAGCTAGGTAGCTTCCAGGGATTTGTTTATTAGAAAATAAAGTTCTGCAAGGTTAAGACAAGGTCACGCAAACTTTTGAATCATTATTCAAGTACGTTGTTATGATAATTCCAAATTCAGCCTGTAGATATTCTTCATAATTATATTGCCACAACCTCAGGATACAAATTGAAACTCCAGACAGCTGCTGAGATTTTTTACTGAGAAAATTTAATAGCTATTCCTGTTCTAACCGTACAGAATAGAATTTAAAAAAAAACGGCCAAGTGCGTGTCGGACAACGCACAATGAAGGATTCCGTAGTTGGGATGAATTTATCCTATTTTAGTTGTTGAAAAACATGTTCTCCCTTACACCGATTTACGTCACCATGGTCAGTTCTCCACCGCAGGAGACGCCCTGGGCGTCGGGAATCGCAGGCCGATTCCCGGCCACCGTAGCTCGTAGGCGCGGGCTTGCGGACGGTGAGCAATGGGTAGCTCGCCGTCCTATAAGGACCCAGGCCCGGGTCGACGGTGCGTTGTGTTCCACGCGCGCCTCAAAGAGATGTCAGCAAGTGAAGGGGTCCGATAGGACCGATGCCTGCCGGGGTTGCGGGAAAGTCCGAAAGGGATACCGTGGCCCCTGGCAACGTACAGGCAACGGAAGGAACACGGGTGGGTTTTAGTCAGTAAGAGTCTGACACGCCCTCCCGCTCCACCCAGAGTGGGAGAAGTTATTTGATAATTTCCCATCCAAAAAAAAAAAAAAAAATGGTTAGTTCTCCAACTGCAAATGTACGTTTATAATCGCAAAAAAATATTTTTTATGAGATAAAACTACAAATTAATAATTATCGGACTTTTTCCTTTACTTGTGGTGTGAGACTTTGCTTCTTGTCAAATTTCATGACTTTTGGTCAACGGGACGTACCCTATAGGTTTTGATTAAGAAAGAAAGAAAGAAAATACGTTTATTTGCGTTAAACATGACGCAAAGAAAGAACACAAAAAAAGGACAAATTGTAGACAATTGTTTTGATTTATTTGTGAGTATCAAAATATTTCGCATAAATGGCCATTTTTTTATTGCGTTGCCCAAGAAGCTTGAGTTTTTTAAAGCTCCAAGGGACCCGGGAGGGGAAGGGAGACTTACGTATTTGATATTAATTTCTACTCGATACTTCCACGCGATTCTAATAAAAAGGGTGGTTCTTTATAAACCCAGCGGTTTAGGCCGTGCGTTATGTGTCAATGTGAATAAGATTTTTTCTAAGTAGATTTTATTCAGTAGATTATATGCCTCACATATCATATTCTTTCACCTCCAAATCGTATCAAACTAAACCTATTTACACATTTACAACATCAACAGATCATATAACGACAACACTACAAATTGTAACGGAACTCTAGGCGACATGTTGCGTATCCGAGCGAATACCGGGAACATGACATTGATTGTTGCGTTGTCGCGGCACAACACCGAGCTTTATTAATTGAAAACCTATACTCTGTGCATGGTTGGTGATTCATTAGGATAGTGGCGAATTTAGTTGGTAGTGTAATGGGATGTGGAGAGAATGTTTTGGGATAGTAGAATTGGGTTGGGTTATTTTGTTCATCAAAAGAGATTTCCTAGATTTTTATCTGCGTATAAACGTAACGAATTTTTTTTTTTTTTAAAAAACGTTGTCCCACACTATGAATTTCTCCTGTATTGTGGGTGCGTTCACAAACATTTCAACTCACATACACAAACAGCCAGACCCGGAACAACTAATAGTAGGTCATACAAATATTTGTTCCGTGCGGGAATCGAACCCGCGACACGCAGCGCAGCAGTCAATCACTTAGCCACTGCGCCAACCGTGCCGTCGAAATTATATTATTAATTAAATATATTATTATTAAATATATGAAACAAAACTAAATGCTGTCAAAAGCAATTAAATGAATTCCAAGCGATACTTAAATAATTACGCTCGGTACACTTTGAGCAGTCAGCTACTAACTTGCAGACTGACTATTATTCGAACGAAGTTCTGCGGCTTGCGGTAGGAGTTGACTGGTAAAAATCATCACGTAACGAAAAAGCGTTATGCCCGAAAAAGTCAGTTTCAAGGTCTCAAGTTTCAAGTGCCAAAAGTTTTAATTTTTTTTAATACAGTCATCTAGTATAAGCTTCTATAAACATATACTAGTGGGCTTTGTATTAATACATAATATACAGATGCGCCTTGCGGTAGGAGATGACTGGTAGAAATCATCACGTAACGAAAAAGCGTTATGCCCGAAAAACTCAGTTTCAAGTGTCAAAAGTTTTTGTGTTTGTTTAACCATCGCATACCATTAGCATATTTAGAGCTCATAGTTGGTACTGACACGAATTAAGAAAACGAGCAAAAGTAGCAATACCTCTTGACCTTGGTATAGACAAAAATATTAGTATGATAGTGATATAATAGGAGTGATTCAATTGTAAAACAATCACAAACAAAATAATAACACAAATTATGGTTAGCTGAAAATCGAGCTTCAAGTATTTTATTTTAGAGAGATATTTTAGAAGCCATAACTACGTAGACCTAGAAAAGTACCCGTAAAATTACACGAGGAGAAAATATATATTTTCTCTACGATGCTTTTTGGAACTACCAATCAGTTTAAAAGCTTGGGCTGAATTCAGAAACTGCAATGTTCAGATTGATGTCTAAATTATAACGTAGATGTGCGGAGTTCACTACGACCTAGTTTGGTGGATTTACTACCGCTAGAAATTCATAGGTAGAGGCTGACCTTTTTTGTTGATCTCTTTCTGTCTCACTGTTCCACGAATAACTTCTGAAAAACTATAGGTAAATAGCTGTAATAATGTACAGACGCCAGCACATCAACCAACTACAATCTGTCAAATTTCTTTAATAGATTTTCAACTTTATCACTAATACATAAGGTTTAAAGTTGATTGGGATTTTTTTACAGTTTTGGGTAGGTTGACCTGCTGGCGTCTGTACAATAACAGTGCAGTTTACATATCTTCTTGTATACGTAGTGGTGAACTTTAGAACTTTTTCTACCTTCAGATAAAAGCAGTTTCAGGTTTGATACCGGCCACCTCAATGAATCTCCCAGTAGGTGTCACAGCAGGCCCTATCAGAATACTAGCGCTGCGATTTTTTTTTAAATATCGCAACATTATGCTGAGATAGGAGCCTTTTTGGCCTCGCACCGGTCATTTTTGTTTTCATGCCTTTGTTACCTAGTTTTAATGTTCTTTTGTTTTTCATGTGTTTCATGATTTTATTAGTTTTAAGTTATTTTTTTATTGTATACTAGCGCAGCGGTTTTTTTTAAATATGGCAGCATTATGCTGAGATAGGAGCCTTTTTGGCCTCGCGCCGGTCTTTTTTGTTTTCATGATTTTATTAGTTTTATGTTATTTTTTAATTGTTTGTATTTCCTGTGCGTGTAACAAATAATATATTTTTCTTTGTCTCTAGGTACTTAAATCTATCTTTTAAGGCCAAAGACTCAGGTTGATGATAACCAGTACTTTTGGTATCTAATACACATTTTGATTCAAGGAAAAAAAAGATTGTCACCAGAACATAAACTTAAAACACACTCATAAGAACATCTGCAGGTACCCAATTCAATTACAGCAAAACATTATCCGTTTGACCAAAAAACTCCTATTCCACAGAGTAGATCAGATAAAAATGCTGTAATAATCCAGCTGGATGACAGTT
The DNA here is from genome assembly GCA_949128155.2 of Xanthia icteritia. Taxonomy (NCBI): domain Eukaryota; kingdom Metazoa; phylum Arthropoda; class Insecta; order Lepidoptera; family Noctuidae; genus Xanthia; species Xanthia icteritia. The sequence continues at coordinate 5,323,137 of OX421942.2, read as the reverse complement.
TAGGTGATGTATAGCACCCTGTAACTCACATATCTTGAATGATGTCTGTTTTATTAAAGTGTTGGTTTATTTATGCAAAAACAGAATTTGTTTTAGAAAAGGCAATGAAATTGGTACCTATGTGTTATTTTGGAAAGCATTGTAAATTGTATATTAATGAAAAGTAAAATTGTATGAAAACAATGCGTAACAGGTGAGAAACTGATGCTTATCCAAGCTACAATGTGTCTGACTATAGACTCTATTGTCAGACACAGGACAAACTGCTTTCCTTAAAGTAAAAAAAGTAGTAGTTTTTACGAAACGCAACTTTCTAGAAACTTCCACCTTTTCATGCCATTAACAGTTATTGATAAGAAAGAAAATACGTTTATTGCGGTAAACATGACGCAAAAAAAGAACACTATTGAAAAAAGAAACAAGTTTAGGGAAAATATGCGTCACATCCAAGAGAGATGATTTTGATTTTTGACTTTTTTTTTTTTGATCTGTCGCCAGCGTTTGACCAGGCTAATACGGTAATTAAGGGAAAATCATTTCAGCAGTATTCACTTTACCAGTTTTACCAAGAATAAATACATGATTAAATTCATTTATTATACAACATCAATACTTGTTTACGAGCTGATAATAGGGTTGGAAGTTTAAAATTAATTTAAGTTAAACGGACGCCGTGGCCCGTATCCCGGCGGTAATAGCATAAGTTCCGATGGGTTCAGAACATTGAATAATGTCACCTTGCTGTGACAAACTTGATTGTTTAAGTTTACATACAAGTGGTTTCTAAATTGATATCGGTATTTTGTCTGTCTTGGTGGAATTTCATTCCTTGAATGCACCAAAGGTTTTTTTACTGTGAAATTGTGTGATTTTTATTCTTATAGGTGATAAAGTTCTGATCTGTGTGTGTGTGTTCTGAGTTGTGTGTGTGATTGTGTTCTGAGTTGTGTGTTTGATCTGTTATTTAAGAACTAGTTTATCTGATAAACACTTAAAGATGTTTATAAAGTATCTACGAGTACTTAGTAAAGGCTAGTGAACATCTTTTCACTGTAGGCCTCAAAAATAAACACAAATATCGCATAATTCATGGATAGTACCTACCTAAAGAAAAAAATCATAAAGGCTCCTGTAGATAGGCTCAGCGCGACGGCGCGACCCGAAGCGCGGCGTGAAGTTTTTATAGAAATTGTTCCACCAAAGTCCCGGTGCTTCGCGAGCCTTAAAATAGAACAGTTATAAAGATAACACTGAACATAAATTATATAAGATAATGCAGAGAAACTCCTTATTTATAATAGAGTAAACTAACTAAAGGTGTGCTCGATAAATTACCTCAAAATATGTTTTCAAAATAATACTCTCAAAAATACAAGATTCCAGGCTCCAGCAGATTCTACAAGAACACAAAAACACATCATCAGTACATAAAAAAGAAAATCCTTTGAAATATGTATTTCAATACCAGTATCCAGGACACATTAAAGAACATTAGCATCAAATGAATAAACATGTATGGAACATTACGAAGGAAACGCGACAACGCGTAGAAAAGAATGGCGTACTTAATCTGCTATCATAAATATAATGGAGACATTAGAATCTTTATAATACTCGAATAAAAACATTAAGCTTATGAGTTGCTTATTGCAGCAAATTAATATATTCCAGGGTTAGTTTTCTTGGTAGGTTTAACTGGTGTGTTGAAAGAATAAAGGAATAATTGGGAAATAGGTGTCTGATAATATGAAGATTTCCTGCAAGGATCCATTCTTGGACCAAGTTTTTCTGAACCAGACTAGTAGATCAACTGTAACATTTTAGGGCCTATAAACACGATGCTTATTTTACGCGCTGTAGCCGTCCATATATTCGCTGCAAACGCAAATAGTCCTTGTTTTATAAGGCAGTTTTTTTATATGTGCGTATAAAAAATGCTGTGTGCGTAGACCCTTGAAGCCACATCATGAGTCGTTTGAAGCAGATTTAAAAAATGTATGTATTCTGTCCTTCAGGAACTGGATCTATTTTTAATTGATTCATTTAGAACCTCCCTTTACACTACCAACAAAATAAAAACACCCAGTTTTAAGAAAGCAGTAGGTTTTATTAAATGCTGTTAGTTTTACTCCAATCTGTTCATTATCTTTTAAAAAAACAAGTTTACCTCGTATGTCAAAACAAATAATTGGAAGGTACAGATAAAAAATATCTTCAGTAGGTAAGTACCAAAAAAAATGTCTTCCTAATCCAAGTACAAGAATTCCTGAAAGATTTATTACTTGATTTATATCACCCAGTAAAATTAATAGGGTCACTTTGCTCTGACGTTATCTGTCTTTATAATTCAGATATGATGAAGTTACGACATTTATTAGGAGGAACAGGCTATAAACGGGTTCTCGACGTCGTAATAATGTTAGGCATAGCCTGGTTTTACTATAGTCTGGAATATTGTGTAACCTAAAGCCCTATTCCTTTATGAGTTGATCTGAGCTCTGGGCTCAGTTATCCTAGCTTGACATGAACGAGACTGAGGTGTGATAGGATTTTCGTTGTTTTGCTTAAGGAACAACGTTTTTAGTGATAAAGTCAAAAGTCAAAGTCAAATAATTTATTTCAATTAGGCACAAAAAGGGCACTTTTGAACGTCAAAACTTACAAAAAAAAAAAAAACTAGTCGCTGCTTCCAAAAGGTAGTTTTCGTATGAAGAAGAATGGGCAAGAAACTCCACCGTTACTCTTTTAAAATGTTTTCACAATATCTTGTGTACATCAATTATATAATATAATTATATGTGAAGACGATGCACCTAGAATAAGATAAAAACAAAGAAACATGAACAGATGGATGGATTGGATTTGAAGTGGGATGTTGACAATAATTATTTTTGCGGTTTATGACAAGAAAACTACGGGAAAAAAATATTTTGGTAGCCTGTCATAAATATGTACATACTTCACTTTATAACGGTACTTAATGACGGAAATTTACATTCGATTAAACCATCGAACGACGAAATCAACTGCACATAAATAATGTTCACCCGTCATACCAACCTAGAATTGATTTACTCAATTCTCTCCCAATTTAAAATTTAATACATGAACGAGACAGAATACAGCTTCCAAATAAATTGAAAGAAAATGTCCGGATCAAAGGGTATCAAAAGCAATTTATAACAGCAAATTGTTCGATTGTTCACTTATTGAAAAACAACGGTTTTAAATGTCTGTTGCGTATATTGTGTATCGAAACAAATTCATGTCGTTATGCACTTGAGGTTTGGGATGAAAACAAATGGACGACACACTTGGTGCGTTTAATTAAAAAGAACATATATGTAGGTAATTAAAATCCTGATTAATACAAAGTCAAATCATTTATTTCAAATAGGCCCTTATAAGGCACTTTCGAACGTCAACGTAGTTTATTTACAAAAAAATTGAATTGATTCTAGTCGCCCCTTCCAAAAGGTAGTTTTTGCATGGAGAAGAATGGGCAAGAAACTCCACCGTTACTCTTTTAAAATGTTTTACAATATTTTGTATAAGTACATTAGTTATATAATTATATGTGAGGACGATGCACCTAGAATAAAATTGTTATACCTCAATAGGTAAAAAGAATTAAGAATTAAAAATGAAGCAACAACAGATAAATTAATTATGTGATAGATACATGGTGCTCACATATTTACAAACATTGAAAAAGTAGACGATTTTCCTAAAATTTTACAATTAATAAGTCAGTGTGCGAGGAATTGGTCACAGAATGTAAAATCAATGTCATATAATAAAAAAATAAAAAAATATATACACTTAAATTTGCAACCAGTTTGATTTTGTTTTGATTCTAAATTATCCTATGGAGCAGGACCAGCATGTTTCCAAGCATTCTTATCTTGGATATAATCCTCTAATTTGTAATATGCTTATTTACAAAGTGTACTTTTAATATGAGTTCTAAATTTTCTTTCATTTTATCATCAACATCGTCCTCACATATAATTATATAACTAATGTACTCATTCAAAATATTGTAAAACATTTTAAAAGAGTAACGGTGGAGTTTCTTGCCCATTCTTCTCCATGCGAAAACTACCTTTTGGAAGGGGCGACTAGAATCAATAAATTTTTTTTGTAAATTTTTTACGTTCAAAAGTGCCTTATACGGGCCTATTTGAAATAAATGATTTGACTTTGACTTGATTTTGACAGTATTTAGCACAATTAACTATTTACACTAGGTACTAAATACAATGACTAATTAACTATACAACTAAATTCAAAAAACAAACGTAAACTTAGGCGTCGAAGTATTCGTCCGCATCGCTGTCATCTGGAAACGTGCCCAGAAGACTGGCAGTATTGCCACGTCAAATGGCAATGCTTATTCTTTAATAAATTAATATAAAACATACAAATAATAAAGAAATCTCGATGTTTTGTCAAGTCCTGTGACCGTGCGAAGCAGGGGTGGGTCACTAGTCAAACTCAAAGCTTTTATTTCAATTAAACCATTTTTTCAAAGAGTCGGTCAGTTAGTCAGAAAGTTGAAGCTAGTTGCCCATTCCAAAACGTAAATTCTCTATGGAAAAGAACGGGCAAGAAACTCCTAGTGATTAATAAAAAGCAATGATGCAATTATGATACTAGTAGGTAGAGCTACATACACTACAATGCGATAGTAGGGCGCGTCATTTCTGCTTAGACGACCTCTACTTACATAAAAGAGTAAACAGAGTTCCATTCAACTAAGCTTTTTTTGCAAAAAGAAATCCAAGATTTTTTTTGGGGAAGTAAATCAATGATTTCGCTGTTAATTTATAAATAGCTCCGTCCCTGAATGGATATCATTCGCGTAGGAAACCATTTTGAAGCCTGCATATTTTAAAATTAATCATTCTGATTCAGGAACTCCGTAAATAAGTTGGTCTACCATTAAAACCATTTGGTATTTACAAATCTGAAAACGAATAACGGGTTTTATTGCAATTTGAGTAAAACCAGAATTTAGGTATATAATATTTCATATTTTTTTAATCTTCTTTCAGTCTGTTGTTTGTGGAATAACATTATTTGCATTTTATATACTAACTAACGAACAAAGGCGAGGGATGCGGTCAAACAGGTGCTGAATCTGAAATGGAAATGGTCAGGTCATATTCAGAGAGCTATGGATGTGAGATGGTCACAAACTATTTCTAATTGGTACCCAATATATAAAAAAAGAAGGAAGGGTGGACCTTCTAAAAGATGGAGTGACGACATCATGCATATAGCCGGAGCCTTATGGCCCAGACTCGCAAAGGACAGAGCCACCTGGAACGTTTTGGAGGAGGCTTTCACCGCAAAAGGCGGCCCTTATACCTAACAATGCTAACCTTATTTAAGTACAATACTAACATTACTAACAAATAAATAAATAAGTACACATCACAAAAACTAAATGTAAGGGATAAAAATAAAGCTAATAAATAAACACTAACTAGCGACGCGCCCCTGCTTCGAAAGATTTTTACGGCTTGACAGAACATCGAGATTTTTTTATCATAATTATGTCAGTTTAATATTTGAATAACTTTCTGGAATAAATTCTCTAAATGATGCTGAAAACCGCATTAAAATTCGTTGCGTAGATTAGAGAAAAAGAACGTGGTCCCTCGGACAAAACGATCAGACTAAACGGACGGACCTAAAAAGCATTTTTTTATATAATAATGAGTACATTTTATATAATTGCTGAGATTTATACACAAATTAAATCAAATAAATATTCCCAAAAGAAAACATAGAAAGCTTTAACCTTGTCTTATTATTGTTCCACAATATAAAATCAAATTCTGACCTTATGATTACTTATTCCGATCAGAGAATTTCCGAGAGTTTCCGAGGCCGTTTTTCTTGGTATAACAGTGGACAGTGGCTGCACATGGAAACCTCACTGCTTAAAGATTACAAATAAGATTAATCGTTTCGCTTTCACCTTGTGGAGACTGTGTAAAATAGCTAACCTCAAAACAGCCCTCTTAGCGTATCATGGTTACGTAGTGTCTAACATTAGATACGGTATTGTGCGATGCGGAAATTTTGTTCTTATAAATAGGGTATTTATAGCCCAAAAACAATGTATCCGTGCTCTTTGTGATGTCCCACCATTGACTTCATGTAAACCTCTTTTTAAAGATTAAAAAATATTAACTGTTCCCGGTACATATTTGGATGTCGTCTTGGAGACACTGTTACGTTCAACACAAGATATCCTGATAGGCTAACTATTGCTCCAATGAAAAGCCCCTTATATCACAGAAGTTGCTTTCTAATGGTTATAAGGATATATAATAAATTACCAAAATCATATAGGGAACTGCCAATCAATCGTTTTAAAACAGCGTTATTCAAATGGCTTAAAGAAAAATCGTTCTATTCTGTGAATGAGTACCTAAACTTTAAACATTCACACTGACATTGTACTTTTATAATTTGACAAATGTTTGACATTCTTATTTTTAATATACTATCGATGACGTATGTTCCAATTTTATTAGCATAATTTCATTAATTTAATTAATGTAATGTTTGCATGCTAGTTTTAGCGAATTGTTTTAGAAACTATTAAATAACCCGACCAACTGTTATGTACTACAATTCTTGCAAATAAATTTAATTTCATTATATTACTTAATATTATATAGACAAAATAAAAATAACAATATATATATAAACCAGATAAAAATTAGATACTAAAGTCATAGATAGATAAATACAAAGAATACTCGTAGATATAATCATGGGTATAGTCAGTTCACTGTTATTTACTTTTTCTTTGTAAGAAATAAAAGGTTTATTTTTTTTATAACCTTGTCTCTATAAAAAGAAATATCATCTTAATCCAATACAAAGACCTTGTACCTACAGACAAAGAGTAATAAACGTAGTTACGTAGCCCACAAATGGGTCTAGACATCACGACATCAACCCATAAATTCGTTAGTCTTAGTACTAAATGCTTTTAGGTCAACTACCAATGTTATGAATGGACATCGCATAAAACCAATCGACCAATAAACATCCCGTGGACCAAACAACTCGAATACTGGAACATTCTAGTGTTGGGAAAAACAGGCTAAGATTTATCGCGACAAATATTGGTATTGTCGGCAGAAATTTTTGATTTGTGTGTGTTGGGTCCGACAAGTAAGGTCGGAGAAACAAAGGGCTTTCGTACGCCTTTCGTTTATAGCCAGGCCAGAGTACACGTAGCCGGCATTTGTTTCGTTTACATAACCGCTTCGGAGTCGATAAAAACGTCAGGGGAATTTTTAGTCCTGCTTTTCGCTTGGTGCTGCCTTTATTTGATCGTGAGTTCTGATCAAGTTCATATTTTCATAAAAGAAAACTAAGTTAGTTGGAGATTGTTCTTTATTCACATTGGCCAGAAAACAGTAGAACTAGTTTTTATTTCTTCATTAATGATACAATGTCAGTAAAGTACTAACGACTGACATAACAAAATATATATACAATTCAATTTCATATTACCACCCGTAATTCTAGCTGCATTTTAATACTTGATAGCACCAACTCTTTTAAAATATTGCCATTTTTAACACATATTCCGCCATATTTTAAATTCCTGTCTGTGTCGATAGTACCTAAAGTGTTTTATTAATCGTCAAACTACAATCGATGTATGTTACATCCTTTTAAAATGGTTGAACAAACAAATAGCAACATCAATTTTTAGTTATCACAATAATAAAAAGTAATTTTTGAAGATAAACGACACAGAAACCAAAGAAAAAATCGTTAAACTCTAACAAACGATAAGGAATTACTCTCCCGTTGCTATGGTAACGCAAACCAACTATTATTGAGGTGAATCCAGTAGGGTAGAGAGGAAACTGAATTACCTACCTATATATAAATATCGTCCTAACAGCGTTTCCACGAAAAAACTCCCGTGCAAAAACAATCATAAGATTTTTCTGCGAAGCCGTATAGCCGTAGGAGCAATGATATATTGCACGCAGGTGTACTTTATTGAACCAGAAACTGCTTTAATGTTGAATTTTGAATGTTTTTTACTTCAACACATTATGGCAAGTGTGATTTAGTGTCTACTTTGTAACTTTAGAAGTTGCTTCTGCAGACATTAAGTTTGTGGCAATAAGTTTTATTACTTATTTTTCTCATAGTACGAGTATGTTACAAAGTCATGGTATTTTATTGTTACTAATATCTTTATTACTAAATCAAGAAAAATTAAATTAATTGATAGTTTACAGTGATTTTTTAATAGATTTAGAGACTCTAAAGTATGATACCGTATTCGACAGATGAGATGCCAAAAATCACTCTTGCATCAAACTTGCACAAGACAAGACAAGAGTCAGAGAGAGAGACAAGGGAAAGACGAGACAGAGTTTAGACGAGAGTCTAAAGTCCCATTAACACGATGCAAGTTTCTTGCCTGTGGCATAAAGCAAAATTGAACAAATCACTTGCAGCATCTAAATACTTTTTAAGCGATGCAACTTTTATTGCTGTTTCAAGTTATGGTCTACCACAGGCAATTAACTTGCACCGTGTAAATCAGGCTTAAGTCATCATTTTTTCAATGCAAAAATGATGTGGCAGTGTACAGCATTTTTTTTTTTGCGCTTTAACAAATTAAATATGTCTTTGTTATAGTTAAACAGATTTTCCATTCTAACCAATCCACCACTGTTTAGAGTGTCCCAATCAATTTAGTTACGTCGTTCTAAAGAACTGTCCTTTTCTAGGTTCCCAGTGACAGCAGACATGGCGCCTGTCAGTTCGCTGCTCGTCTATTACGTCACGGAAGCCGGGGAGCCAGTCAGTGACGTCGCCAGTTTCCACGTACGACTGCTGCATAAAGAGGTAACAAGGTCTTTTTAGTCGGATTTTGCGATTATATTGTGACTGATTTATCTACACATTTTAATCTGAAGAGTAAAGGAAAGTAATTTTCGGTTATGTGCGTTGTTTTGTTTTTGTGGGCCAGTTCTTGACCTCGATCTCGCCTGGTGGAAAGCGATGGATGAGATCTATGATGAAACGAGCAAGCCCAGAAGATGCCTGTTCACTCTTGCTTTGAAGGCTGACGGGTTATACGTGGAAGGGAACACAGATGCTGGCAGAGAGTTCCACACTTTGGCCGTGCGCATAATAAATGTAGAGAAGAAGCGCTGAGTACGACTAGTCGATATATCTGTCGTGGCCAGATCTTAAAATTGATCATTTCATGAAATGAACATCGTCCACTGATCACATCATGATGTGGCCTGGCCAAATTATTGAATACTCAACGTTTAATGATATGAACAGTTAAACGCACGAGGACTTCATGATGTGGCCAAACATTAGTGATCATATAGTAAAATAGTTAGATTATCCACCGGTAGAGGCGTTGATGTCGCTTTGTTTTTTTCGTGCATCATGGTGGCGGTATACACCTAATCTAACAAAGTAGGGTGACCACGCAAAAAAAGTCGATGGCCTGTTATTGGGTTTCCAAATATGATATTATGGAAAGCGATCAACTTGGATGTAGCGCTCGCCGGCCGCTGCCGCGAAAAGCAACATAGCACTTAAAAATTGTTTAAAAAAAAAAAACATTACGCCGCTTATGTGGCACCCCAACCAAATGGATTCGGCACCCAGCTGTAGCAAGTCGTATTTTGAGGTATTTTCTCGTGGACCTACTTTTTTGTCCTAACAGTATTTTGTCCACGAGGGCATTAGCCGTTTGTCGACCAAGGCTGAGCTTACCGTTTTCCAAGAAAAATTTAATAACAGGAATAGTTTTTAAATGCTTTTATCAGAATAATGTTAACTACATTGTTTATGAAAATCATTTTGTGAATGGCTTAGTGACAGAAACTAAGATTTTATTTGAAAGATATTTTCTTAGTGGAACACAGAAATGATTATAAAAACCCGGCCCCTGATTGACTCAGATGGACTTAGCATCCAGTATGTATGCAAAGTCACAACCTAAAGCTAGTAGGCATGGACCAGAAATAAAAATAATGTTTTGCACAGCCATCAAAATATCCCAGTCGCCATTTCTATTTCCCCGAACAAACAAATGTGTATCTAGTTAATAGATTCAGATACACGTCGTGTTAAGCCGAATTAACATACTTTGTTTGTACTACTTTAAGCTTTATTTAGTTAAAGCAAACGTAGTAGGAACATACAAAATAGGGGATAATAAACTTTGGCACTCGTATGTTTTCTATGCAAATCGTTTAACCGTGCTAATATTTTAAACAAAAATATGTTGCTGCTTAATCAGTTGCTTCTCATTTTATGTTAGATTTATACATAAAGTCAGGGAAATTGATTGCCAACTTAAGAGCGTTTATTCTGAAAGTGGGCAACGTCGCAAAAATATGTTATATATTTCGCTGTTTATAGAATATTCGTATATTCAAATTACAGCTGTCATTCTTTGTCAGTTGTATGAAAAGGGACACTTAATGCCGTGTCCTGCGTGGACTGTCGTCTGCACGTTACAGGAACTGATGGACGCTAGTGATGGCGCCAAACACGTAGCCGAATTCTGAGCTGAGTCTATTTAGATTGCCATCGGCCGCTAAAAAGCAGAAGAAGTTCTATGAAATCGCTATAATTCGGCAAATTGATGTAGGGTGTCAATTTGTTTAATAATTATTTCCCCTGACTGTGTAGACAAAATTCAATATAGAAACCTGCAGTATTATTTTTCAAAATTTCAGTCTTGGTCCTGCATCAAAAGTTGTTCATATTCATGAGTGCACTTTAAAATATTTATCACTAGTATTGTAATACGTTTTATTGTAGATAATATTTAGACATCATTTATTGTCTTATAAGTTCTTTATTATACTGGACTTAAGTCCCTCTTAAATTGAGACTGAGCATCCACTTTGCCAACGCACCTTGCCAGGCATTTTCATTAGACACTCAAACCATCAGTCTGAAGGAAATTCTGCAGTACTCTAGCTGGTTTGTGGTCACTTCCATTGAAAGTCTCTTTACAATAGCCCTCAATTGTTTGAGAAACATGAAACTTAATAAGCATTGCTTATAACCTAGTTCTCAGTACTAATACTATGAAGTCTTGTAAAACTAATATCTTTTTTTTTTTTTGTTGTTACCACTTACATTTTTACATGTGGGAACCCAAAACAACAATGTAGTCACAATTTCCACACTCAGAGACGTTACCCAAAACCGATTAAACACCAACACCAACAAAAATGAAGACTTTTTAAACTGTCCTGTTTTGACTGAAAGGGTTCAAAATATCTGTCGATTAACGTGGATAATCAATTAACAAGTCCCAAGTAACGACTCTGAGTACCGGCTCTAATTATACAGAGGACAATATGCTAAGTGTCACTCTCTGGAATTCCGCCAATGAGCATGTAAAGATATCCACTTGCAGAGAGGCTCTGTTGAGTATCTTTATTGCCCGCCCCACTGGTGCAAACTTTAACCAGTTTGTACGGGCCACCGGGACTTAAAATAGTCTCTCTCTCGGCCCTACCAACCTACTGTTTCAAACGAGCAATCCCAAAGATTCTAGTATTTGAGGATTATTCAGCATACCACGAAAAACCATAAAAACATATTTAACCAGTGCCAAATTGCACCTTACCTCCAACTTATAGTAACCAACTATCCCTATTACAAAGAGGGTTGGATACATAAGTGGATAGAATGGGTAGACGCCAAATTGCTGCATATAAAGGAACCGGGTAAATTTATTTTGCATTTTTTCTACCATCAGACAATACTTCGTGTCAAATGGATACCAGATCATAGCACTCGTTTTCAGGTTATATCTTACTAAAGCATTATAAAGTGACTTAACAGATATCGTTCTTATCTGGATAAACAATGAGCTTATTGCCAGCTTTTATGAATTCGAGTAAATTATAACAATGTATCATCAAAATTCGTTTACTAAAATCGAACTCGCAAATTCAGTAACGAATAAAATCACTCAAAATATACAATTCTATTAATCTTTTACATCCAAACTATATTGCCGAGTAGTCACTCAATAAATTATTACTACCCAATAAACCTACATGGTTCATAATAATGATTAATCAGGGTATATGAACCTTTAATCAGTCAATTGGCGTGAAATTGAAATACCATTTGCCAAGCTTAATTAGTAAATTGTTGATTTTGTGTACCTACCCTCGCCCTCACTCGAGGTAATTTATTTTCCATACTTTTTAACGGTCTTTAATTTTTTTTTTCACTAGTTTAATAAGCTTTTAAATGTGTTTCAGACATTGTATCCATTTTGAATAGAAACACTTGAATGGTTTAATATTTCAAGCTTCAGAAATTCATTCATCAATTATTTAATATTTCAAGCACTTAATTAGGTTGCTGATGGCAGTTAAATTAAATTAAAAGTTTAGCTCAAATTATTTCGCTAGAAAAATATTGTAGAAAATTACGAGAAATTAATTAGCTTTTTCCACGAAATTCACGCGAACTAAATGAATGTCGCTCTTGATATTATAATTACACATAGTTAAGAAAATCTAAAATAATTAAATTAGGAATAATAAAAAGTGAAGCTAAACTGAAATAGCTCCTTTAATAAATACGGAAAAAAACTGATCTTAAGAATATTCAAGTTTCATCTTTTTCAAACTGTGCATCTAAACTAGAAAATTAATGAGACAAAATGTTTAATACTTGATATCTTCACACATCTATTATGTATGTATTTTGACTACTAGATTATCTTAAACAGACAGCATAAAATCTTGCTTTTCTCATCCTAATCCTGTTTCTAATTCTTAACTAATATTATAAATACGAACGTGAGTTTGTTTGTTTGTTATGCTGCGGCTGCATCTGCGTCTAGTCTAGTCTAGAACAAAAGTGGTTCATTCCTAGTATTCCCATATTTCTTCCTTTCAGTTTTTTCGCCACTATAATGGCGTGTAACTGATGTATAAAGACTACACCGCACATCTGTACAATATTTTAATCCGTACAAGTGTAGGCACTCGTCCTTTGCACGGAACGTCACATCCTGTTGTGCGTGTGACAGCCCTTTTTGTGACCAACACCCTTTGTTTGGTGGCGAATTTAATTAAATTGAACTTTTCGTACAACACAATACAAAGAATTAACGGATGTACTATATTATGTGGGGAAATGGGAGTTATTAGACTTTAATTAATTTGTTTGATGTTCTCTATGTAATTGACATATAACTGTGGTAATATTTAATAACATGGTAACTGTGCAAAGATAAGGAAATGTTTTACAGATTTTCCAGAGACAAATCGAAACAAAAATAAAAAAACATAATTGAGTGACGTTCATTGAAAGAATGCTTTAATTCATCAGTCCTATGAATCTTTCAAAATAACATGCTATTGAAGGAAATCAAACCAGTTTCATTCCTGAGAAACAACCTCCGAATAACAAGCTGTAATTAATACAATTTCTGAAATTTCACACTTTAGTCTAACAATTTAATGTAAAGCAATTGTTACATTTGTATTAGAAATTTATCACCATGCAGGCAAAATTAACAGTTCTTAAGGAAGTAGCCATTTGAACTTTAATTAACATAAATAGTCCCCATCGGTGCACTTAGTCAACATTTCCTCGTGACAAAATTCTTTAATGGATCCTCCTCAATTTATTTTTATAGGACACTTTTAATGGAATGGCAAAATATTGACCAGAAGACATGCATAATTCATAATTAAAGCATACCTATAATTATGGAATATGAAAGAAGACATTTTTCACTACCTGCCCGCCCTTTTAAATTTCTCTGAAAAAATGGCGTAAATACGTAGACATACGTCAAGGATATTAACATGTAGTAAACGACCTCATATTTTTTTCCATATGCTACTGCTGACACTGCTACATTTCAGTTGCATTTCGAACTCATAAACTATAGAGAATTACAAACTGAATGTTCTTTACAAACGTTTTTAAAAACAAATATCTGCCATGATCGCTTTTCTTTTCTTTGTGCGCCTACATAGATGACCTTATGATTTTTCTCAAGGTAACTCAAATCATACTCACAAATTCTATTAAATATAAAATCATTAATCTTCTTTTCATATTACCCGTCGCTCCCTGATCACAGTTATAACGTCCAGTAATAACACAGCGTTTAATCAACGACCCCTAATGAAAGGCAATTCGTTGTCTGTTAAAGGACGCAATCAAGAACGCCTGTAATTTCCAGTGTGCCCCGATATCGCTCGAATACGTATACACGTATTGGGTAGTGTTAACTGGGTCTTGGACATTAAATTTATTGCTACAGTAACTTTCGACGATAGGTTTGTGCGTGTGAGGTCTACACCCAAAATACGTTTTAAGCTCTTGTTGTTTTGTAGTTAGAGTTGGGTGCTTTTTACGAATTGGTGTGATGAAATAGCATTAACGGTTTAATTATCTGGATCTAGTATATTTCTATAAATAACCTTTGTAATCTGTACTCTTCTTCTACATGCGTTGTCATTTAGAGTTGGTGCAAAATACATTTATTTCCTATTCTTCTCAGCCAGTCAATGTACATTACGTATATTATACACATGTTTTTATATAAAATTATTATTCCTAAAACTGATATAGTTACTTCTTCTCCTATGATATGGTACATCACGTTAGCTTTATTAGTGTTGCATTCAGAAGCACTTATTATCTGATTATCATCACTAGGTGGCGGTAGCAATAGAAGAACGACGATGGTGGTATCCCAGAGCGGCATTGCAGCTCCGAGTTCTCGCACCACCAGACTCCACCATGTGCTTAATAGGAGCTCGAGCTCCACCTGATGCGAGATTTGACCCTCACCAAACGTAAGTATAATATACATCTAACACTAAAATATATAAATTATGTACAAGTATACAGTGGAAAAAAAATAAAGGAAGAACTCATTGGACATAAAAAAAAAATCGCCCGCATCGCTGTCAATGCTGCGCAAAGCCATTGGGTTCTAAAACAGCTGGCACCCGGTGGCACCTGGTGACAAAAGCCCGACGGGTGATGTCATTAATGCTTGCGTGCCGTGCCAAACGACCAGCCCTCTTGCTGAAAGGCCATGGCATCCGATACGGTCGACTGCTTCACCGCACTGACAGCGTTGCGGTGCCCCGTAGAAGAATTAATGTATCATGCACTTGCAGAACGAAAAAAAGCTTTTAGTAATTAGTGGTCGAAAAAATGTAAGACTAAAACAAGTCATTAAAACTGTGAACTTTAGATGCTTCAGCTTTTTATTCCGCTACTGCTAGGTGAATAACACTTTAATTTACCACAGTGAAAAATCAATCACGTGAGTACACTTTAATCAGCCATACAGAAATATTATTCTCATGTTTCTTCTTCATTTTCGTGTGGTTAGTGACTAAACTGGTGTCAGAGTTTTTATGCCGCCCATGGGCCTCTGACTTGGCTTCACATGTGTCGAGAAATTTAATATCTCTCAGGCATGCTGATTTCCTCACGATGTTTTCCTGCACCGTTTTTGAAGCAAGTGATAATTATACAATACGCATGAATCGTCTTTGAAATTGAAAAGTCTGAGTTGCGTGCCTTGTGAGCCTCTCGAGACCTGTGACTTGGCAGTCCGACGGTCAGTGTTGTACTTCGTAGCACGACCATGAACGCATTCATTATAACTTTAGATGGTAATAAAATCCTTTTCATTTGTACTATTTTATACCACTAATTAGAAATTTTATAGCTCTCAATTATCCTAGATATACAGGTCGTGCTGGGAAGATTCCTTCCTAGCACGACCACGCTAAAATTCCGGCTGGCATAAAAATTGATGAAACGGGAGCATGCCTAAAAATTTTTACTCATTATTTAATCCTATTTAATTACTGGTAAATTGTCGTAAATTGTTGTCCCATACGTCTGTATATGTTTTTTTTTTAATGTAATTTTTTGCATTTAACGCCATCTAGTGTCAAGGTCAAAAATCATATACTTACAGGCTTATAGATAGAAAATGTTTTTTTTGCTTTTCTAACAATTTACCGGTAATGAAATAGGAGTAAATAAAGAGTAAAAATTTTTAGGCATGCTCCCGTTTCATCAACTTGTATGCCAGCCGGAATTTTAGCGTGGTCGTGCTGGGGACGAATCTTCCCAGCACGACCTGTATATCTAGGATAATTGAGAGCTATACAATTTCTAATTAGTGGTATAAAATAGTACAAATTAAAAGGATTTTATTACCATCTAAAGTCATAATGCCAGCTAGAATTTTAGCGTGGTCGTGCTGGGAAGGAATCTTCCCAGCACGACCTATATATCTAGGATAATTGAGAGGTATAAAATTTCTAATTAGTGGTATAAAATAGTATAAATTAAAAGGATTTTATTACCATCAAAAGTTATAATGAATGCGTTCATGATCGTGCTACGAAGTACAACACGACGGTCACACCACTAGACTATTACTGCTGTTATATATATATCTAATATTCCTGCAAACTAATTTGCTTTTTCAGGTATACTTATTTCATAAAAGTTACTACTTACACAGTAATAATCATTAGTCGTATAATTAATGTTCAGTATTTCGTAACTTCTCTTGTAATTGTGTTTGCCGTAATTACTTATCTTAATGTATTTAATGGCAGCATAAATACTAAAATAACCTAATTATTTGTAGGTAACCTAACTTGATTGTGAGCCTTTTTCAGTACAAAAAGTCTTTTTCAGAAGACTAAAATTAATAATGTCTAATCTAGTCAGTCTGATTCGACAGTCTACATGACTCTTAATCAATGATGATTCTCTTAAAATCATATATTTTCTTCCGCTTCGTAATCTAAGCTTCTGTTTTCACGGACAATGAATACATAATTACGGTAGAAGGAAAGAAAACCTCCACAACATCGTTTTAATAAACTTCGCCATCACCCGTCAGCTACATCATTAGCTATTAACCACGGAGAAGAAAATTTTAATTTCCGCAATCCCCTGATAGTCTTATAAAGTTGTGCGGAAAAACGGAAAAAACTTATAATTTCCCAGTTCATGCCACCGACAGCTTGTAGTGATGCGAATGGGAACTCGTTATTGGTCGAGATATCGAATAACACTTCCACAGCGTATAATAACTGCGTACTGGGAAAAGCGAGTTAAGCGACGCAGCGGATTGTGTGTTGAGCCAAGGAAGTGACGTCATAGCGAGCGGAGAGTGAAGCATTTGAAATTGGATTTCTACTGTAAATAGTTACTGTATTTTCTTCTTTAAAATTATTTCTCGAGCTGTTGCTGGGCAAGGCTTTGTGTGAAGGAATTTCATTCAACAGTTGTGAATGAGACTGTGATGAATGGGAAAATAATGATGCTCTTGATAAATGCAGTATTAAAATCAGATTTTTTAGAAGAGCAGCCCAACGTAAGCTTTAAAATCGGTATACTGTAGGTTCAGACGAAAAAGCATCAAAGAAAACGTAATTGAATTTCAACTGCAACATTGACTCTAACTTGATTTTTATACGTCACATCAGTCTCGACGTAGACGCAGTCCCCGTCAGTCGAATCTTCTAAAATGAAATAATCCGACAATTTAATTTTATAAAATTGAATGAAACTAAGATTGTCTGGCAATTTAATTTGGTGGAACCTCTAGGGTTTAACAGATGAAAAATGGACGGGTATCTTTATAATAACGTAGTGAAAGTATAATGTGTGCTTACAATTTCTCGGAATTAGAAGGAGATGATATAACTATCTAAAGTAATTATCTGGCAAAAAATCAGATAAAGGTATTCCCACACCAAAATTACAGCGGTGCGAGTTTTTTATGAACATTTATGTGATTTTCCTCTCTTCTATCATCCTAATTTGTCGCGCTTTCTTTCTCAAAGTCAGTGATAGTTTTTTCAACAGCCTCATCTACTTTTTGATGTGAAACTCTAATGGCGCGCGCTCTAATCTACTATATAAAAATAAGTCGGGTTTTCCTTCCTGACGCTATAACTCCAGAACGCACGAACCGATTTCCACGGTTTTGCATTCGTTGGAAAGGTCTCGGGCTCCGTGAGGTTTATAGTCGGTAGGTAGGGTAGGTAGGGTAGGTAGGGTAGGTAGGGTAGGTAGGGTAGGTAGGGTAGGTAGGGTAGGTAGGGTAGGTAGGGTAGGTAGGGTAGGTAGGGTAGATAAGGTAGGTAGGGTAGGTAGGGTAGGAAGGGTAGGTAGGGTAGGTAGGGTAGGTAGGGTAGGTAGGGTAGGTAGGGTAGGTAGGGTAGGTAGGGTAGGTAGGGTAGGTAGGGTAGGTAGGGTAGGTAGGGTAGAGTAGGTAGAGTAGTTTGGTAGGGTAGGTAGGGTAGAGTAGGTAGAGTAGTTTGGTAGGGTAGGTATAAGTACTTAGTGCTACCCGTGCGAAGCCGGGCCGGGTAAAGCTAGTGGTGATATGTAATGATCGACTCATATGCCGTGACGGCAAACGGCGTGACACTCTCTTATCCCCGCCATGTTTCACACCTGCCGGGCATCCCGTGATGGCCACATCTTTTTTATTGGTCTTTATTTCACATTCTTTCTTCCTTCTACCTTCTTTTGGTTCTTTGTATAATCTATTTATTTTAGTCTTGGTATTTTTCAAATGAGACTTTGCTATTATTATTCCCCTCGCGGTTTCACCCACATACGTCTCGATCCCGTGAGAATATCGGGATAAAAAGTATTTTATGTTCCAATCCAGGTCATGGTTTACCCATATGCCAAATTTCATCTAAATCCGTTCAACCGTTTTAGCGTGAAACTGTAACAAACAAACAAACTCACTTTCGCATTTATAACATTATAGTTAAGATCCTTTAACTTACACCATGCTCTATAACGAACAAATAAGGAAGCGCCGGACTTTGATAGCGGGAACTCATTTTGCGAGAGCTTATTGTTCAGCAATTAAGCAACATCGTTGTTACTATACAAACTTCTGTCTCGAATTCAAAACAAAGTTGTAGCACAATGTTTTTGTTGGCAAACAAGGTGCCGATTATTACTAGTTTGAGCAACAAGTATTCGTTAACATAATAGTTTATTAGGGGTTAGTTTTCCTTCATTATAGGTGGGTAAGTAGGTAAAAGAGTAAATTACGTTAAATACCCGTTTAACGATATGCAAGCAATAATTTTCACCTGACTACGGTGAAGCAATAAGGAGTGTTATGATTTTGACTGGTATGTATGTAGGTCCATCTGTTACCTCATAACTTCTAAACTACTGATCATATTTTGACAAATGAGGTATCATTGGAAGCATCTTGATCGTCCGTTATAGGATATGTAACGTCACATTAAATATGGCACCCTCTAGAGGACATAAACTCATGAACAAAAAATGTTTTTTTTTTAATTGTGCCATGTTGGGTATCAAATGAAAGAGCTTGACGAGCACATTGCAAATATGTATATTAATCATATTGTCTATGTCATAATATGTTTTATGTCGCTTAAATTATTTTTGTTTAGTGTTTATTGTATAATAGGTATTAATTTTACAGCCGCGCCGTACGTAAAACATATTTATTTACTTAGACAATATGATTAATATACATATTTGCAATGTGCTCGTCAAGCTCTTTCATGTGATACAAATACTTCATCACGAAATTATAACTTCAAAATAATTTATATAAAAAGTAAGTCCGAAAACTAAAACCCAACTATTGCAAAATTACGCTCTAAAAAGTATGAAACAAGAAAATATTTCAGACAGAAATCAAGACATAGGTATAAAAATGGTCAAGGTAAAGCCGTGATTTTTCAATAGTCGGGTTTCAGTTTTTGAATTTACTTTTTTATTCTCTTTTTTATACTTGGTACGTAAGTAAAAATTTATACCATCGTCAACAAGGATTTCTCATTTGTATTTATTTTCTATTCCACACATTCATTATCAGTCGTTCTATTCTGGCAGACATCACCACAAATTGCACACAGCGGAATTCTAAACCAAATACGAATGCATACATCATGGATATAAATTACCCTTGTCATTGCCTTTTTTTTTTTTTTTTTTTTTTTTTTTTTTTTTTTTTTTTTTTTTTTTTTTTTTTTTTTTTTGGGTGGGAAATTATCAAATAACTTCTCCCGCTCTGGGTGGAGCGGGAGGGCGTGTCAGACTCTTACTGACTAAAACCCACCCGTGTTCCTTCCGTTGCCTGTACGTTGCCAGGGGCCACGGTATCCCTTTCGGACTTTCCCGCAACCCCGGCAGGCATCGGTCCTAACGGACCCCTTCACTTCTGCTGACATCTCTTTGAGGCGCGCGTGGAACACAACGCGCCGTCGACCCGGGCCTGGTCCTTATCGGACGGCGAGCTACCCATTGCTCACCGTCCGCAAGCCCGCGCCTACGGTGGTCGGGAATCGGCCTGCGATTCCCGACGCCCGGGGCGTCTCCTGCGGCGGCTAGGGGCGTGAGGGCGCGAAATTTGCCTCTCCCTCACGCGTTCTGCCTCCTCCTTCGCGAGCATTACTGCTTCGCAGAAGGAGGTGACGGCCTCCCATGCCCTCTCGCTCCGTACCATGGCCTGGACTAGGGCCGGACGCGAGAGATCCCCGCCGCCGATCGCCTCCACGAGGACACGGCGATGCTCTGCCCAAGCCGGACAGACCTCCACCGTATGCTCAACCGTGTCCTCCGGGCGATCCACGCAGTGATGACACCCGGGCGTTTCCTCCCGCCTGATACGAAACAGGAACCTCCCGAAACAACCATGTCCGGTGAGGACCTGCGTCAGGCGGAAGGTGAGGACGCCGTGGCGCCTCTCTAGCCACTCCTCAAAGAGGGGACTTATCGCCGCAATAGTGGCGTGCCCAGCACTGGGTTGCGACAATCGCACTCTCCATGACGCCATGAGATCTCGCCGGAGCTCTGTCCGCTGCGCCGCGATTTCTCGCGGCAGCGGAGTTACGCCCCGGCGTTTCGCCTCCTCGCGCCACTCCCAAATGTGCGCGAGGACTTTTGCCTCCAGATCCCATGGCGGTAATCCGGCAAGGAGGCTCGCCGCCTCACCGGAGACCGTGCGGTATCCCCGGACCAGCCGGGTGGCCATGACCCTCTGGGACGCGTTCAACCGGCGGGCTGGCCGCCGCCTCAATGAACGCGCCCAAACCGGTGCCCCGTAAAGGGCCATGGACCGCACGACCCCCGCGTATAGCCTCCGGCAGGAGGCGTTTGGACCCCCTAGATTGGGCAGGAGCCGCTTCAAAGCAGCCCCGGCCCGCTCCAGTCTGGGAGCCAAACGTCGGAAGTGCTCCACGAAGTTCCACCGGCTGTCGAGGACGAGTCCAAGGTACTTCATCGTCGACTCGATGCCGATGTGAACTCCTCCTACCGTTATTTGGGACCCCAACGGTGGCGCGTTCCGAGGACCATGAAAACACATGGCCTCGGACTTGTGCAGGGCCACCTCGAGTCCCAATTGCCGGATTCTGTCCACGATTGTCGCAACCCCGTGTGTCGCTAGTTCGGCCGCCGCCTGGTGCGACCTCCCCTGCGCCAGGACCAACGTGTCATCAGCGTAACAAACGACGCTGACGCCGCTGGGGAGGTCGGCGCGCAGCACCCAGTCGTATCCGATGTCCCACAGATGCGGCCCCAGGACCGATCCCTGTGGGACACCGCACGACATCTCTTGCCGGTTCCAGTCTCCCTGGTGACCGGGGTAGATGACGGCCCTGTCCGTCAAATAGGCCTCGACCACACGACAGAGGTAGGTCGGCATCCGGTGATACCGGAGTGCCTCCCTGATGCAACTCCAGGGCAGGGTATTGAAGGCATTGGCGATGTCTAGAGACACCGCCAAGACGACCCCACCCCGGGACACAGCGTCCCCCGTCGTGAGGGCTCGCACGCGCAGGATGGCGTCAACCGTGGAGCGCCCCCTGCGGAAACCAAACTGACTCTCCGCCAAATCCGGCCCCACCCGCACCAGCCGCCCGACGAGGCGGTCTGCAATGACTCTTTCAAAGAGCTTGCCCACCTCATCGAGCAGCACGATGGGCCGGTAAGCGGACGGAGAGTCCGCAGGGCGCCCCGGCTTCTTAATGAGGACCAGTTTCCCCGTCTTCCAGCGAAGTGGGAACTGGCCCCTCTCCAAGCATGCGCTTAGGAGCCCCCTTAGTCGAGGCCCGAGAGCCTCCAAGGCCAGGACCCAGGCTTTCCCAGGTAAGCCGTCGGGTCCTGGGGCGGCCCTTTGTCATTGCCTTACATGCCCATATGAGGCAGAATTTCGCCCAAAATATGCTGCTAACGTTCAAACAATTCGTGGTACTTGTTCAGGGACGTCAATCAAACATCGTGACAATACCAAACGCGCTCAAAGCGAAATACATCATTTATCGTCACACGATTCATCTTCCTGTTTGGAAACACACTGAAAGATATTGTTTGCGTGCTCTTGACAGTGTACAAACAAATATCATACATACAATATACAAATATCATATATACAAATATCATATAAACAAATATCATATATACAAATATCATACAAAAAAATATCATACGTAAAATTTGCAGCATTTTATTTATTTATTTATTTATTTAACAGTTTATGTACACACATATAAAGAGACAAGAAAAAGGAACAGAAAAATACGTACAAAGGTGATGCTTATTTCTAAAGAAATCTCTTCCAGCATACCTGCGATAGGAGAGTGGATAAAAAGAGATGTAGACAATGTGTGTAAGAGTAGAAGAGAAAATAAAATACATAAAATAAAAACATTTAACTATTCACTAATATAAAATATGACCTTAAATATGAGAATATACTTACATACATACTTTCAAAATAAATATCTCTTAAATATATATACTAATAAATATAATTTAGTAGGTAAATAATATAATAATAAATACAAAATATGCAACTATGACGAAATGGAAAGATAGTGTTCTTTCACTCTTCTTTTAAAAACTGCAACAGTTAGTAGTAGTGTTAGTAGTGGTGGTAGTTTATAATGGTTCGGGACTTAAAATAATCTCAGTTACCACAGATAAATTGAGGAAACCTCTTTTTATTTAGCTAGGCAACTTGAGGCAATAGTCGACACTCTCTTTAGCCTTGCCTCGATCCTCAAAAACACTACAGTAATCAATAGTCTGGAATTGCGGCATTCTGTTTTCTTCAGCAACACTACAATTTCATTGCCCTTTCCCAAGCGATTGCGTCTGAAACTTTGCTCCGTATTTCAAGTTCCTGCTTTCACAGCTGAGCCAAGGATTATGTCACACGATTCATCTTTCTGCCGGTTTGTCGAAGGAAATATCTGCTGCCTTTTCATCTGGCTAAATGTACGCGTATGAGCAGTTTCCGTTGTTATTGAGACGTAGAGATAGACATTCGTTTCTTCAATGTTACACGTTTAAACATTTTTTCTTTGGAATGTTTTTTTTTCGCATTATTTAAGAGTATCGTATTTATTGATGGTGGTTTGATTTGTTACGTATAATAATAGTGTCCTTTACGGAAATGATCCGTAAAGACGTATATCTTACATTGTTAGCAAAATTTTACTGTTCAAAATTGCCATGCATGTCTGCTTCATAATGACCATGATAATACATACTCTCTTTAGTGCGAGTTTCACCAATAAAACTGAACGCGGTCAGTTTCATTGGAGAAATTTGCACTTAATGATATACCCTCTTATTCATAAACGTTGATTAAAGTTAAGAGGCGTTTAAACGTCAAAAATGTATGGTTAAACAGGCGCTAATCATTACTTAACTTTAAGCAGCGTTTGTAAATAAGGGGGTTAGTTTGCAGTAGGTATTTGAAACGGTGTTTACCATTGGTTTTATTTAACATACATTTTTTTAGGTTTTGTGTAAGACACCATACCACTCCTTAATAATATTATGTTGTTTCTTCAATCAACGTGTTCCTTTATTTCCCTAGAATTATAACGAATACTTTTATGTATCTGCCAGGACCCCAGAGCACGAAGAAGCACCAGGTCCTGAGTTTGTATCCGCGGGCGTCTCGCTCTTCGTCGGTGGCGGTGCGTGCGGTGGTGGTGTATTATATCGGCAGAGAACCGCACCAGCTCCTCACGCTCCTGCGCACCTGGTACCTCCGGCGACGCATGATAGGCTATGGATGTGGAAGTGCTTTAATTATACGTAAGTATAAATCTATTTTCTTATGATGGCTAAGCAAAGAAGATAATTGGATAGGAACAGACTTCTTACCTTTTTTGTAACCAGCAATCATGACCGCAGTATATTTTTTACTGTAGCACTGAAAATTTAATCATTTGTAGTATACAGGGTAATAATCCTAAGAAAGCATAAAACATTCTTGCCTCTGTTTAAACCATTTGAATTCTGACTTTGTAAGAACTTTTAACATAAATACCTCCAGTTCGATTAAGTTCTAAATTATTTGATTAAAATTAGTAACTTTAAGAACTAATTAAGCTTCAATAGAATTCCATTTCAAAACAACTTTTACGAAATCTTTTGAGAATTTTCCCTAAATACGTTTTCTTTTGCTACTGAAATATTAGGCACTTTTATTATAATAAGCTTATTACATAATCCTTAAATCTCTTGAATAGGTAATCCTTCTAAGAAAATACTAAAAGGTTTGAACTTTTATGAAATATTAAATTAGACGGAATAAGAATGTTTTGGTAATTTTGTTTCGTTTAAAGTGGTGTTGTGTTTTGTTTAGTGTCCGGCCGAAAACGAAAATTATTTAGACATTAAAAAATTTTATATTTCTGCTGTGCAATGAAATCTTGTTTGTTTTTTTTTACGCGTAGGAAAAGAATTCTCGAACGCCTAGGAAACGAAACTCATTTTAAACGTTTTTAGGTTTCCTTACCTTAAAAGAAAAAAACGGAACCCTTATAAGATCACTTCGTTGTCCGTCCGTCAGTCTGTCAAGGCCCTTTTTGTCAGAAACGCGTGGAGGTATCAAGTTGGAATTAATATCAAATACGTCTGTTGTCCCTTAGAGCTCTAAAAACATCAAGCTTCTAAGTCAACGCAATAAAAAAATACGGCCATTTATTATGCGATATTATATTTTGATACTTGCAAAAATACAAAATCTACAGGGTACTTCCCGTTGACCTAGAATCATGAAATTTGGCACAAGCAAAGGAAAAAGTCCGGAAAACGTAAATTTTTAGTTTTAACACACATTTTTTTTGCTATTTCAAACTTACATTTGCAGTTGCAGAATTGACCGCGACGTATATACATTTAAGGGAGAACATGTTTTCAACTACAATATTAAGTCTTTATTTTGGAATAAATTCTCCCAAAATACGGAACATTTCATTGTGCGTGATCCGACACGCATTTGGCAGGTTTTTAAATAAGGGAATCGGCCTTCTTGTTATAACACATTGTTAACTTCTTCATTTATAGCATAAACTATTCTTATTATTTAAAGAACGTAGGTACTGTATTGACGCAATAATGTTGATAAAAGATTTGAGTTCCTATCCTTCCAGACATACTGATAAACAATTTGGAAAGAAAAGCATTGTAATCAGTAGACACTTTTTCAACCGTTGTAATAGTGTCTCAGTGTCTCTTCATAAACTACCTATATATAAATTGAGTCTCGTAGATATACAAATTCATGAAAAGGCAGTAAAAAACCACACTTCATGAATACCTAACTAATCTACCTACATCCCTCAAGGGATTCACAGAGAACAAGAAACACCTAAGTAAATATTCCCATTCACGGCCTGTTCAATATGGGAAGAAGGCCACAGCCCACAAACTTAGTTTCATTCCAATTTCGAAGAGGAAAAATCGCGCGATAAACCTCCACCAACAAAGTCTTGGTAGTAATAAATAAGTCAACTCACATAAATCGAATTCGCTGATTCATCTGTTGGCCAGCGAAAGTTATGCTAGCAACCAATGACGAATTGCTGATGTAGCTGGCCCAAAAATGTATGGATTTATGGTGGTGGATGTTTTTGCTAAGATTGCGGAAGTAAAACTGCTGAAACAACAAATATATTAGATCGATGGTAGGAAGCTGACCTCAATAGTTGGGAAATGGCTAGACAGACCAGATGATAATGATGATAAGCGGTATAGGGAAAATCCATCGGCTTTCCAGATAATGCTAATTTGATTTTTGTGACTATATGGTTAGGCATTAAAATGCAAGCATGAATAGCGAGAAATTAATAGATTCCGCAAACATTGCAAGTGGAAGATCAGGATAAATCAGTAATAAAGATCCATTGTATTGAGAACTCTATGGGACCCATACAAAACACATCTACGTAAACAGACACTTATACATATAAGGTGGAGACGACATTACGACACTAAATTAAACGGCGTATATCTAATGAAGTTCTTAGTCTGCATTCGAAAATTGAATCAAATATATTCAATAGTTTAGTCACTATAGCTAGTCAAAGATTGGCAAAACCCATAGTCGGCCCATCACTACTATTTAGTTTATTTGAAAGAATCACTTTTTTAATTTCGATTCTCGGATTTATTTGATGGTTCCAAAATACTCTTATGCATTGCTCTTAGTATTGCGAGTGTTTTTATTTAGTGTCGCATTGTTGTCTCCACATTGTATATGCTTACCATCAAATCTAATATGCCTCAACCATTTACTATCTAACAGAGGCTGTCAAATGTATCATATCGGGCCATTATAAGTCATGAGTAGACAGTAAGACAAACGGCCGTCTTGTCCGGCGTCCGGTCGTCGTCCGGCCATCCGACGGAGACAAAGAGATGTCTCTTAATATTTTAACTTTATCCTTTCGAGATTTAGCGTAACGTAGCCCTTGAGCCATTTGATAAAATAAATCGTTCGTATGAGGATCAACGTGACAAATTATGTCATTTGATATTGAATTTTAGTTATTTAGATTCCTTTTTTTAAGTTTACTGGATTCAACTGTATCGGCAAAAATTACGAAATTTCGTAGAAATTTTGATCCCCTATTTTCTTCTTTAGTGGTCATTTTCATTACCTTTGACACTTTCGACTCCACCCACTTTTCATAGAGCTCATACGCCATGCCACCATACATATTGGAAATGAACCCTTCGGCAGGGTCACCGGCAATACGTTTGCGCTAAAGTTAACCATCGCGGACCGTCAACGGTATTAGGTTTAAAACTGAAAAACGAAGTAAAATAGTGTTTTCAGGGGTTCTTGTCGCTATACGTAGTTTCCAACCTTATTTGTAACCATAAACAAACATTTTTTTAATAAAAAAATGCTTGTATTTTAAAATCAATGCATAATACTAATAAATCTTGTTAAAATATACATTAAATTTTATTTTCACAGTTTATAATGCTGTATTCGCTAAGAAAAACCTACATTTTAAATGAGCCCTCCGCGAGGGCTCCCGGCATCCCATATGCGACTAGGTGAGCTCTCCAGGAGGGCTCCCGGCACTGAACGTGTTAAAAGAAACTCTTGTGCAAGTTTCTACACTCAGCAGTTTAGGCTGGGCGTTGTATGTCAGGGAATTTAATAATTTCTTTAAATAGATTCTCTCATACCTTCGTCACTTTTCTGAACAAATTGGTCGGGAGCTTAAATGCTTTCGCAGGACCAGTTGGTTTATGTATTGCTCCAACAAAGGAGAATGTAGCTGCTGCTCATAGTGTTCATTCACCTGAAAGTCTGTTTGCAGCAGCTGTATCGCCATTCAAACGATACCTACTCCATTATTGGTTTCCCAATATTACTGACAAGGAAGGTAATATAATAATGTAGATACGATCCTTTCAAATATTAAATCGTGTTACATAAACCATCCTACTTAATTAATATTATAAACGCGAAAGTTTGTGAGCATGGATGGCTGGATGTTTGTTACTCTTTCACGCAAAAACTACTGAACAGATTTGTATGAAATTTGGCACACAGATTGTTTATTAACTGGATTAACACATAGGATACATTTTTTCCCGATATTCTTACAGGATCGAGACTTATGCGGGTGAAACCGCGGGGCGCTGCTCGTGGACAATAAATTTTGCTGGTCAAAATTAATCATTAATATACAAGTAGAAGTAGTTATTATTTGTTTGTTGGTAACGGACCAACAAACATATTATAACTGACCATAAACCAGCACACATTACCACAACAAAAGTAAATATCGGAACCCATCACTGACCAAAAGTGTGTTCAGTCATTAATCACAGTTTTGTTTTTGATATTAAATTAGTTCCCGACATTGTTTTCCGATAAAATCATTTCATTATTCAGTTTAATTAACATATGATACACAAGCCGGTTACATAATGCGTAATAAATTCAGTGTTACGAAATTGAAAACCTTTTGTGTTGCAACGTGTAAACATGGTAGCATGAAATAATTAACGATATTCGTGGACTAAAATTCTATATGAAATAGGAGGTATTGTTGATTGCGAATTATGTACATCCTACGGGCTAGCATAATATTTTTTTTTTTTTGTATAACTAGCGTATCTACAAAAACCTATCGATCAACGATATTTTAGGTCATACTCGTACTAAAATAGGTCATGTTTGCGTTGTTTGCTCCAGCATCTATGTCCTACCCAAACGCTTAGTTAATTTATTTTTTAAATTCAGGTATCCTATTGAAGGAGGTATTGTTAATTGCGAATTATATACATCCTACGGGCTAGCATTTTTTTTTTTTTTGGTATTTGTAACGTAACTACAAAAAAGTCTCTATTATTAGTACCTATTACTTGTAAAAATGTTAGGAATATCGAATAATTTTACAATGTTTGTAAATATGTGAGCACCATGCATCTATCACATGATTAATTTATCTGTCATTCCTTAATGTTTCATTATTTTTACCTAACGTGGTATAGTAATCTTATTCTAGGTGCATCGTCTTCACATATAATTATAATTATATCATTGATGTATACAAGATATTGTGAAAACATTTTAAAAGAGTAACGGTGGAGTTTCTTGCCCATTCTTCTCCATGCGAAAACTACCTTTTGGAAGGGGCGACTAGAATCAATTATTATTTTTCTGTAAATGTTGACGTTCAAAAGTGCCTTTTTGTGCCTAATTGAAATAAATTATTTGACTTTGACTTTGACTTTATCGGTCAACGGTATTTTAGGTCATACTAGTACTAAAATCCTCAGGACAGAGCGAATTATTGTATGAGATCCAGCATCTATGTCTTACCTAGATGCTAATTTATAGTTTTTTTTTAAATTCAGGTATCCTATTGAAGTTTCCATTAAAAACATGAAAATCTATAGGAAGATTTGTGGTAACGCTTTAAAAAAGTCAATTAGATAATGCTCAATAGTTCTGTCTACGATCTAATAATATGTCGAGCCGATAAGATATTCATTCAAACATTTATCTTCAACAGGAGCCAACTCTCAACTGACGGTGTTACCATCTCAGCGCCATCTGAAGCTGGTCGCTGGTCTCTTTGGGCCCTATCTCTCTCCAACCACGGTCTTCGGTTCTCAGCACCACGCACCATCAATGTGTTCCGCCCAATACAACTGGATTTCTCTCTACCACCAGCTCTAAAGGTTGGAGAGACAGTTGAGGTGGACGTCAAGATTACTAACAATATAAATAATTGTATGGATGTAAGTATTAACAACTTTTTATATATATTTTTTTCCGTAGTTACTGTGTACAACTGACCTCCCTGTATTCCATAATCTAAAATCTTAGCAGCTGAAAATAAACAGTGGTTTTAAAAATGTTTTCCCTATGCTCAACAATTTTTTTTCGTTTTGTCTACCATAAATAGAACATGTAGTTTCTAAACGATAGGTTCATCATTGCAGTTTCTATCCTTTTCGTCCGCGGCAAATACCAAAATGAGGGTAATGTTTTTCAGAATCCTAAAAATAACTACCTGAACAAAAGCTTCAATTCACCTTTTAAATTATTAACACTAAAAAACTAGTTCATTTGTACGTATTGGCAAAAATACAGTCGCTATAGCCAATTGATTCTATTGCCGATGGGCAGTTCTGGCTAAATCGATCGTAAGGACGCACTCACACGGAACGACCCGTATTCAGCTAAGCTAGGGTTGTACAAAGTTCGATTAGACTCATCAGTTTCACACGATTTCATTTAGATAAATTAGTTAAAGGTACTCGTTAATAGAGACGGGGGAAACAAAAGACGACAGTATGAGAGCGTCTTCTCGCAGTCAACAAAAACATGACAAACTTCATCATCACTCGGACCCCCTCGGGGCGTGGGGTCCGAGTGCTGATGGTCTGTTATTTTAATTGAAATCTCTAAACGGCTGGTTGATACTTCCCGTGACCCAAGGGCTTTTACCTTCGCCAGAGGCTAAGCATTGCCATAGAACGTGACAATGCCACCAGTCTTTTGGGTACATTACCAGTCGACAACGATGCGGAGAAATTTTACGCGCCATATTTTAGTTGATTAATAGTTTTAGTTAGGATACTATATTTTAATTTTATTAATAAACAACAAGGCTTACATAGATTTAAAAAAAAACAGAAATATGCCAATAAACAAAAGTCTATTAATGTTACATAGGAATATATTTATTAGGTAACCTAAGACCACTGTAATAAAAAAGAACTAATAAACATACCTCAAGTAACGCAACAACAAACATAGGTAGTTACTGTGATGGCAATTAATTTTCTAATAAACAAAAATAAAACCGATATAACTTTCGAAATAATTATGAAAGTCCACTCTCCACTTTTGAAAACAAACCGTAATATTGACAGATCGGTCATCAATAATGTTCGAAATGAAGTTCCCCAAATATCTGCAAATAACAAGCAGATATTTAAAATCCTCAAAACAAACAAAACCTTTCATTTATCAACGAGATCCTTTACAGAAACAAAATGTTTGTTTAGGTCCAAATCATTAACAATACGATAGGTATTAATATGTTCCTTCCATATTAAAAACTACGAAAGCATTCGATGTTAGGGAAAAATTAAAAAAAACAGTTTCGTTGAGTAATAAATTATTTCCGTTTGATAATTATTTTGTATCAATATGGATATTATTTAGAACCGAATTTACAAACCTTACTCAAACCCATGAAAGGCTGGTCCAAGTTTTATTCCACGTTTTTCAACGAAATCCTCCATACTACACATGTTAAATTCAAATTCAATTCAAAAGTCATTTATTCAAACTTGGCTGAGAATCAGCACTTTTCGAACGTCAAAGTTACATAAGACAGTCTCCAAACCGCCCACCCTTCACCACTTCCTAGTGCTTTAGCTGGGAAGAAGAAGTGGCGCAACAAACTCCCCAGCAGCACAGCTGTCTGTTCCGTAGTATAGCTATATATAGCTGTAACTGGAAGATAAAAATGATGAATTAGGACCATCGAGGTAAAATAAATAAACAGTTAATTACTAAAAAAAATAACAAAACCATGATCAGCAAGACGACCAGTCACCACAAGCAGCACCCGTTCGTTAGTTATAATAGCATGTCTCCATAGCATAGTCAGCCTGTAATGTTTTCGCTGCTGGAACACAATCATACAAAAAGTTAATTCGGTGAAAATCCGGTTCTTTTGTTTTGAAAGGTTGGAACTGACCATTGCTTTCTTCTTCCCAATGTGCTAGAATTTCTCCTGTATCGCAGAATGACCAATAGGCACAATAAATAATAGTATCCTACAGAATTAGGTATTTGGTATACCCAAATATTTACCTAAATATCACGTGGAAGCCATCCAGCTAGTAATTCTAAAATAAAAATCTGCGCCGTCTTTTTATAAAAGGTCAGGTCATATTAAGGCATAATGATACGTCAATTTCAGAAATAATTTTGTTAAATGCGTAACAAGACTGGCGACCCAACCCTACTTCGTACGGTTTTAACGACTTGACAAAATATTAAGATTTCTATAAAATAGTTTAATATCAGGTACAGGATTATAATACACAGTTTATAAAACCTACATGCAGGCCTAACATGACGCACGCGACGATTACTCGTTCTCGCGTGAGTAATTTTTGTCTATTTTGTCTCTTTTCTCGTTTTCTGACAGCGCTTCCATACAAAATAGTCGACTCCTTCTGTCAAACTTTATGTTTTGTCGACAAACCCTAACATGGCACCTTAGTTATCTCGATTTTTGACAATTCAACACGAGATAATCTCCGATTCTTCTGTCATTAAGTCGTATTTACTCGTCCTCGATTTTGACGACGAGAACGACGAGAAGAGTAGACAAAACTATGATACAAAAAATATCTCCAAAATAACATGGCAGTTTCATAATTGTAATTATTTTAGTCATCATTTTATTTTACAATATATTAATCATGAAAATACTTAGTTTTAAACTACTATTTATATTGGAACGACGTGTTTTATATGGATTTTTTCGTTTTTTGTATGGAAAATATAAAAAAAATATTACCTTATTATAATATATATTATTATATATTGTTGGGTATTAGAGGTTTATGGGTTTCATGAAAGGGGGTTGAAATTTTCATTATTTTTGCGATAGGACACACCATTTTCGAGATATAAGCAAAAGAAAAGAAAAAAAAGTCGAGGTGTTGGTGTGAATTTTAGTTCATGAAAATTAATTTCCACACCTTTTTAATCGCGATTAAATACTTGTACAATCAGAATCTTAGATGAAAAATTCAGAATAGCACAATTGCCATTTTCACTAAATTAATAACTCAGTGCCATCTTAGTGCCGTCATACTAAAATATAGTTAAGTTGTGTCACTTTAGTCTATTTCAGAATGGGAAATCGTCGGTTGACAGGAATAATCTAAATTTTGGTAATTTTTAGTCCAGTGTAGAGGAGTCTAGTTTTTAGGCTAGATTTGTGACAAGGAAATCGGCACCATTGAATGAATGAAACGGAATCTCAAGCCGATGTTGCTATCATAAAAATAATTTGTTTTTAATAATTTACAACATCGGTTTCTCGTCACGAGATATACTCGTAGAAGTGTCAAAATGCTTTTTTCGAGTTTACTCGTCGTTTACGGTCATGTTAGGGATTAGAATGACGTCAGAATCGTAGACAAATTTCGACAAAACGAGAAAAAGAGCGTTCTCGCGCTTGTCATGTTAGCCCTGCTGGTCACATAGACAGACACAAAAAGCGACTTTTATCTATATAATGGAGGAGGATATGTGTCTTTTTCGTCAATATCAGCCATATTTTAACTACTGTGAGCGTACTGTGGGTAGTGTTGGTTATTGCGCAATAGAAAAACCGTTTAAAGTTCAAATCAAATTATAATTTACGATAACATTAATCACACTACCATTTCACACACTATAGGAACACAACTATTCGAAACGCGAGACAGTTTCTAAACGTCTTCACTGTTTGACTGCCATCCATGAAATCTGCTTTGCTACAGCCGGTCCGAGCGTTATGTTGTAGACTCTGTCAGGCGCCGCTAGGCGGCGTTGGCGTCCCAATTAGTCAACTCAGTAACGTATTTTCGACACATACATACCTGTAATAAAACAGTATCATCCGGTGTGTCTGTACATTGAAGAAAAGTAACAAAAATACAAAGGGGGTAACTAAAGACGAGTATAAATTATGTTCATTAGAACATAATTTATACTCTGTTTTGTTTTGTTGTATGTTGACTTGAAAGAGCATGGCAGTTGAGAGTATGTCATGCTCACTTAAATGTCTCGCTGATGGTGGCGAGTGTGTTGGATCATTCGGTTCCCTACAAAATGGTTGAGCTGGATGGTGCTGATCCACGCGTTATGTTCGTGAACGGGCGCCGTCGGTTGAGACTGGTCATCTCTTATCTGCCATTGCTTATTTTTAATCTTATATTTTTAATCGTTTTTGATTATTATTTTATTTTACATTGTTCTCACATATAGAAGCAACAAAAGTATTGTACCCAGGATTTTGTAATTTCTATATTTAAAAGAGTGTCCTTGGAGTTTCTTGCCAGTTCTTCTCCATAGAGATCTACGTTTTGGAATGGGCAACTAGCTTCAACTTTCTGACTAACTGACCGACTCTTTGACAATTCAAAAGTGCCTGTAAATGGTTTAATTGAAATAAATGCTTTGAGTTTGAGTTTGAGTTTGAGTTTGACTCGTCTTTAGTTACCCCCTTTGTATTTTTGTAGGGTAACTAAAGACGAGTATAAATTATGTTCTAATGAACATAATTTATAATATGTCTAGATATAGATTTGTACCTACATCTGTACACATCCTAAAACCCAATTATTAGAAAAGAAATCCGATCCTTTGAGAGACTCGAAGTAGGAAAGTACCTAGCATTTGGTTCTATTGGAAATTCTAGGTATTACCTCGACTTAGTCTTTGTAAGCTTTCAAGCCTATCGATAGAAACAACCCAAGTGGCTTTAGAATTAATTCCGTTCTAACGCTAATACATACGGACTGTTTAGTTAACAAGCTTGTGGTTAATTAGTGTTTTAATGAAGGCGGTGTACTTAGTGAGATTTTAGTATCTACGCAAATAATTATTGTTAATGTTTTGTGTTCATCATGAACTGGAATAGCTTAAGGTTTAATTTATCAACATGGAACAACTTTTTTTTTTTTTACCTTTGTTTTTTTTTGGAATCCGTGTCAGACTCTTACTGACTAAAACCCCCCCGTGTTATCTGAAGAATAAATATTTCAATTTCGCGGCTTTTCTTTAGCAAATATGTCAAACTTTCATATTTATTCTTTAGATAAAAGTTATCTGACTATTGAAAAATCAGCCCTAAGATTATTTATTTATTTATTTATTTAATACTTCAAGCACACAAATGTACAGAGGCGGACTTAATGCCATGGGCATTTTCTACCAGTCAACCTTCGGGTGATGCAGAGACAAACAGTGGTAGGTGCAACAGAGAGATTTGAAGATTTTAATATTTAAATATAAAGATATACATATATACCTATTAAAAACTATAAATATAATAAATACACCTAATTATACATAAATATAAGTACAAATAAGACAAACAATGGGAAAAAATTACCGTTGTGATGATACTGCCAGCTTACTAACTGATGATTGTATATAATGTGTTTCTAAACAAATTGTATGTCCAAAGACGTCGTATCCTATTTCAAATAACTCGAATATACAGAAATAATATCCACTTCTACAAAAAATTCTAACTCCAAACAATCTACGCTTTTCAAACAGCGCCACCGTACATTGGCGCTCCCACACGCTGATTTGAGTTTGAAGCGCTTAAAGCGGGTAGATTGCCTAATCGCTCCATTTGCCGGGATCTGCGTCTGAATCGTCGGGATCATCCCCGGAATCCCTAATCGGGATTCGATGAGCGACGCCGATCGCAAACAAATCGGTATCACATGTGGCTATCGCCTAGTTTGGGTTCAGTAGGGTTTATCGAGTGAGCTATATGGTTTTTATGGGGCGATGTTATCTAAATGGGTGTGGACACTTATACACGGTGTAACCTCGACGCGCAAACTATTGCCATGAATTCAGTACATGATTCTAGACCCCAAGGTGCATAAATGTTTCGTCGGTTAGAAAAAACAGCTGTTTCATACAAAAGTGCAATACGTATACGGTCAAAATGTATGGAACAGCAGATTTTTTTTAGGTAGGCGTAGACCTTTGTTGCTACCGTCTATGAATGAAAACATAAAACTAGAGTACATTTTTTTTAAAGATTGTAGGCACTCTAGTTCATGCAAACATTATCAATAATTCATTGAAAGACACAGGAATATTTAGTTAAAGTCAAAGTCAAATCATTTATTTCAAATAGGCCCTTATGAGGCACTTTTGAACGTCAAAAATGTACAAAAAAAAAATTGATTCTAGTCGCCCCTTCCAAAAGGTAGTTTTCGCATAGAGAAGAATGGGCAAGAAACTCCACCGTTAGTCTTTTAAAATGTTTTACAATATTTTGTATAAGTACATTAGTTATATAATTATATGTGAGGACGATGCACCTAGAATAAAATTATTATACCACAATAGGTAAAAAGAATTAAGAATTAAAAATGAATCAACAACAGATAAACTAATTATGGGATAGCACACATATATTACATGGTGCTCACATATTTACAAACATTGTAAAAGTTTTTAGCCAGCGATCGTCGTCACACCTATAGCAAAAAGCTCCAAATAGTTAGATAGTTATTTCCAAAATCAACCAACGGTGAACTAAGAAAAACAAACAATGAGAAACACAAGAACGTCAGCAATTACACAGCACCCTCTATTATCCAAAAACCTTTGTATCATAACGTAAACAAATTCATTACAATTCATACAATTATAACGAACGAAGCAACATTCAATGCTACACTCGAAAAGCGTAAATTGAACAATAAATCACGAACGAGACTCTTAAATTAAAATATTCACGGTACAAGATAAGGTAAATACCTTGTAGGTACTATCTAGGGGGGATATCCGTTCGGGGATAATTGTGTACCCCTTTACGACCCCTTGCCACCCTTTTATCCCACCTCTATTGGCCCAAATATCTGACGAATCAACACTACAAATCTCACTTTAAGACTCATATTCTTTGTGGCCATGGTTTTGCTTGGATATGGACAAGTCCAGAATTTAATTGTCTTTTTTCTTAATCAATTTTTTTATTTTAAAATACCTAAAAGTATTTAAATTTCAGAGTTCATGTGCAAATGTGAACAGTATTTTATTTTCCAGTAAAGATTTACAAGTTTTAAAATAAAACTTTTGGATACGGAATACAAAAAAAACAAATGATTTTATCTTATATTTAGAAATATCTTTTTATTCCCAAGTTTTCCGTTTTGAATATACTGTATACGGATTGTACTGGAATGAGGTTGCGCAAAGATACCTACCACTATCTCTATAATGTTCATAATAATTGGTAAAGTAATACTTCTAATTACTTAGCTCCTAATTCTATATATACCTCAAATTTTCCAATATCCTATAGAAACCTCAAGCCAGTCATTAGTGGAATTCTTCTGGCCTCAACTTATTTTTAATTGTTTTTCTTTTACTTGCTCGTTAGTCGTATCTTTGTTTGAGATTCAATATTTCCATTTTTGTTTCCAAAATCATCTTTTTCGTATTTCATTTCCTGTTTTCAACAAAATATGACCCAGTTTCGCGTCATAACGAATTGAATTACAGCTTCATTACTGAAACCTCGATTAATTAAATCATGTTCTGATTACGATTCACTTTACAAACCATAATTCATGTTTCTACGAAATGTTCTTGAGCGAATCGATTTTATTCTGATTATGAAAATAAACGATTTTATAACTAATGAGAGACGTCTGATTACCTGAACTACCTGTAAATCCATTATTATTTGCCACATAATTATATACAATGTATCTCGGCGATTCTACCTAATATTGATTTTCAACTTTCGTTCAAATTTTGCTACTACTTTGGAAATCTTCTACAATAAACGTTCAGAATGATAACACTGAAAGTTTTGATCCACCTGCTTCTCGTATGTTCTACGTAATACAAAATACCATCAATCTGCCTAGCCTTTTCTCAACTATTTTCCCAGCTTCCAGTCTAACTGGATGCAGCTATCAGTATTTTACATGGAGCGACTGCCTATCTGACTTCCACAACCCAGTTGCTGTTGGGTAACACGAAACCTCTGGGTGAGACTGGTTGTCAGACTTTGGACTTCTGACTACCCGTAACGACTGTCAAAGATTTACGAATGACCAGGGCTTAACGTGCTTTCCGAGGCACGGAGCGGTCTCGATATGTCATGGATGGTCACGAACCCACGAACTGACCACGGCAAGCATAACTTAACCTTCAATCGACCCGTGCGGCTGTTATCATTTAGCTGCGAGTCCCTCAATAATACAAAATACCATATAAGGATGATATCATAATATCATATCTTGATTATAATCATATTTTAATAGAACTCAACTCAACTCAAGTCAAAGCATTTATTTCAATTAAACCATTTACAGGCACTTTTGAATTGTCAATGGGTCAGTCAGTCAGAAATATGAAGCTCCCATTCCAAAGCGTAGGTTCCTATGGAGAAGAACGGGCAAGAAGTCCTCGAAGACGCAAACGCATGGCTACCGCTTTAATAACAAAGCTCCAGTGGCTATTGACTTTACACCTCCGGGACAACTCTGGGAGGCGACACCTCGAGAAATTCCATTTCAGCTAATATCGATTATATCGAAAATATAACACTCGCCTGCCTCTACAGGGAAGAAAAACATGAACTTATTGCTTTTGCTGTTTGGTTTTATTTTTGTTTCTCTTCTTTTATTACTGGTACATGAAAGTTTTACGGTGGCAAATAATTTCTTCAAATAACTTGTCTATTGTTGTTTTTTCGTAATTCAGTCCTCTAAATTGTGCTTCTATAGGTTGGCTTTGAATATATTCCAGGAATAGCGCTTAAATTTATTAATTTATCATCAGATTTAGGTTTCATTCAAAACATTTTAAAAGCTACCACCAATCTTAATTGGTTTCTGGAGTATCTAAGTCAGGTACCGGGACATTGCTAAAAATCTAGGGTCCCACATTATGTAGGTAGTTGAAATCTTCTGCCAATTTAGAATAACAAAATTCATTCATTTTTTTTTTTAATCATGATCATCAATAGAATTTTCTCCAATAATGTAGTAAGATCTCATATTTCCACTCTATTCCTTACTTCTCAGGTAACAGCACTTCTAGCTCTAAGCGCGGGCGCAGCATTCGCCAGCACAGGAGCTCTTTACGTCACTGAGAGACTACGGCTTGGACCCCGCGGTGGAACACAACTGGTGGTCAGAGTGGCCGTCAACACACCTGGCAGGAAGAATATTACTGGTATGTGATGTAACTTTATAGATAGGTAAATAAATTTTCGTTCGAAATTGTGAAGGTGGTCTGAAACAAAGTGTTAAAGAAATCTTATCGAAGTGACTGCAATCACACCAACCAGTCTGAAATACAATTTGATTACTAAAATATATATCAGCTCAGTCAAAACACATTCACAAAATTTTGGCTTATCAACGAAATTCTCTTTGTGTCTTTAGATACCTATGACCACTCTGATACCAACAATATGTTCAAACTTACCAGTACCAAGTCTGAATAAATGAATATACTTCTCATTTGTATCGTTCTATTCCTCAACATTAATTGATTAATCTACCACAACATCCATACCTTCTTAAAA
Organism: Xanthia icteritia; assembly: GCA_949128155.2. NCBI lineage: Eukaryota > Metazoa > Arthropoda > Insecta > Lepidoptera > Noctuidae > Xanthia > Xanthia icteritia. The sequence goes on along the minus strand of OX421942.2, from coordinate 5,283,898 downwards.
CCTTAAATCTCATCAGCGTCAGTTCTGTCAATTTTAAGATTTATTAATAGCTACACGAATACTTAATTAACGACGAAGAACGCCAAGATTCTACCAGAAATTTATTCCGAACCTACTTCGAAGAAATCTGTTGAGCAAAATATTTTAATGAAGTTGTGGAGGCGAATTCTTAAGCCGGAATCTTACGTAATTGTGAAAATTAAAGACACCCGAAATTTGTGAGCGCTGATCGCAAAGTTTCGGCCAACTTTCAGTTTGTTGGATATTAATAAGGCTGTAGAGTGATATGTTTATGTTTGTATATGTGTAGGTATAACACATATTAATGCTTCCAAATATAGTTAGCTATTTATATAAAAACTCTAGCTCTTGCCGCGGCTTCATCCGCGTTGAAGTCGAAAATTATCTTGGGATAAAAATTATTTTATGTGTTAATCCAGGTTATAAACTATCTGTGTGCCAAATTTCTTCCGAATCCGTTCAGCCGTTTTTACGTGATTGAGTAACAAACATACAAATATACAAGCATACAAACTTTCACATTTATAATATTAAAATTGGTTTGAATTGAATAAAAAACTAATTAATGTACGAGTAGTTTATTAAGTAAACTAAATGCGGAAGAGACTTGTATATATTTTTTAATACTTTTTAAATACACACATCAACACGGTCTAGGGATATTTTTAAAAAAGCGAATTACTATCAATGTGTTAATTATTTATATGACATGTATACATTTAAAAGATACGTTATTTAATATTCTACCATTTTTTAATAATGGTTAAGGTACTTCGATTAAAATTTCAGGATTTTATGGAAAAAAAATGAAGCATAGACGGAAACTGTATATGAATTAACTTTTAATTTATGAGTAAAAACTGAAAAAAATAGAAAAATCATTTAATTTGTGTTTATAAACTTGAAGTTAGTAGTCTGAGAAAGCGCCCATGATGTTCATAACACATCGGCAACGATTCGGCATGCTCAGAACAAGGTTGTCAATGTCTTGCTGCGGAATATTGTCCCATGTTCTTCTGAGGTGCGCAAAAAGTTGATCTTCTGTAGCCAGATTTTCAGGAACTTCCTTCAGAGCTCTTCTTTGCAGCATATCCCACGCATGCTCAATGGGATTTAGATCTGGCGATTGAGCAGGCCAGTCTAAGGCCCTAACATTGTGTGTATGTAACCAAGCTGCTACCGTTCTCGCCGTGTGTTCCCGGGCATTGTCGTGCATGAGCAGGAAATCTTGCCCCATTTGTGTTCTGTGGAGCAAGATTACGGGCCCCAGCACCTGTTGGACGTATCGTTCTGAAGACGGCTCCATCGTCCAGGAACTCGCCAAACACGCGTCCTTCGTGAATCTGGATGGAAGCCGAACCTGGATTCATCCGTGAACAGCACATTGGACCATTGCTCACGGCCCCAGTCCACGTGGTTCCGAACCCATTCTAATCGTCGTCCACAATTGCCTCTCCGTAAAGGTGGGACCCGGAGTGGTCTACGAGAGCGTAGATTGCTTTCATGCAGTCGGCTTCTTACAGTTTGGTCACTCACAAGCACTTGGTGTTCCACTCGCAGCCTTTGGACCAATTGAGTCGCCGTTGCATTTGGTTGAGCTCGCGCAGTAATTTGCAAAAATCGATCTTGTCTGGGGGTAGTGATGCGACTTGGCCCCCGGTGCCTCTCCGCTACTTCACCTGTGGCACGATAGCGTGTCCACAATCTTGAAATTACATTTTGGTGGGTCCCTATAGCCTCAGCAACATTACGCTGAACAGACCCAGCTTCCAGCATTCCCACAGCTCGTAACATCTCCGCCCTCGTCAAATGTTGGCGTTGCATGGCTACAATACCTCAATTTTAACTTTATCTTTCGTCTAAAAATGAAAAAAAACTGTAACTAAACGTAATTCGTATTGTTTTCAAAATTTCGCACAAATGAAAATTCCCTCTCCTACACATCAAGACATTTTTATGCCACCGAAACAAAAGAATTTTCAAAAATTTTAATTTGGAATTATTCTGAGATAAATTACAAACAAATCGGTGTATGAAAGATTACAATGCGGCCAGTACTTTTCGAGTTATTTAATTGAGTATGAAATATCCCTAGACCGTGTTGATGTGTGTATATGAATACGTAACAACTCACTTATAACGAATTAATTAAAATTAGTAGGATTATATGTATATAATATTGAATATTTGTAATATTATAAATATATTATAGTAGGAAGTAGGATTATGGGAAGAAAAAAATTACACCTGGCTTCTGGAAGACTGACTAATACATTGACTGACATAACTCTGAACGAAATAACAAGAACCAATCCAATCACTAGAAATTAAATTTGACAAGGGTCATTTAAATTCAATAGGCGTTCAAGGATACAGGGTAAGATTGTCAACTACTAATCATAATTCATTAATGTGGCATTGAAGATGCTAGAGCAGTAGTGGTCCAGTGGTAACGGCCGTGACTTACGAGTTGCAGGTCGTGGGTTCGAACCCAAGCACTTTACATTGTGTAAATTATTTCATCACCACTGCTCTCAAAAAAACCGACATGTCCTAGAACCAATAATTTGATGACGATGTTAGATCCGCCTACCCGCACTGGGCCTGCGTGATGGATTACGGCCCGCTCTCTCTCATAAAGAGGCCTGTGTCTGAAAATTATAGACAATGCTAGATTTATCGTGTCCTACGCTTAGGTAAGGTTTCTTCTATAGAAGATTTTATAAAATAAAATTGCCTAAATTTTGCCCTTAAGTACTCTAGTGACGCTGAATCACTTTACATATGTTTATCAATTCAGTAAGGTCTATCTTACCATCTCTAATTTAGGGCAACTTTCTGCATGCCCAGTTTTGCTCAGATCAGCAAAGTAGAATTATTTTTCTTCTTAGTTGTGAAAAATAGCTTCGACGCTTTATCTATATGGGATTTTTCTATCGCACAGTTTGCTGTTTCTAGTGAATTCGACTTCGTAGTTTGAATCTGTCCATCGCTCTTTGGATTTAACAGATTCGAAAAAGTCAGCATTTTTAGAAAACAAATGTAGCTGTAGAGACTGACGAATATATAATGCTAAGGTTGATTTTTTGGATTTGTAAAAACTACATCGTTTTGTCTTAAATTTTCTTGCACTCTCAATATTTTTACTTCAGAGCGAAAGCAGATTTCAACACTATTATACAAAAACATTACACTCCTGTTTAGGCCAGTCGTGTAATAAACAACGATACTTTTGTAAAGAACAGGAATGAGATCTGTGGTAGCTCTTCTTGATGGCATTTCTTGTTTTTCTCTTACTTCTCCACCTATCATAATTATATGGTCAGGAGAGGTTTCAAAGTAGCTAAATCTACCTTTGCTTTGTTTTGCTTGTCATTTAATGTTAACAAAAGTTCCGTATTTTATATTTGTACACCGCGCCGTTAACTGCAAAATATAGAGATCTCTTTACCTATTTTTTATAACACCTATTTTTTACACCTATGTTTAACAAGTAAAAACGTTGACTTTGAATTTTTTAAAGTTTATATTGCCTGTAATTATTGGTATTGTATAGGGTCGCAGCATCATGCTGAGCGATGGCCGTTTTGCGTGAATGTGACGCATATTTTCCCTAAACTTGTTTCTTTTTTAATTTTGTGTTCTTTTTTTGCGTCATGTTTACCGCAAATAAACGTATTTTCTTTCTTTTTTTTTCTTTCTTATTATCAAATTTTTGTTATGTTTTTTTTACTTAATAAATGGGCCACTAACCTACCCATTACTTCTATGAAAGGATTTGAATAGGTGATCTAAATCCTTTCATTCACTAATTTAAACACCTCTCAATATGGTAGACAATTTATTCAAGCAGGTCAGAGTTATTCAGCCGCAATCCAGGTTGAGCTTCTGTTGGAACTATTTCTCGAACATATTCTAAGGCTACCATTTCACCAGAGATGTGCTTAGCTACGTTGCGAGGGATGTGTTTAGATTATGATAAGATTGTTTGATTTTCATAGCTTAGCTACGGTTTAAGACATTTGTTTCTCAAAAGATTACATTAATTACTTACGGAGAAAATACAATAATAAGTAAACAAAATAACCGATTAGCGTTTTTAGTAGGGGAGATGTTAAAAATGTTAGTGGAGATTGTGTATAGTGAGCGAACAAAGCTTGTTTGTTAAGGCACAGTGCGTTTGAATATGCGATAATTGAACAGATACTTTGTTTTAGGATTTCACAAATAAAATGGTGCTTTTCGTAGGGTAAGTAAGAGGGTGTAGGTTATTTAGTTTAGGGTTAGTTTTCGTAGTGTTAGTAAAATTTACTTACTAACAGTACCCTTAGCTAAGCTCTGGTAGAAAAAGATTCAACGAAACTGAATTTTTTTTACACACTCATTGAAGCAATGGACCTCGGCCACCAGCTTCGCTCGCGTGATATCTTTATAAATAATAGCCTATGTTACTCAGTGATAATATAGTATACTACTGGTAAAATATTTTTTTAAATTAGTCCAGTAGTTTTTGAGTTTATTCATTACAAACAAAAATACAAATATGTTGTCTTTATAATATTAGAGTGTAGACAGTAGAAAGAAGAAAAACAGGACGACAAATTGTTTATTCTGCACAAATAAAACGAACATTACAAATACTACAGCCGAAGTCCGGATTCAAAAGAAAATAAATTAAAAGATTTAAAACGAAAAAGACGAAATTAATAAAATTGTTGCCATGTCAGATCAGTCTAGCCAGGTCAGTCTACTAAAATTCACAAATATTACAAAAAAACAACAGGATGCATAAATATTACCCACAAAAAATACAAGAGAAGACACATCTTATCCGCTCTGCTACATCACTTAGCTCTGGTGCTTATAGACACAATAATTTCGTAGCTTAGCTACCTCGCACAGCATTGGTGGAAAGGCACCCTAATTCCAGAACACAATCTAAATCCCTTTCCACTGATGATACATGAATTGTGTATTCAAATTGCACGATTAGTGAGACATTCTCGTTGTCGAGTCCAATTCACGGAGCTGTTTCAATAAGCATTTAAATTGGACTCTGAGCAACAAAGCCGTGTATGTAGAGGTAAATTAGCAATTGACACGAGATAGGAGTTAGGCTGTGGTGATAAGTTATGGTAATGTTGCATTTGTATCTCTAGGAGGAAATCAGGTTGGATGTGAGGAGAGAGTATGTGGTATGGAGAGGAGTTTTGATTATACTTGCATATCATTGTACGCTTGCTAACTCGAAGCAGTGCAAATCGGAGTTTTTGATGGTATCATCGATGAACGTAATATCTATACATCGTATGGACTATTTTGCGTGCAGCGCTCGGCGGCTATAGAACCGGGGCGGTAACAGATGTGGTCATCGTGTTCACGGGATTTTGTTTTCAACTGCTTAGATATGAAGTTCTTCGAGTAATAATATCGTATTCATTTGGCAATGTGAATTGCAAAAGTTACACGAAGTGAGAGAGTTTTATTGGCTAAATAAGGTTTTTTTATAAATTTCGAGTCGTGATGTCCACGTTTTCCTTTTAATTTATTATGTTCATTAATAAGTGCTTACACTGATACAAACACATAACACATAAAAAAAAGTTACAGTCTTATTTCGTGTCGTTAGTGACTAACCTGGTGCCAGAGTTTTAAAGCCGCCCATGGGCCTCCGACTTGACTTCACATGCCTTCGAGAGATCTCTCAGGCATGCCGGCTTCCTCACTATGTTTTCCTTCACTGTTTTAGGATCACCGATAATTATACAAAACGCACATGAATCCGAAAAGTCTGAGGTGCGTGCGTAAAGTTACAGCACAACAGTCACTTAAGGGCGAACACCACAATCATGCAAAAAACAATTAATTAGAGATTTTTTTTAATGTCGTATTAGTCCACTCCCAAAAAGCGTATAACAAATATAATGACTATACTTAGTTAAAGATAGTTTGTAAAACATCTTTACAACAGTCTTTACGAAACCAATTCTCCAAAAACCTCTTCTGAAAACTAATTTACTCTCTACCATTCATTTGATCCATTCTACATTCACCAAATCAAAATACTTAACTATCTGAAGCACCATTCCCGCCACGTTTAACTCCAAATCCTGCCTCAATAAAATGACACTCATTGTATTTCAATTGCTTTCCGAGTGTTTTCTACGGCTGTGCTAGCAATAAACGTAGCAGATTCTATTACCTTCGCAATGCGATTGTATGCTACGAGGAACGTGTGATCCTGGGTTGTGGTGTAAGTTGGAAGATAAAAGTTAATGTTGGATGTCTTATTTAGATTTGTTTGCTCGGAAACAACAATAATTTGAATTTGTTTTAAGTCGGGACAGCCGTTAGTGATCATCGTTAACTTCCTGCGTCAATATTTTTAGATCAGCCTCACTACTTTAAGCTTTTCTATACATGTTCCTTATACTTCTTTTTTCCTTATAAGTTCTTTGTTTATTTAAAGAACCAGCTCTGTCTTCAAAATTTTGCTTTGCAAATCCGCTTAAACTCTTGTTCTAGACTATCAAAATTCCCTTACGGCCATAGTCATAAAAAATAGATATAAAAATGCTGTGTCGTGAATGGGGTTCAATGGGACTTTAGGAGATAAAATTATTTTATGCTATCCTAAATTATTATGTCTCTGATTTATGATGACACTCCGATGACGTAAATCTAGGTACTTTCGATGATGATCATTATCTTTGAGTGGTTTTACATTATGTATGTGTTGTAAGGGTGTTATTTGCTTGACTAATGGAGAAATTGTTATTTATAATTGTAATGTTAGAGCACTGCAAATGCAACAAGTTGTTTGTACTTTGCTCAGTCGTATGACTGAAGAATTTCTTCGTTAACATTGACATAACCACCTATTTTTGTAGTACACCCTCAAAACGGTGTAGATAAACATCGACATGAATTATTTTGAAATGTAATGGGTGATTCATTCGGAGTTACTTTTTCCAAAACTAAAAAAAATATGAATAAAACAAATTTATCGGGTAATCTTTATTATAATACAAAAGAACCATTCCTTACATTTACTTTTTAAAGATTATTTCTTTCAAATGTTGTCCGTAACTGCGATTAAGGTGGTCCATTCTGGAGTTCCAGTTTTCGATGACCCGACCGAGCATTTCCAGTGGTATTTGGCGAATAACGCGAGTAATGTTGGCTTCCAGTTGATCAATCGTACGCGGCTTATCCATATAAACTTTGGACTTTACATAACCCCACAGAAAAAAGTCTAAGGGTGTGATATCACAGGATCTAGGCGGCCAACTGACTGGTCCGAAACGCGAAATTAACTGTTCACCAAATTTTTCTCGCAACAAAGCCATGGTTTCACGTGCTGCGTGGCAAGTGGCGCCGTCTTGTTGGTACCAAAAGTTTTGAAGATGACGGGCTTCAATTTCAGGAAACAAATAGTCCGTTATCATGGTACGATAACGGTCACCATTGACAGTGACGAAAAACGAAAAACGAAAGTCAAAAACGAAGCCGGCCAGAAGGCCGGCTTCGTTTTTGAAGAAATATGGACCGATGATTCCACCACCCCATAAACCACACCAAACTGTTGTTTTATCTGGATGTAATGGTAGCTCTTGAATCTCTTCAGGTTGCTCTTCAGACCAAATACGGCAATTTTGTTTGTTAACATATCCGTTGAGCCAAAAATGTGCCTCATCGCTAAACAAAATTTTCGTTGAAAACAGTGGATTTTCTGCAAGCTTTTCAAGAGCCCAAAGACTAAATCGGTGGCGATTAGGTAGGTCAGTCTGCTTCAATTGTTGCACCAGTTGAATTTTGTATGCTTTGAAACCAAGATCTTTGCGTAAAATACGCCAAGTTGTGGTATACGACAAGCCAAGCTGTTGCGAGCGGCGCCGAATCGATTCTTCGCGATCATTGCGTACACTCTCAGCTACCGCCGTAATGTTTTCTTCAGTGCGAGCTGGATGTGGTCTATTTGGTCGTGTATTGTCTAATAATGAAAATTCCCTTTCAAACTTTTTGATGGTATAGCGAATAGTGCGTTCGGTAGGGCGATTATGTGGACCATATGTTGCTCTAAGTGCACGAAACACATTCCTCGTAGAACGCTGATTTTCGTAATAAAGTTGAATAATTTGTAGGCGTTGTGCCGTGCTTAGTCTTTCCATGATGAAATGTCAAACTATAGTGAATGAAAATATTAGGTTAGGTTGTCATGACTGACGCTTTATCTGTCAAAAAATGCATAGACAAAAAAGTAACTCCAAATGAATCACCCGTTATTATTATTATTGATAGAATCATTTATTATGTTTTCCAATATTTTTGTTTTATAATATTGTATCAATGTGTAGTCATAAAACTTATTAGTTATACATGGGATACTAAATTTTAACTACACATTGGTACATACAGTGTTATGAAACAAAGATTGTAGACAATAAATTGAACTCTTGTCGATGCATAAATCCTTTTGAGGTTGACTGTACTAACCGAAATTGGAACGGTATATTTTGCACACACACACACAGTTTTGCAATCCATCCCACAAATTATTTTAACGCCACTATAATAGATAAAATGTCATTAATAAATATCACCACTTTATTAGACAAAATGTAATTAATAATGAAACATTATTTTTCTCTCGTTACAGTGGAAGTTACAGGGTACAGTGCTGACAATTGCTCAGTCTCCTACACATCGTTCAACAACGAGACCCTGGTCGGGTCTGTGATCAGGTCAGCCAGCGTCCTGGTTCTACCTGAAGGTCTACACAGGACTGATACGCAGAGCGCTTACTTCTGTGCTAATGGTAAGTCAGGACATACAGTCAGTAAATAAGTCAGTGAATGGTTTTTGAATCGAAAATCGCATTTTGATAATTTTTTTTGCAACGAGAACAGTTACTATGAAACTAAGTAAATATTTTGTGCAAAACGAGTATTTTCAATGTACGTAACCTTTACGGAACGTTTTCGTGATATGACCTCAGTCCTTAATGAGTACAACACAGAAGTAATGGTATTCAAGTATACAACACAGAAGTACTGGTATTCAAGTACCTACGTGTAAAGTTGCAATTAGCGTTCTGAACAGTTCTGAGCGAGCAAGCATTTGTTCGCGTGGTAAATAAAAACACTTGAGCGAGCAACCATGTTTGTTCAGTGATGATCGGTTGGACTCGGCGAACGAATGCTTGCTCGCTCATTCTTTCATTGAAAACGATGTCACGGCGAGCGAGCATTCCTTTCTCTCGTTGTAGTGAAAACAGATGTTTTCTGTTTTGAGCGAACATCGGCAGAACAGAAAACATTTTCTCTCAACAAAATATTCGCTCGCGGCTTTGTGAGAACATTGTAAGAGATACTAAAGAATTCTTGACATTATGTCTATGAATAAAATATAAGGTCAATTAGCAAATGTATCAAATAAAATACAGGGCAGGAGAAAGCCGAATCTTTCAAGAAATAGTACAAAACTTACTTTGAATTAACTCTTGTGTGTGCTACATTTTTTAACATTAATCTTGTCCATTTCCATTATTTTTCTTTTAAATCTCTTTAAAATACATGTTTATGTAACTTTTATTCAACATCATTCTTCGGTTACAACAAGACATTCTTTATTACTAATTATTTTTTCCAGAACACCTAGCAGTATCATCCCGAGGTTCCTGGGAATGGCAGTGGGTAGCAGCACCAAGGAATCGAGCAGGATTGGTGCTGGAACTGCGAGCACAAGGAGCGGCACATGTTGCTTTGTCTGCTATACGGGAACCTTCTGACGATATGTACCGAGTTGTGTTTGAGAGGACCAGAGTTTGGATTGCTAAAGGAAAACATGGTGAGTATACAAAACTATTGATTATCCCATAACTTTTATGGATATTAACTAACTTCCAGTTGATCCATCCAGTATTTCAATAGGCTTTAACTCTTTTGTTCAATCTTGACCACGTGAAATTAGACTCTTTTCAACCAAATAAATTGGATAGTGCTAAAACAGAATCATCTATAGTCCTCTTGCCCTGATACTAATTTATTTGGGGTCAGTGCAGTATGTCTTTTTTCTTCCATATTCTTCCATATATCTCTAGGAGCAAGAACAGAACAAAAACTTTTATTAAGTTACTAGTCAATTTTGTAGTCGACTCCACTTGAGTTTTCAATCCCCTCAGAAGAGAAACATAAACCACCAGGTACTCACAACACCACCATTTCTTTCCAGGATATGATGTCCACCTAGCAAGTGCAGAACAAACAGAGAGCGACGAGGACTGCTCCGGCGCCGACTCGTGGTGCGCGTGGTGGGTGTGGTGGGAGGGTGGGCGCTTGTCTGTGGGCAGGGGCGCTGCGCCTTCAGAGAGAAGACTCCTGGTCTGGCCGCTAGCTGCTGATATGAGGATCAAGTTTGTCGGCTTCAGCGCTCTTTGGGGTGATAAGGCTGATTTTAGGTGAGATTTGAGTTAATATAGATATTCAGCATCAATCAATATGCCTAGCCTTTTTCCCAACTATGTTGGGGTCGTCTTCCATGTAAACGATTTCCAGTGCTGATCATGACCCTGCTCATGAATTGACTTATACGAATAGAAAAAACAATGTTGATTATAAAAAAGAACAGCGATGCAAACCAGATACTCGTTGCGCCCAATTTCCTAATGATTAGAGACATGATGCAGCTAAAAAAGCTACCAAAAAACGCATTTTCTTTGGTAGATACAGATACACTTTTGTGATTTGATTTTCTATTTTAACTAACTACTAACGTACGAATACGTATCACTATTTCAGAATCTGGAATTTCAACGAAGAAGCCGGCTTCTCTCAAGTACTTGAACTCGGTCTACCTCATGGCGTGGTCCCTGGATCTGCAAGTGGTACTCTCCTTGTATCTGGCGGTCTACATCTTCCTCTGTACAGTCTTCAAACAGATTCTACAGACCAATGGGCTGAAGTTTGGAGGGACTCGCAGTTGTCTGCTGCTTCGGCCAGCTTGGCACCATTGTTAGCATTGGAACACATACCACATTTGGTTGATGATGCTGAGAGGGAAAGGATTTTGAGGAAGCTGCCTGAACAGGTAATTGAATATGCTACGCTATTCGAATGTTACTTACCTTCAGTATTTTCTTCTATTTCTAATAATCAATCATGTAAGCCTCGTATTAAATGTGTGGGTAAAGTTCCAGAAATCCTGTGACCCTCAATATCCCCCGTTATTGCAGACAATGCGTGCCATCTCAATAATAAGTTAAAATCGTAAAACTAATGACAAAAACTACGGTGTTTTAAAATCTTACACTAGAATAGAAGAATAACAATTCTTATCATTTTTCTCAGGTTCAAGTCTTGTTATCGTTCCGAAAAAGCGACAACTCCTTCAGTGACCACCCAGGAATGAGCAGCCATCTATCAACAATCAAAATACTGGAAATCTTGACGAAAATCCAATCTTACTACCCAGTAGATCCAGAATTGCTCCAAAACATCAAGAAATGGATACAAACGCGACAGAATCTAGACGGATCCTTTACACCTCTGGCTGCAGATAAAGAAGTAGATTACTATCCCGTTGATATCACGAAGTCTAATGGTACTGCGAAGGAGGTTGATGTCAATGAATATTATTATTATGATAAGGATGGTAACATGACGCAAGAAGAAATTGATTGGGAGAGAAGAGTCGAAGTAACGGCGGAGACTTTGGTTGCTTTGCTTGAAGTTGGTGTGGAGAACCAGGTAAGATTAAATTTTTTTACTAATTTTCCGTATACACTTCGTAATCTTTATTAACTTCAAACGCACAATGTGACATTGGCAGCACCTTTATGTCCTATTAATATGGTTTTCGTAGTTCCAGTGTTATCTCTAGACGTGCGGTTACATATATTTTTAACTAATAAAGCCTGTCGTAATTGTTTAACCCAGAACCAAAAGTTCGTTATGGCAAAAAAACAGCACTAAGTTTTTACGATATATATTCAGGTCGATGCAGATGTCGCGAAGAAAGCTCAAAATTACTTGGAACATAACCTTCACAACTTAACGTCACCGGCTGCTCTTGCTGCTACTGTTCTCGCATTGGTCCTTGCGAGGTAATTATATCACTACTTTGCTTTTCAAAATATACTGTGTCCGAAACTTTTCGTAGCGTGTTCCTGAATTATTCGTACTAAAATTGTCTCTAATCACGTGTGGTAATCTAACCTAACATAAATAGAGAAATTAAAACTAATACCCGATTTGTAATAACTATTTCAGGAGTCCAATAGTTCCAGAAGCTTTAGTGATTCTGAGGAATGCATCAACAACTGAAGAAGGTGAGTTTGGATGGCCAGCGCCAAGAAAGGATGCTGCTGATTGGCTTCTAGAAGAAACGTCGAGGAATATCAAAACTACGTCTTATGGTAAGCAAGAATAAATATTGTTGCTTTTAGATGTAATGTATCAAATATTCTTTTTGAGCTTAAAAGCATCAAATCTTAATTCAAAGCAAGACTGCTATTTGTAGTTTTTACTATAGTTTGTCCGGGAACGCTGTTCCGTGCCTTAGGAATGCGCAGTGAGGCGGGGGCAGCGTTGACGAATGAACGGCGGGCGGGACGCCGTGCGCCTTGTCTATCCGCGCACTTACCTAAGGCGCGGAACAGCTGTCTCGGCCAAACTATAATATTTTGAAGTTGAAGTAAACAATCAAGTAAAGAATAACAGGGAATGTGAACCAAAGTGTGTCCAGAAATGTAAGACGACACAAATTCGTAGTGCCGGAACTGCGTTGATCGCACAGCCTGTCCCAAACTGCCATCAAAACAGTCAGCTTCCTTACGTCAATTGTATCGTAGTGGCAGTAATCGGTGACACGTTTGTCTTTTAAGGAAAGTGTTGACATTGCCGCCTTTTGCAGCAGCCGCCGAGGCGACTCCGTGCTTACTAAAAAACCTGGTCATAGCATTCCAAACTGTCAAAAATGTATTATCCTAACCAAACAATTAAATTAATTTTACAGAAGCAGTAACAATGGAACAATACGTGGCCGGTGTACGCGTGCTACTCGCGGCGTGCGCACGCGGCGCTCTCGCTGAAGGAGAGGCCGCTGCACGCTTTCTGTACTACCGCGCCTCTACGCTGCAACGACACCCCAGCCTCGCTTATAGTGCTACTAAGGCAGCCGCGCAATATGCTGCGTTGGCGCATGATAGGTATGAACTGCTTCGCCTACTCTGTTTTCTAACTGAAAGAGCATATTACAGTATAGCAGAGTTTATGCAAGAGGACGATTTTCTTCATTTTTGAGATAGCAATGTTGTATTTTTGAAATGTTATTGTAATTTAATGTATTTTTTTGGAATTTTAATTTGGAATTGAAATTTTTAATGACAGTAATTCATATTTTTATTGACTAATTTATTTAATGACTACTTTGACATTCAATTGTATCCAAAAAATATGCTTATTGAATTGTAATTATACGGCTTATGCACCATCTCTTCCTACCAATTTGTACGCCACGATATGCGGCTGAACATGATAGAACTTTTCTGTATCCCATTACTATCCTGCATGCAATATACACCATGTTTAAATAAATAAAATTTACTTACTTACTTACTAAAATGCTGAACATGCTCAGAATGTCAGCGGATTGTTTGTAATGGCCGTTCTCGCCAGGACCGCCCTTATGCGCTGTTAATTGAGCTCAGCTTTTGGACAAAAGTTGTTAAAGTTGCAGCAAAAAGTGACCACTTTTTTCTGCTGGCATTTTTTTCTATGATTTTTGGGAAATTTAGCGTAAACTTTCACTTCGAGGTGTCAAAATATAATTTAGGTCCTTATTTACGCACCGTAGAAACGAACTTGTTATTTTTAGATTAATTTCCTTTATGACAGAAACATTCATCATGAATCATGGGAGATATTCTATGAAATAATAATATTAATCCGTTCTGTATTAAAGGCATCGAGCTCTCACAGTATCGCTGGCAACAGCTGGAATGGAATTAACAGACACTCTAGAGCTGCGTGCTCGCACTCCACCGCGACCACTACAGCTACCAGGCTTACCTACTAAAGTGTTCGTCTATGCTACGGGCGCTGGCTGTGCTACTGTTCAGGTACTTTTATTTTGTCCTACTAAAATAAAAATGATTTTTTGTAGTAGGAACATATTGGGTGGCGTTATGGAGTCTTATCTCTCAGTCAGATAGTCGACTGTAAAGATATACTTACGTTGTTTATAGTGGATATTATGCTGTCGGTGTCTGAAACTGATAATAACAACCGCCTCCTTTTTTAAAGTCTCTTAAAAAACCCCCATGTACCAAAACCTTCTTCTTATTCAAACAATCTTTTGTCACATTTCAGGGTACAATAACTTATTCAACTTACACACCGAAACCCGAAAATGCTCTGTTAAACATCCAAGCTGCTATTATTGAAGAGATTCGTCCTGAGAGAAGTAGCATCGAAGACCTGCAAGGAAATCTACCTACTCTGATCATCAAGACTTGTTTCAAGTAAGCTTTTTTCTGGCTGTTTTATAGTATCACAACATTTTTCAAGTTAATCAGATAAGAAATTCGGGTAAACTTTCATTCAAACAATTTTTGATTATTTTTTCAGATGGAAAGGCAAGGAACGTTCAGGCATTCTTCGGCTCGAATCGTCACTATTCTCTGGCTATGAGCTACATTCAGTAAACCCAGTTGTATTGGATGGTGCTACTTTTGCTGACTTACACTATGGATCCAGAGGAGAATCTGTGTGGTTCGTGTTTGCTAATGTAAGTGTTAAAATCTTTACAATGATCCAATAATAGCTATACTTTGGAAACACAATTTTGCTCACATTTCTGATAATTCTTTACAGATCAGTTCCACCTGCCCTGTCTGCGTGACTTACGAAGTACGATCAAAATTCGTCATCACTAGCCTAAGACCAGCATTTGCCAAAATATATCCTTCAACTCGACCAGACCTTGCCGTCGAAACATTCTTCCACGCCAGACCAGGAAGCCCTCTCCTCAGAGGAATCACCGACGATGACTTTATTACATGGTTCGATAAAACTGAACTAGCTAGCCTCAAAACAAATGCAAATATTGATAATATTTGCGAGTGCGGACGCATTTGCAGCAGAGATTACGAATTTAGGAAGAACTATGATGATCATACTGAAGGTACTAGTACTACGGAAAATGTAGGTACTACTTCCACTACAACAGATAGTACAACAGAAAGTACTACAGTGACTACCACAGAACCCTCATCAACTGAAGAAACTGCTACTACTGAAACCAGTACAACAACTAGAACAACCGATGCTGTTACACATGAAACTACTATAATAGATCAAACCTCAACAGACAATTCTACTATAATCAAAATCGAGAGTATTGATGACCCAATTATAATTCCAACAGTAACTTACGTAAATACAACTGAGATCAAAGATGTTAATAATGACATAGGACTTTTACTGCCAAAGATAAATGGAGAACTCATCGTACCAAAGTCAGTATTGCCAAAGCTGCCAAAGAAAGAGGAAATTAAGAAAAAACCACTACCTAGAAGAAAGGGAACTCTAAAAGCAACGTATGGGGATAAACATGAAAAGTTCTTTTTAAAGTTGAAAGAAATTGAAAGCACAATTTCGACTACTACAACTGCTGCTTCTACAACTGCATCTGCAATTTCTACTACTACAGACATTGTAAAGGCAACTACGGAAAAAGCCCAAGTAATCCTTAGCAAAGAAAAAGTATCAACGCCCATAATAATGGAAAAATCACTGCAAAAAGTCGTTCTTGAAAAAACAGATGTTGCAATGCCGCTCATTCCAGTTAACATGGTAATTAATGTAACACAAAGGCAAAGTGAAATTCATACCAATAGTTCATTGGCAAATATCACAAAAGTAAACAATAACACTTCTACGAAAAACAAAACTTCTGTAACATTTACTCCAATAACACACAATGATATCACGACTGTAAATCCGATCAAAACAATGATACCTGTTGCTTTTCTTCATCCTGAAACTGCTATTCCTCACACAATAACAGCAATTACCAATTACAATATCAAATCGATACACTACAGAACAAAGAAACCGAAAGCTATCACTCAAATCAAAAAACCTTTAATTAACACGATTCACAATGCTACAAAATACAACAAAAGTGAAGGTAACGATTCTGATATAATAAACAAAACGAAAAAGAAAACAATGATTCCTCAAAAGTACAATGCCAAAACAATGAAGTCTATAAACAAAGAAATACACAAAATACCGCCAACGCCAATTTCCGAAACTTCAAAGACGTTGTCGGAAGCAGTCAAATATGATATCGCCCCTGAAAATAAGGGTGGTTTCGAAATATTAGACAAGAACAATTTATGGGAATTACTAAAAGAAGGTTCTGATAACGATCCTTCAAAACTAGAGGAAAATCTACATGTTCATAACAGACTAAATATGTTAGGACAAAACATGTCTAATGTAGATGATAACCGTTCATTATAAACTTTATTGTTATATAATGTATAAGATACAAAGACTTCAGTATAAATATTTTTGTAACACAGTATGCCACTTGAAACCTGTAATTAATGTTGAACATGGGTTTAGCGGGAAGTGCATGGTTTTGAAATAGAAATGTTATTTGTTTTATCTCGTTAAACTCTGCATCTTGCATTATCTTCTTCAATCGCTCCTTCATTACTGAGGATCGTGGTCACTGGACCCCTATAAGCGGACAATCTGCCAACATCGACTCCGGTCCAAACTTGCCATCACCACCTGCTAAAATTTGCTTGAGGACGTAGTTCTTTTTCTGCTACTCCCCTTCGCATGCATCTTGCATTATCTAGCAGAAATGAACAGGAAATTATAAATTAACAATTTTGGATTTCTTGGAATCAATTATGATTTACTAAGTTATGTCAAGTTTATTTCCGGAGCTGATGTGCATTTTTTCTGTCAAATTATTTTTATTTTGAGACTATATTTCTCATTCAAAATAACGTACATTCCGACACACCCATCTTCATCTACAATCAAATTGTTGATAATCTCGAACACGATTCCTAAAGCACTTTTTATTGTTGATTGTTAGAATGTATTGCACTCATCTGAATGATTCGAGTGAACGATTGTGTGAGCTGTAAATATTATGTGTAAGCTAACTATTGACTAAGGAAAGCGCTGTGACCTATGACTTCTATTATATGTGTGACTTCTTTGCTCAAAAGCAAAGTTTTTGGTTCCCTGCCCCTAGAAATATAGCCGAAGTACCTATTTACCGGCTTCGTAGTCTCAAATGGAATGTAAACAGTAGTTTAGAGTAAGTTATACTGAGTCAATCTTTATTAGTTGGATTTTTGCTTCAATTTAGATGCTATATAACTTTAGGAGAGCTAGATATGCTGTGTTTAGTGTACATTTTGGGCTGCCAATAATATTAAGTTTTTTTACTTGTAATTTGATCAATTCCTCTGACTCTGAGAATTAAAGTACCACAATGTAGTTTTTCGTATTACTAACAAAATAAAGAACACCAATTTATAATACTGACCCCTTACTAAAGAACGACTGCACTTCAGAAAATGATCTCTTTCCTTTCTTTGTTATTTTTTCCTTCTCGGAAATTCCCATGGTTGTAAAGGTAGCCCTAATATTATTAGAATAGTGAATCCTAATTTCTCTAATGTAAATAGGATCTCTAATTGCCAAAATAATCGTTTACCCCCTAGTATATATAGTGGTACTAGTGATTTAGATATGTAATTGTAATGCTAAAGCCCCAGAATTTCCATCCGTCTATCGTCTTCTGTATCTATTGTATGTAAAACGTAGTTCTAGTAGCTGTCTAGATGTGTTTATGTTGTGTCCAGGGATTGTGAATCAATGACTTGTTGCAAATTTTTCCTTACGCTTTTTTCATCATTGATGCTTCCTTTCATAGCGACATCTCTTGGAGGTTAATGATTTCAGCGTGACTAATATCTGTGGGCAAGAGAGCGTCCCCCTAGCGTTGAACAAGCATGTCCGTACTGTTGTTTACATACTCTTTTCTATCTTTTAGCTGTCAGCAACGATAGGTAGATGGCGCTGATAAAATGATGCAATACAAAAGTAACCATATTCTTTGCCACATCGTCATTGCATCGTCAAAGTTTTAATAACACAACAAGTTAAAGCTTCACAATACCATGTTCCTGTAGTTCTTTAGATTTCAATTTCGTATGACTGTATGCATGAACTGATCTTACTTGAGAATTTGTGTAGTACTTACCACCTATTACTAAAACTTTAACGTCAATATTAAGGCTATTTGACTCAATAGCCTGCAGATTAAAATGATTATATTTACTACTTTAGTCCTTCCTTAGTAAATTTATTTTTTTAACTATTTCTAATTTGCTGTTAGTCAGACCTTCCTGACTCATCTCTTGTATTCTCCCTCTACCTATTACTAAGAATAGCTAAAACGTCTTGTCTCATTTTCTATGTACTTACAAAATTACCTTTTTATTGTAAATATAAGATAATATTTCACGTATAGCTTTTTTTATTGTATCTTGTAAGTAAAATATTTTAGGCGTTGCACCGATGCGTCCCTAAAAGTGACCCTGGTGTCTCTTGTTAGAATTACAATCAAATGTATAGTACCATCCCCTTATTCAAAAGTGGTCTCTCAGAAATGTAAAATGGTATGTCATCCATGATTACGGATCATTTCATTTACCTGTAAAAAACATCGCAAAGTTAAGAAAGCCCAAACCAATTAAATTTCAAATCAAATGCACTGTCACATCTCATAATATTTATATCAATATTTTTAAAATTGCAGGTTGCTGGATAGTTAACATGAGATATGACAGCAGACAGCTGATTTGAATTGAATTGTTTTCTTTCGAAATCAGTGTTGATTTTATTTATTCTAGCATTTCCAACAGATTTTTAAAATAGGCAAGCGCCTTTAAGAGCTAAAGTCCGCTCCACCGCAGAAACCCATTTGATGCGGCGCTAGTGTCTTCGTCATTGCATGAAAAAAATGTAGTTCCACAATTTTCCGCGGGCCTTCTTTCGTGGCGCGCACTCTACGTATTTTCTCTTTTATAACTGACGATTGCATTTTCTGATGGAATTTCAGGACAACAACGGAATGCAACCAAGTTCTTATGAATAAGAGGAAGCTAAAAATAAATTAAGCACGATTTAAATGTATAAATGTAAGGTTGTATGATAAATAGGTGCTTGCGCGGTGGATACACGTCAATTTTTCGATATTATGTATAAAAAGATCTCATTTCGAATGTATAAGGTTATAGTTTTAAATGTTTGTGCTTAAAGAGTAAGCTAGTCATTCATTAAGTAAAACCTCGATGTACTGAAACGGATTAGATATAGGAAGAAATAAATAATAATACATTATGTTTTGTTTTTATTTACCTACATAACATCACGCCTGTATTAGGAAAGGTAAATCACAGGTGTACTGATAGTACACCCACAATTTCCGCCAGTTATGATTGTATAGATGGCGAGCCTTTTGCCATCAACCAGGCACAAATCCAGACTCCGGGCTGCTACTGAGTAATTCCAGATGGATAAGCCTGGGAATTGAACCCAACGAAATCATGCTAAGCAGTAGCGCTTGCCGCCACTAGACTAACTAAGCAATCAGTGAGTTTTATTTACCTATGATAACAACATTTTTGTAAGGACAGTCGGCCTATGAAAACGTCGATAAAATCTTGCCAAAAACAAGGTACGATTGGTGATAACAGAAATGATATGGCAAGAAAGAACGAAAACCAAATCAAAACAGAATTTGACACGAGTTTGATGTAGGTACATATGTCGTAGGATGATTTGATAAGTCGAATTTTGGCGAAAACCCTAGGGATATTGCGAAAACATGGATAATTAGATATTATAGTGAAAACATTTCTGCAAGCAACTTGGAAGTAGCGCTCGCTGGGCGTAGAAATGTTTTCACCATTGACTAATTATCTAGTCGCAGGCGCAAATTGTATGGATTCGTCATATTGAACTGGGTGATATAGATTAGGTTAGGTTAGAACTGTGACCAACCACGCGCGAGACGATCAAGCGAAGCAAGCGGTGGCTAGCGCTACTCCCAAGTTGCTAGCAGAAATGTTTTCACCATTGACTAATTATCTAGTCGCAGGCGCAGATTGTATGATTCGTCATATTGAACTGGGTGAAATAGGTTAGGTTAGAACTGTGACCAACCATGCGCGAGACGAGCAAGCGGTGGCTAGCGCTACTCCCAAGTTGCTAGTAGAAATGTTTTCACCATTGTCTAATTATCTAGTCGCAGGCGCAGATTGTGATTCGTCATATTGAACTGGGTGAAATAGATTAGGTTAGGTTAGAACTGTGACCAACCACGCGCGAGACGAGCAAGCGAAGAAAGCGGTGGCTAGCGCTACTCCCAAGGTGCTAGCAGAAATGTTTTCACCATTGTCTAATTATCCATGTTTTAGTAATATCGCTAGGGTTTTCGCGAAAATTCGAATTATCAAATCACCCTAAGACACAAAAATTTAACAGTTAAATAAAATTTTAACTTATTCCACCATCACTCATTTTACTATAGGAAAGTTGGTTGAACAACACTTATTTGATTTCAACTGTCGGACTTTCAAGGAGCAAGGATTATTCAGTAATGATTAATGTTTCGAACCAGGTTAAGTAGCATTCCTGTGTCAATATAGCCTGCCACAGCAAAGTGGAACTTATAGACAAACTTTTGGTATACAAATATTCAAATGGAGAGTGTTTCATCGCTGCTTTGACATCACATCACGAATGTTTGCCCCCAAGGGTTAGAGGCGTAGATATAGCAGACTCATATTTTACCAGTTATGTTTCATTCATTCAGCCGAAAGACGTCCACTGCTGGATATAGGCCTCCCTCAAGCATCGCCACATCGACCGGTTCTGCGTATCTCGCATCCAGCGGTTTCCGCGACCTTAGCAAGGCCATCCGACCACCAGTTATGTTTAAGTCCTATGTAGGAGACGAGCCTGTTGCCAATCTGGCACAAATTCAGACTCCGGGCTGCTACTGAGAAATTCCTGATAGAAAATCGCAATAAGACCTTGCCAGACCTGGGAATCGATCTCAAGACCTCATGCTCAGTTACAGTCAATCTGTATCATCCCACCGCTGGAGAAAAAACAAAAGCTTTAGAATTTCAGTCATTTCAGTGATGAGCTAATGCGGATAATTACTTGTAGGTATATTTTGTCCAGCTCTTGCCAGACAAGTCAATTAAATATAGGAGTACTGATAATGCGACATATTTGTCAAAAACTGACAAAGTTGTCAGATTTTCTTGACAGGTGTTGATTATAACAGAAAACTATGAAATAAACTTACAAAATTGTTGGATTGATGGATTGCCTGTCAGTTTTATTAAAGGAAGTGTATGTTGTGAGTTCCGCTAGCGGCACTATATCCCTGTCGGATAAAGTGCCGCTATTTGGGGCATATTTGTAGTGCTGCCTCGGCCCGGCTAAAGTGCCGTAAGCATTGCATTGTCACCGTCACTATCACTTGTTATTTTGTTTTTGAGGAAAGACTAACATTAATTTCTTTCATCTATAGCCGGCTAATCTTAAGTGTAGCCATAACCGCTTGGCTTAGCAAATGAAAATGGCTGAAAGGTAGGTTAGGTTAGGTTAGAACTGTGATCACACAACGCACGTGCCGAGCGAGTGAAGCGAGCGGTGCCGCGGCAGCCCGTCTGTTTGGGTACAAGAAATGTAACGTTTTGGGGATGTGGTGTTTTACAGCGCACTAACCTCAACAATCAAACAAAATAACAAGTGACATTGACAGTGACAATGAAAATGCAATGCTTCCGGCACTTTAGCCGGGCCAAGACAGCGCTACTAATATGCCGCAAATAGCGGCACTTTATCCGACAGGGACAAAATGCCGCTAGCGGCCCTCTATATACTTCCTTAAATAAACGCCTGGCGTTACAAAACGCACTGAAAACACCTCAACTTTAAACTATTACAGGATCTACAAGGTCAAATCAAGAGACGCTAGTCTCTAGATTGAAGGTGATGAAAAACCTTATTCTTTCAATGTAGCCTGCAAAAATCAAAATAATTACGAGAGCTATAATGAATTGATGTTTTAAATTATTATAATTTTGTAAATATGTATCATAATTGCCGTGTATTGAATTTTGATCAACATACGACGTGAAACAGCGCTGCAATTTGCAATATAAGAGAAAACGAAAGAAATTTTAAATTTTGCGGGCTACCTTGGCGTATCCCCCTCCAAGTCTTCGTATCTCGTCGAATAAAACAATAAGTACACCTTTCATACAATTGTCTACTTACAATTGAATTACTGTTCCATTCTCGAAATAAATCTTATTTGTTCTTCACAAATATCGAAAATTACATAAACGATTCTTTGATTCGCTGAGCTTGTAATGTTTGTTATTTATTTATTCATCAGGTTGATTCTTTTGTTTCATTTACCTACTGTTGACTCGTACTCGAGCTCGTGGAGGGGCTCGTGGCTAAATGATAACAGCCGCACGGGTCGATCGAAGGTCAAGCTACGCTTGCCGCGGTTGGTTCGTGGATGGGTGACCGTCTATTACATATCGAGACCAGTACCTAGACAGTGCCTCGGAAAGTACGTGAAGCCATTGGTATCGGCTGTCATTCCTAGATCTCTGACAGTCGTTCCGGGTAGTCTGAAGCCCAAAAGTCTGACAGTCTTACAAAGGGATATCGTCATCGTGTTACCCAGGAAATGAGTTGTGGAGGTCAGAAGGCAGTCGCTCCATGTAAAATACTGGTATTCAGTTGCTGCAGCTGAATACCAGTCATCTGGTTAGACTGGAAGCCGACCCCAACATAGTCAATTGTGACTATTGACCACTTAAACTATTGTTTAAGGTTTTGACAACATTCTGTAAAACTTGAAATCGTGATATTATATTTAGAGAATACCTGTATACTATAGAATTTGGTGATCAAAATAGTTTTAGAAGTAGATTAAGTTTATCCGCCACATCAAAAGCACCGGCTTTGGGAATTTAGCCTTAGGCGCTTTTGAGAGGAATCTTCGAACTTATATCGTAATTTATGCTTCTAACAATAGGTACGTCCCGAATACAGGAGTATTGTCTTCAACAAGTTATCAACAAAACCCTCTTTAGTTGGAGCTTCTTAGCTATTAACCTATTATACTATACAACCTCGTAAAGTCCATATCTCGACGGTAAGATGGGGGTGTGTCGCGGACTATATCCCACATCTAATCCCCCAAAAAATGGAGCCCTAGTGACCTCTGCGCTGCTACCGACGATGCTGTGGGGGTAGCGAAGGTTTGGGTTAACAAAATAAAATACACAGTCGTACCGCTTGCCACACGATAAAGAAGAAAATTGAACTATTTTCGATAAACAGTACTGGCTCGTAATGGTCTTCTGACTTGATTCCTTGTCCATGATTAGGTATTGATGAAGTCATAGGGTTTTAGAGCGTACAAGTTAGTAACAGTATATATTTTCAATTAATTTATATTTTACCATCTTTCAGAAGTCAATTACGTAATGCAGCAATTATTATGTTGTCACGAGTTTGTAGTTTGATAGTTTTTGTCATTAGTTAATTTTCTTTCACAAACTCTATATTTCCTTTGTTGAAAAATAATTGAAACAAATGAATTCATTTTTTTTTTCCTTTTTTCTAGGTACCAACAACAATAAAACAAACAAATTAATATTACATTTTATCAATTGCTTTTATTCATAACATTACAATGATATTTGATCCGTAAAGGTACATTGTTATTTTGAATTTCTATGACTTAATGACTCTTAGGTAAAACGAAGAATGGGAATTGTTTAAATATCTAAATAGAATAAGATAAAATACTGTTTACAACATGTTTACTTGAACTTTGAACTGTGAAAAAAATAAATAAATAATTCAATAAATAAACAATTCAATAAAAATAAATATACTTACAAATAAAAACCGAATCAGTCAAGACGCAAACTCGTGAGTCTTTACGTTAGAAATAGGGTTACATACGCGTTATAATTATGATAAGATTTACTGGGAATGTGGTACTTAAACGTTTAAAACTGGTAACAGTAATCACGAACATTGATTTAAATGACATGGTTATTAATATGGATCCCGAGACTGTTGCACTCCTCATCTCCTTCTGGCGTAGGACAGCCAGGCGGGTAAGTCCGGCTTCTGAAAAAGAAAATTAGTTTATTTTATAAACTTTATTTCAGTGTTTTTAGTTTTGGTGGACTAGCCCAGTTTTCTGCAGGGCTAGGTAGCATTTCAGTCAAGGAAAAAGCAAACAGGACATATTCCAATCACAACATTTAATTTTAAATGTAAATAAGTGATATCGCTGAAGAGATTTTCGTATCTAGAGAGTAGTTTATTCATTTAATAAATTCCAGTCCAAATATTATTACGAAACCAATATTAGAATAATAAATTTTATTGGAGAGTGCAGGACTGTGCGCTTACTTTAGATTAATTAAAATATTTTATTTGTTTATCTTTATTGTATTAATTATATTTTCAAGCTATGGTCATGGTAATGAAATCTTGAAACCCTGTAATAATGCTGGTGTGAAACAATTAAGATTTAACGACCTTTACCACAAGCTTTATTGAAATTCAATAAATTCAAACACTTAGCACCCCTACTATTGTTTGTTATAAATTAATTGTTAGTCGACGTGAAATAATTACTAAAATTGATAATTTATTTGTTTATTGAACTTTATTTTTGAAGTTCAATAAATAAATTATTTTCTTAATGTCGTTTATTTATTTGTCGTTATACAAGGTGTTTTTTTTACATACTATAACTGTAGGGTATGGATGAAACCATATCAAAGAATCAACTGGCATATGTTTATTCTCTTTTTTCATTTTTCATTCATATAATTCGACAAAGTCACGATTATTTATGTAAAAAAAAATTAGGTGAAATATAAAAAATAAAAAACTAGAGATGCCGCGAATACTCGCTATTATTCGGTATTCGGCATTACTCGATTTTTTTTTTGTTATTCGTCGAATAACGAATAATAGTGTGTATTATTCGACATTCGGTGAATAGTTGTCTAAATAAAAATAAACTTTTAATGAACAGAAAAACTATAGACTAAAAATAATTAAACTTTTATTAATCTTTAAAAACAAAACACACGTAGTATTACTATCGCGAATATAAAAAGTTTGCCAAAAATCAGTCATGTTGAAGTTAATAGTCTAAGTCTCAAGTCTTTTTAATTAATAATTTAATATTTAAAGTCCATAATGGGCAGATTGTGGTGCAGAAAAACATAATTATTTGAGAATAAATAAACTTTTTTTTATATTCCTTCCTATTCGCCATAAGGAATGGCGATTAATCGGTATTCGACTATTCGCTATAACAGCTATTCGCAGCATCTCTAAAAAAAAGATTTAATTCAGACAATTTGTGTTCATAAAAAGAAAATATGACAACGTCGCATTTCCTTAGCTTTAAATATGAATGATTTACTCGTACTTATCAATGAAACTTAGATACACACATCGAGAATCTAGTAGTAAGTTATCTTAAAATAATAAAAAAATAATTTATATTTTGTTGTATGCTGTTAATTCTTTGACATGGTCTATTAATACTCTAGAGTTATGGGATATAAAAAAATCACCTTGTATAATATCTCTCCCCCATAGGGGGCGAGCCTATTGCCATTAACTTGGCACAAATCCAGACTCCGGGCTGCTACTGAGAAATTTCAGATGAAAAACCCAATAATATTTTGCCCGACCCGGGAGTCAAACCCAGCAGCTCATGTTCAGCAATAGCGGTTGCTACTACTACACCAAAGAGGCACCAACATAAATCTAGTAAAAAATCAACAAGTTCCACCACAATCAAAATTTCATAGTAGGATCTACAAGCCTCCAATAATCAAATATAACGATGCGAATAAATCCTTATATTGAAAGCTTTGAGATGCAATATTGACCGTTATTCTTCATATTGTATATGAAATAACCGCATAAAATCCTACATGAGACGATTGCACTATAAAAGGATTGAATAGGAATTTAAAATGAGAAATTCACATCGAAAAGTGCTTTGATAACCATTATTGGAACGTTGATACTTTTTACTCTTTAGGGTTTTTTATAAAGGAAATTAACAAATTCAGACCTGCCAAGCTATATCGGCCGTATTGTACCAAGAGCTCCTGAGTTTACACACACATTCACAGCGTAATTTTACACTTGGTAATCACAAGTAAAGCGCGCGTCGTTTCGTAAGATAACAAACTCTAACTCAAACTCAAAGCATTTATTTCAATTAAACAATTCACAGGCACATTTGACTTGTCAAATAGTTGCTCAGTTAGTCAGAAAGTTGAAGCTAGTTGCCATTGCAAAACGTAGATCTCTATGGAGAAGAACGGGCAAGAAACTCCAAGGACAGTCTTTTAAATATAGATATTACAAAATCCTGGGTACATTATTCTTGTTGCAATGTACAAAAAATAATCAAAATATAAGATTAAAAATAAGCCCTGGTAGGACGTAACATAACGAGTGGATCAGCACCATCCAGCGCAACCACTTTGTAGGGAACCGAATGATCCAACACACTTGCCACCATCAACGAGACATTTAAGTGAGCATGACATACTTTCAACTGCCATGCTCTTTCAAGTCGACATACATCTTAATAACATAATAAACGGCTCCATGGTACCTACCCACATTAACAAAAAAAATAAAAATGCTTCTAAATTATACAAAACTAGAGTTTTTTTTTAATTCAATTAATCTCTCAAATATATTGTATATTTGAGAGATTAATTGAATTTAAAAAATCGTTTTCTGCGATCCCGGTGCGTAGAATTCACAGGCATTATCTCGTGTTAATTTTATATTCTGTTGTCCATTTTGACAGATAAAAGAATTGTGCCGTAGTTTGTCGGTAATCTGGGCTGGTACTTTTCTTGTTTTGGAAATTATAAAATAACTTCTCCCGCTCTGGGCGAAGCAGGAGGGCGTGTCAGACTCTTACTGACTAAAACCCACCCGTGTTCCTTCAGTTGCCTGTATATTGCCAGGGGCCACGGTATCCCTTTCGGACTTTCCCGCGACCCCGGCAGGCATCAGCCCTAGCGGACCCCGTCAGTTGTGCTGACATCTCTTTGAGGCGCGCGTGGGACAAAACGCGCCGTCAACCTGAGCCAGGTCCTTACCGGACGGTGAGCTAATCTCGGCTGATCTTTACATATTAATATTGTGTTAATATCATAAATAAAAGGTTTTCTCATTTATTTTTCCTCTTTACCTGCCTCAATTTCCTTTGATAGTGTATGTTACGGAAACAGACGGAAGTTGTTGGAACAAAAAGTTTTTGATCAACAATTTGATCGTAAAACGAGAGTGGGGTGTAAGCCCACATTCAGCCTGTAAATTTCCCAGTATATAGGATTAAGGTGTATTTTTATGGTCATTAAATTTTCCGCTTTTCCTGCCACAATTGATCATCCTATGCCAAATTGACAGTTTGTGATACATAAATGTCAAAATTAAAAATGATTTTATCACTGGTGTAGGCACACATTTAGCCTGTAAATTCCCCAACATAGGTTATATTTTCATAAAAAGAGAAACAGACTTGAATTTCCTGAAATTTCTAACACACAGTACAATAACTTGGCAGGTCTGAACATAGGCTCTGTGAACTTTCGCGCATGTTCTCTCACTCGCCCCATGTCACCATTTGGTTCCTAAAAAAATGTTGTTACGAAGCCTTCTGCGCGAAGTTCGGAACTGTCAAGTTATATCGGCCGTATTGTAAGTACCTAAGTCTGTAGTCTAGAAATTAAGTTGCAGGCTGATTTTAAGTTTTGCTACATAAATATTAAAGCTTAAATTCATTTTATCTCAAAGCGCTAATTGTCAACACTTAATTATATTAACACTTAAGTACTTACACAATATTTACACGACACAGAGACTCGTTTGTTTAGGCCTCTTTATTAATTCACGAAAGCAACACCAAAGGTAAAAAGATCAAATGGAAACGAAGGACATTGAACAACTAGGGCTTAATTAATAAATTATGTTTGGCAATGAACAGTCATTTAAATTTAATTTCTAAGGTTTCAGCTGTAGAGTTTTAAGTCGGAATATCGCCCTATTTTGTTGAGATAACTAAAGTTAATTTCATTTAATCGCCCTCTCAACTGAGGGTTCCAAATTTAAATTATTAAATTTATAGCATGAAATAGTGTTTTCGTAAAAGTATCTCGAATTTTCAAATAGTTCTTGGATAGGGTTCTCTAGTTGGAACTACGGAACCTACCAATTTGGTAGAAATAGGTGCTGTTAAGTGGTGAACTTTATCAAGTTAAGTG
Source organism: Xanthia icteritia (assembly GCA_949128155.2). Lineage (NCBI taxonomy): Eukaryota > Metazoa > Arthropoda > Insecta > Lepidoptera > Noctuidae > Xanthia > Xanthia icteritia. Next base: position 5,255,397 of record OX421942.2, on the reverse strand, counting down.
TGCTTCAACTGATTAAACTTGTTATTGGGTTACACGTCTGTAAGTGATTTAGGAATCACTTGACTTTGGTATATTGTCCTCGTGTGTATGAAATATAATATGTCTTGTAAAGAATGTTGGTCGAGGTGGTCGAGAAGACTTATATTACGCGTAAATCATAACATGATCTATTCTTGAAGTATAAACAATACTTTTCTGACTACCATTAGGGTATTGATTTCGTGGTTATCGACCGAAAGAATGTGACCGTGGGACATGTGATATGGGGTCATTTGAGTTAAATATATTTTTCGGGATATTATAGTGTATTTTATTTACCTACGATTATAGTAAGCTGTGGTGTGTGTGGTGTGGTTATGTAAATATATGCGAATGTTGTGAACGTTTTTATGTAGGTATTTATCTATTATAATTATATTTAAAAAAATATCTGGTCTCATTCGTTGGCGATCTTATAGTAAATAAATAAATGAAACTGTAATTTTTATTTTACTGAAAGGTCAATTAAATAATCGGATTTCGTAGAGGATCGCTTTCGATGAGATGAAAAGTCAGATTGATATAAATATAATCGACAGGCATATTATTGTATACTGTCAGATGTAAAGGTTACTAAATTACAAAAGGGATCAATTGTTTCCTTCCTGGGATTTGAACCCAAACATATAACTCGTATAGTGTCGCTCTACTTTTATACCTGGAGTAGCCCATTGGTTAAAGCCAACGGAGGTGCCATTAATGTTAATGGTTTTGATCTTGAAAGTAGATTGGTACTCTTTTTGCACAACATCAAAAAGGGCTCCATAGATTTCATTAGGATTCTCGTGTTCTACTATAGATGGTGTAATTCTAAATCTAATCTATTCTTAATCAATCACTACCTACTGCTTGGCAGACAGGAGAATGCTCTTGATTATCTTTTTGAACGAATTCTCTCAGTTATCTTCGACACCAACCTACCTAACACCTACTGTAGAAAAACTAAGGCCGAGCCTTATAAACGTAAAACCCCATTCATGCAAGTTTCTTGCCTTGTCTTCTTGTTGCTGTATTTAAAAGAAGAGTGAAAGTACACTATCTTTCCACTTCCTCATAGTTGCATAGTTATTTTAAATTACTTTATAATTATATACAATATGAAAAAAAAAACCTGCCATAGGTACTGCAATAAAATGTTATTGCAGTACCTATGGCAGGTTTTTTTTCTTTATCTCATTTATTATGTAAATAATTTTAGGTAATGACCTAAAACTAATATAAATTTAACTATTATTGAAAATAAAAAAGTGATTGCTATTTAAAAATCACATTTTTAGTACCAAAATTACCACTTAAATTGAAAATTTTCAACAGGGGTCATACGTTATGGCTTGTAGTTACCCGATAAAAATCCCCATTGAAAAAAAATTAGACGATTTTTTTTTTCCCTGAAATTTACCACATAAATAGATTCTCAGTACGATACCTAACTACACCTTCACGGCTCGGACAGGTTTTTTTTACATGTTCTATATTGTAGTGATATTTACTTTAGAAGTATGTAAAGTCAAAGTCAAATAATGTATTTCAATTAAGCACATAAAAGGCACTTTTGAACGTCAAAATTGTATATTTATATTTAAATTAGTGAATTGTTTTTAGATTTATGTATTTTGTTTACACACGTAATCTACATCTCTTTTTATCTACTTTCCTATCGCAGGTATGCTGGAAGAGATTTCTTTAGAAATAAACATTGCCTTTGTACGTATTTTTTCTGTTCCTTTTTTCTTGTCTGTTTTTATGTGGGTGCTTAAATAAATAAATGAATACAATAAAATTGAAGCAACAAATTACTTGCATCGTCTAAACACTGTTTAAACGATGCAACTTTTATTGTTGCTTCAACATAAATGATATGCCACAGGCAATTAAATCGCATCGTGGCTTTACTTTTACTAACTTTGATTCGGCGTTATTCCTGTCACTGTCGCACAACTGTCAAACTACAAGTGCAAGACAGAGATGGGGACGACACATTGTCTAATTAAAGCACGATTTAAATAACGTTTATATGTAGATCTCGGCCTCAGACTTTTCAAAATAAAATGATTTGTCAATAAATCATCTAACAAATCATTCATCCTTTTGAAAAACTCTTGCTAATTGCTTATAAATTTATTTATAAAACCCTTAAAATTTATTATCTGATTCAAAAGCAACATTTCGTTTCGTTAATCATTTTGTTTGACGGAGTTAAAGAATTACAGGGAAAATAAATTAGAATTTGATTTATAAATTGAAACTGTAATTGTGCCCTGTCAATCGGTGATATAATTATTTATTGAGTGAGTATAACATTTCAAGGTGGAACCGAAAAAGAGAAAATAAATTTTCATAAACTACTCTGATATAATTTTATAAATGATGAATTGTAATATTGCTTCACTTTATCTCATTTATTATGTAATTTTATACTTAGCTGATCCATGATCTCATTTTGAATTTAAGTACCTAGTTTCTTAAATTATCTGTAAGTTAACAACTATATTTCTGTATGCCAACAGGCAGAATGTACTGGGTATATATCTGAAACTAACACCATTATTGTAACACCTGCATTCAAAGAAAGGAATTATTATGTCCTTTATTTAACTATATACATATAAATATTACAGTATTTTTTATATAAAATTATAAAAAATAGTGTTCCGCCGGTTTCGGGAGCAGGGTCCAAGCTACCGGTGGTTAGGGCTGCAGAGACAGGAACCTCCTCACAATACGAGCCGTATCGAGGAGTACTGCCTTCTGAATCAGGCCCTTGATCCAACCGCCTAATGAGAGCCTCGAGAGATGTTGGTAGAAGCTTTCGGCCATCAGGCCATTGGCCGTTACGGCAATCGGCACAATGATAGCCGAGCACACGTTCCACATGTCGATAACCTCGTGTGCTAAGCCGAGATATTTTATTTATTTCTCTTTCTCAGCTTTCACGAGGTTCTCATCATGTGGAATGGTAACATCTACTATCATTGCGCGGCGCGCTAATCGGTCTATCACCACTATATCAGGCTTATTGGCAACAATAGTCCTGTCTGTAATGATAGACCGATCCCAGTACAATTATTATTTTTACGTCTCTTGACATTTCTCGGGACCCTGAGGACCTTGACAAGGCATACGAGGGGCCAATGCCAACTCGCAGAGGCCCGTTAGAAGTTTTTAATGAAATGAGACACCAACCGATGATTATCCCTGTATGTACTATATAAGTGCACCCAAGGACAACCCCCGGTTGGTGCAGGACTATTGTAAGATATGGAAACAAAGATATTGGATTATGGGTTTGGGTGGCTAAGTGAACTGGTTATCTAGAAACTATACAAAGACTATGGCCCCTGCCTGACCAATATTTTATATAAAATACACAGGTAAAATGGCAGGGGGTGACTTGCACACTCAATAATGGGCCCCCGAAAACGGCCGCTAGCACAAAGTGTCGTAGCGACAAGGAGGCAACATGTCCTGAGGTGCTTATAAGGAGAGGAGCGGTATTCCACGGCTATCAGGATAATCCCGGAAGTACGGTCAAGATCCCTACCAGCATCTTACTGGAAAACTTCCAGTAATTATTAATATTATTATAACAATTAAATTTTACTATGCTCACTTGCCTACTAACCTACGCATTATTCTTCCAAAACTATGGTTCGTTCCAATAGTATCTGATGAAAGTATAAACTACCCCAATTCAAGTAACGTTAAAGCACTCAATTTGTATTTTTTAAGTTTTATGCCCTGGCTGGAGGCCTAAATTTATTGCAGTCGACAACCTCCTAGGTTGACCTGCTAGATCACATATACATATTTTTTTTAAAACACTCTCTGCCCATTTGTAAGTGGCAATACAAATTGGCATCCACAGGTACGTTTTCTAATCCATTTGCTTACATTTTAATAAGATACTTTCGGAACAGACTATAGAACGTTATTCTTTTTTAGCTTAGCTAGCTTTTTAACTGAAAAGAGTTAAATAAAAATGTTAACTTAAATAAAATTCCTCGTTGAACGCTGAATTTTAATTTTCGCTTACACTATGGTTTAGAGAGTTCATGTAAGTAACCTACATAATTTATTTTAAAGTATACTACCTACATAGTTATTGCAAAGAGATTTTCAGTATAACGCTTATTAAACGATGATATACAACGACAAAGATGGAAATAGCATTGCCCTTTACCATAATTGGCATTTCCTAAATTAAAAATGCAGACATTTGAACAGTAATTTTTTTCTGTATTTGCTAGGACCGTAGGCAAATGATTAGGGATGAATTAAAATAACCTTTCTGACTATAGTTATTTAACACAGCATGCTCAGTGGAACGGGCCCCAACTTACGAGTTGTAGATGTTAGGTTGGAACCCAGACAGGCATTTTCATTTGGGGACATATGCCATAAGCCCCCCCCCCCCCCAAGCATCGCGACTTCGACCGGTTATGTGCTTCTCACATTCAACGAATTCCTGCGGTCTTCACCAGGTCATCGGTCCACCTTGTTGGAAGCCTTCCAACGCTACGTCTTCCTGTACGCGGTCGCCTCTCCAGAACCGTTCTGTGAGCAATGTGCCCTGCCCATTGCCACTTAAGTTTGGCAATTCTTCTGGCTATGTCGGTTGCCTTGGTTCTCCTATGGATCTCCTCATTTCTGATTCGATCACGTAGGGAAACCCCAAGCATAACCTTCTCAATTGTGACTTTCAGCCATCAAATGGGGCCCATTTACAGACTTGCATTTTATTTTGTATAAATGATTTCATCACCACTGCTCTCAAAATGGTGAAGGCAAACACCGTGAGGACATGGCATATCCTAGGACCGAAAATTCGAAGACATGATTATGACATCTCCCAACCCGCCCTGGTCCCGCATGGTGGGTTAAGGTGCACTTCTTCTCACAGAGAAGAGCAGTGGAAACATCATAGACAAATCTGACTGGCTGACATTCACTTCGTCAAGAAAGGTACCTATGTAAATTATATTTTTAAATCTTATTTTCAGAATTGGGTATTAAATGAGGGATTGTAAGTTTATTTTGGTTGAAAAAGAAAACATCAAATTAATACCTTATTAACAAAGGAAGTTCTATTTTCGTTTCGCGACAAACACGTTGATTGTATATACAATTGTGAACCTAAATAGCATTCAGAACAAAAGAAGAAGAGTGGGAGCAATACGTATAGGACTGATATTGTTTCTGGTTACAGCTATTTTCATAGGAATATTTTAGGAACTGACCAATGTCCACCTGTCTTGACCCGTAAGTCCTTGCCCTAAGGGCATATATCCCAAAACATTATTTATGTGAGTGTTGGAGTCTTATGGGCTTGGATTTTACTAAATCGTAACACTGCACAGCTACTGGTCGGTAAAATTAAGGTACTGTGCTGCTGGGGAGTTTGTTGCGCCATTTCTTCAACCCAGCTAAAGCTCTAGGAAGAGATGAAGGGTTGTCAAACGGTTTTACTTGGATTTATGGGTTTTTTTTTTTTCGTAACGTTTGACCATTATATTCCTTGATGATAAACGGCCAACCATCCATCGGCAATGGAGATCGCATGTCTAAATACCTATATTCCATTTGAAATTAGATTATACATTTAAATAAACCTTTTTTGACTTCTATTGCGTTGGTAGCATGACAAATAAACAGTTAGTATTGTAACAACTTTTTTGCTTTTAATGCCATCCTTATGCCTACGGGATAGAAGTCAAAATTGGTTGTACGGGTTGTAAAAGAGGTTTTTTTGATGTTTAATCTTATTTCAAATGGAGTATAGGTACATATGTACATAATTTCACGCCTTCTTCCGATGGGGGTAGGCAGAAACTACAGAACCCCATCTGTGCGCGGATGCTGGTATCTTATTTATTCGTGTCTTTTTTTAAACCATCTATTTTAAATCTATCTTAGCTGAATTTCCACGACAGTTTTTATGTGGTTTTTCAAAATTAACTAAATACGTCAAGAGCAGGCCGCAACAGCAAAATTCGAAAATAACATTTTGTTATGTTTAGCTAACATTAATTTAGAGTTTACCGTGAACTTAAACAATTTCGAATAATTAATTTATTATTAATTATTCTATTAACACTGGTTACTTGTTAACAACGTTAACAACGTTGAGCTATCTTCTGATTAATTAATAGTAATAATTCTATATGTTATTTTGTTCCAATAATTAGGAAGGTACTATTTAGATAACAAATTCTCTTTCTACAAAATAAATTATCAAAGCTATTTAGCGACTTTTTGATGTTTATTATACCTATTTATCTGATTTTTTCATTGGTATAATATCTACTTTTATAAAAAAATAAGCTTTTAATCAAAGTAGCTAATTAATAATGTAAAAAAACTTCAGGGACTCATGTTTTTGTATAATTAAGTTTGAAAAATTGGTCGTGTCACTTGAGTCTTGAAAATGAACTAGATTTTGTTTGAGCGCCAACTATTAACATTATTTTATAAACAAACACCACAAATTAAATTACCTACAAAAATGAATTACCTAGTTCCTAGCTTAGCTTCTTAAAACAAGTTGACTAAAGTCTAACATGAATTTAGTTTTAGTCAATTACGGCTTAGACGTGCTTGTTCGGGTCGGGATGATTCGGCACAACGGGGCGGCAAACACGAAGTGTTCGGGAAAAAGCCGTTTGGCTTAGCTCGAATTGTGCCAAGCCGACTCAAACATAATTTAGCGAGGGTAGAGTAATTGCTTCGGGTCGGCTATTTTGTTTATCAAATACTGCCGGATCGAATGAGACGTCCCGAAGTGTGTAGCACCTCTTATAGCTAACAATATTTGATAGATAAGTTCAGTTTCTGAAATCTGATTAGGTGTAATTTGTAAAATATGAAATCCATAATGTGAGATTAGATTAAAAGTAGTTAAAAGGCAAAACTTACCTCAAGATCCTTGGCCCAGTTCGTGTAGGCATCAGAGCGTTTGCCGAACCTGTGAACAAAAATGAAATAAGTTAAACTACTTACTGACTTAACAATAAACTAGAAATATACTTTAGTGGGTAGGCTGCTGCACGATATCCATCATAAAAAACCAGCCCAGTGCGAGTCAGACTCGCACACAAAATATTTAGCAATAAACCAAAACGCCAAACACTTTCTTGTATACCCCCTTTATTGGTTGTTATAGCGGCAACCGTCTACTGGACGGACATTTATTTTACACAAGGATCTTTTCCAAAAAAATTGCCAAAATTGGAACTAACGCCGCCATCTTGATCGGCGGCACGGTTGACGAAGTGGTTAAGCGATTGACTGCTGCGCTGCGTGCCGCGGGTTCGATTCCCGCACGGAAGAAATATTTGTATGACCTACAATTAGTTGTTCTGGGTCTGGCTGTTTGTGTATGTGAGTTTAAATGTTTGTAAACGCACCCACAATACAGGAGAAATTCCTAGTGAGGGGCAACGTTTTTAAAAAAAAAACTATCAATACATTTCACAAAACAAGTACATATACGTTTAAAAGTCATTGGAACACCAAATATTCTTAAAGCGGTGTACAATTATTTATGTACCTGTACAAAATTATTTTTTTATTATAGCTCACGATGGCACTGCTAACAAAACCAAATGAAGACAAGTAGCAAATTGCCACAATTTCAGTGTTATGCTTTCATATTTTCATCTTACGCTGCGTAGTATAAATTCCAACAATTCCGTATTTAAGAAAATTTCAGTCATGTATATAAGTGGGTAAGTACACAGAATCTTTTCCTTTGATACCAAACTGCGATAACGAGATTTTATTTTCAAAGCTTTTTAGGAAAATGTCATCGTTACCACTTATATTTTCTGTGAACAGGGTCCGAAAAAGGGATGGTGCTATCCGCCATGTATAGCTCCGTCTATCTTTAGCACTCAAATTATAATGGCATAATATGACACCAGTATCTATTTTAGACATTAGTAAATAATCGGTGTCCAATAAAACTTTCTGTTCCATTTTTTTTCCGATAAATACTTTCCTAACTTGAAAAATCCAGGATACAAAATCCGCTCAAAACGAGTTTCCGCACGTTTGACACAGACAAGCATTAAAAAATAGAACACAACCCTGAAGCATGCAAGTCTGTACAACGTTTAAAATGTCAGGATAATGCTGAAACCTGTGTAACCAAGTTTCGGTCCGAAATTAAATTTAACTTTTACACTGCAACAAATTTTGACTCCCTTTGGTACCGTCACTTGGACGAGCGTTCAAAGGCGACATGTTTTTTGTATTGATTGACATTATTTAAAATTGAACTCAGGAACGCTTAAGTACAAATCGAATCGAAATGTACTGTAGCGCTTGAGGAGCGCTAACTGTAGAGCAATATTATGTGGGGATGTAGAATAATAGATGGTCAATTTATATTATATTTATTTTATATTTGTCATCTTATCTCAGAGAAACGTGCACTCTTCTACGCGTCGATTTTAATAGTAAAACCTAGTAATGTTTATTTAAAATTAATTCCAAATTCGCTTGAATGATTGAATGCAACCAAGTTATTTTTCTACCAGCCTGTACGACATAAAGTCGCCTTTTGCATTGCAAGTAACCTTTACCACAGAATGGTACAGAAGGCGCATTTCGTATTTTAGTTGTAAAGCTACATACAAGTACGCCGCGGGCTCGTCTTGTCGGGCCAATTCAGTGAGCGTAACGTAGTCAGAAGATATAAAAGTTACCCGATAGAAAGAGAGGTAACTTCTAGGTGAATATAACTGTAGGTAATTAGTGTTGTGCGACCTAAATTGTACTTGACTCGCTCTTTATTTAAATGATTGTGCGGAGTGAACCTTCTGTATTAATCTGTGCCTTTACAGTACCTCTTATATTTTATTTTTGCGTGGGTAGATCTAACAGTTGAGTGCAACAAATCGTACCTAGTCATAGTTTAGATAAGTAAAACACAAGAATAATAATAATCTAAATTTCTTGAGAAGGCGTCTTCACTTACATAATTATTTCAAGATGAATCGTTGATATAAATATCGACTCGCAAATCATGTACCTAGTAAGTATGTAATAATAATACCTAAGTGTGTAGCAAAATTTTGTCCATTATTATTTGGTCAAAAACTTGGGTTTCCACGAAATGTCGGGCTACTATCGTCGACGTCATTTAAGAAGTTGATATATTTTTGTATTTTCGTCTAATACCAAAACATGAAAAAGATTTTCTTTTTACAACTCAAAGTATATGCAAATTATTATGTCTATCCTGTGTTTTTACGATAATACTGTTGGTCCCATTTTGAGGCTCTTTTCTGCCTTAATATTTTCCATCTCTTTATTTAATTTTTTTACCCGGTGCTGGAAAGGAAACTGTTCATTTGAGATGTTTTTGTAACCTATCATTCATTTTTACTTAGTTTTGTGAAGACGATCTCTTCAATCTCTTTAATGAATATGCATATTCATCAAAGAGAAAAATGATTGTAAGCCTAATTATTATGACTGCAGCAAAATTGTAAAAAAGTGTTGTTGCAAATATATACTATTTATAATCACTATCCAATTTTCATAAAATAAGCAAGGTATCAACATCCATTTTTTTTCTATTGATTTCTGTTATAATATCTCACAAAATAAACATACATCAACAAACAGGGTGATTAAATATTTGAACTAGTGCAGAAAGAATTATCATAGGAATATATTACAGGAATATAATAAATAACCAAATAAATGATTAACAACAACAAAAAAGTAAATAAACATTTCAAAATGTTTCATCAGCGATTTAGTGATGCCACCTCAAAATAAAACGAATTTATCGATTGATTATCATTTTGGTAATATTGTTAAACAATTCTATTTTTTACTGTTGCTGATCGAATTTAATTGCTACATATTTGCTTGAACTGTTATCTACGGTACTTATAAACAATCATCTAATCTGTATTCCGAACCAAAAAAATTTAACATCGATATGATTCGTTGTAATTCAATTACGATATCGTAGTATTATACCAGAACTTGATAACGATCCGAAATTGCTTTAGTTTTTTCCACCCACGCAATCGTTTGCCAATCAGTTAAATTCCGACCTAAGAAGTATTATTCGGTACATGCCATCAATATTAATAGTAACATTTATTGACGAAAACTATTATTTCGTTTTTGACCGAAAAAAGGGATTCGGTGCCCTCTAACAAACTAACAATCAAGGAGGATAAGGCATGCAGGAAATACATCAAATACGAACGTGCGCTGAATTATCGATGATGGGAGGGAAACATCGATTATCGTACCTTGGTCGGGTGTGGTAGGAGTAAATGTTGTCTAATTTCTGCAGCACGAGGAGCCGCACAGCGCGATTTAACAAGTCTGGATCGACGCGGTCTCCATCCGCAACGTCGCGGCGGTCGATCCTGTCAATATATCGATATCGATATAACAATCGTGCTAGCAACACTACTCAACACGGCCAAGATACGATAGACTTTCGTTCCGTATCAAAGTGGTGTTACGAAATTGTACGAATTAATATTTTAATTCGGAATTATTCTAACTTTAGATCATAAACTTAGTGGATTCTCTTTGAAGGAGTGATTTTATAAATCGTATTTATTGTAATGTCTCTAAAACTCAATATTACAACCGGAGCACATTTTAATAACCCTTATTTTAGGTCATTGGTTTTTCAAGATTTCTCACTCTTTATACTCATAAAAATTTGATGCTATTCCAGAAATCTTCAATAAACTGCTGTCTACAAATTTCCTTATATTTTCTGCATAAACTGGGGTTACTGTTATGAGTGTAGTACTATGCGTTATCATAAAAAATAAAGTCAGCTTATGAATAAAACATCGACATACTCTAAGTTACCAAGAAGTGGGAACAGAGTCACATTATTAAATTGAGGGCAGTACGATGTAGTATATGTAGCTAGCTTTTTGTAAGCATTGCTGGTGCACCAGCAGCTAAGGACTTGGTATAATATACCAAGCAATTTTTCATACAAAATGTTTTTTTTGTGTTTTTGAACGTCATGACTTTGATTATTTATATGTCCAGGTAGAGTGTCGCGCTGCAAAAGAACTAAAACAAACAAGCCAACTTTGATATACAGGTGTCTACGCACCAGTATATCAAAGTTGCTACAGCACGATACGACAGCTACGTCTTACACTTGCGCCACGTCATTGTGCTTTTTTAGTGTGCGTGTATTTAGTGGCCAACAGTTGGCCGTTATTTTTTTCGACGAGTTCACAGCTTGGACTGTCTATCTAGATATATTCATATCATTTGCGTCATGGTTACAAAAGACAGAAATCCCAAGAAACGGGGAATATTTCATTGAATCTTTTTTTGCTACTTGGGGAAGATTCTACTCTTAATTACATAAAGTTTTGTATCAGGTTGTAACCCTTTCAAGTTAAAGCATTTGTAAGCATTAAGTAGTAAGTAGGTATTTCTGGTAGATCGAATAATAGCCGCAATATATTGACGAAATAACAACAGCTGTCAAATATCAAATAGGTACTAAAGAAAACCATATTGTAATTCCAAAGGCATGATGACCCAATCGTCGGTTAAGTAACTTTCAATTACAAACAAGTAGGTTAGGTACGTACATACAAAATATGTGAGCACAAAGTGACAACACACTGTGACTGACAGTTCTCATGAAACCAAATAAAGTTAAAAGGATTGAGTCGGTAAGCAAATAGTATGGTTTCGAGTAAATATCGAATTGGGTGTGTAAATATTCATTGAAAGGTCAAATTATCTAAAATGTAAGTGCTACTTTATTCCAGTGCCTTTCTTATAAAATCAAAGGAAAAAATAATCATGTCAACATCAATTGATATCGTGGGATCAGAGTCAAACCAACTTCTCTTCAAATTAATTGCTGCCAGTCAGCATAGCCGCGTACCTATTAGCAAACGTAGGGTGGGACGGCCCCCAGCCAGATGGATCGACGACCTTAAGAAGGTCCTAGCCGGTACAGACTGGATGCGGAAGGCGGAGGACAGGGTGTTGTGGCGCAGCCTGAGAGAGGCCTAAGTCCAGCAGTGGACTGCGATAGCCTGAGTTGATTGATTGAGTCAGCATCAAAGTTGAAATGAGGTTAACTATTTGATAATAAAGGATAAATACAAACAATAGTTTCCAGAAAACCACAAAACTCCATCCTGAGAAAAAAAATCAATTAAATTGAACCTGAACGCTAATATATTCCGCATCACAGGGTGGCACCACAATCGCCAACGATAAGTTGTGATAAACTGATAATATCGTTAACAGTTCAACAAATCGCGTAATTAGCGTGACACTCGAATCGTTCATTAAATGGTGCAACCAACCGTTAATATAAACATGTTGGTTTAACTAACGATAGTTTATCGTAATCACACACTTCACGTACAGTGCCATCAGTCATACGACGGGAATATTGTTGCAAAAGGTCAAACGAAGTTTGCTTTGGATAAAGATTGTACCTACATCGTGTCGAGATTCTGTTTTCTGTATTAATCCTTGGTAGAGTTAATCTTCTGAAATATCAGGAGCATATTTTGTCTCATACTTAGATATATTGAGAGCATATTTTGTACCGTATATTCTCGCTCCCGTGCATTTATAATTTTAACAAACGATGTGGGATCCATCTTGATACACTTCTTGGTTTTATTGGCTACAAGATTTTCAGTTGGTTCCATTTGGCGCAGCCGCGAGGCACACATTCCTGCTAGTATCTTACAACGCACTTTACACTTTTTATTTTGTATTCTTTCTTTTTACTTGTGTGCCTTTTAGTCTGTGCTAAATAAATGTATTTTCTTTCTTTCTTTTTTTCTTTTCATTTGTGCATTTCGCAACCTACCATTTTAATTGCTCGACTTTTTAGTCTATCCAATCCGGACTGCATTTCGACGCGTGTTAATGTTGATCAACCAAGTCGGATGCGTCATCGGTCTAATTATAGTGATCATATTAACAGAACCGTTAGTAAATCGCTCAAATTTATGTAATTAGAATTGCGCTCATCCGTATTCCGGAATCATCTGACCAACACTGTTAGCATAATCAGCCTATAATGTCCCCACTGCTAGAACACAGGCCTCCTCTATGTAACAGAGAGTGAGCCATAATCCACCACGCGGGCCCAGTGTTGGTTGGTGAATGTCACATGTCTTCGACTTTTCGGATCTAGGACATGCCGGTTTCCTCATGATGTTTACCTCCACCGTTTTGAGAGAAGTGGTGATGAAATAATTTACACAAAGTAAAGCCAAGCCAATCCAAGTAAAGTAAGGAATTCTGAAGACTGTAGCGGACAGGGTCTCTTCACCGTTGTGGAGAACCTTTGTCAAAAGGGTAATTTAAATTGAATTTTAATATTTTAGTTGTGATTTTGATTTGAATCGATTTTTATGGATTTATTTATCTGAATTAAATGTTTTTTTTTTTTATAGCGCCTGCTTTGGTCCGAACCCACGACCAAGTAATTCGCGGCCGTTACCTCTGGGCCACCACTACTCGACCAACAATCTTGCACATTGTTAATCGTTAAGTAACGCCTGATGCCATCATTTTGGGCCTGTGTTTTTATCTACCAAATAAGTCAAAATTTTAAAATGGAACATAATTACTAACTGTGAAATTATCAGCCACACAAAATGAACTAGAACTTTTCTGAAGTTTCTCAAGAGAATATGTATTCACGAATTACCTTGTCTGCTCCAGTTCGACGGTTGTTCGAAATGTTTTGGTATCAATTTGGGGAGAAATTCTTAAACTTCGTTCTACAATCACTAAAACTTTGAGTCGGTACATCCTTTGCGCACCTAGAATTTAGATATTTTAGTTGTTTAGGCTCATTAATTATACTTAGTAAATTTTTATAGCTAAGTTTAAAAAGGAATAACATAAGAGGTATGTAATTCCGCCCCATGGGCATGTGACCGCCGGTATTTTTCTGAATATTCATGAAAAATTATCTTTTTTTTTTCTTTAAAATCTATGAATATAATGATCTATGATTTTGTGGACTTACACTTGTGTTTTTTAAATAAACACAGTTTGTTTTAGAAAAAATTTCTTCACCTCTATTTTTTTTACATAGTCGACAAATTTTATTGAAAAATGATAGCTAATCCGATAAAATAACTAATAAGCTTATAGAAATAATAAACAGAATCCAAATTGAGCCAATAACATCGGAGATATGGCAAACGCTTAGAATAAAAAAGTAAAAAAAAAAATAACTTGAAAAATACTAAAGATAGACCCCCTTTAAAAGTTAATTTTCGATAGTGTTTTATGAATATTCAGAAAAATACGGGCGGTCACACACATTGTTGACATTCTATATGATTTAAGTACCAAGAGTGTTGATTGAGGATACTTGAATTTAGGGACAGCTCCGCCGTACCCAGGACAGTCAGTTCTTACCATGATACCAGCCTATTATTGTCTCACTGCAGGACAAAAGTCGCTTCTTATATTGAGAAGGCACTTCAGAAGAGCTTTGGTCACCACGCTTGGTAAAGACAGGTCGGCGATTTCAGACTTATACTAACTATAAGCCCAGGTTTCCTCACGATTTTCGTTCACCGACGTCACTAATGTCCAAGATAAACTCAGAATGAATATTTAATTGAAAAAGTCACATAGGTCTTGCCCTTATTTGAACTCACAACCTCATGAGAGGTTGCAGGTCACGAGGCCCTAATCTTAAACCTCAACCTTAAACCTCATGAAGGCCCTAATCTAAAGCATCTTCTCGCATGATATTTTAAATATTATTGACTGGCTGATAATGAATGCAATATTAAAATGTCTTTGCAAAGCACGCATGTCTTTATAATTATACCGGCTAGATTGACGGAGTGACTGATCGAAACAACTGTTGCTGCACTGAACAAATATTAGTATTTCCTAGTCAACTGTTTTGGGACAACTTGAGTGTGTTATCGAGATTTGTATCGACAAACACTCCTACGTAGAACAATATTGATTTGAACATGAATATACACAGAAAAGGCCAATCAGTTTACACTATGAAGTGTACCAAAGCAAAAACAATAGTCTGCAAATAACAGTAAAATACCAGCCTATTATTGTCCTACTGCACAGGGCAAAGGCCTCTACTCATTCAGAGGAGGTACGAGCATTGATCAACACGCTTGCTCAAGATGAGTTAGCGATTTCAGAGTTATATTAACTATAAGTCCAGGTTTCCCCACGTTTTTCTTCACTGACATCAGTACCATCCAAGATAAATTCAGAAAGTACGTATAAATTGCAAAAATAACATTGGAACTTGCCTGGATGTTAACCGAAAACCTCGTGTAGAGGCCTTAACTTCTGGGCCAACACGACATTAAAAAATAACAGTCATCATTCTTTCCCTTTCCCAATATATTTGAGGTCGGTGCAACATGTCCCTATCTTCCATACTTCTCTATTAGTCGTCATCTCGGTAGTCATCCCTTTTCTAGCCATATCATCTTCCACACAGTCCATCCATCGTTTCTTTTGTCTTCCCCAACCCTTACAACCATCGACATTCATAATCAAAACTTTCCTCACGACATTTTCCTCATTTCTCCGCATCACATGTCCATATCATGACAACCAATTTCCGCGCAACGTTTCAGTCACCGGTGCCACTTTCAGACTTCCTCTTATGTACTCATTTCTTATTTTATCCATTCGTGTAACACTACACATCCCTCTTAGCATTCTCATCTCAGCTGTATGCAATTGCCTTTCATTCATCCTTTTTGTGGCCCAACATTCTGATGCATACAAGACAGCAGGTCTAACCATTGTTTTATATATCTTCCCCTTAAGTTTATGGGAAA
Source organism: Xanthia icteritia (assembly GCA_949128155.2). Taxonomy (NCBI): domain Eukaryota; kingdom Metazoa; phylum Arthropoda; class Insecta; order Lepidoptera; family Noctuidae; genus Xanthia; species Xanthia icteritia. The sequence goes on along the minus strand of OX421942.2, from coordinate 5,239,519 downwards.
TTGTTCCCGTGATCTGCTGCTATTTCATACATCCAGTGTTAATTATGTGCTTAACCGCTCGATCTACTTCTCCATCGCTTTACACGAGTGAACTGAGATCCCAAAAGTCGGAGCAGACTGGGAGAAGCGTGCACACCAAACGCTATGGAGATACCGCCAAAACATATGTTCAGTTTTGGTTCTGCTGATTTTCAAGCCAACACTCTCCAGCTTCTGTTGCCATTTCTCCAATCTGCTCAGGATCTCAGGTTTATCTTCACCGACAAGAACAATGTCATCGGCAAACAGAATGCACCAGGGTGCCTCAACAAGAAGAGGTACCGTCTTAAAGCCAACCCTTAGTGCAAGCATACAGCCACTACACAAAACTCGTCGGTATTACCCGCAGCCGACCGGATGTACGTACGAGATTGACTGTACATAGCACGAATTAACATACTTCCTGGGCAAACTTTTCTCTTTAAAGACCCACCACAACATATACATGTGGATCACGGCGCGATTTATACGCCGTGCGTAGGCGCGGTCGTTTGTGTTGTATGGATCATTATGGAAGCTTGTTGACAGACACGTTTTTTCTACGACGCGGCTTATACGCCGTGTGTGGGCACGGTTGGTAGTGTTGTATGGATCATTATGCAAGCTTGTTGACAAACACGTTTTTTCTACGGCGCGGTTTATACGCCGTGTGTAGGCACGGTCGTCAGTGTTATATGGATCATTATGGAAGCTTGTTGACAGACATGTTTTTTCTACGACGCGGTTTATACGCCGTGTGTAGGCACGGTCGTCAGTGTTGTATGGATCAATATGGAAGCTTGTTGACAAACCCGTTTTTTTTACGACGCGGTTTATACGCGAAACCGTGCCGTGTACAAAGGGGAACAGTAATTTCCTAATCCTGATGTGTCTAATACGTCCCGGTACATTATCCCAAAATTAAACCTACGCATCTTAAACACAAGCCTCGTTTATATGCGTCACAAGTATCCAAAATCAATATTCTTCAATATGAACTAAAATTTAACTATAACAAGATTACTTCAATCAAAATGATCCCTTGTTAGAGCCAATATGTTAGTGACAGGTGACAAGAATAAATTAAGGAAACACTAACAACTGTGCACTTAAAATCATTGAATTATTAATTTTATTATTATGGTGAGGATGGGAATTGGAACTGTAACCTCTTTTAAGTTATTCATGAATTTCGATGTCAACTTTGTTTATTGTGGGACAATCCACAAAGTTGACATCCAACTAATATTATAAATGCGAAAGTGAGTTTGTTTTTTTATTTGTTACGCTTTCACGCTAAAACGGCTGAACGGATTTGGATGAAATTTGGCACATGGATAGAACATGACCTGGGTTAGAACATACAATACTTTTTATCCCGATATTCCCTCGAAATCGAGAGATATGCTGGTAAAACCGCAGGGCGCAGCTAGTATTAATATAAATATGATGCCGTATTACTAACACACCTCTACCAACTGCTATTGTTGAAAAAATTGCCGTCAAATACAGAATCGTCTCTGTTAATTGCAAAAGAAAATGTCAAGATAAGGTTAAAGGCTAAAAATTTCGATAAAATCTACCACATCAATATAATTGCTAATTACTTGTAAAGTGACTCGCTTGACTTGGAAAGAAAACATAAAACGAACTTTACACTGACTTCATAAGAAGCATCCATTAAACCAAAGGTAAAATTAGGCTCACCAAGAAATCTCAAACGATACATTTTCTTTCACCTCTACGAGCCGCGGTTAACAGACTGGCCCGTTAAAACTTACTTTAACCTATTGCCAAGTAAATTACTTTCAAGTATTTTCTAACACTGACTTTCCTGTAAGCCGAATTAGATTTATTAATTTTCTCTTCAGTTGAGACGACGATAATAACCGATCCAAACAATATTATATTTTAATAATTATGTCTATTTTCACAGCTGTTGCGACCATCGTGTAAATTGTTAATGAAACGCCGATTAAAACCAAAGATATTAATTAAAGTATTTATGAATATTAGCAATGAAAGGACAGTATTTATGAAACTAAATATATTAAAATGAAATAAATTTAAATTAATTTTAGAAATTCATGTCTGTCTATTTCTTAGCGTATCGATAGCAAATAAGGTTGTGAAAATTCAAATATTATGTTTAGTCATAAATTCAGCCCCGGGAACTCGGTTCCCCGACACAGTCATAAGAACCTCAAGTACACAGGTGACATGCAGTGAAAGATGGAAGGTGGGCCATTGTCTGCGGAGAGACGCCGCATATACACTTGAGATCCAAGACGTCCATAAACCATCAGCTGTGGAGATGCTATTGGCACATGTGTGGGCACCATGTACCGACTATAAAGCTACCATTTAGGTACTGAGTATGTCTTTCATTGACTTGAATGTGCCCTGGCGGCTGAGAGTATGTCATGCTCACTCTAATGTCTCGCTGGCGGTGGCGCGTGTGTTGGATCATTTAGCTCCCTTCAAAATGGTTGAGCTGAATGGTGCCAATCCATGCGTCATGTTCGTGAACGGGCGCCGTCAGTAGGGACTGGTCATCTCTTAGCCGCCACGGCGATTTTAATTTAATTTATATTTTTATTTCTAACGGACGCTTTTAATGTTTTGCATCGTTCTCACATGTATAACTTCAACTTGAATGATGTAACCAATATTATGTAACCATTTTATTTTATTTAAAAGAGTGTCCGTGGAGTTTCTTGCCCGTTCTTCTCCATAGGTACCTACTACGCTTTGGAATGGGCGACTAGCTTCATATTTCTGACTGACCCCTTGACTATTCAAAAGTGCCTGTAATTGGTTTATTTGAAATAAATGCTTTGAGTTTGAGTTTGAGTTTACGACCGACTTCGGTTCCACTATCACTGGTGACATGTTATTTTTTTAAATATCAAAAATAGCACGTACAGTGCTATTTAACAAACGTATAGGCTACATTTCTGGTATTTCGGTAAATGTAAATTGTACATTTACGTTTACCGAAATACCAGAAATGTAGCCTATACGTTTGTTTTTACATAAACACTATACTACTCGTATATACTGTATAAGGTACTGAAACCCCAAATCTCTTTGCCTAATGCATCGTAAACATTTTAAGGACGTAATCATGAAAATTGGACATGCGACACTTTCGGCTAAGCATTGGAGCGTCTCCATTATAAGGCACGCGAATAAGTGATTACCTTGGGTTACTGCTGGTTTTAAGACGTTCCTATGGGGATGGATTTTGGAAGGGCTTTTGACTGTGATTCTAATTGCAATGGGATTGCGATGCTTGGTAGTGGTTGCGTTTCTCAATCTATTTGATAGAGCTTCAAGATTATTAGATGCTATTATTTCAGACTTTTTGGGGTTTTATTATTTCTGGCATTTTGTCAGATGTGGTGCATTCAAAAATGGCACAGGTACTTGCGATTGTTGTACTTATTATATTTATATTCAAAGTCAAAGTCAAATAATTTATTTCAATTAGGCACAAAAAAGGCACTTTTGAACGTCAACATTTAAATAATAATTGATTCTAGTTGCCCCTTCCAAAAGGTAGTTTTCGTATGGAGAAGAATGGGCAAGAAACTCCACCGTTACTCTTTTAAAATGTTTTCACAATATCTTGTATACATCAATTATATAATTATATGTGAAGACGATGCACCTAGAATAAGATTACTATACCACGTTAGGTAAAAATAATGAAAAATTAAGGAATGACAGATAAATTAATCATGTGATAGATGCATGATGCTCACATATTTACAAACATTGTAAAATTATACGATATTCCTAGCATTTTTACAAGTAATATAACTCAGTGTGTGAGTTCGAGTAATCACAGAATGTAAAACCAATATAAAATATATATATATATATAACCAGTTAGATTTATTCTATAATATAATATATCCTCACTTTGTCTCATGTTTACTGTCATAGGATACTATCGAGACTATTTATAGTTATGTATCTTCACGACAACTCAAAAAAACGAATTATTTACATACAAAGTGTAACAAAAACCTGGTCTGATCCGTGACGGCGTTGTTAAGAATCGTACTGAGAATCTATTTAAGTAGTAATTTTCAGGAAAAAGGAAAAATATTCACCGCATTTTTTTCAATGGAGAATTTTACCGGGTTATTACAAGGGGCGCGGGGGGCCGTCGCTTAGCGGGTGTCTACAAGTCATAAAAATTAAAAAAACTGTTAAAAATGTATTATCTGGAATTGGCATAATTTTGGTACTTAGAATAGAATAGAATCGCTCGGACAAACAAATATCCATATGGTGTTAGTAACATACAAAAAATAACTTATTGCCTAGTGTTAGTAACAATCAACCTCCGCACAAACTGCTGTACAATCGGAGAGCCGAAGCTCTCGGCTGCAGTTTTCAGGATGCTGTTTTGACTGCCCCTCACTCTCCTCAGAAGCGACGCAGTTTTTTTGCGTATAATTGCATAGAAGCCGTCAGTGCGGGCTTGCACAAACATATTCGACGCGCTACAGTATCGAGGCAGCCTCAACGACATCCTGAAAGCATTGTTATATTGGACGCGCAGGACATCCAGCGATCTCTTAGTATAATTGACCCATAGATTGCCCGTGTACAAACTTTGGCAGTAAGCCTTAAAAAGTGTTACTTTTACTTGGTCTGTACACCGCGCAAATCTACGGGACAACATATTGCTCCGGACCGCTAGAGCCCTGCGCTAAAGCGCTCTAGCCCTCTCTAGGGCTCTAGCGGACTAAAAACGTGAATTTTAAATAGCCATTTTTTTTAATATTTATTAATAATAATATATTTTTTTATTACTTTTTGGTAGGTAATGTTAATATTGCAGTACCTATGTGGCCTTTACGAAGCGGACAGGGTTTTTGTAACACATTGTATACTAATAAAATAGGTCAGGTCAACCCACTGCACAGGTTATTTTTTTGACACGTGACGTTTCGCAAGGCTTTGTAGTTTTCGGGTAAATAAGTCGATATGTATTCATAGGAATTTATTTGATCCGTACGGAACTCCGATTGAAAACAAACATCAATGTTATATTTGGGATAGTTTGTTCTATGTATAGATTTTAGATCGACTGCAGTAGGTATAAGATTATTTTATGTATGATGAAAGGCCATCCAACATAATACCTAATATAACGTTATTTTTGTGAGTTTGTATTTAGATCCTCGTAAAATTTCATCATAATCATTTTAGCTTAAGAAGTCCACTGCCTGGATGGGCATTGGCCTCCGCCAGGCCATTTTTGTTAAATCCTTGTGTCCGTTATCAGTAAACTTTTCAAGCTACCTAATGAAGTATAGGAAGATGAAAATTCCAACACAAGGACAGAGTGGCTGTGAAAAAGGCAGAAAATAACAATGTTTTAAACTATACAGATCTATATATAACTACAAATACATACATTACAGGGTGGGACATCAACGCGAAAACTGTTACCTTGGATTCAGTACATGATTCTGAACTCCCCTGCGTTGAAAATTTTCGGTGGTTATTAACAAAAAAATGGAGAATGGAGTGTCTGTAAGTGATGTCGAAATAACAGCTTTTTACTAAATGCATTATGAAAGTATACACGGTAACTTTAACAAAAAAAAACAACTTTGTGTCTATCTCTCTGTTTGTTCAAGCTAATCTCCGAAACGGCTGGACCGATTTTGACGACACTTTCACTGGCAGATAGTAGTATTATATGGAGTAATGTAGATTACATTTATATTAAAAAAATAATTAGATATAGATAGATAGATAGATAAATCGTTTATTAAGTGCACACAAAAAACAGCACAACATACAAAAGCAAAATTAAATAATGACTAATTAGCTATTAGGAAATAGCTGCAAGGTGCCAATATAAAAACAAATTAAAAAGGAAGAAAACAAGACATTGTGATGACACTATTGGCTATGACACACTTTAAAATAATGGATTGACAACGAACATAAAAAAGTGCGGTGTGCGTCTCAAGGTTGCACCAAATGGGAGTCCAGCTCAGCATGTGCCAGGCAAATACACTTGACGCTGATATTCTGCTGAATCCCTGCAGTGACATACGGACGTCAAGGAAATGAGACAAATATGCGACTTATTGTTGTTGTGAAAAAGTGGCATGTGCGGAGTGAAATGTTCTACAGTAAAGTTTAGTATTTGGAGACGTTCCTGTTCGATGATTATTGTGTATTTGATTATTATTTCTCAAAAAAATACATACTTTAGGACTAAAAATCAAACAGAATTCACAGTTTTCATCAAGCTAGTCCGTTTTGCGTAGGCGAACGACAATTTATCCACAACGCTTAGGACTCATCCCACCTGTTCAGGCCTAGGTAGTAATTTTCCCCTGACATCGTGTCTAATCTTGTCCCCAATTGCATACCTGTGCAATGACACGCCCTTTCCGTTCACAAAATGACCACAGAATACACGCAACAAAGGGAAATTGTTCAACGACCAAATTGGTTTTGCGGTTCAAATTACTTCTCTGTCAAAGGAGTAAGATTGAATTTTGACTGCCTTGGGTCCAGATTCGGGTTGGTTGAAAGTGATACTGATGGATGTTAGGTTAATTGTTGTAATTGATAGGCATTTAAAAAGACTTCTTAAATAGACATTTGGGGCGTATTTATTGTCACGTCAAGTTTGTGTTCATTAATGCTTGGCTCTCTCCTTCCTCGAAAACAAATTGTTTTGCTTCAAGACTTTGTTGCCGACCCTTCACTAATTTACTTACTAATGAAAAGGTTTAATTAATAACCGATCCTTTATTAATGATAAGGGGTGAATTTGATAATAGATTTCTTTCTTTCTTCTAAATATAGCAGAACAAAGATGCTATAATTATCAAAAACGCTAAAGCCGCACACTGGATCGAAATCGCGTTTCGAAGACTTAGCGTCGAAGTTTTAAGTGTCGTTTTTTGGGCTTGAAATGGTTTCTATTACTTTGTTCATTTTTTTTTTTTGTTTTGTATAGACATTGTGACTTATAGCATCGCCTTGGATGAGTCTGTAAAGGTATTGTAATAGTGATTTAAATAATAATTAATAAAAGTCTTCGAAACGCGACTTTTTATCCAGTGTACTTCATCAGCATTTTTGATAATTTCGCAACAAAGAAAGTTGAAAATAGTTAGAATAAAGAGAATAGAATTCAAGTATTACCATTGACTTATGAAACCGTAGACTTTGGTTTTGTGATTATTATATAAATCTAAGAAAAAATCAAAAATCCAAAACCCTTCAATCCTTTAATTTCATTATAATGATAGTGCTGAAATAATTATAGACGTAAAGCAGGAAAATGAGGTCGATGTCTGCGTGTGTTATCACGAACTTTCCAATACGTGGTATTAAGATTTTATCAACTATAAAAATCTCCCCACTGATGACAAAATGTGATAGCACACACTCGCCTTTCAATAATAATATGTTGAATAGTTATATATTAAAAATATCGATGTCTATAATGGCGCAGATTTATATCACAATGAACGAAAAGATTTTTAGACCATTTAAGTAAAGAAGACAGCCAAACAACATTTAGCAGTCAGATATTCATTTCTGGTACTTAATGAGATTTTTACGTAACATCCATTTAATATGAACCAAAATTGAAAATTTTATACAATGTTCTAGGTAGTTCCGACAAGATAAATAATAATGTCTGTCACAATAAACTTCATAATGTAGCGAAATCTAAGCATTATTTTTTTGGCGTTAAAGAATGTTGAATGACTTGTAGAGAATAATTTCAAGAAACAATAAAACAGCGTTATATTAATGCTTTTACGTATGACTTTTTAGAGTATAAGGAGCGAGTGTGATAAGATGACTCAGTGTGAGTTTCTCGTATAGAATAATTGGCATACCTAGTCAAATATTTTGGCATAATCATTGCTCTCTTATTTGTGTTTTTTACGAGTGTTTCTTACATAAATTTCATGTATTTTCCAGACCTTAATACGAATCAAAACATACACTATACATATAAACAACAGTAATACCTACACATAAGGTTCAGTTTGCGCTACAACTTCATATTATTTTTATGACTTTTTCAACAGTACTAGTCAGTCTAAAATCAATTTTATTTACACTATCATAAAGTTGATGTTTGTGTAGGTGGAAATAACATTGATTCGAAACAATTATTTAAATAAACCTTAAGTAGTTTATTTATTTAGAGGTAAAATAAAAAATATGTATTAGGTATGTTGAAACTGTTGGTACTCCCCGTTACTTGTCCATAAGGGTTCATTAGAAAACCAGCGTCAGACAGCATTTGTCGGGCATTAATGCTGAAATGAACCTTTTTGGCGCAGCCGTGAGGCACACACTATTATCGGTTTATGATTATTTTCACTTTTTATTTTTGTATTATGTGTTTCACGAACTGTGTCCAAATAAATATTATTCTTTCTTTCTTTTCTTTCTTTTACAATGGGTGGCCTATCACTTTCTCTGATCTCTTCCAGGCAACCTTGGGATGGACAGTGATTGCATGGACGTAAAAATCGGGTTATCATTAGTGCAAAATAATAAGTATATAGATATAATATATTATAATAGATATATATCGATATATATTGTTGAATCGTTCTAGAATTAGCGTTATTAGCAATCATAATTTATTAAATTCTGTTTTGCTACTTTTGAATATAACAACGATCAGATTTTACTAACTCCCTTCTATGTTCAAGAACTTTCTATTACAAAATTAATGAATGACAGTTATAAACGTTAAGCTATCCAATGATTGATTAAAGTTACGTATAATCAATGGAAATTAATGAGTTTGTCCAAGGGATTAAACTAGAATAAAGTTACAGTTGTAAGGAAGTGACTTTATCTTGAAAGTTTGCGCGGAAACTTTTTCGATTTCACTCTCCTCCCAACAATATAGCGATCGTTCAAGGTGAAGTTGTAAGTAAAACTTATTTTATTTAAAGCGAATTGAATTTTTACGAGTCCATAAAAGCTTACGTTTTATTGTGTTTAACTTTTACTGTAATAAAATACTTAAATCATTTGTTCAAATCTAAATCTCTTTAGCAAGCAGTTACAGTTTCAAGTCAAGTCAATTGAAATAATTTATTTCAATTAGGAACATAAAAGGCACTTTTGAACGACAAAATTCACAAAAAGCAGAATTGATTCTAGTCGCCCCTTCCAAAAGGTAGTTATCGTATGGACAAGAATGGGCAAGAAACTCCATCGTTACTCTTTTAAAATGTTTAACTATCTAACACAATTTTGACGAATACACGTGTGTGTAACACGCACTATTGTACTATTTTCCTAAGAAAATATTGGGGCTTAAGAAATAACTATTCATTTACTAGATACATATTTTTCTTTTAAAATTTTATTGTTACCTTCAAGATGCCAATTTCGCAGCTGTCCCATCTCCAATTAGTAACGTTGAATAGTATAAGCCTGTCAGATGGAACTTCCATCAGGACCAGTCCACTTCAAGTACAAAGCGGAGAACAGCATCAACATCAAGATAATCGTCATCATGATCGTTTTCATTAAAAATATTTCCATTCCGCTCCATACCCAAAATGTTCTTTTAAGAAGGAGATAACTAACCTTGGTCTAGCAGCCTGAGTATAGTAGCGATCCAGTTCTTGAAGCATGCGAAGAGCATCGGCCATGTCGTGAGGTCCTTCCTCCCTGGCCTCAGCCAGGCAGACGATGGCCAGGACCACGGCGATGGCGAAAGCAATGTTCTTGTTCAGCATTTTGGTATCTAAGTACAAAGGAAATGAAAGGGATTATTAAAGGAGATTGCCTCATTTATCTAGTCTGAGACTGCTGATCAGTTTTGGTCTCGATCTCCCCGAGTCAGACAAATCGTAATTTTTTTTTTTAGTAGATCTCATTAGCAGCCCGGAGTCTAGGTTTGTGCCCGGTTTAGGGCAATAGGTAAATACTGGTGAAATACGTTTTTACCTACTATTCACCTTTATTTACGATGTATACAGAAGTGATATAACTGCGATCAATCTAAAATGAGATTATTGCCGTTCATATGTCAAACATTAATTTGAAAAACACCCACTTGTACAATAATGTCATTTACAATTTACCAACTTTTAGCCAAGTTCCTTCCTCGTCATAGAAAATTGAATTTATGATCAAGGTCTGGAAATTGAGTTTATGAAAAATCTAATTTATGATCTTAATTTTACCAGGCCTTGGTCCCAACTGACTTGCCTAATCATAAACAAAAACGAAGTATATCTTATACGAAGTATAATTTTCAATATGTTAATAATTCCGCATGAACAACTCGACTATAGGTATTAATAACACAATGTTTAAGAAGTTTCTTATGAATAAATGTAAAAAAATGGTCGAGTAGAAAAGTATTATACATAGGTACAAAGATAACTTAAAAGACAGTCATCATCCTGGTAAAAGAACACAGCACTGTTAACATAAAACTCTTATTGAATGTTCATAAACAAAGCAATAGAAAAACTCGCAAGCAATATTATTGCTTATAAAACCCTTACACAGAGAAGGAATCTCATCTAGTTCATTTTCCACTGGGGTACGCAAAGGACAGAGAGTTATTCTGACACATCTTATTGGGGCCAGAATCCTATGAGAAAGTTTTGACTATAAATTTATTATTGTTCCTTCAAGTTTTCAAATGATGTGAGCAAATATTTCACATTAGAGTTTCGCGGTATAGTCTCGGGAGTCTGAGTGTCAAACAAATCAGAATAAATAATATATTATGTCATTTATTTTGGGAGTTGCTGAATCAGTATTGTAATTTATTGAATAGTTTTCTGGGCCCACAGCCCTACCTATAGTCTAATATTCTTTGCATAGCGTGAATTAATATTTATGATAATGTGATGAAGTAGATTTACTAAATAGGTACTAAAAAAGAGACATAATTATGAATGTTTACTTTTTAGATATTTATTTCAAAGTAGACTAAGCTAAAAAATATTGGCAATATAATTATCTTCCTTAGAAGCATCTTAGGAAAACGGTCAAAATTGAGGTCGTAATGCTCTTGAGACCGATCGGTATAAATAAAGAAACACATAATTTTATTTACTGGAAATATACCACACCATAAAATAACTTTTAAAAAGTTGGTTCGATGGATGTAAATGTGTGAAGAGAAAAGACGAAGGATGATTCAATCTTGAGATCGATAGACGTTCTATTGCTCCCAATCGACCTTACATATGTGATAAGGTATAAGGTAATGAAAAAGCTGTAACTCTTCAAACAAAGAATAAAAGGCCACAGTATCGAGTTCCTGTAGGTATCACGAAACTATAAAAAACCGTCCAAGTGCGAGTCAGACTCGCGCACGAAGATTCCGTACCATTATCTATAAAAACGACGAAAAAATCATGTCTATTGTATTGGAGCCCCACTTGAATATTTATTTTAATCTGTTTTTAGTATTTTTTTTTATAGCGGCAACAGAAATACATCATCTGTGAAAATTTCAACTGTCTAACTGTCACGGTTCATGAGATACAGTCATGTCTGTCCTTCTGTCACCAGACAGAAGGACAGACAGACTGTCAACTATAATTTATATTTGTGTTTTTAATATTTTTGTAATCAGGTTACCTGATTGTTGCTGGTTTGGGTGTGTAACGTGAAGATCATCAAAATCACTGTCTTTAAATATAATCCCCCTTATTCATAAACAATGCTTAAAGTTAATTAATGATAAGCGCCTGTTGAACCATACATTTTTGGCGTTTAAACATCACTTAACTTTAAGCAACGTTTATAAATTTATAATAAGAGGGAATATGTATGACCTAATATCATTTCAGAAATTCTAAAAGGTGCATTCTTAATTTAATAAACAAGCAAAACTTTATACATCCACAAGAATATTTGCCATCTGCCAAGCTTTCATTTAAAGGGGCACTAAAATATTCAATTACCGCGGCTGAGCGGCATAACCAATATTTGTGGGTTTAAAAAATGGAAAAGGAATATTGGATTACCCACGTATTTGTTTTTTTTTCAGTCTTCGTTGAAATATTAGAGATTAATGGGCAATCTACTAATAACGATACTAATGTTTTTTCTCAAACACATGGAAATTCGAACATTATTTTGACAATCTTCTTCGAAATAAATCTGTTACTGGTCGAATACATGCAAGCACCCGGCCGGCAATATTTGTGAGAAAATCCAAAGCTGTCGTGTTTAGCGGCCAAATAAAATTAGGTACCTAATTTTATTACTACTACTACGAAACTCATCTGTACTATGAAAACTCATCTGTCAAGACATCGCTTGTGTTTGAGAAAAACCAAGTGGACACTCGGTCCCCATTGGCCCTAGTGGTTTAACGCCAAATGGCTCGAAAAAATAACTCCCAATAAGATTGGAATGTTTTCGCCGTTTGAGGTTTTCCGCACCTGCAGCAGCCGCCCCAGCACAGCTCGCCGTATAATTAGTCGGTGTAACATTATAATGGCTATACACTTGTATAGCCATTATACTGCCTTCTGCACTTACTTATGTAAGTGCAAGCGAAATAAAATTTGTGCGAATCGACCAATAAACCACTTTAACTATTGAATAGCTGCATTTGCCAGCGGTTTCGCTCTCATAACTGTGTATTCTTTTGGCATTTTAAGTTAATGGGAATACAGATTATCGCAAGAAGTTAATTCTGATTAAACCCTGACTATAAACTAAAACCAAAAGAGTGTTTTTTTATTTTTATATAAATTTATTTGTACTTTTTTTTTATTAATTATTCTTTTCGGTTTAAATAGGTGTAAGAATAGATAAGAATATAATTCATGATCTTTCCCGGATCCCGTGAGTTAGAATTATTTTTAAGAAAACCATAAGTCTTATAATTTACTTTAGCCACAGGTATAAAAGAGCAGTATAAAATATTTTCTATCTTCCAATCGTCTTCAACAAGTATGGAAGCTCCTAATTAAGTAATGGCACAATCAACTAAATCCCCTTTGGGTTGTCGTGGGCTTGTTCTCATCAAAATTTCACTAAGTACGTCACTTCTAAAGTTTCAAATTGTTACAGGACATGACTACAAAAGGTCCTCGGTTTGTCTCGGATAAAAGGAAAATCCTTTACGAAGGTAAGAAAGAAATATCGCACTACATTTTGCTCGCGGCTCCGGCCGCGCGGTGTGTATGTGGTAAATGTGTGGTGAATGGTAAGTTATCTGTGAATCGAGTTTCATCCAAATCCGTTCTACAGTTGTATGTGATTCAAAACCAACATTCAAATCATTTTGTTTCACAGAAACCCCTGGACTCGAATCCGGAACGAGGTGATCTGTCAAAGAACCAAAGGTTGTCGACATAGCTTACAGAATTACCAAGGTGAAGTAGCAGTGGGTCGGCAATATTAGCCGTAGAACCGGTGACCATTGGGGTTGAATGAAGATCGCGAATCGGCAAACGTAAGGTAGGACGCCCTCGCGGCGATCTGGAGGCAAAAGTCCTCGCGCGCATTTGGGAGTGGCGCGAGGAGGCGAAACGCCGGGGCTTAACTCCGCTGCCGCGAGAAATCGCGGCACAGCGGACAGAGCTCCGGTGGGATCTCATGGCGTCATGGAGAGTGCGATTGTCGATACCCAGTGCTGGGCACGCCACTATTGCGGCGATAAGTCCCCTCTTTGAGGAGTGGCTAGAGAGGCACCATGGCGTCCTCACCTTCGGCCTGACACGGTTGTTTCGGGAGGTTCCTGTTCCTTATATGGCGGGAGGAAACACCTGGGTGTCATCATTGCGTGAGTCACCCGGAGGACACGGTGGAGCATACGGTGGAGGTCTGCCCGGCTTGGGCAGAGCATCGCCGTGTCCTCGTGGAGGCGATAGGTGGCGGGGATCTCTCGCGTCCGGCCCTGGTCCAGGCCATGTTACGGAGCAAGAGGGCATGGGAGGCCGTCACCTCCTTCTGCGAAGCAGTAATGCTCACGAAGGAGGAGGCAGAAAGCGTGAAGGAGAGTCAAATTTCGCGCCCTCACGCCCCTAGCCGCCGCGGGAGACGCCCTGGGCTTTGCGAATCGCAGGCCGATTCCCGGCCACCGTAGGCGTGGGCTTGCGGACGGTGAGCAATGGGTAGCTCGCCGTCTGATAAGGACCAAGCCTGGGTCGTCGGTGCGTTGTGTTCCACGCGCGCCTCAAAGAGATGTCAGCAACTGAAGGGGTCCGACAGGACCGATGCCTGCCGGGGTTGCGAGAAAGTCCGAAAGGGATACCATGGCCCCTGGCAACGTACAGGCAACTGAAGGAACATGGATGGGTTTTAGTCAGTAAGAGTCTGACACGAGAGAAGTTATTTGATAAATTCCCAAACAAAAAAAAAAAAAAAAAAAAGGTAGGACGCCCTCAGGCTAGGAGGAGCGATGATCTTTGCAGGGTGGCTGGTAACAGTTGGATGAGAGTTGCCGACAATTGAGGTGAATGGCGTGCAATTGGAGAAGCCTATGTCCATCAGACTGCTGTAGGCTGATGATGAAAGAATTCCAGGTTTACTCCTTTAATAAAAATAATTAGATTTTAAAGAGAGGACTAAAAAGGGCTATTGCGTTTGGATGCTTAGATGATTAAGTAACTAACACCCTAACACCTTCTACTTCAAACTTCAAACTTTCACAGAAAGCAAGTAGTAGGATTGCAAAAAGGTTATTTACAACGTCATTCCAGAAAACGTCAAGTACTTTAGGAGGAAGCAAAAGTAAGTATTATTTAATTGTGAATTCTTTGTAAAAAGGATTATATTGTTCGAGTTCTGTGGGCCGATCGTTCATTGTCCCCTGTGTTTGAGTTGCAGCTTCGGCCAGTTTGAGTTGATAATATTGGCCGACAAGTTTTTTACTTTTTTCCATTGACAAAAGCTCATCATTTAAAATTGGTGGGGGACTTATTGGATAAAAAGTTTTTTAATCATTGTCGTCTTATTCGAACATGTATGTGGAGGTTTTTTATTTATGAAATAGGTGGTTCTGATTTTAAAGTATTATAATATTAGTACGTATATTCTTTATAGGTAACTTAGGTACTAATAACATAATGAGCACCTGTGACGCTTATTTCCCTCTCATAAATTCTGCAGAACCGTTATTGCTTTTAGCTCGTTCAATGCTAGCAGAAATTAAACTAAAAGTCGCATGATTATGTAGAAATACTAATACAAAATACACACTATTTTATATTAGAAGTTATAATATTTGCATACAAATAAAATGAAAATTATAAATGACTCCTGCACATAATTTTAAAGCTAATGAGTTTTATTAACATGTCACTTGCAAACTATGCTTTATTATTTGTTAGCTATTTCATTTTTGTATTTAAATTAAATAAAATGTTGTTATATTTAACAACCTTTTATTTTATTTAAACTAGCTATTTAAGAATACAGTTGCTCTCGAAAATGACCCACCCCAACCACAGTGGCGGTGGGTCTGGTCGTGGATGATTAAAAAGAATTGAGCAAATTTTTATTTTTAGAAGCTCCATATTGGGAGTTCTGTCAGAAAATTTTGTGTCATGTTCATAATATACAAGTCTCATATCAGTAATTTATCCTTGCTAAACTTTCTTGTGTATCACTTAGATAGGAAATATCACTTAGATAAAGTTAAAATTAAAATATAAAACAAACACATTTACTTAAGTATTTATAACTTACAAGAATTCTGTAGGTTTCCTTCTGAGAAACGTAGACATTTTAAATCAACACCTAGAAATTCAAGTATCGAGAATGAAAATGGAAGCAAAGAAATGAAATAAGTAGCTATTAAGAATTTATGGCATAAATAATGTTTGGATCACACTGCCTTCTGTTACGATTTTTAGGAACAATTGGAGCACGAAGTACCTATTTAACTTAATGAGAATATATTTTATATTCAGATACTGAATAAACTTATACAGATATTGACAAAATAGCAAAACATGGATCAGAAGTGATAAAAGATATCTTCCAAGGATTTAATCATTTTGAACCATTTATCGAGTTTTTAAACCATAATAGGATATAAAATCTCAATGTAGCTGCTTTATAAAAGTTGTGAAAGCAAGTTACAGTGTTATCATTTTCATTCTTCGTAGGTAACGAAATCATATTTTCGTGGCAATTTCATCATTCACAACTTTTTTTTTTTCTTGTTTTTAATACAGAGTAAACCTGTTCTTGACCCCGATGTCGCCTGATGGAAAACGATTGATTAGGTCTATGATGGAACGAGCGTGCCCAGAAGATGGCTGTTCACTTTTGCTTTGAAGGCTGATGGGTACAGTACGTGGAAGGGAACACAGACGCTGGCAGAGAGTTCCACATCTTGGCTGTGCGCATAATAAATGTGGAGGAAAAGCGCTGAGTACGACTGGATATCAACCAAGTGCAGATGGTACCCTTGCAACACGTCTGGTAATAAAAGGGCGATAGTGGGATCAGGTCGTGATAATAATAATAGTAACTGTCTGTTCTGTGTTTATGTGTAGGTATAGGACCACTCTATTCTCCCAAAATGTTGTCATCAGAACACACGTTAACATGACAACTGATCAAGCGTTCAAGATAAGTAAGTTTTATATCACCTCTTGTAAAATGTCTTAAAGAGACGATCAAAATTTCGAAAACTGCTGTAACATCGCTTACCAATCAGCGTTTTCATGGCACCACTTTGACAAAAGGTCTTCCATTAATTTCCAATTAATATAAAATATATGATGACCTTCATCATTCGTTCATCGTTCAGTCATGACTAAAGAAAATATAGGCGATTTGACATTTTTGACAAGTGCCTGGACCTGACGTCTCAGTGCTGCCTCCTAGTGAACGCCATTTTAGAAAACCTCCAATGTATCTAGCACCTTAACTCGAAGTTTAGTCTAGCTAGATTGTACATCAAAATTAGATGCCTTATTAAATAATAAAGTCGAACTATCATTCAAGAAGTTCCATTCATTTTTATAATACATCTAACGAAGCGGACAAGACAGGAAAATTTCACAAAATCCCCTTATTATTTACGCTATGTGAATTCTTCCGGGGAATTTCACTGATATCCTTTGGGAATGGTACTTATTTAAAACGCGTGGTTTTTATTAAGAATTCATTGACTATTTATTATTCTGTAATATAAAATATAGAAAAGTAGCAGTTCAAACCACGAAAACCGTTTGGGGAAACAAGGCTTTCTTGTCTCCTGTTTTTATTCGGAACTCATTGAATGAGTATTATATATTTTTTCTAGGGGACTTATGTTTTTTAGGTCAAAAAAAAAATTCAAAAGTCATTTATTCAAACTAGGCTGAGAATCAGCACTTTTCGAACGTCAAAATTACATAAGACAGTCCCCCAAAACGCCCACCCTTCACCACTTCCTAGTGCTTTAGCTGGGAAGAAGAAGTGGCGCAACAAACTCCCCAGCAGCACAGCTGTCTGTTCAGTAAAAAAGATTCTATATAATAGTATGCAAAATGATATTTACATTACGCAACACAAAACATAATTTAAATTATAAAATTAATAGCCATATGACAGCTAGCACACGCCAATATACCAACCAAAAACACCATTCATCATTGGTCATTTTGTAAATGCTTTTAGTAGTCTATTGACTGCTGCTTTCTCCTGTCAATTGTGGGTTTTACTAACCGTTTTGCGGGTATTAAATTTTACGGTGAAATAAATATTTGTATATAATAAATTAATAACATATTAAATTTTAAAGTGATAAGCTTAGATCATCCTTAATTCAGATACTTTAGACTTTCTCCATCGAATTAAACATTGAAGATTTGATAAGGTATTCGTACGAAGCTTTACGGATTATAATTTCTTGTTCATTGTAAGATATTTATCCAAACAAAACCTCGTTAGCATATTGTAAAGTTTAATGTCAAATTTATGGAATTAGCTCATTTTGAGATGAATGTTATAATTCGCGTAAGAAACTTCAGCATTTGATCAATTACATAGGTAACTAATACGTTTGTATATAAATAGTTTTGCTTTCCATATTTTTATCCATACGAAATTACTGTCGTCATGATTTTTTGTCATGTTTTCTTTTTATACTAAGCCGTAAAATAAATCAGGTAATAAAATAATTAGACATGGACCACTTATATTTTTGAGTGTTTGAATATCACATTTATGTTATAAATCATTAATGTGATATAATTTATTTATTTATTTAGGTTAGCCAATAATTGTTTACACAATACATTTAAAATCAATTCCTTAATAGTGCGTTTATTAGTGCAACAATTACTTATAGGCTAACGCAACATGCACCAATTATGGTTTTACATGGTATAAAAGCCAAAAGAGAAATTTAAAATTTTAGTTTAAAATTAAGAATTAATAGTAAAATTAATATAATATAATATAATTGCTACATGTTGTTTTAGCCTGTAAGTAAATGTTGCGCTTATAAACGTACTATTAAGGGATTTATTTTAAATGTATTGTGTAAACAATTGTTGGCTAACCTCAATTTATAAATAAATAAACATTTAATCAGGCAATAAAATATTCACACATGAACCACTTATATTTTTGAGTGTTTGAATGGTGTCATAAATCATTCACGTGATGTAAAAATACTACAATAGTGTCATAAGCTATCATAATTATCTTATCAACGCAATTTGTGAATCGGCTTATTTTTATGATGCCAGAATTTGTATAGATTTCGACAACAATTTGTTACATTATTTACGTAATATTGTAATTCAGATAAGAGTTAATGTACTCTTACAGCCTGAAACTATACTACTACATTTGTCCTACGTTAGGCTATCTATGACTATGTCATGATTATAATATTTTTTTCTTTATAAATGGGTACAATCGTGCGAAAGTGTTTTTTTTTATTATTTCTTTCACGCTAAAACAGCTGAAGGATTGGGATAAAATTTGGCACATGGGTAGACCATGACCTGGGTTAGGACATAGAATACTTTTTATCCCGATATTTTCACGAGACCAAAAGCTAGTTCCCCATATTTATGTCTAAACTAAAAATATATTTCCTAAAGCTGAAAACTAATATTTTATCAATTGATAGCTGTTTCATTTCTATTAAATTACATGAAGAAATCTAACATAAAGAAGCGAAATTGGATCTTAACTAATCCAACTTTAATCAAGTATCCGATGTTTTTCAATTATTTATTCCGTTTATTACCGAGATTAATTTCAATCATTTTTGTTGCAAGTTTGATACAAACGAAAATGTGAAAAGTTTGTACAACAATGACCGACTGGCGATCATTAAAATTTTAATTATGAACGGTATCGTATTTCGATATTTTCTCGAATTATTCACCAACACTTTCTTCCTGTATTTTGTTACTTATTTACTTTCGCCCCTTTTTTCTTTTAAGATCAGTGACAGTTTCCCATTTTTTACCAAAAAACTAAAGCTAGCTACTATCAGCATCATCTTGCAGCAAAATTCCTTTTCCTCATCTCTTTTCCCAACATTTCTACGTATAGCTAGTCAATTACTCAAAACATGACCAACCGCAATAATAACTGCTTGTCTAACAAGGAACTTATCAAATTATTTTTCCTCATATGGACCACCATATTAAAAATAGACAAGTTAAAAAAACAAAGGCCTTTAATGGCCTTGTTGGTCAAAACATGAGGTGCTGGGTTCAATTCCCCTGGGAAAGTGAATCCTGGGCGTCGGGAATCGCAGGCCGATTCCCTGCCATCGTAGGCGCGGGCTTGCGGACGGTGAGCATTGGGTAGCTCGCCGTCCGATAAGGACCAGCCCCGTGTCGACAGCACGCTGTGTTCCACACGCGCCTCAAAGAGATGTCAGCACAACTGAAGGGGTCCGATAGGACCGATGCCTGCCGGGGTTGCGGGAAAGTCCGAAAAGGATACCGTGGCCCCTGGCAACGTACAGGCAACTGAAGGAACACGGGTGGGTTTTAGTCAGTAAGAGTCTGACACGCCCTCCAGCTCCGCCCAGAGCGAGAAAAAGTAATTTTATAATAGCTTAAAAAAAAAAGGTCAGGCAAAGTGTTATTGGGGAATTTCATTTTTCTCATGTGCCCGATTGATAGCAATAGGCTCGCCCCATGTTACATGGGACTCAAACATAACTGGCGAAATGTCGGTATACTACAAATAAACCTCTACCTAACTCTTCGAAGAAAACAGGCGTATGTATGTCATTAAAAAACAAAGGTAACTGGTGCGTAGTGCTCGCAACTGCCCGTGCGTGTATGACCAGAGGCCCTGGCCCAGGTGTGAGTTTCCCATCTCCATTTCTGAGCTCCGATTGGCCCTTCACCAGTGAAGGCCAGTGAAGGGCCAATCGGAGCGCCGAACGTGGTCAATGTGTAAAGTCGAGATGGTCAAAAGAAACTCACACTAGGGCCTCTGATGTATGAACGTAAACAAAGGAAAAGAAGTATGTAAGAATCGTAGCAGGTGGCGTTCTTTAGTTTCTGCTTACCCCATGGGATGAACTGAACTTGTTGAAAAACCTACACTGTCCACCCATACCTAATAACACTGTTATTTATTAGTTTATCTGTTGTTGCTTCATTTTTAATTCTTAATTCTTTTTACCTATTGTGGTATAATAATTTTATTCTAGGTGCATCGTCCTCACATATAATTATATAACTAATGTACTTATACAAAATATTGTAAAACATTTTAAAAGAGTAACGGTGGAGTTTCTTGCCCATTCTTCTCCATACGAAAACTACCTTTTGGAAGGGGCAACTAGAATCAATAATTTTTTTTGTAAATTTTTGACGTTCAAAAGTGCCTTATACGGGCCTACTTGAAATAAATGATTTGACTTTGACTTTGATTTGAAAATATTGTAAAAGCCCATTATTTTTAAAAGAGTAACCGTGGAGTTTCTTGCCGGCTCTTCTCCATAGGAAAAAACCAATTGGAACCGTGCACCTAGCTTCTGACGTTTCATAAGTGCCCATGTAGGTTTATGTGAAATAAAAATATTTTGAATTTTAATTTGAATTTGAAGGAGTCAATTTATGTATGTTTGTAAGTTACTGAATTGACCCAACTTAAAGTTCACTTCAAATTACAAAGGAACAGCGAATACCAATGAAAGTTCCATTGACATTCGTTCCCTTGTTCAATGGTCAAAAACAAAGGAAAAAACCTAAAATTCCGCTTTGACTCCGTTACGATCTAAACAATACAACTGGTCCCGAAATTTCGAAGGGCACTTGATTGGCTTCTAAACTGTTTTGCAATGCGTGACCGTGGGGTACGAATTAGGGATGAAAGAACAAAAGAGCTCAATTAATTTTACAAAACACAATATTGCCAAAGGAGTAAAGAGGATGGGTCTAGTGCTCATAGTCATAGCGGTCTACCAGAAGGTGGAGGCTTTCCTATTTTCGAAAGTCGATGTCTTCGGATTCACATACGTACCTATATAACGAAGTTTTGGTTTTTGAAATGGATGTTATATTAGCATTTGGCCTCAAACTCGGGTCTTCTTTTGTAGGTTTGGCATTCTTATAAATGGTACTTCTGGTACAGAAAACTTGGTTTCAATAATTCTCATGCCTCTCTCATATAGGTTTTGCGTGTGTCTCATAATATAGGTTTTCTCAAAGGTTTTGCATTTGGTTTTGTTTTTGTTTTGTTTTGGATATTACGCATATTTTCCCCAAGAGAGGGAAGACGAAAAAAAAAAATTTTTTTGTCCGTCATGTAGATTATAAAAAAATAACGTACACGTATTTTTTTCTTTTTTTACGTTGTCGAACGATTACGGCGATACATTGAGTTAAAATGTCATGCCATGACGTCACGAGTATGTAGATTTTATACTGACGTGACGTAGCGACCCCCACTCCCCAACTTTGATGCGTTTTATTGAAGTCATTTTTTATTAATATGATAAAGCAAAAAATACAAGTCTAATATTTTTTTTATTATCTGACTGATGGACTAAATAGAATTTCTTTTTTTTTACCCAGGCATCATCCATATTGTTATTTTCGTGTTTTGTTCTTTCCTTGCGTCATGTGTACCGCAAATAAACGTATTTTCTTTCTTTTCTTTATATCTAATTTAAAAACGACTTTTCTAAACATCCATCTTATCTTGAGCTTTTTCGCTTTAAAAACTTATTAGTAGCTAGTTTTTCTTTTTATATAATTTTATTTTTTATGCTTTTATGTTTGTTATTTCATCATCTTCCTAGCCTTTTCTCAACTATGTTGGGGTCAGCTTGCAATCTAAGTGGATGCAGCTGGATACTAGTATTTTACATGGAGCGACTGCCTATCTGACCTCCACAACCCAGTAACTGGGTAACACGATACCCGTTGGTAAGACCTGCGTTGTATTGCGTGTAGTTTGTGATCTTCCTGTGCGAGAGAATAAATACATATTCTTTCTTTTCTTTAGTTTATGAAACTTAAACATTTCATGTTAATTTATAACTTTATGATTGTTTCGATGTTATGATTTCGATCAACCTATCTACATATAATGGGATTTGACGGTAGCCTTTCAGAAAAAGGGTTAGAGTAAAGTACTAAAATAATTTAATCTTCTTATAGGTACGAAAAGTCAACTGTAGCAAAGGTTAAAAATAAAACAGAGCCTACGTTCAAGTAACAAGGATCGCTTCATGCAATAATAACAAAGTGACTAGGATATAATACCTTGTCGGTGTCCTATAAAAATATCTGTCATATTTTCTAAAGCTGCCCTTTACACGAGACTTTTTGCCAGCACTTTATTGTTGCCCACCAACAGTTTCAAAAGTAGGTACCTATGTGGGGCAGTGTTTTTATAACCATAATTGCTTCAATTGTTTCGGTAATATATTTATTTATTAAACACTTTCAACAAAAAGGACAAACATATATATTTATTCTTAATTATTCTGTATTGTTAATTAACGTTACTATCGCTCTATTTGGTGTGGCGGTATCTTCAGCAACAATTGTTAGATAAAATCATACTGCATGCAGTAAATTGCTTGATGTTATCGTTATGGCAATAAACCTATTTGACTAATATTGCACAGTATTGAGCAATTTAAGTGGCTCGTGTAAGCACACCCTGAGACGCCTCCTTGAACTCCCATGTTTCGATTGAGTTAGTCGCAGGATGAAATCTGTTTTTGTACTTGGTATTATCTGATTGGTTTGCGGCTTTTCTGATCATGAATTGTTTCAGGTATTTGCGGCCTGGCCTGTGACGTTTTTTTGTAATCCGATTTTTGGATAGCTCTTATTACTTACGTTTGGCAAGCATCACAAGAAACTTAACAGATAGCGTAAAGGTATTAATTTTGATGGTTGTTTGGTATTGTTGGTTTGCAATCCTGTGTTGTCTAAATATAGCCTCTTTAGCTTAAAATAATTCGAACTCTGACAGTAAAAATAACGGAGTTATAATTATAGGACTACTCTCGCTTTTTAATTTAAAGATATATATTTTTTTAAACCATCTAGAAGTTATAGTAGGTAATTATTTTAGCACTCTTTGACTTTATATTTCGATTAAAACATTCAACGATAATAATTATGAATATAAAGTCTTTAAAACCTCAAAAGAATAAGAACCATCTGTTATTTTTCAAATCAAATATTTATGAGGTCCCATCAGATTATCAATATTATGATATGGAGAATAATACGTTCGCTTAAGGCGATAGCGTCAGGGTAACCCGCGAAATTCAAATGTTCTTACGTTTTTTTCAATTTGCAGGTCAGTATGAGGTTGTAATCACCGGTACATCCGGTTTGACGTCTCCGCCCAGACCTCGAGCGCGCCGGTCCGACAGGCCCCGAGTGGTCCGCGGTGGGCGCTGAAGCAGCTGGACCGGGAGCTCCTCCTGGAAGCCTCGATCGTGCAGGCCTGGGTGTCATCACCGGACAGGCCTGCTGACATCAACGACGAGGCGGAGTGGTTCCGGGAGGCCATGTCCGAAATATGTGACGTGGCAATGCCCCGGGTCCAGCCCGGACGTGCTTCGCGCCAGGTATACTGGTGGTCGCAACAGCTGACGACACTGCGCAATGCGTGCGTTGCTGCGCGACGCCGGTACACCAGGCACCGCAGGCTCCGTATTCGTCCTCCGGATACGGAAGCCATTCAGGCGGAGCTGTACGAGGGGTACAGAGCGGCGAAGACCGCCCTCCAAGCGGAGATCCTGCGGGCCAGGGGAGTGGCCCGCGAGGAGTCGCTGGAGACTCTGAACAGGGACCCGTGGGGACGCCCTTACAAGATGGTGCGGGAGAAACTCCGCCCATGGGCTCCCCCGCTGACGCAGAGTCTCCGGCCGCAGCTTGTGGGGGACGTGGTGAGCGCTCTGTTTCCTTCGAGAGGGGAACATGCCTCCCCGCCCATGGCTCCGCTTACTGCGGTGCCCGATGCGGATCACACCGCCGACGACGACGACGATGCTCCGGAGGTGACCGAGGTAGAGATGAGAGCGGCGGTACGTAGGCTGAATGCCAAAAATACCGCCCCAGGACCCGACGGCCTACCTGGGAAAGCCTGGGTCCTGGCCATGGAGGCTCTCGGGCCTCGACTAAGGGGGCTCCTAAGCGCATGCTTGGAGAGGGGCCAGTTCCCACTTCGCTGGAAGACGGGGAAACTGGTCCTCATCAAGAAGCCGGGGCGCCCTGCGGACTCTCCATCCGCTTACCGGCCCATCGTGCTGCTCGATGAGGTGGGCAAGCTCTTTGAAAGAGTCATTGCAGACCGCCTCGTCGGGCGGCTGGTGCGGGTGGGGCCGGATTTGGGGGAGAGCCAGTTTGGTTTCCGCAGGGGGCGCTCTACGGTGGACGCCATCATGCGCGTGCGAGCCCTCACGACGGGGGACGCTGTTGCCCGGGGTGGGGTCGTCTTGGCGGTGTCTCTAGACATCGCCAATGCCTTCAATACGCAGGGTATTGAAGGCATTGGCGATGTCTGTCCTGGAGTTGCATCAGGGAGGCACTCCGGTATCACCGGATGCCGACCTACCTCTGTCGTGTGGTCGAGGCCTATTTGACGGACAGGGCCGTCATCTACCCCGGTCACCAGGGAGAATGGAACCGGCGAGAGATGTCGTGCGGTGTCCCACAGGGATCGGTCCTGGGGCCGCATCTGTGGGACATCGGATACGACTGGGTGCTGCGCGCTGACCTCCCTAGCGGCGTCAGCGTCGTTTGCTACGCTGACGACACGTTGGTCCTGGCGCAGGGGAGGTCGCACCAGGCGGCGGCCGAACTAGCGACACACGGGGTTGCGACAATCGTGGGCAGAATCCGGCAATTGGGACTCGAGGTGGCCCTGCACAAGTCCGAGGCCATGTGTTTTCATGGTCCTCGGAACGCGCCACCGTTGGGGTCCCAAATAACGGTAGGAGGAGTTCACATCGGCATCGAGTCGACGATGAAGTACCTTGGACTCGTCCTCGACAGCCGGTGGAACTTCGTGGAGCATTTCCGACGTTTGGCTCCCAGACTGGAGCGGGCCGGGGCTGCTTTGAAGTGGCTCCTGCCCAATCTAGGGGGTCCAAATGCCTCCTGCCGGAGGCTATATGCGGGGGTCGTGCGGTCCATGGCCCTTTACGGGGCACCGGTTTGGGCGCGTTCATTGAGGCGGCGGCCAGCCCGCCGGTTGAACGCGTCCCAGAGGGTCATGGCCACCCGGCTGGTCCGGGGATACCGCACGATCTCCGGTGAGGCGGCGAGCCTCCTTGCCGGATTACCGCCATGGGATCTGGAGGCAAAAGTCCTCGCGCATATTTGGCGTAACTGCGCTGCCGCGAGAAATCGCGGCACAGCGGACAGAGCTCCGGCGGGATCTCATGGCGTCATGGAGAGTGCGATTGTCGCAACCCAGTGCTGGGCACGCCACTATTGCGGCGATAAGTCCCCTCTTTGAGGAGTGGCTAGAGAGGCGCCACGGCGTCCTCACCTTCCGCCTGGCGCAGGTCCTCACCGGACATGGTTGTTTCGGGAGGTTCCTGTTTCGTATCAGGCGGGAGGAAACGCCCGAGTGTCATCACTGCGTGGATCGCCCGGAGGACACGGTTGATCATACGGTAGAGGTCTGTCCGGCTTGGGCAGAGCATCGCCGTGTCCTCGTGGAGGCGATCGGCGGCGGGGATCTCTCGCGTCCGGCCCTAGTCCAGGCCATGGTACGGAGCGAGAGGGCATGGGAGGCCGTCACCTCCTTCTGCGAAGCAGTAATGCTCGCGAAGGAGGAGGCAGAACGCGTGAGGGAGAGGCAAACTTCGCGCCCTCACGCCCCTAGCCGCCGCAGGAGACGCCCTGGGCGTCGGGAATCACAGGCCGATTCCCGGCCACCGTAGGCGCGGGCTTGCGGACGGTGAGCAATGGGTAGCTCGCCGTTCGATAAGGACCAGGCCCGGGTCGACGGCGCGTTGTGTTCCACGCGCGCCTCAAAGAGATGTCAGCACAACGGAAGGGGTCCGATAGGACCGATGCCTGCCGGGTTTGCGGGAAAGTCCGAAAGGGATACCGTGGCCCCTGGCAACGTAAAGGCAACGGAAGGAACACGGGTGGGTTTTAGTCAGTAAGAGTCTGACACGCCCTCCCGCTCCACCCAGAGCGGGAGAAGTTATTTGATAATTTCCCACCCAAAAAAAAAAAAAAAAAAAAAGTATGAGGTTGTATGTTGATCTGAATATGATTCGCGGCCGTATCAAATATTTATTTTTAGAATAATAATCATAAAAATCATCAATACAACTCTCTAAGTTCATATAATCCTATTGAATGACTATTTCATGATGTCATGACATTTTAGGATTATTCTAACATAAAGAATTGTATTGCTGATTCTAATGATTATAATTCTGTAAAGCCATATTTGTTACGGTCGCGAATCATATTTTGATCAAGATACAAGACACTAGACTGCAAATTTCAAAAAAAGTTAGAAAATGTGAATTTCGCGGGCTACTTTAGCGCATCCGCCTTAATGTAATTAGAAAATGCCCACTAAGAAATCGACATAACACACAAATTTCGATTAAAACCTTATTTTTGTCTTAGGATTTTCCGAACAATCCCACCTTTCACCTTTTTAAGTGTTTTCAGGTCCCAAAATTGAAGTGGGTAGAGAAGAAGATCACTAAAAAATCCGAACCCGCTGAATGTCAATTTTCCAGAAATTGCCAATCGTACTTTTCTTTGTTTTTAAAGACAAGAAAAAACGGGTCAGCATATACTGCATTCGTCAAACGTTCAAAATCTCTTTTGAACTATGTCGTACCTACCAAAGATTTGTTGAACGCTAGAACCTTTAGGCCTGACATCACTTCATTCGTTTTCCATTGTTATGAAAATAGACGTCAAACTCGAATTCGAACTGCGATTAATTGGGCATCGACAAAAACAAACGTTTGTTGTTCCTACCGAAAACAACAAGTATTTGTATGCTCTGTCGTATGATAGTGAATTTTGTGAGCAAACACGTGTTGAGGACCTCGAACTTTTTAATTCGATTGTTAAAAGCATAAAGCCAATAAATGAGAATCGATATCTGACATTATTTTCGTTCGTTAAATCAACACCCTCTTTTTTATAACCACAAAAATATGCGGTATTTATTATGGGCTCGCATTTGACCACTATCCCGCTGTAGATGATAAGGGTGTATCCTTGTCTAGGACTTACTTGTGACTATCAAGGGTGAGTTTATAAGATGGGACCTAGGGGCAAAATCCGAAACTACGAGAAAAGTAGTCGAAGAAGTCATGAGCTCGATTTAGACAAAACTAAAACTGCATACAATACTGAGGGATCTGAGGGACTGGGCCGATCATTTTTATATCTACTTCTTAAGATATTATCATCATCTACCGAGCTTTTTCCCAACTATGTTGGCGTCGGCTTCGAGTCTAACCGGATGCTGCTGAATACCAGTATTTTTCATGGAGCGACTGCCTATCTGACCTCCATAAACCAGTAACTGGATAACTGGCGAGACTGGTTGTCAGACGCTCGGGCTTCTGACTACCCGTTACGACTGTCAAAGATCTATAAATGACGACCGGGACCAACTGCTTTGATATTTATAGAAAAAGCAGATTCTCTCTAAACAATTTAGGCTTGAATATTTTAAAAGATCATTCCTAAAAATGTTTTAAGCTAATACGGAAGCTTAAGAAATTAGGTACAGTCGAATACACTGGAAAAAGTTAAACCATTTACATTTCTTTGAACTGAACGAGATGAAAATGAATACAAATTAATCAAATAAAAGTCTGTTCGGAACAAATAAATAAACGGAAAGGTGAAACCAAAGGTAAAATTTGTAATTAATACTGAAATGTAGGTAAGCAATTTATTAATTGATCCTTTGTACGATTTTTTTCCAATCAAATATTACTAATTTATCATTCTCACGCAAAGATAATCCGTGCTTTTTAATCTTTCTTTTTCCTCCGCAATAGGGATAGCGACAAAAAGTTTTTTGTCCGTCAGATAGAAAAAATTGGACACGTATTTTGAATTTTTTTACGTAATCAAAAGATTACGGCAATACTTTCAGTTAAAATGTGGCATGACGTCACTCTCCCGTAGATTTTATACTGAAGTGTGACGTAGCGAGCCTCCACTCCCGAACTTTAATGCATTTTATCTAAATCATTTTGTATTAATATGTTAAAACAAAAAATACGTGTCTAATATTGTTTTATTATCTGACTGACGGACTAAATAGTTTTTTTTTTCTCCAGTCAACATCCCTATTATTGTAATATCTAATTGGTAAGGGGCAGTATATTTTTTTTTTTACCGGTTGTTTATTTCTATTGCTGCTTTAACAATAAAACGATATAGTACGGAACAATTATTGTTTTCCATTAAGTTCAGTGTTCACAAACAATTATTCAAGCGATTACTTCAGAGTTTACTTTACTTTAGACTACATTATTTAAGCAGTTTCATAAGTCACCACTGATTAAATATGTGATCAACTGATTGTGAACACTGACTAGGTACATATTTTATTTTATCAAAAAAACATCGCCACATACCTATAACAAAGCACGGTAGTGGTCTTGTGGGCGTTTTGGGGGACTGTCTTATGTAATTTTGACGTTCGAAAAGTGCTGATTCTGAGCCTAGTTTGAATAAATGACTTTTCAATTCGAATTTAGAATTTATCATTTTTTATCGAGCAAAAAAAAAGGAGCAACTCAATGCGTATATTTTTTTACAATAATGACGACAACGTTTTAGACAGAAAAGTACTTAGTAAGAAAAAAAACAGTTTTATGGTTCCTAACAAAAAATAGACCAACTCTGCGATGTCCTGTGTAATGTGGATGGTGTAAAGATGACTAATAGCCGATTCCTATAAAATACGGACCGTTACTGGTTAAAATTAAGACTTGTATCTTTACCAATAATGAAGCAGAGACCTCATAGCTTTGCATAGTAGACCCTCCTATATGGCAGTAGCTGTCACAGGTAAAATTAGCTTACGAATCTATTTATATGCCCAGTTCGGCAATAAAAAAGCTACCACAGGTTCGGAAAACGATTCGTTTTTGTTTATAGGAACCGAGCATAAGTGAATATTAGGATTAAAATCAGCGCAATAATTGCGTAGCACACTTAGAATGGCAATCCCTTTTTTGACAATCTAACTAGATGCATTGCGACATTATACCGGGTAAGTACCAATGTGAGTTTTTCAAGTCTTATGTAGCTACTTGCTTAGTTTATTATGGACTTTACTGGCATCGGTGAAGGAAAACATCGTGAAGAAATCTGAAGTTTTCTATATATCCTAACTATTGTTATAAATGCGAAAGTGAGTTCGTTTGTTTGTTAGTCACGCTAAAACGGCTAATAACGGCGGGATTTGGATGAAATTTGGCACATGAGTAGACCATGACCTGGAGAAGAACACAGGCTACTTTTTATCCTGGATCGCAGACGAATTCATGGGCTACAACTAGTATTATAATAAAATCGTAGCCAAGTCAAAACTGTACATTGAATATTATTCAAAAATATAAATTAGATGATATGAAAATTAATTAATAATCTGCCTAACTCAAATGTATTATAAAGATCACGGAAATAAAGTGTTTTCAAATAGTGGTTTATCTTTTCAATGTATGTATAATATTTATAATTATTTTTATTTGGTCGGAAAAGGACATTATTTTATGAACGTGGAAGTATGTACTTATTTGTAATTTTCCTATACCATAGGTATGAACTTCAAACCTTAAAAGTTTTTTGCAAAAGGCAGAAAAGCAAAAATGCACTTAGATTCTTGAATTTTATAGGACACGTCGGAAATGCCTACCTGCTTGTACCTAATTAATTTACGCATATTCCAAAATATTAGTCGTGCCGTAAAAATGTTAGCTAAAAGTTGCAAAATAGAAAAATTACCACCGGAAAATGCCTTATCTGTACGCAGAAGACTCCGAAATTACTTATTGTTTGTAAGATCGTACAGCATGTAGATTAAAAGTTCACAAAGGTTCGTTCAGCAACTTAGCTTAGCTTATAAAGCTCGATTAAAAAGCCTTTATAAAGTTGAAGTTTTAAACTTATGCATTATTATACTTGTTTTACTTTTATTTCTCTGCAACATTGTTTAGTATGGTAATTGAAAAACGTAAAGGTTTTTTTACTAGGTATCTAGGTTTCAATATATTTTTCAGACGTTACGAAATAGATGTGAAATGTGTAAGTTTTTTTACTGGAATGCTTTCAATTATTTTTTTCGGACGTAACGAAATGGATGAAAAATGAATAATGTCGGTTTTTTACTGGTTATCTTGCTTTCATTAAATTTTAGACGTTACATATTTATTTTATTATATATTTTTGAATAAGCAATTTTCATGATGTCCATTTTCTTAAATTAACACTTTTGTTACCTACCTAACTAACAGAAAAATACATTGAAAATTTGTAAGCAAGGAGTAAGCTCTTCAAAAGGAAACTTTTTGAACTGCCTGCAACGTTATGCGTTACTCTATCACGTACGATAAATAAAAAAAAAAAAATTAATGAACTTTTTAAAACTAAAAAGGCACAAAAGAAATACATTAACCCCCTTTATTAGTCTACATAAAAATTGGTGCTATGAAAAATTATCCACCAATTTAATGTACCCGAAAAAAGAAAGATTAAGGGGGCAATATAGCCGTTATTTAGTTTTTTTTGTACGTCCAGGTAGCCTAGACAAAGACTTAAACAAAGATATAGTTTTCGTGAATCTACCCCTTCTGAAATCCTACTTAATCGAAGTTATATGTTGTAAACTAAGTTTCTCATAATTTAAAGGGGTAATATATTACAAAAAAAAATATGAACTTATTCAAGCAGTAAAATTATTTTAAAACCCCCTTAAAAAAATTTACATAAAAATACAAAACCCTACTCCACCCATAAACGAAAAATTGTATAATCGAAATTTAAAAAATCCGAAATCTCAACCAATTTTCCCACTTACCTTAGCTTTACAGCGGAGAGACGGCGGGAGAAACTTTTCGAACTTCGAAGGGCCGGAGCGCGCCAAAGTGCACCAAGTTAGAAGTGAAATATGAAGTCGCTAGCACCACCATTTATAGGCAGCTGCTGGGCGGGTTGTAGGCGGAGCCACGCACGCGTAAGCAACACTCAGCCACGGCTCTGACGTGTGCCTTCCTAGGAAAATTAAAAAAAGAACCTGTTACTAATGGGAATAACTCGAAACATTTTGTTTAATAACTTTTTTTTTTTTGAAATGGAAAAGAGAAAAGTTGGATTTCACTTTTTCATTTACATAGGGGTAGGCAGAAACTACAGAACGCCTGCTACGATCCTTGCATACTCCTTTTGCCTCGTTTACGTTCATACATTATTCGTCATTCGTTTTTTTCTATTAATTATCTAAAGTAATATTATAAAGACAAAAGATTAGATTTTTTGTATGTTTTCTCTTTATAATATTATAGTTTAGACTAGCTTTTGCCCGCGGCATCGCCCACGTGGAGGTCTAAAATTATCCCACGGGAACGGATTACCGGGATAAATATCCTATGTCCTAGCCCAGGTCATGATGTACCCATGTGCCAAATTTCATCCAAATCCGTGAAGCCGTTTTAGTGTGAAAGCGTGACAAACAAACTCTATTAATGCGAAAATGAGTTTGTATAAATGGTAAAAAAAAATCGTACGTTATTAAAAAAAAATACACGCAATACCTACGCAGTCAAAATGTATGGAAAAGTAGATTTTTAAAAAAAAAAACGCAAAATTTCAACGTAGGGGTGTTCAGAATCATGTACTGAATTCATGGTATCAGTTTTCGTGTCGATGTTTATGCCTGTATAGAAGGTAGAGACAATAAATTAAACTTCGTTCCTAAATCGAATGACGTTTCCAGTTTGTATACAAAAAATCAACCAAATATTTATCCAATAGTTTAGTCATTATAGCTAATTAAAGGTTGGCAAATGCATAGTCGGTCCGTAAATAAGATTTAGTTTGGTTGAAAAAATCTTGTTTTCTACTTCGATGTTAGGTTTTTATTTGATAGTTTCGAAATACTGGGAGTATTTCGAAACTATCAAATAGCATCAGTGTTTTCATTAATTGTCGTATTATAGTCGCCATATTGTATATTAGTTAGGATTCTTTGTAATAATAAGCTACGTGTCACAGAGCTGAGAAGGAATATCATAAAATTCTTACTCTTAGAGTGTATTAATTTCCCGAATCCCAATTATCTATACTACATAGACATACTTTAATATTATAAGAGGTAAAATTTGTTTGTTTGTAAGTTTTTATGTATGGGGTAATCTCCGGAACTACCAGTAGGATTTGAAAAATTCTTGGTGGCGAGCCTATTGCCATCAACCAGGCACAAATCCAGGGTATTGCTGAAAAATGGCATGTATTTACTCGAACCTCTAATAATTACCAGTTTGCGCTCCAAAAATATTATTGAACATATTTTATAAAATATTTTCGCTTTTTTTTGTAAACGTCAAAAAAGAAAACCACTTTTGATCAACGTTAGTAGTGCATTTTGCTGCGAAATATAGGCGGTCCAAAGTTTTTAACCGACTTTTAAAAATGGAGGAGGTTATCAATTCGGATGTTTATATATATTTTTTTATTTATGTTCGGGGATAGGCTCCGTCATATATGGATTTGCAATTTTTTTTTTTTAAGAGTATGCTGTCGAGGTGGTCCCATATAAACTTTATTAACTTTGCTTGGGTACTTTTTGAGTTAGCTTCAATAATACGTATTTTTCCCACTTAGTCTATATGGATGATGTTATAATAACTTCCTATCACTGCTATTTACATAGCATGTAGTGGTATTCGAATTTGTGTGGGGTAAGTACCACAACTAAAAGGTGAAAAATAAAAACTCTTTTACAAAAAAAAAGACTTCCATTACAATAAAAAAACACTACAAAGTGAAAAATTACTTTATTTCGGAAGTCGGTAGCAAAAAATGAAAAATCAAAACCACAGACACCGACTCCCAAATTTTTTTCACTACTTTAATGGATTTTTTTTTTTTTGAAGTTAGTTTTTTTTTTTTTCGTCTTGTTCTACTCGGCGTTATCTGTAGCCTTTGTGAAAAAAAGGTCCAACACCTTCACTATAGTTATATTGTTTTCATATTACTGTTTGCTTCAAGAACACAGCATACTCGGGTTTATTTCGTTCCTAAGCCACATTTTATGAAAGTTTTCAATAAGAAACGATTTGATGCAGTAAATGCACGATAAACTACTTCAAAGTTTGTCCTCTTATTGTAAAAAGTAAAAATGCATGTCAATTAAAATGAATCTTATTAATGCATTAATAAGTTTTAAAAGTAGCGCTCTTTTAAAAGGTTTTTTAAAAGACTTCCCTTTTAAGTACGTGCTCTTCGTGCATATAAATTAATAAGGATGTAACTAACGTTTATCGAGCTCGATTAAAATAATAATTATTTTATTTCTGAATATGGATAGACTGTTTTAGGAATAAATAGAAGTAAGTTGTTTAAGTCGCATTCATTTTCTTTTCTTTCTAGCTAATTCATGCATAACATTGTCTCGATAACGAGGCAGAAAATAGTGGTCAAGGGACCAATATTTTGCTGAGAGTCGTACTAGAACAGAGCTACTCAATCAATCTATTTAGCCTTTTCCCAACTATATTGGGGTCGGCTTCCAGTCTAACGGGATGCAGCTGATTACCGTATTTTACATGGAGTGACTGCCTATCTGACCTCCACAACCCAGTAACTGGGTAATACGATACCCCTGGGTAACACTGGTTGTCAGACTTTCGGGCTTCTGACGACCCGTAATGACTGTCAAAGATCCACGAATGACAGCCGGGACCAACGGCTTAACGTGCTTTCCGAGTCACAGAGGAGTTTCGGTATGTAAAGATGGTCACCCATCCACAGATCAACCCCGGCAAGCGTAGCTTAACCTGATGGATCAACCCGTGCGGCAGTTATTACTTACCCACAAGCTGCTCTACTACTAGAACAGAGCTACTGAACATATAAAACAAATACACATACACATTTTTCGATGGCGGACACCGCGTAGCAAAAAGCTACGAAAAGCTACGCCACGTAGCGCCGTAGCGGTGACATAAAGGTGGTATTCAGCAAAAAAACTGGCCAAGTGCGTGTCGAACCACGTACAATAAAGATTTCCGGAGTTGAGATGAATTTATCCCAAAAACAAACTTAACATTGTAGTTTACAAATCAATTAATAA
Organism: Xanthia icteritia; assembly: GCA_949128155.2. Classification (NCBI taxonomy): domain Eukaryota; kingdom Metazoa; phylum Arthropoda; class Insecta; order Lepidoptera; family Noctuidae; genus Xanthia; species Xanthia icteritia. The sequence goes on along the minus strand of OX421942.2, from coordinate 5,204,719 downwards.
AAATAGCAAAATTATACACAAACTTAACTAAAACTATTGAAAAACTAAAATATAGCATCAAAAAATTCATCCGCATCGCTGTCGACTGGTAATGTACCCAAGAGACTGGCCGCATTGCCACGTTGTATGGCAATGCTTAGCCTCTGCCCAAGGTAAAAACCAGCCCTTGGGTCACGGGAAGTGTCAAATAGCCGTTTTGACATTTCATTGAAGAGGCCGTGAGCACTCGGACCCCACGGCCCGAGGGTTTCAACCCCAAACGGCTCGAAAATATAATTACCTGTAAGGTTATTATACTTACGCCGCTTAAGCTTTTCTGCAGCCGCAGCGGCAGCACCAGCACAGCACGCCGAGCCAGTTACATTGTAGTTGAAAAACATGTTTTCCCATACATCGATATACGTCACGTCACGGTCAATTTCCCCATTGCAAATGTAAGTAATCGTTTTTTTGTGTGATTTAACTACAAATTGTCTATTTTCTGATTTTTTCCTTCACATGTGCTGTTCCTGCCAAACATGATACGAGTTCAACGCGAAGTACCCTGTAGGTTTTGATTTATTTCCGAGTATCAAAATATGTCGCATAAATAGTTGTATTTTTTATCGCATTGACTTAGAAGCTTGATTTTTTAGACCTACGTATTTGATATTAATTTCAACTTGATACCTCCACACGTTCCTGAGAAAAAGGGTTCTAACAGACTGACAGACGGTCGGACAACGAAGTGATCCTATAAGGGTAACCCGTTTTTTTTTCCTTTTGAGGTCCAGAACCCTAAAACATAACAAAGTTAATAAATTGTAATATTATTGTCACTATCATATTATATCACTTCCACCGCACCATTTTATTTTACAATTTCAGAAAATGAACCCTACTATACTTACAAACGTCGTAGTTTCGAACCCTGACAGGCGTTAATTTATAAACAATTTTTCGTCACCACTGCTCTCAAAACGGTGAAGGAAAACATCGTCACAAAACCGGCATGTCCTAGAACCAAACATTCGAAGACATGTGACATCCACCAACCCGCACTGGGCCCGCGTGGTGGATTATGACACTCTCCCTGTTACGAAGAGGAGGCCTGTTTTCTAGCAGTATACACACTATACGCTGATTAGTGATTATGCTATACAACAAAAGCCCTTTAAAAGTATGCATAACATTTTTATTATTTACTGAAATCTTACCTACATTACAGCCAGTCTATTCTGTAATAATCTCATGGTGAAAACTTAGGTGAAGTGAGTTTGAAGTGAGCTGTCATTCCACCGGCCGATCTATTCTGTAAAAATCTCACGGTGAAGTGAGCGTGAAGTGAGCTGTCATTCCACCTGCTAGGGACTGACAACTCACTCCGAGCTCACTTCACCTAAGTTTTCACGGTGAGATGGTTACAGAATACCACTGCTGGTGCTAGGGACTGACAGCTCACTCCGAGCTCACTCCACCTAAGTTTTCACGGTGAGATGGTTACATAATATCGCTGCTGATCTCCGATCCAATGCGATAGAGTGCACTACATCCTATAAAATTACATACTATATCCTAAATCTTAACCTAACATCTAAATAACATATTATATATAATGCAGCTTTTGCGAATTTACTCAAGTTGCACCACAATACATCAACCCTCTCGTGAACCTCGTTCACCACACGCATGGCTCTAGTGAGAGGAATCCTCGCCAGTAGGTTGGTTCTGGCTGCAGGCACAGCAGAGGCGGGTGTCGCCGCCTCCACACGTACCGGTCAGGCACGCAAAGTTCCAGGTTCAATCCACAATCCATTCCCGAAAAGTTACCGGGCTAAGTACTATTACCATAAACCCTTTGCCAATTGGAATACCCCAATTAAATTGAATAGCTGTTGTACTCAAATCTTGATAACAATTAATTGATACGAAACAATTCAATTATTCAATTAAAGTAGGTACCTGAGGTGTCTACCTTCGCATTTGGAAATATTATGTTTATTTATCTTCTGGCGCTTTGCCAAAGTCTCGTGACTTTGTCCGTGTAGTTTTTAGGGTTTCGTACCCCAAGGCTGCCAACGGGACCCTATTTACTAAAGCTCCGTTGCCCGTCCGTCTTTCGATCTGTCACAGGGCTGTATTTTTTTAACCGTAATAAAATAAGATAAGATTTATTTCTTACCACAATATAACAGTACATTTACAAATGATCAAAGGACATATCATATCATATCATCATTATACATAATAGAATTTATTTATACCGTGGGAGACTGGTGCCTAAGCTAGGCTTGAGGCCTGTATTTTAGGACACCAGGTCTCCACCCCTTTGCAAGCAGTTACATTTATTGAGGATTATGCACTCGTACACAAATGCGGTAAGTTATATAAAACCAGAAAAAGAGAAGAGTTTACACTATTGATTATTCTTATTCTAGGGTTAGTATGTCTGTGAGTGTATGTGGTGTGAGTGTGCGTGGTGTGTGAGGTGTGTGAGGGTGTGTGTGTGCGTGTGTGTAAGAAAATATTAAAAGAAGGTGAGGCTGAATGCAGAGAACGGTGATATATATACCTTTATTGTATTGTTTATTATTTTATTATATTAGTTTTCAAAGCAGCAAGTTATAAGTAATAGGCAGATACTTTAATTTTTCGCAGAGTATGTGACCACTATCTATGGCCTCTACAACAACAAATAATAAAAATTAAATTAAATTAAAAATTAAAGGGTCACACGTGTTTTTTTTACTAAGGTATTTAAAAAAATGTGTAGTTTTAAATATTGTACGGTGGTACGGAACCCATCGTGTGCGAGTCCGACTGACACTCGGCCGCTTTTTTTAATATTCCCATATAAACTTCAACACCCATTTCTTATGAGGGGTCCCTATAAGTATCCTTTCTCAGGCTTCAAGGTATTTAATATAGGTACTGTGGTGGCATCTACAAAGACCTGACGTCACACCAAATACTGACGTCACACAAATCCTGCTTCGCGCAATTAGAGTTTACCGCGCGTACAGCATATATATAACTTCCCCGACATCAATCGTTGGGCAGTGGCCCGCCAGACATGACACCCGTCTGGTCGGAGGCTCCTCCCTCTTCTGTAGAGGATGAGTGGACTTTATTTACACCCTGGTGTCTCTAAATTGGTGACTCCGACGTGAAACAAAGCAAAAACACCAGCGGTTCTCATGCATCAAAATCGGTTCATCACTTATTCCTTGAAAACGCTACAAACAGACAGAATTACTTTTGCATTTCTGAACATGAAGCATGTATGAATGTAACTTTGTTTTGTATTGAAATTGTAAGATGACTTTAATTATTGCCCGTCTATAAAGTTAGGTTTCACAGAATAGTTTTCATTTGCAAGTTAACTTGAAATTGAAATGGTTACAGAATACAAATGCCTAACATATTTGGACGGTTCATATTTTCTATACTAATAATAAATCTGAAGAGTTTTTTTGTATGTTTGAACTTGCTAATCTCTAGAACTACCCGCCGGATTTGAAAAAATCGTTTTGCATTTGATAGTGAAATTCTTGAGGAAGGCTACAAGCTATTTAACATCACGCTGGGACCCATAGGCATCGAGCAAAAAGAAAAATAGCCGATTGTCATAAGTTTTTGAACAGCCTCAAACTATTTTTCTAGTTCTTAGAATGAACAGACCTTATAGCAATATTATTTGACAATGAGAAAGAGATGGAGCTATACGTCCAGCATAGTTCCATCACTTTCCCACTGTTAAGTAATATAAAAATAATACTGCTATAAGAGGTGGTGGTGGGCCCCAGATCTTGTTTGTAGTTTGTGCCCATTGTTTATCTACTTTCAGTCCTAATCACACGTAAGAGTTTAATTTAAAACAGTGCCCATGGCGTTTCTTTCCAGTTCTTCCCCATAGGTACCTACTACGCTTTAGAATAGGCAACTATGTAGCTTCAAATTACTGTCTGACCAACTCCTAGACAATTCAAAAGTGCCTGTAAGTGCTTTAATTTAAATATAATATATTGCAAAGAATGTGCGCAATATGGATGGAGTTATGGAACTATGGAGAAGTGACTTGACGCTGCATGAGTGTGCGTGATCCATCGCCGCCCGTTCCATGTCCACCGCGGACAGGATGGATGGAAACCGGGACATTTTTTGCTCCATTGGTGTAACTGCTGTATGGCGTTCCGGTTTGAGTTCGCAATTGGTTGCCTACTAAATGGTTGAGCTGGATGGTGCTGATCCACGCGTCATGTTCGTGAACGGGCGCCGTCGGTTGAGACTGGTCATCTCTTATCTGCCATTGCTTATTTTTAATAGTTTTTGATTATTATTTTATTTTACATTGTTCTCGAATATAGAAGCAACAAAAGTAATGTACCCAGGATTTTGTAATTTCTATATTTAAAAGAGTGTCCTTGGAGTTTCTTGCCCGTTCTTCTCCATAGAGATCTACGTTTTGGAATGGGCAACTAGCTTCAACTTTCTGACTAACTGACCGACTCTTTGACAATTCAAAAGTGCCTGTAAATGGTTTAATTGAAATAAATGCTTTGAGTTTGAGTTTGAGGATTCGTATGTAGTTTGGAAGGAATTTAGCTTTCATTAGATGCTTGGCAAAATATGTATTGATATTCTTCTTCCTTCTAGGCCGTGGTCCCATTTACGTGGAGTCGGTCTCTCTGGTCCTTCTTTTCCACTGAGCAAAAATGGACGATAGATGACGATCCGTTTATTTTTAGGAAAAAGGAAAAAAAAACATTTGCAGTTGGAATGTATGGGAGAACATGTTTTTCAACTACAATGTTTATTTATTTATTTATTTATTTAACAGTTTATGTACACACATATAAAGAGAAAAGAAAAAGGAACAGAAAAATACGTACCTACAAAGGTGATGCTTATTTCTAAAGAAATCTCTTCCAGCATAACTGCGATAGGAGAGTGGATAAAAAGAGATGTAGACAACGTGTGTAAGAGTAGAAGAGAAAATAAAATACATAAAATAAAAACATTTAACCATTCACTAATATAAAATATTACCTTCAATATGAGAATATACTTACATACATACTTTCAAAATAAATATCTCTTAACTATATATAGTATATATACTAATAATTATAATTTAGTAGGTATGTTTGGTAGGTATGTTATGTTTGTCCTTGGGATAAATTCATCCCAACTACGGAACCCTTCATTGTGCGTGGCTCAACACGCTCCTGGCCCGTTTTTAAATAAGTGCCTAAAATAATAATGTGGAACTAGTGATTTAAAAAAAAACATCATGTATCCCATCACGGAACTGATAATGGTACTAGTAGCAACGAACCAGCTTTTTGGCTTTACAGTTTTGTAATGTAGGTTTGTAATGGAGTTTTGCAATGTAATATAGGTACAGTATCCTTGTCTGTAAGATACAATTAATTTTCTTTATCTACCTGAGTTTTAAAGCAAATGAAAGAATAATATTCCGAACGTGTTTTCTCCTAAAAAAACTTTAAGAATTTAATTTAGCTACTGTGTTCGTAAACTTAAGGGACTCAATATGATCATGTCAAAGAAAAATCGGTTTTATATATTTTTTTTTTTAAACGCCTTTAGTTGATATATAAAACATATAATTCAAATTAAAAAACAATCTATTATAATAATAAACGTAGTCAAAGTCAAACTCAAATCATTTATTTCAAATAAGCCCTTATAAGGCACTTTTGAACGTCAAAAATTTACAAAAAAATATAATTGATTCTAGTCGCCCCTTCCAAAAGGTAGTTTTCGCATGGAGAAGAATGGGCAAGAAACTCCACCGTTACTCTTTTAAAATGTTTTACAATATTTTGTATAAGTACATTAGTTATATAATTATATGTGAGGAAGATGCACCTAGAATAAAATTATTATAACACAATAGGTAAAAAGAATTAAGAATTAAAAATGAAGCAACAACAGATAAACTAATTATGTGATAGATACATGGTGCTCACATTACAAACATTGTAAAAGTAGACGATTTTCCTAAAATTTTACAATTAATAAGTCAGTGTGAGAGAAATTGGTCACAGAATGTAAAATCAATGTCATATAATAAAAAATAAAAAAAATATATACAATTAAATTTGCAACCAGTTTGATTTTGTCTTGATTCTAAATTATCCTATGGAGCAGGACCAGCATGTTTCCAAGCATTCATACCTATAAATGTTGTCAGTCCATTTCCTTGTTTAAAAATCTCCTGAAAACGGTACATCACGTACATAATTTACATAATATCAACCTTAAATATGAGTCTCATTGTTATACAAAAAAAGACGTCGGTCACTCGTTTGGCCTCTTTACACTGACAATTAATTTAATTTTGCATTCACGTAACACATTTAAAATATACAGAAACAATGTAATTAGTGAGGGGAAAATAAAAGGTTATTTTTATAAACAGGTACACTTTAACAGGTGCAGGTACCTACTTTCTGTTCTTTTGTTGTAGCTATTGTATGAAGTAGGTAGGTAGGAAGTTGGTACTACCTATCGACGTTTTTTGGTCTCTTAAGAGGGAACGGGGCCTGCGAGGAATTTTAAAAATAGGTATTTGAAGAAACTATTGCCGTCGTCTTACCTCAAATCTGTCTCCGTAGAGTACGGTAGGGACAGCTGCAGCTCAGACCGACTATATTACAGAAAAATTTACGAGGTCGACGTTTCGTGTTCCCCTTTTTTTCCTCGAAAACTGATCCGATTCAATTATTTTTAACATTAACATAAAAAAAGAATATGTCTAGGTTCCTATCATTTTCTTTTATGTAAAATTTTTGGATTTGTCACGGCTGTAAAAATGGGGCATTTTTGTAATTTTAGGAGGGTCATATTTTCTTTACCAATAAGTTGCTGAAAAAAAGGAAATAACAGGGACGGGTCTACAGCAGACCTTGATTTTATGAAAAAAAAAAAATATTGCTCTAGAGGCAATAATCAGGAAGAAAATAGGGAAATACATTTGTATGGAGAAACGCTGGCCCTGTTCCCTCTTAAAGCCTGCATTCTAATTGCGTAACGCACGATCAATCGCAATCTGTTTTATTTTGACAGTTCAACAACGACAATTTTTTCGAACATATGAAGCAATGGATTAGCGTTATCCTTCAAAATGATTCAGATTAGGTTGCTGGTTAAGTCCGTTTTCAAAATGCCATGAAAGCTCATGGTAGTTGTGTTAAATTGTGATCGAAATAAAAACAGCCAATCAAACCACATCACGCATTTGACAACAGATTGGTTAAATTGAATTGGTTTTTACAAACTGGAGTTTATTCATCAGTCTCCTGCCCTTAACCCAATTTATTTGAGGTCGGCGTAACATGTCCCTTTCTTCCATAATTCTCTATTAGTCGTCATCTCGGTAGTCACCCCATTTCTAGCCATATCATCTTTCACACAGTCCATCCATCGATTCTTTAGTTTTCTCCTACTCTTATAGCCATCGACATTCATACTGAAAACTTTCTTCAAGACATTTTCCTAATTCCTCCGCATCACATGTTCAATTTATTGCCCATACTAAACTGGGGTTTATTCATCATCGTTGTAGCCATCTTGGAGAAGGGTTCCTTCGAGCATGAACACCATAGATACCGCCAATCCACAAAGATGAACACCATCGATAGACATGTACCTCCAACACTCGAAGGTGTCTTTTTCTAAGGATACCGGTCAAGTGCCCTAACTTCGCCTGGCGTTTTGTTTGCCTATAATGAAAAAGACGCAATATCTTTTTCATTTTACTTTTATGGTAATTGAAACTTTGAGTGTTCACAGAGAGCTTTAAGTATCGATTGCCATACAAAAAATGAAAAAGATATTACAACTTTTTCATTATTAAATAGGCAAACAGGACGCCCGGCGAAGTTAGGGCAGTTGACCGGTACTCACGGAAAATAATTAAGCAGGCAATCTTGTTTATACCAAAAGGGACAATCCAAGCAATAAGGAAAGCTATCCCTTTGCAGCCAAGGCAAGAAAAGAGGTTACACCTAGCGGCATCTACCTACGTGTAACTGGGGTGATTTGTCGATCTTATTCTATTAACAAGAACAAAAAAGCCGTCCAATTCCATATGGCAATCGTTACCTTGTCCGAATAAAATAAAATCTGACGGTATTCTCTCTAATCAGAGTAAAAGGATTCACCTTATATTAGATGCTCCTTACAACGCATATCGTCTTAGAATAATCAAAGGAACGCCATCAAACGGTCAAGTTGTTCGCTAAGATTTGCATGAAAATGGCTAAAATGTTGTGTATGCAAATTTTTGGGATGGAAATCAACTATGCAAAGTATCTGTTTATTAGGTGAATGAGTATTAGAAAACCTACGCATAGAAAAAACGAATCTAACATAATATATTATAGAATAAATTCTTTTCGTATCTGTCTATGTAATCATGTAGTTCTTCTAAACTACGCAACAGATTTTGATACTGTTCTCACCATAATTTAGAGAATTTATTTTCAAAGTTTTTGTGTAAAATATAATTTAATTTAATTATAATGTATATTTTGGGCGAGTCGCTAGTGATAAATGAAATTCGAAGCATTCGTGTAAGTTTGTTGCTAATTAACGTTCTCAACTCCACCCACTTTTAATAGAACTGATACGCCATACCGCCATACATATTGGAAGTGAACCCTCCGAGAGGGTTACCGGCATTACGTTTGCGCTAAAGTTAACCATCGTGGACGGTCAACCGCATTAGGTTTAAAACCATGTTATAAAATACTGTACAACGAATTAAAATGTTTTTTTAATCTTGTTAAAATATACATCAGATTTTATTTTCACGATTTATAATGCTGTATTTGTTAAGAAAATTTAAAATGAGCTCTCCGTGAGGGCTCCCGGCATCCCATATGCGACTAGGTGAACCCTCTATGAAGGGCACTGAACGTGTTAATTATAACCTCATTGTAAATTTTTCTCTCATCTAAAGTTTCAAAAAACTCTTTCTTAGTGCATCTTTACATCCCCTTAAGAATGTATGTTTCAGATGTTGCTTGCTTCAGAGGTATAAACTGTAAGTCATCTGTCAGTGAATCACGGAACTGCAGTCGGCAAAAGATGGTGATGACTTTTTCGTTTTAACACCTCTGGCCGTTCTGGCACATAAAATGTCGCAGAGACGACTTGCTTATCATTAAACGCCACAAATATTGTGTGAGCTCACTCTTCTCATTACAGACTCGTTTTTGCCCGAAATAATACGGTGAGGACAAATGTCTCTCTTTAAATCTTTCTCTATAGCTACCTCTACTTACCCATTCATATTTAGACTAGCTGCGCCCCGCTGTTTTACCCGCATAAGTCTCGATCCCGTAAGAATATTTGAATAAAAAGTTTCCTTTGTCCTAAGCCAAGTCATGGTCTACCCATGTGCCAAATTTCATCCAAATCCGTTCAGCCGTTTTAGCGTGAAAGTGTAACAAACAAACTCACTTTCGCATTTATAATATTAGTTAGGATAAACATAATAGTTAGGATTGCTTCCAATAAACTGTAATGTCATTAATTTAATCATGAATGTAAACCTTTATAAAGATTCTCGAAATGCATTAATGAAGGCTGCTACGATTCTAAAGTCTCTCATTGTATTCGTTGCTGTTTTGTTGAAATAACTGTTACGAGCACTCTCAGTGCTTAATTGACTTTTGTTTGGATGGTGAAACAATATAATAATAATTATTATTATTTATTTATTTTCTCACCACATAACAATATGTGCAACATAACCGCATGGTGCACTACCTATCTCTTTTTGACCACAGGAAACTCTTTATTCGACTCAAGCAATGTTGCCGCTTTGTACACGCTATAGTGCTTAATTATGGTGATTATTTTGAGATTAACAATTTTCACATTTGATATCTACCATGTATCACCTACTATCATACATACGTATATCGATTATTTTTTTTATCGACGCAGGTTTTTTTTGGGCATTCTTTTTTACACCAGTTTATTTGTAAGGATTGGCAGGCATACGTATGAGACATATTTATCGGATACAGCTGAACAGATGGGCTAGAATAGTCTCGTATTGAGTACCGGAAGGCGGCAGTTTGGTCTAATTGAGGCAGGCACAGAAAAATCTGCCATAATGACAAAAGCTTCTTAATATGGAAGTGGTCATGACAAATTAGCCAGAAAAACCAACATATAGAATGATGTGGATTATCTGCTATGCGGAAATGTATACCCTGCCATAACGATTATATTCTTATTCAGCTAGTGGGACAGTTGACCCTTTTTTTCCGCTTTGGAAATTTCATGGTTGTCCTCCGCCCTGGGGCGGGTGAAGGGGTCTGTCAGACTCCTACTGACTCAAAACCACCCTGGTGTTCCCTTCCCACACATCGACCGGGGATCATGAGATCTTGTGCGCCTTACATGATCCCTGACTGGTGCCGGGCGTGAGCCAATTCATGCCCGCGGGGGAGTGAGGTGTGAGACTCCCCCTGTGACGTCAAATAGGGGCGCGCGTAGAACACTACGCGCCGCCACCTCGGGTCCTGCTAGATGGAGGGCCGCGGACGTCCCCGAGTCCGTCATCCCTCCGGATAGGCGACCTAACCTGACATAAACAGGTAATAAAGATGTGGATTTTTTATAATATCATTTTATAACAATTTAAAAACAACATTCCTTTTTAGGGTTCCATTCCCGAAGGGTAAACGGAACCCTATAACTAAGCCTCCGCTGTCCGTCCGTCAGTTCGTCATCTGTCTGACTGTTCTCATGAACCGTAATAGGTAGACAGTTGAAATTTTCAAAAAATTTAATAAAGCTTATAATTAAAGGGGGCACAAGAAACGTGTTTTTTTCGGCATTTTTTGCTCGATCCTAATACGCTATCCTTCATGTAAAACTCCGACTCGCACTTGGGCAGTTTTTAATTTAAAGCTGCTCGTCACGATATCACCGGAACTGAAAAACTTACAAACTTGATTTAGGTTGATTGGAATTCGATTATACTGTACATAGTAATCCTTAAATAGGTTTATACCTACCCCTCGAGGAACTCAATTCAAAAAGTTCTTGCAAGTGAAGTCAGTAACAGCAGCTAGTATCAAATCAATTACAATCTATATAAGTAGTTTACAATCTATGCTATAGGTTGGTAGACATTGGAACCATGCATGTATGCAAAATACACAGGTGACTCAGTAGTTATGTCCTAAATAATGAATGCATCATCAAAGGGTAGGTAGATATACCAAAATAATGTTAACAACATGCCTAAAAATACTCAACACAGTTGCTCGTAAAGTGGTTCTATTGCACCGCGCTTAAGTTCACAATGCAGTGTATTTAACACGCGTGCTTTGTACTTTGTATCCCCCACTGACAAAAATGTAGTAATGTAGAGAAAAAACTATATTCCCGCACTAGTGCGGGAATAGCTAGTTTTTTCTCTAATAATATTATGTAGGGTGTTTGGCAGCTGCGAGTGCCAGTGCCTCTTCTTCAAAATGCGAAGGCACGACGTATGAAAAGCAAAATCAACGAGTCATTTACCACAGAATTAAATATTATGTTTAAATGAATTTTAATTTATTTTTCCTCGCTAGTGTGTTGAAAAACGTCGTTTAAAACACGTGAGTATTTGTCGTTACACTTCATGTCGTTACGGCCCCGAGTTGCAGGTTGTAAGTTCGAACCCAGACAGACGCTTTACTTTGTGAAAATAATTTCATCACTGCTCTCTAAACGGTGAAGGAAACCATCGTGACGAAACCGGCATGTCCTAGAACCAAAAATTTGAAGACAGACATCTATCAACCCGCACTGGGCCCGCGTGGTAGATTACAGACCACTCCCTCCCGAAGAGAGGAGGCCTGTGTCTGTGAATGGGAACATCATATTATGCTGATTATGCTTATGCCTTGTCGTTGGTTGAAGTTTAATAAGTGTTTCCTCTGAACCTACTAAACGTATTCCCTAATAGCCTAATATAAAAACGTCATGACAATTATCAGTCATTAATTACACATTGGCTGATGATAAAAAAATCGGAGCTAAGCCCATGATGCGAGGTTCCGTTATTAGGTCTTAGTTTTAATCCTAAATTAGCAGTGAAGCTGAAAACCTACAATAATTATTATTTTCGCATCAAGCCATATTTTTCAGGTGCGGTTCGAGGAACATTTGCCTACGTCAATTTATAGTGATATTTCGTAGTTATGTGGGTAGTGAAGTCAAATATCTACTTACATATACGTTAGAGAATGATAACGCAGAATTCGAGTACAAATGTTTGTAAACGCACCCACAATACAGTAGAAATTCCTAGTGTGGGGCAATGTTTAAAAAAAAAACAAAAACAAAAAATACTACGCATAGGGTAGTAAATCAACGTTGGTAAAGTCAGCAACAAAAGTAGATTGACAGTTGTGCATACGATCGCAGCATTTCATTTACCTTGTCTATAGCTCAGAGTTCGTAGTATCTGAATTTAACATCTGTGAAATATTTTTTTGCTATTCTTATGGCTAAGTAATAACAGCCGCCAGGGTCGATCGATCAGGTTAAGCTCCACTTGCCGCGGTTGATACGTGGATGGTTGACCATCTTTACATACCAAAACCCCTTCCTGTTATTCGCGGATCTTTGACAGTCGTTACGGGTCGTCAGAAGTCCGAAAGCCTGACAACCAGTCTTACCAAGCGGTATCGTATTACCCAGTAACTGGGTTGTTGGGGTCAGATAGGCAGTCGTTCCATGTTAAATACTGGTATCCCGCCCCCAGTCACCGCAGGAGACGCCCTGGGCGTCGGGAATCGAAGGCCGATTCCCGGCCACCGTAGGCACGGGCTTGCGGACGGTGAGCAATGGGTAGCTCGCCCGGGTCGACGGCGCGTTGTGTTCCACGCGCGCGTCAAAGAGATGTCAGCAACTGAAGGGGTCTGACAGGACCGATGCCTGCCGGGGCTGCGGGAAAGTCCGACAGGTATACCGTGGCCACTGGCAACGTACAGGCAACTGAAGGAACACGGGTGGGTTTTAGTCAGTAAGAGTCTGACACGCACACGGAAATTATCAAATAACTTCTCCCGCTCCGCCCAGAACGGGAGAAGTTATTTGATAATTTCAAATCCAAAAAAAAAAAAAACTGACTTGACTTTTTGTCCTCTAGAAGGCGCCTTATTCAATTTTAATTTTAATGTGACGTCACATAGCCTATAACCAGCGAACGATCGAGACGCTTCCAACGATACCTCGTTTGTCACATTATGATGAGTATTTTAAAAGTTATGAGGTAATAGATGAAAATACATACATAGGTACATACCAGTCAAAATCATAACCCTCCCATTTGCTTCGCCGTAGTCGGGTAAAAAACATCAAAATAAAACCCTATTTCCGATACCATAAGGAACCTTAAAATATCACGTTACAAAGTCACGCATTGATACTCTTTCAAAGCCGTCCACTCAAACGGTTCTACGAGCAATTAATCCATCCTGTGGTTGATCACCGATCTAGAATGAGTAATGGATCACCACTTGAAAGATTAGCGATTTTAAATCTATTGCTATCAGCACTCGATTAGGTACTTTACCTGTACCAAGCATGCTCTTCACCTAAGTAGTTTCATTTTAAAGTTGTGTCAAAGTGATATGTCATGTGGGCAGCTACTCTACTTGAAAGGGTATCGAAAAACATTGTAATATTGTAACCGGCCAGCAGCGTCTTTCACGTGGGTAGTAGGTAAATTAAATTTCAAATTCCAACCGTTCAAAATGTTTGTACCTATGATCTAAAAATACCCAATCTAAGTTTGTTACCCCTATTTTTCGTAGATCACAAAAAGTAACCTAAATATATTACTTTTTGTGATCTAGGTAACCCTAGGTAACACTACTGGCCCCACCGAGGGTGTCTCCACGTTGTCGTCGTGGTGGGGCTTGCGTGTCTCAATGAGCTTGGGGATCTGGCGGTAGAGTTACTCATTCCGGTAAGGTCCAAGTGAGAGACCAGACCAAGAGAGACACCGGGACGAGGTCGCTCCTGATCGATCGACGAAAGTCGATATGGTGTAGGCGCACCAATGCGGCGCGTGTTTCTCTCCTTTAGGAGTAGTCTTCGAGGAGAGAACTTTTGGTGGGTTCGCTGAGTCGGGTTGGCCGGACAGCGAACGGAGGCATGTTTAATGCCGCCGCTTGGGGCTTGACTTAAGTGCCTGGCCTAGAGGAAGGCTACCACTAAGATATCACCTAATCCTAGGCTTTGAAGTGCGGTGAGATGATGAATGGCTGGAGGGAGTCCAATCGTGGGCGCTTCCCCTGCAGAGCACCTGCCGTACTCTGCAGTATATGTCGTGGTCAGATCTTAGAATTGATCATTTCATGAAATGGCCAGCTAACATTGGCCATATCGTTTAAACGTCAACGTTTAATGATATGACAGTCGACGTTTGGCCATATCATTAATGTAGGGTATCCATGGTATAAGATGTATTAAAAATAACCAAGTAACTGCGACCAAGTTGAAAGTAGCGCTCGCCGGCCGCTGCCGCGGCACCGCTCGCAATGAATGAAACATTCGATCAAGATTTCATCAAATAAATTACTAGCATGAAGATCGAATGGCATTTTAATGCGCCCTCATGGCCTACTGCAGGAGGGTTGTGGGAGGCTGCGAAAGTTTAAGATATAATTTAAGAAGCAAAAGCTCACTCTGAAGAGTTCAGCACAGTTCTGGCCCAGTTAGAAGCAGTACTTAACTCAAGGCCACTGTGTCCTCTGACTGAAGATCCCAACGACTTGGATTTCCTCTCTCCGTCAAGCTTTATTAATCTAAATCAAGACATGAGTATATTAGAAACAGAAACACACATGCGGACGAGATGGCATTTAACTCAAAAAAATGTACAAGATATTTGGAAACTTACCATCGAAGAAGTTCATATCTATACACCGTAAGGACTATTTCTGCTTGCAGCGCTCGGCCGCTATAGAACCGGGGCGGTCACAGATGCTTTCATCGTGTTCACGGGATTTTGTTTTCAAACTGTTTACATATGAAGTTCTTCGATAGTCCATACAGAATATCTCACTCAGCTATCAGCAAGAAGCAAGTGGAGACATTCTTTACCAGACATTCAACTAAATGAAATTGTTAAAATTAACGATGCAAACTTACCTCCTGGGAAGTGGGCAGTTGACCGCGTCGTCCAGCTGCATCCCGGTGCCGATGGCCACATCAGGGTGGTCACATTGAAAACAAAGAATGGCACTGATCAAGAGGCCTATTCTCAAACTGTCTGTTCTCCCTGTGAATGATAGAACCGAAAAAAAAGAGTTGCGTTCCAAGCAAGTGAAAGATGGCAAGCCATATCAAAACAACAAAGTAAACTACGTACAGGTTCTCATCACTGGTAATGTTACTTATGTTATTTTGACCACAGTTCACTGTGCGTACAATATTACACATTCAAGGTCTTTATTTTGACAAAATTGCAAACATGCAATTAATCAGAGATGAATGGAAGATAGTCACATACTATGACATGAATTCATTTTGGCAAGGTGCAAATACCAAATACCGGCTACTTAGATCAGTTATGCAACAAATTTAAAGAAATGTCACATTGTGACGTCGTACTAGCTCAATTGCTGCAAGAATTCTCAGAACTCGAGCACTTAACCACCTGTTGCTGAATCAGCATTCCAGCACGCGCCGCGCACGAGACCTGCGCCGCCCCAAGCAAGGCCTTATCAACGATATAGGGTATCTAGCAAACAGCTTAATCGGTGTACTTGATGAGAGATTCAATCAATACATGACAATGACAATCATTTGCTTTCACTCTTGAAACAACAAACAACAGTTATTGAAGCAGAATACAACGTTTTGAAAACGGAACGGGTAAACAATTAATAAGCAACACAAGATGCTTAATTCATTATCAATCATATTATATATAATATGGAGTTTAACGTTTTATTGAGCGAATCAAAGAGAAATCGAGTAATTAACGATTTCAGTGCGGGAGCAATTGCTACGAGCAATCTTTTAAGACAACTAAAAACAATCCAAACAAGTTTATTAGATGCCATAATAGATGTTTATCACGGGAGAATCAATTTTCATTTATTGTCACCAGAACAACTGAAGGACACTCTCAATACAATATCGAGTCATCTTTCGAAGGTTCTTACGTTACCGATCAATAACTTACAAAATAACTTTAGAAACATCAATTGACAGTCAAAGCAAGAATAACTAAAGAATTTTTAATCTTCGAATTGAAATTGCCTCTCGTGTCTAGAGATACATTTTCAATCATGAAAATTATTCCAATACCTCAACTTGTGGGTAACTCAAGCATGGCTACTTTAACTCCAATTTCTGAACATGTTGCAATCAATTTGAAGAAGGACTCGTACACACATCTTAAAAAGTTTGTGATCACTAGCAAACCAGATATATTATGTTTAAAATTTTATTTTTATCAAGAAAAAGTGTTTACGTTATATCTTTTTTTTATGGAAATACACTGTTTAAAATTAAAAACAATTTTTTTATTTTATTTTTTAATAACAATAATTGAGTAATTCAATCCCAATGTAATTGTAATAGAAAATTGATGGAAGGAAAAAGATCGTTTAACCAAACTTTTGTTACTGTTTTCATTTAATACAATATAACTCCTCCCCTGGCAACTACTCGCAAACATGCGAAGATCCTACTGGGCATGTTGAGGATCAAGTTATCCAGCATTTCTTGCGGTAACCTGTCCCATTCTTGAATAGCGGCTTCCCTGATCTCTGGCACTGTCTGGGGAGGTGGCTGACGGTTCCAAACAGCTCGCTTAAGAGCATCTCACGCGTGCTTTATTGGGTATAAGTCAGACGAGCCGGCTAGCCAGTCTAACCTTGTGCAGCATTGACTCGTTGAGCTCGATGTGCGGGCGCATTATCATCGACCAGTACGAATTGGTGCCCATGGCTTACTCGGAATGGTCTGACAATTCCATCAATAGCGACTGTTTTGTACCTATCTATTCGGAATGGTCTGAGTGCTAACTTCAAATCCAGTGGAGGCCCGCACTTCTGCTTTTATTGTAGTGGCGTTGATTGTTGGGTCACGGGCTGCCAGCAATCTGATATAGCGCTTCTGAGCAGCAGTCAGAACAGTTGGGCGACCACTGTGGGGTTGGTCAGCTAAATTATCCATGCCGTGGTACCTCTGCAACGTGGCCACGATACAGGATTGGGATACAGCAACTCTGCGTGCCATTTCTCTCGTGGCATATCCTTTTTCCCTCAAAGTTACAATACTTGCTCGTAAAACTTCATATAATCCTCTTGGCATTTTATCAATAACAACTTTCCCCGAAATAATATTATAAATCCGTTAAAATTGACTAAGTAAGATTTCTGAATGAACGTAATCTTGGACTGAATTTCTTTTTATATGGGAAAACAATTGAATTTGATATTTTTTTATATTCTAATAAAATTCTATATTTTTAAGTAAAAGAAGAAGAAGATTTTTCAAACTGGTTGCAATTTTTTTTTATGTGTGTATCTCAATGTCTATATACGATGTCCAGTTATGTCTACGTGACAATGTCGATAATTATCTATATCATAAAGAAAAGCCAATTTATTATCTCAAGAATGATGAAAAATTATGTGAAGTAGATCCTGATTCTAGCAAATGCAAGATTAGCATTATGACTTGTTCGAATCAATGGACAGCTCTTAGCAAAATAAAAATGTATGCATTTTTCTGGTGTAGTCAGTGACAAATAAGAGTTCTATGCAACGATAATATGTCGCCGGGGCAGTTACAGTCAGGCATATTGGGAGTCGAACGACACTGTCTAATTAAAACCGAAAGTTTTACGGTTTACTCACGCAATTAAGGTTTTAGCACTTTAGACATAAAACCATCTTTCAAGCTGCCTGAGATAGAGCCAATCATATCATCGAAGTAGACATTCCAACTCCACTGATACAAAACTATACTCCTCTCGAGCAACAAGAAGCTTGACAAAATCAAGAAGCAACTCCGCAATCTTAAAGCAAGTGAAAATTTGCCAAATCAGGTTTTTATCACGATATCCACTACACAACCTTTTATGCTGGTGATCGGAGTTGTCTTGGTGATTGGAGCAGTATTCATGGTACGACGGCCGCGTAACAGGCGAACCGCATCTACATACCGCGCAACACGCGACACTGGGATGGGCAGAGGCTGGGGCCTCTATCTCCACGGTTCAATATAGTGTTAGTGCGCGTAATCAGTGTAAGATTCCGTGTGTATCAGATTACAATGAAATTCTAAAGGTGCATAAGTTAGAAGAGTGTTCAGTGCCTATGTCTCGTAAAACGGAGTTCAAGTAGAGACTCTAAACATAAATAAGGACCAATTGGAATCACCTTGTCACTCATCTTTTCATGTTCATCCCATATTCATCTTCCCGCTTGGGAGCAGTTTGAAAACAAAATCCCTTGATCACGATGACCACATCTGTTACCGCCTCGGTTCTATAGCGGCCGAGCGCTGCAAGCAGTAATAGTCCTTACGGTGTATAGATATGAACTTCTTCGATGGTACGGTGTAACCGCACATTCTGCAATTGAGCAGTTCTCATAATAATTAGTTCAGTTCACGTTGTGCTATCAATGCAACCAGACGTTCGGCACAGCCAACAAGGGCCGCGTCACTCACTTCATTTCCACACCATCAGTCCATTAAGGTCATTTTACTTTAAAGTATCTTTGAGATAATACAGTAGTGTTTTGATACTTTACCTTCTTTCATTCCATTCATCCCTCATCTAAAAGTAATGTATAGTCTAAGGGATCGCGCAGTCAGTTCAACTTTCGGTATGGGTGCTCCACTGTCGGCGCAAAAATACGGGTGAGAGTCCTGGCGGAGGAAGCGATGTCCCGGGGCGGGGCGATGCTGGACGCTGGTGGTCCTTGGACATCTCCATCGCATTCAATACCCTGCCCTGGAGTTGTATTCGGGAGGCACTGTGGTACCATAGGGTTCCCGCTACCTCCACCATATCGTTGGGGCTTATTTAGCGGAAAGGTGTATCAACAACCGGGGGCGCGACGGCGGGGGCCGGCGTGATATTTCGTGCGGTGTTCCACAGGGCTCAGTCTTGGGCCCGCTTCTGTGGACTGTGGAACATCGGTTACGACTGGGTGCTGAGGGGCGAGCTCCAACCGGGAGTGGACCTGATGTGTTGCACGGACGACACGCTGGTCACGGCCTGGGGAGCTCATATAGGGAGGCAGCGTTGCTGGCGACGACTGCGGTCTCACAGGTGGTGGGTCGCATACGACGCCTGGGCCTGGAGGTAGCTCTCAACAAGTCGGAGGCCGTAGTTTTTCAACTACAATGTTAAGTTTGTTCTTGGGATAAATTGATCCTAACTACGGAACCCTTTATTGTGCGTAGTCCAACACGCACTTGGCCGACCGAAAAATCAATACCTATGTCAAAAAATCATAAATAAATAGTTACATCACCGTGCGCAATGTTAATTTGCAAAAAAATATAAGTTGCCAATTTGCCTAAAATTGTATCATATGGTATACATACATGCATGATATTGGCTATTAGAAGCTATTTCAAGCAAAAACTGACACTTTATAATTTAAGTTCCTATAGACATAGATAGACTATAGATCTCGATAGACATTGAGAGCCTTTTCCACTGTGTGTCGAACTAATCGCGTAACACGATCAATAAGAATCTAAATCGTTTTGAAACAGATTGCTAATCCATTGCTTCATAAGTTCCAAAAAAAAATCTGCTCAACAAGGTAAATAACGCAATGAATGTTGAACTGTCAAAATGAAACAAATTAGTCGTAATCGTTTACGAAAATGTGTTGCGTAATTAGATAGCTGCACTGGTGAACGCTCATTTTCCAAGATGAAAATTATAAAAAAATAGATTCCGGACTACAATAACACAAAACCGCCTATCAAAGTCCCTACTGAGTATTGAAATTGATTTACTTCGAGAACTGGATTTCGTATAAATGATTGAAAACAATGTTTTTCTAGACTGTTCCAAAAAAAAAAATCGGGCCCTCCACTTCTTGGTTGCCCCAAGGGCTCCACACCTTTAAAATCCAGCCCCGCTTACACCACATAGAACAACGCATGAAGATACCTAATACAAACAGCCATTCAGGTCTTCAGGATCAACAGCAATAAGTTTCAGTTCTCATTCGCATAAAATATAACCGCTAACGCCATCTAAGTTAAATTTTTAGAAGCTGTGTGAAGCCAAATTGCCAAGTTTAGTAAGGAAGCACCAAGATTCAATTCAGGCTCTCTTACAGTATGTCCGTAAGTGAGATGGAGAACCCAGCGCCCGTCACTTCAGCTCAAAGACCCCCAGTTCTCATTCGCATAAAACGAAATCACTAACGCCATCTAGGTTGGATTTTTTAAAGCTGTGTGAAGCCAAATTGCCAAGTAAGCAAATCACCTCGTTTTCTGAATTTCATGAAATAGGAATAATTATAATAAAATAGGTAAAAGTGATCGAAGTCTTGTGTGACACATCAAGACTTCGATCACATAAAATAAACACAAATTTAACACTTTGGCAGCACCGATTTATAAATGTCATTGTCATTGTCTAAAAAAACGTCAAATTATTCCAAATTCAAATTGAAGGACGATCACAACGGATTCTTTGAATTTCATTTATTTTTAAATAAATAATTATTAACTCCTAAAATAAACAATGGATAATTTGATTAAACCTCTGCTAGAGAATTATTCGAAACATTATGTTGAAAAACAAAAGAGTCCAAGTTACATAGAAATGTATACAAAAAGTAACAGAGATGTGGTATTAGTTTGTAACAAGGTAAATATTTGTTTATTTCTATAAATTGTGAGTATTAAAACTTGAATTTGTGTCTTCATAGAAACTGTTTTTACTTACAGACTAGACAATCTTCTTATGTTACGGAAACCATTGGAAAAAGCATTAGAAATGAGGCTGGTAGGTAACAACATTCTTTTGTTTACTTTGGACACTTGTCTTAATCAAAATACTTAACAAGTTAATAATACTTACTGAATATAATTAGGCAGGGTGTTAGTTATTAAATTAATCTTGAATACTTTATGAAGAAACTTTTTTGCTGAAATAACTTGTAAAGAAATGGGTTAAAATGTTTAATCAAGTGAAGAATACTACGTGAGGTTATTGTCATTGTCTTATTTCTACATTAGTTTCAAACCAAAATAATTTAAATTGCAGAAGAATTAGAGTTAACGGGATCTCCACTGAAACTGGACCTAAGTCTTCACACTATATTTGATGACACAATGATCACTGATGAACCACAGCTATGGACCAAGGAAGAAGCTACTCATAGTCCAATTACACTGGATACTGCACGGTTAGCAAATAGTTTTTAATTCTATTATGTTGGGACTGTACTTATAATTTTTTTAATGTTTTTTTTTTCCCACACCTTAGCATGTTACAGATAGTGCCATCCACGAAGACGTGCCCCACTCCGCAATTACTGTACTGTAAGCTATACTTTAGTATGGACTGGAGCAGAGTGGGGCATGTCTTCGTGGATGGCACTATCTATTATGTCTCCATCACTAGTTGACTTGTAAAGAATGTCTAAGGCATTAAGGTTGCCATTGTGCATTTTATGTTACATAAAGTTTAATACATAAATAAATCATTGTGAAATATGGAGTGTTGAATTATTCATAGCTTACTTTTTCTTTTAATATCTTTAAGATGTCTTAGATTTAAAGAAATGATAAATAATCAAGTTTCTGTAGTCCTTGAAATGTTTCTGTAGAGTAGGTATTCTTTTTTTTCTGGTTTCGAGCTTTAGGGGAAGCATAAGTATTGTTAATAAATCAGCCAGTATCAAGTTGTGTGTATTCTTATTAAATTTACTTAAGTTTGAATTCTATATTGTTAACTGGAAATTAAACCAAATAACAAAATTAACAATTCCAATTTCAAATATTCCAGAGAAATTGCCAATCTATACAACAAAAACCGCAACAATGTAACCACAGAGGAAGCCATACCGCTATGGATACTAACAAACCCACTAGAAGATGGCAAGCCTTTACTGCTCACAGTACAATCAGATAGTAAATACTTCGCTAGAGGTCTAGTGACTTATGAAGACAGCATGAACCAGGATGACGTTGATTTGGATCTGCTTGTTGAAGATTATGCTAAACAGGAGGGATTGACTGTGGATATGGTAAGATTTCAGTTTACTATCTAGAACACAGAGGCATGTTTTAGGTCCGTATTACAGAACCTCGCTCAAAACTCAAGCATTAATTAAAACTTGTTTAAAGCCTTTTGATTGGTTGAAACTAGTTTTAAGTAATGCTTAAGTCTTGAGTGAAGTTCTGTAACACGGGCTTAAGAAACGCTGGCGCGACGACCTAGACTCTTTCTTGACTGATTGGCCAGAAAAGGCAGCAGACAAAGATGAATTGCGAAGTATGGGGGAGACCTATGTCCAGATGTGGGACAGTAAAGGTTAAAAAAAAACTAGATCTCAACACCATGGTTGTTGTGCAAGTTGTCAACCAATTGAGATATCTTAACCCTGTTTGTGTGTTCCAATGTATGGCAAATTGGCAACCACTGTAGAACTCACTTGCAGAGATGAATGTGAATTCTGAACCTATAATGTATATCCCAACCCAATGATGTGTTTATTCTTCATTGACTTATGTCACATTAGCTTTGAGGATGAAAATAAAATAGAAAATCATGAATAGTGTGCAATAGTTCATTAAACATAAAAAAAAAACTTTAAAAACAGTGTAGTCAACAAGGTCCATTTCAGTATTTATGCTAGACAGGTGCTGTCTGATGCTGATTTTCTAATGAACCTTTAGGGACAAGTGACTGATGCAAATAGTTTCGAACATAATTCATAATTTTTATACCCTTAAATGAATGAGTATAGAAATATAATTATCAATGAGGTATAAGTTTTGATGAAATCATAGTAAAAGTAGGTATCTTTGACTCTAACGGTTTTAAAGCACATTCAGGCAGTGGTGGGGGCCCGGGACGGCAAAACTAAAAGGGCCAGGTATGCAGGAAACTTTTAGAAGTTGTATAAGAGCGAGCGAAACAATCTCGAAATTTTAAAGCTCTAAAATGTTAGCACCCTACGTTTATACAAATTTAGCATACATAGGTAGATAGAGCCCCAACTAAAAACTGCCTATCTAAACATATTTTGGCCTTTTACTTGGGGCCCGAGGCGGACCACACCTGCACCTTAGTCTGCCTGAGCACTCAAATGACTGATTATGGAATAATCTATTGTTTGTTTATCTATCCCATTTCTTCTATCATCAGGTGATCATAGCGCAATGAGTCCACTAGAAATGAATAACATGAAAATTATATTTTTCAGATCTCAACCCTAATAGATTGCAAGTACCTGATCTCAGGCATTTCGTACGGCTCCCACAATACTGACGAGTTATTCAACGCTCCACACGGTGGCGTCACAGAGTTGCGCTGCGAATGGTCTGGGAAGACGCTGCACACGCCGTTTATAAGCTGCAAAGTTAATTTTGTGAGTATTTAAACAAAATAAACTACTTGAGTCGCCATCTCCACGAGAATCGTGGCGATAGTCTCGCCGTGCCATCAATTTCTCGCAGTGCCATCAAATTCTCGCCGCGCCATCTAATTCTCGCCGCGCCATCTAATTCTCGCCGCGCCATCAAATTTTCGCCGCGCCAACAAATTCTCGCCGTGCCAACAAATTCTCGCCGTGTGGAGACTGCTTCATACAGTTTCTATTGAATTTAATGCCACGGCGTGACTATCGCCGCGATACCTCGCCCGTATAGACGGTGCCATAGCATTGAGATGACTAAATCCTGATGAGTTCCAGAGGAAACACGAAACCCTGGCAGTGTATGGGCATACATCACTGTCTTGTATTCAAGAGCTACAAATCAGAGTGGATACTTCGTGTAGATCATTGACATTGAATTGAAAATAATAAATTATAGTCTCCAGTGACTTCAGAAGCTCGGTAGCATTATAAAATATAATTTTTGTCTTAATTTATTGAAATCATTGCACAGTCGGCAAACACAGCGGGCCAGTAGCAACATAGCCGGCCACACTGTGAAGGGAGAAGAGAAATGGAACAAGAAAGTGACCCTATGGTACTTTAAAGAGGGGAAGAGAAAGAAAGGGAAACTCTTGAAAAGACGGGCGCCGTCAGTAGGGACTGGTCATCTCTTAGCTGTCACGGCGATTTTAATTTAATGTTTGAATTAGTTTTTATTTTTATTTCTAACGGACGCTTTTAATGTTTTGCATCGTTCTCACATGTATAACTTCAACGTGAATGATGTAACCAATCTTTTGTAACCAAAAGAATGTCCGTGGAGTTTCTTGCCCATTCTTCTCCATAGGTACCTACTACGCTTTGGAATGGGCGACTAGCTTCATATTTCTGACTGACCGACGCCTTGACAATTCAAAAGTGCCTGTAATTGGTTTATTTGAAATAAATGCTTTGAGTTTGATGACAGAATGACTTGGTCAGGACCAGAGAAGGCCGGAAAGACATGGACTAGACAGGCAAGGAACAGGGAGAATTGGAAGGGGTTGGATCAAAGAGGCCTTTGCCAAAGGGCACACAGAGACTCAGAACTGAGATTAAACGTTTTGTAATATATAACTCTAATGTCGTATAATTTTACAATGTTTGTAAATATGTGGGCACCATGCATCTATCACATGATTAATTTATCTGTCATTCCTTAATCTTTCATTATTTTTACCTAACGTGGTATAGTAATCTTATTCTAGGTGCATCGTCTTCACATAGAATTATATAATTGATGTATACAAGATATTGTGAAAACATTTTAAAAGAGTAACGGTGGAGTTTCTTGCCCATTCTTCTCCATACGAAAACTACCTTTTGGAAGGGGCGACTAGAATCAATTATTATTTTTCTGTAAATGTTGACGTTCAAAAGTGCCTTTTTGTGTGCCTAATTGAAATAAATTATTTGACTTTGACTTTGACTCTGAAAAAGTTATAAATAAATATCGAAACCACTAGTAATATTAATTTACTTAATTCCATTTTTGCAGGAACAAGAGATCATAGTGGGTCATCTAGCAAGCCCATGTAATGCTATTTGGCGGTCTGTGTGTGCGCTACACAATATGAACCAACTGCTTGTCGACATGACTGCTGCTGGATTCGCCTCTGTCAATCTGGAAACAGCTGCAATAAGGTAACACTATTTTAAAGAGGCATACTTAGCATTATGCTTATTATATGTAATGGCATCCCATTACATATTTATATTATTTATTTATGTGCCTACTCACTTAAACATACACATACAAAAATCACAAATAGTTTTAGGTATTGTGATCTCGTCACTTTCAGAAGTGCACAGCACTAGCAGAGAAATTAATGATTACAGGACGTTTTAGTTATCGTTAGTGTTGATTTTGTTACAATATAATAAATAAAAAAAATATTATGTTCACAAATACGATGAAAAGTACAAAAACATTTAACTAAATAACATAAAAGAAGGAAATGGAAGTGGATACAATTGTATTAATAGGCGGCTTGTGTCGCACAGAGGTCTTGAGACTGCGAGCTGGTTAAAAGTCTCGTACGGAATTGACGAAAAGGGTTAGAGAAGATGTCGATGCTATTGGTTCGTTTAGCGATTTTATTATAATTTCCCATTAGACGATTCATGGGTGCGGTGCTACCAAGGTTAGTACGACTTGCAGTTGTGACAAAGGTGATGGTCTCGCGACCAGATCGAATAGTTTTCTGTCGAGGTACAGCTATACTTAATTCCGCCAAAAGATCGGGAACATTTAGTAAACCGTTAGCGATTTTATAAAGACGGATTTGGTCTGTCACGTCTCTTCGGTGTTCAAGAGAGATCATATAAAAAATACGTATTCGAAGCAAGCAAATATTGTTATATATCTCTTGCTTGGAATGCGCCCTTCGTCATAAAAATTACTTCAATGTCCTATCACATTGAGACAGATTGTAAGCAAGATAGTTTTTTTTTTTTTTTTACTTTATTTCCCTGCTTTTGCAGCGATTATAAAGATCATTGCGGCTATTGGTCTAGTGGTCACAAACGCGACAGCTATACATTAGTAGTCATGGGTTCTATCCCAGAAAAAAAACTGCTACTTACTGAGTTTTTCCAACAGGGAATTGCTGTAGTAGACAAGTGTTCGTATTTGACTAAAGACGACATAGGGTCGCCCCTTATTACATGAAACTTATAAATGCTTGTGGTACCATAGGTACGGTTTTTTCTACTCCATCGAGCCCCTAATTATTATTGCGCTGCCCAAACCGGGTATCGAACCCAGGACCCGCGTTCAGCTAACAGTCGCGCAAGCGAATTTTAACCAACTAGACAGTTTTAGACATAATAGGCATAATACATTGATCATGGCTGCGTAATAACATAACATCACGCTTTGTTTCCCTGAAGGGTTGGACAGAGTTGTTGAAGGGTTGGTTACCGTATCTACACTCACATTTAGCCAGTTTTGTTTTTAAGTCCAATGTAATAGGGGGCGAGCCTATTGCCATAAACCGGGCACAAATCCAGACTCCGGGCTACTACTGAGAAATTAGAGACAGAAAAGTCCAATATCACAGCCCAATCGAATCGAAACCATGACCTCATTCATGCTCAGCAATAGCACTTGCGACCAGTATATCAACGAGGCAGTCTTTTTTTATTTATCTAACCACGACGGGGAAACTCTTGCCACCACTTGGTAAGTGATGATCAGGCCGAAGTTGGAAGCGAGCTTCACCCGGAATCCTCAACCACAGAACAACTGACTATCTTACCCCTAACTGCCGAAACACAACCATGCTGTTAACATAGTTGTTATGGCGACAGACTTAGATAAAATGGTGATAGAAAGCCAGGCGTACTTAGAACAAGCCCTACCACCAACCAAATCTAGCAGAAAATGTTGCCCGCACTGGAAACGATCCGGGACTGCCACAGAGGCGGTTAAAAAAGTCTCCAAATTCAAATTCAAAAGTCATTTATTAAAACTAGGCTGAGAATCAGCACTTTTCGAACGTCAAAATTACATAAGACAGTCCTCAAAACGCCCACCCTTCACCACTTCCTAGTGCTTTAGCTGGGAAGAAGAAGTGGCGCAACAAACACCCCAGCAGCACAGCTGTCTGTTCAGTTAGAAAAAAATGAGTCTATATAATAGCTGCTCCAACGAAGCAGTCTGTGTAATAGGTACAAAATTCTTCAATCACTTTCCAGAAACAACGTGTCAGGCTCAAGACGGCCAAACAACTCAAAACGCGTCAATGAACTTCTCAATGAAACTGAAACGTACGCGTATACTGCGGAATGTCCTGCCGGCGGGTGCATTTGTGTCACCGAAGATACCACTACATTAGGACAGTGTCTCAATGATATGAATACTATCGGATCTAGTAATGACTTTACTTACAAACTCTGGGATATATTGAGAGGTAAGTTATTTATTTATAGCCTTTTTCAGAGACTCAGTTGTATTACTTTAATCTCAGTTCTGAGTCTCTGTGTGCCCTTTGGCAAAGGCCTCCTCCAACCTCTTCCAATTCTCCCTGTTCCTTGCCTGTCTAGTTTATGTCTTTCCCGCCGTCCTCACCAAGTCATGAGAGGTAAGTAGCATAAATATGCTGATATAAGAATGTCCTGTCGACGTTCATAATCAGCCTATAATGTTCCAACTGCTGGGACACACCTCCCGCCTCCTTTCTGGAGAGGCAGTGGGCCCTAATATACCACGCGGGCCCAATGCGGGTTGGTAGATGTCACATGTCTTCGAATTTTTGCTTCTATGACATGCCGGTTTACTCACGATGTTTTCCTTCACCGTTTTTGAGAGCAGTAGTGATGAAATAATTTACGTTAAAGTGCCTGCTTGAGTTCAAACCCACGACCTACAACTCATTTTTATTTTTTTCGGTTGGATTTTATAAAATAACTTCTCCCGCTCTGGGCGTGTCAGACTCTTACTGACTAAAACCCACCCGTGTTCCTTCAGTTGCCTGTACAGTCACGAGCTTTAATTTGGGACCCATTTCCGTTAAATGTTGTTAGAACAATCATAATGCAATAAGGTCGAAACTTTGAAACTTTGCTTTAAGGTTGAAATGTTGAATGTCAAGTTAAGACATAAAATGTCTTATCTAATCGACCTATGAAATGATAACCTCGTTGCAAAAAGCTATCATTACGATTTTCTAATTACGAACATGTGTCGTGTCAGTGTCATTTAAGAAAATAGTTTAATGTGATATTTTCACAAAATATAATTTACCAATTAATAAAATGCTTGCGGCTAATCGTGACCAAATAAGGCTCCAAATTATTGATTTGCACGAACAAGGAGTAGGCATTCACGAGATATCGCGACGAATAAATGTGACAAGAAACACAGTTCGCCGCTGGGTTCGACGCCACGGGAACGAGGAAAATATTATTGACTTACGACGAAACAACCATCACCCGCAAGTTATAACACAAGAGCAGAGCCGCTTGATGCAAAGGCAATACCTGATGAATGGATTTACGCCAACGAGGCATTTTGCGGAAGCGTTTGAAGTCCACCCAGCTATGGGACTGCATCACAGGCGGCCTGCAAAAAAAATTGCGTTGACGGATGCCCATAAAGCTGCTCGACTTATTTTCGCACGTCAGTATCTAAATTTTGATTGGACGACGACGGCTTTCATCGATGAAAAGACTTTTCAATCTTCCCAAACGGGCAGACTACATTTGTGGCGAATTGACAGGACGCGATACACGGAAGACCACGTCATAGCTAACAACGCGTCTGGTCGCATTACAGTTAACATGTCTGGCTGGATTAGTTCAGCCGGCATTGGAGAACTAATAAATTTACCACCCAGGGCCACTGCTCAAGATTATGTCGATTTATTAGACGAGAGTGTCCTTCCAACATTGCAACTATATTATCCACAAGAAGATGTTGCTCCAATAAACTTTGTTCAAGATAACGCAACAATTCATACGGCAAGAATCGTTAGAACTTGGTTCGACAATAATAGAGCAAATTTAAATCGTATTCCGTGGCCTACAAAGTGTGCCGATTTAAATCCTATAGAAAATTTATGGGGCTTAATGGTTCAAAAATGGTCAAATAGAAACGAAAGAACTAGAGAAGCACTTATGGATCACTGCCTCACAGTCTGGGAAAGTTTAAGGGGTACTGACATATGTGACAAATTGATTGGATCCATGCGTAACCGGCTCCAGGCTGTGATTGACAATGAAGGTGGATATACGCGGTTTTGAATATTTATGATAAAAAAATTACTGGAGAGATTTAAATTAATTTAGTCGTAGCCTTCGGTGATAAGTGTTTATTTTGTGCACCGCTAACCATGCTTTCTATATAATTGTGTTAAGATTGAGGTTTGTGTCATAAATGTCTTAATAAATATAAAGAATAAAAAACATAAACATAATCATAAACGGCCTTTAAACCTATTTTATTTTAAATATGTTGTTTTGGTCCGTCACTTTGATATTTATGTTTGAGAAAGAGACAAAACTTTTTAACTAATATAGGTTTGAAGAATAAGCGGGTTAGTTGACTAGCTATCATATATTGACAATATAATTTTGTTCTTTTTTATTTGTTTCTTTTTTCTTATGGGACCACAGGACCAAAAAGTAATTATTACTCGGAAATCGGTAATGATCGTTTGCCCTCGCTCCAGTTGACGTTAGCCCCTAGAAACGTAAAGTTGTCGATGGTAAACATTATGACGTTTATTGTTTGTGCAGTGACAGCGTTAACATAATAGCTCTAAATGGCGAAAGTTTGCTACACGATATTCAACCTTAGGTGGGTCCCAAATTAAAGCTCGTGACTGTACGTAGCCAGTGGCCACGGTATCCCTTTCGGACTTACCCGCGACCCCGGCAGGCTCTCCCTGTAGACATTACGTTGACTAAACTTAAATATCAAGTAGTTAAATATCAACAGTTAAGCTTGTATCCTATCTGTGACTGTATTTCCGTTATTGGAGATATCTAGTTTAGTATCTTTATAAATAACACTCCTTTAACTTTTTCAGATTGTGAAACAGCAGAAGAACTAATAACTTTGTTGATTCAAGCCCTGAAATTCATATCTTCAGGAAAAATAAGACCATTTGTAAGTACTTATGTTTCATTTTATTTATTGCAAGTTAGATGCTTGACTGCATATCTTCAGCACTTATTTTCTTCGAAATTACACTTTTCAATCGCGCATCGCCTGCCAAGCTACCTAAGTATATCTATTGAAGTTTTCCATAAAATTCTGTTTTATTTTTATACAGATTGACGCCAACAACAAGACCTACCTATCGAAATTAGTCCTCAAACTGTCCCGAGGACACTCTCAAGCCTCCAAAGTGCTAAAGAACTTGCGCGCCAGTCCTCCACAAGCGTTATCATTGGTTGCTCAAGTGGGTACTGAGAAAACTATGTGGGAATATACGAGAGTTATGTCCCTGTTGGAGCATTCGTTCTTTATTGCTGGGATTTGGAATAGCGATGCGAGGTATGTATATTTATTGGATCTTGCTGTTTTTAAGAGTTCCGTACCCAAAGAGTGACAAACCGAACCCTATTACTAAGCCTCTGCTGTCAGTCCGTCCGTCTGTCTGTCTGTCTGTCAGTGGGCTGTATCTGATGAACTAGGGTCATGTTCCTGTCGGAGCATTCGTTGCTGGGATTTGGAATAGCGATGCAAGGTACGTGTTTATTTTCTAGCTAGTTTGCTATTGAATCGCTTCGCATAAGCTGATGCTGGTGTGTCAGTCTGTCCTCCAGGGTTTTCTTACAATCTCTCAAAAACGGCCGGCGCACACGCAGGGTTCCAAAAAAGTATCGATATCTCGGATGATAGATACTTTTGGCTCCGCGTACGATATATATATAGTCCTCCAGACCGTATTTCGGCCACGGCGGCCAATCTTAACGGAGACTAGCCTTCGGCGCTGGAGATATTATAGTGCACAAGTGTGTGCGCTGACACAGGTGCACTCTCTCTTCCCTCACTCTCATAGTCCGACGGGACGGCAATCCGACACGACCGGATCGAGATCAGGCGTAGTAGGACCAACGGCTTAACGTGCTTTCTTTTCATTTTTGATGACCTTGCAAAGACCGCAGGAATCCGCTGGATACGGGAAGCACAGAACCGGTCGAAGTGGCGGTGCTTGGGGGAGGCCTATGTCCAGCAGTGGACGTGTTTCGGCTGAAATGATGATGATGACGATATTTAGGATATTTTCACTGAAAACTTGAGTATTAACGATATTAAATACTCGATACAATAACATGTGACATCAGTACCTTCATAAAGGCTGTTTCTTGTTCGTATTATTATTGAAGGTGATTGAATGTTAAATCATACTCGACCATATAGTAAGAAAGAAGGAAAAATAGGTTTATTTATCACAGAAACATGTACATACAAAAAGACAACAATATTTATTTATTAAATTAGGGAAAACAAACAGTAGTATATTAAGCATAAACAGAAAAATCTTAAAATTAAACTTAACAAATATACTACCCACATCATTTTCTATTCTATATTTTTTTTTTTTTTCATTTTCATATAAACATAACAGAAATCTAACTAACTAACTATCGGTACTTTAGTTCTCATGCTAGTACATGTATCGATATTTCTGAGCATAAATATATACTATAAAAATAAATAAAAGTAAAGTGTCTGTTTGTAATGTCAAAACAACAGCCTTTTGCTAAATGCGTATGAAAGTATATACGGTACTTGAAAATAATTAAATAAACTTTTTTTTTTATTTCGTCGGTTTGTTTGTTTCGGCTAATCTCCGAAACGGCTTGTCCGCTTTTGACAGGAATTTCATTGGCAGATAGCTGATGTTATAAGAAGTTAATTAGGCTACTTTTATTTTAGAAAAAGAATTAGGGAATAGAATTAACTACTACTATAAATGTTGTGATTATATTCATTTTCAGAACACACGAATCAATAGAACAAATAAACCAAACCATACAAGACATGACGATGAGCGGTGGCGACTTCCAACTGAACCCGTTCGAGAGTCTTACGTCAGCGGAACATTCTATACGATTGGATTGCGAATCCTTCTATGAAGAGGATCCTAATGAACTTACTGTTGATGACTTCGCGTCGCTGAAGAAACATGGGCTTGTTACTGAAAAGAAAGATGTTAATGAAGTAAGTTGACTCTGTGATTTTGTGCAGACAGCAGGCCAAATCAAAAGATTTGCTTAACAAATTTTATAAAGATCTGAGCTTGGATTATTTCTAATAAAGAAAAGAAAATAACGATTTTTTTTTATTCTGTACAAACAAAACGCAATTTTTTTTTAAAGACAAAAAATATGCACATACAAAAGTAAGCCTTGTATTCAACCAATAAAAGTTTGACAATGTTGTTCATTGGTTGATGTCAAGGCCACGGACCAAAGACAATATTGCGTAATCACTGTTGCTACATTGGTAAATGACAACAACAACAAATCGCGGATTGCAGAGTTAAGACCAAGGCATTAAAAAGTATTATTTCAAAAGAATTTATAGATAAAAAATGTTGATGTTTTTTTTTGTTCTAATGTTAACGATTGTTGTTACTTAACTTGTTTTTAAAATTTTTGCATGTGATGTTTTATCCTAGCTAAACATGCTCGTGCCTCAATTTGTATTTAACACCCTTGTATACCATGTTTTACGCAAATAAAAATTCTATTCTATTCTAAGAGCGTTTATTCTGAAAGTGGGCAACGTCGCAAATAGATGTTAAATATTTCTCTGTTTTGATTAATTTGGCAATATTACTGAGTGGAAATAAGAAGTCTGAGTGGAAATAAGAAGTGTGGCTAACTAGCGAACTAGAACATTAATAATGAATTGCAATTATAACATTGAATTTAATGTTGTAACCGTTTTAGGTGTAAAAAAGGCTTTTGGAAAGTTTCCAAATAGTTTTTTTCTATATCTAAAACTAAATATTCGGTGTTACGATATTAATTATTGCATTTCATAATCAATATTTTAGTTCACTAGTTAGCCATATTTCATATTTCCTGTAGGGACTCCAGGTAGCAGAAATGCTAGCTGTGCAAAATGCAATGTTCCCCGAGCATTAGGTTTAGCGACCAGTCGTTTTCCCGGCGCCGTGTCGATAACTTGTGTACCGTGTAACTAACATAAGAAGCGTCGTTGTGCTTAACATTCATAGTCATTTGAATAGACATAATCTTGTGCACACGAATTTCATTTATCTCCTCCAACCACGATACCCATAAGGTCTCAATTTCCATACAGTAATATTGCCAAATTAATCAAAAAAGGTAAATTATTATACAGCGATTTGCGACATTGCCAACTTTTAGGATAAACGCCCTTAACTACTTTTGTAAAAAATAACAAGAAAAATTAAGCTGTGCGTCGTATCTGTGCAAGAACAGGTCATTGCTCAGCAAAATGCAGTGACTTCGAACGACCCTAACGTCAACAGCGCTGGCTTTTCAGCATTGCATGTGCAAACTACACTTTATTAGGCGAACAAGAACATAGCGAGAAATCGGCAGGCTCTTGAACAAAATTCATGCCAATTCGTGACAGGTTCCCACAGGTAGAAGGTCAAAGTCCAGCAGTGGGTATGTTACGGCTGACTATGTTATGTTTCCTACCTCTGGATCGTGTGGCATACGAGTTCATTTGCGATGGGACATAGTTGTCTACATAATTAGGGTATAACCGAAAACTAGCGGTCACAATATTATATTTAAGTTAGTTATTTTTTTTTTTTTTTAAATATTGGTTTTACATTCTGTGATTACTTGAACTCACACACTGACTTATTAGTACCTATTACTTGTAAAAATATTAGTAATATCGTATAATTTTACAATGTTTGTAAATATGTGAGCACCATGCATCTATCACATGATTAATTTATCTGTTATTCCTTAATCTTTCATTATTTTTACCTAACGTTGTATAGTAATCTTATTCTAGGTGCGTCGTCTTCACATATAATTATATAATTGATGTATACAAGATATTGTAAAAACGTTTTAAAAGAGTAACGGTGGAGTTTCTTGCCCATTCTTCTCTATACGAAACCTACCTTTTGGAAGGGGCGAATAAAATCAATTATTATTTTTCTGTAAATGTTGACGTTCAAAAGTGCCTTTTTTGTGCCTAATTGAAATAAATTATTTGACTTTGACTTTGACAATAATTCAGTGTATTTTTTGCAGGTGCCGCTAATAACAGATGAGATCGATATAAGCCCGTGGAAGAGTCTTCTGATGAAGTTCGCTCAAGTCCACGCGTGCTTAGAACATCTACATCGCGCTGAAAGCTGTTTGAGAGTCGATTTTGGTAAATAAAGAAATTATAGAATACAATAGCAATAAGAGGGAAGAGGATGCCTTTGCTCTGCAGTGGGACAACACAGGCTTATAATAAAATATAAAAAACAACAATATTCTTAACTATCCTAACTTTAATATTATAAATGCGAAAGTGACTTTTTTTGTTGGTTTGTTTGTTACGCTTTTACGCTAAAACGGCTAAACGAATTTGGATGAAATTTGGCACATGGGTAGACCATGACCTAGAAAAGGACATAGGATACCTTTTATTCCCATTATTATTATATATTCATTATTAGATATTCCCATTGGATCAAGACTTATGCGGGTGAAACCGCGGGCGCAGCTAGTATAATATAGTTATTAATTTAATAAAAGAAGCTATGCTTGCCAGAAAACGGGGATCGTCGTTGAAGGAGGCCTAGGAAACGCTGGTGTGATAAATTAGAAGTTAGAAGCGTTTATGGCAGATTGGCCGAAGAAGGCAATACACAGGAACGAGTGGAAATCTATAATAATAATAATTTAATTATTTATTTATTTCACAAAAAAATAATACAACGAATTACACAAATACTTAAAGGCTAGTATTTGGGAGTATATAACATGGGTGTATCTGTAACCGAACTAGGACGAGTCTTGTATCTCGGCATACAGCTTTATATGCCGTACTTTTAAAAGAGTAACCGTGGAGTTTCTTGCCAGCTCTTCTCCATAGGAAACGACCAATTAGAACGGTGCACCTAGCTTCTGACGTTTCATAAGTGCCCTTGTAGGTTTATGTGAAATAAAATATTTTGAATTTGAATTTGACAGCCCCTCAAAATAGACAATAATATATATTAGCCCAAAAGTCATGCAAAAAGATGCATCAAAATCTTAAACACTTTTATCCGAGATTGGCCGGAGAAGCCAATATACAGGAAAGAGTGGAAAGCTATGGCGGAGACCTTTGCCCGACATTGAGACAATACAGGTTGCTAAAAATGGAAAAATGTTATTATTCTATTGACGAATTCCTTAATGATAAATAAAATTGTAAGTTATTTGACATAGATATTTATTTAATTTTGACAATGTATTATTTTCATTTTATCTTTATTTCCATTGATTATATTATTTATATGTAAACTCAATTGTTAATGTTTTGTTAGTTTTTTCTGTCTTGAGTTATGTTGTGTTTCGTTGTAATTATTTTATTTTAATATGTTGATTATTCTTTTTTATAATAATGACTAATTATGTGAAAGAGTGTACACCTTTAAGGTAGTTTTTTGAGGAACTAATTATTTATTATTAAGATCTCATGTAAAATGAACCAAAAATCACACCAATAAATGAATTTGAATTTTAAAAAAAGCTATCGTACCTAACATAAAAATCTCATATTGTCGTGAAATAAATAAGAGTAAATACTTTTATTTGCGATAAACATGACGCAAAGAAAGAACAAAAACACGAAAATAACAATTTGAGGGATAATATGCGTCACGTCCACGCAAAACGGCATAATGCTGCGACCCTATGCGAGACAGAGCCCCAGCGCTGGTCTTCAGCGACAGCCGGCGTTGACGTGATGACTTCAACCGGTGCAGCATATAGTGAAATATCAAAATAAGAAATTAAAAATAAAACAGTCCTAAATGTTTATATAAACATATTATAATATTTTTAAATGGCAACATTTCGTTCTGTCGACGAGTCACGCGCTAAAGAAAGAAAGAAAGATTTTACTAAACAAAAATATTATGTTTCAGCCAGTTTAAAGCCGATAGCATCACGGTTACTAGAACACTATGTATCAGAGAAGTCTCCAATACGAACTGTGGGACAACTGATGAGTGATCCAGTACAAAAGATCTGCATGCCTATCGCTAATAACATCGTACAGGACCATTTAAAGTAAGAAACATTTATTGTTACAGGTAGAATAGCTGTTGGTAATCACGTGTGCTCGTAATAAGACTTTTACTTGCATTAATTTAAGGTTTCAATTGCATTGATTGTCGCGCACTCATAGAATGAAACAACTTTGTAATGAATTTCGCATGGGCGACAGATAGGAGATGACAGTATGTTTGTGTTAAGAGTCCATAATACTTCAGCTCAAATTCACTCCTTATCTCGCACGCACGATGCTCGCGGACTGAGTAAGAGCGAGAGACTTAGCGGCGGGGAGAAGGCTCCAAGGCGCCAATAGTTTAGGTTATTTCTTTTCACGGCGAAACAAACGGCAATTAAAAAAAAAACTGCTTTATAGTTAATTCGGTTACTATGCAAAGTTTTATGATTTCATTTGAAGCATTTTTAATACCAGCGGTTTATTGTTCGGTTTGGAGGTAACTTTGGTTCTTTTTTCTGTAGATATTTTTTATGGAATTGTGTTTTCGTCAAACATAGTACTGTGGCGGCATCAACATTGCCACATGCGAACTATGCATCAAAAAGACCTAACATCACACAACATCCTGACGTCATAGAAATCCTGCATCGCGCAATTAGAGTTTACCGCGCGATCTACATATTAGGTTGGGGAAAAAGTTTCTTCGCATTTTTTAAGAAAATTCAAAACATTTTTTAACATAGTATGTTTACATTTAACTAAAGTATGTAGGTACCATTTTGTTCGATAACTTTTTGCCATCTTGTAGGTAGGGACATGATCCCATTGCTATAGAAATTTTGGGACTTCTGATCAAAATACCGCGACAAGTGGTTTTGGCAGTCCTCCCGTGATGTTAACCTGACACTGCCTAAAGAATTCTGAAGAGACCGAAACAGGTGGAAATCTGAAGGTGCAAGGTCAGGACTATACGGCGGATGCATTAACACCTCCCAGCCAAACTCTCTTAATTTTTGCTGAGTGGCTAAAGATGTGTGAGGTCTAGCGTTATCATGATGAAAAACCACACCCCTTCTGTTGATTAATTCCGGCCGCTTTCTCTCAACTTCTTGCTTTAATCTCATCAGTTGTTCGCAGTAGAGTTCAGAATCGATGGTCCTGCCTGGTGGTAACAGCTCATAATTAACATAGTTAACCCGGGTTTTGCCACAGTCTGTGAAGCCTGACCGGCCTTTGACCACGACCTTTTTCGCACGTTCTTGTCGTACGTGATCCACTTTTCATCACCAGTTATCAGCTTCTTCAAAAATGGTTCGGTTTCATTACGTCGTAATAAAGAATCACAAATGAGTACACGGTTCATTAGGTTTCTTTCAGTGAGCTCGTGAGGTATCCAAATATCGAGCTTTTTTGTGTACCCAGTTTTTTTCAAATGCGCCAAAACTGTTTTGTGGTAAATTCCCAGTTCTTCAGCTACGTCGTAACTACTAATATGCCGATCTTGCTCCACTTTTTCAAAAATGGCATCCATTTTATCCGTAATAGGGCGACCAGAGCGACGTGCATCTTTGACATCAAAATTTCCGGATTGAAAACGCTTAAACCAAATTTGTGCTACTCTCACAGACACTGCACTAGGTCCATAAACATCGCAAATTTTTTTCGCGGCTTGCGTTGCATTTTTACCTTTTTTGTAGTAAAATTTTAAAATGTATCGAATTTCTTCATTAGATTCACTCATCTTGACAGTACGAAAAACAAATAAAAATCACACATTTTCCTAATTTGAATTTGGAATTATGTTCTTTAAAATTTAAACTTTCAATGATACCAAAACCAGCCAGATACACATAGTATAGCCAAAGAGATTTTATTACAAGTTCATACATACTATAATGCGAAAAGACTTTTTCCCCAACCTATTATATACAAGCTCCCAACTTCAACCATCGGACAGTTGCCCGCCAGACTCGACACCCGACATCTGGTCGGAGGATCCTCCCTTTTCTATAGAGGATGAATGAACTTTACACCCTGTTCTTCAAACCTCTAAAGTACTCAACCTTAATCCTCAACTTACCATAATTATATATATTTAATAATGAGTGCCGCAGTATTTTCGATATAACGCAGGATCTTGCTAAGCAATTTGAGGTATTATAGACTCTTAACTGAACTTGGGTGCTGCTCCGCATACCCCCTGATCTCTTAGTCGCTGTATGGGAATCTTGCTTGGTAGGGCACGTGCAAGTAATATATAAGGTCCCATTAAAATAGATGGACAAATTTTAACACATCGTTCAGTACGTCTAAACAAAAATATTCAAGCAAAAAAAACACTGATTAAAGTAATTTTTTTTTTGAGTAACGGTGGAGTTTCTTGCCCATTCTTCTCCATGCGAAAACTACCTTTTGGAAGGGGCGAGTTGAATCAATTCAATTTTTTTGTAAATTTTGACGTTCAAAAGTGCCTATTTGAAATAAATGATTTGATTTTGACCTAAAATAATAAATGGCATTGGGTAACCAACATTTTTAGTGTATTTTAGCTGATTTATTTTTCTTGTGAGTATTTAATGCGTTTTTCTTAGATTTTTTTTTACCATTATCCTTATTATGGTGGTCTGCATGATTTCTAAAAGTTCGTCCATCTATTTTAATGGGACCTTATATATTATTTGCCCAGTCGCGCAAAAACGGTAAATACCAATAGAAATATAAAATAAGTTCTATTACAGTAAGGCCACAAACAAGTAATAAAGCGACTGGATGCGGTCTCGAAACCATCAGCACTTGGTTGATGTCCAGTCGTACTCAGCGCTTCTCCTCCACATTTATTATGCGCACAGCCAAAGTGTGGAACTCTCTGTCAGCTTCTGTGTTCCCTTCCACATATAACCTGTCAACCTTCAAAGAAGAGTGAACATCTTGGCACGCTCGAGGTCAATAGCAGGCGAATTCTCAAATAAAAAATAAATAAAACAGACAGCTGTGATGCTGGGGAGTTTGTTGCGCCACTTCTTCCTTCCCAGCTAAAGCACTAGGAAGTGGTGAAGGGTGGGCGTTTTGGGGGACTGTCTTATGTAATTATGACGTTCGAAAAGTGCTGATTTTCAGCCTAGTTTGAATAAATGACTTTTGAATTTTGAATTTTGAAATAAATTAAAAAAACAAAATACTGAAAAGTGTTGCAGCCATACCTTTAGTGTGTTTATTTCATTTTACTTATTGTAATCAATTTTGTCTTATTATAGGAAGCCGGCCTTCTGGTATCGCGTAGAAATGACAAGAAAAGAGAATGCGGCTTCCAAAGGCATTCAAAGAGATTCCAACATGGTGTACGTATTCTCACAGCAATCAGTGTTCCCGCCTGCTGTGTGGCAGAACTTGGGTAAGTTTGGATAACTGCTTACATTTTGTAAAAAAAAATACGATACGGGAATTTTATAACCTTGTCCTTAAAGAAAATGATTGTCGCGACCATTTGCCACTCAAGCCG
Source organism: Xanthia icteritia (assembly GCA_949128155.2). Lineage (NCBI taxonomy): Eukaryota > Metazoa > Arthropoda > Insecta > Lepidoptera > Noctuidae > Xanthia > Xanthia icteritia. Next base: position 5,164,863 of record OX421942.2, on the reverse strand, counting down.
TCGCGCGAATACTCGATCGGTCGCGTGCATATGTCACTTTTTGTTCGGAAAACTGAAAAGCGCCATCTGTCGGCGTGACCACGCGTTTAGGTTCACCGGACAAAAAGTTCATACGATTGTGAATTCGCGTGACGATCGCTTTTAAATAGGACGCGGGGTCTTCAGTTTGGCGAAACCGAACGCGTAGTCGCGTCAATAGAGGGATTATTTAAAGACACGACCTTAGGACAACTGTTCAGGCCTGTTTCAACACCTCGGCTTAACTTATCTGGCAGATATTCTCATACAAGTGCTGATCCATGTTTTCATTTATCTGGAAAATAGTGCATTTTCGGAAACTGTGACGCGAACCCGATCTCCAACAGAGGCAACACAATTACATGCACGTTTACAAGAACTAGTATGCGCTTCCAATTAATAATTAATAAGAGACCACATCATTAATCATTACATTTATTTTTTTAATTATGAAATGTGCAGCAACGTAATAATTATTATCCTGTACATTAGTCAATTTACCAATAGTCACTCACTTTAGTCACTGACTTATGGCTGTTAATTTGTTAAAGTTAAAATTTGTTAAAAAGCAGTAAAATAAGTTAACAAAAGTTAGAAAATATTGTAAAAGCCAAATGTTTTTAAAAGATTAAACGTGGATATTCTTGCCGGCTCTTCTCCATAGAAAACTACTAATTGGAACCGTGCACCTAGCTTCTGACGTTTCATAAGTGCCCATGTTGGTTTATGTGAAATAAAATATTTAGTTTTTTTTTATCATGGGTAATCTAACAGCCAGAATGTCACGATAAGTTTGTTTGTCCACTTATAAAATATGTAAGTATGTAGACTATCAAAATAGTATTTTATAGGTACCTAAATTGATGGTAGATATAATTATAAATCCTAAAGAAAATAATATGTACATTTGTTATATACAAGATTAGTTTTTGTCAAACTCAAACTCAAAGCATTTATTTCAATTAAACCATTTACAGGCACTTTTGAATTGTCAAAGAGTCGGTCAGTTAGTCAGAAAGTTGAAGCTAGTTGCCCATTCCAAAACGTAGATCTCTATGGAGAAGAACGGGCAAGAAACTCCAAGGACACTCTTACCCTAAACGTCTTAAGGGGTTATTGTACTCATCATTATGAACCTGTTAAAAAAAATCTGCTGTTCCTTACATTTTGTCGAGCTATGCGAACATAATTATAGGGAACAGCTGTTATTTTTTTCGCGATTTCAGCGTTAGTTCCATAGTGAAAGTTGATCAAAATGATGTATACAATGACCCCTTAAGACGTTTAGGGTAACAAAAACTAAGCTTGTATAACCATATAAATTAAACTTTTCTGCAATATTTCTAGAATGTTGCATAAATATAAAATAAAAGAAAACTATTGATAAATTATATATTTTATTTCAGAGCCACCTTCTGATGATGTTGCTGAAGTGACAACGCTAGGAGAAGAATTGAAGTACCATGTTACAAAATATGTATTTGTTAGCAACAAACTTGTAAATAAGCTTCCTTTCTAGTGATAACATTACCTTGTAAATAATCAGTGCCTTATCGTTGTATACCTAGTCTTAATAAAAGTAATTTTAATACTATATTTTTGTTATTTCATTTTACGTTAGCTCAGAACATTTTATATTGGACCAAGAGATGGCGGGACGTGGAACTATCTACACCAGCTGTTTACAATCATATAATAGTCTTTTTTTATCTCTGATATTGCATTAAAGTGTGTGCCACAAAAGAAGGCCGGCGGAAAGTGGAACTACTTTTTTTTTTAAAGACACTAGGCTGGTTCAAAAGGACTTCATTGGTGGCGCGAACTCATTTTAAAGTTTTCTATAATCTCTGGTTTTGCATTACAGTCAAAATCTAAGTAATCTTTATTCTCTTTTGTAATAAGGTTGCTGTGTTTGTATCACTGTCAAAATCAAAGTGATCCTTATTCTTTTTCCAATAAGGTTGCTGGTGGTTTGCTGTCAGAGGTAAAATGACTGTCAAAGGACTCCATAAATTCACACCTTCTTCCCATGGTGGTAGGCAGAAACTACAGAACGCCACCTGCTACGATCCTTACATACTCCTTTTGCCTTGGTTACGTTCATACATCTAGTTATACACGCACGCCGGTTGCGAGTACTACGTATTTGACCTTTCTGAAGAATATTACCAATAAGGTCACTATAATAATATGTCCTCCTAACCGTTTCTTTACCCTGAACTACTAGACCGTCCCTCGCGGCGTTTTCACTCTCATCTGCCTTGTAAATTGAATACTTTAGTATCAAGGAACTCTTGGACAAAATTTCATGCTTCTTAGGCCCTGCGGCTTAGACTGCGTTGTCTGTGAGTAAATGAGTGAATTTAGGAATTTTATAAAATAGATGATAGGTAGGTATAGACGCCAGCACATCAACCTACTACAATCTGTCAAATTTGTTTAATATATTTTCAACTTTATCACTAAAGAATAAGGTTCAAAGTTGATTGGGACAATTTGACAGTTTCGGGTAGGTTGACCTGCTGGCGTCTGTACAACAAATATTGGTAAATACTTTTCACAATTTTAATAGGTACGCTATTCACCTTCGAGAAACTGAAATAGATCTGCTATAACCGCATTTAAATAACAATCAATCAATTTGCCTATATAATCCTTTTCCCGACTATGTTGGGGTCGGCTTCCAGTCTAACCGGGTACAGCTGAATACTAGTATTTTACATGGAGCGACTGCCTATCTGACCTCCACAACCCAGTTATTGGGTAATACGATACCCTTGGTAAGACTGGTTCTCAGACTTTCGGGCTTCTGACGACCCGTAACGACTGTCATAGATCCATGAATGACAGCCGAGACACTGAGTAGTCTCGGTATGTAATGATGGTCACCCATCTACAGGCCAACCACGGCAAGCGTAGCTTATCCTGATCGATAGACCCGTGCGGCTGTTTTTACCAGCTATGAACCACTAATTTAACAAAAATCCCTATAAGGAACTCTTATACAAAATTGAATGCTTCTAGGCCCAGCTGGTTAGACTGTGTGTTGTCAGTAAATTAATGAATTTATTAAGTAGAAGATAGAAGGTACAGACGCCAGCAGCTCAACCTACCCGAAACTGTCAAATTTTCCCAATCAACTTTGAACCTTATGCTTAAGTGATAAAGTTGAAAATCTATTAAAGAAATTTGACAGATTGTAGTAGGTTGATGTGCAACAAATAACTGGTAAATACTTTTCACAGTTTTAATACGCTATTCAGGAAGAAACTGAAAATAACTCTGCTCTAACTGCAATATAACAATGGCACTAAATAAAGAAAACGTTCAGTAGGTCGATGTCGATATTCTCTCCTGCTAAACGCATAATGAGCTTGATAAAAACAGCTTTCTTACCTTCGCGAACATATAAATTAAAAGATCAAAGAATAAAAACGAGGTTTTAAATAAACAAATAAACGAATGGATCGGTATCTCTTTGATCTGGGGTTAACAAACCGTGCGCGTTTGTTTACGGAGTTATTGATCTATTCGAGTTAACAAATGTTTTATGCGGGATCGTAAATGCAGATCCTGGGTTATCCGAGTTAATTATATGTACCATCGAAGAAGTTCATATCTGTACACCGTAAGGACTATTTCTGCTTGCAGCGCTCGGCCGCTATAGAACCGGGGCGGTAACAGATGTGATCATCGTGTTCATGGGATTTTGTTTTCAAAGTGCTTAGATATGAAGTTCTTCGATAGTACAGTCAATCGCAAATCAGTGGTAACACTTGCACTACAAAAATCGTCCTTACTGATATACTTAACGTAAAACTTGTTACCACTGCGGTTGACTGAACTTAGGCTATGTAATAGCTTTTTCAATCAATTCTTCATAGCATGGTTTTATTTATTTGTTGTGTTTATCTAGCCTGATGCTGGCTAAAAGGCCTTCCTATCCCTTTTCCACAAACCTGTCCTCTTCTGCTATCGAGAGACAGGCTTTTCAGCAGGAGTCAAGTAACCAGGGGTAGGCCTGTCTTCTTTTTTTTGTGTGGTAAGTGACTAACTTGGTGTCAGAGTTTTAAAGCCGCCCATGGGCCTCTGACTTGGCTTCATATGCCGTCGAGAGATATCTCTAAGGCATGCCGGTTTCCTCACGATGTTTTCCTTCACCGTTTTTTAAGCAAAAGCATGCATAAATCATGCAATACGCTTACTTTTCGGATTCATGTGAATCCGAAAAGTTAGAGGTGCGTGCTTGGGTTCGAACTCGAGACCTATGACTTTGCAGTCTTTTTTTTTTTTTTTTTTTGGGTGGGAAATTATCAAATAACTTCTCCCGCTCTGGGTGGAGCGGGAGGGCGTGTCAGACTCTTACTGACTAAAACCCACCCGTGTTCCTTCCGTTGCCTTTACGTTGCCAGGGGCCACGGTATCCCTTTCGGACTTTCCCGCAACCCCGGCAGGCATTGGTCCTATCGGACCCCTTCACTTGCTGACATCTCTTTGAGGCGCGCGTGGAACACAACGCGCCGTCGACCCGGGCCTGGTCCTTATCGGACGGCGAGCTACCCATTGCTCACCGTCCGCAAGCCCGCGCCTACGGTGGCCGGGAATCGGCCTGCGATTCCCGACGCCCAGGGCGTCTCCTGCGGCGGCTAGGGGCGTGAGGGCGCGAAATTTGCCTCTCCCTCACGCGTTCTGCCTCCTCCTTCGCGAGCATTACTGCTTCGCAGAAGGAGGTGACGGCCTCCCATGCCCTCTCGCTCCGCACCATGGCCTGGACTAGGGCCGGACGCGAGAGATCCCCGCCGCCGATCGCCTCCACGAGGACACGGCGATGCTCTGCCCAAGCCGGACAGACCTCCACCGTATGCTCAACCGTGTCCTCCGGGCGATCCACGCAGTGATGACACCCGGGCGTTTCCTCCCGCCTGATACGGAACAGGAACCTCCCGAAACAACCGTGTCCGGTGAGGACCTGCGTTAGGCGGAAGGTGAGGACGCCGTGGCGCCTCTCTAGCCACTCCTCAAAGAGGGGACTTATCGCCGCAATAGTGGCGTGCCCAGCACTGGGTTGCGACAATCGCACTCTCCATGACGCCATGAGATCCCGCCGGAGCTCTGTCCGCTGTGCCGCGATTTCTCGCGGCAGCGGAGTAACGCCCCGGCGTTTCGCCTCCTCGAAGTTCCACCGGCTGTCGAGGACGAGTCCTAGGTACTTCATCGTCGACTCGACGCCGATGTGAACTCCTCCTACCGTTATTTGGGAACCCGACGGTGGCGCGTTCCGAGGACCATGAAAACACATGGCCTCGGACTTGTGCAGGGCCACCTCGAGTCCCAATTGCCGGATTCTGCCCACGATTGTCGCAACCCCGTGTGTCGCTAGTTCGGCCGCCGCCTGGTGCGACCTCCCCTGCGCCAGGACCAACGTGTCGTCAGCGTAGCAAACGACGCTGACGCCGCTAGGGAGGTCAGCGCGCAGCACCCAGTCGTATCCGATGTCCCACAGATGCGGCCCCAGGACCGATCCCTGTGGGACACCGCACGACATCTCTCGCCGGTTCCATTCTCCCCGGTGACCGGGGTAGATGACGGCCCTGTCCGTCAAATAGGCCTCGACCACACGACAGAGGTAGGTCGGCATCCGGTGATACCGGAGTGCCTCTCTGATGCAACTCCAGGGCAGGGTATTGAAGGCATTGGCGATGTCTAGAGACACCGCCAAGACGACCCCACCCCGGGACACAGCGTCCCCCGTCGTGAGGGCTCGCACGCGCATGATGGCGTCAACCGTGGAGCGCCCCCTGCGGAAACCAAACTGACTCTCCGCCAAATCCGGCCCCACCCGCACCAGCCGCCCGACGAGGCGGTCTGCAATGACTCTTTCAAAGAGCTTGCCCACCTCATCGAGCAGCACGATGGGCCGGTAAGCGGACGGAGAGTCCGCAGGGCGCCCCGGCTTCTTAATGAGGACCAGTTTCCCCGTTTTCCAGCGAAGTGGGAACTGGCCCCTCTCCAAGCATGCGCTTAGGAGCCCCCTTAGTCGAGGCCCGAGAGCCTCCAAGGCCAGGACCCAGGCTTTCCCAGGTAAGCCGTCGGGTCCTGGGGCGGTATTTTTGGCATTCAGCCTACGTACCGCCACTCTCATCTCTACCTCGGTCACCTCCGGAGCATCGTCGTCGTCGTCGGCGGTGTGATCCGCATCGGGCACCACCGCAGTAGGCGGAGCCATGGGCGGGGAGGCATGTTCCCCTCTCGAAGGGAACAGAGCGCTCACCACGTCCCCCACAAGCTGCGGCCGGAGACTCTGCGTCAGCGGGGGAGCCCATGGGCGGAGTTTCTCCCGCACCATCTTGTATGGGCGTCCCCACGGGTCCCTGTTCAGAGTCTCTAGCGACTCCTCGCGGGCCACTCCCCTGGCCCGCAGGATCTCCGCTTGGAGGGCGGTCTTCGCCGCTCTGTACCCCTCGTACAGCTCCGCCTGAATGGCTTCCGTATCCGGAGGACGAATACGGAGCCTGCGGTGCCTGGTGTACCGGCGTCGCGCAGCAACGCACGCATTGCGCAGTGTCGTCAGCTGTTGCGACCACCAGTACACCTGGCGCGTCGCACGTCCGGGCTGGACCCGGGGCATTGCCACGTCACATATTTCGGACATGGCCTCCCGGAACCACTCCGCCTCGTCGTTGATGTCGGCAGGCCTGTCCGGTGGTGAAACCCAGGCCTGCACGATCGAGGCTTCCAGGAGGAGCTCCCGGTCCAGCTGCTTCAGCGCCCACCGCGGACCACTCGGGGCCTGTCGGACCGGCGCGCTCGAGGTCTGGGCGGAGACGTCAAACCGGATGTACCGGTGATCGGAATAGGTCTCCACCCCCTCCATGACGCGCCAGTCAATTACACGCGGCGACAGAGCGGGGCTGGCGAACGAAATGTCCACCACTGATTCACCCCGCATCCGCACACACGTGGGGACAGAACCCCGGTTCAGGACGACCAGGCCTGTCTCCAGAGCCCAGTCCTCCACCATCCTGCCCCGTGTGTCCGTATATCGGGAACCCCAAGCCACATTTTTGGCATTGAAGTCCCCGAGGACGAACACGGGAAGGGAACAGAACCCGACGACGACGACTCTCAACTCCGCAAGGGAGTTGTGGAACTCGGCAAGAGTTCGGCTCGGGGAGAAGTATACCCCTACCACAACGATCTCCCCGAACCGTGCTGCAACGCAACCCCGTCCTCTCTTAACAGCCTCGAGGGACGGAGTACCGGCGGCGGCCGACGAAATTAGGGTCACTGAGCCGCTCAGGTCCTCCACCCAGTCGTCCCTGGGCGGGACAAAGTACGGCTCAGCGACCACGGCGATGTTAATCGACCACTGCGCCATGCTCTGGAGCAACAGATCCTGAGCTGCGGCGCAGTGGTTGATGTTCGCCTGGAGGAGGCGTAATGGGGCCATTATTGGCACTCCATGTCAGCCCCCTCCCGTGCCCCCTGTGAGGGCCCTGCCGCGGCGGCTGCGGCGGCGACGACGGTAGTGGAGGCGGCAACAGCGGCGGTGGTGGCGGTTGCGGCCGTGACGGCGGTGGCAGAGGGCTTGCCTTTGGCTTTGGTGGGTGGGGCGCAGGCCTTACTCCCAATCCGGTGATTGGCCGGCTTGCCAGCTGCCGCACATACAGCGCAGTGCGGCGTGGCGTCACACGAGCCGGCCTTGTGACCGGCCTGACCACAGCGGTAGCAGTGTCCGCTGCGGTCCACCTCCGAGGTGCATTTAGCTCCCACGTGGTTGCCCACGTGGCAGCGGAAACACCTCAGAGGTCTGGGTTCCAGCAGTTTGACCTGCGCGGAAACCCAGCCCACCAATAGCCTTTGGCCCTCCCCGGCTATTTTCTTGGCCGCTGACACGGGGCAGCTCACCGTAACGGCTCGCATCCCCGTGTAGTCAGGACGGATGGTGCCTGCCCTAACCTGCTCGGCAGAGCACCCCCCAGTCCTAACGACAGCGGCCACCACCTGTCCCTCCGTCACTGAGTCGTCCAAGCCCAGAATACGCATATCAGCGCATTTGGTGGGCCTGGACACTCGGGCCTCGTCCGCATTTAGGGACGCCCTAAGCCTTGCGGCCAGAGCGTCAGCGGCCGGACCGCTTGCCGCACCGGGGACCTCCAGCATCCGGGCCCCAGTCGCCGTGACCCTTACCCGGATGCCATCGGCGGCGCCTATCTCCTTAAGGTCCACCGCCGCTCCCACCTTGGCGAGCACGTCGCGGTAGGACACGCCCTTCTTTTCCGCCTCTGGCTGTAGTGTTATCACTACAGCTGCGGACTTCGGGGCGCGGAGCCTAGCCGCGACGCTTCGCTCCTTGCGCCGCTGCCGCCTCTCCTTCCTTTTGGCCGCCCTCTTTGCCTTACCCGCCGTCCTCTTTTCCCCGGCTATTTGCCATTCAGCATCAGCTGGAGTAGCTTTAGGAGGCGGGGGCGGCTGTTTCGCCGCTAGGTCAGGGGCGCTCGCCGCCACGGCCGGGGCCCTCGCCGCCTGACTAGCCGGCCCGCCCTTGGTCTTGGTCTGCCCCGACGAACCTGGTTTGGCCGGCGCAGTTGCGGTGGCGGCATACGATGTCGCCTTCCGCTGGCCAGAGGCCGGCATGCTCGCCGCTAAGGGGGGGCGCAGAACGATGGCTTCGAGGGCGGAAAACCGAGACCGCAGGGAGGCCATCTCCTGCCGCACCAGGGTCAGGACCCGGTCCTCAGCAGGCATGGGCTGTACCTGCCCATGCTGCTCCTTCCCCTGCGGCACCTCACGGGGGCCAGCTCCTCGGAGCCCTGCCAGGTCCGCTCGGAGCTCCTCGTTCTCCTTTCGGAGAAGCTCCATGGCGGCTGTCAAGCGGGCGACCTCCGCCCGCATCTCGGACATACCGTCCGACGGAGGACTGAGGTGTAAGGCCTCCGCTGCCGCCAAAATAGAGGCTGTGGCCGCGGGTATGGCCTTGTCTTTAGAGGACTGGATCCTCTTCAAGGCCACACCCTTAATTGCGGCTGCCACTACCTCCGCAAACCTGGCCGCTCGCTCCGAATTGGAGCCACCAGCGGCGTCCGGCTCTCCACCTGCAGGCTCTGTAAGGGCCACCCCGGTGCTGGTCTCTACAGGGTGGTGCTCGCCCGTGGCCAGCTTCTCCAGCTCAGCTGGGCTGGCCTGGCTCGGCTCGCCGGCCTTCTTGGTCGTGAGCCCTCTACCCACACCTTTTCCCCGGGCCGCACCCCGCCGACTGGAGTGGATCTTTGCCCGATGGGCTGAGCCCGAGACCCACTCGTCAGCGGACGACCCCTCTCCCGGTTTGGAGCGCTTCCGGAGGAACTTCCGGTTCCTCCCAGCAGCTCCCACCACTTCGCGCTCCGAGCTCTGACTCGAGCTCCTTGCGCCCGATGCAGCGTCGGACTCCGACCCCACATCACTCCCCTCCTTCTGGTTTTTGGTTGTGTGTTTATTTTTTCCCATATTTGTTCCCACGAGTAATATACTTTTTATCGTCTCAAAAATAGTGGTTCGCACTAGCGACTAATTACATAGCTACCCATTAATCAAGCTTACAACCTCCCTCACGGTGCGCCGCCGCTTGGAGGTTTGGGGTAATTTTTTATAGAGGATTTCTTCCTCGCGGCCCGGGCGGTTAAGCCAAGACCCTCGACCCCCGTCAAGTGCCAGAGACATGACCTTGACACTCTTCGGGGCTACGAGACCAACGGTGGCAGAAGAAAAGACTTCCTCCTGCCTGCCCGACGGCAGTGTTAGTGCACGCCGAGCCCGCACTCCAACGCTGCTTAACGTGTGCTCTCTCCGAGTACACGTTAGAGCGTTCCTCCGACAGGATATTGGCATACGGGCAACGAGACCCCTTAGGCATAAAGTACCTAATGGGGAGTCATTGCCCGTACCCCAGGGTGCACCGTCCCGGAGACTGGCCTTCCCCCCGGACGCATCCATAAGGGAACTCCAGCCCACAGGCACACGGGGAGGTTTCCTGTCCAAGCACCCCGACTTTGCAGTCTGACGGGATGGTCACACCACTGGACTATCGCTGTATTTTCTTTACATATCTATTCTATCGATCTTTCTATCTAGCCTATTAAATCCCACTGCTGGGCAATGGCCTGCCTCTCTTTTCGAAACACTTCTATCCTCTTCTCCTATTGTGTGTGGGCAATGTCTTTTCGATATGAGGAGTCAAGTATGCCCCTCCATCTTTATCTTGGTGTCTTGGAAGGCATTGTTGGTAATTTCTTGAGAGTCAGATGGTTCATCAAAGAATGTACCTATTTACGTACTTAGGTACAAGGTATACATATGTCGGATAAATATGTATATACCTACATTATTCTGCACAAACTTAATTTAACCACTACCCTTTTCGCAGAACTCTCCAGAGTGCCGATGACAAAAGATTTTATATGATTTTAACAAATCCTCTTCGTCAAAATCGGACTACTGGATCGGTAAATAAAAATTGTTCGAACTCTGAAATTCATGGAAAACGCTGGAAGCTGTGAACAAATTCCGATCAACGTCACGTTTTGTTGCTCTCATTGTATTTTCCGAACGTAAAGTGAATGCAGGTCCAACGTGTTGACATCGGCGCCATAACTGTTTTTGTCAGTGGACTAACCATTTTTACACGTGACGATCCTTCGATTCGAATTTTTGAAGTTCGTGAAGTTTTTTTTTATTTAAAACTGATGTCAAAGTAGGAACATGATTTTACCACGAATTTAATGAGCCAGAATGAAATATGTAGTTACAAATAGAGTAACGTCCTTACAATAAAAACAAGGTGCAGGTAGGCAAGCAGGCAGATACCCACTGTGGCAGTAAGAAGCTAGGTATTATCACTCTCATACTTACATAGACCGAATTCGTTACTTAGTTACCTATGTCCTAAGTCGGTAGTAGGTTTTCTAACCAAACCTACGGCTTGCATGCTGCAAGCGAGCATGCAGCGTGCTAGCAAGCATGCAACATGCAGCAGGCATGGTTTCTGTCACGGCTCCGGCGCTGCGGGGCTCCGGCGGTCCCACGCGAATTTATTGTTGCAGATGGTATTCTCGCTCACCACCGCAGCTTCGGCCAGTGCTGGGAAACTCCGAACAAATATTTTTTGTATGGGATTTGTGACCGTTCTTTAGCCAACATTCAGAAACACACGTCAAAATGACATAATCACATAATGACCAACATTACATTACGAAGTGGTCACAAACATGTCTGCCTTCGCGCAAGTATTATTGTTTGTGTTGTGATTTATCTGTTTGTTTTTCCTTTTTCTGTATGATTTCGGTATATAACATATCAGAATAATTGGCGGTGATTCCAAGTTTGTGAACCATCATGGGTAAGGGTCACAGAATATGTGGAGTTTGCGGTATCAAGGAGGCCTGGCATACTGTAAAAATGTTGCATTTTTCCAAGATTTCACTGAATCCATACCGGTGAGTACCGATATTTATTGCTAATGTGATCTTGTGCTCACCTAACACAATGCTATTCATTTACAATCAGGAAATTAAAGCATCATTCAAATTCTGTAATACGACTGGGCCATCAATGAAGATTAATTATTGAAACTTGAAGAAATGGTTTAAAACATTGTGCCTATAGTAATATTTGTCTAATTGTAATCTAATTTAGTCTAACTAGGTTGACTTATAGATATATGGGTCAGAGAGACTCATATTATATTATCTACCTGTGACACCATTATGTAAATACTGGGAATATGAAATAAATCTTTTTCAGTTTCATATTCAAAGTATAATAATCTATTCCATTTAGTTATGCTGATAGTGTGAATTGGGGGATCTCTTAACTTTAAGTCACACTAAATAAATTCACAGTCAAACTTAGTCAGTTATACGAGTAAGCTTAGTTATACGAGTAAGCGAGTAAACTTTGATATTTTGTGTCTTCCAGCTGTCGAGAGTGGCTAAAACCAGTTGGTCACTTAGAACTAGTGCATCTACCAATAGAAAAACTGCATGAGCAGCGAAATGTATGTGCTAACCACTTTAGAAGAAAGTATTTTAACAAATAGGGAAATCATCTACAGAAGTGAAGTAGTTTCAGTATAATCCTCCATTAAGCTTTTCATGAGATGATGTTACAAACAGACAGATAAATAAATTCTCAAAATTGATTGAGATGATTAATAGAGCACAAATTAATAGTGCTCTATTAATCATTTCAAATGAAAAGATCCCTGCGTTTTATATGCAGAGAAATGTTTACAAGTCTAATCGAAAATGTTGCTTATATTTAATTAATTATGTTTACAGATTTAACACAAAGGGAAAATCAGTTGATGGAACAATTGCAAAAAAAACTAAATGCAGCCTGGCATCACTAAGACGCAGTGCAAATCTCTTGGAAAAATTTGAGTCAGATGTGCTAAAAGGAATTGTGACGTTGGTGCTAAAAAACAAAAAACGAAGCCATTTTGCCCTGATACCGATGTTGCTTGCTCATTTATATAAATTAATAAATACTGAAATCATTTAAATCTGTTTTATTTTACCGATTTATCAAAATAAATTAGGTTTGGAGCCTCACTATTATCTGCATAGAATGCATTTTATCGATATCGATAAGTTTATTGATTTCTATACGTTGCGCATCCCTATATGACAGTTCTTCCCTTCAAGGACATGGTTGTCAAGTTTGTTATAATTTTCATGTTGGTAGCTATGTTTTTTTTTATGTGGTTGGCTAAAGACGGTCACACTCACAAATTCTCAAAAACTGAATGTTCTAAGTTCCGCCTCTTAATTACATGCTCTGTGGCTTCGGCTTGCTAGCTAGCTATTGGACAATATTCCTCCCTCAACAAAAACCGATCGTCAACAGCCTGAATTCTTTCAAAACAAAAATCATAACCAACACAAGAAGTATCAAAGCAAAGCATTGTGTCTTTAATATCAAAAATATCAACGGACCTTCATTGTTAAGACTTGTCGTCCATCATTTTATCTCAAGTTTTGTCACAGACGGTACTTCGCGACTCACTAATGAGTTTTTCTGCCATTTCCGCGACCCATTGTGTGAGCAGTCGACGCGACGGTTATACATATAAGTATCTTATATGTATATTTATGTGTACGCCTATATGTATAGGTAGGTATGTAAAGGATATAAACGAAACATAAATACAGAGCTTTGAAGCGCAATTTACTGCCTGGTCCAATATTGACACATTCTGGCTCGATGCAATTTGTAGCTGTTATTAGTTTGATGTTGTGTAGTTGTAAACATATTTGTACATAGGTACATGTTGTGTGGGTGCTAACATTTTATTACCCTCAATAAATTTACCTTCTCATAAAATCTTAAACTGATCTTTAATTGTTTTGGTGGGGAACCTTCTAAAGCATCTATCTTCCTGATGATGAATGAGGGTTCCAGTCCTACTTTTCCAGCACGCATAGCACGACCACCATAGAAACTGGTTTTGTCGACGAATCGATTAGATAGATAGATTCACAATCACAATCTGTCATTTTGACTATTCTTCCGTTACATGCTACGCGTGCAGTTGGAACAATGTTATTTTAGAGACAGAGTAGTGTTATTTTAGAGTGTACCTACACACCTTCAATTAAAATTTCACACAAGGCAATACTGCAATAGCTAAGCGGTCTTGTGCTACCGAGTTATATAAAAGGCGTCAGCTACATCAAAAGTGTCTAGGGATCAAGTACATTTTTAACATATTTACCAAATCTAGTCTTCCAGACTGGCTTCTTATTTTAATTTCTACGTTTAATTTATCTACTTATCCCTATATTATGTAAAAACTAAGAAAAAAATATTTTTTTGCAATTTGTGAGAAATTAACCTAAGTTAATGTCGTCAATTAAATGGCAAAAAAGGCAAAAATGAGGATGTTTTTAATTTTTATTTTAATGGTAATAAAATAAATAATCTGTGTTTCCACCATTGACACGAATCACACAATCACAGCGATTTGGCATGCTTAAAATCAGTTCATCAAAATCACTCTGAGGAATGGCCGCCCACGTTCTTTCTAACAAGTCAAAAAGTTGCTGTGGGGTATGCATGACATCCATACTCGGCAGACCTCTTCCTTGGAGCATATCCAATGCGTGCTTAATTGGGTTGAGGTCTGGCGATTGAGCAGGCCACGGCAGAACGTTGATGTGAGCATCGGCAAGAGTGCGTGTTACGACTCTAGCCGTGTGTGGACGAGCATTGTCGTGCATTAATCGAAAAAAATCACCCAACCGGCTTCGCAAAGGGATGATCACCTCTGAAACAATCCTCTCCGCATAAATCTAAGCATTGAGGTTGCCCCTGATCCAAATGAGATCGGTTCTTCCACCGATACAAATACCGTCCCAAACCATTATTGTTCCCCTCCATATGAATGAATTTCCAGACAAAATTTCAAACGTTCTTGACGTCCAGAGGTTCTCCAAACTCGTGTACGTCTTGTATCCGGCCTTGTACCGAAACGAGATTCATCGGAAAAGCAAACACAACACCAGTCTTCTTCTTCCCAATTTCTGTGTTCGCGAGCCCTACGATTGCGGAGTGCTATAGGTGGAACTCTCAGTGGCCTTTGAGAACGCAGGTCCACTTCGCGTAAACGATTTCGGATGGTTTGGTATTTTATCAGCCTGAAGAGTTGTGGAGCCTCGTAGCCGACATCATGGCGGTCATAGTACAATCCCGTCGAGCAATATTTTGAATGTAATACCGGTCCTGTCTGCGAGTGGTGATGCGAGATCGTCGTCCATGTCGCTCGGCCCGCGGCCCGTGATACGATAGCGTATCCAGAGGCGGCTTATGACGCTCTATTTAGTGCCAAGAGTGACAGCCACAGTACGTTGCCTGGAACCAGCTTGCAACATGCCGATGGCTCTCATCATCTCTTCTCGTATCAAATGATGTCGTCGCTCCATATCGAAGCAATTTATTACACACTTTTATAGGAATCCTGGTTGACAATTGAGTTT
Source organism: Xanthia icteritia (assembly GCA_949128155.2). Lineage (NCBI taxonomy): Eukaryota > Metazoa > Arthropoda > Insecta > Lepidoptera > Noctuidae > Xanthia > Xanthia icteritia. The sequence continues at coordinate 5,149,834 of OX421942.2, read as the reverse complement.
CTATTTTTAATCAAAATTTAAAGATTTTTTTTATTCAAATCTTAGTGAAATTCACTAAAAAGAATCAATAACGATCCAAAAAAGTTAAAATAATAATCCTCAATTGCGGTGATAATCTAAAACGTACTTGATCCCTGGACACTTTTGTTGTGTCTATATTAGGTACTTTGGATAATTATTCTTAAATAAATCCAGACTGGCAGGGTCAGTTCGAGCTGCCTCTCTTCTCTTTTTTCTGTTGTAAAAATGAAATAGTATTTATCTTTTAATATAACATAACATAACATCACGCCTTTGTTTCCAGAGTTAGGGTTAGGCAGAGGTGTACCCATAGTAGGTTCACCAACATTCCGCCAGTTATATTTAAGTCCCATGCAGCTGCCGACTATTTCTGTTATGTTTATTAATATTTATACTATTGATCTATTTTGTTTTCTGCTTACCTACTCTTGTCTTTTTGTATGCACTTCTTTCTGTGGCAAATAAACCTATTTGTGGCTATTGAATGGTATAAAAATATTAAAAAGCCGTATCTCAGAGATAGCGCTTTTCGGCTTAGCAGGGCAGTATTTTTCTTTCTTTCTATGTAATGTATATGTATAGGTTTGTCCCCTATGCGGACCTATAGCTGTGACTCCGGGCTGGTACTAAGCAATTCGTACTAAAAAACCCAATATCATTTTGCCCGATTACTTTTATACGGGGTGGCAGGGACATCGATGTCTGTGTGTGTATAATTAACATAAAACATTCGTGGAGGTCGGCTAAAAAGCCATGACGGTTAAAGCCTCTAGGTACAGTACTGAAAAACAATATGTGTGGTATGGTGTTGTTATGACGTCACAACTTTACGATAAAAACTCGTACCTAACCAATTTAACATTGTTTGGCATACTCCACTTATACAAAAATAATTATAACCTGTCATCCTCAGGTTATGAAAATTTCGTAGTACTCCCATTCATGTTAGGCCTGTAGGTAAACCAGACGTAGTGTTAAATCATTATAAAAACTGCACATAAATATCTGATGTTTCCTCTGCCCTCTTGATCCCATTTTAAAAAATTATGATGGATCATTGACTTGATGATGTATTTACTGACAGTACAGTCGGGTATAAAGTTTGATTAAAAACAATAAAAATGAATGTAGTTTTTTACGAGTTGGATAACCCTTTTCCATGGCCCTTTAGTAACCCACATAATACGATTCACGCTGATTGTATAACTGTTGAAAATGTCTATAAGGCTTCGCACATGTAATACGATATCTATTTTCATAGCATTGTGGGGAAATGAACTTTACATTATTTGATAATTGTTTTTCAAATCCTTAAAATTATGAGTAAAATGTTCAGGAACTTACATAGTTTACCAGCTAGTTGCAGAGACGTTAAAAGCCAATGAAGGTACCTAATCATTAGGAGCTTCTATAGATCTAAGCTGTTATAGAGAATACTGCATGCATGCATACTAAGAAGGTAGTTACCTATAGGAATGTTGTGGAGAAATTGGTCGATACTAAACTAGGAACCGTGGGATTAGCCGCTCCATCAATTCTGATTTAGGTATAATTGACAACTCGATTTCCAATACGCATACTTACCAAGTTTATTCTGTTTGAAATTTCCCTGAGATTTGAGGGCGGTCATAATTCGAAACTATTTTTTTTCTGTACTTTACATAGGATAGGAACCTTTTTTTTTTTTTGGGTGGGAAATTATCAAATAACTTCTCCTGGTCTGGGTGCAGCGGGAGGGCGTGTCAGACTCTTACTGACTGAAACCCACTCGTGTTCCTTCAGTTGCCTGTACGTTGCCAGGGGCCACGGTATCCCTTTCGGACTTTCCCGCATTATTATTAGGATACCTCAGTAACTAAATCGTTTGAAATTAGGTAACGACTATTGACTGCATTTAGATGAAGACAAACGTGCAAATGCAATAAGCAAAATACACTGTTTGAATAATGCAGGGAAGATCATAACTCGTAAATGCTGTGTAAACGGCCGCTGATGAAGCTCAAACCTAGATATGAAGACACAAGCTAAGTCTGTGGCTTTACCCTGGTAAAATGCTTTTGTTTTGGTTTTTTTTTTCACTACTTTCGTGAGGCGCTGCAAGTCCAGAATGCCAACCAATGTGTGAAATATTCTAATGCTCATTGTCACTATGGACCTATCTGGATTACATTCGGGAATAAAAGGAATCTAAATGGATTATTAATTCGATAAAAACAAAAAAGTGATGACTGGATTGTAAAACTGTGCTTCCACTTTCGTAAAACCTAGAATACACATGCTATGCATTAGGTAGCACAAAAGCATGATAATTTCGAGCATTTGCTACCTAGTGGCACATAATTAGCATGTATACCTAGATATAAAAAAAGAGTAGGCATGATTATTTTACACACTGAAAGCATGCTATGTATAAATAAGCTTGCTACTTACGAGCAAAATAATTAAATCATTATTTAAACTTTACAACCCAAACAAAAACAAAATGGCTATCCACCCTATGCATAATGCATCCTTGCATAATGAGCCAACAATTTTGTACACAAGTGTACCTACCGCCATCGTACATTGTTTACACCGCCGCCATTTTGTTTACCGCTGGGGCCACGTGCAATAATTATCTCCTTATTACTCAATCATATTGTGAAGCTATTCGGGGAATGTTTGGACAATCCCGGTTGGATTTATTAGGTCGGCGCCGGGCAGTATCACGGTGTATTAATGGTTTAGTTCTATTGTACCTTCGACATCGTAAAAACAATGGTTTTGATTGGGAGTTGGAATATGAAAATAAAGATCCGCGTGTTTGGGATCGTCATCTCTTAGCTGCCATGGCTTATTTTAATTTTTAAACGGTTTTTATCTTTTTATTACGGACGCTTTTTACGTGCACGTATTTCTCACATGTATAATTTCAACATGAATGATGTAACCAATATTTTGTAGTAATATTATGATTTAAAAGAGTGTCCGTGGAGTTTCTTGCCCGTTCTTCTCCATAGGAACCTACTAACTACGCTTTGGAATGGGCAACTAGCTTCATATTTCTGACTGACTGGCCCTTTTACAATTTAAAAGTGCCTGTAAATGGTTTAATTGAAATAAATGCTTTGAGTTTGAGTTTGAGTCAGTTGCGAAAATAAATGATTTTTCAAAAAGTAAACATTAGCTATTGCAAGTCTGGGCAGGCTGATTTTCAGCGTAATTTTGGCCAGTAAATTCGACTATTATTATTATATTCGGCAATTTCCCTTTTCACTAGATAGTTGCAATGCTCCAATGTCGACATCGGTATGTAGGTAGGTATGTGAAGATTATAGAAGCCCCATTTTCAGTATTAAACTTCATGTCATTGATGACCAGCATAGGATAATGTATGTATTTTTTTAACGTCGAACGAATGTGCTCTTATTTTTATTTTGGGATATTTGGCCTTACGCTTTTAGGCGTTCACCTTTACTTACTTCTCCTATGCAAATATCTACAACATAATGCTCTGATAATAGGTAGGTAACTACTTACAAAGAAAAAAAAAATAATTGATAGATATACCCGTACTAACTACCTAGCTAATAAATAATTCTAGTGTTTAAGGCGCTGTACATAATCAAAATAGGCTACACAAAACAGTATTTTAGCCAAATGTATATAATTTAGAACAGCAAAAAAAATATATGTTACATTTGATCATATTTATGGGTGGACCATTGTGATCAATTAATAATGGCTGTCATTTGGACTAAGCAGGTATATGGATGTCATAACAAGTTTAGGTCTAACATTATACCTACCTATTAAATAATAAACTTCAAACAACATCATCAACGTCTGCCTTTCCCCAACTATGTTGGGGTCTGATGCAGCTGAATACCAGTATTTTACATGAAACTCTGGATATCTGACATCTCTTGGTAAGACTGGTTGTCAGACTTTCGGGCTTCTGACGACCCGTAATGACTGTCCACGAATGACAGCCGGGACCAACGGCTTAACGTGCATACAACATCGTCTTTTGTTCAATTTCCCCAGAAAATTGGGACGCATAGATACGAATTTAATGCTTGATTTTATTCTGCATAAATTATTCTAGAAGAGTAAAATAAGGAATGTCGCACTTCAGAGCCGCCATAAAGTTTGACGTACCCTACTTGAAATCGAATGACGTAAGATCGAATAATACTTGCTCAAAAACGTTACCTCGATAGTACTTGAAATCTATAAATTATGAGGGCGACAGTTCACTACCTCGATGCATCAAAATCTCGAATCATCGGCAATGCGAAGGCCCATTATCTTGAAATATCATTTCTCGAACGACCATATAATCCATTAATAGAATAGTTTTAAGGATTATTATTTGTATAATGAAACAATATTATGCGTAGAAATATAAATGAACTATAATCATGAAAAATATTATGGTAATAAAATAACATTACAAATACCTAGTTATTTTACCAAATAGGTAGGAAGTAAGTATACTTATCTATGTATGAAATATGGAATAAATGTCATAAGGATAAAAAAAAAATTGTATGACTTGCAATACCTCTAAAAAATCGAGTAAACGCATGTACAGTCACATTACCTGAAGTATAGCATTCTTCAGTTTTCCGAGTAACAAACCCATATACTTACCAAGGGCACGATTCTTTGATAATCACCCTTGCTAAATGCCAATAATAGAATACAACTGTTTCAAAAATATTGTGAGCAACTCTGAAAAGTTCCGTCCATTATCCAAACTTCAGTATTTTTTTTTTAAATACGTGTGTTTTGTTTCAGTATAGGTACTCAAATAAAAATCCTTAAAACTATTCTGTAAATCGATTAGATGGTCGTTTGGCAAATGATGTTTCAAGATAATGGGCCTTCGCACTGCCGATGATTCGAGATTTTATGCATCGAGGTAGTGAACTGTCGCGCTCATAATTTATCGATTTCAAGTACTATCGAGTTAACGTTTTCGAGCAAGTATTATTCGTTCTTACGTTATTTGATTTCAAGTAGGAACCAGTTTGTAGGTCGAAGGTTCGAACCTAGCCAGGCGTTTTACTTTGTATAAATTATTTCATCACCACTGCTTTCAAAACGGTGAAGGAAAACATCGTGAGTTAAGTAACCGGCATGTCCTAGAACCAAAAATTCGAAGACATGACTGTGACATATACCAACCCGCACTGGGCCCGCGTGGTAGATTACGGCCCACTCCCTCTCAAAGAGAGGTGGCCGCTGTCCCAGTAGTGGGAACATTATAGGCTGATATAGTAAGTTAAGTGTACCTTTTAATAGTAGATGATGGGCCCAAAGTAGTATTGATGCCCTGAGACAAATAGAAGGGGCCACGATTTTCCATGAAGGAGATGACATGATAACTAAATCTAGGTCGTATCGTGGGTAGGTACTATCTTTGATATGTATTAGTAGGTAGAACAGGGATTTATCTTCCTCAGTACTTACTTTGATGGCCGTTCGTAAAGTGGACACGGGCTACTTTTTAGTTTCGTCAGGCCACAACACCCGATTCTATGAATTCTACAGCCATTCTGCCTAAAGTTCTGGTAGTCTTTATATCAGTCATAGATAGGTACAGTACTGCTTCATACAGTTTTGTACCTGACACAATTATTGACAAATTATATAGTTGATGTAGATATTGTCATATGCTAATTAGGTAATGCATTAGTTATAGTCATGTCATACTAGCTTGGGTCTAGACAATGGATAGATGGAATTATAATATGCTTTGTTGTACACCTTATGAGTAACTCACATACAATGTAGATGATAACAGTAACTAGTTGGTATATCTGTTATGGTACAGGTACAGCCCGATTCAAACTTAATGGCGGCGCGGAACAAGAGGCGAGTCGCTGCGCAGTAACGAATTCATGTGTCAGCGGGGGTGAGTGGTGGGGTACCTTCAAAAGTGGCAACATTTGATGTGTTTTTATGATGGCAACATTGTGTTCGCTGTCATTGTTATAGTGACGTGACTAGTTTATAGTTTATCTGTGGTGACTTTCCCGCCAATACCCTGGCTTTATTTACACCAATATATGATATATCCCCAAAGATATAATAACCACCGACACCAAATGTTATTCTTTAGATACATAAAATTGTGTGTCGGTCTATCTAGTAGTAGGTACAGTCGGGGAAATTAATTGTTTGTCAAATAGACATAATATATAACGTCAATTTTCCGTCTTATAGCCATTTCATACATTTATTTGTCAAAGAATGAGTTGTAATTTGAATATACGCATAATTTAAGTTGGTAGTCAATTTAATAAGCAATAAATAGGTATACCTCACTACAAACCAATCAAAGAGAATTCGTTTTATCGAGCAGATAGTGTAAAATACCCTACATCAGTTTTTAATACTTATCAGCTTGTATTTGGTTTTATAGCGAAAAGGAATTCTCACAGGACCTTGATGTTAATGTTCTTATTAAAAGAACCTAACTCACCTTCACCAATTAGGGAGGTACATAATAACATTGTTGTCAGACACAGCTCTACGGCTTCTACACAGCCGATTTAACGGATCACTGCTTTTTAGGGCATTCACTTCAAGGTCGGAACGTATTAACCTGACAAAGGTAATTGGTACTAGACTGAACAAAGGCAGTTTTTTAGGGTTCCGTACCTCAAAGGGAATATAATATATAATATAATATAAGGTAATCCTTATAGGATCACTTCGTTGTCCGTCCTTCTGTCAGTCCCTTTTTCTCAGGAACGCGAAATACGTAGGTCTATGGTCCCATGGTGCTCTAAAAAATCAAGCTTCTAAGTCAACGCAATAAAAAAATACGGCCATTTATGCGACATATTTCGATACTCGCAAAACAATCAAAACCAACAGGGTACTTCCCGTTGACCAAGAATAATGAAATTTGGCAGGAAGCAAGGTCTCACAGCACACGTAAAGAAAAAATTGTTAATTGGTAGTTTAAAAATAATAAAATAAAATGCGGTTATAAACTTAGGTACATTTGCAGTTGGAGAACGATGTACGACGTGTGTGATGTGTGTTGACGTATAAAGATGTATGGGAGGACATGTTTTTAAACTACAATGTTAAGTTTGTTTTTGGGATAAATTCATCCCAACTACGGAACTCATTGTGCGAGGTCCGACACGCACCTGGCCGATTTTTTGGATTATAATTTAAGTACCTAAGTTACTTCTAGCGCAGCTTTTATAGCAGGCACGGAAAAGCTCTCTCTGCTCTTCGTAAATAATTATCTGTAGCTAGGGTTACCATTTCGAAATTTGAACAGTCCTGACAAAAAGCCTGATATTTGCAAAAAAGTCCGAATATTTTACTTTTTAATTATTTTTTTTCAGTAATCGATTTTTATCTTTTTATAAGAAAATCTCCTTAAATTGAAAAATCCGGACAAATAAGAAGACCGGACGGGGGGCCAAAAAGCCGGACATGTTCGGACAAATCCGGACGGATCTTAACTCTAACTGTAGATGAATAACATTGTGTACCTATCTATCTGGAGAGAATAATTGGCTTCAATAAAATAAAAAAACGCCGTGCCTTGGAATGTACGTTAAGCCGTTGGACCCGGCTGTCATTCGTAGGTCCTTGAACGTCGTCGTCACGGGTCTGAAGCCCAAAAGCCTGACAACCAGTCTTACCGAGGAGGTATCGTGTTACCCAGTAACTGGGTTGTAGAGATCAGATAGACTGTCAGTCCATGTAAAATACTGATATCCAGCTGCATCCGTCTAGACTGGAAGCCGAGCCCAACATAGTTAGGAAAAAGCTAGGCAGATTAATTGAAAGAAAAATTCAAAGCAGTCCCTTTCGCATAAGGAACCTTAGGTAGGTTATACATTACACAAAAAGCACCTCAACTAGAGGCCGACCCCAACATAGCTAGAAAAAAGTTAAGCAGATTCATAAAAAGAAAAATCCGAAGCAGTCCGCTTCGCATAAGGAACCTACCTACATTGCAAAAAAAGCACTAAAGCACCTCAACTAGAAGCCGACGCCAACATAGCTAGGAAAAATCTAGGCAGATTAATTGAAAGAAAAATCCAAAGCAGTCCGTTTCGCATAAGGAACCTGCCTACATTGCAGAAAAAGCACTAAAGCACCTCAACTAGAAGCCGACGCCAACATAGCTAGGGAAAATCTAGGCAGATTAATTGAAAGAAAAATCCAAAGCAGTCCGTTTCGCATAAGGAACCTGCCTACATTGCAGAAAAAGCACTAAAGCACCTCAACTAGAAGCCGACGCCAACATAGCTAGGAAAAATCTAGGCAGATTAATTGAAAGAAAAATCCAAAGCAGTCCGTTTCGCATAAGGAACCTGCCTACATTGCAGAAAAAGCACTAAAGCACCTCAACTAGAAGCCGACGCCAACATAGCTAGGAAAAATCTAGGCAGATTAATTGAAAGAAAAATCCAAAGCAGTCCGTTTCGCATAAGGAACCTACCTACATTGCAAAAAAAGCACTAAAGCACCTCAACTAGAAGCCGACGCCAACATAGCTAGGAAAAATCTAGGCAGATTAATTGAAAGAAAAATCCAAAGCAGTCCGTTTCGCATAAGGAACCTGCCTACATTGCAGAAAAAGCACTAAAGCACCTCAACTAGAAGCCGACGCCAACATAGCTAGGAAAAAGCTAGGCAGATTAATTGAAAAAAAAATCCAAAGCGGACTCGCTTTGCATAAGGAACCTACATTGCAGAAAAAGCACTTAAGCACCTCAAAACATTATTAAAGGCTTCCATTTTATAGATTTAAAAAATCAGCAATACCTTTTTGCCTTCGAATCCTCATTTCAGTTGAAGGAAACTAGCTTTTTGCAACCATAAACGAAATCAATAATTTCGTCGGTCTGTTTACCAGTGTCCTTTCATCCCAAAATTGTCGGAATTTGTTTAGGACCGTTTAGAGATCGACCGTTGAAGATTTCAGGTGGGCTGGGATGAGTTTTTATTGAATTCCACTTAATAATTTTATCTCGAGAAATTCAAAGGTCAATTGTTGGTAATTTTTATTCATATCGAAAGGTAACATTTTAGCTTTGATTCAGCGAACAAAGGAAATACTTGTGTATTTCCATTGTTATTTATTCGATTCGATACGTAGGATATTTGGATATTCTTCTTCTCAGAAAACTTCGAAAGTCTTCAAAAGAATTTATTTTATAAATAAAATTGTATTAGGTAAGCCTCCGGAGAAGCTCGATTATTTTATTGTGATTCGGCATGTCTTGTACCTACCTATTATTTCTGGAATGTTCATAAAGATCTATTTTCAAATGTGAAATAGGTACAAGTTGGATTTTCTGTAGGTTTTGATTTTTTTGAAAATCCTTCCTAGACAAAAACTACATTCTCTAGATCCCCATTGTATCTGTCAACTCATTATTTGTCAGGTCAGACACGTTCATTGCATTATTAACGTTATTGAGTAGACGAATTTTTCTAACCTATGAAGCAATGTATGTCAAAATGAAAGGTATTGGGATCGGTTGCCATTTTGGGGTTTATTTATAAACGTTGCTTAAAGTTAAGTTATGATAAGCGACTGTTTAACCATACATTTTTAGCGTTTGAACGTCCCTTAACTTTATACAACGTTTATAAATAAATAAACCCCATAATTTGAGTTACGCATTTACCCCCCTGATCTAAATTGGGGACCATTCAAATGTAACGTACGTTATCTATTATTATATTATACGTTATTATAAGGCCGGTAAATCGTCATTGAAACCCTGAATATACTAAGCTGCAACTCATCCTATGTAAAATTTCTACAATCTACATTTATATCTGTAATTCGAGTGTACATAATAAATAGTATTCTATTCTAGTAAAAGTCAGCACCAACGATCCACTAACTGACCACAAAATACCCTCTGACACACTACGCGAAACCTGTGAAACAAAACATCATCAGACAAGTAACCCGGAACATAAACAGCTCCCCCAAACGCATACCGCGGTTAAGAATACAAACTAATTAACGGGCAGGTTGAATACGTCCCGCGGCTCGTCTCGACGACCTCATTTTAACATATTGTGGTACGACCCCACCGTGCAACAGCGCATTTCTGGAAAAAAAGTTAATCCGGACTCCTGTTTTTGCAGTGCAGAAATTATTCATTTTGAAGGGATAAGGTTTTGAAAATTAAGGCATAGGAAAGGAAATGACACCGTAGTTTTATTTGTTTTTCTGTGGTTAAGGCGGGAATTTGAATTTAAAAAAAGTAATTCGTTAAAATTATTTAACCGCAGGGCAAGTCTTGTTTCAAACGAAGATGAAACGAGCATGATCACGCTTGCCCTCTGCGTGCTAGCGATTTATTAATTCAATTTTTAGACTACGCTGTCTGTCATTTCGGGGCCCCCACAAACTTTGGTGTTCTTTTCCTGCACCATCGTCCCCTCGAACCAGCACAGGACCCAGGAGCCAGGGCCTCGAGCCGTCCAGGATTTTAGAACATTGAAAAGTCCATGTTTTATTGCAATGCTTTGAATCGTTGAGCTCCTTAAATTCTGAGTTGAGCTGCACGATTACTGAGAAATGCGTGCAGTGACTGGACAGGTCCACTCAATCTGTGTGGTTCTTTCCTCAAACGACCATTTCAGACACCAATTTACATGGTCTTCACATGATCTGATCAATATTATGTCTGGACTTTACAAGAGACTGTGACCTGTGAGTTTGTTTCAGCCTTTCTTCTCAGAGTATTCAGATAGGAAACGCCGAACTTATCTAGTTTTTAAAAATATGATTGACGAGTAAAAGTGTTTGTACAAACCTACTTACAAAAATAAAATTATTTATAATGATTTCCTTTACCGTAAGTCCAAGAAACTGAGAAAGTATCTTGATATGTACTTAAGAAAGCATAATTATAGTCGATGATAGAACGATATGAATTGTAAAAATCGAATTGTAAGGTTTGACGTAGGTGTTGAACCAAATCGAAAATCTATGCCGAAATTATTTGGTAGTATTTTGAGTGCGAAAATATTTCTGTAATCTGACGCCCACGCTGCGTAACCGGTAATAAAGTGTGGGTTGAAATTTTAATGACGAGGAAAACCGTTTGCTGCGAATCCGTGTCTATATGTGGAATGCTTATTTATTTAAATTTTTGATGTAGTACATAGGACTTAGGTAGTACCTTAGGGATCTACCAGTCAACTGTTGGGTGATGAAGAGAAAATACTGCATGCTCTTGAAAATTAAGTGATAATTATTTAAGTGATGGCTTAAACTTCGAACTTTATATGATGCTAAACAAATTACGCATAGCTAAGTCTGTAGGTACTTTTGTTTCTTGAGATAGGTACGTGAATTTGAGTTCGTTATTCATCTATTTTGTGACTATGTGTACACTTAGCTAAAACAAAATAGCCACGATTTACTTGAAATCTTTATCAGGAAACACCTGAACACACCAGTTTTTTTTAGGACCAGAACACACAAATGTGAAAGAAACACATTGAAGTGCAGATCTACCATGACTGGGACTGACAGTATAATGCAGTTGATGTGGCTGAAATAGTCTATTGACTCATAAACTCATCACGATATCGAAAACTAACACAAAGCGAAACATTTGCAACAAATTGACAGTGTGAAGCTCATTAAATAGCCTGTCTACTGAAAACTTCCCGATAATGTGTGGCGTTGATATATTCCAGAAGCGTTTGACTCACGGTACTGTAGTGATCATGGCTTTGTGTATGGAATAATCGGTATTCTATTTTGTTTGGATTGAGAATGCGTTGTCGAAAAAATAGCGTTTTTTGGAGTAAATAAAGTTGTAAAATGTATTCGGAGCAGTCTGTGACGTGTGTCTATATTTATAAATGCTTTCTGCAGCTTTCTTGCTAAAAAATATGCTATATCTGTTAAAAAGGATTCTTTTAAAAGTAATTGCATGGTCAATTAAGTTCAAATTTCTTTCTTCGGGTAGCTCATATTGCTACATGGCTCCTTGCATGTTTTTGGTTACCAATTATAATATACCATTCGTTATCAGTAGATCGCTAGGCATACTTTTATATTTGCATTTTTTGAGCATTTTGAAAAAAAAACTTACTTCGTAGCGTAAGTTATAAAATAATTATTGGCACAGAAAAGCTTCGCAGTCCATTACATGCAATGCTCTACTGTCCTCAATCGTCAGAGAATGTGCGGGTAAATAAAGGATAGACATTTTTTATCTCAAATGTAATGAATGTTGGAACGACCGTTAATGGCTGACTTCTACTTTGTAGGAAAGTCATTAAACATACGCTTACTAGCCCTGAACGTAGGTATATTATTTAGGCGCGCCCTTTATGCCTGGAGGCTTTTATTTTGGTACTTTCTTGAGTTATTTTTATTGTATTTGTTGGTTTATTGGCGTGTGCTGGCTGACATATGGCAAATAATTTAATTTAATGTTCTTTGTCTCGTAATGTTAATTTCTTGAATAATTACTATTGTATAGAATTAAGTATTCCTTGCTGAAAAGACAGCTGATGCTAGGAAGTTACACCACTTCTTCTTTCCAGCTAAAGCACTAGGAGTAGTGAAGGGCGGGCGTTTTGGGGGACTGTCTTATGTAATTTTGACGTTTGGAAAGTCCTGATTCTCACACTAATTTAAATAAATGACTTTTGATTTTGATTTTGACTACATGAAACTTTATTTCTGTAACAAGTTTGCACAAACTCTTTTACCCGTCAAACATAATATATATATTTTAAATTATACAGATCGATGTCTCCTATCTGACTACTCTGAGAAGAAACACCGAAATTAACTCAGGTCATTGTCTTGGTCATATCATGTGATGACCATGCAGATTAGCGTCTGAGATTGTTGATTGGTTTGAGTGGACCTGTCCAGTCAGAGCACGCATGTATCGGTAATCGAGTAGCTTAACTCAGAACTTAAGGAGCTCAACGATTTGACGAACGATGCCAAAGAAAAGACATTTGGGTGGGTTGATAGTCTACTGGTGGACTTGCCCCTCCAATTGCATGTTATTTATCCCGATGTTGGGCTACTTTCACTCTACCACCACCTAGCCTGAGGGTGTTCGTCCTTCCAAGTTTCCCGATTCGCGGTCTTCGCTCAAGAGCTCGTATATTCCCGTGCCATTACCACTTCAACCAAAAAACTAAGGGTAATAAACAATTTTGTTCTGTTTACTATGACGAACGGTTAAAAATGTAGGTAGTAGGTAGGCTGTAGCAATATTTATTAACTACACGACTGACCCGGCAAAGTTCAAACACTTACAAATTAATTTAAAACATACCACTTACCCGAGCTTTCTTCTCCAGGTTTAATTTGTTTAGCATTCTACTTTATAACAAGCGACGTCGCAGGCACGAATTATATGCAAAATGCCTTAAAATGTAGCTAGACTGAAACTCAGCCCCGAACAACTTTGAGCATTTAGCACGTCCTATTTTACGTTTTTTCAAGGAATATTATTTCTCTTGGAAGTCTCAGGCGTAATAAAATGAGTACTTAGAATTTTTTCAAGCGAAATTTTACTTTATGGATGCCAAGGCTGCTCTTACCGTTTCTAATTTTGGGAACCTTTGAGTTTCAGTTTTGGAGTTGCTTTTAAAGGCACTGTGGATTTGGTTTTATAAGGGCAGCGGTAATTACTGAGGGTTGGAAGTTGGAATGAAGTGGAGTGAATCAGTTCTTTTTACTTATACATTCTTTATTGTAGAGCTTCTTTTGTTCCAAGAGTTGGTAAAGGGGAGTAGGCCAGTAAGAGTACCTATTTTTGGGGCCGATCGCCATTTTCTATATCTGACCAATCGCTAAGTATTGACAATACGACAATGAATGAAAATACTGGCTGGCAATTATAATGTATAAGAGTATTTTGGACTTTCAGTATGCTAACATCGATATGTTTTTTTTTTTTTTATCTACTAAATACTAGTGACGATGACGGGCCGACTATGGGTTTGCCAATCTTTGACTAGCTATAAATAATAGATATAAATAAACTATTAGATATACAATATGTAAAGAATCCCTGGCCGATCCGAAAGGGGCACATAGGTACTTCAATAACATTGCCGAAAAGTTAAAAAAAATCTTATAAGTAATTACTGAAACTAAAATAGTTATTGCTATTTAAAATTCACATTTTTTGTACCAAAATTAACCCAAATTCATTAAAAATTAGCAAATTTTCAACAGGGGTCATTAGTTATGACTTGTAGATACACCCGCTAATCGACGGCCGCCCGCGCCCCATGGAATTAACTCAGCAAAACTCACCATTGAAAAAAAAAGAGGCGATTATTTTTTTTTCTCTTTTCCTTAAAATTACCACATAAATAGACTCTCAGTACGATACTTAGCAAACACCGTCACGGATCGGACAGGTTTTTTTTTTACATGTTGTATTTGGTACAATTTTTGTATGCAGACTATGAACGTCATTAGTTATAGGTACGAGGTTAAATTTATTGTCGTACTGTCATCTTATTTAGCAATATCTTTCTGAAAGTCTCTGACTGGAAGAAATCAGCATCTTAATCGGCTGGAATAGCTTAAGTATTAACTTTTTTTTTAAAGCCAGCCGTATCCTCCTCTCTGCTAATAATCATATTTTGAAGTGATTCAAACTCAAACTCAAAGCATTTTTTCCAATTAAACCACAGGCACTTTTGAATCGTCAAAGAGTTGATCAGTTAGTCAGAAAGTTGAAGCTAGTTGCCCATTCCAAAACGTAGATCTCTATGGAGAAGAACGGGCAAGAAACTCCAAGGACACTCTTATAAATCAAGATATTACAACTGGGTACATTATTCTGTGAGAACAATCCAAAAAAAAAACATTAACAATTCCAAACATAAGATTAAAAATAAGGCTTATTTTTAAACTCTGAGACTCAACTGACGTCGCACGTTTACGAACCTGACGATTGGATCAGCACCATCCAGTTCAACCATTTTGTAGGGAACCGATCCAACACACGCGCCACCATCCGATTTTGAGAGGATCTTCTAATGACGCATGTTTCCACAGTTCCTATCGAAGTCCCATGCACATAGTTACTTGAACTTATGCTCATCAGTTTTCGTTTCTTGAGTAACTTGATTTCCTATTTGAAGTAAGATGAACAAAGGGAAGGTTATCAAAGGATTCTCATTATAGGGTGTGTAGTTGATACAACTAGTTACCTACCGAGTGAACTGAATGAAAAGGACTAATGAACACTGGCTTATCTAGTTTAATGTTAGTCATTTTGGATATGAAAATAGGACATAGACGAGTCAAAGGGTTGTTTATTTTCTATAGCAATTGTGAGATCATCATCTTCCTAGTCTATTCCCAGTTATATTGGGGTCAGCGTCCAGTCTAACCGGATGCAGCTGAATACCAGTATTTTACATAAAGCAACTGCCTATCCGGCCTTCTGAGTTGTGAGATATCGTTTTTAATTAAATTATCAATCAATTAAATCATTTTATTTACAGATCATACAATCCAATTTGTTAGTAATAACATATACATCTTAATCTCTGGTGTTATTAATAATAATATTCGGCAAATTTTGGTCATAATTAATAGTAATGTCAAAACTATCAATAATTAATTCAAAATCATAACTATAATGTCAAAATCACCATTAATAATGTCAAAATCATAACTATAATGTCAAAATCGTAACTGAAATGTCAAAATCACCATTAATAATGTCAAAATCATAACTATAATGTCAAATCACCACTAACAATGCGATGCCATTATTTATTTTGTAGGGTCTGCAGTGTACTATGATAGAAAGAGAGAAAGAAAATAAATTGACCCAAGTAGCACACAATATTCACATAAAGACAAAAATAAAAACAGAGTAAGCTCAAAACAGTATTATATGCCTCACGGCTGCGCCAAATAAGCCCAGTTCAGCATAAATGCCAGACAACTTGTGACGTTGGTTTTCAACTGAACCTACAATATCAATATCTTACGAGTCACGGATGTAAATCAGTTTTAAAATGTATAAATAAATAAATAAATAAAGAGACATGTGTAGCAAATATTAATAAAAACGATTTGATATAATTAAGTTTAAAAATAATTATAGACTTATAAGCTACCTACTTATAAGTCTATAATTAGGTAGGTAGTTAGGTACTAAACCTTGTTTCCCTACTTAATTGACTTCCGAATTGTAATGGTGACAATCATTAACATAGTTGAGTCACATTGATTATACCGCTTCTCAGTAAATATACGTAAGGTCTGTTTAAAACTTTGTTTCCAATTGTTTTTAATTCCACTTAAACAAACATTAACTTTATGCAAGTGTAAATAAAGTTGATTTTAGAAAAAATATTTGTAGCGCAAACTGAACCTTATGTGGAGGCATTACAGTTGTTTTTCCTAAAACTCGTGTTTGTTTACATGTTTGGCAAATAAATTTCGAACGCAGATTAGGTATATTTTAGCAATTAACAGTTGCGTGAATCACCCAATTACCTATATCTACGTAGATACTGGTTGTGATTATAATTAGCGACTTTACACGTTTAAACAATTTTTCATGAAAAATCCACATACGTACCATCGAAGAGGGATACCTTCTTTTCGCATAATGTTCTTTGCCCTAATATACTTCGGCATAACGATTTTGGCACAATTTGTTTTGGCATAATAATACTTCGGCATAATTTTTTTAGGCATACGTTTTATGTTGGCATAATCATCTTAAAGACTAATTTGTTTTGGCATAAATTTGATTCGCATAACGTTAGTAGGCCTAAGAACCGAATTGCTGCAAAATCGACTCCACGTAGTCTTGTTTGTCCTACCCCTAGAGTGTAATTTAAAATCGCGTAGGCGCGTAGGGGCGAGGCGGCCCGCGGGCTGAGGAGCAGGCGGCTGCGAGCGAGCCGCCGCGGCTGAGGCTGGCCGGCGTAGCCGGCCAACAAGCCGAAGCTGCGGTAGTGAGCGAAAGCCGTCTGCGACGATTAGCACGCGTGGGGCCGCCGGAGGCCCGCAGCGCCGGAGCCGTGACAGAAACCCTGCCTGCTGCATGTTGCATGCTCGCTTGAATGCTGCATGCTGCATGCTTGCTTGCATGCTTGCTTGCATGCTGCATGCTTGCTTGCATGCTGCATGCTTGCTTGCATGCTCTAACTTTATGCTTAATAAATTTATGCTTTAACTTTATGTTTAATAAATGTATGCTTTAGAATATTATGCTTAATCATTATTATGGTTAGAGAAATTATGCTTAAAAAAATTATGCGTAAGCTGTTATGCGTAATTATATTATGCGAAAATATAATTATGCCAAACAACATTATGCTAAGTTATATTAGGTCTTAAAATTTTATGCAAATGGATAGGGAACCCATCGAAGAACTTCATATCTATACAACGTAAGGACTATTTCTGCTTGCAGCGCTCGGCGGCTATAGAACCGGGGCGGTAACAGATGTGGTCTCCCTGTTCACGGGATTTTATTTTCAAACTGCTTAAATATGAAGTTCTTCGATAATACTTCTTGATAATTATAGGTACATTCATTATTTTTGCTGATTTATTACGAAAGCGCTATTTATGCGCTAATACAAAAAAGTTGCAAGCGTAGGTGGTACTCAAGTAGCTCCGGGATGGCTCTTTTCCAGGATGCGCCAGACGAATTCAGCATCGCCACTCGTACTTTTAATATACCTAGTATCTACCGGTACCTACACTTTCCGCTCATATCCTTAATAAACACCGTGAAATCTTAATGGTTGTTTTCCCACGGCAGAACAACTTGCCATAAGGATTACTTTCAAAGCATAGAAAAATGTAAAAAAAAAAAAAAATGTTTTTGTTTTAAAATAATTTAAAAAATATTCATCAACTCGAAAACGTGGGAATCAATAGTGACAGGTAACTTGTAGGTACTACTCGAACCGCACGCGCCGCCGACAAAGGGCGATACGTAAATGTTCAAAGCAAAATAAACTCTTGCACGTGGTGATACGGCATAAACTAGTTTGCACGCAACAACACAAATTTTTTCTTCAAAATTGTTTCTAATATTTTATTTGTTTATTTATCGATTGTACGGGTATTACCAAGACAAAACCATTTCGCTGCGGGAAAATAACCATTAAAATTTCACGGTGTATGTATAACCTTTCCTTATTGGAACAGGTATTAAGCAGTGAATGAGTAGGTAAGTATGTTTTGTATGTAAGAACGTACCTACGTCATACGTGCCAATATTGCCGATTCAATTAAGAATATGACTCACTCTGAGCACCTGTGCTGTAATCAAAATTCGATAATACTGACTCATTTGACACATGTCACCTGTCAAATAAATACGAGTATAAGACAATTCACGTTCAATAATTTCTGTATTATTGGTTCTATAATGTTATGGTACCTAATATTTTTAACATAAGTAGATAGGTAAGTACCGGCGGCGGCGCGACGTTATTCAATAACTTTATCTATAAAAAATACATTTGTTACTCCTTTGGATTGAACGATTGAAGCTTTACTGAAAGCTCTGTTTTTTTACAAAATAACCACACCAGTCTTTCATAATTCAAAATTCAAAAGTCATTAATTCAAACTTGTCTGAGAATCAGCACTTTTCGAACGTCAAAGTTACATAAGACAGTCCCCAAAACGCCCACCCTTAACCACTTCCTAGTGCTTTAGCTGGGAAGAAGAATTGGCGCAACAAACTCCCCTGCAGCACAGCTGTCTGTTCAGTTAGAAATTATACAAACAACAATTAAAATTATACAATTTAGTATTGACATTAAAATAACTTGAAACTAGATTTCTTGCCCATACTTGAATGTAGATTAAGTACCCAACATTGGCGGGAAAATCCGAAAGGGATACCGTGGCCCCTGGCAACGTACAGGCAACTGAAGGAACACGGGTGGGTTTTAGTCAGTAAGAGTCTGACACGCCCTCCCGCTCCGCCCAGAGCGGGAGAAGTTAGTTGATAATTTCCCATTAAAAAAAAAAGTACCGAACATAATGATTGAGAAGTCTGGAATCATACCCAGTTGATGGCAATACACTCGCCCCCTATTACATGGGAACAAACATAACTGGCGAAATGTGGGTGTACTATAGATACACCTCTGCCCAACCCTTCGGGGAAACAAGGCGTGATGTTATATTATCCTAACTAATATTATAAATGCGAAAGTGAGTTTGTTTGTTTGTTACACTTTCATGCTGAAATGGCTGAACGGATTTGGATGAAATTTGGTACATGACCTGGGTTAGAGAATAGGCTTTTTATCCCGATATTCTCACGGGATCGAGACTTATGCGGGTGAAACTGCAGGGCGCTGTTAGTGTTTTATAATTAAAATTCTATTGTCTATAATAAAATTATAATCAGTTTTATCATCGCTAAAAGGAAATAGTTCAAAATAAACACTTAATTTCAAATGAATAGGTACTGCGTTTCATCTATACACAATTTCTCTGCAAATCGAGTAGCAAAAACTATTGAGAGGAATAAAATACGACTTAATTAAGAACGAAGATTCGCTTCCAGAGGGAACCACACTTGGCACTATATTAATTAACTTGGCTGAATTAAAACTAATCAAGTTTCACAGAATGAAGCCCTGCAAAAGCTTTTTCTTGACGCAAGTGGGGCAAACCCGATTTAACATGGATATGTTGCCAAGTAAATAAATACTTAGCCCAGGTTCGCACGGGTGATTTTTCCCGCGGCGATTTTTTGTCGTGCACTGGGTTTTCAACGCTCTGCTTGGCGCCCACAGTTGCAAATCCAACAGTGTGTTTTTTCAACGCGCTGCCGCTGGGACGAGAGTGCGTCCCAGCGCGTTGGGTTCTCAACGCTCGGCTCAACAAAGAAAATCCAGTGCGCGATAAAATCCCGCCGCGATATTTTTACGTCCGTGCGTACGTGGGCTTACTGTGTTTATTTCATTCGTAGGCCGACGTGACCACAATTTTGCTTGTATTATTCTTTTCTATTTCTTATTATGGCAAGCAAAGCCGATGTCGAAGATTCTGCCAAAATCTAATGTGACTTGGAAAAGCATGTGTGCCTAATGAAAAAAGAAGAAAAAAATCCGGCCCCCCAATTCTCATCCCATATTACATGGGACTTAAACATTAGGTACTGGCTAAATGTGGGTGTACCATAGATACCTACACCACTGGCCACTGCCTAACCTTTCGAGGATTACAGGCGTGATATTATGATAAGTAAAAAAAAAAATTAACTTAAGGACTTATAAAAATCTTCGATTGATACAGTTGACCTCAATGTAAATCTTGTGGGGTAAGTACAGTATTAATTTTACTTCATCGTATACGTCGTATGTTTGTCTATAGTACGCGTCAAACTTTATGGCGGCTCTGAAGTGCGCTACTCGCTGCGCAGTACCGCACCCCTCACCCCCGCTGACACGTGAATTTGTTACTGCGCAGTGACTTGCCTCATGTTCCGAGCCGCCATAAAGTTTGCATCGGGCTGTACAAAGGTATGGTCAGGGAAAGTAATTGATTATGAAATTGAAACACTACGTCGATTTACCGTGTTATACTTAGCTATTTCTTACAACTGCCAAAGAATGACGGTTGTGATTTGAAAATACGGACAATTTAAGTTGGCAAGCAATTTCATATAAACAATTAATTTCTCTGAATTTACTTCATTATTGACTTGTCAGACTAGTAGGTACATAGGGCTACACATCAAGCTATACATTTCCAGCATAAGCTGACCTCGCATTGTACGGAAATCCTATACAATGCAAGATCAGCGTAAACTGGAAATATATAGCTTGATGTGTAGTCGTGTGTTCATACTACACCACATCACATCACATTGATTTATACTAGTCTGACAAGTACTGACCTCAATATATTTCTTCATTCAGTGTATTTCATTACATACAGAAACAATCTTTAATACTAACATATTCGTTAAGCCACGTATGAAAATGATAACGTTACCAAAATAAATAAAACTTTCCCATATTTGTTTTCGACGTTTGCAAAGTTCACATAGACAGGCGTTTGTTTGTGAACTAAAGCGAACACGCGAACAATTTAATTCAAAAATAAAAGCCATTTTCTATGGCTTTTGACTAACCTTTTGCGTTGTGTTTAAAAGTGTGGAAGTGATGTGCGGATCAAGTTGATCAAAAGGTTGAATGGGAGCCGAAAATACACAAAAAGAGAACACGGTGAATGGGAGCCGAAAATACACAAAAAAACACGCTGTACCTATAGAACAATTCTTTTTGTAGGAACTTACGTTTATTTTTTTTTAATTCATTCTTTTTACGCGATTTTTTTCATTTTTTTCGCCAACATCATTGCGGATCCTTAAAAAAGTGTGAATCGTAAACTACTTATCTTTTTGGTAGGTATACCGATGTTTGGGATTTTTATTTATTTTGTTATAAATAAGGTGAAAATAGGTATACATATTTTCATGCATGTTACGAAAAAGCATCGGTAGAAAAGTATAATACTTTATGCCTAATTTCATTAATTTTATCGTCAAATTAATTTTGAAACATAATTGGGGTGTACTGTAGGTACACCTCTGCCTAATTTTGATCTAGATATTCTTCCTTATACACTATATATCTTTATACTTAGCTCCCATGAATGATGTACTGCTAAGTGCTAAGACCTCTGACCGTAAGGGCGTTGATCTCTAATTAGCTTGATCAAATTTATGTCTTCCGGATCACCATTCATCGTCTCTAACAATTGCTGCATTGGAAATGTAATGATATTTCACATCCAGTCTATTCTATCTATTATCTATTAAACTGTCAACTTGTTTCTTTTTTTTATTGTGTTCTTTGTTTTTGCGTCATGTTTACCGCAAATAAACGTATTTTCTTTCTTTTTTTATCTTATTTTTATTCACTTATTTGAGTGGTCAACTACTTATTCAATTTAAAAGGAGATGGGAAAGACTTCATAGTTTCCTGGGCCCAGGTGATAACTCAATCAACCTAGCCATATATGTATGAGGATATAATAACAAGGCCTCACTAAAATTTGGCTATTCAGTAATATGAAGTGTAGTAAAAGTGAGGTTACGTTATAACATCGTACCTAGTTGTTGATTGTTGTTTGCGAATTATTTTGAATAGCTTCGGTTATATCATTTGTTTTATGCATGGAGTGCAAGTAGAGAGATGTCTTATATGAACTGAAAACTATATACCTAATAGTGAAGATTTATTTATTTATTTAATACTTCAAGCACAGAAATGTACAGAGGCGGACTTAATGCCATAGACATTTTCTACCAGTCAACCTTTGGGTGATGCAGAGACAAACAGTGGTAGGTGCATTTACAAGAAATTGAGGAATATTTTAAAGTAACTATAAAGATACACATATACCTATTACAAACTATTAATATAATATAATTATGCCTAATTAAATATAAATATAAGCACAAATAAATATACATAAATACACGAATAAACTAGAACAAATAAGACAAACAATGGGAAAACATTAACGTTGTAATGATACTGCCAGCTGTCCAGTCCGACAATAAGGAAAGGAGATGAGATATCGCAAAAAACGGTCAGTTTAGGAATTCGTCCTTCAATTTCAATGAAGTACAATTTTAATTAATGAAATAACACTTCCATTAATTAGTACAGAAATAGCTCATTGACATTGTAAGACAATATTTAGCTTCTAAAAATAACTGTTACTAGCTATTTACAGCTGTAAGCGCACGCTAGGCACATACTGCTTAAATGCGGTATTCGGCCACAAAAAGAACTGCATAAGTATAATCAGTCTATAACGTCACCACTTCTGGGACACAGACTTCCTCTCTGTGCGAGGAAGTGAGCCATAATCCACGTGGGTTGGCAGGTAGATGTTTCATCTTCGATTAGCTAGTAGTAATTCTTCATTTTCCGTGGAGCTCTAATGCGATGCCATCGCGGAAGGAAATAATTGAGCATTGATGCCGGTAGCACATCGCCGCCGCGAAACCATATCGGCGAAACCACAGTAGTTCAATTCAACTGACTTGCGTCATGTTCCGCTATTCGAAATTCGACGCGAGCCAGTTGAATTGAACTACTGCGGTTTCGCGGCTGAGGTGTGCTACTGGCGTGAGTGTACCTACTTGGCATTCGTAGGAAAACCCAACTATTAATACGTCACAGATCTAATCAGTTTGACATCTCTGCAGAAGCCATAGACAGATGGCCGAGTGACCTGTCGGTCGCGACGCCGCCGCCGCCGCCGCCCGGATTATCTGAGTCATATGACCTCAACATATTAAAGAATCGTTCTCGTATATGTATAACGAGTCATTTCGCATATCCAGGAATAGTTTAGGCTCTGACTGGCTGAATAGATACTTATTGAAAGGACCACTTGACCCGTATTATAAAACGCTGCATAAGTATATATCTCGATATAAAACTGACTTAAGATTTCATACTGATCACAACTAAAATCTAGTTTCAGATATAAGTTCAGAAACTAGGCTGGTACATCGGGATTTATTCCCAGAGACTTAGTTTTAAGAGGGAACAGGGCCTGCGATTCTCGATACAAATGTATTCCCATTTATTCTTCCTGAATAATGCCTCTAGAGCAATCTTTTTTCTCTCTGTTTACTGTATTCCTGTTATTTCCCTTTTTTCAGCAACTTATCGGTAAAGAAAATATGACCCTCCAAAAATTACAAAAATACTCATTTTTACCGCCGTGATTAGAGGAGTACCAGACAAATCCAAAAACTTTTTAACATAAAAGAAAATGATAGGAACCTAGACATACTCTTTCTTAAAATTTTAATGTAAAAAATAATTGAATCGGTTTAGTTTTCGAGGAGAAAAAGGGCAATACTAAACGTCGGTTTCGTCAATTTTTTTGTGATATTGTAGATCTGAGCTGTAGCAAGCCCCGTAGGGTGAGATAGGGATAGCCCTATCGCACCCTACGGGAGCAGACTTGAGGTAAGAAGACGGCAATAGTTTCTTCAAACACCTATTTTTCAAATTCCTCGCAGGCCCTGTTCCCTCTTAAACTTCTGGTGATGTATCATGATGAAGTTTCGCTTCCCGGAACGTACTGCGACAACATGCAGAACTATTATTGGCTTTAGATATTCTAAGGAGATCATATTTTTCCAAGAAACAGCTTAGTACACCATGTAGAGAATACTCCCTGTATTCTCTTCAAACCATTGAAATTGTTGCAAATGCTGATATAATCATCCGATGATGGTGATTCAAATAAACCAGTGTCACTTACCTATAGTTAGGTATATAATTTTGCGATTTATCCAACCGTTTTCTTATAAATCTATCTAAGGTCTTTTAGACTGACTAGTACTGTTGAAAAAATATGAAGTTGTATTGCAAACTGACCCTTATATGTAGGCATTACGGTTGTTTTTCCTAAAACTCGTCTTTGTTAACATGTTTGGCAAATAAATTGCGATCGCAGATTATATAAAATCGTTCAATCAAATTGTGTCAATATTTGCTTGCTTGTAAGTCAACAAAGCAGGTAGCCTTGAACTTTGACATATCGTCGTCAAAGGGACTGCTTTTACGAATGTTGATTTCTGCAAGATTTCCTTAAAGGCCTTTTCTGTTGTGTCCAGTTAATTTTATTTATTTGTAGCAGGGGCAACTAGAATCCATTCCATTTTCTTGTAAATGTTGACGTTCTAAATGCATTTTATACCTATGCCTAATTGAAATAAAATTATTTGATTTTGACTGTTCTTCTATGTTCTAGTTACTTATTCACCAAATGATTTGCCAAGCATGACAAGGGGTTGCGGGAAAGTCCGAAATGGATACCGTGGCCCTGGCAACGTACAGGCAACTGAAGGAACACGGGTGGGTTTTAGTCAGTAAGACTCTGACACGCCCTCCTGCTCTACCCAGAGCGGGAGAAGTTATTTGATAATTTCCCAACCAAAAAGAAAAAAAAAAGCATGATGATATTATCACGTCCTATAATTTGAGCCGTCATTAAGATAGACGTCCAGCTATCTAATTTCGTAACAAATTTTCGTAAACGATTACGACAAATTTGCTTCATTTTGACAGTTCAACAACATTCATTGCGTTATTTACGTTGTTGAGCAGACTTTTTTTTCGAACAATTTGTTTCAAAACGATTCAGATTCCGATTGATCGTGTATTACGCAATTAGGGTATAGTTGCTGGACGTAGGCCTCCAGATACATCGTCACAGCGACCGGTCTTGCGAGGTAGGTATCTATATGAAGTACTTACATAATATTACCAATTAATGATACGGTGATCAATATTTTCTTAATTTTGGATAACCAAAACTGCCTTCAATGACCCCAAAGATGATAGGATTACTATCTTTCTTTTAAACATACAAAACTAATCTCCCATCTTAAACATACAAGTGAACTAAACAGTACATTTCCTCCCTATCTTTAGATGGGTGTCCGCGCCCGATTGGACCTTTGACCCCTCTTAATTGCGACCCAAGTGGATAATAGTGTAATAAGATAATAGCACAGGAAGGAACTCGGACTTTGTTACAAGGGAGCGATCAGCTGTTTTTAAATGGACCTATTAATTACTTAGTCATTGAGGACTGTTGCAAGTGAAGTGGTTTCTGAGTAGGACTCTTTTGTTTTTTGTTGTAAATGATGAGGCACTTGAGATTTGTTCTGTATCTTGGTTACCGTTTAAAATATCGGTAGCGCCGAGGGTCCTATTTAATATAACTGACAATGCGACATATTTGTCAAAAGATGTCATGATTGTCAAATTTTCCGCCAGGTGCTGTTTATTAAAGTAGAAATCTATGAAAAATACTTACAATATTGTCAGATTGTGTGATTGTCGCCTGTCACCTGTCGCTTGTCGATTTGATTAAATAGGGCCCAGCTCTGCCCAAACACGTCATTCGAATTTTGTACAAAACAGAGTTCCAACGTTTGGTTCTATATTTTCGGTTTTATCCACCGACTTCCGAAATTAAAATTATTTTGCACTTTTTTTTAAGACAGTTCAATTTTTTTGTAAAAACTTTTTTATTTCACTTTTTGGTTGTGGTACCTACCCCACACAAATTCGAATAACACTACCTGCTATGTAAATAACAGTGACATGAACTTATCATATCATCCATATAGACTAAGTGGGAAAAATACCTATTATTGAAGCTAACTCAAAAACTACCCACGCAAAGTTAATAAAATTTATATGGGACCACCTCTGAAATTATAACATACCAAACAAAAAAAATCATCAAAATCATTTCGTTATTGGCGGAGTAAAGCTTCGTGCAGACTAGCGCGACGCGACAGTGCGACGCGACATCGGTTATTGTTGAACCGTGATTTTTTCTTAGAAATTGTATTGTTCGAGTCGCGTCGCGCTGGTCTGCACGAGCCTTAATCGTGAAACAAACATACAAAAAAAAAAAACAGTCGAATTGAGAACCTCTTCCTTTTTGAAGTTTGTTAAAAAACCAGTAGCTACAGCGCTAACTGATTTGTTCCTAATTAGGCTTCTACTTGAAATCCAGCCTTCATCCAGCATTATAAAGCAGTTTCGTTGCGTTCAGCAATGTTTTTGCAGCAATTAATTAGTTATGTATACTTACTTATCTAAAGTAAGTATACCTACTGAAAGTGTAATATAAAAGTATGTTATCCAGGGATGGAAAAGTTCCAGTAAGTAATTTTTAGATTAGAGCGACAAGATACGAGCGTAGTTTGTGGCTTACCGAATATGTCACGTTGTATTGTTACTTTTTGATAAATAAACTTTATTATTATTATTATATCTTCTTTGTTTTTGTGTTCGTAAAAATCCTTAATGTGGAACTTACAAGCCAATTCTTAATACAATCAGAAATAGAGAAGAAATCGTCCAAACCGGATTGACTGTAGTCCTTTAAGAACATTTCAACTCACAGATCGTCATAAAGGCTCGTGCAGACCAGCGCGACACGACGGCGCGACGCGACACGAAAAATAAAATTTCTAAAAAATAAACCCGGTATAACAATAACAGGTGTCGCGTCGCGCTAGTCTGCACGAAGCTTAATTCACGACCTGGAGTGGACGAGTTCAGTCAGAAAAAGAAAAAAAACTAGATAGGTACTAGACGTTAAACGGATAGACTGTGAACTTATAATCGGTCGATTCTATACCTACATCGGAAACATAGCTATTCTACAAAGTACAGGCTTAACATGAACACGGTCATAAATAAAGTTTATGGTGGAAGAGACAGTAGAGAAATAAAAAAATGGCCGCCTAACTATGACGAACAAAATTATCGAATCAAGAAGAAAAGATGGCGCATTTTAATTTCAAATTGTATGCGAGGTGAATCTTTTGTGGTCGTAGCGTTTGAAATACGATAGAAGGTGCTTTAAATGAAGGCTAAATGATTCAGTAAAATGTATTGTGAAAGGTTTTTCAATAAAGACTCATGCACGTGATTAAAGCCATCGACGCATTAAGCTTCGTGCAAATTAGCGCGACGCGACAGAGCGACGCGACAGCGCGACGCGACAGCGCGACGCGACAGCGCGACGCGACAGCGCGACGCGACACCGGTTATGGTTATACCGTGAAGTCTTTTTGAAATTGTATTGTTCGAAACGCGTCGCGTCGTCGCGTCGCGCTGGTCTGTACGAGCCTTTACTGAGTCGTGTTGTGTCGTGACGCGGGATACACCAATCAAACGAACCTGTTTATGATTACGTCAAATTACAACAAGTTTTGATCGGCTAAAACTGCGTCAGAAGGCGTCACCATACGACACAACACAGTAATATAATATAAATCCTGCTTGATAGAACGCATCTGCGACGATGCGATTGGTGATTGGTGATTGGTGGTGCGATTGGTGATTTTGTAGGTATCCGTATAAAAAACTTATCATCAGGTAGCCGCCTTGTTTGCAATCGAAAAACATGCAAAACTGCTATAAAATATACATTTGGTTATATTCCAAATTGCGTCATAATGAGTAGTGTATTGATGACACACGTGATCGACGTGCAGTGTCGGTTTTCCTCGATTGATTCGCTGATATAGGTGGTAACCTTAAAGGCATGTTAGGTTTCTTTTGCTTTTGGACAAAGACTTATTATTTGCGGTCGTAGGTAAAGTGGTTTTGCGTAATAAAAAACAATACGACTTTTGCCTGTCATTAGAGCTCAATTTTGTTAGGCTAAAAATGAATTGACTTTAAAAGGGGAGCGGGGATAAACTGGATAGGAATTGCGGAAAACAGGGTGTTGTGGTAGCACAAATTGGACGAGGCTTATTGTCCAGAAGTGTACTGTAATGGCTGAATTGATTGATGAATTAATTCGAGCTCTGATAGCTTACTCGTTCCTCGTTCTACCTAGTCCCAGAGCAAGAAATGGGACCCAAATAATGATTTATCTTCACAAGTAAACGTAGTAAATACGCTTTACATTGCTTTAAAAAAATTCATACGTACTTAAGACCGATGAGTAAAATTGCTTCCATATTTTTATAGCACCGTTCAAATTCCTTTCAACGTAAAAGCCTGAAACTATTACAGTCCAAGACACTTCCATACTCTCTATACACTTGAATAAAGGTACTTCCGACTCATGAGTATGGCTTCCTACTAACTCGATTTGCGCAATGTTTCCTGCGGATACCAGTTGGTATGGTTTCAGGTTTAGTTGGCTTGTGTCATCACATATTTATGTAAGAGGATAAAAAAACTTTTTACGAAAAAAAAAAAAGAGTGTAAAATAACTAATTTCTAAAAGGGAAAAATATGTATTATTGAATGTAACTCAAAAACTCCCCAAGCAAAGTTAATACAATTTATATGGGACCTCTAAAGTATATCCTACCAAACAAAAAAAATATCATCAAAATCAATTCATAATTGGCGGAGTAATAGCGAAACAAAAATTTAAAAAAAAAACAGCCTTTTTTTTTTTTAATGGTGCCCCGCACTTGGAATTTCTCCTGTATTGTGGGTGCGTTTACAAACATTTAAACTCGCATACACAAACAGCCAGACCCGAAACAACTACTTGTAGGTCATACAAATATTTGTTCCGTGCGGGAATCGACCCCGCGACACGCAGTGCAGCTCAGTCAATCGCTTAACTTACTGCGCCAACCATGTCGTCTTGCATTTGTAGATAGTTTTCTTTGTGTACAAATTAACTGAAGGTAATTAAACGTTTTGTCGGTTGCTCAAAAGTTTTAATGCAATACATTGCAGACCACCTCCTTGTAAAAGAAAATGTTAGAAAATATCAAGCATAAGCAGTATTGTTCAGTTATTACGAGTATATTTGAATGTTCAGGTTTGAAGGCTGGCAATGATGTTACAGGTACATGAAACTTGAACTCGTAGTACCGCACACAAATCTATTCCCTATTCGTTACAAAAAATTATACAAGTCCTGTATTATGTCCTTTTACCAAAATCAAGTTTATCAATATCGAACTAAATAACAGCATAAAATCTGTCAGTACCTTCGGAAAGAAATTGGTGCGTTTTATTTTATTCATACCAGAAGACCAATACGTGATCGACATGCTCAAAGCAATGAGGTTTCCCGAGCTCATCTTTCACTAAAGCATTCGTTCTTTTCCCTGAACGAACGTAAAAACTGGAGTGACGCTGACATCAAACGACAGAGATAATAGAGTAAAACTAAAGGTACACAAGGACCTTTCTGTGGTGTAATTTGAGGTCCCCTGCGGAAATTAAGACCTGTTGCAACCAGGCCAAATCCGCACTCCCTTTCCATTGCGGGTATCGTTTTTTGGACCCTTTAAAATCCCCGGAATTTTGACTGCAAAGTGGTTTTATGTGTGCATGGCATTTAACTATTTTCCTCTGTTATTTTGTTATCAAAACCCTACTTTAATTTAAAATGAAACTTTCGCCTAGTGTAGCCCTTTTTAAATTTACTACAGATGTGTTATTTTTTCTATTATTAGAGGTTGTGTCAGTTACAATAAATTCAGGGTAGGCACACAGTTGTGTCCGTTGGGTTACGGACAATTTCGCACGTTTGGACACAAATCATCCAAAATATAATGGAATAACGCTGTCCCGTCACACCTGTAAATAACATATAGCTTTCACATCCTCTATGTATAGAATATTCTCATTTTTTTTGCCAAACAATTTGTCTGTGATAATGATAACAAAGTTACCTCTCAATAGTTTTTTTTATGGGAAAATCATCGGTTTTATATTTTTAAATTGGAATTCTGTGTGAACATAATTATCATACGAAAAGCTTCTGGGTATTTTTTTTAGGAAAATTCGATTTTTGAAGTAATTTTCCTTTCAGTTTCAAAAATGTTATGAGGTACACTGATCTGATCTAGGGTACATCTTTTGGCTTTCGACGACGTTGACAGGGCTGTTAGTAAACATTAGTAGGTATTTAACAAGTAAAATTTTACCAAAAGGGGGGCGCTTGTTTTTATGAAATGTAGGTATTGAAAAATCAAGACCGCGGCGGCGTTAGTTCTGATTTTAGCCACGTGCCAAAAGAACATTGTAGCGCTGTAGGTGTGAACTTCCTATTTTTACGTAAAATTGGATCTCTTTGCCGAATCTAAAAAATAAGAACGAGCGAGTGACTTTCGACACTTCCGTTCGTGTATTAAAACCCTCGAAGGTCGTAGCTCCGTAGCAAAGTCGTAGCCAGGAGCTACGTACCTTTACTTAACCAAGGTACTAGGAAACTATAAACTAAAGGAAATTGATCTTAAAATTGAGTCGAAAGCAATCAAAGTTTCTTGATAACGTTGGCGGATGCTTTTAACGCAAGTTGTATGTAAGCTGATGATACTTATATATGCATAGTTGTACCTATGCATTTCTTGGTACATACGTGGTTTATAAGTAAGGTTTTTGACTTAAACTTCCCGTCACGACGTAAAGTTCTTTTTGAAGCTTGACAAAACCTTGTTCTAATATATTAAAACTTAGAAAACAGTGTATCATGATGTTTCTCTTTGAATAGTGACAAGTTGAATAGGGATAGAAAGTAATTTTGATTTCGTTGTTCCTTCTTGTGTGAATGACCGTTTTCATATTTCACGAGATATTAACCCTATTTATATTTGGATAGGTACTACTTTATCGAGGTCCACGATATTATTAAATATTCATAACATATTGTAGGTATATTAACATCTATTATTTTTAGGGTCCCGTACCCGAAGTGCGTCAAACGGAACCCTATTACTAAGCCTCCACTGTCCGCCTGTCTGTCTGTCTGTCAGCGAGCTGTATCTCATGAACCGTAATAGGTAGACTGTTGAAAATATCACAAATTATGCATTTCTATTGCCGTTATAACATAAAATAATAAAAATTAAATTAATATAAAAATTTAAGGGGGTCTCAATACAATAAAAATATGATTTTGAAAAAAAAAACAACCCTGGCATGTGGTGTCATTGTCTAGAACTCATCGAGTAGAGGACAATTTTTTTTTTTTAATCTTCATAAATGATGAAACAGGGGGCCGTAAAAATTTACAGTTTTAGACCATTTTTGTACGAGCTTTATGTCAACAACTGAACAAGTTAGGAATTTGATACTTCTGTATATAATCAACAAATACTAAAAACGCCGATTCATAAGGTATTTTATTTATATATGGGTGATTTTCTGCAACTGCAAAAATAACTTTGTAATTCATAGTATCTATATCATCATGAAATACAAATATATCTTTGCGATTTTTGAAATTTAAAATGTAAAGTAATAATATTCTTCGTTTAGTATTTTCTTTTATTTGCTAAATAATGTACGGTGGTACGGAACCCTTCGTGTGCGAGTCCTACTCACACTTGGCCGGTTTTATTTACGTTCAATAATGTAGATAGACCAAAATTGTAATTGTTCTACGTACGATGAGATAAAAAAAATGAATTCTCTAACATGCTCAGATATTAAATTCCTGCTCTTTATAATATGAAAGCAGAGATATAGGATAATGTTATCATTTCCAGGATGGGAGAGAAAACAGAAAGTAAAGACCATTTCCGAGTTTCCGTCACATATCTACGATTAGCATGGATACAACCTACATATATAGAATACATAAGAGTATAAAGGATACAGTACATTCAAAAAGGGTGCATAATATTTGAAATGTTTTTAAGTATACTTTTTACGGTTTTGATGTTTTCTTATCAACCACGTTGATCTAACGTTAGGTCAGGGACGTAAATTGGAGTAAGAATAATGTTTAATTATTTATTTGCATAATTGTGGTATAATGGGGAGTTACATATATTCCATTTAACCTATCATTTGTCTCTATAACACGACAGTAATATCTCTATTTTACACTTATACGGTTAAAAACATGAGGGTGGAAGCCAAAAACTTCTTCAATGAGGATACAACTGAGGGAGAGACTGATAAATTGAGGTCTAAAGACTGTTTTAAGACACATAATTTATTTGTCTTTCGTCTTTCAAGTCTGGAATTGGCAAGTCGGTAAAATGCATCATTTTAAGAAGGTTCTTTACCTAGATTATCATCAAAAATCGAAGGTTAGATCCATTTCATCATAACTCAAGTATGCTCAAGTGTGTCAACCTGGGTTATTCGGTTTTTGCAAGCAGTCTTACAGTCTAGACAATCTTTAAAGGTACCCAGGAAGAAATGAGTACATATTGAAACTAAATTCCAAGAAGTAAACTATTAACAAGACCATTTAATTTAAAACGTCCATTATTCTCGCACATAATAAATAAAGTTTAACATTATACGGATCTGAAGTTTTCAGCTTTAATTGCAAAGTTAAAACAGTTGATGTAATACTACGCGCTTTGCCAACAACTTTACGAAGGTGTTAGGGTTTCCAAAACTCACAAAAGTTCTGTAAGGCTATTAAAAGCATCACGGTGGAGCATACGGTGAAGGTCTGCCCGGCTTGGGCAGAGCATCGCCGTGTCCTCGTGGAGGCGGATCGGTGGCGGGGATCTCTCCCGTCCGGCCCTGGTCCAAGCCATGGTACGGAGCGAGAGGGCATGGGAGGCCGTCACCTCCTTCTGCGAAGCAGTAATGCTCATGAAGGAGGAGGCAGAACGCGTGAGGGAGAGGCAAATTTCGCGCCCTCACGCCCCTAGCCGCCGCAGGAGACACCCTGGGCGTCGGGAATCGCAGGCCGATTCCCGGCCACCGTAGGCGCGGGCTTGCGGACGGTGAGCAATGGGTAGCTCGCCGTCCGTTAAGGACCAGGCCCGGGTCGACGGCGCGTTGTGTTCCACACGCGCCTCAAAGAGATGTCAGCAAGTGAAGGCGTCCGATAGGACCGATGCCTGCCGGGGTTGCGGGAAAGTCAGAAAGGGATACCATGGCCCCTGGCAACGTACAGGCAACGGAAGGAACACGGGTGGGTTTTAGTCAGTAAGAGTCTGACACGCCCTTCCACTCCACCCAGAGCGGGAGAAGTTATTTGATAATTTCCCACAAAAAAAAAAAAAAAAAGGCTATTAAAAGCATTGTAAATTAATCTTGTAATCGATCACCATGCTTAGTCACCGTCTTATGGTGAATTCAGGTTCTTAAGTCTAGTTTTCTTGGCGATGTTTTCTTTCACATTTGAGTACAGTCTTTGATAAACTAACGTGATATCAGAGAGCTTTTTCACATTGCTGACCCCAGAACTTGTTTTGATGTTTATTTTTTTGCAAATTTGATCTATCTAGCTGACCCGACAGACGTTGTCCTATCCAAATTTAAAAATCCCATAGCAAATAAGACATTCAGTATTTCCCGATTCTGAAACTTTTCCAATTTTTCTTTCCTTAAAAACCTAATTCGGATGTACCATCGAAGAAGTTCATATCTATACACCTTAAGGACTATTTTTGCTTGCAGCGCTCGGCCGCTATAGAACCGGGGCGCTAATAGATGTGGTCATCGTGATCACGGGTTTTTTTTTTTCAAACTGCTAAGATGTGAAGTTCTTCGATATTACAAATATGATGTATTTCTGTTGCCGTTTTAAATCAACAAATACTGAAAACAGAATAAAATTAATATTTAAGGGGGCTCCCATACAGCAAACGTGATTTTTTTGCCGTTTTTTTATAGATATTGGTACGGAACCCTACGTGCACGAGTTCGACTCGTATTTGGCCGGTTTTTTTATTATTAATATAGATTAGTTGCTATTTAACGCTTTTCCAAAAAGAAAAGTGAACTATGTAATGTTTCCCAGAGGAAAACGGCTCTAAAAAATTTTTGTCATTCACCTTTAGAGCCTGGCTTGCAGTCGAGTAAAAGAAAGATTTTAAGACGTCTTAACTTAAAAAATGGCAACCCTAATCCGAGTTAAGTTACCCGCTTAACCAGACAACTTGTACTGTGAAGAAACTGTGGAACGTTCAATCGTATCGATTTAACTTGAGTGGCGTTGTTGACTCATGGTGACTTGACGAAGTTATGACGATAATTTATTAAGTTTAACTAGAGTAAAATTATCTTTAATCATCTGCCTCTAATCGATTGATTAGAACTTGAGTTAACCGGAACAAAAGCAATCTGTCCAGCTTAGCTGATCACAACAACTCGATACGCTTCCGTGCCGAATTGAATATCAATCAATGTTATCGAAAGAGTCCTCTAAATATCAAAACGGCTATTTGACACTTCCCGTGACCCAAGGGCTGGTTTTTACCTTGGGCAGAGGCTAAGCATTGCCATACAACGTGGCAATGCGGCCAGTCTCTTGGGTACATTACCAATCGACAGCGATGCGGATGAATTTTTCGATGCTATATTTTAGTGTTTCAATAGTTTTAGTTAAGTTTGTGTATAATAAAAATAAGATATTATATGTAAATAAATTCCATTTGATAGAGGAGTCCTCTAAACGCTATTAACAAATCCGAAACCCGAAAATATTGACAGCTTAAACCAAATAGACGACCACTATTCTTCCGACGACGGGTATTTGCGGTCGGGGACTAGGCAAATCGGGTAACCGAAAATGTGTTATTTTCGAATCGGACGCCTGTAGAGTTGTTGTAAATAGCTATGCTGGTGAAATTATGTGCGATTTGGACTTTAGATAAGAATGTGGTATTGCGATATATACCTTAACTTGAAATTATCCCGTATACCTACTGCCACAGTAAGAACATGCGAATCCTAGTGATTCTAAAATCTTAATGTAAGAAACACATGCGAAGGTATGACAGGGTCAAATATAATTACCTAGCGAAACCCCGCAGACGTGCTTGACGTATCGATATCGAAACATTTATCAAATTAATTTCTTTGTTGTTTTATAAAACAACAAAGAAATTAATTTGATAAATGTTTTTAGGGATCATCAACCGCCGGTAGTGTAGTCACTTAAAATATCAGTTTTTTTTTTCCCAACAGTTGATAACTCTGTTTTATCGTGTTGAGGACACGATAAAACAGAGTTATCAACTCACACTTCAAGTAACAACAATACCACAAATTATTGATCCAATTTTTTTTTGTCCTGTTTAGGTACATATCGCTCGTCACGCCTGCAAAGTTCGGCTAGCTAATTTAACATAGGACAAAGACAAATGCATTTTTTTAAAATCAAGCTAGTCAACCTCGTTGGTCTAGTGGTTGCAAGCGCTACTGCTGAGTGGTATTGGATTTTTCCATCTGGAATTTGTTCAGTAGCAGCCCGGACTCTGGATTTGTGCCTGGTTGATGGCAATAGGCTCGCCCCCTACTACATGGGAGTAGGGGGCGCCATAAACATAACTGACGAATGGTCCGTGTAGGTACTACAGGTACACCTTTGCCTAACCCTTAGGGAATGAAAGGCATGATCTTATGTTATGTTATTTCTCACATCTCACAGGATCAAAATAAGCTGTTTTAAAATATTCCAAAATTCCCAGCGTGAGAATCACAATCCTATACTATTGAAAATGAGCAATATTTGTACATATATACCGTGAAATCTTAATAGTTGTTTTCCCGCGGCAAAACAACTTGCCATAAGGAGTACTTTCGAAGCATAGAGTAAAAGAAATAAAATAAAGATGTTTGTGTTATAAAATAATTTAAAAAATATTCATCAACTCGAAAACGTGAGAATCAATAGTAACAGGTAACTAGTAGGTAGGTACTACTCGAATCGCATGCGCCGCCGACTAAGGGAACAGCGATGCATAAGTGTTCAAAGCAAAATAAATTCTCGCACGTGGTGATACGGCCATAAACTAGTTTTACGCAACAACACAAAATTTATTTTCAAAATTGTTTCTAATATTTTATTTGTTTATATAATAATTGTATTACCAAGACAAAATCATTTCGCTGCGGGAAAACAACCATTAAGATTTCACGGTGTATGTATATTTGTAATCACGTTCTCGAAAACGGCTCTAAAGATTTCGATGAAAGTTGCAATATAGGGGTCTACGGGGGCGAAAAATCGATTTAGCTAGGACTTATATATCTGGGAAAATTCGTTTTCTCCGTATTTTCACCAGAGTAGAGCTCGGTCGCCCAAAACATAGAACAGGATGGCTCTTAGAATAATGACATGGCAGCATGAAATCAGTATCAACTACCCTATACTATTAAATGAGCATTTCTCTATTTTCACCCGAGCAGAGATCGGTCGACCAGGGGCGGCAGTCTCGACTTAGATAGCGACTTAGATTACGACTATGCGACCGAATTCGGTCGCATAGTCGTAATGGCGTCCCGAGACGCGCGCGACGTACTTCACAAGTACGGGATTTTTTCGTGCTTGTCTAGCACGTCGCACGCGTCTAGGGACGCTATTAGCACTTTGCGACCGAATTCGGTCGTATAGCGATCGCTATCTAAGTCGACACTGCCGCCCCAGGTACTACTATTAAAATAAATCCTCTCGGCTCGTTATTAATTGACCTACTTCCCTTTTATAACTCGACGATAACAAACTACAAAAAAATATAAATTCCACGCTTTTCGAGAATATCTTAATGATGTCGACTACGCCAACCTGCAGGAAATCACTGTACAAGTTTTGTTTAATTAAAACTTTACTCGTTTTCATATTTTATATTAAGTACAGACGCCAACAGGTCAACCTACCCGAAACTGTCAAATTTTCCCAATCAACTTTGAACCTTATGCCTTAGTGATAAATTTGAAAATCTATTAAAGAAATTTGACAGATTGTGGTAAATTGATGTGTTGGCGTCTGTACCTACCTAGCTAATACTCATCCACCAACCGTCACTGGGCCCGCGTGGTGGATTACGGCCCACTCCCTCTAAAGAGAGAGGAGGGATGTTTCCCAGCAGTGGGGACATTATAGGCTGACTATGCTTATGGTAGCTAATACAAGGTGTAACGTAGAGCGAATGCTATCCTTTAGAAGATATAATTATGAAGGGGGTTTTAAAACTGACCAAAACGAATGCTAAAACTATTTTAGATAGTTTCTTAAGAGGGAACAGGGCCTGCGATTCTCCATACAAATGTTTTCTCCTTTTTTCTTCCTGAATAATGCCTCTAGAGCAATATTTCTTTTTTCATAAAATTAAGGCTGCAGCAGGCCTCAGGAAGAAAAAAGGAGAATACATTTGTATGGAGAATCGCACACTCTGTTCTCTCTTCAGAAACTATCTACTGTAGTCATGTCCCTGTTATTTCATTTTTTTAAGCAACTTATCGGTAAAGAAAATATGACCCTCCAAAAATTACAAAAATGCCCATTTTTACCGCCGTGATTAGAGGAATACCAGACAAATTCGAAAAGTGTTTCACATAAATGAAAATGATAGGAACCTATAAGTACTTTTTCTTAAAAATTTTATGTAAAAAATAATTGAATCGGTTCAGTTTTCGGGGAGAAAAAAGGGGAACACGAAACGTCGATTTCGTCAATTTTTTTTGTGATATATTTGGTCTGAGCTGTAGCTATCCCTATCGCACTCTACGGGGGCAGACTTGAGGTAAGAAGACGGCAATAGTTTCTTCAAATACCTATTTTTCAAATTCCTCGCAGGCCCGGTTCCCTCTTAAAAAAACAAACAATCGCCTAGTGGTAGGAATTCAGTCCTTTGCTGCAAAAAGCCAGATTCGAACATACCTCTGTATTCACAGTGAAAATAGAATTGTATCTGTTATTGACAACTGCGGACTGAGAACAGTACACCAATTACGTAATACACAATCAATCGGAATTTGAATAGTTTTGAAACAAATTGCTAATCCATTGCTACATAAGTTCGAAAAAAAATCTGCTCAACAACGTAAATAACGCAATGAATGTTGTTGAACTGTCAAAATGAAACAATTTTGTCGTAATCGCTTACAAAAATGTGTTGCGTAATTAGTTTTTTAAGGAGCCTATACTGCAATCGCAATAAGATAAGTCATTTAACTAAACCTTTTTTACAGTCCGTTCAACCGATTTTGACTTCTATTGCGTTGGTGGCATGACAAATGGCAGCTGCAGTAAACAGTTGGTATTGTAACCACTTTTTTTTGCTTTTAATGCCATCCTTATGCCTACGGTATAGAAGTCACAATCGGTTAAACGGACTGTTAAAAAGGTTTGTTTAATGTCTAATCTTATTTCAAATGGAGTATATAGCTAAAAGCGTTTTCACATATCCCACTCAAGTTTAAATTTATTTTTTTATTGGATCTTCGACAAAGGCTACAAAATACACGCATGTTTACAAAAACAGGGACAAATACATGTGTGCACTTCCAATTAGAGAAAAAAAAATCTATTCCATTCTATTTTTGTCTATGGCAATGGGGCAGATGAAAAAAAAAGGTGATATTATATGAATATTTTTTCATTATTCACCGTATATACGCAGTTCATTATTCACCGTATATAACAATGCAAAATTCAAACGAAGATGAATTGTTCCAAAAACAAGGGGTGTCAACGTACCGTTAAAAATAAAAGAGAATGTCCCCGTGAAATTGATAAACAAATTGGCAGTTTAATGAGTTTTATTTGTGTACGCACGGAGGTCCGAATTCCGGTAACCCAGTTCGGACCGGGAGAGTTGTGCGTGGATGGCGGATATATCCGCAATGTTATTTTCGGATTTAAGCAACTTATTATGTATCTACTTAAATTGAGACTTTAAGGTGTCTATGGTATTTATTTGATTGATATATAAATATATAAGGCTGTTGAAAGTTGAAAACAAATAGGTCCCTGCCAAGCCATTTGGAACATTAAGATAGAAAAACCACTGAGGCTTACAAACAAATGGGATCTATTTTACTTCCTCAAAATTACTTTGACATTGGAAAGTAAATAAAATGACAATACCGGCAACGCATTTCAAAAGCCATAGCGAAAAAATCCATTCGATTTTGATTTAGTACGGTCCGGATATTTTCGAATATTGAATTCTTTCAGCGAATTTTTCGGGTACAGATAACAGATTGTAACATCCTTAATTGAAAGCGTACCTTTAGCAGGCAAGTCTGCAAACGTATTTCAACAAGAACCGTGTGTTGTGTGGTTTGCGTTACAGTATTTACAGCGTGGTTTTGTTACACGTGATTAAGAAGGGTGCGCGTGTTCATTGTTGGGGGTGAAGTACGTTTGATAATAAATTCTGCATTAAATGGATGAAGTATGGATGTATTTATCTTAATTTATTATTTTAGAGCTATTTATTTCAATACCCTAACGGTACATGATTGTTAAGATGAGGCGAGAAGTCAATCCAAAGGTTTTATATATTATATATTTTTAAATTATTTACATCTCAGTGGAAGCACAGACTAGGTAAAGTACTGACAGTGGAACTTATTTTTTCCGCTTATTCAGGCAAACAATTTATTTAGAATCTATAAATATCTATTCATTAATTGTCTCACAAAGTTACCTAAGCTAAGTTTAGATATAACTAAATTAGCACCCATTCCAACGACCTTGACCACCGACTCATATCCCAAATTATGTTTATTTAAAGTAACCCATATGTTGGGTTGCCCTTACGTCGTCTCCCAAAACAACAAACATCAAGAGTTACTGACGCCATGATCAGCCGAAACTGACACTCATAAGGCTGGCTTCACCCCAGATATGTACTGTGCCCGTACCGTACTCTCCCCGGTCGGGGTGGCGAGGGGGCGCGGGGGGTTTGCCCGGCTCCAGGGCCGTAGCTTACATAACGCCGAGAAAAGCGGATGTACAACCCCTGGCTAGAACGCTGTCTCACTCGCACTTTGTTGAGCCGCGTGCAGAACGGGGGCAGTTTTCGTGCGATTATTTTTTATGAGGAAATCGTGATTTAGATTTTTCTTTTGGGTACATAACTTTTTACTGTTTCCTAGTTATTGTCTCACATAACAAAACTTAAAAATCAAACCCAAAGGAAAAATACGAATGAAATATTAAAAAAAAACTACCAACTGTTGTGCGTATAGTGGTGAGAGGTGAGAGTAGATATTCTAGTTCTAGTAGTTTTTGAGATGAAACATGGTTAATTTCAGAACATCGTATTATGATGCTTGACTTGGCGGGGGCACTGCCATGTCCCCAGATTATGCGCTGAGGTTGAACAGTAGAAACCTGGAAAGCCCCTTTTCGTTGGTAAACGTGTATACGTGTATAGTAAAACGGTACATATTGCAATTATAAAATTAACGGTTTATAATTTAATAATATTACTTAATGACCCAGATCACCATAAACGAATGTCATTCGCAAGTCACGTCAGTGATAATTGACGTTCAAAAGTGCATTTTGACGTTCAAAAGTGCCTTTTGACGTTCAAAAGTGCCTTATAAGGACCTATTTGAAATAAATGATTTGACTTTGACTTTGATAACGCAAATAAATTACACGTAAAAGTGTAATTACTAATTTATTGACCAGTAGGGACTGACATCGTTTTTGTATTTAATCCTCGGTCCCTCATGAGGATTAAATACAAAAACGATGTCAGTAGGTATGCCTACTTACTGATATCGTTTATGTATTTAATCAACGATACGAAACGAAACGATATCAGTAAGTAGGCATACCTACTGACATCGTTTTTGTATTTAATCCTCATGTAAAGTAAAGCATGTCGTATTATTTAAGTTTATTTTTTTTTTTGGTACAGCAAAAAAAAAAACTTATGAAAATATAAAATAGAATGCAAATATGAAATAAGTAGATAAGTTGAAAGCATGCCTACTATTTGGATAGTAGGCATAGGCATGCTTTCAACTTTAATAGAAAATGTTCATAAATAAAAGCAGATTCACTTTTGACCAACAACTTGCCGGATCACCTTCCACGTTACTATGAATGACACAACCTACTTACTTTCACTTTTATCGTACGCGCGGCGATATTCGAATACCGATCAGCAGGTTTTTAGTCTAGACCGCATTTAAATGTCGCTATTTAAAATACTATTTTTATTTGTTAAATAATAGCCATTTATTTTAAAAGAAATAACAAAGAAATACTTTATTATTTTTTTCATACTAAAAGAGTTATTATTTTATTTTTGTATTTATTTGTTATAATAAATCAAAGTCATACATAAATCATAACAAACAAATAAACGTTAATTAATTATCGCTAGGAAAACTGCTTGCGTAGTACACACGGCCTTACTACGACCCGCACATGTGCCGATTGTGCTGACATTTACGTAGTGCGCTCCGTACCACCGCGAAGACGCGCGTCCGTCTCGCGCATTAAAAAAATAGCGTTCGAATTTTAAAAATATATTCAAATTGTGTATTTTCATCCGAAATCGAGAGGTGTCTATGTTTTTTTTTAATTCAGTGCTCAGTTTTAATTTTACGTATTTTTAAATTGGTTCTGTTATTGCGTATTTTGGATGTGAATTCGCTAGGGGAGCTTTTCCCTGGGAGAGCATTGCTATAGCAACGAATTTACGTCAAGTTCACGGGCGGCTGGTGCATTTTCGCTCGATAATGAGTAGTTTTGGGGATTGCTGAGTTTCATTTAGGACCATCTTCGAATAAAGGTGAGGTTCTATTTTTATATACGATTTTTAATTGGAGAAAGCGTTTGTTTTCGATTAATAATCGATTTGTGACTGATCTGATTAGATTGTATAAACTGTGTAATTATTAAATGTGTTTTAGAAAAGGTGGTGGGAGAATATAATTTAATAAAAAATATGTTAAAATTAAAATTAATAATTCACACAATAACAAAAATAATGGTTTTTCCAAGTAACATGATTTTCTTTATGCAAATTTTATAGGTATACAAATAGATACACGCTTTCATTTTCCTTATCAAAACAAGCCTTAAATATTACCACGTTTTATCCTCGTCTCAAAACGTGAGCTAACTTAATCGGAATGACGCATAAATAAAGTTAGATATAAGTATAAAAGATATACTTGTAATATATTCTAGAATTATACACTACAATACTATAGAAACTATAGACAGGTCAGTTTCCCATACACCATTAGCACAATGTCGTAATAACTTAACGCGAACTTACGTCCAGTCCTACTTAAGTTATCAATCAATTTTCGCCCTTATAGCCATCACAATAGAGTACATAATGTGTAACAAAAAAACCGGTTTTAGAAACGCAGCGATTTTTCTTGGCGAGGTCTCGTTGCGTAATGAATGAATGTTGACATTGTATGGTGCTTGTATGATGGGAGTGGGGCACTATTGGTACTCGCAGTTTATTCGGTTCATCGAGCAGGCTTCACGGTAGGTAAATGAACCGAAGTACCACGGTACGTTTAAAGTTAGCGTCAAGCTAAGAGAGAAATGTGTGTGAAAAATATTTAAAATATTTATAAAGGATTTTGCCTATATTATTTATTTATTGCGGGATGGGCCTGCTCTTCACCTCGATCTCGCCTTATGCAAAGCGATGGATGGGGTCTACCATGGAACGAGCGTCCCCAGAAGATGCCTGTTCACTCTTGCGTTGATAAAAAGATACCAGCATAACAATGAGAACCCCTAGTTTAACGGCTAAAGCTAGAAGTTTTGAGTGACACAATACACATGCTGAGTTATAGACCTGAATTCAAATGAGAATACAGAAACCCGTCAAAACACACGTCGACCAAAACTGTATGTTTTAGAATATTTTTTGCGTATTTTGCCAGA
Organism: Xanthia icteritia; assembly: GCA_949128155.2. Taxonomy (NCBI): domain Eukaryota; kingdom Metazoa; phylum Arthropoda; class Insecta; order Lepidoptera; family Noctuidae; genus Xanthia; species Xanthia icteritia. The sequence goes on along the minus strand of OX421942.2, from coordinate 5,106,678 downwards.
TTGAATATACGCAAAAAATCAATCAATCGGGCTAGCCTTTTTACCTAACTATCGGGTCGCCCAGTCTAGCCGGATGCAGCTGAATACCAGTCATTTACAGGGAGCAGCTGCCTATCTGACCTCCACAACCCAGTTACTGGGTAACACGATACCCCTTGGTAGACTGGTTGTCAGACTTTCGGGCTTCTGACGACCCGTAACAACTGTCAAACATCTACAAGTGACAGCTAGGACCAACGGCTTACCGTGCTTTCCGAAGCACTGAGGGGTATTGGTATGTAAGTGTGGACCAACCGCGGCAAGCATAGCTTACCTGATGGCTGTTATTACTTAGCCACGAGCCCCTCACAAGCCCCTCTATACGCAAATTGAAAATATGCTTCGAAAATCGCTCGTTATACGTCATACACATTAAAAATTATGTATTGAAATATATGTGCTCTAAAATACCGGCCGTATCTGACACGTGCCTCATTCTCTGTTAATTGAATTATTGAGGGCACGAAGAAATTCATAATCGAGGATGATTCATGACACGATGGGAATTTCGGTACCTAATTCGTTTAACCGTTTGTTGGTTTCTGTCTCATGTGATAATTCGCTGAAATTATTGTGAGAATATACCTAGATAGGGCAATATAAATCCTTAAGGCAATAAAAATCCATGGCCCTGAACATGAGTTCCAAAAAAAATCAATACGTTTTAACTCAGAAAAAAATAATATATATAGGGTCCCATTAAAGTAGATGGATAAACTTTTAGAAATCATTCAGACCACCAAAACAAGGACAACGGTAAATAAATAATAATAAGAAAAATGGCTTTAGATACTTACAAGAAAAAAAATCTGCTGATGAAAACACACTAAAAATGTTGATTACTCAATGCCATTTATTATTTTAGGTCAAAATAAAATCACTTTAATCAGTGTTTTTTTGCTTGGATATCTTTGGTTAGACGTACTGAACGCTGTGTTAAAATTTGTCCATCTATTTTAATGGGACCTTGTATATATATAATTCTTCTGTACGCGTGTTTGTTACCTAACTGCTCCTAAACGATTGGACCGATTTGGGTGACATTTTTTGTGTATATTTGACTGGGTCTCTGGATGCTTTGAAAATACAATTGGACCAAGTAGGTGGCGCTGTTCGGGCAGAACAACGTCTGCCAGGTCCGCTAGTACTTATATATTTTTTATATTAAAGATATAGCTATATTTGCATATTATTAGTTAATCTATTATACGTTTGCTTGGTATGAAAATATGTATAACCCAAGAAAAAGTAACATATGGTTGATTTGAATCGGTATGGCCCGTAATTATCCGATAACTTAATTAGTCCGAGGTAAGAAGAAATTCTTAATTAGCTGAGTCAGAGAGGAATGTCATTTGTAATTATATCCTCGTTGTGCTCTTTCTTAACTAATGTCATTTATGAAGGAAAGGCATTCGTCTCTCGAAGGTGCGAGGTGTTTGATAAAACGTAATTTGGGGTTTTCATAAAGGTTTTACCTACTGTCCTCCCATATCTCAAACTCAAAACTCAAACTCAAAACGCAAACTCAAACCTCAAAACACAAACTCATACTCAAAACTCAAACTCAAAGCATTTATTTCAAATAATCCAATTACAGGCAGAAGTGGAAGGTTAGGTTAAGGTGCACGGTTCCAATTGGTTGTTTCGTGTGGAGAAGAACGGGGCAAGAAACTCCAGGGACACTCTTTTAAATCAAAATATGGTTACAAAAATACCTATTATGACTGTAATTTGAAAACATTGTAAAAGCCAATTATTTTTCAAAGAGTAACCGTGGAGTTTCTAGCCGGCTCTTCTCCATACGAAACGACAAATTGGAACCGTGCACCTAGCTTGTGACGTTTCATAAGTGCCCTTGTAGGTTTATGTAAAATAAAATATTTTGATTTTGACTATGTTAGAAAATTGTTAGCACGCTTTAGTTAGTGGGAATGAGCTTGCCAAAGTGAAATTTTAGTTGTTACTGTACAAGTTTCCGAAAGAGATGCCCAACTGTCAGACGCCATATAAAATTAACCTAAGTTTCAGCTTTTTTATTTAAGATCGTTTAAAAAACCACAACGTGACTAGGGAAGAAAGAAAGAAAATACGTTTATTTGCGGTAAACATGACGCAAAAAAAGAACACAATATTAAAAAAAGAAACAAGCTTAGGGAAAATATGCGTCACATTCACGGAAAAAGGGCCTCTGTCCTCCTCTAGGGGTCTACTCCCTAAGCGAAATCCGTAGTTTCGGTCGAAGTTACGGACGCTTCGTTCTCCGTCTCACTTACGAACATACCGCAAGCGAGACGGAGTACGAAGCACCCGTAAATACGGATTTCGCTTAAATAGTAGATCCTCTGCTTACATCCGGGTGTGTATCAATACAATCTATGTGTTATTTTATTCATATTTGTTGAAGTAAGTATAACATCTATGTGTTTAATAGGTATATTTACAACGTTACTTGTAGGCGCAAATATTATAGTTAGTTATCATCTTAACCATGACACGCTCATACTGACGTAAAGTCACGCAGTTAAGTATTAAAGCAGTTATTAAAAGTACGAACATACAATAATAATTACTTTAAAAGGTAGGTACGTATGATAGGTTTAAACATTCTTTAGATCTACACCGATATTAAATAAATAAATAAATAATTTAAAAACAATAATTTACTATTAACAAAACTATATTACTAAAAACCACTAACTACATTTTTATACTTTAAATGGGAAAATGAACTAAAAAATAACAGTTATAAAATTGAAAAAATTTGTTTAGTCTGAATCGTTCAAGAAATATTTAGCGGACCAGACACTATCAGTAATAATGACATCAATATTAAAATGCGTTTCTTCAAATAGTTCCAATGCTGTAATGTTGGCTCCGCTGTTGTAGGACGAACACGAATACGCTACGGCACTACCTAATACGTCCGTTTTTGAAGTTTAACAGTGGAGCCAACATTACGACAGAGTAACTATTCGATGAAACGCACTCTACTGTCATTCCTTCCAATATTGACGTAGAAATATTAAAATATTTAGATCACATCATTCCAACCACGACACTGTCAGTAGTAATGATATTACTTGAATGTAATGTCATTATTACTGCACGAGTAGCACGACAACCATAGAAACGGGTTTTGTCGACTCAAGAATAGACAAAATGACAGATTGTGATTGTTTATCTGTCATTTTGTCTATTCTTCCGTCGACAAAACCCGTTTCTGATAGTGTCTGGGGCATTTTTAACTTTATTATGATAATTATAGTCATAACTCGTAGTCTTGTTATAGATGGTTTAACAACGATTTCGTACGACCGTTTAATACAATGAAGTTTTCACCAACCTACATAATTAAAAGGTGAAAAAAAAATCTGCTGCTACATTTATGTTCGCATAACTCGACAAAATGTAGGGAAAAGGTCACGTTTTTCGCGATTTCAGGGTTGGTCCCTTAGTAAAACAATGTATACATACATAACATCACGGCTATATTCCCTGACGGGTTAGGCAGAGGTGTACCTATAGTACACCCACTTATCGGCAGTTATGTTCAAGTCCCATGTAATAGGGGGCGAGGTTATTGCCATCAACCGGGCACAAATCCAGACTCCGGGCTGCTACTGAGAAATACCAGATGAAAAAACCCAATACCACTTTACCCGAACCGGGAATCGAACCCAGGACCTCATGTTTAGCAGAAGCGCTCTTAGTAAAAGTTGTTCGTAATGATAAGTTTATTTCTGTTTAATCATCGTTGCATTTCGGTTTTCTTTAAAGTTGGATAAGTATATTAATTATAGGATTTTAAAATGACATGGTTATTTTTATTTCAAAATTTATTTAAAACGGGATATTTACCATGTTTTTAAAAACAAAAAATATGGTAAATATCCCGTTTTAAATAACTTAAGTGTCTTAAGTGGTACCTGAATTAATTGTTGCAAAAAAGTTTGTGCACTCGGGGTCTACTGTTCGCAGAACTATTGGTGATAAGTTCAATTAACCCATATGAGGTTCTCAGTTATTACAACAGCTTGTATCAGGTAAAGTAAGACAACCAGTTAAACTACCCTGTATAATTCTAATGGGCGTGCCACAAACAGGCACAATGTATCTTTTGTATCACAATTTTACTTTTATTCTACGTTTGTGCCAGATTGTAACAACTAGTTCTTTGGCACTGATTGTCACACCGTTAACCCCGTTACAATAAGGACAAATAGGTTAACATTGTACATGGACCTATGACCTTTTTCCTTGAATGTTTATACAAAATGACATTACATTCCATTGTTTGATTATTGAGGATTTATTAACATCAGCCGCTGCTGTACGTGTTTTTATTGTTTTAGGTATGCATTTAATGTGTCGTAGGTTGGCTCGTAGTCTACCTATTTATAAAGTTTGACCTTTGTAAAGAACACTCTGATAAGATACAATATTTAAGTAGTTTATCTTTTATTATCAATATTGTTTTATGAAACTTATTTCATAAATTAATTGACTTGATTATTAGTCTCATGAGTTTTTTAATTACTCATGAAAATCTCTAAGGGCGACAAAACAATCCAGGATTGTGACCGAGAAGTGACTTCGACAGATTTTTAACCGACTGCAAAAATGGAGGAGCTTCTCAATTCGGTTGTATTTTTTAAAATGTTTGTGACCTCAGAACTCCGTCATTTATAAACCGATAACCGAAGATTATTTTTTCATTCGAAAGGACACTTCCAGATTAGTCCCGTATAAATTTTAAGAGAATAGCATTGATATTAAAATGGTCGTCAGCCTATGATTTTGTCCCGCATGTTTATTCATCAACAAATCATTGAATGTTTGTGGTTATTCCTATTGATTAATAATGCGCTATTATATTATGACAGGTCGGCATTGATGACACATGTCATAGACACATCGCTAACGAGCTCCGATCTCATTAAAACTAATAAATAAGCGTGTAGTGACAAGCTTTGTGCTTGTAATGATACTATTTTGGTAGTTACAAGGGTAAAACACATACAACAAAATGCAGAATACCTATGAGAGTTTTTGTATTTATTATATCGCCCTCGGAAAGAGGGGTGACTGTCGACCTTTTAAAAACTGATGTAAAACATGAAAAAAAAATGTTTATTTGGACATAAGACATGAGAAATTATCTTTGGAAGTGACACTATTTTTAGGTACTAGGCAAATGCACATCAATTTGGTTCTGCCACGATATTTTTAGTATAATTTATTTTTGTTGAAAATACAGTTGTAAAAGTTGGCAGTTTTTCCACAGTCCATATTTTGCCTGTTTAGGGCATGCAAATTAGTGTTACATTAATAATACTTACTTATTAATAATACCTATTACCTGGTTGTGTACTATAGTATCTACATACTACAGACACTACATCATATACTTACACTATGCATTCATTAATATTATGTATTATACTCGTTTATTCATTTTGCTTTATTATTTTGCGAATCGTTCTAAAACGATTAGTTTTCTTTAATTTTCATATTTTTCAATGTTATGACATTTACGTCAGGCTGTCAAGCTATCATTATTTTTTTTCTTCTAATTTTCTCTCTAGTTTTCTTAATGGCTTAGTCCATGAAGGTTACTTTTGATTTATATAATTTAAATTATTTTTATCAATATGTTTAGCTGAAATATGGTATTTTATAGGCAATTATAATTGTTTACTGTAAAATATTTGTATCCTAACTTACATTTTATAATAATAATTGAAACGCTCTCAGAATTCATCAAAGAGGTTTTTTGGTACGAATATGTCTGGCCCTTTTCGATCTCTGAATTTGAAATTAAATTCTGAAAGAACAAGAAAAAGATAATTTGAAAAATTAACGTCAGAGGGACTACGGACCCATTCGGCAGAGCTGATCTGGAAGCGCTCAAGGAAACATCTCCTCAAGAAAAGTCTTGCAAATTGGTCTATATACATTTCACCCTGAAATCATACTCTGTCTTCACGGGACTACGTTTCTTGCCAGGAGGACCTTCCACTACTAAGTCCTGACTGGTCTGTCTGAGAGACTGGGAAGCGGATCTTCAGGCCTCAGAGCTAACGAGGCCTGACGTCTTCTACATTGCCTGTGAATTTATCAAGATTTATCTGGGAAACGAATCTGGATGTTTCAGAACTGACAGGACGACTCGAACCTGAAAGCCGTAACATACTTCCTCTGTAAATATTTTCTTTTCTGAGAGCGCTAGGTAGGTTAGGTTATTTTTTTTAATTATTTTTCTGTGTTTTACCTCAAATTATATATTTTTAACTTGTCTACTTTCCCTTTTATTTTAATAAGCAGTAGATTCGTTACAGTACCTACCTACATATTTTTGTAAAATTCATCACTAATCAGCCGATTAATTTAATCGGCTGATTAGTGATTTCGATATCTTACTTAGGTACCTACAGAATAAATAATTTCATTAAAATTATCCAGATACAATCATAAATAATTCAACAAAGATCTACTGAAGAAATCTAAATACAAAATCAAATACCTATGTCTTATGGCGGGCATATTGAATTTACCCAATGATTTGTCCAAATCGATTCCTCCATTTAATTTAGATGCCATTACTTGTGCTTCCGCCTTATTTCATTCCTGAATTTCGTGACGTTTCATTTATATTCCAAAAAGGTCTTATTTAAATATTTGTAGCTGTTTGATGTTTTTTTGTTATCTTATTCAATTCAGGTCATTGTAGACCTACTTTTGCAAAATACAAATTACATTCATTGACATTTTTATCTCAATTAGGGATTTATTTTTTGAAGTTATTGTACTTGTTTCAAACCATTATGCAGCTGAAAATTGTCTCTTAAACCAATATTACTTAGTACCTGTTTTTAAGGCACCGTGCACGAAAAATACCCTTTTTCGTCAATGACTTATCTAATTGTAAGAAAGTTTGAAATAATTGAAACATTAAGTCTGTGTAACTATAAAAATAGAGTTTTCGTGGTGCTAAACCATTCGCGTCAGTCACAGCACCTGTTAATAGTTGCATCACTTTTGCGCTCTCGACAATATGGTTTATTTCGCCTTTGATTAACTTAATGAAGATATTGTATAATCATATAGGTAATACAATTTTGATTTTATTTCAAGGATAGCTGAAGAATAATGTAATTTTTAAATTTCTTGATATGGTTTGCTAAATAATAGGAAAAATTACACTACTGACAGGGTTTAAAAAAAAGGTTTTTTCAACATTTATTTTCTGCTATATTGCATCGAATTTGAAAAAAGTGGTTCAGCCACATGAAAGTAGACCATATAACAATGTTGATGATATTTTTAAATGTTCAAAATCAAAAGGAGTTTCTTGTAAAACAGTAATCAAATGTCAGTCCGGCGTCATTTTTCGGAAAACTTGTTGGGAAAATTTGTGATTTTCCATGAATACTTAACTTTTTTGAAAAATCCCTTTCTGCTAGACGCAAAACAAAGAACTCGACTTCTTAAATCACAAATAGTTTTGTTTGATTGATCAAAATCAATTGATTTCGTGCACGGCCTCTTAAATCATAACGTAATCTTTTCTTCTTATAGACTCGGATACAACAATTCGTTTTCCCACTCATCCATATTTAGAGTCAGTGTTCCAAATCTGCCAGTTCCAGCAATATGAAATCGATTTAGATTGCAGTAGGTAGTTTATATTTTGAAGCTATATCAAGCTATTTTCTCACGACAATGCCACTTACATAAGCCTGGGCGTGCTACTTAACCGCACTCTTCTATGCCCGGTGTTTTGTGCCCGGTTGATGGCAATAGGATCGCCTCCAATTACATGGGACTTGAACATAACTGGCGAAATAAATGGTTACCACAAACACAATATCTTTGAACGACCTTTCCAACGATACCCCCACCATGGGATACATGAGAAAAAAAAAACATCCTTACTTTATGTGTAGGAGAGGAAACCTAAAAAAAATATTATTATTATTATTTAACCACTTTGTCGGCCTGATTAATATGTATACCCATGCTAAATTACAGCTTTCTAGAACAATGAGTCTCTGAGCTAAGCCGCGGACAGACGGCAGACAGACAGACAGACGGACATGGCGAAACTATAAGGGTTCCTTGTTTACTACGGAACCTTAAAAACTGTAGGTAGTGAAAGCCATACAGAAGCTCAATTAAGCGTGGTTTTCTGAGACCCGAGAGGCCCATGCCCAGCAATGGGCTACGGATAATACCCTAAGTAGGTAGTAGATATATAAAATCTTAAAAAAGTAATTACCCCATTATATTTGCAAAAGACGTTAGAGAAAATACGTTAATGTATCGTCACCGCTTAGAATAGGATGTTATAAGAAAAACAAATGGGCTGTTTATCACCATAAAAACTGTTACTATAACCAGTTTTCACAAATGTGTAGGCTTGGAAAAAAGTACTTAACGATGACGTATATATAGCGTAGCATATATTACTTTTATGTAGTGCCTGGTCGACCGAGCTCTGCTTCGAGTGAAAATAGAAAATGCTCATTTAATAGTATAGAATACTTCATACTGATTCCATGTATAGTACATACTAATTCCATGCTGCCATGTCATTGTTCTAAGGTAGCCATCTTGTTCTAAACTTTGGGCGACTGAGTTCTGCTCGGGTGAAAATACGGAGAAAACGAATTTTCCCAGATATGGGACCTAGCTAAATCGATGTTTCCCCCGTAAACCCCTATACCTATATGCAACTTTCATCGAAATCGTGAAAGCCGTTTTCGAGAACGTGATAACTTATATAATTATTAATATATATACATGTATACAAATATTGCTCATTTAATAGTAAAGGATATGCCAACTTCGCTTATCCAACACAACACTAAATATTTACATGAAAAGCCAATTGTTGGACCTGGGGCTGCAGTCTCGATATAGATAGCGATCGCTTTACCATCAAAAACGCTCGCAAATGAGGTCCCTAGATTGTTAAAATTCGAAGGACAAGCATGAAAACGTCACGTGACATCATTTGGGGTTTGCACCCGAATTCGATCGTAAAGAGATTGCTATGAACCTATTTGTTTGCACATTATCTATCAGAAACCGTAGAATTCTGAAGGAAATTTCTAAAGCAGACGAACTTTTCAAACATATGTTTGAAAAGTTCGTCTGCTTGACAACGTTAAGAGGGCAATGAATGTTGTTGAATTGTCAAAAGACATTCAAAATTCAAAAGTCATTTATTCAAACTAGGCTGAGAATCAGCACTTTTCGAACGTCAAAATTACAAAAGACAGTCTCCCAAAACGCCCGCCATTCACCACTTTCTAGTGCTTTAGCTGGGAAGAAGAAGTGGCGCAACAAACTCATTGCAACTGTATGTGTGGTACGCAAATACCTCACTGGTCCTTATGATTACTTGGGGGGCAAAAGGACCCCCTTTGACCAAACTTAATGTCATCAGTAGGTACATTCAATTATTACAAAAGTTATTACCACATGAAAATCTCACGTTTTGAGATACGAACACCAGAACGTTTGGTACGGCGAAAAAATAATCTATTGTTATTATTGCTTGGTATTTTTATCGTGTGCTCTGGACCTAAGAATGGAGCAATTATGAACCGTAGTAAGTTGTTAAGATTTCTATGCAGGTTTTCTTGCACTTGACAATATATTTCTTAACATATTGTCCTCTATATGACTTGTACATCGGCCCAAGTCATACAGAGGACAAACTCAGAGTCGTTACTTTGTGACTTGTTAATATGAATCATCCACGTTAATCGACAGATATAAATTTGGAGTCAAAATGGCATAGTTTAAAAAGATTTCATTTTTGTCGGTGGTGGTGTTTATTTGGTTTTCTCTGACTACATTGGAACCGGAAAAAAAACACATGTAATTGGTAATAGTAAATAAAAATTAAAAAAACACTATCTCGATTGAGAGCGGTTGTGGCCCAGTGGTAGCTGCCCCGACATACCTACGTGTAGGTCATGGGTTCGAACCCAGGCATACAGTTAACTTTGCGTAATTTAATTCATTACCACTTCTCTAAAAAATGTTAGGGAAAACATCATGTGGAAACGGCCATGTCCTAGAACGAAACATTTGAAGACATGTGTCATACACCAACTCGCACTGGGCCCGCGTAGTGGATTATGGCCTACTTCCTCTTACAGAGAAAAAGCCTGTTACGCAATAATCCGCTATAATCACGCAATAATGTTCCCAATGCTTTGCGTTTGGCCACCGTCTCACTCGCCGATGTTGCGGTCGACGATGGTACAAGCCTGCCTTTCTTTGTTACTTTCGTAACCTATTGACTTGAGACGGTTGACTCCCAAGATAACTTAGAAGCCTAAGTTATGAACCTTTATGAAAACACTTGCACACAGCAAGGAGCTTTACCTACTCCTAAGTGGTACGTACGACTTTTCCGTCCCCGAAACCCTGATTGTCGGCCCCAAGAACCTTAACATTTATGTGATTATGTTATCCAAACTACAAATACTCTACCTATTTAAGTAAGTACTACTGCCAAGTCTCCTCACTAAAGACCAGACAAAGCCTCCACAGCTTTAACACACAGAACAAAAACAATCTCACACACACAGTTAAATAAACAAAGCTTAATTTTACTGGACACGGAACTACGTTTTGTTGTGAGTTAAACTCAATTTGCGAGTAATTCGAGCAGCGCGTGCAGCGCCAACTGTAATTGCTAGCAATCTTAATAAAAAGCCCGAGTAGAGCAGGTGTGAAAAATTAACCGAGCCGGGCTTTTTTATTGGTGCAGCGGCCGGTTGGAACATCTGCCGGCGTGGTTGGGTTGGGTGCATTGGTTTATATTAGAGATGATTCATTGGGCATGCAGTGGGTTAATACATTTCATTATTGCAGTTGTGTAAGATGCGAAGCGTCAAATCTACTTGCCACATGTCTTAATTGTAGTACTACAACTTTGAAATGTACCTGAATGTATTTTGTGTAATATACAATGTCGCCCATGCGCATGTGACCGCCCGTAATATTCTGAATATTCATGAAAAAATGTCGAAAATAAACTTCAAAAGGGGGGGTCTATCTATAACATTTTTCATGTTATTCCATTTTTAATTTTTTAAGTAGAGTTTGTAGATTTGCTTTCTATTTTTTGACACATCTCCGAAGTTTATGGGTCGATTTGGATTCTGTTTATTATTTCCAAAAGCTTATGAGTTATTTTAACAGGTTAATGAACATTTTTACTAAAAATTATCGACTACGAAAAAAAAGACGGAATCGAAGTCATTTTTTCGGTAAAAAATTGTGTATTTATTTTTAAAAAACTAGTGTAAGTCCATAAATTATCCCCATAGGACGACTTTTTTAATTATTATTTGTAATCTACTACATAACAGCTAAAAATTCACAGATCATTATTAAACCAAACTGTAACTAAATCCAAAGTAAAACTCTAAAACTCTAAGGGTCAAATTTAGGAAAAGAAAATGTGAAAGTCAATTAAATGTCCCCGCTCTTAGCAGTGAGTACAAAAAGGTTAAACTAATAAGGAGGACGATAATGGAAATAAAAACAAACAAGCAATAGCCAGATTTTTACTTAAAAAAATAAAAAATACAAGAATTTTAATTAATTAGATTTTCGAAATGGCCCCCACCCTCCTGTAAACAAACTAAAGCCCTCATGGCAACACTTTTTATTGTACGACGTAATTCTTCACGGTTTTCTTTCATTTCTGCAGCAGCAGCAAAAATCCTAGCCGTTAATTGCTCGCGGCTTTCAATGGGCACGGCATACACTTTTTGTTTCATGTAGCCCCAAAGATAAAAATCTAAGGGTGTAAGGTCGGGAGATCGCGGCGGCCAAGCAATGGGACCTCCTCTGCCAATCCATCGCGGATAATTTTGATTTAAATAATCACGAACTAGTCGTGCGAAGTGTGCTGGAGCTCCATCTAATTGCAGATACATCCGCCTTCTTGTTTGGAAAATCTAATTAATTAAAATTCTTGTATTTTTTATTTTTTTAAGTAAATATCTGGCTATTGCTTGTTTGTTTTTATTTCCATTATCGTCCTCCTTATTATTTTAACCTTTTAGTACTCACTGCTAAGAGCGGGGACATTTAATTGACTTTCACATTTTCTTTTCCTAAATTTGACCCTTAGAGTTTTAGAGTTTTACTTTGGATTTAGTTACAGTTTGGTTTAATAATGATCTGTGAATTTTTAGCTGATATGTAGTAGATTACAAATAATAATTAAAAAAGTCGTCCTATGGGGATAATTTATGGACTTACACTAGTTTTTTAAAAATAAATACACAATTTTTTACCGAAAAAATGACTTCGATTCCGTCTTTTTTTTCGTAGTCGATAATTTTTAGTAAAAATGTTAATTAACCTGTTAAAATAACTCATAAGCTTTTGGAAATAATAAACAGAATCCAAATCGACCCATAAACTTCGGAGATGTGTCAAAAAATAGAAAGCAAATCTACAAACTCTACTTAAAAAATTAAAAATTGAATAACATGAAAAATGTTATAGATAGACCCCCCCTTTTGAAGTTTATTTTCGACATTTTTTCATGAATATTCAGAATATTACGGGCGGTCACATGCGCATGGGCGACATTGTATACGTATTGCTAAATCTAAGAGAGCACGAATGCGCGACGAAAGAGTAACGTAAATTCTAACGATTTTTAAATCGAATATACAACTATCGTAACTACATCATTTTGGTACTAGCACAATTAGTATTACCCATAGTCTGGGTAAACTAATATTATAAAGATAATAGATTAGTATTTTTGTTTGTAAACTCAAAAAACTACTAAATCGATTTAAAAAAAAAAACACCAGTGTAATGCTATATATATAATGCCGCCCATAGGCATGTTACCGCCCGTATTTTTCTGGATATTCATGAAAAATTTACTTAAAAACGGGGGTCTATCTTTAATTGCTTATCATTTTTGCAATAAATTACCTGCGTTGCGTCATCAAACTTCTCTTTCCTTTCGTGCATTCCGACAGTAACCGCGCTTTAGCTGTTGTAAGCCTCTTAAAGAGTTTTAGTGCGTATTCCTCCTGAAAAATCGTCTTTAACCAACTGCGAGTGGTTTATAACATTATTGTTTTCAGAAATCACATAAAACGACATTTGATTGGTCACAATACAATCATTTACGAACTGCCAGCGAATCTTAATGTCATATCAATAGACGGTAAAATATCAAAGGTATGTGATTGGGCAATCAAAGTGTATTAAAGGGCTTATACACCTACACGTCACATCATAAAGGTCCTGTCTCTTATGTACCCTTATGATGTTTTATTTCATCCAGTCACTGTAATAACTAATCATAAGAACGAAGAGGAAAAGCGTAAGCGACAGCTACGGAAAGGAGCTGTCGCTTACTTACGCCTTTTTTCTTCAAGAAGAAGTCATGTAAATAGAGAGAACGTGGTTTTGTTTTTACGGTTCCGCACCTCATAAGTAAAAACAAAACCCTTTTTTTTTGGGTGGGTACTTATCAAATAACTTCTCCCGCTCTGGGCGGAGCGGGAGGGCGTGTCAGAGTCTTACTGACGAAAACCCATCCGTGTTCCTTCAGTTGCCGGTAGGTTGTCAGGGGCCACGGTATCCCTTTCGGACTTTCCCGCAACCCCGGCTGGCATCTGTCCTAACGGACCCCTTCAGTTCTGCTGACATCTCATTTAGGCGCGCGTGCAAACTTACATTTGCAGTTGGAGAATTGACAGTTAAGTATATCGATGTATTGGAGAACATGTTTTTCAACTACAATGTTAAGTTCGTTTTTGGGGTAAATTCATCCCAACTACGGAACCCTTCATTGTGCGTGGTCCGATATGCACTTGGCCGGTTTTAATTTTTTTTTATATAATTCCACATGTTTCTTTGTTATCGTCGTACTGAGTACCCGGTTATAGAGTTTCTTTATAAAACTTATTTGCCGGAAAATGTTTTACCAAAACAAAAAAATTGCCGATCGTAACAGCTATTTATAAAATATTTGAACCCAATGCCCTTTTAAAAATCATCGCAAAACAAGGTAAAATATCGACTGGTGTAATAAGTAAAATGTCAGGTCACAGCCGTCCGCTAGTGGAAAGCTCCAATTAATAAAAATCCCGGAAAATTTAAGTTCTATAATTGTAATTCCGGATTGAAATCTAAATGGAAAAAGGTCACGTGCAAATTTCTGGAAGCGAAGCAGAAATGAGTTAATAAATTTTCGTATTGAGTGGCAGAAATAAAAATATTCAGAATGAAGGTATCTATTTTTATCGAGAATGTTTATTAATAGAGTAGGGTCTTCTTTACTCTCACTTATCATCTTTTTTTGACTTTCTTCTCTTAAACAATCAATCTACCTAGCCTTTCTTCCAGTCTAATCGGATGCAGCTGAATATCAGTATTAGATTGGAGCGACCGTCTATCTGATCTCCACAACGCAATTGCTAGGTAACATAATACCCCTTGGTAAAATTTCTGACACACAAGAGTTCTTACACAAAGTCTGTAGATAGGTAGGAGTACAATTTCAAACCCAATGTTATCACACGTCTAACTAGCACCAACCCTCATAAGCTTTAACGTTATTATTCTCATATATTCGCAATATATCCTTTTCAGACGGACGGGATAAACCTATTATATGATATACCTGAATAATATCAATACGACAAGGTCCACATTTATCTTTCATGTTTTGATAATAAGTATCATCATTGGCAGCTTGTTCCACCTATTGCTGAATATAGGCCTCCTCCGTTTTGTGTCATGCTTCCCTGGTCTGTGCTAGTCTCATCCAAGTCTTTCTGTAGGTCGTCCACGTCGTCTTTATTTTTAAACTAAACCACCCTTGCGTTTGTATGTAATCTATTTAAAACATTAACAAAAAACAAAAAAATATAAATTGAAATGTTTAAATCTACATATTATAAAACAAGGCGCTTTTCGCGTTTGTCTGTATGCCCGCGTTGTTCTTCTAAACCACGCAACTGATTTTGATGAGGTTTTCACCATCGTATAGAGAATTTATTCCGGAAGGTTTATGTGTATAATACTTTAATATTAAAGTTACGTTTACCTAAGAAATTTCGATGTTTTGTCAAGTCGTAAAAACCGTGCGAAGACGGAGCGGGTCGCTAGTGATTTTTAAAATTAACATAATATTAAGAACTTGAGAGCAGGTGTTTCAAATAGTTATTACATTTGGAATGAGTTCGCTAAGTTTCGTTAAGAAGATACCTAAAGGCACTCGCATTAAGAAGTCTTTATCCAGAACACTTATAGACTAATTAAAACAAAATATTCAAAGAGCATCCACAAGCCACCATCTTGGATACACCTTGGTTCTAAAATGCATGACCATATTTTTGGATATCTCGTGCCGTCACGAGAATATTATGAAAATACTAGCAGCAATACTAAGGTATATAAGAGTATTTAGGAACTATCAACTAAATCATCACATTGAAATTAAAAAAATGACATTTTGTAACAAACTAAATACTCGACTATGGGTTTTGCCAATCTTTGACTCACTATAGTGACTAAACTATTGAAAATATTTGATTGAATTTTTGTATGCAGACTGAGAACGTCATTAGATAAACGAAGCTTCATTTATTGTCTCATTGTCGTCTTAACCTTGTATATTTCGAAATAGACCTAACAAATGAAACTATGTTTCTTACGAATAAAACCGTAATAGAGACCTATAGTAAAATACGAACGATTCCCATCATTTATTAGGAACACGTTGTAACAGACGAATGCAATCACTCTGTTTTAGAAAAATCTATACCCTGTTACAACTCTCAATATAAATGTTACCAATATGGTGCAAAAATCTACACATGAAAAACCATGTTCGATCTCTTTTAAAAGTAAATAATAATATCATGGCGCCCGCATGTCTGCTTACAATATACTAGCTGTATCCCGTGACTTAACTCTGCATACAAGTAAGTCATCTCCGGGACTCCATCCACCCTCCGGAGCACCTCCTCATCGCTGAGGTATAAAGTTTCAAAAAAACTGTTCAATAAAAGCACCTTACATCCTCAAAGGAAAATATTTTACCTCATATTTTCACCTACTGTGGCTCAGGCAGTTCTTTGTTTGTATGTTTATCAGTCAGTCAGTCACTCATCTTTCCTTATATACAACATTATGTGGAATAGATACAAATACAGGTATTAAGTTCTTTTTACTTGTTTGTTGTTGGTATATTGGCGTGTGCTAGGTGACATATAGAAAATAATTTAATTTAATGTTTTGTGTTGCGTAAAGTAAATTATTTTGCATAAGTACTATTGTATAGAATCATGTTTTTCTAACTATTCAGACAGCTGTGCTGCTGGGGAGTTTGTTGCGCCACTTCTTCTTCCCAGCTAAAGCACTAGGAAGTGGTGAAGGGCGGGCGTTTTTGGGGGACTGTCTTATGTAATTTTGACGTTCGAAAAGTGCTGATTTTCAGCCTAGTTTGAATAAATGACTTTTGAATTAGAATTTGATAAACTCTGTTCAGCAATAATTCGTCAGTTTGTCTACACTTGGACCACAGTCCACATGAAAAATTAAATGCTCCCATACAATTCTTTTTTGGCATAAAAATAACGTAATTACGTTTTTGTCGACAATTTTTCGACAGCCTCTTTCACACTTCTGGAAGCCCTTTATAAATTAAGAACAAAGACTTGACCGAAACACGAGAGGTTAGACAAGGAAGAAAAGACGTTTCCTCTCTTTTCCTCCTACTATAACGTTTTTACTAACTGAAATTAATCTTGGCTTATATCCCCCATTACATTATGTTAGAGATTGTTGCGGCTTACTCGTTGTGGAAAATTCATTCCAGTTTTCCTAAAACTTCTCAATCTTTGAGAGAGAAAGTTGTTTAAACGAAAGTGAAATCTAAAAGTTGAAAAGGTTCCATAAGCGGAAAAGATTAAATCTGTAAAGTATGTCATGAATTCCTTACAAGGTCCCGATTAAGAAGCTACCCCTTCCCTACCAGTACCGTAATTACGTAATACACGATCAATCGAAATTTTAATCGTTTTGAAACAAGTTGCTAATCCATTGCTTCATAACTTCTAAAAAAAAACGCGCTAAACAACGTAAATAACGCAATGAATGTTGTTGACCTGTCAAAATGAAACAAATTTGTCGTAATCATTTACGAAAATGTGTTGCCTAATTAGATACGTAGCTGGCCTTTTTAGAATAATTTGAGGTGTAAAAATCAAAATGTTTTTGCTCTTACTGATATTCAATAATATCGTGTCTAAAGAGTAGGACCAAACACAATGAAGTTTTTATTTACTACCTAGATTTTCCTTTGCATTCTTCGAATCTTGTTGGTTTCTTATTTCAGACGTCCCAACTAGAATGAATTGGTACCTACTCACTTTCAGATGGGTGTAAATTTATATAACTTTAACTTAAATCTTGGAGCAGATAAAAGACTCATATTTTCTTTATCCGAGTCTTAATATATTCAGTAAATTGTCTGCAATATTGTAAGTTTAGCAGACTATTTACTGGAGCCGAGTAAGACATAAAAATGTAAACTATGTAGCAGAGTTGCGACTAGCAAATGTGGCTTACTTAAGTCAACCAAAATATTAAAGAAAATACTGATCAATAAAGCGTCTAATGACTAAAGTCTGATTAAAATAAATCCATCGACGTCCGTGACTATCACTTTCCCTGCATTTACATGCTGATATATCCATTTAAAGACGGTTGACATACATAACATGCGAAGCCGCCACTGACGCACGTAAACAGCGTAAAAACACTACCTGCAGAACACGTAGAAACCTAGATAAAATGAACCTTATACCACGGTCATAAAGGTCATAATTGTAGGTATGGTTTCTACAAATACCAAAGGCTGGTCGACCTTAACGGTCTTCGGTCTTACGTAAGCGCACGTTCTAAGCAAACAGGTTCTATGCAGTCAAAATGAAGAAGTATCAAATATTTCTTTGTCTTCTTGAGGTAGGCTGTATGAGGCTTGTTTTGGTTTAAAAAAGTAGGTTAGGAAGGCATTGACAACACTTTTGATTGATGTTCACAGGCAGTATTCACTTTCCATTAAGTTTCAATTTATAATATAAAAAAAAACATTTTTGTTTTGCTATTTCTGTTATCTAATTTTCATGGATGAAAAATAAAATTGTTCTGAAGGTTCGGACATGTATCATTCATTTTTGCGAGTTCCGTATCAGTCTCATGGCAAAATAATTTTGCATATATTCTTGAATATTAAGTGAATTAGTCGATTGGTTTACGTGAATGTTTCGCTTACTGATAGTAAGTACATTTTGGCCGGTAAATATGTGAGCACCATGCATCTATCACATGATTAATTTATCTGTCATTCCTTAATTTTTCATTATTTTTACCTAACGTGGTATAGTAATCTTATTCTAGGTGCATCGTCTTCACATATAATTATATAATTGATGTATACAAGATATTGTGAAAACATTTTAAAAGAGTAACGGTGGAGTTTCTTGCCCATTCTTCTCCATACGAAAACTACCTTTTGGAAGGGGCAACTAGAATCAATTATTATTTAAATGTTGACGTTCAAAAGTGCCTTTTTTGTGCCTAATTGAAATAAATTATTTGACTTTGACTTTGGTCCTTCGATTCAAGATCCTAAAGGAGCCTTTAGAGCCTGAAATATTCAAAAGGACGTTTACCTATGCTACGGTTTGAAAACACCTCGCTCTGATAGTGGCTAGATCACTACAGCTTCGATAATATTCGTATATATATACTAGGTGGCGCATAAGTTATCATCAATCATCACAACTTTGGAAGATACTCTTATTTTTGAAAATGGAATATTTAGTAATTGCGACTTTGACATTTGTGATAATACACAAATGTAAAATACACTTCGTAAAATGGTGGTGATGCTAAAAGAACGCGGAATAATTGTCTCATTATTTTCCAATAATTCCCATTTATCAGGTGCAGACTTTTTTCTATGGGGTTTTCTGAAGTCTCACGTTTTAGCGAACAAGTCACAGACCTTGGCTGCCTTAAAAGAGAATATCGTAGAAGAAGTGGCGAATCTATCGCCAGAAGAACCGACAAAAGTAATGCAAAATGTTTTAAAACGCGCCCAAATATGCGTCAATTCTGGCGGCGACCACTTGACAGATATTGTTTTTTTTGACTACAGAAAAATATTATCCGAATAAACAATATACACAACTATTTTTCTTATTCACAAAAATAGTTATAGCCTTTGGAAATCAGGTGATTACTTATGCGCCACCTAGTAGAAATCCGGGATTATTTCATGTCCAATGACAACTATTTGACTCAATATTACTGATAATACAAGTCCCGATAATATCCATGTAAGAAGAAGGGTTCAATCCCCAAAGGTATTGTCGACTCGCGACCCTTGCCGTTTGCAATCAGCAATCTTTTAGATGTTTATTGTGTTACGGCGAAAACCTGTTTATTGGAAGTATTTGAAATAACGTGATTTGTGTGAAGGTTGATAGTGTTGATACCTACTTTTATCATCTTTATATTTAAATAATATGGCAATCGTCACGTTTTATCGCAGAGAATCCGTTTACTATTCCGTCCAAAATGGAAACGGAGACTAGCCGGAGTCGTGGCCGGCTAGTGCGCGTGAATTATAGTACAAAAATACTGCTTTGTTCAAAGTCAAAGTCAAATAATTTATTTCAATTAGGCACAAAAATGGCACTTTTGAACGTCAAAATTTACAAAAAACAAAAAAAATGATTCTAATCGCCCCTTCCAAAAGGTAGTTTTCGTATGGAGAACAATGGGCAAGAAACTCCACTGTTACTCTTTTAAAATGTTTTCACAATATCTTGTATACATCAATTATATTATTATATGTGAAGACGATGCACCTAGAATAAGATTACTATACCACGATAAGTAAAAAATAATGAAAGATTAAGGAATGACAGATAAATTGATTATTTGTGATAGATACATGGTGCTCACATATTTACAAACATTGTAAAATTATACGATATTCCTAACATTTTAACAAGTAATCGGTACTAATATTGTTGGTCTTCAATCCTAGGAACAAGATATTGTCGGGTTTTCCTTGGGAAAATTCTTAGTAACAGCCTGAAGTCTGGATTTCAGCCCGGTTAATGGCAATAAGCTCCCCTCCTATAAAATAGGACTATATGTCGGCCCCCCATAAATAAGCCCATCTAAAAATAAAAGCCCATGAAAGCAACTAAAACAAAAGCTCTATCAGTAAGCTTTTAATCCTTAAGCGTTATTGAAACACAATTCACCCGTTCCATTTAACTGTAACAAAGGCAGAAGCGTGTCCATTAAAAGTATTATTTTGTTCATTTACGAAGAAAATACTTGTGATGTAACTTAAAGAGCATTCTGAACGCTCTATTCATTAAAACCCATGTCGCAATGCCTTTAGAAGAAAGTCTACTGATTCACACGAAGTTGTTAATGGAAGCCTTTTAGAAGTTCGATGGGTAGTGAATATGGAGGTAGGTTATGTCTGCTAATAAGGATATCGTTTCATTGAATAATGTAGCTAAGTACAATTGTAAAGTATGACGAAGAAGAAAAGAGAGAAATGTTTTGTTTTTTCTTTGTTTTTAATTCATATTTGATTATTAATCTGCGTTCGCAATTTATTTGCCAAACATGTAAACAAACACGAGTTTTAGGAAAAACAACTGTAATATTTACTACTATACTTCATATTTTTTATGACTTTTTTACTAGTCAGTCTAAAATCAATTTTATTTACACTTAATTAAAGTTGATGTTTGTTTAAGTGGAAATAACATCAATTGGAAACAATTATGAAAATAGACCTCATGTAGTTTATTTATTTATTTAGAGGTATAAAAATTATTTATTAGGTATGTTGAAACTGTTGGTACTACGTCACTTGTTCATAAGGGTTCATTAGAAAACCAGCGTCAGACAGTATTTGTCGGGCATTAATGCTGAAATGAACCTTTTAGGCGCAGCCGTGAGGTACACACTATTATTGATTTATAATTATTTTCACTTTTTATGTTGGATTATGTGTTTTACGAACTGTGTCCAAATAAATATTATTCTTTCTAAGTAAATGAATAAAAAAAACAGTAAAAATGTACGTTCATCAAATAATCGCGTTCTTCTATGTCCCACTCACCGCACAGACTTCATTCACCCTTCCTTCTTCATTCAGTCTATTTCTTCGTGGAATGAGCTCCCCCTGGAAATCAGGATGGTAACCAACCAATTATCCTTTAAAGTTAAAGTTCGCGAGCACATTTGTAAGATGCTGGCAGTACAACGTTAACGTTTTCCCATTGTTCGTCTTATTTGTTTTATGTAGTATATTTATTTGTGCTTATATTTGTTATATTTATAGTTGGTACTATGTGTATGTGTATCTTTATATTGAAATAATTTCGTATTTCCCAATTCTTTGTAATTACACCTACCCCTGTAGACTGGTAGAAAATACCTAGGGCATATAAAATTTGAAAGAGTATTTCGTTTCGAGGCTTTTTGAATAACTTCATCATTCTCCCGCCCTTATCTTAATTAATTTGGGGTCAGCGCAACATTTGTCTTTTTCTTCCATATTCTCTATCGTCATCTCGGTAGTCACCCCCTTTCTCGCCATATCATCTTCCACACAGTCCACCCATCGTCTTTTTGGTCTTCCCCTACTCTTATAGCCATCGACATTCATACTCAAAACTTTCCTCGCGGTGTTTTCCACATTCCTCCACTTTTTGAATGTCCTATTCTTTTTTATCCATTAGTTATTTAACAAGATCAATGAATCAAATCTGTTAGGTACCAGAAAACGAAAAGCAGGAAGACCGTTTTCCAACACCCGATTTTCAAATCTTTTCGACGAAAACTTTGATCCTAAATTGGAGCGAAACAATAAACGTGGAGTTCATAAGGAGAGAAAAAGAAAAAGAAGTTAAAAAAAATAAACGAATGCCGAAGAAAAGTTGGAATTGTTCGCTCTTGAATAAATTCTCTGTGTAATGTGTGGAGTTGAAAACCGTGAGAGCTTTTCGTTTAATTTATGTTTAATTCCAACTTTTATTATTGTTTTGTTAAAGGCTATTAATTTGGAGGGTTCTGCGGTTGAAATAGTTAAAGTCTGGATGTTTTGAATTCTAGTCTAGATCCTTAGCCGATAACTAGACGCATCAATGAAGTCGTTTGCGATTTTGAAAATGAGAGCTACGAAACATGAGCTCATTTGACAAACCATTACATGAAAAACATTAGACAAACACCACAACAATATTGCGGTAAACATCTTTGCGTCATGTTTACCGCAAATAAACGTATTTTCTTTCTTTCTATTAGTAGGTAGCTGCTTACTCTGCCCTACGGATTGTGTAGGTACTTACTGCCAAAGCAAGGCCAGATTGCTGATTTAAGCCATCCTTAATGAAACCGAAGTTCTATCTTGATGTTCAAATATGTATATATTATTTTTAAAGACTGTTATCTTGTTTCAAAATAATGTAATGATCTTTTAAATACATATTAGAGTCAAGTTAGAAACTTATTAATAAAAAAATAAAAATAGCCTAAGTTACTCTTTATTTATAACATCAACTATCTGCTGTCAAAATCGGTTCAGCCGTTTCGGAGATAAGCCGGAACAAACACACGGACAAAAATTTTAAAAACTGTTTTTTGTTATAAGTACTGTATATAATTTCAAGTAAAAAGCTGTTAGTTTGACATAACAAACAGACGCTTCAATTTTGTTTATTTGTATTTATACATCGACCACTAGTTTCTGATACTCTGTAATTACTAGTTTACCTTTAATTTGTGGTATTATTTTATATTGCTTAGTTCCCTTTCGGCTCGTTGCGTGCGACAACCATATCAAATTACCTAGGCCATTACCATTATTGTTGGAATCAACATGAAAATAAACTATTCTCGAATCCCTTGTGCTATTTTGTTTGTTTTCAATCATTTGTATGGGAATGACTGTATCAAGTATGTAACCGATTAAGGTCAAGCTTTCTGTGAAATTAATGATTGAAGCAATACGTTAAGGATCAAATTACGAAAAAAAAAAAAGAGAAAATCATGTCCATTTTTGTCAAACAGACAAACATATCATGACTGTGTGTTGTAGCTGTCGTGTACTTTGGGCACCGTAGCGGTTGTCTACACAGTAGACAGTTATTTGTCAAAACTACTGTGAGAAAAAACATGTTTTAATAATTTTCTTAAGCGTTTCCACCAATAGGGTGGTGACCCTGACCTTCTAATTATAACTTGAACCAGAACCTTCTTTTTAGAAACCTATGGTGAAGACACATCTATATTAATATTGTAGGTAAGTACTATAATATTATAAATAGGTAAAAAATTTCAGTGTGTATGTAGGGGATGATCATCGAGACTCCTGATCTGATTTCGAAAATTCTTACACTAATGAGAAGCTACAGTATTGCCAAGTGTCATATTTTTTGTGTCAAAATGTGAAATTCCACGCGGACACGGGCAGTACCTGGTCTACGATATAGACACGGATACCAGTTGAAAACCACACTATGCTAAAGACAACGACGATATTCGTTTGGCTCCATGAAAACTAACTTGTTTATTCGATTCGTGGTATGGTAATCGAATAACAACATTATTCAATTAAACCTAGAGCTTGAGCGTCAGTGGTTATGACTGATTGACAGGAGCACTGGGGTGCATCGGTTCGTGCATTAATAATCTTCAGTGCATCAAACACACATCTGTTGGTTTAGGTTACTCCTTTTCCGTCATTCCTGTGCTATCTTCTTGACTCCATGAGATTCGATAATCCATTTATTGAATATGGAATTCAAAGCTGGTAGACACTGTAAAAGGTGTTCGGACATTTACATTTCCTCTTACTTGAATTGAGGCTGCAGTTGGAGATTCAACATTTATATCTCTTGCCTCTGCATCTGAAAGTAAGGCATCATCAGCCTGTCTTGCTAGCATTGATGCTGCAGGTAAAGTCGCCACTGCATCGGAGATTGTTTCTTCTATCGATTGTGTCTATGGCACCAGCTTGTGTTGATACATTCACAGGATCTATTGGATCTTGGACTTGCAACACAGTTCCAAAAGAATCTTCTTCGTTTTCTTGTTCAACTGTTTCAATAAATTCGTAGTCAGCAAACACATCTTTATTAATAGGATGAATGCCTGTTTTCAGGAACCCGTTTGCAGCCATAGTCTGGTTTTCCGTAAAATGGGTGCCTGTACCTGAATATCTTATGATAAGGTACGCATAGGTAAAAAATAAAGTGTTCGTTCGTGCTTCGATCCCTATGTTAGGCTAAGTGTTTTCTGGTTTTTTCATTTGGTAATTCTCAATGGATGGTGTGGATGTATTAGGTAGGCAGATATACCTGTTCATCTGTTTTCCTCTTCGAGGAATACAGCCGTGATGTTATATTGTTTTCACTGAAACAACAAGAACCATGTTCAAAGCTACCAAATGCTGGTAAGCCACGTCTAAGAGTTGGTACAAACTAATTGAGTTACAAGGAAACTACCTAATGTGTCACGTATTATTGTGAGTCATCTAATTTGTTGTATGGTTGACAATGTAGGTATAACGTATTATGTCAATATATAGGAGGTACCTTTATAATATATCTATATAAAAAAGGATCTATATATCGATAAACGGTCTATAGGTAAACGTCACGTAATTGCTGATATTCTAGGACGTCAGTCCCACCTATTCAGAACCTGCTATCGCTAGGATGACGTTCAATTTGGTAAAACATCTCATTTTGTGAGACTTTTAAACCACAATAGTCGTCATTTGATGTTGTTGATTCGAAATTGATGACGTACCGTATTCCTTTTGTGACGCATACCGTACTTACTGTTATTTGTGACTGCGATTGATATCTGGTAAGTTAGTAATTAAAAAAATAAGGAATTAACTCGACGACCATGGATTGGGAATGAAATGAAAGATCATGATCTCGATGTCCACAGTCCTGATTTTGACAAACTTCTTGTTTTCGCAAAAAAAACCAGGTAGGCTTTTGATGGAAAAAACCTGAATGTCCAACGAAAGGTAGGTACCTATAATATTGGCGCCTGTCCGCTAATGGAAGAAAAACATGTTTATGTATATGTTGGCGGTAATTATAGTGAGTCAACCATGTTTTCTATGACATCCTAGTTCAACGAGATGATTAATCGGGTTCCTAGTTTCCTGATGACGCGACCTATAATACATACAGGTTTTACCTATGCCCGGTTTTATTAACACTACGCTAAACCAAAATGTAATCCTAACTAATATTATAAATGCAAAAGTGAGTTTGTTTGTTGGTTTGTTTGTTCGTTACGCTTTCTCGCTAAAACGGCTGAACGGACTTGGATAAAATTTGGCACAGGGGTAGACCATGACTTTTATTGGGACATGGGATACTTTTTATCCCGATATTCGCACGATATCGAGACTTATGCGGGTGAAATCGCGGGGCGCAACTAGTCTTAGCTAATATTATAAAGAAGAGAAAAGATTTGATTTTTTGTATGTTTGTTCGTTACGCTTTCAAGCTAAAACGGCTTACTGGATTTTGATGAAATTTGGTACACTGGTAGACCATGACCTAGGTTAGGATATAGGATACTTTTTATCCCGGTAGTACGGTCACGTTACAGTTCTCGAGGGATAATTTCCGACATGCACGCAGACGAAGCTGCTGGCAAAAGCGAGTGCCTAAGAAAAGGGCACAGTTGAACTTTCAACTCTCGGCCCTGAGCCGAGCAATGAAAATCCATCAGTGTGCTTCCAAGAGTCCCATATTTCAGCAAGGAGACCGCTCGATTCGAACTGAACTATATTTCAAGAAGTGCAAGTGCTCTCCTAAAACAGCCGCTGTGGTAAAGCAAAACGAGCGAGCATATGATGTGTAACATCTAAATCTTGGCTGACAGTACCAACCTCTCGGAAAATGGGTTGGTACCATCTGACGGCCAACTCTAGCACCGCGCGCGCTCATTGGTCAAATCAAATAGCGCGCGCTTCCCCGGCTTCCTGTTACACACTTCCGTCCCTTTTTACGAAATCACTCGAAAAGCGAAACGAAAGATGTTACACGACAAAAACAGGAACCAAGAAAATAACAGTTTCACTTCGAGACGCAAAAAGTATTACTTAGGCTTGGATAATATTATCAATATACAGTCTTTATTATTGTCTAGCAAACGACTACCTGCATTGTATTAACCAAACTTATAATTAAGTGACCACTTAGGGGGAATTGGTTAATTAAGTCAACCGATATAACAATTGTGCTATTGTCCCAGTAACATAACAATTCACAGTAGTAGTAGATATAGCCTTACACAGTACTACCAAGTAAACACTTCAAGCGGTATTGCGATTTAAATTGCGTACGCTCCATACATTTTTTACGATCCGGACCGAAAAGAAAAACTCTAGGCGTTGTGAGGATATCCACACAACAATAAATAATCAGACTTAGCTGTTACTGGGCTCAAATAAAGCGGCCCAGTTTTTGTTCGGAAAAGTTATAAAATTGGAATCGAATATTTTTTTGAGTTCTACTAATCTAACATCGAAAATCGTCCTATCGTTATGAAAAATAGATAAGTTTTAGCCGACATCTTTTTAATAAAATAAGTGATAGACATAATTTTAATACTAGAAATAAAGATAAAATAGATCAACCATTTTTCAGATTATCTAAAGTACATACATCTTTTATGGGGTACTGTGTTAAATGTTACAACAAAATACCTTGTGATATTTTGCAATTAAATGAAAGAAAATTTAAAGCTCATATTAAAAGTACACTTTGTAAACAAGCATATTACAAATTAGAGGATTATATCCAAGATAAGAATGCTTGGAAACATGCTGGTCCTGCTCCATAGGATAATTTAGAATCAAGACAAAATCAAACTGGTTGCAAATTTAAGTGTATATTTTATTATTATTTTTTATTATATGACATTGATTTTACTTTCTATGACCAATTCCTCGCACACTGACTTATTAATTGTGGAATCTTAGGAGGATCGTTTACTTTTACAATGTTTGTAAATATGTGAGCACCATCTATCACATAATTAGTTTATCTGTTGTTGCTTCATTTTTAATTCTTAATTCTTTTTACCTATTGTGGTATAATAATTTTATTCTAGGTGCATCGTCCTCACATATAATTATATAACTAATGTACTTATACAAAATATTGTAAAACATTTTAAAAGAGTAACGGTGGAGTTTCTTGCCCATTCTTCTCCATACGAAAAACTACCTTTTGGAAGGGGCAACTAGAATCAATTAATTTTTTTTGTAAATTTTTGACGTTCAAAAGTGCCTTATACTTGAAATAAATGATTTGACTTTTTTTTTTTACCGCTACATCACGAATTGCTGTTGTGGAATTGGAATTTAGATCAAGGTTTGAAAAAAATATTTGCTGTGTAATTATATTAACTCCATCATTATACCAGCTGGTTTTATTAATTGTTATGTGATGAATCTGCAAAATACTCAAATGACAAATCATTTGATCGTTCGTATTTTTAACGTACATAATGATTTAATAGTCAACTACGTTTGTTTAGTGGTCGAAGGCGTTACTGCTGAGCATGATTCGATTTCCAGGTCGGGCAAAGAGTTACCGTGTTTTCCATGAGGAATTTCTTAAGAGGGAACAGGGGCTGCGACGAATTGGCCAAATAAGTATTTATAGAAACTATTGCCGTCTTCTTACCTCAAGTCTGCCCCCATAGAGTGCGATAGGGATAGCTACAGCTCAGACCAATTATATCACAAAAAAAATTGACGTAATGGACGTTTCGTATTCTATATTATATTATATTTTTGTATTATATTTTATATTATATATATTTATATTATATATTTTATATTATATATATATTCTATATTATATTTTTCTCCTCGAAAACTGAACCGATTCAATTATTTATTACATCAAAATTTTAAGAAAGAGTATGTCTAGGTTCTTATCATTTTCATTTATGTTAAAAACTTTTCGAATTTGTCTGGTCCTCCTCTAATCACGGCGGTAAAAATGAGACATTTTTGTAATTTTTGGAGGGTCATATTTTCTTTACCGATAAGTTGCTGAAAAAAAGGAAATATCAGGGACGTGACTACAGCAGACCTTGATTTTATGAAAAAAAATGATTGCTCTAGAGGCATTATTCAGGAAGAAAAAAGGAGAATACATTTGTATGGATAATCGCACGCCCTGTTCCCTCTTAACAGCCCGGAGTCTGGTTTTGTGCCCGGTCGATGCCAATAGGCTCGCCCCCAATTACATGGGACTTAAACATAACTGGCGAAATGTGGATATACTATGAAGATACACCTCTGCCTAGCCCTTTGCGGAAAACAGGCATGATGTTATGTATGATTTAATGAAGGTAATTTAAGTAGGCAGAATCTACAGAACACAATGTGCAACTAACCAGCTTCATTTTTACTCCTTTTGCAATGTCAACATTTAATAAACGCGTAGTTTAAAAAATCCAAACCAAAAACTATGTACCAATCCAACAGAATTACTCTGAGCATCACGGTTCATTGAATTGTTTTGTTGTGTCCATATTCGATGTTATTTCATTAACCTTTAGCACAGTAGTATTAAAGTCAATGATCGAACTTGTTATTTTGAATTAATGATTATGTACCAGCCCTCAAGAACTCATTTAATTGTCTACAGTCTTTGTTCCAGAATACTATTATTTCCTTTATTTCATTTACAAAATTATACCTCCGCTCTATGCATACGCGCTCACACGCACACATTTACAACCATTTAGAAAAAATATTTATATATAATTATTTAAAAAAAAAACATAATCAAGTAACAATAGTAAACGTACGTCGAACGTGTAGTTTAGTGTGTGGTATTGTATCAATGTGTCCAGAAAACATACTTATTACACATTGATTACTTCATTGTTGCTACCCATTGTAACATAATAAAGAACACAAATTGTATAATAATAATAATAATGATTGGCCCGTATTGTCCCACTGCTGGGCAAAAGCCTCTCTTTCCTTTTTCCAGTCAACTTGCCAATATGTACCCATCCTTCCTATAAGTGTCAAGTTCAAATTGTAGACAGTCAAACATGAATACTAGTTGATGAAGCTATACCATTTTTTTTTTGAGGCTGCCCCTTTCGTAGTTATGGGTTTAACAAACACACGTAGAGCAATGGCGGCCCAGTGGTAGGGTCCGACTTACGAGTTTCATATCGTTATGTAGGTCGTGGGTTCCTTTGTGTAAATAATTTCATCACCACTGCTCTCAAAACGGTCATCGTGAGGAATCTCTGTTTATTATATAAATTTGGAAATATATGACATCAACCAGCTCGCACTGGGCCCGCGTGCTGGATTACGGCCCACTCATCACAGTATCATTATAGGCTGATTAGTGAAACACACGTGCAGGGTATACAGTTACAAACGACGGGGCTAATCTTCCGTCTTATCCTGTATAACCTGACACCTGCCCTCGGGAGAAATTGATGATTGATTAGATGTCCGTGTGGTAGAATACTGGACTAATAATAAATTACACGTGCCTTCGACACAATAGAAAAACAATATGGATCAAAGTCAAAGTCAAAGTCAAATAATTTATTTCAATTAGGCACAAAAAAGGCACTTTTGAGCGTCAACATTTACAGAAAAATTATAATTGATTCTAGTCGCCCCTTCCAAAAGGTAGTTTTCGTATGGAGAAGAATGGGCAAGAAACTCCACCGTTACTCTTGTAAAATGTTTTCACAATATCTTGTATACATCAATTAGGTATATAATTATATGTGAAGACGATGCACCTAGAATAAGATTACTATACCACGTTAGGTAAAAATAATGAAAGATTAAGGAATCACAAATAAATTAATAATGTGATAGATGCACGGTGCTCACATATTTACAAACATTGTAAAATTATACGATATTCCTAACATTTTTACAAGTAATAGGTACTAATAAGGATGAACTATTTATCACTATTTAACCTTTGACACTTGAACCTGTTAATGTTGTATAACCATTACGCATACTATATTTCTCTGGGATGTCCCCGTGTGGTTTCTTCTCCAAGGAAATTTCGATTTTATCAGCAAACATATCGATTTTACTATTGCTAAGTATTCGCATTTCTAGGCCACTGTCTGACTGTACGCCTTCAGTTAAGACTTTTGAATCAATATAGGTACCTTCTTTTGTGAGCACTATACCAACTGTTTCAATCTCCTGTTTGCTAGGCGACACATTTATAATAGCTTATATATACTTAACTAGCTGCGCCCCGCGGTTTCACCCGCATAAGTCTCAATCTCGTGCATATATCGGGATAAAAAGTATTCTATGTCCTAACCCAGGTAATGGTCTACCCATGTGCCAAATTTCATCTAAATCTGTTCAGCTGTTTTAGCGCGAAAGCGTTACAGAAAAACATATAAACGTACAAAAAATATAATCTTTTCTCTTTATAATATTAGTTCACTATATGAAGATACTTATATAGGGCAAGACGAACTTTAATTAAAAATACGTTATGACCTATTTCACCCAGGGTCCAAATGATAAAAATATCGATAGGTACTACAGCCTGACCTCCGTAGAAGCTCGTCAGGTCTAAAGTAAAGTAATCTAAATTAAGATGGTTTAACCTTTGCTTCTCCCCCTCAGTTACGGCGACCCCTATAAATTGACCCTAATTCTCCAACGGCCAGTTTGAATTAAGCCGTAGTAATGTATCGCCAATAATATTTGTGTCCACCGAATGCGTAATGACGCAAACGTTATCGGATATAGCCTGTAATAATTTCTGCAAAATAACACGGGACTAAATATTATTGATGGGTTCGAAAGATTTGGTCGAATTCACGCATGGTTGAGCTGCTCAATTTTGCGAAAATGCAAAATGTAGTGTAAAAATTGAGATTATGGTGGTAATAAAACTGTAAGAGGGCTGAGAATGCCACCCTGGGAAAACCAGCAACACGATTAACAATTTGTTATATTTTTTAGTATGTTTATTTATCTCCATAAATTACATTCTCATACTTAATAAGTTGACAGTTATTTTGACAAAATTTTGTAATTTGTGGGAGATTTGAAGTCTAAACTAAGCCTAGGCCTGTATTTTAGAACTCCAGGTCCCCCCATTGTAACACATAGTAAAGATTGTCGACGTGGTATAATTGCGAGTGGTTGATGGTGTGTCTGAGTGCAGTTAACGATATCACCACTGAGGCATATAATAAAATTGAGGTTCTTTTTTTACATCGACTATTGAAAGGAAAAAAATAAGTTCTAAGGTTGCAATTTAAAAGTTATGTTTTGTAAGACGTGTTCCGTGTTACGCTATAGGTACACCAGGTACACCAGGTACAGGCTACAGGTACGGTGCCTTGCCTTCGGAGAATACAGGCGTGATGTTTGGTTATGTTGTGTTCCGTAATAAATCAATTCGATCGTTATTATTTGAACCACTTTTCTTATGAAAATGTTCATGATTCTTTTCCTCATTCCAAGCCCTCAATAAAAATGTCTCTAAAATTCTATACATAATAATTGAGCAATTTCCATTATGCTCCCTTGCGTTCTTGTTCCCGTAGCGATTCTGCTGCATCTCTCGTCATGCTACTTTTCAACATATTATAGCCTTGAACGCAAAGCATTTTAAGTGTTGTATTACTTTTAATATTACTTTCTTTTCTCTTCTTATTTTCTTTTATAACTTTTTTCATATATTGTTTTTTTTTTCTATTTTTAGTTCCTATATTGAATTCTCTGTCTTCGGTCTAGATTTCACAATAACAGAATAAATACACACAGAATAGTCACAGTCTACATTTTATCTTGTCGTTGTTTAATCAGTTGGTACCTAATTAGTGTTATTTGGGCATGATATCTCTATTTTAAAATTAAATAATATCGATATAGCTGTATTGCATCTTCATCTTTATTAGCATCTTCTTTTTCAAGTAGTCAAGTACTTTAATCAACATTCGTATCATTCATAAAGAAGCGTTTATTCTTTCTCTGCATAGTCCCTAGGGAATCTCTCACGCTTTCTACATCTCATAATGTAATTACCAACAATTTATATATACTAGAACACGTCGTGAACTTCCATAAACAGAAAATGTTCCAGCTTTCAACAAGAACAATAAAATCTTTGTACAAACATTTATTTATACCGAACTTCATCGTTCGAATTTTATGAAAAATCACCGCGGGTGTGAGCGAGGGTTCGTTGGTACCACAGAGCGAATAAGGAAGTTCCAAGATAAAGTGGTCTTTTTTATCAACGACTGTAGAGTCAAATTGCTGGCTTTTCAGAGAATTCAAATGATGGAAAAGAAAAAATCCTAATTATAGACCCATATATTAATTACTGCTGATAAGAGCAAAAAATCTGAACTAGGGACCTTTTCCCAATTTTAACTGTGCCATAGATTCCGATATTGTTTTCAGAAAACACATACAAAATATTCATATTTTATTAGTGGTAATCCGTTGGCATATTTAAGAAATAAGACTGTTGACTGTTGCCGCTTCCATTCTAAATCAGTCGTGAGGTGACTCATTCAACAAGGAAAATAAGTATAAAATTCCACGCTAATCTAGTAACTTAAGATATATACAAGTCACTCAGCTGTTTATCAACAGCAAGTTATACGAACGATGGAGGAAAACAACTTGATATTATGCAACAAACCGGTTACTTGTCTTGACACATTTGCACATATTGCAAAGTACCTTCGAAGCATAGTTGTAGAGATCTAAGACAAATATTAAAAACATTATGTAGGTATCAACATGAATGAAATAAAAAGGAAAATACTTGGAATAAAGCTTCGTGCAGACCAGCGCGACGCGACGGCGTGACGTGACACCGCTTATTGTTATACCGTGAAGTATTCTTAGAAATTGTATTGTTCGATTCGCGTCGCGCCGTCGCGTTGCACTAGTCTGCACGAGGCTTAATGCTGAATACAACTATTAATTTCCGTTAGGATTTTATGCAGTTGAATCATAGATAGGAATTTGAATGGCTTCATAAATATTATAGGTATTATTTACTAGTTTCTAGGCATAATAAATTATGATGATGATAGAAACCTAAACGATTATCTTTGACCTAATGCGAGTAGTTG
The DNA here is from genome assembly GCA_949128155.2 of Xanthia icteritia. NCBI lineage: Eukaryota > Metazoa > Arthropoda > Insecta > Lepidoptera > Noctuidae > Xanthia > Xanthia icteritia. The sequence continues at coordinate 5,073,348 of OX421942.2, read as the reverse complement.
ACTCTAATTTGTGGCACTGATCCTACTTGAGGTCATAGTCGTAAATAATGAATGATCATACTCTTAAATTGGAATAAAACGTAAACGTAATTGTATAAAACGAAAAATATTGATCGTTAATCCAATAAAAACACACTGTTTGGCGCTTCCTTGAATCTTAGATTAGAAGAAGAAGCGATACGCATAAATGTGAAGACAATTACAATAAAGTAGATAAATACATAATCTTAGCTACATGAAACACACAATTTTACCCTCAAACGTTTGCTTGTAATTAAGCAATTACACAAGTTACACGAGAATAATGATTAAGAATTTATTAAAGATGTTGAACAAGAAATATGCCACTGAAAGCTAATAATTTATATAACAGGCAGCGCATATTGCCTTTTGTTGCCAACAGGTTACATCTTGGCAAAACTTGGAAGTTGGATTAAAGTTAAGGTTTTTGAAGATACTCGTTTTGTTAGTGATTTAAACGACGTGGTACTCAAAGATCTTAAAGTAAATATGATTGATATATGTACCTAATCAGCTGGTTTGAATTTGTAGCATTAGGTACAGTCAGAAGTAGTATTAGGTAGTCTTAACAAAATGTCACATATATTTGCCGTCATATATTAATGGATGAATCATGCAATCAGATATTATTGCCGAGCTGTTCATAGTAATATTGTATTTGTGCTCGTGACTGTACTGGCAATACAATTTACTGACTAAAGATCGATATAAAACTTCAATGCCTAGTATTTGTTTTTTTAACAGAAACAAGTACATGGACAAACAAAGATTATGTCGAATAATATATTGATTGAAATGCTAACGACCTTACCTAAGCAAGTAGAATTAACCACTTGCAATACGGTATGAAGAAGAACATAGTAAAATAAACTGCGTCAAACGCGCTTTCAAGCGCTGCACTTAACTTTAACATCGCGTAAACCTCGGCTCGTTAAAAGCGAAGCATGAAAATAATACAACCTTATTGCCATCGTGGGGACAACTCCCTTTAATGACGGAGTTAACCGTTTACTTATTCCCCTAATTACCATCTTATAAATCATTTTTATCGCACTCCTTGAGCCATTATACAAAATTTTGGTTGGTCTTGAATTCTTTGCTTTGAAAGAATTGTTTTAAAATACTTTCAACAATGAGCTATGTTAATTAGGCATTATTTTCTGACAGATTTGGGCACTTTATTTCCTCTGTAATGTGATGGATGGTGGTAATTTGGGCAATGCGAGGTTTCTGCTCTGCGTGGGGAAAGAAATAATCTTACCTGTAATATCGGCAGTTTGTTTTCCCGCCAACGGTATAAAAGGTTATGCTCGTAAACGTCCTGGCAGCCAGCCACAGCCTAATACATTATTGCAATTTTAGAACCTCACATATTCTTGTAAAAATATGGAAAATCTGGAAAACTTAGAGTTCATATCCTATGTTTGTGATTAAGTAATGTAATTTCTTTGTGATCTATTTAAGTTACACTGAAAGCTATGCAGTTTGCACCGTTGACCACTCAGCAACATTTGAATTTGTTTTTAAGACGAGGAATTTCCATAATGGGATCCCTCTGAATACTTTTTATGAATGAAAACAGTATTCATGAGGAGCAACGTCCAGAGCCTCACGCTTTATGCAGTGAAACTTTTGATCTGAAAAAGGAACTAATGGTTTAAGATTTATTTCCAGGCTTGAACGTTCTCATTCTTAAAACGTCCTCCTGACAGACCCAGGCAACGTCTTTTTTAAATCCACAACAGGGAAGCTCATGGCCTTCATCTTCCTGATGTAAGTGGTGATCAGGCCGAAGGTGGAAGCGAGTTTCACCCGGAATCCTCAACCACAGAGGAACTGGCTATCTTACCTCTAACTGCCGAAACACAACAATGCTGTCAACATTGTTGTTATGGCGACAGACTTAGAAAACATGGTGGTAGCTAGCCCGGTGGACTTAGAACAATTCAAGCCTTACCACCAACCAAACCGAGCAGAAAATTTGCCCCCGCTGGGAATCGAGCCCGGGACTTCTGGGTCTGAGACAGGTGGTCTTACCGCTAGACCACAGACGCGGTTGAACCTTACTAAAGTCCAATCTTTAAACCGAGTAAACGGAGCTACCGCACCGTATATAGGATCCTCCTCATTTCGGCCATTGGGTCCTAACCCCAACATCCCAAAATGCCGAAATAGCTCTTATACTCGTAAATTAACTCCATGTCGTCACTCATACATGTCGGTAATTTCGGTCGGGGAAAATGAGCAGCCTTTCAGTTCCTGCTATAGATAATAACGAGAGTACACGTAGAAATGTTTTCTTGAAGAGAATTCCTTCGTTAGCAGCCGTTCATTTTCTAGCCACCTAGAAGTTATGAGCTCCTGGTACCTACGCCTAGTTAGTTTGCTTATTTTCCTGGTGATAATAGAATTTCACCGAGGAAGGTAATTTAGACCGTGACCATGTTTATGTATTGTGTTCGTTCTCGACAGTAATGGTTTCGGTCTAATGGAAACATTGTCCTTAATTTTAGTTTGGATATTGACAGATATCCATATACTATTTCTTGGTACGTTCTAATTCAGTGAAGGACTAAATCTATACAAAAAAAAAAGTTATATAATTAATAAAAATTATACTAAAAAGGTGTAAACAAGACATCACAGACAGAGAAATTAAAAATCCGGAGTCACACGTGTTATGGCACAAATCGAACAGATTACGTTTGACTCCGGATTTTTAATTTGTGTGTCTGTGATATCTTTTTTAGGTGCTGCGCAGACGACAGACAGTGAAAATAGAACTTAAGCAGTTATATGCAGTAACGCATACGACGCGCAATAAGTCCGGCGCACAAAAAATCCGTGTCATTCTGGCAGATCGCGCCGCGCCGCGCCGCACGCGAAAAAAATACGGCGTACACTTTTAGCATGCAATCTGCACTCGTTAGTGGGGGGAGTAACGTACGCGGTATAATACCATGGCGCTAGAGATCTATGTCAGTCAGTGTATGTCAGTCTTTCTTCCGAACCAATGCACTTCCTCATTGTTGTTTCCGAATGTGTCAAAGCAGGGCTTAAAATGAATAGCAGCTCATTAAATGTAGCCACAGACATTTTATAACATTTGTAAAATTTGTCCGGATATTGTTTTAGAGTTGAATGTTTAATATGGAACTGTCCTTTCAGTAATCTCTGCGAAACTATAGGATGTACCTAAAATTATCTATTTCTTCTTCTTTTTCTGTACATCGCAATCTCTGCATTTCCATAGCGTCTACGTCCCTACAGTTCTGCCGGCAGAATGATCGAAGATGTGCGTCGTGTGCGTTTTGTCTCCGTAAAATCCGCGACGGACTTTTTGTATGCCAAGCAGACATTTTGTGCGCCACAGACTCGATCGCACAAAAAGTATGTGTGTCTGCGCTGCACCATATACTTTTTTTTAGTTCATGTCCTCTAGAGGGCGCCATATTTGTTTCATCACATAGCCTATCGGACGATCAAGACGCTTCCAACGATACCTCATTTGTCAAATTATGAGGGAACAGATGAACATACATACATACAAACCGGTAAAAATCATAATCCTCCTTTTTGCTTCGCCGTAGTTGGGTAAAAATGAAAGCCAAATTCACAGTCCGACATCACGAATAACCGCTTTCAAGATTATCAAATGAACACAGAATATTATAAGCATAGAAAAAACAGTCTTAAGACACAATATTAGGCTTATAAAGTACCATTGAGTCTCCAAGCTCAGCTATACTGTGCGCTTTGAGTCTTTAATCTTATGCTAAGTACTATCTCACTCTTAGAGCAGGTTTATAAACCGTATATATCGCATAACTAAGTTACTTTGAATAGGATTTGCGTCTTCGTGCGAAGAGGAATTAGAAATTGAAGGGAAGGAGGATTTAATACTTAATGCAGTAATTGTATGATGTGGTGCAGGTTCTGAGATAGATTCTGTAGTCTGTGTGTGGCTTCAATGAGCACTTCTGTTTTTTTTTTACTCGGCCAAATATCTGTCATTTGTCTTCAACGCTGCCTTTTTTCACCCCAGTGATTCCTGGGCTTGACTTGGCTATGATGCTCGTCTGCAAATACTTGGCATTTACCCACTGAGCGAATTATCTGTTCTATCTATTCGGCTGCATGTCTGTAACTTACAATAAATAAATCTTAGATTTAGGACTACCAAACAAAAAACCGTGTCGAGATGACCCAGTGGTTAAGGCCTCACCTCTTATGCGCGAAGTTGTGGGTTCAAATCCAGGCAAGTACCAAGGTGACTTAACATAACATCACTTCTTGTTTCCCCCAGGGGTAGGCAGAGGAGTACCCATGGTACACCCACATTCACCAATGTACTTTCTGAGTTTATCTTGGACATTACTAACATTTGTGAAGGAACACATCGTGAGGAAACCTGTAATTTATAAGTCTGAAATCGCCAATCCGTCTTGCGCAAGTGTGGTGATCAATGCTCGTGCCTTCTCTGAACAAGAAGAGGCCTTTGCCGTGGGACAATAATAGGCTGATATTATTGAATAAAAAACTAAGGCAAGCCTTAAATAGATAATTATGGAGACTTTGAACCCCACTACGTAGGTACTATTCATCGATGTTGGTTTTCATCCTTTTGATAGAAATGTTCTCACCACAAACTAGTTCAAAATGATATACCAACGAGTATTTCCCTGACAGAAATTCCAACAGCGCTAGCCTCAAAAAGTAATCTATTTCACTTTTACATGGACCAACTGGATCGTTAGTGGTATTTGCGGTAGGAACCCCTGCTATCTGCTAGCACAGACTCAAAATACCTGCTTGATAAATTTAAGGACTTACCTTATAAAAATACCTAATAGCCTGTGACTTTACTGTCCTACTGCAAGGAACTTCGTCTTTCTGACTAACCGACTCCTTGACGATTCAAAAGTGCCTATTAATGGTTTATTGAAATAAATCCTTTGAGTTGAGTTGAGTCAAGACAAAGAAAATTTCATTGTTTCGTGTGGTATGGTCGAGATTAACCTCCAAACTATGATGACGTCAAAAAACCCCTGACAGTCTTTTGAACTTCGAATTTGGTGCTAACGCGAGTAACAGGTGATCTTAAGCTTCGACAAAAAAATTGGCCCCCTCTTTTATCAATCGAATGATGGTTGGTCTGTACAATTTTTTTTGTCTGTGAAACTAATTAATAAGGCAATCCATTATCTTATAGGTGCTAATGAAAATCGATTACAACGTGTGCGAATAAATGTCACTGTAAAATAGTGAGAACCGTTAGTTTATAATTTGTCGGTATTATTTCCGTTAGATTATAAACTGTCGAAAAATTGTGAACTGGGTGAAATGATTAGGTTAGAACTGTGACCAACGCGTGCGAGTCGAGCGAGCGAAGCGAGCGGGCCGTGGTTGCAGCCGGCGAGTGCTACTTCCAAGTTGCTCGCAGCTAGGCAGGCTATTTAGTATATTTAAGCGCAAGTTGTGTGACGTCGCAAGCAAGTTTGATACTAGTTCACAATTTGTCGCTTTCCCGTGCATAGAATATAAACTATCAAAAATAATGCGTTAAATTGTAAATGGTTTGTTGCAGTTCACAATTGTTCGACAGTTTAAAGGAAATAATATCTACCGATAGATTATAAACTAACGAAGTTCATCATTATACGGTGACACATACATATTATACATGACGTGTTTATAATGATGTTCGTGGACAATACTCACGCACACTACGACATATATATTGTTTCCATGAACGGCAATTATGTTATTATTTAGTATGTACATGCTATGTAATTCTGTTAGTATACGAGTACAGTGTACAACATCTACGACTTCTACGAGCATCTTAGAGCCAAAAGACCCTAAATGATCATAAAATCAACCTTTAACTTTCCCCTAGTAGTTCATCACACGGTCCCAGTGCGAGTAAGATATAAGTATACATCTCTTATTTCTAAAAGGATCTATTCTTTTTCGAGAATTGTACTTTAAACGATTCACCATTTTTTACCATGGAGAAATCAAAGAATTCAAAATTCATCAACGCTTTTTAGTGCCACATTGAACGGCAATTATGTTATTATTTAGTATGTACAAGTACATACTATGTAATTCTGTTAGTATACGAACACAGTGTACAAGCTGGTGATTGTAAGATCAACGACTTCTACGAGCATCTTAGAGCCAAAAGACCCTAAATGCTCATAAAATCAACTTTTAGCTTTCCCTTGGTAGTCCATCACACGGTCCCAGTGCGAGTAAAATATAATCTATTATTTTTCGAGAATTTTGCTTTAAACGATTCACCATTTTTTACCATGGAGAAATCAAAGAATTCAAAATTCGTCGAGACTTTTTTGTGCCACATTGCTAAACTTATAAATAAACTACAAATAAACAGCCTATAATTTATACTATTCTAATATATACATGCAATTCTAGTAACTACTTCTACATAGTGACCGGTATGGTTATGTCAAGGTCCCCGACATCCAATTGACGTGATTGGCGCGGCAAGGCGCAGCCGCACTCAATTGAACGACAGGATGCACCGATGCAGTTTTATTTTCACACCTTTTAACAAACAACAATAACGAACAGCTAGTTTTTTTTATATAGCTGAGAGATTGGTTACGATTATTGAAAAATGATTTGTTCATTTTTTTTGTATGGACGTAGTTATCAGAAAGCCAGGCAATTATTAAATGCGTAGTGTCTATCTATAAGGGATCTGGGGCCTTATTATGAATTATCATTATTCCACTGCGAAAAAAGAATGGTGCTAGCGGCCTTGTATAGCTCCGTCTCTCACTCACACTGGAATAATGGTGGCATTAATACGTCATAATAAGCCCCTAGATAACTAAAGAAACAATAGATCGCTTAGTTTAAATTTTAAGCGCACTGTGACATTATTCAAAGCAAATCAACCAATAGTGTTTGTTTAAGGTGACATACATAGGTCAAAACAAATCATATCCAAAAGTGGTGCCAAGACTTTGTGTTTGTTTTAGCATCATCGTTCATCGTTTGTTTTAGTTAGCTCTTGTGGTCAAATACTTGAAGTACATTCACGAGTATGTATTACTATACCTTGGCAATAATATCTTGATTTCATGATTCATCCGTGGCTAATAATATAATGTGATCATTTGACACAAATGATCACATATTTTCCTTATGATGCTATTTAGCGATAAGTCGTACATTAGTGGCTAGGTATAACTACGCTACATAATAGAGAACCGCAGACCTGAAGTTATCCCGCAAATTGGCCGCAACGCAATAATCCCACCACAGCACTGATGAAGCCACAAATGGAAAAATAAATTCACTGTAGTCAAGATACAGGGTGTCAAAGTCCATCCATCCAAAACTAAATTGCTGGGAATTAGCCAGTGTAGGTTTTTCCATTCTAGTCTTTCTAATGCTAAATCTTTTAGCTATTTGAAGTCTTTTCGTTCGCTATTTACTTCAATTGATCCTCGTACCTTTTTGGTCTTCCTCTACATATCTCTTTACTTTGCCTCTATTTTCCCTTTTACTTGACGTGCTTGACAATGGAATTAGTGACAACACTGACAGCACTATATTTTAATCAGTTTGAAACAGCATACGGCTGATCAATCTCGTGACGTCATCCCTTTCGTTTACAATACAGCTGGCCAATCCAGTGAAATGTACTAGCTCATCAATGATCTTAAAATTCATTTCGATGTGTGACGTCAAAATGTTTGCTGCAATGCCTATTACAATATCTTTGCCAGTAAATCAAGAGTGTGGCAGGCTTAAAACCAATTTATTAACGATAATAGCCAACCATCGGTGACTGCGCCATTGAGAGGTCAAATTCAAATTATACCCCGATGAACTATCGCTCGAAACTACTTTCAGTATAATGGCGTTTAACGAAAATAGAAGTTGTTAATAGGCATTTTTGGGGTTGTTCAAATTAATTATTTTTGTAGGTACCGAAAACTTAATAGTTTAGTACCTACAAAAACAATTCTTAATAATTCTTTCACCACGACCTAGATTACTAGGTCTATAGGTCTAGGTAAAGTGGTCTGTGTAGTATCTTGCGGGGTCCAACATTCATGATTCATGTTCAAACATAACATTACCAATTTATCTTCCTTAATGAAGATAACACTGACAACGTTATGAACATACGTGGTCTTAATACCATAGTGATAATTCGCAGTAACTAAGTAGATGATAAAGTATGTTACTGAACATTCTTTGTAGGTAAGTACATAATTTTATTAGGACACTTTTGCTCTGCCCTGTGTTACTGTAATAGACAGCCTGGTATTTTTCAGGCTGGCATTTTTACTTACCTTATTAGTCTTTTGGCTGTCTTTAATGAGAACACAGCTTCACTATTCAAAAAAAAAATATCTTGTTCTGTTGACTAACATGGCTTACCCTTTTTTTTAATTTTTTGGGTGGTAAATTATCAAATAACTTCTCCCGCTCTGGGTGGAGCGGGAGGGCGTGTCAGACTCTTACTGACTAAAACCCACCCGTGTTCCTTCCGTTGCCTGTACGTTGCCAGGGGCCACGGTATCCCTTTCGGACTTTCCCGCAAAACATGGCTTACCCCACGTCCAATTTAAAAGCGATCGTCGCGTTAATACAGGATCGTTCGAACGTTTTTTTTCAGTGAACCTGAACCCGTGGTCGACATACATAATAAGATATTGAACATTCTTTGAAGGTACATAATATTATTAAGAGACCTTTGCCTGCCCTGTAGCACTGTTATATAGATAGCCTGGTTTCAGGCTGATATTGTTACTTATCTTATTAGTCTTTTGGCTATCCTTAATGAGAACAAGGCCAAAAAAATATCTTATTCTGTCGATTAAGATGGCTTACCCCGTGTCTAATTTAAAAGCGATCGTCGTCGCGTGAATACAGGATCGTTTGAACTTTTTTTTTGTGAAACTGAACCCGTACCGACATAGGGCGCCTTCCGGTTTTCCGAAAAAAAAGTGACTTATGCACGCGACCGATCGCGTATTCGCACGACGATCGCTTTTAAATAGGACGCCGCCTAAGATATTGTTTATTTATACGTGTATTTTTAGTTATTGGGTCTGTCTCTCCTACCTTTGGGTTAGCCTGCCAATAAATGTCGACAGGTCCCCTTATCACAAACCTACATTCTGCAAACTACGGAAATGACTTACGGGGCAAACAAAGTGTCAGAAGTTCACTGCCAATAAGCAAAAAGCACTTTGGATAGCAAACGTAAGACTTATAAATAATATTCTGCTGATAATACATACAATATTCATGAAGGTGAACGTTGAACGAGGGTTATAAGCCAGGAATGGAAAGAGGAATTCTCTTCAGTTTTCTTTTTTTTTTACTGTTTCAATTCATTGCTTTTCTGAGGGTATATGTACAGTGTAAAGATACTTTCATGGTGATAACTTTGATGAATACTCTTTTTTTATTAGGACCTTTGTTATGCAGCAGCGTGTTAGTATGATTTTATATTTTTTGAGTTTAACATGAGTTTTTGTGTTAAAGTCAAAAATGGCTAGATGTGGCTCAAAAGACATTTGCAACGTCTTTTAATCTATAATATGTCTGCGTTCATCTAGTGGTGCTGAGATCTTAACGTAGCTATTTTTTTTTTGAATATGGGAAAAGAAAAGTTTTTATTTAAATTTGATTTACTTACCTCAATGTTTTCCCATTATTATCTCTATTCGTGAGCAGTCTAGTCTAGTGGTGTGACCGTCAGACTGCCAAGTCATAAGTCTCGAGTTTGAACCAAAGGCACGCAACTCTGACTTTCGAATTCATGTGCGTATTGTATAATTATCACTTGTTTCCAAAACGGTGCAGGAAAACATTTTGAACCAACCGGTATGCCGCCGGTCAGAGGCCCATGGGAAGCCCTAAAACTTTGATACAGTCTAAGCGTGAAGATGAAGAACGATAAAAGTGCTAAAATAAAATCCTGTGACTGCACAAAATAAAGCAAAGCAGGAAACTCCAGCACTTCTATCGCTCAACACTGCAAAAAATCTTGGCACCCGTAAAGCATGGCAACATTATAGCAGATCAGTGTCACGGAAATGAAGATGCTGCACTGCAGTGGCCCGATTAGATCGGATACGAATCGAGCACATCCGTGACGGTGTCCGGACATGTGATAAAAAGAGCCGCTCATTGGGTAATGATAGAGGAGCTGAAGCTATCAATGGTGGAAGAATTTATTAGGAGAAATATGGGCCAAACGATCCTGTTGTGAACTTTTCCCACAAAAGACGGTTATTCCCGTATTTTTTGAAAATATAATCCAACATTTTTGACACGTTTTGTATACTGAATGTCATAAAGATAAGATAGATTCAAACGTTTTTAAATTAGCCTTTAGCGGAATTAGCCTTCAAATAAATTCAAAATTAGATTAGAAATTGTATGTAAATGTTGTCTTAAATGTAACAGATAAGTCAACCAAAACTTATAAGAAGTTAATCAGAAACCGGCCATAAATAAGAAGCTTAACAAGCAAAGTAAAATGAAGACGGAAACAAAACAGAGGCTTACTTTGGCTTACAGTGCAAGAAAAGCATTCAGCATTCTGAGGTGACTTGAGAAGGATGCAGTTCAATCGAAACTAAGGGCAAATTTCACCAATGAAACTGAACGCGATCAGAACTTCTTAACTGCCTTCAAGAGCCGTCAGTGTCATCATTGTTGTGGAATATTGTCTCTGTCAGCTCTTGGTTTAGATGAAATTCGCCCTCGCTCGATAGCCCTAATTCCCTTATTTCATCTAAAAGAATAAAGTTACAATAGTTTAGATTATTCACTGCTACACAATCATACACAACCATTTGTTAAACCAACGATAAGTAGCAAAATAAAACTTTACACGCACTAGTTTGTGAGTGAGCAAGTTACTTTAAAAATCATGTTCTTCAAAGACTTTCCTTTCAAAACCTTTTCTTTTGCAACTAGAAATGAAATAACTTTTGCGGAATATATCGTGTTTCATTCATACATTTTACATTTTCCGAACACTGCCGCGCTCACGTACGTAGGCGGACTTCTCAAGTTTCCAAGACTTTTTGCCTATATTATTGCCTACTCTAGTGCATTTGCAGTTTTGAACTTAACTTTTGACATGAGTCAAAGAGTTTATTTGCGGACTCGCGTTTGGTCGTTTAGATCACACTATCTTTTCTTTTTTTTATCATGGAAATGGTATTTATTATGTAGTTGAAGATTTATGAGAAGGAGATTACAAAACACCGTACTAGGTACTGCTTTTGTTAGTTTAGACTTCCTTACCTCAGTCGTGCCTCGGAAAGCACGTTAAGCCGTTGTTCCGGCTGTCATTCGTAGATCTTTGACAGTCATTACAGGTAATTAGAAGCCCGATAGTCTTGACAACCAGTCTTACCAAGGAGTACCGTGTTACCCAGTAACTGGGCTATGGAGGTTAGATAGGCAGTCACTCCAAGTAAAATTTATAGTTAAGGTTTAAAGTTGGACTGGAAGCCGACCCCAATGTAGTTGGGAAAGGATAGGCAGATTGATTGATCTCAGCTGTTATCTACATTTATAGTAGAACTAGCAAACGCCTCTAGTTCTCTTGTTTGAAGCAGTCTTCTATTCTCGCGCCAATAGGATGATTACTAATATTTTGTTGTCCGTCAGATTGAATACTAAAAAATATTGGACACGTATTTTTTTTTTTTTACATAATCAAAAGATCACGGACGTCACACCTTGGTAGATTTTATACTGAGTTGTGGCGTAGCAAGCCCCCACTCCCCGACTTTAATGCGTTTTATCTAAATATATTTTGATTAATATGATAAAGCAAAAAATATGGGTCTAATATTTTATTATTATCTGACTGACGGACTAAATAGAATTTCTTTTTTTTACCCAGGCTCCTATGTACCTATTTAAAATAAACGAACCCAAGTGTAAAATTTTACCTCGCACGATAATGTCATTTTTACCCAAATAAGCACTCGGTAGCATAATTTGCACAGTGCCGACTTTGCAAATGACAGCAATTTAAATATTGCTTCAGCTTTTTCTCACAATGCGGTGTCATTAAACTGTAATTGTCTCGAGATAATTTCATATGTACAAAATAATGGTTATGCATTGTTATGTCTAGTAATGGTATGAATTGTCATTGAATGCAAGTAGCTACTTAAATGGGTAAGCAAGAATTGCCATGACATTTCCATAAGTAGACATTGAAAAGAAAAATTCTTCTGTTTTCAGATCGCAATAATACCAGCCTATTATTGTCCTACTGCCTCTTCTCATACTGAGAAGGCACGAGCATTGATCACCGCGCTTGCTCAATACGGTTTGGTAAATTCAGACCTATATTAATACTATAAGTCCAGGTTCCGTTTTTTTTTTTGTGCTTGTAATTATCAAATAACTTCTCCCGCTCTGGGCTGAGCGGGAGGGCGTGTCAGACTCTTACTGACTAAAAGCCACCCGTGTTCCTTCAGTTGCCTGTACGTTGCTAGGGACCACGGTATCCCTTTCGGACTTTCCCGCAACCCCGGCAGGTATCGGCCCTGTCGGACCCCTTCATTTGCTGACATCTCTTTGAGCCGCGCGTGGAACACAACGCGCCGTCGACCGGGTCCTTATCGGACGGCGAGCTACCAATTGCTCACCGTCCGCAGGCCCGCGCCTACGGTGGCTGGGAATCGGCTCTTGATTCTCGACGCCCAGGGCGTCTCCCTGTTAAGGTTTGGACACCAAAGGAAAGACCGTTCTAAGGATTTCAATAATACGTTTATTATCCTTTTCTTTATATATAGGAAGGTGTGTTTTACTAGTATTATGTGAGATCCCTCACGATGTTTTCCTTCGCCGCTGGCAGTAATGTCCAACGTAAATTCAGAAATTACATGTCAATTGAAAAGTCGCATTGGTTACTGCCAGGATTTTTTTAATTCACGCAACATTAGTCTGAAAAGAAATTCTTCTTTCTTCTATCGTTATAATTACTTCAAGCAATCTGCCTAGCTTTTTGCCAACTATGTTGGGGTCGACTTCCAGTCTATCCGGATGCAACTGAATACCGTATTTTATATGGAGCGACTGCCTATCTTACCTCCACAACCCAGTAACTGGGTAATACGATACCCCTTGGTAAGACTGGTTGTCAGACTTTCCGGCTCTGACGACCCGTAACGACTGTCAAAGATCCACGAATGACAGCCGGGACCAACGGCTTGGCACGGAGGAGTCTCGGTATATAAAGATGGTCACCCATCCACAGACCAACCCCGGCAAGCGTAGCTTAACCTGATGGATCGACCCATGCGGCTGTTATTATTTAGCTACGAGCTCCTCGTTATAGTTACTTATAACCTGTAAATGACAAATGCTAACAAATGTCAACGTTATAATTACTTATATAACTTTTAATGAATTATAGAAAATAAAAAACGTAGTAAACGTCGAAAGGATGGGATATGCACCTTGCCGCGAGTACGCTCAGCTTTTGTAAAGAGATTTTTTCATTTTCTTGGACCGTTCCTATATAATAAAATAAACGAAGAGTGTCATATCTATGGACTACCGTATTACAAATGCAAAAAGATTGTGCAGTTTTACCTCCAAAATAAGTCATATGACGAAACAGAAAAATTCTTATCATAAACAACATGGACAAGCAAACACACACTACACACACATACACACACATACCCACGCGCACAATCTCTCACACACACACACACTCACACACACACACACACACACACACAAAATTACCTTAAATTAAAAATATGTCATTTTCACGTTTAATAAAATGTATCTTAAACTTAGCAGTAACATCAGAAGCACTATGTAACCTTTACGTCATTACACCTTAGGGGACCGGACTGCTTCTCCTTAACACAGATTTTTATAACCTAGCTAGGAGAGCAGTGCTCACCCACACGTTTGTAGATATAGTAATTATTTTTTAAAACTGTTTTTAATTATTTTTTTGTAACGTGTACTACAATGCTTTGTCTTTGAATAAATAAATAAATAAATAAATGACAAATGCTGTCCTATAGTTACATTTACGGTTGCGATAATTTAGATAGGTAACTTTCCTAACGGTTATTAACAAAATAGACGTACATAAACATTTCATCTTGTTCAGAAATCCGAATACACGATATTTAGACAGTTATAATCCTAAATCCAAATAATAATTTCATGTTCAAACAAACTTTATCAATAGCTAACAACAAATTTCGCACAATTTGTAATCATATTAAAATAATTCGTTAACGAAGGGTCCACAACTGAAATGTCAGGAGTTACAGCGATAATAATTGTTCGAAATAATTCGTCCCGTTTGTTCGAAAGTTTCACAGTCGGTCGGCGAAATAAATTAAAAAGCGGTGTCTTGACTTGGCAGGTTTGTTTGTGGGGAGGTATAGTAATAATAAGTTTATATGAGTATCATTTTTTTTTATGGTTCTTAACCTCAAAAGGAAAAACGGATCCCTTAAAGGATCACTCGTGTGTCTGTCTGTCTGTCCGTCTGTTACAGCCAATTTGCTCCGAATTTAATGGACCGATTAAGTTGAAATTTGATACACATATATATTTCTGTGAACCAAATACGTACGTGTAACGTAAATAAACAAATTTTGAATGTGGGTGTCACTTTTGGGGACAAACAAGAAAATTAAAAAAAAAGTTTTGCTAACTGTACCGTGTGACATATTAAATGAAAGGGCTTGTTGCGAGGATCTCAAAGGTATTTTTATATAATTTTAAAATGAATATCTTTAAAGATATTTAAGAAAATATATGAAAATTGAACATTCCCCCCATTATCCCCGAAACTACTGAACCTAAATTTTGAAAAAACTACAATGAATGGTTCTTTACTCATAGATTACAAGAAAACCTATAAGTAGTCTATGGTCTTAAAATAACATGCTAAATCTCTCAATATTGTGCGTACAAAGTTACAATTGCAGTTGGAATGTGTGGGAGAACATGTTTTTCAACTACAATGTTCTTGGAGTAAATTTATCCCAACTACGGAACCCTTGACACGCATTTGGCCGGTTTTTTTAATGTTATCCTGCATGTATTTTATAAAATGTTTCAGCGAATATGTATATCTTACCTTATCTTACCTACATGTACACTTTATATTAATTTATATAGCATCTTCTTTCATACTAATTTAATTTCCGGAAAAAAAAAGATTGTTCGAAGAAAGAGCGCAATTACGTTTTCGTACTTATTATTTTCTTTATCAATTAAGTGCTGCAAAGTTATTTGAATCTTAAATTATCTATTATTATGGCTTCCCTTCCATCTTTCAATTTATCTCTCTCTTTTACAATTAGAGCCCAATCCTTCAGGTAGGAGTCTAACTTGCCACGCCATCTCCTTCTGGGCCAACTGCGTCGCCGGTTCCAGATGTTCGGAACCCAATCTGTGGCTAATTTCGCCCAATCCTGATGCGACATGCGGCTCCCTATGACATTTGGCATATAGGCACATGGCACAAACACATTGTTTACGAAGAAGATATTACTTAATGTTTTTTTTCAACCATCGCGCGTGCTAAGCCCCGTACAAGAAACAAAATCAAATAAATTACCTAAATAATTGCTAAGACAGGTAGTTTAAAAGAAAAACATCATGACGATAGCTATAATTAAAACGGTATCTATTACCCCTACGTCACAGATTAGTACATTTAAATAAAAAGCGACTCTTGCGACTACACAATAAAGTGCAATTCAGCTCGCACAGCGCTAATTACCTACAGTTATATTCACTTAGAAATTGCTTCTTTCTATCACGTAACTCTTATATTATCTTCTGACTATGGTACGCCCGCTGAATTGGCCCGACAAGACGAGCCCGCCGCGTACCTACTTGTGGCTTCATATCTAAAATGCGGAGTGCGCCTTTTGTACTATTCTGTGCCAACGTGCTTACAATAATACGCCTCAAATTAAATGTCACACGATTTGCATTCAACAAGAGATCCGAAGCTGTTGGGGTGTCAACAAAGAACAGAGAAAGTTAAACAGAAAGTAATTACCAACACATTTAATTTGCCTTTAATTAAAACTGAAGCTGATAGACATAACGCTAAGGGAAGAATCCTCTAAAAAATGTTGGATTTTTATTATTTTGTGTACGTCACCGTATGATCGTTAGTTTATAATTGTCTCGCTTTTCATGGTTTTCTCCCAGCGCATACCCTCCCAACCAGGGGCAAAAATTGCCTGGACCATATTTTTCTGAGAACAAGGACGCCCGCACTCACATTTGTCTATGAGTCTTCGGTTACTGATCATGGTTCCTCACTACTTTGTCTGGATAGCAAACGTATCCCTGTCACCACTACGTCTACCATAACAAAAATTGATTATGAGGCACTAGGTGCATCAATCTCAAACATAGACTTTGACCCTATTCTCACTACAACAGACGCAAACACCGCTACCGACAAATTAATTGAGACACTGACTTCAGCCATAGTGGAACACACTGTAATTAAAAAGGTGGTTGCAAAACGGAAGATTCTTAAGCCCTGGATAACTCCCGGTTTGTTACGGTGCATGAGAAACAGAGATGCCATGCACAGAATCCTCAAGCAGTCTCCAAATAACGAAACATTAAATATAACCTACAAACGATACAGAAACTTCTGTACAAAAGTCCTTAAAAAGGCGAAGAGGCTCTTCGATGCGGAAGAACTCAGCAAAGCAAGCAATAACCCAAAATCACTCTGGGATACCATAAAAAGAATAACAAACACCACAAAAACTACACACTCATCCTCGCAATTGCTATCCTCATCACCCACACCCACACAGTCATGCAACAATGTGAATTCCTTTTTTGTCAATATAGGCAAGAAACTTGCAGATGACGTTATACAAACAAGGCCCTCACAACAACCACCTGTCCCACAAAACAGTTCTTTATCAACCTCATCCTTTGTCTTGGAAAAAACTGACCCAGAAGAAATTGTATCTATTATTAATTCACTGCGACCAAACGCTGCTACTGGTTGGGATGGTATCTCACCTACAATATTAAAGAAATTTTCCACCACTCTTGCGCCTATTTTATGCCATATATTCAATATTTGTTTTGAAACAGCTGTTTTTCCAACTTCTTTTAAAAAGGCAATAATTTATCCAATCTTCAAGGGGGGTGACGGAGCTCTGCCGAATAACTATCGCCCTATAGCTGTTTTAAGTTCTTTATCCAAAGTTCTTGAACGCTTGATAAACAAAAGATTGGTTGGTTACCTGGAGCATTGTAAGATAATCTCAGAACTACAATATGGCTTTCGCAAAAATAAGTCAACCTGCGACGCAGTCCATGACCTTACCAATTTTGTCATAGATCATATGAATAAAAATAAAAAAGTCCTTACAATATTCCTTGATCTCGCGAAAGCGTTCGACACTGTTCCCGTCTCCACACTCTTAATCAAACTTGAGAAAATAGGCGTCAGGGGGATACAACTGGATCTTTTCCAAAGTTACCTCTCAAATCGTTCGCAAAAAGTCAGGATCGATGGCTATGACAGCGAGGAGCTTTCTATTCACCATGGGGTGCCACAAGGAAGCATTTTGGGCCCCACTCTTTTCTTAATCTTTATTAATGACCTGTGTGATCTCAAAATCGATAATGCAAGGGTAATATCTTTTGCAGATGACACCGCAATAACCTTCACCGCAGATTCCTGGTCACAACTCGAGCATCTTGCTCAGCTTGGCTTTGACGTTGCGCTAAATTGGCTTAATTCCCACACTCTCACCCTAAATACCTCAAAAACCAAATTTCTCACCTATTCTAACAGCTCGACCTCTCAACCAAACAATCCAATTTTAATCAAAGCTCACACTTGTCATCCACAAATACAGGGTTCAAATTGTAAATGTCCTCTTTTAACCGCTGTTGAAAGCATCAAATACCTGGGAATAGTCTTAGACAGGAATCTCAATTTTAAATCTCATATCGGTCTGCTAACTGGACGAGTTCGCAAACTGATGTACATCTTTAAAACTCTTCGGTATATTGCCAATCCCATGATAATACGCAATGTCTATTTCGCACTTTGCCTATCCATCGTAACTTATTGTATTTCCTGTTGGGGTGGCGCAGCAAAAACCACTCTTAAGCCGCTAGAAGTAGCACATAGAGCCATTTTAAAAGTGGCCACTTTTCGTCCTATTCTTTTTCCAACCGACCAACTATACAATCACTGCAAAGTTCTTAATGTTCGGCAACACTTCATACTACAGACAGTCACTCTGCAACACCGCAAAACCCCATACCGAATTATAGAAAATAAAAAACGTAGTAAACGTCGAAAGGATGGGATATGCACCTTGCCGCGAGTACGCTCAGCTTTTGCAAAGAGATTTTTTCATTTTCTTGGACCGTTCCTATATAATAAAATAAACGAAGAGTGTCATATCTATGGACTACCGTATTACAAATGCAAAAAGATCGTGCAGTCTTACCTCCAAAATAAGTCATATGACGAAACAGAAAAATTCTTATCATAAACAACATGGACAAGCAAACTCACACTACACACACATATCCACGCGCACAATCTCACACACACACACACACACTCACACTCACACACACACACACACACACTCACACACACACACACACACACACACACATAAAATTACCTTAAATTAAAAATATGTCATTTTCACGTTTAATAAAATGTATCTTAAACTTAGCAGTAACATCAGAAGCACTATGTAACCTTTACGTCATTATACCTTAGGGGACCGGACTGCTTCACCTTAACACAGGTTTTTATAACCTAGCTAGGAGAGCAGTGCTCACCCACACGTTTGTAGATATAGTAATTATTTTGTAAAACTGTTTTTAATTATTTTTTTGTAACGTGTACTACAATGCTTTGTCTTTGAATAAATAAATAAATAAATAAATAAATAAATAATATATCTAGTGAGATTGTAAAATATCGAACAATTGTGAACTGTAACAAACCATTTACAATTTAACGCATTATTTTTCGATAGTTTTATCTATCCGTGGGAAACCGAACCGAAAATTGTGAAATGGTATCAAAGTTGCTTGCAACGTAACGCACCTTGCGCTTGTACTAAATAGCCAAGTACAGTAAGATTCACGAAAGATGACCACGGCGCAGAAGGCATATTTTAGGTCCCTTTGGAGGTGCGAGGTGAGGCGCGGGCGGAATGCGTCAAGACCGGAGCGACGCCATTGGTGCGCGCGCGTCTCGTGATAGGCTGCTCAGTCGCTATTCGTCTATCGCGGCGTCGACGCGCTCACACTGCTCTCGAGTACAGTCGAAAAGAAGTGTTTCTTTGTTTTAAATTGTTTTTTATTTGTTAAGTTTTCGTTGTTTGTTAAGTTTTTTGTTGAGATTTGTTATTGTGTTGAACTTATTTGCTATTTTAAGCCATCACAATGCCGCGAGGAAAAGGCAATACTTTGAATAGACAGTCGAGAAGTTTGGTGTACAACGTGTTTCAATATTTTTCACAAGATTTTAATATGGAAGACTTTAATATGGAACCCGGCCCCAGTTCCTCAAGTTCCACGATTCCCTCAAGTTCCATGATAGAGGGAATCATGGAACCTGAGAATAGCGATAGCGACTAAATGTGTTTCACATATTTATAATATTTTTGGTTCAATTTATTTTAATAAACATTTAAAATTACTTACGTTTGATTTATTTGCATAACCAGCGTTTACAACATTACACAAATTATTTAACCAACTTTAAAATATTATTTTGTCTTAAGTCTTTTCTTCATGAGTGTACGTGCGACCGCCGCCATTTGTGGTCATCTTTCGTGAATCGTACTGTAACTGCGAATAACTTGGATGAAGCGCTCGCCAGCCGCTACCGTGGCACCGCTCGCTTCGCTCACTCGACTCGCGTGCGTTCACAGTTCTAACCTATCCTAACCCATTTGGTCTGCGTGCGACCAATTCGGCTACCACCAAGACCTACCAATCAGGTACGGTTCACAATTTTACGGGTTATTAAATCGGACATATTAAGAATCCTGTCGATAAGTGCAGATTCGTTTACAATTTGACTATTTGACATTGCTAGATTATAAACTACCGAAAATTAATGCGTTATATTGTTCACAATTTTTCGATAGTTTATAATCTCGCTCGATAGATGCTCACAATCTTATGGTGACATAATATGTGTTAGTGTTACTCAACACGCTTTTCTGACTTATAGATTTGATTTAAATTGGGCACACAGGTAGAATATCTCTTGTTTTAAAATACAGGATTCTTTTTATTTGGGTATATGTAAAAAAAACCTAGGATGCAAGTAAATCCCCGAGTAATGAATTAAAAGTAATGCACTAAAAAGATCGAAACAAGATTGAGAATAGAAAACAAAAATAAACTATAAACAAAGTAAACTCTACTTCGGTTTAACAGACTATATTATGAGCTGAAATCCTAAGTTAAATACCCGCATTAAGTTTAGTTGCAAATTTTGCGCCGGCTGCTTATTTATTTATTTATTTAATACTTCAAGCACAGAAATGTACAGAGGCGGACTTAATGCCATAGGCATTTTCTACCAGTCAACCTTTGGGTGATGCAGAGACAAACAGTGGTAGGTGCAATTACTGCTTCTTTGGCAGTCGGGTAAAAAATATAATATTTATAAATATCCCTTGCGCCTCTAAAGTAAATAAACAAGTAGTGACAATCTACGTGTGTTTCCTTTAGACTCCCTGGACAATACTCCCGGTATATTGTAACGAGAAACTGGGCTACCGTATTCCTTCACTGATTGGATCAAGTGATAAATCGTGTACATGTTTCGAAAACATATTGGTCGACCAACCCCGACCTCAAAGTCCCCACAAAGTTAGACAAACAACATTTAATAGATTGTTAACTAACATCCTAATGGAATAAAATCCCTATTCTAACTTACAGCCCAATTAAGTACAAAACAATACTTAAGTGTGATAAAAATAAAGTTCAGTTTCCAATGTGCCATGCTTGCTTTGATTCGAAATTGGCTCACGTTCGAGTGGGGACGATGGAAAAAATCTATGGAACACCGAAATTACCTTCCGCGTTTGCGGGAAAGTCAAACTTGACCCAATTTGTTTGAACTTTACCTTTTATAATTCACAAAGTTGTATAACAGTCGTTAAAATAGGTTTAGTACGGCAGGTATTGTAGGTTTCCAAAATAGATGTATGGTAATAGTAGATTCGCGTGACATAAGTCGAATTACCTATGCAGTTAATTCGAAGTATTAAATTTGTATATACAACGTGTTGTCACAAAATAGCAACTATTTATAACACGTTACGTTATAGCATTTCTATGCTATAACGTAAAATATTATTGTATTATTATTAGATGATAAGTAGATGTTTTTTTTTTCTTTTAAAATGTTTTATAAATCACAAAGACTGTGAGTTAATACTGTGTATATTTAGCTGGTAAGCCTTTATATAAATAAATAATTTTTCTATCAATCGACTCAGGCAACCGCAGCCACATCTGTGTCGCAGTCCAATATTAACCACACTTGAGCCTATAATTGGTTTTGGTAATTCGTCTTTTACAACTGTTTTTGAAGTGTAAACTTCTTTAGGTGCGTTGAACGATTTTTGGTCACCGACGTGGTCGCGCCGTAGAGCTGTACTATAGAATCTAGATGGCGTTGATACCAGTTTTAAGTTTTCATTTCTGTCGACAGTCCCCATGACTGCCTAATTTTAGCCAACTTCAAAAAAATAAAAAAATAAAAAAACATATTAAATGTGAGGAGTATGCTAAACACATGGTATATAACTCCAATAAATCGGAGATCACCCGTCTTTGAGGCTGGGGGTAGTCTGGGTTATGTACCACCTACATAGAGTATTTAAGTTTAAATATCTTGGTCATATATTGACCCCGGACCTCAATGACGGACTCGATATTGAGGTACGGGCGAACATGCTGGCTCGCAGGTTTGCACGCTGCTCATTTAAAGTCAAACATACTCTATTTCGAGCTTATTGCACAACGTTTTACACGTGCAGCCTGTGGACTAGATATACCCAACGGTCGTACAACGCCCTTCGTGTCCAATACAACAATTCTTCCAGGGTATAGATGGGGCTGCCCCGTTTCTGTAGCGCATCGGGAATGTTCGCGAACGCACATATAAATTGCTTTTAGCAATAAATTGATATTTAAGTAATTAAACAATTTGCTCGTTATTGAAACTATGTTTACTGCTGAATAACGTAAAAGCGATAATTAAAAGCTTAATAACACCAGATCAATCCATTGATTGATAGAGCTAATAACTTATTTAATTATATCGTCCAATGAACTTATTAGTGATGGAATTCATTTGATTCATACTTTATTTTGTTAACCTTTTTGTTTCAATTCGCCAATAAGGTACTGGCCAGTGAGTTTTTGAATAAAATATATAATAGACACACATATACACATATATATACATATCAGTTACCACTACTTATAAATCCGAATGAAACTGAAATCATTCACCCTTATAAAATTGGGGTACTTACCCCATTTACACTTCAAGGAAAAATGAATCCTCGAAATAAAATAGCACAGAAATAGTTCTTACAATAAGATCACAAGAAAAATCCATCTTATACCTTGCCCCAAATAAAATCTGGTGTAACATAGACAGAAGTCGTAATACGGAACCTATCACATTGTGTTTCGGTACCTATTTAGTGCGGATCAATTGGGCTTCGGCAGCAACCCGAGGATTAGGGCGAAAAGAGAGGAAGCTATGAACAAAGCCGGGGTAATCACTTGTGTTAACGTGAACATTCCTGGCTGATGTATTGCGTTGAGATTTTGTGACTTCTAGTGAGAGAAAATGTCCAGAATTGTATATGTTTTGCTATATCTACCCACTGCGCTACCATCACAAAAGGTCTCTATGATTTTCTGACTGAGAAATCTCATTCATTATTTGCGCACGAAATCGGCTGTAGGCTCTGCTCCTATCAAATTCGAAATTCAAATTCAAGATATTTTATTTCACATCAACCTACATGGGCACTTATGAAACGTCAGAAGCTAGGTGCACGGTTCCAATTGGTTGTTTCCTATGGAGAAGGGACGGCAAGAAACTCCACGGTTACTCTTTTAAAAATAATTGGCTTTTACAATATTTTCAAATAACAGTGTTATTAGGTATGGGACAGTGTAGATCTTTCAACAAGTACCAGGTACTTAACAGAATTATGATGGTCAACAAATCTACAGTCCACTAAGCCTACAGCGTTCTCACATTCACAAAATAGAAAAGAATCTATATAAAGATAAATAAATTAACAAAAATAAAAACGTATTTTAAACGAAATGATGTGATTGCTATTACAGCTGTAACAAATTATTATCATATCCACAAAAGCCACTAATAAAGAGTTGAAATTAAATTGTAGGTATCATAGTACTTAAACGGACTCCATAATGAATATTTAATTTTAATTCCTCAAAATTTAAATTTCCAGTGCCCTTTAAATACCTAATTAAGACGTGATGGTATTCCATAAATCTTTTTTTTCTATTCGTGGAATGTTCGTTTAATTAAGCGCATGACTGATTCCGTAATCATATCGAGGCGTATTATTAAAGTCGGGAAACATCGGGATGGAGGGGATAATGTGATTTTGCGGCCATATTAGCTGTTACTGAACTGTTCCTTTTTCGAATATACCAATAGCGAAACAGTTAAACGTTACAAAAACTTTACAATGAGATTGATATGGCTTCTGCACACAATGTCCGAGTCAGTCATTTTAATATCGATCGCTCATTCATATGCAAGGTTTTCATCTATGAGAAGTTGTAACTCAGCAATAGAATATAAAGTAGGGTCTTAGATATCAGCCATTGTATGTAGTCCGGATTAAATCCCGCAAAATGTTTCCCAAAGAAATCCAATTTTCAAAATCCGTCCAACAAACATAATCACAGCAAAACGCTCAAAATCGCGCATTAAAGTACCTACACCACGCCATTTTTATCACCGATTTGAGTAAAGTGACCCAATTTAATAGCCGAGTCGAGTAAAGTGAGCTATTCTGCAGCGATTCAAGCGCTTCGTGGCATCATACGTAAGCTGGAAAAAGCGGAGGCACGATGCAAATCTTGGTTGGCAAACAATTTTCGTTGCCTTGAAAGTTGTGGGTCAGGGTGGCACGTGTACACCGAGCTAATTCTTTTTTTGCTCTAGTTTGCGCATAATGTGCAACCTTTTTAGAATCTTTTTTTTTCTCTGTAATTTGTAGCTTGGCCTTTTTTGTTAGGATAGGGTTTTGTTCGTGATCTTAAAGTTAAAGTTAAATTACGTTAAGTTTCCTGGGAATTGTAGGATAATCCAGTTTGTTTTGAAGTTGCCAGAATTGTATTAGAACTACCTTTAGTTCTAATACAATTCTGGCAACTTCAGATAGGTTATCTCAAACCAGCCTAGGCACTTCATGCGCAAATTGAGATTTAAATACCTAAATCCGTCAATATCTAAATTCGATTTTGATGCGCCTTATACAGTATGACGAATTTCGTTGGTGTTCCCCCAGTTATTACGTCAGTAGGATAAATTCCGTACTTATGTCCATAAAATTAAGCTATATCACATAAAATATCATGGCGCTTGAATTTCACTAAAGAGTTGGGCAGGGGTGTACTTATAGAACGACCATATTTCGTCAGTTTTGTTTAAGTCTGACGTACCTACCTACACGTCAGACTTAAACAAAACTGGCGATATAATATCCTATATAAAAAAGGCACATAAAATAATGTCGATTTTACATCGCCTAGTCGAGGACAGGGCCTCGGCAGTTACAGGTGTCTACAGGCGGTAGTTTCAACCACTAACTACTATTATCAAGGCCAGCTATTTCGTGTTGGTAACCCCGCGAACCCTACATTAAAATCTCTTTAGACATTGAAGCAGTAACGTAACTATTTGAATTATAAATACATAATACTAGTTATGCTTATTTTTACTTTAAAATAAAGTTTTTTATGATTTTACAAAACATTGAGTTTTAATTTATTTTATGTAAGTTTAATACTCGTATACTTACATTTAAATTCTCCGGAATAAACTGTCTAAATGATGGTAAAAAATGCATTCAAATCCGTTGCGTAGTTTAGTAGAACAACGCGTTCACATAGACAGACACGAGAACAAACTTTAAGAGGGAACAGGGCCTGCGATTCTCCATACAAATGTATTCACCTTTTTTCTTCCTGAATAATGCCTCTAGAACAATCTTCTTTTTTTTCATAAAATCAAGGTCTGCTGTGGACACGTCCCTGTTATTTCCTTTTTTTCAGCAACTAATTGGTAAAGAAAATATGACCCTCCAAAAATTACAAAAAGAAACCATTTTTGCCGCCGTGATTAGAGGACTACCAGACAAATTCAAAAAGTTTTTAACATAAAAGAAAATAATAGGAACATACTCTTTCTTACAATTTTTATGTAAGAAATAATTGAAATATTTTTTTGTGATATAATCGGTCTGAGCTGCAGCTGTCCCTATCGCACTCTACGGAGGCAGACTTGAGGTAACACGACGGCAATAGTTTCTTCAAATACTTATTTTTCAAATTCCTCGCAGCCCCTGTTCCCTCTTAATCTATAATATGTGGGTATCTATAGATATGGAAAACAGACTTCAGTCTACTATCAGATACTGGAAAACAGACCTCGAAACCAGGCACCTATTACCAATAACCTACTAAAAGAAAAAATAGACATACACATGAACACCGAGTTAATACGAAATCGATGTCGCAGTATTCGGAACGACCTAATTTCCGACTGCGACGTCCTAATCCGGATTTAGTGAGGCCTCCATTGGCTTCATTTAGGCCTCGGCTACGTCAACGACGTGTTTTAACTGGTTTAATTTAATTAAAGGATTAATTGAATTGATTTGGACGGATGGACTACAGTTCTCGGTTAGTGGGTCTTCCGAGTTTCGGTACTAATTAGTCCGCGTGTGTTTTATGGTCGTTTCAAGGGTTTTATTGCTGGCAAATTGAAAATTTCGGACGCTTAATTGAAAAACATGAACTTACTTGATTTGAAACCCAGATAATACTTGAATTAAGGTGGATCTATCGTTAAAAATTATTCATCGTCATGAACAAAACACAAAATATGACCTGTGCTGTGTTTTGTAATCGTTAACACTTAATACAATTAAGGGTTAATGATTTACTTTTACTTTTGTCATCTACATAATATCAATTTTAATTTCAAATTTCAAATAGCTATTATTATCAATCCTAAAACTGGTATTACAATTTATTTAAATTAAGGTGGATATTATTATAATTATTCAAGTTTTCTTACGTTTTTTGCAATTTACAGTCAGTGTCAGGTTGCATCTTGATCAAACTATCATTCGCGACCATAAAAAATAATGTATTTACAGAACTATAACCATTAGAATCATTAATAGATCTCTCTAAGTTAGATTTGTTCCATTGAATGACTTTTTCATGAAATCATGGTATTTGAGAATTATAATTCTGAAATCTAATTAGAATATTAGAATTTCCTATACCACTGCGGATCCACCTTAAGGGTCATCAGAAATCTCCAGATTGCTTTGCTCTTTATCATAGGCAGTCGGTTTCAGCTTTTCTCCTTCATGTACACCATTCTACATAATAAACACAGATTAACTTTTAAAATAAACACGTGGCGAGAAAGCCAAGTAAAAAGAAGCAACGCAAATAAATGCAAATGTATTTCGTCCGGTGCAAGAATCAATAAGCTCTTTGTCTAGCGAGACAACAAAGAAAATGCTCTCCCCTCTCCCCGTACATAAAACTTTATTACCAAAGAGTATTTTAATATATTAGTCTAATATTTTTTATGGCCCGTTAAAACTGGCCAGTAGTATTTCATTTACGAAATTAAATTAAATAGAAATACTTTAAACTTAATAATGAAAAAGAACAATTATATAAATTCAAATTCAAATGTTTATTGCTCAACACAGTACGTAATCATACATTTCAAGATGTCAAGTAAATGCGCAGTCCACTGTATTGCTCCAACTCAGGCTGTATATTTAAATCCTATATTATTAAATGAGCAATATTTGTATTTATACAATCATATATAAATGTATATATATTTGTAATCACGTTTTCGAAAACGGCTCTAACGATTTCGATGAAAGTTGCACTAAAGGGGTTTACGGGGGCGAAAAATTGATCTATCTAGGTCTTAAATCTGGGAAAATTCGTTTTCTCCCATCAGCTCGGTCGCCCAAAGTGAAGAACAAGATGGCTACCTTAGAATAATAACATCGTAGCATGATGTACTATCATGGCAGCATGGAATTAATAGGTTTGTACTATACATTAAATAAGTATGATCTATCCTATACTACTAAAAATGAGCATTCTCTATTTTCACCAGAACAGAGCTCGGTCGCCCAGGTACTCCTATACTATTATATGAGCAATATTTGTATTTATATTGGTAATCAAGTTCTCAAAAACGGCTCAAACGATTTCGACGAAAGTTGCAATGTAGGGGTTTATGGGGCGAAAAATCGATCTAGCTAGGTCTCATAACTCGAAAAAATTGTTTTCTCTATTTTCACCCGAGCAGAGCTCGGTCGCCCAGGTACTCAAAGTAATGGCAGAATTTAATTATGATGCTGCATCTAAAATGTAAAATAATAAATATTTCAGCTTAATAAATATTTAATATTAATAAAATCTATTTACTCGGTGTTTGTGGGAGATAATAATTTAGGATTAATTGTGCCTAGTGCGACAGTCGCTCCTAGTAGGCACTCCCTTGGAAACCGTTTCCTAATCAATTAATACGCTTGAAGAAAATGGCTATAAACCACTTTAAACTAGTCTAACAGAAAAGTCAGCAACTTGTCAGGGTGTTATTTATTTGAGTTATTTACTTGATGTAAATTGACTGAAGGTCGTATTATTTTAAGCATACCTACTATCATTATTTTGTTATTTTACGCATACCTACTATCATTATTTTGTTATTTTACGCATACCTACTATCATTCTTTTGCTATTTTACGCATACCTACTATCATTCTTTTGTTACTTTACGCATACCTACTATCATTCTTTTGTTATTTTACGCATACCTACTATCATTCTTTTGTTACTTTACGCATACCTACTATCATTCTTTTGTTATTTTACGCATACCTACTATCATTCTTTTGCTATTTTCTAGTAGGTCCTACCTGTCTATACAAAGTGGAGATGACAATACGACAATAAACTAAACTTTGTGTACGAAATGACATTCCCAGTCTGCATACAAAAATTCAATTTCAATTTATCTTGCAATCCATAATGTACACATACAGGCGGTAGGAATAAATAAATTGAAACAGTTGTGGATCCTGTCGAGCACAGCAAAATTTTAAATAAGTAGGAGAGAGGAAGCTTATTACTAAATATTAAAATTATATCCTATCCGTTTATTTATTTTATTTTTATTTTTTGCAGCAATATTAGTTATTATATTTATTTATGTTATTACTCATTCATTTATTCTCTGAATATTATATGTATCTATTCAACCAAAAATATATCCAATAGTCAAAGTCACTTTATCTAGATGGCTGATCAGCAAAACCCTTAGGCACTCACACACACACCACCACATCACTATTATAGAAAGAAAAAGAAAAGAAAGAAAATACGTTTATTCTGCACAAACAAAACGCACATTTAAATAAAATAAAAACACAAAATACACATACAAAAGTAGCCAAAAGCCTCGTATTCAGCCAACAAACAAACGCTATTTATAAAATTGATTCATTCATCGGTTGATGTCAAGTCAAGATAGGTTGATGAAAATTATGTAGTTTGATTCTTAATTCTTTTTACCTATTGTGGTATAATAATTTTATTCTAGGTGCATCATCCTCACATATAACTAATGTACTTATACAAAATATTGTAAAACATTTTAAAAGAGATGTGTAGTTACATCGTTAATGTAGTTTCTTGCCCAGTCTTCTCCATGCGAAAACTACCTTTTGGAAGGGGCGACTAGAATCAATTCAATTTTTTTGTAAATTTTGACGTTCAAAAGTGCCTTATAAGGGCCTATTTGAAATAAATGATTTGACTTAGACTTTGTTTAAAAAAAAACACTTTTTGAAATTCGATGTTTGGATTTATTTGATAGTTACCTTATGTGTTCTTTTTCTTCCTGAGCAAATAACTAAGAATAATCGCACCCAAGACCTCAGTCTTGGGTGCGATTCCCGGGTCGGGCAAATGTTATTTATAAATTTCTCAGTAGCAGCCTGGTGTCTGGATTTGTGCCCGTTAGATGGCAATAGGCTCGCCCCCTATTACATGGGACTTAAACATAACTGGTGAAATATTGCTGTACCTGCTGTTACTGTTACACCTCTGCGCAACCCTTTGGGGAAACAAGGCGTGATGTTGTGTTATGTGTTTTCTTATGCATTAATACTTCCAGTGTTTTCATTTATTGTCGTCTAAACATTGTATTTTAACAATAAACATAACAACAAAATAACACAACAATATCCAAGGTCATAATAAATAATAATAAACAAATAATTTTTTTATTATTTCAAATAAGTTACAGACGAGAAAATACATTGTAGTTGTTATGGTTAAAATTAGGTAAAAGATGGATTACAACTGATTGACTTAAGAGTAAAGACAGGTATTACATAATTATGCTGTAACCACAAGGTCTGCACATGAGTTGGGTGAGCCCTGCCTCTTAAACTAGGGTGACCTGCAGTGCTATTCTGTAACCATCTCACCGTGAAAACTTAGGTGAAGTGAGCTCGGAGTAAGCTGTCAGTCCCTAGCTGCAGGTGGAATGACAGCTCACTTCACGTTCTCTTCACCTAAGTTTTCACCGTGAGATTATTACAGAATAGACCGGCTGTATCTTAAGAGACAGTGATCAGCTATAAGGTATCTAATAAAATAAACAAAACTTGTGAAGTGTGTCAGTTTGCTGTTTGTGTTTCATCATAATGTAAAAATGCAATCTATACAATTAGCAAAAAATACCAATCAGCATCAATAGTAGTTTTATACTCCATAGGTTTAAGTTGTTAAATAAAGGTAAACAAATCGTGAAAAGGGTTTTTATATAGATTAGAACACTTTCTTGTTTAAAAATACGATAAAATCAAATTAAATTTATTTTAGATTTATAAAATAGTTTCCTCTATTATTAATGTACTCGTATATTAAACTTTATCATTTATTCTTAAACTACTCTTAGTAGACGCAACTGCTTGAGCACAATTTTTTAGTTATGTTTATAATAATAATATAATATATTGTAACCTGTCTATTGTAAAGAGGCCAGGGGGGAGGGGAACTCTAAACATCAACGAATTATAACGTTGCTAAATTGAAGAGTACAACTGTGACGTAGCATGACAACTGAAGTGACAGGTATTACGTTAAATTGGTTACTTGACAGCTGTCTTGTCACGTGTTTTTTTTTGTTTACGTTTATTTAACTACCGAAACCTATGGAGTATAGTTCTAAATGCCATCTACTTAGCAATTTCTCAGACATCAAGTCGTTAATATTCAACACACAATCACAAACTAATGACATAATGTACAATCACAAGTGGGTCAGTGATTACTATTGCACTTAATGATCCGTAATAGGTTCATTTCCTTGTTGTTTTGTATGAGTCATGATCATGAGTTTAGTATAGACAGTAATTCATTGAATAAACGTTCAAAATATGCTGTAATAAAAATCATTCTTTCAGATTATTCCGCCTAACAAAGGATCATAATTCATAATAAATAGGTACAAATATCATAGGGGATGATGACTAAAAAAAATGTTTTTGTCCGTCTTGTAGATTATAAAAAAATTACGTACAGGTATTTTTTCTTTTTTTACGTTATCAAAAGATTACGGCGATACATTGAGTTAAAATGTGCCATGACGTCACTAGTATGTAGATTTTACACTTACTTGTGATGTATCAACCCCCACTCCCCAACTTTAATGCATTTTTATCTAAGTATTTTTTTATTAATATGATAAAGCAAAAAATACGCGTCTAATATTTTTTTATTATCTAACTGAAGGACTAAATAGTTTTTTTTTTCGACCCAGGCGTCATCCCCATTGAAAAGAAAACATAACATTAAACTTCATTTAAACATTGTTCAGTAGGCATCTGCTGAACAATCACACTTTGTTATAATCAGTGATCGGAGTAGGTAGATTGATTTTTGGTACTTGTATCATAAATGCACACAGAAAGAATGGATATGGATAATGGATAAGCCATTTTTCCGGAAAGCAATTCCGGTATTACCGGATTCAATTAAATATTGTTAATGTTGGTAGTGATATTATTACTACTCAATTCAAAGTTGGTGATGGTATATTCAACAGCTTAAGCAAACAAACACAATACTAAAAATATTCTTATAGTACATCCAAACGTGCTTTAAACTCCTTGTAACAAGTAAAATATTACTTACCAAAGCTTGGAATCATGACTGTGTGCCGTTAAAAAAATTATGAAGAATATAATATTGCTCATTTGAATACAATTCCTATCTAAGTTCCGGTTTTTTTCTTAATAATTAACCAATTCCGGAGGAATGTCCATATTAATATATACGTTTCGGATCAATGACCCCAATTCAATCTACCTACTCCGATCACTGGTTATAATATGTTTGATATATTTTTCTTTGTACCATTGGTATAGGTTCATGTTAAAAACTAATACAATAGTACAGCTACACCTGTACGTTACCTACCTCCGATTAGTGTTATTCTGCATTGCAATTGTTTATTCAATAATTGAAAGAAAGAAAGAAGAAAGAAAGAAAAAGTATTTATTGGGACAAGCACAGGAGATCTTAATTAAACTAAACACACACTCACTAAAAATAAAAAATAAAAAACAAACAGAGTAAAAATTAATACGAAGTGGAAAGTCCTGTGCGAGGCCAAAAGGCTCCTATCTCAGCATGATGCTGCGACATTTAATAATAAATGTCACAGCGCTGGTATTCTGATAGGGCCTGCAGTGATGTCAAGGACAGAAAGATTCATATACATAAATACAAAATAAAAGTAATTAAACATAATTATAGGTACAAAAAATAAAACATACTGTTGTCCGCGTGTCAGCACCCGACGTAACATCAGTTACTTGTCTATGCTTTTAGTGTCTGTGGCATTGTTGTGACAAGTAAAGAGACGCAGACGCCGACACCGGCCAAAAATTGTTTTAAAAATTGTTAACGTTACGGCTGTTTATTCCTACATCATAAAAGTGAATATTAAAGAGTTTTTGGTAGTCAGTTAACGCGTATTAATTGCGCCCTTGAATTAGCAGTAGGTAATTACCTTTATTGTTGTCTTTTGCATACTGCAGTTCATTCTTGCTTTGCGGCATTCTCACACGGCATGCACCTCACTTAAATAATATAATATATAAAAAAATATAAAAAAAATGTTACTTATTCCAATATAATTTTTTCGGTGAAACAGGCGTGATATTATGCACCTATGTTATGTTATGCAACTATTCCAATACTTACAAAAGAAAACTATTAGGTATTCTACAACTGCTACAAACTTCTTTAAATCACCGCGATACATTAACCAAAGAAAAGGAACAATATTTAAGCACAAAGTCTTTAGTATTTTGGTACGTTCATGGTAGAAAAACAATGTGTACAGTTCAGGCCGACATTTCCGCCATGTTGCTGTATCTAAAGCACCCTTTTTGTTACTACAACACATGAGTGAAGCGGCGATGGTGGCTCGCTCCGAAAAATACAGGCTATTGAAATTTTGAACAGAATAACCCCGTTTGTTGAAAACGTTCCGTAGTACAAACAAACTATGAGCCGTAGTGCGTAAGCCCTCGTACCACGGATGTGTTTTAAACGCTGCGTTTTTTTAATGACCACTTTTTTTTCAACGCTCGGTATATTTTCACGGTTTTCAATGCTCGGCTCAACACTAAGAGTAAAAAGTACAGTGCGCGATAAAAAAATGTTGCTTAAAAATATCGCCCGTGCGTACCTGGGCTAATTGAGGGTAGTAACATTCAGTTGGGTATGTACTGTTATTTTAGTGACTACAAAGGAAAGATAAGACAATGTGATTTCCGAGTACGAGGGTCAATGTGGTTCCAGGTGAAGAATGGGGCACACCTAAGCTCCTTGCCAGTTGAGGTTGTAATAGTTATAAAGGAATTTCTCCAAAAGGATGGCGGTAGCGAATTGCGACCCTTCTTCCGACCCGTCTTTGTAGAATATCATATTTTGACCTCAAATGATCTTCATATCAACGAGCCAAATAAAATACTATAACAGTATTGTTTTTTTTTTTTAAATTACTTAGGTTGTTGATTCTGCAATGGCGAGCGCTACGAGACGTAAAAAAAAAAGGTTCGTTTAGCTGTGGGGCATGAGAGCTAAATAAAGTACGACTCCATCTTGCTTTTTTTATTTTATATGCATTTATTTTATGAAAGAAAACAATTCTCGATGTAAATAATTTTAACAGGACTCATTGTACTTTCTGTAAATTGAGCCAAAACAGACGGGTAATGAAGTTTGTACTTGTAACGAAAATATATCTTTTGTTTCATTAGGTGCAACATTCTTCCCCCAACCGAATACTGTTGTTTATTAAAAAATATAAATACATGAATCCTACGCGTTGATTGCGGGTCACTCGGACATCTGAATCGAATTAATTACTTTTGCAAACGGGCTCGTCGATCGAAGGTTAAGCTGCGCTGTCAGTTCGTGGATGGGTGACCATCGTGATACATATCGAGACCGCTCCGAAAGGAAAAGCCCGTTAAGCCGTTGGTCCCGTCTGTCATTCGTAGATCTTTGACAGTCATTACGGGTAGTCAGGAGCCCAAAAGTCTAACAACCAGTCTTATCACGGGGTATCGTATTACCCAGTAACTGGGTTGTGCAGGTCCGATAGGTAGTCGCTCTATGTAAAATTCTGCTATTCAGATGCATCTGGCCATCTCCAACATAGTTGGGAAAAGGCTAGGCAGACTGATTTTTATTTTTGAAATAAGTACCGGACAATAATACAAAGAATTTTCTATTGCCGGTTTCATTAACATCCATTGTAATACCTATTTAAATACCTACTTACTAGCAGTGGATTTTCTCTTTAATGGTTTTAATAATTACACGGAAGATTAAAATATTATCCAGAAATTCATTATCATTCTGATTGTAAACTAAATCATTATTGTAAATTGTAATTTCTGGGAACAGAACAATATCCGTATTTTCAATATTTCGCTTTGGTATTTTTTGGATTTTCCGAGAAGTGAAATTGGAAACACAGTAATCATTTTTAATTAAGTCGAGTTAACTGTATTTCGAACACAGTAATATTTTCTGTAAATAATGGAGTATTCAATAAAGAAAGAAAAATAATTTTGTTTAATTGGCACAAAAAAAAAAAAAAAACATTACCCGTCTTTTAGGCTCCGCCGCAGTCGGGTAAAAATGACATGAAATAATATGCTTGTGCCAAAAGGGCCAGCTCAGCATGATGTCAGGTGGCAGACTGGTAACGCTTGGCAATTAGCAAACATCACGTTAGGAAAATATTACACAAATATTTCTTTTTGTTTTATCAGAACATAAAACGATTGAATTCAAATCAATTTTATTCAAAAACAATTAACATTCTGTTTGAAATAATTATACATAAAAAATACACTAATATAGTAACACATTGGTAATTTAAAAGTTAACAACATAAGTCACATCCGATATGTATAATATATAAAACATTGTATTGACAATGTATTTTATATAAAACATTGGTCAGGCAGGGGCCATAGTCTTTCCACAGTTCAAGATAACCAGCTCAGTTAGCTACCCAGACCGATAATTCAATATCTTTGTTTCCATAAACTGCAATAGTCCTACACCAACCGGGGGTTGTCCTCGGCTGCACTTGAATAGTGCGAACAGGGATAGTCGTTGGTTGGTGCCCCATTCCATTAAAAACGTCTAACGGGCCTCTGCGAGTTTGCTTCGGCCCCTCGTACGCCTTCCAAAGATCCGGGATCCCCAGGGTCCCGAGAAATGTCAAGAAACGAATAAAAATAATGATAATAATGAAACGGCTTCAGAACGGCTGGAACGATTTGGAAATTTTGTGTTTTAAAATGTTTGTAATAGTCTGAATCAAGTTCCAACGGAATGGAAAAGTTTTCGGGAAAATGGGAAAGTTCGGGAAAATAAATCTGCATTTTCTGTGGGAACTTTATTATGATTTATCATCGAAATTTGGACAGGACAACGTCTGTCGTCTCAGCTAGTTATACATAAAAAAACAATGTCATTATCAACCAACTAAACTAAAGAATAGGTATCATTTAAAAAATTATAGTAAATAAAATAGTACAATGTCAACTTAAACGATTGCCATGTATGTCCAAAGCTTCTTTTTTTCTCTCTTCTTTCTATGGTTTGTGGGTGACAAACCATAGGCACTTCTTAAAACAGTTACCACCAAGTCAATAAAACTTTTCATTGCAGAACCAAATGTAACATAAATTGGCTCAAGAGTGCTCGTGTTACATATAATTGAGTGAATAACCGACCATCTTTGAGCGACCCAAATGCATGTGATTTATGGGAGAGTGCACTTACTCCGAGAAACATGGTGAGTGCTTACAACGACGGGTTTACTGTTCTTAGGCTCGATTTTAGTTGGCTCGAACTTAGCCCTTTTGATTTATTGTAATGTAGCGTAGTAATAAAGTATGCTAGAACATTGTTAGCTAATATTTTGTAAGGTTGTGACATTCTTCTCTGCTGACGTCTCTCCATGAATACTCTGCGTGAGATTCACAGATCGGGCAGTGTAATTGGGTTTTTCCTTAAGAAACTCAGTAAAAGCTCGGTGACAGAATTTGTGTCCAGTTGATGGCAGTAGGTTTCCACCTTAGTTAAAGTATTATATGGGACTAAAACAGCCACTGTACGACTAAACGCCGACAGACTGAACACCGACAAGACTTTACTTCGACGGGACTCTTCGCCGACAGGACACTTCGCCGACAGGACCTTCGCCGACAGGGCTCATCAGCGACGCATAGCGAGCTCGGGACTTGGGGCACCCTGACTCGGACAGGTTAGGTTAGAAGGGGATGGCGGGGTCGTAGAACCCGCCATCCCCTTCGTGGTTATTTTTTTTAAACCACACAGAAGTAGGAGCCCCGCGAACAACAACGTCCCCGTCGTCCTCGTCGTCTCCGTCGACAACGCCTTACAAAGAACTGATTATCGGAGATAAATTGCGTCGCTGATGAGCCCTGTCGGCGAAGAGTCCTGTCGGCGAAGTGTCCTGTCGGCGAAGAGTCCCGTCGAAGTAAAGTCTTGTCGGTGTTCAGTCTGTCGGCGTAGTGTCTGTCGGCGTTTAGTCGTACACTCTAAAACAGCTGGCGAAATATAAGTTTACTTACACCTCTGCCAAACCCTTTGGGCATACAGGCGTGATGTCATGTTATGTTTGTTGTCTTAGAGAAAATTGAGAACTCAACATCGGAAAATAAAGTTACTCTCTTCAACACGTCGTCTAAACGTTGCGTCTAAATTGAATTTTGTCAAAACAGAGGAAAGTTTTGTAGACATAACTTTGAATCCACTTTCATATTTCTACGTAATATTCCCTTTTGATCACCCTACAGTGTGTTTTTAAATAACATTAATTTGCTTTGTTTTTTTAAATAATATCATCACATTTTTATTATACTTTTTAAATAAAAAAGTTTATTTTTTCATTTTGACCAACTTTTTTTGTTAACCGTCTTGGGGATTGTCAATGGGTATTAGTGGAATAACCTCAACAATTCTACTAATATATGTATATTATAAATGTGAAAGTTTGTGGGATAGTCTGTTAAACTTGCACTTGTTATTTGCACGAAAGGACAGCGATTTGCCTGGACATAAAATGGGACTGCATTTTATGTCCAGGCAAATCACTGTTCTTTCCAAGGTTGCCTGGAAGAGAGCGGGGAAAGCGATAAGGCCGCCCATTGTATATTTTGTAGTGTTTAATTGTATTTATTTTTTTGTTATTTTTGTGGTGTACAATAAAGTATATATAAATAAATAAATGAACTATTGAACGGATTTGGTTGAAATTTGGCAAACAGATAGTTTATAACCTGGATTAACACATAGGATACTTTTTATCCCGATATGTCCACGGGATCGAGACTTATGCGGCTGAAACCGCGGGGTGCTGCTAGTAAATAATATTCTATTATTTTCTATCCTAAATACTGCCTATTGTCATTTCTTTTATACAAAAGAGTTAAATAAAAATACAGTAGTGAAATAAAATGTAGGTATTAAACAAATTATACATTCACCCGATAAGGTTATTGAATTTATGCCGATTCCCGGCTATTGTAGCTACATTTATTTACATTGGAATTGCTAACGAAGCTTTTATTTGATGAAATATCATACGGTATAATCAAAATTGTAACATAAACCGTTTGGTATTAAAATATGGATGGATAATTTGAATGATTTTGAATTTATATAAGCGTAGATCCACCAACCCGCCCTGGGTCCGCGTGGCCCGCATATAATTATATAATTGATGTATACAAGATATTGTGAAAACATTTAAAAAAAGTAACGGTGGAGTTTTTTGCCCATTCTTCTCCATACGAAAACTACCTTTTGGAAGGGGCGACTAGAATCAATTATTATTTTTCTGTAAATGTTGACGTTCAAAAGTGCCTTTTTTGTGCCTAATTGAAATAAATTATTTGACTTTGACTTTGTGGTGGATTACGACCCAATCCCTCTCACAGACTGGAGGCCTGCGTGCCAGCAGTGGAAACACAACCCAGTAACTGGGTAATACGATACCGCTTGGTAAGACTGGTTGTCAGACTTTCTAGCTTCTGACGACCCGTAACGACTGTCAAATCCACGAATGACAGCCGGTACCAACAGCTTAACGTGCTTTCCCAGGCTTTCGGAGGAGTCTCGGTATGTAAAGATGGTCATTCATCCACGGACCAACCCCAGCAAGCGTAGCGTAACCTGATGGATCGACCAGTGCGGCTGTTATTTATGATAACTTAGCTACGAGCCCCTCCTCTCCCCTCCCTCGCTCCTCTTATTATCCTGTAGTAATTATTATTAATTTGATAATTACTACAGCATAATCAGCCTATGATTTAATAGAACTCGAGGAATCAACCGATGAATGTAGACACGGGAGGACAAAATACAAAAGATCATCAAAGAGCCAACAAAAAACACGACTTAAGACGCAGATATATGTCAGTGACCTTGAGTTGTGAGCTTGCGTGTCCTGTGTTGAGCTCACGCAACGCGTCGTACGTCCAGCCAGTAATAGGACTCGACCATCCAGGAGCGCTGGCCCAATTTACGCATTATTAATTTATTATACATAAAACAAAAGTTATATTTTAATAAAACACGTATACTAAAAGATCAATAATTAAATTATCTTTAAAACTGTGAAGGTTTCAGAAAAATACGCTTCATAGATTTTGCGTGATTCTCAGTTTCTTATCCACGTTAGTTACAAATTAATTTTACTATAAACATAGTCTAAATTGAGCAATTTCTTAATAAAAAAATATATGAATATTATATATTTTTTTATTAAGAAAATGCTCTAATTTAACATATTTTTTTTTAATTTTCCAAATCATTAATACTACTCGTTTAGACGTGATCTTCAGTATAAAATCATTAAAAGTCGGTTATCGTCGCCTTAACTGCCCGATGATTTGAAAATATAGTATCTTATCAGTAGCTATACTTTTCGTTTAATTAATGAAATAACTTTATTTAGCGGTACGTGCGCATTGCAAATGATGACAGCGCAATATAATCAATATGAAATTATTTTAAATACCTACAGATTTTTCTCTCGAATGAAACTATGAGCCACACCTATTTCAAAAGCAGCAGTTGAGATAAACGACTTACCTTACGACTTTTAAACTAGCTCACCTTAACCGTCTACCAGTACATTATTACCTATAACTCAGGCAGCAGCATTAAAATTCTACAAAGTATTTCCCAGTTGCCTGTAACGTGAACCATATATTCTCCATGGTAACTGGACTTGGCTAAAATCAGTGGGAATTTTTAACACACGAGTAATGTTTTCCAACATTCCATCGGGAAACGGAAAATATGGCGACCGCAGCGCATGCCTCGATTTCCACAACAAATAACTATATTGAATCGTGTTGGCCGCATTGGAAAATGATAATTTTACATGCGATTCTCAACCGTATGTCTGAGGAAAACGGTTGGAAATTGAAATTTCCTGTTCTATGTACATAACAAAATTTTGCCCGGCGTACAATTGGTCGCTTGTTGACGGAAATAAGGCATATGCACGTGGAATTCCAAATGAAAGTAGCTTATTTCGGAAAATTT
Source organism: Xanthia icteritia (assembly GCA_949128155.2). Classification (NCBI taxonomy): domain Eukaryota; kingdom Metazoa; phylum Arthropoda; class Insecta; order Lepidoptera; family Noctuidae; genus Xanthia; species Xanthia icteritia. Next base: position 5,033,733 of record OX421942.2, on the reverse strand, counting down.
GCAGGAAATTATTCATACAGGATATCGAATATGCAGCTACATATTGATCAAGTGGTGTTTGGATATAGGTACGAGTACATAACTGTAGTATGCTTCATGAATATGGAACAAAATGCTTAAATGCAAATCCTTTGCTAGTAAATCTGATGCCAATTTAGTTAAAGCTTAGTTTATGCATTTCATTTATAAACGCTAAAAAGTTAAACTTTCGGAGAATGTTAAATTGTACTTAGTTGGTACAGCTCCAAAAACGATTGCAACCAGCATGTAAATTCAAGAAGACATATTTGAGTTGGGTAAAGTAACGTAGACTTTCAACTTACAGCAATTATTTAATTTAAATGCTATTGATCCTTTGTGAATTTATCAAATAACTTCTCCCGCTCTGGGTGGAGTGGGAGGGCGTGTCAGACTCTTACTGACTAAAACTCACCCGTGTTCCTTCCGTTGCCTGTACGTTGCCAGGGGCCACGGTATCCCTTTCGGACTTTCCCGCAACCCCGGATGCTATTGATCCTTTCGTTCGGTTTTATTTTTTGTTCGGCCTGAATATCTGTCATATCCACTCCCAAATGGTTGTAGCTCCAGTGGTTTTTTTTCTAGCAAGGCTAGTGCGGTCATGTCAACGAAAAATGCAGATACCATCGTATTGAAATATTTTCTATGTACCGTATATTTCATTGGCACTCGGGTGCAATGTTAGGTAGCCGGGGGAAAAAATATACCCCCGGATATTTGTACCCCAATTTGTGTTGGCGTAAAAGGGAGTTTTAGAATTTCATGGCGAAATTGTTATTTCTGATTTTTGTACGATTTTTGGCGTTTTGTGCCCGAAGCATTATTATCATTGATATTGAAAATCTATACGTTTCTGCTCTCGTAGTGTTGATTCGATTTTTTAAGGTTTATATTTTATAAGTTAACTACCCAAATCATTACGTCTATCTAAATCAATTACAGGATCTAGTATTTCAAGTCCAGCATTTTTCATGAATCTTAAAAAGACGTCCAATTTCAAAACCATCTAAAATCTTAAATTTTTGCCACAGACAGCGTTATTTACATCTCCATTATCTTCCTTCGCATTGAAACCTCCTCAGAAATCTTTAAATCCCAGATTATCTTGGTCGTGTAAAAACCTTTTTGGTAACAAAGAGGTTCTTTTCAGTTATAATAAGAAAGAAAAATGTGCCGAGAGGGGTACTCTTTCCTCGAAATAAGATCAATAAACGGCCCGGGGAATATTAAAATAATATGCGGTCTGTCTATAGGGGATGGTGAGAAATGGGCGTATGTGATGCATTATCGGTTTGGTCCCAAGTGCCTGTGGTTTATAGTTATAGCGTAAGATCTATAGGCATATCTCTTGTGGTTTGCATGATATAAAGCTACGCGAATGTTCCCTGTGTATATGTATCTGCTAATGTACTTTGGTGTTTGACAGTACCTATAATTAAACACAATCAATCTGCCTACCCTTTTTCCAACTATGTTGGGGTCGGCTTCCTATCTGACCCCCACAACCCCGTAACTGGGTATACGATACCCCTTTGTACGACTAGTTGTCAGACTTTCGGGCTTCTGACGACCCGTAACGACTGTCAAAGATCTATGAATAATTAAACTATAATTAACCCACTCACCTATAATTAAACTATAGGTATCCATTTAAACGCATTTTTCTTTCTTTCTTTCTTTCTTTCAATAGCGATAGGCTCGCCCCCTATTATATGGGACTTAAACATAACTGGAGAAAAGTGTGTGTAGGTACTATAAGAACCCCTTTGTCTAACCCTTCAAGGAATGCAGGGGGAATATTATGTTGTTATCAAATTAGACGATGAGATGAAGATGTTCATCTGAATACCCTCCCTATTTAAACAGTGTGACGAGTGCCCGTCTATCTAGCTGAAATTGGTTTGTTTTTGCAGTGTTGTAGATTTATGTCTACTAGGCACACTTTATATTGTTCTCCTTTGTATCTAAATTTCATATGTGAATGTCATGCATACCTGTCATTTGCATGGTTACTGAAATGCTAATTTTAGATGTTATTTAATTTGAATTGTAAGTGACTGTGCTGTTGGTGTGCTTATGATAAATAAATAAATACTTACTGTATGATTAGAAATGTCTTCGTTATGGCCGTATTCTGTATTTGTTAGCTTTCCAGAATATAACGTTATAGTCGTTGATTTGAAGAAGGCCACAGGACCAGAAAGCAAGCACATTCCTTTTATTTTATATTTATTACTCATACCAAAACAGTAAATATAAATTGCCATACCATTGTTACTGGCCCCATAAGGAGATAAACAAATGCAGACATAAGCAATATATTTCGAAACTGTTTAACATGGCGACTTATCTCGAATATAACCTTATTATTCACAAAATCTTGTGGATCGATACCAGCTACGTCTCATTCAAGCTTGGCTCCACACTCGCTGCTATTAACGAAGATCTGAATATATTATGTAGATACTGGAGAGGTTTAATTTATCTTTAAGTGCTGCTCTGATTGTTAAACTTAAGCTTTATCAAACCGTTTCTCCCTTGGGGAGAAACTGTTTGGTAAAGCTTCAAGGGAGGGGTTTCGAATTTAAAGAAGTATTGTGACGATAAAATAATTAAATTTTGGGTTTCTTTGTTAATTTTAACTGTAACGTTGATACCAGAGGGCTATTTTAAATTGATTAGACAGAGTTCGTTCTCGATATTTTTAAGTACTTTATTATTTTCCTCATGCGTAATATGATCATTCATATCTGTTTTTTTATTCTCTTTTATTAGGTATTCATTATTGCTACTCCTTGCGTTTGAATCTGCTGGCTCAGTTTGAAAGAACTTGGATTCATATCTTTTTTTTAGTTTTATGCGACTATAGTTTGAAGTTATTCATTACACATGATCACCAAACCACAGTTGATTACGAACGTTTTATTGACATTCCACCTGATACATGTTAGGTGGCAACATCTGCCTATCACAACTGGAAAACCTTACCGTATCTAAGTCACGTTTGCCTAGCACGTGTCTTACGTGCCATTGCTTTGCTCTCGTCACTCAGAAACAAAGTTAAAAAGTCTCATTCAATCGTAGCTGAGATAAATTCTTCAACCTCACTACAAATTGAGGAAAATGCCGTGAAGAAAGTTTTGATTGTGAATGTAGATAGATAGCTATTAGAGTAGAGGAAGACCAAGGAAACGATGAATGGATTGTGTGAAAGATGATATGGCAAGAAAGGGGGTGACTACTGAGATGATGACTAATAGAGAAGTAAGAATGAAGAAGACATGCTGCCCAAATCCCAAATAAACTGGGATAAGTGCAAGAGAATGATGACATCAATATAAACTGCTGCATTGTTTTACACAAGCATAAATTAAAACCCCCGACACAAACATTTCCCCATTTGTCTTTCCTACTCCATCATCAGACCCTGTTCACTATCTATCTATAACCTATTCATTGAAACTATTCCAATGAGCCCAAACACGATACCTTTGCTGAGTTGGTAAGGGAGTTGGGTATCCTGCAAATTCCAGGTGATCCAGCATCAGTTCAAGGTTACAATGTTCTTCTAATATCATTGAAGTAACAGAATACCAAATATCAAATCGATCAGACCTGTGGAAGATGCTCACATCCATTCATCAACTAGAAAAGAGCTGATAATCTTCAAATGGCTGAACCGATTTTCTTGAATCATAGCACGAGAAGATATAAATTTTGTAAATAAAGAACTTCTACTAAGTTACGTAGCGACAATTAAATCAACAACAAATAATCCCAAATTCAATCAACTCAAAGTAACGTAAGTGTAATACGAAACTTGGTCGCGTTATATTTTAGCGATATAAATCGCTGTCGTCTAATGTTTTATGGTGCTGGAACTCAGACCCGTTGACCAGTTGTTTAAATTTGGGATTATTTTTTCACTACATAACTTAGTAAAAGTTCTATCTTTACAAAATTGATAGCTTCTCATGACGGGGACTTTAAGAACACTCTAGAACAAATCACCTTTAAAAAAAAACAAATACACAAATGGTTCAGCCGTTTGGGAGCTACGATGGCGCAGACAGACACACAGATAGACACGTTAAACTTATAACCCTCTTTTTCCGTCGGGGGTTGAAAATTAATGCTAGCAATGTTTTTAAGCACAATGACGAGCTTATTGGCGGTTTTTATTTGACTGCATTTTCATTAAATTCTCTCGCTTTAGCGGTTCAGCAGACACGTGTGTACGTATTGTGGGTTCGTTTAATTATTTCATTATGTATAATGTGACAATTGTTTTTAATTGTTCTGGTATTGATGTTGTTTTTTTACGAAAACTTTAACACTTTTGTTATGTACCTAGTTAGTATCATTAACATTATCAAGCCTTTGGATTTTAATAATCTTTTTTGAGATTTTCTTTACTCTGAGGACATAAATGGTTTTTTCCAAAGACGAAAGATTTGTCACATCTGTAGAAGTTTTTTTTGAAGATACAATTGATAATATTTAAAGTATTTTAAAAAACCTTGAAGGATATGAATTGACTTACAATATAAAGACTTTTCATTTTCTGTTTTAAATCCTATTTTCAAGAAAATGTCACCATTATTTTTTCGTCTAAAATGAAAACAACACAATCTATTTTAATGAAAACGAATTATGTTAAGCTGTAATCATATTAATTTTGACTACCATAACACAAGCATAACAACCTATATCCATGAACATCAAATTTAACTCCCATATATAACGCCTCCCGAGAATTATCCACGTAAATTTTGAGAGAATTTTAACTAAGCATACGGGGTGAAAAAAAAAACTGCTATTCCTTACATTTTGATAGCTATGTGAAAATATATATATATAGGGAACAGCAGTTTTTTTTTTGCAATTTCTGTTTTTGTCCCATAGTGAAAGTTGTGCATAATGATGAGTAAAATGACCCCTTAAGAGGATGCCCATGAATTCAATTTCACCCCGTATAATCTGCTACGGGGTTTAGTACACAGATGGGTTTAAATAGGTTTTTATTTTTATTATTTTGTTTTCCTTTAATATAGACTCTTTTCTTTTAGATTTTGTTTTGTGAATGTGAGAACGTTGTAGGCTTAAAAGACTGTAGATCTGTCGACCATTTTCTATCTTGCTAAGTACCTGGTAGTTGTTGATAGGCCTACACTGTCCTCTCATACCTATTAACACTGTAAATACCATTTACTTTTAAAAGAGTAAGTTTCTTGCCGGCTCCTCTCCATAGAAAATGACCAATTGGAACCGTGCACCTAGCTTCTGACGTTTCATAAGTGCCCTTGTAGGTTTATGTGAAATAAAATATTTTTAATTTTGGTGAATGAAAATGTTCATATTGTATGAATTGCTATACGAGTAGACATTTTTGATAGGATATATTTTTCTGAGATACATATTTATATCTAAAAATGATGTTTCCTACTGTATCGGTACTGTTCGATTACTCTGTACCTGTACACTAGGGAATTGTATTGGTAATATGTTCCTACCGACTTAAAACTCTAATTACTTAATAATATATTTTTTTTTAATTTTTTTTTTATTCAGACTAATTAATTTGTCCAGAACTGTTAGTTACGGTAAAAGTCTTAAAACTATGTTAGCATTGCATCATTCAAAATTCAAATTATATGTATGGATTTATTTATTTATTATTTATTATTTATTTAATACTTCAAGCACAGAAATGTACAGAGGCGGACTTAATGCCATAGGCATTTTCTACCAGTCAACCTTTGGGTGATGCAGAGACAAACAGTGGTAGGTGCAATTACGAGAAATTATTGAGGAATATTTTTAAAGTAACTCATATAGTAAAGATACACATATACCTATTACAAACTATTAATATAATATATATGCCTAATTATATATAAATATAAGCACAAATAAATATACATAAATACTCGAATATACTAGAACAAATAAGACAAACAATGGGAAAACATTAACGTTGTAATGACACTGCCAGCTTACTTACTTACTTAGCTTTATCATCGTTTTGTACGCTAAATACCTAGGTAGGCCATTTTTTCTTTAAAAAATATGCTAGTTATACGTTGTAGTCAAAAGTTCGTATTTCATTTGTTAATAATTATCAAAAAAAATATATATATTTTTTCTTTATTTAGGCAACCAACAGCGATACATATAGTATGTGACAGAGTATGTGTTTTACAGTATTGTATGGCTAATAATAGGTTTCCCTGTATAACTAGGATAAGTATAAAACATGCGAACGGACTACTTAGAAATATATAAATTAAAAGGTGGTGAAAATGGAGATGTTATCTGCATATTTTTGAATACCGAGCAATTATTTTAATATCGTTCTAACAATGTTTCTTATTGTTTCAGAGTTTAATGGCGTTTATTAAGTTCGGGTATGCGCTTGTGGTGGTGACGTTGCTGCTCATGATATGGGCATCACTGTCGAGAGCGTTAGAAGTAAGTAACCAATTACCTATGATATCTCTTATTATATTGTCAAACACAGTCCCCAGATTATTATGTAAATCATTAAAAATACCAGTTTTTTATATACATATTGACATTGTTGAAAATTATATACAAAATAACATGATTACTTTGTAAAGTATTATATTGTTTTAATGATTGTGAATGTGAGGACTATGTGGATATTTTATTCTTTTTCCTCTTTCTTTAATTTTTTCTTTCTCAGTTAGTTTAAATGATGTTCTGGCAGTTTGAGTACTTTATGCGACCTACCCAAATGTCCTTTCTTTGGTATTGTTCGTCGAGTTGAGCTCCTTAAGTTCTGAGTTAAGCTCTACGATTACTGACAAATGCTTGCACTGACTGGACAGGTCCACTCAAATCTGTGTGGTTCTTTCCTCAAAAGACCATTTCAGACACTAATCTACATGGTCCTCATATGGCCTGACCAAGATTATGTGTGGACTTTAAAAGAGACTGTGACCTCTGAGTTTGTTTCGGTCTTTCTTCTCAGAGTAGTCAGATAGGAAACGCCGAACTCATCTAGCATTTTCTTCTTTTTTTTTATTTTTTATTTTTTTTAAATGACGTATGAAAGTGATTGCAATATCCTATTTACAGAATAAACAATTTCATTTCATTTCATTCCCCAAAATAGAGAGCTCTAAAAAGCATATGACGATACCTAGCAAATACATTGGTGAAAAGGACTGGGTGAAACAAAGCTGTCAACGACGTTGATAATTAAACTTTTACTACAACCATAGAATAAAATGAAGAATTGATAATATATTCTATCTATACCTACATTGTTTATTACGATATCAATAACGGAACATCGACCTCTGTCTAAATTCAACATTCTTAAGGGGGTAATGTCAAGGTTCCTCGCACAAAGATCCACTTTGCCTTTCAATAATGAAGTACTAACGACTTTGATAGACACTTTATATAAAGGAATAGGACTATGGAATACTTATTTTATATAGTCTATACAACATGTCAGCGAAATTACCTCGTACGGGAGGGAAGTGGATTTAAATGATCGTATTATGATTATGACGCAATGAAAACCAGTGATGCTGCAGGCGGTCATAATAAATTTAAATTTAATTAGTGGGCTGGCAACTGACCACTAATTAAATTTTGCGCCCTGATAACAAAACCAGAACAAGATACAAATCCATTCAATGAACAGTAGTGTTATTCGGAAAAGTTCACTTTGAACGCCACTCAAGGGACCGCATTCAATTCGAAAGCGGTTTCACTTCGGATTCACACCTCGAAACCGTTTAAGTTTTGAAAGTCTTGTTTAGAGAATAACACAACTTAATATCTGACTGCCTCGTTGGTTTAGTGGTCGCACTCGGTCTTGATTTTGATTCCCTGGTCGGGCAAAGTATTATTAGGTTTTCTATCCGGAATTTCTCAATAGCAGCCCGAAGTCTGGATTTGTGCCCAGGGGGCGAGCCTATTAAATTACATGGGAATTAAACATAACTGACGAAATGTGGATGTAACTATTCTAATCCTAACTTAATATTATAAATGCGAAAGTGAGTTTGTTTGTTTATTTATTTGTTACGCCTTCACTCTAAAACGGCTAAACGGATTCGGATGAAATTTGGTAAATGGGTAGACCATGACCAGGGTTAGGACATAGGGACTACTTTTATCCCCGTATTCCCGCAAAATGGAGACTTATGTGGGTTAAACCGCGGCGCGCAGTTAGGTTTGTATAGTTTATTTTCGTAAACTTCAGCGAAGAAAGCTAGTAGTTGTTTGTAGATGAGTTAGCAAACACTTGAGTCGAATGCTTGGCTCTTGTGGTTTTTAGCTAGGATTGGCACTGTTTTGCATAATAGCATTCAAGCTGCAGAGGTAGGTAGTTAGGTTTGTGACAAATGTTGGTGGGGCGGTTCTGAAGACAGAGATCCTTTTGTGCTTTATGCAATTAGGTATCTCAGGGTCGACTTCCAGTCTAACCGAATGCAGCTGAATACCAGTATTTTACATGAAGCGACTTCCTAACTGACCCCCACAATCCAGTTACTGGGTAGGTAATACGATCATACCCCTTGGTGAGACTGGGTTGTCATACTTTTTCTGTACTGGTTTCTGACGACCCAGTACGACTCTCAAAGATCTAATGGCTTAACGTGCTATCTAGAGGCACGGAGGGGTATCGGTAGGTAACGATGGTCACCCATCCACGGACCGACCACGGTAAGTGTAGCTTAATCTGATCGATCGACCCGTGCGGCTGTTATTACTTAGCCATGGGCCCCTGCATTAAGGTGTCTGCTATAATATAATATAACAGTCACGAGCACTAATATGAATCCATACAATTAGCAACTTTCAAAAGTGATCTTCTCTTGCTGCAGTGGTTGTATTTTTATGTTGTTACGAACAGAGTCAGAGATCAGCTGGATCAAGGGCTTGATTCAGAAAGCGGTACTTCTGGACAGGGCTCGCATTGTTAGGAGGTTCCTCTCTCTGGAGCCCTGACCGCCGGTAGCTTGGGCCCTGTTCACGATACCGGTGGGCTACTACATATTTTAAATGGTTTTATATATTTTTTTTAGTCTAATATTTAAAATGTAATTGATAAGACAGGATATTAATTAAATAAAAAAGTTTATAAAGCAAAAAGCAACAATACAATTTAGCCAAATTTGTTGAGCCACAAACTAAGCGTTGCTTGTGTCTGTGACTCAGGGAAAAAATCCATCCTTATTTTTGAATTTTACGTAGAGTACTTTACTTTAAAATTGATCAATTTTGTGACTTTTGAAAGTAATGAAGTCGTGAATAATAAAGGACAGTATGATGACTACAAACATGACCATGGTTGACTACTTTTACAACCAAAACCAATAACATCAATAGTTTGACCCACTCCTTCAAATATTGGACAACATTGGCCAGTGCTCTTCCAATATTCAGGAAATATTGAGCCCAACATTTGTCACCACGCTAAAGTTACAAACTTTGGAAGCTGTGATGAAGTTGTTACCGAAATGCGTTCTGAAGCCGAAGGAGATATTAGTAAAGTGGTTTATTACACGTATGGGTTAAGAGTTCTACCGCAGGCTTTTGAAGTTTAGTAGGAAGGGATATAAACCATCTTTAATAGCACGTTAGGTAATGATTATCCTATCGCATCTGTTATATTAAATAAGCCCGTAGACTATAGTAGCAAGTAGACTCTCACCTATGACACAAATTAGTACAGATAGGTCACTCCGAAAAGTCATTTAAATTTAAATAAAAAGCTACTCTTGCTACGACACAATAAAGTGCAATTCCGGTCGCACAGCGCTAATTACCTACAGTTATATTCACGTAGAAGTTGCCTCTCTTTCTTTCGCGTACTCTTATTCATATCTTCTGAGTACGTTACGCCCACTGAATTCGACAAGTCGAGCCAACCGCGTACCTATTTGTAGCTTCATACCTAAAATGCGGAGTGACACATTTGATTCATCTGTGTCCATGATAATTTCCAGTACACACGGCTATAATGTCAAGCTATACATTTCCAGTATAAGCTGACCTCTCATTGTACGGAAATCCTATACAACGCGAGATCAGCTTATACTGGAAAATTATAGCTTGTAATGTAGCCGTGTTTACCATTCATCATCATAATCATTGACAGTCTTGTTCCACCCAACGTGAGTATAGTCCTCCTCCCTTTTCTGCCATGCTTCCCTGGTCCGTGCGGTGTTCTATCACCATTATCTGTGACCATTTATCTCTCACCTTTAAATGAAACATAGACATAGAATACGTTGGAGTAAGTTAATTACCTACCTAATCTAGTTCTTGATTGTCTTTGCTGGTCGTATAATTTAATAACCATCACTAGAAGAAAAGGATAGAGGAGCTCGTGGCTAAGTAATAACTGCCGCACGGGTTGTTCCATCAGGTTAAGCTACGCTTGCCGGGGTTGGTCTGTAGATGGGTGACCATCTTTACATACGGAAACTCCTCCGTGTCTATGGAAAGCACGTTAAGCCGTTGGTCCCGGCTGTCATTCGTGGTTCTTTCACAGTCGTTACGGGTCGTCAGAAGCCCGAAAGTCTGACAACCAGTCTTACCAAGAGGTATCGTATTACCCAGTTACTGGGTTGTGGAGGTTAGATAGGCAATCGCTCCATGTAAAATACTGCATCCGGTTAGACTGGAAGCCGACCCCAATATAGTTGGGAAAAGGCTAGGCCAGATTGACTAGAAGAAAATAACTGAATTACATAACAGTTGCCATAATCATTTAGATAATGTAGGTTCTAAAACATACTAGTCAGGGGTGCGGCGAATGTACAAGTATCTCCTGGGCCCCTGACTCATGGTAGTAGTAGGAACAGTGGGGTTTCAATAGGTAGAACTCCGACATAACCCTCCGTTCTCTCATACGACAATTTCCGGGCGAAAAAAAGAAAATGTACTACAACATAATATTCCCAAAAACGAAGAATGTATGCGTTTACTCACCAAAATCTTGAATCCAATCCGGTGTCGGAATAAATAACGAATCAGCTACAAAATTACAAAGCAAAACTTATTCCCCATTTCTTGATTTCTTCCAAGCCTTAGTCCCGCTCCCGCAAGACCTTGCGTCACCTTTCCACGTCTTTCTGCAAACAATATAAAACGTGTATCAGACGTGTGGTCATATTTAAGGGTGTGGTAATGACCATCAAACTAAATCACTTTCTCCATGGAACCAACATTGTTATCACGAAAAAATAATCAGCTACAATAATACATTAGGGAAATTATAGAGGTATTGAAGTTTTGTGTGAGGTAGGTGATAACAATGTTGGTTCCACAGAGAAAGTGGTACAGTTTAATGCTCAGTAAAATAAAGTACCCTTAAATATGACCACACATTTTTGATACATGCTGTATGCATTATCAGTCGAATTGTAAAAAATATCATCACACAGATAATAATATACGATGCCATTCACCCTTTTAAACGGAAAAGCGAAGGATACTGTCGTATATCGTTTGCCAATGTCGGTATAGGGACCCGATGTGATTCCGCCCGGGTTATCTGACGCAATTCCAATCCCGGTCTAAAAATTTCATAAAAGAAAATCTGCTTTATCCGTCTGAAGCAGTCTAAGAGCGCTTCTTTATGAATATTTTGTCGATTAGATAATATCTTGTACATGGATAATGTTAGAGATGTTTAAGGATTTTTTTGCCGTCGTTTATTCATTATTTTCCAAATAAAATACATTTTTAAATATTTATTAAATAACATATACAAAATTGTGGTCCGCCGGTGTCGGGCAAGGTCCAAGCTACCGGTAGTTGTCTCCAGTGAAAGGAGCCTCCTCCAATGCGAGCCGTATCGAAGAGTACTGCCTTCTGAATCAGGCCCTTGATCCAACCGCCTCTCGAGAGATTTTTATTGTTATTATTATGATGTTGATATCTGAACAAGAGCTTTTTAATAGGCATCTTCGAAGAATCCTACTAGTATTTTATTAATCCGTAAGGAACTATCAGATAATCTGTGCTATTACGGTTCATGAGATATAGCTCGCTGAGTAATAGGGTTCTGTTTGATAACCTTCGGTACGGAACCTCAAAAATGATAAAATACAAAATACACTGTCCTAGTAATCACATTACTTTACCCACAAAGAGTTTATGGGGTGGCTTGTCGGTTGCCACACGATGAGAACCATGGACACAGAAACAAGTAAATAGAAGTTGGATACATGTGTCAAAAACTTTGTTCGCCACAATGTGTGTCCCAGTGGACACAAGGACTCGTTCCATCGTAATCCAATATAAACCGTTGGTTTCGGTGTTTTACGGGAATTTTATTTTGGTATTACTGGCATGTTCGATAACCATATACATTCCTAAAATCCTCCTAATATTATTTTTATCAGTTCTTTGAGTTTTAAGGACCAAAGAAACGATGGATGGACTGTGTGAAAGATGATATGGCTAGAAAGGGAGTGACTACCGAGATGACGACTAACAGAGAAGTATAGAAAAAAAGACTTGTTGAGGCGACCCCAAATAAATTGGGACAAGGGCAAGAGAATGATAAGTTCTTTGAGATAAATATCGTCAGAACACTTTATACGGCATCCAAAACGTTATCTAACATGGCTCTGTTCTACTAGTCCCTGTCATGCCTTTCGAACTTAACCACATAGGGCACCCTTTTTTTTTTGGATGGGAAATTATCAAATAACTTCTCCCGCTCTGGACGGAGCGGGAGCGCGTGTCAGACTTTTACTGACTAAAACCCACCCGTGTTCCTTCAGTTGCCTGTATGTTGCCAGGGGCCACGGTATCCCTTTCGGACTTTCCCGAAACCCCGGCAGGACATAGGGCACTCTTGTTTTCAAGTTTGCTTAATACCTATTGAATAGATAGATTCGATTCATAAACTCAGATTACACCATGACACAAATTGAAACAAAAACCCAACACTCATTTCAGGTTACACAGGCTGCTATGAAATCTAGAGAGATGTTCGCTATAACGGACACTAGAGAACCCACACAAACACTTGATGTGAACGACAGCACACACAGTACGGTGCTCTAAGTGGCTTGGCAAGCCTGGCTTTTGATTCCCTCATTTCCTAATATAGACTGGATTGGAGTGCAGGAAATTAGATACTCATTCCTTCAAGGGTGTGTGGGTTGAAGGATGGAAAGACTGTTCTATTAATTAAGTATTTATAACCCTATATGCGGAGACTTTCTTGAACAAATAAAATTTGTATGAAAAGTCACTATCTGATTCTTGAAGATTAAGAAGTTATTCTTTACTTAAATATCGCTTTAATTTGCAGTGGAATATACAAAATTTTGCTCGAGGTAGTTACCAGAAAATTCCAAATTCAACAAGGCGAACACTTCCTCCTGAAAAAATCAAAAACTGAAAGAAGAAGCCTTTGCTTTGGCGTTCTTTTTCGTTTTAACCACTCGGGGAATGCGCTGTATGTGGAATACTTCAGTTCGACTGAGAGTAAAACCATTTGTGGCTAACTGCAGAATCTGTTAAAAGCTAAAAGTTTTAAAGACTCATGTGTAGATAATCCTAGGGCAGAAACAAAGACTTTGAGCTCGGAATGAATGAAGAAGTGAGTTAATTCTTCAGGCACTTCGAATATCACATTTCTAACTGCAATCTTTTAAATGAGCTGAATTGTTAATATACTTGTTATCATGACCGCCTGAGTACAAGAAATCTCATCAATATATTTTGGCTTACAAGATTTTACGGAAAATCATCATCAAAGTCCTAGATAGTGTCCAATAGACCATAAATCAAACTGACTCATCAGTTACCTGAAGATGTGCAAAAACATGTTTCGATGTAAGAAAAACAGCTAGCAAAAGCTAGCACAAAGTTACACAAATCTCCAGTCATACAGACAGGCCTAAACTGTTTGCTAAGACTTCAGAAACACTAGTTGTTGCGATGCGACCTCTGAACCCCAGCGTGAAAGTAAACGGCCTGTTATTTAGCATAACGCACAATATTCAGGGTAGGATATTCAGGCCTTTCAAAGGGAATATTTGCCTAGGGTTATATAATCCGTAAGAATAACACGGTTATAGTCTTATTGTGGGACTGTTGTGCTTATAACCTTACGATTTCGGAAGAGTTATGGATATATTTTTGTAGATAGTTTTGGCAATCAGACATCCTTCGCCACATTTTGCCGATTTGCTGACACCACTCATGGTCTTGTCTGCTATCGATCCATCGACTGTCACTTCAGCGTACTAACTCTGCGAACGATGTCGGTGACTCCGGTTCTTTTCCAGATATCTATTTATTTATTGCGGGATGAGACTGCTCTTGACCTCGATCTCGGCTCATGGAAAGCGATGCATGAGGTCTAGGATGCAACGAGCGTGCCCAGAAGATGCCTATAGAGGTATGAGGAACTGCCGGGGTTGCGGGAAAGTCCGAAAGGGATACCGTGGCCCCTGGCAACGTACAGGCAACGGAAAGAACACGGGTGGGTTTTAGTCAGTAAGAGTCTGACACGCCCTCCTGCTCCGCCCAGAGCGGGAGAAGTTATTTGATAATTTCCCACCCAAAAAAAAAAGAAAAAAAAAAGAGGTATGAGGAACAGTGTGTAAAGTTCACTCATCCTATATAGAAAAGGGAGGATCCTCCGCCCAAATGGGTGTCGTGTCTGGTGGGCAGCTGTCCGACGATTGATGTTGGGAAGTTATATATATGCCGATCCCGCGGTAAGCTCTGCTTGCGTGATGCAGGATTTCGGGTAACGTCAGTGTGATGCGTAGTTCGCATGTGGTGATGTAGAGGCCGCCACATGCCTATTCAGTGTTCATTCTTGTTTTGACCCTCTGTTGTGTTGATTTCCCTGGCAGAAAATAAATTACCTTCTTTCATGACCAGCAGCATCCACTTCACTACTTCTAATTCAATCCGTCCACGCAGTTATCTACTGTTAAGAGATTTTTGAGCGGAATTGACTTTGAAATGTTATAGTGGAAAGAGACACAGACTTTTCATGACCTCGATTTTTGTTAGAGAACATTAAACGTCACTTAATTTTATGTCGTGAGAGTCATAAGAACTTGCCATCAATTTATGCCATTACTTTGACTTTACGACCAGAACTGAAGACGTTTCAGTCCAATATTAAAGTTGAAAAATCTATTTGGTCGTCAAGATTTTTCGCACAACGGCGTCTGAGATTTTTTTTTCTTTGTATCTCAATTAGCAAGCCCTTCTGTTTGTCAAATAGGTCACAAACTATCTTTTCGATTTCGATGCAATTCAGATAGTAGATTAGTTAGATAGTAATATGCTATCTCGAAAATATTATACGCGAGAAAAACATAAATCATGGCTCGGAATGATTTATTTATGTAGTTAGTACCTACACGTAACTCAATCAATGACCAGACTTCATGGCATAGGTCAACGACAGCAATAAAATATATTCTCTCTGAGAAATTCTAGATGCCATTTGAGATAATAGAGTATTGACAATGTATGTTATGTCAAATTCTTCTTTGATTGTTTATTGTAAGTGCAGGGTAATGGCGTAACACACAAAATTACAGTTGATCGCAATGAGTTTAATTTTGACAGTTCAGCCACGTTGCGTCATTTTTTGGCCGTTTTGCGTGAATGTGACGCATATTTTCCCAGAAACTTGTTTCCATTTTTTAATTTTGTTTTCTTTTTTTTTTTGCGTCATGTTTACCGCAAATAAACGTATTTTCTTTCTTTCTTTTTTTTCTTTATTTGATGGGCAGACGAAAATTTCAAACCTATGAAGCAATTAATTAGCAATATTCTTCAAAACTCTCGGATTGTGATGGAAAGTGTGTTCACCCAATTATAGTGCTGGTCTAGCAAGCACGACAGCTAAACATCTATAATCCCCAGGTCATGTCAGGTTACCCTAAAGAATAGGGTAAAAAGGCATTTTCATTAGAAAATTCCCAGTCAAAACTCAGCTTCTAGATTTGTTCCCGGTCGGGTGCAATATTACCCTGTCCATATTTAATGGGAACTCATAACTGACGCAATCAAATACTTCGGGGAATACAATCGTGATTTTTAATATTGTACTTTCACAGAACACTTGAAGATGTTTCCTCGTTATTGCCAAGTAGGTATTAGAAAAGCAATATAAATTAAGTTATTACGGCTGAGACTCGGAGCCAAACGATCAGGGTGGTCATTAAGCAAGTTATAATTATAATTTCTATAGGAAAATATCCGCCCTAATTGAATATGGAGTCTTGTTATTTTGGAAGATAATAATAATAATATCATACAATTATGTTTGAACAGACGCCAGCAGGTCAACCTACCCGAAACTGTAAAATTTTCCCAGTCAACTTTGAACTTTATGCTGTAGTAATAAAGTTGAAAATCGATTAAAGAAATTTGACAGATTGTAGTAGGTTGATGTGCTGGCGTCTGTACAGTAAATTATTATGTAGTGAATTATTTTAATAATAAAAACGATATTTAATAATTGTTGCGGGAGTACAACAATAAAATAAGCTACCTAAAAAGGTAAATGAAGATATCAAAAAAATCTCTGTTAGATATTTTAATTAGGATGTAGAAACCGCTTAACGCCTAACCGCCACCGAAATCATAAGAGCAACTGGACGAGAGCCCAACTTGCTCAGCGCTTTCCTAAAAAAGATGCGAGCAAATCCGATGGTCAGTCGAACTCAAACATGAGTTTTCGATTCAGGCCTAAAATCCCTGGATCCCTCCAAATTATGAACGAAACCGTTTGCTAAAAAGTACATGTGCTATGTTACCCTAAATTGATGCGAAAACTCCCAGAGAGGAGGGTTTTTAGGGATCCGCACGCCCCTAAACCCGCTATTACTTATCGGATGCCGCAATATGTATAAAAACCGAAACATGGAACTTTTGGATCGTATACCAATCCAGTTCGTTGTTTTAGTACGGTTGTTAACTTTTTGTGCAAACTGGATGGCGTACCTTCCTATTTGTTCCACAAATACTGGACTATTTGGTATTCGTGCTGGAGCTTTGGGGAGTCTTTTTTTATTTTTCGTGTGGTTAGTCACTAATCTGGTGCCGAGTTATTACGCCGCCCATGGGCCTCTGACTTGACTTCACATGTCGTCGAGAAATCTCTCAGGCATTAATGTTTTCCTTCGCCGTTTTTGAAGCAAGTGATAATCTTTGAGAAGCTTTGGGGAGTACAGTAATCTAAAAACAAGCATTGCATATGTAGCCTTTACTATCGTAAATAAAAACCGGTCAAATGCATGTTGAACCACGTACAATGAAGGGTTCCGTAGTTGGGATGAATTTATCCCAAGAACAAACTGAACTTAGTAGTTGAAAAACATATTCTCGCATACATCGATATACGTCACGGTCAATTCTCCAACTACAAATGTAAGTTTGTAACAGTTTTTTTTTTAAAGTGTTTACACTACAAATGATCAATTTTTGGGCTTTTTACTTTACTTGTGCTGTGAGTCCTAGCTTCCTGCCAAATTTCATGATCTTAGGTCAACAGTAAGTACCCTGTAGGTTTTGATTTATTTGCGAGGATCAAAATATGTCACTTAAATGGCCGTATTTTTTTATTGCGTTGACTTAGAAGCTTGATTTTTTTAGAGCTCCAAGGGAACATAGATCTACGTATTTGATATTAATTTCAACTTGATACCTCCACGCGTTCCTGAGAAAATGGGTCTTGACAGTCTGACAGACGGAAAACGAAGTGATCCTGTAAGGGTAATTTCCCACCCAAAAAAAAAAAATAAGTGTTTCCGTTTTCTCCCTTTGAAGTACGCAACCCTAAAACATACAATAACTACCTCTGTTATTTACAAACGTGTTAAAAAACAAAAAACTGATTCCAATACTGAATGTAATGTTATTACACACTTTCTGTCAACAATTTCAATAATATCCACAACCTTTTGAAAATTTCCATAATATTTATGTAACGTTACTTTACTAACTAAATAGTAATGATGTTTAACATTTAACGCTCACGCAACGCTAAAAATCGCAAACATTTGAAGAATTCAGACCTACTATGAACACATTACCAATAGATTATTTTTTTTTTTGGGTCGGAAATTATAAATTATTTTCTCCCGCTCTGGGAGTCAGACTCTTACTGACTAAAACCCACCGGTGTTCCTTCAGTTGCCTGTACATTGCCAGGGGCCACGGTATCCCTTTCGGACTTTCCCGCGACCTCGGCAGGCATTCATATGCTTTTAACGTTTTGAATCGTTCTCACATGTATAACTTCAACATGAATGATGTAACCAATATTTTGTAACCGTATTTTGATTTAAAAGAGTGTCCGTGGAGTTTATTGCCCGTTCTTCTCCATAGGTACCTACTACGCTTTGAAATGGGCATCTAGCTTCATCTTTCTGACTGACCAATCACTTGACAATTCAGAAGTGCCTGTAATTGGTTTATTTGAAATGAATGCTTTGAGTTTGAGTTTGACTGTTCTGAACGCTAACTGAAAACAAAGCTTAAGACGAAGCTTGAAAACAATAACAAAGTTTGATTGATGACTAGACAAGTCTTTAATAAAGTGGATCTTTTGTAACACAGTTATCATCGTTCGCTTTAATTCTTGCGAATAACAGCGTCTACAAATTATGGACTTTCATCTCGAGATAAGATATGGAGGCCATTTAACTTGGCTCTTTAAGAGATGGATAGCGATCTGTTTGTTTCGTTTTAGATGGTTTTAATGGAATTGGGTTTCATTTGGGGACGTTTATGATTGTCTGGAATTGTTTTTCCTTTTTGCTCGACAAAGTATTTTGTGGGTGTCCCTTTTAGTTCAGCTCTCTGTGAAAGAGTTTTGCTGGTAATGTGATACCTACCTATTTCTATCTTCTAGCCGATGATAGTACGTATTTTTGACAGATACACAGTTCTCGCGCACTAGACGGCCATGTCTGCGGCCAGTCGTGGCCATCTATTGCGCTAGATCCCTTAACCTTTATCACTGGTGACGGCCGACGAGCGCACAGCAATGAAACTTATGACACATTTTCGTGATTTTGAGATACCGCACTCATTTTCGACAGATTTCGGTTGGACCATCTGCTAGCTCCATTATTTTCTTCTGGAAAAATGTTCACGGAAATGTGTATACAATAATAGGTACTTATGTGCGAGAATGACTATCAAAAACATACAATCTTAACAAAATGCGACATTATTCAAGCTATATTGTGGCGGTCTCAGACACTCATTTTTAGCAGTAAATGTTTCCGTACGTACATTTAGAAAATATGAGAGAGCCTGCCTTATTAAAGCGCGAGCAAAATGTGCCTATAAATATCTACTTGGTTGTGATCTAAGCACCAAAATAATGCAATAAGGATTCCATCTTTGATCTTATTTCATAATTTATAACAAAATACCAGATATTCAAAAAAATATCCAATCAAATGTTTAAAAAGAAACTGACAGCCCCCCCTATTACTTGATAAGTTTATGCCGTGATTATTATTCAAATAATGATTTTTTAAATGACACTACACTTTAAATTTAATTATGCTCGCTCAATTTTTTTTTATTTTTATTTATGGTTTTATTGACGTGTTTTTTTTTGTAATTGCTAGTTTACATTCAATATTTGCATGCCTAATTTAAAGTAGATTGCACAGGGATCTTATATTATTGTAAACACCTTTATTTTATGTACCTAACTGCCTACTTACTTTCTAAGCAAATAAACGATTATTTTATTTTATGTTATATTTTTGGAAAGACAAAGTCGAGAGCTGGAATCCTACTGTCTAAAACTACAACTCTTTCAACTTCTAGCTCAATTATTTCCCATCCCTTGCAGACCTGACCAACCATTTTTCAACCACCTCTGACCTTCGAATTCTTTTCTTCCAGCTCCACGTCGACCAAGGTCATCCACCATGCCTGTTCCAAGCATTGTGCTCCTGTTCGAAGCCAGCTGGAGACCTGGGCATTGTCACCTGCAATCACGTACCGATCCTGAGGGTACCTGGCACCATAAACAGTTCGAAGGTCTTCATGCTGCAGCTGACTGGGAACCAGATCCGGGATCTGGAGCCACAGTTCTTTCAAGCTACAGGTCAGTAGAGAGTCTAGAGAGTAACCATGTTTTGGGAAGAATAAATTGACAGGTTCTCAAATAAGACCCATTCATTCTTCAAGAAGATCAGGGAATAAATGAAAATGCTTGATATCCAATATCAATAAAAGTCGCGTAAGATATAGCTACATAATTATATTTAAATATATCCCAAGGCGACGTTTGAAACCTTCTATGTGAATGAACGCGAGACCGCGAGCGGAATATTATATTCAGCCAAATGCATTGCAATAGATATAATGCGATTTCGCTAAATATCAGAAAAGGATGAAATTTTCTGAGGACATTGAAGCTTATTTTATTGTCCTTTGTTAGAAAATATTTTCATTGCTATGAGATACAAATTTGAAAGACTTGCTTTCAAATTTGTATCTCATAGCAATGAAAATATTTTTACTTACAATATTCAGTTTCCAGAATGGCTAGTTTACTGGCTCTAAAGTGCAAGCCAAATAGCCACTAGACTAAGTGAAGGGCAATTTGACGCTCAGCATTACGATTCTGCTGTCCAAGCGAATTTCAGAGTCATAGTTGATGAATAGATCAATTTTTATAGACTACAAAAATGGGTACTGTTGCACTAGTGTCAAAA
Source organism: Xanthia icteritia (assembly GCA_949128155.2). Classification (NCBI taxonomy): domain Eukaryota; kingdom Metazoa; phylum Arthropoda; class Insecta; order Lepidoptera; family Noctuidae; genus Xanthia; species Xanthia icteritia. The sequence continues at coordinate 5,012,983 of OX421942.2, read as the reverse complement.
CATAAAAATATTACTGAAACATTTTTTAATATCAAAAATAACACGGAATGTAATGTACAGTTCACATTACGTCCGCATCCTGAGATAGCAGACAATAACTTTGCTTGAAGAGATAATAGTATACTTTACAACCTGCATTATTAAAGGCTAACTTTGTTACAAAACCTTCAGGAAGAACAGCTTCACATAATAGAAATTATGCAGTAAAACTTTCGTTAAACATTAAACCTCGGAATAAATAGTTGTACTAGCTGAACCTCAACACTTTGTTGGAATTTCACACGTGTAATGTGTTGTTTTTCATTGTTGTATGTTCACACATCGAAAAACGTACATTAGTTCAAAAATCGATGCAGACAATTTAATACAAATTGCTGAACAGTTTTAAATAAAGCGGCATTACGAAGCTACCTTCAAAATTTTGTAATGAGAAAAAAAACGAATTGAAAAAAAACTGGTTGAACCTCAAAAAAGCTTATTTCTATATAACTCCGTTGATTCATTGTACTGCCCCAGAAATGCCTAGAAATAAGGAAAAATGCGAAAACAAGTATAAATGCCAACAAGATTACGCCGAAAACATGTATATTTGATATCACCAACATAAATTCTCGTGTCGCGCTGACTGAGCGCCGCTTGCGACTGACACGGTAAATATAATAAGGGAAGGTCTGTCTTAATCCACCACTCAGCGTTTCTGGTAAATAAGTAAACCGTTTGAATATGTGAGCCTGATACGCTTATATCCGCCTTTTGTGATAAGCAGAGAGTAAGCAGATTTTGACTGAATTAATACTTGAGTTAAGAGCATTTATTTTGTTAAAAGCTCAGTTGAGTTACGAAAGACTTTGAAGTTTAGGTGTTCATTTTATTGCAAGTCATGATAATGCTTTGAAAAATGATATAAAGCGACAGTATTTTGTTCAATCGAACGATACTGATGATATTAATGATGTAACCAATATTTTGTATAATTTTTTAAAATTTAAAAGAGTGTCCGTGGAGGTTCTTGCCCGTTCTTCTCCATAGGTACCTACTACACTTTGGAATGGGCAACTAGCTTCATATTTCTGACTGACCGACTTCTTGACAATTCAAAAGTGCCTGTAAATGTTTTAATTGAAATAAATGCTTTGAGTTTGAGTTTCCATAGCATTAGCAATTATTAGCTGAAATATCACAATTTCAGCTAATAATTACCAAGATCGAAGCTGTAGCGTATTTTGTTGCTGATATAAACGTAGGAATTCAAGAATTATATATGTTAATTAAGTACATAACAGTAGGCGTTTTACGATCTCGGCTCTCTGTAACTTTCTTTCTCTCTTTCTGTAACTTTTATTTTTTACGCATCTCGTTATCTACGCCCTCGAGCATAACAGTAACTAAAAGATCTTTTTATCCCTTAACGATTATGTTAATGATGTACTTAATGTAGGAGCCCCATCTTAAGGAAAGTCACTTCAAAGGATTCATATCAATAAACAGAATACCCTTTAAGACAAGATTAGCAACTTAATTAACACTTAATATCTTAAGCTTCAATCGAAGCGTTAATTATTCAAACACTGCATGGAGATTACCCCAGGAACCGTAAATTTTTCGACGTATTCCACATTGGGCACCCGCTTAAACGGCACCTGAGCAAATGGCACCTGAAGTATTCCACATACGGCACCTATCGATATTTTCCGCAGGTGCCATTAGTGGCATAATTTGTTATTTAACATTTTGACGTTTTAATTTGGCCACATGTAAGTTATGCGCTGACCTTTAAAAATTATACTTGTGACGCTCGACGAATCTATGTCTAAGTATTTTATATTTTTAAATGTATATAGAAGTGCCAATTGTTAATTGTGTGTCATAATAAAAAAAACATTTTGATTACTAAGAAGATAAATAATCCTAAATAAACCTAAAAAGTATTTGTTTCTAATTTCTATTGATCAAGGCTGATTTTGCAATACCTGTGATTAAGAAAACTGATTGTGATATTAAAATGACTAAGAAACAAAGAAGTTATATTTTTATAATGTTATTAAACTCTCTACTGATTTTAATCGAATTTTTACTGATTTTAATTTTTTTGACGTCCTAAAAAAGAAAAATCGTCCCAACACTAGTACGTACTGATCCGTAGGTGGCATTTGTGGAATAACATTTTAAATAAGTAATTATTCCACTAATGGCACCAGCGCAAAATATCGATAGGTGCCGTATGTGTAATACCTCAAGTGCCATTTGCTCAGGTGCCATTTAAGCGGGTGCCCAATGTGGAATTCGTAAATTTTTCTTGCATAAAAAAGCACCCTATGTCACTCGGGAATAGCGTTCTATCTATGAAAGATGTTTGTAATCGTATCAGTAATTCCATTATACATAGAGACATACAAAAAACTTCACCTCTTAATAATAATATATGTAGAAGAGATTTACATTGTAGTTTAGATAATCTAACAAAAACGATCAATTTCAGGCTTGTACCGTCTTGCAATTAACGAGAACCCGCTAGAGAGTATCCATGAAGAGGCGTTCTACGGTCTCGACAATACACTCTGGGAATTGGAACTACGACAGGACAAATTGACGGCTGTGCCCAGCAGGTCACTAAGATACTTGCAGAAACTGAGGCTTCTGGATCTGACAGGTGATTTATACTTAGAATTTCTAGTTCAATTTAAGTTGTTGGTGCAAATTTAGAACCAGTATTGGCGCTAGATTTTGTATGATACAATTTCTTGTTGGAGTGGAGCGAGATTTTACAAGTTTTGATCCGATATTGGATGGAGTTCTTGAAAATAAAATTGGTGTATCGTATTTTGTAAATGTGTTTGAGATTTTTGGGTGACGTCAGAGTGAAATAAATTAACGAACCTTGATACACATGTAGGTAAAGATTTATCCGATGTGAATTGAGACGAATTGAGTTACTTACAAAAAGGCTCTTTCGAAGCTCTTTTAAGGATTAGAGCCTTGTGAAGTAGAGAGGTGATTTATTACTACTTACTTAACCTTCTTTAGAGTGTAGTACCTATAGTTAAGATTGATAGGGATGAAACAACCATATTTCAAGACTTTAAAGAAACGTAAAATTGAATTTTGGTGTTACCATTACAATGACACGAAGAAAAAGAAAGAAAAAGTGTTTACTGCCCGTTTCTTGTGTTTAAAATTCATCAAATATTCCATCAGGTTATATATGATTTGATTTTGTTTAAAAACTTTTTACAAAATAAAAACAACAGGCTTCCAAAAAAAAAAAAAAACTACAAATTGAAAAATAACTTTAAATTCGGAAGTTGCTGTCTTTGGTTTTGAATTATTTGAAGTTTTTTGCCACCGACTTCTGAAATTAAAGTTATTTTTCAATTTGTAGTGTTTTTTTTTTTTGGAAGCCTGTTGTTTGTGCATTTGCCGGTTGTTTTTTTTTTGTAAAAAGTTGTTAAAATCGGTCCACAATTGACGGAGAAATCGGTGAACATACATAAAAAAATAAAAATAAAATAAAAACATACTCTACGAACATAGAAACTCCTTGGAAGTCGGTTAAAAATTGTTACGCAACATCCTTAGATAAATACATTACCACCACCTTACAATAAACCGCCTTTTTTGTGTTAACAAAGCTAATGATTTCTCCTCCAACAATTCTTCCTTTCTCTACCTATTTAAAAAAATTGCTGTGCCCGACAGGGTCCATAATTGTTTCTATTATTATTTATTTTATTTACCACCTGTAAATTGTACATTATGGATTGCAATAAACGATTTCAGATTTGAGATTTGAGATTTGAATTCCAGGAAACGAAATAACAGACATATCGGGTGACAATTGGCGAGGATTGGAGCATACGTTAACGACGTTAATTCTCGCAGACAACTCGATAGCGAACCTGCCTCTAGATGCCTTCTCCAGTTTGCCTATGTTGGAGACCTTGGACCTGCATGGAAACCATCTGTCTGTGATCGATAGTGGTGTTTTTCGGGACGGGATGAGCAGACTAAATAGGGTAAGTTGAGGCTTATGATGAAACTACAATGGTTGCTTATTGCTTGTGTAATTTCAGAGACTTATGTTTAAATGAGAAGGGAATCGACTAATTTGATTTTAAATAGATCTTGCTCTTGAATTGGACCATGTAAACGAAGTTAGTAGAGTAGCAATTACGTCTTCCTGCGGTTATTAAATGTTTACTGCGCAGCGTGATAACAAAACATTATTTCTCAAGAATTTCCTCGGAAATAAAATAAAAAGATAATATTTCTAAACCAGAATCTAGATCGTAAGTGACCCTGATCTTGGTCTAATTGCAGGCTGAAAAGACACGTCTTCTATTTTGAAATACTGATATAATATTAAGTTAATTGAATAGTATTGACATATAGTCGCAGTAAGATGGTTTAACCCGTGATATAATTATATCCCTAGGGATATCTAGCTATATACCGTAATATAGTTATATGAAAGCAGTTCATAACTGTCATACTAGGAATATAACTATGATACGAGCACGATCTAGTAGAACAACTATTAGGGCACTCAAATCAAATAGGTTAGAACTGTGACCAACTACGTCGAAATTGGTCGCAGTAACCAAATTAGGGCACTCAAACAGTTATGATTATGTACCTGTTATATGTTAGCCGTGCCGTGCTTCATTCATCTTACTGTGATATAAATACCTATAGGTCATAGCCGTTATAACAACTTGTGTAAGAAATAGAAATTAAACTAATTACTAAAATACATTAGTGTTAACTGTTTATAACCCGATTAGGTTATAATTGTTAACACTAATGTATTTTCAAGTCACGCAAGTTTCGAAAATAGGCATTACGTAGGTATTTCTACGGTGAGCTGATGGGTAGTTCAATAGTTTCTGGGTCGACCTGCGGTAGACTTTACACAATAAAGCTACATTTCCTAGAACAGCGGTGGCCGCCACATAGTCTCCGCAATTTACGGTTTAAAATTACGGTTATTTACCGACGAATGACGTCACTTAAACGTTATTTATGAAAGTATGTTGGTGTCAAACTCAAATTCAAAGCATTTATTTCAAATAAACCAATTACAGGCACTTTTGAATTGTCAAGTCAGAAAGATGAAGCTAGTTGCCCATTCCAAAGCGTTGTAGATGTGTGTTTTTCTAAAGAGCGTTCTTTAACACCGTAAGGCCGTTTGTTCACCGCACCATAAACGGGACGTCAAGATGAGATGATGACGCTGAAGTAGCGACAGTACATTTACTTTGGCCGCTTAATCTGATTACTCGTTGACGTCCCGTTCACGGTGCGGTGGACAAACAGTGTAAGGTCAAACCCCGGTGCCATCATTTTCATGACAGCTGGCAGCTGCGGCCGTTGTGTGCCCACCGTTTTTGTAGGAAAACATAGCTTTAGCATATGCAGCACAATGACTGACGCACATTTGGGCGGGACCCACAGCATTGGAAAAATCCTCATACATCTCTTCCGTACATTTTATAAGAACTATCACATACTACAGGCGGGCCACACCGCGCTTTTTTAAATTAAAATGCGATGCGCTGCTGCCCGATGCGGCTGTCATGTTCGTTTAGCTTAAGACCAGGCTATTAAGACAATTTCCACGCAAGCTCTGCCCCCATGCACCCGCCACTCCAATATGAGCTAAACGCTAACACTTCAGTAATAAAGTTGAATATCGCATGCGCTCTGTGATCGTGTTCGAGCACGAAACTAAATGGCGGAAGTCTCAATTCTTATTTCGTTTATAACTAAAGTCTAATTGATCTAGAGAAAAAATATCTTGTGACTGGATAATAAACTATATTTTCTTACTGTCAATACTTATTTTAGTATAATCCGAGTAATCTTGATTTTATTTAAATAATCTTTAAAAAAAGACATGATTTTCGAATAAAAAATGAATCGAGAAAATGTTACAATTACGTACATAACTGTCTTGTACATGGAAAAACAAAGATCCAATAAATCATATACTAAAGTTCCATTTTGATAGTATGCGTGACTGTTTCAGAATATGAATGCAAATTAATATACAATTTAGGGAGCCTCCTCTTAAGACCCCATAATCTCAGCTCAAATTCACTCTTTGTCTCGCTCGCTCACTACTGCTCGCGGACTGAGTGAGAGCGAGACTGAGCGGTGGGGAGAAGGCTCCAAGGCGCTGATAGTTTAAGTAATTTTTTTATTGTGAAAATAATGGTAATTTTAAATTTTTAAAAACATTGTATCTGCTTTATATTCAATTCAGTTATTAAAGTTTCATGATCCAATTTGAAGGATCATGTTAAGCAATTTGAGGTATTATAGATTCTTAACAGTTCAAATGTGCCGTATTTTTTTTCTCATCTTCATTTTCATCAATTTCAGCTCCTTCTCGGCGACAATCAACTGGCCTACATACCTTACGAAGAGTTATCACCGCTGCGTCAGCTAAGGTTCCTGGACCTGTCCAATAACTTGATCAAACAAGTTCCTCCTGCGCATGATTTGAACGGAATCAAACTGTCTTTGGATTCTTTGAAGTAAGTTTGTTTCTTTTTAGGACGTCTGATAGCAATGTAGATTTAAACATAAACCGATCTGGTTGGTTCCACATTAATTTACGAGATTTTCCTCCTTATGTTTTTCATAGAAGACAGTGTTAACAATGTGTTTGCGAATACTAATACTGATTTTCTCTTCAATATATTCAGATTAGACAACAACCTCATCAAGGTCCTGTATCCTGGATCCTTCAAGTACTTCAACATTTTGAATTCGACCTCTTTGGATGGGAATACCATTTATGCTTTGAGAGTAAGTTTTCAATATTACCTATACATATTTATTCATGTTTACGATTGTATGAACATATTTCTTTCGGAGTAGCTCCTCTTTGTTTCTTATTTTCTGTTCAACTTCTTAAATATTCGAGCAACTCTCTGTTTAAAGTACCTAACAGTTTTATTTAAAATTTTCTAAAATGTTTAACCCTATAATTATTTGCACATTATATAATGATTTTGACAAAAAAAAAAAATATCTGTAGCCATTTTCTTTTGGTTAACTCGATGAACCAAAAGAACCTTTTATTTTTGCCTCCGAGAATGATATCGCACACCACCCAATAAAAGCTGGAACATTAACAGGAAGCGCGTATATTTTCACATAAAACAGTACAGTACGCTTTATAAGGTAAAGAGGTTCGAGCTCGTAAAAAAATTCACTCCCATGTTTTACTGTATCATTGATCTTAGGGATAGGTTAAAACCGCAGCTGATGCTCATAAAATATTGGGTTTTCGACGAAACAAATGTGAATCCGGGGTTTGGTCGAAAACGTGTAATAGGGATCTTGGATTAACAAAATCTAAGTACATCTATAAATGATAATGGAGCTTGTCTTGTCTAATATTGTTTCATAAACAATAACGCTCATTGTAAATTACGAACGTTATTCAATATATACAGGGTCAAACTACATTCTGTAATATAATAATTATAGATAATTCTGCTATCGATATCTAAATACGATAAAACAAAAATAAAGATTTTCTAAACTCATACTCCGAGTGACTCCTGCTGATTACGGAGTCAACGGCCGTGGGTAAGTGCATTTACTTTGAAACTATGATTTAGAAAATTTGTTTTATTTTTAATATTCATTTTATTTGACCCTATATATAAAGTCTATATAAGTATCTATTCTCAAAAGTCAAAAACACTAGGGCAAAGTGTTGTCTACAATTTTACTTTCATGATCTTACTGTCGCTCACCTTAAAGTCACAGGATCGGATTTTAAGGTAACTTAAAACTGAGTTGCCTTTGAGAATTTGGCAGTGTGAGCTTGACTGTGAGCATGCTTTCATATGCTTTATTAAATTAAAAAATCTGTCAACTTCACTTTTTTCAGGAAGATGCCTTCAGAAACGCCAAGATCAAAACTCTCTCGCTTCGTGACTGTAGTATATCGGAACTGTCACCAGCTTCCTTCGCTGGGCTGGAGAACAGCCTGCAGAGCCTGGACTTGTCTGAGAACAACCTCACGATGATATCCAAGTTCATGCTGAACAAGCTGGACTCCTTGAGATTCTTGAACCTTAGAGAGAATAAGGTGGGTTTTGTTGTCATAACTTATATACATCAGGAGGATTATATACATCACTTATATACATTGCGAGTCATCAACAGTCCAGTGTGAGAGTGATTTGGAGCTATACAGGATTAATAGCACCATTCCTATTTGCCATGATACCATAAGGGCACTTCAATTTACGTTCCGAAATTTGATCTAGCTTTTTACATCATAACATTTCTATACTATCTGCAATTCCGCATTGTTATTGATTAAAGATACTTTATTTTTAATTTCAACCCCTTGTAATTTTATCAGGCTGCATATCGTTATTGAGTATCATGATTGATTGATTGATTGTGATTCAATTCATCAAAGTGTCTAATCGCTACCCAATAAACTAAATTGTTATTCTTTAAATTCCAGGTGGATGTAAACCTGCTGACTTCAACTACACCATCGGACTACGCAATGACGTCATTCAACAACTTCCAATATAAACTGTTCTACTTGGACATCAGCAGCGCCAGCTCCATTGAAATGAACTTACAGGACTTTAGAAGGTTGGTATAATTGCATAGTAATGTGGTTTTTTATACTTAAGAATTTGTATAAAGCTATGGGCTAGTATAATTACGAGTATAAATACTGCTCTTATTTTAAGGTACGGTAAGCAACGAAAGTCGATTAACATTTCATTAACATTTAGTGAATACAATTTTTCAAAGAACATCGGAACACATGTAAAATTGATGTAAGACAAAACTCTTAACTGTCACATGTATTGCTAAAAATAAGTTTTGCTGTCTGTACACTACCTTTTACATAACGTTGAACATTTCTTTAAGAACCGGATACCTTGTTTTGCAAAAATAAGTATATTTCTATTTTTCTTCTGCAGAATGAGATCGCTCCGCTTCCTATCAGTGAGCAAACTGCTACGACAGAGCATTAGGACAGAAGACTTCCAAGAATTTGGTGTGGAACTTGAAGACCTAAAGATATTTGGCAGTACCGTGACGAGGATAGAATCCAGTGCCTTCCAGCATGTTAGGACTATCAAAACTCTTGATATGTCTGAGAACAATATCGAGTTTATTGATCCATTTGCTTTTGCTGAGGTTAGTAATGAATCGATAAACAAGCTTAGTTTTGTAATAGTCACGTACGAACTTTAAGGTTCAGTGGATGGACTAGTTTTTCCAGCTAATAAACAGATGGCTTTATTAATTATCCCTAATTGCCAACTCTATATGACCAAGTTAAGTCAATTCATCTTTGATTACTTATTCCAACAGTACAATGGCTAGTTTAGATTGGTGCCATAATATGTTTTTTCCGCTCCTTCCAGTTGCACAGCCTAACAACACTGAAGATGGCAAACGGTCTAGCAGACAACGTGAAAATACTACCGTTTGAGCCGCTGAAGGCTCTCATAGAACTACAATACTTGGATCTTAGCAATAACAAGCTGAAGAATGTTCCCGATACATCGTTCCACTTCTTGTACAAGTTAAAACGGTTGAATTTGCAGGATAACTATATTGATAATTTCTCTAAAGGGACGTTGCAGGTTAGCACTGATAATTTTATTATTATTTTTAAAGTAAATTCTGATTTTAATTAATATTTGAAAGACAAATTTTGCTGATAATATTGCAAGACTGAGATGGTCCAATATAATATAAGTTTAGTAATTAAAAGTCACTTTCTATGAGCTACCTTTCTATTCTTGCAGGGTGACATACACGGCCAACTAGAAAGCATCTGCCTAAACCTGAATCAAATACGACAAATAGTTCAGCACGCGTTTGTAGGTCTGAAAGAACTACAAGAGGTTCTTATAGAAGACAACATGATTGAGCTCATTCAAAGGAGGGCTTTCACCAGCCTTGATAATTTGAAGATTATTAATCTAAGAGGAAACAGGATCGACGAAATCAGTGAAGAGGCGTTCCAGAATATACCTGCTCTAACTGAGTAAGTATATAAAGAAATTATTAGCGAAAATACTGTCAAGAATAATTAAATACAGAATTGTTTGTTTTACAAAACCAATATTAGCAAATGAATTAAGATTAGTAACCACAAATCTATCAATCTGCACACTGAAAGGAGAAACTACAAGAAATAACATGCTAAAGAAAGCTATAACAAATAGCGTTATAGTGAATTTACCAAATATATTATGCCTTTTGAAGTATTACCTACTACACATATATACATACATAAAATCACGCCTTCTTCCCATGGGGGTAAACAGAAACTAAAGAACGCCAACCAACCTGCTATGATCCTTATCTACTAGTCACTAAGCAATTACCTACTAGTAACTATCCTCGTTTATTCCAGGTTGGACATATCATTCAACAACCTCGATACGTTTAAGTTTTCGATATTCGACCAAGTTGGATCGGCGACTGCTTTGAAAGTCAACGCTTCATACAATAGAATCATTACATTGACGGATTCCAACGCTCCGAGCTTCTTTACATCAAATTTCTATCCACCACCTAAAGCTCAAAGTAAGTTTTTATATCTCTATCTTTTCTATATATCTTCTAGTATTCTATTGGTGTGGTTGTTTGCATCTCTTTTACTCTTTCTATGTTTGATTTTTTTCTTTCTTTTTTTATTACTAACTCTGTCATTAACCTCCTCTACTTACTTCCATCATATCATTTTGGATCTCAAGACTTTTCATCAAACATCAGTATGTATGAAAGTATGCTCTTTTCTTATTTTTCTATAGTAACTGATACTATTATTATTTGTAGATATTTTTTTATATTGTTTGATAATTTCTTGAGTATTATTTTGTTACTTTTCTTTATTTATGCTTTCTACTTTTCGCTTTTTGCACAGGTTTCACTGATACTGAGGAAGATCTTGTATTAACTCAAGGTGACACATATAAGATGCTTTTATTGAAATAATTATTTATAGAACTTTTTTATATTGAACTGCATCATTGTAAAAAAACAGATTTAAACTGAATTGTTTTTTCAGGTCTTGGAACAGTCTCGGTAAATATCCGAGTTTTGGATTTCTCGCATAATAACATTACATACATTGCTCCATATTACTTCAGGTAAGTTACATTCAAACCTAAATATACATATAGTATTATTTTGCTGCCTCATTGGTCTAGTGATCGCAAGCGCTACTGCTGAGCATGAGGTCCTGGGTTCAATTCCCAGGTTGGGCAAAGTGTTATTGGATATTTCCATCTGGGATTTCTCAGTAGCAGCCCGGACTCTGGATTTGTGCACGGTTGAGTGCAATAGGCCTCGCCCCCTGTTACATAACTAGCGAAATGTGGGTGGACTATGGGTACACCTCTGCCTAACCCTTCAGAGATTACAGGCGTGATGTTAAGTTTTGCATTTTTGTATTTTAAAAGTAATGAAATAAAAACATTTCTTTATATTCCAGGCATGCAGACTTAACTCTAACAGAACTTCATCTATCACACAATTTGATAAGAAACATAACTCGTGAAGTATTCGGTTCTATGCACATGCTCCAATACTTAGACCTATCATATAACTTTATATTCCATATGGAATACGATTGCTTCAAGAGAGTAAAGAATTTACAGGTGAGTTTGCTCGTAGATTTGTCTTAGATATTCGTAAGGCTTACAGTCAAATGGATTTATTTTATAAAAATAAAATATCCGCGCAGTAAATATATTGGAAAAGAAAGATCATAAAGAAATAAATTTCCTTGGAAAGATTAAAAAGCTATAGTAATTAAAGAAAATAATGTTTCATATTAAAATTAAAATAATTAATTATATATCTGGATGATAAATTCGCGTTAAAAACTAACATTAGAAAACAAATTGCCCTTTTATTAGTACGATAAACCAAATAATATTTCATATTTCAATTTCAGATTATTAATCTATCTCACAACCACTTAATCGAGCTCCCAGTTGAAATTTTCCACGACATGCAATCTTTAACATCGGTGGATTTATCAAATAACCATATCAAGAATTTGGCAGACAATCTAATTCCATCACCAGCTCTAGAAAGGTAAGATTAATAGTTATAGATATTAATAGTTATTAGATTAATAGTCCTTCGAACTTAAGTACGCCTAGGCCTTAAAAACGACTAGCAAAATGTGAATATTAAAGATAAGGCTAGAGTCCTCTGCACATTTTTTTATAAGATATAATTGAAGTATTTAACCAAATATTTTCATCCTTAGGTTAGACCTATCAGATAATTTATTGTCAAGAATACCTACGAACTGCCTGTCCGGTGCTGCATCCGCCAATTTAGTGCAACTGGACTTGAGTGGAAACACCATACCTGCCGTCGCTTTAGGAGACTTGGTCCAAAGATTCCGGGTAATTACTATTTCAATAGTTTCTAGAAAGAACCTAAAATCCTTTTGCATCTGTTTGAAGTTTTGAGAACTAACTGCTCGATAATAAAATAAGCATTTGATCTGCAACATGTAAAGTTGAATATGACGTTTGAATATTGTATACTTGAGTAATTGAATACTAATGCAGTATCTATTAAGGAAACATGATCATAACAACAACATATTATTATTTATTTGTGTCCAAAAATGCATTATGGAAATGTATTTGCTTTTTTAAGTTGTCCTTTAAAAAAAAAATAGTAATGGTGGATCATGTTTCCATAAATTTTCCTAACAGAGTTTTATTGTAGTTATTGCCAGTGTGTGGGTATGCTAATGTGTTGTCCTATCATGCATGTGTCGCCAGAACCCAGAACAGTTGGGCGAATACTGGCCCGAGGAACCTGACTACAGTGACGAATACATGTACCACACGGCTAGACGAGATCACACGAGAGTTTTCCACCAAAAAAAACAATACCCGCAGAATATTTTGTACAAGGTAGATTGTAATTTAGATGTTCATGCCATTACTAACCTTGTAGTTATCGTACTAAAACACTTTTTGCACTGTGCATCGCCTTTTTATCTTTTAGTTTTCATGGAATTCTTCTGAATAAATATTTCGTGTTGTTTTTTGTATCTCATCGATTTTTGTTTTCAGCTATAACCATTTAAAAAGATTTTCAGCATGTTATTCTAATCATTTTTTTTTGTCAATGTTAACTTCAGTTTTATTTTCAGTTATTGCCTGAGATTGTTTACCATTAAAAATCATTTCTATTATCATAATGTTAAGTGATCAGAATTTTCTCTCGCTTTTCGTTTTATTCATAATTGTATACTTCTATTTATTTTTCAGTCTCTAGCATGGTTGGATTTATCGAATAACCATCTTGTGCGAATAGAAGGTGGATCTTTCTCAGCATTGCCTAGACTTCGTTGGTTGGACCTCAGTAATAATTCGCCTTTCAATTCTGGTGAACGAGGTACTACAATCTTCAAAGGACTAGAGAGAAGACTGTCTCATTTGGGATTGAAGAATGTCAGCTTGGTTTCTGTAAGTTTTTTAAATGACATTCTATTAAATGATTATATAACAGAAATATTATCGATACTTTATTGATTAATGAAAAAATCACTTTCTGTAATGATTGTATCTCCTACTAACTGACCCGTGGCTTTGCTCACTTTACTTTAGGAAATTTAAACTTGAAGTTATATTTATCTCGTTTCGTAAATATTGTATTTCAACATGTTTCTTACCAAGAGTTTATTTTCAGGTGCCTTCAATGTCTCTATCAAAATTAAAGAGCCTAGACTTATCATACAATAATCTGCCTTCAATACCACCTGACACAACTGCTAATCTAACCCGTCTTAGATCTTTGGATTTATCTTACAACGATCTTACTGCGGTGCCTGTGGTAAGTGACTATACTTGGTCTAAATAAAATTTATCTTTAACACAGTTCCCGGTTCTACCTAGTAGATTATTTCTTTGCCTTTTTTCTTTCTTCTTCCCTCTCTCTTTTTCCTTTCTGTTGTTCTTACATCACATTAACTTATTTATTTGTTTCTGTTTCAGGCAACCCATTCACTGAGTGATCTTCGTTGGCTGTCTTTATCTGGTAACCCTATCACAGCCTTGATGAATACAAGTCTTTACGGAGTTTCACCTCGCCTTGAATACCTTGATGTAACTCGTCTAAGACTCCGAATACTTGAGGTAAGCTTTCATTTAAAGCTCATATTTATCAAAGTGTGCGTCAATCGTTATAAGTTTAACTTTAGGTCAATGTACATAAAAGTCATATGGTTAGCGCTTGTGATTTGTAACAACTATACTATATTTCGAGGTATTTTTTCTTGAACCACTATAGTTTTTGTTGCTATAACATAATTTTAAATTATTATTTCCATCTTTATTCTCAGCATGGAGTCTTCAGCAAAATGTATGGACTAAGAACATTAAAAATAACAGCGTTTTCAAGCGTGAGAGATTTCAACGTACCAAAGATGTTATCATACAACGCTGGCTTGGAAAACTTGTTGATCGAAACTGATTATGATGGAGTGGAGTTTGGAAAGGAAATGTATGGGGCACTGCCTCTTAAACTTGATAATATAACTATAACTGGAAGATACCTGAGGTATCTGACGCAGTATTTGTTGAGCGTAAGTATAAGATTATATAAACCAATTAAAGCTGATTTATCCAACGTCATATCTTCTATCCGTGGTAGAGAATTACAATTTATAAACGTTTTCAGGGAGTTCAATCAAAAGTGCTGCGCCTCACGGTCTGCAACACAAGCGTCGAAGAGTTAGCAAGCGAAGTGTTTTGGAGACCAGGCCGCGTCACCAACTTGACCTTGGACCTTAGGGATAACTACATCATGAGAGTACCAAACCCGTCGCAGAGGGCGTGGCCAAAAGTCCCGAATACAGTGTTCCTTCAAGACATTCTTGTTGCTGGCAATCCTTTGGTTTGCGATTGCGGGATTGGGTAAGCTTGTTTTTCTTATGTTCATTGTGTTTTCAAGGCTCGAATTAATAGATTACTTTAAAAGAAAGATGCGTCATCGTCGACCGCATTGTTGCTTACCATCAGATCGCAGAGATAAGGAAATAGAGAGAAATAGTGAAGAAGGGAAAATGTATTAATCATCATGGTTGTTATGTTTTCAGCTGGATAAAAGCGTGGGACCGCAAGAGAAGGCAGTATCTTTGCGACAGTCCATCCAAATGTGTCTCAACGCGAGATGACGTAAGATTTGCAACGTGTCCTACGTACGACAACAGAACTTTTGCTGACGTGAGTCGGTTTCTCATTTATTAACTTAAAGAGTATCAGGACAACCTTGTTCGATCTTTCGCACTAACTAACTTGGCTTTTGATGTTTCATCTTCAATTTTTATTCATTTATTCATTTCTTTTCAGGTTCTGTCGAGAGACCTGGATTGTGAATGGAACAAAGGATTCTTGGGATCACCCAACTTCTACATAGTCTTAGGCATGTCGATCCTAACGTGCCTCTGGATATGAGGATTATTCTGGCTACTTGGGGTATACGAGGAATTCAACCTGATTTTGGCAAGAGTGTATAATTCTAGCACTTAGAGGCCACTCAAGACACACTCGTATAAATTATTAGGAAGAAAACAATTTTGTACAGAATTAAATTCTGATGCTTACCAACTTTTCAATATTTTGAAACAAAGAACTATGATAGTATTAAACACGAAGAAGATTTTTATTGTTCGGCTAAAAAAACATGTAA
Source organism: Xanthia icteritia (assembly GCA_949128155.2). Taxonomy (NCBI): domain Eukaryota; kingdom Metazoa; phylum Arthropoda; class Insecta; order Lepidoptera; family Noctuidae; genus Xanthia; species Xanthia icteritia. The sequence goes on along the minus strand of OX421942.2, from coordinate 4,997,248 downwards.
ATAAAATCAAATGCAATCGTTAAGAACTGTAAGAATCTTCATCGATCAAGAAGATATCCAGAAGAGAGTGAGATAGCATTGAGATGTTTTTTCATACTGTACCTGTTTATGTGGCCTACAAACTGAGTCTTGGTCTGGGGTGATCCTGAATAGCCAAATCCTAGTTAGTGTTAGTGAAACGGAAGTATATGCTTTAAGACTTGAAGTTAGGAGATGACGCTGATGACGGAGAACAAGTGACTTTTGTATACTTAAGTGTTTGCGATAATTCTAGTGAAGCCTACTAAAATGTGATTTATCGTTTTAAAAATGGAAAGCAGATGTGTGATCTCAGAAGAATCGTTGGTATGTTACCGTAACTTCTTAATTCTTAGTAAATTACAGTTTGCGTTCCCCCCAAAACCTGTTTTGCTTGTGTAGTTATAAGATTTTGATTTCTACATTTCACGCATTTCGTGCACTGCCTTACTTATCGAATTTTCTGTGATTATTGTCCAGAATGTATGTCCAACTTGTATGGTGCGTCTGATCTTACACGATATTGTTAAGAACCGCGTGTGGAAGTGCACTTAATGTGTTTTAGAAGTTGCATTTACGTCGATTTATAAGATAAGTTCACATGAAAGCAATGACTTAATTATGATCGTCTAAGTAGACTGCATTCGCTCGAATGGTATATGTGTTCGTCCATTATTAAGAGTAATAATATTATTTATAGATGTATTCATTTTTGTAATAGGTGACTTTAGGTGTAGACTAATCAAATAATTTATAAAGATTTACTTATATTAAATATCTTTAACATTTTCTTCATTGTCATTTCTTTCATAATACCTACGTAGTGGTTTTAGAATCGTCGATTCGATGATTTTAAATTGTAACAAATTCTTGTACAAATAAATTTTCAAACTCATCTCCATAAAGCCTATATTCAGAGTCACTATCTTCAATAAGAAAGCTTGATCTTATACTATTTACTCATCAATATTTTTCATTGTTTAGCTGTTTACAAAGTCTATCTGTTATTGTTGGATAAACATATTTTATTACATTATGTATAAATAAATGTGTCATTAGCTGTTATTGTATCGGAGCATGCTGTAATATATACATCATTGTACGTATATACTAGGATTTTATCGACTGAATTTAAGTGTTTCGGAGCTATATCGCTGGTTATTATATAAGAAATGTTGTTTGTATGATGTCTAATGTGGCTTGTTTTTATTATTGCATCGCTTCACTTTTTGGTCACGTTTTCATTTTACTACTAATATTTTAGACATGCACGCTAGCAATAGTTTAGTTAGTTGAGAGTTGCATGTTACTCATAGCTTTCTTATACATTTCTATAAATGAGTGAGTTCAATTAAATACCTCTTCTACAGTGGTCCAGTATGTGCTGTCAGGCCTATTGTTGACTTTTGTTTTCAATGCCATTTCACGATGCACTTGATTTTGTTAATAACTTCAATATATCATTCACCAAACAATTTTTTGTGTCGCACCGTTGGAGTTAAGTTTGGTATTGAAAACAAAGGGATGTCGTTGTAACAATGAATATATTTTGTGATATATATTACTCTAATCCTTCTATTTTTGATAATGCCTACAATTAATATTGCTGAACTAAACGGGAATTGTATAACTGAATAAATTGTCATTATTAAAATAATAAAGTTACCGCTTCTTTATAGAGTAGAACAGATCGCAACGTCAATTTTTACATTACATAAAATATTTTTCTTCGATGGTACTAAATGGAATATTGAATTTTAATCGATTAATAGCTTGCTTAATCTAACAGAGTAGTTGAATAGTAGCCCAGTATCATGTGATTTCTGACCAATGATAGCTAAAAGCATTGTTCTATGGTCAGTTCTTTTGAATTTCGTTTTAAAAATATACTCTCATAAAAAAAATATTAAGTAATCGAACGGTCACGACGAAAATATATCCTATATGTTAAAGATCTATGCAAAAAGGAATACCTATAAATATTAAATCAAATGGTTATTACTTAATAATATCTTTTGTCCGATTTTACAACGGCTCAATGTAATATTTGCTAAGACTCAATTTCGTTGCTTGTTAGTGCCATCTGTAGCAAAAAAAAACTCGAATATTACGAGAAATTACAAAACATTAACTTTTCTGCAAGGTCCATTGTGATAGAAATAGCTAGTGCCAATATTATAGTATTTAAATTACAAACAATCTTTAAAAGAAATGTAATTTTTATTTTACGATTGGAATCGTGAGATGGAAATTACAAATGATCGATTGAATCCTATGAAAAGTGGCAGAAATTAGTTGAGCAGATGCAAAATTGAGCGGTTGGTGTGGCGCTCATGCTCAACTTAACTGTTGTGCGAAAGTTGATAAATTGATTTCAATGTGTGCATGGGAATCGAGTCGAGCACGTTTTTAAACTCCCATAAATTGCCATAGACTTTATCAATGCAAAGTGTCGTATAACGGTTTAGTTAGCATGTATGCAACGAGCTTTATATAACAAACTCTGCCAGTATTATTTTGGTTTGCATAGCTTTAGGAGAAAATAAATAATCCAACAATTAAAAGTTTGTTTGATTTTTATTAAAATAAAATGGTCCAATCGTAAAATGAAAATGATTAAAACAATAGCTTATATTCCGTTTCCAATACGGTTTAAACTCCCAATCCTGTAAATAAATAAGTTTAAAAAATGTTTTCTTTGTAATAGAAAATTAAGGAGATTATAAATAAATATATCGCATCGCTATTTCAGTGAATTTAAATGTTATAATTTCAAGGGATGTAGGACGAAGGAATGTTTTTGTCTTCACTACTTAAAAAATAGTGTGAAATAAAAATAAGTAATCATTGAATTATTAGCGTATTAAAAATAAATTATTGCGTAAATATTATACTGTGTATTGTTTTATTTTCCTCTTCGAAAGTTCTGCTTTTCAGGGTTCCGTATCCAAAAGGTGCTAACTAAAACCTATTACTAAAGCCTACGCCAGCCGTCTGTCGGTTTGTCTGGCTGCCTGTTACACGCTTGCAGTAAAGACACTAATAATTATAGACCCGTATCCGCGTTGCCAGTTTTCAGCAAGGTGTTTGAAAAGGTAATGCTCAATAATTTTAACACAAATAAAATCCTCCACGATCAACAGTATGGTTTCACCAAAGGACGTTGTACGACCGACACCGGTTTAACCTTATTAAGACACATTTTTAACGCGTGGGAAGATGCCCAAGACGTATTAGGGATGTTTGTGACGTCTCCAAGGCATTTGATTGCGTCGATCACGAAACCTTACTTTTGAAACTTGAACATTACGGACTTGGAAAACTTGCGCTCAATTTAGTAAAATTTTATTGAAATGATAGACACCAGCAAGTTCAAATAAACGATATCAATTCAATAGGTTTAAAAGTAAAAATGGGTGTGCCACAAGGCTCGATATTGGGTCCATTTCTCTGTTTAGTGTATATTAATGATCTACTCCATTTATTAAAAAATCTACCACAAATGGTGTTATTTGCTGACGATACTTCCTTAATGTTTAAGGTAGTAGGACGTGCTACAAATTTTGACGATGTAAATAACGCCCTACTGAAAGTCCAAAATTGGTTCACTGCTAATAATTTAGTATTAAATGGAAAAAAAACTAAGTGCATACAATTTTCTTTACTAAATGTTAAAAGTAGTAATTGTGAGATAGTATTGAATCAAGAGAAACTAAAATTTGTCGATAAAACTGTTTTCCTGGGGATCACGCTCGACTCAAGGTTACAATGGGGTCCTCATTTAACATCTCTTGCAGGACGGCTAAGTTCAGCAACATATGCTGTCAGAAAAATCCGTCAATTTACTGATGTAGATACCGCGAGGGCTAGCCCCTCGCGGTATCTACATCTATATCATATTTCAGTTATTTCCATAGTATCATGTCTTATGGTATTTTGCCCTGGGGACGGGCTGCAGATATCGAGTCTATTTTCATTCTGCAGAAAAGAGCTATCAGAGCCATATATTATCTCCGCAGGCGTGATTCTCTAAGGGAACTGTTTAAGGACATTAACATCATGACGGTACCTTGTCAATATATCTATGAAAACATCATGTACGTAATAAAAAATTTACATCTTTTTAGTAAAAGAGGTGATAGACATAATCCTCGCGCACATCTGGGACTGGCGCGTGGAGTCGAAACGCCGGGGCGTAAATCGCGGCACAGCGGACAGAGCTCCAGCGGGATCTCATGGCTTCATGGAGAGTGCGATTGTCGCAACCCAGTGCTGGGCACGCCACTATTGCGGCGATAAGTCCCCTCTTTGAGGAGTGGCTAGAGAGACGCCACGGCGTTCTCACCTTCCGCCTGACGCAGGTCCTCACCGGACACGGTTGTTTCGGGAGGTTCCTGTTTCGTATCAGGCGGGAGGAAACGCCCGGAGGACACGGTGGAGCATACGGTGGAGGTCTGCCCAGCTTGGGCAGAGCATTGCCGTGTCCTCGTGGAGGCGATCGGTGGCGGGGATCTCTCGCGTTCGGCCCTGGTCCAGGGCATAGTACAGAGCGAAAGGGCATGGGAGGCCGTCACCTCCTTCTGCGAAGCAGTAATGCTCGTGAAGGAGGAGGCAGAACGCGTGAGGGAGAGGCAATTTTCGTTGCCTATTATTGCCACCTGTGTACCAAAAAACTCGTATGTATACATGTTTTTAAGGCTGACTGTACCTTTTCACCGTACCTAATAGGTAGCCCGCTGAAGTTGTTCGCAGAATACGTGTTACTAATTATCATAGCAAATAATAAAAAGAACCTATAGTTGTCAATGTTTAAGTGCAATGGTATATTATGCAACTAGTGAATAAAGGACGGATTTAAAGCGTGGGCCATAGATGAATCACGAGCAAGTGAAGGATTCTAACGGCTGAATCACGACGGTAGGTCGATGATAGCATGATGATTGAATCACGAGTGTAGCGAGTGATTCAAGTGTTAGAATCCTGAGCGACGCGAGTGATTGGATAGTGAGGCCCTCGATATAAATTCGTTTTATTCAAGAGTTGCATACTATACTTTATACCATGACTACGAGAAAAAGAAAGATTTAAGCGAAAATATACATTTAATGAAGAAAAAAGGAAAGATTTAAGCGAAAATATACATTTAATGAAGAAAAAAGGAAGCTTAAATTAATTAAAATGCACATTAAAATTGGAACACTTTCTGTTCGTACAACTTACAGTATTCCAAAATACCTAGCGCCAAATTACTAATGACAGCAAAGAACACAAAACAGTTTTAATTCTCATGCTAAACTCCTTGTGGAAAATGTTGACCAATCCAATCTCGAAGAGTTATTTGCACAAGGAGTATCGGTGTTGTAGGAACAATATAGGTAAATCCTACCTTCTCGCTGATGTTACTTCCTTCCTTGGTAGGTGTGATTCGAGGCGATGGAATAAAAGCCGGGTAGGTGTTGCAGCTAACTTATAATGTATTCCAAAGCGGTGCACAGAATTGAATGAAGCTTAAGAAGAATGGAAGATTGAGAAGCACAAAAGGTCACAAGTGTAGTGACTATGGTTCACAAGCACAGGTGTCGGATAGCGAATGAATATCAGATCAGGATAGCACGATATAATCTGATCACGGTTTAGTGAGATGCAAACATTACTTTTAGCATAAACTATAAGCGGGTATAAGCAGAACAGTAAGCAAGTGAGCAGCGAGCGCTCCGCGTCGAGAGTAGATCAAGACTGGTGTGTCGGTGCGCGCGCGCCTGCGGCCGGCCGGCTTACAATCAAATACAATGTATAGGTATGGGGCTATATAGAATGGTGCTTTTCCACTGAGCCATAGCGGTCGAAGTTCCGACACAAAATGTGATGGTGTAAATAATTAATTATATATTATAAAATGAATAGTGTGTGTGATTGTGTTTATATATATAAAGTAAAAGTATACGTGTATATGTCGCTACATCACTCCCCCCCAGAGGCCTGGTTAAGGACGATAATAATCCGGGAACCTTACCACCCGACCGGAACGAGTTGTCCTGGTGGCGCCACCTGTACCTTTACTTGAACTACTTGGAGTAGGCGGTACTGGGTCATTTGGTTCACTTTCCTTTTCGGCCAGTATATATGCAGGTTTGAGACGATTGATGGTAACTGTTACTACCTTGCCTTTTACCATTAATTTGAACACTTTGTCACCTCGTTCGATAATTTGATGTGGACCAGTGTATGCCGGAGTAAAGGAACTATGGGATGCGTCTTCTCTTAAAAATGCATAGTCGCATGTGCTTAAGTCTTTGTAGACGAAGACTTTTTCTTTACCGTGGCGCGATGTCGGCACTGGCTGAAGTTTTTGAGCTATGGTACGAAGCCGTGCTGTAAAATCTGTCACGTCACTAGTGCCATTCGTTGCTTGCTCTAGAAATTCGCCAGGCAGCCTCAATGGCTCGCCATACACTAAGTCGGCCGGTGACGCTTGTAAGTCATCTTTGTAAGCGCTACGAACGCCAAGTAAGACTAGGGGCAGAGCCTCAGTCCAGTTTTCATTTGCATGGCATGCAATAGATGCTTTCAGATGTCGATGAAAACGCTCCACGAGTCCGTTGCTTGCTGGATGGTACGCTGTGGTTCTATGATGATGGAACCCGGCTATTTTACCCAAGTATTGGAACAGGGTGGACTCGAATTGGCGTCCACGGTCTGTTACAATATCTGTTGGGCTGCCGAATCTAGATATCCAGCCATGCAACAAGGCTTTGCCTACCGTCTCAGCGGTGATGTCGGTTATCGGTATTGCCTCCGGCCATCGTGTGAATCGATCAATGGCCGTTAAACAGTATCGATAACCTTGTGAAATGGGAAGGGGGCCAATCAGATCGATGTGTATGTGTCTGAATCTAGAGCGTGGCAATTTGTAGGTACCTAATGGTGCTGATACGTGCCGATTCACTTTGGCTCTTTGACATGCAACGCATGATCTGGACCACTCTCGGCAGTCCTTCCTAACCCCTGGCCAAACAAACCGATCCGCAACTAACTTAGCGGTTGCGTTTGCGCCAGGATGACTTAATGAATGAAGACTGCCGAACACTTGTTTTCGTAACGCTTGTGGTACGAAAGGCCTAGCAGTTTGTGTGCTGACATCACAGTACATAATTACATCGGTACCTGGGACTTTAAACTTTTCTAGTCTAAGTGATGACGTTGAGTTGAGGAATCCTGACAGCTCCATGTCTGACTCTTGAGCTTTAGCGAGAGTTTCATGAGCTACTGGTGCCTGCAGTTCTTCTATCCGTGACAAGGTATCGGCAACGACATTATCCTTTCCGGAAATGTGGCGGATATCTGTTGTGAACTGTGATATGAAGTCCAGATATCTATACTGACGTGGCGAACAGTTATTTTTCCTTTCATGAAATGCAAAACTGATTGGTTTGTGGTCAGTATAGATGGCGAAATTCCTGGCTTCGAGCATGTGTCGAAAATGCTTCACCGCTTCATAAATTGCCAGTAATTCTCTATCGTAAGGAGAATACTTTTGTTGCGCGATGTTCAATTTTCGAGAGAAGAATGCGAGTGGCTGCCAGTGGCCATCTTTGTGTTGTTGCAACACTGCACCCATAGCTAAATCAGATGCATCCGTGACCAGTCCCATTTTGGCCTGGCAATCTGGGTGGGCCAATAGGGTTGCGTTTGACAGACTCTCTTTGCATTGTTGTAGAGCTTTTTGGGCGTCTCCTGTTATATTGATTGGAGTCGATCCCTTCACTGCTCCTACAAGCAAAGCATTAAGTGGGGCTTGTATTCGGGCGGCTTCGGGCACAAAACGTCTATAGAAGTTTATCATGCCCAAAAACCTTCTAAGCTCACGTATATTTTTAGGGGCTGGGTAATCGCGAATGACTTGTACTTTTTCTGGCAATGGCTTCGTTCCTTTCTCTGATATAGTATATCCCAAAAAGTCTACTTGTCGCGCACCGAAAACACATTTTGCGTTATTAATCACCATACCGTATGCCTTCATTCTGGTGAATAACTGTCTCAGATGTTCCTTGTGCAGTGTTTCATTTTTACTGTACACTAGGAAATCGTCGAGATACGTGTAGCAAAAATCAAGGCCGCGCGTTATTTCATCTACAAACCGTTGGAATGTTTGACCCGCGTTTCGTAGACCAAACGTCATATACGGAAATTCAAACATTCCGAACGGTGTAGTGATTGCGGTCTTGGGTATGTCATCCGGATTGACAGGAATCTGATTATATGCTTTTACCAGGTCAATTTTTGTGAATATAGTACATCCGGATATGCTGTGTGCGAAGTCCTGTATGTGTCTGATGGGATAACAATCAGGAACGGTGCGGGCATTGAGTCTCCTGTAGTCTCCACAGGGCCGCCAGCCATTATCTTTTTTTGGGGCCAAGTGTAACGGGGAGGCCCAAGGGCTTTCAGAAGGTCGGGCCGTGCCGTTGGCTAACATTGCGTCAAATTCTTGCTTGGCAGTTTTATGCTTATCTGGAGCCAGGCGGCGGGGAGTGCATGAAATCGGAGGGCCTGGTGTAGTACGTATGTAGTGAACTGTGTTATGAACAATGACTCGCTGTGTACCAGGTGGCTTGGTAATCTCTGGGAACTCTTCTAGTAATTTATGATACGCGGTATCGCCAGTCATGACCTTTACAGAGTGAATACTATCTGACTTATGGACTAGTGAAGCTATAGTAGAACAAGTTGTAATATTGTCTATTAACCGCTGATTACGACAATCGACTACGAGGTTGTAAAACGAGAGAAAATCTACTCCAATTATTGGTTTAGTTACATCTGCAACTACAAAATTCCACCCGAAGTCCCTTCGAAGCCCTAAGTTTAAATTATAGTTTATATAACCGTAGGTCAGAATAGGCGTTCCGTTTGCCGCGAAAAGTTGGTAGTTGGTGCTGGCACGTCGTTCACGTAGCATCGTCCGAGGAAATACGCAGAGGTCGCTACCGGTATCGACCAGGAATTGTACTTTAGTTCTCCTGTCGGTAACAAACAGGCGACCAGAGCTAGGGCAGTCGTTGGTCGCCATTAGCGACGGCCAGGGACCGTGCAACCCCGGTTAAGAGTTAAGCTTTTCGAAAGGGTAAGCCGTTTATGAGGTTACCTTTATCTGATGTAACCCCTTGAATGGGTTCTGTGCTCAAAACCCATTAAAAGGGTTATCTCTTCAATATGGATAACCCATTGAATGGGTTCTATACCTAAAACCCAGTGAAAGGGTTACATGATAACCCATTGAATGGGTTCTATACTTGAAACCCAGTGAAAGGGTTACATGATAACCCATTGAATGGGTTCTATACTCGAACCGCAGTGAAAGGGTTACCCCTTCATTATGATAACCCATATAATATAAGGGTTTTGTTCGGGTTATCATATGGTTTTTCAATAAAATTGTGCTAAATAGGTGATGGTGGGGTGGGGCGAGCACCACGCGCATTGCTTTTATTTCACTAGATATCGTAGGCTTGTAGACGAAACACACGGAGTAAGGTGATGTGTCCTACAAAGGGTGTCATTACAATTTTTTTTTTAAAGTCTTCTTTAATTTTCTATGGTATAGTTACTTAGGTAATTTAACAATCTAAACTCTTAAGGACGCGTTTGCAAATTTGATAGGTATAGAATCGAACTACTACATTGACAAAGGTCACACACACAAGTGTACGCTCGGTTAGTTGCGGGAATAGTAGTCAAGTGAACTAATTTTGGTACTTTGAAAGTTTTTTTTTCTCTATATTCTTTATAATACATAGGCATCTACAAAAAATATTTCGTATTGTTGTTTGTATTTTTTCTAAATAATACTTAGATACAAATACCTACTTCAGTTATTGCTAGGAGGCACTGGAAGCCCTCTTCTGGTAGAAAGATGTGGGCTGTGGACTTTGGGCTAGTTTTGTTAGTTATGATGTGACTTTACCTCCAGACTTGATGGAGTGACCTGAAGGTGTACTTCGGTGACTGCTACTGGTACTCCTCGACGAGTAGAATTAGATGTGCCGAGTTTGGGCTCGTTTTGTTAGTTATGACGAGACCTTACCTTTGGACGAGATGAAGTGACCTGTAGGTGTACTTCGGTGACTGTCACTGGAACTCCTCACGAGTAGAACTAGGTGCGCCGAGTTTGGGCTCGTTTTGTTAGTTATGACGAGACCTTACCTCCGGAATTGATGGAGTGACCAGAAGGTGTACTTCGGTGACTGCTACTGGTACTCTACGACGAGTAGAACTAGGTGTGCAGAGTTTGGGCTCGTTTCGTTAGTTATGATGAGACCTTACCTACGGACTGAAAGGAGTGACCTGAAGATGTACTTCGGTGACTGCTACGGGTACTCTACGATGAGTAGAACTGGGTGTGCCGAGTTTAGGCTCGTTTTGTTAGTTGTGATGAGACCTCACCACCGGACTTGATGGACTGACCTGAAGGTGTACTTTGGTGACTGCTACTGGTACTCTACGACGAGTAGAACTAGGTGTGCCGAGTTTGGGCTCGTTTTGTTAGTTAGGATGAGACTTTCCGACAGCATCTCGTCTTGGTTTTGGCATTATAGCGATTGTTCAAAATTCACAAATACGCACTGACTAATAAATACCTAATAATATCGCAAAAGACGCCCGGGTTCAAAAAATCAAAGAGCAAGAATGACAATTGTACGGTCCCAGCAAATGCCTGCAATAAAGTAAGTAACAAGTCCAGACATGAAAAAATCATAATATTATGTAATTTCGATATCCAGGCAGCAAAGCTAAAATAAACACTATATTACATGCAATAATGATCATAGATCCCTGTTTAGAAGCCGCTCGGTAAGTAGGCACAAAGGCGCCGCCGCGGCCGCTTAACGCGTGCTATTCCATTTTGCAACCTATGCCCATCATAGAGAGATCATATTAAATTGCTCCGTCAGTCGGAATGTTACGCTGTTATCGTTTTAGGAGAGTTGAAAGTGTAACCCTTTTGAATGGCTTAAATTAAGCCGTTCAAATGGGTTACCCACATCGTATGGGTTTTTAAATAACGGCTTAGAAAAACCCTATCGAAAACCCTTTCAATGGGTAACGGAAATTTGAATGGCTTAAATTAAGCCGTTCAAATGGGTTACCCACATCGTATGGGTTTTTAAATAACGGCTTAGAAAAACCCTATCGGCTTAAATTAAGCCGTTCAAATGGGTTACCCACATCGTATGGGTTTTTAAATAACTGCTTAGAAAAACCCAATCGAAAACCCTTTCAATGGGTAACCCAAATGGTCCCTGGCGACGGCCCGTCAAGTTTTCCGCCTTATAATCGCATGGGAGAATGCATGTCTTTGCTTTGCTGCCAAATTTGAAGTGGTACCAGCATACCGGGAACTTCCTGTAGTTCGAGTCTGTACGTTTGGATGATGCACGAGTGTGCCTTGTTGCTCGTTCCCTGGTGCGTGACTGCCGGTGCCCAATCGCGAGCGCGTTTATCTCTTTCCGAAGCTCCACAAGTTCTTTAGCTAACACCTCTAGTACTTGAGGGTTCGCACTGGTTGAAGCGACCTGGGCTGAGGGTGTTGTTATATCCTTGATTCTGTCTGCTATGTCCGCTAAAGCTTCCAGCGATACGGAGGTCTGTGCCGCCAAGACTGTCTGTATGTTCGCTGGCAGGCGGTTGGTCCAGATGGATTTAATAAAGTCTTCTGGGACATTGGTTCCTGCTAAACTTTGAAGGTGCCTCAGAAATTGCGAAGGCTTGCGGTCGCCAAGCTCTTCGTGAATCAAAAGTTGGTTTACCTTCTTTTCATTAGACGAACTAAGTCGATTAATAAGTTCGCATTTAAGCTTCTGATATTTTTCACTCGCTGGTGGTTTAACTATAATGTCTTTTACCTCCTTAGCGTACTGTGGTTCCAACTGTCCGATGACGTAATGAAACTTCGTCGTATCCGTAGTAATATTCGCAATAGCAAATTGCCCTTCTACTTGTGCGAACCATATTTCGGGCTCATCAGGCCAGAAGGGTGGTATGCGAACAGCAACTCTGCAAATTTCTGTCGACACGTCCGATGCGTCAGTGGAAACACGCTTTTCGGTACGTTCGGTAGATGACTTGCTACTTGTGGACTGTGAACCTTCAGCCATATTTAAAAAAAAATATATTCGCTTTTTTTTTTAGATCTGCAGTATTATTAATCTTGCGGTTACTTATGCGGGGTCAACAATGTAGGAACAATATAGGTAAATCCTACCTTCTCGCTGATGTTACTTCCTTCCTTGGTAGGTGTGATTCGAGGCGATGGAATAAAAGCCGGGTAGGTGTTGCAGCTAACTTATAATGTATTCCAAAGCGGTGCACAGAATTGAATGAAGCTTAAGAAGAATGGAAGATTGAGAAGCACAAGTGTAGTGACTATGGTTCACAAGCACAGGTGTCGGATAGCGAATGAATATCAGATCAGGATAGCACGATATAATCTGATCACGGTTTAGTGAGATGCAAACATTACTTTTAGCATAAACTATAAGCGGGTATAAGCAGAACAGTAAGCAAGTGAGCAGCGAGCGCTCCGCGTCGAGAGTAGATCGAGACTGGTGTGTCGGTGCGCGCGCGCCTGCGGCCGGCCGGCTTACAATCAAATACAATGTATAGGTATGGGGCTATATAGAATGGTGCTTTTCCACTGAGCCATAGCGGTCGAAGTTCCGACACAAAATGTGATGGTGTAAATAATTAATTATATATTATAAAATGAATAGTGTGTGTGATTGTGTTTATATATATAAAGTAAAAGTATACGTGTATATGTCGCTACAGTGTCTCGAAGAGTTATGTCCAAAACAGTGATTAAAAATGCTTTTTTTTATTCACTGTTTTCAGTGAATAAAATATACTTTTTAGAGGGGGAGAATAGCTTAAAAACTATTTAGTTATTGTGGTAAGAAATTCATATATAGTCCGACTTGCTATTAGCCGGTTTTATTCAAGACCACAATTTTTTTCATAGGTATGTCAGTGTGTCCAAGATGTCGGGAATCGCAGGCAGATTCCCGGCCACCGTAGGCGCGGGCTTGCGGACGGTGAGCAATGGGTAGCTCGCCGTCCGATAAGGACCAGGCCCGGGTCGACGGCGCGTTGTGTTCCACGCGCGCCTCAAAGAGATGTCAGCAACTGAAGGGGTCTGATAGGTCCGATGCCTGCCGGGGTTGCGGGAAAGTCCAAAAGGGATACCGTGGCGCCTGGCAACGTACAGGCAACTGAAGGAAAACTGGTGGGTTTTAGTCAGTAAGAGTCTGACACGCCCTCCCGCTCCACCCAGAGCGAGAGAAGATATTTGATAATTTCCCACACAAACAAAAAAAAAAGGTGTCCAAGATAAAAAAAATAGGCAGTCATGGGGACTGTCGACAGCAATGAAAACTTTGGAATAACTGTTTTTTTATTTGTTTATGAATTAGTTATAGTATGAATAACTTAAAAAAATATTAGTTTATACATTTAAATTATTAACTTTAGTCTGGTTTTCACGTCTATTGGCAATCTGAGCAATAATTATAAACATTTTCATATAGTTTATTTATTAATTAAAACATGATGGGCTGTTGTGTACTTATAAATAAAGTCAAGTGTACCTACAGATGATACTATTTAATGTTAACACTGTTATTATTTGATTATATCTAAATCTTAAATATATATTTATCCACTTACTGTCGGTTACACAGAAAAACACTTAGTTTTCAATAAAATTGAACACGCACTAGCGACGTTCAAACTTAATGCTATAGTTTGACCGAGAGCTGTACAGCGGTGTACTGCGCCTTCCAGCGGCTCACGGCGCGGCGTCCCGCCGTTCATTCGTCATTGCTGCCTAGATGCGCTTCTACGAGTATAAGCGGGGCCTATACAACACGACGGCGCGAGCATGTGGGTGACGCGAATCCATAAGTTTATCCCCTACCAAAAATCACTCAATGTGCCAAGAGAAGTTTTCACTTCAAAAATAAGAGTGCTACAAGGATCTTTTGGCGCTCGAATGACATTGACAAGAGGGCGCTGTTGGTAAATATTTGTGCAATTGTTTTTAGTATTTTAATTTAATAATTTGATAAATTTAATTTTTTTAATGTATTTAATTTTAATAATTTGATAAATGTCATTTTTAATTTTTAATGTTTTTAATGTATTTAATTCTAATAATATTAATGAATGTTTGAAACTAATATGGATCTTTTAGACATCTGAAATAAATGATTTTTTTTTTTTTTTTTTGTGAATTGTATTGAAAAAACGAGATTAGGCGGCATTAGTTCCCATTTTGGCCACGCGCCAAACGAACTTGTAGCGTTGTACATGAATTATTATTAAATACAAACAATTTCGGGACTACACTCACATGACTTCTCTGTACTCACGAAACCGCCCAAGTGCGAGTCGGACTCGAACACGAAGGGTTCCGTACAATATTTAGCAGAAAATGCCGAAATAAACACGTTTTTGTATGAGAGACCCCCTTTTTATTTTCAACTTTATTTTATTTTTATTATTTACTATTATAGCGGCAATAGAAATACATAATCTATGAAAATTTCAACTATCTCGGAGAAACAGCCCGCTGACAGCAACCCGAATCCTCATGTTCAAAAAGCTTGCTGCTTAGCCACCAAGACATGATAACATTATATTTACCACTCGAATGTCGTTCCCTGTGGCTTTTCGCAAGATTATCCTCTTATTCCAAAGGTCAAAATAGAAAGGTCGCGCCCTAGATGACAGTCCATTTGTGGTAATCTACTACAATGCTAGTAATTGAATCGTGCCCCCTACCGCGAACGGAATTAGATGAAGCATGGAAGGCATAACGGACCAAATAATCGTGTTGTTTCCATTTATAATATTGAGGATATAATATTATCCTGCTGTGGAAATGAAGATGTTATTTTTAATATGAGTGCAATACCAAAGTAACAATAAAAAACGACTAAAATGTGGAAAAATAACAAAGTGTGAAATTAAATGAAATGAAATGAGATTATTCTGTAAATAGAATATTGGAATCACTTTTACACGTCATCTTAAAAAAATAATTAAAAATTAGCTAGATGAGTTCGGCGTTTCCTATCTGACTACTCTGAGAAGAAAGGCCGAAACAAACTCAGAGGTCATAGTCTCTTTTAAAGTCCAGACATAATCTTGGTCAGGCCATATGAGGACCATGTAGGTTAGTGTCTGAAATGGTCTTTTGAGAAAAGAACCACACAGATTTGAGTGGACCTGTCCAGTCAGTGCAAGCATTTGTCAGTAATCGTGGAGCTCAACCCAGAACTTAAGGAGCTCAACTCGAAGCGTGAAGCGTGCTACTTAACAACGTCCTGCTCACCGTCGCTCAAAATACTTTTTTTTTCCAGTCAGTATGGGTAAGATTATAAACTATAGGCCAGGGAAAAAACGTTTTTTTTTATACCATCGATTACTTGACAAGTTTAAAAAGAGATGAAATGGTGGCCACTTCAAACACTATGCGATGACGGTTAAGGTAAATTGTACATTAATATTTTAGCAACTTAATTTTGGGCGTCGGGAATCACAGACAGAGTTCCCGGCCATCGATATTAACCAAGACGTATAGTTCAAAATCAAAACTGATGATTTTGAACTATACGTCCTGGAAACAATGGGAGAAAATTGGGAGGTACCCCGAAGCCGGCCAAAGTTACGGGAGCTACGTTCTCGGTCTCACTTACGGTATGTCAGTAAGTGAGACTGAGAACGAAGCGCCCGTAAGGCCCCGTTCCTACTATGTCGTGACGACAGATTATCGCTTGTGTATTTAGATGGAGGTGTTCAAATGTAGGACGACATGATTAACTGTAAATTAACTGTGACTTCGGCCGAAACGACGGATTTCGTTTAGGGAGTAGACCCCCTGAGCGGGATTCAACCTGTATAAAAGAGGATATTCTACGCTTAGTGCTGCTAGCTAAAAATAAACTGGTAGTTTTCCATTGGCGTGTATGTGGGAGTAGCGTCAGTCGTCTAGCTAAAAGTTACACCGAAAACCAATCACCTGACGACAAGCATAGAAAACTTTTCGTCTAAACTAAGAAAGCTTTATTTCGAACACTTATCATAAGACGTCCCATGTACTTAATAGGGGGCGAGCCTATTGCCATCAACCGGGAACTTATTTCGAAATAGCTCTGGAATAACTTTGTAGCTTTGGGGAATTTTAAACAAGCTGCTTATTAAGAACAGGCACTCTAAAAACAATTTCCACGTAAGCTAAACGCTAACACATCAGTAATAAAGTTGAATATCCCGTGCGTATTGTGTTCGAGCACGAAACTAAATGGCGTAAGTATCAATTTTTATTTCATAATTGATCTAGAGAAAAAAATATCTTGTGATTTTATTTTCTTACTGTGAATACTTATTTTAGACATAAAAGCCGAGTAATCTTGATTTTCTTTAAATCATCTTTAAAAAAAAAACCATAATAAAAAATTTATCGAGCGAAAATGTTACAATTACCTACATAACTGTCTTGTACATGGAAAGAAAAAGATCCAATAAATCATCTATTAAAGTTATATTTTGATTGTATGCGTGACTGTTTCAGAATATTAACGCAAATTACCATACAATTTAGGGAACCTCCTCTTAAATTACCTACCTTACAGACTGGCGATATATTTTAAAATCTTCTGACCTACATTTTCGCTTCGTCTATGAGTACATATATCTGAAGAGATCACAAATCTAATTCCCGTGATTAAAAACGTTCAAAATCTAATCGCAATCTCATCTCAGCGAGAATATATAATCTATTATAAAATTAACTTTGGAATTATTTACAGCATAAGCATAATCCGTCTATAATGTTCCCACTTCTGGGACATGGTCTACTCTTTATAGCAGAACTTTTTATGTCATAATATTATTTTGCATAACAGCGGATAACTTCATTTCGCAGAAAATCGTTTGGCATACACTCATTTATCATATATTCAAAACTCATAAATTTGAAAGTCAAAATCATATTTTGGCATAAATTTCACATCCATAATAATTAAAAAGTAGAACCAGCATAATAATATCGCAGAAAGTTCACACAAACATGCAAACAAGCACACCATGCATATAGCATGCTTGCTATATGCATGGTGTATGCATGGTGCAGCATGCAAGCGAGCATGCAACATGCAGCAGGCATGGTTTCTGTCATGGTTCTGGCGCTGCGGGGCTCCGGCGGTCCCACGCGAGCTTATCGTCGCAGATGGTTTTAACGCTCGCCAGCAAGCCAAAGCTGCGGTGGTACGTGTACTTGTCTTGGCAAATGACCCTAAATCGATAATGTTTGACTTTTTGGAATAAAAATCTCATGTTTGACTAGCTGTATCTTCGCAACCAATAGACCTAGAGTACTTGGGTTGGGCTCAGATTGTATCAAATTTAGCTTGCGTCACAAAAATATACAACAAAGATACCTAAATTGCGTCCGAAAGGTATATTTTTCAAAAAAACTGAAACAAGTGCCAGAATTTCGCAGTTTTTCGAGCACCATGGGAGTAGCACATGGTTTTCAGGGTTGCAAACATAACACAACACATAACAAATTGGTATAAACTACTTACAGGGAACCTAACAACATATAAAAAAATCGTAGTGACATGCGCGTTTGCAACGCTTGCATTTTTGAAGTGAAAACTTCTTTAGCGGCGTTGTGCACTTTTTTTGTGATGGGTAAAAAATGTCAAACTCGCGTCAGGACACGTGACCTGATCGAAAATTCGTAAGACGGAGGGAGAGTAGTACCAAAATATCAAAAATGCACAACGTTAATATTCAAGTTTTCACTTCTGCCGGCACTCCCCGAGTGCAACCCGTTGTTTTATTTTTGTGTCGATATTGACAGGGCTATCAATGTCAAAAAAAATGAAAAATGTAGGTATTAAAAGTAGTTTGACAGGATCAAGACTAAGACTACAATGTGAACTAAAATTTGCTCCTTAGTCAAAATATTTCATTAAACTCAACCACAAATTAAAAAATTTGACGTTGTCCACTAATTCAATCTTGTCACCTTTGATTTGTACATCTAAATTGTCAATATGGGTAGTCTTAAATAAAATGATGTTAGTCTTACTTGAATTTAGAGAAATGATAGACGGATGTCCCAATATTCCCAATATGACCCATGATAACAAAAAAGTATTATGTTATACCTGAAAGATACACATCTA
Source organism: Xanthia icteritia (assembly GCA_949128155.2). NCBI lineage: Eukaryota > Metazoa > Arthropoda > Insecta > Lepidoptera > Noctuidae > Xanthia > Xanthia icteritia. Next base: position 4,978,976 of record OX421942.2, on the reverse strand, counting down.
CTGGAAAATACGTGCAATTTTAAAAAATATCCACCCTGAGTTGGTTACTAAGATCACGAGGACCATGATGTGCCTTTAGTAGAATACAACAGCTTTAAAAGTATTTCCATCACGCATTAATTAAGACAATACCTAGCAGAATATTTACAGCTTAAAGAAAAAAACTTTTTACGAAAACAGTTGTTTGAAGTGAAAACTTCTTTAGCGGCGTTGTGCACTTTTTGTGTTGGTTAAAAAATGTTAAACTCGCGTCAGGACACGTGACCTGATCGAAAATTCATAAGACGGAGGGAGAGTAGACCGCAACGTTAATATTCAAGTTTTTACTTCTGCCGGCACTCCCGAAGTGCAACCCGATGTTATTTTTTGTGTATAAAGTTTTTTTTTTTCACTTTTTTGTTGTGATACCTACCCTATTCAAATTTCAACACCACTACCTGCTATGTAATTATCAATGACAGGAACATATTATTAAAACATCATCCACATAGACAAACTGGGAAAGATACGTATTATCGAAGCTAACTCAAAAACTACCCAAGCAAAGTTAATAAAATTTATATGGGACCACCGCGCTAGCTTTTTTCTATTAAATGAAAAAAGAGTATTCAAAATCGGTCCATAATTGAAGAAAATATCGATGAACAAACATAAAAAAATCTTCTATACACATAAAATGCTTTGTCTTGAATGACTGACTGACGGATCAATGCACAGCCTAAACCGCTGATCGTAGAGACCTGAAACTTGGAGAGTGTGTTCTTTGTATGACGTAGGCATCCGATAAGAAAGGATTTTCCGAAATTCTACCCCTAAGGGGGTGAAAAACGGAGGCAAAGTTTGTATTGGACAACGTGATTCCTTGGTCCAATCTACTTCAAATTTTACATAAATATTATTTAACAGAATTGATGGAAGACGTGTTTCGTATTTTATTGAAACTCATCGCCTAACGATGAGCGATGATGATGATGATCGACGACTTATTTATTTTTTATTTTTATGAGTTGTGTTTTAATATATGGTCAGCTAGCGACCTCGAAAATTGATCATACTAATCTTGTCTGAGCAACCGGCAGCAAGTTCGTCATGCTCCCTTAGATGTCACTGCTTGCGGTAGCGTCGGGGGTCGGGTTGCCTCCTTCCCTCAAATATGGCGAGGAGGGTAGTGGCTGATCTTTGCGTTATGCTCGTGAACGGGTGCTGCTTGTGGTGACTGGTCGTCTTGCTGACCATGGTTTTTGTTGTTGTTATTAGTAATTAACTGTTTATTTATTTTTACTTCGATGGTAAGCTAGTTCGCTAGTTTATCATTTGTGAGTTCCGAGTTACAGCTTTAATTGTTATATGTAAACGGGCACGCCCTTTATGCCTGGAGGCTTTCATTCGGGTATTACGTTATTTTTACTTTTTTTTGTTGGTATATTGGCGTGTGCTAGGTGACTATTAGAAAATAATTTAATTTAATGTTTTGTGTTGCGTAAAGTAAATTATTTTGCATAAGTACTATTGTATAGAATCATGTTTTTCTAACTATTCAGACAGCTGTGCTGCTGGGGAGTTTGTTGCGCCACATCTTCTTCCCAGCTAAAGCACTAGGAAGTGGTGAAGGGCGGGCGTTTTGGGGGACTGTCTTATGTAATTTTGACGTTCGAAAAGTGCTGATTCTCAGCCTAGTTTGAATAAATGACTTTTGAATTTTGAATTTTGAAAAACAGACCTCTTATAGCAATATTATTTGACAGTGAGAAAAAGATGGAGCTATACGTCCAGCATAGTTCCATCACTTTCCCACTGTTAAGTAATATAAAAATAATACTGGGACTGTCTTATGTAATTTTGACGTACGAAAAGTGCTGATTTTCAGCCTAGTTTGAATAAATGACTTTTGAATTTGAATTTAAAGGGGTGCTTTTGATTTAAATTACATTATATTTTGACACATATTTGAAAACTCAATCCGATTTTGTTAAATAAACGTTGAACTCACTCACATAAAAGCTTGGTGCAATGCAATACACTTTAAAATTAGAATGTCAAATATAAAAGAATATTTAAATCGGATTAGAATTGGAAATTTTAATTTCAATTTTTGCACTTATAAATGCCATAAATCTAAAAAAAGTACTAAGCTTGCATGAATTCATGACAGTATTTAAGTTTATTTAACATAGACCCTACCTAACCCTACAGATAGGTACGTACCTATCTATAGGGTTAATGTTGACGTTCAAAAGTGCCATTTTTGTGCCTAATTGAAATAAATTATTTGACTTTGACTTTGACTTTGATGAAATACTATCGTTAATTCATGCAAGCCTAGTATGTTTGTTAGGTTACTGCTCAGAACGGTATTGATAAATATTTACTTTTGCCGTGGATTTTCCAAAAAACATAAATACTGTCATGAATTCATGCAAGCCTAGTACTTTAAATACTATATCGGTCTAAATATATATCTCTCGTTCAACTATATCGTTCTGCCAATGAAGTGATTCCGACGGCGAATTAAATTATTGTTTGAAATTGTCATGAATAGCCATAATATTTTGTAGTTGTAAATTGTCATGATCATGTGAGTATATATTAGGTCTTTACCTATGAAATTGACGTTCTGCAGTACTGGCCATTTCAAATCAAAATAATTTTTGTTTGGCTAAGAATTCTAATTTCAAATTAATTTTATTTTAAAAACATGTTTTTTTTTTTCCAAAAGTAGTTTATTGGTTAGTGTTATATTTTCATCGCATTTCGATCTTTTTCGTCATCATGGATACGTTAAAAATTCGAGTAATTATGGAATATGAGTACCGTCGTGGCAGCAACGCGGCACAAGCGGCACGCAACATCAACGACGTTTACGGAGCTAACACTACAAACCAACGCACCACCTGTTATTGGTTTGCTCGCTTCCGTTCTGGAAATTTCGACCTGAAAAATGAACCTCATGGTTGTTCGAAGACTTTGGTCGACAATGACGAATTAAAGGCGATTGTGGAAGCTGATGATACACAATCTACGGCTGAATTAGCAGCAGCTTTCGACGTTAGCGTCAAAATAATATTGGTCCATTTGCGTTAAATTGGCAAGGTAAAAAAGCTTGACAAATGGGTGCCCCACGAACTCAATGATCGCCAGCGCGAAGTACGCGTCGAGACGTGCCTTGCACTGCTCAACAGACACACAAATGAAGGAATTTTGAACCGCATTGTTACCTGCGATGAAAAATGGATTCTGTTTGATAACCGCAAGCGCTCAGCAAGTTGGTTGGATCCTGGTTCAGCACGTAAACAATGCTCTAAACGAAAACTTACCCCTAGAAAACTGATGGTCACTGTTTGGTGGTCTAGCGCCGGTGTGATTCATCACAGCTTCTTACCAAACGGGGTGAGCATTACTGCAGATGTGTACTGTGAAGAACTGAACACAATGATGGAGAAGCTGGCACATCTCCAACCAGCATTGGTCAATCGCTCGTCTCCGCTGCTGCTGCACGACAACGCGCGACCTCATACTGCACGGCAGACGGTCTCCAAGTTGCAAGAACTGGGGTTGGAAGCTCTCCGTCATCCGCCCTACTCACCAGACCTTGCGCCTACAGACTACTACTTTTTCCAGAATTTGGATAACTTCTTGGCGGGAAAAAAATTCAATACCCGAGAGGCAGTACAAAATGCCTTTGAAGAATTTGTTGCCTCCCGTCCAGCTGATTTCTTTAAGAAGGGTATCAATAAACTGCCACTGCGTTGGCAAAGATGCATTGATTGCATGGGTGATTACTTCGATTAATACAAATAAAAAATACATGAAAAAAATTCGTTTAAATTTTTTCATACAAAACGGCAATTTCAAGACCTATTATTATGTATTAAAGTATTATTTCGACGACGATTATGTGATTTGTCTTGAATAATTATTACAGGATCACTATCAATTATGTAGTTATGCAAACATGTGCAAGCCAGAATTGTAGAATGTAAGTGTCTTGAATGAACTTTTAGCCTTCTTTCAAATATTTCAAATTTCATTGTTAGGATTCCAAAGGCGCTTTCTAACGTTTGTCGTGACCTGCTTAAGCGACGATTAAAAACTTTTTTATCTCGCTCTCCTATGATTTGATTGCCAGGATAAGGTCGCATCATGTTTTTCGATAACGGAAATGCTTCGTCTGCTACGAAAACGGAGTAAGTAATATATATGATATAATTAAAAAAATCTCCAATATTTACATGATATAACAACTGAATCTATAATTTTATTTGATATAATGATCAGTTAATATAATAAACGATTGATATAATTTTTTAATAACGAATTTTTATAAGCATAACATACATTGAATATAAAATCGTTTGAAATACTACTCAAAAGACATAAAACCTATTTAGTCTAATATGCTAAAAACGCCTAATTCGCTCGCTCGCCTTCGCGCGTTAATTGTCACTGTTCTAACCTAACCCAAATGATTCACCAACAATAGGGGTATCTGGCGCTCGGCGGCCACTACCGCGGCTCGCTCACTTCATTCGCTCGCCTTGCTAACCTAATCTAATCCAAATGATTCACCAACAATAGAGGGGATCTGGCGCTCAGCGGCCACTTCCGCGGCACGCTCGCTCCGCTCGCTCGCTTTCGCGCGTTAATGGTCACTGTTCTAATCTAACCTAACCTAATCTAATCCAAATGATTCACCAACAATAGAGGGGATCTGGCGCTCGGCGGCCACTGCCGCGGCACGCTCACTTCATTCGCTCGCCTTGCTAACCTAATCTAATCCAAATGATTCACCAACAATAGAGGGGATCTGGCGCTCAGCGGCCACTTCCGCGGCACGCTCGCTCCGCTCGCTCGCTTTCGCGCGTTAATGGTCACTGTTCTAATCTAACCTAACCCAAATGATTAACCAACAATAAAGGAGATCTGGCGCTCGGCGGGTGTTAACCTTAATGATGGTTTCAATATAATATATATTTTAAACGATAGACCTAATGATTTTAGATTAAATAAACGTTATACCCAATAACGTTATACGAAATAAGTTTTAGAGTATATAAATGTTTTATGTAAAGAAATTATATCAACAGTTGGTATATCTCACGTTGATTATATCTTATGAACGATAATAAAATGAAATTAGACCAAATGAGTTTATACGTTATGAGACGCACCCACGAAAACGTGAGGCAACGAGACATTCGTACCTGGTAGACATTTATTTAGCGGTATGCGAAGTGTTTGGTTCTGCAGTTTTTGACCCTAACCTAACCTAACTTAGAATTTGATAAAATACCACCGTCGCTGTTACGACCGTATGCGCCGCAATCCACAACAACAAATTTATATTTTGCATCCACTACAGCCAAGAGGACCGTGCTGAAGAATTTTTTATAATTGAAATACTGGCTTCCACTTTGATGAGGCGATCTTATAGCGACATGTTTGCCGTCAATGGCTCCTATACAGTTTGGAAAATTCCAAATACGGCTGAAGTCTTCTTCTATTGCTGCCCATGACTCTTCAGTAGGTTTCGGCATCACAACAGGACGTAGTACTTTCCAGATAATGGCGCTTGTGTTGTGAACAATTGCTCGGACAGTAGAGAACGCGAAAATTGTGAGCAAGCGCCTTAAAACTGACGCCTGTAGTTACAAATCTAAAAGAAAAATAATAAATGTATTAATGTCGATTACCACAGACTACATATGATACTACGTATGTCGATTATCGACTATAACGGAATATTGCCATTTTTAAATATTACACTTTTTTTTATTTATGTAGAATTAATTATTGTATTTTATTTTATTTTTTATATCTTAATTATATTCATGGTATGCTGCACCGGTCGACGTCATAACGTCAACGCCGGCTGTCGCTGAAAACCAGCGCTGGGGCTCTGTCTTGCATAGGGTCGCAGCATCATGCTGAGCGATGGCCGTTTTGCGTGAATGTGACGCATATTTTCCCAGAAACTTGTTTCCATTTTTTTATTTTGTTTTCTTTTTTTTTTTGCGTCATGTTTACCGCAAATAAACGTATTTTCTTTCTTTCTTTCTTTCTTTAATGTTATATTATTCCAAATTTAAACTTGCACGAAAGCTATTTCGTCGGCTTGAAGGTTAAACTCACTCCGTCTTATTACGAAACGAGTTCTAAGTTTGGTCCAAGCTTAATCCTTCCAGCCAGTTGTTTTATTTCAAACCTTATTTCGACTGGTTTAAAGTTCTTAATACAAAATTGACAACTTAGACTCGGATTTAAAATCAGTTTTTGTATTTAGAACTTTAAAGATGTCGAAATAAATTTCGAAATTCAGAAATGGCTCGTTGGTTTAAACCTGGTTCTAAAGATAAACCATGTTTTGTAATAAGGCCGTCCAAGTACATCTAAATGCATGAAACATAAAGATTCCTAGCATTGTGAGGTAAACTTCATTATGATTTAAGAAGCATTCCAATGCATTTAGTGAGTTTTGCCTTCAAACCGCTGATTTGATGTTTTCAACTACAGAAATACTAATTATTGGTAACACAAATAAACTTACACCTTTTTTTAGTTACAGTATGTAAAAAAAGTTGGAAGAAATTGCGAGAGAACTACCGAAAAGCATTAAAGTTCAGAAATGACAGAAGTGGTGCCGCCGGTGGGAAACGTCGTCCAATTAGGTACGAAAAGGAATTGGAATTTGTAAAACAGTTTCTACAGTCACCAGAGGACCAGTAACAGTCTAATCTCGATTCCTCTAGTGAGGACACACAGAGTTCTGGTATATTGTTTCCGGAATCACCTCAACCAGGATCACGGACTTCAAACCATTCACAGTTAAAAAATTCAGAAATACTGGAACGCTATCTTTATATTAAAGAATTGTAATCAAAAAAGCATCCCATAGATATTTTCTTTACTTCAATGGCGGCATCAGCAAAACAATTATCGCCGAGAACACAAGCCCAAATAAAGCGGGACGTATTAAACATTATAACCGATGCAGAAATTTGTGAATATGACGTGCAATCGAAAAAGTCTACTAGCCAAGATAACCAAGAAGAGGAATACATACCAACGAGAATTGATAAAAAGAAAAAGGCCATTGAAGATGACACATTCATGTACATATCTTCTCCAAATCAAACCAACGAACAGTATTATACAAAAGAATATACCACTAGAGAACCTACAACTAATGAAAAAATATATGACCCACTTACAACACCAGCACTACAAACCCAAACAATACGCAACGTGACCGACGCAGAAATTTACGAATATAATACACAAATAGAGAGGGCCAACATCCAAGTTAATCGAGAACAAGATTACATGCCAACTACAGTTACTGAAAACAAGACAGCTATTCAAGATGATAGATTCATGTACATACATCCTAGAAAACCAACAGATCCATACTACCTAACAAAATATTAAACCACCGGAAACTCCACAACCGAAACTGATGCAATAATATACGACCTACCTATAACACCGGCAGGACAAACCCAAACAATGCACAACACCATAGTGACCGATGCCAAAATTCACGAATATAACAATGCAACAAAGCAATAAGCAAAACAATTTTCTTGAACTTGAATGCGTGTGCAGCTCGTGCGCGTGCGTGCATGCATTCGGTCTGTCTCGGCCGCACCACGTACCAAATAATTACTAATAAATAAATGAATGAATGATTAATAAAGAATAATTTTAAATAAAAAAATATTTGTGCTTTCACTGTGAGTCCCTCACCATGGTGAGGTAACCCATTCTTAGTTTTACGCATGTCTGATTTGCAGAGATTTAGTGCTTATATAGATCTATCTAGTTCTCACGTAACAGTACCGAAAAACGGAAAAAAATAGGACAATGATTTTTTTTATGTATCTATCTATAATCTCTATAAATCAGACATGCGGAAATCCATGACGACTCACGTTTTCACTTATCTTAGAAATATCAGTAATCGTTCTTCAGAAGAAATGGCTGGACGATAGTTCGTGTTTTGTTTTTAAATATGAGGCCCAAGGAGATTTAACAAGGCGTCAATTTTTTCACGAGACATTTTAACATAATTTTAAAAATCATGTTCCATTAAATTCTTTGCCATAGTTTCATATTCACCAGTTAAATTTCTTTTAAGCCAGATTTCATTGACCCACATTTTTATTTTTCTTCTTCTTCTTCTGCAAGTGCAGCAAGAATAATCATGTCCCAGCTCACATCCATTACGAACGAGAGCAAGTTGTCTGTACAATGTATCGATCAGCACTAAATGACATGGGTGCGCTCGGAGTAGCTGCGCGCCGCCACGCGTCTCTCCGCTCGAGGTCTCTCAAGGGCTCTTGGCGCCACTCGGGGCCCGCGGAATCCGCCCGCGCGTTTCAAGGAAATGCGCTCCGCCGCGCCTCCAGCGGTGTGCGCTGTGCCAAAAGTAGATATTTATCAAGACCGTTGAGCAGTAACCTAACGAAAAATACTAGGCTTGCATGAATTCAGGATAGTATTTCATCATTAACCCTAAAGATAGGTAGGTAGGTAGATATATATTTAGACCGATATTTCAATCATAAGGCGTTGTGCACACGTATGACTTCACGATAGTATTCAATCATTATGCTATGTTATGCTACTAATAGGATTTGGATGAAGCAGAAAAATAGTTTATAACCCGGTTTAACACACAGGATACTTTTTATCCCAGTAGTACGTTTCCATCTCATAATTTCCGACTTCCACGCGAGCGAAGGCGCGAGAAAGAGCTAGTATATATATAAAGTCGAATATAGAACCGCCTCCTTTATGGAAGTCGATTAAAAAGAATTAGGGTCAGTTCACGACGACACGTGACGCGAAGCGACGCTGCGCGCACTTTTTAAGATAGTGATACAAAATATAACTTTTACTACTCAAAAAGATACACATTTAATTGAGATAATTCGAAAATGCCTCGCGGCGTCATGCTTTGCCGCGCTGCGCCTCGAGATGCCTAGCGGCGTAGCGCGACGCATCACGAAGCAGCGAGGCGTGGGGCTGGAAGCGACTTCACGATGCGCCGCATGACGTCACGCCGCGTCTCGCGGCGCGGCGCCGCGCTGCGCAGCGCAAAGTCACTGGCCTCTTCAAGCATCGTCGTGTCGCGTCACGTCTCTGACCCTTAGGTACCACACAGGAATCAGTTAGTTGTAAATATAAAGTAACCGGTTTGTAAACAATATATTTTAATATTATAGGTACCTCATTATAGGTACAAGGTAGGTTATAGGTATTATAGGTACAAATTATGCATTAACACTATTATACAGCTATCTTCTCTCCCGGGGCGACGTAAAGCATAAAGTTGATCGTCGATGGACCAGTGTCATACCACAGTTTACATTCAATAGCCAACGACATACCTATGGTAAACTCGGATATTTGTATTGCCACCAAAGGAGACTTCTTGGAGGCATCAAGCGGAAACATACTTGCGTCAAATCCTGGAGGATCGGGGTAATACTTTATTCTGCCAATGTGTTCCTTATCATAAGAGTGGTATCCGCTACACTGCAGCCACAATTTCGTCCTGTCTGCTCTCATCCAGGTCTGAACATCTGCCGGCGCCGACTTCGCAATTGTCGAGTTGAAATGCAGAGGTTTGCCAGCCCAGTTGAAGCGCTTATTAATTCTTACAATTACACAAGGGTTTTCGCCATAACCATAAGGAGACTGTCCACATGGTCCTAAACTACTAACTTCTCTTTTCCGCCTGTTACTCGATAGGAACTTGTCAATTGCCTGGATATATTTGTCGTAGTCATCCCTCGCTCCATTCTTGTACCAAATCAATGGGACACTGGTTTCAGATGTCGGTGCTGCTGTTAGTCCTATACCGTGTTCGGGATACGTAAGCAATTCAAATTTATTAACTTCTAAATTATTAAAGTCAACCGTCGCTTTCAGTATAATCAAGGATATGTAGAGGAGTATGAGAAAAAAAGTGCAAAGAAATATAAAATATATAACTGAATACGTGAGTATTAGACCCCAACTTTTGCAGGTTCTATAAAAGTATTCTCCTTTCTCCCTGTTGTAAATAAATTTACAGCATTTCTCCGTACGTGTTTGTTCAATAGGTTCCAATTGGGAGGATGTCGATGGCGCAGGGCGTTGCGGGGCCAACGGGGGCAACGTCTTGGGGGCCTTGTTTTCTTTGTCAGCATCAAGCTCTGATGCCATTTCACCAGGGGTATATGTGGAACATAACTTAGCCTAAATATTATTAATACGCGTGAAAGTTGTCAAAACTGAATTTCACTGTCAATTTAAATTGTCATATTCACTGTGGTTATGGTACGTGTCAAATGAACAAAGAGTTTGATAAAGACTCCCGTATCACCTGTTTTTCATGTTTTTACAAGGTTTATATTAGCTTTCTTCATTCGTATGTTTCCAGTTACTCCAACTGTCATCCATTTTTCAAACACTTCCTGGTATCCGATTGAGCTGAAACTTGCCATAAATTAACTGCAGGGACATTTTAAAAACATGATACCATGGAGTTGGTCTGATGATGGAGCCCGAAGATGGCCATAGGAACTCCTCAACTAAATAAGATAGCGTTCTCCCATACGATCTTCTTTGGCAATAGCTAGAAGAGACAGTGCTGCTGCCGGAGTTTGTATTACTTTGCAAGTACTGGCAACTAAAGCAAGAGACTTAAGCGCAGTGCGAGGGAGAGCTGTCGGACCCATGCCGGCAGGAGTGTGGTGCGTGGTACTGTGGCCTGTCTTCACCCATGCTCTTCGGTTTGTATGTTAATGCATTGATTGTGCGACTCACCAGGACATATGTTGCCTGCTACATTGATGAAGTTTGTTTTAACAACTTAAGGAACGTGGACGACATGGTGCTGCTGGCTCCCTCAATCGGTGCTTTCCGAAAGCTAATGAATGTGCTTCTTGGGTTTCTTTATAACAGCAGTCATAAGTCATTTTTTTAATAACAAAATACATTGTGTTAACAATATTACAGTGATAGTAAATCAAATAATAACAATTTGAAAAAAACATTACATGAATATTTAAAATTCATTACGCGTTTAAAATGTATCAATATCACTAAAATATATAATTTGATGTCAGTACCAATAATTTAAATAATCACCAACATTGCATTTAAATTCAAAATTCACTGTCCAGTATTTAAAAAAAAACAACATATTATAAACACAAATAATAATCATTCACAAATAATTTAATAGTGGCTGTCGTTTCTATGAACTCATCGATACTGTAATAGCCTTATTTTTGACCTACCCGATTGTGACGTGTTAACCGACAGATTCAACCAAATCATGTTATTGGGCACGAGATGTTGTGGAAGACATTGTATATGATTAATTAATCATATCCTAATAATTTGTAACATAACGAAATGTTTTTTTTTTAAATTTTATATTAACTCTGCACCTACCTATCCAGATGAAGTTGTAATTTATATAATAGTTATGAAATTAATTAATTACTCTTACTGGTGCATAACCGTTGTAATTAATAATAAATAAATAAATAAGCCCTTCCTCAATAAATATGTCTGTAATTTGCAAAATAAGCTTATGCTGTTTATACTTGTGAATTCTATCAGCAACTTGTTGCATAAAACGACAGATTGAACTCTGGGACTGTGATGAACCACGTTCAATTTCGGTTGGATTGTGGAAGGTAAGTCTTTCCTTCGAGTACTATATCTAGCTTGTCTTTCCTCATCTAGCAGTGATACAGAAATCATGGTCTTCAGATCTGGCAACAGGTGTCCAATTACTGTCCCTCCTCTCCTTATGAAAGGTCACCCGATAAACAGGTATATAAATTGAAATAGGCATCTAAACCATCTGGTGAAGGATGACCTGAAAGATGATATCGATCTAGAGAGGGGGTGCAGAGCATTGTCAGTTATTGCAAATAAGCTGGCCCGCAAGTTTTCTCGATATATAGACGAAATTAAAATAGCCCTTTTTACCCGACTGCGGCGAAGCTAAAAAAGGAGGGTTATGTGTTTGACCTGTATGTATGTCCGTCTCTATGTTCCCTCGTAATTACGATTTGGTCCGATTTTGATGAATGATAATTATGTCGTTAGGTTCGTCTTAATTGTACAAGTATCAAAATGGCTGATTTTAGGCGCCAAAAAGTATGTTTAAAAAAAAACTTCCTAATCTATCGAATCTATCAAGATGAAGGATACAAAAATATTTAAGACTGGTTACAAAAATATTAGATTTAAAAGTGGTTACAAAAATATTTACAAATTATAGGTTTAAATGTAATTTGGAATGAGAAATGACAAAAAACAAAAAAACTGAAAATAAAAAGTTATTAAAGAAACTAAAAAATCCGACGCGCCTGCGTATTCAATGCAATAACGCATTCAGGGAATTTTTGCGACTGCCGCGCTTCTGTAGTGCTTCAGCGATATTTGATATTTACCTCAGCATGCACTGACAGCTGTCATGCACAGTGTCGATTTATGCCCGGGATTCCAGATGGAAAAAACCAATAACACTGTGCCCGAACAAGGATTGAATCCAGGACCCCACGCTCTGTAGTCGCGCTTGCGATCACGAGACATACAATCAATCTGCCTAGCCTTTTCCCAACCATGTTGTGGCCGACTTCCAGACTAACTGGATGCAGTGGAATTCCAGTATTTTTCATGGTGCGACTGCCTATCTGACCTCCACAATCCAGTTACTGGGTAACACGATACCCCTTGGTAAGACTGTTGTCAGACTATTGGGTTCTGACTAACCGTAAAGAGTGTCTAACATCTACGAATGACAGATGTGACCAACAGCTTAAAGTGCTTTCCGAGGCACGGCCCGATATGTAGATAATGGATGGTCACCCATCCACGAACTGACCGTGGCAAGCGTAACTTAACTTTCAATCAACCCGTGCGGCTGTTACCAATTAGCGCACGAGCCCCACGAGACTAACGTGGCCAAAATAAAACTATTATCATCAGATTACTGTAAATTGAAACGGACCCACGGGATCCTTTTTCTAAAGGTCCCTCTTTCTCCAATAAATCATAAATATTGAAGAAAGGGACCTTCGGAACATAGGATATCAGTATCAGATATGTGAGTTTGTAACAAGGTAATTTAAAACCGATATCAAGTTTTCATTGATGAGGGACAATAACAATAACCTTTGAAGAACCAAGCTAAATAAAAACTTTGGCAATATTCACACAATGAAATTGCAAATGCATAAACGTGTGGGGAACATGTGTAATAGTTGATGTACTCGCAGTAAAAGAAAACAGCCAGTTCTTCTAAATAAGGAGATATATTCTCGCCAATCACCATCAATCAAGTACGCCTACTTGAACGAGCAAGTTATCGACCTGTCGCGGACGCGACCCGTAAGGAAGTGAACGAGAACATTCAAATAAAAATGGCTACCGAGAACGCACGCTAGTATTATTATTCATTTAGTGTTGGGATTCCTACAAAACGACACACCTTCTAAGCTGCCTTCGAAAGTAGAAAAAAAAGGTGATGTGTAGTCCTCAAGTCTTTGACAAGTGTTAGTTTCAATTAACAAAATCAACTGATCTTGTAGAAAAACGAATATCAAGCAATATGTTTTTAAATTCTCCAACGTATAAAGCTAATAGATCCTAATTAGAGAAAAACTTATTGAAATTGCCTGTAAGGCGATCTAAAGGCATATGAATATCATGTCCTAGAGATGCCGCAAGCCTGCATTCGTACGACTCGAAATTACGGCGAAAACAGCAGCAGTGCTATTCTGTAACCATCTCACCGTGAAAACTTAGGTGAAGTGAGCTCAGAGACAGTCACTAGCAGCAGCTGGAATGACAGCTCACTTCACCTAAGTTTTCACCGTGAGATTATTACAGAATAGACCGGCAATGCTATTCTGTAACCATCTCACCGTGAAAACTTAGGTGAAGTGAGCTCGGAGTGAGCTGTCGGTCCCTAGCAGCAGGTGGAATGACAGCTCACTTCAAGCTCACTTCACCTAAGTTTCACCGTGAGATTATTACAGAATAGACCGGCTGATCGTGCACGGACCTCACGTCCCTGAATGGTTCTAGGAACTACAAAGCACAACTTTACTTCACATTTCTGTTAACTTATACCTTATAATAATCATAGATTTCTTATTTTAAATTGTTTAATATATCTATGTACCTAATGCCAATTGTTACGTCAGTGACCGCGGGCAACGCTAGTAACTTCTATCAATAAGTTGACAACAAAGTTAGTCTCTTTCCAAACGAAAATAAAAGGTCCTTAAATTACCAACGTATATTACATCATCAATGTCAATTATTTCCCAATTGACATCATTATTGTAAGAAATGAAATACGTTGGTTGGGATTTCTTTTTACATTGGGGCAATAAAAACTTTGTCGTGAGTTTCAATTGCTGTTCCCGAAGGATATTGGGGCAATAGTTATGTTGATAAACTCATTGGCAATGTCTACGAGAAAAGTTGGTGAAAAGTGTGATGCTATTATCTCGAAAGTTTTCATTGTGAAGATTGTCCTGTGTTCTCGTGGTGTCTTTACGACGAAGGAATAAACATAATAATTTAAAAGTTTATTTTATCTCCACTTTCATTCTTATACCAGTTGTATCCGTCTCTGTTTGTTGCGGGAATGGTAGGTATCAACTCTTTACACAGTTTTTGTTTTTTATTTTTATGAAATATATTGTAATATATGGTCAGCTAGCGACCTCGAAAATTGATCATACTAATCTTGTCTGAGCAACCGGCAGCAAGTTCGTCATGCTCCCTCAGATGTCACTGCTTGCGGTAGCGTCGGGGGTCGGGTTGCCTCCTTCCCTCAAATATGGCGAGGGGGGTAATGGCTGACCTTTGCGTTATGCTCGTGAACGGGTGCTGCTTGTGGTGACTGGTCGTCTTGCTGACCATGGTTTTTGTTGTTGTTATTAGTAATTAACTGTTTATTTATTTTACTTCGATTGTTAGCTAGTTCGCTAGTTTATCATTTGTGATTTGGCATGCCCTTTATGCCTGGAGGCTTTCATTCGGGTATTAAGTTCTTTTTACTTTTTTGTTGTTGGTAAAATAATTTAATTTAATGTTTTGTGTTGCGTAAAGTAAATTATTACTATTGTATAGAATCATGTTCTTCTAACTATTCAGACAGCTGTGCTGCTGGGGAGTTTGTTGCGCCACTTCTTCTTCCCAGCTAAAGCACTAGGAAGTGGTGAAGGGTGGGCGTTTTTGGGGGACTGTCTTATGTAATTTTGACGTTCGAAAAGTGCTGATTTTCAGCCTAGTTTGAATAAATGACTTTTGAATTTGAATTTGAATTCAACACGTTGGAATTGAGACGCAAGTGTGCGCTTTTGATACACTACTACTAATTGCTCATAATAAGATCGATGACGTGACTACTCTAGCTCGCTGTTGATTGTTTGCTCCTGTCGCGCATATGCCTCGTAGTGCCTCCGCCATTGCGTACCCTTACTGCTCGATATGCTCCCACGACACAGGTGATCAATCTGCTGAACGCCCTGATTGCTCAGGAGCCCGATGTTGATATACTTATGTATACCAGTAAATCAAAGACATTAAATTATTTACTTACAATATAGTATCTTAAATCTCTTTGCAGTAAATCTTTGTTAAATGTTTGCATGAAGTTTTTTAGCTTAATGTTGTTGTTGGCTTGCTGCGCGTTTTGGGTGTTTACTGTAAGTGCAGCAAGCAATTGTTATATAAATAAATGAATAATAAATAAATATAAACTTGACAACACACACGTCACAAGCCATTTTGAACTCTATTAGTATTGAAAATAAGCTTGACAAGCAATGGTGCCAACATGACGACAAGGGATAAGTTATAGTAAACGGTCAGTAGTCGCATCGATGCAACGCGTCGATGGTTGCGTGGCGGCTGTTTTCTGTTGGCAGAGATGATAATTTACGGGAACCACTGTCGTGCCACGTCCACGACGAACTGCTATATTCCGGCACAATCCTATGATACTGAAGCCGCTGAACCACTAGTACGATGACCACTTCTGGTAAAGGCTATGCTGCTCCGATATATTTATTAACTGGATCTTCAATACAAATGCAAGTTTACTAAAACAGGGACAAATACAAATGTTTGCTTCCAATTATAGGACACCACATCACTTATAATCTAAGTTTAACAAGCATGAAAAAGATATTGAAATAAACCAAAATACATTTAAGAAAAATCATACAAAGGTCAAGGAAATCTGCCTAGCCTTTTCCCAACTATATTGGGGTCGGCTTCCAGTATTCAGCTGCATCTGGTTAACTGAATACCTGTATTTTACATGGAGCGACTGCCTACCTGACCTCCACAACCAAATAACTGGGTAATACGATATCCGTTGGTAAGACTGGTTGTCAGACTTTCGGGCTTCTGACGACCCGTAACGACTGTCAAAGATCCACGAATGACAGCCGGGACCAACGGCTTAACGTACTTTCCGAAGCACGGAGGAGTCTCGGTATGTAAAGATGGTCATCCATCCACAGAACAACCCCGGCAAGCGTAGCTTCACCTGAAGGATACATGCTTATTGTATTTTTGTCACCTTGTTTTCGAACTATGTCTGTTTGTATTATTTGGATTAATAAACAATTTTTTTTGTATTAACTCGCAGAGGCCCGTTAAACGTGTTTAATGAAACGAGGCACCAACCGACGATTATCCCTGTACGCATTATGCTATTGCAATCAAGGACAACCCCCGATTATTATTATGGATCGACTCTTGTAGTCATAAATCATACAATGGTAAACCAACTGTAATGCAAAATTTTGTTATGGGATCTCCGCTAAAACTGTCTAATGGCTCACGCTACCTCAAATCCTTTGTCACAGCCGTGGTAGTATTGTTCCCTTATTGTCAGTTACCTACTATTTCCGATGTGGGTGTTCTCTAGGTTCACCTCTGCCTTACCCTTCGGGGCAAACAAGCGCGATGTTATGTTTGTCATTCTGTAATAACCTCTAACTAAAAATCACCTTTTCACTTCAAATTTAAGGATTTATTTTAGGGACAAAGAAAACTCGTTTTTTTTTCTGTAAAAGCTCTTTATTTCATTCCGTCTGTTACTAAGAATAGGACTGCAATTAATATAATGATTGGTAATCGAAATTTTGAAAAGGCTCTTTCAGCTATTTCTCAAAAGAAATTATAATTACCACAAATTGATCTCGATAGCTGTAACCCAAGGAACATTAAACGCCCCCTAAATACATTAGTGAATTCAATTGTCGTATTTTAGACACTCCATTTGAACGTTTTTGGAATATCACAGGCTTGTGGTAATGTGGGCAAGAAAGCCACTAGAGGCAATTATTATCGTTCTCTTTGAATTAACCCTTCAAGTCTGAACTGAACTTAAATATCCCACTCGGGTGTGGGATATTTAAGTTCAAAGTCAAAGTCAAAGTCAAATCATTTATTTCAAATCGGCCCTTATAAGGCACTTTAGAACGTCAAAAATTTACAAAAAAATTGAAATGATTCTAGTCGCCCCTTCCAAAAGGTAGTTTTCGCATGGAGAAGAATGGGCAAGAGACTCCACCGTTACTCTTTTAAAATGTTTTACAATATTTTGTATAAGTACATTAGTTATATAATTATATGTGAGGACGATGCATCTAGAATAAAATTATTATACCACAATAGGTAAAAAGAGGTTCAGTTCACAAAGAAGGCGAAATAATCTGTTGTAGGTAAATATTCCATAAGTATATAGAGGTATGAGGGGCCGGGTGTAAAGTTCACTCATCCTCTATAGAAAAGGGAGGATCCTCCGAACAGAAGGGTGTCGTATCTGGTGGGCTGCTGCCCGACCATTGATGTCGGGACGTTGTACCTATATATGCTGGTCGCTGGTCTACTTGCGCGATGCAGGATTTTGCGTGACTTCAGTGAGATACGTAGTTCGCACGTGGTGATGTAGATACCGCCACACATATACATAGTGATATCACACAACCCTAAGCTGTGGTTTGTGGTCAGACAGCGTTTGTCGGGCATTAATGCTGGAATGAACCTTTTTGGCGCAGCCGTGAAGCACACACTATTATTGATTTATAATTATTTTCACTTTTTATTTTGGTATTATGTGTTTCAAGAACTGTGTCCAAATAAATATTATTCTTTCTTTCTTTTCTTTGTTTATGGAGCTATTTTGAACGTGTGCAATACTTATGTACGTAACGTTCTACTAGTCAAAATTGTACTTGGCATAAACCTGACTGGTTCAAAAGGATCGCATTCCTAAAAGTTTTGAGGAATAGGTAGATTTTGAACTTTGAACGCGTCCTCTCCTGAAGTTTCGCTCCCATTCGAAGATTTTTTTTCCTTTGGTATGTCCACGACTACTTTAAGTCCTGCTTCATTGGACTTAGTTTTGCCAAAATGAGCCAACCCGAAATCTCTCATTAATTCAGTTCATTACGTTAAACTAATCCAAGATTCCAAATGTGATGCTATATTACTATTTAACCACTTTCGTGGTCTAGTCGTTAGACTACCTGTTTCAAACCCAGAGGTCCCGGGTTCAATTCCCAGTGGGGGCAAAATTTTCAACTCGGTTTGGTTGGTGGTAGGGTTTGTGCTGAGTCTGCCTGGCTAGCTACCGGCAGTTAGAGGTAAGATAGCCAGTTCCTCCGTCGTTTGAGGATTCCGGGTGAAGCTTGCTTCCACCTTCGGTCTGATCGTCACTTACCATCAAGTAAGATACAGGCCAAGAGCTTCCTCGTCGTGTTGTACATCCAAAAGTTATGCTTACAATAGATTTAAAATTAAAATGACTTCGGAAAATGCGACAGTGGTTTAGTTCGTTTCGGCAGAATTATGCTCGATTGATGTCTATATTCTGTACTGTGACCTAGTCATTCTTATAACTGACACTGACCTATATATACTCTGACACAAACTAAAACCATTTACACGTAGTACCGTGTAGCAAGATTAATAAGCCATAACTGCACCTACACAATAACGCTAAGTGTTTGAGTTAGAAATATCAATATACGCGTAGAACGCAATAAGGTAGCCGTATGCGGACCACCCGCACCCGCCACTCATGGTCAGCGACCTCGTTTAGGTGATGCTGTTTTAAAACACGAGGACCGAGCACCATGATATAAACAGCACGTTAAAAGTCATAGTACACAAAGTGTAATTGAAAAAACAACACTTTTAATCGAAATGTGAATCATTTTGAAAGATATTGCTAGTCCATTGCTTCAATATTGTGTTCAAAAAATTTGTCTGCTCCACAATGTAAATAACGCAATGACTGTTGTTGAACTGTCAAAATGAAAGCCATTGCTACTTTTAGTATGTTCTCAACTCTTTACATTTTGTCGACTTATGCGACAACGATAATAATGTACGACTATGAAGCTGTTTATTTTTTCATGTTTTTAGACTTGGTCCGTTAGCAAAATTTGTCCCCTTTTCGGGTTTTTAGTTAAAATAGTTACACCATTTGTCGTAATTACTATTTACAGTATGCTGTCTACTTGTCTTTCAAAACAGTATCAAATAATAAATCATCATTTTGGGATTTAAATAAAGGCAAAATAAAAAGCAAGTATATTAAAAGTTGCTTTCGTTGTCCACTAGAAGGTGTTCGAGAGTGGTCCGTGTACTAGAGACTAGCACACCTAAACCGTGCATATAATCATAGTATAGCATATTTATGCAGCTTAGTACACATACTCGGATGTGTTAGCTTACCTTGGTGGTTCTGTACGTACAAACATACCTGTGACGCATTTTAACTATTGTTGAGCCTTGAACTCGTTTTACGATTAAGAGGTGAAGCTTGATGGATACTCGTATAAGTCTTATTTATAAACGCCTTTTAAATTTTAATCAATTGCGAACCAACTGCAACCTTATTTATAAAAATCTCGCTAGCCACTGTATAGCTAATTATGTATCAAAATAAATTGTTTTCTATAAAATGTGTCTTGATAATTGTGTGACTGTCACAACGTGGTTTTTCTTTAGTTCTTGGCCTTAGAGCTGGCACCATCTCTTCAAATCTCCTGAACACCGTACTGAGCCTCCTCCTCATTGGGGTTCCCTACCAATCCTTTCATCATGACTGTGTGCTTTGAATGAAGAATATTGTCTAATAGGTTCATCCTCGTAGTGGATTTAATGAGCTTTGCAGGTCTTCCTCCGTCTAGTTCCCGCCGGTTTCAACTTTATATTTGCATAGATAACTATGAACTGAAAATACTTTATATTAAGTATAATATAACAATATATTAGCTTCAAACAACAAATTACATGAAACGACTGGCGTTTCAAAAGTATTTAAGTTTTCTACATCGTTCTGGAATCCGTATAAGATTGTCGAAATCCATAAATTACTAAGACACAACTCGATAGTAGGAACAAAATTACCTCGAAGCACATAATTCCTATTTAATCGATCAGCTGATTCAAATAAAATCAGCCATCTTGCCTGTTAGCATCCTAAGTAGCGTTTATGAATAAGAATTTTGCCAATCAATTGCTTAGCAATTTATTAAAAAGAGGCGTTTATAAATAAGACTGTAATTTCTTAGCTAAACAGTGGCTAATCAGTGATTATCGAGATTTTTATAAATAAAGGCTGTTAGTTGAAGATGCTTCTTATGGTTTGACGTTCGATTCTTCTATTTGAAAAAGTTATAAAGAAAGAAAAAAAGAATAACACTTATTTGGACACAGTTCGTGAAACACAAAATATAAATAACAAAATAAAAAGTGAATATAATGTCTAAACAACAATAGTGTGTGCCTCACAGCTGCACCAAAAAGGTTCATTTCAGCATTAATGCCAGACAGATGCTGATGCTGGCCTTTAGGGACAAGTGACAAGAAGTATATCTGCTCCTGCTAGTAACACAGTTCGATAAAGTTGAAGTATGTTTCATTTTTTACTATTACTTGTAATTGGACCTGAAAAATGTGTAAAAAGCCTTAATATTATACTTAAGCATCATTTTTAGAGGTCTGCTTTGCCTACAAAACTTAAATACTTCAAATTCAATGAAATTTATAAAACCTCGCGCAAACCCCGTAGAAGATGACGGAACGAGCTGGACAAAACAAACGACCTCTGGAGTTCTACATTATACATATAGGCCCTGGTTCGCAAGAGCTGGAAGTCATGAGAAGAGGCTTTTGCTCAGCAGTAAAATGATATAGGGCTAACAGTAATAAAACCTAAAACACAGAAGGTGTTTTTTTGGGCAGCAAAAGTTCAGATTTGAATTCATAATGACCATTGTTTTAAATACTAATTGCCCAGTCTGCAACATCTGGTTAGATTTTAAAACGATATGCTTGGAATAGAAGGACGTCGGCTATGCTATAAACTTTATCGCTTTATAGTTTAAGTTGACCTTTAATTTTGTGCGAAGTTAGTTGTTATGAGGGGTCATGTTAGGTGGTTCTGTAAAGTTTCGCCGCGATTAACATTTAGCTCTGCTTTAGTTACTGTTTGTTATTTTGCAGTGACATTCACATATGTTTGTGTCACAACTTTCATCGCAGGCGGGACAAACCAATAACCTGAAATATTGTGTAACTTGTGTTTGTGAGCCTGCGATACCAAAATTATATGGATTATAATGTTTGTTTTTTTCTTTTCAGTTGTGTTTTTGCAGTCGGGTTTTTTTTGTTTTTTTAATAACTGTTTTTATTTTCTGCTTTTTAGTTTTTTATCATTTCTCCCCCGTAACACTTGCGCAATTAAGACGAATCTAACGACATCGTTTATCAAAATCAGTTCAGCCATTTAGTAGTTACGAGGGAACATAGAGACGAACATACATATGTACTATCAAAGAACTTCATTTCTAAGCAGTTTGAAAACAAAATCCCGTAAACACGATGACCACATCTGTTACCGCCCCGCTTCTATAGCGGCCGAGCGCTGCAAGCAGAAATAGTCCTTAGGGCGAGGCCACAACACTGCGTTACGGCGTCGTATCGCAAAAACGACGTCGGACAGCAATACAATGCGTATCTCGAATGTCGTAGATTTTTACGATGCGACGCCGCAACGCAGTGATGTGGCCTCGCCCTTACGGTGCATAGATATGAACTTCTTCGATGGTACATAGGTACATACATACATACAGGTCAGACACACAACCCTCCGTTATGGGCTTCTCCACAGTCGGGTAAAAATGCACTTATCCTATCAGATACTAATTAACAACGCGTTAGTAAGTAGCGTCGTGTACGGAGCTATATTGAAAGAAGTAGTGCTTCTGGCTCAAATTTTGGTTACTCTTTAGTGATTTTAGTTTGTAACACGCTACTTTTGAGTAGTATCTTGAACAATGGGCCTTAGTCAAAAAGTTTAGATAATCATTCCATTGCTCCAACAGAATCTAATTTACTTGCTCAATAATATGCTGGTATTATTATGTCGTATATTAATTTTCTATTTTATCTGATTACGTTTTTAAATATTTATTTAAAAAAAAGAAAAAAAAGTTCCGTTGGAGTCGGGAGCAGGGTCCAAGCTCCCGTTGGCTAGGACTGCAATGACAAGAACCTCTTCACAATGCAAGCCGTATCTAGGAATACTATTATTAAAATAGATCTTTTATAGACCAGAAAATACCGTATTCCTACAGAAGATACCTACAGAGAAGTATTTATCAAAATCCCAACATGAAGAAAACCATTTAGTATTCTAGAAATTGTTCGCAGTTGCAAATTTAGCCAACGTAGTTTTTGAGAACAACTGGACCGAGAATTAGGTCCGTCCGAATCCCCTTTCAAGTAAACGGTTGAAAACGGCAGTAAAACGGGATAGGGTCGGTTTACGGAAACGGAAAGATATCAAATCAGTTGTCAGACGGTCCCGAGGGAAATGATACATTAGGGAATCCGTTGTAACCCGTCCCATATTTGATCCAATCTCTAGGACTCATGAATGGTCACCAATACTGTTGAATTACATTAAACACATTGTACACCTACTGGCAAGGTTTTTTCTATAAATGTCACTGGATTTTCTCCGCTGATTTCAGTGATATCACCAACATCCCTAGGTGATTTTTTTGCGAATAATTTCAGTAGGTAACACTATTAATTCATTTGAAAGCGCTGAATATTTCGAGCTGAATTTTATTTTATACGATGGCTGACCCGACAGACGGTGTCCTGTCCTTAAATAATTCAAACAACAATCTCATAGAATTTGAACATTTTCTGTAGGTACTTCATTTTCTTTCCACAAAAACCTAATTTGGACTATTACGAACATTTTAAAAGCTCTGCTCTGGTGAAAATAGAGAATGCTCATTTAATATTACCTAAAGGAAAGATCATATTAATTCCATGCTGCCATGATAGTATGTATTTACTAATTCCATGCTGCCATGATAGTAGGTACTTACTAATTCCATGCTGCCATGATAGTATGTAGTTACTAATTCCATGCTGCTATCATAGTAGGTACTTACTAATTCCATGCTGCCATGATAGTAGGTACTTACTAATTCCATGCTGCCATGATAGTAGCTAATTACTAATTCCATGCTGCCATGATAGTAGGTACTTTCTAATTCCATGCTGCCATGGTATTATTCTTGTTCTAAACTTTGGGCGACCGAGCTCTGCTCGGATGAAAATACGGAGAAAATGAATTTTCCCAGATTTTTCGTAAACCCCTATATTGCAACTTTGATCGAAATCGTTACAGCCGTTTTCAAGAACGTTTTTACAATTATATGTATATATATATATACAAATATTGCTCGTTTAATAGTAAAGGATATTAGCCAAATTGGTTTCTAGCCGTTCTCAAGTGATGCGCTTACCAATTAACGAACAGCATTTTTTATTTATTTATATAGATATAAAAGATAGATTATATTAATTTATATTTTTTTCTTTCAAACATTGAACGAGTTTATTCCCAGTAGGTATATCATAATATGCTTACTTACTCGCTACGCTTGTGCTGTGCTTGTATGTATTTCTTTAAAAATAGAAAAAAATACCTTTAAAGTTTTGAAAACTTACACTGCTATTTAAAGCCCCATTTACACGTAGTAAATGGGGCTACTCACTAAAATCCAGCGCGAATTAAACTTGGTCCGAAAAAGGAATGTAGCTGCAGATTCATTCAATTAAAGTTCGCTTTAGCAGCTGTAAGAATGCCTTCATTAGTAAAGATATCGTATTCCAGAGTTTTCAGTCTTTTTTTATGAAAAGTTTTTATTATTTTCAGCACTTGCATTTGACCCGTATACAATAAAGTGGTCTCCGATTTTTCTTAGCATCTTAAAGTAAGGCAAAGATAAACAGATATAAGTTTTGGAGAAGCTGTAAGGTGAGCATCCACGTTGTGCCCAATGAAACGAGTCCTTTACAGTGTTTCAATATGTTTTTCAAACCTAAGTTAATAGTCATAATTATTAATGAAAGTCTCTGAATGTGGCAGTCAGTCTCATCTCCTATGGTTTCCGATATAAAAGACACGATAGACCAAGAATTCTGGCTTTCTTAAATTCTCAACGTAAGAACCTCAGCTCAGATTAATAACAGAACGATAAGGCTAGAACTAGGTTCCGATTTCTTCTATACTATATTTGAAATAACATTAGACATTTAAATAAACCTTTTTTACAGTCCGTTCAACCGATTTTGACTTCTATTGCGTTGGTGGCGTGACTGCAGTAAACAGTTGGTATTGTAACCACTTTTTTGCTTTTAATGCCATCCTTATGCCTACGGTATAGAAGTCAAAATCGGTTGAACGGACTATAAAAAAAGGTTTATTTAAACGCCTAATCTTACTTCAAATGGAGTATAGCTTGTTCCAACTGTCCTTTATATTTTCTTTAATATTTTTGTCATTTTTATATCCTGTAAAATCATCATGTTACCTAGGCTACATATGTATAGTATGTTGTGAACAAATGCTTTACTAATAAATTCAGTCATTCGATTTTATTGCTCTACATTTATTTGCCTCCCGTTCTGAAGCAATTGACCCCCTCCAATTTGCTCTTTGAATGCGGGCTCCTGTTCGTACTCGGTACTTAAACGGTATAATGTAGGCTTTACTCTTTTATTACTAGGATATGACTTTATAGCGAAAGGACGTAAAATTATATAAGGTTTGGAAGCGAAAAATAAAAGCATTTCTTTTTATGGCTCGACGCCAAACCTCACATAGTTTTTAGAGGAACTGTTTGTAATGAAATAGGAATTAACCTTACATACCGTCATTTAGTTACTTGTGGCTAAGTGATAACAGCCGCACGGGTCAATCCATCAGGTTAAGCTACGCTTGTCGGGGTTGGTCCGTGGATGGGTGACCATCTTTACATACTGAGACTCCTCTGTGCCT
The DNA here is from genome assembly GCA_949128155.2 of Xanthia icteritia. Lineage (NCBI taxonomy): Eukaryota > Metazoa > Arthropoda > Insecta > Lepidoptera > Noctuidae > Xanthia > Xanthia icteritia. The sequence continues at coordinate 4,953,556 of OX421942.2, read as the reverse complement.
CGGAAAACACGTTAATCCATTGGTCCCGGCTGTCACTCTTAGATCTTTGACAGTCGTTACTGGTCGTCAGAAGCCCGAAAGTCTGATAACCAGTCTTACCAAGGGGTATTGTATTACCCAGTTACTGGGTTGTGGAGGTCAGATAGACAGTCGCTCCATGTAAATACTGGTATTCAGCTGAATCCGGTTAGAGTGGAAGGATGACACTATAAAGACCGCCATTTTTCCCCCTTACCACAACGGGTATGCTTTTGGCCTTCATCCCACCAGATGGGATGGCATCCGGTTAGAGTGGAAGCCGATACATCATAGTTAGAAAAGGCTAGGCTACATCATAGTTGACCGTCATTTAGTTACGATTATTATCCAATTTTATTTTTTTTGCCAATTATGAAGTAATGAGAGAGTCGTTAACTATAGGTATAGTCAGCTCAATAGTTTAGACTATACCTACAGTTAACACGAAACACTGCTAATTATCACAAGGAGATAGTTCTACTCGTGATAATTAGCAGTCTTTCGTGATTTGACGGACTTTATTGCCGTGGTGTAAAGATGTAGGTAGGTTGGTGTGTAGGTATAGTCATAATTCATCTGAATTACATAGATCCCTAGCTACCATTGTGCCGAAATAACATTAAAAAAGATCTGAGTCCACTAGTTACAAAAACAGCAATGTCCAAACTTTGCAAAAATTGAGCTGTCTATGTTTTCTAATTGTATTAGTAAAACAGCAGTTGATGCACCACTCCGTATGCAACAAAAACAGCAAAAGCCCGTTTAAAATCGCATTACAAAATCAATGTACGTTACAAAATCAACAATGTCCAATATATAAATTAGAATTATGAACCCTACAAAATTTTAAATAAGGAATCGTGGACTTTTTACAAAAGTGGCCATTGCTGTTTTTGAAACTAGTAGACTCATCTGTCAAAAAGCCGTGAAACAGACAACTTCTGTGTAGTTTTGATAATATTCATGTGGAATTTCTAACCATCAAGTCCCTATTTCATGAATATTACACTCGAGTATCTATTCAAAGGTTTTGGATTTTAGCACTACATATGCTGCGGTACACTCAACAGAAAACAACATTACATTGTATTTCAAATTCTAGAACGTTCCCTCTAATATTTAATTTTGATAAATCGAACTGCCCATTAATTTGACCGTCCCTGCGGGTAGCTAAACAAACTGACCCGGATATGGCACATCTGATATCCGGATGTTAACGCTTTTATCCGTGTACATTTTGGGTCATTCTGTATGTCCCAGAGCGAGATACCAGGATGTTAGTCCGGTTAGGAGTTAAATAAATATTTATTCGGCAGATCTTGCTATTATATTGTTACGTACGGTATTCTGATAATTATTATGCTCGTTTTCTATGTTTCAAAGAATATTTTCTTACGTGAGAATTTTTTTTCAAAGTAAAGCAGCTACTTGTAATTCAGTTTGAGTTTTATAAATATTGGAAGTGTAAATTTTCCACTGTTAACGTTAAGATACGTTTTCTGATTTTCAATTGGACGATCCTGCCCTTAGGGACTTTCCTATCCTTTGGATTAGTATTTTATTTGAGCGAAAAATCCAAATATTAGGCAATTGTTTTAAACGAATATTTTTATTATGGAACTGTCAAACTGAAGATTACTACTGATAGACTAGTGATGGCAATACGCTGGCCTCCTATTATATGATACTTAGCGAAATAAACACCTTATTTCGCCTACTATAGGTACACCACTGCCTATCCGTTCTGGGAATACAGGCGTGATGCTATGTTATGTTGTTGAACTGAACCATACAATATAAGGTACCATCGATTTCAATTTCAATTCAATTCAATTTTAATTCAATTCAATTTATTCAGAAACAATTCACATTGTGTTTGAGATCATAAATAAAAATAAAAAAATAACACATTCATAACATAATACAATCAATTATAGAAAATAACTAAATAAAAATAAATTCAATAACATTCCAAATTAAACATTCAACACAATAACTAACATACTAATACTACCCATATCAAATTTTTAAAAGGTGGATATGTCATCGTTTATCGAATATAGACATTTCTCCAATAGGAACGCTCTGAGTCTTGACTTAAATGGGCCCTTATAAATTATAGTTTTTAAGTCCAATGGCAACCTGACCAACAATACAACGAAAGCTAACTTAAATGGTTCAAAATTCTATCGAAAATTTCTATAATTTAAATTCTATAACTAGTTTTTAAAGAAGCATCCAAATCACAACGATATTTTAAGTTTTTAGCGCAAAGTTTCTTTTTGATTATACGGGTATAATACTAGGTTCTGCCCGTGACTATAACCTTCTTCAAGAATTGGGCTATCCAATCTAAAAATATTTTTTCAAATCTGACAGGTAGTTCCGGAGATTACCCCCTACATACAAACTTACAAACAAACAAACAAATTGTACCTCTTTATAATATTACTAGCTTCTGCCCGCGACTTCGTCCGAGAGCCTAATCTTCCTCAAGAATTAGGCTATCCAATGCAAAAAGATTTTTTTATTTAAAAATTATTATTTAAAAATTTATTATATTATTATAAGTATTGATTTCATAACGTGCATATCCCATTTAAGAAAGTCGTATATTATATCTATATATACATGGAGTATGTAAAGATCATAGCAGGCGGCGTTCTTTAGTTTTTGCCTATGGGAAGAAGGCGTGAGTTTATGTATGTATTTTCCAAGCCGAATTGAACTTCAACGTTCAGACGTTATTGCCTATTCAAATAATTTCCAACTTTTCCTTCAGTGCGCTTTTAATGTTTTTGTGGGGCAAATTGGAGCTTTAGAACTTAATTTCAGATGTTTTGAACCGAAAATATTTAGGTTTATATATTTGCGTCAAGCTTAATTATACTAACAGTCATATACTTGACATTCATTTGATTTTTTACAGACATTTCTCAGCTCGAAAGGTGTCTGTACCCACAGACAGCTTTAGAGTTGAGAAATGCCTTGGTTACATAATACTTTACAACGAAAGTAGGGCAATTCCATATCTTAGTTTACCAACCTGTCAATTCGCATAGCTGGGCAAAAGCAATTGAAATATAAAACACGTTTTTTTTAAATAACTGTTACGGATCATTCTAGTATTGTTATTTTTATAAAGTTCTTATAACCATATAAAGTGAAGGAAACTAATTGTTAAGGAAATTGACTACCAACTTAAATTGTCCGTTAATTCAAATCAGAACTGTTATTCTTTGACAGTTGTATCAAATGTCTAGATAACACGGCAAGTTGACGTAGGGAGTAAATTTGCTTTTCAATCAATTTCTTTGACTGTACTTTAACGACCCCTCCAAGTGTAGCATAACAGCTACAAATGTAGTTGTGGCGTTCATATGATAATATTATATCCCATCTTTTTGTCGTAAATTCCCTTGCAAAGTAAGTAAAAAGATTTCAGCAAAGTATTCTCTAAGTAGTGAAGGGTAAGTGACCCAAATACAGACGAGAGGCTTTTCTCTCAGATTACTTTAGATGCATAGACAGATAAACGACGCAATGTAAGGTTTTTTTTTTCTCATTTCTCTTCTAGGTCAATGGAACTTAGGTGAGAAGGAAATTTTTACATAATTTTCCTTATTAAGGGTTGCTTTTTGTTTATCAAAGGTAATGGATGCTTTTTACCCGACTACGGAAAAGCCAAAAGAAAGGGTTATGATTTTAGCAGTCTATGTATGTATGTATGTTTTCTTTTACGTGTGTTCCACCTTTTTTTTTTTTTTTTTTTTTGGGTGGGAAATTATCAAATAACTTCTCCCGCTCTGGGTGGAGCGGGAGGGCGTGTCAGACTCTTACTGACTAAAACCCACCCGTGTTCCTTCCGTTGCCTTTACGTTGCCAGGGGCCACGGTATCCCTTTCGGACTTTCCCGCAACCCCGGCTGTTCGGCACTCGACAACTTCCCGAGGATTGATATTAAATAAAACAATCTGTTTCCAAAGCAAGTCCAAAAAAAAATATTTTATTCAATCACTATGTAATCTGAGCGGAGAATCTCGACACCGCGATTCATAAATATGGCTAAATTATACAACGCCATCTATCGAGCTTAGGGGAAAACCCGCGATCGAACATCCCGCCCACCATGGACAGCGTGTCCAGAACTAGGGTTAAATATAACAAAAAACTAACTGACCGCCCACCACAAAATACACATAATTTGGTGGGAAGTGAAAACAATAATGGACTGTATGTAAACAACATAATAACAACTAAACAAAAACTTAATGTTAAACTTAAATTGTAACTTAAGCAACAATTAATTATCCTTAACATTCATAAAAAATATAAAAACATGAAAGTACTACGTATCTATGAGGTGATAGGAAGTACAATTAATTTCGACACAGGTCTCTTAATCATAGAACCTTTACAGCGCAATGTAACCACTCTTGTGATTTTATCCGAGCCAGTATGCTTTTCGGTAATAAGACCGTAAAGCCATCTTGCAGGTGGAAGATCATCTTCCATAACCAACACTACGTCACCCAAGTTCGGTTCTACGGTTTGATGTGCCCATTTGTTCCTTTGGTGAAATTGAACCAGATATTCTCGCGACCACCTACGCCAGAAGTCCTGCACCATGCGTTGAGTCAACTGCCATCTTCTCAATGTACTAATATTAGAATTTTCAAAATTAAGTTCGGGTACGAGGAGCAAAGGCTCGCCTACTAAGAAATGACCCGGCGTTAATGGGCATGGATCTTCTGGATTTGTACTGATGGTGGAAATAGGCCTAGAGTTTAGACAGGCCTCTATCTGGGCAAGCACTGTTGTCAATTCCTCAAAAGTGAGAGTGCTTGTACCAACCACTCTTTTGAGATGGTGTTTGGTTGACTTCACTCCAGCCTCCCAAAGCCCTCCGAAGTTTGGGGAGTGAGGTGGAATGAAGCTCCAAGTTGTTCCGTTGGTCGCCAACCAATCTGCAATGTCAGTAGCTACACCGGACCTTTCGTGGTTGAACAACGCCTTCAATTCTTTGTTAGCTCCGACAAAAGTAGTGCCATTATCGCTCCACATCTCACCGCAATGGCCTCTCCTCGCTATAAAGCGCTTAAAGGCAGCTATAAAGGCTTGGGATGTCATATCACTGACGACTTCTAAATGTATAGCCCGAGTGGCCATACACACGAACAAACATATGTAACCTTTGGTGGAGTGATAACCGCGACCCTTAGTAGGACGGATGCTAATAGGACCTGCATAGTCCACGCCACTTCTAAAGAAAGGTCGGCCAGCATTGACCCTAGCAGAGGGCAATGACCCCATTAAAGGATGTACAGACCGAGCGGAATGACGGATGCAAATTACGCATTTGCGGACGTATTGCCTGACTACACTCTTCGCATTTATTATCCAATATTTGGATCTTATATAATTAAGAACTAACTGAGGCCCACCGTGCAACGTGCTCTCATGAGCGTCAGCTACCACGAGGTGGGTTAAACCCGACTTTTGAGGAAGAATTATTGGATGCTTCGAGTCTTCGTGAAGGTTCGCCCTGTGTAACCTACCGCCAACTCTCAAAATCTGTTCTTGATCCAAGTAAGGATTGAGCGAGGTAAGTACCCCTTTTTTATTTATTTCTCCCTTTGTTTTTAAACTATCTATCTCCGATTCAAAATTTTCCCTTTGACATAGTTTAATGCAGGTAAGTAATGCCCCTTGAATTTCAGTATGAGTTAGATAATTATCGAATTTAGTAATGTAATTTTTATTTTTAAACTTTAAGAACCTTTTACAATAAGCTATTACTCTGGTTAGTTTTATAAGAGATGAATATTTTGAAATTATAGAATCCTCACTTGTTTCTTTTACTACTGTGTTGCATGCTACTACTGATTTTCTTTCCTCTAAGTTAGTTTCCTTAATTTCCCTTCTACTATAATTAATTTCTTTATTTTTCAGCCATTTAGGTCCCTGTATCCACAATTCTAGGCCGGCGCACTCAGAAGGATTCACGCCGCGCGACGCGCAATCTGCAGGATTATCACTGGACTGGACGTGCGACCACTGGTTGTTTTCCATAACGGTAAGTATTTCGGACACTCTGTTACCTACGAATGTCTTCCAGCGGCTAGGGTGGCTGCTCAACCAGGCGAGCACCACTGTCGAGTCACTCCAGGCATGTATTTTTTCTTTACAGATACCCAAGGTGTCGGAAACTTCACGCAGAAGTTTTGAGAGCAACAAGGCGCCACATAACTCCAAACGAGGTATGGACACTTGTTTGACAGGAGCCACCTTGGTCTTAGCCGCAACTAGACTAACATGAACTCGACCACTAACATCAATACACCGAACATAGACAGCGGCTGCGTAAGCAACATTGGATGCGTCAGAGAATCCGTGCAACTCTAGCAAGACGTCGAGTTGACTCGTGTGTATCCACCGTGGCAGACGGAAATCCCTAAGATGGTAAAGGTTATTTCTATAATTAAGCCATTCCTTTATCAGGTGATCTGGAAGTGCATCGTCCCATTCAGATCCTGCTAGCCATAAGCGTTGAATAAAAACCTTAGCTGTTACTATCACTGGCGCAAGCCACCCAAGAGGGTCAAACAAGCGAGCGATATCAGAGATAACCTTTCGCTTGGTTATGGGTGTTTCGGGCGGAGAAAGTTGCACAGTGTATCTAAACTCATCTAACTTTCTCTGATACGTTAATCCTAAAATTTTTGTGAGCGTGTCCATCTTAAGCTCCATATTGTCCTGCCTAGCAGTACCGTCGTTCATTTTGGTAAACAATTCGTCATTACTGCTGGACCACTTTTGAAGGTTGAAACCCCCACGATCTAACAATTGATTCAGCTGATGATAAACAAGTTCCCCTTCAGCAACAGACTGACAACCGGTCAACAGATCGTCCACGTAGAACGATGTAAGGACTCTGTCTGCCACTAGAGGAAAGTCACTTCCTTCGTCTCGAGCTAATTGCTGTAGAGACCGGACCGCTAGGTATGGTGCAGAGGACGTTCCGAAAGTAACGCGCAATAACCGAATATGACTCAGTTCATCGTTTGGATTGTCACGCCACAAAATGCGCTGATAATCAGCGTCCTCATCTGCAACCTTGACCTGACGGTACATTTTCACGATGTCTGCAACCAAACTTATGGGGTGACAGCGCCACCGCATAATAGTTTGACGCAGATCAGGTTGTAGGGTTGGGCCAACCATTAATTCTGTATTTAATGCTATACCATTGTGACCTGAACAAGAAGCGTCAAAGACGACCCTAACCTTGGTCGTGCTTTTATCCTCACGCACCACCGCGTGATGTGGTAAGTAGAGCGCATTCTTACCTAATTCTGTTTGAGGGACAACTTCAGCATGTCCTAGTTGTATATATTCATTTATGACTGCACTATACTGCGTCCTAAATTCCGGTTCCTTCAACAATCTCTTCTCTAGGCTGATGAAGCGCCTGCGGGCAATGACCTCTGATCCCCCAAACGTGCAACTGGGTGAATCGGTTTTAAATGGTAGTTTGACAACATACCTCCCGGTCGCATCGCGTTTGGTGGTTTTAGAGTAGAACTCCTCGCATTTTTGTTCTTCTTCAGTTAAGATCACACTACGAACTGAGGGCTCCGACTCCAACTCCCAAAAACTACGCAGTAGGTCATTGACATCCGCTGACTGTACTACAGTATGGTAACATACTGGCCTAGAAATCGACGACGATGGGATTTCACCAGACAAGATCCAGCCCAACTTAGTTTTCTGAGCGACTGGAGATCCTGGCGGACCCTTGACTAAACCATCCAATAAAATTTCTCCGACCACGCGTGTACTCAATAGTAAATCAATTTTCCCTGGCGTATCAAAAGTCGGATCAGCTAATTTTAAGGATGAGAACGAAGCCGATACTTGAAAGATTTTCTTCTCAGGAAGATGGGATGTGAGCCTATTCAATACATAAGCATCGACAAATAAAATAAAGGTAGGATCTAGACGTGATTGCAATTTGAATCGAACTATCCACTTAGAGGGCATTGAGTTTCCCTCATCATCGCCTAGTCGGAATATGTCGGTGCGAGCAGGTGATTTCCTTAGTCCGAGCAACTGCACTGCAGCCTCTGTGATGAAAGAGACTTGAGAGCCCTGATCCATCAGAGCTCTTAAAACAACGGCAGTGCCAGTTCTTGACTCAACGTTGACCAAGGCTGTAGCTAACAGACCGTGGTTGTGAACATCCGCAAAACAACAAACAGGTTTGGCATCGCTTTGACTGGAAGAGGTTGCTGCGTTAGCAGCCGCCACTTTCGTTTCTGCTGAACCATCAACGATTTCCGCCGAATTGGCAGTTGATTTTGGGTGAAGTAGTGTGTGATGCCTCTTCTTACAAAGGTGACATTTTGTATGCTGACGACAAGTATAGACGGAATGGCTTGTTCCTAGACAGTTGTAACAAAGCTTACTGGCTCGTGCAAACTCCCGACGCTCGTCACAATTTTTCTTAGCAAACGTTTTACAGTGACACAATTTATGATCTCCAGAACATAATACACAACCTTGAGAAGCGACATGAAAAGATTTAGCATTGTTGTCACGAGCACTATTTTGTTTATTTGCTTTAGGATCTAAATATTCTAAGGCTCTAAACCTAGACTCCATAAAAGTTTTGAACTCATCAAACGTAGGTAAGTCATCATTAGTATTTGAACTAATCCTTAGTTCCCACAATTTACGGGACTCGGTATCTAATTTTTCGGAGCCTAAATATACAACAATTGCATCCCATGAGCTGACATCAATACCTAGACTGCGTAAACCATGTAAACAATCAACCGTCGTGTCTAACAGAGTTTTAACATTTGCCGACGATTCCTTAGTAATTGACGATTGATAGACAAGCCGTTTAAGCATACAGTTAGCTAAAAACCTTTTATTATCAAATCGTTTGTTTAGAATTGACCAACACTCATTATAATTGGACGCAGTCACAGGAATGTGTCGAAGCAACTGTTCTGCTTCGCCTGAGAGATGACTTTTTAAATAATGGAGTTTTTGAACTTCATCCAGTGTTTCATTTTTATGAATTAGTGATGTAAATAAATCGCGGAACGTTACCCATTCCGAATAGAGCCCCGCGAACGTAGGTAAACTAATTTGCGGCAATTTCACATTTGGACTATTAGAATGTTTATTTTCACTAGAACTAGCACTTTTGCGCGGACTACTTTGAAGTAAGTGTTCTTTTAATTCAGACTTATAGGTTATGTACAACTCTTCAGTAACCTCATAAGTTTCTGCCGTAAAATAAACATTCTTTTTTAATTCTTCGTCGGTTGCTTTTTCTATGATGCGCCTATGCGTTTCAACAAATTGTTTCCACTGTACCTCTAATGATTCTACTCTCGTTTCAATGTAACCTTGTGTAAGCCGATCCTTAGGTGATTTTTTAAAGTTAATTCTAGCTTTTTCTATTATTAATTTGTTATTTAATTGCAATTTGCCTAAGGACTCCATTGTATACCTATAAAGCTACAGTTTTTAAATAATGAAATCAATTGAATGCAACAGACGAAAAATCAAAGTCAATAAACAAAAAACCGGTAAATTTTTACAAGTGTTTAGAACATGTTTTACTTTAGACAGAATCGGGCATAGATTTCCCGTCACAACACTTTATCTCTAATTATTCTAAGTCTAAACTACTACTAAATCTTAAAAGTCTTAACACTTGAAATTTGCACTAAGTTGAACTTTAAAATTCACTGAGAAATGTTCAAGTCTACCAAATAATAAGCACTGGGATGTAACTCACAGTTTTTTCTGCCAAACCTCTCCAAACACGTCGCTGCTGCGAGTTCGTTGTCGTCACTGCTGGTACTGCTGCGAGTGTGTCGTCACGGTCTGTGACGACACTCTTGATGACGTTGCTGATGTCTCGTCGCTCTAAGGGCAGTGTTGTCGCCGTTGCCGTATGAAGTGAGCGTTGATACTGGTGGCGCCCCCTGGCGGAGCCGGCTGCAAGCCTCGTTGCTGCGCTGCTGAACACCGCTGATCACCACACACCGGGGATTTACAGGCACTTCAGGGCGATCCACCACTGGTTTCTATGCCTCACCAGACGTCACAAAAATGTCACTTCACTTGTCGACGCGATTTCACTTTTCGCGGTCCGACTCGATAGGACCAAATGTTCGGCACTCGACAACTTCCCGAGGATTGATATTAAATAAAACAATCTGTTTCCAAAGCAAGTCCAAAAAAAAATATTTTATTCAATCACTATGTAATCTGAGCGGAGAATCTCGACACCGCGATTCATAAATATGGCTAAATTATACAACGCCATCTATCGAGCTTAGGGGAAAACCCGCGATCGAACACCGGCAGGCATCGGTCCTATCGGACCCCTTCCGTTGTGCTGACATCTCTTTGAGGCGCGCGTGGAACACAACGCGCCGTCGACCCGGGCCTGGTCCTTATCGGACGGCGAGCTACCCATTGCTCACCGTCCGCAAGCCCGCGCCTACGGTGGCCGGGAATCGGCCTGCGATTCCCGACGCCCAGGGCGTCTCCTGCGGCGGCTAGGGGCGTGAGGGCGCGAAATTTGCCTCTCCCTCACGCGTTCTGCCTCCTCCTTCGCGAGCATTACTGCTTCGCAGAAGGAGGTGACGGCCTCCCATGCCCTCTCGCTCCGTACCATGGCCTGGACTAGGGCCGGACGCGAGAGATCCCCGCCGCCGATCGCCTCCACGAGGACACGGCGATGCTCTGCCCAAGCTGGACAGACCTCCACCGTATGCTCAACCGTGTCCTCCGGGCGATCCACGCAGTGATGACACCCGGGCGTTTCCTCCCGCCTGATACGGAACAGGAACCTCCCGAAACAACCGTGTCCGGTGAGGACCTGCGTTAGGCGGAAGGTGAGGACGCCGTGGCGCCTCTCTAGCCACTCCTCAAAGAGGGGACTTATCGCCGCAATAGTGGCGTGCCCAACGTGTGTTCCACCTTAGCGCCTAAGTTGCTGAACCGATTTTGATGAATGAGGTACCGATAGATTTGTAATAATAGTCCGGGTGATATAGGCCATATAAATTCTCCCTAAATTTAATATGGTGGACTTTATACATAAATTTCTAACCTGAAAAAACAAAAAATATCTGATCATTTCATGTACCAAACATGAAATGATCAGATATTTTTTGTTTTTCGGTATCACCGAAAGGTCATGACGAACACATTATAAATATGTATGTCAAAGTCAAAGTCAAATCATTTATTTCAAATAGGCCCTTATAAGGCACTTTTGAACGTCAAAAATTTACAAAAAAATTAAATAGATTCTAGTCGCCCCTAAAATGTAAGTTGCCGCAACCTTTACAAGACATAGGTCCCGAGGCCCTAGTGTGAGTTTCTTTTAACCATGTCGACTTTACGCATCGACCGCGTTCGGCGCTCCGATTGGCCCTTAGGCCCGAAGGCCAGTAAAAGGCCAATCGGAGCGCCGAACGCGGTCGATGCGTAAAGTCGAGATGTTTAAGAGAAACTCACACTCTGTACAAAAATGGTCAGGGTAAAGCCGTGCGCCGTCACATGCCATTATAATTTTGTAGGTGTTCCTGGCACCCACATGGTTACAGGCATGCGACTACGGCTTTAGCTTGCCCATTTGATATCTGTTTAAAATATTTTCTTGTTTCGTACTTTATAGATCACTTTTATTTTCCCGTAGTCCGGTTATAGTTTTTTTTACTTTAGTTTGTCACTTTATTTTGCCTGTCTTGTTCAATAACTATCTTACCCGCGACATTTTATTTTATCCGACTTTTATTTTATTTTAGCTATCCGAATACTGGGCACGCCACTATTGCGGCGATAAGTCCCCTGTTTGAGGAGTGGCTAGAGAGGCGCCACGGTGTCCTCACCTTCCGCCTGACGCAGATCCTCACCGGACACGGTTGTTTCGGGAGGTTCCTGTTTCGTATCAGGCGGGAGGAAACGCCCGGGTGTCATCACTGCGTGGATCGCCTGGAGGACACGGTTGAGCATACGGTGGAGGTCTGCCCGGCTTGGGCAGAGCATCGCCGTGTCCTCGTGGAGGCGATCGGTGGCGGGGATCTCTCACGTCCAGCCCTGGTCCAGGCCATGGTACGGAGCGAGAGGACATGGGAGGCCGTCACCTCCTTCTGCGAAGCAGTAATGCTCGCAAAGGAGGAGGCAGAACGGGTGAGGGAGAGGCAAATTTCGCGCCCTCACGCCCCTAGCCACCGCAGGAGACGCCCTGGGCGACGGGAATCGCAGGCCGATTCCCGGCTACCGTAGGCGTGGGCTTGCGGACGGTGAGCAATGGGTAGCTCGCCGTCCGATAAGGACCACGCCCGGGTCGACGCCGCGTTGTGTTCCACGCGCGCCTCAAAGAGATGTCAGCAAGTGAAGGGGTCCGATAGGACCGATGCCTGCCGGGGTTGCCCCTGGCAACGTACAGGCAACTGAAGGAACACGGGTGGATTTTAGTCAGTAAGAGTCTGACACGCCCTCCTGCTCCACCCAGAGCGGGAGAAGTTATTTGATAATTTCCCACCCAAAAAAAAAAAGCTATCCGAATATCAAAAATTATTTGACCTGGGTCTTAGGATGAGGCGTGAAAATTGATTTACTGTTACAATGTATAATTTATAGATCCTATCAGCGTAGCTGTAGATGACTGATAAAAACTTGAAAATTGTCGCGGAAATTTATTTCAGCATGCAGCACATTGCATGTGAAAAATTAAATGACAAAATGTGACCACATAGCCTTCGGTCAAGTTCTTTAATCAAAACTGGTCCTCATTTCCTTTGAACATTCATTTTGAATCTCAAATTCAAAGCATTTATTTCAATTTAACCATTTACAGGCACTTTTGAATTGTCAAATAGTCGGTCAGTTAGAAAGTTGAAGCTAGTTGCCATTCCAAAACGTATAACTCTATGGAGAAGAACGGGCAAGAAAATATATAAGATTCAAAATATAAGATTAAAAATTAGCCCTGGCAGATAAGAGATGACCATTCACAACTGACGGTGCCCGTTCACGATCTTTGGTTTGCAGTAGACTACTACTAGTGGCAAGATGCAACTACGACCTTGCAAAGTGAGCTACGTCGACGTTACGGCAAGAGATGATGGCCGTTTTGCGTGGATGTGACACATATTTTCCCTAAAATTGTTTATTTTTTTATTTTGTGTTCTTTTTTTTGCGTCATGTTTACCGCAAATAAACGTATTATCTTTCTTTATTTCTATTTTCTTTCTTTCTTTCAGAGTGTGAATGTGGAGCTGTGGCGGAAACTCTGCCCTCTATGCCCCAAAAAACAGCACTAGCGACCTCTGCGCTGGCAATGACGAGACCGTGGCGAAGTTTGGTTCAAATGTCATGCCATCGATACAAGTAAGAAGAAGTGGTAGAAATACGCTGTGGTATAACAAAAACAAACCAAACAAAAATGTTTTATGTATACTCACACATATCTACTTGAGTAACATAATCCATTCGTCAATTTTCCATTACACCTAACATAACAAGAATAACTTATCAATAATCGACATCATTACTTCCATATCGTTCCCGCTGTGAACAATATTTCAGTTCACGTTCGTAAGTACGGAGAACCTCCACTCTTCAGTAGCCCTCCGAACATCGGCAGGAGAGGACGCTCGCTCCTCGTCTCGATCCGAACTCTCGTGACATCGAAGTTTTTCATATACGGAAAATGTTTTGTAACAGTTTCTTGTGTTTTGTATGAAAGTGTTATAATTTGGTGTGATGTGATTTATTTGGATGTAATCTAGTTCAATGCCTGGTAAGAATTTTATTATAAATATTATGAGTTCATATTAGTTTATAAACTTTTTTTTGTTTCTTACTGAACCAATTTAGTGACACTATGTGGAATATATATTTTTGTGTATCCTAGTAGTCCTATGGTGTATTATCTTCTGATCATAGAAACGAGGAACGAGTGTCTTATAATGGGTTTTTCATTTATTGAAGATCATAGAAACAAGGGACACATAAGCATCAACGTTTGGAACCACTACACTTTAATAGCCCGTCGCTTTTCTGTAGTAGCATTTTATTTTTTACCAGAACAGACTCAAAACTATAGGTGCCGAGACAAAAATCGCCAAAACTCAAACTCAAACTCAAAGCATTTATTTCAATTAAACCATTTACAGGCACTTTTGAATTGTCAAGGGGTCAGTCAGTCAGAAATATGAAGCTAGTTGCCCATTCCAAAGCGTAGGAGGAGAAGAACGGGCAAGAAACTCCACGGACACTCTTTTAAATCATAATATTGTTTTCAAAGTTTCTTTCGGGATTTGTGGGATAGTGGGAGTATTAAGGTTGGGGAAGATCACGTGGCGGGTCTAAGTTGTTTCCAATAATGCGGGGTAGTCGACAATGTAAATTTTAGTACGCAATAAGTTGTTTTTTTTTTTACTCTATTTTTTTTTCTCTAAACCTAGGCGTTTGCACAATGTGAAGTTTTGCGAAAATGAACATAATTATCCTGGATACGCTATAAAATTATTAAGCATCGCACGCGCGGTTTATAAAGTGCAGTCGAGCCCAAACAATATTTTTTTGAAGTTGTTATTTCAATACTATGTAGGCGTTAGAAAAACGTTTTCTTTCTGCCGCCACACATTCCCATAAAACAAAGTGCACAAATACCAACTGGATCGTTTTATTCTAAAAAGCTATTCGTTACATATATGATTAAATATGTATTACTAACACCGTAAATCTGCCTTTATCGATCGACATGTTGGATTTTAGATAAGGCACGAAGGGCTTATGTCAGTATTACATACTAGGGATTTATTAAATTATTAACATATTTAAACAATGGGCTAAGAACGTATGAGAACAAAAGGTATATTCAAATGAGGATTATTTGTAATCCCAATTTCTGAAAATTGTTATAAAATTATACATTTAACTAAACCTTTTTTACAGTCTGTTCAACCTATTTTGACTTCTATTGTGTTGGTGGCATGACAATGGCAGCTGCAGTGAACAGTTGGTATTGTAACCACTTTTTTGCTTTTAATGCCATCCTTGTGCCTACGGTATAGAAGTCAGAATCGGTTGAACGGACTGTAAAAAAGGTTTGTTTATATGTCTCTTATTTCAAATGGAATATAGCTTGTTATGATAGCCCGAAGATAAGGGACTTGCAACTGTAGTACAGGGGGAGAGTGAGGATTCGATCCTGGCAAATACCAATGTGTTGTTATCCAAGCTAATCTTGGACATCAGTGACCAAGAAAATTGCGAAGAAAACCAACGTGACAAAACTTGCACTTACGAGTATATTAATTTAAAAACTGGCAAAACGCTCACGCTGTGGGCAAGCGTAGTGAAGAGTTTTTTTTCTCTACAGGCCCCTTTTAAACAGAGATGTACACAGGCTGGCAAGTGAAGACATACCCACGATGTATTGTTCCTAACTAAATTAAAATTATAATGCTTATACCCGTTTTAGAAACAAAGTTAATTTAACTATCTGGATATTTCTAAACGATACAAAACAAAGTCATATAATTTTGTCTCTGTAGGGATCAGTTCTTCTAAATTATTTACCTACTTGTTGGACTTAATGCGGTTTCACCAAAATTATTTTGAAGATTTTTTAGGAAGTTTTCAGTACAGATTACATTTACATTTCAAAAAACATAGCTACACACAGAGTCCAATTCAATTCGGAAAAAAAGAGAACTCAGGTCGAGCCGTGCGAATGAATTTCAGTTTCGGAAATAGGGTTTAACCTACTTCCGTGGGTCGTGTGTGACAAGGAAGGAAGGCTTGAAAATGAACGATTCGATCATAAGGGTCCCGAAACGATCAAGTTGCAATGTTTACGTGATTGATACACGTTGATGCGCAAAATGATCGTCTACAAAATGCAATTGAAGCGATTGACAATATTACTACAATTGTAATTGATCGTTTCGGGGAAGCCTTTTTTTTTTTTTTTTGGGTGGGAAATTATCAAATAACTTCTCCCGCTCTGGGTGGAGCGGGAGGGCGTGTCAGACTCTTACTGACTAAAACCCACCCGTGTTCCTTCCGTTGCCTGTACGTTGCCAGGGGCCACGGTATCCCTTTCGGACTTTCCCGCAACCCCGGCAGGCATTGGTCCTATCGGACCCCTTCACTTGCTGACATCTCTTTGAGGCGCGCGTGGAACACAACGCGCCGTCGACCCGGGCCTGGTCCTTATCGGACGGCGAGCTACCCATTGCTCACCGTCCGCAAGCCCGCGCCTACCGCGGTGGCCGGGAATCGGCCTGCGATTCCCGACGCCCAGGGCGTCTCCTGCGGCGGCTAGGGGCGTGAGGGTGCGAAATTTGCATCTCCCTCACGCGTTCTGCCTCCTCCTTCGCGAGCATTACTGCTTCGCAGAAGAAGGTGACGGCCTCCCATGCCCTCTCGCTCCGTACCATGGCCTGGACTAGGGCCGGACGCGAGAGATCCCCGCCGCCGATCGCCTCCACGAGGACACGGCGATGCTCTGCCCAAGCCGGACAGACCTCCACCGTATGCTCAACCGTGTCCTCCGGGCGGTCCACGCAGTGATGACACCCGGGCGTTTCCTCCCGCCTGATACGAAACAGGAACCTCCCGAAACAACCATGTCCGGTGAGGACCTGCGTCAGGCGGAAGGTGAGGACGCCGTGGCGCCTCTCTAGCCACTCCTCAAAGAGGGGACTTATCGCCGCAATAGTGGCGTGCCCAATTTCGGGGAAGCCTTACAATCTGTTACAGCTCTTCTAGAATCTGAAAATAAACCATTCTAACCTGTACCCTAACTACGTAATACTTGATCAATAGGAATTTGAATCGTATTGAAACTAATTGCTAATCCATTGCTATATAAATTCGAAAAAAAAATCTACTCAACAACGTAAATAACGCAATTAATGCTGTCGAACTGTCAAAATGAAACAAATTTTTCGTAATTGTTTACGAAAATGTGTTGCGTAATTAGATAGCTGTTTGGTAATTACAAATAGGTATCTATACTGGGTAGGTACCCAGTAGTCAATTTAATTGTTTATAATTGAAGTATTTGAATTAAAATAACTTTTGAAAAATATCTAAGATTAAGCAACTTATACGGGTTAGTAATAATTATGAAGATACCATTAGGTACAAATGATAACACATAAGTATGTAACTTATTTTCTTTCAAGTGTATCTGTAATCTATAAGATTTCAAAGATAAGGTCAATCAATCTCCCTAGCCTTTTCCCAACTATGTTGGGGTCGGCTTCCAGTCTAACCGTATGCAGCTGAATACCGTATTTGACATGGAGCGACTGCCTATCTGTCCTCCACAACCCAGTAACTGGGTAATACGATACCCCTTGGTAAGACTGGTTGTCAGAATTTCGGGTTTCTGACGACCCGTAACGACTGTCAAAGATCCACGAATGACAGCCGGGACCAACGGCTTAACGTGCTTTCCGAGGCACGGAGGAGTCTCGGTATGTTAAGATGATCACCCATCCACAGATCGACCCCCGCAAGCGTAGCTTAACCTGATGGATCGAACCGTGCGGCTGTTATTACTTAGCCACGAGCTCCTCTTCTTCAAAGATAAAGTATAATTATTTACTAGTATATTTTCATTTCATGTGCAACTTAGCAATAGAAATGTAGTGTAAATAGGAAAAAAACTATTAACCAATAATATTGTGTCTTCTTCAATAATATCACAAAATATTGTAAAACATTTTAAAAGAGTAACGATGGAGTTTCTTGCCCATTCTTCTCCATGCGATTTTTTTTTTTTTTAAATCTTCTTTCCCTTTGGAAGGGGCGACTAGAATCAATTATTTTTTTTTGTAAATTTTTGACGTTCAAAGGTGCCTTATAAGGGCCTATTTGAAATAAATGATTTGACTTTGACTTTAACATCACGCCTGTATTCCGCGAAGGGTCGCGAAGGGGAACTGGTGAAATGTGGGTGTACTATAGTACTCTGCCTATCCCTATAGTACACCCACATTTCACCAGTTATGTTTAAGTCCCATGTTATAAGTTTAATAGTGGGCGAGCCTATTGCCGCATAAATCCAGACTCCGGGCTGCTACTGAGACATTCAAGATGCAAAACCCAATAACACTTTGCCCGACCCGGAAGTCGAACCCACGACCAGGCTCAGCAGTAGCGCTTACGACCACAAGGGCGACGGGGCTGTCTACTTAAATCTTAAATCTATGGTGCCGATTCTCTTGTCACAAATGCCTCTAAACTAGATTAAAAATCACCAAAACTCAAGTAGGTAATAAAAAATTTCATACAAAAAGTGAGAAATTCCATATAAAACACGTCGTGGCTTCCCATGCCCTTGCGCGTCTTCCCTTGCCCGATGAAGCGCCAGCCCGTGCCGCAGCTGAGCGCATAGCTTTAAATTCCCCCGTTAATAATAATTATCTATCCTTAAACCAGCCTGTCCCGTCTTGCTATCCTCCCCCAGCGACGCCCTAAGCCGAGGTTCGTACCCCACAGGGGGTGCCCTTAGCGAGCGCTCGCCTAGTTTTTATTTATTTATTTATTTATTATGTTTTAATTTAGAATAGTTTGTATGCACCTGGCTGGAGACTCTAAGCTAAAGGCAGCCACAGGAAAGTCCGGTTAAGCAGCCATGACCTTAGTGGTAACCTGCGAGGAGCCACAGTTCCAAAAAAAAAAAAATGCGCGCCTTCAGCTCTAAAAATTTTTTTGCAGAATAGCTTTAAGATTCTCATAGCCAAAAGTAAGGAATTTTAGTGATAGTTTAGTTAGTTCAGTTCGGTGTACAAGATAATCGGCACCAATATTAAAAATGTCTTCTATTTTTAAACCAAAACAGTATTCAAATTCCCTCAACACTAAACCGCTTAGTTTACGAAGTTCGCTCTAAAGGTACATCGAGGCATCTCAATCGAACTTTTCCAATACATTGCTCCCGACGTCTCGGCATTAGGGGAAATGGCTTTCTTATTGACTCAGCCGTCTTAACTAGCTTTGCAAACCGACTTTACTTGACTTTTCCATTTAGTCACTTTAGAAACTTAATTGACGACAGTTTCTTTCTTTTCAATTTGCAATGGATTATAGGATTTTCTTCGGGTAGTTGTGAAGGTTAGACTTTGTGGGAGATAATCTTGTTTTCTGTGAATTATTGAGAATTGGCCTCGGTAACGCCACAGTATTAATAAGTAACAGTATTATATCTTCATAGAAAACGGCCGGAACGTCGCGCTCGAAATCTCAGAGTATATCAGTACGCAATAGTATTGAGTGCGCGACAGTTACGCACGGACGCGGAAGGTTTACCTACCGAGCGGCTGTA
The DNA here is from genome assembly GCA_949128155.2 of Xanthia icteritia. Taxonomy (NCBI): domain Eukaryota; kingdom Metazoa; phylum Arthropoda; class Insecta; order Lepidoptera; family Noctuidae; genus Xanthia; species Xanthia icteritia. The sequence goes on along the minus strand of OX421942.2, from coordinate 4,934,148 downwards.
GGTAATTATATCAAGGTCACTGACGAAAAAAAAAAACTCAAAGCATTTATTTCAATTAAACCATTTACAGGCACTATTGAACTGTCAAGAAGTCGGTCAGTCAGAAATATGAAGCTAGTTGCCCATTCCAAAGCGTAGTAGGTACCTGTGGAGAAGAACGGGCAAGAAACTCCACGGACACTCTTTTAAATAAAAAAAATTATACAAAATTGTAACTTTATTATACCGTGGTAACGCTCATCTGTTTCTCTATGCGAAGAATATTATAATCACTCGGTAACGATTAATATAATTATGTTACTCTGCGATCAAGATCATCATCATTCTGCTGCCCATTACCCAATTTATTTGGGGTCAGCGCAAATTGTCCTTTTCTTCCATATGTCTCTATTAGTTGACATATCTGTAGTCACCCCCTTTCCAGCCATATCATCGTTCACACATCCATCGTTTCTTTTGTCTTCCCCTACTTTGTGATCGAGGTAAATAGAATACTATCCTTGCTCCATATCTATTGTTATGTTTAGATGTCAAACTTATAGACCTTAATACCATAATATTCATAAACGTTGTTTTTCTTTTGTCTGTTATCTTTTTGTCCAACAGTCCACCACTTGAAGTTATCTTATCTAGATCTGCATAGTGGTGAAGAGTGGATATGACACGATCACCATAATGTAGCAGCTTAACTTTTTTAAATTTTTTTTACGACTTGAGTTTTAATGTATTTTATATTTTAATTAATTTTAATAGTTAGGATTGGATACCATTTAGGTACTGGGTATGTCTTTCATTGACTTGAATGTGCCCTGGCGACTGAGAGTATATCATGCTCACTCTAATGTCCCGCTGACGGTGGCGCATGTGTTGGATCATTTAGCTCCCTTCAAAATGGTTGAGCTGAATAGTGCTAATCCATGTATCATGTTCGTGAACGGGTGCTGTCAGTAGGGACTGGTCATCTCTTAGCTGCCACGTTGATTTTAATTTAATTTAATTTTTATTTTTTTTCTAACTGGCGTTTTTAATGTTTTGCATCGTACTCACGTGTGTAACTTCAACATGAATGATGTAACCAATATTTTGTAACCATATTTTGATTTAAAAGAGTGTCCGTGGAGTTTCTTGCCCGTTCTTCTCCATAGGTACCTACTACGCTTTGGAATGGGCAACTAGCTTCATATTTCTGACTGACCAACCCCTTGGCAATTCAAAAGTGCCTGTAATTGGTTTATTTGAAATAAATGCTTTGAGTTTGAGTTTAGGATTAAGATACCGAATATGTCACTCTTAGGTGGTTGAGAGCTCAACGCTTAATTTAATTTTGATGAGCTTTTTGAACCGCAAACACTCAACTAGACTCATCAGAAAAATGTAATATACCAAGTGAATAATTATTCAAAGAAAAACAATTTATACAAATGAATAAACAGAATTATAATACATATGTACAGGTATATAAAATAATCTAAAACATTTAAGTACATTTTGCAGATAAAATAATACATAAATAATAGATAAGTGATAGTAATTGAGTTGATGTGAGTAATTGAGAGAGATGAGTAATACTTAGTATCTTAATCGCGATCTCCTGACTTTGATTATTATAGTATGTAAGTTAAAACTTGTTCTCCCACAAAAACAACTTAATTATCTCGTAAAACAGGACTTCCTCTCTCCTACCCCTTTGCCTTTGCCTACAGGGTCCATAATGATCTAAATTATATAGTTACCACCTAAGTACACATTATGGTAAAGCAATAAAGATATTGAGTATTGAATTTCTGGTGACCACTGATTTTAAAAGCCAACTTTATTTGTACATCGCTCAGTATTAAATACGGTTTTGTTTTGTTGTTTGTTTTGTTTTGTTAATAAAATAAATTAACTTAATGAGTAATTTATTTTTCTACCGCAAGTAGGGGTAGCCACTTGAAATATCAGTTAAAAAAATCAGAATTTTGTTTTACAAACTTCACAGACGTGATGGTTATAAAGAAAGAAAGAAAGAATTACGTCTATTTGGACACTGTTCATGAAACACAAAATACAAATGAACCAGTGTTTTCAGGATCCTGCCAAAAATAAAGCATTCTAACATTTCTAAAACATAAAACATGCTTCTACAATTTTACAACGTTGAAAACTAAAACCATTTTATTTTATAACCCCTATTTCAACACTCGTTTTCACAGGTGGTCTATAAATCTTAACAGTAGCCATGAAAGCTTGTAGGTACACTCAACAAAAATAACCTAGTTCCTTCAAATATTTTCGTAAGACTGTTATGTTTAGGTGAGACTTTTTTTACTATTGTATGCCAAATATAGTCGAAGGCCCAGTCGATGGTTGAAGTTTTCACCACTCCAGACCACCGTTGCCATCTCGAAAACAAAGAAAGAAAGAAAAATAGGTAACGCAGAAACACGTGTATACAAAAACATAAGTTATCTCATATAAAGAAAATTAAAAAACATAGATCTATAATTTCAAGCACAGAAGAGAAATAATCGGCAGCTGCACGTCGTGACTGTGACAAGACGGCTTCCACTCAGCATGATGCTTGCTATGGGGGACCCATGACAGCACAGCACTGATTTTCAGTGGTCGCCCGAAAATGACAATGAAACTGAAATATCTTATATACTCTGAAATGACGCGCCCCACTACCGCATTCATCATCATCATCATTTCAGCCGAAAGACGTCCACTGCTGGACATAGGCAAGCACCGCCACTTCGACCGATTCTGTGCGGATTCCTGCAGCCTTTGCAAGATCATCGGTCCATCTTGTGGGAGGCCTTCCAACGCTACGTTTCCGGTACGCAGTTGCCACTCCAGAATCTTTCGGCCCCATCGGCCATCTGTTCTGCAAGCAATGTGCCCTGCCCATTGCCACCTACCGCATTACCCATAGAAATTCCCATGAACGTGTATGTAAATGCGGTAGTGGGGCGCGTCATTTCAGAGTGGACAAGCTTTACACCGGAACCCATACTCTTCAAAATCATATCATAATCAGCCTATAACGTTACCCCTGCTGAGACACAGGCCTCTCTGTGAGGGGGAGTGGGCGAAAATGGAACACAACAACGCAGCTGGGTGGCTGGAACAGATATGGTGGTAGAACTTCCCCGGAAAAGGTCCTTCTCAAAGAGCTTACTACAATTGTTTATTACTAGCTCTCTGCCCGCAACTTCGTCCCCATGAAACTAAGGCCTCATCACGTCGCATCTCATCGCCCGCCCGCGCTATTACTTCCTTTTCGCTTAGCGCTCTTTCTGCCTTTTTTTTCCTTTTGCTCAGCACCTTAGGGTCGTAGCGTGATGTTACATAGCCTATAGCTTTCCTCAATAATTGGGCTGCCCAATACACAAATATTTTTAAATCTGACTGTTAGTTTCGGAGATTACCCCCTACATACAAATTTACAAATTTTACCTCTTTATAATATTAGTAGCTTCTGCCCGTGACTTCGTCCGTGAGCCTATAATCTTCCTCAACAATAGGGCTATCCAATGCAAAGATTTTTTTTAATCCGACTGGTCATTCCGAAGATTACCCCCTACATACAAACTTACAAACAAACAAACAAACAAACAAATTTTACCTCTTTATAATATTAATATAGATATACATTATATACAATATTTTGCCTGAGTTGTCCCACTGCTGGGCAAAGACCTCCCTTTCTCCTTTCCACTCTTTTCTGTCTTGAGCTAGTGCGGACCAATCCTGTCTGTAGGCGTCAAGCTCGTCTCGCCATCTTCTCCTGGGTCTGCCTCGATGTCGCAGGACGTTTTTCTTTTCGGAACCCACATGGTGGTAGAATTGGCCCATAGCTCATTTGACATGGGGCAAACGTGACCGGCCGAGTCCCACTTACGCTAGGCTGACGACTTTTGGGTGACGTCGGCCTCTACAAAACAAAAGCAAGAAATATTTTGCTTTTGTTTTGATATTCAATGTTACGTTTGGATAGAGATTATCTGTCCAACTGTCCAAAAGTTTAATCCAACAACTGAAATATGGTTAGCTCGTTCTACGCTGAACTATTTTCAGCATCGTTAGAGGGATCAACTATAGCTACGTAGGTGGTAAATAATGTAGTGCACGAGTACCTATCTATCTTCTTTATTCTGAAGGATTTATTATCTGCTTTGCTTTGTTTGTTAGTGCCTTCTCTTGTTCTATATCTGATCCTTCAGTTCGTTATATTTGGCTCGTTTTCACAAAAACTACGCGACACCTAAATGTATTTTGCCTAATAAAAGCGCACTGTTGGATTTTCAACGTTCGGCATTGAGCTGAAAAAATCTATTGCTCCCGTCGAATTTGTCGACTTATGCAAACATAAATAAATGTATGGAGCAGCTGCTGATTTCCTTCTCGAATTCAGCTTTGGTCGCATAGTATAAGTCGTTCATAATGATGCCAATTATTGGTATTTCAATCAAATCTTATATAAGTTGAATCTTAATTCAGCCTAAAACAATTTTAGGTTCTCTGTGTTATGTTGATCTTCATGCTGCTTGGCTGAGACTCAAAATTTCTACCACAATTCGAAGATTAGAATTTCCCGAAATATTTATGTGCTGTGTATTTACACGTTTTCAAAAAATTATAAAATGTTTGTATAAACCTTTTTATAATGCCAATTTTGGGTGTAAAATCAGGTCATGCATCATAAAAATGCATTGTCTTCGAAACAGAATCAACAAGTAAAATTTCAACTCCGTAGGATAAGAGGAAGTGGTTTGACCAATACGTACTAACAAACTAACTAACAAAGCAAGTTAAATAAAAGCTTGTAAAAAGGGGTAAAATAATAACAATTCATATATAAAACCCAGCAGTTGTAGACGACAGAGTCATTAATCTCGTTAACGGAGACCATTAAGGGAAGAAATTAGTGCGCGCGAAAAACGGGCATACGAGAAGCGAGAAAAATATAATCGTAATAAATTGCGACGACGTAGGTACTTGTCCTCTTTGTTGTTTATTAAGAAGAATGTGTACTGCAACTAATTAAGATATACAATATGTAACTGAATTAATGCATATTTTGAAAGTAGTTTGTTCAGAATCGTTTCATCATTTCAGCCGAAAGACGTCCACTGCTGGACATAGGCCTCCTCAAGATCATCGGTCCATCTTGTGAGAGGCCTTCCAACGCTACGTCTTCCGGTACGCGGTCGCCACTCCAGAACCTTTCGGCCCCATCGGCCATCTGTTCTGCGAGCAAAGTGCCCTGTCCATTGCCACTTAAGTTTGGCAATTCTTCGGGCTATGTCGGTTACCTTGGTTCTCCTGCGGATCTCTTCATTCCTGATTCGATCACGTAGGGAAACTCCAAGCATAGCCCTCTCCATTGCCCTTGGGGTGACTTTTAGCCTTCAGATAAGGCCCATTGTGAGCGACCACGTTTCAGTGCCATAGGTCATCACTGGCAACACGCACTGGTCAAAGACTTTCGTTTGAGACACTGGTAAGTCGGACGAGAAGATATTCCGTAGCTTCCCGAACGTTGCCCAGCCGAGACGGGTTCGACGATTGACCTCTTTCTCGAAGTTGGACCTACCTAGCTGGACAGTTTGTCCTAGGTAAATATACTCGTTCACAACTTCGAGAGTAGCGTCTCCGATCTTCATGAGAGTGGGTGTTACATGGGCATTTGACATGACCTTTGTCTTGTCCATGTTCAATTTAAGACCCACCCAGAATCGTTTACTGAATCGATTTCTCTCATTTTTTATATAGGTACATTTGTTTCCCAAATATTAATGTCATACTTCCGCTGTACCATTGAAGAAGTTCATATGTATGCACCGTAAGGCCTATATCTGCTTGCAGCGCTTGGTCGCTATAGAGCCGGGCGGTAACAAATGTGGTCATCGTGTTCACGGGATTTTGTTTTCAAACTGCTTAGATATGAACTTCTTTAATAGTACAGTCACAATAAAACAAAATGGACGAAGGAAATAGTATAAATATGTGCAACTGTCTGCGTGCGTAGATTTGTAGTGTGACCACAATTTTCTCCTACAATCAGTATAACTAATTTAACAAATAAATATTATAATGTTTTATACATAATAGTAAAAATTCAGTGTATGTATTATGATTATAACATAATATCCTAATTGAGATGTTTAGTGGTGTGCGTTAATTCCGGAACATGTTGAATACAAGTTTGTTTTTTTTTATATCCCATAACTCTAGGGTATTAATTTTATTGAGACCATGTCAAAGAATCAAGTGGCATTTTTTTTTTTTTTTTTTTTAGGTTATAATTTACCACTAGGCTCTCGATGTGTGTATCTAAGTTTCTTTGATAATTACGAGTAAATCATTTTCATTCAAACCGATCATTCATATTTAAAGCTAAGAAAATGCGACGTTGTCATATTTTCAAATTTTTATGAACAAAAACAGTCTGAATTATTTTTTTTTTTTATATTTCACCTAAGGGTTTTTTACATAAATAATCGTGACTTTGTCGAATTATTTTGAATGAAAAAAAAACATGTGCCAGTTAATTCTTTATACCGTAGAGTTATAGGATATTAAAAAAAAACACCTTATATTGTCTTCCAGACCGAGTCTTTCAGCCATGGTGGTCAATCTCAGCAGAGTCTATATAGTGACATATAGTGCACAAGTGTATGCGGTATGCGCAGACACAGGTGCACCCACTCTCATAGTCCAATGAGACGGCAATCCGAAACGACCGGAGAGAGATCAGGCGCAGGACCAATGACTTACCGTGCTTTCCGAGGCACGTGGTATCACACCGTCAATTTCTTAACTCCTGACTATTACTAAAATTAAGAAGAAGAATGGAGATATTGTATTATGTTGGCCTCCATAATTTGCGGTACTGCAGTACTACACAACTTCGTCATGAAATCTCGTATAAAGGGTTCCCCGAAATAATTTTTTTACGTGATTATACATTGATGCGCAAATTGATCGTCTACCAAATACAATTGAAGCGATGGACAATATTACTACAATTGCAATTAATCGTTTCGGGGAACGGGACCCTTAGCAACTACGTCAATTTGCTTAACAATTAATTTCCCTTACTTTACAAGAACCATTTTAGGTAATCTAAGAAAAGATAGAAATATAAGATAGGAATAGGGACACAAGGATAACCTGGGACACAAAAAATATGAAAAGATTTGTAACTTAAAACTTTTATAAATTGATATTCCTGATTTTCGTCCGTCCTTTTCACATCAATTTTTGGTACAAGCTGACAATCATGTCAGGATTCATGAATATACTGGACAATGTGGAGAGCTGCCTTTTGTTCCATTTTGAGCGGCGATCGCTCACATTTTGTGAATAATTTATTCATAAAATAAAATTCAGAGGTGAAGTTTATTAATTTTATTTATTTATGTGGAAATAATGAAAATGGTTATCCATTTTGTTGTTTCCGCAGGATTTGACGAATATAAAGAAGATAGAATTAATATGTTACTGAAAGATGATACGTTCTGTAGAACCGCATAAAAATCTTCTTAGTTTTTTCTTCCTAAAAGGTAGCGACCCGCTCCTTCGCACGGTTTTTACGACGTGACAAAACATCGAGATTTCTTAGGTAAACGTAACTTTAATAGTAACGTATTATACACATAAGCCTTAATAAATTCTCTAAACGATCGATGGTGAAAACCTCGTCAAAATCTCTGGAAATCAAAAAAATAACAACACAGGCAATACAGGCAAACGCGAAAAGCGACTTTGTTTTATAATAATTTTATGTATAGATTAAGTATGGAGATTTAATATACCAGCAATATATGGAACTAGCTACTGCTCGCGGCTTCGCCAGCGTGGACACTAATCATTTTTCTAAAATAAAAGTAGCCTAAGTTACTCCTTTTTTATTTATTTTTTTAACTAGGGCATCTCGTAGCTGACCTCTGAGGGCATGACTACTTAACCGGGCTTTTCTGTGGCTGCCTTAAGCTACTACACTCAAGGCATCCAGCCAGGGCCAAAAACTATTCTAATTAAAACTAGGCAAAAGCTCGCTAAGGGCACCCCCTGCGGGGTACGAACCTCGGCTTAGGGCGTCGCTGGGGGGAGGACAGCAAGATGGGACAGGCTGGATCAAGGATATCTCATGATTATTAATCGGGGAATTTAAAGCTACTCGCTCAGCATCGACGCGGGCTGGCGCATCGTCGACCATGGGTCGGGGGGGAGCCTCAAAGAGATGTCAGCAACTGAAGGGGTCCGATAGGACCGATGCCTGCCGGGATTGCGGGAAAGTCCGAAAGGGATACCGTGGCCCCTGGCAACGTACAGGCAACGGAAGGAACACGGGTGGATTTTAGTCAGTAAGAGTCTGACACGCCCTCCCGCTTCACCCAGAGCGGGAGAAGTTATTTGATAATTTCCCATCCAAAAAAAAAAGGGTCGGTGGGGAGTATTATTTGCTCGGGAGGGTCGCGATCGCGGAGGATCTCGGCGGCGAGGTCGGAATGCGGGTCGGTGTCTCTAAGTTACTCCTCAAAACATCAGCTATAAATAGTGCCATCCAGGAAGACGCGCCCCACTTCAAGTTGCGCTTTAGTACGGAGCGGAGCGGAGCGAAGTGGGGTGGCACTATCTATATCTGCCAGTGAAAGTCCCGTCAAAATCGGTCTAGCCGTTTCGGAGATTAGCCGGAACAAACAGACTGATGGACACAATTTAAAAAAAAGTGTTTTGTTGTTAAGTAGTACGTATACAACGTGTAACGCAAAACCTCAGACACCCCAACTGATTTTTAATTCAATTGACCTATTTCAGAGAGAAAAAAAATCATTTAAAAAATTGTAAAGGTTTTATGTGCTGTTTTAGTTTTACTGGCAATTCTGATCGTTTCTTGCGTCTGCGACGACGCTCTTGTCTTATTCAATTTGCATTGAAATAAAAGCTATTAGGTATTATCCTGCGTATGAGAAAATTTTAATTGGTCGACAGTAATTGTTTCTTTTTTTGCTATTTTGGCGGGTTTGCGCATGTGATAGCTTGACCTATTAATACATAGACACGGCAGCGTTTTTAATGATTTTTTGAAAAATGTGACCTATTTTAAAAACTGATTCTATTGATTCTGCTCGTTATTCTGATCAAACTATTTTCAGGTTTAACGTTACACGTTGTATACTTTCATATGCATTTTAGAAAACTATTATTTTGACATTACAAACAGACACTTCAATTTTATTTATTATTTGTATGTATCTGTATGTATAGATGAGCCATAAACATTAATAAAATAAGTGGTATCATGTAGATTATGAATTTATGATAAACCGTTTGGTTTACTGAGTGAAAACGAATGGATTTATAATATTGATCATCGCTCGATTTCAGTTATCAACACTATTATCTATCTAGTAACACACGGCAATTATTTTTTTGTTGAAATGGATTAAACTGAAAGCTACTCAGTTGTACAAATATGATACGATGTTCATTTTCTAGTTAATTACACTCGCAGACAAAGAATACGGGTTAGTACGAAAAACTTGAAATTACTCTTAGAATAATAGAGCTAGCGAAATGAATCGAGCCGTAGTATGTACTACGGCTCGAGAGTCTGCCGGTTCCTGATCTTCTTATGTTCTGTCCAGTTTCTCGGAAACGTTGGACGACTCGCTGTACTGTAGAAAGTGACACGCCGATTGTTCTTGCTGTACTTCGCTGACTTCTGCCTTCTTCTAACATAGTAACGATACGTGTACATTCTTCTGGTGTTAGCGATATGAAAGTAATTCAATCATGATGGTGAAAGACGACAATATATATATATATTCTTTATTTCGGACTACACATACAAGTACATACAATCCATATAGTGTTAGTAACAATGACTTAAAAACTATGTTAGTAAACTTTTAAAACTAAACAACTAAAACTGACGTGGCCCAACACACGTTGGCACGTGCCTCCGTACCCAGTGCCTTATAAAGGGACTGTCTACTTTGTCTGATAATGTTTTTAGGATGCTGTTGGAGCTTCCGCGCAACCTACCCATTATTGACGCTGTTCTTTTTCTGGTAATGGCATGAAAATCGTCAACACGGGCTTCCGCGAACATCTGCGAAGCGCTGCAGAAGCGCGGAAGCCCCATCAACATCCTAAATCCATTATTATATTGTACGCGCAGGACGTTGTAGGATCTCTGAGTATACTTCACCCACAAGCTGCACGTGTAGAAGGTTTGGCAGTATGCCTTGAAAAGTGAGACTTTTACATCCTTACTACAACGCGCAAACCTGCGGGCTACCATATTACATCGAACCGCCAACGCCCTCCGCTCCCTCTCTATATCAGCATCGTCAGATAAGTCCTCCGTGACTATATGCCCTAGGTATTTAAACTGTGTGACTCTCTGTAGTGGCTTTCCGCTTAAAGTCACTGGAGGAACATTATCCAACGAGCTAGACTTTGATTTAAAAATCAAAAGCTCACTTTTCTTGGCATTATAAGTGAGTCCATGTGACGCAGCATAGGACTCACAAACAGCCAACAACTTCCTGAGCGCGCTGATTGATGGACTCAGCAAGACCATGTCGTCTGCGTAGCTGAGATTATTTATCATAATGCCATCAATCGAGCAACCGACGTTAGTCTCGCTGAGCTCACCAATCAACTGGTTCATGTAAATGTTAAACAGGGTCGGGGACGTAAGTCCACCCTGTCTAACACCACACCCCAAGACGTACTTGTCAGAGTGAGCACCTGCCCATCTAACACTGTTAGTCTGCGAGCCATACCAAAACTTCAGCACATTAATAAGCTCCTCGGGTACCTCCAGCAGTTTAAGCTTCGACCAAAGCTTCTCGTAAGAAACCAAGTCAAAAGCCTTGGAGAGGTCGAGAAAAGCAGCATATACTGGCGTTTCCCTATCCATGTAATACTTGACTGTCTGCTTAAGCGCCAGGATAGCGGTCTCAGTTGATAGCGCCTTCCTAAAACCAAACTGAGCATCACTTAACTTCACATACACACCAAGCCGGCGCTCAAGCAGACCATCAAATACCTTTCCAATTAAAGCGGCCAAAGATATGGGCCTGTAGTTAGTTTTGTCCGCTATGTCGCCTGTTTTATTTTTAACTACAGGCACCACCACACTTTCCATAAGCTCCATTGGTAAATAAGTATGACGGATACAAAACGTATACAACATTGCCAGAACCCGGTAAATGTGAGGTCCCGCATGTAACAGATGCTCAACACCAAGCCCATCATGACCTGGCGACTTCCCTCTCGACAAACTTCCTACCGCTTTCTTCACCTCCTTAGCAGTAAACCCAAGAGGAAACACCGCCGGCACTCTAGCTTCATCCCTACACCGGGCATCTGTCACTGAACAAGATACCACAAAGTGTTCTTTAAAAATGCTGGCTATGCGTCCTGCATCCGTCTCACCATCAACACTCACGGGTAGGCCCGTTCTAGGATTCATCCTACTAGTTTGTTTCCAAAAACTCTTAAAATCCTTTTGTTTGTGGCTCTTGACTATCAAATCGATGCTTATTTGCGATTTATAATTTTGACAATATTTTAACTGTTTCTTGAACTGATTCCTACTCTGTTTCATTGCAATACAAATGGGGCCATCTAAAGGCATTCCACAGGATTTCCATACTTGAAACTTCACACGGGCCTCAGTGTGAGCGCTTTTAACGTACTTATTCCATCCTAATACATGCTTGCCCCTCCCAACCCCCCCAGACTCATAACTTTGCACGGCAGCCTCCTGTAATGTTCTGACAGTTTTTTGGTATAGCTCGTCGATAACCAACCTATGCCTGACATCAGTACACATGTTATCACAGCATTCACTGAGTTCGGAGGGAAAGTCTATACTTCTTAAAACTGTATTACATAAGTGTTGGTAGGTATTAATTTGTTTAACATTACGCTCGCCCCAGTATATTTTGTTATTATTGGAGGCGGTATACAATAAAACAGACTTCACTCTAGTTACCTTTAGGTTACACTTTATTTTCAGAGGAAAGTGGTCGGACCAGTACACATCATGACAAATCGTGACATCACTAACCGACTGCCACGCAGCTTCAGTAACTAAGCAATGGTCCAGCCAGCGCCTCGAACCATGTGCATCGCTTATAAATGTATAGCTGTTACTGCCTGGACCAAGCATAACTACATCAGCGCATACCCATTCCTGTTCTAAACAAAAATTTTGCAAATCCTTACCAAATAATTCACCGGGGTGAGCATTAAAGTCACCTAACATGAACACAGACTCAATATCACATGCTTCAATCGTAGCTACAATCTCGCTCAAACACTCATCAAATTCTGTAATGTTCTCTAGACAGTCAGTAGGCATATACACACTAAAAAACAACACCTCCCGATTCGCTATAGTGGCTCTTATAGCAATAATACGATCACTTTTGCACGGCACAACAGATACTGAGGTAAAAGCTTTTTTACGCCATAGCAAAGCTACTCCACCATAGGGCCTACCCCTCAATATACCAGCTGATAAGTCAACGGCAGACTTACCAGTGTACATAAAGTCACGATGTATATCCGCAAGGATTGGTATGTCAGACTGTAATAGCCAGGTTTCCTGTATAGCTACAATATCTGCTGATTCACATAAAGATTGTATGCACTCACATGACCTCTTGATGCCTTTGCAATTAAAACTTATTAGCGTCAAATTACAGTCTTGATTATACATTATTATTCGTGTTATTCCCTTTTACCAATGTCTGAACAGAGTCTTTATTTCTATTACTAAAATGTACATATCGCCTGAATGCTACTCCTTCTGGCCAGATGTTTTCATCCATAAATAATGATAATTTACTTACAGGAATATCAAATTTGTAGGCCACATACTGTTTAGGATCTTTCATCCTAATCTTAGTTAACTCAACCGACACGTTAGTTTTCTCAAATATGTACTTAATAATATCATCCATCGAGGCACCTCTGTCCACCTTATAAATATAGAAAGGTATCAACATTTCTGCTGCCTTAAAACTTCCAGTAGTAGACAATCCCTTGCCCATATTTCCAATAAAACGATTTTTACTTTTATTCTTATGACGAGTCGCCGTAATCCATCCATCACATTCCTGTTTATTAGACTCATTATTAATAGTCTTAATTACATTCGCGTACGTTTTAGAATTATCTATAATATTATTATGTTCCATAGTTTGTGACGACGACGACATCGCACTCGCTAATAAAACCGGTTTGTTATTAAGTTTTGTACTGCATCCCTCCTCGCCTACATGCGTCGTTAGAACGAGATCGTTGCTATTCTCGCTTTGCTCGGATCCTGCGCGAGCGAGATGGCTTGCAACGCTATCGCCTAGTTGGTGCGAGACGGGTAGAAGCACCTGACCTTGTGAGACTTTAACTGTTTTTTCAACATTTTTTTCTACCGGTACAGGTGGCTCAACGAACAGCTGATTTGTATTATTGTTTACAAACTCATTAGTCGAAACCGTGGAAATAGTATCACATACGTAACAATCACCGTCATTTGTATTCTTGCAATTTGTATCCAACGATGATTGTGTTCTAGTAAAATTACAATTAGTACACAATTCTACCTTCAAACTCTCAAGATCTTCTTTTGTTGTATAATTGTTCTTGACAGTGTCTAATTCACGACGAAGTATCAATAAATCCTTTAACAACCTTGTCACGTCTATGTGGTCGAAGGTAATTGGTGGTAATTTTTGTATTTCACGGGCTACGAATATTGGTATTACTTCTGGATCCGTAGACTTGAAAAGATCTATGATATCTTCAACATCTCGTGCGGTCTTTCCTTTATTCTTTCGTTGTATCATACGCTTTGCACTTGGAATAGCTTGAAACAATAGCGATTTAGCCCGATTTACTTCTTCGTCCTTGAAACCACCAACACATAACTGCACTAGGCTCACATTGTCCATCACTTCTAGCTTATTTTGAATAAAGCAAAGTACTTCGCTGACTACAATATTGCAGTTATTGCACTTAACAACGTCCGAAGACATTATAAAAACACTAAGGTTATTAACCTCTCGCTCTCGGGTCAGTGACACGTCCGATCGCGCTATCGGTCACGACGCGACTCAATGACCGACAATGACCGTCTTTTATTATTTTGATTTGATAGATTGAAAACAAAATTGAGAAAACAAGCAAAAGTAAAAAAACCGCGAATTTAATTTACTTCCAAATTCGAGGTTTTTTAAATTTAACTTTTTTAAATTATGTTGTAGATCATTTAAGGTTTTATTTCATACAATATTAAAATTATCTGTAATACAAAGTTAGTTTAATGCATGTACCATTATGAGTTTGCAGGTTACAGGGATTTTCGTCATCGACCCGTATTATTTGACCGCGAGTGTAGTTTAATTTATACACTCAAAAATAAACAGACCCATATTACTATTTTATGATCACTTTCAAATTATATTGCGGGTTACTAAAAGTTATTTTAAATACAAGGTGTATTTAGACGTAACTGGCGAAATGTGGGTGTATAATAGGGTACACTTCTGCGGCCTCTGGCAACCCTTCGCGGATTAAAGGCGTGATGTTATGTTATGTGTGTGAACCCTGGAACTCTGAAATCGCGAGAAATCTGCTGTCGCCTATGTCAAGTTATGTAAACACGAAAAAAATACGAGCCGCATATGATGTGTAACATCTAACATCTTGGCTGATGACAGTACCATCTGACGGCAAACGTTAGCAACGCGCGCGCTCATTCGTCAAATCAAATAGAGCGCGCTTCCCCGGCTTTCTGTTACACACTTCCGTCCCATTTCACGAAATCACTCCCACAGATTGCAAGAAAGCGAGAGGGAAGATTTTACACATCAAAAAGTTATTTTAGTGTTTGGCCCATCGTTGAAGTTGATGATGACAAGTACAATACCCTTTTTATACTATGATACTAACATTTGCAATACCTTTCATTTTGACAATTCGACAACAATCGTCGCTTTATCAACGTTGTCGAGCAGACGAATTATTCAAACATATATGAAGTAATTAGGATTAGGTTTTTTTTTTCAAAATCCTTGCGAAAGTGTGTTACATAATTGGGGTGCAGGTGTTCAGTTATTGCAATAACAATCTGTAGAAGATTATTGATTTAACTACACTCCATTCGAAGTAAGATCAAACATTTAAATAACCCTTTTTTACAGTCCGTTCCACCGATTTCGACTTATATTGCGTTGGTGGCATAACAAATGGCAGCTGCAGTAAACAGTTGTTATTGTAAACACTTTTTTTGCTTTTAATTCCATCCTTATGCCTACAGTATAGAAGTCAAAATAGGTTAAACGAACTGTAAAATCAAATAAAAAAAAAATCTTATTTCAAACGGTGTAACACTATGTACAATACGATACAACTAAGATGTACCATTGGCATAATTCGTAAAACCGATCACCATCCGAACTGAGTGGCCATCAAAATCACCAATCCATATTACTGCTTTTGGTGAAAATGATCTTTACGAAAACACAATAACTTGGTAAGTCATATAAGCAAATACATTCGTAAAATTGAAATGAATGAATGAAAATTCTCAAATTGATGCGACACCTACATAAGTTGTTTTGTTATTCATAGTGTTTGCAATTTAATATGTTCCGTAAACATGTCGCATTCCAGTCAGCATCCAATTACGTTATGTAAAATATGAAATTGATTCCTAGAATTTCAATTTACAATGAAATTGATTTGTCATTCGAGTCAGTGAGCCAAAACATTCATTCATTTTGGAGTGGGTTTGAGATGCGACATCACTTACAGCCGCATCGGGCATCTGGCCACAATTTCAGTGGCCAGTATTTCCATAAAAATTGTGGAGCGTCCAAAACTGACTCGTTGTTCTAATGGTCGCAAGCATTACTGCTGAGCATGAGGTCCTGGGTTCGATTCTCGGGTCGGGCAAAGTGTTATTAGGCTTTTCCATTTGGAATTTCTCAGTAGCAGCCCGGAGTCTGGAGTTGTTCCGGGTTGATGGAAATAGACTCGCGGTCATGGGACTTAAACATAACTGGCGAAATGTGGGTGAACTATAGGTACACCTCTGCCTAACCCATCGGGAAATACAGGCGTAATGTTATTTTATGTTATGTTAAGACACATTGAGGGGTTAGCTTGCGTGCTCTGTACAGAGCTCATGCAACGGTCGTACGTCCAGCCAGTAATAGGACTCACCCATCTAGGAGCGCTGTCCCAAATTAGACAGATTATTAATTTATGATACACAAAAAAAGGTATTTTAATAAAACACGTATACTAAAAGATCAATAATTAAATTATCTTTAAAATGGTGAAGGTTTCAAAAAAATACGCTTGATAGATTTTGCGTGATTCTCAGTTTTTGATCTGCGCTAGACATAACTTTACAAATTAATTTCACTATGTAATATAAACATAATCTAAAATATTCTTATATTAAGTTCTTAAAAAAATGCTCCTATTTAACATATATTTTTTCCAAATCATTAACACTACTCGTTTAGACGTGATATTCAGTATAACATCATTAAAGTCAGCTATCGTCGCCTTAATGGAGCGGCTCGCTTGTAGTGTGCGATGGTTCATACAAAATGTACGATTGGTTGGTTTGGTTGATTTCAAAACGTTATTAAAGTAATCGTTAATCATCATCATCATCTGCCTAGCCTTACCCCAACTATGTTTGGTGTCAGCTTCCAGTCTAACCGGATGCAGCTGAATATCAGTATTTTACATGGTGCGAATGCCTATCTGACCTCCACAACCGAGTTACTGGGTAACACGATACCCCTTGGTAAGACTGGTTATCAGACTTTCGGGCTTCTGACTACCCGTAACGACTGTCAAAGATCTACGAATGACAGACGGGACCAACGGCTTAACTTAACATGCTTTCCGAGGCACGGAGGGGTTTCGATATGTAATGCATGGTAACCCATCCACGGACCGACCTCGACAAGCGTTGCTTAACCTTGAAGATCGACCCGTGTGCTGTTATTATTTATCCATGAGCCGCCCAACGGAAGTTAATAATATTCTAGTTTAAATTAATAATACCCTGTATTACTGGCCACACGATAAAAGCATTACTGTTTTTTTTTTTTTTTAATCTATAACGGGGAAGGAGCGAGGTGGAGAAGGGCAAGGAGAGAGGTGAGAGAGGAAGCTCTTGGCCTGCAGCCAAGAGCTTCCTCTTGCCTGATGGTAAGTGATAATCAGGCGGAAGCGAGCTTCACCCGGAATCTTCGATCACAGAGGAAGTGGCTATTTTACCTCTAACTGCCGAAACACAACAATACAGTTAAAATTGTAGTTTTGGCGACAGACTTAGATAAGATGGTGGTAGCCAGCCAGGCAGACTTAGAACAACCCCTACCACCAACAAAACCGAGCAGATACTTTTGCCCCCACTGGGAATCGAACCGGGGATTTTTTGTTCTGAGACAGATGGTTTAACTACTAGAATACAGAGGCAATCTCAAATCTCCAATCGAACATAATTTTTCTCGATCCTAGGGTCCTGTAATCCAGCTATTACCAGCCACTCTGCGAGGACAGCCGCTTCACCTATTTTTACATCCCATTCGTTTTCTAGTATCATTTTATCCAATAAGAATCATAACAACCATAAAACCAAGTTAATATACCAAGGACCTACTAAAGTTTATACCACAAAATTCCGTAACGAACTATTTTCGACCAATTACACTAGTCTATAATTCAATATCATAATATCTTCCCACAACTCGATGTAAGCGCCAGCGGAATTGGAAATAACCCAACAATTGATTGAAGACGTGTTTGGCTTCATAAGATTGAAAGGTTTGTTATTCGTATCGTTGTAAATCATGTAGTTATTACTGTTTCTATGCTGTAAAGATTATTTTTGTGATGTATAAAGGAGAGAGGATTTTTTTTTAATGTCATATATGTATTATATGTCATGTGGATTTACCGAATCTGAAGAAAAACTCGCCTTGATCGGTTTTTTAATTCGAGTGATTTTACTAACCCGTTGCACTATTGGCGTGAACCCGTTCCAAGAAGCATTTAAACTAACGTGAATAGTAGTAAAGTCAGGGAAATTATTTTGTTGGCAAATTGAACACTTTTTTGTCGGGTTTATTTAGTCAGTTATAAATCTTATTAGTTTAACAATTTATGCACACACATGTAAACAGACAAGAAGAAAAGCAATGCTAATTTCTAAAGAAATCTCTTCCAGCATACCTGCGATAGGAAAGTAGATAAAAAGAGATGTTAACAACGTGTGTAGAAGAGAAAACAAAATACATAAACTAAAAACAATAAATCTCAATTAGAATATACAAGCTAACACTAAAATATATATAAATAAGTACAGAGTTAACCTGAGAAGGGGCTGAGATTCTCGTGGTTAACCTTTCGGTACTGTGGACTGAGGACAGGAACCCCCGCCGGTAGGCTTACACTAGAAATTTTGCGGACGCCGAGCCCACCAAAACGAATGGGTAGTGTGGGTTACAGTCGTCAACATTTATAATGGATGTTAGAGTACCTCGAATAATATGATCGATTTTCTGTAAAAGGTGTGGATGGCTGCTTCCAACTTAAATTGTCCGTATATTCAAATCACAACTTTAATATTCTTTGACAATTGTAGGTTCAATTTGTTTAACAAACAATTACCCTGACTGAATTAGCAATGAATAAAATAATTGCGTAATCTAAGAAGCTGTCACGCCTTTTCAAAAGTTTAAAATCCTTCTGCTTTTAATTTAGGATTTCCGCTTGCAACTTTGTATGAATTTTGAACTGACTGTTAAAAAAGGGTCTTGTAACACATTAAATGTAGATCCAGAAAACATCTCTCTCGGTCATAAGAAAACGTACAAAATACTAAAAAAGACAACACTGAAAACAAACAAGTCCCTTTACTTTTTTGGGACTCATTTAAAACTTTTTCGGTATTACAATATTTATTTCCATACTCAGAAGTAACCTATGTGTTAGTTAGTGAGTAACCCACTCACTAACTCAAAACATAGATTATTTATAAATTAGATTATAAACTGTCGAAAAATTGTTAACTGCAACAAACCATTTCCAATTGAACGCATCATTTTCCGATAGTCTATCCATGGGAAACCGACAAATTGTGAATTGGTATCAAACTTGCTTGCGAAGTAACGCACCTTGTGCCTAGCTGCGAGCAACATGAAAGTAGTTTTTTTTTTCGGGGTGGAAATCCTCCGCCCTGTGGTGGGCAGAGGGGTCTGTCAGACTCTTACTGACTAAAACCTACCCGGTGTTCCATCGCACGCTTGCATCGGTGGGCTGCGAGTCCAAATGCGACTTCCGCTGCCCCGGACTAGTGACGGCTCGCGCTCTGCAGGCCCCATCCAGTAGGGGAGTGAGGTGTTGAAACTCCCCCCATTACATCTTAAAAAGGCGCGCGTAGAACACTACTCGCCGCCGTCTCGGGTCCTGAATGATGGGGGTCTACAGATGTCCCCGAGTCCGTCGCCTCACAGTCTTAAGCTAACCTAATCCATTTCACCCAGATCGTAAAATCCAACGGAAATAATACCGATACATTATAAACTAACGGTTCTCACAATCTTACAGTGACAGATATAAATGGGAGTAGGTACGGTAGGCCGCGTCAGTGGTAACAAAACAAGTACTTATAAGCTGACCTCTCATTCTCACTCATTGTAACTCCGTACAACGCCAGGCCAGCTCAAGGTCAAAGTTTTACCACCGATGGCGATGTGCGGCCTTCTGTACCATTGTGAACTTTACCGGTATTTATGTTACGCTAATTAATTACTCTGCTAATTTCGAGATTGGAGCTCGTGTTACCAGAGCAAACAGTCGAGCATGCGGATGGAACTGTTTTAGGTGGTAGATCTAGGTATAACTACAGTTATCAACTAGGTGGAAGTGGAATGAATTTTTGATGTAATAAAGCTTTTATTACCCACCTAATGCTAACAATATTGAAGCTCAAGTTTCCACATTCAAAAACAAACTGAAATTAAACCATTTACAGGCACTTTTGAACTGTCAAATAGTCGGTCAGTTAGTCAGAAAGTTGAAGCTAGTTGCCGCAGATAGGTACGTAGATCTCTATGGAGAAGAACGGGCAAGAAACTCCAAGGTCACTCTTTTAAATATAGATATTACAAAATCCAGGGTACATTATTCTGTACATTGTTCTCACATATTCTATAAGTGAAGAACATATTCTCTCACATATTAATATCAATATGAATATGTATGTTCTCACATATTCTATATGTGAGAATGTACAAAAAATAATCAAAACAATTCAAAATAAATAAGATTAAAAATAAGCCCTGGCAGATAAGAGGCATTCTACGCTGAATAAAACTAGAGATGTCTGTGATATTAAATTAATTGATTAATCATTTTGCAGTGTTATTACCAGTGATCGGAGTAGGTAGATTGATTTTTGGTACTTGTATCATAAATGCACACAGAAAGAATAACATGGATAAGCCATTTTTCCGGAAAGCAATTCCTGTATTACCGGATTCAATTAAATATTGTTAATGTTGGTAGTGATATTATTACTACTCAATTCAAAGTTGGTGATGGTATGTTCAACAGCTTAAGCAAACAAACACAATACTAAAAATATTCTTATAGTACATCCAAACGTGCTTTAAACTCCTTGTAACAAGTAAAATATTACTTACCAATGCTTGGAATCATGACTGTGTGCCGTTAAAAAAATTATGAAGAATATAATATTGGTCATTTGAATACAATTCCTATCTAAGTTTTTTCTTAATAATTAACCAATTCCGGAGGAATGTCCATATTAATATATACGTTTCGGATCAATGACCCCAATTCAATCTACCTACTCCGATCACTGGTTATTACAATCATGATTCTCCTGCCCTTAACCCAATTTATTTGTTTTCAGCGCAACATGTCCCTATCTTCCATACTTCTCTATTAGTCGTTGTCTCGGTAGTCACCCCCTTTCTAGCCATTATCATCTTTCACACAGTCCATCCATCGTTTCTTTGGTCTTCCCCTACACTTATAGCCATCGACATTCATACTCAAAACTTTCCTCATTATTCCGCATCACATGCCCATATCATGACAACCGACTTCCGCCCAACTTTTCAGTCACCGCTGCCACTTTCAGACTTTCTCTTATGTACTCATTTCTTATTCTATCCATGTTATTACAATGTAGGAAATTTAATCTTTCATTACGAAGGTAAATAATCGTTCAAGTATTTTCAATTTAAATCTAATGTTGCTCTAAAGATGGCAATCTCTGGAAACAGAAATTGCTATCTTCATACTGGTCATCGTTATCTAATATAATTCAACGAATAAACAAATACACCAATCTTTGGATTCTAAGAATAATATTGAACTTAATTTGCAGAAGTTTATTTTACTGTGCATCACTCATAAATAAATTCTGAAAACAGCTGTAAGCGCGCGGAATATAAATTATCATCTCTTTTTTGAAATGACATCAGTATCTATAATAAAAATGGTTTATATATACATACACCGAAGCTACAGTGTTGTGCTTACGCAAACGATTCGTTCCACCTGCTGAAGATGAGCCACCTGGACATGAGTTGCCTTGGGTAACCTGGAAGACTTTAAACGGACTCCGGATCCAGGTTGGCCGAAGCAAGGAAAACCTGTTCAGGTTGAGATTCATAGACGACTCCGCCTTGGAGTGTAAATGTGGTGCTGTTCCACAAACGATGGGACACTTAATAATTATCATGTGCTGTGTGTCCTGTCGGCTGCACGTAACAGGAACTGATGGACGCCGAATTCTGGGCCGAGTCCATTTAGATTGCCATCGACACGTTAAGAAGAAGAATATTCCGACTCGGCGAGTAACGAGAAGTGACTAGAGCTAACAACTAAAAACACGTTGGCATGCATATGTATACCAAGCGTGATACTCTCAGCGAGTGTTCTGCCCGCCAAGCGAGCGTTGCTGAGCGAGTACTCTCTTTGATATCTCTTGTCACTGCGACAAACGAGTACTCGCCGGGCGGCGGTGTGAACAGTCAGCGATCAACTATTAATATATGTATCTCTTTTACTTACACGGGGCCTACAATTTTTTGTACGTTTCTTGAGAAAGAAAATCGTTGCTAGCTAGTCGCTTCCTTAATTGACGGTGGGACAGGGTGCCTAAAACAGCTACCTTCAAAATTAAAGGATAATATCTTCACAGACGCAAATACGCGTCCTGAAAAAAATTCTATCCATGTCAATTTAAATTTGAACGGGAATTTGCATAAAAATAATACGACAGCGGCTTTTAAAGAAAAAGAATAACACGATAAGATAAACAGGCCTTACTGGGAGATAAAAAGTTTTAAATAGATAAGGTCCAGAGGAGAGGCCAAGTAATTCTCTCAATGGAAGTCCTTTATAAGTCAATTCAAGTTTTTTAACTTTAGCTTACGTTATTTAGGTGGGTATTGCTCTATTATACAACGTGTAACGTTAAATGCGCAAACCCTGAAAAAGGTTTGATCAGAATAACGAGCAGAATCAATTGAACCACTTTTAAATATAGGTCACATTTAAAAAAAAAACATTAAAAACGTTGCCGTGTCTATATATTAATAGGTCAAGCCATCACATGCGCAAACCCGCCAAAATAGGTAAACAAACACAAATTGTTGTCGACCAATTTAAATTTTCTCAAATGCGGGATAATAATAGCTTTTATTTCAATACAAATACGAATCTTCCATACAGTACCATAAATAAAACAAGAGCAGAATTGCCAGTAAAACTAAAACAGCACATAAAATCTTTACAATTTTTTTAGTGCTTTTTTCTCTCTCTGAAATAGGTCAATTGAATTAAAAATCAGTTGGGGTGTCTGAGGTTTTGCGCATTTAACGTTACACGTTGTATATCTATGATCATAGACCTATGATTAATAGATATATGACAATGAATCTGTTAGCTTCGGCATAATAAGTATAATTATATTTTTTTATACCTATTCCTTTTCACTAACCACACGAAAAATAGAGATACCTATTTCATATAGGATAAGAGATATGATCTTATATGATATGATCCCAGATATATGATAGAATAATATATCCCCCTTGAAGCTTCATTTCATGAAATCAGTCTATGGATGACATTTTGATGTTCAAAAGCTCATAACTGTGGACTGACATAAGGATAACGTCTTTAAACACAGATACCTACTTGTTTCTTATGTCGACAAACCAGGCTACACCTAAACGAATACCTAAATGAAAGCGCCCATTTCCAACTTGCCATTTTCAACTTTCGGTGCTAAGCCGAACGTTGAAAATCCAACAGCGTCGCCTAGTGTTTCAGAAAACGGGCAGTATATTGAGTATTTAGAGTCCATCTCGTGTACAAAACTTAAAAATCTGTTGAGCTACGGACTTTATTAAATTAATCTTCTCCATTTCTTGCTCTTACTTTACCATAGATTGACCTAAACAACTTCATCTAAGTAGATATTGAAAATAGTTATGAATATTTTTCAGTGGAGTGAAAGTACGATCAGTTTAATTAAAATATCAGATACGGCTTGAATGTAACACTTTCAAAGAACACAGACAGCACATCGTATACACTCGCCGCAAAAAGCTTTCAGAATTTGTGAATACCGAAACCCATTAACATTTTGTCAAGCGACCCTTTGTTTGTCCAACGAACACTTTTAGGACTTTCAGGGATGCTCACAAAATTCAATTTAATTGGTTTGTTATCGTTTATTTTACGCAAGTGTACGAGTCTGTACCTGTGACAAAATTTGAGAAACCGAAGACCCGTAAAAAGGACTGTTGACATTTCCATGAGAGAGAATATTAAGTACCTCGTTAAGTGACTGCTTCGGTGGTGGTGGTCACAAATGCGGTTACTGCGATTATAAATTCACGGCGTTGATTCCCAGATTGGGCAAAATAATAGCCTGTAAGGTTTTTCAGGCAGGAAATTTCAGGAGTTTGGAACCGTGCTCGATCATTTGTATCTATAGGCTCGCCTTCTATCTCTGTCTGTTCCAAAAGTATCTGATAAAAGTGTAAACAAATCCTGTTTAGGTTAAATTCTTACGCAATCACTCTGTAAGTAAACGGAAATTATATAACATATTCATCTGTATTTAGAAGGTTATTATTTATATCTCACCAGTTTTTCCAACAATTATTGTTTGTTTTTGTTAAATTGTAATTGAAAAATCATTGACGAATTTGAGGTTATAAAACTAACTTTAAAAAAATGTTCAAATGCTAAACATCTTTATGGTGATTTAAAATTACAATTTCGGGTTCAAGTATTCAAATTTTCAAATCAAAGCACTCAATTTGTCCTTTGCACTGCAAATTGGCATCCACAGGTAAAGATTTACATACATTCCATTTGTTTACATTTTAATCAGATACTTTTTGGAACAGACCATAAATGTAACGATAAATACCTACAATGTTTATGTCAGCTGAGTTTAAATTGTTCTCTGTTTATGTTTACATTAAGGTCAGTTAAACATTGTTTAAATGTCAAGTATGTCTTGCTTGTCTTGTTGCGGGAACTGGGTTAAGCAAATATACAATATTATTTGTCAAAACAAAGCTAATTGAGATGTGTTCTGTGGAGTCGGTAGCTAATCTATCGCCCGCTGGGAGAAGTGAAGACTGTAGGCCGACAAGCAATTATTGCATCGCTTGGTAGAGGAGCTTGTTTGACAGAAGAGTAGTGAAATTCAACCGTAGCGGGCCAGTAACTAAATATGATTGTTCGCTATGCACTGGTCAGGGACAGTCAAAACTAGTTTTTTTATGATAGTTTGACCACACCACAATTTAAGGACAGTCTCTTAATTAAGACCGTTTTACTGTAGCTACAACGGTTAAGGTAGCTGTCCTAGTGGATTTTTGAGATGGGGCAGCAGCCCCATCTCAAAAATCCACTCTGTATAATGTAGGGGAGTACTAAGAAGTGGTTTTTGGAAATTCGACTTTTAAGGGGGTGAAGGCGAGAGAAGTTATTTGATAATGTCCCAATAATACTACAACCGCAATAGCAATACGGCAGTACCGCAACGCAGCCTAACTATTTCAGACACATTCTAATTTCTTTGAATTTGAACTGTTTCCCCTCTAGTACAATGAGGCTCGCGTACCTGTGCGGCGCAAGACAGTAGCCGCAAAAATAAGCTTTGAAAGCAATTCGCCAGTGCTTTGCGCTGCGGCCCGTTGCGGCCCGCCTGTAGTGGGCGATGGTTACAAAATGTACTTACTTAAAGTGATGAAGGAGAATTTTTGCAATGATGTGCACGAGCCTTTACTAGCCCATCTAATACTAAATTATATCTCTTAGCAACTTATAGCAGGTGTAGCTGAATAATGTATATTTCAGTAAGCGGGTAACGCCTGGCCTCCCTCCGTATCTGAAGTCCACCGTTATTTAAATAATTATGCTACATTTACTGTGATTATTCAAATGATTGAAGTTTTTAAAATAATAGATACGAGTACTCAGAGGGAATTATGATAATAATGGATTTAAATATTTTATATACGAGTTAAACAATGTTTAAGTTTAAATACGTGCAAAAGGTAAAGTAAATATTATTTGTAAGACACCCTTCACATCTAACATAGGCATTCGTAGAACGAATACGCCGCGCTATTGCGACGCTAAAGACGTGTCAACGTTATGTCACAGATAAATACAAATGGTTCACTTCGCATTTTAGGTATGAAGCCACAAGTGCGAGACGGACCCGTCTTGTAGGACCAATTCAGTGAGTTTAACGTAGTCAGAACATATAATAGTTACGCGGTAGAAAAAGAGGCAACTTCTAAGTGAATATAACTGTAGGTAATTAGCGCTTTGGTCCAATATC
Source organism: Xanthia icteritia (assembly GCA_949128155.2). Classification (NCBI taxonomy): domain Eukaryota; kingdom Metazoa; phylum Arthropoda; class Insecta; order Lepidoptera; family Noctuidae; genus Xanthia; species Xanthia icteritia. The sequence continues at coordinate 4,908,191 of OX421942.2, read as the reverse complement.
GGAGGAGGAAATAGCCATTCAGTCGGATCTGCAGCTTTCCTTATCGCACGAATAGCGGCCGACCGCCGAGCGCCTAAGATAATTTCTTCAAATAATTAATTTTAAAAAGAATCTCCGACCGCATTTCCTCTTACTGCATTATTTTGTTTCAGTATGGTGGGATTTTTGGGTATCGAATTGCATTATTATAGTATGTATTATACAGTATGTTAATTAACGAAAGGCGTTCCCGTTAACCCGCAATAGCATGGCGTCCTACATGCAAAAAAAATAGTACCATAATTTTATTATTAATAATAAAATATTCATCAATTAAATTGATGAATATTTTATTATTAAAAAAAAACATTGTTTTTGAATGGTAATCATTTTTTTAGCATGTGTGGACGCTATTCTGCTGCGGGTTAACGGGAAAGCTTTCCGTTAATTAACATAATGTATATTCAGATGCCTAAGATATATTTAAACATAATGATACATTACATAAACTATTTATAACTAACTATTTATACTGGGTACTTAATTAAATACAAACTACGTATAGGGTGTAAAAAGAAACATCACGAAGCCGTCATCTACTCATTCTGTAAATCAACCCATTTTAGTTTGTGCAAAAATAATTGCTGGAAATCGACTTTTATTTTTGTTGTCATAATTCGCTGTTTACGGTAAGTAGTGCGCAATGTAACATACGTAAAACAAGGATCGTGGTAGTATTTAGATATTTTATAACTATTAAAACTAGTTTTCGTAATAAAACGTCAAAATAAGTGGCAACATTGACCATAAATTTCTCCGTAACCAAAAAGTACCCAGGTACGGAATTGTACTCGTACGATAAAAAAAGACTTAGGTATCTGCGGGAAGAACATTGTGACTCTCGGCTTCGTTAAAGATATTTTTACAGCCGTTTTATAAAATAACAATTATGTTCACGTTGTTGCTTGGTTAAGGTTCCTACAGTACTCAACCACAAATGGCTAACCGTTCTGCCAAATATCCATAACATTATGGCAATATTCCATAAGACCGCAGTTTGTAGCAGTTGTTACTAGGCCTATGTTACCTAATATGTTATGTCAATCTGACAGATGCTTATAATCAAACCATAATTTGTTAACTTCGAAGGTATAGTCGGCCTCGAATTTGCATTACCGCTTTTGTATGACCTCTTCTAACTGTCATAAATATAGCTTGTTGGTTTATGACGAGTAAGTGGCCTTCAACCTTAGGGTGGTAAACCAATTACGAGGTCGACTATACATCTTGGTTCATAATATCTTACATGTCCTGTACATGTTTATTACATTTAGATTTTCTTGTGAATTAACGATCAAGTGGCGTTGGAAGGCCTCCCACAAGATGGGCCAATGACCTTGCAAAGGCCGCAGGAATCCGCTGGATGCGGGAGGCACAGAATCGGTCGCAGTGGCGGTGCTTGGGGGAGGCCTATGTGCAGCAGTGGACGTCTTTCGGCTGAAACGATGATGATGATGATGATAAAGATCGAACCCAGGCAGGCGCATTACTGGGCACGCCACTATTGCGGCGATAAGTCCCCTCTTTGAGGAGTGGCTAGAGAGGCGCCACGACGTCCTCACCTTCCGCCTGACGCAGGACCTCACCGGACATGGTTGTTTCGGGAGGTTCCTGTTTCGTATCAGGCGGGAGGAAACGCTCGGGTGTCATCACTGCGCGGATCGCCCGGAGGACACGGTGGAGCATACGGTGGAGGTCTGTCCGGCTTGGGCAGAGCATCGCCGTGTCCACGTGGAGGCTATCGGTGGCGGGGATCTCTCGCGTCCGGCCCTGGCTCAGGCCATGGTACGGAGCGAGAGGGCATGGGAGGTCACCTCCTTCTGCGAAGCAGTAATGCTCGCGAAGGAGGAGGCAGAACGCGTGAGGGAAAGGCAAATTTCGCGCCCTCAAGCCCCTAGCCACCGCAGGAGACGCCCTGGGCGTCGGGAATCGCAGGCCGATTCCCGGCCACCGTAGGCGCAGGCTTGCGGACGGTGAGCAATGGGTAGCTCGCCGTCCGATAAGGACCAGGCCCGGGTCGACGGCACGTTGTGTTCCACGCGCGCCTCAAAGAGATGTCAGCAACTGAAGGGGTCCAATGGGACCGATGCCTGCCGGGGTTGCGGGAAAGTCCAAAAGGGATACCGTGGCCCCTGGCAACGTACAGGCAATGGAAGGAACACGGGTGGGTTTTAGTCAGTAAGAGTCTGACACGCCCTCCCGCTCCACCCAGAGCGGGAGAAGTTATTTGAAAATTTAGAATACAAAAAAAAAAAAAAAAAAAAGGCAGGCGCATTACTTGGTGTAAATAATTTCATAACCACTGCTCTGAAAACGGGGAAGGAAAACATGATGAGGAAACGGGCATGTCCTAGAGCCAAAAATTCGAAGACATGTGACATCTACCAACCCGCACTGGACCCGCGTGGTAAATAACAGCCCACTCCCTCTCGAAGAGAGGAACGATCAAGTTCTAACAAAATAGTATGTTTTTTCTTCAAAACATACAATTTCAATCAATACTCTAAGAGAAAATCAATTGTAAAGTCAGGGAAATTTGTAAATTGAGTATTAACTAAAATTATTCGTATATTCAAATCACAGCTGACATTTTTAGGCAGTTGTATGAAATGGCTAAAAAACGAGAAATTGACATTTGATGTCCATTTGCTTAACAATGAATTTTCCTGATTGTATATGTTTGTTTTCTGGTGCACTTAAACAGAAAAATTATCGAAATTTCTTTGCTCACAGTTCTCCACGCAAAAGCGGCTATGTGGTCGCGAAAGCAGTCAGTTTGCAGCGCCGTCAGCGGCGTGTCGCGAGGAGATGAAGTGGATCAGCCCGGCAATGGAGTAAAGCTGTACCCATTCGCTATAGCTCTTAGAGTTAGAGTTTTACAGGTAAGAAAGCTTAGGTTTAATAAGAATTAGATTTGTTTTAGTGTTTCTGGTACCAAAGTCATAAAAAAGTTTGTATTTCCCAAAAGATTTGCCACATACAACGCGCCTACGAACACTATTCCCGACCTTGAAATTGAAGCAGCGAGTAGTTACTCCCACAAACGAGGGTATTGGCTGGTTTGTCTAGTTATCCTGAATACAGTTTTCAGAATAACTAAGTTCTCAGAAACTTACTAACACCCTCACAGATGAATGATACACGAGGTGAGAGATATATCTCGACGGCATGTGAAGCTAAGTCAAAGGCCCATGGGCGTGATAACTTGGTACTTGCCCGGATTAGGACCTGCAACCTCGTGCATGAGAGGCAAGGCCTTAACCACTAGACCATCATGACATAAAAGCATGCCTGTATATCCTGAAGTCGGGTACCTATATTACACCAACATCGTTACTACTCATCATGATACTTAATGCTTTGCACATAAAACTGTCCAGAAAATCGGTAATAATGGCCGTGGTAGCGCACAGTCTGAATGAAAAATTAAGGGCAATAAATTCCAACTCCAGGTATTTCTCAGTAGTAGTCTTGAGTTTGGATTTGTGCCCGGTGGATGGCAATAGGCTCGCCCTCTATTACAATGGGCTTAAACATGACTAGTGAAATGTGGGTGTACTAAAGGTACACCACTACCTTACCCTTCGGGGAAACATGTTATATATGTCGGAAATACGTTACGGAGTTCACTAATCGGGACGCCAGCGCTATTCACGGTTGCGCTATTTCGATACATGAAGTTCAGAGTCTGTTGCAATCACTGCTGCACTTGTATAAGGTAGGGTTGGTTAGACTGGAAGCTGATTTTTCAATAGACCATTGATAATTGTTCTGAACCTCTTCCACCTTAATTATACCACCACTAAAGAGGTATGAGAAACAGGGTCATGCTCACTCAAATGTCACGCTGGTGGTGGCGTGCTGGATCATTAAGTTCCCTTCAAAATGGCTGAGCTGAATGGTGCTGATCCATGCGTCATGTTCGTGAACGGGCGCCGTAAGTAGGGCCTGGTCATCTCTTAGCTGTCATGGCTTATTTAATATATTTTAATTTCTAATTGTTTTTATCTTTTTATTACGGACGCTTTTAACGTGCACGTCTGTCTACATTGTTCTCACATGTATAATTTCAACATGAATGATGTAACCAATATTTTGTAACAATATTTTGATTTAAAAGAGTGTGCGTGTATTGTCTTGCCCGTTCTTCTCCATAGGAACCTACTACGCTTTGGAATGGGCAACTAGCTTCATCTTTCTGACTGGCCGACCCTTTGACAATACAAAGATGCCTGTAATTGTTTTTTTTTTTTGAATAAATGGTTTGACTTTGAGTTTGAGGGTGTAAAGTTCAGTCATCCTCCATAGAAAAGGGAGGATACTCCGACCAGACGGGTGTTATGTCTGGTGGGCAACTGCATGACGATTGATGTCGGGATGTTGTATATATATCAGTCGCACGGCAAACTTTGCTTGCGCGATGCAGGATTTGTATGACGTCAGGTCTTTGATGCGAAGTTTGCATGTGGCGTTGTAGATACCACACTACCATTAACATACTAGCATACTTCCACGAAATTCAATACTAAAACGTACGTCCAACGCACCCTGGGCAGACTACCCTAAAACCACTTTGCTGACTGGCTAATATTTCTTTCAGGGCATTAGACACAATCATACATAGTTAGTGACCATACGATAGAAGAAGAATTGCAAGTATATACCTGGACTATATTGACTGACTTATACAGGGTGGAATTGAAGTCATGGGCAATATTTTAAACTAAGACACTACTCATGATACTATTTGCATTAAGGCTACTATTACGCAAATCAAAAATATTATTAATGCAAGTATGGAAAACCTTAAAAATTTAGTAAGTACTTAATTCATATTGTAAAAGGCTATTATTGCAAATAAACACTAAAAATAATAAAAATAAAATACTTCATAAACGCCAATAAGTTTTGAAGTATCAAAATATTAAAGCGCACTGCAGAGCGGAAAAAAAAGTAGGTAAACAAACATCAAAAAATAATACTAATAGCTAGGTTCATTGCGGCCGGCCGGCACGCCGCATCAAAGAATAGGCTAAGCTGCCCGCCCCGCACTCCCCGTCCCGTTCTCCCTCACTCAAAAATACGAATATCACCCCCGCGCGGGGGCAGCCTCCCCAAACTAGTGTCATAACGACTGCGCAGGTGGGTTGACGCATGTAGTTGATTTACGATAAATCCGGACGTAATCGCCGCACGCGCCTCACTCTTCTTACCCTTGGATTGCAGTGCATAAAGTGTTAGTGGATTAATTGTGAACACGATGCCTCGACCGCGTAATGTGCAGGGTAGGTACACAAACCAACAATACCTACAAATGGTTTTACTTTACAATGGCACAAGTTTATTACGAGCTCGTGAAATGTTCCATCGCCGCTACCCGGACGCCCCTAAGATGACCCACTGACTTAAAATTATTGTAAATAAACTTCGTGATTCCTGAACAATTAGTGTAAATACTGTGATTCCAACTTTGTAAATACGCCAAAACTACGGGAAATTAATTTTACCTACACATTTATTTTATTATGTGTGTTAGTTATCGTAGTTTTGACCGTCCTAAGCCGGCAAAGTATGAAGGGAAAGTTGGAATGAATTAGGAATCAAATCGTTAGCAACTTACCTATGTCACGTGAGTCGAGCGGGGTCAAGGAGTTCACGCGCAATGACAAGTACCGCACATACGGTGCGCGGCGTAGTCTACCTACAGCAGCACTCGCTATCGCGATGCGCGACTTTGATACTTTATATGACTTAGTACATTTTATAGGTTTTCCATACTTGCATTAATAATATTTTTGATTTGCGTAATAGTAGCCTTAAAGCAAATAGTATCATGAGTAGTGTCTTAGTTTAAAATATTGCCCATGACTTCAATTCCACCCTGTATAGACATAATTTATTGTGTCTCTTTCGTTATTACCAGCCATATTTGGGTATGTGTCTCTTTCGTTATTACCAGCCATATTTTAACTACTGTGGCCATACTATGGGTAGTGTTGGTTATTGTGCAATATAAAAACCGTTTGCAGTTCAAATCAAATTATGTAGAGGATGTTGTCACCGTCTCCGGCACAAAGAAGTCCAGTCGTTTAGGCAAGGGTTTATTTTAAAACTTGCGTACACCACGATATATTTTTATATATAGGACGAGCTCACGCCACCTTTTCCCAGAAAGGACGAAGGAGGGGAACGGGGTCCTCTAGACCAAAAAAACTGACCTAAGTCTTGAACTTTTAGTAACTTAAACTAGCGGAGTCCCATGTGACTATTCCAAGTAGGACGTAGTCCACGAATGCACCATTAGTTCGGTCTTGAATTTAACTTAATCTAGCGGAGTCCCATGTAACCATTCCAAGTAGGACGTGGTCCACGAATGCACCTCTAGATCAGTCTTACAAAATTTAAATATTCTAGCGGACGTCATTAACTCGCGGAGACTCTTAACACCGCGATTCAGAAACGTGACGTCTGGTGACAGCGCCATCTAGTGTCGAGTAGCGGCATTCTGTAGTATCTCGCTTATATAATGGGTGGCGCTGGTGAATTAAAAGGTTTGCTACAATTATAATTTACGATCTGGTTAATCACACACTAGGTACACGACACAACTATTCGGAACGCACGACAGTTTCTAAACTTGTTCACTGCTTGACCGTCACCGACGAACTCTGCTTAGCTCCGGCCGGTCCGAGCGTTACGTTGTAGACTGTCAAACGCCGCTAGGAGGCGCTGGCGTCCCGATTAGTGAACTCCGTAACGTATTTCCGACATATATAACATGTTTCCCCGAAGGGTAAGGTAGTGGTGTACCTTTAGTACACCCACATTTCACTAGTCATGTTTAAGCCCTAATAGAGGGCGAGCCTATTGCCATCCACCGGGCACAAATCCAGACTCAACAACTGCTACTGTGAAATACCTGGAGTTGGAATTTATTGCCCTTAATTTTTCATTCAGACCGTGCGCTACCACGGCCATTATTACCGCTTTTCTCGACAGTTTTACGTGCAAAGCATTAAGTATCATGATGAGTAGTAACGATGTTGGTGTAATACAGGTACCACCTTTGCCGACCTCGGGAAATACAGGCATGCTATTATGTCATGATGGTCTAGTGGTTAAGGCCTTGCCTCTCATGCACGAGATTCCAGGTCCTAATCCGGGCAACTACCAAGTTATCACGCCCATAGGCCTCTGACTTAGCTTCACATGCCGTGGAGAAATATCTCTCAGGCATGCCGGTTTCCTCACGATGTTTTCCTTCACCGTTTTTGAAGCAAATGATAATAATACAATACGCACATGAATCCGAAAAGTCAGAGTTGACAGTCCGACGGTCACACCACTAGGCTAATCACTGCTGTTGATTATAGGTAATATATATATGTCTGAAATCGACAGCCCATTTTGAACAAGCGCGGTGATGAATGCTCGTGCCTTCTCTATATGAGAAGAGGCTTTTGCCCTGCAGTTGGATAATAATAGACAAGTATTATTATATAAGAACATGGCCACGTTAATACCACGCTTTACCTCAAAATCAGATCAGCCAGCAATTTAGAAAGGCCCTAAAATTAGCTCAATGAGCGCGTAATGTAATTAACGGGAACGGAATCCAGCTAAACATTGCTAAGGTTAACAGCACTGCCCCTGAAGCATTATTGGATTAGATTATCAATCATTAAAGCTAGGAGCTGATATAATTATTGTGTTATGAGAATGATGTCGTTATTATTATCCTATGGAAGTTCTGTATGAAAACTAGCCCGCAACTTCGCTCACGTGACAATGTATTTTTTGGTACTCAAAGTAAAAGGAATATGAAGTCATAGCATATTAATAAATAAATTAATCAGAATGAAAAACCTTTGTAAATACTTTTGGGAATGACCTACAGGCGTGATTTTATAATATTACTAGATTCTGTACGCAACTTCGCCCTCGTGGAATTTCTCGTCCCGACCCACCCCGTCGGCGTCGCATCGCATCGCCTGCCCGCGCTATTACTTTGTTTTCACTTACCGTTCTTTCAGACATTTTTCGACTTTTTCCTCGGCTCCTAAAGTCCCTAGCGTGATATTAAATAGCCTATAGCCTTTCTTAAGAATTGGAGTGTCAAATGCAAAAAGATTTTTTTTAAATACCACGGGAAGTTCCAGAAATTAGCGCGTTCCAAACAAAAAAAAGAACCTAATTAATAATATTAGTTAAATTCCAGAGTTCCCCAGAGTTAAGCACATACGCATTAAGGAGGATGCGATCAAACGTGAGCCAATGATGGCATCACCCTGCGACAAAACCCCGAAAACACACCACTTCCAAAGGCACTACAATATAACACTTACAGAAGAACAGTGTGACTACTCAGGCCCAAAAGAGATGAGAGTTTACACCGACGGATCAAAGACCGACTCAGGTACCGGAGTCGGAGTTTTCTCACATGACCTCAACATAAATATATTCAGACCGCTGGGAATGTTCAACACCGTCTATCAGGCGGAGTGTGTGGGCATCATACAAGCGGTCCACGCCCTAGAAGCCAGGAGGGTTACGGACACCCACATACGCATACTCTCCGACAGCGCCTCAGTTCTCCAATCCTTACGGAAGAAATATACTACCTCGAAGCTAACACTAGAATGTCACGATGCACTAGAACAAATAACGGTATCTAGCCGCAACACGGTGACACTGCAATGGATAAAAGGACACAGCGGATCGCTAGGTAGCGACGCGGCTGACGATCTTGCTAGACGTGGATCCAGCACGGCAGTCTGCGGACCCGAGCATATCGTACCCATCCCCTTCAACCAAATACGCAGGTGGCTGCAGAAATTCACCCACACACAAGCGGAACGCTGGTGGACCTCGACACCAGGTTGCAGGCAGTCAAAGGAGGCTATGCCATCTTTGGACAGCAGGCTGACCAGGCGTTTGCTACGCCTGGACAGGAACGGCCTGCGCCTGGTGACGGGGACCATCACGGGACACTGTTCGCTAAACAAGCACTTCCACACAATAGGCTTAATGTCATGTCATACCCAGTCGCTAGTCTATAATATTCAACAAAATAATGTGCGAATCTTCTTTGTTTTAATCATTTCAGTACCTATTTAAAGCATCCATTTATAAACCTCAGCAGCAAGCATGAAGATTAACATAATGTGTGTTGTCATACATGAACGCATTGGCCTGCATTAATTAATCTTATCAAAGGTTGCATGCTATTATCTAGTGACAATGTAATTAGCCTTTTTGTTATCACTGGACGCTTGCCCGAACACGTTTATGGAAATGGATGAACTGATTCCACAGTGAAGGATGAAAAAAAAAACCAGGACAGCGCGAGTCGGAAAAAAAAAAGTTTTTTTTATAATATTTATTTATTGTAATTAATTAAAACGGTACAACACCAATTATATTAATTAACATAGAAACATAAAAAATATTGATATTGACAATTTTTTATATAATTTAATTAAACTAACATGGAACAGTGGACTCCCTTGCATACTTTCTCTCACAGAACACCAGACATACGCATAATTTTACTTAATATTTAGTTATAGAGTAGGTATACACTACCTACATACGAAAAACTGACGATTATAGTATTATTATGTATAATACCGTTTTCAAGGTAGACAAACAATAAATTTAAAAAAACATGTTTAGTATTTTAGAGAATATTTTGTTTGCATTTTCGCCGGTAGCACACCTCCGCTGCGAAACGATAGCAGCGAAACCGCAGTAGTTTAATTCAATAAACTCGCGTCATGTTCCGCTACTCGAATCGGATGCGAATAGGGGAAAATGACGCGAGTCTATTGAATTGAACTACTGCGGTTTCGCAGCGGAGGTGTGCTACCGGGGTTTGTGCAAACAAACGGCTATATATAAAGGTATTCTTATAGTTGCAACAGTTCTTGAAATACAGCCATGTGAATGTGATAGTCAGACAGAAGGCGCAGGCTTAGATAAAGACTCATTGACACTTGATGGATACTCAACCCCACAAACTATCTCGTCTCTATTTTTAGGAAAAAATATTTAGTAGCGATGCATTCTTAATTTGATGGATGGAAGACTGAAAACCGAGAATTCTGAACTTGTGATCAATACAATACTCGTTAGTTTATTACGTTTTGTGTTGGAAACTATTTTGTCATCTTTTTCATGTAGTTATCACTAACCTGATGTCAGACTTTTTATGCCGCCCACGGGCCTCTGACTTGGCTTCACATGCCGTCGAAAAATATTCTCAGGCATGCCGGTTTCCTCATGAAGTTTTCAATATTTTGGTGGTAGTTAGAGTTTACTGCCGGAACTTATGTGGCTTGGCAACTCACGAACTTAATTGAGCTGCCAAGCCACATAAAACAATATAAATGGCTGGGTTGTGAAGATCAGATAGGCAGTTTTCCCAACTTATGTGGCTTGACAACTCACGTACTTATTGTGCGTGACCTGCCAAGCCACATAAGTTGATCCCTAGAGTGTATTTTGTATAAAAAATTGAGATTCAATATCAATATCAGGAATCTTTATTACACAAGAGAGTGGTGACAAAATATGTAGTGTGAAGTCCCTGACTCCTGTGCTAGGTGGTAGACCTGTGTTACAAGAGCCAGTGCCCTCTCCCAGTAGGAGATATTAAAGAATCTTATGCAAAAAGATTAACAAAAATAAAAAGAATATGGTAACAACAAGAAGCAGATAGAAGAAGCCTATAATGAGTTTGTGAGGGTTTGTGTGTATGTTTGTGTCTCAGTGTGAATGAACGTGTGTGTGTGTGTGAGTGTTTGTGGAAGTGCGTGTGTGTGTGTGAGTGTTTGTGGAAGTGCGTGTGTGTGATTGGGTGAGTGTATAAATGTGTGTGTGTGTATGTATGTGTGTGTCAATGATTGATCAGGAGGGTTAAGCTATAAAATACCACTTTATATAATTTCATTATGAATCGTTTATTACTTTAAGTCTCATAAGTTTTTTTAGGGTTCCGTAGTCAACAAGGAACCGTTATAGTTTCGCTATGTCCGTCTGTCTGTCTGTCTGTCCGCGGCTTAGCTCAGATACTTTTAGTACTAGAAAGCTGTAATTTGGCATGAATATATGTACATATTAATCACGCCGACAAAGAGGTAAAATTAAATCATGAAAAAAAAATGGTTGGTTTAAATTAAATAAATTTAATATAATGTGAAAAAAATCACGGCAGTATATAATAACGAAGTTAAAAGTAAAAATATCACAGCTAAGTAGGCTCTATAAGTTAAAGAGTAATAATCGACCAGCTTACATTTGCAGTTGCGAAAATTTGTTCTCCCATACATTCGCAAGCAAGGCGCAGTGGTTAAGCGATTGACTGCTGCAGTGCATGTCGTGAGTTCAATTCCCGCTCGGAACAAATATTTTATGACCTACAAGTAGTGGTTCCGGGTCTGGCTGTTTGTGTATGTGAGTTTAAATGTTTGTAAACGCACCCACAATACAAGAGAAATTCCTAGTGTGGGGCAACGTTTTTATATACGGATTTATATATATATATATATATAAATCCGTATGGGAGAACATGTTTTTCAACTACAATGTTAAGTTTGTTTGGATAAATTCATCCCAACTACGGAACCTTTCATTGTGCGTGGTCCAACACGCACTTGGCCGGTTTTATTATTTGTAAAATAATTATAATGTATGCTTACTGGAACTAGAATATTTAACATGTTATTTGAACAGTGGTCCCCAAAATAGGCAGCGCATGTATCTTGAGGGCCTGATTTGGCCTGAAGTACAAGTTTAAGTACAATAAATTGTTAAAGAAACAAAATATGTTATCCAAAATGTTACCGATTTTTATCCCCACATTCTGCCACCATCAATTTGTAACTGTCTGAACCCTTGTTTGATACTGACCAGCCCTATGTAATGACATCTAAGATAAACATCAAACAGTTTCTCTTCCAACTCAAGAAATAAGGCCTCCTCCAGGAATTCTAATACAGGAATTTATTTTGTAACTATGTAGATTGCGTTTGTGCAAAGGCAGAAAATTAATAAACACAATAACATCATAAAACACGATTAATTAGAACAGTTTTCCTGTTGCATCTTAAATTATTTCCTTTCTTCTTAATCTCAACAGAAAAAGTATGATGTAGATGTATATAAGTAAGTATATTCTCATATTATATGCACTGAATGCAAACCATATATACAAATGAAAACATAAGAGGCCTATGTGAGATAGATTTAAAAATCCACAGAACTCATAATCATGCGACCATGAGTTCTGTGACTTTTTTCTATCTCACACTTTTTTTTTGGGTGGGAAATTATCAAATAACTTCTCCCGCTCTAGGCGGAGCGGGAGGGCGTGTCAGACTCTTACTGACTAAAACCCACCCGTGTTCCTTAATTTGCCTGTACGTTGCCAGGAGCCACGGTATCCCTTTCGGATATTCCCGCAACCCCGGCAGGCATCGGTCCTATCAGACCCCTTCAGTTCTGCTGACATCTCTTAGAGACGCGCGTAGAACACAATGCGCCGTCGACCCGTGCCTGGTCCTTATCCCATTGCTCACCGTCCGCAAGCCCGCGCCTTCGGTGACCGGGAATAGGCCTGCGATTCCCGACGCCCAGGGCGTCTCCTGCGGCGGCTAGGGGCAGATTTTGCGCCCTCACGGCGCAAAATTTGCCTCTCCCTCACGCGTTCCGCCTCCCCCTTCGCGAGCATTATTGCTTCGCAGAAGGAGGTGACGGCCTCAGATGCCCTCTCGCTCCGTACCATGGCCTGGACTAGGGCCGGATGCGAGAGAACCCCGCCACCGATCGCCACCACGAGGACACGGCGATGCTTTGCCCAAGCCGGGCAGACCTCCACCGTATGCTCCACCGTGTCCTCCTTCTACCTCACACCTTCCGGCGCATTGAATATGACTTAAATACATTAAGGCACTTAAAAATCAGATGAGTAAAAATATCCACAGAACCGTGTCTCCGAAAGGGATAAACATCTCATCACCGATAATTATAATCCTATCGAAACCAGAATGGTATCGTTATGAAACCTTTAAAATTTTGCTGGATATTTTTCAATTTTATTCGATATCTGTTTTAGTTAGAAGTTGAAATTTATTAGAATTTTTTTTTTATTAAAAAAATATGTAATCACTAGTTGCGCCCCGCGGTTTCACTCCCATAAGTCTCGATCCCGGGGGAATATCAGTATATAGGTATCCTATGTCCCAATCCAGGTCATGGTCTACCCATGTGCCAAAATTCATCTAAATCCGTTCAGTCGTTTTAGCATGAATGCGTAACAACAAACAAAATCTACAAACTCACTTTCGCATTTCTAATACTACTCGTTAGGACTAGTTAGGAAACCCACTCGTGTTCCTTCAGTTACCCATACGTTGCCAGGGGCCACGTATGGGTTTCACAGACCCATTTCCGGCCACCTTAGGCGCGGGCTTGCGGACGGTGAGCAATGGGTAGCTCGCCGTCCGATAAGGACCAGGCCCGGGTCGACGGCGCGTTGTGTTCCACGCGCGCCTCAGAAAGATGTCAGCAAGTGAAGGGGTCCGATAGGACCAATGCCTGCCGGGGTTGCGGGAAAGTCCGAAAGGGATACCGTGGCCCCTGGCAACGTACAGGCTGCAGTATTGTAGCCCTTTCAGTAACGCATCTTTCATTTCTCTAATTACCTAAGGTCGCTAGCACCCGGTCGCACTTTTCTTAAAAACGGGTACCCTACTGAAGCGATCGAAAAAGCATTTTCAATGCTAAAAAAACTGCGGGCACTGAACATTTTTCCCGCTTAAGTATAAAAAAAGCTTTCAGTAAATAGCTTTACAACGGTACAAATGAACAAATCGTGACTCTTAACAAACAACTTCCATTACTGAAAGTGTTGTATGAGGATGATATATTACTGATACGTACACGTGATAAATTTGTAGCACTGAATATGACAGTCAAGTTGGTTTGTTGTCTCTTTTTATTTGTGTCTTTTTGCTGCACATGCCACTACACCGTAGTAGATTTATCAACTGAGAATAAATATACACTCAGAAAAACAGGCCAAGTGCGAGTTGGACTCGCACACGTAGGGTATAGCCTATTTCACTCCCACGATCGATTAAAATGAATCTAACAACACCTCACAAGTTAAAATCCATCAAGCTTATTATTTGGCACGCTCTGTAGGTGGGACCTACAGAGCTTGCCAAAGAAATAGACATACATACTCTCAAAAAACATACCCTCCTTCTGGGGCAGTTGGGTACACACAACAGTCCTTTTACTTGCAGCTTAAAGCTTGGCATGAAAAGTTTTGAGTCTGCATGTCAACTAATGCTTGATAAGCAAGTCCGCAAACCCTAAAGACAACAAAATAACAAATTACATTTTCGCACACCTGATAACTTGTGCGAAGTTTTTCTGCTTAATCCGCACATACAGGTTTAAGCTATGCATTAACTTACCGAGGGAGATAAGCCAAACATTATCCTGTCTTCGTGACATCATTTACATACTAATTTCGTAGATAGGTACTCCCTAGACGTAATGGGTACAAGGTACAGGGGCGGTACGCAGTAATTTGTGAATAGTTTACATGTAGTCTACCTGCTAATTGTGAATCGATTTCATGTTACAGCCCTGGGATGAATGACAGCTCACTTCACGCTCACTTCACCCAAGTTTTCACCGTGAGATTATTAGAGAATAGACCGGCGGCTTTGGATAAAAGGATTATTTAGTTAGAAGTTAATAATGTATAAGATCGCCCTGTTTCAAAGGTAGGTGGATAATTCATGACATAATTTGTGTAAGGAAGGAAGGACTCTTTGAGTTAGTAGTTGCCCTAAAGCCCAAAGGCCACAAAACTTTTAAACACGAAAAAGTTATGAACACTTTGGTAACGTCAGTGCAGATACGTCAGTTTGTGAGATACAACAGTTAGCGGGAAGGGTGACGATATGGCATCATGTTCAATGCCATGGCATTGATGCTATAAATCATAATTTTAAAGGACGAAATATTTAGCTATTTTTATTATTATTATCAACCGATTGTGTCTACTGCTGTTTGTTGCCAATTCTTATGAAAAAAGGCGAGTTCATGCTGCCATGCCCTACTGGGCCTGCCTCGTTGCCGTTTGCTCCTGTTTGGGATCCACTGTGTTGTTTTTTTAGCCTAAGCTCTTCCGGCATTCGTTGATATGGCTAGCCCAGTTCTATTAACGGTAGCAGCCCTGTGACCTACATTAGCTATTTGAGTTTTGGAACGCAATATCGAGTTCCTAAAACGATCAGTGAGTTTAACTCCAAGGATACTGCGTTCCATTGCTCGATACTAATATTTGCTTTAAAAAATATACTCGCTCTAGGAAACTAAAAACTAGTGTTAAAACTCGAACGAACGACTATGGGCTAGTGTGGCAGAAAGTAATATTGTCGGTATTTCTATCAGAACTTCATATGTATCGTCGCTGGGAACGTGAGAGCTTTTCAACTGTGGTATAACGTTAAAAGCTGCAGTGCTGCGCTTTAATCTGAGTCGTTAGAAAATTTATTGCTTTTGTATTGGATTTTAAAGCTTTTGAAATGTGAAATTTCATTATGTGCCAATCTTATTTTCAGTCAGGTATCTGTGTCCTCTGGAGCCAAATTATCCTTCAATGCTTCTTCACCATTGATGAGTAAAAGTCATATCCAAGGTTTATTCTCAAATTAATATCGGCTGCCAAACTTTCAAGCTTCTTAATACACGGTGGAAGGGACATCGTAGGTATACAGGATGGCGATTTAGCCACCTATATCCGTCAAGGGCGTGATTCTAGCCGTCAAACAAGTTTCGCTATGAAACTCATATCCGATTCGTAATAAAAAAGTATTCTTATACAACATTAGACAGACTATTTCGATTCATGTATGAAAAGTTTTTTTTACAAATCGAATATGAGTTATTCATAGCGAAAATTTTTTAGATGACTAAAGCCCCATTTGCAAGATGAAGTTTATTGCCCGTGGCCATACAATTAAATTGAAGCATCAAATATCTTTTGACAAAGTCTGTTTTCTGTTTGTATCAAGAATGGTAAGTAACCACGCCTGGTACCAAAATAACAATGGAATCCAAATATCATTTAAAACGCTGACAAGAGCTAAAACGCGGTCACTGTCGGACTGCGTAGAAAAGACAGAAATGCGATGACACAACGCTTGTAATTTATTGCAAAATATGAAGCAATTATTTATTTACTCAAAAATTAGTTGAGTAATCAAAAATAAAACAACAATTAATTTCTGCATTCGAACAAGACGTCCTTGTTATTAATGAATTACCAACGTACGTGGATATTTAATACAGATATTTTGAATTGGAACTCAAGGTAGAGGTTAGTTTACCGTTAATTTATATCGTGTTTCTTTTTTCAAAACTTGATTTCGTAACAACCGAGATCTGAGAAATTTGTTCTAGATTAACTTCGGGGGCCATGGCAGTGCCCCCACCACGTCACACGCAGGCACAACCGTACCATCTTTTCTCGAAGCCATTCAGGACATTTTCGACCCCCTACAACTTCGTTGTGAATAAAGCTAAAAGCCTGAATTTTCAGTGACCAAGAGGGCGTAGTATAACTAGGTATATTCCCAAATTACATTTAGTTTAAGAAGTATTGCAGGTCGAAGTACCTTAATTATGTCAGCGACATACTCACTCTCTCCCGAACATCAAAATTCTAAGGTACTTCTAGCAGACACACAAGCTTCAAATTTTGAACACAATAATTTTGACGTTCGAAAAGTGCTGATTCTCAGCCTAGTTTGAATAAGTGACTTGTTTTTTTTTTTTTTTTAAGCAAGGATTAATTAAGATATACTACAATTTTTCAGTACCGTTTTCTAGATATATGAACTGCATAAGGAACGTTGTAATCTCATATTATTTATTTTTATATTACAAAGTTACTTAATTATTTATAAGTATAATGACTTAGCAATCGCGCACGGGAATAGAATCTACATTCTACCTACAACAAAATCTACCAAATATTAGCGCTGCGCTTTATTTAATCAGGACTATTTAAAATAGTAGATTATTGTTATGTGATTATGTTGCCGTGCGATGGCGAAGTCATTCTATTCATTACAGAAATAAATATGACAAATAGATAGGTATATATACCGAATAAATTAACCGACTTGGTTTTACATTAGATCTCACATATTATTGCGGTAGAAGAGGGAGGGATATAGTTTTTCCGCTACCACAAACTTTATAGATTTGGCAATTTTTTTTTTAAGACAAATCTGCTTAGATTCTTTTCCTCTTGAAATTAAACCTCAGAATATTCAATTACGATTTACTATATTTTAATGATATTAATAGGAACCTATAGCGAGCGGCTTTTTCCTTTTGTAAGACTATAAGTAAGTTATGTGAATTCAAAACGCATGTTTTCATCGACTGTACATGGACTTGACCAATAGCGTATTTGGAAAATTTCGTAATTGGAAAAAAGACGATTTGACGAACTACAGCTTTGCCAATATAAAATTTGATGAATTGCCGATCTGACTAATATCAGACTTGACCAATGTTGTGTAACCCATCAATTTGTGTGTTAGTTATTTTTGCTATGAAGTTTATCATATTAGTTTATGAAAATCAATCTATATCTTCTGTATCTACATATTATACGTTTAAGTCGAAGTCGTTTTTCCCGTCTGTCTGTGTGAAGCAAAATCGTGTGACCGCGTTGTTCTTCTAAACTACGAAACGGATTTTGATGCAATTTTCAATATCATTTAAAGAATTTATTCCGGAAGGTTTATGTGTATAATGCTTTAATATTAAACTTTTTATAATGTACAAAGAAATCTCGATGTTTTGCGAAGTCTTTAATCGCGACGCGGTTCGCTAGTAGGGAATAAATGGAATACACTTACAATCTAGAGCACTGCAATGCAAAATTTTGTGCTTAAATTCTTTAGTAATTGCTTGGACGTCGAGGAAGACTGGAAAACATGGCCATTTCTCTATAATTAGTCCTAAATGTTCATTTAGTTTCGAATTCCTCTTAACAAACTGTATTACCTTCAGAATATGAAAACAAGAAGTGTAGAATTTTATGGAATGCTTGTGCAATTTCTGTATTATTTTATGCTTTAAAGCTGATCGTCCCATCTTTTACTCTAACTACAACTTGTGTCGCGTCTCGTCTTTTCGCTGAATTTCCTTTGTATAAAATATCATCCTAATAATCACGTCTGTGCTATCCAGTAGTGACGTTCTCTTTTGTATTAGCCAGTTCGCCATGCTAAAAAGTATTTCCTTTGGCGCTTTTTCCGCACGCGTAGCGCATTGATAATAAGAAAATTAAGAAGTGGCGTTGTGTAGATTATTGTTTGTAGTTGGGTTGTTGTTTTTAGGTGATTGTCGATTCTTCAGTTCCTGCTATCTAATTACGCAACACATTTTCGTAAACGATTACGATAAATTTGTTTAATTTTGACAGTTCAACAACATTCATTGCGTTATTTACGTTGTTGAGCAGGTTTATTTTTCGAACTTATGAAGCAATTGATTAGCAATTTGTTTCAAAACGATTCAAATTCCGATTGATCGTGTATGACGTAATTAGGGTAGGTACTGGTCTTAGTATGCCAGGAACTGTGTACTGGTTATAACTGTCTTTTTGCAGTGTGTTCCTGTAACACGTGTGACGTGTCCATTCGATATATTTATGAGATAAGTATGTAACTTTTTTATTTTAGTTACGTTTTAGCATGGTCTGAATATACCTTCTGCTAATGAATGTTGGACACCTAGACGAACGGAATGTTTCTCGTGACACTTATGACGTATGAAAATAAAATTTTACTCAATCTGTGTACCGAAATTGCATTTTTCTACTAAGTAGTCTTATTTCGGGAAGAAATAAAATATTGCAGTGAATTAAGTCTCCACCAAAAACTACAAGAAACCAAACTGCATTTATGCATGTTGTTAGGTACGGTATTCAATAATGATTGGATGAAGAATTCAGTTCTATAGGTGGACATAACAGAAAATAATCAACCTGTAATGTCCCCACTGCTGGAACATAGTCCTCCTCTCTGTGAGAGGCCCAGTGCGGATTGGTGGATGTCACGTCATGTCTTCGAATTTTTGGACATGCCGGTTTCCTCGGCGATTATATACAAAATAACATGATTACTTTGTAAAGTATTATATTGTTTTAATGATTGTGAATGTGAGGAATATGTGGATATTTTATTTTTATTGTTTTTCCTCTTTCTTTATTTTTTTCTTTCTGAGTTAGTTTAAATGATGGTCTGGCAGTTTGAGTAATAATAAAGTAAGTAAGTAAGTAATAAAAGTAAGTAAGTAAGTAAGTAATAAAAGTTTATTCATGAAAAAGTAACAATACAATGTGAGATATTCGGTGAACCACAAACTAAGCGTCGCTTGTATCTTGTGGCTCTGGAGTGCGAATTTTTTCAAAGTTATAAAAGTTACAGTACAGTTTGAGAGTGTTAGATAATTATTACATATTTACCATAACCAAAAGTAGAGTGAAAATAAAATAAAATAAAACATTCTTACGAATCTGAACACAACATAAAATACCAAGTGTTAACTTTGGGCTTGCGCTGTGGTGTGTGTTTGTGTGTGCATGTATGTATATGTGTGTGTATGTGTGTGATTGTGTGTGTGTAGGTGCTAAATCAAGGCTTCGGTGTCATCGTATGATAATTTTAAAAGCGCTGAAGTTAGGGTTATTTTACAGGTTGTGGTTGAGCAGCCCTTTAGGTCGCAGATTTTCCAAACTTTGTTGTAAATGTTGGGATGGGAAAAATAGGTACAGCGTCTAGCTAGTTCGGATTTGGCATTTGGTATGGGTACTCTGAAGACACGCTTGTTTATTATGTCGCTATAGTCGGGCCGTTTTTTTATTGTTGAGTGATATTTAAGCGTTGCTTGGAGTACGAATATTTGTCGTACCCTGAGAACTTGAAACTCATGGTAAACAAGGTCTGTAGGGAATCTGAAAGGTTTTTTTAGTGCAACCTTGATCAGTGCCCGTTGTGCTCTCTCTAGTGTTATAAATGTGCTTTTACCAGCACGTCCCCAAATACAGATACAGTACTGTATGATTGACTGGCAGAGTGCGAAGTAGACCATTCTCAAAATATCGATCGGAGTACAGTCGCGGAGTTTTTTCATGACGTGTATTAGTTTTCGTACTCTGGAGGAAAGTGCATAAATGTGGGCTTTGTACGTTAAGTGGTTGTCTATGGTTACCCCGAGATATTTAATCGTGTCAGTACGTTCAAGGGCTATGCATGCGCAGGAACGATGTGTCAGGTGTGAGGCAATATTGTGTTCCTGTGGACAGGTGTGTATTTTTAAGGACATAGTTTGAGAGGCACTGGAGGATCTTGTTTTGGAGAAAGCAATATATTTACTTTTACTAGCGTTTAGTGTCAGTAGGTTAGTGTCTAGGGATTGCGCTATCTGAGAGAGGCCTTGTTCCGCCAGTGGATACACTCGGTCCCATGACGTGTCGTGGAATACGATGGCTGTGTCGTCAGCGTAGGATATCACTGTAGCGTTTCTAAGAGGGAGGTTTACTACGTCATTAATGTACAGCGTAAATAACGTTGGGCCAAGAGTACTGCCCTGTGGAACACCGAAGTTGATAGGGAGCGACATGCTTTGGTGGTTGCCTATTTTACAATATTGATATCTCGATGTTAAGTAGCTGCGAAACCATTCTAGAGGTGTTCCTCTTATACCTGTTGCCTCGAGTTTCTTCAAAAGCAGTTCAGGTGACACGGAGTCAAATGCTTTTGCCAAATCAAGAAAAACACCAACACAGCATTCTCCATTTTCTATGTGGTGGGAGACTTGATTTGTCAAAAGTGACACCGCGTCTTCGGTGGATTTTCCCCGGCGAAATCCGAACTGCCTATCGGAGACAATGTTGTGCTTCTCTATAAAATTTACCAGTCTCTTGTTTACAATTTTTTCTAAAATTTTAGAGACTATACTCAACAAGGCGATAGGTCTATAGTTTTCCGGCAAGTCTTTGGGACCACTTTTGTAGATAGGGGACACTGCAGCAATTTTCCAGGAATCGGGAAAGACACCTGATTCTAAGCTTAAATTAAAGATGTGCGTAAGTGGCTTGATTATACTTTCTCGGGAATGTATTAGTAATGGAACGGTTAGTTGGTCTGGCCCTGGTGCGCTGTCTATTTTCAAGTTGCGAATTATGTTGGACACTTCTTCTTCGTCGGTCGGGTGCAGATAGAAAGATTGTGAGATAGAGCTTGGAGCTATGTTTGATTCTATTAGTGAGTGGTGAGTGGTTGAAAGTTTGTCTAGAATCTTTGCTGCGTGTTTTTCCCCGACAGAGACGAAGTATCGATTGCAATTGTCAAGTGCTGAAGTTGGAGAAATACTGGACGCAATTAGGTGCGATGATGAATTTTGACGAGTTTTAGTTCCACATATATCTTTTATAACCGTCCAGAGCTTTTTTGGGTTTTTCTGGTTACTTTCAATTTCCTGCCTGTTATGTAAGTTTCTGAGTTTCCGAAGAAGTGTGTACACAAAGTTCCTGTATCTGGTGTAAATTAGTTGTTTTGTGATATTTTCAGGGTCAGCTTTGCATTTAAGATGAAGTTTATCGCGTTGTCTCATGCATCTAATTAAACCAGGAGTGACCCAGGGTTGGATGTTGGCCATTCTGCGACTAATTTTAACATTTTCTGTGTGTTTGTCAGCGGCACGTGAGATAATGTCGTTGAAGTAGTTTACAGCAGTGTTTACACAAGATGAGTTCGTAACCGGATCCCAGTTTGATTTACTGATCTCACCAGCTACAGCGGTCCAGTCAGTTCTGACGCTCCAGCGTTTAGTGTTTTTAGGGCGTTCCGGTTTAATGGGGACACTACACAAGACTAGGTCGTGATCGGTAATGGATAAGCTACAAACGAGACCAAAAGGTATTGCTGGTGATTTTATAAATATGTGGTCAATACAAGCTCCGCATCTTGTTGGGAGAGTAATAGCAGGGGATAAACCGTGTGAGGCCATGAGACAAGCGTAGTTAGATACTTTGTTGTCACTTGGGTCGTTTATGTTTAAGTTAATGTCGCCGGCCACAATTAGTGTTTCTTGGTTTTTAAGATCAAACAGGGTAGTATCAAGGGAATTAAGAAATTGCTCTGTATTTGTAAAAGAGGGAGACCGGTAGATAGCTAGGAGGCTTAATTTGTTGTTGGTTTTTATTAATATACTGTCGGCGTCAGCAAGGTTAGATTCTACAGTAACAATACTGCTCCTCCAAGCTGTTCTTGTGTAGATAACAATTCCCCCGTTTTTATTTACTTGTTTAGTTGTTCTGTATGCACTATATCCCTGTAGGTCCTCTATAATGGAGCCGTCAGATAACCAACACTCAGTGAGCACGATAACGTCGATATTCGAGTCTAACCGATTTAGAGCAATTGCAAAGTCGTCAAAATTTTTCTGATAACTTCTGATATTATATGTTAGCACCTTAATATTGTCTTTGGAAGCATTTAGGATACTCTTGCAGATTTCAAGGGATTCTACTGTGCGACATTCTATATTAAAGGTTTCATCTAGGTCGTTGGATACGCTAAGTAAAGCCATTTTTTTGTGTTATAATATAAAGATGAAAACCGAAACTCAGTGAGGAGATTTTATGTAGAAAGTTTGTTGTTGCAAGAGATTTCATTACTTTTATGTTACAGAAGATTCTTCCATGAGACAAATTATGTGGTGTATAATTGTGTGAGTGCCTTTGTAGGGGAATGTGCGTTGATGTGAGTACTTTATGCGACCTACCCAAATGTCCTTTCTTTGGTATTGTTCGTCGAATTGAGCTCCTTAAGTTCTGAGTTGAGCTCTACGATTACTGACAAATGCTTGCACTGACTGGACAGGTCCACTCAAATCTGTGTGGTTCTTTCCTCAAAAGACCATTTCAGACACTAATCTACATGGTCCTCATATGGCCTGACCAAGATTATGTCTGGACTTTAAAAGAGACTGTGACCTCTGAGTTTGTTTCGGTCTTTCTTCTCAGAGTAGTCAGATAGAAAACGCCGAACTCATCTAGCATTTTTTTTTTATGACGTGTTTGATTGCAGTATCCTATTTACAGAATAAACAATTTCATTTCATTTAATTTCCTCACAATATTTTACTTCACCGTTTTGAAAGTAGTGGTGATGAAATAATTTACACAAAGTGAAGTGCCTGCCTAGGTTCGAATCTACGACCTACAATTCATAAGTCGCGGCCGTTTCTACTGGGTCACCACTGCTCCAAATAGATAGATTCTGTAGATATAGAATTTCTTAAAATCTTCTTATAGATAGATATTCTTGTTACAGATTGTCTGCGGCATCGGTGGGTTAGTGCTGGGAGCAGTCGGCTGGTTGGAAGAGAGACAGAAGCCAGCGCTAGGTCTAGGAGTACCTGCAGGTGCGATCACAGTGTTGGCTGCAGGTAATTTTTTTCTGGTCATCACACTTTGCGATGCCTAGTGATTGCTTATAAGAATATGGTGGTATGACCCCACGCACAATGGTCCACCTGACGGACTAAGTGCGGAAACCAAACCCCCTAACATAGATGGTGGTATGACAAATCGCCATATCAGGAATTCTTATTTTTTTATAATAACACACGCAGGCGCACAGGGCGGGTCTATACGGTGACGTATGGGGAGGTCTATGTCCAGCAGTGGACGTCTTTCGACTGAAATGATGATGATGATTACAACAAAGAGCTTTCTCTTCGTTACTAACTTCAAATTGAGGTTCTGATCCTCCATGTATATACGGCGTTTCCCCGCAGATCATGGCCCATCTTTCATCTTGCCCCGCATGGCTATCACCTGTATGCGTGATGACCTTATGCCTACGTCAGCGAATGGTGTTAGCATTGCTGAGTTCTGGGCCCAACAGATTATATTTGCCATCGACACGCTGAGAAGAAGTTCAAATATTGAACTCGATCACGAGTTTAAGGAAAATTTTAAAAACCAGTAGCTAATAATTGTGTGACAATTTTCTTTCGTAATTAATTATGATAACGATACGATCGTGTTACTATAAAAATGTACGTAGTTGAACGACACTGCTTCAGGGCACTTAAGTTAAAGTTCAAAGCAGTACCAACATTAAGTATGTACACGACACATCATTACTCCAAGCAAACTGGCGTAGATAACATTAAATAAACAGCGTAATGTGGCGTAAAATAAACCAGCCATTTTGTTAACATTAAACCGTTCTTAATTTTACGCGAGAACTTTTCACGATCATTATGTTAATGACATGAGGTTTGTTTTTATGAGCATACATACATACACAAACTCACGCCTTCTTCTCATGGGGGTAGGCAGAAACTACAGAAGGCCACCAGCTACGATCCTTACATATTCCTTTTGCTTCGTTTACGTTCATACATCTATGGTCATACACGTCGCCGTCCCCCGACGCGACGACGCTTGGTTCAAAATATTACCACTTATAATATTACAACTTATATTAAACTTAGGCTAAGTTCACATGTAACGCACATTAACGCGCGTCAACACACGATCAAATTTAAAGAGAGTTCAGAGGCCCTAGTGTGACTTTCTTTTAACCATCTCGACTTTACGCATCGACCGCGTTCGGCGCTCCGATTGGCAGCTAGCCGACCTTCACCAGTGAAGGGCCAATCGGAGCGCCGAGTGCGAAGAAACTCACACTAGGGCCTCAGATGACAAGCGCTAACGCGTGTTGTGAGAGTACTCGTCACTACTCGTCAGTCTGGTTTCAAGGCGTCAACGTGCGATCGCCTGCGTCTAAAGACTTTTTCTCTGAGCGCTGCGTTAATGCGCGCTGACGCGCGTTAACGCGCGCGCATTTAATCGGTTGTTAGGTAAATATCAGGATATCTAGACTAAAATTTTGCCATCTGAAAATAGTCTTAAGGGGCCAATACATTTTATTTTATTAATTTTTAAGGGAGTTTGCTTGAGTCGGGGGTTTTTTAATATTTTAATTTATAATCCGTTCTATTTCTGTAGAATTGGAACGGAGTAAAAGATTCAGTGAAAAATATAAATGGTTCTATTTTATTACGAAAAAAGATTTCTTTGGCACTTGTCATATCACTGCAATATGTCCAGAAATTTAACTAGCTCACGCTTGAAACATTTCAAACTTATGAGCCTGGAAAATTGCCGTATGTTTCTGGATCATCTGTTCCTGTACAAAATAATGAACACTTATATCGATTGTCCGCGGTTGCTGAGTCAAATAAATTTGAAAGTGCCTTACAAACTTGCTCGTGGGTCTAGATATCAGTTGCTCCGCGCCAAGGGCTTTAAAACCAATCTGGGTCATTTTTCCACCATTAACACCATTTTAGCAGATTCGATATTCGAAATCTATCTAAATTAGTAAAATATGTTTTGTTTTGTAACTGTGTTGTAACTGCATTTCCTACTGCTATGTTAAATGCATGCCGTGGCAGCCTTTAATTAAGGCTACACTATAATATGTAAAAATAATATGTGTATTTTAACATGAATTTTTGGTGTATGCTTTGTTGGTTGTCCTTAAATAAATAAATAAATAAATTACCTATAACACAAAATAATTATTAATATTTTTTCTCGAGAGTAAATCCTCAAGGTTATCCTGGGTTATGTCGGACTCCTAACAACTAAAACCCCAGAGTGTTCCTTTCCACCATGCGTCGTGAACTCTTGATCGCTGAATATACATATGCGAGTATATTCAGCGATCAAGAGTTCGCGACGCATGGTGGTGGCTCTGAGTACAAAATCTATGCTATTTTAACGTAAAAAAAATACATCCGAACTAATAACCTCCTTTTTTTGATTTCGGTTAAAAATATTAAATCTCATAAAGGCGTTTCACACATCAAAAAGGCGTTTAGTTTGAATTACGACATTAATTTATATTCAAGGTGTGGCAGATGTTATTTATTATTAGCAATTAGCAAATCTCGGGTTGCAAATTGTTACGAAATTTCAGTTACACTTTCATTTTGAGTACCGAAGTTAAAATTAATAGCTAGGCAGCATTTTGCATCGATTTTAAGCGAAGTTAAGCTCAGTAGATTACCGGTCAAATAATATTAATATATTCTTTATTTCGGACTACACATACAATCCATATAGTGTTAGTAAAAATACGTTGGTATGTAATTAAACCTTTTTTTTATACTTTTACACCTGTGCCTATGGCTTCGTAGTCTTATAAAACCATGTTGTAATCTTGAAAGTATTCATGTTATATTTTGATATTTCCCCGCTGGCAATATTGCAGCAAATTGCTGAGTAAAAAGTAGGATTTTGGACCACCTGAAGCTGAAAAATGTATAGCCAAGGGTGGATCCAGGGGAGGGCACAGGGGCACGTGGCCCCCAAACCGTTTACCTAAGTAAAATAAAACCGAATCGTCCGAATGGACTGGCCTGAATGCATCTCTATCAAGAAATTGCTTCAAAAATTAACGCTGAAGAAGTAGGCTACTATATCTTCATTGAAAAATAATTTATAGCCAGCACACATCTCCAATCTAGCCAGCACATCGATATCCCCTATATTTAATTGGATTATACCCTAGCTGAAAAACCTCTCTTCTCGTCTCCACTTCAGACATCTCCGCACATCTTCGTTTTGGTGGAGCCTGGGCCATTTTTTTTTTTCGGATGCGAAATTATCAAATAACTTCTCCCTCTCTGGGTGGAGCGGGAGGGCGTGTCAGACTCTTACTGACTAAAACCCACCCGTGTTCCTTCCGTTGCCTGTACGTTGCCAGGGGCTACGGTATCCCTTTCGGACTTTACCGCAACCCCGGCAGACAACGGTCCTATCGGACCCCTTCATTTGCTGACATCTCTTTGAGGCGCGCGTGGAACACAACGCGCCGTCGACCCGGGCCTGGTCCTTATCGGACGGCGAGCTACCCATTGCTCACCGTCCGCAAGCCCGCGCCTACGGTTGTACGCCCAGGGCGTCTCCTGCGACGGCTAGGGGCATGAGGGCGCGAAATTTGCCTCTCCCTCACGCGTTCTGCCTCCTTCTTCGCGAGCATTACTGCTTGAAGGAGGTGACGGCCTCCCATGCCCTCTCGCTCCGTACCATGGCCTGAACCAGGGCCGGATGCGAGAGATCCCCGCCACCGATCGCCTCCGGGCGATCCACGCAGTAATGACACCCGGGCGTTTCCTCCCGCCTAAAATGAAACAGGAACCTCCCGAAACAACCATGTCCGGTGAGGACCTGCGTCAGGCGGAAGGTGAGGACGCCGTGGCGCCTCTCTAGCCACTCCTCAAAGAGGGGACTTATCGTCGCAATAGTGGCGTGCTCGTGGAGTCCGGGCCTTAAGTTCCAAAGAGTTTCATGTGTTTTATCTCATTAGTTTAATATCACAATAGATCGAGAAATTTTCAGGAAATATTCTACGATAGTAAGGACAAAGAAAATCTCGTTAGAAGCAGTTCTAGGAAAAATAAAAGAGAAATACTCAATATAACGTGTGAGTGCAAATTGAATTCCTTTCCTAGACAAAGCATAACTTGGAAATAAATAAATAGGAGAAAACGAAGCATTAAATGAAACATATATACTACACTATTAAATTAACAATATTTGTATACATATGATTCGTTTTTATTTTTATTAATTAATTTATCTTTATATAAAGATAAATGTGTCCTCGCGGAGGCGATCGGTGGCGGGGATCTCTCGCGTCCGGCCCTGGTCCAGACCATGGTGCGGACGAGAGGGCATGGGAGGCTGTCACCTCCTTCTGCGAAGCAGTAATGCTCGCGAAGGAGGAGGCAGAACGCGTGGAGTATGGGTAGCTCGCCGTCCGATAAGGACCAGGCCCGGGTCGACGGCGCGTTGTGTTCCACGCGCGCCTCAAAGAGATGTCAGCAGAAGTGAAGGGGTCCGTTAGGACCGATGCCTGCCGGGGTTGCGGGAAAGTCCGAAAGGGACCGTGGCCCCTAGCAACGTACAGGCAACGGAAGGAACACGGGTGGGTTTTAGTCAGTAAGAGTCTGACACGCCCTTCCGCTCCACCCAGAGCGGGAGAAGTTATTTGATAATTTCCCAAACAAAAAAAAAATATATTAATTAATAAAAATAAAAACGTATTTTAAACGAAATGTCGTGATTCCTATTACAGCTGTAACAAATCTGAATAGTTATCACGTCCACAAAAGCCACTAATAACGAGTTGAAATTAAATTGAAGGTATATAATGTCAAATAGCAGGGTGATTATGTCAAGGAAGAATGTAAAAAATATAAACATGGTAATTGACTCACTCGCAGTTAATAGACTCTTACATAATTTGCCGTTAATGAGGTACCAGGGAACCTACATTTGCAGAAGCAATTATTGCCAAACTTCCTTGTCTTCAACGTAGTCTTTAATTTTATAAAATGCTTTCTTGATAAGGACGCGTTTATTATGGGTTTTGAACTTCTCATCGCTAAATTCTGTAACCGACTTAGGCAACTTCTTATAAAAGCGGATACTGTTTATAAGAAATGACTTGCTTGTTTTAGTTAATCTAAATTTGGGTATCACAATTTCATGTCTACTACGTGTATTGATATTATGGAAATCGCTTCTTATTTTAAAAAGTTTTTGCGAACATACAAAATACTTTCAAGATATAAAGAGAAGTTAGAGTCGGTATATAATTTTTTTTTAATTTGCACATTTTAAATGTAGGTTTTTCTTAGCGAATACAGCATTATAAACCGTGAAATTAAAATCTGATGTATATTTTAACAAGATTTAGTATATTTTAAAATCCAAGCTTTTTTTTTTCTCGGTTACAAATATTCATAAAAGATTGGAAACTACGTATAGCGATAAGACCCCAGGGGCGGCAGTCTCGACATAGATAGCGATCGCTATACGACCGAATTCGGTCGCAAAGTCCTAATAGCGTCCCTAGATGCGCGCGACGTGCTTGACAAGCACGAAAAAATCCCGTACTGCGTAGCGATCTCGTATCTATGTCGAGACTGCCGCCCCAGGAAACACTATTTTACTTCGTTTTACAGTGTTTTATAACACGGTTTTAAACCTAATGCCGTTGACCGTCCGCTATGGTTAACTTTAGCGCAAACGCAATGCCGGTGACCCTCCCCCCTCCCGGAGGGTTCACTTCCAATATGTCTGGCGGCATGGTTTATGAATTATATGAAAAGTGGGTGGAGTCGAAAGTGTTAAAGCTTTGTGCAGACTAGCGCGACGCGACAGCGCGACGCGACACCGGTTATTGTTATACCGTGAAGTTTTTTTGGAAATTGTATTGTTCGAGTCGCGTCGCGCCGTCGCGTCGCGCTGGTCTGTACGAGCCTTTAAGGCTTGCGGTAGGAGTTGACTAGTAGAAATCGTCACGTAACAAAAAGGGGTCATGCCCGAAAAAGTCAGATTCAATGTCTCAAGTTTCAAGTGTCAAAAGTTTTTTTTCAGAGCCATAATAGTATAGGTTTTTAGCTTCTAAAAACTTACACTAGATGGCTCTGTATTAGTACATACTATACAGCTAAATGAACTTCGTTCCAACTGGGTGTTCTAGAACACTTTTTTTTGAGGATTTATACATCGATGTTAAGATAACAAAACTGTATAAATACTGTTAAAGGTGCACAAAAAAATTTAACCAGCATAATTATGCTCAAAGCTTTAAGCAGTTTTAAGCATAATTATGCTGGTAAATTTTTTTTGTGCACCTTTAACAGTTTATAATCAAGGAGTTGGTTATTAAATTAAGGACCCCTCACTAGTTAGTTTTTAAGCTCAGGAACATGAAAAAGTTCTTCTATATGCAGGTTCAATTATTTCCAGTAAGCCAAAAGCTCCCCATAACACATTCACACACATTCACTTCTTCTTTCGAGGGCACGTCTTTTGATTTAAAAGAGTGTCCGTGGAGTTTCTTGCCCGTTCTTCTCCATAGGAACCTACTACGCTTTGGAATGGGCAACTAGCTTCATCTTTCTGACTGACCGACCCATTTTATTCAAAAGCGCCTGTAATTGCTTTATTTGAAATAAATGTTTTGAGTCTGGGTGCAAGTAATGACTAGCGCAGTAGGTGGCCATTTCCATTACTAACATCAGCCACTATTTCCAGCCACATCAATATACTACAGCCGAGGCTTCGGTGGCTGGGTGTCTGCCAGATCCAGAGCGACCAGGAGCTGGGGTGCTCCATGGAGAGCCCTTGGGCCTTCGCCCTGTGCTGCAGTGCCTCTGACAATGCTGTGGACGGCGGCTATAGGAGCCCACGTGGCGATGCTGGCCTTTTGTGTCAGGTCGCTGATGAATATTGGGTGAGTAAATGCTAGAATCATGTTTTAAAAAGCAACATTAATAAAAAAACCGGCCAAGTGTGAGCTAGACTCGCACACGAAGGGTTCCGTACCACCGTACAATATTTAGCAAAAACGCCGATAAAAACACATTTCCTTGTCATAATGGTCCCTTTAATTTTTAACTTTATTTTATTTTTATTATTATTGTTATAGCGGCAATACAAATACACAATCTGTGAAAATTTCAACTGTCTACCTATTGCGGTTCGTGAGATACAGTCCACTGACAGACAGACGGACGGACGGACAGCGGAGGCTTCGTAATAGGGTTCCGTTTGGCACTTTTCGGGTACGGAACCCTAAAAACAGTGTCGTTTTTATGAAATTTCTTGCTCAATGAAGCTAGTTATATACATCTTGTTTAAGTTTATGAATTCCAATATTTCTTTGCTTTATCGGAATGGTTAATTGTGTAGCAAAATTCTTAGGATACTTTACATAAACAAAATTGAAGTTTAAGGTCGGACAGTCAAACCTACAGAGGGTCAAAGGTCAGTAAGTACCTACGTGTTATTTTTATAGTGTCTAATATTCGAGTTTTCTAGATGAACTAGCGCCTCAAGGCAATGTTATCTTGATAGAAAATTTCCAACCCAGCTCAGCAACTCACCGCCTTCTGTTTGACATGTCTTTGACAAGTTTCCAAAACTTGTTCAAGAGCGATGTATCTTGTAGAATTAATGGCTTTCTTAAACATTTCCTTCGGCCTCGAAACTCCACTTAGGCTACATAATATAGGTATCATAATTGAAACAGGCGTTGTTGATAATTATGTTTTCCTGCTTTAATGTACTTAAATAAAAAAATCTTCGGGAAAAGAAACGTAATGATTTATTTTAAAATAACGATTTTCTGTCTGACCGTACAAATCACCGTAATCGGGAGTGAAATATCGGGTATTATTATTCGGACTCAGTTGACTCGGGCCGAGCTGTCACTGACCCAAAACTTCCATGGTATGTTGGCAACAATAATAGGGTGTTTTTAGAAAACCATCTCAAATGGTCTAGTCCTATCTATACTAAAATAATAAAGCTGAAGAGTTTTTTTAATATCTCTGGAACTACGTAGGTTATAGGCTATTTAATGCGATGCGATGTAATGCGACGCTGGAAGTCGGGGGCAGACGGAGTTTTATAAAAATGTGTCTGTTGTTTTTAGTACAAGTATAATAATATTATTTATCTTACGACTTTCACATGAACGAAGTCGCAGGCAGAAGCCAAAATTATACCTAAATAGTAGAGAGATTAGAGATTAGTAATAGAGATAGTAGAGAGAATAAGAGTATAGTAATAGAGTAGTATTTTGTTTTAATCTTCATAATTTTTAGTATTACTTATTAAAAATCAACAAATAAATTCGAATAACTAAAGAAAATACTTTATTTATTATTTAATACGTATAATTATTATATATATAATACGTAATATAAATTATTAACACAATTAACTATTTACACTAGGTCCTAAATTAAAAGACTAACTAACTAACTAAGATAAGATAAGATAATTTATTTTGCAAATACGGGTACAAGTCAAGGTGTTACATAATATAAATACAGAACAGCCATATTTTGCCAATTACAAGGCATGCAAAAGTATAGAGA
The DNA here is from genome assembly GCA_949128155.2 of Xanthia icteritia. Classification (NCBI taxonomy): domain Eukaryota; kingdom Metazoa; phylum Arthropoda; class Insecta; order Lepidoptera; family Noctuidae; genus Xanthia; species Xanthia icteritia. Next base: position 4,876,064 of record OX421942.2, on the reverse strand, counting down.
TTAGGTAAAAATTTAAATACATAGTTGACTATACAAATAAATACAAAAAACAAACAGACACTTAGGCATCGAAGTATTCGCCCGCATCGCTGTCATCTGGAAACGTGCCCAGAAGACTGGCAACATTGCCACGTTGAATGGCAATGCTAATTCTTTGGCCAAAGAACAAGCCAGCGCCTAGTCACGTGAAGTGTCGACTAAAGTACTGCGTAAAACTATCTCCGTGGGACACGCACGTTACGTCACAGATAATAAACAAAATTGTCAGTCTGGAATCTGTCAGATAGAACACTGAAACATTGTTTGTATACTCCCTTGTGACGTCTTTTGAGATTCAGAAGACGCTCCATTATTGGTTGAATTATTCGACCAATAATATACCGTTTTGCAGTCACGTGAGCGAAGATGAAAAACATGCTTTTTATTTTGTATTTTAATAGTGCCCGGGCGACCGAGCTCTGCTCGGGTGAAAATAGTGAAAACATATTTTACCAGATATGAGACCTAGCTAGATCGATTTTTTGCCCCCGTAAACCCCTATATTGCAACTTTCATCGAAATCGTTAGAGCCGTTTTCGAGAACGTGATTACAAATATATCCTATAAACAACTATTGCTCATTTAATAGTCTAGGATTTATATAAAATACAAAATATACAACTCAGCATGTTGAAATAATGTATGATTACATTAGCACAGTCCATATTTTTAATACATTCAAATACATACCCTTTTATTGTAGTCAAAAAGGGTCGAGTAGTCACTGTTGCAGTTGATTCTTATCCTGACGTAATCGCAATTATCGGAATATCAGATTTTATGCGACCACGGATTTATTACACGCGGGAAATTATACAGCAAAATACTTAACTACAAATTCGTTTGTAGTAATCATGATCAAATTACGGTTGTAAAAATACCCTTAACGAAACCGAAAGTCACTTCTTAAAGTCAGTTCTATCCCTTATTATGTTTTTTTTTCTGGTTCTGGACCATTCCTGGGAACCTTTTGGTTACGGAGATATTGAAGGTCAAAATTCAACCCGGGTCGACGGCGTGTTGTTTTCCACGCGCGCCTCAAAGAGATGTCAGCAACTGAAGGGGTCCGATAGGACTGATGCCTGCGAGGGTTGCGGGAAAGTCCGAAAGGGATACCGTGGCCCCTGGCAACGTACAGGCAACTGAAGGAACACGGTTGGGTTTTAGTCAGTAAGAGTCTGACAAGGCCCTCCCGCTCCGCCCAGAGCGGGATAAGTTATTTGATAATTTCCCAGCCAAAAAAAAAAAAAAACAAAATTCCAACTCTTTTAGATGTTTTTTTACGATGATTTATCCGATCCCTGTACCGTTGCATGCACCGATATGCACAATGTTTTGCGTGCGTAACATTGCGCTCTATCGTAAAGAGTGAATTTACACACCAAAAATTTTAGTCGTTTCCCAGGAATTATTTATGCACAAAGCTACTTACTTTGATGTACAAAATGCGTAGATGAGGGCTTCGTGAAGGGTATTGTTACAGCCTGTATAATCGGACACTGTCAAACAATGTTCATACTATATCACATAGCCTAAATAACCCTCAAAACCCTAAAAAGCCTAAAAACCCTAAAAAAAAAAAAAAGGGTACTATAAAATTTCAGATTATTTAGAAGATAAAAAAGCGTGGGATTGAGCTGCTCGCTCTGCTAAGCTTTGTGATAAAACTATAAAATTTGACATTTTAATTATTATGTAAATCATTAAAAATACCAGTTTTTTATATACATATTGACATTGTTGAAATTTATATACAAAATAACATGATTACTTTGTAAAGTATTATATTGTTTTAATTATTGTGAATGTGAGGACTATGTGGATATTTTATTTTTATTGTTTTTCCTTTCTTTAATTTTTTCTTTCTCAGTTAGTTTAAATGATGGTCTGGCAGTTTGAGTACTTTATGCGACCTACCCAAATGTCCTTTCTTTGGTATTGTTCGTCGAGTTGAGCTCCTTAAGTTCTGAGTTGAGCTCTACGATTACTGACAAATGCTTGCACTGACTGGACAGGTCCACTCAAATCTGTGTGGTTCTTTCCTCAAAAGACCATTTCAGACACTAATCTACATGGTCCTCATATGGCCTGACCAAGATTATGTCTGGACTTTAAAAGAGACTGTGACCTCTGAGTTTGTTTCGGTCTTTCTTCTCAGAGTAGTCAGATAGGAAACGCCGAACTCATCTAGCATTTTCTTCTTATTTTTTTTTTAATATGACGTGTAAAAGTGATTGCAATATCCTATTTACAGAATAAACAATTTCATTTCATTTCATTTCATTTCCTCCACCCTAGTCGGGTAAATAGGTCCCTCCCGTGTTTGTAAAATGCAAAGGTTTTCGCAAACATCGGCTGAGTGAATATAGTTTATAAATTCGTATTTCCGAGCTTCTGAAACTCGCCACGAACTTGACATTATTAAACGTCCAGAAATATAATGTAGGTAGGTATGTTGTGGTCTTTCAACCCACTTAGTCCTTATGTCTTTATGGTTACTAAACAAAAATGTACAAGACACAAATCTCATAATTAATAGAACTTTAACATTATTCCCACTAATTATAGTATTTTTTGGTAAGCTATATTTGAATTTCTTTTCTAAAATTAATTTCAATGTTAACCCAATAAAAGTGGTCCTTTCGTTTCGATATCTTTTTTTCACTAAATTGAACTAGGAAAGTTATCTTTCTGTTGATTTATATACAAGGTGACTATACACGGTGTTCCTCCTAATATGCCATAACTCCTATGCCTAATGAGACCATGTCAAAGAATCAACTGGCATATCAATTATTTTTCAAATATATTTTTATTTCCCTTTTTTTTCATTTTTCGGTCAAAATAATTCGACAAAGACACGATTATTTATATAAAACACCCTTACGTGAAATATAAAATACAAAAATAAACATTAAATTCAGACTAGTTTTGCTCATTAAAAAAAAATTGAAATAATTGATATACCAGTTAATTCTTCGACATGGTCTCATTAATACCTTAGGTTATGGGATATCAAAAGGAACACGTTGAATACATTACTACATAATGTGATAATAATACGTTATATTCAGTACCTATCTACACGCGTGATTGATCCAAAAAACCGGCATAGTCTGTTGGTCCTTTTGTCCAACTTTTTCGTGCCTCAAAGGACCAGTGAACAATGCATATTTTCGCACAATAGCGGCCGCCTATTGCGCGCCGTCATTTTAATCCAGTTATCACGCACATTCTGATGTTCTTTTATCTCTAAAAATCAAAAAATTGTAGCGATTAACTCAGCACGCATTTCTAACTTTGTCGGCAACGCTCTCGTTGCCAACAAAGTTAATCGCATTTGAATGCTTTTAGAAACGCTAAACAGTCCACTTTATAAAACTAAAAAAGCTAGTTTTTAGTATCCAGATATTTTCACGTAGGTATTTATAGAAGTGACAAAGATGCTTTTAAAATATTATTCATTTCTAAAATCAAAATCAAAAGTAATTTATTCAAACTAGGCTGAGTCAACACTTAACGAACGTCATAATTACATAAGACAGTCCCCCAGAGCTTTAGCTGGGACGAAATAGTGACGCAACAAACCCCCCAGCAGTACAGCTGTCTCTTCAGTTATAGCAACTTAATTCTATACAAATGTATGCAAATACACAAACATTACGCAACACAAAACATTAAATTAAAGGAAGTGCCTCAGCTGCCAGCGCTGTGTCCTGAATTGGCTGCCAGGACCGGTTGCTGAATTAGCTGCCAGCACCGGTTGCTGAATTAGCTGCCAGTACCGGTTGCTGAATTAGCTTCCAGCGCAGGTTGCTGAACTGGCTGCCGGCGCTGACTTTGGAAAAATAAAACGGAAAATCTCGTTGGCAATTTCGCATAAGTATGGAATAGATAGGCGGGGTAAGCAGCATAATGAAAAAAAACACGAATTATAGCATTTTTTTCCATTAATATATTTTCATAATCAATAATTTCCATATTCCAGTAAATATCAAGTACTACCCGGAACCGAAACAGTTAGATAAGGTTAAATATTTTTACTTGCAAAATAAGGTTAGGTTAGGTTATAACTGGGACTATCTACGCATGAGCCGAGTAAGCGAAAAAACGACTATAATATATAGAAAAAATATTTTAGTTATGGTTAGTTAGTTGGGGTTCTGAATACTGGATGGGATCCATAAACGGCGCACCGCCGCTGGTAGGAGCTGGCCCCGGCAGCCGATGTTTTGAATCTCCGCTGCCGGCAATAATGTACTGCCGGTTTCCAACGTTGTCGTTATTTTAGGGTGCCGGTGGCGGCGCCCCGGTAGCGGAGGCACTCCCTAAATTAATTATTTGCCATATATCAGCAAGCACACGCCATACACCAAAAAAAGTTCTAAATAAGAGTGGATACCTAAAATCACGACCGAAAAGTTATTTTGTTGAAATAAAACAAATTGAAGAAAACTTTGATTCCTGTAACCTAAAATAAGTAACAGTAACAGTAACCTAAAATAAGAGATTATACAAGAACAACAGTCAGATTAATTCAACAAATAATAGTTAGGAATTATAAAGTCATTATCAAACCGTGGCACATCTGCTACCTCTGAGCTTGAATTTGAATAACCACCATTTTAATAAAAATTCTACGAAGCAAATAATTTCGGTCTCATTTTTGTTAGAATTAAAATGAAGTTTTTTATTTAATTTTGCCGTACCTTAACGAGGACAAATAAAACTGTCGCTACTTACCTTTATCAAATCTAGTCCCTAGTCTGTATTTGAAACGTTTGTAACATTACAACATAGTAAAGTTAAGAATAAATGAAAATGTTACAATATTTTGATTTAAAAGAGTCTCAGATTAAATTCTGATTTAATCTGACAAACTTAGCTTGTTGCTTATAAATACTAGGATGTGACATAGGACGCATACCAAGCAAGACATCTAACACGTCATAGGAATTACTGAATGTCCTTATAAAAATAGTGACATATTGTAAAGTAACGGAGAAAAAAAAAAGAAAAAAAGAGTGTCCATGGAGTTTCTTGCCCGTTATTGTCCATAGGAACCTACTACGCTTTGGAATGGGCAACTAGCTTCATCTTTCTGACTGACCGACTCCTTGACAATTTAAAAGTGCCTAATTGGTTTTGAAAATTTATTTCAAATAATAATATTTATTTAAATTAGGCACTTTTAATGGCTTTGAGTTTGTTTTCAGCACAATATTTAATTTGTTTTAATGAAGAAGGAAATTGTATTGTTGGTAATAAAATTAAAATGCAGACAATCCTATAAATTCCACGGTTATTTAAAAAACGAGAACCTTTCTCTAACTTCAAAATCAATTCCCGTACATAAACAACGTTCAAATTAAAGTCGCAGCCCCGTCTCAGCGACATTCAATGCCAAAATCTTGTCAAAAATTTAGGTAAATTGGAAAAAAAATGAAAGATTGAGAAATTGCCTGTATGGCCTTGTTGATAACAAAAACTTGGAAAACATACACAGAATATTCTAGAAAAATATTCTTTTCAGATGCGGCAGCACTACTTGCATAGGCGTGGCTAGTGCCCAGTTGACCGTCTCCATCTCGACCCTGGCTGCAGCAGTGTTTATGTTCCAGCTGGATTTGAGATTCGATGCGTCCCTCTCGCCGCCTCCGAGGCAGTCAGACACGCATATTTGTACTGCAGTTTCTATGGTATGTATGAAGATATTATAAGTAATAAAAAGAGGTGGATAGATTTTACGCGACACGTTAAAACTTAGCTAGTTTGCAAACCTGAACAGTATCGAGCCCATGTCAACCGAAGCGTACTGTGAAGCAACGTAATATGATTGTCTCTTTTTCGCTCCCGATAATTACGACATGGCAGTCCCATTTCTACTGCCGGGGCTACACTGTCGCGTAATCGCGAATTTTATTTCGCGCGCTCTCTGTTGCTCAGCGAGACGTCGAGCGGTGTGCGAGAGAGACCGCGCGAAGTTTAGCTCGCGATAACGCGACAATGTAGCCCCAGCATAAATGTGAATATTTTGAAGATCGAATATTGCGTAGGAAACAGTATCTAGGTACTTATTTTTACTTATGCTGGGGCCACATTGTCGCGATAAGGCTAACTAAACTTCGCGCGCTTTCTCTCGCACACAGCTGATAACGCGACAATGTAGCCCCAGCATTATAAAATAATTGTATGTATGTGTCAAATGTATCACAGTAGCACCGATTAAATAGTGCAAATTGGAAGTCAACTGAAGGCTTTTGGTCACAAGTAGGATAGGTCAGGGAAACTTAGCACAAAGGCGCTAGAATGAAAATTCAAACGATTTTTTAATCGAAAATGCAACTATACTGCAGCATTTTGCTTTATTTTTTGCGAGAAGCACAATAAACATCACTCATAGATACGAATAAAGTCTTAAAATTATGTAAATAGTATGTGTGAAATGAAAATTTTCAATTTTAAAATTGTTCGAATTTACGTTACGGTAACTCCGCGCGTTCGTCGCTCGCCGCTCCATTCATGCTACCTAGGTATGTTATCTGGGTATAACTCGATTTTTCCAACTATGCGATTGGAACTGTCAAAGTCATAGTTTGTCAGTATTGAATTTACCCGCCCGCTTACCTCCTCAGCGCCCCGCCCGACACAGTTCGGCCGTCGAGAGAATTCGTTCTTGACACCTGTCAGTTCCATACTAACGAATATGTGTTTTGCAAATTTGATCCTTATTACAACTAGAAATTTTCCAACGAACAGGTGTCAGGAACGCATTCTCTTGACGGCCGGACTGTAGTACAGTCTACACAACTCGTGTCGTCTGCACAGTTTTGTCATATTATTTGTTAAGAGGGAACAGGGCCTGCGATTCTCCATACAAATGTATTTTCCTTTTTTCTTCCTGAATAATGCCTCTAGCAATCATTTTTTTTTTCATAAAATCAAGTTTTGCTGTAGACACGTCCCTTTTATTTCCTTTTTTTCAGCAACTTATAAAGAAAATATGTCCCTCCAAAAAAAAATGCCTCATATTTACCACCGCGATTAGAGGACTAAAAGGCTACCAGACAAATTCGAAAAGTTTTTAACATAAAAGATAAATGATAGAAACTTAGACTACCTCTACCGACTCAATGTAAAAAATAATTGAATCGGCTTAGATTTCGAGAAGAAAAAAGGGGAATACGAAACGTCGATCTCGTAATTTTTTTTTTTGTGATATAATCGGTCTGAGCTGCAGCTGTCCCTATCCCACTCTGAGACTTGAGAGACTTGAGGAAACACGATGGCAATAGTTTCTTCAAACACCAATTTTTCATATTCCTCGCAGGCCCTGTTAAGTTATTATTGTATATACATACACTAATATTTTGGCGTAGAAAAATCGGGTTATATACCCAATGTCAAGATCAGTCAAGTAGAACTACGCCAACGCCTCATGAACGATGAGAGCTAGTTGGAAGTCAATTATGAGAAAAAATTAAGTATAAAAGCTCCATTCGTAAGTAAACAAGACGAACACTTCTTGCATAACTTACTTCTGTATTAGCTTTAAAAAATACCTATTCAAAAAGAAGTAAAAAGTACCAAGGATTTGGCATAAATATTACCAAAAGTAATAAAAGAGTAGGTAGGTATTCCTCTGAGCATTTTTATCAAAAAATGTCTTTGCTCAGCTAATTTAACAAAGTCGACGGAAGCAAACAGGATGAGCGAAATTTTACCTTCTAGCGATAAAACGAATTCAGCCGAAAATGTTTTATATTAAAATTATTATGTAAGAAATGTGACATAGCAGTAAGTTCACGTTGCGTTCCCGGAAGAAAGACAGGTGTACACAGGACAGTATTGGATTATAGGCCCTTGAACTGAAATAAGCAAACATTTCATCCTTAATACGAAAAGTTTTTATTTACAGAAAATCCTTATTTAATGACTTTTGATACCTTGCATACATTTTCATATAACCTAATACAAAAATAGGAATTCGATAAAATCGTTATTGAGGCTAGGTGCAATAATATTACTGAATAGTTGAGTAGGTACTAAACTATTTAGTAATATTATTAACTGGGTCAGAACTTCAATAAATTCTGGGGTTTTTAAAAAGTTAGTTACTGCAAACTCTATAATTTGATTTTCTCTGTAGGTAATTAAATGTCGATTACTTTGCCGACCACCCGGACAAATTCCTCTGAAAGTACTAGGCGCACTTAGAACGCAGATGATCCATCGAATCGGGAATAAAAAAAGCATTCCTACTGCTATATTGTGGAACACAGTATATTTTGCGTAGTAAGCGTATCACCACCGAACAAAGCTATGTAAATCACAGCGTAGAGGAACTGAGATGGGATATTTGCATGACTTTTATATTTAGATGAAGCTATAGAATTCGAGTGATTGCTGCACTAGTTGCAATAGTATTGATTTGTCAAACATGGTAACAGGTAAGATACGGAATTAAAACGTACGCAAAATACGCGCTTGGACGTGGAGATACCAGCCCCAATACAATAACATACAAGACAGAATTAAAAAACCTTTATCAAGTCATGTTACAAGTAATTTCATTGAAAATATTTTTGCATTTTACCGTAATTTCTAGTCTCACTCGCCATAAAATATTGAGAATCTTTTTTCTCAAACTTCATAGAATATTTTAAGAATAACGTATGAGCAGAGAATTACAAAATCCTAAACATTCCCTAAGGACCAAATGTTACAGACGTACAAAAAGACCACTATTTTTAAAACTAAAAATAAATTATTAGTATACAAAACAACTGCAGATAACAATACTCTGGAGTCCATTACATTCAAATTCAGGATAGCAGCTTTAATGCAAGAGACCAATGTACTAGGAACTTAGGACTCCCTAGAGATATAAACGAACCAGTAGATACACTGCCAAATTGTCAAGTAAGTTGACTAACACTGCCTGCAAATACTCGTATACATATTATTATTGGACTTACACTATTTTATTTATTCAAACTTTATGCATACGCGGACTTAAGGCCTGAGGTATTCTGTACAAGTAAACCTAATGGCAATATCTATTAATTGACCAGTTTATTTATGGTAGATCATTTCATTAAACTCTGTTCAAGTTTTAATTATTAATGTTGCCAGCACCTGTCCGGATACCATGAACAGGCCCATTACCATATCGAGTCTGACATTTGTCAAATCTCTATTGTAATATGTATCATCATACATTCTTCTCCATACAAAACTTCCTTTCGGAAGGGGCGACTAGAATCAAATATGCCTAATATTTGAACGTCAAAATTTACAAAAAAAAAAAAAAAAATATTCTTTGATTTTTGAGTCTTTTTTCATCTGTACACAAAAGAAAAACCAATGCGTTCTCAATTTAGAACTCTCTTGAGTGCCAATCAACTATATTGCTAAAAGCTCATCAATTAATTAACTTACAGGTCCCTCTGACGTCAGTGGCAATCAACAGCGGTAACAGTGACGCAGCAGATTCAGGTGGAAGTCCCCTGGGCAAAGAGAAGGAACCCCCGCCCCTCGAACCCCCCACCTGATGTAGTGACGCCGCTTGAACGAATGGACTGACGTTTTGAGTGACATGATCTTTCTACAGACTGAAAATACTGAGTGACTTTCATACTTACTATAATTATGTAGATTCTACTATAAGTCATACCGTTTTTTGGAGCTTCAATTGTTTTTTTTTATTATATAAAAAAAGTTTTGTTCGTGATTAGAATTTTAATAAGGCCGAAGCCACACCGCTAGGAGCTTCGTTTGTGCCACTATTGGTGATTAGCGTAGCTCGGACAAGTGACAAATCATAGTCTGTTCAAAAGTATCTGTGTAAACAAATTAATTAAATTGGGTGGTTTGATTTGATTATTTAAATATTTAAACCTATACCTACTCTTATTTTAAATAAGTATCCTTAAAAATGGTTTTTCATTTGAACACTGAGTATAACTTTACAATCTCAATTTTCGTCGAAGATTTTTCAATATTACAATTAATAAAAATATTAAAATGAATATTGTTAGAAAAACTGGCAGTGACAAATTTCCCTTTAGAGTTGCGTAAGAATTTAGTCTGGCCCCTAATTGCGTAACATAAGATCAATCACAATCTGAATCGTTTTGAAGAATATTGCTAATCCATAGGTTCATAATTATGTTCGAATTTGTCTGTTCAACAACGTAAATAACGGAATGAATGTTGTTGAACTGTCAAAATGAAACAGATTGTGATTGACGCAATTAGGATTCTGAACAGGGTTTGTTTACTCTTTTATCAGATAGTTTTGGAAGCAACTATAGTCATGCAGCGTGGCACCAAGCGTCAGTGTGACCATTGCAACGGTAAAGCTATGAGTTGGTTTGCTAAGAACATGACACGCAACGTAGCACTAAACACAAAGAACGAGACCTACAAAAGTCACTTGGCTTCACATGTTTCCGTCTCTGTCTTGCACTTGTTTTTTGACAGTTGTGCGACAGTGACAGGGAAACACTTAGCCAAAGTACTTATATTCTGACTAACGTTTATAGATCTAGGCATTAGTGAAGCAGAGCAGTTGTGTGGCTTCGACTTAAAGTTTCATCTAACTGTCTATAAAGATATTGAAAGTAATGTCCTGATTTGAAAAAATCCCGATCCTCTTCAATCCTCAATTTAGGAAATATTTCCTCAATTGGGCGGAAGTTTTTAATTGGATTTACCCTTTAACTTTCCTTGGGCTTTTTTATGCAAAGCGCTTTTACTACTCTGTCTTAACGTACGGTAAAAAAATAAAAATTAATTCCAAGGTCTTTATGAAAGTTGTGTGTTGATTCAATTCAAGAGGATTCTTAAGTAGATTTGTTGTATAAAAACCTTTTTCTTTGCATTCTTATAACTTTCATTTGCCACACTTTCGAAAATAATCCAAATTATTGCTAATAAATTAATAATAATATTATAAAATCAATTAATAATAATATTATTAAATTAAATTAATTATAATATTATTAAATTATTAATAATATTATTGTTAATAATATCTCCCACAATTAGTCATAATGCTTGGAAAATAATTGTAAGAAGATTTACCTATGATTTTGAATTTCTCAATTCTAAATGAGGTACAATGGTAATAATTATTAATTATCTTCGTTAATATTAAAATCGACAATGTCAATTGAAGCTTTCATCGGTTTAAATTTTGACCTCAATACCAGACATTGCGTTGCGTATTGCCAACATAACTTACAGTGTATTACGAGAATTATATAGAACAGATTTATAGGCACTTTTGGTTAACGAAAGAATCTCTTATTTCTATATCTGTGTGTCTATAATGTATTGTGTGTCTATAATGTATTCCATTGATCTCTTTGCCGGAGGAATACTTAACGTTCTAGAGTGGAATAGTGATAGACATTTTTATTATTTCGGCTATTTTTATATTATATAATACTTGTGTCCTGACCGTTTCGATCTTCAATTCACCTTCACAAGGCCGTCCTGTTATCACCACTTTTATATTAATTGGTTGATGTAATTTATGTGACTTATTTATGCAAATCATGGTCTAACATTTCTATGCTAAGGGAATTACTATTTTTATGTGACATTTATGTTTCAATTACAATTTAGTCTTTAGCTATAAGTTTATTATTCAAGGCTATTTTAATTTACTTAAGTGCTAACTACTTTGGAAGGTACGGGCACACCTCTATTTTAATTAAATGCAATTCTCTAGCTGCCGTCCTATTAACTTAACTTAAGTAAGTAAGTTGTTGATAACAGCTATTTCTTGATAAATGATTATTGTATATTGCAATATATATGCAAATATGTGCCGTTGAATAAGGCTCTTTAAAATTCGTGGGTTTAACTGGAATTCATCGCAGAAATCGGGAATTAATATTTTAAAAATATTATTAAAATTAATAAATAAATATTTAAAAAAATATATAAAAAATAATATTAAAATTAATATTTTTTAAATATTAATTGAAACCTTATGAAAGGCATCTTTTTCCAACTATTTATGTTGGATATGGCTTCCTCTCAATCCAACATATTATATTATTTTGTTTTGTCACAAAATAAAAAGAAAAATCTTCTAATAATATCTATTTTCTGCACAACTTTAAGCGGTAAAGTGTGTCGTTCTGCACTTTATAGAACTTAGAAAGATCAACATTGTGTTAGCACTGAACTTTATTTATTTAACCTAACCTTACCTATTTACCTAACGATACTTGGCTGTTAGAAAGTGCACACAATTGAGGACTTTTTTTGTGGAAACTTTTAACTTCGCTTTTTCAGACTTTTATGTGCATTGGAATCTGTATTTAATTGCTTTATTTTATTATCAATATTGCTTTATACAATATGTAACCGATCCGAAAGAGGCACATAGGTACTGCAATAACATTACCAAAAAGTATTTTTTAAAATAAAAATGTTATTGCTATAAAATTAACATTTTTAGTACCAAAATTACCCCAAAACAGAAAATTTTCAACACGGGTCATAAGTTATGACTTGTATACACCTGCTTAACAACGGCCGCCCGCGTCCCATGTAATAACCCGGTAATATACCCCATTGACAAAAAAATGTGGCGATTTTTTTTTTAACTTTTCACATAAATAGACTCTCAAGTACGATACCTAACAAAACCCTCACGGATCGGACAGGTTTTTTTTTTTTACATGTTGTATGTATATTTTCGTTTAGTAAGTGTTTAACCCTCTAGATTTACAGTAAGGATCGTAGCAGGTGGCGTTCTGTAGTTGCTGCCTACCCCCATGGGAAGGAAGCGTGAGTTTATGTAAATACAAAAAGTCCAAAATGTGTTAAACTCAAACTCAAACTCAACTCAAACTCAAACTCAAAGCATTTATTTCAAATAAACCAATTACAGGCACTTTTGAATAGTCAAGGGGTCGGTCAGTCAGAAATATGAAGCTAGTCGCCCATTCCAAAGCGTAGTAGGTACCTATGGAGAAGAACGGGCAAGAAACTCCACGGACACTCTTTTAAATAAAATAAGATGGTTACATAATATTGGTTACATCATTCAAGTTGAAGTTATACATGTGAGAACGATGCAAAACATTAAAAGCGTCCGTTAGAAATAAAAATATAAATTAAATTAAAATCGCCGTGGCAGCTAAGAGATGACCAGTCCCTACTGACGGCGCCCGTTCACGAACATGACGCATGGATTAGCACCATTCAGCTCAACCATTTTGAAGGGAGCTAAATGATCCAACACACACGCCACCGCCAGCGAGACATTAGAGTGAGCATGACATACTCTCAGCCGCCAGGGCACATTCAAGTCAATGAAAGACATACTCAGTACCTAAATGGTAGCTTTATAGTCGGTACATGGTGCCCACACGTGTGCCATGCAATTATACAATGCTAAGACATTGAATTTATACAATGCAAAAATAGTTTTTAAAATCTTCAGCAGCTCCAACGGTATTTTCAAATGCTATTCAATTAGTTTATGCTTGTGGAGCAGGACCAGCGTTGAGCCAAGCATTTTTATCAGCGATGTAATCCCCCAACTTATAATATGCTTGGCTGCATAGTGTGCGTTTAATATAAGATTTAAATTTCGTTTCATTCAATTGAAGTATGTGGGGAGGTATTTTATTGTAACATTTTAAACAGTACCCCATGAAAGATGAGTCCACTTTTGCCAACCTGAAACCCGGTTGAACTAATTGGTCCCTATTCCTAGTGATATAATTGTGTTTTGCACCTCTTTTACTAAAAAGATGTAGATTTTTCCTTACGTACATGATGTTTTCATAAATATATTGACAAGGTACCGTCATGATGTTAATATCTTTAAACTGTTCCCTTAGAGAGTCGCGCCTGCGGAGGCCATAGATGGCTCTAATGGCTCTTTTCTGCAGAATAAAAATAGACTCGATGTCTGCAGCCCGTCCCCATAGTAGAATACCGTACGACATAATACTATGAAAGTAACTAAAATAGACTAGTCTCGCGGTATCTACATCAGTAAATTGACGGATTTTTCTCACAGCAAATGCTGCTGAACTTAGCCGTCCTGAAAGGGATGTTAAATGAGGACCCCATTGAAGCCTTGAGTCGAGCGTGATCCCCAGGAAAACAGTTTTATCGACGAATTCTAGTTTCTCTTGATTCAATACTATCTCACAATTACTACTTTTGACATTTGGTAAAGAAAATCTTATGCACTTAGTTTTTTTCCCATTTAATACTAAATTATTAGCAGTGAACCAATTGTGGACCTGCTGTAGGGCGTTATTTACGTCGTCAAGATTTGATGCACGTCTATTAATTTTAAAAATTAAGGAAGTATCATCAGCAAATAACATTTGTGGTTGAGTTTTTAACAAATGGGGGAGATCATTAATATATACTAAAAAGAGGAAAGGACCCAATATTGATCCTTGTGGTACACCCATTTCTACTTTTAAACCGAATGAATTGACACCATTTATTTGAACTTGCTGTTGTCTATCATTTAAATACGATTTTACTAAACTGAGCGCAAGTTTCCCAAGTCCGTAATGCTCAAGTTTCAAGATTAAGGTTTCGTGGTCGACGCAGTCAAATGCCTTGGAGAGGTCACAAAAAATTCCTATGGCGTCTTGGGCCTCTTCCCACGCCGTAAATATGTGTTTTAATAACGTGACACCGGCGTCAGTCGTACAACGTCCCTTGGTGAAACCATACTGTTGATCATGTAAGATTTTATTGGTGTTAAAATGATTGAGCAGTTGGTTAAGCATTACCTTTTCAAACACCTTGCTTAAAACTGGCAACACGGATACAGGTCTATAATTATTGGTGTCTTTACTGTCCCCGGATTTGAAAAGTGGTATTACCTTACTATATTTCATTAGATCAGGGAAGATTCCTTGATCCACACACAAATTAAATATTAAGGCTAAGTACGGCGCTATAGTCTCAATAATGGAGGTACAAACTTTAATTGACATTCCCCATAGATCTTCGGTTAATTTTATCTTGATTTGTTTGAAAGCTTTTAGTACTATTAAGGGGTTTATATGCTTGAATTTAAATTCAATCGGGCAGGATGAAACATTTGCTCTTAATAAATCAATAGAACGCGAGGGCGAGGAATTTAAGGATTCAGTAGTTTTAACTGGGATACTGGTAAAGAAATTTACAAATTCTTGAGCAACTTCTTTGTTAGTGCTTATGAGACCACGTGAAGTTTCTAGTGTGAAATCATTATTATGTCTTTTATTCCTGTTTGTTTCGTCATTGATAATTTTCCAAACCGTCTTTATTTTATTATCGGCTGATTTGATCTTGTTGCTAATGTACAAGGCTTAAAAAACCAAAAGCTGGTTAAAAAACCAGCATATCAATGTGGCAATTATAATTATTTTTATAATACAATTATTGGTGCTTTGAGCTCTAAAGCTATTTTTTGCTGTGTGTAATGATGAACTACGAAAAATAGTAGGGCCATTATAAACTGGCTTGTGTCATGTTCCGCTACTCGAAATTTGACTAGCGGAACTCGAGTCAACCAGTTGAATTGAACTGCTGCGGTTTCACTGCTATGGTTTCACGGCGGAGGTGTGCTACTGGCGTAAATGGCATTTGTGTCGATCGTAATATCGCCGTTACTTCACAGTAAACCCACAGCCTTATTTTATATGTAAATTAAATACGAGTGCCGAAATATAATTATTTTACAAATAACTTATATAAATATTAAATGTTAATCTTAAAGCGATATACGTACTTATAGAATGTTTTTTTTTCTACATTTTATTTATTTTAAGTAATGCATTTTAAATAAAACTTGTATTATAGACGCTATAAGTGTACGTAAATGTAAATTTTATTAGAAAATAAGCGTAAATATTAATAAAACAGTAAGTAAAGCAGATTATTTTTTTCTTATTACCATCTTCACCAGAAAAAAAGCAGCTTGCAGCAATAATACAGTATTTTCATGTGACGAAACGACGCGCGCTTTACTTGTGGTAGCCAAGTGTATAAACACGCTGTGAATGTGTGCTACCTACTTATTAGATTAGATCGACTGGTTTCCAAACTGCAGTCATGGCCAGTCCACTTGAATAACCTGATTCGTTTGACGACGTCAACAAATTTTGTGTTTTGTCTAATGCTGGGGCCACATTGGGCGAACTAAACTTCACTCGGTCTCTAGCACACCGCTCGACGTCTCGCTGAGCAACAGACAGCGCGCGAAGTTCACGATAACGCGACAATGCAGCCCCAGGATTATAATTTTATTATAAATTATTTCTTTCTGTTTTATCCCCAGCATGCTCAGTTCCATTTTTCTTTGGCAAATGCCTAGTGTGTTTGTCTGGCAACCGTACGTTAAGCATGGAAGAATTGCTATTATTTGAAAAGAAAACTACGGAGCAAATAGGTACGGTTGGATAAATTCAAAAACAAACATTGTATCAACAACCAATATTAGTAAGAAAATATGTATTTTCGTACAGAAATACACAGAAAAGGGACAGCTATAAAAATATTGTCATCATACTCGTATTATTTTTATTCCGAACATAAATCTTTGTAGATGAGGTTCTTATTTGTGGAGAAAATGTAAATAGCGCGTTCGTGAAAAGAATTCTGCGAGCATCAAGAAGGGTTTTAAGACAAAAAACGTTTCTCAGCCCCTCATAACGATCATGGTAAGTATTTCGGTGTAATATGAGTTTAAAAAAATGTATGTTTCGTGCGACGATGCCGATAAAAAAAATAAACATTACCTTCTTTTTCACTTTACTGTAGTCGGGTAAAAAATTTGATCGGTTATATTTTGGAATGGTGAGTTTGAAATCTTGAGTTTGAACCCAGCCTATACACGGCTACGTATCAAGGTAGAATATATAATACATTTCCAGTATAAGCTGATCTCGCATTGTATAGGATTTCCGTACAATGAGAGATCAGCTCTGCTTATACTGGAAATGTATAGCTTGATATGTAGCCGTGTGTACGACTATTGACAAAAAAACACTCCTTTAACGCACTAATCTCGGGAAGTACCAGTTGGATTTGAAAATTTGTTATGGAGGAAGGCTATAGGTTATTTAACATCACGCTACGACCCTTAGGAGCCTAGTAAAAAGGAAAAAAGTCAGATAGAACGGTAAATGAAAATGAAGAAATAGCGCGAGCAGGCGATGCGATGCGACGGGATGGGTCGGGGAGCAAGAAATATGACGCGGACAAAGTCGAATCGCGGGCAGAAGCTAGTAAATAAAGTATACAATATAAACACACACAAAATCCGTAGACCGTACTCAAAACGACAAGTAGGTATTTTAGTAATTTTGAAGAGCCTTTTAAATCCTTTGATGTACACCTAGTCACCTTTTAAAAGGGCGTTAGGAAACTAAAACGAAGCTAAAATGCTTAATATTATCTCACATAGGTAGATAAAATTACAGTAGCGAAGTTAATCTCTTCATGAAGGCTTGAAACGTTATTAAATATAGGATTATATTAACCTATAGAAAATTGTGATTATTTTGATCATATTTTACACCCCTACTTTGGCAAGCCCCAAGGCTCGTGAAACGTAATCAGCCTATAATGTTCCCAACTGCTGAGACTCAGGCCTTCTCACTGTAAGAGAGAGTGGACCGTAATCCACCACGCAGGCCCAGTGCAGGTTGGTAGATGTCACATGTCTTCGAATTTTTGGTTTTAGGAAATTTCGGTTTCCTCACGATGTTTTCCTTCACCGTTTTGAGAGCAGTGGTGATGAATGAATAATGTACACAAAGTAAAGCGCCTGTAAAGGTTCGAACCTACGACCGACAACTCGTAAGTCGCGGCCGATACCACTGGGCCACCACTGCTCTCCACACAGCTCGTGAAGATCAAAAGTTAAACTACGGTTGCCGCGGTTGGTTCATGGCTCCATGATCATAAGTGTATAATAATGAATTGCAATTATAACATTTAATTTGATGTTGTAGGTACCCGTTTTAGGTGTAAAAAAAGGCAATTGGAAAGTTTCAAATACCTACTTTTTAACATCTAAAACGAAATGTTCGGTGTTACAATATTAATTATTGCATTTCATAATCAATATTCTAGTTCGCTAGTTAACCACATTTCTTATTTCCATACGGTAATATTAATAATAATAAGCCCCCTAAACAACCACACGTCCTGATTGACCATCTAATCACGTGGGGGGCGGACACACGAATGAAAAATTACCGGCGTGGCTAACGTGGCTCTGGAAACCCATTCAAAATGGAGACTCGTTCAAAAAGAAAACGTATAGGACCGCTGCCCGGGGGCGATCGCCGGGGCGCACCTGGAGCTGACGCTGGGTGTCTCAGCATGCGAACCGTCAGCGGTGAGGAGTTGAACAGGCGGGCTCCCACCGACAAAGATACTACAGCCGAAACCATTGACGATGGTGATAGACTGACAAACAGGACGGACACCCCTGTAGAGCCTTATAGTCCAAGTACAGTATCGTACGCACCTTCAAGAACATCATCACCATCAATATCATCCTCACCCATACCATTGTCACCTCCCATATCTAGTTTTAATACAGTTACACCCACTCCGGCCTTGAATGTTGCGCGGGAGGTATCTACCTTCTTACCTGCGTCCACCAAGGCTGGGAAAGCAAGAGTTCGCATGAGATGGAGCAAAGAAGTTAACCTATTTATCATGCGAACTTATCTATACATCACTAAATTAGAGACCGACATGACCACCTACAGACAACAACTGCATGAACTTTTTACACGTCAATACCCAGAGATTACAGTTACAGAACAGAGAATTTCAGATCAAAGACGAACAATAGTAAGAAATAAGCTCCTGTCTCAAGAAATAATAGATCAGTTAAAAGACGAAGTACGTACACAGCTACTAGAAGAATCAGAAAATATTGAAGGGACCATCACTATCGCATTAACATAAAACGCAACTGAGCATAACCAACAAGAACAACCACAGCCGTACATGCAATCACAACCAATCACACAATATCAACCATACTTGCAATCACATGCATATTCACAAACCACGCATACATCCACACAAACTGAAAGTATAACAATAATGTTAGAAAATGAAATAGAAACCCTAGTCGATAACAATCAAAATCAGCCCACAGACACGCGTATCCAAGAAATATACGATAAATTTAAAACAGCTCTCAGTCAATATTCCGGCATGGACCCGGCAGCTCGCCCAAAACTACCCAAACTCAGGTACACACCAAAACTTTTTCACCTCGTTCATTTATTTAATCAAAATATTCTTAACCAATATATTAGCGAAGAAACTCAACTTATAGACGTACATACCCTGATATATTGCACAGCATTAGTTATTTCCGAAGAACTTAATTTTAAAATCACAGAATACACAAGCAACACAAAACAAGGAAATAATAACAAACCAGCATGGCAGCAGAGACTTGAAAAAGATATAGAAAAACTTAGAGCAGACTGTAGTAGACTAACTCATTACATTAACAACAATAGATCAAATAAAGTAGTTAGGAGAGTAGAAGCAATTTTTAAAAACATGAATACCCACACTAGACATGAAAATGACAATAGAAAACCAGAAGAGTTTTTGGATACATTGAAACAGAAATTAGCCCTAAAAGTACACAGGTTGAGAAGATTAAGAAAGCACAAGAACGTAAAAACGATAACTCCCTATTCGCTACGAATGAAAAGAACTTTTACAGAAAATTACAGAAACCGCAACTTGATACCGAAACACCGACAGCCGAAAACAACATTGAACTACCAACAGCGGAGCAACTAGAAACATTTTGGTCTGGCATATGGGAAGAGCAAGTGCAACATAACCATCAATCTGATTGGATAACAGACGAAGAAACTAAATGGAGCTCACTAGAAGAAATGGAATTCGTTGAATTAACAGAGTCTGACATAGGTAGTATTACAGCGAGACTACACAATTGGAAGTCCCCTGGTATTGATAAAATACATAATTACTGGTATAAAAAATTAGAGTCATTACACAAAGTATTAGCTAAAAATTTAACAGAAATCATTTTAGGGAAACAAAACATCCCTGAATTTATTGCTACAGGAATAACGTATATGTTGCCAAAAAATCAATACTCACTACAACCTTCTCAATACAGACCAATCACATGCCTACCCACAATATACAAGATATTAACGTCAGCAATCACTACAAAAATCAATAAACACATAGAACATCATAACATAATAGCAGAGGAACAAAAAGGATGCAGAAGGGGTCGATAATCCACAAACATGCCGCCACAAAAAATAGAAACCTACATTGCACATACATAGATTATAAAAAAGCATTCGATAGTATTCCACACTCCTGGCTCATTCAAATATTACAGATCTATAAAGTAAACTCAAAAATAATAGACTTCTTACAGAACATCATGTCCCGTTGGAAAACTACACTCCAGTTAAATTATCGACACAACACTGTCACTACTCAACAAATATCCATAAAAAAGGGAGATTCTCTAAGTCCCTTATGGTTTTGTCTCGCTCTGAATCCTCTGTCCCACCTACTTCATCGCTGCAAAGCCGGATATTCCCTTAAACATACCAGAGAAGAAACAGTAATCTCACATCTTATTTATATGGATGACATAAAACTATACGCAAAGTCTGAAAAAGATATGCAAAAATTAATAGATATCACAACAAAGTTCAGTAAAGACATAAACATGCAATTCGGATTAGATAAATGTAAAACAGTTCATATAATAAGAGGCAAAATAAAACCAGGTGACTATCCTGTTAATAATACAGACACAATCACAGCTATGGAACAAACGGATTTATATAAATACTTAGGGTACAAGCAACTCAAAGGAATAGACCATACAGCAATAAAACACACCTTAAACACCGAATACAAAAGAAGAGTGATCGCAGTATGTAAAACTCAACTCTCCGGAAAACATTTAATAAAGGCATTGAACACCTATGCGATCCCTATATTAACATACTCGTTTGGAGTGATTAAATGGTCAAAAACTGACATCCAGCAAATACAGAAAACAACACGCACCACACTCACTAAATACAATAACCTACACCCTAAATCTGCAATAGAAAGACTGACCATCAAACGGCAGTACGGAGGGAGAGGCCTTATAGACGTCCATCATCTTTGGCAGAAACAGATAGCCAGACTAAGAACATTCTTTTATTCTAAATCACACACAAGCAACATTCATAAAGCTGTAATTAATAACGATCTCAACTATACCCCACTTAACCTACACGAACAGATAGATACTCGTACACAAGACACTAGTAATGACGACCCACATAAACAAAAGTTAGACGAGTGGAAAAAAAAAGTGTTGCATGGACGGCACCCCCATGATCTGGAACAATCTCATATAGATACAATAGCGTCAAATAAATGGCTTAAAATCGGTAACTTATTTCCGGAAACCGAGGGATTTATTATTGCAATACAGGATCAGATCATAAATACTAAAAACTACAGGAAATTCATTATAAAAGACCCCACAATAACAAACGATAAATGCCGCAAATGTCACAGCCAACCAGAGACCATACAACACATAACAGGGGGATGCACAACACTCACACAAACCGACTATACACACAGACACAATCAGGTAGCAAACGTCATCCATCAAAAACTAGCACTTAAATATAAACTCATACAAGATACAAACACTCCTTATTACAAGTACGTACCACAAACAATTCTAGAAAATACCACCCACAAACTCTATTACGATCGTGCCATACTAACCGACCGGACCGTTCACTATAATAGACCAGATATAACCCTTCAAGATAAATTTAATAAAGTCACATACCTCATAGATATTGCAGTCCCTAATACACATAATTTACAAAAAACAATAGGTGAGAAAATCAGTAAATATGCTGAGCTGAAAGAAGAAGTGACCAGAATCTGGAGGCAGGAAAAAGTCTACGTAGTACCCATTGTTGTCTCCACAACGGGTGTTATACCCAATCACCTCCACCATAGCCTCAAACTAATAGACCTGAAAGACTCAATTTACATAACACTCCAAAAAGCCGCAATTTTAAACACCTGCAGAATAGTCAGAAAGTTCATGCAAATTGAGGAAAATGAAATCACTCCTCATAACATAAATTCCACATAAAAAAAAGACACATCATCATCACCACACACACACGCTACATTGACTTGGCTTGGCCCGTTAATGTAGCTTAAACTAGCCAAAGAGCTAAGAAACAAAATTTGTTTACCAAAAATAATAATAATAAAATTTATTTCAGACCATAAGTCCATAAACAACACATTACAATTTTATACACAAAACATACATACAACAAACACACATTAAAAAACATACATACACAAAAACAACTTATTTTAAATATTCGAATGACGCACGATGAGTGGTCATCCATTGCCACATCAATGGACTGTCTGTCCTGTCGGCTACTATAGCCACCAAGCTGTTGGAGCTGTCGCGCACTCGCCGCATCAGGGATGCTATCCGTGTCCGCATCAGTGCGTAAAAATCTGGCACGCCATTCTCCGCGAACATCCCCGATGCACTGCAAAAGCGCGGCAGCCCCAACATAACTCTGAAGGCGTTATTGTATTGGATTCGCAGAGCATTGTACGAGCTTTTTGTATAGCTGACCCATAGGGCACACGTGTACATAGATTGGCAATACGCTCTAAAGAGTGTAATTTTCACCTCCCTAGTACAACGTGCGAACCTACGAGCCAGCATGTTACATCGAACCGCCAATGCTCTGCGTTCCCTCTCCACGTCCACATCGTCGGACAGACTATCGCCAAATTAATCAAAACAGCGAAATATTTGACATATATTTGCGACGTTGCCCACTTTCAGAATAAGTTGTTCTTAAGTTCCATGTAAGGGGTGACCCTATTACCATCAACCGGGCACATATTACACACATTACTAGCTGCTACTGAGAAATTCCAGATGGAAAAACTCACAAAAATTTTTCGCGATCCGGGAATCGAACCCAGGACTTCACGTTCAGCAGTCGCGCTTCCGACCACTAGACCAACAAGTCAGTTAACAAACGTGTTTTACTGTTCTAATAAGTAGAACCTTTAACAGTGTTGACTCATGTGAGTGATTCCCATTATAGCATTGACCTATGTGTAAATGGTAGCGAAATAAAAATGTAGGTAGGAGAACAAAGAGTCTTCAAGCTACGCTCGAAAATACGGATTTTTTTAATCGAATCTATTCAGAAATACGGTTTCACCCGCATAAGTCTCAATCCCGTGGGAATATTGGAATAAAAAGTATCCTTTTTGTTAGTCCAGGTTATGAATAATCTGTGTGCCTTTCATCCAAATCTGTTTTTGCGTGAAAGAGTAACAATCATCCATCCATCCTCACAAACTTTCGTGTGTATTATATTAATAGGATTAGGGTCGTAACGGAACTTCATGTGTATTACATTAATAGGATTAGGGTCGTAACGGAACTTCGTGTGTATTACATTAATAGGATTAGGGTCGTAACGGAACTTCGTGTGTATTACATTAATAGGATTAGGGTCGTAACGGAACTTCGTGTGTATTATATTAATAGAATTAGGTTTGTAACGGAACTTCGTGTGTATTATATTAATAGGATTAGGGTTGTAACGGAACTTCGCCTAAGCCAATTTGGAACTTCCGCAAGAAACCATTCCTCCGCCTCCACAAGTTTTTAATGGAATTGCAATGGAGGTTTCATAAAGCTAATCGGCTCCAAATCTAAGCGCACACCCTTTGATGCGGTGGAGATATAACTGAAAATTTCAGTTTATTTGCGGGGTCACCACTACAGTCAGGTTCAGTACCAAGTGAGCAAATGTTTAGTGGAGCCGGTTTAGATTATGAACCACTAAGAAATCGCCTACATAGTGACAACAAAACTGTTTTCCGTGAAAATATAGTTTGTCCCTTCAAAATTTTGAATACCAGTAGGTCGATTTTTCCCTTTAATTATCTTTTTTCTTTAAATTTCCACCTCCGCCACAACTAAGATGAGATGGCCTCCGTTACATCCCTAACAATGATCTAATGCCAGTCCAACCGTTAACGGCTCAACTCGTTTCACGTTTCTAATTGGCTGTAAATCTAACACGAGCCAATCAAAATGTCAGTCTGCTAAAGCTATTTAATTACATGTGGAATTCTTCCAGATCTATGTAAATGAACCTCATAATATAATAATAGGATTAGGGTCGTAACGGAACTTCGTGTGTATTATATTAATAGGATTAGGGTCGTAAGGGAACTTCGTGTGTATTACATTAATAGGATTAGGGTTGTAACGGAACTTCATGTGTATTATATTAATAGGATTAGGGTCGTTACGGAACTTCATGTGTATTACATTAATAGGATTAGGGTCGTAACGGAACTTCGTGTGTATTATATTAATAGAATTAGGTTTGTAACGGAACTTCGTGTGTATTATATTAATAGGATTAGGGTTGTAACGGAACTTCGCCTAAGCCAATTTGGAACTTCCGCAAGAAACCATTCCTCCGCCTCCACAAGTTTTTAATGGAATTGCAATGGAGGTTTCATAAAGCTAATCGGCTCCAAATCTAAGCGCACACCCTTTGATGCGGTGGAGATATAACTGAAAATTTCAGTTTATTTGCGGGGTCACCACTACAGTCAGGTTCAGTACCAAGTGAGCAAATGTTTAGTGGAGCCGGTTTAGATTATGAACCACTAAGAAATCGCCTACATAGTGACAACAAAACTGTTTTCCGTGAAAATATAGTTTGTCCCTTCAAAATTTTGAATACCAGTAGGTCGATTTTTCCCTTTAATTATCTTTTTTCTTTAAATTTCCACCTCCGCCACAACTAAGATGAGATGGCCTCCGTTACATCCCTAACAATGATCTAATGCCAGTCCAACCGTTAACGGCTCAACTCGTTTCACGTTTCTAATTGGCTGTAAATCTAACACGAGCCAATCAAAATGTCAGTCTGCTAAAGCTATTTAATTACATGTGGAATTCTTCCAGATCTATGTAAATGAACCTCATATTTTGAGATTTGTTTTCTAATAATTTCTGAAGTCCACGAGCTACTAAATCGAGACCGCATTTGACTATCAAAAGTAAGCAAAGAATTCATAGATTTTTTAAGAATCGATTGAATAATACTGCGTTGTCATTCATGGATATAATTTAGGTGCCGCTTGTTTATTCATCCTGCTTATCTTCATCATCTTAAAGAAATGTTTAATACGTAAAGTGTACTAGAGCCTCGTCCTTGAGTTTAACAGTATCCCGCTGTTGTTACACACATGATGTTGCCACTCATTATAATATGTGGAACTACAAGTGTACAATGCTAATCTCGTCGGACGAGGTTCATCTCATAATTATGATAGAACTTCACCTACAAGTAAGTTAACATCAACTCAACAACAACTCATCAACTTCTACTGCTTGAATACGAGGCTTTTGGCTACTTTGTATGTGTGTATGTTATGTCATTTTGTTGAATGTACGTTTTGTTTACGCAGAATAAACAATTTTTCTTTCTTTTTTGTACATAACTTAACTTACAACTAATTTTCAAACCTTTATTCTCTTTTAATACTTTGTGGAATATAATGTAATGTGCTTAAGGCGACGATAACCGACTTTTAATGCTTTTATATTGAAGATCACGTCTAAAAGAGTAGTGTTAATGATTTGGAATAAATATATGTTAAATTAGAGCATTTTTGTAATAACTTAATATAAGAATATTTTAGATTATGTTTATATGACATAGTGAAATTAATTTGTAAAGTTGTGTCTATCAAGCGTATTTTCTGAAATCTTCACCATTTTAAAGATAATTTAATTATTGATCTTTTAGTATGCGTGTTTTGTTATCTTTTGTTTTATCTATAATAAATTAATAATGCGTCTAATTTGGGACAGCGCTCCTTAATGGGCGAGTCCTATTACTGGCTGGACGTACGTCGCGTTGCGTGAGCTTAGCACAGAACACGCAAGCTAACCACTCAAGGTCACTGGCATATATCTGCGTCTTAATACCACATTCCAATTTCCACGAAGTATTAAAAGATTCCTTCGAACTTTAATATTGGTTTCGGTTGGCTGCTACTTATGCTATTCCTATTCAAGTGCGCTCTCGCATCGAAAAGGTTTTTTTCGGAATACTCGGATACATTAATCACACGTATATTGAACAAGAGTTTCTACATAATCTGACCCTTCTTTGAAGAAGAAGTATTCGCATGTTTGAACATCGCGTATCTTTACGAGAAAATATTCTCAAAGGGAAGTCATAAGTTTAATGATAGGATAATTCTCCTGTTACTTCATTATTAAAATTACTGTTTTGGATAAAAGATTTCATACTACTACCTCCTCACCGCGACTTCACCGCCGTTGTAGTCAACTTATATTATAAAACACTATTTGCGCCCAGCGGTTTCACCCACATTAGTCTCGATCCCGTGGGAATATCGGGATAACAAGTATCCTATGTCCTAACCCAGGTCATGGTCTACCCATGTACCCATGCATCCAAATCCGTTCAGCCGTTTTAGCGTGAAAGCGAAACAAACAAACACACTTTCGCATTTATAATGCGTTGAAATATTTCGTTGGTTATTTTTTTTTAAATCTGCCGTTCCATACATTTTGACCGCGTAGGTATTGCACTTTTCTTTGAAATGGCAGATAAAAAAAAAATAACCGATGAAAAACCGGGTTCTGAATCATGTACTGAATCCATGGTAACAGTTTTCGCATCGATGTCCCTGCCACCTTGTACAGTTAGGATACCATATACCACTCGGCAATAGACTACTAGTCGACTACTAGTCTATGAGTACTTCTAGAGATTACTTTCTACATCCAAACTTACAAACTTTACCTCTTTAAAATATGATTGTTATTGCAAACTGCCTCGTTGGTCTAGTAGTCGGAAGCGCTACTGCTGAACATGAGGTTCTGGGTTCGACTCCCAGGTCGGGCAAGGTGTTATTGGGTTTTTCTACCTGGTTGTTCTCAGTAGCAGCCCGGAGTCTGAATTTGTGCCCGGACTTAAACATAACTGGACAAAAGTGGCTGTACTATAGGTACACCTCTGCCAAACCCTTTGGGGAAACAAGGCGTGATGTTATGGTATTATTATAAACTATATCTACTGAGATTCAAGGATATTAAAACTCCAGAACTCTCTGCCCCATGGATGGGTGACCATCTTTACATACTCTATTCTTATTCTATTCTATATATATTTAATATTCTTATTCTTATTCCAAGACTCCTCCAAAGTTCAAAGTTCAAAAGTCATTTATTCAAACTAGGATGAAAATCAGCACTTTTCGAACGTCAAAATTACATAAGACAGTCCTCCAAAAACGCCCGCCCTTCACCACTTCCTAGTGCTTTAGCTGGGAAGAAGAAGTGGCGCAACAAACTCCCCAGCAGCACAGCTGTCTGAATAGTTAGAAAAACATCATTCTATACAATAGTACTTATGCAAAATAATTTACTTTATACAACACAAAACAGTAAATTAAATTATTTTCTATATGTCACCTAGCACACGCCAACGCACACGCTTTAAAAAAGCACATTAAGCCGTTGGTCCCAGCTGTCATTCTTGGATCTTTGACAGTCGTTACGAGTCGTCAGAAGCCCGAAAGTCTGACAACGAGTCCTACCAAAGGGTACCGTGTTTGGTCGTATGGTAATATTGGGGTCTTCCAGTCTAACTGGATGCAGCTGAATACCAGTATTTTATTTATTTATTTATTTATTTAAAGATAACCAACTTCTATTAACAGTTTGCACCAGACATACAAGTTATAGGTTAATTAATACATACTAAACATAAAGAAAAACATAAAAATATAAAATTTGAAAAATTGCACAGTAAACAAAATAAAATAAAAAATAAAACAAAATTATAACATCATTAAAAGCAAAATAACAAAACAATTAAATTCTTAAGTTTAATTTGAGATAGTGCTGGGAGTGGCAATAGACTCCAAGTATCGATAAGCAGCACTTAGGAGCCTAAGTTCGGTACTTGCAAAGACATCTAAAGTATCGTCATGTAGCAAAATGTTATTAATAAGGGAAAGGGCTAGGTACAGTGGACTGGTCTTAAGGGCTACAGTACTACCTTGCGGTATAGCAAATAGAGGACGTGGTTGGCGAGGGCGAAGTGCGTGTCTGATCGGTAGCAGGATTCGAAAAGAGACATATAACAGTAATGAGGAATTGGTGTGAGAAGCGCGAATCAGACGGATGACATATTTGACCAGAGCAAAATTTCTCCTAACTTCCAAACTTTGGTAAGCCACCATACCTAGCACAAATGGAGTTGGGTACATGTAAGGGTAGTATCCATATAACTTGAGATAGAGGTAGCGGATAAAACATTTCTGGACCTGTTCAATAAGCAGGGTGTAGGCCTTTTCATGGGGGTTCCAGATTGAGCTGTTCGTTTCAAGTAAACTGCGGATATATGCATTGTAGAGTATGGTTATGGCTTGTCGATTATTGAATATTTTGGCCTGACGTAGCACAAAACCAAGGTTTTTTCTAGATTTGTTGCAGGTCTGTATAATATGCTGGTTAAAGGTAAGGTGTGGATCAAAATTAGTTCCTAGATCACGCACAGTGAAAACACGCCTTAGGGGCACATTGTTTAGTGTGTAGATGTTGTGTACGGACTGTGTGGCTTTTGAGAAGGTCATGATCGCGCATTTACTTATATTCAAGCTAAGGTTATGTTTGGTGCTCCAATTGTGAATGTTATCGATGTCGAGTTGGAGCGCGGCTATATCGTTCGAGTTAGCTATGGGAAGAGCAACCTTGACATCATCAGCATACATCAAGACTGTGGAGTGTTTTACACATGTAGGTAGGTCATTTACAACTATTAGGAAAAGAAGGGGTCCGAGGTTAGTGCCCTGCCCAATGCCAGAAGTGACTGAGTAGCGCTCCGAATAGGCATCTTTATATGTAACATATTGCTTGCGGCCGTGTAAATAGTTCGCAAAGAATTTCAGCAATGTCACAGAGAAACCTGCCACTGCCAATTTACTTAAAAGAATGTCATTATCAACACGGTCAAAGGCTTTCTGAAAATCAAAATAGGCCACATCAGTCTGCCTTTTGTCATTAATATTTGTTGCTAGAAGTGTAGTAATGTTAAGCAAGTTAGAAGTGGTTGAGCGATTTGGAAGGAAACCGTGTTGCTCTTCCGCGAACCACCGTTGCAATTGGCTATATATTTTTTATACAAAACCGATTCAAATACTTTGCCAATTCAAATTTTGCCATTCAAATATTTTACATGGAGCGACTGCTTGTCTGACCTCAATATAGTTGGGAAAAGGCTAGGCAGATTGATTGATTCAAGGATATTAAAATATCTAAAACTTAACTGACACAGAAACGAACATTACTAAGTGAAGTGTGAATAACCTGTTGCATGCCCTAATTTTCCTTGGTTTCCCTGTGGCTTGTGACATTGCAAGATTGATGGAGGCACATCGATCATTCAACTAGCGACGTTCCTTACCAATCAACAGTCAGCGCCGCTTCCACCACGACATGAGTTAGGCTAGAGTAGGGTTACCATCTGACAGGCATTTGCCGCATTCGACAGGCATTTTGCGGTTAAGACAGGCGTGCGGCCGGCGATAAGCTGAGGCAGGCATTTTTTGAATTTCCCTTATTAATGCACAGTTGAGTTAAAAAAGGAATCGCCTGACAATACAGTCGACAAAAGCGTTATTAGTAGCAGAAGAAAACTTAAAAAAAGGTTACGTGTGAAGATTTTTGTATTTTATTATATTTTAGAAAAAAAATAACATAGAAAAGAATTAAATGTCTTCGGAAAAGTACTACTCAGTGTAGTAAGTTTGTTTTTTCTAAATTAGTTTAGTGGTCATACATTGTTCATAAGTACTTACTTACTTACTTTTCATTTTGAATCAATGATAATCACAGTTTTTTTTTTAAATAGGCAGGCTTTTTTCTGAACAATCAGGCATTTTGTTCATACTACACAGGCATCCTCCCTTACATATATGGTAACCCTAGGCTAGAGTCTCTTTTAAACGTCAGACGCTAACGACAGCTTGTGATGACGTCACGACAAAATGAAATGAAATGAAATGAAATTGTTTATTCTGTAAATAGGATATTGGAATCACTTTTACACGTCATCTTAAAAAAATAATTAAAAATTAGCTAGATGAGTTCGGCGTTTCCTATCTGACTACTCTGAGAAGAAAGGCCGAAACAAACTCAGAGGTCATAGTCTCTTTTAAAGTCCAGACATAATCTTGGTCAGGCCATATGAGGACCATGTAGATTAGTGTCTGAAATGGTCTTTTGAGAAAAGAACCACACAGATTTGAGTGGACCTGTCCTGTCAGTGCAAGCATTTGTCAGTAATCGTGGAGCTCAACCCAGAACTTAAGGAGCTCAACTCGACGAACAATACCAAAGAAAGGACATTTGGGTAGGCCTCATAAACTACTCAAACTGCCAGACCATCATTAAAACTAAATAAGAAAGAAAAAAAAAAAAAAATTAAAAAATCCACATAGTCCTCACATTCACAAAAATTTAAAAAATAAAATTAAAAAAATACTTTACAAAGTAATAATGTCATTTTGTATGTAATTTTTATATAATACTGGTATTGATTTTATGATTTTAGCACAAGGCTTAGCAGAGCGAGCAGCTCAATCCCAAGCTTTTTTATCATCTAAATAATCTAAAATTTTATAGTACCCTTTTTTGCAAAGTTTGGTTTTAATACAGTTTTTAAATCGTTTAATGGGTAAGTTTCGAATGTCGATGGGAAGTTTGTTGTAAAAGCGTATACATTGACCCATGAACGAGTTGCCTACTCTGTGGAGACGAGTGCGGTGTACAGCGAGGTTGTGTTTATTCCTCGTATTTAAACTATGAATATCGGAAATCTTTTTAAAATTAGATATATTTTTGTGTACATACAATAGGTTTTCAAAAATATATTGTGACGCTACAGTCAGAATATTTATTTCTTTAAATTTTTCTCGAAGGGAATCTCTCGGACCTAGGTTGTAAATGGCTCGAACAGCCCTTTTCTGTAGAACAAAGATGGTATTAATTTCCGAACAAGTTCCCCAGAGAAGAATTCCATATGACATAAGACTATGAAAATAACTAAAATAAACAATTCGGGCTGTATCTACGTCAGTTATCTGCCTAATTTTTTTAACAGCGTACGCGGCCGAACTTAGCCTTCCTGACAATTTTTCTATGTGTGGGCCCCACTGTAATTTACTGTCAATAGTGATTCCAAGAAAAACTGTCGACTCAACAGGGTCCAGCTCTATTCCATTAACTTGAACATTGGTATTTAGCTGCCTGACATTTGGCGTTGCAAATTTAATGAGTTTAGTATTTTTTTCATTCAGGAGAAGATTATTTACATTAAACCAATGCACAACTTTAGAGAGCGCATCGTTCACTTGTTCAAAGTTGACTAACTGACGTTTGATTTTAAAAATAAGGGAAGTATCATCTGCGAATAATACGATCTTATGATTATCCCTTATGTGATAAGGTAAGTCATTTATATAAATTAAAAACAAGAAAGGACCTAGAATTGAACCCTGCGGAACGCCCATGGTGACCGCAGATCCTGCAGATCTCTTGCCATTAACATCGACCCTCTGAATTCTGTTGTTCAGATAAGAAGTCAGAAGTTCGAGAGCCCTGTCCCTCAAACCATAGTGGTAAAGTTTCCTGATGAGAGTATCATGATGTACGCAATCGAAGGCCTTGGACAAGTCGCAGAAAATGCCAAGAGCATCTTGCGACTCCTCCCAGGCCTCGAATATGCTCTTCAGTAATTCCACGCCCGCGTCTGTGGTTGAACGACCCTTTGTAAAACCAAACTGTTTCAGATGTAGTAAATGATGAGAATTAAAATGTCCTAACATTTGTTTCAAAATTAATTTTTCAAAGATTTTGCTCAATGTAGGTAATATCGAAATAGGCCGAAAATTCGTAGGATCAGTTGTGCTGCCAGACTTGAACAGTGGAATCACTTTGCTTAGTTTCATCAGATCAGGAAATACACCAGATGCAATACAAGAGTTAAAAACAATTGCTAAAAAGGGTGAAATAACATCAATTATTGAAGACATGGTATGTACTGACAATCCCCAAAGGTCAGCAGTTTTTTTTACATCAAGGTCTTTAAAAGATTCTATTATGTCTTTAGCAGTAGCAATTGTAAATTCAAAAAGTTTTTCACATTCTGGTACACATTCTTTTAATATTGAGTAAGCAGAAGTTGAGGACGACGATGACAGAGTTTTGGTTGTTAAAATGGGAATATTAGTGAAGAAATTTTCAAACTCTGTTGCCACCTCTACAGACGACAGACGACCAACACACCGCACTGTGGATCGAAAAAAGGCCCTCGAAGAACTATTATTTATGATTTTTTGACATACTTCATATAACGAGATTCGCTGCCGTTTTTTTTTTTTAAACCTGCTGGGTTCAAAACTACGACCTACGACACGTGCTCTACCTGCTAGTGCCGCTACGGAAAGAAGAATAACAAAATTATGGTCTAATGATATACTAATTCAAGATCACATAATAAAATTCTTATCTAAAAAAACAACACAATATAAAACCATTACAGTCTTCCAACTCAGATAAAAATATCTGACCTTATTTTTGTCAACATCACAGAGTAAGAGCAAAACAGTGTTACAGGGTGCTTATCGCCGCGTGCTACATTACTGTTGAAGTTACTGCACAAAGGGAAATGGGTTAGTCTACTGATTAATGGTAGACTATGGCACCCGTTTGTGCAATGTTTTGATTTGAACAGAGATTATGTTTGTCTGTGATGCCTTTATTCTGGTGAATATCATGGAGATTTGAGTCAGTTTTATGAAAATGGGTCATCTTGTATTTGTGCAAATAATTTCCAAAAATTGGGTACAGGTGAGGTGGCGGAGAAATACGCCTAAAAAAACTATTTCTTCTTATAGAATTACATAATGTGATGCTGTCCGAATTACATTATGTAAACTTTAAACATTACATATTGAGTCGAAAAGGAAAAAAAGGACTTATTTTCTTCGTTCACATTTAGATTCAGACAAACAGTGTCAAGAATTTCGCAAACGGAAAGAGACTTGTTGCATTATCTCTCACTGCGTACCACATAGTAACCTATTTTTATTATGTCCATGGTTCGCTTACAAATATCGGACCAAACTGCTTAAGACCGTTAAGACCGTGCTTAATTTTATACGAACGAGATGACGACGCCGAAGTAGCGACAGTACATTTACTATGACGTCCGTTGACGTCCCGTTCACGGTGCGGTGGACAAACAGTGTAAAATTAAACGAATTCTTTTGTTGACATTTGTATAATATACCCGTAACATGTCTTTGACAGATGTTACGGGTTGTCAGAAGCCCGAAAGTCTGACAACCAGTCTTACCAAGGGGTATCGAATTACCCAGCCATTGAGTTGTGAAGGTCAGATAGGGCGACGCTCCATATAAAGTACTGGTATTCAGCTGCATCCGGTTAGGTCAGAGGTAGATAGATAACCCAGTAGAACATAATTTTTATCTATCTGTAACGATTTAGTCAGCGCACGCCATATAAGCGCTCACAAAAGTACCTTTTTCACGACTTGACAAAACGTCAAATTCCAGTACTGTTTCATATAAAATGATGTCGAAAACCTCATCAAACTTCGTTGCGTATTTTAGAAAAACAATGCGGACAGACAGACAGACGCGAAAAGCGACTTTGTTTTAAAATATTTAGAGACGATTGGTACCTACATGAATTTGTGTGGAATAGATACTACAACTAAAAAGGGTTTTTTGATGTGTAATATCTTTCCTCTCGCTTTCCTACAATCTGTGAGAGTGATTTCGTGAAAAGCGATGGAAATTTGTAACAGGAAGCGCGCGCTATTTGATTTGATGAATGAGCGCGCGTTGTGCTAGAGTTCGCCGTCAGAGACAACGAAATGAAATGAAATGAAATTGTTTATTCTGTAAATAGGATATTGCAATCACTTTTACACGTCATATTAAAAAAATATTTAAAAAAAAATAAGAAAATGCTAGATGAGTTCGGCGTTTCCTATCTGACTACTCTGAGAAGAAAGACCGAAACAAACTCAGATGTCACAGTCTCTTTTAAAGTCCAGACATAAACTTGGTCAGGCCATATCAGGACCATGTAGATTAGTGTCTGAAATGGTCTTTTGAGGAAAGAACCACACAGATTTGAGTGGACCTGTCCAGTCAGTGCAAGCATTTGTCAGTAATCGTGGAGCTCAACTCAGAACTTAAGGAGCTCAACTCGACGAACAATACCAAAGAAAGGACATTTGGGTAGGCCGCATAAAGTACTCAAACTGCCAGACCATCATTAAAACTAACTGAGAAAGAAAAAATTAAAGAAAGAGGAAAAACAATAAAAATAACATATCCACATAGTCCTCACAACCTTGACGAGGGGCCCCTTTGATGTTGCTCACCAAGGTGAAATTTCAGATGTTACACTTAAGACTCGCTCGTTTTTGTTTTCTTTATGTCAGACCTCAGGCTCTTCAGCCAGAATCAGGTTTCTTATTCCTGCCTAAATTGAGGTGTTTTTGTTCCTATTAATGAATACCTGCTATTTGTGGTGGACATTCAAGTAGATAATAAAACATACCTAATTAACCCCCAGTGATTTACCCATGTAAGTAATGAGAAACTCAAGAGTATTTATAGGTTAGGTTCGTAAGCAGACCCCTAATGACCACATCTAGAATCAATATACGCGTGCTGAATTAGCCCTTCGCTTTTACTGCGTAGCGTAGACTATATATACACTTAGGAACTTTTAGGTGTTTGTACAGACCCGGCACATCAACCTACTACAATTTGTCAAATTTCTTTAATAGATTTTCATCTTTATCACTATAGCATAAGGTTCAAAGTTGATTGGGAAAATTTGACAGTTACGGGTAGGTTGATGTGCTGGCGTCTGTACTTTCTATAAAAGGGTCTTATTTCTGACACTAACTCAGTCCCTTGAGGCCTTTATTCGGCTGCCATTGATAGTGAAACCTAGGAAAATAGACTATGTTGACGACACTTGTTTCAGAAAAACTCAGGTCGTCGTTAGTTTTTCAGTATACAATTATCAAACAAATGTACGGTATACATATATATATCTGCCTATCCTTTTCCCAACTATGTTGGGGTCGCCTTCCAGTCTAGCCGGATGCAGCTGAATACCAGTATTTTACATGGAGCGACTGCCTATCTAACCTCCACAACCCAATAACTGGGTAATACGACACGCCTTTTTTTTTGGGGGGTGGGAAATTATCAAATGACTTATCCCCTCTGGGTGGAGCGGGAGGGCGTGTCAGACTCTTACTGACTAAAACCCACCCGTGTTCCTTCAGTTGCCTGTACGTTGGCAGGGGCCACGGTATCCCTTTCGGACTTTCCCGCAACCCCCAGAGTTTTAGGTTGACCTGCTGGCGTCTGTACACACTTCTTCAGACTTTAGTCAAGTTAGTAACTACTGCCTATTTATTTTATCTACTGCCTCATTAGACGGTCTCTTGTCTTTGTCATCTCGTTACATCGTCTTGCAATATGAAGAACGGACTCAAAGCACGTGTGGACAAAGTCTATTAGCAGTGACTGAGATGTTGTAATTTACAAAGTAAAACACGAATTAAAGATAATTTTTAATATGAATAGGATCAAAATTCATTCATATTTTAAAATCTGAGCATTTTTCAGCGTCGTTATGGCCCTCTGTTCCGCCATTCGGCAGACATTTTGTAAAAACAACACGAAATATGGCTGAGATGAAAGTAAACACATAATATTGTATGAAAAATGTGAAAACATTTTGGTGGATACGTGATTTTCGCCTGAACAGTCTGAAAACGTGACGTAAACACGCATTTGGTTTTACTCAAATAAATAGATTCTCTTATATTTTGTTTGACTGTACTGTCTCGATATAAAATTCTGCAAAGGTAGGTATCTGATTTTGTCATTTGATTGACACAATAGTTTAGAAATGGGCGATTAGTAGAGTAGTACCTATCCTCAGGCCACGTGGAGCGACGGCGATGGTCTTCGCAGGAGGGCTGGTAGCAGCTGGAGAAGGGTCGACGAGGTTAGACAGCGTGTGATTAGAGAAGTCTACAGCAGTCTACTGCTGGACATGCCAAGCAGTGTACTGCTATAGGCTGAGGTTGGCACCCCCTAATTGGTCTCACACATAGCACAGAAATACAAATCTACGCCCCGCGGTTACACCTGCATAAGTCTCGATCCCGTGGGAATATCAAGATAAAAAGTATCCCATGTCCTAACCCAGGTCATGGTATGCCCAATTGCCAAATTTCATCAAATTCCGTTTAGCCGTTTTAGCGTGAAACCGTAACAAACAAATAAATATACAAACAAACTCACTTTCACATTTATAATATTTGGGTTTTTTTTTGTGTCGGAAATTATCAAATAACTTCTCCCGCTTTGGCTGGAGCGGGAGGGCGTGTCAGACTCTTACTGACTAAAACCCACCCGTGTTCCTTCAGTTGCCTGTACGTTGCCAGGGGCCACGGTATCCTTTTCCGACTTTCCCGCGACCCCGGCAGATATTTGAGATTAGGATAGTTAGGATTCACAAATAAACCAACTTTGTAAATAATTCTTTCGAAGAACTCGATCCATTCATACAGCAAATAAAAAAAACATGAAAAAAATCTCGATTTTTCTATTGAAAAGTTTTTATGAGTACCTCCAACACTTGTAGCTATTTGTTACAACTAACAATGTCCATGCTTCACAAGAGAGATAAAATAATTCAACAATATAATGAGAAATAACGAGGGCTTCTACGTCATTATTTCAGTAGTAATGTCTGTTAGAAACCACTGAAAGTTTCTTGAAAATGATCTTCATAAGTATTTTTTTCTTGTTGTTTGTAAAGTGTAAAAGTTTTTACATAAAGAATGTAAGTAGAGCAAGGTTTTTTTTAACCTACCTACATTAAAACCTTTTTTACGATGCAATACCTAAAAATGAAATGAAATGAAATTGTTTATTCTGTAAATAGGATATTGCAATCACTTTTACACGTCATATTAAAACATTTTTTTTTTTAAAAGAAGAAAATTCTAGATGAGTGCGGCGTTTCCTATCTGACTACTCTGAGAAGAAAGACCGAAACAAACTCAGATGTCACAGTCTCTTTTAAAGTCCAGACATAATCTTGGTCAGGCCATATGAGGAACATGTAGATTAGTGTCTGAAATGGTCTTTTGAGGAAAGAACCACACAGATTTCAGTGGACTTGTCCAGTCAGTGCAAGCATTTGTCAGTAATCGTGGAGCTCAACTCAGAACTTAAGGAGCTCAACTCGACGAACAATACCAAATGAAAGGACATTTAGGTAGGTCGCATAAAGTACTCAAACTGCCAGACCATCATTAAACCTAACTGAGAAAGAAAAAATTAAATAAAGTGGAAAAAAACAACAAAAATAAAATATCCACATAGTCCTCACATTCACAATCATTAAAACAATACAATACTTTACAAAGTAATCATGTTATTTTGTATATAATTTTCAACAATGTCAATATGTATATAAAACTGGTAGTTTTAAAGATTTACATAATAATTAAAATGTCAAATTTTATGGTTTTATCACAAGGCTTAGCAGAGCGAGCAGCTCAATCCCACACTTTTTTATCTTCTAAATAATCTGAAATTTTATAGTACCCTTTTTTACAAAGTTTGGTTTTAATACAGTTTTTAAATCGTTTAATGGGTAAGTTTCGAATATCAATGGGAACTTTGTTGTAAAAGCGTATACATTGACCCATGAACGAGTTGCTTACTCTGTGGTGATGCGTCCTTAAGGTACATTTTTCAACAAAACTGAAAAATTTGCCAATATTTCGCAGTTTTTCGAGCACCGTGGGAGTAGCACAAGGTTTCCAGGGTTGCAAACTACTACTACTAAACTACTTTCAGCGGACCTAACAACATATACAAAAATCGTAGTTACATGTGCGTTTGCCTTTTTGTGTTGATTTTGACTGGGCTATAGATGAAGATAACTATAATTATTATAAAAGATGTAAGTACAATTGAATTAATAAGTATTTAATTAAACAAAAATTAGAAACGTGTATCTATTGAGCTCAACACGACTTACACATTTCCGTATTTTCTTCAAGAGAGTTTCAGCTTTAAATAACAAGAACTTTTAAGAGATTTCCAAAAGATATGAAATAAATTGTATTAACGAGATATTACAAGATCACTTGAGACTCATTATTTTGAAGATTATAATATAATCTGGAAAAATTGTGATGACACCTATTTTCCAGTTAGGAGAAAATTGTAATTAGGAAACCCTTTTTTAATTACAGTTTTAAGGATCGCGATCGTCGCGTTCAAGTATTTTTAAATTGAATAACAGAGTATCTCTAAGTCGGTTTTTCTAGTTGTGCGCTTGGAGCTGTCACAGTCGTAGTATTGAATTCACTCGCCCGGTTACCTCCTCATTGCCCCGACGGGTCTTAAATATCTTAATACGGTCTGCACAACTCGTGTCGTCTCTTGTTCCTTTCTTAGTTATTGTAATAGTCAACATTAAACACAAAATAATTTAGGCCATAAGCGAACAACTAGTACCTATCGAGTTTCGAATCAAATCAAAATAGGATGATTGAAATGAAAAATAAAAGATTTAAGTGAAAAATTCTCCGTACAAAATCTCATTAGACACTGACAAAGCGTCTGAAACATCTTAACTACAGTGTGTTCATTATAACTTGTCCTGTGACGTGATTGGTATTAGCACTGAATGTTGCAGTCTTAAGTCCGCGCCGCCACTGAATTCGGTTTTTCTGGAGTCCGGCAGAACTGTGGAACTCATTTAAAAAAAAAATGCAATTTGATGCAATGACATAGACACTAACGCCGCGTCTATCAGATTTGAGTGGTGGCGCGGACTCTAGTTTCAATACTAACAGAGTTCAAAATGGCGACTGACAGAACAGTACTACCAATCACATGACTGCAAAATTCAGTGCTACTAATCGCGTCACGGGACAAGTTATAATGAATGCACTGTATAAAGTTCTGTATTCAAATTAAAATGAGTACTTGGTACTGAACGCCATTTGCCTTGGTCCAGCACCAAGGGACGAAGGTAGTACGATCAAAGTCAAAGCTACTAGTTGCCCTAAATACACGAACTAAAACTAAGTTAAGCCAAACTTGAGAACTAGGCAACGGCCGAATTTGTCAACCCGTAAATGATTAATGGTAGTTTAGATGGGCCATTTTATGATTTTAAAAGATAGTGTAAGTGATATCTTTAAAGACATTATGGTCAGCGTTGTCCTTAGCAGTTGTCCTATAAGTATCTTAATCCTCTGCTTCTTAATCTTCTACAAGAAAAAATATGGTTAATGATGGGACGTTACTTATATCATTTTGAATTGTCAGTTTATCGTTTTTTTAATT
This sequence comes from Xanthia icteritia, assembly GCA_949128155.2. Taxonomy (NCBI): domain Eukaryota; kingdom Metazoa; phylum Arthropoda; class Insecta; order Lepidoptera; family Noctuidae; genus Xanthia; species Xanthia icteritia. The sequence continues at coordinate 4,836,356 of OX421942.2, read as the reverse complement.
ATTCATCTTAATTTACGAAGAAAAACTGTTTCAGGGTTAAAAAAAACGAAACAATAAAAATCAACGTGCCGTTTTAAAACAAGTAGGTAATTTATTTGAAAGTCAAAGTCAAAGTCAAAACGTTTATTGAGAACTAAGCGTACAATGTTGATGTTATGTTATGTTAGTACTTATAACTTAGCAAGCCTTTACAAGCATTGCAATTATTATTAACCGAGTGTACGACTAAACGCCGACAGACACTACGCCGACAGACTGAACACCGACAAGACTTTACTTCGACGGGACTCTTCGCCGACAGGACACTTCGCCGACAGGACTCTTCGCCGACAGGGCTCATCTGCTCTCATTGCTATTAGCGAATAGCGCCTGTCTGAAAAGAGGGTATCTGGCGCTCGGCGGCCGCTCCCGCGGCACGCTCGCTTCGCTCGCTCGCCTTCGCGCGTTAATGGTTACTGTTCTAACCTAACCTAACCCAAATGATTATATTCAATACAGAAAATTATGAGCCCTGTCGGCGAAGAGTAGATGAGCCCTGTCGGCGAAGAGTCCTGTCGGCGAAGTGTCCTGTCGGCGAAGAGTCCCGTCGAAGTAAAGTCTTGTCGGTGTTCAGTCTGTCGGCGTAGTGCCTGTCGGCGTTTAGTCGTACACTGTTATTAACCTCCCCTTATCATCCTAAATTAGCATGCATTAAATATATTTATTATTTAATTTTTTTTTTGTTAAATGAAATTAAATTAAATTGTTTATTCTGTAAATAGGATACTGGAATCACTTTTACACGTCATCTTAAAAAAATAATTAAAAGTTAGCTAGATGAGTTCGGCGTTTCCTATCTGACTACTCTGAGAAGAAAGGCCGAAACAAACTCAGAGGTCACAGTCTCTTTTAAAGTCCAGACATAATCTTGGTCAGGCCATATGAGGACCATGTAGATTAGTGTCTGAAATGGTATTTTGAGAAAAGAACCACACAGATTTGAGTGGACCTGTCCTGTCAGTGCAAGCATTTGTCAGTAATCGTGGAGCTCAACCCAGAACTTAAGGAGCTCAACTCGACGAACAATACCATAGATAGGACTTTTGGGTAGGCCTCATAAACTACTCAAACTGCCAGACCATCATTAAAACTAAATAAGAAAGAAAAAATAATAATTATTAAAAAATCCACATAGTCCTCACATTAACAAAAATTAAAAATACTTTACAAAGTAATAATGTCATTTTGTATGTAATGTTTATATAATACTGGTATTGATTTTATGATTTTAGCACAAGGCTTCAAGAGCGAGCAGCTCAAACCCAAGCTTTTTTATCAACTAAATAATCTAAAATTTTATAAAAAACTTTTTTTTTTTTTTACAAAGTTTGGTTTTAATACAGCTTTTAAATCGTTTAATGGGTAAGTTTCGAATGTCGATGGGAAGTTTGTTGAAATTGAAAATTGAGAAATGATATGTATGTCAAAATTAAATGTCGATTATAATGAATTTAATACAATTATTCTGCAATATTAATGTCATCCTTTTCAGGCAGCACAAATTATAATTATAATTTTAGATGAAGATAAATAGGATAGACTAAATCTTATTGCTTGTATAGGATAGATCGCTACTTTTGTACATGAGAGAAAAGTAAATTATACGTGAAACAAATGTTAGAATAGCATCTTCTACTTCAGAATTTGTAGATTTCTTGAATTTTATGACTCAAAACAAATACAGGAAAATACACGTAAATAAAAAATATACAGAAAAATAAAAAACTGTTTCTAAAAGAAATTGAACTTTTTTTTTTCACTTCTGACAAAGTGACCACTAAGTATTTCACTGGCGAAGCGGTGAGACATTCCCGAGCTTGTGTAACAATATAAATTCTCTTTATTGTCCCGTAAGAGAATAAAACCAGAGTGGACAGCGAAAACCTTTCCGGCATCGGGTAGTAAATAATTCGTAAAAATTCTTTATTCTTTATCAGTACCTACTCAAGGAAGCTGTGAGATATTCAATAAACTTGTGCCCTCCAAAATCTACATTTATATTGAAAACTGGATCGAAGTCATGCTGACTATACAGGATGTCACATCGACGCAAATACTGTTACCATGGATTCAGTACATAATTCAGAAACTGGTGTTACGTCGGTTATTTAAAAAAAATCTGCTGTTTCATAGAAACGTGCAATACCTACGCGGTGAAAATGTCTGAAACAGCTACTGAATCCATGGTAACAGTTTTCGCATTAATGTTCCTGCCACCCTGTATTATGTCATATCATGGTAGAATGTGGGACTTGCGTACCCCGCCTATTCCACGTGAATTCATATAAGACCAATGCCGGGGAGTACCTCTTCGACGCCTTGTGGAAACTTATAACGCACACTTCATGGACTTCGAAATTTTCTTTTACAAAAAGTTTCGCTATAACTTCATTACATCAAAATTTTAAAGTAGTACTTAATTCAAATAACTTACAACAATATTCTTAAAATCAGCTTCCGTTTTTCACTTATTTGATTAATCCGTGGACAATAGTGTGGGTTATATGTTAAACTATTTATTTTATTATTTATGTACACACAGAAAAATAGATACAGATAAGACATAATCATATCATATTATTATAATATACTATATCATTATAGATTATCATATTTATCTTAAGAATCTTATTGTATCGCCTTAACATGTAACTGTTTTTTTGTCCCTAATAAATAAATAAATAAATAATAGAAGGTAGAACAGGAAAAAATTGAAAAATATCTTATAGGATTTTTTCACATTTCCATTATGAAACGTTTTAACTACTGTAAAAGACCTTAAAATTATACAAATCGTATTCTAAAAATTAATACACCGACGATTAATACGACCGACCGTGTCCTTACGCCCTTTACCTACCCCGGTAAAGGGCGTAAGGACACGGTCGGTCGTAGACAAATAGCTCGCGACGTTCACTTAACATCTAACCACAGCCTTATCTAAGTGAACTGTAGTACAGTACTTGAAAATTGGTGGGAATAATATATATTATATGTATGTTTGTAAATTATGCAGCCACAGGTGCTAATTCCCCTGAAACTGCTCAATTTAAATAATTGATAGCATTATTTATTTAATTTATTTATAATAGACCACTGGTTAAGGCCTCGCTTCTCTTGCACGAGATTGGGGGTTCAAATCTGGGCGAGTACCAATACCTACACCTTTTTAATTAATCAGTCACTGAAATCGTGAAAGGAAAAACATCGTGATGAAACCTGGACTTTATAATTAATTATATGGTACGTTTTTTTTGCGTGGTAAATTATCAAATAATTTCTCCCGCTCTGGGTGGAGCGGGTGGGCGTGTTAGACTCTTACTGACTAAAACCCACCCGTGTTCCTTCAGTTTCCTGTATGTTGCCACGGTATCCCTTTCGGACTGTCCCGCGACCCCGGCAGGCATCGGCCCTAGTGGACCCCGTCAGTTGTGCTGACAACTCTTTAAGGCGTGCGTGGAACACAACGCGCCGTCGACCCGGGCCTGGTCCTTATCGGACGGCAAGCTACCCATTGCTCACCGCCTGCAGGTCCGCACCTATGGTGGCCGGAAATCGGCCTGCGATTCCCAACTCCCAGGGCGTCTCCTGCGGCAGCTAGGGGTGTGAGGGTGCGAAATTTGCCTCTACCTCACGCGTTCCACCTCGTCCGTCGCGAGCATTACTGCTTCGCAGAAGTAGGTGACGGCTTCCCATGACCTCTCACTTCGTACCATGGCCTGGACCAGGGCCGGATGCGAGAGATCACCGCCACGGATCGCCTCCACTAGGACACCGTGTCCTCTGGGCGATCCACACAATGCAAATGGTGAAAACTAAGCACCTTCAGATGCTAATGCTTCTGAATCTGATCATTTTGAATAAATAAAAGCATTACATAGATGTGTATTGAACCTGATAATGAGACCCATATTAGCAAGAAAAAGGAGTTATTTTTTTATTTGTGTTTTTTTATTTTTATATAAGCCTAATACATAAGGAGAGAAAAAGGGTTAACAATGAATTTCTTAAGTAACTTAGATCCTTAGCCCACGTTCGCCCGGACGTAAAAATATCGCGGCGGGATTTTATCGAGCACTGGATTTTCAACTCTCGGTGTTCAGCCGAGGGTTGAGAATCCAACGTGTTGGGATGCACTCTCGCCCCAGCGCGTTGAAAAAACACACTGTCGAATTTCCAACTCTCGGCGCTAAGCAGAGCGTTGAAAATCGTGCACGAAAAAAAATCTCCGCGATTTTATTAGGTCCGGGCGAATGTGGGCTTATAAGTAATTAGATAAATACATGCTCGATTTTGCGAAACTCCTGACACTCAAACTAGGACGTGCCCTATATTTCAGGTACCAGCAAAAAAAAACGAATAATGCAGGTTGAAAGAGCATACTGTGTGGCATAAAAAAATACATTTTACACTTTGCCCGTAAGTAGCTTCTTCTTTTCGTGTGGTTAGTGACTGGTATCAGAGTTTTCAAGCCACCCACGGGCCTTTGACTTAGCTTCACATGCCATCGAGAAATATCTCTCAGGCATGGTTTCTTCACGATGTTTTCTGCCTGCCTTAGTAGCTAAATCGATTACACCAAAAAACTTTGAATACCTAGTTTTTTAATCGAAAAGCAGTAGGAAACCAATTTTCAGAAGCAAAATAGTTTGTTCCATACCAAACTACCGATACATATTGTAAATTATCCGAAGGCCAACAACTAAGAAAGTTACGTTGTATTTGAAACTATAAATTTTTCAACTTGTATCGTTTCCTGCAATTTCTGCAAAGAAGTCCTATTACATATATCTATTTTACTGTGTGTACGAGTGTGTAGTATGAGTTGGAAATTCTGTTTTCTTTTGTTTTATCGTGTTAAGGGGTGTCCAAAAATTGAGCGGCAAGAGCGCGGTAACAACACACGGCGTTTGCAGGGCACATTTCTGCCGCGCTCTACTAAGGACCAAACCGACGAATGTTTGCGTGGCAATACTGCGCGGCATATCCGAGACGGGATACCTTCTTTTCGCATAATGTTCTTTGCCCTAATATACTTCGGCATAACGATTTTGGCACAATTTGTTTTGGCATAATAATACTTCGGCATAATTTTTTTAGGCATACATTTTATGTTGGCATAATCATCTTAAAGACTAATTTGTTTGGGCATAAATTTGATTCGCATAACGTTAGTAGGCGTAAGAACCGAATTGCTGCAAAACCGACTCCACGTAGTCTTGTTTGTCCTACCCCTAGAGTGTAATTTAAAATCGCGTAGGCGCGTGGGTCCGCCGGAGGCCCGCAGCGCCGGAGCCGTGACAGAAACCCTGCCTGCTGCATGTTGCATGCTCGCTTAAATGCTGCATGCTGCATGCTTGCTTGCATCCTGCATGCTTGCTTGCATGCTGCATGCTTGCTTTAACTTTATGCTTAATAAATGTATGCTTTAACTTTATGCTTAATAAATGTATGCTTTAGAATATTATGCTTGATCATTATGCTTGATCATTATTATGGTTAGAGAAATTATGCTTAAAAAAATTATGCGTAAGCTGTTATGCGTAATTATATTATGCGAAAATATAATTATGCCAAACAACATTATGCTAAGTTATATTAGGTCTTAAAATTTTATGCAAATGGATAGGGAACCATCCGAGACACGCCGCGCACTTCAGTTGGGAATATCAATCTGCCTAGCCTTTATTACAGACCCAATATTTGCAGAAATTAAGATACGAGGAGACGGAACAACTAATCCACTTATCACTCTAAGAATACGGCTAAGAGCACAGAATTAAAAGTTACACTCACTACATAGCTCACCTACACACACATACACTCATGCATACTCACACTCGAACCCACACGTCCACCGTATAATTACTCTCACACACACACCTACATACATATACACCACACACAGACACACACCCTCATATTCTTATATACTCGTACATACACCACACTCACCCGCAAGCACGCACGAACTCACACACGCACGAACACACATACTCGTACACTCAATACCATTCAATTAATTAGATTAAAATTATATACTTACCTATTTTCAAATGACTTACCTAGATTACTCAACTAATATTCTGTATTTCTGTAGTACTGATTTAATTATATATGCCTCTATTGCTTGGCACCTATACTTGTATTATAAATACTCGAGGGAAATGGTGCTGATAGCCAAAATACAGGCTATGCCTAGTTCGGATACAGTTGCTAATCTCTTTATTTAAATTGAAATTGTTGCCACATTGCCATTGTAAAGTAGTACTAAGTTTTTTGAAATAAATAAACTATAAACTAATTAGTGGCGAATGTTTCCTAAAAATGTTTGTGCGCGGCATGTAGACAAGCGTTCAGCAATCGAGCGCGGTTGCCGCGCGTGGCAACAGCCGCGCACGGTTGCCGCTCAATGTTTGGACACACCATTTAGGTATCGATACCAATCACGTCTGTGAAATTTGCACAAAAAAACAGTTTTTTTTTAAACTGATTATTCAACGAGCTGTACTAACTGCGGTCGATGTCCCACAAAACAAAAAATCATCAAATTAATTTAATTTTTGTTTTATCATGTTTAGATATCCATAACGTCTGCGGAGTTTAGCTAGCTAATTTAAATCACATTACAACACAATACAATACAAAATAGTAATAAACATTTTGTATTGTAATTTAATTTGACTCTAGACAGCGTGTAACAAAAACCCTGTCTGGTCCGTGAAGGTGTAATTAAGAATCAAACAAAAAAAAAAACCCCCTTTTTATTCAATGGGGAACTTTACCGGGTTTAGGTTTAGGGAATATTACATGGGGCGCGGGGGGCCGTCGTTTAGCGGGTCATAACTAATGACCCCTGTTGAAAATTTACCAGTTTTTAATGGAATTGGGATAATATTGGTACTAAAAACCTAAATTTTAAATTAATAGCACTAACTTTTTTATTTACTTTACTTTTTTTATTACTTTTTGGTAATGTTATTGCAGTACCTATGTGCCCTTTTTGGATCGGACAGGGCTTTTGTAACACTTTCTGTATGTAATCTCAGAAGCATGAGATTTCAGTAATAAAACGTGAGCAAAAAAATATAACAACACAATGGAAATTGCATTTCCATCTGAGTGGTTAAGGATAGAATGTTTCGCAAATAGAATTCGTGAGAAGTGTTTCAACGTTTACATATGAAATTGCTACTGTTTCCGCATTTCTGCGAAAGAAATATGCTGTGTGAGTAAAGAAAATTGTTGTGTGCTGAGATCACGGACTGTTTCAGTTCAGTAGCAGCCAGACATACATTTATCATGCATTACTTCATGAAACATGAATGTTTTCAAAAAAATCTTTAGACCTATGTAATATTGATATGTCAAATCGGAAATCCTCTTTATTTGGTGGAGGTACCCAACCATGCGACGCGTGGAGACGCAAGTGGTCCGAGCGACACTCAAATCAAATAAAAATTCAAACAACTTAGTTATCCCAGTCAATTAAAACATGAAACATCGCAAACGCGCATGTAACTACGATTTTTTATGTTTGATGGTCTTCCGAGAGTAGTTTATACCCAAGTTTGCAACCCCGAACCCTTGCTTATAATTTTACTTAATAAGTCAATTTATTTTAATTTATTGTTGACATATACTACTCATTACTATGTTTTTTTTATGATTTGTATTGCAATATGTGGTTAGCTAGCGACCTCGACAATTTTTTATTTTACCTCGATGATCCTAGTTTATTAATTATAACTTCTAGTTACTATATGTAAGCGGGCACGCCCTTTATGCCTGGAGGCTTTTATTTAGATATTGTTTTCGTTTAGTTATTTTTATTTTTGCCTGAGTATAGTTCTCGATGTTTTTGGTTGGTAGATTGGCGTGTGCTAGCTGTCATATGTATATTAATTTTATAATTTTAATTATGTTTAGTGTTGCGTAATGTAAATCATTTTGCCATACTTATTATATAGAATCATTTTTTTTCTAACTGAACAGACAGCTGTGCTGCTGGGAGTTTGTTGCGTCACTTCTTCTTGCCAGCTTAAGCACTAGGAAGTGGTGAAGGGTGGGCGTTTTGGGGGACTGTCTTATGTAATTTTGACGTTCGAAAAGTGCTGATTCTCAGCCTAGTTTGAATAAATGACTTTTGAATTTTGAATTTGTGCTAGTCCCATTGTGCTCGAAAAACTGCGAAATTCTGGCACTTCTTTCTGTTATTTAAAAAAAAAATCCTTCAGGACGTGTTTTTAGGTATCCTTGTTTTCTATTTTTGTGAAGCAAGCTTTTATCTAAGCCCAACCCAAGCACCAAGTGTATCTATGTAGTAAGTGTATCTATGCCAAGCAATCTTGGCCGATTGGTTGCAAAAATATTGCTAGTCAAAGATGAGCATTTTTTCCAAAAAGTGAATATTTTTTGATAAATTGCGTTTTAGTGCTCCTCATAGATGCATCTTGTATCCATCGAAAATCTAGCTACGTTTTTACCAAAGTGGTTGAAATATCCCGCCACAATAGCTCTGACTGAATCTTTTCGATGCCACCATCGAGAAAACGGTACGTTCACAGTGGTCGATGGTGACATCGAAATGATTATACGAATATGTATGATGAAACCAAAACCTTCAAACCTTCGGTCGGACATGCTCCATATCGCACAATATGGTGTGACGATATCTTTATAATAATAATTGCTAGGTGTTGTCATGACATTATACTAAATGTATTTTACTAATGGATATTTCCCAGAGTTGAGAATATAAGACATTCATATTTACATGACAAATACTGCATTTTGTTTATTGGGTTTCGTTTTTTCTCTTGACATATAAATCTTATAAGCAATATACAATCTAACACTAAATTAAATGACTAATTATACAAATTTAATACAAAGATAAAAGGACAGTTAGGCGTCGAAGTAATCGTCCGCATCGCTGTCGTCCGGAAACGTGCCCAACGTGAATTAGCACTGCCATTCAACGTGGCCAGTCTGCCACATTGAATGGCAGTGCTAATTCAAAATGTTTGGATTAAAAATAAGTACTTTAGTAGGTTAACAATTTGTTCGCAGTTAATTAATTAATCATCAACTACGATCCCCCGGTTCGTAATAGGGATGTTGTCTAAAATTTTTTTTTGGGTAGTTAGATTATTAAAAGATATTGTACATGTATTTTTTCTTTTTTTACGTAATCAAAAGATTACGGCAATACATTGAGTTAAAATGTGGCATGACGTCACTCTCCGATAGATTTTATACTGACTAGCCGAGCCGTGACGTAGCGAGCCACAGTGCCCCAACTTTAATGCGTTTTATCAAATTTTTATTTTATTAATATGATGAAGCAAAAAATACGTGTCTAATATTTTATTATTATCTGACTGACGGACTAAATAGTTTATTTTTCCCCCAGTCAACATCCCTATTGATTGATTATTCATAAATGATAGACAAATCAAACAAATTACTGGCGGATTGATTTACCTAACAATGTTTTACGTTAACAGTGTTGAAAAGATAATGATTTGATTGCGAATGAACGATAATAACCCATTGCTTACTCATATATTTAAAAAAAAAAAACGATTTTTAAGAATAAGAATAAGATTTTTTTTGTAATAAGCCGTAAGACAGAAACTTACAGGTATTTTATACTTGACCCAATATTATAAACCTGATCTAAACAAAGCTAAAGTGTTTCCACACGAACGTTTTACTAAGACGCTAGTTATTAATATGAGAGCAACAAAAACTAATTAAGGCTCGTGCAGACCAGCGCGACGCGACGGCGCGACGCGACTCGAATAATACAATTTCTAAGAAAACTTCACGGTACAACAATAATCAGTGTCGCGTCGGGCTGGTCTACACGAAGCTTTAATGCAATGGCAATACAACCAAAAGCTGTAAGCATTCTTTTAAAAAGCGCTCGTGCGTATCAGGCCTTACAAACGACACATCGTTGCGTTGACAAAAGTTAGCTGAAAAAGTAGAAAACATTTTTTTTTTTTTTTTTTTGAATAAATTCTCGCAGGTCGACCTAGGAGGTTGTCGGCTGCTTTTAACCGGGTTATCCCGTGGATGCCTTCATAAATTAAGGCCTTCAGGCAGGGCATAAACTAAGCGACTAAACGCTAAGAGCGGATCGTACGGACCTCGACTTAGGGCCTCACTGAGGGAGAGGACAGGGTACACAGCGCCCCAGCGCGGTGGGGACAGGCTGGATCGGATCAAATACAAGAACCATCACGCTTGATCGCTTCTTATATTAATGGCAAACTGTCACATAGAAACAAGACATAAAAATGCTGTAAAAAATATATATTTACGTACCGCAGGGAGCCGTGAAATTGTGAAAAGTAACCATAGCTACTGGCAGAAAATAGTAATAATCTGTACGTAAGAGGTAAATTGGTTTTGAAGTCGAAATTATACCGAAATGCCTGATTTTAAATAAATGTACAGTACCTACGACACAACTTAGATGTACCTATCATCGGTAAAATTCGTAAAACCGATCACCATCCGAACTGAGTGCGCCTTCAAAACCACCAATCTATATGACTGCCTTTGGTGAAAATGATCTTTACGAAAACGCAATATCTCGGTAGGTCATATAACCAAATACATTCGTAACATTGAAATGAATGAATGAATTCTCAAATTGATGCTACATCTAAGTTGTGTCGTACTGTACCTGGTACGTAAGGTACTTAAGTAGGAGGGGGAAGAGACAGTGCACCTGCGTCTGCGCACACACTTGTGCACTATACTATCTCCAGCGCCGAAGTCTCGTTTCCGCCGAGATTGGCCGCCATGGCCGAAATTTGGTCTGCAGACACTTGTGTAGGTACCTACTTGTAGGTATACAGAATAGTACAGAAGCCGCACTCCGCAATTTAGGTATGAAGCTACAAGTACGCAGCGGGCTCGTTTTGTCGGGCCAATTCATTGAGCGTAACGTAGTCTTAAGAGTTACGTGATAGAAACAGGCGATTTCTAAGTGAATATAACTGTAGGTAATCAGCGCTGTGTGACCAGAATTGCACTTTATTGTGTCGTTGCAAGAGTCGCTTTTTATTTAAATGATTTTGTGGAGTGAGCCATCTGTAGAAACCTGTGGTAATACCTAGTAGGACGAACCATTGAACAATGACGCAGGAGGTCTTGACAAGCAACTATAATCTTTTTTTCATGGAAGGAACTGATAAATGAAAGATGATGATGAAAGGATTAATTGCAGCTATTTTCAAGCCATAGTTATTAAATATAACAAAAATCAAAGAATCTATTAAGTAATATTTTATTCCTTTGCTCGATTCCTCGGTTTTACCGTACAGAGACAACCGTCATTCTAAATGCGTCTTCATATTCTGAAACGGATCTTTACTAACTAGCTAATTATTGACAAAACCAGTAGCGCAGCAAAACCGCACGTTCCCGACTTGCAGAAAATCCGATTAAAATAAAACTGATATTTTATATCCGGTTCCGTAAACCAATTTATTTCTAGAGAGCAACAGATGGTCAAAGCAGGAATGGGGCATTTCATAGGGCTGTGCTCGTGGCTAAATAATAACAGCCACACGGATCGACCGAAGGTTAAGCTACGCTTGCCGCAGTCGGTTCGTGGATGGGTGACCGACCATAACAAATCGAGACCCCTCCGTGCCTCGGAAAGGTCATGCGTAGATCTTTGACAGTCGTTACGGATAGTCAGAAGCCGGACAAACGTCGGACAACCAATCTTAGGTTTCCTGTATGTACAAGAAGCCTAAGATTTGTACTGGTGCTGTCTCATATTCTGAAACGGATAAACGCCGGAGCCGCACCGGAGCCGCACCGGCGCCGGCCGGACCGCAAGGTGAAAAAAATTCAGAACAACTCAGAATGAAAATGTAAAATCTACGCGGCGCGCGGCGCCGCGGTGCGACGGCGCGGGCGGTGCGACGCGCGCGGCTTTGCGGCGCATACTTAGGTGATATTCATTCGTATACACAAACATGCGGTTCGGTGCCGGTGCGGCTCCGACGGCGCGGCGTCATGTTGCAAGCCTTACGAGTATGGTGTTGCCGAGTAACTCGATCTTCAAGATTAAGCAACTATTGCCGAGGTCGGTCCGTGGATGCGTGACCATCCATAACATACCGAGATCGCAGTTGGTGGTCCCAGCTGTCATACGTAGATCTTCCTTCCTGCGACAACCAGTCTGTCAAAGATTCAAATCAAGTCATTTCATTTTTGATTTGATTTGATTTGAATCTTTGACAGACTGGTTGACCAGTCTTGCCAAGAGGTATCGTGTTACCCATTAACCGGGTTGTGGAGGTCAGACAGTCAGTCGCTCCATGTAAAATACTGGTATTCAGCTGCATCCGGTTAGACTGGAAGCAGACCCTAACATACCTGGAAAAAGTCTAGGCAGTTTGATTCGTTGTAATATTGTAAAATAAAAATAATAAATAAATATATTGTAGTGCTAAAAACTTCTCAGTTCCGAAAATTGTTCTGTTAATGAACTGGAAATGAACCTCAGAGTAGGTGAAGCGACGATCTTCGCAGGGTGACAGGTAGCAGCTGAGTTGCCGGCAACTTATGTCTTGAAAGTCATAAGATAAGGTTCCAATTATTAATAATTTAAGCTCAACCTATTTAAGGTAGGTATTAACCTATTATGAGATAATTATTCCCGCAGCGAAAGTAACTCACAAAAGCAGAAAACGCGATAGAACTGCGTTTTCAAAGGCATACCCTGAGTTCTGAGAATCTACATAGTTAGAAGGAAGTTCATACTTCATGCTTTCAATTATCTGAAGGCGCTCACCGAGGCTCAACTAACTCCAACACTTGAAGATGCTTGGGTACGTCAATGTTGTACGTCAGTGATGACTTTTGGGACAATATATTATGATTTTAAGGGACTACAGGACCTAAACGTGCCTAAACGCAAGTTTTATAATGCCTGAAAGTAAGTATATGATCCACTGCGGTAAACAAAATCTGAAAAATATATGATATTCTTCAGAATGTATGCTAGTAAGAGAGTGTGTTGAATATATAATACAACTAATTCGATACGATAGAAAAAATATACGAAAACTACTAAAAACAAAAAACTTTTCACCAAGTACCAAACGACTTCCAAAAAAATCAGTACATAGTGAAAAATAACTTTAATTTCGGAAGTCGGTGTCTTCGGTTTAGAATTTTCGTTTTTTGCGAAGTCGGTTGTTTCTTTTTTGTAAAATGTTTTTATTTTTCACTTTTTAGTTCGAATACCACTACCTGTTCAATAGAAGTACATAAGAAAAAAACATACAGACGAACAAAGAACCTTAGAACATTTTTGGAAGTCGGTGAAAAGGGTTGTTTAAATCAACGACCGCTGATATTGTAAAAAAAATGAATTTAATACCTAGACCATACAAAGTATTCCAATACAGTATGAGCATCCAATGTCCTTTATAACATTCAATCATAAAACCATTTTTTTAAACCGGGGATTCAATCACGGAATCAGTCTAGAAAATAAATAGTGCTCGCGTGAAAAGCGATGTCACACGTATCCGTGTAATCGAGTAAAATCGGGCGTCACGCCTGCGAGTAGAGAGAATTGGATTTCGAAGGATTCATACCTACGCACGGAAATTCACGGAACCGTAATGATCAATCGTAGCCAACCGTAGGTAAACCTACTTACCTAAGTTTCGAATACGTATGAACTGGTTGGAAGCGTGTTGTGTGTCTTTAAGCGAATTCAAACAGTAGAATTGAGAACCTCCTTCAATTTCTCAAATTGATTAAAGGTAAATTGTTTGGACATGTATTTATTCGAACCCCAGATAACTCCCATTTCAATTTCCTTAGAATATTAATGGACACTAATATGATAAATGAGCCTATTTTTTGTTACTCTCAAATAATTCCCATTTTTTTGTCCTAAAAATCTATCTAAAAATATATATTTAGGTATAAAGCTACCGGGCTCGACTTGTCAAATTTAGTGGGCGTAACGTAGTCAGAAGATATAAGAGTTAGCCCACGTTCGTATGGACGTAATAAAATCGTGACGATTTTTTTTCGTGCACTGGATTTTCAACGCTCTACTTAGCACCGAGTGTTGAAAATCCAACAGTATGTTTTTCAACGCACTGGCGAGAGATTGAGTCCCAACGCGTAGGATTCTCAATGCTCGGCTCAACACTGAGAGTTGAAAATCCAGTGTGCGATAAAATCCCGCCGTGATATTTTTACGTCCGTGCGAACGTGGGCTTACGCGATAGAAAGAGAGGCAGCTTCTAGGTGAATATAACTGTAGGTAATTAGTGTTGTGCGACCTGAATTGCACTTTATTGTTTCACATCAAGAGTCGCTTTTTACTTAAATTATTTTGCGGAGTGACCTATCTGTACACTACTAATCTGTGACGCGACAGAGAATATTGAAAGTAACACCTACGATTTTATTATAATCTATAATAAAATCGTAGCGAAGTCAAAGCTATACATTGTTTAAAAAAAAAACTGTCTGGGAAGGATTCCAATGCCGAAAACATAGTATTTAGAATGTTTTGTCGAAAAGTTAAAAAGAGGCTCATTTGTTTCAAAAAGCGATCATGATTAGAAGACCAATAAGTTTTCAATTAAATATTTCCCTTTTGTTTATCGCATTATGATACCGCAATAACATTGAAGGGGTTTATTTATAAACGTTGCTTAAAGTTAAGTGACGTTCAAACGTCAAAAATGTATGGCTAAACAGTCGCTAATCATTACTTAAATTTAAGCAACGTTTATAAATAAACCCCGAAATGTTTAGTTAAATGGAAAAAGAAAGCTGACCGACATATTATTAGCAGTTTAGGTAGGTGTTACTTTCAATTCTCTGTCACGTCACAGATTAGTAGTGTACAGATGGGTCACTCCGCAAAATCATTTAAGTAAAAAGCGACTCTTGATGTGACACAATAAAGTGCAATTCAGGTCGCACAACACTAATTACCTACAGTTATATTCACCTAGAAACTGCCTCTCTTTCTATCGCGTAAGCCCACGTTCGCACGGACGTAAAAATATCACGGCGGGATTTTATCGCACACTGGATTTTCAACTCTCAGTGTTGAGCCGAGCATTGAGAATCCAACGCGTTGGGACTCAATCTCTCGCCAGTGCGTTGAAAAACATACTGTTGGATTTTCAACACTCGGCGCTAAGCAGAGCGTTGAAAATCCAGTGCACGAAAAAAAATCGTCACGATTTTATTACGTCCATACGAACGTGGGCTAACTCTTATATCTTCTGACTACATTACGCCCACTAAATTTGACAAGTCGAGCCCGCCGCGTACCTACTTGTAGGTTTATACCTAAAATGCGGAGTGACCCATCTACTAATATGATAATTACTAATATGATTTTGGATCAAAGTCTTGAAAATCAATTTTCGAGTTTAGGGGTGCACTAGGCGACAGCTCGAACTCGACTCTCCTGCCGGAGGCTCTACGCGGGGGTCGTGCGGTCCATGGCCCTTTACGGGTGGGGCGCGTTTTTTGAGGTAGCGGCTAGCCCGCCGGTTGAACGCGTCCCAAAGTGTCATGGCCATCCGGCTGTTCCGGGGATACCGCACGGTCTCCGGTGAGGCGGCGAGCCTCCTTGCCGGATTACCTCCACGGGATCTGGAGGCAAACGTCCTCGCGCACATTTGGGCGTAACTCCGCTGCCGCGAAAAATCACGGCACGGCGGACAGAGCTCCGGCGGGATCTCATGACGTGATGGAAAGTGCGATTATTGCAACCAGTGCTGGGCACACCACAATTGCGGCGGTAAGTCCCCTCTTTGAGGAGTGGCTAGAGAAGCGCTACGGCGTCCTCACCTATCGCCTGACGCAGGTCATCACCGGACATGGTTGTTTCGGGAGGTTCCTGTTCTGGATAAGGCGGGAGGAAACGCCCGGGTGTCACCATTGTGTGGATCACCCGGAGGAAACGGTGGAGCATGAGGGAGAGGCAAGTTTTGTGCCCTCACGCCCCTAGCCACCGCAGGAGACGCCCCGATTCCCGGCCACCGTAGGCGCGGGCCTGAGGACGGTGAGCAATGGGTAGCTCGCCGTCCGATAAGGACTAGACCCGGGTTGACGGCGCGTTGTGTTCCACGCACGCCTCAAAGAGATGTCAGCACAACTAACGGGGTCCGCTAGGGCCGATGCCTGCTGGGGTCGCGGAAAAATCCGAAAGGGAAACCGTGGCCCCTGGCAACATACAGGCAACTGAAGGTACTCGGGTGGGTTTTAGTGAGTAAGAGTGACACGCCCTCCCACTCCGCCAAGAGCGGGATAACTTAATTGACAATGTCACAAACAAAAAAAATAAAAAGTCTGTGGTCGCGTTTCCGTTCCCACGCTTCGCAACGCAATATATGTAAAGGTAGTGGAATCTCCGTCTTTCTGCCTGACAACGAGATACATTCTGAATGAAATTCGATTTTCAAATAGAATAAATAATCCGCGTTGAACTTACAACGTTTGTGAAGAAACAAAGTAAGTAAAGTCGGCAACTTAGATATGCCAAATGAGGCGACATGGGTAAAAATGGGCCTATATCTCTCAGAATGTTTGGGCACTAATCGGGTGATTCTACCCGCCCGCGGGCCGCGGTTGCAGTTACATCTCGCAGCAGCGTAGCTACTGCTCTTTCCCCTAAGCTCTAAAATCGGACCTAGGCCGACTTCAAAGTTAGGAAAAGGCTAAGCAAGTGAGATAGAGTTGATGATAAGTTTCGTCACATTGAAATAATGATACTTTTTGGAGGTACGAGGAACAGTTCACTCATCCTCTATAGAAAAGGGAGGATCCTCCGGCCAGACGTGTGTCGTGTCTGGTGGGCAACTGCCCGACGATCGATGTCGGAAAGTCATATATTATATGCAGATTTGACCAATTGGTCTTTGGGGAAAATGACATGTTTCCATTGTCCAAATACCAACTGGGCTATGGAGAATTGAGAAATGTTCCGCTGCCCAGTTTAATAGTATAAGTAAAGCCTTATCTGTATAGCCCAGTTGGTATTTGGACGATGGAAACATGTAATTTTCCTCATAGATCAATTGGTCAAATTTCAATTGGTGCATGTACCACCGACATCCTGACGTCAGGTCTCGGATGCGTAGTTCTCATGTGGCGTTGTAATACCGCCATAATACTATACGAGTACGTACGTACCCATCAATAACAGCTCTACATCCCAAGCCCATATTCCTAAGATCATACAGATTACCCAAAAACAGTTAAGGCTATCACGATTTAATGAATTATCTTTAGGCGGTAAGGAAGTGAGTTTAATTTCCGTGCGGCAATGAGAAAAGAAGAATTGAAAATAAAGAGAATATTCTTTACCAAACATGGAATATAGCACCCCAGTACCTAATTTTTTTATTCCAACATTACAGCTTACAGCAATATCCATTGCAACCTTTGTTTTGTATATCAGCCTTTCAATCAATCTGCCTTGCCTTTTCCCAACTATGTTGGGGTCGGCTTCCAGTCTAACTGGATGCAGCTGAATACCAGTATTTTACATGGAACGACTGCCTATCTGACCTCCACAACCCAGTAACTGGGTAATAAGATACCCCTTGGTAATACTGGTGTCAGACTTTCGGGCTTCTGACGACTCGTAACGACTGTCAATGATCCACGAATGACAGTCGGGACCAACGGCTTAACGTGCTTTCCGAGGCACGAAGGAGTGTTGGTATGTAAAGATGGTCACCCATCCACGGACCAACCCCGGCCTGATGGATCCATGCAGCTGTTATTACTTAGCCATGAGCTCCTCAGCCTTTCCATAATGCATTTTAGCGCAATGGATATTGAAAATCGATTTAGCTTCTTATTCTGAAAGTGACACCGCTGACTGAAAAGTTGTTTGGAAATCTGTTGTCATGGTATGGATATATTAAGCCTCGTGCCATTGTCCTCGTTTCATTGTAAATGGTTGTAAATGTGTGAGTGAGCCTGTATGCACAGAGCGGAGGTGTAGTTTTAGCATGCTTCACTTTGTTCGCAGCGCTATTTGGTTTTTTATTTGTTCTGAGCTGTGTGAAAGATTATATGTTCCAGAATGTGAGTGACTACCGAGATGACGACTAAGAAAAGAGAAATAGGGAAGAAAAATACATGTTTCTTCGACCACAAAGGTACGGGCAAGAGAAAGATGAATGGTATTCAATAAAAATTGACTCGAGTTGATAGTTGGCAATGATCAGCCACCGTTGAAATACCTACAAACGATATGCACATGTCAAATCTGTAAAAACTCACCATGGAAAACTTTGCAACGTTTGTAAATTAGTAGATTTGGCCCCATGATATTATAAAAATAATTTGTCCATTAATTCAGAACCCTTTGCCACTTACTGCCATGAAACTGCACAACCCGAATTTTTAGCGCTCCAGGATATTGAGCTGAAAACTCTTACGGTAAAGTTTTACAAGATATAAGTTAGCCTGGATAAGTCAAGTTGAAAAGGACGCCTTCACAAGTTAGGCACACTTCCAGACTAGTCCTTTCTTAGAAATTTTCCAAATAATGGTCTCATTTCAAAATATGTTTTAAAAAGTGAAATAATTTCGCTTCAAACTGCTTATCGTCTTTTAAACAAGAACAGCTAATGTGGGTGTACAAGCCTGCCTATCCCTTCGAGGAATGTAAGCGCGATGCTATGCTATGTTAATAATATTATGTAATTATTATTAATAATGAGCATTTGCACTGTACCTGTATGAGAAAAATTTATAAATAGAGATTTTTATCTGAACTAATTCGTTAACTAAAGTAAAAATGCTATTGATCTCAGTGTAATGTAAGTTATTACCGACTTCATTATAGTGTATGTGTGTGGCTATTAATTATTATATTTCTTATATAGTGTAGGAAGGGTAGTAGCAACTCGGACTATCAGTGCAAGTAGGGAGACATCTAAATGTGAATAAAACTAATAAATCCAATTTACAGGCATTTATTATAAAATTAACTCTTCCGAAGAAACAAAACAACAATAACTACAAAGCTGAAAAAACAACGACAAAACAATTTATCAAGGAATGATAAAAAAAAAAAAACTTGTGAAGTTAGGTGAACCATATCGTCAATTATTCTTATGCATATTTGTTGGCTGACAAATAATGAAAATAATGGGAGCTACTAGCGAAAGAAGGCTTTCATTAGCATGGCAAGCAGGTTTTAACTTTATAATCATGAGAGTTCCTTTGTATTATTACCTATTCATTCAATTGATATGAAAGCCGCATACAACAATCGCGGACTTTTTTAGTGTCTAAAAAAGTCGATATTATTCGCCCTAAATTTAAAAACACCAGTCTTTTTTTGAGTTGGACATTTTAAGACTCCAAGTCTTATTTAAAACCCATGACCCTTTTTTAAGACAATCTTTTAAAACCTTAAATTGCCCAATTTTGCACAAAACTGGCAGTTTTGGGCAAAACTTAACCAGAATCCACAACACAACCAAAGGTGTTAAGTTGACTTTAGACCTCGGTTTCCTGTAAAACTTGGAAGTGAAAATATTTCAAAGTCTTAACACTTTGAAAAGACTGGTATTATGGTTAACTACAAGTCTTGAGCGCCAAGGCTCTTGGATAGACTTAAGCTCGAGGGCTAAAGAGTTATTTAATTTCATCTTCTAGGTGCCTAAAACGGAGGCAAGCCTCAAAATAAGAGCTAAACGACTTTTTTCTTTGAACACTAGATTAGGGATGCACCGCAAATGTTTTGTCACGGGTACCTCAAGCATGCGACTTATAGAAAACATAAATAATTATACGAACGGCCATCTTAAAAAAGTCGTACTATGACATTTTGGCTCTTCTGCGGGCAGTGAATAACCGTCCAACCTGGAAGCAGTCGTTGATCTGGAAGCAGTGAATCATTCCCCGCTCACAGTCGGCATGGCAAGCGCAACCAAAGTGGCATGGCGGGATATTTGGAGGGCAGCGCAACGGTGGGTGTGCGCCCGGGCAGGGGGCACTGCATATGGTCTGGCCACAGTTAAACGATTCATCTGTTGAGTAATGGTTTCATCTTAATTTATTTATGACGTGTTCTAACAATGATATTTTTTATTAACACTGTTCGAGGGAATGGTGAGGTGGGAAGACTGGGCTGAGAAGAAAGTTGTAACCCGAAATAACACTTCAGCATTTTTAAATTAATCTAAAAACGGCCACGGCCACTATCGACCGTGTTTTAGATTACACCAGCGGTTTTGAACCTGGACTCAAACTCAATCTTACACTCTATTTTGAATGATTGCATGATATAAAAACTGTTGAAGTTCCATGAAATGGAACGAGGGAAAGAGAGAGGAAATGGCACGAGTCTATTAAAACAGAAATCTGTTAGGAGCGAAACAGAAACACGTTTGGTATGGAAGATACATTTTTTTAAGGGGACACTAAGACAGGATTATTCAAAATTCAATTTCGACGGTTCTAGTGAAATCGTGGTCATCAAATACGTGAACAGATACGTACCTTGTGCACTCCTCGTTATGTTCCTTAGTAATTTCTCTACTTTTGGGTCATATTTATGAAATTGAGCATCTATAACATTTATAATTACAACTTGCACTAAATATAAAGCAACTAATAATTTAAAAGCCATTGCATCTGACTATTTGTGAGAATTGGATAAAAATTGAAAACCAATTTTGAACAAGGCTGTTTTAAAAATGTCATTTTTATAATTATCTTCTTTTCAATCTTTCCTATTTCATGTGAACTTTCGGATTTCAAGTTGATGTCAAGTTTCAAACACACAGATAAGAAATGATTTTATAGCTAATTAGTTGCCAATATCTTGGAAAAGAAAACAAGCAAAAAGTGTTGAACAAATCAGATCCGAACAAAATCTAGTTTATTTAAGTTTTTTTGTATCTGTTTGGGTCTGATTTGCTTACCTATATGCAGTCTATTAAATTCATATTAAATTATCGTTTTTAAAGATATTGTGGATGTATAACGCTTATAAGTGGATTCGCACTCGAGGGAGAGGCAGTCCAAAGAAAAAATGGATGGATTATGTTGTAATGAAAGAGAAGGGAGCTAATGATAGCATGATGGTTGACAGGGGAGAATGGAAGAAGAAAATGTGGTGCGCCAACCCCACGTTACAGGGTACAAGGGCATGAAGATGCTAATGAAGAGGACTCGCACTGGGCCAAGTAGTTATCTCACCTTAACAAATAACTCACCTCAATATTCGTAAATAGATGTTATGTATATCTGCGTATAAACAGTATATAAACGATTTCTATGAAACTGAGGAGGGATGCGCCAAAGAACACCCCTATGACACCACCGACATCCACTGAAACAAGAAAGTTCAAAGTTATGGCTACTGTTCTGTCTAGCCCTTTCACTCAGTCCAATCATCAAATAAAACAAACCCCTCTTAGTTAATCATCTACCAGCTTGTGGACACCATGAATCAAAGGCCATTTTTTTAAACAGGTTACTCTTTTATAAATTATCTGTAAAAAAAAACTATATGCCTTTACTTTACATATTCAAATCCGGGATAAATTTGACTAACCATTGACTTTATCTAACACTAGCTTCTACCCGCGACTTCATCCGAGAGCCTATAACCTTCCTGAAGAATTGGGGTATCCAATGCAATTCCGGAGATTACCCTCTACAAACAAATTTTACCTCTTTATAATCTTAAATAATTATAATTACAGACAGGACTATTGTTGCCAATAAGCCTGATATAGTGGTGATAGACCGATTAGGGCGCCGCGCAATGACAGTCGATGTTACATTCCACATGACGGGAACCTCGTGAAAGCTGAGAAAGAGAAACAAATAAAATATCTCGACACGAGGTTGTCGACATGTGGAATGTGAGCTCGGCTATCATTGTGCCGATTATCGTAACGACCAATGGCCTAATGGCTGAAAGCCTCGACCAACATCTCTCGTGGCTCTCTTTCGGCGCTTTGATGCAGGCGCAAGCGCCTGATTCAGAAGGCAGTACTCCTCCATATGGCTCGCATTGTGAGGAGGTTCCTGTCTCTGCAGCCCTAACCACCAGTACCCTGCCCCCGACGTCCGATCGTTTTTTTTTAATTATTTTTATTTTAAGAAATATTTAAAAATGTAAATTAATAAGATTCAAAATAAATAAACAAAACAATAATATTAGTATTAGTGTAAGTATTATCAGTTTACATGTTTCTACTTTAGTGAAGATTTCTGCTAAATATATCGAGTTCCACTTACCGACAAGTCCAAGCAATTCTCTGATTGCTTGACGACGTACTCTCAGGGTAGGATGGCGGCCCAGGCGCATGCTACCACGAGTGCCTCGACGTAAAAGTTCCTCGGGCAAATTGCTTGATTGACGACTATAAGAAAAAAAAGTAAAAAAAAAGCAAAAGTATCTGATGAAAGTGTAAACAAATCTTGTTCAGGTTAAATTCTTACGCCATCACTCACTAAATTGAACTAGCAACACTTACATCCGAATTCAGAATGTTAAATTTTATATCGTATCACGTTTTCCAACAATTACTGTTTGAATAAAATGATTAAATTGGAATTGAAAAATCATCGACGAAAATTGAGGTTATAAAATTAACCACAATTATCAAATAAGTAGGGCTAGAAATTGGCATCCACAGGTACTTTTTCTGATCCATTTGTTTACATTTTAATCAGATACTATTAGTACAGACTAAAGATACCTGCAGTAGACCGCACTTCACGTCGGTGGTAACCCTTTGACTTTAAGCTGGCCTAACATAGACAACATCTGCCTAGACTTTTCCCAACTATGTCGTGGTTGGCTTCCAGTCTAACCGGATGCAGCTGAATACCAGTGCTTTACATGGAACGACTGAATCTTACCTCCACAACCCAGTTACTGGGTAATATCTATGATACAGACAGTGTCATTCACGAAGACGCGCCCCACTTCGCGATGACTGTACTGTAAGCTGTACTTTAGTACAGAGCGGAGTGGAGTGGGGCAGGTCTTCGTGGATGGCACTATCCATACATACTCCTTTGGTAAGACTGGTTGTCAGACTTTCGGGCTTCTGACTACTCGTAACGACTGTCAAAGATCCACAAATGACAGCCGGGACCAACGGCTAACTTAACGCGGAGTTTCAATAGAATGGGAGGTTATCTTATATTAGTTTTGTTGCCACTGGCGTGCGGCCTACTGTACTTAGAACAATCTTGAGTGTTTTTTTTCTCTATTCGATTTTTACTTACGGACAAGTAACGTGGATGTCTTCGTAAACTACTTCTTCACAAGCCATCGGACAGTGGTACTGGTCGGTGCTCAAATCATCTGAAATAAGACAATTTACCTATATAACTTACTTAGATGGCGTTCTACAAAAAGCAACTTCAGTACATATCTTAGTATTACTTGCATTGGGAAAAAATTATAGATGTGATTTTGTCACTACGCCTTATTTTTTTTTGTATTCGTATAAATATAGATAAGTACTGTGTTTTACTTAATTCTTTAAGTTGTAATGTACCTAAGTATATTCTCATATTGCATGTTTTTTTTTTTATTAGTGTATAATTAATTTTTTTTATTTTATGTATTTTATTTTCTCTTCTACGCTTACACACGTTGTCTACATCTCTTTTTATCCACTTTCCTATCGCAGGTATGCTGGAAGAGATTCCTTAAGAAATAAGCATCACCTTTGTACGTAATTTTTTGTTCCTTTTTCTTGTCTCTTTAAATGTGTGTACATAAACTGTTAAATAAATAAATAAATATTTTACAAATAACTGTTCGACAGTTTACACTAAAACTCGATAGATGGCGTTGTACTATTTGCACTACTGCTGCTGCTGAACCGCGTTGTTGCGATTCTCCGCCGTTGAACGACCTTCGCGCTGTTTTATAGCAAATTCATACTTACCTGCACGCGTAGCATGACAACCGTAGAAAATAGTTTTTTGCCGGTTTTTGACAAAATGACAGATTATAATCACAATCTGTCATTTTGTCTATTCTTCCGTCCACAAAACCCGTTCTATTGTGTTCATGCCATACGATACGTAGTATCCCTACGTAGTCTGTGGTTCATGCTAAGCGTGCTGGCGTAGGGAAAGCCGTGATCATGTAGGCGGTTCCCCCAGGGCAAGGCCTTGCCATTGCACTGCAGATAGGTTGACCCTTGCGATTATCCCTAATGTGGATAACTTGGACGCGTTATTTTTGGTAGTGGGGGAAGCGTACGCGTGTACTTTTATTCAATTATAAAGCTAATCACACACATTGAACACAGTATATATTATAAAGCTTAAAAATCCTTTAAAAATCTCTTATAAGGTAAAATATATATTATCTTCATTGTGTGTGGTAGTCCATTAAATTGTACGGTGAGCGATATATCTAAGATAATATATATTTCATATTATCTTCAAAGTGTATGACGCGATCTACCGTTTTACACTTGAATAAAATAAAAAATTCCGAAGTTACGAACGTTTAACTTCGCCTATCAAAGAACTTCATATTATGTAAGCAGTTTGAAAACAAAATCCCGTGAACACGATGACCACATCTGTTACCACCCCGGTTATATAGCCGGCGAGGGCTGCAAGCAGACGTAGTCCTTACGATGTATAGATATGAAGTTCTTCGATGGTACATCTAATTCGATGCATTGTACTGTTAAAAGACGGGTACAAGGCAGAAGGAAGCTGCGTTTGTTGGTCATGGGTTATTCAGTATGCATTTAATAATCAGCACTCTCACCTCTCTTTGCTTTATGAAGGCAAAGTAAACCATCAAAGTCACACATCGGTATATTACCTGAAAACGAAACCAGAACGATGAATAAATAATTTTATGTGCTACCAGTCTTTGGTTTTATGTTAACTTAAGGCCAATTTCTTGATCTTCAGATAGCTTTGACCAGAGGAATAAAAATGACAGTTTTACAGCTGTTAAATACTAACTAATATTATAAATGCGAATAACATACGTTTTCATGCCAAAACCGTTGAATACATTTTGATGAGTTTTGGTATAGATGGTACCTTGGAGAACGACATAATTATGCTACTTTTTGTCGCGAAAATAAAACTTGAAGTGAGTGTAATCGCGAAATAAACTAGGTCCACGCGCACCAAATTGCGGGAAGAAGCTAGAAGAAAATATGTCAAACAGCCTTATTTATTCTTCAGATAAAAATTACTTGATGATTGACTTCTGCTATCCTAAAATAAATATCAACATACCGAGTTGCGGCATAAAATGATGCGTACAGTTGCACACCTCTGCCTGTACGAAGGCTCTGCTGTACAAAATGCAGGCGCTATATGAGTATCGAGGGAATGGCCAGAGGTGCGCAAACTCTGGTCGCTCGTGGTTGAACAGGCAGTCGCGATTGTCCGGAGAGAGGAGTTGCACAGATACGTCACTTATTGTCTGTTCTGCCTGTTGTAATAAAAGGGGTTAGTCAAACATGGGTTATAGAGGAGCTCGTGGCTAAGTAATACCTGTTGCACGGGTCGATCCATCAGGTTAAGCTACATTTGCCAGGGTTGGTCTGTGGATGGGTGACCATCTTTACATACCGAGACTCCTCCGCGCCTCGGAAAGCACGTTAAGCCGTTGGTCCCGGGTGTCATTCGTGGATCTTTGACAGTCGTTACGGGTCGTCAGAAACCCGAAAGTCTGACAACCAGTCTTAGCAAGAGGTATCGTACCAGTTACTGGGTTGTGGAGGTCAGATAGGCAGTCACTCCATGTAAAATACTGGTATTCAGCTGCATCTGGTTAGACTGGAAGCTGATCGCAACATAGTTGGGGAAATGCTAGGCAGATTGAGTCAAATATGAGTTATGGAGGTCAGATATAGGCAGTCACTCCATGTAAAATAATGGTATTCAGCTGCATCTGGTTAGACTGAAAGCCGACCCCAAGATAGTGGGGAAAAGGCTAGGCAGAGGATGATAATGAGTTAAACCCATCGATGTTGTGTTGTGAGTTGTGAGTGTTCTTGAGCTTCTTGGCCACAGAATCTGAGAGATTCATGCTGTTTTTACTTCATTTACAATTCTAAGGTTGGTATTTTCTTCACTCACAGAAGATATCCAAGATATAACATTGCACGTCTTGATACTCAGTAAGTTATATTACCTTCAACGTAACTTCAAAATCGGTGATGCGATGTAGAGTCCCACAGGAACCAAGCATGTTTTCTGAGGCTATTGTTATCACATCAACGGGGGAATGAATCCATATCTGTAACAAAACCGCAGTATAATATATGAAACATAAGCCTGTATGACCGCCCTATTGAAATCCTACTTGATCCTCCCTTAACCTGAGCCCGCCAGAGTAATTGCGTAAGTCTTCCTGTACATGACGTCGGAACCGCACCGGACCGCATGTTTGTGTATACGAATGAATATCGCCTATGCGCCGCACCGAATTTACATTTCCATACTGAGATGTTCTGATCTTTTTTCATCTTGCGTTCCGGCGGAATGAATATCGTTCATGCGACGCACCGTCGCAACACCGGCGTCGCATAGATTTTTCGTTTTCAATCTGAAATGTTCTGATTTTTTTTCATATTGCGGTCCGCGCCGATATACAGGAAGCCTAACACACTAAACATTGCAATGCCTTTCATTTTAACAATTGGATAACATTCATTGGGTTAATAACGTTGCCGAGCAGACGAATTTTTCAATCATATGAAGCAATGGATTAGGAATTTACGCAATTAGAGTTGCTGATGTCTCCAAAAATGATCCAATTCACAAAGTTATCCATATGAAACGGAAAAGTGTGATTGCACCTTAAAACTTATTGCATAGACTATGGAAAAAAGCAACTAATAGAACTCTAACTTGTCTTTCCATCTTGATATACTTACAGTGACGGATGGAGTTGCAGAAAACACCAAGCTTGGAAGACCAGTCTTTCTATTGACACTGATACTGGTCTTGTCATCGGTCCAGCGAGAATTGAACGAGAAACATGTTCCGAACTCTGTAGGGATTGGGCGAAACCTACAAAAATATGAATAAGTGAGTTCCAAGTATCATACTGCAAAGCAAATGCGTCCTTTCCTAATTTTGCGCCAGACATGCTTTCAAATCCAACAACAAGTTTAACTATACACTTTGAATTACGCTTTCCAAATCACAAGACTTAATAAATCGTAGAACTTTAACAACACTGAATTATTTGGGTCCCAATTAGTCACTAGAATTAAAGTAAGTCCCTCTTTGGGGCCTAGCAATAAACGTCTGAGTCCGGAACAGGCAATAAAGTGACAATACCGTTGTTGCCTTTAATTAAGCTCAAGTAATGCTGGCAATACTGACGCGGTTTAGGGTCTGTATTCATTAACGACTTTCATTTGAGAACGGGGTTGGAGCTGTCAAAGTAAAATTACCATCTGAATTATTTACATTTGATAGCATGAAATACTCTGGTCTAGCTTCAAGGTTCCGATCAAAGACCAGAGAATTTGTTATTTTTTGTGTTCTTTCTTTGCGTCATGTTTACCGCAAATAAACGTATTATCTTTCTTTTTTATGGTTCCGTACCTCAAAAGAATAAAACGGCAACCTTATAGGATCAATTCGTTGTCCGTCTGTATGTCTGTCAGTCAGTCAAGTCCGTTTTTCTTAGGAGCGTGTGGAGGTATTAAGTTGAAATTATATCAAATACGTAGGTTTACGGCCAAAAAACACGGCCATTTATGCAACATATTTTGATATTCGTGAATAAATCAAAACCTACAGGGTCCTTCCCGTTGACCTAGAATCACGAAATTTGGTAAAAAGCAAGGTCTCACAGCACAGGTAAAGGAAAAAGTCCAAAAATTCTTAATTTGTAGTATATTGATTTTTATTTTTTTTTCCAAACCTACATTTGCAGTTGGAGAATTGCCGTGTAATATATTGATGTATGCGATAACATGTTTTACAACTACAAAATTAAGTTTGTTTTTGAGATAAATTCATCCCAACTACGAAACCCTTCATTGTGCGTGGTGCCGTGGTCCGACACGCACTTGGCCGCTTCTTTTTTTCCTCTTAGTACTTCTCAAAACACTCAACTTTTAATTGGCACTTTTTAAATTCAACTACTTCGCTCTAATTAGTGAAGATCGTTATCCAACTCTTACTAAAACTTCAGGCAGTCATTATGCACACTCCTTTTTAGATATATTTTAACCGTCTTATAGATATGGGAAAATTAATAAATATTAAGTATTTTAATAAAAACAGCTCCTAGCAGCTTTGTTCGGCTTCTGAATACAGCTCAGAATTTAATTTGGCGTCAAACTCGATCTTTCAGCTTTAGTTTTACCATTTTCACTTGTAAAATGTAGCGTTTAATTATGTAGCGTTGAAACTGAATCTAGGACATCTTAAAGCTCAGTTTACATTGTTTGAATAAGTGCATTTAAATATTTTACATGCTAAATAACCAGGTTATCACATCATTAGTGGATGTTAATTTCAAGTTATTTTTTAACGGCACCTCTTTATGTTCAATTATGCTTTATTTACGAGCACCTAATATTTTAGGTGTAGGTATCTACTATTTGTGATTACAGCACTTACAGTTTCAATAACTGGAGTCTCTAATTTAACCAAAAATATCTTTTTATCCCCTACTACATCGATCGCCCCCTATTACATGGGTGTACTTTACAAGGAGTTTTTTAATATTATGATATATTAAAAAACTCCTTGTAAAGTCTACTCTAGTCTATGAATGAAACCATATCAAAGAATTAACTGGCATGTGTAATTTTTTTTTTTTTTTTCTTTCAAAATAAATCGACATACATACGATTATTTATGTTAAAATCCTTTGGTGAAATATAAAAAATAATAAAAACCATTTAATTCACTATTTTTGTCCATAAAAAGAAAATATAACAACGTCGCATTTTCTTAGCTTTAAATATGAATGATTGATTTGAATGAAAATGATTCACTCGTACTTATCAATGAAACTCAGATACACACATCGAGTCTAGTGGTAAAGAATCGTAAAAAAATTAAAAAATATTTTATATGCTAGTTGATTCTTTGACATGGTCTCATTAATACGCTAGAATTATGGGATATCAAAATTAACACGTTTGTATAAAATAAAGAAAAAAATGCGTTTCTTGGGCATTACAGCAAAAAAAAAACTACACACCACCCACCGACGGGAAGGAGGAGCCACCTTATGTACACCTCTGCCTAACTCTTCAAGGAAAACAGGCGTGATGTTATGTTATGTAATTTATTTTTTATAGAAAGATTTTTATATAAACTTTGGGTTTCCATCTACAAATGTGAACAGCGCTGAACTTTCATGATAGTAGCAAGGACACTCTGTTCGTTTCTGACTTGAGTTTATTCAAAGTGGGAATGAAATTCAGATGAAGCTAGATTTATTACGAGAGCCAATTATTTTCTCAGTAACTCTTCGGAGTAGGAAATATTTTCATAATAATCAAAATACTTAAGGGGGATGCTATCTTTAATCTCTATCTCTAATCTCTATCTCTTCATAATATTATCAAACAAAGTCGCTTTTCGCGTTTGTTTTCAACATTAAGAGAATGTATTCCGGAAAGTTTATTTACGTATAATATAATACTTTTAATTAAACGTGAACGTAGTACGGAAACTTGAAGTTTTGTCAAGTCATGAAAAAGGCACTTTTTTGAGCGCTCACATGGCGTGCGCTGACTAAACCGTAACAGATATATAAAATGTATGTTCTACAGGATTGTATATCTTAACAAAATCAATAGAAAAGTCCGCAATAGCATATGTCTATCTTCAAAAAATGACCCACAGTAACCATTTTTATCTTTCAGAATTTCATTTCATATATTTTTTCTTTCGAAGCTATTTTGACCGGTATTTTATTAATCCTTATCCAATAAAATATGTTAGATATCACAGATTTTAAATCACGCGCAACAAAATCATCATGGCTGACGGCATGGCTCCATTACTGACATTCGGTCAATGACCTTTCCTCGGTTATTAAGGAACTGCGATAAGGACAGTGGAGGCTTAATAATAGGGTTCCGTTTGTCACCCTTCCGGTACGGAACCCATAAAACAAACACATAAAAAACACAGCCAAATCGGTCGAACCGTTCTCAAGTAATGATCTTTCATACATGCGACAATTGATATTTATTAATATTAGATGTGCGTCTTATTTGTGCAGAATTAACCACTTTTCTTTCTTTCTTTACGAAACGATTTTGTCGAAAAAAGCTGGACAAGATTGGTGCAAGACAGGAAGAATAGCGAAGGAAGAAGGCCTAAATGAACTGCTGTAGATCTAAAGATAAAGGGTACTGCGCAAGCTAATGCTGATGATAAAGTTCTTACCTTTCACAGCACGGGAAGGGCTGGCCGTCCCACCAGCACTCAGTCAGCAGATCAGGGCACTTCTTCCTAATTCCATTGACCAGCTCCAGAAAGTTCTGCACACAGGTCTTGCCCATCTCGCAGGAGGCACAAGATCTACAGAACTTCACGTTCCGAAAACTAACTTCCTGACTAAATGCTATTAAACTTGGGGGTAGATTGTGCCTGAAAAGAGACGGGGTAAATAATATGTATACTATCATTTCAGTAACTTTGATTAGTGTTAACAGTTTTAATCAATCTCTTCTCATATCGAACATATTTATATTTTATTTATATTTAAAAAAAAAAAAATATATATATATATACATATACATCACACCGACAAGAATTTTTCTATGGGAACAGAAAATGTATACAATCAACTGAATTCTTGTCAATATATACAATATGTAAAAAAAAACCTGTCCGATCTGAAAGGGGCACATAGCTACTGTAATAACATTACCAAAAAGTAATAAAAAATCTTAATATTATTGAAAATAAAAAAGTTATTGCTATTTAAAGTTCACATTTTTAGTACCTTTAACTACCCCAAATCCATTAAATATTTACAAAGTTTCAACAGGGGTCATAAATAACAACTTTTAGACACCCGATAAACGATGGCCGCCCGCGCCCCATGTAATAACCCTGTAAAATACCCCATTGAAAAAAGTGGTTATTTTTTTTTCTTTTTTCCTGGAAATTACCACGTAAATAATACTCACAGTACGATTCCTAACAACATCCTCACGGATCGGACGGGGTTTTTTTAAAATTATATATATATATTTTAGAGGTGACTGTACGTGCAAATTCGAGAGAAGAAATAGAACTAGACCATCACTTACTGAACAAGGTACTTCTTAATGTACGTTGGGTTCGCTTCCTCACATATTGTCAGTGCTGGAAACGGGGTGTCCCACTCCAGGTAATCAGTTTCCACGGAGTATGACACAGCATCAGAGGTATACAACGCTAAGGCACCTTGTAATACTACATATGAGCAAGCGCAGCAAACCGTTATAGTTGCTAGCCAGAATAATCTGGAATTATTTTAAAATGAATGAAATAAAAATATAAAGTGTCAAACGGCTCGATTTTTTTTGACATTTGTATAGGGGTCAAATGGGGTCATTTGTTTGTAAATGACCTCTCCTACATCCCCTTAATGGATTGCTGACATATAACCAATAACCTTGTATACCCGGTGCCAAGACGGGTGCCATAGACGAGTGCCTGATCTGGTACAATCGTTTCACAGATATCTTACTTCTGATTTTGCATTGCTGTCTAAATCACATCTTTATTCTGATTGAAATAAGGTTGCTGGTGGGTTGATTCTTGGGTTACTGTCAGAGGTTAAATAACTGTTTAAGGACTGTATTACATGTACAAGTTTTTGACACATTTTTTAAGCTCCTACTTACCTTTTAAATAAGGGTGTAGGATCCGGAGTAAATACGTAGCCGAGCCATTGTAAGCTACATTTATCACTTAAGTACTGTATTTTGTCTTTCAGCCCTGTTAACATAGTGGTCCGGTCTTCGAGCTAGATGACTCGTTATTTGGAAACGAAACGATTTAGACTTTATCACAAATGTACCAAAGCCGATATTACGCTGTATAGGTTTCATCTAATTTATTAAACTTGAGTACAAAGCCATTGTTCACAAGATCAACATTAACCGATTTCTCTTTGGTTTGGACTGAAACGATCTTGACAATGAAAACGGAATTAGCATTTATAAGTAACATTCGTGACTTTGCTATCACACATTTTATCGGTATTTCCTGGTATTTTCAAACTAGAATTAAACCCAATTAGAGCCCATATTTTGGGCAGCAAAAAGCTGCCGATTCCTGATTCTCAGCCTAAATTAAATAACTGAGTTTCGATTATGATTTTGTCGGAAACTAGTCGAGTATTCTCAATTAAATGCTTATAAATCTATCCATATCTAAACTAATACTAATATAATAAAGTTGAAGAGTTATTGTTGTTTGTTTGCTCGTCTGCGCCCTAGGCTCTGGATCTACCAGTCGGATTTGAAAAAAAAAATTGGGTTTGTCAGCCCAATTTTTGAGGAAGGCTATTTCACATCACGCTAGGAAGTTTATGAGCCGTGCAGAAGACACAACGCTAAGTGAAAACAAAGTAGTAGCGCGGGCAGGCGATGCGATGCGACGGAGTGGATCGGGGGGACAAGAAATTTTACGGGGGAAAAGTCCCGGGCAGAAGCTAGTTATTTTATCTAATTAATAGATTCAACATAATTACAAACGGATCACATGACTGCACTAATAAACAACTGAATTGTAAATCACTGTTTAATAATTACAACGTCCGCGTTGTGTTTATTTCCCAACTATATGAAAATAGTCAGTTTATTTACATTTATGCTAATAGCTTTATACCATCCACACTGATTACCAGATTGTGTACGGTACACTGAAATTCAATTAACAGGGATACACGCAAGTCACATAATGGGATTTTGTTTGGTTGCACAAATATTTATATATTAACGTCATGCAAGATGAAAAGGGATCGCCATCAACAATAATTCAAATCGTGGTGATCAATGAGTATTTATCAAAACCTTAGCCAATAAATGGTAAACATATTTTCTTGCTATTAGTAAACAAGAAGGCGCTTTACTTATAATCCTATATAGTTACCTCAATCAACGGAAAATGAAGTTAAAAATATCTATAAAAACTCTTTTAGATGACAATGAAATTAATGAAAATAGTTTTTACAGTTTTATTTTTGGTCAGAATTTTTTCAAAGTTTTCATATAATTCAGAAGATTCATGGGTAGATCCAAGTTGTATATAGTATGTCTACTTATATTTTTGAACATAGGTATAATATGTTCACAAAGATAAATAGTCATAATATTATTTTTGTTCAATCTCTGCATGCAAATAGATGCAATTTCGTTGATAACAGACCGACTGAAAAATAACTTATTACCCGAATGAAGGCCTCCAGGCATAAAGGGCGTGCCCGTTTACATATTATTATAGCTATTAAAGCTGTAACTCGGAAATCACAAATGATAAACTAGGACCATCGAAGCAAAAATAAATAAACAGTTAATTACTAATAACAACAACAAAACCATGGTCAGCAAGACGACCAGTCACCACAAGCAGCACCCGTTCACGAGCATAACGCAAAGATCAGCCATTACCCCCCTCCCCATATTTGAGGGAAGGAGGCAACCCGACCCCCGGCGCTACTGCTCAGGCAGGAATAATATGATCAATATTCGAGGTCGCTAGCTGACCATATATTCCAATACAACTCATAAAAAAGAAAGAAAACAACAGTGTAATGAAAACAAAATTAAAATAAATTGACTTATAAAGTCAAATAAAATAAACTAAACAATTTAATTAGTATGGAGTAGTATGGAGTTAGTCCCAAGCCTTTTTGTCGTCTAAGTAATCTTTAACTTTATAGAAACCTTTTTGACATAGTTTGTGTTTAATAAATTATTAAAATTTATTGAGGCTCAGTTCTTTATCATGACTTGAGAGTTTGTTGTAAAAACGTATACTTTGGCACTTAAATGAGTTACAAATTTTTTGGAGCCTAGTCCTGGACACAATAAGTAAATCTTTTGCCTCGCCTTACCTGCCACTACCTTGATATATATAACAAAAAATTTCATTAAAAAATGTACTTTCCGTTGGGAAGTCTTTCTGTTTGTCGTCACGATTCTCGTCGTCACACACAATGGATTAATCTAAATCTTTTTCTATAAGTTTTCTTTCATCCTTCGGATGAGCCCTATTGATTCGATTTTCGTTATCAAATTCATAACCGTTCAAAAAATTATCTTTATCTATATATATTATCTTGGATTTTTTTCCTTAAAATTCAACAATTTTCTGTCTGTGAGGCGTGTACTTTTGGATTTTCTAAATTTTCTTCTTCTTCTATTCTTTCTTCTTATTCTTCTTCTACCACTTCAATGGTGTTTATTATTCAAGGCAGGGTAGTAGCGGATGCAGAACTTTTCACATCCGCGGATGCGGATGCAGATGCGGATACTTGAAGGCTCAAATTCGCGGATGCGGATCTTAAGATATTTTTTCCAATATCGCTTTGCACCGGTGGCTTTGTACATTCACTTTTTAAATAATCTATCTACTGCAGAAATCTCGCTTAACACACAATGATCACTATATATTCGCAATTTCACAATAACATTCGAAAACTGAAACAATAACATTTGGAAACTGCAATGTTTACAATAAACCATAGATATATTATTAAAACTAATTTACGAGAAACAAATGATACCCAATAACAAACGCGTCGGATCTTGTCACCGAACAAAATCTTCGCTCCTATTGGTCAAATATTGTGGCGATCTGTGCTACATCCGCATCCGCATGAACATTCGCATTAATTATTGCGGATGCAGATGTCCAAATCGATGCGTATGCTCCGCAATTGCGGATGCGGATATCCGCAACATCCCTGATTCCTCTTTTTTTGTTTTCGCCGCGGTCGGGTAAGACTTCTATTACCTACACAAATATAAGATTGGAGTAAGACTTTTCATTTAAAAAAAAATTGGTTGCCTGTAAAGTCGGTATACGGGCGAAAGTTTTACGTGACAACGACTTTGCGTGCCTTTCACTTTTTATGTCTGTCTCTCTCGCTCTTAGGCGGGCTAACCATGACGCGTGCCTCTCACTCGCTCTCATTGTGAGCGCATAACGTGAGCGGAGCGTAACGCAGTTTCTTGAAGTGTCACCCGGCAAACCAATTTATAAGACGTTGTCACGTCAAAAACAATTCATATAACAGTTGCCATGCCGTCGTGATAAGATAAACATTGCCTATCAGTGTTATCACAATGGAACATTATATTTATTATCACTTATTTGTTTTGAACTACTGTACCGTGCCATGTGGGATTCTTAAGAGATTGATAAAGAATTTCTTCATAACATCTCGTAAATAAAATTTGAACTTTCGTATGACCCAAACCCAAGGTTGCTGTATAGCTAACGCGACCATTTATTTTTTGACTCAAAACGGGACATCGGTATATTTATCTCAGTTAGTAGGGCTGTTGAAACTCAATTTTGAGAATACCAGCCTAGGTTACCAAAGAAAAAAAAAACTGTTTACTTTTTTATCTATGACAAATTTGAATGAATTTTCAGTCATTTTTATTGACAGCGATTATAAGTAAGAATCCATATGGACGCCATACGGGACGGAACCTGTATCTGGGACCTTGTAGTCGTCCACAATTGATTTCTATTGGTGCATTTTTGCCGGCCAGAATAAAATATATTCAATTTAAATACAAACGTTTTCATGGTCAAGGTTGTTAGTGTGGAATAGGGATGACGACAAAAACATTTTTTTTGTCCATCCGATATTTTATTATAAAATATTGGACAAGTATTTTTTCTTTTTTTACGTAATCAAAAGATTACGGCGATACATTAAGTTAAAATGTGCCATGACGTCACAAGTACCTATGTAGATTTTATACTTACTTGTGACGTAGCAACCCCCACTCCCCAACTTTAATGCGATTTATCTAAGTCATTTTTTTTTATAATATGATAAAGCAAAAAATACGTGTCTAATATTTTTTTATTATCTGACTGACGGACTAAATAGAATTTCTTTTTTTTTTACCCAGGTATCATCCCTATTGTTTTAACGACGGTTTCTGAAAACGGGACAATTTTGCATCCCCAGGTTTTTTCGGGGACACCGGGACGAAGAACCAAAAAAGAGACGGTCCCGTTCAAAACGGGACGTATGGTCACGTTATTTATAGCCCATCCAGACTGCGATACGTTTAATAATAAATTCGCCAATTTAATGGTTTTGTGCCCACATTTTTTGTGAGAATAATAGTATTTAATTGTTGTTATTCGTTATGTGTTATGTTTGTACTTGTTATATATACTTTGATTTATATAATTGGTTTACTAAGCCGTGCAAATCAAATAAATAAATGACCAAGTATAGCCGACGATTGGTGATCATAATTAGCACCCTCGCTGCTGTCTTTTCTCCTAACGTTGTCATTTGGAAGCATTTTGCAAAACCCATGGCTGGAGGAATAAGTAGTAGTCTTTTCATTTTTTGAATCATGCAGTGTTCTTCCAAATATTTCCTAATTTATTTAGACTAGAGTATCATCCAAGTATTTTCTTATGGCCGATTCCTATAAATTACGGACCGTTATTGGTTAAAATCTTAAAGTTAAGACTCTTGTATCTTTACCAATAATGAAGCAAAGACTTCATAGCTTTGCATAGTAGACTCTCCTATATGGAAGTAGCTGTCACAGGTAAAATTAGCTTACGAATCTATCTATATGCAGTTTGGCAATAAATAAAGCTACCATTGGTAAGCAGTACGATTCGTTTTTGTTTATAGGAACCGAGCACTAGTTATTTTTATGTTATATGAGTGTAACACGTTGATTTTATTATTTCTTAACGACTCAGTCTTAAATGTAAAAAATATTATTTCATCTACAAACCTTATTATCGTAGTTATCAACACACAGAATCGTATAATTACGTCAAATATTAAACAGTATGTAAACAGCGACGTTATCATTCCTGTCGC
This sequence comes from Xanthia icteritia, assembly GCA_949128155.2. Taxonomy (NCBI): domain Eukaryota; kingdom Metazoa; phylum Arthropoda; class Insecta; order Lepidoptera; family Noctuidae; genus Xanthia; species Xanthia icteritia. The sequence continues at coordinate 4,799,227 of OX421942.2, read as the reverse complement.
TCTCTATAGCCAGTGAGCGTCGAGTCGCAGCTCCGTCCACTCTTGCGCATAATGCCCGAAATTAGCCGACCTTGACTCGGGTCACATTTAAAAATCGAACGTCGTTCGTGTAAACTCGAAAGTACAAATAAATATGGTATTTTAGTGTTAAATTAAGTGCAGTGACAATGTTGAGTTTTAAAGTTGGAGCGAGACAGCTGATGAGATGGAAGGAGTTCCAATTCGATCGTGTGAAGTACCATTCAGGAGTGGGAGTGTTCGGTCATCGACCGATGAAAGTGAACGATGCTGGTACGTTAACAGACATGCATGGAGGGAATATACCTACCTACTCGTGGATAGCGACCACACTTCAAGATATGTAATCAGATTATTCGCCAGTTTTGTTCGTAACCTAGTAATCTTGACCTCTCAGTATTTTATTGATTATTTACCTAATGATAAATCGACTCGGCCAGTTATCATTTTTGTACTAGATTTGTCAAACACAGATTTGCCAGACAACTCTAGTCTCGCTATAAATTACAAATGATTGAATAGTAATCGAATAGTGAGCCCTTAAGAGGACCCTTCCCGGTCTGTCTATCGTCAACGCGAGCATGTTCGAAAAGCTTGTTGTTTCATGGAGCGCAAATGAGAACTGCTAACAAGCAAGTGAGAACGCGATAACATTGTACGAAAAATTGTATGTAAATTTTTTTTTCAGGAAATACTTGTTTTTGAGCAAGTCTTACAAGTTTGTGAAATAAATGTTTGTCATTTAGAATCTCCATTACATGTGCGAGGTTTTTATGAAAATGTTTTCTTTACTTTTACTATTTATGAGTACATTGAGCAAAAAAGTAGATTTTTGGAGGCTTATACTGAATTTCTTTCTCAATTTTCTATTGTTTTGTTTCATAGAAACCTAGATATAGTGCACAAGATACATATTAGTTAAAAAAAACAAAGAAAGATGTGTTACAACGCCATAATCACGTACGAGCGTTTGTATGAAAAATATTACGGGTTGGTCGCTCTTAAACACAGTTGCTAATCTCATTAATTACACCCGACGGGTGCCAAACGGAACCCTATTACGAAGCCTCCGCTGTTCGTCCGTCCGTCCGTCCGTCTGTCTGTCAGCGGGCTGTATCTCATGAACCATATAGGTTAAAATGTTCACAGATTGTGTATTTCTATTGCTGCTATAACAACAAATAATAATTTTAAGGGGGTCCCCATACAAGAAACGTGTGTTTACGTGTGCAAGTCCGACTCACACCTGACCGGTTTTTTTACCAACATACATATGCGTAGAGAGTCTATGACCACTTGGAACTGCTAGTTATAGTCTGATCCAAGAGTATCTGATGAAAGTGTAAACAGACCCTTTTAAGTTTAAATACTTAAAAGGAAATAGTAACACGTTCACCTGTCAATGGGTAGCTCGCCGTCCGATAAGGCCCGGGTCGTAGGCACGTTGTGTTCCACGCGCGCCTCAAAGAGATGCCAGCAACTGAAGGGGTCCGATAGGACCGATGCCTGCCGGGGTTGCGGGAAAGTCCGAAATGGATACCGTGGCCCCTGGCAACGTGCAGGCAACGGAAGGAACAAGGGTGGGTTTTAGTCAGTAAGAGTCTGACACGCCCTCCCGCTCCACCCAGAGCGGGAGGGAAAAGGAGAAGTTAATAAGATTTCAACTTTTTATCTCACTACTTTTATAAACAAATTGTTTGATAAAAATAATTAAATTGTAATTGAAAAGTCATCGACAAATAGTGAGATCATAAAAGTAGCCACAATTCTCACTCAATGAAAAAAAACTGTAAAATTTGAATTTCTGGTTTTAATTTAATATTCAAATAATCAATGATGCCAAATGAGCTCTTCCTCTATGGTAGCAATTTGTTTACATTTTCATCAGATACAGTCCATACGTAGTAGTGTAACCAAGAATAATAGGTATGATAATATGTATGTATGTGTTTACAAGTTCGCAACAACCACAATAATCCTTAGATATCTTAAATCATCTTACTAATATTGTGACAAAAACAAAAACAAAAATTGCATGCATGTGCACATGTTTTGACTATCAAAATAGTCAAAACATGTGCACATGCATGCAATTTTTGTTATGATTACTGTATTTGTATTTTAACACTTTGAGGAACACTAATTGCCCGCAGAAGCAATAACAATAACGCCAGTAGCACATTTATTTATTTATTTATTAAAACTTCTCACACTCAAAGAGGTACAATGGCGGACTTAATGCCTTAGGCATTCTCTACCAGTCAACCAAGGGTGGTGAAGAGATTAGATGGCAGGTGCTCTATTTGAGAGGAACAAAGAGAAAACTATTATTAAAAATATATGATAATACATACAAACTAAAATAGTACTAATTACACATACATACATATTTACAATAATATAATATATCTATATTATATCACATCTCCGCCGCGAAACCGTAGCAGCGAAACCGATTCAATTCAACTGGCTCGCGTCATGTTCTGATACTCGAATTTCATATAACATGATGCGAGTCAGTTGAATTGAACTACTGCGGCCTAAAACTTCTATTGTGTCTCGTTCATTATCCTTCAACCGATTTATAACATCAACTAAAGAACCTGAATAAAAAACATTTCAACTTTATTTTCCGAAGTCGGTTTTGTATTCCCGTTTTTTGTCACCGATTTCCTTTTTTCACTTTAAAATGCTTTTTTGGAAGTCGTTTTATTTTTTGTTAAAATGTTATTATCCCTGCACAAATTCGTATAATACTACTTGCTACGTGAATAACAGTGACTAGAACTTATTATAATATCATCAACATACCTACACTACGTGGAAAAAATACGTATTTATTTAAACTAACTCGGAAACTACCCAAGCAAAGTTAATAAAATTCATATGCGTGATATATTATGCGATGAAGTAAATTATGTGTTGAAGTTTGGCATCATTCAAAACAGGTTTTGTTCGTTTCGAAAAATTTCTAGATCTATCATGCGTCCGTCTCATTTATTTGTCATGTTGTTTTGCAAATTCGTTATTATTATTATTATTATCTTACACAAATTGATTTATTTAAGTATACATACACACATTGCAGTATAAAACGGATTTACATCCGTCACCTCACACTTCAGATTCAATTGAAAACCAGTGTCAGGCACTAGCTGTCTGCCTATTTGGCGCAGCCGCGAGGCACACATTCTCGCTAATATCTTTCAATTGAAGTTTACACTTTTTTTTTTTTTTTTTTTTATTTGTAGTACAATAAGTATGTTGTGTGTGCCTTTTACTCTGTGCTAAATAAACGTATTTTCTTTCTTATATATGAAACAACCGCGACAGTAATATCCACCAAATGATAAAAAAATATTTCAAAATCGCTCCACAATTGACGAAAATATCGATGAACATACATAAAAAATATATACAGACGAATTGAGAACCTCCTCCTGTTTTAAGAAGTCGCTTAATAAAATAATCTATAGGATGCTGATAAGCGAATACCTACCTCACGTCTTGTGAAGTTTATCCAATCAGCGAAGTGATAAAGCCATCACTATCTCAAGCTAAGACTATATTTTTTTTACCATTTAGATGTTCCCGAAGCAGTACTAGCGACAAGAAACGAGAACTGCCGAGCGCAGCGGTTGGTGGAAGCCTATCGAACATACGGCCATCTTAGAGCTACTATAGACAATGTTGACTACAGAAATGAAGACAGGTTTGTAACCATAACCAGATAATATTTTGTACGTGGTGTCCCAGTGGTATCGGCCATTTTTTTTTCATTTTTTTTTGGATGGGATATTATCAAATAACTTCTCCCGCTCTGGGTGGAGCGGGAGTCTGTCAGACTCTTACAGACTAAAACCCACCCGTGTTCCTTCCGTTGCCTGTACGTTGCCAGGGGCCACGGTATCCCTTTCGGACTTTCCCGCAACCCCGGCAGGCATCGGTCCTATCGGACCCCTTCATTTGCTGACATCTCTTTGAGGCGCGCGTGGAACACAACGCGCCGTCGACTTATCGAACTATCGACTTATCGGACGACGAGCTACCCATTGCTCACCGTCCGCAAGCCCGCGCCTACGGTGGCCGGGAATCTGCCTGCGATTCCCGACGCCCAGGGCGTCTCCTGCGGCGGCTAGGGGCGTGAGGGCGCGAAATTTGCCTCTCCCTCACGCGTTCTGCCTCCTCCTTCGCGAGCATTACTGCTTCGCAGAAGGAGGTGACGGCCTCCCATGTTCTCTCGCTCCGTACCATGGCCTGGACCAGGGCCGGACGCGAGAGATCCCCATCCATTTAGACTGATTATGCTAGTCTAGATATTTGGTGAAGACTTACCGCGACCTCGCCTCACCTTATGAGCTCCGTACGAGTTTGAAACTAGACTGGAAACTCGTTTATTATGCGTATTCCTTAGGAATACGCATAATAAACGACTTTCCAGTCTGGCTGAGATCTAAACTAAACTAGGAAATAAACTAAGCAATAAATAAATATTTTTTATAAATACTTTTTCATATTAAAATCTTAGATATCACTCACACTCACCTTCCACTTTTCATGGTGACATTTTATTTTATTTTTTTGTACTCGTATAATGCTAATATTCATTTATTTAGAATTTTGTACTAATTCTATTTTATGTTTAGTTTACCTAATTTTTTTCTAGTTTATTACGATGTATTTTTTTGGTAAATGCTGTGTGTACCTATAATAGGCATACATACAAGTACTTGTATTATGTTATTGATCTGTTTAATTTTTTTGTATGTAGGTACTGCTGTTGTTGTACCAAATAAAGAAATAAATAAATCTATATTCCCCGATAGCTACTTACAAAAGTAACTTTGTCTGTGTATGTGTTTGTTTGTCTGACCTTTTCACGACTAAACAGACTTCAATGTAGGCCATTACCTTGGTTAAGTCGTTTTATTATATAGCTATTATCCCCCTCGTTCCCGTGGTATAATTTCCAAAATCCACGCGGGCAAAAGCTAGTGTAATATAAAAATATAACCTATATTTTATCAGAAACAACAGCCTAACAATTTCCTTCTTCAATGTCAGGATTTAATCAAAATAAATTCCCTCTCTAACCATTGGATATAATCGCCATCATTAAATTTTGTTTACCGAGTTGTTCCTATAATTTCAGAAGTGTCAAAGAGCTTAGTATATCAAGATACGGGCTTCGTTCTGAAGACAATGTGGACCTGGGATTGTTATACGGTTACAATGGCAAACAATCTGTGAATAATCTTGTGGAAACATTGGAGGGAATATATTGTGGACCTATCTCTTATGAGTTCAGCTATTTAGAGGTGAGTGCGAATATGTCATCGACGCTTTTGCTAACTCCAATCTGTGTATACATGGTGAATTTACTGTAAGTTTTAGTTTAAAAATAACCAAAAATGCAAATTCAGGATTTTTTAAATTCACCTCAAGATTTCTTTGACCACTTCATATATTCGATGCTCATGCAGCCTTTACTGAAATTACGTAAAATAAATAATATTATTAATAATATTAAGAACGTGTCTTTGCAAAATCAATGTTCCGGGTCTGGCTGTTTGTGTATGTGAGTTTAAATGTTTGTAAACGCACCCACGATACAAGAGAAATTCCTAGTGTGGGGCAACGTATTTAATTTTTTTATTTACAGTTATCTCAGACGCGCCTGAAACCCTATTGTGGTGAATAAAAACATCAACCGTGTTATTTTAAGATATTGCTATGTTATGATCTCATGTTATGTTTCATTTTCCAGACAGAAGCAGAAAGAGAGTGGTTTGCTCAACGCATAGAGACTGGTAAAGACTCCATCGACAACGCCCGTCGACTAGAGATTGTTAAGGAGCTTCTCCAGTCCCAGGCGTGGGACAAGTTCCTGGGCATAAAGTATCCCACGGTGAAGAGGTACTGCGGAGAAGGAGCCGAATCTCTTCTCACATTCTTCTCCAGTCTGTTCAGATTGACTACTGCTGGTAAGATGTTTAGATGTGTCGTTGGATTTATCGTAGGATAGTTAAGGTAATATAGCCTAGAATAGGAAGTAGGCACTTAGGCAGGCCACATTATACATATCTTGGGTTTAAAAACACACAAAAAAACACAGATCTGACACAAAAAAAAAAAATAACTTGAGACTAATAATACTTCAAGCACAGAAATATATAGAGGCGGACTTAATGCCATAGGCATTTTCTACCAGTCAACCTTTGGGTGATGCAGAGACAAACAGTGATAGATGCAATTACGTGAAATTGAGGAATATTTTTTAAAGTAACTATAAAGATACACATATACCTATTACAAACTATTCATATAATATATATGCCTAATTATATATAAATATAAGCACAAATAAATGTACATAAATACACGAATATACTAAAACAAATAAGACAAACAATGGGAAAACATTAACGTTGTGATGATACTGCCAGCTTCTAACGAATGTGCTCGCGAACTTTAACTTTAAAGTAAAGTAAGTAAGTTTTAAGTTTTTTCAAATAATAATAAACAACATAAATTGTCCCACTGCAAAGCAATGGCTCCGTCTCCCCTTTTCACTCAACTCGATTCAGAGCATTTATAATTGATTGGAGGTAAATCGAGAATTAATTTGGTTTTCCATTCATGAAATCCGATTAAGCGAGACGAAAATCAACAAATTAGTAACGAGGACGATACTTAATTATTAATTTATCGGTTCGTTGCTGTGATTTGGAAAACATAGAGTTTTTTGCGGTGATTTAACCTAAAATTATAATAGGAAGTAAGTTAGAAACCTAAAACTCACTTAATAATCCAGATTTAAAAATATAAGTAGGTACAAATTCTATGTTCATACAGTAACTAATAACCTTATCATATTTTCATTCCAGAAATCTCACATCGCGTAGCTGCAGTCGTAGCGCGTAGTCCATGGTGTAGCATTGCTCGTAGCGTAGCAACCCTCGTAGCGTAGCAACCCTCGTAGCGTAGTAAATTTCGTAGTTTAGGAGCGATTTTAGCGTAGCTGCTAGGTTTCGTAGCATTTATTGAAATTCGCTTTTCATGACTTTATGAACTGTCTGTGTGTCTGTACTTGCTTTATTTCATACAGCCAAGTTATTATTTTATTATAATTACAGAAGGAGTAGAACAAGTAATCCTAGCAATGGCCCATAGGGGCAAGCTAAATGCTTTAACTGGCGTCCTTCAATGCCCACCAGTGAAGATCTTCCACAAGTTCAGTGGCCAACCAGAGTTTCCCATTGAAGCGAACTCAGCCTGTGATATTGCTACGCATCTTAGTAAGTGTTATTTAATCATTTGCATTTGCTAATGGCAATCAAAGTCATTTCGTTGAAAATAGTTTTTTATCTTTATTCGTTTACTAGCTGCCGCCCCGGCTTCGCACGGGTAGCACTAAGTACTTATCTACGGCACACCTACCTATCTACCTACCCTACCCTACCTACCTACCCAACCTACCTACACCTACCTACCCTACCTACAAACCTACCCAACCTACCTACACCTACCTACCCTACCCTACCTACCTACCTACCTACCCAACCTAGCTACACCTACCTTCCTACATACATACCTACCTACGTACCTACCTACCCTACCTACCTACCATCCTTCCTACCAACCTACCTACCATCCTTCCTACCTACCTACCTACCTACCCTACCTACCTGCCTACATACCTACTTACCTACCTACCTACATACCTACCTACGTACTTGCCTACCTACCCTACCTACCTACCTACCTAAATACCTACCCTACCTATCATACCTACCTTCACCAACCATACTAGGGTAGGGTAGGTGAAGGTGGGTGAAGGTAGGCCTTCATCTACCTATTTCAAGAACCTTGTCCTGAAAATCACGAACACAACAGTAAAATAATTATCCAATTTGGTGCAGCCGTTCTCAAGTTATGGCGTGACCAGAACAATGGGGATTCATTTTTATACACATATATGTATATAGATTTATCTTTTATATAATTAGATTATTTTCTATATTGTGAATGTGAGAACGGTATAGCTTGTGGACTGTAGATTTGTTGAGCATTTTCTATGTTTTTATGTACCTGCTACTTGTTACTTACACAGCCCTCGGATACCTATTAACACTGTTATTTGAAAATATTGTAAAAGCCAATTATTTATAAAAGAGTAACCGTGGAGTTTCTTGCCAGCTCTTCTCCATAGGAAACGACCAATTGGAACCGTGCACCTAGCTTCTGACGTTTCATAAGTGCCCATGTAGGTTTATGTGAAATAAAATATTTAGAAATTGAATTTATTGTAGAAGAAAAGTTCTTTCTGAAACATCTGCCACCAAGAAACTATTTAATTATTTATGTACACACAGTAAAATAGATACAAATACGACATTTATAAGTAAGTAACTATATTTAATTATGGTTACAAACTTTTTAAAGATTTTATTTCATTTCAGGTGCTTCGGTGGATATTCACGTCAACGATAAATCTGTTAGATTATCTTTATTAAACAATCCATCGCATTTAGAGGTAATATAATTTATTTACGCATAATTTACACTCCTTGTCTAATAAACGGTGTACGGTTGCGTAGTGACGTAGGTCAATGTCCTTTCAATTTCCCGTCTAATCTGCAAGGCTAATTATACCCCTAGCAGACGTTGATGGGTTACAAGGAACAATGCACGGATTAATTGCTTGTTTAAGATCCCCATCGTTCATCTAATTAATTACCCTGCCAGAATGTCCCTATCTTGTCCTGTTTTTTGGATCATAGATCTCGAAGGACGAAAACTTGAAACCAATTCTTTGAAATGTTATCATTTCTTTGAAATATTATCATTTCTTTGAAATGTTATCATTTCAAAGAATTGGATAATTCTGAATCAAATATTAAAATATTTTAGATTAGTATGTATTTTTGTAAATCCCTATAGTATACCTTTTCTACCATCCAACCCATCTATATGGGTAGGTATACTATAGGGTAGGGGTGTCAGTCAATTTTATGTGACAACCTATGATGTCACATAAAATTGACTGACACTGACTGGACAGGTCCACTCAAATCTGTGTGCTTCTTTCCTCAAAAGACCATTTCAGACACTAATCTACATGGTCCTCATATGGCCTGAGCAAGATTATGTCTGGACTTTAAAAGAGACTGTGACCTCTGAGTTTGTTTCGGCCTTTCTTCTCGGAGTAGTCAGATAGGAAACGCCGAACTCATCTAGCAATGTTTTTTTTTTTAATGTCATGTGTAAAAGTGATTGCAATGGCCTATTTACAGAATAAACAATTTAATTTCAATTACATAGTTATTCATGGTTATTTTCTATTCCAGGCAGCAAACCCAGTATCAATGGGTAAAGCAAGATCCAGGCAGTTACGTTTGAAAGAAGGAGACTATTCAGAAGATGGAGCATCTAGAATGGGAGACAAAGTTCTTAACGTTCAGGTAACTTTATTTAATTTAAGTATTTAGCTAAAATTTAAAAAAATAAGCAGGAACGAAAAAAGATGAACACATTTTCAAACAAATCATAAATAGAAAAATTTTGATAAAGCTTCCACGGAATTTTACGCTTGTACATTCCAAAAGAACAACAAGTTTTTAGCTTCATGAAAGTTAATAATAATTATGAATTTTCACAGATAACAGGACTAGAAGTTTCAGACTATTCTCAATTTGAAATAACGAGTAAAGAATAACTTTGACCTTTTGAATGTATCTTTAAAACAGGCGTCCTTCATTCTTTACACCGTTTTATTACAAGCTTATACAACGTGTATAAAAAATGTGTGGTCATATTTAAGGATGTGGTACAGACCATCGAACTGAACAACTTTCTCCATGGGACCAACATCATAATCGCGATAAAATAACCGTCTGTCCCATACATTTGGGTCAAGTAGGTACTGAAGTTTTGTACACATTTCTTATAAACGCTGTATTTTAGTTTCATTGAAGGATGTTTTATTTTATGCGTCTCTATATACCATTGTTCCACCAGATTCGCGTCGCGCGTCCGCTGTCGCGTTTCACCTGTCTGCGGGAGCCTTTAATTTGTACGAGATTACCTGATTCACAGCCAGGATCATAGGAGCTCTTGCTTTGTTGTCTTCCTACCAACAGCTTTACAGTATTATTTTTTTCAGCGCACTGCTAACTATAAGATTCCATTAGGACTATAAGCCTATTCATTGCATTATAATTGTTCACAGATCCATGGTGACGCTGCCTTTACGGGTCAAGGAGTTAACCAAGAGACGTTGATGCTGTCACAAGCACCACATTTTAATGTTGGTGGATCTTTACACGTTGTCGTGAATAATCAAGTAAGTACCAATAAACTCAAACCTGTAAAACTCATTTAAGCATTTTTATGAGGATAATACTGCGTACTAACTGAAAGCGATCGTCGCACGAGTACGCGATGGTCGCGGTCTTTTATTTATGAATACACGTATGGTGTTCCACGCGCGCCTCAAATAGATGACAGCAGAACTGAAGGGGTCTGATAGGACCGATGCCTGCCGGGGTTGCGGGAAAGTCCGAAAGGGTGACCGTGGCCCCTGGCAACGTACAGGCAACTGAACACGGGTGGGTTTTAGTCAGTAAGAGTCTGACACGCCCAGAAGTTATTTAATAATTTCCCACCCAAAAAAAAAAAATTACTCACGCGATCAGTCGCGCTTGAAGATACGTCATAATTCATACAAACGATCGCGCGATTGTCGCATTCGGTTAGGACGCGGGGTAAGGGATAATGTTAATAATCAAGATAATTGAAAACTCGTCTCAAAATGTTCTCTAATTTTTTATGAGTCCGTATTTTTGGGCCTTCTGCACAAAGCTCATAAATCACTAGAGCTAATGACTTTTGTGTTCACATTACCGTATCGGGAAAAAGGCAAGTTAAGTGAATTGGAAGCCAAAGATTAGATATTTTCAATGGGAAGTTACGTTACTTTGGTAATAATTTCGTACTTCGTTAATAATGCAAAACAACAACATGTTACGAAAACGAAAGAGACTTTTAATGGTAGTAGCATAGGTACAGGAGCCGTCTTCTATTTTTACAACAACAAAATACGAAAAAGAAAATAATACAGGCACTGAAACCCACTATAGCCGCTGCCCACTTTATGAGGTTTCGCGAAATAGGATTGCATTCAACATAAGTTTCGATCAGCAGCAGCGATTCGATTTGCGACCCAAAGAAAGTATTTTTCTATACCGACCCCGCTTACTAAGAGCCTGATTGATCAAATAGTCAATCTGTTAAAGCTGCTATCACAAAGTAAATATAATACTGCTATCAAATCCTATGTTAGCTGTTATGTTGTGATTGATCGAAATAACAACAGCTAATGAAATCATTCATCATCTGCTCTCAAAACGGTGAACGAAAACATCGTGAGGAAACCGGCATGTCCTAGAACCGAAAATTCGAAGACATGTGACATCTACCAACCCGCACTGGGCCCGCGTGGTAGATTACGGCCTACTCCGTCTCACAGAGTTGAGGCTTGTATCCCGCTGTGGGAAAGTTATAGTCATTTAAGTTTGGGTAATCTTGATCATGTTGATCATGTTGTGGTTGGCTTCCAGTCTTACCAGATGCAGCTTAATTTTGTTTTTTACATGGAGTGACTGCCTATCTGACCTCCACAACCCAGTTACTGGGTAACACGATACCCCTTGGTAAGACTGGTTGTCAGAATTTCAGGCTTCTGACGACCCGTAATGACTGTCAAAATCCAAGAATGACAGCCGGGACCACGGCTTTATAATACTGTTACTTTATTATACTGTGCCTAAGTAAAGGGAAAATAAATCCTATTAATACTTGTACGTGTATAGATTACGTACATAAAGACAAGGCTACATGTTGGATCATATAGTAAATACATGGTTTTTCCATTTGTTACCCGCAAGCTTGCGTTGTAATAATAATTATAGCGCCTTTTTTCCGTGTTGAGTTTTAATGTAAATGTTTTGTAAATACTTTTTAAACTCTTTTAATTTTTTAATGATTGACAAATAAATAAAGATAACGTCGAAAAATAAATAATATTAAGGTTGATTTTTAGGGTTCCGTACCCAAAAAATGCCAAACGGAACCCTATTACTAAGCCTCCGCTGTCCGTCTGTCTGTCAGCGGGTTTAATCTCATGATCCTTAATAGGTAGACAGTTGAAATTTTCACAGATTTTGTATTTCTATTGCTATAAGAACAAATAATAAAAATAAAAAAAGTTAAAGAAAGAAAGAAAAATATTTTATTTGGAACACGCACAGGAAATATAAACAGTAATAATATTTTTTTAATATATATATGTATATAAAAAAGGAGCATGTAAAAACTAAAAAAATAATAACGACTGTGCGAGGCCAAAAAGGATAACAGGATAACAGGGCGACATTAAAAAAAAGGGGGGATACAAGAAACGTGTTTTTTTCGGCGTTTAAATACTATTATGGTGGTACGGAACCCCTAATGTGCGATGTCCGAATCGCACTTGCCGGTTTTTCAATAGTCAGATAACTTTCATCCGAGAAATGAATATTGCGGTATGAAAGCTGTTGTATGGAAAATACGCCGAACTGTCATATTTATTTTTCAGATAAAAATTGTCTGCCTATTGCAAAATCAGTCCTAAATAAGCTCTAACATGATTAACAGAAACCGGGAAGAAGTAGGTATACAAAACATAAACAACATTTAATAATTTCATTTAATTTCAGGTGGGTTTCACACTGCCAGCTCTGCGAGGCCGTTCTTGTCGGTATGTAACTGACTTAGCGAAAGCTATTTCTGTGCCAGTCATCCATGTGAACGGTGATCATCCTGAGGTAAGTAGGCCCTCCTCTTGAAATAATCTATCAATACCTAAATACATAATAAGAGAATAAATAAACCCAGGCGTTCAAATTCAAAATATGTTTATTTCATATAAACCTACATGGGCACTTATGAAACGTAAGAAGGAGAAGAGCCGGCAAGAAACTCCACGGTTACTCTTTTAAAAATAATGGGCTTTTACAATATTTTCAAATAAAAGTGTTATTAGGTATGGGTTATTAGGTATGGTTACCAGGTACTTAACAGAATTATGATGGTCAGCAAATCTACAGTCTACTAGACCGTTCTACAGCGTTCTCACATTCACAAAATTGAAAAGAATCTATATAAAGATAAGTAAATTAATAAAAACAAAAACGTATTTTAAACGAAATGACGTGATTGCTATTACAGCTGTATCAAATCTGAATAATTATCATGTCCACAAAAGCCACTAATAAAGAGTTGAAATTAAATTTTAGGTATATAATGTCAAATGATAGGGTGATTATGTCAAGGAAGAATGTAAACAAAAGAAAATGTATACATGGTAATTTGGGAGCAGTTAATAGACTCTTACATAATTTGCCGTTAATCAGGTACCGTTAACATAGCACATCCAGTTTTAGACAAAAAAACAAGCAGAGTACCCAATGGGATTTTTTCATTGGTTAAAACGACGATTTTCCATACAAAAATTCATCCCCTATATAACTCGTTTAAAGGATGAATGTTTCTCCAATAATCTTTTCTTAATGCTCACCTTTGTAAGTCTTGTAAAAAATGTCAAGCTTCTATACCCAGCGTTATCTGTCTGTCAGTGAGTGAATTTAATGTTTTTCAAGTTGAACTTTTTCTGAAAACTCGATGCGCTATATTAGCCCGCATACTGTACTTCAATGTTTCACCTAAAATTGGTTATTCACGTTTTATTGTCAATGTGTTTTCGCACTAGCACAACTCTTAAAACCTCTCACACACAGGCCCTGTGAGGAATTTGAAAAATAGGTATTTGAAGAAACTATTGACGTCGTCTTATCTCAAGTCTGCCTCCATAGAGTGCGATAGGGACAGCTACAGCTCAGACCGATAATATCACAAAAACAATTGACGAGATTGACGTTTCGTATTCCCCTTTTGTCTCCTCGAAAACAGAGCCGATTCAATATTTATTTACATAACATTTTTAAGAAAGAGTATGTCTAGGTTCCTATCATTTTCTTTTAAGTTAAAAACTTTTTGAATTTGTTTGGTAGTCCTCTAATCATGGCGGTAAAAATGGGGCATTTTTTGTAATTTTTGGAGGGCCATATTCTCCGCAACTTATCATAGCAGATCTTGATATGAGGGAAAAAAATGAACGCTCTAGAGGCATTATTCACGAAGAAAAAAGGGGGATACATTTATATGGATATTTGCAGGCCCTGTTCCCTCTTAACATGACTTTTATTTCCAGTCATTCCCATTCGTCGAGAATTCTATTCAACTTTCATCCAATGTTCTACGAAATAATTTAGCAACAATATTTGCCTCGCACAGGCTCACACGGGATTTAATAATGTATACGGGGAAAACACTTCCCTTTATTAAAATGTTTATGCTTATTATAATTATTACCCTACCCAACTTAATTAGACCGTACCGTAACTTAATTAGACCGTTTTTGGAGGCAGGTAGATACGCCAATACACCTATCTATAAGGTACCTATACTGCGTTCGTGATCAAGTTTCCAAAGAAGTAAACAAAAATGTGTTTTTATAAAAACATCTTTAATAACCATCCATAAAGTTCAGTTTGCGCTACAACTTCAAACATTTTTACGATTTTTCAATAGTATTAATAGTAATTCTCAAATCAGCTTAATTTACTTATAAAGTTGATATTCGTTTAAGTGGAAATAACATCAATTAGAAACAAGGATTTGAATAGACTGTACGTCAATTCCCCTCCATATCAAAAATTCCTAAAAGCAAATGGCACAACCCTAATAACAAACGACTTTTAATCAAAACGACAGTTTAGCAAAACGTGCTATTAGCAAATCGTCCTGAAAGCAGTTTGTCCCATTAGCAGAACTTCCTATTTGTAAAGTACAGTAATGCTGAAAAATCAATATCGATTTTATCTTCATGGTTCACTATAGTATTTACTCTACCTTCTACGAGTACCTTGCCAGTCAATTCTAATTTACCTTTCTACCTGATTGGACAAATCAATCTGTCGAAAATTTGAAAATAGATTTATTTTCCCCGAATTTGAGCAGACTGTTATTAAACCTGTCTTGGCCAAATAGAAGAAATATCAGAATGATTTGTCTCAAAAGATATTCCAGACGAAAATCCTTATAAACTTATTTTAGCTCTGAGAACATTCAAAGTGATTGATTGATGATTACAGGAAAACGAATCATTTGCGAGTTATGATTTAGTTTATTTTATTATTTTCGGGAAACTTACAGCTAGCGTATAGCTTCCTGATCTGTCTCTGTATCCCACCCATCTAAGTGATTTCAGTTTGTTGTTATTACCATATAAAACTTCGAAACGGTCAACAATTTCATTCTGAATTTCTGACTCATTCTCAAACTATCACATTAAATTCACACTAATTCACTATAACCCCGTTGCCCTTTACTAAATTTACCCTTTATTTTACTTCCAGTTGGTTGTCAAGGCAACGAACATTGCCTTCGAGTACCAGCGCAAGTTCCGTAAAGATGTGTTCATTGACTACAACTGCTTCAGAAGATGGGGTCACAACGAGGTCGACGACCCTACGTTCACGAACCCTCTGCTTTATAAAACTATTCATAGTAGAAGGTGAGTATCTTAAAGGTTTATTTGAATGTAAAGAAAATTGATAATTAGGTGTACATGCATATATTAACATCGCTCATCTGAGTTCCTTTTGAGTGCTAAGAAACTCAACGTTAAGTTGGATTTGGTATGATGTTGAGTACCTGATGTAGGTACGTAATATTTCATAATTATTTACCTAATTGCCTTCATAGATATGACATGTTTCATACATAAATAAATTACACAGATTCTTATCTAAAATTATACTAAAATTCATTTTTCAAAGAATATTATTAGAAATATTTGTATGACCTACAAGTAGTTGTTCCAGGTCTGGCTGTTTGTGTATGTGACTTTAAACGTTTGTAAACGCACCCACGATACAGGAGAAATTCCTAGTGTGGGGCAACGTTTTTGAAAAGAAAAAAAAAAAAGAGAATTACGTCAAGAATACACATATTTCATCTGGTTTTCCGATCAGGCAATTTTGTAGCCAGATAACGAGCAATTTCTGCTAGATATCGACGTTACTTCTAGTGATTCAGATTACATTAATAAGGAAAGCCTATCTGATAAATATATCTTGTTACCAGATCTATACCAGACCTGTATGCTGAAAAACTGATGTCCGAAGGAGTCATAAAAGAAGACGAAGTAAAGGACGTATTAACGACTTACACCAATTATCTTCAGAAACAATATGAAGCAGTTCCAGCATACAAACCTGAGGTACCTAAATTGAATATCAATAAAGTTAAAACCATCCACCATCACCATCAGGTGGCGCCACACTCGGACTTCTGGGTTTATAGTCATCTATGCTTCCATGGCGAATGATTGATAACCTCGTGAGTAAAATTAACATTTTTGTCGCAAGTAGGAATTATTATATCAAACAAATACCAAGTACAAATATCTAGAATCATGCACATTATTATCTTAGTATATACGCTAACCGACTTAAAATAATAATAATAATATATACTACTGGAACTTAGTAGTATATATTATTATTATTATTTTAAGACGGTTTATAACCTGTTCACTTAGCCACCCAAACCCATAATCCAATATATTTGTTTCCATATCTTGCAATAGTCCTGCACCAACCGGGGGTTGTCCTTCGGTGCACTAGCATAGTGCGTACAGGGATAATCGTCGGTTGGTGCCTCGTTTCATTAAACACGTCTAACGGGCCTCTGCGAGTTGGTCTCGGCTCCTCGTACGCCTTCCAAAGGTCTGGGACCTAGGGTCCCGGGAAATGTCAAAGACGTAAAAAATAATATGTACATAATAAAAAGGAAGGCAGACAACAAAGGGCATAAAAAAATTCGTCCGCATTGCTGTCAACAGGAAAAGTGCCAAAAAGTCTGGCAGCATTGCCACGTTGTATGGTGATGCTGATTCTTTCGCCAAAAAAGAGGCCAGCACTCTTGTCACGAGAAGAGTCGACCAATTATCTTATCTTAGTCCAAAATTCAAAATTTATTTCTAGAACCCCTGTTACAAAATTGTGACGCTACGACATTTTACGTTCTCAGCTTCAACATAAATAAATTGTTGTCTTTTAGTTTGGGATTAAACTCATAAAATATGTAAATGTGCTCTTCAAGTTTAGAAGAAAGGCATTAACTTTTGTTTTTGATTAACATGAGCAACTCTAACAAGGTAAATTAATTACCGCTGTTGTGGTTATTCTTCGTTGTTTCATCTTGGAAATTTCAGCATTATAACAGCTGCTACAGAACTAGCGATTCACCCCGGCTTCGTTTAGGACTTTAGGCGATCAATCTTTTATCAAGATAAGAAATAAGTATATTGTTAAAGTTGGTGATAACTTCATCAAAATCCAGGAAGGAACTTTTATTTTTAAATTTTTAATTTTCGATCCTGTATTTCTTTGTTTTTTGTAGATATTTGTTTTCACCCAAAATTTGATATTTTATTCAGATTTAAAATGAAATGTACATAAATAACAACTTATACCTAGTTAATCAATAAAATTGCATGAATAAATTAGCATGTGGTTCGATTCCAAATTCGGGTAAAGTGATATTGGGTTTTCTCATTAGGAATTTCTAAGTACCGGCCCGGAGCCTGGATTTGTGCCCGGTTGATGGCAATAGGCTCGCCTCCTAGTACATGGGACTTAAACATAACTGGCGAAATGTGGGTGTACGTACTACGGGTACCTACAACTAACTATGTAAATTTCTATTAACGGCTCCCAAATTAAGATGATTATTTTATTTTATTTTACCTTTTTTCTTTTTTCTTTTACATACTACCTTGACATAATCTCTTCGTTATTTGACATTATATACCTAAAATATTATATTTTTTTTCATAATAAATATGTATTGTTACATCCGGCTGTAGTGGCAATCATGTCATTTGGTCTAAATAGCTTTTTATTTTTATTATTTGATTTTGCTTTTATACAGATTCTTTTCTTTTAGATTTTGTGAATGTGAGAACGTTGCAGGCTTAACAGACTGTAAATCTGTCGACCATTTTCTATCTTGCTAAGTACCTGGTACCTGTTGATAGGCCTACACTGTCTTCTCATACCTATTAACTCTGTAATTTGAAAGCATTGTAAATACCATTTACTTTTAAAAGAGTAACCATGGAGTTTCTTGCCGGCTCTTCTCCATAGGAAACGACCAATTGGAACCGTGCATCTAGCTTCTGACGTTTCATAAGTGCCCTTATAGGTTTATGTGAAATAAAATATTTTGAATTGAATTGAATACAACTCTCCCTAACCCTTCGGGGAAACAATTCGTCATGTTATGTATTTAATACAATTAAAATATAATATCCTAACTCAGAGTTCAATAACCTCATACATTATTAATATAGGCTTGTTATTTCCGCCTGAAGTCCTACCCACTCCCTTTTGCGGAAGGAAGACGTGAATAATATATCTGTAACTAGCTTTTTCCCTCGGCTTTGCTCGCGTGGAAGTCGGAAATCATACCATGGAAACGTACTACCGGGATAAAAAGTATCCTATGTGTTAATCCAGGTTATAAACTGTCTGCCTCATCCAAATCCTATTAGTAGCATAACGTAATGATTGAACACTATCGTGAATTCATGCAAGCCTAGTACTTTTTGTTAGGTTACTGCTCAGAACGGTCTTGAATCTTGGTCTACTTTTCCAGTGGATTTTCCAATACTGTCGTGAATTCATGCAAGCCTAGTACATTTTGTTAGGATTTGTGGCATTTATACCGGGATATCATAAGTGCAAAATTTACAAAAACATGTGTTTACTTCATATCTTTTTTATTCGTGAATTTGCAAAGTTTTAATAGTTAATCTGATATTCGGGGTGAAGAACAATCCAACAAATAAAAATCAGTCCAGCCGTTCTTGAGTTACAAATGGTGTAAATAACACGACTTTCTTTTATAAATATCATTTGTGCCCGTTGTATATCGGATTTTTATTTTTTATCAGCAAGGGGGAAGCTCTTGGTCTGTATCTCACCTGATGGTAAGTGAAGATCAGGCCGCAGGTGGAAGCAAGCTTCACCCGAAACCCTCAACCACAGAGGAACCTACCTCCAATTGAGAAACACAACAATGCTGTTTTGGCGACAGACTTATTAGATAAGATGGTGGTATCTAGCCAGGCGGACTTAGAAAAAGATAGGCCTTGTTCTAAGCCTGCCTGGCCAACCAACTAAACCGAACAGACAATTTTGCCCCCACTGGGAATTGAACTTAGGACCCAGAGGTCTGAGACAGGTGGTCCGGTATTTTTCCACAATTTCTGCTAGAATTGAGTAATTTAACCGCATAAGTCTCGACGCCGTGGGAATATCGGGATAAAAAGTATCCTATGTTCTAACCCACATCATGGTCTACCCATGTGTCGAATTTCATCTAAACCCGTTCAGCTATTTTAGCGTGAAAGTGTAAAAAACAAATAAACAAACAAACACATTATATTATATTTTTAATCACTCGCATTTATAATATTAAGTTAAGATATGTAAGTTTAATACAAATGTGTTGTACACATAAACCTTTTGGAATAAATTCTCTAAATGATGGCAAAAACTGCAACAAAATCCGTTGCGTAGTTTAGAAGAACAACGCGGTCACACAGACAGACACAAGAGGCGACTTTAATTTATATCACGTATAGAATATATAGTTATAGAAGCTTCATTCAATTTTAAGTCAACTTTATACAGGGCTATCGTTTAGGGTCCAACAGATGCCTTCCAACTTCTCTGTACTTAAAGCGGTCCGAAATTCAGACTTTACGTTATGTGCAAGGGCGTCGCCAAGGGGGGTAAAGGGGGCAGCTGCCCTCCCCTACGGATTAAAAATAAATTAGTCAAGTACAAGACATTTTAATGTAAAGAAACTACTTATCTATAAAGCCAATTTTGTTTATTTGGATGACTTTTATTTGGTTTAACGTTCCATATCTCCTAAGCGGGGTCTAATCCGGAGTCCGGGGACGTAATATTTGTATCTATGTGTTGGTGGTAGACCCAGTCATAATACTTATTAGGTGTCAGCTCCACAGTTCTGAATAGTTTGGGAAAAACGACCCGAAAGGTCCGTTTCCAAGCGTCGATTTTGGCCCCATTGTGCGCCGTAGAGGTACTACAAGTGTAAAACTTCATGTGCTCTTGCCTTGTACCTACAAATCATACTTTTCCCATCCTCCAATATCAACTTGCCCGCCCCCTTCCCCTGGGCCATCAGCTGGCGACGCCCTTGATGTGCAATCACAGATAAGTTTAAGTGTAGCAAATTTATTGTCTGGACCTTATGTTCGCCTGTATCTAAACTTTATTGCAGCCAACTTTGCGTTATCTCTTTGTGTCCTCATTGTAGTTTCTGTTTCGCTTTTAATTAGTCGTTTGTCTAACTTCCAAAGTTGGTTTTGGAGACAAAGATAGCGTTAACAAACACAGGCCTATACCCGAATCGCTTAAGCGTGGCAATAGCGGTCATTGACCCACCTATATTTACGAGCATTCTTTATTTCAAAAACTTCAAAAAGGGCAATGACCATTAATGCAACGCTCAATGAATTTGGGTATAGCACAAACTTAACCTAAAGACGAACGATTTTTTAATCAAAAATAATCTTTCCTGTTGTATTCAAACAAAATAAAGTATTAAAACTAAACATCACGCTTGTATTCCGCAAAGGGTTAGCAGAGGTGTACCTATATTACACCCATATTTCCTCACTTTACGTTTTGTCCGTACTTATAACTTCGGATTATTTTCGGCTACATAAAGTTAGATACAAATGACATTGTGTATTCGATTTTGTATCGAGCAGAGTTTTTTTATTGGGTTTTTCCGTAATGTCCTCAATTGATTGACTTATCTGGCGACCCTCCATCTCTAGACCCTTTTCTATTTCAAGTTACGAACTTGCCATCCCTGTAGTAATATGATTTTCTAATGTAGGTCACCTAAATACTCTTATTTATCTCTCCAACGCTTTAAAAAAATGCCTACTTCTTATCTTAGAAACAAATCATAAGAACCACTTAATTGTGACAATCCAGAACTTAGTTACTTACTTTATCAGTAGGTAACTTTATTGCATTATCAATAGCATTCATAATTTTCTTTAAGGATCATGCATGCCAGACAAAAGATGTTAAAAGATAAATCGTTTGCTGAACGACACGACCTAATTAATGTTTTTTAAACTATCATAGTACCGTACGCAAAATACACTCTTGGACGTGGAGTTGTGGATGTCAGCCTGTTATACAATAAGTACAATACAACCATAAATGTAACCTTGCAGGTGACGTACTACCAAGAACAATGGTCAAGCATGCAAGCAGCACCCAATGCCGTAGAGACATGGGACACTGGAGTAGACCCTGGTCTACTAAAGGTTGTTGGACAGGCCTCCGTCACCGCTCCTGATGATTTTGTGAGTATATCGATTATTATATAGAAAAAGAAAAGAAAGAAAGAAAATACGTTTAGTTGCGATAAACATGACGCATAAAAAAAAGAACACAAAATTAAAGGGAGAAACAAGTTTAGGGAAAATATGCGTCACATCCACGCAAAACGACGTGTATCTAGTAATTTACTTATTTATTCATTTAAATTATTAATAGTCCGTACTCTGATGAACGAAGAAACAAAAAGTTACATTAAGAGAGGAAACTAAGTAACCCTTTAGCTTTACGTTAAAGATATTTTCTTGCTCTTACGTTTACTATAGTCGCCGGCGCGTAACCTGGCAAGGTTTTGACGTATTGGGATGTTATTATGATATTTCGCATGTTCACTTATGCAACAAAAAAAATGTCAGGTTTATTGAATGTAATTATTTTAAGGTTATTTCAATAATTTATTTTTGAACATGTCTGTTAAGAATAACAAGCGAAAAAGAAATCCTGTGCATCTACGATTCTTGCCAAGTTACGTGCCAGCGACTATACTATGAACCGTAATTTAATGATTATGCAAATGGAAAGTACTAAGACAATCAAGTATCAAATTCAGTTTCAGTTCTACGAGTACTGGCACTCTTTTCGGCTATGTGCACACCGTACCGTACCCCATGATTTCTCCGCCAGATATACCTACATTGTTGTCACAATAATGATCTCCACCAGATAGACTCCTAACGGATGAAACTATGAGTTTTAATAAAAAATATAAATAGTTTCGTCCTTCACCTCAACGCAAATAGGTATACCTACCAAGAATTCCTTCGCCAGCATTATCCGAAGGTTCCATCGACCTTCAATGCAAAGCGTCGGAGCATACAGACTCAATTGCAACGATTCCAATAGATTCCTTATTTACCGCCGATCGAAGCCAAGGATTACAGCTGATTGAGGTCAAACGAAGATAGGGTTTAAAGTCTTGTGTTATTTTTGATAGAAACATGTTCTTATAACATTTCAATATGTTTGTCTTTGGCGAATACTTTCGTGTTTGTTATTTACTTGTTGACTTGGATATTTAATTATTGTTTTTGCTTGCGGCTTCGCCCGCGTGGATGTCGGAAATTATTCCACAAAGTATACTATATCCTAACCCTGGTCCTGGTCTACCCATGTGTCAAATTTCATCTAAATCCGTACAGCTGTTAATGCGAGAACAAGTAACAGTCAAACAGACAGAATTATTTACTAACCTTTTTTTAAAATTAGTATGGATAACCGACGAAGTAAATATTATTTATTGATTAACATACATAATGAAACAACCCGACTTAATTTACATACAAAAATAAACAACTGAACTTATAAAGATGCAACCAGATATTGCTATGCCAGAAACAGAAAAGTACTATGTTTTATGACTTATGACTGGCAAGGTTGGCTCTAATATGTCTGTTGACTAATCCATATAGCAATACCACCTGTCCCTTGCCTGTCCTCTGGGCTTTGCTGCTTGAGTGAACGTTGCTAAGTTACAGGTCGTAATTAATGTTCAAGTTACGCATACGTAACACTCTGTAAGTTACATCCCTAAGCAATATTGGAGGAACAATGCACTAATCGCCACGCTTGGTGGATTAGGGGTGCTGGAGGCCTTATCGGCATTCAGGTCAATACTGCTGCTCAGCCAACTGGGATAAGTTACTAACAGCAGGGCCGTAGGCAGGGGAGTTTTGGGGGCGCAAACCCCGAAATGTGAGAAACCAGAATCTCAATCCAGAGATCGACCCCCCTAGGGTACCTCCGTACAATAACACAGATAAAATTGATCTATTTCGCATTGGCGTACTTTGAGTTTGTATTGAATTAATTTCTGCAACTTCAGCATTCTGAGAGAGTCTAACTTATCCGAGGCGGAGGTGCTAAAATGTTCGTGCTCGCTTCGCTCGCTCTTGCATCCTATATTCTCTTCATTCTTAGAACTTTACTACATAAGACTATAAACTTAGGTAACGGTTTCTGTTTGAACGGTCAAAGAGAAAGGAAACGCTAACTTATTCGAAGCGGTATCCAAAAAATGTCGAGCTCGCTTAGAGAGAAATGTAATAGGGCTTTATTGAAATTGAAAATAACTAAACTCTTCATCAATTTGAATTCTGACTTAGAATGTCTAAGATCGCAAAATGATTTTGTTTTTAATGATATTCCGCAAAAAGAAATAAAAATGCAGTTTTAAAAATAATACACTTTGTTATAAGTCTGTAGGTACTCTTCATTTACCCCCTCTGAAATTAGAAATACTATATTTTTTCTAAAAAAGTTGGCAACACTAACCCCGAAATTAATTCCTGGCTCCGGCCCTGACTAACAGAACGGAGGAAACTGGAGAAATAGGCAACATAATGTATATCTTAGGTTATAGCAAACCGGAGATCTTACCGAAATATTATAAATTATTCACAGAAGTTAATGAGTAGCTTTTTCCGATCACGTTTATTAATAAGACTATAGAGGCATGTGAAACAAGGTGTAAAGTTCATTCATCCTCTATAGAAAAGGATCCTCCGACCAGACGGGTGTTGTGTCTGGTGGTCAACTTGGCAACGGCCCAACGATTGATGTCGGGGAAGTTATATACATGCTGAACGCGCGGTAAACTATGTTTTCGCGATGCAGGATTTGTGTGACGTCAGGTCTTTTTCGCATGTGACTATCAAGACCATCATTGTAATAATTTAATAGTTGTTTGCAATTATTATATATAGATCAAGACTTATATTGTGTGTTAATGCATCGACCTGTCCTAGGGAAGATCTCTAAACACCAAATAATTTAACCCAGTAATTTTTGTTGTCAATTTCGCCAGGCAAAACTAATAAATATATCGGTTGTAACTTACTTGTCGTGACACTTCGGCAAGTTTTGTGAATAAGGTAATCTACCGAAACTTGGTCGACCTAAAATCTTGCTCAAAATTCCTAAGCATGTAACTAAGTTATTAACTAACTTCGATCCACTGAAAAGGTCAAGGTAAGTTTCATACGACCTCAAATGTCAACTAGCTGGAAATGGCTAAAACGTGTACAGTATAGCCAAGCTTGAAATAATTTTCCATTAAGCAGATTATTTTGAAAATCTGAGCGAAACTGAGCGAAGCTAAGCGAGAAAGCGCAGCTACACTTCACGTACAGCTATGCAATAAGTGATTTTGAAAGATGAGAGAGCAAATGTGCGAAGAATTTCTAAGACCAAATCCTAACGGAATCCGATTTCAATCCACTTCACACTGCCTGATTTCCATTATCGAATCGGCATATCAATCTATGTTGATTCAGTTACTGAATTGCGACGCCGGCGACTGAAATGCGTCGATCACCCAACGAGCCACATTCGTTAAATTTTTCGCATCGTCGTAGAAACGAATGCGACACGAATACTCGATTGCCCAAAGTTCATTTATCCGAAAAATGTTTGCCTGAATTAGGCCTCGTGCAAACAGGCGCGAGGCGACACTGGTCATTGTTCTACCGTGAAGTTTTCTTAGATTTTTTTTTGTTAGAGTCCCGTCGCGCTTTCGCGTTGCGCCACTCTACACGAGGCTTTATAGTTTGACCGGTCGAAAGAACGATTGACCGAAGAACGTTGTACGCAGAAAGCTAACCATCGATCTGCACTCTTCTTTGTTCTTTGTGTCACCCGCGAAGATTTCGGTGAATATACCACGGAAAGTTCTACCGGGATTAAAAGTACCCTACGTGTTAATCCGGTAGGTCTGTTAGGTTTAGAATCCAGGCAGGCAAATTACTTTGTGTAAATTATTTCATCACCACTGCTCTCAAAACGGTGAAGAAAACCGGCATGTCCTAGAACTAATATATCGAAGACATGTAACATCCACCAACCCGCACTGGGCCCGCGTGGTGGATTACAATCCTCTCCCTCTCACAGAGACGAAGCCTGTGTCCCAGGAGTGGTAACATGATACGCTGATTATGCTACTATCATAAACTGTCTGTATGCCAAATTTAATCCAAATCCGTTCAGCCGTTTTTGCGCTAATTCGGAATATACATCCAGACAAACGCACAGACATTCTTCGTTACTACGAATATTTTATTATTATGTATATATATAGATCATATCATGGAGCAATGAGCAGTCTTTAGGAGTGTCTCTGTCAGAATTAAATCATGTATCGACCTCTTTTTTGCCTGTATTACTTACCAAAAGCAAGTAATAGTGTTTGCAACGGTTCAGCAGTTGCACATAATATGTACCCGTATGAAGTTGATACACGAATAAAGTAGATCATGAACACTTCCAGACATCGTTAGTTTTAAAACGAAAGGTGACATGAATAGTATCTGCAATATTCATACAAATATCCCATAAATATACCAATATTCTATACTATGACGTTCGGAATTCAATTCAAAACGGTTTATAAAATTCACTTCAGAGCCGAGACTGCGTAAAATACCTGGTTCCGTCAGCAAAGAATGTTGATTGACACATTTACTTTCATAATATTATATCTAAATTGAATCAAAATGATTCAGTAGTTTTGTTTCTGTAGGTATTTCACGTGATCAAGATTATGTTGTTATGATTTCAAAAACTGAAGTGTCTTTCGTCTTTCCGTGCACCTCTCCGAAGATATCTTGCAACAATTTCCAGGAAACATAAATCAAGTATAACCGTTCCGTTCTTGTTTACAGAATGTCCATCCTCATCTGGCGAAGACACATGTAAGGAACCGCTTGACGAAGCTGGCCGAAGGGAAGGATATCGATTGGGCGACCGCCGAGGCGTTAGCTTTCGGTAAGATAAGAGAGAGAGTTACGATATTTACCGATATGTGATAAATAAACATGTTGGTCAAAATAAAGTATTAACATGCAAACATATCACCGTTTATAGTTTTCAGAAAGGGATTCATAATTGCAATCACAATTAAGTTAGTTATTATTATGCTAATTATGTAATTTAATTTTCATTTCTCATACTTCGAAAGTACGCTTGAAGTTACCTGATCAGAGGGGTGAAAACAGTACTTCTCGTCCCGGGGAAACGATTTTCCCTCCTGTCAAAAATTTAAAAACATGCAAGCCATCTCCCAACCTTTTATACAGCCACTCTGTTAAATCGCGGCGTATAATTGTAATTAAAAAATATTAACAACAATTTTGTAACATGAATTTAGACTTATAATTTACTTTACACTAAATTATTATTTAATTTACATAGATTTAAGCTAAATATTTACCATTATCAATGATAAAAAATACTGTCTGGTAGAATGCCACAGAAAAAAAAACATAATAAAAAAGGCGGGAAAGCGGCAATTCGATCTCCAGTTGTTTTGTCGAGTGCTAATTATTTACGTATTATTAATTAGTACGTAGATATTTGTACAAAATGAGTTCATCAGATTCAGATATGGGTTTGTTTAACTAATTAGGTTTTTATTTACTTTCCTCCTATTCGAAATGAAAAGCAGTGTTTACCTCGGGTGAAAGACCTATTTAGGCCTTGTATAACAATGTACTATTTGTTATCTAGCCTGTACAACATGTGAAAGAAATCCTGTCCGATCCGTGAGGGTGTTGTTAAGTATCGTACTGAGAGTCTTTTTATGTGGTAAGTTTCTGGAAAAAGAAAAAAGAATGTTTTCATTGGGGAATTTTACATGGGGCGCTGGCGGCCGTCATGACCAGATCTCAAAATTGGTCATTTCATGAAATTAACATCGTCCACTGGTCACATCATGATGTGGCCTTTTTTTTTGGGTGGGAAATTATCAAATAACTTCTCCCGCTCTGGGTGGAGCGGAAGGGCGTGTCAGCGACATTTATGTACAAACACTTTTTTTTACAAGTCAATCATATTTTAATAAAAACTAGATGATCACCTTTGCACGTATTTTTCTGTTCTTTTCTTCTTGTCTGTTTATATATGTGTACATAAATGGTTAAATAAATAAATAATAAAAAAATGAAGTCGGTATTTCCTATCCGACTACTCTGAGAAGAAAGGCCGAAACAAACTCAGAGGTCACAGTCTCTTTTAAAGTCCAGACATAATCTTGGTCAGAACATGTGAAGACCACGTAGATTGGTGTCTGAAATGGTCTTTTGAAAGAACCTCACAGATGAGTGTACTGTCCTGTCAGTCTGGGCATGCATTTGTCAGTAATGGCAGTTCAACTCAAAATGTAACAGTTCTACAGCAGTAGTAACTGAGGTCCCAAAGAAGCCAAGAAATTATAGTTTTTCGAAGACTCCAGGAAGTTATGTAGGTCAACATATTATGACTATCTCCAGCACTGCACTAATATACATAAGATGATGTCGCTAATGATAAAAATCAGATGTAACGAGCCATGATACTGAAATAGACATAATCGAAATTACTGTAAGACCATCTCGCTCAAACCTCTGTTTGTTTTGTGTTGAGAACAAAGGCCTCACTAATTCACTAAGACACTATGTAAAACGAAGACCACAAGAGATTACAGTAAAACAACCCATTTAATTTAAACTTTGCAGCTTTTCAATTTAATTTAATCCTATCTGAACGAAATGCGATCCAAATAAAGCTTAGCTTAGATTCTCCCGTGCTTGTTTTAACTACGGTTTTGTTTGTTTACTAACTTAATCCTTTCAATTATTTCGTTTTAAAACTGCGTGCAATTCAAGTAGCCACTAACTTTTGCTGTTAACTAAAACTCAATACTTTGCCTCGTAATTCCCTAGTATACTTCGACACTTGGGCCTACAGACCGTATAACAATAACTATTTCTTAGGAGCACAAGAACGTGTATTTTTTTGCACATAATTTGCAAACTTTTCCAAAAGTAGGTACCTAGTATAAGTACAAGTAACTAGTACAAGTACAAGTAACTAGTACAAGTACAAGTAACTAGTACAAGTATAAGTAACTAGTACAAGTATCTAGTACAAGTATAAGTAACTAGCACAAGTACATGTATCTAGTACAAGTATAAGTAACTAGTACAAGTACAAGTATCTAGTACAAGTAGGTATAAGTAACTATTACAAGTACAAGTATCTAATACAAGTATAAGTAACTAGTACAAGTACAAGTCTCTAGTACAAGTATAAGTAACTAGTACAAGTACAAGTAACTAGTACAAGTACATAGTACAAGCAGCGTTGTTAGTTTTTGTTTTTGATGTGTCTTTCCTCTCGCATTCCTGCATTCCAAAAGCACTGCTGCAATCGCGCTATTTGACTTGACCAATGAGCGCACGGTGCTAGAGTTGGCCATCAGATGGTACCAACCCATTTTCCTAGAGGTTAGTAGGTACTGTTAGGCAAGACGTCAGATGTAACACATCATATGCGACTACTGTAAGGCTCGCTCGTTTTTTGTTTAGGCCCGTCGTCCAGACGCTTCTCAAAAGTAACCAGAAACAAATTCAAATCATCAATTAGTAGCCAGAATGTCACTGCACAAATATTTCGATGGCGGTCCGTACAGACGCCAGCAAGTCAACCTACCCGAAACTGTCAAATTTTCCCAATCAACTTTGAACCTTATGCGTTAGTGATAAAGTTGAAAATCTATTAAAGAAATTTGACCGATTGTAGTAGGTTGATGTGCTGGCGTCTGTACCTACATTACCCTTAAGAGCGTTCATTCTAAAAGTTGGCCAACTTTTATATTTACCTGCTTTGATTTATTTTTGGCAATATTACTGTATGAAAATATGAAATATCGCAAACTAAACGTATCGTGAACTAGAATATTAATAATGAAATGCAGTTATGTCACTGAATTTGATGTTGTAACCATTTTAGGTGTAAAAAATGCAATTGGAAAGTTTCCAAATAGTTTTTTTACATCTAAAACTAAATATTCGGTGTTACGATATTAATTATTGCATTTCGTAATCAATATTTTAGTTCACTAATTAGCCATATTTCATATTTCCGTACAGTAATATTGCCAAATTAATCAAAACAGCGAAATATTTGACATCTGTTTGCAACTGAAGCTTTACGCTTTTCTTTAAAGCTTGATTTAACGTCCCTCCCCTTTTTTCGATATATTTCATAACCCGTATCATCAATTTTCGGCGGCAGATTGGTGACCACTACAAGTTCTACTGCTGTCAAATTTTCGGTTTTTCAACAGGTTCCCTTCTAATGGAGGGCCGTCACGTGCGCTTGAGTGGCGAGGATGTCGGCAGAGGCACCTTCTCCCATCGTCACGTAATGCTGGTCGACCAACAGACTGAAGCTATCCACATTCCTCTCAACCATATACATGAAAAACAAAAGGGATTTCTAGAAGTGAGTTTATTATAAGTTTAACAGTGTCTGAATTTTTACAAGGAAAAATAAACACCCACGACTCCAACCTTAACAGAAGTATCTAATTTTCTGGGATCATTTAACTTGTTCTGACTATCTCCCATTTGTATGCCGTAGGATCGAACTCAGACACTTTACTTTGGCATCACCACTGGGCAGTGGTGAAGGAAAATATTCGCAGATATATGACATCCACCAACCCGCACTGGGCCTGCGTGGTGGATTACGGCCCACTACCTCTCATAGAGAGGAGGGGTATGTTCCAAAAGTGGGAAATTATAGTCTGATTATGCTGCTTTATGCTTAATTCCCATCACGGTTTTTTCAAGGTTGTACAAATTACCTTTCTGGCAAACTAATCCGTTACCTTGAAATCATGGATCTTGTTTTACATTTGAAGTTAAAGTGGAAGATTCAGTAATCAAAAACATTGTGTGTTCGAAGCCACAACATGTTAAGTTAGTATTGGACGTCACAATATTTTGCTTTGCATTAGTTTCAAACAATGCAAGCTATAGATTATTGGATTTAGCATTGACTGCCTCGTTGGTCTAGTGGTCGCAAGCTCTACTGCTGAGCTGGTCCTGGGTTCGAATCCCGAGTCGGGCATAGTGTAATTGGGTTTTTCCATCTGGAAGTCTGGATTTGCGCCCGGTGATGGCAATAGGCTCGCCCCCTATTACATGGGATAATATTGGTATAATATATAAAGTAAGCTTATGTAAACTAAGGGGTTTAATAATAACAGCCGCACGGGTCGACCCGTCAGGTTAAGCTACGGTTGGTGATATAGAATATTTTTTTTCTAACTAAACAGACAGGTGTGCTGCTGGGGAGTTTCTTGCGCCACTTCTTCTTCCCAGCTAAAAGTATTAGGAAGTGAAGTGAAGGGTCTCACCGTCCGCAAGCCCGCGCCACCGTAGGCGCGGGCTTGCGGACGGTGAGCAATGGGTAGCTCGCCGTCCGATAAGGACCAGGCCCGGGTCGACGGCGCGTTGTGTTCCACGCGCGCCTCAAAGAGATGTCAGCACAACGGAAGGGGTCCGATAGGACCGATGCCTGCCGGGGTTGCGGGAAAGTCCGAAAGGGATACCGTGGCCCCTGGCAACGTAAAGGCAACGGAAGGAACACGGGTGGGTTTTAGTCAGTAAGAGTCTGACACGCCCTCCCGCTGCACCCGGAGCGGGAGAAGTTATTTGATAATTTCCCACACAAAAAAAAAAAAAAAAAAAGTGTGGACGTTTTGGAGGACTGTCTTATGTAATTTTGACGTGCGAAAAGTGCTGATTGTCAGCCTAGTTTGAATAAATTACTTTTGAAATTTGTGTGTGTGTGTTGCGATTATCAGATTATGATACAACCAGAAAGAGAGGCAGGGAAACCATTCAATTGCCAAGAACTCCTTATTCCTGGGTTCGTTCCTCATGCCCGGGCAAAGTGTTGTTGTGTTTTTAGGTCAGGAATTTCTCAGTAGCAGCCCGGAGTCGGGATTTGTGCCCAGTTAATCAAACTCAAACTCGAAGCATTTATTTCAATTAAACCATTTACATGCACTTTTGAATTATCAAAGAGTCGGTCAGTTAGTCAGAAAGTTGAAGCTAGTTGCTTAATGCCAACAGGCTCGCCCCCTACTACATGGGACTAAAACATAACTGGTGAAACGGTGGGGTACCTAGGTCGGTACATCACCCTTCGTGAGTACAGGCGTGATTTTATTATGTATATTCAGCTATACTCGACTGCTAATATAAAAAGACCCATGACAATACCTTGTTATCCTAGCAATTCCCGTTCCAGGTGGCCAATTCGATTTTATCTGAAGAGGCAGTGCTGGGATTTGAATACGGGATGGCATACGATTCTCCGGATAATCTATGCCTTTGGGAGGCCCAGTTTGGAGACTTCTATAATGGCGCACAAATCATTGTGGATGCTTTCATCGCTTCTGGTGAATGTAAGTATTTTGTTAGTTATTTTCTGTTTTTTTTTAGAATAATTCATATATTTTATCAAGCAATTTTTTTTTAATTATTTATTTTTTATTAATTATTATTCTTTACAAAAAGGCTTCATTACATAGTTACACTTTTCTTAAGGGACGGTGGACGGTGGTATAATTTAAGCAGGCGTCTGTACCATTTAAAACCGAATGAAATAAAGCATTTTCCTTTGGCTTTAAAAGTCTTATAAAAGTGTACTTACATTCGTTGCCGCCTTGCCGGAGTAGTTCAATTATAGAATGCGGTTTCTGTTCTCCTTAATTCAATTCTAAGTTTTGCAATGAATTTAGACGGCAAAAATATCAGTCTCCTTTTAAAATGCATTCTTGCAGTTCAAGAACCTCATTGCCAAGTCGTTGTCATAATTCTAACGTTATAAAAGAAAGTTTCAAACTAATCGATTTAATGTTTTCTGCAGCTGTCGTCTCGTATATGATGGATTAAAAGTCTGTGAGAAATCACAAACCGTTTCGTAGTGCATTGACGTGAGTCTGAACGATAAATATTTTAAAATCAATCTGGCTCAAGGCTCGTGCAGACTAGCGTGACTTGTCGGTCGACGCGACACCAGTAATTGTTCTACCGTGAAGTTTTCTTAGAAATTATTTTGTTAGAGTCGGCGCCGCGACGTCGCGTCACGCCAATCTGCACAGGGCTTAATACAGGGAGACATAGATACTTAGTCTGAACCAATTTTCATATATAACTAAAGACACATTAAGACAGATTTCTTATAGCTTTGGTTTACGGTTCCCGCAATTTCATTGCAATAATTTTATGTGAGAAAATGCTAGTGAAGAAACTACAAACAACGCTACAAGTAACTTCCATCCAGTGTAGGTAGTTGTTTTAAACTAAAACGCTGCATATTTTTGAATTTGGAATCCGCAAAGCTAGAAGAAAATATCCGCATTAAAAAAAAAATTGAGGCGGCGGCGCGCGGCGCCCGTATCTCCTGCGATTTGGGGCCGCCGAAAATGCCGACTTCCGACAATCGTACAAATGCCGAGTCCCTAAAAGATTACCTAGTTTTGATAAAAATAAACCAAGTTTTTTTTTTTTTTTTATCTGCTACTTCGAAATTATTGCGGAGGTTAATGCATTGCATAATTGGCCTATAATGTTCCCACTGCTAGGACTCAGGCCTCTTCTTGGTGAGAGGGAGTGGGCTGTAATCTACGACGCCGGTTTATACAAGACCTATTTCTATTTTCTGTTCAGCCAAATGGGTCCGCAGCAACGGCCTGGTAATGCTGCTTCCTCATGGATACGACGGCGCCGCGTCCGAGCACTCTTCCTGCAGGATGGAGAGATTCCTGCAGATCACTGATAGCAAGGAGACAGCACCGGACTCCGAGAATGTCTGCCTGCATGTGGCTAACCCGACGACGCCGGCACAGTACTTCCATTTGTTGAGGAGGCAGGTGAGTTTGCATCGAATTTAGATAATCTTCTCCCACATTACACGGTACAACCCATATCAGACTGGCTATCTGACAAGAATGTGCCGTACGTATTTAAGTACCACCTCATATCAATGCACCTTCTTAAAGCTAGGGATCCGTGGAAGAACATTTTCTACTTACTTTTGCCGAATTTCACAAAGGAACAAAATTATCATTGAATTTTGTATGTGTGATTTTCTTTGCTCGCCTTTATCCTATGACTCTTTTTTAAGCCATAGACAAACTTTGTATATATTATAGTAAGAACTCAGCATGTTATTTAATTAGCACGTATCTATTTAATGCTTGTGAGATTAATTTTATTCTAGGTGCATCATCTTCACATATAATCATATAATTAATGTATACAAAATATTGTAAAACATTTTAAAAGAGTAACGGTGGAGTTTCTTGTTCATTGTTCATTCTTCTCCTTACGAAAACTGTCTTTTGGAAGGGGCGACTAGAACCAATTCTATTTGTTTGTAAACTTTGACGTTCAAAAGTGTTTTTCATGTGCCTAATTGGAATAAATTATTTGACTTTGACATTAACACGAAGACTTACAAAACGTGTTATATTCATTACAATCGCTTTAATTAGTCAGTCCCGTAACTTCCGAGAAATCCGTCAAGACCGCAACCTTATTCCGTACAGTATAAAGGTTCCATTCCATACCCGACCGCAGGAGGCAACTGCAGCGACATGACGCCGCGACGTCGCGTGCTGTTGCTGCCCGCAGTCGGGTACGGAATGGTACTTTTACATAGTACTAGTGTGTGCCTATTTGAGTATTAAATCAAAACCCATATACCTATGTACTTGCGCTTTGTTAATATATCACCTCGACTATTAGATAGACGTTACGTAGGTAATTATTTCTTTAATCGATTGTGTTTTAAAGGAGGAAAGGATATTCCTGTATTGTTGACGAGACTAGAAATTAACCAATGAGAAAGTCATAGAAATGGGTAATATTAATAGGTTGGTATATCTCGCTATATACCGAATCTAATAAGATACCTACTGAATAGGCCCAAAACAATATTCAATCAGTATATTGTTTGTGTGTAGAAATAACTGTTAATGTAGTTCAACATATACGACAACTAAACCAAAACTCTCTGAAGTAGAAACTTCTACCGACTACTGCCATATCTATGAAAACATCAAACTAGAAACAACAACGAAACACACAGCCTTATTGGATCTAACTTTACTTCATTTACTTAAGGGGACTACAGGACCTAAACGTGCCTAAACGCAAGTTTTATAATGCCTAAAAGTATATGATCCACTGCAGTAAACAAAATCAGAAAAATATATGATATTCTTCAGGATATATGCTAGTAAGATAGTGTGTTAAAACATAATACAACTAAGTTGATACGATAGAAAAAAATCACAAAGATACCTCTAAGAATTTCTTTTAACGATTAAAAATCATAAATTAATGTACTGCAATCATTCAAATTTTTTTCAGATTATTCTACAAGCAACTTACTACCGAAACAGTGTTTTAATTTTTTAGTATAATAGATATTTTGTAAATAGATAATTACTTCATATTTCGCAATAAATTACCTGCGTTGTGTCATCGTGCTTCTCTTTCTTTTCAATGCAGTCCGACAATGTCCGCGCTTTAGGTGTTGTAAGCCTCTTAAGTTACCCCGTCATTAAACGATTTCCATATGATAGCTGTTATGTGGTGCTTACGCGCACGATGGGAATGATTTATTTATCTTAGTCACTAACTCACTAACTATATGAGAATTAAGGGCTATCCTGACCTTATTTTTATTTGAAATCAGCCCATGCCATGAAAATTTTACAGTGGACTTCAATAGTTTTTTTTTTTTTTTTTTATAATTCTCAGGTAGCCAGGAATTACAGGAAACCTTTGGTAGTAGTAGCACCTAAAGTACTGCTGCGGTTAGGAGATGCTGTGTCACCTATTTCGGAGTTAGCGCCAGGAACACATTTCAAGAACGTTATCGGTAAGCATTGCGTGAAATTTAATGTATTACCTACTCTTTAGGTGTTGGGGATAAAAACTTAACCAGGCCAGGGCCCAAGTGGACAAATGTTTTATAAGATAGTGGTGACTGATAGGCAAATTATTCCGTATTGTCTTTTATCTACCTACAGTCAACTAGAGTATATCAATAAGCATAAGCTTCATACTTTCATAAAAACTCAAGAAAAAGCAAACACGACAAAACTTCGCGAAAAGGAGGAAAATCTACCCCTTTTCCATTTGAGCGAATATCCGGCAAATACCCCGACAGCTAAACGTACGCAGTTCATTATGTTACAACCGAACAAACAAACAAGTTGATTTATAAATGCTTGCATAAATATAAGGAACATAAGTTAAAGTAAGAGGCAGAAACCAACTTTTGCAACTTGTAGACTTAACGTTTCGAAAAGAAGAAAAGTTTGGAAAAAACATTTTTGCTCGAAACATCAATATTGTAGAGTACTGATTTATAAATTGGCTGGATCGATTCCAAAACGATTTTAGTGGTATGAGGAAAATGATGTATAGTTCACTCATCCTCTATAGAAAAGGGAGGATCCTCCGACCAGACGATACCCGTGTCTGGCGGGCAACTGCCCAACGATTGATATCGGGGAAGTTATATATATGGTGTTCGTGCGGTAAACTCTAATTGCGCGATGCAGGATTTATGTGACGTCAGGAATTTGTGTGTCTTTTTGATGCGTAGTTCGCATGTGGCGATGTAGATGCCGCCACACGATCAAATGTTCTCGATAGGTCTTTAACTACACTTTACAGACAGAATACTCTATATTATGTCCACCATAAAAATTACAGAATGTAGAAATTTTACATAGGGTGGCACAATGGGCCGGTCTTATCGCTAAAAGCGATATTTTAATGACAACCTTTGACTGAATTAAGGGAGAAGGAGAGAAAATACTGCAGATAATCTGTGGTATAGGTACCATTTATATATTATACAATAAATATATAAAACACCGAGACAACCAATCATTCTGCCTAGCCTTTTCCCAACTGTGTTTGGGTCGGCTTCCAATGTAACGGATGCAGCTGAATACCAGTATTTTACATGGAGCGACTGCCTATCTGACCTCCACAACCCAGTTACTACGTAATACGATACCCCTTGGTAAAACTGGTTGTCAGACTTTTGGGCTTCTGACGACCCGTAACGACTGTCAAAGATCCACGAATGCCAGCCGGGTCCAACGGCTTAACGTGCTTTCCGAGGCACGGAGGAGTCTCGGTATGTAAAGAAGATCACCCATCCACGAACCAACCCCAGCAAGCGTAGCTTAAGCTGATGGATCAACCCGTGGGGCCGTTATTACTTCAACTAACACAACTTCAACCCAAGCAGCATATACTCACTGCTGACCTCTTTTTGTAAAAACTCGCCATTTGTAAAAACAATTTTACATCTGACCAATTCCTTCCAGGTGACACCTTAGCCGACCCGCTGAAGATCAAGCGAGTGATACTCGTGAGTGGCAAGCATTACTACGAGCTACACAAGGAGAGGGTTCGAGCCAAGATAGATGACGTAGCCATTGTAAGGGTTGAGGCCCTCGCGCCATTCCCTCTGCATGAACTGCAGACGGAGCTTGCGAGATACAAGAATGCTAGGAGTAAGTTTATATTATAACTATTTCTTTACCTGACTACGGCAAAGGCAAAAGGAAGGGTTATGATTTTTGCAGTCTATGTATGTTTTTATTTACGTGTGTTCCACCTTAGCACCTAAACTACTGAACCGATTTTGATAAATGAGGCGTCAATAGATTCGTAATAATGATCCGGGTGACATAGGCTATAAATTTTCCCTAAACTTAATATGGTGGACTTTGTACATTTCTGACCTCGAAAAAAACTAAATTGAGATAATCTTGACATGTTTAGTATCAAAAGAAAGGTCTTGACGAACACATTACAATTATGTATATGTCGTGGCTAGATCTTAGAATTGACCATTTCATAAAATGGCCAGCTTACATTTGCCATATCGTTTAAACGTCAACGTTTAATCATATGTCTATCGACGTTTGGCCATATCATTATCCTTACACCATGGATACCCTTTGTACCCTGTATCCATGGTGTTAGGTGAAGTAAAAATAGTCAAGTAACTGGGACCAACTTAGAAGTAGCACTCGCCGGCCACTGCCGCGGCACCGCTCGCTGCGTCACAGTTCTAACCTAACCTAACCATTTGGTCGAGGTGCCACATAATTTTTAATTTTTAGATACTAATTGTAAGTGCTATGTTGCAAGTTACGCCACGGCAGCGGTCGGAGAGCGCTACTTCTAAGTTGATCGCTTTCCATAATATCATATTTGCAAACCCAATAAACGTCCATCGACTTTTTTTGGTGTTGTATGCCGCCGCCATGATGCACATAAAAAACAAACAGACCTCAACGCCTGTACCGGTGGTTAATTGAACTATTTTACGATATGATCACTAATGTTTGGCCACATCATGAAGTAGTCGTGCGTGCGAACAGTTGTTCATATCGTTAAACGTTGAGTTTTCAATGATCTGGCCAGGCCACATCATGATGTGACCAGTGGATGATATTCATTTCATGAAATGATCAATTTTCAGATCTGGCCACGACATATAAATCATATTGTCTTAGTAAATAAATATGTTTAAAAACAAGCAAAATTGAGACGGGGCGCTACGTACGGGCGCGATTGTAAAATAAATGTATACCTATTATACAATAAAAATCATGATTAAAATGATACCAACACGTAGTTAATCAATCTTATTAATATAAAGCGTTAAAAACTAAAAAGTATGAAATAAAAAAATTAATTTAAAAAACTATAACTCGACTACGGAATAAAAATAAAAGTTATAAAAACTAAAACCAAACTACGACAAAAAAGCCAATTAAAAAGGTATAAACAAGATATCACAGACAGACAAATAAAAAATCCTCGTAGTTGGGTTTTAGTTT
This sequence comes from Xanthia icteritia, assembly GCA_949128155.2. NCBI lineage: Eukaryota > Metazoa > Arthropoda > Insecta > Lepidoptera > Noctuidae > Xanthia > Xanthia icteritia. The sequence continues at coordinate 4,760,872 of OX421942.2, read as the reverse complement.
TTATTTAAAGCTTAATTGAAGTAGCGTTTTGTAAAGAGACTGTATTATGAAAGACCTAAACCAAACTACTGCCAACGAAATGAAATGAAATGAAATTGTTTATTCTTTAAATAGGATATTGGAATCACGTTTACACGTCATCTTAAAAAAAATAATTAATAATTAGCTAGATGAGTTCGGCGTTTCCTATCTGACTACTCTGAGAAGAAAGGCCGAAACAAACTCAGAGGTCACAGTCTCTTTTAAAGTCCAGACATAATCATGGTCAGGCCATATGAGGACCATGTAGATTAGTGTCTGAAATGGTCTTTTGAGAAAAGAACCACACAGATTTGAGTGGACCCGTCCTGTCAGTGCAAGCATTTGTCAGTAATCGTGGAGCTCAACCCAAAACTTGAGGAGCTCAACTCGACGAACAATACCAAAGAAAGGACATTTGGGTAGGCCGCATAAACTACTCAAACTGCCAGACCATCATTAAAACTAAATAAGAAAGAAAAAAATAATAATAAAAAAATCCACATAGTCCTCACATTTACAAAATAAAAAAAAATATTTATATATACAGGATGGAATTGAAGTCATGGGCAATATTTTAAACTAAGACACTACTCATGATACTATTTGCATTAAGGCTACTATTACGCAAATCAAAAATATTATTAATGCAAGTATGGAAAACCTATAAAATGTACTAAGTCATATAAAGTATCAAATTCGCGCATCGCGATAGCGAGTGCTGCTGTAGGTAGACTACGCCGCGCACCGTATGTGCGGTACTTGTCATTGCGCGTGAACTCCTTGACCCCGCTCGACTCACGTGACATAGGTAAGTTGCTAACGATTTGATTCCTAATTCATTCCAACTTTCCCTTCATACTTTGCCGGCTTAGGACGGTCAGAACTACGATAACTAACACACATAATAAAATAAATGTGTAGGTAAAATTAATTTCCCGTAGTTTTGGCGTATTTACAAAGTTGGAATCACAGTATTTACACTAATTGTTCAGGAATCACGAAGTTTATTTACAATAATTTTAAGTCAGTGGGTCATCTTAGGGGCGTCCGGGTAGCGGCGATGGAACATTTCACGAGCTCGTAATAAACTTGTGCCATTGTAAAGTAAAACCATTTGTAGGTATTGTTGGTTTGTGTACCTACCCTGCACATTACGCGGTCGAGGCATCGTGTTCACAATTAATCCACTAACACTTTATGCACTGCAATCCAAGGGTAAGAAGAGTGAGGCGCGTGCGGCGATTACGTCCGGATTTATCGTAAATCAACTACATGCGTCAACCCGCCTGCGCAGTCGTTATGACACTAGTTTGGGGAGGCTGCCCCCGCGCGGGGGTGATATTCGTATTTTTGAGTGAGGGAGAACGGGACGGGGAGTGCGGGGCGGGCGGCTTAGCCTACTCTTTGATGCCGCGTGCCGGCCGGCCGCAATGAACCTAGCTATTAGTATTATTTGATGTTTGTTTACCTACTTTTTTTTCCGCTCTGCAGTGCGCTTTAATATTTTGATACTTCAAAACTTATTGGCGTTTATGAAGTATTTTATTTTTATTATTTTTAGTGTTTATTTGCAATAATAGCCTTTTACAATATGAATTAAGTACTTACTAAATTTTTAAGGTTTTCCATACTTGCATTAATAATATTTTTGATTTGCGTAATAGTAGCCTTAATGCAAATAGTATCATGAGTAGTGTCTTAGTTTAAAATATTGCCCATGACTTCAATTCCACCCTGTATATCGGAGTAACCATCTACTAGACGAAATTAGTTGGGTTTTGTTCGTTAGTTTTGGGACATAATCAGGTACAATCGACAGGACTGGAAGAAAAGGAAAACTTTTCTCGCGTTTCTACAAACAGGAATCTCAAAATTCTTAAAGCCGGAATTATTTATATGTAGGCATTCTTAAATCTTCAAGGCACAAAATAAAATTCCAATTCCTTATATTTATTCAAAGTGGAATTCAAAACTCTGATCCAGTATCATCATTTAGTCGAAACACGTCCAATGCTGGACATAATCCTCTGCTATTGAACCCGTCAGTATCGCCGAAGTCAAAAGTAATGGCCTTAGTCAAACGAGCTATAGTTGATGGAATGGCCGACGACTGCCCATTTCTGGTAGGTACTATGTCCATGCAGACAGTTCCGAGTAAACGTTACATGCAAACGTACTGTACAAATAGCGAGCAGATGTCACGTCCGTTGCGTCTCGATGTCACGTCCGTGTCACGTTCAGTTCACGTCGCTTTTGCAACATGGCAGGTTTATGTGCGTTGCACTTAAAACTGCCTGCTGAATTTTCAATGGAATTTGAATTTGATTGCCTGACTATGTTACTTGTTCTTCTACTTTCAAAGTTCCTTCGTAATAAGAGTGGACTTCATACCAATAAAAGTCTAAAGTACTGCCTCATCGGTCGCAAGCGCTACTGCTGATCACGAGGTCCTGGATTCGATTCCCAGGTCTTGCAAAGTGTTATTGGGTTTTTTCTATCAGGAATTTCTCAGTAGCAGCTTGGAGTTTGAATTTGTGCCCGGCTGATGGCAATAGGCTCTCCCCCTATTACAAGAGACTTAAACATAACTGACGAAGTATGGGTATACTAAGGTACACCTCTGCCTAGCCCTTTGGGTATTACAGGCGTGATGTTTGATGTTACCAATAAAAGTTTGCAGTCAGATTTTTCTAGTACATTTAGTTCGTGGTTGTTACAGAGGCTTTTGTGCATCTGGTAGAGTAAAGCCATCATATTTTATCTCATTACCTAGCTAACTTCTCGGAAGACTACGACGACATTAATTAAACAAAGCAATGCCCTGCAATGTTTTAGTACAATACGCCTGAATGATCAAATCCACAATTTGTATATTATCACAAAATAAATGTTGTTCTGAATGAAACAAATCTAGAGCACAGAATAAAGGAATATTGGAATCGGTGCTGTTATTGCTTACAAAACTGAATAACTTCAATATTAGTTATGGTATATAACTGAGAATGTTTGTACCAAAGTTTCAGATATAAACATGAATATTAATGTTCCCACATAATTTGTAACGAGTTTTGTTCACTTGTGCGTGATAAGTAATAAGCTTAAATCTTTCCCAGAATTTATTTGGAGTCAAGAAGAACACCGGAATATGGGCGCCTGGAGTTTCGTCAAGCCTCGATTCGAGAACCTTCTAGGAAGAAAGGTAAAACGAGTTTCGAAACTATACTTCGGGGAATTTTATATAGTAAAATATGTATTCTTTTTATCAGAAAACAATTTTATTCTATTGGGAATTTAAAAGGCCAAAATGTTGTCTGTTATGGGAATTGAAAGATATTTCTACCTAGATTTAATTTGAATACTCGATTAATTATCGCTTGAAAGTATTTTTATTATAATCTTGGGATTTTAAGCAAGAAATCGTTATCCTAAGTAATATTATAAATGCGAAAGTGAGTTTGTTTATGCTTTCACGCTAAAACGGCTGAACGTTTGGATGAAGTTTGGCACTTGAGTAAACATAGGGATACTTTTTATCCCGATATTTCCACGGGATCGAGATTTATATGGGTGAAACCGCGGGGCGCAGCTTGTAGTAAATAAACAAATTTTACCTACTTAGTAAAACTACAGTTTGTGGAAGTCACGATCCTTAAACCAGTCGTATAAAATCGCTTAATCAAATATTCCGGCACAAATTTCTGATAGAACTAAATATCGGATTTGTATGAGCAAATGACATCATTTAGATCCTGACCTCGTAAGCTTTTATGAACGTAGACAGTTTTATCTGATTAGATCATTTGTATCCGATATCATGTGTGATATATTGTCGACCCTTGTTAAATTTGAGTTTTGCGTAGGCTTTGAACCATGGTTAATTTTCTCTCCAGTTTTTATTCACAAAATGTACCGTGATCTAATTTTATCTCCATGCAAACCTATGCTTTGTAATTGATTTTGCGAATCGGCAAGAGTTCTTTCACAGTTTTACCTCCGATTTTGCATCACTGTCAAATAACACAGTGATCTTTATTTTCGTTGCAATAAGGTTGCTGGTGGGTTGCAATCAGAGGTAAAATAACTGTGATAGGGGGGTGTGTATGGGGATATGTCTTTTTGTGACGCGTTGCTGACCAAAGAACTACAACGCTACAAGGTTATTTTGGCGCGTAGTCAAAATCGGAACTTATGCCGGAAATATGGGGCAACTCATGCCATGGTAGATAGACCAATCAACAAGGCTCGTCTGACATACCCAAGGTTAATATTAGATTTCAGTTTAAGAATCAGGTTATTTTAAGTTGCAAAATATATATCTTCACTCGTGCTAGTTGCAAGGAGACTCTGCTCAAATCAAGAAGTGAGAAGTCTAGACGTATTTTGGATCGTCATCGTCACGTTCTTAGTGCTGATTTGACCAATGAAACTGAACGCGATCAGTACTTTGCGTTTGCGTTAAAATGCGTTCAAGAGCTGTCAGTGTCAATGTTCCACAGCAATTTTGACACTGACAGCTCTTGAACGTAGTTTAGATGTGCTGAACGCGTTCAGTGTCATTGGTGAATTGGAGCCCTTAGTAGTACAATAAAATGTTTATTTTGTTTCAGTTGGTATACGCGGGCAGGGCAGAGGCGCCAACGCCTGCAGTTGGCGCTTCAGTCCTACATAGAGCTGAAGTGGAACACATATTAAAAGAACCACTTTATAATATTAAATGAAATATAATATTATACGCTGTTTTACATTGTGCATTTACAAAATTATGTTATTTAAGTAAATTAAAAAATAACTGCCGAATTATGCTATAGGATAAACTTGCATTGTAAATATTTGTATTTATTATCAAATGTATTAAATTAATGGCTCTGATATTGCGTGGTTTTGATTCTTTCATATATCTCAGCGTAAGTAGGTATCGTAATCGTATACTACACAAGCTTAAAATATCTATTCCTAAGTACTTAAACATCTATGTGGAACCCAGATAGTAACAAAATACCAAGAAAAAAACACCTTTATACAATTTTAAGAAAAAAAGAAAATACATTATTTTTTTTTGTTTTTACCCATGAGAACCTGTAATTGGTTTTATGTTTCTTAATCAACTGTTATCCATTTGTTATTGCTGTTGGTTCTCCTATTAATAAATAAATAAATAAAAACCAAGAGACACAGTTTTCCACGATTTTTCGCATCCTTATGCAAAAGCCAAACCCGTTAACTGCGACTGCTGCGAGGACATCCCAATGGCAATATATTACCCCTTATGATCTGCAGAGGTGAACCGACTAGTTGGAAACGAGCCAATAGTCGTCCCATAACCATTCAGAAAGTAGGACGTGAGGATATGAGGAGTTGAAGACCTCTCCTCCCCCTCTGAAAGGGGGACAGGATTAGGTACGCTCAAATATTCTCTATAGTTCCCAAACAGGGTTAACTAGATTAGTTTTCGGAATCTCTGTAGTTTGATGTGCCTTGTTGTCTGTGTATGGTTTACTTGAATTGTTAAGTTGTAAGCTTTAATTCATGATGTTATCTTATACTATGTCTAAATTATGTAGATTATAGATACTCTGAAGTAGGTATATTTATAATTCATATTTTATATTTCTTTCTTATATTTACATCCGGCTCGAGCTTGCGGCTAAGTAATACCAGCCGCATGGGTCGATCCATCAGGTTAAGCTATGCTTGCCGGGGTTGGTCCACGGATGGGTGACCATCTTTACATACCGAGACTCCTCATGCCTCGGAAACCACGTTATGCTGTGATTACGGGTCGTCAGAAGCCCGAAAGTCTGACAACCAGTCTTACCAAGGGGTACAGTAGTAGCCCGAAGTCTGGATTTGCGCTAGGCTCGCCCCCTATTACATGGGATAGTATTGGTATGATATATAAAGTAAGGAGCTTATATAAAGTAAGGGGTTTAATAATAATAGCCGCACGGGTCGACCCGTCAGGTTAAGCTACGGTTGCCGGGGTGGGTCCGTGGAGAGGTGACCATATTTACATACCGAGACTCCTCCGTGCCTCAGAAAGCACGTCCGAATGAAACCCGAATGACAGCCGAGATCAATGGTTTACCATTGGTCTCGGCTGTCATTCGTGGATCTTTGACAGACGTTACGGGTCGTCAGAAGCCCAAAAGTCTGACAACCAGTCTTACCAAGGGGTATCGTATTACCTAGTTACTGGGTTGTGTAGGTCAGATAGGCAGTCGCTCCATGTGAAATACTGGTATGCAGCTGCATCCGGTTAGACTAGAAGCCGACCCCAACATAATTGGGTAAAGGCTAGGCAGATTGATATATTTTCATGATATTTACATCTCGAGATCACACGTCGAAAGTATTGCTTTACATCGTAGCTTAGGTAGTAAACAACAACAAAAATACTAAGTATGTACTAGCGTCCTAGCTACGGTTAATACCTAGGTATCTAAGATTGTATATATAGGATAAAACCACGGTAATAGAAACACACCTTAACCTTACCTTTCAATGAATGCCACAATTCATACTATCAAGTCAGGATACCCGATACACGGAGGTATAAACGGAAAAGCCTTTGTTAAATCAATAGCCTCCTCCTAACGTTGCTAACGTTACCAAACCTGAATACTGTAACAAAACCACTGAAAGAATGGCTGGCAAACCAAAGAAAGATGAAGAAGATGATGGTGATAGTAAAAAAGAAGAGAAAAAAACTAAGAAGAAAGGAAAGAATAAAGGTAAATGTAACGTGGACATGCTAACTGAGGCGGCGATGGATAATGTGTACTACGGGTGCCATAATGTGCAGGAACTGCTTGCTGCAAGGGGGTTCCATCCACCAGACTTTGTTAAGAAGAAGAAGAAACGTTGATATTACTTGTCTAGAACTGTGATCATTATCACCATTTCAACCGAAAGACGTCCACTTCTTATTTTCATGTGATTAGTGACTAACCTGCCAGTTTTAAAGCCACCCATGGGCCTCTGACTTGGCTTCACATCCGTCGAGAAATATCTCTCAGGCATGCCAGTTTCCTCACGATGTTTTCCGTCACCGTTTTTTAGGCAAGTGATAATTATACATTACGCATATGATTCCGAAAAGTCAGAGGTGCATGCCTTGTGTTCATACTCGAGACCTATGACTTGGCAGTCTGATGATCACATCACTAGGCCATCAGTGCTCTCAAGACGTCTACTGCTGGACATACACATCGACCAGTCCTGTGCTTCTCACATCCAGCGGCTTTCACCAAGTGATTGATAAAGTGATAAATGCTTCTGTCAATTTGAAAAGGGATGGTTTGAATACTTAGACCATTAAATCTAAAAATTGTCTGAACTTCAATAATTTAAGTTCCGCAGCTGTATTTTTTATTATTTGCTGTTATAAGTATGTTAATAAGTAAATAATTATGATAACTAGTTATTCGTATTTTATTTCTATACTCAGTTATACCTACATGTTACCTTCTTCAGCATTGGATCTTTGAACTGAATAAAGTTACTACAAACTCTTCAGAAAATATAACTGGCCAAAATCTTTACGTCAGACTATCTTGTAGAAATCAAATTGAACGTCTTTATCGGTAATGTCAAAATCCTCTGTGTCGTTTAGTTCAGAAAATGCAAATTAAAATAAAATAAAATGTACGTGATTGATAAGAACCAAAAATGTGTCATCCCGACCTTAGATAAAGATCTTGTGTTCATACTTCGTTATTGATAAACCAAGTAAATAAAACAGTAGCTATGAATGAATTGAATCGTGCTCATGATACCAAGTAGTTAAGGTAAGTTTAGTAAGCAAATACAAGCACTTTGTGGGCTTTTGATGGGACCGTCACAGAATATCTTTAAATGTGTTGATTTGATAACTGATCATTAATCCTGATTTATATATTTGATTACACTATGTTCTAGTCTAGTGCTAAGCGCAGGTATATGTGAACCCACATTTCGCCAGTTATGTAGATATAAATGTGTCAGAGAGTGTGTGTTGATATGGTACTCTTATCAGCAGTGATCGGAGTAGGTAGATTGATTTTTGGTACTTGTATCATAAATGCACACAGAAAGAATAACATGGATAAGCCATTTTTCCGGAAAGCAATTCCGGTATTACCGGATTCAATTAAATATTGTTAATGTTGGTAGTGATATTATTACTACTCAATTCAAAGTTGGTGATGGTATGTTCAACAGCTTAAGCAAACAAACACAATACTAAAAATATTCTTATAGTACATCCAAACGTGCTTTAAACTCCTTGTAACAAGTAAAATATTACTTACCAAAGCTTGGAATCATGACTGTGTGCCGTTAAAAAAATTATGAAGAATATAATATTGCTCATTTGAATACAATTCCTATCTAAGTTCCGGTTTTTTTCTTAATAATTAACCAATTCCGGAGGAATGTCCATATTAATATATACGTTTCGGATCAATGACCCCAATTCAATCTACCTACTCCGATCACTGCTTATCAGATATGGTAATTTTGCACATTGCAAATTATTATTTACTATCGTGATCGTGACTATTGTAGAACAATTTCTGGCAATTTTTTCAAACGTAAAGTTAAATTATTACCATGAATAAAGGATAAATTATAAAAGGGGTATTCCCTTTTATAATTTATCCTTTATTCATGGTTCCCTAACAATTGACTCTTGGCGAATTGGATGCAATCAGAAGCATCATCAATTTGCCTTCGGCATTTCACATGACAGCGAGCGTTTGCCGAATCATTAAATATGTCAACGACATCAACATGGGGATGTTGTGTCGTCGATCACGAATCGATCTTTAGTTTCCTTATCAATGAACTCATCAGCATCAATCGTTATATTTTGTGTTCACCCCAAACCTACGTACCATCGAGGAAGTTCATATCTATAGACCGTAAGGACTATTTCTGCTTGCAGCTCTTGGCCGCTATAGAACCGGGGCGGTAACAGATGTGGTCATCGTGATCACGGGATTTTGTTTTTAAACTGCTTAGAAGATCTTCGATAGTACGTCAAATTCTCTCTCTCTAATCCGTTCTGCCGGTTCAATCGACTAACTTGAACATAAATTGAATTTAAATTGTCTTCCAAAATAAACGTTCTGTGGCCTTTAAACGAAAATACATTGAAAACGGTTTTATATTTCACAATTGGGACTGACTGGTTTGATTAGGCGAAACATTGGAGCTCTTAAATTGACGATAACTTTCTCTGAAGTTTATTGCTCGGCTCCCCCTAATGACATTTACAATTTGGCCATTTTTATTGGTTTTTTGTTGAAGAGGTCTGAGATAACAATTTGTTTAGCTTTTAATCTTTGGGTACCTATCTACATTTTCAGGACGAATCTTGTGATTTTACTGTTATCTATGTTTTCAGTGATGGCCTTAAGTTTAAATTCTGCTCTTAAATAGATATTTAAATTATGTATTCATGATGCATTTCATATGAGCAATTAATTTTCATCTATTTATGAGCAGAATTTAAACTCGGATTTTTTTTTCGGTAGTAACCGAAACATAATAAATTAACTTATTAAAATCTTAAACCATCGTCATTTTGGCGTTTAGAGATTTGTGCTCATCATTTTTCCAGGACATTTGCCGTCTACCTCGTATCGGTATCCCGTTTTTCTTTTTTTATTACGGGGCATTGTCATGGCAAAAAATAACCAGTTCTTATGTCATTCATTTTATTCTGTTATTTTGTGGCCATGGTGTGCCCCGCCTCTCACATTTCGAGATAGTTTCACTGCAATGGTCAGGTCGGACGGATCGTGTTACAGTCGTGGGAAATTCAGTGATGAGTTTCAGGTAGGCGCTCCGAACTCTAGGTCTGAGCCGGTAGAGTTTACTTTGCGGAAACAGATCCAGGATAAGGAGCCAGACCAACAGAGATACAGAAACCTGCAGGGCAGCATGTGGCGAGCTGTTGAGCAGTAGCGAACCCACGGGCCCTATCTCCCGGGAGAAGTCTTGTTCCTCATCTCTGGCTTGCCTTTATTGACCGGCTGGAGTAAACACTGACGAGGAACAGAGCTCCCACCTCATTCTTGCCTTTATTGGCCGGCTTGAGTGGAGATTCGCAAGAGCAAACGTGCTCGCATTGAGGAAATATTCCAGGAAGTGCTGGTAGGGATCCTGAACATCTTCCGGGCTCTGGGATTGTTCTGATAGCCGTGGAATACCTCTCCACTCCTCAAGCACCTCAGGAAGTATTGCCAAAGGGGCAACACTTCCTGAGGTGAGGTAAGACCGTCCGCAACACCGACGCGTCCGGCAACCGTCCCGTAGGTTTCTGTAGTTGAAAAAATGTTTTTCCAAACGTCACGGTCAATTCTCCAACTGCAAATGTAAGTTTTTACGCACAATATTGAGAGATTTACCATGTTATTTTAAGACCAAAGACTTCTCATAGGTTTTCCTGAAATCTATGAGTAAACAACCATTCTCTGTATTTTTTTCAAAATGTTTGGCTCGTAGTTTCGGAGATAGGGGGGATCTTAAATATCTTTTAAAGTTAGCAAAAAAATTTTTTTTTTCCAATTTGCCCCCGAAAAGGGACCCCCATATTCAAATTAATTTATTTACATTAATCATTATTCTATGACCCAAACACGGACGTGGTGTTTGGGTCATAGAAATTCATATGTGTACCAAATTTGAACTAGATTGTTCCAGTAGATTCGGAGCAAATTGATTGTGATAAACGGGCAGACAGACAGCCAGCCAGACAAACAGACACACGAGTGATCCTATAAGGGTTCCGTTTTTTCATTCGGACGTACGGAACACTAAAAAACGTATGCGGTCGGGGACCTCCGTCGGGAACGAGATTCCTTACGCGATACTCGCACGCACACACATACTCGTATTTAATAGAATGAGACAAAGAGAGAGAGAAAGTCGCATGGAGAAGGCATAACGCTTTTTCCTTGCGTGAAGATTTCTACCAGTCAACTCCTACCACATTATACGTCCCAAACAAAAATCTGCTCTAGGCGCTTCTTGGTATGCACATATCCGATAGCTCCTACTATTTCCTCTAATAATAGATGTTATGACAGTACCTACGCAACATTATATCTTCAAAAACGGCACAATTATTACTAACGTACACATAGATAACGTAATATTGTAATGTACCCACGCTATATTAGATGACACGTGAAGGTAGGACGAACTGTCGTAATTATCGGGAGCGAAAAAGAGACAAGACGCGACACTGAGTTCAGGTTTGCTAACTAGCCAAGTTTTAACATGCCAGCTGGGAAGCTGGCATGTTAAAACTTGGCATGGAAGCTGGCATCTATCTATCTCTTTTTACATAATATAATATTATTGATTTCCTCAGTACCTGACGATGGTGCCAGCAGTGGGCATAGACCTCGGGACCACGTACTCCGTAGTGGGGGTGTTTCAGAATGGCAAAGTAGAAATCATTGCGAATGAACAGGGTAACCGAACAACGCCCTCGTACGTCGCTTTCACTGAAACTGAAAGGCTGGTCGGGGATTCTGCCAAAAATCAGGTACCTAGTTAAGTAGCATACCTATATGTAAATGGGAGAATGATTTTATTACAGAAATAGGTACCAATTCACACATTACAGTTATTTAATATCTACGTGTATTGCTGGGCACTTTATTTATTTTTAAACTCCAGGTAGCGATTAACCCAATGAACACAGTGTTTGATGCAAAGCGTATGATTGGAAGAAAATTTGATGACCCCAAACTGCAAGAAGATATCAAACATTGGCCCTTTCAAGTTATCTCCGAAGGTGGAAAGCCAAAAATCGTTGTTGAATACAAAAATGAGAAGAAACAATTTTCGCCTGAAGAAATCTCGTCTATGATTGTTAGTAAAATGCGGGACGTCGCTGAAACATACCTAGGCGGGACGGTAAAAGACGCTGTCATAACTGTGCCAGCTTATTTTAACGACTCCCAGCGTCAGGCGACAAAAGACGCGGGAGTGATAGCCGGGCTCAATGTCCTCAGAATCATTAACGAGCCTACGGCCGCTGCTCTTGCTTACGGTCTCGATAAAAATCTTACTGGCGAAAAAAACGTGCTTATTTTTGATCTGGGTGGCGGAACATTCGATGTTTCCGTTCTACAAATTGCTGAAGGATCGCTGTTCGAAGTTAAATCTACAGCAGGCGATACCCATTTGGGTGGAGAAGACTTTGATAACAGAATGGTCAATCACTTCAGTGCAGAATTCGAAAGGAAGTTTAAGAAAAATCTCAGAAATAATCCAAAATCAATGAGGAGGCTTCGAACGGCATGTGAAAGAGCGAAAAGAACGTTGTCGTCGAGCTCGGAAGCCAGTATAGAAATAGATGTATTGTTCGAGGGTATCGATTTTTACTCGAAACTCACGAGAGCACGTTTCGAAGAATTATGTTCGGACCTTTTTCGGTCAACCCTAGTTCCAGTTGAAAAAGCATTAAAGGATGCTAATTTAAATACAAGAGAAATACATGATGTTGTAATGGTTGGCGGTTCTATTAGGATACCGAAGATCCAAAGGTTGTTACAGGTAGCGAATATAATATTTTTAATTATTTGTATGCCATGCTGATATTTCATTGATTCTTCTTTATACATTGCAGGAATTCTTTGGTGGCAAGTCTCTTAATTTGTCTATTAATCCTGATGAGGCAATAGCTTATGGTGCTGCGGTGCAGGCAGCTATTCTCAGCGGTTCTAAAGACGAACGCATCGCAGATGTTTTGTTAGTTGATGTAACTCCACTGTCCCTTGGCATTGAGACAGCTGGTGGAGTGATGACCCGTTTAGTAGAGAGGAACTCCCGAATCCCAATAGCCCAGAAGCAGGTCTTCACGACTTATTCAGATAATCAACCTGCTGTCACCATCCAGGTTAGTGAAAGAATACCACGGTAGGATAAACTGTTTTCCGCGATATTTTGGCAGTGTACTTTGTGATACCTACTTATCATTATATTTTATCGTCATTACCCTGTAAGAAGAAACGACAGTCATCCAATGATAAAAAATCGACACTAACAGTGAAGGATACGCAATTATCTATACCTGCTTCAATTTACTTCTGCTTGAATTGTGTTCTAAACACAACTGGACTAGAGTTCCTGGGCGCAAAATGATTAAAATCTAATATTTCTTAGGTATTTTTATTTTGTACAGATATACGAAGGTGAAAGAGCAATGACAAGAGACAATAATTTGCTGGGCACTTTCAACCTATCCGGGATACCACCAGCCCCAAGAGGAGTCCCCCAAGTCCAAGTGAGTTGTTTCGTGGTACTTATCAGTCACCATTAGAGCCTAATCTTTGCCAACGATATCAATCCCAATATGTGTTCGAATAAATATTTTCTTATATTCCTTTTATTTATTTCTTTAGTTCGTTCTTTCAACCAACCAATCAATTAATTTTTAGCCCAAGTCTCACCAATCGAGACAACAAACAATCACACTTGTTTGCGTTTAAAGCGACACCTATGAAACCCACATGAAGTACACCCCGATTTAAACTTTCAGGGCGTGCGATTCTCCATACAAATGTATTCTCCTTTTTTCTTCTTGAATAATGCCTCTAGAGCAATCATTTTTTTTACATAAAATCAAGGTCTGCTGTATGCTGTCCCGTCCCTGTTATTTTCTTTTTTTCAGCAACTTATCGGTTAAGAAAATATGACCCTCCAAAAATTACAAAAATGCCCCATTTTTACCGCCGTGATTAGAGGAGTACCAGAAAAATTCGTAAAGTTTTTAACATAAATGACAATGATAGGAACCTAGACGTTCTCTTTCTTAAAAAAAATTAATGTAAAAAATAATTGAATCGGTTCAATTTTCGAGGAGAAAAAAGGGGAATACGAAACGTTGATTTCGTCATTTTTTTTTGTGATATAATTGGTCTGAGCTGTAGTTATCCCTATCGCACTCTACGGGGGCAGACTTGAGGTAAGAAGATGGCAATAGTTTCTTCAAATACCTATATTTGAAGAAACTATAACTATTTTTGACGGCACGGTTGGCGCAGTGGTTAAGCGATTGACTGCTGCACTGCGTGTCGCGGGTTCGATTCCCGCACGGGTCAAATATTAGTATGACCTGCAAGTAGTTGTTCCGGGTCTGGCTGGTTGTGTATGTGAGTATAAATGTTTGTAAACGCACCCACGATACAGGAGAAATTCCTAGTGTGGGGCAACGTTTTTTAAAAAGAAAAAAAAAAAAAAAAAACATATTCAAATTCCTCGCAGCCCCTGTTCCCTCTTAATGGCGGCTCGGAACATGAGGCGAGTCGCTGCGCAGTGACCAATTCATGGCTCAGCGGGGGTGAGGGGTGGGGTACTGCGCAGCCAGCGCACTTCCGAGCTGCCATTAAGTTTGAATCAAACTATACTACGTAGTTGGCCAATTTCAAGTTTCAGATGGATCCACTCACCACTGACGACTCACAATACTACAACAATGCTGCTGCTACATATACCTACTCATCTGACCTCATCTTTCACTTGAAGACCACCTCCTATTTCTTCTTCACAACCCAAAAAATGAGAGAACCTCGTAAACATTTCCGTTTAAGTACTTATATATATCAAAAATTCTTAGGTGACATTTGACATCGACGCCAACGGAATTTTGAATGTCAGCGCTGAAGACAAAAGCACCGGCAGATCAGAACACATCACAATTTCCAACGACAAGGGTCACCTCTCCCAAAAGGAAATAGACAAGATGTTAAGCGATGCTGAGCGGTATAAAGCAGAAGATGAAGCGTCAAAGAAACGAGTGGAATTTAGGAACCAGTTGGAGGGTTACTGTTTTGGGTGTAAGACGGTGTGTATTTACAAACTATCTCAAAGTATTGTATAAAATGTTTCACCAATTTGGTGGTTCTCCTGCTGAACCACTTGGATTGACAGCCTTGTTGCAATAATAACCACAATCTTTTGGCAAAAGCATCGGCTTTTCTTTATTTTATTGTGTAGTACTTCCTGGCCGCGCCAGAATCACATTTTGAATCAGGGTTAATAAGAACAAATGTACAGACGCCAGCAGGTCAACCTACCCAAAACTGTCAAATTTTCCCAATCAACTTTGAACCTAACGCTTTAGATAAAGTTGAAAATCCATTAAAGAAATTTAACAGATTGTAGTAGTTTGATGTGCTGGTGTCTATACCTTCAATGCAGACGTTTTCGCTTAACCGATTTAGATGTTTCGATAAGCTAGTAGTAATTTTTGTTCATTATAAAGTATTTGTGCGCAAAATTTCCTCCAAATCCTATAATAACTAATGATTGTAATACTATCTTGAATTCATGCAAGCCTTGACGTTCAGAAATTGTGCACAACGTGTCGTGAAGACAATACCGTCTTATATGACGATAACTTGTTTTTGCAACATCTGATTTTAATTAAACAAACCCTATATTCTCTTCCAAATTGTGAAAACTACATGAAAATCCGTTCATACGTTCCGGAGATGTGCGCGAACAAACAGACAGACAGACACTGGATTCTACTGTTTTATTATGTGTAGATGTTAACGAAGCAATTAAACTATTTTACAGGCAGTAGACAACGCAGGTACTAGGCTGACAGACGATGAAAAGAATGCAGTCCGTACCGAGTGCAACAGTCAACTACAGTGGCTCGAGAGTCATCGCGACGCGTCAAATGATGAGCTAGAGCAACGATTGAAGAACGCCCAAGCGGTATGTCAGTCGTCCATGATGAAACTGCACGGCGTGGGGTCCGGGGGCGGCTCGGGCGGGCCTAGCAACAGACGCGCTCAAAGTCCCGGAGGCCCGAGAGTCGAAGAAATTGACTGAGGTCTTCTTCAATATGTCTTGAAATAGTGCTTACACTGCGGCAGGGATCTTTTGACGCTCGCATAACATTCACAGGGGGGGCGCTCTTGGTAAACATTTGTGCAAATTTTGTTTTGTAAAAAATGTATTGAAAAATCAAGGTGGCGGCGTTAGTTCCAATTTTGGCCACGGGCCAAAATATCTTATAGCTACTTCTATTATCGACTTGAGTTTGTTTCATATTGGTTTTTGAGCCTTAATTGCATTAACATAGATATTTTAGGGCTGGCGATCAGATGTAACCAAAGCTGGATTCAATATGAATGATCAAAATTCCATTTGCCCAAATATTTGGGTATTTCAATTTATTGTATTTTTTAAACAGTGCTGATATTATTTTATAGAAGAATTTAATGAGGTTTGATGCATACCATTATGATGATATTAAAAGGAAAACTATACACGTAATTTCGTTTTTAAAATGATACGATTTGTGTAATACAAAATGATTTATTACAAAAATATAACAGTAATGTAGCATTTTAATCATATATTAATTAAGTGAATGTTTATAAATAATTCTAAAAATGTAACTTTTAAATAGAAGTCATTGGTAGATTACGAATATGTAATCATGTTTCAATCGATTAATTTCCTAAAGAAATTACCTTAAAAAAATGCAAATTAGTCGCATGGTTTGTGCTCTAATAAAAGGTTGATGACGCAAAATCAAACGTAAGTTCCTTAAAAAATCAATATTTAATATCATCCTCTAATTACGCAGAATTAGCAAAAGTCACCCACCACATAAAAAGATAAGGAAGACTATTTCTTACACAGGGCAGAAGCTTCCCGAAGCTATGAAAAAAATACACCTTATTTTTAATCACATTGAGCGAGTCGTATTCAAGTCGACGCTGGTATGAAACAGCACTTCCGACGTCCTCAAAAGCACTTACACTGGCGTGTTTACACTTTAAAACACTAGCAATAAGGTGTATTCTGCAATGACACAGGCAACGGTCCTCCTAAGCATGGCATCATATCACAAAATATCAGTGCATTATGAAGTCAGCTGATCCTTTATCAAAATAAAAAAGTGAAATGACGATTCCAAATCACAATATTTTATTAAGATCCGATGCTCTACTTAGTTTTACAAAAGATAGTACAAATATAAATAGTCAAGAGCAATACTACAGCCCGCTCACAGTAATTTTACCTCAGGTTTTGCATCACTGTCACTATCACAGTGATCTTTATAAGAGTCAAAATAAGGTTGCTATTTGGTTGCTGCCGCCACAGATTAGTGCAGATGGTTCACTCCGCAAAATCATTTAAATAAAAAGCGACTCTTGTTACGACACAATACAAGTGTTTTTCAGGTCGCACAGCGCTAATTACCTACAGTTATATTCACCTAGAAGTTACCTCTCTTTCTATCGCGTAACTCTTATATCTTCTGACTACGTTACACTCACTGAATTGGCCCGACAAGACGAGCCCGCCGCGTACTTGCAGCTTCATACCTAAAATGCGGAGCGCGCCTTCTGTACTATTCTGTGCTGCCACTGAAAATTCTGTCAAAATCATAGTGATCTTTATTCTCGTTACAATAAGGTTGCTGCTGTGAGAGGTAAAATAACTATGATAGGACTGTACTCTCCCTTCTGTCATACATTCTGGGTTACACATTTTTGAACTCTTGCTTAAATACCTGTTAAAAATAAGAAAACGTCTACATTTTCATATTGGGACCTTTTACATATGAAATTGGCGTTTGGTCGAACTTGGCTACTTTAATCTCAAATATCTGGCATTTGGTTAGGAATTCCAAATTCAAATTTGTAGGCTTGTGTATATGTGTTTCGAATTTAGTGATTCATTTGTTTTCGCGCCATTTGACTTTTCTTTGACTAAACATAAAGTATAGCGTCAATTACAAATACGAGTTCCACCGTGAAAATATGTTCCACCAGCGCTGCAGAAACAGCTCGAAGGATTAATGATGTGTGTGGGGAAGCTACTGTAAAAGAAAATACAGTACGTTTTTGGTTCCAACGTTTTCGTTCTGGAAATTTTGACCTACAGACCAAACCCCGTGGACGACCCTAGTTGACAAGGAAGAATTAAAAGTGATCGTGGAAGCTGATCCATCGCAAACTACGCCAGAGTTAGCGGCAGGCTTCGGTGCGAGTGATAAAATAATTTTAATTCACTTGAAACAAACTGGAAAGGTGAAAAAGCTCGAAACATGGTGGTTTTACGTTTTGCTTTTTCGCGCCAATTTTATATGTAAGGACCTAATATTTTAGAAGAATTACGATCAACTGTGGTAGAATATTGGATCTATAAATAATTGAATAAAGCTCTACAAAGCTAGTATAATAAATAATAAAATTATCTAAGAGATATTATATTGTTGTTTATAAAGAATTCTTAAGGTAACTATGATTATTTGTGCCTAAAATAATATACCTCTCTACACTTGTGAAAGTTATATTGGACAGAAAAAAAAAATGGGTATTTGTCATGAAAGCAGTGGTGCCACAGTAGCAACGGCCCCGACTTAAGAGTCATAGGTCGTGGGTCGAACTCAGCCAGGCGCTTAACTTTGTGTAAATAATTTCATCACCACTGCTCTCAAAACGGTGAAGGAAAACATCGTTAGGAAACCGGCATGTCCTAGAACGAAAAATTCAAATATATGTGACATCTACCAACCCGTACTGGACCCGCGTGGTAGATTACAGCCCACTCCCTCTCGAACAGAGGAGGCCTATGTCCCAGCAGTGGGTACATTATAGGCTGATTATGTTATTCGTCATGATTTCTTCAGGACCGCTCGTACCCTGCGTCCTGTTCGATAACGAATGTCGCGCGAATACGTGATTGCGCGATCGTTTACCAGAATAATGACGTACAGACGCCAGCAGGTCAACCTACCCGAAACTGTCAAATTTTCCCAATCAACTTTGAACCTTATGCTTTAGTGATAAAGTTGAAAATCTATTAAAGACATTTGACAGATTGTAGTAGGTTGATATGCTGGCGTCTGTACATTCGCGGCATGGTTGATCGCGCGAATATGTCATATTTATACGATCGCTACTCGCGCGACGGTCGCTTTTCGTTAGAACGCGGGTTTAATATAATTATTCCAGTGCAAAGTCTATCTTTGTGGCTAATTTGATCAGCCGTTTTGCAAGATTTGAGTAACAAAAACGTTCAAATATTTTTGTGGATATATTTTAATATAATTTTCACAAGTATGAAAGGTAAATAAATATCCTTACGTTCACTAATTTTCGATGTTAATGTAACATTTCCTTAGTGATTACTATTATTATCACCCAGGCACTGATTTATAAGCACTATACTAGCTACGCGACCTAACGTCTTAATGCACATACTTTAAGGTTTAAATTAACTTCTGATCGTGGCTTCGCCTGAAACTTGAGTTTTAGGTTTAAATGCGTAAATAGGTAGACAACTTGCTTTTTTATTTCATTTGTTCTAGGCAGACTGATTTCTTTTGTTTTTCAGTCGCTCCATCTAAAACATTATTATTCGTATACTGGTATTTTAGACTGGAAGTCGACCCCAACATAGGCTAGGCAAATTAAGCAGACAGATTTCTACACTGTTTTAACTTCTGTCAATATTAAAATACACTTGGTATAGCTATTCTAAGTAAATATTGACCGATTATTATTCATCTATAAAGATGGGTACACACATGTGAAACGTAGCAAGAAATGTAACATACGTTGAAACGAACGTGCCGTCCATAGAAGGGTACAGGGGCAAAACAAGGAATGTCAGAAACAATTTAAATATAAATTAAGTGTGGCAACACTTGGGTTTTCGCGCGTATTTTTATGTAGCATTGTGTAAAAAGCATAAAAACAATCATAGTCCTTCCTATCTTCAATATTTCAAAACCCTGTACAGGTGCAAAAGTGGGAATGAAGTCCTAGTGAAACGGAACATAGCATGGAATGTCCAACTGTCAATGTCAGATAAAGAGAGGTTATGTTTTGTTGTTGTGATGGCGAGTTTAGATTTACATTTTTCATTCGATTTGTGAACAAAAATTAATGAAAGCGATGAAGATATTAATCAGAATTTAGGTAAAGAGAGGAAGAATACGTGATGCCATGAAAAAAATGAGACTAGCTAGCTACCCACGAGTCAGGTGAGGATAGTAGGTGTTCAAGACTTAAACGGGCTCCACTGTGCTTTAGGGAACGCGCGTGCGAAGCTTTATATTTTTTTTGCGTATAGATATCTCCCGTGTAGAACACTTTTACAAAACGAAACAGCTAGCAAACGCCCAGTTTCCGAGAAAAAAATCCTAGTTTCGAAAAATTCAACAAATTTACGTAATAAAATTGACATTTTGTCACAGATAATGTAGGAATTCCACTCCTAGGTTGTTCCGTTTTACGTTCAAACAAACTGACAGCGGATTTTAATGGTTTTTAATATAAATATAGTAAGGTTTTAAGTTTAATTCATTTCTAAATAGCTGCCAACGTAATTAATTCAATTATGAAGCAAATAATATAATTAATGAAATTAAAAATAATAAAGTTTAAATTCCTACCCATAAAAGAACGTTGGTAATGAAACGTAATGGAAGGTAAGTGACCCTAACGTTTAACAGTTGTCAGTCTTCGTATACACTCACAGTCGAGAGCGTCTATCGTACTCCTGTTTGTAACTACGATTGATTGACATCATGGCGTCCCCGAAGTCCCCGTCTTCGTGTTCTGCCCCGTCTTTGTGTTCTACTTCGTCATCATCTTCTAATCCCGAAGTTTTAAGTGTCGTGCAAGTGATAGACTTTAGTGAGCCGCTTGTGCGCACTTCACCGGAGACCCCGGCTTCGTGTGCCGCTGCAGCTTCATCTCCTGAAGTGTTAAGTGTCGTACAAGTGTTGGACTCGAGTGAGCCGCTTGTGCGCGCTGCACCGGACGAAGCATCCCGTGTTGTGTAAGTGATTGACTCTGATGAGCCGCTTGTGCCCACAGGCTCCCGTTCCCGGATGTTCTAGTGCTGCGGACATTCCATTGACCGGACCCTCTGGAGCCTCGAACAGGCAATACCATATGACTAATGAAAAGATTCGTGCTGCATGGAACCAGAGGAGGTTATATTCTCAATTAGGTACCCATGAATCTTGCGTAGAGTTTGCCGAGCAAAGAGGCTTGATACCCACACCTAGGATGTGTAAGCGCCACCATAGTCCCATGACAGTTAAACCCAATGGGCAAATGGGGTCATTCCGCTGTCGCAAAAGTAACTGCAGAACTAAAGAACAAAGCAGAGCTGCCGGAACATGGTTTGATAGTGTTCGTTTACCATTGCCAATTGTGTTTGAACTCTTGTATGCATTTAGTCACAACGACACTTATGAGAGAGTCCAGAGAGAGACGACAGATGACATAAGACCAACAGTTTTGTCCCATAGAACCATTACGGATTGGTATAATTACTGTAGAGAAACAGTCGTAGTCTATGAGTTAGAAAATGAAACTGAAAGGCCACTTATTATTGGGCCAGGAAAAATCGTTGCAAATCGACGAATCTAAATTCGGAAAAAGAAAATATGACAGAGGACGTCAAGTGGAAGGCTATTGGGTATTAGGAATGGTTGAGGACGGCTGTGATGATCTGCGTGTGGAATTGTGTCCTGATAATGAAAGATCAGCAGATGTATTGATGCCACTCATAAAAAAACATGTTCGGGAGGGCTCTATTATACACACAGATTTTTGGAGAGCTTATGACTGCCTTTCCGAACATGGGTATACACACAAAAAAGTCAATCATAGCGATAAAGACAATAGATTTGTGGCACCAGACGGGACACACACACAGCGGATAGAGTCACAGGCGTGTGATTAAGAGGGCCTTCCACAAGGAGAACTATAAAGAAAATTTCGCTGACTGGCTAACAGAATTCTCATGGAGGCGTCGCATAGCCATTCAACATTTAGACCCGTTTGAACAATTGCTTAAATGTATTTCATATGTTTATAAAATATAATAAATGTCTTTAACCATTTTTGTGTTCTTTTTTATGTTAACCTATTACACTACACACTAAACCAACATAACATACAAAAATAACACATCTCGACTTCAAAGTTAAGTAAAAATGCAATGAGAACTTAGGGTGCAAGAGCGAACCTACTGAGCTTGAGACTTGGGGCATCCCGGCTCGGACAGGTTAGGTTAGAAGGGTTCGTGGTTATTTTTTTTTAAACCACACAGAAGTAGGAGCCCCGCTAAGCGGGGCTCTGTCGACAACGCCGCACAAAAAAAAATTTGACTTTGACTTTCGAGTTTCACATTGACCTTGACCTGAGAGCTTGTTACAAGGTAATATTCCAAGAACATGGTGAAAACGAACATCGAATACTTTGTTCGCATGTGCGAACCATCGAAGAAGTCCATATCTATACACCGTAAGGACTATTTCTGCTTGCAGCGTTCGGCCGCTATTAAACCGGGGCGGTAACAGATGTGGTCATCGTGTTCACGGGATTTTGTTTTCAAACTGTTTAATATGAAGTTCTTCGATAGTACCACTAACTAACATCAAACACTGTTCGTCAAAAATGTTCATAGCAATCTAATTTCGAATCCATGGCTACTAAATAGAGCGGGGCGGTTGAGCGCGAACACAAGTCGAACTGTGTTCGTATGTTCGTAATTAACGTACGAACCAAATGTTCCATGTTCGATGTTCGCCATGTTTTGTTCGTTCGTGCGTACACGCACTACATTTCATGATACGTTTCACGTGTACCCATGATAAATATATTTGATAAATTCATGTTTGAATATTTATTATTTAATGCCTTGAAATGTTTCTGTCTACAGCGGCTATATATCAATTCATTAAATTCATAGAGAGCCAGGGTCATATATCTTTTTTACCGTAAACAGATGATCGTTTTCGTTGATGATTTATTTCTTGGTGTGTATGATTTTGTGACATTTGTGACGTCAAAATTCTACTTAAATCTTACGTGCAAATAATAATATCTTACTCATTGTTCATAAAGGTCTCTACACACACATATCTGAGTCTGCCGCCTAATTGCGTGACACACTTACAATGGTCTTATTTACGTTCATTGCGTTATTTACGTTGATGAGCGGACGAATTTTTCAAACATATCAACCAATGCATTAGAAATTTCCTTCAAGATACTTCGGATTCTGATTGCAATTGTGTTACGCAGTTGGGATGCAGGTCCAACTGGGTCTCAGAAACTAAGCCCGGATGGACCGGGAAATTGTATAGAGGGTCAAATTAAATCAGCTAGCGAAACTCGACAGACAGACTCGACATCATCATCTGTCTAGCCTTTTTCCCAACTATGTTGGGGTCGGCTTCCAGTCTAACTGGATGCAGCTGAATATCAGTATTTTACATGGAGCCTATCTGACCTCCGCAGCCCAGTTACTGGGTAACACGATACACCGTGAGGTAAGACTGGTTGTCAGACTTTCGGGCTTCTGACGACCCGTAACAACTGACAAAGATCTACAAATGACAGCCGGGACCAACGGCTTAACGAGCTTTCCGAGGCACGTCTTCGTATGTAAAGATGGTCTATCTACGGACCAACCGGGGCAAGCGTAGTTTAACCTGACTGATCGACCCGTGCGGCTGTTATTACATAGCTACAAGCCCCTAACAACATAAAAATGCACAACAAAATCATTTTTTGTTGTATTATCAGGTTTAGATAGCGATACCTTTCACGTCTGCGGAGTTTCGCTATACATAATTAATTTTGACCCTGTATATTGTACAAATTATGTTAAAAAAAACCCTGTCCGATCCGAAAGGGGCACAAAGGTACTGCAGTAACATTACCAAACAGTACTTTTTTATTATTGTTGAAAATAAAATAGTTTTTGCTTTTTAAAATTCATTTTTAGTACCAAAATTACCCCAAATCCATTAAGAATTCGAAAATGTTCAATATAAGTTATGACTTGTAGACACCCGCTAAACGACGGCCATCCGCGCCCCATGTAATTAAGAACCTGGTAAAATACCCCATTGAAAAAATTGTGGAATTTTCATTTGTCCTTTTTCCTGAAAATTATCACATAAATATACTCTCACTACGATACCTAAAAACACCCTCATGATTGGATAGGGTTTTTTTACATGTATAGAACTTAAAAAATAATTTATTATCACACTAAGCCACAATCTTGCTCTGAAGCGATACTTGGCACTAACGCCGGAATAACACTATGGTACTATGAATGCTACAAAATAAAGAGGCAACAGATTACAAATAAAAATAATTTTCATTTTCAGTAATATATTAATTTTTCAAAATGAAATATTAGATTATTATTATGTTTTATTAGTTAAAACCAGTGTGCCGCGATGCGTAGACGCATCGTATCATCATAATTGAAGTTTACGTTAACTATTCGACTAATGAGCGAGATCCTGATAAGGAATTCTCGTATATCGATTTTTAAATAAATCATTATTTACCTCTTCATTTTGTACTATTGCGGATACGATATCTAAAGTACTGGAATATTTCCAAAGTAATAACTAACCCTTTAAATACCCATTTAAAATAAAACCCTGTACCACAAAACATCCGTTTAACATAAATCACAGACTTGTACCTAAATAAAATAATTAGGGCAGGAATACTCAATGAAAGCGAGAACTCGTCAAACTTGACTTTTGACATATTGAAGTAGTCACCTTAAGTAATATAGTCAAATTCTCAATTCAGAAACCGGGTGCAAGCCCTTGAATTCTTACCCGAGGTCAAAACCCCTAGGCGCTGCACTAAATTTACAGAATTATAATCATTAGAATCAGCAACACAACTTCTTATATTTTTGTTATTATATAAATATTTGATACGGCCGCGAATCATATTATAATCAAGATACAACCTGACACTGACCTGCAAATTGCAAAAAACGTAAGTAAATTTGACGCTTTCGCCTCAGACAACTTTCTTTATATTAAGTTACGTTTTAAAATTCGGGCATAAAGAAATAATGCCGAACAAACAAAACACAAAAAACTTCAGCATTTAATTAATCTTCATTGATTTATTCAACTACTTTTTTTACATTACTCGATAAATTTTAAAACGTTTAAACCATTATCAAAACAAACCTTACAAAAACATAATTTAATGGTTTGGATAACTCAGTGCTTTCGTCAAGTATTCCCTGCCTCATAAAAATATAGTTTTATAAATAATACAGAAATAAATCGATTTAAATTGTACCGAACTTTAGCATTTTCTGTATAAATGCTGACTGGATTTCATCGGCCCTGAAAGAAAAACATGATGTGTTATTTAAACCTTTTAAATGTTTGTAGATAGAGCTACATCGTCAGATATCCGGGCATGTAAAGACTTTTTTGCTCGGTATTTTTTTCCGCATTAGTGAAGATTTGCTACCGCCTTCAGCGGTTTCGCCCGCGTGTTATCTTTATAAATTACAGCCTATGTCACTCAGTGATAATATAGCATTCTACTGGTGAAAGAAGTTTTAAATCGGTCCAGTCGTTTTTGAGTTTATTCATTACAAACAAAAAAACCAAAGGTAAGTGTAGATAAGATTGGAATGTGGCATCCCTGTAAACAGCGTATTCTCCTTCGCCATCGTATTCGTCGATGATTCCAAATTAAATGAGTTTTCTATCAGAATTCGACCACGTCGAAAGCGTTAGCATTGGCCTCGCAAATGTTTTTCATAGTGCACGTGAGAGCGCGGTGAGTGTGTTAATAATAAAATATGCAAAACCGAATCACAGGTGCCGCATCCGTATACGGGAGTGACCACACTTATCAACGTGGAGTCAGTTAGAGCGCGGAATGTCGAGTCGCGTCATCCGAACCAAAACGAAGCGAATGGCTTCTTTATCGAAAATAAAGCTCTTTCTGCCCGGTTCAAAGCGATTCGTCGTCGATAAATGTGGTCACTCCCTTACGTCAAATCTACATTCGTTATTATTTTAAAACTATTCTATCCATCAACATTACTTGAAATCCCTTAAAAAAAAAAAAACATACTTACTTGGAACTAGTAACGGTATGCATCAAGTTTATGATGTATCTCGGGCAGACGTCTTCGTGCATTACTCGCGCGTGGAACAACAGACCTTGGCAGAGGCAGTACAGGATCTCGACGAGCGGCCAGTTGGCGGGAATCATGCCTTTCTGGTAGCCCCATGAGCCTAGGATCTGGAATAGGAGAAAGTTTGTATGTCAGAGGCATTAAGAACCTTTTTAGTCGATTTTAAACGCTCTGCTTGAATGTGCCATGAAAAGGGGTATTAAAAAAAATTCATTGTTTAGGGGCGTGCGGAACCGAAACGAGGTGATCCGGCAGCGAATCAAAGTTGTCGACATAGCTCACTTTAAGCAAGTTGAAGTGGCAATGGGCCGGCCTTATTAGCCGTAGAACCGATGACCGTTGGGGTAGATGTGTTCTTGAGTGGTGACCGCGAATCGGCAAACGTAAGATAGGACGCTCTCAGGCTAGTTGGAGCGACGATCTACGCAGGGAGGCTGGTAGCAGCTGGATGAGAGTTGCCGAGAATCGAGGTGAATGGCGTGCAATCGCGCCAAAATAGAGGCCCATTTTCCAGCAGTAGACTGCTTCAAGCTGATGATGATGATGAGGGTCTCGTGGCTAAATAATAACAACCGCACGGGTTGATCTTCAAGGTTAAGCAACGCTTGCCGAGGTCACTCCGTGGATGGGTGACCATCCATAACATACCAAGCCCTCTCCGTGCCTCGGAAAGTAAGTTAAGCAGTTGGTCCCGGCTGTCATTCGAAGATCTTTGACGTTACGACAAACCAGTTACGGGTAGTCAGAAGCCGGAAAGTCTGACAACCAGTCTTGCCAATGGGTATCGTGTTAACTAGTAACTGAGTTATGGAGGTCAGATAGGCAGTAGCTCCATGTAAAATACTGGTATCCAGCTGCATCCGGTTAGACTGGCCAACATAGTTGGGAAAAGGCTAGGCAGATTGATTGAGAATTGTTTATCGAAACAGAGCGCAAAATGGCACTTTGAATAAATTCAAAATTCAAAAGCCATTTATTCAAACCAGGCTGAGAATCAGCACTTTTCGAACGTCAAAGTTAAATAAGACAGTCCCGCAAACCGCCCACCCTTCACCACTTCCTAGTGCTTTTGCTGGGAAGAAGTGGCGCAACAAACTCCCCAGCAGCACAGCTGTCTGTTCAGTTAGAAAAAAAAAAGGATTCTATATAATAAGTATGCAAAATAATTTACATTACGCAACACAAAACATAATTTAAATTATAAATTAATAGCCATATGTCAGCTAGCACACGCCAATATACCAACCAAAAATATCAAGAACTGTACTCAGGCAGAAAAAAATAAAGACTAAACGTAAACAATCTATATATTATAAAAGAAAGACGGGTTTGTTACAACACTTATAACTCGAGATCTACTGGACCAATTTTCATGGTTTTTGAATCGTTGGATTTGTCTCTGCCCCGAATAGCAGAATACATCTTAAAAACAATGAAAACTCGACGAATACATAATTATGAAAGATGAATCATTTTAAATAAATGCTCCTTTGTTTCGTACCTGTCAAACATTTGTTGTCTATCCTGTCAAATACTGTATAAGTAATGATTGACATTTATGCGTGCGTTCAGAAATAATGACAAATGATTAACAATACGCGTGCGTTCATAAATTTATTTTGTGTAAATTAAAGTTTATATTTCCGAAAACAATTTCTAAGATTTATTCTATAGGTTAACGAACGCGTAAATGTCTTTTTATGTTGTCTATGATTTTTCTAAGATGAATAATTACAAAGGTTAAAAGTGCACTATCCAAATAATAGTCTGTGATCTAAACTGTTGTCTATGTCTCGAAACTTCAGTTACTGTTATATTAGATCTTGAGGCGAATGAGGAGATGCATAACCAGGGTTTACTCTTGATCGAAGATATGTGTTACCTCATGTGCGGCAGTTTGTTAGTCAGGTTAGGAATGCCAGCGCCAGATCGCGGAATGAATGACGCATTTAATAGAGAATTGGAACGTGAACGTGAATATGATCCACATGCATTAGTCCAATCAGTTCAAACGAACGTACCACTGTTGAATCCTAAACAGAGGGAAGTCTATGATACATTGATTAATGCAATTGATGATTGAAATGGTGGCTTATTTTTTCTGGATGCCCCCATTGGAACTGGGAAGATATTCCTCATGTCATTGATTTTGGCCACTGTACGTGCGAGATCCGCAATTGCGGTAGCAGTTGCTTCTTCTGGAATAGCGGCCACATTGTTAGACGGATGCCATACGGCTCACTCAGCGTTAAAATTGCCATTAAACCTTCAAACTACTGAACAACCGAAATGTAACATTTCGAAACACTTCGCAATGGCCAAAGTTTTAGTAGCATCAAAAATAATCATATGGGACGAATGCACAATGCGCACAAACTCGCATTGGAAGCACTTGACCGAACATTAAAAGATCTGCGCAATGACTCGAGATGTTTTGGTGGTGCAATAATTTTACTATCTGGCGATTTCCGACAAACACTACCAGTCATTCCAAGATCTACTGCTGCCGACGAAATAAACGCTTGCCTCAAAGCATCAAATCTGTGGCGATATGTGAAGAAACTTCAACTGTTAGTAAATATGAGAGTTGCATTGTTGAACGATCTATCTGCTGATGATTTCTCCATCGGTAATGGCCGTGTTCCTGTTGACGTATCGAGCGGATTGATTTAATTTCCTCCAAATTTTTGCAATTTCGTCTCATCGAAAGACGAGCTTATCAACAAAGTATTCCCGGATATCATTGCTAACCACAAAAATACTAAATGGTTAAGGGAGCGAGCAATTTTGGCGGCTAAAAATAAAGATGTAGATGACCTAAATTTTATAATTCAGAATCAAATCGTAGGTACTCTGTATTCATTCAAATCTATCGACTGTGAAAGAAACGAAGATGAAGCCACTAATTATCCAACAGAATTTTTAAACTCCTTGGATGTGCCTGGTTTACCACCGCACAATTTACAACTGAAGGTTGGCTCGGTAGTCATCATGCTTAGAAATTTAAACCAATCAAAACTGTGCAATGGAACGCGTTTGGTGATAAGAAAACTGATGAGCAATGTGATTCACGCGTCGATACTCAAAGGAAAATTTAAAGATGAGGAAGTTCTCATTCCAAGTATTCCGATGATCCCAACATCCGATGACATGCCCTTTGAGTTTAAACGAATTCAATTCCCAATTCGTCTTGCCTTCGCCATGACGATTAACAAATCACAAGGCCAATCCTTGACTATTTGTGGCCTCAATCTAGAAAATGCATGTTTTTCTCACGTGTCGGCAAACCATCCGCTTTATTTGTTCTTGCGCCTGACAGAAAAACAAAGAATGTCGTTTACCACAAGGTGCTTGAATGAAAAGAGTTAATCCGAGTGCATCCCATGCTGCACAACATAGTTTAATTCTATAATTTTTTTCTGAGACGTGTTTGCAGTAGTTAATTTTTGTTTTTTTTTTAATTTTTATTCTCTTTCTGTATGTATTATTCATCATAATGAAATACTTTTATATATCTATCTATATTAATATTTATTTTGTATCATTGTATTACGTTCATCAAAGCCTAAATTAGTTCAGCTAAAAGGTAACACGGCATTCATTGACTGTTAGGCGGTACGAAGTTCGCCGGGTCAGCTAGTATCTAAATAAAAGCCTCCAGTCATAAAGGGTGTGCCCGCTTACATAGCATTATTAGCTATATATAGCTGTAACTAGAAGTTAAAAATGATGAACGAGGACCATCGAGGCCTTATCACAGCGATGAATGGCCAGCGTGTTTCTAGCGAGGAGATTTGTGGTACCTGCTTGCAGCGTGACATCCGTACCGTAGGAAAAAAAACGGAATCCTTATAGGATCACTTCGTTGTCCGTCCGTCAGTCTGTCAAGACCTATTTTCTCAGAAACGCGTGGAGGTATCAAGTTGAAATTAATATCAAATACGGTCTACGTTCCCTTGGATCTCTCAAAAATCAAGCTTCTAAGTCAACGCAATAAGAAAATACGGCCATTTTTGCGACATATTTTGATACTCGCAAATAAATCAAAACCTATTGGGTACTTCCCGTTGACTAGAATCATGAAATTTGGCAAGAAATATCACAGCACCAATATAGGAATAAGTCCGAAATTCGTTAATTTGTAGTTTTATAACATTTTTTTTTTGTTTTTGGGATAAATTGATCCCAGCTACGGAACCCTTCATTGTGCGTGGTCCGACATGCACTTGGCCGGTTTTTTTTTAATGAATGTCGTCTCGGAAATCATATATCCGACTGCCAGTTGTCGGCTGCTTAAACAGGCGTATCTTGTGGATGTCTTAATAAATTAAGGCCTCCAGCACGGGTATAAAACTTATAAACTAAGTACTAAAAAGGGCACCCCCTGTGGGGCACGAACCTCGGCTTATGGCGTTGCTGACTTCTCTCCCCGCAGCAGTAAGAGACAGGCTCGATTTGATGTATGCACGGCAATCCCTCTCACTAAGCACGCGTGGCGAGCACGTTAACCGATCGCATCGTTGGAAACACGCTCCTAGTGTTTTAAGGCCCTGACACTTGATTAGACACACCTCACGCTGTTATGGCCCCTGATGAAATCAATGTTTACTACTGCATATGCATCGAAGAGGATATTGGGATTTACTTATGATATTTTTTTAAGTGAAAACTTCTTTAGGCGCGTTGAGCACTTTTTGAGTGAACAAAATTCATGGAACTCGCGTCATTGTCACCGAACGCTTTCCATGAGCTATATGTATACTGTGTAAATATGTGTGCTTTTTGGGTGAACAAAAATCGTGAAACTCGCGTCATCGTCACCGCACGCTGTTTTCACTTCTATCGGCAGTCCCCAAAGACTGCCCCGCATGTTTTTGTTATAATTACCTGTAACGCAGAAGTAAGAGGCGCCAATGCGATGGGTAGCGACGGCGCGGCTCTGAACGCGAGCCCGGAGAGGAAGCCCGCTGGTAACGCGTACATTGCGCTGTCCTTGCCGTGCGCTCGACAGAGTATGCAGACTACTAACTGGAATGAGCATAAATTATATAAATGTAAAATGGTCTAGATAAATTAGGGTTATTCCGTTTATCCATCCCAAAAAATTCAGCCTAAGGTGGATACGCGGATTGCGGGAAAGTCCGAAAGGGATACCGTGGCCCCTGGCAACGTACAGGCAACTGAAGGAACACGGGTGGGCTTTAGTCAGTAAGAGTCTGACACGCCCTCCCGCTCCGCCCAGAGCGGGAGAAGTTATTTGATAATGTCCCAACCAAAAAAAATAAAAAATAATAATAGGTGGATACGCGGAAACGCATGATCGAGAATTCAATCTGAGCCTATAAATTCCATTTATCCAACTTAGACTTAGGGTGGATTCTCTGACATATGCTTCTGCGAATCCAATGGATAAACTTCTGAGTTTCAATAAATGCTTCAATTCAGAATCTCAGATAATTTACATGTTTTGCCACTTACTCAACTATCTACTTTAGAGTTATGACATCTAAGTTGATTTTTGAATGACCATTTGTAATAAAAGATCCTAAAGAAATTTTGGTTGCAATGGAATTTGAACTTTGTCGTAAACGACATTGATTTGATGGTAAGAAAACATGACCATTAGCTGAGATTCTAAATTCGAGCATAATCCATATTTGGGCTTTATATAATTACAGGGCTCATGGGTTTTTTTACATTGGACTTAGTTAGACCTACCGACTTACCTGATGCTGAAATCGTAAAAAATACATTAAGACTATTATGGCGATAATAAACTCTGCTTGGTAACAACGGATTTATAACTGGCGAAAATTATAATAATATAATCATAATTTTTATTCACAAAAAATATAAACTTTGACAATAAATACACAGAGTCAGCAAATTTAAGTAGAATTATACAAAGATTAGATACAAAAGGTAGGTAATGAGGTCGAAAGTCCAATAAGAAAAGGTATTTTGCCCCGCAAACTAGGAAAATTCTGTATCTTGGGGGGCAGAATTGTGCCACAGCAGGAATTATTCTCATATAGTTCGTGCCCCTACCCGAGAATACAGTAGAGGCGCTCGGTGATCCGGCGCTCACTAATTCGACACGTCAAATAGTCCGGCATTCTCTAACTTAGCTCTCCTACCTTAGATACCCGTCTCGTACTCTGTAATCCAGCAGGTGTAATACAAAAGTGCCGGAATTTGGTGCCGGATTCACGAGCGCTCTTGTTTTAGCCAGCACCAAACAGTGCGATCAGTAAGACAAAGTTATTTATCCCTGACATAACATTTATTGTGTCGTAGCAAGAGTCGCTTTTTATTTAAACGATGTTGCGGAGAGAACCGCCTGTATTAATTTGTGATATAGTAAAGGCTTGTAATTTAAAACTTACCCTATAAATACCGATGTATCCGCCGAAAAACAGTCCTAATTTCATGTGTGATAGCCTCAACGACTTGAAAGCTTTGCCAGGCGTCAATAACTTAGGAATTAACGTCCGTAACATCGTCATTGCACAACCTACGCCGAATAGTTGCGCAGTGCCCTGCAATTGAAGCAAATAAATTGATTAGAATAGGTTAGATACCACAAATATCTCAAGTTCTCGTCAAAATGGACGTCATAACTCAATAAGTACCAAGTCAGTTTTATTCCGGTCATAGTTTACCTACCACTTTCACACACATTAAACAGTTATTTGCGTTCAGAGGGCACAGTGTGAGTTTCTTTTAACCATCTCGACTTTACGCGTCAACTGCGTTCGGCGCTCGGATTGGCCCTTCACTTTTAAAGGCCGGCAGGCTGCCAATCGGAGCGCCGAACGCGGTCGATGCGTAAAGTCGAGATGGTCAAAAGAATCAGTGCAATTTATCAGTTACTAGATGACCCCGTGAACTCCGGACCACGTGAAAAAACTAACGTTTTTTTCGATTTTCCAGCTACATTTACTTTTGGGGTTTTCCTAATTTTCTTTTTTCCTAAACCACCACTACGGTCTCATTTTCATTTCTGAGTTTTTGCAAAACTAATGCACGGCAATTGATTTTTATCTAAATAGATTTTGTATGTATAACCACTTTACATAATGGCTGTTGATACCTAAATCTTGTTCATAAAAAAAAAACTTCATGCATCGCCTACTTTTATGTCTAGATTTTTATAGGAATCCTGTACATTTTTGTTACCATACCTTTAAAATATAATTGATGCATGGTCCTTTGTGTGGGCATGCAGGACTTCTGCCCTTAATTCCTGATACTGGCTTACCAACTTCTTTGGATATCCGTGGAGGTGTGAAGAACCTTTAAGCGAAATTAATTTATTATTTAACGCGAGGAATTAACTGGCAACACATGAGATACATGACAGGTTAGAAAGGGATGGAAAACGAAGATAGACGAATATTCTCTAAACAGGTTACGAGTGTAGTTCGTTGTTGCAGTTTAAGTTAATATCTTGGGCTTTTATTCGTTATGTTATGATCCAACATTTACATATTTTAATTAACATTATAAAAAAAGAAAATACGTTTATTTGCGGCAAACATGACGCAAAGACAAACACGAAAATAACAATTTGGGGGATAATATGCGTCACATCCACGCAAAGCGGCCATCGCTCTGCATAATGCTACGACCCTATGCGAGACAGCCCCAGCGCTGGTTTAGTTTTTTTTTTTGTCTATTTCATTTTTCATGGCATATTTTTAGATAGTTTACTACAGTACGAGAAATTCGTTCCTGATATATGTCAGTTGAACAATTTCTGTTAGTAATAATAAGGAACAAATCACATATTCGTTATGTTACTGGCAGATGTCAAGAATGCATTCTCTCGACTGTAATAAAATTACTCAAATACACAAAAAAAAAGACGTTTGTAGCAATGATTATACACACTTGTGCAGGGAGGGCCACCTTGACCTTCCTTAATTATTTAAGGCCAATGTTAAAGATTCTGATGTCAGTTACACTAATAATAAAGAACATAAACAACGTCACAATCACACCAAAAACAACCTAAACGGTTTACATGTTGCTTAGTCGCCAGTGCAAAGTCGCTTTTCGTGTCTGTATGATCGCGTTGTTCTTCTAAACTTCGCAACGGGTTTTGATGCAGTTTCGCCATCTTTTAGAGAATTTATTCCGGAAGGTTTATGTGTAATACATTATTATGAAACTTACAAGTAATAAAGAAATCACGATGTTATGTCGAGTCATTAAACCATGCGAAGCAGGGGTTAGGCTAGTCTGATATATTTTTATTTGTATATTTAGTTAGTTAATTAGTAGTAGTTTTAATTTAGCATACTTATTATAAATTTTACATTGTCAAAATAAAATGTTTCTAAATCATTATTCTCTTTTTAATTCGTACATACCCCTGTATGTACGAATTAAAAGAGAATAATGATCGATGAATTTTTCAACCTTTAGCCCTGTACTTGTACCCCTTTGGCACCTATTATTGGCATACCTATATAAGATCCCATTAAAATAGATGGACAAATTTTTAGAAATCATTTAGACCTCCAAAATAAGGACAATGGTAGTAAAAATATAAGAAAAACGCATTAGATACTTACAAGAAAAATAAATCAGCTAACAAAAATACACTAAAAATTTTGGCTACCCAATGACATTTATTATTTTAGGTCAAAATAAAATCACTTTAATCTGTTTCCATCCATTTTAATGGGACCTTGTATATGGCACACGGCTGTTAGGAAGATTACCTTGTTATGTTGATGTTAATTCAAATTCAAAATATTTTTATTTCACATAAATCTACATGGGCACTTATGAAACGTCAGAAGGTAGGTGCACGGTTCCAATTGGTTGTTTCCTATGGAGAAGAGCCGGCAAGAAACTCCACGGTAGAGTCCCTACACATTATTTTACACTATACTAAGAAACATTTTTACTAATAATTACAACCCGGGCTAATTAAATAGTCACCTCGCTGGAATGTGACCCTATACAGTACAGTACAATGAACAGGGGTCATACTATGACGTGTTAAAGCTATCATTGTTCCATTGTGAAAAAGGGATACTGCTCTTCGTCCTATATAGCTCCATCTCTCTCTGACACTGGAATAATTATGGCTGCCCCAGTACTGTGCGAGGGACGTCATAGCGCCAGGTGCCTAGTTTACACGCATGGGTTGTATGTTACATCTTTTATCATAACATAACATAACATCACGCCTTATTACCCCGAAGGATAGGGCAGAGGTGTACCTGTAGCAGGTACATCCACATTTCGCCAGTTATGTTTAAGTCCCATGTAAAAGGGGGCGATCCTTTTGCAATCATCCGGGTACGAATCCAGACTCTGGGCTGCTACTGAGAAATTCTAGATAGAAAAACCCAATAACACTTTGCCCGACCCGAGAATCGAACCCAGGACCATACTCAGCAGTAGCGCTTGCGACTACTAGACAAACGAGGCAGTCAAGTTTTATCATTGTAGGTTATTAAGAGCGACAAATAATATTAAATGCGTAGAAGTAGCTCATATAGTTTAAACGCTTGAAACAATTTGCATCGTTCTACTTTAATTAAAGTGGTAAATAAATTAAACAATGCCGATCATTTCAGTCTGATTATGCAACTGAAAATGTATTCACTTCATATTATTGTTATAATAACAATAAAATAATAACACATTCATTTCAGGCTACAATGCCCCATAGACACATACCTTTTTTTGTATTTTTTTTTTGTATGGGGATTTGTCAAATAATTTCTCCCGCTCTGGGCGGAGCGGGAGCCCTCCCGCTGAGTCAGACTCTTACTGACTAAAACCCACCCGTGTTCCTTTAGTTGCCTGTACGTTGCCAGGGGCCACCGTATCCCTTTCGGACTTTCCCGCAACCCCCGCAGGCATCGGTCCTATCGGACCCCTTCAGTTGCTGACATCTCTTTGAGGAGTCCCGTCGACCCGGGATAGACACATACCTTACAAACTAACATATATGAAGTATAAAACAAAACTTGGGTTAAAATATAGCTTAAAACTATGTTAGTAGTAGTTCACTTCACTAGATTGTCCTGTGCAGCTGTCCTGTGGTACTTGTCCGCGGTAGCGACGGAACACCACATCCTGCGGCCAAGTCTTCTTCATTGAAAACAGACAGATAACAATTCGGTACTCGCACCTCGACCACCTTGAAGTTGACGTTCCGGTGCGACTCCAGTAACTACACGTTCGGCGTGTACCTCGTCTTCTGGCGCACGTACTCCACGATGTACTCAGTCTTTGTGGTGTAGTGTAGGCGGGAAATGTACAGGTGTATGTGTTCGGCTTTGCGACGAGCAAGGTCACTCAGGAGCTTTGCTGCAGCGGTTCTTGATCGTTCGCGATCGGCGCGACCTTTACACTGTCACGAAACCCTCATCATCAGCCCTATTCGGCGCCTTTTCTGGCATAGGTTTCATACTTGGAGCACCTTGGAGTGCGCCGTTACTTCGTTTTCGCTTAGCGTTATTTGACTTTTTTTTCTTTCTGCTCGGCTCCTAAGCTCCTAGTCTGCATTCGGGAGGCCGCTCGTGATTGGAAGATTTTAAAAACAATTCTGTGAATTGTTAATTTATTTGGAGCAGACAATGGCATCAATTAATTTCGATACAAACTAACCATGACCGGCGCAATAACAATTACAAAAGTCAATGCTATAACCCCTGCCCTTTACTCCTGTATTAAGTCGTACATACCCAGTAACTGGGTTGTGGAGGTCTGGTATAATATGGCCGATGAATCATGGCCGATCTGAACTTAGCGCAGAAGACTGCGCAATAACATTTTTTGGGAACCAAATAGTGACATGAGGCGAGTGTGAGTGAATGAACTTGCTCGAAAGTTCGGAGAGCCTATGTTCAGACCAGCCATGATTCATCGGCCATATTGTAGGCAGTCAGTCGCTCCATTTAGAACACTTGTATTCAGCTGCATCCAGTTAGACTGGAAGCCGACCAAAATTAAATCATACGTACCAAAACAGAGGCGTTCGATTTTCGTTGTCTCTGTCTAACCGCATAAGATAGAAGAAGATGGCGCTTCCTATCATGAAGGTTAGGGTCTCCTTGCCGGGAGACCGTCGAAGCCAGCCCTTCATTTCTAAAGTCCGTACCCAGTACTCGAATACCTAGAAAGAAAATGGTGAACTATTTAACTTCAACTTAATAAAGTTCTTTGATTTATTCAAAAGTTACGCTACGGAACCTGTGGCATAATTATAAGAAGCCTATGACTACCTAAAGATTATTAAACTTAAAAAAAAGTAAATTTAAAAAGGTAGGATATAGAGTGCCGCTAGCGTGTGTTAAGTTGTCATTGTCGCTGTCACTGAGTCACTGACACTTGTTATTTTGTTTTGTTTGCTGTAAAACACCACATTCCCAAAACATTACATTCTCTTGTCCCTAAGCAGACCCTGGCACTCGCCGGCCGCTGCCGCAGCACGGCTCGTTTCGCTCGCTCGGCTCGTGCGTTGTGTGGTCACAGTTGTAACTTAACCTAACCTACCTTTCAGCCATTTTCATTTGCTACTTCATTTTTCGTAAATTAAGTAAATAAAAAAATAAAAATAAAAATATATATTTTATTTCACATAAAGCCAAGGGCATTTATGAAACGTCAGAAGCTAGATGCACGGTTCCAATTTGGTCGTTTCCTATGGAGAAGAGCCGGCAATAAACTCCACGGTTACTCTTTTAAAAGTAAATGGTATTTACAATGTTTTCAAATTACAGTGTTAATAGGTATGAGAGGACAGTGTAGGCCTATCAACAAGTACCAGGTACTGAGCAAGATAGAAAATGGTCGACAGATCTACAGTCTGTTAAGCCTAATTGTAATGACTTGTGATATAATTAATCTAAAGCAAATACGATCAATCAAACAAAATAACAAGTGACAGTGACAATGACAATGCAATGCTTACAGCACTTTAGCCGGGCCGAGCCAGCGCCACTATTATGGCGCAATTAGCGTCACTTTAACCGATAGGGATAAAGTGCCGCTAGCGGCACTCTTTACACTTCCTTTAAAAAATCAAAAATCCCGAACTGACAGGTGTCAGAAACGCATTCGCTCGACGGCCGGACTGTCACATGCTGTAAATACATTTGTAAATACAAAACTCGTTTCTCGGCTGTTTTATACGCAGGCAACGTTTATTTTTGGGTTTCATTTATAATTATTTACTAATTTATTTTAATAAGTCTTAACACTTAAATCCAGTATTATTCACGAATAATGCTTACTTGCATTGCTTTGTTTTGCTTTGCCAATGAATGTTTGCTTGCTGTGCTTTTTTGCTTGCTTTGCTTGGCATTACTGCCGCGGCAGAAAGCACAAGCTGTTAGCTGTGCTTTCGCACTCTGGCCTGGTCTGGCCACACTTAATGATCCGACAAACAATCTATTTGCGGATGAATGGACGAAACTTGGATCTTTTTTTTTCTATGTACTGACGCCAGCACATCAACCTACTCCAATCTGACAAATTTCTTTAATAGATTTTCAACTTTATCACTATAGCATAAGGGCACGGGGGTATCACACCGCCAACTTCCAAACTCCGGACTGATACTAAGAAATTCCTAATGGAAAAACCCAATAACACTTTGCCCGACCCTGGAATCGAACCGAGGACCCCACGCTCAGCAGTCGCGCTTGCAACCACGAGACCAATGGGCCAGTTAGTTTAGCACATAGTGGAGTGGCGGAGTGCATGGGGGCGGAGCTTGAAATCGTCTTTAAAGTGCCTGGTCTTAATAAATTAAATAATTATGAGATGTTGAATTATGATGTGTAGCGCTTGATTGTTCTTGAGACCTAGATATGGATACTCTTGTGTACAATCGACAACTCACACATTCTTAAGTAGGCAATGACGTCATTCAGTAACTACTCAGAACATGTAATATTTGTATAGGACTTTACATCGAAAAGTTGACAAGATATGGAATTAGTAATATTCCAATAAACATAATCGCTAGCAGGATTACAATCAAAAACATAAACTTGCTCTTTTTGGAAGTACATTACATTCCCCCGTACATTCCAACCGATTTACCATTTTATTTTAAGACCATAGACTTCTTGAAGGTTTTTCTGTAATCTATGAGAAAAGAACCATTCTCAGTATTTTTTCAAAATTTTAGGCTTAGTCGTTTCGGAGAAAAGGCGTGGGAATGGTCAATTGTTATATTTTTTTTAAATATCTTTATTTTAAAAATATAAAATAAATTATTTGGGCCCACAAGCCCCCGAAAAGTGATTTATTTACGTTACACATCCCTGTTTGGGTCACAGAAATTCATGTGTACCAAAATTTCAACGAAATTAGGTCCAGTAAATTCGGAGCAAATAGATTGTGACAGACGGACAGGCAGCCAGCCAGACACACGAGTGATCCTACAAGGGTTCCGTTTTTTCCTTTAGAGTTACGGAACCCTAAAAATACTGGCCAAGTTAGGAAAAAATGAGATGTATACTGTGTTTTAATTAAAACAAATATTCAACTACAAAAATAATGCGATAATTTTTATTTAAAACTTTGGACTTCATTTAACTAAAATACCTGGTATGGAAGGTATGTGGGTTGAGTAACATTTTTAATTTCCCTTTTAATTTTTTAACAGAATTACTCAATGCTTATCTAAAAACCTTGAACTATTTCTGCTAACTGTTAACCGTTTGTAGTACTATCTATTGCAGTTAAAGAATATGATAAGTGGTTTATAAATCAACGAGGTAAAGCCAATTAAAATATATAATTTTATTCATTTATGTCTCCGATTTTTCTTAAAATAATTTTGTAATATAAAACATAATTAAACTTACCAGATTTACAAATAGATTGACAACCATAACTCTTCTGTATGGGGGCTCGAAGTAAACTGCTAATCCACTGACTGTGCATGGTAACAGCACTGTCGTATAATATGAAAACTCATTGAAAAATAGTTTCCTGAAAACAAAATGAATATTACATTAGAAATATTACCATTTAAACTGACAGTCATGAAAAAAATGGCCACTCTCACTATCATGCTTGAACTAAACACATCAAAAGTGTCTAGGGATCAAGTACGTTTTGGAGTGTCACCGCAATTGAGGAGAATTATTTAACTTTTTTGGATAGTTATTGGTTCTTTTTAGTGAATTTCACTATTTGAATAATAAATTTCGATTTAAAAATAGAAAATCAACTGCCACACAGGATTCCTATAAAAGTGTATAATAGCGCTTTTACAAAACTATTACAATTTCTGCATCTGCAACTGCTTCTTTTGGAAGGGGCAACTAGAATCAATTATTTTTTTTTGTAAATTTTTGACGTTCAAAAGTGCCTTATACGGGCCTACTTGAAATAAATGATTTGACTTTGACTTTGACTTCGATATGGAGCGACGACATCATCTGACACGAGAAAAGATGATGAGAGCCGTCGGAATGTTGCAAGCTGGTTCCAGGCAACGTACTGTGGCTGTCGCTCTTGGCACTACACAGAGCGTCATAAGACACGCTATCGTATCACGGGCAGCGTGGCCGAGCGACATGGAGGACGATCTCACATCACCACTCGCAGACAGGACCGGTACATCCAAAATACTGCTCGACGGAATTGTACCATGACCGCCATGATGTTAACTACGAGGCTCCACAGCTGTTCAGGCTTGCTGATAAGCGACCAAACCATCCGAAATCTTTTACGTGAAGAGGGTTTGCGTTCCCGAAGGCCGCTGAGAGTTCGCGAACACAGAAATAGAGGAAGAAGACTGGTCTTCTTCCTCCCAATATCTGTATTCGCGATTCATCGGAAAAGCATAAGCATTGGATATGCTCCAAGGAAGAGCCCTGCCGAGTGTGATGCAGCGCAACTTTTTGACTTGTTAGAAAGAACGTGGGTGGCCATTTCTCAAAGTGATTTTGATGAACTGATTTTAAGCATCGAATCGCTGTGATTCTATGACTCGTTTCGATGGTAAAACAAAGATTATATTTTTTTTGTCTTTACAATTAAAAAAATTAAAACAGGGCGGTTACGGGTTAAAGTCTGACAACCAGTCTTACCAAGGGGTATCGTGTAACTAGGTTGTGGAGGTCAGATAGGCAATCGCTCCATGCAAAATACTGGTGTTCAGCTGCATCCGGTTAGACTGGAAGCCGACCCCAACATAGTTGGGAAAAGGCTAGGCAGCTTGATTTATAGTTGACCAAACCATTCCTGGTTTAATAGTACAAAACAAACATGGATCTATATTAAAACTGTATGTATAAATAAATAAAATAATAATACCTGAATATGCAGTTTAATGTGACAAAGGAACTTCCCACAGTCAAACCAAATATGCCTGATTTTAAATATAGCTTGAATTGTTCCAGCATTTCCTTTTTCCCTAGCTTTTTCCCTCTCATTAATATTTGTATCTGAAACAAAATTGTATATTAATAAAGAACCCAATTCAAGAGTTTACATTACTTCCGTAAAAGTAAGAAGAGTCTACGAAATTATCCGTTACAATTTGGTAGAGTCTACTTACTTTCATGGGGCATCCTAATCACTTCATAAAGTGATTAGGATGGGCGTTATTTGATGCTTTTTACTTCTAACATAAACAGGGCCTGTTTAATATTACACCTATTTGTTCAGAGTGCTTAATATTTTTTGCTATTAGAGGGAGATCCAGCCCCGCGATCAAGTTGCCAGAACAGAAATGAAGCACAGATCATGATTGTGGGTTCCTACTGAAGAGTTGTTGTTCATGGTTTTGTCATTTATTATTTCAAGTAAAGTTAAATCATCCTCCATAGAAAAGGGAGGATCTTCAGATGGGTGTTGTGTCTCGTGGGCTTGCTATTCGCGCGAACTCTGTTTCCGCGATGCAGGATCTTGCATGACGTCAATGTGAAGCGTAGTTCGCATGTTGCGATGTAGATGCCGCCACACCTTTATTACATTTTAAATACTTATAATTTACAATATAATTTTAAATATTTTTATAAAAACATTCTTAAATGTAGCCCATCGGCATCAGAAAGAGGATCCAAGCTGCGGGTGGTCAGGGATCTAGAGAGAGGGACCTTCTCACTATGCATGCTGTGTCCAGGAGTACTGCTTTCTGAATCAAGCTCTTGACCCACCACCGCAATGAAAGCCTCCTGAGGTGTTGATCGAGGCTCTCCGCTATTAGGCCACTATCTGTTGAGCCATGTCCAACATGTAGACTACCTCGTGTGCTAAATCAAGATACTTGATATTTTTTATGTTTCTCAGCTTTCACGAGGTTCACATCATGAGGGACAGCAATATCAACATTTATTATATTAAAGTACTTAATTTTACATAAAACATTCTCATAAATAAATAAGTTCTTTTTGGTTTTAATTAATTACCTTCTGTATTTTAACCTCTCGTGTCTATAGAAACAATTAATTAAAAAGCCATTGTGTCTCCCACGGATCCACATTTCTGCAAATGAAGGGTTAATACTTACCAGTATTAATAATAGCTATGAGGAGGAAGAGGAAATCAACAGTTTAATATAGAAAGATTAGGAATTATCCCATCGGGAATTATACATACCTACTACCATTATAAAGAGAAACTTACTTTGTTTTCCTGCTAGAAATATAAAATCCCATTGATTGGATTTTATTAAACTACTACCCACTGCCCGCAGATTCCCTAAGTGGGCGCTAATTATTTTTCTAAAATAAAAAATAGCCTAAGTAACTCCTTATAACCTTAGCTATCTGACAGTGAGTTTCACCAAAATCGGTCCAGCCATTTTGGAGAACAGACAGAAAAAAAAATCTTTTAAGTACTGTGTACTTTCATATGCAATTTTATTTATTTGTATATTTATAGCTATCAGATGATTAAGCCTCGGCATATGATAACAGATGATTACATTTAAGTGATAATATTCAACTCAGGTAAAAAGTGGTGGACCTTACTATCATAAGTGAAAAATATTTTAGTTGTTTTGCTCTAGATAAATAATACTTTTTAATGACATCGTCTGGTATCACATACAAGAATACACTAATTATGGGCTATCACATTTGGTAAAGTTCAAAGGTTAAAAAAATATTGGTCATTTTAAAAACACTATTAGGGCAAAGGTATAAAACAGCGTAATATAAACATTATTATGTAGGTGCGCAAATACTTACAAGGTAGACCATAGCGTAGAATTTGTAACTCCCCCTGATACAACTTATCAACATGGTCTTCGTAGCATCAGAACATCGGTACGTCCACGGGTGTATAAGTTCATGGCATCTACAATCACTGCACGCAGCTTCAAACCAAAGTTTACTAGCTTCAACCATTTTTAGATTTCTACACAATTAACACTGTACGAAATATATTTGGAAGACGTATGAGCTTAATGTTGGTGGTTCACTTAAAAATATTGCTGTTCGACCTCATAAAAAGTAACGGGTATTTTCGATACGGAATGCACGGAGTT
This sequence comes from Xanthia icteritia, assembly GCA_949128155.2. Lineage (NCBI taxonomy): Eukaryota > Metazoa > Arthropoda > Insecta > Lepidoptera > Noctuidae > Xanthia > Xanthia icteritia. The sequence goes on along the minus strand of OX421942.2, from coordinate 4,717,386 downwards.
CATACGAATACGAACGAAAATGAAATGGACAAAATACTATTCATTCGTGTGTTGTGCTGAACATTTAAATAATTTATTCCCTCTGACTGACAGACACTAGCCCTGCATTCCGAGTTACGCTGTAATCGATTTGAGCGCGCTAACTCCTGTACCGAATTAACGTGGACGTGATAACAGTGTGTCTTCAATCGTCATAGATGACGTCATGACATGCGCCATCTTGCGATAACGCCGACCATGCCTTTTTCTAATATCACCCTGAGCACTGTCAAAAATGACAGTTGTGCTGTTTTGTTTTGACTCGCATCCTATCTTTAAACTAACATGGCATTTTCGAAATTGTGCTTCTGGCTACCGTTCGCCACCTAACCAAAAAAGAAGAAGAAAATTGTGGTATAAACACAAAGAAATATGATATGCAAGTTTTGACGTTGAGCGAGTACTGTGAGTGCGTTCACGAGCGTTCCGAATTGTTGACAGCCCTCAGCTGTCATAATCGTGATATCTTAATCGGAACGCCAATTATCGCTGTCAGCGCTGTGAGCGATTATGTTCTTATTCGGAAAGCGGCCTAGATAATAGCTAGACATGACATTGACAACGACATCGACACAGACATGACATGACTTTTATGAGCATGACAGCCAATTCATTTAGACCGCTTTCCGAATTAGAACATAATCGCTCACAGCGCTGACATCGATAATTGGCGTTCCGATTAAGATATCACGATTATGACAACAATTCGGAACGCTCGTGAAAGCTCACAGTACTCGCTCAACGTCAAAACTTGCATATCATATTTCTTTGTGTTTATACCATAATATTCTTCTTCTTCTTTGGTTAGGTGGCAAACGGTAGCCAGAAGCACAATATCGAAAATGCCACGTTAATTTAAAGATAGGATGCGAGTCAAAACAAAACAGCACAACTGTCATTTTTGACAGCGCTCACGGTGATATTAGTAAAAGGCATGGTTGGCGTTATTGCAAGATGGCGCATGTCATGACGTCATCTATGACGATTCAAGAAACATCGGTATCGCACCCACGTTAATTCGGTACTGGAGTTAGTGCGCTCAAATCGATTGCAGCGTAACTCGGAATGCACCCTTAATTTCTTCATATTTTCTGTTCTCATGCCCAATAAATGACATTTTCTTTTACTGAAACACGACAAACAATAAAATAATGTCAGAAATAAAGCCAGTTTACAACAACCTCATTACCATTTACATCTCTATCACTTTAAAAAATTGAAAATATATTATATTAATTGACACAAAAAATTCCATTTCTCATTTAAGTAAACCTGCATGAGTGCTTTTAATAAAGCATCTTTTATAAAATAATCTTTTCATTATTTTATTCCTCATTTCCAACGTTTTGAGCTCTAGGTTTTCAACATTCTAATGTGGTAAGTGTAACCCATGCATTACTTTTCTTTTTTCCTACGAGCATTATGCTGAGATAGGAGCCTTTTTGGTTATACTTTTTCTTTAGGTTTTTTGCATTGCAAACTTGCAGAAGGAAAAACCATATTTGTGATTTTTAGGAGTTTTTATCTTTATGCACTATAGAGCCAGTTGCTGTAGTGATGCGAGAAGTGCCAAAAAGTATCGATATACAGGTGGATTTTTGAGATGGGGCAGTTGGGGCAGCTAACTTAAACCGTTGTAGCTACAGGAAAACGGTCTTATGAGACTGTCCTTCATTTTTGAGACATTTTTCTGCCAATTTTGAACGAATACGTGTTATAATTTTATAATTTGAGAACAAAATTTGTTGCTTTTGTAAAACTTTTCCATACAAAAGTTTTTTGCGTTTTCTAACTTTTGTAGCAGACAGTATTTTTTAACGTTTCCCATACAAGTCTGAAAGTTTAAAATTATTTGAGGTAATTTTTATCTGAGACCGTCAGAAATCCCAAGCAACAAACTTGTTCTCAAAGGAAATAATATTATAACGCGTATTCACTCGAAATCTGAAATACTATTATTTTCTTTATTTTCGTATATCGTAAAAAGTAGGTTGGAGTCTCATTTCCTACGAAATGTATGGGAAAAGTTTTTTGAGATTTCTGGCTTTTCTAGTAATTAAACCTCAGTTGGTCCGATAGTGTTTTTTGATCCTTATAAAACTTTTACCAGGATCGATTGGCATCAAAAAAAGTTTTAGTGAAAACTGCGCATTTTCTTGCTGACTGTAATTTATTTCAAAATCTGTTTAATTTTCTATTGGTTATTCTTGGCTACTCTGTCCATCATAAAAAAAAACCAAGTTCGACTCGCGCACGAAGGGTTCCGTACCATTATCTATAAAAGCGGCAAAAAAATCGCGTTTGTTGTATGGGAGCCTTAAATATTATTTTTTTCTGTTTTTAGTATTTGTTGTTATAGCGGCAACAGAAAAATTTCAACTGTCTAACTATCACGGTTCATGAGATACAGCGTGGTGACAGACGGACAGACAGACGGACAGCGGAGTCTTAGTAATAGGGTCATGTTTCACCCTTTGGGTAGGGAACCCTAAAAACCCTAAAAACCGGCTAAGTGCATGTTGAATCTCGCACAAAAAAGGAGAAGAGAAGAGCATTATAGTTGAGAAACATGTTCTCCCATACATCGATATACGTCACAGTCAATTCTCCAACAGCTGTGTTTATTTTTTTATGTGTTAATAAAACTACAAATTATCAATTTTTGGAGTTTTCCCTGTACTTGTGCTGTGAGATCTTGCTTCCTGCCAAATTTTATGATTCTAGGTCAACGAGAAGTACCCTGTAGGTTTTGATTTATTTGCGAGTATCAAAAAATGTCACATAAATGACTGGTTTTTTGATTGCCTTGACAAAGAAGATTGATTTTTTTATAACTTCAAGGAAACATAGATCTACGTATTTGATATTAATTTCAACTTGATACCTCTACGCGTTACTGAAAAAATACCGTCAAACCTCAGTTGGTCCGATAGTTTTATGATCCTTTTATGAAACAAGATCGATTGACATCAAGAAAAGTTTTTGTAAAAACTGCACATTTTCTTAGTGACTGTTTTTTGTTTTTTCAAAATCTGTGAATGCAGATCAAAATGTCTCAAAAAGTTAAAGACAGTCTCTTAAGACGGTTTTCCTGTAGCTACAACAGTTAAGGTAGCTGCCCTTACTGCCCCTTCTCAAAAATCCAACCTGTATATCGTATCAATCAATCTGCCTAGCCTTTTCTCAACTATGTTGGGGTTGGTTTCCAGTCTAACTAGATGCAGCTAAATACCAGTATTTTACATGGAGCAACTGCCTATCTGACCTCAACAACCCATCAGTTATTGGGTAATACGATACCCCTTGGTAAGATTGGTTGTCAGAGTTTCGGGCTTCTGATGACCCGTAACGTTAATTAACGTTAGTGGCGCCAACGGTGTTGCTATTGGAAATGTATCGTATTTGATACATTTTCGATAATTGATGTATTATATCGATATATCGATGTAACGAAATAATAGATATTTCCAAAAAATATCGATATATCGTACAAAAAGTATGTATTTATCGATACGTCGATATTTTTTCTACAAGCCTAGGCTTGCAGAAAATCATCATGGCTTTTTTTTCAGGTAAGTACTTAATTGTTTGGAATTTATGGAAGGTTGAGGAAGGCTTTCGATAGGTGAGGGTTTATTTATGGATTTGAAAATAATTTCAGAGGAGAGAGGATGGTAAAGTGACAAACCACTTGCATCTCCATACCAACACGATGATACATAAAGACATACCACATACCTAATGTTATTGGTTCTGGCACCCTTAGTCACAACCATTTCTAGAGGATATTAAAGTATAGTTACTTTAATGTCCTTTAGAAATGCTTGTGACTAACTGTGCGTTTGCACTGGCGAAACATTCACAACATGTTAAAATCTTTAGTTTCTGTCAAAGTTTCATACAATATTTGACAGGAACTAGAGATTTCAACATGTTTTGTTGTGACGTTTCGCCAGTGCAAAGGCAAACGCACAGTATGGGTGCAAGTCTTGGAAGACTAGTGTCTTGGAAGACTAGCGTCTTCCAAGACTAGAGTCTTCCAAGACTAGTGTCTTCCAAGACTAGTGTCTTCCAAGACTAACAGGAAAGCAAAGGCGTTTCTCTTTTCACCGGGTTCGTGGTCTATCGCGACTATTCACAACCCCGTCCCGATGTTTTAAGTTACTAAGGCACCAATCGTTCGCTATGCGGCAGGCTCAGACATGTGAGGCATGTCCAGTCAAGTCCCATTTTAAGTCACGTAAATGATAGATCTTCGTTTTGAGCGCAGCCAGGTAAAATAACTTTATGGTAAATATTATCTTCTAAATGTGAATTATTTCATGTTCATGAAAATGATATGAAATAGCAGTAATTATATACTATTCGCCAAAATAGATGCTCATGTACTATTTTACACAGGCGTTTTGAAACGTAAAGAGGCAAGGAGAATGTAGAGGCAAGAGAGACCTCGTAGCACCTAGCTTCAAAAAGGTTAGGTTTTTTTTCGTACAGAAATAGGAGATAACTACTTTGTCGATTTATGCGGAAATGCGGAAAAGTTTGAGGATTTAAGAGATGCGAAACGAACTCGACTATTTTGCGGACCCTGCGCATTATTCCACCAGTGTTGGGAATACCCTACTTATCTGCTTTATTCTCACATCATCATCCTGCCTTTGTCCCATGTTACTTGGGGCAGGTGCAACAGGTTTTCTGCTTTATTCTCACACTACGACCCGCTCCTGTTTCGTACTGTTTTTACGACTAGACACAACATCGAGATTTCTTAGGTAAACGTAACTTTAATATTAATGTATTACCTATACACATAAACCTTCCGTAATAAATTCTCTAAACGGTGGCGAAAACCTCATCAAAATCTGTTGCGTGGTTTAGAAGAACAACGCGGACATACAGACATGCGCGAAAAGCGACTTTTTTATAATAAGTATGTATAAATGAAACACGTACTCACTGTAAATAATCCTAGATAGGGTGTATAAAATATAAAGGATCCTCTCCCACAGTGCCATAGCATGCTGAAGAATGCATCTTTGCAGCTATTTGTCCACGGATGCAAAAGTTGATGACACGCATATCGAGAGATATCAGTATTTTGTACCATAAACTTACTAACTTCAACCATTTTCACTAAATATAAATAAAAATAAAGAGACGTGAACAGTATTCCCTAATGAATTCCGTGGTACTGCGATTTGATTTGACATTGCTGTTCTTTCGTGTTGAAAGGACAAAGTTCATTTAAAATTTTAATTTATAATGAAACGGGCTATAACAATGGGCAGCTTACAATTCAGTGGGTGTATGCTATTCTGTATTACGTTACATAATAACCAAGTTGCGTACGTTTAATATACCAACTTTAAAGCGACTAACAAAAATAATAATAATCTAACCAGAACTTATATTACGTATTTCGTACCTTGTCCTAAAACAAATCCAGACAAGCATCAGTCAAGAATTTCGAGAAAAAGTCTTACATAGGAAAAAATATTAAAATGACCTAATCCTCCACGATTTTAAAGTTGACCTATATACGAGCAGTCCAAATTTATCTATTTTGTGTAAGTAGGTATAAGGTTTTGTATTGCGACTGGTAGTGGAATACTTTCCTCTATTGCCCCTCTATACATGGGAGTGATAGGAGTTCATGTCAATATCCGTTCCTACTCCTACCTACTAACCAAACATGGCCCAAACCATCTCTAAAGTGCCGTGGGTGATAGCCTCGATTTTTGGCATTAAATAGTGGACATTCGTGAACATTCATGGGGTAAAATTATTAAGCTTAAATAATCCTCCTTTTTTGGCTTCACCACAGTCGGGTTAAAAAGAACTTCAGTAGCTCAGCTTCTAAAATTGTTTACTTTAAAATATAGTTGGACCTTTCAAAGAAATAAAAATTGCATATTTGAAACTGTGCGCCACAAAGAATACTTTATCTATGGTCGCCACAACACAAAGTAAAGTTCTAGAATTCGCCGCTAATGTCGATTGTCGCTGCAGTCGGTAAATGGACGTTTGATGTAGTTGTTTGTCAAGAGTGTCCCATTGTCTGTTTACAGTGAATTATTTCCCGTAACTATAATCCTAATTGAAGTAAAAGGTTTTAAGGAGTAGATGAAGGTGTGTATTTATTGGTTGTTCAGTAATTTTGTAAGTAAAGTGGTTGGAAGTGTGAATAATGACTTGGCGCTTGGGGACTCTAGTATGGTTCGAGTCGATTCATCTCTTTCATGTCAGCTGTACACAAAGATGCTACGCATTTACACAGTAATCGTCGAAATAATGAATTAAATCAGTACTTTTTCCAGGAAATAGGCCCTGTTTCGTTGTTAAGAGCCTATTAAGAATGCGTAATAACTGAATTCTTTAGGTTTATCCGCCGTACTACGGAGGTTATGGACTTGTGTTGTCCTTATTTTTCGAAAGAAGATAGTTTATCGAAAAACGTTGTTCTATCACACCTAATGACCCCTCGCGGTGTTATAAAGGTATATTTTTATCACTAAGTACCCATATAGCGTATAGATTCGAGTCCATATTGTATGAAAACAATCGTATCAGTGTTTACGTAGATAAGTATGAAATATGGATTGTAACAGAAGTGTTGGTCAACGTTTCAGAAAAACCATTGCAGTTTTAGTTTTGTAACCTTGTTGAGTAATATTCGTTGTAATTTAAACGTAAAATAGCTCAGTCTTCAGGACATGTAATTTCTATGCAGGAATCACTGGTCACTATATAATTCTTTCTGATAAAGTTGTGCGAAAACACAATTTAGTGTAGTGGCTCTTCATATATACATTCTTAAAACTATGATGTACCTATAATATCTTCATAGTAAAGTTATGCTAGAGTAGAGGATACAAAAAGTTGTATCAGATCCTGATGATAATTTCTTTATTAGAAATTGGGTTAAATTGATAAAACATTAAACACAATACAATACTACTTACCAGAAATTTATATGAGCTGATTGTAAAGAACAATTTTGGAAAGTCATCTATTTGTAGCTGTTGAAATAATATCAACCCAATACCAATATGGCTCTGTTATATCCAACCAGTAATATTATGTACTGTAATAACAGTTTTCTCAAACTCTAGACATTTATTTCAATTAAACCATTTACAGGCACTTTTGAATTGTCAAGGGGTCAGTCAGTCAGAAATATGAAGCTAGTTGCCCATTCCAAAGCGTAGGTTCCTATGGAGAAGAACAGGCAAGAAACTTCTATGCTGGCCATGTGTTATTCAAGACATCTCTTTCATTCTCACAAGTGCTGTTAGATACTCCAAAGAGCATCTGAATTATTATATATTTTATATACTAATACAACTATATTGTACAGATACCAGCATTTATTTGGTACCCTTGATAACATCCAGTATCAGTATGTGTTTGCAACTAAGCAACAAATGTATCGCAGTCCACTGCTTTGAATTGGGCATCTCTGAAGTTACATCTTCAACAATCAACTCAGCCTATCTCAGTCCACTGCTGGAAGAAGGCCTCTCCCGACTTCCAGGCTGGGCCACAACATTTGTTGTGAAATGTGCATGTTTGAAGTTCAATAAGTGAATCTGAATGTCACTTGTCCCTAAAGGTTCATTAGAAAACTAGTGACAGACAGCATCTGTCTGGCATTAATGCTGTAATTTACCTTTATGGTGCAGTCGTGGTGCACCCAGTATTGTTAAAACATTATTTTCACTTTTTTACTTTGTGTTTTACAAACTGTGTCCAAATAAAGATTCTTCTTTCTTTCTTTCTTAACTCAATTTCTCATTATCAGTTCTATAGGCAATAAAAACTAACCAAACATGTTTAACAGAAAAGAAACAAAAACATTTCCTATTCAAAACTGCAATTTTAGATCCAAGTTGAATGGATTAGAAATTGACCTAGTTAAATGAAAATAATCATTGTTCAAGATTTTGTGGACTGGGTTTCTATGTTAGCATACATTTAAATGATTTTCCATTATTTTTTAGCATATTTTTTTAGTCCAATTATCAGTTGAATATCCTGGTAAGCAGTGAGGTGCTTTATTCTATGCTAATTATCTTGGGTTGCCCTGCAAACACACATGTTGGCTTGTTAATGTATTAAAAATGAGTTGCTGTGCTCACAGTTCAATCTATTAGACAGATTTTTATTTACATGGACGTAAAGTATCACTTTCTAGGCCTTGGTTTACAAAAAATTTCACCACCATGAAGATTTAACAATATAAATGTCTGGAATAATAGAAGGGATATTTTTTTAAATGTACTTGATTCTTGTCGTATTTCTCAGTATAACACATTTGCCACAAGCATTTTTTTAACAGAACCATATTGTTTACTAAACACAGTGTATTCCAGTAATATTAATTTCTAACATGCATGAAGTATGCAGCTGTAATAAGGAAAATACATGACATGAAATAATACTTTCTTCAATGGATTATTAACACCCCCCGTGTTTATTAAACTCACAAGTTAGATAATTATGTACTGTAAATAGTATCATAATTTATAATGTATTGCTAGAAGTAGGTAATTATTAGTATGTTTTTTGTTCACAGATTTGAAGAGAGTTAACTGTGACAAACAAAAATCTAATGACTCTTTATATATATATTATTGTTCAGTCAACAAAATAGATAACTAACTAGCTAAGAAAATAACAACTGAACTTCATAGGCACACATAATAGCTAAAACAATTTATCCCACTCTCAGTCAGAGATTTAACTGCTATGCACACCAACATGGTTTTAAAAAGAGTTGTCTTCTTTGCTGTGAAATAAGAATATTAGCCCGTAATCGAGGAGCATGCAGAACATTCATTAATTAAAGTATCATCGTTGGTGTATGTTTACCTCTTTTGTTGATTGTAAGTAGATTGTTGCCAACATTATATCCCCAATGATAACAACCACATTGCCTTGCAGGTGACAGAATGTCTCGCAACAAAGACAAGCATGAGAGCGCTAGCGGGCGCACTTATCACATCATGTCGGAAGCGGAGCGGGCGTCTGGCCGCCGCGGTGGCTGGACCACGCTTGAGGTAATTGTTTAATCATAGTTACTATTAACAAGATTCAAAATACTGGTATTCAGCTGCATCCGGTTAGACTGGAAGCGAACCCCAACATACACTCCTGAACTCCTAAAACGAGCCACCATGCAATTCCATGTGAGGTATAAAGTTCTAAAATACTAAAATAATGATGAGTCAAAGAAAAAGTTTTTATGCAGTTTTGAAGCCGACATATTGGTCATAATTTTGTGTTGTCATTGTTCCAAATTTGAATTCAAAACCATTTAAAAAGTTAGACTTCTATACAAAAAGTGCAGGGTGGCTCGATTTAGGGGTCCGTGAGTGCAGTAGGGAAAAGGCCAGGCAGATAATGACTATTAGCAAGATGCACATTGAACAGACCGCACTTAACTTTGCTTGGTTTAAGTAAAGTAAGCGTCTCATTTGAATATGAACTTTATACTTATAAAAATAATGTTCATATTCTTATGAAACGATGAGACGCTTTACTAAGCAAAGACAAATTGCAGTCTATGAATTTTGCCCTATGTAACAATATGAAACACTGTCACTGTTACACGTTAACGAAGAAAAGCATGACGGTGCGCAGACGCTTCATGTCTCAGACGGAGCGTACCTTTGGCCACGGTTGAGTTGATTACGAACTTTTATCTCGCTTGATTAATAGTAGGTACTGTCTGCCCTAATTGTCTTTGTAAGAGCGTCTTCACACAGAAGTTCTTTCTATCGAAATTTCGTTGCGTATGCGCAGCGTCTATGCTAATTCCCGTTTTTACTGACACAACGACACGATGAATGCCTAAACAAAAGCGCGCATTTGGGTTTTATGTTTCGACGTTAGCGCGTTTAAGTATACATCATTAATTAAATATATCATCCCACTGGCATAAAAAGTATAGGTACTATAAGTAAGTGCTGGGCTCTATTGCATCTGCATCCAAATCTGTACAGCCATTTAGGCTTAATCGAGTACTCAACAGGCCAACTTTCGCTTTTATATATCAATTGCGATTATACACTCACGCGACATACTAAATCAATTATTCTCTCAAGACAGCACGATTATTTATACAAGATAGCTGATGTTGTAGTACCTAAAGATAAGCTAGACAGCAAGGAGAACCCTCTAGAATGTTAGGACGTACTTAAGTATCATCACATTCACTCCAATAAAATCATATCAAGTATTATGTGATTCATACATTTTAAAGTACCCAGTTACCTACGCTGATAATGAATCGGTAGTTTAGTTAATCAACATAAAATATAGCACATAGACTTTCTAAAAGTCATCTGATAGTATTGTTGCTAACTGAAAATACTATCACTTATCATACTCTTGCCTATATCCCCATATTATTTGGGGTCCCGCAACATGTCCTCTTCGATACTTCTCTGTTAGTCGTCATCTCGGTAGCCACCCCCTTTCTAGCCACATCATCTTCCATCCATCGTTTCTTTGGTCTTCCCCTACTCTTATAGCCATCGACATTCATACTCAAAAATTTCCTCACGATATTTAAATATGAATGTATTTTTTGCGAGCAATATACAACCATCTTTTCTCCTATATATTTTTGTTTACAGGATGTTTTCTATAATAGCCTTTACTAAAGCTCGTAGTCGTTGTACCTCCCTTGAGAGTACCTTTTTGGTACCCTTGTGCCAAGTACTTAAGAGGGAACAGGGCCTGCGAGGTATTTGAAGAAACTATTGTACCTGTACCTATGGTACTCATAATTATGATTATGTCTTATCTGTATCTATTTTTCTGTGTGTACATAAATAATAAAATAAATAAACTATTGCCATCGTCTTACCTCAAGTCTGCCTCCGCAGAGTGCGATTGGGACAGCTGCAGCACAGACCGATTATATCACAAAAAAAAATTACGAGATAGACGTTTCGTATTCCCCTTTTTTCTCCTCGAAAACTGAACCGATTCAATTATTTTTACATTCAAATTTTAAGAAAGAGTATGTTTTTAACATAAAAGAAAATTATAGGAACTAGGTTACAATTAGTTCGAATTTGTCTGGTAGTCTTCTAATCACGGGGGTAAAAATGGGGCACTTATGTAATTTTTAGAGGTTCATATTTTTATTACCAATAAGTTTCTGAAAAAAAAGAATTAACAGGGACGTATCTTCAGCAAACATTATTTTATGAAAAAAAAAAATTGCTCTTGAGGCATTATTCAGGAAGAAAAAGGGGAATACATTTCTATGTAGAATCGCAGGCCCTGTTCCCTCTTAACCTGTTTTTACCTAACGACTATGTCAGATTCTCGTTTTATTCCGAGTTGTGTCAGTATCAGTAGAGGAAGGATCAAGTTGCACGTAATTATTTTGTCCTTGGATGACTGTCCAGATTATTTAAGTTACTAACCCAACACGTTAAAATCTTTGCAAAAATTTTATGCAGTTTCATTTAATTTAAAGTAGTAATTATCTTAATTATTAAGTCAATTATACAGATTTAGGTGTTTATATACAGTTTTAGATCCAGCAGATATATTTTGAAGGCAGTGCAGATGACATTTATTTTAAATTATCCAAGTATTCGTATTCACTTGCCGGCTTCAATAAAATATTAAAATTATCCTTTTGGCTAAATTTAGCATTTTGTAAAGGTCAATACATTGTTTACTCTCATGTACATACAATACAAACATACAGAAACTGACATTTTCCACTTCTATGTATGTTATAGTGTCAAGATGCGCCTACGTAACAAGTATAAAACTTTTCCTTAACTTGTCTTGTTGTCGCGAAACATTGCGCTAGTGATTGCAAAAAAAAATCCACATAAGATTGCAAACATGTTTTTTTGCTCATTTGTACTAAGCAGGGCTAGTGGCTAAATGACAACGGGTCGGGTCGATCGCAGGTTAAGCTACGCTTGCCGCGGTCGGTTTGTGGATGGGTGACCATTCAATGAATATCGAGATCCCTCCGGGCCGCAGAAAGCACGTTAAGCCGTTGGTCCCGGCTGTCATTTGTAGATCTTTGACAGTCAGAAGCCCAAAAGCCTGACATCCAGTCTTACCAAGGGGTATCATGTTATCCAGTAACTGGGTTGTGGAAGTCAAATAGGCAGTCGCTATAGGTAAAGTACTGGTATTCAGCTGCATCAGGTTAGACTGGAAGCAGACCCCTACATAGTTGGGAAAAGGCTAGGCAGATTGATGGGTTTGATAGCCCAGCATGCCATACGTTTTTATTTTTAGTTCATCACTTTATGTCTTCTAGAGGACTCCATATTCAATTTAATGTGAAGCCTATGACCAGAAAAGGCTAGGTAGATTGATTGTACTAAGCAGCGTATGTTTTTTTACTATAATTAATTTTATTTGTGGTAATGACGGTTACGCTTTTCACAAGAAACACAGTTATTTCAGTAATGAACTCACAAGTAGCGCTAATACATCAGTAATGCATAACCACTATATTAAAAAAAATAAACAGTGAAATACCTCAAAGATAAAGGGCAACATTGTAATCTTTCCAATAAAATAAGCCTATTTAATCGTCCTTACCTCACCTTGGCTGCACTCAGAAGTTCGGCGCGTCAGATGGTCACAATCTTTCCAACTATGCTGTATCGTATCTATGTCATTTTCATAGACTAGTGACTATTTGGTTTACACAGTTCCGTAATAAATTCTCCAAATTATGGTAAAACTCGCATCAAAATCCGTTGCGTAGTCTTCTAAGGCAGAACAACGTGGTCACATGGACAGAAACGACAAGCGACTTTAATTTATAATACTCATAGATTCACACTCTAACCACCAATTAAATATTTTCAGGTAACAGGAGGTGTGCGCGCCTTAGCGCCCCAACTGTTCCAACTGACGCACCTGACAGCGCTGTACCTCAACGACAACTCGCTGCAGAGGATCCCGACCGACATCAACCAGCTGGCGAATTTGCACACCCTCGATATCTCTAACAACAAGCTGAGATCGCTGCCCGCTGAGCTTGGAGACCTTATACAGCTCAGGTGAATATTTAGTCAGATTGTGCAGTTTTTATTAAATTATATTGTACCAAACTGCCTACTGCAGTTTGGGACGTAATTTAGATATCTCTCAAACACTGTCCTTGGACGTCATAATGGAATAGCATTCTACTTATTTACATGCCATATTATTCCATATCACTTTTTATGGTATCATTAACAAGATAAGTTAACGATATTAAACCATAATCTCGCTGAACCTTTAAAGAAAATTTACTCTTATAGTAGGTATCATCGCGGACACTGGCGGTGAACCACTTTTCAACCTTATTACTAAGGGTATAAGGGTGAAAAGTGGTTCACCACTCGAAAGTATTGCCATTTTTATTCAACTTTCTCTTTCGTTCAAGAAACGATTTCTAAGGAAAAGTTCTTATAATGAATGTTAGTGGTGTACCCACTGTGATTTGTTTGTCATTACCGTTTTCAAATCACCAACGACTTTGTCTCAGAGGACATTTTATTTCCATGTGCGTAGGTCAATGATTTTTTAATGAGAATTAATTTGATAGCGGTGTAGAGCTATCTTTGTATGCAAGCTATAAAAACTAGTATGTGCATAATACTGCTGATAAAGTATTTTGTATCTCGAAAATTAATTGAATTGTTTTATCAGGAAAAAAACAACAGATAATTAGATAAACAGTTATTAATTGTTTACTTTTCTAATCAAACATAAAGTTTCCCGATTTCGTGTTTATTGTTATCAATAAAAGATTGCTAAAACCTACGTTCAGAATGAGATATTTTGTTTGTTTTGCCAGATAAAACCTTTATCTAAAACGGAATGAACGACCATTGACATGTACCGTTTGAATACCCAAGGGCTTTGTAAATAAATTTTATTACGGTTGGCACGAGGGTTTACAAATACGTAGATTTAGGTCTTCCTTATCTTATTCAAAGGTCAGGATTAAGATATTGTCCCAAATATTTTAAGACCCTATCTCTTCTTTGTTTTGAGGACATTATGAGCCTTCTCATCCTCTTATAACATTGTTGTCCTGAAAATAAACTTCTCCAAAAATGAGAATAATGTAAGTATGTCAAGTTTATTCAGTATCAAACATTCAGCGACTTAAGTAATAGTCTGAGAATAAATGTGAAAATTAAGATCAAGGTTTTTTTCGATTCGTAATCGAAAAAAAAAAATCATGGACGATTGTTTTTGCAAGTAACTCAAAAGTCATCGTGAAAGTGTTTGTAAATACGATAGTCATTTATTCGATGTTGTGAACCGCGACCTTCGGGTCTATGCGAAGATATTCATTGCTCAGTCACATCTAAAGATAGCCTTGTATGCCCCTTTTTCGTTTACCGTCCCTAATGGTTTTGGTCAGCTTCGCTCTGATGCAGCAAATTGTGGATATTTTCGTCCGATCTTTTAACTCCAATCTAATTTTAACGTTTCTTATTAGTCGACTTGTTTGTTGACTTGTCTAAGTTAGCTCCGCTTCAAATCTGGGATAAATATCTTCTGTGATTGGATGCTGGTATTTTGGTCTAAGGATTACAACAGCTTATTTATACCGATTTATTGATCAGGGACTCGACCTTCCAGACTTCTTCGGTGGATAGTTTTCCTTTACCTACTCAAATCGGTCGCTCTCGTAGGTAATCGACATGACCAGTTTCTTCATCAATTGCATCACGAGTTTCTCTTCTCGTATTCAAGAGAAAACAAACTTTTAACAGTAGGTATACTAGGTATATTGGTTTAACTAGCATGTTATTCTGCTTACATAATATTTCGAAGTGTAGTTGAGGTAACAAATCTCTTGGCGTCTTTTGTGATCTTTTGACGGCATTCAATCGTGTAGAGTCTCCATTTGTATACTAGTCACTATGGGATTCGTAGTCAAATTCATTCCAATATATGGAAGCCTGATCAAATTTAATTTGTAGCTGTTGTGATTGGCTGACCAAACTAGATTTGTTACAGCTGTAGTGGCAATCATGTCATTTGGTTTAAATAGGTTTTTATTTTTATTATTTTATTTTGCTTTTATATAGATTCTTTTCTTTTAGATTTTGGGAATGTGAGAACGTTGTAAGCTTAACAGACTGTAGATCTGTCGACCATTTTCTATCTTGCTAAGTACCTGGTACTTGTTGATAGGCCTACACTGTCCTCTCATACCCATTAACACTGTAATTTGAAAACATTGTAAATACCATTTATTTTTAAAAGAGTAACCGTGGAGTTTCTTGACGGCTCTTCTCCATAGGAAACGACCAATTGGAACGGTGCACCTAGCTTCTTACGTTTCATAAGTGCCCTTGTAGGTTTATGTGAAATAAAATATTTTGAATTTGAATTCAAACAAACAAAAACCGATCAAGTGAATAAGAATGACATTTTAAAACAAATCGAATGGACTTAGGGGGTTCGTTAATAGCTACTTGTTGCCTACGGGTAAAAGAAGATAGAAATTAGGGTCTTTTAACGCTGTTATGGTTTCTTAACCATTGTTATTGTCGTTCAGGGTCACAAAGAGGAGATTGTCCGTATGTAACACGAGTTAATTCCGATCGGTGAGCAATTCTGACCTCGTTTGATATCTCCAACGTTCGACGTGTGTACTCATTAACTTGCAAACTGTCGACCTTTATGCTAATTCGGTGCAACATTGATGGTTTTAATACCGGTTTGGATTCTTTAAATAATTATTTTTGTTCGTTTTGTACCAAAAATGGAAGATAGCGCTATTTTTTTATACGGTTAGGCATCTACATAATGACTGTAGCATTGCCAAAGTTGGTCAAGAATGTTATCCCATTATCTTTTTTTTTATTAACTTCGACTTTTAATTAATGATTCAACTATGTATTTGCTTTCGGTTGTGAAATAAATATTAATAAACAGCAAAGTTGACTGAGTGTGTCCACTTCTTGGTCCTTTTATCCAGATTAGTCCAGTGCCATGGAAAATCACCACGTAGATTGGACAAGTCATATGCTAAAGAATTACATACCAGATGAGGATAAAGTATATAAACTTATTTCATATTCCACAATGTAAATTTCCTCCGTGTCACGGCCGTACTTTGCTCACTTAAGACATGATTGAGTAACAAACATAGGTACATTCGGATTTATTAGTATACTTTGCAGCTAACTTAGAACTGGCTACGATTATATTTTGTGAATATTTTTAACAAATATTCACTTCACTTACTAAACATGAACAGTATTTACGCAAGTAAATGATAGTACGTGGGCCTTAAGACGCAGATATATGCCAGTGACCTTGAGTGGTTAGCTAACGTGTACGTCCAGCCAGTAATACATCTCGCCCATCCAGGAGCGCTGTCTCAAATTAAACGCATTATTAATTTATTATACATAAAACAAAATATATTTTTATAAAACGCGTATACTAAAAGATCAATAGTTAAATTATCTTTAAAATGGTGAAGGTTTCAGAAAAATACGCTTGATAGATTTTGCGTGATTCTCAGTTTTTTATCCGCGTTGGACATAACTTTACAAATTAATTTCACCATGTAATATAAACATAATCAAAGATATTCATATATCAAGTTATTAAGAAAATGCTCTAATGTAACATATATTTTTTCCAAATCATTAACACTTCTCGTTTAGACGTGATCTTCAGTATAAAATCATTAAAAGTCGGTCATCGTCGCCTTAAATATAACTGGTGAAATGTGGGTGTACTATAGTAATCCTTCGGGAATTACAGGTGTGATGTTATGTAAATGATATTTTTCAATAACGTTATGGGAACTTTCTATTCGTTATCAAGTTAAGAGTTCAAATTGATAGCACAATGTGACTTGATTTAATAACAATATACCTTTTTCCTAAAGATTATATTATTATTTATACATTCAGTGATATCTAGCCATAATAATATTTATGAGTATAAAAACACGTATATTTGCATTTAGCTTTGTTGTGTGTATAATTTAGTATGTATAGTAGAACGCGTATGTAAAGATCCAAGGTCTTTGACCTCTCGCGTGTATTTTGCCATCAACGTATATTTGTAAACATTGAGTGAAGGCCTGTTTACATTTTGATTAGTAATTTAAATGTTTGGAGTATATTAGGTATAATATCTTGCTTTACTTTGGCAACCATTAGTCACACAGGTTATAGCATTTTAAAATGGCAGTGCCGCTAGCGGCACTCTATGCACCTCTCGGATAAAGTGCCGTTAGTGGTATAATAGTGGTGCTGCCTTGGCTTGGCTAAAGTGCCGTAAGAATTGCATTGTCTTTGTCACTATCACTGTCACTTGTTATTTTGTTGGATTGTTGAGGTTAGTTCGCCGTAAAACACCCGGCGGCCGCTGCCGCGGCGCGGCTCGTGCGTTGTGTGGTCACAGTTCTAACCTAATCTACTTTTCAGCCATTTTAATTTGCTAAGCCAAGGGGTTATGGCTACACTTAAGTTTAGCCGGCTATAGATGAGAGAAATTAACATTAGCCTCTCCTCAAAAACAAAATAACAAGTAACAATGACAATGCAATGCTTACGGCACTTTAACTGGGCCGAGGCAGCGCTACTAATATGCCACAAATACCGGCAGTTTATCCGACAGGGATAAAGTGCCGCTAGCGGCACTCTATACACTTTTTTTTAAAATTGCCTCCTGACTTTTAATATTTATTGGTCTTTAGGGAGCCCTTTTTACCATTTGGCGCTGTTATGATTATGATTGCTTTTTATAACAATTTATGAATAAGTCACGTATTTTGACCAATCTAATCACACTAATCAAAGTGAATGTAAATGAGTAAGTTCGTTTCATTGTTTCATAAGAATTTCGACTTGACTATAATTATGATAGATTTAGACTTGACTAGAAGTAAGTAATCCAATATTTGTATGTAGGTACACTGAACCTTACATCAGTGTTACAATTTGCGACGGACTGCAACTTTATGCCGTAGCAGTAAGGGTTATTTTCGTAGTACATGTGTTAGTGATATGCGGCTGACTGTATGTAAAATACTCTACTAAGTACTAAAACTATTTCTATTATTTTCTATAATCAACGACTGACAAGTCATTGAACCCAAGCATGAACCTATTGCGATGTGTTATTAATTAATATTTATGTTAGTTATTAATATCGCTATCGGTCCGGAAATTAACTCTGTTTAATTGTGTTTATCACGCTTGTTTAGCAGAATATAAAATTCACCCGGAGAGTATTCCGGGAAATATGAGAAATATTACTAGTTTTTTTTTTTTTGTTGGGACACAAAGGCAATGTTGAGGTGACCTAAGGATTAAAACATTCGTATTAGGGGTCGTTCATTAATTACGTGAGGCGTTTAGGGGGGGGGGAAGGGGGTCGAGCCAAATCTCACCCAATCTGACGTGGGGGAGAGGGGGGTCTCGGCAAATATCACGTTTTTTTTTCCGCAAGTAAAAATGTAATATTGCAGGAAAACTGGTTTAAATTAAGTAAAACATGTTTCTCCACTAAAATATAGCTAGATCTTACACAAAAACGAGAGGTGTCCCGCACCAGACCTTCAAGGATCGTCAACACGTCGAGCTTCTGTGTCCAAGTGACAACGGTAGAGTGGCTAAATCAGAGCGAGGTTGAACGAGCAGATGATTTTACTGAAAATCGCATGGACATGTTGGTAGTCCAGTAGTCACTTGAGACCACACATGGGTCCCCGTGGACTGAATTACAATGATGATGATATTCTTTTACGAATTTTACTCACTGTGATTCTAGACTACGTTCCTAGAATTAATCAAATTATGTAAAAAATTAATCCAACGCCATCTTGCACAGATTAATGTACTTATTTACACAAAAAATACGCATTTTGAAAAATTTCACGTGACATTAGGTTAGGGGTCCCGACATCTCACAAAGGGGGGAGGGGGGGTCGAAAAAACGCCAAAATTGCCTTACGTAATAAATGAACGACACCTAAGTGTTTGGGCTCAAAACTAAAACTGAACATGAACTAATGTAAATTATAGCATTTTCTGATTAATTGTCTAATCTCTAAACCCGGTCATGACTGATTTACAGTGTAAGCAGGTATCATGAAAAAACCAAATAAAATTATTGAAATATGCTCCTTAGAGCCGCCGCTACCTAATTGCGCCAATCTTCATAATATGTAGGTTCACAAAACTAAGTCTATTCAATACATAGATAATCATAATCAAAATTGAGTACCACTTAAAATTAACGCAAGATATTTTATTTTAACTGTTGAAGCATTAAAGCCCAGGGTATTCCATAGGAAAATACGGTACGTTATAATAAAACCTACAATTAAGAAAAGTAGAGACCATTTAGCGTTGCTTATATATCATCTTAAGAGGGAACAGGGCCTGCGATTCTCCATACAAATGTATTCCCCTTTTTTCTTCCTGAATAATGGTTCTAGAGCAATCATTTTTTTTTTCATAAAATCAAGGTCTGCTGTAGACACGTCCCTGTTATTTCCTTTTTTCCAGCAACTTGTTGGTAAAGAGAATATGACCCTCTAAAAATTACAAAAATGCCCCATTTTTACCGCTGTGATTAGAGGACTACCACACAAATTCGAAAAGTTTTTAACATAAAAGAAAATTATAGGAACCTAGACATACTCTTTCTTAAAATTTTAATGTAAAAAATAATTGAATCGGCTCAGTTTACTCTTTCTTAAAATTTTAATGTAAAAAATAATTGAATCGGCTCAGTTTTCGAGGAGAAAAAAGGGGAATACGAAACATCGATCTCGTAATTTTTTTTTGTGTTATAATCGGTTGTGCTGCGGCTGTCCCTATCGCACTCTACGGAGGCAGACTTAAGGTAAGACGACGGCAATAGTTTCTTCAAATACCTATTTTTCAAATTCCTCGCAGGCCTTGTTCCCTCTTAATAACAATAATAACCTTTGTAAATACTAAATACGACCTAAATTCATTTATTGGCAGGAAGAAGAATCTAGACCCAGCCAAATATTTATTGCAGAGTGGGTAGTAAAATAGAATTGCCAGAGTAATCTAGTAAGCACCGTTTTAACCTGAGGTCATGGATACCCGGATTTAGGTGAAATGAAGTTTTCGAATGTTTGTTTTAAATTGATTTAATCGGTCCGATGGATTTTATTAACCTTACCTACACTATATTACCTTCATATATGAACCCAAAAGCCAGACGGGATAGATTGAACAGACATTTTCGGATTTGTGAAAAGCGTTCAGAAGATTCGTCGTTAATAGCGTTTATTCTGAAAGTGGGCAGCGTCGCAAATAGATGTCAAATATTTCGCTGTTTTGATTCATTTGGCAATATACTGAAACAACAATTATAATACTGAATTTGATGTTGTAACCGTTTTAGTTGTATAAAAGGCATTCACAAGACACATCTAAAACTAAATATTCGGTGTTTCGATATTAATTATTGCATTTTATTTTAGTTATAGCCACATTTCATATTTCCATACAGTAGTATTTATAAAAAAAAAAAAAAAATATTGCCAAATTAATCAAAACAGGTAAATATTTGACAGCTATTTGCGACGTTGCCAACTTTTAGGATAAGCGCTCTTAAACATTTGTCTTGGATTCGGAAAGGAATTCTTGTGAGGTTACCAGAGAGCTAGAGGCTTTCCCGTAAATGTCAAAGAGTATTTTAGAATACGGTATTAAAAAGTATTTTGGAGTTTTCCAAGAGTATGGTATGGACACTTAGCAGCTATCAAACATAATATCAGTTTATCAATCCTGGAAGATATCCCATTTTCACTGCCTTCGCCGTTAATGTTGTTAATTAAAGAAACTTGTATCATGCACAGCCACGTAAAAGCTGCAACTTGGCAGATGTATCGTCCCCAAATAACAACCGCCTCTTGTTCCAGAGAACTGCACCTGCATAACAACTACCTCCGAGTGCTTCCATACGAGCTTGGCAAGCTGTTCCACCTTCAACTCCTGGGCTTAGGAGGAAATCCCCTCAGCAAGGAGATGCTCTCGATATACAACGACAACAACGGGACCGCGAAGCTGTTGACGTATATGCTCGACAATTTGCAAGGTAAGTGCTTTAATTAGAGTAGACAGGAGAATAGAGTAAGGTTAAGAACACTTACAGGTCATTCACATGGGATCCGTCATTGACGATTCGTCAAACAAAACGGTACGTGAAGATGGATGCACGTTCATATTGCATACGTATACGAGTTTCTTCGCGATTCGTCAAAATATCCGAATAGATGTTCACATTTGATTCGTGATCAAGAGTTCAGTCTTGGACGAGAGCTTAAGCGGAACCGTCACAAAAAAAAAAAACACGATTTATGATATTTGACTAACGTGATTTTTAAAAGACGATACGTGATTTAAGACGTCTGTAATTGTGATGCGTGTGAACACGGGCATTTAAAAAGCATTGCCGCCGTCAAAAAAACAATGAATCGTGAAAAAAGACTTATTCGTAAAAAAACACGAATCGTCCTCGTGTGAATGAGTCCTGAGATCTTAATATACGGTTAAACCAATGCGTTCAAAGTTCTAAACAATGTATGTCTGTTATTGTAATTGTTGTTGTATTATTATGTATGTTTCCTTAGGGACAATTCCCGTATTTTTTGTTCGCTTTCTAATTTCAGTCTAAATGTGTCAAAAATACCTGACATGCACTTACAGTTTTGACAAGTTTTTTTGACAACAATACGTCAAAATGTCCATACAGTTTAGACAAGTTTTTTTGGCAGTGATTCAAGCTGAGATGAGTATGTGACTCGATTTTTGACGTTTTTTAATTACGGGTATTGGCATTCTGGTGTTTTTCCTTTCCGTGTATTATAAAGAATATTATCTGTAAGTATATCTACCCAAGTGTCTGAAGAAGAACAAACTCGATGAACAAATTACGATTCGATTCTAGCATTTAAGCGAAAAAATTGATATTATTTTACTAAAGATTGTAATTTTACGATAAATAATCACATTTGTTGTGACCCGCCTTTGTTTAAAGCACATGACAAGTAATATTAAATCACCCGCTCTAGCCCTGGGTCAGACAAAGAGGGGCATGAGCAAATAAGGGTTCATGTCCCGTGTAAATAGTCCTAATAGATTAAACTAAACAATCGCTGTTTAAATTAGATAACGCCCCACGT
Source organism: Xanthia icteritia (assembly GCA_949128155.2). Taxonomy (NCBI): domain Eukaryota; kingdom Metazoa; phylum Arthropoda; class Insecta; order Lepidoptera; family Noctuidae; genus Xanthia; species Xanthia icteritia. Next base: position 4,695,149 of record OX421942.2, on the reverse strand, counting down.
TGGGTGACCCAGTTCGCTCCCCTGGGATACTCATAGGGAATGCTTATCCATTTTATAGCACGGAAATCAATTTCCGTTCATAGTATATAATTAACAAACAATAGTCATGATTAAGTTACTGTTTACTTTGACGTCATGACTCTGTTCAATTTTGCTACAGCCAGCGCCATCTATCCACGCAAGATAGTACTATTTCAGTGCTCGTGTTGTAAGCTAGATGTCGCTACGAGTTGCGTTCTCATTTTATTCGCACGGATAGCCGTAGCGCTAATTACCTACTAAATCAAAACTTGATTTCATCCTCCAGACTTGAAGTCGCCATAAATTCTTACTGGGTTAAGTTAATTTGAGTGGAAAGGTCACCGTGACGCCGCGTTTTTTATTTACTTACTCTTTTGTTGGTTTCAACAATCTTTTGAGAAGGTATTCGTGCTACAGTTTTCAAAAAGGTATGCTCATTGTTGTAGTGGGATAGGTTAAGACAATCACGATTTCGTTTAAAAGTTTCACTACAAAGATTTTGGTTAAGAGAAAGTTGGATTAAATTAAGATTGCGTAATGTTTTCTAATGCAAACAGGAAATGTATTCATAGAATTATGAAAGACCGAGAGGCAATTTGATGTTAGATTAAATAACGTTTCTTGAATCTGCAAACGATTCTGTTGGAAAAGACGTGTCTTGTGCAATATTCGTAAAAGGATAAAGGAAAGTCATCATCTGCCTAGCCTTTTCCCAACCATGATGGGGTCAGCTTCCAGACTAACCGGACGACTGAATACCAGTATTTTACATAGAGCGACTGCGTATCTGACACAACACAGTAACTGGGTAACACGATACCCCTTGGTAACACTAGTTGTCAGAATTTCGGCCTTCTGACGACCCGTAACGACTGTTAAAGATCCAAGAATAACATTAAGCCGTTGGTCTCAACGGTTTAAAGTACTTTCCGAGGCACGGAGGGGTCTCGATATTTAAAGATGGATACCCATCCACGATCCGACCTCGGAAAGCGTAGCTTAATCTTCGATCGACCCCTGCGGCTGAAAGTAATTTAGAAAAAATACGAATTTCATGCAAAATTCAATAAATAGAATTCGAAGCTCTGAAATTCTTGTTATATTCTATTAAGGCAAACATGATAATTTAGGTATATGCTATGCAAAACGGCTGGGTATAAAAATATGAAAAATAAGTGCAATAAAAAAAAACTGGCTGTTGTGAAAAACAAAATCCGATGAGTTGATTTATGGTAGCTATTATATTTTTATTATTCGGCCAAATAAAATAGTAGGTAATAATAGTTTTCGACCTGTCATGATAATGATTCACGGATCCATAGATTCTCTTGTTCGATCCCCATGTTTAGACATGATTGCATTATGAAGTCAGAGTGTTTAGAATACTAACAAAACTTCTGCAAGTTTGGGTGATACACTAAATAATCTTATTTGTTGTTAGAATTAGATACCTGTCTAGACTTGAGGCTTTGGGCTAAGACTTGTTTATCCGTAGTCTAGTATTATTCAAAACCTTTTAAGACCAGTTAAGTCAGGGGTTAAGTAGGGGTTTCCTAGATGCTTCTTCATGTTCTAAAAGTCAAAGTCAAAGTCAAATCATTTATTTCAAATAGGTCCTTATAAGGCACTTTTGAAAGTCAACATTTACAAAAAAATTGAATTGATTCTAGTCGCCCCTTCCAAAAGGTAGTTTTCGCATGGAGAAGAATGGGCAAGAAACTTCACCGTTACTCTTTTAAAATGTTTTACAATATTTTGTATAAGTACATTAGTTATATAATGTGAGGACTACTATACCACAATAGGTAAAAAGAATAGAATAAAGAATTAAATATGAAGCAACAAGAGATAAATTAATTATGTGATAGAAACATGGTGCTCACATATTTACAAACATTGTAAAAATAGACGATTTTCCTAATATTTTACAATTAATAAGTCAGTGTGCGAGGAAGTAATCACAGAATGTAAAATCAATGTAATATATTAAAAAAAAAATAAAAAAAATATACAATTGAATTAGCAACCAGTTTGACTTTGTCTAAAATGAAAAATAAATATAAAATAATGCCACCCACAATTCCGATCATAAATCATAAGTAAAAGTGTCTAAATGTGGTCAAAGTAATATGTTTAGAAAGGAAACTTCGTACTTAAGAGGGACCAAAACCTGTATGATATTTATATTTTAAAGGTTACCTACAATTGAATACAACCGGTATTAATACCGGTTATCGAAATAAAAATTACGTCTCGTCGGCATTAGTCAAAGGCGCGTATCGCTTGTGTGTGTAACCAGTATTAAAACGGTACCTAAACTAAATAGGTTAACATATTTCTTCTTCTTGGTTACCCAGATAGCGGTAACCTTAGTCGTAGAAGTAAACAAAATACTTCGAAACCTGTACCGTAATGTATAAAGGATTTCGGTCCCTGCTTATAAGTCCTAACTGCTCCGTTGGTCTCGTGGTTGCAAGCGCGACTGCTGAGCGTGGGGTCCTGGGTTCGATTCCAGGGTCGGGCAAAGTGTTATTGGGCTTTTCCATTAGGAATTTCTTAGTAATAGCCCGGAGTTTGGAAGTTGGTGGTGTTATACCCCGTGCCTCAGAAAGCACGTTAAGCCGTTGATCCTGCACCTGATTCCTATCCGGTCGTGTCGGATTGCCGTCCCATCGGATTGCCGTCCCATCGGACTATGAGAGTGAGGGAAGAGAGAGTGCACCTGTGTCTGCGCACACACATGTGCACTATAATATCTCCCGCGCCGAAGGCTAGTCTCCGTTGAGATTGACCGCTGTGGCCGAAATACGGTCTGGAGGACTATATAAGTCACCAATATCCTTACAAAACGTTTCATCATAGAACGCTGTAAGCCCAAATCAAATTTATAAAATTACCCAAAAGATATCAAACAATGTGGATATTATTTTATAACGAATGATAAAAGATCTTTCCTCATATTTGCTTAAAGGAAGTATGTTAACATTGCTAATTAAGGAAATATGAGTTAAAATTATAATAAACGCAAACCTAAGTGCAATCAACTTTAGTGTTAACTAGTGATAATTGTATGGGCAAACGTTCGATAGCATCATACATGCGATAGGTATACCTAACAGGAAGAATTACAATTTGTTGTAAGTCAACAAAATAGATCTATATATATCATATCGGTATCAAGCAAGAAACGTTTTATTGCGTGCGTAATAACTTTAAGAGGGAACAGGGCGTGCGATTCTCCATACAAATGTATTCTCCTTTTTTCTTCCTGAATAATGCCTCTAGAGCAATATTTTTTTTCCATAAAATCAAGGTCTGCTGTAGTCACGTCCCTGTTATTTCCTTTTTTTCAGCAACTTATCGGTAAGGAAAATATGACTCTCCAAAAATTACAAAAGTGCGTCATTTTTACCGCCGTGATTAGAGGAGTACCAGACAAATTCGAAAAGTTTTTAACATAAATGAAAATGACAGGAACCTAAACGTACTCTTTCTTAAAAATTTTATGTAAAAAAAAATTGAATCGGTTCAGTTTTCGAGGAGAAAAAAGGGGAATACGAAACGTCGATTTCGTCAATTTTTTTGCGATTTTTTTGTGGTCTGTGCTGTAGCTATCCCTACCGCACTCTACGGGGCCAGACTTGAGGTAAGAAGACGGCAATAGTTTCTTCAAATACCTATTTTGTCAAATTCCTCGCAGCCCCTGTTCCCTCTTGAAACAAGACACACTCAGACGACGCCAATGATTCGACTACGCAGCAACCACACAAAATGGTTAAAAAGGAATTGTGTATGCCTGTGAGGAAAGCTGTGAAGGCCGCATGAATCCGCTGGATGCGGGAAGCACAGAACCGGTCGAAGTGGTGGTGCTTGGGGGAGGCCTACCTATGTCTTGCAGCGGCCGCCTTTCGGCTGAAGTGATGAAACTTGTGGGGTAATTGCGTAAGACTATCTATCCACTTCGTCATAGTTGCATATTTTGTATTTATTATTAAATTATATACTAAATTATAATTAGTAGTATACAAGGTGTAACGTAAATAACGCAAGACCTCTTAAGGTCATTGTACTCATCATTATGAACAACTTTTATTATGGGACCAACCCTGAAATCGCGAAAAAAAAATCAGCTGTTCAGTACATTTGTGTTCGTATAATTCGTCAAAATGTATTGAACAGCTGATTTTTTTTTCGCGATTTCAGGGTTGGTCCCGTATTAAAAGTTGTTCATAATGATGAAAACAATGACCCCTTAAGAGGTCTTGCGTTATTTACGTTACAACCTGTATATATTTTAGTGATATTTATTTTAGAAGTATGTGTGTAAGTATATTCTCATATTGTATGTTTATTTTTGAATTAGTGAATAGTTAAACGTTTTTATTTTATGTATTTTATTTTCTCTTCTACTCTTACACACGTTGTCTACATCTCTTTTTACCCACTTTCCTATCGCAGATAAGCTGGAAGAGATTTCTTGAAAAATAAAAAAAATAAACAAAATTTAAGTCATTTACTCAAACTAGGTAGAGAATCAGCACTTTTCGAACGTTAATTTCATTTTTTAGAAATAAGCATTACCTCTACGTATTTTTTCTGCTCCTTTTTTCTTGTCTGTTTATTTGTGTGTAAGTAAACTGTTAAATACATAAATAAAATGGCAATTGATTGCAATGTTTTTTATTTAGACAGTTAAACGTTCATTGCGTTGTTTAAGTTGCTGAACAAACGAATTTTACAAAACTATTAAGCAATTGATTAGGAATTTCTTACAAAACCCTTCGAATGTGATAGATAGATGTGTTACACAATTACGGTACTGCACTTGGCCCACGTTCGCACGGACGTAAAAATAACGCGGCGGGATTTTATCGCGCACTGGATTTTCAACCCTCGGGGTTCAGTAGAGTGTTGAAAATACAGTGTGCAAAAAATATCGCCGCAGGAAGAAATCGCCCGTGCGTATGTGGGCTTATACATAGTTTATGTAAGTCTGAAATCGCAAACCGTCTTGAGCAAGCGTGGTGATCAATGCTCATACCTTCTATATGTATGAGTAGAGGCCTTAGCCCTGTAGTGGGACAATAATAGGCTGATATTATTATACTTATCTCTCATGTTAACTGTACCGTACGAAATCTCTGAACAAGTCCGCACAAAATATCTTAGTAGTGTAAAAGTATAAACCGGATCGTGTCAACCGTCACTCAACTTGCATAATAATAAAATTAGAAACTAGCCATTTTGATTCATAATATCTAGAAAACAACTATCAGCGCTTGCCTAAAAACTCCTCTCTAAAATGAAAGAAAAAAAAACTTGTTTAGTCTAAATTTATGGTACATTATTTTTATATAAGTATATTGTTGAAATAAGCCCTTTCATTTGACACCCATCATGGAGCTCGTGGCTAAGTACTCCCAGCCGCACGGGTCGATCCATCAGGTTAAGCTACGCTTGCCGGGATTGGTCCGTGAATGGGTGACCATCTTTACATACCGAGACTCCTCCGTGCCTCGGAAAGCACGTTAAGCTGTTGATCCCGGCTGTCATTCGTGGATCTTTGACGGTCGTTATGGGAAGAAGCCCGAAAGCCTGACAATCAGTCTTACTAAATGGTATCATATTACCCAGTAACTAGGTTGTGGAGGTCAGATAGGCAGTCACTCCATATAAATAACTGGTATTCAGCTGCATCAGGTTAGACTGGAAGCCGACCCCAACATAGTTGGCAGATTGATTGATTTGATAGCCCAGCATGCCATTAGTTTTTTTTTTAGTTTATCACTTTTTCCTCTAGAGGGCGCAATATTCAATTTAATGTGACCTCATTTGTCAAATTATGATGAGTAGTTTAGAAGTTATGAGGGAATAGATGAACATCCATACATACATACTTACATACATACCGGTCAAAATCATAACTCTCCAGTTTGTTCCGCCGTAGTCGGCTAAAAATACAATATACACCCACACGTCTTGAAATATATACTTATCCTCTAGGTATTGACGCATCCAAATGAAAACAGAACTGGTACTGATAACCACGACATACTTTAAAACCTGATGTCAGTACCAGTCAGAAAGTTGCTGTTCGTAGTTGCATACTCGTATGCATCTTTTCTTTTCGTACATAAAAATAAAACCAGTGTTTTTCAACAACGTTTTGTTGTTGAAATTAGTAGCAAAACTAAGCTTGAATAAATTAGTCTTTAAAAAAAAAACTAGTTAGCTAGAGGAAAGGGTAGCTTTTGTAACAAAATTACCAATTTTTGTCAGAATAGTCCCATACTTACTTAACGATCTAATTAAGAAATGGACTGGCCTTGTTTGAGGTCGTACTAACTTGAGTTTGATGATTCAGCATGTTCTAAACGATGTCTATACAATTCTTACCTTTTATTATCAGGCGGGAATCTTATAGATGGGGCCACCCTTCGGTAGGGGAAGGGCTATGTCGAATTCTTACAACTAAGACCACACAGTGGGCCTTCACCTTTTAGACAGGGAAGCGCATATAAAATCTTTCCTAGGTACGTGATTCAACTGAAACAAGTTTATCAACAAAAACGTCACAAAAGGTATGACAAAAAAACAACTCTCTTATATTTCTGAAACAGCCACATTCTCAAATAAAACCTCTACTTATGTCAGCAGACAATGCAGTAGGCGTTGATATATTTCTGGCGTATACAAAAGAAAGTGCAATATCTAGAAATAATACAGTCGTGGTTTCATCAAGTACGACAGTTAATAAAAGAGATGCGATTGTTTCAATGAAGTACAATGGAGCTAGAAAGTGTGAGAAGACTGTGATAATATTAATTGTTATACTGGTCTTAGAACTATCGGGGTGAGGCGGTCATATTACTTTATGTCCGTGTACTAGAAAGATGTGCTCGAAAGATGGGTGCATTACATTGTGTATGATAGTTGCTTTATGTGTCGCAGCACTATTTATATGAAGGATCACTGCAGTAACTGCCATGTCATGCTGCAGACACTAAAGTGACGCGTAGTTTCTAATTCTGGCCATTTATTTTTGTTTCGTGATGTAGCGTTTTCGAATTTCGTTGATTGCTTGAATTGATCATCTTTATAGTTTCTCTCTTATGTTTTCAGTTCTTCTTTTTGGAGTTGTCTTCTGAATGTAGGCTAGCGTTATTTTCTCAGAAAATACAATCCCAATGAACTTAGCTATTGTTAAGTTATTTTATGTTTATTATTTAAATAACTGCGTAACTTGTGCCGTAGATTCGTCGAAAAAAATAATTTGTTAGTTGAATAGCTTCACATTTCATTACGACGACGGCATTTTCGATATTTATGTTTATTTACTCTCTATATTTGTTTCTCACAATAAGCCTACTTTTAGCAAATTTTACTTATAACTCTTGTCAAGCTAGAGAAATATTTATGAAAGCGGACGTCCATCGGACAAATCGGTTAAGAGATTGATTGTCACGAATTTATTTCGTCTGTTCGGGTCATATTGAAACGACATTGAAAGTGTCGATTTTTGTAAAGAGAAATTGCCTCATTTGTGGCAGTTTCACGTTGTTACTTTTTATAGCGCTTAGCATATTCTGAACGTTTCTCTCAATTTATATTGTTTTTATATTCACGTAGTAAAAATCAACAACTCGTAATCGTAGCTTTTCTATAATTATCGATATCTAAAACTTTCTGATTCATCAATATCGATTCAATAATACTGGTTACGATTGGCGGTAAACGAATTACTCTCTATTTAAGTTAGACGTAATAAATGTGAAACAAAAAATGATTGCTGTTATTGCTTTACGTGATCAAAATAGCCAAACAATTTCGACTTCTACGTTATGTAACAGTTTCTTATGTATTGCTCACGCGCACGAGTAAGGTGAAATTCGCCTTTCGCGAGCTTCCAAATTAGAGAGCCCAATTGTGTCAGTTCTGACTGAGGTGATCACGTAGGAGTCATAAACAAACGGAATGTAGACAAAGCTTTTATACCGAGGACAAAAACGGCTAGCAAAAAATACCTTTTAAAATCTTGGTGTTTCAGAAAACTTGTGAAGACCTAAAAACATAATAACTGCAATTGTAGTGTTCCGTGTTCTGACGCTGTTTTTCAAGATTTTATTCAAATTAACTTGTCTCTATTTTCAGATACATAACCCTATTAAAATAATTACTTTTGTTTTCTTTTCCAACACAACCTAGCCTACGATAACATTTATCTATCACGTCACTCAAATCATCAAAAGAGATTTTAAATAAGCATGTTTTCAATAAATCCTGTTCAACTGACACATGGTAACATCGTGAATAGTGTTTTTCGAATAAATAATGGTGTTGATTTTTAACCGGTCATCGATAGTTGCGAGCGGAATGACAATGGGCCGGGTGTTGCCGGCACCGCCACACGTCGCGTCCGTCGGCGCCAAGGCTCGTCCGACCGGTGAAAGTGTTTCGCGAAAGTGAAGCCGGAACCAAACGCGGTGACGTCACAGCGATTTGCGCAAGAGCACCCGGCTATGGTGAGACGTTGCGAAATGTTACCAACCTCCTTCGTATTGTTGAGGATACGTTCGGTGATGTTGTTTTTGTGTTGCGCACCGATGTTACTTTGTTAAGTAAATTACGTTGCTTGTGTAATAGTATTCTGGCTTTTCAAGCTCTAGTAATGAGTCCTGAATAATGTTTATAGTCATTTGTTAGACGTACACGATGGTCTTTTGTTAAGACTTAGGAGTTCTATTCAATACAGCGCCTTTATATAATACTACATACGTTTTGAGAATGACTATTGAAATACCTGAATGCAACTGCTACTAAAGCAATTGAGAAGTGTATGATTTCTTTGCTTTCACACAGAATATTCTTAATTAATTCTCACTCGTGCTGCTGAACAATAAGAAATAATATGATCATAAAAATGGAAAGAAAAAGTAAATGACGAATTCAGTCGCATCGTTTCATTCTATTTTAAAATATCAGTAGTGTCGAGTAGCTATTATATCTTATTATATTGCAGTATCGTGGGAGAAATGTTGTTTGACAATACGACATTAGCTGGAAAATTATTTTCATGACATTTCATTTACAGTTCGCGTTTGTAGGTTTATGCGCAGTTTGAATGGGGTCGCAGTCAGCACGGTGTGTGATAGCTATCACAAGTCCGGGAACACTCTGGGGATTAACTTGTTTCTTTTTTCAAAACGTCAAAAACATACAATAGTATTGTTTTAAATAGCGGTTATTTCGCTCACGATGAGTTATGAACTTCAATAAATCAATTAGACACTTTTGTCGAACTTCCCATAGACATTTATTTTTTTATTTACAAAGGAAGTAATTTTAACACTTAAATTAATATCCTCTCTTCAAGCGATATCCTCATCCTTCATTTATCAAATCTATATGTTCATCACGACTCACGCGCATAGCTCGTTAGTCTCGCACTTATGGACGTTCAAGCTTTGCCATAAAGATTTTTGCCCAAACTTTATTGCTTTTTGACGATCGGGTGTAATCAGGAGTAGAAATTAGTATACTCCTCACGTAGTTACGGAGACCGGGCAGAAATATAAATTGGTTTTAATTAAAACTTTGGAGAACTTGTATCATCTGGAGATTAATACAGACACATGTCGGCTTTATTTGTAGCTAAGGCAGCCAATGAAGTTAGGTACAGGTGATTCTGTCCGTCCTGGATACCCTTAGGAACAAATGACATTGGGGAAACTTCTGTAACTATATTTCTGACGGTGATAGAGAATTAAAGTAGTTTCCATTAGGTTTGTTGTGTGGATGTTTAATTACTTTGTATTTGTAGCCGTTACGTGCTCCATTATTTTTGGATCTAGTTTTTTTTCGACCCCTTATAGAAGCTACTCACCTAAGCAGTCTCGTTTTGACTAGCGATTTGCCAATATCAAGGTGTCTTCGTTAATTTTGTTGTAAACATATTTGCATAATAAAAAGCGTTGCCCTTTTTTTTCCTCGATATAATATTTTATTTGTTTGATACCTGAAAGCGATAAAGCTCTTACAGCACCAGCGTAATCTAACGTAACCTTTTCCAGTTGAAATTGATGACTGATAAAAGTCATATCTGCTATATTAGTTGGAGTTCGATTACACAGTTTCTGATAACGAGCTATACAAAACAAACTAAGATTAAAGTACTTGTTTACGAGCTGTTACCACCCCAACGAGGTCAAACAGCCGATTGAATATTAATGCCGTCAGGTGCTCAATTGAAGCAGGGATTAAAATGGATAATACGCAACGTGGAAACTTTCCCTTCAAAAAATAAATTAACGAGAAAAATGGGTAACTTTCTGAACGAAAATGAGAGTCTGAATTTTAAATGTGTCTGGTTTTTAACTTTAACAAAAAACCTGCGAAAGTACCTATTAGAGAGAATAAATTTTGGTATTAGGTTGGATAAGGGGCGAGCGCTTCAAGACAAATTGTAAATTTTATCTCGTTGCTACGCGAGGGATTCTTCGAGCTCCGACCCGATCTTGGGATTAGATACAAGATGATAGAGAATACGTACGTTTTAATTTTAAGTATGCCTGCTCATTAAAATAAACCCTATATCAAGTTTCAATTAAGAAAAAGCTTGATTGGTTTTTGGTTTACTGGTTAATTGCATTTCGAAATAATTTGAATGTTCCTGAAAATATAATACAAAATTTTAATAAGTACAGAATAATAATAATAAATAGAACGTGCTCTGTAAACACAAAAATACGATAAAATATAAGTAGGTTAATTGTATAGCGAATGTACATTAGAAAACATGAAAAAACAGCGACACGTCTGGAAACTAGCTTTATAGCAGGTATATAAACACTAAAATAATCTAGTTTTTTAAATATTTATTTTTTGACTTATAAAATAACTAACACTACATTTTTATAATGTAGCCAGTTTTCCAACTTCTTTCGCTCTTCTATAAACTTTACATTCTAAGACTAAGCTTAAAAGTTTACCATTTTCAGTAATTTTCAAGTAATTTCTGTTTCAAATCTATGCATTCGACTAATGAAAATGTAAGCGTCCGTTCAGGTTGACCTGCTACCTTGGCCTAAATAATTGATTAATAAGTGAGTAGTTGAATACTGCGTCGTTGGTCTGGTGGTCGCCAGTGCTTTTTCCATCAGGAATTTTTCAGTAGCAGCCCAGAGTCTGGATTTCTGCCCGGTTGATGGCAATATAAGGCAAGATGTAACTTTAACATTACTGGCGAAATGTGGGTGTAACACCTCTGCCTAATAGATACACCTCTGCCTAACTCTTCGGGGATTATAGGCGTGATATTATGTATATATATATCTCATGAAATATCCGTTTGAGTTAGTTGACGTAACACGGCAAAGGGCGGACATTGGGCGCGATGCAAGGGCACGGTGGCGCCCTTGTCGGGACTCGGGCGCAGTCTAGAGGTCGCGGATGTTGTACCCTTACTTCGTCCCGAAACACTAACTTTCCTGCCACAAACTCGGACTATGATAACTTGATAACTTTGTTATAGCCACAAATATTTAAAGACCCGATCGAACCTCACGCCGTGGGGCGCGCTTTCAGAGGGCGGACGTCGGGTGAAGTGCAAGGGCGGACGTCGGGTGAAGTGCAAGGGCGAAACGTCCATGTCCTCGTGAAGTCTGAAGGTCGATATGTACTGTATCGTTCCTCCTATTTGTTCCCCTACTACTTTTCTCAATGTTACCCCGTTATCTTTGCAAAAAGCAAAAAAAGCTAAAACATTTCGCTTTGGACTCGACTGCCATGCATTTCTGGTAGGTTGCCAAATGAAACATAAAGTACTCGATTTAAAAATATAAAGTGCAGTGAAGCTTGGCGGGAAGTTAGAAACCCGTTGCCATTATGTCTCTTAGTAAATGGAAATTGTTTTATGACAAAGCAGAATTTTCCGAAGAAGGTATCGCCAAGACCAAGGACTGGCTTTATCTGCACGCAATAGATAGTACGTTGAAGTTGTCTTTTTGTAATCAATTGTTTATTTTTTTCTTCGGTTTAATAATTATTGACAAGGCCAAGATGGTTAACAGTTGCTGCTTTAAAGTCTACAATGACCAATGACAAACGTCTTTTAGCTATGTTTACTGTCTGAAGTCCATTAACTTGTCCCGCTAACCTTAAAAAGTGACGTTTAGTATTTTTTAAGAGAATAATTTCTATTAGAAATTATCTTTACATATAATTGTTATTTATAGATGGTTGTGGGTGCGGTATGTGCGTTTATCATTCAAGGAATAAATTTATTTAGTGGAATTATTGTTTAAAAGGGTTACCCTTGAAAAGGCCTTTGTTTTATTGGACTTGGTCGTAAAAGTTGAAAACTGTAGTAAGTGACACTACACACAATTTGTGAGTATTGTTGTTTGAGTAAATCCATTTAATTTGGAATAACTTTGTGTATTTACAATAAAAATCTATCAATCTGCCTGGCCTTTTCTCAACTAAGTTGGTGTCGGCTTCCAGTCTAACGGGCATTTTACATGGAGCGACTGCCTATCTGACCTCCACAACCCATGAACTGGGTAATACGATACCCCTTGGTAAGACTGGTTGTCTGACTTTCGGGCTTCTGACGACCCGTAACGACTGTCAAAGATCCACGAATGACAGCCGGACCAACGGCTTATCGTGCTTTCCGAGGCGCGTAGGAATCTCGGTATGAAAAGATGGTCACCCATCCACGGACCAACCCCAGCAAGCGTAGCTTAACTTGATGGATCGACCCATGTGGCTGTTATTACTTAGCCACGAGCTCCTCTATATAAAATAATTTAATAGCAAACAAAACCCTTTTATTACGAGGCTCGCATTTCAACCGATGTGCTTTCAAAGTTCATACATTATTGCACATGAGAAGTGATGACTAGAATTTAGTATTGAAATTCAACAATCTTAATACTTAATAGTCAAAACCCGAGTTAGTGCCGTAGATCTGTTCGTAATGACATCTGTACAGATACTTAGATACAACAATCTTCCGATTTATGGTTGAGTGGAATACAAATGAGGTTGGGCATAGTTCTTAATATTGCTCAGTCATAGAGGCTCGACACGTCATGGTTTATTGCCTCGTAAAGTGAGCTCGTGCCGCGAAAACGCATAACTTTGTATTAAGTTACAATTTCTTTGGCGAGATCATCCATTATACAGTGTGGGCCTAGACACTACTCTCGCAATAAACCCTTAAACTGGTCTTAAACCGTTATAAACTTTTAACGTGCTTTTCCTCCGCAGTTTCCGTCTGAAATTTTGATAAGTACTGCAATATAAAATAATGGTTGGCTTAAGTTTAAACAAAAGGACATTTGGATTTTAGTCGGTTAACTATAAAACGTAGAGAAAGTGTGTAATCGATTCAATGTGCGCTCGTTTCAGATATATGCGATTCACGTCGTGATTTACAATCGAGAACTAGTATTACAGACTAATGGCAGTAAACGCAAAACACGAGGTTTAGTGAATGTAACAGATACAGACTATAAAGAAACCATAACGTAAACGCTTGACGCGTTAGTGAAAGTGCAGGCTTTGAGCGGCGCCAATCAAAATCGCATTAGGCCTCGATACAACGCAGGCACATCTCAGCAATGTTTTGTTTTTGTTACACGAATACTTATATTTCTTTTGGGCAATATGTGCAAATGTGCAAAATAGGCAAAATTTGCAGCGAATTTGTATCATCTAACTTCCATTGCATATTTATTTAAAATTCAAAATTCATTTATTCAAACTAGGCTGAGAATCAGCACTTTTCGAACGTCAAAATTACATAAGACAGTCCCTCAAAACGCCCGCCCTTCACCACTTCCTAGTGCTTTAGCTGGGAAGAAGTGGCGCAACAAACTCCCCAGCAGCACAGCTGTCTGTTCAGTTAGAAAAAAATGATTCTATATATACCATATATTGATTCTATATATAATGAACCTGTAATAAAGTAACGCTCAGTTTCACCGATATAGTTGTCACTTTAATGTTTCTGTTGCACTTCACTAACCAGTTACACTTAGTGTAGCGCTCTGCTAACAAATGCCGTATAATGTAGAATGCCCATTTAAAATAACAATTAACACATCGATGATTAGCGTAAACAATAGGTAGTTATCGAGTAAACGGCCCGAACACTTGCGCCCGGCGGCGCTTGCTGCAACTGACGGAAACGCAATTACGTGAACATTCACCGGAAGACATTGCGCCCGCGCAAATGACTGGTAAAAAGCACTAAATGTAAATGCGGGCCGATTGTAAATTTAAATTTTTGTGTAAAGAATGGAACACAAGACAAGTTTTACTTTAAAATGAAGGAAGTTTTGTTGACAGTGCCAATTCCCTTCACTGTTAAAAAGGTGCGCCAGGTAGGCGATACCTTTTTCGTAATACTACAAATGGCTTCCTTTAAAATAAAAATAGCCTTTACTCTGGTCCTTCTTCGTACATTAACAAGTACTACTTCGTACTTAATACTAATGACATTTAATAATATTATATTTTCTGGTGGTTAACCCTACATGAGCAAATTAGCAATTATCAGCTACCAGGTCAGGCTGTCTTGCGACATAGGCGTCCTCTATTTCCCTCCTTTTCATAATCTCACTTGAATATCAGTATTTTACATAGAGCGGCTGCCTATCTGACCTCCACAACCCTGTTTCTGAGTAGCACGATACCCCTAGGTAAGACTGGTTGTCAGACTTTCGAGCTTCTGACGAACCGTAACAACTGTCAAAGATCTACAAATAACCGCCGGACCAACGGCTTTACGTGCTTTCCGAGGCACGGAGGGGTCTTGGTATGTAAGCATGGTCACCCATCCACGGATCAACCGCGGCAAGGTTAGCTTGACCTGATCGATTGCCCCGTGCGGCTGTTGTTACTTAGCCACCAGCCCCTCTCTATCCTATTCCCCTCCTTTTAATGTTAATCAAAAAATGTCCCAGATATTATCAAATTTTATATTTTTATGTGACAGATGAACTTTGGTCAGTTTGTGTAGACACGTCAGCTCTATAAAGTAATCCATCGATCAGTTTATTTGCTGTGTTACTGGCCTTGAATTTGCGTTAATATAGCGTGGACGCGATCTGAAAATTAAATTATGTTTATTATTTCTATCGTAATGTACGGTACATACTATGTACTAACCTTGTTTTCATGTATGTCTATTGTATATTTTGATAGGTTGTCTCTGGAAAAATATATTTTGAAATAGGTACTTATGTCTATTCTGTGAAGTAATGACAGCGGTAATACTGTAGGTATTGCCTTAAGAGGGAACAGGGTCTGCGATTCTCCATAGAAATGTATTCTCCTGTTTTCTTCCTGAATAATGCCTCTAGAGCAATCAATTTTTTTCATAAAATCAAGGTCTGCTGTAGACATGTTCCTGTTGTTTCCTTTTTTTCAGCAACTTATTGGTAAAGAAAATATAACGCTCCAAAAACTCCAAAAAAATGCCAGTTTTTACCGCCGTGATTAGAGGACTACCAGACAAATTCGAAAAGTTTTTAACATAAAAGAAAAAGATAGGAACCTAGACATACTCTTTCTTAATATTTTAATGTAAAAATAATTGAATCGGCTCAGTTTACGAAGAGAAAAAAGGGGAATACGAAACGTCGATCTCGTAATTTTTTTTTATGATATAGTCGGTCGGTGCTGCAGCTATCCCTATCGCACTCTACGGAGGCAGACTTGAGGTAAGAAGACGGCAATAGTTTCTTCAAATACCTATTTTTCAAGTTCCTCGCAGGCCCTGTTCCCTCTTAAGAGTTTCAACTGTCACTAACGAGACCCAATAGAATTTTTATTGTTATCGACTTCTAAACGCAAATCGACAGTTGAGCAATAAGAAGCATGAACTTAAAATTCCGATGAGTGTGAATCCAATACATAATTTCTGTTGATAAAAATTTAAAGGAGTGGAAATGGAAAGTGTATCCGGTAATGGTGATAATTAACCAGCAAATAAAACATTTGGTGACTTTCGAATATTTGGTATTTTGGTAATATATATTTTTTCTGTTGCTGTCGCTAAATGTCGGTCTGTTTGGTTACTTAACACCTGTAAAAGTCTTCGTTTTAGCGTACGCCAATGTTTTTGACTTCTTTTTTTATAAACTTTGAAATAAATAAATAAATTTTCTTTCCAAATTTACAATTTACATAAAGGCGATTCGTTAATACTATGACAATATATTTTTTTAATTCTATAAATCACTGACTCCCAAGATATGTATCTCCTCTGGCCCCCAAGCTATGTATATTAATTAGCAGGTAGTATTTTATATAACAAGCAATGTAATTACTTTTTAGCAGGTAGCGCATATTATCCCCCAATTTGTTATTCTCGTGTTTTGTGTTTTCTTTGCGTCATATTTACCGCAAATAAACCTATTTTCTTTCTTTCTAGTATCTATACATATTATAAAACAAAGTCGCTTTTCGCGTTTGTCTGCATGTCCGCGTTGTTCTTCTTAACCACGCAACAGATTTTGATGGGGTTTTCACCATCGTTTAAGAGAATTTATTCCGGAAGGTTTATGTGTATAATACATTAATATTAAAGTTACGTTTACCTAAGAAATCTCGATGTTTTGTTAAGTCGTAAAAACCGTGAGCGGGCCGCTAGTTTTTATATAATTTAAACTTAACATTTATTTGACGTTTTTATATTGCAAGCAATAAGCACTGAGAGTTTTTTCATGCTGAAAATAGAACGTTTATATTAGATCTCTCTTTATCGCAAGAGTTCCAAAGTGTTGGTCAAGAAAGTCTATTCAATTCATTTATTACAGAAGCAGCAGGCAATACGAAGTAGTTACCTCTTAAAATAATATACCATAAAACAGTTAGTGAACGGCTGACCAATATAATTATACCAGATTGAGATAAGTAACCGTAGCTATTAATCCAATTGCCCGGGAAAATGCTAGGACGATGAAGAAACAGCAGTATTAAAACAACCAACTGTATGTGTCATTACTGCAAGAGATTATACGCAACAGCATTTCTAATTACTGCAACTCTATACTCTGCTCATCGGACAGAATAGAAAGCTACACGATCAAAATTTGATGACGCCTTCGGGGTAGCGCACAGACCTGTTTGGTACAGCTAATAACTTTCCCTTAGAGATATAATCAGCGATGCTCTCGTAACAAGCGTAACACGTAATAACCACGGTGTTAGTCGGTTAACGCATCTGTTCGAGAGCGAGAGTGGATGGTAAATTGATTTTGTCTAAGCACGCAACGGCAAGGGTCAATGAATCTGAACACTTTCTCTGATCCGCCGTGAACGATCTGACGATGCACTGCAACAATGTTACGTGACACTAACTGCATGCTATTATTGTCTCTCTGCACAAGCAACAAGAACTAAAGTTGTTTATGCTTGAGGCAGATTGGCGCCGGGATAAAGTCATTTATGGAAAGCGAGTAAAAAGTGGTGGATGGCTTGAAAATACGTGCGGCTAAAAGTTTCTAAGTGTCCCATAATAAACCTCTGTTAAAGTTACTTGCATCAAGTCCTATTATAAGAATGATATAATAATTTTACCGTCATGGCTCATTTTCGTTTCAACCCTTTTGAACTGACATTCATAATACAACTCATTCATTCTTTATCACATTATTTACGTAGACCATACAAATAGGCGACTCACCCTTTTTAATACACACGTATAAAAAATACAAAAATCAACAATGATACATTCTTTATTTAATTTCAACCCTCCCAAAGTGGGGTCGACGCGTCATTTGCGTGCTATCAAACTTTTTTACGAGTTCTCTTTTCCTGTGACAATGACAGACACAAAATATATGACTTTTTCAGCCAACATTTGACCTCTTTGTCCGGCTTCCTGGGCCCTAACAAATAGGATCAAATGACAGGCAGAATAGTAGTTACATTCAGCTATATTTACATACATTACTTGGTATGCTATGCCTTTTTATTACAACACAACTTTTTCTAACAATTTTTACTTGTCGAGAATAAAATAGATAGAGAGAAAAGTTCTTTGTTACCTGTCTTTTTATGAAACAGGCAATAGGGATGATGACTAAAAAAATTTTTTTGTTCGTCTGTTAGATTATAAAAAAAATATCGACACGTATTTTTTCTTTTTTTACGTAATCAAAAGATTACGGCGATACATTGACTTAAAATATGCCATGACGTCACGAATACGTAGATTTTATACTTACTTGCGACCCCAACTTTAATGCGTTTTATCTAAGTATTTTTTTATTAATATGTTATAGCAAAAAATACGTGTCTAATATTTTTTTTATTATCTGACTGACGGACTAAATAGTTTTTTTTTTTACCCAGTCAACCCAATTAATAAATACCTTAATCGAGGCAATACCGAGTTATAAAATTTAATTTATTCCAATGGCCGCAGCAACAGTGTTGTAGAATCAAATAAAAGAAGCTCTCGTTATTGATGTTTCGAAGCTCCGAGGCTTCTTGCTCTAAGAATACATTGTATCCACAATTTAAGTATTGCCCGAAGCACATTATCTGCTAACAGTAACAAATCAACCTGTTCTATACGCTTTTACTAACTCGAAGATACTATCGTCTATAAAAATATGCAAATATTAAACAATTGTTTACGATAATTACACGACGTATCGTGTACGCATCAGATTCACCTAACTTTCATTATTCGCCTCGACTCGATGAAAGTTCTTGTTGTTGTAATATCGATATGCTAAATGAACTTAGTATATGTATCTGCATATGGTACTGTACTGTCGCGTGTTAAGTGTGAATTTGAATTGTTTTAATGAGTTCTGTTCTGATTGAGTTTGGTCATTTGAATTTTAGTTTTTGTGGTAGTTTAGGGGTTGAGTTGTACGAGTAGTTTTTAAAAAGGCATAAAATATGAGGCCATGGCCATGACGCTATGGGACTACCGTCGTATAGCAAACACCGATAATATTGTTATTTTGGAGTGAAAAACCACTAACAAGAGGATAAATTAGTTACTGCCAATATTTTTTGACATTTTTAGTAAGTAACAATATTTATTATTGTAATGTTAAAGGCGGGACATAGCTGATCGTTCTGTCATAACAACACCTATATTTTGTACCTACCTATATATGATATGATTGATTTATTAGAAGTACCATCAAGTAGCCCTCTTTGAGTATAAACGAAAATCTCGACAATATTATTCTGTAAGATCCAACAAAAAGAACCACATTTATTTATCTACTACAATCAAAACTAAAAAACTCAATCCCCATCCTCAAAACAATCACTTAAGCACACAATAGTACACAAGTTAAATGGAAAGACGTAGACGCACGATAATATTCACAAAGCTGGCGTTTATCGAGAGAGAGGTCTGACTCATGAAGTTCACTTTCACCGTCCCTCCGGCACAAACGTTGTTCAGAGGTCGACGAACACGTCACGGGACATGATGAATATTAACAAAGAACTTGGGAAATACCTTTTATTGACAATTTGCAAGTCTACTTTGAATAATCAACAATTAAGTGAAATATGGAGTGGTCAGCCGGCGTCCGAGAACCAAAAAAAAAATCGAAGACATGTGACATCTACGCACTGGGCCCGTGTGGTGGATTATGGCCCACTCACCCAGCAGTGGGAACATTATAGGCTGATTATGTATGTTATGGAGTGGTTCAGGATTCTGGATGATGGGTGTACTTATGGAAACAGATTTGACTTCTGATTCCTGAAGTTCACTTGGACCTTCAGGAATCGTTGATACAATCGTTGTTCAGTGGTTGATACAATCGTTGTTCAGTGGTTGACGGGACAAGTAACGGGACATGACGGATATTATTTACAAAGAACTTGGCAGGATGCTTTAGACGATCTGAAATTAGCTTATAAACTTTCAGGAGACAGATTTTCAGAATTTAGATATGCACAAATATTCCTTTATTTTAATTGAAAGTTTTAGCGAAAAGTCACAGTACGGTTTTTGAGTTAGATGCCGCAGAAAGCCTATGATTCTACCTATGTATAGTTTCTGTAATTTAATGAATTTATGATTTCGTTTGGAATTCCTGTAATGATTTTAACTAGCTAGAGTTACAAAACTCATGTGGAAATTTTTACCAAAATTTGGCTAATGAGTAATTTTTTCCAATTTCACTAACAATTAAAGGCATTTTACACAATAAAATTATCATGAAGTGGCATAATAACATTGTTTAACTTATAAAGAATCGTGTTTTACGAAATATTCCAGTTACGTCACAAATACAGCCATTGACGGTGCTTAAAAATCAAAAGTTATGTTTGAATATGTCAGATTTTTATTACTTTTTAAGATATTTCAATTTATTTAAACACCCATTCAGGTAGAGCAGTTTTCAAAACAATTTACAGCCCAATAAATGCATTTTATTAAAGAGGTTTGTTAGTAAATCGTTAAAGTTATAATGTCACTTTAAGAACTCCTTAAGTTCCTTATGTGTCACGTCACGGTGCTTGACTTTAATATTCGTTATTTTGTTGTTACAGGTAAGTTCACGCAGCACCCGTGTCCCGGGAAAGCGGTAAGTGCGTATACAAAAGATTTATTTTATTACATAAACTTGATTTACTGTAAAGGATACTGAAAATATAGGTACAGATTATACCAACGAAATGTTATTTAAAAGTATAACATGCATGAAAATGTTTTCCGTTTAGCACGTGGAATAATAAAACAATACAAACAAAATAAACAGTCCGGTCTACCTATTAAACGGCGCTGTGGTTTTATCTGCTTCGTTACCATTTAAATGAACAATTACAAAAGTTGTTTTCTTTTTTCTGTACACCGCAAGGAAAGTAAACAATGTCGAGCGGTTTAATTGTAAAGCGATTAGGGTTGTAAAGTTTTCCGGTGCATCGACGCCACGATAGTCGCGTGGCGCGGCGAGTCGGAGGCGCTCCCACTCAACACTCGCGGCCGCCGCCGGCTCGCACCGCGCTCATTCACTCCAGTCTTCTGCCGACTGTCGCGGCGATAGGACGCGCGCATTTCGCTACTCGCCTCAGATGTTAGTGTACGATTACGACATCGCGTTACAACTCGGACTTTTACCGTGACAGTGAAACGTACTTTCACGAATATGGGTTAAACACCCCTTTAAGCGTGATGAGTCCGGGCGAGCGCGCCGCCCTAGGGCGCCGCGAACCCGCTCGCCCTCAGTATGCCACCACCGCACCGGGTTTCCCGCCGCCCTACTATCCGCCCTATGGCGTTCCGCACCCGAATGCATGGCTCGGCGCCCCCCTCATATCGATGGCGGGACGAGCACCACCACAGACCCGGAACACACCAGTGTCCAAGTTAGCTATGCACGCACAAGGAGCACCCCTCATCATACAAAATAGGCACGACCGACGAAAGTACAGCACGGCACCAGAGCAGCGCAACCATCGGCCGCTCGCACAAACGGAGCACGTCACTCGAGACCGGTGTGATGCACCCGAGGGAAACAGGCCGCGCAACCAACAGCAAGCGCGATCCACGCGAGGCGGACGTAACAACAACACGGATGCGGTCAGTGTCGCGAGCGATGAAAGTTCCGGCTCGACCAACTCTGAGACTATGTTGCCAAGGATTATCAAACCGCGGAAACGACGCAAAAAGGATAGAAAACCTAATAATATCGCACCGCACGATTTAACAGCGGGTGCTTTGGATCTTGGTGATGTCGATCATTGTGCGGTTTCAGGTTTAACTTCGTCGCACGGCATATATGAAGATACTTACTGTCGAGAAATGTCTTTGCCTTATCGTTTGAATGTAAAAGTGTTAGAGTACCCCGAACCAGTGCCGGAAACGTATCGAGTTTCAGCGTTAGGGGAAGCTTTAGAAGCGACCCGATTTGGTTTAGTCGAGGCCGCTTCACCTGCCGAGTCCGCGGTTAGTTCGTGTCAGTGTCGTCTATGTGACCCTGTGGGACAAATCTGGGATGCCGATTCTATCGCAGATTTGCTCGATGAAAATTCTTGTGGTGACTTCGCGCCTACTAAATTGGAAGAGTCTATGAAAGTGGTTGGACCTCTTGGCAAAAGGGGAGCAGACACGACGTTGCGACGCAGCTGGAGCGATCCTTCATCGAGGGTTCCGGAACGACGAGAGATTAACACCGGCGAAACATATTCCGCCCCTAATCTTTACTCATTGTTCCCACCAACGAGAAGGGCTAGCTCGCCGGAACCTCGCTCTCCCCTTGCTCTAGACATATCCTCTGAGATTGTCACCTCGATGAACGGCCACCGTGACCTGGAAATCAAGTTGTTTTCGACCTCGCCCCCGGCTACGAACTCCGACCGTCGCTCCTTCTTCGCCGATAAAAGTGAAAGTGCTGTGAACAGATGTATCGCGAGCAAAGATCTAAAAGTGAATAGTGCGGTGAATAATAACAACAGAGCCGAATCTAGTGTTAAACAAGATGGCAAAAACAGTGAGGATGTGTCTGATACGGGGTGCTCATCGGCATTCGTAGCCGGCGAGCCCTCGCGCAACATTTGTGATTTAGCCTTAGTTACTGCCTGAGGTACTCGTGTTCGAGTAACGCGATATGTTAAGTGGAACTTTAGTGTTGTCGAGCAGTCCAGGTGGCTCTACGCTCGCCATTTGAGCTGGACTCAAATTGTCTCAGCGAGGCATGCACGGAGCGTCTCACCAAGGCCCACTAAAAATTGAGATCTCCGAATCGGTTTCCTGTAGATTCTATAATTAATTTATTGATAACAATAGCGTAGGAAACTGACGGGGGACTTTATCTGGATAATCGTTGAGGTTTATTATTCGCCGTTTATCATAATTTTGTTGTTAGGCGGAAAAGTCAGATGTGTTCATCAACGTAGAAAGTTTATTTGAAATTATAACGGATGAGTTATTGAAAGTTACTAGTTGTGAGTAGGCGGCGATGTCAAGCAGTTAATGTATGATCGATGGATTCGCGTACAGTTAGTAACTGAACGTGGTTCAGAAATGTTGTGCACGTAGAGTCAAGATCGCAATGATCGATATATTATAAATCAATTGCAATTTAGTGAAACGAGCGGCTGCAGCGATGTTGCGGGCCGGGCGCGCCATAACTCGCCGTGTGCAATTAGCGTTTCACACTACTGACACGGTTCTCGCGCTGCGGCTGCGCGCTCACTATTGCGGTTTCCCGCGGTTTTCACCGCGTGCGCCGTTCCGGGTGGCGCCTCGTGCGCGCACACCGGTTCATACAACTACTGACTTTTTTCATTCCAACTAAGTCTTAGCTCTCCCCGACTATTATGTTTTACATGAATATTTAGTTCACCAAACAAAAACGAACTCAAACCAAAAGGTAACGCCGAGCGCTTATCTAAAAATCTATCGATCCCAATGTTCTTATCAGTATTTTTAATGAAAAACTTTATAAAACAAGCATTCGTCACGATTGAACTATCAAACTAAAGGTATTAAAGTTATTATAATATCGTAAGCGACGAGCACGTTTGACGATTGCATCCATCACGTCCGAGCGTAAAATTCACGAAAGTATCATTATCACAGACGTTGAAGTCATTATCGTCAACACTGTGCATCATCTTATCATTATTTGCACTTCTCATCACGTTTCATCGCCGCGATTGCAAATATTTGTTAGTTTTGAAATTACTATTATTTCCTGCAGTTACGTGACTTAACACGTTCAGTGTCGGGACCCATCCTGGAGGGTTCACTCAAGTCGTATATGGGATGCCGGGAACCCTCGCGAAGGGCTCATTTTAAATGCTACATTTAAATTTAGCCCTCCGCGAGGGCTTCTGGCATCTCATATGAGACTAGGTAAACCCTCCAGGAGGGCTCCTAGCACTGAACGTATTATCTTACTACGTGTGTTGATATCGCGTTTCCACGTTCCTCATAATTACATAACAGGTGCGCTGTAGATAAATTGCCATGATATACTCTTTTTATACCAGTTTGTTATCTGTATTTGTCAAAACTGTACAGAGGCAGGCCTTTTACGAAGTTCAGATGTTTTTACGAGATATGTGACTGTATGAAATAATCACTCCATATCTCTTACAAAAAAATCAGTACTCTAAGTTAGTCAAATATTCTAAAAAGATTGTTTTGCGACAGTGCTTCAGTTACCAATAGGTATTTTATATACGGCACCGACGGTCAAGGTCCACATTAAAGTAGCAGAACATTTTATTATCCGTAATAAAATAAATTAACAACGTGATAGTATTATCATATAATATGTAAGTTGTAAAAAGTATCGTAAAATCCATTGCTAAACGGCGAATTAAAATCTCCCTTTTCCGTATGTCTGTCTGTCTTTATGTTTATGCGAGGGTCCAGCGGAGTAAGTGATGCCAGATAAAGTTCCATAATAATGTAGATAATGTGAATATAACTAAGTTATTCATGGACTGTACGGTTGTTCGCAGTCTCTATCGTTGGGTTTTACACTCTACGGGCTGTTTCTATGTTTTACGTTTTTATTTTTATGTGTGTTTGCTTATATTGCTCGGCGCGTGCGTGGGAACACATGATAAATTGGTTTTTGCTTCACTTTTTTTATCTCTACGACAGACTCTGGCCAAGACGAGGAGTAACATCGCCTTGTCTTCTTTACATTTAGTTTAATGCGTGTGAGCGCTGTCCCCCCGATAGGGTTTTTTATCAGTGTCTTCATTATATTTTGTGCAATATGCAATAATAACCGACCACTATGAAGTTAGGCCTCCTTCATTCAATGTAAACTTTTTATCCAAAAGGAAGGGGGCAATAGCTTCTTTATTACGTGACGATACGTCTAGTGATGTTGCCTTGAAATAAACGATAAGTAATCGGATTAGATAGCCGAAGTTATTATTACGTCTAATATTAAATGTACATGTATATCGAAAACAAATACGCCCATGAGTCTGTTGTTGTGTTGGGATTTATATGGGGCGTGGCAAACGTGGTTGTAAAACTCAACGATACACCTCACTATATTATAAACAAAAATAGGCTATGTCTAACATACTGAGTGAATGCATTTTATACATAAAAAAACCTAGGTTTAATATTTGTTTGTGTATGTTGTGAGGCATGAGTTCGCACACTATTTTTGTACAATAAATTACCATGTCCTGATGTAATAGTGGTTGTTTTATTTCAATTTGAAATGTGTTTCGACATAGTAGTTAGTTATACACGTGTAACGGTCAGTATTTCCTACCTTATCATAATCATAATACCTAGGTCTCGATTTACTTTTTATCGAACCGCGGCATAATATTCTGAATTTTTTGAATATGTGTGTAATTCAAGTGACGTTATTTCACATTATACAAGGATCTACGCAACATTGTATAAGAAAAGTAAAAAAGTTGACCGCGTTACAATACAAAGGCTTGATCATACTTACGAACAACACAATAATGAAGCTATCGATAGTTAAGACGCTGGAGTTAGAAAACTCAAAACATAGTTTGTAAACAAACTGGAGGTGTTTGCGTAACTCTTCAAAGCTACTCTCTATTGTGGTACAACAGCTGGTAGTCGGTTACCAATGTACCATTGTGCTCTCGTTTGCAACGAAAACGGTTTGGGTGCGAATTGTTACCACAAACTAGCCACGTCAGAAATTCATTAGGTAATCACTTGTAAACTTGATGCGAACTTAACCAGGTGTAGATTTGAATGAATAGAAAGCTGTCTTGTAGAATAGATATTGTAGATATATATGCATAGATATTATACCTATTGTGAAAAGATAACTATCTCAGCAATGAGCAAACGTTGAGGTAGGTTTAAAACTTTTGACTCTTAAAACCTTTTTATTCTAAAAATCTATTCGTATTACCGCATCCACACCACAGTGAAGGATAAAAGAATTAGGAAATATTTAGCCATTAAAAGGACAAACCAAAACTGAACTAATTTTTGCATTGTTTAACAAACAGATCCAAAACATAAAATGAAAATTGAATGTCTGTCTTGCCGGGCGACCGATATCATATTGTTTGCGATGTGTCACCAACACATTGTCCATTTGCATTACTTTGTGCATTTAACATGGAACCATTTTCTATACATTTCAATAGAATGGAACATTCACAAGGACGTCGTCTTGGCCAATGTCACGGATGTTCAACTTTTTATGGTTACTGCTCTTTTATTAAACTGCAAAACTTACATTCGGAACACGTGTTTGTTCTACAGTAATAATGTAATATGTTCTAGTGTCTGTGTATGTGTATCTATTGTGGATAATTCTTAGAACTCTTAATACAATACTGAATTCATTATACGCCTCTTTTTTTTGGGTAATCAATTTGGCAACTATATACATCCAACGCAATACATGGATAATGTAGATATAATTCAGTACGCTCGCACTGGAAGTGTTTTTGTTTCAAGATGGACATATTAATCAAGTGTCGCTGTCGTCTTGCTTCACATATTCTTGTCCAGTCTTTAGTTATTTAAAATTTAACCTCTATATCTCCTCGAGACGCTGTCAATCATAGTCTTTAACGCTTGTTATGAAAATTATTAGAGTAAATTTTTTTGCAAGTATTACATTGCAGTTTGTGAAGTGTGAACACGAGTTTCTTGGTTTTATTTGATATTTGGTTGCATGCTTTACGAGTATCGTATCTACAGTCATTCTTATACCTATTGATATTATGTTCGATTTCATAGATTCAGAAGCGGAAATGTTTTTCAGTCGATTTATCCGCATCATGGATTTCTGGTTGTCGCTGAGATATCAATCAATATAAGAGATATCAATTGACCAATTCTAGAGGCAATTTAAAAAAACAGTCATTATTTGCCAAGTCTCCAATATGCAGATCTATCAAAGAATGATCTAGCAATCCGAAGCTTTGAACTATATCCAATGCAGATTGTTTACGCATCTCGTAATCCACGAATCTGGAGCACAACTTCAGTTGATCTCGTAAATCTCGGTGTGCTATCGTACATTCAGTTATTTGTTTACGCAACTTCACATATCACGCGTTATTACCACGCATTACTGTTTCTGCGCGGACATTATTACGGCTTTATTGCCAGTTGTGACACTTGCGACAAGGCACAGCTTTGCAATACTTGTATTATGTGAGACTACTGCGGATATTGTCATATTTATTGCCAACTTAGGTTCCGCTCTCTGACCTTTTTGAGAATGTTGGTGGAATTTGGCTCAGTTCTACTTGGAATATTTGGTTGTAAATGTTGAAATTGGCTAAAGAAAATGCAATGTGAATTCTCTTTTACATCATTGAAGTAGTCGGTCTACTGCCCTTAACTAAATGTCTTACGATTAAAATTGCAAAACTCAAAAATCAAGCTTATTATACGGACAAAAACGTTCACGGACGTTCAAACAATTTATACGATACGACATTTCCTTTCGCTAACAAATTGCTAGACCACTTCATTACATATTCACATGACCAAAATAATTATCTCAAAGGCCGATTGTAAAGGGAATCATTTATGTCGACATCCAACACACATGGAAAAGTGTAGAATAATTTAAATCAAGCAACTCTGTTCAGTCACACAATACAATGGCGCACGTGGCGGGTGACCTTGCCTCGCTCGGCTATAGAAATCGCCACTTGTATATTATTTCTCGACAATGTAAGGTAAACATAACACCATGTAGTCAATTGTAGACAATGTTACGCGTAATAGCCGTGGAACATACGATGGTTGGTTCTGCGCTGTTGCCTGTCGTGTAAGGGATTTGCGAATGCTTTATGGCCTGTAATGTTATGTTATGGCTTTATTTTCTATTAGGGCTTGCGCCCGCGCACGAGTTTGGCTTTTGAACGATGGATTTGTAAAAATGCATCTATACTATGTTCGATTTTGTTAGATTCATCGACTATACTTTTAATCTATCATTTGACTGACATTGAAGTCCAATTTAGCCAAGAAACATAGTTAATAATCTGTCGCAGAGCCTGCTCCGTGCTCCTATAAATAATGGTACAGCAGTTTCACAGATATTTCTAGAGGTTGTCTTATACCTGTAAAATTGGAACTACATCACATCTGCCAATTCTGAAATATGCTAGAAATAATTGGCTTCCTCGACCACTCTTCGTTATTGGATGAGTTGTTTGTGCCCGAATCATAATCAGTGTTCACAGCTATTAAATATGCATTACACTTGCTGATTGTTTCCGTTGATTCTCGTCATATACCAATTAGTAAGAATTCTGTTGCAGTTTCCAGATTATTCAAAATTATATGTAAAATCATCAATATTTTAGGTAGATCCACCAAACTTCCATCAAGTATTTTGGAACTGCATTTTTTAACTGTGAATATGTTTACTCAAGTGTGCCGATTGTAATAAGTATTGACGTTGTCGATATGTTTGCTGTTATTAAAGATGAGTTAATGGAAATATGACAGCTGATTTCTGTTTACCCCCGCCAAATAATGCTGTAGAAGATATAATACAACTCTAATATATCCAGGAAGTTGGCGCAGAAGATTCAGCAGTCGTATATTAAATTTACGAAGTAGTTCCTAGACTTTTCGCAACATTGTACCGTAGAAAGTTTAGTGTTGTATTACATTTTACACTTAAAATGGGATCGTAAACCGCATAGCTGTCAACGCCCTATCTATGCGGCACGTAGTTGCACAGGGCTAGTTTTCTTCGCTTGCGACAGGAGGCGGGGTAGAAAGCCGACTGGCTTCCGTTCGGAAGTTTCGCGCGGCTTTCACTCGCCACCCGGCGAGATATGACGCCTTACCGCACCGCACCGGATAAATATTATATTGAGCTTGAGCAGATTCGATCTGCACTATGTAGAAAACTGACTTCCTTTCCATAGAAAATATCGTTGTCATGGGAAAGGAGATCGACGCCTTTATATTACTGGCGATAGTGAAAGATTTATAGCCAGTAATTTGTTTATGTTCATTATTATTCTTCATAAACGAGTTAGTAAAAAAATATTTGTTATATATATCTCCTGTTTTTTTTTTTTGTAGGATGGTCAGAATCTCAGGCGGTACCATTAATTTTTATTAACAAAAACTCAAATTAAATGTCTAAACGAAGTAATTTATCAAACTTTATTCCAAGTTTCGGAGGAGGTACTCTCTCTCCTGTTTCTAAATGGTTTAATTCACTACACTTTCTTAACGCTGAGAAACAGTAGGAATTTTACTTTGTAGTAATTCGTTACTTTTGAGTTGTAACTTGCTGTTCACCAGTCCACTACAACTACCTTCAGTCGTTTTAAAGCGAGTATTTGGGTAGTTGAACATGAATCAAGCCTAAACGCTGAACAAAATTAAAGTTGATTTCAATGTTTTTGTTTTTGCACAGTGCTAATGAACCTTTTTACCACAAAAAAGAAACAATGAGCGATCCTCATTTGTTCACACGCCGAGACATATTTGAAGACAAACGACTATCCGATGAACAATTTAATTTCAAAGATGTACTGGATGCTGCAGTTGGGTCGACGTACTGCCTGAGGATCGTGCGAATCATTGTTATGTGTGAAATAAAAAAGGCATTTTTTCTTATGACCGTACACGTACGATTTGTATCGGCGCAGTGTTAAATCGCATGTCTTCACGCGATTAATGTTAAATGTTCAATGATTTATGTTACGGTGAAAATTAAAATCCATTTTGGTTCCACGTAACGCGCCAGTTCAGAAGGCTGGCTCGTTTAAGCTGTGTAATTGTAATTTAATAAAATACTTTATTTGTTCACTGATATGAAGTATTAGGTGATGTATATATTTTTTTTCAATTGGATACTAATTAAACGCACCGCAATCTTTTTATCTTTTAAATCTTCAAACTCACAGATTTAACTTTAATAGACTCCATATTATATCGAGTTCCAATAAAAAATGAAAGGAACCGAGTGCTCCAAATAATTATAGTGCAAATTGTGGATGACCGTCAAGTCAAATAAGATCCTTGGATGATGTGCAAATGTATTGTGTCTGATTATATATTGCACCTCTGCCGTTTATTAACGATTCCGTTTAGTCATCTAATGAAGTATTCAGGGCTGAACGTCATGCTGTCTCGACGCATGCACCTCGGTCCGGTTTTAATAACAAATCATCTTTACCATTGTGTACGGATTATAGAGAATTACACGCTGATTTCCATTACCATTCCTTAGTATGTCGTTTTATTTCGAAACGTTACAACATGATCGTAATATCTGATTTATTCATAACGTTCTTTCTCACCATAACAACAACATTTCTGAGTGTTTCTTATTCGATCTGTTTGTCTGTCTTTCTTTAGATAAAGTATTTATTTTATCTACGAAAATAAGCGATATAAATCGTTGAACCAAAATGTATTTCGTCTTCTGTAGTTTTTATCTTAAGAACATCGATTAACAGAACATTCAACCAGCCTTTTTTAAACCGATGTAGGTACCTACAGTGAATTCGTCGTTATTCATAAAAACATTTAATTTCAAGATGTATTCGATTCAGTGTTTGTCCATATTTTCTTTGTATTTTAAAGTTCCGTGGGTTCCCCATTTTAATTAAGAAATAATTAAATTCAACCACACTGTAAAAACAGTTTCTGCCTTGTTCGTTTTGGTATGATCACTTCCTCGAATCGCGAGATGTATCTGCATGCTCATGAAAGTTTATCTCTACAAGCCCACGCTAAGGAAGAAGCGAATAATATCGCTATAAATATATATGAAAGTAAACCGTTACAATATAAAGCTGGCGTAGCAAATAAAGTTTCATTTGTGTAAGTCTGCGACGGGCGCGGTGCTCGGCGAGGCTCGATGGTGTGATTTCATAATTTTCTCCTGGCAGTTTTCTATGGGCGCGAGCCGATAAAGCTGTTCGAGACGCAAGAGAAAGCCGATATAGTGTTGCGTTTCCCGATGTTCTTGCACTTAGCTCGAGTGTGCTAAGCGATGAGCGAATAGTGTTCATGAATTAATTAACACTAAAATCCAACTACCGTTTTTTCTGTATTCTTCGGTAATTAACACTGAGGCATATTGCTCACCACCCGAATGTATTACAGCTTTCCCGTATGGCAGTAAATAAGGTTAAAGTCTATAAAAGGATAATGATAATGATGCATGATATAGGTAATACCTAAATCCTATAAACAGCAGAATTCAAAAGATACAGCACAGCATGCACATCAAAGGGTCCTCAATTCACTTTGATCACTTGATGAATGTGAATTGTGAAAGCCAATGAATAGGAAACACGACTTTTTTCTCTTCATTGCGATGAACTGTAAAGCGTTTAACATTTTTTTATTAAAGGGAAGTGTAATCAAGAATGAATTTCACTACTTACTGGTTTTATTTTAACACCTTCTATCTTCACGGTTGTATTGAGCCACTATGTATGAGAATACAAACTGGTATAAAGATATTTATTTACTTATAACGTATCTCCATGGGAGAAGGACTCTTTTTCTTTACCTCTTTAAAAAAATATATAGGTAAGGTCGGCAATTTATTTGACAGTATCGGATAATCAACAACTTATCCTATCGGAATCCACTGCTGGAGCACTTCACTTTCAGATAAATTTAGATTACATCTACGGCAGTGACCTGAATCCAGAATAAAAAACCTTTTTAAACTTGGTTCCTTTGAGACGCCTGAATCAAACTCTTTTTTTGGTCCTTCGGGACGCATCTCTGAGACACAAACGCTGTCAGTTTGCGTCATGCGTCGTCAACCATACTCGTACGCACCAGTCTCAGGGCGATACACGAGCGGTGAGAAAGTTGTTCAGCTGCTCTCTCAACGCGATTGATTCTGTCTCGCGTGCGCGCAACTGCAGATGCCTCCGGGATCGCTGCGTCTGCGTCACCTCTATGCGATCAGTCAGTGAGCTTTCCCTCTACCTACAGACTGCTCAACTACCTACCTACCAAATATTCATTTCGTAGCCTTATTTCCATGTCTGATCTCTTTTTATCAGTTCTTCGGTTGAAGTTTTTTTGGGGCAAAAGTAAACGAAATCGATGCTCAATTTGAATGTTGAGTGGTTTAGTTTTGTTGAATCTGAAATGTAAATTGTATTCTATGATTTCTGTTTTCTTTTAGTCGAGAATTCGCCTAGCTTTCTTTATTTTTAACCTTTAGGACAGATCAGATCGTCTGAAGAAATTTCCGTTTCGAAACACTAAAAAGTAATTACTTACTTAAAGAACCACAAATATTTCTACGTCGGTATTATTTACAGGAGAATTTTATCACGGCTCCACTAAAACGAATATCAAATAGTTGGAAGGCAAGGACAGATAAGACCGGAGCTTTATGAAACCGTTCCGAGATTACGTCGGTATCATCGTAAGACACAACACGCGATAAAAGATCCTGAGAGGTCACCGTTATCTTCTTCCTTATTTGATCGAGCGCGGCTTTCATACGTTACAGGAACGTAAGTGCCTGATTAAGCACTTTAGAAACGATTGGCCTTGAGACGTTAAGTGTTTGAGGTCATTTGAGATTTAGATGAGGGACTCTCATAGATACAACACGTCTATATTGAATGATAGCATAGAATGGTTGAGGTTGTTCATGGTAATAGCAATTGTATCATTAACAACAAAAAAAAAACAGCGTATATATACCATTATGATGACGACAATTCAAAAGTGCCTGTAATTGGTTTATTAGAAATAATTGCTTTGAGTTTGAGTTTGAGAATCTACTTAGCTTCAGACTTTAAACAGTAACTGATTGATTGCCAAAAGCACCACACGAGTGCTATAGATAAACTAGCGATGCATCTATGGAAAATACACTATGTCTTATTACCATTACATAAATTAAACATCCTAATAATACATTCTAAAAGCAATTATGTTCATTGTTACATTGCACATATTAAAATAAATCAACGTCGCGACGAAAGAGTTGATTGAATAATTATGTTTTATCAAAAGGACGTCATTATTCAACAAGTAACAAATTGAGAAAGATGAGTTGAGTACAGGAATAGATTCGGTTTGGCTCGTGGTTCCTATTGAGGACACGTGACTTTGCAGGAGAGGTACCCAACACGTGGGGGCTCGAGGACGCGTGATTTCTATTTAGGTACAGTTTGTAGAAAGTTTAGAATGTTTCACTTAAATAGAGAAAGACAATGAGGTTTCTAAAAAGGACTATTCCAAGATTAGATATATTTCCCGCAAGTTAGTTGAGGTTTTTAGAATAGAAACGTAATTTGGTATATACTATTATTATTATTATTCATTTATTTCAGAATCAATAATATTCCATACATTGTTAGTAAATCATACTTATTACTATGTTAGTATATTATTATTGAATGTCAACATTATTAATTATACATTATCATACTTTATTTTACATTAAAAAGGACCCCTCCAGATCCGTGAACGATATTCCAGTGCCTCACAACCGGACAATCAACCCTTTCCAATATGGTATTCAGAAGGCTGTTGGTCCTGCCCCGCACGCGGCGCATCAGGGAGGTCCCATTAAAATAGATGGACAAATTTTAACACAGCGTTCAGTACGTCTAACCAAAGATATCCAAGCAAAAAAAAAAAACACGAATTAAAGTGATTTTATTTTGACGTAAAATAATAAATGGCATTGGATATACAACATTTTTCGTGTATTTTCGTTAGATGATTTATTTTTCTTGTAAGTATCTATTGCATTTTTCTTATATTTTTTTTACCATTGTCCTTATTTTGGTGGTCTGAATGATTTCTAAAATCTTGTCCACCTATTTTAATGGGACCTTATATATGAATACACTGAACCTACCTATTACTACTACTTATCTTACTATTCATGAAACAAAAAAACAAATGTTTATAAGACAGGTGTATACGGTAGACAAATAGAAAAAATCTTGAAAGCGTTTGCGTTGATAGCTTTTGTAAGAACGAGTAAAATGTTTGCATAAAAAATATCAGTAGCCAATTTTACGTTCCGCTGAATGGCTCTATCAACAACTACGTTGACGACTTTCTAAGATTATGACAAGTGTGAATGAGATGTTTTAATTGAATTGCCTTCAGCGTTGCGTGTGCGACCTACAAACGCATGCCTTGACGTATAATAAACTTTGCATCCAATTGCTTCCTTCCATGTATATTTAATAACGCATCGTCGGGAATTATTCGAATTATAATTAAATGCCTTAGCAGAAGAACCTTCGTGCAAGTTATCTCTAAGAGAAAATTATGTATCGCTATGTTAGAGTCGTACCTACGTAGGTATACTGCGAAGTTTAGAGAAAGTTACTTACCGTCGAATACATATCCTTATTTATAGACAAGATTTCCTTCTTCGGTTTTAATTTCATTAGCGTTACTGCAATCAAATTACGTATCCTGTTTTTAAAATGGATAAATTCTGATCTTGTCCTCTGCAAAATTTTCAACTAGAAAGGTTATCTTTTCTATTTTCACATTCTTTTTTGGTTTCCGTACCTGAAGAGTACTAAACGTTACCCTATTACTAAGCCTTTGCTCTGCGTCCGTCCGTCCGTCTGTCCGTCCGTCTGTCTGTCTGTCTGTCTGTCAGCAGTCAGACATTAAAATTTTCAGATTGTGTATTTCTATTGCCTCTAATAACAACAAATAATAAAAATAAAATGAAGAGAGAGAGATGAGAGTTTCGGCATTTTTTGCTAAATATTTTACGGTGATACGGAAAACTTGTGTGCGAGTCCGACTCGCACTTGGCCGGTTATTATTTTACAGCTTTTCTAGTCGTAAATTGGAAATCGATTTATAGTTATCCATGAAATAACAGCTAAACATTAGCAATAACACTACATTATAAAATTATCATACAACTGTAGTGTGTACACAGTAATAAAAAGTAATACTTGTGGTTGTGGCGTACGAGCAAAAGCTATCTATGATATTGTAGATAGTGAGCATTTGTTATAAACATAAGTACCTATATAATGTAGTCGTGTTGCGGGAAAGTCCACCGATGCGTGTGGAAGGTCGGATCGTTTACCCCGCAACGTGATATCATATACGTTACGTAACAGTTCAATGCCTACAGTTAGATAACGGAAATTCAAACCCTAAACATAATGAATTTTGGGACGAGTTTCGATCGCTCCGTCTCGGGGTGATTTCATCCGTATATTGAACTGTGCGTGTAATGAAAGCTTTTCGTAATACCCATAAAGTGAGCACACAATCTTATCGCTGTTGTGTCAATAAGTTAGTATATTTTCTATGTTTTTGAATAGATACTTTTATGTATATCATATAAAAAAGTCAGACAGCTATTTTTCAAACGAAAGAGCCGCTATGTATGTACATAGCGGCTCTTTCGTTTGAAAAATAGCTGTCTGACTTTTTTATATGATCAGAATCAAAACACGCTCGTAAATGTCAATGTAGGTGAGTAATGTGAT
The DNA here is from genome assembly GCA_949128155.2 of Xanthia icteritia. NCBI lineage: Eukaryota > Metazoa > Arthropoda > Insecta > Lepidoptera > Noctuidae > Xanthia > Xanthia icteritia. The sequence goes on along the minus strand of OX421942.2, from coordinate 4,659,689 downwards.
GATACGCGCCGTTCAGGTCGAGCCAGTATGTCTAGGTTAGTAACTGCTGTCCCATTTACCTAAGTAACGACTTTGGAGCTTTGGGTGTAGACAAATCTGGACCACTGTTATAAAAACTCAATAGTCACAAAACTTTATTGGGATTTTTGTCACGACAACCTCGTTCCCGAAACAACGCGAGCTTGTATTTTACGACACTGAGCGCGGTCAGATTTTATTGGCTGAACCAAAATTGAGACATTTTTAGGTAATAACTTTAAAAATACTTTGTTGGCATGTATTTCTGAAGCATTTCTAAGTAACAGACGGAAGTTCGACTTGAAGTCACGTACCTATTCGACTTAAACATTGTTGTTTCTTTTGGAAAACGATTCATCAATTCGATATGAAATGAGCACCCATAAAATATATTTTACCAATAAAATCACTTCGAAGTGGCGCCTCGTTTAACTTAGGCGATAAAGGCGACCAATATTAAAAAAAAAATGGTCTGGTATATTTTTTTAGATAGCATTGGCGCTTTGTGGTCAAACGGGTTTCTGTGCAGTGTACGCATTAGTGAAACCACAGCCGGTAGCGATTTCGTACTGATCGACCTCGCACTAAAACTAGATTTATCGCTCGTTACTGGCAACTAAAATATTTGTTATGAACGCTCGAACTAAATAATACCAACGTTACCAACCCTCGGTTCCACGCTGAGAAATTTATAGAGTAAAAGCACAGAAAATCTATTTTTGTGCACCACGTGCAGAAATTTTTCATGATTGCACACACGTGATATGTTCAATCCTTTGTAACTACGTTCCAAATGTACAACTCATATTTGGAGAAGGAATATTTGAGTTCAGCAATTTTGTTAAAGTTTGAAAAGAAGGCGTTTATCAGCAAAAAGATTCAGAAAATGAACAAAATAAAAGGAGTCAGTATGTCGGAAGAAAAGGAGACAGAAAAAAGGCTCTAATGGCAGAAGTCTGTAGCATAACAACGGTACATAAAAGTGGGTGTTGATAGTAGTTTCCATTACGTGTTCTGATATTTTTTGTTTGAGTTTTTCTCTCCTTGTGTTCTTTCTTCATTTTCTTTAGAGCTTTAATATTCCTGCGCCCCAGTTATACGTTTAGACATATACTTGTACAGTTACGATAGTGTCCTGACTTCATGTTTGATGAAATTATGAGTCTCATATAAGGTCCCATTATGAACATAGTTTTAGAAATCATTCAGGCCACCAAAATAAGAACAATGGTAAAAAAATAATAAGAGATACTTACAAGAAAATAAATCAGCTAACGAAAATATACTAAAAATGTTGGTTACCCCATGCCAAAATAAAATCACTTTAATCTGTGTTTTTTTTTGCTTGGATATGTTTGGTTAGACGTACTGAACGCTGTGTTAAAATTTGTCCATCTATTTAAATGGGACCTTGTATAATATGTAAGTATATGCCATCAGACGATTCAATATTTGAAATCATATTTCTGTAGGTAGTTCGTTTTAATTAGTAGTCGATCAAATTAAGCTTATATACAAGTTTCTAAACCTTAACCCATAAACTAGAAAAAATAAAATTTGCCAAGGTTGAAAAACTCCATCAAGATATTCTTTTTAATTGTTTTAGCTTCAGAATCAGATAAGCATTCACGTCTTTCAAACTTGCCTTAGCTTTAAGTATGCATCTTGCGTATTAATGTAGGCAAGCATAAACTAATAAAAAGGATTGTAAATACATTTCATACGACTGTATTCGAAATCATGGCAATAAATACTCGATTAAAAGTACGGTCATATAAATAAAGACAATTGTTCATTCAGATGCCCGAGGATGACCAAGATAATTAATTTATCTAGATGATTTCACCATTTAAATGCTCATCTAGATCGTTCGATTGCTTTTTATTTATTAACATATAAACTACTAACGATTATTTATCGCACTCTTTACGCAGTACGAGATAATATATGAAAGTAGTTGATAAAGTTTAATTTGTTCAATTAAAGAGTTTTATCTCGTAATAGCTGTTAGGAAAGGATGTGCACTATTAATTTGAATTATTTGATGTTAATCAAGCAGAGCGTTGGCTACTGATTACTCGAGGAATTCATACGAATACAGAAATTCTTTCTAAATTAACCGGAGATACCGTGTTAGTTTCTCACGTTTGTCAGCTTTCACAATTTATTCCAGTTTTATCTCTGTTACAACATTTTCAATTCGTCTGCATGTCGGTACTAGACTAATGAGACAACATTACTTGTAATACTAGCTTTTGCTCGCGGCTTCGCCCGCGTGTATGTCGCAAAATATCCCACGGGAACGTACTACTGGGATTACATACCTACTAGCAGAGGAAAAGGTCATTGACTCCTACCGCTGCGCCAGCGTAGCCGTCGACCATAATTATTTTGTTACGCGTAATTTTGAATCTGTGATATCTTTTAAAATATTCATTTAAATGATGATGATTTCAAGGCGTATTTTTCTCTAAATTAAATGCCCAATTTAAATAACATATTTTATTGGATAATGATTAATATAATACCGGTCAAAATAGCTTCGGAAATAACAATGAAATTTTTATCAAATTCTAAAAGATAATAATGGTTACTGTGGGTTATTCTAGACATATGCCATCGCGGACTTTTTTGTTGAACTTTTTAAGATGAACCAGAATGGTTCATCTTAAAAAGTTCAACAAGGTAGAACATAGTCTGTTTGTATGTATCTTTTACGATTTACGCGGCGCACGCCAGTAAATCTCCCAGGTGGCATGATTTTTTCCGACATCTTCAACAATAATCGTCATATTTCAGCCAATTTACACAAAACCTTGATGAAATTACCTATACGAAAACCTTCCGCATGAAACACTCCGTCCATTGGTGAAAATCGTTTGAAAATCCGTTTGGTAGTTTTTGAGTTTATCGCGTTCAGACACACAAACAGACAGACGCGGCAGGGGGCTTTGTTTTATAATATGTAGAAGGATGTATTAAGTAAATTCTGTCGCTGTATTTCGGTGTATCTAAAAGACCCTAATTATAAAGAAGGTTTTAAAGGTCTTCTTTACCTTTACACCGCCAACGGCAGTCTGCTGTTTTACGAATACCAACAATCCACAATGCTCCTACCCTTACTTATATCCATTTATTTGGGGTCTGCGCAGTGTCTTTTTCTTCTATACATCTATCTCTATTAACCGTCAGTCATCCCCCTTTCTAGCCTTATAATTTTTGGTTTTCCCCTGCTCTTACAGCCATCCATTTGCATATACAAAACTTTCCTCGCGACATGTTTCTCACTTCTCTGCATCACGTGCCTAATAGCGTACCAACAATTAACGCATTACATCATATCATATTAAACGCCGTATACCATCAAAAAATCAATGTAATACGCGTTTTACAGTGACAAATCGGAGCGTGCAGTGGCGTGACTCGTCATAATTTAGTTGTTGCCGAGGGGTTGTTGGTGACCCCGGTGATATCTCCGACGGCAACACACGGCAGCCATGTCATGTAGGTGTTCCTACCGAATTTGTCTACTTTGTACGACTTTTATAACTGTAGGAGTGTAAACCAACTCGAGGGGCAGCCGCGTTCGCGTCCCTGAAATGGTTCAGGTTGAATAATAAAATCTGAGGCGTGTCAAGGTTTTTGGCACTTGTGTATACCTGAGTTGTAGTACACATTTTTTCATACATCCCGTTTTGTACGTGCTATTTTTGTCAATGCCTAGTTTTTGTATGAAACAAGACTTGGTTAAATAGATGTTTATTGATATCTCTTAGAACACTGAAGTAGGGGTCACCGCCTTCGTCCTAGACTGTAAGGATAACATGTCATTTCATCCTGGCAATAGCACTCACTTCGTCGGTAAACACTTATAGAAATATTGCCAGATTTATCAAAAAGATCAAATTGTACTATGTAGTGACATACGTGACTGTTTGTTACCATTGTTGTGTTGTTCGCACTTAAATCATGCGTGATCGGATGAAAGTACGATTGTGGCGTTATCTCGCATCTTCCCACGGGCGACGCGCGACGGACGGCCTGAACCGCTCTATTGTTTCTTGTTGATATTATATCGAAAGAAACTACCAACAAAACAATACTAATAGGATGGATCTATTACAACGATAACAGTGCCATGTTATACATCATTCATGACTTTTTGTTAAAACCCCTCCTATAAAAACAACAAATCATTTAGGGCCCTTTAAAACACAGCTTGAATAATAATATAAATGCTGTTAATGATGTTGGCGAAAATCACAGAATGTATTCAACAAAAAAGCGGCACGTCAAATGCCGCAAATTAATTGTACATAATCAATCAGAAAGTCTTGTGAGGCAATCGCTCGTCGTCGCGCCAAATAAAGAAGTCTTACAATACACGCTTCATTTAATAAATCAGCTATTTAATTCGACCATCAAAATTCGACAGGTAATCCTTTGAATTCGTTGGTGCGTGATAATGCCGTACGCCAAGCGCCAAGGGTCCAAACCTTTTTTCGTCTTCGGCCACATTCGAAGCATAACATCGATTAAAATTCCACGGCGCGATCCTCCATTTTTGGGAGTTGACATATTTCTTAAGCGTTGACTGGTTGTTTTTTACGGTAAATGTACTTGTGAACATATACAGTTTTGTGTCGCAATATCCCATATACCATACGCAACGCGTGACCGCCGGACGCTTATAATGAACGCGTCAGGTTAATAACCCACACAGTACATAAGGTCCGGGAGATTCCTAACATAATAAAGTTGTCATTATATCGCCATGTCCTCTTTAATTATGCCTGTGGTAGCTATGTCCATCGTGAAATGTTGTGCCAGGCAATAGGTAGGTACAAACTTTACTGGCAGCTTCTAGGAAATTTTCGGATTCTCAAGACGAAATTGCTATTCCGTTCAGGTTATCGGCACATCCCATCTGACACCTCGGGCGGCACAAAGGCGTGACGTGAGAAGCGACACTCCCGTCTAATATATTGTGCAGTATGGCCGGCAGCATCAATTGCATTTCGATTCCCCTGAATTTCCCGCAATAACCGGAGCTCTTTTCAATTGCCCGTACGTGTTCAGAACGCGTGCCGCCAACCACAGCTATCGACGTATCTTTGCCCACAATTTCAATAAAACCCTGTGTTCATCACATCATTTCGTTGAGGTGTGCGGTTGGCGCTCAAGTTTTATGCTGACCAAAATTGAGAGTACCAAATCGATCACGAGCATGTAACTAAGTATATGTCTATATCACGTTATAGCACGGCAAACAACGTTTCTCAACGTTACCGCAAGGGCCAATTTCAGAGCCGAGCCTTCCGAGCCACCCACCGGAGTCGGCCTGATTGATTGCTAATGACTATTGTTACGCTGTTACGCAACCCCTCGGGCGAGCCGTCCGAACTGACACCGTACATGACGGCTAACATTACTTCCATACTTTTGCGTCTCATGGATGGACTAAACCGTTTATTTGCGGACAACAATAAACTGATATGTTCGCCTTCGGGAAATCGACGTATCAGTGATACCGGACACACACTGGACTGATCGAAGCCCTGTAATAATCGACGATATTCACCTCCTCAGGCCAAGCAATTTGAAATGACATCAGTCTATGATTGCACTATATTTTCATTCTCTTGCCATATAATCTGGCGCAAGGTTCTATACAAATATAAAGATGTATTTGCCGTGGGCTGTAATTGCTATCCAGTGGACCTGATTGATTGTTAATGGATATTGTTACGTGATCGCCTCTATTGGGAAGATAATGCCTGTACATAGAGGTCCGTGCCCCATCTGCTTGATTGATTTGACCGTATGAGGTTTCTCTCATAAGTGCCTTGCTGTTTGCGAGTTAATACGAGGTTTGCTCGGACGAAAACATCTAAAGCTCTGGCTTGCAATTATGTTTCATTATAGTATTCTTAGCAGTTAAGTTACTGCTAATGAAAAGTCGACGGAGTAGTTAATGTTATTATTTGCCGTGAGGGTTGCTGTTTAACGGCGTGCCGCAAATTAAATGAATATAATTTTATTTAAATTCGACAGACAGACTTAAAATTCTGTAGTATTAATAATGCTTGCGACAATCGTTGCGTGTGGTGTATACCCTGATTCGCCAGCAATTCGTGACGCGCGATAATCGATCCGCGAGCATCGCAAACTAGCGAGTTGCGATGCCCAGCGACCCGGCAGACCTCGATCTGAATCAGCACGCGGCCGATTCAGCGAACAGTACAATCTGAACAAGTTGGAAACGCACAACACGGCCAACGACGCCAGAGCAACACACCGGCCAACCGGCCTCGGTCGATTACCATCGCGACGCTGCATCGCCGCACTCCCATTATGGCCTTTTACGTCGCGATTGTATCAATTGTGACGTCGATTATCGAAAACGCGCCGAGGTCAGTTCTCACAAAAAATTCTTTGAATCCATTCATGTGTTAAAAGGGTATGTCGTTTTTTATCGATAGTCGAAGTAGATACGGACGAACATAAATATTCAGCAGGATATCGTTTAAATTGTATGCTCTTAAACATCTTTTATCTGAAGGTGATCAGTAAAGTTACGTAGTGGGTAAACAAAGGCAGCAGGGTCAGGGCAGACTGCCGGGGGCGATGTGCGGCTTGATTTATGAGTGCTCGATACCGGAGCCCTTCCGCGGTGTCCGTTGACGGTAACCGCACGGATCTCGATGGGCCCTTTAAAACCACCAGTAAATCCCTACTTAATACTATCGACGTCCGGAGAAGGGGTTGCGATTATTTTGTGTATATTCATGCATCGTGTTACCGGTTTCATCAGGTTTCCACTTTATACCTGCTACACCTTAATGTCAAGACTCCCAGAGTCATAGTAATGGATGTGCTTGTCAAGGGAGGGTGGCATATTTGTACCGTAATTCACAGTTCCACACAATGAGATATGAGTGGTATTACGATCTGATTATGTGCCATTATCGTACGTAGTGTTCAGTTGTAAAATTGATGGCTAGACACGAGATACGCAGCTACTATCAAAGAAAAATACACCATTCGAGACCTGTACTTACACAACGAGGGAATCCAGGCCGTTCCCTGCCATTAACGCATTAATTTTCATCTTAGCAAGAAGTTCTGCGGTCGTATTGGAAAATAGTAGTCGGTGAAATTGGAGCAAAGTTAAATGACTGATACCAGTGCGATCGAACATGTTCTTTGACCACTACAGGGCGCTGCGGTTTCTACTCGGTCGGTAACATAAGTAGCCCAGGACGGAATTAATTATCGACGGGTAGAAGTGCTCAACGGTTTCTTGTGTAAAACGAGACGAGACGCACCATGGGAAAAAGGTTAACTGCATATGCATAGGTACATTGTGGACAAGGTGAAATTTCCGACTTGTACGAATGTCCGAAAGTCTTTTAACTTTTATGGCGTCGCATAGGGCCCATGAAACTTTCTATAAGTACTCCATAGTATAAAACGATCTGGTGTCTTTATAAATATTATAGAGTAAATAAAGGTGCATACTATTGAAAACGAGTCATAGTTTTAATAGTATTTTTAACGATAAACTTTATGGTGTAATACATCACGATGGTATAACATCGGTGTAGGGTATCTTAGTAATTGGATACACTTATCGTGGCGGCCGCGGGCGGGTCTGTCCCCGTCTACCGCGTGGATTTATCGCCGCAGCAAATCATTGCGTTCATATCACTCGGCTTTAGCTTCCCTTCAGCGAAACCTTTACAAACCGCTAAACTTCCATTAGCCTAACTTCCGAATCTTCTTCAACTTATAATGTCCCCAAAAGACGAAGACAGGAAAAGTTATTGCCAAATGTAATATAAATTCGGATACTTCCGCGAATCTGCCATTCTGCCGAAAATATATATGAAAGTGGTAGACTCGGAAGTCTAGTCTACTTCATTAATACTAAAAAAAAATAACATAAATAATGTTAACCTCAGAGGAATGCTACATAAGTTTTAGTTGTTTTTGTTTATTATATCGTTAACTCTTCCATTTACATAGGTATTTGGAGAACCGATAACCCGACGAGATAAACAACAATCTTAATTTTTGTTTTTAACAACCAGAAACTGTGTTATTCGATTGCGTCACAGTTCCAAGAAACTTTACTGGAATGAATAAAAGCTAGCTTGTGGTCCTGATTGCCACACCTTATAAATTGTTCGTCTAAAAAACCTCTCAGTACGTCGCCGACTAAATAACGAACGCGGTCATTAAGTCCTCCATTGAATTTATCACTGCCACAAATTATCAAGGTAAAAACGACATTGTAAAAAAGTTTATTTACTGTTTATACTTCTGAGGTTATAGCACTGGCAACACCCTCTTTTTGGGGTTAACAGCTATTGGTACCGAAACTAAAGAAAAGTATTAAGTAGGAATAGGTGCAGACGAATAAATTGTATGCTCCTTTTAAATAATCGTCGTACTTTTTATCGACGAGGGATCCACTCATTGAACTGTATTTGAATTAACATGTGAGTTCGACCGAATCGCAATGTTTGTCGTTGTATTATCTCCCATCGGATTCGTCAATGTCAGCTCGATAAACGATTCTACTAAATCGGCAATGCATTATCCTTTGTGTGGCTTAGCCGCTAAAACTGTTCGTGATAAATGAGACACGTCTAACGTGAGACAATAAATCAGTTTCTTCAACCGGCAAATGCTCTCGCGTCAATTCCTTACTTTTCCCTGTAGCTTTTCGTCTATCTCATTTCCATCGATGTCCAATTTTACCAGCTAATACTTTGACGATTGTTTTACCAGCATTGGACGTAGAACAACACGCTTTGGACGTGTTCATACGCTCGGTGCATTGTAACAGCAGTTCTACAGCTGGGATCCTGAAGGTTAACGCGGAGACGATCATTTGTAAAGCTTTTGACCTCTGATGAACAATGTTACCTTCGATCGGGTCCGTGATAAATGTGTGCACCTACATTTATTTTGAACGACCGTTCAACGATCCTTTTATACTTTTCTTTTGCTTATAAATAAATCATTTTAGAATGGATTTATATTGCATTTGTGCAGCGAGCCAGCTGATTGTTCCGCAAACTTTGTTTTATGTAGTGTTTAATGGGTCAAGCTTCTAATCACCTTCAGTGGTTGCATAACGTGTACCTACATGTGTCGTGTTTCGTTCACGTGTTGGGTTGGTTACCCCGTTAAGTGTGTCCGGTAACAAGTGTAGGGCTTCGAAACGTTACGAACTCGAACTCGGCTTGTTTGTAACTTAACGCTTTGTTTCTCACGCATCGGGTTACTTTAATGCTATTTAATGTTAAAGCAGAATTTGCAAGTGTTACTCGGAATGTGAACATTTGCGGCAATTTGTGGGCATGCGGAGGAAGTAATAGCGGAATTACGCTTTGTTTAGTTTATTTACACAACTTGAATTGGACGTAATAAGTTACTGTCCCACAGTCGTGAATTGCCAGGTTCTAGGTTCAGCACTAAAGTTCCTATTTACAATTAAGCAGGCCCTTCACAGATAAATCCACCAACGGATTTATTATTTAAACTATAGAGAGTTTCTTTATTTATAAACGGACACTGTCTATCTAAATCTTCATCTCATGATAGCTTAGCATATAAATCTTGGAAATTTAGATCAGTAAAGCTTGCGTGCTGGCCTGATTGCGACTATAAACTACTCATCCTGATACTAGAAGTGCTGCTAATCCTAACATTATGTGCGCCCGATCAGAATTCAACGGACGTATTGTCGTTGATCCGTAAATAGGTACTGTTTGAATGAAGAATGTAGTTATCTAGCGTCAATTTGTCAGTTTTTTTTTATTGTCTGCTAGGTAACGGGAATTTTGTTTTAAAAGATGAGCACATAAGTATTGTCATTATCATCATATTAGCTCAGAATCCACTACGGGACATGGGCCATCTAATTGTCAGCTACGATGAATAGTCGCATGAGAATTTCACCATAACCTCTACGCCTGGCTCTCGGATTGACATAATTCGCCTTTTACGACACCCACGAGAATAAAGGAGCTGACACTGAACAATTGACTCGACAGTGCATTTCCATTGCATTTGGATGGCATGCAGTGATCTTAGTACTTACTCACGATAGCGTTATTAGGTGACAGTGTCAACTGAATCGCTAATCAATTTAAACCTTGTAACAGTTGCACATCTAAACTTTTCTTAATTCATGCTTATACAACTGTTTCACAATTTATCGTCGAGAACTATAAATATTCTGGTTACATCATTACTACGAGAGCTCTTTTGATTTTTATCTTCTTATTATTTTAATGGCTTAACTTATAAATTTGAATCTAATATTGTTTTTGAAGTGAATACTTCTTTAGCGGCGTCGTGCACTTTTTTGTGAGGGGAAAAAAATGTTAAACTCACGTTAGGACACGTGACCTGCGTCAGGACACGTGACCTGATCGAAAATTCGTAAGATTGTCATGTTTGTGTACGATAGCGCAATAAATGAATATTGTATTTTATCACATAAATGATAGTACTTTCATACTGATAATTAAAGCAATTTGTGCAAAATTTTTCCCTAACCATTCCAAAATTTAAAAAAATGCACAACGTTAATATTCAAGTTTTCACTTCTGCCGGACTCCCGGAGTGCAACCCATTGTTTTTTTTATTTATTGATTATAAGAAAGCATTCACTAATTCAAATAGCACCATCTTTCACACTGGGATTCCCTGTGTCGTGGAGACTAGTCTCCTTTTTATTATTATCTACACTATCTTTAAATTCGTTAATACTATTATTTCCGCAGGCTCCGCGATGCATGTGAGAATTCGGTAGCGTGACTATTCAAATGTTTCTTCTGCCTAGTACAGTTTCCCGATTTAACTCAAAACGTGTTTTAAGCAGGGAACCTAAACCAGCTTCCTAAAGCGTCACACGGTCACGTGGCTTAGCAGCTGGATGAGAACGTGATTTGACGAAATAGGGTAAAGTAACCACGCCGAATGCCGCGTGATCTACGGTATTGTTCTAATATTTGTTACGATCCTTTGGCGTATGTACTTATGTACACGTACCGGAACATGAACATGAGAATATTCGAAAGTGTTTTATCTGTAGACAGCGCGATATAAACTAACATTCCGGTTACTAAGACTCGATTTCATGTAAATGTCTGTTATTCTGTTACAGCTCCAGGGAGGATCTACAAATTGAAGCTATTTTATAGACAGTAGGAGTTAAAACATGGACGTTTATTCGACTATCACTTGAGCGAAGCCGAAGGCAAAGCGTTGTTTGTAATGATCAGTGGTATCCGGTCTTTATAAGTCTTTTTATTTACATCAAAGCTTCTCAATCCTTAAGCACAAGATTATTGTTTAGCTTCCGGGTCATTAAGGATTATAACTGTGAACTCCGTCTAGAACTTTTTGAGTGATTCTGGTAGAAATAGACGAAGTTGTTAAATTGTTATTTTCTCATCTATTCGACCTTAATGATGTGCTGACAATATTTTATTATTATTTATGACGTTCAGTAATTTATAGACGCAAATGCTGTTCCATTAAAATTAAAATGCCTTGTGAATCTCTCCATTTGTTTTTACTCACGTATGGGTATTTATCACTGATTATTATCATTACAATTAACGAATTCCCCGGTTTAACAAGCATAAACAGGCTATGCTTCTCTTCCAATTAAGAGAAAAACGAGCCGAAGCGTCGCCTCGCCTCCACACCGGTCTTAGGCTGTTTTCTACTTAGATTTTTTGTTCTTCGATAATTTCATGCTCATCCTAACGTCTACGCCTTTCTTTTTTATACGTTTATCTTTTATTTCAAGTTCTTGTGAGCGTCGGATCTTCACTAATAATATAACGTTGTTATGAGTTGACAGCGATTACTTTAACAGCGCTACCAATTTTAATGTAGTTTATCCTTTTTTGCACAGCAGCTTGACAACCAAACTTATTGTATGTAGTTAAGGATCTGATAGGTTAACTTGCCTCCTTGCACGCCATTCTTACGTCACGTTTTCGACAGTGATGTGCTGTGCTTGTAATAAAGTCAGTGACATTTGTTTAGCTATAAACATCCATAATTCCGAGGTTGGGGAACGAAATGTGTCAGGTGAGCTGTGTCGTTTGCAAAATGTAAGATTAATTCGGAACTTTACGATCCTCACCGCCCACTATTACTGAAAGTCAATTTCACTGCTATGGCCCCGTCTGTCGCTTTTATTTCAAGAGGTTGTTGTTCGAAAACGTCCTGTGCTTAGGCATGTATGTGGACGAAGTTTCATTGAACTTTCCACTTGCAATTCAATTGGTGTTTTTCTCTGAAATTAATGAATAAATCTCAGCCCGGTGAGATTGCAACCCAGTAAGCAATAAATATTTTTCATTGATTAATTATTTTGTATAGTCGTCTGGAAGCGATACAATTAAATACTACTGCAAATATTCCCTCTTACAAAATTGGTTCGAGTTACGTGTGGCCCGAGGCGTAGCGGGCGCGTTTTGAAATTGAAAATATAATTAACACGTACAGCGAACTACTTCATTATAAAATTGAACTGTCTTTTGAACGCCTACCGCATAAATTTTATTAACATTACATCGCTTGTGGAGCTGTTCAACTTGTTACGTTTCTCAGCTACCAGCGCCAGCGCGTCTTGGGATATTTTTCTTCACTAGCTTTTTTCAATAAAATTATGGATGATCTAACAAGATGTCATTATATCATGCGGGCGAAAAGGAACCGTAATAAAAAATAAAAAAAGTAATAAAACAATTACGCTTCCGAAATAAATCTCAATGTTGTTATCGTCGTTAACTCATGCCCCTTGGCATTAAAATATAATATCTGTAATACAATTTGAAAGGTTACACAGCCAGTAATCAAATCCTAATTGTGAAAACGACGTAACATCATTTTGTTTATGACCGACTGACTTGACAACCGTTACAATGATGTTCAATCGTAATTAATCACACCGAAATGAAAATTTCCAAGTTAGCGCTCACGCGATGCGATCGTTTGCGACCAGTGTGTATGACGAAACATTTTATTGATTACAAAAAAACCAACCAGATCCTGCGCATTGTACCGCTGATCTAGATCTGTTTCATTCCAGTTTTAAAACCGTCTTTATGTTATTGACCTTCGTAATTAATATCAGTCTCAAGCACATATGCTAAGTTATTTCAACCTTCTGCGGTTTTGTAACTCGGATACATATATTATTTTCATATGTTGTAAAGTCAAAGCATTATGAGGTCAGCCGATGTGAACGGTTTATTTTTTTATGTAAATTTTTATTTATTGTTAATTGATTTCAATGATTAGTATCACAATGGAAACATTGAAAGGCCCTATAGTTATGGACGTTCATTGTCTATCAAATACAAGGTTAGTTAGTACTAATAGCAAAGAAATGTTGTTATTGAAACTTTGTGTGGAACTTACCGTCTTTGTTTGTAACTTTGAAAGAATTTGTGATTTCTTGAGACCAACTCTTCAAGGTCTTCAACTAAACTATATAACTTTGAAAAAAATCGGTATTGAAATGTTTATAACTTCTTGTTAGTTCATGACTACGAGTATTCTATTGCCTGATTAAAAGTAGAGCAATACTATAAAGTATTGTTTACTTTTATTGTAGTTACATTGAAGAAAATAACTGTTTCTGATACTTAACCAATTAAAGTCTTGAACTTATTTGCCATCAAGATTTTCTTTTGCCATAATCTCAAGATAAATCACTATTCAAGAACACATTATGTATCAGGTCGTCCAGTTAGCCATAGCTATGTGTATGTAGGTCAGGCATAATAGGCGATGCCATGGCTCCATCAGCGGGGTTGTTACCAGCCTTGTCCAAGATTGAACTAGTTTTTCTATCAATCGAGACGAGGGCGAGGTGATTGTGAACTACGATACGACACAAACAAGTTGTAAGAGAAAAGCGTGGGCGTCTTGACCATTACACTGTTTGGAAAATGCCAGCAGGCTCTTGCGTAAGAAAAGTATTTGAAAATGAATATATAATTAATTAAACAATATAATTGCGTGCCCCTGTTTAGTGACGCCATATTTAAAAGCATTTCATTCTTCTACATTCTTTCTGATTTTGTTTACATTTAACCTTATCAAGACTTACCATTGTTCTACGTTCTGTCGAAAGTATGAATTTTGAATGTTTTGTAAACTATCGTTGTGTAAGAATTTTGATTCACCTAGTTGTAGATTTTTAGTGTAAACAAGTTTCAGATGATTATTCAGAAAGTGATAACAATCACATTTGAAAATATGCACGTTATTTATCGACCTTGACTGTACTAAAACACTTCAAAATACAATATTTCAATATAATCCCGCTTCGTTTGGATGACGTTACTTGAAACATTGCGTTGGACGGAAGCCAAGATTATGTCTATAGCTGATAATCTTGCTTTTACCAATATGTTGCAATATGTGTCAAGGCAGAGCTTTTAAGCATTTCATGTTTGCTGCCGGCTTTTTAACGGACATCCTTATAGTAATTTCTAAACACAAACTGGGAAATATTCAAGTCACTTTCAATCGTTCTCTTAAGCGCCATTGTCTTGCTATATATTTTCGAATTGCACCAAGTCGTGAATTAAAAGGTCGCGTTGAACGAACGCAAATCATTCGTTCCATTGAGGTAATGAACTTTATAGATGTGGCTTTGAACTAATAGAACGTGATTGACGTGCGACCGTTGTCGCTGGTGCCGACCAAGGTCGCTGTCTTCCCACTGCTCCTACTGCGTAGTACTGTTATCACAAGGAGCTCTCTGTGTTGATAAAAAAACACTATGTGAGCACGTGCACCGTTGCAGTTTCCGTTAGCTTCCCTTCGAAATCTGCCCGAAATCTCGGCGAAGATTGTCTCCGAGCTGTCTTCATTGAGGTCACGAGGTTTACGATTTCACTCAATACGTCTAAATACTCACGCTCCGCGACTGCTGCGCTTGTTGATTTTGGAAACCGTTTTATGGTGCCATAAAACTCGCACTGCTATATTCCAACTCAGAACTTTAAAGGGAAAATGCACATCTTTGCGTCATATAATCTCCGAGTGCCATTCGATTTACGACATGTAAATTATTTATCAGCCGTAAATATAGAATTCCATTTCGTAAACGATCTTTCCATTTTATTAAGTCAATCAGCTAGTCTCAAATAGCCCAAGATAAAGCTGAGCTGAGGAACATAAAATTATACGTGGTTACGTGGATGACAAATATTAAAATTGCTTTATCAGCTAGTATAGATGACAAATATTAAAATTGCTTTATCTGCTAGTAGAGATGGTATGTTAGTATGAAGTGTCTTCGATTTAATCATAGCCTCTCGTTTGAACCTCAGTGTTAACTAGATAGCGATTGTTACTAGTTAATATTTAATAGCCCCATCGGCATTGGTGTCAGGCTCGCTAGAGAATGGAAGGTTGTCGATCGGCACACCTCACCTACCGCTGCCGACGTGCAATTTACGCCGCCGCTGCATTCCTGCCCTTAACTCTCTCACTGTAAGACATAATTAGGCTAACATCGAATACACCGGCTACATTCATCTACATGCCGTGCTTATTCGATTAACCTTTTACGTGAAATTAAATCACATAAATGGCAACAACGGTCGAGCTATACGTCAGAGCTAGGTCTTTCTCGTGTAAATAAGACATCTTATTATAATTAATTCTTAAGATATATGAGGTGCTTTTTATGATCTCGTGCTCCAATATTTATTTCGAGATTAAACACGTTATTGATTGAACACAAAAAGTAGCCTTCTGTCGTATTCACGAAGCTATTTAGATGTAATGTAAATCTTAAAGGGCAAAGGCGTGGTATTAAGTACTTCGGACTCGTAAATATATCTGTAGGCGCAGCAGGTGACCTCTTAGGTGTTTAGTTCGTGAGCTTGCATATTTATTGCATCCAATTCTCTACTGGCTTCTATTGTAGCTCCGTACAAGCACACGCACTGTAAATCATCCTCAACGTGTGAGACAGCGTGTTTCCTTGTTTCCCTATGGGATTTACTACGGTTCTTACAAAATCAAATAGAATACAAAGCTGTTTTTGTTTTTGCTTCGCACAATATTTATGTGCAGTCCATGACGACTATTTGTTTCTTGGATAATTTAAATAACCGCATTCTCTTATTTAACCTTCAGTAATGTAACAGCTTTGTACCAACTGAATCTACTGAGCTCTAATGCATTTGAGCTCATATTGTGAATGCTAACAGTCAACGTTATTGTACTCTCAACAGTTTGTTATTCTCTAGCCGATAGCAGATTACAAAGGAATCTGTAATTGGCAACATTTGTTGAGTATAATGATTGCATTTGAACACCACCTGTTTATACGAAATCCGCGTGGGAATCGGCGAGCGCCCGCGGCGCGGCGTTGCGCAAACGCACCGGTCGGCAGCGGCGACGCGGCAACCGACTGAAGTTTCGAAAACGGTTGCGACTCCGCACCTCGTTAATGCTTCGCTGGCAGACGAGTACAGTTACAAGAAATTATTGAAACAATTTAGCAAACTTTAATTTTGAATATATCGCAACAATCGGGCTACATAGACCAAAACTCGTTTTTAGACCGACATAATGCAGGCCAGCTTTGGATGCTGATTAAATGTACAGCGAATCAGTTTAACCCGTTAAGTTGCTCGTTAGAAAGAAAGGATCCTGTTATAATTGGGATCGTGTTTTAATATTTATCATGAAATAGCTTTTATCTGATCTTATCTTGATTTTGCACGAATGCGCTTGTTATGTAGCGAGCGACTTATTTCTAAAAGTTTCTTGTATCTTTTTCTTTCTTAGAATTTTCTGGTAAATTTCCAGAATGTGCATTCTAACTATAGCATTAAACGGAGTTGTTTGATTTATGGTATGCAAACTTCTCGCAGAATCATCCATCATTCCTTTATAAACCCAGTCACAGCTCACAGCCCAGGTAATTAACCTGATTAAGCTAAGCCAACAACGTTGTATTCTAACCTATTAACCTACCGTACAAAAGAAGAAAGTCCCGATACTTTCCGTCCGCTTCATAAATCATAGAATCATAACCTACCCACGTCAGAAGCTTTATTTGCCTACACACACGGAATTGTTAAGACAAACAACGCAAGCCAGCTCCGTAAACGCTTCCGTTGCTCACTTCGACTATTGTTTGCACAAATAGGTGACAAACAACACAACGAGTGAATGCGACCTCCGTAAACGCTTTTCACTGTCCCTCGATTGTCGTTAATTTGGAACTCTTTCGAGCTATTGTAAAAGTGAAATCTTAAACGGTTAGAGCGACTCTCAATGGTGAATGATCCATTTTCACAGTCGTTTACACTGAACTTGAGCAGAATACATACTTTTGTTCTTAATTTTTATGTATTTTTCTTCGTGTACGGCGAATATGAAAGCAGTATTCACGAGCAGGTGACTTAGAAAAATAGATTTATAATTATGTAGTGGTGATAACCAGAAACAGTTCTTTAGGTACTCAAGTGACATTTCCAGCTTATTGAGGAAAAAATATTGTAAAAAATCTTTTTAGAAATCCATTGTCCTCTATATTTGCTAAAATCGAGAGTAACATAGATAAACATGTCTATACAAAGAGTACAAAATTGGGCTTCTCTACAAAAAGTCTCCCAATTAATTTAGTGTTAATAAAATACCACACGACTTGAAGAGATTGTGCAAAAAATCGTAATTTTATTCACAACTATAAAACTGACATGAATATTGATAATAAATTAAAATCCGCGTGTAAGAATAAAGAAGATGTTTGGACTTATTTAAAAGATGTAGGTCACGATAAATTCATTAAACTGCTAATGTTAACCCACCTTCCTATCGATTTGACGTTGAAGTCCTAGTTTCAACCGGTTATTTTACTTATGGAAATTCAATTTTCGCTAAATACAAATGCAGTAGATGTTTACCTCCTTCACATTCGACTTGACAAGAAGATTTAAAAAGACTTATCAGCACGCAAATTGCGTAATACAGTTTCAATCACAATCCGAGAGTTTTAAGGATATTTCTAATTAATTGCTTCATAGGTTTAATACATTCGTCTGCTTAAGAACGTAAATAACGCAATGAACGTAGCTGCACTCTCAAAATGCGATCAATTGTTGTTTTATGTGTTACACAATTACCTTACTGGTCTTTAAAATATGTACAACCGCGGATATTTGCAGTGAACCACTTTTCACCCCTACGTTGAAAAGTGGTTCACTGCCAGTGTCCGC
Source organism: Xanthia icteritia (assembly GCA_949128155.2). Classification (NCBI taxonomy): domain Eukaryota; kingdom Metazoa; phylum Arthropoda; class Insecta; order Lepidoptera; family Noctuidae; genus Xanthia; species Xanthia icteritia. The sequence continues at coordinate 4,641,378 of OX421942.2, read as the reverse complement.
GATGGTACTTAGCCTACACATAAAAAAAATGGGTTGAACTCCGGGAGTGCCGGCAGAAGTGAAAACCTGAATATTAACGTTTTATTAACTTTCGAATATTCTCATGTTCATGTTCCGGTACGCGTACATAAGTACATACGCCAAAGGATCGTAACAAATATTAGAACAAAACCGTAGATCACGCGGCGTTCGGCGTGGTTACTTTACCCTATTTCGTCAAATCACGTTCTCATCCAGCTGCTAAGCCACGTGACCGTGTGACGCTTTAGGAAGCTGGTTTAGGTTCCCTGCCTAAAACACGTTTTGAGTTAAATCGGGAAACTGTACTAGGCAGAAGAAACATTTGAATAGTCACGCTACCGAATTCTCACATGCATCGCGGAGCCTGCGGAAATAATAGTATTAACGAATTTAAAGATAGTGTAGATAATAATAAAAAGGAGACCCTTCCTTCTTCCCTGTGTCGTGGAGAGGAGTCTCCACGACACAGGGAATCCCAGTGTGAAAGATGGTGCTATTTGAATTAGTGAATGCTTTCTTATAATCAATAAATAAAAAAAAACAATGGGTTGCACTCCGGGCGTGCCGGCAGAAGTGAAAATTTGAATATTAACGTTGTGCATTTTTGATATTTTGGAATGGTTAGGGAATAATTTTGCACGAATTGCTTTAATTGTCAGAATAAAAGTACTATCATTTATGTAGTAAAATACAATATTCATTTATTGCTCTATCGTACACAAACATGACAATCTTACGAATTTTCGATCAGGTCACGTGTCCTGACGCGAGCTTAACATTTTTTACCCATCACAAAAAAAGTGCACAATGCCGCTAAAGAAGTTTTCACTTCAAAAACAACTTATCCACAGCATCCGGATTCCCTTTACTCCTTTTGAACTCCGGCCAAGTTACAAGCACGAAACCACGGGCTGAAATCCAACGCAAATGTGATTATATTAAACTTGAGTTTAACCTATGTAGAGAAACGAATGTTAAGCTTACGGGCTGCAAAGTAATTACTAAGCAATCTGTGCTACAGAGCTTTCTGCAGCTTACGGATGTGTGACGAACAGACGATACCGCTAAAGCCTAACTATGCAATCACGTAGCTTTTCAACGCGCGTAGGATTAAACGACGAGCCTGAGATGCTTGTTTGCACATAGCCCGTAATAATATACGTCATTATTGCTTCTTGACGAAACCGAATGCATAAAACCTTTAATAGAAATGGAATCAAGTACTGTTACACGTTATCGAAGCGAAAATTAAAGTATTTAACAATCTCCTTTATCAGCGATTCATTACCACAGCCATTTATGAATAAGATAAAAAACCCACTGTTCAAAACTTTGCGGTAAGCAACTTTTTTATCACGTATCTACTTAATGATTGCTATTGATTCTTCATAGCCTAATTATATCGCAGTCATAATTATCTAAGCGATCATTATTTCTTTATGAATTTAATCAATTTGCGAGGTTGATCAGCTACAATCAATTCCATCGTTAAACGTTGATAATTAAACTAGTTGATATTGCTAGTTCACTTCCTATTTCGGCTGCGTTATAAATATCTTACAGTCTAGGTGCCAGATAACTTACGTAAGCGCCTCATTTGCTGCGTTCGTTCTCGTTCGAGAATCGAGTATCATGTCTTTTGTATTTTTTACATTAGTCTAGTATCGGATTTCTTTGTCTCGTGTAATACTTACGATATTTTATGTAATACGTGTATCTATCAATTTATCTCACACGTTTTTACTCTGGCATGCAGCAAAATCAGATATTGAGTTCAAACATTGTAATTTTACGTAAAGATAGATGGACGGGTTGTTAGCATATTATGGTAAGCTGCCCGTGTGGAGCTTCTCTGGCAGCTTGTTAGGTTTTAGAGTGTTGTATACCGTAGTATTATGATAATTTATAGCAATACTGCATAACAATCGCTCAATTATCTTCCATTCCTTGAAACATAAAATATTAATGTACATTGTTATACTAATGTTATTCGCCCCAAAGACTTAGTTAGACGTGGCAAATTGTATAAGAATGCTACGAGTATATTGACGATTGGTTTTAAAACAATGGAGCTTCTAATTAGTGCCTACATCTAACAATACAATTAATTATTCGATATGTATGGCATGCTATGTATATTCTGGTTATTTTTACGTATGTCCATTAGAAACTGTAAATGAGATTCCATGAGTACAATACCGAATTAAACTCGTACTATGTCACAGAATACATTGTTATACCGTGGGATAACTTCACTTTAATTACCACAATACAGGTATTTTCTGCACAAATTGAAAATGTAGCATGACGTATTGTTTGGATTATTTCATGCGGTTCTTTGTTCTTCGCTGAAACGTGCATGCCTACCTGTCTCTTTTTATTGTACATCGTACCAAACGAGAGCGAGAGAGATGTAACAGTGTGTCAGTGGGCGCAGGTGAACGGCCGGCATACATTCGCTTATCAGCGGCCGACCGGTAGTGACGTTCCTACGCACCTGTCGATTTCTACATCTCGTTACTCAGTATTAAAGTTGTCGGATGCCGCATCAAATTACCGCTTAGTGGCTAATTTATGCAAATGTAATGACTTCAACGAATCGTCATAACAACTGCAAAACTTTAGATATCAATGCATATTCCTAACATTTTATTCTTGCGGTTTCAATAATTTGTATTAAATTTGTTTTAATACGCAGTCGAATTACATGTCTGAATAGATAAACGATAATGGAAAACGTCATCGATATCGATAAAATATTAGAGTGCGATGCCGTAGTAATAGGAGTTTTGTCATCTCAAGACGATTAAATATAATTGAATCTGCCGAGTAGCAAGTTCGAACCAATCTAACCTCTCACGAAGTCGGGCGCGATTCTGTGCCGCAACACCGAAGAGTATCGTACCACTCGCTTGGGATTTCGCAACGAAATATTACGATTACGATATTGCACAATCAGATATCGACACATATAGTTTTCAAGAATTCCAAATGTCAGCTTTTTAAACATGAAAATCTGGATGTCCTTAACACAATCTTCTGTCGATCGATATTAAATATTCCGATACCTACGTTATTATATCAACATTGTCATGGTTTTTTATGTATTCTGTAATTGACTTGTAATCGAAGCCTTCTAATTGTACTGGGAATCGATAAGTAAACTGGTTCTTTTTCATTTCAGGTACGTACCATCGGACAACTGCGTACGGTTAATTGGAGCCGGGTATGTACACTAACCGTTTTAATAATGACGGTCGTTGCTGGTATGAAAGTCAATGGACTGTACCCTGATTGCAAACCTGTAACGATTCCTTCGAACCAGGGACCATTTGGGTTACCCATTGAAAGGGTTTTCGATTGGGTTTTTCTAAGCAGTTATTTAAAAACCCATACGATGTGGGTAACCCATTTGAACGGCTTAATTTAAGCCGATAGGGTTTTTCTAAGCCGTTATTTAAAAACCCATACGATGTGGGTAACCCATTTGAACGGCTTAATTTAAGCCATTCAAATTTCCGTTACCCATTGAAAGGGTTTTCGATAGGGTTTTTCTAAGCCGTTATTTAAAAACCCATACGATGTGGGTAACCCATTTGAACGGCTTAATTTAAGCCATTCAAAAGGGTTACACTTTCAACTCTCCTAAAACGATAACAGCGTAACATTCCGACTGACGCGGACGGAGCGATTTAATATGATCTCTCTATGATGGGCATAGGTTGCAAAATGGAATAGCACGCGTTAAGCGGCCGCGGCGGCGCTTTTGTGCCTACTTACCGAGCGGCTTCTAAACAGGGATCTATGATCATTATTGCATGTAATATAGTGTTTATTTTAGCTTTGCTGCCTGGATATCGAAATTACATAATATTATGATTTTTTCATGTCTGGACTTGTTACTTACTTTATTGCAGGCATTTGCTGGGACCGTACAATTGTCATTCTTGCTGTTTGGTTTTTTGAACCCGGGCGTCTTTTGCGATATTATTAGGTATTTATTAGTCAGTGCGTATTTGTGAATTTTGAACAATCGCTATAATGCCAAAACCAAGACGAGATGCTGTCGGACTGAAGGTCTCATCCTAACTAACAAAACGAGCCCAAACTCGGCACACCTAGTTCTACTCGTCGTAGAGTACCAGTAGCAGTCACCAAAGTACACCTTCAGGTCAGTCCATCAAGTCCGGTGGTGAGGTCTCATCACAACTAACAAAACGAGCCCAAACTCGGCACACCCAGTTCTACTCATCGTAGAGTACCCGTAGCAGTCACCGAAGTACATCTTCAGGTCACTCCTTTCAGTCCGTAGGTAAGGTCTCATCATAACTAACGAAACGAGCCCAAACTCTGCACACCTAGTTCTACTCGTCGTAGAGTACCAGTAGCAGTCACCGAAGTACACCTTCTGGACACTCCATCAATTCCGGAGGTAAGGTCTCGTCATAACTAACAAAACGAGCCCAAACTCGGCGCACCTAGTTCTACTCGTGAGGAGTTCCAGTGACAGTCACCGAAGTACACCTACAGGTCACTCCATCTCGTCCAAAGGTAAGGTCTCGTCATAACTAACAAAACGAGCCCAAACTCGGCACATCTAATTCTACTCGTCGAGGAGTACCAGTAGCAGTCACCGAAGTACACCTTCAGGTCACTCCATCAAGTCTGGAGGTAAAGTCACATCATAACTAACAAAACTAGCCCAAAGTCCACAGCCCACATCTTTCTACCAGAAGAGGGCTTCCAGTGCCTCCTAGCAATAACTGAAGTAGGTATTTGTATCTAAGTATTATTTAGTAAAAATACAAACAACAATACGAAATATTTTTTGTAGATGCCTATGTATTATAAAGAATATAGAGAAAAAAAAACTTTCAAAGTACCAAAATTAGTTCACTTGACTACTATTCCCGCAACTAACCGTGCGTACACTTGTGTGTGTGACCTTTGTCAATGTAGTAGTTCGATTCTATACCTATCAAATTTGCAAACGCGTCCTTAAGAGTTTAGATTGTTAAATTACCTAAGTAACTATACCATAGAAAATTAAAGAAAAGACTTTAAAAAAAAAATTGTAATGTCACCCTTTGTAGGACACATCACCTTACTCCGTGTGTTTCGTCTACAAGCCTACGATATCTAGTGAAATAAAAGCAATGCGCGTGGTGCTCGCCCCACCCCACCATCACCTATTTAGCACAATTTTATTGAAAAACCATATGATAACCCGAACAAAACCCTTATATTATATGGGTTATCATAATGAAGGGGTAACCCTTTCACTGCGGTTCGAGTATAGAACCCATTCAATGGGTTATCATGTAACCCTTTCACTGGGTTTCAAGTATAGAACCCATTCAATGGGTTATCCATATTGAAGAGATAACCCTTTTAATGGGTTTTGAGCACAGAACCCATTCAAGGGGTTACATCAGATAAAGGTAACCTCATAAACGGCTTACCCTTTCGAAAAGCTTAACTCTTAACCGGGGTTGCACGGTCCCTGCTTCGAACAGACTCAATGTCGACTAATGTAAACTCTTCTTGTTTGATTTGGGTTTGACAACAATTTATGTTGTATTGTTGGAGAGCCGGAGACAGACAACACATAGGGATTTTAATGATCTCATCGTCATTAAAAACAGTATTGTAGATAACATAGTTAGAACGTACTCGAGCGTTAATATCATTAAAGTCGTCGTTGAATTACAAATAACGCTATTAATCGAAGGAAAATAGGGCTTAAAGGTCACGCCTAGAGGCAAAATATCACTGAAGCTTTAACCAACGGCGCTAGAGTAAACGTCTTTTGAATAAATATACAATTTATCTGTGACACTGAGAATAATGTCATTCTCAGATTCTATTTAGCAGCTGCCAGACTTTATTTCTACAATCAAGATTAGAAACGTGTTGAAATCTTTTTTCACTGTGCTCATTTGATGGAACTCATTAGCAACCAAAGAAAAGAATAGCAATGATAACAATACCTGCATGTCGGTTTGTCAGCGTCCACAAACGACCTTCGTCAACTAATCCACCAGCGTTGGTGTCACAACCACGGAGCCAAGGACGTCTGTGGACCGCGATTGACATTGTTTATTGTTTACCCCTTCATTTGTTCACTCGTTGCCCAAGCAAGAAAATGACATGTTGTATGAGCTCTTGCAAAAACCTAGCGCTTGGGAATATACGCTCATAATTGGCAATTGTTTTTTTAAGAGCTTAGTGCTTACTATCGTTTCTGAGCAAGGTTTCCACCGACCTTTCCCGTTGTTTACTTTTTAACTGTGGATAATCTATGTTTGCAGAAAGTTGATGCTACAATGCAGGTGTAATTATTAAACTTTGTTCAATTGTTTGTATTTGCATGTTATAAATTCTTAAAGAAACTTTTAAGAGGGAACAGGGCCTGCGATTCTCCATACAAATGTATTCCCCTTTTTTCTTCGTGAATAATGCCTCTAGAAGTCTAGAGCAATCTTTTTTTTTCTTTATATAATCAAGTTCTGCTATCGATATGTCTCTGTTATTTCCTTTTTTTCAGCAACTTATTGGTAAAGAAAATATGATCCTTCAAATATTACACAAATGCCCCATTTTTATCGCTGTGATTAGAGGACTACCACACAAATTCGAAAAGTTTGTAACATAAAAGAAAATGATAGGAACCTAGAGATACTCTTTCTTAAAATTTTAATGTAAAAAATAATTGAATCGGCTCAGTTTTCGAGGAGAAAAAAGGGGAATACGAAACCTTGATCTCGTCAATTGTTTTTGTGATGTAATCGGTCTGAGCTGCAGCTGTCTCTATCGCACTCTACGGAGGCAGACTTGAGGTAAGACGACGGCAATAGTTTCTTTAAACACGTATTTTTCAAATTCCTCGCAGGCCCTCTTCCCTCTTAAGTCGAGAATACGAATAGAAAATATTAACTCGTTGAGAACGCTCGGTTAATGGTACAGTTGAACCTTTATCGATATATTACTGTCGCGTGTCTATCTTCATTGATAATGTCAGTCACTGCTTACATTTGTGTCGTCTGTTTCGTTTTAAAGCTATCAGTTTTATTTATTGATTGACGAGTATTTTAATTAATATATAAAATCGAGGTGTAGTAATGCACCTACTTATTCATGATTAGACGTTTTGATTGATTATTATTCATGAATAATATTATGAACATGGTGTTATAGATATTCGCTCGAAAATTATCATTTACATGCGTTTATTTATTGACGGGCCTTGTCGTGTAATTATTTCCTTATTCGACTGGTATCGGTATCAGTCGTGACGTGAAGTTTTTTCTGTAACTGTTACATTATTCATTAGATGATTCGTCAAGAACGTCCGGTTAAACTTTTAGAAAATGATTTATGTTATTTAAACGAGGATAATTTTAGGATAGGATGGAAGGTGCAGGAAAGGAAAATACTTAAATTAAAGCGTCATAGGTAGGTAATCTTGGGGATATGGGTTTCTCTGATTGAAATATAATTTATTAAGTCCGTTTTCCTTTGCGTAAGCTGAGCTGGGCAAACAAAATCACTATCTTTGTTTTTTAGGATTTTTTTTTTTTTTCATTGGATGTTTTCACGTTTGACCACTAACTACCTCTTATAACGTTAAGAGATGATACGGTCGGCAAATATGTTGTAAGTTCAGGTTTAATAATATTTGCCTGCAAAAAAAACATATTTCAATAGGGACCACAAATTGATTTACTTTCGATGCGGCTTTAATGCACTTATATACGATGGAATGGATCCATAATTTATTACCTTAATACTATAAGCTGTGCCGTCGTTTTTCTACCAGTCTTGCCAATGCAGCAACAAAATACATCTCCATCTGTGTGGGCTCATCTTTAACGTCATTTAATAAATACAAAATTATAACCTACGACTGGGCTAACCTGCGGCACCAAGTCTTGAGACTGGGCTAACCTGTGGCACCAAGTATTGAGACTGGGCTAACCTGCGGCACCAAGTCTTGAGACTGGGCTAACCTGCGGCACGAAGTCTTGAGACTGGGCTAACCTGCGGCACCAAGTCTTGAGACTGGGCTAACCTGCGGCACGAAGTCTTGAGACTGGGCTATCCTGCGGGCACCAAGTCTTGAGACTGGGCTAACCTGCGGCACCAAGTCTTGAGACTGGGCTAACCTGCGGCACCAAGTCTTGAGACTGGGCTAACCTGCGTCACCAAGTCTTGAGACTGGGCTAACCTGCGGCACCATGTCTTGAGACTGGGCTAACCTGCGGCATCAAGTCTTGAGACTGGGCTAACCTGCGGGCACCAAGTCTTGATTACAGTCGAAGCAGTAACATAAAATTGACAGAAATCTTGCTCTTGGAGGTTAATGTTAACGTCGCATGTAAGTGTCGAGCAGTATTATGATTAGTGCGAACTATACAAGGAGTTTTATTTATACAGGGTGGATTTTTGAGACGGGGCAGTAAGGGCAGCTACCTTAACCGTTGCAGCTATAGGAAAACGGTTTTAGGAGACTGTCCTTAACTTTTTGAGACATTTTCATCTACATTCACAGATTTATTTATATTTGGTCAGTCTGTCCATCGTAAAAAGTAGGTTGGAATCTCATTTCTTACGAAATCCTCGAAATATAATTTTTTGATCCTTAAAAGAAACTGGATCGATAGGCATCAAAAAAGTTTTTGTAAAAACTACCTATTTTCTTGCTGACTGTAATTTTTTTTCAAAATCTGTGAATGCAGATCAAAATGTCTCAAAAAGTTAAGGATAGTCTCCAAAGACCGTTTTCCTGTAACTAAAACGGTTGAGGTACCTGCTCTTACTGCCCCATCTCAAAAATCCAACCTGTATAACCCTTTTTTATTATTTGACAGTCACGATTATTTATGTAAAAAACCAATAGGACAAATATAAAAAAAAAATGTTCCAGTTCAAAGTCAAAGTCAAAGTCAAATCATTTATTTCAAGTAGGCCCGTATAAGGCACTTTTGAACGTCAAAAATTTACAAAAAAAAATTAATTGATTCTAGTTGCCCCTTCCAAAAGGTAGTTTTCGTATGGAGAAGAATGGGCAAGAAACTCCACCGTTACTCTTTTAAAATGTTTTACAATATTTTGTATAAGTACATTAGTTATATAATTATATGTGAGGACGATGCACCTAGAATAAAATTATTATACCACAATAGGTAAAAAGAATTAAGAATTAAAAATGAAGCAACAACAGATAAACTAATTATGTGATAGATACATGGTGCTCACATATTTACAAACATTGTAAAAGTAGACGATCCTCCTAAGATTCCACAATTAATAAGTCAGTGTGCGAGGAATTGGTCATAGAAAGTAAAATCAATGTCATATAATAAAAAATAATAATAAAATATACACTTAAATTTGCAACCAGTTTGATTTTGTCTTGATTCTAAATTATCCTATGGAGCAGGACCAGCATGTTTCCAAGCATTCTTATCTTGGATATAATCCTCTAATTTGTAATATGCTTGTTTACAAAGTGTACTTTTAATATGAGCTTTAAATTTTCTTTCATTTAATTGCAAAATATCACAAGGTATTTTGTTGTAACATTTAACACAGTACCCCATAAAAGATGTATGTACTTTAGATAATCTGAAAAATGGTTGATCTATTTTATCTTTATTTTTCATCTTTGATCGTTCATCTTTGATATAGTCTCATTCATACCCTAGAGTTATGGGTTATTATTTAAAAAAAAACACCTTGTTTATTAGTCGTTTTAGTACATTAAGCCATTAAGCAACGCTTTGATATCACGCAATGTCCTTGCGAACAGCCTATGGACATTTGTCAAAAGATCTTACACCTTGGATCGAGAGTAATTCTTATAAACTGTAATGAAGCGACTTTGGGTTATGAATATAACTAGCGACCCGCCCCTGCTTAGGGATCGTCCATTAATCACGTGAGGCTCACGGTTTGGAAAAAATCACGAAATATCACAAGGTCTCCCTGTGGGAGGAGGAGGGGGTGGAGTGAAATATCTCGTGTATTTATTTTTTCGTTATATGGTAAAAAATTTGATAAGATTCGTTTATCACGGTGCTTAATTTTCCAGAATTAAATTAGATTATACTTGTACTTAAATCTAATATATTCCGATTTTTTTTTACTTACTTTCTTTGTACCATATAATACACGTGATTTTGGGTAGGGGGGTGGGGGGTTAGTCTAAACCCTCACAACATATCACTAGGGAGGATGGGGGTTTAAAAAGTTACTAAAAATATCACGTGATTAATGGACGACTTAGCGCTGTTTTTATGATTTGAGAAAACATCGAGATTTCTTTATTATACATACATACATAAGTACATAAACTCACGCCTTCTTCCCCTGGGGGTAGGCAGAAACTACAGAACGCCACCTGTTACGATCCTTTCATACTCCTTTTGCGTTCATACATCTGGTCATACACGCACGCCGGTTGCGAGTACTACGCACCTGTCCTTTCTGAAGAACATCACCAATAAGGTCAGTACATGTCCAACTAGAGCGTCCCCTTCCGGCGTTTCCAGTCACATATCTGCCTTGTAAATACATTTTGTTAGACGCCTTTCATTCATCCTCTCAACATGATCAAACCACACATTTATTTATATAATATATATGTATATATATACACACATAAATCTTCCGGAATAAATACTCTAAATTATGGTGAAAATGACATTAAAATCCATTGCGGAGTTTAGAAATCTAAGCGGTCGGTAGCGTTATTTTATAATAGATGAAATATGATTTCAAGAAACGTGGTCATCTCAAACTTTCCCAAAGCTTTTATGTCTAGACGTCTTCTTTATAATTTCTAGCTTTTGTATTCGTGAGCATTGAAAAGCCTGAAACGTCGGAATTTTTCGGGCAGTGTACCGCAGGTGTGCGGCCTTTATTGTATTCGATACGTAACCTACAATGCAGAAAAGTTATATAAGCCGTAGTACCATCGGCAAAAGAATATTAGGAGTTTATACTTGAGTACTTCTGTTTTAAGTTTTTTTTTTAATAAGTACTTACTTTTTTCTTCTAAAACCCGTCGTCATTCGATCTAAAAAGTGTATGCAAGTAGAATAAATTTCATAGCAACTGCTCTTATTTTTAGGGTTCCGTACTTCAAAAGAAAAAACGGAACCCTTATAGGATCACTCGTGTGTCTGTCTGTCTGTCTGTCTGTCCGTCTGTCTGTCCGTCTGTCTGTCACAGCCAATTTGCCCCGAATCTAATGGACCGATAAAGTTGAAATTTGGTAGACATATATATATCTGTGACTCAAACACGGAAGTGTAACGTACATAAATGAACTTTGAATATGGGGGTCAGTTAGGGGGTAAACAAAAAAAAAAAAAAAAGGTTTTTAAAATAATTTTAAAATACTTATATACTTTTAAAGATATTTAATAGATGAAAATTTACCATACCCCTTATCTCCGAAACTACTTAGCCTATCATTTTGAAACACACACTTTACTCATGGATTAAAGGAAAACCTATAAGAAGTCTATGGTCTTAAAATAACATGGCAAATCTCTCAATATTGTTCGTACAAACTTGCGTTTGCAGTTGGAATGTATGGTAGAACATGTTTTTCAACTACAATGTTAAGTTTGTTCTTGGGATAAATTCATCCCAACACGCACTTGGCCGGTTTTTATAAGCTAATCAAGTTGCTAATGGATATGTGTAATTTGTAATTTAAATACTTGTATCGCTTACTCACATTAAAAGCTTAAAGGATTAAGTTGTATATGGTGTGTCTTACTTTTAATGCAATATTGTCATGAAATTACGACTTATCTGTCTCTGTACCAGCATGTCAGAATACCTTGTATAAAGACACATTACATTACTCGCAAGTTATTAAAATAATCCTTATGATTAAAAATACACTGTACTCCAAAAGCAATTTGCATGCAAAGAATTCCAGATGTAAGTTGTTCTATTTCTAGTTTTCAATTGAAATCCACAGTAACAAAGTATAAACATTCAATCAAACTGACGGTTATGACAGTTATCCTATATCTTCCAGCCACCATTTTTATCGCACTGTTTCTAGTTAACCATTTTACGAGCACGCCACACGCACGATGTATGGACTCAATTTCAAATTGAAACTGTGAGTAACTCCAGACGTGCTTACATTTTGCATTACCATTGCAATAAGTCAATGGCTGGTCTTAACGCATCGAGATTCAATTACACATAGCATTTAAGAGATTCACCAGTAATTAAAATGTCAGGTTAAAAATTATATCGCAGTATAACCTTCGTGGTACTTGTTAATATGCCCGAAGTTGTAGTCGACTCTTATCAGAATAAAATATCAAGATTATATATTTTAAAAACAGGTTCATAATTATAACTCCACTCGGCAAGTCAGCACAAAATGTGTTAGAAATGTGTTCTGAATAATTTTATAACTAAATTCTGTCTTCATCTTGATAAAAGTTTCAAATTGGGACGTTAAAGGTGCAGTGAAACTTGTTTCAAATTCAGTCTCATAACTAGTTCCAATTTTGGGACAAGGACTACGATGTCGAAAATTAAACTTCGAGCTTTAGTTAGTTTCTAATTTAGTCTTAATTTCTGTTCAGAATTTTATGTTTCGAAGAACAATTAATGTAAATAGCTGCCCTTGGGAGCACTTTAGAATTGAGGTTGGGTTTTGGCACTTAATAGTTTAGATTACTATACTACACAACTTTTACGCAAAAAGGCTTTCAAATTGACAAGAAGTGTGTTAAATTTCTTTTTACCTCGTCACTCATTTGCATGCTCTCGTGACTGTATGACGTAACTATTTTCACCGTCTGGAACACGCCTCGCTTGCATAATAATGAGTTCACGTTTATTTCGCACGATTTTATGGCAAAAAATCCAAGTCTCTACCTATGCCGACGAAAACTTACATAATAATGGTTGTTGGTTAAGTTACCGACGTGATAACATTTTCTTAGAATAGGTTTATTGAGCAGTTTTTAAAAATGAAAGCGTTTTAGTATTTTTTTTTAATCGTTCTTTTAACAGATTATGATCATTTATTAGACATTACTGCTTCAATTAAAAAAATCGACTAAGGATAACTTGAGTTGCCTTTCAAAATTTTCTTTTTTGTAGACCTTGTCCTTACACTATGGTGCTTTAACTGAAAATTTAATATTAAGTAAGCAGGATTACATTCTCAGCCTTCCTCCCAATGCAACTTAAAATACATAATGTAAAAGCTTTTGTCCCCTCGCCGTAGTTTTTCTAGCGTGCGCAAACAAGAAGGAAAACACGCACGTTAACCATAGCAGTTTCCTTATGGTGTCCGCACTAATCAAGATGTACGTGTTACCTGAAGAACGTTATTGAAACGACCCGGTTATTCCGCGAAACTGAATCATACACGTGATTTTATGTGATTATAATTTGCAAAGTAGTTTATGTAGCGCTGATACCCGCCTTCCCGTTATCGATTTCAGCTTAGTAGATAAGTAATAGGTGTAACCCGCTTCTGGGTTACGATGGCTTGATTGAATAGATGTCCGTGTGGTCTTAATTTAGAAAAGACTACCCGCGACTATGAGAACCAGGAATTAGCGTCGACTTGCGTGATGATAACATCAATGCTATCGTCGAATAACGATCCTGATTCTTGCTACCAAACGTTAAAAAATATAGCGCGCTCTAACACAGACGTTGACCACGTTATCGCGACGAAAAGGGAAATATTCACCACTAAAGCGGACAGTTACGGTCCATTATGATGATAGATGCATTACCATTTCTCTTCCAAACATGATATAGACATACGTTTCGAAAGCAAAACGGCCTAATCGAATATGTATCGTTTGTTTTGTTATTACCAGCTTATCCATGTTCTACTTAACAATATTATCAACGTGCTATTGGATATAGACAAGGAAAGATAAACGTTTGACGAAAAACACGAACAAATTATTCAGATCGCGGAATTGTTTTGAAACGTGCTCAATAAAACTAAAAGTAGGTGACTACTGTGACTGGTTTATCAGAGCATTTACGCAAATATTATCTTGGCTTTTTCATATTATTTCATGCTTTAGAAATATCTTTATTTATATCAATGTGTTGTTTACCCAAGATACGTATTTCGGCCACCCCGTTACTGCGATTCGTGCCGGCTTAAGTTTCGACTGGTTTAGGTTTGTTTGACCGATTTCGATGTTATAAATAAATCGGCTTCTCTGCTTAGCTAATTATATCATTAGTGTTCCGTCGGACATATATTACCATGCTACCATTAATGAGGTTACGTTTTACGAGTCGATTCATTAGTTTAACTTTACATTAATTCGTTAATATCGGATAACGTTTTCTGGCTCTCTTGGGAAAGAAAACTCATTAGATGGCTCAGTATTACATCGCACGGAAAGTCCCTCTTTGCTATTATTGAACTCTAAAATTTAAAAGCTTGAATATAATTTCATATTTATTTAACATGTATAATAATCGTAAAGATAAACGATTATTTTAATACACGAATCATAATTATTAAATCTAAGTGTCTTCTTTATTTATGTGTCTGCGTACGTAGTTGCTTTATGTAACAATACTAGAATACATTACATGGAATACCAAGTTTTCCTCCAAGACATTTGCAATGATTTATTCATAATAAAGTAATTTTAAATTCGATTAGGATTGTTTACAACTTTATATTCGAAAACAAACGGGACTGCTGAAGGCATATTTGGTTAACCGATACGTCGGGATCACTGCTTCCAATGAATAAATAACATTTCTATTAGAGCTAACGCACGCCGTTTACATTTCTGAACAGTTTTATGTTTGTAAAGTGGAAACCCTTTTATTGCTCCTGAAATCAAAATATGGAAAGCGCTGTATTATAAAAAAAAACGTTGTGTTATTTGGTTATGGTCACATCTTAAATATTTAATCATGTGAAAGTTGTTATTTAGTGCCGTTTGCGTGAAAAACATACCTATTTGCTGCTGTGCGTCGAAGTTGCTTTCATCGTTCTAACTTAATCATCATTCACTTGCTCTCATCCCAATTCATTTGGAGTCAGCGTAACATTTCTTTTTCTGCCATACTTCTCTATTAGTCATCATCTCGGTAATCACTCCCTTTCTAGCCATATATCATCTTTCACACAGTCCTCCCATCGTATATTTGGTCTTACCCCTACTTGTAGAACCATCCACATTCGTACTCAAAGCTTACAAAGTTTTCTTATTCTTTCGCAACACATGCCCTACCATGTCAGCTGATTTCATTGCTCTAACTTAAAATCTGTCTCAGGACTTAACACGTTACTGCTAAATGACTGCAGATTTAAGTGAACAGTGAACGTAATACAAGATTCTTTTGACAACAAAAAAAAAATACCTAGACTTATTTTCTAGAAACTTTGTTTTACATCATCGCTAAGAGTAATCATAGTTCAAGCTATCAAAAACGGGTCACGTTTTTATAAGACTCTTATATAAGTTACAGGCATAATAATATATATAAAAGAAAAAAAAAATGGGCTGATGTAAACTGCTGAATTTAGAACGAGAATTGTTCATAGGGCCTCCGTTGCGAATTGTTCTATAACTGACACCATCACACTGCCTAGCCTTTTCTCAAATATGTTGTGATCGGCTTCCAGTTAAAACAGATGCAGCTAAAAAACTTTATTTTATAAGGAGCGACTGATTCTATAACATTGTCATCAGCATACAAATAATTATTAACGGTACCTTCTATTTCGAATGGTTTTAAGTGAAACAGTTCCAAAAAGTATTGTTTACCTTAGGGACTCGTATCGTGAATGCGCTGCGTGTCTGTTCGTGTGTGGGGTTTATTAGTAATGCAACGGAATTCCCGCCGCTCGTTTCAACTCTGTTTCGTAGGAATGACGTGTTTGCCTTTCCGCTATTTCTTTTTAACTTAAACATAAGCTTTTCATAGAACAAATTTTCTTTTCCTTTGCGGTTTCCTGACCTATTTATAAACCTCTGTTTGCCTTTGAAAACTATTCTTTCGTGTTCTGGATTACAAAGATTGCTTCTGCAGTGGTCATTACAGTACACTGACCATCATTGTCAATAACTATTTTAAGCATTTTCTCACTTGTCATGATTAGTATTTCGTTATTATAAGGATGAAGTGCGTGAATATGTAGAAGAAAATATCCAACAAAAACCCAATCGTCATCGTTACCATTATTTAAATAATAACCGTGTGTTATTATATCATCTGCAATACTTACCTACTCTTCTTGTTAGTTAGCTGGGAACAAGTTATCGTGGTATTTTCCTTTTACGGCGAAAAAATCAAATAGCACAGAATGTGTGCCAATCTTGTGGTCAAACATTTAATCAATCATGGTAAACTCTTCATCTTGTTTTTTATCATAGAGTTCAATTGAATTACCTATAGATTTTTCAAATAATCATTCTGCAATAAAAAGTCGATTTATTTTGATAGCTTCAAGCGGATTTTTTCATACAAGATCATTCAGTTTTTGTGCACGATCATTATTAAGTTACACATCTTGACTGACAAACTGTGACGGCCATGTTTCTTCATAACTATAATTAATATTTTCATAACTGTCTTTTTTTTGTTTAGATATATAATACTCTTGCGTTCTCCAGTTAATTTGTTGTATTGTTTGGCAATGAAGCGTCTTAGGTTTATGACACATTTATCTTATAAATGATTATTAGTTTTTAAAGTTCAAATTTAATTCTCTTGCTTGCTGGACTGTATTTAACTGATGGTTATTTTAATGAAATCTGAGGAGGGCCTTAAGAACATCTATTAATAATAAAATTTAAAACTATAAAAGTGCTCATACCTATTCTGAATATAATTTTGTAAACCACCAACTTAATTTTGCGGTTGTGCTAACTTTTAGTGCATTCAACAATAAAGCTGAAGATACTTTAAAGTAGTTTCAGTGGTTGTCAACACATTTGGTTTTTCAATATAGTACGGCGTCGCGGGAACGAGGATATCATTGGAGTGGTAAAGGTCACTTGGTTTGAGGAGAGACCGGTCAGCCTTGGGCCGTGTAATTCACTTTCGTACTCGACTGTATGGCCCTTCGTGTGGCCTCATTTCTCAACTCTGTTTGTTTTGTTAGCAGACCTGCGATATACAAGACGGCCCTTCTTTATGTGTGTAATCATATCTTCTTATGTTACGGAGCGAAAGTTTGTTTATTGAGCGCTAATACAGACAGACCTTCCCTATTTGACTGGCATTTAACCTTCTTTCTCTCTCAGACTAAGTACCGAACGAGTGTTAAGCTTAGTTCGTATAGCATTGAAGTTATCTTATTCTTTCGACATTGATATAATTTTTGCTGGCTTTACCCGAGTCAATTATTATCCGCCTTCAGGGTTTAGCAACGAAACCTTTGCCTATTATATTAAAATTACAATCATACGCATATAATTTACACGCCTTTAATTTGGTACTATGAGCAGTTGCTTTGTGGTTGCGTGGCGATTAAACCAATTGCCTGGCTGTATAACGAGGAAGCTCATTACTCAGGAGCACGGCATTTACAAGCTGTTATTGTTCCTTGGTACTGCAACACTATTATGTACTTCCTTGCTTAACATGAGTTTATATATGTAATCTATCTATTATGTTATGTTGCTTGAGTAACTAATCTTGTACAAAGTTATATCTGGTGTGATTATTATCTGCTTTTTTTTGGCAAAACCAAATTATGTCAAACTATTGTCGTCTCCACAAGTATTTTGTGAATGGGCATGTGCTTATAAATGTAAATAATCTGCCTAGCCTTTTCTATTCTAACAGGATGCAGCTTAATACTATTATTTTACATTGAGCGACTGTCTATCTGACCTCCACAGGCCAGTACCTGGTAATACGATATCCCTTTGGTAAGACTGATTGTCAGACTTTCGGGCTTCTGACGACACATAACGATTGTCAAAGATCCACGAATGACAGCCGGGATCAACGGCTTAACGTGGTTTCTAAGGCACGGAGGAGTTTCGGTATGTAAAGATGATCACCCATCATCGGACCAACCTCGGCAAGCGTAGCTTAACCTGATAGATGGACCCGTGCGGCTGTTATTACTTAACCACAAGCATGTCTTATAAATGTATTCAACACAATTTACATAGGGCAGTCATAAACAAAATATATTGGCCATCAAATGTGCGACCAATCTAATCGATTTTGCACTATCTCGTTATCTAAACGGATAAAACACATAAAAACCTATAGAAGGATGGAGTTGTGTTACAAGGAAACATTCTAAACTTCATTTTACAGTCGGCTTATACGAGCTTTAAATCTAACCTTTCCTGGTCACCATAATGGTAAGCAATAGGTTTAGTTTTATAACTCTAGTTTCCATTACCTCGGCATGTAGTCCTGTGCAATACTAGGAACACTTACACGTTCATATAATCGAGAATCGATTTGATTCAATATTCTCTAGAAGGTTATCGTTTGTTTCGGAATGCTCGTATGTGAATGAACCGATTATTCCTCAAAGATATTCCCTTATTTTATAACTAAATCGTTATACTAGGAACATGATTCTATTTCTATAAATATCTACATTTATATATCGGTCGGTCGGTATACTTAAATTCACGAATTCCGCTCAGCGGGGCCCACGCTTTGCTGCTTGCAAGACTTTACCGTTATACTGTAACAAAACATTGCAACGTAAACGAGTGCATTATCCTAAATGCCCATAAAAGGCACTCACTGAATATGTTTAGAGTTTATTTTCTAAAGAAGTATTTTATGGACTTCTGTATGTCATGGTGGCCCTTGCATACGATAGTAACGCGACAAATACTCTGTAACAAAAATTAAAAGGTCACACTGTCAAAACTTAACAGGCCATTAAATAATAATGATCTTAATGGGGCCAAGACAAAACAATTCAGTGGCCGAATAGGAAGGTAAAACTCACCTCGCACGACAAGACAAACATAATATGAAAACACAAAACCAGCTTGATGAAAGTACACGTAGAAATAGGCATGACCTCCTGTGGTTCTAAAGAAATTAAAATCTTATAAAAATACTAAGAACACCAATAAATGCTCCAGAAATAAAATAAATAAAGATTATCAGTGGCACAACTAGGACGTTCTCTATGTCAATTAGGGTAATTACCAACGTGAGCAAAACTATAACATACTTGGAACAGCTATTAAGACGGAACTCGGTTAATTAATATGAGAAGTGCTTGGGTAGTAAAGTTTAATTGTATTAGGGGAGGCTTATAGAGACATGCTGCCATCTCAGTAGATTTTATAGTGTTCAGAGAATACTCGTTAGTAAAGCGGACAACACTCCAACGAGCCACCCAATCCGACACACAGATCTATTGGAAGGCACATCAAATTGGCTAACACGGTGGGATTACGGACGCCAGAATAATCAAATGTGTCTGAGAAGTCTGATGAGATACCGAGCGTGTTTATTGCCTTAGTGGAAGATTACGGCAAGTAGGAAAACAAATCAAATTTGCCGACATAGCTCTTTAAATTAGCAAGTTGTAGTGGCAATGTTTATGTTTGTAGTTACGTGGCTCAATACTTCCAAAGAAAAATAAAATGCTACAAAGGGCTTTGTGAGATCGTATAAGTATTCCCAAGATTATCACGTAGGCTTTTACGAATCTTGGTTTGATTTATAATTATAGCCATTTGTATTAAAATTATTATCACCGTAGAACGATCTAATGTCAACATCCTCATCTCGGATAGTATCAAGCTTTACGAAAGAATGTTGCACTGTGGTGTCGAAATATCACGGATTTATATGCCTATTCTAACTGGTAGCGATATTGGAATGGCTTTATAACCACATAGTATGATAAGATAAATACCAATAACTATAAAATAACACGTTGAAGTATAATAAATATCAATTTATATGATTACATTAGTCTTAGGCTTGAGCACCTTTGCTTATTTCTCAGGCCCATCCCATAATGGTATGATGCAATAAATACTTCTTATACACGTGTGGTAATAATGTTTACATAATGGAAAACTGATTAAAACGAACCCATTTAGCAGTGATGGAAATGGAGCGTACTAAAAACTGACAGCTGTTCCAAATTTCTATTCACCTTGGCTTATTTTTATTAGACTGATTGAATGCGGAAGGCACTAGATGGCCGTCTCCTTCATTTGACAGGTCAACAATATCCATTGAATTGTTTGTAGGTGCAGGACAAGTTTGCCATGTGTTCTGTAAATTAGTATCTGTGGTCAGACGATGTCGTCATTCTTACGTCACACGGTGCGTTTAATCGTAGATCCCGGACCCAGACCCCTTCTGTATGTGCTGAGGGGCGGCCACCTTGGGGTTTAAGTCGGTAGGTGTTCGACAAACCCCTTTGCCATTCCCAAACGTTGAACATACATGACGATATCCTCACTAAAATGAAAGAGAAATCTTGCGTATCGAAGGAAGGACCATACTGTATCTAATCTTTCCATATAATATCCGTATTTACAAGCATCTTTACAAAAACCGCACAGTAATATAGGTTGCATTATATGCAGTATTAAGTTATGCAACCAGTAGCGCATTAGTTGGTGGGTATATGCTAATACTTCTGTAGGGCATGGGCCGGGTCGCTCTGGCCAAGGATATCGCACTGGAGAAGGGACGTTGAGTAACATTCCACCGCTTTTCGTGGGCTTTGAATGTGAATACAAATGATCGGCAACAGGGACTTAGTGGCAAAGTAATAAAACTATAATTATACAGTTGTGGACAGATGTTTCATTATTTTATTGATTTGAACACGCACGGTTTGCAGGAGTTACTTGAAAGGTGAGGTGCGATCGCGGCACCTGTTCGCGTTCCTGTTTTAAATAGATCTGTATCTCAAAGCGGCACCTTTGCTCATTCTACTTTACTTGCAGCGCTTTAAAGCGTCATGAAAGGTTTGCTTGTTTTCAAGCGTTATTTAAAAGACTAAAAATCGGATGTTTCTGTTCAAGTACTTGGTTACCAATCCTGTTTTTGTTGTCTATAGAGATGTACCTAATATTTATTCATATAAACAAATTACTATTGACAGTAATAAATGTGCCATAAAAGTATCAATCGCCGCATTATGTTGATCGCTCAATAATACATGACAGCTTAAGAATAGATTGTACGTAAATTCTAAATCGTGAATGAAAATGTATTTTTTGTTCGTCGAACAGTCAAGGTGAAACCGATGTCAGCGCACTTATTATGTAAATCCTACCTCATATCACGATGACTTATTTCCTTCTTTGGCTGTGTATAAGGTTATCTACTACATCTCAACAAATTATTTACTGACATTGGCTGGTTCGCCATATTTGCAGTAAGGATTGCACTTTTGTTGCCAAAAAACTACTAAAGATACATCTGAATATTTTACCTGTTATGACATCCTTACTAAACTTAAACACCTTTAGTCAAAACGACTATTTAAATCGTTCATGTGTGCGAGTGCAGGTAAATGGCTTCTGGCGTAAAACCAGAAGCACCTAAATACCATTACGCATTTATACGAGGTCCGATCCAGTTTGTCCTCTCAAACGGAATTTCATGAATTCGCGCTGGACCTCTCTAAACGACGCAAATTAAATTATTCCGAACATAATCGAATTATTTTGAACTCAATTGATTTCATTCATCTCGTTTCCTGTAGTTCTTCCGTATGACTATCAACATTGGAGATTTTTCATGCCAATATAGGCATCTATCTATTTGGTCTTTATGTCCATTTTCATCCTAAAATGGGCGCATAGCCACACAGCATGGCAGGTAATGTATCGCGGTGTGGTCACGTTCTAAATAACCCACTTGTATTATATTTCACAGTCTCTGTGTCACGAATCGTGACAAAGCTCCTGTCTCTGTATCATCGTTCACATTGTGCAACCCGATGTGCTGAGCCGGGCCGTGTGCCTGTTCACAGGGGCACGATTACCCAACCAGTTTCAGTTGCGCTCGATTTCCTAAGCCTCTCGATGCGCCATGAGGTTTTTGCCTAGCCATTCGGGTTGCTGCATTTATGAAGCCGCATAGTGAAAGTGTTCGTCGCTTATGAAACACCCGAGCGCTGTATAGTACGAGAAGTCATCAACTCATGTCACGTTTTATCAAACATTTCATCCTTTGAAGCGTACTCGCAGTATTTCATCGTACGCGCCAGTTGGCAGCGGTGAAAT
This sequence comes from Xanthia icteritia, assembly GCA_949128155.2. NCBI lineage: Eukaryota > Metazoa > Arthropoda > Insecta > Lepidoptera > Noctuidae > Xanthia > Xanthia icteritia. The sequence goes on along the minus strand of OX421942.2, from coordinate 4,619,119 downwards.
TGGTATTCGTTTGGTTGGACTTTCAAAGGGGACATCTGATGAGGCAGGCGCAACGGAGCGCATATCCTGTGACATCCACATAACTTAAATGCATTCACGTTATTTGCACATTTTAGCTGTAGTCTAGAGACAAATACACACCCACTCCTTTAGGGGTGCAGTCATGTCCTATAATTGGTATTAACATGTTACCCATCGCATGTTTCGATGGGTACATCGCATGTTTCGATGGGTACATCGCATGTTTCGGTCATTGTTTTATAAGCTAATGAATTTCGCCTCACGTCTGGATGAACGCTGCCGCTTGCACTGAGAGCAGATTGATTAATTTCCGTTTACTCTCCGGCAACGAACAAATTTACTCTCGTACCTGTCGTCCCGACATTATTATGAAAAATGATGTGTTTTCTGCATCGTCGAATGAATTTTGAATTTGATTAAGAGTATAAAACAAATCATACTTTAATGTTGTCCGCTACGTGAAGGTTTTTAGAAGGGCGTGACCACAACAGAAGGTCGTTATAAATTGCGTGTGACATCATGTTCATTTTGCTGATCCTCAGCCCCGATTTTGCGTTGGACGTGATAAAATGTCTGCCCATTTTCGAGGATGAAGTTCTCCACGAATTAAAATTACTTTGACGTTCCCTAACTGATTGTGATTGACTAAATCAATTTTATATAATCAACTCGGCCAGCCTTACCTAATATCGTAATAATTACGGCTATTATTCAGTCGCTTATTTCCTTCCACATTGTCATTGCGATGAAGAGAACTATTCAAATGAAAGGTTTTGTAAAAAAATTATAATAAATTGAAAGCAAGCAAGCTTTTAATTTGCGAACAATTACAATAAATTCTCTGTGACACGTAGTTGTTCAACTCTTTGTGTAAAAAATGTAAAAACGTCGCTTTGCATCGGGCATGCTGCCAAGAGATTATGCCCATGATGGCAGTTAATTATTACTTCTTATTAGGATTACACGTTTCTTTAAGTTCGTCCAAATTGTTGTTTCAAATTAAAATAATCGTGGGTGGTGAGATTTTTAAACCTCTTAAAATATTCTGTCAAACTAGTTCAGTAACCTATTTAAATAAGGTAGCATCTTGAGAAAAAGAATGTTCATCGCTTTTGTTTTATGTTCTTCGTTTTTATGTGATTTCCGGTCAGAATAAGATTTACAATGTCTCTTGCCACAAGGAAGACAAAATCCGATTTATATTACGAAATGTGTCAATACTCAATAGCATCGGATCCTTTCTATTGTTGTTATGAAGACAAGCCTAGTTTATTGGGCAACATTTTGCGTAGGTAATAGTTTGTGACATCTCAGTCTCAGGCTCAAGCCTCAGTACAATTTCGGACAGGATGCATAAAAAAATCTTTTATGGATTTAAGTCATACATAAATATTTACAATGTTTAAAAGAATTGTATCAGGTCGTGTACCTTGTGTCGTATTGCTTACTGACGTACATGAATACCGATACAAATATATCCGGCCAGGCAATACGGGGTGGGACGTTCAAAGTCAGGCAGTCATGCACCGAAAATAATTAGGGCGGTGCAGCGAGGCGCAGGCGTGCCGCGCGGTGACGGCGCACCTCTAACAAATGCGCGAGCGCAACGGTCACCCAACTGTATAACAATATGCTGTTCATACAGTGAAATGACCGACTGCAATGATTTCATTTAACAGCCATAAATTGTGAACCGTTTTAGTTGAAGAGGACACACATTATTCATGATTTTTCAAGTTAGATGAACTGTATATCGAGAAAGGTCTTGTGTCGCTTCTACTATGACTGTGTGACCATAACAGCACAAACAAAGGCTTGTGTAATAATGCAACTTTATAGCAGCGATAAAGAAATTATATTGAGCTAATGATAGCTTTTCTTCCTTATTTGGTCGTTTTTATTCGATGTTGTCTTGACATTTTGACATTATCTAAATAAATGGTGGAAACAGTAAACATAAAACTAAATTCAATTCTTCTTTCAAATGTCGATGCTCCGTCATAGATAACTACTGCCGCCCACATGAGACCTATGAATCTTTGGTATTTATCTGATATTATGAGTCTTGGAGTGCTCACCTCATGGTAAAGTCTGCTTGATCATCCTACGCGTCACATATCAAAGATGGCATCGAGCGATTGTTGGCTTTCTAACACCTCATTACTAGTTTGATCTTTGTGCTCGGCTGCTGTTTCTCTCAATTCGCTTTATCTTGTTAATTGGAGAGCAACACTGTCGCTGTCTGCTCCACTTCTGCCCTGCATTGTTCGAGACACGACACTTTCTAAACTAATCTCTACTTCATATCTAGTTTTAATGACGTAGGGCCTGAGCTTTTAAGCCTCTAACGCTTAAGCCGTGTCTGCATGAATGTCTTAAGTACTTTTTGATTGACAGACTCGTATTCAGTTTTAAATTTATTTCTTGTTGACTTTAGTTACTGTGCAGTAACTCTACGTTTTAACATCTTGTCTTATATTTTATTTAGGTACACTTCAAATAAATAACCCTAGATTTTATCTCGGGCATTTGCGTTTTTGCTTGTTTGCCAATATTTATAGCTAATTTACGCAAATTTCATACAGTAAGTAAATAAATGCATTTTGCTGTATCAGATGCGCGCTCAGCATTATTGTGGACTTACGACTCGACATTGGACTCTTCATTATTGACCTTAATTTGAGCACTGATTAAAATACCGTGTTTTATGATGTGTTTGTTATCTAGCCGTGTCTGGGTGAGTGGGTGTGCACGAAATAACTCTAGCATAATTACGATCTCGACTTAGCTCTAATTCGTGAGTCACGGCCGAGTGAAATGGCACGCGGTCCATGATCGCGCCGCCCGTTCATTCAATTACGCTGCGTGATGTGAATTGAAAATTATTGTACTCGGTTCAAATTTGTCGTCGGTTCATATCAGATTATCGAGCTTTCACCTTCTATCAAAATATTGACAATCGCAACGATTAGAACACGATCGACATCGCGTTACAACTGATATAAACTCGTATTGAAGCCATTGGTGTATCGTCTAGATCTATCGACTTTGACTAGAGCCGATAGGTTGAAATTATAGCTATTGCACTTATCATGTTGTACCGATAAACACACAATCATTATATTGTCACAAACTGCCGACGGGTGTGGGTTGACTGGGAACGGTGCGCCGTCGAAACTGGGACACCTCGACGTACGTAATCCTATTATGAGCTCGTTAACGTAATCCCACTTGGACCTCAATTCTGCTTCTGTCTTGGATAAGCTGAATTTTCTAACAATCTTCTTGTATGAATAATTTGTAGGTAAACATAGAAACGTGCACAAAGATTAGATTCGCCATCGCCCCCTGATGTCAAGTTTCGCTGATTCATCAGGAATGACTTATTGATTTGTTCAGAATAAAGCTGTGTAATAAATGCGTCGTCAAGACGCCTAACACGTAACTTATGACCAATAAGACAATCGTTATTACCTACTGTCTAACATGTAAACAGTTCGCGCATTGTTTTGCTGACTCATAAATTATGATAGATGACCGACTCGGCTCCGCCCTTGATACTGCGTCATAAAATAATGACAACAAATTATACCATTATTATAAAATGACGTCTAGGATATCATAACACGGCGTAATGGTGCGATTAATTCTTCAGGGAGTGCTTAGTACCCATAAAACACTTTCATTTATCAACCACCTCACCATTTACACTGTAGCCAGCTCCATGTATGACATGTATTTAACGTTTTCCTCATAACCTAGACCTTTCGGGCAAGCCGGTTCTAACAATAGGTACATTATTCAAATGGTTTTAAGATTGCATCTCGGTTGAGATAAAAACCCATACACAAATTGTTTTCGAGTAGAATACGTGTCCCCGAAGGCCCAATTCCTTGAGCCCATTGTCGCCGGCGCGATGCTATCATGCGTGGGCGATGTCACGATAAGTTACATTTGTTAGATCTCAAGTCTGTTTTCATTACTCGTTTACTTCGTGACCTTTATGAGTTGGGGTTGTTTGTGCGTGTAATGAAGATCGTGCACGTCGCCAGTTCATATTCGAGACTGGGCGTGTCCTGCTAGTAACTGGATTGTTGTAGATTTTTGACGAGATACGACTCCCTGCGGAAATATTATGCGGCCGACCTGACCGCTCTGACATTTAAAGAAAGGAATTTTTCTGTGTCGAGGTAATTCTCTTTATTAGCTCGTAATTGGTCTTGTTTCGCTAAAGAAATAGCCTATTACGGTCCCATACAGTCTGTAGTTGTAAGAATAGTGATAATAAATTGGCTCGTCTAATCAAAAGTGGAGCTTATTAGTGGACACTGTATTGTTATTATGTCATTAGATATAATTGGTCTAATGAAGAAGTCTTTGATCATGTTCGCGAAAACAGGGCATTAAAGCTAGTGTCAACATCACTGACTTGTAATTATTGATGTCCATTGTCCACGTCGCAGACCACCTGGTTATAGTCAAGGAGTCTTAAACCACAATAAATGTAACCTCGTTTCTGTAGAAGCGCACGACAACTCTCCATATGTTGCGTAAATGCTGAGACGAAGGGCGTCGTCCTCATCTCATCGAATATATTATTGTTTATCTACCATATGTACGAGTATATACCATATAAAGACTAATTTATTCAATACAATTTTATAACCGGTATTTTTGAGGTTATTATATCCGCTGTTGTTATATAACGGACACCTGTGGGACCACGAAGGGCTGTGTAGGTGTGTATGATGTACAAAATTTGATTATGATTTTACCAACGAGGTGTCATTTGATGTCATGGAGAGTGCGATTGTCGCAACCCAGTGCTGGGCTCGCCACAATTGCGGTGATAAGTCCACGGCGTCCTCACCTTCCGCCTGATGCAGGTCCTCACCGAACACGGTTGTTTCGGGAGGTTCCTGTTCCGGATAAGGCGGGAGGAAACGCCCGGGTGTCATCATTGTGTGGATCGCCCGGAGGACACGGTGGAGGTCTGCCCGGCTTGGGCGGAGCATCGCCGTGTCCTCGTGGAGGCGATCGCTGGCGTTGATCTCTCGCGTCCGGTTCTGGTACAGGCCATGTTATGGCAGGCCTTCTGCGAGGCAGTAATGCTCGTGAAGGAGGCGGAACACATGAAGGAGAGGCAAATTTCGTGCCGTCACGCCCCTAGTCGCCGCAGCAGACGCCCTGGGCGCGGGCTCGCGGACGGTGAGCAATGGGTAGCTCACCGTTCGATAAGGACCAGGCCTGGGTCGACGGCGCGTTGTGTTTCACGCGCGCCTCAAAGATATGTCAGCACAATTGACGGGTTCCGCTAGGACCGATGCCTGCCGGGGTCGCGGGAAAGTCCGTAAGGGATACCGTGGCCCCTGGCAACATACAGACAACTGAAGGAACACGGGTGGGTTTTAGTCAGTAAGAGTCTGACACGCCCTCCCGCTCCGTCAAGAGCGGGAGAAGTAATTTGACAACTTCCCACCCAAAAAGAAAAAAGGTCATTTGATAGAGGTCAAGCCTTTAAACGATGTGTTCCGGTTTGATCGAAGCTGCCGATCAGTCGGGCCATGTCCGTTTTAATTATTATTACGCCGCCGCCGTCGATCAAATTCCTCGGAGAAGAGTCGACGGAGAGTTAGGTGCAATGATTGTGAGACACTATTTGAGATTTAAGAAAATTATCAAAATGTTTAAACACCAGAATACCCGCGATATTTCGCGTTGTTACATAACTTTTTAATTCGTCGAGATTTTTTATTCATATTCTTTATGGCACCTCCTCTTTAGGACATGAGCTATCGTAATATCAAAAAAGAAATTGGTCTCGGTCTTAAAGGGGAGGCGTCAAAATAGATTCGCTGTTGCAATGTATAGTAGATCCCGATCATGTACATATTCATATAATATATATCAGTCAAGTTTATCTTTTATCTGACCAAATTATCAAATGAAATTGACGCCAAATTGATGTAAACTCCGTTTACTAAACAAAAACAACCAATGAATACTTTCCTTTATAAATAAAGTCACAAAATCTCCATGCCATCAATAACCTTTAAATACGTGACGTCACATTCTGGATTTGAAGAACATCTCCGTTTCTGGAACGCTGCCTTTATCTTCCGATGCCTTTTCATTGGGTTCAATATAACAGAAAATGTCGGAGGCACTCCAAAAGATATAAAATACATATACTTTCTGGAAGGAGTATCGGAATTTCGGAATATTTCCAAATCGGATTAGGAACTTTTTGTGTCTGGCTGGCGTCCGGTTTAATACCTTGAATATTTAGAAATGGTTTGCTAAAAGTTTGGGCATCCTTCCGTTCGTGTCCTCAGGCTGTGTTGCTTCGATTAACCCTTTTTATCAGATCAAATTGGATTGGAATCCAAATATAGTTTCAATATTAAATCTCTAAGAGCTGCAAGAAAGAAAGAAAAATGCGTTTATTGGCATTACAAAAAAAAATATACACCATAAAACTATTAAAAAAAAAACAGAAAACAAATTATTATAATGCCAAAAGGGCCTCAGCTCAGCATAATGTCAGATGACAACACAAGGTGTACCACCTGACGCTGATTTTCAGCTGCAACCCACGAATGCCATACGCTAGAATAATAAACATAGGGAAGTGTCTGTCCGTTCTAATAAATAAATTAAAGATAAAATAAAATAAAGCATACAAAATCAAATAAAATGTTGTGACGTACATGTGTGTGTGCGTTGTATCTGTGTATTTCCTACGTTAAAATAATAAATCTATGCAAAATCGTGCGACTGCGTTGTTCTTGTTAACTACGAAACGGAGAAAAGAAGACAAGAAGTGTTACTCCTCAATCAAATCTAATACCTAAGCTTAGTTCTTCTGTTTATCTCGATTGTATTTTTTACAATGGCCTTTGCTGTTACCTTCTGATTACTTTTCTTGTACTATCAAATCGCCGTGAATAACACGTACTTGACCAACTAATTCGACCATTTAAAATTTCAAACGTACACCTTATAAATATTTAAACATAACACATAAACATAGCCCATCCAGCAACATTAGATCTGTGGGAAACCGCGTTTCAAAGTCCTATTGAAATTGTTTAATGACCCGCGTAACTTGAATGCGGGACTGCTAAGTAATGAAGGGGAGGTAGAATGCTCCCAAGCTCCCAAGTGACTCACTTGAGGACTTTCGATTGGATGTTCCACTTTCAGAACGGTTGGTAACAAAAGCATCGTAGGCGATAAGAGAGCATTCAGTTTCTTCGGTAGTTATACAGGCTTAGAACCCGAGACCTGACCCGGTCCTAAAGACTAACAATTTGTCTTCTTTTGCCTGCCCTGGTCTCATTTTTTTGTGTTCACCTTGTTTTTTCTGCCATGCTCCCCTTTCAGCCGTCACATTATCATTGACTCCCTTTTCATTCTGAATATCATCCCTTCTACAAACCATCTTGAAAAACGAATAAGATCAACGTTATTAAGATAAGATATGACGAAGATTGCTTAAAAGTGTTTCAACATTCGGACAAACCTATTCAGGTTTTTGTGATGTTTTTGTTTATATTTTGTTTTGTTCATTAATTAATAAATAAAAAATAGAACCACTAATATTGAAATCTATGTGGGAATATATGCAGCTAAATATTTCATAATAAGATGTGGTTATAAACACTACTGCAATACGACCTACTCATCCTTTAAATGAACGTTCATTAACACTAAACATTAACTTAACATTAAACTTAACGACGAACAAAGAAAGATCAATAATAATTTGTACGGATCCTGGTGCGTTGAAAGAAACATCTTCGTAATATTTATCAGTAGTCGTAAATGCCAAGTGCCTATGAATTAATTATAGCTTTATGGCTTTTGCAATTAACAGCAAAATTATGACTATGCCGGAACAAATGATTAAATGAATGGTTGACTTCTATTTCATTATAGTACTCTCCTCTCTCTCTTCTTCTTTTTCCTTTCTTCTCTTTCTTTTCTTCAATTATTTTATTACTTCTATTGCTTGAATACGAGACTTTTGGCTACTTTATATGTGCGATTGTTTTATCGCGCACTGGATTTTCAACGTACTACTTAGCGCCGAGAGTTAAAAATCCAACAGTGAGCGTATTTTTTGACGAGTCGGATGCACTCTGTTGAATTCTCAATGCTCGGCTAAACACCGAGAGTTGAGAACTCAGTGCGCGATAAAAAAAATCGCCCGTGCTATCTGGGCTGTCTTAGTTAACAGCAACGGTCTAATGCTATTCCCGTTGGAACCCTTTAGATAAGTACCTTACCCTAAAAAAGCTGGTCACATTGAGGACTGCATTTTATACTTTCATTTTATTTCTTTTTATTTATCAAAAACTTATGATAATTAAAAATCGATATAAAAACGATAAAGATGGGGTTAATCCCCATCTTTATCGTCCAGTACGGTCATCGTGCCATAAAATTGTAGACACGTAACGATAAAGTGTATAGGTACTGCCCTCAAATACAATTATTTGAAAACCCTAAATTACCATACCAAATATCTAATCAGCTAATTACTAATCAGATAGAAGACACAAAGAGATAACGGGATAGTATAATTATGGTTTTTAGTCACTTTTCATAAAGGAAGGAGGAGCTCGTGGCTAAGTAATAACAGCCGCATAGGTCGATCCATCAGGTTAAGCTACGCTTGCCGGGGTTGGTCCGTGGATGGGTGACCATCTTTACATGTCGTGATTCCTCCGTACCTCGGAAAGCACGTTAAGCCGTTGGTCCCGGCTGTCATACTTGGATCGTTGACAGACGTTACGGGTAGTCAGAAGCCCGACAGTCTGACAACAAGTCTTACCAAGGGGTATCGTATTACCCAGTTACTGGGTTGTGGAGGTCAGATAGGCAGTCGCTCCATCTAAAATACTGGTATTCAGCTGCATCCGATTGGAAGCCGACCCCAACATAGTTGGGAAAAAGCTAGGCAGATTGAGTCACTTTTCATAAAGATGAAGACATATTTTCAAAACAATGTATAAGTATTTGGAAGCATAGCAGCTTCGTCATATTCCATGCTTCCGCACGAAAAAGCTGTCAAGCCATCATCCCCTTTACTTTTATGATCAATCAACCCCTAATCTTATCGTGATCGCTTTGAAACTACTTGAATTGTATTTTTTTATGTGGAATATCGAATCTACCTACATCCATATTAAAGCTAGTTCACAAAAATATGAATCTGTAATCCACAGAGGAAAAATATGAGAACAAACTGAGACCGCTGTAGTGAATTTTCGAAAGCATAGATAATAATCAACAACTAAAATATAAATCACTTACGAACCCCAGGGAACCCACTTCACATGAATGTTCTATGCGTTCACTTTATGTAACTAAGGAACTATTAACTAATCTGTGATAGATTGTTAGTACTGTTGGGTTTGAATTGATCGGATTAAATGTATTTAAAGGCTTTACCAACAAACTCGTCCCTATTAAACTAAGTATGATGAAGGAAGCTATTAACTTGTCACTAACGCTATAGCCTGACACGCGGCTATACTCAGCAGTCGCCAGATCAACGATTAACCTATTCTATACAAGATACCATTGTGTTATATTCTAATAGTTCCATTGAAACGGTCTGAACGCATATTTAACATTGTCAATAAATTAACATTATTATTGATGATCACAAGATAATCTGTCATTGATATATTACTCATGAGAGATACGTTACAATGAATATTGAATTACTCGAATAGGATGTAAATGCTCATTGTTAAGTAATATTAATGACCGCTCATATATTTACAGAAAATATATTTTAAAAGCCAAGCCTCAAAAAGTAACTTGTAATTCTGTAAAAAAACAACATCTATAAAGCAAGGCAAAAGCTTTGTCCATTAGTAAATCTAAATAGATTCCCCTCTTCAATACGTGATATCCTTGGCCGCAATGTGCCCGTCCCTTGCCCTACAAATTTACCACAGCCTAAAGGTATTCTGTGTTGCATGTTGACGTTGACACCAGAATATACACGCATGTTATGTAGATTATAAACCTTAGCAACGAAGGGGAAAAAAAACATGCTCGTATTAAAAATAATACTTTATTCACAGCTGTATGAAAACTTAATCTTAGTATCTTACACTATTTCTAGAACTATTCACTGTCTTCAGAATCATGTTGTACTTTAATCACTGTGCCGGTTTGCGCGTCATAAATTGCTCTGTTTAGAGGGTCATCATCGTCTATTATAGTAAACTTTTCAAAACAATGAGGTTCGTAGTAATTCTGATCGGCTTTGAATATTACTTCACAAATAGCTTGTTGCACGGCATTTTTGGTCGCATCTGAGTATTTCTTCATTTTATTTCCTATGAATGACGTAAATGATTTGATCTCCTCGTCTCTTTCTGCTGCCGTTTGGCTGGGACCCGGTGTCGGATGCGATTGAGGAGTCATAGATGTATCATCGTCTTCTTGTGCTGCTTCTACAACTTTTTGGATTACTTCTCTTTTGACGGAGAATGATTCTCGACGGTATCTTTTCATTGGTACGGGTGTACCGATATGGTTTCTCAATAGTGTGTTTTGTATATAATCAAAAGAATCATCATCTTCGTCGTCTTCTGTGCCCTGGAATTATTAAAAAAAAAATATGTAAATCTTAATGCTTGTTGACTGCCAAACTAATGTAAAATGCATTTCGTTTGATCCATAAAAAAAAAACAATAACTGAGCTAATCTAAAAGTACGGTACTTAGGTAATAACTGAAATGTATGGTAGATAAACGGATGACGGTACGACAGACGGTTGTTATCTGCATTCATACTGATAACTTAAAAAAAATAAGAAAGATATTTACATTTAATCGTCGTTTTCTCTCATTTTCTTTATCCATCAAGAAGGCCATATCTTTAAATGCGAACCACGTGCTCTTATAGGCTTGAGATGGATCTGTAAATAAAAATATAGGTATCCATTAGTACATATTCACCATTATTCATTCTACATTACAAAAAACATACAATAAATAATTATGTCACCTGATGTTTCCTTGATGCTGTGCATAATTTTGGCTTTTTCTCTTCTAAAAGATGACATTAATATTATCATCTTGTGTTTACATTTATCCGGAGAAATGTTAACTTTGTCGCCTATTTCTTGCCAAGCTTTAGGTTTCATAGTCTTTTTAAAAAAGTACGGATCCTTTGGGTCCCACAGAATAGGTCGTGCTCTAAATTCTCTTATCAGCTGTATACATTTTTCCTCAGTCCAATCGTCCGTTACTGCCGTCGCCATATTTTTAAACTTGCAACAAGACACGCGTCGATTCAGGTTCGTGCGAACGCTACACTGGGTACAAAATGGCGGCCGCCGGCTGAATACGCGGTCGTGCGATGTGACGTCGCTTAGACGCGTTGCAGTAACCAGCAGATATCCGGTCGAACAGCCATCTCTTTCGCACGGTACGTGTCAATGTTAAAGTGTGAGTGTGTCAGATATGTTTATCGCTGTTGCACGTGTTAATCACGTGTTTACTAGTGGCGGTCAACGTACCGATACTGTAGCGGATCTGTATTAGTGTGTGTACGGGTGAACATGTGTTGGATACAACGAGATTCGTTCGTATTGTTGTTCGCTGAACAGCTCGGTATTTGCGTGACGCGCATCATTGACAAAATATGGCGGCCGCTTGATGATAAATGTTATGATTTATTTCTGAAAGTTCATCATTTAAATACACATTTATGTGTCAATGTTTAGGTGTTTTAAACTAGTTGGCGCCGGCTCATTGGTTACTTTGCAAACAATAAACCAACCTTTTGATGGACACTTTAAATAAAATTACGGGCTAAGGAACTAGAATGTAACTTGCCTTATCTGTAGGTAGTACTCTGTTTGAACAGGGTTTATCCAACGCATATCAGTTCAGACTCCGCAACTTCCTGTTTACGCTTCAACCAGATTTAGTTGATCCTAACCGCTTGCAATACAAATGATAAATTCCTAGACCCGTAAGGAAGTCATTGTTGGAATAAGAGCATTGCATGTTGTTTGTACTCGGTTATAATTCAGCAACATGCTCATTGCGTAGGTGGATAGGTAGTCGAGTGAGGTCAGTACTTTACAGCTTACACTTGCTCGCAAACATGTCACCCTCAATGCCTAGTATAGGTCAGATTGTGGAGCAAATTCAAGTAAAACCTTCAAAAACTCATTCACTGGCACTTCAAAGTCACTTCACCTGTCTGTTATTTTGATGTATCTCTGGATGCCAATGCGTAAATGCTACGTCCAGATGATCGATTGTTAGATAGCAGTTTAGATAAAGGTATGAGAATACAAGTTGTCTTATGCAGCAGCGGCAGTGCCGGTTGTCTGTCATTTGTACCGTGATGCATGCGATTCATGTTATCGGTAAAGTTCAGCTCGCTGTGTGAATGCTAAGAGGGTAGATTAGTCATGCGATGCACTCCTATGTTGTCGTTCACACGCGTCGAACACAGATGTACGAAAGATAATAGCTAACAAACGTACCGGCTTTACTTATATAAGTTTTCCTTGGAAGGATATATCTGTCGTTGACGTTGTTGTCTATCTAGCAGTTGTTATGTCTCCACAACCTCTTATATTATGTAAACTCATGAGAACGTTTGCTTCATTGTGTTCTATGCATCCTAGCAACGCAACAAGACAGTCTGTTGTGAGTTATATCTGTCTTCCATACTAAATTGAAACGTAAAATTACCATAAATTTTAACTTGAAACATTTAAAATATTATAACTTACCGCATTTGTGTACGAGTGCATAATCCTTAATAAATGTAACTGCTTCCAAAGGGGTGGAGACCTGGTGTCCTGAAATATAGGCCTTACGCCTAGCTTAGGCACCAGTCTCCCACCGTATAAATAAAACTATTATGAATTGTCCTATGATCATTTGAAAATGTACTTTTATATTGTGGTGTGAAATAAAATCTTGTCTTATCTTATTCTTAATTATCTGGGTCTAGTGTTTCTATGCACTTACATAGTCTTATATCGAAATTGGAATGACATCATAAGGCTCATTTCTCTTTCTGAAATATCTTTCCTTATATTAAATTTCGGATCTGACTCTGTGTCAAGTTATGATCAAAAGCTTACATTTAAAAAGTCAAGTTCTCGAATTTCAAGTTGCAAAAAACGCACCATAAATGTGTAAACATGGGAACTTGTTCCACCACTTTATGATCAAGTCGATCACTTCCTATATTGTGTGTAAGATATAATATGCCGAAAAGAAATGAGGTGTGCTATTCAAGGACCAGAAGACAGAATCCGATGATAAAAAGAACATAATTTATGATAATGACCAACTATTGATCGATCTACCAATGGAATAACGGCCGAGTAGCGATGTTTCTTAATCTTTTTACCTCCGCTGTAGCTGACAATTAATTACAAAAAAAAATCGTAAAGTGTCCACTTCGAGATAGGTGAAACATTATAATACCGTTAATACAATTCCATTTGACGCTATGCGTGCATACAACATTTTCTTGGTCCAAGATAATGTCGCCCAGTTCAATTAATACGATTAACCTGTCACAGAAATGTTTTACTTCTATCAATTACTCATGCAAATGGTTCCGTTCCATGAATATTCATTCAGCTAGCTCACGAATTTATTCTTTTTAAATTACCACCGTTACTCACTTAATTTTCTATATAGCATAAATTAAAGGCTGTTCATTAAAATCCCTAGCAATGTTTACGGACTTTCCTTCGTAGTTATAGAGTTTGAAATTGAAATTGATGAAAATGATTCTTATTTTGTTCATTTGGACATCTATGTCCCATAAAGCATTCAGATAGAAACAATAAACAACATATTACGAATTCACGACCATGTAGGTCTGTTCTATAAATGATAAATTCATGTACTTTAACCTATCAGTATGAGTAAAGCGTATCACACACAAATTGACTTGCGAAGGCCGCTATTCCAACGTTCTAAAAGCAATAAAGCAATGTTTCAACCATTGTCCCATTCGAATCCGGGTTTATTGAAATATTCGCGTGTGTGTGAAGTGATGAAAGTTAATGGTCACCATTATTCTTGTCGGTGGACGCTGTGACGTTGATTTAAGCCGAACTCTTCCAAAAGCGGACGTTGGCGCTGTTGAGTGTTGACCAAGTTATTGTTATGTCCGAACAGCTACTATGAATTATTGTTTTGTTTGCTCTGCCTCTTGGAGTACATGCTGGCTGGGAATGTTAAATTTTACTTATTCAATTAGAAAAGCTGGTTTCATTTCCAACTTGTGTAATTTGTGGATAGTATATTAACTTGACATTTCGACACTTTTTTTCAAGGATGTGAGCCCTTTCTACTGCCTCTTCGATGTTTTACTTATTTATAGTCTATGTCATTGATTTGAGTATTGGTGTTTTTCTTTTAGATTTGTTTCTCTTTTTTTTACAAATCTTTTATATAGAAACGTAGGTATATAGTTTGTGCCTCTCGTTTCCCGCATCCTTAGTAGTGGTTGCATTGCAGCATCGTGACTTGACACACTAAACCAATAAGCGCCTGAGTTTTATAATGCATAAATCAATCGAAGCGTGAGTTGTTTACTTATATATCTGGTTCATATAAAATATTTATATCACAATAATGACCTATCATAGTGATGTTGATAAAAGTTCTCACGCTACCTCTAATATTCAACGTAGTGCTGTGACTGTGTATACTCATCGTGTTAATGCGTTTATTTCCGTTTAGCTTCTACAATCCTGTACCCATTCATAATTCCGACGTATCTGATTATGGGTTTAATTTTTTTATTACATAATCCCTTTTTTGTTGCAGGTAAGCCAAGGAGACGCGATCTTTCGGACTCGGTAAGCATAACTTCATACAAACGTATCATCTACAACAAAATAAGGCGCCACGTTATAGATTATTATAGGCCGACCCTTTTTTTCTTCCCATTATTTGTTATGTAGTTACCTGTGCTGGACATTCGGGGAATATTTATTTTTAAAAGTAACGTCTTCATTTCATTGTATGAAACTACCTCTGTATCAATTCTTCGTATTTTAAACTGGTTGTTTATCGTACGTTTACTTTTTTCATTTGCATACACAAAGTGACATTCAACTCGAGCGGTATGCTATTCGAAAGTCATTGTATTTTTATTACAGTCGTTTTTTCTTCTAAGACAAGCCTAAGTGTGCCTGCTTCGTAATTACGTTTTTGTCATCGCATACAAATGGCACCTGTGCATCGCATATGTAATACTCAGCCATATTATCAGTAGTCTGGCTTTTAATATTAGACTGGCTTCTCATATTACTTAATTCTATTCTATTTATATACTGTTGTCGGAAGGAATTATTTCTAAACTTCTGTGGTTGGAAACACGCTTTCTAACTCATGGCACCAAACAGTCAATTATTTACTATTAACTTTCCTACAATTTGTGTCGTTTGTTCGGTTCACCCAAGTTCTGAATCGATTTTCCAAAGTTGCATTACCCGCCATGTTTTAGGTTTTTCTAGAAAACTCTTTCCTGCTTTAGTTCATGCAATTGTATTTACATTTTCTGTATTTAGCACGCTTCCGATATGATCCCCGTCCTTTTCTCCTGAGCTGCTTCAAGTTGCTGCTGATTTATATGCTTTGCGAATTTTATGTTGCTAAGTTGCATTGTTTGTTTAGCGATTTGTTTTATCCTGGATTGTTATTTTAGTAGGTACAGGTGTTGCATTGCGCGTCACTTCCTCCTTGACATTAAACGATAAGTATCCGATTAAATCGTTTTTCAGATCTTTCTGATAAACGAAATCTTTAGTGCAAAAACAAAATTACAAAACGATCATGATGCTGTTAAAAAATAATAGAGGAAAATACATTAAACAGTGACCCTACGTTTGACTCGAGTCGTCGTAATACGGGTAATACGTGACTTCAATAAGGAAGGCGTTATGTCTACAATAAAATCGCTGTTGCGTCCGAATACGGTGGCAATCTGCACTAAAATCCACTAGTCAAATGAAGCGTCCGTGTTCAATGCGGTTCCGTTTGTTGGCGGCCTTGAATAAACTAAATCCGCAGTGATCCGATTGAACCTAAGAGAGCGTACATAAGAGACCAGATTTTTTACTATCTACTAGATTTTTACTAGATTTTTTACTAGATTTTTTATATCAGTCATCGTGCTCATTAAAACGCTATTTCTAACGATAAACATCATTCGATGTATTGAATGTATCCTTATCCGAGATCTACAGCGATTGCCGCACGCACGAGTGGTTTCAAATCCTTTCGATCCTTCACGCGGAATCCGCTTTTTATCTATCCTTTGATCACTCGCTATTCAAAGGTAGGCTACCATTTGCTTTATTTCGTGTCTCAGTTTAATATATTCCTTCTGCGATACCTCAATTTTGTCAGTAACATTAACTTTTAGTACTTAACTATTTTTGTTAGTGCCCTTGACGCTTCGGGTCGCATACGCACCTCGCACTGTGAAAGAGGTCAGAGGATGAAAAAACTTGCTCCGAAAAAGAGGGCTTTCTCTTGTAGCTCCGTGGGAGGTGAAAGTCGGACGACTTGTCCTTGAGTCCCTAATGTAAGTTAGAAACTCGGTGCGGGAACAGTATCCCGTTTTTATGGCACTTCCCACCGTGTTAATAGAAAGAATAGATTCCGATTTAGGATTTTTTAGGTAAAGAATTAAGCAGCACAATGGACAGTGACCAAAGCATTAAAAAAAAACATTAGTAGCTTTACGTGTATACCTTGCATCAAGGCCTTACCGTACATATACCTTCATGGTCGAGGGATCCAAAAACGGACAGAAAGAATAATTACCATCACTATTATGTTGATCAATTCTTTTAACGACGCCGCATGGGGCCGAAGTTGGAGCTGCACTCGAAATTTGAGGCAACCCATTTAATAGCTATTTCACAACTGGTTTCAAAAGAACGATAAATTATGCACAGCTGTCGCATTTGATGCTTCAAAACGTTATCAAACGAGAAACGAACAGTAAAGTTGCTTTTTCCGTTGTCACACGGCGATAGTGCGAATTTCGTATTAGTCACTTCACTTCAGAGCAGGATGATTTCGTATATTTAATGGGGTCGATTTCAGAAAATCAAATAAATGGTAATATCTACCGTTATTGTTGTTTACTGTTACAAAAAGCTTTAGTGCCGGCCAACGATACGGTCCGTAAAGTCGGACTAAATGCAGTAATGCGAGTACTAACATTACTATTGTGTTGTTAAAGTGTTTATCAGTTTCCAACAGTTGTTAACTGCTAAATGTAACTGTTGGGAACTGACTAAATGCATTACTAGCAGTCAATTGGCATCCTTTGTCAAAATGATAAGAAGATCCTCAAATGCTTAAACGTTTTAGCTGACCCCAAAAATGAAAAGCTGATAAGTAGGTACGATATGAAAGACACGCTTATAAACTGTGACGAGGCAAAAGTTTTACCTCGAACCCAGGGCTGGTATAATGTGACACCATTCCATGACTTTAGTGGAGTATTTATAAAAGAGACGCGACATCGGCTGTTACCTGAGGGTAAATGACCACCTGACCCATATCCGCGTCCCGACTTTCACCGGCGGCCATTCACCCGGGAACCAGCGCGTAAACATACGTTCCAATTTCCAAAATGGACTCGCACGGAACGAACGTAGTCCACATTAATTGGGGCGCATTCCAATTAAGACCTCGTTACGTACGCCTCTTACGCAATTAGCATCGTCCGGGTAAACCATTATGTGAACAGGCGCGTCCAATTTTTGAAATGAGAACACAGTTTTTTTCTGATCCGATTTTAGTTGTTTTGTCCCTTTTTTTGTGTACCCTGCATGATCTGTCAAAATGACACGTTCGAACTCCGGAGGCATGGCTAAATGGTAAAGGCTTTCCTACATCCGCGTTACACCCTGCCTGATTAAACCTTGTTTTAAGGAAAAAGGTCGAGCGCTTGTTGATGAGCCCAAAAACTTCTGGTTTTATATGAAGCTATTATTGGACCCCCAGCCCAGCACCCCTTAAGGAAACCAGACATTTCATAATAAGAACCGGTTTTTACGAAATCCATGATAAAGACAGGTTGTCACATAAACAGGTTAACGGAACGGTTGTACTTTGAACGATAAATATCCTCAACGCTGCAACATCAATATTCTTTGACAAATCGGTTACAATTCACGTTATAGCCCCGAGTCTATTGTCAAAATCGATTTCCCACATGTATCGAAACTATTGCAAAACAATCGAGTTTTTGTAGTCAATGTCGAACGGGATGTTGATGCTAACTAATTTATAATAGAAACCGAAATGGGAACTGATAAATCCGATAGTATACACTAGAAATTCTGTTACACGATGATCTATTAAGATTATTTATTAAAGTCATCTGCTTAGCATTCATGTGGTCCAAAACAGACGTGAGTTATTGTTTTCCGTACACAAAGAGATCCTTTTGATGCCGGTGCCAGCACAATGATCTGTATTTAACCAATTCATACCACTATTGTCCTTGTGCCACGGCTGTACACAAAAGACCTGTTTGCATAATGTACTTATCTTGCACCATCTAATTAAGATCAAAATGTACGTGTATTTTCTAACACACGGACGGACTGAAAATTATGTATTGAAGACAAGAACGTATTACTGGAAAATAGCATGTGGTTGGATTCACAACTGAAGGATCGATAAGCCGAATGAAATGGCTTGCGGTTATAGTTCGAAGAAAGAATTATGTTCGAATGACTAACACAAGCCGCACCAATATATAATATGGCGATGTTCCTTTAAAAAAATAAAATCGAGATTTAGATGATGTAGTATTTCAAGAGAACTTTGTATAGAAAGTAAACAGTAACAAATATGTAATCAAAGCAAGTAAAGCTGATACAGTTCGACGAGCTGTCTGAATAAAATCGGACAATGTCGTAACAAAAGACCAGCAGAATTTATACAAAAAAATATTCCTACAATATGGAGAAGCGGAAAGTCTAAGGCAACAGCAATTTACGTAGTAATTGAAAGTCGATTCCAATTCAGGTGCAACGAAAGCGTTTACTGCGCGTAACACGAGTTTAGATAATATAATAGCTGTACTTTCTAAAAACAATTCTTATTTATTTACATTGGTTTTAATTTACAATTAAGTGATTGATTGTTTTTAAGGAACTATGACCAAATTCTCTACAAAGAAATAACGCAGTTGAAATGATCACCTTCAATTAAAATCAGTTCGAAATACCGAGTTGCATTGTAGATTTCAACATTTTTACAATTGCGTCTCGGTAATCTTAGCTTGAACTCTGGAACTGGATGCAATTATACCTCTGAGAACCTCTCATTGCGCGCTCTTCCTCATAGCATGATCCTTTTTTGTATAATCATGCTCAAAAGAGCTTCTGTAGGACATTGAAAAACTTGTATCTTTGGAGGTAAACCGGGTCCGTATTCAGAACTGAAGGGACAAGTGGGCCTTGAAGCAACGCCGCTCCGGCCGACCGCAGCCGACATGCAGTAAAAATAAATAGGTACACAAAAAGCCTTCGAACTAAACAAGGTTACATACGGATAGGGGGCATGATTCAGACATGCCGTGATTCGACGTTCACTCGAATGCATCGCGATTATCTGTAATATGCGCGCCATGTGCGTTTCTGTTTGTGCTTTGTGTAGTCGTGATTTCGCCGTATAAATACTGATTTTAATTACATTATAATACGGTTCATTTTACAACGTAATTGCTACCATACGCAAGATGGCGCTCTGAGTACACAAGACAAAGGATTAAAATTATTTTTATTTGCCCCTGTTACCGTTCAATCTGTTCTTCATTGCGTTATTCGCTTATTTTTACCGTTGATTGCTCAATGGTCCCATTCACTGTAAAACCTTATTGTCTACTCTGTGCTTGTACCTTTTGTCGAACTCGTTGTTTTTGTGTAATTCTAAATGATACTTATCTCGGCCATCACGAGCATGTACTGTTATATCAACTAGTAACAAGTCAACAATTCGGTCGCATTATTTATTTCCTGCGCGCGCATTAAGAGCATCTCCAAAAATTCAATCCGCAGTTATCTAAATTGGATTATAGTCTTATTTACTCTTGTTATAAGAAAGGTCGTGACTCAGCTCAACGATTTCACCATTTCACGCTGAGTTTTTGAAAAACATCGTATAGCATTTCGAGGTCCGGGGTCTTTTTATCGGATAGCATATCGATAGCTGATTGCGGTCCCGTTTCATTGATTTTTGTTGACGTTCTTGTGTGTTGAATAATCAGTTTTGCAACGTTTGGTCGCATTGTTGGTGCGGAGCGCGTGCGCCTCGCGGGGGCGTCGCCCCAGTGAAAGTGTGAAAGTGAGGCGAATGCGCTTGCACACCGCAACTGCGACTGTCTATAAAACCTACCATATACTGCGTTTTTCAGATTTATTACTTAGTTATTAAACTAACCTGGCTTTTAAAGACTTACTATTCTCAATTTACGCCACTTTCTAGTACTTTATTATTATCATTGTAACTACAAATTGTTACATCCGGATTTGGTCTCAATAATTACGAGATACTTCAAGAGAAGTATGCATTTACTTCAGATCCTTTTAAGATTCAAGTCCACATAAAATCTAGGCTGAAACAGTAACTCTGTATATGTCGCAGTTAAATTATAAAACAGTCACGATTTAAACTATAACGAGAGGAGATGAAAAAGTAAACGAGGCTCGCGAATAATGTATCTGGAGCGCAGTGGTGGGCCGTTGTTTGTGCTGTGTGCACCGACGTACAGCCGACCTCAACTCGACTGCACATATTAACATATCATATCCATACCAACCTGAAAATGTCACTCCTGAACATGGCAATTGTGAGTGGAAACGCGACATTTATCACCTTATCATTTATTATATTCCACCTTATCGGTGATGTTCTTCTGAAAGGTCAGGTACGTAGTACTTGCAATCGGTGTGCGTTGATGACCAGAAATATGGACGTAAAGGAAGCAAAAGGAATATGCAAAGATCGTAGCAGGTGGTGTTCTGTACTGTCTGCCTACCCCTATAGAAAGTAGGCGTGAGTTTATTTCACATCCCAAACAAATTAATAACTGAGAATCTCACGGGTATAAAAATAATTAGATATAGGAAGAAATTAATTTTGTTTGTTGTACTGTTCGTTTTGTAGCTGATTTCTTTTCCAATTAATTGATTCCACATTGAAACTACTACGTTTATTATCTTCGACAACCTTAACGAATATGTACAACTGAATAGTTTTATAGTAATTCTTAATGACTTGTAAAACTATTTTATATAGACGATATTTATATCGAAGACGGTCATTAGTTTAATCGTATCGAGATATTTCGTGTTTACCTACTACATTAATCTTAGTTTTCCAGCAACATTTAGTATCCGGGCGCTGACATCGATTAATTGTTATTGCGTTGTTTCAGATCGAAATACGCCCAGATTTGTCTTAAATCATCACGAAGCAAGGCTTTCGAAATGTATGCGACACATAAATATGTACAGTGCGCAATAATGATAGTAAATTATCGCAGTATCGAGTCATGTAATTGTACCGCAATCGATGCGTTGCGATGCGACCTCCATAGCAGTAAAGCATCCTTCTCGCCGATGAAGTGTGGCGAAACAGATAATATTTTAGCATCGCTAATGGTCGCGTCGAGATATGTCGCTTTAATCACGAATTCACGACAGTTTCACAATTTGATATTTCCGCGCATTAAACTTACGAAGTTGACGCTCATTTGGATGTTTTTATCAATTTCATGGTTTCTTTTATCATTGAGCAATTTCTGTAAGATCAAAAGAGTTTATGATAAAAATACGTGACACAAATAAGAAATCTAATATTAATTCTCCAAAATTACTTTCCATCATCCCATGTCCTATTTAATCCCAAACATTTCTCTGCACAAAATTATTTTTGTTTCCTAACAGCAGCAATCTCGCAGATGGAACATTCTTCCAAGACAATTCAGAATCACTCTGTTTTACATTAGACATTATATTGTCGAAAGCGACTATGAAATGTGTCGTAATAGCCGCTACAAACACTTCTACGAATGCTATCATTTTCAGGCGCGTGCGCTAAACGCTCAACTTGTTTGTATAATACCCCATGAATATGAATTAAATGTAGATTATGTTGCAACAAATTGCATTTTGTCAACTGTACTCGACGACAATGTCCCATTTGTATGTGATTATTGTCGCTGCGTAGTAATTTAGTTAGTGCTCCGGTACGTTAGAATGAAGAAGCAAGTTTTAAACTTAATAACGCCTTGTGTCTGTTGAATTTATGATGAAAGATGTTCGTGTAAATTCCATCTTTGTTATTTGTCTGCACCGACAATTCCAATTAAAGCTTAACCACGCCTAAGGCTACGTAGACCGTAGTAATACAAGACTAGATTCTGTTCTGAATAAACCAAATTCTTGTACCACATAACTATGCTAATGAATGAAACTCATGTAGCATTTAGTGCAATAGATTCAGTTGCCTCAAAGTATGTCGTAACTGCTTTTAAAACTGACATGAGTGATTTGATGAAATTTGCGACTAATGATTTGACACCCCTGAACAGAAGAAGTTTGATTGCATTGAAAGTAGTCCTAACGATTTGAATAAAGATTGATATCAAATAAATAAATTATGCGAATCGTAAACTGTGTGGCCAGTCGTCTGCTAGTGTCGTGTCGTGCTTATCGCTCAGTCGGTGCATTGAAGCTGGCTCAGATTCTTATGAGACGCATGCTACCATGATTAGTAATGCATGATGCTCGCTCTTCGTGTCGCTCTCTCCATTGTGCAGCGCATGACGTTTCACAATCTTTTGTATATGCCACGCCAGAACTTATCATTCTTTCATTGTAGACCAAAGTTGAACTTTTTGTACGGTTTTTCTTATCTATCCCGCTTTGTGTTGGTTCTCGAGCATTAACTAATGTCCCCTGTCTGTCAGATGATATCGGGCCTCTCGTTAGTGGCATTGTGGCACCCACGCCGGGCCCTGCGCGCGGGCCTAATGGACCACTGACAGGATTACCTATGAGCAGGATCAAGCGTTTACCTGAATGCACTGATGATTTATAGACAAATAATTTTGCTCACGATCTAGTTATGCTAAAAGTAACTGTTTTTAAAACAAGTAATTTTCAAGGCATTCCGGGCTATGATTCATCGGTGTCAAAACATGAGATTTGCGTAGGTGTGTGACAGAACACGAAATCTCAAGAGCGTGTGAACGGTGATATGCTCTGGGAAGACTACCAGCGATGTATCGGTCTCACGCGCACCTGATTTTATCTGACTTCGCGTTCTGAGTTCCGACCTCCCCTAATCATTGATCTTTACGTGCTTAATGGAAAATATCATGAAAATTATAACAAACTTAAGACTTGTTTGTTGGTCTTGTGGTTGCAAGCGTGTCTCCTGAGCTTGGAGTCCTAGATTCGTCACCTGTGTCGGATTTATGTCGACTATATGCTCGGCTCTAGATGGGACAGAATAATTGTGGGTTTACTACACCTTTACATGTCGCTTCGGAAAATACACGAGTGATAATTGTGATGGTGAATACACTATTTGATTTGTTGCTGTTCAGCGAGAAATCGCTCTCACTTTTTAAATTCGAACGCGAAATCGTTGTGATTGTCTTGTGCGCGCTCTCGCGAGCACGTTATCTAATACACTTCCCACAATGGATCAGTGCTGAGCGCTCCGACACAATGCTTCCGTCGGCTTCGGTTCCGCTCTCGTAAATTAGGTAAGTGGTGCATTTGACGAAACTTCACTTTTTCACCGGCCCACTTTACCCCGCTGCGCGCTGTTGGATTTACCAATCTATAATTTATTTGCTGCCGATTAGCAACGCATTTATCCATAAAAGTTGATTTCCACGCCGTCTCGAGGGTCCATTAGAGAGCTGCCGATTCGCGACGGGAATTCATGCGATCTTTTCGCACGACAATCGGGAGCGAGACGCTACAACTAGAGCGACTAATATTCAAATGGACCGGTTTTAGATCATCTAATACCTGTTGCTTGGACCGATGCCGTTCTGCATGTACTACTAGTTTTCTCGTTCATTTAATAATCTTACCTTGAGATACACGATTTTCTATATTTAATTCGTCAGTGTAAGACATCAAATCCGTTTAATTTAAGTATTTAAAATAATAGGTACATGTATAAAATTAGCAACTGCTACCGGCGCGCGGCGCGTGTGCTTCGGTGCGAGTATGTAGGTCGATCTAACTCAACGCTACACTTTCGTTGGCGATATGCAAAACAGAGCGTGAGCCTAATAGTCAGTCGGCGCCTACACTATAAAATTGTTTGGAAACTGCCTAATCGACTCGTCGTTTTGCAGGCTGCACTCGGTTTCTGCAATATTGTTGTCATTACAGTCATTACTATCCGGTAATTGTCGGATTCACCGCGGCTGCTTTCACCTCAATTCAAACAATTTCCCCTGGCTCAGAATCCGCCGGGTCCTGCCGTAGCCTGTAGCATTAAGTGCTCATATTGCAATACAGTCGCAGCATTCACCCAGTAATGTGTGGGAAATAGGCGTTCCAACTTTTTTTAATTGCCTTGTGTCGGCTGTGCGGTATGTTATTATTGCGGAGCGTAATGCAACGTGAGCCACAGAAGTAAGGCGCCTAGCTGTCTCCGGACAATTTCGTTGTTAATTATCTTCCATCGGCTGGCTGGCTGCTCGGTGGCACGTCTGGCCTGTAACTGCTGCTTCGAAAGTAGGCAACGAGTGTGTGGTGCTTGATGCACGTCAACTACTCTCGAATAGTATTTTTGATGCACAGCTGTTGTGGGTCGACGACCTATCTGCGGAGAGCCCACCTTGTTATTTTGTTTATGCCTCTATTTCTGGAATAGACGTTCTACGAAATAATTTATTAACGCAGAAGTGTCGGGCTTAGAATATGACAGAAGAGGCCCTTCACACCGCATTAATTTATAAATTTCGTAAAAAAATATACTGTTTTTCTTACATATCTTTCAGTTTTTAAATCTTATCAGTTCATTTGTCAACAAAAGTAGAGTATAGTTAAACTACACGCAGAATCCTAATTCGAATTTGTCGTTGCATTACAATCGTGACCCAAAGACAATCCGATTCGAATTCGCGGCGACGATTGTCGGACTTTTTCGGACTCTGTGCTCACGTCTGCGACGAATCCGGGGCCATTTTGACACACTCACTAATTAACTTAACTTGTGAACTCAAGTTTCTACTTTAATTTTTTTCCTCGTTAAAAAAGGTCAAACCGGCTTAAGATAACAAGAAGGTCGGTAATGAAATGAATATTTATAAAGCATTAAATATGGAAAAGCTCCCCTTGGGCTCGGTTTTCGCCAAAGCTTATATATTGGAACATCTGAATTGAAATATCAATTCAATCTCGTTTACCTTAAAATTGTACCTTATTGCAACCTCGAAAGTTTTCTACTAGTAACTTTCTGATTTTATGACATCAGATAACAAGTACGCATACGTTGATGCTCATTGAAATTCTCACCGTCTACATTTCCAATCTGAAAAGCGCTTTAAGCGGTATATTCATTATAATTTTAGCGAATTCACCTCACCCGTTACTTAGAGGCCTAGATGGCAAAGCGGCTGGAAAGGTACGTTTATTATCTGGTATTTGGCACAATACCGCTGTTTCGCTGTAAAATAGCATTCTCTCTTGATGAGTCTATTACGTAGACATGAAATTGTACTTTGCTACTTGCATCCATGTCCCTACCGCAATGTTGCTATGTCGGGTCGTGATAGACATGCATTGCCATTATTGTTGTGGAACATTTGATAGCCTATTCAGTATCGACATCGGTGTATCTAGGGCATTTATTACTACTTATTTGTCGTTATGAGGAATACTGTCTATTCTCCAGTAGATCGTGTAGGTAACTGTATGTCGCATCTGCAAGTACAACACCTAATCAAAAGTAATTTAAAGACGTTCGGAATAGTATTTTTGTATTCTATAACCAGCGGGGTAATTGCGTAACAGACTTACAGTAGCAATGGCTGACAAAATTTTCGAACATATGAAGCAAACCTTCAAAATCATTCAGATTGTGATTGATAGTGTCTAACGCATTAAGGGTGCTGAAGTTGAAGTTACATCTTGAGACTTCTTGACAACTGAAAATTTAGTTACGTTTGAGAATTCGGCTGTAAAACGTATGAAGTACAAAACAACGATTCATAACAATTAAACACTTTAATAAACTTTTAGCGCGACAAGGACCCGTAACTCATATAACTTTATGCACAAATTACTCTTGCTGAATTTATGAGAGAGTTTTATTTTCTCGTTGCGAACTCTTTAGCTTTTAATTAATTCGTATAGGCAAGTCGTAAAAGCTTTAAGGTGCGTTTAGAACAAAGGAATATAGAACAAGAGCCTTTACCGCCCTAAATTAATAAGCGATTCTCGGAATGTTGGGAACCTTCGAAGTAAAATACCAAGGCTCAGAAGACTAGCCCTAACTTTGTCTAAGATCTTAGTACCATAATATTCTAAACATAGTACCTAAATACGGAACAGATAGAATTTATCAGATGTTCCAGCTCTGTACTAGCTCCGTTCGTCTTATCTAAACGCAGCTTTAGATGTGAACTGAGTCATCGGTAACGACGACTCGCTCGTGACGTGAAATGCTAACCTGTAATTTAGACTAAGATTTACGAGGCGACTCTCGTGGTGATTATAGTCATTCTGAAGTGTGCGGCTGCCAAAATTAAGAGGTTACAAAGCGCAATGATAAGTGGGTACATACACGATTTAAATGTATTTGAGTTTTCGCTTAATATCCAGTCTTTTAGGAGTCTGTAAATGCAGTCAAAATCTGCAGCAGTTTCGTCATTTATCGCAATTTTAAAGAATTCTTGTCGCAGACTGTGACACATTCTCATAAACCGCTACAGAGACTAATCCTGGGAATTGGTGATACCTGCATATGGTGATAGTACATGCTGGCATTTTCCTGGTACAATCTCAAGTCGCATCTTACGACTGTTAAGACCATACAACAAACCGCTGGCTTTATCTATGCTTTATTATACTAAAACGTACTTATATACTTTAAATATGTATAACTTTTACACGTACAAGAGTCATATTTACTAAGATCAAGGAATTCATAAAATATAATATGAAAAGAGTATCTGAAATCTTATATACTTTAAATATGTATAACTTTTACACGTAAAGAGGACGTGAAGAGTCAATTTTACTAAGATCAAGGAGTTCATAAAATATAATATGAAAAGAGTATAAATCTTGATAACAGCAAAAAACGTAACACAGTAACAAGCAGATTGTTGCTAAGCACACTTAACTGCTATCTGATTGCGTTGTCTAACTGGCTTACTGGATTCAATTTTACTGCCAAAAAACGCTCCGAGCAATAATTAAAATCATCAGAACCCATAAACAAATTCCCATAGAATCCACTCGCAAGTTTTTTGTGCAATGCTCACGTTTATAGATTGAAGTCATCACGTTTTTTGTTACATCATAAAAACACACACCGTTCACGGTGCTCGCCTAAAATTTGATTTAATCATAAGCTTTCAACTCGCCTTTCAATTTGAATTGCCAGCGATTTTGCATGTTTAATACTTTTTTTTTTCTCTCCCTGAACTATTACCATCAGTTTTTCTCTCATCACGAGTTTAGTCAGTGTGTACCGTCAAGAGTTATTTTTTCTAGAGCGGCTGCCTTGCCCATAAATGGCGTTATTTCCTGCCTACACCTGCGCCAATGGTCATTCCTCGGCAGCCGACACGTCGACGCCCGCAATCAATGCCTCACGATTAATAGCAAGCCGCAAAAACGTCGGCGTAGCTTCCTCAATAGATTATTTTTTGCAGACAAATGTCCTTTCGGTCGGTTTCCGAACGCTTGCATTTGGATCAAAGAAAAGCGACCCCGGAACCATAAATTACTTATTTTATATGAATTGTCAGTAATTGAATTTTTATTATGTCCATAAAATTATAAAGATTTGTGGTGCCTGTCTACTGTTCGATGTTAATATATTCGATCTGATTTACTTGGACACGCTGTTAACTGACCATCTGTAACAGAACAACCTGTAAAACGACAAAAAATAATAATTTTAATTTTACTTCAAAATCCTGAACTATGCATACTGTTTGTGTCTTGAAACAACACTGAACAATGAACATGTTCCAAAATAAATGTGATTCCCATTTATTTCAAATACTTTTTGTTGAGATCAAAGTTCAAATCGCTTTACCAACGAACTGTTGTCGTACCTGAGACAACTCAACACTAGACATCAGTTTGAACTGAAGCTCAACTGTTCAAGTCAACGCACTGTGGAATTTTCTTGGGAGAGTTGGCTATGACTTTGAACCCTCGTCAAATCCTTAGCGAGATAGTAGTAATACCGACGTCTTTACTGCCACCAACGTCATTTGCCAAAACCCTTCAAACAGCTTCATTACGTCCAGCGAGTTTCACTGGCGAGTTGGCCGTCTTATTGATTCTTAATGGCCGGTAAACTTGACAGTTGGTTACGTTACACCCACTGGCGGTTTCATTGTAGAGAAATTACTTCGTGAGATCCATGTTTTATGCTGATAGGTATATTGACTTCTTGATGTACCTACGTGTTTGCATCGTTTATTATCAACATTAACATTGTGCACTAATTGATTCAACAATGTGCCGCTAAGTGTTTATTTGTGGGTGTTTTAAATGTTTTATTTGTGGCACATTAATGGACGTCTTTTTTTGAACTGACCAACTGTCGGTTAATAAACGACACGTGTTTATACAATGGGCAACGACAAGATTTTGTTATGTCCAAACTGATAAACAAAGTACACAACAAACAGGACAAATGTTTACCGCGCTGTCACAATAATGATGTCACATGTCTAATGTAGTGTGTCTACTTGTCGAGATAACGACAACTTTAGGTTGTTCACCTTTCACGAGACTCATTGTAGTTAGAGCATCGCATGACAAAATACAATGAGAATGTTTTGCGCTGCGCCTAATTTGAAAGCCAAAAGTACAAAGTACAGGTACAGTTCGCGAACAGTTCACGGACTATTGCTTCGATATATTTACGAGTGGAAAACGTTGATACACGCTCAACAGTTAAGGCAACGAGGGCAACATTTGTTGGCAAGCGCCCTCCAACGTATAAATATTCAAAGTAGGAGATTTATTGCTACGACATGACGTGGTTCAGATCCCACTGATACTAACAGACGACTGTGTTGGTAATTTTAGACTTATAAAACAAGAATACCACACGACAGTCGTAATAAATGATGATTGGAGCTTGCCAGTCAAGAGGATGATGTAGCAGAAACAAGATATTCAGCTTTACAAATGTGAAAGGTTACTCCTGTACGTTATAAATGTCGAAGGCTATTAGCTGATATCTTGAAGGCTCAGCCTCTTTTTCTTTAGGATTTAATTAAAAGCAAAATTTACGTGAACCGCCTACGGCACAAATGTGTGTAGGGCCTTTGAGTTATCTCAAATATCCACATTCATTGTAAAAGTTAATTTAGCGCCGCTCTTTAGCAGGTTTCTCACGCAAATTGGGCGTAGGAGGACGTTTTCTATATTCTCTATATCATTCTATATATCAATATTTCACGTCGCCGCTGCGGGGTAGGAATAATTAATGATTTGGTTATTTACTATCCGACACTGCACGCAGAGTTCAAGAATCCTACACATGAGCTAGCACGAGCTACGACTCCTTAAATTACCGACGGTGCACCTTTCAAAGTAATATGACTAAGGCTGCCTGTCCACTGGACCGGGAAAGAGAGGAAAGGAGCGGAGCTGTGCCTGTATTAACCAATAGAATCTAAACTCTGCTCCAGAGTTTAAATTCGATTGGTTAATATTGGCACAGCTCCGCTCCTCTTCTCTAATCTCCGCTCCAGTGACCAGGCAGCCTAAAGAGACGGATGATGAGCATTGTGTGCTTTTGATATCCGTAAAGCTCGTCATACGGCTTTCCAATTTATCGTGATTGATTGCGTGATAATATGCTTATGACTTAATGTTCGTGTAAATAACGTATCTTTGATAGCACTGAAGATTATTTTACGTTTTCCTTTTAACTTCTTTCAGAGCGTTCAAAATCTCCATAATAATAAAAATACGTCTGAACAGAATTTTCATAATTCATTAAAACACGGTCAACGATCTTTCTCCAGAAAAAAAGGCGAGCAAATAAATATCTTTTTGATTACGAAAATATTGGAAGCCAAATTCGTTTGAATAACAAATTTGGCTACCAAACTAACATAGTCCCGACGAAAATAAAAAGTATAGTAACAAAGGCGTTCGGCTTAGCTGCGAGTTCCGACTCTGGATTTGTTCAAAAGCCTATCACGTATTTGCAGTCGCCTCACGACTTCACTTTCACTAGCAAACTATCAATCTCGACTGTCACGCTTAAAAAATACATTGCGTACTTTGTACTTACTTTGTGTCAAGGGACTCCGTTTTATTCCTTTTTGTGATATTCGCTATCTAAAGAATTTGCTTGAAACGTGTCGAAGTAAGCATTTCTTTCCACTACATCTGCTGAATAGAACGGCTTTGTATCTGACGTTTATTGTTCTGGATTATTAAACATTTGTGTTTTGCGGAATTTAGGACAATGTCTTCTTTTTCAGTGGATTTTATTTTAACTTAGTGAGTGACTCGGTAAAGTAATAGCAGGTCATTAAGAAACTTATATTTTGCGATAATCCATCAGTCTGGTCCCATTGTCTCGACTTTCTATGTCAAACGGGAACTGATAAAAATTTACCGTCATTGTCAGATGCAGAGCCAATTCTACTCCTGTAGGTACCAGTTTAGTCAATTTGGTGTACACCAAGTTGACTAAAATGGTAATTGGCAATTACGAGGTGGACCTCGTAACTGCTTTACCACCCTAGTCAAAGTCTATATGACAATCCATTCACTTGGAATAATTGTTGTCAAAAGTGGTACAACAATTACGAGATCGACTATACATAACGACAACCTAACATTTCGCTTTTAAAACTATCTTAATATTAATCTTAACGATACGTTCTTTATTACACTAGCTTATATTAAAAGGTTATTGGCCTACCATTGTTTACAACCAATTATCTGGAGTATCTTGTTAAAATAATAATTGAATCGAGCGTGGGTACACAATAGACGATATTGCGCCTATATTTGGCGTTTTAATTACGTAGACTAAATAATTACATACTCACATCAGACGAGAGTTTAACCCCTCGTTCATGTAATCTGATCGAGGCTTTTGTGGCGTCATTAGTTTGGCAGACAGGTATCATATTTTAATATTAACATATCAAAAGGAACTAGCGAAAGTTAGGGAACAAGTTTAAAGTTAGCAGACTTTCCCCACGTGGCTTAGGGCTGTCATTAATGTTATTTATGAACGATGAAGCTTATACTAATTTGCTGCAACTGTTTTGTTGTTTTTAATTTTTTTTCTTTTCTATCATTTCTTTTTCTGTCTCAGTTAGTTTTAATGATGGTCTGGCACTTAGAGTAGTTTACCTATGCGGCCTACCCAAATGTCCTTTCTTTGGTATTGTTCGTCGAGTTGAGCTCCACGATTACTGACGACTGCTTGCACTGACTGGACAGGTCCACTCAAAACTGTGTGGTTCTTTTCTCAAAAGACTATTTCAGACACTAATCTACATGGTTCTCATATGGCCTGACCAAGATTATGTCTGGACTTTAAAAGAGACTGTGCCCTCTGAGTTTGTTTAGGCCTTTCTTCTCAGAGTAGTCAGATAGGAAACGCCGAACTCATCTTGCTAATTTTTAATATATTTTTAATATGGCGTGTAAAAGTTATTCCAATATCCAATTTACAGAATAAACAATTTAATTTCATTTGTTCTGTACTTTAAAGAAACGAATTTGTTTTCAGAAGTCCTAGATCATGGATTTTGTGGCTACGAAGTTGCTACAAAATTCGTAACCTTGCCGCTACTGCTTTAGAATGTCAGTTCTTACAAAGCTGTCTTATTTCATCTGATTATGGACACAAACCCCTTTATTCATAATCGTTGCTTAAAGTTAAGTAATGATTAGCGACTGTTTAACCATACATTTTTGACGTTTAAACGTCTCTTAACTTTAATCATCGTTTATGAATAAACCCGTAAGCTACTAAACTTTCTGTACAATTACAACTTTGCATTACTTGTTTGCTTGTTTCTCGAAATATTATATGAACAGATCTTAATCGAGCTTGTAAAGATAATTGCTTGTTACTTCATATCTGTATTGCTGTGGGAATTAAAGTTAACAGTATTAGTTCCTTATCTACCATTTAAGGCTGAACGTAATTAAAACAATACATAATCATAAATCACTTAGGTACATTACCATTGATTGTCACCGTTAAAATGCTTTATATATACAATTAAACCCATAAACGAAATAAATGAGTACTTAAGAATTTCATAATGAGTTTTTAGTTACAAACCAATTTTGATTTAAATAAATGTAAATGAGTATGACTTATGCAATCAAGAGCTGTTAA
Organism: Xanthia icteritia; assembly: GCA_949128155.2. NCBI lineage: Eukaryota > Metazoa > Arthropoda > Insecta > Lepidoptera > Noctuidae > Xanthia > Xanthia icteritia. The sequence goes on along the minus strand of OX421942.2, from coordinate 4,586,432 downwards.
AAATTTAACTAGATACAATCGAGGGCCGGTAAACTTTACAGCGCCTCTTAACGTATTTCCAAACAAGTTCCTACCTATATGAAACCAAGTAACCAATTAGCAGTATAACTGCCCATGAATCAAATTACATAAGCGCCGTTGACGCATCCGACACTTTCCCGCCGCACGGAGCGACCTCTGCACGCGGGGTGGTGAACTATTGCACTGCGGAATATTCTACGGCTCTGCGGCCCAGAGCCTCTCACGCACGAGAAGGTTCAACGCACTAACGTTATCTATGAGTTCTATGACGCGAACCAAGTAATTGCCACGTTTTTTATGATAGCTGCGTCTCCGTGGAGTTATGCTTTTCCTAGCTGGAACGTTTAGCGTAGATGTGTCAGCGTTATGTGAATTCATGTAACGCTAAGAATTAACTGTGATGTATTTAGCTTTTCTTATAATTAAAGCAAATACCAAGTTCACCGGTAAAGGGATGAAACAAAGAGATTGAGTGCTAAATAATAAAGCTGTTCAACCACAAAATCCTTTAAGCCAAATTGTACTTGAAGATCTAAGTATTACTCCGTAAGTAACTATCTAGTAACATTCATTAATTATATAAATCTTACAAAATCGATCTGCCTAGCCTTTTCCCAACTATATTGGGGTCGGCTTCCAGTCTAACCGGATGCAGCTGAATGTCAGTATTTATGTACATGTACATGGAGCGACTGCCTATCTGACCTCCACAACCCAGTAACTGGGTAAAACGATACCCCTTAGTAAGACTGGTTGTCAGACGACCCGTAACGACTGTCAAAGATCTACGAACGACAGCCGGGACCAACGGGTTAACGTGCTTTCCGAGGCACGGATCAGTCTCGATGTGTAAAGATGGCCACCCATCCACAGACCACCTCATTAAGCGTAGCTTAACCTGAGGGATCGACCCGTGCGGCAGTTATTACTTAGTCACGAGCTCCCAATCTTACAAAATAAACTACCACGTATCTTTCCTAATTGTATTGATAAACTAGCAGACTCGCAAAACTTTGTGTGTCTGGCTGCCAGCAACAATCGTCAGTTAATGTAGTAATACTCATTTATTATTTAAGGAGGTTACGTTCAAAACCACACTTATCCAAACAGGTGGTACTCACGGCTACACATCAAGCTATTCGTTTCCAGTATAAGCTGACCTCGCATTGTACGGAAATCCTATACAATACGAGATCAGCATAAACTGGAAATGTATATATGTATGTATAGCAGTGTGTACAAAACAGCACTTATCCTAATTTGATTTGTTTTCACAATAGATAAATGCTATCTAAAATAACTTCGTCAGACTGACTAATAACGGCGCAAGCAATTAAATAATAAAAAACTGTTTTAAAGACCTATTTATATCTTACGTAAATGGCATTCTTTAAAAAAAAAAATACTTATTGAAAATGGTGGGTATGTACTATGTAGTAGTTTGATCCTAACCTACTCATTTCTTAACCTTTGATTCGTATCTAAAAATGTTGTTGAAGAAGAATGTAAACCTAAACCCTCGCCACGCCTTGTCAAAGTTCAGGATTTAATTCTGCTACTCAACGATCAATTGCCTCTTAAACTTTTGCACTTTCTTCTTCCAACATTGGCTTAAGCAAAAACAACCTCAAGAACAAAACAGTCACTATGGAGACTGCTCCAGTATTGACACGATGCCCTAGTGCGGAAAAAATAGTTAGAGCGGAAATTTAACACGCCTATTCACGGCAAATAAAACTATTCGACACAGAATGAGTTGCCGAAGTATTATTTAAACAAGACGAAACCAAAATCCAACACAATAATTAAATATAGGAACATGAATTAGTAACGGAAGCCGATCGTGTTCGGTTGATTAAGCGTCGCCTATCGTGGGTCGGGCCGCGGTGAAAGGTTACAGTGTTAAGGGGTTAAAGTTCACTAGTTATTATCACCTCGTCGCCTGTGAAATTGTAAGCTAACTAGCATCTTCTGTGTCCTGAAAGCTTCATGCTCATTAGCGAGACACACAACAGATGGGCGGCGATTAGATATACGCCAGGGTTCTATTTTGGGCAAACATCAAAGTCTCTCACGGCGCATATTTTTAGCGTTTCGTTTTTAGGTTATGCTATTACTTCTGCGTAATTAAGTGCGTATAATTCAATGCACAGGATTTTTTGACGTCATATGTCTCCAGCCAGGCGCGGATCCAGCCCTCCAAAAAGGTTGTGGTCACAGCCGCACGAAAATTGGCCAAATGCGAGTCAGAGTATGCACTTGCTCATGATCGATATAGTGCATTCCAAAAAAGGAGATGTTTATAAAATGTATGACGCCCTCACCAAGATTTTGTACACTGTATAGTTCCACGTGGACAAAGCCGTGAGGCAAACACTAGTAAATTAATATATCTGTAACATTTAGTTTAACTCACGAAAATTACAAAAGTAAATGTGTGTTTGTGCACATCACAGTGTCACATTTATTTTATTTTATTAAGGCATTGGATATAATATCATCAACCTATCGAACTCAATAGACCGTGAAAGGGTGCCGTCAGAAGTCTATTAGGGTTGTGGGCATGCCCATCGTGCCCACAACGGTGTATCCGCGCTTGTCTCCAGCACGTAATGGATGTTTTCTATTGAATTCAGATAAGGAAGACGTTGATCAGACGGCAAAGACCTGGCACGTATCTGTCATCCCAACTGTAATTAAGTTAAAAGCTTTGTAAAAACAAGAATACCGGTAACAGCCTATAAACATCCCAGTAATGTGTTAAGCGGGCTTCCGTTCGCATTATCGCTTTAACTAGGCAGAAAAAAGAGTCGTAGACCACATTTACAACAACGCTTGTAACAAGTTCAGATAACACGCGGCGATATGCTTTAAGCAGTAAAAACAACACCAGCCCGCTTGTCTAAGCGTATAACGGAAGCTATACGCTTGAAAATAGTTTTATTATTTTGTCAACTCTGTTTGTACTACTGAAACTACTATCACAAAGTATTAGCGGGCAGAGCTACACAGAAATATAAATTGTTTTACAAGGTAAATACAGACACGTGTTTAGACGGATCTGTCAAATTTTCAATGAACTAATGTTTGTTTGTCATTTGAAATGTTAATGCGATTGCATCTGTTACCATTTATCATTCACACGTTCATATCTTATTAACAAACACACGAACGATGTCATGTGTATGTTTATACTTTATGTACGAGAATGGAAGATCGATCACTAGGCACTTTCACGTTGTGGAAGCATATTAGCTCACTGATACAATACACCTCACCCGTTCACTTTCGCCTTTCTTGGTCACGACCGGCCATAGTTCACGATCGTCACAGACTCCTTAGCCACTGGTATTCAAACGATACGGGAAAGTTTTCAATTGACCTTTACATAAATATCATTGCCACTACTACTCTCACTTGATAGTTGGCCTTTGCCATGTCACACTTGTTAATGGTCCAGCAACTGAATAGTAATTATATTCACGGTAATTTTAGGAGAAGTGGGACAATGTCTCTATGCGGTATAAGCATGCCACTTACTTGGTCATTACTGCATATTTAGATACTAATTACCTTGCAACCTTTAAGTAAAAGTTACTGTTTTCTTTATCAGCGTTTGCCTTCCCACACTGTTGTGGTGAAGATGTCCAAGATTTCTCTTCATACTAGGGTCTTTTTGTCAGTTGCTTGGGTGATGGGAGTCCCTTCCAAACGCCCAGTGCCTCTACCATCAAAACACTACCTATTTTCACCGCCTATTTCACCGTTTACTGGCGTGATTAGTTGCATGTCAGACCTACAACAACTTTCATATCGAGTTATCTTCGGTGATCTTTTGATCTGTTGCAAAATTGGTTAGCAATAACGTGAGTCATGTGGTTTCACCTGTAGCTCTTGACAACATGCTTTATGTATTTCGATTTATGTGCCTTGTAAATATATTCCAAGTGTGAGTTGTTGCACCGGACTTGACTTATGTACACTGAAGTGTCTGTTTTACTTATAGGTAGAAAGCTTCAAGGATATTATTGTAACTTCGTTGTGGATAAAGCTAGAAGCCTGAATATTTTTCAGTGACCAAGAGGGCTTAGTATCACTAGGTATATTTCCAAATTACATTCAATTTGAACCTGTACTTTGAGAACTATTGCAGGTCAAAGTTCCTTAATTTTGTCACAGACATACTGACTCACTCACTCACTGATCATCAAAACTCTAAGGTACTTCTAGCACACACAAGCTTCAAATTCTGAACACAATTAGAGTTTAGCCTATAAAGTAAGAAAAAATTCAAATATACCGCAATTTCAGTCCCGTTTTCTAGATATATGAACTGCATAAGTAACTTTGTAATTGCATATTATTTATATAGGATTACAAACTTACTTATGCAGTTCGTATGTCTAGAAAACGGGAATGAAATTGCGGTTTATTTTAATTTTTACTTGCTTACTTTTAACTTACCTTGGAGTTCATGCAATTTGTCGTCACTTACACTACCTAAATAGATAAATTGGTAGGTCAATTTGAATTCCATACATAAAAAAAACAGTTTGTAAATTATTTATCACCTGTGCTACCTATACCTATTAACATAGATACGGACTAGGTGCCTAGTGTACCTATCTAATGCAATATAAAGGTAGGCACAATAAGTCTCTTCGAAGGTTACTTGTAAAATAGGCAACAAATGAAATCAGTTGTCAATTAAACTGCATTGAAATTGAATGAAGAAGCAATAATAATTAGGTATAACACATCCTTTGGGATCTACCTACGATGCCGTAGATAGACACACAAATCCACACGTTTAATTAAACTTATGTAGGTTCAGTATCAGTATCGGGGTATCTATCTACCTACAAAAAGAAATGAGATCCCATCAATAACATAACATGTTAAAAAACGCAGTTTTTCTACCGCAAAAAGATGTGAGATCTAATGTAAAACCAAGTCTGTTAATTTATTCAGTACCTGTCTATTTGTCATCTTTATTTCTTTAATAAATAGAATGACTTGGAAATCGCACACGGAAATAGAATCTACATTCCACATAAGTACAACAAAATCTCCTAATTATTAGCGCTGCGCTTTATTTAATTAGGAATATTGAAAATAGTAGATTATTGTTATGTGATTATGTTGCCGTGCGATGGCCAAGTCATTCCATTTATTAAAGAAATAAATATGACAAATAGATAGGTATAGGTACTGAATAAATTAACAGACTTGGTATTACATTAGATACAATATTCTTTAAACGTTACAGTTGTCAGCAGTTGCTTCCAAATCTGCATAATAATTCAGTTGCATTTCATCAAATTCCAAAGACAATTGCACAGTAATAAAGTATTGCAGCGTTAGTACACCTCTTCTGAGTAAAATCAATATTTCCAACAACTTCGCGAAACTGGCATACAAGTGTTCACACCACTTTCAACCCGCCATCATTACTCAAACTGTCATTTACAAGTCATTTTATTACCATTCATACAATATTTCAACAATAGCTAACGAGACTTGATGAAGTAAAAGTTGCAAATGCATACTAATGCCCCATTGTTACTTTCTACCGAGTCGTTATAACGTATCGCAGACATAAAATGTGATTGGAGGTCGAAACATAATAGGTCCCGACTGCGAACGGAAAGCGATGAAATGATTGTTTCAATATTTGCTTTCATATTTCATGGGTTGTCTCCTACAAAGTACATTCTTTTTGTAGAGTATTTCACGAAGACATTAGTGTAACTGCGCATTAGACACGATTTGTGTATGGAAGTTAATGTTCTTTATAATGCACGCTTTAGTACTACTGCGCCAGTTTTCAGTTTCAACCACTGAACTTAATTCCCCAAGTTCGTCACGGTTTTATTGCATTTTTATGTGTAATTACTGTTCTATTGCATTTTAAATGTTGTTTAGACCCAGACCCAGATACGTACGTTTACTTACTAAATGTATTGTGTGCTTTATCCAGGGTATAAAAAAAACATTAAACTAAAATAATATTAATATACAACTAAAACACTAGACGAAGCACTAACGTTAGAGAAACGATAACATCTCACAAAATGAGCATAAGGACACAAAGATGTTTCATTTTAAATGTGTAGCGATATGCAAATAAGAGTATACAAATTGAATGGATGGCTTCAACGTGGACATATTGGCCCCCAGATAACGCGAGGTACGCAGGCGATATTTGGTCGACGGCTGTTCGCCGTGGCGTGTGCGATAGCGATCTGACTGAACGAGCGAGCAATTGCCTTGTTTGTCGTGCCGGCGACGCACCCGATACTACGGTATGTTGATACCAGCCCGATTGGAGGCGGCAATTTGTTGGTGACGATTTATTTTATACACACCTGTGCCACCTGACCGCTCCTGGCAATTATACCCGATATCATTATAACTGCTCGCCCATCTGTCACAAAATATTATGTAGATCGTTTTAAACCCCGCGATTCCGACCAGAAATATTCACGATTTATATGTCGTGCTACGCCTTCCCTTCGTTTTGTCGATCGTTAACCCCATTATTAACGATACAGGTTATGAAAGTGGGAGACCTTAATTAATAAGGTCCCACTTTCATAATCTGTAAGTATCGTTTTCGGGTAAAGGATAGCTACTTGAGCAACTTAACGTAAAGCTCATGTAAGGTCCGAAAGGCTGGTCCGGGGATACCGCACGGTCTCCGGTGAGGCAACGAGCCTCCTTGCCGGATTGCCGCCTTGGGATCTGGAGGCAAAAGTCTTCGCGCACATTTGGGAGTGGCGTGAGGGGCGAAACGCCGGGGCGTAACTCAGATGCCGCGAGAAATCACGGCACAGCGGACAGAGCTCCGGCGGGATCTCATGGCGTCATGGAAAGTGCGATTGTCGCAACCCAGTGCTGGGCACGCCACAATCGCGGTGATAAGTCCCCTCTTTGAGGAGTGGCTAGAGAGGCGCCACGGCGTCCTCACCAGACACGGAGTTCCGGATAAGGCGGGTGGAAATGCCCGGGTGTCATCATATTGCGTGGAACGCCCGGAGGACTCGGTGGGCAGAGCACCGCCGTGTCCTCGTGGAAGCGATCGGTGACGATGATCACTCGCGTCCGGCCCCAGTCTAGGCCATGATACGGAGCGAGACGTCATGGGAGGCCGTCACCTCCTTCTGCGAAGCATTAATGCTCGCGAGGCGGAACGTGTTACGGAGAGGCAAATTTCGCCCCCTCACGACCCTAGCCGCCGCAGGAGACACCCTGGGCGTCGGGAATCGCAGGCCGATTCCCGGCCACTGTAGGCGCGGGCTTGCGGGCGGTGAGCAATGGGTAGCTCGCCATCATATATACCATAAGGACCAGGTCCGGGTAGACGGCCTCAAAGAGATGTCAACACAACTGCCGGGGTGCCGATGCCTGCAGGGGTCGCGGGAAAGTCTGAAAGGGATACCGTGGCCCCTGGCAACGTACAGGCAACTGAAGGAACACAGGTGGGTGGGTTTTAGTGAGTAAGAGCCTGACACGCCCTCCCGCTCCGCCCAGAGCAGGAGAAGTTATTTAATAATTTCCCACCCAAAAAAAGGTCCGAAAGTTTCTTTTATGCTAATCTTGAAATAACTTGTCCATAACTGTTATTCAAATGCTGTTACGAATACGAAGATAAGAATTCGCTCATGCGTGCTGCACGTGAATGTATGCAGTTCTAAATGTCCCTCGTTTGTAAATGTTCAGAATATTAGTCACCGAGCATATAGTAGATGGCTAGATTCCTAACTCTGGGGAGGTCCGGTAAAGTGGGTAATACACAGTCGGCCGTGCCATCGCAGCTGGAATGACATGACTGAGCCGTTTTCGAGCTGGCCCTACGGACACGGATACATTGACGTCGCCATTTGTGACATTTTGATGGTAGATTGTTCTGTTTACATACGAACGTCTATGGGCCACCTTCTAGAAACCTGCGTATATTTATACGACTTATCCTATGCGTACATCTTAAGTACGCACCGTTTCGGTTATGAGTGACTCCATTCTGTATTGTTTCTACGAAAGGAATAGCAAGTGAAGCGTTTACAATGGACAGATCACTTATGAAATATGATCTTGGAGCATTGGACTAAGTAACTTTTCACTTCACCAATACCATTCGTTGTATTTGATAATCAATCAACATAATGTTCACCTATTAGTCAGTCGGTTCGTTCACCTCGCCTTTCAAGGTTCAAGCGTGCATTATTTTAGCGTCGGTGGCGACCCACACACGCACTACTATGCACATTTCCAAGTACGATGCACTAGGTTGGAGGAATGAGAGCGCGTGATACGAATACACTAGCGATTATCTTTCCAGTGTAGATTGTATCAGGACGTAAAAACCTCCCGAGAACGCTGCCACACCCTCGTGAAACGTTGCGGACAAATTGAATTTTCCCGTAACAAGGCCGTGTAATCACTTTTATAACAAAGTATTCACAGTGGACCATCAAACTATAATAAAGGGCGCAAATACCAGGCCGGTAGAGTTGATTGTTTTTCGCATAGAAAACAGTTCATCTAATACAGACAGTAATCCAAATCTCAGAGAGATTTTATAGTTCCCTTCTTGGGACTAGTAAAAGTTTCAGGTACTCTTGGTTAGTGTTCAATTTACTTAACAATAATTGTGTTGTACGATTGTCTAGTTGACAGCAGTCCATTAGTGACAGAGGTGAGCGCGACGGTGATTTACGACGGCCATCGCCCTCCTTGATGGCTCCATGTATCTCTAAATGAAACTCTCATACAGTAGCCGGCCACTTACAGCTTACATTTATCTGATGGTGATTTGAATTCTCAGGTGGATGTCACTACCGCACAAACAAATTGAAAATGTTTCATTCTTTTAACGTGACTTTATAAGGGCTAATGTCACGCGACAGTTTTAATTTGTAATAGGTTTATTAGTCTCCGTAATTTTCCAAGTCATTAAATCTTGTGAGAGATTCATAAAGACTCCCCACGTGGGCAAGCGCGCGCGCTTCTTTTTTGCTCGGTAGCACATCGTTCGTCATTACGCGTTTATTATCTGTTTGGCCTTGGCCGTGAACGGTCGCGCAGGAGGACACACTTGCGCGTGGGCAAATACGGTGGCTACACAGCGTACCGCAGCATTTTGAATCAACGCAGCAAAAAACTCATTGTGTCCATACCACGAAATGTTTTACTTGACATCGGACAAAAAACTATCCATATTAAAATTAAATACCACATCTTTAGACGTAGGTAGAATAATAAATCCATTTAAAAATAAACATGTACGCGTGTTTCTTAAAGTTTTTATGCAGTTATTCGAAGAAATTAATTCAGTATTAGGATAATGTGAGTTGGATGAAGTATCACAAAAATAAGTCTTTGCCGGCACCTCCCGCTGTGCATGTTACAGCTAAATGATGGCCGTCTACTATAATAAACAGTAACGCCATATATGTATGATTCATGTGTACGTTACAAACGTTTAAATATTATATTTAGCCTGGTAAAAACTGGTAGAGATGACAATTCTATAATATTCAAGAAGAATATTAAAGTTAGGTGTCATACAACAACGTCGGTGATCTATTAAAAGTGGTTAGATTAGTACTTCACAGTTCAACGGGGTCCATTTGGGTCAATTGCAACAATCGGTAGGTTAGGCAGGTCGTTAGGTCCGCCCACCGTCGTCGGCGTGCGCCAGCCGACCTATTCGACGATAGCGCATCCGCTGGCGTGCTCATAAACACACATTTGCTTACTCCTTCAGTTACGTAACTCGCCTGTTCACCCCCCACATGCAATTATTTACAATATGTGCGCAATAAACAGCTATTTGCTACACGCACTGCAAAAGTACGCCCTTTGAAGTGAACTAATGCGTACTCCACGCAAGATTGTTCATCTTTGTAAGGAAGCTCCATTTCCTTACATTAAGGGTACACTAGTCGACGGCTCGAACTCGTTGGTAGGCTTGACTATTATACATGCTAATTAGTCTAATTATTCATATACTTAGTTTTATTTATTTAGTATTTATTTATCTAGTTTTTATTTATTTATATATTTATTCATTTATTCATTTTGTGAAATAGACGCTGATTTATAACGAAAACGAGCGCGTAAAATTTCATGAACAGACCTTTGGGCGTATAGGTATTATAAAAAACTACTGGATGTATTTACTAAAAATAAAATTACTTGAACTATTTAACTTGGTTTCTATTTTGCATTTTCTTAGTACATAAATTATTTGTTTATGCCCAAAGACGAGTTAAAATTAGTGTTGAAATATGGAAGTTTCGACGCTCACAACTTCCAAACCAATATTTTTTTCCAATTCTGCTTCCATACAGGGCAAGATAATGACAAGACATTGATATAATTTTTAGTTCAGACGAGTAATCACCATACTACGTTTGTATGGAAGAATGACCGACTAGCGTACCCTTAAGTATCTCCAAATGTCGTCATCATAATATCTAAGTTTATCTTCATTGAATGTTGGACTTTTATTGAGTTTTCATGTGACGGTAAAATGTTTTAAAAGGTGACATCACGCGCTTTTCGCGAAAATATGTATTTTACGATGTCGTCGTCGCATTATGATAAAATCACCGACGAGGTCATCGTACCGATCGTTAAAACGATACACAATTCACATGAAAATTGGGATGTAGTATACAATGGAATGGTATGCAAGTGGGATGACTTTCCAGAATTAGCTCGTAATTATTTCAGTACTACCTGAGCCGTCAGACATAGTCCTGTCAAAATTTATATTTCGATTTTTCCTTTGGGTTTTTATATATTGAGACGAACAAAACAATAAAATAATTATTCAAATCAGTCCAGCCATTTTCGACTACTGCACGGAAATTTATTTTTATAATTATATCTATATAGATAGCGTTTTTCCTCATCTACGATAAGCTCAAGAATTGTTTAATATTTGTTCTACTGGTTCTACAACACAAATACATGAAACTAAGCGATTCCGACCAGACCACGATCCATGAACATAATCGTAAAATCACTTGATGAAAGGTTTGGCCGAACATATCCAAGTTCGCAACAAAATCAATAGACTATTCCAATGTAATTCTCGTCCAGCAAAAGCAGGTCTTTATTTATATCAATTTATTTGTTTTGTTATCTCGCCTAAAAGTAAATGGAATGTAAACATGTAAATACATCGTAAAGCTATAAGAATGCATAGCTATATATTTCCAGTTGTTCGACGTACGCTCGATGGATTAGTGGAGAGAATTTGTCCTGCATAAAATGTACACGCCTATTGAATGCACAAAACATATCATTCATTAATGTCACATTACTAAAATGGATAAATGCAACAGCATCATATAAATGTCCAGAGTGACAGTACTTACCGGAGTTGTGGAGTCAGATCACGCAGACGACATGATATGCTCGGGGACTGTATTTCTGTATTTTCGCTTATAAAATAACGCCGAGAGACAATACCGATGAGTAAACGGTTCGGTCACGTATGTGCTTAAGAGATCGTTTATTCGAAGCGTGCGCAAAATATTGAAAATCATTTCGAACGATATAGTTTTTCATATCGAAATATTGTATTAAATTTTTCAAAGAAATGGGCTCCAATTTAATATTTGCTCTAGAACAGGAGGGTACCGGTTTTTGCTCGATCGGCTCCCCGGAGTCTAGGGAAGATGCGATAGTCAATGGACTGAAAATGTTTTGCATAGAATTGATTAACCCCGTGGCCTCGGCGCGTTTGATATAACTCCTATCTTTTTATTATAGGTGCCTTTTACGGTAAAATATCTTATTTACTTGGAGTTTTACTAGCATGTTTACACAGATTTTTTACTTCTTATTGTTCATCCAGCTAAGTTTATGAGCTTTTCAGCCTGTTTTGCTGTCTTGAAAAATAACTTATCCTTATACGGTCGTCCGTGACCCGCACGAGCACATTCCATATTCTGAACTGCTGATATGACAGATAGTTGTTATGCTAATATTCAATCAGATAAAGAATGCTCCTGTTTTGCAAATGTCAAGTCGTATGATACAAGGGGCGTTCTCACGGTAGCTCTTGAGAGAAGAACAGAGAAAGCCTTATCTCATGTATCGGAGCGCGAACAATGTGAAGAGCGTGTCGATGCTTATCACAGTCAGCCTATCTAGTGGCTGTAGTGCATTCGACTTTCACTCGTGCGCCGCCACGCTGCCGTGTCGTTCCTAACACCACTTTGTTTGTGCCTGACTTGTCTTGTTAGTGTTGTCGGAAATTGTGACGAGGTGAGGAGAATCGATGACTTCTCGTGAAAGTTGTTTCAGCACGAATCTGTGTTTTTTTTTACCCCGGCGAGTTACACGCAACTCGAGATAGGTACAACATTGTTTACCTCTAAATATGTAAAATGCGTCACTGCAGCGGCAGTCGGAACAGCTTTTTTAGCGTTTAATATTCAATAACACATCCATAAACGTCCATTGTGTCGGTATGGATTATGGGTGTTGGGGGACGCCGGTTGCGTCGGTCGCGCATGTTAAAGCGAGCCTGTCGTGATTTAGTGCAGGGCCGCGGCGCGTACGCAGCCCACGGGCCTAATTACAAAGTGTAATGAGGCGACGACGACGCCCGCGCTCGGTTCCGCCTGCAACTCCACTCTGCCGCCCGCCGACAGACAATAACTAACTTGTTGAGATGACAATACCGCTTACGCCTCTTCTAATTTAACATTTCATAATATATTTAAAAAAAAACCGGCCAAGTGCGTGCCGGACCACGCACAATGGAGGGTTCCGTAGTTGGGACGAATTTATCGCAAGAATAAACTTAACTTTGTAGTTGAAAAACATGTTCTCCCATACGGAATGTAATGGGAGAACATGTTTTTGCAACCGCAAATGTAAGTTGGTCGATTAATACTCGTTATCTTGTAAAGCCTGCTTAGCTGTGATAGTTTTCCTTTTAATTTCGTTACATATACTACTGCCGTGATTATTTTCACATATCCAAACCAGCCATTTAGCTGGCAGAGGGGGGACATTTGAGTCTAACAAAAATAATAGGTTGGGGAAAAAGTTTCTTCGTATTTTTTAAGAAAATTCAAAACATTTTTTAACATAGTATGTTTACATTTAACTAAAGTATGTAGGTACCATTTTGTTCGATAACTTTTTGCCATCTTGTAGGTAGGGACATGATCCCATTGCTATAGAAATTTTGGGACTTCTGATCAAAATACCGCGACAAGTGGTTTTGGCAGTCCTCCCGTGATGTTAACCTGACACTGCCTAAAGAATTCTGAAGAGACCGAAACAGGTGGAAATCTGAAGGTGCAAGGTCAGGACTATACGGCGGATGCATTAACACCTCCCAGCCAAACTCTCTTAATTTTTGCTGAGTGGCTAAAGATGTGTGAGGTCTAGCGTTATCATGATGAAAAACCACACCCCTTCTGTTGATTAATTCCGGCCGCTTTCTCTCAACTTCTTGCTTTAATCTCATCAGTTGTTCGCAGTAGAGTTCAGAATCGATGGTCCTGCCTGGTGGTAACAGCTCATAATGAATAATGCCCTTCCAATCCCACCACACACACAGCATCACCTTGTTGCGAGTTAACCCGGGTTTTGCCACAGTCTGTGAAGCCTGACCGGCCTTTGACCACGACCTTTTTCGCACGTTCTTGTCGTACGTGATCCACTTTTCATCACCAGTTATCAGCTTCTTCAAAAATGGTTCGGTTTCATTACGTCGTAATAAAGAATCACAAATGAGTACACGGTTCATTAGGTTTCTTTCAGTGAGCTCGTGAGGTACCCAAATATCGAGCTTTTTTGTGTACCCAGTTTTTTTCAAATGCGCCAAAACTGTTTTGTGGTCAATTCCCAGTTCTTCAGCTACGTCGTAACTACTAATATGCCGATCTTGCTCCACTTTTTCAAAAATGGCATCCATTTTATCCGTAATAGGGCGACCAGAGCGACGTGCATCTTTGACATCAAAATTTCCGGATTGAAAACGCTTAAACCAAATTTGTGCTACTCTCACAGACACTGCACTAGGTCCATAAACATCGCAAATTTTTTTCGCGGCTTGCGTTGCATTTTTACCTTTTTTGTAGTAAAATTTTAAAATGTATCGAATTTCTTCATTAGATTCACTCATCTTGACAGTACGAAAAACAAATAAAAATCACACATTTTCCTAATTTGAATTTGGAATTATGTTCTTTAAAATTTAAACTTTCAATGATACCAAAACCAGCCAGATACACATAGTATAGCCAAAGAGATTTTATTACAAGTTCATACATACTATAATGCGAAAAGACTTTTTCCCCAACCTAATATGTATAATACAGACACAACATAACTCATGCCACAATCCAGCAGAACACAATTGTAGCCAGACTTTTATAACCTTTTGGTGACTGGTTATAATAATATACTATAAGTACAGGGGGGTTTTAATGAACCGTCAAGAATTCAGCTAGGGGAAGGCTAAGTAAACACCCCTGTGAAGTTTTTTTGAAATAAAAATACAAAAAAACATTCTCTCATACATTATTGTCAACCAGCAGAGGCAATTAATGTAGGATGTATTTCTTATTATTATTTTTCCAAAAACTACTCAACTCCTGGTTGAATTCTTGAGGGTTCATTAATACCCATCCTGTATAAACCAGACTATCGCGCATAAGAACAGCTGAACGCGTTCTATCAGTACCATATTTATTTATTATATTATTTTTATTAATTTAGTAACCGGGAGCCTATTAGGAGCTTCATTCGTTTAGGTACCCAAATAATTCTGTGCCCTGAAAAAACTAAAAAGTTTTTAAATTTTCATCGGCGACCCCTATATTCGTCAGAGAATTTTAACACTGCGGTGTAGAATATTGTAGTTTTAGTTCAGCGTCATCTCTTGACCGATACTGGAACTAATGTAATTTCTGTTGATGATTTCTGAAAAAGTTTTCTATTTAGAGACATCGTTTTATTTTTCTTGTAATCTTTAAATAAACTTCTATCACATAGAATAATTTCAAAATTTCTCTATGCAAACTTCGGAGATAAGGGGGGGTTTCTTCAAAATTTGAAAGCTATGCGGCCTAAAAAACAAAGAAAAAGGTTTGAGAATGTACAAATAGCGCTCTTTCATATGATACCCTACATGGCCTAGTAGCCCCACTTCGAATTTTTGAGACACCGTATAGTCCAAGTAGCAAAAATAAAAAAACTATCTTATTTGCAAAATTATTGAGCAAACTTCATTTAAAACTATTCCAAATTTCAAGTTGATAGCATTAGTAGTTCTTGAGATATCCAGCTGTGACAGACAGACTGAGTCGCACCATAAGGGTTCCTTTTTACCATTTTGATACGGAACCCTAAAAAGGGCTTTAAAATAACTAACAGAAATAAAAGTTACAAAACTTAAGAACACAGAAGTCATAAAACCACCGCAAAGAAATAACTGTGTTCCATACTTTTATCTAAGGGCAAAAGGTATAAACAAGCAATAAACACGCATGCATAAAAAAAAACCCCAGTATATAAAACGTTTACACACAACTTAGCAAAATTTAATGACGCTCCGAGCACAGAAGTAAATATTTCATGACTGTATAAAAAATCTATCAACACTACCTATCGATAAAAACAAAGACAACAACATAGCGTCCAATTTCGTCTTAGACCCTCCTTAATATATTCTATCCTTATCTCTAGATTAAATCATAAACATCAGCTAGAAGATCACGAAACCCATGTTCGAATTAATATTTTCATTACAACATTCAATAGATGGTTATCTGAGCGTCAAAAAGCGAGCACACTGTTAGAGCCATTACATAATTACAGAGCGACGGGCGTTTTCATATTATGATTTACGCACGAGTGACCGCGGTCCGTTCCTACAACTCAACTTTGGCAAAAACACTGCAATACCCATTCCACTTAATTTTGCATCCGAATGTTGAACTAATCTCAAACGATTTTCGTCAGCAAATTCTTTTAGACCATCTTTTTATGCAAAATATGTTAATCTAGTCTTTAACTTTAACGTACACGCTGCGAGCCAATATAAATTGTCATCAATATTCCATTGAACAATCAATCTTAAACAAAGTAAGATAACTATCGCCTGTCTGAGAGCAATTTGAGCGAGCTAAAACCATACATCAAGTTATGTAAATCGCCATCTTTTTTTCATGACCAAATGTCGTCACATCGTAAGTGATGGACATGAAAAATTCTGTTCTATTAATCTCCATTGAACGGTATGAAATGCTTCGATCATCTGGACAAGTTACATCTTACATAACACGTCCCAAAGGCTGTTATTAATTTCTTTCAACAGTATCAATATCATAATAATAATGAAATTACTGAACTGGTTCCAGTGGCAGCTTAAGTTTTTAATTTAGAGGAAAAATTTATATCTTGAGGAGTTCTTTTTCTACGGTATGCGCTACCATTTCCCCACAGCATTTTGATCTCATTAAGAAGTTCCGTTGTTTGTTCTATAACATAGGTTTCAGGCATGTTTGTTTTATTTTCATAGATTTTCGGAGGCGAGTCATTAAGTTTTTGCTCGGACCAGTATTTGCAAATGCGGTTCCGGTACCGTTGTGGTAGAGACCACCGCACGCTTGTTGATTTTTCGCTCGAATTGATGTTTCGCTGCGTATACTGAACAGAACAATAGAACAAGTTTTTTGGTGTCTTTGTTAGTACAGCAATGTAGATAGAAGATGTTAACCAACGATACAAATGAAGTGGGAACTTTTTGTTCTCGCCTTCGTGAAATATTATAAGGTTTCTACCACTGTTGATAGCTTTCAGCAATGAAAATACATGCACGATCTTCAATTTGAAAAGATATCGCCAACTTTTTGCGAATGCATACAAATGATAAATTTCATCGACAATCAGTCCCAGTTTTATTTTTTGCAAATCAAAATCGAATATCGAGTCCACTGCACGAATCGACTGTCAGACATCGCTTCTCCTAGTTTTCACAGATATTAACTATTTCTTGTTATTTTGTTTCAGTTTCTGCCACTCTTCCGCCACAGAGGCCTTGGATACCATTGACCCGACCGAACAGGACTCGTCCGACTTGTAAGTATTTAAGAACCATGTTAACCACATAATTAGTTTCCCAAACAAATATTTACAATAACATGAGTGTGCAGTTACTGCTCGTTCAAACATTAATTTAAACGATACCATCACACTTGTGCCTTTTTATTCGTAGTAGTAATACGATTCATAGCCAAGAACGGCGCGAGATTATTTAATAGCGATAACAAAAAGCTTAGCAACAAGTTCGTCATTAATAAAGTGTCATAATGGCACGCATGGGCGCGCCGCACGCGGCCTGTCTCATAAATAAACAACCAGAGCCCGCCCTACCATTGCAACGGTAATGTTCCCACCCGTGGGAGACCCCAGGGACACTACTTTGGTCCTGGTACGATCCTAAATTGTAGTCTTTCATCCAATACCGTTACACAGCTAACATTGTATGACATTTGAATAATTCTGAGAGGTGGAGCTTCCTCGTCTACGAAAGATTAAAATTTATCTTACCATTTCACTAATCAAGTTGCGACCCCTAGGCGTTCCATAATGCTGTAGAAATGTCCTACGTCGACCTTGCTATCTCTACTTATATCTGGAGATAATAAATTGAGTGTTGTCATTGAACATTATAATAAAATTAAACATTATCAATTGCGAAGAATAAATGTCCCTATTAAAAAAGCTTTGTACTCAAAGTAAACCTACTATGTTATTAGCATATATTCCTACCTGTTCAACAGCATTACCCGTATGCTAAGCAAGATGCAATGTGATTATATCAAGATGATCTGTCGAGGATTGAGATAAACACACTTAGTAGAAAATCTTTATTCAATGCGCCTGTAAAACATAGATTTTCTTACGTTTCCTCGCAAAGCACTTTATGGAGTGCTCTGAAATATATTTTAACTTGAAGTTCTAAGTAACAAGTAATCGTGAAGAGTCTGCCGGAGTTTAGATCCCGTCACGCGTTTCTGGCCGGCACTCATGCCGCTTCCCGACGCACGATGCGCGTACTCAATTTACATTAATCAAAGCGGACGCTCGAGCCTGGCAGGCGCTCGAACACCTTACACCTATTGGAAAATAATTAATATCGTTGCACATGCCACATTCCTGGTTTGTTAAAATACTTGCAATAACCGAATGGATATCGACATTTGCCTCATTGCGTAAATCAGGCCGGCCATCCATGAAGTTAGACACTTATACAACGACATTACGCGTTCGACCTTCTTGTTACATCGCGACTATCGTATACTCTGGTTTACTTAAGAATTAATCGACCGTAAATAGGAAGCGATCTACAATACACCTAGAAACCGATTCAGTCGATCGCGCTTAGTCGCTCTCATGGTCAGATTGCACGGGAAGAGAGGAAATGCCCTTCGTCTCGCCATTCGCGGATAAACAATGCACAATGAGAGACATTGGCTGCGACCTCCTCGCATCCGTGAACCCGCGGATCCCGCAAAAATTTATATTGAAACTGGATAACTTACTCTCTTCAGACAGTGAATAAATCACAAGGAGACGTAAACAAGCCTCGCAGACGACAGCCGACAAACCTTGAGACTCCTTCGTTCTCATAAATACGACGTATAAAAATCAATTGTTGGCTGCGAGGTATATTGCTCCAAGATTGTGTGACAGAATAAATTCCAACATACACGAACTTGTTTACAATCTGCACAAAGTAAGGTCTCTTAAGTTCATGAGTCAAGCTATAATGTGAATACTTTCAACCTTCATGTTTCAACACTTGTTTTCTTAAACTCTTGATAGGTGACCTTTCTAAGTCAGTTAATGTAAAAATTCATGAAACAATGAACGTTTACAACACTTGAATAAATAATTCCTATGTCTGCCGTGATACAAAATACCCACGTAATGGCATCGCCAATAAACAGACGGCCGTACGCCTCCCCCCATTATATTCAGATGAGACGCGATAGCTAACAGGTTTATTTCGTTTTTTTTTGTTACCGACATAAACTCTGGAGTGAGATGTTCTGATCGATACAATCTTGAAACGTAATAACTGTTCACACCATCTCCCTGTTCTTCAATTATGAACAATTCTCAGACTCCGAGGCTAGCTAGCCGTTACCCCTACTTGTGTGATTAATGTGTGTTCATGATTTAGCGAATGCATCTTTGCTCTCTACACCTGTCAGCAATTCTAAGAGAAATCTCTGACTCTCAACACATTCGATTTGATGCATGGCGTCTATCTCAACTTAGAGACCTGCAGGCAATTTGTCATTTTCACTAGTATAATATTATTCTAGAATGTTCCTAATCGTCTATATCAGTAATAGCAGTAAATAGAACTAATGAGCGCTGTCATTCATTGTGCAGTTAGGTACGATTATCTTTGCTTACTGCCTTCTTCATTGTTATGTCTTTAATCAAAGAATGGAATAGTCTATTCAATAATAATTTAATCATTATCAAACTACCTATATTCCTCAGAAAGACAATTGACTTTGTAAAAAAAGTCGTACAACAGAAGGACGCTCCCATGGCTTCGACGCCAGATGTCGATAGTTCGATACTGCCATGCACTGTGAGATAGTAGTGAGTGAGTAGTGTGATACTGTTCAATACACTTTCATATGCAAATGACTGTGGGCTCAATTGCAATGACTCACCATTTATTTTAAATTCACTCATTCGTATGTGCTTCAGAACTTTGCTCAATTGATTGCAATAATTATTCTTCCGTTATTAAAACTAAACACACTGAAACTTTACCATTAGTTTCTTCTATTGGCTGAAATTAAATTAGAATTTGAGCGAAATCGCATGATTCGCTCCCATTAGCTGAAGGTGAAATCCATGAAGCAGCGCGGTCGGCAATAAGTGCCCATGTTACGTCTCGACTCCCACTAACAACATCTTGTTAGCACCTATTGAGACTTCTTACGTCATATGGTCGATCACACCGGGCTCTGACCGAACGTGATCTAATGAGTTCTTTACAACGCCAATCCAAATGGAAATCTTTGAATACTTAAATCGATTTTAATGAGCTGTGTTCACTGCGTAAAAAAGGCATGTTGATCTCTCACGAATAGTATTGATATTAGAAATCATTACGCGAGCGTGACTATAACCAACCACGCTAACGGTAACCATTGCCTACAAAGATTTGACTGCTGGACGTCGATTACAATAATGTATGATCTGTGTGCTCGTGTAGGCATTCACGCGGTACACGATGAACATTACGTTGTTCAGGATAAACGTGTAAAAGCGAAGTGTTGCGGGGCTGCGCGAGCGGTGCAAATACCCAGCGGGTCGTCGTGACATGCCTCACTAGTCGGCCGACTTCCGTCGCCACGCCTTTTCCTTTTTGCTTTTATATTTTTACTACACGCACTAGTAAGTTTACTTTACAATATACATACATGACATCTTTGATATGCCCACGCTTCGGCGCTAAAACCATAACGTACAGCGCACAATGGTCGTAGCTATCAGGAATATTGTAACCACACGCAGTTAGTGTCACCTTCTCCCATTGTTTGTGCTTCAAACACGTACTATTTCATCATCGTCGTCGATTTATTTGAAATGAAGACACGCGTCCACATGTTCGACAACATTACCATTTATTATTGTGTTGGTGTGGAGCTTTCGTTTCGCGCGTAGTTCCTTAAACAACGAGCGATTATCGATGCGTGTATTGTTTCGCGACATTTGGCATGTGCGCCGCGTCTCGCGCGCTCGCATCGGGCATACAATGGACGTATTTGAAGCACGTGCTGCGGCCGTATTGATCGTCGCCGAGTGTCGCCAGGTGACTTTGACTTTGCGTCGATTAGCATGAGCGCGAGCGCACCGCGCGATCCTTATCAATTTGTCCGGACTACGGCTCTGCGGACGATCTCCACGCATTGTCTTGTCCTTCCAGCTGTCGTGTGCCCGTCAGCGCCGCTTTGTCTTACAACCTCCACTCCCGGTTCTTTGTCCGTTGATTGACTGAGACCGGCTCGATTAAATCTAGATAATTGCATCGCCAAGGTCTTCCACGAAGTTGACATTTAGACGAGCGGCCCTCATCGTCCTGCGCAGCGCGCCTTTTGATTCGCGTAATGAGACGGGTGCGAGCGCGCCGCGTCCGCATAAATCTGAGATAATGGTGTGGAGCGTGAGAGAGCACGGTCGTGCCACCTTAGTTTACGTAATAAGTGGATACGTTGAAATGAATCCGTCGCTGTTAACTCGCGGAACGCTTATGATGCCCAATTTCCTTGTTCCAACCTTCGAAGCAGTTTGAATGAGAACATTTCCGTTGTACATAAATGTCTCCATTGTGTAGAATGGCTTCATCACATATGTATGAGAGTTCTGGTTCAATTTGTCGTCCGCATACATCGTACGTCTCAAATCAGTTCTAAACTAAATTCCACAAAATCTGGACACTTGGCTATTTTCAATTTGCGACCTAAAACAACGAGCGTCAAGAATAATCGAGTGTGGTCGGAGCAACGGCCGCCGCGGCCTCCTGTGAGATATGATTAGAAAAAGCAAAGCCATTGTGTCGCGTGCCTGCCGCATGTGGAGCGTAATACGAGTCTCATTTTAATTGGAACATTTTTTATCTGTCACGCGATTTGTGCGGACACCGGTAACAAAGTGTCGGAGACTGCTAATTGGCGGTGATGCTCACCCAACATGGTGTCGTGAGATAAACGACGCGGCAACACCGACGTTGAAAGAATTACAACTTATTCAGAAGCGTCTTCACGTTCCGTGTTTATGTGGTGATGCTGCCGTATCTAAGCATCATCAAAGTGAACGATACATGGTTGAGTCCAAAATTAGAACAGTTCTCAGTAAAATCCGTAACTAAAGAAGTTAAGTGTTTTAATCTCTTCCAGACTCAGCCTAGATTTAGCCTTAGTGCTTAAAATTATACATAATTTATGCTCTTCACTCCACCGGCCGTCCATTTTTTCACACATGTCGCGAAGCGTCTGTCGTCAAGTTGTCACACCCACTACTTATTATTTAGATGCAATTAGTTTTATGTTTTTAATATGCAATGGTGGCTGCTCCACTTATCTTTGGAAACGGAAAAATTTGACGCTTTCACAACAGGAGTCGGACAGTCAATTCTTACTTGATTGTTGATGACAGTACACCAAAAAGTCTCTATATCAACATACAAATAACTCGCTCTGTTTCGTTTGCAGGTATATTCACAGTGATGTGTTACAACGTGCTATGTGACAAGTATGCAACGCGACAGATGTACGGCTACTGCCCCAGCTGGGCACTCGAATGGGACTACCGGAAGAAGGGCATCCTCGACGAGATCAGACATTACTCCGCAGACATCATCAGCTTACAGGCTAGTACATCTGTTTACTTGCCCGGGCAGCGACCTATAGCAGGAATGTAGAAAGTAGACCGAGGAACTGACAGGTCGTGGGAGCCGCTGGATGCAGTAAGCGCAGGACCGATCGTTGTGGTGATGTTTGTGAGAGGTCTATGTCTAGCAGCGAAGTGCAATCTGGCAACTATTATAAGTTTGAATTAGTTAACTTGGAGATAGAAGCCCTCCAAGCTCTGTTTATAAGCGTTGTTACTATTCGTGATCTGCTCTGTATGTGATCCATATAAATCTGTATTTGATGCAAACATTCTGATAGGATTTAAGTAGGTCCCTTAGTTTGCTATTGTTGGCTTTCAATATGGTCAGATTTGGAAAACTTTTTATATTTTGATGTGTAACATCTTTTCTCTCGCTTTCCTGCGGTCAAAATCTAAAAAAATCTAAATAATCAAATGTGTGGCAGTGATTTCGTGACAAGGGACGGAAGTGTGTCACAGGAAGCCGGGGAAGCGCGCGCTATTTGATTTGACCAATGAGCGCGCGCGGTTTTAGAGTTGGCCGTCAGAAAAGACCTTTGCCCCTTTAATGTTGCTTATTACCGAGGTGAGATGTCAGATGTTACACATCATATTCATTTGCGACTACTGTAAAGCTCGCAATTTTATTTTTTATCATTTATATACCTCTTCTTTCGCTCCGTGCAAGGATAAAAAATAATTAACTGCTTACTCTGTCGTACAGGAAGTGGAAACAGACCAGTTCTACAACTTCTTCTTGCCCGAGTTGAAGCAGGATGGGTACGACGGCATCTTCTCGCCCAAGTCGCGCGCCAAGACCATGGGCGAGTCCGAAAGGAAATACGTCGACGGTTGCGCCATCTTCTTCAGATCTGCTAAGTATGTCCTGTTTTTGTTAGGATAAAAGGCGGAACACCACAATGAAAAAAACCATGACTTGTGACCGTGATCTCGATGCCAACATATATGATATAATTTTCTTAATATATATATTATAATCGTTTATTTGTAAAAAAAAGGGGCATATATACAATGAGTAACGTAACAATTTAAACAGAGCACAATTCCTTATTTGCGTGAACTAGGTTGATAGATCATAGTTTATACTTTATATCGTTCAGAAATAAGTCTTATTATTCGTATTATTATTATTATTAGTCGTATTTATTTTGTCTTTGTCAGCACATAATTTAAGACTGGGACTTTTAAAAGCGACTGCAGACTCGTAGTTGCAAACCTAAACAACAGCGCAAAAGTGAGGCAAATAATTCGCGAATGCAACTGCCGATCATTTTCAGATTCTCTCATCCAAGATAACAAGTTACAGCATAATATTATAATCCAATACTGAACACGGTATGTCAAATCGAAAGCTCTACGTGTTTTCTTGTTACATACAGCAAGTGAAAATAAAAATAAAATCTTTTCAATATAAAACAAAATAATGGCCATAAGATTTATCTTCTTAACAGCAACGATGTCGATACGCCCCCACAAGATATCGCTTACCAAACGCATAGGTTATAAGTCAATATACGCTTTACAGTTCAAGATGTTCTTTTTTAAAGTTTTATGACTTCATTCCATCGCGTCGTTTATAAAATGTGTTAATAAAACTTCTTTTGTTTTTTTTTTTTTTTTTGAGTGCCTGATGTTGTCGCAAGCGCTACTGTCTAGCATGAGGTCCTGGGTTCGATTCCCAGGCCGGGCAAAGTGTTATTGGGTTTTTCCATCAGGAATTAGCAGTAGCAACCAGCGTGAAGTGCGCGGTTGATGGTGATAAGCTCGCCCCCTATTACGTGGGACTTAAACATAACTGGCGAAATGTGGGTGTACTATAGGTACACCTCTGCCCAACCCTTCGGGGATTACAGGCGTGATGTTTGATTGTTGATATTATTTTATATTTTATATTTTTTTGTACTCCTGAAGAATCGATTTTCATATATGTATGGAAATTTAATGAGGAATGAAATTTATACAAGCGTAACACTTATTTTATTCATTAATAACAACGATTAAAATTTTGAAAAAAAAAACTTATGTATTACATATCTCACACTTCGATGTAGATATTTCGGCCGTTTTTTTTTAAAGACATAGGTTTATTTACCCTCTTTGCCTATTGCATATTTAAATACAATCGCCTTCTTCTTCCCAGCTAAAGCACTAGGAAGTGGCGAAGGGTGGGCGTTTTGGGGGACTGTCTTATGTAATTTTGAGGTTCGAAAAGTGCTGATTCTCAGCCTAGTTTGAATAAATGACTTTAGAATTTTTGTATTAAGGAGTAAACTCTAGTCGTGCGTCGGAGCGGATACTTTTTGTTTTATTTTTAATTTTTAAAGTCAAAGTCGAATCATTTATTTCAAATAGGCCCTAAGCCCATAAGGCACTTTTGAACGTCAAAATTTACAAAAAAATTGAATTGATTCTAATCGCCCCTTCCAAAAGGTAGTTTTCGCATGGCAAAGAATGGGCAAGAAACTCCACCGTTACTCTTTTAAAACGTTTTAAAATATTTGGTATAAGTACATTAGTTATATAATTATATGTGAGGACGATGCACCTACAATAAAATTATTATACCACAATAGGTAAAAATAATTAAGAATTAAAAATGAAGCAACAATAGATAAATTAATTATGTGATAGATACATGGTGCTCACATATTTACAAACATTGTTAAAGTAGACGATTTTCCAAAATTTTACTATTTTAAAAGTCAGTGTCCTTAGACCTTAGAGTTTACGCCACCTTTGTATTGCAGGTTTGCCTTAGTGAAGGAACACCTTATAGAGTTCAACCAACTGGCGATGGCCAACAGTGAAGGATCAGATAATATGTTAAATCGTGTCATGCCCAAGGACAACATAGGGTTGGCCGCCCTTATCAAGACGAAAGAGGCGGCATGGGAAAACGGTGAGTCAATAATTTTAGTATGCACTTGAGTGTGTGGCCTTGAAAGAAGCGGTGATTAATTGATGCAGTGTTTTATAATAGACTAGCTTCCGCCAGCGACTTCGCCCGCGTGATATCTTTATAAATTATAACCTATGTTATTCAGTGAATTGATAATATAGCGTTCTACTGGTGAAATAATTTTTAATATCGGCCCAGTAGTTTTTGAGTTTATTCATTACAAACAAAAATACAAGCATACAAAAATACAAATCTTTTCTCTTTATAATATTAGTTTAGCTATAGGTAGGTACCTAATTTTCTATTTGAGACAGGATTTTAGTGGAATACTAAAGATCTAAGATATTTGTAAAATCCACTTACTTATTTTCTCATACTTACATTTTTGCATTAGAGCAATACAGTTAGCAAAATACCCAAATTACTCAAAATAGCAACTCGTTTGTGTTCAAGTTTGGGATAACAATAGAAAACATTGCCATTAAAAATTCAAAGGATGAAGCACCCACCTAATTCCAAAATTCTTAACATTAAATAAAGTATGAGCGGACGCTTACGCTCTTAGCCCTTAATTGAGCCGCTGCCGCAAACATTATAATTTAAATATGAATTTATGAGGCCTCTTTCGCCACTCATCCTCATAAATTTATAACGCCACTGCGGCACTGCCCTGCGGAAGCGAACCAACAAAAAAATTAAGTAACAGGCGAAATTTCAACGTCATCACATTATGTAACTGTACCTAGTTCCTTTTCCGGACGACCTCGTCATCGCTTGTTCTATAGCCCCAAAAACTATGCATAAAATTCAAACCACAAAAAGTTTTTTCTTTTTTTAGCTTAATTTAGTTTTAGCAAAAAATATTTGTAGAAGCTCCGATCGTTGCGAATTTCTAAAAGTATTCGATAAAAAGCGTGTCCGTTTTTTTCGTCATTCTGTCTCGTAATGATCAGGTGTCTATTAACCTAAAAACTGCAATCGATTTCTTAGTACTTTCTCTGTACGCGAAACACGTACATGGGCAATGAAAATAAAATAGCAAGTTGTATTTGTTTATAAAGATTTTATCGTCGAAAAATAAAGTAAGAACAAAAAACCTATCGCTTAAATCATTCTCATTATTATTCAAGTGAGATCTTTTTCTCCTTTGCCATAATGGTACTCGTAATATTCCTAGAAATATTTTCAAAATCAAAAAGTCTAAATGTTTTATTCCACATAAACCTTCAGTACGACACAAATAAGATGTATTCCAATTTTACGAATGTACATATTTGGTTATATGACTTAGTTATTCCGTTTAGTAAAGATAATTTTCACCAAAAGCAGTAATAAAGATGGGTGGTTTAGAAGGCGCACTCAGTTCAGATGGTGATCCGTTTTACGAATTTTGCCAATGCTACATCTTAGTTGTATCATACTGTACATGTAGAACGTCAGAAGCTAGGTCCACGGTTCCAATTGGTTGTTTCTTATGGAGAAAAGCCGGCAAGAAACTCAACGGTTACTCTATAAAAAATAATTGGCTTCTACAATATTTTCAAATAACAGTGTTAATAGGTACGGGAGGACAGTGTATGTCTTTCAGCAAGAACCAGGTACTTAACAAAATTGAAAATGCTCAAGAAATCTACAGTCCACTAAGCCTACAACGGTCTCACATCCACAAAATAGATAAAAATCGATATACTTAAAAGACAAACAAAATAATAAAAATAAAAACCTATTTAAACCAAATGACATGATTGCCATTACAACTGTAGCTAATCTGAATAATTATCATGACCACAAAAGCCACTAATAAAGAGTTGAAATTTTTCCACATTTCTGTTCATGTTTTTGGTAAATCATTCAATCAATCTGCCTAGCCTTTTCGCAGCTATGTTGGGGTCGGCTTCCAGTCTAACCGGATGCAGCTAAATACCAATATTTTACATGGAATCACTGCCTATCTGACCTCCACAACCCAGTAACTGGGTAATACGTTATCCCTTGTTAAGACAAGTTTGCAGACTTTCGGGCTTCTGACGACCCGTAACGACTGTCAAAGATCCACGAATGACAGCCGGGACCAACGGCTTAACGTGCTTTCCGAGGCACGGAGGAGTCTTGGTATGTAAAGACATCATGCACGGACCAAACACGGCAAGCGAAGCTTAACCTGATGGATCGACCCGTGCGGCTGTTATTACTTAGCTCCTCTTAAGCTTCTTGTGCTTTTTGGCAAATCATTAACGTCCTTAAACTTCTATCAAATTATTAGGAACGTCTACAATGACATATTCAAGAAAAAAATGGTTTCCTTCCAATTCTTTCTCTACTTAGGTCCTAGCAACTAATAAATTACAATTTCTACGTTCCTCTGTAAAACCACATTTAACACAATATGGAAAGTTAAAAGTAATTGATAAAAGTGCACTAAGTAGAGACAGGTCGCCTATCCACTCTGCCGACATATTAGTAGCTACTTTCGATCGACTATTAGTTGAGCGAGTTGATATAAGTAGGTAGGTAACGTTACGGCGGTTGCAGACTTGGGCGACATCCTGACGTCATTCCTTGCTAAACAAGGAAAGCCCACTTCCACACATACTGTTTTAAAATCAGTCAAAGAAATATTGGCATAATCTCGTTTGGGGAAAAAGTTGATATACAGTATGTTAATTGACGAAAAGCGTTCCCCTTAACCCGCAATAGTATAGCGTCCATAAATGCTTTAAAAAAATATTAACTTAAAAATGTTTTTTTTTAATTATTAAATTTTCACAAAAAAATATTAAATTGATACGTAAAAGAAACACTCAACATTTCTGTACGGCCGGTTTGGTCAACGCCAATACGCTAGGTTCATACGTCAACACATCAACCTACTACAATCTGTCATATTTCTTTAATAGATTTTCAACTTAATCACTAAACCATAAGGTTCAAAGTTGATTGGAAAATTTGACAGTTTCGAGTAGGTTGACCTGCTGGCGTCTGTACTATTCCGCGCTTCTATTTTGATTTGAAACAGGGCATTTCGAATTTATTGTCATATAATAAAATGTTTGAATTTGGATTTTTAATACTTATTTTTCTATATTGATATTTTAATTTTAATTTATGAATGATATAGAGAGAACGCCGTCTGTTATTTAACATACTGTTTATTAAGCTTGACTTGTCTGCTCTGCACAATTTCCTGACATAATTACCTAGTAATTTTCCAAATAGTTTGACTGGTTTACCAATCGTGTTATGTAATACGCGGGTTCAATATACAGTAATGTGACTTATTTCTGTCACTCGCGTGTTGTGTTTGGTCTAAATTCATGATAATTACGTCCACACATGCCAGTGAGCACGCACCACTACACTTTACATTCCAAGTCTAGGTAGTCTAGACCCGACATTAGACATTACATTTACTTTTACTCCCAGTTAAACATGGAAGTAAGATATTTGCTATTAAGTAAAGTGCGTTCTAAAGTGCATGATTATCGACGCTGTCTGCGCTGTGATGCCATCGGCGTTCCTTCGTTATCGCTTCATAACATTGGACAGGGATGAATTTTATTGAATGTCCTGTCTTTACGAAGGAAGGCTTTGGATTACCTATCATCTTGAACCAATAGCTCTTGGCGATTCAAGAGCTATTGAGGTAAAAAGGTCCTACCGTACCTAGTACCGTCCTTCGAAATTCAGTTCTGTGGAAAAAATTCTTTAGTCTGCACTTTATAATTATCTTAGCGAATAATCTCGAGAATTATGTCATAATTTACATGTTACGAGATGTTCTACGAGGTTGTGTGATAGTGTGCCTGTGTAGGCAAATTACCTGGAATGTTTTAATTACCTATGTTGCTACTTAACTTTTACGCAATTTTGATCTCTTGTTAAGCTGGGTTTGCAATTAAAATTTCAAGTTGCGCGAATTTGAGGAATGATTTACATAATGTGTTAATTATTTCTAAGAGTTTTATTATAATTTATAATTGCAGACTTTAAGTCTCATGTCAAATATGAAAAGCCATTTTCTCTTTCATTCAAACGGAGGTGTTTATGTCTGTTATATATATTTAAATTCTCTTTGAGAAGGATTCGTAGCCTTTTGTATGACTTGAACTCTCAGACTAAATTGTTTGTTGTTAAATTTTTCTGTTTTTTATAATATTAGTGTAACTATCATGCATGAACAGTTCACCTCCTAGTGACTAAGGTTTTATTTATTAATGGTAATCGGTGAACAGCGCTTTGAACTACATTACTACTTAAGTTATTTATATTTTTCTGTTTGTAATATTGCATAATGTAGCTGTTTGTTGTTCCTATTTAATCAAACAAAATAACCAGCAGAGTTACAAAATTAAAATAAAACAAATGAAAAAGTGTTTATTCGACGAATTAGTTTTTTTTCCATGATATTATTACCTCCGCAAACTGCACAGCAGTTAGTTGGCAGACGTAGACGTAGATCAGTTTTAGTACATATTTAAAATATAGTTATAACACTTTTTCATCTAGGTACGCTAAACTATTCATGCAATTCTTAAATGAAACATACAAGATTTTTTAAATATTCAGATACAGTGAGGCTTTGACAAAACACATTTTGGAGGTACCTATGTATTTTATTTTTAAAAGAAATTTTTGTTATAGAACTATTTATATAGTCTGGAAGGTTATTAAAAATAGTTGGAACGTAATAGTTATTACAAGTACAAATCTGCTAATCTTCAAATCAAATCTACAAATACCTTTCAATATATTATATTTTATTAATTATATTTTTTTTAAATTATTTTTTTATAATATCTTTCAATCTACAAATATTTTCATACTATTGTTTTTTTGAGATCTTGTGCGTATTATATTGTTTTTAAATAACAATATAGTAACCCCCCCCCCCCACCCTCATATAACTATTTCCGACAGATTTAACATCATCTGAAAGCTTTTGTAGATAATTTAAGCTCAATGTATTTATTATATTTATTTCCCCATTTCAGGACTACCAACAGACTCATCAATGCTAGGCCAGCCTATCTTAGTATGTACCGCTCACATCCACTGGGACCCGGAGTTCTGCGACGTAAAGCTCATTCAGACGATGATGCTTAGCAACGAACTGCGCACGATTCACGAAGACTCTGCGCGGACGCTGCGTCTGGCAGGCCAGAGGGATAACGTGCAGCTACTGCTGTGCGGGGACTTTAACTCGCTGCCTGATAGTGGTGAGTGATTGTACTGACTTGGTGGCAAAAAGTGGTGTCAAGCGATTTTGAACCATGTGCGGTGCAGCTATTACTGTCATCTCAACCTACCCTGTGCTCAAACTGCCCTGATGCCGTATTATGAAGAATTAAGAGCATTTATTCTGAAAGTGGGCAACATCGCAAATAGCTGTTAAATATTTCGCTGTTTGGATTAATTTGGCAATATTACTGTATGGAAATATAAAATATGGCTAATATATAAAATATAAAATATAACTAGTGAACTAAAATATTGATTATGAAATGCAATAATTAATATAGTACACACGGCTACATATCAAGCTATACATTTCCAGTTTATGCTGATCTGGCATTGTATAGGATTTCCGTACAATGCGAGGTCAGCTCAGCTCAGCCGTGTGTACCACCGAATATTTAGTTTTAGATGTAAAACAAGTATTTGGAAACTTTCCAAATGCCTTTTTTACAACTAAAACGGTTCCAACATCAAATTCAGTGTTATAGTTGCAATTCATTATTAATATTCTAGTTCACTAGTTAGCGATGTTTCATATTTCCATACTATTATATTGCAAAATTAATCAAAACAGGTAAATCTTTGACAGCTATTTGCGACGTTGCCAACTTTTAGAATGAACGCTCTTAATGCTACCATTTTTCCAGTGAAAGAGAGACGGAGCTATACAAGGCCGATAGCCAGCACCGTCCCGTTTTCGCAATGGAATAATGATGGCGTTAATACTTCATAATACTACACCTCTGCAAATGGTTATAGTACCAGTACGTCGGGCTTTCGTTTTTGTTGGACGAAATCGGAATAACCAAGTTAAAACCTCTAAGCATCTTAGTTTCACAAAGTGCTGAATGTTGGACATGCAAAGATACTACTAAAATTATTCTCCATCAACAAGAAGCAACCAATGTTTTTACTTGCTATCTAATTGTGTAACACATTTTTGTAAATGATTAAGACTAATCTGTTTTATTTTGACAGTTCAACAACATTCATTGCATTATTTACGTTGTTGAGCAGATTTTTGAATTGAAAACTTCTTTAGGCGCGTTGAGCACTTTTAGGGTGAACAAAAATCATGGAACTCGCGTCATCGTCACCGAACGCTTTCCATGAGCTATATGTATACTGTGTATATATGTGTACTTTTTAGGTGAAGAAAAAAGCGTGAAACTCGCGTCATCATCACCGCACGCTGTTTTCACTTCTATCGGCAGTCCCCAAAGACTGCCCCGCATGTTTTTTTTTTCGAACTTATGAAGCAATGGATAGCAATCTGTTTCAAAATGATTCAGATCGAGATTGATCGTGTATTACGCAATTAGGGCGCTTAGTTCAAAATCTCTTACGTTATAGTTTTTTTTTTTTTGTTTTTTCGGGAAATTATCAAATAACTTCTCCCGCTCTGGGCGAAGCGGGAGGGCGTCTCAGACTCTTACTAACTAAAACCCACCCGTGTTCCTTCCGTTGCCTGTACGTTGCCAGGGGCCACGGTATCCCTTTCGGACTTTCCCGCAACCCCGGCAGGCATCGGTCCTGTGACCCCTTCAGTTCAATTTCCCCTTACAACAGAATTATTAATCACAAAGAAAATCCAAAAAGATACAAACTAACAAATTCGTACAACAAACAAAGTAGACAGATGTATCGATCTGTTTTCTCACAGTACGCTAGTAACTTAGCCACTTTATTCGACTATTTGTCATTTACGAGTGTACCCAAAATAAAGATGGGCCCGATATGGAGTTTACGACATTTGCTAAGCCTTCGATTACTAGATTGGACAATATATGGTTGGGTTTATGCGATTTGTAGACCTATTAATCAATTGCTAAATTTTCTACTTTGTTCTTTTCGGTTTAAGTTTTTCTATGATAAAGATGAATTTATTGCTCGATTTTGTAGGTCAAAAACCTTTGAAGATAAAGAAATCTGTATTATTTTTGTATAATAAATACAAAAATAATACAGATTTCTTTGCAATCTAAGCTAGATTGAAATGAAGTGAAGTATAGAAAGAGCAGTAATGTTATACCCGCTTAGCCTAGTAAAAAAAAAGAAAAGAAAAAAGTAAGCCTAAGTTAGTCCTTATAACATCAGCTGAGCAAGGATAAAAAAAATATATTGGACCAACCGAGGTTTGAGTACTAGAAAAGTCAGAAATCGCAAAAAACTTTTTTCATACATTTCGAAGGAAACTATATTCCAACCTACTTTTTACGATGGATAGACTGGCCGAAAATAAAGACACAAATGGTTTTTCAAATTTCGAACGAATACGCGTTATAATTTTATTGGATTTGAGAACAAAACTTTGTTGATTTTGAAAAACTTTCTCCTTACAATTTTTTTTTGTGTTTTCTGACTTTTGTAGCGGACAGTCTTTTTTAATGTTTCCCATACAAGTCTGAAAGTTCAAAATTATTTGAGGCCATTTTTTCTCAGAACGTCGGAAATCACAAGCAACAAACTATCTTGTTTTCAAAGCAAATAAAATTATAACGCTTATTCATTCGAAGTATAATTTTTATGTTAATTTTCAACAATTCTATCCATCATAAAAAAGTAAGTTGAAGTTTTTTTCCTACGTAAAGTATGAAAAATGTTTTTTGAGATTTTTGACTTTTCTAATACTCAAACCTCAGTTGCTTTAATAGACTTTTTTTCTTCCTTATAACCAACAGGATCGATTGGCATCAAAAAAAGTTTTTGTGAAAACGGACAATTTTATTTATTTGTAGGTATAGATAATGCAACTAAAAATAATAAGTTGGTTTTCGTTAGCTATGATGTATCCCACTGCTGGGCAAAGAGTTTCGCCTATCATAATGTTACTTTCCATTATTTAGGTACAACGGCCATGACCTGCCAAGCTTACCTATTGCCAAGTTTATTGGGAATACGGTGTCAATTCAGTTGAAATTTTTAGGGGTGAAAGTATCTCCCGGAGCCCCGACTCGTGGTATTGGAAGGTTGTTTTAGTCGGTAGGAGTCCTAAATAAAGCCTCGGTCACACAGCGAGTTCTACAGACTGTAGGTGCCCCAAATACAAATATGCTGTTTATTCGTCGCACACGTCTAAAACAGTACTGACTAAAGCAGTGGTTGGCATAAATGATATGAAATTGTTTATTCTGTAAATAGGATATCACTTTTACACGTCATCATAAAAATAAAAAAAATGCTGGATGAGTTCGGCGTTTCCTATCTGAATACTCTGAGAAGAAAAGCCGAAACAAACTCAGAGGTCACAGTCTCTTTTAAAGTCCAGACATCACAGATCATCCAGACAATCTTGGTCAGGCCATATGAGGACCATGTAGATTTGTGTCTGAAATGGTCTTTTTATAACATATAAGAACCACACAGATTTGAGTGGACCTTTCCTGTCAGTGCAAGCATTGGCAGTAATCGTGGAGCTCAACTCAAAACTTAAGGAGCTCAACTCGACCAACAATACCAAAGATAGGACATTTGGGCGCATACGTGTGCAGAGTTAGCAAACCAAATGCTGATTAAGCTCACAACTCACAAGAAGCGAAAATAAATCCTCTTTTGGTTGACTCATCGTATATACACACACGTATCTATGCAGCGACGAAAAGAACTGAACCACGGGCGTGTAGTCTGGAGCGGCGCGCTGAGCGGAATGGCTACTCGCAGCGAGTACCCTGTCACTCACAGCAAGTTCTCGCTGCGAGTGACCGAAGCTTAACCCTCCGTTCTCCCCGAACGGAGGGTATCCATGACGATTTCCCCGAGGAAAAAGGGGGTGAAACACTATAAGAAACATTAAACAATTCTTAACTAAATCCTTTATGTGTCACATTCCAGGCGTCGTAGAGTTCCTATCAGCGGGTCGCGTATCCTCCGAACATCGCGACTTCAAAGAGCTCGGATACGCAGGCTCACTCCGTCGCATGCCCGGGTCAGAGCACGAGTTCACGCACAACTTCAAGCTGGCCTCCGCCTACAGCGAAGACATCATGCCTTATACTAACTACACGTGAGTATTGTCATGATGATGCAGCAATGGACTGCTGTCTAGTAATGGACCCGACAGCAGTCCATTGCTGGCCTCTCAATTCCACACCATTTAAGAGCGTGCATTTGAAAGTGGGCACCGTCGCAAATAAATGTGAAATATTTCGCTATGAAATATGACTAACTAGTGAGCTAAAATATTGATTATGAAATGCAATAATTAATATCGTAACACCGAATTTTAGGTGTAAAAAAAGTACTTGAAAACTTTCCAAATGCCTTTTTTACACCTAAAACGTCAAATTCAGTGTTATAAATTGCAATTCATTGTTAATATTCTACTGTTCTCTAGTTAGTCACATTTCATATTTCCATACAGTAATATTGCCAAATTAATCAAAACAGTCAAATATTTGACAGCTATTTGCGACGTTGCCAACTTTTAGAATGAACGCTCTTAATTCGATTCTTGGCACACATCTTACATCCAGCTGCTACCATCCATTTCGTGAAGATCATCCCTCCACCTAGCCTGAAGTCGTCCTACCTTCCGTTTGCCTCTTCGCGGTCTCTACTCAGGAACACGTCTACCCTAACGGTCATCGGTTCTATGGTTAAAACGTCCATAACATTGACCAGCTTGGCATCTTACTGTGATACTGCGATGGTCAAAAGCATTCATACTCTTAGAGACAACTGAAACATCATTACACTCCACAACATAAGTAGCTGGTACTCATAGTCAGTCAACGCGGCTTGGTCTTACTTATGTAGTACTAGCTTTTGTGAGGTCGGAAATTATCCCACAGGAACATACTATTGGGATAAAAAGTGCCTTAAAAAAGTCCTAACCCAGATCATAGTCTACTCATGTGCCAAATTTCATACAAATACGTACAGCCGTTTTAGCATGAAAGCGTAACAAACAAACTCACTTTCGCATTTATAATATTAGTTAGGATGTAAGCAACATATATAGATACTTATGTAGTATGTTTGAGCAGTGTTGGTTTCCGAGAACCTTAAGAGGGAACAGGGCCTGCGAGGAATTTGATTGAAAATAGGTATTTGAAGAAACTATTGCCGTCGTCTTACCTCAAGTCTGCCCCCGTTGAGTGCGATAGGGACAGCTGCTGCTCAGACCGATTATATCACAATAAAATTGACGAGATCCTCGTTTCGTATTCCACTTTTTTCTCCACGAAAACTGACCCGATTCTATTATCTTTCACATATTTTTTTAAGAAAGAGTATGTCTAGGTTCGTATAATTTTCTTTTACGTTAAAAACTTTTCTAATTTGTCTAGTAGTCCTCTAATCACGGCAGTAAAAATGCTCCATTTTTCTTTACCAATAAGTTGCTGAAAAAAAGAAAATAACAGGGACGTGTCTACTGCAAAAACTGATTTTATGAAAAAAAAAAATTTTGCTCTAGAGGCATTATTCAGGAAGAATAAAGGGGAATACATTTTGTATGGAGAATCGCAGGCCCTATTCCCTCTTAATTATATTGGCTCAGTAGACTAGACCGCTTCCAATCAATGGATCGCTCGCTGCTGGTCTAACCAATGTCAAACTACGAGTTAGTACGGACGGCAGGTTCAGGGTTATTTTATCCGTTAAAAGTTGCCTCGCAGGGCTACAGCTTGAAACTTCGCCTGAGCAGCATCATCTGCAGGAATCTGGGATAATTTCCGAGTTCCGTCACCTGATGAATATCTTCAACTGTAATACTACCTGATTAAATATTTATTTTCTGCTTTCCAGGTTTGACTTCAAGGGTATAATCGACTACATATTCTATAGTAAGCAATCAATGACGCCCCTCGGGCTCTTAGGACCACTGTCGCAGGACTGGTTCCGAGAGCACAAGGTGGTGGGATGTCCGCATCCGCACATACCTTCAGGTGAGTTACTGCAAACAGAAATAGCCTTTATAGTCTTACACACGTACCATAGAAACAATTTAACCTTGACAGCACCTTTATTTCGTAGCTGTAAATTTTGTTCAAGCACAGTATAATAAAGTAACAGTATTATGCCTCGGCAGTGACCTAAAAATAATTACCTATGGCCGCTCGGTAGATAAACCTGCGTCCGTGCGTAACTGCGCGCACTGCAGACTGTTGTGTATGCCGACCGACACGCTTCGAAATCCACTGAGATTTCGAAGCGTGCCGTTTCAGTCGCTTTCTATGAAGACATAATATTGTTACTAATTTAAACTGTGGTTCAAGTGCGTTGTTGGACAAAGATTTTAATTTTCGCTTACGCCCAAAATCGGTTTTAGACTTATCTTTACCATCGTAATAATACCCATTTAATGTTGATGTCATGTCACCATTGCGTAAGTGGTTCCTCAATTATACATTTAATTTGCGAGGAGTTTTTTGGTTTTTGTTTGACTACTTGGGTTATAATGTTTTAAATTGTTTATTTGGTGCAGTTATAATTAAAAATAAATTTTGCATGTTAAAATATATTATGGTATTTTTAATTTAAGTGACAAATATTTTGAAAAAAAGATGTAATGGGGTAGTATGGCTTTTTTATTTATTGAATGTTTGATGTTGTATCGCAGACCACTTCCCGCTACTGGTGGAGCTGGAGATGTCGCCGACGGCGAGCGCGAACTCCAACGGTCTGATCGGGCGCAGGTAGCACGCGTCGCCGCGCGCGCCGCGCCGCGCCAAGCGACACCACCACACGTAACAATAGTGCGCTACGCGCCGCCGCCCGAAGTGACCCGACGCCACCCGAACACTCCCGACAAACAAACAGAACACGCTCAGTGTTTGCTAGTTTTGAAATAGGAACCGAACTTTACAGCTTGTAACGACGATGCTTTTACTATACAGGATCAAATTAAATTAGCGAAACTCCGCAGACGTGACTAGTAATGATATCTAAACATAATAAAACAAACAAAGAAATGGTTGTTACTTGAAATATCAGTATAAAAAATCTGTTTTCTGTACACTTCAAAAAAATTATTTCACAACTCATACTTCAAGCAACTAGATAAATGGTTGGTGACCCGAAAAAAAATGTATCAAATATTTTTTTCATTGATCTATAGTGTTTAGATATCTATAGCCATGTCTGCGGAGTTTTGCTAAGTACTTTAATTTGACCCTGTATTCCAACCAGTATATCTTGACAGTTGAAAGCATTTGAACAGCAATAATATGACCAATTCAGTTCAATGTTTTGTTCTCTGTCAAGATATACTACAGTACAGTTTTACAAGCGTTTGTCTATAGTATATTAAAAATAGAAATCTATAACTTTTATATGGCGTTAGGATGTGAATGCGTTTTGGATGAAGTAGAAGCCGATGATGAGAAGTCTCACTGCTACTTTTCCCAACTCGCCGTATGTCTAGTACGCGTTTTGAAACATTAAACATTGCCCGAGCTTCAAGTGACATTTACCCCTCGCGTGCGCATATGTCATGTCATTACTATCTATTTCATATTTCACTCTCATAAAGAACAAATATTTCGTGCACGACTCGGGCTAATTGCACTGAACTGGTCGAAGATCTAGGCAATGTGCAGGGTTTCAAAAAAAAAAAAAAAATAGCTTTTACTATGCCCCGTCAAAATTCTTTAATTAATACCTGTTTCAGACCTACTACAACCACTAATATCGAAGTTCACTCTAAAATAATCTTTACAAATATCAGTAACTAGCTTATGAATCGTTTATGTACAAATAACTTAGTCTTAAGTACTTACTTAAAATCATCTCATAGTATACTCTGCGTTGTTTTTGTTATATCGCGTGGTTTGGACACTCCCGTCTGCGGACTCGACGTTACTTTAGTTAGTAATTACAAATGTATTTTGTATACCGTTACAGATGATACCGAACGTCGTTTTCTCTTCACTGGACTATTACTACCGTAGTTCTCTCTAGTACTTGATACTGTCTCGAAATTTTTGTTTTTGCTCAATATTTAGCTGTTTAAACAGCTTGTAACGTTGATTAGTTAAAGCGAATTAGATTTTACTATAGTTAAATGAACGAAATATTTTAGAGAAATATTTATTATAATCAATTCGATTTGTTTAATGCCGCTGAATTTCGTGCTTAAGAGGTGTCGTAACATGATATATTTTTATAAAGTGACTTGTAGGCAATATCATAGCACTGCCGATATATGATATACCTCGGAGAGTTCAAAGTGAAGCGGTGCGCTCGCCAGTACAGAGGACGTGCGCTCGCGCGCGTTGTTACAACTAGTTCAACTTCTACGTTTCAGTGAACAGATAACGGGCCGTAGACTAGTATTATATTAGTTAGGTGCATGGAAATTTAAACATGAAGCCTTTCAAATTTTTAGGAGTGATTGTAAGTTAGTTTAGTGTGATGAATGACAGTGCAATTGCTTATAACGAATCTGTATAAAAATATGTAGTTGTAATTTTAAATATTGATTCAATAAAATATGAATGAACTAAATGAGACCTACGCTTATTGTGTCAATAAAATTGTATGGAAGAATGGGAAAGATACATATTTTTTCAGTCGATTACGACAGCAATTTACGCTTAGTTTTTCGATGTATTATATTATACAGTTGAGGAATAGAATTAAATACAGCTTACATTATTGTTATCTGCGGAGAAAAATAAAAGACCAGGTAGTAGTGGGCGCCATGGTAGATGTTTCTCAATTTGTACAGACGCCAGCAGGTCAACCTACCCGAAACTGTCAAAATTTCCCAATCAACTTTCAACCTTATGCTTTAGTGATAAAGTTGAAAATCTATTAAAGAAATTTGACAGATTGTAGTAGGTTGATGTGCTGGCGTCTGTACATGCATATTTAATTTTCCGGCGTCGTTGAAGGTTTTTTATTTTTTAATTAATTAATACGTTTATCACAATCGATTCCAAAGTTAATATTAATTTCAAAATCTACGTCCTCATAATGTGTGAGTGTTTCAAACGTCCATTTACCAATTAGTGATCTAATTTCCTCCACTGTATATTATTTAGGTAATATTTTTGGGATGTTAATGCAATGTACGTGTCTGAGGCGATCGAGTCGAAATGGACGCTTTGTACAGACGCCAGCACGTCAACCTACTACAATCTGTTAATTTTTTTTAATAGATTTTCAACTTTATATCTAAAGCATAAGGTTCAAAGTTCATTGGGAAAATTTGACAGTTTCGGGTAGGTTGATGTGCTGACGTCTGTACCTTCGCGATTCGATCGATATTACTCGTCGTGGATCAGTGAGACTAGTGTTCTGAGCTTACACGCTTTGTGTTTCAACTTTACTAATTTTGGTACGTATTGGGTCATTTACACGGAGTAACAACTAAATGAAGTGCTAATGTGCTTGTGAAAATTTTATACTTAAATAAAAAACAGCTGTGGTCGTGACAGTCGCTATTTGTGGCTACACCGTATGAAGCGACGCCGATAATAATCAATGTTAATCAATTCACTCACGTTAACAAAACGGTTAGTTAATTCCATCGAGACAAATGCAACTTAGCATTCCATTTGTTATTTATTCTGTGTACGCGTCCCGACGTCGCGACGAGAGCAGCGTGCGCGCACGCCTCGTACTTACGTACTTGTTATACATATACAAAGTGCGATATAGTTGGTACTTTCAGGGCCGGGTTGTAAGATAGCTATCATAAATCTTTAATAATGTAATAGAATATTTGAATTATTTTTGATACTTAATTAACTATTATAAAGTTTTATATAGAGACCATTGTTAAATGTAACACTGCCTACGAAGTGACATCACGTGTGTGCAATAAATTTTAAATATCTTAAGTGATAATGTGAGGTGATATAGTGTTGTTTCATAAATATATTATCTGACACGAACGATTCTGTGTTGGGACAAACAGCTAGGTATTACAGGCTTCCATGGAACAATGTACACATAGTGGTGGTTAGGTTCATTCTATTTTATTTGAATAGGTCTTTGCGTGTCCAATGCACAGTCCTTAACAAGAAGTTTGATGTAAAACTGAAGCAATCGAAGCAATAGTTTTATTAGTAGCGATGAATTTAAAAGACATTGGAGAGATGTAATGTCTGCTGAGTGCCTTTCGTAGTGAGGTGCTGAGCCGTTGTCTCCTCACCAACTCTTGCATCCGTTGTAGGATTT
Source organism: Xanthia icteritia (assembly GCA_949128155.2). Lineage (NCBI taxonomy): Eukaryota > Metazoa > Arthropoda > Insecta > Lepidoptera > Noctuidae > Xanthia > Xanthia icteritia. Next base: position 4,545,679 of record OX421942.2, on the reverse strand, counting down.
TTGTTAACCTCTTCTCTTATCCGGAAGATTAAACATGCTTCCCAGAACATAGTTTATTAATTTTTACGACGTAGTAAATCTCCAGTGTTACGTAAACTTCTTGGTCGTGAAGACAGTCTCACTGATCGGTAAGTGTTATTAAGTGGTTTAGGTATTAGACGGCATTTCTATCGGTATAGTAGACTCGATGACGTTCGGTTCGGTTGTTGCGGTACAGTCGCGCGGTGTCGGCGTTGAACAAAAGTAGAGCGGCGGCCGCTTGGTCGGAGTTAGGTTAATTGTGGCATCGAGTGTACCAACAAACTACTCAGCGAGACTTGTATACCCTCCCCTTTATCCCCGTACCCCCCCCTCCCCCCTCCCGCGTGTTATAGACGTGTCTGCGTATGTAAGTGGAGAGTTGTGTAGCTTAGTGTAAGTCTTGAGTTTTATACGAATGGTCTTCTTCGGCGGTGTGTCGCCGCCAGGCGCCCCCCTCCTAGGTGTAAGTAGGTTATGTTATGTGACGCTCGAGACCCTCCCCCCCTTTTTTCAATTACGCATCATTGTTACTATTCACAAAATAATTATCGTTAGTTCTTAAGGTGTTTCAATTGGTTTTGTCGAAACATGTTCAGTATTCGCGTCGTCTCACGAGAGGTCCGATCAAAAGTTGCGAAACGATGTTAGATGCATTTTTATTTTATTAGTTTTAGTAAGTTTTTTAATTGATGTTCCGGAGGCGTCCGACGGTGAACCGCTCCACTTTTAGTAATAGCGGGTATAGCATACTGGCGTAGTACAAATGTTTGTGTGAGTGTCGATAGTTTAGTAGGCGTGGTTATGGCGTCACGTGTCTTGAAGCCTCTGATCGGTCTGCGTGTAGCTTTAACCCAAGACACGCGTTAAGGGTCCTGCAAACAGGCGCGACACGAGTCTGATGGAACAATTTCTATGAAAACTTCACGGAATTTTTTCTACTGGTGTCACGTCGCGCCTGATTGCCGGAGCCTTTACCGACGTTGAAGTGTTCCACTCTGGGTTGGACGGTCCTGAACATACTGCCTTTGGCATTAGTTACTGGTAACTTCGTTTCGTGTCGCGGGGACTACGTCGATCAGTGCGCTATGTATATTACCTAGTCATCGGCGCAGGTTGATAAATCGCATCCGACTCGCTACAGAGCGAACGATTTTGAAACCACCCTCTATCAGCGTTCAAAACCGCGTCGTTCTAGCCAGCCGTTTACGATCGATCCATCTCTTGCGCAATGTTCTCGTTGTGAAGCGTTAGTTGTTTCATCGGAATAAGTAGTGATATTTACATTAAAAAAACACCTATATTATAAACAAAATCTATTTGGACCACTGCATAGTTGTATCTACGCTTATTTTTTGTCATCTCCATCGGAATTATTTATATCGAATAATTGATTTTGAATATTTTTATTATTCAGTATATTATTATGTATATCAAACGACAGGTGCTGTTGTATTTAATTTGTAATGTTACTAATGTCATTGTGATAGGGATACGTCTCTCTTGTAATCTATCTGATGTATTGTGAAGAAAAATTAAGCCAAATCATAAAAAGGGTATATTGAATTATTACTTTTAGGATAAATGGAGTTAAAATGAAGTTTTATACGAATCAAATTTTACTACTGACGCTGTATAATTTTCTAAGTACAGTAGGTTTTAAATCATATCATGATGATCTTGTTCTAGTACTCGTGTACATTAATGTAGGTTTGTAAGACTTGTGACGTCACACGTGGGAACTGTTCCGCTGCGTCAGAGCACAAAGTATGGAGAGTCGTTACCTAAGTCTAGTGTATATTAATATCTATTTACATTTGCGGCGGAACGGTTTCAACGTAGATTTTCCAATTTGCCTTCATCGCACGCGACAATTTCAAATGTTAAATTTAAGTTGACATGAGCATTCGAAACGATCCAATGTTTTCTCTTTAAAACTATCCACAAATAGACTTTTAAATAGTAGTGAGTATTTTTGCATTTACCGTGTTGTCAGTAATTATACGATACAATATCTTATGAAGCATAATAACTATATAGGACTACGTACAGTCGACCTCGGAACAATAGCAATACAATAGGACAACAATTATCTGCTAAGATTTGGCTTTACACGATTCTGAATTCTGAGCTATACTTACGCGGGACAATATTAAAAGTACTCCTACAGTAGTATATATGTGCATCTGTGCACATGATAATATAATAGAACTGACAATTATGTTTGTTTGTGTGTACGGTCTACACTCGTATGCAGATATTTCAAAGATGGTGGTCTTGTGTCTGACCTAACACCAAAATTCGCATGAAGAGTTTGTGTGTGGAAACTCATACCCCGCGTCCTGTTTAAAAGGCGATCGTCGCGCTAGTACACGATCTTTCGAATGTTTTGTTCGGTGAACCTGAACGCGTGGTCGCGCCGACAGAGGGCGCTTTTCGGTTTCCCGAACAAAAAGTGACATGCACATGACCGATCGCGTATTCGCGCGATAATCGCTTTTAAATAGGACTCTGTAATAAGCTCTTCACTCGAATGAAGAAATATGCAACAGTGAGCGGCCGGACACGCTCGTAAGCATGGATATCATAATATCATGTTATTGTCTGGTACATACAATATACAGTATTCAAATAAACCAAGAGAACACAAGCACGATGCGTAAGTATCGCTTATGAATAATCTAGAGCTTTATTGCAACAAGTTTATCTTATTTGTAGAACATATATGATCTCTTATTTTTAATAGAATTTTGATGGACATTTTTACTTAATAGTTGTAGCAGTGTGTAGCGTTGAAATAGGAATTTATATCGCACATTACATTTGTTATATTCCACTGTAAGTATATTTATTGATTTACAAAAACTGATGCCATCCAAAATTGTGAAACGCACTTTTTGTTCGCGTCGTTGAAACCTCTCCGCGCTTAATCATTTATGAATCGTCTTTTGAACTACATATTTCAATATCGTGCTACTAATTATTCCTTTTGGAATCATTATTATTTGTACATATTTGTATCATATCTTCATTGTGTTTATTGTAAATATTCAGACATTGTGTTTGTACAATCTTGTTACTTCTTCCAACGGGAGGCTTCAACGATGCTACTAAGTTTTGGATAGTGATTCGAATTAACCACGAGAAGCCTTCATGTTGTGTGTATATTTTATTTGTAAATATGTAATTTCGATAACAATTAATGCTTAACAACGAGCGAGCCGTCGCATATTGTCAGCCGTTTGGACTTCTGCGCACACAACCAAGACACAGCTACGGAACACTTAGCCTTCACATAAAAACGTGTGTCTATCACGATGCACGTCAGACATTCCACAGGCACCGAATTAGCTCAATATGAAAGACTGTTTGAGACTTAAAAAAAAGGATATCATGATTATTAAAAATATTTTCTGAAGCACCTTAACGAGTTTACAAAATGTGTTTTATGGTGATTTAATGATAAGATCGCAATGTTTAACTCACTAGTATGTAAGGACAAATGCTTTACGACACTGTGATAGACAATACAAATTTACCTGAGAGAGACACCATAGGCATTTACGAGTTTAGAAAAATAATTGTCATATGGAATATGGAATGTAACAAAATACTCTCAGATTTAGAAACTGACACCGCTTGAATTTGTGATCAACTTTAGAACGACACTGACACTGAAGTGATAAACGCCGTTTCAGCAAAACACTTTAATTTTTATTCTTACAACTCTACAAACATACACACAAACTCACAGGAACAACCGGTCTTTGTTTCTCGTATAAGTGTAATAAAAAGATCTATAAAGTACAAAGCGTATGTGCAGAAGTTCGGTCGCGGCTCGATACTGTGTTCGAGCGGTAATGTGCGTGCGCAAGGTGTGTGCTTGTATGTGCCGGCTGCGGCAGTTGTTAGCGTGCGGCCGCGCGGCCCGCGTCTCGCTGTTCTGTTTGTTGATACATTATGTATATTTGAAGGAATCAAAAATTATAAGATGAATTTTATTACTGGACTTTCATTTTTACAATCTGTATGACACTTGTTGTAAAGTTTGTTATTCAAGAAATCAGAAAAAATCCACTGATCTACCGTACCATATTCGATCGATTCGATTTTTTTATCTAGGTGCAGCAGCATGCCTTTATCTTCCGAAGGTTTGGGCAGAGGTGGGTCCGAAGGTTGGGGAGAGCACGCGCGCCTCAAAGAGATGTCAGCAAGTGAAGGGGTCCGGTAGGACCGATGCCTGCCGGGGTTGCGGGAAAGTACGAAAGGGGTACCGTGGCAGAGGCCTTCCGTTGCCTGTACGTTGCCAGGGGGCAACGTACAGGCAACGGAAGGAACACGGGTGGGTTTTAGTCGGTAAGAGTCGGACACGCCCTTCCGCTCCACCCAGGGCGGGAGAAGTTATTTGATAATGTCCAACCCAAAAAAAAAAAAAAGTTTGGGGAGTGCACACTCACATCGCGCCATAATAAACGGAAATACTATTGGACACTGGGTGTTGCTGGAGCCTTAAAAAACACAAATAGGATTCTTGATAGCAGACCCGTAAAAATAATGAGAGCTGAAAAACAATTTTATATACATTTTTTATTAATAAACCTAATATATTACACTATTTCACTACGGATAAAACTACAAAATTAAATATATTTGAACACAACGTCTTTGAAACTGTCCACTGTCTGTAACTCAAGGGTGACGGGACACTGTAGCCAGTTAGCCAATAGTTCTTCAGTGTAGCCAAGGAGGAAATACATTTTAGTGGGCGATACAGCACGTCTGATAATCGCCGCTACTCTTATGTGGTTGAATTGACGCTTGACAATGACCTGGAAACATGAAATAAAGAAATTTTATTGATTTTGTTTCCTTTGAAATAAATCTGAACATGACAAAAAAATTGGCCATATTATCTTGGTACGAGAGCCCATGACCAAAATTATTGCTTCATCGTTTTACGATCAAAACCTTATAATATCGATAGATTTAGTTAGTCTGAATCCAAAAAACCTAATTTTAGAACCTATCTGAATAAAAGTTTATTTTGTAACCCTCTGTGCGCGAATCCGACTCGCACTTGAACCTTTTTGTACCGATACGATGGATTGAATGCACATTTGAAAAAACCGGCCAAGTGCGTGTCGGAACACGGACAATGAAGGGTTCAGTAGTTGGGATGAATTTATCCCAAGAACAAACTTAACATTGTAGTTGAAAAACATGTTCTCCCATACATTCCAACTGCAAACGTAAATTAGTACGCACAATATTAAGAGATGTAAATCTCTTCCTCGTTTTAATTTAAGACCAGTACAGGTTTTCCAGTAATCTTCATAGATTACAGGAAAACCTATTAGAAGTCTATGGTAAAATACAGAGAATGGTCTTTACACATGTAAAGTACCAGTGTATTTATTTTTTATTTTAGGCTCATTATTATGGGAATGGTCTATTTTCATCAATTTTCTAAAATATCTTTAAAAGTATTTATTTCAAAATTATGAAAAAAATATGAGATTTTCGCAATAATTTCATTTGATATGTCAAACGGTACCGTTTGCAAAACCTTTTTTTTTTTTTCTTGTTCCCCCCATATTCAAAATTCATTTATTTACGTTACACGTCCGTGTTTGGGTCACAGAAATACATATGTGTACCATAGATTCGGAGCAAATTGGCTTCGACAGACGGACAGTCAGACACACACGGGAGTGATTATAGTTTTATCCGTTTGAGGTACAGAACCGTAAAAAGGGACATTTTGCGAGAGACATTCTAAGAAATGGTCATTTTACGAAAGGGATTCATTTGCGAAGTGGTCAATTTACGACTGAGCAGTCACCGCGTCGTCGTGAGGAATAGGAGCGTAAAAAGCACCGCATGTTTGCCGTGCGATTTCGAAACGTTATTTCGAATTATTATTCACTAGGTGACATTTAAAATATCTGAAAACAGGCTTTTGGTAACGCCGGCAGCAATAAAAAAGATTTATAAAAAATTGTACCAGGTTGCTATGAGACAGGGGCCATACTATGACGTGTCGAAGCTATCATTGTTCCATTGTGAAAAAGGTATAGTGCTATTCGTCCTATATAGCTCCATCACTCTCTGACACTGGAATAATTATAGCTTTAACACGTCATAGTACTGCCCCTGGGCACTTCTGAAAGTGCGCTCAGGACATAATATATGTGGCGCACAACATGTTTGAAAGAAAACTTTTTCCTCCTTCCTTTTCTATGTACATTTTTAATATCAGACATAATTATTGTGATTAATAAAACTGTCTGCCAATTTTTTTTGACATCTGTAGCAGAAATGGGCCTCCACAAAACTGCACCGTTTCTGATCAGTACTGCACACCTAGTTGGGTTCAGAATCATCTAAGCTAACGATTTTATACAGTTTTAATCGTAAAACGATGCCACATAAACCACATTACGCATAGTTTTGGTTGTGGACTCTTGTACTATCTTGTTTCTAGACAAATGAAATCTTTTGTGTCTGTGTTGTTTTGAAAATGAAGAACATTCTGAATATAATAAAAGACTATAGGAAGGGATAGGGCATGCAGCCTTACCTCACTGCACACAAGTCCATGCCAGGTGCCAGTCATAAACCTCCTAATGAATTCATCTTCTAAAGCTGTCTCTGAGCGTCTGAGACCATCTTTCATAGTTGCTGAAATAAATAAAATGAGATGTTGAGTAATAATTGTAATAATATAAGCAACAACCTACAGAGGCTAAGTTGGAGTAACTCACTGTAATGTTCGGGTGGCTCAACCATGGTCTTTGATTACGACAACAATTTTAATGTCAATACATGTTTATTGACAATATTTCGGAAATCATTTAAAATCGTTACCCAATTTGATGAGAACAATAAACAATTGATTAGTTATAATTATAATAATATTATAAAGAAGTAAAACTTGTTAATCTGTAAGTTTGTACAGTAGCTCGCTGGCATGCATGCTACTGTTTTATAAATAAGATTGACTACTGCACATAGTCATTTGTAGAGCGGCAAAGTTATTTGACACGAACTTTATGTAGGGGTAAACTACTAGTCAGATTTGAAAAATTCTGTTTGCATTGGATAGTCCAATTCTTGAGGAAGGTTGAGATTGAGGAGGCTATGTAACATAACGCTACGTAATAGCACGGGCTGGCAATGGGGCCCAATGCCGAAATTTCACACAGACAAAGCCGGGGCCAGAAGCTAGTAACTAACATAACAGTTTGTTTTGACATACTAAATGTGTGTACCACAGTGGTGTAGTAAAAGCAACAACAGTGCCAGATTATACCTAGGATGGTATCAGAGATGTGTATTGACTATTGACTTAATTGACAAAAGACCTTTGTAGTTGTAGCATTAGCTTAGGGTTTATCACCAGGCAGAGTTTCAAATAATGGAAAAACAAATGCTTTTTGTTTAGAAATAAATAATTAAACCACTGTGGTAGACACGTATTGCTCAGAACGTGCAACACAGCATTTTACTGAATGCGAAACTGTCATTAGAACACACAATAGCAATTTTTTAATCTTAGTATGTTTGCTATATATGTAAACATATCTAAGGTTTATGATACAACAAAAAAACAACTTGTTTTCTTTCAACTTACAAGTATTCCACGAGTTCCATGATTTACGATGAGCAATGTAATGTGGAGGGTTTGCCATCTCGTAAGTCAGTGGCTTGTCCCGTTTCTTTGTGATCCTGTACTTCCCCGACACCACTCTGCATAACGGAGCAGACGTATGCAGTTGAGACGCTAGTACGGGCGAACATTGCGCTATAACGCCAGTCGTAGCGAAGCTTGACTATAAAGATAAATACCAAGATTTAAAATCAATAAATGAGAAGGTAAGCATAAAAAAAGCAAAATCATATTTACCTGGGCCAGTTTTATTATAGAACAATTCATGATTGTTTTTTTTCCGTAGCTTCTATTTGTTTAATCCAAAATATTTCGTATTTTATACGATACACACGAATTGATTCTGAGGTTATATTGTGAAAGTGTCACTATGACATGACAATTCATGACATTGACACTGAGCAAATCGTGCGTTTTGTTATTACAAAGTAAAAACGAATAGAATATCAGAAACTAAGCCATGACATCATTCTGATAAGTTTCTATTATAAAAATTATATTTGTCATAGAATAGTAGACGGTTGATGTAGAAAAATTGTTTTTCTGTTATTGGACGCTAAACAATCTGACGTGACGGTCAACTAAGGACATCTGCAAAGCTGAAAATGTCTCATGTTTTGCCTGTAACTGTAATTACAACGGCACACATAGGTACCCTTTTTTTTTTTGTAAAAAACCTCCCACTAGGAATTTCTCCTGTATTGTGGGTACATTTACAAACATTTAACTCACATACATAAACAACCAGACCCAGAACCACTACTTGTAGGTCATACAAATATTTGTTCCGTGCGAGAAAAAATATTTGTGATAATGCTCATGAATATGAATAACTTTTGCTCATGAATATGAATAGCTTTTTCTTCCATATAATAAGAATAAAATTTGTTACAGACGCCAGCACATCAACCTACGACAATCTGTAAAATTTCTTTTATAGATTTTCAACTTTATCACTACAGTATAAGGTTCAAAGTTGAGTGGGAAAATTTGACAGTTTCGGGTAGATTGATGTGCTGGTGTCTGTACATATTTACTTGCACAATCAAAATGTATGGAATAGCTGTTTTTTATGATTAACCATTACGTTATGATTATGCATTGTAGGTTGATATAAGTAAGTACACATTTGCCTATTTATAATCGTCGTTATCAAACGTTCTAAAATGTTTAATAAAAATCCTAATTATTTTCATATCTCATCAATTATAGTTACGTGTTGTTTAACGACAATTTTACAGATGTTTTATGGTTCTTTGAACAAATCAGTAAGAAAATAGCAATGGATTCGTGTAAAGGAATAACCTTCACGAGGTTTTATTTTATTTTTGTGTTTTTATTTACATTTGCTTGCTGTATAAATGGTAAATATGTAAATATTTTTTTTCATTTTCATGGTTTTACGAAATAATACTAAAACCATCAGTATTTTGTACCTTATTTTAGTGGTAATAGGTACGTGGATATATTTTCAAAGTCCTTGTGTTACTGGGCTGTAATGAAATTTAAAACTTTGCTTCACTGAACCCTCAATGTTGTTACTAAGTGGCCTCATTTGGTGGCCGTCTTGTACCTAACTAGCTGATAAACCTAAATTTTGGGCTGGGAAAAAGAAGTGGCGTAACAAAATCCAGCAACACGTCTCTGTCCGTAGGTAGGTACATAACGGACCTATTGTTTTAAGATCTATGAATTCTGTACCTTTGTAATAGTTTATATTCGACAGCACGGGTTTCGAGAAACTCAAATCTTTGTCTCCATTCTGGTCATAATCTTAATTTTCCAGCATAATATCTCACGATGAGTCATTTCGCCCTTTGGTAGGTAATTTTAAAACACCGTAGGTATGTACGTTTTACCTACTGCACTTTTATTTAAGTACTTTAATGATAGTATTACAATCATTAGTATAATTATTATCCCACTTATAGGATTTGGCACACAAATAGTTTTTATCTAACAAAAAGTAAGTACTACTTAGGCTTGCATGAATTCAAGTTTATTGAGCACTTTTTGGGTGAACAAAAAGCGTGAAACTCGCGTCATCGTCACCGCACGCTAATTTTCACTTCTATCGGCAGTCCCCAAAGACTGCCCCGCATGTTTTTTTGAGTAGGTATTCTACATTTAAAAAAAAACAATCTATTGCCGCAAATAAGAAATATCATCACTAAAGAATATCTCGACCGATTTGGCTGATTCAAATAAAAAAACTTTATTGTTCAAGAAAGTAGAGTACAAAATTACGAAAAGCATAGCTTCCAAACTAGGATTCCCTGTGTCGTGGAAACTAGTTTCCTTCGTCTTATGACTTTATAACATACAAAGTAGGTACCTACTATTATTATAGGTGGGCACATATGGAACATCGGTCGGTAAGATTTTTGAAGCGACAATAATCGAATGTTATTCCAATACAATAAATTCAAGTAAACATATTGTAATAGGTAAACTTAGATTCATTAAATTTAAGTGTGTAGTGCACGTGTGTGGTGCATGAAATAAAATTTTGAAAAATCCACTTGAAAAGTCGGAAATACATCCGGGCAATTCCGGCCACGAACAGCTAGTTCACAATAATCGTAAAGATTATGTAACAAGTGGTAGGTAATTTTATTGATTTAAAATCGAATTGCTATGTTAGGTAGGATATGTACCTATACGGTAAAATAAGAAGGTAGGTAGTTTCCCCTATGTCAGATCCTAAATACCTAAACAATTTCTATGAAAACTTCATGGAAATTGTTCCAGAATCGCGTCGCACCATCGCGTCGCGCCTGTCTGCGGGAGCCTAAACGCGTGATCGTTTCAAACTGAAACTTATTGCTCGAAGACTCATATTAAGTTATTATTTATTTATTTACTTAATTCAAGCACACAAATGTTTGAGGTGGACTTAAAGGCTCGTGCAGACCAGCGCGACGCGACGGCGCGACGCGACTCGAACAAAACAATTTCTAAGAAAAAATTACGGTTTAACAATAACCGATGTCGCGTCGCGCTGTCGCGTCGCGCTAGTCTGCACGAAGCTTAATGCCATAGGCATTTTCTACCAGTCAACCTTTGGTTGATGAGTCTTATGAGACAAACAGTGGTAGGTGCAATAGTGAAAATTATTTAAATATAACGATATAATTAAAAACTATAAATATAATAAATACCTACACCTAATTATATATAAGCACAAATAAATATACATAAATATACTAAAACAAATAAGACAAACATTACCGTTGTGATGGCAAAGCCAGCTCTTGCGAATGTGCTCGTGAACTATGACTTTGAAAGATAATCGATTGGTCGCCATCCTGATTTCCTGGGGGAGCGCATTCCACAGAGAGTTAGACTGAATGAATGACGAGTGAATGAAGTTTGTGCGGTGAGTGGGACATTGAAAAAGACGATTGTGAGATGAACGTAGATTTCTACTGTGGTTGGCGCAAATGTACTGAAAGTGGGGGGCCAGATAACTAGGGAAAGAGGGAGAGTCAAGAAATGAAAACAAAGTGGCCAGCGCCCTTTGCTTTCTGCGCTGGCGTATGGGCAACCAATTTAGAAGTGACCGATGCACAGAGACATGATCATATTGAAAACGAATCGAATGCAGTTATCGAGAAGACGGTCAAGTTTGTCGAGGAGATCTGCATTCAGGTCATAGTAGCACACTTCACCATAATCGATGATAGGGAAGATTAAGGACTGGACAAGCATTGTCTTCGTACTCGATGGTAATAAATGTAACCTTCTGGCTCACCCGGTAGGAAGAGAGTGATTGGAAACCTTAGGTAGTGGACGAACATAGGCTTTGCACAGCTAGAAAAACGGAAAGGAGCATAAATAAGTTATCTTACACTAACACGAGACTAACAATAACGATAAGCAAACAAAATTATCGAAATAAATGACGCTTACCTTCTTTTATTTACAGTGTACCTATTTCAGCTATTGTTATAGGTCCTTCACTTTTTTATAACACTTTCTTCACTATTTTATTGTTATTAATCTATTCATATTTTTTATTCAACCGCCCTACATTATTTTTTCTTATCTTATAACTAAATAACAGTCAGTGTATCTGTCCGCCGCGGTCGGCGGTCTGTTGCGCTTTGTGAGTGCACGGACGGTGCACTGTTTGGCTCATCGCTAAGAACAGGTTTTTGCTTGGACAGTTCCTGTTGTTTTCAGATTGTTTTTTCTTTGGTTTTTAATTCACGTTTGCATACTAATCTGCGTTCGCGGTTTGTTAGCCAAACATGTAAGCAAACACGAGTTTTAGGAAGAACAACTGTAATACCTACTCATAGGGTTCAGTTTGCGCTACGACTTCATATTATTTTTTATGACAGTCAGTCTAAAATCAATTTTATTTACATTTTCATAAAGTTGATGTTTGTTTAGGTGGAAATAACATTGATTCGAAACAATTATTTAAATAGACCTTATATAGTTTATTTATTTATTTAGAGATATAAAAAATATGTATTAGGTATGTTGAAACTGTTGGTACTTCCCGTCACTTGTCCATGAGGGTTCATTAGAAAACCAGCGTCAGACAGCATTTGTCGGGCATTAATGCTGAAATGAACCTTTTTGGCGCAGCCGTGAGGCACACACTATTATTGCTTTAAGTATACCTAATTATTTTCACTTTTATCTTTGTATTATGTGTTTCACGAACTGTGTCCAAATAAATATTATTCTTTCTTTCTTTCTTTCTTTCTTTTTGCGCCACAGGAAAGGGAATACTCCGGTGTATAGGGAAAAAATAATAATATAAGTAATCGCGGGTAGGAGAGGAATTTTTACCTAACGTGGTATAGTAATCTTATTCTAGGTGCATCGTCTTCACATATAATTATATACTTAATTGATGTATACAAGATATTGTGAAAACATTTTAAAAGAGTAACGGTGGAGTTTCTTGCCCATTCTTCTCCATACGAAAACTACCTTTTGGAAGGGGCGAATAGAATAAATTATTATTAAAAGCCACTACAGAGAGTCACACAGTTTAAATACCTAGGGCATATAGTCACGGAGGACTTATCTGACGATGCTGATATAGAGAGGGAGCGGAGGGAGTTGGAGGTTCGATGTAATATGGTAGCCCGCAGGTTTGCGCGTTGTAGTAAGGATGTAAAAGTCTCACTTTTCAAGGCATACTGCCAAACCTTCTACACGTGCAGCTTGTGGGTGAAGTATACTCAGAGATCCTACAACGTCCTGCGCGTACAATATAATAATGGATTTAGGATGTTGATGGGGCTTCCGCGCTTCTGCAGCGCTTCGCAGATGTTCGCGGAAGCCCGTGTTGACGATTTTCATGCCATTACCAGGAAAAGAACAGCGTCAATAATGGGTAGGTTGCGCGGAAGCTCCAACAACATCCTAAAAACATTGTCAGATAAAGTGGACAGTCCCTTTATAAGGCACTGGGTACGGAGGCACGTGCCAACGTGTGTTGGGCCACGTCGGTTTTAGTTGTTTAGTTTGTAAAAGTTTACTAATATAGTTTTTAAGTCATTGTTACTAACACTATATGGATTGTATGTACTTGTATGTGTAGTCCGAAATAAAGAATATATATATTATTTTTCTGTAAATGTTGACGTTCAAAAGTGCCTTTTTTGTGCCTAATTGAAATAAATTATTTGACTTTGACTTTGAACCAGAATAGTAATGATTATACCAGGGGTGATATTGTCACATCCCACCACTTTTGATTTGATGAAGAGAATTGTCTTTCTGATCTCTCCCGGTTCAACTGGAATAAAACTGAAAGAATTAATATGAGGACGCGTTAGACCAGAAATTAGAGACAGAGTTTGTTGCTTGCTTAGACGATCCATGGTAGAAACAGTGGAGAAATGCCGGTTGAAGGAGTCAATTGAATTAGAAAGGAAAGAGTTCCAAGAAATTTCCAAATATCGGTAGAAGAAGAAGAACTAATCGTATCAAGAATGTGACGGCGTTTAGCATTGCGTATCATCTGATTGCATCTATTCCTTGTAGCCTTGAATAATGTTCCAGTTCTCATCAGTACGAGCACTTTTTTTACAAGCTCGAATTCCTACCCAATGTATTGGAGATTCGAGCCTGTGCCTACCTTAATTACCTATTCGTCACCTCCACTATGGTAGCAATAACCATGAAATTAATATGTACCTACCTACGTACAGACAGCGTAACTACGTGGGGCCCTCAATTTCTAAAATGTTATACTATTATAAATGACGGCACGGTTAGCGCAGTGGTTAAGCGATTGACTGCTGCACTGCGTGTCGTGGGTTCCATTCCCGCACGGAACAAATATTTGTATGACCTACAAGTAGTTGTTCCGGGTCTGGCTGTTTGTGTATGTGACTTTAAATGTTTGTAAATGCACCCACGATACAGGAGAAATTCCTAAAGTGGGGCAACGTCTAAAAAAAAAAAAATTGAATATTGAATTTGTTACGATTATCCTAAATAATACTTTAAAAAAGAGTACCTACGGCTTGTCGTGGATACGAACGCATCGCTTAATGTTGCCATTCAATACCGGCGCGGCGGCAGTTTTAACCGACTAGCCAGCGAGCTCATTGCGATTGCGATGAATTTGTAATCTAGGTACTAAAATATCGTCCGATATACTTTATTATTCGGCCTCTGTTTAATTGATGGTTGTGACAATTTAAGGGTAGGTATGTATTTATTTAATGAACTGTATAAAGTTCTTCGCCTGACGTTATACGGACTACTGGGTTTGCGCTATATTTTTCTGCACGTGAATCGCGTGCCCCGTGTGGGGTCATTCAACCCATGCAAAGTTAGTTGATACAGCTCTGAATAAAACGTTTGCCGGATCATCACTGTTTGCTTCAAATCGACCCCGGCGCAAATGGTGTATAGAGCTACTAATGGTACACCATAATGGTGAGCCGATGGTTTCCGACACTCGACACCCTTTGCACGATAAGTAACATCCTCGTGTCACAAAGGCTGAAAAGCCGCAACAGCTTTTTAAAGTGTGTCCTCCCATTCACTGGCGAACGGTCTAAGGAAAGGTTAAAGGCTGTTGGGAGATAGTGCTTCCTGCTGCTGCAAATCACCTACCTGGACATGAGTTGCCTTGGCTTACCTGGACTCAGGTAGGCCGAAGCAAAGAAAATCTGCTCAGGCCCTGCATAAATTGCCGAGAATCGTAGTCGTTAACTTCACTAATGTTTATTTCTTCTTAGCAATCTGTTCTATGGCAATCTATATAGAAACAGCTCAGAATTTGGCTGTGAGCTTGGCACCTTCACTAGCGTCCGTCAGCTCCTGTTCTGTGCAGACAGTAGGACACGCTGGACATGATATTAAGTGCCCCATTGTTTGTGGGATAGCACCACATTTATACTCCAGCACCCTGATTGCGTAACACACGATCAATCTGAATCATTTTGAAGAATATAGCTAATCCATTGCTCCATATGTTCGAAAAATTTGCCTGCACAACAACGTAAATCAGGCAATGAATGTTGTTGAACTGTCAAAATGAAACAGATTGTGAATGGTCGTATGTTACGCAATTAGGGTACTGGTTGATCAAACTGTGTGTATATACTATATACATAGTACAATAACATACTTAGTAGTTATAGAATATCAGCGACTGTAATATAGTTTAAACTAAAATCATTATTTTCATTTCAGCAGAAAGCGCGTCCAGTATTAACTCTATAAAACCACTGATTATCCAGGAAATTATGGAAAAAGTATCCAACCTAACGTCTGGTGCCTTATCTAAAGCACCTCATGAATCTAAGGAAACGATTTTAAAGAAAATAGAAAATAAATTAAGAAAATCTGCAGATATGATTGGTCCGGATGCAGACAAATATATTAGTTTCATTATGAAACAGTTTAAAGCGAAAATGAACGATTCTTTCACCGTAAATGAAAAGGAAAACAATGATATAGAAGTAAAAGAAGAAAGTGTTATTCTTAGAACTAAAGAAGAAGATAAAAAGGCTCGGACGACAATCGACTCCGAAACAAGAAAAGAAATTATAAAAGATATAGCAGATAAAATACAGACTCTTGCGAAAGGATTTATGAAAAATGCTAAAACAATTGAAAATAAACAACAGATATTAGAAAAAATAAAAAATAAAATTATGGATTCCACTAAACAAAAGCACATAAAGCTTCACAACACGCACGCGGAACTAAAAGTTTATAGCAGTCTCATAGCACAAGGAATCGAAGTATGCATGCGAAAAATGTTAGAGAGTGAAGCTGTTGGAAGGCGTATGAACAGCCAGGTATTACAAAAACCAGCTTCAGAAGAAATCATTATAGTAGAGGATCACAAGGCAAAAAAGCCAACGAAAGTGAAAGAATACATTTTAAAGAAAACCAACTTAGTATTGGGTATTGAAGAAATTAATAAATACAGGGAACTTATTTCACAGTCAATGAATGGTACTTCTGTCGCTCCAAGCTGTGGTGAAATGGTGGAAGACACTTGTCTTAGTATACAAAAAATTAATCAAATACCATGTGACAAGGGAAAAGTTATACCCGTTGAAAGTCTTTGCAACAATGTCTCTGATTGCTTGAACGGCGTTGATGAAAAAAACTGTGCTGCTCAAGGTAAAAACTTGCTAAGAATTAAGAACCTAAATAGGTATAATGTAATACAGGTTAAAGGAGCCCTGTGCGACTGATGACGGCACACGGTAGCTGCAGATGTTATGTGGTCAGGTCATGTCAAGTGTGGCTGTACCAACGGCATTTCGAATTTCTCTTCATTCTTCTTAGCTCAATTTTGTCCAACCAAATTGAAATATTCGAATACCTCTTGTTTTCCCAATTTTGGATTTTATTTCTTATTGTAATGTAAATAAACAGTAAACACCTATATACTCGTAACTATACAGTAAGCGACTTTTTTTACTAAATTACAGCAATGGAACAGGTCCGTTCAGCAACGAAAGTTATGTCAAAAGTTGAAGCATCTTTAAACCGTAAATGTTTCGCATTATCTGAAGAGAACCTTCTGATGTCACAAAATCAGGTTTTACGGGACGTATTACAGACTCAAATGGATTTCTTGAAGGAACATGTAGAAACACCTCTTCCAGGAGCAGAAGGTCAATATCAAATCTTTGATGAGGACTTTGTAAAAGAGACCGTAAATGATGTAAATAAGATAATAAGTACGTTATCTTACGCCCTGGATGGGGCGCTTTGTGCACGTATTTCGGATCCAGAACACCAAGGCAACAACGAGTTTCGCAAATTTAACGACATTGAGGTTGATAGACTTGATGAAATTGATGAAATTGATGAACCACCGAAAGAAACCGGTTGGTCCCCAAAATCATGTGTTTGTGCAGGACAATTTTGCGGAGACCCACTGACATGTCCGGCCGCGTGTAAACGTGTATGCTGGCAGAGATACAGTTTAAACCACTGGGGATGTCAGGCCCTCAATGGTGCTACCGCTGTCTCTCTCAATGTCGTTTGTGATGGCAAACTGGACTGTTTTGATGAAACTGATGAGATCTTTTGTGTAACTGGTGTTTATAGTATGTATATACTTAGTTCATTTATTCCTTGACGAATTAACGAAACCACAAAATAATGAATAATTAATTATTTTAGATATTACTTCCTCTAAGTTTGATGCAGCAAAGTCGTACAGCAATTTACTTGATTTACTGGCAACTAAATCTAAATCAAACGAACTCATTACTAGCCAGAATAAGTTGCTTGCATTGCATGAATTAGTTCGCAAGCTGCAGAAGCAAACTATTAGAACAAATATTGACAGGCACACTATAAAGTCTCTTAGAACTGAGGCTTTTAACCTGCTCGTGTCAATTTATGATGATTTGAAGGAAACTGTCAACCTAGACGAATTAGATGATCACTATCTCATACTACTGACAATTAACGAAAAATTGGTTACTGCCCTTAAGAGTTCTCACATGGGCAACGAAAATTTAATATCACCGGAAGGCTGTTATTGTAGAGGTGGACTTTGTGCTCTTCGCAGGTGTACCAAGCATTGTATTCAGGCTTGTTTAGCGGAACCCTGGCTAACTAAATTTGCATGTAATGATGTTAAGAACCTTACCATACCTATTGAATCAATATGTAACGGAATAAAAAATTGTCCTAAAGAAGAAGACGAAAAGAATTGTTCAAAAGGTAGGAAAGGAACAATGAATAAATAGCTTTGAAGTTAGTGGTATTCAGATTAACTCATTAGTATCGTGTCTTTTGCAGAAGTTTGTCGAGGACACCACTTAGTGATGTTGCGTCATAATCTAGAAAATATAGGAGTGAAGCACAGGGGTTCAGTTATGGGGGAAGTCATTGAATCTTGGAAAGATAAGGTAAATTTTAATTAAAAAAACCGGCCAAGTGCGTGTCGGACCACGCACAATTAAAGGTTCCGTAGTTGGGATTTATCTCAAGAACAAACTTAATTGTAGTTGAAAATCATGTTCTGCTGCAAATGTAAGTTTGTACACACAATATTGGAAGATTTACCCTGTTATTTTAAGTCTTCTTATAGGTTTTCCGGTAATTTATAAGTATAGAACTATATTCTGTATTTTTTTCAAAATTTTTGGCTCAATAGTTTCGGAGATAAATGGGGGGAATGGTCAATTTTCATAAATAACTTTAAAACTATTTATTTTAAAATCTGACAGCGATGCGAATTGCTTTATGCCCAATGAGCTCTTCCTTCTTTAAATATAAAAAAAAAAAATTGAGACCCTCACAGTCAGTCCTTTCATTAGTGCGCAAAACTCTTTTTTTAATTTTATTTTCTGTCTCCCAAAAGTGATACACAAAATTCATTTATTTACGTAAAACGTCCGTATTTGGGTGACAGAAATTGATATGTGTACCAAACTTCAACTTAATCGGTCCATTAGATTCGGAGCAAATTGGCTGTGACAGACGGACAGACAGACACACGAGTGATCCTATAAGGGTTTCGTTTTTTTCGGACATACGGAACCATAAAAACGATATCATTTTCTGTGTGAAGGGTATTTTTGTATCCTAGGTGCTCGGTATCACATTTTGATGTCAATTTTCAGGTGACGGCTGCCTTGATCGTCGCGGAGACTGGTCCAAGGACTACTCATAAAGTACTGGTTGAGATCGTCCACCGTCTTCTTCACGACCTCGTAGTGGCATTCGCTGCCATGGAGGACTACAGGAGATCCAACTCTGAGTATGCACTGCAAGAATTTAAAGGCATAGCTAAAATAGTGATGCAAATGTTAAAGTCTTGTACTCATTAAAACTATTGATGATTTATAGTGCGTTTTATTAACCTATCTTCTTGACATTTCGTACGATGCGATGCATCTATATATAAGGTCCCATTAAAATAGATGGACAAACTTTTATAAATCATTCAGACCACCAAATTAAGGACAATGGTAAAAAAATATAAGAAAAACGCATTAGATACTTACAAGAAAAATAAATCAGCTAACGAAAATACACTAAACATGTTGGTTACCCAATGCCATTTATTATTTTAGATCAAAATAAAATCACTTTAATCAGTGTTTTTTTTGCTTGGATATCTCTGGTTAGACGTACTGAACGCTGTGTTAAAATTTGTCCATCTATTTTCGATACCAGAAGTATCAATTAATGTAAGGGACAAACCACGGTTTTTCAGAAGAGTCAAAATACTTTTTTTTTTTAATCTTTTTGTAACTTTTTACTGTCTGCTCCAAATTGAATTGTGTTTAGAGCAAAGTTTCTTAGAATCCTCTTCTTTCATGCTGTAAACGAAAGATTTAACTTATATTTTTGTATCCCTAAATTTCAATTCAATCAAAGCAGTAAAACTTGAAACTAACGTATATATTTGCTTTGAATGGTTAATGTTGGTTCATACCAGCTAGCAGTTCATACTATAAGTATGGTATCCGTCAATTATCACGCTATTTGCTATGGGGGATGAGCTTTATGTTCGTATTCCTCTATAGTTTACCGCAAATTGTAAAAGTCATTTTTACAAAGTAGTCAAAAGGTTAGAATATTGCAGATAGTTACAGAAATAACCTTTTAAATGAATATCATCACGCTATACCTTTATGGCGCTAAGCAGTCTATCATGAAATATATAAGAACTTTCAGCAAAGCTTAGCGGTTCGGCGACTGCATTGTAAACCTAAATTCGATTCCCAATTGTTTATATATTTTGTGTTTCTTCTTTTTACATTTTGTAATACTATGTGATAGTTACGGACCCTGTAGGGCAAAAGTATAAAATTAATTCTTAAAATTAAGTAACAAATCTTCTTAACATTAATTGAGATCAGATAAACGTACATTAATTGTACAAATTATGTTGTACTATGTTATGTTTGTACTCTGTGACATAAGTAGGTAACTATGTTATTCTATATTTTGTGCTTTTATGGTGTAATAATTTAATAATGTTGTTAGTTTGAATTTTTATAATTTGGTTATTGTAATTATATAGCTTAGATTATTAGTTTAGGTTATTAGTTTAAATTCTTAACTGTCGCATTAGGGTTAACCCTATAATGGTAGTTTAAGCTGTAATAAATAAATAATTATTTGATTAAAGTCAAAAAAACATATATCATATTTATCTTTATATGTATGAATGTATATATACGACTAACTGTGTATAGTGTCTGTTTGTGTATTTTTTTTTGTCTAGTATTTATTCGTTTATTGTGTTGTATCCTTTATTTATTCATATTTGCTGGCTCTTATTTATAAATTTCGTATCGTGGATTTCATCTTTTATTGCATCTTGTTTATTATATATTTTTATGGAGATTACGTAGGGCTATTGGAATGTAGTTTCATGTGTGAAGAGGGTAACATTAACATATTTTTATATCGGTCTTTATTTTTATAGCATAATCAGCCTATAATGTTCTTACTGCTGGGACGCAGACCTCTTCTCGGTGAGAGGGAGTGGGCCGTTGTCCACCACGCGGGCCCAGTGCGGGTCGGGTTGGTAGATGTCACATGTCTTCGAATTTTTGGTTCTAGGACGTTGCATGCCGGTTTCTTCACGATGTATTCTTCACCGTTTTGAGAGCGATGAAATAATTTACACAAAGTAAAGCACCTGTCAGGGTTCGGACCAGGCCGGGGTCGACGGCGCGTTGTGTTCCACGTGCGCCCCAAAGAGATGTCAGCAGAACTGAAGGGGTCTGATAGGACCGATGCCTGCCGGGGTTGCGGGAAAGTCCGAAAGGGATACCGTGGCCCCTTGTTACCTACAGGCAACTGAAGGAACACGGGTGGGTTTTAGTGAGTAAGAGTCTGACACGCCCTCCCGCTCCGACCAGAGCGGGAGAAGTTATTTGATAATTTCCCATCCAAAAAAAGTGTTCGAACCTACGACCTGTAACTCGTAAGTCGCGGCGTTACCATTGGGCCACCACTGCTCTGGTTGAAATGAAGTTATTGTAGTTACTGTTAAAATCATCACCATCATCATTTCAGCTGAAAGACGTCCACTGCTGGACATAGGCCTCCCCCAAGCACCGCCACTTCGACCGATTCTGTGCCTCCCGCATCCAGCGGATTCCTGCGGCCTTTGCAAGATCATCGGTCCATCTTGTGGGAGGCCTTCCAACGCTACGTCTTCCGGTACGCGGTCGCCACTCCAGAACCTTTCGGCCCCATTGGCCATCTGTTCTGCGAGCAATGTGCCCTGCCCACTGTTAAAATAACTGCATGTAAAGATAATTATGAAGCAACATTCAGAATACGTTCGATTGATCATCGCGATTAGTCATCCATATTATACTAGTATGTATACACCCATCTGTGCAAATGACAGTTCTGTTAGGTACATACGTAGGTAGCAAAAACTTTCTGAGGTTTATGTGAAAGTTCGTCTAAAATAGCCGACACAAATAGCTCCTTCTCAGCACGTGAAGAGGATAAGGACTGCAGAACTGCGGGAATAAAATTTGCAATAAAAAAGAATGCTTCATAAAGCAATAACACTTTCTTTTGCTAATTGATCGACGCGGTTATCAGACCACAAGATGGGCCGCTTCGTTATCAACGCATTGCCCTAATGAGTCACATTTGTAATAAAATACCGGCAAGTCGCGGAGGCAAGCCAGTCACTAGCGAACGAGAGCACTGAAAACATGGCAGGTGAGTTTACAAGATAACATGTGATAAGATATGTGATAACAATAGTTGCTAGAATGTACTGTTCTCAAATAATTGTACATTTACCTTAATTTTTCGTGACATTATTTTTGTTGTTTTTCGTAATGTGACAAATTGTCAGCGTTTGTAACTTTGTTCAACGTTCAGTTTTTGTAAAACTTGTTATAAGATAATGGAGAAATGAGTTACAAATTACATTCTTATTTGTATCATCAATTAATTAGATATCTTCTTTCAACCATTTGATATTGCTCAATTAGTTTGTACAGATGTAGTTTTGAAATTCATAGAACGTATTTTTAAACCACTCATCGTAAAAATATTGGTTGCAATTTAATTTCTTTTCAATAATTTTATGAAATACCTAAGCAATATTACATGTATATTATTTATTATTTTGTCTGCGCCCGCGCTGTGCTCATTGTCATGTAAATACATCACGCGCAGCGCTACATTTGTTTTCAGCTGAAACAATGCCGCTAAAGACTGCGATGTAGACTAAGGCGATTATTGACCCACTTCTGTTTACTTATTAGTCATTATTTCTATGAAAATATCATTTAAAAGACAGATCTATCTACTGAAAGCAGCCCGTCGCAATGTTGAAATTGGTGACCTATAAAAGGCCAATGAGACCCCTATCAAAGCATTTACCGTAATTATTTACCGTTGCAGCATTGCATTTCATATAAGACTACACGGAGACACTAATAACTACCTAACAACAGTTCTTAAAGCCCTAATCTAATCACAAAAGCCTTGAACAAACATATCGACCAATGTCAATATAGTATGCTTCAAGGAATGATAATTTAGGCCCGCAATTTTTTTATAAAAAATATGTTATGCGGAAAAACCTAAATCTTTAGATAAATAATAAGGTATGTCATTAATACATCGTGATTAATTTCATAAGTAGATAAATATTGTGTGTACAGGATATATCGAGCACTTATTCAATACTTGTATATAATCTTTGAGACCAAGGTGCTTTTCATCGATAAACAATAAAGTGACATATATACATAATGTTGGCACAATATGGCAAAGTACCTACAGTAAATGTAACACAGTATAAACTAGTAAACATTATGTTCTAGGTATAGTAAACAATAGGCTGATGTGCTGTTAAGACATACATATGGGTGATATAGGTGCAAGCATTTCAAAAGAGATTTTACAACCGCGCATGAAGTATTGCAACTAGAAAATATTATATATGAATAAGAGAATGTTTTAACCAACTGATTGGGTAGATCATGTTGTTGCATCTTTAAGGTCGTCACAAAATTAACAAAAAAAAAAAACGAATTTTATATTGACAAAAAGTATATTTGTTTTAAATATAAAATTTTCACAAAAAGTTTGAAATTAATACGTAAAACAAACACTGTACACGCGCACTTGTCACACTTGTCTTTCCACGTTGAAAGACAAATGCGACAGAGTGTTTATTTGAATCCAGTTCAATGATTGATGATGTGCATAATTGGTGAAAAAGGGCGAAAAATAATACTCTCTTTACAAAAACAAACACGTCTATCATCGATTCTAATTATAGTTTGTTATCTATAAGATTAGTGAGTAGGGCTCGTCCTTAGATGTCTATTATTTACTAGGCACTTCATGAAAACTCTTAGGTACTTGGTTTATCAAAGCAGTGTAAAACTATAATTGAAGCAACGACTTGTGTCGAATCAATAGCACTTTTATTGGCCACGTAATAATCACCGAGACTACTGGATCGACTAAATTAATGTTACGATAGTACATATTTATTTAATGAATCACTAAATAGTTTTGCAGTAATTATCACAGAATGGTCAAAACAATCAATATTTTATAATATAGTGAGATATTAACGGAAATTCTAGTTTCTAAGTTGTCTAAATATTTACGAACCTAGATATTTAAATCATCAATACAATAGCATCAAGTGTAGACGTGGCGAATACTAACAGATGCAGCTGGACAATTGATAATTAATGTTATGAGGACGCCTTAGTAACTTTCCTTTTTGTTAAATTTGAAATTGTATCAAAGCATCATTGTGCAGATCGGCCGTACTATGGTTGGGGTGCACCGCCGCCTCATTATCCCCCCCCTCCCGGTCACCCTGGACCTCCTGGACATATGTACCCCGGCCCCCCCGGGGTAGTCTACTATCCGATGCACCCTGCGTACTTCTACCCCTACCCGGGAGGACAGATACCGCCCCCCCCTGATGGCGGAGAAGTTACTGTGGTCGATAACGCAGAGCCGGAATTGCCCGGAGAAACTGTCGAGTTGCCGTGGAGTAAGTCTGGATTGGGTTCCCGGAGATAGCACCTTCTTTCTCATATTGTTAGGAATCTGGAAATATAATTTCTATTATGGAACTATTTCACATTTAAAACATTCATGGTACCGCATTGCAAAAAATTTTCATAAAACAGTATCAACATGTAAATAATTTTTAATCAATACTTACATTCTTACACGGAAACACAATTGCATCATCATTAATCTAATCCGGGACATTTTAGTCTTAGCGATAAAAACACGTGATAAAAATAATTTCGCAAAGATCGGTGGAAACGAACAGTATAAAATATTATTACAACCGAATCGATAAGGATTACTTGAAAACGCATTTATTTTCCTTATAACTTACTCACTGGGCGACCGAGCTCTGCTCGGGTGAAAATAGAGAAAACGAATTTTCTCAGATATGAGACCTAGCTAGATTTTTTACCCCCGTAAACCCCTATATTGCAACTTTCTTCGAAATTGTTAGAGTCGTTTTCGAGAACGTGATTACAAATATATTTAGGTATATTGAAATATTGCTCATTTAATAGTTTAGGATACACACATCATAATTATGTAGGAATTTACTGAAGGTGTTAACTCTGAGTAAAAGCTTGATTGTATTGTACCTGCGCCATGTTTGGGCCAATCCTCTTTATGGTGACTGTCCAATCCAGACTTACGTCTCAACATGTCATTGTATAATTAGCTTGTTAGTGTTTGGAATTAGAAGTCTTCATCCATATAGAGTTTTGGCCGTAGCTTCTGTGTTGTCAATATTTTGTGGAAAGTCATTCACCATCATCTTCTATGTTTTCTTCTTTCTGGGTTTATTGAATTTCTGTCGCACAATTTGGGTTAATACCTCTTCTCGTCTAATAACATTGTCTTGTCCATAACCATTTTCTCATTAGACTATCATCTTTGCTATCGTTTCTTTTCAAGAGTAGTGCTAACTCGTGTAACACCCGACTTGATTATTAAGTTTTTCTTAATCATCGGCAATATTTGCACTTTGGGTTTCACTCCCAATCTGAAGTCTCATATCTAGCCTAAATTTTATTGCTGATATATATAGAACATATCCTTGACTTGTTTGTTTGCACTTAGCGTGTGGTATTTCACCTATTCAATTTTACAATCAAGGTTCAATTTCAACTCGTCTTCATCGGACACCTTTGTTGGATTCACTGGGATCTTCTTCACAACAATTAGAAGCATTATATGTCGTAAAATAATCACTGAAGTAAAAGCAAATAGTTAACCCTTTTTTGTCCTACTCCAGGTACATACCGTTGGGTCCCGGCATGCTTGAGCCAGCGCTCGATCCCCCCCGGCGCGTTGCGCGTAGGTACCGATGCCGACGGTGATGAGATCTACGCCGGCAGGGCCCCCCACGAGGGCGACATCCTGCCCGCGAAGGTCATCCCAAACAAGAATGCCTGCTACGTCGCCTGGGGTGGCGAAGAGATCGTCAAGGACCAGTTCGAGGTAACAGACTGAATTATTTTAAATTGTAAAGTTTTTACAAATAAGAAAAACGATGGAAAAACTAAATGTTTTCACAATTTCATGCACTTGGATTAGTAGCCGGAAAATCACTTGAATAGTGGTAATGACCATTTTTTGCACATCGCCATCCGTTGCTGTTGTAGTATATCCGTGTCGGATAAATGTTTTCTGTTTCTATTTTGTACCTGATAACGTGATTATCGACCAACTGTATTACTTGTCATAAATTAGCGTTATATCTAAGAATTTTATCATATTGAGTATTCCTGGCCAAAAATTAAAAAATTGTCATGATAGTGGAAAATTCTAACTGACCACAACCCTGGTTCCAGGTCCTGGTCCCCGCCATGTTCTCGTGGCAGTTCTCGACAGAAGGCGCAGTTCCCCCGGGTGCAGTGGCCGCAGGAGTCACCGCTGACGGAGAGAAGCTGTACTTCGGAAGAGTCACACACGACGGATGCACCACGCCCGGCAAGGTATGGAGAAATTATAACTATAGTTACTTATCTTGTACGAGTATAAGTAGATTTACAAGGTTCTATACCAAATAGTCAGAGACGTATCGCTGGAGAGTTTCTTGCGCCACTTCTTCTTTCCAGCATAAACGAGGAAGATGAAGGTACAAAGGGCTGATTTTTTTGCCAGATTTGATTGAAATAAACACTTGTAGATACTGTGTTAATAATTTAAGTAATAATTAAAAGAAGATTGTGATCTGGATTTATATCAATTGTTTCTATGTATTCGCGATAATATTTTTTGTGCATTAAATAACATCACAGCTTCTCTACTTGACATACTAACTTATAATAAGTACTCTTATTTGGAAAGCGTTGTCAGAACAGACACTTTTAGACGCTGACAAGAGCTAAACTGCGGTCACTTTCGGACTGCCTATATAGAAAAGAAAGAGAAGCGAGGTGAAACAAAGCTTTTATTGTAAAATATGAAGCAATTGTCTATAATTTACTCAAAAATGAGTACAATAATCGAAATTAAAAAATACCAAGTTCTGCATTCAAATAAGACGTTCTTGTTATTAATTAAAATACCAACGTACGATGATATTTAATACATATATTTTGTATTGGAACTCAAGGTAAAAGGTTAGTTTAACGTTAATTTGTATGGAGATTTTTTATAAAACGTGTTTTGGTAACAACCAAGTTCTTGAGAAATATGTTCAAGATTAACATATATTTTTTCCACTATCACAAACTGTATAGATTTGGCAATATTTTGTTTAAGTTAAGCCTACTTTTACCGTTTGTCTCTTGTCAGCGCCTCAGGCCACACAATATTGGCTAGAGAGGCGCCACGGCGGCGTCCTCACCTTCCGCCTAACGCAGGTCCTCACCGGACACGGTTGTTTCGGGAGGTTCCTGTTCCGTATCAGGCGGGAGGAAACGCCCGGGTGTCATCACTGCGTGGATCACCCGGAGGACACGGTTGAGCATACGGTGGAGGTCTGTCCGGCTTGGGCAGAGCATCGCCGTGTCCTCGTGGAGGCGATCGGCGGCGGGGATCTCTCGCGTCCGGCCCTAGTCCAGGCCATGGTACGGAGCGAGAGGGCATGGGAGGCCGTCACCTCCTTCTGCGAAGCAGTAATGCTCGCGAAGGAGGAGGCAGAACGCGTGAGGGAGAGGCAAATTTCGCGCCCTCACGCCCCTAGCCTAGTCTGACACGCCCTCCCGCTCCACCCAGAGCGGGAGAAGTTATTTGATAATTTCCCACCTAAAAAAAAAAAAAAAAGGCCACACAATATATAATTGTTATCCATGTCAAAGTGATGATATGATTCAATTCTCAATTTCAGATCCAGCCTAGTCACGGCACCTGCTACTATCCCTTTGATGGTGAAGAGAGAAGCTCAGCCGAATACGAGGTCCTTGTCCTCATGTGAAATAACACTAACATTACCTATTTATACTGTAACATACTAAATTTAAATAAATAAACGATATTTATGTGCATAAACTGTATGAAACCAACTTCTTTGTGTCACCCAATACCAAATGCAAACAATAATTGTGGTTCTTTCGTGGTTCCTGCACTACTTATGTTAAGTAAATGTAGTTTTTTTTATAGTACATTGGTATCGTTTATAAAAAATACACCATTTAGGTACTACATTAACACCATAGTGTAGTGTTTTATATTCGAAAAAGTAAATCCTGTAGAGTTTAGTTGAAGTGTAAGAAATCATTTAAAGTAATGAAGCCATTTTTTTTTCATGATTAACAAAGTGAGGTTTAGAATAAGTACAGTACGTTTAGTAACTAGTGTATTTTTTTTTTGTAAAGTGAATTAAGTAAATAAACAGTCTGTCGGAGACATTTTCCTTAATCTTTATTTTTTCTTACAAAGACCATGTTGATTGCGTTTTTTGTCCACTTGTTATTGTTTTAGAGTGCGCGTTTACACCTACTGTAATACCTATTTAAAATATTTAATCTATTTATTTAACCATTTATGTACACACACATACGAGTATATAAACAGACAAGAAGAAAAGAACAGAAAAATACGTACAAAGGTGATGCTTATTTCTAAAGAAATCTTTTCCAGCATACCTGCGATAGGACAGAGGGTAAAAAGAGATGTAGACACCGTGTGTAAGACAATTCACTTAATAAAATAAAACAAATTATGTGAGAATATACTTACATACATACAAACTACCTATACTAATAATATTTTTTTTATTATTAATTAATTATATTATTCTGTAATTAATTTGATTTTACATAAACGACAAGACGGTGGCATACAATTAGTTCCGATTTCAGCCGCGCGCAGATTTATCTTGCGCGCACTCTACTTATATATTTCTTCTTTTTCATTCCGTGTCGACTGAAATGGGTATTAAAAGTTAATTTTCATTTATTTTTGATAACATTACACATTTATTATCCTTAAAATGATACGGTTTATGTGTGAGTCAAACACATATAATATTTTCAAGTGGAGTATTGATAAAGCTATCTTATCACGACTGATTCACTTCACTATTACAGATTGGGTCGATACAATGTCTTTGTTTATTGCCAAATAGAAGATTAGTGTAATATCCGAGGAAACCTTGAAAATACAATTTTTTAGCATTGGTAACGCTATGCCTATTGATGCGCATGAGCATGCATGTTCATAATTTTTGTTGCACACTTACCATCAAGTCGACCGGCCGTCAGAAATATTTCCAAAATAAAGAGAGGTTATTATCTAGCAGTAGTATAGACTCCGGGCTTATAGGCTGGATAGGCCATGGTATCTTTCTGGTAAATTTATATTTACCAATCCTGACTAAGAATAGTATTTATTTGTATATGTACAATAAGTTGATAAAAATACATGGTATCTGGTGTGCAAATCCTAAATAAAGGTTTTACACAAAAAAAAACATTTAAAATTTATATATACAATCAAAAACAGTGTACATAACCAATACTGCATATTGTGTCATATCATTGATGTTACAGATTTCTGAGGATATCTCAATTGACACCCTTAAAAGCTATCGATAAAACAAAAATGTCTGAATATTATATCGGTCAAGGTTTGAGTGAGGTTATTGCTATCGCTCAAACAATACTACCTAATAGCTATTGGTATAACTATGGCCAATCGCACCTAAAAACGAAAGATGAACTCATAGAGTTTTTAAAGAACCTTCCCGAAATCGTCAATGTACATAGAAGACTGACGCTTCCGGTAAGGCTCTTAGAAAACTTAGTCTAGAGGCTAAAATCAAAGCAAAATATTTTATAAATATAACTTCAAGTTAAAATGCAGATACAAATGATTTGGCGTGCAAGGTAACCCAGTATGAGATATCCATAATCACATGAATGACAGATACGATGAATCACAATAGTGGGACAACCGATATGCGCGCACGCAGGCCCGATTTGCATGCTGCGGCTGTGCGGCTCATTCCGTCATCAGCCACCGTCAAAGACGCGCGTGTATTTTGATTACCAAACAATTTGTTACGGTAAACATTGTAAACAAAAAAGTGCAGTTTTTAACTGATTGTTTTTATTCCTAAAATCATTCAACTATGAAGGCTGTCGTCGGTTTTGTGATGCTCAGTAAGTTTTGTTTTTATTTTTCTTTTACAATTCTTAACTTCCTTACTATGAAGATATCTCTTTGAACCTGTAGGCCTTCTCCGTAAATCGTCACAATGAAGCATCCTGGGGCAATTTTCATAGTAGGTAACTATTAGTTTGTACTAGCAGATCTCAAGGTGCTAGGCAAATTAATAATGTGATAAATTAGTTAAACCGTAAACAATAATTTAATTTCTTTAAGGCCGTGAATCTTTATGCCAAGTTTTCATTCTTGAGATGTCATCTGCAAACATTATTTTGAGGCATTTGAGAAGCTGCTATCCATTTCTTAAATCCGACCACAAAACTGATATTGTAACCGCAATGAGATCAAATGCATGTGGTTTGGGAACTTCAACACTATGTACTTAAGCTATTACATATATATTATAATAATTAGGTACAGCAGTCCATTTATGTCCTACCTAATGATGACCCCTTAAATCGTTAATAAGTCTAAGGGATTTAGGGGTTATCTACTATACATTGTAACAGCGAATTAATTTTCACGCCTCCCCGTTAAGACCTAGGCCATTTTTTTTATATCTCACTACACCCCCTCCCCCTAGTGATATTTTGTGATTTTTCCGAACCCCCTCCCCCCTTTTCGAGCCTCACGTGATTTATGAACGACTCCTTGGTAGTACTGCAAGAGGCGTATAGTATAATGAGCATTGTTCAATAAATAACTAATACCAATAATCTAATAACAAATGCAGTCTGTTTGATTATCACATTTAAGTACCACGTGTTTAGTTTCTCAATCTAATATTCGCAGTTTCTATTCGTTCGATAATAAAATGAAAATTCACATAGAGAGCTAAAATAAACAAGTACCTTGGTAAGTGTAGATAATTACCTAATTAAGGGCAAACGTAATATAGAAAATTGCTTATGTTTTTTTATTTACGTTACCAACCAAGGATGGTAACTGGTACTTATACATATTATAATGTATGTATGAAAGATAGGTAAATATGTGCTGAATCCTTTTAGCATCGGTGTTGCAATATGTACGGTCTCCAATCAAAAGTCGTTTATTCAAACTAAGGCTGAGAATCAGCATTTTTTTAACGTAAAAATTACATAAGACAGTCCCCCAAAACACCCACCCTTCACCACTTTATTGTGCTTGAGCTCAGAGGCCCATGGTCGGCTTTAAAACTCTGACACCAGGTTCGTCACCAACCACTCGAAAAGAAGAAGACTGCTTTAGCTGGAAAGAAGAAGTGGCGCAACAAACTCTCCATCAGCATAGCTGTCTGTTCAGTTAGAAGAACTTGACTCTATATATATATGGAAATTAATTAACATTACTAAACACAAAACATTTAATAACATTATTTCCCATGTGTCAGCTAACACACGCCAATATAGGTACCAACGCATTTGATTCGATTTGATCTGATTAATTCATGTCAATTTCACGCAAATTTGATACGTTCTTGCTAAGCTGACCATAGAAACAACGTGCGCTATAACTACCTGTCGCTGTTAAAAAAACATATGATCTCGCCATCAATTATCACGTTATAATTGAAGATCAGCTGTAGGAGAAGTAAACTGGAAGTGAGTTATCTTTCCACCTGATGCTAGAGATTATTGACAGCTAACTTCAAGCTTACTTCACCTAAGTCTTCACGGTGGGATTTTTACAGAATCAATCGGCCGTTATCGATCTAGGGATCTTCAATGATTTTTCTGACTTTTTATATCTGCTGCAGTAAGAAGAAAGTTGTTACTAAGTGGCTTCCTCTCCCGAATATTATCTCGTTTATTCATTATTTTGACAAGAAATGAATTGCGAACCGAGTGAGTAACTTTCAGTAATTAATTAAGTACCTGAAAGTTACTTTGTTTACTTCCAGTTTCGTTGAACATAACTGAACTCATTTCATTGAAAACCATAATAATAAGACTCGCGCAGTTTGTGATGAAATTCTATTATTATTGTTGCCAGCCTGACGACCTGATTTAGATAGATGCCTGTTTTAGCTATCTGGATTTTATAGATTTTTGTTATCTTATAGTAACAATTTAGCTATAGAGTAGGGGAGGACCAAAAAAACGATGGGTAGATTTTGTGAAAGATGATATGGCTAGAAAATGGAGTGACTTTTGAGAGGACAGGCTGGTAAATAATTGCGGAAGAAGACGACATGTTGCGCCGAACCCTAATAGAAAGAAAGAAAGAAAGAAAATATGTTTATTTGCGGTACACATGACGCAAGGAAAGAACAAAACACGAAAATAACAATTTGGGGGAAAATATGCGTCACATCTACGCAAAACGGCCATCGCTCAGCATAATGCTGCAACCCTATGCGAGACAGAGCCACAGCGATGGCTTTCAGCGACAGCCGGCTAATAAAATGGCATAAGAGCAGCAGGAGAATTATTTTGAAGATGATTTGTTAAGACCATTGTTTATCGGCTTAAGCAATCGAATTTTCACCAGCAAATGCTGGTGTAAGGGTGCGTTTCCACAAAAGCGGAGACGTGCAGGAATCATCCCATCACAGACGAGACAAGAGACGCTATTGGATTGGTCGATTCCTGCAGTCTCCGCTCGTCTCCGCTTGAATGGAAACGCACCCTTAATCGTCTTCATGGAAAACTGTTTGCATTTAAACGATTATTGATTAGGATTAATCGATCGGGTTGTTTTTTTTTTAATTTGTGCCGACCTTTTTTACAAATCCTGTTAATCTACCTTTTTTACAAATCCTGCTAGCTGTAAGTTTCCCGAATAGAATAAAATAAAATTAGTAATGACGCTAACTTCCTTATTTCCAGTGCTGGGTATGGTGTCAACAGACATGGCGGGCGAGTGCGACATGGCAAGCTTCTACACCGAGCTGGGCTGCACGCCGGTGGCTCGGGAAGACGGAGGGTTGTGTCCTGAAGCCTTCACCTGCCCGGATCTACATCCTGATCCTACTATGTGTTACTATAAGTGAGTATAGATCGTTATTTATGAGCGGACCAAACGAAAGTCCGATTCATTTTAATGTTTCCTAAACCTTTTAAGCCTTTTCTGCTACCTGATATAAGATTTTTTTTAATGCTGCTAGGATTTTGTTCCTAAGTATATTTTGAAATCAACAACAGAGATACATTTTCGTTGAATAAAGTCCTTGCTCACTTTAACGAAACATTACCAGTATCACATTTGACTCATCAGACCAAACAGCCTTAAGTCGTCAAAAAAATCCAACAATAACGAATACTTAGTGTTATTGTTGAAATAAAAGAGTAAATACAAGAACCCACCCAAACCCTGACCTCGTGGAATACCCAGAAGCACCCAGTAGTTTGAATGAACAAAAAGGCGGTGACCTCTCATGCGGCCGTCGTCGTCGCCTGCGCAGGGAAATACCGCGACCTTGCGCTTGATCTGATGACAGTTTAGATATGCTGATATAAGTCATAGATAATAATTCTTAGGATATAAGGTAAACACAGAACATTGGTATGATGGATATCCATTCCAGTGATACATATCCATGTATCACTTGTTATTGCCTTTTAGTACCTAAATATATTTTTGGAATATAGTCCGCACCTTTTGTATTGCAAGAAAGTGAATTAACATGAATCTATGTTTTTCATGTATTAGATTTTGTTACGGATCCTGAACATAACATTAACTAGGCGCCACACTTGTATTATACTAAGCACCGTTTTGGAACAATAAGGAAGCACTTTTTTTGTGGGAAATTATCATTTAAATTCTCCCGCTCTGGGCGGAGCGGGAGAGCGTGTCAGACTCTTACTGACTAAAACCCAGCCGTGTTCCTTCGGTTGCCTGTACGTTGCCAGGGGCCACGGTATCCCTTTCGGACCGCGACCCTGGTAGGCATAGGTCCTAGCGGACCCCGTCAGTTGTGCCGACATCTCTTTGAGGCGCGCGTGGAACACAACGCGCCGTCGACTCTGGTCCTTATCGGACGGCGAGCTACCCATTGCTCACCGTCCGCAAGCCCGCGCCTACGGTGGCCGGGAATCAGCCGTAGGGTTACGATAAGGTCTTATTCATGACTCTACATTTTTGTAATTTTCAATAGATACTAATGTATGTTCATGATTCATTCTTTGGAAGAATATTCCCTGTTCTGACACAATTTCAGCTAATCAACCAAGATACCTTTCACCCAGGGACAAGCGAATGGTTATATCAGAAACTTGTTTGATGAGCCAATTAACATGTTCATAAAAAATCTACCGATTTATAACTTTCAACTAGTTTTGTAATAAATAAACTTGTGTGTACCCAATTTACATGCCTTAACTTCTTCACTTTTAATTAAGTGTGTTAAACCGATCGAACAACTTTTTGGGCCTGTTAATTAAATAACTTTATTATTAGAAGTTTCGAGTGCTTTTCGGGTACATTTAGGCATTTATTTAATGTTGTTTATATTGAGGATTAAAATACCGAACTTAATGGAAAATGGTAGAGGAGGCCTTCGCCCATGATGGGGTCCATATCTCAACCCAAATCTTGACATTTTAAACTAATAATTATATCTAATAACAACAAGATTACTAAACCCATTAATTTGTAAAATCTTTATTCACATTACTCAAATTGTATAATGGCTTTGTTGCTACGGAGAATCACTCCTAAGTCACAGGAACCTCCGCCTAGTTTAGGAGTCAGAGTATTTAAATATGGACCTTTGTATTAAGGCTTTTTATGTTTTAGTCATAAGGATATTGTGGTGAAACAAAGAATTTATTTATTTAAACCACATACTAACATTTATTTTATTTCAAGTATCAACTACTAACTATGTAAGATACGAGTATATTCTCAGGCTTTCACTTATTATCAAAGAGTTCTCCTTTCTATTTCCAAAACATCCAATAACAACAAATAGATTTATTTATTTATTTATTAAAACTTTATGCACAAGTAAAAAAAAATACTGTACAAAGGCGGACTTAATGCCTGAGGCATTTTCTACCAGTCAACCTTAGGGTGGAGCAGAGACAAAACATGGCAGGTGCAACATGAGTACCTAATAGATAACTTGAAAATGAATACTTACTACTACATACATACATAGATACATACATATATTATAAACCGAATAAACTTTGTCAGGAGAAATAACGATAGGTAGAGAAGAAAACAAATCCAGCAAATCAGCGCTGCAAAGATCGATAGATCTATCTGGGTTTAGCGTTTGCCATTGTTTGTTTCATCAAAAATTTCTGCGGATGTAAGGACCAATGCCTGTTAGATGGGCTCAATAGCCAGGAGACGATATTATTTTCTTTCAGGCTTTCAGGTACAGTACCAGTGAAAGAGCTGGTGATCAAATCAGAAAAAAAAAGTATCTTTTGTATCTTCCAGGCTGTCGCGGAGAAAAAATTATGACCACGATAAAATTTATGAGGAGGCGGAGATAACACCTTTTTGCTTTTAACCCTAAATTTAACCCTATCTCATAATTTACGGTTCTTTACTGTATATCCATGACATTTTGTAAATTGTAGACCGTACTTTAATTAACAAAAGGAAAGTGTTTATTTATTTATTTATTACATTAGGGAAAACAAACAGTAGTATATTAAACATAAACAGAAAAAACTTAAAATTAAACTTAACAAATATACTACCCACAACATTTTCTACAGATTACTATTATATAGTAAAAACAAGCTGTTAAAAAAAGTTTACTGTATCAGGGCTAGCTTAATGAAAAATAAATTAAAGAGTAAAAAAACAAAAACAATATTCTATAGAAAATGTAACAAAAACAAAAAAAAGAAAAACATGCGTGATGATCATACAGGAATTAACAATAGCCAATTAATAATTATACTAAAGTACATTGCGTGTTACGAATTCGTATTCGGATATTGACATTCTAGTTAGTGTTTTTAAATAAGTATATCTAAGATCAGCAAGAGAGGAGCTCGTGGCTAAGTAAGAACTGCCGCACGGGTGACCCGTCAGGTTAAGCTACGTTTGCCGGGGTTGGTATATGGATGGGTAACCATCTTTACTTACCGAGACTCCTCCGTACCTCGAAAAGCTCGTTAAGCCGTTGGTCCCGGCTGTTATTCGTGGATCTTTGACAGTCGTTACGGGTCGTCAGAAGCCCGAAAGTCTTACCACGGGGTATCGTATTACCCAGTTACTGGGTTGTGGAGGTCAGATAGGCAGTCCGTCCATGTAAAATACTGGTATTTAGCTGTATCCAGTTAGACTGGAAACCAACCCCAATACAGATTAGGCTAGGCAGATTGATTGATCTGCAAGATCAGCAGATACGTACTTGGAGCTAGAATTCTCAGAAATTTCTAACAAGTTCAACGTATGTTTCTTACTTTTTCTTAAGGGCTTATTCAGAAAAGTCTATTAGCCGTTTACCTTATTTTTTGAGTACTTCTCCTAACCATCGAGAACATGACGGATATTCAAATAAAGAGCTGGCGCCCTTAACCACTCCTAAACAATCCAGTCTAGACTTAAGAAATTTCATCACGTAGCATTCCCATCTAAATAGCCAACGTAATTGTCTATTCCAGAGGCGTCTCCTACGGTGACAGATCCCCGATACCACAGTCGTTGATCAGCAACCCGTGTTCGCAAGCCTGCAGTTGCAGCGTGTTCTCCGGGGAGCCACAGTTCAGTTGCGCGGCCGTCGACTGTGTTGAGATCTTCGACAACGATATGGAGCAGCAATGTATCAACACCTATGAGGTAGACTCATGTTGCAGTACTGGCACCGTTTGTGGTAAGTGTTCTTTTGTTTTAAATGTCGTCTATTTGTTTAAAGTAATGTTTGCAGATGTGACTGTTATTTAAAGTGGGGTAGATAAGAAATGAGTCGTTTTAAGTCTATATTAGTTAAGAGTATTCGTTGATAGATTAATGGCCGTTTTTACCGTTGAAAATACAACAGTGCACTTTTATTTAGGGATTTAGTGTCACTTAGTGTTGGTTAAAACGGGCATTCGTTAGTTTAATTTAGTTATTTTGTAATTTAATTAATTAAATTCGTCAACTTATACGGCCACCTAAGCAGTTAGCACAATCGCATTTGTAAAACGGGAGTAGTTTAAAAAATTCAAATCTCACAAGGAAAAAATATGAATATCCAAAAAAATACATCACAAGCTAAATTCTATCTATAAACAAAAGATTCGCTTGTTTCCCATAAGGAGCTAACTACACATTAACACCGAATAAATGGACTGTTCTAAAGGAAAACAGTCGCCTACCATCAACAGTAACTTATGAGTTCATCAAATGTAATTAGATTTCAATAAACGTTAACTAAGCACCTGTTGTATCAAAACAAATTAATAGCTTGCTAATCAGCCGTATTTTTAGATGACACACTCTTTAATGGCTTTTACACTATGGCAGACAATAGGGGCCTCCATACCAGCGGTCGTAAAGATCGGCCCAATGGCAAGATTACTGTCAACGAGCTATTGTCAACTTATACTTAATGACGGTGGAACCCACTTCCAGGTATCTAGTGCTATTAAAAAGACACAACGTTATGTATGAACTCATACAACGTTTTAGATAGTAATTATCCTTCCTTACGTATAAAATGCAATGTCTCTCTGTCAGTCTGTTGATGGATGGACTTATAACTGGAGTCTGTTTGTGTAGAGAGCAAGGCAAGTATTATACAAAAAAAAAACAACGGGTTGCACTCCGAGAGTGCCGGCAGAAGTGAAAACTTGATTATTAACGTTGTGCATTTTTGATATTTTGGAATAGTTAGGGAATAATTTTGCACGAATTGCTTTAATTATCAGTATAAAAGTACTATCATTTATGTGGTAAAATACAATATTCATTTATTGCGCTATCGTACACAAACATGACAATCTTACGAATTTTCGATTAAGTCACGTGTCCTGACGCGAGTTTAACAATTTTTACCCATCACAAAAAAAGTGCACAACGCCGCTAAAGAAGTTTTCACTTCAAAAAAGAAATTGGAGAGAAAAAGCCGGAAATAGCTATTTCCGGCTTTTTCTCTCCAATTTCTCATTCCAACAGTTCTTAAATCTTGGTCTACGCCATCCAACTATCTGAGCTTGGGCCGCCCTCGACTTCTCCGGCCATCCGGTTTATTATCCAGTAAACCTTTGGGTGCTCTGGTCTCGTCAATTCTTGCGACATGCCCTGCTCATCGAAGATGTCATATTTTGATGGTTCGGGTCTTCGATTAATACGCCAAAAAAAACTCTTCAATCATCTGTTATAGCATTGCAACATTTGATACAAAATCTTTATCAATTATTATTTTTATAAGGCCTTATATGATGATAGTAGCTTTACCAAGAAGATCACCTTGACTTCAGGTCGTGACTCGTAAAGTCGTGTGTTGTTTATATAAATATTTATTGTTTACATAAATATTTATAACATTGAGGTGCCTGCCTTTTGTTTGCGAAATAAACTCGGCTAAACAAATTGCAACTTCTCTGGCCATGTGCCAATATGATCTCATGACCTCAACTTTGTGAATATTTTTGCAAACAATTTTAACTTGAGATTATATTTTTCGTGGACTCTAGGATTTCTAAGTATTCTTTTAAAAGAGGAATTCGATTAAAGATTGCAGTATTAGCAGTAGAGCTACAAAGACGTTCGTTTTCAGCTTATCTTTAGAAATTAATCATGCGTGAAGTTACAACTTTCCTTCCGTAATTTGGTTAACGTTGTAGAAGTTGATTAATGTTGTATATTCCTTCACATGGCCTGTAAACCTGATTGACAATTAACCTATATTTTCCAGGCAAAGACGCAATAGCCCAGCTGGCTACCTGCGAAGTCGACGGCCAGACGTACCGCGAGGGTCAGACGTACCAGCCCAAGAACACGCGCAAGACGTGTGTCTGTACCAAGGACTTCAACGCGACTGACAACGCTGCCTACTGCCGGGACATCAACTGTGGGATCGAGATACACTACCAGAACGATTTGCTGCAGAACTGTGCGCCAGTTTTCCCGGGGAATATGCGCGGATGTCCTATTGGATTTGAGTGCCGTAAGTTATGGTACCTTGCTATATTGACATTCAGTCATGTATGAGAAGACCTGGGATATAAGTCAGTTGGTAATAAGGTGTGCGTCATTAGCGCCATACAGCTACATTGATAGCTCAAAACAGAGTTCTACGGTATACGATATCGATTTACTTAAAACACACGCAGTTTCAGGAGTGGTACTAGTGGTAGGTATGGATAGCACTCTATCAGACTATCGCCAGCAAGGTTAGAAGAAGGCTCCGTTGAAATTAAAAGCACATTATTTTGTCTCTAAAATCCCACGCATTGGTGCCGATTCTCTTGTCACAAATGCCTCTAAACTAGACTAAAAATCACTAAAATTTAGTTTATTCCTGTCAAACGATGATTTCCCATTCTGAAATAGACTAAAGTGACACAACTTAACTATATTTTATTTTGACAGCACTAAGATGGCACTGAGATTTTAATTTAGTGAAAATGACAATTTTGCTATTCTGAATTTGACGTTTTTCACCTAAAGTTTTAATTCTCTACCTAAATCTGACCATTTTTAATCGCGATAAAATATGTTGTGGAATACTATTAGTTGTCATGAACTAAAATTCACCCGAACACCTCGACTTCAGATGCAAAAACACTACTGTATAATTTTTTTCTTTTCTTTTGCTTATATCTCGAAAATGGTGTGTCCTATCGCAAAAATAATGAAAATTTCGACCCCCTTTATGAAACCCTTATACCCCTAATTATCAACACGTAGGTAATTTTTTTTTTTTTTTTCCATGCAAAACGTGAAAAATTCCATATAAAACACGTCGAGGCTGCCCCCCCTGCGCACCTCCGGCTCTAAAAAATTCACGGGGTAGGGCAAACAAGTGTGTACCACGTGGAGTCGCGATTGTCAAATTCGATTTAGTTGTGTCAAAATAATTTTTAAGTTTAGAGACTTTTTATTGCAGAATAGCGTTAAGATTCTCATAGTAAAAAGTAAGGAATTTTAGTGATAGTTTAGTTAGTTTAGTTCGGTGTACAAGAGAATCGGCACCATTAGCTACTTATCTTGTAGTCAGGTAAATTAATTATGTAGTAAATTGACTACCAACTAAAATTGTCCGCATATTTAAATCACAACTGTAATTTTTGTCAGTTGTATGAAATGGCTGACACCGTAAGATTGTGAGAACCGTTAGTTTATAATCTATCGGTATTATTTCCGTTCGACTAGGTATAAACTTTCGATACAAAACATTTTGACGAAGATTTTTTTTTTTTGTCTTTTGAATTACCATTTGATTTGATTGTTTTCCTCAAGTAAGGAATTTACTCAACAGCTTTCCGTCTCCATCGTCAGATCCTCGATAACAGTCATACCTCAGCTAGGTCTAAAGTTCTCATCGAGGTGAATTAAATAAGCCCAAACACGATGTAGCTGCTGTAAATTGCTGAGGAGCTCTCGCGGCTGTCTTCCGTCTCCATCATCAGATCAATTCCAGGTCTTTATTATGTCCTTGTGTCATCAGAACTACATTATTTCCGCCAAATCACAACAGTTCGCAGTTGAAAATGACGTAGGTGAAAAATCAATCAACCCCATTTTTTTTCACCCTTAGGGGTGAATTTATTTTTTTACTTGGGACCAACTTCAAAAGTATACTCTCCCCAATAAAACAAGAATCGGACTACTCAGTAAAAAGTTATACGTGGTCATACTTTCTCCTTTGTTTTTATCGGTTAAAAAATTGTGAACTGGGTGAAATAGGTCAGGTTAGATTAGAGCTGTGACGAACCGCGCGCGAGCCGAGCGAGCGCAGCGAGCGGTGCCACGGTAGCAGCCGGCAATTTTATATTAGCGCAAGGTGCGTTACGTCGCAAGCAAGTTTGATACCAGTTCACAATATGTCGGTTTCCCATAGATAGATTATAAACTAACGAAGTTCATAATTATACAGCGACAGCTATAAAGACAGAAAATTGACGTAGGTTATTAATTTGCTTGACTGTAGCTACTTCTACATCCAACGAAACCATCACTTTCATTATGCCAGTTCGCTAACCGATAATAAAATTGCCGCTTCTCTGCAGAAACTACAAAGACCAAAGTGGTCCGTGGTCTGAACATCCGCAACCTGACGGCTTCGTGCGTCTTCGGCAACACGACGCTGATCGTCGGCGATGAGGTCACTGTCGACGACAACTGTACCAAGTGCACCTGCAACGTTCCACCCTTCGTGACCTGCATGAGGAAGAACACCTGCGACTCCACTGTTCAGTAAGGTTTTATTTGGAAATTGGAAGGATGATGAATTGGAGGCTGTGTGTAAGAGGATGAGAAATGTGGGAAATAAGACTTGTGTAAAAATTGTAAATTTAGTTACCTAACTCAAAAAGGTAGAGAGCACAGTTGATTGAATTAATAAATGTTTGAATTAAAATTGTATCCAAGGTTATATATATATTTAATGTTATGTTTTAGTATGAAATCTGATGTTAAAGAATGTCTTACATAATATAGTAATTATACGTAAAAGCACTTAGACTTTGGAGGGACTTGTTACTGGGAAACATAATTTCGTAGAAAACAAAGAATTGTTTTAAAAATATATCATTGATTTATTGTACTGTTTCTTAAATTGCTTATTGGTAAGAATATTTATATAAATTGTAAATAAGTAGTGACTTAATTTATCTTAGATCTACCTTAAACTCGAATATAGGAATCACATGACATTTACTTAAAAATAAGGTTATTTACATTATGTACACGTACACAGCCTAAGAGGACCTTTGTAAATAAAATTATTATAATAATTATTATTTATATTATTAAACTATGTTGTGACGACCTAATAATACTTATGTTTAAGTACTTAATTGTAATAAAATCTTGTATTATTCGTAGTGAATCACATTAGAGGAAATATTATAATTATTAAAGTACTTATTACAATTTTTTATATTATTTGTTTAATTTTCTATTCTATATTGATAGGTACATTGTTGGCTTTACGAAGTTATTATAATAAATGCTCGGTATGGCAGTTTTCTTAACTAGATTGCACAAAATTAATATTATTGTACAAAGTGAATATTCAGTGTTCTTAAAAGTAATGAATTGCAATGTTTTTGAGATCCTATACGTAAACTATAAACTCTTATTAAATGATAAGAAAGTATATAAATGCAAGGGGACAGTAAAAATATTCGGTAGGTAATTAATTCATAAGCATTAGTGCTTTTTTTTGTGGCATTTATATTCCCCCTTATCTGTACTGAAAGCCTACTCAATTTGATCTATTGTTATTATTATACTGTGTTAATATCTTTGATTAGCTGTTGCTATTTCGTTCAACAGCTAACAAGAGTTTTAACAGCTCGTCTACTGATGAAATTGAATAAACTTTCAGCTGATATATGGGGTTACTGTTTTCATTTGAACTTCAATCAATCTTGAGCCGGAGTTGCCGTTCATTTTGAACCTCGTAGTAGTTTTCGTACCGTTTAGCTAAAGCAAGCCAACCCGAGTTCAACCCTGAACATCTGGTGTGGTCTGCCGACATCCCGGACGGCCACATCGAGTAATGGAAGACGCCCTGGCTTGTCAGTCTGGAACTCAACAATGGTGCGCGCCCAGCTTGGACTCTTGTGCTGTGGACAAAATTATCATTAATATTGATGTCAATGCTTTCTTGGCTTGACGGCGAAAGTGACAAAAATCTGTAGTTGATTAATGATGTTTTTAGAGATAATGTCATTTTTTCGGGTGTTCGGTTATCAGTTTTGCACAGTTCATCGGGTTTATGTGGGATTTAAGCTGAGGCGTACAGTCTGCGAAGAAGGCACAGTACCTAACCGGTCGTAAATACGTCACTTAGGGATCTCGCGCGCTAGATGGCTACGACTCCGGCCAGTTGTGGCCGTCAAGTGGAATTCCTAGTTGGCCGTTGCGACCAAGTGCGCGATTCGTATCAGTTTCTATATAAGGTCCTATTAAAATAGATGGACAAACATTTATAAATCCAAAATAAGGACAATGGTAAAAAAATAAATAAGAAAACGCATTAGATACTTACAAGAAAAATAAATCAGCTAACAAAAATACACTAAAAATGTTGGTTACCCAATGCCATTTATTATTTTAGGTCAAAATAAAATCACTTTAATCAGTGTTTTTTTTGCTTGGATATCTTTGGTTAGACGTACTGAATGCTGTGTTAAAATTTGTCCATCTATTTTAATGGGACCTTGTATTTTACGAGGCCGCCGTGACCACTGGTCGTGGCCGTGACCACTGGTCGTGGCCGTGGCCGTCTAGGGCGCGACATCCCTTAAAGTTTAAGAATGTGTTTCGACATTGTGGAGCCTCTTCTCATACCTGTAATCTCCGCCTGGGTACTCTAGGTAGCTTTTATGACTACTCGTACATATGCCGTGCG
The DNA here is from genome assembly GCA_949128155.2 of Xanthia icteritia. Lineage (NCBI taxonomy): Eukaryota > Metazoa > Arthropoda > Insecta > Lepidoptera > Noctuidae > Xanthia > Xanthia icteritia. Next base: position 4,502,447 of record OX421942.2, on the reverse strand, counting down.
CCCGACGGGATTTCCCATCGGCAAAAATGATAAAACTCCATACAAACTTTTAGCTCTTTAGGGGATGAATTTTGAAAAATATTTACTTTCGTTATGATAAGGAACTCTTGTGCAAAATGTTATATAAAATACTAGCAACCCGCCCCGGCTTCGCACGTGTAGCATACAACATAATATGCCTACCATTCTTTTTCTGTCGTAGAGTTGTATCTGCCTGTTGCGTCAAGTATGTGGGTTAGGTTAAAATGTAACTAATGTTCATCCTATTTGGAGTTTTTTACTTTGTCATATTTCAACCAATTTACACAAAACTAATGAATTATACATCTAAACCTTCCTCATGAACCACTCCGCCCATTAGTGAAAACCCGTATGAAAATTCGTTCGGTAGTTTTTGAGTTAATCGCGTTCAGACAGACAGACAGACGCGGCGGGGGCCTTTGTATTATAATATGTAGTGATAAATTCGTCATAGTATTTATCATCTTACCTGACATTCATCCAACACCGCCTTATACCGCAACCTGTTGTTGGCTTTAGGCAGGATCTCCGCGTCGTTGTAGGCCAACAGCTTGATACCTCTTCTGTAGTTGTTGGTGGTCGGGTCGTAGTAGCCAATGGTGTTGCGGCAGTGGAAGGTCACGTTCTGAACTGCTTTCGAAGACATCAGCTGCAGGTATGTGAGTTGTGTGTGGTCTGCCTTGTATGTGATCTAGAAAATGGTGAGAGGATTTAGAACAGCACATTTGATAAATAATATTATGAAGGATGGATGGTGTGGTAACCAGAGCCCCAGAGCCCCATTTAAACATTTTATCACGTACGGTTTAAGGAGGCAATGATTTGTTTTGTTTTGTCAACCAATCACAGAGCCATCATTTGCCATATTTTGACATCTGTCAAATACGCAGAGAAACCCGTGGATCCTAACGTGGATCCTAACAGGGTCCACGTCTGATCAATGATCTGAGAAATTATCATGACGTTTCAAAACAATAATGTTATGCAACTGTGCCATCCGTACTGTTATTTGTACAGCATTCTAATTTTTTAATAATTAAGGATAAAATATATTTGCAATCAATAAAAAAACTCACGGTGAATCCATTATCGATCTCACTCAACCAAGGCTCATGCTCCTTGCCATCGTACGCGATGTCCTGTGACGTCATCGGCTTCGGGAACACACAGCTGCCGCCGGTTTCCATGTCGCAGTGCACCACGATGGCGTCGTTGATGTCGCCGCCGTTCGGGTCGATCCAGTATTGTCCTGCGAGATATTTTCAAATTTAAATTCCTTAATATTTAAGATTAACTAACATGTTTGTTTATTTTGACAAATCTCAAATACAATATACCTACAATCTTCTATCTATATAATCTAAGATTGTAAGTTTCACTTTGGTCTGAATTTAGTTCTGCGACACGAGTAAATCAAATTATGAAGAATCCGAAGCAAACCGAATTCCGCAATCCCATGTTATGGTAGAAGGTGAAACCGGTTATAATCGGTAGGATTCCGCCATAACTCTCACTCTCTACAAAAGATGCGTATTTATATATTTTATTGATAGCCGTTGATAAAAAATTCAAGGCCAATCGATCGAGCGCTGTTCAGACCTTGTGATACAGAAACCAGGTCTCAGGTATTTTACTTATACAGGTACTTTTTACACACAAATTTGAATAAAGTCGACTTAAGTTTACTTAGGAACGTTCAGTTTCTTACCGCTTTCAAACTCAGGATGATGGTACTTTATATCCCCGCAGGTCTTAGCTGGTGCTTCCTTAGAACCGTCAGGTTTGAGGAACTTATCAAGAGACACCTTGAGTCGTTCGTATGCCTTCATCACAACCTCCTTGCGTTCAGCTGCCGTCATATCATCTTTGAAGAATCGAGGAGGAAGCATGTTCGGGTCGTCGCCTAGTGGATCTGGGCCTTTCACTGATCCTGTTAGAGGCAATTAGTTATTAATTAATTATAGCTTAAATAGGCAAACGTTTATCACGAACGTTAATATAGCACATCAAGAACATTGAGATCAAGAATGAAAATGTTCGGAATTTTATAATCTTCTCTATCAATTATCTTTATGAGACAGTTTTGTCTCCAAACTCGACGTGCTCTATTGACACGCTTTTACTTTCTGTATACAAAGTCCTGTCAAATAATTTAGCGAAACTCCGCAGACTACCGACAGCAAAAATTAAAATATTTCACCATAAACCGCTTATGAAACGTCAGAAGCTAGGTGCACGGTTCCAATTGGTCATCTCCTATGGATAAAAGCCGGCAAGAAATTCCACGGTTACTCTTTTAAAAATAAATGGCTTTTACAGGACAGTCAACTAGTACCAGGTTCTTAACAAAATAGAAAATGGTCTACGAATCAACAGTCTGTTTAGCCTACAACGTTCTCATGTTCACAAAATATAAAATAATCTAAAAATAAAGGATAAATAAAATAATAAAAATAAAAACGTATCTAAACCAAATGACATGGTTGCCACTACAACTGTAAAAAATCTGAATTAATATTCTGTAATATTAGTTGAGATTAGAATTGTTGTTATGTAATGTCAAATAATGAAAAGATTATGTCAAGAAAGTATGTAAAAAAAAAGATAAAAAATTATACATCGTAATTTGGGAGCAATTAATAGACATTTACATAGTTATGTCGTTAATGAGGTATCTGGGAAGCCACATGTGCAGAAGGAATTATTGCCAATATCTAAATCTAAACAAGATAAATGAATAAAACAATAATTTAATGGATTTTTTTTTGAGTCAACAACCGAGTTGAGAAAGTTGAGAAAATCAGTTTTTTTTGGTAGTGTGAATTTCACAACTATTTGTAATTTCTGATATCTGTAATTCCAAGATTTATTTAATATTGACTGAAAACGACTGAATGAACTGAAAAGATAGATATTTCATATTATTTGACTAAACGTTATTGCTACTAACCTTGTTGTAACATGGCAGCTATGGCAGCAGCGTCATAAGCCAGGCCCTCTCCAGGCGGGCCGGGAGGTCCAGCAGGGCCCGCAGGTCCAGGAGTTCCGTGTCTACCAGCTTCTCCAGGAGGTCCTCGGCCTCCAGGCACTCCTGGTGGACCTTGGAGGCCAGGGTTTCCGTCACGGCCAGGAGTTCCTTCAGAAAAAGATTATTGAAGTGTCAATTTCCACTACTATCATTAACAAAACCTCTATTTATTTATTGACTAGCGACCCGCCCCTACTTTGCACGGATTTTACGACTTTACAAAATGTCAAGATTTCTTTATTTTATGTAAGTTTAATATTAATAAATCAAATAAATAAAATAAATCAGAATCTTCTTTTCTTCTTCTTGAATCTTTTTGTTAGAATAAATTCTCTAAATGATGTTGAAAACAGCATCAAAATCCGTTGTGCAGTTTAGAAGAGTAACAGAGTCACACAGACAGACGAAAAGCGATGTAACTAGATAGATACTTACAACAACTTAAACTTATCTTTGTTGTGCAATTATCCATTGATTAATTATCTTTTAAAGTTACCTCGTGATCCAACATCTCCATCCTTTCCAGGTGGTCCCATTTGCCCTGGTAACCCACGTTCTCCTGTTCTTCCTGGGGCGCCAAGCATTCCGGGTAGACCTGGCAAGCCAGCGTGACCCTTGGCTCCATCTGCGCCAGCCTCGCCTCGCTCTCCCTTAGTTCCGTCAAGACCTGAAGGTCCCATTTTGCCGGTAGGTCCCTGTGGTCCATCCACTCCAGGTGGTCCACTTTCACCTCTAGGTCCTCGTTCACCAGTGGGTCCGGAAGGTCCTGATGGACCGGGTGGTCCCTAAAAACAATGATTCATTTATATTACCAAAATGTTTGTTGAAATAATTAACCTGACTCCAAATTATATCGTTACTTTTCATTGATATTTTCTTAACATAGGATCCATAGAATTGTTTTTTATTTTACGAGTATTATAGTAATCCTATCTTTGATGGAACATCGTTTCGTGATGAAATTCTATCTTTAAGGCTTAACTTGGTCTTAGACGTATTAATTACGTTTAAATTACGTTTTCTGCTTGGAACCTAGCTATAATAGAAATATACTTTACCCCTAAAGGACGTTTCAAGCGCAAGCAAATTGGCATTTACAATTTGTATATTACTTTAGTAATATTACTAACAAATAATTTTATAAGCTTTAATAAATTTATATTTTTTGTTATTGTGCCGGGCAATGAACAAAGTTAACAGATAAAGACTTAATATTTACCTGTAATCCTGGCGGTCCACCTGGTCCTGATGGGCCTGGAGGTCCAAGCGGTCCCTTATCACCAGGTCTGCCAGAGATACCCGGTTGGCCTTGCTTGCCCGGACGCCCCTCTGGACCCGGCTCACCCATTGGTCCTTGTGGGCCTTGTAGACCCGGAGTTCCAGATTGTCCTGGAGCACCGTCAGCTCCTGATTTGCCAGTTGCACCACTTTCACCCTACAAGTATAAAGCAGTTTTTAAATTTTTCCAAAAGTTTTTATTTTTTACAGGATTAGCAGGTTTTATTTTTAAAGAATAGCATTTAATTATAACTTTTTTTTTGCAGTTAGTACTTTTATGTTTACTTAAAAGCATTTTACCTGAGCTCCTCGAAGTCCTTGTGGTCCAGGTGGTCCTACAATGCCAGGTAATCCAACTGGACCTCTCTCGCCAGCCGCTCCAGGTGCACCACTAGGACCTTGCAAGCCTGTTTCACCTTCACTGCCTCTTTCACCCTTTGGTCCTTCAGATCCCTGAGGACCAGTCAGGCCCATTTGACCTGGGGCGCCTGGCCTGCCTGAATCACCTGTAGATCCTTTAGCGCCAGGGATACCAGGGGCACCTGCTGGGCCTGTACTTCCTTGTGGGCCCTAAACACAAAGACATCATGATTTCCACATATATGTTTGTAATTTTTTTGAAGACCAGGTTTAATAATAACAATTTTCAGAACATAGTTTAGTATCATGCTCAATATATAATGTACTTACAGGTGGTCCTAAATCTCCAGGTCTTCCGGGCAAACCAACGTGTCCTGTTTCTCCTTTCGGTCCATGATCACCGCGCCCGCCCTTGGCTCCAACCAATCCTGGCAGACCACGTGGACCAGATTCACCGGGCACACCTTACCAAAAATAATTAAAATATTAGCACCCACTGCTTGCATCACAAAATCACAAACTTAATCGTGAGAGACAGGATAAACGGCTAATTCTAGACTAGAAAGTAATTTATCAGAATTACCTGGGCTTCCCGTATTGCCTTGTTGTCCCTTCGAACCACCGTAACCTCGTTCACCCTTCAGACCAGGCATGCCACTAAGGCCGGGTGGACCAGAAAGACCAGGTGAACCCTGAGGTCCAGGCTGCCCTCGTTCTCCTGGGGAACCTGGGGCTCCTAATTCTCCAGGAATACCAGGCGAACCAGGTTCTCCTCTCTCAGCGGGTTCGCCAGCTGGACCGACGGGTCCAATTGGACCCTGCGGACCTTGTTCTCCTTGGCGACCTGTGGTAATAACATATTGTTAGTAGCTGGATGATTGAAAAACTAGCGGTATTTCCGTGGTCAAAAGGTAGGTATTTACAAGGCAGATGTGAGTAGTAATGTCGGCAGGGACGCCCTAGAAGGACATGTAGTGACCTTATTGGAGATGTTCTTCAGAGAGGTCAGGTGCGTAGTACACGCAACTGGCGTATTTATGACTATGAACGTAAACGAAGGAAAAGAGTAAGGATGTAATCATCACAGCAGGTGGCGTTCTGTAGTTTTTGCCTGCCTACCCGCATGGGAAAAAGAGTGAGTTTAATGTGCATGTTTATATCATCTATTCGCTAATTTTTAATTATAAAGTAAATTTACCCTAATTGCGTAATACACGTTCAATCACATTCTGAATCATTAGGACGGACGGTAATCCATTGCTTGATATGTTCGAAAAATTTGTCTGCTTAGCAACGTAAATAATGCCATGAATGTTATTGAACCGTCAAAATGAAACAGATTGTGATTGATCGTGTGTTACAAAATTAGTGTGTTGGAGTCTAGTGCCAAGTTGATGACAATAGGATCGCCTCTTTTTAAATATAACTTAAACATTACTGGCAAACAAGGTGTTTACTAATACACCTTTATGACCTGCCCCTTCCGTAAGGTAATTCTTAAATATTTAAGTGGTGGTGGTAAAATTATTATACAAAATAAAATTTGACCTGGTGATCCATCATTGCCAGGTGGTCCAGCAGAGCCTCTCTCGCCCTTGTCCCCTGGTGCTCCAGTAAGTCCTCGTTGTCCTGGCATGCCCATCGCTCCCGGGGATCCTGGGTGACCTTTACCTCCTCGAAGTCCTTCGGGACCCTAAGCAGTTAAACAAAAATTAGAAAATTTTCCTAAATAATAAGCTGTGAAAAACAAACAACAGAGATGACGAAACTGTTGCAGTATTTAAAAGAAGAGTGAAAGAACACTATCTTTCCACTTCGTCATAGTTGTGTAAGTATTTATTTTATATCTTATTTATTTTAGAAGTTTTGTATGATTGTATGTATGTATGTAAGTAAGTATATTCTCTTATTATTTGTTTTAATTTATTAAGTGAATTGTTTTGATTTTAAGTATTTTACTTTCTCTCTACTCTTACACACGGTGTCTACATCTCTTTTTACCCTCTGTCCTATCGCACGTATGCTGGAAGAGATTTCTTTAGAAATAAGCATCACCTTTGTACAAATAAATGGTCAAATAAATAAATGATTTTTACTACTATGAAACGTTTTATTTTGACTTTAAATTAGGTACAGTCACACCCTTATCACCGTAATGTCAATACCGCAGAATGGCATTCAGGCTGAACGTAATTCTGCGCATCTTGCATCTTCTCTAAAGACAGACTGGATCAGAAATGTGGCACTGTCAGACTCTCACAGATAAAATATATATATATTTCAAATGGCCAGGCATGAAAAGGTTTTAGGATGATGTAAACTCGACATTTGTCAAAAGTGTATGCTATTTTGATCTTTGTTATCAAGTAAATAGATATAGTTTTCTATGAAATAGTCTGCTCGGTACCGTAACTTCAAAAGAAAATTTGAAAACTAACGAAGGTAAAAAAATTGGTTGTATTTTAATTTATTGTATCTTACTGGTGGTCCATCAGGCCCTTGAGCGCCAGATTCTCCCTTCTCTCCTGTGCTTCCAGGCTGACCAGGTTGTCCTCGATCTCCAGTAAAGCCTCTCTCTCCACGAGGTCCTGATGGTCCTGGGGGCCCAGAAGGTCCTGCCATACCTGGTTCTCCTTCTTTTCCTGGTGAACCTGGTAAGCCAGCTGCTCCTGGCATACCCTAGATAAAAGATAGATAGGTTATTATAACGCTTCGGAACTTCAAAACTGTAAATTGGAAGTGCTGTTCTAGCTTCAAACGGGCGAAAAATCAATGACAAATAAAAAACAGATAATTATAGATACGTGAGTACAGAAAACTATACGCTATTTACATTTTGTAAAATCTAGAAAATTATATTACTGGTGTGTTTACTGATAATATAATTTCTTTTAATAGGTGAATTGGATAGTTAAGGAGTTTTATGCTCAAACATAATTATCATCGTCGGGAAATACTTACAGGGAATCCAGTAGGTCCCGCAGGGCCTGACGGACCTCTTTCACCAGCTGGTCCCGCGATACCCTGAGGTCCCTGAATACCAGTTGCACCATCTCGCCCGGCATCACCTTTAGGGCCGTTAGGTCCAGCCTGGCCTGGATCACCATCTTTTCCTGGTTCACCCTATTAAATACGACGAAAAGTTTTTTGTTTGATTGCATATTGATATGAGAATGATTTTTATAGAAAATTGCCATCAAAGCTAGTTTACTCACTTGCAATCCCCGTTCTCCAGGCCCTCCCATTAAACCAGGTGGTCCTTGTATTCCCTGAGATCCTTGCTCACCAGGTCTACCATCAGCTCCCGGTATCCCCCTCTCACCTTGAGGACCAGTCTTTCCTGGCATTCCAGGCCTTCCGATAGAACCTCGTGGTCCTTGCAGACCTTGCGGTCCCGGCCTACCAGGGTCTCCTGAACTTCCCTTAGACCCAGGTAGTCCAACACCTCCCCTCTCTCCAAGCTGACCTTTAGAACCCATCGGTCCATCTGAGCCGGGTAGACCTCTCATACCCATTGAACCTCTTTCGCCTTGGGGTCCAATATTGCCAGCGGGTCCCCTGAGACCTCTCTTTCCACGTTTCCCCTCTGGACCCATATTACCGGGCAATCCTCGTGGTCCTGGAGCACCAGATTCTCCCCTGATTCCGCCATCACCTTTTTGGCCTCTTTCACCAGGTTGACCCTTTAAAAATGACAACAGTTAATACGTAGTTATGTTCAAATCTTCCTTTACAAACATATAATAATTAATAAGTCGTTATCTTACCGGCATCCCTTTCGAACCAGGCAAGCCTGAATCTCCAGCCATACCCGGTAGTCCTCTAGGTCCGGGGAATCCCTGTGGGCCAGACGCTCCCGGTTGTCCATGTACTCCTTTCTCACCCGGGATTCCATCACGACCAGGGATACCAGAGGCTCCTACTTCACCAGGTTGTCCTGGACGACCTGCTTCTCCTCGTGGTCCTTGCATTCCTTGACTGCCTTTCGGTCCATAAAGACCCTGTTCACCTTTTAAGCCTGGAGCTCCTGGGAATCCTGGTGAGCCTGGTTTTCCGACGTTGCCCTGAGAGAAAACAGTTATTTCTTTATTATCAACATTGAAAAAACTTTTTTTTTAACAACTGTTTCGTATTCTGAATCCTATCTTACCATTAATCCTTGAGGTCCTGGTGCTCCATCAACACCTCGGACACCTGGAGGCCCAGGAGGACCTTCACGACCCCTCTCACCTCTTGTACCAACGGGACCCTGATCAACAATAATAAATAGCATTAATATTGTGTATCAACTTATAATCATAAACCCGATTATAAGTTGGTGGAATGACTTACCGAAGGTCCAGACGGTCCCATTGGTCCAGGTATTCCAGTTGGTCCTTTTTCTCCTGATAATCCTTGTTCACCCTTAGCGCCATCCCTGCCGTCGAAACCTCGATGCCCTTTAAGTCCTTGGATACCGGGTATTCCTGGGGTGCCACGAGGTCCAGTCTGGCCAATTGCACCTGAGGGACCTGGTTCACCATCTTCTCCGGGAGAGCCCTAAATAGATTTTCAAAACATTAATTTAGATTAGACAGTTTAGTGGTATTGTTTAGTTATTTAGATGTTATGTGTTTTACTTTTATATTATATGAGTTCATTCAGATTCTATTCGAAAATTGTGGTATTCTTACATCTTTTCCTGGTAGTCCTTGAGGTCCTCTTTCGCCTGGTGGTCCTAGCTGTCCTGGCAGTCCTGGTTCTCCTGGTTCGCCCCGTTGTCCTTGGAAGCCTTGCGGGCCGGGTGGCCCTTGTGGTCCTAATAGAGGACATCCAAAGCTTATGTCATTGTTTGTTCAATCTGCCTGCACATTTCAATTCAAGATTTCAAGAAACACATTCCTAGGGATGTCTTTATTAGCTCGCCGTCCGATAAGAACCAGGCCCGGGTCGACGGCGCGTTGTGTGCCACGCGCGCCTCAAAGAGATGTCAGCAAGTGAAGGGGTCCGATAGGACCGATGCCTGCCGGGGTTGCGGGAAAGTCCGAAAGGGATACCGTGGCCCCTGGCAACGTACAGGCAACGGAAGGAACACGGGTGGGTTTTAGTCAGTAAGAGTCTGACACGCCCTCCCGCTCCACCCAGAGCGGGAGAAGTTATTTGATAATTTCCCACCCAAAAAAAAAAAAAAGAAAGGGATGTCTATATGACTTTATATCGCATCAGTTTTATTTAATTTAATCTGAATGTTTTGATTTTAATGTAAAAATTAAGTATAAAAATATCTTATAAAATTATCCATTACATAGTGTCTCGGAAACTCGGAAACCAGGACGTTTTTGACATGAAGACAGGGTCTTACCGGGTATTCCTCTAATGCCTGGAGTGCCGACCGAAGCTTGCATGTACTGGTACGGGTCGAAAGGTGGACCCTTGTCACCTCCAGCTGTAGCCGCCAGTTGAGCCAAGTATGCGTTCACCTAAACAAAAACATATTTATTTAGTAGGACGAAAATGGAGGCATATTTAAGAGTCATAACTTAGTATGTCTGAGTAGTATTATTTGCAGTTTTTTTTTTAGACCACTGTCTTTTGGTTTTTGCAATTATTAAGTATTCTATCTTATTTTTTCAAATAAACTTTGTACAAACGGTGGTTAGAAATAGTCACATAAATTTATTATTTTATTGTGCAAGAGAAGAAAGTCGTTGTGTATTTTGCCATTTTATTGAATTTTCATATGTTTAACTTATTATTTTTTCATTTGTTTTTTTTTCTCATTATGCTTCATAATGTCTGCAATGTTTTTTTAAATGATTTATATAAACCTGTAAATGAAGCTTGTCTTTCTAGAGTTTATTTTTACTTGACGTATTTTATTAGGTAATCGTAAAGTTTTATTTATTCACTCTTCAGTCTGTACTTAATTAACACTTACATCAGGCATCTGACCAGCGAGCCCAGGTATCCCAGGGGCTCCATTGACCCCGTTAACTCCGGGTGTTCCAGGGGAACCGGGTGGACCCTCATCTCCTGGCACGCCAGCGTACCCACGCACCGGAGTCTGCGGCTGCGCAGACACGCCGACGAATACTGGCCGTGTTGGAGCTGCAGAAATTAGATAGATAGAATCTACTATTAAGTGTACGACATTTACATTACAAAGACTTATAACTTTTTAAAGTTACATTAATGATGTCACAATGGGTCATCCTATACCTAAAAGCGATCTGACGCATAAGCGAATTAGTAACTTTATGTACTATATATATATATTATAGCTGGAGATAATTCTTCTCTTTGTGTTCAAAATAAAAATGAATGAATGATTTTTTTTCTCATATTTAAACCTGGGCGGCATATATGAAACGTCGGAAGCTAGTTTCCTATGGAGAAGAGCCGTGAAAAAACGACACGGTTACTGTTTTAAAAAATAATTAATTTTAACAATGTTTTCAAATTACTGCGGAGCTCGTGGCTAAGTAATAACAGCCGCTTGCCCCCGTTTGGTCCGTGGATGGGTGACCATCTTTACATACCGAAACTCCTCCGTGCTTCGGAAAGCACGTTAAGCTGTTGTCTTCGGCTGTCACTCATGGATCTTATACAGTCGTTACGTGTGGGTCGTCAGAAGCCCGAAAGTGTAACAACCAGTCTAACCCAGTTACTGGGTTGTGGAGGTCAGATAGGCAGTCGCTCCATGTAAAATACTGATATTCAGCTACATCCAGTTAGACTGGAAGCTGACCACAATATAGTTAGGAAAAGGCTCAGCAGATTGATTGATTTTTGATTGAATGTTTTCAAATTACAGTTTCAATAGGAATGGGAAGTGGAATAAGTATGTACTAGTACAACACCCCGCTGCCATCATTTCATGATAGCCGAGACTGCGGCCGCTATGTGGCCACGTGGCGTCCACCGCTCTTCTAGGACTTAAAGGGCTGCAACGTTCCCACTCTGTTATAGGGCTGCCCACGGAACAGATAAATAAGTGCCACGTTCGTCAACATAGCATAACATTAAACTGCCAAATGGCAAATTAAACTTGGGAGATGAGGACAGGATACTTGATTAACATAGGCAACATATTGTACCAGTAGTAAGACAAGCAGGCATGGTGGAGCAACTACTCGCCCGGCACGGCACTGACAGAGTGCAGTTGTCTCACTTCAAGTTGATGAAGATAAAATGAATTTACCAGTAGTAAGGCAAGTATGTCTAATGGAACAGTTAACTCGCCCTGCGTGGCAGTGGCAGAGTCCAGTTGTTTCGCTTCCAGTTGATGAAGATAAAGAGAACGTACTAAGATAAGCAAGTACAATGGAACAGTTGACTCACCCGGCGTAGCAGTGGCAGAGAGTGCAGTTGTCTCGCTTCCAGTTGATGAAGATAATGAGAACATACCAGTAGTATCTAAGACCAGCAGGTACAATGGAGCAGTTGACTCACCCGGCGCGTGGCACTGGCAGAAGGTGCAGTTGTGTCGCTTCCAGTTGATGAAGACAATGAGAACATACCAGTAGTATCTAAGGCAAACAGGTACAATGGAGCAGTCCACTCACTCGGCGCATGGCACTGGCACAGGGTGCAGTTGTCTCGCTTCCAGTTGATGAAGATAATGAGAACATACCAGTAGTATCTAAGGCAAACAGGGACCATGGAACAGTTGACTCACCCGACGTAGCAATGGTAGAGAGTACAGTTGTCTCGATTACAGTTGATGAAGATAATGAGAACATACCAGTAGTATCTAAGGCAAACAGGTACAATGGAACAGTTGATTCACCCGACGTAGCAATGGTAGAGAGTACAGTTGCTTCTCTTACAGTTGATGAAGATAAAAAGAACATACCAGTAGTATGGCAACCAGGCACTTGAGAACAGTTGACTAGCCCGGCGTGACAATGGCAGAGAGTGCAGTTGCTTCGCTTCCAGTTCTCTCCCTCAGACCACGTGCGACCGATGTCCACACACTTGGGGCTTGCTGGAACTGAAGACCATTTTTTAAACAATTATTAAAGTTTTTTTAAATTAATTAACTGCTTCCCGCGGCTTCACCCGTGTGGATGCTATTTATTTTTCTAAAATAAAAGTAGCTAACGTTACTTCACATATAACATTATCTATCTGCCAGTGAAAGTCCCGTCAAAATCGATCTAACCATTTCGGAGATTTGCCGGAACAAACAGACAGATCGAAAGAAAAAAAAAGTTTTATTTTATAAGTACCTTATATACTTCCTTATGCATTTGGTAAAAAGCTGTTATTTTGACATTAAAAACAGACGCTTCAATTTTATTTATTTGTATAGCTGTATAGAAGATGGTTAGTCAGCCTGCATCAGAGGCAAAGGACTCACCAAGACCTCCAACTATTCCGCGTGAACCATTGTTCATTAGTTTAGTCATTTAAAAGTAATGTAGAAAATGATTTACCTCTAGGCGTCGGTCTCTGGTATGTCGGTGTGCCTGTAACAAAGCTCAATATCACCACAAAATAACATAATATAAAACACTAAGCCAAGAAAAACTTCATTGAAGAAATAAAGAAACTTCGTAACAAGGAGCAAAGTCGCAAGCTAAGTAATAAACTCACTGCTGGCATGTTCGCGGAAATCCCTCTCGGCTATTGCTGGAACAAGATAAATTAAGATGTTTCACCGAATATTGGACACAATTTCTAAAAGACAGACGAACCCCCGAATCCACATTTTTATAGCTACAATACAGTTAAGAAATAAACAGCGCTCCACCTCGTTACCTACTCATAAATACGTCAATAAATAAAATGAAATTATAGTTTACTGTCACAGTTTAAAGATATGGAAATGACAAGAAAAACTAATTTATAAAGTGCTCATACTTAGTAAGTAGAGATTCTTTTTATAGATTTTTTTTAAGTTACAATCAATTTGATGACGAGTACGTAGAGTAAAATGAAACTCCAGAAGACCATTTCAATGGCAAAAACTTATATACCATTTTCGTCCTCCCCAAAGGGATTGTAGTCGTAGTCATCCGGATCCTGAGCTTGTGGCAGCTCCTGTATTATATCCTCGCGGAGGGGACCCTCAGCCAGCTCCTTGCAGGCAGCTGGCAGCACCAGCAGCGCCAACCAGGTGGCCTTCAACCACCGCATGACTACCTGAATGGGCAATGAAGGTGTAAAAAAAATTTCCGAAGAAATAAGTAGGTATAGCCGTTTAATTTGAAAAAAACCCGCCGCTGAAACTTTGGTGAAGTGAGCCGTGAATAGTTTCTCCAACCCTAGCTTCAGTTGGAATGACAGCTGACGTTATTGTCTCCCGTATGTAAAGAATGAAAAGTATGCAATCTTTGTATGAATGCTGTAAAAAGGTCTATGCAACGGGATTGTGTTAAAATGCGCGGTTAATCTATTTAGGGGACTATTAGGATTGAATAAACTCGTAAAAGAAAATCAAAATCGAATCTAGATCAAACTAATTGATCATACACAAGTGTTCACATCAAAGCATTTACAAATCAGTCCAGTTAATTCAAGAAACAAAATTCAGAATGAAAATGGCCAATAAAATGTTTATTGGACGCTATTAACTGGAATTCCTATCAATCAACAACGCCGTGTCGAAAATCTAGTGAGTATTGCGTACCTACATTAAATTATTCAAACTATAGATCTTCATAACGGCAATGTAAATCAATGTTGACGATACATTAGCGTCATAGAGCGTCCAAGGCTAGCAAACCAGGTCGTCGACTCGGCCAGTCGGCTCATTCCTCAATTATCTAAAGATGTCATGAGCAAGTAGCGGCCGCTCCAGTAACCTTTCTAACAAACACATATGTCTTTAAGGAGATGACAACCAGCAATTGGCAACTATAATAATTAATTTTAGCGACCGACTCAGTGTCTGAACCAATTTGTTTATTAAACAGAATAGACTATGATTATTTTTTTCTAATGGTTCCACTTTCGTTTATTGAGATTTTAGCATTTTAATTAACAACTTGATTATTTTGATGAATCGCTAAGGGTCATAGTGTCGCTTAACACTTTTTAATTAAGTATAGTGGCGTGCTGGGGCTCCAGAACTCTCTTCTGGCGCCAGCTTTGCGAAGTCTTTTTGGGTAGTATTTCTAACTATTTGGAATTTGAACTCATAAATAACATATGGAAGTAACGCACCTTCACATATTTGTACTACCGAACAACATTTTTGGTTACCACTTTCACTGGCCGCGTAGCGAGCAGAACAGTTAAACAATCGCCAAACCATATATGGCTAGGTATTCATTGGTATATACTGGTCAGAGAAAGGGTTATCATTGATATCCCTGTCGATTTCATAGATTTTCGTGCAAATTTATACTACGGATTATCACGTAATGACTTTTACTATCTGCCTATTTATTTTCCCGACTGGGTCCACAATGATCATCAGTTTGTATAACCACCTAAGTTCACATTGTGGAATGTAAATAAATAGGTTGTAATTGAGTATTGAATATCTACACCGCCAACCAATAAACAAACTTTTACAAATTCAAAATTGTTTCTTGAAACTTTCAGTACCTACCTATTTAATATGGTCAAATTCAAGTTCATTTATTAATTTTGTGCACATAGGTTAAAATTATACAGATGTGTATATACAACAAAAAAATAAACGTTGGTCCATACTATGTCCCGCCAGAAGGCATACGGAATAACTTAGGTAATCGAATGTCACATTAACAAAATATAAACAAAAAATATTAAAAATATAATCATTATAATCAAAATATAATATAAAATAAAGTCAATAGATAAGTAGATGTCACAATTTCATGCCAAACACGAACAGTTAATTTATTGAAATATTATTAGATTATCTAATAATATTTCAATAAATTAAGATGGCATAAACATTTTTTTTTTAAATAGTATTATTTAGTCACAATTTCGTATACAATAATAAATGAAATAAAAAATGTCAATATAGAATATCTTTATCTTAGGGGAGCAACATTTTCATTATTCAGATAGTTATAAAATAGCAACCTCAGAAAAGAATTAAAACGGATTTGGAATGAAGCTGAAATGAGCTATCGATTTATTTACAGGAAACATTTCAAGAACGATTTCTCTACTCAAGACAATTTTCTTTGTATAGCGATGGGGACGAATACTTCCTAAGTGTCCTTTTGTTTTTATTTGTATAATTAGTTAACATGTTCAGTGCCGGGAGCCCTCCTGGAGGCTTTACCTAGTCGCATATGGGATGCCGGGAGTCATCGCGGAGGGCTCATTTTAAACGTAGATTTTTCTTAGCGAATACAACATTATAAACTTTGAGAACAAAATCTGATGTATATTTTAACAAGATTTATTATTATATGCGTTGGTTTTAAAATCCAATTTTTTTTTACGTTTTTTCTTCGCGGTTTAAAATATTCACAAAAAAATTAAAAAGTTGGAATCTACGTATAGCGACAAAACCCCCTAAAAACAATATTTTACTTAGTTTTGCAGTGTTGTGTGACACGGTGTAAGACCTTATGCCGTTGACCATCCGCAATGGTTAACTTTAGCGCAAACGTAAAGACGGCAACCCTCCCGGAGGGTTCACTTCCAATATGTATAGCGGCATGGCGTATGAGTTCTATGAAAAGTGAGTGGAGTCGAAAGTGTTAATTAGTCATTTACTTTAGTACTCAGTGTAAATAATTAATCGTGTTAAATATTGTAAAAGATATTATTCTATTGAATTTTTGTTTTTGCGTCAAGCATAATTCGATTAACAATTTATTAAAATAAAAATATAATATCCTAACCTAAAAAAAAGACATACTGAAATTCATGAAACTTGTAGTAACTTTCATGGATTTCAGTATGTCTTTTTTTTTCTACACGATGCTTTTCTATTTAAGTTAATGTACTTATTACTTATAAGCTACGTGATAGGCAACATAACAATGTTTGTTTAAGTATATTCCATCGCCAACAGATGCAAATGGGTGCAAACATTGCAAGCATTGAGGGGCGATATCCTCGTAATGGTACATATTGTGGAAACTATCCGCCACAGGGTGTGTGCTTTTGTGGATTGTTTATTAAAAAGATTCGTTTGTATACACGTTAACCTTTTTGATAAGTTTGTGTTACGATCCGAGTCCCATATACCTATATTTCATCGTTAACTAGGAAAAGATTTTTCTTGCGTACCCAGTCAGTAACCTACTTAATTTCCAACTACAAAAATCGATTGTTAACTTTTTGTTGAAAATTTATTTAACCGTATCAGAATAACCGCCAGAACAGATGGCCGATGGGGCCGATGGGGCTGAAAGGTTCTAGAGTGGCGACCGCGTACCGCAAGGCGTAGCGTTGGAAGGCCTAGATGGACCGATGACTGTGTGAAGGCCGTAGGAAACCGCTAGATGCGGGAAGCACAGAATCGGTCGAAGTGGCGGTGCTTGGGGAAGGTCCATGTCCAGCAATGGACGTCTTTCGGCTGAAATGATGAGGATATCCGCCACAAACTAGAAGATTTCTTATTCATATCTTAATTGTTGCTAACTACAGAAACACCCGGGCTATAAGGTTCTTGCGTTGAACCTGAGGGCCTCGACAAAAAGCGATTGGCTTTTCGTACAGAAATACGAAACAACGACTTTCAAAATTACTGACATAAGCTTGTCGGATAGCTTTTGTCAATCATAGATCATCAATATCGCTGATAGAATATCACCATGTCTTTTTCATACGGTGTCGGTACTGTTGGTTATAGTCCGATATTTAGACGAAATACACCATTATAACCTGACGAAAATTCTAATCGACCAAAGAGCCGATTTCCCCTGGCAGTTCCTCCTGTTCAAAGTGTCGTTATGTGACATAATAACATAGCAAGTCGAAACTTTACGGCGCCGCTAGGAGTTGAAGAGCCGGCTTAGATGCAAGACACTTTTGTTGCGATCTAAATACAATTATGTATATAATCTCTTTCAAAGCACAAAGTTTAGACCGCATGCGACTGTGTCACTTATAAAATTAATTTTCAGTCGAAGCCTTTTGAATATTAAACTACTGAACGATTAATTATAGATAGACCCCATTTTTGTACTAGCAAATCTAAAATCAGAAACTATAATATGGCAGCAGATACTTCCTCGGCCATAATAAGGCAATTTGTGAGAAGACTTATACCCTAGTTTCCATTTCTTATTGTCAAGGTGGTGGGTGGTCTTCTCATTAATAATTCGTCTTTAGTTTAAGTTACTAACAAGTGTTTTAAGTGCAAAACTGTTACTAACAATTTATGGATCTCTTAGTTGTCCGAATTAAAATGATTTTATTTATTTATTTATAAACAGGCAAAACTACTAAAATAGTATCACGTACACTTGGAAAATTCACCCTGTAGATATACCTACACTACTTATTTGTAGCTAGAAACTGGACAATATAATAGATGAAATCAAAATAGCCTAAACACAAAATAATTATGCAAAAACAGTGAAACAAAACATACCTATGTTGTTCTTGAGATAGATAAGGGTTGCGCGGCCCGCCCGCGCCTCCACGAATGAGCTGCCTCTCGCGGGGATACCAATAAATATGCGCCCACGCATGACCCGTGAGCACCGCCATCTAGGAGCACAGGGAGCGACAACAATTGGTGAATTTAACCTGCTGATTTTTAATATAGTAAGGGTTTAAAGAGAAGATAAGTTTGTTACCACCATCGTAAACAGTGAAATAGTTGCAAAGCAAGGAAAAAAGGAAAAACGAAAAAGGCAAAGGTAAAACCTATTTAATAAACAGTTTAAAGAATTTGCATTGGATAGAATACGGTGAAGGTTGCTACCAGTACACCGACAAGACCCTTCCCTCAGCACTTACTTACTATTACTAGGAGGGTTTCAAAGGTACAGACGCCAGCAGGTCAACCTACCCGAAACTGTAAAATTTTCCCAATCAAATTTGAACCTTATGCTTTAGTAATAAAGTTGAAAAACTATTAAAGACATTTGACAGATTGTAGTAGGTTGATGTGCTGGCATCTGTACTTACGCGATGGGTCTAATTTTAAAATTTAGACATGTTTGAGAGAAGAGCGTTTATTCTGAAAGTTGGCAACGTCGCAAATAGATGTCAAATATTTCGCTGTTTTGATTAATTTTACAATATTACTGTATGGAAATATGAAATATGGCTAACCAGTGAACTAGAATATTAATAATGAATTGCAATTATAACACTAAATTTAATGTTGAAACAGTTTTAGGTGTAAAAAAAGCATTTGGAAAGTTTCCAAATACTGTTTTTACATCTAAAACTAAATATTTGATGTTACGAATTTCATATTTCCATACAGTAATATTGCCAAATTAATCAAAACAGGTAAATATTTGACAGCTATTTGCGACGTCGCCAACTTTTAGGATAAACGCTTTTAACATTTCATAGTTGCCAGATTTCTAAGCCCTTTACTTTGAAGTTCTATTTGAATACCCCAAAGAGCACGAACGATAAATTCTCCACATTACTGATTGATCTATTTAATAAACTCAAAGCATATTTCCTTTATTTTTCCCAGTTTTATCTACTCTTAGAACAAAGCAAATCGTTCGCTGAGCATGATAGTCACGCGCGGTATGAGCTTTATTCTCGAAAGTCACTAATAACGATATACTATTAGAGCTTAGTCGTTGGACTGTTTTAGGTAATTCTTTTCAATGTGTTACTTGTGGTACGATAAGTTTGTTCGTTAGCTTAAGGCGAAAGCGTCAAGGTAGCCCGCGAAATTCAAATTTTCTTACGTTTTTTGTGTTTTTGACCGCGAATCATATTTTAATCAACATACAACCAGACACTGACCTGCAAATTACAAAAAACGAAAGAAAATTTAAATTTCGCGGGCTATCTTAGCGCATCCCCCTTAACAACACAGTACAACAATCAATCAATTTGCACAATATATATCTGTTGAGACCGTTACTCTCAACATCGCCGCGCGCTGGCGGCAGTGAACGAGGGGTGCGGGGACAGCGGCGAGTCAGCCGGCCGCACGACGGAAGGCGGGCCCCCGCGCCACATCAGTCAGCTGTTGCACACCTCCACGCACGGCTGCGTTTACGCGTTTTTTATTATTCTACATTTCTTATTTCCTTACTACTTTATAACCGACCCGTTGTAATTCATATTATTCCTTATTATACATGTTATACAGTCCACTCATTTTTATTTGCTCCACTACGACCTATCGTCGCGATCATTGGTCCTTCGAGCCGGACATAACATCTTTTCTGACAATGGTACAACCTTTGTCGGTGCTTTCAATGAGTTGGCCAGGCTGCTTTCGCAAGATTTAAATTTAAAAAATATCGACCCTGGCATAAACTTTTCTTTTATACCGGCATATACTCCACATTTCGGAGGCCTATGGGAGTCTGCAGTCAAATCCACCAAGCATCATCTACGACGCATTTTGGGTTTAACAAACCTAACCTTTGAGGAGATGGCTACCTGTTTAATTCAAGTTGAGGCTATCTTGAACTCAAGGCCTTTAACTACACTGTCCAACGACCCTTCTGACCTCGCTCCTTTAACCCCGGCACACTTCCTTATTGGTCGTTCTCTGATAATGCTGCCTCATCCACAGATCCAGAACGCCAACGTCAACAGCCTCCAAAGATTTCGCCGTATTGAATATTTGAAGCAACACTTCTGGGCTCGTTTCTCCCATGAATATGTTCTGTGGCTACAGGAGAGAACGAAATGGCGCCGGTCGTCTGGGAGCTCAAGCAAGGAACATTAGTCGTCATAAAGGACAAAAACTTAATACCTCTTATGTGGCTTTTAGGACGCATCACACATGTTCTCCCAGGCGGAGATGGCGTCGCGAGGGTCGCCGACATTCTCACAAGAAGGGGTGTCATCCGACGCGCCTTTAACACCATCTGCCCGCTGCCGGTCACATCTGTTGAAGACTCTTCAACGGGGGGAGTATGTTGAGACCGTTACTCTCAACATCGCCGCGCGCTGGCGGCAGTGAACGAGGGGTGCGGGGACAGCGGCGAGTCAGCCGGCCGCACGACGGAAGGCGGGCCCCCGCGCCACATCAGTCAGCTGTTGCACACCTCCACGCACGGCTGCGTTTACGCGTTTTTTATTATTCTACATTTCTTATTTCCTTACTACTTTATAACCGACCCGTTGTAATTCATATTATTCCTTATTATACATGTTATACAGTCCACTCATTTTTATTTGCTCCACTCCACACAAGCATATTCTATTTATTTATATATATGTACCTAACCAAGAAAAATATGAGTTCATTTAAAATTGATCAATACATGATGTTCAACAAATACATGATGACATTCTATATGCTGCACCGGTTGACGTCATCACGTCAACGCCGGCTGTCGCTGAAAACCAGCGCTGGGGCTCTGTCTCGCATTGGGTCGCAGCAATGGTCGCTGAGCGATGGCCGTTTTGCGTGGATGTGACGCATATTTTCCCCCAATTTGTTATTTTCGTGTTTTTTCTCGTGTTTTTTTCTTGCGTCATATTTACAGCAAATAAACGTATTTTCTTTCTTTCTTTCCTTTCTTTCAAATAAATTCAAGCCCATATAAGGTTGACCAAAGACCTAGAGGAAGTTGCGGGCAGCGCGGGAACCGTCAATGTGGCTATTCTGGGAGGAGTTCATGTCCAGTAGAGGACATAGGTATCTTGGCGGAAATGATGGTCATGATGCTGCAGGTGACTATAGCTATAACACTAGTTTAAACTGTGGTTGTCGGTGTGTAATCAAGTTTTTACGTTATGCAAATGGTGCAGGAGAACTATTCTACCTTTTACTGAAGGTATGTAGGTTGAAGGTATTGTGTAACCTCAATGAGGATTGACATCGACACGCTAAGAAGAAGAAACATGAGCAATTAACAGGGAACAAATAACATCATATTTCATTATCCCTCAAATTCTAATCTAACATTATGACTTTCCATTGCATTGTATTAAAAGACCATCAAGGAATATTTAAAACCACCATTTTAAAATGAAATAAAAATGTTGCTCGCCCCTATTTTCAGTAAATAACTAGGCCGCGAACTAATGTGTATTTAGTGTGGTGTATACTGTCGCGATCACTAACGCACCAATACTAAAAGCAAACGACCGCTTTTTAATTGTACAGGTCAACGGCGCGCGCGCCGATTTTTATTGCTAAGCGCCATTAGATTGACGACGGACGCTCTTGTGAAAAAGCTCTGACATTAGAACATGATGGGGTACCTACTGTTGGTAAGGAGACAGTAAAGTACCAAAACTATTACATTGAAAAAAAAGTACCGGTTTCATACATAATATTCAGTGAGCATAACAGCAGAGTTTTTGTTATGCTATAAGTTGTTTATCTCCATGAGTAGGTACTTGCAGGGGGTGCAAGGTAGATATATAACAAATTAAGTGAATTGGCAAACTGCTAATTAGTTTGTCTAATCAATGCTTAATAATCAAGGGGTTCAGAGTTTCAGTCAATGACAGTAATACAGTATTTACATTTTTAACACTTTATTTTCAAGCAAAAGTTACAACATTATAGATACAATCATATTAATTATAATATTACAAATAAACATAAATAAAACATAGTAACGGTAACATAGGTTAGTAAGAAAATATAAAAAAGACGAATATAAAAAAAAAATCGAGTGTTTATCGGGTGAATCAAATTGTTGGTGATGCTTCATCAGCTCATATTGTTTCTGAAGTTGCATCGTCATCTCAGGCAAGGTTACCAAGCTGCTATAACTCACGTGATGCGTTCATACTCATTGTGCAAGCTGCCGTTGTGGCCCCAAACACGGACACGGTGGAGGTCTGCCCGGCTTGGGCAGGGCATCGCCGTATCCTCGTGGAGGCGATCGGTGGTCAGGCCTTCGTGTTCAGGTGTTAGGTGTTTCAGGTATCTTCTCTATGTGTCCTTATTCTATGTAATTTTTCAGATCTGATGACTTCTTAAACTTCCGCTCAAGTTGCAAGAATCTTTGTTTGGCTATCTTCTTTGTTTTTCCTTCAGGTGTTTGTAACTTTGTACTTATGCTCATTTCATTTAGTTGTAGACTGTAAGTTTTGAAAGGTAATTTGACTATATACCTTCCTTCCACATTTCTAGTTGTTGTTTTCTCGTAGATATCTTCACAGATCAATATCTTCTTTTGTTAAATGTCCTTGTCAATCTCTATTTCCCATATCGATTTCAACATTTCGTCTACGTCAACTTGGTGATGCATCACAAGGTAGGTATAGTTTTGTGGTTTTTCATAGATATCCAACCCTGGTTTGTTTTTTGTGCAGTTGGAGTACCTGGTGGACATTTTATTAAATCTGGCTATATAATCTATACGTATTCCTTGACTCTTAATAGCAGATCTACAGAACCAGGTGTTAAGTAACTCGGATCAGCCAAGTTAAGCCCGTCGATGTGAGCCCATGATTGATTAACAATTGTTTTGGTGGGTATCTTAGTGGTCAGTTGTTTCGACGTCACGTAGGCTTGGATCGGTAAACTATAGTTATGGTCCCACTGTGATCTGATATTAAGCTTGTGATATTAAGCTGTACCACGTGTTTGATCTCTGTTCTCAAAGATCCCAAGGTGCGGAATTTGGACTCCATGAAAATCTTTAATTCACTCCAAGTAGGCAATGTTTCGCTGTCTTCCTTATAGGCATATTCTTCCCAGCCTTTATGTGTCTCTGAGTCAAACTTCTGAACGAGCAGAAATATTATTGCATGGTCCCAAGAGACCGTAGTTAATTATTAATTTTTCATGTTATTTAGGCATTCTGTAGTAGTATCTAACAAGCCTTTTAATTGGACGGCTGATTGCGAAATCATCTTCCTCTGGTAAAATAATCTTTTCATGATGCTGTTTAATATTATGCGTGTATTACCTACCATACCTCTTATTCAAAACATTCCATGCAGTTGCGTAATTACTGGATGTCACTTGTATATGGGTCAATAACGCCTCAGCTTCTCCACTCACACTTGTTTTTAAATAATGTAATATCTGTACATCACTGGGGTTACCATTTTCGTGCACCAAAGAAGTACAATAAATCTTTGAAAGTCGGCCATCCTTCATAATTTCCATTAAACTTAGGTAATTCAATATTTGGTAAATGCACTATATTTTGCGATGCATATGTTACATTCATACTTGAATTTCTCGAATCCATCGATGCTGATTCCGCTAACGACGTAAGCATATTTTTCAAATCATCTTGTAATGAGCTGTATAATTCTTTCTATACAAAGAATTCTTTGTTCAAAAAGTATAGCAAAATTTATTTTTGTTCTTTGGGTGGTATCTTTACGAACCCGTCATGTGCGTTCTTGAATGACATCCAATAATTTTCACACGTTTTTCTATATAACCTTTTGTCAGTCCTCCCTTCGGACACATTTTTTCAAGTTTGTTTGCATTTTTTGAAGTAAATTAGCACCATCTTCCAAGACCGCGAGCAAAACGAACGGAAATCTTCAGTCAAATTGTTCGTAAAACTTGATAATCTTCCGTAGTAAGCGCTAAATCTCAAATCGTTTATTGCAATCCATAATGTACAATTACAGGTGGTAAATAAAAGAAATTTTAATAGAAACAATTATGGACCCTGCCGACAGGGTCCATAATTATAAATCATAAATTTGCGTGCCCGAGCACAGCAAATTTTAAATAGGTAGGGAAAGGAAGAGCGCTTTATTAATTTTCCTTATTATTAATTTAGAATTATTTTATATCCTATTACCCTATGTACTTATATTTCCATTCATTCACTTATTCTATTAATATTTTATATGCAGGTCTATCTATTCATATATTATTTATTTAATTATATTTAGTATTGCTTATTTCTTTACTCGCTTAAAAATTATTCATTTTTTATGTCTTTGACATTTCTCGGGACCCTAGGGTCCCGGGCCTTTGAAAGGCGTACGAGGGGCCGAAGCCAACTCACAGAGGCCCGTTAGACGTGTTTAATGAAACGAGGCACCAACCGACGATTATCCCTGTACGCACTATGCTAGTGCACCCAAGGACAACCCCCGGTTGGTGCAGGACTATTGCAAGATATGAAAACAAAGATATTGGATTATGGATTTGGGTGGCTAAGTGAACTGGTTATCTAGAACTATGGAAAGACTATGGCCCCTGCCTGACCAATATTTTTTATAAAATACACAGGTAAAATAGTAGGGGGTGACTTGCACACTCAATAATGGGCCCCCGAAAACGGCCGCTAGCACAAAGTGTCGTAGCGACAAGGAGGCAACATGTCCTGAGGTGCTTATAAGGAATGGAGCGGTATTCCACGGCTATCAGGACAATCCCGGAAGTACGGTCAAGATCCCTACAAGCATCTTACTGGAAAACTTCCTTCCTCCGAGCTCGTTTGCTCCTGCAAATCTCCACTCAAGCCGGCCAATAAAGGCAAGAAAGAGGTGGGAGCTCTGTTCCTCATCAGTTTTCACTCCAGCCGGCCAATAAAGGCAAGCCAGAGGTGAGAAACAAGACTTCTCCCGGGAGATAGGGTTCGTGGGGTCGCTACTGCCCAACAGCTCGCCACATGCTGCCCTGCGGGTTTCTGTATCTTTCTTGGTCTGGCTCTTCATCCTAGACCTCTTCCGGCAAAGTAAACTCTACCGGCACAGATCTAGAGTTTGGAGCGCGCAAGGTGGGGCTTGCGCACGACGTCAACGTAGAGATACGGCGGTGGGGAATATTAATGTAGTATAAATAATTATTAAGTTATAATTTATTTATGTTATTTTACTTATTAAAATAAATCTGTTATTCATAGTTATGTATTATTATTATTAAGTTGCTAATTACTGAGTTGCAAACATATTCATAACTATCCATTAGAACGAGGTGTTTTTTCTATGAATCCTTATCGCTGTGGAATGCGGTTATTTTGTTCAAGCGTCCAGATGTTTACCGCCCCGTAGTTGCTACGTTCGGCTCGAATATGACCATAACTATGTTGATTATGATAAGGTTCACTTTGGGATGGGTATGGGATTTTAGTAAGAAAAGACGTGTGTCTGACTACAGGTGTATTGAGCGACTAAGAAATGTCTATTAAATATATCTATACGACATATACATAGCTATTGCTAAGTAGGTATGAGCATTGATCGCGATACGTCACAAACAAAAAAATTAAAAGTCATTTATTCAAACTAGGCCGAGGATCAGCACTTTTGGAACATAAGACAGACCCCAAAAACGCTCGCCCTTCACCACTTCCTAGTATCGGACGTATTTTCATGAAACTTTCACAATCTAAAAGACAATTTAACTATCCAAATTTTAGTTTACGGCTTTTATTTTTATTGTGTTTGATCAAATCAAGGTGTGGTTGGTTTTCGAATAAACTTGGTTCGCGTTGAAGCGGGGGGGCTCGCGCGGCCGGGGCGACGGGCGGCAGTACATCGCCGACCACTGTCACGGGTAGACGCTAACGCTCGAAGCAATTTTATTCACTATTACGTTTCGTTCTAAAAATGGCTGGTAAATCCAAATTATTGAAAAAGAAACGCCTTATACTGGAAAAAAATAGATTACTGCGGTAAGTAACGTACTTTAATCGAAATAAAATGATCTATCTCTATCGAAAGTTTAAATTAGTGTATGGTACCTAAATAAATTTATGACTTAATTGTAGTAAACATACTTTTATTTAATTTAAATTATTGTTTTATTTATGTTCTAGGAGAATATCAAAAGACAAAAACTCCCGAGTCGTAAATGCAGAGACGAGGTGAGTATTCTTATATAAATAAATGTAACCACACTACATCGTTGTAGGGACAGTCCGGATAAGAGTTTCAAAATATGCTTGAATGCTATTATTGAAATAGTTTTGGGGTATTGTTCTTTGTTCGTAAGTAGTATGACCTCGACTGCGGACATGTAATTTTTTGCGTCTGTTTTGCGTACTTACAGTACATTGTGCACAATTACTATCTCCCATGCCTTTACTTTTATGCTGGTGGTGCCTTTTCTTACCTAAATTTAAATACATTTATGTTGTAGCTCTGGCTGTATAGAACAGGAGAAACCGGAACCTCCGCATATTCAAAATAAAAAAGGAGGACATTATTGCTGACAAGTAAATACATACCTACCTACTTAAATTATTCCGATTTTAGTATACCACTCAAGGCAATGGCCTTGAGTGGTTAGCTTGCGTGTTCTATGTTGGGCTCACGCAACGACTCGTGTACTTACGTCCAGCCAGTAATACGCCCCGCCCATCAAGGACCGCTGCCCCAAATTAGAAGCATTATTATTAATTTATTATACATGAAACAAAAGGTACTGGAATAAAACACGTATACTAAAAGATAAATAATTAAATTATCTTTAAAATGGTGAAGGTTCAGAAAAAAACGCTTAATAGTTTTTGCGTGATTCTGCGTTTTTTATCCGCGTTAGACATAACTTTACAAATTATACATAAGTAATAGAAACATAACACACAGATAACGCTCATATTCACAGTTTAAGTTATTAAAAAAATGTTCTAATTTAACATATATTTTTTCCAAATCATTGACACTACTCGTTAAGACGTGATCTTGAACCGACTAATAATGATTTTATAATGAAACAAAATTATTAAAAGTTGGTTATCGTCGCCTTAATATAAAGAGTCCATAATACTTCGGCTCAAATTCACTGCTTATCTCGCTCGCACGATACTGCTGGCGGACTAAGGGTCGGTATATATCTGACGGAAAATGCGTCGCGTATTATCGGTCGCGTAACGCCAGAACAGACAAATATATAATAAAACATTCAACCTTACACTCAACCGATGATGCGTTAGTGCGTCGACCATACCATCGAAATGACGCCCGACGCATTTTCCGTCAGATGTGTACCGACCCTAAGTGAGTGTGAGACTGAGCGGTGGGGAGAAGGCTTCAAGGTGCCAATAGTTTAGGTAATTTCTTTGTACGGCGACAATAAAAGTAATTAGAAAAAAAATAAAAAAACATAGCTGCTTTATAGTTAGTTCAGTTATTGGGTTCAGGTAACTTTTTTTTTCTGTCGATATAATTTTATGGATTCGTGTTTTCGCCAAACATAGTAATTAACATTAATCCTCAACTTTACCATATATTTATTTGAAAATTAATGCTGCAGTACTTTCGACATAATGGAGTATCATGCTAAGAAAAAAAAAAAACTTTTTTTTTAATTTATCTTAAATTAAAAAAAAAATGTTTTTTTTTTTATCTGAACTTAATGATCTGAACTTAATCTAACTGTGCATCCGAATAGGTTAACAACAGTGACAGGCAGAGAATAGATGCTATCTCTTTCTGTTACAATAATTCAGAAGAGAAAAGAGCTTGTTCCAAACTGTTACAGGTAATTTTCGTTTTTATCTCTTTCTAACAAAGTAAACATCCATAAGCTAGATAGAGAAGAGCTTGTTATATTACACAGATACACACACCAGTTACGGCAATATCGGCATTTTTTTGGAAATAGACGAAACAGGCAGGAACTGTTTTTTCGGTTTTGAGATTTCTGTTCCATGTTCGATTTTTTTTCGATAAATACGCCTCACTCCTACACTAAATTGGCATTTTTATTATGAAGAACACCAGAGTACCATTTTTAACCAAAGACTCCAAATAATATCTATGCCTGACACAGACCGTGGTCCGTACTCGACCACCTTGCCATGATCTCTGTTGACGATGCGAGCCATGTCCTTAGCACAGCTGCTGGTCATGTTTGCTTCCACGACGGTCACGGTGAGAACGGAGGCGTCTCTGATTCAGTTGGTATAACTGAGGACGGGGATCCTGTTCGGTATCTTGCTGTCTACGATTGACATTGTAGCAGTTAGAGAAGCCGCGAATGCCTTCTTCGAATACAACCTTACCTTCGCCCCAGTAGTCAACATGTTGAATCAGATCGCTGAGGGAAGCAGGTATCTTCACCAAGTCGTACTCTCCAAGATAAAGAATTTCGGAGTAGGGAAACCGCTAGTCGATGTTGATAATGTAGTTTGGTCGATCGGCAAACTTCCAAGACAGTAATGGAACGCATTTTGAACTTCAGTGCGTAGATTAGTCCATAAACAATGAAACATTACAAAACCAACTAGAAAGTAAAAAACAAGTTGTACTCGTATTAGTTAATCTGTATATATGTCGTGGCCAGGTCTTAGAATTGATCATTTCATGAAATGGCCAGCTAACATTGGCCATATCGTTTAAACGTCAACGTTTAATGATATGTCCGTCGATGTTTGGCCATATCATTAGTGTAGGGTATCCATGGTATAAGGTGTTTTAAAATAGCCAAGTAACTGCAACCAACATGAAAGTAGCGCTCGCCGTTCGCTGCCGCGGCACCGCTCGCGTCGCTCGCTCGGCTCGCGCGCGGTTTGTCACAGTTCTAACCTAACCTAAACCATTTGGTCGGGGTGCCACATAAGCTGCGTATTTTTATTATTTTTTTGAGTTCTTTGTTGCACGCCGCGGCAGCGGCCGGCTAGCGCTACTTCCAAGTTGATCGCTTTCCATAATATCATATTTCGAAACCCAATAAAAGTCCATCGACTTTTTTTGCGTTGTGAATTCGTGATATGCCGCTGCCATGATGCACAACAAAAACAAAGCGACATCAACGCCCCTACCGGTGAATAATCTAACTATTTTACGATATGATTACTAATGTTTGGCCACATCATGAAATAGTCGTGCGTTTAAAACTGTTCATATCGTAAAACGTTAAGTATTCAATCATCTGGCCAGGCCACATCATGATGTGACCAGTGGTCGATGTTCATTTAATGAAATGATCAATTTTAAGATTTGGGCACGACATACACAAAGCGAAAGGTCACTCATTTACCCGCTGACTAAGCAGTTAAATAAAATTGTCATTGCTGTCGGGGGACCGTCGCACCATGGAAAATGTTTCAGATCAAAAATCGATAACTTCTTTATTTTTCAAGACAGACGCTTGAATTTTTGTATGTGCATAGAGTATTAAATAAGGCTTTTGATAAAGTTCAGACGCTATCATTTTATTAAAGTATAAATATTAAAAAAAACAGTCTTTATTTATTTCCTTAAAGACAACACTATTTATATTGTGAATAAAAATGTATAATTACATTAGTTTATTCTAAAACAATAGTAATATAGCTCTTTAGTATTTAGATAAGTAATTAAAATTATGGTTACCAATATTTATCTCATAAAACATTTAAAGTTACGAAATTTCTAAGTAAAATAATTAATACTATAAAAATATCTAATAATATGTATCTTAATATGAAGCATAATGTACACTTGTTTAGTTATATTTGGTGAACTTCGGGATCCAAAATGAGTTCGTTCACTTTTAAAAGATCTAGGGTATCTTCATCAAGTGACATCACACTTCTGCTAAATGTTTTTCTAAGACTGGAAATGTATGGATCTGATGTGTAGAGAAGAGTTTGAAATACATCCTCATTTGTAACCGTACGAGAGCACTTCCTGGCATGATGTAGCCGATTTTTTTTATAATCCTTATTGCGGGATTCTTGCGCATCTTCTGAAAGTTGTCCATTAGGAAGCACAGCAAAATGTTTAATGATACTTTCACCATGAATTTAAATTTTATGTACTGAAGATGGCATGTAGTACCTACCAATCATAATTGTTCACATAGATTCTGGCAGTTTTCATGGCATAATTGCCAAATTTTTCAGCATTTACCATTATACCAGATGAAAGAGTTTGTAAAATGATGTAAAGCTGTTTAATCAAATTTATATCCACTCCTGTGATTTCAGCAGAACATTCTGCATTGTAAAAAAATCTTCTAGCAGTATTACCGTCATTGGTATTTATTACCACTTACTTGTCGTGGTTTGTCGATGATCAATCCTAGCTCCTCATGAAAACGTTGTTGAACTACAGTTTTCTTTTCTAGCTTTTGTCGCTTCTTTTCTTCACTTGTGGCTGACCATGTTTGAAAAGAGGTTGTAGGAAATATGTAATATCATTTCCATACAACGAATCCAGGCATGCAATGTAGAAAGTGATATGAATTGTCATTTGCAGGCCTAGCAGTCACTTTAGTCAGATCATTCATTTGCCGTGGAGTAGCTCCACAAATTGTACATGTAGAACCAGCAGGTGTATCCGTTAATACTTGAGCTACTTTGCCATCTATCATTGTCAGAAAGAGTTCGTGATTCACATTCACTCCTTAGCCTTCTTTATTAATCAATGATAGATCCAAGGAAATGATTTGGTTTATTTCATCGACAAAAGCTTTAGTTTGTTCAGGAGTTTCTTTGCAAAATTCTATTGTTATAGGTCGACAAAAACGGACTGAAGAAGGCACTGGATTTTGCCAGACAATATCGCCCGTTAGCTCATTGATTAATTTGATAAGCACTAAAGATGTAATAAACAAATTTGCGTCGGAAATCAGATCAGACTCCTCTGGAAGTTTTTGTTGGTACTGACTCTGACCAGATGAACCATCACATCCCCATTTACTGAACACAATTTAAATTTAAAAATAAAATTTATCAAAAACTAAGAACAGTATAAATCTTAGAAATGATGTAGAAATCCTAGCTGCAGTGTGGTCCAATAAATATTGAAGATTCAGTATTTTTGCATGTGTATTTGTAAATTCTATTGCTGAAGATGGTGGATAACATCTCTGTTTGGCTTCTTGTATTTTATAATATGGTGGAAATATAAAACAGTTTCGCTCGTTAGTTAAATTCCTTAAAGAAGTATATTGTGCATTCGTTAAATCTAAATCAATGAAAACACTTAATGCCTCTTGATCCGTTAGCATTGTAATCTGGCTTGCATTATCTAAGAGATTAAAATATAAAGACTTTGTATCACTATCAGCAAGCCCCGTTTTTCCACGAGATTTGCTTCTATTCCTTCTCCTATTGAACGTAGTCCCTGAAAAAAGGCATTGTAGATGTATTCAAAGCCATATTCACTAAGCAGCGCATTTTTTTTTCTTTTTTTGGTTGATTCTGACAAGTCCCCATAAGAGACACAGGGTATTCCACGTTTCCCAGAAGAAGTAGATGGAGTCAAATCAGGCGCTACTTCATCCGAGTTTGGTAACCATACCAAATATTCTGAATCCAACCAATTGCTGTACTTTTTTAAAAAAGAATCCTTTTTCCTCGACGCTTCTGCCCATCGTCTATTAAAGATGGGAATAAGATTCCTTTGAATATCATTCATAATAAAACAGATGTTGTCTTCAGAAAAATGAAGGTCTCTTTTAAAACTGTTGTTAAAGCTAAGTTTTTTTCCTCCTTCGATGTATGGAAGTAATAATTCACGCTTAGAATACTTAAAAGTTGTAGTCATTTTGAAATTCAGCGAAGATACGAAACAGTCAAACGTCTGTTTAGTTTTATTACGAATTTGTAATGGCGATATTAAGTGAATCAACTCTTTATTTATATTATTTGATAACTATATTATAGTGTGCATATTGTTGATTAAAGTTGTACCGCAAAATGAGTGCAAACTGTAGATCGTACGCCCTATTATCAATAAATAATTAATATTTAAATAAAATATACCGCAAACTAATCAGTGAACTATAGACATTAGAAACCGCAAAAGATAGAAGTTTTCTGTTCCCTGATTTGTGTCATACTTTTTACGATAACTTTAAAAACCGCACGTATCCGCCGCTAATTTTTATAAATTTTATTTATGAATATCTACGCTACACATCAACATCAAATGTAAAGCATCGGGAGACATCGGTAACTGTCAAAACTGTATTTTTCCCCTCACTCATTGTTATTTTTTTTTAATAGAAATATAATCATAAAACCTACAACATTATAATTGCTTTAAAATCTACATACAATGTGCTTTTTAGAAATGTATAACAATTTATATTTATTACCGTAAATTTTTGAAAGAAATCAATTTTAAAATATTGAAGTGAACAGACCAGAAGTAGATTTTTTTTTTGAAATGACACTTACTCGCCACTCTTATACTATTAAAAAAAAAATTAAGTGCGTCAGTAACGACCTCAGTAAAAACGATTTTTGATATGCCGTTTTTCTACCATTTTCCAATGTGCATCGGGTCGTTGTGTGGAACGCTTTTTAATCTAATAGGGGACCACTTAGATTAAAAAGCGTCCGGCTGCTTATTTGTTTATTACGCTTTCACTCTAAAACGGCCGAACGGATTTGAACGAAATTTGGCTCCTAGACCTGGATTAGGACATAGGATACTTTTTATCTCGATATTCCCACGGGATCGAGACTTATGCGGGTGAAAACGCGGGGCGCAGCTAATAATATTTAATAACGTACGTAGTGGGGTTCCGAGGTCTCACCAATTTTTTTACTCTATTGTTATTGATATCCATTTTTCATTATTTATAGAATAATGAGCGGCCCGGACGTAGACAGCAAGATACCGAACAGGATCCCCGTCCTCAGTGACACCAAATGCGAAACCAGCGACTATGTCAGAGAAGACCCCGTTCACACTGTGACAGTGTATGGAGTGCAAGGCGACTCTCAAGAGATCTCGGAGCTCGCCGTCGAAGACGACCCATTGACCGTCGAATTGTTGAAAAAAGCCTTGACCTCTAGTCCAGGTGCAACTCTGCCTCGCAAACTTCAAGGATCGACGTACTATGAAAGTCATGTGGCTTTTCGAAATACTCAAACTGTTAAGAAGGAATGATACAATAATATAGTTAACGGTAACTACGACACCGCTGTGAATAAGGCCCAAAAGTATGTATGTGGTAGTCTTTCTACATTGTTCTCATATGTATAATTTCAACATAAATGATGTAACCAATATTTTGTAACAAAATTATGATTTATAAGAGTGTCCGTGGAGTTTTTTGCCCGTTCTTCTCCATAGGAACCTACCTTTTTTTTTTTTTTTTTTTTTGGGTGGGAAATTATCAAATAACTTCTCCCGCTCTGGGTGGAGCGGGAGGGCGTGTCAGACTCTTACTGACTAAAACCCACCCGTGTTCCTTCCGTTGCCTTTACGTTGCCAGGGGCCACGGTATCCCTTTCGGACTTTCCCGCAACCCCGGCAGGCATCGGTCTTATCGGACCCCTTCCGTTGTGCTGACATCTCTTTGAGGCGCGCGTGGAACACAACGCGCCGTCGACCCGGGCCTGGTCCTTATCGGACGGCGAGCTACCCATTGCTCACCGTCCGCAAGCCCGCGCCTACGGTGGCCGGGAATCGGCCTGCGATTCCCGACGCCCAGGGCGTCTCCTGCGGCGGCTAGGGGCGTGAGGGCGCGAAATTTGCCTCTCCCTCACGCGTTCTGCCTCCTCCTTCGCGAGCATTACTGCTTCGCAGAAGGAGGTGACGGCCTCCCATGCCCTCTCGCTCCGTACCATGGCCTGGACTAGGGCCGGACGCGAGAGATCCCCGCCGCCGATCGCCTCCACGAGGACACGGCGATGCTCTGCCCAAGCCGGACAGACCTCCACCGTATGCTCAACCGTGTCCTCCGGGCGATCCACGCAGTGATGACACCCGGGCGTTTCCTCCCGCCTGATACGGAACAGGAACCTCCCGAAACAACCGTGTCCGGTGAGGACCTGCGTTAGGCGGAAGGTGAGGACGCCGTGGCGCCTCTCTAGCCACTCCTCAAAGAGGGGACTTATCGCCGCAATAGTGGCGTGCCCATAGGAACCTACCTTTGACAATTCAAAAGTGCCTGTAAATGGTTTAATTGAAATAAATGCTTTGAGTTTGAGACTCGCTTGGGGTAACAATAACCAATGACAAATAACTAGTGAGAGAGTGATCTGGAAGCTCTTCCCGGTGTGGAATAGAGACGAGGTCACATTCAAACTGTACAATAGTAATCGCAATAAGTACTTTGAATCAGGGACTTGAAAACGAAATGAATTTCGTTCCGTTATCATTAATGTTATCATATAACGTTCCAAAATTTGTAACGATACTAAAACTTAAAAATACCAATAACGTTACAAGAAAGAAACGTTAAAGAATATCATTTTCGTAGAACAAAATTTTAAGTAACGTTACAGGTATCAGTAACATTAAGCTTATCCGCTTGTAATAACGTTACAGGTGAAACGTTACAGATTCATTTGTAACGTTATTCTTAAGAACTTTTCTCGCTGACTACCGCTCCGTCGTCGCCCGGTAGCCTCGGCACAAGCCACCACTGTATTCGTTCGAGAGTGCGCAACTTTTCCCGACATCTGCCTACTTCTATATATTTATGTGATGGTGTCAACTTTAACTTTTTTTGAATAACGTTATTATATCGTTATACTAATAACGATATATTGATAATATTGTTAGTGAACACTTTAAGATTTCGTTCCGTTTGTCAGTATCGTTATAGCCAAGGTATTAATTTTGTTACGATCCTGGTGGAACGGTACAAATTATCGGTACTGGAACTACGCGTAACGTTATTTTGAGTAACGTTTCAAGTCCCTGCTTTGAATTGGATGTAAATGTGAACAATATCGGAGAAAGACAGGTTCGGGGCTCGACTAAGTATGACGAAGTCAAGAATAGATATTATTTGGAGCCGTTGGTTAAAAATGGTACTCTGGTGTACTTTATAATAAATTGCCAATATATTCAAGGACTCAAGCTGGATGGGAATACGGATAACATTGGAGACAGACTAGTCTGGAGCCACAACGGCAACGTGCACAATAATTCTGAACGCTCCATGTGGGTTATAAAAGCTTGGTAACCTTGGCGAAGATGACGATGCAACTTCGGAAACTATACGAGCTGATGAAGCAACACCGACGAATTGATTCACCCAATAAACAATTGATAATTATTTTTATATTTATCATTTTTATATTTTCTCACTATTCGTGTTGACATTGGACTATTTTATTAGGATTTAACTTTAAAATGATTTTCTATTCCTAATTTTAGTGAGTTGACATTGAATAATATTATTTTTGATGTGAGTTATGTTGTTACTTTTTAAATGACCAATGTGTTACGTGTCTGTGACTGTCGTTTTGTAAGTATTTCATATTATTTCTGCGGTTGTACACGAAAATATCCAAATAAAAAAGTCACTCAGAAACATCATAATCTTTTATTTAATGTTGGGACCTTATGGGTATCGTGGTTGGAGATGGAGAAAAATGAAATTCGTGTGTACAAGATATAGTCTATTCAAATGACCGTGAATGTTAAGCACAACGACGCTTCTTATGTTAGTTACGCGGTACATGTTGTCGACACGGCGCCGAGAAAACGACTGGCCGCTAAACCTAATGCGCGGGGAACATTGCATTTTGCACAGCTAGCATTTCTGCTACCTGGAGTCCCTGCATTTAAATTTAATTATGGCATCAAACAACACGCTTATGTGCATTGAATTAGATTTTTTTTGTCTCGGTTACATAGAGCCACCGCTAATTGATTTTTTATGTGTAACATCTTTCCTCTCGCTTTCCTGCAATCTGTGGGAGTGATTTCGTGAAAAGCGACGGAAGTGTGTAACAGAAAGTCAGGGAAGCGCACGCTATTTGATTTGACCAAGTCAGTAGTGTCGAGCGTCTTTTGGTGGGCGGAAACATGTCATGCCAGGTGGCTTAATTTTTTTTCTAAGCACTAAATGTGGTTTTATACTCTCACGACAGAGGCAACGCGAGGCGTGGATGGCGTGGGAATGAAATGTTTTTTTTTGCATGTACACTCTATCTATGTAAAATGTATGCCAATAAATTATATAGTTTTGGAATGTGCTCATCAAAGCCTTCAATTGGATATCCATATTGTAATAAACAAAGTTTTTTTTACACAATTGAATATGGAGCCATACTGCCACAATAATGATATTAATATATTATAAAATATTACCTATGTCACTTGAGTGATGAAAGGATTTTAACAATACCCCATTTTTCCCGCAAGGGTTTCGCATAGTATCTTTCGCGTGTCTTTCACGCAAAAGCTATTCATGGAAATGTCTTATCGCGCCAGTTTCTTTCCCGCAAGAGTCCTGTCGCGCAAAAGTCCAAGCAGTGATGGCCTGTGGCCGGGGCGGAAAACAAAATAA
Organism: Xanthia icteritia; assembly: GCA_949128155.2. Classification (NCBI taxonomy): domain Eukaryota; kingdom Metazoa; phylum Arthropoda; class Insecta; order Lepidoptera; family Noctuidae; genus Xanthia; species Xanthia icteritia. The sequence goes on along the minus strand of OX421942.2, from coordinate 4,465,641 downwards.
GCCCGACCCCGGTCTTCTCAGTTTATGTAGGTCGTTGAAATGAAATGAAATTGTTTATTCTGTAAATAGGATATTGCAATCACTTTTACAATCACGTTGTTAAAATGGGAATATTATTGAAGAAATTTTCAAACTCAGTTGCCTCCACGTCTGCCTTAATATCTCATTGATTTTTAGATGGAAGTCAAGATTCCGTTCTTCCCGTTTCTGAATGAATAATCCAGTTGTCAGTAGTCTGCTGAACACAATCTTTTAAAAGTTTTTGAATATATCTTAACAAATTCTATAAAAGTTTCATCATGTTTATATATTTTTTCATGATACAATTAAAATAACTTTTGTCTACTTTTATAAACACCTGGTGTTGCCGGGTGATGAGGTTAAATAGTGAAGCATATGCTTGATCCGGGTCGTTATGATAAGGCAGAGCTTTTCATTAAATTATTTTTAAATTGTCTTAAACGATTTTTATTTACAGGAACAAAACTCAATAGTTTTCTTTGAGCTCTGACTGTTTTCTGAGGGAAAGTGACTAACCGGCCACAGTGATCAGAGTCCAGCTCATTTATAATTTATTAAATGGCTAGAAGGTCGTAAGTTTGTAAAAATATTGTCAATACAGGTAGCACTAGTGGCAGTTATTCTAGTCGGCTTAAAGAAATTATTGTACAAATTATATGACTTTAATGAAGTTATAAATTTATTTACTACAGCAGATTTTTCCAGTGTCTCCACTCCTCCTTCTAGTAACATATTGCAAAAAAAAATCAATAACAACAAAAAAAAAACCAGTATAACGTGCGTAATTATAATCTACCTACACCGTAGTCCTCGCAACCGGCAGGATTGTTTTTTTCAGAGAGGTGCATTTTCATTTCATCAGTATTTACGAAAAGCAATAATTTAGCATGCTTGAGTGAGAAGGCGAGCTCGAAATTCTTTGCACCTCGTCTCGGAATTCTCGGTTAGGTTTCTACTGAACATTCTTACGGAAATAGGAGTTACTTAGTTGACTTATGCATAAAAGTTTGATAGTCAGAAGAATTATAGCATGCAAAAGCGAGAAAATCGAGCCCGAAAACTTTAGCACACAAACCAAGGCGTGGTTAGTTTTTAAAGTCGTACATAAATAGGAGTTCCTTGATGTACAATCTACATCGTAGCGGACGAAGTGCCTTTAAAATGTTAGCACCCTACATTTAGGTATATATTGCATACGAAACGGAGCCTCTAAACTGCTTCTTACTGATTTTGACCGTGTTTGGGATATCATTAAAAAGTACTTCTTAGGATTTGGGGGGCCTCTAGGACACCCAATTCTCTCTCCCGCCCGAGGCAGTTTGTCTTGACATTATTTTGGGATATTTAATTTCTAGGTCTAGTTACTAGCTCGGCCATCCCATAGTCCATCACATAATTATAATAATAGCACATAGTCTTATGCGTGTCGTTCGCGATTGATGGCAAAAACATACATGGCAATATCATACAAAGTATTTATTTGATTTATTTATCAATGAGATTAGAAAAATTATGAGTGGTTGCCCTAAACACAGGCTAGGGGGGGTCATGACCCCATATAATGCAATATGTGGTTGGCTAGCGACTTCGATAATTGATTATTTCATTTTTTTAAATAGATAATTGATCATTTAATTTTCCGGCAGCAAGTTCGTCATACTCCCTTAGATGTCATTGCTTGCGGTATCATCAGGAACGGGTTGCCTCCTTCCCTCAAATATGGCGAGGGGGGTATGTTTTGTGTTGCGTAATGTAGATTATTTTGCATATTTGCATGTATAGAATCATTTTTTTTCTAACTGGACAGACAGCAGTGCTGCTGGGGAGTTTGTTGCGCCACTTATTCTTCGCAGCTAAAGCACTAGGAAGTGGTGAAGGGCCCCTCAAAACGCACGCCCTTCAAGGGCGGGAGTTTTGGGGGACTATCTTATGTAATTCTGACGTTCGATAAATGCTGATTCTTAGCCTATGTAGTTTTAATAAATGAAATATTTTTTGAATATGATTTATTTCAAAATTAATGTTGCAATACTTTCCACATAACGAAAGATCATGCTAAGCAATTGGAGATATTATACTTAGACTCTTAATCAAGGGGCGACCTTTAATCAGTCTTTCAGTCAATGGCAATGACAGCAAACACAGTATTAACATTTTTAACAGTTTATTTTCAAGCAAAAGTTACATTATTATAGACACAATCATATTAATATAAACAATTATAAGTTTATAGAAAAGAATTTCAGAAGTATTTTATTCATAACATAAGACATAGTAATGGCAACATAGGTTAGTATAAGAAAATAATAAAATGATGAATATAAAGATAATTTTTCATAGTTAATTGGGTGAGGCAATTAGTCGGTGATGCTTCATCAGCTCTTATAGTTTCTGAAGTTGCATCGTCATCTCAGGCAAGGTTACCAAGCTGCTATAACCCACCTAAAGCGTTCATACTCATTGTGCACGCTGCCGTTGTGGCCCCAAACTAGTCTGTCTCCAATGTTATCCGTATTCACATCCAACTTGAGTCCTTGACTATATTGGCAATTTATTATGAAGAACACCAGAGTACCGTTTTTAACCAAAGGCTCCAAATAATATCTATGCCTGACTTCGTTAGAGTTAGTCGAGCCCCAAACCTGTCTATCTCCGATATTGTCCACATTAACATCCAATTTCAAGTACATATTGCGATGAGTATTGTACAGTTTGAATGTGGCCCCGTCTCTGTTCCACACGGGGAGGACCTTCCAGCTCACTCTTTCACTAGTTATTTCACATTGGTTATTGTCACCCCAAGCGAGTCTATCATTGTAAGAGTCAGTGTTCACATCGAGTTTCAAAGGCTGTAGGTATTGCTTATTGACTATTGTCACAGCGTCCTCGTTGAAGATGTGTTGGAACGACTGGGGGAAATGATTGCGAACAATGTCTTCAGCACCACCGTGCCACAGTTTATACGCGAGGGACATGACGTTCCGTGGAGCAGAGCTGATAAGCCTTGTTACAATTTCCTTGATGAATTCACCACCAGTAGTTCCAAAGTTTTGGGCCATATTCACAGCCGTGTCATAGTTACCGTTAGCGACATTATTGTACCATTCCTCCTTAAGAGTGTGAGTATTTAGAAAAGCCACGTGACTATCATAGTATGTCAATCCTTGAAGTTCGCGAGGCAGGGTTGCACCAGGACTACAGGTCAAGCCTTTTTTCCTCAATTCGACGGCGAGCTCCGAGATCTCTTGAGAGTCGCCTTGCACTCCGTACACGACCACCTTGCCATGATCTCTGTTGACGATGCGAGCGATGTCCTTAGCACAGCTGCTGGTCATGTTTGCTCCCACGACGGTCACGGTGAGAACGGAGGCGTCTCTGATATAGCCGCTGGTGTCGCAGTTGGTGTAACTGAGGACGGGGATCCTGTTCGGTATCTTGCTGTCTACGTCCGGGCCGCTGCTGACCAGTTGGTACTGATGATTGATATTGTAGCAGTTAGAGAAGCCGCGAATGCCTTCTTCGGATACAACCTTACCTTCGCCCCAGTAGTCAACATGTTCAATCAGATCGCTGAGGGAAGCAGGTATCTTTACCAAGTCGTACTCTCCGAGATAAGGAACTTCGGAGTAAGGAAACCGCTTGTCGATGCTGGTGATGTAGTTTGGTCGATTGGCAAGCTTCCAGACAGTAATGGAACGCATTTTGAAGTTCAGTGCGTAGATTAGTCTATAAACAATGAAAAATTGATATCAACGAAAATAGAAAAAAAAAATACTGAGACCTTCTCGGAACCCAGCCACTACGAAACGAAGCAAGGAGCTATCCTTGGTTCTTTTCGTCGTCGCTGAGCTATTTGATCTCTTTCTTTGGGCTATCGCTGTAAGTTACTAATACTAAACCAAATAGAGAGCAAAAAAATTAAATATATAATAAAGGAAAGTTGAGAAGTAAAGCTCAAAATCCTAACAAATTACTAATGTGTCAAAAACAAAGCTACTTACCAACGAAGTGTACACCTATGTTTGTATAGTTTTCAGCATGTAGCCGGCTCTTTTATACTAAATATTTTTGATAGGTAAACTAGTTATCAGTTCTGGTAACCGCAAGTTACATAAAAAAAATATTATTTGGGAATTTGAGCCGCAAGGCGATAAGTTCTGCACGTACCTACATTGACCTACAAGTACCTACGTAAAGATAATATGACCTAATTAATATGATGCCTGTAGACAGTACCTAAATTCTTCTACAAAGTTCTTCTCTCGTTTGTGTAAACACTATGTAAAATTAAATAACGTCTAAACAAGTATAAAATATTTGAAGTACGTATAGCTTGTCCAGTCTGAAATGACGCGCCCCACATTGTAATGCGCACGGTAATACGGATTTCTATGGGTAATGCGGTAGTGGAGCGCGTCAATTCAGAGTGGACAAGCTATACCTAAATAAGTAATGGTAGTGGCGTAACACACAATGGTAATGCCTTTCATTTTGACAGTTACCAATATTCATTGTGTTAATAGTCGAATGACAGTAGCTGTCATCGAAGTTAGTTCGGTTCTTCAATTAAAAATATTAAAACAGAGTTCTCCGGTCTATGGGTATTTACATAAAGAAACAGGTTTCTTCAACGTTCACATGTCGGTGGAGCCTGTGTTCGTGGGACTCAGCAAATTTTTAAATTATGCTGGTGATGGGTTCCATTTTTAAGTCACGATGGAGGTCGTCATTTCTTTTAAACCAATGCGCGTTAACAATTCTCCTGAGTACCTTATTTTGGAATGTCTGTACCATATTGATGTTGGTCGGTTTAGTACAGCCCCCCACAGTTGGATCCCATACGTCCATATTGGCATGAGAATATGCTTATATAATAATAATAACATTTTTTTATGTATCGATACAGGCAGGAATTCCGTCCAATCATCCAATACATGTTTTTGAAACGCATGTCAAGTTCTTGTCTTTTCTTTTTGACGTGCACCTTCTAGCGCAGTTTCGCGTCAAGCGTTATGCCAAGATAGGTATTTAGCTGTGTTTGCGTATGACACTTGTTGGCCATTTATGAAGATAGAGTGGTAATGACAATTCTTGTTGATGAAACAATGTGAAGTGACTTTGATTCATTTAATTAATTTTCCATTTTTGTGCTTATTCAAGAACTTTATTTACAGCGATTTGCACCAAAATTCAAAATTCAAAAGTCATTTATTCAAACTAGGCTGAGAATCAGCACTTTTTGAACATCAAAATTACATAAGACTGTCCCCCAAAACGCCCACCCTTCACCACTTCCTAGTGCTTTAGCTGGGAAGAAGAAGTGGCGCAACAAACTCCCCAGCAGCACAGCTGTCTGTTCAGTTAGAAAAAAAAAATCTATATAATAGTATGCAAAATGATATTTACATTACGCAACACAAAACATAATTTAAACTATAAAATTAATAGCCATATGACAGCTAGCACACGCCAATATACCAACCAAAAACATCGAGAACTATACTCAAGCAGAAATAAAAATAACTTAACGAAAACAATATCTAAATAAAAGCCTCCAGGCATAAAGGGCGTGCCCGCTTACAAATAGCTGTAACTAGAAGTTATAATTGATAAACTAGGAACATCGAGGTAAATTCAAAAATTATCGAGGTCGCTAGCTAACCCACATATTAATAATATAATAATAATAATAATATTATTTATTCAAAAAATTACAAGGCATCATTTTTTACAGATTTGCTTAAATGTAAATTATATTCCTAAGACTTACGTGCCTGAACTAGGTAATCCTGTGTTTCAGGCGGGAAGAGCTTAAATAGACTTATAAAATAAATAAATAATCAAAAGGTTGACAATAGATCACTAATTATATGTTGAGTAGCTTAACTTAGTTTCTAAATTTCATAAATACTTAACATAGGTGAAATTTGTACATAATATTCACTGTAGTACAGTTAGTAAATTCTCTGTATCTTCGTAAGACATACTTTGGAGAGCATCCTTGAGAATTCTCTTACAATTTGTGTAGTTCAGGGAATAAATGTTTGCTTTCGAGTTTAGTCTATTATAGAGAAGAGGACCGAGGTATAGATAAAATTTGGATACAAAAGCATGTTTTGTTGAATTTTGTGGACAAACTATATCTCTACGTCTTTTATTAGTATATGCAGTGCTGTATGGTAGCGCTGTGTGTTGTTTTAATACAATACCCATTATAAATAGCTGACGAACTGTTAATACTTCACAAGATTTATACAGGAGGTTAGTAGGAAAAAGAAAAGGGCGGAAAGTAGAGACTTTGAGAATCGCCCTTTGAGCTCTCTCGATGGTTAGTAACATTGTTTTACCCACTCCACCCCATGTGGTAATACAATAAGTTAATATTGATTGACACAGTGCAAAGTAAACTTGTCTAACTAGTTTTGGATCAGCAATATATCTTAATTTTTTAAAAACAAATATTAATTTGCGAATTCTATTATTTAAAGCTTGAATATGTTGTTTAAACGAAAGTGTTTCATCTATTATAACACCAAGGTATTTTGTTATATTTGCCATATTAATTTTGGGACAAACACATTGGTTATCCGTAGGAATTGTGCAATGATGAGCATATAATGTCGAGACAGTGCTTGTTGACGTTTGCTTGCGCATTGAAAACTTAATATAATTTGTCTTGTCTGCATTTAGTGTTAGTAAATTATGTTGAAGCCATTTATTAACAATATCGAAGCCATTTTGCGCAAACTCGTAGACATTTTTTTCTGAGTCAGCCGAAAATAGAAGGGCAGTGTCGTCAGCATAAGAAACAATTTGGCCGTGATCTAGATTTAGGTTACAGAGTTCGTTTATGTATATTAAAAATAGTGTAGGCCCTAAAATACTTCCTTGGGGAACTCCGAAGGACGTGTTTTTTTTATTATCGCTGAGAACATTATCAATCCGTACACATTGGGTGCGGTCTTCTAAATAGCTCTTAAATAGTTTCAGCTGGGCGCCTCTGATACCTATGGCTTCAAGCTTGCGCAACAGAATCTGAACAGAAACCGTATCAAAAGCTTTGGTTTAGATAAAATTGATTTATCCTCCAAGTATTTGTAGAGCCTTTTATTCATAATTTTTTCTAATATTTTAGAAATAGTAGGCAGTAAGGAAATAGGTCTATAATTTGTCACTTGATCTTTACTGCCTGATTTGTAAACGGGGACAACAACAGCTTTTTTTAGGCACTCAGGAAAAATACCTGTCGATAAACATTTTTGGAAAATATAAGTTAGTGGCGGTCCCAATATGTGCCTGAACTGTTTAATAATTTTATTTGATATGTTATCCCAGCCAACTGCACAGTCGTCCTTCAAACTCATAATTATCGTTTCCACCTCAGTCTCGTCAGTGTCATGCAACACAAAGGATGATGGAATAGTGTTACATGTAAATGGTGTGCTTGTTAGATATTGTGATTGGCCCTGAACATTTTCAGCCAGACATTTACCAACATTGACAAAGTAACTATTCGCACTGTTGGCAGATGCTAACTTTGATGAGTGTGCTTGTAATAGACCTGAAGATGACTGATTTTCTTTAGAGGTATAGGTTACATTTTTAATAAAATTCCATATTTTTTTACTATTTGTACCAGCTTTTTCTAGTGCAATTTTATCGTAGTTGCTTTTTACTTTTTTTAGAAGATTATTACAGAAGTTACGATATCGTTTATACGACAGTTGCAAAATTAAATTATCTGGATTAGATTTAGCTTTCATATGCAGTTTATCTCTATTTTTCATACAGCGAATGAGTCCTGGCGTGATCCATGGTTTTATGTTGTAATTTTTGTTATTTCGCCGAGATATGACCGTGTTTTTCTGAATTGCATGTTGTATATTTTTGATTAGGTACAACATACAAAACTGCGGATCAGCGGAATCGTAGACTGGGTCAAAGTCGATATTGCGTAAGTCATCTTCAAGTTTACTTACAATTAACCTAGAAATTGTGCGATTGACTACTTTAGGTATTTTACAATTTAAAATGAGTAGGGTAGCATTGTGATCGGTTATTGTAGAATTAATTACAAGGGTAAGTGCAGGGAAGTTTGACTTGAGCATAATATGGTCCAAACAGGAGCCACTTTGATGTGTAGGGAACGTGTGAGCAGGAAGCAAACCATGGAAGGCGCATACGTTAAGGTATTCCTCAGCGAATGCGTCAGCGCTTCCTGGAAGAATATTGATATTAATATCTCCAATTAAAACAGTATTTTTGAAAGACGACAGGTTCTGCAAGGTGTTGTTTAGGGAGTCAGTGAAATTGTTTATATTTCTAAAAGAGGGGGGTCGATATAAGGCAAGTATCGCTAATTCTGACCCAATTGTAATTAACAATCTGTTACAGTCGTGCATATTTGGTTCCTCGACAGACACATTGAGATGATTTTTTGCATAAACTATCACCCCATCGTTCTGATTGTAGTTTATGTTACTTTTATACATATTATATCCCGGTATTAGTGGTATATTATATTGTTTGGAAAGCCAACATTCGGTTAATACAATAACGTCACAGTTTATGTCTAGACGTTGTAGAAAAATGCTAAAATTGTCGAAATTTTTGAAAATACTGCGAATATTTTGGTTTAGTATGGTTAGTGGACTAGTGTGGGAGGAGAGATATTGTTTACAGTGTTCAACGTCACAAATGTGGGATTCAGATACAGAGAAATTATCGATGTCATTAATTAAATTATTAATCATAATTATAAAAACAAAAACAAGGGCTAAAAAATACGTAATTAACGACGCTCTTAGGCGCCTCCATAATCAACAGAATTGATGTACCTTTTTTCAGCCATTATTTTCGCAGGGCAGTCAGAAGCGTTTGTCTTGTGATTGCTCGGCTTTTTGAAGTGCAAGCAAGTAGCACATTTTGGTTCCTCGGCCTTCTTTGTGCATTCTTTAATGGAGTGACCCAGATCACCACAGTGGCCACAGGTAATGGTGGTTTCACGACATGACTTGGCCGCATGTCCGTACTGCTGGCACTTAAAACAGCGTGTGACTAGGGTAAAGTCTCTCACAGGGCATGACGACCAATTTACAAACACTCTTGCTTTTGATATCAGGGCTTTACGTATGTCTGCAGATACTTCTATTATATAATTACAGGTTTCAGCGTCCTTCTTACCTGACTTATGGCTTAACTTAATGGAGGATAAAAAGGTCTCGAGGCTGCAATCCTGAAGGGTCTCTGCTAGATTCTGGTGGAATAAACAAGTAAAAACTTCCTTCTCTTGCATGGATGAGGGCACTCCGATAACTACTATTCTAGGCTTCCTTTTTGGGGGTTCGTCTACTGTTAGGCCTGAATTTGATAAATGCATCGATTTTTTCACCTTCTCAATATCTTCCTTTGTTTCAGTGCTGATAATGACACCGCCATTTTTCGTCTTACGTAGTCCTCTTACCTGAAGTTTCATTTGCTCGGGGCATATAATTTTTTGGACAAGTGTTTTTGTCTCCTCACTCGACTTCAGTTTGTCGTTAGGGTATATGGCCACTGAGCTTAAATTTATGGGCTGTATAAAATTGTTGGTACCTTTTTTAACCATCTCAGCAAAAGAAGTTCCCGTTACTGGTTTCATTGAAGCTCCGATTGACAGCTTAAGGTCTTGCAGTTGCTGCGACAAATCAATTTGGTCTTCGAGTGTTTGGACGGTGGAGTGGGCCCGGACGGCTCTCATCTTAAGGGACTGATACTGAACGGCCATCTGCGATGTGCCGTGACTAACTTTTCGGCATAGGGCACTTATACGCAGTTTTTGCTCCATGTTTAATTTGCCCTCTGTTACAATAGAGCACACTTCACTTAGGCACTGCTCAATGGATGACATCCAGTTCTGGATTTCCGGCGTAGGTATCACTTCCATCATGACATCTTCTCTTTGGCTGGGTGGTTGAGGGTGAGGTGCGGGCTCGGGTACAGGTGCAGTTGCAGGTGCTGGTGCAGGCACAGGTGTAGGAGGTGGGCTCCGAGCACATCTGCCACCCCTGCTAAAGGGACTGGTTGCCATTGTGATACAAGTTATTTACTTGTTAATCACATACACATTTTCACAGAAACGATTTAAAATACATGTTATGCTTACGTATGACACAGTTTGCTTTAGTACCGGCTATTTGGTAAAACCAGGTCACGATTCGGCAAATAATTATTTAGTTATTTTAATAAATGTTCGACACGTCTGTTCACAACAAAAATTGCAATAGATTCAATACAACTCATAAAAAAAAAACATTGTAATGAGTAGATTATGTCAACAATAAATTAAAATAAAATAAATTGACTTATAAAGTAAAATTATAAACAATTATATAAACTCATATAACCTGTCAGTAAGTAAGCTAATTCTGGAGAAAGAACATTTAAACATTGTCTTGAGTTAATCACAGCGACCAACTATTCTTATCATTTAAGTAGTCGTTGATAGAATAGTATGCCTTTGAACAGAGGTTGGATTTTACTTTAGTTTTGAACGCATTAAAAGGCAAATCTAGCAAAGAAGAAGGTAGCTTGTTATAAAAGGTTATACCAAGCCCAACAAATGAGTTATGAACCTTATGAAGCCGGTGAAAGGGAGTACGTAGTTTGTCCTTATTTCTAGTATTAACATTGTGAATATCACTGTTTTTAGTATATAAGTGTATATTATGCCTAATATATATTATAATATGATGGCGAAAATGAATTTTGATGCCACTGTGAGGATACCGATATCTTTGAAAAGATATCTCAGAGAAACTCTGGCACCTAGCTGGTAAATTGCTCGAACAGCTCGTTTTTGAAGGAACAGCTCGTTTTTGAAGGAAAACAGCTCGTTTTTGAAGGAAAACCTTTGACCTTTTCTACTGCTTCCTTGCGGCCCTTATGACCCTATAGCCATAATGGCATGTGTCGTCAGCAAAGGTAGCAATTGTATTATTTTCCAGTTCTGGTATATCATACGAATACCACAGGACCCAGCACACTACCTTGAGGAACGGCAGAATTAACTATTTTAAACTCGGAATAAGCATCCTCGTGCCTTACTCGAAACATTCTATGAGTAATGTATGATCCCAAAATATCGGCAAAATTATTGGGCAGCATTAGTCTTAGCTTTTATATCAAACCCTTATGCCAAACTCTATCAAAAGCTTGTGCCACATCTAAAAATACGGCGGAGTAGACGTTTTTATCTTCAAGCGGCCTCAATGATGTTGGTAATTCTATGTACTTGGTCTATTGAAATGGGTCTGTATGATGATGCTTCGTGAGGTGGTTTAGCTGGCATTACAATCATAATCACTTGAGCAACTTTCCACAGCTCAGGTACATGTAACACGAATGCAACGTTGATGAGTCTAGTAAGTTTGACGATGGCTTTACGCGGGAGATGTTTCAAGATTTCTTCCGTAATAAGGTCATATCCTGGGGATTTTTTGCAGGGTATATAGGGTATGTTCTGAATTTCCGTGGAAACTTCTTTCGGGGCCACAAGTTTAATTCTTTGATCTTGCAGAATATTAACAAACTGTAGGTTGTCAGCAGAGCCGTTATTTGTCTGAAAGGTTTTTCTAAGAGATCTGCAAATATTAGAGCTTTTTGCTCATTGCTTATGACCCATTTTCCGTTACCATTTCTGATAATGGGAATTTATGTTATCTGCCTTTGGAGTGACTTTGTCGCTTTCCAAAGAGAGCATTGCGTTGTATGGTCGCTGGTTAACTGACATAGGTTAGTATTAAAAGCTTCATCTTAAAAGGCTTGTATATTTCTCTTTAATCTTTTCGTATGAATATTTAATAAAGTTTTATCTTGTTTGCTGCCATTTATCAAATGTGACTCAATTAAGGTCCACAAGCGTTATCTGTGCTACAGACGCTGAGTATAAACAAAAATATCCAAAATAAATTTACACTACAAATCATCAACAACTGACAATTAAACAAAAATCTACCCAGTGGCAAACATAGCTGCAATCCAAAAAAAAATGGAATACACAGTGTTTTGCTCACAAAACAGTGTAATAATGTGCCTAATTTAAAAGTACAAAAAAAAACAACCGAACATCGAAACCGCCTAACCACTCTTTTAAAAAATATATAAAATCAACCGATGATGACATCATATATTCAGCTAATTCGAGGAACTAAAGACCTTTTTCAAATATAAGGGTAACTGACACAGTGGCACGTAAAGAGCGAGCCTTACGATTTAAGAGGCGCAAGCGCAATCCCCACCGAAAGAAAGATTCTTTGTAATCCTTACTTCATAATAACTAGTCATCCTATATCCTATGTCCTATATTAATAATATAATTAATATAATATATTACAAAAGTGAACGTTTGTATGTTTGGATATTTGTTACTCAATCACGCAAAAACGGCTGAACGGATTTGGATGAAATTTGGTACACATATAGTTTATAACCTGGATTAACATATAAGATACTTTTTATCTCGGTAATACTCCTGTGGAATAATTCCCGACCTCCACGCTGGCGAAGCCGCGGGCGAAAGCTTGTAAATACGAAAGTGAGTTTGTTTGTTACCCTTTCACGCTATAACGGCTGAACGAATTTGGATCGCGTTTTACAGCTAGTTATATATAATAATGTTTAATAACGAACGTAGTGGGTTCCGAGAAGCTCACACCGTTTTTTTTTACTCCATTTTCATTGATATTGATTTTTCATTGTTTATAGATTCAAACTCAAACCATTTACAGGCATTTTTGAATTGTCAAGGGGTCAGTCAGTCACAAATATGAAACCAGTTGCCCATTCCAAAGCGTATGTAGGTTCCTATGGAGAAGAACAGGCCAGAAACTCCACGGACACTCTTCTAAATCATAATATTTATTGTTACAAAATATTGGTTACATCATTCATGTTGAAATTATACATGTGAGAACAATATAGAAAGACATGCGCGTAAAAAGCGTCCGTAATAAAAAGATAAAAACAATTCAAAAATTAAAATAAGCCGTGGCAGCTAAGAGATAACCAGTCCCTAATGACGGCGCCCGTTCACGAACATGACGCATGGATCAGCACCATTTAGCTCAACCATTTTGAAGGGATCTTAACGATCAAACACACACGCCATCACCAGCGAGACATCTGAGTGAGCATGACATACTCTCAGCCGCCAGGAAAGTAGGAATGGTACAATAATATCGTTAAAGGTAACTATAACAGCGCTGTGTATATGGCCCAAAAGTATACATGTGGTAGAGAATTCTCTATTGAAATTTTAACGAGGCTATTCAGGTCTGCTTCACGAAACGTTATGTCCCTCGCGTATAAACTGTGGCACGATAATGCTAAACACATTGTTCGCAATTATTTCTCCCATTCGTTCCAGCACATCTTCACCGAGGACGCTGTGAAAATAGTCAATAACCAATGCCAACAGTCTTTGCAACTCGATGTAAACACTGACTCTTACAATGATAGACTAGCTTAGAGTAACAATATCCAATGACAAATAACTAGTGAGAGAGTGATCTGGAAGTTCTTCCCGGTGTGGAATGACGAGGTCACATTTAAACTGTACAATACTCATCGCAATATGTACTTGGAATTGGACATAAATGTGAACAATATCGGAGAAAGACAGGTTCGGGGCTCGACAAAAATGGTACTCTGGTGTTCTTCATAATAAATTGACAATATAGTCAAGGACATTGGAGACAGACTAGTCTGGAGCCACAACGGCAACGTGCACAATGATTCTGAACGCTCCATTTGGGTTATAAAAGCTTGGTAACCTTGGCGAAGATGACAATGCAACTTCGGAAACTATACGAGCTGATGAAGTATCACCGACGAATTGATGCACCCAATAAACAATGGAAAATTATTTTTATATTCATCATTTTAATATTTTCTCACTATAGTTATTTGAGTTGACATTGAACTATTTCATTAGAATTTAATTTTTAAGTGATTTCTTATTGTTAGAATTATTTAAAACACAATGTAAATAATTAATGAATAAATTGAATTGACTTTACATTGCTGAGCAGACGAAATTTTCAAACATAGGATTTGGTAGGAAAACGATTAGTAAGTTCCTACAAAATCCTTTAGATTGTGATTAAAATTGTGTTAAATGCAAATAGAGTCCAGCTTTACTATCGGACCATGCACAGTGAAAAGATGAATATTTACGCATAAACAAAACAAATTTTGTAGGTATTTCATATTATTTCTGCGGTCGTACCTACACGAAAATATCTAAATAAAAAAGTCACTCAGAAACATCATGATATTTTATTTAAATTTAATTATGGGATCAAACAACACGTTTATGTGCATTGAATTTGTTTTTTTTTCTCTTGGTTACATAGAGCGCCACCGCTAATTGATTTTTTAGTGATTTCGTGAAAAGCGACGGAAGTGTGTAACAGGAAGCCGGGGAAGCGCGCGCTATTTGATTTGACCAATGAGCGCGCGCGGTGCTAGAGTTGGCCGTCAGAAACGACTTTGACGAGGCCCCGCCCCTTTAATGTTGCTTCTTACCAAGGTAAGATGCCACATAACATCTGACATCTTACCACATCATCACATCACACATCATATGCGACTCCGGTATTTTTTTATTTCACTAGATAGGTACTTACATCATTGTTTACCGGTGCACAGAATACACCTTTTTTTAAATACTAGTATTTAGCTACATCCGGTTAGACTGGAAGCCGACCCCAACATAGTTGGGGAAAGGCTAGGCAGATGATGAAGAGTCTCCTCGTAAAATTCCTGTGCAACTTCCGGACGGACGGACAGACTGACGGACCGACACGACGAAATTATAAGGGTTCCGTTTTTTTTATTTGACTACGGAACCCATAAAAAATATAAATATGTTCCATAACTTGCTGCTAAAAGTAGGTTACTTACTAAGGTAGGAGCATACTTTTACTTATAATAGTATAATGTAAAATTACGCATGAAAAATAATATATCCCAGGTACATACCTAATTAATTTGCAGTTTCCTATTTTTAATTTTGATTTATCAAATTTTAAATGATTGATATTTGCGAAAAAATAATCTTTTTTTACCCGACTACGGAGAAGCAAACAGGAAGGTTATGATTTTTGGGCACGCCACTATTGCGGCGATAAGTCCCCTCTTTGAGGAGTGGCTAGAGAGGCGCCACGGCGTCCTCACCTTCCACCTGACGCAGGTCCTCACCGGACATGGTTGTTTCGGGAGGTTCCTGTTTCGTATCAGGCGGGAGGAAACGCACGGGTGTCATCATTGCGTGGATCGCTCGGAGGACACGGTGGAGCATACGGTGGAGGTCTGCCCGGCTTGGGCAGAGCATCGCCGTGTCCTCGTGGAGGCGATCGGTGGCGGGGATCTCTCAAGTCCGGCCCTGGTCCAGGCCATGGTACGGAGCGAGGGGGCATGGGAGGCCGTCACCTCCTTCTGCGAAGCAGTAATTCTCGCGAAGGAGGAGGCAGAACGCGTGAGGGAGGCAAATTTCGCACCCTCACGCCCCTAGCCGCCGATGAAGACGCCCTGGGCGTCGGGAATCGCAGGCCGATTCCCGGCCACCGTAGGCGCGGACTTGCGGACGGTGAGCAATGGGTAGCTCGCCGTCGTCCGATAAGGACCAGGCCTGGGTCGACGCGATCACACGCGCCTCAAAGAGATGTCAGCAACTGAAGTGGTCCGACAGGACCAATGCCTGCCGGGGTTGCGGGAAAGTCCGAAAGGGATACCGTAGCCCCTGGCAACGTACAGGAAGGAAACTGAAGGAACACGGTTGGGTTTTAGTCACTAAGAGTTTGACACGCCACGAAGTTATTTGATAATTTTACATACAAAAAAAAAGGGTTTTGATTTTGACCGGTATGTATGTATATTCATCTGGTCCCTCATAACTTCTAAACTACTTGTCATAATTTGACAAATACGTCTTGACATCCGCTGATTATAGGCTATATGGAATATGACGCCCTCTAGCTAGAGGGCATAGTGTCATAAAATAAACTAAAAAAATAATAATTTAATGATGTTTGGTATCAAATTAAAGGGGTTAATTAGCTCATTTAGCCAAACATATTTTCTCACCAAACATACCCAAAAGACATTATGTATATATTAAATATTGTCGATGACGATTATGGTACACATTAAAATTATAAGAAGGTATAAAAAAAAACTATGGAATAATAATGACATAAGCTGTGCAGGAGGTACTCCCTCCACGCGGAAAAGGAGTACAGTCATATTACTAGTTAAAATTCCAATTTAAGGCGAGTCTAACAGACTTTTAATGATTGTATACTGAAGATCACGTCTAACCGAGTAGTGTTAATGATTTGGAAAAAATATATATTAAATTAGAGCATTTTCTTTATATCTTAATCTGTGAATATTTTAGATTATGTTTATATTTCATAGTGTAATTAATTTATAAAATTATGTCCAAGTCCTTCAACGCACTACTGGTTAGCCGCAAAGCGGCGCGCCGGTGCGGCACGCCGCATGTCTATTTTATATGAAATCTTATAATTCCAACGCACTAACTTGCGCCTGGCCGTCAACCGCTCCGGTTGACACGGTGCACCGTGCCGGTTGAATATTGCGGCAGACCGCAAGACATACGGCGTGCCGCACCGGCGCGCCGCTTTGCGGCCGGTAGTACGTTGAAGGACTTAAACATACTTTTACAAATTAATTTGAAGGTCTAACGTAGATAAAAACTGAGAATCACGCAATAGCTATCAAGCTTTTTTTTCTGAAACCTTCACCATATTAAAGATAATTTAATGATGTATCGTTTAGTATACGTATTTTATTGGAATAATTTTTGTTTTACATATAATAAATTAAAAATGCGTCTAATTTGGGACAGCGCTCCTTGATGGGCGAGTCCTATTTTTTTTTTTTTTGTTTTTTTTTAAAACGTTGCCCCACACTAGGAATTTCTCCTGTGTCGTGGGTGCGTTACAAACATTTAAACTCACATACCGTAAACCGGGGTTACTTTGATTCACGGGATGATTTTGATCGAAACTTCCATTTCATATAAATTTGCGAATTACGTAAAATTAAACGCAATTTGGTAGTTTTTTTTTCCAAGTTTGGAACACTGAAGAACTGTCAAATCCTTTTCTGAGAACGCTCTGGGAATTCACCAACAAATTTAATTAAAAAGGTAAATATATTGTTATTATCTTTTTATAGCTAAATAATTGTGCTGCAAAACTTCATGTGTACTTAATTGCGTGATGGTGTAATGAAATTTTTAGATAAACTCCATTATGTGGCCTATTGTAGATTAACCAATACGTTGATCATTGTTTTTCTAACCTCAAAATGAATGCAATAACTTGAGTTTGTTTAATGCGGGGTGTCATTGATAGGGTATATGGTGTGAGATTGATCAAAGGATCAAATTAACCCCAGAGAGTATGCTCTTTTTTTCAGATGCTTTTTTTTACAAGCTTTTATTTAACTTGCAATGTTCTTTTGCTAAATGAATAAATATTTTGTTAACCAGGAAGATGCCGCGAATTTATAAAAATAAACTTGGGTCCCGTGAGTACAAAAAATATTCACAGGCGCGAACAGAAGAAGCGCTTAATCAAACAGTGGAAGGAAGTTTGAGTGGGACCCATTGGTAGTCGAAGGTTTCAAATATTTGGGAAATAAAAAATAATTCAAATTGGTTCGCGATGATACATCTGAAATTGAGGCAAGTGTCATATTAGCCTACCTGCCAAAACCAAAGCCTTTTGCGAGTCAGGATAATAATGTTGAATGTATCCAATTTTATTTTAATATAGATATTGCAGAACTTGTAAGAATATTAATTGATTTTTGTGAATTTCTAAGACTTATTACATGCATAGATATAAAAACATTAAGTAACAATATTATATATCTTGTTGATTTTCTGAAGACTAATTATTTCTAAGCTCTTTTTCAGTTTTAATGAAGAGATTTTAAAATAAATAAATAAGAAAGACTGATTATCTAGTTGTTAAACTCTTTGTAAACTAAAATTATGTAAGCACTATTTTTAATAAAGAAATGTTCATTATTTGATGACTCTTACTAGATCAAAGTTACCCCAAATAACAAAAATTACAATATTTATTTTTCCCGTTGACAGATTTTGATTTTTTAAATTGTATTGGCATTATAATTGGTGTTACTTTGTAATTACGCAATAAAATAGGGGGGTATCAAAGTAACCCCATTCAACGTATAACATTGATCAGACGGTTTTTATTTTTTTCCTCAAAACCAAGCCATCGCTTTTTGCTTATTATTACAGAAATCGAGAGGTATAAAAAAACCGATTATTAGACATTTTTTGTATTTTTTTTACACCGTCAAATTTAAAAGATATGGACCTTCAAAGTTCAATATTGATCAAAGTAACCCCGGTTAACGGTACACAAACAGCCAGACCCGGAACAACTAATTGTAGGTCATACAAATATTTGTTCCGTGCGGGAATCGAACCCGCGACACGCAGCGCAACAGTCAATCGCTTAACCACTGCGCCAACCGTGTCATTACTGTCTGGATCTACGACGCGTTGCGTGAGCTCAGTATAGAACATGCAAACTAACTACTCAAGGTCACTGGCATATATCTGCGTCTTAATACATACTTATTCATGGTGACGTTCAGAGGATAGCCGTGGTCGTATGCCACCTATCCTAACAAAACGAAGGGAAGTGAGCGATCATTAGCTTTAGGGCAAAGTGCAATAGCAATAGATGGCAATAGGCTCGCCCCCTAAACATGGGGCTCAAAACATAACTGGCGCAATGTGGGTGTACTATACGTACCTCTACCCAGCCCTTCGGGGAATACAGGCGAGATGTTATGTTATGTTTCCTCACAAACAGTGTCTTAAAATAATGCTTAGCAACACACAACAAAAATAGCCCCACAATATAGTTATTACAAATACATAGTTGATAAAGATAGATGGTAAATGAATAGTCCGAGGCACGCGTCCTTCGAAGGGCGACTTAACAAACAATTGCCCTCAATGCAGTTCGCCGAAGCGAACCAATTCAGTTCACTATCAACTTACTGATTGATCAGTCGTATTCATGACATCATTATATGAATGGGTACATTCCGAATTAGGTCCAGGTTTATGTTAATTTAACCTAAAATATGCCTATATTCCTGGATGGGGTAGGTAAGTATGTTTAAGTATAGTGTAATAGGGACGCTCTATTGCCATCAACCGGGCACAAATCCAAACTACGGGCTGCTACTGAGAAACGATAAATAATTAACGTTACCCTAGATAGGCTATAGGGCTATAGTTTAGCATTATCATCGAACCCAGGCCCCTTTGCTCTGCAGTCGCGTGTGCATCCACAGATTACAATTTTTTAATTTATTATTGTTTTCCTACTGAATCTTTAATTAGTCAAGGAACACTAAATAAGTTACCAAAGATTTCTTTTCACATCGCACATCGCAGGCAGCTTGGCTATAGAATATTAAGTATCAGTTCGCTCCCTTATCCGTTCAGTAGTCCCGCGAAAGCCTTACCGGGTAAACGCGACTCAAGGTTGCGAAAGACGTAAACAAAAGTCTGTGTATCAAAACTTGTACACTGATCGTTTGTCAGTGTCATTTGTTGGAGAAGAATTAGGCTGTGGCTTACTGACGATTACGGGATTGTTTGGGTTGAGGACAGATTAAATTAGTCATTGGATTTTTTGTATAGGGTTTAAAATATGGATTAGTGGACGTTAAATGACAATGTATGACATTAATTAATCAACGAAATACTCAAATTGTAATTTAAAATCACTTGCACATGAACGCTCTTTCGATTTGTGCGTTCTATGTACGTATTTATTTTCATACAGATTTCGTTTCTCGCGATACAGAATTATTTCTTTGAGAAGAATAAAAATCCTTAATCAATTATCAAGTAAATATTATTCGCCAAGATGTATGGGTGGTTATTGGAAAGTGTTCAGCACTTCATAGTGGTAAGTTTCCTGAAATTATTTTCCTATTCACAAATCCTTGTTTTTATAGGGCTCCGTACCTCAAAAGGAAAATTTACCGTGAGTTTGGAGAATTGACCGTGACGTACCTATATCGATGTACGGGAGAACATGTTTTTCAACTGTTATTACGATGTTAAGTTTATTTTTGGGAGTTTTTCATTGTAGGTACGTGGTTAGACACGCAATTAGCCGGTTTAAAAAAAAAAAGACTTCTACTGTCGCTCTGCTAGACTAAGATTTTTCCCACAGTCTTATTCTGTGTTGCCTTTTGCAAGCAATTTCTCATAAATCATTCGACACCTAGCCAGATGATACCTCGACGAAGATGTCTCCGTCTTTAGGATTCAAAATGATAAAATGAAAAAGAATTTAATTTGATGGGTTTTTTTTGGGCTATCAACCGCAGGTAATGTAAACACTTGAAATATTTTAAAAACTCTGTTTCTTTGTCGATATAACACGATAAAACAAAGAACAAAAGATTTTCTTAACAAATTTATATAGATATACTTACTTCAAGTATTACATTGAACCCAACAAAAAAAATCATCAATTCTCCCCATCACGTCTGCTGAGTTTCACTAGCTAATTTTATTTGACCCTGTATAATGTAGCGTAGCTTCAGCAGTGGAAAATTAAAAAGAGTAAGTAAATAATTACTTACCCCAATGCGTTAGATGGCCCGACCTCTGCGTGAAAATAGAGAATGCTCATTTAATAGTACAGGATAGTTCATAATAATTCCATGTATAGTAAATACTAATTCCATCCTGCCATGATAGTACGTACTAATTCAATGCTGCTATGATAGTAGGTAATTAGTAATTCCATGCTGCCATGATAGTAGGTACCTACTTACTAATTCCATGCTGCCATGTCATTATTCTAAGGTAGCCATCTTGTTCTAAACTTTGGGTGACCGAGCTCTGCTTGAGTGAAAATATGGAGAAAACGAATTTTCCCAGATATGAGATCTAGCTACATCGATATTTCGCCCCCGTACACTTCTATATTGCAACTTTCATCGAAGTCGTTAGACCCGTTTTCGAGAACGTGATTACAAATATATATATATATACAAATATTAATAGTATAGGATAGAATAGGATAGGATGATTACATAATTGTGTGCATGTTTGTGTCACCTTTAGGTACTTTGTGGTCAGTGACTATCAAAATAATTAAAATTGATAAGGTTTTGATATAAAATACCAAGAAGGAACAAAACTGATAACACTAAATTTAATGTACATATTATACAGTTTGGTATGTAAATGAGTAAAGGGAAAGTTATAAAACTATTTCGTGTAGCTCACTATTTGACTACATTCATTCAATGTTGGCAAGACAAGGCAACTAGGGATGGTGTCATACTTTTTACAAAACTTTTAACTTGTGTTGTGGTACCTATCTATTTTATTAGGCTTATTAGCTACCATAGTAAAATGTAACATAGAGTCTACGTTAGTTTAAACTCTAGTGTGATATCTGCTTTACTTACTGTAAGAACTAGTCTGTTTCTAGGCCATGCGAAAAAACGGAAACCTTTGAATATACATACTTCCGTAGGCTTTGGGTGCCTCGGACGGTGAGCAATGGGAAGCTCGCCGTCCGATAAGGACCAGGCCCGGGTTGACGGCGCGTTGTGTTCCACGCGCGCCTCAAAGAGATGTCAGCACAACGGAAGGGGTCCGATAGGACCGATGCCTGCCGGGGTTGCGGGAAAGTCCGAAAGGGATACCGTGGCCCCTGGCAACGTACAGGCAACTGAAAGAACACGGGTGGGTTTTAATCAGTAAGAGTCTGACACGCCCTCCCGATCCGCCCAGACCGGGAGAAGTTATTTGATAGATTCCGATACAAAAAAAAAAAAAAATGGCGTTGGGTGCCTTTTCTAGGGTTCTATACCCGAAGGGTGCCATACGGAACAAAGCCCGTGTCCGTCCGTCTGTCAGCGGACTGTATCTCATGAACCGTAATAGGCACAGTTGAAATTTTCACAGATTGTGTCTATATAACAATGTGTGATTGCCGCTATATAACAACAAATAATAAAAATATTATTTATTATTTTCGGCGTTATTTGCTAAATGTTGTGCTGTGGTACGGAACACCTTTTTTTCTATTCTGGGACTCTCATAGGAAAAACAAATCAATGATCTCTCTCTCTCTTCATCGTATCCTATCGTATTTGGTAAAGCAACTAAACAATAATAAAAAGAATATTAAAACTCTTTTATTCTTTCTTTACTACCTTAATATAAAGCCATTTATACGGCATCAGGATACCACACCATGTTTCACTACGTAATTTATTTCCGAGTAGCTTTTCTTTCGACGGAAATTCTATACCTTAGTACAGGTTGGAGTATACAGTACCTAAGTCATAAACATTGCTGTACGGAGAGATGTTACGTCGTCGTAGTGGACTCATAACTCAAAGAATCTGAACTAAGCGGTCATAACGCGTCGCCTGGAGCTAAGACTCCAGGCTCAGTGTATGATGCCGCATTTTTCTGAGCTATGTGTGACTTGGTTGGTTTATGAATACCGTTTGTGGAATAGCTTTTTAGCTAAGATGAGTGGTGTAAGGGGAAAGTAACACCAGTTTCAGCTAACATAGCTTTTCAGCTAGGATAGGTAGGTAGGATAGGTACTCATAGGTAGGTAGAGTAGGTAGGGGTAGGGTAGGTACCGTAGGTAGGTAGGCAGGGTTGGCAGGGTAGTGTAGGCAGGTATGGTAGAGTAAGGTAGGTAGGTAGGGTAGACCGTATGTAGGTAAGTGGGTATGTTGGTAGGTAGAATAGATAGGTAGGGTTGGTAGGGTAGGGTACGGTAGGGTAAGTAGGTAGGTAGGTGCGTCGTAGATAAGTACTCATCTTAGCTAATATCTTAGAAAACAGTCGCAACAGAAAGTAAGCAGTAATTCTACTATCTGGCTGGCCATCATATAGTAGTTTGCTTTCTGCTGCAACTGGTTTCTATCATTTTTGAGAAGTACCATATTCCCTACCTATAATATATCTCAACATAACATTAGATTATTTATTAGGTATTACAACAATACTGTATTTTTCCTTAACTTGCAACCGATACGTGTGAACGTCAACAAAGGCAATTAATGATATTTAAGTTGGTCGTTATCGTAAGGGTGGCAATTAATTTATTACGCCTACAAAGGCCGGAAGGGCGCGGAAGCCCGTAGGTATCCTCCTTTATAGCTTATAGACTTATATATTCCTAGAAAAGTATTTTTAAGACACATGTTTCGTCCAACTCCGGATGTTTGTGTTCACGGGATGATCACTGGTGCGTTTAGAAATAGCTAGGACAAATATAAATCACAATAATATAGTTTTTTTTTTTTTTCTTATTTTTTAACATAATATGTTAAAAGTCTAAGAAACGAAACATCGGAGGACGGATCAAGGGCCGACATTCACGACTTCGTTCGCGTAACATTTATAGTTTTAACATAAAATATAAATCCTCTGACTCTTGGCAATACTACAGTATTGCCAAGAGTCAGAGGATTTATATTTCCTCCCATTAGTGAAAGCATTTTCGGAATCGGATCAGTAGTCCCGAAGATGATAGGAAGTTGGAAGATTATGATTCCTCTTTATAATATTAGTAAGTATAGATATAGATAACACCGTGCTGGTAACACGGTACAAATAATTATTTCTAATTGATGATATCTTAGGCAAATATTAACTTTAGTAATACTACGAATACGAAAAAGACATAAAAAATTGCAGTTGTAGCCCAAACTGAACTTTATGTATTAAAGTAATTTTTCCAAAAACTTATTATTAATATTTTAACTAAATCGCGAACGCAGAGTAGATTAACCCTTCTTATAGGAATTAGATCTTTTCTATGTACTCGTATAAGCCATGTGCTCGATGAGATTTCTCATCGGCAAAAATTACGAGCTTCCATACAAACTTACAAACCTCCTGTTTAACCCCTTTGGGTCATGAATTTTCAAAAATCATTCTTTAGTGCTCACCTTCGATAAATAAGAAACTCTTGTGCATTTCAAGCTTCTCAAATCAGTGGTTTGAACTGTGCGTTGTCTGTTAGTGAATTAGAGATGTCTATAATACATGTTCATATTATTATCTTAAAATTCTTGTTTTAATATGAACCCTAATTATAAAAAAATGAAAAATGCCTAAACGCATAAATAAACTTGATAAAAACTTATAGAATCTATTCAATTTCATTATCGATTTACAATTGTCATTTTGTTATAGTACTACTCTCCTTCCTTGAAATGCCAAAAAGATACTTGGAAACATGAAAGTCAAATAATTTAGAAACTTTTTAATTTGCGAAAGAATTCCAAAAGTCCGTTGCAATTAAAAACGTCTGTAGATTTATCAAATGAAATGCCAAGAACACGTTCCACTAAGACAAATGGAATAGCTCCCAGAACTTTGTCTTTGTCTTGAACACTTACAACTCTATTTTCTAGTTCGGATTCCTTATTAATTAGATTTGGCTTGGCAATGGCGAAAATTTTGCAGTAAAGATTTTCTTCGCTCTAAGATCTACCAAATTGTTTGAATTTAGGATACAAATATCATTTTTCATCATTATCATTACATGAAATACAATTACCTACAAAACATGTTATTTGACGCAGACTCGATCAATCATGAATTCATGAACGATATATTTGATTTTTGTTTTTGTAAAGACCTCATTAGTTTCAGTTTAGTAATTCTTAAGTGAAGGAAAGGAAGGAAGGCAGACCATAAAGGAGCTACGGACAAGTTAATCCCTTTCTTAACAATTTGTAGGAAATAGCGTTGGACCACGAAAGGACGGATTACGTAGCTACAATCTCAAATGGCAAATCACGTAGTTACAATCCCAAAGTCACTGGGATTTTCTTCTAGGAAATTCTTGGCAAGTTCAGCTACAATATGTTTAAGTATTGTGCCTTTGCCACCCGTAGCAAATTCACTTGATATGATATAACGTGAAACACGAAAATAAAAAAATATAAAAAAGAAGCAAATGTGCCGCGAATGACACGAAGTCGTAAACAACACACATCATTCCCAGACACCCATCAGTGCTCCAAACAAGTAACATTACGGTTGCAAATAAAAGTTGCGAAATCTGACGTCACGCGTTACGAAATTAATATTAACTGTCCATGGCAATACGTGGAAGGAATACTAAGCTATAATTATTATTTTTATGCCGCCATGATTATATGGTACGGCTGTTACGACACTTATCAACTTATTGGTAGAGTTTTGAACTGTCTCTGAAGTAGACACCTACGGTTGTTGCTTTATGTATTAAAATCGTTGTATTTTATAGGATGAATGTGGCGAGGAAATATGGGAGACGATTCTTCGGGAGTCGGGCGCGAGGAATACTGTCTTCAGCGCCACTCAGGTAACTTATAATCTATATGATGTACCTACAAGCAGTATAAGTAAAGTATGTATCTAATCAATTTGCTAATAACTACCTACTTTTCTTCGTGGTTTAGCAATATCCGGATGCCTTGATGCTGCGACTCGCGAGTGCTCTTGCTCGATTGATCACCAAAGATCCGAACAGCCCTGCACCATCTAGACCAAGCAGCCCAGCTCCCAGGAAACTGTCAATAAAAACAAAACCAAGCTGGCGAAGCGCTTCGGTCCACACCGACAACAGATCACAAAGCTACAAGTGCCCCTTCACGGCCACCAACGCCTTAAAAAGTGTCACCAAAAAAGAAATCGAAGCATACAATTCGTCAGAAGAGATACGGTCATCAGTAGCAGCATCTACGGGCAGAATCAATGAAACCAGGATCAGTGAGGAAGCTGAAATTGTCGCCCGAGAGTTCCACAGGAGGAGTCTTGGTTTCAAGTTCGAAAATCACAAGGTTAAGGAGACAGTTGAAGAGCCAATTCCTGAAACGAGCCAAGTTGAGGAACCTGCTTCAAGCCAGGATGATGGAGAAGCTGCTGCTCTGGAGAAGTTAGTACCTGCTTCCGAACCAGTTTCCCCAGAGACTGAAGCTATGAAAAGAAACTCTATACTGAAGCAGACTGCAGCACGTAAGACTAGCTGCACGGTTGCTCTGGACGTGTACAGACGTCGAGGGTCCATCATACCCTCTCGGCAGCGGATGAATAGCATCGGCCTGGTCAGTGGAGACAAGCTCAACTATATGAGGGAGAAGTTCGGAACCCCTGAGAAAGTGATGCATTTCTTTGGAAGATGTTTCGTGAAGTTCTTCAGTAATTACGGGTAAGTTAGACCTAGAAAATTACACTTTCAATTGTTCAATTAGTTCGTTCACTAGTTTATTTTAATATTATACTTAGACACGTTCACACGTTTTATCTCTAACCTTATGCTTAGGTGCTTTTGCGGATTTTCGGTTCGAAGGCCCTGATATTTTTACGATAAGAGAAGTTTCATAAGATATATTTACGTCGGTTTTTTACTTATGGATAGACGGGTAAAGTTATATTCCAAGGTTAAACGCAATATCCCTATCTCCGCAATGTCCCGCCAAATCTTTTTCGTAACTTATAGTACCATTATATTATTATAAGGTCTCAAAGAAAATTGATCTAAGCCCTCGCCAATATTGAGCTGTCATTCAAATTGTTAGTAGATCAAGGCTTCAAATCATGCCAAATCGATAAGATCAGACCCTGATTTACGATTTAAATAAGCTAAGATCCCCTATTCATACATACATAAATAGCTCAAGCATCGCTATAGTGCCGATGTGTCTTGTTTTTAACTCGACCTGAATGTGTTTTTAAGAAAATCTAAGAACCCGAATTTCATCCACTTCTAATGGTCGTATCCATTCAAAACTTTGCAAATGAATAGTTTAGTAGTTTATTCAAAGTAAGTAAATTGTTTTTCGTTAAATACACTTGGGTCTCGAGCCCAAGAAATCTTTTCATCGCGGCTCATTCATTGTCATGGTCATTAATCTAAGTTTGAAAACTTGAGATGCTTCGTAAAGATTAAATTGAAAAGCAGTGACATCTGTGGGTTAAAAAAAAGCTGAGCCCCTGTGGGTTAAATTCCTAGGATTCAGGCAAAGCGGTATTTGGTTTTGTTACCGGTTGATTGCTATTACATGGGCCATTATTTTTATTTTTTTTGTGCGGGAAGTTATCAAATAACTTCTCCCGCTCTGGGCGGAGCGGGAGGGCGTGTCAGACTCTTACTGACTAAAACCCACCCGTGTTCCTTCAGTTGCCTGTTCGTTACCAGGGGCCACGGTATCCCTTTCGGACTTTCCCGCAACCCCGGCAGTATTACATGGGCCTTATAACATAACTAAATGGCAAAATGTGGTTGTTTTGAACAACTCTGTCTACTCCCTCGGGGAAGACAGGTGCCATGTTTATTTATCTCCGTATACTTTTTTTTTTTAACCGCTACGTTGAAACTCTTAGCCTTAATCTCATCTGATAGTAAGTGACGATCAGGCCGGAAGTGGCAGCGAGCTTCACCCGGAATCCTCAACCGCAGAGGAACTGGCTATCTTACCTCTAATGCTGTTTTATTGCTGTTATGGGGACAGACTTAGATAAGATGGTAGTAGCTAGCCAGGCGGACAAGGTCTAGTTACCACCAACCAAACCGAGCAGAAAATTTTACCCCCGCTGGGAATCGAACCCGGGACCTCTGGGTCTGAGACAGGTGTTCCTTCCACTAGATCACAGAAGCGTCTAAAGTTTAAATTATTTATGTTTCTTAGATTAGCTTTGGCTGGTTTAAGCTACATCAACGGACCCAATTATATTATTATTAATATCATAAAATTGATCCCTTTCCCTTATCTCCCTTTTTTCACAGCTATGACACAATGATCCGCGCGACAGGGCGCTACTTCTGCACGTTCCTGCAGTCCGTGGACAACATCCACCAGCGCATGCGCTTCACGTTCCCGCGTATGCGCTCGCCGAGCATGCAGCTCACTCGTGCGCACAGGCACGGCGCTGAGCTCGTGTACAGCAGTGGCAGGACTGGGTATACGCATTATCTTATGGGTAAGTATTAAAACTAAGATATCAAAGACACAATAATAATGATGTTTTCCAGCTGATTTCGGCCATAGCGACTGCATACGATGACCTTTCTGGATAGTTGAGAGCTTAACACTTTCGACTCCACCCACTTTTCATAGAACTCATGCGCCATGCGCCATACATATTGGAAGTGAACCCTCCGGGAGGGTTGCCGGCGTTACGTTTGCGCTAAAGTTAACCATCGCGGACGGTCAATGACATTTGGTGTAAAACCGTGTTATAAAACACTGTAAAACGAAGTAAAATATTTTTTTCAGGGGGTCTTGTCGCTATACATAGTTTCCAACTTTACAATTTTTTGTGAATATTTGTAAACACGAAATAAATAAAATAAAAAATTAAATGCTTGGATTTTAAAACCAACACATATACTAATAAATCTTGTTATAATATATATCAGATTGCATTTTCACGATTTATAATGCTGTATTACCAAAAACCATTTAAAATGAGCACTCCGCGAAGGCTCCCGGCATCCCATATGCGACCAGGTGAACCCTCCAGGAGGGGTCCCGGCACTGAACGTGTTAAGTGTGGAGAGTGCTTAAATGTGCTGCTCTTTCAAGACATTAATAGCCCTATATTAGCAAGCTTAGTGTTCACTAAGTTAACTATAAGGAATTCTCTGACTCGGTCTCTAACCGCCGAGACTTTGACGAGCGACACATAGTGGGTATAACCATCTAACTTTCCCGATCAGTATACCAATGGTTTGATGGGTAAGTTCTCTGTTTAGGTATTAGATAGGGAGTATGTCAAAGTCAAAGTCAAATAATTTATTTCAATTAGGCACAAAAAAGGCACTTTTGAACGTCAAAACTCAAAAAAAATATATATATATTGTAGTCGCCCCTTCCAAAAGGTGGTTTTTGTATGGAAAAGAATGGGCAAGAAACTCCACCGTTACTCTTTTAAAATGTTTTCACAATATCTTGTAAACATCAATTATATAATTATATGTGAAGACAATGCACCTAGAATAAGATTACTATACCACGTTAGGTAAAAATAATGAAAGATGCATTGGTGCGTAGCGTACTACTGGTTATCCCAAAGCATCGTCACATGTGCTGAGGATGTTCACCATGTGATTCTCTAGAAGCCTAACATAACCTTATCTTACTTCATCCTAAGGTATCCAAAGATCTGACTGGTTTTGCCGTTGCAAGTTGCAAGACCTCATAAATGGAAATATTGAATTACTTTTTAGTACGACTAAGTACGTACATTTTCCGTAGATATCCATGATATTTTAGGTCCACATAATAAATGACGTCATATTTCAGGCCAGCTGTATGAGATAGCGGAAGACATATTCTCGCTAAAACTGAAAGTGTCTGTAGTGAAAGAGAGCATGGAGGGAAACTACTACGTGGCAGTTCTGAGGCTGGAGTTCGATAACAGTGATTATGTAAGTATTTTGTACATCTTTTTATTTCAAACGCAAGAGCAAAGAAAGTCTATCGTAAACCGAAGGTGTTCCTCAGGGTACAATACTTGGTTCATTAAAGAAGATTTACTATTATATACACACGACCGTGGTGTAGTTGCTGGAAAATTTATTGTTGAGTCGTAACCATGAAATATTGCATTTTTCAGATTTTGGGTCGTGATTGTGAGATTTTTACTTAGATTTTCTATGATAACTTCATGACTTCAGTACATAATTATATTAATATCTAGATTACACAATATTTTCTTGTAACAGGTTGTGAAAAGACGAACGAAGAACCTTTGAAATTCAATCTCTTTTACATGATTATCTTTACCAATATTCTTAATAGATCGATAGCAATCCGAGCCAAGTTTGTTATCAATTCTTTACGACTCTCTTTATAATCAAATCTTTCTTCAACTTCCGAAGCTACATGAATAGATATCTTGCTAATTAAAAGCGAGTTTATCTTTCACGTGTCGCCTATTTTATAGTTATCTCTCTCCAAATTAATTGCCGTGTTAAGTTACCGGGTTCGCACATAATTAGGAGCAGTTATGTAGGACATATGACTCGGTAATAAAACATGATATTGACATGTTGTGTCCATTAATTACATATTGTGTCCATTAATTACATGTTGTTCCCAGGAAGAACGAGATAGATAGATAGATATATCGTATATTAGATAGAGAGAACTCGTTTTCGAAAATACCGCTTAGTTGTTCCATTTGATCACAATTACTCAGCAAAATGAGATCACTTCATCTGCACGACCTTAAATCCGTGATTGCTTCCTTATCTCTACAATAATTTACCCCAAAAATACTTAAGTATCACACACGAAGGTATTTTGCCGAGAAATCCATCAACGTAATCCGCCCTACATGACAGCCCCTAATCGTCTAAAGACTGATATGATAGTTCATTCACCCCGTTATAGATAGGATTCTGAGTCTCCCTAGCAACAAAAGATTTTGTGCAAAGAAAACAGAAACTTGAGAAAACATAACAAACAAACTATTTCCAACGTTGAGTTATTTCTCAAGCACAAAGATCTCAAGTCTCAAACAAAACGTTCTACAACAACGCTTAAAACCAATCAAACAAATTGAATACACAAAGGGCTAAATAAAAAATAAATATATACAAATGAATCGCCGATACTTCTCTCGGTAATGGAACAATCTCGTCTGAACGAGTGGTATTTACAGTAAACAGTTATTCAGAACAGGCTATTGTCCCTCTACCTGTTACGCCATTTTGTTAAGCCCCTTTATATTGCGGCACAAAGCTTGTGCATAAATATCAGTAGCTTTCAGGGGTTCCCGAAATTGGTATTGACCTGTAAAACTAGATAACTGCCGGTGATTCAACTAAATTAAACTACCTATTGGTATGACCCATTTACTCGTATACAGGGATACTTTTAATTGGATATATAAACTCTGCAGACGCAATTGGTATCGATTGATACATAATAAAACAAAAAAAAAAAAATTGATGGTTTTGTTTTTCGACCCCAGTTATTATTGTAGTCATTTGCAATATCAGCATGAAAAATCAGTTTTTTTTTTTTGTGTAAGCTCTACAGTCGTGATGGGTATCGTATATCTACACACGATAAAAACATAAGAAAACAGTTTTTCTCAACTCTTACTTCAAGTAACAACACTACCAGTAACTGTCATCATCAATCGCGTCTGCGGAGTTTAGCTAGCCAATTTAAGATAACCCTTATACGGTGTCACTAAAGTAACAAAAAATAATTTCATAGATTGGAAACGAATCCATCTTAACATGAACTACAATTAGGTATGACAAGAAAAAGATCAAGCCTTGTAAAAGACAGTTAATATATACACCGTGAAATCTTAATGGTTGTTTTCCCGCGGCAGAACAACTTGCCATAAGGACTTCTTTCTAAGCATAGAGTAAAACTAAACAATATTTTGTATCAAATTTTTTATTTAAAAGAGTGTCTATGGAGTTTCTTGCCCGTTCTTCTCCATAGGTACCTACTACGCATTGGAATGGGCAACTAGCTTCATATTTCTGACTGACCGACTTCTTGACAGTTCAAAAGTGCCTGTAAATGGTTTAATTGAAATAAATGTTTTGAGTTTGAAAGTAAAAAAATAAAGATGTTTTGTTTTAAAATAATTAAAAATATATTCATCAACTCGAAAACGTTAGTATCAATAGTAACAGTAGTGTAACTTGTAGGTACTACTCGAATCGCACGCGCCGCCGACAAAGGGAACAGCGATGCATAAATGTTCAAAGCAAAATAAACTCTCATGGTGCTACGGCATAAACGAGTTTGCACGCAACAATACAAAATTTGTTTTCAAAATTGTTTCTAATATTTTATTTGTTTATATAACGATTGTATTACCAAGACAAAATCATTTCGCTGCGGGAAAACAACCATTATGATTTCACGATGTATACATTGTTCCATCCCATATTTGACTAATTTAAATTGTGCTTGATGAATTAGGCATCTGTCTGATTGTAAAACTGTCAACTGGTAATCTGAGAAGCTGAGAATTCAGCGGGTTGGTGACCGTCTCAATAGTACATACCTACTCTAGTTGATTAAATTACGAGTCTATCGTCTAAATACCAAAGAAACGAAACTAATTGAAACTAATCAAAAGATATTTCCAACAAAATAGATGAAACTTGAATGGATCGTAAAATTGTCACTTGCAGTACTAAAATAATGGCGTTTGTAATGAAACATTGCTCCACTTTCGGTGCATGCAGACATAAAATCAGGGTTTACGAGCCTTAAAATTAAACATGCTGACTGCTACTTAACAGCATCTTTATAATTATATATGCTACATGCTACCTGTAAACCTATTACAAATTTGTGTGAGCAATGTTAGTACGCCTCGCAAGCCAGCAGATAGTGCCACAATAGTTGTATTTTATAACATCATGTACCAACATTATACCTATGTGTACGAATAAATAAATTTGAAGTGACAACCACACACACACAGCTCCACTCACTCATATACACACACAAACCTCCACACACTCATATACACACACACTCGCTCACACCCAAAGCTGCTAAATTAATGTTCAATTAAATTAAATTTTATTTTTATTTTTCTATATTTTTTAACTTCATTGTAAAGGTACCACTTATGGGGAAGAGTGAGACAGCTCCGATACAAGTACTATTGTAACTGACTGGGGCCGCCTCAATTTATCTATGTTTTAGTTGAAATAAATATATATATATATATATTTTTTTTAATCAGTGTTTGAATCAATCTCTCTCTCTAATGAGAATAAAGATTCCTATTTAGTATAATCATTAACATCATCTTCTGTAAGATGACAGTCCAAAAATGAATGTATTGTTAGCCATGCACCATTAGGTATAACGATTTTCTAGCACCACTTTCTATCAGTCCCCAATTTCGTCGGAATTTATGATTAGTACGAGAGCTTCTGTTTTTTTATATTCCCACTTTATCATAGTCCCTTTTAGTTTAGGGTTTCGTATCCGAAGGGTGATAAACGGAACCCTATTACTAAGCCTTCGCTGTCTGTCTGTCTGTCAGCGGGCTGTATCTCGTGAACCGTAAAAGGTAGACAGTTGAAATTTCCACAGATTGTGTATTTCTATTGCTGCTATAACAACAAATAATAAACCCCCTGATTTTGGGACCCCCTATAATTTTTAAAATATACATCTAATTTTATTTTCACGGTTTATAATGCTGTATTCGCTAAGAAAAGACTACCTACATTTAAAATGAGCCCTCCGCGAGGGCTCCCGGCATCCCATATGCTACTAGGTGAACCAGGAGGGCTCCCGGCACTGAACGTGTTAATACGCTAGCGCTAGCGAGAAATTTTTCGATGGCAAGTCATGGTAGAGGTACAGATTATTTTTCGAGCTTATGAAGCAATGGATTAGTCATTTGTTTCAAAACGATTCAGATTCTGATTGATCGTGTATGACCAATAAATGTTTCTAATAGCGGGAACGTAAACGTTAAACTAGGTACAAACCGTTTCTGGACAAACAGATAATGGTGTACGGTAAAATATACGTGTACAGTGTACTGTGTACAGTAGATGGGGAAAAGAATGGCTTAAACGCTTAGTTGGCATTGATCGTGTGACATTAGTTCACAGATGACTGCTCGCTGCGTACTGTTCTCCAGTTCTATTAATAGGCATTAGTTCAACTTCAGCTGAATTATATCCGGTTTCGTCTTACATGCGATATACACCGACTGGGTTCAATACTGTAGTAGGCAGTTTTCTCAAAGCCTTCACATATCAAAGGTTGAATGTTCTGGCTTTTATGTTGGACAAGTTGACGTCGAGAACTTCAATTGACTTAAATAGGTGGCATGGGCGTACCCAGGGGTGGGGGGGCAGGGGAGGACAGCTGCCCCCCCCCCCTGGATTTTGTATGCCTAAGTACCTACTGTCGATAAAAGTTATGTTAGAGTCACGGTAAGAGTAACTTTGTAATTACAATACATATATTATGCATTAATTTTAGAAAATTCAGTACACTCAGACGCGTAAAAACATGGCTGAGATCAACAATGGTCAAAAACAAGTTAACTAGACTTTGTTCTGTTAGTTTTTGGTCATTGTTATGTCAGACCAAATCTAACTTAAAGAGATGTATTAATTATTTTAAAGATTATAATTCTGTAAATACATATTTGTTATGGCGGCGAATCATATTTTTATCAAGATACAATCTGACACTGAATTGCAAATTGCCAAAAACGTAAGAAAATTAGAACTTCGCGGGCTTCCTTTGCAGATCCATCTTAAGAAATTTGCCCCCCCTTGGACCAAAAGCTGGGTACGCGCATGGCCTTTGGGTAGGTTACTATTATGCGTGTAGCTTTAATGCATGCCCCACCTTGATAACGATCAAGAATTGGTCCCAACATTCCAATTCAATTCATGGCATTCACAGCTCAAATTTAAAATCACACGCTTTCAAAAAACACGCGTCTTGATTTATGTATGTAAGTACAGTGACAAGCATAAATATAACTATAGACAGTTCGGCAATAATATCTGATTTCATGATTTTATTTTAATTCCCGAGATAATATTTACATAATTTAAATAAAAAGCTAGCAGTCTTAAATAATAATATGTACACGTATATAAAAAAGGAGGGGAAATAATCGTAGGGCATTAACAAATTTGTCCGCATTCATGATTCATTCATTATTATTTGTTAAGAAGACTGCAAATATATGTGACATCAATGAAACACCAAAATTATCTGACGAGACACACAACGCTAATTATAGAATGCCCCAGGGGCTTCAAAAAGTCACCTCTCAGAATGCATTATGCTTTTACTGCACATGAATCCTATCACTTTGACTCTACTGACTGAATTTAGATTACAAGGTAAAATAATATCATTATCATCTTATATCGTGCTGTAAGGAGACCACACTGGTAGCATCCGATGTAATAAAATAGTTCTAATTTACCTGCAAACAATTAACACTCCTTATAAGGAGCAAGAGTGTTGATCAGAATCGCTTGCGCCATAACAGTCGCATTGACTGTCTATTGTTGACTTTGTCATTGTCTCAGGACTGGTCAGGACCTTGTCCGTTATGTCAACAACTACATTAAAATTACGATTTTCAAGAACGTACCTTCGATTTGGGAGAAAAGGGAATGTAGTTTACCTAGGTATCGAACCCGATTTTTTTGCTACAGTTGTGTACCGTAAAATGGGGGGAATAGGGTCTAGGGGGTGAATTGGGACAAACCTCAAGTTTTATTTGCGACCTTAATCACACATTTATGTTACGTATTACATTTTGTGGTAGGATTTAAATTTGAAGCTTGCAATATTTTTTCTATAATCTGGCAACAGTCAGCCATCCTGTCATAAGTATTTTAAAAAAAAACGTACTTCAAAACATTGGGTCAAGATTGTGAGAAATTTGCTCCGTTAAACATTTTAATTTTCACTGGTGTTTACTAGATTTTTAAAGAAGTGAAGTTTTAACCGTTATTTTCAGTTGTTTAGGAACGGATTAAGCTATAATGTAAGTGATATAATCTTATTGTTTTTCCTATAATTTAACAAATTCTTACTAAAGTAGAATTGAACAAGAATTGGGGGGATAAGGGTCGAACTATGGGGTGTATAGGGTCGTAGATGAGGGGAATCGGGTCAGGAATGGGTTTAATAGGTACCCGATTAGGGTTAATTGGGACGGCTATGGGTGAATTGGGTTTTGTTTTTAGGGTTGTCACAATCTCTAAATTACATTAAACTTAATAAAAGTGTTGGTAGGTAGGTACCTAATACATACTTAACTGACTATCTTTACCTACCTACACATTTATTTAAATTTTAGTAATGATTGATTAGTTGATTAATATTAATTGAAAATTGACACCTACATAATTTAGGCGATATTAAATTTAAATTGTTTGATATTAGCAGGTGG
Organism: Xanthia icteritia; assembly: GCA_949128155.2. Lineage (NCBI taxonomy): Eukaryota > Metazoa > Arthropoda > Insecta > Lepidoptera > Noctuidae > Xanthia > Xanthia icteritia. The sequence goes on along the minus strand of OX421942.2, from coordinate 4,429,562 downwards.
CACTCTTTTTTTTTCCGGTGGGTAAAGATCATCCAATGACATCTCCCGCCCTTGGGCGGAGGGGGAGATAGTGTCAGACTCTTACTGACCAAAAGACCCACCCCGTTCCTTCGTTACCTTTATACCGGGGTTAAGTTTTCCTTTCGGACGCAACCATGCCCCCGGCACTCTGTAGTTTCTACCTATCCCCATGGGGAACACGCGTGAATTTATTTATACATTATAAGTATACATCTTCTATAAATATAAAGATGAATCCCTATTTCCCTTATTCTTATTTTCTGTTTTGTTTAATTTTAAGTAAAAAAAAACGTTGATTTCATTAATGGATTTTTATTTTTCACTACATTTCTAACTTTATTTATATATGATTATTATTATTATTATATAATTATGATTTATTAGATTTTATATTATGAGACTGACACTTTAAAAATTGGTAGGTACATATATGTCAAGTACGTAACCTAAAGACACTACCTACCAGGTAGTTATTGTAGGTAGGTACTTACCTATAGTGTGAAAGTGTCAGCCCTAGCGAAAAACTCTATTAACCCCTTAGGCGACCCGATTCACCCCAAGGCCTGGGTGAATAGGGACAAGTGAGTTTTTATAACTTTTTATTATTGTTTTTTTAATAAACCATATTTTGATGCATTATATATGAAAATTTAAACTACCGGAACCAATATGATATCCGTTTTATTACTATAACTACAAAAATAACGATAAAAATCAATGTCGAACTTAAAAAGTGTCCCGATTCCCCCCATTTTACGGTACTTTAAAATACACAATACCCAATGCCCAATAAAGAGTATTTTATCTATGTATCTCGAAACCACTCGATACAATGCAATTTTCACTGATTCTGAGTCTGTTGACATAAAAACAAACAACCTAGGTATCGAACCCGATTTTTTTGCTACAGTTGTGTACTTTAAAATACACAATACCCAATGCCCAATAAAGAGTATTTTATCTATGTATCTCGAAACCACTCGATACAATGCAATTTTCACTGATTCTGAGTCTGTTGACATAAAAACAAACAACCTAGGTATCGAACCCGATTTTTTTGCTACAGTTGTGTATTTTAAAATACACAATACCCAATAAAGAGTATTTTATCTATGTATCTCGAAACCACTCGATACAATGTAATTTTCACTGATTCTGTCTGTTGACATGAAAACAAACAAGAATCAAAACGCGAGATTTAGTGATGATCCCGCCATGCCGGACTCCCGACACTGATTGATTTTGATCCCAAATTACAACCGTCGGGACCAATGGACATTTATTTTTCCAACCCGTTGGTCCCGGTGGTAGGGGAAGTACGTACAAAATGACATACAGTTTTGGTTTTGGGTCATAACTCTTTAATGGTAAATCACAGCGCATTCATATTGCACACCAGTAATCTTAGGTTTCATATCTTTGAATTATTATAGACACTTAAAAGATAAACCAACTAGAAAAAATAATATTTTTAAATTTAACTGAGATCAACGAAATCCATTTTGTCCATATGCTATGGACAAAATGGCATACCACATACGGACTAAATGACATACACGGCAAAAGATATAAAATTACAAGCAAAGCTCACAAATAAACCGCTTGGTTCGTTTAGAAACGTCCGCGCAAGAAGCGTGGGCCCAATGCGAACATTTTAAACACCGCAACCAGTCTTCTCCAGGTTTTGATCGCGAATAAAGATCAGGCATTGTTATATCTGTAAAGAAATTAACAGCTGATTAACGAGAAACTGGTATTGGGTACCTACAATGAACTCATTGAGTTCTTATGGACAAAACAACATACCTATGTCATTTTGTCCATTACATATGTATGTCATTTTGTCCATAAAGCGTTATAAAAAAACAAAATTCAACAATAAATGCAAAATGATTATTATTTACGGAAAAAACTATTTGATCGCGACAATAAATACTTAAGGGATGTAATAAACGTAAACACAAGATAATATTATGAAAAACATAATATTAATACACAAAACTCCCTGCAGTTAAAAAAAAATCGTAACTTACCAAAGTTTATCTTCGTCCATGACACCCAAACGAAAGACTGGCGCGAGTTCACGTTTTGACAGGTTAGTATTACCGGCTGGAGTCACGTGATGTAGTTGTCTATAGCGGACTAAAAGCGGCAGAATTTGAAATATCATGCCTGTGTCATTTTGTCCGTATATGTCATTTTGTACGTACTTCCCTTAAGGCCAGTGAGACGATTGGAAATTTACCAAATTGCTTTTATCGATTCAAGTGAAAAATTGTTGCATTTGCCCATGTGAAGGAGTAAAGGCTAGCTTATAAATAGTAATAGTATAATTAATTAAATAGTATATTTAGCTAACACACACCTTACACCTCTGCCTAACCCTTGGGAGAAACATGGCGTGATGTTGTTATTTTGCTAATAAATGTTGGAAAGTATGATCCTGTAGGTACTTACTTACTTACTCACATGGGCAATCACTTAAAAGCTACAATTGTTATCGAAGCTATCTCTTAGGTAGGTATTCTTCTCACGAAGTAAGTAGTTATTTTCCTTAACGCCCTTAATTAATGAGAAATATATCCACTAGGACATCTCTCACACCTCTTTAGGGACTACTGTATGAACCAGTTATTTCTTTTTAATATTAAACCTTATCACCTACCTAATTATTACAAAAAAAAAACTTAAAAACAAAAAACTTTTGAAACTGTCTAAATTATAAATAAGGTTCTTTCTGTGCTTTATTAGATACTAGCCCTACCCCGCCCGTTAGCACTAAGTACTTATCTACGGCGCACCTACCTACCTGCCTACCCTACCTACCTACCCACCTACCTACATAGGTACATACCTACCAACCTACCCACCTACCTACATATCTACGAGTACATACCTACCTGCATATCCACATACCTACCTACCTATCTACATACCTACCTACCTTACCTACCTACCCTACCTACCTATCTACCTACTTATCCTACTTACCTACCCTACCTACCTATCAACCTACCTACCTAAATTCCCTACCTTTTATTTATATAGATGTGTGCCAAATTTCATCCAAATCCTATTAGTTAAGTATCTAAATATTATCGCGAATTCATGCAAGCCTTGTACTTTTTGTTAGGTTACTGCTCAGAAATTGTGCACAGCGTGTCTTGAATAGAACAGTCTTACTACTTATCTATTTTTCCAGTAGATTTTCCAAAAATTGAAATCTCATCAAAAACATAACAAGTAAAAAAAAGCAAGTCTCGAAACGCAGTTCTTCTGCCGTAAAAAGATGTGAGATCTAATGTAAAACCAAGTCTGTTAATTTTATTCAGTTCCTATCTATTTGTCATCTTTATTTCTTTAATAAATAGAATGACTTCGCCATCGCACGGCAACATAATCACATAACAATAATCTACTATTTTAAATAGTCCTAATTAAATAAAGCGCAGCTCTAATATTAGGTACATTCTATTGCCGCGTGCATCGTAGGTAGATCCCACAAAAATTCAAATTCAAAATTCAAAAAGTCATTTATTCAAACTAGGCTGAAAATCAGCACTTTTCGAACGTCAAAATTACATAAGACAGTCCCCCAAAAACGCCCACCCTTCACCACTTCCTAGTGCTTTAGCTGGGAAGAAGAAGTGGCGCAACAAACTCCCCAGCAGCACAGCTGTCAGAATAGTTAGAAGAACATGATTCTATACAATAGTAATAATTTACTTTACGCAACACAACGCACACTTGCTGCCGGTTGCTCAGACAAGATTAGTATGATCAATTTTCGAGGTCGCTAGCTGACCATATATTACAATATATTTCATAAAAATAAAAAACAAAAACTGTGTAAAGAGTAGATTTCGTCAATAATAAACAAAATTTAAATTAAATAAATTGACTTATATAGTCAAATAAAATGAACTAAACAGTTAAATTAGTATGGAGTAGTATAGAGCTAGTCCCAAGCCTTTTTGTCGTCTAAGTAATCTTTAATTTTGTAGAAACCTTTTTGACATAGTTTGTGTTTAATAAATGATTTAAATTTATTGAGGCTCAGTTCTTTAACATGGATTGGGAGTTTGTTGTAAAAACGTATACTTTGGCACTTAAATGAATTACAAATTTTTTGGAGCCTAGTCCTGGGCACAATAAGTAAATCTTTGTTTCTAGTATTTATGCTATGAATGTCGCTGTGTTTAGAATATAAATTAATATTCTTTTTTACATAAATCAGGTTCTCAAATATATATTGAGATGCGACTGTCATGATATTTATTTCCTTAAATTTATCCCTCAGTGAATGCCTACAACTTAGGTTATAAATTGCTCGAATGGCTCGCTTCTGCAGCACAAATATAGTCTGAATGTCGGCTGCATTTCCCCACAACAAAATGCCGTATGACATTACACTATGGAAATAACTAAAATATACTAATCGAGCTGTTTCTACATCAGTCAAATGATGAATTTTATAGACCGCGTAGGCTGCAGAGCTTAGCCGCTTCGACAATTTGGTTATATGAGGGCCCCACTGAAGCTTTGAATCCAAGGTAATACCTAAGAACACAGTGGTGTCCACAAGATCCAATTCCGCTCCATTTACTAATACATTGGTTTTCACCTGCTGAACGTTAGGTGTCAGAAATCTAATACATTTAGTCTTTTTCTCGTTTAAAAGTAAATTATTAACACTAAACCAATGCACTATTTTAGAGAGAGCGTTATTTACATCGTCGGTAACTGTCTGTTGTCGCTTAAGCTTAAATATAAGTGATGTGTCATCTGCAAATAACACTATTTCGTGACTGTTCTTTACAAGGCAAGGTAGGTCATTAATATATACGAGAAATAAAAAAGCGCCAAGAATTGAACCCTGAGGAACTCCCATAGTGACAAGGGAACCCGGGGATCGCTTGCCGTTAACGTCCACTCTTTGGATCCTATTATCCAAATAAGAAATAATAAGATCCAAGGCAGTGTTTTTAACACCATAGTGATGCAATTTCCTGACCAATGTATCATGAGAAACACAATCGAAAGCCTTAGATAAGTCACAAAAAATACCTAGGGCATCATGTGACTTCTCCCAGGCCTCAAAAATATGTGCAAGAAGCTCAACACATATTTTTGAGGCCTGGGAGAAGTCACATGATGCCCTAGGTTTTTATACCTCATTATTATTGTTTTTTTAATTCAATTTCAATGCAGTTTAATTGACAACTGATTTCATTTGTTGCCTATTTTACAAGTAACCTTCGAAGAGACTGATTGTGCCTACCTTAACCTTTATATTGCATTAGATAGGTACACTAGGCGCCTAGTCCCTATCTATGTAAAAAGTAATTTACAATGTAATTTTACAAACTGTTTGTTTATGTATGAAATTTAAATTCACCTACCTACCTATCTATTTAGGTAGTGTAAGTGATGAAAAATTGCATGAACTGCAAAAGTAAGTAAAAACTTAGCAAGTAAAAATTAAAATATACCGCAATTTCAGTCTCGTTTTCTACCGCAATTGCAGTATATTTTAATTTTTCCTGGCTTTATACACTAAACACTAATTGTGTTCAAAAGAAGCTTGTGTGTCTGCTAGAAGTACTTTAGAGTTTTGATGATCGGTGAGTGAGTGAGACAGTATGTCAGTGACAAAATTAAGGAACTTTGACCTGCAATAGATCTCAAAGTACAGCTATTTAATTACGTAACACATAAACGTAAACGATTACGACTAATCTGTTTCATTTTGACAGTTTAATAAAATTCATTGCGTTATTTACGTTGTATAAGATTTCTGTTTGCAGCATATTTTTTTCTTTAGGTTCCTACGCATAAATCTCTAAGAATTTAACTGATTATTTCGACTGCTTTCGGACTCAACCGGAGCTAAAGGCTCGTGACAAGGTGATTATCTCGAATTATGCCAAAAGTGTACCGGCAAACTGTCGGTAAAGTTTACCGACAGTTTACCTACAGATTCTGTACCATATAAGTTTTTACTTTTGAAAACCGTAATAACAAACAAGCTACCTATAAAAAACTAGAAGCCCTAAGGTAGCGTTCTTACAACATTTACAAACTAGTAGATTTTTACTACGTCATCCGCTAGCGTACACTGTACATAAATGTAGCAACATAAATCTACTCTCCGCGCGGACTGTTTACTTTACCAAATTAAAGGGTGAACCCTGAATAAAATATAAGATGTTTTTTCTCTGAAATACATACTAATACATATACAATGAAACAATATATTTGAATAACATTGGCTAGTCCATTTTTTAACAATATAAAAATACTTACAAGAAGATTGAAAACAGCAGCTGTCTAATTACGCAACAATTACTACAAATTTGTTTCATTTTGACAATTCAACAACATTCATTGCGTTATTTACGTTGTTGAGCAACAGTTTCGAACTTCTGAAGCAATGGATTAGCAATTTAATCCGAAATGATTCAAATTCCGATTGATCGTGTTTTAAGTAATTAGGGTACAGGTTTCGTTTAGAATTAGGTACCTAAAAAAACGAATAAGTATCTCAAAATCATGATCATATTAAGCAGCTGTGATTTTGATATCAACATTAATTACACGTAGGGAAACTTATCTACTTTATCTATCAACAAAGCCAGTCTAAATAGGATGAGAACCTAGGTAGTCTAGGTACTATGAGTAGCTGAATAAAATAATTCTAGATGTTTGGGAGACTGCCCTCCTCGTTGGTCTAGGGGTCGCAAGCGCTACTGCTGAGCTACGCTGTCCTGAGTTCGATTCCCAGGTCTTGTTATTAAGTTTCTCCATTAGAAATTTCTCAATAGCAGCCCGGAGTCTGGATTTGTGCCCGGTTGATGGCAACGGGCTCGCCCCCTATTACATGGGACTTAAATATAACTGGCGAAATGTGGGTGTACCTATAGTATATATACACCTCTGCCTAACCCTTTGGAGATTACAGGCGTGATGTTATGTTATGTTTGGGAGAAACGCCAGAAAAACAAGAGACAACGCAAAAAAAGAAGTTATGATGTTGAAAACTCCTTGGTCAGGATTCCACAAGCAATGTAAAAAACTGTTTGATATCTTAGGTTCAATCGTTAATGCTACGGAAGAGTCTGCCATGCCTGCTGCCAGCAGTACCAGCCTCCCTGCTACTGCAGCTGTTCCCCTTCGGAGTGCTCCTCGACAGGAGAATGAAGATCCTGAAGGCTGGAGAAAGAGTAAGTAAGCTTTATAAGGCATATAGTAAAAGAAGCTGTTGCTCGCAATAACCAAATAATTAGTCATATATCCAATCCAATCAAGGTTAATCCAGGTCATAGTCTACCTAGGCTGTGTTCCAAATATGATCCAAATCCATTGAGCCGCTAAAGCGTGATTCGATAACAAACATCCAATCCAACCTATTAGATCGTGTCTGTAATTTCAGTTGGTAGCAGCATGGGGTGGACCTCTCAACCGCATAGAAAAATCTGCTATCGCCGAAATATTACGTCTGAGGAAACCTAAAGTGGCTTTTACATGGGAAAAGGTAAGTCTTCTTTAAATACTGACAGAACTAAATAAGCTTGTAAATCTTGCTTCTATTGTAATTCGTACTAACGTTTTCCTATCTTTTCTCGTCCAGGTCGTGTGCATGCAGACCATGATCTTTGATCTGGAAATGCTACGGTACCGCGGCGCTCGATGTGGTTCTGAGGTCAGGAGAGGCTCACAGGGCGCTCGCTCCATCCTTTTGCGAGGACCCATCTATTTGCTGGAGGAGATAGATGCGCTTATATTTCTCTGCAGTCCAATGTAAGTGATACACCTTGAGAAGGCTTTCGTCAGTATGTATCTACAGCAACGAGACTAGGATTTTAAACCAAAATGAAATTGAATGATGATGAATATGTTACTAATAATTTAAATTGAAACACAGATGAGGTTGTAAACTAGTCAATAAATTACCCATAATACCCATAATTAGCCATTACGAGTACATAATTTAGTTACAACCCGATTCAAACTTTATGGCGGCTCGGAACACGAGCCGAGAACAATAAAGCAACTATCTATAACAACCCAAACTTTGATAAAATTTCATTAATTGCAGTTTCAACGACTTGGATGAACTGCGACAAGCCGGGCTTTCCCTGGCCGACATGAACGGACACGGACTCTCTAAAGAAATGCTTCTGCACGGTTGGCAGCACCTCTCCCGGTTGGAATTGCTGTTCGAGAAGGCAGAGAGCAGAAGTCTTTCATTAGAAAAGTCTTGCAGACTTCTGGATCAGTGGAAGAAGAGAGGGGATCAGCTGCTGTATTCTATGATACCGAAAGGAATTGCTGATCATTTGAGGGCGGGGAAGGATCCTATGGCTGCTTGTCTGGTAAAGACTATATCAAACATTAAATCAACTATATACATAAACATCGTAGATTTAAATCGTGGATACTGTTCGAACGCTTCGACACGCTACGAACTCGCTACGAAAACGCTACGCACGCATCGAGGACAATTTGTAGGTTGCTTTGATATGAACATCTCGTCATTTGGTTTTCCTGGCCTGCAGCACACATATTATAAACTAGCTGTACCCCGAGGATTCACCCGCATAAGTCTCTATCCCGTGAAAATATCGGGATAAAAAGTATCCTATGTCCTAACCCAAGTCTTGTCTACACATGTGCCAAATTTTATCCAAATCCGTTCAGCCGTGTTAACGTGAAAGCGTTATGGCGGCATCTACTTCGCCACATGCCAACTACGCATCAAAGACACAAAATCCTGACGTCACACAAATCCTGCATCGCGCAATTAGAGTTTACCGCGCGAACGACATATATACAAGCTCCTGACTTCAACGATTCTCCTTTCCGATCCCGATGCCCTTTCCGATCCCGATGATCCAGTCACACTCCTCCAGGAGTCTAATAGGGCCACCAGCACAGTAAAATACAAACACACCCGACACCCGTCGTTCCGACCTCGCCGCAGAGGTCCACCGCGTGCGCGACCACCCCGATTAATTACTCCCCCCCCGACCCTTGTCCGATGAAACGCCAGCCCGCGCCGCAGCTGAGCGTGTAGCTTTAAACTCCCCGCTTAATAATAATGATCTATCCTTGATCCAGCCTGTCCCCGAACTTGCTGTCCTCCCCTCAGCGAATGCCCTAAGCCGAGGTTCGTACCCCACAGGGGGTGCCCTTAGCGAGCATTCGCTTAACTTTAATTTAGAATAGTTTTATGCCCCTGGCTGGAGGCCCTTAGTGTAGAAGCTATTGGCAGCCACAGGACAGTCCGGTTAAGCAGCCACGACCTTAGTGGTCACCTGCAAGATGCCCTAGTTCAAAAAAAAAAAAAAAAAAAATTCAACGATTGGGCAGTTGCCCGCCAGACACGACACCTGTCTGGTCGGAGGTTCCTCCCTTTTCTAATGAGGATGAGAGAACTTTACACCCTGTTCCCTCATAAGGGAACAGCCTCTCTTTTCACCGTATAATACTAGTTTAGACATAAAAATAAAACTACTGTAGTCGTATGGGTAGCTTTGTCTTAACATTTTGGAAAAAAAGAGCCTTTTAATTTTTACAAAGTTAAGTGTAATGATAGTTGTACAGGATATTTTAATAAATAAATTAACTCGTTCGTCCAAAATATATATGATGATACCTACAAATGGAAAACACTACTACAGCCTGTTTCATTTGTTATAACTTTCAGCTTGAGTAACAGTTTCTTGCATTTGTTTCAGGCGTTTGAAAGCGTGACAATAATATTCTGCGCAGTACAGCTGGCGGAAGCAGGAACCCGAGCTGACGTCATGCAGGTGGTAGCTTATATGAACGATGTGTACTCCAGGATCGACAGACTTCTTGACACACATCGCGTTTATAAGGTAGGAAAGGACACTCTTTTTCAGCTTATTATCTAGTCATAGCAATTTCAGCTGTAATACTAGGTTAAAAACCCGTTTTTGAAGCAGACGGCACGATTGTCGCAGTAGCTGTGATCGATTTGCTCTGACATACGTCACAGGTTTGAGCCCCGCACATAACAAATATATGACCTACTTATTTCGGGTCTGGTTGTGAGGGCATATAGGATGTTTGTAGATAAACCCACGATACAGGAGAAATCATAAGAACGGGGAAACTTTAAAGTCAAAACATTGCAGATTCTTACCACGACTCCTTGGATTTCGAAGTGTGTCTAAATTGTAAAACAATTCCTGAGCTAGCCTACGTGTTCATCTGCAGGTGGAGACAGTAGGCACGGTGTACATGCTGGTGTCTGGAGCGCCTGAACGCAGACGCACGCACGCTGGCTCTGCAGCCAGCGCTGCTCTCGCCATCTCGCGAGCCATCCCCGCACTCACTATAGGTAATACTAGAACGAAATTTCCGTCTTTCCATTTTTAGGGTTCCGTACCGGAAAAAACGGAACCATTATAGGATTACTTGTGTGTCTATCTGTCACAGCCAATTTGTTCGAATCTAATGGACCGATTAAGTAGTACAAAAAAACCCAGGCTTGGTACAAAAATTTTATATCTCAGATTTTAGATTAAAATTAACATAGTTATTCTCAGTTGTCATTATTGCTAACATGTTTTTTTGCCCATTAAAGTTGCGTGCCCGCTCAAAGCAAATAATGTTTTTTTTTTTAAGCTGTCAACAATTGACATTATTTCTTATGATTATTATATAGGACTGTAGAAAGTCTAAATTAAATAAATAATTTTGAATTAGGGGGTCACTTTTGAGGAGCGAATTAGAAAATTTAAAACGTTTTGAAAACTGTACCACGTGACATATCAAATGACCCTTTCATTTGTTGCGAGGATCTCAAATACATTTTTTTTTAAATTTTATACTCATTATCATCATCATCAGTTCAGCCGAAAGACGGCCACTGTTGGGCATAGGCCTCCCCCAAGCACCGCCACTTCGACGGATTATGTGCCTCCCGCATCCAGCGGATGACTACCGGAATTTTAAATGAAAAACTTTTAAATATATTTAAGAAAATGGAGGAAAATTGACCATTCCCCCCTTATCTCCGAAAATACTGAGCCTAAAATTTTGAAAAAAAAATAGAAAATGGTTCTTTATCTCATAGATTACAGGAAAAGCTATAAGAAGTCTATGGTCTTAAAATAACATGATAAATCTCTCAATATTATGCGTACAAACTTACATTTGCAGTTGGAATGTATGGGAGATCATTTTTTTCAACCACAATGTTAATTTTGTTCTTGGGATAAATTCTTCCTAACTACGGAACCCTTCATTGTGCATGGTCCGACACGCACTTGGCCGGTTTTTGTTATTTCGTTGTTGTAAACATTCAGTTGCTTTTAACAAGTTGCTAGGGCAGATTTACTCAGTTATGAAAAAAGCAGATGATGGTTACTCTCTGAGCGTGGGTAATGAAAATAAAATTGACATTATCAGCCTCGTAACAACAACGTCGGAAGGCAATCGGTGTGAGGTCAATTTTCCTTGAATCATCTATGTAGGTTGCCACAATGAAAGATCATGCTTATGGATATAGGAGAGGAGACATCTGATTATTCGGACCTCTGTTATCCGTATTTTCAATTGTATTTTTGTATCCCAACCCAACAGGCATCCACACTGGTCCAGTCGTGGCTGGCGTGCTCGGGTTACGTTTGCCGCGGTATTGCCTCGTGGGAGATACCGTCAACACTGCGAGCAGGATGCAGACGTCTTCAGAAGTATGTTGTGTTTTTACTTTGTAATCATTTTATTTGTTGGCAGCCAATATTGTTGTGCTGTTGGCAAAAGTAGATTGATAGCTAGACTTTTTTTATATCGGTTCAAATACAGAGCATGTATAAATCACGTTTCTAATACCTACCTACCTATTATTTTTATGATGATTCCACAAGAAAGTAGATCATTATGAGCTTAAGAATGTTTGGGAGAAGCGACGTGGTGTTTAGCTTTTAGGTCTTAACGACATGCCTGCGACATGCCTGCCTGGTTGCGAGAAAGTCCGAAAGGGATACCGTGGCCCCTGGCAACGTACAGGCAAACACCTCGAAACGACCCCGAACACGGGTGGGTTTTAGTCAGTAAGAGTCTGACACGCCCTCCCGCTCCACCCAGAGCGGGAGAAGTTATTTGATAATTTCCCATACAAAAAAAAAAAAGGTCTTAACGACATTGATCCTTCGATGCCTTCGTTCCTTTCGTCAAAAATTTTACATTTATTTAATATCTCCCTCGTTTTTTTTTCAGCCTGGGCGTGTCCAAATATCAGCAGTCGCGGCAGCACAGTTACCAGCAGGGAGGTTCCGACTCAGATCGAGAGGACTCATCAAAGTCAAGGTACCTACCTAAATACTCATAGCCCAGAAACATACAGGTAGTTTTAGGGCAATATTCATGGTTCATTGACAGCTCAGCCCGAGTCAACTCAACCCGAATAATAATACCAGATATTTCACTCCCGATTACGGTGATTTGTACGGTCAAGCAGAAAATCGATATTTTAAAATAAATAATTAAGAATTTAATTTTGTTTTTCGAAGATTTTAGTTTTTTTATTTACATACAAGCCTTTTTCAATTATCCAATATAAGAAGCCTAAGTTCATTAGTTTTATAAATTGTCTGGACATAAAAAACAAGCGTTCCTTTGCTAAGAAAATGACACACATCGGATCTGATGACAATAAAAAAGTTTTCTATCTCACTCTTGCACATCAAAACAATAGTCTAGCTAGTAGAACATAAAAGACAAGAAGGTAATTTCTGCGAAAAACTGACCGTACTCTTCGCTCACATGCGACGCCGAGGTTGCTTTTGTTTTGTTGTTTGGTTGCAATTGCTTTTTTTTATCTCTTACGTTGTATATTTGAAAAATGTTGTGCATTCTACATGATTAGGAAATTCAGTTACTTGTTGACAATGTCGGGCGAAGGGCCTTCTCAGGCCAGAACTTGTAACTACCAATTAATACAAAATCAGCGGGGTGTAAGTTTAATACACGCCAGTCACGTTTATCTTAAACATGGCGAAAATCTAGCGTCAAATGTGCTAATAAAGAAAAAACAAATTAAAATGTAGTGGCCAGGTGAAAGACTTACCGATACTTTTCATGCCGACGGTACACACCACTCTTTTTGACGACGTGGTATCTGGTATTATTATTCGGGTTGAGTTGACTCGGGCCGATCTGTCACTGACCCATATTCATAGACCGTTATTTGACTTTACTTTGCTAAATAAGCGTCTCATACGAATAGATACGAACTTTATTTTATGTCATAAATATGCATATTCTTATCAAAGGCTTACTTACAATAGGTAATACGAATATGAACATTAAAGGTGTAATAACAAGAGTCATATTGATATGAATCTGTTACTTAGCATTGTCAAAGTGCGGTCTATGAATCTTGCTATTAGAGAAGTAGTATGTAGGTACCTCCATTGCCATTTCGTTGCTGTGTTCTCGTTTCAAGGGTATGGCCGCATGGGTGTCGGAGTACCTACACTCAGTGCGTTTGTCCAACACAGCCATCACCGAGAACGAGATGACGCGCCGAAGTAGCGATACATACATTAACTATGGCCGCGTATCCACCGCACATCCGTCCCCCGAGCTCCGTCATCCCGGCCACCGAACTACTTCTACGGCCCGAGATTGTGTTTGTGACGGACCGATCGATGTGCCGGCAATACAAAACACGTTTGATCTTGTCTTGTTGTTGTGATCGGTCGTTTGTTACGCAATTAAGGTTTTGCTCGAAATATCTCGTTTCTCGGTGACCTCCCGGTGATGGCTGCGGCAGACAAACACCTTAAAAGAGTTACATTTTAATTTCTGTTCCAGGGCAAAGGTACCATGGAAACGTTCTGGTTGGAGGGTGAAATAGAGGAAGAAGAGCAAAATGAAGCATTACAACTGTTCTCCGTTTTGTGCGGTGATAATTGAACATTGAACAGGAATTTGTGAATCGTTTTAATTTACAATAAGTCCTTAAAGTTCAGATATAACTCGATGTTTTTGGTCATATTAAAACAATGTTAAAAAATTGTCTATATATGTAGGTATCTACACTCGATTACGACTACCTTCTAGATATGCTAATTATACCTACCTACTTAAATGGTCAACAAAAGCACAGTATAAATAAGTAACAGTATTATGTCTTCATAGATAACGGCCAAAACGTCGACGCGCTTCAAAATATCAGTACATAAAACAGTCTCGAGTGCGCGACAGTTACGCACGGACGCGGAAGGTTTATCTACCGAGCGGCCGTAGGTACGGTTATTTTAAGGTCACTGCCGAGATATAATAGGTACTGTTACTTTACTATACTGTGACAAAAGGCAGATTCTCGTCTCGCACTTTGGACTTTGATAGTGACAAAATGTATGTCCAAGACAAATTACAATGCGTACCGTTATCTGAACGAATTAGAATAATTGATTGTATTATCGTAAACTATGTCTTTTAATCGAATTAATCTACCATTCTTATCCCATCTTTATGGTAGGTTCGAAAGCAACTGATTGTCAACACCGATTACATATTTTAATTATATCAGTTAAATACGATGATTGCGTGTACGTGATTAAATGACGTAAAAAACTTAATAGGTTTTTGTTCTTTATAATCTCAAGGCTTGTATGATGTGTAGGTAGGTATGTATAGTGCGTTGCATCAAATAGTTCGTATGCCGTAGTTGGCTCCACTGTAAAATTTAAACAACAGACCAATTAGGTAGCACCGTAGCGTATTCCTGTTCGTCCTAAAACAGTGGCCCAGTACCAGCGCTGGGGCTCTTTTTGCGTGGATGTGACGCATATTTTCCCTAAACTTGTTTCTTTTTTAATTTTGTGTTATTCATTTGCGTCATGTTTACCGCAAATAAACGTATTTTCTTTCTTTATTTTGGTCTGTTATAAGTTTAACAGAGGAGTCAACATTACGGCTTAAGAACCATTTGATGAAACGCACTCTACTTTTTCAGTCTATAACTTCATAGTTCTTATCTATTTGAGTAACCAGTATAATTATGTAGTTTTTATTGGCATTTTGAATAGTTATAAACTTATAAGTAATAAAAGTAAACTTGTGTAAATGGAATCGTAAACAAAACACATTTTGCTAATATAGTAATAATTTAATATCAACAGACGAAGTAAATTCGTATTATTTTTGTTGTTTTTTTTTATAATTTGTTTCAATTAGGTACAATAGATATTGTGTTTTATTACTAGGCTACATAATATAAACTATCGATTGCGACAACCATGAGATGCAACGTTTTGGAGCTGAATGGCTTGGGAGCGTTTGATTGATCGATAAAACTGAACGACAGTACATTCAATAGCTCAATTCCAAAAGATCCCATCTTGCTTGTATCTTGACCCGATAGCGATACTTACTAATAAAAGTTTAATTATTTAAAATTCAATCATTATAATAATCACAATAAAAGTGTAAAAATCAAGTATATACATTTTCAGAAACATATTATAAAACATTATTAATTATTATTGTTGTGCCTGATTTTAATGTACAGAAAAAAGGTGCAAAAACTAGAAAAAAGCTGCATATTACAATATTTAAATATGGGATAAAATACATATAACAGTACAGTTTCGATTTTACCCAAAGTTTTATGTATACTTAATGTATACTTGTAAAATAGTTTTGTTAAAGCATACCTACCAAATAAATAGTATCGACAAAGCTTGAAATTACATTCCATTTTTAAAGAGTAAGACGGCGTCCTATTTAAAAGCGATCGTCAAGCGAATACGCGATCGGTCGCATGCATATGTCACTTTTTGTTCGGACAACCGGAAAGCGCCCTCTGTCGCCGCGACCACGCCTTCAGGTTCACCGAACAAAAAGTTCGAACGATCGTGTGTTCGCGGGACGATCGCTTTTAAACGGGACGTGGGGTTAAGCTTTGACGTATCTTTGTTAATTACAAGTACACTGTCGATCCACCACATTCGTCGATTTTTTTTATGACTTTTCAATAGGTTGCGATTGATGTACAAATTAATATCTTAAAACATTATAAAAATATGATTTGGAATTAAGAAAGGCCTTTCATTTAATTGATCATCTCAAAAATGTCACAATCCCACACAAACACATGGTTTATGCCACAATTCACCATTGTCTTTTCTGATTCCTAACCAACTCTGTGGTTTTTAAATAGTCTCATTCTGCGGCAATTATGACTTCGAACATTATTTGTTAGTAAATAAACTTAACACGTTACTATAATACATATAACATGTTTATTTAAAAAGGTAATATAAATGGCAACCCCACCATCGCTCCTGTGTTTTCTCTCGCTCGCATATAAGCTCAAAGAGCAAGAGGCAAATGGTAGAGTTGCCATTTTAGAACTCCTTTCGTTACAAAATTATATAGACACATAGCAAGTTAAAATACTGTCAAGATTGAGCTGAGTTTTTCCTAGTTTAATAATAATATCTTCAAATTATTTTATGCGGTGTCAATTTTACATTCTTTCTAATTAAGAAAAATGAGTTTCTAGTACAGACGCCAGCAGGTCAACCTACCCGAAACTGTCATGTTTCCCAATCAAGTTTGAACCTTATACTTTAGTGATAAAGTTGAAAATCTATTAAAGAAATTTGACAGGTTGTAGTAGGTTGATGTGCTGGCGTCTGTACAAACACATAGTTGGCACTAAGGTACATTGGGACGGTTAGGTCTTTTAACGATTCCCACGACTACAGTTTACAATTTTACGTAAATTTTACTAATTTAAACATTCAAGTAGGGTAAACGCACCAATTAGTAACAAAACATTATTTTGTAGTTCAATAAAATTGTTCTGGCAAAACCGCAGCTGGTTTGTTTTTTTAATACTTTCTATTATAATTTATTGGTTAAAGATTACTTTAAAATAGTTTTCTAACGCTTTTAAATATTAGAAAAAAGTGCATTTTCATACGTTATCAACTATTGAGGTATCGCTTGTTTAGCCTTAACTAATTATTTTTCTACGGGCAGAATTTTAAACGTTCTAATGTTAAATGTCCCATTAATTTATGTTGGTCCACAGCTGATATATTATGGATCTGGGAGGACTGGACTTCAGACATAGAATTTTATCGAAAAAACGTCCAAAATCGGGTACTTTGTTTTATTAATCTGCTTTCCTAATCGCCTGTGAAGTTGGCGTTTACCTATGTAATAGAAATTGTAAATATTTAGATTGTATACAATTCACTAACACGTTATTATAATATAATAATATCATATGGAGAAATATGCTTCACTGAGAATAATTATTTGACGAACATTCAATGGTATATACGTAATGGCCTGTATTGGCATAATTGTGACACAAAGTAAGCAGCGGCGCGGTAAGTTTGAGTTTATTTTTCTATTTTATTCACGAAAAGAAAGGTTTCAGACCTACTGATGAAATATACATAGTTTCGAGTCCTAACGAATAAATAGTTTCGAGCTTTCTCGTTTCTTGTACCTCTACCCCACTCCCGCGCCGGCACGAACTAAGTACCTTTTTACTACCTACTTGGATTGACCTCTTTCATACGAATGGAGGAATGGACACGGAAAATTAGGCATTTGAAACTGCTCTATCTCTCCCCATTTCACTGTACAACAAAAGTTAAGGCACTAGAATAGACAATATAAAAAAATACAAGAAAGCACCAAAGATACTTATTAAAAAAAAACTAAAGTACGTGATCTAAATTCGCTGTTACCAGCACCTAATAAACGATATCATAAACAATATCCTAATAACAATAAAACATACATAAAATAAACTGTTGGTCCTCAAACCCTTGGAAATACAACAATAATATCAAAAAAAATTGTAACGCATTCATCAATAAATTAATAATAAAATATTGTTCTTGAAATTATCGTATATTACGGCTCTCTTGCGCACAATAGCTACTGAAGTGAAACTTTATGAACCTTTATATTACTATACTTTACTACAATGTATAATATATCATGATTTCTAAATATTTATTCATAATATTTAATAAATATTGTAATTAATGCATTATCGTCTTCTAAAATATTTATACAGTATTAATTTTATTGTTAAATAAGTACTTTATTCAAAGGTATATCAAGTATGAAGAATCTTTAAACGACTCCATTTAATATAAGTGTGGTGTTCAGTCTTTCCATTTTTATACAAATCTGGTTGAAAGGACATAGATAACACTCGCTCATCTATATTATTCTAGTAAATCGATTTTCATACAGTTCTATCACAATAATGCTGTGTAAACTTATTGCAGTGATGCAATCAATATTCTTAGGTCTAAGGAATGTCGCTTAAGTCTAGTCCGGATTACTTTTTAAAGAGAGCTGTCACCTCCTCAATCGTCCTATTCTTTGTCTCTGGCAACTTGAGATAAGTGAAGATGAAGAATAAGATGAGGAGTACGGTGTAAGGCAAGAATACGTAGTTGCCGAATGCCTCCGACATGGGAATGAAAGTTAGGCCTACGATAAAGTTAGCGAACCAGTTGACGAGCGCGCCGACGCTGACAGCGGCACTGCGGGCGCCCTGCCCGAACAGCTCCGACAGTAACATCCACGGGATCGAGCTTGGACCCACGCCGAAGAACGCCACGTACATGAACGTGAAGATCACGGCGAATATGCTCATAGTCGAGTTGTTCTCATACGTGAAGAAGGCGACGGTCATGAGCACTGAAAACACCGCCATACCGGCGAGACCACCCAGTTGCAGCACACGCCTTCCCAAACGATCCATCAGAGGAATTGACACCAGAGCCATTATGAACAACATACTACCGACACCGATTGATGACAACCTCGCATTCTCCTGCGTCAGTCCTGCACTCTCGAATATTGTCGTGGAGTAATACAGAACCGCGTTAATACCTCCCAGCTGCTGAGAAAGATGCATCACGATACCAATAATGAGAGGCATTCGGAGTGCTTTGATCATAAACAGGTCCCGAATTGTGAACTTCTCTTCCTGTCTGGCTGCGCGGTCCTCCACGTGCATGTCATTGATCTCGTCGTCGATTTCACTAGTGCCGCGGATTTTAGTGAGCTCTGCCCTTGACCTCTCCTCATCGCGAGCGACCAGCAGCAAATAACGAGGACTTTCCGGAGCAAAAATAATCATCACGAACTGAAGGGCTGACGGTATAATCGCAAGTCCGAGCAGCCACGGCCAGCCCTCATTACTTCCCAGTATCATATCGATACCCAAAATCTGTGCACCAACCAGTCCGAATGCAACTGCCAGCTGGTTTACTGTTCCAAACGCACCACGCAACCTCACGGGCGCTACTTCAGATACGTATGTGGGTGATGCAGTCGTCGCAAAACCGCAGTTTACGCCTATTATGAATCTACCAATAATGATCATTTCGACGGAGTCACCCAGTTTGCTGAAGCCCATAAACACAGCGCCGAGAACACCGATCATCGAGTTGACGAGAAGTGCATTTTTGCGGCCATATTTTTCTAGCATCCAGCTGGCGAAGGGGCACCCGATCATACCTCCGACGGCGAAGATACTGACGATGACGCTGAATATGAGGCTGGGGCTGGCGTTATACTGGTCCCTGATGAAGTTCTCGATGAAGGGGCGTGGCGCGTTTATGACGCCGGTGTTGAAGCCGAATTGCAGCATGCCGAGCACGGCCGCGCTCACCGCGTACAGGAGCGCGCCCGTCACGCCACCCTCCGCCATCTTCGGCTTCGAAGATTCTGAAATGACATTAAAAAATATTATGAATATCTGTTGCTCATACAAATACATAGTAGAGATATTATTCTTATCAAATTCAGGGTGTTAAGTGGTCGGTAGCAAGAGAATGTGTTACATTTTGATAAAAGATTCAACTGCATCCAATCTTGTAAATCCAACACAATTCACATTATTACGTAACGGTCCTATCTATCTAGGTTGTTCTGAGAAAACCTGTTTCATCACAATGTATACCCATCATTATGCAACTGTAGTCATGCTTGTTGTTGTTCTTTTTTGTTAGTGGAGTCGAAAAAAAAACAGAATTCCAACTCGAGATCTAACAAAACATGACCTTCTCGTGTTTGACAATTTAAAAATATATTAACACGTAGGTAAAGTTTGTAACAAGCATATATACCTATTAACATTCGAACAAAAATGAGAATAATATTCAGGATTAACCACGCTGATATCTCCGAAGCGAAACGAAACTCTTGCATATATATAATGTAATTTGAAAATCTCAATTTAAAACAGAAAGCAATTTGTAAACATTTGAAAATGATTTAAGTATGTTTTTTTTTGTTACACACAGAGTTAATTACTTCAGGAAAACAGTCAAGCATGACTCAAACACCTCTGCCAGATTCGCAGAGAGTTGGTATGAAAAGTATTGTATTTAAAGCGACGGAGACACCATTCTTGTCGGGCTTATAAAAACATTACCTACAGAAGAAACACCAAACAGATTTTTAGCTTCAGAATGTTCTAGCATTGCCAGAATCTGCCATTCTCTAAAATCTCAAAACAAGTGAGACAAGTTTAAAAAGACAATTTATAGCAACAAGTCTTAAGTTATTTTATAAACTCACGATAAACTGAGAATCACTTACACATCCACCACACTCAGAAGCATCTTAATAGCGTTCATTGTAAAAGTTGGTAACGTTGCAAATAGCTGTCAAATATTTACCCGTTTTGATTAATTTGGTAATGTCACTGTATGGAAATATAAAATATCGCTAACCAATTAACTAAAATATTGATAATGAATTGCAATTATAACACAGAATTTGATGTTGTAGCCGTTTTAGGTGTAAAAAGGGAAAAAAAGGATTTGAAAAGTTTCCAAATACTTTTTTTACATCTAAAACTAAATATTCGGTTACGATATTAATTATTGCATTTGATATCCTATAATTTAGTTCACTTGTTAGCGATATTTCATATTTCCATACAGTAATATTAACACATTAATAAAAGCAGGTAAATATTTGACAGCTATTTGCGCCGTTACAAACTTTTCGAATGCACGCTCTTAATAATTCTGCTACATTGTATTTTTTTCGTCCAACGTTCAACGTCTGTATGGGAAATTTTAATACACGCAATTTGTTCTTTTCTATTTGTTAGTGAGTGGCTTTATGATTTTGGTCTTTACTTTGAATTTTATTTAATCACTTTGAGAGTATTTACAAAAGAAATCAATGCATTAATCAAGAAAATTTAATTCAGCTTACCGAAAGATTTCATTGCAGTATACGTCGAGTCGTATCGAGCCGAGATACTGAATAGTTAGAGTTTTGTCCCCAAAATATTGACTTTATCAAGCAATAAAGATAAGAAATCTGATCAGTTTCAGATAAAGCGTAAAATAAAAATCAAATAAATGATGTCTACTAATCCAAATAATAATATCAAGATAACCGTGTTACTAGGGATTGGGACAGACCGATACGTATAGATTTCTTATGATACATTCCGTAAGAAATCTATGCGTTTCGGTTGTTTGACATTGTTTGCAGATAATTATATTGAATGGTTCTTCGAAATCTAATCGCATAACAAGAAAAAATAAACAATTTAGTAAGGAAGGTAACGAAAGCAGAGCCCCATAACACATTACTCTCAAAAAAAAGATTTGTAAACTAACTGAATCTGCTTTATCACCAACTTGTAACTTCAGAATGGAAACACAGTTTCTTCAAGCTGACAAAAGGCGCTCCCTCACCGAAAGCATTCGCCTGTGATGTAACAATCCAAGATGCCACTGCAACGGCTAGGGCTTTGCAGTCAACTGCTAGGTAGTGGAGAGAGATAATTGAAACCAGCAGGAGTAGCATGACCATCTGCACCTGTGAATCTGTCATTTTGTCTATTCTTCCGTCGACAAAACCAGTTTCTATGGTGGTCATGCTACGCGTGCAGTAGGATAAGTTAATACATATAATTAAATAGGTAGAAGTAATGCAGCTACATTACAGGCGAATGCTCCCGGTGAGGGAGCGCCTTTTCAACACGAAAAGAATGGCAACCGCTATGATTATGTAAACAATTGAGGATCAACCTACTTCTACTTATTTAGTTAACGAATGTGCTTCCACCACTTCTTGATTAAAATGGACCTACAGGTATAATATTAAATGACTTAACGCTTTTGCATATTATTTTACCGAAAAACCTATTCAGCCCAATTACTTTCCACAATACATAATACTAAATTGAAAAAAAAAAAACACGATTTGTAATAAATTGTATGTTTAGAACAAATGGTTTTTTTCCGTGCATACGTTGGGTTCGGCTACTGGATATTATCAGATGCGCTGTTCACAATGTTTCTTTTATAAGTATACGGAAACAATGTTAATATAAATCATAATACTGTTCAGTTTGAGAAAATATGTCTAAATAAATCATTTAGCTAATACACCACACGAAACAATAGGACAATAATAATGTTTTTAGTATTTTACCACCACTAGAAAACCCACGCTAAGGAAGCTGTTATACGCAGAATGGTTGATTAAAGAGAAATCCGTCAAAAACATTCGTGATAAGTTATTTTACTTAAGAATTTTATTGGAGTAAAAATAAGTACGATGAAGCTACCTACCTACCTATCTATGTATAGAATTAAATGTCGATATAAACATAAGAACACCAATTTGCTGGCTGCCCCAAAATAAAATTACTATTTGTAACACGTATCATTCTAGAAGTTTCCATAATAAACATACAAGTAGTAGTCATCATAACATAAACAACTAAAAATAATATATCCTCGTTTGCCTTGATGGACCAGCATAACACATAATGAAGACCGAGTCAGAAGTCTAGTAGAAGTACTATATAATTTTTCGACCACTGATGCAGCCACAAAGTATTTATAATTACTATCAATATCGTGTTTATTAGTACAAAGGTTAGTGATCGTGGTGATTATCAGCTAACTAATTACGCAGCACATTTTCGTAAACGATTACAACAAATTTGTTGCATTTTGACAGTTCAACAACATTCATTGCGTCATTTACGTTGCTGAGCAGATTTTTTTCTCGAACTTATGAAGCAATGGATTAGCAATTTGTTTCAAAACGATTCGATTTCGATTGATCGTGTATTACGTAATTAGGGTACAGATGCTTCTTACACCACCATTTGAAACTCAAATAATTGGTTACCCATTAAAAACCAATGACCACCAACGAACCACCAGCCAACCAGCTTACATTTTGTATCGGTATAAAAGTTCATGAATATGCATAGTAAAAGATACCTAATGATGTTCATAAAATCGTGGAAGATTAATTTTATTTAAGTTAAACTCGAGCTTCAAAGAAACTCGTACTTATTGCTAATTAGTCAGCTAAACTAACAAACTACAATATTTTTATCGCTTTTTACAACAATCACGAAAACGAATTGCAACATAGATTTTACGGTAAAGAAACTACTTACTTTTTACTACACAGTAATAGTTGCATTTTTACTATCTGCAAACAATAGATCTGAAACAACCGACGATATTCAAGATACAGTTTGCAAAGTTGTTGAATCACTTAAATCTAACAAACAAGTAACTGACAATGCTTAACAAAACAAGGCATTAATTCTGCTTGACGAAGTGAATAATGGGATGTAGAATAAAAGAACGAGTATTAAAAGATACGAGTACCGAAAGTAAGAAACACAAAAATACCCCAATAGACTTTCTTAAGAGGGAACAGGGCCTGCGAATCTCCATACAAATGTATTCCTCTTTTTTCTTCCTGAATAATGATGATGATGATGATAATGATGCATTCATTTTTTTTCCTAAAATCAAGGTCTGCTGTAGACACTTCCCTGTTATTTCCTTTTTATCGGCAACTTATTGGTAAAGAAAATATGACCCTCGAAAAATTACAAAAAATGCCCCATTTTTGCCGCCGTGATTAGAGGACTACCAAACAAATTCGAAAAGTTTTAAACATAAAAGAAAATTATAGGAACCTAGACATACTCTTTCTTAAAAAAAATATGTCAAAAATAATTGAATCGGCTCTGTTTTCAAGGAGAAAAAAGGGGAATACGAAACGTCGATCTCGTCAATTTTTTTTTTGTGATATAATCGGTCTGAGCTGCAGCAGTACCTATCGCACTCTACGGAGGCAGACTTGAGGTAAGACGAAGGCGATAGTTTCTTTAAATACCAATTTTTCAAATTCCTCGCAGCCCCTGTTCCCTCTTAAAAGGTCATGTTATATTTCGGCAGATTCTCCGGGACTGATGCCCAACCATGAAAAGATAAATAGCAACGTCGGAACTTGGAAGTATGAAACATAATATGTGATCTTGTGTTCCACAAATATTCCCCAAAAGGGGCCCGACATAACAAAAACAGCCTGAAGCTATATTATATTATTGATTATGCGATGGAATTGGTAATATAAATAAGCAAAATTGTCCAAAACTATTTGAAGAATGACGAATTCTTTACTGAATAGTAAATATTTCCTTTTGTATCAGTTTGTATAAACATTTCATGGCATGAACAAATATTTTGCACCTCAACGAAACCAAATGAAACACAGACTGATAATGTATGGAAATGTGGAACGTGAAGCGTAAAATGACTTATATTTCTACTCACATAAAATATTATATTAAATCATGTTTTACAATATTATCGCCTACGAACCTTAAAACTTAAACTTAACTGGATATTAAAGTTCCAAGTTTTATTTTTAGTCGCTCAAAAACTATCAGTCACTATAAAATGCCGACAAGGTTGGTCAGAGATACAAGGACTTTTAAAGTAGGTGACAAGACACTTTCTATTCGAAAACAACTTATTCAAGAAGTATCTTTAACTTTATAAAGGAAAGGACAACTTACCAAAACAAATAAAATTCCAAAAGGTCACGTTAACAAAATCACTATTATAGACACTACGAACAGCAAGACGTTAACGCGGGTGATGGTGAAAACAGTGTAGTGAAGGCGGCGGAGCACAACGCACTGGCTGCAGTAAAGGTTGTACACAACAGCAGGACAGCGGTCGTAAAGCTTAGAACATATTGAACGTAACGACCGACTTGCATTGAGATATTCAAATCATGCTTAACAGTCCACGCGGTAGATTGCTTAGATAAATATCTAGATAGAGTGACAACTTAATATCTATGTGTCATTGTACATTTAATAAATATGGTTAGGGGAACTATTGCGCATGTTGACACGCTTGTTTTTTATGAAAGACGAGCCACTGAGCTTAGAAAGATGACTTTAGACGGGTCTGTGTAGAAGTTTTACAATATGCCATGAAAGTTTGGTGCACAGGGGCCGTATTATAACGTATTAATGCCACCATTATTCCAGTGTGAGTGAGAGACGGAGCTATACAAGACCGCTAGCACCATCCTTTTTTCGCAGTGGAATAATCATGATGGCATTAATACTTCATAATAAGGCCCCAGGGTTTTATCGAAGTCACCATGCGTAACGGCAGATAGTGATCACCAAAATATACAATTCTCTTGTTAAGTCTCATTTATTATATATCTTATCGAAGTATGGGGTAATTCATCTAAAACCAATCCAAATTCTACAAAATAAAATAATCAAAATACTTACTACACAATTATGATTTCTTAACACCGTCAAAATCTATTTACAAAGAGACGAAGCTATTAAACATCAAACAACTTTATATATATAACACATGCATACTTATCTATAAAATCATCCATAAACTTATACACTCACGCATTACATTCACAACAGAAGGGGAAATATGCAAATACTCATCTCGTCGAGCCTGTCACCTGGAGTTGTCTAGAGTAAGAACTAACTACGGTAAAAATAACCTAACCTATGGGGGAGCACAGCTTTATAATAAACTTCCAAAGGGATGTAAATGAAGTGAATTCACTCAAGATATGTAAAAATAAATTATTTATACTTTTATTTACAACGACGAAACACTATATTAATTGTGTTGGTTTATTTTTGTTTAAAACGGCATCATCTTTTAACTCGTGCCACCACCTTATCTCAGGAATGCAGTGAACTCGCTTCCATTTTTCTTTTTTAAGAAATTAGATTTAATGTTCTCATCTAAGTGACGATTGTCTTAATGAGAATAAAGTTCTTTAAACCGAAAATACGCCACGACCCTATTAGCAAAGTTGTGGAAACTACGAAACTAATGTATTTAACGATACCCTTAAAGGTAGTTATAGTTTTTATTAGCAGTAGAAACCAAACGCCACAATTACTTAAAAATAATTAGGAAACGACCCAAATGGCGTTAGCCAATTCATTCTTGATCGATTCCACGAAATACAGTACTTTGTCATCAAAAGTAGATCTAATGCGTCTATTGTTGTAGATCAGATGCATTCGAATATTGTTGGTTTGATATGAAGCAAGCACTGGAAACAAAAAAATGTGTCACCAGTTCGACCAAAATATCTTAAAAGTACTTCAACAATTAAATAGGTATATATTTTTTCAAACAACGGCTCTGGTATTTGAAGGCATTGTTCATATTCATAAATATGCGTTTCTAAAGTACATTAACTACAATTACTAGGTGCAGTAGGTACTAGTATACAATATACATTAACCTCACGAACCACCTGCGGCATTGTTATTGATGGCAAGGTCACAGAACATCAACAAGTTGACGCTAAAGTGATAAACCTTATATTATCATTACTTTAATTAAGTATTCTTTGGTAGAACATAAATAGTGGGTGGTATTATTTAAATGATTCATTATACCTATTATCCACTGGTTATGTTCTATTTTACAGTCAATTTAAGTAACACTAGCAGAGTAGCAGCTGACTATGGAAGAACTTCAAGTCCGTCTAACATTTATCATCATTATCAGCTAGCAGTCCACTGCTACTCGATCTTCGGCTGAAGATCGTCGCTCTAGGCTCCAGCTAGCACCACGCGCGCCTCAAAGAGATGTCAGCAAGTGAAGGGGTCCGATAGGACCAATGCCTGCCGGGGTTGCGGGAAAGTCCGAAAGGGATACCCGTACGGCAACGTACAGGCAACGGAAGGAACACGGGTGGGTTTTAGTCAGTAAGAGTCTGACACGCCCTCCCGCTCCACCCAGAGCGGGAGAAGTTATTTGATAAATTCCCACCCAAAAAAAAAAAAAAAAGGCTCCAGCTAGCATAAACCCAGCCAACCAACCGACTCGCGGTCTCCACTCAAGAATACGACTACCCCAAAGGTCATGGGTTCTTCTGGGGCTAATCACGCTTATTATATAGTTAATTCGCCTCTCCGTATGATGACCCCTTGCGACTACTATGGCTTTATGATTATTTTCACCTATTATTTTGTTATTATGTGTTTCATGAACTGTGTCCAAATAAATATTATTATTTCTTTCTTTACTTTGTTAAATTACTTTAATTACAAGTCTTACTCATCAGTTTCATCATAAAAAACCGGCCAAGTGCGAGTCGGACTCGCGCACGAAGGGTTCCGTACCATTATCTATAAAAAAGGCAACGAAATCATGTCTGTTGTATGGGAGCCCCACTTAAATATTTATTTTATTGTTTTTATAGCGGCAACAGAAATACATCATCTGTGAAAATTTCAACTGTCAGTGAGATACAGCCTGGTGACAGACGGACAGCAGAGTCTTATTAATAGGATCCCGTTTCACCCTTTGGGTACGGAACCCTAAAAACAGCTACACACAGGTGTGTGTCTTACAACACAATGGTTACTCTAATCTTATCACTTTCATTAACTGACTTTTATTGGTAAATCGCATGCGTTGTTCTGGTAATTTCAAACATTAGTTATTACAAGTTAATGACACTATTATTGAGTTTAATTCCATTAGCATATAAATTTTATAATAAATAATCGGAATCCAAAATTTCTAAAAAACTTGAGTATAATTAAGGCTTGCTTAACCTGTTGGTAATTGGAAAATGTTTGTTAAAAATACCCTCAAAAATGTAAAAAATTATAAATAATTGCTTCATGATTCCACTTCCTAATGATAGGATGATCGACAAAAATATACCTACCTACAACCATGAAATTATTACATAAGAAAATAAAAACCGACGCAATATACCTACACCAAGCTTAAATTACTTCATAAGAAAACGGATTTTCTAACCAAAATAAATATGGCTATAATTTGTGCAAACTTCGTAATCACAGAGACGTTTGCATTCAAGTAATCATAGACCTGGGTAATAAGAAAAATCACCACGACAAATAATGATAGACTAGAAGTATGCTAACAAGACATTATTTTACCTAGTACCGACTGTACGTCACTTGTAGTCACCTAGTCACAATGACATGAAGGGAGACGCTATTCAAACATAATGACATGGTTTTTTTACATGACACTTTTTTGCTTATCATTGATGCAGTCATGTTGTTCTAATCATACAAGATATATTACAAAACATGCTCAAGCATGATCCTTGTTTTAAAGCTGTCGAGATTTTATAGATGCAAATTTATTACACAAATATAGTATTGAAAATAGAATTGGGTTGACCGAGCATAGGTACGTAGCTCTCAAACTCCTTAAGACGCAGATAAATGTCAGTGACCTTAGTGGTTTAGCTTGCGTGTTCTGTACTGAGTTCTGTTCACGCAACGCGTCACTCGTACAGACGCCAGCACATCAACCTACTACAATCTGTCAAATTTCTTTAATAGATTTTCAACTTTATCACTAAAGCATAAGGTTCAAAGTTGATTGGGAAAATTTTACAGTTTCGGATAGGTTGACCTGCTGGCGTCTGTCTGTACGTCCAACCAGTAATAGGACTCGGCCATCAAGGAGCGCTGTCCCAAATTAAACGCATTATTAATGTAATATACATAAAAGAAAAGGTATTTTAATAAAACAAGTACCTATACTTAAAGATCAATAATTAAATTCTCTTTAAAATGGTGAAGTTTTCAGAAAAATACGCTTGAAAGATTTTGCGTGATTCTCAGTCTTTTATCCGCGTTAGAGATAACTTCACAAATTAATTTCATTATGTAATATAAACATAATCTAAAATATTCATATATTAAGTTATTAAGAAAATAAAATAATAATTATATATTTTTTCCAAATCAAATAACACTACAATTAACACTACTCGATTAGACGTGATCTTCAGTATAAAATCATTGAAA
Source organism: Xanthia icteritia (assembly GCA_949128155.2). Lineage (NCBI taxonomy): Eukaryota > Metazoa > Arthropoda > Insecta > Lepidoptera > Noctuidae > Xanthia > Xanthia icteritia. The sequence continues at coordinate 4,400,347 of OX421942.2, read as the reverse complement.
GTCGGTTATCGTCACCTTAATTATCTTAATTATTATATGGTCTGTGTTGATAAGAAGTACTTACCTACACTAACTAAATTATGCCCGTTCTGTAATAATTAGTAGAAATGGACGGTTAGATTGTTCGCTAAACATAAGAGCTTTAGTTTACCATCTTTTTTATGTGGGAAAACAGGGAGACCCAGATACTGGTTAAGTTTTATACTACGGTTTAAAAAAAAAAACTGAGCAAGAAAAATATGTCGCTGCAGAACGTAAACACATCAAAATTGCTTAAGTTTATCACGATGGCTTTCAATAATTCAGAGCAAGCAAAATATGACGCGGATATACAGAACGTAAGTACATCTAATTTTAAGTAATTTTTCCTACCCTGAATCAAGTTGTATGAATAAGGCTTAATCATAGTAGTCACATCCATTCAATCTTACTAACGATGTTTTATTTGCGAAAATAAACACTTATATACATCTGTTAATCTGTTATCTCTCCGTCATTTCTGTAGGTCAGAAGAAAAATTATACTATTAGGTTGGGGAAAAAGTCTTTTCGCATTATAGTATGTATGAACTTGTAATAAAATCTCTTTGGCTATACTATGTGTATCTGGCTGGTTTTGGTATCATTGAAAGTTTAAATTTTAAAGAACATAATTCCAAATTCAAATTAGGAAAATGTGTGATTTTTATTTGTTTTTCGTACTGTCAAGATGAGTGAATCTAATGAAGAAATTCGATACATTTTAAAATTTTACTACAAAAAAGGTAAAAATGCAACGCAAGCCGCGAAAAAAATTTGCGATGTTTATGGACCTAGTGCAGTGTCTGTGAGAGGAGCACAAATTTGGTTTAAGCGTTTTCAATCCGGAAATTTTGATGTCAAAGATGCACGTCGCTCTGGTCGCCCTATTACGGATAAAATGGATGCCATTTTTGAAAAAGTGGAGCAAGATCGGCATATTAGTAGTTACGACGTAGCTGAAGAACTGGGAATTGACCACAAAACAGTTTTGGCGCATTTGAAAAAAACTGGGTACACAAAAAAGCTCGATATTTGGGTACCTCACGAGCTCACTGAAAGAAACCTAATGAACCGTGTACTCATTTGTGATTCTTTATTACGACGTAATGAAACCGAACCATTTTTGAAGAAGCTGATAACTGGTGATGAAAAGTGGATCACGTACGACAAGAACGTGCGAAAAAGGTCGTGGTCAAAGGCCGGTCAGGCTTCACAGACTGTGGCAAAACCCGGGTTAACTCGCAACAAGGTGATGCTGTGTGTGTGGTGGGATTGGAACTTGGGCATTATTCATTATGAGCTGTTACCACCAGGCAGGACCATCGATTCTGAACTCTACTGCGAACAACTGATGAGATTAAAGCAAGAAGTTGAGAGAAAGCGGCCGGAATTAATCAACAGAAGGGGTGTGGTTTTTCATCATGATAACGCTAGACCACACATCTTTAGCCACTCAGCAAAAATTAAGAGAGTTTGGCTGGGAGGTGTTAATGCATCCGCCGTATAGTCCTGACCTTGCACCTTCAGATTTCCACCTGTTTCGGTCTCTTCAGAATTCTTTAGGCAGTGTCAGGTTAACATCACGGGAGGACTGCCAAAACCACTTGTCGCGGTATTTTGATCAGAAGTCCCAAAATTTCTATAGCAATGGGATCATGTCCCTACCTACAAGATGGCAAAAAGTTATCGAACAAAATGGTACCTACATACTTTAGTTAAATGTAAACATACTATGTTAAAAAATGTTTTGAATTTTCTTAAAAAATACGAAGAAACTTTTTCCCCAACCTATTATTTGTAACATTATATTATTAGGGAAATTGGCCCGAAATAAGAGGAAATTGAAATTGATTTTCAATCCGACTATAATTTTCTTTTTGATTTGATTTTAACTTCGTTGCCAAGTCTATGAAACCCTGAGGCATGCAGCGGTAATCGATTTTTAGGGTAATAAGAGTTTTTTGTTAGGAGTGTGTGAAAAGCTCTTTCCAGACTCCAGTAGAAAAATATTATCATTAAAATGACGATGACGACGACAATGATTATGTATTTTTTGTAATGCCCATAAACGCATTTTTCTTTCTTTCTTTCTATAAGTTCTGGGAATGATTTTTACTAACAAGAGAAGAAAAAGTAAAAACAATTTGTTAGTTTTTTACTTTAGGTTCTTTCAAATATATACTTTATTTTATTGCTTTTGTATTATAAATGTTGGAACGTCGAACGTCTCCCCGGGGTCTCGGGGTGGGCGCTAATACGAGTAGCTACAACAGTTTTTAAACTAATGTACCTGTTAAATATTTGATTTGAGTTATTTATAGCCAACCATCTTGATTTATTTACACTTACTTGAAACTCATTCATAAAACTGAAAGCTTTCGACGATACATTGTGCATGATAACTTTATTATGCAGCCTGGTATACCTCCATAAGGTTTTCCAATTATCTAGAATCCCCCAGCATCAAAGACTATGAATGTTTAACTAACTTAAATTCACCAAAATAAACCGATTGAAATCTGACGTATAATCATAACTTCATTAATAATGGTTCATTTTATTCCCTCTATATTTATATTGATAGACCCTAATCCACGAACGCGTAATTTAGCCTTCAGAAATATTGTGTATTAGCTGCGCCCCGCAGTTTCACCCGCATAAGTCTCGATCCCGTGGGAATGTCGAGACGAAAAGTATCCTTTGTCCTAACCTAGGTCATGGTCTACCCATTTGCCAAATTTCATCCACATCCGTTCAGCCGTTTTTGCGTGAAAGCTTAACAAATCAACATACAAAAAATGAAATGTTTTCTCTTTATGTACTAGTTTAGAAATTTAGACAAGCCGGCGGAATTATTTCCCATCCGCAAAAATGATGAACTCCCCTATTAAATCGTATATTTTTTTTCAAAAATCCTACCTTATTGCTCACTTTCAGTTTATTAACAAAAACTTGTTCAAAATTTCTAGACCCAGCAACTTAGGTTGTGCGATATCTTTCAGTATTTTTTCGAATGCCAATTATTGTACCACCGTACTTGAGCATTTCTCAACAGTAGCTATTGGTACTCTGTATGACCAAAAAGCAATCCGATACAGATTCAAATACCCACTGTGTAAGTAAAAGAGTGTAAACACGATCTAACTCTTTAGAGAAAGTCTGGTCGGCGCGGCGCCGGCGGCGGCAGTCACTACGTCATTGGTGTAATCGACTCATACCGGGACGAGACGTGCTTAGAATAATACCGATATGATATGGTGAGACTAACTAGATTAGGTTATGGTCCGCTTGCACGGAAATTAATTTTTCATTAAAAATAAAGTAAGCCATTTTTTTATAACATCGACAGCAGTATTTTACAACACAGTTTGAACTACCACTTGAACACGTATCTCCCAATAAGGAGATCCGATTCGATTTTCCTGCAGTCCTGGGAAACAGGCTATAGAAAGTAGGCACTGATGAAGTGGAGTCTTCAGCATGGTTAGTTGAATTGTTATTAAGTTGTCAGAGCCTCGTCAGTCAGCTCTACTTCTACGATGGTATCTCTCTAGTGTTGATGACTTTTTGAAACAGGACTACTTATATACTATATATAGTTGGATTCCTTGGACATGGTGATGATCAATATACAAAGCCTCAAAGGGGTCTTGACAGACATCTCAGGCATTAAAATTTATCGTATCTTAAACTGTTATTTTCTTTGTGAAGGAACGAAACATTTTCAAGCGGAATAACAAAAATTTCGTGTTGAGATATTTAACATGCAAACGAGTTGGAGTTCAGAAGAGAACATTCTGTTTATTATTTATGCATCGTAAGCAAGCGGCTGATTAATGGAAATTTTATAGGATCCCAAATATAACTAATACTGTTGATTTAGTTCTAAATCAACAGCATCTCAACATTTCAGTTCATTTACATAAAGTATGTTAATGTTAATGAGCTTAAATGTTACAGAGATATGATAATAACAGCATACGTAGATGAACGAAACTTGTTCCAGTCGACATTCGTCTTGAATATTTTGGGACAGAGATTTTTTTATTCTTGTCGATGTTTCCCAAACATTGGTTCAACGTTCCCATATATCCACAACGGAATGGCTATTGCTGAATTTCACTTTCACGATGGCCCTAAGTATATCGAACTAAATGGTAACATGGAAAACTTACCAACGTATGGAAAAATGAGAACAAACAAGAACTGTCAGTACCTAGTATCAAAGCAAAACGTACGAGATTGTGAAAAGGACCAAAACATATAAATATTTTCATATTTTTTATCACTTACTTGAAGTGCCATGAATCTTTATGAAATAAGTCACGAACTGCTCGATATAACGGACGGTGAGACGTGGAATTCCAATAAATACCTGCAACACCTACTGTGACCTAATTCTTTGTGGGGGAGGACAATAAAATGCCTACCTAAGTAATGCTGAACGATTGACCTACAACATTAGCCTACTGACATTTATTTATGGATTTGTTCCCGATAGACGGCATTAGGCTCGCATTAAAAGAAGACGATATAGATACACCTCATCAGATATATGCGGATGTTCGGATTTGGATCTGTTGATGGCATTGGTGCTGTTCCGCAAACGATGGGACACTTGATTTGAAGTCCTGCATGCCCTGAAACCTCCACGTCACTCTGGTACTAATGGACGGTACTGATAACGTTAAATTCGTAGCTAAGTTCTGGGCTGAATCATTTTAGATTGTCATCGACGCGCTAAGACGACGAATGGCATTAGCTTCACTTTCTATTAGAATAAAAAAGGATGCAATACAAAAGAGGCATAGAGGAAATGTAGATGAAGAACCTATAAAAAGATTTTAAACAGATTTGAGTTATAGCCAGGGAGGGGAGTCCTGTCTAAAGTCCAGAAGTGGACTTCTACGGCCTGTTAACTTTAATGACGGCTAAGACGAATGACAATGAATAGCCGCAACAACAATAGGGTCATTTGTAGAAGCGAGCGACGCTCTGTGCAGGACAATGTTTGAGCATAAAAGACAATTATTTACGGACTCATTGTCACGAGGTCGATCTGTTTTTGAAGGCGAATGGAGCATTTCCTAAGCAACAGATTCGAGAAACCTTCCAATTCTTCAGAACTATGTATACAAATCCCCATTGATGGAGCTTAGTGGAATAACCCATTCACTGCCAGTATTTTTTTTTATAATTCCATTGCCATTTGACTACTCCATTAGGTAAGTATCTGTGATTCAATTCAGGATTCAGGAATTCAGTAGGCCAGCACGTAGATACTCTTAGATATTTTGTCCGTAATAGAAAGTCAATTTCAGAACAAAAATAAAATAATCAAAGATTTTCATTATTTTAATAGCTTTTCAATTATAGCTTCGTTCTAAAAACAATACATTTGGCTTGGTAGTGACATTTAATGTACTCGTAAATAAGATTCCCCGAATTTTGATAACATTCAGTAGCTTCCCTACATTTTTGTAAGTCATTAGGTATAAATGCTTACGTTCTCGATATGATTGTGGTGTATTTTATCAATCAATCTGCCTAGCCTTTTCCCAACTATATTGGGGTCGGCTTCCAGTCTAACCGGATACAGCTGAATACCGTATTTTACATGGAGCAGCTGCCTATCTGACCTCCACAACCCAGTAACTGGGTAATACCCCCTCTTACCCCTTGGTAAGACTGGTAACGACTGTCAAAGATCCACGAATGACAGCCGGGACCAACAGCTTATATCGTGCTTTCTGAGGCACGGAGGAGTCTCGGTATGTTAAGATGGTCACCCATCTACAGACCAACTCTGGCAAGCGCAGCTTAACCTGATGGATCGAATCGTGCGGCTGTTATTACTTAGCCACTAGCTCCTCCATTTTGGTGTATTTTATCTCTTCTTTTATCGTTTTCCCTATACTGAAGACATAAAAACAAGCCACGAATTCACATAGTCGTGACGTCTTGAAGGACTTTACACAGGTCAGGACAATGCATAAATATCTATTTGATAATATTTGAGTCATTTACCATTAATAAACAAATCACATAGTGTCCTGCGGTTTGGTACAGGACAACCACTTCAATGCATTTATTTCCTTGTCTCCAGCGTCTGCCGTGCGTCATAATCCTGTCTCATAGTCGTCTCACCTAGAAAAGCCTAATATCAATAAGTCACACAACAATAAGGGTGGTGGGTGTATGACGCAGAAGCCAAGGAATGACGCCTCAACAATGAATAATTTGTAGCTTTTAACACGCGGTCTCAATCTGTTTTAATCAACAGAAGTTTTGCAAAGGGCTAAAATGACTCCGGAGATATCTGCAAGGGACTAGTGAGCGAGAAAACCTATCAACCGGAGCTGGAGGTGACCGTACGACTTTAGCTTTCCTTGTCACCATCGACATTGAGATCGCGCGACGATTTGTTGGGTATCAGACAGGCAGCATTGCACTGTTTTCCTAGTATTTCTGGCTACTGATTTTGCAGCAGATACCTATTCACTTCGCGTAAAACGAAAACTCATCATAAGTTTTTAGAACAAGCCGAGTGACTTAACTCTGGCGTTTAGAAGACTTTTAGAACATCAATTACTGTTATAGACGGTTTGAGTTATTTATTGTGTAAAAACCACTGATATAGGATAATATACACAAACTCACGCCTTCTTCCTATAGGGGTAGGCAGAAACTACAGAACGCCACCAGTTACGATCCTTACATACTCCTTTTGCTTCGTTTACGTTCAAAGTTACGGAAAATTGGAAAATGCGAATCGCAACGGAAAATTTGGCTCGACTATTTATTTATTCATTTAACACTTTAAGCACACAACAGTACACAGAAGCGGACTTAATACCATAGGCATTTACTACCAGTCAACCTTTGCGTGATGCAGAGACAAACAGAGGACCACTGTTGAAATATCGAAAATTGTGGAAATAATATTTATTTAAATATAAGGATATAAAACCCCTATTAAAACTATATATTTATCGTGGCCAGATCTTAGAATCAATCGTTTCATGAAATGGCCAGCTATAATTGGCCATATCGTTTAAACGTCAACGTTTAATGATATGTTAGTCGACGTTCATATCATTAATGTAGGGTACCCATGGTTTAAGGTGTAGTAAAAATAGCCAAGTAACTGCGACCAACTTGGAAGTAGCGCTCGCCGGCCGTTGCCGCGGCACCGCTCGCTTCGCTCGCTCGGCTAGCGCGCGGTTGGTCACAATTCTAACCTAACCTAACAAATTAGGTCGGGGTGCCACATGAGCGGCGTTATTTTTTTAACAAATTTTATGTGCTGTTGTATTTCACGCCGCGGCAAGCGCTGCTTCCAAGTTGATCGCTTTCCATAATATCATATTTGGAAACCCAATAAAAGTCGATAGACTTATTTTGCGTGGTCACTCTACTTTATTTGATTTGTTGTAAGCCGCCGCCATGATGCACAACAAAAACAAAGCAACATCAAAGCCTCTACCGGTGTATAATCAAAATATTTTACGATATGATTACTAATGTTTCGCCACATCATGAAGTAGTCGTGCGTTTAACTGGTCATATCGTCAAACGTAACGTATTCAATGATCTGTCCAGACCACATCATGATGTGACCAGCGGTCGATGTTCATTTCATGAAATGATAAATTCTAAGATGTGGCCACGACATACATAATATTATATACCTAAATATAGCTATCGCGTTGGATTAGCAAATCAGGAAAACAAAACACTGTTTTAAATACTGCAGCATTTTTTACGATTACCGAATTGTATAATGTCATGTACAGACGCCAGCACATCAACCTACTACAATCTGTCAAATTTCTTTAATAGATTTTCAACTTTATCACTGAAGCATAACGTTCAAAGTTGATTGGGAAAATTTGACAGTTTCGGGTAGGTTGACCTGCTGGCGTCTGTACATCCTGATACAAGACAAAAGCGTCTTAACTGCATGAGTTTCATTACATAACCGAGTAACGACCATTAATGTCTCCTACTAAAAAGGGCGATGACATGCATGTCGCGACGAGTCGCACAGTTATCGTGAATGCTAAGATAATGAAAAAAAAACATTGTTCTTTTTAATTTTATAGGTATTAGTTTGTAGCAATTTTCAGGTACTGATGAAAGTGTGTAATGAAACGCCTTTTTATGAATATAATTAGTTATAATAGAATTAAGAAAAACCTGATGCATCAGCAGTTTTTTTACTTAACCTTCTCTAAATATAATATAAATGAAAAAAAAATATCGAAAAATTAATAATACTGTAGTAATACCTGTGAATACCTGACTGACTGACTGACTGATAAGTCTGACCTGTGAATACCCTGGTACAAATATTATGTACTTTTCAGCAAGTAGAAAATTTTACCCACAGTGAAACTTAACTTTGTTCAGCACAGCTTATTTATTTTTAGTTAGGAAAACTATTAGAAATATTCATATTTAATTGTAACACTTTGAGGGACACTAAACGCCCATAGGAGTTATAACAATAAAACTTCTATTGTGTCTTGTTCAGTTAATATTCATTTTTAATTAAGAACATGATATTTATGCCAAATATCTTAACAAATTCAAAATTAATTTTCTATCTTTCTTTGAATATTCTGGGTAGGTAATAAAAAAAAACTGTTATAGGTACCTAATGAAAAAATGTTTCGTTTTCTTATTTATCATGAAATTAAACTGTTTTAAGTGTTTGAGAAAATTAACTAAAATTAATTAATTAGTTAATTTTCTCAAAAAAAATATCAGTCATTTAATTATTTTTTTATCTATCTACATAAATAACTGTGTTTAGATGCACATGATTACCCAGAGACAACACATTACTTCTATTTAGCAAAAACAATTTATAACATTTTTTTTTTGCCACCTGCTTCACTGTGAATTATGTGGGTAGAGTATTTTTTAATCATTTTACTTACAAACAAAAGACATCATATGTCTATTTCAGATTCATAAGAAAATTACAATAATTTAATTAAATGTTGAGAATTAATTTATTCTGTTCAAAAATGTTAAATAATTACATACTCATGGAAAGTATAGTGTGACAAAACAAGGTCTCATTTATCATGTAGGTACAAATTTTTTACTATATTTAAAGTTTACAGAAGTTTTATTTAATTATTGGTAGCCTTTTTGTTGATGTCTCATAGATGCTCATAAAGAAGAATGCCTATTATTCTACAACATATGGGATTATTTAATAAAGTAAAATTAATTTCTGACCATTGCCCCGTAGTAGTGCTCCATAATTATCACTTTGCATTGTATACCAGTCAACAGTTTTAACACAACTGGAATATTAACGCACGGATATGAAACCGGTTTTTAAACATCCACCGTCCAAACCTTCACACAACTAAAAATACCACAAATCTAAATATTTATACCAGTTGACATAGCAAACAAACCTTGAAATCAATTTGAAAAATAAATGATATTCTCAAATAAATGAAATAGCGTGTAGCGATGCGAATTGATGCATTATACTGTGAACGAATGCGTCGCATGGGTGTACCTCCGCACGGTAACTTAATAAAATAATGTTATCCCAATAAATAACTAGGCTCCCTTTTTATACTGATTACTACACTCAAGATAAATAAATTAAACTAAGAGTTTCATAATAGACGACTTCTATCATTAAAAAATGAATAAAATAATATTTTAAAACATACCTTTATAAAATAAACGAAGCGAACTTCTCTACCGGAGTGTCGGTGTCATGTTCCAATTGTATTTGAAAAATAATTCAAGCGCTGCTTAAGAACTGCCGGATATTAAGTATCGTCTCGTCTTTCTGAATTAATAAATTGGAGAAATAAATAACTAAACAATCATTCACCACACCGCCAACTACTATTGCCAACCTATAAACCACAGGCTATCAACCTATACTATCACTACCAGCGCTCTGTTCCACCACTGTTGATAAATCGATGTCACAAATGACAGCAGGATAGGGAGTCGTCGCGATCTCATGAGAGAAAGAGACAAAAATGCCAATTTAATTAAAATAAATCGTGTAACAGGACACTGACTTATGGATTTTTTTCTTCCTATTATATTGAACATAAAATACAAAAGTACTACTACTTTATAGTTCAATAAATTAAAACGAATTTTGCTTTACATTTTTTTTTAACTTAAATATTTATCTAAGATCCTACTCGTCTGCTGCGTATTGTGTATTGTGCAAGCAAATTGTGAAATAAACGAGAAATAAACTAGAAAACCCGATAGATCTTCGGAATCATAAAAAAATTACAGGAGAAAACTAAAAGGACTCATTCTCACTCTTGGACCCAGAGCCCGAAAGAATCGCCCGCTCCTGGGGGTCTACTCCATAAGCGAAATCTGTAGTTTCGGCCGAAGTCACAGACGCTCCTCGCTCAGTCTGACTCAGGGACATACCATAAGTGAGACGTAGCGCGCAGTTTCCGTAACTTCGGCCGAAACTACGGACTTAGCTTAGGGAATAGACCCCTGCAGCGAGGCGTTTCCGAGTAAATTACATGCTCTGTGTTTCCGAGCTCTGTGGACATTATCGAGTTTTTGTTTCTTTATACGTTCGGAAACTGTTAGAGTAGTTGATTTAATTACGAGTTGAAGTGTTCCACTTTCTGCCTATGCCGTGGTATTTTTATTGTACATTTTTACATAAGAAATTCAACTGTATTTTAGTTTGACCTGAAAACCTGAAAACCATAATGTTAATTAGTTATCTTTGATTTCTAGTACTTTCTATAAACGGAAATCAGAAACTGACATTACTGACCCTGGGCGGGAAACGTTCCCATAAAAAATAACTTAAAACTAGCATTGCTTTTTCCAAATCGCTTCCACTACAGGCAGGTTAGCATAACGAAAACAAAAGAGACGACCGATGTACTGCTATGCTACAACTATGCAACTATTTGGGACTGGATTGAAATAAGAAAACATCTGTCAGCTGTCGAATAATTTTTGTTTGTTGCGCAATAAAATAATCAACATTTACAAGCAAAAACAACTTAAACAACTGGATTAGCAGCTAACATCACCGGAAAAATCATCAAGTTCAACTCATCATGGAAAAAAATTATTTCATGGATAAATTACGGATATTTTTTGGCTTAAGACAGAATCCGCCTCAAAATGATTTTAGAAATCCGATTTGGAGTTCCGACGATGAAGATGACGGTGATGAACTTTACACTAGACACGAAATGGAAGATTATAATCAAGCCATTGACATGCATGAAGAGTTCTCCAGACAAATGTTCGATATGCTCCGATCTTTCGGTTCTATGTTTGGAGACATCAAATCGCTCATGACCGATAGTCCCTTCGATTCCGTCACGACCATCCACCCACTGCCTCCGGAACACGGTGACCAGGAACAGTTCCACGTAGAACGTATAAGAGACTATTACCTGAAACCAGGCTACCAAAAACATACACAGGTAAATCTAAAAGAAGATCAAGATTTGGATGGAAAAATAACGTCTAATGATTTATCGGGACTGTTTAAAAAGAACAGAGACACTCCTTCTTTGACACCCTTTAATGGAGCGCTGGTGCCAGGTCGATCATTCTGTCAAACCATTATCACAACCAGTGTAACAAAGCCAGATGGATCAGTGGAAACGAGGCGAATAGTGAAAAATGGCAACGAAGTGATTGAAGAGACCGTCACATCTACATCCACAGGAACTGACACCAGGATGCCACCAAACACACCAGGTTTGGATCAATTATCAAGTCCTGGCTATATTTACCACAATGTTCTGTCTGAACTTTCCTCTTTATTTAGACATTTTCACTTGACTCGTTAATATTTACTCCCATTTTCTGTAGTTGTGTATGTTGTAGAATGTTTTGTGAAAATATTAGTATAAGACAACAAATAATTTTTTCTCTTTCTTGCAGAAGTAAATTGAAATCGATAGCTACAACTATTTATAGTATTACGCATATGATATTGCAGAAATATAGATGTTTAAATATAGCAAAAAGATTATTCTAGACTCTCAATGTACAGTCAGCTACAAAAGTTAAAATATAGTCTGTTACTTGTAGGCTTGATTACATTGGACCTGAATACTATTACAAATATTTCTTCCATAATCTGTAGATTCTGGGTAGTATAGGATTTTCTTATCTAACTGTTAATAATAATATTGATCAAATAATGTCAACTTACTTTTGAATTATAATATTATACATAATAGAACCAGTGTTTTTTTATTTGTACCTCAAGCATACATTGACCCATGTATTACAACACTTAAATAGTAGTTCCAGATCAAGATAAAATAAATCTTTGTAGGTATCAAACTATTTATTACCTGGAGTAAAAATAATGTGAAACAAAAAAACATCAAAGCCACATAATTTATTAAATAAATACTATAATAGTTTTATTAACATAAACTTAATTATATTATGCAAAAGTCAAGTGACAAAAATATCATACCTACTGTTCTGAATTTAGTAAATCTTGTACATTGTAAAACCCTAAGTCACCATGCACACCAGAAGTATGCTTGGCAAAATAGAGGGAAACAGGGTAGTGTGACACGACACTACCCTCTCTCTCTCTATATTTCGAAAACATACATAACAAATTGGCAATGATCAGTAATTTAGAATTAATTTTAAAAAACATAACTTTTTTTGAAAGAATTTAGTTTGCTTAAATCATATTTTCAGTATGGTATCACATGAAATTCGTTCGTTCTGGTGTCTTGTCTCTATCTAAGCCAGTGATCGGCAAACCCTATAGAGCAAAGAGCCTCGGAGCCGCCTGGGGGACTGGTCTAGGGGATTTTAGCCACCACTGATCTAAGCAAACCGTTGAAAATGAAAATGAGTATTGCATCTATGCATAATTCCGACGCCAATCTGTTATTTCTAATAACTTAGCCCAACAATTTTTGTCATAACTTTGTCGCATCACTTTTGCATAAATATGATTGTACATTCGCGTTCAGTCGCAGTAACAAGCGTCGGCCGTGTTGCTCTTGATCCACGTCAGGTATCGGTTGACCCTAGAGTACACTCCGTACTTGTCCGGTCTCGCACAACCCTCGCCCCAGGACACCACACCTGAAACACGTGGTTTATTGACGTACCTATTATAGCGTGACGTGACGTGACGTCGATGCCTGCGAAGTACGAACAATATACATAACCCTATGTTGGAAATGAATTGTTCAAGCAAATACCATGGACAACAGTTGGGACTTGAGCAGTCGAAAGTTGAGAATTAATTTATGGAAATGAACCAGGTTACCTGCTTCTGATAGGTACCTAAAGGCTACACACAGTGCTGCTGGCTCTTGTGTCTGGCGGCAAACCGGGCGCGCCGCGACTTGCCCGACGGCATTGCCGCCGGAACTGTCGGCATTGCGTGTAGGAATTTATATTGTAAAGTGCAGTTTGATCGGTCTTAAGAAAGATGACAGTGATGAAATTCGCTCCGTCCATCGGTGAAAACCGTATGAAAATCCGTTCGGTAGTTTTTGAGTTTATCGCGTTCAGACCGACAAACAGACGCGGTGGGGGACGGTTTCAAACGCATAAATCTCGATCCCGTGGGAATATCGGGATAAAAGGTATCCTATGTCCTTCACCAAGTCATGGTCTACCCATGTGCCAAATTTCATCCAAATTCCTTCAGCCTGCCTTAGCGTGAAAGCGTAACAAACAAACAAACACACTTTTGCATTTATAATATTAGTTAGGATGTTACTGAGTGATATTATAGCATTCTACTGGTGAAAGAAACGCTACAATCAATCTTGGCCTCTTGGGGTATACATATTTAGCCGTATTATGCAATGAACTTCAAAATTATCTTGTTGGTGTAGGTCAGCAAAATAACCACGTGATCGTAAGGAGTCACGTCTAAACTTGGACAACTACTTACTAAAAGGTTTTTTTTATTTAATAGATTGGCACACAATGAAGTGTCTGACTGACGGCCCACCTCTGATCAGGCAGTACCTAATGATGATGGTGATAGGTACTCTTACTACGTACTTTCCCAAACAAGCTTTGTCACAAGGAGTTCCATAGGCATAGACAGGATAGGTACTTTTATCTACTTACCAACTTCCTGGTACTTCTCGGTGGTCTCGTTGAACACATGCAGGGGTCCACCGGAATCGCCCTGGCAGGCGTCCCGACCGCCATCAGGCTCACCAGCACACATCATGTTGTCTGTGATTCTTCTGCCGTACGACCGGTCCTTACACTCCGAGTTTGATACTATTGGCACTTTCACCTGGAAAGAAATAAATAGGAGCTTTTTACACAGTATATAGTAGTAATGTCAGTAAATTACCGACGATGTCTCTAATCTAAACACTACTGCAACTGCAATACAGTCATCACTGGTGGCATAACAGACAGGGTTTTCCAATGTTGATTACGCCGTACGAGGTAGAGGTCTCCAAGTAGGTGTGCAGTTAATGCTAGGTGTACCAATTGAGCAGGGCAGCAATCAATAATATTTTTTTCTTCATGAAGATATCAAAGAAAGAAAAAACTGGCTTACGTACATAAAAACTAACGGCCGTTAAAAAAAATACGCTATAGGTATATGGATAGCCCCGAGAAGAAATTGCTGGACATATTTTGATAAATAATTACTTTTCATCAACTCTGACGAACAAGTCACGAATAAGTTTCAATGTAGGTATGTTTACTTATTCTATTTTTATCTCTCTAAATCTCTACATGCAGTGTGTTATCAATCATAGTTATGGTTATCTAGAAAATTTCACTCCGACATTATATTTATGAAATCTCCAGTGGTGTACGTTACCCCAGCAGGAAAGTGTCTCCTAGAGTTATATGAGTGGAACGTTTAATTTGTGCCTTAGCTGCTGTAAATGTGCCCCCACATAAAAAATGTGTGCCCCCTCTCGTTTTGGAAAAAAACGGAAAAAACGATTCCTGCTGGGGTAACGTTTTTCTAGCAGGAAAATTCTAAACGAATGATCGGAAAGAGAAAAATTGTGTACGGCCAGAGAGCTTATATGTGTGCCAAAATGTGCCCCCAAAAATAAAATCTGTGCCCCTTCAGGTTTTCGAGATATTGCATTTCCTGCTGGAGTAACGTTTTGCAGAATCGTATATCTCTAAAACCATTGCATGTGCCCCTGTAGAATAAACATACACGAGTAGCTCTTAATGTGTGCCCCTTAGTGCCCCAATTAGATTTAAGAAAATATTTATAGTTTGCAAGTTATCGCGGTTCTATGAAAACCCGAAAAAACATCGCAGCGCCTAAATGAGACAAGGTATAAGTACGCTGAAAACTGTATTCGGTCCTTCTTAACGCTAATAATAACCATACAAAGTTTCAAAACAATACATGCATGCGTTTTTGAATAATCTTGCTAAAAGTCAAAACGATGGTGTCATAACTTTGACGGCAAAATACAAGGAACCGGCTCAATCCCAGATGTGCAGGTGTAAACCAAAATCATGTGCCTTTAGTCAAAAATATATGGTGAAAATATTCAGCTTGGAATGATTCGCATTACACACATTGGCACACATTTTTTATTTGGGGGCACATTTACAGCAGCTAAGGCACAAATTAAACGTTCTTCTCATATAACTCTAGGAGACACTTTCCTGCTGGGGTAACGTACACTCTCCAGTGCGATTTCATCAGCTTATGTACCTAAGTATCATGAACAATTTCATACCTCCTGCAACGTGTTGGAGACGGATCCTCCTTCATCAGTAACACCCCAGCCAATCACAACGCCACACTGGCGGGTATAAGACAGTCCACCGATAGGCAAGCAGACTGGTCGCACCCTATGGTCATCATCTACGGGTTCTGTGGGCGTGGTGGCTGGCTCTGTTGGCGTGGTGGCGGTTTCTTCAGTGGTACTGCTACTGGGACTGCTCGTGGTACCGACATCTTCATCATCCCTGCGTATACGCTTTACTGCGCTACTTAGGTCCAGCTGAGGAACAAAATTAACATTAATATTGAATGTTGATAGATATATAGGATGGATTTTCGAGATGGGGCAGCAAGGACAGCTACCTTAACCGTTGTAGCTACAGAAAAACGGTCTTAGGATACTGTCCTTAAATTTTTGAGACATTTTGATCTCAGATTTTGAAAACAATGTACATTCAGAAAATGGGCGGTTCTCACAATAAAAAAAAAATCCTATCGATCCTGTTTCATATAAAAATCCAAAACCTCTGTTGGTTTAAGTACTAGAAAAGTCAGAAATCAACACTTTTCCCATAAATTTCGTAGGCAATGAGACTCCAACTTAATGTTTTAAGATCAGTCATCATTGTAGTGGTCAATCTATCCGATTAACCACTATAATGATGGCCAAATAAACAAAAAAACGATCTTTGGTTTTCGAACGTATATTCTGGACGGCCTTCAACTTAAATTGAAAACACCCCAGACCCCAACTAAACGGAAGTTGTCACTTGGCTTACCGCGTCCGCAGTCCCTAAAGCGACCCTTAAGATTGCGCAAATGATAATTTATTTAAATTTCACGCGTTTTCTGAAGTCTGTTTTGAAATATCCATGGCATTATTAAAGCTTTATGTAGGTACCAACTTGAATTTTAAACTAGTTCTGAGGAGCCCATGAAGCCAAAACAGAGCTGTTGCTGTATCAACAAATAATTAAATAGTGAATAAAAAAAAGAAAGAAGAAGGTTGCCTTGGACCATCTCCAAGGCAACCGAAAGAGTGTAAGTAAAAGAAATTGGTTAGCGATGAGGAATTTCAACGCTGCATAGACGAATAATATTCATCCATAAACGCTGGAAAGTGCGAAGTTATCTTCATTGTCACGCAATTCGGCTTCAAAACAAACAGTAGCTGTTCTCCAATTCCAATTATTTTGTTTATATACAAGATTTTGTTAAGCGGAAGACTTGATGGAGACATTAACTTTGTCTTGACAAGTCTAAATGACTGTCTTCTGCTAAATCAACAGCTTAATGTTTTAAATTCTCATAAATATAATTCTGATTTCTGTTTTCATAAGACAATAATTTTCTTAATTTGGTATCATAATGAAAATCCTGATGGATAGAGGTTTCAAGTGGGGAAAGCGGTCCCACAGACTAAAGCCACCGATTACAATCCTCTGCAAAACTGCATGTAAACTCACTACAATGCCGAGGACAATCATCGATCACATTCCTTTTCTACGCCAACGTCCTCTCTTTCTAAACCAATCACGGTTTCTATCACTTATTGTTTCTATTGTTATCATTTATTGACTTAAGGACTGTAGTTCTATTTTAAAATTCAATGCTGCGCCAGATTACCCTTTCATCGAGCCTCATCAACGCGATGTCGTTGTCGTAGGTGCCAGGGTTATATCGCTGATGACGTATTACTGCCGACACCTTCCTGTCAATGGTCTTCGTCTCATTGGGGTTTTTGGTGTCGTGTTCCAGTAACCGAATTGTGATACGCTCCTTGCGGTACCTGTAAAATATCAAATGTAGTTTAGTCAGATCAACACTTATGTCACCACAAAAATATTGCTGATAAGCATTCGGTGACTAATTAGTAGGTAGAAGATTAGCGGAGTGTACCTAGTTAGCTATTTTTTCGAAGTTCCGTGGATATGAAGTACTCAAACTCAAAACAATTATTTCAATAAACACTTTTGAATTGTCAAGGAGTCAGTCAGTCACAAAAATGAAGCTAGTTGCCCATTTACATTTACCTATGGAGAAGAACGAGCAAGAAACTCCACGGACACTTTTAAATAAAAAATTTGCTACTAAATATTGGTTACATCATTCATGTTGAAATTAAAGATACATGTGAGAACAATGTAGAAAAACGTGCACGTTAGAAGCGTCCGTAATAAAAAGATAAAAACAAAGAACAGTCAGTAGGGACTGGTCATCTCTTATCTGCCACGGCTTATTTTAATTTTTGAATTGTTTTGATCTTTTTATAACGGACGCTTTTTACGTGCACGTCTTTCTACATTGGTCTCACATGTATAATTTCAACATGAATAATGTAACCAATATTTTGTAACAATATTATGATTTAAAAGAGTGTCCGTGGAGTTTCTTGCCCGTTCTTCTCCATAGGAACCTACGCTTTGGAATGGGCAACTAGCTTCATATTTCTGACTGACTGGCCCCTTGACAATTCAAAAGTGCCTGTAAATGGTTTAATTGAAATAAATGCTTTGAGTTTGAGTTTGAGTTTGAACAATTCAAAAATTGAAATAAATTAAAATAAGCCTTGGCAGCTAAGAGATGACCAGTCCCAACTGACGGCGCCCGTTCACGAACATCACGCATGGATCAAGTAGGTAAGTCCCCAAAACCGCCATTTCTACACCTCTACATTGCATAGCGTCATAGTAGTGTTGTACTGTAGGCCTAAGAAAAGTTACCGAGAGCAAAACAATTACCTAGTGCTAGTTTTCCAAATAGCACCATAAACTGTCCCAATTTAGGTACAACCTGGTGACAACGGCAGTTTCATTATCAAATCGTCGTGAGAATGTGCACCTGTTTAATATTAACAAAAGCATTTAGATGCGTCCGACAGAATCGTGCAAGTGGCATGCGGCCAATTGCACGATCATCACCTTTTCACCTAGACTTTGCTATGGTAGGTAGGTAGGCAGATACAAATTGGCACTAGTCATTCAATGGTGTTTTTGATCTCAATGTGCCGTTATGTCGCTGGCAGCAGTTAGTAAACAAGATGCTTTGTTGAGAGAGTCATCGGAATTTGATGATTTTTTGCTTTTGAAGGTTCATAAACTATTCATAATCATCAGCCAGCTTACCATTTCAGATGCTTCTCAGAAAGTACCTACTTAGAGGTTGTATTCCAAGCAGATGAATTTGACAAAGTGAGTAGTGCACCTATTGTGCATCATAGTTGTATAGAGCATATATAAGCTCATTCTACCGTAGGTGAATGGTGTCTAAGGAGCATACCACATACCTAATTGCTCTTTTTCTTTGCTTGTTTACAACCAAACTAATTTTAGCACTAGAAACGTACCCAGTACAATGCGCAGCAGTGAGGACATACAGGTCATTGATCAGGGATCCGCCGCAGAAGAACCTTCCGTTGTACATCAGCATCGCCATCCAAGGGTACTCGCGCTCTTTGGTCTCATAGCCACCTACTATGCGCCGCTTCGTTCGGGCTACGCCGCATTCTGGAAATTGACAGGTTTGTATCAGAAACTTAAGATTATTTCTATCGTAGTGAGATAAGAGAGATCTATAAATGGCTATTCCGTCTTGAGTCTAATTAATTTATTAACCATTTTCTGCATAAACCAAGCTCTGACAGTACATAGATCTTGGAGCTTATAGGATTTTTTTTTCTTATGTCCGAAAACCTGAGCTCAAACTCAAACTCAAAGCATTTATTTCGATTAAACCACTTACAGGCACTTTTGAACTGTCAAGAAGTCGGGCAGTCAGAAATATGAAGCTAGTTGCCCAATCCAAAGCATAGTTGGTACCTATGGAGAAGAACGGGCAAGAAACTCCAAGGACACTCTTTTAAATAAAAAAATTGATAAAAAACATGATGAAGTCAAACTTTGTCCTCAAGCAGTATTGAAGAAGGCCTATAAGATTACTCCGATAGAAGTCAACATGAAAACATTGCACAATTTTTGTAACAGCTGATACTTACGACAAGCAGGGCAGCTGGGCGGAGGATCTTGTACTACCACGGGGCTGGCTGTGGTGCTGGTGGTACTGCTGCCGCCAAGCAAATTGCTGATCCACTCGATGAATCCCTTGTCTTTCTCTTGTGGCTCGATGCTCGCACCCCAACAGCTCGTCACGCTGACGAAGCATACCAGTATGATCGCCCAATTCATCGTAGTGAAGATCTAGAAACGCATTTAAGATGGTATTTATCTGCAGCCATTATTATCATCATCATATATTAGCCGAAAGACGTCCACTGCTGAATATAGACCTCTATTAAGCAAACGCCTCAAAGACAGACCCTGCGCTGCCCGCGTCCAGCAACCATACCATTAAGTGCACATTTCATCGGATGGCTACAGCCATTTAAATATGTCTCTAAAATGTAGCCGATTTTCGTACAACCTCAAGAACTGCTGCGAGTGCTGTCACTTCTTAATCCAGGAAAACGTAACAAGGCGATAAACCGAATTCCACAACTCACATCGTAAACACAATTAAGCAGGCGCCTGCTTTACAGTTCATTTCAACTTGTTCGAGCATAATAATCAAGTTTCCAATGAGATTGCATTGCTGATAACGTTAACGGAGAATCAAGGACACGGCGATTTGACCGGGTCAAAAAACCCGCTGCGGGTTGCCGATGTACCGCTAACTTAAGATCACTCATCAAATCAGCATCCATTAGCATTTATTTTGTTTTTTAATTCGACCAAGGAGTGGCGTCGTTGTGGGACCCCCAAGAGACTATGCATAATAAGCCTATAATGTTCCTAGTGCTGGCCTCCTCTCGGTGAGAGGCAGTGGGCCGTAATATACCACGCGGGCCCAGTGCGGGTTGGTAGATATCACATGTCTTCGAATTTTTGGTTCCAGGCTTCCTAAGAATGTTTTCGGGGACCAATACTGGGCCCTTATATAAATTGCAACTTTAATCGTTAAAACAAAAGATGTACCGCTTGCCGTGGACCTTCGTATCTCGGTTGAGGTCGTAAGATTTATTCTGATATCAAGAAAGTTTTCTCTTCCAATTTGAATATGTTTTTTTAAGGTTGATAGTGTTGGGAGAGTTTTGGCTTCTACGAACAACCGGAACAGCTTAGCATAGGTCCCGACCGCTGGCCTTGATAATTATTCACCACACATTATAAAAATAAGAACTACTTAAATCCTTAAGTAAATGCGCCATGAATACCATATTATTGTCAGGTTTTGGTGATTTATGAAAATGAAAAAATTGGTCGCTCGGTACCACAGTTTAATTCAAATAAGACATTCCTTTGAGGTGTAACCCGTGTAACTACTTGGTGATTCGCTAGAAATCGTCTCACAACATAATCGAAACGGCTATAAATAATCTGTTGAATCGTAAGTGATAGAATAAAAATGAAATTTCCCGATTGGTATGCGCACAGCGTGCGACTCCGCGGTTCCCGGGCCTCTCTAGCGAGTAGAGAGCCGTCGGTTTTCCTGCTCCTCGACTATTTCGCGGAAATGAAAGTATTTCGTCATGTATTCATAGAAATGCCCTTTGTTGGACCCAGATAACTATAGTTATACAAGGGTGATAGTTTCGTTAAGGGCCCGTGAGAGCTGTGCAGCCGATAGGATTATCGATACGGATGATCGAAATGATTATGGATGATGGTGGTAAGTTCTTCCATGCTTGGCCGCAATAATATTCGAATTACTTACAGATAATTTCTTCTATTTTTTTGTGAATATGAAAACAATAGGTTTTAGGTCTTAGCTGTGATTAATAACTTAAAAAAAGCCATGCAATTTGAAATAACTGTCTTTCCGTACACGTTAATTTAAAATGCAAACCATGCATTTTGTCTGAGCCGAAACAGTTGTAGGTATGCAATTTCGATTGAATAGATATTAGTGTCACATATTTGAAAATGGTTACGTAGAATAGTGGATAATATATAGGTATTTAAAAATCAATGCTATGACTATAATTTTTTTAACAGTTGCCTTTAAATTAGCAAAATTCGGGGCTACATACCTAGTTAATTCATAGATTTTACTGTTCTACAAAGTTTTTGAGGAAATTAAATGACTAACCGTATGAATGTAAACACAACACTGCACAACACGACCACGAATAAAAAATCAAGGTTAAAAATGAAATCAGAACTCACGAGGAGGCAACAGTTAGCAGTGCGTAAGGAGGAGGACGAATGGCGGCTGACCTAGCGCCTGCGCCGGACACACTACAGATCGCAGACAGCCAGAGCCCAGGCTGCCAACACTTTCTCCAATACGTTCCACTTAGTCCTGCCCACCGTGTGATGGTCCTACACCCGCACAACCACTTATAAACAACCCAGTAACGTTGTCACAAATTCCATAAGCAATTTTTATGGAATTATTATCTGTAATGGTGTAATTATTAGAAGCATTAGCGAACCATGAGGGATCCTAATAGATGCCTACATACATGCAATAATAAGTCTGCTTGTTATGTTTGTTGTATGCCTAACTGTGATTTGATGCAACGATCATTGTGCTGCTAATCACAGTGTTTTAAAAAAAAAAAAAAGCTCTGTGTTACATAATGTCAAATTTTAGATTACCTATACCTAATTACCTATAGATCTGGGAAAATTATTATAAGTACGCCTTCAAGTTTTAACTCTTGCAGAATCAGCAGATAAGAAAAATTTGCTGTTGTTAAATCTACAGGTTCAAATAATCACCATTCTGCATGATTTGCAGTTGCATGAAACAATAAGTTGGATTTCAGGATCTGGCATTATAGCTATAAATTATTATCTTCTATATATGTGTATATAAGGAGAAACTGATTGACTGACATATCAACGCACAGCCGAAACTACTGGGACTGCTGATCCATGCGTCATGTTCGTGAACGGGCGCCGTCAGTTGAGACTGGTCATCTCTTAGCTGCCATGGCTTATTTTAATTTATTTGTTTTTATTTTTCTATTTATTACGGACGCTTTTACAAACGTGCACGTCTTTCTACATTGTTCTCACTTGCATAATTTCAACATGAATGATGTAACCAATATTTTGTATCAATTTTTTTATTTAAAAGAGTGTCCGTAGAGTTTCTTGCCCGTTCTTCTCCATAGGAACCTACTACGCTTTGGAATGGACAACTAGCTTCATATTTCTAACTGACCGACTTCTTGACAGTTCAAAAGTGCCTGTAACTGGTTTAATTGAAATAAATGCTTTGAGTTTGAGTTTGAGTTTGACCAGGAACGTGAAATTTTGCAAACGGCTTCCTTAATGTAGGGAAGCACAAGGAAGGGGTTTTTGGAAATTCGACTTTTAAGGGGTTTAAAAGAGGGGATTATTTTTGTATGAAAAATCTTATTCCTTGAGTTAATAAACTTGAATCTTCGCACAACCTAACAAACAGTACGAGGCTTGCATGAATTCACGATAGTATTCCATCATTACGTTAAGCTACTCATAGGATTTGAATGAGGCAGACGGAGAGTTTATAACCTGAATTAACACCTAAGATACTTTATATCCCAGAAGTACGTTTTCGTGGGATAATTTCCGACTTCCACGCGAGCGAAGCCGCGGGAAAAGTTAAGTTAGTTTGTATATATAAGGTACCAAATATTTGTATAATTAATAAGCAAAGCAAGAACCTAGTTATGTAATTTTCGTATACTTACTTAAAGTTATGTACCTAGTAGTAATTACGTATAAACAGCTAACTGTTAACATAATTAAGACTGAAATTATTTTTGCAAACGAATTCTGATAAAAAATTACGACCTAAAATTGATAATTACATGCGGGCTATCTATGAGAATAGGTTTAAAAAGAACCTAACGAAGTATAATAGTTATATACAAGACAGTACCGTAGAATTTTGTGACGCAATCAGTCGTTGTGATACCGTTTGCTCTGAAGAAAGTGCCAGGCATTCAAAAATGAGTACTTTCTCAAGTTATCACAAGTCTGAAAAGAAGAAAAGCATTTTTTCCCTAATATCTCTCCGTAGGATAGGAACCCAAATAATAAACTATTTATCATTATTGGAACATGTTGAAGATCACAGATTCAGGACGCCACAGGAAATAATTTCATTTTTTTTAATAACAAATGCTAGAAAATGTAGGCGGGTCAATGACCACTGTTGCCATGCTAAAAGCATTTATTATGGACTCAGCATGTCTTTTTAACCGACTTCTAAAAGGAGGAGGTTGTCGATTCGGATTTGTTTCTTCCATACTTCTCTATCAGTCGTCATCTCGGTAGTCACCCCCTTTCTAGCCATATCATCTTTCACACAGTTCAACCGTCGTTTTTTTGGTCTTCCACAACTGTTATAGCGATCCATATTCATACTCAAAACTTTCATCACGACATTTTCCTCGTAAACCCGCATCACATGCCCATACCATGACAACCGATTTCCACAGAACTTTTCAGTCAACGGGGCCACTTTCAAACTTCCTCTCGTATACTCATTAGTCACCGGTGCCACTTTCAGACTTCCACACAACCCAGCACAAAACCCAAGGAACCAAATATTTAGCAGTCACCCAAGTCAGTGCTTTAACACTTTCGACTTCACCCACTTTCATAGAACTCATACGCCATGACGCCATACATATTGGAAGTGAACCCTCAGGGAAGATTGCCGGCATCACGTTTGCGCTAAAGTTATCAAAGTCAAATAATTTATTTCAATTAAGCACAAAAAAGGCACTTTTGAACGTCAACATTTAAATAATAATTGATTCTAGTTTCCCCTTCCAAAAGGTAGTTTTCGTATAGAGAAGAATGGGCAAGAAACTCCACCGTTACTCTTTTAAAATGTTTTCACAATATCTTGTATACATCAATTATATGTGAAGACGATGCACCTAGAATAAGATTACTATACCACGTTAGGTAAAAATAATGAAAAATTAAGGAATGACAGATAAATTAATCATGTAATAGATGCATGGTGCTCACATATTTACAAACATTGTAAAATTATACGATTATCCTAGCATTTTTACAAGTAATATAACTCAGTGTGTGAGTTCGAGTAATCACAGAATGTAAAACCAATATAAAAAAAAATATATATATATTATTCAATTATCTATCGCGGACGGTCAACGGCATTAGGTTTAAAACCGTGTTATAAAACACTGTAAAACGTAGTAGAAGTTTTCAGGGAGTCTTGTCGCTACACGTAGTTTCCATACTTTTTTTTTGTGAATATTTGTAAACGTGAAAAATAATTTGCTTGGATTTTAAAACCAACGCATCTTGTCAAAATATATATTCGAACAAATTTAAACCTACCTACATTTAAAATGAGCCCCCCGCGAAGGCTCCCGGCATCCCATATGCGACTGGGTGAACCCTCCAGGAGGGCTCCCAGCACTGAACGTGTTAAAACATCACATTTTTATGAAACCTCATTTTTTAATTAAAATTTTCGAGGGCAATAAAAAGATAATAAATTAATTTGCACTTGCAATGCAACGGCATCGGCGCAAAAATAAAGATTGCACTTAAATATAACCAAGATTTATCTGTCACTTGTCATTTCCAACTACCAGTCTTACCGTAAAGGCGTAAACCATTGTTTATTTATTCGTTAAGATTTTATCAATGAATTTATGTTAAATTGCAGGCCACTGTGCTTACAGGAGAACGAGCTTACTTAATCATGTTCTTTACTGAAATGCTTCGTTATCTCCATATTTAGGGCCCAGTTAAGAAGCTTTTTACCTTTCTACCTGCGGAGCAGGCGCCATACCGCACATTTTAACTAGGCCAGACAGGCGGAATCGAGCAGAGACAACAATAAATTCAATACTTGCTCCAACAAGATTCCGTTGTTTTATAGGTAAAGTTATCTTTTCCTGTAGAATATACATACTTACTTACTTTGCAACGGGAATCATGTTCGCTTACCTATGCACTGTCTCTACACGTACAAATTGTGTAACGCAATGGCAGAATTCCATCAGTACCATCAAGTATAAATCTTCACTTCATTCAAAGTGATCCATAGAACCCAAGTTGTGTCATGATATTTACCGCAACGTAAGTAGAAAGGAGTATTTAAAAAATAAGAAAATTGCATAAAATTAGGGGGTTTATTTATAAACATTGCTTAAAGTTAAGTAATGATTTGCGACTGTTTAACCATACATTTTTGAAGTTTGAACGTTTATTAATAAACCGCTAGAAGTTTAGTGAAATTATAAAGGCCCCAGTACACGTTGAGCGAGCCGGTCGCTCGGCCATTAACGTATTCTTGGCCTTTTTACGTGATTTTCGTGTATTTTGCGTGTAGTGAGGGCTCAACGTGTACTGGGGGCTTAACATACAATAGATGGACCATAAAACACACAAATCGATTTTAAAAAAATAACATCTTTTTCTACAAACTTATCTTACTTACTTTTTAATCTTTTAAACAGATTTTTCAAGTGGCTCCATATTTTGCGGTCCATGACCCCACAAAAAACTCATCAAATTAATTGATTAATTTTTTTATCACGTTTAGATATCGCATCGCGTCTGCGGAGTTTAGCTAGCTAATTTAATTTAACTCTGTATCTGTCTATAGTTATGGTTCCAGAATAGATCCCTGAAGGACAGGACCCCATTGAAACTGTGAAAATTGAAGTCGATTCTACTCGTTTATCTTGCAAATAACCGAATTTCGTCGAATTTTATTCAGTATCTAGCGAATAGAAAATTTTTTGACAATAAAAAAACAACCGACTTCCAAAAAAATAATAGAAATAAAATAAAAAATGGTAAAATAACACTAATTTCGGCGACTTTGGTTTTTACCACCGACTTCTGAAATTAAAGTTATTTTTCACATTGTAGTTGTTTTTTGGAAGGCGGGTGTTTTTTGTTTGTAAAAGTCTTATTTTTTAATTCGTTGTTCATACCCCACACAAATTCGAATACCACTACATGCTATGTAAATAACAGTGACAGGAACTTCTCATCATATCATCCACATAGACTAAAAAAATACGTATTATTGAAGCTAAATCAATTCAATCCAAGCAAAGTTAAAAAAATATATATGGGACCACCTCGAAGCCAACCATTTCAAACAAAAAATAATTTTCAAAATCGGTCCACTATTGACGAAAAAATCTGTGGACATATATAAAAAAAGACAAAAAGAAACAAACGCTACGAAAAAAGAACTTACTTACTCCTTTTTAAAAGTCGGTTAAAAACTACACGGGATGTTTTCCATAGACTGTCCAATAAAGAAACAGTTTTCAATCAACGCTAATGAGCGAAAGAAGATTAGAAAATGTAATTTAGCGTGTTTAGGTATTGTAGGGAAAATCCAACGAGTACCTAACAGAAATCTGACCATCCGGATTGGTTCCGCATGAAGCATGGAACGATGAGAAAATTATATACCTACCTCTCCCTTCTTCTTCCTGAATAAATTTTACATATCACAACACAACATCACGTTAACGTATACCTATTTTTTTACATACGTTTTTATAGTAATTACACCCATATCTCAATTATATTCTCTTCTCAAAGGAATTTTCTAGCCTTGTAAATTAGGCTTTTTTTCACCCTATCAAACATTGCAAACTAACATACCTACTTATCGAAAAAAACTAGGAAAATAGAGGTAAACAGCCCTACACGTAGAGGTTCATAGACAAAGCGTTCAATTCCGTGATCGCCCTTAAAACTGTTGCAATTCAGAGAGGTTACAATGAAATCAAAAAGTGAAACATTACATGGTCAGAGACTATGCAGGTCGATACCGGGCTTTATCAGGCCAATGTGGAGCCAAACTGTGGCAGTGCATAGGGTTTATTTTAGTTCACAGATTATAGAGGCATCAATAAATATGATACAGTTGTTATTACCATAGTTTTTTATCAAACTGTTACGAGAGAATATTATTTCGAGTTTTTTCTTGTGTCGTGTTCGAGTGCTCGATTTTAAATATAGTACCATTATTGGCTGTATTGCCTCTGGGGGTGTACTACGGTCTCACTTACGGACATACGGTAAGAGAGACGGACACCGAAGCGCCCGTAACTTCGGCCGAAACTACGGATTTCGCTTAAGTTGTAGACCCCCTGTTTTGTTTAACGTCTTCTACTGTGATGATCATCCACTTTGTTGGCACAGGATTAGGGAATCATTATTTATTTATTTATTATTAGGCTCTTCAACAATGAGTACACTTACTTTACATTTTGTACGTTGCAAACTTAAGTCTAAGCGCCTCATTACTTAAAGAAAACCACAGCATGCACTACATTATGCGCAGATGATAACACAAATAAATAATTAAAACGAGTAATACATGCATAGTTTAAATAAAAGTATTATTTTTGTATCAAAAGCTAAAATGAATACAATACATTATATAGATTAAATTAGATAAGATTGTTTTTTTTAATTTATTTTTTTGTATTAATTTTGCCATGGTCTTTCATCTGCCGTATTAGCAAATGAAATAAAATGAATTGTTTATTCTGTAAAATAGAATATCGTAAACACACGTTATATTTAAAAAAATAAATAATCTAGATGGAGTCGACATTTCATACCTGAGTATCCTTGAGAAGTAATAGCGAAACAAACTCAGGGATGAAAAGCAGTGGCAGTAATCAGTCCCTATAGGTGTAACGGGTATTAAAAGACCTATCACCAACTTGGTGATAAGCCTTTTCAACCCCTCTTCAATGGATGAAGATCGTACTACATAATTTTCGGAATTTGGCGATCTTGGTCATAGCTTATCTCGATTGGCGATTAACGAAAAAATCAAATTAAAAATATAAAAAATCGGACACAAAAGACAATGGAGATTTCACATAAAAAGCTTTTTAAGAGAAAGTGTATAAATAGGTAAACTAATACTGCAAAAAGACAAACAACTGCATGACGGCATTGGATTACAACGAAAATAGACAAGAAAGTGAATGAAACTTTCTTGAGACCAAAAATAAACAAAAAATACCTACATCACGTAATTCTTTATTTCTGTTAAATTAATATTCCAGCAAAACCAATCGATCATACTTTGAATATAAAAGCAGAAGACAGTTAATTTACTTTAATGGACTACTGAAACAGCGCATTTGACATGGGACTTAGATTTATTGATAAAATTAAGCAATCGTTGAACCCGAGTGAGAGACTCCACAATAATTTGCATTCGATTTTGGGAACAACATGAAAGTGAACTTTTACCTTCCAAAACAGGAAACACAACAATTAAAAACGACTAAAATTAATTTGCCATCATTCCTTAAAAGTCTAATTTTAATCTAAATTAAAGAAGCTCTCGCTTTCATTGAAATTCTACTCCTCGTTAGCACTAACGGAAATATCAAAAATACTACTCGAATTGGAAATGAATTATATAACAATAGTAACTCCATTGAATACAGTGAGTAGGCGTGCCTCGTTATCTGCGACATACGGGTGGCCGCCTTGGCACCGTTGCACATATCTTGAGCACCACGCGGCTGTTTCCATGAAATTAACCTTCAAAAAACAGTCACAAGGTCACCCAATGTTTGTCTAGACAAGCGGTGGGAAACCCTTTGACATAAACATTTCGTAAAACAAGGAAATAACCCAGATAGCACCGAGATTTGAGGTTCAAGTATCAATGTTATGTCAACTTTGGATTTTTTTGAAGGTGACAATTCTTCTGTTTATTGTTTAGGTACCTACGAGGTTTTGTTTATCTTCTGCCATCAACATTTATCTTACATATCTTTAACTGTGTCCGCTACGCTCAATGTTAACGTGACAATAAATTATTACACGGTATTTACGCATGCTGGCATTACGCACAGGATAAATCATAATATCAATTACAGTATTATTCCATGGCATTCGACGTAAACAAGAAAGTAGAATGGCGCCGCGATGTTATTCTGACGGCCGCTGCGGAGCCACCGCACTGTCCCTGCATTCATGTTTGTTCCGAAATATCAAAAATTGCAAAATTGCTTTAATCCTGAAATTACGTAATAAGTTGAGTAAGATTGTCCAAATATAAAAGAATTAAATTGAACCACTCGAGCCATGCGGCACTGGGTGAAATTAAATGCACGTTGTGTAACGTTCAAGCTCGACTTTCTGCAAGGATATATGTGCACTACACGCGACCGACTCACGGACGACTTCGCGACATCCTTTCTATACACACAATATTCAAATACTAGGTTATTTTGAGACGCACTCTTAAAAATATGCTAAACTAGCCACGCTAGCAAAACAAAGTTCACACGCATACATATTTATGACGAGTAATGCAAAGACTTAAAACTTGAAAAGAAAACACAAAGTTACACTCCATGGTTTCTTTTTTGGTGAACAAAAAAATCTCCAAGACTGCAAAAGAAATGTGTAGTCAAGCGCTACTAACTCAATTTCACCAAAACGCGTCGCTGCATCGTGATAACTCAGACATTAAAGAATTCGAAGCGATCCATTAAACTAATTGAACGTGAAAGCGATCCCATTCATTATTATATCTGCACTCTTATATGGAATGCAACGGGACCCGTGTTCGTTTAAGGGTGCCCCTATTCATTAGTGGCAAAATACAGCTCAGAGTCATAATGTGACATAACTAATTACGGAACATGTTTTTCCGCTACCGGTCGCACGAGAATGGCGAGCCTTGTGTTGTATTTATGCATCTTTAAGAAGAGGGCTTGCCTCCCGGCCGTGCATGAGGCGATCGGATGATGAATACCAAGTCGCGCCACCACATTCATTTGCAGTAAATATTCGTTAATTCAACAGATCGATTGAATCAGATACCCTACACGGATTTTTTTTATATTTTCCTACTGATTAAATCTGAATAAGTTATTTAAATTAGCAATCTGCACTAATAGTTTGAACTTATTAATTTAAATCTATGTATTTGTAAAAGTGTCTGCACTCTATGAATGGAAATGTAAGTACACATTTCCATTCATAGAGTGCAGATCATGTTCAAAACACATTGCACCATTTATAGGTCGAGACGTAGTAAAGGCAACCTATGCAATAATGCATATCTTTAAAAGTAGAACGGATTACAAGAATCAATGATAACCACTGCGATGGGTTGCTCAATCAGCTTCATCGCTTCAAGGTCATTATCTAATCCGCTGGTCCTTCCACGCTCCCCGAGCGGGCTCGGCGCGAGTGGGGTGACGCGGCCGTCGTCACTCGCTCAGTCGTCGCGTTGCCGTGAACTTGGCCTGATCTGGTCTGTCACACTGGCCCCGAGGCCTTATCTGAGGCGCCGCCCACGGCCTATAATAGCTGGGCCGGCGTCTCCCCCTGACTATAGAGTGGGCTGTGACTCCGACAGACATGTTTCGCGTCCTCTGCTTCCTCGCTGCTGTTGCCGCAGCCGCTGCCTGCAGGCCCTGCAGTGAGTGACCCAACTATTATTTTCACCTGCGGAATTTGTTTCAGCTTTCATTATTTTTGTGTTTTAGTGAAGTGCTGTTCAGTTTCAAAATTTTGGAGATTGTAATTTTTTTTCTGAATATATTTCTCGTTTACGTATGATGATTATGATTATTAGTGTTCTTTTTCTAATTAATATTTATTAAAATTTGAATAGTTTCGGTAAGTAAAATTAATTATATTCCCAGCCTGACCCCTACGGTCAATGCAGAGGTTTCATAACTAGCGTTTCCATTGAGAAGCATTTGTTTTGACAAGTGTATATTCTTACACAAATTTTAATTTCTAATCTCTTATTCAATAGGCATTACTTCAGTTTTGGTTATGTCATAAAATAAGTGCTAATAGTTTGAAGTGCTTTTAGAGAGTGGTCACTTATTGGCGATGCTTATTGGCATATATGCCTGTTGAGATAAAGCCGCTGAGATATTTTCACAAGTGTGTTAAGTGCCCCGGATGTGTAAAGAACGTCTTCGAAATGTTGAATTTATTGTCTGTTACCGATTAACAATTACTTACATCCGCGACTTTAATGTTAAAAGCATTTCGATACTCGAGCATACCGTTGAAATTGGTGCGAAGAAAAAAGGCTTATCTTTATCGTATTTTTGATCGCAATTCGCGACCCAGTTTTCGATACTACATTATGTTTGTAGTTACGAAAAGTGCACGTGTAGGTAGTAAAATGCAACATGCATATTAATGAATTCTAGTGCAACTATAAAATATAAAACGAAATCATTTTGGCGCGAATGTTTGTTTACTAACATTACGTTCTCTAATATGCAAATGTGCTTCGTTTGTACGGCGACTTCTAATGGATTAAATTACGTTTAATATTAATATTCAAAGTGAAATTGCAACATTAAAATGTTGGATTCTTGAGATGTTGCATCAGCTTTCGATGGTTCACAAAATACCAAACTTATAAATAAAAAAAATGGTATACAAAATGGAAAGAATATGAATATAATGGGAAGATATGTTACAGAAAAGAAAACGTTGATGAAAATCTGAAAAAAGAGAAAAGTAAAACATTAACAACAGACTCCATAAATAAATCATAATCCCAAAAAAATGAGACGCAAAACAATAATTTTCACTTTCGAAAACAAAATGCAGATAATGTCATGAGGTCAATAATTGGTGACACTTGTGGTCTGCGTGGTCTTGTGTTCATAGCAGTTGCTTAGTTATTCAATCATCGCTTGACATATCCTCAAGTAAACAGGACTTGACCTGCTTCTTTCTCAAAGGAAAAATACTAGACAGGAAAAAATTTAGAGCCAAATCTATCTTTAACTGATTTATGTAATACGTCAAAAAACCCTGTTATATATTTTCGGTTAAATAATTACTTGTCCGTAACGAGCGTAAATCCCAAAGAGTTGCTTACGAGATGATAAATTAGAAGATTATATACACAGATAGTTATAGACATGTATCTATTACATACTTAGTTCAAGATGCATTTCGGAAGTTCGGAACGCAATTAGGCAATAGCCTCTAAAACCAACTGACCCAAGCTCCTAGGCCTGGATCAGTGGATATACCTAAGAAGCTAGCTGATCAAGCTCCTAATTATTCGTCCTAAACCTAGGTTCTGTAGCATTAAATAGACTGTTAGACACCTCATTAGAATTAATCACCATTATCATCCTTCTCTACTCTTCATTCATCCGCTTAGGATCTGCTCAGCTTCTCTCCATTAATTTATGTTTTCTTTTAACCAATCCATATTATTCCTTATCTCTCATTATTATACTTCTCTCCAGGCTCGTCATCTTTGAGGTTGAAGAGTTTGTACACTGAAAGTGGGCAACGTCGCAAATAGATGTCAAACATTTCGCCGTTTTGATTAATTTTGCAATATTACTGTATGGAAATATGAAATATGGCTAACTAGTGAACTAAAATATTGATTATGACATACAATAATTAATAATCTAACACCGAATATTTAGTTTTAGATGTAAAAAAAGTATTTGGAGACTTTCCTACTGCCTTTTTTACACCTGAAACGGTTACAACATCTAAATCAGTGTTATGATTGCAATTAATTATTAATATTCTAGTTCACTACTTTAACGATATTTCATATTTCCATACAGTAATATTGCCAAATGAATCAAAACAGGTAAATATTTGACAGCTATTGCAACTTTGTCAACTTTTAGAATAAACACTCTTAACATTTCTATCTCTACTTCTAGCTTGTGGGGTGGCTCGGGGTGCCCGAGTGGTTGGTGGAGAAGCTGTGACTCCTGGAGAGTTCCCGTGGCTGGCGGCTCTGAAAAGAGATGGCAAGGTCATCTGCGGAGCCACCGTTGTTGCCAGAGACCATCTCATCACCGCTACGCATTGTGTTCATGGGTAAGTTAATTAAGCTCAGAAAGATCGTGCTGATACTTTTGCTGAAGATCCAGAAATAACGTTCATTCTTTTCTCTCTATCATAAAATATAGAGTGGATAGAGATTTCTCTAGACCAAAACACAAGGTGAATAATGAACTATTGGAAAATAATTATCGGTGTCATATTTCTTGTCGTCTTGTGGATAAAATTGGTAAGTATCAAGATTGAATATCTAAATATATCAGATGAAACATTTGTTTATTTCAGAAAATCCTTTGTCACTAAAATAACAAACTCTTCGTTTTGTTTATCAATAATGATTTCCTTATTAAAGATAAATACTTATAAACACTTATGTAGCTCTCAAATAAATCCGATACTTCACCATTATAATGTTTTCGCAAATCATACTCCTGTCACGTAAAGGTCCCATAGCCTTGATAGATAACTGTGACTTTGACCTTGTAACAAAATGTGCGTAACACCCAGCTTATCATTCAAAACAAAGCTAGTTCGGGGTCAACCGTAAAGGTTGTAATGCACTCTATGAAACTATCAAATGGAGAATATTATTTTAATCAGGAGGAAAAACAAGGAGAGACAAAAGTCGAAATAAAAGATTTGAATCATAGTTACTATGTAAGTAGTTTATATAGTGTAGATATTTTAAAGCTTTTGAAACATCCATAAATACCTACTACAAACACAGCAGTAACAGTTTCAACAATATCAGTTTTAACCTTATCCAACTCTTCACACCCTAAAGCAGTCTTATAGTTATTAACATCTTAATTGCGACAGGAACGATTTAATTTCTCAACACCTTTTAAAGATCAAAATGTAGATATTAAATATCGTATTACTAAAATCAGAAGCTTAATCTGATGTCAATCTCGACCTCTTGCAACGCCAAATCCGTACAAGGTGTTACAATAACACTGTATTTGTAAATTTTACACTCTCTAAATTTTTATTTAAAGATTTGATGTTTTTGATACCGTTGTGTTAACACCATGTTGGGTGTGAGAAAGCAATCGAAAAGTGGAAATCGAAAGTAGAAAACATTACAGAAAGGAACATTGAAGTCATCTGTATTTATGGATTTTTAAAACAATGCTGCAATGTCTGTTGTATGTTTTGATTCTCGTAGCTCTGAATTGAGTTCATCTCAAAGAGTTTAAATAATACTTTTCCTTATTATTTTTTCTAATTAGGATACTTCATTTGACTTCCTCTAATGAGCACGCTCATCGAATGAAGTGGTTTTTTGTGCCATTTCTCCGACATAAAAAAGAAGGTTAAATGTTATATTCATTTGGTAACTCATTCAACAATCTAGCGTTTAACCTACACCAATTATTACTGCCTCGGGAGACTCGATGATGGCCCACTAAATGATTTATTGATACAATACCTTTCTATAACATCAATTTACACATGCATATCAAACTATTAGTCATACAATTGACATGAATATCTCATCATAAGATAATAATGGTTTTATGGTTCCGTTGCTTTGGACGATCTGCAAACAATAGTCTATGTAGGTGAGTTCTAATTGGTGAAAGTGGATTATTGACTTTAATAGAGGCTTCAGCAAGTCATGTCATCAAAGAATTTGTAGTCAAAGACGTGTGAACACCTGTCGCCTGTCAGAAGTCGTTGTGGGTGCTTAACAGCTCCATTCAATTCACTATGAGGTCAAGCTTAATCATTGTATACTGGGATTTGATGTGTCTTGACATCGTACCCACAATATATGATTTGGGTCCAATGTTGTATGTATTGTACAGTCGTCGGCACCTCAAAAGCTTTTCTCTAATCTAACTGTTAACGTGACTAATCCAAAAGAAACAGTCACTTTCATTGACCGTAAAAAGTAATTTAATTGGTGCCATCTTGATATGAATCATGAATGAAAGTACTATAATTTTATATTTTGAACTCTCACCTCGCCTAATTCTCAGTGCTAGATGCCAAAAGCGTACCTATGTATGTAGGTAAGGAGGCCTTAAACTAAAGTAATGTTGTCGAGTGACGAGTATCAAGTCTGAGGCCTTTTAAGTTTATCGATATTTTCGAACAGGAGCCCGTAATTACATATATCGATTGCATTGCCAGCTACTAATAAGCAAGGGGTAAAGCAAGTTCTACTGTTCCACCACGAACGATTTTGTTGGAAACCGGTACATGAGCGACGGAATGTTCCGTAAGGGTTCCGCAAGGAACATAATTAGGACCAAACTTGTTTCTTCCTGGATGTACAAAATTATGTAAAGTACCGTTTGCATATGGCGTAATTTGGGTTTATTAACGTTATTGCAAATAAAAACTAATTGCTTGTGCAAGCAGCGCACCATAAGGAAGATGTTTCCGTTACTCAAATAAATAAATGGTTATTTATAAATTCGTTTCAGGCCCAGAACATTTCGTCATGTTTTATGACGAGCTCTGAGTAAGGATTAGAATACCTGGAAGGAGTCCGGATATTATAGTGATTATTGATCACAGTTCGCAGGTGATTTTCAATAATATTGTTGGTTTAATACCTTAGGTACCCTGCCCTTTTTAATATGTTCTCAAAACAGCTAAAGATTAATTTAGCCAAGGAACCACCATTGGCTAAATGTTTAGCTGTTTAATCAGCTATCTCAGCTTCGATGAGATGACCTACTACGAGAAAAGTACTTCACGAGAGCATGATAAATTAGTCAGATCTGAAAAATAATATCATCAACGTCATTAATTATGCCCACCCTACCTTACATCACCAAAAATGATAACAAGACCAAGACCGTACGGAATCCTCACCCTTTTTTTTAAATCGAAGAAACAGTTACGAAGTCACAGAATGCATTGCAATTAGTTAAAACATTTCACGGACTTTGGTTTTAGTGATGTTTTAATTAATTCCATGCAATCCAGATAACTGTTAAAATCTGATACCAGGATGCGTGTGTATGTTCGTGTATGCTCCCATGCATGTGTGTATGGTACTGAGCATTGCCTCCTTGTGGGATATGTTTTATGGCTTCGCATTTGACCCTCAATCTGTTCCTGCTTTCCATACATTAAGAGGGGGCAATAAAATACTGTTGCAACATTTTTATTTATAGCAACTTGTTACTTACGCATTTTATTGCGAGTGCCACTTCTTACTTTCTCATTCGATTTTCGTTAATCGTAAAATTACTGAAATCGCAACACTTATTGTCTGGTGGGTGATAACTGTAAGCATTGTTTATTCAATGTGCAACTGAAATGAATTGTGTGAATGAGTCCATGTTCACACACTACAGACCGAGGTCACACCCGCCATCCTCTACAATTCTACTCCAATTTTAATATCGATCAATACTTCAAAAACCCGTGTTTTGACCTAGAATATTACCTTCTTACGTGATAAAGGATCGCTTATACTTTGCCGCAATATTAATTTACATAACAAGCACAAACATAACCCTTAAGGTCTCAGAACAATACATCTGACCTTTAATGGGTACCGACACACTTTCTTAATGGTTACGTGAAGACCCTTTTATCAACAAACTTACAAAATATTTGCATTGTAAACACATCCTGAGTTAACCCTGATTTGTGTTTAAAAGAAAAACATGTTAATTGTTTAAAAAGCGGCTTTCTTTAAAGGAACTTATGAATTTGCTATACCAATTACAAAATCGCAAGATTTTTTCTTCATGTTCTGAAGAAATCACGGAGAATTCAATTCAATTTTCAAGAATAATTCAATTCATTTATTCAATAACAATTTTACATCATGTCTAAATTTCTATAACTAAATATATAAGAAACAGCATGCATGCAATCTATATTTAAATCATTACAATTTATCCAGATTACGCAATACATACAACATTGAAATGACGGCTGCTTTATAGGGGAATGATGGCAATGGGTCTCCTGGCGCTTGAATCATAGACGATCACTATGCGTAGCATACGGACATAGAGCCAGAGTGACGCAAGGACAGCTGCGTCTTCTCTTGACGACACGCTTACCCCTTTTTTTTTTTTTTTTTTTTTGGGTGGGAAATTATCAAATAACTTCTCCCGCTCTGGGTGGAGCGGGAGGGCGTGTCAGACTCTTACTGACTAAAACCCACCCGTGTCCCTTCCGTTGCCTGTACATTGCCAGGGGCCACGGTATCCCTTTCGGACTTTCCCGCAACCCCGGCAGGCATTGGTCCTATCGGACCCCTTCACTTGCTGACATCTCTTTGAGGCGCGCGTGGAACACAACGCGCCGTCGACCCGGGCCTGGTCCTTATCGGACGGCGAGCTACCCATTGCTCACCGTCCGCAAGCCCGCGCCTACGGTGGCCGGGAATCGGCCTGCGATTCCCGACGCCCAGGGCGTCTCCTGCGGCGGCTAGGGGCGTGAGGGCGCGAAATTTGCCTCTCCCTTACGCGTTCTGCCTCCTCCTTCGCGAGCATTACTGCTTCGCAGAAGGAGGTGACGGCCTCCCATGCCCTCTCGCTCCGTACCATGGCCTGGACTAGGGCCGGACGCACACGCTTACCCCTAAGCTGTCAGTATAGAGGTTGGAGTATGATTAATGCCAAAAACGCCTGCAAAAATGAACTAATATTAAGTAAAATTAAATCCGCTAGGAAAGGTTTTAGGTGTAGGTACCTTATGCCCATTTTCACCTTCACTAAGTGACACTTAAATGAATCCGTAAATAAAAGTGCACTGTTGGATTTTCAACGCTAGGTTCAGCGCTAAGAGTTGAAAATCCAACAGTGCACTTTTATTTAGGGATTCATTAAAGTGTCACTTAGTTGTCGGTGAAAACGGGCATTAGGGTATCTTAGGACTTTTTTGTGCAATTTAGCAAAACGGTTACATTTTATGTAGGTAGTTAAAATAGCCGTTTATAAAATTCGTATCATAGAAATCCTACTTAGGTAACACTTGATAAATCTAGATTTTTGTTGAGGAAGTTCCGTCTACTAATCACAAGTGGATAACGTTTCAATAAAATAAGACAACATTCACAAATCATCTCTGCGAGTCCTTGACTTTATATGCTATGTTGGCTCATAAGGGGTTTATTTATAAACGTTGCTTAAATTTAACTAATGATTAGCGACTGTTTAACGATTCATTTTTGACGTTTGAACGTCACTTAACTTTAAGCAACGTTTATAAATAAACCCCTAAATTAAAAGCAACGCTGTAACCCAAATAACTGATAAAAAGCACTAGATCTAGTATTCCTCTTAGTAGGGAATGATGCCAAAAGCACATAATTTATAAGGTCGTTTTGTGACATAATCCTTTTGCATTCATATAACTTTATTAAGTCAAAGTCAAGTCAAATCATTTATTTGAAATAGACCCTTATAATATAAGGCACTTTTGAACGATTTAACGAATCAAAATTTACAAAAAAAATTAATTGATTCTAGTCGCCCCTTCCAAAAGGTAGTTTTCGAATGGAGAAGAATGAGCAAGAAACTCCACCGTTACTCTTTTAAAATGTTTTACAATATTTTGTATAGGTACATTAGTTATGTAATTATATGTGAGGATGATGCACCTAGAATAAAACTACTATACCACAATAGGTAAAAAGAATTAGAATTAAAAATGAAGCAACAACAGATAAATTAATTATGTATATTTACAAACATTGTAAAAGTAGACGATTTTCCTAAAATTGTACATTTAATAAGTCAGTGTGTGGGGAAGTAATCACATAATGTAAAATCAATGTAATATACCTTAAAAAAAATTAAGCAACCAGTTTTATTTTGTCTA
Source organism: Xanthia icteritia (assembly GCA_949128155.2). Taxonomy (NCBI): domain Eukaryota; kingdom Metazoa; phylum Arthropoda; class Insecta; order Lepidoptera; family Noctuidae; genus Xanthia; species Xanthia icteritia. Next base: position 4,361,012 of record OX421942.2, on the reverse strand, counting down.
GATTCTAGATTATGCTATGGAGCAGGACCACCATCTTTCCAAGCATTTTTATCTTGGATATAAGTATATGTATAAGAAAAACATTAACCGCTGCCTTCCCGAGGGAGTCAGAAATTGTGAAAAAGCGAGTGGGCGCAGCATCCTCTAACTGCGAGCACTGCCGTCTGCAGTCCTTTTGACAGAAGTAAACTGGAAGAGAGATACGCTCTAATAAATATTATTATTGAGGGATATCCCACATCATTTGTCATCGCATAAACACAAACATACAGCCAAAACTCTATTATGTATCCGTTTGTTCGTATACAAATCGAGGTAAATATACGAGTACCTACCGACATACCTATAGGTATGGTCTTTAATTTATTACCGACCACGACCTGAAAGATTTGTTTGATAATATAGAGGCCAATGTTAGACGATGCCGAGGTTACTTTGACGTTGCATGGCCTACGTATGAGCCTGTAGAATTTTATATTTATGACTAGCGCTTTGCTTGCGACTGCGTCTGCTCAGATTTTGAATTTTCTCGACTCATACTAACTTTAACACCCCCGTTCAAATAGACAAATCGTCGCACAAACTTTATTATGGATTCAAACATAATTTTTAAAGTAGGTAATAATCGATAATTTTTCGTTAATATTCAGCAACGACGTTGCCAACTGTTTGAATTCACATTTATCCTCGTATCTTCATGATTTACCTGTGATATTTAATAGAGATAATTAACAATTTCATAGCTCATAAAATATAATATTAGGTAGGTACCTCCTACTTCTCAAGACCTAGATAGTTGACTCAGATTTTATTTAGGTACCTTTTTGTTTGTGAGTCTAGTTCTTACTAGAATATACTTTCACGAAGACTACCGGTAAAACTAAATCCAGTAACTTTTTTAACTATTTTTTCTGAAAGAAGTGAGGCATTTTTTTTTTTACATAAATTATCATTTTTCGCATGTGAGCAACGGAATATGGGCTATGCAGCCGTAAAGTTACATCACCAATGAGGTTAAGGCCGCGTTGGATGCGCTCGCGATCCTTTTGTCCTCTCCAATAGCCACGTAGTGTCACGAATCGATTGTTTCGCATCACTTAACGATGTGTGCTGAATTTTAATCAATATTTTAACGAGAGATCCCTTAGAAGAACATATTTAAAATGAAGCGTGGAGCTATAATACAAATACAGAGATAAGTTCGAACGTTTATTGGTGATAATGATAAATGTCGAATTAAGTACTACTCGACTTTGGTAAAATTAATATTTCCTTTAAAATGTTATAATAACTGTACATTGAGCCTATAGGTACAGTTCGCAACAAAACGTTTATTGGATTTGAATACAGTTTGTTTAATACGCTGTCGGGTCGTAATTTTATTTTGATGTCCGTCCCATAAATTTTGCTGCCCACCTTCTAATCTAAATCAATGCCCTTCAATTTAAGTATTTAACGGTAAAGACCAGGGAGCGAAACTTCATAGACATGGCTTGATGTCCAGATTAATTTACTGACAAAATATTATTATTTACTGGCTTTTAAGAAATAAATCTCAAGCAAGTTCAAGTGCCCATTAAAAGTAATTTTCTACCGAACTGTTTTAATAAAATCCTCCATAAACCTGCAACTAAAAATGAATTAACGTTTGTTTATTATATTAATTTTCAGGATCGAAGCATCTCGTCTTTCGGTCCTCGTGGGTGAATACGACGTGAACAACTCGAGGTCCGACGGCTTCGAAGTTATCCATGTGGTGCAGCATCCCGACTTCAACAGATACACCTATGACTATGACATCGCTGTTCTGAGACTAGCAGATCCGTTACCAGATAATCTGTTTAGGCCTGCCTGCCTACCCGGTAAGTTAAAAACATATAGGAACCTAATAATCTAAACCTTTTTAGAACTTATATTAAATGAAACATCTAAGTAGCGAAAACTATAAAAGTTTAAAGACTGGCTGAAATGTCAGGAAAAAGTAATTGAATACCATTAAACTTAAAAAAATTGTATTTTTTATTTTTGTTCTTTGTTTTTATGTCATCCCATTTTTTTTTCATCTTATGTAGTACCAATAGCCAGTACCAATATGTTATTGTTATAATATTAAAAACTTTTTATGGATATTTTTCTTAAAACAATCAAACTTTTACAAAAATATTCTATGTGCAGTTAACTTTTATTTTCTACGAGCAAAAGACATCAACGACGATTTTATGTACCTACAAATATTTTTAATTCCAACTTTAAAAAATCTTCTAGATGCTGAAGACCTGAATGGTCTTGAAGGAGAAGAAGCAATAGTTACTGGTTGGGGTAGCACTGTTGAAAAGGGACCCGCTTCCAACATACCGATGAAAGTAAGGAAGTGAGCGCGCGATCAGAATGTGGTACGATCACACGACCATCATAACCAGCATGTCAATGTAACTGAACTTATGACAAGAATTAAATTAATTAATGATTTCCTGATTTTAAATGGATCCTGTCGCATTCTGATCGCGTGCGTAGGTATTGTAAGTTCATTGTTGTAAAGTATTTTTTCATGTCATTTGCTTTTTCTGAAAAATGCAAATAAAATAAGAACCCCAGTACATGCTTATTTTATTGACTCAGCTGCATCCGGTTAGACTGGAAGACGACCCCAGTATAGTTGGGGTAAGGCTAGGCAGACGATGATGATTTACTATATCTGGAACGTAAGTTAAGAGGGAACAGGGCCTGCGAGGAATTAAAAAAATAGGTATTTGAAGGAACTATTGCCATCTTACTTCAAGTCTGTCCCCGTAGAGTACGATAGGGATAGCTACAGCTCAGCCTAATTATATCACACAAAAAAAATTGACCTAATCGACGTTTCGTATTCCCCTTTTTTCTCCTCGAAAACTGAACCGATTCAATTATTAATTATATTAAAATTTTAAGAAAGAGTATGTCTAGGTTCTTATAATTTTCTTTTATGTTAAAAACTTTTAGAATTTGTCTGGTACTCCTCTAATCACGGCGGTAAAAATGGGGCATTTTTATAATTTTTTGAGGGTCATATAGGGTTCTTTACCGATAAGTTGCTGAAAAAAAAGGAAATAACAGGGACGTGACTACCTACAGCAGACAATGTTTTTTTTTTTTAAATATTGCTCTAGAGGCATTATTCAGGGAAAAAAAGGGGAATATATTTGTAATGGAGAATCGCAGGCCCTGCTCCCTCTTAAAGCGTGGCAGGGATATCGACGCGCAACCTGTTACCATAGATTCAGTACATGATTCTGGACTGTAATGAAACCTATCTGGTAATGAAATAGTCGGTCGGTTATTAAAATAATATTTGTTGACATTTTGACCGCGTAGGTATTGCAGTTTTGTAGGAAACAGCAGATTAAAAAAAATAACGCAGGGGGTCCGGAATCATGTACTGAATCCGTGGTAACATGTTGTGCGTCAATGTCCCTAGGCTGCCACCCTGTATATTTTGAAAGAAATCTTTTTTCTTTCTTTAGGCTGCCAACCTGTATATTTCATTAATTACTATATTTCTGAATAAATAAAACATTCAGGGGCTAGTGCAAATCTTGGAGTTCATTCGATTTATCGAGTCTGGTTAAACCACGCTGCATGGGATCGGTGCATTTCATTCATTCAAATAAAGTAATCTTCATAAAGCCATGACCATGACAAAAGGTTACTTAGTACAAATCCGTACCAAACTACAATATTGAGAATAAGCTTAATTATGAGAATTTAAACTACTTTGCCTTGTGCTCTGAGGAGAGCACTTGAAAAGGGAATTCATTTTTTTTTTAAACCATATCGCAGCAATCTACCGTAATAATCTCAATAATGCAACTGAGTTTTCACTATAGCCAGAGTGACTGACTATCAGAAACCCTTAAGCCCTAGTGTCATAATATTTACGATTGATGTTACATTACAAATAATAAATCATTTTTCAGTCTGCTGTGCGAATCTGGGCACAAGAAGAGTGCTCAGGCGCCGGATACGGTCGCAGGAAGGTGACGCCGCGCATGTTGTGCGCCAACGCACCTGACAGAGATGCTTGCACCGGTGACTCTGGCGGTCCTCTACTCGTGTCGCAGCCTTACTTCACACTTGTTGGTGAGTTTCTTACCTTCTGCTGTATTTTAGTGAGAACGAGAGGAAGGAGAGGTCATCACGGTCACAGTCATGCTCTGAGGAAATATCCCCGGTTCCAGAGCCCAAGTACTGACTACTTCAAATCCAGACACTGTCTGTGGCAGATCTTTCACCGAATTCTTACATATTTGGATTGCCAAGTCAAATGGTTAATTAACTGTATATTTGTTTGTAAGTTTTATTTATTAGTACCCCGTTAATCGTACAAATCTATACCCACGATTCTTTTTCTTTAGTGGTATGTACATTAATGCTGACTCAACGTGAAAATAAAACATAGTTTAACTCCCCCTTTTTTTGTAGGTATCGTGTCATGGGGTCGAGGATGTGCAAGACCTGGATATCCCGGCGTCTACGCCCGTGTTGGCCGCTTCCTGCCATGGCTCCGTTTAGCACTCCGTCATGCCTGCACCTGCCAGCCCCCTGCCTATGGTTGACACTCGAGACAGACTGATCAACGTTACTGTGGGACCTGTAAATAGTAATTTGTTAACAAGGCCAGTTTTTTATGACCACGGACTAAAATGCGCTGGAATTATGGGTGCTGAAACCGCGGATTCTGGGATAAGTGGAAATCCCGGGCGTTTTTATTCTAAAGCATACATGGAGTCTCGCAGTAAGTATGGGATGTAAAGACCTAAAAAAACTTATCCTTATTTAAATGTAATTTTGCCGAGTCCGTTTTAGTTTTTAAGCACTGCATTTTATTACCTACATAATATTTACTCCGTGGTTAGTAGGAACCATAATCTATTGAAAAATACTTAAATACCTACCTAACTTCTGGAACTAAGGCGGCTTAAACGCTATTGTAGACAAGTTAGGATTTAGTTTCCGTTTTATAGTTTTCATTTCACATATTATCAGCATAAGTATGTTGTTCATCAATCCAAAAATGCAAGCAGTCTTTGGAACTGCTCTTACATTAGGTAGGTACCTTTGATGATTTAGTACCTAGTAAGACTTATGCAATCATCAGTATTACAATAAGATAAGTAGATATTATATTACGTACATAATTTTAGGATCTAATAACCAATGGCTGTGATTATAATTTAAGATATTAAATGTAGTAGTGTGTAGTTTTAAGGTATTTGTGAAATGCGCAAAGGGTAAAAATATTTTGTCGCAAAAATATTTTGCACAAAAAATGGTAAGAGATATGATAAAAATGTAATAAAATCGCTGGTATATTATTTTGTTTGATTATTTACCTCACACCTTATTAGAACCCCTATAGAATTTCGATTAGCATGAGTTTATCACTGGTAACAGCCGATACCACGAGAAAGATAAGAACGCCGACAAAATGATACCATTACAAGCACACACAAGTTAAAATATTAAAAAGCTAAATGGAAGTTACAATTTCGAATCCAGGGCCAAAATCTTGAACATTGATTATAGAGTTTCGACCGTTTCGACTAAATAAGATGTAACGCAATAATAGTACTACTGTACTCTGTGAACGCACCTCACTCTATAAACGATGGATCGGCTCCCGCGAAAATTTGACATTTGACGTTTCAGACGCTGTTGTCAGCTGATAAACGATCTCAAAAGGAAATAATTAGGAATTAATCTCAATATTTGTATGAAATCATTATAAATAAACTATAGGACATTACACTACCGAAAGATAGTTAATAGAATGAACTTTTCGGACAATGAGGCCGTGAGTACGAACTCTTTTTCATGTTGTAAAATGACTCAACAATGTGACTTGTAATTAAACAAAGTTTGCCTTGTTTCTGTGCGATTGATGTGCTCTATATAGTAATGAATATCCAAATGACTTTGTACTGGAGGTCACCGACTTACTGTTGTTGGAAATCCCGTGTGTTTTAGGATGATACTTCAAGCGTTGAAAGTACTTCGAACACTGATAATACTTCACGCAGCGAAACTCCAACAAACTCGCGTGTGAAGAAGCGCAGACGAGGCAAGAAAAAGACTACCAAGCAAGTGAAACCACCATACAAATTTAAGTAAGTAAACAGAGTAAAAACCATTTCAAACAATAATAAATACAGAACTTGGTGGTTTTCTAAGTTAACAAATTCAATCCGCAGCTGTAGTGCAAAAGAAGACCATGGCCTGCCACTCTTTGGTTGTCAATTCAATCACCACTTGGGTGAGGGACAACCGCAGGTGTTTGCGGTGGTTGGCAGCAACAGAGTGTCCATATATGAGTGTCCTGACTCCGGCGGCTTCAAGTTTCTTCAGTGCTATGCTGATCCTGACGTAAGTGTAAAACAGATTTTCTAATGTACTAACAGCTAAGAATAGGTTATGTATGGGTTCTAAATTATATGATCTTTGAAATAAATCTTCTCTAAAACAAATATTAACAAATTGTGAAAACATGCCACTTTATTTAAACATTGCTTAAAGTTAAGAGATCTAAATGTAAAAAATGTATGGTAAACAGTTTCTAATCATTTTAGTAACGTTTATAAACCCCATGATGATGGAGGTATATAATGGTTTCATTGATGCCTATGGGACATACATGTTTATGGTACACACACAGTGATGCTCTTTTACTTTACCAGTTTTATTTGTAGTCTATTAGTTTACATCATACTAAAACCTTATGGACAGAAGTATCAGATAAAAGCTAAAAGAATTTGCCATTGGCTCTGTACAAGTCATGTATTGTACATGGCACACGCTCATTGCATAGATCAGCACTTCTGTCGCCTTACACAAATCATAGTGTAAAGCGACAGTACACAATCAGCATTCATAGTCAGCTGTACTCATTCACACATTACGTGAATGAGTACAGCTGACTATGAACTGCTATGTACAATACATGACTCGTACAGGCTCATCAGAAATCTGAGCTTTCAAGTGTCCATAGGTGGTGATGAGTCACTATTAAGTGGGCTACTTGCTTGTTTGCCACTTACCCGATAATATGAAAAATTGAATGAATTGGCATCGCATATTTTCCTTATGGAAGATCCGCAGTGGTAGCCTGCGCAATTCAAATTTTATTATGTTGTATCTTGACTAAGTTAGATTTGTTCCAGAAGAACAAATCTCAGTTGTTCTGGAACAAATCTGACTTAGACAGTATGTATTAATGATTCAAATGATTATAATTATGTAAATACATATTTGTTATGGTCTCAAATCATATTTTGATCAAGATACAACCTTAAACTAACCTGCAAATTGTAAAAAATAATTTCACGGGATATCGCTGCGGATCCACCTTAACTTCATTACTTATGAATACTTTGTGATTTGATTAATTCTCCTGTTCATAAAAAAATATTACCTACAATTCCATATAGGTTGAAGAAACATTCTACACATGTGCCTGGTCATATGAAGAAGAGACCAACCTCCCTCTCCTAGCAGTGGCAGGGTCCCGTGGCGTCGTGCGCGTCTTCCAACCCTCGACACAAACCTGCATCAAACACTACATAGGCCACGGACACGCCATCAACGAGGTCAAGTTCCATCCCAGAGACCCGAACCTACTGCTGTCTGCAAGCAAAGACCACGCCTTACGACTATGGAACATCATGACAGATGTTTGCATAGCCATCTTCGGAGGCGTTGAAGGTCACAGGGACGAAGTACTCAGTGCAGATTTCGATCTCAAAGGTGAAAGGATCATGTCCTGCGGCATGGACCATTCGCTCAAGCTATGGCGTCTAGACAAGCCGTCCATGCATGAAGCTATAAAGCAGAGCTACAGTTTCAACCCACACAGAGCGTTGAGGCCTTTCAATTCATTGAAAGAACACTTTCCAGACTTTTCTACGAGAGATATTCATAGGAATTATGTGGATTGTGTCAGATGGATGGGTGATCTCATTTTATCCAAAGTAAGTTCCTGTGATGTTCTATTGGAGTATCTTCTGCCTACAAATAGTTCTCATATAATCATTTGTTTCTTGTATATTTTTCTTCAGTCGTGCGAGAATGCCATAATCTGTTGGAAGCCAGGTCGTTTAGAAGACCCGGAGCTACGTCCTGGCGACAACTCTGTCACCATAGTGCACAGGTTTGATTACAAGGAGTGTGAGATATGGTTCATTCGGTTTGCTGTGGACTACAGTCAAAGGGTGAGAACCTCTTTTTAAACTTGTGGCTAAACTTCATAACATTATAATCACTAATATGCAAACCTTTGATGTCTTCTTTGAATTTCCTAAAGACCTAAGCAAGAATGTTCTGTGATAAAAAGACTCTCCTTAGCATATCCATTCACGCTTTACAACGGTAGGTATAGTCCACGAAAATGCAGAAATGAATTCTACACATATATGTATAATAAAGAGTATTCTACCAATATACAGGTGATAGCGCTAGGCAATCAATGCGGCAAGACGATGGTGTGGGAGCTTGGCAACGTGGCGGGCGGCTCACGGGTGTCGCAGCTGGTGCATCCAAGATGTGTAGCAGCTGTCAGACAGGTATAAATGTTTTTTATTTTGTATAAAGATAATCAAAAAGACCCTCTCCTTTAACTATGTAAAGCAAAAGAGGCATTTTTACCTCTCTACAACTTCGGTAGTTTCTAAACATATTTTTCTAATGCCAGTTTTCAGTAATTCAATTTTCAGTAAACAAAAAAACAAAAATGAATGCCTACATAGAAGTGTGCTGTTGAATTTGCAACTTTCGGCGCTGAGCCGAGCGTTGAAACTCCAACAGCGCACTTTTATCTAGGCATTAATTTAGGCATCGTTAATAAGTTAGTGAAAACGGACATAAATACTGTTTGTGTACATATCTGTTTAGATGCCAATATTGAGCTAGTAAAAGCTTACAAGCTAATCGTAATAATTTTGCTCAGGTGACGCTGTCCCGCAATGGCAAGATCCTGCTGACTTGTTGTGACGATGGCACCATCTGGCGGTGGGACCGAGTCAACAGTAGTAATATTTGATGAAACATACGTAATTAAGCGTCTGTGATTACGGAATCTTAATGATGTGAATGTGAAAATGGACTCCTAGCAAATGTAATAAAATCTAGGATAATATGAATTGTAACTGAATGTTTTTTTTGTTAGTATTATGAAATCTTCAATACCTTTCGTACAATGTGATGATTACAATAAAACAAGACTGGCATTAGTCAATGTAAGCTTCGTATAATTTCAATATTTTTATTTATTTTATTTATTAAAGGATAATAAACAACTACAATATATATAATACATAAGGTTAAAAAAACTTCAAGTACAAAGTTAAATAAAGTTAATCCACAGATAAGACAAATCTAAAGATCAGTGGTTGCCACTAGAAGAGCATTACCAAAATTAACAAATATTTTGAAATAAATAAGTTACTAAAAGCTAGCTATAGCTACAAAACCAAATCAGATTAGAAATCATTTAACGCATTCAAGGACATTGTACGAGACACAATAGAAGTTTTATTGTTATGACGCCTATGAGCGTATAGTGTTAGTGTCCTTCAAAGTGTTAATTTACTTAAATTATGCAACAAATAAATAATAATAATAAGATTACAATTAAGATAAGGACCAAGGAGTAATGAAAAGACGATGCTTTATGACAAATTTTATTTCATGACCAACAAATTACTTCTACTTTATTTAACAAAAATGAATCACAGGGGCCAAGGTGTTATCTCGTGTTCACTACTCGCAGTTAATGTTAGACACATACAAGGTTGCACTACGTAACCAGGTGAGTCCTAAATACAAGTTATCAGTTATCTCCTAAATCTAAACATCGATATACACGACCCTACGTACTCTACGTACCGAATTAAACACTATCATAAGTAATTCCTATAAACTAAGACTAGACTAACATCCATGACTGTATAATTGAATTTTAGTCAATTTCCATTTAATTCAGTCTTTAAAATTTTACAATTTAAAACGAGCAATAAAGACTGTAGAAACCATAACCAATGTACAAAATTTTTAACATCATTAATCATCAAATTACAAAAGTTTTTAGTTCAGATTTATTTATTAAATTTTATATGTATTTTGATAATTAGAATACAAATCACGGAACTACAATTATCTAAAATAAATGAGACGATACAAAAATAACAGAGGTATCTACAGTAAGCATGGTACAAAACATCAGTCACAACGGAGACATTGAGCTAATATACGATACGAAGTACAATCACACACGCCAATCATAAAGACAACCAACAAAGTACCGAACTACCGACCGCATACGTTAACGACGAAGGTATACAACACATAAAAATAGTTAGCAAAAGGATAGTCATGGGATAGTACGAAGTCGGAATACACTACGTGAGTATCATAAAACTTATATCGAAGTAGGATTAATTAGAACACAATGCTAATAGTCAATATAATACTACCGACGATTGAGATAACTTTGTTCGAACAATAATATCAAACACAATGACGCGAACACTAACAAAATAATATCAACAACTAACAAAGGTACGTACATACTCTTCAACTTCGTAAAGGCACGTAACTACATATAAACAAACCATTCAAAACAATGGTTAACATGTGGGTTATATTATTGTTTTAACTTTAATGCATAATTTTAATAACGCTTTTAACTTTCTGTGATTATACAACGTTAGTACCTAATTGATATCGTTTACATGTTACATACAACTACATTAATTAATTATTGTGCAGTCTGAAACTCTGCTTGTTTTCGAACATACGAAGCAATGGATTAGCAATCTGTTTCAAAATGATTCAGATTGTGATTGATCGTATATTACGCAATTAGAGTGCTGCTCAAGAGATCACCGCGACAAGCTAAACATAACATCAGATGATCGTGGTAAGCCTCGGCTCTTGTGCCTGAATTTAATAGATAAATTAATGATAACAGAACACGTGCATTGCACGCCTGCTTCAAGAGTCTAGTCTAGACATGGCTTTTGAAGTGGCGTTGACGAACGCATAGACGGCTGCTCACCTAACATTCCAGCAAATGCGATAAACATTTCCCACTTGAACTTATCACTTTATAAGTACTCCGTTTACTTAAATCTCTGTGACTTTTGACACCTAATTCCATTAGTGTTAACCTGAAATTCGTTCGACACTGCCCAGAGCGGACGTGTATCATTTTTTTGTTAAAAAATATTCAAATCAGTGTCCTTCAAAAATAACTCGTAACTAAGTACAGTCAGAACTTAAATTGTGCAAACAGTGTTTGGTAATTACATCGCTTTGTTTATGCGCACACTCCGCGCTCACAGTGCCTCAACGAAGACGGGCTATCTCCGTCTCGCTTGCACAGTGACTCTGCGTTCGAGCGTAACGCACTTCACCCCCGCGAGAACAGAACATTGGATATTTACTACTCTTTCGCACAGTGACTCTGCGTTCACGGATTGAATACTTCACGCTAAGACAACAAGGTATCAATAACTATTATCTTTAACACGAAAACAAAGTTTTGTTCGATTACCTGCTCGTGCTATTTATTAAAACGAAAAATTAGAATGAGTACTCAAAGATCACCACCATCACGGTATCTCACTGGCACGGGTATGAGCAGCGCTACAAATACTGGTCACAGTTCACACCCCGATTTATCACAGTTAAGTGAGCTTGCGGCAGAGTCACAAATTACCTTCCGCAAACGCAAACAACCGCCGGACAATAATTGTGAATGCTCAAATGAAATTAAAGAAATGCGTTCGGAATTGAGTCGTATCGGCTCACTGCTAGAAAAATATGTTGGTTCGAGCGAACAGATTATGAATAAAATGCAAGAAAATATAACTGAGATTAAATCACAAATGTCTGAGCTCAAATCATCTAACGAACAAACTGTACACTTGATTCGAGAAAATACTACTCAGATTAACGAGATCAAATCTTCTACATCTAACATCGCAATGGAACAAAAATCATTAAATCTAACTGTGTCGCAATTAGAAAAGCAAATCTTTCAAGGGGAACAAAAGATAATTTCTCTTGAGTCAGACCTGAATAACCTCAAGCTGTCTACTGTCCAATCCTCTGCGTCTAAATCAGACAACCAGTCATCTTCGAACGAGCAAGTAATTAAGGAAATAATGGATCGTAACAACAGGGAAAAAAATATTGTTTTGGTTGGATTGCCGGAGCAGACTTCCACCACCGCGGAAGAGAGGACATCTGGAGACGAAAGAGATATTTTAAATGTTACTTCACAAGTGTGCCAAAATCCACCAAAGCCTATCAAGATCTTCAGAATAGGAAAATACGTACCTGGAAAACACCGTCGAGTTAAGATTTGTTTTGATACTGCCATTACCGCAAAATATTTCCTACGTAACAAGGACAAATTACCCGAAAATGTTAAAATATTCTCCGATCAAACTCCTGCGCAGCAGCAATATCTAAAGAGCCTGAAAGAAGAATTAGCACGTCGCCAAAATGATGGGGAGAACGAGCTAACAATTAAATACATCCACGGTACACCTACGATAGTAAAAGACCCTCCAAAAAACTACAATTAACTACTGACACTAAGCCCGCCTATACAAATTGCAACACGTATCAAGTACTCAATGACTACCGCTATATTAATGCTACTAAATCTCGCCTCAGGTTCTTATACCTCAATGCTAGAAGTATTCGTAAAAAAGGAAAGTTTGATGAATTAAAATGCGTCTTAAGATCATTACCGAAAACAGCACACGTCATTCTTGTAACAGAAACCTGGATTCGCTCGGAGGCTCAAGCTTTGGCACTACAAATAGACAATTACACCCACTATTATAATTACAGAACCGACTCTAGAGGAGGGGGAGTCTCAGCCTACGTACACAATGATCTGAGACATAATTTATCAGAGTCCAAGTATTCAAATGGAAACAACTACCTATGGATAAATCTCGAACGGTACGCGCTTGAAATAGGAGTCATATATTATCCCGGAAACACTGACTACCAAGAATTTCTCCAAGAGTATGACTCGCAGCTACAACAAAGGAAAAGAACAATCGTTTTTGGAGATTTCAACGTCGATCTACTAACTAAGAAAAACAAAGAGACAAAACAATACAAAGCAATAGTCAAGGAAGCTGGACACATACTACTAAATAAAATAAACAAAAAATATTGTACAAGAAACTCTGACACAAAAAAGACTATCATCGATCATATTAGCACCAACCTAAAAGACGATTACTTTCATGTGGTAATAATTGAATCCTCTATGTCTGATCACAACCAGATGTACCTAGAACTTAAAAAAACCAAAACTCCTCCGAAAATGAAAACTCAATACGAAGCAATAAACTACACAAAACTATATAACACTGTTGAAACAGCTACGTTCAAAAATCCTAACAACGAATACCTAGTGTTTGAAAACCAAATAAAACTATTTACAGAAGAAGCCAAAACTATAAAGACCAAGATTCTCAATCCTCCACAAAGAGACTGGATCAACAAGGACATTATCGCTGAAATCAACCAGAGGAACGTACTGGCGACAGAACTCAAAAATAATCCTAGTAACGACACAGTAAAAACAGAATTCACGAAGAAAAGAGACTATGTAGCTAAATTAATATCAAGAACAAAAAATTCCTACTATTATAATGAATTTAAAAAATTTATTAATAAACCTAAGAAAATGTGGGGCCTAATAAATACCTTAACAAGCAATAAAATAAAACAGAGCTGTGTCCCTCCAAAATTAGTAGTAAACAACAATAACATTACGGAGCCAAATCATATTTGCCAAATATTTAACGAATACTTTGCTACAATTGGATCACTCCTAGCGAACGAAATACCTAGTTCATTTCATAACGATTATGACCGCGCTTTACCAAATCCTGTAACCCAAAACGTTGAGAAGCTCTCCAGTTTCAGCCCATGTTCTTCTAATGAAATAGCAACCATTATAACTAAACTCGATCCAAATTGCAGCACTGGCCTAGACGGAATAAAAACCAAAGTAATTAAAACCGTTAAAAGTTTAATCGTAAACGATCTGAGCAAATGTCTGAATAAATTACTGGATGACGGGAACTTTCCTGAAACACTAAAAATAGCAAAAGTAACACCAATCTATAAATCAGGCTGTACCACAGATCCAGGAAATTATCGACCTATCTCAGTGTTGCCTATACTGTCAAAAATATTAGAAAAAATTATTCACAGCCGATTAGAAAAGTATCTTAATTCTATTAACTTCATCACCGATCGACAATATGGATTTAGACCCAGAAGTAATACTACTACAGCCACTATTGATCTCATCACTAAAATTAAACAAAACATAGACAGAAAAAACATAGCCCTGGGCATTTTTATTGATTTAAAAAAGGCATTTGATACGGTTAGCCACAAACTACTTCTAAAAAAACTGGAATCAATAAAAATCACGGGAAAAGCTCTAAAAATGCTCGAGTCTTACTTAAAAAACCGGTCGCAAGTGGTCAAACTTGGTAATCACCAAAGTGATGCATTACCTATTACATGTGGCGTCCCACAGGGATCTATTCTGGGCCCCTTACTCTTTTTAATATATATAAATAATATAAACGAAATTAAACTACATGGTCACCTTACCTTATACGCCGACGACACTTGTTTATTTTACTTCGGATCTTCTATCCATCACATTATCTTACAAGCGCAAGAAGATTTAAATACGCTATTCGCATGGTTTCAGTTCAATCTTCTAACAATAAATATCTCTAAAACATGTTATATAATATTTAAGGCTAAAAATAGATCAATTCCCTCATATGACCCTCTAACAATAAATGATATCCCGCTACAGCAAAAACCATGCGAAAAATACCTCGGTCTAAGAATGGACAGCTCACTAACGTGGAACGCTCATATTGATCATATAAAAAGTAAACTCTCGGCACTCTCCGGTTCACTGCGTAACATTGTTCGTTGTATTCCACCAAAATTGCGGTATACTATTTACAACTCCCTAGTAAAGCCGCATCTACTTAATTTAATCGAAATTTGGGGCAGTGCTGCTAAAACAAAATTATCAAAACTTCAAACTACCCAAAATAAAATCATAAAAATAATATTCAACTACCCATATCTAACATCTACCAGCAAAATTTATCAAGACACAAAAATAATGAACATAAAACAACTTTATACTTACAACACATGCATTTTCATCAGAAATATTCTCCACAAAAGCGTTCACTCAAACATAACACTCACTCAATATAAACAAGTTAGTCAACGCAGTACACGGCGAGCAAGCTTGCTAGTTTTACCAAAAACAAGAACTAACTATGGCAAAAAAATGCTAACTTTTGAAGGAGCACAGCTTTATAACAAATTACCGTCCTGTATAAGAAATGTACACTCTTACAATGCATTCAAAACTCAACTTAGCCAGCACATAATTGCGGATCGATCACTTCTGGAGAAATGAATGCATTGGATGGGTAACTACTATTGTAATACTGATGACGAACATATTGTAATCTATATTTTTAGTATTGTTCTCAAGTAAGTGACTTATGTCTTTATTGGGAATAAAGTTTCTTTAAACCGAAACCGAAATAATTTCAAGGTATAATTAATCTGCGTTATGCGATCGTCACTTGCTTCCGTCACTAGGTCAGGAATGTTAACTTACGCAACCCATAACGAATCGGCATATCGCTATAACGTCATTAAGTAACATGTGAACGACACCAAACAATCGATATTATAGACGTAACACAACAGTCTGCGTCAATCGTGAGTACATGCAAGAATAAAACGACAAACTCTTTGTATTGGCCTGTAATCGATTTTAATACTCGTTAGAATCGATTACAGTCCAATACAAAGGCCTTGCATTTTCAAAGTATCTTTATATTCGCAAGTCAACTGGGCGTAGTAGCCTCTGAAACTAGCTATCACCTAACATCTCTTACAGGTGCTCACCATGACAGTAACAACAGATGATCAGCTGTTTCTTCGGTCGACAACAAAGCTTACAATCTTGAATCCATACAAAACGTCGTAACTCATCTATAAAACATCCGAAAACGGATAATGTGATACTAACCACTACTCTACGACTTTTACATCCATTACATAATATTATGATAGTTCATAAAGTGCTACAATATAATATGAATTAACACTACATTGGGGCGGTTGTAATACTTACATTATATATAGGGAAACGTGAGATTTAAACTAAAGTGTTTGATAAAGACGAATAGATAAGATTGAAGATTTTTTTTAATAACAAAGTTGATTGAGATTTTCTTCGCTTTATTTACTGAACAGCCTAAGTTGAGGAGTGTACTAAGACTATTATATAATAGAATATTCTTTAAAAGATGATAATATTAGCTACACTGATAAAAATGCGTTTGAATGAGTCATATCCACTAATTAGGCTGGCCAGTAAATAATTACCAAACATGCATATGCCAAATCTTTGCTTGAAAAGCGCCTCTTTACGATTCCCCATACTTTTTCCTACTGTTGCTTCATGCAAAATACCCTTTTTATAAGCGATATTAGCATCGATCTGCTACATTTAGACGTGATCGCCTTCACAGTACCTAATATAAAATTATTGTTATTTCTAAGTATATAATTTACCCTGACTATAATATTTGACTAGATTCTTTGAGATCGAGTAATAAGTTATAAATTCGGAAGCCATTCCCGAGGACCTTTAAAGGTATGAAAAAAGTCTATTTCGCCAATACATGGGTACTATAAGTAATTATATTGTCAGTTTCTATATTATTATTGTCATCGAAAAATTAAGTTAGTACAAAGAACATTGAAGTCTTAATTTGAGTTGCATTTAGAAACTATTGATATATTTTGTCTATATTAATTTTTGTATTTTTTACATACCTTTAAATGGTCCTTTACCTACACTAAATCTACAGGTGGATCACAACACCGAGATAAGTTTGCAAGTACCATTAGATAAGAATAGTTACGAGTGCGAAGTTATTTAGTAACAACTAAAACTTGCTATGGAACTATAGTTTGTCCGAGACCGCAGTACCGCGCCATAGGAATGCGCGGCGAGGCGGAGACCAGCGTTGACGAATGAGCGGCGGGACGCCGTGAGCGTTGACGAATGAGCGGCCTGGACTACCCGTCTCACCTTAGGCGCGGTACAGCGGTTTCGATAGAACTTTATAGTTACGTAAGTCACACAGAGGGGTAGGAATGTTCTATTTATACATAGGTATATCTTAATTTATAGATAATGAATTGGAATATTAATAATGGACATTTTGGACTGCAGCTTGTCCTACTATCGGACAGGAAATAATAAGCTGGAAAGTGTTTTAACGAGTGTTATACAAGTTTGCGCTGTAGTCATATCATAAATTCATATTTGTTAAAGTTACGAAAACCTGCTTACATTTTTATTATACTACGATTTTATTTGTCATAAAATAAGGTTTTGGCCCTAGCCGGGCGGAGCGTCGTCATCACGACTGTCGCACTTACAAATGCCGAATCGATAACGCGATTTTACGACAGATGCATAGCTCCGCAATACTGGAGCTGTCCAGCTAGGACATTATATAATAACACGTCTGATTATAAAACAAGTAAACTCATCATGAAGAATAAATTCGCGCAAACTTCGAATATCAATCGACTTTCTACCGTGTACTAGACGCGCACGAAACTACATAACCACTAGTCTAAGCGAAAACGTTTTAGGTAATATCCATTGATGTATCTTGGGACCTAATCTGAGCTCTACTTGCCAGTTAAAATTAAGTCAGTAATCCGACAACGACGAAGATTTAAATCGTTTGATTCGTCCCACCGCGTCAAAAGATGGTAAGGTTTCTGTTTCGTTGACAATTGACATTGGAATATTATTGTCTCGCTCACTCATACTGGAAATCGTATCAATCGCTCCGTGTGGGCTCACCATTTTCAGTATGGACACTTTTTCGATCGACCTAAGTACCGTGAGGACAAGTCTAACGATTTAAATCTTTGAAAGACGACTGATGACACGGCATTATAGAGCCGAGTACGAAAAAAGACGTCTTTTTCCGAAATATACAAGTAAAGCCGTACACAAATACATTCACATAACAACAATACAATTACACACATAATACTAGCCTGTAATTGTCCCACTGCAATCTCTTCTCATACTGAGAAGGCATGAGCATTGATCACAACGCTTGCGAGTTGACGAATTCCAACCACTTAGTTCACATTTCCACACGATGTATTCCTTCACTTTTCCTTGCAATAAAGTTACTGACCTAGCTCGTATAAGTAAATCGCTTTCAGTTGAGAAGTCCTGTAGTTTCATTATGATTTTATATGTTGTCAAATACATGGCGCAGTGATTGATTGGCTTCTGCGCTAACGGGGTATAGAATAATGTTTTTTTTGGTAAACGACGCGACTCGTAATTTTCAGCTCCACTTTGACAGTTCATCAATGAGAGTGATTTACCCATACAAGCCAAACGGGCAAAAAGAGTTCACACTAAGTCTGTCTACACAGATTTCCTGACAGCGTGCTCGTAGTATCCTGGCGCGCAGGACACCACGAGTAGCGGCTGCTAGGTGGTCGGGCTGGGCTCGGGCGGTCACCTGACGCGGCCCGAAGGCGAGCGCAGGTGCGAGCGTATGTACCCAGTGCGGTAGTCCATAGCGTCACGGTTGCGGCCCGTGGCGTTGCTACCCCGCTTACGACTGCGGCTCCATCTGGTGGGAGGATTGTGATGCTTAGTTTTGGATGTGTGGAGGAACATGATCCTGAAACCAGGCGGGTGAACTTTGCTTCAATAATTTAGGATTGATTGCATGTAGGGTTACCATTTTGAAATTTGAAAGATCCTGACATAGTCGGACATTTACAAAAAGTCTGAACATTTTACTTTTTAATCTTTCTTTTTTCAGTACTCATAAAAAAACGGTATATTATAAAACAAAATAAATTACAATGCCGGACAAAGTCCGGATGGGGTGATTCGAAATTCCGAAACGGAATTCCGTCTGTATGTGGCCGGCCTTTGTATGGATTTGCTGCCTTCGAAATTCCGAATCGATATTTCGAAACGGAATTCCGTGTGTATATGGCCGGCTTTAGATGCTTTTTGCTCGGTGTTTGACTACGTAGTGTTTAAGGAGCCGTATAGGTCGCTACGTTTATCTAAATATTTAGACCTAACAATGATTTGGGTCCTAGACAAATCTAGGCAAAATAAATGCGTACAACTAGGAAATGAGTTAAACTTTTCTAACTCATAACAATTTAATGGTTTATAAGTTGGGTTCTAATCTGTAACGATCTAAGTTTTAAACATCAAATATTGAGGATTCATAGGTACTACCAGTTCGTGGTCGACCTAACGAGATGATTGAAGTTGACGTTACCAATAACCATAGCTATCATATATCGATAAAATGATCTAAAGGTCAGAATAAAATTAAATTCAACATTTAAATAAAAACTTACCTCAAAAGTCTCATGATATAATCGGGCCAGTTGTCCGGAAACATAACCAGGAAGAAGCCAACCCCGATCAGTATCAGCCCAGCTAAGTTCATGCCTTCGAACTGAACTCCGTACAGGACAACGTCCAATGCTACGATAAATATGAAAAAAAAAGTTTATCAAGTATTCAACAGGTATGTATTTCAATCAACTGAAGCCTCGTTTACAGAAGGAGAAGCTAAAGGCTGACGCAGACTTGGGCGGCCATAATGTCTTGAAAAAATCTTTCTATATCACTTTCGTACATTTTCTATGAACCAACGCACACTATCAATGGGCCGCACTTTTTTGTATGAAAATGCATTGCGCTGCGGCTGTAATGTTCTCTTGGTTTAAAGAGTATACACAAGCGAGCGATAGAGATAACCTTACGATTAACGAGTACGCATGGGCATTCTCGCCTCTCGGTCCAGAAACTCTACTCGTATAACGAGATATAAAAACCATTAATTAAAATATAATTATTTTGTAATTTTAGACATAGCCACAGATGAATACAGATGGGTATTTGGTACGCGGCGGGCTTGACTTGTCGAATTCAGTGGGCGTCACAACGTCACAAATTACCAGATAAATCACTTCATGTACTTACGCGCGCTAACTACCTACCGGCCGCCGGTTCGCACGCGAACCATTTCTCAATGGGTTACCGACAGCCGCGAGGCGCGTACATACGCATATATTTCGGTCGACCTGACGTACTTAGTTTCAAATTCTTATGGTATGGCTGGTTCTGGTGTATTATGTGCTCCAGCAAGAGAAGAGATAAAAACTTATCTTTTTTTTCAGTTTACCTGCTGATACAGAAGCAAGTATCTAATTTGTTTTACTATCGTTTTTGAATAGGTGAATTGTTTTAAACTTGCATGTTTCGTGTTTTGTATTTTATTGGTAGGTACGTAATTACTTCTACCACGTAATATGTGCTTCAACTATGCGTCTGAGATGAGAATAGAAAGGTCAATGACCTCCATTTGTCAACTGTCATTTTAAAAACATACTAAATCATTAAAAAGCATTTCATTTTATTTCATAAAGTGTACTACAAATGCTTACGGACATCTTTATCGAAAGAGGCAGCCCTGGCAATTCAGAATAACCACGCGGCGGCGGCGGCGCGTAGCTACAAAGCAAAACTCACTTTACGCTTGAAGGTTAGGTACATTTTCGTTCGCAGCGTCTAGCGACTCGAAGGTGTAGGCTATTATAGCAGTAGGTATTGAACATTTTGTATGGAGTGATTTATCTGGTAATCTGTGGTAACGTAGTCAGAAGATACAAGAGTTACGCGATAGAAAGAGAGGCAACTTCTAGGTGAATATAACTGTAGGTAATTAGCGCTGTGCTACCTGAATTACACTTTATTGTGTCGTAGCAAGAGTTACTTTTTATTTAAAAGATTTTGCGGAGTGAACCATCTGTATTAATCTGTGACATAGCTTCGTCAATTTACCTGCAGAAACAGGAACTGCGGTAATAAGAGAGAGTGAAACGAATATGTTGTACGTTATGATGTTGCCGAACTGAAATACCAGGTGGAAAACTGAAAATGAAACACACTGTTAGCCAACATTTGGGTTGAAAAATATAGAATACAATAATATGGTTATTCAATTCTATATTTTTTACAGTTTAAAGGTTGTATTTGTAAAATCCAAATCTGAACGCACATATTTACGTGCGTCCTGCTGCGTTTACAACAAAGACCTAGCGCGCGGTAAGTTAAGAGCAAACAACTTGTAATTGACATTAATTATTTCCATTAAAATTATACACAAATCAATCTTCGAAAGAATTTAATTTCCATCAACACCCTAGAAAAGGCTTTGTACTTACTGAGCAACGCAATGCTAGCAACGAGCAGGTATATCCAGGGCATGCGTTGTGAAGGCAGCATCTCGGAGCCAGTGAGATACAGCGCCAGGCACAGTGGCCACAGAAGTGACGCGTTCACTATGCCCAGGATTGAGAAGAACAGGGCGCGCTGACCAGAGTTCACGTCACCCATTACTTTTCTGAACAACACCTAGACCAAAATTAAAAAGGGTTCAAAGGAAGTTCGTAGAATGTAAGATTAGAAAGCAATACCACGCCCTGTGATATTGCGTAAAACCTTACGAGTCGCGTTTGACACACTCAGATTCGGAAATTTGAGTGTCGACCACTACAGTAAGTACTTACTTACCTATTGTTTCGATTTAGAACGATTATCCTACCAGACACCTTAAATTTTATTGATAGGAAGGAGACAGCGTGGGCGGCCTATTTTGTTTGGCTACCAATTTCGTGAGTGTCTGTGGGTAAACTTTAGAAGATACTGTTGGCGACGGGACCCTATCTATGCACCGGGGCACAAGTAGCAGGTAGTCTACTAACGAATATTAGCGTGATAGATTGCAAATTTTAAAGTTTTAACTTGTTTTTTATTAGAATTTGTATATTATAATGTTATTTTGAGCAATAGGACCATATCCGTGCACTAGGGTACAAGTAGCGGATAGATTGCGACGGAAATCTTGTAATATTTTCATACTAAATTGTAGATTAGGAACATTTATTGTATGTCAAATTAGATTCCAACTAGAATTGATTATTGTGCTATTGTTTAGGTATATTCATATTAGATTCATATTAGATTTGTGTTAGAATTCTTATCTTGAGCCATTAAGAGCATTAAAACTAAATTTGAAAGGAAATTTTTGTAAGGAAAAATTGTCATAGATAATTACGTAACTTGAAAACATACTTTTTTGTTTATGGAGATATTTTGCTAATTTTGGTCTCAAATGAAAGGTGTAGGCTTAAAACTAATTTGTATGTTTAGTTTGTAAAAATCGGTCCATGCAATAAAAAGATATAGTCACTTTTATGTAACAAAATTTTACTTGACTAGAAATGTATAATTGTTTGTTCTAAAATGTTTTAATTACTTAAGTAAATGACTTGTAATCGTGTTTTATATAGATATTAGTTATGTAAGGATATAATGTACTAAGTTTTATAAGGTTTTTTAAAAAAGGGCAAAATAAATGCAAAATTCTGAGAATACGGCTTGCACCCAAAAATCCTTAAGGATTTTAGTATAAAAGGCGTGCAATTTTTTTATAAAATGTAGTCGTAAATCAACCATCAACAAGGAATCAACTAAGCAAGCTGGAGTCTCAGAATTAAGTCAAAAACAAGGTGTCTTATTTCTTAAGTCAAAAACAAGGTGTCTTATTTCTTTATCAGAACAGTCTGTGTCGTGGTCTCTGGGTAGTGATACCCAAAACCAGGTACGTATTCAGGGGTACGTGGTGGTGTGTGTAGCCAGCAGAGCCGTCTAGGCTCAGGTAAGTACGGAGCACACATCAACATCAGTGGGAGATTGTCCCAGGGCGACTGCGGTGCTGTAAGTACCTAGGCCGTCCGCAACAGTTGGTCCTTCGAGTTCCGGATTCCCTGCAAGAAGATAGAAGAGTTCAGAACATAAGAAGACTTCAAGATGCCGGTTACCAGATCGCAGAAGGATGCCCCCTCACGCTCTGCGTCCCGTCCAACGGAAAAGGACGCGACAGAAGAAACAGCAGGGTCAGAAGGGGTCACGTCCGCGTCAGGGTCATCGGAGACTGAAGCTACATCGAACACTTCTTCGGGTACCACGACTACGGAAGAAACCACGACATCAGAAGCTACGATTACGACTGCGAACACGGCGGCGTCCGAGAAGAACGGACAGAAGAAGCAAGGTGCCGCCCAGAAGAAGACGAACGAGAAGATCCCAGAAGATACTCCGGAACAGGGAGGCCATGGCTCCGCCACAACCCTGAAGCCGAAGGGGGTCGTTCGTCGAGCCAGGTCCACGAAGACCACGAGTTCTACAGCCAGAAGACGCGAGTTAGAAGCCAGAGAAGAAGTAGCACGCCTGGAGTTGAAGCAAGCACAGGCTGCGGCAAAGCTAGCCCGTGTCAGATTGGAACTGGCACAGTGTGAAGATGGGGACTCTGTGGATGAAGACCTGGCAGAACAAGAAGACAGAACAGCACAGGTGCAGAACTGGATCCAGTCATCAGTATTGGAAGATGGCAACATGGAGCAACCAGAGCAACGAAACCAGACGTCAGAAGAGCCTCAGAAGGTCAAGCCTGAAGTGAATGCTGCGACGAAAGGAGCTTCGATCGAGATTCAAGCATTGACGACAGCGTTAAGAGAAGCCTTCACTTCAAGAGGCGGACCAGCAGCGCAGCCGAAGTACATACACGAGTTACCCTACTTCGACGGCAGCAGCAGCGAGTGGTTGGCGTTCAAGGTCGTCTACGAAGATACAGCACCGATGTTCAACGAAGTTCAAAACATGGCGCGACTCAGAAGAGCGCTGAAAGGCAACGCAAGAGAAGCAATCAAGAGTCTGCTGTACTCCGAAGCTTCTCCGTTGGAAGTAATGCAAGCCCTCAGGAGAAGATATGGAAGACCTGATGCGCTGGTGCTGGCTGAACTGGACAAGGTCAAGGCACTACCGAAGATTTCAGAAAACCCAAGAGACATCTGCATCTTCGCAAGCCAGATCAACAACAGCGTAGCAGCAATCAAGGGACTGAAGAAACCACAGTACCTACATTCACCTGAGATGGTGAAACAAATAGTGGAGAAGATACCTACAGTTCTCAAGTTCCGTTGGTACGACTTCACTGCAGCATCAGAAGAAGGCGAGTTCTCCGACCTGACGTTGATATCCAGATTCTTGAACGCAGAAGCAGACAAGTGTGGAGCCTTCGCGACTTCAGAAGAGAAGAGCGGCTTCAAGAGAATCCAGCGGCAAGCAGCGCATTCGACCAAAGAAAAGGACTTCAAAGAAAAGGATTCAAGAAAATCAGAGAAGACTTGCCCTGTATGTGAGGGTGAACACTTCCTGGTTGATTGTCAGAAGTTCCAGAAGGCATCGGTGCAAGATCGCTGGGCAGCTGTAAAGAAGAGTCACGTCTGTTTCAAATGTCTTCAAGGGAGACACAGGAAGGAGAGCTGCAAGAAACCACCGTGCAAGGAATGCAAAAGGTGGCATCATCATTTCCTGCACGTCCAGTCAGAAGATAACACTTCTGAATACAAGAAGAAGGAGACACCGCAGGAGGTGGCAAGCGTCACTGCATCAGTGAATGCAGTCAACAATGCAAGAGCATACCTGAAGATAGTTCCAGTGGAAGTCTTCGGGTCACAAGGATCACAGAAGATATTAGCTCTTATGGATGAAGGGTCAACAGTATCACTTCTGAACAAGAAGGTGGCAGAAGAAATCGGCGCTCAAGGAAACAATGAAGAACTTGTCATCGAAACAGTGGGCGGCAAGCTGATAAGGAAGAAGGATTCTCAAGTGCTGGACCTGACAGTGAAGGGGGTTCATCAAGAAGCCAAGAAGACACTGAAGAGAGTCCGGACCGTTGACGAGTTGAAGCTTACGCCGCAGTTCCTGAACAAGAAGAGGATTCAAGACTGTCAACACTTGAAGAAGATTGCCGATTCTCTGTACTACGAAGGAGAGTCACCCAGTGTTGGGCAAAATGTAATCTAACTACTGATTACTAACTACGATTACATTTTGTAGTTAGTAATCACAATGATAGATTTCATGAAATAATCGTAAAAAGTAGTTAAACATTTCGATTACTAACTACTAAAAGTAGTTGCAATCACGATTGCATGATTACTTTTTTTAACTACTTGCTGAAATTTATTAAAAAAAATTCTTGCATATTATTATGCAACTAACATTACGATTAAGAAAGGCAACACATAACAATATGAATAAGCACACAATTTTAACATAATATAGGTACATCCGCGGTCCGGACCATTTTTTACGTATAAACTTATATGTGGGTGATTTTTTCGAATTTGATAGCTCTTCTTCAGATACCGAGGAAAATGTTTACAGTGTCCAAAGGTCAAAGGCAGATATGATAATTTCCTATTATTTAACAGATATGGACCGAGAACTGAGTATGCTTCACAGATATCCAGAAGTGAAAAAAGTCTTTATATAATTCAATACCCCTCTGCCTTCTTCGGCTCCAGTGGAAAGATTATTTTCATATGCTACTATGATAAAGCACCCTAAATCTCACAAGCTTTCGGATGAAATGTTCGAAAAACGTATTGTTTTAAAGGCTATTTTAAATGATTAAATTCAGTCTTGTAATCCAAATTAATATCCATATATTTTTTTGTTTAAATAATTTGATTAAAGTTGATTTTTATTTACCTACCTATAATTTACATAATAATAAATAAATATATATATATATATATATAACTACGAATTGAAGTCTTAATAAAGATTTCTGGAATTAATTGTTGTTTTTTTATACCGCTTGTTGTTATTTAAAATCTCAATTAGCAGTTTGCTATGGCAGGTCCGGGTAAAAATATTAATCAATCAACACACGAGTATAATTAACACTTTTTACATCTTTATTTACAAAACAAATATTCTTAGAACTAAAGTAATCAGTAGTTATAACTACTTGATTACAGTAATCAGATTAACGATTACTTTAGGAAACCTGATTATTGTAGTTAGGTTTCATGTAATCATAACTACTTGTAGTTAACTATTGTAGTCGTAATTAGAAATCAGATTACAAAATAGTAGTTGGTTACGCCCAACACTGGAGTCACCACAGCTGCTCATCGGGCAAGACAACTGGGAGCTGATCGTGACTCAAGAGATAAGAAGAGGGAAACCAGGAGAACCAGTGGCTTCGCGAACGGGACTTGGATGGGTGCTCCACGGGTCGGACATCGGAGGTGCAAGACCGGTACACTTCATGAACACATGTCTGCATGTCAACACGCCAGAAGAAGAAATGCATCAAGCAATCAAGGATCACTTCGCCATCGAAGCACTCGGCGTGCAACCGAGAAGACCCACTACGGACTCAGAAGGAAGAGCACTCACCATCCTGGAGAAGACCTGCAAGAGACTTGAAGATGGTCGATTCGAGGCTGGACTTCTGTGGAAGAACGAAGAAGAACGGATGCCAGAGAGCTACATTTCTGCCAAGAACCGACTGACTAACATCGAAAAGAAGATGGATAAGGATTCCCAGTTGAAGGCAGAGTACTGCAAGCAGATACAGCATCTAATCGACAGCAAGTATGCAGAAGAAGCACCCGCTGGACAAGAAGACTCCAAGAAAACATGGTACCTCCCTCACTTCTCCGTGGTTCATCCGTTGAAGAAGAAGATTAGGATCGTCTTCGACGCTGCAGCCAAGTCAAAAGGAAGAAGCCTCAACGATGCTCTGCTGCCGGGACCAGATCTACTGCAGTCGCTGTTTGGAGTATTGCTGAGATTCAGACAAGGACCCCTAGCAGTGGCGGCTGACATCAAGGAAATGTTCCTGCAAGTTCGCATCAGACCAGAAGATCGAGACAGCCTGAGGTTCCTGTGGCGTGGAGATCGACGCGACGTGTCACCGAAGAAGTATAGGATGACATCAGTTATCTTCGGTGCAACATCATCTCCGAGCACAGCAATCTACGTCAAGAATCGAAACGCAGCGGACTACAAGAAACAGTATCCAGAGGCAGTCAAGGCAATCGAGCTGAATCACTACATGGACGACTATCTGCACAGCTTCCATTCAGAAGAGGATTTCAGAAGAGTGACAGAGCAAGTAAACTTCATACATAAGAAGGCGGGCTTCGAGCTCAGGGGATGGGCATCAAATCAACCTGAGCTGCTGGGAAACGTGAAGACTGAAACCACCGAGAAGACGGAAGTCGACCTTGGCGAGAAGGAAGAGAAGACATTGGGACTACGTTGGTTCACAGAAAAGGACTCTATCGGCTTCAGGGCGAACCTCAGGAATACGCCAGAAGAAATTGCAAAGGGACTTCAGGTGCCGACGAAGAGAGAAGTCACCAGCGCAGTGATGTCGACCTTCGATCCCTTGGGATTAGCATCACCGGTTCTCGTCCAAGGCAAGAAGCTGCTTCAAAACACATGGCGAAGCGGCGTCGGTTGGGATGAAGAAATAGAAGAGAAGGAGTACGAAACATGGAGAACATATCTGGAGAAGATGAAGCTACTCCAAGACCTGCAGATTCCAAGATGCCTGGCGCCACGTCGCACCGAGGGGGAGCTGCACACGTTCACGGATGCCAGCGAGACGGCGTATGCAGCGACGGTCTACTGGAGAACAGAAGATCAAGATGGAACTTACCACGTCAGCTTGGTGGCAGCAAAGGTGCGAGTCACTCCGTTGAAACCGGTATCGATTCCAAGACTCGAGCTGCAAGCGGCCCTCCTAGGAAGCAGATTGGCACACTCTGTTGAGGAAGAAATGGATCTGAAGGTGGAAAAGAAGACATATTGGACAGACTCCAGCATCGTACTTTCTTGGATCAAGACGGACCCGAGAACATTCAAGACGTTTGTGGCTCATCGCTTGGCTGAGATAGAAGATCTCACCAAACCTCAAGAATGGAGATGGGTACCCACTGCACAGAACCCTGCAGATGATGCAACACGCGACGTGCCAGATAATTTCAACTGCGATCACCGATGGTACACCGGACCGGACTTCTTAAAAAGAAAAGAAGTTCACTGGCCTGCGGCAAGAACCTTCAAAAAAGAAACCACCGGCGAAGAGAAAACAACAGACATCGCAGCGGCAGTAAGCATCACCCACCCATCACCGGATCCTGAAAGGTTTTCATCATGGAAGAGACTATGGCGAGCCACAGCAAGAGTACTGCAGTTCATACAACTCTGCAGACGCAAGGAAAAGGTCAACGTCAGCAAGAAAGATCCCGCCTGGAAAGCAACACAAGGAAAAAAGAAGACAGTTGAGAAGCAACGACAGTCTTCAAAAGTAACAGAAAGGAACTACAAGCCGCTGGACGCCGAACTACTGGAGCAAGCTGAAACTCTACTGCTGAAAAGAAGTCAAGAAAGAAGCTTCAAAGAAGACATCAGGTGTCTACAGCAAGGAAAGCAAGTAGAGGGCAGCAGCAAATTGAAGAAGCTCGACGTAGTGCCGGAAGACGGTCTCCTGCGGCTGAAAGGAAGAATCGACGCAATACAGGGCGTAACCAGAGACTACAAGCGACCCATCGTGCTCGACAGCAAGGAAAGGACAACACGACTCATCTTAGAAGAGTTCCACTGCCGTTTCAATCATGGGAATCATGCAACGGTCATGAACGAGATAAGACAACGCTTCTGGGTGCTGGGACTACGATCGGCAATCAAGACAGTTCAGCATCAATGTCAGTGGTGCAAGACGAAGAAGGCGAAACCTCAAGAACTACCGACGGGTAACTTACCTGTCGAACGGCTGATGCACAGTAACCCTCCTTTTACGTGCACCGGCATAGATTACTTCGGCCCGATGACAATCACCGTAGCAAGACGTCATGAGAAGAGATGGGGAGCTCTGTTCACATGCTTAACCACAAGGGCTGTGCATATTGAGCTTACGCCGTCACTATCTACCGACAGCATGGTCATGGCGCTACGAAGATTCGCCGCAAGAAGAGGGATGCCGAAGACAATCTACACAGACAACGGGACTAACTTCGTCGGCGCGAACAAAGAACTGAAAGAAGCAATGGAAGCCATGAAACAAGAAGACTTCACTTCTGAAGCAGAGAAGATCGGCGTGCAGTGGAAATTCATCCCTCCGGGTGCACCCAACATGGGCGGTGCATGGGAGCGTCTGGTGCGATCCATTAAAACCGCACTGGACGCCACACTCAACGAGAAGCATCCACGAGAAGAGGTACTCCACACCCTCCTGCTAGAGGCCGAGCACATAGTCAACTCTCGGCCTCTCACCCATCTCTCCGAGAGCCTTGAGGAGGAAGCACTCACTCCAAATCACTTCCTCCTCGGGCGATCATGCGGCGCTACGAGAGTCGGCCACTTCGGAGACAACGAGCTCGTGGGCAGGCACACTTGGAAGGCTACGCAGCGACTTGCCGACCACTTTTGGCAACGTTGGCTGCGAGAATACCTGCCCACCCTGCTGCCGAGGAAGACTCCAGGAAGAACCAGCGCCACAGACCTACACGTCGGGGACATCGTGATGATCGTCGACCACAGCCTGCCGAGATGCACTTGGCCACGCGGCAGAATCCAGCAAGTGTATCCAGGACCAGATGGGCGAATCCGCATCGTCGACGTCGAGACAAGTGGAGGTGGAGTGCTGCGAAGACCCAGTTCGAGAGTGGTGCTGTTGGTGCCGGGAGTGTCGCCGAGTCTGGAGAATGGTGCGACGCACGAGGGGGAGAATGTTGGCGACGGGACCCTATCTATGCACCGGGGCACAAGTAGCAGGTAGTCTACTAACGAATATTAGCGTGATAGATTGCAAATTTTAAAGTTTTAACTTGTTTTTTATTAGAATTTGTATATTATAATGTTATTTTGAGCAATAGGACCATATCCGTGCACTAGGGTACAAGTAGCGGATAGATTGCGACGGAAATCTTGTAATATTTTCATACTAAATTGTAGATTAGGAACATTTATTGTATGTCAAATTAGATTCCAACTAGAATTGATTATTGTGCTATTGTTTAGGTATATTCATGTTAGATTCATATTAGATTTGTGTTAGAATTCTTATCTTGAGCCATTAAGAGCATTAAAACTAAATTTGAAAGGAAATTTTTGTAAGGAAAAATTGTCATAGATAATTACGTAACTTGAAAACATACTTTTTTGTTTATGGAGATATTTTGCTAATTTTGGTCTCAAATGAAAGGTGTAGGCTTAAAACTAATTTGTATGTTTAGTTTGTAAAAATCGGTCCATGCAATAAAAAGATATAGTCACTTTTATGTAACAAAATTTTACTTGACTAGAAATGTATAATTGTTTGTTCTAAAATGTTTTAATTACTTAAGTAAATGACTTGTAATCGTGTTTTATATAGATATTAGTTATGTAAGGATATAATGTACTAAGTTTTATAAGGTTTTTTAAAAAAGGGCAAAATAAATGCAAAATTCTGAGAATACGGCTTGCACCCAAAAATCCTTAAGGATTTTAGTATAAAAGGCGTGCAATTTTTTTATAAAATGTAGTCGTAAATCAACCATCAACAAGGAATCAACTAAGCAAGCTGGAGTCTCAGAATTAAGTCAAAAACAAGGTGTCTTATTTCTTAAGTCAAAAACAAGGTGTCTTATTTCTTTATCAGAACAGTCTGTGTCGTGGTCTCTGGGTAGTGATACCCAAAACCAGGTACGTATTCAGGGGTACGTGGTGGTGTGTGTAGCCAGCAGAGCCGTCTAGGCTCAGGTAAGTACGGAGCACACATCAACATCAGTGGGAGATTGTCCCAGGGCGACTGCGGTGCTGTAAGTACCTAGGCCGTCCGCAACAGATACCTTATACCTTACCTTGCGACTAAAATGGTAAAGTCGCATGTCGGGTCACGTTTACATGCTATATTTTTCTAAAGTGTATTATATTTTTGGAGTTTTCTCCTTAAGAATCGATTTTCATATAAGCCACCTAGAATGGGAAGGAAGAAGGTAAAGGGGCCTTTGTCTATTGCATATTCAAAGACAATCGTATTAAGGAGTAAACTCCAGTCGTGCGTAGGAGCTGATGTACACTCTTTTTCTATTTTAATCGGCTATTGTTCGACCGATAGGAGGAGGTCGCCTGCACGTCCACTAAGAAAAATGTCGCTGTGTGACGTCAAATGCGATTAAGGGATTATTTTATGTGGCGGCAAGATCCATTTAAACACATATTACAAATACATTGCACCTTATCTTCATACAAGTGTTTTCTTTAACGATCTGCTTATGCACCTGTTATTTTAGTTTGTATACAATTGAGAGGGAGAATATAAATATCCTAGAAAAACTAAAACTTACCCTAAATATGGCGAAACCAGCGGCGGCACAAGCAGCTAGAACCACGCCTCCCAGAGTTGAGCTGCCCGTAATGCCGTCCATATACGCCAGGAGAGCAATACCCGTGTCGCATAGTATTGCTGCTACGATCTAAAATATTATTAATATTATGATACGTTATACTTACACTATCTATACTCTTGTTGTTTTAGCACTAGCTTAAATTCTGCCAGCGACTTCGTAGAATACCATACAACATATCCTATAGCACTCTTCAATAGTGTAGCTTTAAATCAGTGAGAGTTTTTTTTATTGGATCAGTACTTCCAGAGATTACATCTTACAAACAAACAAACAATTTTGCCTCTTAATAATACCTATTAGTTTACGAGGATGAATCAAAAAGTTCTTAGAATTGCATATAAGTATATAAAACCTTTTTGGGAGAGGTTCGATATTCAAATTAAAGAGTGTCAATCACACAATATTTATGCAAACTGTCACTTGTTTTTGTCAGTTCGTTCCCACGTAATAAATTGTTTTGTGCAACGAGTTGCTAAAAACCCAAAATTATGGATAAAAGTGAGTTGCGTGCGGTGATAAAATATCACAGTTTGAAAAAAATGTCTACGAAGGAATTTTTTTCGGACATTCAGCAGACATTAGGGGATGATGCTGTACCCTATTCTACGGTTGCGTACTGGGTGGCTGAATTTAAAAGAGGTAGATCAAGCTGTAAAGGTGACCCGCATTCTGGGCGGCCTTCAACCTCCGTTACGGAAGAAAATGTCAAAAAGGTTGAGAATCTGGTTTTGGAAGACAGAAGAATAACTATAAAATATAGCTGAGATCCTAAAGATATCATTTGGTAGCGTTCAATCCATTTCAATTGATTCACTGGGGTTCAAAAAAGTGTCGGCAAGATGGGTGCCGGGAATGTTAACCGAAGAAAACAAAAAGAGACGTTTGGAAATTTCTAAGCGGAATCTCGAAATGTTCCAGCGTGAAACGGATAATTTTTGCCATCGCCTTGTCACCATGGATGAAACGTGTGTCCACCATTTCGATTCTGAAACTAAGAGACAAAGCATGTCTTGGAAACGACCATCCTCTCCATCCATTAAGAAATTTCGAGTTGCTACTACCGCTGGCAAAGTTATGGCCTCAGTGTTCTGGGATAGTGAAGGAATCCTTTTGATTGATTACATGCCAAAAGGCCAGACGATTACTGAACCCTATTATGCAAATTTAATCCCGAAAGTGCGTGAAGCGATTAAAGAAAAACGTCGTGGAAAACTATCGTTGAGCGTGTTGTTTCTTCAAGATAACGCTCCTGCTCATCGATCGGAAGTTGCGCTCAACGCAATTCGCTGTGCTGGCTTCAATACCATATTCTCCGGACTTAGCCCCAAGTGATTTTCGCTTATTCCCAAATTTAAATGAGGACATTCGTGGAACAAAATTTTACGATAATGACGCGGTTATGTCTGCCGTAGAGGAGTTTTTTGAGTCAAGAAAATCAATTTAAAAAAAATGTTAGTAACGCGTTATTCTAAATGCATTGCATTGAAGGGAGATTATGTAGAAAAATAAAATATTTTTGTTTAAATCTTTGTATTTTTTTTTTATATTGATTCCAAGAATTTATTGATTCACCCTCGTAGATAGCATTAGTCAAAAGTGGCCCTCCGGCCGGGGCATACGTTCTTTTCTTCTAGTGATCTTGGTTGACTGTTAAGATTCTTTGTACTGGAAGGAAACACGCAAACACTAAAATAGCTCTTATTTGTCTAATGTTACGGCATTATCTCTATTGAAATCTTTATGTTGTGTTCAGCAATAGTAAACGACTTCAAAATTCCGTGCTAATTGACATTAATTAAACCTTAACTCTCAAAGGCGCGACACGATCCTGAGCGCCTATTCGTGACCACGATACAAGATTGTGAAAAATGGTAAATAAAGTATAAGTTTAGAACAAACGGCACCATTTCTAACCGTGGCGAGCGATAGTGAAATCGGACTCACGCAACCACGCCGACCGTGGGCCTTAGGGCGTCTATAGGCTTCGAAAGGTAAAATGGCCCGCCTTGAGAAGACGAAGGGTAATATCAGGCTTTTACTGTCTAACTAAATCTAACGGATGATCTAGTACTTTACCCCGAGGGTGTGAGGTTCTCCCGAACGTTGTCGTTTCTCCGCAAGGCTATAATTTTTCTAAATTTATTCTCGGGAGGTCGATTACGGATTAGGTAGTAAAGGCCGAAGCTAGTCTTATAAGAAAGGAAAAGAGAAAATTTACGTAATCGGCATTGAATAATCCTTGTTCAAAGTCGTCGTAAGTTCTTACGCTGCGATTATAAAACGTTGTTGGGATGCGTGCGGTGTGTCGTCATATTAGCTATATGGAACCGATCTCACATTTTCCCATAAAACCCCACATCACACGTACCATACACTGCCGTAACGTTAAGCATAAAAAGAGATTACTTCGTATAGAAGCGAGACACGCGCTCTGAACGCGTTATTACTCTACAGTTTCAGGGCTATGTTACGCCCAGTTTCATTTCTACACGAATTATTATTGCTTTCTTGGCTATCTTAATCACTCACCCTGACTCCAACAAACTGCTCGTGTAGTATGACCCATGACAGTAGGTATATGCATGATACGTTGGTGGCGAACAGTGCCATCACATCAGTGGAGAGCAAGATCTTCAGTGCATATGTGTACATGTAGATTGTTACCGTCCACAGCAGGCAGAAAAGACCGCATCGGCTTATGAAGCGTGCTGTTTGAAAGAATATGGTTTTTACTAATGCATGCTCTATATTCTAAGCGGTCAGCCTGGCCATGATGTACTTGACTAGGAACTGACAGGCTACATTGAGATGAGTTGCCATCCTGACCAGAGACAAAGCTGACCATCTGACTAAGGCACCTGTCCCACCGCCGGCGATTAAAGAAAAGCGAGTAGAGCCACAGATTAGTACAGATGGGCGAGCCTCAAAATCATTTAAATAAAGCGACTCTTGCTACGACACAAAATATGCAATTCAGATCGCACAGCGCTAATTACCGACAGCTATATTCACCTAGAAGTTGACTCTCTTTCTATAGAGTAATTCTTATATCTTCTGACTACGTTACGCCCACTGAATTCGACAAGTCGAGTCAACCGCGTACCTATTTGTAGCTTTATACCTAAAATGCGGAGTGTACCATCTGTATTCATCTGTGGTAAAGATAGCAACTAAAAACGAGTTGGCGAGCAACAAGCGATTACTCGCTGGTATGCGTTTGTACCATGCGTGAGTCTCGTCGCTGAGTTAGTACTCTCTTTGATAACTCTTGTCGCTGCGATAAACGAGTACTCGCCGGCGCGAGGCGGTGTGAAAAGTCGGTGATTAACTATTAATATATCTCTCTTCTTTTACTGACACGGGACCTACAATCTTTTGTAGATTTCTTGAGCGAGAAAATTATTGATAGTAAATCGCTTCCTCGTCGGCTGTGGGACAGGGCCCATAAGATCATAATTCTTATCTCAGACTAGGATTATGTGAATCTTATATTTTTTTTAAATCATTTGCATCTTATGATACTTACCGAAAGTGAACCCCTTCTCTTTGAAGTCACTGAAGGCGTCGAACACAATGTCGTTGGCAGACTTACATTTGTTATGTATGAGCATTACTATCAGGTAGAGGGGGTAAAAGAATATCAACCAGTTGGTGCAGAACCAAGCTGTAAAGAATGGCGCATTGTAGAGTTGCTGAAACAAAGAAGGGAGATTTAGAAAATAGTGCTGAGTAAAGTCATTACCTCCCTTTACAGAGGACTATTTCTAGACATATCCTTTATTACAAAAAAAAATTGACAAGTATTTTAATATTAGTTTGACATAAGTAGCGACAAAACCTGTTAGTTTGATCCATTTTGTTTTTTCTGGTGTACTCCTTAAATTACAAGACGTTACAGCATGCATGACAGATAAAATATTGGAGGATCCAGGAAGTTTAGGGTTGTCCATTAATCATGTGATGTTTTTTAGCAACATTTTAACTGCCCCCTCCCCCTGAGAGTAAGCCCCCAGGGGGCTTACTCTTCAAACTAATTCCAATTCCAATCTAAAGCCAATACGATTCCAATGTCAATTTTGCAGTCACGTGATTCGGTACTCTTGAAAACAATATTGTCAACATTGGATTGTAATTGGGATTGCCTCGCGATTATTTTGTTACACATGAAGTTAGCTATGTTACGCTCCGCAATAGTGTTGATCAACTCATTACGATAAACTTGTAATAGCACTTTAAAATGCTTTATCCTTTAAATAGCAAGACTAATAAATAAATATGATATAAATAGTTGTTGAATTGATTAATATTGTAACGTATTAAATTCATTTGGACGTAAGAACATGATTAAAATCATAAAAGTAACCATGACTTTGGCTGTATGCGGTATGGTCTTTGCCATACTTACTACAAAAAAAAGGGATGTCAACTGGTTTTAGAAATAAGAAGTGAATTTGATAAGCAAGTTTGTTTAGATCATTAAATTATTGTTCGCGTGGTTTCTCTTTAGTAACAATAATTTGATTGTCCTTTCAAGTTACTTAACTAATATTAAAGTTGTATGCAAGTGGTAAGGAAATATACAATCATACTAAGTATACTTACTTTATATTTTAAAGTAATGTTTTACTTGATTAAATTTGATAAATTGCATTCTTTGCATAACATCCAAATATCCCCTATTCCTGGCACGTCACACAATGACGCAATACCAGTATCATCCACAAGTAAGTCTTTATTCGAATTTGCTTAGGAATGTTTAAATATTTTGAATAAGCAGTCCATCAGTTACACAACCCAACATAAGTGTGTAACATTGAAGTGTTTTGGGACTAATCACATTTGGCTAGCAAAAAAACCGACCTTGAGCGAGTCGGACCACGTACCATAAAGGGTTTCGTAGTTGGGATGGATGGAAACAAACTTAACTTTGTTGTTGAAAAACATGTTCTCCCATATATACATCGAAATATGTCACGGTCAATTCTCCAAAATTGCTCTTTCTGTAATTTGCTTTAAATTAGTCTTCATTCATAGAAAACGCTTTGTTCGTATATCGCATCATTTGACGCTCATCTCGTCTTTTTTTCAATGGTTTTTTATGGGAATTATCTAAAACACTGTACATTACTACTAATCGTGTCATATTATACACATAATACTTATTGAAAACCATATAAAACGCAATACAATTTCTAAAAAGTTACACTTTTGCTATTGGAATAATCACAATCAACAAACAATCCCAACGCAATACCGGCGCAATATACAGCTGTCAAATAAAGTCGAGAGTAGCGCGCGAAGCCCGATCCCGATTCCAGTTAGTTCCCCAAAATGGACACCCAATTTAAACTCAATGTGGCGCTAGCGTCGAACTCAAGAGTACGAAATATCATAATTCCAATGTCGATAGATCGGAATTGAAATCAAGAGTAAGCCTGCTGGTGACACGTGGTGGGGTTTAAGACTTACCCCTCCCCCACTACCCAAAGACACAACATGTATTTTTTGGTGCAAAGTATCTTAAAAAATTAAAAAATATTGTATCTTTAAATAGAGAAAAATATTTTATTTAGAGGGCCGCTTTTCGGTTTACAAATGTGATATCTCACCCCTTGTGATATTTCGTGATTTTTTCCTTTCAAGCCTCACGTGAATTATGGACGACCCCTTTCCATGGCACATAACCATCTCATGATCTGGTACAGACATGAGGCTGCCCCATTATTGTTTTATTGGCTGATGGTAAATCTGACCAGCTGTAAGATAACACTCTGAGATGAAATCTGAAATTGCTACTGTCATGATAAGATAATAGAAACACAGTTCTTACATTTGTATGTTGCCTAGTAAAGTTATTGACCATAGGAGAAGACTCAGTGCTGTAAACCATGCCATGACTGGAGGGTGGGTATTCTTCAAGGTACATGTGCTTTATACAGTGGGTAGATGTCACCCAGCTGGCAGTTAATGTTAACATTACACAAATACCATAGTATATCTGAAACAATGACGTTCATTGGTTATTTTTTACACCATTTATCTTTACTCCCTTACCCTTCCCTACCTTGATAAGTGGCAGTCATTGAGATTCTGTGGTCAGAAAGTGTATCCTGACCTATACTGCTACACACCATAACTCAGAACAGCACGATCAGCTGTCTATATGCTCAATAAATTAAAGAATCAATAAAAGTGCTACTTACATTTTATTATTTATGATCAATAACCTTAGATTGATCTAAGACATGGGCTTTAATATGTGCTTGTCCTGGGGATATTTCCCCTAATCAATACAAATATTAAGAAGTATTATAAGTTTAGACACGGGTTTAGGGGTCTCAAATTAACAAAAAATACCTTTTTGGCGAATTTTGAGCAACAAGATCGAGGGCATTTCTTGTCACGCAGCTGACGCTCTTCGTCCTGACTGCTAGTGGCCGACTCACTATAGGCCTGCTGCAGCGACGGCTGTGTAGTCAGCGGAGGCGCCGAGCACACTGATGCCTGCGGAGTAAGCGGAGCCCTGGGACTCAGAGGTGGACCATTCGGACGGTCCCTGTCTGCATCACCACCACCCCTTTCACTCTCCACCACCTCTTCGCTCGTTATTATCACAGAAGGAGCACGCACTCGCTTGGGGTTGAAAATAGTGGGCAAGTCACCGTCTCGCGCCATCCTGCTTAGTTTATTTCCAAGTACACATAATGCAAATCCACCACAACCATTTTTTATTCAAAAAATTCGATTTCACTGAAATTCTTACATTAATTTGGATACCGTATCATTTTCCAAATTAAAAGTCTCAAATCTATAAAACAACACTACATGCACACACATTAATTAATAGTTCCTAATCATAACATTGCGATCGGAAAATTATAGAAATTGTAAAATCTTTGAGAAAATTATTTTTCACACCAGTATTTTCATTCATTTTTCTTGTGTCTGATTTTCATAGACGATTTGTTTTCTTGGCAACATTTTATGTTGCAAATGAATTAAAAGTTCACAGAAAATAAATAATTTAGTTACAGAACACGCGGAAAGTTCTGTTTTGTTCGATATGGTAACATTTAATTACTGTCAAAATGTCAATCACTTAATTATAATTGGCCAAATAGTAAAACAGCTCAAACTCAGCTCAACGTTGATTGGTCTAAACGAAAAATGTTGCTATAATCTAGACAGAAATGCTTATGAAATATTTGACTAATTTATTTACAGGATTTACAATCAAGTAGCGAAAATGCACTTAAAAACGCACTTAAAAAAAAAAAAGATGTATATGCATGTCAAGAATGATTCCAAAAATTGTCTATGGAACTGAAAACAATGCCATTTAGTGAAAAAAATAGATAAATTTTATCAAATTGCAGACAGATTTACTTGCATCACTTAAAATATTATAAAAATTACTTGAAAATCGTTTGTATATCATGAACAGTACACAAAAAATATAAAAAACAAATTTTAACTGGCAGTTTACATTCTAGCGCAGTACTAAAAAAGAACAAAATATTGTTTATGAGTAGAATTTCGCATTTTTGGTGGTAGATGGCATCATGAAAAGTTCAAATTTACTACACCAGAGGGAGATAATTGGTTAGCCTACTTGAAGCATCCGGGAACCTCGCCATAGTAGTAGACATGGCGGGTATCAACCTGGCTAAATGACGAAATAAATTTTGTTTGGTAATATAAGATCGTGTTAATTTCGTAGAAAAAGTGTTGATACTAAAAGACTAATTAAGTTATATTGGATTAGGACAAAGATGCAGAATGTTGGACAGTCTGAAAACCGAAATATCGATAAGGTGAATGTGCAACTTGATGTGGTAAAATCGTCCACTCCTCAAAGTTCGGCTTCGAGTCCGGCCAAATCTGAAACCGAAACGTATTCAGGAGCGCCTGCCAAATACATGACGGACTCTTCGGAAAGCGAGGATGACTCTGTGTCCGAGGTAAAACGTGTTTTGTTTTCGACAGAGGCGGTGGCAGTGAGGGAATGTGATTATCTGTACCGCTCTAAATACTGCAAGGGACATCTTGTACATGTCTGCTCTAACCGTACAGTTTCTTCTATTACCGAAACTACTCTTCTAGCAGCAATATTTGCTTGAAATCGTGCGTAGCACGCTGAAACGGACTAATCTATTTTACATTCTGAATAGAGTACGTCGCTTGCCAAATATTCCGTAAAACGTCAGAAAGTCATAAGTACATACGTACTACTGAGTAATGCATGAAATTATTTATGCCAGCCGCTCCTAGACAGTATTCAATTGATTCTTTGTAATTCTACGATGTTTAAGGGCTAATCCGCCGTAAGAGAGTTTTCATTGTCTATTTGTGTTTTGGATAAGAATTGATGTGCGGTGGCCATGTTTCTCGGATCACATGCATTCAGTCGATGTAAATCTCTGAATAATGGATTTTCATGACGTTATTTTACTATGAATGTGCGAATTATATAATTTTCTATTGAATTCGTTGTAAAAATCATCAATCATGGCATGTTTTGTGTCGTCACAAATGACCAAGTCGTACAAAACGCCTAGTGATATTCGCGCAAAAACTACGGTTACTGGTGAATTGCAAGGACCATTGACAGTAATGATTAGCTGTAAACTCGTCCTTACGCACCACATTGTCAGTACATCTCACATGTTTCTCGTTGGTGTTATAGATCTTGCTGGCTTGTTTGTGCCTTAGCAGGCCAGACCTGTTGGTAAGTCGAAGACAACATTACTGAGTGCCAGTGCCCAGTGCTACAGCTTCACCAACAACAATAGCTGTTGCAGTTTGAGTGACTCTTACCGTTAACCTGCATAATGTGTGTGCTATGGACAATTACCACATATATTTGTTTTCTTTATGTTGAATGGTCCTTGTGATTCTAACATACTATTTATCTGAATCTCAATATTTCCAATCTATGTTAACATTACTAATCTGTAACAAACATGTCTTGAAATTATTAAATATTGTGCTAAACCTAGAAGTTGAATGATCTAAAATACTACAACTAACCTATAATGCTTTTGGTGTTGTGAAACTTGGAGTGTATCAAAATAACTGCTTTACTGAATGTTGACCTATGAATCATTTGATTATTATTGAAATATTGAATTTAAATTAGTTAAGTTTTCAACAACAATGATATTCCTGGATAGCTTTATTTTATTTACTTAAAATCAAGTTTATATTTCAAAGAAGTAACTATTTTTTACACACAAGATAAAAGTTAAAATTCCCGTCTCAAAACACTTAGAACATAACAGTTGTTTTTATTAAAAGTCATTAATTGATGTTTGTAAATCAGGCGGAGATGGAAGAAGAAGGTGGTGGTGCAGAGCCATCCAAGTTCCTGCTGTCCCACGATGACCCGGAGCGGGCCGTTGACCCTGAAATGCAAGCGCGTCTTGAAGCTCTGCTTGAGGCAGCTGGTATGTTACCCAGATATTACTAAATTATAAGCATTACAAAACTTATGGCACAACATACATCATGGTGACATACGTCCCATAATGAGAAAACAACATATTGTGCTATTCACATAAACTCTTGCTTGTTTTACATATGTAACTTACTTGTTATCATACATTATCATCATCACATTAAGATCAAAAACTAAATAGTTTGACTTGTTACTAAGATCACATACCACATTAATAGTCATGCACATTATTCAGTTGACATTGTAAATAATAGAACTAGGTAAGTACTTATTAGAATTTTTATGATGATCTTGTTGTTCATAGATTTCACCACTACCTTAAAAGGAATGGATGACATCTAACCTCAGTTTCAACATAAATATTATTAGCTCTGTCAATCAGTTCCACTTCGTTTTAATTATCATGAATTACTGTAAAGTCTAATGTCCCTAACCTTTCTTTACTTTAATTTGCATAATTGTTATTTTGTTATAAAACAATGTGTCTAATTTTTAAAGGTTATATTATGCTAAAGCATTGTTCTTATTGTTTATTTCATTGGTTAACCTCTAACTTATAAAGACAGAAGCATGCGCTTCACAATCTGTGTACTTTAGTACACCTCTACCACTTGCACGAAACTAAACACAAATATATACAAAACATTAATTACTATCTATAAACAAGAAAAAGATAATGACTGTAATTGAGCTTTTAAAAGTAAACAACAAAATTAAGTTAAAAGTCATTCACACATCAGTTACGTGATATATTTGACCAGTGTTACATATTTTGACTAATTGACATTTTGATATCTTTTTGGATATCATTATATCCTATTTTTATCAAAAATTGTTGTTCCAAACTGAGTTGAATGAACTTTGCATATAAGTTTACACAGTATGTAAACAAACAGTAATGTCACAGAATATAACATTACTTACTATTAGTTTGTATTGAGATATGTTGAAGTGCCTATTTTGCTTTAACTCTTTAAGGGGAGGAAATGAAGTTTGTAGTAGATTACGGTTGATATTATCAATTAAAAAATCTACCTTAAAGTTAGATTCGTCGGGTAGTTACAGTTGCTGTACAAATTTGCAGTTAACACTTCTGTATTAAATATAAAATTATCAGCATGTACCCAAGATCACCTGATGTTTAAATAATAGCAAATGAAAAGAGTTTATGGAAAATACAGTCAGCAACAAATTAAGTGCTATATTTTAGAGGTATTATAATAATATTGATCAACAATGCAAGGCTTGTGTAAATATTGCAGTTCATATTAGCTTTTGCATAGTTATTTATATCATTTGCATACTTGATAGTGCAGTTTAACACCACTGAGATCATGTCACTTTTAATTTACACACAACTAACAGATGATCAAGTTTCACGTCATTAAAAAAGGTTCACTTGATCACTAATGAACTTTAAGAAGGAATTTTATTAAGGACCTAGTAGTGTAGATTATTTTATCAAGGAAAAGGAATTTTCCTCTTAGCGCACCTCTTCGCGGTCATGGTATGCATATTCGAGTAGTCAGGAAGTTAGTGTTCGGTTGTTCGGCCATTTAGCACTACCGGTTTAAAGTAAACGCGCAGTACTTATCTATGAGCAGCTGTTGGTGTATTGACACACACGTGACGTCGCCGATCCACGTCTGTTAATAAGCGTCCGAAGACATTTGAGTTGAGCATTTAGTTCTTTATTGCTTAAACGATATTATTAAGGTTCTCAAAATCATGTTCACACCCTTTTATAAT
Organism: Xanthia icteritia; assembly: GCA_949128155.2. Classification (NCBI taxonomy): domain Eukaryota; kingdom Metazoa; phylum Arthropoda; class Insecta; order Lepidoptera; family Noctuidae; genus Xanthia; species Xanthia icteritia. The sequence continues at coordinate 4,318,267 of OX421942.2, read as the reverse complement.
TAATACCAGATATTATATCTTCTACATGTTGAGTTCGCGCCTGCGTCTTCACTCTTCACGTAATACTATGCAATATTAAAAATCATTAAAACGTTCTCATAGGAAACTTCTGTGCGCAATTTTGATGGATGACTGGTGTCATTGATCAAATTTTCTTGTCATGGTTCCTCCTTTGTCCTTATTTTTTGCCCAACACAGTTTCCTAATAGTTAAATTAAATATAGGTATGCTTGTGAAAGAAACTAAATCTGCAGGTTCAATTTAATTATAGAACTGCTCATATTATTCGCAAGTATTGATGGACACTATTCATTATGTTAATGTTTTGAGTTTTAATTCACAATGCATAAATGCACTCTCATGCCTGCTTATACTAAATCACAAAGAGATGTTTGAATGAATTGGACTCAAACACGATTTCCAACGCACCGCCTCGCATCGTGCTGGTAGACTTGACATCCGAAATGTGCAACGTCACTTGTAAGAAGACGCACCACTCTACGCACAGAAGGCTTGGTCCAATCTGAAAGCAATAGCGACATTGATCACTACAAATAAATATACTAAGTTATGCCTAAAACAACAAACTTACGTATCGCTTTATTTTGCGCCGTTTATCTAACAGCACAACAACTTTATAAAACAGTCATTTTTTAATCGTATATGTTCCACCATAACATTCAAAATTCTCCAAATCCAGTTAGATTAGAAAGATCGCAGCCGAATAATAATAAACGCGATTGATTTTACAATATCGCGCGATAAGCCGCGCTTAACTCCTCGTCAACTAATGAAATATTTAGTAAATCGGCAGAGTATACGTCATCTCTATCGCGGGCTTCGCTTACTCACGCCACGGCCAGTGCCCCATAGCAATTGATAAGCTTCGAGCGCGCATTAGTTTCTGTTCGGCGAACCGCGTACGCTACACTCATGCCTGAGACTCCGCGGCCAGATGTTAGCGTGATCCACGCATTATCTCTTTCGTAAACAATCAGTTTTTCATATAAATAATTTAAAATATGATTGCTGGTAACAGTATAGTTGAAAGTGATGTGAGAATGCTCAGTGCTTTATGTTGAATTGTATGCTCGACATTTTATGCGCTTTGTTTTGTGAGGACGTAGTATTTGCATATTAATACCTACATAGAACAATGTACACTACCTATCATTTAATTATTTTTGTTTTTTTAAGTACCTAATTACCTACTACCTTAATTTAATTAGAAGGTTAAAACTTGATGCCACGTGAATAGATTTATTATGTGGTAGATATTTAACAACAACAAAAAAAAAAACAACGGGTTGCACTCCGGGAGTGCCGGCAGAAGTGAAAACTTGAATATTAACGTTGTGCATTTTTGATATTTTGGTACTACTCTCCCTCCGTCTTACGAATTTTCGATCAGGTCACGTGTCCTGACGCGAGTTTAACATTTTTTATCCATCACAAAAAAGTGCACAACGCCGGTAAATAATTTTTCACTTCAAAAACTTAAATATTATGATATGGTCAATCGAGTGTCATTCAAAACGTTTCTTGTAACTAAATATTAGCGAATAATGGGCGTCAGTGTGACTAGTAAAATAAAGCACAACCCGCCTTGACCTCTTCGCACACATAGCTGCATTCACTATTTGTCTGAGTAAGTAGGTATTTAATAAATCGATAACTTTCGTTAGTCTGCTACGAACACAAAGACTAACTAAGCTGTAACACTCATGAATTTAGTAAATTCCAACAATAGACGATTACTCGGATTAAGTACCATGGGTTTGATCATCATAATGTTATAATGCCGCATATAATAGTCTAAAATCTACTTGGATACGACCTTGTTGTGTACATACCTAGTTGAAAGAATTTAAAAGTAAAAACTGAGCACACCTCTAAGATTACTCTGCCCACACGCTACGCCTTGTCGTTTTCCGTAAAAGTGCATAAAATATTTGAATTTACTAAACATAAACTGTTCATGCCGATAAATTGTAATATATTTTTCAAATAAACAGCGGTTTCTTGTTTCGCCTTTGAGAAAATATAATTTCTTAAATAGTTGAAATGTCCTTGTCGTCGATATAATTTTTAGTTGTACTACTCATAGGTGGCTTGTTAACCCATGTATCGAGGTCGAGATCTCTTATTAACTAAGCTAAAATTAATTTAGAGATGAAGTAGAAATAGCGTTGTATTGTTCTGTTGCAAACACGGAGACTTCTCATTACGGTATCGGTATGGCGATGGCGGGCAATCGCCAGTCACCACCCAAGTACCGCGGCTCGTGACGTAACCTATGCAAGCCGCGGAAAAAGATCTCCCTAACGGCCGCAAATGGAAGCTAAACACGCGGACGTGGGCTATTCAAATGTGTCTTTTTATAAGGGAATCGCTTCACAGGATTTTAAGGCTCGCTTGATGGATCGATTTATTTGTAAGGCTTCCCTGTTCCCCTTTATAAATAGCTGCGTTAGAAGCTTTAATGTCGGGCTGCCGCACAAAGATCTCTGGTGAAATTATCTTGTATAAGTGGGACGGGATTGGATACACGTAATAACACGCCCACCTGTTTTTTTCCTAGATAAAGGATATATTGTATCTTAGATCTAAACGTTGTAAAAAATATCTCCACTTCTCATATTTTCCATCAAGAATCTGTTTGGCACCTAATGAACAATTTCCAAGAAAATTGATTTGATCTAGAGTTAATAAGTTCATGAAATATCCGCTATTTTCAGTTCACCGCAGAAATAACTTTGTACTTCACAATATCATTATGAAATACAAAGTCAGTTTTGCGGTCTGATATGTTCACATTATTTGTTTCTGCTACGGAACCCTTTAATGCACGTGATCCGTTTTCTATGGGTGTGTCGCATATTAATCTGTGTGTTGCATTTAAAAAATCGCGTTGAAACTAGATGAGATTCTGTGCAAGCTTCATTTTTAATCGTTTAGTCACGTCATTCAATCTCATAAATAAATTCATAGAGCTTTTTAGTAGAGATTCATTCAATGATAGCTAGTATTAATTAATAAACAAATGTTCTTAAGTAGAATAACTGTTCCTAAAACTATTAAAACCCATAGAATATGTATGATGAAACGTTTGCTCTAGAAGCGCTCATCGTCATTTAAAGTTATTCAGTCACAGTAAGAAATCAGTTGGAAATCGCCGAGAAACTTGTGCGATAGATGTTGAATGAAATGTATAACATTCCTTTTGGCCCCATTGTGCCATCTTGTACTCCATTGAATTCCTTGAACACGAACAATTACGTAAAAACTATATCTTGTGAACTTATTAAAAGTGTAATACTGTTACATAATATGGTTCATTCATATGGAATCTGCCTAAAACGGCAACAGTTATGATTACTTCCGTTTGTCAGTTCATTCGGTATTCATTTGCAGACAACTGTTTGATTGTTTGACTCCTAAATTAGGGATCCCACATAACTTCCCTCGTGATAACGGTATACACCTAAATATTCCAATGCTTTGATGTCTGCGGAGTACGGAGCAACGCGTTATTATAGAAATGACTATCACAAACTTAAGTTTTGCAATACATCATTAGTTCGCGATAGTTCAAATAAGTTCCTTTATGTTTTATTTAAATACTTAAGTAAAATAATTCCAGATAAAATATTCTATGTTTTTAATCTACAACGTGTTCCTTTTAATATCCCATAACTCTAAGGTTATATGCTTGTAAAAATAATACAAGAAGACCTAGAACACATGTTCCAAAAATACATAGTTTCGAAGGCAACATAACACAACTCTCGATTATAAGTTTCATTGATAAGTACCTACTTACGAGTATATCATTTTCATTCAAAGCAATCATTCATATTTAAAGCTAAGAAAATGCGACGTTGTCATATTTTTTTTATGCACCATTACATAAACACCATTACGTGAAATAACAAAAAAAAAATGTGTGATTTTTTTTTTGTTATTTCGCGTAAATAATTTACATAAATAATTTGTTAATTTTTGTCGAATTATATGGAACGAAAAATGAAAATAAAAATCATTGAAAAATAATTCATATTATGCCAGTTGAATCTTTGAAATGGCTAAATTAATACCCTAGAGTTATGGGATATAAAAAGGAACACGTTGTAGATTAAAAACATAGCATATTTTATCTGGAATTATTTTAATACAATATTGTAATAGGTACTAATACCTCAACTTTAGTACTCCAAGTATACGTAATATCAAGTTTTTTAATTAGAAATTACTTAACAAATACATGAAACTTTCAGACAGCATCCTCAGGGCTTTGACTTCTTTATTTTAAAAGTACGAGCGAGCAAGTTTACGTATCCATGTTGTTAAGAGTTGGATTAACACTACGTATCCAAAGAATCTTTGGAACTTGCACAATATACCCACATGCCATTTAACAGCATTGAACGGAGCATAGCGTTTAGTCTGTTAGGATCTATAGAAAAAATCCATGTGTTAAATTAATGGGTGGTAAAAAACTATTCAAATACCACATCTGGTTTGCAACATTTGAAGTTGAGCTATTTAGTAAATCGGTCTCATAATTCACATTTCAGTTGTAGAGAAAGTTAGCCATAGATAGCGCTAAAATTTCAGACATTAATGCGTTGCTTGCTGTGCAATTAGACTAAGGATAGTAATAAAGCTCCCACGATCTATAATGCTTAATTAATATATATATTACAATCTGACGCCTTATTAGTTTGAGTAGATACTTGAGGAGCGTGAGATAACAGATCCAGCTGCGATAGATGTTTTGTTTATGCGTTGATTGATCGGAGAAAAGTACCGAGTGACGTCATGCGTGTATCCTAATTAGGAGAAATGGAATGTTGTTTATTTTAGGGTGCGACAGATTTATATTCATGTGAAGTGCAATACAAATCAAATCAAGTTCACAGGTGATAAATTAGACAACGAGTGTTTTTCCCAAAAGCTATAAAAATAGTTTTAACTGCCATCATAACATTCAAGCTCGAAATCGTTCAATATATGAAACACTTTAATGTAACTTACATAATCTCACGAGCGTCTTCTAAGAAAATCGACATAAGTGGCCTTGCTTTTTGTGTGAACTTTAGGCTCCTGTTTGCTAATGTTATAGACGATAATCCATCTAATTAATTGATGCATCTTACATATTGGTGTCGGAATCACTCGGAACATCTTAGCTTTGCAATTTGCGAGCCTTTGTGAACCGATCTGACTCATCACCTACCGAATAGCGCACTTGTAGAATATACTTAATAAACCTTTTATGAGAGCTAAAACATGCCGCATTTCCTAATATGTGATTTTTATCATTCCTGACAGTGTATGCCCTTGTCCAATCATTTAACTGATTTAAAGTTTTGACAATGATTGCTAAACTAGGCACTTTTAAGGTCGTTGAACTGAAGGGGTCACAGGACCGATGCCTGCCGGGGTTGCGGGAAAGTCCGAAAGGGATACCGTGGCCCCTGGCAACGTACAGGCAACGGAAGGAACACGGGTGGGTTTTAGTCAGTAAGAGTCTGACATGCCCTCCCGCTCCACCCAGAGCGGGAGAAGTTGTTTGATAATTTCCCACCCAAAAAAAAAAAAAAAAAAAAAAGTGGCATAAGCTATATAATATTTATATATTGCATCTGCAAATACAAAAAAAGGGAGTGGTAGGTTTTTTAAAAATAAATTACCACAATATTGGTATCAAATAAAAGCTAGTAATGTTTCAATTCCAAATAAATAAAACTAAAAAGCTGGAAATAAAGCCAATAATAAAAAAAAACTCTACTGCAAAAACACATAACTGAAAAGAGAAAAACAAGCATTATCTATAGAATTTTGGTATTGCAGGAACTTGAAATTATGGTGTAACTTTTGTTTTTATTTTATACTTTGTGTTAGCTTGTAATATTTCTAAATCCAGCATTACCTGAGAAACATCTACAACGGTCGTAACCATTGATTGCAATGCAATCTGCGGCCTAATCATGTAATTTTAATGGTAATCACAGGCACTTAGAGGTTTCTCTTTGGTTGGATTATAGTTTCTGTTATCATTGAAGTGTCATGACTTTAAAACTCGGCTTCAGTCGTTCGAGGCTTTACCAAATCAGTGAAGTAATCCTGTTGCAAAAACTATGCCCTGGCAGTTAAAATGACACATCGTGTTTTAGAATAAAAATCGGCTTTTTAGAACTTCGTCTATGTCACGGCATACCTGTGCGAAAGTCTTTTACGCAAATAAACGTATTTTCTTTCTTTCTTTTTTTTCTAAGGCACTGATCAGCCAATGGACAAACGCCTAAAGCTCTATGTGTCATATTAACGCCGTTCAACCTTGTACTAGCTAGACAGTCTACGGTTACTAGACAATCAGGAAAATTAAACTTAATTTACTAAAAGAGCTTTTTTTTCATACTATGGTTTTTCCATGTGCCATGGTCCAAATGGCATAATTAAGCGCTGAGCAGACTTATTGTCCGCTGGACAAATATGACTGCAATGAAATGGTTGCAATGTGCGGCAGTCTATTGGTCCTTTTACAAATTTTGGACAAATTGTCCATTTTCTGATCAGCGCTTAAACTTAGACGTTCCATAATGGTGCCGATTCTCTTGTCACAAATGCCTCTAAACTAGACTAAAAATCACCAAAATTTAGTTTATTCCTGTCAAACGATGATTTCCCATTCTAAAATAGACTAAAGTGACACAACTTAACTATATTTTAGTTTGACAGCACTAAGATGGCACTGAGATTTTAATTTAGTGAAAATGCCAATTTTGCTATTCTGAATTTGACGTTTTTCACCTAAAATTTTAATTGTCTAACAAAATCTGACCATTTTTAATCGCGGTTAAAAATGGTGTCGTTTAAAAATGGTGTATTAAATGTGGAATACTATTAGTTGTCATGAATTAAAATTCACACGAACACCGACTTCGGGTGCAAAAATAGTACTGTATATATTTTTTTCTTTTCTTTTGCTTATATCTCGAAAATGACACACCATTTTCGAGATATAAGCAAAAGCAAATAATGAAAATTTCGACCCCCTTTATGAAATCCTTATACCCCTAATAATCAACACGTAGGTAATAATTTTTCTTATTTTCCATGAAAAACGTGAAAATTTCCACATAAAACACGTCGAGGCTGCCCCACGTGCGCGCCTCCGGCTCTAAAAAAAATCACGGGGTAGGACATGCAAGTATGTACCACGTGGAGTCGCGATTGTCAAATTCGATTTAGTTGTGTCAAAATAATTTTTAAACTTAGAGACCATTTATTTCAGAATAGCGTTAAGATTCTCATAGTCAAAAGTAAGGAATTTTAGTGATAGTTTAGTTCGGTGTACAAGAGAATCGTCACCAATGTCCACCACAAAGTACCCAACTAATTCACCCCACTTTTCCCTACAGGCATCGGCAAGCTATCCGGCGAGGGCAAGCACCTCGCCGACCCGGAGGTGCTGCGGCGCCTGACGTCGTCGGTGTCGTGTGCACTGGACGAGGCCGCCGCCGCACTCACGCGGATGCGCAGCGACCAGCCACCGCCGCACCACCGACACCACCATCAGGACAAAAAGTATGACTGGCGGCATTATTTTAATTTATTTTCTTTTTGACATGAGACGGCTAAGGCCAATAATAACATTGGTTAAAGACAAATAAACCTGGCTTAGTTTTCTTCTTACGGTTGTCTCTGTTCCCAATCTCACATTCTGATTTACTCACGTCCAATACAAGTTTTCCATTCACTTGAAAATCATTTTTAAAAAGTTTCTTGATTTGTTGATAAATAATATTTATTTCTGTAAATTTGTAAAAACCTTTTACACGTCTAAAATAAATAATATTTCAAAACTAGATGACTTGGTGAGTTTCCAATCCGAATTGAATAAAATGTAGCAATTTAAAGACGCGAACCTAATGCGGGTTGAAATTAAATTACTATCCTAATGAAATGCAGTGTTCAAGGTCCTAAATAAGTCTAGATTTCTATAAGCAATCTTGCTCAGACTTCATTTAATTTATTTCTTCTGCACTTATTTTCGTTCACGGTACAAGAAAAATACGCCATAATAATAAGTAGTGTAAACCTTTTCTGAACAAACGACAACATTTTTAATAATATTAGACCCATCAATGCCATTCCGCTCCGCTTGTTTTCATTTAACATGTTGACTGGCGAAGTTCACCGCAGATGATTCATCCGGAGAGCACAAACGACTTATCACATATGTTACATAAATCTTTGTCTAGACAATCCTTGTATTTAGATTCTATACGATAATACGATTCAAACACTAAATCCCGTCAAACAATCTTATTTTATTGATTATTTCCTTTGGAAAACTTCTTTGGAAGACAGCAGAGCTAGTGGCTAAGTAGTAACAGCCGCACGGGTCGATCCATCAGGTTAAGCTACGCTTACCGGGGTTGGTCCGTGGATGGGTGACCATCTTTACATACCGAGACTCTTTCGTGCCTCGGAAAGCACGTTAACCCGTTGGTCCTGGCTATCATTCGTGGATCTTTGATAGTCGTTACGGGTCGTCAGAAGCCCAAAAGTCTGACAACCAGTCTTACAAAGGGTTGTCGTATTAACCAGTTACATGGGTTGTGGAGGTCCGATAGGCAGTCGCTCCATGTAAAATACTGGTATTCAGCTGCATCGGGTTAGACCAGAAGCCGACCCCAACATAGTTGGGAAATTTAACAGCTAAACAAAACAGACTAAGAAATTGAAAATGTGACTTACAGACAATGTCCAATTATGACCGTCGATCATTCATATTGATCTAACTTCTTTTAATCCTGTTACTGTCCCACTGCAGGGCAAAGGCCTCTTCTCATACAGAGAAGGCAGGAGCATTAATCATCACGCTTTCTAAAAGCGGATTGGCGATTCCAGACTTATTTATTTAAAATGATTAAATGAGCAATATTTGTATATACAACGTGTTCTTTTTGATATCCCATAACTCTAGGGTATTAATGAGACCATGTCAAGGAATCAACTATCATATAAATTATTTTTCTATTTTTTAAGATAACTTACCACTAGACTCTCGATGTGTGTATCTAAGTTTCATTGATAAGTACGAGTAAATCATTTTCATTCAAACCAATCATTCATATTTAAAGCTAAGCGAAAGTGACGTTGTCATATTTTGTTTTTATGAACAAAAATAGTCGTTTTTTGTTTTTTATATTTCACCTAAGGGTTTTTTACATAAATAATCGTGACTGTCGACTTATTTTGAATGATAAATGAAAAAACAAAAATAAAACATGCCAATTGATTCTTTGATATACTCTCATTCATATCCTAGAGCAGTGGTCGGCAAACTCATTAGCCAATAGAGCCAAATATCAATACTATAACGACTAAGATTTCTTATGAGAGCCAATCCTTTCAGTGTGTCTCTGTCTCAATACACTTTTCTTAATCCTTAAAACTCCCATAGTCTCACTCCATAACGCTTCCTAAAATTACCTTGCTAAGAAGTAGGATGCCATCATCATCATATCCGCTGATAATAATATATTATGATGAAGGCATCTTAATTATAACTTGTTAATAATTAAGAAGATAAGGTGGATATTTTAAAACTTTGAAAGTTACAGTAAATTGTAAATTTGCGATGTCATGTAATTTTTTGGTGAAAATGTTTACTTCGGAAACAATAATCTTTGAAATATAGTTTGAATTTTAAATAAAACTTGATATCTTACTTCCGCAAAGAAAACCCCGCGCATATCTACGCTCGCGTTAATCGGCATTTGTACAGAGCCGCACTGTATAGGGCAAAGAGCCGCATGCGACTCGCGAGCCGCGTTTTGCCGACCACTGCCCTAGAGTTATGAGATATAAAAAAAAACGCCTTGTTTACATACTAGTAATCACGTTCTCGATAACTAAACTAGGGGTTTACGGGGGCGAAAAATCGATCTAGCTAGGTCTCATATCCGGGAAAATCCGTTTTCTCTATTTTCACCCGAACAGAGCTCGGTTTCCTCACGATGTTTTCGTTTACCGATGTCAGTGATGTCGAATATTAAGGGGTATACGCTAAGGCAGCTTGCGAAATTCTAAATTTCTTTAGTTTTTTGCAATTTGAAGGTCAGTGTCAGGTTGTATGTTGATTAAAATATGATTCGCGACCGTAACAAATATGGCTTTACAGAATTATAATCATAGATTCAGCAATACAACTTAAGTTAGCACAATCCTCAAATGTCATGATTTCATGAAATAGTATTACATGAACTTAGAGATTTATATTGATGATTTCTATGATTATAATTCTATAAATAAACATTTGATACGGTCGCGAATCATATTTAGATCAACATGCAACCCGATACTGACCTGTAAATTGCAAAGAACGTAATAACATTTGAATGTCGCGGGCTACCCTGACGTTTTCGCATTAACTAAGAAAGTACATAATTATATGAATTGAGAAAATCACATTGGAAGGTTGATTAGTAATTTAAAACTGTAACAGCTATTCTTAGACGTCTAGGGACTGTCGTCTGTGATATCAGTCTGGAAAGCACATTCAACAATTCTTTTAGACGACCTGCTCCAATTTTGGCTCAGTAGTAGATAAACGTATAACCTAGTTGCCTTTAAAAGGTGAAGTGTGGAACTAAGGAAAGTAGGACACCCATGTTAAAAATAACATTGTCAGTTTTAAGCATATTCAAATTTATTGTAACACCATTGCTACACAACTTGTAAAGGGTGTAACAGAATAGAAGAATAATCATTCAATATCAACATTAATGAAGGAGTAATCCTGCATTTATGAAATAAAATCAGTGTCTTTACTTTTAAGTCAAGTAGGCGTCGATAATGGTGCCTACAGATCGAATTTTTATTTCATTAAGTCCATATTTGCATCCAAAAGTACGTATAATTCCGAATTGATCAATTCAATTCAAAATATTTTATTTCACATAAACCCACATGGGCACTTATGAAACGTCAGAAGCTAGGTGCAAAGTTCCAATTGGTCGTTTCCTATGGAGAAGAACCGGCAAGAAACTCCTCGTTTACTCTTTTATAAGTAAATGTTTTTTACAATGTTATCAAATTACAGTGTTAATAGGTATGAGAGGACAGTATAGGCCTATCAACAAGTACCAGGTACTTAGCAAGATAGAAAATGGTCGACAGATCTGCAGTTTGTTAAGCCTACAACGATCACACATTCACAAAATCTAAAAGGAAGAGAATAAAAGATTTTAAAAATAAAGACCTATTTAAACCAAATGACAAGATTGCCACTAAAGCTGTAACAAATCTAATTTAATAAAAAATATAGAATATGGTAGGACCACCTTGTATATCTGTTAAACATCAGCATCTCTTGAAGTTCAGTCGCAGGCCGCTAAAAGCACATTAAGACATAATAATATGCATTTAGGATAGCTTTTCACGTGTTACACATCGCTCGCACGCATTATCGTGTAAACAGTTGAAGAATGCTCGGTGTCTCGACGATGCGGGCTGGCGTACAAATTTTACAAATTATCATTGTTGGATGTAATTTGATGTGACATTAAATCTTTTAGCGTCTAGAACTGTTTGTTGTTTGACTATAAATTTTTAAGGTGCCTATAGATTTGCTCGGTTTTTGAAGATCGACACGTGCGATTAAAAAACAAACGATCGTCAAAACACGATATTCAAATGCTATGTTTTGACGATCAATAAGATTTTTTCTGATCTTGTGATTTTTGTACTTACACATTCGATCGATCGAATTTTGTTTGATTACATACTTGTCGATCGTCAAAAATCGAACAAATCTGTAGACATCTTTAGAGTTCTTAGTAATGTTTACAGTTTTATTTATCTGCGTGTTTCGGGATTGCCCAATCGCGAGCTGATCACGCGAGTCATTCGCAACTAGTCTGGCAATCCCAAAACGTTCATGTGAGTAAGTTCTTACAAAAATAAACATGAATGTGTCTCACGAAAGCTATAAAAAAAAAATTCATTCTGAATATAAATAATCTGATCAAATTCTACCAGTTCATTAGTCATCATTTTGAATAGGTCATTATTATGATAACTCCTCAGTATCTTGTAGGCTCCTAATTTGGTCAGCATTTGATCTTAAAATACCAAACATTACGTCACGATTTCTCCTTTCTCCGTAATGTTTTCACTTCATTCATCGAAACTCAGTTTCCCTGTTTAACATATTCGTTTTTCCTATTACGTCACAGTTCACAGTATTTGTTTACTGTTATATATAAATTATCATAATGTTATCACTGTTATGTGCACATGGTATGTTGTTGAAAACAGGCCGTAAACTCCTACCGGTTTTTTTTTTTTTATGAATAAAATAATGATAGCTTGCGAACTCGTTTCAATTCCTCTAAAGCCAATTATTTATCGATCGAATGTTATAATGCATCGTCATCAATTATTTACCGTATACGTAAATAGAGAACACGCGTCTGCAGAAAACGTGTTATGTTATTTTCATTCTTTAAAAATCCATAAGATTGCCCTGTATTTTTTAATTTTTAGGGTCTTAATTTTCAATGATGATATTCCGAGAATTGAGTAACCTTTGTGTGCGGGCGGGAAGCCTCTCGAGTTGACGTCTTCCATGTATATGTCCGCGTCAACTCGATGAGACCGTCTCGTGACAGTGATTTTTTAAGCTTTGATCTTATCTGATTGATTTTGGTATCGCAGTCCACATGCCTTTGTAATTCAAGAGTTGATATTCTGTTACCGTGATGTTTTTAGTCAACAATGCGGGTCGAATGCCACGGGGAGCACGCCGACAGTGGCGTCGTCTGTGGGCGCGGACGGGGCGCCGTCGCTGGCGGAGGCGTGCTCGGACGGCGACGTGGGCACCGTGCGCAAGCTTCTCACGGAGGGCCGCTCCGTGCACGAGACCACAGAGGAGGGCGAATCGCTGCTCTCGCTCGCATGCTCCGCGGGATACTACGAGCTCGCTCAGGTGCTGCTAGCCATGCACGCGAGTGTAGAGGACCGCGGCATCAAGGTAAACAACGCAATTTCCCAACATTACATTTAGTATAGAGAGATGAACAATTTTCTTAATGATAAGTCTCTAATTCTTAAAATTATGAATCATGTATTCAAATTAGGAAGCAGCACTGTTCATCAAAGAACTTGAACTAAAAAGTTATTTTAGTTCATGAGAGATACGCGTGAAAAATATAACCGACTTTGCTGTTGCGCAGTCGGTTAAAAAAATACAGAACGAGACCCTTCACCACTTCCTAGTGTTTCAGCTAGAAAAGTGTCTCAATAAACTCCCCAGCAACACATCTCTGAATTCTTTTTTTTTAGGGCGACTGCACACCCTTGATGGAGGCGGCGAGCGCGGGTCACGTGGACATCGTCCGGCTGCTGATCGCGCACCACGCCGACGTGAACGCCGTGTCGGGCTCCGGCAACACGCCGCTCATGTACGCGTGCGCCGGCGGCCACGAGGAGTGCGTGCGCGCGCTGCTCGAGAGCGGCGCCAATGTTGAAGACCACAACGAGAACGGACATACGCCGCTTATGGAGGTAAAGTATTCATCATCTGCCTAGCCTTTTCCCAACTATATTGAAGTCGGCTTACCAGTCTAACCGGATGCAGTTGAATACCAATATTTTACGTGGAGCAACTTCTTATCTCACGACCACAATCCAGTTACTGGATAACATAATACCTCAAGGGGAGGCAAGACTGTTTGTCAGACTTTCGGGCTTCTGACTCCCACCAGTAACGACTGTCATTCATAGATACCTACCTAGAAACCTACCTTTACCCCTTACCTATCCTGTTTGGTTTATACATTATACATACCTATGTACTCTTTCATCATTCGAAATGAGAACGATTTGAGCAACATGGTACTGAATTGTTGTCGTGGTCAGATCTTAAAATTGATCATTTCATGAAATATAACCTACACCGCTGGTCAAGTCATTATGTGGTCTAGCCAGATCATTGAATACTCAACATTTGACAATATGAACAGTTAAACGCACGACTACTTCATGATGTGGCCAAACATTAGTGATCATATCGTAAAATAGTTAGATTATCCACCGGTAGAGGCGTTGATGTCGCTTTTGTTTTTGTTGTGCATCATGGCGGCGGTATAAAACAAATCAAACAAAGTAGGGTGACCACGCAAAAAACTTGGAAATGGCTCTACGGTCGGACCCGCTCACTTCGCTCGCTTGGCTCGCGCGCGATTGTTCACAATTCTAACCCATTTGGTTGGGGCGCACTTAAAATTAGTTTTAAAAAATTCACGCCGCTTGTGGCACCCCGACGAAATGTTCTCGCTCGCGTGCGGTTGTGACCAACCGCACGCGAGCGAGTGCTACTTTCAAGTTGGTCGCAGTTACTTGGCAATTTTTATGATATACTAGCTTTTGCCCGCGGCTTCGCCCGCGTCGATGTCGCAAAATATCCCACGGGAACGAACTACCGGGATTACATACCTAATAGCCGAGGAAAAGGTCAATGACTCCTACTGCTGCACCCGCGTTGCCGTCAACCATAATTATTTTGCTACGCCTAATTTTGAATCTGTGATATCTTTTAAACTATTTATTTAAATTATATGATGTCAAGCTATATTTTATCGAAATAAATGTCCAATTTAAATAACATATTTTATAGGATAAGAATTCATATAATACCGGTCAAAATATCTTCGGAAATAACAATAAAAAATATTATCAAATTCTGAAAGATAATAATGGTTACTGTGGGTCATCCTTAAAAGATAGACATTATGCCATCGCATACTTTTTTTGTTGAACTTTTTAAGATAAACAATCCCGTAGAACATACATTTTATTTATCTCTCACGGTTTACGCGGCCATCGCCAGTAAAGCTCCCAGTCGACATGATTTTTTCCGACATCTTTCTTCCTTTCCTTTAAAAAAAAACGTTGCCCCATACTAAGAATTTGTTCTGTATTGTGGGTGCGTTTACAAACATTTAGAGAACTCACATACACAAACAGCCAGACCCGGAACAACTACTTATAGGTCATACAAATATTGGTTCCGTGCGGGATCTAAACTCGCGACACGCAACACGCTCAACCATAATCGTCATATTTCAGCCAATTTACACAAAACGGTAATGAATTATACACCAAAACCTTCCTCATGAATTACTCCAACCATTGGTGAAAACCGTTTGAAAATCCGTTCAGTAGTTTTTGAGTTTATCGCGTTCAGACAGACTGACTGACATACGCGGCTGGGGACTTTGTTGTATAATATGTAATAAGGATAAGGATACACCGTCGTAAGGTAAACGTCGACAGAGATTAAACATTAAACTTTTTAAACGATATGGTAAATGTTTGCTGGCCATTTCATGAAACACAACCATTTCATTAAATGATCGAACACTTCATGAAATGATCAATTCTAAGATCTGGCCACGACACTGTAAAGAGCATTGTCGATGGTTGTCGCATAGACATGCATTTCTGTAGTACGTATGAATGCAATCCTTGTAGTGTACTTGTTGTCACCGTCGTCGAACAGCCTAAGGTAGGTAGCGGAGCTGATGGTCCCAAGTGCCGCAATACGAACTTGAATTTAACTTCTATCAAGGTCTATTGGTCACGACTGTAAGCGATCAGTCTGATTGACTGCTGTTACTAGCTCTTCATCAGGGGGATACATGTTTTCTCTCAATTTCGAAGCTATTCTATCTACTAAAAATCTTAATACCTTTGCCTATGGTGTTTGAATAAACTGGATGTAGTACACTTTCGCCCACATACAGCACGCACTATTCGACACTAATCTGAACAATACAATGTATTGACATAGATAACCATTGCATAGTTACATTCCGTATTTATCGCAAATCCAGCTCCAATGAATCATATGTTACATGTTTTGTTTTCACAAAGCTATTTTGTAGATTACACATTATTTGTATGTGATTAGAGAGATAAAGTGTGATTTTACATTTAAACTGCATTCTATCTTAACCGAGAGAATATTGTCTAGAAGAGGTTAATCCCAGTTTGATCGAAATTAAAACTATTCCAGTGTTAATAGGTTTTTAAAGCCAAAATATTGTTCATTTTAATCTTTGTAATTTATTGTTTTTCGCTTAATACATTTTGTATCTATTATCTTATCAGACGCAATATTAAAAGTGCATTCATTTATTTGTAAACAAACTGCGCAATTTTGCATTCGTGGAAGTGTCATTCTTAGTGCCATCAAAATTACAACTTTATCACACCAGTAAAACGATCCTTTTTCCTCAAACCAGGCGGCATCAGCCGGCCACGTGGGCGTTGCCAAGATCTTATTAGAACACGGCGCCGGCATCAACACGCACTCGAACGAGTTTAAGGAGTCAGCCCTCACCCTCGCCTGCTACAAGGGCCATCTGGACATGGTGCGCTTCCTACTAGCGGCCGGCGCCGATAGGGAGCACAAGACCGATGAGATGCACACCGCGCTCATGGAGGCGAGCATGGACGGCCATGTGGAGGTGGCGAGGTTGCTGCTTGATTCTGGGGCGCAGGTTAGTGTGAGCAAGACTTTATTCATTTAATTAACATACAAATAAATAATAATAATAATACCGGCCTATTATTGACCCACTGCAGGGCTAAAGCCTCTTGAAACAATGATCACCACGCTTGCTCAAAACGGTTTGGCGATTTCAGACTCATTTAGTCCTGGTTTGCTTACGATGTGTTCGCTCACCAATGTCAGTTACGTCCAAGATAAACTCAGAAACAGTCACTTCCACATAATAGGCATAATATGCAGGGCAGGGCATGCATGGAAGCTGAGGAAACCGTAGCACACGTGCTCTTTGAAAGCACAGGCGTCACACAGATTAGAACAGAAACCCTTTGGTCACCCAGATCTTTCAGAAGACGATCTGAACAGACCAGGAGATTTAATTAACTTCTGGATGGAGGTGGGCTGGTTGGAATAACCACTTTCGGCCGCCATAGCCCACGCACAATGGTCCATCTGAAGGACTAAATGCGGAAACCAAACCCAATAACATAGAACTCAGAAAGAACATAAAAATAGCGCTATTGTTATTCTTCTATCGAATTGCCATTTTATCAAGACAGACTGATTTGGTGTTGTAGTAGTAGTGTCTATAGCACGTGTCATGTCTGGTTAGCCCAGTATTCCGCCGCTGACTTCTTCTAGACCCATTTTGGGTAAACAATATTGAGGGTTAATACAAATTAAATCTGTACAAAAAGTTAATACGAGAGCATTCGCAGCGTCTCTGAGGCTGGTTAAATCGTGACGCATGGAGGTCCTCGAAATCGTCGTTTTCATTCTCCACTTCACTGATTGGCTATTTCAATTTAAGGACCCTTCAATTCTTCACGAAATCTGTTACATCCGGAACTGTATCTACCTACTACAAGTAACAAGCCTCGTGTCATTTAGACCTGGGGCGGCCGTCTCGACATAGATAGCGATCGCAATACGAATGAATTCGGTCGAAAAGTCTTAATGGCGTCCCTAGACGGTCAAAATTACTTGACAAGAACGAAAAGATCCCGTGCTTGTGAAGCACGTCGCGCGGGTCTAGGGACGCCATTACGACTTTGCGACCGAATTCTGTCGAGATTGCAGGGTCTGAATGTGTTTTTTCGTCTGTTTTTTCTACAAATTCCGGCGACCGGATCTTTAGTATTAATTTTTTTTTCATTATCAACTTCTAGATCAAATATTTAGTTACTTAATCAAAACCTTGTTTGTACAGGTGAACATGCCAACGGACAGTTTCGAATCACCGCTGACGTTGGCGGCGTGCGGCGGCCATGTTGAATTAGCGATGTTGCTACTGGAACGAGGGGCCAACATCGAAGAGGTTAACGATGAAGGTTATACGCCGCTTATGGAGGCCGCTAGAGAAGGTATGAACATAAGTGTGCTGTATATTTTGTGTGTTGGCGAGAGAAATGCTTCAAAACTTAGCTTTTAGCTTTACTTCGCCACATTTTTTTTTGGAATGTGACTAATTTTATTATGGGCAGCGGTTCGCGTCTTTCACATTACTTTCGTTTATCCCCAGTTTTACAAAGCCTAACCATGTCTTTTTTCATAAAACCTGCTAAAATATATTGCATGGCTGTTGTGATTGGAATCGAAAGCAAATAAAGCTTTCAGAAACTTGCAGACAGAGCTGGCGATGATAGGTCAGTTAATCTGCATTCAAAAACAGTTGCCATGACACTCATCATGGCCATTCTATCTCTCCACCACCCTTGTTTGACTGGTAGAGAATGGCTAAGGCATTCAGTCCACGTAGGTATCCTATAGGTCCTTTTTGAATTACACAAAGTTTAATAAATAAACAAATTGTTCCTTCTAAGGTCACGAGGAGATGGTGGCGCTCCTGCTGGGTCAGGGCGCCTCGATCAACGCGCAGACGGAGGAGACTCAAGAGACGGCGCTCACACTGGCGTGCTGCGGCGGCTTCCTCGAGGTCGCCGACTTCCTCATCAAGGCGGGCGCCGATGCCGAGCTCGGCGCCTCCACGCCGCTCATGGAAGCCTCACAGGAGGGACACCTTGAACTTGTGCGGTAAGTACTACAACATCATGTCGGTAAATAGCATCGAAATTAATTGACATTTGTTGTTTTTGAATAATTTATCTCTTCTTATTTTTTATCACGGAAGTGTTCTACTTTTGAATTGATGGTACTTTCTTATTTACTTAATTACTTCGGCCCAATAGGTGACGTAAACATTAATTGCAGTATCAGTGCCATTCATTGTTCATGAAAAGTGCTTAGTGGGTCATAGTCTGGTCAGAAGTTAGGAGAACCTGAACTAAATAGAAAACAACACAAGAGGTCTTAGCTTTCCTTCAGCTTTAATTATAATAAATATGTCCATCCCCATCCAATGGTTGTCTGTAAAAGATCGCTTTTTCTCTTCAATGTTCTATTGTTCTCTTTGTAATGTCTAAAGTAGGTTACATTGTTTCTAAAACGCACTTTTTCTTACAGCTACCTACTAAACGCCGGGGCAGATGTGAACGCCCAGACTCAAACGGGCGACACAGCTCTTACCTACGCGTGTGAGAACGGTCACACGGACGTGGCAGACTTGCTGCTGCGGGCGGGCGCGGAGTTGGAGCACGAGAGCGAGGGCGGCCGGACTCCGCTCATGAAGGCCTGTCGAGCTGGCCATGTGTGCACCGTGCAGTTCCTGGTTGGCAAGGTAAATAAGATGAACCTACCTAATAAACGCGGGCTCAGACGTGCACAGATATTCAAATTATGTCTGAGATTCAGCACTGTTTGAACGTCGAAAGTTCTAACCTCAAAACGCTAAGAACTTTCTAGTGCTTTAGCTGAAAGGAAAAAGTGCTGGAAACTTATGGATATGGAAGCTTACGGGTTTGTTTATGATAGTCAATTATTTTAGCGTAATGTCCTTCTTTCGGACTAAAGGGACACACAGACTAAAAATTACTAAGAAAATATAATCTTTATTTCAATTGCATAAGATTCTTATCAGAATGGCAATAGTCCTGTATCATGCTCGTTTTGAAATACCCTAGTGTCATTGAGATAATGTGGCGGCATCTACAACGCCACATGCGAACTTCGCATCAAAGACCTAACGTCACAAAAATCCTGCTTAGTTTACCGCGCGATCAGCATATATATAATTTCCTAACATCAATCGTCGGGCAGTTGCCCACCAGACATGACACCCGTGAACTCTACACTATGTTCCTCATACCTCTATGATAAAATTGAATTTTCTTGGTTGTTTATACCATTTTGAACATTCTGTTCATTCCCATATTTTTTATGCTGACTATACGAACACATGCATTTCAAACAGGACGACGGACGCTTTTAACTTGCTCGTCTTTTTATATCCTTCTCACATATAAATATAAATTCAACATCTATTATGTAACGAATATTTTGCAACAATATGATTTAATGGAGTTTCTTGCCCGTTCTTCTCCATAGGAACCTACTATGTAGATATATTTAAATGTCTTTGTGCTCAATGTTCAACAATCAAGCTTCAAAATGATACATAACAAACAAAATAATACAGTCAGATCAGGACTAGTCCGCGCGCGACTGCTTGTCACCGCCTGAGGTATGCGAGCGGTGAGACGGGGGAGGTAGACAAAGGTAGCTAACTCAGTCTGCTAATTTTGCCAATGGCGCCCTCCCCCGTCACACGGCTCACATAACTGAGGCGGTGACTAGCAGTCGCGCGTGGACTATAGCTTCACCTTTCTGAATTACTGACTCCATTGACAATTCAAAAGTGCTTTATTTCAATTAAACCAGACCTTTGTAGTATAACACAAAACTTTGTTATGTTCCCACAGGGCGCAGACGTAAACCGCATGACTGCTCTAGGCGACCACACCCCCTTATCGCTCGCCTGCGCAGGCGGCCATGTTGACGTGGTGAAGTTCCTGCTGGCGTGCGACGCGGACCCGTTCCGCAAGCTGAAGGACAACTCCACCATGCTTATTGAGGCGGCTAAGGGAGGCCACACGGCCGTCGTGCAGCTGTTACTCGATTATCCGCACTCGGTCATGCTGCCTAGAGGTACGTTGTTTTGAGGAGATGATTGATGGTTGAATAGGTTGTGGTTCACAAACTGAAGGATAACTCCACCATGCTCTTCGATGTTGCGTTGCTAGGTTACCCGCACTCGGTTATGCTAACCACTATTACCAGAAATCACTAAATGTATTAAGCGGTAAATTCATTTATCAATATTTTGAAGATGACATGGACAGAATGACGTTTTAAATATGTTTATTAGCTTAAACTTCAACTTTAAAGCTGCTAATGAGTTGTGGATTACACAATTAAACTTATCTGTTTTTGTGGTTTAATAGGGAATTAGGATCGAGTGTGCTGGACTTAACAGATTTTTGATAACATTCTATTGTGAGTGGTTCTATTATGATATGTTGTTCAAATAAGTCAGTTAATAAATGAAATGCGAGACGAACGTAACAGTGTCTGAGAACTAGTCAACAAATCCATTCCGTAAACCTTTTCAGATAGTTCACATGTATAACAGGGCGAATTCTAATCTATATTTGTACTCAGGTAACGCAGCAGCAGCAGAGGAGAGCAGTGGGCTGAGCGCGGCGCAGGCGGCGGCGCTGGGGCTGGCGCACGCGGCGGCGCCGGGCGGCGCGGCGGGCGGCGCGGCGGGCGCGCGCGCGCTGCTGCCGGCGCACGCGCACGCGCACCCCGCGCTGCACCACCCGCCGCACCACCACCCGCCGCAGGACCTGCCCACCAAGTTCTCCAAGGTCTACCTCGACGGTATGTACACATACACTTCTGCCCGCATACCGTGAATATAGAAAGAAAAAAAAAAAATATTCGATCCAGGCGAAGGCAAACAAAACACAAAAAAATAAATAATGAAACAGTACTTTGTGCCTGACGGCCGTCCTGAATAGGCCCAGTCCAGCATAAATGCCAAACGGTTTTCAACTAATATGAACAAAAGTATTAAACAATAGTATGAATATAACTTGTAAAATCAATATTACTATACTTGAAATTCTCTTCCTCACAGACCTATCACATAACTATTCCCATAGTACGTTATTTCTTTTATCCACTTAAAAAAATCTGCCCTGAGATGAATACGCGGAAACGTATCTCTGAGAATTCACAGAGGTTGTAGATTTTTTTTTCGATTCCCGTCGAGAGGCCCTAATGTGAGATTCTTTTAACCACGTCGACTTTACGCATCGACCGCGTGGCAGCCGGTGAAAGGCCAATCGCAGCGCCGTACGCGGTCGATGCGTATAGTCGAGATGGTTCAAAGAAACTCACACTAGGGGCTCTGCGCATTGAACACGAACGATCTTGTAATCTTAAAGTAAAAAACAACCAGTAAAAATATGGTGTTTGATTACTACGAAAAGAGTCACTCCTTAACCTCGGGCTCGCACAAGGCTTGTTTTTATATACTGTTGTTTTTATTTATTTTTCTATGATTGTATTTAAATATTTAGTCTCTGTTCTTCCCGTGAGAGTCCCATTAAATAACTTTAGTGCCTTTTCCTTTGTTATTGATCCATGTCGTAACTCCCCGCAGAGCGCGGCGTGGCGGGCCGCAAGAAGGCGGGCGGCGCGGTGTCGGCGGGCCCGGCGTGCGCGCCGGACGCCAACAAGCACAAGTGCACGCGCAAGCAGCGCGTCGCGCCGCCGCACTCCGACCACCACCTGCCGCCGCCGCCCGACATACTCGACGACAACGTACGTACCGCCACGACCACGATACTACACAAACACGAGTATAACGCTTGGAACTTCAAAATGCTTGCTAAGGCCCGGTTTTCAGCAAATGGGAGGGATGTCTTGAACAACCAATAAGTTAACGTTATTTCACATAACTTCTCTTAGGCACCGGTCCCACCGCTGACGAGGAAACGAATTTTTCACAAGAAACGTACAATAGATGTAGGACCCGTGCTCTATATATCTATCTACAAATATTAATAGTTGATCGCTGACTGCTCACACTGCCGGCGGGAATTCTTTCTGTGTGCAATTGTACGTTTCTTGAGCGACAAAATAGTCGACAGCTATAGTTTGACTGGGACCGCTATTCCACGCCTTATGAATGCGCGGCGGGGGGGGGGGGCGTTGACGTTGACAAACTATAGTCACTTCCTTGTCGGCGGTGTGAACAGGTGCCTTAGAGCAGTTACAGTATTTTGTTTTGTTTGTAAAAGATCCGTTTTATACGCTTGTAAACGAGCGCTTATATCACACTCACATCTCGTACATGCGTTTATAAGCTCGTATGATATTGGTTGAACCACCGGTATAAAGGCATGTTCGTTGCAGCGCTTGTTATACTCATAGCGTATGTAACAACACGCCTATAGGTTCATAACCGCCCCTAACTACAACACAATAACCTATTGATTGTTTACGAGACTTCTCTCAACTTTGATAAAAAAACCGGGCTTTATACACGGCAGACTGCAATGCGACACCAACACATTTAATAAACTAACCCCTTGTCCACCATCCAACGGTTGTCACACTGCAACCTGTCGACAAAATTGAAAGCACAATAATTCACGCTGACCCCAATGAACAAGAATTAAACAAAAAGATAACTTGTTAGCGAGAAAATGTGCCATAACACATTGCAAGTTTACTAACTCCATACATCAAGCACGTATGCTGTTTTCCCACAGCCAATTACTGACTTACCTACAATGACACCCGCGATTGATTTGTATGGAATTGTACGACTTATATATTTCAGTACAAATAGGTATTGGTAATATTGGTATTTTTACTTCTCGATTCAACGTGAATTATTGCTTATACTGCAAATAATTATCAAATATACTCGATTATAATTATTATTGTGTAGCTCGTAAACTTGAGTACAATTGCTAAATAACATAACTAACATTTCCCGATGTTTTGATCACTTTATAATCGCCACAAGAAGTCATCATACACATAGCATAAACCTACGCCTACCCATGGGAGCAGGCAGAAACTACAGAAAAAAATCTCTGAAGCCTTATAGTACAAGTTCCTACGTTGTAAACAGGCTCTGTAATTACTATGAAAGTATGAATGTTATAAAGAGTTTAAAACGTCCAAACATAACTTACTTTGATAACAAATTAGGGACGATTGGCAAATAGCTTCAACCCCCCACAGTTCATTCAGAATCTAAAAATGTTAGGAACGTGTTCAGAAGTATATTGTGATTGTTTCATGTAACTAAGAAAGTACTAAAATGTATTGTTAATTTTCCTGAACATACAAAAATCTATTTGGATTATAATTTGAACATATTCTAGAATGAGATACCCAAGTTATGCATTAAGCTCAACATGCACATACCCAATCCATATAATACAAGGAATTAAAATGTATACAAGCCTGCCGTACTGCCGTCCCGACCCGCGCCCGACACGCAGCCGCCTTGTGTGTGTTGAGCTTTATGATGTATTCTCAAATAAAGTATATTTTATATTCACTTTCATTCTAAGTAATATCATTCTAGAATACGTGTCTGGCTGTCATTGTTAGGTTGCGGGCACGAAGCCAGTGGCGAGAAGCGATGGCTGAGAGGGGCGGTGGCGATGGAACAATTTTGTACCGTCGCCACCGCACTCGGCCATCGTTCCTCGCGGCTAGTTTCGTGGCCGCAGCCTTGGTCCTATAAGGGATCTCGCGCACTAAACGGCCACGACCAGTGGTCTGAACTGTAGAAGCCGATACGAATCGCGCACTTGGTCGCAACGGCCAGCTAGCCGCACACTGGCCGGAGTCGTGGCGGTCTAGTACGCGAGATCCCTAATAAGAGTTGCCCGCGTCACGGTAAACTTCTGAATGCTTGGTGACAGGGCTTTACAAAACCTTACGCTAGTTGCATAACTAAAGTTTATTTTGATTATCTTTTAGTTACTTTTTTTTTAAACCTATGTTCAATTAATATTGTACAATGTTTCAAAAAAGCTTTTTGAGTAAAAAAAACCTTTCTTTCAAGATACAAAAACGAACTTTCTTTATCAGGCTATTCTTTAGTACCGCTTGCTTTTCAAAATCTATCCCGGGTACTGGCTTAATTTCATCAATATTAACCAATTTCTTCGTAAACTAATTTCGGGAACACCGCGGCAACCCCGCCGGAGCTATGCAGCTAGTGTATTTGATATTACTCCTATATTCATAAACAAAAAGTAAACTGTTTTATAAAGAAGTTTCCTTAACTATTATTGATATGTGCAATGTTTATGAATATAGGACATAATCCTTTATACATTTGTGTGGGTTATTAACCTTACATCGTAAAGCTTGCTCCTATATGCCTCTCATTTGTATTAAATCTTCCAAATTAACCATTGCGCCCCCACCTAATGTATAATATTGATACATATGTATATTGTTGGCTTAATATCACGATTCTATCATTTCATTTCTATTTGCTTGCTTCCCACGGTGTAGATTTGCCACCACGCCATGGCTAAGGTATCACTCCCGCCGGGGTTTACGTGGAAGGATGTTAACAAGAAAGTTAAAATTAAATGCCAGATTAAAAATAAATGCAACGTGAGTCACACTATAATTACATTCACTAACCTAACTCAAGTAAATTGTGTATAGCGGCGTCGCACACGTAGACCTGACTAACGTTATGAGCGTAAGAGTAAGAACTGACTGCGCGGTTCTTGGACGTCCCCAACTAAATATAAATATGACGGTAGTTGTGAACCGAATTGACAGTTTCGTTGTACACTTGGTGGCCGGAACCGCTGGGTGAGTTCACTCTTTCGGTGGCGTTAGTAGCGGCCAGACGTAGCACGTAGTGCGGCGCCGCGCGACCACGACTGACGTTACTTTGTTACAGCGGGACCCGCGGGACTGCCTCCCTGAAGCCGATCGCAGCCTGCTCGATTTGCCCGACCCCGCAGGTATGTACCACACACATTCTTTATAGTTTGCAGTATGCAACGGTGCGGGGACGCTGTTACAGGGACTTTTGAGATAATATTGCAAATTAACATTTCTCGCCACGCTTTCAGCGAGAACCCAACCCATGGATTAAAATAAATCTTAGGATTTGAAGACTCAAATCCTAGTACAGTTGTCCTACCTGAACAGCAATTCCGCAATGTTGCATACTGTTGTAAGAGCTGGTTTAAATAAAACGGATGAAAAACTGTTGTTTAAATTAGCGGATTTAAGGATCTAACGAGTGTTAAGTATAAGTAATCATGAAGTATAACGGTGACGTTGTATGTGAAGGTCCGCCGACGCTCGCCACGTCGGCGCTGCACGCCTTGGACCTACAGTTCTGCGCTCAAGGCAAGTCCGAACGACACACGTCACCCTTACAGCATTGTATTTATGTTTGGCTTCATGCATTCCGTTTCTCATCGTTAGGGCGCAAGCAGACACGGCAGCTAAGGGTGACATCAAGTTAACACGCACAGAACAGCATTTTCCTGTATCTCTATCCCTTTCTGTCATTCCGAAGTGCAATTTGCTAGAGCGAGTTATATTCGCACGTAAAAGCGTTAGTGCGGATGCTTGCGAATGCCGCCTCCAAGTGACAAGGAGATAGAGAAACAGAAAAATGCTGATCCGAGCGTGGAAATATGATTTCACTCTAAACGTCCTTGTTGCTCGCATACTCAAAGCTCTCGAGTACATACAGCATATACCTAAACGTTTGTGTATGCGAGTGCTTCGAGCCACATATTAATCCATCATAATTGTAAACCATTCAATAACCCCCATCCTTTCTTCTGTGTATGTAAATACGTTGCTAATCATTCCAATATTTGTTCCGTTAATTGTTTTTGTTGAATTCAATTTTTATATCTGTCCCATCACGGGTCCTATTTGAGTTTACCACGAGTTTTAGACATTGCCTAATTCACATAATAGAAGTGTTAACATTCACCAAATTGCTAAACACAGTTAACCTATACTAAACTACTATAGTCTATCGGTTTAGGCTGCGGCCAAGAACAATCATTATCCTGCTTGTTCTTGGAGTTAATGACAGCACATCGCTAATATTCTTGAAGAGCCAATTCTTCAATCGTCAGATAACTCTCTGGAGCATAAACATGGCGATTTAACAGCTTTTGTATAGAAAATATGACAAAATGTCCTATTTATTGTTCAAATAAAAGTCTACTGACGATATAAAAATCAAACCTAAACAAAATATTGATCAGGTAAGTGGTCTTAGTTTATTTGTGCAATATGTCCACTAATATTCCCAAACAGTGTTTTAACAGAAGCTTTTACGATGTAGGTGTGACGACCATCCACCCGCCGACTACACCACCGTACCCGCCTCCGCAGCAACTATTCCCAGTGCAGCAACTAGCTACCAACCTTAACCAGGTACGTTATTGTTTTGTAATGTGTATTGGGATATAGTTAGATTAAACGTCATTCTAAAACTAGGTAACTGATATTAAATGCTCGTAACTTTGTGTCTGCTTAGGTACTAAATCCGTTAAGCCGTTATGGTGAGGTGTAGTTTTAAAGGTCCACGACATAGAATCCAAACGATCAGTTGAATACCTGAATTCCATTTTGAACTCCAGATTTTTTTAGCTACTGTCAGTTTAACAAAAAATATCGGGCTATTCTTGAAATCGAATCTTTCCGTTTAGTACAAATGGACGAAAGCTACTAACTCCATAAGTACTAACCGCGTTAAACATTATAGAACTCTCCGATACAAGAGCGTCCGCGCGCGAAGGTCTCACGTAAATGCTCCAAGTACGGTTGCAAGTTCCTTCTGCTCGACGCGTTGCAACGGCTCGGCCAGCACATTAGTGAAGTGGGTGCCGTCGCGGTAATCTTCGCGAGTTGTTTATAACATTAGAGAATCCTTAATATTGTACTAAGCACTATCCATAGTGACTGTATTTATTATAGCAGTTCTAGCTCCATTTACAACGTAAATCAGTGTATTGTTGAGTCGTTATTAGAATCGAAAAGCCAAGTATATTGTTGCCATGTACGTCTAGAATATGTTTATGATCATCATTATAATAATTTGCTGTACAAAAAGTATGTTTATAGAACCCAATGATATTATAATTAAAAAGACGTAGATCTATAGGTTAGGTTACCTACCCATCATTCTATATTCAAAAACGGCACAATGTTGCACTATTAGATGATACGTGGAAGTAGGACGGCATGTCGTAATTATCGGGAGCGAAAAAGGGACAAGACGAAGAAAATGTGGCTAATTGGCCAGATTTTGACGTGTCACTTGTCAAGCGTGTATAACCTTTCTACCTCTTTTTACTTGCAATATCATCTAATAACCATCATCTGTATCTACACAAACTTATTTTCTCCATATTTTACAGCACCAACTGCAGGAATTGCAGCAACAGCAATTCCAGCAGCTAGCGGCTCAGCAGCAGCAGCAACAGCAGCAGCAACAAAAGAAGCAGCAGCAACAACAACAACAGCTATATGTGCAGGAGTTGCAGCAGAGGCCTGAAGCGTTTGCGGCACAGGTGAGATTTACGTTTCACCATCCACTTTTATTAGTTTTGAGATTTGTTTTTTTTTTCAATGAAGGAGCAACCTTATTCTCAAAGGTAAATAATGGTAATAATGTTGGCTTTTAAGGTTTATTCACACATATCAGGAACGTGGCACGGCCGTGACTCACACAGGGCCCGAACATGGACGTGGGTGAACAAGTTCATATTAAATGTACACACTGATATTTTTTTGAGCTGACGGAGCACGTCCCTGATATGTGTAGATAAATCTTTACATTTCAAAACAATCCGAATATATTTTTTTAATATTGGCCTGCGCTCCTTTGCGGTGTGCTTTCATTTTTAACGCGGACCGTTGACGGCCTAAAACGAACATTTAGGTTCGCGGCAAAGCAGTGTGTTGTAATGAGTTCGTGTTATTCGCTGGGCAGTTGGTAGACGCGCAGGCGGGCGATGACGTGGGCGGAGCGGGCGCGGGCGGCGGCGTGGAGGCGCGCGAGCTGGGCGCGGTGCTGGCCTACCTGCAGAGAGAGGTGCCCTCGCTCGTCGCGCTGCCGCCCAACGAACTGCGCTCGCTTGTGCTGCAGGTAACGTAGCGACACAACGCTCAGGACGGGTGATTGGGATGTATGGAAGGAGATTAGATATACTGTGCCTACCCCAATTAAATTGACATAATTCCTCATCACACAGACATTCCATTAGGATTTATTGTATGCTAAAAACCCGCTGAAATAAGTTTTGTTACGACTCGTTTTTTTTTTTTTTCTTTCCAAACTGCAATTGAATTTATCCTTTTAGATTTTAACACACAACATTTTTACATACTGCCACGTTAGTTCTCAGGTGTAACAGACTTAACATTCTTACGACTGTTGATTAAAGATTCCATTTAATGCTACAAATGCGTAAAAATCCTCTAATGTCACAGTCCATTTAGACACCAGAATTATGATACATGCACACATCTCTAAACATATTAACGGTGAATAGATTCGCAAGTGTCATGCGATTTATTCTCTGAATGATG
Source organism: Xanthia icteritia (assembly GCA_949128155.2). Lineage (NCBI taxonomy): Eukaryota > Metazoa > Arthropoda > Insecta > Lepidoptera > Noctuidae > Xanthia > Xanthia icteritia. Next base: position 4,289,148 of record OX421942.2, on the reverse strand, counting down.
CGGGCACGGCGCAGGTGATGCAGCAGAAGTCGCACGAGATCCTGTCGTCCAAGTGCGCCGAGGAGGGCGGCGAGGGCGCGGAGGGCGAGGGCCACGAGCGACACGCGCGCCGCCTGCTGGAGGAGGCGCTCACGGCCGACTGGCCGCGCCAGGACCACCACCACCACCACCACCACCATCACCACCATGTGGATGTCACGGTAACAATACTCACTTTACAATCATCTTGAAATAAATAAAACTAATTTGTCTCGAGTGGTTCTCTCTTAAAAGTGCTGTCCTAACAGAAAACGATCATCGTGCGAATACGCGATCGTCGCGATCATTTGTTCGGCAGACCCGAACCGCTCGAATTCCCTCTAATAGTTACGAGACGCTCAACTCTCTAAATCACAGTTATTTCTTACAAGCTTGATTGTAAACGGAAAGCAGGAGAACGTTTATAACAGTTTGTTCATGAAAAGTTTTTATTCTTACCAAGATGACATTTTACTGAAAGCTCTATTTTATTCTCAGTCCAGCAACGGATGTCAGTTCCGGGTTCGTCCATCTTCGCCTTCCGGGAACCTGGAGAGTGGTATCATCCTGACGCGCGCCGACAACGACATCCTGACGCTACCGCAGGCGGCTTCTCAACCGCCGCCGCAGCAGCAACCCCAGCCTGATCTCCAGCCACACTTCGCACTGCCACCACCCACGCTGCCCTATGAAGATTATAGGTAAGCTACATTAAATTTTAAAAAATATTGTCTTAGCTAGTAGGATATTCCAAGGACATTTATTTTTTAAAATTTTGGCTTACTTTTGAGGGGTCATTTGCTCAATATTTTATTTTTTTAAATATGAGGTTGGATTGTAGAATGAGAATGGGATTGTTTTTGAAATTATAACCGGAGAGTGGTCATCCTTGTACATTTCATAAAACGAAGTCTCCCACCGCGTCTGTCTGTCTGTCTGAACGCGATAAATTAAAAAACTACCGAACGGATTTTCAAACGGTTTTCACCAATGGACGGAGTGATTCGTGGGAAAGGTTTTTTGATGCATAATAATTCATTAAGATTTTGTGTAAATTGGCTGAAATATGATGATTATTGTTGAAGATGTCGGAAAAAATCATGCCGACTGGGAGCTTTACTAGCGTGCGCCGCGTAAACCGTGAGAGATAAATAAAATTTATGTTCTCCATGATTGTACATCTTAAAAAGTTCGACAAAAATGTTCCCGATGGCATAATTATGTCTTAACTTCTAAGGATGACTCACAATAACCATTTTTATCTTTCAGAATTTGATAAAAGATTTCATTATTATTTCCGAAGGTATTTTGAGCGGTATTATATTTATCCTTATCCAATCAAAAATGTTATTTCAATTGGGAATTTAATTTAGATAAAATTTAACTTGACAGGCATTTAATTCAGACAAAGTATGCCTTGACATCATATCATTAAAATGAATACTGTAAAAGATATAACAGATTCAAAATTACGCGTAACAAAATAATTGTGGTTGAAGGCAACGCGGGTGCAGCGGTAGGAGTCATGACCTTTTCCTCGGTTATCTGTAATCTCTGTAGTAAGTTACCGTGGCATATTTTCCGACATCCACGTGGGCGAAGCCGCGGGCGGCTAGTGTAAAATAAATGCACATAGTTTATTTCGTCGTTCTTGACAAACCTACGAATAACCTGGCTGCTAATTGAGTTTGAAAAAATAACAGAAATTTGAAGCAGAACAGGACATAAAACCGGCACACGTAATTGTTGGTTGTTCCAAATAAAATAATCATACCGTGTACTTGTTCAGGTCGGCGACGTTCGCGCCCCCGCACACGGGCGGGCCGCCCATCACGCAGCTGCAGCACGTGCCGCAGCACGCGCCGCAGCCGCAGCCACAACCACAACCGCAGCCGCACTCCAAGCGCGACCAGCCGCATCATCACAATAATGCCTCCGTCGCCGCTAAGAAGAAGGTAACTATTCTAGCCGCTAACTTAGCGGTATCGGTATCGGTTCAAATGAACAATATGTCCGAATGAATCATATTACTATCCAAAAACACGTTACGAAGAGGCTCAAACCAATCAAGTATAGCTAGTAACATGTCGGGATGTGTGTGGCCAGGGTCGCTTCGCGGGCACGGGGCGCGGCTGCCGCGCGGGCGAGGCGTACGGCACGGCCACGCCGCCCGCGCCCGCGCCGGCCGCCTACTGCGCCATGGACGTGGACGGCGAGACCGACTCCAACCACGACACGGCGCTCACGCTGGCCTGCGCCGGCGGCCACGAGGACCTGGTGGAGCTGTTGCTGAGTCGCGGCGCCGATATCGAGCATCGGGATAAGAAGGTACAGCTTACTTTTCTAATTCACACTTGTGAATTTGAAAAAATAACTGTTATAACTATTTAAAAATTATTTGTATGGAATGAAATTAAGCACTATGCAAAAAAAACTCGCCGTATGCAAAACCCTCCTATCTCCTTTTTGTTTTTATTTCTGTAAAAAAATTGTGATTAAGAAATTAAGCTCTAAATATAATTTTCTACTTGATTTTTGTTATTCGTCCTATTTGTAACTCAAAATTCGGACTGGCAGATCTTTTTGCCTTCCTATTCCCTTCATACGAAATTAACCGGCACCTCCTCCACAGGGTTTCACCCCGCTAATCCTAGCGGCAACAGCCGGCCACGAGAAGATCGTCGAAATCCTCCTCAACCACGGCGCGGACATCGAGGCGCAGTCCGAGCGCACGAAGGACACGCCCTTGTCGCTCGCCTGCAGCGGCGGCCGCTACGAGGTCGTCGAGCTCATCCTGAGTCGCGGCGCGAACAAGGAACACCGCAATGTGTCCGACTACACCCCTCTCTCGTTAGCCGCCAGTGGCGGCTACGTTAATATCATCAGATTGCTGCTCACGCATCAGGTATGTATCAATATTTATTACAAATTTAAGCACAAGTAAAAAAGATACTGTACAAGGGCAGACTTATTGCCTGAGGCATTTTCTACCAGGCAACCTTAAGTTGACGCAGAGACAAAACGACAAAAGATAGATAGCTAATTCTAAAATACAAGAATAAATACGATTCCCAGGTCGGGTAAAGTGTTATTGGGTTTTACCATTCGAAATTTCTCAGTAGCAGCCCGGAGTCTGGATTTATACCTGGTTGATGACAATAGGCTCGCCCCCTATTACATGGGACTTAAGCATAACTAGCGAAATGTGACTTTACTATAGGTACATCTCTGCCTAACCTTACGGGTAATACAGGCGTGATGTTATGAAGTATAAATACTTTTACATACACGTGAAGTATTTGGGACTCGTCGAGCTTCATTATGTCGGCGCTTTTCTGTATGGCTGTCACTGTAGATTCTGGTTAAAAATATTTGCAGTCATTTAGAAAGTAGCAAATCCCTAGAAGAAGTTAGTGTCTATTTACTATGCTCTCGTAGCGAATCAAACTTGATATTATTGAAATATTTGCTAATATTGTAATTTCCTCCAGGCTGAAATCAACTCCCGCACCGGTTCAAAGCTAGGCATTTCCCCCCTCATGCTGGCGGCTATGAACGGGCACACCGCGGCCGTGCGCTTGTTGTTAGACTGTGGATCTGACATCAACGCGCAGATCGAGACCAACCGCAATACTGCGCTCACCCTTGCCTGCTTCCAAGGTAAGAAACACTACTGTGTGATTACCAAGCTTATAAACGTTTGTTATTCTCGGGATAATCATGAATAAAATTAAAACAAATATCACGTTAAATGGATGAGTTATAAGTAGAGATCGGATATTCGGATGCATATTTATCTAAAGTTGAGGTGTTTGCTATTATGGAAAGCATTTTTGTATCCAAAAGAATCACGGGATTCCGGGATCGACAAATTTAGAGTTCTGATTATAAAATCAAGTGTATATTTACTTACGTTCAGGTGTTTGGTATATGGAATGCTTTTTTGTATCGTTCGTAAAAATCTCGCGATTCCGGAATTGATAAATTTTAATTATAGAAATGCTAGCTTATGTTGTAAAGTAGGTTGCCAAATTGGCATAGCACATAGCAACAAACATCTCGGTGCCTTGACTTTCGTTAAAAAATGTTTGCAGTAGGTATATAAATTTTAATGTTATTACCAAAACCCAGAAACAACCTTCATAAGAGGGCTGATAAGTCGTTTCCATACCAGTATCCGATTAGTTGTGCATTCCCGAATTTTTTTGAATTCCGGGATTTATATTAAGAAACCACTTCCATAATTTCAATAAAGTTTAGGTAAATATGCATCCGAATATCCGATCTCTATAATTAAATTGAATAAGTGCTCTAACGCACAAACTTAAAGACATAGGGCAAGCACCAAAACGTTCTTCGGAACAAAATGCATAAAAGAAGCAGACATTTATGTACTCCTCATCAGCATCTCTCGGACGTCCTACTGACATGCCCCCCTCCACAGGTCGACACGAAGTGGTAAGCCTGCTACTGGACCGCAAGGCGAACGTGGAGCACCGCGCCAAGACCGGGCTCACGCCGCTCATGGAGGCGGCCAGCGGCGGCTACGTGGAGGTGGGCCGCGTGCTGCTGGACAAGGGCGCCGACGTCAACGCGCCGCCCGTGCCGTCCTCGCGCGACACGGCGCTCACCATCGCGGCCGACAAGGGCCACACCAAGTTCGTGGAGCTGCTGCTGCAGAGGTCCGTGCCCGGCATTCGTTCGGAAGACCGATTCCAGCTAAATTCATAAATCCAATGCTCATATAAAAAAATGTTATAGATATCCTAGCGATTTGATTTTGTCACGTGATGATAGTTTTGCGTAAGTTATACGGTTTAGTACGTGTACGAACGGAGCATGTAGATTGACTCACCCGAAACCCATTCATAAAGACGAAATAATAAAAATATTTTTTCTCTTCTTTTTAAAAGCTTTTTGTCCTTTCAGGCGAGCGGCAGTGGAAGTAAAAAACAAGAAAGGCAACTCTCCCCTCTGGCTGGCGGCAAACGGCGGACACCTCGCAGTAGTCGAGATGTTGTACGCGGCGGGCGCCGACATCGACTCACAGGACAATAGAAAAGTACGTACAAATATATATCTTACTGTATCAGTAGAGCGCGGCCGGGACCCTGCTAAACGAAGACCACGTGCTAAGTAACCAAAATGTTTAAATTTTAGGTATCATGCCTAATGGCTGCCTTCCGTAAGGGCCACACTAAAGTGGTCAAATGGATGGTCGGCGTAGTTACGCAGTTCCCTTCAGACCAGGAGATGACAAGGTAAGCACTTCAAGATAACATGTGTCAATATTTTTATTCATTTATTGCACAATTAACGATTCCCACCTTATTGAGTGCAAACACACCGCGGTTAATCGAGGATTTATCGTGACACGATTGGAGGCGACGGTCGACGTCGATCGACCGCGGTCTGGTTACCATATCTTCTGGTGGTTCTGCATCAAGAATTACCTAAACCTAATATGAGCATATTTGCAGGTACATTTGTACAATCTCGGACAAGGACCTACTAGAAAAATGTCAAGAATGCGTGCGCGTGATTCGCGCGGCTAAAGAGACGCAGGCGGCGCGCGCCAATCAGAACGCGACCATACTGCTGGAGGAGCTGGACGCCGAGCGGTGTCGCGAGGAGTCGCGCCGACAGGCCGCTGCGAGAAGGCGCGAGAGGAAGAAGAAGAAGAAGTTGGAAAAGAAGGTAATACAATAGACACGACTTACTAACATTCATTTTCATCCTGCTGAAGTCTAATTAGAATCAAAATAAATACATTGATTTGACTTGGAACATGAAAATATCTTCTCCTAAAATACCATGCCAAGTCCATTCATTATCAATATCCTACTCCATATATCCCAATTTATCGGGGGTTGTCGTAGCAGGGTTGTCATCTACCATTAGCCTTTATCTCAGTAGTCATCAAGCCATTATCATCTTTCACACAATCCATCCATAATTTCTTTAGTCTACCCCTTCCCTTCTCCACCCAGAATCATTTCACGACACGCTCCTCATTCCTCCACATCACATGGTCATACCAAGTCCAGTCCAATGAAAGGGCAGCATTACACAATCCGTCAGTCTTGCCTGCAGGAGGAGCGGCGCAAGCTGCAGGCCGAGAACGACAAGAACTCGATATACTGCGACAAGGCGCTCGGGGAGTGCTCGGAGGGCGGTGAGCCTGACGACGAGCCCGTGCCCAAGGAGGAGGGCGACTCCGGGATCGATGCTAACTCGCAGGTATGCCATAAAGTAAATGATTACTCATTATTAATTCCTTTATTTAATATATATTCATATAATTTACATTTATTAATATTATTATTTAAAAAAAAAAAAGTATCTCACCGGTATCGGGAACAGGGTCCAAGCTACCGGTGGTCAGGGCTCCTGAGAGAGGAATCTCCTAACGATACGTGATAAGTGCATGAGATCCCTAAATGGTACTGTTCTCTGTATTCCTGTACCTTTCCATCTAGTCGAATTATTTCTTCAGACTAAATATACTTTTCCTAAACAGCTTAGCTCGAGTAGCTAAGCAGCTTATGCTCGAAAAAAACCTAGAATACTTTTATATCCTGATCAGTTAAAAGGGAGACGAACCACGCTCGCAACTGTCGAAAGTCGAGACACGTGCGAAGTTCGTTAGAAATATTGCTATCTCTGTTTGACAAAAGATAACGAGCGGGGGACACGGTACGGAGCCGTGTGTGTGTATGAGTGGGTAGATATCTATTAATAGCTGCCTACTTGCCATTCATTCATAACGAGTCGACGGCATTTATATTTATTAAGTAATTAGGTATGTTCAATATTTGCTTTATTTTTGTTGACTACTTAGGGGAATCGTTAGTAAATATACAGACTATTTAGTAATGCGTTTTTTGGAAGTATCTTTACCATGCCGATATTTCAACATGTTAGGTTATCTCGAGATCTAGGCCTTGTAGAGAAAATTTTGTAGACAGGTACGTCATATAAATAAGGTATGTACCTACCTTATTTTTTTAACCGACGGAAAAAAAGGATAGACAAATATTCCAATAATTTATATTTACCCGATGTCCGTAAATTCAGATAAATAACAACGTTCCGAGCTTAGAATAATAAACAAAGATTTTGAGTACCCATTTATTTTGTTATGTTCTTACTTCAGAGATTTTGATATATCCATCATTTAAAAACTATCAGTCGAAACGTGATAAAGTTGTGTATCATATATTATCGACCGCATTCAAATGAAAAAAAAATACAATTATGGTGATCAGAATCACGCCTGTATGCCAAGGGTTAGGCAGAGGCCTCCCTATAGTACACCCACATTTCGTCAGTTATGTTTTAGTCACATGTAATAGGGGGCGAGCTTATTGCCATCAACCGGGCACAAATCCAGGCTCCAGGCTGCTACTGAGAAATTCCAGATGGAAAATCCCAATAACACAGCCCGACCCGGTAATCGAACCCAGGACCTCATGCTCAGCAGTAGTGCTTTCGACCACTAGACCAACGAGGCAGTCAAACCAAATCGTAAATAAATATATCCAAGTCCACACAAGATTTATATATATTTACTAGCTTTACCCGGCCCGGCTTCGTAGTACTTATACCTACCCTACCAAACTACTCTACCTACCCTACCCTACCTACCCTACCTACCCTACCTACCCTACCTACCCTACCTACCCTACCTACCCTACCTACCCTACCTACGCTACCTACGCTACCTACCCTACCTACTATAAACCTCACGGAGCCCGAGACCTTTCCAACGAATGCAAAACCGTGGAAATCGGTTCGTGCGTTCTGGAGTTATAGCGTCAGGAAGGAAAACCCGACTTATTTTTATATATATTTATTTACGATTTTTTTGTAAGAGTGTAGATTACTCGATACCAAATCACAAGACAAACCTGAATTCCTGAACACTGCAGCTACCCGATATCTGGAGTCCATTGCCACTACCAAACTTTTCTTTTTATTAATAAGTTTATTCTCAATTCTATATAATTTTGTCTTCTTTTATGTAATTTTGTTTAATTTCAAATAACTTTGTGTAGTTTATGAATTTAACCTAATTTTATGATTGTATGTACTAGTATTGACCGATAACTTGTATGTGTGGTGCAAACTGTAAGTATAATTTGGTTATTAATAAAAAAAACGAAAACGTGTGCGCCGGGAACGAAGTTATTTTTCACGTATAATTTAAAACAAAAACAAAATTGGCGCACCCGCCATTTTGGATTTAAATTTTAACGTCACTATTGGCTTTAGCACCCTAAAAAACCATGAAAACGATACCCATGATGTAAAACTTGAAAATTTTCGCGGCCGCCATCTTAGATTTACATTTTAACCACATTAACACTTTCTCAGAGAAAAGCCGCATATAACGCTTTTTTTTTCGTTACGTGACGATTTCTACCAATTTACTCCGATTCCAATAAAATAAAATAGGTCAATAGTCTCACAAATATTACAATACAATTTATAATAAATAAGTACGCACGTACAGCACACTAAAATACCTATTCGTCTAATACTGAAAAAAAAAACCCCGAACGAACTCCAACCAAGCGTTGCGCTAGTGTGAGTGCTTGTCGGAGCGATATTCACCTACAGTGAGTAGTACGACCACCATATTGCTTGACGCGGTAGCACTACTAGCATCGAAAATGTATGATAAATTTCGATGTGTTCCGTAATACCAAAAATTATGAATGAAAACTTGATGCTTTTCCATTTTTTTTTTCGATAGTTTGCATCTTGATAATATAAGCTATGCTTCTGCCGAAACAATATTACAAATATTGTTGTTAATAATACAGAAAAAACAAAATGAAAACGTCATTTACGCTGTATAAATGTGCGAAATTCAATTCGCTTAAACTTCATTTAGGGAAGTTTTTTGGAAAAAAAAGATGTATGTACAAGCCTAGACAAATACTGTCTAAAACCGAATATCTACATAAAATGGTAGAAATATGCTCAAATTGCAAATGATTTAGGTATTACGTTTGTATGGACAATTCAACGGTCGCCACGTTCTAAGTATTTGACGTCAATAATATAAGTAAGACTGTAATAGTGTCAAAAATTCGTGCATCTTGCAGAATTCGTATAGTCAATTTCCTCATAATTAAAGTTTCAGACACCTTATATAATCAGCCTATACTACCTTCCCACTGTTAGGACACAGACCTCCTCCCTGTGAGAGGGAGTGGACCGTCATCCACCTTTCGTGCCCAGTCCAGACACCTTGCACAAACCTTAATACTCTTACAATGCTGTAAATAATATGGAATGTTGTTCTGCTTATCACAAACAATAAATTCCTACCCAGGGTTCGTGTTCATCGTCTGACGTGAAAGCTCCCCTGGTGCAGACCAGCAAGTCTAAAAAGAAGAAGAAAGAAGAGAAGGTAGTAGTACCGCCTCCCCCCGCGCCACCTGCCAAGAAACAACCTGATAAAGTAAGTGAACTTATATTTCATGCTTCATCATTGTCTAGAACACATAACAAAAGAGTCGTAAGTTCTCTTAACAACACAACCGCTAAGCAATGGTAATGGTACTTTGATTTGAAGGGGTTCTGGGGCCGGTGTAATTACAGACAGGTTGACCTTTATCCCTGGGTTGGCATCACCTATGACAAAAGGCAGTACCCACTTAACATCAGGGCCCTAATTCCTCGAATGTTTCAGTCGTCTCTGGATTGTGTGATTTTAATACATTTTGTATGACAAATCAGGCTAAAACACGATCTATAGACTACTAAAGCATTTGTAAATTTGTAGAAGGGCCCAGGTGAGTCCAGGGACTACAGGATATCATCCAATAAATTTTAAAACCCTTTTTTAGCTGATAAATTATAGAATTATAATTATATAATTATTTTAAATGATAAAAATCATAATTCTTACCATTTCTGCACTTTGACATTAGAAGTTTGTATTACAGTAACTTTTTCAATTCATGAACTTAAAACTATTGGACGAGGCAGACCACTAACCAATTAAATCAACAGCCTCTTCCGCAGAGCAAACCTAAAATAGAGACAAAACCTGAGAAGGAAAGTACTCCGAAGCCTGACAAGAAACAGGAGAAAGAGAACGTCGCGCCGAGTTCTCCACCCGCCACGCCGGCAAAGCCCGCGCCGCCGCCCGAAAGACGACCTGCCGAAAAGAAAGACAAGTAAGTACTAACATTAGTTGCCCTACCGCGATACTGTACCTACTACCTGGCCGCTAACATAACCTCGAGCTTTAGAGACTCCTACATACATTTGAGATCATGGTATCAGAAGTTCTTATAACTTGACAGACAGGCTAACTGAAAAGTTTATTGCACCACTTGTGTGTATCAGCTAAAACGAAGGAATTGATTTTCAAACAATACTGCATAGCATGATATATTTAATAAATGAATTGGGATTAGATAGAGAACACGCTATGCAAAGCCTTGATTTGTGATATGAACGGCCGAGTACTATACTTAGTTGTGTTTGTACAGTCGCTGACGCTGAGTGTATTTGGCACGTTTCACTTGAGACTATTTAGCTGTAATGTGATGTTTTTTTGAAAGAAAGATGTCTGGTAATTAGTAACAGCTGCTACTGCGGTCGTTGTCCCCTAGAACAAATACGTCGTTCTCATGATCTCCTTCATTCAACTCTGCTGTTTGTACAATTAGGTGCATGCTTTTTACTGTTTGATTGAGTGAATAATAATGCTTGATAACTTGATTTATCTACTAGCAACTACAGTATAAATTATGTGACCCAGATAGCAATTTAGATAATTAATTGTTACGAAAATTAATACCAAAAGGGGGGTTAAAGTAGTAAATATTGTTCTTGCAGAAAACCCGAAGAGGATAACCCTAAGAGCATTACAGTACAGAATGTAAACAGATATGGGAATAACTCTAGAAAGAGTCAAGTATTCGAATCCACCAGGCACAATGTGGATAAAGACGATGTTGACACAAGCGACAAAAATAAAAAGACGCACAACACGCATCAGTAAGTTCGATCATCATGTAAACGTATCGCGACACCATTATAAAGATACACGGAAAATCAGTGTCAAAGTTGTTGTAACTCCAGTGTAACCCGCGGTACTTGCATGCCCCGGTGGTATTCGCTTTGTTTCCTGTACTTGGCTTCACAATGACATTGATTTTTGGATACTTTATCATTTTATTGCTTATGTTTGGGGTTGTTGCATTTGGACTGGTAACACAGTAACACTTTAAAATATTAGTTTGTGGCTTGGTTGAAATCTATACAGGGTTTGTAATTTTTGTTTAGCACTATGCGTACGAATTAGTAGAATTTGATCGGGTGTAAAGTCGCTTCACGTCTAACGAACTAATTTAAACCCAAAGAGAAAGATTATCTTTTGATTTGTCCAATAGTTTTGCTACTTTTTAGAATGTTGGTCTAACTATTGCTTATAGATTTCAGCATTAGGATGCGTTGAAATACAATAAAAAAACAAACATCTGAAGCAAAAACAAAGAATATTAAACTGAAGCCCGTAACTAAAAGCAGTTTTTTTTCATTTCCCAACAAATTATTAATTTATAATACAAAATCAGCTTTAATACAAGTATATCAAAGCTAGAGCAACTAAACTTGAATTCAGATATCGTAATCGTAGATAATTACATTCCATTTGCACTTACAACTATCTATTTTAGCATATTGTAAGACTACATTGTGCTAAAATAGATAGTTGTGCGTTGGTTTTTGAATAATTCTGAATTCAAGTTAATTCATAGTCATTGAAAACCTTTGAGAATATTATCATTAACTTGGTGTTGAACATAACAGATGGGAGACAGAAGGCAAAAGTACGTCTCCTAAGAGCGGCTGTGTCGGCGGGCGACGCGAGGAGGGATGGAAGGAGGTCGTGCGCAAGTCTCAGACGCAGACGCTCTCTACCGTGGAACCTGGGTGAGTTATACTAGCACAAATAACACTAAAAGCTCTCCTTTACAACAGATTGAAGTAACGTAAAGCGGCACTCTCAAAGTAACATAAGCTAAATTACGTTATCATGTATGATTGGAAATAACTCAAATTTCTATCAATCTATAAAACAACAATCTAAAAAAAAAAATAAGACTGCCCAAAAATACTAAATGACTAAAAAGTAAAAAATGTATGACGGAAATAAGATACTGCAGAAATCATTTAAAGTCTAGGTATGCATCTGATTTTTTTGCGTTCGGGGGACAGTTTTGTTTGGAAATATAGCTTAATTGGTTCCCCGACTTTTTTTTTTGCAGTTTCAGAAAGCTTTTCATTACGTGCTTTATATAAGTAAGTTGCACCGTACAAATGCTAGATTACTCATGTCCTCATATTATTTCAGCTGCAAGAGAGTGTCAGTGGCATCGCATGCGATCTCTCGCGTGATAGGTCGCGCGGGCAGCAACATCAACGCGATCAGATCGGCCACTGGTGCACACATTGAAGTGGACAAGCAGAGCAAGGGACAGGGCGAACGTATCATCACTATCAAGTGAGTGTTGATAGATAATTATCAAGTTTCAGAAATACAGAGTCAAATTAAATTCGTGGCAAAACTCCACAGGCGTGAAGAATATTTATCACCGTAGAGGAAACATGAGTTAGAAAAATCTGTTTTTTTTTGTGTTAACGTCACAACCGTGACTGGTATCGATATCTAAACACGATAAATAAAATAAAACTGATTTGCTCAACTCTTTAATTCTCGTGACAATACTATCAGCGGTTGTTGCCTCCTAAAAAAGAAACATCATTTTTTTTTTAATTTTATCGTGTTCAGATATGTCGCGTCTGCAGTTTTGCTGGCTAATTTAATTAGACAATTTCATTTAAAACATTAAAAAATACGATTGTTCATTAGAACACTCTGATGATGGTCAAAGTCAAAACGTTTGCGATTTAAGAAAGAAAGAAAGTTAGTGGATTGTTTGTTTATTGATTCGTGGGTTCGGAAGTTATGTCTGTTAAGTTATTGGTAGCTAGCTTTCATAGATATTGCTGAAAGGAAGGAGTAGTTTTCTTTATCTTTACAATGTATATAGAAATGGATCACGTGTGTTTCTGTCAACGCAACTATAATGTAATGTGTTGCACGCCCAGGGGCTCGGCGGAAGCCACAAAGCAAGCGGGCATGCTGATCGCGGCCATGATCCGCGACCCCGACGCCGACATCGTGCAGCTGCTGCCGCGCGCGCCCGCCAAGCCGCCGCCCGCGCCGCTGCCGCTGCAGCCCAAGGCGCCCAAGCAGCCGCCGCCCAAGGTGCGTACACTAACCTAACATGATCCGCGACCCCGACGCCGACATCGTGCAGCTGCTGCCGCGCGCGCCCGCCAAGCCGCCGCCCGCGCCGCTGCCGCTGCAGCCCAAGGCGCCCAAGCAGCCGCCGCCCAAGGTGCGTACACTAACCTAACATGATCCGCGACCCCGACGCCGACATCGTGCAGCTGCTGCCGCGCGCGCCCGCCAAGCCGCCGCCCGCGCCGCTGCCGCTGCAGCCCAAGGCGCCCAAGCAGCCGCCGCCCAAGGTGCGTACACTAACCTAACATGATCCGCGACCCCGACGCCGACATCGTGCAGCTGCTGCCGCGCGCGCCCGCCAAGCCGCCGCCCGCGCCGCTGCCGCTGCAGCCCAAGGCGCCCAAGCAGCCGCCGCCCAAGGTGCGTACACTAACCTAACATGATCCGCGACCCCGACGCCGACATCGTGCAGCTGCTGCCGCGCGCGCCCGCCAAGCCGCCGCCCGCGCCGCTGCCGCTGCAGCCCAAGGCGCCCAAGCAGCCGCCGCCCAAGGTGCGTACACTACGCGCCTACTTTGAACGGAACTTATTTACTGTTTTTAAAGCACTGAGCTGGTTTTCTTTGAGGAGTGATCAATATTCAATGACGGAACTTACAAGCGGTATTCGGTGCCTCATCTCTGGATGACTCTAAACTTTTCAATAAAATTCCACGCATCTAATGTGTATATGACTTTGAAGGCGACATATCAGTTAATTGAATACTCTTGGTATTCAGGTTTTCACCTGCAACTGACTTTTTCTTTCTAATGTTAAAATTTACTTGATGTTAGCTGTGTGATGTCTTCCACGAAATACTGATAAATACTCTTTCAATTACACCCTGTAGCAGCAAGGTGCGAGTAGCAGCAGCAGCAGTTCAGCTAGCAGTCGCACCACGCCGACTGCACGCGCGCCCGCCAAGCAGCACGTGCGGCCCGCGCCGCCGCGCCTGCAGACGCACAGTGAGTACCACTAACACTTACAACCAACATATCAGGATATCCGACAAAATACTCCCTCAATGGACATAGACAAGGTATCGATAAAACGATCAGTCTCGCTTCACAACAACTCCATATTTTGTAAAAGTTGTCGCACATTATAATACAAATTGCATCATTGAAAAAATATAATAGAATGCGTAAATGTTCGTCGAACTTATAACCTCTAAAGCCCAAACATGTGTTACGAAAATAAAGGAATTTCAATTTGAACATAAAATGGGTCAATGAACTAGATGTTCTAACGCAAAATTTAATAATAACAGAAACCAGAACTCATCAAACGGGAACATGATTCGTGTTATAAATTATCCTTTTCCTTCCAGCCTCCTCAGCAGAAAAGCGAGTGCCAACATCGAGCACATCGAGCAACAGTGTAGTCAGCGCGAGCAGTGCGAGCACGAAGACGTCCGGCGCGCTGTCCTACACGGGCGCCATCGTGGGCGCGCGGCCGCACACCTTCGCCGCCAAGCTGACTGCCTCGGCCGCGCCGCCCACGCCCGTGCCCACGCCTGCGCCCGTCGCTGAAGTTAAACCGAGGCCTCCGCAACCGGTATGATCACACGAACGACATATACGAAAACTACCTAGTGATTAAGGCCTCGCCTCTCATGGATGAGGTTGTGGGTTCAAATCCGGTTCCGAGCTTATGCCAAGGTGTCATGCAACTTTAATGCACCACTAAGGTTTGCATTTAATAGTAAGGGACATGAATGTGGATACTACCCAAAACAGCATCCACCCTGTCAATTCATCAGCTCCTTTATAAGTTTTAGGTTATTATAACCTACAGAATTTTAAATCAACGTTCAGTCTATACAGATACGATTTTTAGAAACTAGTCATAATTGTCTTCGAATGTTCTGATAACCGCTTGTAATTTAATAATAATCATTTCTTTATTTCACCAAAAACCTTTCTAAAATATCCCTATGACTAAAAACATAAAAGACTTATATACTATACAAAGGTCAATATTTAAATACGCTGACTCCTAAACCTCCTCTTGATAGATGATGGAAAAGAAAACAGAATTATAATATTAAAATAAAGAAAAACATTTTTTTTGCATATGATGAAGTATGTGTCTAGTGTGTAAGTGTATAGTAGGGTGTGGGTATGTTTTATGGATGGATTAATAATGTAATTATGTATCGTTGTACAAGCCAGATATTTAAGTAATACTATAATGTTGCCATGCAGCAGTCGGCCCCGAGCAGCAGCCCGGGCTCGACGTCGGCGCCGCCCAGCGCGTCGCCGCTGAAGGCGCCGCGCGCCGCCTCGCCCGCGCCGCACAAGCAGGACGACTGCGACAAGCAGCTGCGCCTGCCTGACCGCGCTGTGCAGGTAACTTACTGACAACCTATTACCTGATATATGGATAAGTTTGTGCGCCCAGAGCTAACAGGCACCGCGAGCCTCGAGGCGCTGGTGCTACTTATACAGCATGCAGACAAGCTATCTAATTACGCAACACATTTTCGTAAACGATTACGAGAAATTTGTTTCATTTTGACAGTTCAACAACATTCATTGCCTTATTTACGTTGTTGAGAAGATTTTTTTTCGAACTTATGAAGTAATGGATTAGCAATTTGTTTCAAAACGATTCAAATTCAGATTGATCGTGTAGTACGTAATTAGGGTACAGGGACCGAAAACCTTTATAAATTACGGTAAGTACAGTTATCGAAGAATTTTGATTACTTCTACAGCTAAGGTTACCAGTATCTGGGTAACCGAGAAGAAGCAACATGTTACCTACCTGTTATTTAGGTTAAAGTTTTAATATCGGTTACAAACACAGGCGATGCGCGCCCTTTGACGAATGCCGATGGCACGTGTAAGATAGAGGTAATTTTTATTTCAGTAACTGGTATTAATACCGGTTGTTTAGGTAACCTTTAAAAATACCTGTAAAACATAAATGTTGTAACCAAAAAAATATCCGTATTGATCATACCGGTTCGGTTCCTGATGCAGACAAAGGAAATGTTCGGAGATATCAAAAACGTATATAAGTTGCCGGCGTTCTTACGACCTTGGTAGCCTATTTTCAAGCGGCTTTTAAAATAAAATACATCTACTACTATTCTGAGGGCATCCTCTAAGTTTGCCATACTGGCGATATCTATATAATTGAACTATATCATTATTAACATGAACCAATATTATTTACAGCTAAGCCCTGATAATTCAAACTCCTGGAGTGCAAACGAGGAAAATACGCCGAACACCTCCTCAGCGCTACATATTAACACCACGCCACAGGTACATTTCGTTCGTTGCGTTCAATTTGTCTATCAATCACCTTCAAGTAAAAGCGCTGATGGGTTTTAAAGGAATAAATAATAGAATGAAATATATGTTGTTGCTAGTACAAGAATAAAATAAAAAGGAACAATGGTGCCGATTCTCTTGTACACCGAACTAAACTATCACTAAAATTTCTTACTTTCGGCTATAAGAATCTTAACGCTATTCTGCAATAAAAAAATTCTAAATTTAAAAATTATTTTGACGCAACTAAAATCGAATTTGACAATCGCGACACCACGTGGTACATACTTGTTTGCCCTACCCGTGAATTTCTTTAGAGTCGGAGGCGCGCATTTCGGGCAGCCTCGACGTGTTTTATATGGAAGTTTTCACTTTTTGTATGGAAAATATGAAAAATTATTACTTACGTGTTGAAAATTAGGGGTATAAGGGTTTTATATTTTTAATCACGATTAATAATGGTCAGATTTAGTTAGACAATTAAAATTTTTGGTAAAAAACGTCAAATTCAGAATAGCACAATTGTCATTTTCACTAAATTAAAATCTCAGTGCTATCTAAAACTGAAATATAGATTAATTGTGTCACTTTTAGTCTATTTCAGAATGGGAAATCATCGTTTGACAGGAATAAACAAAATGTTGGTGATTTTTAGTCTAGTTTACAGGCATTTGTGACGAGAGAATCGGCACCATTATCTATGATTGTATGACTAAGTCAAGGATCTTCGTCATAATTGATGGCGAATGAATTGCCCCGTGTGCCCGCAGGCGCACTCGAGCGCGGGCCAGGAGTACTCGCTGTTCAAGGACCTGTCGGCGGGCGCGGGCGCGGCCGTGTGGGGCGCGGCGGGCGACGCGCACCACAACAGCGAGCCGCCGCCGCCGCAGGTCACGCACTTCAATGTGGTAAACAACAGTGTTTATATAACAAATCTAAATACATTTTGCGTGCAAAATAGTCGTTCAACCTGTGCTCTTTGATTTGAAACAAGATCGCTTAAAACCTCCCTGAACATAGACATAGAACCTCCCTGAAAGTATTTAGATAGTAAAATAATTCATTTGTTTTTGAGAATATCGTGAGCATACAAACATATGGGTGGAATAAGGAACTTCCTTCGAGTCTGAAATGGCCAACCCGTCGCACAGTGGGCTGAAAATCGATATTCGTAGACTTGGGATCAACAGATTTTTTTTTTTTCGGCATAAATGAATTAAAGTATTTATAGCACTTGGTTGAAAAAAAAATATGGAGAAATATGTAAACTGGGATCTATTACGACTTTGGTACAAGTGCCCCTAATTTCCTTTGGCACGATTATACCCCTTATTTTTCTGCATTTTTTTACATATCGCACAATGCGCGCAACCGTTAAATTTTGGGAGAAAAAAAATTAAATGTGTTTTTAGAATATAACAAAAAGGTTTTAATCTGTTTATATTTGACATTAAATACTTAATGGGTATAAATAAATTATATGAACAAAAATGTAATAGCTACCGGTTAAACAACAAATTTTATGGAAATTAATTATTATTTTTGTAATTTAATAACAAGGATGGTTCAATAATGAGATTTTATGATCCAATGGCCATTATCTATCATAATGAGATCGAATGTCCTATTACTGAGATAATTAGATCTCATTAACTAACTACCCCCTTCCTATATATATAAATCGTGTGCATTTAATTACTATTTTCAATCGACTTTGTTTTTTGGAAGATAACCTATTTTTATAAAAATGAAACAAGTGAATTTAGTTCATAATCTTGACTTCTAAGTTGTTTTAAAGCAGTCTGGCAAGCTGGGTAACTACCCTGCATTGCTGGAAACTGTTGTGTCTCAGTTCAATTTAAATCTTTCGGAAGAAGACAGCGATACTTTAAAGGAATATTGTCGAAGATTCAGCCAAGCTGGATATCGGGAAGCAGGGATCAGGGTAAACAAATGACGGAAATACGGCAAGGAAATTCTTCGAATTTCCTGAAAGAACGGTAGCTATTACTGGCTTGGCTTGAAGAAAAAGTGCGCAGATTCGCAGTTATTTTACAAGCAATTACATCATGTGAAAACATCGATGTTGAAAAATTTCGAGCTAATACCCGTACGACCGCAGAGAGATACCAACAGTTCTATTCCATCATTGGTACTATATATCAGCAACAGTACATAAATTGTTGAATCACGGAGCTGATTATCATCAAAAACTCGCATTGTACCGATTGGAAATCTGTCTGAAGAAGCATCTGAAGCGCGTAACAAAGACTCGCAGAAACAGAGAGCACCATTCACGTAGGACGAGCATGAATGAGGATATAATGAAGATGATGCTTCTGACTTCAAATCCTTACGTTTCTGCAACACTGTCAATAATGCATGATGAAGCAAGCAAAGATGAGGCAAGAAACCTTGGATCTTTTAATTGTTGAGCCGAAGCAACAGGATGATATTGAGTTCTGTGAAATAGATGACATTAATAATGACACAGAGTCTGATTAATCTGATATAGATAGATGTTTAGAATGCTTGAAGCTTTAATTATGTGTGTTTTTATTTTATTTGTTTAAATATTTTTAATTTATTTAAGATTTTTTAATTGTGAGTCTGTCATTCACATTTTTTTTTTGTATTTTAGTGCATGTTTTATAAAACAATGCAGGGCAGGGTATCAATATAGGGAGTAATATTAGATACTGAGGGCATTCGATGTCATTATCTAACTACTCTAAACTACAAAAATCTTTAGATAAATACCATGTACCTTCAAAATTGTTATGTTGAGTCGATTGCTATTCCATTTATGTTAATATATTTTTTTATAATCCTCTTATAATTATTTAGTACCTAATGTCAATTATAATCAGATTAAAGCCTTTTTTGTATTCTAAAAACAAATTTTCTTTTTTTACGCTATACATCTAACACGTGCGCGCAGTGTGCGATATGTCAAAAAATGCAGAAAAATAAGGAGTATAATCGTGATAATCCCTCAATTGGCACGCGTTTTTGGGCGTACTACGCTCATGTGGCAAGCCACTTCTGGATGGTCCCGTAACCCGGGACCACTTGAGATTAATATGACGATATCTCTAAAGTTTTGTATGGCAGCTGTTTATAAAACTTATGTCGTTGGAATGGTTATGCAATAAGCTAATACGTTAAAAATGAATAAGTACAGTTGTGCCACGTAATATATTGTTAATTTTAATGTAAATTCAGGGGAAGGGGGTTTTTTCGAATTACCGTATTTTAGAAAAATTTAGAAAAAATAAATAAAAACATAAAACTATTTTTTTAAATGTTCTAACATAAATATACACTATTTTACATAAATCAATTAAAAAAACCATACCTCACGATACATTTTTTTCAAATCACCAGCAATAATTTAAAAAAAGAACAATGACGTCAGCCGGCCAACCCGGCACCGTGAACAAAGAATCGTTTATAAATACCTGCTTTTATCCGAGGTGACTCAAACAAAGTAGCATTATTGTAGCTTATCTATTGTTTAGGCCAGATGTTATCGCAGACAGAGTTTTAACTGTTAAAATTGTTTATATTTTATCATTTTTCACAACACGGCACTTGAAAAAACCACAACACAAAACAACACAAACTTTGGATCACACGAGATTTCTCGTTGCACTTTATTCAAATATAAGTGTACATTCTACTGTAGAATGCTATTTACTAATGGAAAAACACAACACAAAGGCTTATTGCGTATCAAAAACATTAACAAAATCAACAAAATCTAAATGTAAACATTCGCGTCCGCCATTTTTGGCAGCGGAGTCAGCACTGGCCGCAAAGAATTAAACATTTCGGCTCGAACTATTGTCAGATGTTTGACATGTGAGATTTTATGGCATCCTTGTTTAATCTCTATACTTTTGTGCAACTTTGAGCATGATTTGTATTAATAATCTGTAACAAAAGTGGTCAAAACCTACGTCACGTCGCAATCGATCTATTTTTGATCTCGTGGCAGATCGGGATCCACTTGACAGCTATCAATACCAGATCTCGTGACAGCAGAGGGGATAAAGGAAATTAGGGGCATTGTACCAAAGTCGCAATATATCCTTAAAGTAAAGGAAAACGTTTATTGAAAAACTGAAACAGCCTTAAATTGATCAATATTTATGATACCTAAACCCACTTCTGCCGAAAAAATTACTAAGTTGGTCCCTAAGTCTATGGAAATCGATTTACAGCCCACTGGTTGTCGTGAGCAAGCGTGGTGATCAATGTTCGTGCTTTCTCAGTATGAGAAGAGGCCTCTGCCCTGCAGTGTAACAATAATAGCCTGATATTATAAGTGTATTAAAATATGTAATCCGAATCGAACAGACATATTCCGCTTTCGTACCCGAACGCAGGGAGATGCCTGCGTTCGGGTACGAAAGCGGAATATGTTTATTCTAGTCACGCTTTTAAATTGTTTTACAATTTAAATGTCTTTTCTTGCTTTGAAAAATTGCAATCGAGCGCAATATTTAGTTTGTTTTACGTATTTTTTGTGTTTTTTGTCACAGAGCCGGCTTTATTTTTAAAAGCCGATGAACATTGAGGACGTATATAATAACCCCTATGCCCGCAGGTGGACGCGAGCAAGGCGCCGGGCTACCGCGGTGGCGGCGGCTGCTCGCCGTGCTCGCGCACGTCGTCGCACGGCAGCACGCCGCCGCCCGCCTACGCGCCCGCGCTGCACCCGCCGCCCAGCTACCACCAGCCCATGCCCATCGGTAATACAGCTTGTCTCTTACCCCACACCCGTACGGCGACACGTGACTACCGCGGCGGCGCCTGCTCGCCGTGCTCGCGCACGTCGTCGCACGGCAGCACGCCGCCGCCCGCCTACGCGCCCGCGCTGCACCCGCCGCCCAGCTACCACCAGCCCATGCCCATCGGTAATACAGCTTGTCTCTTACCCCACACCCGTACGGCGACACGTGACTACCGCGGCGGCGCCTGCTCGCCGTGCTCGCGCACGTCGTCGCACGGCAGCACGCCGCCGCCCGCCTACGCGCCCGCGCTGCACCCGCCGCCCAGCTACCACCAGCCCATGCCCATCGGTAATACAGCTTGTCTCTTACCCCACACCCGTACGGCGACACGTGACTACCGCGGCGGCGCCTGCTCGCCGTGCTCGCGCACGTCGTCGCACGGCAGCACGCCGCCGCCCGCCTACGCGCCCGCGCTGCACCCGCCGCCCAGCTACCACCAGCCCATGCCCATCGGTAATACAGCTTGTCTCTTACCCCACACCCGTACGGCGACACGTGACTACCGCGGCGGCGCCTGCTCGCCGTGCTCGCGCACGTCGTCGCACGGCAGCACGCCGCCGCCCGCCTACGCGCCCGCGCTGCACCCGCCGCCCAGCTACCACCAGCCCATGCCCATCGGTAATACAGCTTGTCTCTTACCCCACATCCGTACGGCGACACGTGACTACCGCGGCGGCGCCTGCTCGCCGTGCTCGCGCACGTCGTCGCACGTTGTTATCGTGACATTTTTTCATCGGCCAAATGTCAAAACATAGTGTAAAAATATAAGTGTTTCTTTATATTTTGTGACTGCCCTAAAATCCTTTGAAATTTTACATTGCAATTATATTTATTTCCATTGTAATATCTTACATTTCAGGTAACAACGTAAACACGATGGACATGAGCGGGCTCTCCCGGAATGGACCCATCTATCAAGACAACTCTCGGAATGGACACAACATGATGGTAAAATAGCATAATGCATAAAACTATTTTTTTGATAACTGTTGCCCTTCGTGTTACTCGCATTTTATGGGAACACATCCCGGGATAACACGGATAAAAATTGTCTTCATTGTTAATCCAAATAATAGTCTACCTGTATGTACCCATAGCGCCGACCATGTTGCCAATCGAGCCAAAAGTTGTAAAATATTTGACCCATGGACATCTAACCAATTCCTTAATTATTATTTTTGTAGTTTAATAACCTAGCTACTGAGGCTTTTAAGTCTTTCTTTTTAGATGTATTGCTAGTTTTATGGTCATTTAAACTGTTTTCAATGACTTTGTATAGTGGTTTAAAACAATTTAATTATTTTTATTAAATGTTCAAATGGCGATGAGCATGAGGGACTATCAGTACTATCCTATCACACATCATTTTTAAATCGCTAAATTTACTAGCCAAAACTAATCTATCATCTACAATTCAAATTTGAAGAATGACTGACCTCAATGTGTATAAGTTTTGTTCAATGAAGTCAAGTCTTTCAAGGTATCACGATGCGGTACTATGGCCAAAACGTAGTGTATTAACGTTTCCTTTCTTGTGTCCAGCAACAGGTATCGATCTCGAGCGGTGTGAACATGAGCGGCGCGGCGCTGGGACTCGGCTACGTCGGCGTGGAGACCGTGTCGCGCCTCAACCCGCGCGCGCCCGACTTCGCGCAGAGACACCCACTCATGCAGCAGAAGCACAACGCACAGGTACAATATCAGCCTATTATTGTCCCACTGCAGGGCTGAAGCCTCTTCTCATACAGAGAAAGCACGAGCATTGATCACTACGCTTGCTCAGGACGCGTTGGCGATTTTAGACTTAAATTAATAATTGTAAGTCCAGGTTGCCACAAGATATTTTCTCTACCGATGTCAGGTAACGTACATAAAATACAAATCTCGCTTTTCCCCCCAAAGTGGTTGTTACAGAATTAAATACACCAACGTTTCCCGAATTAAATTAGGTCGCAACAAAATAGAAATCGGACACGACATTCTACTACTCTAGATTAACAGAGTAGCAGGTATCACACAAGGCTTTTATAATAACTATCAACATTAACAGCCTACCATATCTGCTAATATATATATATACTGGAATATGCATCTGAAGTATGGAATCCATGCTATCACAAATATATAGACCGCATTGAACGGATACAAAAAAGATTTATAAAATTTTTATGCTTTCATCAAAAGGTACCGTATCAGTCTAATAACTACCTTAATCTCTGTAAGAAATACCATCTTTTACCATTATATCAACGTCGCGAGATCTCTGACTGTATATTTTTATTGAAAACGGTACAAAGTGACATAAATTGTCCTGATATTTTGTCAAGTTTTTACTTCAACGTTCCGAGTAAATCAAAACGGTTCAACCCACCATTAAAAGTGCCATTTGCATCTACGAAGTACAGGCAAAATTCGTACGTTGTGCGTGTAAGTAGGTATTTTAATAAAGTGTGCAAACAGTTCGATTTTGATATTTTTAAAACAAGTGTGACCTCGGCAAAAAAGTGTTTGGCATTGAGTTTCTTCAAAACTTAGATTATTATTTTTTATTTTTTTTTGTTTTTTATATACGTTTAATTCTTTTGGCAATATTTGGCAGCGTATATATTGTGTTCCACAGTACTTTTATATTAGTCAAGCTCTAGATGTGAAGACCTATAATTATTAATTGGCTGTCAGATAACCATACTGTTATTTATTATTATTTTATTTAGCTGTAAGTCTTCCAAACTCTTTAAATAAATAAATAAATATATTCAAAAACTTTCCTGAAAGTATCGTAACTGACCACAGGTTATTCAAAGTTGATAAGTTCAACTCGAATTTTACAATTAATCCTCTTATACGAGTATAAATATTGTTTCCCTTGATCGGATGTAAATTACAAACAAAAAATGGATAGTTGCTAAAGCTACTAACTATACTTGTTGATTGCGGCTGTTGGTCAAGTAGCCACAAGCGCGACATACCATCATTTATTTATTTTTTAAGTAAAAAGAAGAAGAATGATACTAGAGTATGATTCTTGTTAGCGTATCTATGTCTAATAGTTAAAATACATGGTTAGAAATATGAAAAAATTCAGCTCATATCACACTTGACTCCAAAGATTGTCACCACCAGGAGAAGTCAATCAATAACTGTATCCTCTGTCTACTTATTTTGTGCGCCTCTGTTGAATTTGATTAATCATGTGAAAATAGACAAGGTACCCATAGACCTCATCCATCGCTTTCCATAAGGTAAGATCGAGGTCAAGAGCAGACCCACTCAGCAATAAAAAAATAACTTGGTCCTTGCAGTTGTTCGCGGGCGCCAGCAACGCGGGCAATCTGAGCGCGCTGTTGATGTCGTATCAGCAGCAGCCTATGAACCAGTCACCTAAACCCATGCAGCACACGCCGCAGCAACACCATGCTTACCAGGTGACACTTAAATAATAATTATATTAAAGTCTACTGCAGTCCATTACTGGATAAACTTCTTCATTGCACTCCATTTTTACGCGATCCTCGGCTAAGCTCATCTACTTAGTGTTTAGCTATCATAAAACATATGAATTTGAAGCTAATTCGAGCTTGGAAGTCTTCAGGTTCGCTTTCCATCCATTTTAAGATCAAGCGACGATTTGTTACCTGCAAATAGAACCGTTGACGCTTTTTTACTTTTACTTACCTAAGTTTTAATTTACTTTATACTCATTGTAAATTTATTTATAACGTATTTATGCACTTTCTACCCTGATGCACAGGTTTAACCTAGTTTAGACAAAGAACCAACTGCGCTCTATTTTAATTGTTATTTATTGTAAACTAGCTTTTGCCTGTGGCATCGCCCGCGATGTCGAAAATTATCTCACGGGAACGTACTACCAGGATAAAAAGTATCCTATGTCCTGGTCTAGGTCATGGTCTACCCCTGCGCATTTTCTGCAAATTTCATTCAAATTCGTTCAGCCGTTTTAGTGTGAGTGTTACAAACAAACAAACTCACTTTCTCATTTATAATATTATAAGTAGGTTATTGTTATATTTAGGATTACGATGTGCCCCTTTTATAAATAAACGATTATTATAATATGATTTCCATAAATAAATGGTTCCTAACATATTTATAACATTTCCAGTCCCTGCTGGAGCGCGGCGTGGGCGTGAACGTGAGTTCTGGCGGCGGCTGGGGCGAAGAGGAAGAGCGCAAGCCCCGGCCCATCGGCACCGAGCGCGCCTGGAAGCTCACCGCCGCCGACGACTGGCCGCACGCGCACATGCACCACCAGCACATGCCCGACCATGACAGATACCAGGTGAGTCTCAGACATACATAAACTCATGCTTTTTTTCTCCTTCTGCTTCGTTTATGTTCATACGTCTGGTCATACGCGCACGCCGGTTGGCTCAGATACCCTCAGACCTCACTAGAATATAGTACAGGGTGTTAATAGTGATGATACATCGAGCTTTAGAAAGATACTGTTGACCAGGTATGAGTGACAAAGATGAAGCTCCATAAACCTTAACGGTTTTTTTATATATTTATAGGACCTGATTGTGTTCTGATCATTTAATTTTGCCTTCCTTCATTATCATGAAGATGACGGACTGGCCAAGTACTCTACTAATGCGGTCGTATTATGTCGTTCAGGGGGTAAGCGGCATGGGCGGCGTGGGCGCTCACGGCCACGTGGGCCCGCACGGGCTGGAGGGCGGCGCGTACGGCGCGGGCGGCGCCACGGCGGCGGCGCTGTCGCTGATGCACGCGCTGCCGCTGCACTACCTGCCGCCCGCCGCGCCGGCGCCCGAGCCGCACGCGCCCTGGGACCAGGCGCCGCCGCACGACAAGCAGGTACCCGCACCTGCCACAGGCGAGCGACGGGACCTCGCCTCCGCGAGGGCCGAACTTCCGCATGAAATCGCACCTCCACAGGTTTTTCGCGGAGTTGGAACGGAGGTTTAATAAAGATATTCGGCTCCAAACCTAAGAGAAGACCTTATTAAATGTGTGGAGATATATGTAACTCTAAATTTCAAATTTTTGCTGTCATGTCGCCACCACCACCAGGTTCAGTACTAAGTGAGCGACTGATCAGTGAAGGTGGCTAAATCTATGAACCACTAAGAAATCTCCTTCAAGGTGACAAAGCTGCAAAACTATTTTTTTTATGAAATATAGTTGCCCCTTCAAAATTTTGATGACCAATAAGTCAATTTTTGTCTATAATTATTTTTTCCTCCTGCATCCCTAATCTACTTGTTCACCTCGCTGACTGACGAACTCTCGCTTGTTCGCAGGCTTGGAGCAAGTGGACTCACTAGAGCCGGCCGGACGGACCCGAGGCCGCGCCCCACCCCGCCCGCCCCGGCCCCACAGGATTATATATAATTGTAACCCTTGGAAACGGTGTAGATATTAGTGAGAAAGAATTATATTATACAGATTATCTATATACATAATAGAGAAGATGTCCTATCGAGAAGAGAACTACTTATACTGTACGATCGACTGAAGTGAGCATTAAACGATTCATTATAATGAAACTCGTGAGGGGAGTCGGATGTAGTTTTATTTGTTACTGCCGCTCGCCGGTCGCGACGTTACGTTTAGACGAATTATAGTTATGTTATAGTCGGCGTCGCCGTTTTCATCTGATGTAGATATACGCGTAAACGAATGTAATAGTAGGTAGCTTGGAATGTGATTCCGAAGTGCCGCTGAGTGTTTTGAGTTGCCTTGCGTGCGGTCGCCGCTCGCCGCTCGCCGTCTATTATACATATTTTACACTATATTATGGCATAATGCGATATTAGTTTTGAATGATTGGTACCGCTCGTTAATCGAAGCGGAATATTAAACATGTATTAATAAATTTGCTTGTACATGAAGATTAAATATCGATATATTGATGCACTGTATCCACTGGTGTTTTTTAATAATACCACCTGTTTTTCAATAATATCTTTTTTTTAATAGGTTTATTTGGGGAATGTGTATATTTATAAGTAAATTATTATTATTGAGGACTTATTTTGTCTCGAATATGATTAAAAGGAGGATATGCGGTAAGTTCTAGGCAAATAAACCGTTGTCAAAGTAACTTGCGTGTGTTCTTGAATAGGGCCTAACTATTGAAATAAGTATCAAACATTCCTTCATAATTATTCATTAATTCAAATGAAACAACAGTTTCGTTTGCAAGAGACTAAACTCATTTTTATTAGAAACAATCACTGAGATTCATCATTCTTATTTACATTATATTATAACTTACACTAAAAAAAATATTCTACACACAACATTCAATATGTAAACTTGATTTGATATCATTACTATGTAACGAACAGTACACCTAGCTACCCACAAAAATAGAATCACATTTTGTTCTAAATGCATTTAAAGGAATCGAATTTTTTTCGACACTCAGCTTTGGCAAGTTTTGAGCAGTTAAAGCTCAATGTGACGTTCGAGTATTTTGCTCTCGAGGTCAGCATGGAGCTTCGCGACCTTCCTGGAGTGTTTCTTGATCATCTGCTCCTGTTCTTCAAAATGGTTCATCTTTTCGCCGGCGCCGGCCACCTGAGTATCACGAAAAATAATATCATTAACATTTCCACTTTAAGAAGAGGTCAAGGATTGATTCAATATGAACCTGGAGCAGTCCATTTCTATAGCCTATCTCTGAATGTTAAAAAGTGCGTACATAAACGAAAAGACATACAAGTCCCACAACAAGATACAGACCCATTGAAATATGGGGTAAGTAATAAATTTGTAATATGAAACAATAAAAAAGAAAAGAACAAAAATAAAATAAAAAAATAACCTTGCTCTTGTGTTTCTCGCGAATGCTTACGTTATTTGCTTGCAAATGACGCAACTTCAGCAGTCGCGACTCGTAATGCTGCAGTTCCACCTGGGAAACGGCGGAATACACACGGTTACTATCATACACGCATGGTAAACAAATGTTGAGCAACAGTTCAAATGTTGCTGGAACAATGTTCACTCTTAATATTTCTTCTCCACGCAGCCTGTCCCGCTCGCTGACCGGCCACTTTTCATCATGCGGAACCATAGATCTATGAACAGTGCAACATGTTTCCACAACAATGTTGCTCAACATTACAAAGTATTTCTAAAGTAGTACTAGTATTATTCGTATAGTCCCAGTCGCCCCCACATGGATTGCCACCAGGTGGCAATTGGGAGAAAAAAATCCCAGTTGCCACCGGGTGGCGACTGGGACCTTATTGCCCCCACTTCAAATCGCTGTACATTGCGGCGTGGATCGCCAAACCCCCTAAACAAAAGCTAGTCATCATCAGTCACAGTTGATTATCTGTGACTGATGATGACTAGCTTTTGTTCCTAGTACTTATAATTATTGTAAAAACTAAGATTTTCTGTGATACGAATTTACACCAGGTTTTTGTGATTAATAATAATAAGTGATTAAAAGCAACTACAATAAAGAAAATCTAGTTTGTATGTCCCTAAAAAATATCACAAATATCTACTAATAAAACCACATTGGAAATGTGACCGCCAACCCCGTCATCGCGGCCGTAAGAAATATAGCGATGAGGGGGTTTGGCGATCCACGCCGCAATGTACAGCGATTTGAAGTGGGGGCAATAAGGTCCCAGTCGCCACCCGGTGGCAACTGGGATTTTTTTCTCCCAATTGCCACCTGGTGGCAATCCATGTGGGGGCGACTGGGACTATACGGTATTATTTCTAAGCTAGAGATAAACCTAGATCGTAAATCAAGAGTCAAGATAAGACAAACTGAAATGACTAGAAGAGAACCACCCCCCCTGGGTCAGTGATGGGCGTAACTAGTTATTTATGTATTCTAATTAATAATTGAATTACATAGTAATTTAATTGAAATGGAATCTAATTACATAATATTCAATTACATTGTAATTAGATTACTTTGGATGTGCTATGAAATTCATTACAATGTATTTAATTACAAAATAATTTGATTACAATGTAACCTAATTACTTAGTATTCAATTATATTGTAAATACCTATAATTACTTTGAATATGAAATTTTGAATGCTTGCATTGCATGGGCTTGCGACCCGTACGGCGTCATCGGGAAGTAGTAGGGATAATGTGCGGGGGTGCGGAGAGGTTCTATGCATTATGCTCGTGCGCCGCCGCTCCTAGCCATTCTATACAATACAACATTCTATACGATACAAGTTCGGATTCAGACAACCAGAGCAGTGAGCCACGATCCAAAGCAAAACTTATAGTCACTCATTTTTTGGCAGAAGACAGCAGAGAACTTCTAATATTAAATAATCATAAGGAAATGAAAGAAATATTTTTAAAATTTAATACCCCTCTACCTTCTTCTGCGCCTGTGGAACGTATGACATGTTTTCGTACGCGACAATGATCAATTGTCCGAAAGCAAACCGTCTGCCCGACGAAATTTTTGAAAAAAGAGTGATTTTAAAGGTTAATTTAAATTATAAATCAGAAAACTAATTTTTTATAAACCAAAGGTGAAAATTATAACTAATATATGATTTAAAACTATAATGATTGACAGAAGACTACATTTTTTTTGTATAATTATGTGTTTTATTTTCGTATTTGTCAAAAATGCATTAAATAGGGCATTTTTTATAAAATGCAGGTGTCCCATTACGGCATTACTACTTTACTAGTATAAATGTGTAATTACATTTTATCAGATTACTTATTTAATCTGTTATAATGTAATTGGATTAACTTGTAATTAAGTTACTTTGTATTTAATTACAGTAAGTACTCATTGCAATTGGTTACATAAGTAGGTAATCTGTTTCAAAGTATTTTAATTACTAATTACTATGTAACTGTAATTTGTAATTATTAATCTAATTACTTTTTGCCCATCACTGCCCTGGGTGAATATGTCGATTCCAAGAAGGATGATAATGATGTGTCAGCGCAAGTAGAGGACAGTGGAACGCCTTCGAGTGCCAACAAGAATATGACAAAAGGATTCGGAGCATTCTTCATATCTAATTAGCTGTAAGTACCTTCAACGAAGCCAGTTCTTCCGTAGTGAAATTTGCACCAACTGCGATCTTCCATAGGCCTTGCACTTTAGGTTCAATAAAGTCTTTGTTGTTTGGGGCTGGCGGAAGTAAAAAAATAAAATAAAAACATGTTGAGAAAAAAAAGATCAAGTTGTTCATGAAACAGTGCTAGAATGAGCATAGCATGACCATAGGAAAATTAAACATGTTTGTTGTTCCATAACAAAAAATGAACACGATTCATGGTAAAGTAGGTACACAGCAGTATGTGTAGCATGAATCTCAACTAAAAGTAGTTCAGTTGCCCCAGTTTCTGATGAATATAGCAAACGCTTCAACGAAAAATATCTATAAATATTTTATGACCCTGCATCTGCATGAGGTTGTAATGAGCGCGTTACAAATGGAACAGCCGTGAGCCGTTATAAGCTACGTCAATTATAAAAGAATTTAAAATTTCTGGTAGGTACAGTTCAGTTGAACAAAAAATTTATTGAATGAAATGTGTGACCCATTTGATAGTATCTACTTATACAGATCACTTTGACCTGATATTGAGACATGGTTAACCTATTGACCGCCCCATACCCTAATTACGTAATACACGATCAATCGGAATTTGAATCGTTTTGAAACAAATTGCTAATCCATTACTTCATAAGTTTGAGAAAAAAATCTGCTCGACAACGTAAATAACGCAATGAATGTTATTGCAATGAAAAAAAAATGTCGTAATCGTTTACGAAAATGTGTTGCGTAAGCCAGTCGGATTGATTCGACAAATTCTTTTTATTTCATTGCGCGACACTATTCGTCGAAGATATCAATTTGTCGATTTATGAGCTGGGCGCTGGAAGCACGGCAATTAATATAAAACCAAGCGGTCAATAGGTTAATGGTGATGATAACCTTTCTGCTATCAAGACAATTTTTGTCTTTATTAAAAAATAAATATTAATAATAATCTCATAGGGAAGCAATTGATATTTAACTAAAATGTATATAAAGTTGTTTACCTTTGGCAATGACTCTCTGCAGCCGGTCGTAACCGTCCCGCAAATCACGGTGCTTCTCTCTGATTAAATTGGCCTTATCAATGTAGTCCTTTGTCATTTCATTTGTGTGTTCACTGATTTCATTGAACTTGTCTAAATCTTCTTCGTTAATGACATCTGAAATGTGGAGATAAATATTAATATTACAAAAAAATATATAATTACTTAAAACTCATGCCATATCCCTATGACAGGGTGGGCAGAAACAACAGAAAGCTATATGCCTTAAATATTATTTATCTTGTAAAATGTCTGTCATGCAATTTGATCCAGAAGGACAAATTAATTTCAGTGATTGGAGTGTGCAGAAAATTGAACTACAAATTCATATCGTAATTATTATAGTTGTCATAATATTGTGACTGTGTATTAGATACAGCTTATTTACCTAAAGTTGAGATGTTGGCTATTATGGAATGCACTTTTGTATCGAAAAAATCCCGGGATTCCGGGATCGACAAACATTGAGATCTAATTATATGATTGAATGTATAT
Organism: Xanthia icteritia; assembly: GCA_949128155.2. Lineage (NCBI taxonomy): Eukaryota > Metazoa > Arthropoda > Insecta > Lepidoptera > Noctuidae > Xanthia > Xanthia icteritia. Next base: position 4,257,142 of record OX421942.2, on the reverse strand, counting down.
TTACTTTCGTTCAGGTGTTGGCTAATATGGAATGCACTTTTGTATATTGGTAAAAATCCTTTATGACAAACTGGCATAGCACATAGCGAGAAACAAATCGGTGCCTTAAATTTCGTAAAAAAAAAAGTACAGTATTTTTTTATGTTAACACAGCAAAAGTAATCTTTTTATAAGGGTTTCTAAGTAGTTTCCATACCATGTATCCAAATAGTGGTGCATTCCCGGCTTTTCTGAATTCCAGGATTTATGATAAGAAAAAATTAAGAAGCTTCTTCCATAATTTCTTAGACAAAAAGTAACTAGATAAATATGCATCCGATTATCCTATCTCTGCTTATGACTGCAACATATTATATTGAAAATAATTTACATTTGCATAAATTATAGCCACAACATTGTTTTCATAGATAGTATGTCAGTAACAAGTAGTTTTATTTTTCACACTCAATGGATTTATTGTATTTGCCCCGAGTCTGGATTAGTGCCTGTTTGATGGCCCCTATTATATGGAATTTAAACATAACTGGTGAAATGTAGTTGTATACTATTATATAGGTATACCCTCTGCCTAACCCTTCCTTCAGGGTTTACAAGCATTATGTTATGTTTTTCTTACTTTTAAATGCATCATCCTTGGGTGATTCATCATCAAACAAGTCATAGTACTGGTCTATCTTCTCCTGATGGTGCCCAAACTCCTCCCGCAAAGCCAGCAGTTCTTCCATAGTAAACCCTGAAGCCTCAGCCTTTGTCCACAGATAGTTTAGCTTCTTGTCTTTGAATATGCTCTTGTTTATGTAGTCATCCATAGCAGAGTTGTAAGCCTGGATAAAAAAAATATTTTGAGTCTTAGCTGTGCCATATAGAAACAGATTGATGGCAAAACCTAGGTGGGTTGTAATGTTAGAACAATAAACCTAAATAAAAATGGTAGAAGATGGTTTTCATACATTCAGCTGCCGCAGGACAAAATAATATGTTAGCTAAAGAAAATAAAAACTTGGGTGAAATTAGATTGAATATCTAACTTTGATACCACAGAGCACTATATTATAATACCCAATTACCCTTCTGAAGTTCTGACACATTCTGTTTGTCTCTAAACAAAGCTATATTTTATCAGTTTAAAACAACAGCTGTGTCAATGAACAGTCTGTGAAAGCAATTATACTTTATCTAAATGTGTTTATCAGACATTGTTTTTGTACATGTATATTTTTTATCTCTTCTAACTTCTTTCCCAACACTAGGAAGCTTATTATTTTTATCTTAGGATGATGACTAACATCATTCTTTTGTTTTTATGACATAAATCATTCATCTTGGGGCCAGTTTCAAAATACTTATTAGGCAATATTTCCAGTTGATTTCAATATGATAACAGGGTTTGTATGGACTTATCTGACAGATAAGCAGAGATACTTAGTGAAACAGACCATTACATATAGTATGGCGGCCAATCTCAACGGAGACTAGCCTTCGGCGAGGTAGATATTATAGTGCACTAGTGTGTAGACACAGGTGCACTCTACTCTATTCCCTCACTCTCATAGTCCGATGGGACGGCAATCCGACACGACCGGAGAGAGATCGGGCGCAGGACCAACGGCTTAACATGCTTTCCGAGGCACGGGGGTATCACACCGCCAACTTCCAAACTTGGGGCTCTTACTAAGAAATTCCTAATGGAAAAACCCAATAACACCTTGCCCGACCCGGGAATCGGACCCAGGACCCCACGCTCAGCAGTCGCGCTTGCAACAACGAGATCAACGGGGCAGTTAATCCAGTGGGGCAGGTCAGTTAGTTCTAGCATTACTTACAGGATGGTCTTTCGCTTTAGCAGCATCAGGGTCAAAGTGATGCAGTAAACTATAAGCAGACATGATACTGGTTAGTTTGCGTCTCAGTTCTGCCTCTTTTAACCCCTCCTTATCTCCTCCTTCACTTTTCACCCTCTTGTATATTAATTCTTCTTTGTCTTGGATCATCAAATCACTATACAAGGACTTCAGTTTTGGTTCTGTTAGGCGCTGCAACGTTTTAAATTGTGTTTAGATTGTTATTATGAAAGTGGTGTAGACACTGCTCATCAACAGCGCCTTGAAATCAGCTGGGTGCAAGAAAAGGGGCGGCGAATTATTTACCGGAAAAATATAACAGAGTAAAATGACGAAGACAGGAGATTAAAAAACATATATGAATAAAACAGTGTTGTCTACCTGTCGAGCTTTAGTCCACAATAAATTAAGCTTATTCATTCTGAAAGGTTTTTCCAAAGTTCTAAAATCTACATCGCTCTTTTTCTTTTCATTGGCGTTACGTGAATATTTATTTTCACAAAAAGCACCGGTCACTACGATCAAGAGACAGAACAGAGTTTGTGAATAAAAAATCATTTTGCTAATTTATCAGCGCTTTTAAATAAACTGCTGACGGGTTTTTAATGCCGACGAAGCGGAATTTTTATGGCAAAATGACAACTGCTGAACTGACCAGTGTTGCCAACGGCCCGATTTTCATGCATGAAGTAGCCTAAAATCGCCGAATTTCAATTGTAGTAGCCTAAAGTAGCCAAAACACCAAAATGACAATATAAATAAAATAAAATAATTATAGTTTTTATCAATTTATTTATAATATGTTCATATTTCACTGAAAAACAGACATATGCCATCTTGAAAACACGTTAATTAATCAATATCATCGTCAATATTTTCCCGCTTTGTTAACACATTCCTCTCCTGAACTGCTCGTGGCGCTGATGACTTTCATCCGTCACAATAACTTAAAACTGTAAATTATGTGTGTGTGGTATGCGTACATTTTATGTTTTAACAATTATAATATGTATTTATTTTATATTTTTTTGTTTGTTTCAGTCCCGTACTAACCCAACAAGATCTACATTGTGTTCAACTGTATCAATCAAAGAATTTTACTTCTCTTCAGTTATTGTTTTTTTTTTTTTTTTTTTTATCTTCATGCACACTTGTTTTTCCAATGCACTCTAGACATTGGCAGAATAGTCGACATCGGCTTTGCTTGCCATTTAATAAAAATAGAATAGAATAGAATCGTCAATATTTTATAAACAAAATAAACAAAAATTACGATAATTCTAATTCTTCTTCTAGCAATATTAAGGCATCAGCAAGACCTTCGCCGTCTTCAGCAGTAGGAATGGATGTGCTTGTACTAGCGCATGCACCGGAGACATACATTTTTCGGCCAGCGTGCAAATTCACCATATGATTGCTGGGTTGAAAATTATTGCAACACATACCTCTAACGTTCATAAAGTTACGAATCCTTATAATAGCGATTAGCATGGGTAGTAGTAGCATGCGATTCCTTAATTTTGTTTTAATTGTTCCCATTACGTTGAAAATTCTTTCAACGACGGCATTACTTAAAGGTAACGAAGGGCATTGTATCGAAAACTCAGCTAGTTCTTTAAACATTGGGCTCCCATCAGCATTCTTCATTTTTAACACTTGTATCCAAAAATTAGAGCCCCCGAGTAGCCTAATTGGCGACCAGTCGCCGTTTAGATTTTTTCGTCGCCGTTTCTCGTTCTGAGTAGCCTAAATGGCGACAAATCGCCTACGTTGGCAACACTGGAACTGACTGGACGTGGACTGCTTGACCAGTGTTGCCAGGTTCTGGTCGGTGGTAAATCCATTACAAAACTACGGTGATTGGGTTATGAGAAAAACGGTGTAACACTTTTAAAATGAAACAAAAATACAAGTAGTTACTAGATAATAATTCAAAAACACATAAGTTCAAAAATGAGGATATGATAATTATGTCGCTTTCAGTTTCACCCATTACCTATACATGTGAAACAAAAATAATCGACAGGTATACAAAGAAACTGTAAAAACTTGACGACTTGACAAGTTACCAAAAACAAACTAAATTCGACGAATGCTATGTAACTAAATGAAATGATCGTAATATTACTCGAAATTAATACCTATAAACGATACAGGGGGAATCCCCGAACTTGTCTTCTGGTGTGACCCTTGTAGTGTCGGACAAAAATATTTGGAATCGGAGTGTGTTCATAATTAATTATCATATTAATTATATTGTGTTTTGATTTAGTTAACTTTTTTTACAACAGGAATCTTAATCCTTCCAGATAACAGTAGATTTTGTCACCGTTGTCATGCCTCGACGATAGGTGGTAATTGTTTTGACGTGACAACGTCTTATAAATTGGTTTGCCGGGTGACACTTCAAGAAACTGCGTTACGCTCCGCTCACGTTATGCGCTCACAATGAGAGCGAGTGAGAGGCACGCGTCCCTTCCACTCGGGCATGGTTAGCCCGCCTAAGAGCGAGAGAGACAGACATAAAAAGTGAAAGGCACGCAAAGTCGTTGTCACGTAAAACTTTCGCCCGTATACCGACTTTACAGGCAACCAATTTTACAATTTAAAATGATTAATAACTTCAATTTTTTTTATCCTTTTTGGAATGAACAGACGCCAGCACATCAACCTACTACAATCTGTCAAATTTCTTTAATAGATTTTCAACTTTAACTCTAGAGTATAAGGTTCAAAGTTGATTGGGAAAATTTGACAGTTCCGGGTAGGTTGACCTACTGGCTTCTACACACGGCTACACATCAAGCTATACATTTCCAGTTTATGCTGATCTCGCATTGTATAGGATTTCCATACAATGCGAGATCAGCTTATAGGTGCAATGGTGCCCTACGTGCGGGATTTTTTTCAGAAATGCTAAATACACACGCAGTGACTTTAGTCGCCGGCGACTCACAGGCGATTGCAATAGCGACATATTTTATTCTATGGAATACTGGAAATCTTTTTTTTTACCTCTGACAGCAGCAACCTTATTGTTTAGGGACTATAAATCGAGCATGGTGGCGGCAAGGCCAAACCTCTACTCTAAGCAGGCGCCTCTTTTCCATTGGCCACTCTGTGCAAGTGCTCAGAGCCCCGCGCTCGACGGACAAGTTTGTGTCAGACTGCGCACAGTGAAGGGTTCCGTAGTTGGGATGAATTTATCCCATGAACAAACATAAGGTTAGAAACAGTTCCCTGCAGTGCTGCACTCTTCCAGCGTTGCCAGACTGACGGATTTGTCCGCAATTCTACTGATTTTGGACCTACGGACATAAGGACATGAATCGTAACGACATAATCTATAGATTTACGATCCAACCAACCAAACAAAGCAATTAATAAAAGGACATATCTAAAAATGTGTTTTTATTATTCAATAATTCTAACCAAGATAAAATATATTTGTATAGATATCCCAAATAGTTGTTATAATTATTATAACATACAGACGCCAGCACGTCAACATACTAAAATCTGTCAAACTTTAATAGATTTTCAACTAAAGTATAAGATTTAACCGCTAAAGTTGATTTGCAAAATTTGACAGTCCATACAATGCGAGGTCAGCTTATACAGCGCGGCGAGCACGGCCTACTGTGACATGGCTTGAGTCACACATTTTATCACAGTTTGGGCGATAAAACCGATTTGTCGAAAGCTAGCACGGCGGCGTGAGATAATTTCTTGAATTGTTACATAACTTCTTGACGTTTAATTGGGACGCAAGTCTTATTTGCTAATACGGGCGCACAAATGTCACATTTTGTCAGATGATTAAGAAAAAATATTACGTTCGTTCGGACGAAGAGGTAAGACTTTCCTTGCTGCTTTAAATCCAAGATTGCGGTTGAGAAAATTTTCACATTTTTCATCATGGGTGTCGTTTTGATAGTTCTTGAGGATGATAAAACCGATCTTGAGGTCAATACGAAACCCTAAGATGGCGACTACATTTTTTTTTACATTATCGTGTCGTTTTCATATTATTCGAGGATGCTAGAGCCGATAGTGAGGTCGAAATGAAAATCCAAGATGGCGGCTGCGAAAACTCAAATTTCCTATCATGGGTATCGTTTTCATAGTTTTTGAGGGTGCTAAAGTCGAAAGTGATATCAAAATGCAAATCCAAGATGGCGGGTACGAAAATTTTGTTTTTGTTTGAAATCATGCATGGAAAGGCAATAAAGTATACCAACAGTTTAAAAATATGATCCTGGCTACACTGACTATTTGTCAGTCATTGATAGAAAATATAGATGTCTATGGTTCCTGTCTAGCTACTAGTCTATGGGGCCTGTGTCGTTCGTGCTGTGCATAGTCTGTGGTGCTGCGTACGAGAAAAGTGTGAGTTGAAACTTGAAAGGTTGAAACATGAGTTGTGACATGAGTTAAATGAGTGAGTTGCAGACTGTTTTCGTCGAATACTTATAGTACCGGTCTTCTTTGACAGATGTGAATGTATTGTAGTTTCATAGTCGTAGACACTCAATTTTGTACATTTTATTTTTCTAAAATGGCATTGCTTGTTTAACCGCGCTTGGTCCCCGTTGTCCGCGATAATAATCACTAAAACAACTCGATGAATAGTCATTAACGGCATTGTTTTTTTATCTCGTTTTGTAACCGTAAGTGAGTCCAGTCAGCACAATGGGAACTCAATAACAGCGAGTGTTCCCCACCTGAGGCTGCATCTGTAGCGCGTCCGCGAGCACGTACGTTCGGCAGTTCGGCTGACTATCGGCACTTTCTCTCGCTGATGCGTTGCGAGTCGGTTACTCAATACGCGTTGTGCAAAGACTGGTCGGAGTCGATGTCGATATTTCATAACGGTAGTAGTTAATTTGTGAGGGTTGATGTCGGTCGTGCGAGGCTGAGAGTAGTTGGCCAGTGTTTGGTGTGTAATGTGTATAAGTTTGGTGTGATGGTGGAACGCGACGGCATGAGGCGCGGCAGCGGTGGCGGCTGCGGCTGGGGCGGCGGCGTGCTGGGTCGCTGGTCGCTGCGCCGGCTGCTGCTTGACAGCCCGCTCGTTGGCAGGCGGCTTGCACATACAGGTACTTATTCTACACCCAGTATCCCATAGTGACCCTTACCTTGAAAACTTCACAGAACCGAAATCTTATAACTTTGCATTTAATCTATGCTTATCATCTGTAAAAAGTTAACTTCCATTTTACTTAACAAAAAGTTACTCAGTAAAAAAGTAACAACAATGTAGGTGCAAACAAATATCAAATAAAAACAAGTTAAAAGTAAAGTCTTCCTGCCTGTTTTCTAAGAACTTATTGATATCTTATCTATCAGATAAAATACAGCTGCTTGCCAATAAAGTTAGATACCTGCAAATATTTATCATGCAATTTGAAAAAGTAAATATTTCATGTTTTGTATAATTTGTTGGTCTGTTTGTAAGAATATGTGATCTCAAAAAGACCTGAACCATAATATGTTCAAACAAACGGAGTTATAATGGCTGATAGAAAATATTTAGAGTAACAGATTCATTAAAAAATGCAACAAGCATCTGAAACCATTTGCCAGCTTAGCTTAACAAGAAATATGTAGGTGTGGAAACAAGCCCTAACTGATTTTGGATTTATGGTTTTGCATAACCAAAATATGAACAACTTTGCATTTATTTTGTGTTATGAAAAAATTGTGATGGTTGAAAAAATGTCATTAAAGTCAAACCAAATTCACTTTGCATTTAACCTTACAGGCATACAAGGAAACTACAAAAAATTATAAGTAACAATTGCACACAGTTTCTACTTTCAGAATTATCTACAAAAAGTGTAGATAATTCCTTAATAAATAAATCACTAACATTTTAAATTCAAACTTCAGGAACACATTTAGGAAAACATTATGTTTGACCATTCATTTAATCACATATGGGTGATTCAGAGTCCCAGTAGGCAGGAATGTGACCTTTATTGCATAAGTATTGCAAATGATCTGTTACTATTCATAGAAAGAACATAAAACTGACCTATTTCAATCTGCCTAGCCTTTCCCCAACCATATTGGGGTTGACTTCCAGCCTAACCAGATGCAGCTGAATACCAGGAGTTTACATCGAGCAATTGCATAGCTGACCTTCACAACCCAGTAACTGGGTAATACAATAGTCCCTGGTCCTGGTTGTCAGACTTTCGGGCTTCGGAAAGATCCACAAATTACAGCTAGAACCAGCTTAATGTGTTTGCCGAGGCATGGAGGAGTCTCGGTATGTAAAGATGGTCACCCATCCATGGACCAACCCCGGCAAGCAAAGCTTAACCTGATGGATTGACCTGTGTGGCTGTTATTACTTAGCCAGGAGCTCCTCCTATAAAACTGACCTATTTATGATGTAAAAATTATAAATAAATTAAATAATGTTACTGTTATCTTCCCATTATGTTTATTTGCTTAATGATTTTAAATTGTGGTTACTTTTTATCTTTATTATCACTATCTCAGACATATTGATATGTATGGTAAATTATGAATGTCAGGATTTCTGGATAAGCATACTTTTGTGTTGAAAGACTATTTATTCATCACTTGTTTAAGTTATTTAAAATATGACTGATAATAAAATGTTGTATTTCCAATCTTAACATAAGATTTATCTGACCTGCGGTTGAATTACAATAGTTATATGTGAATCTTCTTTTCTTGATTTCATTGAACTTTGAAACTCCATTATATTTTATTATACTCCATGATTGAATACAGTGCCTTTAATAAATACAAATTAACTAACTGCCTAAAATTAAAAGTTACAAATCTAATAGCTTATGAAACACAGTGTTAATTGATTATAGCAGGTAATAATTTTAAATGCACATATTCCTTATATTTAAACTTTTCTATAGAAGTAGGAAACAGGAAATAAATGTTATTTCCCATAGTTTTAAGCATGTCGACACAAATATTCTTGTACTGAATGTAATGAAAACCAACAACTTAAAAGATGGTTATAGTAGAAAATGAAGAATTGCGCTTTCAGACCATAAATGAGGGCTTACTGCATTATGCAACAATGAGGAACAAATCACAACTACTTGACAAGTGATGTAATTTTTCATGAGCTCTATGTAAGAGTAATATGCATATAACCTAGCCATTGTTATGTGTACTGTGCCCAGTGTTTGAATGTCAACTGCATATTTTTTTCAGCCCATTTTCCCTAATGAGTTGGCAGGCCTGCCAGGGGTATTTAAGAATTTACAGTTTCTTTTTATTGCACAGTCCTTATGAACGAATCTGTTTATAATATTAAAAAAACGGGCATCTGTCAGTGTTACCAGAGTTTGTTCCTATTAATGGTAAAGCACTGCCATCCTTTGACGTACACTCAGCGGATTCTGCAGAACTCCACGCCACGAATACCAGGGATTTTTAGAAAGAAGTAGTTTTGTCGTGAGTTGAATACAATTTAAAAAAAAAACAGAAAACGCACCCTTAATATCTTGTACTGTTAAGATAACGATCTTAACAATACAAGATATTAAGGGTGCGTTTCCACTAACGCGGGCGACTACCGGAGCAGAGACGCAGGAATCGACCCCCCTTCAAAGACGAGACGAGAAACGTGATGTGAATGTCAACCAATGTGATTAGTCGATTCCTGCACGTCCTCCCCCCCGCTTCAGCGGATCTGCTAATCTTCTGAGCTACCCAAATAGTCTAAAGAACCCTGTTTCTAACGTTCATATTATGTTAAGACGAAAGCGTCAATGTAGCCCGCGAAATTCAAATTTTATTATGTTTTTTGCAATTTGTAGGTGAGTATCATAGTTGTATGTTGATCTAAATATGAGTCGCGGCCCTATCAAATGTTTATTTATAGAATTATAATCATAAAAATGATCAATACAACTCTCTAAGTTCTTGATTGTAATATTAAATGACTATTTCGTGAAATCATGACATGTGAGGATTATGCAAACTTAAGGAGTTGTAATGATTATAATTCTGTAAAGCCATATTTGTTACGGTCGCGAATCATATTTTAATCAACATACAACCTGACACTGACCTGCAAATTGCAAGGAACTAAAAAAAAAGAATTTTGCGGGCTACCTTAGAGCATCCCCCTTAAGAACTTAGTTGCACAGTAATATCTGGAGACGCTGCAAATGCACTTACTTGAACCATGTCCCCCACGCAAACTGGTTTCCGCTTACGCGAACATGTGATTACAGTCTACAAAAATTACATGTTTATTCCCCAAGCAATATGTGGGTCATTCGGGAGAAAAAGGGAAAGTAAGGACTGCTATTAAACGTAACGTAATCATAATATGTATCGAAGAGACAGACTCGCAATACCCCATCTAGTCGAAAATGTTTTTACACACTAAAATCTGCCAAGTACCTATTGGCTCTTCCATCTAGTTAGCACAATCACATATTGAAGATTACAGAAAACTTGAGTTAAATGAAAACCATATGTCATCGACGGCATTGTTATATGATTAACTGTTTCATTTTGTTCTAATAACAATAATTCAGTGATTATGAGAAAAGTTTCAAGGGAAATGTAATAATTAACCAGCAACTACTTATAAGAAATCATCGTAATAAGAATAATTGATCAAGGGGACTTGACTCCTGACTCCATCCCACTCCTTCACTAAAAAACAATCGAGCAATGTCTCCTTAATTCGGGGAATAACCAAAAAGATACAGGTAAATAAAGAATTTACAATGATAACGTAATACCACCCGATTACGGCTTATCTCCATAAAAAGCAGTTCATTAATTTATTTGCTTAGATTAGAAATGACGTATGCATACTTATACTACAAGGAAGGTGCGAAGACTCGTTATCGTGATTAATACCAGCGATAACATATGCAGTTTGATTTGATTTTTGTCCCGAAATAGCAGTTAGCTGTCAAGAAGTTTATATCACTGTCCCTGGTTCTATAAGTTACAATGATTATCAAATAGCTGAATGATACAGTGTGTCATGTTTCTCGTTAGTGGTCGCTCTCTAAACAATCGTATTGTTTTACATATTCGTTCAGTGGCTTAAAGACCACGCGAGCTAGCGGAATTAGTGAAATCTGATCAGCGAAGTCTTGCCATGAATGGCAATCTTGCTTCGATAGTTCCTATCTTGTTTTATTTGCGTATTCGAAAGGAGACGGAGTAGCTTTTGAAGCGACCTAAGATGTAAGTCTGCCTTTTATGGTAGTGAATCGTGGATCTGTGCTACTTGACAGGTAAATCGATACTATTGACTTAGTTTATTAAACTCTTGAAGTATGTAGCGCAAGCTGTTGTAAATGTACCTTGTTTAGAAACACGAACACAAATATTTGACTAGTTTTTTCGTAGATTCCGTCTATAATCGGATAACTTAGAACTTATTTTTTCTAGCGGAAACCATAAATTATATTAGAGGTGTCTTCTCGATATGGATTAACCTTATAGGCGTGACGCTGCAATCTTGGCGTCTTCCTCATTCCTTACTTACAATCAAATCGTAATTATGGCCGTCTGAGTTTCATTACATACGTTGACAATGAAGTACCGTGTACGTAAGTACTGTAAGTACGTAGCATACTGACATTTTCTGAGGTAGGGTTTATCTAAACCAAAGTATTAAAATGACACCCAAGATTTCATCGCAAGCGCTCGACGTGTCTCGCTATATATTATATTTTATGGAAAATGAAGTCGAAGGTGAAACGTGACAATCCAATTAACGACGAAATCATTGCAACAAATGATTTATTATTCCTCGTCTGATATGTTATAGCAGATGTGGGTTAAATTCGCATGAGTATTCGTAGTGCCGATATTTATGTAACTCCAACCCAATTACAATTAAGGTATCGTGGTTATTACAACGTTTATTTGCTCGCACAATGATTAATGCAGCTACATATGGATTCCAACAGCGCTACTACCTTCACTGCAATAATTGAATGTTGAAATGTTGTAGTACCTAAATTACTTTGACTTCCTCTATACTTTGCTTAGTATTGGTAAAATTATTCGTCTGTTTTCATTTATTACTTTGTCGCCTTTTGAGAAACTTCAGCACATCAATCAAAATCCAAACTCTGCAAATTGTGCTGACAATCGTCACTTCAATTTTAGGATACAATATACAGCCTCAAATAAAAAACCTAGACAGAGCGCTGCGAACAATACAGTGAAGTATGCCAAAACTACACCTCCGCTCTGTGCATACAGGCTCACATTTACAACCTTTTACAATGACACTGCAATCAAACTACACCACAAAAAGTGCACACATGTTTACGAAACCTTCACTTCACTGTTGATAGCGCTCTGTCTTGGTTGTTTATTTGATCTGAGTACACAGCTCCCAAAAAGCACCATTCTGCGCTTCCTAGTGGGAAAACCTAGCGGAACCAAAATTTCAAATCAGGGCTAAGAACTATGTGGGAGAGAAGTGGTTCTGTAGTTGAGCGTAAAGTTTCACCACAGAAGGGACGCAATTATAAAGAATCATTGCCAAAAAAGCTACGTTGTTTGACCAATAAAATGGCAATATTTACTAAGTTAGTGCGTCATAATCATAAAATTGAGCATCTAATTTGTTTTGGAACTGTTTGCGTCGGTACTAAAACTGTCTAACAGTTGCAGTTTTTTTTTTTAATATTTACGAGAAAACATTGTTGTAGCCAAAATACGCGTAGACCTCGAATATGAAATAAAATATTTACATAATATGATATTTTATTTACCTACCAATAACGTATGCATATTTGACACAATGATGGTATTGTGCAAACTCAAAGACTGTTGAGGTCAAATGTCAGCAGTTTCGATATTGTACGGAATAGGTAATGTGTGTCATACACAACTAACAAACTACTATTATAGTCTAGCCTGCTGTGCAGACGCATTGCAAATGCTTGCGTCTTCATTTGGCCAAAATAAGCGCAAGCATCTGTATTCCTGCAGTTTCTTCTTGATGAAAAAAAAAACAGGTAGACTGGCAACACCAAGTTTTTGGTACAAACATAATATAAACTGTTTAAACAACGCTACGAAAATGAAGAAAAGCCATACAAGTTAATAATGATCGACGGCGTCAATGCTGGTATGAGTATGACCTACAAACAAGTAAGTACCTACTGTGCGAAAATGTTAACTTTCAAGGATGTGCTCAAACAATTCGGAAACCTTCGCAGCGCTGCCGCTTGCCGATAGTAACTAAAGGAAGCGAGCAAGGCGATGAACGCACATCATATCCTATCTTAGTACCGGGAAGTGAAGCGAAGAGGCTTGTTCTCGGATATCGTTTTATGTAATTCAAATTAATGCTGGCAAGTTAATGGAAAATCGACTTCGGCGAAGGACTAACGGGCGAGAAAAAAATGCCCATTTTGATTACAATGATTTAAGTCCCTCCCAAAAAGCAAAGCTTCATTATTTCAGATCAGCGTGTGAATCAAAGCTTAAGGGAATTGCGTTTGTGGGTCAATTGAATAAGACGGATATGGGCTTTCTCGAAACGAGCCATCCAATTATTTCGGCCTCGAAAACGTTATTGCACGCTGGATATTAGACAAGTGTTTTGTTGCTGCTATGCCGTATCATTTACCGTTTTCTTGCCGTAGTGTATCTCGGCTGTGTACATTATCGTTTCCTGGAATTGCCTTTTACAACTGCAATTCGAGTTCACGTATGTAATATCGTCAGACATTATCCATTCCGGGTTATCTTCAGACATTTTGATTGCACCGTACTGGAAGTTGTTAAACGACTTTAAAATTAGTATAATTCCACATAATAATAATGACTAAGTCTTAATAAATTGGCACTTTAGTGTCCAAATATACAATTTTATCACTGGCTTCACAAACCTGTCGTCGCGTCATATTTATGGTTTTTATAAAGAATTTGATAAAAATGGTATCCGATCAGGCAGTTTCTGTTTTGTTCTTGTTTCTTTTATTTTTGTTGATCTTACGTCACCACGCTATTGGTGTTGATGGCTCAACAGCGCTGTTTCAAATTTAATCACTTTTCAAATGCTTGGTCGTTTGTAAGATGCTGGTGAAAGTGATGTGAACCATTCAAATTTATATTTTGTCCGTTGCTTCATAACTGGGTAACCTCAATTGAGTCATGACTTCATGAGTAATTTGTCATGGGTCGAAGCTCTCGCTCTTCTTCTATTGAGTGACTTAACAGGGCCGAGAGACTACTTAATCAGGCTATAAGATTCTTAGCCCTAATTGAGCACGTGTACCTGAATAAAGTTCATCTTCTCTAAGTCCTTTTAATTGTAAAGAGCGCAGGCAAATCCTTGAAAGTTTATTACTTAGTATTTACGTTCTGCACGCTCCTGATCCGTTTCTTAAAATAGTACTTGGTCTGAAATTGTAGAATAAAGTTAGTTACTTAGCAGAATATTTTCACGCTGTCCGATAATACGCGAGCACTTCATGTTTGCTTTCCAATTAAATGTAGGTCATTTGCTTCGAGTTTTGGCAATCCGCGCGCCTCGTTGCATAGCGTACTGGTTTACAATGTTGTTCTCGTCTTTAAGAGGTTATTGTTACAGAAGCTAATTAACTTTGCTGTAACGACACTCCCAAATGCATTTCGTTTGCATTCCAATAGCGTGTGTGGTCTCAGTTGAAATGATTACCAAATTCGTTTCGGTCAGTTTTACAGCGTGGAAAACATTTGAGAAATTTCTTCTGCATTTGTTGCGCTGGGAACGGTTCTTGAAGTGAGTACGACTATCTGTTGATAAATAATGAGCACTTTTTCTATCACGGGTAATTAACCTTTATTTAAGTTTACGTAAATATGTTTTTGTTGGTCGTTGTATGCGTCAACGGTAGCGGTGTTTGACGCATGTCAGTAGATCTCGGTGATAAATCATAAAAACTATCAATGTAAGGACGTTGCAACCTTGCATCAACACTGCAGCACCAAAGTCGTGTTGACATTCAAAACTGATCTAATCAACTCTGAAGAGCCTTGAGTTCCTAATGCTTGAAAAGCAATTGTATTGTTTACAAGTTGTCCACTACAGAGATACGGAGCTCAGTCCAAGTGGCGTAATAAGTTTACAACATTCTGCAATCTCCACCATAATCTAATGTGATGTGGATCAGTGATGATAAATCGTTCGCTTTGTCACTATAACACGTATTTATACGACTCGCCATATGATTTACCTATATGACACATATTCATGGCACGGAGAGCAGGAACCAACAATACTGACGACAGTTTGCTTAGGTTTATTGAGTGGCCGAGTCCAAACATATTTTCTTACGTAAAACAAATATTGGAAGAAATAAAGTGGGTTTCAAAGACGACATCAGAAGGTGACCAGTCGTTATTCGCCTCGCTGTCACATTCTACAGTGTAGCGTTAACGTTACAATACAATGATACGCAAAAGAAAACAAAATATTTATTTAGGAGATGGATAATAAAGTATTAATATTTTCTTAGGCCAGTATCGTCGCGTTCGTCTCTCCCTTGAGCAAATTCAACGAAGCATAAAGATATAAGTTTTCTATTTTTAGTACCAGGAGGGTTGTTGGTCAAATATCACGATTCACGACGTTAATCATTGTTTACAAGCACACACTGTCTACCACAGTTTGATTAGTATGATTTATGAGTACCTATCTTGAACTAGTTAGCTAAAGAAACAAAACAAAGTATGCCTTTCCTTAACTCCGAGATGAGTATGTAAACATCGAATAAAATGTGAGAGATACAGATGTGTTCTCACATGAATATCGAGTGCAAACCGTTTATATCGTGGATAACGATACACACTGACCTGATTGTGCATCTGTCTGTTCCACTAGGTAACATCGGATAGTCGTCATGAGCATTGAGTTCAACACAGTGTGTTTTGTCGCTGCGCCCGCCCGTTCACCAGAAACTATTACCTTACCGTTCGGCTGTATTTCTATAATAACAATCCCCGTTTGCTCGTAATCCACATAATATCGTAGAGTGCGAATGTTTGCCGTCGCCCGAACAGCTGTGCACATTGTTATACAGACGCTAGCACGTCAACCTACTACAATCTGTCAAATAACTTTAATAGATTTTCAACTTTATCACTAATGTATAAGGTTCAAAGTTGATTGGGGAAATTTGACAGATTCGGGTAGGTTGATGTGCAGGCGTCTGTACGTTTGCTGCTAGTGCTGAATATGAATGTGAAAACAATATGCACGGGGCGCTGAAATTCGCAAGGTCGCATATTCCGCACAGTCATGTGCGGAATATGCGACCTTCCGAGACTCACTTCCATATAATTTTTCCTCGAAGTATGTACCACCTGTGTATGAATGATTTATTTATATCGCAATGATTCTTTGAATTTGATAAGATATAGGTATAACTTTATCATTTTTTCTTATCCATTTTTTTTCATCTAGTAACATTCATATATAGGGTAAATTTTAATAATGCATTATCATATTGCAACACATTTAAAAAAATACCTCATGTGGAGGCCTTGCTAGGTACGCTTTATCAACATTCAATTCTACCAAACTCCTACAATAAACAACAACGTAAGCTCATGTACATACTTAAACAAAAATAACAACTGCATCCACCAATCACGTCTTTTTCCAAGGCCAAGTTGTAAATTTTGTGAAATCACGTACATTATGAATTATTTATGTATCATTAGCGATTCTTACATAAATACCGTTTATGACGCACTTAAGAAAATAAGAACATAGACGCAACTTTTTTATAAATCAGCGAGTGATGCATGAAGAATGTATATTCTTGCCGTGTAAGCAGGGTAATTACGTCAGCATAGATAGTGAGCATAGACAGTCAGCAAAGGTGGATGAGGTCTCGAATCTCAAAGACAGTTAACGTCGATGGTTTGGTATGATTTGCGAATGGATCTTGTGAGGTTTCCACGGAACCCCAGTATTCCGCGGACCTTTTGCGAACCGCTGCTCTAGGAATATAATTGGCTGATATTTAACTGGTTCTGATAAAACTTCCAAGTCGACCCCAGCAACCTGGGAAAAGCTGCGATAAATCGATATCTTAGAAGCTATTTAAAGTATTTGCATGTAATACAAAAAACAAATTTGGATGACGAAATATAATCGCAAGATATTTAACATACTTTCTACCAGACATGAAACAAATGAGCTATCAATCAGCTGGCAACACTGACCCGGTTGCGTCTCAGCTGAGCGTGCGCCTGCGGCTAATCCGACTGCTTCTCCTTCGTAATTCACCTTCAAAATTAAACAATTATTTTATAAATTAAATTATAGACCGTTAGCGGATATTTCTGTTGCTGTTGGCAACAAAATTCCAGCGTCCTTGGGATTTGACTTTTGCAAATTATTGTTCTCCTGGAATCTGTTAAGTAGTTCTTGGGATCCCACTCTCGTCTTCCTTTCAATATCAGTTCCCCTTCTGCTTCATCATAGCAATTTTCAAGTTTCCATGACTTCAAAGTGACCATCACTAGAAATCATAATGTTATAATGCTCATGGCCCATCGTATTCCCCTATCCTCAAGTTTTTATCTGTCAAGTTTAAAAAAACTATCAATCGTATTAAATCGTTTTATGACAAATGCAAGAACGACAAAGTTCATTTTTGTCGCGCATTAGGCAGAATTTCAAGTCGTAAAGCGTCAGTGCATTGATACGCTGTTATATCCAGTGGCGGATTTGCCCTAAGGCCCGGTCCTAGGGCGGCCAATCGTGACAAAAAATTCACTAATGATGACAAGAAATAACTCAAAGTACCTATATATTCTAAACGTTCGCGCAAATTATGGCAGGCCGCACTGCACCGCATTGTATAACAATAATAACTTAAAACCATTAAAAAATATGTACAAATAACTAATTGAAACGCGTCATAGAATTTCGTCATCGCCAACCTGACTCATAGTTAACTAAATTTCTGAACCGATTTCGATAAAAGTTGGCAATAAAGGAAATTCATTATGTAGTCTATGGATGGGTGCTGAGAAAGGGGCTGATACTTACTACATTGCTTGGGGCCTAGGGGCGCCTAGGGCACTCAATGCTGCAAATCCGCCACTAGTTATATCAATAATGTATGAAGTTTAACAACGCGTACAAGTACATAGTTTTTGCAGGTTAATAATTCCATGTCTGCTATATAAATTATTACCTGCGATAATGTGCGGGTCATAATAAATAACTCTGAATCAATAGATCTACGAGTATTTTAAATATCTTTAAATTCCAGTCTATACTCCATTTGAAACGATTTTGACTTCTATTGCGTTGGTGGTATGACAAATGGCAGCTGCAGTAAACGGTTGGTATTTTAATCACTTTTTTGCTTTTAATGTCATCCTTATGCGTACGGTATAGAAGCCAGAATCGGTTGAACGGACTGTAAAAAAGGTTTGTTTAAATGACTAATCTTATTTCAAATGGAGTATAGATGAGTTTGAATCGGGGCTACACTCGGAACGATTGTCCTCTGACTCTGACCTCTGACAATATAAATAAATATCTAGACTCCAACAGATGGCGCCACTAGGTGAACACCTATGTAATAACAGCTCCGTATTCAAAAAGTGATTTAAAATAAATTTACGTGAATATCTGCAGATTTATATCATCAAAGTGCGGGTATAAGGCCAATAAACAAGTGAAAGTGTTATTCAAGACATATGTGCCTTAAATGTGCGAAAAGATCAAAACCAATAAGTTTTGAAATTATCTGGCAGTAATGTAAAGTGATCGGTACAGTGCATTATACACCGACCACGACTTAAACAGTGTACGGATATAGCAACTAACTGCAAGAAATAAACGAAACATTTAAAAATCACGTCAAAAATTTGTGCAAAAATTTGTGGAATGTCAGTTGAATGACTCAAAGATCCTAACGTTTTTTATTATTCAAAAAGTTGCTCCAGTAACACAAGAACGCAAAATTCATCTACACTCCTATGGTTCAACTGGCGTGGAGGCTCGCACATCCACATTGTAACAGCGCACTTAGTGCCCCGAGTTCGGTCCCAGCAAGCTGTGATTATTTTTGTATTTTAAACGATTTCAAAAATTATTCTTTCAACATGGCAAGTAAAAACAAATGCGCCGGTTGTATGAACATGTTAAACGCTAGAGAATACCTTCAATGTTCTACTTGTAACTTGCGATACGATCTGCTTTGTTCCAATACTACCGTCAAGAGATTTAAGGTAATGAAAGTTGCGGACAAGGCGATCTGGAAGTGTCAGGTCTGTGTTAGCGGGTTACCGAAAATAAACAACACCGATACACCAGTACGACCAACGAGAACCGATAGCCCTACAAGTTCATCCGACGAATCTAAACACAGCCCGATCACACCGGCTGCTACTAACATCGCCACTCGAATTAAACACCACCAGGGCTCACCTTTGACTCAAATGGAAGACGATAAAAGTATCTCCGATAATACTTCTCAGCGTAGTAAGATTTTACCAACTAACCCTAACAACACTCACAAACAAAAACATGTGAATACGACGTTGAGCCCGATAATCGCTAATGACGACACAGTCTTAGAGTTAACAAAGAGTTCTTTCAGAGAAATAATCAGGCAAGAAATCGCGAACGCACTCAAAGAAGCAGTGGCGGAACAGTTCAAGCAAATCAGCGACTTGATATTGGGTTTTCGTACTTCGCTAGACTTCTACAACGAGAAATATGAGGAAATGAAAGCTACCCTTGAGCAAACCTCCTCTAAATTGCAAGTACTGGAAAGAGATAATACCAAGCTGCAATCATCCATTCAAGACCTTAACAAGCGCGTAAATCTAATGGAACAACACAACAGATCCACCAACATCGAATTACAAAACGTTCCAGAAAACCGCTCTGAAAACATAGTTAGTACCATACTGCAACTGAGTGACATTACTAAATGCCAAATCAAGGAAGCTGACATAGCCTACTGCACTAGGACTGCTAAAAAAGACACCCAGTCTGCCCGACCCAGATCAATTCTCGTAAAATTCAACACCCCACGCATACGGGACTCTTTCCTCGCTGCGGCAATAAACTTCAACAAAAACAACATCAACAACAAGTTGAACACAAGCCACCTCGGTATCGCAACAGATAAGCTTACTCCGATCTACGTTGTGGAACACCTATCGGCAGTCAACAAAACCTTGCACGCAGCGGCAAGACTTCGAGGCAAAGAGCTTGGTTACAAATTTGTGTGGGTGCGTAATGGCAGAATTTTTATGAAGAAGAACGATCAATCCGAGCGTATTGTAATCACTTGTCAGGAGGTCTTACAAACTGTTAGTTAGATTAATCTCTTTTTTCTTTTGTTTTTCAATTGTACTTTGCATGGTTATGTGCATAACCTGTTCACATTCAGTAACAAACTAAAGATATACTATCAGAATGTACGTGGTTTAAGAACTAAAACAGAAACTTTTTATCATAACATGTCTCTTCAAGACTACGACATTGTAGTGCTCTCAGAGACTTGGCTGAACGGCAGCATCTACGACTCGGAACTATTTGATGACAGATATGTAGTTTACAGGCGAGATCGCGAATCCAGTAGATACAGATCACGTAAAAACGGAGGCGGCGTTTTAATAGCTGTAGCTAGGCACTTAAATTCATGTAGAATGCCACACTTAGAAAGTGAGTGCGAGGATTTATGGATCTCCGTCGATGCGGATTCTCCCGGGACTAAGAAAAACAAGATTTATATCTGTAGCGTCTACCTACCTCCCCCAATAACATATGAAACCATCCTAACTTTCTTAGACTCAGCTCAAGTTGCCCTGGACAAAAACGAACGTACTGTTATTATCGGTGACTTTAATCTTAGTACTATAACGTGGAAAAGCAATGAGGAAAGCCAGGAGAGTCACACTATTCCTTGCCCTGTCAGCAACAATGATGTCACTAGATACTTTTTAGATTATATTTCTATGAACGACCTAGGCCAGTGTAATTACCTTACAAACAATAAATCTAGAACATTAGATCTAGTTCTTTGTAATACTACAGTAAAAAACCTGACACGTTGTCACACACATCTGACACAAGAAGATCCATTACACCCACCGCTCGAGTTCGCCATACCCACGGTCAAGGACACAAACTGCCTGCAAACTAAACCGACTACTAAACCTTATTTCTTTAAAGCAGACTACGACAAAATCCTAACTTCCCTTATATCTGTAGACTGGGAAAGTTCGATGGGAGGTAGTTCCTCGGTTGGCGAGATGGTCAATATTTTATATGATATTTTGCACGACGTTATCAAGCAACACGTACCACTGAAAACGGTATGTAGGAAAGAGTATCCGGCATGGTACACGCCCAAGCTTAAGCGACTTTTTAAAGAAAAAAACAAATTTCGCATTAGAATAAAAAGATACAATAATCCCCTTGACGTTATTTCCTTCGAAACACTACGTGCCGACTGTAGCAAGTTAAGAACAACTTGCTACAACAATTATATCGAGAGATTAGAAAATGCGGTTTTAAAAAACCCTAAAATCTTCTGGTCTTTTATTAAAAATAAAAGAAAATCCAGTAGTGCTTACCCCGCAGTTATGTGTTACAATAATAAAACCGCTTCAACTGGCCACGACATATGTAACTTGTTTGCTGAAAACTTTGCAAGTGTCTATAATACTGCAACCACCTCGCAACTATCAAATGTTAACACCAATAATAATTCTCCGACCCTCTGTAAACTAGAACTCAACACTGGTGAAGTATTCCGAGCCTTAACATCTTTAGATGAACAGAAAAGCGTGGGAGACGACGGTATTCCACCAGTGTTCATAAGAAGATGTGCGAAAGCGCTAGCTTTACCCCTCAGTCTTATTTATAATAGGTCTCTTGAAGACGGTATTTTCCCTGACCAATGGAAAAAGGCACTGGTGGTGCCTATTTTCAAAGCAGGAGAAAGGAATTTAGTATCCAATTACAGACCCATTTCCATTTTAATCATCTTTGGCAAAGTTTTTGAGAAGCTCATAACCGAACGTCTTTCATCGCATGTTAAACACCTTCTCACCAGTCACCAACACGGGTTTATCAAATCCAGATCCACGACCACTAATCTCATGTGTTACGTCTCGTCTCTGTCAGAATCTTTAGATAAACGTATTCCTGTTGACACCATATACACTGACTTTAGTAAGGCGTTCGATAAGGTTGATCATTATCTTCTTTTGGCTAAACTCCAGCACTTGGGTGTAGGAGGATCAATGCTAAAGTGGTTTCAGTCTTACCTCAGTGACCGATCTTCAAAAGTTGTTATGAGTGGCCATCATTCAAAGTCTTTCAAGGCTACATCCGGTGTTCCACAGGGTTCACATTTGGGCCCAATTCTCTTCAATATTTTCATAAACGACATCACGCACTGCTTCAGGCATTCAACATTCTATCTTTTTGCCGACGATATGAAAATAATGAAACCAATGGTGACTGAATTTGACTCTGCCTTGTTGCAGGACGATTTGAACAGGTTGACGAACTGGTGCAAAACGAATAAAATGCTTCTTAACGTCTCAAAGTGTTACTACATGCAATTTAGCCGTAACAAAATTGTCAAACCTAACAATTACACGATTAGCCAACAAAGACTACAACAAGTAGAGGAAATACGCGACTTGGGAGTTACACTAGATAAACAACTTAAATTTGACAAACATATCTTAAACACGTCATCGAAAGGGTTCAAGATCCTTGGATTTATCTTACGTAACAGCAAAGATTTTAAAAAGGCATCTACCAGAATAAAATTATTTAACACACTGGTTCGGCCAATACTCGAATATGGCAGCCAGATTTGGAATCCTCACTACGACATATACACCAAACACCTGGAAAGTGTCCAAAGGCGTTTCCTTTATCACCTATGTTACAAAGATCGTTTAGCCAAAAAAGTTATCAGTTACAAGGACAGATTAAGACACCACAAAATGGTCACACTTGCAGACAGACGAAAAACAGCCGACCTGATACTACTGCACAAAGTATTCAATGGAGTCATAGACTGCAGCGAATTACTAGGCAAGCTACATATAAACGCGCCGTATCGTCTGCCGCGAAAAAGCAGCTACAATTTCTTTTACGTCCCAGGATCCAAAACTAATCTGGGACATTTCGCCGTTCTCCCGAGACTCTGTAGGCAATACAATGAATTGTCAAAGCGTTTTAACCTGGATATAACCCTCCCCATCTCAAAATACAAAACTATTTTATCCACCGCAAAATAACTAAATATTCCTTCCAATACCTAGTCAATAAATGTAAAATAATAATTATTAAATAAACTAAAAAAATGTAATAATAACAATAATATGAATGCCCAATCTTGCATGTTAATATAATTTAATCTTTTAATTTTTATCTCTTATTCTTTCAATTTTTATTTTTATGTTGTCTACACCTAGTTATATGTGCATGCTGTGGTCTCCTGTAATTGAAGGAGCACACGTAAAAGAACCGTGTAATATTATGATCTATATTGTGTATGTGTATCCTTTGTTGGAGATCCAAATAAATAAATAAATAAATAAATAAATAAATAAATAAAAAAAAAAAAAAAAATATGGAAATCAGTGTATTTTAATAACACTGGGCTTAATTTTAAGTCTTGTTGTATCGACGATATTTGCCTTACATGACTGACATCAACTATGCTTATAAAATAATGCTCTCCCAAATATTGAGTCATCTACACGTTTAAAACAAAATATTTTAACAAGATTGCGGTCTGCGGTTATCCCGCCCTTTATCCTAAATAGCTAAGATCTCAGGCCGCTTTATTTAAGCATGACGTCATTCATGAATTCCTTTGCAGGATTTTCAAGTATTCTAACGATTTTTAAACAACCTGCTGGCCAATTACTCCTGAAGGACAAATAAGTAACAGCAGTTTGTGAATCAAGCGTGTGTAACCTCACTAGTGTTCTGCATTATAATTGCCAAATACATGATCGATAATAATCTGAATAATTTTGAAGGATATTGCTAATCCATTGCTTCATATGTTCGAAATTTTTTCTGCTCAACAACGTAAATAACTCAATGAATGTTGTTGAACTGTCAAAATGAAACAGATGTGATTGATCGTGTTACGCAAATAGGGTGCGGATCTGAATCATTTTATTATCAATAGCCTCAAACCAAATAAACATCAACAGTGACGTGAAGCCGGAGTCGTAAACATGTGTGCACTTTCTGAGGTGTAGTTTGATTGTAGTGTCATTGTAAATGTGTGCGTGTAAACGTGTATGCACAGCGGAGGTGTAGTTTTGGCATGCTTCACTGTATTGTTTGCAGCGCTCTGTCTTGGTTTTTTATTTGGTCTGAGTCAATAGCTGTAAAGTAACACCATATAAGACAACGGTATATAGCTGATTAGAAAAATATTATGGCTTGTACACTAGTTTCAGTAACACGCCCATTGATGGTCAGTATATGTACAATGGATGTCTTGCATATGAATGAAACAATGGACGTCAAAGGGAATCATAAAGGAATTGTGTGATATTGAATAAAAACATGACTACTTTTATGTCCTTAACTAGACTTAAATCTAGGTAATGAAATTGAATTACTAGTTATTAACAGTAACATTACAATAGCCTCTGACAATAAGTTATTATAACAGTACAAATTGCTAAGATAACATTGCAAATTGTATGATACCAAAGAAAATAAATTAACCGTGAGTATATTTATGTAGGCACGATACATACAATGATTATTAAGTCAGATAACTCCTAGATATTTGTTTAATTATCTAGTCACGAAATCATTTTACACACGCGAAATGAAGTAAGACAACCATTTTATAATTACAAGATGGTTTATCAATTTTACACTTTGTTATTAAGTTTTTCGTGTTCAACATTACAAATAAGACAATTTAGATAAACTTCACGTTGTACCTATCGTTAAGTTTCGCTGTTTGGATATTAATTTCTGAACTGTCAAAGACATGCACGCTCGGTGACTTTATGATTAAACTTGATAAGTTGCGCAATGATACCTCTTCTGACTAGGTTATATTCCTTTGGTATGCGTGACCAATTATAATATAGCTCAAAATAATTACTTCTCTCCGAAATTCAATAAAAAACTTTTTGAGGAAGAATTGGAAGAAAAACACGTTTCACCGGTGCTGTTAATCTTCATAATGTGAAAACCTAGGTAAAGAGCAGGTCAAATGGAAGGCGCTATAAATATGGTGCTTTTAACGCAGCTGTATATAGGCTAAAAGAACTCGCCGCTTCACTTGCTAATGAGCACATGACCCATTCCTCTAATTAAAAGCTAAGCTCAGTGAAAAGGTGCTTGAAAAAACGGGCTTTTTAGAGATTGCTCTGCAAGAAACTAGTCAAACAGGCTAATGCTCTTCGTATTAAACAAGTCCCTATTCACAAAGAAAACTTGAGCTATTCAAGGAGAATCTATGAATTCTAATTGATGACTTACATTGTACAACTTATTATATTCAATGAATAAGTTATTGAACTATCGTTAGCCGTTATCAAGCTGTTCCGGATTGCAAAATCTTTACCGAGTCTGCTGCCGATAACAGTTCTATATCGCTGTGCCAAGTCTGCCATCACAATACGTAAGACTATACTTGAGTTATTTACTTACCTCAATTTTTATCACTTATTGGTGGCATATTACTGAAACAATAAAGAAAACGCTAATGGAAATGGAAGATAAAGAGTTAATGACGAGATGAGACGAGACTAAGTTAATATCGAGACTATATTATTTATATTGCAAGAATGCTTCATGTTTTAGATAAGAATATCACCCACGATTGGACGAGAATAGTAAAACAGGAAAATCTGGCTCATTAAGGACTTTTAATCTAACCTGCATGTAGGTGAACTGTGACTGATTTACATTTTGGCGTACAGTCAAATTGACATGAGCTAATATTTCCCGGGACTCATACGTTTTACATAGACGATCACCGCACTCACGTAGAAGACAAGGAAATTCAATGCACAGAATATTAATTCAAATGTATTTATAGTGCTACCAACATACCTGTGTTCGGTCAACGACAAGATAGACGGACCGCGGTGAGTGAGCAGCCATGCAAATTCTTTGAATATTGTTATTATAAGCTACCTTTTGATTAGTAACCTAATTGCGTAATACACGGTCAATCAGAATCGTTTTGAATCAAATTGCTAATCCATTGCTTCATGAGCTCAAAAAATAATCTGCTCCACAACGTAAATAACGCAATGAATATTGTTGAACTGTCAAAATGAAACAGATTTGTCGTAATCGTTGACGAAAATGTGTTATTTAATTAGATAGCAGTACGTAACGTACGTTAATCAAACAATACGCCAATACGATAATTTGGAAGAAATTTAGATTGTTACTAGTTAGAATCCTAAGTAAACAGCCGACGAAAACGTGCGAGGAATTAATTATTAAATTGTATTATTATTGGTTTTTCTTACAGAATTGGTTCCAAATACACTGAAAAACCGTATAACGATGAACAATGACTTAATTAAGCTTTAAAAGACGATCATGTTTGTGTTGATTTTTATTAAAATGATTGTTACGATACTGGTCGCCTGGCCCAACACGAGTTCGAGAGTTTTAATCACGTAACCAAATGCGAGAAAATGGTGTACGTTGGAGTCCCTTTATGATGTTAGTTGACAAACATCAACGCCCACTCTAATCATGTTGCCGCTTACCCAACTATAGTTTGAAGTTTGTAACAGCAATCATATGCACGTCGAAACAACTACTTTCAAATTGTGATTGATGTTCAGTTTCAAAACTAGCTTCGTTCTATTAATAGAAACAAAGAGGTATGATGTCCTCTAGAAATATTGTAATACTAGTGTGTTTTGTCTATGTAATTGAAAATATCGACCTAATTATAGGTGGCGTCAGGTAATTATTACCTAACTGGGCAAGGTTTTTTGGTTGGCTGGACGTTGCTGACGACCCGCCCTCACGGTGACCAAGGCCTATTACATTTTGGATCGAAATAACTCAAACATGACAGGGACCGGGTCACTACAAAGGGTAAAGACCAGTAAACATTTTATCGTTCGTAGTCACCAATGAGACTGCAGGAGTATCTTTGAAATCCCATCATTGGGAAGCCCTACGCCACGTAAGTCTTTATGTTCGTGATACGATATAATATCGTATTTAATTCGATACAATAATGAAAATATCGTCTGAGATAAAGGCGATTATAATATTATTCACATCGATTGTGAATTGTTAGACGTGAGAACATTGGGCACGCCACTATTGCGGCGATAAGTCCCCTCTTTGAGGAGTGGCTAGAGAGGCGCCACGGCGTCCTCACCTTCCGCCTGACGCAGGTCCTCACCGGACATGGTTGTTTCGGGAGGTTCCTGTTTCGTATCAGGCGGGAGGAAACGCCCGGGTGTCATCACTGCGTGGATCGCCCGGAGGACACGGTTGAGCATACGGTGGAGGTCTGTCCGGCTTGGGCAGAGCATCGCCGTGTCCTCGTGGAGGCGATCGGCGGCGGGGATCTCTCGCGTCCGGCCCTAGTCCAGGCCATGGTACGGAGCGAGAGGGCATGGGAGGCCGTCACCTCCTTCTGCGAAGCAGTAATGCTCGCGAAGGAGGAGGCAGAACGCGTGAGGGAGAGGCAAATTTCGCGCCCTCACGCCCCTAGCCGCCGCAGGAGACGCCCTGGGCGTCGGCCAGGCCCGGGTCGACGGCGCGTTGTGTTCCACGCGCGCCTCAAAGAGATGTCAGCAAGTGAAGGGGTCCGATAGGACCGATGCCTGCCGGGGTTGCGGGAAAGTCCGAAAGGGATACCGTGGCCCCTGGCAACGTACAGGCAACGGAAGGAACACGGGTGGGTTTTAGTCAGTAAGAGTCTGACACGCCCTCCCGCTCCACCCAGAGCGGGAGAAGTTAATCGATAATTTCCCACCCAAAAAAAAAAAAAAAAAAGACTTGAGAACATGTAATATTATAATGAACTCGTTCTGAAATAATTGTACATTAATTATTAATTTTGACATCAGATTTGTAAATCTAATAGAATCACATCACAACAAAGACACTAGAAGCTGTTTGTCCACCGCACTGTGAACGAGACATCAACAGGAAACGAGATTACGCGGCCATATTAAAATATGTACTGTCGCTACTTCGGCGTCGTCAACCCGTTCTCGTTGACGTCCCGTTCACGGTGCGGTGGACAAACGGCCATAGGAAGATACTTTTGCTGCTGCTTATTCGTTTTCTGGAAAACCAGAAACTAATTTCTTTGGAAATAAGCAAGACTTTGGTCCATCCGTTTGTCTTTGTCCTTTGTCGTTGCGCAGATTCCTTTGGCGTTTACTGTTTCTTCATCTCGTCTTTATATTCTGTGAATATATTAATGTTCAAATATATAAAACAAGGGCTATGCGTGAGTTATGCACATGCAAGTCAAATTATAACGTTTCGACCGTACTTCGGCAGATTCATTTACATTACACATTGTGGCCTTTCAAAAGTAGGTATTAACGCGTGTGTGAGGAATGTTAAATGCAACGATTATGAATACCTGCGTTTGAAATATTGCGAAAACTTGAATAATATTAAAAACTGTAATAATTACTGACACCAACATCATGAGGCTTTGATAAGCATGTTCCTGACCCAATTGATTTTAAATTAATATTGCTGTTACTTATGAATAAAATTATGTCTATGAAGGGCTGGCAGGTTGTTATGGAGGAAGTTTGAATGATAACATAGTTCTTGAAGGATCCTAAAGAAATAATCTTACAGTAAAGGCACAGATTAGTCAAGGATATCTTTTGTATTGCCCTTGAAATATCGAGGCCTGAGTAATTTTTATCTTTCTCAATAATTATATCACTTGTCTCCTCTACCACAGATGAATACAGATAGTTCACTCCGCAAAATCATTTAAATAAAAAGCGATTCTTTCTATGACACAATAAAGTTTAGTGCAGTTCAGGTAACTCTTATATCTTCTGACTACGTTACACTCACTGAATTGGCCCGACAAGACGAACCCGCCGCGTACTTGTAGCTTCATACCTATAATGCTGAGTGAACCACCTGTATTGATCTGTGGTAGAGGAGACAAGTAATACAGGGTTGGTGCATCGTGTGCCAAATTTAAATGGTATACTGAAGGGGTCATCTGCTATCCTTTCAGATCCCTTAAAAAAGACAAAAAAATTAAGAAAAAAAAAAAAAAGTTGGTCTTTTTTTCAAATAAAACAATAAATAGTCGGATTTTTTTATCGACTTTTTATCACAGGGCATGAGAGGTGTTAAGGGACCACACGATGCACCAAATACCCTGTATAATGATTGAGAATGATAAAAATTACTCAGGCCTCGATAGTTCAGGGGCAATACAAAAGATACCCTTGACTAATTGTCTGAAACATTGCGAAATGACAAATACTGGACATTGCATCTTGGCCTCGAAAGTGTAGCATTTAACTGACCTATGCGTTACGCATTGTATAGTATGCAAATTTATTGTGTGTCACACATGTCTGATTTAATTTCGATTGTGTTTTGTATAGTTGGGTATGTTGATAAAAGTATTGGTGACAGTCTCAACGTCTCCTGTGTTGAAGAAAACATCCTAATATATTTGTCCAAGATTTATGTGTTTAGAATACTAGTATACTTAAAACTTCTACCGTAGCTATTGTTGGAAAAGTGTTGAAAACATTCCGAACAACCAACATAATATGGGTTGCTATTACTCAATTGAAACCACAAACGTTCACGACTCTCAAATGACATAATTCCTTCCTCTCATTTCACTAAAACTTGGTTTCAACTTTTCCAGAAATCATGACGAGAATTATTTTCTTGAAGTAGCGAGCTACGTAGCTCGACGCGAAAGTTTTGGAACCTAACGTGTCGGACTAGTGGTCGTAAATTATACTAACGCCATATTTAACTCTGTTAAATAAAACTAAACAGCATAATTAGCCATGCAACAGGCATTCTCAGTGTTTTCAAAAGAACAAAAAGCAACCTCTGCATTCCTTTAAAGGAATTTTAATTAGTAATTTTACGAAGAATAGAACACCCTGCTAAGTTATAACAGGCGCACTTTTCGATCCATCAGGTTAAGCTACGCTTGCCGGGGTTGGTCTGTGGATGGGTGACCATCTTTGCATACCGAGACTCCTCCGTGCCTCGGAAAGCACGTTAAGCCGTTGCCGTTCCCGGCTGTCATTCGTGGATCTTTGACAGTCGTTACGGGTCGTCAGAAGCCCGAAAGTCTGACAATCAGTCTTATCAAGGCTAATCGTATTACCCAGTTACTGGGTTGTGGAGATCAGATAAGCAGTCGCTCCATGTAAAATACTGGTATTCAGCTGCATTCGGTTAGACTAGAAGCCGACCCCAATATAGTTGGGAAAAGACTAGGCGGATTGATTTTGAATTTAAGAAAGCGCAAATCCTTTTTAGGCTCTGCCTGGGTCTATCTGCGTGTCTGATTTGAGAAACTTCTCATGATTAAATATTCGATTTTCGGATTGTTTTGATATTTCTTTTGCATGTGACAAGGCAACCTAACAATTCACTACGGTTTGCTGGGATTTTCAAAATAGATTGCTGACGTCATGTAACTTAGACCTAGCCGACGGCGTTTTTTCAGGAGCTTTTTTGTATCTTAACACTGCTTTTAAATATTCCCTTATTTTGCGTTGAAGAAGGTTGTGAAATACTCAAAATACCAATTTATTTACATTGCACAATGTGAACTTGGGTGGCAGGTTTTACATAGACATGGTCTTTGTGTACCCTGTCGGGCACATCTAGGGTTGCCAAACCTACTATATAATATAGTAGGCGATAATACTAGGTATATTTTTATTTTATTTCAATACAAAATGGCGAGATGATCACAATAGGACCACTGGACCAGAATTAATATCTTAAAAGTCGAATTAATGGCATTTTGTAACCTCAATTTACAGTGTAAAAATAGTTATGAGATATTAAAAAAAAAACTGTAAATAAAAAATTGTCATTACTACTTTATTTTTTATTTTTAGCCTTCATTTTTACAGGCAATGGCACAAAAATACTATATTTGGTATAAAAAAGTTAGCAACCCCGGACACGGCAGAGTAGAAATCGAAAGAGGGAATATTTAATTTATAACAGTAGTATTTTTTCAGCCGTTATTTTTCTTCGAAATGAAGTGAGTATCAAAATATAAAACCACATTCTGGTCGCAAACAATGAGCGATTCGCCAACGCAAATTACATTGTCCTAAAACGGACTATAACTTCTACGGTCAATAAGTGCCTTGCAACAATTTCGTGGTAGCAAGTGGTGCACCTACCTTTATTGTGGTGTGGGTGTGTCACAGAACCGGTCGCTGCTACCAACCACTCCGCTATTCCTGCCCGAGGACACACTCAATAAACAACTCAACTTCTAGTTATAGCCCGCGGTTTCACTCGCTTTGTAGAGTAGAGCAAATGCTTTGTTTAATACCTGGATAAAAAGTATCCATATATTTTAATTTTATTGATATATCAATATATTTTAAAATTCTGCCAAAAAAAACACTTTCTGTCTCCTTAAACATTATCATTACTTATAGTTCCTTCTTGATCTTGTTTCATGTTTATAATTTTATATATATCTATATACTTATATGGATAAGTTAATGCTTTATGTATGTATTTATTGTATATGTAAATGGTACACCTGTAGTATTGTCTCTCCTGTTACCTTTAATCCATCCAAAGGTTGTCTGTAAAAGATCGCTTAAAGCGATAAGACCGCCCATTGTGTCACCCTATGTAAAATTTCTAAATTTATGTCTGAATTTTGTATGGTGTACAATATCTATCCTATATGTAAATCCAGGTCATAGTTTACCTGTGTGCCAGATGTCATACAAATCCTGTTCAGCCGTAACAGCGTGATTGAGTAACGACAATATTTTCATATTTATAACATTAGCCGGACACTTCACCATGTTCTTTCCCTATTGCTTTTGCAGTGACACAGGGTTATGTAACCAATTCTGTTAACTACCGCTATGATTAATAAAGGTTTAGGTATACTATATACTAACGCTTAGTACATAGTAACTCAATGTCAATAAACCATTTTGTTTGAATTGACTGTTTGAAACGTTTGTTCAACCAGATAGTTCAACAAACATTACTGTTCAATTATTTGATGACGTAATTTTGTTTTCCTCTATTTTGTTGTGACAGACTATCAGGAAACAAAATTGATTGCTTTGTAATAAATTAATAATGTTTGTTGTGCATAATTTTGCCATAATCATAATCCGTGTCTTGTACAGTTAAGTTAATGTGTGGGATAAGGCGCAGGTCAAGATAATAATACCCACTAGCGTGACGTATTAAATGTTAATATATTACTAATTATGTTTATAATTAAGTATTTTTATTAGCATGAATTAGATCTGATTTCTGTTTCTGTGTCACTTTTATGGAATTCCCAAAATCTAGTTTTATTTTTGGATTATTTTAAAAGTATTTTGTCTTGAATTCTTATACAAAAAATCTGTAAGATGTTTTAAATCAGAATTTAATGTTCTTGATGTTCTTATTAAATATCAATCGAATACATCGATTGCATTAAACAAAATATACATTTTTATAACTGCATCCTTCAAATAACGATAAGTTATAAAAAAGTTAAAGATCAGCTGCGAATGCGCATTTGAATAAGAATGCATTTTTATTAGATTTGCATGTAATTTGATAACCCCGTTTTATTTGAAACAGTGTCATTGCCAGAATTAAATTGAATAATTTGGTATTGAAACCTTGTTATTAGCAATCAAATGCTCCTCATTACCCCTGAATTTTCGTAACTACTGAAATTAGCAATCACGTCTACACAGCATTACATCTAAAATATTTCATAGACGAAGCAATTAACATTGAACAAAGAAAATACCAAGCTGCATATTTTCAGACTACGTTCTTTTTACCAACGTCTACAGACTACAAATAAATAACGTCCGTCTGGAAGATCCCTTCATTAGTATTAGACTCCTTGTCCCCTTCGTTAGAGCTAATTCAATACGACGCTACTGTGCAGTCAATGGTAGAGTATAAAGGGTTGATTAGAGATAATCAAGGGTAATGTACAATTTGCATACGAGTACCGTTGTTTGACATCACGCCATGCGATGTGAAGCACAAACATTCGTTCCACTGGATGTGGCATGATGTCATGTAGATCGTGTCGCGCCTGCGGCCACCACACGAGAACGAGCGGAGCGGTGCTGAGATGAAATCACGTAGATCGCCTCTCACATTGCAATCTATGACAACTATGTAGCACTGACATTAAGCTAACTAGTACGTCTGCAGCGAAGTGGGTTTCGTTGTTCTCTCTTAATTAGTCTATATCGTAGTCGTGTATTAGATCGCGGCCAGCTGAGTCGCGACTAGACTCGCAACCTTGTGCGGTTTCAGATCAACGTGCAACGTTTCAAAGGTTAGCGACATCGCTAATCAACGGGCGATACACTAATTTTGTAAGAAAACTTGACGCCACAATCGATTTCACAGTCCAGTGGCTTTTGAGGGCCGATAATAGTATAAAAAGCGATTTCTCATGGTTCTATGTATTTTCATTCTTCATTACATCGATGGTTTTCAAATGGATTCATATTGGAGCATCATTGGCTCCAATTTGGCGACGCGGGAGTTGCTCAAATGATACTTTTATTTGTAGTAGGTATCCATCCTATTGCCGATTGTGTTCACGCCGTTGCTTTTATTAGCAATATTGACAGACGTCTATTAGCGATTCATTTCCAGTTTAGTGAGAATAAATAATTTTATTGGAACCGAATAGAGTCGGTTGTTTGTTATCGATTGCATTACTGTAATGTATACAATCTAGTGTACGCACGGTGTTGTAGACCACATCGGTGTGGATAGGCAAGGCATGTCCTCGTTCCCCTTCCAATATAGCAAAAGGTCGAAAGAAACCCGCCACCATTCTATTGCAGTACTCACACATGAATTTACTTATTGTTCAATTGACGTATTGGCGGCAGTTGCATACGCTATACTGCTAATTGCATTAAAAAATATTTTAATCGAGATAAACGACCGTTGGCCCGCTTTGCTGAGCACTATAAAATTAATAATATTGTTCCAACAGGCATTATTAACATAACCTGATGTGGAACTTACAAAATCCCCTTCACCTCACAATGACTTAAAATGTTCTTGATAATTGCATGTTTTGGATATTTTGTAATTTCCCACAAGACAGGTGCACCTGTGCAGTCTTGCCAAGGGTATCGTATGACCCAGTTACTGGGTTGTGGAGGTCAGATAGGCAGTCGCTACATGTAAAATACTGGTATTCAGCAGCATCCGGTTAGACTGGAAGCTGACCCCAATATAGTTGGCAAAAGGCTAGGCAGATTGGATTGGATATTTTGCAATCTCCCACAAGACAGGTGCACCGACATCGTTTAAATTATCTTGGTGTTTGCCACATACACGGGCCTTCTCGTGCATTGTGTGTATGACCCGCTTCCCCAGAACCGTGCCAAGGCACGACATAGATCCTTATTTTAAGCGATCATCTAAAGACTCCTTGACGCATATCCATCTAATCTACGTACGTGGATGCTCGGTGACCGTTACGTCTACGATTCCGCCATTTAATTCGACAAAAAACCTTTGTAGGTCACTACAAGATGTTATCGAAGCGGATACGATACCTCTGTAGGATCTTGCAAAACTAATGATTCAAACATCATGTCCCAATTTTTCCTTGTTACTTTCGAAATTACTCACAGATTTTTTATCATTGCACTTTCGAAACATTATTAAAAAAATAATGCTTCATCAGAATTATTCTGTCATCCTTTTCTGCAAAATTAGTCACTGTTGACTATGAAGCAACAAAATTAAAAGATGCACTTCACTGACATTGACCAGCTGTTTTACCTCAAAATGTTTCACTACTAATCACATCATAATCTATTCGTTTGATGTTTATTATGCTATAAAACATGTGCTATTTTCGTCATGCGAATGCACTTACGACTCCGACCTTCATAGTAGTGGCCACACGAAAATTTTATGCGGATGGCGGAAAATATAATGAGGCGAGGTGCACATGCGATCGCGCTGTCAATGATAATGAGCGGACGTATGTTTATCTACTACTATGTTAATTGAAACCCTCTTATCACAATACGTACGTCATTTCCATTATAATTTATATTGCCTTTAAGGGAAACATGCCTCGTTACCCAGAGTTGCCAAAATCTACGAATTTGGCAATGATTTTGTAAAGGCGTATCCTTATCCCGATTTTTTTCTAGTTTGCGTGACCCAGTATCCAGTCGCTGCCCTATTTATATTCTTAACGTATTCTGGATAAACCCGTGCTACATTTTTATATTCCTCAATAAGTCATCGGGTATTTCCAACCGGTCGGACGGTTGTCTATTGTATTCGCCTGGAGTATTCGGTTTGTGTTCAAGGAATTCGACATCACGATGAGTGTTTGAAGTCAGGGTGTGGATTGTAATACGTTAAGGCTCCCGTAGACAGGCGCGTCGCGACACCGTTAGAACAATATCCGTAAAATTTTCATAGAAATTGTTCCCACCAGAGTCGCGTCGCGGAAGTCTTTACGGTATCCGGACATAGTAAATCTGCTGAAAATTCAACAATTCAAAAGATAATACCTACTATTATTACGTACTTCATTTCTCGTTTAAACGATGAATGTTGGCATTATGTTAGTACCTGTGGCTAAACTAGATTCACATAAAACTTAATTTGTTATCTAGCATATTTCGTATCAAAATCAAAAGGTATGGTATACTAACTAATTCACAAACTGTACCGGATTTTGCTTTCACATACAAGGAAACTCCGACAACTTAGGTATCTAGATTACGAATAAATAAAAATAAGAATAAATAAAAATTATATGTTTAGGAATACTGAAATATCCACATTGGGTTTTCCACTTCGCGAATTTTCGTCAAAAATTCTACGCCGCAACATTGTCATTGTACGAATTCAAATAAATTCACCGAATATTCTATATGCTTCACTTGAATAAACCAGCTTATCTGAACGTAGATAACCATAAGAGCAGGTTAGTATTGTAGCAAGCCGGGCGTGGGACGCCACACACCGTGAACAGTCACCTTTATTATTAGTCATGGTGGACTTCCCTAGTTATTGTTTACGATTGCAAAGGCCACTAATGATCTTCAAAAACGGTACTTGAGATAGTTCCTTTGACAAAGTTTGATCACCAGTCTTGTTCCTCCCTCAGACTTAGGTATCCAGTGCGGCCGGAATTTTGTGTTTAACAGAATGACAGAATTCGGTCTTGCCTCCATTGTCCATAAACCAACTTGCTTTTAAAATGCTTTTGGTATGGTTAGACCACAACGAAAAACAAGTCTCCTTTCTTGACAAATCCGTGGAATAAATATTGCAGCATTTTTCTGGGAAAAATAAATATACATAATTATATATAATTATCTGACTTAAAACAGAACGAATAGCGCCAATCTAATCAACACTAAAATATATAATAACGAGATGACGCATCGCAGGATGTAATGAATCTCAAACTGCCAGTAAAGACTCAAAAAAAAATATCTGATTAAAGCTAGTGGGCTGATTGAAGATAGACGAAAATATATATATATATATCTGTGTACGTAATGGTTCATTAATTAATAATTAATATGTAGTGGCACCGAGTTGCCGTGTCTGGCCATAGCACTGTTAAACCCGCGCTGGTTAGTGTGGTATGTTTAAAAGTTAAACAAATGTATGTAAACTGTTTTGGATTAATAAACAAAAAAAAAGAAATAACCAAGCCCTATTGACATCCGGGACTGGCGCGACAGCTTAACGTGCTTCCTGCTCGGAGACGCAAGAAAATTACATTCTAAATTGATCGGAAAGTAATTTCTTTTCAACAAGACTTGCTTTCTAGACTCATTATGAAAATTAAAATCTGCTTTGCAGCACATTCACTTACTTCATTTTCAGTATGCAAATCACTCGCACTGATTAATCTCGGAACGGACCAACGGACCTAATGAATTGCATTGCGTGCCTGTCATACCGCCGTGCTTACCAGCACATAAAATTTTATAAGCAAAAAACAAACGAAACAAAACTTTTTGCGTCAGACTGTAATAACTGTATTTAAATAACTTAATAATTGCCAGTCTGCCAGTTGAGTTCTTATATTTTTACTTGGTTTTACTTTTTTGTTTTCCAGATTCTGGTCTAAAACTATCGGTTTCATTTAGTCAGAATCATTTCTCTAACGTTTGTCGACAAACCAAAGTGCCAGCAAACAAAATCCCTCTCTCAACACTTTCACCCTCACAGACACACATACAACATAATACACGCTTTACTAAACTAGCCTTGTAAACAGAAATATTTATTTCTACTCAATCGCATTCGGACCCCCAAGATACAAGCCCTGCTTAGTTTGGGGGTCAACGATCAAACCAAAATATTGTGATGTACAAACTTAATTGTGTTTCACTGTCTGTCATCAGCACCTTTTCTTTTTGCCAATAACACTTCTTTTATTTGTATTTTGTATTTGTTTTTAGTTACGATGAGGACGAGTATATTTATACAGCGTGTGAACGAACTTTACCACCTTAACCCATTTTTTCTTTACTTCTATTTATAATTCAGCAGCAGAGCAGTGGTGGCTCAGTGGTAACGGCCCCGACTTACGAGTTGTAGGTCTGGGCTCGAACCCCAGCTTTAGTTTGTTTAAATTATTTCATCACCACTGCTCTGAAAACGGTGGAGAAAAACATCGTGAGGAAACCGGCATGTCCTAGAACCAAAAATTCGTAGATATGTGACATCGCCCGCGTGTTAGATTACAGCTCACCCCCTCTCACAGAGAGGAGGCTTATGGCCCAGCAGTGGGAACATTATAGGCTGATTATGATGATGATTTATAATTCTCCTTACCTGAGGTCCTTGGAGCAGGATTACCTCTCTTTGTACCTTCGTCGCTATGCCCTTTGACAAAAACGCACGAATTCTGTGATTAAACTTAAGAGACACCGGACGAACGGTTAGATAGGAAGATAACCCGCCCTAATTTTATACATCCTTGTGCTTCGTTTGGTCCTTTTCAACACAAGGACCGAAAATTATGTAATAATGTCTTTTTTTGTTCCATTTCTGTATTCGATATGATAGCATTACCATGATTTATTGTTTATTTACGTTGTTAAACACGACGCCTAGTAAACAGTTATTGTTCTATAGGTAAATTCAAGAGCATTGTTTTTACCAAATGCGAGCAAATACTGTCGATTACTTAAATAAATACTCGTCTCTTCGCGTGTTTGAAATCGTGGCACGATTTTCCTTTTACTAAGAATTCTTGTTTGATATGTTTGCCTTTGTATTTGGCATCACAGTGCACGTATGGCCGGTGTGATGATTAACGCATGTTTTTTCTTCGATCACAATCAACGTTAGCCCTAGGCACTAACGCATCTGACTCACGTCGATCTGTTCGTGTACGTTTATTTAGCTGTGACACGCATGTTGTAATGAACTTGTAGTTCAGCTACTGTTTTATATTTAGCGTTAAGTACATCTAAAAATCTATCGTATAGCTAGAACGCGTTTCGAACAAAATATGTCTCCTTGCCAAAAGCATTCGAGCATACATATATTATCTCCAACGGGGAATACTGACCTTTCCAAGAAACTCGTGTAACATGGGACCATGACTCATTGGCGTTATTTTGTTGCAGTATTGGATCAAGCAGACGGTCGGCCTGTGAAATTAAACAACGTGGAACAGCAAAGACAGACTACAGTAGAATTTATAGCCGAAGATGAAGAGGTAAGACAGTTCTTTATTTACTTTTGCAATATTCTCGGTTTAGTAACGGCTAGGCTATTGTATTCAGGCAAGGCAAAACATTTGGGAAGTACAAACTTGGAAAACCAAACGAACTCAAGGCTAGTTTTTGTAAAACATCGGCTAATCTCTTGTTTCCGAATTTCGGGTCTTTGCTGAATAAATGCACAATGTTGGCAAGATTAGAGAGTCTTATGTAAATTTTACGGCCAGTGAAAAAGGTTAGTCAGCTATTGTGCTCACTTGTCACGACAATGAAAACACGTAGCGAGAAAGTAATCGATATGTCTAGCGCGGTGCCGTAAGTTTTATTCTCACTTCGGTTCAATTGGCGATTACGTAGTCTGCTGGGACTCGAGATGGAGCTGATAAAATGGCTAGCTCCAGTCGCCGACCGCTTAATTTGTTTTAACGACTGAAGGTTTAAATGCCCGATTGAAGTGTCGCGGCCGCAGTGGGTCGGCTTGGATAACAAACATTTTGTTAATCCGTAGCCAGACGAGACCTTGATAGCGTTGCATGTCATAATGCTCACCGAACAACAAAATAAAATTGTGCAAGCGGAGAGCGCAAGGCTAGAGCGAGGTGCCCGGGTCACGTCTGATGCCTTAATCCGTGCGTTGCATATACCTGAACTTAAACACTTTCTACTATAACTAGTGGACGCATTCAACTCGTTTCAATTTCGACACAACCTGACATATGCAAAACTCGACCGAGCACAATATAATAAGCACCGTGCAGAAACAAACCGGCCTCTTAGTATTCAGCGACAAGTCTTAGTTCGAAAGCTCTGGGAATAAAGACGTAGTTACATGCTCACGTTTAGAAACAATAGCCCCTGCCTTACTTAATTTGGGGATCACGTTTTGAATTTTTTATGAACGAATTTTCATGGTCGACAGCGAAAAAGTTGGTTCAAACTTGGTCCTTTTGCTATTACTTGTTTAACTTTTTATCATAACGAATGAAATCACTCGTAATATTTCAAACGTAAAAGAAAAGACCTACCTAATGAAAATGATAGATTTCACCGTAATCATCGATCGTAGTCATTTGCTTTTTATTGTGCGTAACTATGTTATTAAATTTAAATCGTGTGAAGCTATACAGTTTCTCTTAAGAGAGCCATCCATGTCCCGTTACGAAGCACAAATTGAGCTGCATCATCGCGAGACGAGCGGGTCTAATGCTTCGAACATCTCGGCTAACCCATGGTGGTCTTATCATTTATCTTCATTACGTTCTCTGAAATGAATGTTTCTCTTGACGGCACAAAGCCACCGTTACTTGTCCGTTTCGCAGTTACACAAATCTTATTAACGTGCGTAGGTACTTTTATTATTCCTCTTGATTTTCACTATTCCCAATAATTCTTGTTTGTATTCTTGCTTGATTTCCTGCAGTGGGGAAATGATAACGTTTCTCCCTATCTGTTGGATGGAGTAACCCGCAATCTTCATAGCATACATTAATCAATTCTTCATTATTAACACTAACAGATAGTTCATAATCTTATGTTACTTTATCTATATTACCTTTAACGACTGCAGGAGTATGTATCATCAATAATGTGATTCAAATACAGTACGTTGAACGTTCATACTCAATATTATGATACAGGAAGAAATAAAGTAATAGTTACAGCCATACACTTCGTAAATATTTACTATACTGAAGTAGTAGAGATTCGGCGATCTGCCAACTATTCGAGTATCCCGACTTGTTTATTTATGAAAAATAAAAATGTTTGTTTTCTTCTTTTCTTGTACCAGCTTTTTATACATAAAGTTATTGCTACGTACCGGACTTGTTTTATCTCGGTTTTCAATCTCATCTTTGTTTATATGAAGCTATTTCTAGAAGAGGGGTTTATATCTCTGGCATTATGTTCTTCTTCAGTACCCTCCGAGGTATACGTAAGATGCGACATTCCTGTGTCCGAGGCATGACGCGTATTATTCAAATATGTGCACGATTGAAACATTATGAGGAAATCCACACGTTTATAAATTCTGAACATGTGCTGGCGTCTAGAAAACGGCGCGCGGTGGTAGGATAATCTTCTGTCGCGTTGGGCGATCTACCGCATCGTGGATATATCCAGTTTATGTTGATTCAATCAATGCGTGTAAAGTGGCAGGAACAACCAGAAATATCTACTAAAGAAGCATGTAATTAATATGTCAAGTATTGACAGAGCAGAGTATGTTAAGAGCAGTGATAGCCTAGTGGTGTGATCGTCAGACTGCCAAGTCATAGGTCTGGAGTTCGAACCCAAGGCACGCATCCCTGACTTTTTGGAATCATGTGCGTATTGTTTAATTATCACTTGCTTCAAAAACGGTGAAAGAAAACATCGTGAGGAAACCGGCCTGAGAGATCGACGGCATGTGAAGCCAAGTCAGAGGCCCATGTGGATGGCTTTAAAACTCTGACACCTGTACCCTAATTACGTAATACACGATCAATCGGAATTTGAATCATTTTGAAACAAATTGCTAATCCATTGCTTCATAAGTTCGAAAAGAAATCTTCTCAACAACGTAAATAACGCAATGAATGTTGTTGAACTGTCAAAATGAAACAAATTTGTCGTAATCGTGTACGAAAATGTGTTGCGTAATTAGATAGCAGGTTAATCACTAACCATACGAAAAGAAGAAAGAAAAGAAAAAAAGAAAGAAAGAAAAATGCGTTTATTGGCATTACAAATAATACACCTTAAAACTATAAAAACAGAAAACAAATTATTATAATGCCAAAAGGGCCTCACCTCAGCATAATGTCAGATGACAAAACAAAGTGCACCACCTGACACTGATTTCCAGCAACGGAACAGAAGTATTGAACATCTCATGAGATAGA
This sequence comes from Xanthia icteritia, assembly GCA_949128155.2. Lineage (NCBI taxonomy): Eukaryota > Metazoa > Arthropoda > Insecta > Lepidoptera > Noctuidae > Xanthia > Xanthia icteritia. The sequence goes on along the minus strand of OX421942.2, from coordinate 4,215,453 downwards.
TAAGCAAATTAGACAATAAAGGCTCGTACAGACCAGCGCGACGCGACGGCGCGACAAAGTCAAAGTCAAAGTCAAATCATTTATTTCAAGTAGGCCCGTATAAGGCACTTTTGAACGTCAAAAATTTACAAAAAAAATTAATTGATTCTAGTTGCCCCTTCCAAAAGGTAGTTTTCGTATGGAGAAGAATGGGCAAGAAACTCCACCGTTACTCTTTTAAAATGTTTTACAATATTTTGTATAAGTACATTAGTTATATAATTATATGTGAGGACGATGCACCTAGAATAAAATTATTATACCACAATAGGTAAAAAGAATTAAGAATTAAAAGCGACGCGACTCGAACAATACAATTTCTTAAAAAACTTCACGGTATAACAATAACCGGTGTCGCGTCGCGCTGTCGCGTCGCGCTAGTCTGCACGAAGCTTAAGTTGGCTTATTCATGAAAGGGCTTAGGTGTTGCTAATGCAAAATTGAAGCCCCCTTTTTCAAAAACAGCTCTTATTACCACATTGCTTACTTATATATTGCCGTTCAAAGTTATTTAATTACCTGATAATGTAACATCTCTACTTTCCCCACACAACAACATGGTAATCTCATTCAATGCTGCAATCCATATAAGAAGAAATGTATGGTGTTAACACACACGTAGTACAAGCACTTTCTAGGTATATTATGAGTTTAGACACGTCCGACTTACATAACATGGTGTTGAAGCGTACCAGTATTATAATATGTTACTGGGTGATAATGTTACGTATCAGTAAGCATATAGGCGACTTGGAGTAAGGCTTGAATTAAAGTTTCAAGGATTTCACGGCGTGGGAAATTGACCATTTGAACTTTTATGTCTTTGGTGGGAACTGGCAAATGGGTCTATATCTAGCAATGGCTTTCCTTGCGTAGTTGATTGATTCATCATCGTCCTCTTTGATTTCTAATATTTCATATTTACAGCTAAATATTTATCTTGTAAGCTACATCTACTTCGAAATATCTATATACATCATTTTCATCATATTATTTACACATCTGACAGTATTTTTATCGAAGATTTATTGAGGTTTGAATGATGATTTTAATATTTTTCATCTAAGCGGGATCAAATTATACCTTTATTTATTTAAAGTGCTTGTAGGCGTATGTAATGAATACAATGTATATACGCAATTTATTCGTAGGATAACTGGTTTTAAATAATGTGTAAACGTACATATCGTGTGGTTGTAGACGCCGACCTGTCAAGCATTAAATTAAACTCGTAAATACGCGGTAGACGGCTCTAAATAACAGGAGGTGGTTTTATGTGTTCCTACTCTGCTATTATTATTATTCTGTGCAGCGTTTTCCTCGAAAAATTGCTCGTCGATCTACAGATTAGCTACACTAAGTTTACTGTTGGAAAACACCGATTAACTTGTATTTGAAAATGTTATCATCGTTTTCTTCAAAATGTGTTATTGAATCTTTATCGCTGATAGAAACTACAGGACACAATGCATTTTTCTATAGATCTCAAAATTAAGCTATCTAATTACAGTAATTACGCAACAAATTTTCGTAAACGATTACGACAAATTTGTTTCATTTTGACAGTTCAACAACATTCATTGCGTTATTGATAAACAGATTTTTTTTCCGAACTTACAAGCAATGGATTAGCAATTTTTTTTTCAAAACGATTTAAATTCCTATTGATCGTGTATTACGTAATTAGGGTACAGGTTTCTGTTGGTCTTAGATCGGAGCTCTTTGTGCTTTGGGAATCTTTCAAGTTTAACATGAGAGCCTTCCTAAGGCAAATTGTTCAGAATAACATTGAAGAGTATATTCTCTGATTCACGTAGTTCACGCTATTTGTTCAATGTTCACATGTTTGCGGAAACCAAACCTAATGCCTTATTTGGAACTCATGTTTTGCGTCTATAAATAACCTTTGAAGTCGTATTTGGATGTTGTTATGATCATTTTAAAGCAATAGGTAGGTTAGGTATTAGGTTCGTTAAAGGAGGCTTTACTTTTAGTCACCACTGAAGCCAGTATTAATGTATTTTCGAAACACATTTCGCTTAATTGTTTCGTTTAAACAGATTTACGCCGAAAAACAATTAAGTTCAAAGTAACTTGACAAAATAAATCGAAGAGTGTATAAACTCAATTTCAGGTGCAAACTGGTCACGTAGTAACAGCCCGAAAACACATTCTTTTAAATACTTATGCAAATTTAATTACAAAATCAAATCAATTCTGTAATATGGTTCGATAATGCTACATAACATGGTTGGGTTCGACTGGCTAGCCTTAGTCGTGTCGTAAGATCTAGAACAGAGGTTCCCAAACTTTCATTCTCGTAGACCACTTTCAAAACTTTCTTGGTTTCGGTGGACCCCTGCTGCTACATAAAGAAAGAAAAAGAAAGAAAGAAAAATATTTATTTGGACACAGTTCATGAGACACATAATAACAAAATAAAAAGTGAAAATAATCATAAAGCAATAGTGTGTGCCTCAAGGCTGCGCCAAAAAGGTTCATTTCAACATTAATGCCCGACAAATGCTGTCTGACGCTCGCTGATTTGACATTTCTACCATATTCCCAAAACGACGAAATGTGAAGATTAGATCTAACGATTGAAATTTGCGTCGCGGCTGAGTTCCAACCCTAAATTCGGAGTGGCAAAAATAAAAAGAAATATAGTAAGTACCTATATTTATTAAATTAATATGATTACTTCAACAACGCAAATTAACAATTTAAAAAAATAGTCATTAATTACTAATAAGAATTAAGGGAGCTTTTAAAAAAGGAAGTTAATGATAAATAACATAACCGAAAAAAAAATTTGAAGCCTGTGAACCAAAAAGAAAAAAAGTAACATTATTTTTTCACGCTGTCTGTTAGGATGTATGAGAACCGTAGCTCCTAAAACATTTTAGCCAAAAAATCTGAAAATTATAATCTTAAGGGTACGTTCAAAACTAAAAATTATATCAATTTGTCTTATATTATTATCTAGCCCTGTGTGGAAGCAGAATTGAAAAACAAAAAATTGTTTGGAAGTTATGAGCGTCGAAACTTCTATATTTCAATACAAATTTTTACTCATCTGGGCGTAAATAAATAACATGTATTAAAAAAATGGCAAAATAGAAACCGTACAAGGATAGATAATTTATTCAAAAGCTCAAATGATTTTATTTTGAGTAAATACATCCAGTAGTTTTTCTATAATATCTATACGCCCAAAGGACTGTTCATGAAATTTTACGCGCTCGTTTGCGTTATAAATCATCGTCTATTTCACTAAATAAATACTAGATAAATAAATACTTAATAAATAAAACTAAATAAATTAATAATTAGACTAATAAGCATGCATATAAGTCACGCTCACCAAAGAGTTCGAGCCGTAGACTAGCGCACCCATAAAGCTTCAAAATTTAAAAAATGTCTCTTATTGAGACATTTTTTAAATTTTGAAGCTTTATGGCTTACCAAAGCTTCAAAATTTAAAAAATGTCTCAATAAGAGACATTTTTTAAATTTTGAAGCTTTATGGGTGCGCTAGTCTACGGCTCGAACTCTTTGGTGAGCGTGACTTATATGCAAACAGACTGTATTTCGGTGCAAAATGGCCTTATTGGCCATTTTGCACCGAAATACAGTCTGTTTTGTTTTTGCTCCCTTTATTTTTTTAAGTAGTTTATTATCTGCCTACATTGATAGGTAAAGCCAAGCAAAGTTGTTCTTTACTATCGAAACCAGATAAATTTTAATGGACCCCCACTTACAACTTGTGAACCCCCATTTCTTCTCACGCCAACGTAGACCTCCGTCGAGTCTCCCGTAGATCCTTGGGGGGTCTATCTGGACCACTTTGGGAATCACTGATCTAGAATCAAGACAGAACCACCTTTCTCTCGCGCGCCAGCATTGCCTGTATTATCCGATTTGTCGTCGACCTTATTATCTATCAGCTCTTTATCTGTGCTAGCATCATAGCTTTTCTCTTGTTGTGAAAACGAAACTTTAACATTGGCACTATTTTTTATTTTGATTAATTATATTCTAATACCAACTAACTTTAACCCGAAAAATCTCGCTAGCCTTTTTTTATTGTTTTAATTCGTATTCATTATGGCATCTCTTTAGGTATGAGCTATCAGATTATCAAAAAATATTTGGCCTGGAGGGAGGGAGAGGCGTGATAATTGATTCGCTGTTACAATGTATAATAAATGTATAGTAAAATTGTTGGTATTTGAACTTTTGTAGGTCCTTTGCTTCAATGTTATAAAAGCTTCTCAAAGTTGTCGTCTCAGGCAGAGATGTCGACAAGCTCATCAATCCGTCTGCCAAGGCATCAATCATGGCATGGCATTTAAAACTTTGGCTGTACATTTACGCTTATTAGCTTATGGGCTAATTAAATGAAACTTGCAAAGAAACCAACCTAAATATCCAGGTGCGATAGGACTAGCACGGTCACCAAGCCCTTTTCTACCTAAGTGTGTATGACGATACCTAAGCTAATGGAAAAATGCTCGTCCCCTATTACATGGGACTGACTGACATAACTAGCGAACTGTGGGTGTACATAGGTACACCTCTGCCTAACCCTTCGGGGAAATACAGGCGTGATGTTATGTGTGTTAGGCCTAGTCTGCACTGCGATTTATATTCAGTGTACGGTAATTCAACGAGCGCGAATTTTAAATCGATACCATGTGTTACAGAATTGCGATAAACATTTCGCGCGGTTTTTTATCGCAGTGGAGACCTTATTTGTTTATGTATATGACGAAGGGCCTTCTTCTTTTGTGAGAGGCTTACCGCCTACCTAAGGACAGGGTAACAACCTGCCAGTCTAGTACACAAAGACACAAACTAAGCCCTTTGAACCCCAACACCTCATTTGTCCCAGGAGTCTAAAACTGTATCAACATAAAACCGTTTCATCTATCTAACATTGCGATCGTGCCGTAATTACGTGACGGCACAATTAATCTATGTTAGTTACGTAAATAATAGAAGATTTTCCTAGAAACGGTACTCTCTCTTATTAAAGTACGCCAATATAATGTTACTAACGTAATGTAAAACGATGAAAAACGTCTTGCGAGAGAAACTGTTCGATTACCACAGATATGAATTGCGTCAATTGCGTGCTCTGTCAAATGTCAAATTGTATGTGCTTGTCACGATTTGGGAAATACCCAGAGAAAACTGATGGATTGTAGATAAATATTGGCAATGTAACTTAGCTCAAATCCCCGATCAATTAATAAATTATGCTGTCGCCCGAGGGTCGGCTCTTTTAGAACATGGTCGTGAACTATACATGTTGACGAAGCTTTAAAATAACTTAAATGGCAAGTAAATCGTTGACTCCAACGAACGATTCTAAAAGCGATTTGTTGACGTCTGGAAATTTGTTAATCTACGTTGGCGAGTTATCTGCTTTGTCTAGTCTAGGCTCTAGACATCGATCTGTAACCTGCCCGGGCATTTCTTTAAAGATATGTTACTCTTTCTTAACATCGAACCTTCCTTTTCTCCTTGCCCTTTGCGCTTATTTCGATATTCGCCTAGGGAACATTTTCTTGAGATGTTGCTTGCTCAGATAGATCTTTTATCTTTTAAATGAAAGTCCAACCGTCCTTATCTCTTAAACCTTTTTGCTGATTCAGCCATCTGAATCCGTATGTGCAATCTTATAACCCTGACTGCAAACGTAACTGCATTCATTTATATTACCGTAATACGAATTATTGCGACCATGACATTTTAGCGCAGTTTTAATTATTGGTTATAAAAATCTTTATGCTTTCAAGAACACTTGACTTACTCGGTTCTTCGAGCCAGAAAATCGTGATCGCTGTTTAGTCTTTAACACGTGAAATCATTTACTCTTTATTATTGATAGCTTCAATAACTCACAACAAAATCCAGTCTAAAAACGAGTTTTTATTTCTCGCTTTTTATTGGGTTTTTTTATGGGAAAATATCAAATAACTTCTCCCGCTCTAGGCGGAGCGGGAGGGCGTGTCAGACTCTTACTGACTGAAACCCACTCGTGTTCCTTCAGTTGCCTGTACGTTGCCAGGGGCCACGGTATCCCTTTCGGACTTTTCCGCAATTTTTATTGGGTCAGTTTGTAATTTATCTAAGTTACAATAGCCTAATGTCAACTACTCATCACCTTTTACAATATATTTCTTTTTCCGATGCAGGGGCGTTAATCGTTGAGGAGTTCTCCTGGTACTTCACCATCAGCTCCACTTCTCCATATGCATTGTGACGAGCATAAATTGCTTGGCAACCGTATTAAAGTAGGTAATCGAATCGCAACCCGTGAAATACTTATTATTGAACAGTTCCGGTGGCCCTCTGTGGTCTTCATCATCAGTTCAACTCACCAAATGGTGCTTTCCGAGAGCAACTTCACGAGTTACTATAAAAAATACCCAAATCGCTATAGGTGTGCCTATAATATTTGAAGAGTTCCGATTCTCCAAGATCCCACCATCAAATCCTAACTTGATGACAATGGGAACATCTCGGAAGTATACCCTTTCAAACAAAAAATAATTTTGCAAATCCGTTCATATATATACATTGATATATATATATATATATATATATATATATAGTTTTTAAACTTTGCCCCACACTAGGAATTTCTCCTGTGTCGTGACTCGTGGGTGCGTTTACAAACATATAAACTCACATACACAAACAGCCAGACTCATATGACGCCTCATATATGACGGAGTTATGCCCGAACATAAAAAAATATATAAACATCCGAATAGATAACCTCCTCCTTTTGGAAGTCGGTTAAAAATAAACATGAATAAATAATGCACTCGCAAACCCACGTCAAGTTATATTACGTGCAGATAATTTTTTGGTCCTCCGACCCGCATCTGTGGCACGGGCCTGTGGCATTTTGCAATTTTGATTAGGTCTGATAACCTCATTTATGTGGCCCTTTGACCCAACACCTTATATTATTCATCAAACAAATTACATCGCGTTTATATTCGGAAAGGCTTAGGTAGCCTCGAATATACTATGTATGGTCGAGTTTATTTCTTAACTTATGTTCAGTTAAAACGGCTGTCCTGTTTCGAATAAGTGCAAGCAATTCATTACTTACATTATGTGTAATCTTATTTAACTACAAATATTATAAATGTGGTGCTGTCTCACAAATAATAGGGCACTTAATAGCGTGTCCAGCGTGTTCTGTTACCTGCTCGTACACCTACAGGAACTGATGGTCGATACTGAAGGTGCCAAATTCTGGGCCGACAGAAGACTACAAATATTGTCGTAAGTATGTAAAACTTCGACATAGAGTGGCATTGATCGCAACAGACTCAATGTCGGATTTTAAGGCATATCAAACGTCTGAATAAACTAATTTTTTCTAAAAAACTGCTAAAATCTACGCTTCACGACAAAAAATGGTCAGGTACCTTCATCCATTGTGGCGTGAACAAAGCCATGTAGATAGCTTTGTTTAGTACATCGGCGCCAGTCTCATTAATTAGGTGTAACTTGTGACTGTCACTCTGTCACCGCCTGAGCTCGGTTGAGCCATGTTATCCTAGTATTAATAGTTGCTAGATGAATTAATGGATAGCCTAGCTTCGCTGATATTAGGTTATTCTATTTTGTAAGTTGCCCCAAATAATATTCTGTTTAGTTGGAATTGAGCTAGGAGCCTTAAGGGCACGCTAGTCGTTCATTCATCCATACAAACGTAGTATGGTGATTACTCGTCTGTTTGATGGTGTACGTCCAAAACTAAAAACTATTTCAATTGGTCTTGTCATTATCTAGCCCTGTATGGAAGCAGAATTAGAAAAACAAAATTGGTTTGGAAGTTACGAGCGTCGAAACTTCTATATTTCAACACAAATTTTAACTTGTCTTTGGGCGTAAATAAATAACTTATGTAGTAAAAAAAAGCAAAATAGAAACTGTACAAAGATAGATAATTTATTCAAAAGTACTATTTGTTTTATTTTATTAAATACATCTAGTAGTTTTTCCATAATATCTATCGCCCAAAAGGTCTGTTCATAAAATTTTACGCGCTACTTTTCGTTATAAATTTTCGTCTATTTCACTAAATAAATTAATAAATAAATAAAAACTAGATAAATAAATGCTAAATAAATAATTAGACTAATTAGCATGCATATTAGTCACGCCCACCAACGAGTTCGAGCCGTCGACTAGCACCCTTAAATAACTATGGGATTAAAACAAGGTTTGATTGGTAAGAGTTAGATGCATTTGGAGAAGTTCATTCCCTAGAACAAAATTATAATGCGGTTTGCTCAAATGCTTAGCGGGGCTCATGTGCAGTGCAATATCATCATATTGTAGTGGATTGGATTGGAATTGGTTCAATTTGGCCTTTGGTAGCCTTTACAGCTTAAAGGTTCTATGGCTTCGATAGGTTAGACTACACGATTTTGGATTCAACTTTAAATTACTTTCTTCTTAGTAAAGATCATTGTCTTTGTAGAAACTTTGTCGAAGTAATCTTACCCAAAATAACTAACTGGCCCGAGGTAGCGCTTCACTAAATCCCACTGTTCACGTACAATCCAAATTAAGTTAGGAGCTCTCGAAAAGTGGTGCTAGCAATTGGCTAATTTTCTTTATTGCCTAACACGACTTTTCGCAACGAGGGTTCTGTCTCGGCCAACAGTTCACCCTTCAAAGGAAAAAGAGCATGAAAATACGTTATGCATCAATTGATACTTCACTTTCATCACCGAATAGGAAGCAATAATGAACTCGCAATATCGAAACCAAATAATTACGCTGTAACAGTTTTACTCAAGTCTGTTTGAAAAAAACTCTGGCATAATCATTGGTTTCATAATAGAACTTTGACATGATGTGCCAATGACAATTACAGTCCACACCGTTTATACTTGGAAGGGACCGTCAGATAACGGTTGTTATAGCCGATAGTCGTTATAACCAAACACTATGTTCAGTAAACAGAATGCTGGGATCAAAAAATTTCTTCTTTATAACCGGTACGTCGTTTTAAGCGAAGTCGTTATAAACTGTTTTCACTGTATGTTTTATAAACATCAAACTGTTACGCTTCCATTATTTTATGTAATAGAATAAGACGAATAGACATTCTTTGTCGAAGAATTCTTCATTTGCCATAATAACAAGCAAAATGTCGATTGTTGACTATCGTAGCGACTACGACTACGACCCATTTCCTTTTAGTTTTTACAACTGTCGAATGATAAACGACTGACAGTCAATGTTTCATTGGCGTTTCCATATCAACATGTAGGTAGATGGTCGTGCCGTAATCTGTGAAACTCTGGTTTCTGAATAAAAAAGCTGTCATATTTACATAAGCTACACGTTATATACCAGTGGCACAGATTTGTGACAGACTGACACATTTGGCATGGAATTCGAACGCTTATGAAGAAACGAAATACTGATTGTAAAGTTCACCATTGCAGGGTCAGTTCAGGGTGGGACTTATCCAATTAACAGTAATAAGTGCTACAGTTAATCAACCTCAGCCAAAGACCGTATGGAATACCAAACGCAATAAACAAAGAAGGTTCCATCGTTTCAAATATGCCACTCTGAAATGCGCTAGCATTTTAGTTTAGACATCTTGATATGTCGTCATTAGGGATTGCAATTGCTGGATCCAGCATACAGCAATCCAGCTGGATCCAGCGCCTTTTTAAACACGCTGGATCCAGCATACAGTGCTGGATCCAGCTATGCGGATCCGCAAACGTATCAATTTCTATTGTTTAGTTTTGAGTTGCCACCATTTTCAAAACGGCACGGCAACGTTGCCGTTCTGTCACTATAGCACGTGCCACATGTGCGAATGAATGGCAACGCCGCCCGCCCCCTTTCCCCCTTACCACCTGTACCGCTTATGTTTGTTTATTTTATAAATCAAAGACAGTTATTTAACTGCTCTCGTCTCGATAGAAAGTGTTTTTGTGTCACTAAAGTCATCATCATCATATCAGCCGAAAGACGTCCACTGCTGGACATAGGCCTCCCCCAAGTGCCGCCACAATGACCGGTCCTGTGCGTCTCGCATCCATCGGCTACCCGCGACCCTCACCAGGTCATCGGTCCACCTTGTGGGAGGCCTTCCAACGCTACGTCTTCCGGTACGCGGTCGCCACTCCAGAACTTTTCGGCCCCATCGACCATCTGTTCTGCGCGCAATGTGTCCTGCCCACTGCCACTTCAGTTTGGCGATCTGGTTCTCTTGCGGATTTCATCATTCCTGATTCGGTCACGCAAGGAAACTCCGAGCATTGCCCTTTGGGTGACTTTAAGCCTTCTGATGAGGCCCATTGTAAGCAACCACGTTTCTGTTCCATATGTCATCACTGGCAACACGCACTGGTCATAGACTTTCGTTTTGAGACACTGTGGTATGTGGGACGAGAAGATACCACTCAACTTCCCGAACGCCGCCCAGTCGAGTCGGATTCGACGATTGACCTCTTTCTCGAAGTTAGCTCTACCTAACTGGACCGTTTTTCCCAGGTAGACGTACTCGTCTACAACTTCGAGCGTGGAGTCTCCAATCTTGATAGGAGTGGGTGCTACATGGGTATTTACCATGATCTTGGTTTTGTCCATGTTCATTTTTAGACCCACTCTTTCGGAGGCTCCACTGAGGTCATCGAGCATTTTGCTGAGGTCCTCCATAGTCTCAGCCATGACGACTATATTGTCCGCAAATCGAAGGTGAGTGATGTACTCGCCATTAACATTAATGCCCAGCCTCCTCCAGTCCAAAACCTTGAAGACATCCTCCATTGCGGCCGTGAAGAGTTTCGGAGAAATGACGTCTCCCTGTCTCACACCTCGCTGCAGGAGGATAGGTTTCGAGGTCTGGTCCTGAAGTCGAACTGACATGGTGGCGTTTTCGTACAGACACTTCAACACCTCGATGTAACGATAGTCGATCTGGCACCGTTGGAGAGACTGCAGCACAGCCCAAGTCTCGATCGAATCGAAGGCTTTTTCGTAGTCCACAAACGCTAAGCAGAGGGGCAGATTATACTCCTCTGTCTTCTGTATAACCTGTCGCAGCGTATGCATGTGGTCCACGGTGCTGAAGCCTTTTCGGAATCCAGCTTGTTCGGGAGGTTGGAAGTCGTCAAACCTACGTGCGAGACGGATCGTGATGGCTGCCTAATTATTAACGAATAATGGGAGGAGAGAAGATTATTTCGGAGCTTCTTTTGATACAAAAAAATTATTCTCCTCCTCCTCCTCCGGTCCTTTTTTGTAGTTAATTTTAAAAGAATTTGTAAGACTGTTTGCTACTGATTAGCCGTCCTATCCTATCCTATCATTAAACATAAACGTAATAAGATATTGCTTACTTAGAAACATTATCTAAAATGTTATATGAGGTTATATGTTTGTTATTTAATTTTAAGTTGATTCTTTTGATCTCAAATGATTAAGAAACCAAAGCAAATTGATATCAGATATCACCAAATGAGTGAAAGATTTCATAGATTATTCTAAGAAGTACAAATTAATAAAAAAAGTCTTAAAAATGTCGTCTTTTTATTTTCGTTCCACATTTTGCTGGATCCGCGCTGGATCCAGCTGGATTCAGGTCAATCCAGCAAGAATCCAGCTGGATTGAAAACGCCGCTGGATTGCAATCCCTAGTCGTCATATCTATGTCTCGGTGCCAAGCTTGTAAAATTTTATTCATTTCAGATTCGAAAGTTTGTAACAAGATACTCAGATTACACCGCGACTTTTTTTCATTTTTGTACTTCTTATGCAAGTCCAGTCTCCGACTTCAAAGGAAGCGCACACTTCTGAGTTCTGACTGCATTGCTATTTACATCATACATACAAATTGAGTCTCCATGCTTGCGTATAATTCTATGTACAGTTATAGGGAGCGGCGTTCCATCTTTCGCGTTAGCTTCGCGTCTCGACGCCCGGGTGACCGACCTCCATTGTTCCAACCGTTCCAACTCGAAGAGATGCCAACAGCCCGTAAATTACTAATTAGTTACGAAGCCTCGCCTCTCCGCTCTGCTAAACGTCGTCCACGGTTCCCGAGCCCGGTCCCACAACTTCGAAGTGGGCCTGTTTGACTCCATTACTCTCAATTTAAGCCGTAATTGTTACGCCCCGTGTTATTTGTCGCAAATTGACGCTAAAATTTCTACAATAGGTTTAAATAGAAACTGAAGGTGCTTTCCATTAATATTATTTGGTTTGATTTTTATGTCGTTTACAACTGGCGTGATTGATTGCTAACTCGTTGATAGAGCGTGAAATTGGTGTCACTGCTATTAAAATAACGTCTACCGGCTGTAATCCACGATATGCATAGCAATAAAACATGTATCGCCCTCTGTCCAGAGTAAACCAGCAAACTACTGGTGGATTTCCATAAAATTTATATTAAATACGAGTTTCTCAAGCGTTTTCGGGGGGAAACTTTGGGTGTAATCGCCTCGCGTGTGAAGTAGCCGTCTAGACGGTGCTATTTTATAGTCAATGCACACGATTCCACAAAAGACTATCTTACTACCTGCACGCCGTAACATGACAACCATAGAAACGGGTTTTCTACGTGTTTTGTCGACGGAAGAATAGACAAAATGTCAGATTGTGATTATTTATCTGTCATTTTGTCTATTCTTCCGTCGACAAAACACGTTTCTTTTGTGCTCATGCTAAGCGTGCTGTATCATAATGTGAGTTGCCAAATTTATTAGAAGAAAACTTCGAAATGTAGTCGATAAAAAGTGCATTCATCGTATTGACCGGTTAGCGAACTTGCGTACTAAACGCGTTTCATTAATTATTATGTTATTACAACAACGCGTTACAATTGATTCGATCCAATTCCTCAAGCTTCAAGCGTACTGTAATTGTTTTCGTACCGCTAATGAGTGTGATATTAATCTAACAACACTACATGTGTATTGTGTTGGTGGAAAATGCTTGGATCACGCTGTTGGCTTGCCGCAAATTCTTTAGGGAGTGAGAGGTACACTAAGACCAAGACTTTTTACATAACAAGTAAAAATATGCAAGTCTCGAAACGCAGTTCTTCTACCGAAAAAAGATGTGAGATCTAATGTAAATCCAAGTCTGTTAATTTTATTCAGTACCTATTAAGTAGATTATGTTGTATGTAGATTATATTGCCGTGTGCGATTGCCAAGTCATTATATTTATGAAAGAAACAAAAATGACAAATGGATAGGTACTGAATAAAATTAACAGACTTGGTTTTACATTAGATCTCACATCATTTTACGGTAGAAGAACAGACTTGCTTTTTTTTACATGTTATGTTTTTGATGAGTTCTCGTTTCTTTTTGTAGGTATTTATATTAAACCTACATCATTTAAAACGTGTGGATTTGTGTCTTTATCTGCGGAATCTTAGGTAGATCCTACAGGTTGTTATACATAATAATTATTGCTTCTTCATTCAATTTCAATGCAGTTTAATTAACTACTGATATAATTTGTTGCCCACTTTACAAGTAACCTTCGAAGAGACTGATTGTGCCTACCTTTATATTCCATTAGATAGGTACACTAGGCACTTAGTCCCTATCTATGTAAAAAGTAATTTACAATCAAATTTTACAAACTGTTTGTTTATGTATGAAATTTAAATTTACTCACCTATCTATCTATTTAGGTAGTGTAAGTGATGAAAAATTGCATGAACTGTAAAATAAACTTTTTCCAGATACACGAACTGCATAAGTAACTTTACAAAGTTACTTATGCAGTTCGTATCTAGAAAATATAAATTACATGTGAATACAAAGTTATTTATGCAGTTCGTACATCTAAACGAGACCGAAATTGCAGTATATTTTAATTTTTCCTTGCTTTATAGGATAAACACTAATTGTGTTCAAAGAAGCTTGTGTGTCGACTAGAAGTACCTTAGAGTTTTGATGATCGGTAAGTGAGTGAGTCAGTATGTCAGTGACAAAATTAAGGAACTTTGACCTGCAATAGATCTCAAAGTACACGTTCAAATTGAATGTAATTTGGGAATATACCTAGTTAGTAAGCCCTCTTGTTCACTGAAAATTAAGGCTTCTAGCTTTATCCACAACGAAGTTAAATGTCCTGACTGACTGGCTTCGAAAAAAGATGGTACGGCTGTGCCTTTGTGTTTGTTTTGCTTGACTTAGCGGGGGCACTGGCGTCATACCGTGCCCCACGAAACCCACATTTTCATACAAACAATCACGCACTAAAATATCGCTGTATTATGTTTTCCTTTCATTTGCATAATCAGCATCGCGTTAATCTAGATTAAGGTCTACACGATAAATTGAAACATTGACCGTATTCAATACAACCGTGGAGCGGCCATTGTGAATGGCCATAAATGTGCTTCGAATTTCGAATACAGATGTTAGATAATATCGGATTTACGATATTTTAGGCCCGTTGTTATACATTCCGACTGCCTTGTTATGTTTCCTATTCTCATTGTTATTTTGATGTTTTCATCGTAGAAGATTTGTAACGATTTCCCCGAGTAATATTTGCAAGAGAATCAAAGTGTTTTGACTTATCGCTGCGTTGTCGCTCATTACCGATACAAATAATTTTGTTCTCGCGTAAAATTTTCACCTGTTCGAATGCCTGATTCATAATGAATGATAACAAAAGGAAAATTTTCTGATCGTCCAATTGTGCAGTTCTCATTTGTAACTACTACGGCTGGTTAAACTTGACCTGCGCCACTTAGGACTGACATTTTGCCAGCCTCTTAACTATAGTTGTATCTCTACTAAGACTTGCATCATCATTAAAATACTAAACACAACTTCTCCTTTCTTCATCATCATCAACCCAGTATGTCCAGCAGACTGCTGTGGGCCTCTCCAATTGCACGCCATTCAGCTCAATTATCGGCAACTCTCATCCAGCCACAACCAGCCACCCTGCGAAGATCGTCGCTCCACCTAGCCTGACTTCTCCTTTAATCGTAATAGGTATTTATGGCAGAGTGCATTCATCAAGATTTGTGAAAACTTTAAGTACTTTTTTGTCTTTCCTACGTGTCACTTTCACTCTCAATGACAGACATTTGTAAGATTTTTGGCAAATTGACAGCAGTTGCATATTTTCACTTTCAGAAAATTTGCAAACAAACGGTCATAGGTGACCTAGAGAATTAAGGGGAGTTTTTAAAAGAAACCGTTAGTTACTTAAGCAAATTATATTCTCAAGGCGATTAGGTCAAGGAACAAAAAAAACCTCTGCCAAATACACTTTTACTTATTTATCAGCGTTTGCGCAATGAGTCGATCCGGTAATTTTTTCATGTAAATTTGTCTTATTTTTTATGTTTAGGCCGGTAGTTAATAAATGTATGCATAATAATTTAATATTATGTATGTTTGTAGAATTGAGAACATAGATCAGGCTTAAAATAAGAACAGCTATTAATATTAACAAGTTTATTTCTATAGCAGGATTAATTACGAGTAATCAGTTGAAAAAACCCTAGTTTTCCGTTGTATTAATTAGGATTAATTTAACATAATATTATTATAGACGGCCGTGTAGTTATAGTGAACGGTATATTTTTTTCTGGCATAGAATCTATGCCATATTAAATTTATCTTTACGGTATTTGCGTTTTTTGTTATTATCACGTTTAACAGTTATTAAGTTTTCACTCTCAGTCTTGTCAGACATCACGGCAGAACGCAAACGTGCGCACGCGCCGCGCGCCTTTATGAGGAAAACTTTTG
Source organism: Xanthia icteritia (assembly GCA_949128155.2). Taxonomy (NCBI): domain Eukaryota; kingdom Metazoa; phylum Arthropoda; class Insecta; order Lepidoptera; family Noctuidae; genus Xanthia; species Xanthia icteritia. Next base: position 4,199,614 of record OX421942.2, on the reverse strand, counting down.
TTTTGGTTTTGCACAAACTGGGGAATACCAACGTCATTATGCAAACAACAAGGAAAATATAAATCCTCTTTAATACTAAAATAAAAACACATGATTATCTGACATTTACCTAAATCACGTTATCATAAAATTAAAATGATGAATGAATCTCTACTGGATCGGTTTAATTGGTTTGGTTTAGCGGCGTATCAAACACATTGTTTAACTGATCAGTTAGATCAGTGACGCATTGTCTATTCATCGTGTCCATATACATTATACATGTGATATTAAACTGTATTAATAAATAATTGACACTGGATGACGTCACTCACGTTCACGGGTACTTGTGACTTGTCAAACCACCGATAGGTCTTGCTGTGATTAAAATAGTTCTAAGAAAAATACATGAATATTCTAATTCAAATTCAAAATATTTTATTTCACATAAACCTATAAGGGCACTTATGAAACGTCAGAAGCTAGATGCACGGTTCCAATTGGTCGTTTCCTATGGAGAAGAGCCGGCAAGAAACTCCATGGTTACTCTTTTAAAAGTAAATGGTATTTACAATGCTTTCAAATTACAGAGTTAATAGGTATGAGAGGACAGTGTAGGCCTATCGACAAGTACCAGGTACTTAGCAAGATAGAAAATGGTCGACAGATCTACAGTCTGTTAAGCCTACAACGTTCACAAAATCTAAAAGAAAAGAATCTATATAAAAGCAAAATCAAATAATAAAAATAAAAAGCTATTTAGACCAAATGACATGATTGCCACTACAGCTGTATGTAACAATACTTATTTATTATTAAAAAAATATATATATTTTAGGTATATAATGTCAAATAACGAAGAGATTATGTCAAGGTAGTATGTAAAAGAAAAAAAAAAAAAAAAAAAAAAAAAACATCTTAATTTGGGAGCCGTTAATAGAAATTTACATAGAACTTATGCCGTTAATGAGGTACCAGGGAAGCCACATGTGCAGAAGGAATTATTGCCAAACTTCCTTGTCTTCAACGTAGTCTTTAATCTTATAATATGCTTTTTTGATAAGGACACGTTTGATGTGGGTTTTGAACTTTCCATCGCTAAGTTCTGTAACCGTCTTTGGCAACTTGTTATAAAATCGAATACTGTTTATTACAAATGACTTACTAGTTTTAGTTAATCTAAATTTGGGTATCACAATTTCATGTTTACTACGTGTATTTATATTATGGAAATCGCTTCTTATTTTGAAAAGTCCCAAGTTTTTGCGAACATACAAAATACTTTCTAAGATATAAAGAGAAGGCTGCTAAATATATAAGTGTATAAAAATAAAAGTTATAAACAAGACATTACAGACAGACAAATTAAAAATCCGCAGTCACACGTGTTAGGGCATAAATCAAACAGATTACCTGTGAGCTGTGACTCCGGATTTTTTAGTTTTCTGTCCGTATAAATATATATATTTATTTATTTATTTGAAATATGCTTAGCCCATTCATTTGATACCCAACATGTCTTAATTTTTTTTTTTATCCGTGACTTTATGGCCTCTAGAACTGTCTAGGAGTCTAGAGGACGCCGTATTCATATTCATTTAATGTGACGTCACATAGCGTATAACCAGCGGATGATCAAGACGCTTCTAACGATAACTCATTTGTCAAATAATGATAAGTAGTTGAGAAGTTATGAGGTAACAGATGAAAATACATACATACATACTATCAAGTAATCTTCCGCATACTCACCTTTAAGGCGATAATCGCATAGCACGGCTTACGACTCGATCGCCCAATGAAGAGGGGTGTGGTAGTTGCGCTGCCACAGAAATATTTTCTTAACTGAGCATGCGTAAAGTTTGTTGACTTTACATACCTTAGTCAAAATCTTAACCCTCCTTGTTGCTTCGCCGTAGTCGGGTAAAATGGTTCAGGGTCTCTAACCTGTTTAGAGAACTTCACTTGGCATGAATATAGATACAGTCAGCAAAATAAGCTGGTGAGCAGGATTCAGGTCACATTCAGTAAGTTACCCAGCAAGTAAACTTACTTACACTAGGAACTATTAGGAAGCTGTATAGAGTTAAAGTATTTTGCTGCCGACCATACATGCTTCTAAGTTATAAAAACTAGCGTTGGGGGATGAGCACGTTTTATAACAAGATATCCTAGATTTTGTCATTGGATAAATGATTGCAGCCATTTCCTTTAATATTGTATTGGGTACCCAAAGAATCACGTCGGAGTCAGCAGTTTGAAGATGGAGCAAGGAATCGTGAAATTCCTCCAATGAAAAGGGAGGTTCCTCTGACCAGACGGGTGCTATGTCTGGCGGGCCCGTCGGTTTTTGGTTTCTGTGTATTCGTCATGCAGATTTCGCGGTAAAAACTGCTTGGAGATGAAATATTGTGTCACGTCAGTGGTGTTTGATATCTGAAAATTGTAGTTCACTGGGTGTCTAATTTGCGTTCATATTAAAATGCTAAGCTTTTATACAAAGTTTTTTTTTAAATATCGATTAATATGATTTGTATAAATTGGACCAGAGGTCCCCAAACTTTTTTATGTGGCCAACCTTTTGGCATGTTTTTCGGTTTAGGGTAGACTCCTGCTTACCTAATATTGAATGTATGCAAATTCATCAACTTCTCATGTGTTTTTGACAGCTGGTATAGTGCTGCTCACTTTGAAATATTTAAATTTCTAATTGTAGTGAAGTGTAGTGTGAAAAACTTTAAAAAAAAAAGTCATAGTCATCAATTATTTCGTGCACTATAATATCCCTACTTCGGTAGGTATTTATTATAAAAACAAGTTGGTATACAAAACCGTAGCAGTAAGGTAGGTCTATTTATTACATTTTCACGTAAAAACTAAGCAACAGATCTCCGTGACAGATAAAGTTGGAGGTTTTACCGCGTAAAAATATTTTTTACAAAATAATAACTTAAAATAAAAACGTAACTTATGTAAGTGTTTATTTATATATTTATAAGAAAGTATTAAGAAATTAAATAGGTAGGTACTTATTATCTGTGTATAAAATATGGATTATTCCATTCATGGAAAGCCAGAATTTAAGTCATTACCTGCTTAAACGAGATCCACTATCGTGGACCCCCATTTACATCTCATGGACCCCCATTTTTTTTCCCGCTTACATGGACCCTTTGCAGGTCGTCGTCGACCCCTGGGGGTCGGTATAGACCACTTTGGGAATCACTGAATTGGACGAAGCTTATAAAAAAATATCGTTTAGCATGTGGCGTTCTAAACGTTTTGCCTAAACAACTAAAAACAGCATTCACTTTTAGATTTCGGAAGCCTTGAAATAACTTTGTATAAAATCTAGACATCATCCATGTTGTCTGTTTTCTGACTGAATATACTCAGATTCATGTGTTTTTTTGAAGATAATTACATAAATAAACCAGATAGTTCTCATCAGCAAAGGTTCCTTATGACGTCTTGCCTTTTATCTTTTTACGGAAAAGACTGAAGAGCTTCTTGACAAACGGCACTTATACTTATGACCATTGTTTTACCGCTCAAAAAGATTAAATGAAAGAACCGATTATTACGAAACGCGACAATTTAGCAAAGCAACTGAAACTAAAGGTGCTGTTGTAATTTATGACGATAAACCACGGTGATTGCTCTATAAGTCACTGTGCATGAACTGATGACGCAAAGTGGCAGCTGGGTGCAGTGCCAACCATGCATCATGGCCTCTGACAGACTATTAAATATTACTGCTAACAAATTAGCAGATGAGAAAGCTTTTTATAGCTTCTGTGCTTCAACGTTAATGAACAGAAAACTGACACAAAATTAGCATCCGGTTTCTGTATTCTGAACAATTTGACCTGTTTTTATATCTGGAGACAGTTGAATTAACTGACTGTTGTTATTTCTGTTAGCCAAACACAACAGGAAAGGGCTATCGCGCACTGCGGTGCGGTGGAATGCGGTGCGTTATTTCTGCCGTACGGTGTAATCAAGCGCAGTCACGGGTCCGGACACTGGCGGTGAAAAAAATGCACGTTTTTCGTACCCAAACAGTTTTGGGTCTGTCGGGGACTGCGGATCAACCTTAAGTCACAACCGAATATGATTATTTAATAATTTATTTCAGAATAATTTACATTCCATAAATTGTTAGTACAGACGCCAGCACATCAACCTACTACAATCTGCCAAATTTCTCTAATAGATTTTCAACTGTATCACTAAAGCATAAGGTTCAAAGTTGATTGGGAAAAATGGACTGTTTCGGGTAGGTTGACCTGCTGGCGTCTGTACAAAGTACTTATAACTATGTTACTAAATTATTAATTATTATTGTGGAATTTAACATTAAAAAGGGCACCTCCAGTTCCTCACCACAGGACGTTCAATAATTCCCAATATGGTATTCAGAAGGCTGTTGGTGCTGCCTCGCACGCGATGCCTCAGGGAGACCACTCTTTTTCGCACTATTGCTCTAAAGCTGTCAGTGCTGGCCATAGCAAATATACCTGATGCACTGCGAATGTGAGGCAACCCTAACAGCATCTTTAAATCATTATTGTATAGGACCCGTAGGGTATTGAAAGATTTGCGCGCATACTCCGGTGGGTCCGTACCCACCGGAGTATGCCTTAAAATGCATCTTCTGTAGACCTAGCAAACCTGCGCGCCAGCATATTGCATCTCACTACCAATGCCCTACGTTCCTGCTCGATACAGTTTAAAGTTCCCAATCCTTATTAAAGTTTAATATTAACCAGCTTCTTCTTCTTTTGCAGGGCGACGTCCTTGAGTGTCCGCTTTGCCTTTCGATGTTCCCGTCGCCGGCGATGGTCCGGCTCGCGTGGTGCTCGCACCGGTGCTGCGAGCCTTGCTTACGACAGTACCTTGCCATCGAGATCTTCGAAGCGAGGGTTCCCGTTAACTGCCCTGTGTGTCACGAGAGCATGCATCCCTCAGGTAGAACACAACACACTACGGTGTGTCCCTGGATAAAGTGCTCAAACGAAGATGGGTGAAACTAGACCACTATTCATCGACAAATTTTTATTTTTTTATTGTAGTAATTATTATAATTTTTTTAACGCCTTTGTTTCTCCTGTTTTGAAAACATAATAACTTTTTATTAATTGAGTAAATTTCGTTAAAATAAAAATAATAATGATGGCTGATAATTGATGTTGCATGGCAAATACAAAAAAACCCTTTATAAACAGACATCAAGTAATAAAACGTATTTTGAAGTTTTTTTTTTTTTTTTACTTTTTTGTGTTTGTGAATAATGATCTAGTTTCACCCATTTTCGTTTGTGCACTTTATCCAGGGACACACTGTATAATTAAGGTTTAATACGCAGAAGACCCGGGACTGTCTTTGACGATGACGGAAATACAATGTCGCCCAGACATCTACTTATTTGAGGTTGCTTCTTAAGGCTCGTACAGACCAGCGCGACGCGACGGCGCGACGCGACTCGAACAATACAATTTCTAAAAAAACTTCACGGTATAACAATAACCGGTGTCGCGTCGCGCTAGTCTGCACGAAGCTTTAATTAGCAATGACCTGAGAAAAGTTCAAATATTGCCCAAATGAAATGACACAGACCAAACTAGACTAATGAAACAAACCCGAATGAAATGGGATATGGAGAGAAATACAGGTTGTGTGTGTTGGTTATGGTTATGGCTATGGTATGCTATACATATATCAAAGACGTCGATTCTTAAAACCAAACCTTTTTTTCCGTATGGCTTTAATTGGTGTCTATCATGTTGGTTAGTTTAGTTGTTGCAATGTATCGTTTGCAACATCTTCCGGCAGTTCCGGGTGGGGAACTTTTTAGTGATGTCTGTCCGGTTTTGCTTTCCCAGCTCTTGCAGTCCATACTTACGACCAAAGCATGTTTTAAGATGCCTCATTATAACATTAAATCAAGCCTGCAATCCCCAAAGGGTTGGGCAGATGTGTACTCTCTATCTATTTTTGTCTCATTATGTTATTAATAATTTCTACGTGTTTTAAATTATGTACTTTTCTAAATTATACAACAGGAAATGTGAGCGATATTAAGCTCTTGCATTATGAATAAACAAAATTCCGGTTGAAAGCCGGTCTTTTCTATAAATATTGATATTCAATCGATTGAATTATGTAATAGATTCATCGGATGGCTTTAATTTTACTAGTTTGCATGTAGCGCCTACAAAATGCAAATTGCTTTCATCATCTATTAGATTAGCCACTTTTATATAAGCAGAGATTTATCTGAATATCATTTGTATGCAGTGACATCTACTATAGTTTGATCGAGACCGCTGTACCGCGCCTGCATTGCCCCCCTCTGTCTCGCTGCGCACATACCTAAGGCGCGGTACAGCGGTTTCCGTCAAACTATAACACCTATCAACACAGACAAGAATATTTCAGTACCTGGACCCAAAATAACAACAATTTATATAGAAAGAGACTGCACATAGATATGAGCAACAAAGAGATCGCTCTACAAAGTCAAACTTTTCTAAACCCCAATGTACCGTTATTCACTACCGGGCACTGCAAACATATAGGGCGTCTACCCACCCCATTATGACAAAGTTCCTCTTGACTTATGCTAGGAATTTATATTCGACATCTTGAGTCCTCCTAAGATTATACGTCTTCGAACAAAAGGCACGTTGAAATGAATCCTGTAACATTGTTCCCCGTCTCGATTTCCTCCAAATCACCGCAATATAAGTTCTAGCGCCACTAATTCGAATAGTTGTCGAACTTCGACACCATTCCGCTCAAACTTTGGATATCACACTCTCTACTTTGTAACACAACGTACTATGTAAAATATACGTTTCATTTCCGCAGGTGTAAATTTTTGTGTAAAAGATTTCGAGCGTACAACTTCAATATGAGGAAAAAATTGGAAAAAATCAAATTACACGGTGCTAACAACATTTTCCAATTTATGTTTGGGCATCGCAAATTTTTGTAAAGACTTGTGAAATATGAGCTGGTGACATAAGCCCAGCTGGTAGGTATGTTGCATACCTAGTACCTACGCCCAGGTGAACACATTTTCATGTCGCCCTACGTTTTCCCTTGACTGTGACGTCAGAGTACAGTACTTTAGCATTCAACGGCGACGCGATCATATATGCAACGAAGAGACGTGTAAATTGAAATTCTAGACTGGAGGATCCTAGGATTAAGTTTCATAACAATATGCACTACTATTATGCAACTGCATAACTTGAGCTGCGGTAATGGAGAGTTCTCTTACTTACGACGAGAGAATTTTGCTTTTATATAATAAAATTATAATTAAAAACACATAATTTTCCCGTTAAACAAACCGCAAGTATGTCAAATATGGTAGTGGCACAGATTAGTAGTAATGGTAAGTGAACGGATTTACTACGCTTGATTTTTTTACCATTTTACCTCAAACCATAAAAGCTTAAACCGAAAGCATGACACACTAGCTTCCATGTATCATACAACTGCAGTTACGTTGAATAACAGTTCTGAGAACGATAAAAATGGTAATTATCGGAACTGTAAAGGCAAAAGTTGACGAGTCATAAAAAGAATTTGTATGTCAAGTGAGTGTCGCAAGAGTTTATTGCAACATTTGCTCAACGTGTAATGGTGCTTTAACTTAACGTGCACACGTTATCATATCACACTCTGATCAACATTATAGCAGGATTTTCCTTATTAACCTATTGAAATTCTACCCTGCTCGTTTTAAACAAACAGGTTTTTGTTCTACTCTAATAAATAAAGTAGGTAACATCTTGAGTCCACTTAGAATTTTGTTGAGATTTGGTAAATAACAAATGAGATCTTCTGTTGAAAAAGCCAGATTGTAAATTTTTTTGCAGTAGATAGTATAAAACATCCAAAAGTTAATAAGAGTGACTTTTTAAGACACGGGTTGATAAGTATAGATCTCAAACTCAGCTTAAATAACCTCCTCCTTTTGGAAGTCGGTTAAAAAAATATCACGTAATAACGATTCTCCGTACAAGGACATGTTTACAGCAACGCCCACGATTTTCCTTTTCTTGGAACCGCCCCAAAAATTTTGGTAATGATCACTCATTTTATCGCTTTCGAATTTATCGGGATTCTTTTCAGTTGAGCCTTTTACTGGAAATATTTCTATTGGTACCTATATAGGGTGGCAGGAATCGACGCGAAAACTGCTACCATGGATTCAGTACATGATTCTGAACGCCCGATTATCGCGTCAATGTCCCTGCCACTCTGTATAATAAATACATATAGTAAGCAAAACCATTTATGTAGACCAGTCTTTCCCAACGTGGGCGATAACGCCCCCTTGTGGGCGCTGCAGGCCTAAAGGGGGGCGGTAAGAGACCCAGAAAAAAAGGGGGCATTGTGTAGGGCAGTGATGTCAAACCCCCGTCCCATGGGGCCCTTAGGGCCCCACGTGAGATATTTCTTGGCCCCACTTATCAGTTAAAAATCCCCACTTTTTTGTGTAAAAGGCCCCACCAGTCGTTTGAAATTCCCTCTTTTTTGTGTAAAGGGGCCCCACCAGTCAGTTTAAAATTCCTATTTTCCAGTAAAAATGCCCCACCTTCCCCTCGAACTCTGACATCACTGGTGTAGGGCTTTGGGGTCGATTTATAATTTCATCTACCTAGCTAGGAAGACTCTTAGACACCGACTGAGCTCTCGACTCTCGAGTACATCTTGTGAACATCAACTAATATTAATTAAGATATAGCTCAAACTCGGTTCGATATAAAAGACCGCGGGCAATCATGTTTTAACAAGTTTTTGTTAAATAATCCGAATTGTACATTCCTATACTAATCGGCTGGTTCTATAATACTTGTTCTTGCTTGTCGAGTACGATTGGGCGTCGAATGAGATAAACGAGTTTATGCACGTTTGTCTTATTCCTGTTGGTGCGTGCTGCTTATGCAATCCTATACAGCGTGTAACAGAAACCCTATTGCTATCCTTAAGCACTATAGATAACAGCTGGTATAGAATCACTATACATAGTTTCAACTCAAAATAACATACTTTAAGAATTGATACCAAATTTTCGGTTTCGTATGTTTCTTAAATTCAAATCATAACAAACGTGTCACCGCACTACGTAGGTCAATAACTTTCCACGTTACTTGCCAATATCACGATAAATCTCTTCCGTAATTCTGCGCGCCTAGTACTGTAGTAGCCTACCGCAGGCGGTATTCTTTGTCGGCGCGAACTGACGAAATAAAAGATGCCGCCGCCGCCGCGCCGCCGCGCGCCGCCAATTGCGCGCGCGCGCAATAAATACGCCATACCTACTTTACCGTGATGTAAAAATTAATGCGTAATTATTGATTTACAGTTTTCTCGTTAATATCAAACCAGAAATTGCACGTAAAAACTGAAATAACAAGAGTTACGTAAAAAAGCGAAACAAAGTTTAGGTAGGTTAACTAGTTTCATCTCTTATTATTTACTTATTACCGAGTAAACAGTAAAATCATAAAGCCTTGCTTAATTTAGTAAATTGACTTACATTTTTAAAGATGGGGTTCGATGTGGTGACCTTGGTATTGTATGCACAAGGCCGCTCGCTTGTTCATGGACACCCGAACATTGCGTAGCATGTCTGGTGTTATTGTCCTGAAAGCGGCCTTAATCCGCACTTTCATTTCGTCCATCGTATCACACTGCACTGCGTACACTACATTTTTAATGTACCCCCACAAAAAAAAGTCTAACGGCGTTAGGTCTGGGGATCGCGGAGGCCAAGCCACGCTTCTACTACCACGCCCAACCCACTGGGGAAAGCGCGCATCTAAATAATGGCGCACATCTCGAGCAAAGTGTGCCGGTGCACCGTCGTGTTGAAAAATTAAATTATTATCCATCACAAGGTTAACATAACTTAACACTGGTAGCACTGTGAGGACATCGTCTAATTCATTTCTCAGGAAGCTTAAATAATTTTGGCCGTTTAAGCTTTGCGGCAAGAAAACTGGTCCTACCACAACGTCTCCAATTATACCTGCCCACACGTTTAGTCGCCATTGGTGCTGGAATGACGACTCTGTCGAAGCATGAGGGTTCGTGTGAGACCAAACATGTTCATTGTGGATGTTGCTTATTCCCGCTCTCGTGAAGGATGCCTCATCGGTCCATAGCACTCTTGAACCAAAATCTGGCGAAGCTTCTAATTGGTTTCGGTACCACTCGCAAAAGGTCACGCGAGGCAAAAAATCGGCCGGTATCAATTCCTGGGTGCGACGGAAGTGGTATGGGTGCTGACCGTCATTGCTGAGCACTCGCCATACCTGCATATGGTTAGAGGCACCCAGCGCTAACGCAGCTCGACGTGTGCTAGTGCGTGGGTTGAGGTTAAAATGCTCCAATACGGCTTCTTCAAATTCTGGATCGGTAGTACTCGGGCGACCCTCTGAAGCAGGTGCGTGGAATGACCCAGTTTGGTACAGCCGATGTACCATCCGACTAAAACATGCCGACGAAGGCAGCTGTCGACGCTCAGCATCTGGTCTACCTTCAATAAAACGGCGACGGTACAGTTCTCGGGCAGCTCGCAAATTACCATGTTCTGCTCCGACACACATCATCATTTCATAATATTCGCTATTACTTAACGACATTTTGCAAACACAACAAAAAAAAGTCAATTAGGTGTAGCCGTACTGAACTGACTGATCACAGGGATAGATACGAGTGCACTAAACGGAAACGCGGCGGAACAGTCGACTGACGAGCAAAGCAAATCAATAACAATAATGTTAAATAAAGCTCCTATTCCCTGCTATTCTGGTACCTAAATATTATTTCGTTAAATTTAGATACCTATGGGGTAGCTGTCCTATTAGTGTCCACTAACTACTATTAAACAATATTGTTCAAGAATTCAAAATTATTTTACATCCTAATAATAATTTCAACTAACCTCCGTTAAACTTTAAAGTAAATTTAACACACCAGAGCAGACAAATTACGTAATTCAAATTCTTTTTTGGGGTAGGAAAATCATCAATGATTCTGCTCCCGCCCTGGGTGGGGCGGAAGGAAGTGTTAGACTTACTGACTAAAAACCACCCTGTTCCTTCAGTTGCCCTAACATTCCGGGGCCGCGTTATCTCGTTAGAGCATTCCCGCAACCCCGGAAATTCACGCAACTCCGAAAAATCATCATCCATTAAAAATCATAACTATGGGGCCGCGTTATCTCGTTAGAAGTCTGAATTACAAGTTGTATTTACCAGGAGTAATTGAAACTACACGGACTGCAATTGGTTCACGGACCCTAGAACCCTAACCCATTAGGTTTACACACATTATGATGCTCATTGTGTGCATAACGACGTAATTAGGGTTCTGTGAGCAAACGATTTTCAATTCGGCAATAATAATTCCTGTTACTCATGCGGTCCTAGTACTTTTATTAATTTCTTTCCACAGTTAGATGCAATTTTGCGACATTTTTTATTGACTTCTTTTGAATTTATAAATATTAAGACTACGTGACGTGCTCAAACCAATAAAACCCTGACCACTCAAACAGCACCGACAGATAATTCCGATAATTCTTTCGGTTACTCCTACAGACAAAAATTATGCGTACGTGCTATTATTTTGTAATTTAAAAAAACTATTAATTTGTTGATAAATAGTTTTCATAATTATTAAACAAAATAACCTTATTTTAAAAATTATGAACGGAACCCACTGTGATTTTATTTGTACTAGGAGAAGAATATGTTGCGGAAAAGTGAATAGAAATGATTTTTTGGGTTCAGTTGGACATAAATTGTTACTAAATCCTTTTTCTATTCTAAGTTCTAATGGCAAAGAATCCTTACGTGAATCCTACATGCACGTAAGGATTCGATTTTTGTGATCGATTCAATGTTACGAGCTGACGATTTTTCTAAACAATTCGTTTTAATGCGATCTTCAAGCAAATCGATTCAATAGTAAGGTGAATCGAATCTCCTGGATCGTATGTGTAAAAAATATTATGATTAGGGCTCATTATTATTGTTCGTATTTGCCCAGTGTTGTGCTGACAATCATAAACAGCGAATAGGTATGTTTATCTATTTCAAGCAAGATCAATTACCATATGCCGACACTTTTTAACTAGTCCGCATTGTTTATGTTAGCACTAAGCGAAGATTGAAACATTTGACGGTTTGATAGAAGATCTCATTTCGAATGACATAGCTGTGTTTTATAAATTAATCAATTGAATGAATTTTTAGAAGAGCATGGGATTCGATCTGTGAATCGGATAAAAATCGATTTCACGTTCAAGCCCCGCAGTTTGACATTGACTGATTTGATTGATTGATTTCAAAAATTCTGGAATATTCAGAAATTTTCGGTTTTACCTGAAATTTTTTGATTATTTTAGGTCTAATTGAGAGAATATCCGTCAGGCCATAGGTTGAAACAGCCCACAGACGATAATAGCCATTATTTAGCAGAAAAAATAGTGATTTGAGCCGCGTGAGTAACCGATAGTCCGCAGTGGGGCTTGACTGTAATTTCGCGTATCGTAACCAATTGGTCGCAGTGGGGCGTTGTCGGCAAAACATCGTTCATCCTTATGGCCAACAAAATAATAGGTTAGGAATAACGTTAGGAAATTTACAGCAATATTGTTTTTGAATTAGGTTTTTTTTTAAAAGTAATTTTCTACAAAAGGACAACTACGTAAAAAACCAACAAGTGTGTAATGTATCCAAATATTATTTCGTAAAATTTTGATACTTTAGCTAGTTCACAAACATAATCAAAGTTTAGGAAAAGTCAGTAATAATATTTAAAAAAATAAATAAACGTGCGGAACCTTTTATTTAGAAATACCAGGAGTAAGAAGTTTATTTTTACTTACAAATAGTTCGCTGACACCGATCAGCTGACTCAGTGCTAGTGATGTGTTTATTTCAATTTGAAAAGTTCGGTTTCTGGTATCAATGTATTAAAAATTCTCATAACTTCCGACCATGTAAAGATAGGATTAAAAAACCCTACCAATATCGTTTGATATCATCCAAAGAAGCCGTGCCCTTGGTATGTATATACCCTTTCCGTTACACGTTGTATAAACGACGTAAATTTATTTTATTTTCATTTGCGGTTTCGCGCATAATAGATAAGCAGTACTTGATTTCAACACTTACGTATTTCTTAAAACAAAACAATGTCGGAAGTAAAAAAGAAGAGACGGCAATACTCTGCGGAATATAGGTATTAAATTCGGATTTATTGAAAATCCCACAAACCCGTCGTCGCCTTTGTGTCTTCTATGTCTAAAAACATTTTCGAACGAAGCAATGAAGCCTTCAAGACTGCAAGATCATTTGAATAAAATGCATCCAGATAAGACAGAAAAGAATGTAGCATATTTTCAAGACCTAGAGAAGAAGCATAATACTCAGCCAAGTGTATCAAAACTATTTTCGGCGGCTGCTAAGCAAGATGACGACGGACTTCGAGCTTCGTACAATATCTCTTTGTTAATTGCTCAAAAAGGCAAACCACACAACATCGGAGAAGAGTTAATTTTGCCAGCAATAAAGGAAGTAATAACTACTGTGCTTCATAAACCGGCCGCAGATATTATCCGAAAAATTCCTTTGAGTAATAATTCTGTGCAAAGACGAATTGATGAAATGGCTGAAAACATTGAAGAATCATTGTGCAATAATCTGAGGACTAGTCAATTCTCAATTCAGCTCGATGAGTCCACTTTACCAACTAATGAAGCGTTGTTGCTATCTTACGTGAGGTTTATTAAAGATGAGAAAATACGTGAAGAACTATTGTTTGCCAGAAATTTGGAGACAGATACAAAAGGCGAAACCATATTCAATACATTGGAAAAGTTTTGTGAAGAGAAAGAGATTCCTTTGAAAAATATTATATCAGTTGCTACGGATGGCGCTCCGGCTATGACAGGGCGCCATAAAGGCTTCATAGCATACTTAAAGAATAAAATTCCAGATGTCCTTGCTATACATTGCGTTATTCATAGACAACATTTGGTTGCTAGAAACTTAAGTGAACGACTATTTCAATCACTGCAATATGTCATCAAAGCAGTCAATAAAATCCGTAGCAGCTCTTTGAATGATAGATTATTTCATCAGCTTTGTGTTACTAATGACGAAGATTTCAACCGTTTGTTGCTTCATACTGAAGTTCGTTGGCTGTCAAGAGGCAATTGTCTGATTCGATTTTACAACCTGTTTGACTCTATGATAGAGTTCTTGGAAACTAAAGATACAGAACTGCGCAACAAGCTCATAACATCAAAGAATGATATAGCTTACATGACAGACCTGTATAAAATGTTCAACGACATGAACCTCCAACTGCAAGGCGATGAACTAAATTTAATTAAAACAAAAAATGTCGTTGCTGCTTTCGCAGCCAAACTGCTTCTGCACAAAAATAATATGGGCAGACGTGAGTTTCACAATTTTCCGAATTTATCAGTATACTGCAGTAACGACGACTTGTTTGCCTACTGCCAACATTTGGAAAACCTCCACATTGACTTCACCGAACGATACCAGGACATTTTAAACTTGGAAATACCAGACTGGGTGTTGGATCCGTTTTCAAATGTCAACACAGCAATGTCACCTCAGCTGGAAGAAGAACTTATAGAATTGACAACAAACGAAGAAATAAAAATGAAGTCAAAAATGGATATCAAGAATTTTGGCTACAAAAACCGATCCCGCAATTGTACCCTGGATTGTGGTCAATTGTTCAACGATTTTTGATAGCATTCCCATCGTCATATTTGTGTGAACGTGGATTTAGTGCTGTGGCAACGCTGCTTACTAAAAAGAGAAATCGTTTGCGTGTTACCGAACGTGGCGACTTGCGGCTGTTTTTGAGTAAATTGGAACCTGATATCAACAAACTTATTGAACAGCATCAGATTCAACCTTCACATTAGTTTTTATATAAGAATTGATTATGTTTGTTTTATTTTCAATAAAAGATACTCTGTCCGAATACTATAAATTTGCGTTTCAATAATCAGTTATAAGTACTTAGCGGTTTTTAAGTATGTTTAAAAAGGGGGCGTTAAAAAATAATTTATTCTTAAAGT
The DNA here is from genome assembly GCA_949128155.2 of Xanthia icteritia. Lineage (NCBI taxonomy): Eukaryota > Metazoa > Arthropoda > Insecta > Lepidoptera > Noctuidae > Xanthia > Xanthia icteritia. The sequence goes on along the minus strand of OX421942.2, from coordinate 4,184,481 downwards.
GGGCAGTAGACAAAAAAAGGTTGGGAATCCCTGATGTAGACCGATCTTAAGGAAGAAACTGATTTCAGAAGTAATTAAGGGCTTCAATTGGTTCAATTGTATGTTAAATTAAGTATCAAAGGGGGTGCTTAAAATCATAAAAAGTTAATTGACCATTATACGGCTTCTGCTTACAAAAAAGGCAGCGAATTTAAAGCCGGTCACAGACGTAGCTACTCGTATAATATATACATATTTTAATATAAATCATAGCAAAATATATTACTATATATTTTTCATAGTAATCTTCGAGCGACCTCAGACGGAGCTATAATATTTATATTTCTATTACGTCACCAAAATATGTGGATAAATATAGCAAGACATATTAATATATATTATGGTGTATTAAACCGCAGACTAAATGGGGGCAAAATATATATTATAATATAGCTACCGTGTGTGAGGAGCTTGTGGCTAAGTAATAACAGCCGCATGGGTCGATCCATCAGGTTAGCTACGCTTACCGGGGTTGGTTCATGGATGGGTGACCATCTCTACATACCGAGACTCCTCCGTGCCTCGGAAAGCACGTTAAGCCGTTGGTCCCGGCTGTCATTCGTGGATCTTTGACAGTCGTTACTAGTCGTCAGAAGCCCGAAAGTCTGACCAAGGGGTATCGTATTACCCAGTTACTAGTTACTGGGTTATGGAGATCAGATAGGCAGTCGCTCCATGTAAAAAACTGGTATTCAGCTGCATCCAGTTAGACTGGAAGCCGACCCCAACATAGTTAGGAAAAGGCTAGGCAGAGTAGTAGGAGCTACCGTGTTTGGTGGCTTGCTATAATATATAGCACAGTATATTAATATAATAATATATTATAGCTACGTATGTGACGAGCTTCATTAATAATGTAATGACACTGAAGCTTTACATATCAATATGTAGATTTTTAGTTGATGGCAACTAACTACATAGTCAATGTTTTTCGTTTGGAACTCAAATGCTGTGGGGCGAGCAGAGAGGGGTCTATGAGACTCTAAGCACAGTGCACCACTTTTTTAACACACATGGATGCGCTCTGAGAGTTGAAAATATAGCGCGCGGTCCAAAAACGTTGCGTTAAAAAAAGCGCCAGAACGTACGTTGTGCGTAGGGTTACTGCCTAAAAACCACACTGTATTTCTCTTTGACCGGGAGGCGAGATGTCTTCGCCCGACACCCAAATTTGTACATACTTAAGTATTCACAGTTTTCAGTAAATTCCGGACGCTTTTTTTTGGACGATTCCCACACGTCTCCACTCGTCTTCGCTTCAGTGGAAACGCACCCTAAACTGCTGGGTCTGGAAGCATAAAATTTTGCACAAGAGTTCCTTAATACAACTAAAGCGAGCACTTAGGAAGGATTTTTGAAAATTAATCCCCTTAAAGGGTAGGGGATGAAAGTCAATGGGAAAACCCATCGGGCACACGGCATGTTCTCAAATAAAATACTAATAGGTCGCGCCTTTTGTTTCAGACGTCCGTCGCATCGTAGACAATCCTGTGCTATACGACAAGTACGAGGAGTTCTCAGTGAGACGCGCGCTCGCCGCAGATCCTGATACCCGGTGGTGTCCAGCGCCAGACTGCAGGTAAACAAGATTATAAGTTAGTTACTAGATTATGTAAGGCTGATAGGACGCCCTCTGGCTAGGTTAAGCCATGATCTTAGCAGGGTGGCTGGTAGCAGCTGGATGACAGCCGAGGGGGTCTATGTCTAGCAGTGCAGTTATAGGGTGATGATGATGATGAAGGGCCCGCCAAAGTCCGTTTAGTGTAACTAGACGATGAATCAAACTAGTTCATGTGTGAGCTTCACAGCTTCACTTTCGACTTATCGACAAAATGCTGAAGTGTCTTCTTTTTAAATAGAAGTTCCTTTTTCCCAAGAGCGCTTCCCCAAGATTGCCAATTTATCTCCTCCTCCGCCTTAGGCCGCAAATATCGTGACTCCTTTTCACTATATTTTCTGGCCAGTGGATCTCCATTTACTTCGGCCTGTGGCTTCATGCACTGCCACGTGCATCGGCACTCCAGTTGTTTCGACGATTTATATTTTTTTAATAAGGTTTTTGTTCCCGATTCCAGTTTCGCGGTAGTAGCGACGGGCTGCGCGTCCTGCCCCAAGCTGACGTGCCTGGCGCCCGGCTGCGGCGCGTCGTTCTGCTACCACTGCAAGGCGGCGTGGCACCCCACGCAGACGTGCGACGCGGCGCGTCGCTCCCGCGCGCCGCCGCCGCGCCAGCCGCAGCCCTCGCACACGGACATCGACCATGGTGTGTACTGACTAGTGATTGACTATTGTTGGCATCGGCCTAAACTTAACCTACTACACAAAACAAGCGCTAGGACGTGGAGTTGCGGACACCAGCCCGTTATACTATACCCTAAACTTAAATTCAGAACCTTTCGTTTTTTTTTATACGTAACATCTTTCCTGCAATCTGAAGCTCTAGTGTGAATTTCTTTTAACCATGTCGACTTACGCATCGACTGCGTTCGGCGCTCCGATTGGCTCTTCACAGATGAAGGCCGGCCGGCTGCCAATCGGAGCGCCGAACGCGGTCGATGAGTCAACTCACACTAGGGCTTCTGTGGGAGTGATTTCGTGAAAAAGAACGAAAGTGTGTAACTGGAAGCCGGGGAAGCGTGCGCTATTTAATTTGACCAATGAGCGCGCGCGGTGCTAGAGTTGGCCGTCAGACGGTACCAATCCATTTTCCGAGAGGTTGGTACTGTCAGTCTAGATGTCAGATGTTACATATCATATGCTACTACTGTAAGGCTCGTTTTTTTTCCTTTTACAGCTGATGATACTTTATTCACATTAAAATGTAGCCGTAGTGTGTATAAGCACACTACTGAGCAACTATAACCTCTTGATAATTGTCATGTTTTGGTAAACAAACTCAATTTTTGCTACATATAACACGTGTTGCAAATTTCAATTTCCATTACAACCATGAATGTTCACTCAAAAATCAACTTAGACTACATAATAGTGAAGTTGATAGTTGAGTAAGTGATATTCTGAATTCAAGTATAGGAGAATGTTGATAATCACTTTATTTGTCTTTGAATTGCTCGGAAATGTAATAGTATTCTTTCGTGTTCCTCAGTGGAGAAAATGGTGAAAATCAATTTTAACGTGAGCAGACAATTTTTCGTTCCCAGGCGACGTGAAGCCGTGCCCGCGGTGCTCCGTGCTCATAGTGAAGGTGGAGGACGGCTCCTGCAACCACATGGTGTGCTGCGTCTGCGGCGCCGAGTTCTGCTGGCTGTGTATGAAGGAGGTGTCAGACTTACATTATTTGAGGTGAGGCACCAACTTGTATTGTTAGATGATCAAACGTGACTGGCAAGTTCGAGGTCCTAGGTTCAATTCTCAGGCAAAGCGTTATTGGGTTTTCCAACAGGAAATTCTTAGTAGTAGCAGCCTGGAGTCACAAGTCAAGATTTGAACAGAACTGGCAAAATGTAGCAGTACTAAAAAATATCTTTGCCAAATCCTGAAGAGAATACAGGCGTGACGTTATATTTTTCGATGAATCGTCTCTAACGTAACATCTGTTTCCAGCCCTAGCGGATGCACATTCTGGGGCAAAAAACCCTGGTCTCGCAAGAAAAAGCTCCTGTGGCAGCTGGGCACCCTGGCGGGCGCGCCGCTGGGCATCGCCGTGGTGGCGGGCGTGGCGCTGCCGGCGCTGCTGGTGGGGCTGCCGCTGTGGGCCGGGCGCCGCGCGCACCGCCGCCTGCGCCGCGCCGCGCCCGCGCGCCGCCGCGCCGCCGTGGCCGCCGCCGTGGCCGCGGCGCTGCTGGTGTCGCCGCTCGTGGCCGGCCTGGCCGTGGGCATCGGCGTGCCCATCCTGCTGTTCTACGTGTACGGCGTGGTGCCGGTGTCGCTGTGCCGCGCGGGCGGCTGCGCGGGCGGGGCGGCGCAGCCCTCGGCCGCGCACTTCGACGATGAACGCGACCATGCGCCCGATCAGGACGCCGCTTCGAGAAGACTCGAACCTAGTATTGGTGAGTTTGTCGTTTGCTCTTTATCGACTCGATTTATGCCTCTGTAGTACCGTCATCGTAGTACGTTCTTCTGCTATCAAATGTTTTTCGGTCAACGCACACTGGGAAGCAAAATTTTCGTTTACATTGAACTACATACATCACAATGAAAAAAAAAATCATGTGGCCTTGTTCACCTAGCTATTTTTGACTCTATTTTTGGTGTGATTTATTTCACTATCAATTTATCCGTTAAATATTTTCCGACATTTTGTTGCTCAGTATGTAAAATACACCGACACCCACATACCTCGATCGGTTCTAACATTGTTCCTCTCATATTTGCAGGTGACGCATCTCTATCGGCGGGCTCGCACCACGCGGAGGTACGCGCGGCGTCGCTGGCGGCGCTGGCGGGCTCGCTAGGCGGCCACGAGACGCACTCGCCGGCCGCGCTCCGCCTCGAGGTCACGGCCGACGTGGCCGCGTCCGACAACACCAGCGCCGCCTCCTGGCCCGACGAGCTGCCGTCCACGTCGTCCCGCTCCGCGCGGCTGCGGAGCCTGTTCCTGTACGGGTCTGCCGTGCCGCCCGACCCCGAGGCCGGCGCCGGGCCGGCGGCGGCGCCCGGGCCGGCGCCGGGCGCGGGCACGGAGCTGAGCGCGACGTGCGAGACCCGCGCGCGCTCGCCCAGCCCGCCCGCGCCCGCCGGCGACGCCGCGTAACGAACGTGCGCCGTCCGGCCGCAGGACGATGTACTCTCTCGTTGTGATCGCCTCCCCGGCCGCCGGACGACTGCGACCGAGCCGACCGCGACGTCCCGGCTCGACCCACCGTTGCCATAAGTTGAGCTTACTTTTGAAACATATAACGTGCGTTACCTGACCCTACTATATATTTTCGATTTGTTTATTCTACGACGAAATGTACGTCCGTATGTAAAGTGGCGCGCCATTGTTATGTAGTCGCACTGTCCGTCCGGCGTAAGTCCTCATCCCAACTTTGATTTAACGATTTGTGCCAATCGCGTGTGATTATCTAGTACTTTGAAGCGACTCTGTGATTTAATTATTTGATAAATGTAGCGAGTTTCGAAGTTAAATAATAACCGGAGTCCATGATAGCGATCCTGGGAGGGTGGCAGTCCTAGATATACGATAGATGCTTCGCGCTTTCAGAGCAGTGTTACTCTATCCAATATTTGTGATACTTTGAATAATAATTACTATTAATGATCTAAATTATTTAATTTTTCACGTTTGTAGGCGAAAAGTAATCTTAAGCGATAATAACTATGTTATGTGAATCTATAAAGTGTAAACTATAATTAAAATGTGATTTAAATTTATTTGTTGTTTATAATGAATGCATATACCTATAAACCTGCTGTTGAGATATAAATTTGCGTAAAAAAAAGTTGCATTATTTTGCAAAATAAATATTATACTTATAGGATTACATATATTTGGTATTTGCCAAATATAAGTAAGGAATATACCGAAAGACACCGAACGACAACTCGAGGGTCGTTCGATCATCAAATAAATAAAACAAAGTCACTGATTTGCATAATATTTTATTAACTCTTCAACTACTGTAACGTTATGTGTTGCCTATGGTCATTGGTAGGCACTCGCGTTTTAACGAAAAACATTTATAAACAAACCAGTACACATCCTTTTACAATTTAAAGTTTAAATTAAACTCATTTCATTATTTAACAAGATCATAGAGAAAGTGCTCCAAAGAAAGAGCGGCATCGAAACATTTATTTTATTCTATTACAGTTACAAATGATTAAATATTCTGTACATTCTGTATACACTGTGTAGTCCAAAGACAATTATTTTACTGTGGGACGAGTCCAGATAGAAAGAGGCCAAGTGTTTTGTGTTCCGTTGTATATCGGCGCGTATGCGTTCAGCGTACGCGCCGATATACAACGGCTTCTAAAGCTTGATCGCGAAGCGGAACTGAGAACGCTTGAACCTCCGTGGTTTGAACGCAGTCTGACAGCGCGATCTCTTACACAGAATAGGTAATAAATCTTAGGTTTATGGTAATTAGACATCACTACAAAACCAGGGAATTCACTAAAACGTTTTAACTAAAGAGTGGTCAACTTGTACTGGTAACTTATACAATATTTTATTTAAGAGGCCTATTACATTTTTTACGCAAATTAATTATTTTTGACGCTGGCATTTTCAGCAGCAGTAAGATATTTTAAATATTTGATTATGAATAACGATAGTGCCATTTTCTACCTTGTAAGTTGGAATTACACATTTTATTTTTTCTTTGCGTGTAAATCATTATAAATATTTTACGAACTCAGTTAACAAGACAAACCGTCGGCGATGGAACTTTGACTAAAAGATAATTTGAATGTTTTACTTGTTTATTTGGAGTTCTAGAATTTCTTTAAATTCTTTGAATTTTCACGGAAAAAATCATAAAGAAACGCATTAAATGTCTTGAGCCTTGAGCGTCCATTATATTCCAAATAAACAATTTTATCAAATAAACTAGTATGATATAAAACTTCTATCTACAATGAATACGTTTCATAAGTTTTCGTTTTTCAATATAATAAGACAAAATAAAAATAAATAAAATTGAAGTACTACATATTCCGCGTCAATTCAGCAAATTACACGAAAATAATGTGTAACTCCGACTTACAAGAAAGATAATGGCACTATAAATATTAAAATCAAATAATTTAAATATCTTACGCCTGCTAAAAATTACAGCGTCAGAAATCATGAATTTCCGTAAAAAAAATGTAATAGGACTCTTAAGACTTTTTTAAATTCAACAGAACGCATCTACTATCATAATATTATAAAATACATTACTATTTATTATTTAAAATAATGCGATAACAAGGTGTGGAATGTCAATACGTTGTTTTTTTTTTTTTCAAAACGTGATATGATCTAGGACGCAAATAGCTTGTGAATAGTATTTTTTTTCTTTATATTAATTATTTACTGAAATATGCCTAAAGAGTCGTGACGCTTTACCATTTCTATGTAAAGAGAATATTTGTTCGAATTTGAATTAATCTTGAACATGTAATAAGGTGTATTTACAACTGGCGATTTTGTGGTAAGCAACATGTTGTTAAGCCGTTTGTTGAATGAGTTTTGCAACACAGTCTCGACCACGAAAAACTGAATAACTTTTTCATTATTCCACTGAATTTCCATTTTTGAACACAAAAAGACCAAAAATATGATTTGTAGAAACAATATTGTGGAATAAAAGCTTCAGCTGTGCAAAGCCGTATTTTGTAGAACAGTCGACGCTCTGTTACAACACTCATTCAACAAACGGCAACGGTGTTGCTTTCCACAAACTCGCCACTTGTTGAACAGATGCAAATGCACCTTTAAGGCCTTCGATCAACAATAGCACTAGATTGGATTAGGAACATAAACACGTTCATATTGCCACGATTGCATATAACTTGTTTATAAACCTTAACACTCAAACATAAAGTTTATTATCCTTTGCAATATATTTACTACTTCGATTGAAAATTAAAACATATTTTTAAAATAAGAACAAAAATATTTATGGAAAAATAAAACATAATTTCGAAGCAATTAGGTTAAAAAAACTATTGCAAAATAAGAGCACAACATTATTTCTGGTCTTATTTTTTTCCGACCGTTTTTGAAGCGCTCATCGGAAATCTATGTAGTACTATTGTTGATAAATGTGCGTTTAGCCACAGATGAACACAAATGGTTCACTCCGCATTCTAGGTATGAATCTACAAGTAGGTAACCGGCGGGCTCGACTTGTCGAATTCAGTGGGCGTAACCTGACTAGGTTACGCCCACTGAATTCGACAAGTCTTCTGACTAGAAGATATAAGAGTTACGCTATAGAAAGAGAGGCAAAAGGTGGTCTAGGTGAATATAAATGGAGGTAATTAGCGCTGTGCGACCTGAATTACACTTTATTATGTCGTAGCAAGAGTCGCTTTTTATTTAAATGATTTTGCGTAGTGAACCATCCTAACAAATGTGTTGCTTAGCGATAAACATATTTAAAACATCATTCCGTCTCCATTCATCTTCAAACGGTTGACAGAAACAGAACGATGTTTTAAATTAATTTAGCGCTGAACGTGTTTATTGATTTATGGTGTAAATGGGCCTAAGTACCATTTTTTTAAACTTTGTTCCTCTTAATGTCATGAACTTCCTAATTCAGTTTTTATCTTTAGGGAAAATCCATTGTGGGCTGACCTGTCTAAACATCGTTATCAAGTATATTTGTTCGGATTCTCCTTAAGGGCCCTATTTTACTAGGACACCAGTGGCGATGCAACCAGTCGCGCTTCCAACAAAATACATGCGACTCTATTAGTATCTGTACCTCACCTGGTGTTGGCAACCAAGCGAGGTTGGTGTTACCTCGCTTGGTTGCTTAACCAACCATACATTTTTGACAGTGCGACGATGGTTGCGCCACTATGGTGTCCTCTTGAAATAGCAAAGGCTGAATGGCCCTGGTAGTAATAACTTTGTAAGCAACCAATAGACATTATTTATGGTGAAACAGAGAGCGAAATATTTACACCTAATTTTTACGTAGTTTTTATACATTTTACAAATATTGTCAATTCACTTAAGATCGTAATTAGGCGAACTAAGCTTCCTTTGTATTATTGAAATCATGAAATAAAATACATACCTAGCATTTTAATTTACTAGGATATTTGTAATAAAAAGATTTGTTTTTTTTATCAGTATTTTTGTCTTAAGCAAAGAGTTTCCTAAATTCATGTCATACCCACAATTTTGCGGCTGATCTAATTTATCACATTACACTTATTAATATAGCTTAAACTTATTTTATTTACAGAATGGAATAGTCATGTTTTATTAATTTTTCGTATGCTACGCTATTTGGCTTATTTAATAATTACGTATAAATTAAAAGCATTTTTTTATATTGGCTAAAAGCAAGTTATTTTAGAGGCAACAATCAAATTGAATATTTATATATTTTATTTTATGTCTTTTTGTTAACTCAACGAAGTTGAATATCCTTCAATGTTTAGTGGACGACTGAACAGTATCAGTAACTTGTAGGTGTTACATTTAATTTTATATCGTATGCTTAACATTATGACGTAATGTCCTGTAAAAACATTATTATACATTAATATAATATCAGGATTTAAAGTTTTAATATTTTTCTATTTACATTTTCTACATACATAATTCATTAATAAAAATAAACAAAAATAATTCGGCGGCCGTGCTACTGATTATCATGTACTTACAATATGTACATAACCCCTCGCTTTCAAGGGAGTGACGAGCAAGTCTTATTTTTAGGCCTGAATATTTTTTTTATAGTTAATAAATGTCTCATTTTTTTATTAAGTCTAGTACTTAAACTCAATGAAACTTGTAATATTTACAAAACAATTAACGGTAATTTAGAATTATAAAATACAACCTACTTTTTGAAGAAGAATTTATAGTTAAAAATTAAACTTTAAGCAGGAATCGCTTAGCTATTTACTAACTGTTCTGTGACAAAAAGTAACATTGATCGCTAAGCAGACACGAAATCACTCCCAAAAGTCCCAACTGCACGCGTAGCATGACGAAGCATGTAGCGTAATGTAATGACGTAGCATGAAGAATAGACAAAATGACAGATAAACAATCACAATCTGTCATTTTGTCTATTCTTCCGTCGACAAAACTAGCATGAAGAATAGACAAAATGACAGATAAACAATCACAATCTGTCATTTTGTCTATTCTTCCGTCGACAAAACCCGTTTCATCGGTGGTCATGCTACGCGTGCTAGTTACAATCCGTAACTTGGCAAGAACTAGAACAGTTAGCATTAGGAATAAGATCTGTTATATCTTACGACTACTGTCACAGCACGCGTTACTCCCAACAATGAGTCTTTTTCCCGACAAATATACATTCCACAGTGTAACACCCATTCCACAGTACAACATTCGTTCCAGTGTTACATCCATTCCATACAGGTATAAATAACTAGAGTGTCTGTTAGGATTGTTACATACATGATCGGGAAGTGTAGATCTGCCGTCGTTCGACATGAAAGGATACCCCATTTCGGCCCCAACATATATGTATAACACACCTAAATTAATACGCTGATGACCGACAATCGGCGACCGATATGTCGTCGACGAAAATATGCTACATGACCCCGAAAGTAGTTACTATAAAAGTCGGTGATTTTTTTATATATTTATATCCACCGACTGATTAGCCGCGCAAGGAAACATTTGTACAGAAAATCAAGACTATTATCGGTAATCGTCTTGATTTTAAAACATCTCTTGCTTTTTTGTCAACATTCAAACAGACCTTGCCTACTGTTTAATAGAGTTGAAAATCGTACGTGGTAGATCCGTCCCGCCAGGTGGGTTCGTCTGCGACCTTGGCTCGGCAGAGGGGGCAGGTGTGCTCACGGTCGAGCCAGGCTGAGATACACAGCTCGCAGAAGATGTGGCTGCACCCTAACCGTACTGGCGTCGTGTAGTCATCGTGACAGATGGGGCAGGAGTCGCCCGCTGATAGCAGTTGTTCACATGTTGGTTTTGTCCCGAGGTTCTGTTGGAAAGGGTGGAATTTGGGGTACTCTTAATCACTAGCACATCGCGCGGAACGCTAATAATGCTGAAATAACATTAATTCTGAACGAGCTTCTACCAAACTGCCTTAGCGCAGTTTGGTAAACGGCGGTCCAATGTTCTTGTGAAGCTAGCAGATTTTTCATGACTATTTGTGTCACTAGCCTGTTTAATCAAATACTAACTGTTGGGCAAAACCAATAACAAAAACTTCCAAATCTATTTAGGACCTTATTTCAATAAAATCAACTCAAATATATTCACTCACCACACTCTGCAGCAGGGTCCAGGTGGCGTTCTTGAACAGCTTGAGCCGGACCAGCACTTCGATGACCTTCGCGATGACGTAGACCGAGGTCAGGAACATGCCAACCATCTTCTCCGAGCCCTCGTACGACTGCATGAGGAAAAAGATCCAGGGCTGGATCGTGAGCAGTGAACGGTACAGCTGGGATACCGCCTCCGTGAATAGGTATACTTTACCCTGCAAACGTAAATTGTATGGGATTTAATGGTGTGTCTTGAAATAGGCACCCAGTTTAGTACGAGTAATTTCTGAGGTTCCATAAGCGCCCAGCCCAAGTGGATTATGTAAAATGCAATATTTTGAATCACATTCACAAGAGAAGGCATATTTCCTCAGGCTTTTCTAAGAATTTCGGAGTCTGCTTTCAGTAGGTAAATCAGATGCGACAGAAAGTACTTACTATCTACAGTAGCTGTAAGTTACTGATGTCAAGTTTTTAGCGTTACTCATTTTCACTGACAATTTTTATACAGAAATATGAACCCATAACGTGAGCATATATTATTAAACTACAAAAGGTTTTTACGAAGATACAAACAAATATAAATCCTCAATTCCTTACCCTCTTCTGGAACGGCAGTATAAAAGCAGGCATCATGGTGACCAATATTTTGATTTCCACGGTAATAATCTTGACGATGAGGTCAGTCAGCACGACCAGCCACAGTAACTCCCACACATCTAGCTCTGTGTACCCGGGGAACATGACCACGTTGGGCAGCAGCTTGCCGTGGCCGAGGAAGTACTGCACTATGAGGATACAACTTGATGTGAAGATTAGTTCGCTGAGTAGCGCTAGTATACTGCGATTCATCTGCTTGCCATGTTCTCTGAAAATCAGTAATATGTCGTCAAAAAAGTAAATTAAATAATATAGCTAGTGACTCGCGCAATAAAGATGAATGTAACGACATATCATTCATCCAAATCCGCTTAGTAGTTACGAGGGAACGGAGACGTACATACATACAGGTCAAACACATCAACCTCCTTTTTTTTGCTACGCCGCAGTCGGTTAAAAAAGATTTTTTGCTCATTCAATGGAAAATTGAAAGAGGAAGAAGTTCTAGTAGAAAGTCCTGGGAAGTAGTTCTATCGCCATTGTCGCAAAGCTTTTAGAGTGATCAGGCGACTAATCCGACAATGGAAATATCTGAAATTTTAGGCTCAGTAGTTTCGGAGATAAGGGGGGAATGGACAATTTTCATCTATTTTCTTAAATAACTTTAAAACTATTTATTTTAAAATTATAAAAAAAATATACTTGAGATTTTATGGCTATAGCAAGACAACTGCAAAGTAGCAGTTAGGTTGGATTTTTTGACATAAATTAATGAGTCAAAACTGTCGACCGACTGCTCAAATGATGATGATACCGCCATCTATGGACACAAGGAAAACTAAAAAAAAAGTACCACTAACCGCCTCACGAGACTATTACTGTGCGTGAATGTGCAGAACAGTATGAGGAACGTGAAGATGCCTTCCCGACTGTCGTACATTAATTTGATAAATAGTAGAAAGTAGAAGGGCGCGTATCGTAGGAGTAGGTTTAGAGTAGCCCTCACATCCACTACCTGAAACGAGCATAATATTGTGTTATTTGGAAGAAGATTATATAACCCAATAATAACTTACCCGTAGTTTCACACGCATTTTAGGGAAACTATCTGCTTCATGAACGTGGATAAAAAATCTCTATACTATTTATCCTATCCTAGAACGAAAATCCAGGCCAAGACTCTCACTGCCAAATTTCATCCTGATTAGGTAGGTCAGCCGTTAATGCGCGATTAAATGACAAACAACAACTACCTTCACACATAAAATATTATTGGAATAAGTTTTTTATTGCTAACTCACCACTTTTATCTCCATAATAGGGACTTTTATTGATCCTAACGCGGCATCGGCACATTGCCAGCATCTTCGGCATTGCGTTTTATAAAGCCCCAGTGGATTTCCCAAGTCTGCCAAATCCAGTTACTTGTGGCTGTCAGTACCTCTTCTTTAATACTAACGGAAATAACGATCAATCCTGCTTCTACTAATAATGTTTAAAAAAATCACCAGACAAGGCTACTGAATGGCTTCGCACATATTGTATTAAATGCCGATATTGTTTAATATCACCGTGCTTGCGAAAATGAATCGCATCAGAGAGGGCCTACTCCCTAAGCGAAATCCGTAGTTTCGTTCGCAGTTACGGGCGCTTCGTTCTCCGTCTAACTTACGGTATATCTGCAAATGAAACAGTTACGAAGAACCCGTAACTTCGGACCAAACTACGGGTTTCGTTTAGGGAGTAGGCCCCCAGCTACGGAAACAACTCATTGAATTTTTAAGCCTTTATCACAATGCTGCGGCGAAAGCTAATAAAAATATAACAACAAAGAAAATACTAAGACTAGAGGAAATACGCAAACAAAGCGAAAATCTCCGCCAAAGGTTCCGAAAATAGAGCTTTTTCGATAGTTTTGACGGGATACCAACTCTTACTTACTCGTCAGGATTTTACTTACGCGTTCAAAATCCAGCTACTAGTAGCCTGCTGGTATTGGGTTTAAGGTATGATCCCGAACATCAGTGCACGCGGCACTGATGCCGCAGCAGTGCTGCCGCGTCACTACTGGTCCCCATACATTTTCTGTAGGTTTATATGAGATTACATTCCAAGCACGGCAGCAATGCTGCGCGACATTGCTGCGACGGCACTGCAGCGCGGCAGTCGCCGTGCCGCCGTGGCAGACCAGTAGAGCGGGGTTCATTACAGCGATTACACGTGAATGTTGAAAACTGTTGAGAAGTAAACCACGAACAGCAGTGCTGCGCAGCGGTGCTCGGAATCACGCGGCAGGCTGCAAGGCTGCGTGCAGCGTTTTCGGAATCATACCTTTATGTCACGCCGTCTCTCGCTTCTGTACGAAGTACCATAATTTTTTCTATGCCATTTATCGTGCCGAATCCTACCTAATATTATAAATGCGAAAGTGAGTTTGTTTGATACGCTTTCACGGTAAACCGGCTGAACAGATTAGGATGAAATTTGGCACATGGGTAGACCATAACCTGGATTAGGACATAGGATATTTTTTTACCCGATATTCTTACGGGATCGATTATGCGAGTGAAATCGAGGGGCGCAGCTAGTCGCGAATTCCCGCGAAGCGGACGCACCTTGAATTGGCTCTGTGGGCCCAGGACGTACACACGGAGTAAACATACTATTTTAAAATTGATAATAATCGTTTGGCACCTTTGATTATTTATATGTATGTATAGTTAAAGTGTCGCGCTGCAAAATAACTTAAACAAATTGGCCAACTTTGTTATACTGGTGTATGTGACAGCTACGTCTTACACTCGCGCCACGTCACGCGTCATTCTGCTTTTCTAGTGCATTTAGCGGCCAACAATTGGACGCTATTTTTTTCGACGAGTTTACTGCTTTTACTGTCTATCTAGAAATGTGTGTCTTTGTTTCGCACATAATATTTACCTCATTTTAAGACTTTTTTCATATCTACGGGTGACACTAACTTATTTGTCAAATTATGATCAGAAGTTTTAGAAGTTATGAGGCAACAGATGAACATACATACATACTGGTCAAAATCATAACCCTCCTTTTTGGTTTGCCGTAGTCGGGTAAAAAGAGAGATTTAATCATATCTGATCATAACCCGTTCCCGAGCAGTTTCTAGATAGAGCTGAATGAAGATGAGCTGACATATATGCAATTAATTGAGCAATTCAGGGCAATTTTGGTCAAAATTATGTGTCAGCAAAAATGCCCCTTATTGATAAGGGGCAGTTAGGAGCATTTTTAAAGTGTGTAACATTGGGCAAATTAAATTGTATAACAACACCAATATAACTAATTATAACTTCAACTCTTGATTTGGGCTTTTTGTGGAGGAGTCATAACAATTTTGCCAATTTAAGCATTATTAATCAAAAACAAACTTAATAATTATCTTACCTACAAATGGATTAACACTAGAAAAGGCTTCTTTATGCTACAGTACTTCACTTTGTTACTCATTTGTTGTGGAGGAATGTTCACAATATTCTATAGGTGCTGTTATAATAATATAATCTGTAATCTATTGATAGTGTTTTGAAGTTAAGGTTACTGATATTATTTTAAATCATGTCAGTGTCACACTGTTTACCTTTTCCTGAATACGTTAAATAATATTTTTTTTGTTAAAAATAGGTTTTAGTCAATACCCAAAGACAATAAATTGGATTAGGAGGTATTTTAAATAAGCTTATTATTTCTAGTTTTTTATAAGACTGTAATGGGTTTATCTTTGATTTTAAATGAATAAATTATTTTGGACTGACCTGCTGACCATCGTCACTCTGGCTGTCATTATCAGCATTGTCATGAATATTGTTGTTATTGGCTGGATTCACTGACACATTGATCTCAGGATGCTCCGGCTCTTGTTCTGATAAGTTGGAGTCATTTGATGCACTGTTGCTCATTCCATGACTAGTAGACTGTGACCGCTGTGTCGGTGGGGTACCTCGCTCATTCACTATGTAAGTTTGAGCATTCGGCCCTAAGTTCACGTGTGCTATGGAGCTCTGTGGTCTTTGATTGATTTCTGAAATATGGGTTGCCGCCGGCGTATTCCTCGGCATCCATATTGGCAGTGATAGTCGAGCATTATTGCTTTGCTATTAAGAAAAAATAAAAAGAACTATAGTAATAAAAAAATCCGGTGATTCATCTAGAAAACATGATCAAGACTATCGTTTTTTGTTGCTATCTATTGCATCACAACAATTAGTCTATGTTAATAAATAAGTGTGACGTACCATACGCGCCTGTTCCACAAGCGGTCTAATTTCTCTGATAACACTGTTGAGGCGATCTCCAAGGCCTAGGTTATTTCTATGGGGAGCTGGAGGCCTGGAAACTGAATCGAGCCTGTGAAGTGCATTGTGACGCGGCACCGCCTCCGCAGGCTCGTCGTCTTCTATATCGACAGTCACTTGATTTGGTTGAGCCATCACTGTAAACTAAATAACTACAAAGGATTGGAAGGCTGATTATAAATTCTTGAAGCAAAAATTATCATTTCCAAATATTTATGAGCGAACGAAGGTCAACTATTTTGACATTTCTTGACTGACGTTTTGTATGAATTTTATGAAATTCGTTCAGAAAGGCATACTGAGTGGCAAAATGATTAAAAAGATAAAGTTCAGAAACAGATGTGAACAAAATTATCGATCTCTTTTAGTTTTTTCTTGTAACTAAAACTAATTTAATAAATAACAACTAATCTGGCACCTCCATTGTATTTCTTTATTAGCACTACGTGCTGTACCTACCTAGTATAACACATGTAATTTTATAATCTAATTTCATCTAGTAAATATTTCTGCTTTTCCAAACTACGTTATAAGTTATCATTATACGTTATAAGTAATCATGTGTGAAACCATTGATTTTAATTGAACCAATGATTCAAGCACAGATTTTGTACGTAAGTTGCACTATTGAAAGTCCGATCTGATATAGAAACAGCGTGGGTTCAATGTAATTTATCCGGCTGGTTCCGTTTTTTTCCCCAATATATTGTTGTCATCAGCATCATCTCTGTTATTAATAACAGCAACCGAGGCAGCCCCGGATTTACGCCTAGGCACACAAGGCACTGGACTAGGGGCCCAGCTAGGCCACTAGGCCCTACCCTAACAGCTACCCGACCAGGTAGCTTGCTTGCCTCACGGCAGGCGGAAAGAGAATTATATACTGAGAGAAAAAAAAAACCCATCAAAAACATAGCATGTATAAAAATGCAAGTCTAACAACATTATATAGTGACCGTATCAGTATTAGACATCTTTATTTTTTTAATAAATAGAATGACTTGGCCGCATAAGACGACCGTTGACGTAACGTAACTATAGTGACATACTTAGCATAAACTGAATTATTTCTGATGTTTATAAAGTAATTAAATTCACATAAAAATTAGTTAAAAAAAAAAAACCTGTACCTAAATACTAGTGTATTTTATTTATTAAATTTCCAAAATGGCTTCGAAATGAGAGGGCCGCAAATGTCGAAGTGCCTACGGGGCCCTGTGTCTCTAAGTCTGGGCTTGAAACGAGGGATTATGTTGTGTAGTTTTAGGATTGTAGTACATAAGAGAAGAAATGCTGATGCTACGCTCCTGTTATAGTAACTTTAGTATATTTTTTATTGTCAGCCGTAGTCCAGCCAGCTGTTACGTGTGTTGGAGTTAAAGGAATAACAGAAATGAAACGTCGAATATACTGTCAATAATTTATTTTTGTTTTTAAATAATAGTCAATAGACCGCAATGAATTTCTAGCTTTTGATACGATGAGCAATTAACACCTACTGTATATACGATACGTCATGTACGCACGATGTAGATATACGTAAATTCAGTCTTTGATTAGGCTTCACACCGCTGCCGGCTCATGGCTCAGGTCACGGGCGTTTCCGTCGAATCCGATCGTTGTTAACTAAGACGAGTAATAATGTCACATTATACACACACGAATAAATTTTAATTTGTGCTCAAATTATGCCCAAATAAATAATTATACATACACTATGTAATTGGACTGCATAGTTAAATAATGAACGGTTGCTTTTAAATACTCAGCACGCTCTTGGCACGTTTTTGAAAGCTCTCACGCTTCGTTGTCGGGTCTTAAGGCCAGAACACCTTGCGAATGTAGATCTCGGACCGCTTCCAATAATCTTCTCTCAGCTCTAGGCTCTCCTAATGCTACGTCGACGCTTCCTGCACACAGGAGCAGTGCTCTGAGCGCTGCCCGGGGCCAGTCCGGCCTTAAGCCCCGTCTAACCGTGACTCCAGCAGGTGTAGCACCTAATCTCGCACACTCAGCTTCTAATCGATCTCCGTAGTCCTCTATTAAAGTATCGCCCACTGATCTCCTCAGCTCTGGTGTCAAAGATGACAGAAGTAATAGCGCGACGTCATCCATCGGTCTGCCTAGAGAAACCATTTGCCAATCTAGAGCTATACACTCACTGACACCTTCTCTTTCGCGGAATAGGAGATTTCCACTCCAAAAGTCGGCGTGTGCGAGCGGTGCTGGCTCAGCAGGTCTCAGTAATGTTTCGAGTAAGGAAGGTGCCCGAGCACTTAAAGCAGACACGGCGGCAGCTTCCTCAATGCAATCAGGACGACCTCGTAGGAATGCTTCAAGTTGTGGTAGTCCTCGCCGCACGAGGCGCAGGTATCCCGCCGCAGCTCTTTCACACGGGAACAGAAAATCAAATCTCTGGTCCAAAGGTCCTTCCCTATCGCGCAGTGCAAGGGAAAGCGCATGGAGTCTCGCAGCAGCATGGAGTGCTGATCTCGCGCGCTCTTCAGTCAGACCTTCAGCGAAATCTGCCGCTTCGTAGCCGATTGACGTGACGTCTTCTAAAACAAGCTCGCTATCTCCTCCAATCTCATCTGAAACGAGAATAAATAAAAATATTTAAAAAAGAATGGATACTTCGTCGATGGAGTAGATTTATTGTATTTTTCTAAATCAGACCTTTTATAACACGAATAATTTACATAGACATTAAGATAACAGTTATTCATTTTCAACGGAGCCATAAGCTACGGCCTGCTACAGCTGAATAGCCTGACCTAATTTTCGAACCTATGAAAAATGAAACCTAGAAACAGGTCACACAGGCGAGAAGGGGGGGCGGGAAGAAAGAGACGGGAATGTCGCATGTGGCGCGCAAAGGTGAAAAGTCAAGTGGGACTACACAAGACAATAAAAAATAGAGCTTGACAAATATTTTAGATTGGTTAGTCACTTCGGTACCTACGTACCAAAATATAGGTAGTAAATCACATGTGAGAATTTATCGTGATAGGTATAAGTATTTAAGACATTCCACCAGTCCACCAAGACCTTGAGAAGACAAAAATAAATTGCCTGAGTCAATGACTGGAGATTTGATACGGGCGATGCATACAAATGACTCAAGAATAAACATCACATTCGAGTTATGTTTTATGCATAGAAAAACGTATGCACAAGTTAGAATACTAACCAGGTAGTCTGGCCTTCACGCATCTAGGCACAGGTAAGCCCGATCCAGGGCCAAGTGCTTCCTCCGCCAGTTTATTGAGAGCCGGTGCGAGCTCGGTGTAGAACAAGATCTCCCTGGTGTCAAACTGAGCCTCCGCCACGAAAAGCCGCCCGAAGGGGTCTCGCGGAGGTAGTTTGACGACGAGTGGCAGAGCCCTTCGCTCACCATTACTTTCGTAACAGACTGTCACAGCCAGAACACGACTCAAAGCGCCAGCAACTCCTGCGCGTGACTCCACATGCACCTAGGACATTCAGTTCAATAAGTATTATGAGATTACAGTAGAAATTATTTTAATACGGGACCATTAATATTAAGTACGAGTATAACAAAGATAACGGCCAGATATCTAGAGTGGACTTATTGAGTGACCAGCCGGCGGGTATGATTATAAACAAAAAAACTAAACTTATGATTTCATTTTCATGATTTACCGGCTCGATTTTTTTTCACGTTATCATGCTCGACTGAGAACAAATAAATTCCACGCATTCGTAAGTCACATCTTGCTTATTTTACAGACACAAAACAAAAGATTAAAATGCAAACCTTAGGTCGTCAATTCAATGAATACTTCATATTAGAAACTAACGGTAAATAATGAGGTAGTAATGAGTATGACAGAGACGAACCTCGCTCGGTGCGACCACGCCCGAGCCAGCCAGCAGTTCCCGGGCCCACTCCTCGGTGAGAGCGGCATCCGCGTCGGCCTCCGGGCCCGGTTCGCAGTCAGAGTCCTCGCTGCCGCTGCTGGGGGCCTCTGAGACCGCCGCGCTGTCCGGCCCCCCGGCTTGCATTGTGCGCACTGCTCTCTAACAGCAACAAATACTATCTTTAACTACCTCGACGTGACTACGCACATTTCCGTGTCTACAACGCTTGTCGTATGCAAGAGCGACACGAAACATTCGAGCGCAGACAAAATATTACTTCATACAGGGTGCTAGTCTCGGTGCACTGAGCTCGAATTGATACGCCTGGGGCTACGTCTCGGTTTGCCGGCGTCTCGCGCATGCGTGTATCTACGACTGCCTCAATTATTCATCGGGACTCCCATATCGTGTCACCCACCGCTCAATCATGAATCAACCTATGCTTATGTTGCTTGTTTTTGTCTAGTAGTTAATAGTGGCTGCGAAAATAAAGATATTCACGGCTTCACAGTCACCGCCGTGCACGTTACCACAACCCACATCCACAACCTTTTTGTCACAGCTTGTTGTTATTTATTTGTATGATACACAAAGTGTACGACAGGTTTTCTGTTTTTTTTTTACAAAATATCATTTGTCTGACGTTCTATCTCAATTACTAGCAAGCAAAGTGTATTATTAATTTATTTCAGATAACATTTTCAACGGCTCAGCAAAATTATTATACCTACTCTTTGACTAATAGTGTCGGTGCCTAAAAGAAACTCTAATGGAAATTAGGATCATTTCAGGTTTTGTCTGTGTGCTGGTATGCCACTGCTGAATTTATCTGAAACCATTTTTGTGGTAGGACTTCAAAATAAAATAAAAATAGAGCTAAATTCATTTTGATTGGGGGAAGGATCAACAGACAGATGGACATGGCGCAACTAAGGGGCCCTTAGTTTCGCCACGTCCATCTGTCTGTTGGGCATAATGACTACGAATACGGATACAGCCATACGAACCCTAAAATCATAACCCTCCATTTGGACTTTGCCATAGTCGGTTAAAAAATTACGCACCGTATAAAATTACACGAGACTTTGGTCTGTCGTCACAAATTTGAACAAAGTAACGAGTTTAACTAGTTTAACTATTTAATAAATAAAAGTTATAAAAACTTAAAACCCAACTACGACAAAAAAGTCAACTTAAAACAGATTTCGTGTGACTCCGGATATTTTATTTGTCTGTCTGTGATGTCTTGTTTACACCTTTTTAATAATTAACATAAACAATAGGGACTATCTCAACTATGTGTAGGTATACAACTAACTAAGAATTATACAAACTAAAATATAGCGTCGAAAAATTCATCCGCATCACTGTCGACTGGTAGTGTACCCAAGAGACTGGCCACATTGCCTGTTGTATAGCAATGCTTAGCCTCTGGCCAAGATAAAAGCCAGCCCTTGGGTTACGGGAAGTGTCAACCAGTCATTTGGAGATTTCATTGAACAAACCACGAGCACTCGGACCCCACGGCCCTAGGGTTTAATTGACTTTTAGTTCATGACTTTATGTCCTCTAGAGAGCGCCATATTCAATTTATTCTGACTAATCTGGCAGCGTACCATCAAGACGCTTCCAACGATATCTCATTTGTCAAATTATGATGAGTAGTTTAGAAGTTATGAGGTAACAGATGAACATACATATACACCGGTCAAAATCATAACTCTCCTTTTTGCTTTGCCGTAGTCGCGTAAATATATAATTACTTTGCTAAATATTAGCATTTATGCATTTATTCGATTTTGTTAGATTACCTCAGACCGAAAAGAAAACAACTGCGCATTGAACAGACTACATAGAGATACTACGTATATTGAATATAAAAAATCTTTATTTGAAAATACCGAAGAAGAACCTTGTAAGCTGCATGCAAAGTCATATATAAAAAGGATAGGAAAAATGACTCTTCCTTTTCTGAAAAGATCAGCTTGCAAAATGAAATGAAAAAGACATTTCAAGACCTTGTCATAGCTTCCCATTCCCATGTCGGGAAAAGAAAAGAATCCATACTAATATACTAATCCATACTACATAATTATATATTATACGTCATAAATAATATTATAAATTCGAAAGTAACTGTCTGTCTGTATGTTACATTTTCACGGCTAAACCACTGAACGGATTTCGATAAAATTTAGCATGGAGATAGATGGCATCAGAGAAAAAAAATACTTAAAGGTGGGGAAAAAAAAAACTTTATGGGGGATGAAAGTTTGTATGGGAAATCCAGCATTTCCCGACAAAGCACGGCTAATCCCTATTCGGGGTTTCAGCTCACGCGGCATTAAGTTAGGGATATGAAAATTCAAATTTATGCTTTTGCAAGATACCAAGAAGTAAAGTAAAAATAAAAGAGTAAGTAATAAGTAAGTAAGTAATCATTTTGAATCATATAAACCTGTTTTATTTATTTTAAAAAACCGGACAAGTGTGAGTAGTTCTACTCGAACTGCGAGCTGTGTTCCGTCTATTACATGCTCTGTGTTCCGTCTCAAAGCTGTGCTAGCTCGGCTACTCGAATTTCCAAATCCGGATTGAATGACAAACTAAACTTTTTAATTGAAAAATAACTTATATTAGGTAGATTGGAGAGTACCAATTTGAATGAAATAGGTACAGACTAAATGTTACTTCAAGACACGGCTTATGAACTTTTGATCCCAGGTTGAAGAATAAACTTCACTTTGCAGTTCAATAAACTTCACTTTGCATCTATCAATCTGCCTAGCCTTTTCCGAACTATATTGGGGTCGGCTTCCAGTCTAACCGGATGCAGCTGAATACCAATATTTTACATGGAGCGATTGCCTGTCTGACCTCCACAGCCCAGTAACTGGGTAATACAATAGCCCTTGGTAAGACTGGTTGTGAGACTTTCGGGCTTCTGACGACCCGTAACGACTGTCAAAGATCCACGAATGACAGCCGGGACCAACGGCTTACCGTATTTTCCGAGGCACGGAGGAGTCTCGGTATGTAAAGATGGTCACCCATCCACAGGCCAATCCCGGCAAGCGTACCTTAACCTGATGGATTGACCCGTGCGGCAGTTATTACTTAGCCATGAGCTCCGCGAAAAAATCGAAATTTCCTCTTTACTTGACATTGCTTACGCCAAACTTCATGCTGCTGGGCCGACGAGAAGTACCAAATAAGCTTTCGTTTATTCGGGCTAAGCCACGGGCAAAAGCTAGTACAATATATAAAATGAATTAAAAATTAATTTAAGGTCAGTGTCAGTGTTTAACAATGTCAATAGTGTAAAAAATGGTCTGATCGCACGTACCAAGAAGTCGTTTTACCGGAACCGAAACCGGAATCGGAGGTTTTAAATTTGATTGATCTTGATCGGAATCGGAACCGGAGCCGGAGTCGGAGGCGGAAGTAGAAGAAATATGTATTAAGGGAAGGTTTAATGAAACAATAGAAATATAATTCAGTCTTCTAATCCGTCTCTTTAATCTGTCAAATATTAGCGATAACATCCACAAACAAAACAATAAACTGAGACTTCAAGCGCGAGCGTGTATAAAATAAACAAACATTACCCTGGAGATGAGTTAAAACTTGTTTGTATACGCTCTATTCACATGCATCGCTGTATTTCGAATTTGGGTATAACTCCGATTCAAAATTATCGGAACCGAAGTCGGAATCGGAGGTGTAAAATTAATCAGAAGTTCCGACATTTCGGAATCAGAACCGAAGCTTTGTAACATCCCTGACACGTACCACAATGACAACACGTGGTCGGGCTCAAATTTGTATGAAAATAAATAGTTTATTCACACGGACCAGTTTTTGCCGTCAAAATCAACCGTGTCGGCTATTCATTACCAACCATGTCGCAGTCACCACGCAAAACAACGCTCTAGCGGCCGGTCACAACGCAAACACAACGATCTGACTGCAAACACTAACCACAGCGTTGCCAGTTGCCGTTGCAGTGACGCTGCAAGAAGTTGCAGCGTCACTACACTATTCATACGACATAACCACTACTTCTGCTTTGACTACATTTTGTCGCTGCGATGTGGGGTGGTTGTGCAACGTGAGTACGGGCCCTTAGGGTAACTGACACACAGTCATTGACATTTATATGTCACTGACTCTTTGTGTCAGCTGTCAGTTGTCACGTTCATAAACGTAATGCGGCGCGTTGCGGACGAAATGTAAATATGTTCTAGATTTAATTGATAAAAAAAAGAAAAACCATATTATGGGCAAGGAAAAATCTAAGAAACGAAGAAGAGCAAGTTGCTCGAGCTCCAGTAGCTCTGACGCGTCCCGAGAAAAGAAGAAACTCCGCAAATTAAAGAAAAAACTCAAAAAGGAACAAAAGAAGACTGAAAAAGCATTGAAAAAGAAGTTGAAAGAAGAAAAGAAGAGGCTGAAGAAAAAGCAGAGGAGCAAGAGTACAAGTCGTAGTCGCGATGGAAGCAATGCGAAGGATGGGGCCGCCTCGGCAGATATACCCCTTGGTATGTCTGTAATGTTATAAGTGAACCTACTTGATTGTAGTTATGTATCGATCGGAACGTGTTGTTCGTTTTAGCCTGACATCATTCCGATGGTAAAATAAAGTAAACAATGCTGCAAATTATTTCACTGTTGATTATAGATTTCTTCTAGCTTTTAAAAACTTTATTTTATAATCATGGACTGTGTAGCCTTCAAAGATAATTATGCTTTTTATTACTGTATGTACAAAATATGTATAAAAATTATTTCAACTGTCCTCAGAACTGATGGAAAAATCCAAAGCGATGGCCCCAATGACCAAAGAGGAATGGGAGAAACGGCAAAGTGTAGTTAGAAAAGTTCTAGATGAGGAGTCAGGCAGATACAGGTTATCCTATCCCTCTAATATCTTATATTTATTACTTTTCAAAATAAATATTCCTTTACACATGTTCAAAATCTCTAAATCATTATTTATTGGCTTTTTTAAATGAACATTATTACCATCCCTCAGTTGAGTCTTGTTTTCAGGTTAATAAAAGGTGATGGAGAGGTGTTAGAAGAAATTGTGTCTCGTGACAGGCACAAGCAGATAAATAGACAGGCCACACATGCTGATGGAGCATTTTTTCAGTCCCAAACTGTGGAGAAAAAGCTGCTATAGAGAATAATTTGGATTACCTATGTTCATAACACCATGACTTCGCTGAGTTACTACTTATTATTAATGCATTTCTAAAAATGCACCTACTATGATACATGCACCAAGATATATTGATATCTGCTTAAATATGTACCTACCCTTGTAAGTTCAAATTAATAATATTAAATGTACCTTGTTAGGTGGTTGCAAACTTCTGCTTAAAAATGTTTTTTCTTGCTCTAATCCTTTTCTGAAGTGGTCAAATGGGGACCTTGGGAGTGCCAGTTGTCATAAAAATTTACCTGGCAAGACCCAAGTAGTATTTACTGACATTTTGAACCTAGTCAACTTGAAAAGGAATGTTGCTTAGTTTGCATGTTGTCATTGTAGCTACAAATGATGTACATTATCAGACATTTGATTGCATGAAGATTGCATGCTGAAAAGTCGATGTGAATAGATAAGACATATTTCTCAAGAACTGTAAAAATAGACCATGCACTTTCAGATGGGTATTATATGAATGATGAAAAAGCAGGAAAAAATAAACAAATGTTTTATCAAATTTGTTTATTGATCTACCTATTAACATAATTTATAGTTCGTCTTTGGTTTTCATGATATCCTCCTCGATGGAAGTATCTTGCGAAGCCGTGTTTGTGTTCGTATCCTGCAGGTGTTCTGTGACTAGAGTTATTAGGCTTTCCAGCGGCCGCCCGCCGTGTTCTACATTTACTATCTTCTTTTCCTTGTATAAAATTAGTGTGGGGAGACCATTGATCTAAAAATAATGATTTTATATTAGAAAGCTTCAGCGTCAGTGTTCTTGACGATTTACGAACTCCCATTAGTCTAGAAGTCGTAAATGAGATTCGCAAATGCACAAACAAATTTGATATCCCGATTAATGTGGTCCAGCTATTTAATTACGCAACACATTTTCGTACACGATTACGACAAATTTGTTTCATTTTGACAGTGCAACAATATTCATTGCGTTATTTACGTTGTTGAGCAGATATTTTTTTCGAACTTGTGAAGCAATGGATTAGGGATTTGTTTCAAAACGATTCAGATTCTGATTGATCGTGTATTACGTAATTAGGGTACCGTAAACTGCCCTAACTTTGCCTGGCGTCCTAAGTTTGCCTATAATGAAAATGATGTAATATCTTTTTCATTTTACTTGTATGGCAAAGGAAATTTTGAGATTTTATAGACAGCTTTAAGTTTCGATTGCCATACAAGTAAAATGAAAAAGATATTACATCATTTTCATTATAGGCAAACTTAGGACGCCAGGTAAAGTTAGGGCAGTTTACCGGTACTGGATACCAAATGGCTTGACTTGCCTCCAGCCCCGGATCTAGTTTTCTTTGAGGCGGGACAAAAACTGCCGTCTGCCGCCCCCCGCCAATCCCTTATGGGGGATGCACTAAGGTAGTCCGCGAAATTAAAATTTTGGCAGCAACATAGGTATTAATCAAATTGTATCGATCGATAGTGCGCCAATCTTACAGAGGCGCCAAAAATGTTGTAAAAAAGAAAGAAAGAACTAGGAAGAATATTAGTGCTGCACGTCTTATATATTGTAGAGTTGCGGTGTGCTGCGGTGCCTGTGTCTCGGGTTGCCCCCCTCCTTAGATCCGGACCTGCTTGCTCCCAATAGACAACAAATAAATACCGACCATGATAAGATTAACTTTATTTGCCTGACGTTTTGGCGATAAGTGGCTTTACATTTACTACAATATGCAAGTATGTCCCTCTCACCTTTTCTGTTTCGCATATTGGCTTAGATTGCACACAATCAACGTCGGCGATTATAACGCGTGTTTCGTTTTGAAATCGCTCTCCCAATTTCAACCAGAGCGGGCTTAACTGCATACAATGTGCACACCTGTTAAAATAAAATAATAAACTAAGTTGTTTATTTATACAACTTTTTTTAAACAATAAAAAATTAAGGTAGTAGGTCTTAGAAGCTATAGATTTTGATGTTGGATTTATCTATGCCCTTATCTCAACCTCATAACGAACAAAAAAGTTACACAGAATAAGGTTACATTATCATGTCTGAAATCATTTATCAGTAGGTAAATATTAGGAACAAACATGTATGATATTACTTGTAACAGACGTTGAAGAAATCAAGTTTTGTAATGTTATGTTTGATCTTTGGTAAATATAGGATATTTACCATGGTGCAAAGTAATTTATGAATACTAATTCCTTCTCCAGGAAGGTTTCGAATGTTTCTTCTGATATCCTGGCCACTGGCAGGGCTTTCTTTTTCTTCAAGAATTTGTCAGGGTCATGATTTTCAGTAAGTAGCATTCTTTCCACATATCCTTTTAGATCATCTATTGTCTCGGCTTCAGCTACACCCATCTGGAAATAAAATAAAAATAATAGGTCTTATTTTTAAACTATAGAACAGTATTATTTACAACAGTTGTTTGCAGATCATAAGTAATCTCTTCCATATAAATGACATTTTATTATTATTGTTCTTTGTTTTTAAAAACTTTGCCACAATGTACAAACTTCTCATGTATTGTAAGTGAATTTATAGACAAATCACATATGCCCAAACACCCAGACTCGGAACAACTTAGTTTGTTTCGAGTGGGAATCGCCACCACTATTCCCCATAAGCCAATGCTCAACGATTACACCAACATGTTTTTGTATCATTATCAAAAAGGTTTTTAAAAATCAATAGGCTGGTTTTAAGTGCAGCAAACTCTGCCATTAGTATCAGCATTTCATTTATTTGCTGCTTTTTAATTTTAACTTACAATTCTGCCGTTGACAACCCACATAAGATATGGATACTGTTTGATGTCGAAAGTCTTGCAGGTCATCTCATTGTCCAAGCAGTTAACTTTGCCTATCTGGATGTACTCATTATGTGCATACTGTACTGCTAAATCTGCCCATATTGGTGCCAATTTCTGAAAACATTACATAAGTACATCTTTTTGATAAGTCAATGTTGTGAAATAATGTTTCCTTACTTATGGCTATTATTTATGGCTGCTGCATTATTCGTAATATTTATAGCATTCAATTGTTCTATGTTATTCATTATATTTATTGCAACATTCATGTTACTGTAAAGAATTGCAATTTCATGATAGAAATTCAACCTTGAAAAGTCTTTAGGTAACACAAAACACACAAGACTGAAAATCTTTTCCCATTTACCTGTGATGCCTTACACCATGGTGCATAAAACATTATAAAATGCTGTCCTCTTGACACAAACTTCTCAATATTCTGATCATTCAAATAGGCCATACCACTGTATGTTTTCACCTCTCTGGAGTCCTTCTCATAATCCAAACCCTGAAAAATTAAATACTGTCATTAAATTTAGACTAAGTTACTAGTTAGCAGTCATTATGGGAAGTTAATTTGTATTGACAAGTTATGAATAAATTACTGCCCTCTCTAAAAAAGAATATAATACTTGTTAGTGAACACCAAATGCATCAAAAATAAGAGTTTGGTTGTTTAGGTAAGTTAGTTTTACTTTGAAAATTTGGGTTCTTCTTAAATGGACATAATTTTTACATGGATCAATCCATGTGCTGCTGTTAGTCTCCCACATGGTTGGATAGATCTTGGCTTGAAACTAATTGATAGCTTACCTCTGATTTCATAGTAAACACATCACTTAAAAATAATGTCAGGGAAGGTAAGTCCCTAGTACCCTTATATTCTACAGGTGAAAAAGTATTCTTATGGAAGTACAGTAGTGTTGGGTATCCTGGAAATTAATGAGAATTAAAATAATTTTACATTTATATACAGTACAGTTTTTGTTTTTACTGAATGGGCTGATTGATTGCACAGCACAAAATTTTGTAGAAAAAGTATGCAAGGATTGTATGATGTTGTTTTGCTTAAAAAGATGAATTTGTGGGACCAAGAGGCAGCAAATATTCGAAAACCAATATTGTTGTTTAGCTTGAAATAATAATAATAATATTATGTTACATCTGATCTTTATAGATAAACAATGAACTGTAGATGTTTCATTTTCATACTGATGTCTAATCTAATTAGAAATCATCAAGTACCTGTGATGTCGTTTTCGTTACATAATTTGTAGTGTATTGTACAGTCTACCTGAGCAATAGCAAACTTAGAATCTTTTGTATTGACTAGCTCAGCTAGTTCAGACCAAATTGGATGGAATTCTGTGCAGTGGCGGCACCTGAAAGTAGATTAATACAGAACACTGCTTACCGGCAATAGCGGCTGGTTTAGCCAGACAGAGGGTAAAAGCATTACAAAGATAAATGAAAACTGCACTTCAGTTTCAAACACTCATTACGATTATGGTTATAATGGTTAAGTACATCTAATAAAAAGAAGATACTCACCAGGGTGCATAAAACATTACAAAATTCCCGTCCATTTCTTCTATTTGAAATTTAAAATTGTTTGCATTGTATTCATACACTGAGCTTTCTTCAAGTGCAACGAAGTAAGGTAAAAATAGAAAATAAAACAACACTAGTCTCCTCAGCATTTTGGCAGAAGTGACTAGAAATAATTCAAGAAGGTTTTAAGAGTTATGTAGTTAATTATAAAATGTGAACATTGGAGAAATTGATGTAAAAATATTTTTTAATGATGAAACGAACACCAATCATCACTTCACAACAAATTAAATGAAGCTGAATGAATCTCTTTGATTGAATATTTTCTCCACAGATAATTATATCAAGAAATCAATATGTTGAACTAATCCATTCACTCTTTTTGATAATTCCATAGATTACATACAGACACATTGCAACAGACTGACTGTTCAATGACGACTTTTTACTAAAATATCCTATTCACGTAACGATTATAATGTCAAAAAAATAGATTTTATTTAGTTAAAAGCAATTTATGTATTATATAAGTTTCAAAACCTTAATTGATAAATGAAACAATAAGCACTATTCGAATACCAAAAGAATAATTAAATAATCACAATAAAATACAGAGCATCGACAAACGTCACTATGCCGTAGCTTTTAGGAACATACAAAAGAATGTGGTAATTCTTCAAAATGGTCGCTTTGTATGGTTTGCCAACTTGCATGTCTGTGTTTCAGAGTTCTTTGTTTTCATAATTCATTGGATATTATTACGTTTATGGAAAAGTTTATGCAAATTCTCAGTTGTTTAGTTCGGATATGAACATTGTCATTGATATCATAATTTGTGGTGTACGAGAAAGATGTCATCGGTAATGTGAGAGCTCTCGATAGAATTTTTATTTTACGAGATTATGACGTTTGTGATTCCGAATCAGATTTGCAGAAAGTGAAAAATATCCTGGTAAATTGTTATTCTATTATATATTTCAAATCAGCGCCTGTAATTAGTTTAACATAAGAAACAAAGCTGACTCTAATTTTGGCATTCCACAGTACTATGTCATGATTGATTCGTGTTGAACATTCTTTTGGCTTGTAATGAACCAAAAGCTTTGACTGGAGGAATATTAATTCAGAATGTTATTTTGTTACGTTTTATTCATACTACACGTAATGTTTGGTTATGACATTTATTGTATTTGTTAGAGATTGCTATTCATGTTGATGAAATTGTGTCCATGTCAAATGGCACAAACAATCCAGTAAGAGTTCAGTTTTGTATGTGATGACAACTTATAAGAAGTCTATGAGTGTATTTTAGTCTGTTATAAGTGATATTACTTTTTTACAGTCCATAAAACAAGCTCTCAAATCATTGGATGTCCATATTATGTTGAAAAAACCCAGGCATTAAAAAGAAGCTTAACAAACGAATTTGAACCCATCTGGACTACAAGTTGCAGGACAATATTTTGGTGTATAATAAATGCAATCGTGAGCAGTGAACATGAGTGTGGTCAGAAGGTGGTGTGTGCTCGTGTGATGGGAGGGGTCGGGTGAGAGGTGAGGCGCACGGGCGCGGGCGCGGGCGCCATGAACCCGCCGGCGCCCCGCCAGGCGGCCGCTCGCTCCGGCTATCATCAAAAGGCGCTAGCCCAGATCCGCAACTCACTACTACCATTTGCTAACAATGGCAACTCTGAGCCCCCTGGCTCGTCAGCAGCAAGCACCGTCAGCTCCGGTGTTAGCTCTGGCTTCAGCTCATCGTCAGGAAATGGTCTTGATAAAGATTTAACTGCATTACCGCAGACCTTAAATCAACTGATTGCTTTGGGATTTGATGAGGTAAGTAGTAGTATTTATTTATTTATTATACTAGTATTTTTGATTACTTTTATGTTCAAAATAATTGAATATTTATATGCAGAATGCTATAAATTATAAACAGATAGAAATACATGATCTCAAAACCTATGCATTAGGTTTAAATACTACTATTATGTCAGCTAAGCGCTAAGATGAGAGTAGGTAGTACCAATAGTCCAGAAATCATAATGCTACCACTTTAAAATCATCCAAACATATCACTAATACCTAATGCACTGTTATGTAAGACCAAAATAATACTTTCATATATGTATTTTGTTGGCTAAGGAATACTTTCATACAGGGTTAGTCTAGTGCTGTTTCATGACCGCTTAAACAATGATTTACTTTGCATTCAAAAGACCTCAACAAGAACAGCAGTTTGTATGGCAAGAGATTGTTCCCTCATTAGTTGAAATGTTTATTTCTGTAAGTAGATCTTTTAAGAAACTTATACTTTGGTCAATTTTTTTAAACTAGATTGCGCCTTCTTTTCCTAGCTGTCTGATCCCTAAAAAGAAATGCCTAAACAAACTCAGAGGTCATGGTCTCTTTTATAGTCCATTATTGTCTTGACAAATGATTATTTGGAAGATCACCTTCACCAACACAGTGAGTGTCTGAAGATAATGCACCCTAATAAGACCCAAATGTTACATTAGCCAAATAATGGCAAGACTACTGAGTACCACATCTACAAATAAGAAATTAAATTTAAAAAAAATAAAGCTGAAGAGTGTATTTTTGTTTGAATGCACAAATCAGTCAATCAGTTGGATTTGAAAATATATTTTTGCATTTGATAGCCCAATTTTTGAGGAAGGCTGTAGACTATTTAACATTACGCTAGGACCGTCAGGAGCTGAGCAAAAAAAGGCTGAAAGAACTCAAAGCGAAATCAAAGTAATAGTGTGGACGGGAAATGTGGCTGTCATTTCAGTATATATTGTGGTGTCTTACAACTTCCACGCGAACGAAATCACAGGCAAAAGCTAGTAAACTTTAATATAATATTACCAATACAAACAAACTAGCTTCTGTTTTAACATAATACATATCCTAAGGTAATTGGCAACAGTGTAGTTAATCAGAAATAATGTTTGTATCTACTGTACTTCCAGAGATTACCTTATACAAACATATTTAATTAACAAATATTTTTACCTCTTTATAATATTAGTTTAGATTTATATAATTTGCTAAAAATTCAGATTCAGATAAAAATATTTGAAGAGGCAAAATAAGATTTGGTCAGTTCAGAGTGAAATTAAAGTTCTGTCCAGATTTTATTACAATAACAACTAATTTTACTTTTTGGGGGATGTGCTAAGGTAGCCCAGTAGTAAGTTTTTTGCAATTTGCAGGTCTGTCAGGTTATATGTTGATTACAATATGTTTCGCAACCGTAACAAATATGGTTTTACAGAATGCATTATTCTGATACACAGGTTAATATAATAATCAAATAATATCAGGATAAGGCAAATTAATTTTTTCAACAGATGTTAGTGAAAGAATTAGTGGCTAAGTTTGCTTTGTAAGTAGGCAAGTAAATAAAGTTTTATAGGGTAGATCAGGATATTATATAGGATTTGAAAAGTGTATTTGAATCTGCCAATTAAGTTTTTTTTTTTTTTTCTAGTATGTAGATAAATTTTTGATCAACAACTTTATCTTTACAGGACCCGGCTGTAAGAGCATTAAAATATGCTGGAGGGCGATTTGATGCAGCATTAGATTATCTGTCAAAGCAACAGGAATCTATCAATGGAGTCCTCAAGACAAGTAATTTAAATGCCCTGAACTCAAAGCTTATAAGAAAACCTAGTCTAGAGCGTGAAATTAATCTCCATAGAGGTAGTCCTGCACTCGATTCTGGTGCAGGCAGCTCTCGGTCTGACAGTCCGCGACAGTCAGACGCACCTCCCCTTCCTCACGAGAAATTGAGCAGGCAGTACTCGCCGTCCGGTTTCTCGGAGCCGCCGCCCCCTCCTCCTCCACGATGTCCGTCCACGCCGCCGGTGATGCCATCCGTGCAGCAGCTCATGAAGCGCATGTCGCCCGCGCCGCCGCTGCCGCCCGCGCGCGGCACCAGCCCCGTGGCGGCCGGCGCGCCCACGCCGCCCGCGCGCCAGCCCATGATCGTTCAGAACGGGCCGCAAGTGCAGCAGCAGCTCACGCAGCAGATCCAGGCGCTGAGCATTTATCAATCGTCAGGCGGCGGCGCAGAACTCCCGCCTCCATATCCTCTATCGGGTGTGCCACCTCCTCCGTCGTATTCGGTCTCGATGCAGAATCGCCAGAGTCCAACGCAGTCGCAGGACTACAGAAAGAGTCCATCGTCGGGGATCTACTCGGGAGGCACCTCCGCCGGGTCGCCGAGTCCTATTACGGTGACGCAATCGACCGGCTCGGCTTCTGGGATGACTCGCCCTACGCCTATTCAGGCGTGGACTGCGAGACAAGCGGTGCAACCTCCCATTATCATGCAGTCCGTGAAGAGTACACAAGTCCAGAAACCGGTCCTGCAGACTGCCATAGCGCCTGTTGCCCCCCCGCCTGTCGCGAGCTCGGCCGCGCAGCCACCTCCACCTTCGTATGCTAGTTCTATTCAGCAAAAGCAACAGGCGCAGACACCGCCGAGCTACCCGCTGGCCCCGAAGCCGTCCTCGCCCGGGTCCACGCCCCCGGTCATCCCGACCGCGACCACTCCCACCGTCCCCACTACAGAGCCGCCGAGCTACGCGATCACCATGCAAGCTCTAGCCGTGCAAAGAGGAATGCATCCCATTCCACCGCCGCCATACGGTAATCAAAATGACAACACGACTACTGTCAACTCCCACCACTCACCTTTACATAAGAAGTTCTCCAACACGGGTGAAGCTTCCCAGGTAGAAATTAAGTGTCCGAACCAAAACTGCACGAACAATCTTCTAAAAGACAGTGTAGTGGCATCCAGTTCGGATAAAAGTTCGAATGGTTCATCTGAGCGCCGACCCAAAGGTGTAGAAAAGATAAGGCATCAGTCACCTATACCAGAGAGGAAGAATATTAGCAAAGAAAAAGAAGACGAACGAAGAGATTGTAAAGTCAGAAACTATTCCCCTCAAGCTTTTAAATTCTTCATGGAGCAGCATGTCGAGAACATTTTGAAGTCGTATAAACAGCGAACATTTAGACGAATGCAGTTGGAGAAGGAAATGACGAAAATTGGTCTCAGTGCGGAAGCGCAATGTCAAATGAGGAAGATGTTATCTCAGAAAGAATCCAACTATATTAGGCTAAAGAGAGCGAAAATGGACAAGTCAATGTTCACGAAGATAAAGCCGATCGGTGTCGGTGCCTTCGGGGAAGTGACGTTAGTAAGGAAGATTGATACTAGTCATCTATATGCCATGAAGACACTTCGCAAGGCTGACGTGCTGAAGCGGAATCAGGTGGCGCACGTGAAGGCTGAGCGGGATATATTAGCGGAGGCTGACAACGAGTGGGTCGTCAAGCTTTATTACAGCTTCCAAGATAAGGACAACTTATATTTTGTGATGGACTACATACCTGGTGGTGATCTGATGTCTTTGTTAATAAAGCTGGGTATCTTCGAGGAGAGCCTCGCCAGGTTCTACATCGCGGAGCTGACGTGCGCTGTGGAGAGCGTCCATAAGATGGGCTTCATCCACAGGGACATCAAGCCCGACAATATTCTAATAGATCGTGATGGCCATATTAAGTTGACTGATTTCGGTTTATGTACGGGATTCAGATGGACGCATAACTCGAAATACTATCAGAGAAATGGTGAGCATATTTAAACATAAACTCTTACATCAAAACCTGCCTGCACTGTGTGATATGACTCGATAGCACTTTCTTTTGCAAATACAATTAGCAGTCCTGCTTAAAATCGAATAATTCCATCTTTGATTTCGCCATTGTTAGTGATATACTCATACATTTTTCAGATCACGGACGGCAAGACTCGATGGATCCGGTGGACGGCGAGTGGGGCGCCATGGGCGAGTGTAGGTGTCACCAGCTGAAGCCTCTGGAAAGGCGACGCAAGCGGGAGCACCAGCGGTGCCTGGCGCACTCGCTGGTGGGCACGCCCAACTACATCGCGCCCGAGGTGCTGCAGCGCACCGGGTACACGCAGCTCTGCGACTGGTGGTCCGTCGGCGTCATCCTCTACGAGATGCTCGTCGGGTCACCGCCCTTTCTAGCCTCCACACCCGCCGAAACGCAACTGAAGGTTGGCTATTTAACTTTTAATCTGACGTATAACCTATCATTGAACATTTTTACCAACTATTGTTTTATTTCACAGGTTATAAACTGGGAAAGCACTCTTCATATTCCGGACGCCGCAAAGTTATCCCCCGAGAGCAAGGATCTAATTCTACAGCTGTGCTCTGGTCAGGAGACGAGGCTCGGCAAGGATGCCAACGAGGTGAAGAACCACCCGTTCCTGCACGGCATCGACTTCGACAAGGGGCTGCGGAGGCAGGTAGCGCCCTACATCCCGCGGATCGACTACGCCACCGATACGTCCAACTTCGACCCGGTCGATCCGGACAAGTTGCGCAACTCGGGCAGCTCCGACTCCAACAAGTCGGACAGCGAGCTGCTCGACAACGGCAAGACGTTCCACGGCTTCTTCGAGTTCACGTTCCGGAGGTTCTTCGACGACGGCTACACGAACAAGATCAACCTCGACGACAACGACAACCAGGGACCCGTGTACGTATAGAGCGACGCCGACAGTGATAAAAGAGACACTGAGACTAACTTGTAGGATTTTTTTACAAAGTGTGTGCCTTTGACTCTCTCTATTAAAACATTAGTTTTTGTAAACGTAACGAATATAACGTATTTAAAATTAATTAAAAGCCGTATTGTTAATAATCCCGGTGATAATGTTGTAATATTGTATCGTTATGTATTTGTAAGAGTAATCTTATTTCACTGTAATATATGTAACGGATGGATCACAGTAGTGCATAGCCTAACTATGGTGCTGTAAACGGCGGCGGGCGCGGAGTGACGCGGCCCGCGTCGCTATATCTAATGTCCATTCAGTGTATACTATTTTTTGTAACTAGAGAAATTATTTATGAGATAAGAACAAGCTTACTGGAATTAGCGAATGATTGTCACTATATTTTCTTATGTATTTATCGAGGTAGGTTGCTTAAGTGTGTTTGTTTATATACGTGTAAAACGTTTACTTATGATTCATTAACGTCATACAAACCTTGGCATAATTAGTAAAAAGTACTGTGCTTCCATTTTGTCTACAGGACACTAGCTCATATCGTGTGCCTTAGAATTTCAATATTAACATTTTTACAAGAGTATGTAAAGAATTTGTGATGGTTCGGTCGAATGTATACTACAACATAAAGTTATATAACTCGACGTATGTACTGAGTGCAATACATATTTATTAACGAAACAAAAGTCGGTGCATACTTCATTTGCTGTTGTTGTTTTACTTCGATTTTTATTTTAATAGAGCACATTTTGAGTCGAACTATTGTGTTTAAAATATGCAAGATTTTGTCACTACCATTTAACTAACAATATCCAATATAGTCGCAAAGTAAATAACATAAAGTAATGAGAACAAAAGGCGTTTTAGCCGCCATACAATAACAAACTGCTTGTTTGTGGTCGTTATAAGAAAAACTTTTTTCACTTGTACAGTAAAATATGAGTCAGTTCAATTTTAAATTATGTGTTATTGAATGTAAATTGTTTTATTCTGAAATGAATCATGCTTATAAGTGAATGAAAATAAAATATGGGAATTTTTGTTAATTTTTTCTTTCAAATCCTTGTATACAAACAAATATAGCACCATAAATCAAACATGTGATCTATCTATTGAGCAGCATAATATCAAATAACAATTGAACAATCTTATTTTTATGGTTCTAATAAGAAGTTTTGCACTCTCTGGTTAAAATCTTCAGCATACTTCAAATGAATGTGATGTGTGCCTTCTGGGTATAGATGTATCCTAGAAAAAAAAAAAGTAATATATAAAAGTAAGTAAGTGAGGTATTATACATAAAGATGGAAAGTTTTGTTTGGCACTTACTTCGAGCCATCAATTTGAGTGTGTAAATGGGAAATGTGACTACAGTCCACTAAAGCATCCTTTTGACCATACAGTATGTATGTAGGACATTTTATATGCTGTAGGAGTTCAGCACAAATGTTGCCATTCTTCATTTTGACAATGGCTTCCTGTCCATCTACCCACTCAGCCCAGTATCTGGAGAATAGTTCTTCTCCATATACCTCAATTAGAGGTTCCCTCATTCTTTTTGACCATTTATTTGTATCCCTAATTTCTGTAAAGAAATAAACACTTAATAACGCAAGGAAGAAGGATTTTTACCTACATGATACTTATTGCTTATTCTTCAAGCCTTTCATGGCCCAAACTTTTGATTTAAGTACAATCAATTTTGGAAAACTTACTCTTATACATTAATTCCAGTTCACTAGGCAAGATGAAAGAGTTGGTGCTCCAAGCTACAAGTTTAGTGACAGCATCTTGGTACTTAGCAGCATGGATCAAACTTGTGGAGCCACCATCACTGAATCCCAATACAGAGTACTTGGGAATTTTCAAAGCCTTTAAAAAAACAAATGATAATAGGAATTAATTAAATGACTGCCTCAAAAAGAGGTTTTATATTCTTGGCACACCATTTGATAGGTGCAAACTCAGGTAATATTTAAAAAAAAAGAACTTTCAAAACCGGTCCACAATTGACGAAAATATCGACGATAAAAGAAAAAAAAGTGGCAACATTGTACCTTCACCTTTTTGGAAGTTGGTTAAAAAATACCAAGTGTTAATCTACCTGCATGAACTCATAAGCAGTATCTGCATCCTTTTCATAGAAGTCTGTAGTAAACTTTTTCTCTGGTGGTCTGCTCTTGCCATAGCCTGGGGGATCCCAAACTACTAAAGTGAACTTTTCACGGTCGAAGTTCTCTACTTGAGGTTTTGCCTCAGTCCATATAGTACCCAAAGCACCAGGCAAGAACAAGATATGATGGGCTCCATGACCAACTTTTACATAGTTAATATTACAGTTATTGATTTTTATTTTCTCGTCCTGAAAGTGAAGAATAATTTATAAAAAAAGATTTTGATGAATTAAGAACATCTTTTTTAAAGTTTTTTTATAAAACACCAAGTCCATTATATAATGTACTCTGCCCCTATTCTAGCATAAAGCCAAGCAAGGGTTAACTTCATGTATAAATAACTAGGTATATTAAGTTAGACTTTAGACTAATGGATTCTGCATGAATTAACTGTAATACTTGTAAGTTTAGAAGTTCAAAAGTACTGCGCTGTTCCTCTATACAGTACCTAAGTTAAACTATTTTATTACAATTTATATAAATATTACCTTAGGAACCACCGACGTTGATACAGCACGACAAACGTATTTACTTAAATTATATATTGGGGAAGTTATTTTTCTTAACAACATCTTTCTTTCCTAGTAAATTATGACTACAATTCACGTTTTACCTCAGCGATTTATATATTTCAGCACTGATTCATACTTTTTATCTACTGCTATCTGTTAGTTATTTACAATTTATACAAAAAAACAAATTTTAGTGCAGAATTGCTGTCATACCAGCACAAATTGTGTAATAACAACTTTATCACCAAGAGCTAAGGAACTGTGCTAAGGAACAGAATGATTAGAATGATAACAGCAGCAGAGCACAATGACAGCAGGATAGCATTACTATTTTACATGAGAGAGACAAACAGAGAAAAGGTTGCTAAACTTGCTAACTTTTTACGAGTTCCATTTCATAGAAATTATGCAAAAGAATTCAAATAAAATGCTTGTGGAATCTTGAGACTTAAAAAATATTAATGTTGCCAGTAATAGTCAGCGACTCATGGCACAAGGAAATGGCGGCAAATTTAAAAAATCTTCAGCTGGCAACATGGAATATAGTCTGAAATGTTATCACAATCCCACATTATTATTCTTATCAACAAACTCATTAACCTAAAAATACAAAAGTATGAAATGGTTTTTTTTTTTTTCATGTTGCCAACTGTTGACATTGTGACAGCACTCACAATTCGCTGGCCAAACTAAAGAATATTTATAATAGTTTCTGTAATTCTATTAGGATAGCAAAAGGCTTGCTTGTTGTTGTTATAAGCAAAATGAATTTTATTTTTACTTGTACAGACACCAGCACATCAACCTACTACAATCTGTCAAATTTCTTTAATAGATTTTCAACTTTATCACTTACGTATAAGGTTCAAAGTTGATTGGGAAAATTTGACAGTTTCGGGTAGTCCGACTTGCTGGAGTCTGTACAAGTAAAATGAGTTCTAAATAAACCATGCTGTTATGTGAACGAAAATAAAATATGAGTCTATTTGTACATTTTTTCTTTCAAATCCTTTTGCACAAAATACATATTACAACTATAAAGCAGCATATTATTTTGAAACAGATTGTCTATGCGTCAAATTACAATGTGGCAGGCCAAAATAAATAATCTTAGATTTTCGGCTTCAATAAAAACTCTTGCACTCTTTGGTTAAAATCCTCAGCATATTTCAAATGAATGTGATGTTTGCCTTCTGGGTACAGATGTATCCTAGAAAAAGAGAACATGAAAATATAATCATGCTCTGTTATTTTCATAAGATGAAACTTTGTTTACTTACCTTGAACCATCAATGTGAGTGTGTAAATGGGAGGCATGAACACTATCCACTAAAGGATCTTTTTGCCCATACAGTATGTATGTAGGGCATTTTATATGCTTTAGAAGTTCAGCACAGATGTTGCCATCTTTAGTTTTAACAAGAGCTTCCATTCCATCTACCCAGTTGGCCCAATAC
Organism: Xanthia icteritia; assembly: GCA_949128155.2. Classification (NCBI taxonomy): domain Eukaryota; kingdom Metazoa; phylum Arthropoda; class Insecta; order Lepidoptera; family Noctuidae; genus Xanthia; species Xanthia icteritia. The sequence continues at coordinate 4,144,392 of OX421942.2, read as the reverse complement.
CTGGCGAATAGTTGTTCTCCATATATCTCAATTAAAGGCTCCCTCATTCGTTTTGACCATGAGTTTATATCCCTAATTTCTGCAAGGAAATACACGCTCATAAAAATGAGAGGTTTTATAAAAGAAGATTTTTAGTGATGCAACACTAAATTGCAAATCTAAAGACTTGCAGTGCCCACACTTGACAAATTGTGAAAAACTTGGCCTAAAATCCTTATACCTAGAGAAAGGAGAAAGGAAACTTACTCTTATACATTTCCAGTTCATTAGGCAAGATAAAAGAATTGCTGCCCCAAACCACTAGCTTGTTGACAGCATCTGGGTACTTGGCAGCATGGATCAAACTTGTAATTCCACCATCACTAAATCCCAATAGAGAATATTTGGGAATTTTCAAGGCCTAGAAAATACATTAAAAAAATATATTATTGAGGATAATATAAAAGCCATCTAATTTTGTTTATTATGACTGCCTGGCAAAAATCAACCCTCATGGGTTGCAGTTATTTTCCTGAACTAATTGCTTGGATATCTAATGCTGCAGTCTCACAGCCCACTTTCTCACAGGCCAGACAGTCTATCCAATGAGTCCTGTGGAGGGCATACTTGACACGGACCCACGCCAGTCTACGACAGGCCTCGACAGGCCAATTATTTTCAGATTTTTTTTTTATTTTGTGTCAACATCACAAAAATATTCACCAGTATATTTTTTGTTTGACTAAAATAACTATTTCAGGATCTAGTTTTGTATCTACCTTCATGAACTCAAAAGCCATGTCTGCATCCTTTTCATAGAAGTCTGTAGTAAACTCCTTTTCAGGTGGTCTGCTCTTGCCATAACCTGGAGGATCCCAAGCTACTAATGTGAATTTTTCTCGGTTGAATCCCTCTACTTGAGGTTTACCTTCAGTCCATATTGTGCCCAAAGCACCAGGCAAGAATAGGGCATGGTGGGGTCCATTACCAACTTTTACATAGTTAATATCACAGTTTTTGACTTTTATTTTCTCTTCCTGCAACATTATAAAAATAGAAATATAAATTTACTGCACTGTAAATTAAATGATGTACTGACACTATTGTAGAACTAAGTGTCGGGTTTCAATTCAAGAAATAGATAAATATGGTTCTTGTAATCAAAATTCAACGGTTAGACAATATTACGTGAGGTGAGCACCACCACTGAGCCCCTTAACTCGCACCACACAAAAAATATAACAGAAAGTGCTGGTTATATAACTGAAAACAATAATGTAAATAAATTACCTTAGGAACTGCCGACGTAGAGAGAGCGCGACAAACATTTTTACATAAATTAGATACCGGTGAAGTTATTTTTCTTAGCAACATGTTTTCTTCAGCAGTAAATTACGATTATAAGCAACTTTTACCGTTGTTTTTTAACAGCACTGGTTCATACGTATTATCCACTGTTATCTGGTTGTTATTTACAATTAATAAAAACAGAATTACATTTTATTGCGGTCTTATCAGTTCTAATTGGAAAAAAAATACAACTTTTATCACCGAGGAATAGACAGAATGATAACAGAAGTCAGAGCAAAATGACAGCAGATGGCAATAGGTAAAGAGAGAAATGGATAGAGAAGTGATGCTAAGCTTACAAGTATTCCGTGGAACGCACAAGCATGTTTCCGAGGTCGTTTTTACTGAATTGCGTTTTGCAAAAGTTTATTTAACTGTAATTTTTGAAACCTGTCTTCAAGGTACATGGTAAGTACTAAAAAATATTTGAAGTTCACAATGATCTGTAACATTGACTTTGAGGTCAAAACAATAGTGAGACGCATGCACTCGCGTTCCGAGTCCCGTGTTGCCAGTATACTATAGAAGTCTTTGGTCCCGTGTGGGATTCGCCGACGCCGATACGCCATTCGTACTATTTCGTACTATTTGCAGTTTGAAAATAAAATCCCGTGAACACGACGACCATATCGCACCTTTGGTAGAACAAGGGCATAATTGTCATAAATTGCCAAAATGACTTAAATATGCAGAAATGATACACCTAAAAGAATATAGTATATAGTTTATGTCATACAAAGCAGAACAACCTTAGAACATTATTAAAAACTGCAATTGTGCCCTTGTTCTACCAAAGGTTCGATATCTGTTACCGCCCCTGTTCTCTAGCAGGCAAGCGCTGTAAGCATAAGTCAAGTGTGTAGTTTGGATTTAAAGTATTTTAGAGGGAGTTCCCTTATTTCTTTTGGAATATTATTGAAGATTTTAATTGCTGTGATAAAGCTATTTTTATGACATAATGTGCTTTGATGTGAAGGAATTCTTAGTAGTGTTTGGCCTCGACGGATATATTTTGAGTACAAGTCGCATGCTGTAAAAAATTTAGTGTTCTTTCACAAATACACCAGCTTGCATTATGAGCAGACCTGTTAAGGGTAAAAGTTTTGTACCTCGATAAACGAAATTAAGTAAGCACTTATTTTTGTAAGTACGTCTTATTAGTAAATACCAAAGTTAAAAAGTTAACTTCGGTAGGTATTTTATCACTGATAAGTAGTTACAACCTACCTGAACTCCGTATTCAGTGATCACGCCCGTCCGGTACACATATGAAACCGGTAACATAGAGACCTAAATCCGAATGCATAGGTAGTTTAAGGCTTTCACAAGACTTAAGCAAGTATTTATTAACTCACTAACTCACTCAAGCCCACCCGATCAAAAAGCAATTAGAAATAGACCTGGGGCCTTATTCCATCATTATTCCACTGCGAAAAAAGGATGGTGCTAGCGGCCTTGTATAGCTCCGTCTCTCACTCACACTGGAATAATGTTGGCATTAATACGTCATAACGGCCCAGGGGCCGTATTTTTTCGCAGTGGAATAATAATGGCATAATACTTCATAATAAGGCCCCAGAGGCCTCGAATGTGCGGCTTGCCGGTTACACGCTCAATAATGTACTTCATGATGTAGTGGCTTTTAAATGCCAGTTGTGTGGCGGGAAACAATCGCGAAGGCATGTGTTTGGTCACCTAACACTTGAATCAACTCGAAGTTGTAGGGTTTGAGTGACACCTCTATCATGTGGCGCCAATAATTAGATCCAGACTTGCGCGGGCGTCTAGGTGTAACACACAACAATGAAACGACAGGATAATATTTTTATTTTATCATGCAAGCGTAGATTCACCGCGTTCCAACACGCGTATGGCGGGACCCTGCTGTCCTGCCTTAAATCCGGTCCTGCTCTCAATTGCCATAAAGCTGATAGACCTATTTTGTCTAAGCCCAAGTTAGCACGGACGTGTTTTTAACGCGGCGATTTTTTTTCCGACACTGGATTTTCAACTCTCGCTGTTGAGCCGAGCGTTGAGAATCCAACGCGTTAGGAGATACTCTCGTCCCAGCGTGTTGAAAAAACATTGTTGGATTTTCAACTCTCGGCGCTGAGTAAAGCGTTGAAAATTCAGTGCACGAAAAAACATCGCCGCGATTTTATTACGTCCGTTCGTACGTGGGCTATAATAATATATTATTTGTTTTGTATCAATATCCGGAATCCATCTTGAGTCAAGCACCTGTTTTTTCAGCCTGTTGTCAGCGTTTCCTTTGCCTCTCCGCTGGTGGCGTCCTCTATACTTACCGTTGGTACTAGTATTTTAAGCGCGCATCGGGTGGTGGCCCGATTTACCGCCATTATAGCGTCGTTTTTCGCGCCGTTTAGTTGTTAGCGTTATTTAAACTTCGCGAAATAATTCATTTAAAAGTTTGGTAAAACTATTGCAGTTTTAGATTCGTGAATATTTTTACCTCTCCGTTGTTATTATGGAAAATTCTAATAATAATTTAGAGTCCGAAAGTGTTAAGGACGGCTCATTATCGCGAAAACGGGTTCGTTCTCCGACACCAAGTACAAAAGATAGTGATAGTGATTCTTCTACGAGTAGTGGACCCAGCCCTGAGAAACGCAGAGCGAGAAGGGACTCTCAAACCGTCAGTTATACACAATTTTGAGTTCTTATCACAACAAGTGGCCTATTTAACAAATCTTTTATCGAAAAATTGCGACGTTGAAAATACAAATTCTAGTGCTAAAAACAATACGTCCAATAACACAAATGAATTAAACCTACGAAGACCTGAAAATTACAAACTTCAGATTTTATCGGAAGTCGGTACAACGGTAAAAGATCCGATTTACCCTAAGGCGAATGAAGCATTTCTCAAAAAATTAACGGAACTACAGCGTTTTATGTGTGATGATTGGTATGCCGTTCGGTTTTCGGATGCACAAAAGAAATATTCAGCTACCCCCGGTTTTGTCGAATTAAATGTTAACGACGAACTAAAGCGTTTTGAATCAGATATGTTAAAAGAAGATTCACGCTCATATTTATTAGAACGATCTTTTGCTGGATTAACGAATGCTTTACTTTCTCAAAAAGACGAATTGCATAAAACATTACAATCATTGGTGGATTGGTCAAATGAGTCTAGAGAAACGTTGACACCCAACACGTTATTCGAAAAAGTGGAGACATTATTTTCGAAAAAATCCGCGTATAGTAAGGTGACGGATGACTTGTTACAAATAGTGTGCGGTCGTAGAGCCGATTTAATAAATATACGTCGTGAGGCTGTGTTGCGCCAGATTTCCGAAGGTTTTCATCGCGACGTATTACATAAAATTCCTCCTAGTACAGAATCACTTTTTAATGACGAGGCAGTTCAAACCTACCTTCAAAAAATTGGCGGGGTGGATAAATTAACTGTATCGACAAAATCAGTACCTCAAGCTTATTCCAAAGATAATTTTTATCAAAATCAAAAACCGTCGACTAGTAAGCAAGCTGATGATAGATTTTTTCGTCGCGACAACTCCAATAAAAGACAAAAACATGGCTCACACGCTTCACAACAAAACAAAAACCGAGCAAATAACCATTGAGCCAAACCTAGGGGAAAGCGTCGCGAATGACTGTCGGACATTTCAAGGCGGTTGTCTAAAGCAATTTCAGTATGCTTGGAGCAATCTAGGTGCGCCAGACAAAATATGCCGGCTGTTAAACGGTGCACGCATACCCTTCATACTGAAACCGCCGCTAATATTTCCGAGTCCCACGGTTCTCAAATATTACAGAACCAAAACATCTTCCAATATGACGATACAGATTCAAACCTTGTTAGAGTCAGGTGTACTAGAACCTGCAGAACGGACGCCCAGCTACCTTTCCACGTTCTTTCTGGTACCGAAGTCAGATCGGACCTTCCGTCCTATCTTCAATCTGAAGCAACTGAATCAGTTCGTGGTAGCCAAACCATTTCAACTATTCAGTCACTTCCGTGTTCCAAATTTTATGCAACAACAAGATTGGATGGCCAAACTAGATCTGAGCCACGCATATTTTCATGTAGCCATCGCACAGCAACATCGCAGGTTCCTGAGATTAAATTATCATCAAGATTTACATCAGCATCAGCTACTTCAAATGACTTGTTTGCCGTTCGGCCTTTCATCCGCACCCAGAACGTTTGCCTCGATAACCAATTGGGTGGCGGAATTCCTGAGGAGTCACAACATCAGGTGCGTCGTATACTTGGACGATTTCCTTCTAGCAAACCAGTCAAAATCGCAGTTGGAAGACGACATCGCATTCACGATAAAGATTCTGCATTTACTGGGCTGGAACATCAACTTCGAAAAGTCTGTACTGGCTCCAACGCAATGCCTCGAGTTTCTCGGCATAACATGGGACACAAAACGCAACGCAAAGTCCCTGTCGGAGCCGAAGTGCCTATCGCTACGCAATGCACTTCACCAACAGCTCCAGACAAGCAAGTGGTCCCTCAAACAGTACCAAGCTCTAATGGGGAGACTCAACTTTGCAACGTTCGTGACTCCGAGAGGTCGCCTTCACTGTCGCACTCTGCAATACTACAGTCGACAGCTGTCGGTGAAACACCCGTATCGGCTGATACCTATCCCTCAACCAGCTCGGTCAGAGATGGAGTGGTGGTGTCAAGCTATAGGAAAGTCGATGCCGATCCACTTGAGTTCGGTGACACACCTATTGACTACAGACGCATCAGACATCGGGTGGGGGGCACAACTCAGCGATACAAATATTGTGGGAACCTGGAAAAATTCACAAAAGACATGGCATGCCAACAAAAAAGAGATGTTCGCCGTTTACGCAGCTATACGTCAGAACCAACAGCAACTCCAAAATGCACAGATACTGCTGCAAACCGACAATCGAACAGTAGTGTCGTATATAAACAAGGAGGGCGGCACAAAATCCAAGAAACTGCTCCAACAAACCCGACAACTTCTTGCTGTTCTAGACAAGCAGAACATTCATCTGACAGCACATTATTTTCCGGGCAGATTCAATGCGGAGGTGGATGCTCTTTCCCGGCAGAAGGCTTGCCCAGAGTGGCACCTCACGAGGACAGCAACTACACAAATCTTTCAAATGTGGGGCACGCCGGAGATAGACCTTTTCGCATCGAGAACAGCTCACATAGTACCAAGGTACGCATCATTGGACGTGAACGATCAAGAAGCACAACACCACAACGTATTTTGTCATCAGTGGCACTACGACCTAGCTTGGTTGTTTCCGCCACCAAATCTGATTCCCAGGGTTCTCAGACACCTAAACCAAGCCAGCGGAGACTACATATTGATTGCCCCGAAGTGGAACAAGGTATTTTGGCAGGCAGATGTTCAACGGCGAGCGCGACATCCCCCATTTCTGATTCCAGATCTAGCCCGCACTCTGATAGACACCAGAACAGGGACGCATCCGCCGCAGGTGCAAGACCTACACTTGGAGGCATGGCTGATTTCGGGTGGCCAGATATTTTGACGGACTGGACAGATCAAGAACAAAAACTCCTTATGTCAAGCTGGAGAGGCTCCACAATCAATACCTACAGACCAGCGTGGCGCAGATGGAAGCGATGGTGTGAGTCGCATTCAGTTAATTACAAATACCCTAATGCGGATCAAGTAGCTCGATATTTAGCACATTTACACTGTGACATAGGTCTTGCTTATAGAACTATTTTGGTACACAAATCTGTTATTTCAACTTTCACACACTTAACATCAAATATTGATTTGTCGTCAAATTTCTTTATAAAACATATATTAAAAGCTATTGCTGTCGGTCGAGAGAAATCTGCTAAACCACCTATTTGGAACCCTAAAGTCTTATTGCAATACATGAGTACGTACAGTTTTGATAAAAATAATATATTTCATGTATCAAGACATGTGGCTACTCTCTTACTGTTAGCATCAGGACGCAGGGTTCACGATCTTACATTGTTGCGAATTGATAGCACTAGTTTAGTTGATGAAGATACCTCTATTGTATTGTGGCCAGCATTTGGTTCTAAAACAGACAACCATAACCATAGGCAGTCTGGATGGAGGCTTAGAGAACATCCTGATAAAAATTTAAATTTGATTTTTTGGTTAAGACAATTATTACATATTACTCTAAACCGTCGAGGAAATATAAAACATTTATTTATTACAGCTAAAGGCGATATAAAATTTGCGTCTAGAACTGTTATTGGCGGATGGGTGAGGTCTCTTTTAAAAGCTAGTGGTATTGATGCAACTCCGGGATCAGTAAGATCTGCAGTAGCTTCTCTCAATTTTGTAGAAAACTTTCCAATTGATCAAATTCTTGCAACTGGTAACTGGAAAATGATTCATACCTTCCAAAATTATTATCAGAGGGAATTGCAAAATGATTCGAATATTCCCAATAACTCTGTATCATTATCTAATTATTTTGATCCTGTTCATTGAAAGATTACCATTATTTTTCGTTAGTTTTTTATTTGGATATATATTGCGGCTACAAGAAGTATGTCCTTGATTAATTATTGTAATACATTTACATAATTAAACATTATTATTTTATTAACCCATATTTTTTCTTATATCCTTGTACACATTATAGCGTCTTTGGGTTAAGCGCACCAGGTGATAACAAACACATCACTCAAGATGGATTCCGGATATTGATACAAAACAAATAATAGAGAGTTTTACATAAAATAAAACTTACCTATTATTTTTTCATCAATATCCGGAATCCAGGTAAGGTCTACCTGGTGCATCATGAGTTCCATAATGGCGGTAAATCGGGCCACCACCCGATGCGCGCTTAAAATACTAGTACCAACGGTAAGTATAGAGGACGCCACCAGCGGAGAGGCAAAGGAAACGCTGACAACAGGCTGAAAAAACAGGTGCTTGACTCAAGATGGATTCCGGATATTGATGAAAAAATAATAGGTAAGTTTTATTTTATGTAAAACTCTCTAATAATACAGGCACTCGACTTACCACTGCGGGCCGGGGGACGAAGAAAATACAGCGGATGTAATTGGTCGATGCAACAATGTTAGGACGAATGTTCCAAACCCGACCAAATTAAGTTGTCAATGCCATTGAGCTGTTTAGGAGATGAAACACTTGTGCACTTAATTTGGTCGGCTAAAATTTAACACTGTGACTACCGCCACCCCACCAATTGCATGGTATATCTTGTAGACTACTGGAGTACTAATTTTGAATTTCGCAATGTTTTTAATTTCTAATTTTGAGTTTCGCAATTTTGACACTAATTTTATCTTGCAGGGCACTAATTTGCTATGTAGGTTTGAGGAAAGCTCATCAAACTTGGAATCAAAGTCTTGGTCCTGCTGAACGAGCGCGCGAAAGTTATCATCGTTGATTTTTCGGTAAATACAAATGTTTCGGTTCTGTTTTTTTTTACAAAATGAATCACATCTAGGGGCACTAATTGTTTCCATACTTAGAATAGCTACAGCATGCCCCCTTTTTCTGCGCTCATGATGTCCTGCTGAAGGGAACGCGACTACGGCCGGACCACAGTCAAAGTCGATTTTCTCGAAAACTACTATTGTACCAATTTTGTTGATCGAGCACTAATTAACACCAATTGAGCACTCACTAATTATTTACCAAATATGGAAGCGATTGGCGTTGGCGGTCCGACGGTAGTCACGGACATGTTATTTTTAACCGACTTCCCAAAAAGGAGGAGGTTATCAATTCGGTTGTATTTTTTTTTTTTTTTTTTTTTTTTTTTTTTTTTTTAATGTATGTTACCTCATATCTCCGTCATTTATGAACCGATTTTGAAAATTATTTTTTTATTTGAAAGGATACACTTCCCGATTGGTCCCATTTTTATCAAAATTTTGTTCTGATGATGGAATCCATGAGGAATTGAGGGAACTCCTCAAATATTATAGGCACACACATAGCGATTTAGGTATTTTCAGCTACAAGTTAAGCATTTGCATTCAGAAACTATCATTTAGTGAAGTGGAACTGATGAAGAAGACCACAGATTGCCATCGGAATATTCCAATGATAGGTATTCCACGGGTGGCGCCATTTATGAACCGATTTGGAAAATTATTTTGTGATTTGAAAGGATACACGGCCAGATTGGTCCCAGTAAAAAAAAATCAGTTCTGATGATGGAATCCATGACGAATTGAGGGAACTCCTCAAATATTATAGGCACACACATAGCGATTTAGGTATTTTCAGCAACAAATTAAGCATTTTCATTCAGAAAGTATCATTTAGTGAAGTGGAACTGATGAAGAAGACCACAGATTGCCACCGTAATTCCTCAATGATAGGTATTTCACGGGTGGCGCCATTTATGAACCGATTTGGAAAATTATTTTCTGATTTGAAAGGATATATGCCCAGATTGGTCCCATTAAAAAAAAACAGTTCTGATGATGGAATCCATGATGAATTGAGGGAACTCCTCAAATATTATAGGCACACACATAGCGATTTAGATATTTTCAGCTACAAGTTAAGCATTTGCATTCAGAAACTATCATTTAGTGAAGTGGAACTGATGAAGAAGACCACAGATTGCCATCGGAATATTCCAATGATAGGTATTCCACGGGTGGCGCCATTTATGAACCGATTTGGAAAATTATTTTGTGATTTGAAAGGATACACGGCCAGATTGGTCCCAGTAAAAAAAAATCAGTTCTGATGATGGAATCCATGACGAATTGAGGGAACTCCTCAAATATTATAGGCACACACATAGCGATTTAGGTATTTTCAGCAACAAATTAAGCATTTTCATTCAGAAAGTATCATTTAGTGAAGTGGAACTGATGAAGAAGACCACAGATTGCCACCGTAATTCCTCAATGATAGGTATTTCACGGGTGGCGCCATTTATGAACCGATTTGGAAAATTATTTTCTGATTTGAAAGGATATATGCCCAGATTGGTCCCATTAAAAAAAAACAGTTCTGATGATGGAATCCATGATGAATTGAGGGAACTCCTCAAATATTATAGGCACACACATAGCGATTTAGATATTTTCAGCAACAAATTAAGCATTTGCATTCAGAAAGTATCATTTGGTGAAATGGAACTGATGAAGAAGACAGATGGCCACCGGAACTACTCAATGATAAGTATTTCACGGGTGGCGATAAGATATCTCGATTAAGATAGTTAAGCAACAATGAAGCACGTTTAAATAAATAATTCTGATGACCATCGAACTGATCTGAAGATGAAGCCGGAAGGACGGCACCGGAACTCCGTCATAAAACAATATATCCTAGCCGTGTTTGGGCTTATTCGAATTGCCATGAGATGTACTCTGGCTATAAATGATTTTAATGGTAATATCCCGGCATCAAATTGCGCTACTTGAGTCGTATGTTATGTGTGGCCTTGATTGTCAGAAGACAGATTTTGTAGCCTCGTTATTTCCGTCAATGATCTGTGGCCGTGTGGTCGCTTTAATAATTTGTCGGCGTCCACCTCTGATAAAACTATGCCTTCCAAACTTCTGACACGACTAAGCGCGACGTATATTTGCTCTTTTGCAAAGTTTTTTTACCAAAGTCGATCACAGCTCTTTCGGGGGTGGTAGCTTGTAATTTATGGACTGTGACCGCCCAGCTTAATATTAGAGGCTGCATACGCTCCACATCTCCGTCACCCCTTGCCGCCTGGAACGTAGTGCTTGTTGGTGGTATGGGGGTCTCACTTTGAAAACTTTAAATTAGCATATCTTTTTATTGTATGAGACGATTGCAATGAAACAAAAACTAAATGTTACATCGTGATAATATTATATTTACAATTTTAATAGGACTGTAATTAAATTTCAAAAATGTTATTTCTGTTAAACTGAATGTAGAAAAATGTATTCCAAAATGTGTACCATTTTGGGCCAATAGATGTCATTGAGATGCAAAAAAATTTGTAACCCCCTTTCTACACTTTCAAGTGGGGCAAATGCATTCTGCCCCATGGCATAGATTCTTCCCCACAAGGGTTGGCACCTTAGAATTCGTGTAAGTAGGTATGCTCGTATTTAATATTTGATTGGAAAAGAAAGAAATTTATATGTAAGTAAAATGTAACTAGGACTTGTATTTACTTAGATTTTATTTTATTTGTAACAAATCGTGTAATTAACGTATGATTTACAACCCGATTCCTTCCAGAAACAACTAGTAAATAAAAATTAATAATACCAGCCTATTACTGTCCCACTGCAGGGCAAAGGCCTCGTCTCAAACAGAGAAGGAACGAGCACTGATCATCACGCTTGCTCAAAACGGGTTGGTGATTTCAGACTAATATTAACTATAAGTCCATGTTTCCTCACGATGTTTTCCTTCACTGATGTCATTAATTTCCAAGATAAACTCAGAAAGTTCATATGAATTGAAAAAGTCACATTAGAACCCACAACCTCATGCATGAGAGGCGAGGCCTTAACCTCTGGGCCATCATAACATATTAAATTACCAAAAGATATATATTTTACTATACATTACATTTCTTTCTTTTCCAAACAAATATAAAATACGAGCATACCTACCTACACATTTCTAAGGTGCCAACCCTAGTGGGGCAGAATCCATAAAGATTTTAGACTAGTGGAATCTGCCCCACCAAGTCGAACTAGTGGGGCATATTCCACTGAAAATTTTTAGGCATTCCTATTTGCCCCACCAGCGGGGCGCTTGGAATGATTCGTTAATTTTTGAAAAATCTTTTGTTGTTTCCATTATTCGACTGGTATACGAATTTGTGCGGGGTAGGTATAAACACAACTAAAAAGTGAAAAATAAAAACTTATTTACAAAAAAAAACAACCGACTTCCAAAAAAAACACTTAAAAGAGAAAAATAACTTGAATTTCGGAAGTCGGTGGCAAAAACGAAAATACAGATCTATATAGTTATATTTTAAGATGGTTCGCAGTTCACATAGTTGAAGCCGTGATATAGTTATATCCCTAGGGAAATAGTTATGAATTGCTTTCATATATATTACGGTAGGTATATTTTACTATATATGTATCCAATAAAATACTATTGTTTTTGCCACCGACTTCCGAAATTCAAGTTATTTTTCTCTTTTAAGTGTTTTTTTTGGAAGTCGGTTGTTTTTTTTTGTAAATAAGTTTTTATAACAGTTTAATGCTGTATTCGCTAAGAAAGCCTACATAATTATTATACTTTTATTTTTTTTTAATCATTTCATGCCCCACCCCACTAGTACAAGAAAATACCCCCTGAGATACTATATAGCACAGCTATATAGAGCAACAAGACCCCCTGAAAAAACTATTTTACTTCGTTTTAGTGTTTCGTGTTAGTACACGGTTTCAAACCTAATGCCGGTGACCCTGAGGAACCGGAGGGTTCACTTCCAACGGCATGGCTAATGTATGAGCTCCATGAAAAGTGGGTGGAGTCGAAAGTGTTAAATAAATCCGCGAAATTAAATTTTTTATTAGTTTTTTACAAATTTCAGCTCTACTTGTCATACCTATCTGATCGAGTACAGGCGGTGGAAATGTCGCAGGCAGATTGTATGATTCTTCATTTTACAAACGTCGCCGTCCTTTTACAAACGCTCGCGGTTATGCAAAATGCCTAAGGCAAATCGTTCAATTGTTATAATTTGAACATTGATTGTTATTGTAGGGTGACCATCATAAAACACAGGTTGGACAAATCATATGGTAACTATTGTGTAATCGTAAAATGAGAATCGTTAGTTTATAATTTATCGGTATTATTTCCATTAGATAATCCAAAAATTGTGAACTGGGTGAAATAGGTTAGGTTAGGTTACAACTGTGACAAACCGCGCGGGAGCCGAATGCTACTTCCAAGTTGTTCGCAGCTAGGCAGGCTATTTAGTACTAGCGCAAGGTGCGTTTTTCGCAAGCAAATTTGATATCAGTTTACAAAATGTCAGTATTATTTCCGTTAGATTATAAACTATCTGTAAATAATGCGTTAAATTATAATAAAAAACAAACAAATTGTAATAAATTGTATTGTGTTTAATTTAATTCGATTCTTTTGTGTGTTGTTATTGCTAGATGTATGCTTTGTTGTTTTCATTATTTTTGACGACCCAATAAAAATGTAAAATCTAAATATATAGTGTATGTGGTGTTAGCCTGTAAGTAATTGTTGCACTTATAAATGTATATCGTGTCCTTTTTTATATGAAATGAAATGTGTAACAATTGTAGGCTAACCTCTTAATAAATAAATTGATTGTTGCAGTTCACAATTTTGTACATACCAATAATATATTGTGCATTAATTTTTAGAAAAAACCGCGCTGCACGGCCTTTATATATTATATTATTAGCAATGCCTTATTCTACGGCTACAATTGAATATTCATTCAGTATTCGGATCTCCCAGACAGTTGTGAAACCAGCCTTATACCGAAACGATACCGCACCAACCAAAGAGTACTTCTATGTCAAGCCGAAAACTGTGTATTGATAACTAGATGTTAGAGGTCAGGTCAAATAACACAAAACAATAGTATTAAAATTTTATTATCAGTGTGACGCACGACACGCCCTAGCAAATAAACTAGCATTAAATGTTAAAAGCAAAGACGGTTTCTTAGTATAAATTAATCGTCCATTAATGCAAAATATTGTGACGGTGGTTCACCCTGCACAGATAGAGATGATAAAATATTTACCCGACCTTATACATCTCTCAACTGACTTACAATAAAAGGAATACTTATACAACCAAGCTTTGGTTACTTTTCAATGACCCATTAAACCAAAATGCCTTGACGTAAATTGACACAAACAAAGCGTTGAATCAAAATAGCTCCCGGCTATAATTGTTCGCAGTGAAGATGCATAGACAAATTAACAATAATACTATTTTTATAGCTTACAAGTAAAAGATTGAATAATTAAGGCATTGGAGATATTGTGTTGACTTCTGTGAGGTGTCAACATGTTATACACTCCCGACATACAAATCAATAGTATGTCGACATACAGGCACCTCAAGCATTCTATACTATTTCATAGATTGATCTCAGCACATTAATTAAGCTATTCATTTGTTATAATAAAAATAACTTTGTGGTTTTGACTGCAAATTCGAACTATATAATTAGCACCACATAAGATCAATACCAGTGATATTGGTTGAAGGCAGTGCTAACTTTACACAAGACGGAAATTTAGCGGCGAAAGGCGGGCGTACGACCTCCAAACATGACGTCATGCTTTAGTGTATTAAAATTCAGTGCAGTACTGAGATCGCCTCAGAGCTTACACCTAACATAACATTATGATACAGGAATTTGTTTGTAGATGTTACGTTAGTCGCAAGTGTAGCGTATATTAAAGTTTATTATAGTTCTCCGGCATTGCAGGCGTCTTCGTAACTCTTGCCGCCCCTCTGCTCGGGGTCCAGCTTGATCATGTCGTCAATGCGGAGGATGGTGATGGCGGCTTCGGTGGCGAACTTCAGAGATTTCACCTTGGAAATGGCTGGCTCGAGGACTCCGGCTGCTAAGTTGTCGCGTAAGACACCTTCTGTCAGGTCTAGACCTACCCACTTCAGATTCGCGTGCTCAACCTGGGAAAGAGACAAGTACATAGTCATTAGTCAATATAATGTTGTGACAGGATTCTCTAGATTTAAATTTCTTCATAAAGCCACATGTGGTGGAGGAGCTCGTGGCTAAGTCAACAGCCACGGGTCGATCCATCAGGTTAAGTTACGCTTGCCGGGTTTAGTTCGTGGATGGGTGACCATCTTTACATACTGAGACTCCTCCGTGCCTCGGAAAGCACGTTGAGCCGTTGGTCCCTGGTGTCATTCGTGGATATTTAACAGTCGTTACTAGTCGTCAGAAGTCTGACAACCAGTCTTCAAGGGGTATTGTATTACCCAGTTACTGGGTTGTGGAGGTCAGATAGGCAGTCGCTCCATTTAAAATACTTGTATTTAGCTGCATCTGGTTAGACTGGAAGCCGCCCCAACATAGTTGGGAAAGGCTAGGCAGATTGATTGATAACGCATGTGGTTCGCAAATTGTCAGAAGTGTACTAAGTCCACAGTTCCCATAATCACAGGGTTCGATTTTATAATATAAGAGCTAATTTACATGACATATTTCACTACATGCTTTGTAATGTAAGAAGGAACCTGAATAGCTGAGTGTCTGGGCAGCTGGGAAGAACAAGGCCGTGAAATCATCAGATCCCAATTATAATGATGACAACATTGGAAGCCATACCTTGGTCTGTGATGAGTTGTGGTAGGCACGCAGTTTGGCGACGAGGTCCGTGGCGTCGCGCGCGGCGTTAACGGCTAATGTCTTTGGGATCACCAACAACGACTGTGCGAACGCGGCGATCGCTAACTGCTCGCGGGAACTCTGTAAAATTGATGCAAGTATAGGAATATATCAGATTTATTGGGGAATAAGATAAGATTTTTTCTATTTAGTGACTTAATTTCGGCAGTTTCTTGTTACAAGTAGCAGCTTTTGCGATGCGTCTTCATACAGCTCTATATTCTTGCGCATCTTTCTAGAGCGTTAGTGTCTGCATGTCTTCCTCCATCCTGCCTTGTACTTGAGAATTATGTTAAGGTGGGTCCACACCATAGCACGCGCACGCGCACGAATCGTACACGCTAAACACCTCGAATGTTTATGAACGCGTCACATTCTTCGCGCACGCACATGTTGCGAACGGTTCGCGTGCAAGGATCCACACATGCGCAATTAAAGCTCACACGCACGAACCGAGAAGTGAAGGTGTCCATACTCTTTACCCAAGATGTACGCGAACTATACTGTTCGTGTCCGCGACAGGACATTAAAGTTACACGCGAACCGCACTGTTCGTGCGCGTGCGCAGGTGTGGGTTCGCTTTTACATAACAGCTCCTGTTTTTTTTTTTTGTTTGGCACAGTAACCCAGCAACGCTAACACCATTCGCTGACGCAGACACATTAGATCCTCACGTGTACAGGTGACAGGACATGCAGTGCAAGATGAAAGGTGGGCTATGGTCTAAGGTACAGGTGTGGGTTCGCTTTTACATAACAGCTCCTGTTTTTTTTTTTTGTTTGGCACAGTAACCCAGCAATGCTAACACCATTCGCTGACGCAGACACATTAGATCCTCACGTGTACAGGTGACAGGACATGCAGTGCAAGATGAAAGGTGGGCTATGGTCTAAGGTATGTATGTTAGTGTGTCATAATTATAAAGTAATTACCAGTGTGGTAGCGAAGTTCTCCAAGTATATCGACAGCGCAGCTTCCACGGCGCCTCCACCGGGCGTAACACGGCCGGACTCGAGCACGCGTCGCACGGCACATAGCGCGTCATGGGCAGAGCGTTCCATCTCGTCACAATACGCGTCTGTAGGACCGCGCAGGATTATTGAGGCTGCTGTGCGGGCTACGGGGCTGGAGACAAAAGAAAAACTAGTATTAGAAGGCAGAGTATAACAAAAAAGAACGTGAGAGGTCCGGGGACACCCGTCCGGAACGAAGTTCCTCACGTACAGTCGTATATAATAGAAAGAGATAGATAGATAGATAGAGAGAGAGAGAGAGAGAGAGAGAGAGAGAGAGGTCACTGAACATGATTTTCGTGAATGCAGAACCTGGCCCAAACAACCCCGAACTAAAACGTATAGATGCACCCTAATTAATTAAAGTGAAAATAAATGGGTAAGAAGACTTGGAGTTCTAATACAAGAGTTACAGAGATGTACAAACAGGAAATCTTGCAGCCATGAAAAATGTATGTATGCATCCACAATTACAAGAATTTCTTCAGTTAATAATCATACTCCACTCTTTTAAGAGACTAGCCAGTCTAGTTAAAATTCTACAAAATTGCAATATAATCGAGAAAAATCCCTCACCCCTTGATAAGAATGAGCTGGTCATCACAGATCTGTTCCTGTACAACTTCAGCCGCCTCTCCAATCATGCTGGGCTCAAACACTTCTTCGCCTTCCATGTTAGTCAGGGAAGTCAAGAAAGCTGCTCCAGTAGCCTTGGCAATCCTCTTCAGGTCAGCCTTCTTGCACCGTCGCACTCCCATAGCGCCGTTTTCGACGAAGTACTTAAGACACAGGTCGTCGATACCGCCTGAGCATAGGATGACGTTAACGCCGGTCGCCAGGATCTTTTGCAGACGCTCCTTAGTGATGTCCAACTCGCGGGCGCGAATAGCTTCTAGCTTTTCTGGGTCGCTTACTAGGACCTGTAATTGTTATTCTGGGTAAGTACTATTAATGTATCTGAGTTTACTGGCAACAACTGACTGGATTAAAAGAGAGGAAAGGTTCCCGAGTTACTAATTTACTGTCAGAAATAAATCATAATTATATGTGGGTATGTGTGTGAGACAGAGGGGCAGTGCAGGCCACTCATTCGTCAACGCTCAGGGCGTCCCGCCGCTCATTCGTTAACGCTGCCCCCCAGCTCACACTGGACTATAACCAATGCAATACCAATGGCATATAATTTTGGCAATAAGACAGTTTAATTAGTTATAAAATACTCCTAGTTTACCTGAACACCAAGCTTCATCTTAGTCTTCTGTAGCGAGAAATCGAGACATGCAATTTTTGCATTCAGAATCTTCTTGGGCATGGCTTGGGATGCCACGGTGCAGTTGAGGGCGTAACCCTTAACCAGAACACTCTCCCGAGCGCTTTTACCATGCGCCTTCAAGATGTTGACAGCCTTAATAGGATATTGCGCATTTCCTTTGTAGTCTGTCACTTTGATCGCCATTGCAGCATCCACTATCATTTCAGAGAAGAAATCTGCATCACTGTGTTTGGTGATAAGGTTATATTATTGTTTAGATAAATTGGCTGATCATAAGATGACTATCTGTTTTAATAGTATCATAATCAGTCAATTACATTTATGTTATTGTTATGAATCATCCGATATAATGTAAAATGACATCACAAAATTAAAAATGACATAATTTCATTTCCAATGTTAGAAAATGACTTGTTTTCTGCAGTTAATATTTTGATTTCTTACATGAATTTCAGAGAAAGTGAAACAGACTGGACACAAGATCATGAAAACATAAAAAAAAAAAAAAATTCAAAAGGATACGCTCCAATAAGTTTGGAAGACATGGTGGTCTTGGCGACATTGACAATGGATGGCCTTCCAAGTGACTCCACTGTGACTGTGAGGTTATCTTGCACATACTTGACGGCCTCCTTGCAGGCAAGACGGTAACCAGAGATAATACTTGTAGGATGGATCTTGTTTTTCACTAACTCATCAGCATTCTAAAAGAAAACCAAAAATACACATTTTCTTGGTGAACTTTGAATGAACTATTTTATGTTAAGTATGTCTAACATGTTATTTTACTTACCTTAAGGCCTATTATATTGTAAACTATTTTTTTTACTTGAAGGTACATAAATAATTTTTAATTTTACTAATTATTTCAATAGAATATTAAGATTTATCCAAAAATAGTGTTTTATATTAACTTGCAACTATCCGATGTGGATGTGGATCCGCACTGGTAGTGGGTAACTAAAATTCGAACTTTCTTAAATTTTGATCAAGATATAACCTGAAACTGTCATATCATAACATATGAAAATTTGATTTTTGCAGGTTACCACTGCGGATCCATCATAACCACATTGATTTTTAATTGTTTACTTGTTGTCTGGGTAACAGAGGGAAATTTTTACCTTCAAAAGTTCAGCAGCGATGATCACAACTGATGTGGTGCCATCTCCAACCTCTTCATCTTGGAGCTGTGCCAGTTCTACCAATACTTTAGCAGCAGGGTGTTCCACCTCCAACATCCTAAAAACATTTGTTTTTAGGATGTTGTTTGTATCCTTGCAGTTTGGAACAGGCTCAATTGAATGATTCTGTTTTAGTTTAGTTATGGCACTTACAACAAATGCGAACTGTTGTACAATTAAATAGTTAAGGGGGATGCACCGACAGCCCGCGAAATTCAATTTTTATTTAGTTTTGCTATTCGCAGGTCAGTGTCAGATTGTATGCTGATTAAAATATGATTCGCAACTGTAACAAATACGGCTTTAAATAATTATAATCAGCAATACAACTCCTTAAGTTAGCATAATCCTCAAATGACATGATTTCATGAAATAGTCATTCAATAGGATTAAATGAACTAAGAGGTTGTATTGATCATTTTTATGATTATAATTCTATAAATAAACATTTGATACGGCCGCAAATCATATTTAGATCAACATACAACATGATACCTACCTGCAAATTGCAAAAAACGTAAGAAAATTTGAATTTCGCGGGCTACCTTGACGCTTTCGCTTAAAGAACTTACTTGAGAATGGTGGCACCATCGTTTGTGACTGTTACATCTCCAATGTCATCAACCATCATTTTATCAAGTCCCACGGGTCCAAGTGAACTCTTCACTATATTGGCTATAGCTGCCGCTGCCATTACTGTGAATCATTTCATCAACATCATAATTTTCATTGTCTCCCACTCATTAATGCATAGGTTATTTTAGTACAACAAAAATATTGCTTAAAGTACACTAACTTCCGTCCAAATAGAAGTTTATAAGGCTAAAAACCATATTCCACATAGTTTTTGCCACATTTTCATCTCTTTTTCGAGATATTTACAAAAATGTAACCATAAGTCGCGATGCATGTGATCTACCGGAGTACAAAAACCTCATGTGAATCAACGTGAAATATCATATATACATTACCATTTTGACTTCTGACAGACGCCCCTGATGATCTGGTTCCTGCGACGGATAAAGCTTGAGCGATCGTCGACATTTTTAATAGAAATTTAACACAAAATTCATAAAATAATCGCCCGTCACACTATTTGATTCTGGAAGAACCTCTCAATGTTGCCAAACTACAAAATTTAATGACAAAGAACTGCCAATTTATTCTAAATTGCCAGTACTAAAATAAGAATTTAAAAAGTTGTGAGATTTTAGTATGATAAAAATCAAGAATAAAAATAAACCTTTTCAGAGAAAGTACATAACTTTGTAACCTTAATTTTTTATTTTCGACTTTGGCCTATATGTTGCATTCGATTGAGGTTTATTTTTTTTATCCTTCATTCAATGTAATAACACAATGTATCACAAGGTCATGCTTGTATTTTGTTGTGAGAGTGCGGTACTTATTTTTATTTGACCGTCTGAGCACTAACCAGCAAATCAAAGGCCACCATAAGTATTAAAGGTACAAAAATGACTGTTGTATTACTACGACTGGGAATTACCCCAAAGTGTTGGGTTAGTTTGTGCATGGCGCTCTCGAGACCACCACTGGCTTCCCTGATTATGGCAATATTATTTATTTTTATAACATTTAACTTAGAATTAATGTGATTGATATAATGATCTGGTTTTCTGAAATAAGATTCTTAACATCACGCCTGTACCTTCTCCCTGAAGCGGTTATCAGAGGTGAGATAGTAAGGTACTAGGAATCTAAAGCTATTTTTAACCAGTTGTTTATTAGGGGGTTAGCCTTTAACTAGGCACAAATTCAGATTCCGGTCTGATACTGCGAAATTCTTTCTGGAAAAAGACAAAATAAACCGAACCCAGTATCTTTCGTTCGGCAGTCGCGCTACCGGTCACTAGGCATAGAGGCAGTCGAGGCGGTTTTTTAAATAAGTTATATTAAATTATCACTTTGTTTTGTAGGTACAGACGCCAAGCACATCAAACTACTACAATCTCTCAAATTTCTTTAATGGATTGTCAACTTTATCACTAAAGCATAAGGTTCAAAGTTGATTGGGAAAAATTTACAGTTTCGGGTAGGTTGACCTGCTGGCGTCTGTACCTATTTCTAATATGATCTAGAAACCTACGGCCAACTAGACAACTTAAAAAAAAAAAACTTTAATTTCGGAAGTAGCTTGTGGTTTTGTATTTTTATTTTTTGCCACCGACTTCCGAAAGTTATTTTTCGCATTGTACTGTTTTTTTGGATGTCAGTTGTAAGTTCTGGAAGTAATTTCTAGCTTTTTAGTGGGTCGGGTTGTAATTTATCTAAGTTACAATAGCCTAATGTCAACTGCTCATCATCTTTTACAAAACATTGCTTATCCCGATGCAGGGACGTTAATTGTTGATGAGTTCTTCTGGTACTTCACCATCAGCTCCACTTCTTCATATGCATTGTGACGAGCATAAATTGCTTGGCAACCGTATTAAAGTAATCGCAACCCGTGAAATACTTATTATTGAGCAGTTCCGGTGGCCATCTGTGGTCATCATCAGTTCCACTCACCAAATGGTGCTTTCCGAAAGCAACTGCACGAGTTACTATAAAAAATACCAAATCGCCATAGGTGTGTCTATAATATTTGAAGAGTTTCCTCGATTTCTCCAGGATCCCATCATCAGATCCTGACCTGACAATGGGACCATCTCGGAAGTATACCCTTTCAAACAAAAAAAAAATTTTGCAAATCCGTTTATATATTATGACGGAGTTATGCCCGAACATACCTACATAAAAAAAATGATTAACATCCGAATTGATAAACTCCTCCTTTTTTAGAAGACGGTTAACAAATAACATAAATTTTGTTCCACAGGGCACAAGTCTCCCCTTACTCTTCCAATTCTCTTGATGTTTTGCCTTCTCCAGCCAACAAGACAACTATTACAACAATAACTTTATCACACCAATAACGAAACATCTCCGAATAAGACAGAGATTTACGACGTCAGAAAATATGAGTTAACTTTCATAAGTCCATACGGCGCGGGGTCTGACATTTGATACATTTATCACGTACGATTCAGTAAAAGGGTAGGTACCTACATGGTTACGTGACCAGCGAGACGGCGCGACCTCCACCAGAATTGGGAAAAGCACTCGTGATAGTACGTGACAGAGTTTTGCGTGCTTAAAATAACTTCCCTGTATCAGAAGGTGGATAGCAAATTAAAGGGCTTGAGGAAAGAACGGGTTAACTAATGGTTCAAACAAATTTTTTTAAACTAGTTTTGAACGCCCACGTGTAGTCGAGTGTTATAAATGTTATTTTTTCGTAAAGAAGATTTACTGGACGGAGGGGCGCGCAAATACATTCAAATCCTACTTCCTACTTTATTTTATATTATTATTGTTCCCTTATATACAAATAAAGTATATTTTAAATATTTGAATAAAAGAATATAAAAACATTTAAAAATAGTAACCCACCGGTATCGGGAACAGGGTCCAAGCTACCGGCGGTTAGGGCTCCAAAGAGAGGGGAACCTCCTAACAATGCGAGCCGTATCCAGGAGTACTGCTCTCTGAATCAAGCCCTTAATCCAGTTGCCCAACGAGAGCTTCCTTAGGTATTGGTTGAGGCTCTTGGCAATTAAGCCATTGGCTGATCGCTGAGTCCACATCCCACATGTCACAACCTCGAGAGCCAAGTCAAGATACTTAATTTGCTTATCTTTCTCGGCTATCTCGAGGTACCCGTCATGCGGGACCGTTAAGTCAATAATCATTGCGCGCCGCTCTCCTCGATCCACCACCACTATATCAGGCTTATGTGCAACAATAGTCCTGTCCGTGATGATGGATCGATCCTATTACTCCGTACAATGTGATATTTCCATTTTCGAGAACTGGGTCGGGCACATATCTGTAGTACGACACTTCCTATTCCACAAGGCTGTATTTTAGAGCAAGTTGCTGATGGATAATTCTGGCTACAAGGTTGTGTCTATGCAAGTACTCTTCGTTAGCCAGATGATAACACCCGGAGATAATGTGTCGGATTGATTCTCCCGGACGGTGGCATGCCCGACAGATGTCAACCGTGCCCCTTCACAATTTTATTAATCTCCGGTAATTGTTCGTCATCATAACTTCGTCCATAATTGCACAGACAAAACCTTCGGTTTCCCCAAAGAGGTCACCCAGGTAGCCAGGCTACGGACGCTAGTACATCGGGTCCATGTAGGGCCCGGAAGTAGCGTCCGTGAAGCTCCTTATTCTGCCATACCTCCTTGCGATCGTTAGTGTCAAGCACTACAGGCTTGCGCCAGCTCTCTTTAGCCAAGGAGAGCACATCTCGATGCATCCCCACGTCGGCTTCTAGGAAATATACCCTGAGACTGCATATCTCGCGATTTTGGAGGGTCTTAGCGTTTAAAAAGCCTCGTCCTCCACACTTTCGCGGGATATACAGTCTCATTACCGATGACCGTGACCGATATGCAGTTAGCAGCGTACGGACCCTCCTATCCAGGGCGTCGAGTTCAGTCCGAGTCCATTTGAGTACGCCGAAACAGTACATCAAAACCGGCATGACCCAACCGTTGAAGGCGTTACTTAATCACGCAAAAACGGCTGAACGGATTTGGATGAAATTTGGCACACACATAGGTTATATTAGGACACTTTCTATCCCGGTAGTACGTTTCCGTGGGATACCCGACCTCCATGCGGGCGAAGCCGTGGGTAAAAGCTATACTCCATAGGTTTAGGTAGTCAAATAAAGGTAAACAAATCGTAAAAAGGGTTTTTACAGATTAATTTAATTAATTGTACATTTTTACAATAGTTTCCTCTTGTATACTATGTTAAACTTTATCATTTATATTCTTAAACTACTCTTCGTAGATGTAACTGCTTGAGCACAATTTTTTTGTTAGATTTATAATAATCATTACCTATGTAACACTAATAGGGATGATGACTGGGACAAAAAAAAAACTATTTAGTCCGTCAGTCAGATAATAAAAAAATATTAGACGCGTATTTTTTGCTTTATCATATTAATAGAAAATGGTTTGGATAAAACGCATTAAAGTTGGGGAGTGGGGGCTCGCTACGTCACAAGTCAGTATAAAATCTACCGGCCAATGACGTCATGCCATATTTTAATTCGGTGTATTGCCGTAATCATTTGATTAAGTAAAAATAAAAAAAAAATGGGTGCCAATATTTTTTAATAATCAAAAACATTGGTAACATAAAAAAAAAATAAGGGCACGTTAAAAGCGTCCGTAATAAAAAAGAAAAAAAAAAAAATACCGTGGCAGCTAAGAGATGACGGCGCTCTTCGAACATGACGTATGGAACATTCGGGAAAATTCGGACAAAACTAAAACTGCCTAAATCCCATAAAATATGGGATTTTAATACAATAAGGAAATGGCAACGTTGTCGTGTCCTTTAGCTAGTTGTTAATAATAAAGTCAATATCATCGATGCGATGATCAAAAAGTGCTACCAAACTCGTTAGTGTGTCAAAACCATTCCCGTAAAAAACGTGCTACGCCGTAGTAAGTTTGCTACGGCTGCATGCTATGAATTATGTCGGTTATCGTAGACGCGTAGGCGCGTAGCACACGTAGTGTTTTTCTTTTTACGTAGGCCTGACTTGTAATCACTGCTTTTTGTACATAAAGTAGAAATGAAAAAAAAAACAGCTAATTAGCATTATTAAGTTTTTCCAACATGAGTATTGAACCTAGGTTCGTACATACTGTCGTTTGTCGCGCCGCGGTCCGTTTACTTTCACCTATGAGGCGTAAACAAAATATTATGTAGTTCATACATATTTTAAATATTGTTAACTCTACAAATTACAAAAATAATCCGAAAAATTGTGAGTCATTAATGTATTCAAATTGCAGTAGACTTTAGCTCTGCTATTATCATCCAGCAGCTTGAGAAATCTTCCTTCATTGTAAGCAAAAGAAAAGTCCGGTCTATAAAAGCTGGTTTTACTTCCAACACTCGTTTTCGTAAGAATAATATAAAGTGACTTACGAATTCATTAAAAACGATATCCCCTAAACTTTGTACAAATCCAGTTAAACATTTTTCTCTATTATCTGCAAAGAGGTTGTTTACGTTTACCCGGCTTTAAAATCCGCACGATGTCCATTGCAATTCATGTCAAGCGACGTGAATAAAAGCTGACAATATCTCAGAGAACTTTAGCAGACGTTCATTGGAATGCTCCGCAACGCGTACCGTATCTATACGAGAGAATAATCTCGTTTTCTGCGGCTTTTAACGAAAGCCCGATACGGAGTCGCAGAGCAAAACAAATAGCGGGTAGCTGTGCACATGCGCCGCGCGACACACGCACGCGCGTCCGCGCGGCGCGGTAGTCGCGCGCCGCCCGTCGCCGCGCGCACCCGTGCCAACCGTGTCTGCCGCGCTCCCACCACGCGCTAAATGGCGCCCAAACCGGGACCTCGCTCACGCGGGTAAGTCCGTTACATAATCACATTATTATATTTAAAAAAATATATTCGTCCTTGAGATGACAAGTGGTCCATGACGCAGCATCCGCGAGGATCTCCGAGGGCGTGGTAGGGCATCGACTGGGGAGGGGGCACGGAGTCGGCGTGTTGGCGATAGCGCGCCGCCTGATAAGGTTGCAGCCCTCCCTCTGTCAACAAACCCTTACATTATATAAAACATTGGACATTTATAAATGAGCGTAACACCGAGTGGTAGCGGAGAGTCATCTCGAAGACGTCTATCTATTGATTTTCGCTTCGTGTTCCGGAGACTCTGCGGCTGTTGCCTGAGACACAATTAGATATATATTGTCGCAGCCTCTTTAACATTCAGCTGCGGAACTGTCGCTCAAACACTGAACCAGGGTCTCTCGTGAGCCTGAGCCAAGATATGTTGTACTGACAATTAGATAGACACATCTTGTTGACATGTGGTAATCTTTGCGGTTAGACCCTGCTTCATTCCTTCATAAGCGAATTTGCTCCTAAGTAACTACATACTTATGTATCTTTAGTCGCCAATGCTGTTTTCTCAAATCAAGAAGAAAGTCTTTAAGATAGCTGCAGAGCTTGCTCTAGCCACTGCTGGAGAGAGAAGAGCCCAAGAAAGTCTGCAGAGCTTGCCTTTGCAGACTTTCTTGGGCTCTTACAAAAATATACATTTCTAATGCCTATTTATTCTTCGTTTTATTCATCGCAATCAAATTATATCTTTGCGTGCATATAATGCCGGTACACTTCCTTATATTAGGTATAGTTTCGTAGATATTCCTCCTAAATAGAGAGCTAAACTGTCCAACCGAGTAGGCATGAATAATATGCGACTGTGGCCAGTTTCGAGTGCGAAATT
Organism: Xanthia icteritia; assembly: GCA_949128155.2. Taxonomy (NCBI): domain Eukaryota; kingdom Metazoa; phylum Arthropoda; class Insecta; order Lepidoptera; family Noctuidae; genus Xanthia; species Xanthia icteritia. The sequence continues at coordinate 4,117,852 of OX421942.2, read as the reverse complement.
TTAAATACATAAGGGGTGCTCAATAAGACTAATATTTCATGGACCTATTTAGTTCATAAAAGTAGATAAGCTTTATATTTACGTATGTTTAACAATGTAACTTTTGGGCCGGAGGTTATGGGATCCAAGCACCAAGTTGCGGGTTCGAAACGTTTTATAACAGTCTGGAATTGCCAATACACAGTGAGCAAGTGAGTTCCTTCTGTATAAACCCTTCTCTAAGTATATGCCAGTCTTTGGCCTGTAGTGAAACACTTACGGGATAAGGTTATTTATTTTTTACTAACACTTGTCTTATAATAAGTAATTACTTTGAAAACCTCTCTACGGCCAGCCCAAACGCGCATGGACACCAAATATCTGTAAAGTACTCTTAACTCGTGTAATATCATCCCTGTTTCTTTCATCTCCTAAATCCAATAGACCGTATATTATAATATTTTACCCAATTTCAAAGTAATTAATTAAAAAAAACAACGAAGAATCTCATAAAATAACAAATTGAACATCACAAAGTACCCACCAGTTCCAAATTCAAATTCGAAAACAATTTGAGAATGTTTTGGTTTCATAAAGAAATTCTTGGCATTGTTTGTAGAAGTTATGTCTAATATTCGGAAAGCGACGACTTGTCTAGAGAAGTCGACGAGCTATTTCCAAGAGCTATGTCGAAGGTAGCACACGCTTTAAGGTAAGCTTAGCGAAGGAATTCGGAACGTCTAGTGTAGTGCAATGTTGGATAATTTACAAAGGCATTTTGGTATTCTGAACTATCAGTTTTAAACATATTTCTTGTACCTTATAATCTATGAGATTCGTAGAAGAAGACTTCGTCTGTGCAAAGCATGTGTTAGGTATGCGATGTGTTTTAATGAAATGTACTTTGTCAATGCTATGCTTTCATAAAATAATGTTCTCTATATTAGCTTCGATAGATTAAAATCTCCATGACTTCTCTCAGTTAAGCATGATTTGTTTTACACAAAAAAGTCAATGCAAAAAGACAATCCACCGTCCCCAATTTTTCACATTCCCAAGAGTAAAAGCGAAACCAAAAAATAGCGTCCTGTTCAATATATATAGCCCAATAGCCCCAAAGGTTAATCACTGAATAGATATTCGTGGCCCCGTGTGGCCACAATGTGGCCATGTTATCAAGGCCGGTCCCGCGAGGACACTAGGCGGCGATTTCTTCTCCATTTATATGATAATTCGCGGCCAACGCCGGGGAGCGGGCCTTGTCTCCGGATATTAAGTGGACTGGGGCTCGAACAAACGGCATTGGCTAAGATATCTCGGAAATGTTGTAGGTACCTTCGTATATTATGGTTTATGAGAGCCGATTGCGGTGATATGAATCGAATTTTCGGTGGTTCAAAGTGTTACATTTTTAATTACGGTGGTAGATAAATAACATTATTGAACACATGGCAAAAGGACAAATCGGTATTGAAACTGACGCATACAGTAGCTGAATGTGGATGAAACAACAGCATTCGCAAAAATCCTAGCACGTGGCTTTCTGCAGCTTTTGATAATCTACTTGCTCCACGGAGTGCTGTAAGATAAACTTAAAACTTTAACTAAATAACATTTGCCAGAAAAATAAAAAAAACAAAGGGCTGTTCCATTAATATGAACTCAGGAAATCTTCGAAAAGTTAATGGGAAATCGAAAGGCTCTCCCCATAATTGCTTTCGTAATGTTCCGTCAACCGTCACCTTTTCGGCAAGATACTCAAAAACCGTTCAAATTACTTTTATATTAATCCTGACGTCGCTTCTTCCAAATATTACAAACTCGTTTTTCATACTAAAAACTTGAAAACCTTCCGGAATCACATCTAAGTTTGTCATCTCGATTCTCCGAGGAGTTTAAAAATGTCGTGTCTGTTTTAGATGAGGTATGTCTCCTTACATAAACAGCCCACTAATGTGGGTTCATTAGAGGGCTGTTTATGTAAGGATACATAAACAGGACACAGGCCTCCACCACGCGGGCCCAGTACGGGTTGGCAGATACCACATGTCTTCGAATTTTTGTGTTCTAGGACATGCCGGTTTCCACACGATGTTTTCCTTCACCGTTTTAAGAGCAGTGGTGATGAAATAATTTACACAAAGCAAAGTGCCTGTTTAGGATCGAACCCAAGACCTACAACTCGTAAGTTGGCCGTTACCACTGGGCCACCACTGCTCCTGTGCTATATAAATGATAATTGTCATTTTATTTTGATTTACTATTATGAATATAAGTTTTTCTCTCGTTTTGTGCTCAACTCAAAACCGTTGATAAGTTTTCCCGACAGGAATCTTAGGAGCATATTGAGACAATGATGATGGTGATGATCAATCAATAGTCTATCGCAGTCCACTGGTGTACTCGTGCGCCTTTACATTCTCTATACTCTTGCGCCTCTACCAAGTTGTGCCCAACACGCTGTTTATTCCGCATACAGTTTTTCTCCATTTTAATGGTCGTCGGTGCGTCTTGCCGGGTGTTGATAGATACAAATACTTACCAATAAACCGGGTGCCATCCAATAGAAATATAGAGAACCTGAGCTTTTGACCCGCGGCATCGCCCGCGTGTAGGTCGGAAATTATCCCACGGGAACATACTATCTGGATAACAATTATTTTATGTCCTAACCCAGGTTATGGTCTACCCATGTGCCAAATTTCATCCAAATCCCTTCAGCCGTTTTAGCGTGAAAGCGTAGCAAACAAACAAACTCACTTTCGCATTTATAATATTATTATATATATTAAAAATTAACTTTAGGAATTTTAAGAGGTGCTTTATACCATTGAACTGAATAGCTTTTACTATGGGACAAAATATGAAATTGCGAAAAAAAAACAGCCGTTCCATGGTAAAGTAAAAGTTAAGTTAAAGGTAATACTTAGGTACTGTTCTAAGCTGTATGGGACAGATGATTTTATCTTGCGATTTCAAAGTTGGTCCCATAGTAACAGTTATTCAGTTTGATGAACCGCTTAAAGTTTCTAAAGTAATTTTTTTAACACCATATACCTATAGTTAGGGTTAGTTTAAAAGGAAATTAAACACTATCGTTGGAGATTCTTCCTACGATATGATATGTAACGATATAGCTACGTACGAAGAGGACAGTAAAAATACACTCAATTACTTAGTGGCATGGTTTAATGAAAATAATTTACCTACTACTTAATCTTCAGAAGACAAAATTAATACAATTTTGTCACAAAATTGCACCTAGAAAACTAAATAATATCAACTATAGTGCAATATCTATAGAAGAAGTAAGTAGTGCAAAATGTTTAAGCTTAACGATAGATAATAAACTCACGAAAGGTCATACGGATAACATATTTTATTTTTTAAGCAAATCAGCATATATGCTCTTTTTAAACTTTAAAATGTGGTGTTGACCACTTTTGACAATTTAACCGTAAACGTAATACCGTTCCGCCTATCATGGTTTCGTAGCATCTGTCTGAATACGCTATGGACTATGGAATCATATTCTGGGGGAAACTCAACGAAGAGACCTATGATATTTAGAACACAGAAACTGTACTTTCGAGCTATGTGCGCTCTGAGAACAAGAAATAACTGTGTACCGATGTTTAAATCTCTGAAAATATTAACAGTTCCATCATGTATTCTAGAACTAGCAACATTTGTAAAAAAAATGCAATGCTACTTAAAAAACTGTCTCAAATACGTAGCTCTTATACCTGCTCAATTCAAAAACGTTTTATGCGCCAGGAAACGTAAGACAGCTCTAATGCGCAAAAGATTGCTGGGAATAGCGCCCAGAATATATAACAAGTTACCTGACTCCTTGAAACAACTAAGGATCGCGAGCTTTAAGAAAAACATATCACTTTTTCTAATGCATAAATGTTATTACACTGTAGATGAATTTCTTAATATGAATTGAATACGGTTAAGTCAGGAACTAAACTAAATAATATGATTGTACTACGGTTAAACTCGTACATACATACCCATAGGTTTATAGCGTTTCGTTCGGTGTGTACCGCCCAAGAAGCAACGATAAGGGGCGCCACATTTCACGGGGCTCGTGAATTTTACTACGATAACGTGTCGGCCGTAGAACTTGCGCATGTAAGATACGACACACGTCTCCTGTTTCACAGTATTCTGCCTACATTCTTTCTACTACACATTTAAAGCCTTGAACTACGAATAATGTATTGTAGACGTAAAAAACTCAACTGAGAATGTGCTTAATATCTTTCACATACCATTCGAAGAATTTTCTGTTAAAATGTTTTAAAGAGAAATAAGAACGAGTATTTCTCTGTTTCCATAAACGATTAAAGAATAGCTCAACAATTTCCTTTAACGTTATTTACACAGATATTGTGGAGATTATAAGTACATGTATTATTGTATTATTCATGCTAAAACATACGTCTATATGCAAACGCGTTTGTTTACTCGCATAAATTGCAAAGAATTATTTGAAATTTTAATAACATGGCGTCGTCGGTCGGACATTTTGGATCGTAACCGGCGGGGAGAGGGGAGTGCAAGCTAAAATTTTAAACACAACACGAAGATTAGATACCCGGGGAAATTGCAGCTGTAAATTGTATCCGAAAGGCCTTGAGTTTACAAGGTGTAATGAGGACTAACGTAGCGTTTTTGGCGCAGTCCCACAGATAATCGAACTGAATAGGTATCTTTGTGTGCGCTGTCAAGTTAGACATTTGGAATCGGTTCGCTTTTTTATTAGTTCATTGATCTGTGTTTTTTTAAAGTTTTTAAAACTATTTGGCAGATGGATTGGGGTGTATGAGGCGGCATTTCTAATGCTTCTGAAGATATAGCTGTCTAGCATCTAGCATGCTGCATTTTTGTTGTAAATTGTGTAGCGTATTTGACCCGTTCAAATTGCTGATAAACGTTGAACTACGAAGGCAAACATGTATCAGAACCAAAACAAAGACACAGCTGTATTTACTTAAATTCAGAAAAGCGACTCTCTAGCCAAACGCTTTAAGATTATTACCTAGAAAATACTGCAGCATCCCGTAAAAATATCCTCCAACAAGTTTAAGCGACGAAGCTAAATATTTCCAGGAAACGAACTGCGAATTGCCCCATATATCAAGTCGGGTTGCACACGTTGTAACATAGATAAACCACGATCACACTTAGTGGGTCGTGTCTGCGGGCTGATATAGGATCACCCCATAGTTTCCCATGAGTCTCGTAAACCTGAGAAAAGGCTTATAGTGTGTGTAGGTAGGTAGTTTAATGCGGTAGTAGTCCACATGTGTGCTGAAAGTTTAAAAGCGTTGTCCTCGGCAGATCTGAAATATTAAGATTGATCTTGTTGTACATATTTAAAAAAACAATGCTCTGGCTAGATTTAAATGGTTTTAAAACTCCCTTCACCTTCCTTTTGTAAATATTTTAAGGCCGTATTTCTACGCGATTTTAGACTCTAGTCAAGTGGTAGAGGCGCCGTGATTGACTAAATAAATTTATATAGATTTCTATTGTAACTAATATATGTTCACCTTAATAGTTATAAATAAGGCTTAGCTAAACAATAACCTCAAAAATAGAAACTTGGCTTTAAAACAGAATAAGTAGTGCTTAGTTTTCTGGGGCTAAAACCTAAAATGGGGCTACAGAGGTAATTGAACTAAATAGAGGTTCGATTTTTGCTGCAAGCCGCCAGTGCATATTATTTATTCAGATTGTAGAGACGGTATCGTTCCGTTCGTTAGTTGTTTTAAATAATTTAAGATTCAGATGTTGATACCAGTTCAGTGCAGTTCAGCTTATTGCATCGATTCTTCTTTTTTTATAAAAAGGAACTAAAATATCGCTAAAATTGGGCCAGTTACAGGCCTGGCACCGGCTTCACAACTGTGCCTACTAGCCTATATTTATCCTTGTGTCCAAAAAGTGGTCTCAAATGACATGATATCCGTAACATAATCAGCCTATAATGTTGCCACTGCTGGGAGTCAGGCCTGTGAGAGGCAGCGGGCCGTAATCCACGATGCGGGTCTAATGCGGGTTTGTAACCATGACACTACAATAATTTCACTTTTCTAAGTAACATTCTCAAAGTGATCGTACTTTTCACTTAAATCTGTTCTTCAAGAAGTTCGTAATGTGACCGTGGATCTCAAATACTGTAAGGACATCAATGGATGCGTTGGCGGAACAGCCAAACTTCACAACTTTTGATTTATGTCGGTCTTCCATCGGCGTCACGTCAATAATTCAGACCACCTCAATGTTTGCGCGGTCCATCTCAACAGCGGTGCAAAATTTACACAAATACAGGTAAGAGAAAATAAAGATTTTTATGAGGATACCCGGGTAGTCAATACCACTAAAACGTGTCTAATTATCTACAAATTGAAAGACGAAAGTATAATTTGTTCTCTGTATCACATAGAGATGATTCCTATATTATATCTAGGGAACATTTCCTGGCCAGTAAGCTGGAAATAACACAAGGGCAGTATGTTAAAAGAGAATAAAAAGATGCATCCGGCAAGATGTTGTCTCCGTTGATAAAATGGTTGCTGAGAGAGGGAATTTAGGAAGACCGAGAACATGGTGGGTCTGACAATGTTAAATACTTTGGAAAGAACTTAAAAAAAAGAGTGGTGCCAAAAAAAATACTGGCGTAATAGACACGAGGTATTTTAATTTTATTTATTGGGGACAAAAAAATTGGGTGCACAAAATTCTTAAACTATAGTAAAATGTACCATTGTCCACGTATCTATTAATAAAATATTCAAAGAAGTGAAGGACTATGATTTAAGTGTACATACAAAGGTTAAAGACTATCAGTGATAGCTTAATTTATCTAATTTACTTTATATTAAGCAAACCGGGTTATTTCCGACTTTTCCGGCGAAGTTTCAAAATTTTCTTTGATATAAACGTTGTCTAGAATTTTTTTTTTTTTATTTTTTTTTTTTTTTTTTTTTTAAATTCAACGTTGCCTCACACTAGGAATTTCTCCTGTGTCGTGGGTGCGTTTACAAACATTTAAACTCACATACACAAACAGCCGGACCCGGAACAACTAATTGTAGGTCATACAAATATTTGTTCCGTGCGGGAATCGAACCCGCGACACGCAGCGCAGCAGTCAATCGCTTAACCACTGCGCCAACCGTGCCGTCAATTATGAATACAATAACAAAAAAAATCTGCCATATCGGTCGAGCTATTCTCTAGTGATGATCTTTCATAAATGCGGCAATAGATTTTTATTTATAGATAGAATTTTTTTATGTAGGTACTCAAAATAAATTAAACGTTGAATTCATGCAAGCCTACTTTTTGTTAGTTATAAACTATTTTTGCGCCAAATTTCATCCAGCTCCTATTAGTGGGATAATACTAATGATTGTAATGAATTCATGCAAGCCAGTTAGGTCACTCAGAAATTGTGCACAACGTGTCGTGAACAGAATATCTTGAATATCTACAGAATATGTCTTGTATGACGATAACTTTTATTGCAACATCCGATTTTAATAAAACAAAGCCTATATTCTATTCTAAATTAATCTCTATTTACCTGTGTTTAGTTTCTTGCCCATTCTTTTCCATACGAAAACTAACTTTTGGAAGGGGCGACTAGAATTAAAAAAAACTTTTTTTGTTAATTTTGTCGTTAAAAAGTGCCTTTTTTGTGCCTAATTGAAATAAATTATTTGACTTTGACTTTAACTGTGAAAACTACATGAAAATCTACTCAGTAGTTCCGGAGATGTGCGCGAACAAACAAACAGACACCGGATTCTACTGTTTTATTATATGTATAGGTTATCTACAAGACTTTTTCTTTTTGTGGTTTATACATAGGTAGTGAATATGTCAAGTTCAATAAAATGAGTGTCATATCTCTCAGTATAAACCATGTCTCAGCATAGTACGGATAATAATATTTATTTATTTATTTATTTATTTATTTATTTATTTATTTATTTATTTATTTATTTATTTATTTATTTATTTATTTATTTATTTATTTATTTATTTATTTATTTATTTATTTATTTATTTATTTATTTATTTATTTGTTTATTTACTTTTACTATCACTACTTACATTTGTTTTTACAGGTAGGAACCCAATACAACAATGTAGTCACAATTTTCACACAGAGACGTTACACAAAAACCGATTAAACACCACCACCAACAAAAATGAAGTCTTTTTAAACTGTCCTATTTTGACTGACAGGGTCCAAATTTATATCTCTGTTAATATGGATAATCAATTAACAAGTCCCAAGTAACGAGTCCGAGTACTGACACTAGTTAAACAGAGGACAATATGTTAATGTATGTTATATGATTAGGTACAAACCACATTCACTTGGTTTTTATTGAGCCACAGAATACTGAACAGTAAGGAAGCCGCGACTCTAAAATTAAAAACCGACCAAGTGCGTGTCGGACGAAGCACAATGAAGGGTTCCGTAGTTGGGATGAATTTATCCCAAAAACAAAATAAACTTCATCATTTCAGCTGAAAAACGTCCACTGCTGGACATAGGCCTCCCCCAAGCATCGCCTCTTCGACCGATTCTGTGCCTCCCGCATCCAGCGGATTCCTGCGGCCTTTATAAGGTCATCGGTCCATCTTGTGGGAGGCTTTCCAACGCTACGTCTTCCGGTACGCGGTCGCCACTCCAGAACCTTTCGGCCCCATCGGCCGTCTGTTCTGCGAGCAATGTGCCCTGCCCATTGCCACTTAAGTTTGGCAATTCTTCTAAAACTTAACTTAGTGGTTGAGAAACATGTTCTCCCATACATCGATATATGTCACGGTCAATTCTCCAATCGCAAAAAAAAACTTTTTTATATGATAAAACTACAAATTATCAATTTTCGGACTTTTATGTTTACTTGTGTTGTGACCTTGCTTCCTGCCATTTCATGATTCTAGGTCAACGGGAAGTACCCTGTAGGTTTTGATTTATTTGCGAGTATCAAAATATGTCACATTAATGGCCGTATTTTTTATTGCGTTGACTTAGAAGCATGATTTTAGTGCTCCAAGGGAACATAGATCTACGTATTTGATAAACATTTTAACTTGATACCTCCACGCGTTTTTTCCTTTTGAGGTACGGAACCCTAACAATGAAGCCCGTTTAATCAGGACTTAATCAATCAATCAGACAATCTTATTGACTTCAAAAGGGAAGGAGAGGAAATAACTCCTATTATGATACTTTTGTAACGCGGCTTGTAAGGCTTTACAGTTGTCGCAAGGGCTGACGTGATCACTTGCAGTGGGGTCTACGCGTATATTTGATATTAGTAGCTTTAAAAATATTCTACTGTAATTGAAATCAGTACCTAGGATATTTTAAACGATACTAAATAGTGTACCTACCGGTACCGGAGTAGATATGATAACTAAAAATTATTATTTGTCAGTAGGTAGATTATTAAAAAATATTGGACACGTATTTTTTATTGTTTTACGTAACCAAAAGATTACGGCGATACATTGAGTTAAAATTTGCCATGACGTCACGAGTATGTAGATTTTATATTTACTTGTGACGTAGTGATCCCCTCTCCCCAACTTTAATGCGTTTTACTAAGTTATTTTTTATTAATATGATAAAGCAAAAAATACGTGTCTATTTTTTTATTAACTGACCGACGTACTAAATAGAATTTCTTTTATTAGGGAAACGAACGAACGGTTAAAAAACGATGCTCGTCAATTTTTTCCCTTATTCCAGAACAAATGGAATTGGTATCGTATAGTTTTCTGTCCACAGGTATCTTTAGATATCATATTGTGTCAGTACTCATACTCATCTTGTTATTACAGAATTCCACATTTGTAACTGTAAAATCCATCGCATCTCCTTCCAAATTACATTTCTCAAGTACCTATGTATCTATATTCCTTAGGTATTTAGGTAAGATAAGTCCTTTATTTATTGTTAAAGACCCTTTTATTGTTCTTCTGAAATGAAAGTCGATTTGCAATCGCGAACACCGCAAATTGGTCCTCTTATCTCAACCGTAAGTTGGTTCTTTAACTGCGAAGGAACATAATGTACAGGTAGAAGGCAATTGGAACGGTTACGGAATCCGTTTCTGTTTTGTTTTTTCCCGCACACTAAAGGAAAATGCTTTTGGTTCAAGTGTTGTGTTGGGTTTTTAAGTAAATAATGTGTGTTCTGCACATCTTGCCATTGTACGCTTTTATAATTTCTAACGTGGCGATATTATGGGAAGGAAAATTTATGGAAATATATGAAGACGCTTTTAAATTTCCGTCCACGATGATGTTATAACGTGCACGTATTTCCATATGGACGTGGACGTACACGATATTATTGTCACGTTAGAAATTATAAAAGCGTAGAATGGCAAGATGTGCAGAACACACATTATTTACTTAAAAACCCAACACAACACTTGAACCAAAAGCATTTTCCTCTATATTATAAAAGCGCATATTGGGTTGCTTTTGAATGCATAAGCAGTCACATAACGATTATATGTTCCGGAATAAAGTCGAGTTACTTGTTTCCTAAAAATACTAAATACTGTTACATCTCCTGACTTCCATGAGAAGTGCAGCAGGATGTTTCAACCAATTCTTTTTGTTGTTTTTGATTCTCTTTTGTATTTTCTCGTCTGTTTCGAAAGTCACATTTATGGTTGCGTTTACAATGCACATTGTCTCGTAGAAGCTTACAATGCTCAACCACTACGTCAATTAAACTGTTATTTCGCTCTTATTTAGCCTAGATGACCATTAAAAGGCAATGCTAAGATCAGTTTTATTGAAACAGCATCATCAACTATACATCATCATATTCTTCAGTCCAGCACAGATTACTGTGACGTGTGAGCGATGTGCCGAAGAGGGTAACCGGCGCCGTCGGTGGCAGAATTAATGATACTCCTGCAACGGCCGGCCGAGGGGAATAGAGTGAAAAATGCTTCAACGATTTCCTTATTGGATAACTAATGAAGTTAGTTTGGTATTATTCGCGGAAATGATGCATGATTTGCTGACTGAATGGCTGGGGTTTCAATAATAACGTTGGAAAGCTAATAATTGGAAATTCATCTTTGCAGTTTATGTATTTAAACTTCCGTGTCTGACTGACAAACAACACACGAGCTAAGCTACGAAAGATATAATAAGACCTCTGATTTTGCGTGGTAGAAGTACGCATGTAGCAAGGATTTTTATAACTCAACCCCTAAAGTAGTCTAAATGAGGGTTTGTATACAATGTGTAACTGAATTAATGCACATTATGAAAGTATTTTTGTTCAGAATCGTTTACTGAATCGATTTCTATCATTTTTAATAAACGTAATTTTTTATCCGAAAAATAATTAAAACCACGTGAATTACAGTCACGTTCATTGTACAGTCAAAACAAACCAAAATGGACTAAGTACCAACACGCTAGACGTAACGTGAACACAATTTTCTCCTACAATCAGTATAGGTCATTTAATAAATAAACAATGTAACAAAAACTGCCAAAATAATAAAAATTAAGTGTATTATGATTCTAATTGGGGTGTTTGGTGATATGCGTTAACTCCGGGACATGTTGTATAAAGAAATAGCTAGTTGTATGCAAATGTACCAATACAAGTAATAAGGCTAATTTTATTATATTTGTAACAAAAACTGCCTCGTTGTGTGTCATGTTATGTTATGTAACAAAGTTATCAAACATGTTAAAAACCGGGTGAAAACGATTCTTGTAACGTATCGAACTTCCATCAGATTTCTAATTCTACACATACTTACCACTTCTCATCACCAACGGTAAGTGGATTGATGAGTTAACAACAACTAAAACACCAACATAGTTTGTTACTCTGAAATGTTGACCATGTCCATTTCCAGTATAAGCTGACCTCGCATTGTACGGAAATCCTATAAAATGCGAGATCAGCGTAAACTGGAAATGTATAGCTTGATGTGTAGCCCTGTGTACAAACATTGAGTAGGTACTCGAAGCCTCGGAGGTACTCCAGCCGAGGTGTGGGTTGCATACGTAACGTGGCACTTCTAACTTTGTAGCTAAATACCTCAGCACGAGTGCCGACTTCAATTAGTACGCGAATTAGAATAGAGAAATTTCAAGCGACTGATTAAAATGGTAATTTGACTCTTACGTTGTAAAATATATGATTGATTTTCTAATGTGTTTTGCCAACTTTGAATTTTGAAGGCAGAGTTTATGCATTTATTAAGTGGGTTTGAGTCTCTGGGTGTTATTTGAGGATTTTGTTATTAGCTGTTGACATAATCGGGTATCAAAACTAAAATGAAAAGTTGATAATTTATGCAAACTTATTCATTTATTAAATAATTATAAATGCATTCCTCTAGCTATGCATTGTAAATTTTGTTATGTACAGCGTAAGATAAGCTTTGCCGATGTCGGTAAAGTCAACAAACTTTTTACGCATGCTCAGCTAAGAAAAAATTCTGCGGCAGCGCAGCTACCTCACTCTTTTGCATTGGGCGATCGAGTCGTAAGCCGTGCTATGCGATTATCACCTTAAAGGTGAGCATGCGGAAGATAACTTGATTGTACATGACTGTCATGAAAAAAAAAATGTTTGGTTATCGGATTGGATCGGTTGGTTTTCCAAAGTCGAATTTAGGTCATAGAGTTTTGATACAAGAAATGTTGTGTAGAATTCATTCACCCTAAGCAATTCACTTTATCTGTAGTATGTAGGGCAGCAATAGATTCCTTAGCTTCTTCTGTCATCTTTACTGCATTAGATGAACAATCCGTTTCATCCTGAATACTGTCCTCAAACGATCTTGCACCTCAAGCTATAACTTATTCGAATGTCCACCAAACACCATCGCCAGAGCAAATACAACGGCGATTATACCAATGCATGCTATTGCAAAAGCTACTTTATGCCACTTTTGTATTTGTAATCTGTTATCGTCATTGGTGAAATACTTTGAGATTTGTTCTAGCTGGTCCAACACACACATTTTTAAGCCTTTTATTTAGCCTATAAATATTTGCTTTTTTACTGTGAACTGACAATAGTTTTGTCTGAAGGGAAGCCAACTTGAATGTTGAAGTTGTGCACGGTCCACGGCTCACATTGAACAATTGTGTATTGTTTTTGGTCCGATGTTGAGTTAGAGCAAAATATACATGTGTAGTATTCAGTTCATTCCTTTTTTCATTTGGTGACGTCGACACTTCATACCCAAGTGCCCTTAAAGACAGATTGAATGCTGAATGCTTCGATCACCAAGCTTGCTTTATTGCAATTCCAGAATCCAGATCAAAAACTTACATAAACCTTTTTCTGATGTTTCTCGTCAACTAAACAGTGGTGTCAAAAGTTGTCTCGGAAACTACGTATGTAATTGATAATGGTTTCGATTCTGAAACTTCGTGCTTTCGAAAGTGGGGCCTAAATCTCAAAGCAAATTATAAGTGAATGAACAAACTGAAGTCTACCTGAACTGGAATTGGAACACAGAGACAATCAGAGCAGTGCTCATTCATACCCCACAAGAGAATTATTCGCATACACGTTGATGGTTGTTCGTGTATTAGTTCAGGCATTCATGTTTGTTGACGATTCTCGCGTAGTCTTGTTTGGAGACAGTATAGTTGTTGGTGTAGATTTATTTGAACTAATTATATTCTTGTTCAGTTGTTTATGAAATATAAAATAATATTATATGGTATTTGTTTGTTTTTAAGTTTGTATGTAGGGGGTAATCTCCGGAACTACTAGTCGGATTTGAAAAAATCTTTTTGTTTTGGATAGCCTAACTTTTGGAGAGGCTATGTAAAATCACGCTACGACCCTTAGGAGCCGAACAAAAAGAGGAAAAGTCAGAAAGAACGCTAAGCGAACACGAAGTTATAACGCGGGCGATGTGATGCGACGCGGTGGGTCGGGGGCCGAAACTTCGCGCGGACGAAGTCGCGGGGAGAAGTTAGTATTAATATAATATACCGATGTATATAATATAATATACCGATGTATATAATATAATATACCGATGTATATAATATAATATACCGATGTATATAATATAATATACCGATGTATATAATATAATATACCGATGTATATAATATAATATACCGATGTATATAATATAATATACCGATGTATATAATATCCGATGACAACAGGCATGGGATGGGCTGACACTACAGAACACCACGTACTCTGATGTTTCATACTTCTTTTCGAGTTCATGGACGAAACAGTTACGACTCATGTACCTCATGTACTTGTTATTTTGTATTCCTTGTAAAGATGGCCACGACCACGACCAGTGATCGCAGCGACCACGTATACTATAGAAACCAATAAGAATCGCGCACTAGGTTGCAATGGCCAATTAGCCGCAGACCGGGCCACAGATCAAGGACCACGATTGGCCGGAGTCGTGGCCATGTAGTGCGCGAGATCTCTTAAAGTAGGTATATATAAATATTTACCGCGCTCCGCAAGTCGTGTCGGTAACTCGTGTCATGCTCTCAACAACTTCTTTCATTTGTGATCTCCGCGATTGCTGTAGCAAAGCGCGTGTCGTTTGAGCGTGTAGGTCGTGGCCACGGGGTTAGGCAGCAGTCTGAAGAGCGCATGTATGGCTGGAATTGCCCATCGTAGTTGCACCCCTCTGACATGAGGAAGAGACTGAGAATAAGTCACGTAATAGATTCTCAGCTATGAGACGTTTTTATCAGTATTTCTATGTGGCTTTATCTTCCTTTACTTCTACGATAAAACGAGAAAAAGATAGCAATACATAAAGGTGTCTTACAATATATCGAACAACCGTTCACCCCGCTTGTCACTGCCTTAAAAAGCGCATAAAAATATATGGGGACGTGTCTCCCTTAAAATATGTAGCTACTCATCGATGTAACGATGCCAAAGTCATAGTATAAATAAGTAGCAGTATTATGTCTTCATAGAATACGGCCGAAACGACGCGCTTCGAAATCTCAGTGTATATCAGTACGCAACGGTATCGAATGCGCGGCAGTTACGCAAGGACGCGGAAGGGATATCTACCGAGCGGCCGTATGTAATTATTTTAAGGTCACTGCCGAGATTTAATACTGTTACTTTATTATACTGTGCCGAAGTTTACTCTACGCAGTTGCGAATAACTTTATGTTCTCCTCCGAGCCGCTAGGGGTCGCTATGTGAAATAAACTCGATAAAGGCTCCGCGGTTCGTTGGGTGACCCAATTTAGAAGGTCGACTTTCATCCTCTTCCGGTCGGAGTTGGTGATTTTCGATTAAGGAGCTTTCGCAGGGTAAGTTTTTCTTTAGTGTCAGTACTTATTGCGTAAGTTGGAAGTCTATTGGTCTTTGGGTTCTGCAGCGACTGTTTTTAGATAGGTGGGGGCTTCTTGTACTTAATTACTGAAAGGTTCAGATTACACTGCCGCTAAATATTATATCCGTGATAGGTGATTAGTAAACTTTAGTAAGTATAACCATAATCAACCTATAATGTACCCACTGCTGCGATATAGGCCTGCTCTCTTCGAGAGGGAGTGGGCTGTGATCAACCACGCGAGTCCAGTGCGGGTTGGTAGATGTCACATGTGATGGAGATTCACTCGACACTACGTAGCAGTAGAGTGACCGTGTCTTGATAGCACTTAATGGGGCACTAAATCTTCACTTATGTACATTACTTTACTTAACATTTAAAATTACTATATCCTTCATACTCGTCTACGTATTAAGTTTAAATTCAGTGTAACCCCAAATCGGGGTTCTTCCGTACCAGAATTTTCTATATCACCGCCGCTGCGAGGGCTGTGGCTGGACAACCCTTCGAGCTGCCCTAACTGCCGTTGGAGGACCGGACCACCTTCTTGGCTGCCACCAGTCACCTACGTGTCGGGAACTACCAGGATAGTGGTTTTCTTTAGGCGGGCTAGAAATTTACACGCGCTCGATATCGAGAACTCACGCCAGCTTACTGCTGGAGTCTAATCAATTCCTTTTTTATTTATTATGTAACCTGTACCCTTAATTTTGTTTTATTTAATTTACCAGCCCTAGCAGGGACGTTACATGTCCTCGAATTCTTGGTCCTAGCCTCCTAGGACATACCCGTACTCACATCATTATTTTCCTTCATTGTTTTGAGAGCAGTGGTGATGAAATTATTTACTCAAAATAAAGCCTGGGTTCGAACCTACAACTCGTGAGTCCGCTACCAATAGGCCACCACTACTCACAGTAAACTTAGCGCACTTCGAAAATTATATTTTTAGTTGACTGTCCCGCTATTGTAGCACTGTATTAATATTATGTAACAAGTATATACAAATTAGGATTATATCCAAGATAAGAATGCTTGGAAACATGCTGGTCCTGCTCCATAGGATAATCTAGAATCTAGACAAAATCAAACTGGTTGCTAATTCAATTGTATTTTTTTTTAAATATATTACATTGATTTTACATTCTGTGATTACTGCTTCACACACTGACTTATTAATTGTAAAATTTTAGGAAAATCGTCTACTTTTGCAATGTTTGTAAATACACACATCAACACGGTCTAGGGATATTTTTAAAAAAGCGAATTACTATCAATGTGTTAATTATTTATATGACATGTATATATTTAAAAGATACGTTATTTAATATTCTACCATTTTTTAATAATGGTTAAGGTACTTCGATTAAAATTTCAGGATTTTATGGAAAAAAAATGAAACATAGACGGAAACCGTATATGAATTAACTTTTAATTTATGAGTAAAAACTGAAAAAAATAGAAAAATCGTTTAATTTATGTTTATAAACTTGAAGTTAGTAGTCTGAGAAAGCACCCATGATGTTCATAACACATCGGCAACGATTCGGCATGCTCAGAACAAGGTTGTCAATGTCTTGCTGCGGAATATTGTCCCATGTCCTTCTGAGGTGCGCAAAAAGTTGATCTTCTGTAGCCAGATTTTCAGGAACTTCCTTCAGAGCTCTTCTTTGCAGCATATCCCACGCATGCTTAATGGGATTTAGATCTGGCGATTGAGCAGGCCAGTCTAAGGCCCTAACATTGTGTGTATGTAACCAAGCTGCTACCGTTCTCGCCGTGTGTGCCCGGGCATTGTCGTGCATGAGCAGGAAATCTTGCCCCATTTGTGTTCTGTGGGGCAAGATTACGGGCCCCAGCACCTGTTGGACGTATCGTTCTGCCGTCATATTGCCCTGCACCCAAACGAGATCCGTCCGTCCTCCAAGACGAATTCCTGCCCAAACCATAATTGTTCCTCCTTGGTATGGGTGAACTTCCTGAGGGTTCTGAAGACGGCTCCATCGTCCAGGAACTCGCCAAACACGCGTCCTTCGTGAATCTGGATGGAAGCCGAACCTGGATTCATCCGTGAACAGCACATTGGACCATTGCTCACGGCCCCAGTCCACGTGGTTCCGAACCCATTCTAATCGTCGTCCACGATTGCCTCTCCGTAAAGGTGGGACTCGGAGTGGTCTACGAGAGCGTAGATTGCTTTCATGCAGTCGCCTTCTTACAGTTTGGTCACTCACAAGCACTTGGTGTTCCACTCGCAGCCTTTGGACCAATTGAGTCGCCGTTGCATTTGGTTGAGCTCGCGCAGTAATTTGCAAAAATTGATCTTGTCTGGGGGTAGTGATGCGACTTGGCCCCCGGTGCCTCTCCGCTACTTCACCTGTGGCACGATAGCGTGTCCACAATCTTGAAATTACATTTTGGTGGGTCCCTATGGCCTCAGCAACATTACGCTGAACAGACCCAGCTTCCAGCATTCCCACAGCTCGTAACATCTCCGCCCTCGTCAAATGTTGGCGTTGCATGGCTACAATACCTCAATTTTAACTTTATCTTTCGTTTAAAAATGAAAAAAAACTGTAACTAAACGTAATTTGTATTGTTTTCTAAATTTCGCACAAATGAAAATTCCCTCTCCTACACATCAAGACATTTTTATGCCACCGAAACAAAAGAATTTTCAAAAATTTGAATTTGGAATTAGTCTGAGATAAATTACAAACAAATCGGTGTATGAAAGATTACAATGCGTCCAGTACTTTTCGAGTTATTTAATTGAGTATGAAATATCCCTAGACCGTGTTGATGTGTGTATGTGAGCACCAAGTATCTATCACATAAATAATTTATCTGTTGATGATTCATTTTTAATTATTATTTTTTTTTACCTATTGTGGTATAGTAATTTTATTCTACGTGCATCGTCCTCACATATAATTGTATAACTAATATATACTTGTACAAAATATTGTAAAAAAATTTAAAAGAATAACGGTGGAGTTTCTTGCCCATTCTTCTCCATGCGAAAACTACCTTTTGGAAGGGGCGACTGGAATCAATTTTTTTTTTTTGTAAATTTTGACGTTCCAAAGTGCCTTATAAGGATGCTATTTGAAATAAATGATTTGAATTTGACTTATTATTTATTATTATTAGCCTGTGGTGTAGGCTGCAGGGCAAAGGCCTCTCTTTCTCCTTTCCTCTCTGTCTTGAGCTGTATCTACTGCTTATTTTATTTTAGCCAACACAACTATAAAGTTTCAAAAACCTACAACTCAAACTACAAAAAATACAGACATTTTTTGATGCAACAGTTTTCCTTTGCGAAGGCCCCACAACCGCTGAAAAGTGCTCGAAACATTGGGAGACGAGAAAAGTTAAATGAAATACCGACATAATTTTTTCAGTAGTTTTATTTAATTCACTTGAATTCACTTTTATGCTTCCGCGCTCTGGGTGCTCTTTCATCTCAAATGAACGAAGAGGAGTTCCTTGGTTTTATTTTGAGACTAGCTTTATTATGTGGCTTCTCTTTCGTGGTCTGTTTGATTGAAATAAAAAGAGTATCCTACGTTTTTTTTATTCTCACAGTAAAAGTTTCTCTTGTTTATTATTGAATTGTAGTTTTTATCTGCTGCGAATAAACAGAGCCCTGAATTATAATGTTACGCATGTTTCCACGCCAGTCAAAAGTAATTAAAACAGGATTCGTTAAAAACTCATCATTTTAATAAATTGTCATTATTTTTTGGATGCTCCTAAAATTTAATTATTAGCTTTTAGCAGATGGACCACTAAAAGCTAATAATTAAATTATCTCATTTAAAAGGATTGTCAGAATAAATTAGGCAAGCACAACAAAAAATAGAAAAAATAATAATAATTATATATTTTTTTTACACTAATACATACGTCAATGGTTTGAATATACCAACGATGTCTCACGTTGATAGAAATCAGAAGATAAATTATCTCAAAGGAACACATTGACAATAGTCGAAAAAAAACAGTCAAGCGCGAGTTGAACTCGCGTCGAGAGGGTTCCGAACGATGAATATATCTACCATGTTTTTTTAAATCAGACTCTAAGTTTGTGGTAACGAAAACAAGAATATACTTTACATTTAGTCGATTTTTTTTCGAACATACATGCCAATTGCAAATGTAAGTTTGTACGCGCAATATTGAGAGTACCATGTTATTATAAGGGCATTCTTTAGGTCTTTTTATAGGTTTTTCTGTAATCTATAGGGTAAAGAACTATTTTTTTGTATTTTTTAAAATTGTTATTTTTTTAAAATGTTTTGCTGCTAAGTTACAAAGATAAGCGAATGGTTTTTCATCTATTTTCTTAAATAATTAAAAACAATCTATTTTAAAATTATAAAAAATGATACCCTTACAGTCCCAAGAAGTCCCTTCATTTCCAAAACTTGGGGGGGGGGGGGGATTTGAAAAATATATTCAAAATTCAATTATTTACGTTACACGTCTGTGTTTGGGTCACAGAAATTGTTTATGTGTACCAAATTTCAACTTAATCGGTCGAGTCGATTCCGAGCAAATTGGCTGTGACAGACGAACAGAAACGAGTGATCCTATAAGGGTTCCGTTTTTTGATGAAATGAATGTACGTATGTAATGATGTACGGAAATCTAATAAAACGTACCTGACGCAGTGGAGCGGGTGCGAGCGCATGGAAAGAAAGAAAGAAAAATAGGTTTATTTGTCACAGAAACACGTGCATACAAAAAACAACAATATAAACAACAGAAATATTCGGCAGCTGCACGTCATGACTGTGACAAGAAGGCTTCCACTCAGCATAATTCTGTGCTATGAGGGACCCACAGCACAGCGCTGATTTTCAGTGGTCACCCGAAAAATACGTACGGACATGGGTTGCATTTTCGCGCAATTCGCGGCATCCGATTGTCTATATCCTAGAATCTAACATAGCTAGGAAATATGAACCATTGCAATAAGACTCAAAAAGTTGATTTCCTTTAGTGATAAACGATTTTTATTTCTTAAGTAGCTTTGAACAAACACTTTTTTACACGCCACAAATAAATTATGTTTTAAAACTAGACGAGTCGGTATTTCCTATCCGACTAGTCTGAGAAGAAAGACCGAAACAAACTCAGAGGGCACAGTTTCTTATCAAGTCCAGACATAATCTTAGTCAAATCAATCTCAAACTCAAACTTAAAGCATTTATTTCAATTAAACCATTTACAGGCACTTTTGAATTGTCAAGAAGTCGGTCAGTCAGAAATATGAAGCTAGTTGCCCATTCCAAAGCGTAGTAGGTACCTATGGAGAAGAACGGGCAAGAAACTCCACGGACACTCTTTTAAATCAAAAAATTGTTACAAAATATTGGTTACATCATTAATGTTGAAATTATACATGTGAGAACAATGTAGAAAGACGTGCACGTTAAAAGCGTCCGTAATAAAAATATAAAAAAAACAAAGAACAATTCAAAAATTAAAATAAGCTATGGCAGCTAAGAGATGACCAGTCCCTACTGACGGCGCCCGTTCACGAACATGACGCATGGATTAGCACCATTCAGCTCAACCATTTTGAAGGGAGCTAAATGATCCAACACATGCGCCACCGTCAGCGAGACATTAGAGTGAGCATGACATACATAGCCGCCAGGGCACATTCAAGTCAATGAAATCCTGTGAGGACCACGTAGATTAGCGTCTGATATGGTCTTTTGAGGAAAGAACCACACAGATTTGATTCTTTAAACCTTTGCAAAACGCGGTGCGCTTCTATGTGTTTCGTTACAGCTGTGATAGGGATGGTGACTGGGAACAATAAGAAAACTATTTAATCCGTCAGTCAGATAATAAAAAAATATTAGACACGTATTTTTTGCTTTATCATGTTAATAAGAAATGGTTTAGATAAAACGCATTAAAGTTGGGGAGTGGGGGCTCGCTACGTCACAAGTCAGTATAAAATCTACAGGAGAGTGACGTCATGCCACATTTTAACTCAATGTATTGCCGTAATCTATTGATTACGTAAAATAAAAAATACGTGTCCAATATTTTTTTAAAATCTTACAGAAGGACAAAAAAATTTAGTCAACATCACTATTGCGAGAACTTTCTTGAGATCCTATCCTACTGCACCACAGATATTAGTATTTATTTATTTAATACTTCAAGCACACAAATGTACAGAGGCGAATTTAATGCCATAGGTATTTTCTACCAGTCAACCTTTGGGTGATGCAGAGACAAACAGTGGTAGGTGTAATAGCGAGAATCGAGGATATTTTTATATAATGATATACATAAATACCTATTAATATATACCTATTAACAACTAAAAATATAATAAATACACCTAATTATATATAAATATAAGCACGAATAAGACAAACAATGGGAAAACAATACGACGATACTGCCAGCTTCTTGCGAATGTGCTCGCGAACTTTAATTCTAAAAGATAATCGGTTGGTCGCCATCCTGATTTCCTGAGGGAGCGCATTCCACAGAGGGATAGACTGAATGAAGAAGGAAGAATGAATGAAGTCTGTGCGGTGAGTGGGACATTGAGGAAGACGATTGTGAGATGAACGTGGATTTCTAATGTGGCACAAATATACTGAAAGTGGGGGGCCAGATACTAGGGGAACTAGGGGAAGAGGGAGCGTTAAGAAATGAAAACAAGGCGGTCAGTGCCCTTTGCTCTCTGTGCTGTACCTTAGAAGCGACCGATGCGCAGAGTCATGATCATATTTACGCAGATTGAAGACGAATCGAATGCGGTTATTGAGAAGACGGTCAAGTCTGTCAAGGAGATCTGCATTTAGGTCATAGTAGCAGACATTACCATAATCGATGACAGGGAAGATTAAGGACTGCACAAGCATTGTCTTCGTACTCGATGGTAATAAATTTTTCAATCGGTATAGAGCCCGCAGCGTTCCAGTAACCTTCCGGTTTACCCCAGCGTCTCGACTCGAGTATTTCTGTGTACTTCGCCATATTTCTTGCAACGCGTACCACTCGAACAAAAGGGAACATTATCTTCCTGCCCTTCATTAACAGGAAGGAA
Source organism: Xanthia icteritia (assembly GCA_949128155.2). Lineage (NCBI taxonomy): Eukaryota > Metazoa > Arthropoda > Insecta > Lepidoptera > Noctuidae > Xanthia > Xanthia icteritia. Next base: position 4,095,397 of record OX421942.2, on the reverse strand, counting down.
CAAAATATTGAATTCTCAATTTAGAATACCGTAATGCATAAAGAAGCAACCTGCAGTAAACATCAACAGCAAATTTTAATTGCTCCAGATCTAACTAAAACTGTCAAAAAGTCTAATCACACAATATAACTTGCAGTGAGGATATACCGCATAATATTCAACAACATATACATATAGCCTATATGTAGGTGGGCCTAAGGCGCGGGCCACACAGAAGGGACGTGGACAGGAGTCCGACGCGGCGTCCCTTTCACGCACGTAGCTTCATTATTCTTTTAACGCGATCTGGCACAAAACTGTATACTATTGCCGTGTCTGCGTCCCGTTCTTGTCTCACGTCCCTTCTGTGTGTTCTGCGCCTAATCTAGCAGCATCCCTCTTTTCACGTTGAAAACGAAACAAAACACCCGCCAATAAAGTCTATTTGCTTTAATATAAACGTTTTTATCCAATATTTCCGTGCTTCCACTGAAGCGTTTCCCCTTTAATTTTGCATGAGTGTTTTATTGGAGCAAATAGGGTCTCACGTTCTCCCCCCTCTCCCCTACGTTGTTTTATGGGTACATTTTTAAGGTACTTCGATATAGGTAGGCGATAAGGAAACGTATGGCGCTTTAGAGTTATGACCGAGGGATGTCTCTTGTTCGAGATGTTCATCTGTTTTTTATTCATTGGTTCTTGTGAGGACTTTTTGGAATTTTGGATGGTATAGACGAAACTTCCATCAAGAGAAAGGAATTATTGGTTTTTGTTAGATGTGTTTTATTCCAGTGGAGACAAATGGGTAATAAGTGTAGTACAAATATATGAAGTTTGTAGAAACAAAGGAAAGTTGTATTGGTCGCGCGGGCCGGACGCTTGATTGGGTAGAAGGTTGAGACTAACACATTTTTGAGCAGGTCAAAATCATGTAAATTAATGAGCCAGTAGGTTCAATAACCTGGCCCAATAACCTGGGTTCAAAGCTTTGTAGCAATAGCTACCGGGCAAAATGTTATTAAAAATACTCTTTCTTAAAGTAACTTGTTCAAACAATGCAGGGTGCTATTTCTAAAATATAACCCACATTTATTCGAGTCTTGTTAGACAAGAGAATTTGGCGATGCATCCAAATAATACATTCGGCAAATAAATTGTGACTGCTACGCGAATACGTAGCTCGTAGCCGGGAGCTACGACGCTACGTGCTACGCTACGCAAAGAGCGTAGACCGTATTGATGTCGTTATGAGCAAAGGAAACCAATAAAGCCTTTATATCGTTGGGTGATATTTTTGTATACCTTTTTGGGTCCTGAGTTTGTTTCGGTCTTTCTTCTCAGAGTGGTCGGATAGGAAATAGCGAACTCATCTAGTTATAAAACATTATTTATTTTTGACGTGTAGTATTTTTTCTCACCAATTTATGGAAATACATATAATTTATCATTTGTATGTGTAATTTTGTATGAAAATATTTTTACCTATCATTGTCATATAAATGAGGATGTAAAAAAAAAAACCTTGAAATATACCTACACTGTTATTTTAGATATGCTCGGCTTTTTTTTAATGTAAGCCGACCAGGGTTTGCCTGAAAAGGAGGACTATTATGTTTATGATTCTCGCTTATTTGTTAATCAAGTATCATGACAATAATACTGAGCGAATGTATGTATTGACCATATATCTAAAGTGGTCGAGTGACCTGTTTTAGAGCAAAAAGCAATCTTGTGATACAAAGTTTAAGAGTGATTTCTCTTCCAGGTGATCTATGGTGGGCGGACGGCCGCGTCGCAAACACACATGCTGACGATATGGCAAGTAATTTTTTTTTCTTAAATTCTGAAAACTTCTGAATCTAAACATTTGTTTTTCTACTAAAAGTCTGTGTCGCTAAATAATTATGCTGATAAGTACGTATTTATGTAGCTGAATACGTACGAATATATATTTAACTAGCTGTTTGTGTTACTGCCAAGCAAGGGTCCTGGGTTCGATTCCTCAGTCAGACAAAGCGTAATTAATGTATCCATTACAAATTTATTAGAAGTAGACATAATTCTGGATTAGCCTTACACGGGACTTAAGCATGACTAGCGAAATGTTGGTGTACTAAACACCTCTGTTTAACCTTTCGTTTTAAACGGATATGAAATTATGTACTACACTGTATCACCATAGTAAAATCATGAAAATTTGCAAAAATTAACTTTTCCCTTGCCTCAAGCAAAATGCTCAATTTCCCTTTACTAGCGCCATCTAGTCGTTTAGCTCGGTATTACGGACTCAGTTGGCTGGCTGTTCAAAGCATTTCTAAACACAGAGCCACCCTTAAGCACTTAGTTTCAGCGCCTCCAACTAGATGGCGCTACATGTGGCAGTTTACTTTGAGTTTCGTACACGGTCCTGCGCTTTTCATGTGGTATGGTTCTACTATTCTGCAGTTTAGTTAAATAATGAATAGTTTTTTTTTATTAAATATACAAAATACATTTGATAGCTGACAGTCTAACATTTTCATATCCACACGCGTATCGCGCGAATATTAATGTAATTATATTATTTATAGGGTACAGTATGGCCGCGGCATATTGGCTCAACTCGCTCGGATGCCTGTCGCTGTCGCTGCTATGTCTCTTCGCAACTACTCTTCAAGTCACAAGCGGTAAGCTCATTTAGTATCTATATATAACTCGAGTTATTTACACAGGAAAAACAAGATAAACTCGACCGATAACGACTTCGACAGTCGAGGTGACCATTTATTATGTGGCGTTAATTAGCCTGTATCAAAATATGAACAAAAATGTTATCAGTTAGAAATATTGATGGAATCAGTAAAGACAATTACAACTACTCTAAGGCAGAACGCCCTGATGAAGGTAGCTGGGTCAGTTGCTGGTCTAACAATTAACTGCTATATGCTGAACGACATTCATAAGAAACATTTATGGAAATTACCAGACAAGTCAGAGTTTGGTAGTGTAGAAGTTAATACTTCTACACTTCTTCTTCTTTTCGTGTGGTTAGTGACTTAGTGAGGTGTCAGAGTTTTTAAAGCCGCCCATGGGCCTCTGACTTGGCTTCACATGCCGTCGAGGAATATCTCTGAGGCATACCTACCTACAGGTTTCCTCACGATGTTTTCCTTCACCGTTTTTCAAGCAAGTGATAATTATAAAATACGCACATGAATTCGAAAAGTCAGAAGTGCGTGTTTTGGGTTCGAACTCGAGACCTATGACTTGGCAGTCCGACGGTCTCACCTCTAGGCTATCACTTCTACACTATTGAGCCCTGACTTGTCTGGTAATTTCCATAAATATTGGGTCCACTTACCGTGGTGTACCGAATGAGAGACAATAGGACCGTAAGTGGACCCTATTGCTTCTCATTCGGTGCATTGTGCGTGGTGTTTCTGGCTAACATAGCCCAGTTCCGCCCAGAAGTACGGAAGGTTCCTATGGACTCCACAGGCTTCGCGGAGCGACCAAATATTTGTTCTCGTTTGGAAGCCATGGCCTCGTATTCCAGGATGTCATGGGGAGCTGATTCCTCGACGGTATAAAGCAACCTCTGCAGAGTGGACTGTCTGTGGCGCCTACATTACTATTTGGGCCAAGAAGGGACCATAAATATGCCAAAGAATACGCAAAAAATTCAGTTAACTAGTGGCATTTTTTTCTAAATCAAATAAAAAAAATAAAAAAAACAAATCTAGCACTGTACTATATATACTTATCAGTATACCATAATGATGCCATCACAACTGTGCTATTTATTTAATTTGAACTAATTTTGACTTCATACCTATTCATGTGAAATGTCACATTAATGAACTAATACGTGACAGCTGGCTAATTAGGATATATATTACATATGACATTTATTTTATATTAGCGTAATACCTACTATGATCGCAAATAAAATTAAAGCACTACAGGGTTTTTCGGGGTCATATTCATATTTATTTATTGCATTCCATATTGTAAAACGATGTTAAAAAATGCTTAAAGCTGGGTAAAAAGGACCCTATGAGGGCATAGCAACAGGATGCAATTAAAATGAAATGAATGAATTTAATTTAATTTAATTTATTATGATGTAATAATTTAACAACAATGCATTGTAATATTGTTATGGGTTGCCTGAAAAATAAACGATAATAATAATAAAATGAAAAAAATACAAAAAACTAAATTTAAACTATTACATCTATAAAAATCTAGGTATTTAAATTAATTAAACAATATAATAAGGACAGGTTTTGGGGTTAGGGGTTGTCTGTATTGAAAATAACTACATATTTGACTCTGAAAAGTAGTTTGTTGGTAGAATAGTGATGAAAGACCTTCCTTTGACTTGCTTAAGTTGTCGATAAGAGCGAGAATCGGTATTAAAATATACTGAAAACATGGTTTCCTAAAATTAAGTACAAAGTAACTTATTGCGCTTTATGTAAAGGTAAGTCGAAATTAATTAAAAGAAGGCACGTTCAAAGCACGAGCTCGAAACAAAATTGATCCTGACAACAGGCTGAAACGTTAATATAAAGAAGATTAATAAAATAACAAAGTATGCTCCTGTACTTGCGTATAGCCCGAGCTGGTTAGCCTTCATGAGGTAGATAGAGTTTACGGTTTATTTATTGAATACCTTAAGCACACAAATGTACAGAGGCGGACTTAATGCCATAGGAATTTTCTACCAGGCAACACTCACCTTCACCTTCATCTTTTACCTTCTTCCTTTTCAATCGATAAAAAAAAAGTGACCTCTGTGGACTGGTTCTGCATTTTACAAAAGATTTGTGTGAAGTTTAACAAAATTATTTTTGCTTAGGATTAATACTTGGCATCTCATAATTGGACCCATTTTCGCAAACAAGAACCAACCCACAAAAAAATATATAAATCTGATATTCCTAGATAGGCTACAGTATCCCACGATAGGTTAACAAGTATTCATTCATTAATATACTATGTATGCACATTCTCTTTACAAAAGTCTCTTTTTCTCGAAACCAACCTGCTCCTCCTGTGGGTTGGTTCTTGTTCGCAAAACTGGGTTCAATTATGTGTGTGGTGCATCCACAGCTCACACACATAATTATTCGGCGTTATTTATACCCTCTTTCAGGGAGCAGAGTGGTTATTACCGAACAAAACAATACAGGAACATTACAAGATTATTTATATGCGTGTGTTGTGCTCAACAATACCTCGAAATAATAAGATTTTAGGGACTTTCTTACCCCCTCTTCATTAATTGTGTTACCATCTACATGACAGCATAGAGGAGGAAAAATGTTAAGTGTTTTTTTTTTGACGCTCCTAATCATCTCGTTACCAAATGCAAGAGAAATTAGAAATATCTTATAAATATATATTCCAAATAGAAATAGTATTTATGGTTGCTAACTTGCTATATGTTTTCCTTTCCGAAAATAACAGGATAAAGTATGTATAATATCCCTAAACTGTACTCTGAACCTATTAAAATCATGTATCCCCAAGTCGCTTCAAGGATAGAAAATCCCGTTACAGCCTTCTCGTGCCATAGATATCCTCGTTGGGCTTAGAGGGTATTGAGAAATATACACTCATCCCTTTCTAACATATGGTGAAATGCTACCCGTCCCTTTCTTCAGGCGTAGGGAAGCGATCAATAAGGATTCGGATTCTAAATTCGAATAAGATACCGTTGGGCGAGAGGACATTTTAGTAATGATGTTCAGCCGGTTAGAAAGTGTTTAATTATATCGTATCGTAGCAATTTAGTTAGTTAAGGCAAGACAGACGAGAACTTAATAGAGTCTTGTTAAAGAACTCTAAAGACCAAAGCATGTTTTTTTTTTCACGGTATCTTCTATGTCTTGAACATTATAAACACAATAATTTGTATAGGTACCTAATTTATTCAAATGATTGTTGAAATCCTCTAAAACGAGAGATTGTTACGTGACTACAAACTCGACAATCATAGTAAGAGCCTTTCTTTCAATTAACTTCAGTTTCAAAGAGTCTCGATGCAAATCTCGGCGTCCATTGTTTACGCGTGCTATTCTTGCATTTTTTCTCTTGAATTTCTTCATTTCTGGAGGCAAAGTCATTAGCATAATTACGTCGGCTCTCATAAACACGCCTCTAAAACATTTCGTCGCCGTTTGAACGAATTTTTAAAGGGCAAAGGAAGAATGAAGGTGGAATTCAGTCTCGTATCTTTTGTTTGAAGTACGGGCGCATTCTTAAATCTTAGAGATTTTAACTCAACCACCGCATAACTGGATATAAACTTCTTTGGACCGACAGAGAGTACTGAGTGTTCCACTTTCTTTTAATATAAAAATGTCTTCGTAAAGCAATCGTAAAACTGTCTAGTTCCTTTTTTAATTGCTATGAACGGTCGTATCTCTCAATTACCTTTACCTACACTGAAAGTAATAAAATCTTTTACGACTCAATTGTCAACACAATTGGTGTGAAGTGTTCGTGATAGAGATGTACCTCAGAGGGGCAAACACTAACGAGTAAATTAGAACGAATAGTCGATTGTTTTCGCGACTCGGTGGATGGGATCATTCGTCACTGCGGCGAAGTTGCGGTGACTTTTGAAATGGAATTTTCCTGTTTTCTTAACCGAAGCCTTTTTCCACTTAACGAGTGAGCTCGCTCTGAGTAACGAATTTACTCAGTATTATGTTGTCGAGTGGAGTCAGCAAATCATGTTTTAACACTCACCGGTTTTTTAAGTCTGTTTTCACATTGTTGTTAGAAATAATATGTTTATAACGTAAAAGGATTCTTACTGCTGCCTAGATATCAGTTGATCTTATCAAATGTACTTACTCAATACTTTTAGCATGACTTTGTTTACAATGCTGGCCGAAAATGAGTGTTATTTTGATAGAAAAAGCAACTACCTGTAAGTGCAATTAACCTAATTAATGGAAACGTAGGAGCCCAAAGAATAAAGTATCAAAATTCAAAAATTCAAAATTCAAAATATTTTTATTTCATATAAATCTACAAGGGCACTTATGAAACGTCAGAAGCTAGGTGCACGGTTCCAATTGGTTGTTTCCTATGGAGAAGAAACTCTACGGTTACTCTTTTAAAAATTATGGGCTTTTACAATATTTTCAAATAACAGTGTTATTAGGTATGGAAGGACAGTGTAGGTCTTTCAACAAGTACCAGGTACTTAACAGAATAACGATGGTCAACAAATCTACAGTCCACTAGCTACTACAGCGTTCTCACATTCACAAAATTGAAAAGAATCTATATAAAGATAAATAAATTAATAAAAATAAAAACGTATTTTAAACGAAATGACGTGATTGCTATTATCGAATTATTAAGGTCTTCAAAATTAAACTAAGATGGCAAAACTCATAAAAATTATTGTTATTGATTACAAAATCAATATTTCATTGAACAAACTCCTACGATCACATGTATTCATCGAATGAAGTAAAGTAAATACTTCCATGCATGTCATACGTCAAATATTAGGAATTCTACCCGAGTTCGAGCAAGATAAATCATATGCTGTTCTACCAACTTGTATTTACCGGAGAAGAAGTAGCTTCAGAACCATTTTAGACTTTATGACGTCAGGAGTAAGATGAAGTTGGTGTGTTTGGATAGTTTGTTGAGTGTAAAGTTATGTTTGCGAAGTTATAGCTAGAATATCAGAGTGTTCAGGAATAGATTCGCTTCAGGTCTCGTTCGAAGAGTTGTTACTCTCATTGAGATGCATTCCGGTGTTTAAGAGAATTTGACTGTATATGCAAACTGTTAGGTATGTTAAATAGTTCAAAAACATAGGCTTTTTAGTGCAATTTTTTAATTGAATAATATTCCTCTGAAAGCGTCAAATGAAAACATTCAATTAATTTTAATTAGACTAAAACATAAACATAATTGAACTCATTGTTATGGAAAGCATATGGAGAATAACTTGTCTATGCCTCTACCACAACAGAGCCTCGGCTCAGCCTCACACTCTCTACGTCGTAGACGATTGCTACGCCGCGACCGTAGCGTGTAGCACGTGCAAAGTTTTGTAACCGATGGAAATAAGAGGAGGTTAAAATAATAATATATTGTATAATACTTCTGATGCCAAAGTTAACTTTATCTAAGGATATGTTAGAGTTTGCTAAAGTAAAATAAAGACTTACCGTTGCATCCCTTTTATTTTGTGCCCTTAGGCCGCGTTCTAACCGAAAGACGCCCTCTGTCGGTGCAACAACGCATTTCGGTTCACCGAACAAAAAGTGACATATAACGCGACGATGGCCCGCGTCCTAAAAAAGCGAACGTCTGGTTAAGAAAAGTACACTTTTTAGCAAAATTTAAATGCAAAGTTAGAATTTGTTTATAAGGCTGCGTTTCCACTGAATCGGAGACGAGCGGAGCTGAGCGGATACCTGCAGGAGTCTCCGCTTCAGTGGAAACGCACCCTTATTCTGGAACAACTATTTGAAAACGGAAAGGAAATTCGAAGTTGCAATTTAATGAAGTGCTTACAAGTAAATGCGAACATAGTTTCAGTGTTTTAGTTAGCAATGTAGGAACAGTTGACTTCTATGCAAAGCTGTGCTGCTTTAAGTGTTGCGAGAGGTAAGACTTGTCTATTCCCAGCAAAGATGAAAACCTGAATAACTGATAGAACACTTATTGGAGGGGATGTTAACATTTTAGGAATATCGTATACTTATAGGTACACTGTTTGTAAATATGTGAGCACCGGGAATGTATCTATCACATAATTAATTTATCTGTCATTTTTCATTTTTAATTATTTTTATCTATCGTGGTATAGTAATTTTATTCTAGGTGCATCGTCTTCACATAAGTGCCTAATAGTATTTTTCTTTTAATAGACTTTTTACTTTGACTTTGCAATCTACTACTTATTTTGATACGGGTAATTATCCCTCTCTGGGCGGAGCGGGAGGGCGTGTCAGATTCTTACTGACTAAAACCCACCCGTGTTCCTTTAGTTGCCTGTATGTTGCCAGGAGTCACGGTATCCCTTTCGGACTTTCTATCGGCCATAGCGGTCCCCGTCAATTGTGCTGACATCTCTTTGAGGCGCGCGTGGAACAGAAAGCGCCGTCGAACCGGGACTGGTCCTTATCGGACGGTGAGCTACCCATTGCTCACCGTCCGCAAGCCCGCGCCTACGGTGGCCGAGAATCGGCCTGCGATTCCCGACGCCCAGGGCGTCTCCTGCGGCGGCTATGGGCGTGAGGGCGCGAAATTAGCCTCTCCCTCACGCGTTCTGCCTCCTTCTTCGCGAGCATTACTGCTTCGCAGAAGGAAGTGACGGCTTCCCATGCCCTCTTGCTCCATACCATGGCCTGGACCAGGGCCGGACGCGAGAGATCCCCGCCACCGATCGCCTCCACAAGGACACGGTGATGCTCTGCACAAGCCGGGCAGACCTCCACCGTATGCTCCACAGTGTCTTCCGGGCGATCCACACAATGGTGAATGTTGGGGTCGGCTTCCAGTCTAACCAGATGCAGCTGAATACCAGTATTTTACATGAAGCGTCCGCCCATCTGACCTCCATAGCCTCTAACCTACTTATTACTTTCTATTTCAACTATAAAAGGTTATGTTCATCTCCATTAAAGCTGCTGCAGGTTGTAATGGCTAGTATTTTAACAGCCAGACAGCTGCTACTGCTGCTAATTGCAAATCCGTATCCGTGCCTTTAGGAAAATAAAAGAAAGTAATTTATTTTTGTTTCGGCCCGTGAAGCAGCCCGTAGCAGCCCGTTCTGCAAAAGCCCTTCCTTTTTCTGCTTTTACTAACTAAAGAGATGATTTAAAATCTATGCTAAAAGCTTTTTAGAAACTTCTATAAGTACTTAGTAAGTTTTCTATTCGTTCTTTCTTTTTCGTGTGGTAAGTGACTAATCTGAGGCCAATTCTCATACTTAACACGTTCAGTGCCGGGAGCCCTCCTGGAGGGTTCACCTAGTCGCATACGGGATGCCGGGAGTCGTCACGGAGAGCTCATTGTAAATGTAGGTTTTTCTTAGCGAATACAGCATTATAAGCCGTGAAAATAAAATCTGATATACCTATATATTTAACAAAATTTATTAGAATATGCGTTAGTTTTAAAATCCAAGCATTTATTTTTCTCTGTTTCAAATTTTCAAATTTGCTTACAACTAAATGCGAACATAGTTTCAGTGTTTTAAAAATAATGAATTAGGTAATTACATTTTGTCATTATATCAAGACTTCTAATGTTAAATATTGTTAAGAATTTTATTGTCCTTCAATCACCATAAAGTGACAGCTCATGCCGCCTGTGGTACAGGTTTATCCTAGTACAGGCATCTAACATTATAATACCTTTGTAAATTATTTCAAGATTTTATGTTAATATTTTACGAATTTTAATACCAGCTGAATAAATATGTATTATTATTTACTATTACAGAGCACTACGTATTATAAAACAAAGTCCCCCGCCGCGTCTGTCCTAACGCGATAAACTCAAAAACTACCGAACGGATTTTCAAACGGTTTTCACCAATGGACGGAGTGGTTCATGGAGAAAGTTCAAAAGCATAATTCATAAAGGTTTTGTGTAAATTGGCTGAAATACGACGATAATTGTTGAAGATGTCAGAAAAAATCATGCCGACTGGGAGCTTAACAGACATGCCCGCGTAAACCAATAGTGTTATAAAAAATATTACGGAAATAATACCTTGTTTACTTGGATTAATACATAGTCAAACTCAAACTCAAACTCAAACTCAAAGCATTTATTTCAAATAAACCAATTACAGGCACTTTTGAATTGTCAAGGGGTCGGTCAGTCAGAAATATGAAGCTAGTCGCCCATTCCAAAGCGTAGTAGGTACCTATGGAGAAGAACGGGCAAGAAACTCCACGGACACTCTTTTAAAGCAAAATATGGTTTACATAATATTGGTTACATCATTCAAGTTGAAGTTATACATATGAGAACGATGCAAAACATTAAAAGCGTCCGTTAGAAATAAAAATATAAACCAATTCAAACATTAAATTAAATTAAAATCGCCGTGGCAGCTAAGAGATGACCAGTCTCTACTGACGGCGCCCGTTCACGAACATGACGCATGGATTAGCACCATTCAGCTCAACCATTTTGAAGGGAGCTAAATGATCCAACACACGCGCCACCGTCAGTGAGACATTAGAGTGAGCATGACATACTCTCAGCCGCCAGGGCACATTCAAGTCGATGAAAGACATACCCAGTACTTAAATGGTAGCTTTATAGTCGGTACATAGTACTCACACATGTGCTATGCAATTATATGTACAATGCTAAGAGATTGAATTTATACAATGCAAAGATAGTTTTTAAAATCTTCAGCAGCTCCAACGGTATTTTCAAATGCTAATCAATTAGTTTATGCTTGTGGAGCAGGACCAGCGTTGAGCCAAGCATTTTTGTCAGCGATGTAATCCCCAACTTATAATATGCTTGGCTGTAGTGTATAGTGTAGTGTACTTTTAACCCCGGTAGCACGTTCCTGTGGGATATTTTCCGACATCCACGCGGGCGATGCCGCAGGCAAAAGCTAGTGGTCTCATAATTCTGTTACTTTAATTACTAGCCATTACTTTGTCGTTACGTGTCATATTTATCTACATTAGTAATGTAACCCTATATTGTTTTGAAGACTGGTTTCCTTATTAATGTGCTCAAAATAAATCAAAACAAACAAGATGTTACATACTATTTGCACTCACCGTAAGGAAAATGTAGCTGTTGTCCAAAAAGCGTGCTTATTTTAAACCTGAAAAAAAAAAAAAAATATACTGTCACAGAAACACGTGCATATAATAAAAGACAAGCTAGCTCGAACACAAATATTATTATATAATAAGGCCGCTCATTGTATATTGTATTTTGTAGTTTATTATTTATTTTTTGTTATGTATTTTTGTGGTGTACAATAAAGTATATATAAATAAATAATAATTAAAAGGATACGGAACGAGAAGTTGGCAGGAAGTGACACTTCTTGTCACTGCTTCCACTCATCAGGAGGCTGTGCTATGGAGGACCCACAGCACAGCGCTGATTTTAAGAAAAAAAAAAAACATATTTAGCTAGGAAAAACTGAGCAGCATTTTCGTTGTTTATTAAATTTTGGGTAAAGTAACTAAATTGTTTCGTACCGGCACAACATCCTGAATGAATTTATTTGTTATTTGGGCTACATTTCCTCCGTAACATTTACCAGTTATTCTGGGTAAGGTTTTGAGGACCGGCTGTAAAGTAATTTCCTTTTTTTCCGACTGTATCTTAGATACAAATTCAGTATACAGGATGGATTTTTGTGATGGGGCAATAAAGGCAAGTACCTTAACCACTTTAGCTACAAGAAAGCGGACTTAGGAGGCTGTCCTTAACTTTTCGGGAAATTTTGATCTGTATTGATAGATTTTGAAAAAAATTACAGTCGTCAAGATTTTTTTTTGGCAATTTTCATAATTTTTTTTGATGCCAAACTGTCCTGTATCTTATAAGGATCCAAATATACTATAGGAGCAAATGTGAACTGAGGTTTGAGTGCTAAAAACAAAAAAAACTATACATTTCTTAGGAAAAGCGACGCAGCTGGCGTTGCTTTTCTTATGATGGAGAGGTTGGCCACTACAATGAAGACTCACCGAACAAAAAAAAACTTCTAATTTCGAGCGCATAATTGTCATAATGTATTTGCTTTGAAAACCAAAATCTAAAGAATTTGTTGCCTGTGATTTCTGGCATAATAAACATGACCTTAAAAAATTTAGAACGTTTAGACTTGTTAAAACCATTTTTTTAAATAATAACATAACATTAGGTTGTAAGTACCACATTTCAACAGTTATGTTTAAGTCCCATGTAATAGGGGGCGAGCCTATAGCCATCAACTGGGCACTAATCCAGACACCGGGCTGCTACTGAGAAATTTCAGATGGAAAACTCAATAACACGTTTTTAGCATGTTTTTCTTACGCTCGCCCTAGCGACGCACCATGTAGATCACACCTTAGATCCCTCCTTAAATCTCATCCTCATAAAACAAGCTACTATTCCTATTCCTTCTCTGTCCATGCAGTAAGGTTGTGGAACTCACTTCTGTCTAGCATTCGTGATTTAAAAACTGTTTCACAATTCAAATTTCGAGTAAAAGAGCATTACCTTTCCTCTCAACTGTGAGTATTTATATACCTATAGTATTTATGTTTATATATTTAAGTTCTATGTATTTATTTAAGTATATATTAATTTATTACTTTATACGTGTAGGTTTATTTCAATATTTTAGTTTAAGACTTCGCATATTTATATTTTTCTCTTCTTGTTCTCACACACTATTGTCTACATTTCTTTCTCATTTCTCCTATCGCAGGTCTGCTGGAAGAAATTTCTTAAGAAATAAGCAGTACCTTTGTACTCATAATTATGATTATGTCTTATCTGTATCTATTTTTCTGTGTGTACATAAATAATAAAATAAATAAATAAATAAATAACACTTTGCCGGACCAGGGAATCGAACCCAGGAGCTCATGCTCAGGTGTAGCGCTTGCGAACACTAGACCAATGAGGTTTTTAACAAGTCTAAATGTTCTAAATTATTTGAGATAATTTTTGACACAGAATGTCAGAAATCACAAATAACAAACTATCTAGTTTTTTTTTTCAAAACAAACAATTACGACGCTTATTCGTTGGAAATTCGAAGTATTATTTTTATTTTCGGCCATTCATCAATTTAGCGACCAGACTCATTCTTTATGAAATTTATGGGATAAGTTTTTTGCAATTTCTGAAGTTTCTAATACTCCGACCTCAGTTGGTCGGGTAAAGTGTTTTGATCCTTATAAGAAACATTGATTTTGTAGCAGACTGTACATTTTTGCAAAAATCTGTGAATGTAGTTAGATAAAAATTTCTCAGAAAGTTAAAGATTTTCCTAAAACAGTTCTCCTGTAGGTACAGCGGTTAAGGTACCCGCCCTTACTGCCCCATCTCAAAAATCCACGCGTATAATACGACGGTTGCATTTCTTTTTGCTATTTTAATGTCATAAGAAATAGAGACACAAGCTTAAAGTGTAGTGGGAATCCCAGGCCGATTCCCGGCCACCGTAGGCGTAGATCTGCGGACGGTGAGCAATGGGTAGCTCGCCGTCTGATAAGAACCAGACCCGGGTCGACGGCGCGTTGTATTCCACGCGCGCCTCAAAGAGATGTCAGCACAACTGACGGGGACCGTTGCCTGCCGGGGTCGGGAAAGTCCGAAAGGGATACGGTGCCCCCTAACAACATACAGGCAACTGAAGGAACACGGGTGGGTTTTAGTCAGTAAGAGTCTGACACGTCAAAATCCTCTTTCACAAAAAAACCAGCGTACGTACCTAACAAGGGTTAGTGACCTACCACAAAGTATCTTTAAAGCCGGTGTATATTAATGCCCGTGCCAAAAAATCCGCATGAATATTCTCGTACATTTTACCTTATATGCCTTTGCGTACGTACAAAATATATGGTACGGCCGCCACAGTTACGCGACTAAAAATTCACTTAATATTGCTGGTAAATGAACAAAAAACTTGTAACCTACGCCAAAAAAGCCTTGTCATTGTTGATATTACAAAAATAACAGCATAATTTGAATCAACTATAACCTATATCCTATACCTTCTTTCTTCCTACCTATTCTGAATTCGATTCCCGGGTCGGGCAAAGAGTTATTGGGTTTTGCTACTAGGAATTTCAGTAGCAGCCCGGAGTCTCGATTTGTGCCCGGTTGATGGCAATAGGCTCGCCCCCGTAAAGTATTTTTTTAAATTTATTTTTAAATTTTTGTGAATGTGAGGACTATGTGGATTTTTTAATTATTATTATTTTTTCTTTCTTATTTAGTTTTAATGATGGTCTGGCAGTTTGAGTAGTTTGTGAGGCCTACCCAAATGTCTTTTCTTTGGTATTGTTCGTCGAGTTGAGCTCCTTAAGTTCTGGGTTGAGCTCCACGATTACTGACAAATGCTTGCACTGACAGGACAGGTCCACTCAAATCTGTGTGGTTCTTTTCTCAAAAGACCATTTCAGACACTAATCTACATGGTCCTCATATGGCCTGACCAAGATTATGTCTGGACTTTAAAAGAGACTGTGACCTCTGAGTTTGTTTCGGCCTTTCTTCTCAGAGTAGTCAGATAGGAAACGCCGAACTCATCTAGCTAATTTTTTTTTTTTTTTTTAAGATGACGTGTAAAAGTGATTCCAATATCCTATTTACAGAATAAACAATTTCATTTCATTTCCCCTATTACATGGGACTTAAATATAACAGAGGAAATGTGGGTGTATTGAGGTACATAAGTACACCTCTGCCCAACCCTAAGGAGAAATAAGACGTGATGTTATTATGTTATAAGTATATAATTATTAAGTTTCAAGTTTTGTGAACCTACTTGAGGTTAAGCTATAGCTTCTGAATGCCAATTCCCGTAATTAAAAAAGTTCAAAATCTAGTCGCAAACGTATCTAGCTCAGCGACTATTAATGTCAAAAACTTGTTAAAATTATTGGTTAATTAGAAGTCTTTTTGACAGATTGAAACTGAGATTAGAATGCGTCTTTAAAAATACGGAATTTGCCCCTGTGGCCTGTGTTGCCACACATATCAGGGCCATGCCTTGGACGTGGACGGACCGTGCTCCGTCGGAGGTTCAAAAAAATATCGTTGTGTTAATTTTATATGAACTCGTTAACACACGTCCGTGTCCAGACCGGCGACGGAGCTTCAGTGCCTACCTTGTGTGTGCCACGGCCCTGTCACGTCCCGGGCACGGCTCTGATCTGTGTGGATAGACCTTTAATGTCACGAAGATAGACAGTAGCATCGTCCTTATCCCCTCACATCATTAATTCGCATTAAAGCGCTCGTAACAGTACTCCTTTTAGTGAAGATGATACACGCTTTCAGTGTTATTTCGTAAGCTGTTTGTAAACAAAATACGATACCCTTTTTACAAATATCGCTATCGTTCGTGTAATTGACACCTCCTATTTGAAAAGTAGGTACGTAATTGTATGTTGCTTACATTAAAAAAATATTTGCTATATAAATAACGTATCATTATATACAAATATCTAACGAAATATGGAAGGAAACCCACCTTCAAATTTACGTGATATTTACACAGAACCGTTTATTTTCCAAATAAAATTTATCTTCGGAGAACAGAGGCAGTTTTTCCTTATATTTTATGCTGAATCCGAGGGTATTACGAAGACAGGTTAAGTAAACAATGGCTCACATCCGCGTAATCAAAAAGTAACGTCGGCAGCTCGGGAGTAATCGTCAGGATATTACTCACTGGATGAAGACGCTGAAAAAGGTTCAGAATATTACTAGTTCACGGTTCGAATAATTTGCTTACTATTCTTACTATATTTAAAAAAAAATGTATTTTGTTTGGTTAGATGCCTTATGCCTTTGGGTGGGAAATTATCAACTTCTCCCGCTCTGGGCGGAGTGGGAGAAGTTGTGAGACTCTTACTGACTTAAACCCACCCGTGTTCCTCCAGTTGCCTGTGTGTAGCCTGGGGCCACGGTATCCCTTTCGGACTTTCCCGTGATTCTGGCAGCCATCGGCTCTAGCGGATCCTGTCAGTTGTGCTGACATCTGTTTGAGGCGCGCGTGGAACACAACATGCCGTCGACCCGGGCCTGGTCCTCATCGGGCGGCGAGCTACCCATTGCTCACCGTCCGCAAGCCCGCGCTTACGGTGGCCGGGAATTGGCCTGATATTCCCGACGCCCAGGGCGTCTCCTACGGGAACTAGGGGCGGTTAAGCTACGCTTGTCGCGTTCGGTCCGTGGATGGGTGATCATCTTTACATACCAAGACCCATTCCATGCCTCGGAAGGCACGTTAAGCCATAAGTCCCGGCTGTCATTTGTAGATCTTTGACAGTTGTTACATAAGGGTCGTCAGAAGCCTGACAACAGTCTTACTAAGGGGTATCGTGTTACCCAGTAACTGGGTTGTGGCGGTCAGATAGGTAGTCGCTTCATGTAAAATATCGGTATTCAGCTGCATCCGGTTTGACTGGAATCCGACACCAATATAGCTGGGAAAAGGCTAGGCAGATGATAATCTATGGGATGCAAGTGATCTCGACTTCTCATTTGTTCGGTATAAAACATATACATGTAAAACTACTTTACACTGTAGTGAATACAGTTTTACGGTTAATTAAAACTCAAGTAAGTTTCAAAATTATGTTATTTTAACACTGTTGTACCAGTGCTCTCCCGTGTCTCTAGGAAGAACTTTTATCACTTTCAAATTATACTTTCCCGATTGCCGCACTCGGTTCGCATCTGCATTCTTTCCACGTTACATCGGCAAAGATTTTCAAACCACAGATTATAAAATATACCTACGGACCAGGGCCGTAGCCAGACTGTGTAATCAGGCTCAGAAAAATCAGGGTAGGCTGAAAGCTGAAATGATATCCACTATTATATTGACCGTCTCGTTGGTCTAGTTATCGCAAGCGTTACTATTGAGCGTTAGGTTATGGGTTCGATTCCCCGGTCGGCCAAAGTGTTATTAGATTTTTCCATCTAGAATTTCTCAGTAGCAGCCTAGAGTCTGGTTTTGTACCCGGTTGATGGCAATAATCTCACCCCTATTTTTCTTTAGAACATTTCTATATCCTTAGCAAGCTCGCAGCCTCTACATTTTCCACGCGACCTCTGGCTACGGGCCTGCTACGGACATATTGCTGTAGGTACTCAGCATACGAAATGAGTGTTCATTAAAGGACCCCCACTAGTGATGATACTTTAGTAGATCCGACTCTCCCAGGGAAGTCAACCCCGCTACCGAACTAGTTGACTTCTTCTATTCTTCGCACTAAGGAATGAGCTGTTCTTTTGAGCAAGCTTTTTAGTTTAATCCGCCTCAATTACAAAATTTACATACGAGTGCGGAAATATATAAACATATCCTTCAAGCGTGCATCTTTTTCAAAAAGCCTGCATAAGTATACTTTAGATTATTTCTTTGTACAACTAAAAGCCATTGCGTCTGTATGCCCTGAGTGAGGGCTATGTGTGAAGTATCTGTATAGTGCCTAATCTGTTTGCGCTTCGGATAGCACGGCTCATCTCTAATCCTGGGTAAAAGCCGAATACGACGCCCGCAATTAATAAAACTGGGCTTTGCCGGGATTACAATTCTGTAAGTCCCGCGAATTCTGGCTTTTTTTGTAATATTTGTGGTCGATGATTTCCTTGGATATCTTTTCGATAATTTGTCTTATTTATTTGTCTTTAATAAAACGTTGCCCCACACTAGGAATTTCTCCTGTATCGTGGGTGCGTTTACAAACATTTATACTCACGTACACAAACAGCCAGACCCGGAACAACTACTTGCAGGTCATACAAATATTTGTTCCGTGCGGGAATCGAACCCGCGACACGCAGTGCAGCAGTCAATCGCTCAACCACTGCGCCAACCGTGCCGAAATATAGTTTCCATGAAACTAACTACCCACTCACCTACCACCTACCTACTACTTTCCTTGTGTTGTGTTGTAATGTCATAATCTTCATCTGCCTAGCTCTGCCTGCCTGCTATAACTATGTTCGGGTCGGCTTCCAGTTTAACCTGTTGCAGCGGAATACCAGTATTTTACATCGAGCGACTGCCTACCCGACCTCCACAATCAAGTGACAGGGTAACAGGGTTAATTTTTTTAGTAATGTGTTAAGCAGTAAAAGTTTTATCAAAACTTGAAGCGTTTTATATTTCAAGAACTTCAAATATGAGGTTTTCCGCCGCGGATACCGTCAGCTAAGTATAGAATAACGAATTGGACACAGACTGATATAGAGCGCTGATACCACATTGACCTAATTCCTAGATAGACTTCAACATCCTGACCTGAAACAGTGACTATGTGATCCATTTACTTTTAGTTTACTACATTCACTTTGAAATGAACTGACTTAAGTAAGAAGGTTCTATTGTAAATAACAATATTTTAAATGGTTTGAAATTCTTGAGAGTCTGGTTTCACGTCTAGGTCGTGGAAAAATAGTATATTGTATAAGATATTCTTGACTTTTCTCCTACATATGTACAGTGCGTTTATTATAACTTGTCCCGTGACGCGATTGGTAGCACCGAATTTTGCATTCTTAGTTTCAGTACGAATAGAGTTCAAAATGGCGATTGACAGAACAGTACTACCAATCACATGCCTACAAAATTCAATGCAATCGCGTCAAGTTGTAATGAACGCACTGTAGTGTGTTTGGTATGTGCCTAGGTCTATAAATCAGGTATTGATCAGGCTATCGTTATTAATTCACGAATAATATGCGCCAAAACCCAGCAAACATTAATCAGCAAAAAAATGTAAAAAAGTTGTATTTTCATTCACAGTTTTTAAATAAACTCACACATCGTTTTTACTCCCGCTTATATTAAAGTGAACTTTGCGAAATGGATAGTCGAAAATGTTGAAATCCGTTCAATCAAAAATTAAGCGTGATTTCGATTTAGGGCTATTAATTCCCTCGCCGCGGTCCCGTATCCTCTCACATCGTGTGGGACCGGGCTATTCCGCGTCGTATAATCCTTGGTGTCTCGACATTTCTAACTTGCGACGGTTATATTCTGGAAAATTTTGGTACCTGATACTTAGGTGCTTAACAAAATCCGTTTCATGAAGAAAGATTCGGGAAGTGAAGTGAGAAGTGAGGTATGATCTTTCATCTATCTATCATCTATCTATCATCATCATATCTGCCGGTCTATTCTGTAATAATCTCACGGTGAAAACTTAGGTGAAGTGAACGTGAAGTGAGCTGTCATTCCACCAGCTGCTAGGGATTGACAGCTCACTCTGAGCTCACTTCACTTAAGTTCTCACGGTGAGATGGTTACAGAATACCACTGCAGATCTGCCAGAATGTGCCCATTGCTCAATATGAACTATACTATACTAATTGAGAAAAAGGTCAGGGATATTGCGGATGCAGATTTTTTAACATCCACAGGGATTCGTCAAGCAAGAAACAGCGACAATTATGGTAAAATAAATGCTGAATGCAATAGGGATGTTGACGAGGAATAAAAAACAACTATTTAGTCCGTCAGTCAGATAATAAAAAAATAATATACACGTATGGGGAGTGGGGGCTCGCTACGTCACAAGTCAATATAAAATCTACCGGGGAGTGATGTCATGCCACATTTTAACTCAATGTATTGCCGTAATCTTTTGATTACGTAAAAAAAGAAAAAGATACGTGTCCAATATTTTTTATAATCTATCTGACGGGCAAAAAAAAATGTTTGTCAACATCCCTGATGTACGGAACGGTACACTTGACAGCTGAATTGGTGGTTACATCAAGGTGTCCATATGGACGGCAAAATTCCGACTATTAGCATACCGTAAGCATACCATAGTATATGCTCTTAATCAGGTTATGGAAATATAAATGGCATGTCATAGCATAGAAATGATTCATCTCTGTGTTAATAACTTCATTCTGCACTTACTCGTCCCTCTCATGGTGATCTCAGTATGTAAAGTCACGTCATTTCAGACGCTTTCGGAATAATAAATTTATTCTATTTCTAGAATTATCCCTTTTTCAAAGTAGGACGGGTTTTGCCTGACTTTTTAAATTAGATAGACAAAGCACTATTAATTTATTTTAATTTCCTCCGTACATATTTCGGAAACACACCTTTTACCAGCTTGGAAATCAAATTCAAAGCCGCGGTTTTAACTACTGCAACAGTGCATGGGCCAGGACACACCCTTGATTTGATTGAACTAAGATACCTTATTGAATATAAAATATATTATCTGTACACATTCAACGACGAGTCTTTGTCCTTATAATAACAGCGTGCTCCAGATACTGAAAAAAAATTTGTTCATCCCGTCATCTTAAGGTTTTCTTGTAACGATCGCTTTTAACAAGAAGAACGTCTATTTTAAGACTTTTCTCTGAGGCATCGAAAAAAATAATGTTTCATACGCGATTAACACGTTCAGTGCCGGGAGCCCTCCTGGAGGGTTAAAAGGAGGACTCATTTTAAATGTAGGTTTTTCTTAACGAATACAGCATTATAAACTGTGAAAATAAAATTGATGTATATTTTAAGAAGATTTATTAGTATCTGCGTTTTTAAAACTTAAAATCCAAGCATTTTTATTCTTTTATATTTTTTTTGTTCACGGTTAAATATTCATAAAAAAAATAAAAACTACGTATAGCGACAAGAGCCCCTGCAAACACAATTTTACTTCGTTTTACAGTCTTTTATAACACGTTTTTAAACCTAATGCCGTTGACCGTCCGCGTTGGTTAACTTTAGCGCACACGTAATGCTGGCAACCCTCCCGGAGGGTTCACTTCCAATATATATGGCGGCATGGAGTATGAGTTCTATGAAAACTGGGCGGAGTCATAGATGTACAATTAAAACTAGCGTGTGGATTCGAAAGTGACAAGTTACTTACCATTTATAAATGACAGATACATATACCTATCGACTGCCCCGTTGGTCTAGTGGTGGCAAGCGGTACTGCTGAGTAGGAGGTCCTGGGTTCGATTCCCAGGTTGGGCAAAGTGTTATTGGGTTTTTCTAAATGGAATTTCTCGGTAGCAGCCCGGAGTCTGGATTTGTGCCCGGTTGATGGCTATAGGCTCGCCCCCTATTACATAGGACTTAAATATAGCTGCCGAAATGTGGGTACACCTCTGTCTAACCCTTCAGGGAAACAAGGCGTGATGTTATGTATGATGTAGATACCTATATATTATAGTTATTCCATTCCTGAAAAAATTGCTAAAACTCTTCTGAAACTGGTTTAAGTTTCAGTTTCGTTTAAAGGCTAACTGCGAAAAAAGCTTATCATATCTTTTTAGCTAAATCCGACGCTACCACGTCAACTACAGGTAAGAGAAACCCCCAAAAAAAAATCCAACTGAAGCCTTAAAAGTGTCGATTATAACTTTCTCATTACTGCGATCCACGTGAGAGTTAATCCCTGCGATCCATTAAAAGTCCGTCGGCGAAGGTGTTCTGCCTAATCTGTGGCAGATGTCCGTGTGATCGAGTCCGCCGCGCGCCCGCCCTGATGCCCTGATCAGGCATCACGCGTCAGTGGGCGTTCGAACTTCGCCGACGCTGCACCCGCACACCTCCGCGAAAAACAACCGCGATTTTTAAACAACAAAGTTATATTCAAATAATACCCACAGTGTGTATATGTTCTATGTATATTAATAGTGGTTTATTATCAAGTTTTAGAGTATACAAAGTTTAGTGTTGTATAACGTATTTTGTGTTAGTATTTGTACTGCGTTTTTAGTGTCGATATTCTTGTGTAGTTTTTTTGAAGTGGTTACTTATTTTTATAAAGGTACAGCGTATGTATTAATGAGTGACGGTTTGAATTAAAATACGTGTGGAGCCCCTTTTCAACCATTTTAATTATCAAAATAACTTTTAAACAAAAAAACCTCAGCTTGTTAAAAACTATATTCGTGAACATTGATTGAGTCCACTCGCTCGAAACAGTGCACTCGGAGCGAATCAAACAATTCAAAACTAACATTTTATTCGATGAATGTGAAACGAATAAAAAATTACAAAAAAAAAAACAACCGACTTCCAAAAAAAAACACTTAAAAGAGAAAAATAACTTGAATTTCGGAAGTCGGTGGCAAAAACAATAGTGTTTTATTAGATACATATATAGTAAAATATACCTACCGTAATATATATGAAAGCAATTCATAACTATTTCCTTAGGGATATAACTATATATCACGGCTTCAACTATGCGAACTGCGAACCATCTTAAAATATAACTATATGGATCTGTATTTTCGTTTTTGCCACCGACTTCCGAAATTCAAGTTATTTTTCTCTTTTAAGTGTTTTTTTTTGGAAGTCGGTTGTTTTTTTTTTTGTAAAAATGTTTTTATTTTTCACTTTTTAGTTGTGTTTATACCTACCCCGCACAAATTCGTATACCAGTCGAATAATGGAAACATAACAAAAGATTTTTCAAAAATTAACGAATCAATCCAAGCGCCCCGCTGGTGGGGCAAAGAGGAGCATAGGCTCTAGAGTTATGTTGAGACGTAACATTTCTGTTACTGAGGGCCTGGTTAACGGGGCAATGGGGATTGTCTCTAAGTTTAAATGGCCTGCCTTTCGTCGCGATCAAATAGAATCAGGCGAGTTACCCGATTCAGTTTTTATAAAATTTGATGATGACACTATTGGCACAAAAGTGAAAGACACTGAGGGGTTAGTTGCCATAGCGCCTGTTTCAACAACATATCAGGCAACAAAAGGTTATGGGGATGTTGAACGGAGGATGCTGCCGCTGATCCTTAGTTGGGCGGTAACGGTGCATAAACTTCAGGGCACCACCCTAAACAAAGCCGTGATTAACTTAGGCAAGAAAAATTTTGCTAAAGGCCAAGTTTATGTTGCGCTAAGTCGTGTAAAGACTGGATGGTATTGCTCTTTGCGACTTAGAGCCAAACAAATTGCTCAAGAAACCGCATGACGAAAGAGCATTGCGTGAAATGCAACGATTAAGGCAATTGTAAATTTGTATAAAAATATAATAATTGGCCAGGCCAAAATGATTAAGGCTGCTTTTTTTTTTATTAAGCAGACAGTAGAGTGGGTAAGAGCCATCTCTAGTGTCTGCTGAGGAATCAATTCTCGATGTCAACGAGTATGTCTATCTAGGACAAGATATCTTCTAACTCCTGATCGATAAGGAGTTGTACCTTCCACCATCAGCTCAACGGAATATAAGAATACAAGTAACGGTCTAAACGTGCCAATAATATTCAAAGAATTATCCCCTAACCTTCTAACCTTTCACTGTAAGTTCCTATATGTACTGTTCACCGATGAGGAGTTCCATGCGGTATCTTCGAAGACTATAATTAGTTCACCACGGATGGATAGATAGAACCAGCAATTATTTTTGATCTTTAGTACAATATCCAAATCACATTACGTGTACTGTTTGTTTTTGAGGAGTTCCTTCGTTTATCTCCCAAAGTATACATCAAATCTTCACAAAATTAATATGGGACCACCTCAGGAGTATACCCTTACGAATAAAAAAAGAATTTTCAAAATCGGTTGACAATTGGCGGAGAAATCGGTGAACATACATAAAAAAAAAAAAAATACATACAGTCGAACATATAACCTCCTTTTTTTGAAGTCGGTTAATTAAACTGAACGGGTAACGCTTCGATTTCGTTCAGTTTGAAAGCAGTTTTTCTACTCTAGATTTTACGTATGCACACAATTATTTTTACTCAATTTAATCCTTATTTACAGGGAGAAAGCTTCAAGTAATGACTCCTTTTTATACGTTCTTTATCTTTTAGAAATTTCTCAGTAGCAGTCCAGTGTGTGGATTTGTATTCTCACTCTCTATTACATGGGATTAGAACTTATACAAGCAAAATATGGGACAACTTACTTCTTCAGGAAAAACTTAGGCATGTTGTGTTATGCAGTTTCTTTGCTTGATGTATCTAAAATTAGTGAACTGCTTAGAACTAAGTTTTCTTAGAACTGAGTTTTCAATTTCGCGTCGGCCTTCAAGCCTAGATACCTATTTAAATTTTCTGCATTGTGAAACTTCAGCATACATCGTGAAACATTGTGTCAAGTCCACTCAAATGAGTGTGAGTCTCTCTTTTTTCAAAAGACCATCGCGGACATCAGTTTACATGGTTCTCACATAACCTGGCCTTTACAAGAAATCACAGGACTTTAAAAGAGACCGTTGAGTACGGGCCCATGAGTTTGGTGTGGTGTTTCTTCTCAGTGGTTAATAACAAAAAAATTACCCGTCGAAGTGTTATTTAAAAAAAACAACTTACGGATAAAATAGCAAAATCAGCCTAAAATGTTCCCACTGCTGGACATAGGCGGTAAAAGGGAGTGGGCCGTAATCCACTACGCGGGCCCAGTGCGTGTTGGTACTCGTAGATGTCACATGTCTTCTAGGACATGCCGGTTTCCTCACGATGTTTTCCTTCACCGTTTTGAGAGCAGTGGTGATGAAATTATTTACACAAAATAAAGCGCCTGCTTGGGTTCGAAACCTACACTCGTAACTCGGGGACGTGGGCCACCACTGCTCCGGATAAAATACAATGCATGTATCATTTTGCGAAACTTGGATAGGCTTAATATACCTTTGACCAAAGGGATAATTAACTTGAATGTTTGTCCTTATCTGTTATGGAGTGTTCACAACTAAGAGAAACATCAAAATATGTCTGTCTCGTTTATTTCAATGTTGCTGATCCCATTAGGGGTTAGGTGTCAGAGTTTCGGAATTATAAGGAACTTAGTGTTTCATTGGCCCGTCGGGAGGTGCTTGTTCTGGAGACTCGAAAGGAAGTATTGATGTTACCTTGGGGCTATAACGTACCTTTGTTGCATAATAGTTTGATTGACATTAAATTGTAACTGTCTTAGGTATTATTTGTATTATGTTCTTTGTGTACCTAACTAAAGTTTATAATTTCCTCTTTGTAGATGGAAGGGTATAAATGCAAAACGAGTCTTGCTGTTCGTTTGTATGTTTCCTAGTCTGAACCACTGAACTGACTTTGATAAGTTTAGCTAGAGGTTGTTGGAGAAAAGCACTTAACATTCAGGAAAGTTGTAAAGTTAAAGGTAGGGTAGGTATTAATGAAAACGTCCTAAACTAAACGTTTGCTTTTTTATCCTTACCTTATTTCATGAGTTAGAGCAAATTTAAGGTATGTTAATCAGCACCGAGGTTGGAAAACCTCAATTTAAATTCAAAATCTAAAATGAGATGAGAATATCTTACAATACTGGTCTACCAAAGCTCTCTAAAAATTTGAATAGCACATCAAGTTCGTATACATCGTGTGAGAATATATCGTGTGTGAAGGCATTTTGAAGATATGTGGGTAGTATAAAAGTGGTTTATGTTCAAAGACTTTTTTTTCTTTGTCATTACGTTTCCCGGCCTATTTCTAGTCTACTTAGTTTTAGGAAACTATTTGACTGACCGTAGTCGGTTGAAGTTTAGTACTAGATATATTCCAGAAGGTACCTATTTATGTACGTTTTATTTTTTTGTTGGACATACAGGCACAGTCACGCACAGCTAATAACTGGTTGAGTACTCTCCGTCATTGTGTTCATTTTTTTTGTACTGAGCCATACCTGTGAACGAAGATATTGAAAGTCAAAGTTCCAATTTTTTTCTACTTTTTTCACGATTACAAGATTTTAATGGTATTACTTAAATGCTGAGATAAGAGCCGTTTGGCCTCGTACATGACTTTCTGACATTTTTTTATATACTTTTTCATGTTTCTGTGATTGTGGTTAGTTTAGTTTGTGATCTTCCTGTGCAAGGCACAATAAATACTTTTCTTTCTTTCTTTCTTTACTTAACTTTTATTACCCCCATAAATCCCGTACCGTTGCTTGCATCCTATAAGTACAATCTTTTGAGTGCGGTTGCGCACATTTTCACACAAAAAATAAAAGTAGTTTCCCAGGAATAATTTTTGCTCAATGTTACCTAGTTTGAGCAGGTAACGGTTACGTGATGGGTATTTTAACACCCTGTATTTTTACCACGTCGTGATATTCCTACATTTTTTATGCCAATACTGGCGCAGTGGTATCGGCCCCGACATATCAGAAACTCAAAACGGTGAATGAAAACATCGTGAGAAAACCGAACATTTTTGGTTCTACCAAAATTCGAAGATATGTGCATGATATCTACCAACCCGCACTGGGCCCGCACGGTAGATTATAGCTCACGAAGAGTGGAGGCCTGTGTTCCAGCAGTGGCAAAATTATAGGCTGATTATGTATGTTATGCCAATACGGGAGAAGAAGTAGCCCGTCAGATCCATAGGATAATCGGAGGCATTTGAGCGACAACAGTTACCCCGTAGCCACGAGTTACACATTCAAGTAACAAGCTCAAGCGACACGCTCAAGCGACGGCGACCGCGTAGAAAACAAATGAAAGAAGTTGTTTAGAGCGCGCCACGAGTCACCGAGACGCGACTTGCGGAACAGGCGACGCGCGTGTCGCTTGACACAAGTCACGTCGCAAGTCGCATCGCTCAAGCCTGTGAAAGGGGCGTTGGAATGGCGACAAGCAAAATAAAATTGCTATAACCACCAAGTTGCACACGCTCGTATTGTGATGAGCTGTACTGCCATTAGCTTAATCCCTTTATCACTCTAAAACACCCATAAACTTAAACTTTGAAAACATTTCGTATGAACCTACTGGGGCAATTTGGTAGAAGCCATTATCCATCAATGCGTAATAGGAAAGTTGATATAATTATTTTTCGATTTACAAATATTAATAACTGCCGCTGATTAAATATGTAATAATGAATACATATCTGTCTTTTCCCACGGTTATCGTACAATCGTTTAATACGTACAATCAAGTAAACCATCTTTAAGGCGATAATCGCATAGCACGGCTTACGACTCGATCACCCAATGCAAAGGGGTGTGGTAGAAATATTTTCTTAACTGATCATGCGTAAAGTTTGTTGACTTTACATACTTTGTTATGTGTTGATTTATTTGAGTTACATGGCTTAGGAATCAAAGTATATATAATAAGTACAAACATAACACACAACGAATAATCTCGTGAATGTTAAATATAGTTAAGTATTGTACTGCTGCGTACAAAAACACTATTAAATTACAATATTTTCCCAGCTGCTGCGTAAAGAGAGTATAAAATGTTTCTGCAATCCACATTGCTTTCGATCTAGCCGTTGAAGTGTAATCATTTCGAGGTGTTATTGGTGTGTTTCAAGATTTACATTCTATGATGACGTCTGCTGGAAAGCTGTGAATATGCGTATCGTTTAAAAATAGAGTTCATCAAGATGTTTTTTAAACCGTGGTGATGGCATCCGATATTTCCGATAGCCCGATAGGTATACTTGGAGTAATTTCTCAATTTGAAGCATATTTTGCTGTCTTACTTTTAGATAAGTTAGATGGTACCCGAGGTAGCTCTGGAAAAGGATTCCTGGAAGGATTTAAGGGAGGCCTTTGCTCAGCAGTGGGACGGTGCAGGCTCTAAAAAAATAAAAATGCCTGCAATATTTTTAGGGTGTTTGAGTACGAAAACCATTTCAGTTGCTTTTATCAGTTGTTCTATAAGCCATAAAACCACCTTAAAACACTGACAACAATCCCCTAACTTTGCCATGTTTGTTCTTAAAGCTGACACAATTAACATAACTTGAGCCCCAGAAAAAGAAGCGTATAGACACGAAAATGTTTCTGTTAATCAATGTTTCCTGAAAATCTTTTTATGAGTTTAATTTATTGTCGTATCTACTCAAGGTAGATACGACAATAAATTAAACTCCGTAGGTATATCTAACGACGTTCCCAGTCCGTATACGAAAATCATATCAAAGATATCCAATAGCTTAGTCACTATAGCTAGTCAAAGATTGGTAAAGCTCATAGCTCATCACTACTTACTATTTAGTTTGTTTGAAAATGTCACTTTTTAGGGTTCCGTACCCAAAGGGTGAAACGGGACCCTATTACTAAGACTCCGCTGTCCAAACTCAAACTCAAACTCAAAGCATTTATTTCAATTAAACCATTTACAGGCACTTTTGAATTGTCAAGGGGTCAGTCAGTCAGAAATATGAAGCTAGTTGCCCATTCCAAAGCTTAGGTTCCTATGGAGAAGAACGGGCAAGAAACTCCACGGACACTCTTTTAAATCATGATGTTGTTACAAAATATTGGTTACATCATTCATGTTGAAATTATACACGTGAGACCAATGTAGAAAGACGTGCACGTAAAAAGCGTCCGTTATAAAAAGATAAAAACAATTCAAAAATTAAAATAAGCCGTGGCAGATAAGAGATGACCAGTCCCTACTGACGGTCCGACTGTCACCAGGCTGTATCTCATGAACCGTGATAGTTAGACAGTTGAAATTTTCACAGATGATGTATTTCTGTTGCCACTATAACAACAAATACTAAAAACAGAATAAAATAAATATTTAAGGCGGCTCCCATACAAAAAACGTGATTTTTTTGCCGTTTTTATGGATAAATGGTACGGAACCCTTCGTGCGCGAGTCCGACTCGCACTCGGCCTGTTTTTTATTTCGATTTTAGGATTTATTTGATAGTTCCAAAATACTCTTATGTATTAGTATTTCTAGTGTTTTCATTTATTAATCTTATTGTTATCTCCACGTATGTGCTCATTGCTTTCTCCGTGTAACTAAATACGTACATATCTATTATGGACTTATCATTACATCGAACGCCGCAGGTAATAAAAGCGTAATAATAATTATTATAAATATGATATGGAACTGGCAATGAAATGTTTTATTATGATAGTAATATCCAATATTACTTATACTAATTCGCTAATGTAACCACGCCTGCCATAAAATAACTTTCGACTTACAGGTATCAGCGATATGCCTATATAGATGATAGTAGATATGAAGAATAGTTATAGTCATGTCATACTTAATTCAAGGCTCATACTAGATTAAGTTTTGTTTATAAAAAAAACTTTACCCATAGGGTTTTTGTCCACCGCGCCGCCGCGCGCCGTCACCGGGACCTCACCGAGAAACGTGATTATTCGGATGCACACCCACAGTCTGTGCTGCATTATCTTGCGAATGGCTCAAAACAGTCATAGTCCGTCGTGCCATCAAATTCAATAGAAACTCTATGAACTGATCTCCACACGGCGATATCATCGCGGCGATAATTTGAAGGCAAAGCGCGACTATCGCTGCGACTCTCTCGTGCGTGAATATGGCGCCTAAGGGAATTAAAAGGCGGATTCAACGCAGACACCCATAGAATTATTTCGGTTAGACTATAAAATGTCGAAAAATTGAGCTTGATTAAATGGGTTAGGTTAGGTTAGGTTAGTACTGTAACCGCGAGCCGAGCGAACGAAGCGAGCGGTGCCGCGGCAACGGCCGGCGAGCGCTACTTCCAAGTTGCACGTAGCTAGGCAGGCTGTTTAATATTAGCGCAAGATGCGTTACGTCGCAAGCAAGTTTGATATCTGCAGTGTAGACCGAGCTAATATAAACTGTATTGCAGTCGTTTTTGTTAAAACAATGTCTTTCGGAGCCGATCACATTGCAGACAGTTTTCAAATATCTGTGGTTTTATCGCGTTTGTAACACTTTATTCATAAGGATGCGGCTGCGTTACAGAACAGGTATTGTCTGTGTTGCAACCGCCTTTGTATTTACGCTTTCCGATGACGGCTGCGGTGGACAAACGTACTTACTAAGGTTTCTCCTGTTTTGTGGGTCTGTTTACAGAATAAAGACTTAAAGACCCAATGAAGAACCAAATCAAATCAAATACGTTTATTTGTGCTCTCTCAAAATGTGGGTATCTCAGTGTCCTGCCACAGATACAAATAGTACCTAAAGATATTGAATAGATAGTGAACAATATTAGGTACCTACACTTTGCTTATTAAACAGAATATAATAAAAAAATATTATGTTTACATTTAAGTACTTAAATATTATAAAAAAAGTAAAATATTATCTTAATGTAAGGTGTGTAATGCTATGTTATGTAATGTATGTTGTATTTACCTTATTTACAACTAATTGTAGGCCATGCAAATATACAGTACTGATATATTTACTCGTGTGTGTTCCCAGTAAACGTAGGAAGTTCCCGACAAGGTTTAAAACGAATGGTTTCCAAACATTATCCACCTTAATTAACTCCAAATTAACTGTTAATATTTACATTTCTTTGGAGAAACGTGCTTATTTATCTTTCCTTGGCTTCAGGGTTTTTCTCAGAATGTGAACAGGCAAGTTCTTTTGAAAGTATGTATGAACACGTTTTCTTTGCTTTCAAAGTATTTATCATAATCCGTCTTGGGATACAGCGCTCTATAAGATATCAAGCGTCATTTTCTTCGCTCCGTTCCTTTGGTGCGTATTTCAAAGGGAATTTACCGCGTCACGTTATAAATGGTGCGTCTTTTTTAAGGAAATTGTAGTTATATTATGACGTTTTTTTGAGAAAGTGGGGAAATACTGCTCTACTCTTGGAGACCGGCCTGAAACTATACCGTGTCTGAAAAAGGCACCATAGAGTTTTTCACCACACTTTGGTGCACTGGTGAAAAACTCTGTGCTACGTTTTCGACCAAGTACTTTCAGGGTAATATCCCGAAGATAGTTTACGAGTTTAAATTACTTTATTGTGCACATTTCTTCAAATTTTCTGCCAAAGAAATCCAATGATACATATTTTTTTCTAATGCTATTTACCAGGCACATTTCTACAAAACAATCCCGTCAGAAGAAATCAATGACACTTTTCCAATAAGGCTTTATCAGACCTACATACCGTTCATTATAACTTGTCCCTTGCCGTCATGTTGGTACCATTGTCAAGTTTAGTTTCAATACTAATATTGTAGTTAAAATAGGCGACTGACAGAACAGTGGTACCAATCGCGTCACGGGACAAGTTATTATGAACGCACTGTACGATTTCTGGCTCATCAGCTGGGCTTTACACCAAAGTGATATTGCCAATAAAAATAAGTTTAAATCTATTAATATGTTTACTGGACTCCAATACTTATTGCAGAGCAACTTTGGCACAATAATAGATCGACTTCGACTTCCAAAAGGTAGCTTTTCCTCAACCGAAGCCGGCCGTTGCTTAGCATAATAATAGGCTTTCAGAAAGCTCTTAAGACTTACTAGATGTAATTAAATTGCCCTTTATGTTGATGGAATGATTAACATAACATCGTTTTGTTTTTACGTTTCGAGAAATTCGTTAAAAAAACGACTGGAATTGTATTTTTTTAAGAGTTCGTAATAAAATTTTAGTATTTTTCTTGGTATTTTACGAGAATTTTATGTGTATTAGCAAGTTACGTGAAATAAAATAGCGCTTTGAAAGTTTTAGTCCTACAAAGAATCTAGTCCTCTACCTGCGAGTTCAGTAAGGTACAGGGAGCAGTTCCCTCATGCTGGTAACAACATAAACAATTATGTTGCTTGCTCTAAAATAACTAATTTAATACCGAATATAATTATTTAACCTCTAAATAGTTACCAATTCCCAAATGGATCTTAAAGTCGTTACCCCAATATCATAATTTAAAACTGCCTCATAAAACTACCTATTTACAATATTTCAGGTATATGGAAAATTATATGAAACACCAAGATATTTTGTCATTCATTTATATATCTTTGCCAACATCAAATTCAATATTCTACACCATACCATCACATCTCCTAATTCCCCACATGATATAACTATTTATTTAATATTCGAATATTAACAATAAAACTAATAAGTTACCTTAATTTACAGTAGATCTCCAACCGTTCTATGTCAATCTATATTTTAAACCAACACAGCCCCTAGCACGTCGTACTCTTGTGAGCGCCCGCGATTAATGTGTTAGTGGCCACCTTATACGGTTCAAAAGACGCCATTTTTATCTCTTTGAATGATTATTTTACGTAGTTTAGGTGTGCCTAAACTACGTAAAATAATCATAACAAAGTTCATTAGTACGGGACTGTATTCTAAACAGTTGCACGTTAAATTGTCTGCGTGCACCTATATTAGTGGGCCGCAAATTAGCGCGTCCCCAATTACGGCCGCCCGTGCCGATGGCTCTCAAATCCAATAGAAAGGCTTTTAAGGTTGTCAATGTGAATAGTTTACTATGTTCCAGAGAATTGGAAAATCGGTTTAAGCACCGGATGACAACAATTTACGAGTATAAGTTCCTCTCAAATTGAAAACTTGTTCTGGAAAAGTTAAGTTCGAAAGCTCTATTCAATCATTTGGCTTGCTTCGTTTTTATAACAGTACCTTTGAAAAGTCCATGTTCTTGAGTTACCCATGAGCAGTGATCGCCTGGTGGTGTAACCGTCGGACTGCCCAGTCATAGGCCTCGACTTCAAACCCAAGGGACCTCTGACTTTTCGGATTCTTGTGGGTATTGTATAATTGTGACTTTGAATTTTAAAATAACAGGAAGCTACATGAGTATTTTCCATAGACATATGCAATGGCTGTCAAATGGCTATTTAAAAGCATGCTTCATGTGCTACCTATCAAGTATGAACACCACCTACAAAGTATTTGTGTTGTGTACCTACTTCTAGCTTAACACATTGACAACGCACCTAAACCAATGTCACTTTCACTTCACCTAAACTGGATAATTTGGGAACATTAGAGCGTACTCACGACACACGTTCACACCCTGTCATGTGTAATGTATTGTATGTAATGTAGATTGAGTCACGTGCTTGAATCCATTTAATGTCGATATCGGTCATACAACCGTGAATGAGGTGATATTGAACGGGATGATTGCCCAACCTGTGTAGTGGGGGAATAAGTGAAGTCTGAGGAAGTCCCAAAAGTGAAATTCCGACCATTTCCTCATCATCATTTGATCCATGAAGCCTCGGGGACCAAAATCACCGCCTTCACTACGTTATCCACAATGTATGTGGGTCATTTTGACCCCTACGGCATAGGATATCAAATAATGGCCAGTCTAATATGGCTAGATTTTAAGGATCGTAGCAGGTGGCGTTCTGTAGTTTCTGTCTAGGGTACATGTGTAAAAGCGTGAGCTTATGCATCTATGTGTACATCCTCATCTCGATAAACTATTTATGATATCAAATTAACAATTGTCTATCTAGAAATCTGCTGTTTAGAGATCTACAATAAGAGAACTTGAAACGATAACGACAACACGTTTATTATTCTTGATCGATATTCGAGATTTTAGGTGAAGAGGTTGCATCACGAGTTTATTTTAGTGACAGTTATTATTATTCAAGAGCAATGAATTTAGTTCTTGTTGAAAGGTCACGGTTCTAAATGTTTGTAACGATGGCAGTGAGAGTAAAATAGATGTGTGCTTGTATGGTGCAATAGGTAGAATGTTGACTGCCATTGTAGCCTGCATGCTATTAATTGTGCTACGATATATTTTACCTTATATATGTTGCCCTCTAATTGTGCTAAGACAATATTAACGAATATTGAAGCCTCAAAAAGTTTAACTAAAAATAAGCAGTCTTGGCGACTGCCGACAGAAGCGAAAACTTAAAATTTTGGAATAACTATGTTTTTTTAAACATTTTGAAATGAAATGAAATTTATTTTATTTGCGAGAATTGTAGTACGTTACAGTTGGTCGGGTTATTTAAATTAATTATAGTGCGAATGACTTAAAAAAAAATTGTAAATTTAAATTATTAACATTAGTCTCGTTTTCACATCTATTGGCAATCCGGCCAATAAACATTTTCATATAGTTTATTTATTTATCAAAACATTATGGGCTGTGATAAATGAATATTTATCCACTTACTGTCGATTACACGCAAAAACACTTAAGTTTTCAATAAAATTCTTCGGAGCACGCCCTCGTGACCTTAAACTTACTGCTATAGTTCTACCGAGACCGCTGTACTGCGCCTTAGGTATGTGTGCGGCGAGACTCAGTGCAGTCAACAGATTCGTCAACGCTCACATCCCGCCGTCAGTGTCCTGCCGCTCATTCGTCATTGCTGCGTAGATGCGCTTCAGAGGCAGGAATATACAGCACGACGGGTGGCGCGAGCATGTCGGTGACGCAGATCCATAAGTTTATTTCCAAACAAAAATCGCTCAACCTGCCTGAAGAAGTTTTCACTTCAAAAAAAAAAATATAGCAGTAAACTCAAAATACTGGACATTTTTTATAAGTCAGTCTTTGCCATGTTTACCGTAAGATTGTAACCAAGTAAATTTGAATGTGTCTTCATTACTGTTTCGACCATTTATTATGACGGTCACTGAGGATGCCCTTGTTCAGTAATGGTCACTTATGTTTGATTTATGTTGATGACTGGCCCATCGACTACCATGTTTTCGCCTTGTATCATGATTAATGGTAGAAAATTGAGTCTTTTTGTGACTTGGAAGAATTTGGTAGAAAAAGGTGGTCGTTTTATTGGATGTCTGCGATGATCAAAATGTGCTGATTTTACAGCCTAATTAATTCATGATTTCTAATAATTTTCTATCTTTCTTTCCTTATTCTATAGTACTAATGTACACCGAGATCTTACCAGTATCTCTGCGGTTAAACACATTAGGAGTCCATATTTGTCAGTAACTCAATTATGATCGTGCGGCATCAAGAGGCGTTGCTACCAAAACATTCATAGTAGCAATATCGGTAGTTGGTTATGGGAAAACCATTGTTTTTTAACACAATATAAGATGTATGTTTCATATCAATAACCGTCATCTCAATGACAGGAAACGAATGAATGTTGATTGTTTTTGAAAATGTTTTTGTAAGTATTATAAACGTAAACGTGAAAAAACATTGTTTATATAAAACTTAAATCTTCTATGTTGATTAACAATTCGCGACCGTAAAAAATATGGCTTAACATAATTATAATCATTAGAAACAGCAATACTACTTCGTTAGGATAATCCTCAAATGTCAGGATTTCATGAAATAGGATTCTGTCTTTAAATAGGATTACATGAACGTAGAGAGTGTTATTGATGACTTTTATAATTATAATTCTATAAACATTACATTCAATAAACATATAATACGGCCGCGAATCATATTTAGATCAACGTAAAACCTGATACTGACCTGCAAATTGCAAAAAAAGTAAAAAAAACTTAATGTCGTGGGTGACCCTGATGTTTTCGACTTAATTCACTTGAAATATGAACTAACTATATACTTCTGGTAACAGGAAACTTTTTTTTTTTGAGGTAGTCATTATTTAATGTGTTTGAGTAATAGATTCAAACACTTATACTCAATATGAAATGGTCTCCTCCTTTACAATTGTCAACGACAGGCATTAAAACGGTAGCAAATATTATTCTTTACGAATTCAAAAAAATAAGTCTGCTTTATTAATAAGCTGTAGTGAATTAAGTTGACGGTTACAAATATACCGCTTTTGTATTCCTTTCGAATACATTTTTTAGAGTACACTCAAATAATGATATACATTGTGTTATATGTTCATATTTAATTCAATTGTTTTACAAAATTAATTATCTGGAAAAGTGAACAGGTGTGAAATTACGGCTAAAAATAATGTCCAATATTATTCGTAAAATGAGTCATAGTTTCCCGAATATGTTCGTAATCTAATAATGATATTAATGCAATTTCAGGAGTCCAAATTAGGCCAATTATCGGCATGGCATAATCTGGTTTGGTGGAACTCGCGAACAGTTTCAGATCCGACCTAAATATGTGATAGATCAATACTGGGTTTATTTCCTTTTCTAGAGGTGTGGGAATTAAATAATTATGAGACAGGTGGCTAATTATGAATTTGAAACTGCAGAGGGTCATCAGCGGTTCTACTCGCACTGTCTCCTGCTCTAACGGCATATAATAATAGGCAATAATAATAATATAAAGGCATATAATACATTAGTACTTGGTCGACGAGCTCTGCTCGGGTGAAAATAGAGAATGCTCATTTAATAGTATAGGATTGTTTATACTAATTCCATATATAGTACATACTAATTCCATGCTGCCATGATAGTA
Source organism: Xanthia icteritia (assembly GCA_949128155.2). Lineage (NCBI taxonomy): Eukaryota > Metazoa > Arthropoda > Insecta > Lepidoptera > Noctuidae > Xanthia > Xanthia icteritia. The sequence goes on along the minus strand of OX421942.2, from coordinate 4,058,607 downwards.
GGTACTTACTAATTCCATGCTGCCATGTCATTATTCTAAGGTAGGTAGCCATCTTGTTAACATTTTAAAAGAGTAACGGTGGAGTTTCTTGCCTATTCTTCTCCATACGAAAACTACGTTTTGGAAGGGGCGACTAGAATCAATTATTATTTTTCTGTAAATGTTGACGTTCAAAAGTGCCTTTTTTGTGCCTAATTGAAATAAATTATTTGACTTTGACTTTGACTTTGTTCTAAACTTTGGGAAACCGAGATCTGCTCGGATAAAAATACGGAGAAAACGAATCTTCCCAGATATGAGACCTAGCTAGATCGATTTTTTGCCCCCGTAACCCCCTATATATTGCAACTATCATCGAGATTGTTAGAGCCGTTTTCGAGAACGTGATTACAAATATCAGGTCACAATGAAAACTTGTCACTTATGGACTGACGTCAGCGCGGCGCAGCGCGACGCCGCGAGGCATTTTTGAATTATCTCAATTAAAAGTGTATCTTTTTGAGTAGTAAATTAAGTTTTATTTTGTATCACTCTCTTAAAAAGTGCGCGCAGCGTCGCTTCACGTCACGGCTCGGTGTGAACTGAACCTTACCCCATGAGAGTTGTCGTGAATACCGAATAATGCCGAAGAGGTGGAATGAATGAGTATGATGGTGACAGCTTTCAGCACCCAGGCATGATTTATTACCAATGTTATCAACATTCCCTCTGTACGTTTCAGTAGTATTTTTATATATTTGAATATACATATAGTGCATTCGCATTTCGTTGTAAAGCATTGATTATTTTATTTTATTATTTTGTTACTACATAAATCACATAGCAATCACATTCAAAACTAAATCTTTATTTGGGCTACATATTTTTTCTTTACTTTTAAGTTCGCTTGTGAACTGTACATGTACCTAAGTTTACAAATTAGCATAATTTTAGTTCATGTGGTGTTTACCTTTAAGTAATTGTTACACTGTTCAAAGTTTTTAAGACATACATGTAAACAATTGTTGGTGAACCAAATCGATAAAAAAATAAAAAAAAAAAACCAGTAGCAGGGACCGAAACCGGTAATGGATGTATTTAATTAAAGGTTACCTTTAATTGAATACAACCATTATTAAATACCGGTTACCTAAATAAAAATTACCTCTATTTTACACGTGCCGTCGGCATTAGTCAAAGGGCGCGCATCGCCTGTGTGTGTGTAACCGGTATTAAAACGGCAACCTAAAAGAGGTAACATGTTTCTTCTTCTTGGTTACCCAGATAGCGGTAACCTTAGCCGTAGAAGTAACCAAAATTCTTTGATAGGTACCTGTGCCGTAATTTATAAAGGTTTTTGGTCCCTGTCCAGTAGGTAACTTTCCTGTGGATGAGTTGTTTTAGAGATGTAAAATAAAGTAATTAAAGCGTTTGACTGTTCGTTTGAGTGAACTTTTGGAGTTCACTCCTTCAGAATCGATTTTCATAAAGTGCGGAAATTTTATGAGGAGTGAAATTTATACATGCGTTAACTCAAAAGCGTTGCGTTATTCGTAATTAACATGTTTTTTTTTTAATTATTATTCTTATTTCGGCCGTGCGAAAAAAATCGCAAAGATGAGTCTAAATTATGATCTAATAATTGTATTATTTGAGTCATATTAGGGTGGGGATGGGGGGGTAGGGTTGTTATTTTTAAGAGATGCGTTTAATTACCCTCTTTGCCTATTGCATATTCAAAGACAATCGTATTAAGGAGTAAACTCCAGTCGTGCGTAGGAGCACACACACACACTCTTTTTGTTAGTAAACGCACACAGAAAACGAGAAATTTCATGTCTGGAGCCAAAGTTTTTTTTGTTTAGAAGTTTAATAATAATTAAAATACCAGCCTATTATTGTTTCCCTGCGAGGCAAAGGCTTCTTCTCATACAGAGAAGGCATGAGCCTTGATCACCACGCAGATACCTTTTATAAAGTTTCGTGACTGAGAGGGAATTATGAATAACGGCTGATAAGGACCCTCTGTAAGTAATTTTCTAATAACTTTTTAAATTTTCATATTGAGACACGAACAAACAAAATTCGATCTAAAAAAAAGCAGCAACATTCCTCTAGACTGTATTTCGCTGCTTCGTGTCTCAATATGAAAATTAAAAAAAAGTTATTAGTAAAATTACTTACCGAGGGTCCTTATCAGCCGTTATTCATAATTCCTTCTCAGCCACGAGATAATATTTTTTAAAGGAGTTGCGCTAGTGGACCGTTGTACGCCCTCGTAACCACTGGGCCATCACGACAAAAACATAAAAGTAAAGTTCAATACAAAAACATAATATATTTTTGAGTATCTATCAATTAAAATCACTAACTCGTTAGTTAGTTAAAGTTGCATCACACTGAGGGGCTCAATTTGAAATTCATCGCTATTGAATTAATGTAGTGAGTTCGCCTCTCGCTTATTTCACGAACAACTTGAAGATAAAATTAGTATCTAATGAACTATTCATGGGAAGCCTTCTTTTAAGTGATGCTTTAAATACTAAAGTAGAATAATTAAGCTAACTTCGTAGTTAAGTTAAATAAGTAAAAACTGACATTTCTATTATTTTGTCTCATCCTAACCGAGACGATTTGAGGACGACCGTTATCCATTCTTTTATTTTTAAATTAATTGTAAAATGTAATCGTTCGAAATATCTCGACGAAAATCTATGACAATTTTCTCAATTTCTAATGATTTCTAGTTTAGCAAACATTAGTACAAATGACACAGTGCATATGACGTAACAAGTATCCTACCTGCCAATGTGACAAAATATGGAAATAAGTTTGTTTGTCTATGGCCTGACCAAGATTATGCCTGGACTTTAAAAGAAATGAAATGAAATGAAATGAAATGAAATTGTTTATTCTGTAAATAGGATATTGGAATCACTTTTACACGTCATCTTAAAAAAATAAGTAATTAAAAATTAGCTAGATGAGTTCGGCGTTTCCTATCTGACTACTCTGAGAAGAAAGGCCGAAACAAACTCAGAGGTCATAGTCTCTTTTAAAGTCCAGACATAATCTTGGTCAGGCCATATGAGGACCATGTAGATTAGTGTCTGAAATGGTCTTTTGAGAAAAGAACCACACAGATTTGAGTGGACCTGTCCTGTCAGTGCAAGCATTTGTCAGTAATCGTGGAGCTCAACCCAGAACTTAAGGAGCTCAACTCGACGAACAATACCAAAGAAAGGACATTTGGGTAGGCCTCAACGAAACAAAAGAGACTGCGACCTCTGAGTTTGTTTCAGCCTTTCTTCTCAGAGTAGTCAGATAGGAAACGCCGAACTCATCTAGCTAATTTTTAATATTTTTTTAATGTGACGTGTAAAAGTGATTCCGATATCCTTTTAACAGAATAATCAATTTCATTTCATTTTGTCTTGCTATTGTGCCTGAACTCTTGAACAGGACCGAGTTAAATTGACACACATTGTAGTTCGCGCTTTGCTATAGTTTGCTGTAACAACACAACTGAAGTCACTTGAAGAAGCCAGTTTCCCAGTCAGCCAATTTTCTATAGTAGAGTTAGTTGCTGTTTCTCGTCTAAAGACAAGTACCTACAACTTATTTAGAACTAGGTTGCCCTCAATCTGAAACATTTTTGTTTATATTCTCAGAAAAATGCTTTCAAGTTTCTGTTTTAGTTTGTAATATTTCCTGTTGTTTATTCTAGCAGACATTTTAGCCAACTAACTTCGTTTTCTTTTGCGGTGCAGTAGTTCTGTAGTTTTAAAAAACTGGTTTAGCATAATTTTGTAACAGAATTTTATTTTTTCTGGCTTTTAAAGAGTATCTAGATAATTGGTTGTACCTATATCCAGCAGTGAACTGCTAATGTTGATGAAAATTAGGTATCTCGATTATTATTGAAGGATTTAATCCTCAACGAAGGTGTGACATGAAGGGAATCGCAGGCCGATTCCCGGCCACCGTAGGCGCGGGCTTGCGGACGGTGAGCAATGGGTAGCACGCCGTCCGATAACAACCAGGCCCGGGTCGACGACGGCGCGTTGTGTTCCACGGGCGCCTCAAAGAGATGTCAGCATATGAAGGGGTCCGACAGGACCTGGCAACGTACAGGCAACGGAAGGAACACGGGTGGGTTTTAGTCAGTAAGAGTCTGACACGCCCTCCTGCTCCACCCAGAGCGGGAGAAGTTATTTGATAATTTCCCACCCAAAAAAAAATGTGTGACATGAAAAAAATATCAAATCAAAAGCATTTATTTGCATAAATAAAGTACAGAAAGTTCTTAATACCTTTAGTTCAGCGCCATGTGTATCTTTTTGTCACCCAGTGTCTGGAACATTGTGAGGGGCTCGTGGCTAAGTAATAACTGCCGCACGGGTCGATCCATCAGGTTAAGCTACGCTTGCCGGGATTGGCCTGTGGATGGGTGACCATCTTTACATACAGAGACTCCTCCGTGCCTCGAAAAGCACGTTAAGCCGTTGGTTCCGGTTGTCATTCGTGGATCTTTGACAGTCGTCAGAAGCCCAAAAGTCTGATAACCAGTCTTACCAAGAGGTATCGTATTACCCAGTTACTGGGTTGTGGAGGTCAGATAGACAGTCGCTCCATGTAAAATACTGGTATTCAGCTGCATCCGGTTAGACTGGAAGCCGACCCCAATATTATGTAGTTGGGAAAAGGCTATGCAGATTGAGTGTCTGGAACATTGTGTATCCAAAAGTATACATTGTGTATTCTGCTTGGTAAAAGCGCTGTGTTTCAAAATTATATAAAGTTCATTAAAATTTGGTAACAATTAATTCATAAATAAAATTACACTGTAATTCACAAACGCGTTGTTGTCAGACACGACACGGAGCATAAGAAGTTATGATCCATCTGAAATCGCCCGCGTGAAATCTTTATAAAATATGGCCTATGTTACTGAGTGATAATATAGCATTCGACTGGTAAAAGAATTTTAAAAATAGGTCCTTTACTTTTTGAGTTTATTCATTACAAACATACAAAAAATCAAATCTTTTCCCTTTATAATGTAAGTTTAGATTATAGTATCCGTTTCGTCGGAGGTATAAAGTTTCGTAACATCACCAGATAATAACACCATACTTGACGAAATTCGACGTTCCTTAACACCTAACTACTCAACTTAAGTTGTAAGGCTACCATAACTTTATATGCCACTATTCTGAAGATGTGAAATAAACGTTCAATTCTTGCCACATTATTACAAGACTTGCTTGACATAGTGATAAAGAATTTCTCGTTAGCGAGATTCTTGTATGGGATTTTAAATAATTCTAATCTTCTTTACACGTATTGATACGTGTACAAACTACAGCTCGGAGTCTGGATTCGTGCCCGGTTGATGGCAATTGGCTCGCCCCCTATTACATGGGACTTAAACATAACTGGCGAAATGTGGGTGTTACTATAGATAAGCTTTTGCCTCACCTTTCGGCGATTATAGGCGCGATGTTATGTTACAAACTGCATAAAATTCATGCATGTATGCATTCTTCATCGCCACATGCGAACTACGCATCACACTGATGTCACACAAAATACAGTATAGCGCCAGCAGTGTTTGCCGTGCGACGAATATATATACAACGTCCCGACATCAATCGTTGGGCAGTAGCCCACCAGACACAACAACCGTCTGGTCGGATGATCCTCTCTTTTCTATGGCGGATGAGTGAACATCAACAATGAACAACATTGTCAAACTTTTATTTATTGGTTGAATACGAGGCTTTTGGCTACTTTTGTATGTATGTTATTTATGTCTTTTTTTTTCTTTAAATGTGCGTTTTGTTTGTGCAGAATAAACAAATTTTCTTTGTTTTCTTTTCTTTAACATTACATTCGTTCCTCATACATGCACGGAACAATATTAGCCAGTCAGCTAGGTGGTACCGGGACAGATTCCCAGTGTGATCCGGTCGTACATTTAAGTATTCGTGGAATGAGTTCTAATATGATATGTCATTGAGCAACCAGATGACGGAGTGTCTAATCTAGCTTCGATAATATAGCCCGACTCTGTGAGACACAATGCATGGAATATATTAACATTACTAATGCAATTTCTCCAGATTCTATATCAGAACACATAGCACTATATAGCCGTCGGTTACCCGATTACACGGAGTGCTTTCTCGAATGTTAGGTGCGTGAATAAATCGTTAGATATACAAGACTGGTTTTTTTTTTTTTACAAAAACGTTGCCCCACACTAGGAATTTCTCTTGTATCGTGGGTGCGTTTACAAACATTTATACTCACATACACAAACAGGCAAGAGTGCGAACTTCTCGCTTGCTTGGATTAAGAAAATCTGTGGTTTTATATTAGAAACAGATTTAAGGCTCCGTGCACGAAAAAAGCCCTCTTTTGTCAATTTCTTATCTAATTTGAGAAAGCTTGAAAAATTTATATAGTATTCTGTGTGACTATAAAAGTACAGTTTTTGTGGCGTTAAGCCTTTCGGCCAGTTACAGCACCGCTCTCGGAAATATAGTTTATTTCGCCATTGACTTACTTAATGAAGATATTGTATTATTATATCATCAGATATTGTATTATTATATAACTAATATGGATCTTTTAGACATCTGAAATAAATGTTTTTTTTTTTTTTATTTTTTTTTTATTGTAAAATATTAATTTTATTTTATTTTATTTTAGAGATAGCGGAAGACAATGTGTGTGTTTTTTTTTTAATGGTTTTCTAAATAACAGGAAAAAATACATTACTGACTGGTTTTTTGAAGTGAAAATTTCTTTAGGCGCGTTGAGCACTTTTTGGGTGAACACAAATCATGGAACTCGCGTCATATTTGTATATTTATATAACTAACTTTTTATATAACTAATTTACTTATACAAAATATTGTAAAACATTTTAAAAGAGTAACGGTGGAGTTTCTTGCCCATTCTTCTCCATGCGAAAACTACCTTTTGGAAGGGGCGACTAGAAAGAATCATTAATTTTTATTTGTAAATTTTTGACGTTCAAAAGTGCCTTATAAGGGCCTATTTGAAATAAATGATTTGACTTTGACTTTGACATCGTCACCGAACGCTTTCTATGAGCTATACGTTTATATATATGTTTTTGCTTTTATCGGCAGTCCCCAAAGACTCCTCGCAAGTTTTTTCGAAAAATAAGTTATGTCAACATTATTTTTCTGGTATATTTTGAATCAAAATTGAAAAACCGCTAAAAGCGCTAGACCACCAAACAGTGACCATCACTTTTCTAGGGGAAAGTTTTCGTTTAGGGCATTGTTTAGGTGCTGAACCAGGATCCAACCAACTTGCTGAGCGCTTGCGGTTATCAAACAGAATCCATTTTTCATCGCAGGTAACAATGCGGTTCAAAATTCCTTCATTTGTGTGTCTGTTGAGCAGTGTAAGGCACGTCTCGACGCGTACTTCGCGCTGGCGATCATTGAGTTCGTGGGGCACCCATTTGTCAAGCTTTTTTACCTTGCCAATTTGACGTAAATGGACCAATATTGTTTTGACGCTAACGTCGAAAGCTGCTGCTAATTCAGCAGTAGATTGTGTATCATCAGCTTCCACAATTGCCTTTAATTCGTCATTGTCGACCAAAGTCTTCGGACGACCGCGAGGTTCATTTTTCAGGTCGAAATTTCCAAAACGGAAGCGAGCAAACAGGTGGTGCGTTGGTTTGTAATGTTAGCTCCGTAAACGTCGTTGATGTTGCGTGCCGCTTGTGCCGCGTTGCTGCCACGACGATACCTACTCATATTCCATAATTACTCGAATTTTTAACGTATCCATGATGACGAAAAAGAATGAAATGCGATGAAAATGTAACACTAATCAATAAACAAATGACTACTTTCGGAAAAAAAATTCCATGTTTTTAAAATAAAATAAATTTGAAATTAGAATTCTTAGCCAAACAAAAATTATTTTGATTTGAAATGGCCAGTACTGCAGAACGGCAATTTCATAGGTAAAGACCTAATATTTATTTGAAAAATATCTTTCAGCCAGATGCAAAACAAAGAACTTCACTTTTCAAATATTTTCCCTTTCTCACAAACAATGAACAAAAGTTGATCAAAATCAGTCGATTTGGTGCACGTAACTGAACCACGGCAAATGAGAAACGATACGGAAGTTAGAGTTCTACGTCAATTAAAAGTAAAATATCTCGCAGATACAAAACGGTTACTGTTTTCATCACACTTTGCTATGAACACCATAAACCTTCTGCCCATAATATCCCAATTTATTTGGGTACGTGCTTCACTATGGTGAAGCTCCCGTATTTCATTGTATTAGCACAGTTGATAAGCTGAGTTCGATCACACTACGTATTTATAGTTCAGCATGACATGTGTAGTACATGTGACGTATGATGTGGTACACGCAGCAAAAACCCGCCTTTGTCGAACAGACAGGTTTTTGTTCACGAGCTCGTAAATCATCCACTATTCACCGGCGCTCCATTGATAATACTCATCCATCCTCGGTGTTCACCTTATCTCGATAGTTTTTTAGTGAACGATGAGCGGTTACAGACGGTCAACGTTACTATGTGTCTTTTACTAGCATTTCGTGTCATATTCTAAAGTTTTTTGTAAAACTTAAAAAGAAAAATCCGAGCAAATATCTTGTTTTCAATTTTTGTTATCCATGCCTTATGTGCTTCAATAAAATCAATATTTCAGAGTAATTTTTCCTATTTGCAAAATAATAGGTAACATAATAATACCCAAAGAGCATTATTTTGTTGTATAACGACGCACAGATTCTTTCAAATTCCCCTCGTTACGTAACATCGATACTCCTTGAGTCAATACTCATTAAAAAGAGAGCCTCTTCAATAAATGAAGGAGGACATTGTCGAAGCTCATTTTGACTGCCGAATGTCCTTCGGCTGAAAGATTCCTGGCTGTAATTCAGTCAAGACTGTCTGAGCCATTTGTCAGAAACAGCTGCGAATTTATCGATTCCAATCGCCAGGCTGTCTGGGGAAAACAAAGGACACCAGATCCAGAGTTTTTTTCATGGATGGTCTCGTCTTCCTAAACGATTTGTAAAGCTCGAAGTGACGTGGGAAATGATTTGGTTTCATAAATACTAACAGTGTTATGTTATTGATAATGGCGTTATTGAAATAAGTAGGTTCAGTTTTTGCAATTAATTAATCAATTTAGTTTATCGTCGGTTACTTTGTAGTAGCTTATCTGGAGTAGCTGAGCCGACCTTTAAAAAAGATTATAGTTAAAGAAGGCAAACATTAATATAAAACCTCAAACAATTCTAAAATAGCCCTCGTCCGTTACTCGTGATTGCATGACGTCATCCGTAAAAAGCAAGATGGCTGCTACTGATGATTTTTCACGGCTCGCTCTGTTTTTCATTTCACAAATCATTACAGGCCGACCTCCACAATAAATATAAGGACACAAGTACATGACCTCGTTGAGAAAAAGGTTACAATTGTTATTGTCGGGTTTTTGATTGCAGAGTAATCTCGACCCCGAGAAATGAATGTTCAAGAACTGTTGCGACTTTTTAGTGTGTAGAGTTGGTCGACCATTGTTATGAGTAAAGGCCAGTATTCATCAATCGCTCTTTGGTTCTGTCTGAGTGATGCTTGTTTAAGATGAAGAATTCACGAAAAAACATACATTGAGGCGATGAAGTTTACATTCTGGGAGTTCTTTAAAAGTAAACTTTAATAGGCTACTTATAAAGGAATTAATGGTCAGAAATAGTGATAACTTGGGTTTTTATCTAACAAGTCTTGTCAAATGAAAAATGCGCCTGCATTTTATGCAAAATAAGAAAAGTATTTTACATTTCTATGCATTACATATTTTAGATTCATGAATTTAAAGCTCGCAATATTTTCTGTAACAGGATACATAGTACCCATTACCATAGACAACATTGAAGACTTGTTTACTTTGACAGTAGGTGTCTATGGCACGTAAATATTAGATCTTTCGATTAGAACGTATGGAGGCTCATAAATATTAGAAGGATGAGATTTATAGCGCGCGTTCGTAGCTGCTGAATCTTCCATTTCCCTTTAATTAGCGATGTTTCTAGTCTGTGTCGATAATAATCTTGCTTCTCTTTCTATTACGCGCTTTTATGTTCCTTTCCTATGAAATATATGTGACCCAAGCACTTTATTTCCGTGAATGTTCTACCCTATTTGATACAAGATTTATATCATTCTTATATACTTATCCTTTACGACATTATTATTTGAAAGGAGAAAGTTTTGTTCGGATCCCTAACAATAAAAACTTTCCTTTTTATAATATTGCTACTATGATTTATTTCTCGTTTTACTGTTATTTTTCCTCCCCATACGTTGCAGCCCTACTAAGGTACGCTATATGTTTTTTAGCTTGTCTCTCTATTGGAGTTGCGAATACAAAAACGACGCCCCGAGGTAATGGCGAGAGAAATTGGTGCTCCACGCATTTTAATTTATATCGTGTCAGCGATAAACATATAAAACAACTTGGAAATTCATATTTCACGGAAAGTTAGGCAGTGTGCCCTCGGTGCATGAAATTGTAATTTGCTAGATTTGACAATAATTTTGATTTACGATCTAAACGAAGAAATGGAACATACAATGTATAGAAGTGCTCAAAATAGTTGGTGAATTGTGGTATACGATATATTTTGAATAACATATATTATTGACCGTAGTGTTTTGAATGTTTCTGTATATATAAGTGATTTAAAAACGTTAGTGTTACTATAGTTGAGTGCCAAATATAGTGTTAACCCTGACATTCGTTAAAACCGTAAAGCATTTATAACAACTATCTCACAGAAGCAAAGTGACAATAAAACGTCAAGATAATACCAAAGACAACAAAGTCAATTTGCGCGAGCAATACAGAAGTATCAGTGACGTCAGTAAATAAGTGAAAATCGCATACAACCGCCAACATTATACCAAAATCAGCACTTCCAGTTAGCGCTAGCAACACTGCAGTGTGACGTCACATTACATTTTCCCGCGGCAAGCGACCGCCGTCAGGATAAGCGCGCGAGTGACCGCGGCGACGCTAACCGCGGCGCGCGCGCAGGCTGCTTGGGGCGCTGCCAAGCTGGGCGAGCACGCGGCCATGCTCGCGGTTGCCATTTGCTGCATATTGGTGCTGCTGCTGGTGTTCATTATTCTCATCATTGTGGTCGGACAGAACATGGAGGTTAAGGGCGGCTCCTAGCGTCGAAGAGGTAAGGTTTTATTGAAAATTTTAAGTGAATGTTGAATCCAGGAGAGTTTTTTAAGCAGTTGTTCCACATGAGCAGCAGTTGAGGAATGAAGCCACCGGATATTTTTTGTTTTAAGGGTTTTCTCGAAAACGTTTCCATCTGCTGAATTTAATTAATATAGTTTTGTTAGGTATTAAAAGCGCAGGCCAGACTGGGAAAAAAACTAAGTTCGTTTAGCTTCACTCATAGCTTCATGAGCGTGGCCAGCGCTTTACTGTTTACCTAATATCGATTGCTTTATTTTAGCTTTTCCTGGAACACTGAAAGTAAAACTAAGTCGATGCAAGAAACTCCCGAGTTCTTAATTACAGTCTTCAATAAATTCGACAACTTCCCAAGAGTAATTGCACAAAATAACGACAGTTTAAACCCTTTGAAACCGTATCCCATCTTACCTTCGGGAGTTCAGAGACTTGGAGCTTCTGTACTGTACTGTTTTTAAAAGTCCTGCGTCTGTAAAAATATTGTGTCAATGCGATCGTCTGGGGCTGCCACTCCAATGCACCTGGTAAGTAGTCAACCCCAGTGGAGCGAACGTAACGAGTGGCTCAAAGAACTCGCCTTCAAGCCTTGTGATCACGGCCAAAGCCTTGCCTTTAAGTCGTGAAGCGTCTTAATTACAAACTACAAGTGGAGTTGATTCCGTGGAAAATAAATATCGATATATTCCTGCTGTGTGTCGATATTGATTTAAAAGTTGATGGAAGAGTTGTAATGACGTTAAAATTATTTTGTTCCACTCACTTGATCGGATACATGCTGGGACCGATTCCATTATTTTTGTTGTTTAAATTTTCATTAAAGGTAAGGATTAATAATATCCATTAATTTCATTTTTACAATGTCAGAAATAAGTACTTAATAAGTGTTACTTGTTAACCCTATTAGACAAGTGTTCGCAAATAAATTACTCTGTTCTAGATATTTGATGACTGTCCAAAAAAGGAGTGTAATGTTTTCAGGGTTCATGTATGTATGTGAGTTTCTTTATTCCACCATAACTTTGAAATTCCTGAACAGATTTGGACGAATGGGGTATCGTTAGAATCCTTATATCATTCCAAGTGACATTGGCTATAATTTTATTTTAAAAAAACAATATTGCGGTAGTAAGGCTCCATTTTCAAATGTGTAAAAAAAACATGTTATAAAATAAAACTTGTCACTGAAATGTATTAAAATAAAAGAAAATAATTTAAAAATTGACTTTACTGCCCTGCCCAACAGCAATGACAATTTTTTTGTTCAACTTGTTTTTTATTTTCTTTTTAATTGGTTATTTGGCAGGGCAGACGTGTTTTTGATTTTTTTAATATTAATGTCATCCTTCGTTCTCAGTCGAGTGTTAAGTCACAGAGTGTCAGTTTTCTGATTCGAGAAAGAAAGAAAGTAAATACTTTGCTACTCGTTTATCATCTGCTTATCTTCCCGCATTAGTTAGGAGTGGCAGGAAAATACTAGATGAGGCAATAAACTTGTTTTTCATATAAATATGTATGTGTTTCTGGGAGGGGACTATAGGTACAATCGCAGGAATTAAAAGTCAAGTTAAATCTTGTATTTATAATCTATTTGCTAAACTTAAAAATAATCCCATAAAAATAGATGGACAAATTTTAAGACAGCGTTCAGAACGTCTAACTAAACATATCCAAAAAAAAAAACACTGATTAACGTGATTTTATTTCGACCTAAAATAATAAATGGCATTAACGCCAACCAATATTTTTAGTGTATTTTCGTTAGCTGATTTATTTTTCTTGTAAGTATCTAATGCGTTTTTCTTATATTTTTTTTGCCATTGTCCTTATTTTGGTGGTCTGAATGATTTCTAAAAGTTTGTCCATCTATTTTAATAGGATCTTATATAAAGGGTGTTCGGTAATTAATAGAAGAACTTATGACCGTAAAAAAATACAAAATATATATTACGAGTATGTATCTCACGTGGGATTAACAGAGATAATTTTATAAATAGACAATTTAAGCATTTTATTTAAAATACTTGTACGCCGCGGCCACTAATGAATGAATTTCATAGGTTTTGCTGGTGTGTAGGCTGTATGACTAATTATACCCCCTTCTGATACTTTAAACAAAATGAAAGTATTTTTTGAACTGTCATTCGTCAATTATCATTCTGTCTCAGTTCGTATTAATTACTATAACACGGCAAAAGACGTAGTGTGTCAATCTGCTAAACAAAACGTTTTCCTGACTGTACATCGGTAGGAAATTATATTTATAGCGTACGTCTTTTAAAAGTTGGAGCGAGCTCAGGTATGCGAGTGCGGTGTATGGATGGATCCTTCTGTAATTGAATGCTTTTATAGGTCACATCGCACTCACAGATGTAATAGGTATCCAAGTAAGAGCTGAATTTCAGAAATGTTATGTAGCCAACAAGGTGCGTAAATGTCGAAAAGAAAATATTAGGGAACATAAAAATAACACAGATGCCTGATGAATTCCTTTTTGTACGTTAACTATATATTCTAAGGTTCAGCGCAAACGAGCCACCGACCAAAGCCACCGGTAGCTCAGCGACAAGCAGTTCACATGCTTTTTTATAATTATCAATCAATCATTTATTTTGTTAAACATAGGTATGGTTACACATAGTATAATGTCTACAATATGTGCACTATGTTTTGCCTATATATGGCGTACAAAATTAACATAAACAAGCAAATAGAATTTAAAACATGTCAGTTAGGTAAACAGGTCATTACAATTTAATAATTATGGATTCGTTACAAACGTGTGACCGGCGGCGGCCACCCGCTGCAGCAGTACTCAACACCGCAGCAAGAGGCGACAGCTACCGGTGGCTGTGGTCGGTGGCTCGTTTGCGCTGAGCCTTAGAATATATAGTTAAGGTACAAAAAGGAATTTCCTAAAATTGTAACGAAAATAGAAAGTCAAGCGACAAGTCATTACTCTAAAAGTTATTCTCTTAGCTAGAATCAGCGGCAACAATCTTCATAAACATAAATCTTCGGTGGATCTAGATAGACGATGATGGCGGCACTACAAGCGAAGTTTACGCGCGTAACTTTTATTGATTACAAGATATCGGGGCTGAGTGTACCAGAATGGAATAATGCTGGAATTATTACGAACAACTTCGGTTTATTTAGAAAGTTACCCTGCTTTGAGTTAGAGAGATACTCGAGCATTAATTCTTATGGAAATAAAAGGAATGTAAAGTATATTTTGCATGGAAATAAGTTGAGAGTTTGTGGGCCAAATTTTTTGTTGCTTGCACAGCAGCTTTGGCAGTCCTAGCTGGTTTAGTACCAGCAATGCAATGCGAATGTAAGCTTTGTTTTAAGGGAGGCTGAATATATTTTTTCCCTTGGGGCTTAGTATACTTATTGCTAGCGTGAAATAATGAAATAAGATGCAGTAGACGTTTTAGTTCAGTAAGGACATTGCCAGCTCTTAGTATCGGAGTTGAGTATCGAAAGAAGAACTTCATTATGGGGTGCATTCCTGGAAATGGATTATACTAGAGCTAATCTGGAACATTTTTGACTCGATAACTAGTGTTTAAAAAAAATAACATAACATAAACTTTACAACGCATAATTTCTAAAGGCAAGGGTACTGTTTTTCGAAGGATTTATTTGTTCATGAGCATTCAGAAAAGTATCAGTTTAACATCCAATAGTGGAGTAGATTTCTCACAAATAGCACACTGTGGTCGAGAGGAGGGAATTTTTTTAAAAATCCTAAAAATTCTATATCTCCAAAATAACCCCTTTTTGGGCCCCAAATTATCGGGTCAAAAATGTTACAAATTTGCTCTAGTATCAACCATTTCAAGGAATTCACCCAATTAATCACCCTGCATAGTAATGCTTTCGTTGACCATAATCAGAGGAGCAATTCCCGTCTGCCGGGGTTGCGGGAAAGTCCGAAAGGGATACCGTGGCCCCTGGCAACGTACAGGCAACGGAAGGAACACGGGTGGGTTTAAGTCAGTAAGAGTCTGACACGCCCTCCCGCTCCGCCCAGAGCGGGAGAAGTTATTTGATAATTTCCCATCCAAAAAAAAAGGGCAATTCCGGTATTTTTTTTAGAAAAATACAATCATGTTACCAACATTTTTGACAAGTTTGACAGATTACGACTAGAATGTGAACGTTTCTTAAGTACAAGAATTGGCCTTCTGGGGTGTTGTCACATAGTTTCAAGGGGAACATACATCTACAATCAACTCGTAACGCAACACATGTTGCTGCTTTAACTCGCATTTCAATCACATTCGCGTTTTAGCGCCACAATCACAAACAAAAAGCCACACACGTATACAGAGCAACAAAGTACGAATTAGACTACAGTCGAGCACAGCACTGCCGACAATTAGGCTGCGTCTGCGCGTGCAATCGGAACTAATCCGGTCCCTGAAGGCTCAAAGTTGCGCTGTACGCGATTGTACGAGTTGTACGCTTTTACGTCACAACTTAGTCTGATGTGCATAATTGCGAATTTAAGCGGCAGTTATTGTTTAATTGTTAGGGCTGGGATTTTGCAAGGCTGTTTGAAATATGACAGGGTTTATTAGATTTGGATGAAAGATTAATTCATCGGTTCGGTGAAAAGGCAATGTTGCAATTCATGTCAGAGCTTTAGTAATAGTGTTACTAACTTAGTGGCCCTAGTGCAGATAACCTTTTTTGCATGGCTTACATGCACGCCCAAACTGTGGTTTTTCTTAAAAAATACGGGGTTAAATTAAATTACTTAGCGAAACTCCGCAAACGTGATAAGTATCAACATCTAAAAAAAAAAAGAAATTAATTTGATAATTTTTTTGTGGGGTCGTCGACCACAGTTAGTGTAGTACCTGGGCGACCGAGCTCTGCTCTGGTGAAAATAGAGAATGCTCATTTAATAGTATACGATAGTTTCTACTAATTCCATGTATAGTACATACTAATCCCATGCTGCCATGTCATTATTCTAAAGTAGCCATCTTGTTCTAAATTTTGGGCGACCGAGCTCTGCTCGGGTGAAAATACGAAGAAAACGAATTTTCCCGGATATGAGACTTAGCTAGATCGACTTTTCGCCCCCGTAAACCCCTTTTTTTTTTTTTTTTTTTTTTTTGGGTGGGAAATTATCAAATAACTTCTCCCGCTCTGGGTGGAGCGGGAGGGCGTGTCAGACTCTTACTGACTAAAACCCACCCGTGTTCCTTCCGTTGCCTTTACGTTTCCAGGGGCCACGGTATCCCTTTCGGACTTTCCCGCAACCCCGGCAGGCATCGGTCCTATCGGACCCCTTCCGTTGTGCTGACATCTCTTTGAGGCGCGCGTGGAACACAACGCGCCGTCGACCCGGGCCTGGTCCTTATCGGACGGCGAGCTACCCATTGCTCACCATCCGCAAGCCCGCGCCTACGGTGGCCGGGAATCGGCCTGCGATTCCCGACGCCCAGGGCGTCTCCTGCGGCGGCTAGGGGCGTGAGGGCGCGAAATTTGCCTCTCCCTCACGCGTTCTGCCTCCTCCTTCGCGAGCATTACTGCTTCGCAGAAGGAGGTGACGGCCTCCCATGCCCTCTCGCTCCGTACCATGGCCTGGACTAGGGCCGGACGCGAGAGATCCCCGCCGCCGATCGCCTCCACGAGGACACGGCGATGCTCTGCCCAAGCCGGACAGACCTCCACCGTATGCTCAACCGTGTCCTCCGGGCGATCCACGCAGTGATGACACCCGGGCGTTTCCTCCCGCCTGATACGGAACAGGAACCTCCCGAAACAACCGTGTCCGGTGAGGACCTGCGTTTGGCGGAAGGTGAGGACGCCGTGGCGCCTCTCTAGCCACTCCTCAAAGAGGGGACTTATCGCCGCAATAGTGGCGTGCCCAGCACTGGGTTGCGACAATCGCACTCTCCATGACGCCATGAGATCTCGCCGGAGCTCTGTCCGCTGTGCCGCGATTTCTCGCGGCAGCGGAGTTACGCCCCGGCGTTTCGCCTCCTCGCGCCACTCCCAAATGTGCGCGAGGACTTTTGCCTCCAGATCCCATGGCGGTAATCCGGCAAGGAGGCTCGCCGCCTCACCGGAGACCGTGCGGTATCCCCGGACCAGCCGGGTGGCCATGACCCTCTGGGACGCGTTCAACCGGCGGGCTGGCCGCCGCCTCAATGAACGCGCCCAAACCGGTGCCCCGTAAAGGGCCATGGACCGCACGACCCCCGCGTATAGCCTCCGGCAGGAGGCGTTTGGACCCCCTAGATTGGGCAGGAGCCGCTTCAAAGCAGCCCCGGCCCGCTCCAGTCTGGGAGCCAAACGTCGGAAGTGCTCCACGAAGTTCCACCGGCTGTCGAGGACGAGTCCTAGGTACTTCATCGTCGACTCGACGCCGATGTGAACTCCTCCTACCGTTATTTGGGAACCCGACGGTGGCGCGTTCCGAGGACCATGAAAACACATAGCCTCAGACTTGTGCAGGGCCACCTCGAGTCCCAATTGCCGGATCCTGTCCACGATTGTCGCAACCCCGTGTGTCGCTAGTTCGGCCGCCGCCTGGTGCGACCTCCCCTGCGCAAGGACCAACGTGTCGTCAGCGTAACAAACGACGCTGACGCTGCTAGGGAGGTCGGCGCGCAGCACCCAGTCGTAACCGATGTCCCACAGATGCGGCCCCAGGACCGATCCCTGTGGGACACCGCACGACATCTCTTGCCGGTTCCATTCTCCCTGGTGACCGGGGTAAATGACGGCCCTGTCCGTCAAATAGGCCTCGACCACACGACAGAGGTAGGTCGGCATCCGGTGATACCGGAGTGCCTCCCTGATGCAACTCCAGGGCAGGGTATTGAAGGCATTGGCGATGTCTAGAGACACCGCCAAGACGACCCCACCCCGGGACACAGCGTCCCCCGTCGTGAGGGCTCGCACGCGCATGATGGCGTCCACCGTAGAGCGCCCCCTGCGGAAACCAAACTGGCTCTCCGCCAAATCCGGCCCCACCCGCACCAGCCGCCCGACGAGGCCCCCCGTAAACCCCTATATTGCAACTTTCATCGAAATCGTTAGAGCCGTTTTAGAGAAAGTAATTACAAATATATATATATAAATATTCAAATATTGCTCATTTAATAGTGTAGGATATATTATAGTCTATATATACATAATATAGTTTAAAATAAACATGTTTTTTGTGTAAATTTCAAAGACAGGTACAGGTAGGTATCAATATCGAAACATCATTACACAAAATAAAGCAGATTTTATCAACTCATATTTCAAATAACAACACTACCAGTGGTCGTTGACGCTTATCAAAACATCAAATCTTTTTAATTTAATTTAATATCTTTATTTCAGACAGGTATACAGATACAGTCCATATTTTTTACAAAGATAGCGTTATAAAATACAATTAAAAGGTGTTTGTAATTTGTTAGTAAACAAAACAAGTTACACAATAATTACTAAAGTCGACTTCCTATTTCTGTGCAGGTGTACACCTGCCCAGTACACATTAAAAGGACTGTCGATCATGCACGCTAACGTTCTGAGGACAGTGTTGGTACTACCACGGCCCCTGCTCATCTTCGATGCAGCTCTTTTCCTTATGATGGCGAAGAAGTCGTCAAGAAGTTGCGGAAGCACTGCAGTACCGGAGTTCTCAACACTGCCCTCAGAGCGTCGTTGTACTGAACACTTTTATTTTATCGTGTTAAGATTTAGATACCATCACGTACAGAGTCTAGCTAGCTAATTTATTTTGACCTTGTATATGCTTTGCCCGTTATGTATCTAAGCAACAAGTTACCACGAAATAAAATACCTAGGGAGACGTCTAGAAATTACAATTAGGGATCAAATGTGTTCTGAAATTTCCTACAACAGATGACCAAAGCCCCACAATTAGTTTTGAAACCTAAAGTTTGAACCTATCTGTACATAACATAAACACGGTTCAATTTCAGGTAGGCAAATGTTTAACCTAAAAGTTTCCTCTGGCCGCACCTCATTATATTATCATACTTTCAACTCAAATATTGAGTCCCTAAGTTTGTAAGTACGACGTAATTTAGATGATTCGCGATAAAACGGTGTCTAACAAGTCTGTGAGTTTACTCAAGGCTTTCAGTTACGTCCTCTGAAAAGTTTTTAACTAAACTTCGAGGTTTAATTTAACGTAGTCTATAACAACCACGTAAATTGGCGTTACTTAAATTATACTCATTTGTTTTCTACAAAAAAAATCATTACAAAAAAACAAATAATGGACATCAACGAAACTGTCAGCCCAAGATGCGAAAATTATTTGATGACATAGCACATTTTTGTCATACGTTCACATATTGCTTTCGAATGATTAAACTTTTATCTGTTCCGCTGTCAAACACGTTGATGGCGCAATAAAATGGGCTCATGAATCTCCCCCTCCCCCCTCCCACTCTTGGGGCACACGGCAGCAAGGCAAGCTACCCTCATTTGTGCTCCGGAAATGGAGCGAGACGGTTCCCCGGATTGCTACATCGCGCAGCTTACTACTCTCAGTTCGTTCTCTTGTCTTTTTGCTAAGTCTTGAAATTGATGACGACTTTTTATTGAATGCGAACGATTTTTTTTGCTTTTGATATTGAGACGTTTGCTTGTAGTTTTCTGATGTTGGTATTCGATTGATATTAAAATCCATTTACGAAATAAGGAACAATATGAATTTGCTTATTATACAGTAGAAAAGTAACAAATTGACGTCACAGTTCCTACATCGGGCGCAAAGTAATGCAGTATAAAATATAGTGAATAATTATGCCTAGCAGATGACGCATAAGTTCTTTAGTACATTAATATTACCGAATCTAATAAACGTTAGGTACAAACAACAAACGTTTAATACACCTTAGTGAAAAGCGAACCCAGAGCCTTAATTAGTTGAATATTATATAATATTAATGTTCACGGAGCTAGAGATTAATGTCCTAAGTCGTGTGTCTACAAAGATCTAGCTTTGTGTCTCGTCTGTTTACCACAGTAAATCCCTTAACAGAAGCAAAGCTTAGTAGAAAATAGCCTTTGAATTTTACATTCTAGGGCAAAAATATGTATTCACGTAGCAAAATTCAAAAGCTAGTTTTTCATAGCGTAGCTATTGGTTCAGTTGCTGAAATGTGTTGCAATTCATATAAATATGTACATTCGAAGAAACAATCATGCATAATTCAATACAAATTTGATATGTAAAAATCTTTGTTTATCAGTGGGCGGGCCTAAAGAGTTTCCATCAGGAATCAAAGCTGTATTTAATTCATATTTGTATAGGTAGTCATCGATAGAGTGAAAAGGGAAGAGGAACTGCATTCTTCGAGTACTTTATCGTCCGTCATGTTTACAGGAACACACTGCCAAATTATTGTAATGGTAGTCCGAAGGCTTTGTCATGTTTAAAGCTGAGAACAAATTATCGGACGCATCGGTAAGCCGCGGCTGATAGTCGCGGCTTATTTGTATCTGGATAGTACATTTAGCACTACACTGTGCAAACTATCGGTCGTAAGTCGCGGACGTGACCTTGGGCCGTCCTTGAGCGTTCGGACGTCTGATAGAAATCTGGCAGGCTTGAGCTGGGAACAACGTGCACACTCATCGGTCGCGACTGTCAGTCGCGGCTTACGGACGCGTCTGATAATTTGTTCCCAGCTTTAGCAGTATATTATATCAGTATTGCTTGACGTAGACCCGAAAGCGGCTGTCTAATGTTAGTGCTTATTTCCAAATTCAATCACAAAAAAAAATGTTGGTGACAAAGTGCCAGTTACCTACTATATTTTTTTAATAGAAGTCCGTGCTTAAGAGATCCCTGTATCCCTGAGAACCTTATAACTTTCTTTAAGGGAAACTACCATTTCTTAGCGGTTTCCCTATTTACCATGTCTTTACAGGCAGATACGATCTCCACCTTATCACTATGTTGAGTAAAGCCTAGGATCGTCACTTTTTACGATTGGCACTTTCAGCGCTGAATTAGTGATCGTTTACCCGATAGTAAGTGTGGTGACAAGGGTGTTCTTTATGTTACTTATCGTCATGTGTTACTTTCAACGAAGGTTCAAATATCTGTTGTTCAGTCGTATATGATATCAAGTGTGTTTGCGGCGTCTCTACACAGACCATGGCCCACCTTCTATCATGCGCCGCATGCCCTGTTACCTGTGCGCTTGATGACCATATGACTGTGTCAGTAAGTGTCTAACATATTATATGAACCTTCTCCCATCGATATGCTAAGAAGAGTCGTGTATAAAGGGCAGAACTAATAGTCTTGTGCTATAATCTTTTTCAGATAGATCAAAAAAACCCTTACCATTTTGTCTTATACTAACCTGTATGTAGATATGTATCGCTCCAGCATTTTTCTCCGTAACTCAGTGATCCCTGTTTTCTCAATTGACTGGTCGCGCAAATATCGGTATAAAATCAGATCAGATCGCTTCACCGACTCTTCGATTTTCCTCAGCCGAGCAATGTGACTGTCTGGGAACTGAAAACGGCTATTTCTACTTTTTTACAACCTTGGCCTTGAATCAGATGGATTTTAGAGCGAATGTGGGAGGCAAGGTTTTAACTGAAACATGGCAAGTTGTATTTAACGAGTGAATATCTACTTTAGAAGTAATATTAGATACGAATGTATAAATACTAAAGCTAACTTAACCTGTCAAGGGTAGAAAAAGGAGATAAAAAATTTCTTGTTATGTAACCCCCATGCAGTACTCTTTTGTGTTGTCTAGTTATTTTTTTCATATTGGTAACGACAAGAAGATCGAAGCAGTTCTGACCAAACCTGACAGTTCAGTTCAGTTCAGTCAAGTTTTCCAAACAGTGAATTTTACAGATATTTGACCTCAAAACATGGAGCTATGCCGCCATCATAACCACAGCAAGTTAACCCTTAGCTCTCAAGTCATAGCACCGCAAACATTCCAATAAATCGAATCAAACTCGAATGCTCGGCTGAATTCGATTCGTTCTTCCGCAATTGAGTGCTCAACCCACTGGCTTGAAATAAAAGTATCGTTTTGTATAATTGTATGAAGACGTCAGTACAATGTGGAGCAGGTTTATGTACTCTCTATTGAGTTTAAAGATCGCAATTGTGGACCAGTTGTTAACTTTACAACTGATGAATTTAATAATAGCTATGGACAGTATAGTCGGAGTTGAATCATATTTTGCAACTGCATAAACGTCAATTAAGTGGTATTTCCAAATTCATATGAAAGTATAGTAATATCAGTATTGATTGGTCAGCCAAAAGAGATTTTGAACCAGGAAAAATATTGTTCCAACTGAAACAAACAGACAACGCAACATTTGCGCTGCTTGCTCGCCTATCTTCATTGCCCATATCACTGTTGGGGTCAGATTCCACATACCCTCGGCCCAACATACATCAGTGACACATACATTTTAAAATAATGAAGGTTATGTTATACATGTAGGGTAGGCATGTGAAATATTCATAAGGTACCATATAAGCCGCTTGGCACACAAAGCCCCCAAAATGGCTCAAAGTCGGCAGCTCAATAAGATAGATTTTATGGGTTTCAAATGGGCATGTGGTGCTCATCGTTAGTTGACTTTATATTTATGTGTGTTTTATTGTGTGCGCGTTGATGCCGTGCGCGTTTATTTATTATTTACGAAGGTTGGACGGGTGGAGTTAAATTGTATTTAAGAGTCCAAATATGTTATTGGAATATAAAAATATTTACCCCACTTTAGGGTAAAAACCTCTACTTATACGAGTACTAGGAAGGCAAAGACCGGGCACGCGTTTTCGCTGCTTGGTGGCGAATTTAGACTATTAAATGCAGACGCTGACGATGTTTTCCTTGTCACTAAACAATGTTGATTTGGGTAACCATAATACTGTAATCACAATGTTTTGCACGCGTTTAATCGCACGAATCTCATAACTAGGGTTACAGACAACCGTGTGCTCTATAAAATCACTTAGTTGATCACAACACCCACGGGAAGTAAGGACAAGCTCTAATTTTAGCATTACTTCAACAAACAACCACTATAAAATATTTCCTATGTGAAGGAAGGATTATAATTTTTAATATACATATTTTGGTTTGGTGCCCCTGAGATAGCTAGGTGGAGTCACTATAGACCACGAAGGGAAGGCGCTATGCCTTCACTTCGTGGTACATATTTCTTCGGAATTGGAAGGAGAGGTAGAAGAAAATCAATGTATTTAGTTGACTACATAAATTAGAATTTAAAGCGCAGAAGGCTGATGATAAAAACCACAGAAACGAGACAAATGGTTTAAATGGCCATAGGAAATGCCCCAAGTCTTAGGCAAATCATTGCTGTGTGACCAAGTAGGACAGTAGGGGATAAAAATGATAATGTTTTGTGAAAAGCCGTACAGTCCATCTATTTTGTAACCAACGATGTAACCCATGCCTTATGCCGAGCAGTCGACCAATACAAGATTGACATCTAGGTATATGTTATCTACTCTGAAATATCGTCACACATTTTACATGATTCAGAAATGTCACGAGAGACTGGCTTTTATTTATACCAATATTTTGTTAAGGGAAACTACCATTTCTTAGCGGTTTCCCTATTTACCATGTCTTTACAGGCAGATACGATCTCCACTTTGTCACTATGTTGAGTAAAGGCTATCACTTTTTACGATTGGCACTTTCAGCGCTGAATTAGTGATCGTTTATCCGATAGTAAGTGTGGTGACAAGGGTGTTCTTTATGTTACTTATCGTCATGTGTTACTTTCAACGAAGGTTCAAATATCTGTTGTTCAGTCGTATATGATATCAAGTGTGTTTGCGGCGTCTCTACACAGACCATGGCCCACCTTCTATCATGCGCCGCATGCCCTGTTACCTGTGCGCTTGATGACCATATGACTGTGTCAGTAAGTGTCTAACATATTATATGAACCTTCTCCCATCGATATGCTAAGAAGAGTCGTGTATAAAGGGCAGAACTAATAGTCTTGTGCTATAATCTTTTTCAGATAGATCAAAAAAATCCTTACCATTTTGTCTTATACTAACCTGTATGTAGATATGTATCGCCCCAGCCTTTCTCGCCGTAACTCAGTGATCCCTGTTTTCTCAATTGACTGGTCGCGCAAATATCGGTATAAAATCAGATCAGATCGCTTCACCGACTCTTCGATTTTCCTCAGTCGGGCAATGTGACTGTCTGGGAACTGAAAACGGCTATTTCTACTTTTTTACAACCTTGGCCTTGAATCAGATGGATTTTAGAGCGAATGTGGGAGGCAAGGTTTTAACTGAAACATGGCAAGTTGTATTTAACGAGTGAATATCTACTTTAGAAGTAATATTAGATATGAATGTATAAATACCAAAGCTAACTTAACTTGTCAAGAGTAGAAAAAAGAGATAAAAATTATCTTGTTATGTAACCCCCATGCAGTACTCTTTTGTGTTGTCTAGTTATTTTTTTCATATTGGTAACGACAAGAAGATCGACGCAGTACTGGCCAAACCTGACAGTTTTTAAGTTTTCCAAACAGTGAATTTTACAGATATTTGACCTCAAAACGTGGAGCTATAGCTCCATCATAACCACAGCAAGTTAACCCTTAGCTCTCAAGTCATAGCACCGCAAACATTCCAATAAATCGAATCAAACTCGAATGCTCGGCTGAATTCGATTCGTTCTTCCGCAATTGAGTGCTCAACCCACTGGCTTGAAATAAAAGTATCGTTTTAATTGTATGAAGACGTCAGTACAATGTGGAGCAGGTTTATGTACTCTCTATTGAGTTTAAAGATCGTAATTGTGGACCAGTTGTTAACTTTACAACTGATGAATTTAATAATAGCTATGGACAGTATAATCGGAGTTGAATCATATTTTGCAACTGCATAAACGTCAATTAAGAGGTATTTCAATTTCAATTGTAAATATCATTTTGCATACTATTATATAGAATCTTTTTTACTGAACAGACAGCTGTGCTGCTGGGGAGTTTGTTGCGCCACTTCTTCTTCCCAGCTAAAGCACTAGGAAGTGGTGAAGGGTGGGCGTTTTGGGGGACTGTCTTATGTAATTTTGACGTTCGAAAAGTGCTGATTCTCAGCCTAGTTTGAATAAATGACTTTTGAATTTTGAATTTTTGAAGTAGGGGATAAAAATGATAATGTTTTGTGAAAAGCCGTACAGTCCATCTATTTTGTAACCAACGATGTAACCCATGCCTTATGCCGAGCAGTTGACCAATACAAGATTGACATCTAGGTATATGTTATCTACTCTGAAATATCGTCACACATTTTACAAGATCCAGAAATGTCACGAAAGACTGGCTTTTATTTATACCAATATTTTGTTAAGGAATTGGGTCTTATGGGGAACAGTGTCCCACACCTTTCTGTTTGGGCCAGTTTTGTGTGTCGTCAATATTTGTGTTTGTTTTAACACTGCAAATATTTATATGAAATATTTTGCGATTGTTTTACTTTTAGGGCCGGGTACGAAATATTTTCCTCTTTTTAATTTTGTGGCCTGTTCTCACAGTTGGCCGCAGTAACTAAGCTACCCTGATCAAACGGGTTACGTTAGGTTAGAACTGTGGCCAAACACGCGCGAGCCGAATCGGTGTCATTAACTAAACTAGGGGCACAAGCTAGGGCAACCCGACCAAATGGGTTACGTTAGCTAGAACTTAAAAAAACGCGCGCGCGCCGGGCGTGCGCTACATCCAAGTCGGTCGCAGTTACTTGGCATTTTTATTTTTTATTTGAATTCACAAAAAGTGGGTTGATGTCATATGATGTAGAAGACGAAATTAAGGAGAAAAGGTAATTACATGTACTTTCCTTCTTTTGGTTCTAAACATACGTTACAAATAGATGCTCTTACCATACATAAAAACACAACATTTATAACTTACCAATTGAATACGCTAAAGGTGTAAACATACCACTAACACGCTAGCAACACAATATTGTATAAAGGTCACAGCTCATTAGAGCCACCCGGCACCCACTCCGCACCGCCTCGTCGTACGGCGTCCACTCGTTGTCGACAGGTGGTTCACGGGTGGACGCCACGTTATCACCAAAACGTTGCACGATCAACCAGTGAACCCCGCGCGGTCAACGAGTGAACGCCGCGTGGTCAACGAGTGGACGTCGCTTAGTCCACGAATTTTCGAGTAGTCTGTTAACAATTGGCATTAGCCCTCGCGTGAATCACTCGCGGGCAGCGCGCGGTCCGCTTCGGACCCGCGCGTTGGCGATGCGCAGTCAACGCAGGGCAAGCGAGTTGTCACCGAGTGGTCCACCCGCCGTCCGCGCGTGGACGGCTTACGATAGAGGCGATCCGGTGACGCTACGGAGTTGATGTAGTGAGCGCATACCCATACAAGTCCATATCAAGAATACTAACCGCACGAGGCGAGGCGGTGCGGAGTGGGTGCCGGGTGGCTCTAATGAGCTGTGACCTTAAAGCTCAGGACGTAAACTGATATGGGCCGTTAGTATAGAAGTGCTAATACTAATAACAGTCGGTTCGCAAACAGCTGGCAACGTGCAATACAATACTGACGCGTACCTGTACATTACATGTCCGCTGGGATAATGTTTAGAATGGTGTTTGTAGAATAAATATAACGAAATCATGTTTTTTATTCTGTAAATAGGATATCGGAATCACTTTTCAGGCATATAAAAAAAAAAAGCTTGTTGTGGTCGACATTTCCTATCCCTGAGAAGAAATGGTGAAACAAATTCAGCGGTCAGTCTTTTTTAACACGTTCAGTGCCGGGAGCCCTCCTGGAGGGTTCACCTAGTCGCATATGGGATGCCCTTGCGGAGGGCTTATTTTAAATGTAGGTTTTTCTTAGCGAATACAGCATTATAAACCGTGATAATAAAATCTGATGTATATTTTAACAAGATTTATTAGTATGTGCGTTGGTTTTAAAATCCAAGCATTTTTTTATTTTTTGTTTACGGTTACAAATATTCTCAATAAAATTAAAAGGTTGGAAACTACGTATAAAAGAGTTTTCGTTTTACAGTGTTTTATAACACGGTTTTAAACCTAATGCCGTTGACCGTCCGCTATGGGGTTAACTTTAGCGTAAACGTAATGCCGGTAACCCTCCCGGAGGGTTCACTTCCAATATTCCACAAGACTGCGTCGCACCATCTATAACGCCTTCGTAAACCACACCTATATCTGCTTGAAATTGAGAACGGTTCCCTATCCATTTGCATAAAATTTTAAGACCTAATAATAATATAACTTAGCATAATGTTGTTTGGCATAATTATATTTTCGCATAATATAATTACGCATAACAGCTTACGCATAATTTTTTAAGCATAATTTCTCTAACCATAATAATGATTAAGCATAATATTCTAAAGCATACATTTAATAAGCATAAAGTTAAAGCATAATAATTTATTAAGCATAAAGTTAAAGCATGCAAGCAAGCATGCAGTATGCAAGCAAGCATGCAGCATGCAAGCAAGCATGCAGCATTCAAGCGAGCATGCAACATGCAGCAGGCAGGGTTTCTGTCACGGCTCCGGCGCTGCGGGCCTCCGGCGGCCCCACGCGTGCTAATCGTCGCAGACGGCTTTCGCTCACCACCGCAGCTTCGGCTTGTTGGCCGGCTTCGCCGGCCAGCCTCAGCCGCGGTGGCTCACTCGCAGCCGCCTGCTCCTCAGCCCGCGGGCCGCCTCGCTCCTACGCGCCTACGCGATTTTAAATTACACTCTAGGGGTAGGACAAACAAGACTACGTGGAGGGGTGCGCCAAAGTTCACCTAAATTTTCAACTCCGATAATTGGAAATCCGAAAATGTTCTTCCTAACATTTTTCATCCTAACAATCACAATTCCTAACTACTCTGTCTCTAATGTTCATAATTCCGAAGCATTCAACTTCATAATGTCAGTAGCAATAAACATCTATTATACTTTTATTTGTTCCCCTATATTTTCTCAACATAACCATCTTTTATACTATTATTCAAAGTCATATCTTTTTTGTTTAGATTTCTTTTTATTCATAATAATCAGTATTATATACATTAATTTTGCGAACTTTATTTTCACATAACATATATAACGTTTAACAATAATAGTACCATGGTACAAGTAGTTAAATACATGTTGTCTTAAACTCATTTCAATTAAATTAGTTTAATATTAGCGGCTATACCTTTCAAATAATCACTTTTATTGGTGTATTTTGCTTTTAAATTGCTTTTAACCTGCAAAGATATCCATAGGTTAGGTTAGGTTAGAACTGGTCGATGGTCGGCAGCGAAGAGTCCTGGGACGCGGTGGTATCCTTCTGCGAAGTAGTAATCTCGCAGAAGGAGGCTGCGGAACGGGAGAGAGAGATTTCATCCTCTCACCCGGCCCGCAGCAGGCGCACCGGGCGTCGGCGGAGGGCGGACAACGCCCTCTTCCAGCCCCCCTAAATGGGTCCAGGGGCGACGGACCCGGGGACGTCCGTCGCCCCCCATACATCTGGACCCGAGGCGGCGGCGCGTAGTGTTCCACGTGCGCCCCTCTTAGACGTCGCGGGGGGAGTCAAACACCTCACTCCCCCCGCCCGACGAGACGGAGCCCGCAGAGGCGGGCTGGCACCAGTCGGGGTCGCGGAAGATTTGAACGTTCCCGCGACCCCGGCGTAGGTGTGAGATGGAACACCGGGGTGGTTTTTAGTCAGTAAGAGTCTGACAGACCCCTCTGCCCACCCCAGGGCGGAGGACATCCATGAGGATTTTCCACCCCGAACAAAAAAAAAAAAAAAAAAAAAAGGTTAGAACTGTGACGACTTGACATGTTATGCGGATGACACGCTGGTCACGGCCCGGGGGAGCTCGTACAGGGAGGCAGCGATGTTGGCGACGGCTGCGGTGTCACAGGTCGTGACCCGCATACGGCGCCTAGGCTTGGAGGTGGCCCTCAACAAGTCGGAGGCCATGGTCTTTCATGGCCCCCGGCGGGCGCCGCCGCTGGGATCACATATCGTGGTCGGGGGGTCTCGAATCGCTGTCGAGTCCACCATGAAGTACTTAGGATTGGTGCTCGACAGCCGGTGGGATTTCGGCCTCCACTTTCAGCGGCTGGCGCCCAAATTGTTGAGCGCGGCTGGGGCGCTGTCAACGCTGCTTCCCAATCTGGGGGGCCCGAGCACCGCCTGTAGGCGGCTCTACGTGGGGATCGTGCGATCAATGGCCCTGTATGGGGCCCCGATCTGGGCGGCTGACCTGACGGCCGGCAGTATCGCTATCCTGCGGAAGCCGCAGCGAGCGATGGCCGTCAGAGTCATCAGGGGGTATCGCACGATCTCCTACGAGGCGGCTTGTGTACTGGCTGGATCCCCGCCCTGGGACCTCGAGGCGAAGGTACTCGCGTCCCTGTATCGGTGGCGCGAGGACTCGAGGGCGCGAGGCGAGAGGCTGACGCAGCGACATTTGGAGCTGCGTCGGTCACAGCTTCGCGCAGCCCTGGTGGCGGAATGGCGGGACAGGCTTTCACGCCCTACCGCCGGCCCCGTCACCATCGGGGCGGTCCGGCCGGTGCTCGAGCGCTGGCTCGGGAGGAGGCACGGCTCCCTGTCGTTTCGGGTGACGCAGGTGCTCTCGGGGCATGGTTGCTTCGGGAAGTACCTGTGTCGCATAAACAGGGAGCCGGACGCTCGGTGTCACCACTGCGTCGACTGTCGGGAGGACACGGCTCGGCACACGCTGGCAGAGTGTGCCGCTTGGGAGGAACCGCGCCGTGCCCTCATTTCAGGTGTCGGCAGTGACCTGTCGCTGCCGGCCGTTGTCAACTCAATGGTCGGCAGCGAGGAGTCCTGGGACGCGGTGGTATCCTTCTGCGAAACAGTTATTTCGCAGAAGGAGACTGCGGAAAGGGAGCGGGAGATTGCTTCCGCTAACCCAATCCGCAGCAGACGCACCGGGCGTCGGCGGAGGGCGGATAACGCCCTCTTCCAGCCCCCCTAAATGGGTCCAGGGGCGACGGATCTGGGGAAATCCGTCGCCCCCTACTTAGGACCCGAGATGGTGGCGCGTAGTGTTCCACGCGCGCCTCTCTATGACGTAAGGGGGGAGTTTAACACCTCACTCCCCCCTAACTCGAGGTGGCCCGCAGAGGCGGGCCGGCACTAGCCGGGGATCGCGGATGTCGCATTAGATCCCGTGATCCCTGGTGCAAGTGTGAGACGGAACACCGGGGTGGTTTTAGTCAGTAAGAGTCTGACAGACCCCTCCGCCCTCCCCAGGGCGGAGGACATCCATGAGGATTTCCCCCCGAAAAAAAAAAAAAAAAAAAAAAAAAAAAAAAAGGTTAGAACTGTGACCAACTACGCGCGAGCCGAGCGAGCGAAGCGAGCGGTGCCGCGGTAGCGGCCGGCGAGCGCTACATCGAAATTGGTCGCGAAATTTTTCTAAGTATTTTTAATAGTGCCCCCAAGAAACGAATCGTTGCAAAATCGACTCCACGTAGTCTTGTTTGCCCTACCCCTAGAGTGTTATTTAAAATCGCGAAGGCGTGGAGGGGCGAGGCGGCCCGCGAGCTGAGGAGCAGGTGGTTTTAACGCCCGCCGCCGAGGCTGAGGCTGGCCGGCTGTGCCGGCCAGCAAGCCGAAGCTACGGTGGTGAGCGTTAAACACATCTGCGACGAGCAGCTCGCGTGGGATCGCCGGAGCTCCACAGCGCCGGAGCCGTGACAGAAACCATGCCTGCTGCATGTTGCATGCTGCATGCTTGCTTGCATGCTTGCATGCTGCATGCCTGCTGCATGCATGGTCATGATCATTATGCGTAAACAAATTTATGCTTTAGAATTTGATTAAGTTATGCGTACATACATATAATTAGGATAAACAAAACTTTTTTACAAAAAAAAACAACCGACTTCCAAAAAAAACACTTAAAAGAGAAAAATAACTTGAATTTCGGAAGTCGGTGGCAAAAACGAAAATACAGATCCATATAGTTATATTTTAAGATGGTTCGCAGTTCGCATAGTTGAAGCCGTGATATAGTTATATCCCTAGGGAAATAGTTATGAATTGCTTTCATATATATTACGGTAGGTATATTTTACTATATATGTATCTAATAAAATACTATTGTTTTTGCCACCGACTTCCGAAATTCAAGTTATTTTTCTCTTTTAAGTGTTTTTTTTGGAAGTCGGTTGTTTTTTTTTGTAAAAAAGTTTTTATTTTTCACTTTTTAGTTGTGTTTATACCTACCCCGCACAAATTCGTATACCAGTCGAATAATGGAAACATAACAAAAGATTTCTCAAAAATTAACGAAACATTCCGAGCGCCCCGCTGGTGGGGCAAATAGGAATGCCAAAAAATTTTCAGTGGAATATGCCCCACTAGTTCGACTTGGTGGGGCAGATTCCACTAGTCTAAAATCTTTATGGATTCTGCCCCACTAGGGTTGGCACCTTAGAAATGTGTAGGTAGGTATGCTCGTATTTTATATTTGTTTGGAAAAGAAAGAAATGTATAGTTAAGTAAAATATATATTTTTTGGTAATTTTATATGTTATGATGGCCCAGAGGTTAAGGCCTCGCCTCTCATGCATGAGGTTGTGGGTTCTAATGTGACTTTTTCAATTCATATGAACTTTCTGAGTTTATCTTGGACATTATTGACATCAGTGAAGGAAAACATCGTGAGGAAACATGGACTTATAGTTAATATTAGTCTGAAATCACCAACCCATTTTGGGCAAGCGTGTTGATCAGTGCTCGTTCCTTCTCTGTATTAGACGAGGCCTTTGCCCTGCAGTGGGACAGTAATAGGCTGGTATTATTATTTTATTATTAATTTTTATTTACTAGTTGTTTCTGGAAGGAATCGGGTTGTAAATCATACGTTAATTACACGATTTGTTACAAATAAAATAAAATCTAAATGAATACAAGTCCTAGTTACATTTTACTTACATATAAATTTCTTTCTTTTCCAATCAAATATTAAATACGAGCATACCTACTTACACAAATTCTAAGGTGCCAACCCTTGTGGGGAAGAATCCATGCCATGGGGCAGAATGCATTTGCCCCACCAGTGGCGACTTGATGGGGCAAAGTGGAATGATTGAAATTTCGAAGACTATAATTAGTTCACCACGGATGGATAGATAGAACCAGCAATTATTTTTGATCTTTAGTACAATATCCAAATCACATTACGTGTACTGTTTGTTTTTGAGGAGTTCCTTCGTTTATCTCCCAAAGTATACATCAAATCTTCACAAAATTAATATGGGACCACCTCAGGAGTATACCCTTACGAATAAAAAAAGAATTTTCAAAATCGGTTGACAATTGGCGGAGAAATCGGTGAACATACATAAAAAAAAAAAAAAATACATACAGTCGAACATATAACCTCCTTTTTTTGAAGTCGGTTAAAAATTATGCCATGTTATATTATCGAACGCTCAAATTAAAATTATAAATATCATCTTCTACCCACATATATTTTTTATAACACTTGGTAAATGTTTCTTTCTGAGTATGAGTGAAAATATTATGGTAATTATGTTTAGGGATAAAAGCGTTATGATAAAAAACAGTAGGAGTTTAAATATATTTACATTAATGATATTATTAATTACAATTTTCGGAAACATGAGTGTTATGAACATCGCCGGTAGCACTACAAATAGTATGAATGAAAACTTTAGGATGAAAAATTTTAGGAAGAGTGATCATTCGGATTACAAATCGTTAGGAAGAACAATTTCGGGTTTTAACAACTTTAGTTGAGCCAATATGGACCCTACGTGGAGTCGGTTTTGCAGCAATTCGGTTCTTAGGCCTACTAACGTTATGCGAATCAAATTTATGCCAAAACAAATTAGTCTTTAAGATGATTATGCCAACATAAAATGTATGCCTAAAAAAATTATGCCGAAGTATTATTATGCCAAAACAAATTGTGCCTAAATCGTTATGCCGAAGTATATTAGGACAAAGAACATTATGCGAAAAGAAGGTATCCCATTGAGAACACTCACTCAATGCATTCAAAACTCAATTAGCTGAATATTTAATCACAAATGACACTTTTCCTAAAAGCTGTATCATAATTAATTGCTACCGTGGCGTCTGTGACGAATTTTATATTTATAATTTATTTTAAGCATTGTTCTCATATAAGTGACTTTGTGTCTTTTTTAGTCTTTAAACCTATAACTATACTATCGTTGTGCCAAACGAATTTTATATTTATAATTTATTTTAAGCATTGTTCTCATGTGACTTCATGTCTTTTTTTATTTTTAAATTTTAAACTATACTATCGTTGTGCCAAACACTTGTCGGTTTTTAGAATTTTATGTCGACAATATGTGCTGTTACATATAGACCCCAATTGAGGCCAGTGGGGTAATTGCGTAACACACATAAAATTACAATTGATCGCAATGTTTCATTCTAACAATTCAGCCACGTTCATTACGTTATTTACGTTGCGAATTGCACCTATGAATTTCCTTCAAAACCTGATGGTGATGGAAACTGTGTTAATCCATTAGGGTGCAGGCCTTTATGAGGTTTACACCCATTCTATTAGAATAAAAGATGGCGGAACAAAAATTGTTTTAAATTTATTCTTACGTCAATAACGTTTTTAATAAAAAATACGGGCATTGCTCCTCGGCTGACACACGTATTTTTGCAGTAGCATGTTTAAAATTAGTTCTAAAAGTTTTTCTATGCTGCATTGAATATATATTTTTTTCCACTTTTCCCGCTCAACTCCTTACCGAGGCGGTACATGTCTAGTTACGTGCACGTACGGGTAAGCCGCAGTACGCAAGCCGTATTCAAAGGAGTAGGAGGTGAATTTAAAGAGAAAAATAAATATGCGCTATGTAACGAGCAAGGGTTGGTGTTACATCGTCAACTCGAACAGAAATTATGAATGGAAAAGTTATTTTTACTGAATGGTTCTGCGTTACTTTTGGGGAGTCTTCTTTCATTTTGTTTGATATGAAATCGTTTATTTATATTTCTTTAAATGATTTTTTTAAAATCCTCCTTTGATTGATAATTTTAGAATTCTTATTTAAATGAATACGAAGTCTATAATTATTAATTGCAGATTTTTTTTGTTTTTTTTAAATTTTGTTCATTTGATGATAACTTGACAATTCACGTTATCACACGAAATTAAAAAATACTTTTTTGTATATCTACGTTGTTTCAGAGAGGGGAAAAGGTATGTAAAAAAGTAAGGCCATATAAATAAACTCAACATAACATTTAACATCCCAATTATGACGCGTTAAGAGGGAACAGGGCCTGCGAGGAATATGAAAAATAGGTGTTTGAAGTAACTATTGGCGACTATTGCCGTCGTCTTACTTCAAGTCTGCCCCGTAGAGTGCAGAGCTGCAGCTCAGACCGAATATATCACAAAAAAATTACGAGAACGACATTTCGTATTCCTCTTTTTTCTCCTCAAAATCTGAACTGATTTAATTATTTTTACATTTAAATTTTTAAGAAAGAGTATGTCTAGATTTCGATCGATTTCTTTTATGTTAAAAACTTTTCGGATTTGTCTGGTAGTACTCTAATCACGGCGGTAAAAATGGGGCATTTTTGTAGGGTCATATTTTCTTTACCAATAATTTCTGAAAAAAAGGAAATAATAGGGACGTGTCTAAGGCAGACCTTGTTATTATGAAAAAATAAAGAATATTGCTCTAGAGGCATTATTCAGGAAGAAAAAAGGGGAATACATTTGTATGGAGAATCGCAAGACCTCTTAACGAATTAAAAAACCTATCAACTATGTACGGCGTAGCACGCTCGTAGCCGCTCGTAGCGCGCCGTAGCACGAAGCGACAAACCGCATTACTCGAAAATCAGCATTCGGCATATTCGTGTTTACAAAACAATTTCATTCGGAGGAGCAAACATTGTCAACACGAAATATACACGTAGCGAAGGTTCAGTACATATAAAATGACACGTGTCAAAAATATTGATAAACTGTAGACAATCTTTAAATGCAGTGGTTTATTTTAACTTTTATCGTGCCGATGTTTAATGAGTCAAAGTCTACTGTTTGTTGCCAGGTATGAGGTTTCTGTATGTTCCTACATCGTGTTGTCTGGCCCATAATCGTTAGCCAGCCCGAAGTTCCGAAGCAATTGGATTTTAATTGTACCTCCCACGTTTGGCAGAACAACATCTGCACAATTGTATTTTATTTGTTTCATATTGAGCTAATGTTTGCTCAACCGTTTCCAATTACTTTCAGTGTTCTCTTAGTGGCAATAAAGGGAATTTGCGTAATGTTTTTGACCTTTGATTATGTACCTTTTCAAGATAAAAGCGAATGGACAATTAAATATAGTGAGAAAGCTTTGATTAAAATTGCAAAATAGAATAAAAAAACGTTCTTAGTGATTAGCCGTATCCTACAACACTCAGGGGAAATAATGGATTACACTATTCACAGCGGAAGCTACAACGCAAAATAAAAACAAGAAGTAAGTTTCATTTTATACTTAATCAAAATCAGACGCGATTCGTTCGCGATACATCGTCAAGTAAATAACATGATAAATAACACTGTCGAAATTCTCTTACGAATAACACAAAAGTGGCGGGAACTCGAAGTATGAAAACAAATAAATCCAAGATGGCGGTAACTGTCAGTTGCCGACATGGCTTCACTCTTTCGTTTGTCCTTCCACTCTTCGTCTTTGCGTTTCGGTTTCAACTTTCGCAGTCAACAACTTATTCAATATAAAATATTTCATTTCCCTTTTTTGTGTATTTTCCCTGTTTCCCGATTGTTTTCCGATAAGTCTGGCTCGTTTGTTTGCGACCATTTTCGCTTCTTCGTATTTATACATTTAATTTGAACGTCTTTATGTTATATTTGCTTTTGTTTTCCGGTTTTGTAGGTTTCTTTCCTTGAAGCTACCTATATTTGTTGCCACGACTATCCGTTTTCCGATACAGTAGTATGTAGAATAAATTTTATTCGTTTTTTTTCTTAAATTGCTTTTTCTGATAAAATCCCTAACAAACGCACAACCATTTCGTCGTGATTCTAATACAAAAAAGAGTCATATAGGGTTATTGTACAGTTTTGCACACGTACATCGTATACAAAAACTATACAATAAAATATGACCCTTCAATTCGTTTTATCATTCATAAAAACATTTTACGTCTCGAAAATAAAACCATTTCACTCAAAGCGAGAAACGTTAAATTTTACGACGACATCAAGACAAAAAGTATGAAATAATCAGGAAAACAGCTTTCGTATTGAAAATATTTTTAAAAACATACGATGGTATAATGTATGTCTACCAACCTACATTAAAACATTTTATTCCATAAAACATTACAAACAAATTCAAGGCAGTTAGAACTGCCAAATTCTAAAAAAATAACTTCCAGAACCACTTTAATACCACCGATAAAAGGTCGATATCGATTTCATCTACCTTTTATAATTTCTCTTCGCTAATCCCTAATTTTACACCCATAGTGTAGGTCGTTCGTTTGACGGCCGGGAGAGGGCGCTTCAGCCTCAAGTGCTAAACAAAACGAGGGTATCTATGTACAAGGTGGCTTCTTCGATACCATCTCAAGATGCTGTGGCCGCGATATTTTTTCAGTGACCCACTTTCTTCGTGATTTTTTTAGCTGAAGCCAAAATGTTTCGGATATTTTTTCGACGAGGTTCGTTCTAGTGAGTTATGTACGTACGTGATGCGGGATTAGAAGAGGTAGTGAACGGTTTTTGTTATCTGTTTGAATGCTTTGTCCTTTAAGGCGTCTGAAGGCTGAAAAACTCTAACAAAGCCGATATGATGTTCTAAAATCTCATTTATAACCAAAATCTAAATAAACAATTTTTGTAACACAGATTAACAAAATTATCTGATATTATTCTGAAATTATAGATACGTTTTCAAACTACGACTCATTTATGTTCTAAACTATTTTGGTGTAGATAATTACAGTATTGTATCACAATCAAAGGTTCAAACAAAAAGTATTTTTCATATGTGTAGCTTTTGTATCCCGCTTGTTACAGCTGAGGCTTTTTTTGTAAAAGTATTTTATATTTTAATCAAAGCTTCGAGCGTAGTGCCAGCTTTTAAACTCGCCAAAACCAGCTGTGTTGTACGTGATGAAGCCACAAAGAGATAAACATACTTTGAAAAAGTTTATTTTAATGTTCTACCTTTTGTGTATGTTTAGTCATAATATAATACGAGAATAAACTTAGTTTCATAAAAAAAAATAGACTTTATTTTAAACTAACTTAACAGGTTTTCAGAGGTATGAGGGTGTAATGTTCACTTATCCACCATAGAAAAGGGAGGATCCTTCGACCAGACGGATGTTGTGTCTGGCGGGCAACTGCCCGATGGTTGTTGTCGGATAGTCATATATATGGCGTTCGCGTGGTAAACTCTAATTGCGCGATGCAGGATTTATGTGACGTCAGGTCTTTGATGCGTAGTTCGCATGTGGCGATGTAGATGCCGCCATAGGTCTCCCATAACGTATGGAAGACCTGTCCATTGCAAGAATTGTAAGAAAAAGGCTAGCAAAGTGTTATGGTGACAAAATGGAACTTCAGAGATAGAGAAACGCTTAGAAATGAGAGAATTTTCCGTTGCATTTCCGCTGAAAAGTTCCACTACGGCATAAAAATTGTAGCACAAATGAGGACTTTCCATTCATAATGGAGTATGGCTCGTCATACAAGCTAAGTTTCCGGGCTTCGCTCAGCGCTGCTTGACCCCCGCTGACCCAAGGTCGCGCCTGGCCATTGTTGCTCGTCTTTTGTTCAGTCTCACACGCGCGATTATGTGATAGAATGTTTATAGGTCAACCGGTATACCTCCTACTTTATACATAAAAGCCGCGAACTCTTCGGGACGACTTCCTTTCGGCTTTGAA
This sequence comes from Xanthia icteritia, assembly GCA_949128155.2. NCBI lineage: Eukaryota > Metazoa > Arthropoda > Insecta > Lepidoptera > Noctuidae > Xanthia > Xanthia icteritia. The sequence goes on along the minus strand of OX421942.2, from coordinate 4,020,305 downwards.
AAGGAAGCAATGCGGTTGTTACCGGTGAAATGGAAGGCAGTATATGAGTAAGCCTGCGTTGAATATTTAATGTATTAAAGAAATGGGAATGTATAATATGGATGTGGGTTATCCGATTGAATGCATTATATTTTTAGAATTATTATTTTAATGTCATTTCTTAATTAACTAAATTCCTGAATCTACTAGAAAAGTAAAATCTTTACTGATGTATTAGGACATTAAATGGTCCTGTTATTAAAATCCAAGGTTTTCCTAGACATCTCTCCTCTACTTTTTAAATAGTTATAAATTTTAAACGAACTTTAAAAAATGCGTTGTATCTTATATTCAATTGTAATTTTTTTGCTACTATACTTCCTTCCGATTGAATACAAACTCGAACTCGGAATGCTGACACTCGATACCTCGCGAGCGGCTGTCGAGTCGTGGAGTGATTACCGTTCACTCGACGCACGCCACTCGCCGCCACTCGATGACTCGGAACGACTCGATTACTCGAACGGCCTTACCATAAAACACAGACTATTCACGATGGTTTATACAGGCAGTTAAATTTATTGATGAAATTGCATGTTTGTGCTCATTTCAGAATGATGTTCTTTAATGACCTTTTAACTCTGCACCTATATCCTATATACATAAATATATATATACTATACTAAATGAGCAATATTTGTGTATGTATTTATATATATTTGTAATGACGTTCTCGAAAATGGCTCTAATGATTTCGATGAAAGTTGCAATATAGAACCCCTATATTGCAACTTTCACGGGGGCGAAAAATCGATCTAGCTAGGTCTCATATCTGAGAAAATTTGTTTTCTCTATTTTCACTCGAGCAGAGCTCGTTCGACCAAAGTTAAGAACAAGATGGCTACCTTAGAATAATGACATGGCAGCATGGGATTAGTATGTACTATACATGGAATTACTATGAACTATCCTATACTATTAAATGAGCATTCTCTATTTTCACCAGAGCAGAGCTCGGCCGCTCAGGTACTTATGTATTTATTTTAGTAGTTACCTTGTAGATACTTAAAAAGATACTCAATTAGGAAGTATTAAATTCTACTAAACAAGGTAACATGCCGCGCAAGTTGTAAGCGTCAAGTGAGTTATTAAAAACTTGGTACGCCAGCAACTATGCAGTAAATTGCAATATTACAGTAATATCAAACTCACATTCGTGCTTTCGTAAATAGTCATGTTCATAAAAAAACGAAGATGAATATGGCGACGTAAAACCTCAATTTCAATAACTCCCGCCAATTCCAAGGTTTGAATACTCGAATACTTGTTAAGAAGGAATAAATACGATTTTAGCGCTCATAATAAAAAAAAAATGGTTCTCATTTGTGTGCGTCGATGTGGAAATTGAAAGTGAAGTAATAGTAAAATACACGCGTCGAGCCGCACTACGAGTACCAGCATTTCATTCACCAGAATAGATGCTTTCTTCTTGAGTTCAAATGAATCCATTCAAGACTATACTTAGAGGTTTCAACAAGACTTTAAATTGGTTTCCAATACTGTCTGGAATTTATATTTCGGTCACGTTTAGTAAGGCTTTAACTGGAAATTCCCAAAAAAGTCTAAAAGGTTGTAATTAAGACTGCAAATGCCTTGAAACGTATAAGTAATAACTAAACAAGAGAAGGGTCCAATTTTACATTAGATAAAAATAAAATTCAAATAAATGAAAATCAATCTAAAATAAATCTTTTAATGGAAATAAATCCCAAAATAATAAATGTGTTTTCTCTTCCCCAGGTAAGCACGTCAACAATGCAGACTTCGGAACAATAAGTACGTTGAATTAGCATAACGATAGGACATAATTCGATGGCCGCCAATATCGAAAACGATTATCGAAATGAATAATGCAAATTGAGGTCCTTTAATATTATTTTCGTCGTTGAATATTGTTATTAAAGTCATGCATTACAGCCAGGAAAATAATAGTCGTTGGGTTCGATAATACTATTTGGAAGGCAATGAATGGCCTTTGTTATTCGACTATTATTGCTATTATTGCTATTGAAATCGAATAGAATAGATACATATTAGAGGTAATCAACTAATCACACAAGTTTTGTATTAAAAATACTTGCAAACATCGCTTCATTTCAAAGAAAAATCTTCATCAATCACATATCTAAGCTACTTCAGTTATGTTTCAAGCATCAAATGTGAAGAGTAGTATGAATGAAGCGAAGAAAAAAATATTTTTATGCTCAAGTTCTGTTTAGTAGCGTTGCAATTAGTGCAACGGCCGCGCTAATGAGAGCTTCGCCGCCATCTTAATTCGCACCTCGCATTATAAAATGGAGGCCCTTCACGAGCACACCATTATGCATTCACTCGCGAATTTCCAGAAAATATGACGAAACTTTATCAACCTCGTGAATATTTATAACGTTACGGAACCCATCCTGTTGGATCTTTGAGAGAACGGGGACATTCGCAACGTTCAACGGAATAGTCCATTCGATTGGCTTAATTGAATTAATTACTATTTCACTCTGAGTTCGATTTAATTGTGTTTTATTTCCTCGGAATCGTGGCCGTCTTTGTTGATAGCAATTAAACGTGTAAGTAATCCTTTGGATTAATGAGAGGTGTTCGTGAAATTTATTGTGTTTGGGACGTGTCTCGTGTTTACTTGTGTATTTTCCAGAAAACACATGTTTTGTTAGAGATCGGAAAATAATTTGAGAGGTTTTGCTAATAATGTTCCAATTTCCTATTTCCTATAACAGAGAGCTAAAATTTAATGGTTTTCTGTACTCGAACAAAATATGGCATACATAAACAAAAATTAATTACTACATAATGTATTTGGGTCGTCTCCCGCGAACCTCTTCTAAGCCATGCTCAGGTGAAGGGGGAGATAGGATAGAGTACACAAATCACTGTGCTTACCTTTGAACCATATTAATGGTTTTACACTTAGGTGTTTAGAGGAACAGGGCGTAAAGTTCACTCATCCTCTATAGAAAAGGGAGGATCCTCCGACCAGACGGGCCCGATGGTTGAAGTCGGGAACTTGTATACATGTTGATTGCGCGGTAAACTCTAATTGCGCAATGCATGATTTGTGTGACGTCAGGTCTTTTTGTTAAGGCGATGTTGATGCCGAAACAGGTGTAGACATTTGTTTTATCATAGATTCCCACACATTTTCTATATGTGGTTAGGTTGATGAACCTGTCTGAATTCGTACTTCAAATATCAAATTACTTTTCTACCAATATTGTTGAAAATTTAATTACAAATATAAGTTGAGGGTGTCAGTGTCGTTGCCACTGACTATCACATTATGCCAATTACTGCAAAGGGCAAGAGAAATAGCACCAATCGAAATAAAATTGCTTGGGTCGACAAAGGGATGTTATCAGTACATATTAATGTTGCTACTTAACTTAGGTAACCCTTTTCTTTTAATCAGATGGACATTTTTGGGGGGAATCAAACTATTATACTGACCACTTATTACCTTGGTCTTTATCTATCTTTGTTTATCTTGTGAATACCACCCATTCACGGAGAATTTTCCAGCTCGCAGCTTCTGTAATAAATTAATTAGCCCCAACGCTTCTACCAACAAAATTCTAACAGTTAAATAAATAACTCTAAACTTATAAAGAGGATGGAAAGTAACTCAATTGTTATTCAAACGGGTCATTCTTATCTCTTCTCGCGGTGTCGGTCCTCCGAAATTACGAAAATAAAACAAAAGAAGTTTGAAATTAAACTTTCCTGAAAATATAGGGAGCTATCCTTTTGTCGGCATAATCGAGGGGCGTGGCGCGTCCTGATCTTTACTCCCGACCCTAAATTATCTCGCTCTAATGGTTCCAGATAAAGATTAAACTATTAAACGAGCCCTCGGAACCTTTCTTAGTGTTTTATAACTTTTTTGTCCCTGCTTACTTACCTGCCAGAATTTTTCTTTTAAATTACGAACTTTAAACTTTGTGGGTGATTTTTTATCTGTTTTCGTCGTTTTTTGTTGGCGATAGATTGATAGCTTTGTGAAACTTTTGGTTAACATTAATTATCTAACTATCTGTCTTTTATCTTACCTACCTGAAGGGTCATAAAATTTTCTAAGATCCTATGCACACGGCGTCTTTTAAACACGCGTTCCATGTAACGCGCGTTTAAAAGAAGTCTGTGCGTTACAAGGGCCTGTTTTCTGCCTTGAAAAATGAGCGCTAGTTTCGAGACGCGTAAAAAAACCAGCGAGCCTTACAGTAGTCGCATATGATGACATCTGACATAGATCTCACCTTGGTGATAAGCAACGTTAAGGTGATAAGTGACATTAAAGGGGCGGGGCCTCGTCAAGGTCGTTTCTGACAGCCAACTCTATAACCGCGTGCGCTCGTTGGTCGAATCAAATAGCGCGCGCTTCCCTGGCTTCCTGTGACACACTTCCGTCCCTTTTCACGAAATCACTCCCACCGCACATTTGATTATTTAGATTTTGATTTTGATTGCAGGAAAGAGAGGAAAACCACAGTGTCCATAGGCCTTAAAAGTCGTTGTAATGCTGTTGAATAACTTTCATCAAAGGAGCGTAATTATCTTACGGTGTTTTCACTTTATGTCACTATAACATCAACGCATTTAACCACGAGTAGCCTGTATCCTTAGTATGACTTCGCTCGTTCGAAAATGAAGAGCTGTCTGCTGACAAAGCCATCCGCTTAATCTCTTAGTCACATGTAACGACACCGACTGTCCTATGTTCCGGAATTCCGTCGAATATCATATACACATAACTTACATCGACTAGACATGCCATACAAGCAGTCATTTTGCCCTGAATGGTTCAGGGAAAAACAGAGACAATAAGGGTTGGTATCATAAAGATCCATATTCAAATCTTTTATTTTTTTCCTCCATTGTCCGCTTGCCGTCCTTTTATCGATTACAACTGAATGAAACTATAGACGATGAATAAACATTTTTTTAAAGCTTTTTATGAGACTATATCCACTTGTAAAATAAGGTAGAGGTTAGGTTCCAAAGAGAACTTTTTACGAAGATCAAAACTATATTAAAACAGGATGAAAAAAATGAGGCGTAAATAATAGCGGCCAATTGAGAGTCGCACACGAACCGTTCCGTACCACCGTACAATAAATCGATTATCCAAGAGCCAAGTCCATTAAGATCGAACAAAAAAAGTAGAAGAAATAAGTTTTTTTTTTGCGTTTTTTTTTCTTTCTTTTATTTTTATTATTTCCTTAAATTTTTTACTTTGTTTTATTTTTATTATTTTGTGGCCGTACACACTGTGGAAATTTCAAGTGTCTACATGTAACGGTTCACAAGATACAGCTCTGTGACAGACGTTCAGAGGAGCTTTAGTAATAGGGTTGGCACCGTTTAGGTACGGAAACCTAAATATCATCATCTAAATCATGTTGCCATTTTGGTGTGATAGGTGAACACACCTAGATCGTTATACAGGGTGGATTTTACGCATGATTTTAAAACGATTTTCTCCTAAAGTACCATCTATTGATAAAATTTATGGTGTTACGAACATAGTTTCGTCGAAACCATGAACTACCATGAAAACTTGGTCTTTTTTCAAATTTCCAATAGTTATTTCACGATAAAACTGCTTTTGAAATTCGGGTAAGTGTGAGGTATTTCTGCTCGTGTCTGTACTTATTGTTTTTTTTTTTAAGTATTGCTACTACCTTGTTTGTTACATGAAAGCTGTAACATAAACAACAAACAATTACGTCATTGCCTATTAAATGCACGTACCAGTTAAATCAGTTACCGGATCTAATTAGTACTAACCCGATCTGTTCATATTTGAGCCGAATCTGATTAGCGAGGCGGGAGTAGATACGTTCAAACCGGATGGTTCTATCGCCACCAGATGGCGCCACTTACCGCTGCTATATAATTTATTGCGTTAACTACTGATATGCTGTTTAAGTATATTTATTGCTTAGCTCTACATACTAATTGCACACCATTATATTATATTATGGTAGAAGAAAAAAGGTAACTTTTGATTGGGACAGATACTTTGTGGAGATAGTGCCATCTATTTATAATCACGGTCAATTAAAAAAATCCCATGATCTATAGGTAACTTCACTCTGGTTAGCATATACAAACGAGAGAAGAAACCTTTTCCATGATCCAAGGTATTCTTTTCCTGCACGCGTAGCATGACATCCATGGAAACGGGTTTTCTACCGGGTAAGAAGAGACAAAATGACAGATTGTGATTGTTTATCTGTCATTTTGTCTATTCTTCCGTCGACAAAACCCGTTTATATTGTGGTCATGCTGAGCGTGCAGATATTTAAAACGTAATAGGCGCTTTTTATGTTGCTGTTGATTATTTATAGCCATAGGTAATTAAAAACCCTTACTCATTATGCCAAAAGCCAAGTTTCAATTTTGTGAAATCTTTTTCCCAAGGACTCGACGTTACAAAATCTTTGACCAACCTCGCTTTCAATTAAAACAATCACCTTATAAGCCTTATCTTACCAGTAGCGTTGGCAAATATCGATGTCACCCATAACCGATAGAAATGGACATAAACACGTGTAATACGGACGTGATAAACAAACAAGTGGATGCAATATCTCGGCAATTACAGGCGAGCGCCGATCTCCAATATCCGGCGAGCACAATCAAGATGGCCGAGCTTCCGGCGGCCATGTTGCTACGTCACAGTACTGATACACCAATTTGTATACACCCTGTATGGGATACATTTTTAGTAATTAATTTATTCAATTAAAGGAAAGGGTGATGAATTTGTTATGCTGTATTTATTACTTACATATTTTCTTTACCACTCGTCAATTTAAATTCATTTAGTTTAAAATTGTCTTTTTCTTTAAATGGGTTGGTTTTAATCTTGAGCAGAGGCTAAGCATTGCCATACAACGTGGCAATGCAGCCTGTCTCTTGGGTACATGGCCAGTCGACAGCAATGCGGATGAATTTTTCGATGCTATATTTTTTGAATAGTTTTAGTTAAGCTAGTATATAAATTTGCTATTTTTTATTAATTAATTAGTTATAAGTTATTATGTACATAATAAAGAGTATTCACTTAGCAGTAAACGTAATAAAAATAAGTCAACCAATCGTAAAAAAAAGAAGAGAATCTATACTAATAATATAAAGAGATAAAAAAAAATTGTCTAAATCCAAAAATTTCAAAGATCCTACTCATTTTTTTTCTCATCACCATCATTGCTTTTGTTTTCCGGACACCCCGCGCAAAACGAACATCAAAGATAATGCCACCGACTTTGTAAGTAGAAAACACTTACAAGAACCCACCACTAACCTACATTTAAACTGTCTCCCTGTATAAATACCGTTAAACGTTTATAGGGCGTGTCTTAAGGTCATAACAGGCAAGAGGCTTTAAAGAACACTTTTACGGTAATAGGTCCCTCGTTCGTACAGGTAAATAGGTAAGCGGTAAGAGGTATAATACTTGTTGAAGTCGCGACGTTCTCGACTAGACATCGGGTTTCATCCGGCATCGGTTTCCATTTTGTTCAAGTTTCTCTGGTATATGATATTTCTACGCGTGGAAAATTGCCACCTACTTTTATGAGTTACTGTTCGAGATGAGGTTATTTTGTGTTGTAAGGGTTTCGTGTGTAAGGTCAGATGCGGACGGTTAGAGTTTAATTTGTTTTGTTTGTTATTATGTGCTGTTAAGGGCTGTTTTTGTAGTTGTGATGCCTTCGACCATTCTGGACATTTTGGTGCGTGGGAAATTGGAAAATGGAACAATTCAAAAGTCATTTATTCAAACTAGGCTGAGAATCAGCACTTTTTGAACGTCAAAATTACATAAGACAGTCCCCCAAAACGCCCACCCTTCACCACTTCCTAGTGCTTTAGCTGGGAAGAAGAAGTGGCGCAACAAACTCCAAATGAGAGTAGGTACTATGGGTAGATGGGAGGTATATGCGAACTACAGATTCTTCAAATAGCTTGTCAGTAACAAGTATATACACTGGATAGGTTATTAAGCCTTTACTAATATTCCGTTTCGTTTTGGTTTTTCGACACTCCTTTTATAAGCTAAGCTATGTAGCTACTGAACTGCCTAGATCGCACAGGAAAAACAATTTATTAATTTATCTGTTCTTTGACGAGACACAAACAAAGCTGCTGCCTCATTTACTCCAAGCCTTTAAAGATTAGTTACTTAAGTTCGTAAATAAATCAAGCAGAGAATAGACCTATTCTACGCAACGTTACGCATCGCTTTTATATTAGTCTTATTTGTTATCTGCCTCGCCCTTACCTAACTATTTGTTTAACATACGTTTTCTTTAGCTATTTTTTGGACATTACGTGAATGGGAAGCGCGTATGGTTAAGGATTTGGGAATCGTGGTCTTAAATGAGAGTCAGAAAAACATCACAGAAAGATATATCTACCTTTATGAGACACTTGCAGATATTAGACTACGCATACTTCACGTGAGAGTCGAGAGCAGTTGAGTCAAGACAACCCGTCACCACTCGACGAAAGGATAAGAGCATGGGACCTTAAAATAATATAGGTAACAGTAAAAGTAAAGAAAATATTTGGCACCTTTTCTACGTCATAAAAACTATCACACTTGCATCTTTTCCTTTCATACTGAGCCAACCAACAATCCAATTACCTAAACTAAAAACACAAGTTCGTAGGTTGTTCGCCACTGTGTCGATCAATTTGGTACACTCTCGGTGCTCAGTAACGATATCCTATGAGACTGTAAGCTGTGGCGGTGCGCTCGCCGGCTAAGCGTGGTGCTGTCACGTTCCACCGTCAGCTACGAAAGTTTTGTGTGCTCGCGTGATGTGCTTAGGTATGGCTAAAGCTTGGAGTTTGAGTTTGTGTGAGTTTATAAGTATCTGTGTACGGTGAATTGTTCTTGGGTTGTGTTGTAAACAAGAAATTGAGTGCCTTATAGGCAAGGATAGAATAGAATAGAATAACATTTATTTGCATAAGAACATGGTATAGAAGATGGTACAAGACTTACATACAGATACAGAACATACATGTTTTTGCTTAACATTCTAAGCTAAACTAAACTATCGAATACCGCGTCATCGCGTATCTTTAAGTGAGTTTCATTTAAATGCTAATGCGAGTCAGTCCAATGCAATAAAATGCGTCTGAAAGTGATGGAAAATATTGTGTTTTTCAAAACCTTTATCTTAGTATAGATACTGGTACCGGTTTTAGTTTTACCAGACTTTGCAACTAATACAAAGACTGTTATATTTTATCAGAACTCGAAATGTTCGTTATATAGTCACGTTGTTTGATATTAAACCTTGTTTTGTCCCAACTCCTTATCGACATGTAACTTTTATGATAAACAAAGATAATAATCCACCATACATACCACTGAAACTTTGGGCCAATATCCAAACAAATCCCTGTAATAAAGTATTTACCTGCTTATGTAAAAAGTTATATTAAGTCCATGAAAGGATCTCTGGCGAAAAATATAAATGTAGTAGCGGGGATCGGTTCATGAAGGCATCATAATGTGTCCCATTGTTGTTGGATACTAATCTGGGGGTTGATACTGCTGTTCATGAAGGTTTATGAATAAAGTTATTGTAAGGTGTAGTTATAATGTCTATTATGTCTAACAATGCAATTAGGTACTTTCAAAATTACAAATATAATGTTTTTTCTATATAGTTAGGACGATAGAAAATCCAACTACAGTAAATAGACGCAACGCGACGGCCCACAGCGACCCTGGTGAAACAATTTCTATGAAAACTTCACGGAAATTTTTCTACCGGAGTCGCGTCGCGCCGTCGCGTTGCGCCTATATGCGCTAGCCTTTAATGAGTTAAACAAAATATTTTTTTTTTACTACATGATGTTTTCGTATAACATGGATAATAATATGTCCCAAGAAACATTGCTGTGTTTTGATTTGCATGTGAATATACATGAACTTGAAATATTTCAATATTGTCTCTGAGCTACGTCACAAGCGCAATGCAATAACTTGTAGCAAAGTCTTTCGCAGCTACAACTGTAATAAGCAGAATACCTTTCTCAATACGTGGACCGTCTGCAAGTTCTGTCATTTAGGTGTTTATTTCTTTTTCTGAGCAGATTTTGGAGAGAGCTAATAGTATAAACGTATAAAACTGTATAAAACTAAGATTTTGATAATAGTATAGGTAATAGTATAAAACTAAGATTTTGATATTTAAGAAAAACAATCTTAACTATACTTATTAATACATCACGCCTGATTTTCTCAAAGGGTTGGGCAGAGGTGTACCTATAATACACCCACATTTCCCCAGTTATGTTTAAGTCCCATGTAATAGGGGGCGAGCCTATTCCCATCAACCAGGTACAAATCCCAACTCCGAGCTGCTACTGAGAAATTACGGACAGAAAAACTCAATAACAGCCCGACTCCGGAATCGAACCTAGGACCCTATGCTCTCGCTTGTGATCGCTAGACCAAGGAGCCAGTCTAGTCATTATTATAAAGAGGTAAAATTGATGTTTGTTTGTAATCTCTGGAAGTAGGTACTGATCCGATTACAAAAACCTTTCACAGATAGGATTACACTATTACCGAGTGCCATAGGTTTTACGACGTATAGTTGACTATCATGCAGACGAAGCTCGAAGCTAACACTAGAATGTCACGATGCACTAGAACAAATAACGGTATCTAGCCGCAACACAGTGACACTGCAATGGATAAAAGGACACAGCGGATCGCTAGGTAACGACGCGGCTGACGAACTTGCTAGACGTGGATCCAGCACGGCAGTCTGCGGACCCGAGCCTATCGTACCCATACCCTTCAACCAAATACGCAGATGGCTGCAAAAGTTCACCCACACACAAGCGGAACGCTGGTGGACCTCGACACCAGGTTGCAGGCAGTCAAAGGAGGCTATGCCATCTTTGGACAGCAGGCTGACCAGGCGTTTGCTACGCCTGGACAGGAACGGCCTGCGCCTGGTGACGGGGACCATCACGGGACACTGTTCGCTAAACAAGCACTTCCACACAATAGGCATAACGGACAGTCCTCTGTGCAGGGCGTGCATGGAGGCTGAGGAGACCGTTGCGCACGTGCTCTTCGAATGTAGGGGCGTCACCCAGATCATACACAGACGTTCTAAACAGACCAGGAGACCTAATCAGCTTCTGGAGGGAGGTGGGCTGGTTGGAATAACCACCAAAAGGCCGCTATGGCCACGCTATACTAGACTAAGTGCGGAAACCAAACCCCCTAACATAGATAACATAAAACATGCAGACGAAATGTCGGGTAGAAGCTATTATCAAATAACTATATAGCTTTGTACATAGAACAAAGATACTTAATTTCCAAGACTAACGAGCAACTATGCTCGCTTCTTGTTTTTATACTGACTGAACTTTCTAGAGGCTCTTACAGAGGAACCAATTTATCTAAGTTTGCCTGTACGAAATGTCGCAAACTGTTATAAGTACTGCGTACAATATTCTTTTGTAATTAATTACGTGTGTGACATTTTCCCGCAGTATTAAGGGTTGTATATTATTAAGCTGGGAACAAATTATCAGACGCGTCCGTAAGCCGCGGCTGACAGTCGCGACCGATGAGTGTGCACGTTGTTCCCAGCTCCAACCGGCCAGATTTCTATCAGACGTCCGAACGCTCAAGGACGGCCCAAGGTCACGACCGCGACTTACGCCGATAGTTTGCATAGTGTAGTGCTAAATGTAATATCAAGATACAAATAAGCCGCGACTGTCAGCCGCGACTTACGGACGCGTCCGATAATTTGTTCCCAGCTTTATACTACTCAACAAAATCGAGGGAACATGCCAACTATTAGATATCAATATTTATTTAGGAAAACTCTTTAGACGAAGTACTGGCCACAACAAATTGTAAATGTTGGTTGAACGTGCATTAAATTACTGTTCGAAATTTTAAAAAAATAATCTTATAATCATTTTCGGTCGCAGCCAGCGTACGACGGCGGCGTTTTCATTTAAATAGCTTTAGCTTTAACTGTCCATTATTGGTTAATTCTTGTGTAAATCATGTTCGCTGCTTTTTTGAATTTTTTGTGACTCTAGAGCGTTATGTCACGTCGTCATTTAACGCGGGAAGAGATGCTTAGGACTGCTGTATGTTTGCTGCGGTATGTTGAAAGCCAACGTGAAACTGCTGACACTGTCAACACGCAGGCAACCGTAATTTGCCGATTGAGGGCGCGTTACAGGCCTACAAGGTTACAGGAGGTGTTGCTGAACGTCACCGAGAAAGAAACAGCGTCACTACCCAGAGACAATACCGCTTTCTTCAAAATGCTGCGAGGAGGCAGCCTCAAATTACGGCTCGCCAGCTGGTAGGAAGACTCCAGTCTCAGCACCAAGTGGTCATCAGTGAGGAAAATATTGGATGAAGTTAATCTTCACGCTCGCAGACTGCTTAGAGTTCCAGCATTTCGACGCGGAAATCGAGGGCGTCGATTATTGTGCTACGATATATGTGCGTTAGCCGCACATTTGCATTGGACCGACACTCAGTGAGCTCGTGTTCTTTTTTCTTCTGAATTGCGCTTTGGATTACATCCCTACTCAAGGGCCAAACACACCCTGCTTGTTTGGCGAGTTCGTGGTCGCCGGAGTCAACTCCAGAAACCACAGGAAGTTCGTCCATACCAGGGCGGAACGATTATGGCGTAGACTGGAATTCGCTAGGGTGGAAGAACAGACCTCGTTTTTATACGAGGCATTTAAATACGGAACAATACTGTGAAATCTCGTCACAGTATTGTTCCGCATTTAAGTGCAACCTATGATCATCCCTCACCGAACAATATGGCTAAGATTTCATGTTTATGCAAGATAATGCGCGTGCACACTCAGCCGGGCTGGTGATGAATGTGCTCTGCGTGAACAATATCACGCTATTAGAGTGGCCTGTTCAGTCTGCTGATCTCATCCCATAGAGATGGGATTTGCTCGGGAAAAGAGCGTTCAATCGGCCTTTTGTACCATCGAAGATCTTCATATCTATACATCATAAGGACTATTTCTGCTTGCAGCGCTCGACGGCTATAGAACCGGGGCGGTAACAGATGTGGTCATCGTGTTCACGGTATTTTGTTTTCAAACTGCTTAGATTTGAAGTTCTTCGATAGTATCCAGAGTATGAGCGATATTTCACAAGTGGTGGCGGGTATTTTTTTATTTTATTTAGCGTTTCTGGTAGTTCGTTTTTTTCTTCTAAAAAAAAGTGACTCTTTTGTTTTCGGTACAGTACGACACAACTTAGATGTAGCATCGGCAAAATTCGTAAAACCGATCACCATCCGAACTGATTGCGCCTTCAAAATCACCATCTATATAACTGCTTTAAGTGAAAATCATGTTTACGCAAACGCAATAACTTGTAAAGTCATATAACCAAATACATTCGTAAAATTGAAATGAATGGATGCAAATTTTAAAATGTATGCTACGTCCATAGAAGTATAAAAAAGGTCGGACGGAACTCCCGCTAAGACAAAACTGTGTCCCGTAATGGCGGCGACTAATTTATGTGTGAGTGAATTTAGGGATGCCATGTAAGCCAAATTTACCCATTTATTATTGCTTTATTTTATTAAGACAAATACAAGTCGTGTGTAGGCAGAATTATACCGTGCCATTTCAAATGATTAATGGTAAGAATAATTGGTTTATTATGAAAATATAAAAGAAAAAAAAAGATAATAAAACACAGTTTTAATTGAAAATATTTTAAATGTTTTAAATTTTACTTTTTAACCTAATGTTTTCGCACGGGTGTATTTTTATTGCGGCGATTTTTTTTCGCGAATTGGATTTTCGACGCTCTGTTTAGCGCCGAGAGTTGAATATCCAACAGTGTGTTTTCTTGACGCGCTGGGATACGCGCTGGATGCGCTCTATTGGATTCTCAATGCTCGGCTTAATACCGAGAGTTGAAAATCCAGTGTACAAAAGAAGATCGCCGCGATAAAAATACATCTGTGCGAACCTGGGCTAAGGAGCCGGGGAGCACGGCTCGCAGCAGCCATCTTGGATTTTCATTTTGACCAAATTCACATTTTCTCATAGAGAATGTCGCATAGAGGGCCATAATTTATTAAGTGCTCAGGGACACGACGCCCGTCGCCGCGACGCCACTGCGATTTCTACCAGTTTACTCCCGTTCTAATAAAAATATTAAAATAGTTCACAAATATTACAATACAATATAGCAAACACATCATCATATAAATCTTCCACACTTTATAGTTTATATAAATTTCCCATATTTCGGGTAATTTGCACACGTGAATATTGGCAACACTGACCTTATGACGAATTTAGTGAATGAAGATTGATTTTGATGTATAAAATCGGAAATTAAATGATTAAATTATTCATTTACCCATGAAACGTGATTCCTAGATTTTTACTATGGTTTTTACACCATTTCACCACACAAGAAATGCTGTATCTTAAGAAAAATAATCGCCGCATAGACGTATCGCCTGTGTTGACGTTTGCGCGTAAATGGCTGACTACTGTGTTAATGTGTGCTGTACGTACAGCGAGCTGGCTGACTCTGAGTGACACAGTTTTTTGTTAGCGAGAATCCGTCCGACCTTTTTTTATACGTCTATGGCTGCGTCTAAGTTGTATCAAACTGTACCATTTTACATTTTCATAATATTTTTTTATTTTTCTACCAATGAAATTATTAAAATTTGTATTAAATTACGCTTCCATTGATATAAAACATGTTACACGAAAAGTGTTAAAATTAAAATAATTACTTGAATATCGTTATTCCGTAGACTTTGTTGAGTAGTGTATTTGAAAATATACTTGCTACACGAGATTGTAACTTATTTCCTACTTACGTTGTGTTTGGTATGTTTATGAGGTATTTTATTTAGTCAACAGGCATAAACTTCAGTCATGGAAAGCCAGAAAAAGGCAAAGTTTTTTGTGATTAAAGAATCACAAAAAACTTTGATTCATTTTCAAAGTTCTTTTCTATTAACTTTATGTCCCACATCTTCATAATGTGTAAAAATATTTTAATTAGGTAAATGAATAATATTTAATTTGAACTAATTCAATAAAATCCCACTTAGGCTTTGCAAAGGGTAAGAATACAAGGGTATGTGAATTCTATGTAGTTGCCTACATCAGTTTATAAAAGAGTAGTGACTGAGTTTCTTGTAAATTAATTCGGCGAATATTATTTGCCTTTACGAGTATAATTCTGCTAAGCCCCTTGATGTCGCCTACACGAGACTTTGGCGCATGTTAACATATTTACGGCCTCAAGCTTACAGCCAGGTATAACAATTAGATATATGTGCGTAGATATAATTTTGATATAATATGTAAATAAACTGTATGGCTCCCGACTTAAATAGGTCGCCCTATTTATCTTTGTTAGCTCTTTTCTCTTGTCGACACGAGCGTCAGGAGGGTAGCTCATGTCGAAGTACTAATATCGCCAGGATTGGTTGAAGGGTCGACAGGTCAGGGTGCACCACACTTACCGAAGTATCAACACTCGTTAAACCTTTTAATGCTCCTAATATTGTGGTACTATGTACTAGTTGCGGGGCTCTTAATTTGTTTTAATGTTTAAAACCACAAGTGTAGACTCTTGGTGGAAGTGCTTGGTTCCAAATGGTAGACTTTCATCCCTGAAACAAAGATTAGGTTCACAGCCTTACCTCTAAAGACGACAGACATTATACAGGGTGGGGACGTCAATACGACGGTAAATTAATAAAAACAAATATTCTAGGTTGACTGGCAACACCCATAGTCGGCTCACCAGTACTATTGTTGACTGTTTGAAATAAATATATATTTTTATTTAGGTATTTGATGTTTTCAAAATGTACTCCTATGTACTGTTAGTGTTTTAATTTCTAGAAAGAAAAATTGTTTATTCTGCTCAAACAAAACGCACATTTAAAGAAAAAAAAACAAAATACACAAATACAAAAGTAGCCAAAAGCCTCTTATTCAACCAACAAATAAAAGCTTAAAAATGTTGTTCATCGGTTGATATTAAGGCCACGGATCAAAGACAATATTGCGTAATTATGTGGTATTGTCGTCCCGTAATGGTATGAGGTGCAGCCGGATCATCATTCAGCCAAAAGGCTGGACATGGCCTCCCCCAAGAGCACCGTCACTTCGACCGGTTCTGTGGTTGCTTGCAGTTGGATACTGAAATGTTATATAAGTATCGGTTGTTAATACAAACATAATGTTGCATTGTCTCGAGATCTCAGTTAAGACAGTATTGTTACAAATTATATTATCCGAATGCTACCGGCTGTAGCGAATACAATGACTGATGTTGTATGTGATGTGCACACATAATGCATTGATGCAAGCATAATATTAATTACAGTTACATTGCATGATCAACCAAGTTTAGTCTGTAGTACAAACAGGGATTACCACGGAATAGGTGGGGATTACAATGGCCTGTTTAGACTATCCGCAGTGGATATGTATATAGGTTCACATTATATATATTTTTTTAAACAGCACCCGTTCTGCTACACCTCATATTAATTTACAGTACTAGGGCGACCGAGCTCTGCTCCGGTGAAAATAGAGAAAATGAATTTTCCCAGATATGAGACCTAGCTAGAACGATTTTTTGCCCCTTTGAGCCCTATATTGCAACTTTCATCGAACTCGTTAGAGCCGTTTTCAAGAACGTGATTACAAATATATATATATGAGTATGCAAATTAATAGTATAGGAAATACTTATATATACCAAGGCCCATTACTGTTCATCTGCCCACTCCTGACAAAAGACAATGCCACTAAAACCTGCAAGAAATATACAAGTATTAAGCTATAGATCTTCCAAACAAAACTCATGATATCATTGATAAAAATCATATGTTAAAGACAACATAGGTACCTTATATTTTGGTGTTATATCACTTCTTCTCTTTGGAGTTGGCATAAAGGGCTTAATGTTTTCATATATTTCCTCAAACAAATCCTTGTTCACTCTATAATTTGCTTTAAATTCGTCTTCATTCATAGAAAACGCTTTGTCCGTATAACGCATCATCCGACGCTCATCTCGTCTTTTTTTCAATTGTTTTTTGTTGGAATTATGTAAAATACTGTATATAACTGCTAATCGAGCCATTTTAAACACTTATTACTTACTAAAAACCACTTAAAACACGAAACAATTTCTAAAAAGTTACACTTTTGCTATTGGAAAAAACACAATCTCCAAAGAATCCCAACACAATACTGACACAATATACAGCTGTCAAATAAAGTCAAGAGTAGCATTTAGAGCACGCCAAGCCCGATCCCGATTCCATTTAGTTCCCCAAAATGGACACCCAATTTAAACACAATGTGGCGCTAGCGTCGAACTCAAGAGTACGAAATATCATAATTCCAATGTCGATAGATCGGAATTGAAATCAAGAGTAAGCCCCCTGTTCCTGCAGTCGATTAGAAATAGCTTTTAGTATAAAGTACCTGGGTGTCATGATTGATAGTACTCTCGGCTTCAAGCACCACCTGGACCTTCTTTCTTCCCGAACTCGAAAATTAATTTTCATTTTTAAAAATTTAAGCCGTGTTGCAGATAAAAATGTCATTAAAATGGTTTACATGGCACTGTGCCAATCCATTCTAACATATTGCATTACTGTATGGGGTGGCACTTGTAAAACTAACTTAATAAAACTTGAAAGAGCTCAAAGAGCGGTACTAAAAGTAAGCCTGTCGTTACCTTTCCTCTTTCCTACCAAAGATCTGTACTTGCTCTCTGATGTGCTGACAGTAAGACAACTTTATATTCTGTGCTCCGCTCTAAAACAACATTCACTAATAGGGTATGATCCTTTACTTAATGCAAACAAGAGAGTCAAACACAGGGTTTGCCCAGCACTTACTAATCGTAGCACCGCCTTCTCACGCAAATTCTTTGAATTTCTTGGTGGACATCTATATAATAAGATAAACAAGAAGCTAACAGTTTACCCTCTTACAAGAGCTAATTGTAAGAGGGCTATTACTGCCTGGCTTAAGTCCCTCGACTACGATGACACTGAAAATCTGCTTGTTGTACCATCCTAACCAACTGCGTATGCTGTCACCTCCTTCACCCAGCACACACTCACTCACATAAACACTCACTCTCTCCCGCACACACTCACACAGACACATACACGCTCACACACACTCGCACTCACACTCGCGCACACATACTCTCGCACACATACTCAATTACTCACTCATGCAATTTAGTTCCTCTCACCCACTTTGTACCCCCATAACAGCAATAATCTCAATCTGTATACAGCTGTTCACATGTTGTCCGGAGTCTGGAGAGGCTGGTAATCTGTCATACAGGTCTCCTAGTACAGAAACCAGTCTCTCGCATAGATTATAACAATTATCGATAGTGTTTTGTTTGTTTGTTTTATATTGTTTGTAAATTCTATGTGAGAGAAGAACAATAAACTTTATTTTATTTTATTTATTTACTTATCCTATTCAAGCATTTTGGAAGCTTCGCAACTAACCACATAACATAGCTTATATTTTGGTTTGTTTTGTATAGCTACGGCCACTGGGTGGCAGCAAAGCAATACTTGAATTAAATAAGACAACAAATACAAATATGTGTATAAATATAATAGATTTACAAATTACACGATCAATATCATTTTATAGAGTTTCTTCTATTATTCAGCAAGAATTATCAACAAATGCCAGCTCAACGGAAAATCTATTTAATATATCGATCTTTTGAAACTCCTTATCTTGCTCCAGACTAACGTGCTTACTAGCGGATATGACGTCAATTCGTGCCCGGATACCACGAAACCCTTCGAACAGGCTGATAAGACCGACCGTTCTCACTGACTGCTGATTCAACCCTAATCCGATCACATATTCATAGGCGAGGTAAATATTTGTTAAAATTTTGCTGTCATCATATAATTGACAGGGTCGCATATTTTAGTCTGTTTCAGTATTTATAGAAGGTTCGATTGAAATTCACACAGTAAACAAAATATAATATTCGCTTCATGTCAGCCGGATACTGTTTTAGCTTGTGCCTTTGTACAAAATTGCTAGTAGATGACTTCACGTTGTACGTAACCGATTTTGGAAAATCTTTCTCGAATCATATCTTTCTTGAATCATATCTTTCTTTCATCCATCAGTAACGGAAATGTTTAACATTTGTGTAGATTTTACGTAAGAAAAGTGCAAAAAAGAATATGTTTGTAAAAAGAAGTCAACTAGAGCCAGAGGAAATCGCCCATTCAATAGACTAGGTATTTAAAATTACAAAAAAACTTTCAAATTTGATCACTTTAGTAAATGATCAAATTTACTAAAGTGAGTATAGAAAAAAAATTAGTACAGAGCAGCCGCAGCTGTGCTGTACTCTTTTTTTTCTAGGGTTCCATACGTCCGAATGAAAAACGGAACCCTTAAAGGATCACTCGTGTGTCTGTCTGTCCGTCTGTCACAGCCAATTTGCTCCGAATCTAATGGACCGATTAAGTTGAAATTTGGTACACATATGTATTTCTGTAACCCACACACGGACGTGTAACGTCAATAAATGAATTTTGAATATGGTGGTCACTAGGGAGGCTAGATACAAAGAAAGAAAAAAAAAGTTATGCAAACTGTACCGTGTGACATATCAAATGAAAGGGCTTACTGTGAGGGTCTCAAACATATTTTTTTATTGTATTAAATAGATTTAAAGTTAAGAAAATAGATGAACATTGACGACCATTCCCCCCCTTATGAACATTGACGACCATTCCCCCCCTTATCTCCGACACTACTGAGTCTATTTTAATTCAGATAATAGTTCTTTACTTATAGATTACAGGAAAAGCTATAAGAAGTCTATAATCTTAAAATAACATTTTAAATATCCCAATATTTTGCGTACAAACTTACATTTGCAGTTAGAATGTATGGGAGAACATGTTTTTCAACTACGATGTTAAGTTTGTTATTGGGATAAATTCATCCCACCTACGGAACCCTTTATTGTGCGTAGTGAACACGCACTTGGCCGTTTTTTTTAAATATAGGCCATCATATCTTTTTTTCTTTGTTAAACCGAGCACACACTGGCACAATAGAAAATATATGAGAAGTGACACTTTTTATAATCGACTGCAGAGCAGCAAAGGTGGTGTGTTCGTTTACATGATGAAAATGTAGCTTCGATTAAAGATAAAAATACAATAACATCGCTAAGCAACTGAGTATCTAACTACTTATAACTTAAAACAACAGACAGATCATTGTTATTGATAATTTTGATTCCAATACTAGAAAATATAAGTGATACATCCCCTCGTTTTAAATTGCCGCGAAAAAAATTCTGAGAAATGACGCTGCAATTTGCAAATCGTGATAAATGACCGGTTTCATTGCAAGGAAGTTGCACGATTCGTGCAAACTGCTGAGTGTTGACTGAACAGATTCGCCGTTTGATTTGAGTTTTTAGCAATTTTATGCAAAAATTCTGCCTTAATAAATAGTTTTATGCTGAGAATAAAGTGCACGAATAATATTTAGAATTAAGATTTTATTTTTATTGTAGAGACCGCAATTATTTATTTATGCATCTCATGATTTGGGGTAGGCCTTTGCCCAACAGCGGGACAGTGTTGGCTAAAATTATTTAGACAAAATAACAAAACACAACAGTCTTTTGAAGTACAAATTATAAGAGCGATGCCACACAGGCGTTGCCAACATATTATGCGTTGCGTCGGCGCTGCCCTGATCGAAATATAATTGGGTGTGCTCACCTGTCGCACCGCACACCTATTAAAATCACTGCGCTGCGGCGACGTAACGCAACACCCAATATTTGGCATTTGGCAACAAGATGAATTTGAATTTGGAATTACGTTCAGCCACCCGGGCGACGTGTATTGTGATGTCACAACACTGTATCAATTCTAGCGTGAATCATCGGGGGTAAAAGAAAGACCGTGGAATTAAAACGAATAATAAAATAAAAACCCGCCGAAAGCATAACCTGCATCTTGTTTGCGCTACAATTTCATATTATTTTTTATGACTTTTTCAACAGTACTAGTCAGTCTAAAATCAATTTTATTTACACTTACATAAAGTTGATGTTTGTTTGGGTGGAAATAACATTGATTCGAAACAATTATTTAAATAGACCTTATGTAGTTTATTATTTATTTACAGGTATAAAAATTATGTATTAGGTATGTTGAAACTGTTGGTACTCCCCGTCACTTGTCCATAAGGGTTCATTAGAAAACCAGCGTCAGACAGCATTTGTCGGGCATTAATGCTGAAATGAACCTTTTTGGCGCAGCCGTGAGGCACGCTATTATCGCTTTATGATTATTTTCACTTTTTTATTTTTATTTTGTATTATGTGTTTCACGAACTGTGTCCAAATAAATATTATTCTTTCTTTCTTTTTTGAAGTCGGTTAAAAAGTAGCAATTAGGTGGGTGTAAATATCGTTTCTTTGCTAATCAGTGGCATATAAAAGAAAATATAACGTGTGAACTATTTCTCATGCTGTGCTATAGGTTGCAACCAGCTGTCCATACTAAACGAGGGGCGAAACTGGTATTTTTTTTACACTTGACCCTTCCCTGTCTAGACAGTTTACCAAAAGCAAAAATTCATAATAATTATTAGAAAATGCCAGTAGGGTTAGTTGAATTGACCAATGGACATTCGACCCATTTTTCGCAATAGGTTAACGAGTTAAGTATGTAAATCAAACGAGAGGATGATTTAAAACATTTTTTTTTAATACTCAGTAATGAAGTAATAAAAATCGTATGTGATCTAAATTTAAAATCACTATGACCACATAACTACGTCGGAAACGTACGACGTGCATCGGCACGTCCGACAACAAAGTTACCTCGGCTGTCCCAAGCAGGAAGTGGTGACGTCGCGTGGGTGTAGCGCACATACCTCCAGTATGTATGCGGCCATTAGCGCCCTTTGTATTAACTTTTCAAACTTCGGTGTTGGACGCGGTAAAAGTTTAAGCTGCCGCATGTTAGGGTATACTTTTTTAAGCTCGTTTCCTTTTTTAATATTTTTAGCCCGTAAATACTTAAGTAGCTGTGTTAAGGCTGAAAATGAATATGTAATGTTTTGGCTTTTAGTAAATCATACTACATTAGATAATATAGGTACATACATTCAGGCACTGACGCTCTCTCCATACAGTGTTAAGTATGATTACTATTAGCGTAACATTTTCGACTTCACCCATTTTTATAGAACTCCTACACCATGCCGCCATACATATTGGAGGTGAACCCTCCGGGAGGGTTGCCGGCATTACGTTTGCGCTAAAGTTAACCATCGCGGACGGTCAACGACATTGGGTTTAAAACCGTGTTATAAAACACTGTAAAACGAAGTAAAATTATGTTTACAGGGGGTCTTGTTATATATGGGGGTTTAGTAATTTTTTAGTGCATGTTTGCAACCGTGAACAAAAAATTAAAAAATAATTAAAATGGATTTTAAAACCGACGCATATACTAATAAATCCTGTTAAAATATACATCAGATTTTATTTTCACGGTTTATAATGAAAGAAAAACTTTTAAAATGAGCCCAGCGCGAGGGTTCTCGGCATCTCATATGCAACTAGGTGAACCCTCCAGGAGGCCTCCGGCAATGAATGTGTTAACACATACATACATGACGGCTGTTTTTCCGAAGGGTTAGGTAGAGGTGAACCTATAAGTAGTACACCCTCATCTCTTGGGTTCGATTCCCAAGTTGGGCAAAGTTTTATTGCATTTTTCCATTACGATTTTTTTGTAGCAGCCCGGTGTCTGGTGCCCGGTTGACGGAAATCGCTCGCCCCTGTTATACTTAACTTTTATATTTTATAGGAAAATACAGTGAATAGTGGACAGAAATCTCCAAAATCCAGCCCGCTCAGGACAAAAGGTTAAAATTTTCGAAATGACCCAAAAATCTTAATCACCCAACGACCCAAAAATAACTTACCAAGATCAACTTATTATCTCTTAATCACAACAAAGTTAGAACTAATAAACGTGTCAGAAAGTAGGCCGCAGTAGATGTCGCTACTGTCATCTTGTTATCGCGCGCCCTATTTCTGTCACTAACTAACATTCGGAACTTCTGAGCCGATCGAACGTCAAGTGATAAGTGATAAATGTGACGTAGTATACTGTCAGACCTTTGGAAGATATACTTTGGAAGAAAGTGAAAGGAGAAGTGAGCTGTCATTCAACCTGAGGGGCAATTCCCGTAATTTTTAAGAAAGTTCGCATTCGCATCTCATTTGCAATCTGTCAAAAATACAATCTATTTACCAACATTTTTGACGGCTGTTTGTGTACGTGAGTTTAAATGTTTGTAAACGCACCCACGACACAGGAGAAATTCCTAGAGCGGGGCAAAGTTTAAAAAAAAAAAAAAACTGACAAATTTGACAGTTTACGACTTGAATGTGAACGTTTTTCAAGTACGAGAATTGGCCTTCAGATGCTGGGGATTGACTTTGACACTAAGTTTTCACTTGACCAAAGGTTTTGTGGTGAGATTTTTACAGAATAGATCGACTGAACTCTAGAGGGGCTCGCTAAGGAATAACAGCTGCAAGGGTCGATCGATCAGGTTAAGCTACGCTTGCCGCGGTCAGTCCGTGTATGGTTGACCATCTTAACATACCGAACCCCTCCGTGCCTTGGAAAGCACGAGAAGCCATTGGTCCCAGCTGTCTTTCGTGGATCTTTGACAGTCGTTACGGGTCGTCAGAAGTCCGAAAGTCTGACAACCAGTCTTACCAAGGGGTATCGTGTTACCGAGTAACTGGGTTATGGAGGTCAGATAGGCAGTCGCTCCATGTAAAATACTGATAGTCAGCTGCATCTGGTTAGACTGGAAGTCGACCCCAACATAGTTGTGAAAAAGCGAAGGCTTCGAAAAGTAGAAGATTCTTCGAAAAGTAGAAGATCTTCTATACATTATAACGATGATATTCTGGTCATCAAACCTTAACGGCTAACCTGGTGAAAACTGGTTGTAGGTGTATCCGCAATATAAAACTATTGGCGGTCCGTGTCATAACATTAGAGACAAAATTAAATGTCTCAAGTGACAAGGCATAAACGCATAATAGGTACCTATGCAGATGAGCGTAAAATACCGTGTACAGGGGCCGTATTATGACGTATTAATGCCATCATTTTTCCAGTGTGAGTGAAAGACGGAGCTATACAAGGCCGCTAGCACTATCCTTTTTTCGCAGTGGAATAATGATGGCATTAATACTTCATAATATGGCCCCTGCAACCAAACTAGTTTCTTTTTCCTCTCGTGTACTATGTTGGCACAAGCGAAATCAGCAAAGATTGTATCGTGGTACAGGTTTGGTAATCGTGGTACAAATATAATTACATAAGTTGTTTGTGTTTACAAAATCGTGTGATGGGGTGTTGCGCCTCATTCTATTTTCAAATTAGAGTAAATCAGCAAAGATTGTATCGTGTTAAAAATATAATGAAATTGCTTGTGCTTTTGGCAAAGTTGTGTGTTAGTAAAGTAACGGGTGGTCTGCCTCATACTATGTATTTCTGCGCGCTGTGTGCACATGACATAATTCCGTGGTACAGCGTGAAGTGTGTTGTCGCTGCAAACCTGTCTAGTTACGGTGCCCATTACCAACTTCTACATTTCAGTAAACTAATATTCTGTAAGTTCTGCAAGCGTTTGAACCGTATGCCAAGGACATATATTCCGATGCATGTTGTACACAACGTTCTATTCATCAAACATCTTGAGCTATGCAAATTGTAATGATTGAGTTTGACTTCTTATAGCGCACTGTATATTGCATCGTTGGACATATCCGCTTCTAAAAATTAGTATAATAATGAGAACTGTTGGCTAAGTTGGCCATTGGTTGTAGTCAGATATTCTTATTTATGGAGAAGTGCAAAAAAGTACGTAAGTAAGTATATTCAGTGTTTCCTAAAAGTTCCAAAGGTTCATTATAGCCACGAGGCTGGCCTGCCATCAATTCCTGCATTTCGTCTGTGTCACTAACTTACATTCGGCATTCATTGCCAGAGTACCTATACGCTACTCTGTCATTGAAAACTGAAATCTACGAGCTCTCAGTAGGTAGCATGTCAACACGAGCTGCCGTCGAGGTCATAGCGTAGCTCTAATGATCAATCATTATAGACATACGGTTATAACAACCGGCTCCAACGTATTTTGAAATAGGTTAGACAGATTATAATACGGCTAATATGAAGGTATTTCCTACATAGAGACTGTGATGTCCCCGTTTTTAGAAATATATATTTTTTGACAAATCTAATCTTCGATCTTATTTTTGTGTCCATCGACACTAATGCGGGGATGTAGTACAATACCGTTTGTTTAGTTTGTGTTATCTAACAGCGGTATCGATCCCCAAATGATAAGAGGAGAACTTATCACTAACCGAGGTTGTTGATGAAAATATTCACGAAAAATTCAAATTACGAAAGCCCGTCCGAAAGTAAAAATACCTGTCTCGATTACCATTATCATAAAGATAAGTAAAATAGCCCCATTTAGAATTCACTAGTGATTTTATTTGAAAGAACGGATTCTGTATTATATCCGCTATCGACAGTGCCAGGATAGCCCGGGCAATTCAAATTTTCCTTAGGTTTTTTGCAATTTGCAGGTCAGTATCAGATTGTAAAGGGTGTCTCAGAAAGTTTTTCGTTTTTAGATGTTAAATAAAAAACAACAATATCAATTATAACTTGTTTTATTTATGGTTTATTAAAGAGTAATTCTTGAAGTTTATTTATGAAAAACCACCGCTTTCAAATGCGCACCATTCCCTTGTTCACACTCATTTAACCTGGAGCTAAAATTTTCAATCACTCGCTGGAGCATCGCTCTTGGAATAGAGTTGATTTCTTCAGTGATTCTTTGCTTCAAAACATTCAGGTTGGATGGCAATGGATTGTAAACTTTACTTTTTAGGTAGCCCCATAGGAAGAAATCAGCAGGCGTTAAATCAGGGCTCCTCGGTGGCCAGTTGATGTCTCCTCGGCGACTTATCACTCTTCCAGGGAATAAATCGTGAAGAGCAGCTAATGAGTCATTTGTAACATGAGAAGTGGCTCCATCTTGCTGGAAAAAGGTGTTACGGTTGTAGCCGTTCTGGTTTTACATTTCTGTAGCCAAAAAAGTCCGGATCATATGGCAATATCGATCAGAATTAACGGTCTGAGTTCGACCTCGGCCATCCTCAAAAAAATAAGGACCGATTATTCCTTGACTTGATATGGCAGCCCAAACAACAACTTTTGGCGAGAGCAAGGGCTTCTGATGCAGTTCTAACGGCTGCTCGGGAGCCCAGTATCTGCAGTTTTGTTTATTCACGTGACCGTTGATGTGAAAATTCGATTCGTCGGAGAACCAGATGTTATTGAAACTCCTAAAACGGTTTTTCATTGTCCTGCAGAATTCGACTCGTTTAACAGGATCATCAGGCTTCATTTCTTGAACAATTACAATTTTATAGGGGTGAAAATGTAAATCTTTCGAAATAATGCGATGAACCGTAGATTTGTTCAGATTAAGAGAAGCTGCGCGCAATCTCAACGACTGTCGTGGGTCGTCCATAACAGACTGGCGAACGCGGTCGACGTTCAAGCTCGTTCTTGATGTCCTTTTGCGCCCAGTCGATTTGTCCGGCATTGTATTCCCAGTCTCCTCAAACTTGCACACCCAATGCTTAATTAAATTGGCACTTGGCACATGTCTTAAGCTTGTTAAATTAAAATGTGTCCTGTAGAGACGACGAACAACAGTGTAAGAATCGTTGTTTTTATAAAACGCTCGCACGCAAAACGCGCGCTGTGGTCCCGTGAAACGATTCATGGCTACTAAACTTAACAAGCCGGCCAAACATTTGAGTCCACTCCCCTCCCCCTGCTACCTGCGGTTGGCGCGAATTGGTCAATTCAAAAACGAAAAACATTCTGAGACACCCTTTATGTTGATCTTAATATGATTCGCGACCGCAAAACGTGTGTATTTATTTAGTTATATAAATTAATTTCATCAATACAACTCTGTAAGTTCATATTGCTCTTTTGAATGACTATTTCTTGAAATCACGACATTTGATGTCAATTCTAAATTAAAGAGCCGTACCTATTACTGATTCTAATGATTATAATTCTGTTACGGTCGCGAATCATATTTTGATCAACAGACACCCTGACACTGATCTGCATATTACAAAAAAACCTAAGAAAATTTGAATTTCGCGAGCTATCCAGGCACTGTCGATAGCGGATATATACAGAATCCATACTTTTAAAATAAAATCACTACCTAGTGAATTCTAAATGGCGCTATTTTACTTATCCTTATGATAATGGTACTATATAATGCTACTTACCCTTAAATCTATGTACTATCCCATTATTTTGTTAATTTACTCAAATTAACTGGATTAAGTTGCAATCGGTTCAAACAATTATTTAATCTGTGGTTTATAATGCAGACGTGGCCTATTTGTGTCATTCACTCACACTCAACACCTCGACGTGTGATGCTGAATTTAAATACTGTATTAATCTACCTAACCTACGTATAAAGCCTGTAGAATACCTAGAGAATTATTGTCAATAACTTTATTAGCACCCAGTAACTGTGGAGTAACTTTTGTAACCAGCCGATCCATCCGTGAAGTGAACTTTCAATGGTGCTAATCAGGTGGAATGACAGCTCACATTTCACCTTAGTTTTCTCGGTGACACTGTTACAGTATAGACCGTCAAGTAAACTAAAGGCGTGTACGCACGAACGAACAAGAACATGGTGAACATGAACATCGAACACTTTGTTCGCATGTGCGTCTCTCTATAGTCCATTCGCGTTAAGAAAATAGTGAGTCATCTTTGTCCGCCGGACTAGCCGACCCATCGGGTCGCAAAAGACACAAGCGTTTCGTACGAGGCTCTGCCGTCAATGGTCAGCTTTTTAATGAAACTACACCTGAACTTACACTTACACATAACTTATACTAGCTGCGCCCTCCGGTTTCACCTGCATAGGTCTCAACCCTATGGGAGTTGTCGGATTGAAATGTATCATATCCCGGTACATGGTCTAACAAAGTGCCAGATCTCATCCAGAATTGTTCAGCCGTTTTGACGTGAAAGCGTAACAAGCAAACTCACAAATAAATAAACACTCACTACACCTCACTACAACTCACACGCTCACTCTTCACACTGTCACCCATACTCAAACCTAAGACACTTATACGCGCGATTTGGCCCTTTTTCTATGTTATTTATATTATACTTATTTTTAGTCTTGCATGTTTTTTTTATTGCATAAGATAATGAAAAGTGAAAGTGCGGAGTCTACTTATTCAAGCAATTCCTCGCTTAAAAGGTGATATCTCCAATACATGTATCGAAATGCCCTTTGTAACTTTGTAATTGAAATAAACATTTGTTTTTTTTGTTTTTTTTAGGCGCCAGACAACAATGACTTACTATTTTCTTAACGCAAATGGAGTATAACGATCATCAAACACTGTGTTCGTCAAAAATGTTCGTGGCTACTAAAGAAAGACTAATATTTACGCTAAACCGGGTCGGTTGAGCGCAAACACTCGTCAAACTGTGTTCTTGTTCGCTTTGCTAATTTACGTCCACACGCACGAACCAAATGTCCCTTGTTCGATGTTCGTGTTCGCCATGTTTTGTTCGTTCGTGCGTACACGCCTTAATGACAGACAGGGCGCTAACTTGATCCTTCTCTGTTTGCCTTCTACAATAGTTTGTTTGAAGTTTTTGTTTTACCAGTATCCGGGAATTGGGACCAGTATTTGAAGTTAACTTCAATCTAGAATATCAATGAACTAAAATGTTAATACTAAAGCACTGGAATACTAAAACAACTATGAATTATATCTTGAATTCCGGCCCAAATGCTGTGCGACAGTTTTAACCAAGTCGGCTGAATATTCATTAATTGTTTTATTCAGAATAATTCAGAGGAACCGGTTATTAACTCTTAAATTGATTGTGTAATTTATCTTGGGAGTTGTTTATAACATTTATTTCGAACAGCCTACTGAATGTAATAGAATCTTTTGTGAATGTCGGCTACCTACATCTGAATGTTTGCAAAGGAAATAATCACATATGTACGCAAGTGTTTTTTTTTTTTTTGCAATATTCTCGCTCTCTATTACATGGGATTCAAATATAAATGGCGAAATGTGGGTGTACTTTAGGTACTCCTCTGCCCAACCCTTCGGGGAATACAAGAGTGTTTATGTTATGTTATTCTTAGCCTATGTTGTCCCACTGCATAGAATATGTCTCCTTTCCAAGTAATAAAGTGAAATTTTAATTTTAGTTTCTACTACGTAAGTAGATAGCTCATTGAACCTATATTTTGCAACTCTCTGCTTTTCGAAGTTCAAAGATAAATGATTGCTACAGGAATAATGAAATTAAAAAAGCCGGCCAAGTGCATGTCGGAATACGCACAATGAACGGTTCCGTAGTCGGGATGAATTTATCCCAAGAACAAAATTAACATTGTAGTTGAAAAACATGTTCTCTCATACATTCCAACTGCAAATGTAAGTTTTTACGCACAATATTGAGAGATTTACCATGTTATTTAAGACCATAGAGTTATTATAGATTATCCTGTAATCTATTAATAAAGAACCATTCGATGAATTTTTCAAAATTTTTGGCTCAGTAGTTTCGGAGATAATGGGGGGGAAATGGTCAATTTTCATCAATTTTCTTAAATATCTTTAAAGGTTATTCATTTTAAAATTGTAAAATAAAAAGTTTTGTGATCCTCGCAATAAGCCTTTTCATTTGTCACACGGTACAGTTCACTTTTTTTTTTTTTTCTATTTGTCCCCCAAAAGAGACCCCCATATTCAAAATTCATTTATTTACGTTACACATCCGTATTTATAACAAAGTTGCTTTAACATTCATAACAAACCTGCTAATTCCTACATATTATACAGTATTTTTCCTAAAGTTCTAGATTTGCGGTCGGCCATACATCTGGCTCAGTAATTAGGGAAGTTTCTCGAACAGCGGCCGGACACAGTGGGTTTAATTTGTCGCTTGCCAGATCTACAAAATATGTATAAGCAGTCTGTGCTTTGGTCTGTCTGTTAACAACATTCACTATAAGTCTATTGTAAACTTTTATGTAACTTTTGTAGTTGAAAGATTTTACGTTTCTGATTGTTGTTTTACTTTTCTCTTCATTGGAATGTATGATTTTTCGACCGTCATAAACGTTCGACCGGCCAGCCATATTGGGATTCGTACACAAACTTGTTTAAAAAAAATAAGATATATTTACACTCCTATTACTTTTCTAAATGTAGATAAAAAGATAATAGGAACATACCTCGCGAACTGGATACCTTGGAAAATAATCCATTCACAATATATTGTGTTCAATTTGTCGTTTTTTTCGATGCGACAACAGGTTAGGAGCAAAATCTTTTTTGGAAAATATACCAACTTAATTTCATAGGTCTCGTTTACTTCAACTGAAAATATGAACAAAACTTCGTCACTACGTTCAACTTTACGTAGAAAATGCCATCAAGGTGAAATACTGCCTCATATTTGTGCATTCTTCATAAGTCCAATGTGTGAAGATACTTCATCAAGTTAGGTATGTGGAGAACAGTCGAGTGCGGAAGGTCGGGAATATGGCGCCATGTGAATTAACATTCACGTCCACAGTGCCAAGCGTGGGGATGGTTCTGAAGTAAAAAAGCCTGTTTAACTATAACTTTCGTGAGCTGTTCTTGATTAAATAACAATTTGGAGAAACACAGCTTGTGAGACATGTTTACAGGAGGGGCTCGTGGATAAGTGGTAACGGCCGTACGGGTCAATCGAAGATTAAGAGCGTGCGTTCTCAAAGTGGGCAACGTCACAAATAGATGTCAAATATTTCGCTGTTTTGATTAATTTGGCAAGATTACTGTATGAAAATATGAAATATGGCTAACTAGTGAACTAGAATATTAATAATGAATTGCAATTATAACACTGAATTTGATGTTGTAACCGTTTTAGTTGCTTTTTTTACATCTAAAACTAAATATTCGGTGTTACGATATCAGACATTGCATTTCATCATCAATATTTTAGTTCACTAGTTAGCCATATTTCATATTTCACTATTTCCACGTTGCCATCTTTTAAAATAAACGCTCTTCTGCTCTATTACATACCGATACTCCTCCGTGCCTTACATGTTAAGTCATTGGTCCCGGCTGTCATTGGTAGATCTTGGACAGTCGTTACGGGTAGTCAGAATCTCAAGTCTGACTACCAGTCTAACCAAGGGGTATCGTGTTACCCAGTAACTGGGTTGTGGATGTCAGATAGGCAGTCGTTCCATGTAAAACACTCTTATCCAGCTGCATCAGATAGGACTGGAAGCCGAACCAACATAGTTGGGAATAGGCTAGGAAGATCTATTAAGCTTGTGAGACATAGTTTAAAAAAAGTTACGGTAGGTCTTTACAAATAACTGGATGTTATTTCTGTGCAGTGCTCGCGGCAGAGACCACGGAGCTCTCGAGCCGCGCGTCGCTCGCTGAGCCCACGCCTACTAAGCTTCCAAGTACGTCTTCTAATAATAAATTAACCAAAACACGCTACAATAAGATCTCGAAGCAGAAAAATATGTTAATGCTCTTTGAAAACAGTATGTCTTGATTAAATATAGGTTTAAAAATAATTAATGATGACTGCGATTGATGCGATTCTAATGGATGCAGAAGTCTAAAAATATGTTTCTGGAAAATAGGCAAATATTAAATTGGTTCAGGAATTGGTAGTAAGCAAAACTAAAGGTAATGAAATCACCATTATTAGCTAATAAAATGTTGATCATTCAAAAATTTTTTCATCATCATTTTTATATCCATCTGTGTATCATAATTCTATACCAAAATTTTTGTCCAGAGATCTTATTCTAGCGGCCCATAGATATCCCGTTCGTAACACTGCACGAATGTATTTCCCACACAAGCCAGTCACTATTAAACCTTTTTACCGTTTTACCCGCGGTAAATTGATCGAGCGAGCCGAAAAGTACTCATCAAATACAATTTCCTACGTCACAACATTTTCGCAGCTCGAAAAATTACGTCGGCGAATAAGTGTCGGCGGCCGGCAAATGGAAAAACATTATATCTGGCGTGGTTCCAATAGGTGCAACACCCTGGCACAATGTAGATCCTATCACAGTCATTCCATTTTCGATAAAGTACATACGTTTCACGTTTGTGTGACTCCATTCTGCTGTCAACTCCCATGGAATACGATTTGGAAATGTTCCCATTGTTTACATTTGTGTTTTTGTTTTGATATGAAACCCGAGCATGTGCTGTATGATCGTTAGTCGTGTTTTTAATTGTAATACCTAATGATGTATTGACATATGACATCGTATTAATTTCAGTGTTAAACACCTTCATTTTAAGATGCGAAGGCCAACATTATGCAGAGTAGTCTAAAAACTGGAGTCAGTATTTTTTTGAGACTGTGAATCTTAAAATATTTTCCATTGACCACTGAGCATAATTCTAGTCAATTAAGATAGGCAATCAATCTTATCACAATCTAACCCTAAAAAGCGATAGTGTCTTTGTCTAAAAACGTTTTCCGTCTAATGAAGTTCTTAATCGTGTCATGCCGGGGTTTGCGGTAGGGAAACTTTTAATGGGCCTGCTAAAATCCGGCAATGAAAAGGAGTAGAGACTTGATGCATGACCTGACCTAAGCCCGAGAGTGTTTGCGACATTTACCAAATGATACGAACTTCGCTATACGCTACACTTGGCTACACTATTCGTAACAAAGGCTCGCCGTGTGTATAAAACGGGCGTATAAAACATGGGCAGTATAAAAAGGGTTAGTAGTTTCAGTAGAGGGCTTTGTTCATTGTGTGGGAGAAAATGGAGTGGGAATTAATAATTTAAAGGGTCTAAGATTAATAAATATTTCTTTACTATTTTAGAATTAACTCATTTAACCTGTCCGAGTTGTAGTTTGGTAGGCAGTGATAGCCTAGTGGTATCACCGTCGGACTGCCAAGTCATAGCTCTCGAGTTCGAACCTAAGGCACGCACCTGTGACTTTTCGGATTCATGCGTATTGTATAATTATCATTTGCTTCAAAAACGGTGAAGGAAAACATCGTGAGGAAACCGGCATGCCTGAGATATTTCTCGACGGCATGTGAAGCCAACTCAGAGGCCCTTAGGCATAAAAACTCTGACATCAGGTTAGTCACTAACCACACGAAAAATTAAGACCTGTACGAGTATAATGTGTTGATATACTTTAATTAATCATGAGATAAAATATTCGACAAGCTTTAATAAACAATTTTCAAAACAACTAAAGGCATGCTCTGCAAAATAAGTTCAAACTCTAAACGGTGACATAATTAAAAAAAGAGAACCGGGACATAATCTGCACTAAGTAGCCTACTTCGCGCAAACATAGCTCAAAGTGTTATAACAAAGCCACGTACGAGAACATTTAACAAAGAATATTGTCTAGTGCATCGCGCGTCGCACGTCTGGCGACGCTAACCTAGCCATTCGTGAACATGCTTTTAAATCCAACGCTATTTTCTTCAGAAGGCAGTTCTTGCCTAGTGCCCGGAGCAGCGTCGCTAAAGACGGTTATTTCGGTACTAAATCTCTACAAGTCTAGGTTTTTAGACGTGAAGGTAAAAAGCTTTTTGTTGGGAACGTGATACGGATATTCTTTAACACGCTTTAGGGCTTAACACGATGGAGCAAGGTTTCTATTGTAATGTGTTACTTGTTTGTTTTTTATAGGATAGCATGTCTTTCAAGAAAATATTGATGGGTCATGAGTTTTTCGATACAATTATTTTATCAGGGCTGTTTTTTGTTCGACATCAACTACCAGTTTTAGTGCGTTTTAATTCATAATTAAATCTTCAACCTCCTCAAACCTTCATCAACAAAATACACATAAAAAAATTACAAAACAATGTCTCATTCCGCCCGAGGTTTATCAATGTTGTTTTCTGACTCATTTGTAAATTAACAAAGCTTAGTCCCCTCATACGTTATCGCGGTTTTTCAGGAACGTTGGGGGTTAACAAAGGGGACATTTTAGGGCCACGACCCTTCAGTATTGTGGACTGCCCGTGACGTGTTTATTACGAGAACCAGATGGGGATAAAGCTGCCTGCTCGCGATCATACACATGTTGGACAACATTATGTTAATATGTGTTGTAATATCCACAACCACAATTGAAATAGTTATCTTTTGAAAACGATAAAAATATATACAGTAGACTTCTTATACTAAATTAACTAACAAACTATTTAAACAATACAATAACCTAGCTTAACTAAAAAAAAAAACAAAATATGGCGTCAATAAATCCTCCGCAACATTATATCATATCATAATTATGGTAAAATGGTTTGATCGTAAAAATCGCTCATTTGCAACGTTGAAAGATATTTCCAGATGAAAGAGATCAACAACAACCCTTATCTATGAAGCTACGTGAATACGTAGCTATCTATTAGGCTACGTAAAAACGTAGCTATCTATTAAGCTACGTAAAAACTTGTCGTAGCAAATGTGCTACGAAAGCGTATCTGGCGTAGTGGCTCGTAGTGGCAACATTGTCGGTAACTACGTCCGAGAAACGAAGGTTGAATATTAAAAAAATATCGTTCGTTCGATCTAATAAAATTTTATTTTTATATAATTTAAATAAATTAAATACAGCTGTCTTATTACATATGGTAAACGCTTCAGAATGTATGGTAATCTTCTCCACATATATAAACATGATGTTAATCACCTAAGCTACGGTCTAGAAAGGCCTGATCATGCAACGTTGCAATAATAATACCATATGCAATTCCTGAAATTGTTGCTTCTAAGTACAAGACAATGTTGTAATTAATCAATATTAGTATTAGCAATATGCTTAGGCTTAGATTAAATTAAAGCATTTGATGAGGATCAAACATAATAAATATGACCTCTCGATTAACAAACTTTAAGGGTTTACCAAGTGGGATACTGGCGAAATAAGAGGAACTACCTACGTCGACTAAAAAAATTAAAAAAAAAAACATAAGAAACTCAGTGTAAGTTCATCCGTACTGATTCATACTCAGATTTTTGCCCACAAAGTGAAAATTATGAGGCGACACATACATAATAGATTCGAGATTTCATCCTCCTATGCAATCAGTGGTAAAGCCAGCCAGCGAAGCCGGAATGATTGCATCTTTCGCGTCGAACTACAATGGAACTTTAGATGAATATGCGAACTGATTCTAGGGGTACTAGAGAAAGGTCGGAACTAAGTTCAAGTAATGGAAAAGTGAAATTAAAAACTTTATGACCAAGGTAAATTAAAACGCAAGTTAAAACACACAAATGCCTAGTTTGGGGGTTACTGTCCAATCTGTTCTTGTACATCCTGATTTTTTTTTATAATTAATTAAATTAAATTTGACATTGAAATTACTGGACAATACAACAAAGCCAAACAACTAAAAACCTAGTCAAAACTGATTAATAACTTAATATGATTGAATTTGTAGTAACAAGAATCCTATAACGCTACAATATAGAACTACATGTGCTGAAGGAAAACGATTTCTTCATCGCTACGGAAAAATTGACTCCATTCTTATTCGAAGAGTTCCGTATTTTTTTCTGAATTATTTCATGCTGTACACGAAATAGCTTGACCCTATCCAAACTGAAAGCGACAGTCGCGCGAATACGCGATTACGCGATCACCTGCACAATGGTATACTTACGCGAAAAAACCCTTAAAAAACCCTACTAAAAATCCTTTTTTCCCCCACAGAGTGCGACCGCACATTCGTGAGTCGCGGCGGCACGAGCAACGGCACGTTCCACGCGCCCGAGCTGCTGAATCCCAACAACCACACGCGACAGTGCCTGTACACGTTCCTAGCGGCGCCGGGGCAGCGCGTGCAGGTCGAGTTTCGCACCTTCGACCTCCGGGGAAAGCCGCCAGAGTATGTTGGCTTTATATTTCTTTATTTATTTACAATTACCACTTATATTTGTTTTTACAGGTGGGAACCTAATACAACAATGTCGTCACAATTTCCAAACTCAGACACGTCACCCAAAAAGCAATTAGACACCACCATAAACTAAAATGTTTTTTTTTTTAAACTTTAGGAAACTGTTACAGAATAATGGTTTAGGGGTGGAAAGTATTTGCGGGAAATTCCGAAAGGGATACCGTGGCCCCTGGCAACGTACTGGAAGGAACACGGGTGGGTTTTAGTCAGTAAGAGTCTGATACGCGCTCCGCCCAGAGCGGGAGAAGTAATATGATAATTTCCCAACGAAGTGGCTGACAATACCGTAAAAAACAGCTGTACTCTTACTTTGATGCCTGGGGTCAAGTAAAATCCATATAAACATGGAAAACTTCTAATAAAAAAAATATGCAAGTAATAAATGTGTGGAACAGTTGTTTATTCCTCGAGTTCCTTGTCTGCTTTCTTCTGTGATTTTTTAGATTTTTGTTTTTTTCTTCTCTTCATGATAATAATCGTTATCTTGTATAATATGCACTCGTAAAAAATATGTAAACCCGTATCTGGCGTAGCGGAAAACGCATAGACGATATTTAAAGAAAAGTATCCTTATCCTTACACATTATAAAACAAAGTCCCCCGCAGCGTCTGTCTGTCTGTCTGAACGCAATAAACTCAAAAACTACCGAATAGATTTTGAAACGGTTTTCACCAATGGACGGAGTGATTTATGGGAAAGGTTTTGATGTATAATCCATTAAGGTTTACTGTAAATTGGCTGAAATATAACAATTATTGTTGAAGATATCGGAAAAAATCATACCAACTGGGAGCTTTACCGTGCGCAGCGTAAACCATGAGAGATAAATAAAATTTATGTTGTACAGGATTGTACATATTTAAAATTCCGCGATGGCATAAGATGGATCTTCTAATGGTGACCCACAATAACCATTTTTATCTTTCAGAATTTGATATAAATTTCATTGTTATTTCCGAAGTTATTTTGATCAGTATTGTATTTATCCTTATCCAATAAAATATGTTATTTAAATTGGGCATTTAATTTAGATTAAAATATGCCTAACATCATATCATTAAAATTAATAATTTACTTTAAAAGATATCACAGATTCAAAATTACGCGTAACAAAATAAGTATGGTTAACGGCAACGCGGGCGCAGCGGTAGGAGTCATGACCTTTTCCTCGGCTATTAGGTATATAATCCCGGTAGTACATTCCTGTCGGATATTTTCCGACATCCACACGGGCGAAGTCAAAACATTGTCAGATAACAATTTGAACACAAAAACGGTTTCGTTCGACATTTCTCGTAAAATCACTAAACTACTACCTCCTCGAATCAATTTATAACTTTACTTTGGAAATAGAAGTTCAGAACTTCGAGTATTTCCAATCAGCAACTTCAACAAAGGAAATCAAATAAACCGCATCTCACATGTGTAGAAGAAAATGGACAGACAACAAAATAAAGGAATATTCAGGCAGTTAATAACAACTCCTTTTTGATCCATATGAGTTTCTGAGTACCCAGTCATATGTTTGACATAGCATGTGAATCTTTGTAAAAAAATCGTATGGTCTGTACCAAAAGTGTGTGATGAAAGTGTAAGCAAACCCTGTTCAGGTTAATTTCTTAAGCAGCCACTCACTGAACGGAATTAGTAACACAATCTGTATTTAAAGGGCAATTTGTTGAATCCGCTCCAATAAAACTCACTTTTAGGCACACTTAAAACTTGCTTGCTTGCTTGCGATACCGTTAGTAATATTACTACTAATCGACTGACCCAAGAGCTAACGCGCTAAGCCGGCAACCAGCAAGAGTGGGGACCGCATTTACCGCATTTACGCTACGTGCCACCTCGTTAGGTAAAACAGTACTATTAATCCCTATTAATCATCCCTATGTTAATGGGAAAAAAACTATTCAGTCCGTCATTGAAATGATAAAAAAATATTAGATACGTATTTTTTGCTTTATCATATTAATAAAAACTGGTTTAGATAAAACGCATTAAAGTTGGGGGGAGTGGGGCCTCGCTACGTCACAAATCAGTATAAAATCTACCGGGGAGTGACGTCATGCAACCTTTAAACTCAATGTAAGTATTGCCGTAATCTTTTGATTACGTAAAAAAAGAAAAATACGTGTCCAATATTTTTTTAATAATATACCGGACTGACAAAAAACAATTTTTAGTCAACATCTCTATTAACATTTTAAATATAAACCAAAACAATTCTAAATTTCTTTAAATATTCGATATAACGTTATATAAAATAAAGGAATTAATGAATGCATAACTTTAAATGTAAAATCAATGTTTATCAAAATAAATAGATCGTAAACATAAGTAACTGGTGGTATATGATGGGTCATATCCATCGTAAAATGACTAATCATACCCACTCCGCAATTAATAACAAATTAATACATTTCACAAAATAACCCATCTATTTCTACTAAATTTTAACATATGACTATTTGAATAACATTATTAATTTTAATTGAAAAAACATCGTCGATAATTAACGTTATAAAATTAACCTCAGTTGTCAAATGAAAAATATCTTTAAGATGACTTAAAATTGGAATTTCGAGTTATTCAAATTATCAAGTCAAGTTGTAACTGGCCCTACAAATTGGCATAGGGAGATAGAGATTTTCTGATCCATTTGTTTACATTTAAATCAGATAGGTACTTTTGGAACAGACTATAGGTAA
This sequence comes from Xanthia icteritia, assembly GCA_949128155.2. NCBI lineage: Eukaryota > Metazoa > Arthropoda > Insecta > Lepidoptera > Noctuidae > Xanthia > Xanthia icteritia. The sequence goes on along the minus strand of OX421942.2, from coordinate 3,981,254 downwards.
GTATTTCAATTGTGCAAAGATGTTTATTTTTTTGTCTGTAGGTACATAAAACTCTTTTGTTGCTCGTCACCTTCCGATAATAACATGCTGTGATTTGACTTTATCGCTCACTTATTTGTTGTTTTCCAGTGGAGCCGCAGTGGGAGAGCTACCAGCGTGAGTATAACTATCCCATTCTTTCTTCCCTTATTACGTGAGACACAAACATGTTTTCTACCAATGCTATTATTTATGTGCAAAAGACTTATAAATTAGGTCAAACTTCTCCGGGAGGAGGAACCTTGAAGGGATAAAGTTCGCTTGATGTATTTCGCTGAACTCGAAATATTCGTTTTGTTGATGACTTTATGATCTAATGTAAACTTAATTATTAATGTTTCTGATCTGATATTGACGACTGCAATTAAGTCAGAATGTTTCAAACTTTCTGTGTTATATGGAGTTGATTCTTGGTCCTGGTATGAATCAGTCAGCCACAATTTATAATAAAGCATTATCTAAATGCTATGTTAATGTTACAGTTTATTAAAAGAAACAACCATAGACTTATAAATACTTAGATACCTGAGTTACAAACAAATCTATTTTGTTAACCAGCTATCTAATTAAGCAACACATTTTCGATTACGACAAATTTGTTTCATTTTGACAGTTTAGTTTAACATTCATTGCGTTATTTTTTATATTGAGCAGATTTTTTTTTTCGAACTTATTATGCAATGGCTTAGCAATTTGTTTCAAAACGATTCAAATTCCGATTGATTGTGTATTACGTAATTAGGGTACAGAAAAAAGTCTTTAGTTAACCTCAAAGTTAGTTAATCAAAGCAATTCCTCATCCAGATGCAACCACGAGTCAATGGACATCTACTCGGAGATGGCGTCCCTGGAGGCGGGCGAGCTGGTCAACTCGGCGTTTGGCGGCAGGTACTGCGGGCCCATCCCGCCGCGCCGCCGCGTCTCGCTCCACCGCGCAGTCGCACTCTCGTTCTTCACAGACAAAATGTACACGCCGCCTATGCTCTTCACAGGAACCTACCAGTTCATCAACGCAAGTGAGTAGGATCGAAGGACCAGTTTTTTGTGGTGCTTTTGGTCGATTTTAGATTTTCTAATCACACGGCAAGAATGGAAATTTATAATTTATAATCATGACAGACGTGGCAAGAATGCAGTTTTATTCCCGTTGTAGGTTTTTATGTCAGGTTTTTATTGTTTAACACGTTCAATGTCGGGAGCCCTTCTGGAGGGTTCATCTAGTCGCATATGGGATGCCGGGAGACCTCGCGGAGGGTTCATTTTAGATGTAGGTTTTTCTTAGCGAATACAACATAATAAACCGTGAAATAAAATCAAATGTATATTGTAACAAGATTTATTAGTATATGCTTTGGTTTTAAAATGAGTATGGGTTCTATGAAAAGTGGGTGGAGTCGAATGTGTTAATTATCGTTATTAAACATGGTCCGATATTTTCCGTTGCTTTTGTTAATATAGATGAAAATTGAACGCTCACTCCAGTAAATTACCAATCTATGAAACATATTTAGTTAGTGGAACAACATTGTGCCCGTCGAAGTTAGTCGTCCCGACTCCGCATAACTTATGTCCAGCAGTTGGGAACGCCAGAACTTATTTAGTCCATTTCTGATCTACGTAGTACATACATTTAAACATAACTCCCGACTTTCAAGGCACTTACCTTGGCCGGACCCTTCAAGTTAGAAGTCCAATATTTTAGCAATATTGGACAGTGTAGATATTTATGCATGCATGTGAGTAGTGTGTGTATATCCCATGCATGTGAGTAGTGGACGTACCTTTCCGAATTTACCCTTAATGAAGAAAACTTAGGTTTTCATATCGAAACTATATAAGTTAATGGCTTCAAGTTCTGACGGTACTATTGATTGTTTTCATTCGATCTGCCTAGCCTTTTCCCAACTTTGTTGGGGTCGGCTTCCAGTCTAACCGGATGCAGCTAAATACCATATTTTATATGGAGCGACTGACCTCCAAGAAAGTAAGAAAGAAAATATATATATATTATTTGACTCAGGTTAAGGCACATAAAAACAAAAAACAGAAAAAATAAAGATAACTTAAAATACACACATCAACACGGTCAAGGGATATTTTTAAAAAAGCGAATTACTATCAATGTGTTAATTATTTATATGACATGTATATATTTAAAAGATACGTTATTTAATATTCTACCATTTTTTAATAATGGTTAAGGTACTTCGATTAAAATTTCAGGATTTTATGGAAAAAAAATGAAGCATAGACGGAAACCGTATATGAATTAACTTTTAATTTATGAGTAAAAACTGAAAAAAATCATTTAATTTGTGTTTATAAACTTGAAGTTAGTAGTCTGAGAAAGCGCCCATGATGTTCATAACACATCGGCAACGATTCGGCATGCTCAGAACAAGGTTGTCAATGTCTTGCTGCGGAATATTGTCCCATGTCCTTCTGAGGTGCGCAAAAAGTTGATCTTCTGTAGCCAGATTTTCAGGAACTTCCTTCAGAGCTCTTCTTTGCAGCATATCCCACGCATGCTCAATGGGATTTAGATCTGGCGATTGAGCAGGCCAGTCTAAGGCCCTAACATTGTGTGTATGTAATCAAGCTGCTACCGTTCTCGCCGTGTGTGCCCGGGCATTGTCGTGCATGAGCAGGAAATCTTGCCCCATTTGTGTTCTGTGGGGCAAGATTACGGGCCCCAGCACCTGTTGGACGTATCGTTCTGCCGTCATATTGCCCCGCACCCAAACGAGATCCGTCCGTCCTCCAAGACGAATTCCTGCCCAAACCATAATTGTTCCTCCTTGGTATGGGTGAACTTCCTGAGGGTTCTGAAGACGGCTCCATCGTCCAGGAACTCGCCAAACACGCGTCCTTCGTGAATCTGGATGGAAGCCGAACCTGGATTCATCCGTGAACAGCACATTGGACCATTGCTCACGGCCCCAGTCCACGTGGTTCCGAACCCATTCTAATCGTCGTCCACGATTGCCTCTCCGTAAAGGTGGGACCCGGAGTGGTCTACGAGAGCGTAGATTGCTTTCATGCAGTCGCTTTCTTACAGTTTGGTCACTCACAAGCACTTGGTGTTCCACTCGCAGCCTTTGGACCAATTGAGTCGCCGTTGCATTTGGTTGAGCTCGCGCAGTAATTTGCAAAAATCGATCTTGTCTGGGGGTAGTGATGCGACTTGGCCCCCGGTGCCTCTCCGCTACTTCACCTGTGGCACGATAGCGTGTAAACAATCTTGAAATTACATTTTGGTGGGTCCCTATGGCCTCAGCAACATTACGCTGAACAGACCCAGCTTCCAGCATTCCCACAGCTCGTAACATCTCCGCCCTCGTCAAATGTTGGCGTTGCATGGCTACAATACCTCAATTTTAACTTTGACTTTCGTTTCAAAATGAAAAAAAACTGTAGGTAACTAAACGTAATTCGTATTGTTTTCTAAATTTCGCACAAATGATAATTCCCTCTCCTACACATCAAGACATTTTTATGCCACCGAAACAAAATAATTTTCAAAAATTTGAATTTGGAATTAGTCTGAGATAAATTACAAACAAATCGGTGTATGAAAGACTACAATGCGGCCAGTACTTTTCGAGTTATTTAATTGAGTATGAAATATCCCTAGACCGTGTTGATGTGTGTAGTATTGTGTGCCTCACGGCTGTGCCAAATAGGCCCAGTTCGGCATAAATGCCAGACAACTAGTGGCTGACGCTGGTTTTTAACTGGACCTTATGTTACGAAGACGTCTTACGGATGTAAATCAGTAATTGGGTAATACGATAACCCTTGGTAAGACTGGTTGTCAGACTTTCGGCCTTCTGACGACCCGTAACAACTGTCAAAGATCCACGAATAACAGTCCGGACCAATGGCTTAACGGCTTTCCGAGGCACGGAGGAATCTCGGTGTGTTGTGTGTTCTGCTATTGACTATTTTATCCCAAAATTATCGGAGGACCGTTTTACTGGGCCCAGCAAATGGCAATATATTATAAGTTCTTCGAACGTCTCTGGCTACAGTCCACACATCCAAAAATATAGACATGACGTGATTTACCTACTTAAATATTGTTGTTAATTTATGTTATTCTCATCTCTCAACAGCGGAATTCGAAGTGGGCACCCCAGTTCCCAACACATTGTGCTCGTTCGTGATAGAGGCGAGCAAGCGCAAGACGGGGTTCCTGCTGTCACCGACGTACCCTGGCATCTACCCCAAGGACATGACCTGCAACTACCTGTTCCAGGGACAGCCGGGCCAGAGGATACGGCTCGAATTCAGAGACTTCGATCTGTTTTTCGGCGGACCTCAGTGAGTAATATTTTGTTTTATTATCCTTGTTGTGTGTTTGTCATCGTTTTGCCAACTTATAATTCGAAAAATTATAGTTTTTGCAGTATTCCTCTATTTTTTTATCCTTCCTGTTTTTGAATTTCAATATCATGTGCGACTCCCAAGACGATTTTTTTAAATGTAGCCAAGGAGGCATTTTCATAACAGACTCATGATGATAATGAAAATGTTGTATTCAAAGATAACTACTGTGTCATTAAAAGGAAACGGGTGATAAATTAATTAAAACTCTTACCTACTTCCCCACCATGAAGAAATATGCATTTAAGTTTTGCGATCCGTTTTCGAATGACCAAAATAACCTTGTTCGCAGCTGTCCGTTCGACTGGGTGCGCGTGTACGACGGCCCCGACAACACGTCGGCGGTGATCGGCACGTACTGCGGTCAGCAGCGCAACCTGGTGCTGTACTCCAGCGACGAGCGCCTGCTGGTCACCTTCTACACGCTGCCGAGGGCCGCCAGCACGCAGAACCGTGGCTTTAAGGGTATCTTCGAGTTTTCAGAGAGTTTTGTTAAGTTAGGTAAGTGGGATTATGTTTTATTACGTTAATGCTTTTTCCATGACGCGTACTACCATAAGAGCTGGTTCGAGAGGGCGCCGAAGGACTTGAGGAGGCCTATGCTCCGAAGTTGGATAGTAATGGCTAGTTGAAAAAAAAACAACCTAATCTTTTGATTACTGCTAAAAGATACATATGATGATGGAAGCTCCCAAAAGCTTGATCGGAATCCGATTTGGCTTTTTATGATGTGATTTGAAGCAGGAATTTGGGATTGTGAAAATGAATTTACAAAATGAGACCGACCGACATAACCTGCAACTGGAGAAAAAAAATATTTTACAAACAAAAGTCCCCTTTTTGACTAAATTACTGTCTTCTAACTTAAGTTTTTACAAGAACCTATTGAATGGACACATCCAAAACTTCGTAATGTATTACATTCCTACTTCGTACGAAGAGTTTTTCTCGTACTCAAGGAAGTTGGAAAAGAAAGTTTTTTATTACTTTGGTCTATTGCTTTTCAGATTTTATAAGTAAACACGACGCCGAGCACATTAGGGGCTCAGAGTGCGACCAGAAGATTCTTAGTAAAAAGGAATCGACGGGTTTCGTGTACCATCCAAATTATCCATTCCCCTATATACAAAAAGTTGTTTGTAGGTGAGTACTACCATTAATCTTCATCCGTACTCCGCGTCCTATTTAAAAGCGATCTTCTCGCGAATACACCATCGTTCGAACTTTTTGTTCGGTGAACCTGGTCGCGCCGACAGAGGGCACTTTTCCGCACTAGTGACATAATATGCACGCGACCGATCGCATATACGCGCGACGATTGCTGTTAAAATAGGACGCGGCCTGAAGCATTTTGTTACACGATAAATTTAATGTGGACTTTAAAAGAGACCTTAAGGGAGCTTATTTTTTTATCTGACGTTTAAAAGGGATTCTGATATCCCATTAACAGAATTTATTCTGTTAATGGGATATCAGAATCACTTTTTTCATTTCATAAAATAATAATAAAAGAAGAACAATTTCATTTCATAAAATAATAATAAAAGCTGTTGGGACATTAAATTAACATGAGAAATTGCTTTTTTTACAGATATTTTATATATGGTATGCAAGATTCACAGAATTTGGAAAGGGTTCGATTAGAGTTTCAGAACTTTTCTATACCGAAGGGCGACAATCCGAAACCAGAGTAAGTATAAACTAACATTTAACTGATATTACTTTGTTTTCTTTCTGATTTCTGAACTTTTTGTTTCATATGTTCTATTAAGTACAATCACCACCATAAATACTTTACACTTGTGCAAGATTCAAAAGCGATTTTCTCCACAAGTACTTTGGAAATAAAGTTTATTCTATTCTATTAAATACATACATACCGGTCAAAATCATAACCCTACTTTTTGTTTTGCCGCAGTCTGGTAATAAAATAGGTTTTTTCTTAAATTTGAAATCAATATTTCACAAGAAAATCGCTTGTATTTATTTTCATGACTGTACATACTGTGTATATTGACATATTTAGTGTATAGCAGAATTTAGATAAAAGTTTTTAGTAACCTTTCCTTTGTACAATTTCCAGTGCATGTCCTGACGGCTACCTGAAGGTATACCTGCGCGGCCAGGAGGCGACGGATTCGTATGACAAGCATGACGCTGAGCTTTGCGGGGAGGGGGCAGGGGGCAATCCTCCCTTCCCCCCGCCCCTCCTGTCCGATGGACCCCGCCTTGTCATGGTCTTCAGCTCAGGAGAACTGCAAGGCAGGGGGTTTAAAGCCAAGTATACTTTCGAGACTGGTGAGTGACATGTGAAGGGAATTTTGTAATATTTTTCTGTTGGATTTTACGGGAAAGGACCAGCATCCGCAACTACATACTTTCAATCACAATCTGAGAGTTTTGAAGGATATTATATAAATATATTTAATTTATTGCGGATCACACATAAAACTCACATACAATCCATATAGTATTAGTAACAAAGACTTGACAACAAAACAAAAACTGTGTTAGTAAAACTAACAAACTAACCGAACAAACAACAACTAAGTAAGTGTGCGTTTGCACTGGCGACACATCACAACAAAACATGTTGAAATCTCTAGTTCCTGTCAAACATTGTATGGAACATTGACAGAAAAAAGAGATTTCAACTTGTTTTGTTGTGAATGTTTCGCTAGTGCAAACGCACAGTAATAACTACGTGGCCCGACACAAATGTTGACACGTGTCTCCGCATCCAGTGGCTATAACAAGGACTTGGACCTTGCATTGCTAATCCATTGCTTCATAGGGCTGAAAAGTTCGTCTGTTCAACAACGTAAATAACCAATGAATGGTGAACTGTCAAAATGAAACCCATTGCGATCAATTGTCTTTTTGTGTGTGTTACGCAATTACCTCGCAGTATAAGCTAATCAACTAACGTCGCTCCCCTGGTAAGAATGAGGCAAAACCATAAAAGACTTATGATGATCCGAAGTCATCAAGATGTTGATTCAAATCGACATAGGCGGAATCCTACGTCGATTTGAATCAAGAAGACAAATTTTCTGAACCTTTAGTACATACTTTCCTCACCTGCCTTCAGAGTGAGAGTCTCAGTTGCTGCAAAACTTATTCAAAGTAACTCCAATTTCATTCTACCATGTTCCAGAATATCGAGTGCCAGGGACAGCGGCGCCGGGCGGCGAATGCGCGTTCACCTACCGAAGCGAGGCCAAGAAGCGGGGCGAGTTCAACTCCCCCCGCTACCCCTCCAACTACCCCTCGCACACCAACTGCACTTACACACTGGCTGCAACCCCCACTGAACAGGTCACCGTGGTGTTCGACCACTTTAAAGTGAGGGCTGATGCGTGGAATGCTACTGCCGGCGTGTATAGGTAAGTTTAGTTTGTAGTTAAAGTGACCGTAAAGCTATAATCTGCTACGAATGAAAGGGTTACTTCTAAGTTCAAGGCAAGCACCATCACATCAAAGAAAAAGTCAAATCGTTTATTTCAAATAGGCACATAAAAGGCACTGGTGAACGTCAAGAAGATCCGTCATCGACCGCATCATCCCTTACCATCATATGAGAAAATAGTCGAACTCGAGACTATACATATAAAAACAATTTGGCAAGGGCGGATTTAAAGAAAATCTGACTAAAAAGCTGCATATGAATTGCAGGTCTTTGTTATGAGGTGGAGCGGAGGTCAGCCTTTAATATTTCAAGTTAACAATAATGTTGTAACAGAGGAATAATTACTTCAGTGGAATTGACTATAGGATGAGATGGCGTCTGAATTAAACCTATCATATTGGAATACACTGATTTAAATATTTTCAGTGGAGCAACATGCAGCGAGGACTGGGTGGAAGCATGGTGGGTGGGCCGTGAGGGCGCGCGGGTCCCTTTGGGTCGCTGGTGCGGGCTGGCCACGCCGGGGCCCATGCACTCGCCCCGAGGGGCCACAGGGCTCGTCATCGCACTGCACACTGACGCCGAGGCCGTCGCCTCCGGCTTCAAAGCTCGATATATTTTCGAGGTAATTCAGATATGTTCTTGAATTTTACTGACCTTACTTGTTGGTCCGTTTCTATGTCTCCCTTAAAATTAGAAGAGCATGAGTAAGTTTGTTACATAATGGTGCCGATTCTCTTGAACAACAGACTAAACTATCAGTAAAATTCCTATGGGTATGAGAATCTTAAAGATATTCTGCAAAAAAAAATCCTAATCTAATAATTTTGACACAACTAAAATCGAATTTGACAATCGCGACTCATACGGTACATACTTGTTTGCCCCCCCGTGATTTTTTTTAGAGCCGGAGGCGCGTAGTGGAGCAGCTTTTCACTTTTTATTATGGAAATATGAAAAATTATTACTAACACGTTGAGTTTCAGAGGTTTATGGGCTTTATAAAGGAGGTCGAAATTTTCATTATTTTTGCGATAGTACACACCATTTTCGAGCAAAAAAAAAAGAAAAAAAAATTCAGTACTGTTTTTGCACCTAACGTCGAGGTATTGGTGTGAATTTTAGTTCATGACAACAAATTGTACTCCACACCATTTTTTATCGCGATTAAAAATAGTCAGATTTATTTAGACAATCAAAATGTTTAGTGGAAAACGTCAAATTCAGAATAGCAAAACTGTCATTTTCACTAAATTAAAACTAAGTGCCATCTTAGTGCTGTCAAACTAAAATATAGTTAAGTTGTGTCACTTTAGTCTATTTCAGAATGGGAAATCGTCGTTTGACAGGAATAAACTAAATTTTGGTGATTTTTAGTCTAGTTTAGAAGCATTTGTGACATGAGAATCGGCACCAATGTTTGTTAGGTTGATCCTCTGGCCAAATGATGAGTATTATTCAGCCCACGAAGTCCTTTACCGTGTATCCTTTTGCCAAATTAATGGTAAGTATTTTTTTTTTATAATTGTCGATCCCCAAAATATCACAGTATTATGAACCTAGATTCTGAATAAACATGGTTATATCTCTAACTCCTTATTACTATGTCCTATCTTCAGCCGGCGAAGTCGATATTCGGTGACTGCGGCGGCAACATGTCCGGCGCAGAGTGGGGCGTGATCACGTCCCCGAACTTCCCGCAGAACTACGAGCAGCCCAAGAATGGACCGGCCTCCAGGGTCTGCAACTGGTTCGTTACGGCGCGCCCCGGGAAGAGACTCTTGCTCAATTTTGAATACTTCGCTGTCGAGGGACATCTTACTGGTAAGGCTTTTCATGATTATTAATTTAATCTTAATTTCACGCAGTAAATCAGAGTGTACTAGGTTTTAATAGGACACTCATTCAATGTTCCAAAAGTTTAAAAGAAATCTACACATATCTACATAATCCAAAGTACGTTTCAATGGGAAATTAAAATCCTGATCCTGTTTTTAGCCACTTCAGGCGCCGAATATTTTGTAAACAAAAATTTAAAAGAAGTGGCAGAAAATAAAAGTCCTTTTAAATGATAATTTAGAATTATAAGAACATTGTACCTTCGTGAATAATGTGAGCGTGATTGTGTATTCCAGAGCGCGGATGTCCAGCGGCAGTGCTCCGGCTGTGGTACGAGAGCCCGGGCCCTCCGCTCGAGCTGTGCGGGGAGAAGGCACCCACTGATCGCTGGCAGTACCTCTCCTCCTCCAACTCGATACGATTGTCGTAAGTCATAGTGATTCATTGCACTATCGTAGTTTTGTGTGCTTCACACAAATCACGTTGTAAATATATTAAACACGAGAAACTTTCGACAAAACTGTGCGTTTGCTTCTTTGGGATGACCAAAAAAAACTTCGATCGGTTTCTTTCAAAACCATATAATTCGAGATGGATCGTCTTAAGCACTGGCCAAGTGCGCGGTTTTATGCTCAAAACGTAGCTTGGAAGAACACATGTTTCAAGCCCTGGTGGAGTTAGAGCACTATTTTCGCTTGATCAGGTTTATAATAGCGGATAAGGCGGTGGGTGCGATGGGCTGGCGCGCCGTGTGGACGGAGGTGACGGCGCCGGAGCCGGGCGGCGCGTGCGCGGCCGGCGCGCTGGACTGCGCCGGCGCCTGCCTGCCGGCCGCCGCGCCGTGCTCCGGTCTGCAGCACTGCGCGCTCATGCCCGACACCAAGCCCACACACTGTTAGTATGCACCGCTTCTACCGCAGTACCGCGTTCACAAACCGACGCGGACGATCAGACGCGGGCGTTTGCGCCGCAGACCGCTCCGTCGAGATTCAAAGATCGGACGTCGAAGAATGCTCACAAAGAGTATTCGAAACTTAACCGTAGACGCTATTCTCTTTATCTCGTACATATCTAATGACTTTCTCTTCTAGGTGTCTAACGAAACTCCTCGTCTTCGTTATATTTTAACTTAGATTACGACTAAGTCTAAATTGAATAAGCTAAACTTTTTCCAAATTTTTAATTGATTTTGAAGACACTGTATATTACGATTGGCACTTTACCGCACTTTGCATTTCCACTTGATAAATGTATCTACACCGTTGCATTTTGTCGTTGCATTTAGGGGTTACAAATTAATCAAGTCTATATAAATTATAACTATGATAATGTAGCTTGTTGAGAATACTTACGGAGTAAGCAGTATATGAACTACTGACCATTAATTAATGTGCTTCCATGTTTGCTTAACATGCCCACCTGTTGTGTATAAAATGGCGAAAGAAATCGAGTAGAACGTCTCAAACACAATATTTTTGGATAGTTAAAAAAATATTTAATAAAAAAAAAACTCGGCTATCTTCGCTGAAAAACACCAAAATCAGAATGTATTGGATCCTGTCCAATTTTCGGACTGTATCACTCACAAATACCACTCTACGTTCTTTTTTTTCGTCCTATGAGCCGAACAAGAATATGATGCGTGATAATTATAAAGAATTTACCACCGCAGCGCAAAAATAATAAAAAGTTGTTGCCTAGGTATATTTATAAAAGACACAACTCTCCGAGATATTCTACTCGTAACTTTAATCACGCCCTTATGACTCGGTACCTACGCTGAATATAATGTAAACACTCCCCACAACTATGTTGCTACACGAAGCTTGTCGTACATTAGCTGCTTACTCCTGCTTTTATCTTCTAAATCGTTGTAAAATATTGTATTCTAAACACTGTAGCACTGTTAACTAATAACTCTAAACAAATACCAATAATGTTATGTTCACTGTACTTTCTCAGTATAATGGTGATTCAATGCAATCTTTGTCTCTAAGGATGTTGTTACATGTACTTTAGGGCTCTAGGTGTTTAGACACGTTCAAACGATAAATCATATAATTGTTGTTGAATTAGCAGAATATATTGAATATGTTGCAAAGATTACAGACTTTTTCATTTACATACCAAGGCTCCCCTTAGTATAATTTAAATCTAACTACTTAAATGTTCTTCACGTTAACTCATTCTTGCATCCATAACTTCTACTCCATTTAAATACTCTATTATTATTTTACTTTCTTCAAATACTGTGATGACTCAGGAGAGTTGCATCTCTGATCTGTCCTAAGTCTAAATTTTTGTTATATGTTCTTGATCGTTTGCGTATTGATAACTTGTTGCAATTGATAAAGTAGTCACTCCAATGGGACAAAGCTTGCATTGAGTCATCGCACTATGGGGCCCGGGGTACCGCGACAGCTGTTTCTAACAGAGCACTTTCTGGTGGAGTACTAACGTGAATTCGTCTTCAGTAGTCATAGTTGAAACTCGGGATATATTTGAGGTCGGTTAAGTTTGCGTTGCGAATGATTGTTACTGGAAGTAGCAAGTGGTCGCAAGTGTTCCACCAGAGAGTGTGGGGTCCGGGCCCCGCGGGTCTGACGGCGCGGTGTGCGCAGGCGGCGCGGCGCCGGGGCGGTTGGCGGCGCGCGCCGCTCTGGTCGCGCTGTCGCTTGTGCTCGCCGCCCCGCACTGACCGGGCGCTGCGCACGTGAGTCTATACTACCACCCACGCCTCGCCGCTCCTAGCTCCTGACTCCTTTGTCCATCGTCATTGCCGCTTCGGAAAAGAGGGAAAACAGACAGTCGCCAAGTATCAAATTTATTATCCTCTCAATTTCTGCCGGCAGCCAAGTGGCTGCTCCACAAGAGTGCTCGACATTATTAAGTGAACTAATAAAACACAACTGCAGCTTATTAAACAAATGAAAGCAAAACAGAGCTAAATTAAACTGAAATAGTTTAATTTGTGCAAATCTGAATACAGTTGGTCAAAAGGGTTTGATAAAAAAATCCATGTATGTGTATTTTATTTCGCATAGCATAAAATATCATGATAGAGATCGATGACTTGATAAATAACGCCTACCGTCTGTTTTCTACTCTGCTACGCTTTTTCTATTACAACAGGAAAATGCTCTTCGCATTACCTGGGGCAGAAACGGATAAGAAAATAGTTATTTTGTAGACAGGTAATCAGCTTATTGATATTTTTGTATCCTATTGTATTTTTGTTGCGGCGTTTGTAAACACGAATTTGGTAATTTATGCGATTGTTTTGTACTCGTAGAAAGCCAAGTGTCTCTTCCGCCATGCTACGCTTTGTCACGTGCTATTTCGGTCCAGGATTAATTCATTGCCTTCTTACCCACATATTTTGTTACCAAATGCCGTTAGGTACTGATACGTTCTATTAAAAGCTGCTATTTGTTAAACGTGGCAGTTTCAAATACACAGGTATGCTCGCACTTCGTTTATATTTTTGGTTCTTCGAGCCACAGGGGTAGTATGAGTGGAATATCTGGTTATGGCAGAAACATCACATTTTGGTACCGGAACATTTTGACGTGACAACGTCTTATAAATTGGTTTGCCGGGTGACACTTCAAGAAACTGCGTTACGCTCCGCTCACGTTATGCGCTCACAATGAGAGCGAGTGAGAGGCACGCGTCCCTTCCACTCGGGCATGGTTAGCCCGCCTAAGAGCGAGAGAGACAGACATAAAAAGTGAAAGGCACGCAAAGTCGTTGTCACGTAAAACTTTCGCCCGTATACCGACTTTACAGGCAACCAATTTTTTTTTTTACCAAGTACTTAATCACTTGTGTCTAGCAACCACAAGCATTTTGTTTAGGTTTTTTGGGGGGGACCAAGTCAAGTGAGAATTACTTACCTAAAAGGCAATTAATTAAATCCAGGATCGCTTCACCACACATCACTCTCTGCTTCCCTATCTAACTTACTACTTTTATAATGTTTTCTATAAAATCGTACAAGTTTGCATGTTGTAAAACTGTCTACCTAAACTAACAAGTAAAAAAAAATATAAAATAAACCTAAACTAAAAAATAAGCTTCACAATATGCAATGATAAATCTATTGAAATACCATCTGAGTATTGCATTTCTGTAAGGTACCGAACAAATAGAAATATTAAATGTCAGATCCTAAATTGAATACAACCTGGACAAAAATAATTACACATTAGTCCTTAATGACCTACCCAAAATCAAGCTGAGCTGAAAACATGAAAATTATTTGTGTTAATATAGCATGATCAAGAGAAAGAAAATTCAAAACATATCGTTGAATATTGTAAAGTTTCCTGAAAAACTACAATTCTACCTAAAAGAACCGAGAGGTCGACTCCACCCAGTCTCTATTTCGAAGGCAGATCGTATAATTGTCCCGAAGTATTTATCCACAACATCACGACTATCTTCCCTGAGGACAAGGGAGAAGTTCATCCACTTGTCGCCAGTTATGTAGTAAGCCATAACTCATAAAAGCCATGGTGGCCATTTGGCCAATTCGAATGTAGGTAGTTATACAACTTTTTTTGGCCATTATTATTTGGTGCCAAATTTAAAAATTCACTATGAGTGAGGCCTCATTGGAGCTTTGCGTTACGTCGTCGCAACGGATCAACGCATTGTATGCCAAACCTGCGTTGCGACGTAACACGACGTCGCAACGCAAGAGGGCGACGTACGACGTCGCAACGCAAGAGGGCGACGAACGACGTCGCAACGCAAGAGGTGTTTGCCTGTTTGTTCTAGTTAGCCCCTCTAGCAGTGGAACACTGTCCGTCGTTGCACCGTAGCTCCGACAGCACAGCGCATCACCCTATACCCGCTTCGTCTCTCGTTCGTCAATCCGATGAAAGGCGCTGCGACGACGCAACGCGCAATGTGGCAAGTCACAAAAAAAAAAGTGAAACGACGCAGCGTTGACGCTGCGACGACGCAACGCAATGCACTAAAGAGGCCTCACTCAATTTGGTTAAAATGTGGCAAATTCTTTATACACCAGACCCTGATTGCCGCAATAATTTCAGTATTTTTTTCCTAAAGTTCCTAAATGCATTGAATAACGACCCAATTTTTTTTAAACAAATTGGTACAAGTAACTAATCCCATTTTGATCACAGAGGATTTATAAATATACAACATTTTCACTAACGTGAAGAAGAGCACCTTTGTTGACCTAGGCAGGGCCTCTAAATTATTTTTGTCTGACTGGATACTTGGATAGGTGGAGTAATTGCACCATTCTTACTTGAAGAGGCTACAGGACAGGTGCTGCCATTACTGCGACTGGGAATCGCAATAGTGTTAAGTTTTTAATAAAATGGAGCCTGAAACCATACAATACGAAACATAATCGAAACTGAGAGGAATGTTTCCGAAACAATAAATTTCAAGAACTTAATTGACCCCGAAATTTACCAGAATCGACAGGTTCTGACTTTTTTTGTTATTTAAAGGGACGTGTTATGGTCAATTTTGTAACACTAAAGGTTTCTATGTGATTCTAATAGTGGAATACCTAGGGGAAAATTTGGCGGATGGTATTTTTCATCCAAAGTTACGAAGCCTGTATTATATAATTATGGGAAAAAATCTAGGAATTTTAGTTTGTATCAAAATAAACTTTTCAAAATTGTTAACCTTCGAATTGGCCAGGCTGTAGGTAATAGGCGGCGAGGCTATTTACAGTTAGTTACTCAGAACTTTCTGACAGAAATAATACGAATAAGTTTAGCCAACTTATAGGTCGAAAATAATGAACGATAGATCTAGTACTGGAACGTAATGGAGTTTCACACTTTGACTATCAATTATACGATCTGACTTCTCCTTGTACATCATCGGGCCAAGCGTTCTAAGATCCAGCGACAGATCCTAGCCTCGGTAGGTTGGTTGGGGAGTCGACCCACCGAGTCCGAACGAGGTTGTAGGCGTGACGTATCCGTAGGCGGCGAGAGTGCAGTGACGGGCGCGTCCGGGAGTCTCGCGTGGTGGTGGGCCGTGTGCGGCGGCGGCGGCGGCGCGGTGGCGCTGGGCGCGTGGTGGGTTCGGCGTGCGCGCCGGGCGCGGGCGGCGCGCGTGCGCAGGCCGCCGCCGCCGCCGCGCCCCCCGCCGCTCGCCCGCCGCGCCCCCGCTGCCCGCCTGGCCGCGCCCCCCGCACTCCCCGACACCGTATGACGACGCGCCCACGCCGCAACGGCGACACAAGCACCACTAAATAGTTGATTACACGACTTTAACGTACTCTTTGTTTTATTGTTCACATACGAAGAGAACATATCTCAGCACATCAGATATGCTGAGCTACGTACGCTTCAAATCCCCACTTATAAGCTAGGAATTGTAAACCACAATATAACACTTTAAACTGTCAACCGAAAAATTTACTGTATGAGAGTAGACCCGATTGTCGTGAAGTACCTACCCAGCATTGTGGCGCAGTTTGGAAAAAATCCTTTATCCATCAGTCTGCCAGACTCAAGCCATCAGGAGCGGCGACAACTGCACAAACACACAGTCACACACGTGTACCTATATTCAGTCACATTTCTGCACTGTACGGACGTCTGTCCTATTTCTACAGCAAAATTATGCTTTTAATAGGTACCTCCCGTACCGCACATACCTACTAAGCTGTTGATTGGTGCTGGTAGCGGCAGAGTCAGGTGTCATAATTCATGATACAACCCTCATATTCTTCCGAAGCTACGCTCATGGGTAGCATTAACATATTCCAACCCAGTCATGGCCCAACAGCCGAAAGAAAGCGACGAGCACAAAATGTTAGCCGGTCGAAATTGGATCTCCTACATAAAGAGATACCTTAATCACTGACACACCGTTACGTAGCCAACACGTAAAATATTACCAATCACTAAGTTGTATAAACTGTCTTTTGAGGTTTCATCAAATGGCAGTTGTTTATAACATAATATCTATAAGTGCTAGGTACTTTATAGTTTTAGTTACACCTAATTGATAACACATTGTAGGTACTCTCTGTAACTCTTTAGAGGCATGAGGAACAGGGTGTAAAGTTCACTCATCCTCTATAGAAAAGGGAGGAGCCTCCGACCAGACGGGTGTCGTGTCTGGCGGGCAACTGCCCGATGGTTGATGTCGGACAGTCTTATATATGTCGTTCGCACGGTAAACTCTAATTGCGCGATTCAGGATGTGTGTGACGTCAGGATTTTGTGTGACGTCAGGTCTTTGATGCCTAGTTCGCATGTGGCGATGTAGATGCCGCCACATCACTCCCCTCCGGAGACTTGAGGTCGATAGTGGGGAGAGTTTTGTATCTTGCGATGCTTCACAGTGCCAGCTGAGGTTCTAGTATGTCGGAACCGGGTGCCGCAGAGTTAGCGGTGAGTCGGAACTGTTTGTGGTGATTGCGGTGATTGTAGTGATTGTGGTGATTGCAGTGGTTCCGCAGTGAGTCGGGGTGGCGCTGCGTCATGATCTAGTAAGTCGGATGTGGAACAGCGCCGGGTTGTGGCTGACTGCTGGAGTCGACCAGGAGAGGATAGAATGGGCTCTGCTTGTGAGACCGGCCGAAAGTGCAGGTGCTGTGCCAAGGTTGCTGATGGAGCTTAGAGTGACAATCAGGAATTCGCGTTCGCTGCCTGCTGGTGGTCAGGATACCTGATGATGACGTCACGCTGAAGTTGCACGAAGGCTGCGCTGACGTCTATATTCGGGGTCACCAATTTAGAGGTGTGAGAAACAGGGTGTAAAGTTCACTCATCCTCTATAGAAAAGGGAGGATCCTCCGACCAGACAGGTGTCGTGTCTGGCGAGCAACTGCCCAATGGTTGATGTCGGATAGTCTCATGTGTGTCGCTCGCGCATTAAACTCTGCGCGATGCAGGATTTGTGTGACGTCGGGTCTTTGAGGCGTAGTTCGCATGTGGCGATGTAGACCACAACTCAGTCTTAACATATTTTGCCATCGCATGAAATAAGCTTATTTATCATAGGAATATTTTATTAATTAGCTGGGCTCTAGCCAGAAGGTAAGACAATGTTTCATTCTAGATCGCGAGCGTAACATTCGCCCTATACGGATGCGTAGCGCTCAAGGGCTTGCGTAGCGCCTACGGCGTAGGCGTTCGCCCTGTAGGAAAACGTAGCGCGTAGCACGTACCGCTCAAGGGATTGCGTAGCACCTACGCTGCGTAGGCCATAGGTAAGCGTAGCTCGTAGCGCGTAGCTGACGTAGCGCTCAAGGGATTGCAAGCGCCTATGCTGCGTAGGCGCTCTCTCAAGGGCTTACGTAGCACCACGCCGACGTTACGGGAGGCACTACGTTTTGTTCGTGCTGCGCTTACGTGACGTGGTTTACGGTTCAACAGTTACATCTTACTATGTATAAACAAACCTCGGTGATTAGCTAAACTTGTGTTTTGTTTTTTTAGGGTTCCGTACCAAAAAAAGGAAAAAACGGAACTCAAGGGACTTCGTTGTCCATCTGTCTGTCAAGACTCTTTATCTCAAGAACGCGTGGAGGTATCTTGTTGAAATTAATATAATTATCTTCGGTCCCTTAGAGCTGCCAAAAAATCAGTTAAAAAAAACATAGCGACTGTTCTGTCAGCCGCCATTTTGGACTCTTTCTGCAAAAAATTCAGTGCTACCAATCGCATAACGGTTCAAGATAAAAATGAACGCACTGTTAAAAGTGTTTTTGACGCAAACTGAACACCATCCTGAAAATATGACATTTTGAAACTAGTGACAATTTTGAAACTGACGTTTTGATACTCTGGTTTGAATCTCTGGTCTCTCTCTCTGGGGTGCTACACACTTGTGCTGGTCGGCGGAATGGTTCGGCACTGCCGAGCGACAAAATTCGCAAAAAATAGAATAGATATAATGTTCGGGAAAAGCTACTTGATTAAGCCGAGTCGACACTAATATGATTCAGCGAGGGTAGATGCCGACCGGAATTTGCTGATCGGCATGATCATAAAGGTGCGCTTACACGGTCAATGAAAATTGCTCAATTATGAGCAATACTGATCGATTGCTTCAAGCAATTTACGGCACCGGCAACAAGCGTCAATTTCGCAAAATGTTTTGCAACGTCAATATTGAGCAATATGGAGCAACTCCCGGAGTGATTTAGAATTACTTTTGAATACATTTGGCCCATTCATTACGAAAAAGACTACAAATATGATCGAACCAACTTTTGCGAAACTAACGAAATATGCGCACACCGCCCGCCTGCCTGCGCCTGCGTAGAATAAATAAATGCAAGCAAGATAGGAAAAAAATCGACTTCAACCATACCCAATGGATATTCGGCAATTCGTGTCGACATTGAGCAATATGGAATATAAAGAGCAATATTAGAAACTTATGGACATTAACAAATAGAGAAAAAGTTAATGACAGCAAGATTTAATTTCTTGAGATGACATATAGACGAATAGCTAAATCGGAAAACAGAATTAAATGCTATAGATGCATCGGTATGTTCCGCATGTTATGCTTTAGACGTACTATTAGCATTGAGCAATTGAAAATGGTAGGTATATTTCGCGTTGGTAGAATCAAAAATTAGATATAGCATAATGTTTTGGGGAAAAAGTTATGACTATAATATCAAGAGCTTTTAACGCGCAATTCGCACACAAAGAGAGTTATCTATAAGTAACATGGCCAAATATATAGATGAATATGATACAGCAGAAGAACGACAGATTAGAGAAGGCACACGTAGACAAGACATTAAACGTTACAAGGTACAGCCTAATTTGAATATTGTGAAACAGATACACAGACAGTCCCAGATATCAATCGGTTATATTATTAAGTTACCTCTAGATATAAAGAGCGCCATCTCATCAAAGCTCTTTTAAAAATCAACTTAAGTTTCCTGTTGAATATTTGTCTTTATGCTGTTGAAGATCTATAACGAAATTCCTTTATATGTATGTTGTTTATAACCATTGTTGTAATATTTAACGTGTTTTTTCCTTAAATATTTTTTTTTTCCTATACCATGTAATTTCAGATACAATTTAATGTTCATGAATAAACAAACCTGGGTCAGTGATCTGTTACTTATTGAATAAATAATAATGTCTTAAGCCAACGTATTTCTCGTCTTGGTTGCCATTAGAAACAATATTTCCAAAAGAATTGCCGCATTTTAAAGAAATTGCTGCAGATTGATCCATAAGTTTTTCCTTGAAATGCTCACAAAAAATTGCCCGTCTAAGAAACCGTAATGAAAGCCAAATGTGTGTAGTAATTGCTTCGGGTCGGCTTGTTGGTAAACAAATACAATTGAATGTGCCGACCTGAACAAGTGTGTAAAGGCGTAGCACCGCTTAGAAGCTCGCAATTTGAAACTTATGGAATAATGAGATTTGAACTAACAATTTTAAACTTTTCGAAAATAGATTCCCGCGCAGATTATGAACTCACGCGCTATGTGCAAGTGAGATCAGAATCTCAAGCTGTCAAAATTCAATAAGACATCGGAAATGAAGAGAAAGGAAACAAGCAGATAATAAGGCAAACACAGTTTTGCAAATTTATTCCACATATTAAACTGATACAAGATTGATACAAGTCGAGTTCTAACAGTATGGACATGCTATGTGGTCGAATACAAAAAAAGTTTAGTACAGCAATAAACATTACAGAAATCCTGAACTTTACAATACTACTGCCTCACACTAATGTATTTTAAGGGAAATATGTAATAAAAATAAAGCAAAAAAAACTAAAGCAGGAACACAGTCGGGAAATGTTCGAGTACAGGGGGTGGTTTTATTTTAGCCGTAATCGCTAGTCGTCGGAGAGTTCAATTCATTCAGGAATCCGATTAAATTCATTCAAGTATCCTAAGTTGTAAGTATGTCAAAAAACAACAGTCAAACTCCTTACAATATAATAATTACTGCTAAAATACACATCACATCGCAAAATGCGTTCACAGGAATAAAATATATCGAATAACATGTATTAAAAAAAAAAAACAGACAGTCGACGGGTCCGCGACCCGAGCGCACGGTCGCAAACAGGCAACCGCGGCCGCGCGCTCCCCTCAAATAAAGTATATATTAAATATATATACGGCTAATACGACAGTGAAAAACATAAGCATAACGGGAAACTTACAATCGAAACATTTCATAACGTCCTACTTTAAGATTTTTTCGGATCGATGCGATACAAAATCGAAAACTCGAAAATCAAATAAAAAAACACATATATAGAAAAAAGTAGAGCGATCCTCTCGGCACGCAGCGAGGACCGGACGTGAACGTATCCGCGGGCCGCGAGCGCGCGCGTGCAGCGGCCGGGTCCTCCCCCGCGCAGCTTGTAGTGCCTCCCATGCGGGGGCCGGCCGCCCGCGGCGCCCGCGCCCGCGCCTCCCGCCCCGCCCGCGCCCCTGCGCCCCCCGCCCGCGCCCCCGCGCCCCGCGCCCCCGCGCTAGCTGGCCAGCGGCTGCTGCGCCAGCGCGCCGCCGCCCCAGCCCGCGCCCGCGCCGCACCCGCCCGCGCCCACCCGCCGCTTGCACTCCCCCCCGACGTTCTGGTGGCCCCCGTCGTGTTTACGTTTACCTGCGACATACAAAACACCCTCAAATACACTGCCTTCGGCAAGTTGAGCTCTTTCCTCCGTCAAAGAGATTTCACGGATTTGGAGCTCAATACAAAATAAAACTAATTTGGGGTTGGAATAATATAGGAAGGATATATGGAATAGGAAATTCATTACGAATTTGGAATAAGAATTTGACCTTGCGCGCGACTACCAGTCTGATGACCACAACCCAGGCTAATTTCCAGTGACAAAATAGGAACCTAAAGGTCTTCCACAAACTTCGAAAGGAAACAATGGACTCGTCACTCGATCGAGCTCTACAATTTTGGCCAAGTTTGTGGTAGCCCTAGGACTAAGGACTACGGACCGCTATAGGAGGTGGATAGTTACCGATATAGAATGTATCGAAATCCAGATTACACGCAAACCATCATACATGCTGAAATAAAAGGAAAAGGTTTCAGGACATTATTTTTAGGGCAACTAGATCGACCGAGAGAGAGTCCAATGTCATTAATTCGTAATTTTGAATTTTGCAAGGCATAAGTTGGTATGGACAGAGTAAGGATAAAAAAGGGATTTTGAAAAAAAAAAAAAGTAAGATGTGTTAATGTAGAGTAAATGGAGAAACGAAAAGAGATGAGTATATGCAGTTTCAATTGATTGAATAGTTATGCATCGGAGTTAAAGTCTCCGTTCAAGAGTTAACACTATTCTTAGGTCTCTGGCTCACAAGCGTCAAAGTTGAGATGCATCACAGTTGAAAGGATAGCAACCGACTTTGGCTTTTGGTGATGTGTGGTTCAGTGTGTGCTTTCTTAGGCCGAGAATATACCTGACCAAAATATCGGACAAAATAATGCGTATATTCCTGGACGTAAAGCCCCTGTCCTACCGCCGGCGATTAGCGAATAGAGCTAGCAACTAAAAAGCGGGACAAGTGCTTGTAGGACTCACGCCCTGAGGATTCCGTCTCAAAGCTGAGCCCGGCTGCCCGCGGCGTCACACAAGTGATACAGGTTATAAATTTCCCGGTCTGAAGGACAAAGTTAACCATGTAGTTGAAAAACATGTTATCCTATACATTCCAACTGCAAATGTAAGTTTGTACGTACAATATTGAGATTGACCATGGACATTATAGGTTTTCCAGTAATCTACAACAAGTAAATACTGTGTCGCGGTCATTAACGCCCACCTCCAAAAAGTCCGTTTTCATTCGGACGTACATAATAATGTATAGAGATACCTACATTATTATGTACTTTCTCGAGGTAGCAGGGAAAAGAGTTCCTGGAAGGAATTGGGGGATGCCTTTTCCCAGCAGTGGGTCAGAACGGGAAAACAAAAAAAAAACTAACGTTTCTTGAGCGAGAAAATAGTTGATAGCTAATCGTTTCCGCATCGGCGGTGGGGAGGTGCTTAGCATGGGAGTTTTAAGAAACTAGTCTACAGGTAAATGAAAGACATGTAGAGTGTAGGCGTGTTGTGTGTTACTGACCTGGTAAACTTGGCTTGGCGCGGGGATTGCCACGCATGGCGCTGGGCGTGCGGCGGCCACGCGCGACGCGGCGCGCACCACCACGGGCCCCAGCCGCGGGGCCCGGCGCCGCCGCCGCGCGCCGCGCCCATCGCCCGCCCGTCCCACATGACCCAGCCTGCTGAGGCCAGAGGGTCACGCACCGAAACACAACCACCCGCCGCCGCCACATACCAGGAACTGCATAGCTATTCACAACGATACGCTTCCGTGCCGAATTGAAAATCAATAAAAATCTCTAAACACTGTTCACGAACCCGAAACCCGACAATTTTGTCAGTTTAAATCAAATCTCTTCTTTTTTGCCAGCTATTTGCTGCAAGGAAATTCAGGTAATCGAAATGTCAATTTCGACACGAAAGCCTGTCGAATGTTTGTGAATAGTTATGCTGGTTCCCTACGACCCAGGCTTATCCAGATACTCTTTGATCGCGTTTTAAACCAACTATACAAATTCGTAGGGAACCTTCCAAAATATGATGCGGAAGAGGGTGCTAAATGGCGAAAAAAAAACAACGACCGATTTCTGTTTCATGTACTTAATGCTTATTGAGTTTTGTTAAATATAAGCTAAAATAAAAACCTAAGCACATAATAGACTAATTCTTTTACTTGGCCTTTAAAAATAAATAAGCAGATCTAACACTAACATGCATGAATTTTCAAGTTTACTGATTCCTATTTAGATAATTTGTCTCTACAATGTGCTTAGGGATTTAATTATTGTAATCATGTTCACTTCAAATACAGAACTCGGTCCAAAATAGTAAAAAAATAACAGGTACTCTAATCATTTCAACTATAACACATTCCAAGAATGGTACATACTTCAAATAGTTAGAAAAAAAATGAATTTTACACTAACATGACCCGTTATGGTTGAAATAATAGTTGAAATAAATTACTATCATGCTGCAAAATATTTCGCTATTGCAATACAATGCAACTATGTCAAATTACCAAATAAATATCATTACACTAAAATATATGTAAATACACAACTTACAAACGCTGTTTAAATGTTTTATTTATAGAAAATCCTTTAATATGTAAAGTTTTAAACAACGTCCGCGAGTCAATATAATATCAACATATATTGTGGCTTTCGAGATAAAAGTACCTGTGATGAGCTTACATCAATCATGGTTAGTGCCAACGTCACAAGCATTGTTACGAAAAATAACACTTTTACCATGGAACGCCACACAATACCAGGTCGACCAATACAGTGTCGATATAAAAGTAATGAAACAATCAGGTACCTACTGAAGCTTTCTAAGTTAACTTTCATTCAACAAGAATTTAATAAATGCATTCTAGGACAGGGTACCGAATGTCGCTATTTACTTTGCCTCCGTGACATTTAATACTTTTACAATATAAATATTTAAGAAAATCTATAAATTCTACGATATAATTGTAAACAAGTTGAGATATCGTCTAATCAAATCTAATACCGACACGACATCCACTAAACATCAATATAATAATTTGGAATAATGTGAGCGCCCATCGGCGGTACCTGAATGCCTCCGGTTAGATCGTAGTATAGCGAGTTGGGCCCGAGACCGAGCTCGTCGTCCTGAGTGAGGCATTTACCAAGCGGGTCAGTAAGTCTTCTCAACATATTCTCTACCTCGTTACAACAACGAGAAATATTACAACATTACTCGGGCGTTCCAAAGCTTCGGGGGCACGCTACGTTCCTCGCCTACGGGATGTGTGCGGGTGGCAAAGCTCGAGCGTGTTATCGGTTAGTGATAAGCGAAGCGAAGCTCTACATGGGGGTGATAAGCGCGGCGGAATGACGTTAAGCGGTGCAAATGTGAAATGGCAACTGAAAACAACAGGTACAGATGAGAGACGGGCATGTTAGTCGGAGTGGCCGCAGCCATATAGACCTGATGGTGAGATCGGCCGACGGCCACCCCGCGCCCACTAACACTTTTCCCGGCAATCAGTGACAAGTCGGAGGCCCCGCCCGCCCAGTGCAATCACCACCGTCAGGCCTACACACTACCGTCTTTACCGAGTCACTAACTCCGTTCGAGGATGGGATTAAACAAAAAATAAAAATAAAAACAGTAGATGATAAAAATTTGGCAAATCAAAATCGATAGAACAATAATGAGTACAGCGACTAGTGACTAGTAAATAAGAGTGATACATTAGTGAGTGTGTGTGGGACCCACCGGTTGCGGTCTGTTGGGAGGCTGGCGGACGGCGGACGGTTGCGGTGGCCCCGCGTAATCAAAATAGAACTCATCGTACCGGTAAAATGGCTCATTGTAGCCACCTCGGTAATCACCGTACCCGTAATAGTCGTAATCATAATCTATAAACACACAACACAGGCCTTTTAGAGGCTAAGCTAAACTAACTCTAACTTACAAGCTACCGATGTCGGCTGGCGGATAGCGAGCCTCCACGACACTCGTACCGGGAAAAGATTATAACACATGCTGTTGTCACTTTACACGGGGTACAGTACAGGTATGGTATGGTACAGCACACGGGTTAAATCCAACACCTCTGCTCCTCCTTAGCGGTCACACTGAACCGACTGAAGCTCTTCACGTTATCGACACAAACAACATGCATCGTGGTATGTCTAACTGTTCATGTCCACTGTTTGATGAATAAAATTGTAAATGAGATTTTAAATTTAGATAATGACTGTATGCTGATTGTAACGACCCATCACCGGAACCTACCTAAGCGTAGTTAACGTGCTCAGGCGCATCGGGCGTCGCCGGCACCTGAGCACTCAAAATGAATTCAGATTGTAGCATGCACTGTCTGTTAATATTGTTATTACACTTTAGATGGACCATGTGTGGGCTACACGATTCTTTGATAGATCAAAACTTTTCCGAAACCATGCATCGAACCTATTCCTAGCTGTCATTAATATCTAGCCTAGGTAGTAGCGTTAATGAAACATGTATTGTGGCCTTAACGATACACTATAGAAAACTCCCAAATTGGTAGTATTATTGTGGGCTGGCAACACTGGCGGGAAGTCCCGGTGGTGAGTGTATAGTAGCGGCCATCTTGTTAGTAAGGGACAGTAGCGGATTGTGCGAGTGTGCGCGTGGAGACCACACC
Organism: Xanthia icteritia; assembly: GCA_949128155.2. Classification (NCBI taxonomy): domain Eukaryota; kingdom Metazoa; phylum Arthropoda; class Insecta; order Lepidoptera; family Noctuidae; genus Xanthia; species Xanthia icteritia. The sequence continues at coordinate 3,955,335 of OX421942.2, read as the reverse complement.
GTGTTCACATCTCTGTTCGTGTGAGGGAGGGTGGGAGCTAGGCGGAGGGAGATAGTCTATTTTTTGTAATTTATTTTAAATCTTACAATACATTCAATAATGCCGCGATATGGTGATACGGTCAATGTGTCTAGCTAGTTCCCTTCACCTATCTCTGTGTGCTGTCACGTTGTACTGTTTTGTGGTACGCTGGAGGCTCGGTAGGTGGTTCTTATTTAAATTTAAATTTCATTAAGATTAAAGTATTTCATATCATCCATAATCGAAACTTAAACAGCCTTGTGGCTAAGAATTAACACAGTAAAAACAAGTTCTAACATTAAGTTAATAACAATATTCTAATCAATAAAAAAATATCAAAACAGCGGCAGGTTGCTGTGTAGTGCATGTGTCCTCGTATTCACATGACCGAGCGTCCCCGTCCCGTTCCGTGTGGACGTGTCCCGCGCGTGTGTGGCGTGTAGTAGGTGTGATACGTGTGGCGTGTGTGCGTCTCGTGTGCATACTGACCGTAGTCGCCGCGCGCCTGTGGCGGGCGCGGTTGCGGCTGCGGCGTGCGCCCGCGCAGCACCGGCGAGCAGCTGCACCAATCGAATCTGACAGTTAACACCCGACGTTACATACATCGTGAACGTGCCTAGCCAGCCCCGGTAAACGCTCAAACTAGCCCAAGGCGCTTGTACACATAATAATGACAGACGAAGACAGCGAAGTTTCTAGCCCTAAGGAGAAAACCGTAGCCCGCGAAATTCAAATTTTCTTACGTTTTTTGTAATTTGCAGGTACATTTTATGTTGATCGGAATATGATTCGCGCATAAAACTTGACACACTGACCGGCAAATTGCAAATAACTTAACAAAATTTGAACGTTGCTGGCTACCCTTAGCGCATCCACCATAACTAGAACTACTAAAATTAGTGGCTTTGGTGGAAATATCGAACCTCGTTTGGTACTGTCTTCGTTTATAGCGTTGTCTGTCGCGGTCTACAGATCAAGGTTGCTCATTTTATATGAACGCAATTAAAGCCGGGTGCTCATTACAGAGCTGTAACTTTAACCGTACATGAAAATCTCACTGCAAACGTCGCGTCAGCGTCCACGTTGTTCGTTTACTGTTTAATAGTGAGTACTCGGCTTGTAGATAACATAGTCATATATAATAAGATCAGTCACACCAATCTGGTGACCGGATGTAGACCCGACTGTGTGTACAAGCGCGCACGTTACCTTCAACTTCAATTGCCATTCAATTGAGAATTTATTATTTCAGCTACATTTTTCACGTGATATTTTTATTCGATTGAACGTGAACTGAGGCCCTAGTGTGAGTTTCTTTTAACCATCTCGACTTTACGCATCGAGCGCGTTCGGCGCTCCGATTGGCAGCTGGCCAGCCTTCACCAGTGAACGGCCAATCGGAGCGCCAAACGCGGTCGACGCGTAAAGTCGAGATGGTTAAAAGAAACTCACACCAGGCCTCTGATGCTTTTGTCGTTCCGAAATCCGACATTCTTTCTGACAAGAAAAATATGATTTTGAATGTAAGAAGTTTCAACAAATGCAGAGTGGTTTTCTTGGTAGATTTTACATTAAATACAGTTTAATTGAACTAAACTGGTACTTGAATGGATTGAAATGTTGATGGTAGGGCTTTGCATCATGCATTTTCTTGTTTTTGATCATCACTCGTACGAATAAGTTCCAACCAATTCGTTTGATGGTTTACAGAGGCATTAGTGAGAGAGACTAAATTTAACTTTGCAAATTAAGCAATCAATATTTAAGTAGGTTCACGTAAACAATTCAGTATCGTTTTATTCTCAAAATTGGATGTATTTGAGTAACAATGCACGTCGGGGATAGTAAGACAATATATCAATTTAAAAAAGCGAGGAGCTGTCGAACAAAATCTGGTAAATCCATTAAGTAAGCAAACAGTGTGAGGAACAAGTTTTCTTAGATAAAAAAAACGGTTTTGTCTGGCATGCGCGAGAACATACTTGTGGTAAGCCCTGGCACATTTTTTAATAGTTAAAAGTAACCTTGTTTATAAAGACATGTCTGCTAAATACACAAAAACACACGTTTGTTTGTTGCAAAATGGATTCACAGCACTCGAGCGTTGATATGACACAACCCCGTAATAGACATGCCTGTAACTTGTACAGAAAGTATGCGAGTAGCTTGCATGCCGTTGAGCCATAATATGATTCGTAAATGTCACGATGGCATGCAAGCTACTTGCTTATATTTGTGCCAGTTACAGGCATGAGTATTACGGGCCTTAGAAAGAGACAGACCGGAGTGACAGAGACGCTCTATAAAGCCGATTTTTTTTTACCAAAGTGTAAAGCTAGCGTTTCCTAGAAGAGCGGTGGCCGCTACATTAGCGTCTGCGATTTACCGGCGAATGACGTCACTGGAACGTTATCTATGAAAAGTAAGTTGGTGTGTTTTCCTAGAGAGCGTTTGTGACACCGTACAGTCAAACCCCGCTGCCCAAAGATTTAAATCGCTGGATTTACCCTCGCCGTACTTGGTCACGCGAAAAAAGTGTCCATGCTGAGAAGAGTGAGCTCACACATGATTAAATAGCGTTTCCATGTCAATCAAGTCAAGTCACTGCGACAGTGTGTGTCAAGTGTCCAAACCAAACAGAAACGCGACATCTTTTGACGCGGTAGGGCGAATCTAACGATTTAAATCTTTGCCACTGCCATATTTTCTGTCGTGAAAATATGGCAGTGGCAAAGATTTAATATAATTTTTGCCGTCATTGGGCCATTATGTGCGGCCACCGCACTGTTAGGTTACAGTAGCTTTAGTGAACAGACATCTTCTGGGCACGCTCGTTCTATCGACGACCTCATCTATCAGGCGAGATCGAGGTCAAGAGCAGGCCCATTTGGCATTTAGATAAAAACTATGTGCATTTAGATATAAACTATAAAAAGTATTAACGGCCGCATAATTTTGTCCGTCAGCTCCTCAGAAATAACCACAAACGCTGACACTTACCCGCCACGGCCATGAATCATCTGCATCATGCGTCGTTCGCGCGCGCGCAGGATTTCTTCCTTCTTTTTCTTGTCGGACGGCGGTTTGGCTAACGATACTTCCAGTCGCGCGCCACCCATTTCTTTGCCGTCTAGTTCTTGCATGGCCTACAATAATAATAATAAAGTTATTTTACTTAATAAAAATCTTAAATTCTCAGACAACGCACAGCTTAAACCGCTGCGCGTCAAGCGTGAAATTTTTCACAAGAATTTCTAATATACCGAAATTTAGCATTAAAGCCCAGGGGCGGCAGTCTCGACATAGATAGCGATCGCTATACGATCGCAGTCTTAATGGCGTCCCTAGACGGTCAAAATTACTTGACAAGCATGAAAAAAATCCCGTCGTGCGCGTCTACGGACGCCATTAAGTCGAGAGACTGCGGGGCCTGTTCAGATATAAAGCGATATCGCTGTCGCGCTCGGTAACGATACATGGTTCACCTTCTGGTTAGTCACTTTGGCCCAGTATCGCTACCTAGCGCGATATCGCTTATATCTGAATAGGTCTTAAGGAAGGATTAATCAAAATGCATCCCCTTAACGGGTTTAATAGGGGATGGAAGTTTGTATGGAAGTTCCGTCATTTTTGCCGATGCCAATGAACCCATCGGGCACATGGCTTGTACAGTCCATACAAGTTGTTACAGTGCGTTCATTATAACTTGACGCGTGGAGCCATTTTACAGTATTAGTTTCAATACTAACAAAATGGCGACTGACAATCACATGACTGCAAAGTTCAGTCCTACCAATCTCACAATACAAATGACATAGAAGGCGTTAGTAGGCGTTTTTTAAGGTTTTGGTGAATGGTGAAGTGGTTTTTGTTTTGAAGTAAACCTACAACTTTAGGAGTTGGTCTGGGTGAACTTCTTCCGCATTTTTTCGATTTACAGCCTTTTGGGTTTTATTAGGCCGTCCATGCCGTGGCCAAGGCCAGAAGGCTATGGGTACTGCCAGTAGCTCAAAATGCCGGGAGCTAAAAGGCTAGAAGCACAAAAGACCCGAGAGCGCCAAATAGCCAAGGGTCCGGAAGAAGACTCACGACGTTTTGAATAAGATAATGAAGAGGAAATCCTAACAGGTAATAATAGATGGCGCAACTTTTCAGTGGCGCCATCTATTGCGAAAATTGGTGCGATTATATACTACGTTAGAATAATTAATTCGTGTTTCTTACCTTTACTGCACAATCCCGATCCTCAAAATGCACAAACGCGTAATCCTTAATCTTCTTGACACGTTCCACAGTTCCGTAGCGTTCGAATTCTTCTTTCAATGCATCTTCAGTTATTTCTTGCGTCAAGTTGCGCGCGTACAATACCTTCACCTGAACAATGATAGTTTATTTGAGTACTGTGTAAGAAAATCTGTAGGGTTTTAATATTATGCTTGGAGTTCATAGCAACACTGACTGTCGAAGGCAAACAATGTCTTCAGATTCTTGCACTTGCCAATCGATTCGAAAAGAAAAACGATTTTGCTTCTCATGAGATTTTGATAGGATAATAGGCAGTATACATAGATTGTACTGCTCATACTCTAGCATGATCAAAATCCGAGATAAAGAAGCAAGAGAGAAAACCAGTGAACTTACTTTGCTCATTGTTTGCTCGTCAGGTTCCTCTTGCGGGTCCGCCCAGTCCACTATTATATCACAGCCCCATACCTGCTCAAATTACAAATGAACATTACACTATTACTCTGTTCTGGCCAGACACACAAGTTTACATCACAAGGTGACATGTTAGCAGTAAACATTTACCTTTATTCTACCTGTGCCCAGTCTACGTTTAGCTAGTGACGCCGCTTTGTGAGACTCGTATTCCAAAAAACAAAATCCTCTATTTTTCTTCTTGTCATCGGGCGAACTATATATTATAACTTCGACGAGCCCAGCTGCAATCATAAAATATGGTTAAGGATCGGGAAGCGGGGCGCAGGCACGCTAACGGTATGAACAAAGCTTCCCTCGAGCCCGACGCGCAAAACTCAGTCATTCAACGCTACAGAATATGAAGCAAATCAAACGATATTCCAGGAGAACATATACGGTACTGAAGAATTCTATTCTAGAGAACAACAGCAAGGTTCTCCAGTCATGACCAGTGAGCATTCTCGAGGCAAAGGCCAATCAAAAGGTATACGGTCGGCGGGGTCGCGGGCCACGGTGACGTGCGAGTGACGCCCCGAGCCCCTGAGTGGGCCAGGCCACTGGCCCCTGAGTGGGCCAGGCTACTGGCCACCAGGCGCGGCCAGGCTGGCAGGCCGCCGGGCCGGCTGCACGCGTCACGGTGCCCCGCGGCGCGCTCTAGTAAACAACCGAGTAGCACTTATTATGAATTCGACAAGGACTTACGTGCGTGCCTAGTAAACTCCTCAAACAAATCGTCCCGATCTCGATTCTTAGGGATATTCCCCACGAATAACCGGTGATTGTTAAAGGAAACTGTTACGCCAATCTTTTTCCCCTTTCGAATTTCATAATCATTCAGCTGCAAGAACAATTCGAGGGAGAATAGCCTGGGCCGGGGCGGGGTCGCTGGCGCGGCCGCCCGGCGGCGTATGACTGGAGAGACGCGGGAGGGACGCGCGGGACGCGGGAGGGGACAAGCGGGAGCAAGCGGGAGCCCGAGCCGGTCCACACCAAGCCCCACGCACTCAACCCGACAACTCTATAAACTCCTTAATTCATTCGAGTGACACTTTACCTGTTAATTTACCAAACTCTTCCAGTATCTCCTCTTTGCCTTTAGACTTGGGAATGTTGCCGACGAAAAGTCGCAGATTCGGTACGCTAATCTTAATTCTCAGAGTCTTCCCTGGTTTTATTTCGTGATTATCGAGCTGTGGGAAAAATAACAACGGAAAAATTTTGAAAAAGGGCGTCGCTTCGGACCCTTCGGGCCCTGGCCAGCGAGGCTAGCCTCGTCGACGCGCGACGAGCGACGCGCGGGGTGATGACGGTTAGAGCCAATCGTAATGAGTTAACTGAATTTGGATGATAAGCCGACAGTGTTGTACGGAGCAAAGAGGAGAGCCTGAGATATATTAAATTCTCAGTTGGAGAACTTTTCGAAGCCAATTCAAAGTTAACCCTGTAAGTGGACCGTTTGATGAAGTGAAAATAAAAGAAGCGAGTACGTGTGATGGTAACAAAAATAAAATAAAATTAAAGCAACTTAAAATTGAACGAGGTGCAACAGTAAAGAACGGGATGATATCTCAGGACAAGCGAGGCTAGATCAGTTTACAGGTGTTATGTTTGCACATTTACACAAATTCAGTGATTATACATATTAATTGGACGGCGGCTGCTTGCCTTGAAGCGGTTCAACAATTCATCAACATTATATTATTACTGTATTGTAGCATTTACAAAAGGGAACAATTTAGTGCGAATGGGTGCAAATGGCCGCCGTGAGCGGGATATTAATGACATGCTTTTAAAATGATAGAAGAAGCTTAAATCTAAATCTCCCAAGTGTGACTGTGAACATATTCGACAGGCAAATGATTGGGACCTTGCAAAAATACTGGCTGATGAGTACTAGTAGTCTTGCAAGTGACGCCGCGGTTTGGTCACTTCCTCTGCGCACGGAGAAACCATCAGGATGCTGCGGTGACTATATCTAACGTGCCTAGTTAGTGTCAGAGTACTTCGCAAGTGTGACGCAGAAGGAACGTGATGGTTCCGCCAAGAGGGTATGCATGCGCAGACGGAAGTGCCCAAACGCGCGGCAGCTAAGTGCTGTGATACTGTTAATCTTTCAAGGGAAATATACTTAAACATTTCGGCGAGTCACCTGGAAAGTAGACGTCAAATTAGAATAAATTTTGTTTCAAATTTATAACACCAATTTTAATCAATATAAAATCATCATTTTAAAGCTTTAGAGTTTTGACACAATTTTGTGTTACCAATCGTGATAGCTGATAATGAACAATTGCACCATTGTTTTAGTTTTGCGATAACACAGTGTGCTGTAATGTTGGCTATTGGTACAGATGTGCTCGATAACATCCATGTATCGCACAAAGATAGGTGCCCCACACTATCTGCGCAGGCGGCTGGTTATCAGAATATTTGCAAATCGTCAAGGCTGCGGGGACGCCGCGCCACACTGTAGCCACAGATGGCACCAATCTTTGTAGCAAATGTTTGTTCAACAACTCTACGGCTTATTGTACACTATAGTTCGAGGGAGTGGTAATTTTCATTCATCATTGATTGAGCAAACATTGATCGAGTGTAACATAGGTGTGTTCCAACCATTTAGACGAGAGCAACATCGAAACGAAAAATGAATTTATGAAATTATAGGAACCAAAAATATACATAGAACATCACGTAACATGCAACAGCTACTCTAACATTTATGCGAATGACCCCTCCCCCGGACACATTCAAGTCTCCGATGCCGAGCCGCGGCCGGCACGGGAGACTCCATACTGCTGTAGTCATATTCTGTCAAATCTCACCGTGAAAACTGAGGTGAAGTAGTCGTATTAAATGTCAATAGTTTCAATCCCTATCATAAGGTGGAATAACAGCTCAATTCACCTAAGTTTTCACGGTGAGATTCATTTCAGAATAGACTGGCTGGTGTAGCAACGTCTGGGCGCGTTAGGCTAAGGACTCACCTCCTGCACGGCGCGCTGCGTGGCCTCGCGCGTCGTGAAGGTCACGAAGGCGTAGCCGCGGTTGGTGCCGGTCATGGGGTCCATCATGAGGCGTAGGTCCCAGATGTTGCCGCAGCGCTCGAACAGCGGGATGAGCTCGTCTTCGTACATGTCCTTGGGGATCTTGCCGCAGAACACCTCGCAGCCGGCGCCCGGCGTACCGCCTTCCCACCCGGGCGGCGGCCCGCCGTACTTTCGTTGACCTGGCCATAACCAGTTACCAATGTCAAACTCAGAGAGAGAAATCTTATTACAACTAAGTGCTTAATTTCACCAATGAAACTGAACACGATCAGCACATCTAAACTGCGTTCAAAAGCTGTCAGTGTCAAATTTCGTCAACAATGTCTATACTAACAGCTGTTGAACATGGTTTAGATGTGTTCAGTTTCATTGGTGAAATCCACCCTAGGTATTTTGGATTAGATAATATTGTGATTAGGTACGAAAAATACCTATGAAATAGAAGTCTCCTAAAATTGCTTATGGTTCAAACACGATTTTAAAGCCTCAGCCCGAGGTGCACGCTTTTTTCGGACAAGATGTCGAAATCGATCGATTTATTGACCATTACATGTAGGGATCGCCTGCGTGTGCATGTAGCAGGCTATGTTCACACCGCTATGGAACTTAAAAACCACGTGCACTTACGTTAAGAGTCCATAATACCTCAGCTCAATTCACACATCTCGCTCGCACTATTCTGCTCACGGACTGAGTGAGAGCGAGACTGAGCGGCGAGGAGAAGGCTCCAAGGCGCCAATAGTTTAGGTAATTTGTTTTTATGGCGAAAATAATTAAAAAAAAAACAAACAAATAGTATCTGCTATAAAGCTAGTTCAGTTATTATGCAAAGTTTCATGATCTCATTTGAAGTACTTTGCAATACCAGCGATTTATTGTTCGGTTTGGAGGTAACTTTGGATATTTTTCTATCGAGAAAATCGTTTTCGTCACACATAGTAGTACTTAACATTAATCCTCAACTTTACCATATATTTATTTCAAAATTAATATGCTGCCGTATTTTCGATATAACGGAGGATCATGCTAAGCAATTTGAGGTATTATGAACTCTTAAACACGAGTGCCAGCGCGCACGGAACTGGAGCTTCCGTTCAAGTACAGGAGCAAGTCCACACCTTATTTAAAATACATGCCTAGAATGTGTATGGACCACGCGAGTAAGTTGCGAGTGCATCAGTGACATCATTATTCCACATTGCGTGCGATACATGAAATTTAACGTTAAATTTGAATCCTAAGGAAAGCTGAGCACATGTGCGTAGGGTATCCGTGCAAAATCTCCTGGCTGGCGGTTTTTTAATTCTAATAAGTATTCTAGCAAAACGATTAGACTTATCAGATTTCTAGAAGACCATCACTTAACTTATGACACAAATAATTTAGATAATATTTTATGAATTATCAATCTGGTACAAATTATCGAATTATGGATTCAAATATCGATCTGATACGAGTATTGCGTCAGGGCAATTCCAATTACCTATGCTGAATCGGATTTCAATGGGTCGGGTATCGGTTTCTGGTTGATCGAATCAGATTCCAAATTTGATACGTTTATATAGCGGTCTCTTATGATCCAATAAGGAAACATCCTCAGCAATCCACTCAAAAGTATAGCTTGTCCACTCTGAAATGACGCGCCCCACTACTCATAGAAATCCGCATTACCGTGTGCGTAAACGCGGTAGTGGAGCGCGACATTTCAGAGTGGACAAACTATAATTATGCTATACAATATTCCATTAATCTATAATTTCTTTGTCGTAAGGGCGAATTTCACCGAATTTCGAGAACGAACGCGATCAGCACAAACGAGTGGCACGCGTGGCTGCAGTTGCCTCTACCGTTGACGCGTGTCGCTCGTGTGTAAGAGTACTAAACCGCGTTCAAGAGCGTCATCATTTTTATGGAATATATGGACTCTGAAAATGAAATTGGCCCTAAGTTGGACGCATGATATTATATAAAAACTACAATTTTGGAAATTATGTCGATTAATATTTTATGTAATACCAAAAAACGCTCAATATTTGATGGACTGTCTATCGGAACATAATCTCCTTGCTTTATAAACGTTGCTTAAAGTTAAGAGTCGCTTAAACGTCAAAAATGTATAGTTAAACTGCCGCTAATCGGTACTTAGCTTTAAGCAAAGTTTATAAATAAACCCCTTAGGGTGGATTGCACCAATGAAACTGAACGCGATTAGCAGTTCTAAACAACAGCTGTCAGTAACATCATTGTTGAGTAATTTTGACATTGACAGCTCTTGAACGCAGTTCATATGATCATCTCTAAATTACGTTCAGTTTCATTGGTAAAATTGGCACTTAAGAGCGCTTATCCTAAAATTTGGCAACGTCGCAAATAGATGTCAAATATTTAGCAGTTTTGATTAATTTGGCAATATTACTGTATGGAAATAAGAAATGTGGCTAACTAGCTAACTAGAATATTAAGAATTATCAATTATAACACTGAATTTGATGTTGTAACCTTTTTAGGTGTAAAAAAGGCATTTGGAAAGATTCCTACTTTTTTTACATCTAAAACTAACGGTGTTACGATATTAATGATTGCATTTCATAATCAATATTTTAATCCAAATTAATCAAAATAGCGAAATATTTGACATCTGTTTGCGACGTTGCCCACTTTCGAATATACGCTCTTAATGTGTCCGTTGTTAAAACATCCTCGAACTAAGATCAGTGAAACACAGAACAAGGACGATTACTAAAAAAATTTTTTTGACCGACTTGTATATTATAAAAAATTACGTACACGTATTTTTTTCTTTTTTTACGTGATCAAAAGATTACGGCGATACATTGAGTTTAAAATGTGCCATGACGTCACTAGTATGTAGATTTTATACTTACTTGTGACGTAGCAACCCCGCTCCCCAACTTTAATGCGTTTTTATCTAAGTAATTTTTTATTAATATGATAAAGCAAAAAATACGGGTCTAATATTTTTTTATTATCTAACTGACGGACTAAATAGAATTTCTTTTTTTTGGCCCAGGCATCATCCCTATTTACCCTATTATGGTAATCTGGTTTATCCACTTTATCATTTGGCCACAAGTGAATAGGTGGAGTAATTATCCACAAATTAATGAAGTACGCGATGCATTGTACGCAAAACTTGAGAACTTTATTATTCGCATAAACAATGTTCGCGTATGTGTATGTATTGCATTCAATAGCAATTTACTAAACTATTGTTTTATTTTAAGAACGTAATGTATTTATAAGGTTACGAAGATAAATATGAAAAAACAAGCTTGGCCGCAAGGAATTTTCCGACTTATCAACCGAGCAATTTGCGCCGAAATCGGAAAAAGCCTATCTAGCCTAGCGGATGATAAAAGAGGACCACAAAAGATGATCTTAAAATAAAATGTTATCACATAAAACCATTGGAATGTGTTGATGTCGATATTTGACTAAATGCATCTACTTACAGATTAAACACGCGCTATCTCTATACTAATATTCTCTTTGAACTAAGTTATCTATGGGTGAAAGGTCTCTAGTCCCTACCGAGGCATAAGTACTGACCTGTGGTAACATCTAACGTATACCCGGTCCGGGCCAATATTTGTTTGATCTTTTCTTCGTCGGGGCCCTTCACCTGGACAGTGGATGACAGCGCGGGCGCTCCTTGCACGCCCGCCCTGCTTTTCTGTCTGAAATACATCACATCACTGATCAATTCCTTTGCAATGATCATACTGGATATTCTTGAGGTGTAGTCAGTAACGAAAGTCGGTATAACATTGACTTCTGTCATTGTTAAGATAAGACTTGATTTTTTTGTCGTACAAGGCATTACAATTTTGGACTGATGCAATTTTTTTTTCAATAAGAACTAACCAACTCTTGTTGCTGACCGTACAAAAAGGTCAAGCAAAGATGCATAACTTCTTCATCTGAAAGTTTCGTGAAAATGTGTTTAAAAAGTCTTGGGAAACAAACTCCGTATCAGTCGTACTGTGAGTGAACCTCCGACGAGGTTCACTCACACTACGACCGCTACGTACCCGAGAAAAAGGCGGCAAATCTTTGATGTACAGATCTTAATCTGTGGTACAGATACGAGTTTTCTCGATAGCGTATTCAACTGCGACAAAACTTTCTCAGGAGTTGCGTTCCAATTAAAACTATGTTTTAACTACTTTTTAAAATATGTGCAGTAACTGCAAAATGTTTAAGCAGACCAACATAGGTATTGATCCTAAGGCGTCAACTTTAGCAGCCCTGTTGCAGATACTGTAGCGCGAGACGAGACACGAATTAAACGAAGATTATAGTTATTAAAAATGGAAACCCAAAAATTGCACAGTCATCCAATAACAAAGGCCACTAAGGATGATTCCAATTAGCATTTTATTAAATCTCGCAAACAGGTTCTGCATCACGACTGCACAGGGGCTAATGACCATCCGTAATCTAATCTTGCGACGGGCGGCGCAAATAAACACGAGGACACAAGCAAAATGATCCGTCAGTCCGTCACGGAGCGAGCATTCCACCTATAAGCACTGTGTCACGTACCAATTAACGACTCACTTTCTCGCTTCATCGACCGTTTGATCTTAAACTCCAAGGGAACTGTCGCAGCGGATGACAATGAACCTACTCTCGCGTGCTCTCGCTGCCTTAGCGTCGTAGTAGACCGGCGCGACGCGACTCTTAACAAATCAATTTCTAAGAAAACTTCACGGTAGAACAATTACCGGTGTCGCGCTAGTCTGCACGAGCCTTTAGAAGAGAATTAAAAAGCGCTATGTGATCAAATTAAATCTCGTGATTTGAAAGCGAAGAAAAGCAATAAAAAAAATCTCAACGCATCTTTCAACATAGACATAATAACATTACGCCTTGTTTCTCCGAAAGGTTGGGCAGAGGTGTACCTGTAGCAGGTACACCCACATTTCGCAAGTTATATTTAAGTCCCATGTTATAGGGGCGCGCGAGCCTATTGCCATCAACCGGGCACAAATCCAGACTCCGGGTTGCGCATCTTTCAACTCGGCAGAAATCAAAGTAGCACAATACCCCGTGCGCCACATAGGCACATGCGGTATAGCAAACAATTATACGTATTAACGGAACAGCTTGAAAACCATTTCAAAAGGCACTACTACCAATCAGAGCTAACGCGTTAATGCTGGCCGGCATCGCATTGGCAGCCTCGGAGCCACGATTATGCTACTTGATAGGAGTGCTAAACTTTGCGGAACATGCCATCTCTGCCTAGGGTCATTATGAGGGCATTTCAGACGCGGCAATCATTTTTATTGCATTTTAATGGTCGCTATCGAAGTGACCTCTTCTCCAAAAGGTCGACAGTTCGACACGAGATGTTTTATTCAGCAGACTGTAGGAACGATAATTTGGATTGGTTCGAAAATCCTTTACCGGTGAATGGCTTTGTCAAGGCTGCTTGATGCTGTGCAAAAAGGTATTTTTAAATTGTACGTCGATTTTCACATTGCAATTCCGAGAGAAGGTCGTGCAGTACATAAAACAGCATCATTTCCTAGTTACTCAGGCAAAGGGCCGCGGGATTTAAATTCAACGGTTGTCCGCAACGCGGCCTATAATATGTCAAATCAATTTTTCAAGATTGTGACCCAGATAGGTATACCGGGCAGTTTGGCAATCATCCAATATTTTGATCGTGTTGCCAAGCGAAATAATAAAACGTGGATACTCACCTATAGGTCTTCATGACTCCACATAAATAAGCACTTTTATTAGATACATGCTCGAGATTTGAATCTAAAAATTGTCCAAGAACACTTAAAGCACCGTCGGATGGAAATTCTTTTAAGGCATCTAACGCACGTTCATCCAGTTCGGCGTGCGCTAGCTTTCCAGTCTTATAAATGTCGTCGAGCTTGGCTGCTACCTGGAAACGACATAATATTCACAATTAAATACAATTTCTACCGATATAGAAATTACAGTGTACGCGTTTCTCACGGAGTGTGGGTAGACACATCATTGTCTATTCCATTTTAAGGCAGTTGTATACACGGTACCACAGAACAGAAAAAACTGTGTAATGTACCAATAAAGGCAGGTCGCGACTCCGCTGGAGCCCGAGACTTGAAAGGATTCAAAGTCAAAGTCAAATAATTTATTTCAATTAGGCACAAAAAAGGCACTTTTGAACGTCAACATTTACAGAAAAATAATAATTGATTCTAGTCGCCACTTCCAAAAGGTAGTTTTCGTATGGAGAAGAATGGGCAAGAAACTCCGCCGTTACTCTTTTAATCTTTTTGGATTTCAAAACCTCAATAGTCCACTACTAGTAGAAACTACAGTAGTAGGCATTACCTTCTTAGCAGTATAGTAGCCTATTTTAGGGGCGGTGCACAAGAGGCGGGAGAACATTACGTACGAATTCGTTAAGTGGTCGTCGTGGAATTTGAAACTGGGGAATGCAATACTTGATTAGGTATTATCGGAGATAATTTGTAGTAGGTATATTATGTCATAAAAGATATCGTAACACTTGACTATCCTTTACGATGATGCAGCAATTCACTGACCATCACAATTCACGCAAATAAATTACTTTATGTGAAGATAAGGGGTGCCGAAGCGTCACTATGCCGGTAGATACACAAGGCCATCTGTATGCAAGCATCGAAGTGGTTTCTTCGAAATAAAAATATATGTTTTAAACTTAAAGTTGCAAAGGACAGTGACGAGGAAAATTACTCAGTGCCGCCCCCCGCGCCGCCTTTGGCCCTCTCGACGCATACCAGTCCAGTGTGCACTGGCCTCATGCGTATAAGGATTTCCGAATGATAAATTTGTCAACATGTATGTATACCTACATATCTACATGACCGTGGGTAGGTAGTCAGTTGGCAAACCTTATTGGAACCCAGTATGAATACCGCCTATCGGAATATAAACTCGCGATGAAGCACTGGCGAAAATTGCATTTATACCAAACAAACTATTCATGCATACCTACTATGGTATACAGATGACTATCTAAACATATTATGAAATAGCATTAGGTGATAAAACCATTGAAAAATATATTTTAAATAGGAACCTACCTACCTATAGAGGGGCTGGGACTGTACAATACAATTTGACCATTAAGAGCAGGGGTTTACATACAAAAACCAAATGCATAAGGATAACTTTAAAAAAAATATCATATTTAATAGCATTCTGTACCCTAATTGCGTAATACACGAATTTGAATCGTTTTGGAACAAATTGCTAACCCATTGCTTCAGTTGGAAAAAAAATCAGCTCATGAAACAAATTTGTCGTAATTGTTTACGAAAATGTGTTGCGTAATTAGATAGCTGGTTGGCAACAATTTTTAAAAACATGCAAGCCTATATATGCATGCATTGCAGGTGCCCAGATAATAAATGTCAAAGGTCAACATTATCAGAGAGAGAAAGTACAAATAAATGCTACCAACATAATAAATTTTCTTTCAAGCAGTTAACTTTTCAGGTGTGGCAACATAAAGCCTGTGGAATCCCCACATGGGTTTCTAAGAACTAATGCAAACTATGATAAGATTTGTGAATCAGTACCTACCTACTGAGCACTAAACCTGTTTTATTACCCATACATTGGTGTTTAATCAACTTTTTATTACAGCTACTAAGTACATCAGCTATCTGATGAAAATTATTCAGATTTTTCTAGATACATTTTCTTTACTTTAACCTTGGAAGAGAGTACTACAAAGCTTGGCCATTTGGTACAGAATGATTCCTGAATAGTTTGAAATTGAATATGGCTTATCCCACACACACAAAAAGTTGGATGCTACAAGTCTTTACACAGTACTATTATCTATGTGTTATTTTAGAGTCAAATAGGTACATAAAGAAACCAATTCTCATTAGTGGCATCATGTACATTAGAATCAAATTACCAATAATATGTTACTACAAGATTCCAACAAGAACACATATAATATTTCTGTATATTGGATAGTGCTCCAAGTAGATTCCAATAAGTTTTTTTAAGCCCTTTTTATTATGGTGATAATAGAAATTGGGCTCTATTATACCATCAGACAGTATAATATGGCTTTCTCATTAGGCTGAAGCAATTTAAATTTTAAAAAAAAATTGAAACCTTCGGAACTTCATCGAGACGGGTAATACCTCAAGAGGCAGACTTATTCTACCAGCACTAAGTACTAAGGCTGTCTACCTATACTACATAATAGAAACAGTTATCAAAATCACTACTGCAGCTCAAGGACATGTTAGATATTTATTTATCAAAATTGGGTAAATCTAAGTTTCATATCGTGAAACAATTTTTGGCAAAAAAAAAATTTTGCTAGCCATTTTTATGTATCAATATGCCTCAAATTAACAGGTCATGCACTTATATAGCTAAGAGTAATGGCTTCTATTGATATCAAATGCTCACCTTAGGATCCAAGCCGTAGTCAATGAGTTTGCGATAATCCGGTGTTCGGCCAACATCGGAGTCCTTCCCAGGTACCTCTTCAATGGGTATTTCTCCATTGCCCTCCGCCATTCTGCAGATTCATCATCATTTTACACACACTACACTCAACTGCTGCAACTTTGGGGTATTAGACAAAAGTTCAGAGTAAACTTTATAAGGACTTTTTGCACTAGAAATTGGGATCATGGCTTTCCTACAGATGATGTCATCCAGCAGCGAATCAAGGAAGCCACGCATGTGAACAATGGCAACAATTTTTTTTTTGGATAACTATTTTTTTTATATTTACATAATACTGTGGAAAAGAATAATATTTACCTTTATTTCGTAATTTTTGTAATTTTGGAAGAAAATGATAACTCTCTAATCGTCCGAAAAACAAAAAAACAAATGATGTTCAAACATATGAAACTGTGAAACAATGGGATTGTGCACTCCTCATTCCATCCGGGTGAAGGTGAAATTTCAAAAAGCGAATGCGTGTGTCATTGCATTCTTCTAGTGAAGCGACACAATTTTGAGCCTAAAAAACGAAAATCGGAATTATGTCAAAAAATCTAACAACACGAATGTATATGAGATGCGAATTCCGGCGGTCAATGACCGAAATAACACAGCAAACTGTGACAGCTCTTTACAACAGAAACCGCTTCACATAACACTTTTAACGAATAATCACTTTAGAACACATTTACAATCCTCTTCGAGTAGAATATAAACACTAGAAACTTTCCGCGCATGAAACTTTGGTGAATGCAAAACTGCAATAAGTTGAGAGTGCAACTGCATTGCACCCGATAAGAACCGGCCGGCGCGCGCCTCAATTTCCAAAAAGAATCCAATTAGAATCACCACAAAGGATGCCAGAAGATAGAAACCACTTTAACACACAATCACTGAACGACAAAATCAATCAAAAACACTGTACACGAAATAATTACCTATTAATTTTGCTAGTTGGTGGCCGAGACAGATATGGCGGCGCGACGTCAACGTGACCGCCAGTACGGGGTTCTCATAACGACGCGCGGGACATGCAACGAGGAGTGCATTCAAAGTTTAAAAAGGCACTTAATTTCTTTGTTAACTTTTAACTACCTCTCTGTTTTAAAACTAATTGTGAACGCATCGAAATATTAAGTATTTTATTGCACAGAGAGTTTTTGCAATGGTTGCGATTGCGAATAATTTTGAATGTGAAAGAGCGCGGCGCGTCGCGCAAGGCTGCCGGCCGCGAGGTGAGACAGGCTAGCGGCAAGACGGCGACGAGCGAGAAACCGAGAATGAAGGGGGGAGGGTGTTGCAACCGCCGGTGCAGGCGTGCAGCAGCGACGCCGCACCGAGCTCGCCTGCATACTTGCATACATACGCACACTTGCAAACCCTTTGACCTTCGTTACTCGCAATCGATTCACTACCAGTTTCGCCTTTGTTGTTACAATTAGTTAAGTACCCCGTGGCTTTGTCTCTATGCATTGTCCATATCTAAAATAAATAAATAAATAAAAAACTAAACATAATAATCATCCGACAAAATACCATTTTCTTGCGCATCTATTGTATTAAAATAGTCTTCTAATTCGAATCTTACAATAATTTAAACATTTATTTATTTATATCATTTTGGTCATTATTAGAATTAACAAAAGCACCTATTGATACTTATTGGAATGCCAACATAAATTCAAACTGAACTTGATAAAACAATAATTCTAATATGATTTAAAATGTTAAAGTTCTAAGCTTTAATAAAAATATTGCAATACCGCTTTCATCCAATATAAAAAAATCACACGGTTACTAATCGGCGTTGTCCAATAGTAGAACAAGGTTCATTACTCTTTGATATGGAAACGAAGGGATAAAAGAGTTAATCGCAATAACCCCTCGCCTTTAGTTCGCTTACACCTGCTGATCATCGAAGCCGTATGTATTCGCGACACATACACATATTTAAAACTGGCCTTCGTACTTCACGTGTATGTGTAAGTAAGAAACTCGGATCTGTATCCGTCGCATTATGTGGGTAGGTAGGTAGGGCAGCTACTGCGGGTGCCTCGTCTTGAACGGACAAGGTTCCAATGCGGTCCTTTTACTGCTATTATGAATCTTAAAGGGAGGCAATATGAAGTTGAAAATAGCTCATACACTCGATGCAGACTCCTCCTTTCTTTACAAAGAAAGAACTCTGGTGTAGTGTGTCTTGTAGCACCACGACAGACACACTTCCTTTCTCACATTTTCTTAATATCAATAGCGTTAAAAGTATAGCAGCAGAACGAACTCTCACCGAGTTTCCGGCGTTGGCAAAAGTCTTGAGAAAAAAAATTTGCTCACACGATAACTTTAGTTAGCCCGTGTTTTTTTTTTTTGACAGCCTTTCTTATATTATTCAATAGTACTTTAAAAAAACCGATATTTAAATTTTTCCTAAATAAACCGTCAAATGAGACGAGGACATCACTATTTTCAATAATTGACAAGTAGTATTGGTGTCATTTTAACTTTTTCTATATGAAATAATTTGCTAATTTTAAATAAAGTCAACCAGTTCTTACTACATCATTCAGTCATCAGTTATAGAACTTTTTGGATGCACCTAGGAGGACTTAAACTTTTTGTAAGTAAATGTTTGACTAGATTTTCATTGACGGGAATTTAATGAATACTTACGTCATTTTAATGTTGTTACTCACCAATTCACGGGACCTTAGAAATAGCTCGAACTATCCGTCACGGACACTCACATCTATAAATAACCATTTTGCAAACACATAGCACAGCAAGCTCGGTCCGCTTGCCGCGCCGCGTACTACATTTCGCGATAAGGTACCTACTTGTGCGTATTTTAAATACGTCAACAGTTCATTGACCCCGCGCGGTTTCGCATCGTACGTTGCTGAATTTATTGTGTCTGTAGATTTGTGGGTCACTGTACTAGCTGACGTCAAATTGGGGGCCCAGACGACGATGACGTCACCTTATCAAATTAAACTAGCCGGTGATTCTAGTTCTATTTTATAATAACGTGTTCACAAAACGAGTACTATGAATTATAACAGCCGCCCTAATCTGACCTGACTCTGTTTGAATAATAGTGTAAGTAATCATGTCTATCATGTGTGCCGAGGTCATTGCTATTTGTTTATTTTTTTGTTAATTCAAGGGCGTCTTCGCGCCCGGCACGAGTAATCATCGACGCGTCGCGTCGCAAATATTTTTATTATGTTTTTGAATATTTCTTGCATCTATGTATGTGGATAGATACTTATCTACTATGTAGGTAGTAAATTCTACTTATCTGTAATTTCTAATATTGATAGATTTTATTCGGTGTTGGTTGCGAAGTGCAATTAAAACGTGGAATATTCTTGCCTATTGTCGCGGAGGTTTTCGACCTTTGCAAAGTGCGCGGCGCGTCGCGTATTCAATAGACCACAAATTGTTTTTTTTTTGTACTATAGACACGTCTGGCCCTGGTGTCACAGATGTGCCTATTATAAAATGTTGTGTGGAAGCGAGTAGCGCGCTATTTGAAATTCGCAACGTGTGGTAAGGTAATGTTAAACGTTACTTTTTAATTTTGTTATTGTTTTATTGTACTGGTAGGTAGCTCACATAAGCTTATTGTATTAAACGTACCTATTTAAATTCATTCGTTTATAAGACTCGCACTTGTCGTCCTAAATTCTTGATTTTACTTCAGTGCAGCATCACTGCACCAATAGTACGCAGCCAAGTTCACGTTGCTGCCATGGGTTTCATGATGGTTACGTAATTCGAATAACATTGTAGCACGCACACATGCACTATCGTGAATCAATATTTCCTCATTTCTAATTTTCTATCGTTTACATAGTGCGTCGAAGACCGGCCTCTTCAGAATGTAGATCATTAACTAGGGGCGTTCGTTTTAGCGCGTTGCCAATTAAACGTAATGGTGACGTAGGTACCTATTCCACAAGCCCAAAATGCTATAGTAGGTCTGTGATAGTATTGTGCGCATTTCCTTGTCGAATATAAGGAAATGAAGAAATAATTAGAAGTCAAAAGCGGTAGATTCGAAGGGTAGAGCTCATCTATTCTCAATTTATTTATTAGTTAAATTTATATAAATGCAATTTGGAATATACTACTAATATAACGTTCCTTATTAAATTTCGATTATGAGATTTATGAGATAATATTTTTTTGCTGACTACAATTTATTTAACGTTAGTAAAAAAACGGTTGATTTTCATCCAAAACTATTTAGAGAACATTGAACGTTAAATTCGTGTATTATCGAAAAGCATTTCGGATCATTCATTTCATTATTTTAAATCTAAGTAGGTACATAATTATGCGGAATCAATAACTAAATAGGTAAGTACTTGCATAAAGGAAAAAAAGATGTTTTAAAAGTGAAGGTAGGCACCTTTATCAGTAAAATTAGACACGTTGGTACAGACGCCATCAACCTACTACAAACCGTCAAATTTCTTTATTAAATTTTCAACTTTATCACCACATCTTAAGGTCCAAAGTTGATTGGGAAAATTTGACAGTTTCGGGTAGGTTGACCTGCTGGCGTCTGTACATAATAATCACTGGTGGATCCAGGATTGTCATTTGGGAGGGGCTTGAGTCCGCTGAGGGTAGGTTTTAGCAAAGTAAAAACTAAAAAGCACAGAATATTTTATTATGCTTAACGCATAACAACCCTTCTTGGATTACTTTTCGAAAATTCCTCAATGAATTCATTACGTTGTAGACTACCAGAGATATGTCGGTGAATATGAGTACATGGCGGCCAAACCGGGCAGCGTGAGTAGCAGAATGAGTGGCGCGCGGATTCAAAATTCGTCACGTAAATAAAAACATCTTATAGAAAAAAAAAACTTGTAGTTTGATGACAATTGTAGTATTGATATTTGTCACAGAAGAACTCAGATGATTTTGGGGGGGCTTAAGCCCCTTAGCCCCCCCCTCCCCGATCCGCTACTGATAACAATCATGTTTACAAGATAATAATGAATGAAAATCGAATTTGCGTAATATGCCAGAACAGGCTCATAGAGCAAGAAGTTGGCAACATCCTGTTATTGATTAATCGATACCTTCTAGGTATTACGATTAACTTAATCACCAGTAAACCACAAAGATTAAGGGCGAATTTCACCAATGAAACTGAACGCGATCAGCATATCTGAACCGCGTTTAAGAGCTGTCAGTGTCAATATTTCCATAGCAATGATGACACTGACAGCTCTTGAACGAGGTTTAGATGGTTTGATCGCGTTCAGTTTCGTTGGTGAAATTCGCCCTTAATCATTCATACAGGTTGTTAGATGTTTCTAAGTAATATCCAATCAAATACTCGCTCGCTCTATGGGTCTATTTCTACCGGTCTATTCTGTGAAAACTTTAGTGAAGTGTACTTAAAGTGAACTCTCATCCTACCGGACGCTAGGGAATCTAGGGATTGACAGCTATGTCAATACACAAAATAAGGATGTTGACTGGGGGAAAAAAATCCATTTAGTCCGTCAGTCAGATAATAAATAAATATTACACTCAAATGACAAAAATGGTTTACATAAAAACGCATTAAAGTTGGGGAGTGGGGGCTCGCTACGTCACAAGTCAGTATAAAATCTACCGGGGAGTGACGTCATGCATTTTAACGTATTGCCTAGTCAATGTATTGCCGTAATCTTTAAATTACGTAAAAAAAGAAAAAATACGTGTCCAATACCAATACCTACTAGCTGCGCCCCGCGGTTTCACCCGCATAATTCACGATCCCGTGGGAATATCGGGATAAAAAGTATCCTATGCCCTAATCCAGGTCATGGTCTACCCATGTGCCAAATCTCATCTAAATCTGAGCAGCCGTTTTAGCGTGAAAGCGTAACAAACAAATAAACAAACAAACTCATGTTCGCATTTATAATATTAGTTAGGATTACTGAATGTTTAAGACCCGTGCGGCTATCATTTAGCCACGAGCCCTCGTGGGTAAATGATAACAGCAGCTCGGGTCCATCGAAGGTTAAGCTACGTTTGCCGCGGTCGGATCGTTGATGGGTGACAATCCATTACAATCGAGACCCCTCTGTGCCTCGGAAAGCACGTTAAGCCGTTGGTCCCGACTGTCATTCTGGGATCTTTGACAGTCGTTACGGGTCGTCAGAAGCCCAAAAGTCTGTCAACCAGTCTTACCAAGGGGTATCAAGGGTATACGCAGTCGCTTCATGTAAAATACTGGTATTCAGCTGTATCCGGTTAGACTGGAAGCCGACCCCAACATAGTTGTGAAAAAAAGGCTAGGCAGATTGATTTGATTGCTTAGGTTAGACCCTTAGGTAGGCCCGTATTACAGAACCTCACTCAAAACTCAAGCATTACTTAAAACTCGTTTAAAGCCTTTTGATTGGTTGAAACTAGTTTTAAGTAATGCTTGAGTCTTGAGTGACGTTCTGTAATTTATTTAGTTCATCAACAATTGTATACACTGGTATAAGCCAATGAAATAAAAGTAACAAATCAGAATAAAGTTAAAAATCACTTATAGGTAAACTCTGCATGCTGTGTGCATGGAGTTTACCTATAAGTGAGACTAAACGTTGTCGTAACATACAAAAAAGAAGAAAAAAATAATAAAATACTAAATTATAAAGTTGCACTGTTTAGAACTAAGTTAATTAATTAAATTAAATCAAAATCAAATAAAACAGACAAATTAAAACAAAATCAAAACAAACTATGTAAAGTAATCAAAACTAGGTAATACAAAAAAAAAGAAGTAATATGTAGCCTAAATACACACCTAACGCAGGGCTAAGAAACTCTAATGTTCGGGGAGATACTTATAAACGGGCCTGAGTTTAGTAAAATTACTGTGATTCATGTGTTTAATCAACAGATTTCTAAGGTTCCAGAATGAGATTGTTACACCGTACGAAGTTCGAATAAACTTTCCCAAACAAATTCTTAAGCAGTGTTAGATTTGTTTAATTTCAGGTGCGATTGGACTGGAAGTCAAACTGGAAGTCAATAACCAACTCCAATACAAATACTTGAATTCCAATGCGCGGGTTAACCCGACTTACGTGCGCCTGCAAGGAACCTAAGATTTGTTCCAGAATCCTTCGCAATACTCGAAATTGTTTCTAACAAGAACTTGGAATGTTACATGAAAGTTCAACTTATGAAGTCACCCCTCAACTTTATAACAGATGAACAGCACTCAATGGTCTCCAACTTTTTAGTTAACTAAGACAAACTTTAAGACTCATTGACATGCGGACGAAGAAATTAAGAAAACTACTTATCAGAATGCAGTAATTGGTGCAGAATTGTCGGCGCAATTTGAGAATTCTTACGAAATTACTCGAGCATTCCCATGTGGCATGTGCAGATTTATGTACCTATGTAGGTACGTATCTCTATTTCCATCTTGATCTGGGAGTAAATGTTAGCTTTCGCGCAAAAAGACTGCATTCTCTACATTTATATTTGTATTTTTTATGGTGTACATAATAAAGACTATTCTATTCTATTCTATTCATCTTTTTCTTCATGAATTTTCGCGGTAAATTAAAAATTAATGAATAAATCAGCTTCCCGCCTGCTGAAATTATTGCAAATAGAAAAATAACAGATTTTCTTTTGAGTTTTTCTATTTCACAATGGACTGACAAGTTGACAATTCAATTAACACACTTAGTACATTCAAAAAAGACTACTGCTGACCCAAAACTCCCAGAAAGAATTACATACTTTGCGAACATAGCTGGCCCATTGCCTCTGAGATATTTTCCAGTTACTTATGTAAGCAAATTTGAGGAAAAGCTGATGTGTATCCAAACCAAGAGATTCAACAACTTGGTTCATTATGAAAATTGTGCAGACTGACACCAAAGGTCGTTCACAATAAGCTTACCCAGACAGAGACGGTGCGGTGGTTTGTTTACAAAACACGACTGTGGCGCCACTCTCAAACTTCCTCGTCTGTGGTGTGGCTCGCTCTTACTTTATTCCACATGGAAATGAAAATGAAACTAAGGGTAAACCATAAAAAAATAAGATTTATAGAAAATATAAGATAAATTCGCACATATCGTTTAATAAACTTTTAAATCACTCACCTTAACAGTAAAAGAAAATAATGATGTCTACCTTCCTTCACTGAAAATTGCACTGCCGTTCCACTTGTTATTTTCCTAACACTTAATTTTACGAAATAACAAAAAATTTATAGACTGCTGTAAACTTAATTTGATTAACACTTAAAAACTTAATTTAAACTTGGATCCACCTTCGTTGGTCACTCACATTTGGCAATCTACTTTGAAATAAAATTGTGAATAAGAAAGTGATATTGCACCAAACAAAATTTACAATTCAAAATTGGAATTGGATCGTCCCATAGGACTGAGTGGACTGACCCTATTTAACCTCAACAATTGGGGTTTCTTAGCGGAAAATAAAAGAACAAGAATTGTCACTGGTCGTAAAAGATTACTCTCACCTATCACAATTTCTCCCCATTGTTCGGACATCCATTAATTTTTTATTTCTTTATGCCATGGCAACGGGTTTGTCTGCTCTTCGAACAAAAGCAGAATGGATGAAAAGACGGCACGGTTAAATTATACAATTCATAAGACTGGTCCGGACGGATGTATGTATGGAAAGTTGGAAAGGAACCTATGCAGACAGGAGGGTGAAAGGTCTAAATTCATTGTGACATCTGACCTCTCCTATCTGTCTATTATATATCTAGGCTATTATGTGGATAGGGGCTATCTATCTGTTGATTATTCGCAAGCCCTTAATCCTTTTTTGCGAATCGAAATTGATGAGAAACTTTCTCACAAGATGAAAGGGATTCTTTTGAGTGATTCTTGTTATAATAACTTACATTTTAAGGGTGCGAACCTGTTAATAGATTCATAAAAAATGCTATCGGCCTTAGAAACAGGGTCAATTACATTCATCTCATTAATTACATTAGGCCTTTAACGACTTCAAAAGTTTTCATTTAATTAAAGTTTTCTTATAGCGTACAACGATTAACAGCACATATAATACATGGACGTTCCTTCCCTTTTAGTGTCTCAACACGTAATCAATACACAAACTTAATCTTATTAAATGATTTCAAGTGTCACCACTTGTGTTAGAAAGCCATTCATCAATTTCTGCGATGCTCGATACCGACCGGAACGAAGCTCCCATGAAAGCTAGTCTTAGAAATAAAAGCTAATAAGTCCAAACACACGTTTGAAAGGCCTATTCAGTTCTATAAGCGTAGTACCACCCTACCATTAAGAAAAATCCAGTTGGGCCGCAACTTAGCATGGGAATGTTCAGGGGGTCAACGCCATTCGTTTCGCGTACTTGTCCTGGGTAAGCAGTGCGTATTATTATTTCGATAGATGTTTTTATTTTAGGGTCTGAGATCCGGTCTGAGCGCCCCCTCGCCGCCTTGCGGCCGGCTGACGGTGTTGGCCGTCTCGGCTCATGCTCCATTCGATACATCATCTTGTGATGTACACGACCATTTTTATTAAAAAGTATTGCAAATTAAAATCTACAATCTTGTATTAATATAAGGTAGAATATTCCGAGACTGGCAAAATATTGAAGGTCGAGCTATTTGGAAAATATTTTCAGTGCATCTCAAATTATCTGCGGTTGTCACCAGCAAGCAAACTTTTAGTAAATTGAAGATATGCTAAGTATAAATTAAAACTATTGTTAAATCTAGGTTACTGAGATACGGGAAGAGTAAAGACCGATAATGCGGCGTGAAATAAGGTGACTGTTTAATACCGTTAATATATTTCAAGATCAGACAGTAGTAGTAGTATACTTAGGTACCTATTATGTAAAGATATAAAAATATAACAGTTCCCAAATGAAATATGGTCGAATGTGCAACACACCTTGACGCGACCGGTTCTCTCGATCAATCTCAGCCATTGAAATCGCGAAAGCTATGGCCGGTGCGAATTTCACACCAGTCTAGTCTAGACTCTAATAATGTCGCAATAGGCTGCCTAGGTCTGCTCATTGCCTAGAACTGTGAGAATAAATAACGGGCCGCGACGCATGATTGAGCTCACTCGTTTTGTTATAATCTAGTTTACGTTTGATATGAGAATTTATTTCGTTGTATTTTGTCTAAAACATGACTTTGAAGATTAAATTCAGTTCTTTGTGTATTAATTATTCTACTTTGGTATGGTTTTTCCGAGGGCACGATTTTTTTTACAACATTCCGAGTTTATGAACTCTGACCAATCCTTTTTTAAATTGACCTCTTCTATTTAAGTATACCTCAGCTACTGTTGCCAAGTAAGTTTTACTTAACAAACTTTCCATACAACGGATACAAAGAAAGGAATTATTTATTTTTGAAGACCATAAAAAATAAATGACAATTATTAAAACACAATAAAAAAGAATATTTCATCAACATCGAAACAGTGAGCAAATACTTATAATCAATTTTCGCACGCCAATCAATTGCTTTCGAAGACCTGTAATCACGGCATCACGTGATAATGGCCCAATTGAATGAATCACGACTTTGGACATTATGGCTATACACGAAAGTAACATAATAGAATGCACAGTATTCCTACAAACTACTGCAGTAGTACTGGAAGCTCTTACAGCCGTTAGATGGGCAATAATGGCGTACGGCATGTCATCTAGCCTTTCTACCGTTGAGATCTATAAGATGTGCAAGTAATTAAAAGGCTCGGCATGTATGAATCGTTACGCTATTTACCCATACCGGGTGAACTAAACTCCAAGCTGTTAATGTCGGTACCGTTCGTGGTGGTTACATGCTGCAATTACATAATCAGTAAAAAATTATATGAATAGACCTACTTTGTGTGGGTGGGTAAATAGATGGAACATACCTTTACTGCGTGATGACAAGCGTGCCCCACCAAACTGACCAAACATCAGTCATCAATTATTCCACTCGCGCTTTTGGACTATCTTCATGGATTAACTTAATAAGTAAATACATCTATGAATGATCTAAAAATAAATGTGGTAATTTATCGGAAATGCGATCCTATAGCCAACACCATAATTGTGTGAAACAATCAATCATAATCTGAATCATTTTGAAGGATATTGCTAATCAATTGCCATATATCACATTTTCGAAAAATGTGTCTTCTCAACAACGTAAATAACGCAATGAATGTTGTTGAACTGTCAAAATGCAAGGGATTGTGATTGATCGTGTGTTACGCAATTAGGATGCAAATGAGATGTATTTAACCAGAGGGAAAAAAGTTGACACGCGCATGCATTATAGAAACACGCAAATAATGATATTGTACAAACTAGTAACTAGTTGCAAACATTACGGAGGAATGCATAGCATGCGCGATCGATTTTCGACCTAGTTGGGATTGGAAATTGACTGCAGCCAAGTAAGTACAGTGCCATGTTTTATGTATCCGCGGAATTATCTAGAACTTTAACGAGCCAGCTGTCAAGTCATTTGACCCTTAATTTGGAGTCCTTACACGAGTAATTTTGATAGGAAGAATTAGCAATACATGAACGAAAGTAATGTGGTGATACATCAAGTTACTCATGCTTTAAAGACCGTTCATTACTGAAAGCGGCTTGTCCAGCTGTCGAGTGATTTGATGATGGTTAAGGAATAAAAGAAGTTAGGGTAGTAATTACTCAGTAATGGGATGGTATGCAAGGTTGTGGTACCTACCGATCAAGGGCATAAGATTGTATAATGAATATTGCAAGATGGACTTTGTCATCGTTTAATTTCTTTCACATTACCTAATGATGGCTTGGAAGTGGCATTTTGTTCATCAAATTATCCATTAATGGTTGCATAAGAAACTAAGAACGATTCTTATCTTTCCATGAGTTGCAATATTATCGAAGCCGTTTATTCGTTTAGCGTAAAAATGTATGTAGTTGAAGAATCAATCTGTTAGTAGAAGAATCAATCTGTTAGTAGAAGAATCAATCTGTTATTAGAAGAATCAATCTGTCAGTAGAAGAATCAATCTGTTAGTAGAGCGTATCGACTAAATTAGTGTTATCATATATGTAATCATTTGGCGACCTTATTTGATACAATTATCAACATCTTTATTTACTTAGTGTAATTGAAGTAACATTAGGAAAAAAGCCTTTTCCTGAAAACAGAAAATATGTTCATGCAATACCTAGGTATAATCCTAGTGTTGAAAATGCTGTCATGGTAACAGTACACTAATTTATTATTCACAGTTAGTTTCTAACGCCACGTCGAACAGTGCGACAAGTTGATTAGATCAATAAAGACTTCCTGCAAACGGGTTGTTGTCTACAAAATAGAAGCCTTAAAAGTATGTACCGTCGCAACACATGCGCTAATGCATGTGGGACGCCGCCATCTGTCTATGGCTTTGCACGAACCATGCCTGTATTAAAACTTCATAAATGACGTGAAAAATTATTTTTTTTGCCAGAACTTCTATAATAAAGTTGAACGATTTAATGAGGCATGTAAATGTATGAGTGTTTCAAGAACCATGCTTAAAAATATATATTAGTAAGCCTTTCTAAATAAGTAGGCTGGCATTCATTGAGTAGTTAAATCGAACTTTGTAGTAATTAACCAAAGATAAATTAATCCTAATCTAGTATGTGTAGGTAATTATAGGTACCTGCTAAGGAGATAAAGGTACGTAAAGGCATTGATAGTTGCATTATTCATGTCTGTGAGAGAATAAATATAACTTTATAATATTCTAAAATTGTAGATAAGTAACTGTTTGTAAAAGCCAAAAATTTTATGATAATATCTTATTAATAACTTGCGTACGAGACGTTAGAATGAAACTCCCGCCATTTTATGTAATGGCGCGAAAGCCTTTTAACCTCGCCTAGTCGACGCCTACTACGGAGCTGCGGACTACATTTTAGCGTGTTTGAAACTCATTGAGTTATTCTGACATAATAGCCACACAATACTGTTTACTGACGTTTACGGCAATTTGAATTGCATGCAAGTATTCTTAGCGACATTATTTTCTCGCGGCTTAGTGCTTGGGTACTAACGCTCAGGGGCCTTATTATGAAGTATTAATGCCATCATTATTCCGCTGCGAAAAAAGGATGGTGCTAGCGGGCTTGTATAGCTCCGTCTCTCACTCACACTGGAATAATGGTGGCATTAATACGTCATAATACGGCCCCTGGTATACCTAACTAGGAGCTCAGCGTGCCATGTCCCTGACGCACCTAGGTGTTGGATTAAATTCTACTTTATATAGGTAACGTTATGGTATTGGAAATCATTTCCTTGTAACGTTTCCCTGTTTCCCATCTGGTTTCAGGTAGTTCTCAGCAATAATTTTTCAGGTCTCCCTTCTTTTTGCCTGAACTACGAGACGTGCTACATTTTTCGCAAATATTAGGCTGCTACTGCTACCCGCACAGGTAAAACTATGAGTGAATGCCCCTCAGAACTTCAAAATACAAGCACACACCAGTTTTTAAAGTCTGGCAGGTTTCAAATTCTAGTTTAGACCTCTTTACTGAAAACCTATTTAGAGTAAAGGGATTACTGTGTACAAGGACCTTTTGGCGCGTGCGTAACACCGCGCGCCGCCATCTTGTTTTTAGGGTTCTGTAGTCAACAAGGAACCCTTATAGTTTCGCCATGACTGTCTGTCTGTCTGCCTGTCCGCGGCTTAACTCAGAAACTCTTAGTACTAGAAAGCTGTAATTTGGTACATACACACATCAACACGGTCTAGGGATATTTCATACTCAATTAAATAACTCGAAAAGTACTGGCCGCATTGTAATCTTTCATACACCGATTTGTTTGTAATTTATCTCAGACTAATTCCAAATTCAAATTTTTGAAAATTCTTTTGTTTCGGTGGCATAATAATGTCTTGATGTGTAGGAGAGGGAATTTTCATTTGTGCGAAATTTAGAAAACAATACGAATTACGTTTAGTTACAGTTTTTTTTCATTTTTAAACGAAAGATAAAGTTAAAATTGAGGTATTGTAGCCATGCAACGCCATCATTTGACGAGGGCGGAGATGTTACGAGCTGTGGGAATGCTGGAAGCTGGGTCTGTTCAGCGTAATGTTGCTGAGGCCATAGGGACCCACCAAAATGTAATTTCAAGATTGTGGACACGCTATCATGCCACAGGTGAAGTAGCGGAGAGGCACCGGGGGCCAAGTCGCATCACTACCCCCAGACAAGATCGATTTTTGCAAATTACTGCGCGAGCTCAACCAAATGCAACGGCGACTCAATTGGTCCAAAGACTGCGAGTGGAACACCAAGTGCTTGTGAGTGACCAAACTGTAAGAAGGCGACTGCATGAAAGCAATCTACGCTCTCGTAGACCACTCCGGGTCCCACCTTTACGGAGAGGCAATCGTGGACGACGATTAGAATGGGTTCGGAACCACGTGGACTGGGGCCGTGAGCAATGGTCCAATGTGCTGTTCACGGATGAATCCAGGTTCGGCTTCCATCCAGATTCACAAAGGACGCGTGTTTGGCGAGTTCCTGGACGATGGAGCCGTCTTCAGAACCCTCAGCAAGTTCACCCATACCAAGGAGGAACAATTATGGTTTGGGCAGGAATTCGTCTTGGAGGACGGACGGATCTCGTTTGGGTGTGGGGCAATATGACGGCAGAACGATACGTCCAACAGGTGCTGGGGCCCGTAATCTTGCCCCACAGAACACAAATGGGGCAAGATTTCCTGCTCATGCACGACAATGCCCGGGCACACACGGCGAGAACGGTAGCAGCTTGGTTACATACACACAATGTTAGGGCCTTAGACTGGCCTGCTCAATCGCCAGATCTAAATCCCATTGAGCATGCGTGGGATATGCTGCAAAGAAGAGCTCTGAAGGAAGTTCCTGAAAATCTGGCTACAGAAGATCAACTTTTTGCGCACCTCAGAAGGACATGGGACAATATTCCGCAGCAACACATTGACAACCTTGTTCTGAGCATGCCGAATCGTTGCTGATGTGTTATGAACATCATGGGCGCTTTCTCAGACTACTAACTTCAAGTTTATAAACACAAATTAAATGATTTTTCTATTTTTTTCAGTTTTTACTCATAAATTAAAAGTTAATTTATATACGGTTTCCGTCTATGCTTCATTTTTTTCCATAAAATCCTGAAATTTTAATCGAAGTAAACCTTAAACCTTAACCATTATTAAAAAATGGTAGAATATTAAATAACGTATCTTTTAAATATATACATGTCATATAAATAATTAACACATTGATAGTAATTCGCTTTTTTAAAAATATCCCTAGACCGTGTTGATGTGTGTATTAATTAATGACGCCGACAAAGTGGTTAAATACATATTATCAAGAAAAAGAAACCCTACACATAAAGTGGGGGTGTGTTTTTTTTTTTTCTCGACATCCCATGTTGTGGGGTGTCGTTAGAAAGGTCGTTCAAAAATATTTTGCTTGTGTGAAACCCATGTTTCGATTTAGGGATCCGTTTGCGAAAAGTGCTAAATGTTGTTTGAGTTAAGTCCCCCCCTGCCAGTTAAATGGTTGTTTTGTTTTTACATATTAATCACTCCGAAAAACTGGTGAAACAATTTTTTGGGGTACCACTCCTACACGGAAAGTAGAAATGTTATTACTTTTTGAATAAAAAAAACAAACCAGTTTTGGATTCAGTGATCCGTTTGCGAAATATTATTATTAATTTATAATATAATTTTATTATTATTATTATTAAGCTTTAAAGTGCTATTTTCTGTTAGAGTCAAGTACCCCCCCCCCCCTCCCCCATCCTCAGCTAAATGGTTGGTTTTCGATATGTGAAAAAATTCAGGGCAGTAGTTCAATACTCAATATCTTTATTGCTTTACCATAATGTGTACTTAGGTGGTAACTATTATAATTTAGATCATTATGGACCCTGTGCACAGCAAAAGGGTAGGAGAGAGGAAGTCCTGTTTTACGAGATAATTAATTAAGTTGTGGGAACAAGTTTTAACTTACATATTATAAATCGAAAGTCAGGAGTTCACGAATAAGATTTCACTTATCTAGTTAGTAGGCTCTACAAGTTAACGAGTAATAATCGACCAACTTGCAGTTGCAAACACATGTTCTCCCATACATTCCGTATGGCAGAACATGTTTTTCAACTACTATGTTAAGTTTATTCTTGGGATAAATTCATCCCAACTACGGAACCCTACATAGTGCGTGGTCCGACAAGAACTTGGCCGGTTTTTCACTTTGTGTTCAGACGTTTCACTTCGATGGTAAAATGCCGAATGAAAGGCAAAAATTAACAAAAAGTAAAGCGTCTGATGTCGCTTTAGCGTTTTTCAAAAGAAAGGACCACACCTGGGCGCACGGTAATGCCCCGCCAAGAGCCAAGACGAGCCACAAATAAAAGCAGGCACTACCTGCGTTTTTCTCGAAGCGTTTCGACGTATTTTCAAACCTTCATAGTTTTGGTCTGGATATTGCTAGAGAGCTCAAATTCTCAGGATAAGATGTAATTAGCAGACTAAAACACACTAAGTTTCATTTGTCTAATTTTTATACATTGGATTTTATTAAAACCTAAAATACCTACGTCGTTTTCGTCGCTGATTGACTGACTCACTCATCAAAACCTCTAGGGCACTGCCCAAAGTTCTAGAAAGCTGAAATATTGTTTTCACCTCAGCTCCTCAAACAAGAAGGTTTATACCATTCCCCCTCTAACCATTCCCACTTTTAATTACCATTTTGGTGTTTGAATTTAGAACACACCAATATATTCGACCTCCTCCATGCCAATGCTATACAGCCTCCTTGCGAAATAATACTCGATGCAAACTCCTTGTGCAAATAACTCCTCGAGATTTGATTGGTCGACATTTTCGACAAGGAGTTTAGTTCTTTGCTGTCATTAGTAAATTATTAAATACTGTAAGTTGTACGAAAACAAATTGTTCCAATTTTAATGTGCATTTTAATTAATTTAACTTTCCTTTTTTCTTCATTAAATGTCTATTTTCGCTTAAATCTTTCTTTTTCTCGTAGTCATGGTATAAAGTATACTCGTAGTATGCAACTCTTGAATAAAACGGATTTATATCGAGGGCCATGAATCACTCGCGTCGCTCAGGATTCATCTATGGCCCTCGCTTTAAATCCAATCTTTATTCACTATTTGCATAATATACTATTTGCTGTCTATAGACAGTGACAGCAAAATTCGATTTTTGAACTATATTTTTTTTTATTTATAATCTAATAAAGGCAATGTTGAAGAAAAAAATACGAAGTGATGAAGAAAATTATGCAAAAAAAACCTTGTCCGATCCGAAAAGGGCATATGGTACTGAGGCCTGGGAGGAGTCGCAAGATGCTCTTGGCATTTTCTGCGACTTGTCCAAGGCCTTCGATTGCGTACATCATGACACACTCATCAGGAAACTGTACCACTATGGTATGAGGGACAAAGCTCTTGACCTTCTGACTTCTTATCTGAACAACAGAATTCAGAGGGTCGATATTAATGGCAAGAGATCTGCAGGATCTGCGGTCACTATGGGCGTTCCGCAGGGTTCAATTCTAGGTCCTTTCTTATTTCTAATTTATATAAATGACTTACCTTACCACATAAGGGATAATCACAAGATCGTCTTATTCGCAGATGACACTTCCCTCATTTTTAAAATCAAACGTCAGTTAGTCAACTATGAACAAGTTAACGATGCACTCTCTAAAGTTGTGCATTGGTTTAATGTAAATAATCTTCTCCTGAACGAAAAAAAAACTAAACTCCTTAGATTTTCAACGCCAAATGTCAGGCAGCTAACTACTAATGTTCAAGTTAATGGAATAGAGTTGGACCCTGTAGAGTCAACAGTTTTTCTTGGAATCACTATTGACGGTAAATTACAATGGGGCCCACACATAGAAAAATTGTCAGGAAGGCTTAGTTCGGCCGCTTATGCTGTTAAAAAAATTAGACAGATAACTGACGTAGATACAGCCAGAATTGTTTATTTTAGTTATTTTCATAGTCTTATGTCTTATGGGATTCTTCTCTGGGGAACCTGTGCGGACATTCATACTATCTTTGTTCTACAGAAAAGGGCTGTTCGAGCCATTTACAACCTAGGTCCAAGGGATTCCCTTCGAGAAAAATTCAGAGAAATAAACATTCTGACTGTAGCCTCACAATATATTTTTGAAAACCTATTACATGTACACAAAAATATATCAAATTTTAAGAAAATGACCGATATTCATAGTTTAAATACCAGGAATAAACACAACCTTGCTGTACATCGCACACGTCTCCACAGAGTAGGCAACTCGTTCATGGGTCAATGTATACGCTTTTACAACAAACTTCCCATTGATATTCGAAACTTACCCATTAAACGATTTAAAAGCTGTATAAAAACCA
Organism: Xanthia icteritia; assembly: GCA_949128155.2. Classification (NCBI taxonomy): domain Eukaryota; kingdom Metazoa; phylum Arthropoda; class Insecta; order Lepidoptera; family Noctuidae; genus Xanthia; species Xanthia icteritia. Next base: position 3,920,592 of record OX421942.2, on the reverse strand, counting down.
AACTTTGTAAAAAAGGGTACTATAAAATTTCAGATTATTTAGAAGATAAAAAAGCGTGGGATTGAGCTGCTCGCTCTGCTAAGCTTTGTGATAAAACTATAAAATTTGACATTTTAATTATTATGTAAATCATTAAAAATACCAGTTTTTTTATATACATATTGACATTGTTGAAATTTATATACAAAATAACATGATTACTTTGTAAAGTATTATATTGTTTTAATTATTGTGAATGTGAGGACTATGTGGATATTTTATTTTTATTGTTTTTCCTTTCTTTAATTTTTTCTTTCTCAGTTAGTTTAAATGATGGTCTGGCAGTTTGAGTACTTTATGCGACCTACCCAAATGTCCTTTCTTTGGTATTGTTCGTCGAGTTGAGCTCCTTAAGTTCTGAGTTGAGCTCTACGATTACTGACAAATGCTTGCACTGACTGGACAGGTCCACTCAAATCTGTGTGGTTCTTTCCTCAAAAGACCATTTCAGACACTAATCTACATGGTCCTCATATGGCCTGACCAAGATTATGTCTGGACTTTAAAAGAGACTGTGACCTCTGAGTTTGTTTCGGTCTTTCTTCTCAGAGTAGTCAGATAGGAAACGCCGAACTCATCTAGCATTTTCTTCTTATTTTTTTTTTAATATGACGTGTAAAAGTGATTGCAATATCCTATTTACAGAATAAACAATTTCATTTCATTTCATTTCATTTCATTTCATTTCATTTCATTTCAGCAACATTAAAGAGTATTTTTTTTTATTATATATTGATAATAAAAAAAGTTATTGGTATTTAAAATTCACATTTTTAGTTCCAAAATTTCCCCAAATCCATTAAAAATACCCGCTAAACGACTGCCGCCCGCGCCCAACGTAATAACCTAGTAAAATTCACCATTGAAAAAAAATGTGGGGATTCTATTTTCTTTTTTCCTGAAAATGTCCACATAAATATGCTCACAGTACGATACCTAACAACACCCTCACGGATCCGACAGGGTTTTTTTTTACATGTTGTATGTTCTCGCTGCTGAGGTGAAAAGTTGTATGTGTTACACGAGAGCAAAGTAATTTAAGAATTAATAGACGTGTATCAAATCTTGACGACGTAAAATTGTTTCACTGCTAATAATTTATTATTAAATGGGAAAAAAACGAAGTGCATAAGATTTTCTTTACCAAATGTCAAAAGTAGTAATTGTGAGATAGTATTGAATCAAGAGAAACTAGAATTCGTCGATAAAACTCTTTTCCTGGGGATCACGCTCAACTCAAGGCTTCAATGGGGTCCTCATTTAACATCCCTTTCAGGACGGCTAAGTTCAGCAGCATATACTGTGAGAAAAATCCGTCAATTTACTGATGAAGACACCGCGAGGCTAGTCTATTTTAGTTAATTTCATAGTATTATGTCGTACGGTATTCTACTATGGGGACAGGCTACAGACATCATTCCCCTCACCGATTCTGTGTCTTCTTGTCCATGATAGTCTGTCATATAAATAAGAAGGGGAATGAGACTTAATAACACCAAAGAGTAGGCTCGCCAAGTGGAGTTTACGTCTAGCTTTCATTTTAAAAATGTTATGCTCATTGAAGAAAGGTGTAACATGCCCCCTAAAGGGAACTTTAAAACAGAAGCGTGCACAGGCGTTTTGAAGTCTTTGAATCATTCTTTCAGTTTTTGACAGTAGTCGTTGGCCATACACCGTGTCCGCATAATTTAACTTTGATAAAACCAAAGACACCACAAGCAAGACTCGCAATTCTTCACTAAGATAGGGACAGGCTTTGTATACAATCTTAAGTCTATAATAGCAATTACGGATAGACTCAGATACGTGTTTGTGAAAACGAAGATACGTGTCCATGATATGGCACAGGCTTTAATTTTACCTAACTGGTCTTCGAATCCAAAAATTATATACTTGGTCTTTGTAGGGTTCAAGGCAAGCGTGTTGGCATTGGACCATTGCACTATGTTTTCAAGATCTGTATTACGATCGTTTAATGCTTGTTCATAGTCTTCGGGCTTAAATGATATATATACTTGTGTATCATCGGCATAAATATGGTATTAACATTTTTTTATATTTCTAATTATATCGGCACAATACAAAATAAACAATACTGGCCCAAGAATCGAGCCCTGTGGAACCCCACTTCCTACTGAGCGATGTCTAGAGACAACTGTTGAGCCGTCCGCCCGCCGTATTTCAACGAAATGCGTACGATCGCTAAGATAGCTATCAAACCACTTTATTGTGTCCTCGCCAAATCCATAAAAAGCCATCTTTGATAATATTAGAGGAACGTTAATACAGTCAAACGCGCGTGAAAAATCAAGCAACATCAAAAAAGTGCACATCCCATTATCTTGAGCCGACAAAATATTGTCTGTCACATCCAACAAAGCCGTGGCTCTACTACAGCCCTTCCTAAACCCTGATTGAACATCTGGGAGGATTTTATTTGTCTCTAAAAATTCAACCAATTGCGCACATACTACTTTCTCTAAAACTTTAGAAAGTACCGGTAGTATACTAATAGGTCTAAGATCCTTCATGTCCACTGCATTAAGAGTCTTCGGCAATGGATGCACTTTGGCAATTTTCCATAACTCAGGGAAATATGAGGATGTGACAGATGTATTTACTAAAGCAGTCACGGCGTCCAAAGTCACAGGTAGTGTCAGTAATATCATATTCATGGTAAAGCCATCGCAACCTTCAGCGTTCGATTTAATAGTAGTCAGAATGTTCGCGATTTCCTTACGTGTTGTTAGGTCTCAAACTAAACGTGGAACTATTATTTCGCGCGAATAACTAACACTCTACTTAAGGATTCTTTGTTCCGAAATAAAAAATAATAATTATTATTATTTCCTTTATTTAATTCCTTTACTTTATTTACATTTTTAAATATTTTTATAAAAACATACAAATTTATAAAAATATAAAAAAAGCATATAAAAATAGTAGCCCACCGGTATCAGAAACAGGGTCCAAACTACCGGTGGTCAGGGCTCCTGAGAGAGGAACCTCCTAACAATACGCGCCGTGTCCAGAAGTACCACTTTCTGGATCAAGCCCTTGATCCAGCTATCCAGAAATAATGTGTCGGATTGATTCCCACGGACAGTGGCACATGCCTGTTAGATGTCAACCGTGCCGTCTTTCACAATACCTATATTTCCGGACGGTAAAAACTTCGTCTAAATCGCAAAGTTTTTTTTTTTACCTCTCTTAACATTTCTCGGAACCCTGGGGTCCCAGACCTTTGGAAGGCGTACGAGGGGCCGAAGCCAACTCGCAGAGGACGTTTTTAGTTAAATAAGGCACCAACCGACGATTATCCCTGTTCTCACTATGCAAATGACAACCCTCGGTTGGTGTAAGACTATTGCAGGATATGGAAACAAAGAAATTGGGTTATGGGTGTGGGTGGCTAAAGTGAACTGGTTATCTAGCAAGGACTATTGAAAGGTGGCTAGGCCTATACTAAGGTGCATATGAGGAGTGGAGAGGTATTACACGGCTATCAGGACAATCTTGGAAGACGGTCGGGCGGTCAAGATCCCCACCCGCACCTTACTGGAACACTTCCTTCCTCCGAGCACGTTTGCTATTGCGAATCTCCACTCAAACCGGCCAATAAAACAAGAAAAGTGGGAGCTCTGTTCCTCATCAGTGTTCACTCCAGCCTGCCAATAAAGGCAAGCCGGAGGTGAGAAACAAGACTTCTCCTGTCCGTGGGGTCGCTACTGGCAAACAGCCACATGCTGCCCTGCGGGTTTATTATCTGTCTTGGTCTGGCTTCTCACCTTAGGTCTGTTTCGGCAAAGTAAACTCTACCGGTCTAGAGTTCAGGAGCGCGCAAGCCCCACCACGACGTCAACGTATAGATACGGCGGTGGAGCCCATAGAAGTGTCTGTGCGACGGCTGTGAATCGGCTAAGTTCAATAGAACGGCCGACCCATACATTAACTAAGATGTAAGGTTTGTAGAGTTGGGGCTTGGCTCTACATTAGATCTGATAACTTATTAACAGTGAAATCGTTATGTGGGCCTTGGCAATTAACCTACTTTACATGAAATATTTTTGGTGAGTCTTGTTTTTCGTGTCTGTCTTAAAGAAGAAGGCATTCAGGCGGAGTCCAAACGAATTTCAATTTTAATTTTCGGCCGAATAATAAATAGGCACCTAATACTTAGTTCGGCGGGAGCTGAGTAGTTCGGTTTGGTAACATTGTTTGTTTGTTGTTTCGTTCGGCCCCGAACAAAACCACCGAACTATTGAGACTAGAGGGAATTGCAGACAGGTGCAGTAGGTAGGTACCTAATTTATTGGGAGAAATCCTGAATAATTCGTAAATAACCTAATGAGGAGATGAAAATGGACCACCCTGAAAAAAAATATCCTGCTGGTTGCGAGGTCCATGGTGTAGGTAGGTAAATTACAATTACGCACGTTGTACTTGTTTTTTTTTGCTGTCATTATATATTTTTTGCAAAATGTTACTAGACATAAGCTGAGAAGACTGGGGCCTCATTTTGTTTTGCCACTCTGTACCTACCTAAACCGAACAATAAAAAAAATACAAAGCACATAACCGTAATTAAAAAGATTAACATGTTTCTAAGCGACTTTGCTATTTAAGTCAATAGTTTTTGAGATATTTAAGGGATATTTTCGGTTGCAACCGCAGAAATAACTCAAAAATACTATGATATGCAAACTTATTTTTGCGGCCGATGAAATCAGTAATGTGCATACATACCTAAATATTCGTCTCGACTACGAAAGCCCTCACTACGCGTGGTCCGACACGCACTTGTCCGGTGTTTCTTGATATAATTTCAAATGTATAGACACACGTCAGTGTTAGGGAATAAGTAGGTAGTAATGGGCGTCATATTTTGACGTACTAATTTACGTTCTTTTGTTTTCAACCCATACTGTCCCGCCGTCGCGCGTCGTGGCTAATAAATAACAGCCGCAGGGTCGATCTGCAATGCTTGCCGAAGTTGGTCCGTGGATTGGTGACCGTCCATAACATACATAGACCTCTCCGTGCCTCGGAAAGCAGTTGGCCCCGGGTGTCATTCGTAGATCTTTGACACTCGTTACGGTTAGCCCAAAAGTCTGTCCAGTCTTGCCAACGGGTATCGTGTTACCCAGTAACTGGGATGTGGTGGTCAGATAGGCAGTCGCTCCATGTAAAATACTGGTATCCAGCTGCATCCGGTTAGACTGGAAGCCGACCCCAACATAGTTGGGAAAAGGTTAGGTCGATTGATTGACTATCCCGCCGCTGGGCAAAGGTTTCCTTCATACTTATCTCCACACTTCTCTATTATGTTGCTGGTATTACCTCTTCTGGCAATTCTGTATGACATGCACGATTCAAACTCTTCTTAGCATCTGGACGAAATACTGAAAAGCAATTTGGTGTCAATTTAGCCCGCACGCGCGGGCGTTATTTTATCGCGGCGTTTTAGTTTCGGGAACTGGACTTTCAACGCTCTGCTTAGCGCGGAAAGTTGAAAATCCAACAGTGTGTTTTCTTGAAGCGCTGAGATGCGCTCTGTTGGATTCTCAATGCTTGGCTCAATACCGAGACTTGAAATTCAGTGCACGAAAAAATATCGCCGCGATAAAATAACGCCCGCACGTGACAAGACGTGTAAAAATAAAAAAGTTAATCGAGTTTCGTTGCTGACCATATCACACATTTTCAAAAAAATCTGTAGACTAGAGAGCCTTACAGGTTAACTGACAGACAAAATTGAATATTTTAGAAAGATTTCTTGTACGATTTTGCTCCGTGTGGAATAAATATTTGGCTGTAGGCGTGGAGCTCTTTTTTGCGAACGGTAAAATGACTCTACGTAGGTAGGTAATGAAAGTTTGTAAAAAAATTAGGCTCAGTGCAGGCCGAAGTAGGTACCTATGTGCTGCTGAAGGGTTATCCTTCGGGAAATGCAGCTGAGTGTCATACCTACTTTATTTATTTTCTATACTTGCCTGAAAAAAAGCTAATGAAAAATTAAAAGGTTGTTCACTAACAAATTAGAGATAAAGTATGGTGTCTCGCAAGATTCATAATTGAGGCTCGTGTAGTAATAAGGCATTATGAGTTTCCTAATACTCAAAAGTCCTAAGTGAGGCTACAGTCCAAATATTGCTGGCAACATGTTACTGAAACAATGTTGTAGAAATCTTTCCTATGAATAAGTAGGTATGAGGGTTACCGCTACTTCGGAGGACAAGCTGGAGCATACGGTAGAGGTCTGCCCGGCAGAGCATAGCCGTGTCCTCGTGGAGGCGATCGGTGGCGGATCTCTCGCGTCCGGCCCTGGCCCAGGCCATGGTACAGAGCGAGAGGGCATGGGAGGCCGTCACCACCTTCTGCGAAGCAGAAATGCTCGCGAAGGAGGAGGCAGAACGCGTGAGGCAGAGGCAAATATCGCGCCCTCACGCCTCTAGCGGCCGCGGGAGAGGCCCTGGGCGGCGGGAATCGCAGGCCGATTCTCGGCCACCGTAGGTGCGGGCTAGCGGACGGTGAGCAATGGGTAGCTCGCCGTCCGATAAGGACCAGGCCCGGGTCGACGGTGATTTGTGTTGCACGCGCGCCTCAAAGAGATGTCAGCAGAACTGGCGAAGTCCACTAGGACCGATGCCTGCCGAGGTCGCGGGAAAGTCCGAAAGGGATACCGGAGCCCCTCGCAACGAACAGACAACTGAAGGAACACGGGGTTGTTATAGTCAGTAAGAGTCTGACACGAAGTTATTTGATAATTTCCCACCCAAAAAAAAAAGGTTACCGCTACTTCTTTAAAACCGATGCATATAGCTACTACTTACTACTACTATACTACTTTTTTTTCAGCTATCAGAACTATGTGAATAGTAACTACAGCTACTCACTGGGAACGTTCTGAAAACGGTACCTAAAGTTTTTAGATGTGAAAACTTTTTTAGGCGCGTTAAGTGATTTTTAGTAGAGGAAAAACTTATGGGTTCGCGTTACCGACATGCCTGCAACATGCTGTACCTAATTCAAAATTCAAATTCAAATTCAAAAGTCATTTATTCAAACTAGGCTGAAAATCAGCACTTTTCGAACGTCAAAATTACATAAGACAGTCCCCCAAAAACGCCCACCCTTCACCACTTCCTAGTGCTTTAGCTGGGAAGAAGAAGTGGCGCAACAAACTCCCCAGCAGCACAGCTGTCTGAATAGTTAGAAGAACATGATTCTATACAATAGTAATAATTTACTTTACGCAACACAACGCACACTTGCTGCCGGTTGCTCAGACAAGGTTAGTATGATCAATTTTCGAGGTCGCTAGCTGACCATATATTACAATATATTTCAAAAAAAAAAAACAAAAAACAAAAACTGTGTAAAGAGTAGATTTCGTCAATAATAAACAAAATTTAAATTAAATAAATTGACTTATACAGTCAAATAAAATGAACTAAACAGTTAAATTAGTATGGAGTAGTATAGAGCTAGTCCCAAGCCTTTTTGTCGTCTAAGTAATCTTTAATTTTGTAGAAACCTTTTTGACACAGTTTGTGTTTAATAAATGATTTAAATTTATTGAGGCTCAATTCTTTAACATGGATTGGGAGTTTGTTGTAAAAACGTATACTTTGGCACTTAAATGAATTACTAATTTTTTGGAGCCTAGTCCTGGGCACAATAAGTAAATCTTTGTTTCTAGTATTTATGCTATGAATGTCGCTGTGTTTAGAATATAAATTAATATTCTTTTTTACATAAATCAGGTTCTCAAATACATATTGAGATGCGACTGTCATGATATTTATTTCCTTAAATTTATCCCTCAGTGAATGCCTACAACTTAGGTTATAAATTGCTCGAATGGCTCGCTTCTGCAGCACAAATATAGTCTGAATGTCGGCTGCATTTCCCCACAACAAAATGCCGTATGACATTACACTATGGAAATAACTAAAATATACTAATCATTATAATTAAATCTATAAGTTCTTTAATCTATAAGTTCTTTAACGCGGCTTGCGGTACGGACAACATTGGCAGAAGCCGCTACGCGAAAAAGCGTTCATGCCTGCGACTGTCTTCATATTAATGAAAAAAAAAACATGAAAGTCCAAGATGGCGGCCGCGCACATTTTCACATTTTTCGTCATGGGTGTCATTTTCATAGTTTTCGAGGGTGCTAAAGCCGATAACGAGGTGAAAATGTAAATCCAAGATGGTAGCTGTGAATTTTTACAATTTTTCATTAGGGTATCGTTTTCATTGTTTCGAGGGTGCTAAAGTCGATAGTGAGGTCAAAATGTAAATCCAAGATGGCAGCTGCAAATTTTTATTTTTTATTTTAAATCATACGTGGGATGGAACTTCGTTCCTGAAGGGGGTCCCCTGACCGCAAATGTTTTTTTGAAGTGAAAACTTTTTGGTAGAGCAATTTTTGGTACAGAAAAATCTTATGGGTCCACTTCACCGACAAATTGTTAATGTTTGTTTATTTATTTTATGTACTGAGCAAGACATCAACGACATATTTACAAGAATAAACAATAGGTAATCACAAATCTTCAATACTGTGTAAATAAATCACATACACACACAACATTATATATGTTATTATTATTATATATTATTTTGAATACTTAATACAATACCAAATAGATTTAATTATAAAATAAAATAATAAATAATACATTTCCTCACATTGCATGAGAGCAATACAACGGTATAAAATCACAACAAAATATTCGCACATAAGGTAACCAAAACTAATTAAATGGAAAATAAAAATAAAGGTAAGTATGAATTTATATAGGTATATTTAAAGGACGTGATAAACTAAAAGAAAAAAAAAGAAAAACAAATTTCGTTAAACTAAATTATAATATAATTATTATTTTTGTTATCATTATTAAATTAAAATCCAACATAAATAAAAAATAAAAATAAATGTTTTCAGTAAGTACAGACGCCAGCAGGTCAATCTACCCGAAACTGTCAAATTTTCTCAATCAACTTTGACCTTATACTTTAGTGATAAAGATGAAAATCTATTAAAGAAATTTGACAGATTGTAGTAGGTTGATGTGCTGACGTCTGTACCTATAATGTAGCTATGAATATGACGTGTTGCGTTTGTTGTTGCTCGGAGTGCTGATAGATGTGAAAAACAGACTAGGTATAAATAATGATAATAATTTTAATTTACTTATGAAATTAAAATTTTTAATATGTAGGTACAATTAATCAAACCTAGGTACTACAATTAATGTCAAAAAAAAAAAACTGTTTTCATAGTTTTGAGTTTTCACTTCTGTCGGCATTCCCCATGACTGCCTTTTTTTTTAAAGGCGCTTTTTAGGGTTCCGTAGTAAACAAGGAACCCTTATAGTTTTGCCATGTCCGTCTGTCTGTCTGTCCGCGGCTTAGCTCAGAGACTGTTAGTACTAGAAAGCTGTAATTTGGCATGGGTATATTAATGGGATATTAATCACGCCGACAAAGTGGTAAAATAAAATCAAGAAAAACATAATTTTTTTGTGTGAAGTGGGGATATTGTTTTTTCTCGTCTATCCCATCATCCATCGATGTGAAGTGTCGTTGGAAAGGTCGTTCAAAAATATTGTGGGTGTGTAAAAATCATTTTTCAATTCAGGGATGCGTTTTCGAAATATTAAGCTTTAAAGTTCTAATTTTTGCTAGTCATGTGTCCCCCCTCCCCCTACCAGCTAAATGGATGTAATTGGATTTGTGAAAAAAATCACAGCAGTAGTATATAAATTAAGTTAAAAGGAAAACTATCACAGCTAAGTAGGCTCTACAAGTTAACGAGTAATAATCGACCAACTTAAATTTGCAGTTTGAAAAACATGTTCTCCCTTACATTCCGCATGGCAGAACATGTTTTTCAACTACAATGTTAAGTTTGTTTTTAGATAAATTCATCCCAACTACGGAAGCTTTTATTTTACGTGGTCCAATACGCACTTGGCCGGTTTTTTACTCCTGTTAGACTATACCATGAGTAGAGTGCCTATGTCCTTAGATAAGTCTATAACAAATGATAAAAAAAGAAAGAAAAAAGTTCCTATATATTCTGAAATGAAGATTACTTACAGACAAGTAGTGCATTATTTGTAACTTTAGACACCGTCTGTCCGATGGAACCCTCTGTGAATTGCACGCGCAGTTGACCGGTTTCTATATCAATACCCACGGGCGTGTTGCCTAGTGATATAGGATCTTATTCTTTTATGAGATTTATTTACCTACTCAATGTATTGCCTACCTACTAAGTTAGTGTCCACATTTTTTAAAATGAATTTCCTTCTTTCTATTTATAAAGTTTCATTAAATCTCCAGTCTGTAGAATAGATTGATGTAAAGACTGATTCTACCTTAACGCACAAATCACAGCTTTTTATTAAATAAAATCACCTAAGCTGACGCTAGGTAGGTACCTACTGAAAAATAAAGTGCTATTAACTACCCCTACACAAAAAGGGAACGTACAGCCTCCTTGAACTATATAAGAAAAGTCTAAAGCATTTTCCCCCTATTAAATCTTGTTTATGTATTTCATTTACTGACGAGCTCATATTTCTATGAATGCAGCCTGTCGGCAATATGCACCTGGAATACTTATGTAAACTTAGGTACGCAACGGTGAAAGCTGCCCAGTCTAGCGTCTAGCGGAGCCCGAAGCAGCCCTTGACGCTTTGATTATGACTTGCCTCATTAAACGACTTTGTGTAAGCTATGACCTGCCTTAACATCATTATTTCAGTGTTTTACAACTTTGAAAATAATGTACCCAATAATACCAGTATAAATACAATTTTAGAGTAGGTGGTATTACGTAGGTTCCAACTGCGCACTTGTAAAACAAGTTATTTATGTAGTTAAAATATTGGGGTAGGTAGTGACAATGGTCTTTGAACGCATTTAAATGGTTTTGTGCGAAGATATACCCGACAACCAGGTTCTTACGATTAAATAGATAAAGATCTTGATTGAAAAGATAACGACGAAGCATGGTCGTGCTCAATCAAGGCTATCGTTGAATCTTAAATCATCAACATTGTTTTAGTTTTCGCCCCCTGGCTGGAGGCTTTGAGTGTAGTAGCTTAAGGCAGCCGCAGGAAAGCCCGGTTAAGTAGTCATGACCTCAGAGGTCAACTACGAGATGCCCTAGACAAAAAAAAAAATTGGTTTTCGCAAGTCCTGCGTATCAAGAAACGTTTTATTTAAATGTTGCTAAGAAAAAATCAGTTTCATTTTGAAGATTTCTAACAAACAACATTAGTCTTTGTTATTACTTAGCGAAATACTTAAAATTATTATACAATATGATTAAAAATTGTTTATATATTACGAGTTTGATTACGAGAGTTGGAATCACAATAAATTGGATTTTTTGGGAAAACTTAACTAGCAATATTATTAATATCGTCGTACAAGTGTAAACTAGTAACACTGAGTTTTTCAGTCACTCAGAAATGGGGCTGCTGTCAATTTATTTCAAACCCAATTTTTTGGGTTTATTGAAATGTTTAAACAAATTAAATTGGTTTATTGTGTTCTTTAGTTTAATCAACTTATCAGTATGCATTTACGAGGACCAGATAGGAAAATTCGACTGGTAAGTGTATATTTTAGGTTATAGTGTTTCTATGTCATTGTAGGCTCGTAGTTGACTGAATTTTTAATGAAATTATGATTTTCAGGCGTCAAACATACGTGGGAAGGATCAAGTTCTCCCAATTTGATACCGTATCTACTGCCAAGAAGATAATTGTCGCCACCGAGGAGAATGTTTTAGCTGCACTGAATTTGAAGACTGGTAAATGGATTTTATTGAGTGTATCCGTTTTAAATGTAGGAAGCCGGCGTTGCTACGATAATCTGCTTACACTCTTCACATTAACATACATAATATGAGAATTAAATCAAATTTCTACTTATTTTACTTTACTGAAGTTTGGTGCAAGAAATGAAGTTATTTTTCTTTAAAAAGAAAACAGTATCATCATAAGTTGCACAGTCATTTTGTTTTTTTTAGCATAACCTTATTATAATTCAATTTATAGCCTTAAATTAATTATGCATCCTCTCATGTTTAATAAGAATAATTTTTTTAATATTATTAATTGATTATACAGATTGCAAATCTATAAAATATGCCTACTACACAAATTTATCGCTCACTTCTCCTGATTTCATAAACAAATATGAACAATAGCATCATTATACTTGCTTGTCATTGTGTTTTATTTATTTCTAAGAACACTTATGTATGTCAGATGATGCTCAGAAGATACTCTATAAATTATAATGAATTACTGCTTTTAAACATGAATATTTTAAATACTGCTTGAATGTTCCAAAGTTGTACTTTGTAATATTATTCATTCTGCAGATTAAAAGATTTTCCTCAATGTTATTTATTATAGGTAAATGCTCAAGAGAGACAATATTGATTGCATACTTAATTCAGCTCCACATTATCATTTTCCTTATTGCTTACCTTTATTATTATTTTTCTGTTTATGCCCGTTCACTGACATACAGACAGACAGTCATAAGTCTTTTTAGCTAGCAAAACTGTTTTCAGAAGACTAGAAATTCTACAAAAAAAAAAAAAAAAAAACATTATTTCAAGAGAATTCAGACATTTGTTTTGTTGTTTCCTTGATGAGTAAATTGCAGAAGGTAAAAAAATCCCTTCCATTTCAATTTCAAAGGAAATGATCTTATGGCCTCTTTTATGGCCCCTTGTTTTGCTCAAGTTTGTCACATAAACCATTATTTAATGTTACCCAGGCCAAGTGGTATGGCGTCACGTGTTCGAGAGTGCTTCAACAGGCAACATTCAGCTTCTGGCTATAACCGACAAGGTAGTGACAGTGTCTGGATCCAACCCTTACTTGGTACGAGGATGGGAGTCCACTACAGGTATGTTCTTGTAATTGACACAAATGAGTTATCAGGTTGACAGGTCCTTTGTATGCAAATGTACAAAAATTACTCTAAAAAAGAGATTTTTAGAGATTCAAAAGGAAAATTGCATTTATTTAAGTGTAATTACAGCAAAGCAAAAAGGAGGGTTATGATTTTGACCCATATGTATGTTCATCTGTTCCCTCTTAACTTCTAAACTCCTTATCATAATTTGACAAATGAGGTATTGTTGGAAGCGACTTGATCATACGCTGGTTATAGGCTATGTGAAAATACATTAAATTGAATATGGGACCCTCTAGAGGACATAAAGTAATGAACAAAAAGAAAAATGACTCCATATTGGGTATTAAATTTCAAATATATATAACTCTTCTGTATGTGTGTTTGCTAGACAGATTTGGATGAAATTTTGTGTGTATTGAACACATTGAAATGAGTGAGTCCCTGGATGGTTTGATAATATAATTGAACCCGTAAGGTGGCGCTGTTCGGTTAGGACAATGTCTGCCAGGTCCGCTAGTATATATTACTTATAACCCAAAATAATTTAAATAAAATAAAAGTTATAAAAACTAAAACCCAACTACGACAAAAAAGTCATTTAGAAAGGTATAAACAAGACATCACAGATAGAAAAATTAAAGAGTCCCATGTTATCTGTTTGATGTGTTCTGTTCTAACATGTGTGAGTCCCAGATTTTTAATTTGTCTTGCTCACACTTTACAGGTGTACTCCAATGGGAATGGTCATTAACACTTGAGAATGATGAGCAAGCAGACTTCTCAGAATGGTGGGTGCAGAACGACTTGTTAATTCATATGCTGCCCGTGTTCGGCTCACACATCGAGGTCAGCATGTACAACCTCGCTACTGGACAGAACAGGGGATCTACGGCTAAGTTACCTGCGCTGTGGGCTAAAGATGGGTAAGAAGAGTTCAAGTAGTTTAATGGTGTTGTCGGGAAGTGGAAAAGGGATTTAAAAAATCAATTCGCGCGAAACCGAAAATTGCTGGAATTGTGCGCGGATAGTTCGTGTAATTTAAGTTAAACGGTTCACAATAGTTGAAAGAATTTCTGTTACTTTTTACCAAACAAAACCTATGTACGAACAATTTTATTTTTTTTTTTTCTCGGCTGAAACAAAATCAGGCCAATTTCGATTTCGTTTTCGGTCAGTCTCTAGTTAGTTAGTACTAACTTTCAACAACAGTTTATTGACTCGTAAGTTGGTTCACTAGTTGTCGTCAAGAGGCTAACTCATTGCCAGTGAAATATTCATACTTCTAATTTATGCTTACATAGAGATAATAATGATAATGAGATGAAATGCAGATGTTATTTGTCTGATAAAATGACATTGACCCTGTTCTCCTCTTGTTAGAATCTTACAGGGCTCGAAAACGTTATTTAAAAAACGTTTCTAACAGTAACTGTTCTTGGTCTTCTTTTTACAACATTTTGTTCGGAACGAAAACGAAATGAGAACGTTTTCAAAAACCGGTTAATGCGCAGGACGTAACCGCGCACGGTGCGTGCGCCGACAAGCATGAACTTGTTTAGTTAAATTGTACCTTATCTTCATTTCTTTACGTCATTGATTCCAACGCGCTTGCCACTTACGTATTGATTCCAACGCGCTTGCCACTTACGTATTGATTAGGGTTGTGTTACGAGTTTCCTATCGATCAACCCAAAAATGAATGAATGAATGAATGAAATGCACCTACCCCAGCGTGGTTTAACCAGACTCGATAAATCGAATGAACCCCGAGATTTGCACTAGCCCCTGAAGCATCATGCTTTATGGGGCTACAGAAGCCATTGCATATCAAGGAGTAGACCGGGGGGCGCGGTAATGGTAGGGAAGACCGTGCCTTTTGGGATAAGGAAGGATTTGCGAGCCGTACCGGATATGCATCCTTGAGTAGGCAATGGAATAGTGGAGAGACGGGTGATATTTATCTATGGATGGGCATCTTTTTACGAAAGCGCGGCTCCGCTAGGTTGGTTCGGGTTCAGGTCCAGCTTCACTGGTGCATCTCTGCTGTTGTGCTCTTTGCTGTTTCCAATGTCTTCGTCTAAGTTTCTCGCTGCTATCCGTTTCAGGTTTCTTGTAAATCTCGCTAGCAGTCTTCTTTATCTTATCTCGATCTTCAACCATCTAAAAATGATTTCCTTGTCGAATTCATGTCCTGTTTTAGGTTGTCATTTCATGTGTAAATAGGTCGGCCGACTTTCTTGGATTTAGTTTTGTACTGCATGTAACGGGTGTGGTTTGCGGCGCCTGTGAACATGTGCGAGATAGCACATCCTGTGATTCTTGATGCGTTTTTTTACGGTTTTTCCGTCGAATATTTTATGCGTTTTCTTTTGTCTTGGTTTATTCCTAGCGTGGTTAATCAAGTCTCTCATAATAACTCTCTCCGCCAGGATGGTCCAAGTCCAGCTTCACCGGTGAATCTTTTGGTGGAGTTAAACTTCTTCCTCGACTCTTTTCTTCTTAGTCCTGATGAGTTGTCCGCAGCAGTGTCCAGGACGCGATCGGCCCACTCCTCGTAGTTTGAACAAACCCTTGAACTCTAAAATGATTTTGAAACACTGAACGCGCAACGAAAATATTAATCTATGGATGGGCATTTTTCTCAACTCTTTTCTATGTCACTGCTATTTTGTGTTACACGTTGCTGTTTCCATTGTCTTCGTCTGGCTTCTATCCGTTTCAGGTTTCTGTAAATCCTGCTAGGAGCCTTCTTACTCTTATCTCAGTCTTCAGCCGTCTTCAACTTCACAAATAATTAAATATGTAAACTTAACAAAACAACTTCACAGAAATAACTTAACCACCCAAATAAACACATAAACTACACTTTGCTTCGAAGATATAGGGATCAAAATCCAATGTCAGAGTCAAGAGCAACAGAATCTAAAAAAATGATTTTTTGTTCAAAAACTACCTGCGAGCCTTGTCTCAAAAAACCCAAATATTATTTTACACTGCACTGCACATAATCACACATGTAATATACTTATATTTTAAAGTTAGTCGAATAAATTATCAAAACAGCATTTACGATGTATGGATTTATAATGAGATCCACTCATGAATAAAATAAAGATTTTGCAGAGGGAAGCGCGCCCTGAAATGTATGGAAAGGTGGCGTGTTCTACGACGTCCAACGACCGAATCCGATAACTACCAGTCATATTTGTTTTAAATTAACTCGAGTATATCCCCTTTTCAAGGAATGCATCTGACCATCACCCTATAGAGTAAATAATAAATAAAAATATTAAATGATAAAAACAAAGTATGTCGTATTTAACACCATCTACAGTTACGCTTTCATTGTCATATTATACAGCGCATTTATTGAGATACCCCGTTATGGCATTCCGTAGTTTTCACAAATAGTGAGTATCATAAAAGTTAAATAACCAATTACTGTGCTCCCTAAAGGCCGGCGCGGACACACATCTGGGGCAGAAAAGGGGCTGTAGATGCAGATGTGGTCAGCGAGTGCACGGAATTCCGTTTTCAAGTTGTTAAAAGGCGCGCCCCGGGGTCGTAAAAACACTACAAAACATGGCTCCGTTTTCCAAAAACGTTTTTGGAACACTATAAACAGCACAAAATATTAATATAATTGTCACACACGTATTATATCTTAAGTTGGGTACCTATATTATTTAGCCCATAAAACCAATGAAACCTGTAGGGACAAAGTAAAGTAGTGACTTAAAGTGACGAAACTAAGGCGGTCTTGGAGAAGTTTTATGAGAAAATAGTTTTGTGCGAAATCTAAAGCGATAATGCTATTTTGTTAACATTAACTTAGAAAATAAGAGTTGAATGTGCGCTTGGCATCAGGCGCTCGGTACTTCACCACTGCAAATGCACGCTCGCGATGTTGACCCTTAATCTATCAAATAAAATACCGATTTGGCAGAGCAACGCCCTGAAATATATGGAAAGATTTCACCAGATCAGCTTGGATTCCTTGTATGCTCTGGAACGCTTGCCTGAGATCAGGAACGCACTTAGGTAGACACCTCACTTTAGCACAATTTTTTTGTATTTATTTATTTATTTAATGTATTTATTTGGCGACTAGTAAGGTCACAGCATTATCAAAATAAAAATATAAAACACCAGTATCAACGCACTGTTCGAATTCGCCAAGCAACGCGATCTTGCCACATGTGCAAAGCACGCTGCCCCAAGCGTTTCATAAAAGATTTTTTCTTTTACATAAAAAAGTTTTTTTTTCGGAGCCCGCTCCCGAAACGACCGTGCTGTTCGACGACTAGTGACCGAAATCCTAATAATTCCTATCGATCAACCCAAAAATGGCCAAAATCGGTTAAAAACTTTTTATTTTAAAAGGACGATTTAAATTTTGTTCTTCTTCGAAAACGTTTTAATACCGTTCAAACGTTACCGAAACAAATCGTTCCTTAGGTATTTAAGACAAAACCGTTTCGAAAAATATACCGTTATCCGAGCCCATCCGTTAAGCTAATTCAGAAATATCTTTCTCTTGGTCAGTGGTAATCAAATAGAAACTGTATACTCAATCTATACATATTATAAACTAGCTGCGGCCCGCGGTTCGCCCGCGAGGACCCTAATTTTTTTTCTGTTATAAAAGAAGCCTAAGTTACTCCTTATAATATCAGCTATCTGCCAATCAAAGTCCCGTCAAAATCGGTCCAGCCGTTTCGGAGTTTAGCCGAAATATACAGACAGACAGAGAGACAAAAATGAATAAAATAAAAGTTTAACATAAACTGGTTTCCGCCAGCGGCTTCGCCCGCGTGATATCTTTATAAATGATAGTCTATGTTACTCAGTGATAACATAGCATTCTAATGGTTTTTTTTTTAAATCGATCCCATTGTTTTTGACTTTATTCATTACAAACATACAAAAAATCAAATCTTTTCTCTTTATAATATTAGTTTGGATACCGTATATAATATCATAAGGATTTAGTAAAAAGCTGTTATCA
This sequence comes from Xanthia icteritia, assembly GCA_949128155.2. Lineage (NCBI taxonomy): Eukaryota > Metazoa > Arthropoda > Insecta > Lepidoptera > Noctuidae > Xanthia > Xanthia icteritia. Next base: position 3,902,582 of record OX421942.2, on the reverse strand, counting down.
GCATACTCCATAATTTTGACATTACAAACGTAATTGTATGTATGTATAATGTAGATTAAAGTCGCTTGTCGCGTCTATTAAAGTCGCTTGTCGCGTCTATACGGTTTGATTTTCCAAACCACACAATAGATTTTGATTCAGTTTTCACTAAAATTTAGAGCATTTATTCTGAACGGTTTATGTTTATAATAAATTAATATTTTACTCAGATAAAAACACAGAAATCTCGATATTTTGATATATCGTCATTGCACCCGTGCGAAGTGGCGGGTCGCTAGTTATTGATAAAGATTAAAAAAAACACCTTTGCAGTAAGTGCAATGCTGAATCTGTTTCTAACATTTCAGATGCATAATAACACCACCATACTACACCTGCATATCTGGCGCGAGGGGCAGTGAACAGCTGATCTCGTTGGACGTTACTTCGCACGCTGTCCAGCTGATAACCCGACCACTTTCCGAATACGTCAACCTGAACACTTATGACGGAGGCCTGCGGCCTGTTGACGGCAGCAGTGTTATACCAGCGTTCACTGTGGATGACAAGCAGATTATTATGATAAAGAATAATCAGTTTGAACTGCTGAAGACTAATGTTGCTGATGCGTCGGGAAGCGTGGCGTTGATAGATATCGCGAATGGTCCGGTTGTGTTGCAGGCTTGGATGGAAGATAATCAAGTAATTTAGTTTTGATAATTCTTTTGTTAGATATTTTATGAAAACTGATCTTGACTAAGGACCTCAGAATTAAAAAAAAAATATCTGAATGTTTAGAATAGACTCAAACGTAAATGAGGCAAAAGGAGTTTGTATGGATCGTAGCAGGTGGCGTTCTGTAGTTTCTTCCTACCCCCATGAAAGGAAGGCTTGAGTTTATGTATGTAAAATAGGCTCAAAAGGATTTAGGTAAAACATCATATACTCAAATAGGGATTTAGGTAAAAAATAACATTTACTCAAATAGGGCTGAAAGTCATCACTTTTCGAAGGTCAAAATTTACAAAAGGCAGTCCCCAAAACACTCAAAACTAATTCAACTAGTGTAGAAGGGGTGAATGGCTAGGAATAAGACGAACCGCAATAAACTATCCAGTTAAATTGAGCACAACTGTATTTTTTTGCCTTAAAATCTTGCTCAATAATTTAATTAGCGACACTGACAACTTTAAATATCTCTCTTCCATGTTTTCCACGACCAACATGATAGAAAACACAAAAGTTAACCAACTTTCTTCCACTCCCCCAGGGCTTCACAATGACAGCACACAGCGTATCCACAGGCGCTGAATTGCCAGAGCTACGCGTATCAGACCGCAATCTAAAGCTACCTGACCCTGAGGTGTCTTCAGCCGTCTGCACCAAGTCCAACAGGGAACAGCTCATATGCAGGATATTGTTCAGCGGTGGTGATGACTCTGTACATCTTATGCAGCAAGGAGGTGTGTTGAAATGGGGTCTAATATAAAATGGGGAAATACGTGTGCTTCTCACATTTATGATTTAAAACAAAAACAAAATGTTTGCAGCAGCCATCTTGGTTTTAAATTTTGACCTCACTGTCGACTTTAGCACCCTCGAAAACTATGAAAACGACACCAATGACAAAAAATGTGCAAAGGATCGCAGCCGCCATCTTGGATTTGAATTTTGACCAAATTTACACCTCTCTCTCTATGTGAATTAGAAGAAGACGGTCACAAATATGAACGCTTTTCATTTCATTTCATAGAAGCGTAACTGGGCGTACAATACGCTTCCGAGGTAATAGCGTGATTTTTACCGCGCTCGGAGTGGGAGTTCCGTTTCGAAGTATGCAGCATAATATTGGTTCTTCTATGCTACAAGAGTTTTAAAAGTAACAATGGTTTATGAGTTGAATATTGTAGGCCTCTATCTCTTCCAAATTCTATATAATCTGGATCTGGATAATTGGTAAAATCTTTGCAAGACTAACTAAGTTGAAGAGTTACCTCGCCATAATTCCATTGAAGTTGGGCATTAATCAATTAACCTCTAAAACTATAAGGCTTCATATTTCTTTACCAGGTCGTGTTTTATGGTCTCGTGAAGAGGCGTTAGCGAACGTCGTGGCTGTAGAGTTCGTGGAACTGCCAGTATCAGACTTGGACGCCGCCATCGAGTCAGAGTTCGATCAGAAAGAAGGTAACGTACTGTGATTTTTATACAAAGGCTATTTATTTACATTATTTGCTGTACTTATAAGGCTTAAGTGCAAAGGTTAGGTATGATATGATATTTCGTCTCTGTGATCTCTTGAATTACCTAGACATTCAGAAATGTATGAGCAGCCTTATATGTGTGATATTAAGTAAACGATGATCGATATGCCAAGTAACTTGGTTGTGGAGATTAGTTAAGCAGTCGCTCCAAGTAAAATACTGGTATTCAGCTGCATTTGGTTAGACTGGAAGCCGACCCCAACATAGTTGGGAAAAGGCTAGGCCCATGTCTGAAAATAATGTATTCTTTACTGCATTTCTGAAACATTATAAATTGTGCCTCTAAATAACTTTTACTTCTTATCTAAGTTCTAACCACTTATTGTATTGTATAATATTATGTATTTATTTATATCTATCTTGTTTTATAGCTGCCAAGATGTATAGTAAGTACTGTAGACGTGTGGCTGTGTGATGTTTAGAAACCTTGAGTTAATCCTTTGCTACCAGTACGGTGACAAAATTATTTTAAAAGTGGTTTTAAATATCTTATGAAGTTTTTAGGTTTGCCGCATATTTTTCACTATATAATTTGACCGAGACTGCTATACCGCGCCTTAGGTATGTGCGGACGGGGGTGGGGGGGCAGTGTAGGCCGCTTATTCGTCAACGCTGCCCCCCGCCTAGCCGCGCATTCCTAAGACGCGGTACAGTGGTCTCGGTCAAACTATATCGCATGAGTAGTTGCTCGTGCTTTTCATTGATTGCTGAAGCGACCAACCGATTGTCGCTAGAATTTTGGTCGCATGATCGTCTCGTTACTCGTTGTGCTATCCTGGCACTTGGCGAATGCATGCATTTCTCTCCCACTCTCTGTTGGAAACCAGCTGATAAAGCTACAAAATAAATAGTATAAAATATAAGTATAGTGGTCGATGTGCGGCCATGAAAAGGGTGGGCCTTGAGTTCAAGAGCTGGCAGTAAAATCAGGATCAAGTATTGAACTGTTAAACTGTTAAAAAATATTAGATTCTTATCCAAACATACTTTAAGAAGATTGAGAATGTGTTTATCTGCACGCTAAGCATGGCCACAATAGAAACAGGTTTTGTTGACGGAAGAATAGACAAAGTGACAGATAAATAATTTCAATCTGTCATTTTGTCTATTATTCCGTCTACAAAACCCGTAGAAAATCCGTTTCTAAGGTTTTCATGCTACGCGTCCTGTAGTATAGTAACCCATATAAAAAACCTGGCAAGATTCATGCATGAACAACAAAAAACTTTTTGCTATTTTTATCAGCCTATTTGTCCTTCCAAATCTCTCTGTTTTGTGCGATTTCTGGCCATGTGCTACTTAGATATAAGAATTTTTATGAAGCTATTTTATAGTGCAAGTTAATAGGTGTGCAGTGCAATGAAAAATATAATAGAAAGATCTATAAAAGCTGATTTATAGAAATATTAATCTATAGTGATATTATTTTATTAGTGGCTTATCGCTATTGGTATATATTTTTCTATTGGAATGGAATGTGAAGCGCTCATTTTCATCGGTGAATACAAAAATAACAACGCCATGGTTTTTCCTCACATTAACTTGATGCATGTGTAGTAATTATTACTTCCGTACCTATTACGACGGTTTAATACTTTTTATTTGATTAATAAAGCATAGAAGAATCTATATGTTCTAAACTTAAAATTTACAAGTACAAGCTATCATTAAAACCAATGATTTTGACCTCTGCCCTATCCGTTTGGGGATTACAAGCGTGGTATTATGTTTTTCACGCTCCCAGCTTCTAAACACAATACATAGCAGTATTCAACATTCGTTCCATCACTCCAATTCTCCGTACAGGTTCGATCTGGGCCGCGTTCTCCCGGCGCCTGCAAACGCAGTTCCAGCAGCTGCAGACGTTGATACACAGCATCCAGAGGGGCGAAGGTCAAGAGGAAGACGCGCCCTCTGCCCTCGTGCGCGACTACTTCGGACTCCACAAGATTATTGTGCTTGTTACCGATGTGGGCAAGGTCAGTGGAAGTTTACGACAGATTGGCGGCTGTATTTTATTTGCTACATTTTGACATTCATTCGAATCTTAAAGATTTAGGGATTAATCCAACAGTTGGGTCAATTACTCAAGGACCGTCGTGGGCGTCTTCAATGTAATGATGAAAATCATCATTAACAGTAAGAGGGAATTTCAATAGGGCATTTTTTTTTCACATCCTTTCTTTAACTAGGTGTAGCCCGTAGGACGCATTACAACTACTTAAACGCCTACTTATAGCAAAAGAGAGAAAACAGATGAATGGAATGAAATCGATAGCAAGATCATTATGCAATTTAAAAAATATGGTAATATGTATCTGTTTTTTGAAGTTTTTAGGTATTTGTTTGACAATTTATTATTATTCCTTTGTGGTCATTTATAATAAATATAGTTTACATATTTTTTTTTTTTTTTTATAAATATTTGTAGCCCATCGGCATCAGGAACAAGGTCCAAGCTGCCGGTGGTTAGGGCTCTAGGTAGTGGAACCTCCTCACTATGTGTTCCTTGACCCAACCGCGCAATGAGATCCTCCTGCGGCGTTGTTCGAGGCTCTTCGCTATAAGGCCATTAACCGTAACGTTATATATCTTCTAGATTTTCGGCATGGACAATCTGTCAGGCGCCATATTGTGGCAGTACTACGAAGCTGACTTGGACACGGAGGGCGTGGTAGTGTTCACAAGGAGGACCGCCAGGTATCCGCCTAACGACGCGTACCTTACTGTGGTCGGTAAACATGAGGTAAGAATAAATATCGGTCGCCATCATGGAAACTGGAGAAACGCAGAGCTCTCCACATCTTTGTAATGTAATACTTGGTCAGCTGGCCAAACATGGATTGAATCATTTAGCTTCTGATCGTTAGGTTACCAAACATATCAGAAAGCTGCATGATTTGACTGTAGGAAGACGCCTTACTGAACTATCCATCTTTATACAGGGTAATAAGAGTAGAGAGTCCCGTGCATCAATAAAGGGGAGATTCTAAACATAATTCTGAACAACATTCCAAATGAATGACATATCCGATTCGTCATAAAAAAAAATCAGACAATCCAAGAAGCTACGTTTGTAAACTTCAATAGGTACAACAAATTGGCAGAATGTATACTTATTTTCCGCCTTTTAGTGACCACCCAATTGTTTTACCCAGGGAACAGGCAACGGCCTAATCATCAGCCTGAACCCGATAACTGGTTCGTTGATTGGCGAGCGCCTTCTGAAACTGGACGTGCAACTTCTACAATGCACGTTGTTGTATCGCCCAGACAACGAGAAGCTACATGCTCTTATATTGCTCGACAAGGAGGAAAATGTCCAGGTAATACTTCATTATTCATCATCACCAACAGCCAAAAGACGTCCACTACAGGACTTTCAATCCATTCAAAGTTAGAGAGCCTCAAAATTACATCTGCTTACGAATTTTTAGGCTGGTTGTAATAATCCCATTGATCAAGGCTCGATTGCTTGAGTTGGGCACCCATCTCCCAGTAATGGAGAAACTGATCTGAATGATTGTACATATCTAAAATAGTATGGTTTTTAATTTGCGTCTATTTCAGTTACCGGCTCAATTAGGGTAATTTTTACATCAGCTTTGATTTATACATCCCTATATCTAATAGAAACACTGATTTCATAAATACACTAAGGCCCACTTACAATGCAAGTCAAGCCGTTAAGAGAATGCGTTCCTGACACATGTCAGTTGGACAATTTCTAGTTGTAATAAGGATCAAATTCACAAAACACATATTCGTCAGTATGAAACTGACAGGTGTCTAGAACGCGTTCTCCAAACGGTCGGAATGTAAATGCGTTTAGCGTTAAACAATAATATAACACATCATTCTGACTCTGTCATCTTCAAACGATTGATAGAAACGAAGACATGTTTCAAATATAGCCATACAAGGTTATTTTAGTGCGTGACTTAAATCTGAACTAACGCCGCCATCTTGGTTTTTGAATACATTTCACAAAACAGGGTTTTGGGTGAGGGTTTTCTGAAATCACGTTCACTAGGTGGCAGCACTGAGACGTCAGGTCCGGGCCCCTATCAAGTGCCAAAGTGCCTCTTATTTTATTTAGTAGTGACTAAATGATGAACATTATCATATATTTTATATTCATTATCGAAATGGAAGATCTCTTGTTAAAGTGGCGTCAACTGGTGGCGTGAATTTTCATGAAAACATTCTTGCACGAATGTTTACCAACAGCGCCACCCGTACCTTGTACCAGTGTACTTTTGGCGGTAAACGTATTTATGTAACGGCAAGCGGGCCTAAGTACTGGGGCCGTATTATGACGTATTAATGCCACCATTATTCCAGTGTGAGTGAGAGACGGAGCTATACCTTTTGCGCAGTGGAATAATGATGGCATTAATACTTCATAATAAGGCCCCAGGACTAATTAAATACAATGTCACGCATTGCAGGTACTACCTCACTCAGCGGCGCCGCTCGTAGAGAACATGTTCATGTACGTAGCGGAGCGGAACACGGCGCGAGTGCAGGGGTACGCGCTTGTGTTCAATGGACAGGTAAGTCTACATCAGTAACAATATTACTTTTATTTTACACCTAAGTCTCAAGCTGGAATCGCAGTGGTAGCACGCGAAATTCAAATTTTCTTACGTTTTTTGCAATTTGCAGATCAGTGTCAGGTTTGTATCTTGAACTATCGGAACAGACAGCTGTGCTGCTGGGGAGTTTATTGCGCCACTTCTTCTTCCCAGCTAAAGCACTAGGAAGTGGTGAAGGGTGGGCGTTTTGGGGGACTGTCTTATGTAATTATGACTTTCGAAAAGTGCTGATTCTCAGCCTAGTTGAATGAATTGAATTTTGAATTTTGATAGAAATACGATTCGCGAGATAACAAATATTATTACAGAATTTTTAAAAACAAAAAAAAAAAAAAAAAAATATTAGAATCATAAATACATCTCTCTAAGTTAGATTTGGTCCATTGAATGCCTTTTTTTATGAAATCATAACATTTGAGAACAAATATAATGTAGAGACACGTAATACATATTTTTCAAAAAAGTAGGCAACATAGCCAATTCGAACATGCTTGAAGCTGACAAGCTCACTATGCTCCTGCAGACAGTAGAAGCAGTCCGCACGTGGCTGGTGCAGCTGGGCGGCTCGGCCGACGCGGGGCACCGCATAGTGCGCGCGCTAGGCAAGCCGATGGGCGAGCGCGTGCACTCGCCCGGCCGAGTGCTTCCCGACCGCTCCGTACTGTACAAGTACGTCAACCCCAACCTCGTGCTGTTCGTCACCGAGGGACCCGACCCGCTGCATAAAGGTATGTGTTTATAGTGATGAAGATGGTGGAATATCTGTAAACTATCATGTCTGCCTCATAATATTCGCGACAATTTTATTAGTCGAATTATTTACCCTTTAATCAAATTATCCATTCATCACAGTAAAGCGCATCGCTCATTATAACAGCACCGCTCGGACACGGCAAATAACTTGTCATTCAAGTTAGGATTTTAAATCAAATGTATTAAAGTTTATTTTACGTGTGACGGCTCGCGGACAGTGAGCGGCCGGCGTGCCGTCTACTATTCTGTATAGCCATCGTAAAATAGACTTTAATGCATTTTATTTAAAATCCTAACTTGAATGACAAGTTATTTGCCGTGTCGGAGCAGTGCTGTTATAATGAGCGATGTCCTTAAGCTTGATCTTCTTTTCTTCACAGCAATTTTTCCCTCTTTCACATCAGACCACATAAATATTTCATGTTACTTACAGACGTGGTAGTAGCGACCTGCTTGGACGCAGCATCGGGCGCCATAGTGGCCGCGCAGGCGCACAGGCGAGCTCGAGCGTTACCCCTCGCCGTGCACACGGAGCACTATCTGGCGTACCTCTACTACAATGATAAGCATCGCAGGACTGAGATCGGTAAGTTTTAATCAATATATCAGGGCTCGAAAACGTTATTAAAAATAACGTTTTTAAAACGTTTCTAATAGTTCTTTGTACAACCAGTACAACATTTTGTTTGGAACGAAAACGAAATGAGAAGAAAGTCAGTCAAATCATTTATTTCAAATAGGCCCTTATAAGGCATTTTTGAACGTAAAAATTTACAAAAAAATTGAAGTGATTCTAGTCGCCCCTTCCAAAATGTAGTTTTCGCATGGAGAAGAATGGGCAAGAAACTCCACCGTTACTCTTTTAAAATGTTTTACAATATTTTCAACAAGACCTCACATATCTCGAACATTTCCAAAAACCGGTTTATTCAGCAGGACGTAGCCGCGCATGGGGCTGCGCCGACAAGCATGAACGTGTTTAGTTAAATTGTACTTTATCTTCATTTCATTACATCATTGATTCCAACACAGAGCATGTAATTAAGAGGCGGAACTTAGAACATTCAGTTTTTGAGAATTTGTGACCGTCTTTAGCCAACCACATAAAAAAAAAACATAGCTACCAACATGAAAATTATAACAAACTTGACAACCATGTCCTTGAAGGGAAGAACTGTCATATAGGGATGCGCAACGTATAGAAATCAATAAACTTATCGATATCGATAAAATGCATTCTATGCAGATAATAGTGAGGCTCCAAACCTAATTTATTTTGATAAATCGGTAAAATAAAACAGATTTAAATGATTTCAGTATTTATTAATTTATATAAATGAGCAAGCAACATCGGTATCAGGGCAAAATGGCTTCGTTTTTTGTTTTTTAGCACCAACGTCACAATTCCTTTTAGCACATCTGACTCAAATTTTTCCAAGAGATTTGCACTGCGTCTTAGTGATGCCAGGCTGCATTTAGTTTTTTGCAATTGTTCCATCAACTGATTTTCCCTTTGTGTTAAATCTGTAAACATAATTAATTAAAATTATAAGCAACATTTTCGATTAGACTTGTAAACATTTCTCTGCATATAAAACGCAGGGATCTTTTCATTTGAAATGATTAATAGAGCACAATTAATTTGTGCTCTATTAATCATCTCAATCAATTTTGAGAATTTATTTATCTGTCTGTTTGTAACATCATCTCATGAAAAGCTTAATGGAGGATTATACTGAAACTACTTCACTTCTGTAGACGATTTCCCTATTTGTTAAAATACTTTCTTCTAAAGTGGTTAGCACATACATTTCGCTGCTCATGCAGTTTTTCTATTGGTAGATGCACTAGTTCTAAGTGACCAACTGCTTTTAGCCACTCTCGACAGCTGGAAGACACAAAATATCAAAGTTTACTCGCTTACTCGTATAACTGACTAAGTTTGACTGTGAATTTATTTAGTGTGATTTAAAGTTAAGAGATCCCCCAATTCACACTATCAGCATAACTAAATGGAATAGATTATTATACTTTGAATATGAAACTGAAAAAGATTTATTTCATATTCCCAGTATTTACATAATGGTGTCACAGGTAGATAATAATATAATATGAGTCTCTCTGACCCATATATCTATAAGTCAACCTAGTTAGACTAAATTAGATTACAATTAGACAAATATTACTGTAGGCACAATGTTTAAACCATTTCTTCAAGTTTCAATAATTAATCTTCATTGATGGCCCAGTCGTATTACAGAATTTGAATGATGCTTTAATTTCCTGATTGTAAATGAATAACATTGTTAGGTGAGCACAAGATCACATTAGCAATAAATATCGGTACTCACCGGTATGGATTCAGTGAAATCTTGGAAAAATGCAACATTTTTACAGTATGCCAGGCCTCCTTGATACCGCAAACTCCACATATTCTGTGACCCTTACCCATGATGGTTCACAAACTTGGAATCACCGCCAATTATTCTGATATGTTATATACCGAAATCATACAGAAAAAGGAAAAACAAACAGATAAATCACAACACAAACAATAATACTTGCGCGAAGGCAGACATGTTTGTGACCACTTCGTAATGTAATGTTGGTCATTATGTGATTATGTCATTTTGACGTGTGTTTCTGAATGTTGGCTAAAGAACGGTCACAAATCCCCGTAGACAGAGAATAGAGGTAGACAAGTCCTCAGCGTATGCAGTATGAGATAGCGATAGTTTGACATAAGTACATTACTACAGCTACGTGCAATTAATATTGCCATACTTAGACTTTTACCCCCATCGTGTGGGTAATCCTGGTACTTGAGTATTTTGTTTGTACGTCTACTACGAGTCATTCAATTAATTCTCATCAGACTTTCAGAGGGAGACGTAATTATAACTTTTTGATAAGTACTTAATAGCAAATAAAAACATTAGTTTCATGCATTTTTGTATGAAAAAGCAGATTTTTATTTCGATATTTCAGGTTAGTCTCATAGAAAAACTTTATAATCCAGTGCTGTAAGATTATTATTTAACAGTAGTGTGGCAAATAAAAACAGGATGCGCGTGAACAGAATGCGACCAGGGTGAACGTTAAGCGCGAAAACAAATGAGTTTTATTGTTATTTTATTACAATCTAAACTACGATATGAATTTATTTTCACTTCAAGATTTAAGTAGTATAGTTAGATAAATCATAATTAACACATTTATTTACGTGCTTTATCTCAGGCCCTGGAAGAATTCAGTTCGATTAATTTGATTAATTTTATAATATCAAAAAAGTCATCTCAAATAATGTTTACAATTTTATTTCCGTGTCACACGAAATCAAATCACAACAAATTTTTACGTATCAAAGTTAATTAAACGTGTAGAACAAATTGATATGTATAATAAATCTACTTTAACTGAATGAAAAGTGTGGGTATCGAACGTGGATTTAAGTGAGTACTATTTAATTTCTGTCCAATGCAACTAGCTTCAAAATGTCGTGAGCAGATTCGAGAGTGGCGACTTGGATGCCAGTTAACTCGGCCCGTACACTCAGTCCACTTATTTCTTAAAAGTTGGTCATTCGGAAAACTAAAAAAAAAGTAAACATTAAATACGTTCAGTGGTAAAAATTTATTAAGTGCTGGTATCCCCGTCTAGTTATTATCCGACTAATGACAAATGACACGAAGTAACATAGATAACAACCTAACATAAAATGCCTCACTGGTCGGTTAGTACAAAAAACAAGTTAGGATTTTATCATCTTTTTAGATGAAATTATCAATAAATTTTATTTAATATTGACACAAAATAGTCTTGAGTACAACAATTCTTTGATTTACTTGCTGTAATAGGTAAAAAATGCTACTTACCGATGAAAGGTTATGTTTAGTTGATTTCGTTCACTACGACTTTTACAGCCATATACACAGCAATTCACCATCACTACACACTAAATATTTCCTTTTGGGATATCAAAAAAGTCACAAATTACACAAAGTATGTGTTTCACAGTTTATAGCAACGAAAACGTTTTGGCACCACAATTTGTCTGCCATCAATGACTAGTGATGGCAAACAACAAAAAACCGATACGCAAATAGAGATAGAAAAATTATGCTATGTCCTGCTCACACATACATATTTTGACATATGTGTCATCTCACTTTCGCAATTATTGTTATTTTAAGAGCATGTCTATCTTTATTCTCTGTCTACGCAAATCCCATACAAAAAATATTTGTTCGGAGTTTCCCAGCACTGGATTCCAATGCGCTTGCCGTTTACGTATTGATTAGGGTTATGTTGCGAGTTTCCTATCGATCAACCAAAAAATGGTTAAAAACATTTTATTAACCGAGAACGATTCAAATTTTATTCTTCTTCAAAAACGTTTTAATAACGTTCCGTTAGAACGCAACCGAAAAAAATCGTTTCTTAGGTTTTTAAGATGAAAAATTTCGAAAATATACCGCTATCCGAGCCCTGCAATATAACAATACCAATTATATCAATTGAAATTGTTTATTGAATAGAATAGAATGCTCTCTAATATGTTCACTATTATAAATATAAATGTAGAATAATGTGTTGTTGTATGTGAAATATTTTATTCTTGGGTATATTTTTTTCTTTCCTTTCAAAGGTTGTCTGTAAGATAGACTAGGACTCTGGTGCGATAAGACCGCCCATTGTACACTAGTTTCAATATGTTTATTCTTTGTTTTATACGGTGTATCTTCTTCTTTTCGTGTGGTTAATGACTATCCTGGTGTCAGAGTTTTAAAATCGCTCATGGGCATCTGACTCGACTTCACATGCTGTCGATAAATATCTCTCAGGCATGCTGCCGGTTGCCTCAGGATGTTTTCCTTCACCGTTTTCGAAGCAAGTGATACTTATACAATACTCACATGATTCCGAAAAGACAGAGGCCTTGGAGTAAGGCCTTTTTTTTTTGGGTGGGAAATTATCAAATAACTTCTCCCGCTCTGGGTGGAGCAGAAGGGCGTGTCAGACTCTTACTGACTAAAACCCACCCGTGTTCCTTCAGTTGCCTGTACGTTGCCAGGGGCCACGGTATCCCTTTCGGACTTTCCCGTAACCCCGGCAGGCATCGATCTTATCGAACCCCTGCACTTGCTGACATCTCTTTGAGGCGCGCGTGGAACACAACGCGCCGTCGACCCGGGCCTGGTCCTTATCGGCCGGCGAGCTACCCATTGCTCACCGTCCGCAGGCCCGCGCCTACGGTGGCCGGGAATCGGCCTGCGATTTCCGACGCCCAGGGCGTCTCCTGCGGCTAGTGGCGTGAAGGCGCGAAATTTGCCTCTCCCTCACGTGTTCTGCCTCCTCCTTCGCGAGAATTACTGCTTCGCAGAAGAAGGTGACTTGGAGTAAGACCTTGGGTTCGAACTTGAGACCTATGAGTTGGCAGTGGTATAATAAAGTGTTTAGTAAATAATATGTTGTGTATTTTTAGGGTTATAAGACCGAGAGAAGTCTATTCTTGTCTCGATTTTCTAAATGCTTATCTAATTTATTCTGTCGTTAAATCTAATGTTAAGTTGTACGTTGTTAAGTGATCTTCATGTATATGTATTTTAACACTTTTTATTTCCCCCGCAGCTACTCTAGAGCTATACGAAGGCAAGTCCCGCTGGCTGGCGGCCGGCGCCGCCTTCAGCTCGCTGTCGTCGGAGCGCGCGCCCGGCGTGGAGCGCCTCGCCTTCGTGCTCAGCGCCGCGCCCGCCGCCGCCGCCGCCACCGTGACGGAGCGCTCGCTCACCGACAAGCACGTGCTGCGTGAGTACAGGCCGCGCGCGACTACACGCACGCGGGAATTAAGTCGACCGTACCCTGGCTTCACAGGGCCTAGCACCACCTCTTACTGCAGTATTATTATAATGTTACTTAAGTAGGCGAAAGAGATGGAGCTATACGTCCTGTAGAGCTTCATCTCTTTCCACCACTGAAGTAATATTAAAATAATACTGCTTTAAGAGTTGGTGGTAGGCCCCGAGCATGGAATCGCTGCGGCAGTGTCTAGAGACATTAATGCTAATACCTAATATTCATTCCCGCACAATAAGCTCTGAGTGCTAATTCAGCTGTCACAGGCATTGTCAGAATTGTCATGGGCCGTCAGTTCTATAAACGACGACGCCCACTGACCCGCTGGGTTTGTGCAGAAAGTGTTGACAATAACGTCTCTTGCAGCGGCCGCTGAGGTGTCTCTGTGTAATGTGCGTTTTATTTGTCCCGAATAAACTATATTTTTTCTTTCTTTCTGTGTCTTAGACTGAATGATGTTTAGTATTAATAACTCCACCTACCCTAATGAACCTGTTTGCTTTTCGGCAGTGGCGTTGACATCAGGCGCAGTCGTAGAAGTACCGTGGGTGTACCTCGAAGCCCGTCGCGGCGGCATCACAGAGGAAGGCGTGGTACTGCCGGCGTACGCGCCCGAGTTGCCGCTGGGAGGCGACGCGAGGCTCAACTACAACCGCACGCTCGCCAGACCCACGCAGATACACGCCGCACCCGCGGGCCTGGAGTCTACCAGTCTTGTTCTTACCACTGGATTAGGTAAGGACTTCAGCTGCCAAATTATTACTACATATTAAGACGATGATTATTTATGATGTCGGAAAAAAATCATGCCGACTGGGAGCTTTACTGGCGCGTTACGGTAAGTAGTCCGTTTCCGTGGCCGCCGGCAAAAGCTAGTGTCATATAATAATAATATTCTAAAATATTATCATCTTTTCACAGACCTATTCTACACTCGGGTGGCGCCATCAAAAACCTTCGATCTTCTGAAGGATGACTTCGACTACTACCTTATCACCATAGTACTGGCCGGCCTCATCGTCGCCACATACAGTACCAAATACTTCGCCTCCCGGAAAATGCTCAAACAAGCGTGGAAGTGATGCAAGTACGTCGTCTAGGGTACTTTAGAAGGGAATTTGGACTGTGTTCTCTTGGTAATAAAGTTCATACTTGTTTAGCGCGCTCGCTATGAGAAGTATTTGCCTGCCGCCTAAATAGGGCAACAATTTAGAATAATAATTTAATACTGATTTCGCAAGTAATAGCCGTAATGTAGCAGATAATTAAAAGTGTTCTAAAACGAAGTAAAGCTAAATATCAAAGATTGACACATGTAATATTAATGTAAGAAATAAGCTGTTGAAATTATTCATAAAATATTTATCGTCAAATTCTACATAATGTTACTTGCCTAAATTCGATCTATATGCCATAACCTCAACTTTTCATATCAAACTTGAATACTATTCGTCTCGTTAAAGGTGCCATCAGTCATCGGTTTACATCGAAGAAAAAGTTTTGATCTTTCGTCTTGTTCTACCCAATTCATTCTTCAGTCGATTTGATTTCTGGTTATAGGGGGGATGCATTATTTGAACCTTAACAAACTAATAATTTTAGCGTTAAGTATTAAGTTAGGGAGGGTAGGAGTTAGGGGGTAGTTTATATTCATCATTCATAGTTTATTCGAGAAAACCTAATGCGACTTTTATATTACGTTTACGTTACGTTACTAAATCTTGTAAAATTATAATTACAATTATAATCTAAATATTTCAATCGGAAATAATATTCCACTGCCATATTTTCCGACACAGTCCAAATTCCTTTATTTTAATGGACTTTTAAATAAATAAATAAAATATAATAGTTTCGTGATCGTGCATAGTGAGTGTTTACATTAAGTTAATGAAAACATACACATAATATATTTCAAGCATTCGCTCCGTTGTAGAAGTTTGCATGGAAATACATCATAAATTTATAACCTATTGACCGCTTGGTTTTATATTAATTGCCGTGCCCCCAGCGCCCAGACAAATAAATACCTACGACGAATAGGATCGTGCAATGTAATTAAAAACAAAAAACTAACAGGTTCTCAGTCGTATAAATACGACCCGAGGCAGCACGGACTCGAAAACATTTGTCGTATTTATTCGTCAATAGGTGAAAACAGTGGCCGGGATCGTCCTTATAATTGTTGGCTATATGTTTAAGCTTGACGAAATTATGTCGTTACAAGAGAGGCAGTTGCCAATAAACAAGCGATATTTGAATTTATTAATATAAAAGTAAAGGTAAACTGAGAATGTACCTTTAGTTTTACAACGGAGCTTAAGCACGTCATATCTAGTAAAACAGGTGTTTCCGAATCAATTCAGTGATCAAATTCGTTCAAATAGATACTGAGGCCCTAGTGTGAGTTTCTTTTAACCATTTCAACTTTACGCATCGACAGCGTTCGGCGCTCCGATTGGCCCATCACTGGTGAGCGCCGAACGCGGTCGATGCGTAAAGTCGAGACGGTTAAAAGAAACTCATACTAAGGTCTCGGGTCTATACAGTTTAACTTGACCGTTACGGTAAAAAATATGCTTTTACGAATACAATATCGACTTTAAATAAATTACGTAATTTCGTCAAAGATCCATGTTACACTGTATAGACATTTAGCTAGTGCAATTTAGATGTATTATTTATTTAAGGGTGGTTTGTAATAAACAATTCATTTATTAATATATTTAAACCATTCCACAATTTGTCACCTTACATTTCATCAATTTTAACATTTATTCTATTGTAAATTAAAGTAATACTTATTTTTCTCCTATTGAAATCTATTCTTAAGTCTATGTAAGGTGACTGAATAAAGTCTTATCTTATTAAACATAGCATTTAATATAATTATGTATTTAATTCAGTATGTATAAATAACACAATATGTCCATGCATTTGTTCCTACCGTTTTCTTATTTGTTACAATACAAAGCAAATGTTTGCAAGAAACCTTCATTAATTTTAATGCAATTCCCTCGAAAGATGTACACACTGTATAATCTCAGTTAATTTTAAGTTGCATTCATGTTATGGACTATAGAAAGTATTATATAAATTCATTTCACAAATTACTTTCGTTCAATTACTCTATATAAAGTGAGACAACTTACTTATCTACTTCAAGGCGTAACTGTGGAAGATCAATTTATTGTTCGCTCTAAAAATATCTATCTGTTAGCCAATTTAATCGAGACTACAATCACAGTATAAATATGTACAGTACAGAAACGACGTAGTAAACGTTCGAAACTGCACGCTCAGCCAGACGCGCTCATTGACGAGACCCCAAGCGATTGTCGCGGTGCTGTCATTTGCGGGTGCCGTGTCCAGAAAATTGGTCGCCGCGATCTTCTTAAAAATGGAGTGTAGGTAATTATTTCCACAAATGGTTTGCGCGTAGTTTTCATACTGTCCATATTTATATTGTGCTACAACTGTCTATCTGAACCGAGTCAGAATATACAATATTAATTTAAATAAAAGATGGATATACGTTAATATAAGCGAGGATTTTTTGTTTAAAAGTATTTGCTCACACGAGTTGTTAATTAGCAGTTAAGGTTAAAGTTTTACCGTGTCTTTTCTTTGTTTATTATGAATTATGATGTGTCTTTGTTATCTCAATGTGTTGCAATGGTGGCTTATTATTCAGTGACAGATTAACATTGCAACCACACTCATAGCCAAAATACTTCTCGCTTGAGAGAAAGTTCTGTAGTCACTTAGAACAGGACTCTCAACTTAATGCACGTATTCTCAAAAAATGTAATGTAAATATTAACTTTGCGAAGAGACCCAAATATTTGTTAAAATCTGTAAAATTATTTGTTTATTAAACTTCCTTCTTGCTCTAAGTGAAGCTTGTATAACTCCATAATAAAATATTTAACGTAAGCATCGATTAGCTTAAGACCAATTTTCAACATTTACATCCTGATTCGATTGAAAAGCCTGAATATTTGAATAAAGTTTGTTTTTCTTTAATATTATATTATTTATAAAATAATTTGGTCTTTATTTGGTTAGTATAATTACTCACTTCAAATAAAATACACCTTTCCTTAGTATGGCGGAATGTTACCATTTCATTATTTAATTTTAGTGGTGTGGATGAAAATATTATCATTATTATTGTTCTTGTACTCGTCTTTGAATAAGCTACTTTTGAATAGCGACCATCATAGGATTAGTGTACAGTTCGATTACATGCATTTCAGGGACCGCGGAAGTACTCCATGACGGACGAGCAAACCTGTTCGGTCACCCCATTCCAAAAACGAAGTACTCCATGATGGGGGTGGGGGGCAAACTTCTTTGGTCACCCCCTTCCAAAAACGATTTTACATTATATTTTAAATTCCGTCAAAACAAAAAGCAAATCTTTCATTTAAGAAAAAACAAAGCTCTGTGAAGGATAGCACAAAGAAACCTTTACCAAGTAGTAAAATTGGAGCGAGTGGGGAAAATTAAACGGGGGGGCCGTTTAATTTTAGGTGGCCATTTGGCCCCCTCTGCCCTCCGCGGAAGTGGGGGACTTCCGCGGACTGATGCATATGGTGAATGTACGAGTGTATCTGTAATCAATTAGGTTTCTGTGGAACGAGACACTAATATAACAATCGTTTTTGCATTTAAAATGAATGTTAACAGTCATGCATTACAATGAATCGTATATGAATTTTTTTATTCCATATCGAACTGTACTCTTTCTAAACGTACTAGTAGTACGAACGTTTAAATGAATGTTGATCAGTCGGTGTAAGTTAGCAATATGACGTGCGCCGGCGCAGGATGATCGCTAGATCGACGGTCCCTAAACGCAGTGACTTTGATTAGACTGAGTTTAAGATGTGAGAGTGGTTGCAATACATAAGTATAATATTATAATATACTATAATTAAAATGGCTATTTGTTTTCTGTGACCAATGTTTTTTGTAAAAAATAAAGTTGAAGTAATTACTGCCATTTCTGTGTTTCATTTGTTAAATAGAAAACCTGGATTGAAAACACAACATTATTTAAAAAGACATTTATTACGATACCATATGCTTGAATATTAACTTAATATTATTTTGATAGTCCTTATCCTTGGCTTCGAATGGGGTGCCTACTATTGGTTGTAAATGCACATAGTTCACGGTGGGGGGGTTAAGCACTTCATCGTTGTTGCATAGTTCTCGGAGATGATACCAGGCGGCGCCGTAGTCGTAGTCTAGGATCATTGTGAAGAACTCCACTGCTGATGACTGAAAACAGTAATCGACACTATTATTAGTTTATGCGTGAGCGTAACAGAGACAATCTTGACTGATTGAACGTATATTATGCTTCGAAAGCCTGCCATTACCCTACAGCTACCTTCACTTCTATACGGAATATTGTTATATAATATAATATTTGTTATATAATATGATATGAGTTACATTGGTAATCTAACCGATAAATAAACCAGCGCTGGGAAAAAAGTCCAAATCTTACATCCTGTAATGGCATGAGACGAAAATGTTACTATAAGCAGAAATGAAACTAAAATGGCGGCGCTAAAATGGCGGTATTATTATTATTAATCATGCCGTCTCACTTGCACATGATACTGTGCGAGTGAGAGGGCATGATGAGCTCCTTTATTTGATCGTTTCTTTAATGGCGCGGGTTATACAATATACCGTACGTTTAGCTCACCTGCAAAGCCTTAGGCTGTTTCTTGGACAAGTACGGCTGCACAGAGCGCATAGCATCTTCCAACGCTTCATCTTCAAGCATGAGATCTGTCGCGAGGTGCGGCAGAGCGGCTAGTGCAGTCAGCTGTAGACTGTATGCTTGACTGTTGCGGTAGGCCGAGCCGACGTCTTTGAGGTAGCTGTCTCTTGAAGACTTTTGTAGATAGCAGTAAATGTGTGGGAGGACATCTCTGTGGTTGAGAGACGGAAATAGTTAACGGAAGTCTTTTAAGAGGCTGTTTTCATGTTTATTAGAATTATTCCGAATCTATAAACGACCCGACTATTATGTATAATGTCACGATTGACGATACTAACTTGGCCAACATCGGGGCGACCAACCGTCATTCTCGTGCCGACAATAAAGAAGGACATTTTAGAAAGCATAATGCAATTATTGTTTACTATTAATATGCAATGCAGCATCTTGTGGTGGCGTCAAGTGTACGTGTAATAAATTTTATACACGACGCCACCCCACGCGTGTTCATAGACAAAGTGATGGCTTAACGAGATAAAATGTAATCAATGAGCATGCTTCATTGACGTCATACTTCTTTAAACATCACCTGTAAAACCAACTTTACTCAAAACTTACGTCACAGCTCGACTCCTAATAAAATCCCTTGCCAACTCAGCCATAGTGACAAGTAACCCAAACGCCGAACCGGGTCACCAGTGGTGTCCAATTGCTATGTAATAGCGGTAACAACTCGTTTTCATACTGGGTAGTATGGACAGACCGGTAGTACTGAGTTGTCTTGATGAGTTTGTGAATCAATCACGCCTACACGAATGCACCGATTTGGACGAAATATTGCACACAGATAGAGCACACCGGTTTTATCCGGGTGCATGAATAATTTCTCCTACATTGGTGCCGATTCTCTTGTACACCGAACTAAACTAACTAAACTATCACTAAAATTCCTTACTTTTTACTATGAGAATCTTAATGCAATAAAAAGTCTCTAAACTTAAAAATTATTTTGACACAACTAAATCGAATTTGACAATCGCGACTCCACGTGGCACACACTTGTTTGTGCCCTACCCCGTGAATTTTTTAGAGCCGGAGGTGCGCAGGGGGGGCAGCCTGGCGTGTTTTATATGGAATTTTTCACGTTTTGCATGGAAAATAAAAAAAAATATTACCTACGTGTTGATAATTAGGGGTTAAGGCTTTCATAAAGGGAGTCGAAATTTTCATTATTTTTGCGATAGGACACACCATTTTTGAGTTATAAGCAAAAGAAAAGAAAAAAATATATATACAGTACTGTTTTTGCATCTGAAGTCGAAGTGTTCGTGTGAATTTTAGTTCATGACAACTAATAGTACTCCACACCATATTTTATCGCGATTAAAAATGGTCAGATTTAGGCAGACAATTAAAATTTTAGGTGAAAAACGTCAAATTCAGAATAGCAAAATTGTCATTTTCACTAAATTAAAATCTCAGTGCCATCTTAGTGCTGTCAAACTAAAATATAGTTAAGTTGTGTCACTTTAGTCTATTTCAGAATGAGAAATCATCGTTTGACAGGAATAAACTAAATTTTAGTGATTTTTAGTCTAGTTTAGAGGCATTTGTGACAAGAGAATCGGCACCATTGTAAGCGAAACCGTGGCACAACTAGCTAAAAAATAAAATTTACTCAAAACTTACGTGACAGCTCGACTCCTAATAAAATCCCGTGCCAACTCCGCCATAGTGACGAGCAACTCAAACGCCCTCTTCATGACGGCAGGCTCCTGGCCGAACCGGGTCACCAGCGGCGCCCACGCGCTATGTACTAGCGGTAACAACTCGTCTTCATACTGGCGTAGTATGGGCAGCCCGCGGGTCAGTACTTGTAAGGCGAGTACCGAGTTGTCTCGTTGGAAGCATGTGACGTAGTTTAGGCAACGTTTGAGGATTGTCACTATTACTGCTACGTATTGGGGCGGCGGGGGTTTTTCTTCTGTGTAATATATAAAAAAATGGTATTGAAACATAAAAACTGTGTGGATTTTCTCCTATCTCCTCCTAAATAAACTGTTAACCTGTCTTTGCTGTCGCGCAGTCGGGTAAAAAAGGCTCTTCATTTTAGGAATTTCTTCTAAGACTTGTGTCAAACAGAAATTTTACATGTACACACCCCATACTCGAAACTTCTTTACGATAGCGTAAAGAAGTTTCGAGTAAGAAGAAGTTGCAAGTAAGAAATCTCGATCGAAAACCCAGCTTTGCATTTGTTCATTATCATATAGGTAGGTACCCAAATATTAGCGAAACTATCCAAAATGTTTAAACGAAATTCAGAATGAAGTGTTGTCACTTCTTACCTGGAACAGTATCATCATAATCTAAAATATCATCTTCCTTCTTCTTTAAATCTTCTCTATACATTTCCTCCACACTCTTACCGCTCTCTTTCTCAAACTCCTGCGCATTTAGTAACCGCTCTACTTCTTCCTTACTTTCTACGAATACTGACAGTTTTTTCATCACGTCTATGGGCTGGTTACGTGGAGTTGTCTTTGGTAAGGCGTCGGCTATAGTATACCACTTGCGAATACACTCCACGAATGTTAGGAACACTTGTAAGTACGCGTACAGATCTTCTTCGTAATATTTATCACAACTTTGGACTAGAACCTGTAAGTGAAGAATTGGAATTAATATTATGGAGGGTATTCATGATCTAGCGGAAAATAATGTTTTTTTTTGGCCAGCTTACGTTTTGATACGGAGTAACATCTTACTGCCGCGACACAACACTAAGGGCCGCAAATAGATCTGTCTAATTTCTACATTTTGATAATAACTTAAGTATACTCTTACTCACATCTTGAACGATTCCATAGAGATAGTTCAATATACTGGAGTCGCTGTACTCCATCACCACGGACAGTATCTGCAAGGCTGACTGACAGTTCCAAGCCTGAAATATGAGCATTATTTTACTATACAGTTACATAAGCCATGTCCAAATACTGAATCATAGGTGTATTAAACCCGCCACCTGACATATTCTAGGCCCTAGAATATGTCCAGTGGTGGCCTTACTACAAGAGTTGTTTTGATGATTCTAAATTCTAGGGGTATCACGGCCAAAAGAAATCAAGTAAGTCAGAGAAGATTTACATCTACAATAGTGAATTGGAAATTAATTCTAACTCAGATATAAAACCGGCCAAGTGCGAGTCGGACTCGCAGACGAAGGTTTCCTTACAACCGTACATTATTTAGCAAAAAAATGAAAATACTAAACGAAGAATGCTATTATTTTTCATCCTAATGAAAATCGCAAAGATAAATTTGTATTTCATAGTGATGAATTACAAAGCTATTTTTGCAGTTGCAGAAAATCACACATATTTAAATAAATACCTAATAAATCGAGGTTTTTAGTATTTATTGATTATATACAGTATATGGTTTATGATATACAGAAGTTTCAAATTCCTAACTTGTTTAGTTGATGAGATCGAGCTCGTACAAAAATGGCCTAAAACTGACAACTTTTACGGCCCCCTATTTCATTTTGGATTCCTTCGGGCATGGGGCATCCTAAAAATAATTGGTCCGTTAACTTGTGCTGGTAAAAATATAGTGTGCATCAGAGAAGTAAATAATGTCTCAACATTGGAAAATATGATGAGATCAACCAACCCACACTGGGTCTGCGTGGTGGATGAATCCAAGCCTTTTCTAATATTTTTTTTTTGTTTAGTAATTTTTATCTATCATCTTTAATAATTCGATTATTAATAGAGAGGACGGCCCTGATTGATAGTAGTGAAACATGATGGGATAATGATGGTGTGATTATCACAATAATTAGGGAAAGAAAATTTCGTAGTTCATACCTTCTTGAGTCGCACAGTGACTTGGTTAGTGAAGTAGTCAGCGTTGTGCTTGATGAGGTCTGCCACGGTCGCGTGACCGCCAGCTTCCGCTATGTTGTGTATAGCCTTCAGACCCGCTAGGTGCAGCATCTCGTATTTACTGCCTGTAAATGTTATGTTGTTATAGCGAGCGTTGATTATTTATTGTTGCCAGACTTGTGACTACAGGAACGGTCAAAATAGATCAGTTTAGGGCCTAAAATAACATCATGTAAGTAGTAAGTCCACTAAGCGATTGGCACATAAGTATCAATGGGACAAGAAATATAAACTTACTATCACATCACAAAAAAATATTATTTAAGCGATTCAACGCAGTGAACATTTCGCGAAACGTTCTTAGAAGGAAGTTGGCTCTATGGTAAATAATTATATTGACTTGCTTGAAAAGGAAATTAATAGTACTAGAAACATTCAACCCTAGAAGGTAAAAGGTGAGATTTTTTTGAATTTAACTATTTTAAAACATTACTCACCCACTCTCTCTAGCACCAAACACAGAGTTTTTAGCAGAAACGGTTGATACTTGTCCATGAGCCTCTTAGCCATCACGCCGACGCCCTCAGTGAGTAAGCAGGACATCAACATGTTGCGCTGTGCCTCTCCCAGCGTCGCGCATTTGTTCGGGTCTGAGTGCGGCTTGAGGCGCGGCGCGCGGTAGCTGATGTCTGTGTAGCGGGTCTCTACTGCGCCCTCGTATAAGTCTGGGTGAATTGTATATGATTGTTTTTATTAGAATTATTTAATAAATGGACATCATATTGGATTTGGAAATGGGCTACATTTTGGTAACAGCACCCTAAAAACTTTGATATTGATAGTTATTATAAAAAATCACCAATGTCATGGCAATCTTTAATTGTGACCTCAATTTCGATATTATGAAGAATACACCCTTGAATAAAATTTCGCAAATAGTAGCCGCCATCTTCGATTTTGATGTTTTGTTTCCATCTCATTTTCGGCATCGTCACCCTTAGAAAAATAGCCAGCGACTTAACATGGTCGCTATATAACATTTTGTGCAAACTGTAGAGCCCTGGCCCTCCGCTCAATTACTCTGCGAAAGCGCTCGCTTTAACCGACTGTAAGGTTATCTACATCGTACCGTGGCCCCTGGCAACGTACAGGCAACTGACGGAACACGGGTGGGTTTTAGTCAGTAAGAGTCTGACACGCCCTCTTGCTCCGCCAGAGCGGGAGAAGTTATTTGATAACTTCCCACCCAAAAAAAAAAGGTTATCTACATGGTTCTCACGTGATCAACATTATGTCTGGACTTTAAAAGAGACCTCGTGAGTTTGTGCGGTCTTTCTTCTCAGACTAGTTTTGAAATTATCACCGACATGTAAAAGTGAAATAAAATCATTTATCATTTAGCTACCTCAGAAAATTACTAGCAAATTAACATAGCCGCCTTCTAGTTTTATGAATCGTCTTGTGTTAATTAAATTACTAGAAAATCAGAAAAGAGGCAGTTCAAATTATACGGCTTTACTTTTAATAAGCTCCACTCACTTTCCTCCTCAGAGATTGCTCGTCGAAATAGCTTGTGTTGACCGACTGTAAGGTAACTAGTCCTAACTAGACTATGAACTACTAACCTGGCACACTATCCTTGTCCCAAGCCCTGGGGTTGTACACAGAGACATCCAGAGTCTCCTGGTCAGTCAAGGCGGGGTCCGCAGTGCCTACTTCTAGAGGCAGGTACCACACGTCTTCTTCTAGATATGTGTTTAGGATACGCTTCACGAAATCTTCCGATGAATTTGGTGCTATGAAAAAAAGCGAAAAGTACTATTAAGTTTTATAATTCTTATCATATTTTATGTAGGCGTTCACGCTGCGTAAATACATTCCCTACGCTACGCCAACATCGCCGTCATAAAAACGTAATTTTGTCATAAGTACGTTCGATCAACGCTTTAGCTTGTGTTTGCAAATCAAGAGCCGTCATATGACGCTCGCAAACTGTTGATATGTTGTGGTGACAAAAAACGTTATATTTTTGGACGGCCGTCTTTTTCCGATCTTTCTATGAGGGCAATGCTTTCTTTTTGCTTGAAGCTAATGCATCCTTATAAGCAGCCTTCACTTTAAACCCTCACCTGCCGCCATATAGTTACAGATGTACACGAGCTCGCAGCCCCGCTCCTGCTGGAACAGCTCCAGCAGTCGGTCCAGCAGTAAAGAAGCGCACTCCGCCTGACCGAGGAGGCTCAGGATCTGTTCCATGCGTTGGGAGCATGCCTCGTTGTCTAAATGACGGAACTTGCACCACGGGGAGCCGGTGGGAGGTGGCGAGGTTACGTCTGGAAAGAAGTGGTTTTGTTTTTAATATAGTTCTTTCTGTTTTAAAATTATCCCGGGAAAATGCACGGTTTCTGTAGATCTGACTACGGGGCAAAGCCGGCCCAAACAGCTAAACATTGATATAGATGCAATTTCTCATTTTCAGCGCGCTGCTAAGGCGTATGACGTGTCCGCAAGTGAGTACTTTTGCAACTGCCTGGATGCTGGCAGGAAGCTGGCACTTCGAATATATAATTATATATTTTTTATTTAATATTTAACTGTGAAATAACTTGCACTTATGTCTGTAATATTGTGCATGTTTTTCTATAACAAATAAATCAAAATCAAACTCAAATTATTTATTTCAAATAAAGCAATTACAGGCACTTTTGAATTGTCAAGGGGTCAGAAATATGAAGCTAGTTGCTGCTGTACAATTTGTGTATTGGTTATTCATACTTTCCTACCGACCTAATGAGGACAATCGTGGTTCCTATTGTTAAAAGTAAAACAGGTGATCTTTCAGATAAGGGGAACTATAGAGCTATTTCTCTAGCGACCACAGTCGCTAAGGTGCTTGATGGCCTGCTCGATACCAACTAAACGAATTTCTTGTGTTGCACGACAATCAGTCCGGGTTTCGACCAGGACTTTCTACATAAAGTGCAGTTCTGTGTTTCAAGCAAGCCTTTAGGTACTACACAAAAAGAACAACACCTGTTTTCGCTTGATTCCTCGATCAGTCTAGCGCCTGTGATCTGGTTTCCTACGATATATTATAGAAGAAACTTGAAGCTATAAGCTTGCCTATCGAGCTTATAAGTAGCTTCAAGCATTGGTATGGAAACCAGTACCCTAATTACGTAATACACGATCAATCGGAATTTAAATCGTTTTGAAACAAATTGCTAATCCATTGCTATATAAGTTCGAGAAAAATCTGCTATACAACGTAAATACCGCAATGAATGTTGTTGAACTGTCAAAATGAAACAAATTTGTCGTTTACGAACATGTGTTGCGTAATTAGATAGCAGGTCAATAATGTTCGGTGGGCAGGTGTGCTGTCGGAGTCATATCAATTGGAGTGCGGAGTGAGGCAGGCCTCACCTACCCTCTTCGATTTGTATATGAATGCCCTGATTGAGGCGCTTAGCAGTCATCACGTCGGTTGTCATATTGACGGCGTCTGTGTCAATAATTTAAGTAACGCGGACGACATGGTGCTGCTGAGCGCGTCAGTCGGCGGTGTAAGGACACTATTGGCAACATGTGAACGATACGCAACAGAACATGGGTTACTTTATAACGTTCTGAAAAGTCAGTTAATTGTTTTTGAGGCGGGGACCAAGTACGATCTTGATGTGCCTCCAATACGGCTAAACGGTTTCCTCTTGAGCGAATGGAACAATTTAAGTACCAAGGCCACTTGGTCACCACTGATCTTAAAGACAATGCTGATATTGAAAGGGAACGGAGGGCTCTGTCCGTGTGTGCGAATATGTTGGCCCGCAGGTTTGCACGTTGTACTGCAGACGTAAAGGTGACGCTCTTTAAGGAATTCTGTACCACCTTCCACACATGCAGCTTGAAGTATTCGCGACAATCGTATGGAACCCTTCGTGTCCAATTTAATAACGTGTTCAGAAAACTGATGGCAACCTAATGGCAAGGTAAGTGCCTGATATCTTGCGGTGTATTTGAAAGTTTGAATGTAAAAGGGTGATGTCGAGACTTTTTTAAACACCTTGAATCGTTTGTTTCATTTGTTTATTATAAAAGGTTCGTGTGGAAAAGGGAGAGGGATATCTTTGGCCTGCAGTGCGCATATACAGGCTAGTTAAATTAGATTTAACGTTTACCAACAGCTTCTGCTGTATACAATATATAATAAGTATAGGTAACAATTAGTACGTTCGTATTATCTTCCTTTTAGTGATGTTACCTCTGTGCGAGTGTTGCGTGAGCATGGTCAGGTCGGCGTGTATAGCGACGGCCTGCACCAGCGCGGCGCACACGGCCTGCACGTTGTCCAGCACGCTCAGCGCTGACGTCAGCCGCTGAGCCATCTTGTCCGCGTTCAGGACTGACACGTACCCGTGGAGGAGGTTTAGAGACGACAGTTTGCGGCTAGAGTCTGGAAACAAAGAAAGTTGTTACAATTTTATATCAATCGAAGATTCTCGATAGTCGGAAATCAGCGGCGAAAACGGTATTTGGCGGGAACTGACTTCGCTCAAACCCTAAACTCACTGCAAACATTCGTTGCGCGAGTTTTTGTTCATTCGCGAACAGACGAACAGTTTAGTGAGTAACCGAACACAAATTCAAATTCAAAATATTTTATTTCACATAAACCTACAAGGGCACTTATGAAACGTCAGAAGCTAGGTGCACGGTTCCAATTGGTCGTTTCCTATGGAGAAGAGTCGGCAAGAAACTCCATGGTTACTCTTTTAAAAGTAAATTTTATTTACAATGTTTTCAAATTACAGAGTTAATAGGTATGAGAGGACAGTGTAGGCTTATCAACAAGTACCAGGTACTTAGCAAGATAGAAAATGGTCGACAGATCTACAGTCTGTTAAGCCTATAACGTTCTCACATTCACAAAATCTAAAAGAAAAGAATCTATATGAAAGCAAAATCAAACAAAAAAAACATGCCGTAGTGAGTATACCGACCGTGCACCGCCTCTTATACAAATTAAATGTGAGTGAGGTATTTTAATACAACAAAAACAGTAAATCGAAAAGGAGACCGGAATTCTTGCAACTGCGATACGAGTTATGTAGACAACGTATGCCAGCCTATAATGTCGCCAATGCTAGAACATAGGCTTTCTCTCTGTAAGAGGGGGTGGGCTGTAATCCACCACGCGGGCCCAGTGCGGGTTGGTGAATGTCACATGTCTTCGAATGTTTGGTTCTAGGACACGCCAGTTTCCTCACGATGTTTTTCTTCATCGTTTAGAGAGCAGTTGTTATGAAATAAGTATATTGGCGTGTGCTAGCTGTCATATGGCTATTAATTTATAATTTAAATTATGTTTTGTATTGCGTAATGTAAATTATTTTGCATACTATTATATAGAATCTTTTTTTTTTGATGTGCTGCTGGGGAGTTTGTTGCGCCACTTCTTCCCAGCTAAAGCACTAGGAAGTGATGAAGGGTGACCGTTTTGGGGGACTGTCTTATGAAATTTTGACGTTCGAAAAGTGCTGATTCTCAGCCTAGTTTGAATAAATAACTTTTGAATTTTGAATCCACCACGCGAGCCCAGTGCGGGTTTGTGAATGTCACATGTCTTTGAATGTTTGGTTCTAGGACACGCCAGCTTTGTAACGATGTTTTTCTTCATCGTTTAGAGAGCAGTTGTGATGAAATAAGTAACAAAAAATGCCAGCCTGGGTTCAAACCGAAGACCTACAAGTCGGGGCAGTTACCACTGAGCCACCACTGCTCACGGTTAAGCTCGTGTAGACTGAAATACAAAAATCTAGCCAAAAACTTGATGTTGCATTTTACAACATGCAAATTGACTTACCAATATTATTCATAACTCGCGGCAGACTATTCATAGATGAAAAGAAGTTCTCACAGAGTGATTCTAGAGTTTTCGATCTTGCATCGTCAGTAGCGTTCGCAAAGTATGTGCTGATTGCATTGCTGCTGTACTCTGCTACCTCCGGGTATTCGTCCTTGGCTAGCGAGATGAGTGTGTCCAATGCTATAGGTACTGTAGATGCTAGTGCGCTGAAAATAATATAATTTAATAATATATTTATGCTTATTGTAATTTTAAAGGTGTATCTCGGGATAATGATTAAAATTTGTATTTTACTATTAATCGAAATCGAGTATTATAAGTTAATTTGAATGATTAAAATGGAGACATGCTACGGCAACCCCAAATAAATTGAGATAAGGCAGGAGAAAGACGATGTTGAAATAATAAGTTTTATGGGAGGGGCGCGCTATTTTAATGTAGGGGCGCTCTATTTTAGTTAAGGCCTCCGTGCACTAAAAAAACCCTCTTTTGTCAATTACTTATCTAATTGTGAGAAAGCTTGAAATAATTGAAAGATTAAGTCGGTCTTACTATAAAAGTACAGCAGGTGCTAAACCATTCGTGTCAATCACAGCACCTGTTAATAGTTGCATCACTTTGCGCTCTCGAAAATATGGCCTTTGATTTACTTAATGAAGATAATGTATAATCATAAAATAAATATTATATCTCAATGATAGCTGAAGACTAATGTCTGATTTTTTAATTTCTTGATATGGTTAACTAAATAATAGGAAAATATACATTACATTATTTTTTTAACCCATTCAGGGTTAAAAAACTATATTTTCAATTGGTATATTTTATATGGAAGTTAAAAAGTGGTTCAACATGTAAGTAGACCAGATAATAAAGTTAAAAAAAAAATAGAGTCAAAGTCAAAAGTAGTTTCTTGTAACAAAATGATCAAACGTTAGTCTCGCGTCATTTTTCGGAAAATTTGTTGCGAATGTTAGTGATTTTCCGATACAGATTTTTTTTAATACTGATTATATTTGAAAAATCCTTTACAACACGCATGCAAAACAAAGAACAGTAGCTTTCAAATCACAAATATTATTATTTAAATTCTTTTTCCCTTTCTCACAATAAATTAACAAAACTGATCAAAATCAGTCAATTTCGTGCACGGCCCGTTAAGAAGAGCATCAATACAAACAATAAAAGCTGTAATTTTATTGATAGATTTATAAAAATACGTTTTTTTATCTTTATGTTTTTCTTTAAAATACTCACATATCACATTCAAACATCAACCTAGAACAATAAATAGCGAGTTCTTTCCTCACTCTGAAATGTTCATGTGTTCTCAAAGCTACCAAATGCTGGGTGACTATTAATATTTTCTTACTGGCCACACTAAACCATTCTTCACTCCTAACCGGCAAGTTTTTGGGGTCCACCGCTAAAAAAGATAATGACAATAAAATATTAAAAAAATGTGACAAAAACATGGTTTAAAAAAATTAAATCGTCTCGTTAACACAGCGAGAAGAAAAATTTTGAAAATAAAAATAATTTGTGTTGAAAAAAGTGGTCAACATATTTTTTTTTTGCAAATTTTAGAGCCAAACGTCACGTTACCACTTTCAAACAGCAAAAAAGTTTTAAATCAAAGTAAACAAAAAATTGGTTTAAAAATCCAATTCAAGTTGTAGTTGATTTTACTAATTATATTCTCTAAAATTACTAATTACCCTTACTGCTTACTTCTATGATTTCCTTCTCTTTGAACCTATTCGCAAAGTCTTCCACGGTGATTTCAGCGGCCTGGCTCATGAATTTATTGTTCATGGTCAGACATAATATTCGATGCATTGCGTCTATTGCTATCTAGAATAAAAATCATTACTATTCGTTTAGTTATCATACCAAGTATGTTTGTTCGTCGAATCACACAAAGTATAAGACTTAAATAGTAAAACTGTAATTATAATTGACAATATCGCCTATAGCATGTAGTGTGTAGAGCCTACTACACAGTAGGCTCTTTGGCCTATAGCACAGATGAATACAGATGGGACACTCCGCATTTTAGGTATGAAGCTACAAATAGGTACGCGGCGGGCTCGACTTGTCGAATTCAGTGGGCGTAACGTAGTCAGAAGATATAAGAGTCAGAAGTACGCGATAGAAAGAGAGGCAATTTTTAGGTGAATATAACTGTAGGCAATTAGCGCTGTGCGACCTAAATTGCACTTTATTGTGTCGTAACAAGAGTCGTTTTTTATTTAAATGATTTTGTGGAGTGAACCATATGTATTAATCTATGCTTATGGGTTGGTGACGGTTTCTCGCATAGGGTGACTCCTGAATAAGCAAACTTGAACCGTCGAGAAAGTTATTCGGCGAGCCAAGCATTTTGAAATTATGGTCGTAGCTTGCGTTAGTTATCACGTATGTCATCGCCGTGAGATTTATGCGACGTTTATCTAGTGTTGTGGTGGTCTCTCTTTTTCTTCGACGTTGATTTCTGATGATAATCATCCAACTTACTAGACATTCTGCTCTTTATTGGTAAGAATAAAGGACAGAATGAAGAGTAAGAGGGACTGCTCCTGATGCGCCATTTCGATGCAGCCTTCGTCTTAGCACGTGCTGTTCTTGACGACTGCAGGTCGAACCTCTCTTGTCATACATAGAAGGCACGAGGATTGATCTCCACGCTTGCTCAAGGCGGATTGCCGATTTCATTCCATTAAAATTATAAGTCCAGTTCAGTCCTCCAACATTGGAGTTATATTAATATTATAAGTCCAGGTTTCCTCACGATTTTTACACCGATGTCAGTGACTTCCGAGATAAACTTATAAAATACATTTGATTTAAAAAAAGTAACATTTAGAGAGAAAATAATAGGTTGGGGAAAAAGTCTTTTCGCATTATAGTATGTATGAACTTGTAATAAAATCTCTTTGGCTATACTATGTGTATCTGGCTGGTTTTGGTATCATTGAAAGTTTAAATTTTAAAGAACATAATTCCAAATTCAAATTAGGAAAATGTGTGATTTTTATTTGTTTTTCGTACTGTCAAGATGAGTGAATCTAATGAAGAAATTCGATACATTTTAAAATTTTACTACAAAAAAGGTAAAAATGCAACGCAAGCCGCGAAAAAAATTTGCGATGTTTATGGACCTAGTGCAGTGTCTGTGAGAATAGCACAAATTTGGTTTAAGCGTTTTCAATCCGGAAATTTTGATGTCAAAGATGCACGTCGCTCTGGTCGCCCTATTACGGATAAAATGGATGCCATTTTTGAAAAAGTGGAGCAAGATCGGCATATTAGTAGTTACGACGTAGCTGAAGAACTGGGAATTGACCACAAAACAGTTTTGGCGCATTTGAAAAAAACTGGGTACACAAAAAAGCTCGATATTTGGGTACCTCACGAGCTCACTGAAAGAAACCTAATGAACCGTGTACTCATTTGTGATTCTTTATTACGACGTAATGAAACCGAACCATTTTTGAAGAAGCTGATAACTGGTGATGAAAAGTGGATCACGTACGACAAGAACGTGCGAAAAAGGTCGTGGTCAAAGGCCGGTCAGGCTTCACAGACTGTGGCAAAACCCGGGTTAACTCGCAACAAGGTGATGCTGTGTGTGTGGTGGGATTGGAAGGGCATTATTCATTATGAGCTGTTACCACCAGGCAGGACCATCGATTCTGAACTCTACTGCGAACAACTGATGAGATTAAAGCAAGAAGTTGAGAGAAAGCGGCCGGAATTAATCAACAGAAGGGGTGTGGTTTTTCATCATGATAACGCTAGACCTCACACATCTTTAGCCACTCAGCAAAAATTAAGAGAGTTTGGCTGGGAGGTGTTAATGCATCCGCCGTATAGTCCTGACCTTGCACCTTCAGATTTCCACCTGTTTCGGTCTCTTCAGAATTCTTTAGGCAGTGTCAGGTTAACATCACGGGAGGACTGCCAAAACCACTTGTCGCGGTATTTTGATCAGAAGTCCCAAAATTTCTATAGCAATGGGATCATGTCCCTACCTACAAGATGGCAAAAAGTTATCGAACAAAATGGTACCTACATACTTTAGTTAAATGTAAACATACTATGTTAAAAAATGTTTTGAATTTTCTTAAAAAATGCGAAGAAACTTTTTCCCCAACCTAATACATTAATTTGCACTAAATTTGACGCACTAAACTGCTGGATGCGGGAAGCACAGAATCTGTCGAAGTGGTGGTGCTTGGGGGAGGCCTATGTCCAGCAGTGGACGTCTTTCGGATGAAATTATGATGATAAAATTTGACGCATAAAGAATAATAAGAAGAATATATTTGCTCAGATTCCAAAACACAACCTCGTGCACGAAAGGCGGCTTAACCACTGGTCCATCAGGACATTTTTGACAGCCGAAAAAGACCAAAATGCAGGTGACAGGTGTCAATCTCACCACAATCACAGCATGTCCAGGGTTTTCCGTGCAATTGGCAACATCTTGCAGGGCCGACATCACGCCAGGCAGGATCAGAGACAACATGTCTACCGCCAGCTTCTCTAAAACCTTGTTTTTGATGTGGTAGTCTGTGGTCAGCATTGGGTGGGTCGCTGTATGCGCTGTCACACATTGCAGTGCTGCTAATCTGGAAAGTGTACGAGGATTAAAGCATCATAATCATCTTAGTACCCACTGCTGGGTCCTCTCTGTGAGGGAGTGGGCCATAATCCGCCACGCGGGCCCAGTGAGGGTTGGTAGATGTCACGTGTCTTCGAATTTTTGGTTTCTAGGACATGCCGGTTTCCTCACGATGTTGTTTTCACCGTTTTGAGAGCAGTGCTAATGAAATTATTTACATAAAGTAAAGCGCCTGTCTAAAAGTTACAGTACTGGGACGAAAATTAGATATATCGAGGTTTAAAAGAGACTATCATCACCACTGCTCTTTAAACGGTAAAGGAAAACATCGTGAGGAAACCGGCATGGACTACAACCAACAATTCGAAGACATGTGACATCCCCACCCGCATTGGGCCCGAGTCTTGTATTATGGCCCACTCCCTCGCACAGAGAGGAGGACTGTGGCCTAGCAGTGGGAACTAAGCTGATTATGATGCTTTAACGTTTTTCGTAGATCTTAAAGCTATTCTCCAAATAAAAACCTCTAAATTTAAAAATAATTTTGACACAATTAAATCGAATTTGACAATCTCGACTCCACGTGGTACTTGTTTGCCCTACCCCGTGATTTTTTTTAGGACTGGAGGCGCGCAGCGGGCGTAGCCTCGACGTGTTTAATATGGAATTTTTCACGTTTTGTATGAAAATATCAAAAATTATTACCTACATGTTGAGTTTTAGGGGTTTATGTGTTTTATAAAAAAATAACATTATTTTTGCTATAGGACACACCATTTTAGAGATATAAGCAAAATAAAAGAAAAAAAGAAAGAAAGAAAGAAAGAAAATACGTTTATTTGCGGTAAATATGACGCAAAGAAAAAAAAACACGAGAAAAACAAATTGAGGGAAAATATGCGTCACATCCACGCAAAACGGCCATCGCTCAGCATAAGGCTGCGAGCCTATGCGAGACAGAGCCCCAGCGCTGGTTTTCAGCGAAAAATACAGTACTGTTTTTGCACCTGAAGTCCAGGCGTTGGTGTGAATTTTAGTTCATGACTACTAATTGTATTCCACACCATTTTTAATCGCGATTAAAAATAGTCAGATTGTGTTAGACAATTAAACTTTAAGGTGAAAAACCTCAAATTCAAAACAGCCCATTTTCGCTAAATTAATAACTCAGTGCCATCTTAGTGCTGTCAAACTAAAATATAGTTAAGTTGTGTCACTTGAGTCTGTTTCAAAACGGGAAATCGTCGTTTGACAGGATTAAACTAAATTTTGGTGATTTTTAGTCTAGTTTAGAGACATTTGTGACAAGAGAATCGGCACCATTGGCTATCACAGATTTAATATGTAGACGGAAACACAATTCCATCATGTACAATCAGGATGGAAACCTGGCTCAATTTCTTCCTCCATAACAAAAACAAATGACCAGCCGGTCTATTCTGTAAAAATCTCACCATGTAAACTTAGGTAAATCGAGTTGTCGTTCCGCCAGTACGCGTAGCATGAAAACCATAGAAACGGGTTCTACGGTTACTACGGAAGAATAGACAAAATGATAGTTCGTGATTGTTTATCTGTCATTTTGTCTATTCTTCAGTCGACAAAGACCCGTTTCTGTCGTGATCATGCTAAGCGTGCTGATGACATTATTGACAGCCCATTTCAAATAAGTTTCCGCTGATGGAATGTGTCCGAAATAAAGATGAAATAGGCTGGATGTAGGTCTGATTCAAAGCATTTTGGCAAACCCTTAATCGGAAGCAGCCAAAAAATTATGTAATTTAGTATTAGTCGTTCAGCAGTGAGCAGCAGCCTTTTAGTATTACTATAATGTAATTTTTTATTTGTTTCTCCTTGTGTATTATATCTAAGTGTATTTACATTGTAATAAGGTATAATGGGGTTGACATATCCTTTTTGGACAAAAACCCCTATTAAATTAAAAAAAAAACTAAGTTTCCATGGTAAGATTTTTACACAATAGATTGGCTGGTTTCAGTCAACCCACCTGAGTGCCCTAAGTCTCTCCATCTTGGCGATATGCACGCACACGTAGACTGCCTTCCCCATCAGAGGCACATGAGATTTCATCATTGTCTCCCTAAACTTGGCACTGACGTTAAGAAGTAACGTCGTGAGGCATGTCATCACACTGTATTGCAGTTCTTCGGGCACCTCTGCAACTGAAATGTGAAGGAATATTTAAGGATACATTTAGACATTATTGTAAATCACATAAGGACTGTTTCACCATCCCTTAATCGATCCAAAGGTTGTCTACAAAAGATCGCTTTTAGCGATAAGACCACCCATTGTGTCGTGTTGTGAGTAGAGGTGACCCAGTGGAATCGACCACGATGTGGAGTTGTAGGTCGTAGGTTCGAACCCTGGCAGGCACTTTACTTTGTGTAAGTTATTTCATCACCACTTCTCTCGAAATGATGAAGGAAAACATCGTGATAAAACCGGCATGTCCTAGAACCAAACATTCGAAGACATGTGACATCTACCAATCCGCACTGGGCCCGCGTGGTGGATTACAGCACAGGAGGCCTGTGTTCCGCTGTTCAGCAGTGGGAACATTATAGGCTGATTATGGTGGTATAGTAAGTAAAATTTCTATATTTATATCTGTAATTTACAAAACTTTAAAATTATTGTATTCTAATTCTGACAGATTAATAAAAAAATAAAAAATTGTTTATCTGGTGAAAAGTGCAAGTATTCTGATACTGTCAAACAGGTTCTACCAAGCACTATTTTTTCAGTCACACAAGCTAGTATGTTTTTATTTCTGTTAATACTGTATTTCACCGTAATCATGTTTTCATTTTTACAAGATTTTTTTATTAGTGTATTCAACTTAGAGAGTTCCATTGATGATTCTTATTTTGTTCAACATACAACCTGACACTGACCTGACTGAGCAAATTGTAAAAAAACGTAATAAAATTTTAATTTCGGGTTCTAGCTTAGTGCATCCCCCATAATAATCCCTATTTCATATGCAAAAAAAAAAACAAAGGTCAGGAAAAGTCTCACCTAAGTGTATAAACAGCCAAGAAGTTATTATTGCAACAGCCTACACAGCTCATAAATATTGACAGTTAGACAATCAATCACTAAACAAATGTATATTGATCAATTGACCCCAGTTGACTTCAAAGATTGCCGGGCAAGATAAATACTTCTATTTACATACAATGTATGTTTTTCATTCAACCTCAGGTCATTGAGACTGTGTTTTAGATCTCTTACTAATGTAAGGGTAATAATTTTTGAATTAATGATATATTTAAGTTATAAGTTCTTAAGATCTACGGGTTTCACTATATTCGGCATTTCAGCCGTGCAAATATTCAGATTTTACATCTTGGTTATACATATAGCATGTTGTACACATTTAGTAGTTAGAAATAATATAAAAATACTAAAAATAGTTTCATAATTTAAATTTAGATCACAATGCAATTAATAAAATTAAAATTAAATACAATTCTATTCATTTAAAATAATATTTTTTATTAAAAATAGCAATCAATAATAATGATGTCATGTCAATAAAAATAACAAGAATAATGATTTAAAAAAAATATTATTTAAGTAATGTCAACAAGTAGATGTCGTAATTGTTATAATAATAAATTTTACATTTTACTCTCAAGATATTCATTGATGGAATAAAAACATCTCTCACACAACCAGTTATATAACTTTCTACTAAATTGTAAATCTGTAGCACTTCTAAATTCTTCATCTAAGTGGTTATATATTTCCACCGTCGTGGTATAACAATTTTTGTTGCAAACTTTTAGTCTATTACGCGGGACTACTAGTGGCTTTTGTACTATTTTCCTCTTTGACATAGGCTTTACATCTTTTTCAAAAAGCGAGTAATTATTTCTCACAAATTTGCAGGTTTCAAACACATACATATATTGACGGGAGGGTAAGCAGCTTTTGCTTAATAAATACAGGTTTACATGAGTCTGTCCACTTAAGATTGAACATTGACCTTATACACTTTTTTTGGGCTATGAATGCCCTCTGGGGCATCTGTTGAATTCCCCCATACAGTTATTCCATGCCTTAAAACAGAACATACATGGCTGTGTGGTATACCAATAAGGCTGTTTGAAAGTCTGTAAATTTTTTGATCAAATACGAATTTGTTTATTTTTTTTAATACATTATCTACGTGAGCTTTCCAATTGCAATGTCTATCCATAACTACTCCTAAAAATTTGATATTATTAACTTCTTCTATGTCATTATTATTGTATTTTAAACTTAATTTCATTTCATTTCCAAATTTTTGTGGTTATTATATGGCAATTTTTTTATAAATTTAGTTTTATTTGTATTTATTTTTAAGTTATTCCTATCCAGCCAATTGATTAAATCTGTCAATGCTTTATAAACAATAAGGGGCCATGAACACTTTCGTGTGGTACATCAGAGTAGTTTGCTAAGTACGGTGACCTAAAGGTTTTCTGGGTGCAAGTTACGAAACATATTTTTTTAATCTCAGTGTTTTGTTGTCGGCTTCTTAAGTAGCTTTCGAACCAACTATAAGCAATGCCTCGTATACCATATTGCTCAAGTTTACGCAATAAGGTTTCATGACATACCATATCAAACGCCTGACTCATATGCAAAAATACTGCTAATGTGATTTCTTTTTTATTAATAGCATCCATAATTTCTTTAACTAGTTTAAAACATGCCAAAGTTGTAGAAAATGGGAGGGAGGTTACTCCCTAATGTTTAAATAACTGTTGTAAAACTTTATGTTATTTATTATAGTTATGATCAGCTGAAAAAAAACATGTAATACACAATGTAATAAATGAATGGCTAATAAAATGTTGGAATGGGCAGTTAGATAACCAATTTAAAGTTACTTCTTGAGTCACTGAAGAAGTACACTGATATTATATTGAGGACCTAATTAAAAAGTTTGTTAAATATAGCTATATACTAATTTTGTATGTGTGCACAGAAATATTCTTACTGAAAAGGCGTGTCATTTCATAAGTATTTGTACAGAATTTGCTGACCCGTTAAATGGATAGCAATAGAAAAGGAAATAATACTTCAAACAAAAACTTCTGTTCAGAACTTATTCAAAATCACGCTATTTAACTAGTGTCGCGGCGTATCATACGCCTAGTTAAGCCAGTCAAGTTCAGGCCCGTTTTAGCACAGGTTTTAGTTTTATTTTTTGATCATTGATGAGAATGAGAATGAGAATGCTGGTCCAGCTGAAGGACCAAGTGCGGAAACCAAACCTCTTAATAGGTATGCAGCAGGGCAAGCAAAAATTAAAGCATCACAATTAACGTTTGAAATTAAGTTACAATATTGGTAGCTTCCTTTGATTATAGTTAATTGATTCAGGCGTGACCTTGCGAAAATCCATTATAAAATACAATAGATTGATTATGTATATGTCTAGATAGTGTCACGCTGCAAAATAACTAAAACAAACAGCCCAACTATGTTATGCTGGTGTGCATTACAGCTACGTCTTACACTCGCGCCACGTCATTGTGCTTTTCTAGTGTACGTGCATCATTTAGCGGCCAACAGTTGGACGCAATTTTTTTCGACAATCAAAAAAACAATCACTAAAATTACTTTTGGCTATGAGAATCTTAAAGCTATTCTGTACAAAAAAAAATTAAATTTAAAAATATTTTTGACACATAAAATCGAATTTGACAATCGCGATTCCACGTGGTACTTGTTTGCCGTACCCCGTGAATAATTTTTTAGAGTCGGAAGCGCGCCGGGGGCGCAGCCTCGACGTGTTTTATATGGAATTTTTCACTTTTTGTATGGAAAATATGAAAAAATATTATTATTTT
The DNA here is from genome assembly GCA_949128155.2 of Xanthia icteritia. Classification (NCBI taxonomy): domain Eukaryota; kingdom Metazoa; phylum Arthropoda; class Insecta; order Lepidoptera; family Noctuidae; genus Xanthia; species Xanthia icteritia. Next base: position 3,863,133 of record OX421942.2, on the reverse strand, counting down.
TTTTAAAAGAGACAAATAATTATTTGATATAAATGATTATTTTTAAAAGAGACTTTTTTTGCAGAATAGCTTTAAGATTCTCGCCAAAAGTAAGGAATTTTAGTGATAGTTTAGTAAGTTTAGATCGGTGTACAAGAGAGTCGGCGCCATTATGTGACTTGACTGCGTTCCGAATCACTCACGATTCATTGTTTTCTTTTATTAAGGCAGTGGATATAATATCATCAGCCTTTCGACCTCAATAGACCGTGAAAGGGTGAAGTCTATTAGGGTTGTGGGCATGCCCTATTGCCTATATCAACCCTATTGCCTTGGGATAAAGTGATGAAAATATTAATAATGTCATGCAATTTATCTATATTCTTTGTTCTTTAATTAACAGAATGGTATTATGGATATTAGCTTTTAGCAAATGCGTTTTATTTTTAACCAACTTCGGAAAAAATTTAATAGGTTAAAAAAAAATACCATTCTATTTACAGTTGGTGTATAACATATGTGTTTCTTACTCATTCCTGGCCTCTTGTGATCAAATACAATCTGCAGCAGTCCTATTTCTATCTTCATGCACATCTCGAAACTGTTTATGACCACCCTGTTTAACAGCGCCCCCATGCAGTCCACCAGCTTCTGCTGTACATCATGTTTGTTCCTGAAAGTTATTAATATTTTATCAATCAACCTGATGATACCCATTGTGTGTGATTCTGAAACATTGTTTTCATGTTGGTTTACGAGGCGCATGCTAGTAAAGCTTCCAGTCGGCATATTCTTTTTCGACATCTTCATATTTAACGAATTATACACCTTCCTCACAAATCACTAAGTCCATTGGTGAAAACTGAAAACCATATTAAAATCTGTTTGGACGTTTTTGTGTTTGTCACGTTCAGACAGACAGACAGACATGGCGGAGGGACTTTGTTTTGTAATATGTAATGATAGTGATAAAACTCATTCACAGTTGTGTATTCAGAAAGTGGCAATGTCGCAAATCGCTGCCAAAATTTACCTGTTCTAATTAATTTGCTAATATTAGTAGTATGGAATTAGGATATTTTCTCTTGCTATAGTGCACTAGAATATTGAATATGAAATGCAATAATTAAAATCGTAACACTGAATATTTAGTTTATATGTAAAACTAGCATCTGGAAACTTTTCAAATGCTCCAAATGCAAATTTTTGCACTCTACAGAGTAACATTTTCTCTTGAACATTAATACACAATAGGAATTGCTTTGTCAACCTATACAGAAAAGTTGTTACATGAAAATGTAGGATGTAAGAGCAAGCTCAAAAATTTTAGCAACCCACTCTGGGTAGGTAAGGTTTTAAGTCTGTGAAAAAAGAGTGAGCTTGAACATTTTTGTACCCTACATTTATATTTAACATGCGTAAGGGGCCCCCAACTACAAACTGCCTTTTACTTACTGACCATATTTTAGTCTTGTTTGGGATTTGATTCAAAAGAGTTTCTCGAGTCTTGGGTGTCTCCCAGGACTGGGGGCCTGGGGGACACCCTCTCTTCCTGCTCTTATTCCACCATCAGGCCCAAATGCTTAGGACTTTGTTGTGTTTTCTAAAATGTCTCAGTAGTACCCTAGAGTCTAGATTGTTGTTCAGTTTATGGCAGTAGGCTTGTCAGATTTTTTGGGAATTTTTGTTTTTTTTTTATTTAGCTGTAAAATGCTAATTTTTTATAATTTTAATAATTAGTTTTTCCTTACTCAGTTTCACTTGACTTCAAGTGTGTGATGAGAGGGAATAGTAAGTACTGCTGTAGCTCCTGGACCACTTCTCCTTTTAAATCTGATACGCGATCATGAAAGTCATCAATGCTATCCTTCGTAGGACACACCATGAGAACATCGCACACGGGTTTAATACGCGAAAATGTTTCTTTTCTATCGCCATTCATCTTGTTCGCATTATACGCCTATCACTGCAAGTAAATGTTATTTTAACAAGTCCGCAGAAAGACTAGAAAGGTTCAACAATAACTGTATGGTTTGTTATTTGTAAAAAAACGGAGAAACTTTAGATAATTAATTTAGAATAACAAAATATTCGCGCAGAAAATAAACAAAGTGCCACAGCCAAGTGCCAAATTATTTCTTGTGCTTCCATTGACTTGATTTGACAATTTGACATCTTTATCATTTGACATTTAACAAGACTCGCCTTTTTTACCCATTACACTATAGAATGAAAATAATCGACTAAAGATCGCATATTGTAAGCTATAGGCCAGTCATCGTATCGTATTCACTTTAACAAATCTCTTGTTTTGTTGAATTTGCGTTCGCACTGCACGAAACATGAGTATTATGCTGGGGCCGCATCTGCGTCTATCGTGACGAAGCTTTGCACAGTGATGTGATAAACGCAGAATCGCAGATGTGACCATTATCGTTTATTGTCGCGATAGTTCAGGCTGCGTAGCACTTATCGACTGGGTGGGGGGCGCGGCGCGGCGTAAGGCCTCTGCCTCGAATTTTGCGGGCAGCGGGGCGGCGGCGGCGGCGGCGCGGGCAACGCATACCTGTTCTCCAAACCAGCGGGCAGATTGCGCGGCACTATAGCGGTGTAGTGTTGTGTTCGTGGTTGTGTTGTCGAGATATTTGTTTTTATTCGCGAACGAAATGTCTGAAAAACGGCTAATTTGCTCTTGCACGTCCGAGGACATTTTGATACGTCACAAAAAAAAATGCACAACACTATACTACAATGCAAACGCGCAATGCGGGCGGTCACCGCTTGACTGGAGTGCACCGCTCATTGCCCGCCCCCGCGCTGCTGCCACGCCGCTGTTTTCGAGAACCGGTCCATTTGATTTTACGCATAAGATCCTGCCGCTCCCGCGCCGCCGCCGCTGCCGCCCCGCTGCCCGCAAAATTCGAGGCAGAGGCCTAAGCGTGGCGCGTGGGGCGCGTGGTCGGACTAGTGTTGGTCATTTTGACTGTTGTTTCCGGACTGCGTAAACGCTCTGTCGAAATAATGGAGAGCAATCTTGGATTATTCCACGATAATTTGTTAAATTATGAAGCCGCTACAGTGACCATCGCATTAGCGCGATAACTTTTTAGCGAGCAAAACATACGAAACTTAGACTCGCATTGCTCTGTCACGATAGATCGCCTGTGCGTTTTCACTGGCGAAACATTCACCTAAAAACATGTTGAAATTTCTATTTTCTGTCAATGTTCCATACAATGTATGACAAAAAATAGAGATTTCCACATGTTTTTAGAGTCTGCCACCACTGAAGTCCATTTGACGCGGCGCTAGTGTCTATGCCATTGCATCACATTGCAAAAAATGTACAGACGCCAGCACATTTTTTAAAAGAGTAACGGTGGACCAAATAAATTGTGTATTATCATTATCATTTCAGCCGAAAGAAATACGTCCACTACTGGACAAAGGCCTCCCTGAAGTGTCGCAACAAACACAAATTGTTGTAGTTGCACAAAATATATTTTTATAAAATGTTACAAATTTAATTCCTTATTTATATTGCATTTTTATACATATTCATTACATTTTAAAATATTTTTATAAAAACAAAAAAAAAACTAAAATATTACAATAATTATTATAGAATTATTATGAACGAAACGTATTAAAATTTCAAAAGAGGAATTGTCAAAGTCAGGTGTTAATTGCTTTCTGTCAAATAAAATTGAATGGAAACGAGAATGCGAATAAATAATTAAATTACCTTAGTATAATCATGTTTTTATGATTTTGTAAAGTGTGAGAAATATTCCAAAATGTTCACCTTGGTGGGGCAGCGGGTCTTACATAAGTGCCTCAACATTTTGAGGTTATCTGTTGCAGATTTCAGCAACTTGCCCGACATAAAGAAATTGAATGCGGTTAGGACTGTTGAAAAGACAATAGATACAAACACAACCATCTTTATTGAAAGTCCTATACACGTTAAGATCCAGCCGATCGATGTGAACGACATAAAAGCCCACAATAAACTGACCATGACATTGTACAGCCAAGGCAAAGATACTAGTGACTTGCTAGTAAAACAGACATCCAAACGCCTGGAATTGCTCAACAAGAATACCGCATCGGACAGAAACGACGTCTGCCTGATCCAGGTACCATATAATTTAAATGTGCAGGTCACAACAACAGATTACGCTTCAGTACATCTAGCTAAATTAGAAGGACAGGAATTTGTTGTCAAAACTCAAAAAGGGACAGTTAATGTATCTGATCTGAAAGCACAGAATATTGTGGTCGAGAGTATTGAAGGGGAAGTAAAATCAGAAGGCAGGTTACAAGCAAGTAGCATAGATTTAAAAACCGGGTTGAACTCTGGAATTACTTGTAACAACATAATGTCAAATGGCTTGAATGTTACAACACATGCTGGTCCAATAATTGTAAAGTCTTGTTATAGTGACAAATCTCATTTTACTACATTAATGGGCAACTTGAAACTATACAGCCTGCACAAATCAGTAATGATTGATGTCATACAGAAAGGCAATCTTCATATCACAGGTTTCTCAGGGAACATACAGGCTTCTTTAAAAAGTGGAGACGTCTTCATGCACGCCTCACAGTTTACACATCAGAGCAGTATTTTCATACATGAAAAGGGAAAGGTTGAACTTCTAATGCCAGAAATAGTAAAAAATTTACCTGCCACTAATTTGATAGCAGAAAAGATATTAGTTGATGACAAGATATTGAAACTAGGCCGGTTTATGGATGACTCACACCCCAAGAGGTTCCGGTTTGAGAAGGAGCCACATACTGAGTTGCACATAGTTTGTAAGAATGGCTCAATTGAGTTAAAAGATACGGACTTACCAGTTTTTCTGTAGTGAACTAATCTGATACTAGTTTGATACAAAACATGTACATTAGGTTATATTATTATATTGGAGTTTATACCGTGTATCTTCATGAAAGTGCTTGTTACTTTTTTTTTTAATGAACTAAACATTCATTAACTATAATTATTAAATGTATTTTGAACATTGTGTTGATGATTTTGGTGATAAAGTAAATTAATTGTAAAATAATCATGTAGAGATCCATAACATTTATTTAATATTATTTCCAAGTAGTTTTTTCAAATAGTATGTATTGCTTATATATAATATTAGTATGTCTTTATATAATTACTATGTGCAATTTTTACTCTAATATGATCATTGTTGTGTCTTCCATGAATCATACAAGAAGTACTTACTAATTAGGATGCATCATTAACAGGGAATATGCATGTAATTTTTTTTTTTTCATTGAATCGGTAAGATACAGTTATTATAAATTATTAAACTCCAACAATTTTCTACTACAGTACTCCCAACAATTTTCTACTACAGTTCAAACAAACGTTTCTGTTGCGGTCGGGATGTGACGTCATTTGGCACGTTACTGCTTTGTCTAGATCTGTTTTTTAAGAGTTTTTAGCTCCAAATTAAATTGTTTTTGTGCTTTACTCAAGCAGAAATCGCACTTACAAACGTACTTAAGTGGGAATTCAAGCAGTTTGCTAAGAAAATATATTTATTCGCATGCCTTTTGAGGTCACTTTCGGCCTTTTCGAAGACGACGCGTTTCGAGTTTGCGTTTCGTTCCACCAATAAAAAACATAACATAAAATAATTAATTGTAAAATAAGTAATGCGTTCAAAAAGTACAGACGCCAGCAGGTCAACCTACCCGAAACTGTCAAATTTTCCCAATCAACTTTGAACCTTACGCTTTAGTGATAAAGTTGAAAATCTATTAAAGAAATTTGACAGATTGTGGTAGGTTGATGTGCTGGCGTCTGTACAAAAAATTTGGAATTTATTTCTTGACTCTATATTATGTATATTTAAATAATGAATAACTTGAATTACGTGCATGTTCCCTATTCTCACTGATGTGCAACATAAGTGTGATCATTGTAATTTTTAAAGTGTATTGTATGACTGTATCTTTCTTAGGATATAAGTAGTACGACTATACTGCATCTGGAATTTCTCAGTAGCAGCTTGGTGTCTGGATTTGTGCCCGGTTGATGGCAATAGGCTCGCCTCCTATTACATGGGACTTAAACATAACTGGCGAAATGTGGGTGTACCATAGGGACACCCACATACGCGCGTGATGTTATGTATGTATACTGCCAAAGTAACATTTTGTGTTGGTAATGCAATTTTATTTTACTTCATTCTATTCGGGAAACTTACAGCTAACTTATACCTACAGTGTTCTGAAACAATATAAAATTGAAGGCCATTTACAATTTTGCACTGATAAACACTAAAAATAAAAACAAAAAATGGTTGGTACAAAATTAGGAAAAAAAAGTACACAATAACTAATACAAACTAAAAATCACTTGCTAACAATTACTTTTCCCGTAGAAAAGCCAACAGTGCTTAAGCTTTCACCAACAATGCTTAAGCCGAGAAACACTGGTACTTATTGAATAATTATATCCACTGTAAATCTATTTGTAGTATATTAACATACATTTTATTCATGCATTTATAACTAGCATTTGAAATAAAGTCCATTAAAATTATATTGCAGAATGACATTGTCTCAGCTCATTACATTAATGATTTATTTTTGTAGTTCCTCTGATATTAGTGTACCTATTTGCTTGTACCATAATGTCACAATATTGCTAGTCCCTATTCATTTCTTAGAATTATTTGTATCTTCTTTAGGACTTCCAAATGTTAGTAACTATTCATCATTGTTATTTATTTAGGTAGAAAATTGTTGAAGAGATCATTAAAATATTATTTCATTTTATAGTTATGTATTATTTGAGTATATCCTTTCACATTAGATAACATTGAAAGACTGGTTTGAGTAAATTAATCTAATCCCTCAGTTATTTATTTGTCATCTAATTAAGTATTTCCCAGTTTGTTTACTTTTTAACTAGGTAATCGTTAATTGGGTACAAAGATGATGAATTGTGTAGTGCGCTGCGCCGCCGCTGTTGTGATAACGAGGCTGTTTATATGCTGCGAGAGTGCGCGCGCGCGCCAGTCTTACCGCAGCCGCACCCGCCATGCCGGCCTGCGCTCCCGAGTACAGTCGCCTTGCGCGCTCCAACACAGAGTTAGTGTTCTCTCCGCGAGTCAAACGATGCTCGCACCAGCCGCCGCCCTTCACGGCGCTACGGCGATCCTTCTCCTCCACGTTCTCCTTGATACCTGAGGAGCGCGCTATATCACCTGAACGCCCACCGCCACTGCCGCGCTTCATCAGAATCATCACATGGGGTCCGCGTCTCCTGCTACATCCGCTCATCACCATACTAAGCCTCATCGCCCACCCGGCTTGGAAGCAAATTCTGGTCGTTCTGCCCACGTTATGGATCGCCGCCTCGTTATTCTTATTTTGGAAGTGTGTACAGTGCCCTATTGGAGTTTTCAAGATGATTGGACGTGCCATTAGTTCAAAAAACCAAAAGAAACCACGTACTGTGCTTATTAGTGGAGGAAGCTCAGTGCAAGCTTTACACCTGGCTAGAAACTTCCATTCGGCAGGCGCAAGAGTTGTAGCGTTTGAAATAGAAGGGCAATTTGCATTGTTGAAGTACTCTGCTGCGGTGCATAAGTTTTACACAGTGCCGCGGCCGAATCCGGCTGATCCTCTAGCCTATGCGCGGGGACTTAGAGAAATAGTGGAAACAGAGTCAATTGTGTTCTATGTACCGGTGAGCTCCACTACTCCAGCGTATTACGATGCGCTTGCCAAGTCACATTTAGAAGTAATTGGATGTCAGTGCTTTGTACCTTGCGCTCGCGACGTTGTTACATTAGATGACCCTTTGGAGTTGATGAGGGTATGTCGCGCTGCTGGCCTAGCGACACCCCCGTTTTGGGTGGTGGCTAACGACGAAGATGTTCGTGCATGGTACGATAGCGGAGCTTCTAAGGAGGGCAGACATTTCATTGCAAGTGCTGGTGCACGGGGAGCCAGAGACCGATTGCGTTTTGTCATGCCTGAAGACAAAGCCCAATTTAGATTCCCACGGGAAATCAGTGCGGAGAAACCGTGGGTTATTGTTCGAGAGCCAAAGGGAGAGAGGATTGTGACGTGCACTACTTTGAAAGAGTCGCGCGCGGTCAACAATGTTTCGTGCCGGGTAGACTCTGCAAGAAAGGGACTGGTGCCCCAAAGGGATGAAGAAGCTGACGCTTGGGTACAGCGATTTGTATCATTCCTTGCACCGGCGAGGCCTATGACTGGACACGTGTCATTCAGACTTGTTCGCGAAGAGCATACTACGAACGGTCATACTAATAAACTGGTGGCTATTGGAGCTCGAGTTGGAGTGTCTTTACCGTATTTGTGCCAAGGAGCGGCACGTTGCGGGCACGCAGCAACTATGGGTAAGCTGTTGGATACTGTGCTGGACACTCGCGAGGCTTTATTCACATTCTGGGACCCGCTTCCATATTGTGCGTACTACCAGTCGCGTACGCCAGACGATCGCAGGCCGCCGCCGCCGGAGCCTTGCAAGACGCCACCCAATGTTCCTCTCTGAAGTGTAATGTAGTGACGTCGTAGGAATTATTTATTAAAGACACTCAAGTACCTGAAGAGTGCGTGAGTGGGAGCTCTCTCGGCGTGTGCCATAGTTAAGTCACGCTCTCTGTGTGTTCTTTGCTCGTCTCGCTTGTGTATAAGTGTGTGATCGAGAGACGATACGATATGTTGTAACTACTAAGTAGATATTTTAATTAAATGTGTACCTACCTACAAAATGTAATGTTATACCTACATTATTGTTAGGTTTAAGAAATAAAAAGAGGTCGATATTATTAATTAGGTACTTTTTCTTTTTTCGTGTAGGCGTTCCCTAAATAGCTTCAAAACATACACAAGTTTATAAGGACACAATGTATCTAATAATAATAACTCATCACATAAATTGGAGTTTTATCTGGAAATTACTGTCTCCTGCTACCTACTCGATAGTCCAATTAAATATCTATCCAAAAAATCCAATCTGAATCCAAGAAAGTATATTGTTTAAAAAAACAGTCAAGCAACCGTTAATAAACTTTTTATCACCAAGCAAGCACGTTGATAGAAGTTATTTTTCCACAAGATCTGCGGGGAAAAGTGTGATCTGTGGCCGGGCGCCCCCTATGACCCGGACGAGATAAGTGCTATCTCTTCAAGTGCACTACAATTTATAGTAATATACTTGCCACTTATCGGGTTAAATGGACAAATACCATCCCTAAGATGTGGGTAGACAGATTCTTAAGGCAGGCGTTTGGTACAGTAACATCTACCGATTATCATTTCGCCATGAAGGATCTAGGTAGTTATAGGTAGCTGGATAACTAACCAGTGCGACAGTCGGTAGTAAAATAAAAATAATTAAAACTGCATTGAAAGATAAGATGTGCATCAAAAGTCACGCTGAGAATCGAACCCGGTCATTTTCTTGGATAGTTATTAGGTTCAATACTTATTTTTAAATAAAATGCAATTAAGTGCTAGGTACATATTGGTAAAGATAAAAAATAAGTTCCAAAGCATGGACAAAGCACCTGTCTACCATACCTACCTTTTGACAACAAATAAAGACCTACTCCTACGTGGACACATGTTTGATTAAACATCTTCCAATATTTATATCCTGGCTAACTCTGTGAATTAAATCATGATAGCACTGTATCAACACAACGGGCGCCATTTTCTTTTCGGTTGCACAATTACTTATTTTTTTTATAAGTCGGTCTCCGGCTATGGACTATGTCAGGAATCACCAATTAGATTATAAATAGGACTGTCGCGATCCGTTTGGACCTACTACTAGCAACCAAGATTAAAAAAATAATGAAATAAACCTGAATATTTTTTTATTAAATAACTATTAAGTAAACAAATGCAACATACTTTAAAAAAAAAACAAAGTAAAGCACCTAATTAAAATTAAAGTGAACAATGTTTTTTTTTACTTTGAAGCTACTGTTTACTTCTTAGGCCCGCTAAAAATAGGTCGGCGCGGCGCGGGCGCGGGCGGTCCGGATTCGAACCGCGGTCCACCATATGGTGACTTCTGGACTATGTGATAGTTACTGACGGTATCATGAGTTCACGTATTATCAGTAGGTAGGTAGGTACTACAGAGTCTATACCTAATGCTACTAGGTAAAGACTGACTTTATTTGATTAAGTACCGGTAAACTGCCCTAACTTTGCCTGAAAGAAAGAAAGAAAGAAAGAAAAATGCGTTTATATTATGCCTGGCGTCCTAAGTTTGCCTATAATGAAAATGTTGTAATATCTTTTTCATTTTACTTGTATGGCAATCGAAACTTAAAGCTGTCTATAAAATCTCAAAGTTTCCTTTGCCATACAAGTAAAATGAAAAAGATATTACATCATTTTCATTATAGGCAAACTTAGGACGCCAGGCAAAGTTAGGGCAGTTTACGTACCTATAAATACTACCTATGATTTGAATATGATGATAGATCATTTATGCATAGATGCTGTGTGGTAGCAGACGTGTTACCTAGGTATGTAGGTACCTCTCTCTCTCATCATCATCTCTGATAATGGATCTCCTTGTTCAAAAGAAACCCAACGCTGTTTTGGGAATTCATGATTTTGGGCTTGCGTTCATTAAGACTGAGGGATGCAACACACATAAATTCAGGTCAGTACATTCGGTTCGGCGGTATTTATTGAACAACAAAGCCGACGCGAAGCAGTAACTACACGTATTCGGCTTTCATTCAGCTCGTGCTTATTGGAAAACTTAGTTATTTTTGGCTCATCAAGTTCGGGTCGACTCGGTTCATTCGAGTTAAGCCGAGCGGGTTTTGTCCGAACATACATATCTATCTACATAGCTATGTTCGATTTTGCCGCCTAACTGTGCCGAATCATGCCGACCCGAAGATGGTCTAGTTCCTAGTTTTTTTGTTTGAGTTTTTGATATATACAACGTGTAACGTTAAATGCGCAAAACCTCAGACTGATTTTTTAATTCAATTGACCTATTTCAGAGAAAAAAAAAAACATTAAAAATGTTGTAAAGGTTTTATGTGCTGTTTTAGTTTTACTGGCAATTCTGATCGTTTCTTGCGTCTGCGACGACGCTCGTCTTATTCATGGTACTGTATGGAAGGTTCGTATTTGCATTGAAATAAAAGTTATTATTATCCCGCGTATGATAAAATTTAAATTAATCGACAACAATTTGTGTTTGTTTACCTATTTTGGCGGGTTTGCACATGTGATGGCTTGACCTATTAATAAATAGACACGGCAACGCATTTAATGATGATTTTTTTGAAAAATGTGACCTATATTAAAAAGTAGTTCAATTGATTCTGCTCGTTATTCTGATCAAACTATTTTCAGGTTTTGCGCATTTAACGTTACACGTTGTATAAGTATAATACTTAACGCACTGGAGGATAATGTCATATCTTACGTGTGCCCATGGGTAAAACTACCTTGCAAGAAATAGTAGATATCTGTAGGCACAACATGATTTTTATGCCACGCTTAATGGCATAAAAATCATGTTGTGGATGCACACGAGAAATAGGTAACATATTTATGTCTACTTACGAAAATAAACATTATTTTCTTATTCACAAAACGCCCCTGAATAAAACACTTTCATTATCTGGCGTTCTCATCAGACAAATTACTCATTTTAAAAGACATCGTAACTTAAAAATAGCGTGCAACAGCGGATGAGCGAAACTTTTTATTTTTAAATTTATTGCGTCGAACTTGCACGGAGTAATGTCACAGATAAATACAGATGGCTCACTCGGCATTTTAGATATGAAGCTACAAACTAAGTACGCGGCGGGCTCGACTTGTCGGGTCAATTCAGTGAGTGTAACTTAGTCAGAAGATCTAAGAGAACCTCATCACAGACGTAGCTATATCTAATAATAGATATTAATATACTTTCTTATACTAGAAATATTTATTAGCTCCGTCTGAGGTCACTCGAAGATTACTATGGAAAATATATCGTAATTTGTTTTGCTATAATATATATATTATAGCTACGGGCTTTATGCGATAGAGAGGCAAGTTCTAGGTGAATATAGCTGTAGGTAATTACCGATCTGAATTGCACTTTCTTGTGTCGTAGAAAGAGTCGCTTTTTATTTAAATGATTTTGCGGGGTGAGCCATCTGTATTAATCTGTGGTAATGTTTTTTATTCACACATTACGTTATTAAATGCCTGGGCTAGTGGTCGCAAGCGCAACTGCTGAGCACGAGGTCCTGCGTTCGATGCCCAGGTCGGGCAAAGTGTTATTGGGTTTTCAATTAGGAAATTCTCAGTAGCAGCCTGAACTCTGGGTTTGCGCCCGGTTGATGTCAATAGGTTCGCCTCGTATCCGGTGGCAATCCCCGTGGGGGCGACTGGGAATATATGGTATTACCTACATGGGACTTATAACTGGCGCATTGTGGGTGTACGTACTATAGGTACACCGCTGCCCAACCTTACGGGGATTACAAGCGTGATTGTATGTTGTACCTAGCTGACTACGTGATGTAGATGGCTTACACAGTATATACCTACTTCTTATCTAAAAGAAGCAGAAAAATACTGTACCTAAGTTGTTTGTTTTAAGTAAGTAATCTTTAAAGAACTTTGAGTTACTGATAAGACTTTCTTTGCGCATTTACTTTATTTATCTGTATTAAGTAAATGGAAAGAAATGAAATGAGTCAAGTAGATATAGATAAATAGATTTACTTACATATTAATTTTAAATTCGATGAAATGAGAAACCGATAAGTACATGCCTTTTTTATAAACCGGGAAGTCATCGCTACCCATGGCTATCCGCTACACATGGAGAGACTCTCATGCACCATTTTAGTGCCCCAACAAAATCAATCACATAAATAAATCCGTAGTAGCTACGTACCAAGGTCAAACTTTCTTAAAAACATGCAAAGTTTTTTGTAAAAAAATAAACAAAAGCAAAAAGTTATTTGCAGGAAAACTGAGTCATTCACTTAGTCATTCGAAATTATATTTTTAGTGCACCTCGAATAATGAGACTGTGTTGTTTATAAAGTCCCATTAAAAGAGATGGACAAACTTTTAGAAATCATTCAGACCACCAAAATAAGGACAATGGTAAAGAAAAAATAAGAAAACGCATTAGATACAAGAAAAATAAATCAGCTAACGAAAAAAAATGTCTGTTACCCAATGCCATTTATTATTTTAGGTCAAAATAAAATCACTTTAATCAGTGTTTTTTTTTGCTTGGATATTTTTGGTTAGAAGTACGGAACGCTATGTTAAAATTTGTCCATCCATATACATATAACGTGAGAGAAATTAACGAACAAAACACACGGGGCAATGCAGGCGTGAGGTTCAGTTTGGCCCAGTACCAGTTATTACTATATGAATGACTGCGTGGCGAACATAAGTTCGCTCATTCATAATATCTGGTAGGTACCTTCTGGGCTAAACTGATAAGAACTAAGTCGCATAATTAGTTCGTCTAATTATGTACTAAGGTTAATATGATTTTCCGAAACGATTTTTCTTTGGCAATAGGCTCGGCTTTATGGGACCTCTAATGGGACTTAAGCTCCTATTACACGAGCACTCCATTTCCATCACACCGCGCGGCGTGGATTGCGGCTTGGAATGTTATGGAGTTAAGTGCCTATGAATGGCCACCTTTAAACATCCCATTCCCGAAATGTTGGTGTACTGTAAGTACACATCTGCCTAACCCTTCGGGGAAATACAAGGGTGATGTTATGTTACGTATTTTTCTTTTGTGCATACTTCGGTGAATCCACCTTCCTCCGTTGCATCAATAAATTAAATATAGATAAGTATTTTGATCCAAATTCATCATTATCATCATCACTATTTCAGCCGAAAGACATCCTCTGCTGGACATAGACCTCCCTAAGTACCACCACTTCGACCGGTTCTGTGCTTCTCGCATCCAGCGTATCCCTGTGGCCTTCACCAGATCATCGGTTCACCTTGTATGGGGCCTTCCAACACTTCGTCACTACAGAACCTTTCGGCCCCATCGGCCATTTGTTCTGCGAGCAATGTGCCCTGCCCACTGCCACTTAAGTTTGGCAAGGTGGGATCCAAATTAATATAGGTACGTTAATGTCATTGGGATATTATTTATCAAGAAAAACATATGTATACGCAGCTAATTTGCATTACGCCAAATACTATACCTACATACTTTGTTTGTCGCGTGATGCGAACTGCGATCACGTTAACTACATATGCTGAACATTATTTTCAAAGTTCATGAGTTCCGTAGATGTATCACATATCGACGAATGCTTATCTTATGGACTCCGACGCCTTCATAATCAATAATTGCTTTCATTTGATGTTGTTTGATGTGTTATCGTTTATAATAGTGCTATTATACTTTCTTACAACGTGGCTATATATTAGGTATAATATTTAGCTAGCTTTTGCCCGCGACAGCGGTCGGGTGGAAGTCGTAAGACACCTACAATAGCAGTCACATTTTTATAAAACTCACCTCACCTCACCTTGATTTGGTCACCTTTAAGTCCTAAGTTTGATAAATTATACCGAGACCGGTGCATTTGTTAACCTATCTTTTATAATTCATATTATCTGTCGAAAGAGACTGGATCCTGCGACACAGGGCACTCTAGTGCCATACCTTAATATTGTAACTTGTCTAAGAATCAATAATTAATAAAAATTGTTTTATTTTTTTAACTGAGCATATAAGGTCCTGGGTTCGAATCCCAGGTCGGGCGAAGTATTATTGGGTTTTTCCAACATGAATTTCTCAGTAGCAGCCCGGAGTCTGGAATTGTGCCCGGTTGATGGCAATATGCTCGCCCCCTATTACATGGGACTTAAAAACATAACTGGCGACATATGGGTGTACAGGTACACCGTACACCTCTGCCCACCCTCCGACCCTCCGCTTCGCATTGCATCGCTCGCCCAAGCTATCAGATACCTACTTCGTTTTCGCTTAGCGATCTTTCTTTCTTTTTGCTCGGCTCCTAAGGGTCGCAGCAATCTATCTGCTTAGCCTGTCTGCTATGTTGGGGTCGGCTTCCAGTCTAACCGGATGCAGCTGAATACCAGTATTTTACATGAAGCGACCGCCCATCTGACCTTCACAACCCAGTAACTAGATGTAATACCATACGCCTCGGTAAGACTGGTTGTCAGACTTTCGGGCTTCTGACGACCCGTAACCACTGTCAAAGATCCACGAATGACAGCCGGGACCAACGTCTTAGCGTGCTTTCCGAGGTATGGAGGAGTCTCGATATGTAAAGATGGTCACCCATCCACGGACCAACCCCGGCAAGTGTAGCTTAACCTGATGTATCGACCCGTGCGGCTGTTATTACTTAGCTACAAGCTCCTCTCTCCTAAGGGTCGTAGCGTGATGTTAAATAACCTGCCTCAAGAATTGGGCTATCAAATGCAAAAATAATTTCTTATCCAACTGGTAGTTCTAGAGATTAGCTCGTTCAAATATACAAACAAACTCTTCGGCTTTATCACATTGATATAGGTTTACGGTTCTTTATCCCTCTTTTTTATAACTGGGAAATTATCAAATAACTTCTCCCGCTCTGGGTAGAGCGGGAGGGCGTGTCAGACTCTTACTGACTAAAACCCACCCGTGTTCCTTCCGTTGCCTGTACGTTGCCAGGGGCCACGGTATCCCTTTCGGACTTTCCCGCAACCCCGGCAGGCATCGGTCCTGTCGGACCCCTTCACTTGCTGACATCTCTTTGAGGCGCGCGTGGAACACACCGCGCCGTCGACCCGGGCCTGGTCCTTATCGGACGGTTCTTTACCCCTTAGTAGGTAACAGTGAACCTTTTATTAAAAGTTATCTGATTACTATGTTAAACTCAGTAGAGTTTATGTGACTTTATTTAAGTTTAATGTTCCAGGTTTTCGATTATCTATCATTGTGATAAGGGTTTGTTGCAGAAGTTAACATTATAGAATTCCCAAAATGCTTATAAGAACTTTGTTCATCATATTGCAGGTTATCGAACACAGCTGGACAAGAATTTGTTTACAAAAATCTCAATTTATGGTACCTACTACTATACTCTTTTTACTTGCCACGGTTACTTTGGCGCCGTGGCTTGTTTGGTGCGCCCCATGTCGCGGGTTCTATTCCCGTCATTACAAATATGAGGTACAAACTGAGGTTTATTTCTAGTTTTTTTTGTTTAATATTATGTCGTTGTAAATGCACCCACGCCACAGGAAAAATCCTAGTGTGAGTTTAAAAAACAAAACCAACTGCGGTCGTCACAAGTGGAAGCAATGTCCTTACCGCAATTCGTACTTCGTACTTCCCGACTCTCGAGGCTACGCCCCCGTGGTCACGTAACCTATCTGCGCGTCCCAATTCGCCAGATGCATGGAATTAGTATGTACTATAGCCAGATATGTCACGGGCAGACCAGCAGACGACGCCGTGACATGTAGATCGAAGTCCAACTTGACTGTGGGCAATTATTTGACCGAAAGCTTATACTGTCTAGACAGATAACGGGAGCTGAAATTGTCAACGTGTTTTTAAATAATTTAGTTATTGATAATTGCTGCAGAGGAAAATAATGACCTACTCTTGAAATAGCTATAGGGCAGGGGCGCCAGGGCTTTTCTTCAGCGCATGGTTGTTATGTATCAAAAATGTTTGGCAATGTAAACGACTTATGATAAGTAGCTTGATATATCTGATACCAAGGAGACATCTTTTGCATTTATAAGTAATTATATACTAATTTGATAACAGTTCTTTAGAAAGTGTTTATGCATTATTACTTATCTTCGTTAAATCGATTATGGCGCTATCAGTAAGTTCCGGAATATTCTTTTTATACCTAAATGGGTAGCTACTTTGAAAAATTCTAGCCTTGTATGAACACAGTGCGCGTGCGACCAGCTATCTCATTAAGTAACATATTTTCGTAAATTATTACTTACAACTAATCTGTTTCATTTAGACAGTACAACAACGTCCATTGAGTTATTTACGATGTTGAGCAGATTTTTTTTTCGAACTTAGGCAGCAATGGATTAGCAATCTTTTTCAAAACGATTCAGATTCTGATTGATCGTGTATTACGCAATTAGGATACTGTTTAAGGTTATCTATATAGTGGAAGGAGATACCTTTATCTGGAAGTAAAATAAGAACGAACTTAATACGTACTTACTTTAAACCACCAAGCCATTAATTAATTAATGTAGCTAATTAGATATCGAGGGAGTTTCCTCTAGATCCAGGGCCGGATTTAGAGGTCCAGAGGCCTCGGGGCAACAAAGGAGCGGAGGCCCCCTCGCCGCAAATTATTTTCCAAATAAAGTAAACAATTATTTTTTTCAGTCGTGTTTTTCAATAATTAAACGCTGCGACGGGTCGTGCACTCGTACAGATAAAAAACGGGGGAAACAGGTACCGTCGTTGCCGTCGTATCTCGTATCGACACACACGCAAATACAAAAAATTGGGCTGAATAGGCTTGTAAAATCCGCAGAATATACTATAAATTCCCCATCCGAACGGATGGGGAATTTATAGTATATGGCAATTTTTATTTTACTGTGGATTCACATGGACAGGCAGAGGGCAAAAAAAACTCCCACTCGCTCGCTGGTTGAAGAAAATTATGCTTTTGGAAAAATATATTAATAAAAGAATAGACAACTATATGAAGACAGAATTACGCACGGAAACTTCAATGGACACATTCTTTCCTCGATCATGATTCACGAGTCGATTATTAATATTAGCGTTTGACTCCTTGTCACGATGAGGTGGGTTTTGTATGACAATCGAAATCGGTATTCTTCAATAATTATACAAATAAATTACTATTGAACGACTATGATTTTATTCAATTTCTTGCATGCAGTAAAGTTCGTGAATAATTGATGGCATTTAATTGTGTCACAATAATAATTATTTGCCTATCAAACTGCATACCTTGCTGCATAAAGAAATATGAAAAAAATTACCAATTAGTCAATAATAATTGATTTGTTTAAGAATTGAAGAACACCGATTGTTCATATACTGCAATTAATTTACATGTACATATATATATAAGAAAGAAAAAAAATTGTCGGGACAGAATCGAATACGCAACCTCCGAGGTTGCGGGCAAGTACCACCCCACTCAGCCATCAAGCGATTGGGGTACTCCCTCAAGATGGGTAGTGAATTGGAAGTGCTTATCAGGGCCATTTGAGATTTTGATATTTCACTGATTGCCTGATTGGAGTGAACAAATATAGATCAATGATTTCTGTTATTTAAGATTAATATAATCAAATAATCATGTATGTGTAAAGTGCTGTAGGTAAAGGTAAAAGAGCAAAAAAAAAAATATCAAAGGAAAAGATGTTTACTAGTGTTTACTAGTTAGTTTATTTTTTTTTCCGAAGTCTCTATTGTGGGGGCCCCCCGTTTGTGGAGGCCCCGGGGCTTTCGCCCCGGTTGCCCTCCCCTAAATCCGGCCCTGTCTAGATCCGTTATCGTATGGCCTCAAAGAGATCCGCTTCGAACGTGAACATAGGTACATTAATTACCTTAACCTATTTACTTTAGATATTCCTGGTCTTAAGGAAATTTCCGTGTGGATTTATACAGAATAGATTATTATTCTGTATACAGATATCATTGAATCGAATGTTTTGGAACAATATTTGAATATCACGGTATCAGTTCTGGTAACTTGAGTGGCGTGATATTTCTTTGTCGACCCAACGATGACACGGATTCGGGGGTTGTGTCACGGATTTTGTCGTATTTTCGTGAGACATTTGTCTTCTGTATGAGAGCTAGGAAGGAATCGATAATGCGCTGAAGAGGTGCGCGTCCGGCCCTGGTCCAGGCCATGGTACGGAGCGAGAGGGCATGGGAGGCCGTCGCCTACTTCTGCGAAGCAGTAATGCTCGCAAAGGAGGAGGCGGAACGCGTGAAGGAAAGGCAAATTTCGCGCCCTCACGCCCCTAGCCGCCGCAGGAGACGCCCTGGGCGTCGGGAATCGCAGGCCGATTTCCGGCCATCTTAGGCGCGGGCTTGCGGACCGTGAGCAATGAGTAGCTCGCGGTCCGATAAGGACCAGGCCCGGGTTGACGGCGCGTTTTGTTCCACGCGCGCCTCAAAGAGATGTCAGCAGAACTAAAGGGGTTCGTTAGGACCGATGCCTGCCGCGGTTGCGGGAAAGTCCGAAAGGGATACCGTGGCTCCTGGCAACGTACAGGCAACTGAAGGAACACGGGTGGGTTTTAGTCAGTAAGAGTCTGACACGCCCTCCCGCTCCGCCCAGAGCGGGAGAAGTTATTTGATAATTTCCGATCAAAAAAAAAAACTATGTGCTGTCAGAAGCTAATAACAATCTAATACATAATGCCCTAAATTTTAAACGGGGTAGGCAGAAATTACAGAACGATATTTGCTACGATCCTTAAAATTTTTGAAGGAATGTGCTCAGTTTCCACAATCATGCATCGTTTCATAATGTGCGACGCGACGTCTTGATATAAGCCAATAAGGTCGGTGGTGTATATGTGTCAATGTCTCAACAACAGTACCTATCAACAAAGATTTAAATCATAGTTTTGCCCTCACCGTACTAAGTAATGGGGTTTACGACAATCAAGTCTAGGTCTATGCGACACTCTGTGTGTCAGAGGTGTCAGTAGAAACAGAAACGCGATCATCTTAAGATGCAGCGGCAGGGAAAATCTACGATGGAAATCTTTGCCTATCACACAAAACAAGGACCACCATAGTATCAATCCATGACATAGTAATGTCACATCTCACGGTAATTTATAACCTATGTGCAAATATCTAAATATATTTCCTTTCTACTTTCCGTCTATGTCCTCCACTCAACTTGTGAATTGAAACCAATGGAGGACGCGAAATATCCATTGTTGATGTAGGTAATGGTTCTAAATAACTATTGCCCAATTTGTGGTAATTGGACAGAGTTCTGCTATTATATAGGTACCTACCTATATCTATGTTATAGTCATTTGCAACGTATAAGATGTATAGTGTAGAGTTCACTTCGAAAGGGACAAAGGACTTTAAGATAATATTGACATGTAATGTCTGACTATCGTAAATGTTAAAATTTTCCACCGCGGTCGTCGTTATCTGTCGCCATTACTAGACCTTCAATGTTCGTTACTATTGACAATTTGTGTTTAAAAAATATGGAAATCTAAAGAAAAATATCGAATTTACAATCCTTTCTAAATAAATCTTATTTAGCCTCGAAGAAATAAACTGAAAAATATTAACTTTGCATACAGAAAGAGCTATTACGTCTTCCATTCGCCTGCTACAATTTGAAAAAAAAAACCGACGAATTGCGTGTCGGACCACGCACATTGAAGGGTTCCGTAGTTGGGATGAATTTATCCCAATAACAAACTTAACATTGTAGTTAAAAACATGTTCTCCCATACGGAATGTATGGAGAACATGTTTTCCGCACTGCAAATTTAAGTTGGTCGATTATTACTCGTTAACCTGTAAAGCCTACTTAGCTGTGACAGTTTTTCTTTTAACTTCGTTATATATACTACTGCTGTGATTTTTTTCACAAATCCAAGTACAACCATTTAGCTGGCAGGGGGGGCGGGCACATTTGACTCTAACAAAAACTAGCACTTTAAAGCTTAATATTTCGCAAAAAGATCCCTAAATAAAAAAATTGATTTCACCCACCCACAATATTTTTGAACGACCTTTCCAACGACATTCCATACCATGGGATAGACGAGAAAAAAAAACATTCCCACTTTGCGTGTAGCCTCAATTTTTTTTGCTAGTTTATATTTCTCACTTTGTCGGCGTGATTAATATGTATAGTATACCCATGCAAAATTACAGCTTTCTAGTAGTAACTGTCTCTGAGCTAATCCACGGACAGACAGACAGACAGACGGACATGGTGAAACTATAAGTGTTCCTTGTTTACTACAGAACCCTAAAAAAAGATACGAAATCGTTTTTTTTATTTTATTCTCCAACGTAAACTACGGTTCAATAAACTCTAACAACGCAGACATTCACTCTAGTGCACCTAGCGCTACGTCAAATTATCCGAATAGAGCAAACATGCTTTGGTATGTTGCAGCCGGACACCCGGAACTAGCTAGCTATTCTGACTTTCCGGTAGATACCAATACTGTTATATTATAACTATTCAGGTAATCTAATTTTATATGTGAGTGGCCAATTTTTACTCGTTAAAGCAATTGATTAAACACGACAATAAACGGAATCAACCTTCGTTTTTTTAAATTATTGGTCTGGCCTGTGATACAGGCTTATAATAGTACAGGCATTTTTAAATAATTTGCCTTTATGCCTTTGTAAATTATTTCAAGATTTTATGTTAATATTGCAATTTTACGAATTTTAATACTGAATAAATATTTATTATTATTATTATCCAGTCCTACCACAAATATTTGTAAAATTATAAACAGATTCTGATAAAATAAAAAAGGCGTATTGTTCATGGTCCAAGGTTGCAGCGCAGACGCATCGCAGACGTTGATTAGACGTTATCACTACTTATAAGTGTGTTACGAACGCTATCTGTCTACGTTGTTACTGCTGAAGAATAAAGGAAACAGGACACTGGACAATGGTGTAAGGTAGAGAGAGAAATGTGGATGAAATCCCTAAGATAATGGAGGTTCTAATGGGATTTTCTAGTCCTTGTAATATAGAAACTAAGGAAGTATGTTGCAGTTATCCCTTCATAATAAACGTCATTCATTTACTGACAGACCACAGTCCTGCAAGCATGAAATGCACAACTGTACCCTGATTGCGTAATACACGATCAATCAGAATCTGAATCGTTTTGAAACAGATTGCTAATCCATTGCTTCATAAGTTCGAAAAAATTTATAGATAATCTTCAAGCACGTGTCAAACTATAAAGTAACTAGCTTCTGCTCACGGCTTCGCCCGCGTGGAGGTCGGGAGTTATACCGCAGGATCGTAGTACAGGGATAAAAAGTATCCTATGCCCCAATCCAGGTCATGGTCTACCCATCTGTCAAATCCGTTCAGCCGTTTTAGCGTGAAAGCGTAATAAACAAAGAAACCAACAACCAAACTCACTTTAGCATTTATAATACATATTAAAAAGTTAGGCTAGCATTAGGATTGTAGGATAACCTCGCAGCTCGCTCCTTGTGATTGCGGCAGTACCTATTAATAGATTGGGTACATTTATCAGCAATAGGTTTTTAAACAATTACCATTAACGATATATTTAACCATCGATAACTTGGCTACGAGCGATAAAAAATGATATGATAGCAGGCAACACAACAAAAGGCCATTCACAATATGCCTCGTGCCGACCCTTAAATCATAATGCAAGACATGCTTATAAGGTGGTTCACACTTTTGTTACGTGATATTAAGCGATAGTGATCTTCTTGACCGTAGTTGATAAGATAGCCGGGTCAATTAATTATTACTATCAAGGATTTGTAATTCACTGGAATTTGAAACTGTAAGGCTTTATGTTGTTGCCAAATATATCTGGCCTCGGTAAATGACCTCGTGTATCTTTCATGTCTATGCTCAAAAAATTGCCTTTGCCAAGCAGTAGCAGTAGGACAGTTAATTAGACAAAAATTCCATCCAGGCCCACTCCTTCTCACCGAGAGGAGGCCGGTTGCCCAGCAGTGGGAACATCATAGGCTGATTATGCTAAACAAAAATGACCATTTCTCTTGTCTACATGATTCTGATTGGCCTTTCACTGGCCTCCCTGGTGAATAGCCAATCAGAGCGCCGAACGCGGTCGATGCGTAGTCGAGATGGTTAAAAGAAACTCACACTAGGGCCCCAGTACCTGGGCGACCGAGCTCTGCTCTGGTGAAAATAGAGAATGCTCATTTAATAGTACAGGATAGTTCATACTAATTCCATGCTGCC
The DNA here is from genome assembly GCA_949128155.2 of Xanthia icteritia. Lineage (NCBI taxonomy): Eukaryota > Metazoa > Arthropoda > Insecta > Lepidoptera > Noctuidae > Xanthia > Xanthia icteritia. The sequence continues at coordinate 3,840,113 of OX421942.2, read as the reverse complement.
ATGATAGTAGGTACTTACTAATTCCATGCTGCCATGTCATGTTATTCTAAGGTACCTTGCACTTTCTTGTTATAAACTTTGGGCAACCGAGCTCTGCTCGGGTGAAAATACGGAGAAAACGAATTTTCCCAGTTACAGACCTAGCTAGATCCATTTTTCGCCCCTGTTAACCCCTTTATTGCAGCGAGTTTTCGAGAACGTGATTATAAATATATGTATATATATATGTATGTATACAAATATTGTTCGTTTAATAGTATAAGATATGTATCGTCTAAAATTTTTGAAACTTCATCAACCATTCTTAGCAAAACGATTTCTTTATCAGCACTTTAGTTTGTAAAACTTAGGTCAACACCTGCACTGCTAAAAATAAACTGTGAAAAAACTGGCCAAGTGCGAGTCGGACTTGCACACGAAAGGTTCCGTACCGTATTAAGATCGAGCGAAAAACGCCGAAAAAGACACGTTTTTTGATTATTAACTTTATTATTGATTATTAATCCTTTGATTATTAACTTTATTTCATTTTTATTATTTGTTATACAGCGGCAATAGAAGTACAGAATCAGTGAAAATGTCAACTATCTACCTATTACAGTTCATGAAATACAAGCCCGCTGACAGACAGACGGACAGAGGAGGCTAATAGGGTTCTGTTTGCCTTTCGAACCGAAAAAAACAGCATGACGAGAACGAAAAACCTAAAGAACTATGTCGTCCACGCACAATGGTCCACCTGACGGACTAAGCGCGGAAACCAAACCCCCTAACATAGAACATAGAACTATGTCGTCCACCAACCCGCATTGTATCCACATGGTGTACCTAACCTATTACAGTCCTCTGAGATGGGAGGCCCAGCAGTGCGAAGTTTATAGGTTAATTATGGAGAGGGAGAACAATGCAGTCTCCTAGAAACTAGTGTTATCATCCGTCCGGATTTGTACGGACATGTCCGGCATTTTTCCTCCCCGGCCCCGTCCGGACTTAGTCCGGGCTTGTCAATTCTCTGGACTTTTCAAAATAAAGGTATATTTTTAGTAAATAAAAGTTGTTAAATGGTTAACGAAAAACAAAATATTAAAAAGTAAAATGTCCGGATTTTTTTGCAAATGGCCGGCTTTTTGTCACAAATTTTCATAGGTAACCCTACTAGCAATACACACCTAGAAAAAATATCTGTCTAACTCCAGACGGGTCGTTACAGGTCACCGGTGATTTTCCTGCGCGTGAGTGCATTACACCCAGACGTACAAAGTGCGGTTTGTCCAGACGACGCGACCCAGTTGCCGTTACGTAAACATCAGTAAAATTATAAACAAATCTCAGGATATCTCTGTATTGTACTCACGTGACGGCTGCTTGAAGTGCTGTTGATTAAATGAGGATAATCTGGTTTTAACTGGGTCTAATTGAAAATGCCTGAATGTCTTTAAAAGATCGCTTTTACCGATAAGACCGTCTATTCTCACCCTATCTGAAATTTCTACATTTATTTGTAACTATAAGAGTAGGGGAAGACCAAAGAAACGATGGATGGACTGTGTGGAAGATGATATGGCGAGAAAGGGGGTGACTACCGAGATGACGACTAATAGAGAAGTATGCAAGTCGAAAACAAATAAATTGAAATAAGGGCAGAAAAAAAATGATGATGTTGTCATGGTATGGGCATGTGATGAAGAGGAATGAGGAAAATGTCGTGAGGAAAGTTTTGAGTATGAATGTCGATGGCTGTAAGAGTAGGGGAAGACCAAAGGAACGCTGGATGGACTGTGTGGAAGATGATATGGCGAGAAAGGGAGTGACTACCGAGATGACGACTGATAAAGAGGCATGGAAGTCGAAAACAAATAAATTGAGATAAGGGCAGGAAAATAATGATGATACTTTTGTTAGACCCGTTGATAACCGCTATTCCATACTAAGTCGCCGGCTGGCTGACGATAAATAACGAGTTTGAAAGTCATATGATTTATAAAAGAGATATTGAAAATCCACGCTGTATACTTGAGTTACACCGGTGACTGAAAGTTGTGCGGCAATATGTTGTCATGGTATGGGCATGAGATGAAGAGGAATGAGGTAAATTTCGTGAGGAAAGTTTTGAGTATGAATGTCGATGGCTATAAGAGTAGGGGAAGACCAAAGAAACGATGGATGGACTGTGAGGAAGATGATATGGATAGAAAGGGGGTGACTACCGAGATGACGACTAATAGAAGTATGGAAGAAAGGGATATGTTGCGCCGACCACGAATAAATTGGGATATGGGTAGGAGAATGATGAGTTGTAACTAGCTGCGCCCCGCGGTTTCACCCACATAAGTCTCAATCTCGTGGAAATAAAAAGTACCCTATGTCCTAATCCAGGTTATGATCTACCCATGTGCCAAATTTCATTTAAATCCATTCAGACGTTTTAGCGTGAAAGCGTAACAAACAAACTCACTTTCGCGTTTATAATATTATAGTTAGGATTTGTATGGTGTTCCTAATAGCAAGTAATTCTATCTTCTATCTACATATCTTTGGCTACTTGAATATATTCTCCTCATTAACCATCATTGAAACATATGCTTTGTTGACAACACAACTTGAATCCCTCGAAAACAGACGAGTTTATATTCCAATTTACACAAAGCATGAAAGCATACAAAAGCGCTACCTGCAACAAAGTATTGCACTAAATAAACACGACCTTAAGAGGGAACAGGGCCTGCGATTCTCCATACAAATGTGTTCCCCTTCTTTCTTCCTGAATAATGCTTCTAGAGCAATATTTTTTTTTTCATAAAATCAAGTACTGCTGTAGACACGTCCCTATTATTTTCTTTTTTTCAGCAACTTATTCTTAAAGAAAATATGACCCTCCAAAAATGCCCAATGATTACCACCATGATTAGAGGACTAGCAGACAAAAATGATAGGAACCTAGACATACTCTTTCTTAATGTAAAAAATAATTGAATCGGCCCAGTTTTCAAGTTCAGTTATATAATCGGTCTGAGCTGCAGCTGTCCCTATCGCACTCTACGGGGGCAGACTTGAGGTAACACGACGGCAATATTTTTTTCACATTCCTCGCAGGCCCTGTTCCCTCTTAACAATGCACTCACTAATTGCAGGAAAAACAAAAGCATTACACCTTCAGAATAGCTAACAAAGGGTTAGGTCTACATAAGGCGGATTTAACAATCACCGTAAACGCTACGGCGTAGCGTCGTAGCACCGTAGACCTTTTTAAAAAGAGCTAATCCCATGGTTTCGTAGACCGTTTGAAACGGCTAGAAAAGTCAAAAATGTATAAAGATGGACACATAATGTACATATTTAGGTATCCAGTTAATTATAATAATTGCGATTCATAATTAAAAATAAAAGTTAATTAGCAATCTTGTGCTTCATGGCCGCATGTCATGTTAACGCTGCGTGTTTCCGCATACCTTTGGACAGTATAAAACATTTTTATCAAATTAAAGTTAATAATGTGTGTATGTTAATTAAGCATCGGTTCGATAATTATATCGCCGTGTGAAAAGGTCGCGATTGACATTAATTATGATATTATTTCAATCATTATTGGGTCATTTATTTTGTGGTTTAAAGACGATGCAGACGGCCATCATGAGCCCTATCTTTTAGATCATGTGACTTGAGACGAGTGGTGATAAGTGAAATGAAATCCCAGTGCACTGTCAGCGCTCATGCAATGTATGCCTACATTAAAGCACGCTGTTGGATTTTCGACGCTCGGCTTGGTGCCGAAAGTTGAAAATCCAACAGCACGCTTTTAATTAGGTATTTATTTAAGTGTCGCCTAGAAATTGCAAAAACAAAACTTCGTCCCATGTAAAGTTCTAGTATTCAGCTGGATGCAGTATAAATCTTTTACAATTTAGTATTTAAAAGCAGTAGGTAAGTGAATCTACACATCAGGCGGGGTCGGAGAGAGATGTCAGCACAATTGAAGGGGTCTGATAGGACCGATGCCTGCCGAGGTTGCGGAAAAGTCCGAAAGGGATACTGTGGCCCCTGGCAACGTACAGGCAACTGAAGGAACACGGGTGGGTTTTAGTCAGTAAGTCTGATACGCCCTCCCGCTCCCGAGCGGGAGAACTTATTTGATAATTTCCCACCGAAAAACAAAAAAAAAAAAAGGCTGGGTCGGAATATGAATACTTTTGTCAAATCAAATAAAAATCCTTTAATTTTTATTTCAGGAATACACCCATATAAAAATATCATCGCTACGTGTCTCCGATTGATGCTGGGCACCATGTCCTGTCCTGCTGCAGGAACGCAGGTCGCATAGCACGGCACGCCAGCATCAACGACATTATTCGTCGAGCCTTTGTCATCGCCAGCGTACCAGCGGTATTAGAACCAAACGGCTTGGTACGTGACGATGGGAAGAGACCAGATGGCATGACGTTGTTGCCTTGGAAGGGACTGACTTGTGGGACGCAACCTGTGGCGACACCCTTGCGCCATCTCATGTTCCTAGCACGGCGGGCTGTGCTGGCGCCGCTACTGCCGCTGCTGAGACCCTCAAGCCGCCCAAATACTGTAACCTTATGGGTAACTACAGTTTTGAGCCGTTTGGGGTCGAAACGCTCGGGTCATGGGGCCCGAGGGCGCGTCTCCTTTTTAAGGAAATTTCTCGCCGACTGTTCGACATTTCTCTTGACCAGAGGGCTGGCTCGTTCTTTGGCCAAATAATTAGCATTGCCATTCAACGTGGCAATGCTGCCAGTCTTCTGGGCACGTTTCCGAATGTCAGCGATGCGAACGAATATTTCGACGCCTAAGTGTCCGTTTGTTTTTGTATTTATTTATACAGATAGTTAGTTAGTCTTTTAATTTAGTTCTTAGTGTAAATAGTTAGTTGTGTTAAAAATTGTAAAATATATTACGTGCAAGAAAAACACCAGATTACAGATTATGAAGGTTTTTATTTAGGTATTTATTTTTTGTTTGATTATTATTTTCACACAAGTTTATTTTGTTATTCTTTGTATTTTGTTTACTTGTACTGACTAAGTGTATCTTCACTTGTCTGTTTGACTTGTACTGATCTAAATTGAAGAATCTCTTAAGAATAAATTACTATGATACTATGATTATGGCTTTGATTATTTATGTCTAGATAGAGTGTCGCTCTGCAAAAGAACTAACACAAACAGCCCAACTATGTTATGCAGGTCAAAGTCAAAGTCAAAGTCAAATAATTTATTTCAATTAGGCACAAAAAAGGCACTTTTGAACGTCAACATTTAAATAATAATTGATTCTAGTTGCCCCTTCCAAAAGGTAGTTTTCGTATGGAGAAGAATGGGCAAGAAACTCCACCGTTACTCTTTTAAAATGTTTTCACAATATCTTGTATACATCAATTATATAATTATATGTGAAGACTAGCAGGTGTGCGTGACAGCTACGTCTCACACTCGCGCCACGTCGTTGTGCTGTCATTGTGCTTTTCTAGTGTGCGTGCATTTAGTGGACAACAGTTAGACGCTACTTTTTTAAGTTTAGTTCACAGCTTTGACTGTCTATCTAGACATATTTATGTCTTTGGACTATGGAATGGACAACCCTAGCCTCACAAAGGTATGTTTTCCAACTCTCCAAATCATGTGACATATATCTTAACTCAAGTAATTAGTCGGAAAATATTACGCAACGTTACCCACTAATTATTGTAAGCAAGTTGAAAGGTCAGTCGGTATTAACACCCAAGAGTTAAGATAAGAGATATCTCCAATTCTAAGCTTCGTATCCGGGATGCTAGGAACGGACTTCGATCGCTGATACTGTGGTATTATACAAATTCCGGATCACGGGTTATATAGCAATTAGTGTTGTTGTTAACTTTAATTATATTGGTCTATTTATGTTATTGGACGATTATCAGAACTAAAGTTTACTTTTATGGAGGTGGAGTCTGACTTTTTGAAAATAACGCCTGTATTCTCCCGAAGGGCTGGGCAGAAGGGTAAACCAAGGCATTTTGCTTATCTCTAGGTGCACTCTCAATCTCAATCTCAGAACATAGATGTGCCCCGGGACACAAATTCAGATTCTGCGCTGCTGTTACTGGGAAACTACTCTTCCATATTTTTGAATGACTGATTGCGATTCATTCGACTCCAACTTTCATACAATTTCAACGTCAGACGGGATAACTGTTCAAAAAATTCAAAATTAAAAAGTCATTTATTCAAACTATGCTGAGAATCAGCACTTTTCGAACGTCAAAATTACATAAGACAGTCCCCCAAAACGCCCACCCTTCACCACTTCCTAGAGCTTTAGCTGGGAAGAAGAAGTGGCGCCACAAACTCCCCAGCAGCACAGCTGTCTGCTCAGTTAGAAAAAAATGATTCTATAAAATAGTATGCAAAATGATATTTACATTACGCAACACAAAACATAATTTAAATTCAAATTCAAACTCAAACTCAAAGCATTTATTTCAAATAAACCAATTACAGGCACTTTTGAATTGTCAAGGGGTCGGTCAGTCAGAAATATGAAGCTAGTCGCCCATCCCAAAGCGTAGTAGGTACCAATGGAGAAGAACGGGCAAGAAACTCCACGGACACTCTTTTAAATAAAATAAAATGGTTACATAATATTGGTTACATCATTCAAGTTGAAGTTATACATGTGAGAACGATGCAAAACATAAAAAGCGTCCGTTAGAAATAAAAATATAAATTAAATTAAAATCGCCGTGGTAGCTAAGAGATGACCAGTCCCTATCCCATTATAAAATTAATAGCCGTATGACAGCTAGCACACGCCAATATACCAACCAAAAACATCAAGAACTATACTCAGGCAGAAATAAAAATAACTAAACGAAAACAATATTTAAATAAAAGCCTCCAGGCATAAAGGGCGTGCCCGCTTACATATAGCTGTAACTAGAAGTTATAATTGATAAACTAGGACCATCGAGTAAAATAAAACAATGTCGAGGTCCCTAGCTAACCACATATTGCAATACAACTCATAAAAAAACATTGTAATGAGTAGATTATGTCAACAATAAATTAAAATAAAATAAATTGACTTATAAAGTAAAATTATAAACAATTATATAAACTCATATAACCTGTCAGTAAGTAAGCTAATTCTGGAGAAAGAACATTTAAACATTGTCTTGAGTTAATCACAGCGACCAACTATTGCTGCAACTGTATTTGCTGCAGTTTCATAAATGTTTTTAAACTACGCACTAGGCTAGTTACTTGAGTATTAGTAGATACTACTACAATCTACATGCGGAAATATGACTTTTTAAAAGTATATAATATATTTATGTTTATTCCCGATTGGTAAGAAGTTTTATACCTACGTTGCGTGTGACAAAGCATGATACTTACCTTTTTATTATAGCTTTTATTGCCGATACAATTTTGTTGTAATAACATCTTTGGCTCTTTTAACGATCCTCAGTTTGGCATCCGCATATTTTCATTTTATCAATCTTTCTCATAGTTTGGTTGGGACACCCCAGCTTGCTGTGATTTGCAATCGATGCTTCACATACTGACCTACATACACGAAAATAGACTTTCAATAATAGGGGTAACAAAAGCTATTGTTAATACCACACAAACTTCTACTACGCTAAAATACGCACGACATGTAACACGATATGTTTGTGCTGTCTCTTTTAACGCCAATACTATGAAAAAGACAGCTAATATTAAAGGTTTTTTGGAAAGGATTTTGTGGTAAAGGGTAATTGTTATTAACTGACTTGCAATTTTTGATTTGAGTTGATGAATCTTGATCAGTAGGTGCAAAACTGTAGTGGAGGTAGTACATTAAATAACTCTAGTTAGAATTAGTTAAATCCAGAAAATAGTACTTAAACAGTTTGGTGAAATGGCCGATACATCAAAATGTCCTCATTCGGCGCGCTCAAGAGCACCTCTCAATGACGCTGGAGCAAGATGGTGGGAAATGTATGGCGACTTACACCAACCAGAATACTATGTGCAAAACGAAGCAGAAGAGTCACTAGTCGATAATAGTAAGGATACCGATGACAACAAATCATTCGATACCAACAATTTAAAAGTACAAAGAGCATTAACTTCAAAACTCTATGAAAACTTTATTGGCAGAACTGTGAAAAATGTTGATCCTAAAGGTAAACTATTGAAAAAATGGAGGGAAGACCAAGCGAAAGCGAGGTACGAACAAGCTAGGAAAGCTGTTATTAATTCACTGAAAGAAAAATTCGGTGGTCCACTGCAACAAAGCAATGTACCCTCTGTGCTTCATGTCAATAAAGGGGATAGTACTAAAGCAATACCAACGATTATTATAACTGGAGACAATGTCGAAGAAACATCAAATTCGAATGTAAATCGTGACGACGAGACTAGGAACGAAATTGGTTCAAATTCTGTTAGTGCTAAGGTTGATATTGCGAATGCAGGAGTTGAGGATGTCAGTCACGCGAGGAGGCTACAGATGGGGCCAGGTGGTGAGCTGGCACAGTGGAGGCTTGCTCCTCGTGGCAGTAGGGCGGCGGGCGCGGAGGGCGGACTACGCGGGCTTACGAGGATCGAAATGCCGGTAAGTTACAACACTTTACCTAATATATTCATTACTTTCGCCTAAATTGTTTTGACCCAGGCTACGAGTATTTTGATGACTTTTGACTGATATTCGAGACAAAACCGGGTGATTTTCAGATGTACACGATTCGGTTAACAATTAACTAGTTTGACCCATTTTCCGTTCAGTTCCTAAGTTCCCTCATATTTGGGAAGTCTTTACATTAGCCCTTCAAATACTTAACTTTTTGTGCTAAAGTTTTAACTGTAATTCTAGCGAGACAAGACTAATTTCCCACATACATAAAGCTCGTAGCTTTCCTTTAAACCGAAGGATGTTATCGAGTTCAAATTGAAGGCAGTAAACATTGCCTCCATTAGTACTTACGATGCAGGGAATAACCGATAGTCATGCTATCACGAACTAATCGGGAACCGGGATCTACCCTGACTTTCTGTACATGGACTACGTATGGATTTATTACGATAGTTTTCCGGTAATGCATGGATTTTATAGGTTTTAGTAACGGCAATTGGATTATGTGCATTTGGGCATTGATGGTATTGTAGGGTATTATTGGTGGTTTTATCTTATCATCCTCAAAATATATTTATTATTAGGTTACTTTGTGTTAGAAAGCAAAGTTTTCATAAAAAAACCATTAGTACAGCAAAAATGTTGAGATTTTTGACTAGATTTTGCAAAGACTGTATCAGATTTTAAGCAGTTTCACAGCAATGTACTGTTGCAGCAATCTATTAAATACCTCAAAAGATATGGTCATTGAATCGATGAGATATGATTGTGACATTCCTAACACACCACATTTTGACTACGGTTGCCATGCCGTATGATTAGCAGCAGGCCGGGGGTTTATCAAGAAAGACAGGTATAACCAACGTGATTTTTAACCCTCGACGCAAAAAGAGGGGTGTTTGACCGCGATGTGTGTTTGTCTGTCTGTGGTACCGTAGCTCATAAACGGATGATCCGATTTGAATGCGGTTTTTTTTATTTGAAAGCAGGTTTTCTAGCAATGGTTCTGAAACATGTTTTATAAAAATCAGTTCAGCTGTTTGAAGATTATCAACTCTTTTCTAGTTGACGAATGGATGTTAGCGTCTTCCACAGGACGGATCGATTTGAAATTTGGTATTCTGTTACTTCAATGATATTAGAAGAACATACCAAACCTACCTATAAAACCTTGAACTGATGCTGCAGCATCACCTGGAATTTGCAGGATACCCAACTGCCTTACCAACTTACAGCACAGGTATCGTGTTTGGGCTCATTGGAATGTTCTCAATGAATAGGTTGATGGTAACAGGGTCTGGTGATGGAGTAGGAAAGAGAAATGAGGAAATGTTTGTGTCGGGGGTTTTTGAAATTTTAATATAATTTCACTTGTATTTTGTTTATTTCTGGCATGATATACGATGGCCTCAATTAAGTAGAACTTATCACTAATTATCTTGGTCTAGATGAGGCGTATCAGTTGTGTTTCAAAACGTGAGCAGACGGCATTACAGACAAACCTGCTGGTGTTTAGTAGATAGGTGATTGATATACGGTTTTGTAAGAATATTTATTGGAACCGAGGATTGTCCTGCATGATTTTTAAATGAACTTTGCTTCAAAGACTACTTATTAATTTTCTAACTGCTGCGCGGGCATATTGCGGTCCATTGAGTTCACCAATGGGCAATTCATTTAGGTTCTAAGACGGAGAAATATATTATGAGAACCCGTACGATGTTTCTGCAGTAATTAGGTATCATTATTTTCCGTAACTAGCGTCAGCATGGGCAAAAAGCTAAGTTCATGTTCTAAAAATTAAGTTAACCCATAAACATAGCAAAATAATCAAAAACTAGGCCAAGTTCCACAAGTTAAATGAAACAATCTGGTATAAAAACGCAGTGATTACTGTTGACGCGATAGGGGCTGAAATGGCTTCATATCTGTTTCGCAATGTAGATACTAATGTTCGGTTGGCACGTTATGGCCTGCGAAACGCGCAACTCGCCAAATATTTCACTACGGCTTACTATAATACCCATTGTGCGTGGCTTGAATCATCATCGTCTTTTTATCTCTTCTTAAATTAATTAGACGATTTCTTCTCGGATGAATTTGACCGCCTCGTTGGTCTAGTGGCCGCAAGCGCTACTGCTGATCAAGGGCGCTGGGTTCGATTCCTAGGTCGAGCAAATTGTTACTGGGTTTTTCATCAAGAATTTCTCAGTAGCAGCCTGGACTCTGGATTTGTGCCCGATTAATGGCAATAGGCTCGCCCCCTATTACATGGAACTTAAATATAACTGGCGATATGTGGGTGTAATAAAGTACATCTCTGCCAAACCCTTCGGGGAATGCAGCCGTGATATTAGATGATTGATTCGTGATTACAAATAATAATAATAATAAGAATATTCAGGTAAAAAGGTAAAACACTAAATACAAATTTGCTTAAATCTACGAAAAATTCAATTATGTTATGTGCCTGAACTAGGTCATCCTGTGTTTCAGGCGAGGCAAGGTATAATATTTGTAAATAATCACATTAATAAAAATCAAGTCATCTAATAGGTATGTAAAAAGGTGTAAAAAGTACAATAAATCCTACTTGTTAAAATCTTAGTACCTATCCTAACTTAGCTAAACTTAATTAGTACAAATACAACTTTTATTTAAGTACAACTAATAATTTCTCAGTATCTTCATAGGACATACTTTGAAGAGCTTCCTTGACGGTTCTTTTGCAATTATTATAATTTAGAATAAATTTTGGCTTTCGTATTTAGTCTGTTATAAAGTAATGGTCCTAGGAAGACAAAAAATTTGGCTACGAAAGCACGTTTTGTACTTTTTGTAGGGCAAATAAAACCTTTGACTTTGACTTTGAAAAGGGTTTGCAATAGTCATAACAAAATATATGTCTTCATGTCCCAAATATCAACAGTCACCTCTGCATTTACACCCTCTGGCCACACCATACATACATATCATACAATACATATAACAGTTCCTTTGGGTCTGCAATACTTATGTGGCAAACGTACTTAATGTCTTTGCCTTAGTAGCAACTTGGAGTCCGACTTTGTGCCTAATTAATTAATCAAGTTAGTCTAAAGTACTTCAGACTAACTTCTGACTTCTTTTTTAAGACTTAAAAATTATAAAAAAACATTACTGGCTGATGATGACATATTATTATTGTTTTTAAGTCTCTACAGACTTAAAAATTATATAAAACCATTACTCTGGCTGATGGTGACATATTTTTTAAAGTCTCTACAGACTTAAAAATTATAAAAAAACATTACTGGCTGATGATGACATCTTTTTTTTAAGTCTCTACATACTTAAAAATTATAAAAAAACATTACTGGCTGATGATGACATCTTTTTTTTAAGTCTCTACATACTTAAAAATTATAAAAAAACATTACTGGCTGATGATGACATCTTTTTTTTAAGTCTCTACATACTTAAAAATTATAAAAAAACATTACTGGCTGATGATGACATATTGTTTTTAAGTCTCTACGGACTTAAAAATTATATAAAACCATTACTCTGGCTGATGGTGACATATTTTTTAAAGTCTCTACAGACTTAAAAATTATAAAAAAACATTACTGGCTGATGATGACATCTTTTTTTTAAGTCTCTACATACTTAAAAATTATAAAAAAACATTACTGGCTGATGATGACATCTTTTTTTTAAGTCTCTACATACTTAAAAATTATATAAAAACATTACTGGCTGATGATGACATAATTTGTGTCGGACAGTAATTTCATAAGCACGTGTAATCTGACATACTAATTAGACGAGTCTCATTAATTAGACTCCCAAATTCGCTCACAATTAATATTTATCTATACACATAAAAAAAGTCTAAGCAACACGCATCATTCACAGAAACTGCGTGTTATATTAATTGATACTTTATTTTTTTCTTAACAAAGTAGATCGGTATACAATCTTTTTGTTCTTGGAAACATATACTGGCTGATTTTAAAAATTGAAACTTTTCGATTGCGTTTTGTTTCCATTAAAATAAAAGTTAATTATTTTTTCCCGATTTCATGTGTTTTCTTTGGTATTTACCTCACTTTTATCATTTTGAGATACACCCGTCTGTATTAACGTAATGCTGTCAAAGACGACAAATCACGCTCTTATTGACACCAAAATGCCGAGATACCTGGGACTGATTTCTTCCCGCTTGTAGCATTCCTACAGCTCTCTGCATTTCATCAGCAGTCAAATGGCGTTGCTCCATGACATAAAAAATGACTCACCACAAATTTTCATCCTGCTGAGCAGCAGGATGTGGAAGGAGTACAACTGCTCGACAGGATCTATACATACAACTGAATGCAAGACGTCTGCCGATGTTAACCGCTCAGGAGATGGTTTAAAGCTACAATTCTCAAGCAGTGTTTTTGTTAGCCGCCAAACCCTGAGAAATAAGCTGCATGAATATGGCCTACGAGCACGACGCCCAATTCGGTGCCCACCTATACGCCATGGGAATCACTTGACACGGACCCAGGAGCAATGGCATACAATTTTATTTTGCTATGAGTCCCGGTTTGGATTTAGGCCTGATACGAGAAGGGTAAGAGTGTATTGTCGTCCCGGAAATGCTGAACGGCTGAGATGCGTCCAGGAAGTGCACCCTTACAGTAGCTCCACAGTGATGGTATGGGCGGGTATTATGAAGAACAGACGAACTGAGCTCGTTTTTGTAGATGGCAATATGAACGCTGAAAATTACGTTGAAGATGTCCTCGGGTCTTATGTTTACCCATTTGCACAGTCTTGGCTCAGATTTCACGCTGATGCATGACAATACGCGTTCGCACACAGCTCGGAGGACCAGAGAGTACTTGGCAATGGAAAACATCCGGGTATTGCCGTGGCTTGCACAATCGCCAGACCGCAATCCCATCGAGCACTTGACGAGCGTTAGCTTTTAGTTTTAACTAAAAGCTTGTTAAAATTCCATTGGGAGCGATTGCCGCAGGATCAGATAAACAATCTTATAAATTCAATGAAAAATCATTGCCGACAAGTTTTATACAACAGAGGCGGTCGCACTTTGTATTGAATTACCAAATAATTAAAAAAAAAAAAATGTTGTTTAATTTTGTAAAACATGAAAAATTTAATTTCGTTTTAACTTTATTTTATACTACTATGTTACGGTACACTTATTGTTAATTATTGTGATTAAATTAACAATTGAATGCGGGATTTTGTTACTTTAGTCAATAATGCACCTAAAAATGCTTACTTATTATTTATAAAAGAAATATAAATATATTATAATAGTAAAAATCGTTCAAAAGATCAAATCCGTACAAGTTGCTTAGACTTTTTTGATGTGTATATTTTTCGTTGTGACCATGAACGTTCATTTTGTTGACTACGTGACGATTATAGTGTTATCTATTTGTTACACGGGTAACTGTCGAAATCACGTGATGATGTAATTTAGATTTTGGATGAATAAAAATTAAGTTCATTTTCTTTTACACTGGTTTTTCTAAAGTGGTCTTGTGATACATTTTGTAAGAAAAAATAAATAAACCAACCTTCTGAAATGACAAATTATTATGAACTTTTGTTTTAATTCAGAGGGGATGTATTTTTCTGAAGTTTTGCATTCTTATCTCAGTCTGAATCTGTCAGAACCTTTACCTACATTTTCCACAAGTTTTTTGGGTTTTTTCATTGTCGCTGAGGTGAGATTTGACTTGAATTTTAAGGTTTTTAAGTACGAGAATTGACCTTCAGTTTGGAGAAATTTATCAAAGTTTTTGTTTCTAATTGGGCATTCAATTACTATGTCAATTATAATGTAAACTCATTTGCGATAACAGGGTATCAATAGTGAGCCTGTTTTTAGATTGAAACTTTTTCTAACATGAGGCATTACATGCCCATTCTCTCACGTGTGAAAATACATAGTATTATCAGCCTATGATGTTTTTACTGCTGGGACGCAGGCCTGCCATGCTCTCGGTGAGAGGGAGTGGGTTGGTAGATGTCACATGTCTTCGAATTTTTGGTTCTAGGGCATGTAAAAATAAGTGAAAAAAAAAAATACAAATACATATGATAAAAACAAGAGTCGTACCAGTCAAGTAAATTCCCAACAAACGCGCGATATAAGTACTTAGGTACTACCAAACAAATTAGGTACATAAGCACCTAGATACAGTGGCGTAATAATTTATTCCATGAAATATATAAGAAGTGTTACATTTGCAATGAATTTTAATTTGGTCACATTAAGATATCCCGCGGACTTTGATACTCGTGATGATTTCATGATAGATAGGTAGGTATTTTTACATCTAATTACGATTAATTATTTGTTTATTAATATATTATTGATAAAAAATATATTTGTTAATTAGCTATTAGCTAAAAGCAGTGTTGATGATGATTGTATTGGTAGATTGGTAGTTTTCGTGGCTCTGTTAGTCTTTGCATGTAATTAAGTAGAAGAAAGTTAGTCCGTACGTCTTAGTTTGATAGAAAGTCAAACTCTCACGAGTTAGTCTTTCAACTAAAATATGTTAGGGCGTGATGAGCCACTCCGTCACACGTCGACAAGCCATTCCGAGAAAAATTGACCCGTTACTAAGCTGTACAAAATGGTCAATTTTAAAATGCCACTAATATTTCACGACACTAAAAGGTCGTGACGAACTCCCGCTTTACTAACAACAATGACGACAAAACCAATATTCTTTGTTCTTTTAGAGGGAATCATTATTTCATGACATACGCAGATATATAAAGTATAATTCGCAAATGAAAGAATGTTTTAAGAACTTCCCAGTATCACGTTATTACTACAGTATAGTCGATTTCTTATTTGACTACCTGTAGTTCATACCCCTTTCGTCACCGATTATATACCACGTCACGGCTGCCCGATGGTTAAAAAGAAATGGCTCATCTACCATAATAACGTTACCATGAAAATTAAATAACTTGTTTTGGTAGTTTTATACTATTGAAAGCAAATAAAACAGTAGTGACT
The DNA here is from genome assembly GCA_949128155.2 of Xanthia icteritia. Taxonomy (NCBI): domain Eukaryota; kingdom Metazoa; phylum Arthropoda; class Insecta; order Lepidoptera; family Noctuidae; genus Xanthia; species Xanthia icteritia. The sequence goes on along the minus strand of OX421942.2, from coordinate 3,824,452 downwards.
AAAGTGGAATGTCCACCTTGGTAATAAAATAAGATTTGTTTATGAAATTAATGTTATAATTTAAGAAAAAAACAGCCGGTCTATTCTGTAATAATCCCACGGTGAAAACTTAGGTGAAGTGAACGTGTAGTGAGCTGTCATTCCACCTGCTGCTAGGGACTGACAGCTCACTCCGAGCTCACTTCACCTAAGTTCTCACGGTGAGATGGTTACAGAATAGCACTGCAGTACTCTTTAAAACTTCACAAAAAACGCTGACGTGTTTCTTAAAAAACATGAACATCGGTTAGTTAAAGTTAGCGACAGGAGGTGTGACACGCTAAAATTGCCTGTTTTGGTTCTTATTTTAAATTTTTATCAAATATATTAGAAATAATTGACTCCGTTATTCTTTTTTTTTAAGCATGAGAACTAAACAGTACATTAAAAAAAACTGCATTCAATAGAGAATAAGAATGTCTTGTAAATTGTTTGTAAATGTTTGTGACAGTACTTTTTCCTCGGGGTAAATTTTTCTCGGAATGGCTCCGACACACGTCTGAATTGTAATACCTAATGAGATTACGGTTTCATTTTAGACTGTGTATAGACTGCCGCTAGCGGCACTCTGTCCATAACGGAAAAAGTGCCGCTACCGGCAATAGTAGCGCTGCCTCGGCCCGGCTTAAGTACCGTAAGCATTGCATTGTCATTGGTAGGTACTCTTTATACTTCCTTCATTTTATTAGCTATTGTAAAAGAATTAAGAACAGCTTACTATGCGAAGGATAAAACAAAGGTCGGTGAACTTTATAGCATATCAAGACAAGTCATAAAACAAGAGGCACCTCTTAATTTTTCGTATACAACAAAAACTTTTCAGTTATTTTAGTTTCGTTAAACCGCGAAACTTATTTTACTACCCGACTAGGGAAAAGAGATAAAGGTTTTGAAAGTCTCTGTAGTGTACCTAATCTGCGTTCGCAATTTATTTGCCAAACATGTAAACAAACACGAGTTTTAGGAAAAACAACTGTAACACCTCCACATAAGGTTTAGTTTGCGCTACAACTTCATATTTTTTATGTCTTTTTCAACAGTACTAGTTAGTCTAAAAATCATCTTTATTTACACACTCATAAAATTGATGTTTGTTTAAGTGGAAATAACATCAATTGGAAACAAGGTTATAAATAGACCTTATTCTACATGTACGTTCAATCGTAGCTCAAAAACTACTGGGTAATCTGATTTAGACAGTTAGATTTTGTTTTGTTTCTTCTTTAAATCCCACATAATAATATTGTTAAATTAGGTAAACTGAGCGGTTTATATTTGTCTAATCTAATCATTACTTACTCCCAATCTAAATCAGATTTTATTAACTGCCATTTGAATTATGTAACGTATTGCATCGTTAACAATATTTCCGTATAATGAATACATTCTAATTATAGGTACTTATGAATATAATCACTATCAATTAGTATCTAGTTTCTACGAAATTACTGCGTAAATATTTTAATTAATATGTCAGACAGATTCAAGTTCGATGCACCGGAAAGCGGAATATTCTTTTACAACCTAAATACGATACAATTTGTAGCCAAGCCATTGCAAAAACTTTCTTATCACTCTTGCAATAAAGATCATCTAAACTGCATGTCACTGTATGCACAATAGCATGCAATGAACTGAATTTCCTTTATAGTCTACTATCAGAGGATGTTGTATATTTTTAGATGGCTTTTATTTTAACATACTGCCATAGTTTTACTATGTAATGACAATACGACGATAAATTAAAACATGAACAATATGAGTACCTATTTAGGAACTATCAAATGAACTTTGTACTCATAATTATGATTATGTCTTATCTGTATCTATTTTTCTGTGTGTACATAAATAATAAAATAAATCCTTACATCGAAAATCAAAAGTGATTTTTTCTAAAAAACTAAATAGTAAGCAATGACAATCTTTGACTAGCTATAGTGACTAAACTATCGGATATATTTGATATTTTTTCTGGATTCTGACTGGGAACGTCACTAGAAATCCGAAGTTTAATTTAGTGTCGTATTGTCGTCTTCAACTTGTATAATAAAAGTTTGACCGACGAAAAAAAATTACGATATAAAAAGGGCGAAATATTTTTAGCCTTTTCCCAACTATGGGTCGGCTTCCAGTTTGACCCCTTGGTAAGACTGGTTGTCAGACTTTTGGGCTTCTGATTACCCGTAACGACTGTCAAAGATCTACGAATGACAGCCGGGACCAACGGCTTAACGTGCTTTCCGAGGCACGGAGAGGTCTCGATAATAGTCGTGCAACACACAAGTATATTATTTAGTCACGAGCCCGAGAATTTTTTCCGCGACAGTTATAAATAGAATATAAAAATAACTTTGAAGTAAGTAAACAACATTAGTGATTATTGATAAGTATACATAGTTAGTAGGTAAATGATTGCAATTAGACGAGCTCAATTAATTCTGTATTTACTGTGGTATCGTTGCCACGCTGATGCTGCGTGTAACGCCAAGTTCATGTTACCTTTACTTGGGAATGTAAACATTCTACTTAAGTATAATTGGATCATTTATAATAATGTTTGTGACGATTAAATTGTAGGTATCTAGTTTCTAACTTTCATTTTGATTTGTGGTTTTAATACCACCACTCTTTGAGGTAAACAGATTTTTTTCTGTCAAATACTGTCTTACAACAGTCTCGATACATAACTTCAATCCCAAGGTTGCATAAACATAAGCATAATCAGCCTACAATGTTCCCACTGCTGGGACTAAGGCCTCCTCGTTGTGGGAGGGAGTGGGCCGTAATCTACTACGTGGGCCCAGTGCGGGTTGGTAGATGTCACATGTCTACGAATTTTTGGTTCTAGGACATGCCGGTTTTTTTTCCTCAAAACGGTGATCTCTTCTGGTCTGGTGGAGCAGACTCCAACGTTGATCTCAACTTAATTCAGTTTCTTATCAAATTATCGCCTGTTTTAGTCACCAAATTATAAAAAAATATTGTTTTAATCACGTGAAACTATAAAAATTTGGTATACAATATTTTTATTAGGTACCTACTCAAATACAAATTCAAATGTCATTTATTCAAACTAAGCTGAAAATCAACACTTTTCGAACGTCAAAATTACATAAGACAGTCCCCCAAAAATTTTTCGTAAAGGATTACGACAAATTTGTTTCATTTCGACAGTTCAACAACATTCATTGCGTTATTTACGTTATTGAGCAGATTTTTTTTTCGAACTCATGAAGCAATGGATTACCAATTTGTTTCAAAACGATTCAAATTCCGATTGATAGTGTATTACGTAATTAGGGTACGGGTTTCCTCACGATGTTTTTCTTTACCGATGTCAGTGATATTCAAGATAAACTTAGAAAGTACATGACATATGAATTTACTAAACTAACTGCATAAATAATTGTCTTGGACACCCTAGACTGTCTGCCCCGATACCAACCTGGCTATATAACATCTTCACTAACACTACACGGCATGAACAATTACCTACTTACGCGTTACTCAAGTCGGCACAATATAACTCATTTAGCTGTCTTAGTCTTTGTAAGTACCCGTATTAGTATACCTAAGTTCAGTAGTGTACGAATACAGACTAACATAACAGAATATGCTGATACAGAGATAATCCTGCACTCGACGCGACGCAACCACGAGGCTCTACGTGGCTTCGAACCGACACACCTCACGCGTAATACTCATGCGTGTGTCATTATTATCAGACGACCTCCGGTCTGATGCTGACCTATGCGACTAAGGCTGTGATAAGCCACGGATATCTGCATGTTAGCACAGTGTTAATTGAGAGCACTGGGACTATCCGGATTTAGCTGCTGGTTTAGCCACGCGTCTAAATGAGGATTGTGGTGGATCTTGTGTTATAGTATCATACACACCTCTTACGTTGGAGCTTTTTATTTGGGTGTTAAAAAGTATTGTACAACCTTAATCAATCTTTGTTTCTTACCGACGAATTATTTTGACTGTGCTTTAATTAATTTGCAAGACTTATTATAATTATTTTCATCAACATTGAAAACGTTATCATTAACACATTACAAGTATTAAGAGAATACGCACTCTAATCACAGTGGCTAGCAAAAAATCTGAAAATCAGATGCAACAGGATGTTTGGCTAAATAAGAGCTTGTAAAAATGATAAAATATTAGAAGAATAATACGTAAGAAACGTCCCGTTTTGCTCATTCAGTGTTGCTATGTTTTACATTAATTTTGCAATGACAGCATGACGTTATCCTGGTTACGTCACGATCTATATGGGGTGACCGAAATACGAACGGTAGACACTTGCATAAATTGTAGTAAATTAATGTTCGTAGCATGCCATAAATAGCTTGTTGGCTTGTTACGACGAGGTTAGCCCTTTGTTATTTAATAATTATGCCATTATAAGTTTGCGTACCGAGTTTTTTATTGATACTTATCACAATTTTAATCAGCCATTATATGGTTAAAATTCAACAGATAACAAAACTGTGGATTTTACCGGTTGATACATAATGAAATATCGACCCTATTTTGTTATTATCTTGTTTTATCTCGCTAAGTACTTGCAAGCCAGTCTATCGAAACATATTAATTCTCTACAATAACAACAACAGTACCAAATAACATACCTCGGTGTTATGATTTTGATAAGTAAAATTACCAACGAAACATTTTTTATCAAAGTTTATTCATAAAAGAAAAAAAAAAGTACTGTTGCTTAGTTGTACGCTGCAAGAATCACGTGCGTGCAGAGGACAATCAAATTTCGGCAGAATTGTACTAAATGCAAATAAATTAACATAAGGAATACTTTCCTTATGTAAAAATCTTCGAAGGAATGGCTTTTTGGTAATTTGGGAAAATTGGCCCAAAATACATTGGTTTGCTCGTGACATATTATAAGTTCCATAACTTTGTAATACCAATTAAAGTCAAAGTTATAACAACAGCCAACAACAACTTAATTTATTAGTTGTTGAGTAAACATGGCGCCCGACAATATTTTTCTGATATTATAAAAAGGGGCCACCCCAACAACGTAGTCAAAACTGCTACGATGGGCGTAGCAACACCGGTGACTGCTACGCAGAAAACTCTAGACATGTGTCTACGCTAGTGTGTGTGCGAGTAGTATATTTCTTCATCCTGTTTTACTACGACACTCACGTCGTGTAGCATTATTTGTAAACGAAAGTTCCAAGTCTGCTTTTTGCTTAACATAAATTATAGTATGACGAAAGCGCGACACAAGTCTGTTTCTATTACCGTAATAGTCCAAAATGTCTAAAAGTTAGCATTCATTTGTCTACCTCGACTCACGACAAGCCGTCTAACAAACAACTGTTCCTAGTCGAAACAGGCGGTTGCAACTTGCAAATGACGCCCGTAATTACCCAGAAAATTGCAAAAATATTACCCTTGCCTGCTTCGAGCTGGCGAAACTAAACTCAACTAAGTGTTTGATTGAAGTTACACCTCTTGTAACAGCACTAGATGTTACATTTCGAGTAATCTACTCGATTGCCCACTGATTACCGACGAATCGAGATCGGCGGTAAGCACCAGTTGGCACAATCGATAGGAAGACGAGCACTCCCATTTTTATAAACCACAGCAAAAAAAGTACTGTCTGAAAAAGTGGGCCCTCGAAAAATTCGACTCTATTTCAAGGGCATAACGCATTCCAATTTTAGAGCGGAAGTATGATAACGGCAAAGTTATGTTTGTTATATTTTACCGGTTAACCAAGATGGCGGCTTTGACACGTGACATAAAACGATATTTATGAGCGGCAAGTTCGCGAGTCGGGATGCGACATGCGAGACCGTCACGAACCGCGGATATACGGATTTAATGAACGATTTCTATTCATGACAATTTTATGTGAATCAGGAATCCACACGGGACTTGTCGAAACCTGAGGAATGTTTCTTATACGGTATAACTTATGCTAATGTTCAAACAACAGTTTGGACTCGACTTCATGTCGACTACGATCAAGAGTTGTCAACGTAATTTGCATGGAGTTAGTGTAACAAGACGTTGAACCAGGAATATTGTAGCAACTTTTACGATACTCGTAAAGTTACGGCAATGCTTTGTGTAAAGAGGTAATGAGCGTTTAAAAAGCATTGTAGCTTCATGTTTCGAAACTATAAATAGATATCTGTTTAAAACAGACTATAAGAGAGCGAAAAAAGAAAATACAGTTTAAATACGTTCAAAATCCCATGCTTTCTAAAATATCAGGCTATGTTTGTCGACCCGGGCTTACCTAAATGTATAAGTTCAGTATAAACTGAATCTCAGAGCAATATATTCCTAGAACAGTAATTCATCAACACCATTTTAGCCGAAAGACGTCCACTGCTGGACATAGGCCTCCCTAAGCATCGCCACTTTGACCGGTTCTTTCCAAAACAACACCAATTACAGTTGAGACGTTCATTTTCGTCGACGAAAGAATCAGAATACCTCGTGCATCACCTAGTGGAATGCTTAGAATTAAATTCAGACAACTTTATTTTTTTCTTTCTTTACATACTTGTATAATATACATAATAGTTATTTATCGCTGTGCTTCAATAGAGTTGTATAGTGTTATAGTCACACTCTAAAACACAATAACGATAACCGACCAAATTAAACAGCTGATAAATGGCTCCCTACCAGCAGGCATAACCAGCTAACTGGCAATTAGCAGAATCTATGGTTTCATTTACTCCAAGAACGATGAAGTGAACTATTCTATTAGTCTAAATTTAAGTTAAACTGGAGTTAGTCAGCCAGTTCAGACACAATAATAGTAGATAGTATTGTTAATAACCAGTTAGCTGTTCGTTATCGAAAAGTTTGACACTAATGAGCAAAAGTTTTCGCCACGCGAAAAATGGGGGGCAAAATGCGGAAATCGAGTAAAAAACTGCGGATTATGCATAGTGGGACGGGAATAATTCACTATTAATATAAAAGGCGTTACAAATTATCTTTTCCGTGTACCTATAATACCAGCCTATTATTGTCCGCTGCAGGGCAGTCCTCTTCTCATACAGAGAATTCACGAGCATTGATCACCACGCTTGCTTAAGACGGGTTGGCGAGTTCAAACTTGTATTAACTATAAGTCCAGGTTTCCTCACGATGCTTTTCTTCACCGGTGTTAGTAATGTCTAAGATAAACTCGAAAAGTACATAAATCAATTGAAAAAGTCACATTGGTACATGCCCGGAATTGAACCCTCTGCATGAGAGGCGAGGCTTGTACTCTGGGCCATCACGACATGCTGTAGGAGTGTAGATATATAGGTGCGTACTGTAAGCATATATATAAATTAAACAAATTAAGAAGTTTTGTTGCATTTTACTTTAGTGCTCGGCTCTCGGAGCACATTCAACAAAAAAAAAAGCAAAGTGTTTTGTGCTTAACAACAAGCAAACCACAGGATGGAAAATAAATTTAATAGCTCGATGCCTCAGTCAAGCATCAAACCTTATTTAGTATATAATGTTACCAGGAGACCAGAGAGGCCAGAGAGCTTTGACTAGTGCGTGTTGCCAGTGATTAACTATGGCACTGAAACGTGATCGCTCACATTGGAACTTATTAGAAGGCTAAAAGTCATCCGAAGGGCAATAGAGAGGACTATGCTTGGAGTTTCCCACCGTGATCGAATCAGAAATGAAGAGATCCACTCTAGTTGACACAGCAGCAGGAGGCCCCAGCACGCACTCGCGACGACAACGTACGCAAATTCGAACGATTTTTTATCGAAAATCCAATCAACTATCTTATAGCATTTTCGTAGCGTAGGAAAACCTCCCACAAGAAGGACCGATGACCTTGTGAAGGCAGCAGGAATCCGCTGGATGCGCGATACACAGAACCGGTCGAAGTGACGGTGCTTGAGGGAGGTTCAGGCTTATAGTATGTCCAGCAGTGGACGTCTTTCGGCTGAAATTATGATGATGATGATGATATTACCAGAATGTTACCAGAACTGCCTTTTTTTTTTTTTTTTGGATGGGAAATTATCAAATAACTTCTCCCGCTCTGGGTGGAGCGGGAGGGCGTCTCAGACTCTTACTGACTAAAACCCACCCGTGTTCCTTCCGTTGCCTGTACGTTGCCAGGGGCCACGGTATCCCTTTCGGACTTTCCCGCAACCCCGGCAGGCATCGGTCCTATATAGGACCCCTTCACTTGCTGACATCTCTTTGAGGCGCGCGTGGAACACAACGCGCCGTCGACCCGGGCCTGGTCCTTATCGGACGGCGAGCTACCCATTGCTTATCGACCACAAGCCCGACGCCCAGGGCGTCTCCTGCGGCGGCTAGGGGCGTGAGGGCGCGAAATTTGCCTCTCCCTAACGCGTTTTGCCTCCTCCTTCGGGAGCATTACTGCTTCGCAGAAGGAGGAGACGGCCTCCCATGCCCTCTCGCTCCGTACCATGGCCTGGACCAGGGCCGGACGCGAGAGATCCCCGCCACCGATCGCCTCCACGAGGACACGGCGATGCTCTGCCCAAGCCGGGCAGACCTCCACCGTATGTTCCACCGTGTCCTCCGGGCGATCCACGCAGTGATGACACCCGGGCGTTTCCTCCCGCCTGATACGAAACAGGAACCTCCCGAAACATACCAGAACTGCCTCGTAAGTCTAGTGATCGCAAGCGCTACTGCTGACCATGAGATCCTGGGTTCGATTCCCGGGTCGGGCACAGTGTTATTGGGTTTTCCCATCTGGAATTTCTCAATAGGAGACCAGAGTCTGGATTTGTGCCCGGTTGATGGCAATAGGCTCGCCCCCTATTTAATTGGGATTTAAACAGAACTGGCGAAATGTTACCGTACTATAGGTACACCTCTGCCCAACCCTTCGTGGAATACAGGCGTGATGTTATGTTACCAGAATTGTCTATGTTTGTTACTATTTTAAACCCCTTGCAAAATGAAAGTGATACATACATGTCATGGATTATTGACTTGTTGGTTATATTAATTGCTACGTGTAAAAGGGTGAGGCAAGGGATGAACGCAAAGTATTAAATCGTATGTAGGAAAGCGTATAATTATTGTGCAAATCAGACTCCTACAGGAAAAACCTGGGAAGGGACTCACTTTGACTGAATTTGTTTAGCACAATGCTGCCCACCTTTTTTTGCAATTAATAATAAAAAGTGAAAAAGAACAGTTGTTAACACGTGTTGATTTCGCGATGATACGAAAACCGATGTAATGAAATGCAAGTGGTAGGTTAGGCCTCATGATTTGACGTTTCGTATTTAACAGAACTTATAAAAAGCTAGAACATTTCGCCAGGTAACCGCATAACTGTCGATTTGCCTTTAGAAAGCGAGCCCATTATGTCATCAACTGGGCACAAATCCAGACTCCGGGCTGCTGCTGAGAAATTCCTGATGAAAAATAACACTGACCTGGAAATCGAACCGAGGCCTCATTGCTCAGCAGTAGCACTTGCGACGAGTAGGCAGTGGCAACGAACAACGAAGCAGTCAACTACTTCTCAACCTAATTTTGACAAAATAACTTTCTTCTGTTAAATGCGAAACGCCAAACTACGCGTACCCTCATTTGAATTACATCGGTTTTCATACCATCGCGAAAACAACACGAGCTAGCAACAGAACTTGGGTGGGGACTACAGCTACGCATATATTTCCTTGCCGTCTGGTCCCGTCGCCGTTCGATTATTTGCCTAGATTATCATTTTGGTCGTAAACGTTTATTGTGACCCAGTTCGCGGCGATCATAAGACACGCAGGGTTCAAATAAACAGAATAGCACAATCGTTCCCGGACTCAGAAACCACAAGCTTTTACTAATTTATTCCGCAAGGTTTTACTGTCTTGTTGAATTCGTGATGAGGTTGGTTCTGTGAGTTCCTTATGAGATGTATGTAATTATAAAACTATCCTTGTCTTCAAAAAGGTCGTAGAAAGTCACGACGACGTACATGTTCTAGACATTCGAAAAATTTTGTTTTTTTAAATAAAACTTACTGTAAATTGGAGTCATAATATTTTGAGTTAGAAATCAATAACAAAGGGGTGTGTGATAAGATTACTTGAGTCAATGTCCGAATGATTGCTGTGCGCGTTGGACCAAGCACTACTTGCGTCATGTAATCACATTCTTTTAAACTGCCAACAATATATTTGATAACTAAATTATCGGCTGTTGTATCAATGGAACAAATTTCTATAACGAACTAGAATCATTGTTCTTTTGTCATTCGGGGTAATTGCGTAACATAGATACTTACAGTAGCAATGGCTTTCATTTTGACGGTTCAACAGCATTCATTGTGTTATTTATGTTGCTGAGCCGAATTTTTTTTCGAACATATGAAACAATGGATTAGCATAGCAATATCCTTCAAAATCATTCAGATTGTGATTGAAAGTGTGTAACCCAATTAGGGTGTTGGATGTATAAAATATCCTAGATAATGACTGTACCCTTTAGACATTGGTACCTACAGCTACTACAAATTCAGAGGACAAAAGATAATCTTTACATGTAATTTATCCTTTTATTTCGGTAGAAATGTCTGTTTATGAGCTTTTATCCTAAAAGTTGGCAACGTCGCAAATAGCTGTCAATACCTGTTTTGATTAATTTGGCAATATTACTGTATGGAAATAAGAAATGTGGCTAAACAGCGAATTAGAATATTAATAATGAATTGCAATTATAACATTGAATTTGATGTTGTATCCGTTTTAGGTGTAAAAAAGTCATTTGGAAAGTTTCTAAATACTTTTTTTTACATCTAAAACTAAATATTCGGGATATTAATTATTGCATTTCTTAATCAATATTCTAGTTCGCTAGTCAGCCACATTTCTTATTTCCATACAGTAATATTGCCAAATTAATCAAAACAGCGAAATATTTGACATCTATTTGCGACGTTGCCCACTTTCAGAATAAACGCCCTTAATGATGCAATTAACTAGAAATATTCTGATATAGTAAAAATTAATAATACCTACCCCTGGGGACTGTTATCACAACGGAAAGTCAGCTGAGTTGGCATTGATTATGTAATCAAGGTCTATGAGTTGGCAACAAAATTCATCTGTCAATATTTACATGCAAGCCCTAACTACTTACAATTTTACATCATTCATGCAATACAGTATGGCGTGATTATAGAGATTACATTTGCAACGGACAGAAAAACAATCGACAATCAACTTATATTAATTCGTTGATAACATTCACCGGGGATATTATGTATTTTCACTTTATCTACACATTTTTCCAAAATAAAAGAATTAATTACGTCGTGTTGGTTTATAGATTGTAATGTTGGACAAAGTCAAAGTCGAAGTCAAATCATTTACTTATTTCAAATAAGGCACATTTGAACGCCAAAATTTACAAAAAAATTGAATTGATTCTAGTCGCCCCTTCTAAAAGATAGTTTTTGCATGGAGAAGAATGGGCAAGAAACTCCACCGTTACTCTTTTAAAATGTTTTACAATATTTTGTATAGGAACATTAGTTATATAATTATATTATATTATATTTTATTAATTATAAGCAGATAAGACAATGCACCTAGAATAAAATTACTATATATACCACAATAGGTAAAAAGAATTAAAAATGAAGCAACAACAGATAAATGAATTATGTAACTATATATATATTTATACTTTATATTTATTATTATTATTATTTAATTTATTATATTATTATTTATTATGAGGCACAGAATCGGTCGAAGTGGCGGTGCTTGGGGGAGGCCTATGTCCAGCAGTGGACGTCTTTCGGCTGAAATGATGATGATGATGAGATACATGGTGCTCACATATTTACAAACATTGTAAAAGTAGACGATTTTCCTAAAAAATTACAATTAATAAATCAGTGTATGAGGAAGTAATCACAGAATGTAAAATCAATGTAATACAAAAAAAATAAAAAAATAATATACAATTGAATTAGCAACCAGTTTGATTTTGTCTAGATTCAAGATTATCCTATGGAGCAGGACCAGCATGTTTCCAAGCATTCTTATTTTGGATATAATCCTCTAATTTGTAATATGCTTGTTTACAAAGTGTACTTTTAATATGAGTTTTAAATGTTCTTTCATTTAATTGCAATATAATTGACTTTGAATTTGTGGTACCAAAGTCAAAAAGATACAGTCGTTATCTTTATTTGAATATAATCCGTTGGCTAAAGCTACTTCAGATTGTGCCCCTTGTAAGTCTAAAGTCGCTTCAGCAAAATAGACCGCTCCCTAATTGCGTAATACACGATCAATCACAATCTGAATCATTTTGAAAGAGATTGCTAATCCATTGCTTCATAAGTTCGAAAAAAAAACTGCTCAACAACGTAAATAACGCAATGAATGTTGTTGAACTGTCAAAATGAAACGGATTATGTAGCAAACCTTTTTTGAATTCACCAGCGCCACTAACATCATTAGTGTGATACTACAGGATGCCGCTGCTCGACATTAGATGGCGCTGTCGCCAGACGTCATTTTTCTGAATCTCGGTGTTAAGTCTCCGTGAGTTAATGACGTCCGCTAGAATTTTTTTTTTTTTTGTAAGACTGATTTAGTGGTGCATTCGTGGACCACGTCCTACTTGGAATGGTTACATGGGACTCCGCTATTTTGAGTTAGACAAATTCAATACTGAACGAATGGTGCATTCGTGGACTACGTCCTACTCGGAATAGTTACATGGGACTCCGCTAGTTTAAGTTACCTAAATACTAGACTAAGGTCAGTTTTTGGTCTAGAGGACCCCGTTCCCCTCCTTCGTCCTTTCTGGGAAAAGGTGGTGTTTTACAATAAATCCTTGCGATAAACGACTGGACTTCTTTGTGCCGGAGACGGATGACCACATCCCCTACAATTATTATTAATCATTTATTAAAATGTGTTACGCAATTAGATATAGGGTCAGTCTCGTTCATGTAATAATTTATGGTGCATTTTACCTATAAATTACTTATATCTGTCATTTGTCTATGGACGTACAAATCTTGATACGAAACACGACGACCGTCGACGACCGTTCCGGCAAAAAGGAACCTACTTATAATAAATAGAAGTGTTAATTTGGGTAGAAAGCATAAACACTAAAACTTTTCTGCAAATGACATGCTGCGATGGTTCCTATATAGTATATAGGTAGCAAAAACCTCTTGCTTTGCACCGTAGGTACCAAATACTATCCATAGCTACATGCTTTTCCATACAGAACTCTAATTGATCGTGTGTAAGGTCATATCAGCGTAAAAGAAAGTAGTTATTCGGTGTCAATGTGTAAATATTTTACGCCATAGCTTAGATTAAGAAGGTAAGTGCTTTTAGGTGGAAAGAATGAGCTAAAAACTGTTCTGAAAGACATTATTAAATGATCATTTCGGGGCTAAGGGCTATCGTTTAAAAAATTGAGTACTTCAACTATAAATAGTTTTTGTACCTATAACAATAATATTGTTATTGCATTGCTTTCAATAATAACATTCGGATAAGATAACGCTGTGCTGTGTCGCTCCCGTTTTTTTTATTATGTTATTAATTATAAATTATCGATTGGTTAAAGACGAGCGGTATCTATTCTTCAAGGAGGCTTGAATCATAATGGCCATGTATTTACTTACATCCTAACTAATATTATAAATGCGAAAGTGAGTTTGTTTGTTACGCCTTCACGCTAAAACGGCTGAACGGATTTGGATGAAATTTGGCACACAGGTAGCAGTTTTAAACCCGATATACTCACGGGATCGAGACTTATGCGGGTGCCGTTTATTATACGCGGTACGTCGATCTGTCTGTTGTTGACCATGACATTGCTATAATATTTTATGAGCATAGATAATACCTAATCGCTAGCAGATGATGACAGTCAATCCATTATTTTGATCATTTTAAAATGATGTCTATAGATTCGTACAATTGAGCGCAGTAATAAAAACGCTTCGTAAGCTATTGAGGCGTAGCCGCCACGAAGCGGCGTAGAACCCCATTTTTTTTTACAAATTAAAAATTACTTCGTCACCCATTGGAGGCTGAGGTTAAGTTCAGAAAAAACACAGACAGTCGGACCTCTAATTACGTATAAGAATAGTATGCGTGATGTAACACTTTGTTGTTTTGTTTTGTAAAATAACAACTTCAGCCGCTTTAAGGTACCATTCCGTAGCCGACCGCAGGCGGCAACTGCAGGCGACGTGTCGCCGCACACGACTGATTTCTATATATTTGTATAAGAAGAAAAATGAAAGAAAATACATTTATTTAGCACAGACTAAAAGGCACACAAGTAAAAAGAAAGAATACAAAATAAAAAGTGTAAAGTGCGTTATAAGATACTAGCAGGAATGTGTGCCTCGCGGCTGCGCCAAATAGGCCCATTTCAGCAAAAATGCCAGACAACTAGTGCCTGACGCTGGTTTTCAACTGGACCTGAAGTGTGAGGTGACGAATGTAAATCAGTTTTATACTGCAACGTGTGTATGTAAACTTAAATAAAATAAATTTGTGTAAGATAATAATAATAATAAATATTACAATAGTTAGATATAGGTATTCAATAAAAATTGCAAGACAACAAAACAAAAACATATTGACAAATAAATGAGACGGACGCATGATAAATCTAGACATCATTCGAAACGAACAAAATCTGTTTTGAACGATGCCAGACTTCCACGTTCCAACACATAGGTAATTTAACTTCATCGCACAATACGCTGCAAGCAGTCGATCGGTTGTATGAAGGCGACGACGACGTGTCGCTAGCTACGGAAAGTATTTATTTAGTTTATGTACACACATATAAACAGACAAGAAAAAAGGAACAGAAAAATACATACAAAGGTGATGCTTATTTCTAAAGAAATCTCTTCCAGCATACCTGCAATAGTAGAATTTCAGTTTTTAGTAGTATAGTATTTCATAGAAACACGTCACGGCGACACGTCGCCTGCTGGTGCCGCCTGCGGTCGGCTACGGAATGGTACCTTTGTTCTGTAAAAATATCACAGTGAAAGCTTAGGTGCAGTGAGCTTGAATTAACCTATGAATAGTTTAAATCCCTAGCATCAGATCTTCTTTCTTTTTCGTGTGGTTAGTGACTAACCTGCTGTCAGAGTTTTTATGCCAAATTCTAATTCAAAAGTCATTTATTCAAACTAAGCTAAAAATCAGTATTTTACGAACGTCAAAATTACATAAGACAGTCCACCAAAAACGCGAGCCCTTCACCACTTCCTAGTGATTTAGCTGGGAAGAAGAAGTGGCGCAACAAACTCCCCAGCAGCACAGCTGTCTGAATAGTTAGAAAAACTTGATCCTATACAATAGTACTAATGCAAAATAATTTACTTTACGCAACACAAAACATTAAATTAAATTATTTTCTATATGTCACCTAGCACCTAGCACACGCCAATATACCAACAAAAAAGTAAAAAGAACTTAATACCCGAATTAAAGTCTCCAGTCATAAAGGGCGTGCCCGTTTGGCTAATAAAGCTGTAACTCGGAAATCACAAATGATAAACCAGCGAACTAGGTAACCATCGAAGTAAAAATAAATAAACAGTTAATATATATATAATAGTTAATATATAAACAGTTAATATATTATAATAACAATGCCGCCCATGGGCTTCTGACTTGGCTTCACATGCCGTCGAGAAATATCTCTCAGGCATGCCGGTTTCCTCACGATGATTTCCTTCACCGTTTTTGAAGCAAGTGATAATTATACAAACATCATCATCATCATTTCAGCCGAAAGACGTCCACTGCTGGACATAGGCCTCCCCCAAGCACCGCCACTTCAACCG
The DNA here is from genome assembly GCA_949128155.2 of Xanthia icteritia. Classification (NCBI taxonomy): domain Eukaryota; kingdom Metazoa; phylum Arthropoda; class Insecta; order Lepidoptera; family Noctuidae; genus Xanthia; species Xanthia icteritia. The sequence continues at coordinate 3,808,545 of OX421942.2, read as the reverse complement.
ACTCTGTGTTTCCCGCACCCAGCGGTTTCCTGCGGCTTTCACAAGGTCATCGGAACATCTTCTGGGAGGCCTTCCATCGCTACATCTTCCGGTACGGGGTCGCCACTCCAAAACCTTTCAGCCCCATCGGCCATCTGTTCTGCGAGCAAAGTGCCCTGCCCATTGCTACTTAATTATAAAATATGCACATGAATCCGAAAAGTCAGAGGTGCATACCTTGGGTTTGAACTCGAGACCTAAGACTTGGCAGTCCGACGGTCACAACACTGGGTGGAAAGACGGCTCTCTTCAAGCGCACTTCAGTTAACTCAAACTCAAAGTGTTTATTTCAAATAAACCAATTACAGGCACTTTTGAACTATCAAGGCGTCGGTCAGTCTCAAAGTTGAAGCTAGTTGCCCATTCCAAATCGTAGTAGGTTCCTATGGAGGAGAACGGGCAAGAAACTACCCGGACACTCTTTTAAATCAAAATATTGGCTTTATCTACATCATTCATGTTGAAATTAAATGAATGAATGTTGAAAGACGTGCATGTTAAAAGCTCCCGTAATAAAAACATAATTTAAAAAAAACAATTCAAAAATTATAATTATTTAAAATAATCCGTGCTAGCTAAGGGATGAACAGTCCCTACAGACGGCGCGCGGCGTCCGTACACGAGCATGACGCATGAATCAGCACCGTTCAGCTCAACTATTTTGAAGGGAACTTAATGATCTAACACACACGCCATCACCAGCGAGTCATTTGAGTGAACGTGACATATTCTCAGCCGCCAGGGCACATTCAAGTCAATGAAAGACGTACCCAGTAAATGGTAGCTTTAGATTAGGTACAATGCTCACACATTAAGTTTTCACGATGAGATTTTTACAGATTAAATTTGAAACACACGCATTAAAGTCAAAGTCAAATAATTTATTTTAATTAGGCACCTATACGGCACTTTAGAACGTCAAAATTTACGAAAAATAGAATTGATTCTAGTCGCCCCTTCCAAGGGTAGTTTTCGTATGGAGAAGAATGGGCAAGAAACTCCACCGTTACTCTTTTAAAATGTTTTCAAAATATTTTGTATACATTTATTATATAATTATATGTGAAGACGATGCACCTGGAATAAGATTGCTATACCACAATTATTGGTAAAAAGAATTAAAATGAAGCAATGACAGATAAATTAATTATGTGATAGATAGGTGTATGGTGCTCACATATTTACAAATATTGTAAAATAATACGATATTCCTAACATTTTAACAAGTAATACTAATAAGTCAGTGTGTGTGTTCAAGTAATCACAGAATGTAAAATTATCAGCTTAGTAGCTGCTTACCAAATAATAAAAAATAGACCGGCAGATGTTTTATAAATCCACAAACAACCCTTTCTACAATAAATTACATAACGTCTTTACGAAATCATATTCACATTCTTAAAATTAGCATCGGTTACTATCTCAAATTGTGACTGAAGCTTATCAGGGATTGTGGTATCGGTCATCGAACCCACGCATCGCACGCAAAGCTGTGACGCACATAATATCACACTAAGGATTTGTGCATAGTTGTTTATGCTTTGGTTTGTAATGTACCTAGATAGGATTGTCTTGAAACTACTAGAACAATCCAAAAAGCGCTCTTTTCACTGTTTCGCAAGGTTTTTATGACTTGACAAAACATCGAGATTTCTTAATGTTAATTATCTATATTTGTTTTATTATGTTGAAAACCTCATCAAAATGCGCTGCGTGTTTTAGAAGAATAACGCACTCAAACGCGAAAAGCGACTTTGCTTTATAATATAAAGCAAGTCAACCTACCCGAAACTGTCAAATTTTCCCAAACAACTATGAACCTTATGCTTTAGTTATAAAGTTGAAAATCTGTTAAAGAAATTTGACAGATTGTAGTAGGTTGATGTGCTGGCGTCTGTAAATGTCGTGGCCAGATCTTAAAATTGATTATTTAATTAAATGAATATCGACCACTGGTCACATCGTCGATGATGTGGCCTGGCCAGATCATTGAATACTCAACGTTTAACGATATGAACAGTTAAACGCACGACTACTTCATGATGTGGCCAAACATTAGTGATCATATCGTAAACTAGTTAGATTATCCACCGGTAGAGGCGTTGATATCGCTTTGTTTTTGTTGTGCATCATGGCGGCGGCATACAACAAATCAAAGTAGGGTGACCACGCAAAAAAATCGATGGTCTTTTATTGGGTTTCCAAATATGATATTATGGAAAGCGATCAACTTAGAAGTAGCGCTCGCCAGGCCACGATATAGATGCACTAGCACTATTCGCAGACATACTTACTTTCTTTCTTTTCTTCTTAATTTTCTGCACTAATATTGTAAAGAGAAAAGATTTGTATTTTTGTTTGTAATGAATAATCTCAAAAAATACTGCACCGTGTTTGAAAATTGTTTCACAAGTTGAATGCTATATTATCACTGAGTAACATAATCTATATTTTATTAAGATAGCACGCGGGCGAAGCCGCTGGCCGTAGCTAGTATCTTATATCTTTATTTTCTTTACTCTACTTTTACACAACTGCACGATTAGTAGGTACTTTAACACGTTCAGTGCCGGTAACCCTCCTGGAGGGTTCACCTAGTCGCAAGATTTATTATTATATTTTTTTTTCTTCTCGGTATCAAGTATTAAAAAAAAATTAAAAGGTTGGACTACTTATAGCGACAAGACCCCCTAAAATCACTATTTTACTTCAAAATCTTTAAAATCACTATGTTTTATAACATGGTTTTAAACCTAATGCCTTTGACCGTCCGCGATGTTTAACTTTAGCGCAAACGTAATGCCAGGAACCCTCCCGGAGGGTTCATTTCCAATATGTATGGCGGCATGGTGTTTGAGTTCTATGAAAAGTGGGTGGAGTCGAAAGTGTTAATAAAATCGCTCCAGTGTAAAATAGGCTTTATTGCTGACTATTTTATAAACAATTATCTTATTTCTACTTTCGTAAGATAGCTTGCAATAACTCATTATAAAAATCCCTTTCAGTAGCAAAGTAGGTAAGTATATTGAACGATAATGTAACAAACATTACGAAAGCCCCTACTGTGGATTAGGAAATGTTAATCTTTATAGATATAATTCTTCTGTACGTGTGTGTCACTGAACTCTTCCTAAACGGCTGAACAGATTTTGACGAAATTTTTGTTGTGTGTTTGAGTGCGTGCCAGGATTGCTTAACACGTTCAGTGCCGGGAGCCCTCCTGGAGGGTTCACTTAAATCGCATATTATGGGATGCCGGGAACCCTCGCGGGTGGGCTCATTTTAAATGTAGGTTTTTCTTAGCGAATTCGGCATTATAAACTGTGAAAATAAAATTAGTTGTATATTTTAACAAGGTTTTTTAAGTCTAATGCTGGAGACACTCCTCGTGGGTTAACTTTAGCTTAAACGTAAAGCCGGTGACCATCCTGGAGTCAACTTAACTTGCAATATTTATGACGGCATGACAGCACTGAAAGGTCTGTCCGATCAGCTTGTCTCTTATGTTATTATCCAAATTAACTAGGATAGGGGAAAGAGAATGATGAATGTCTCAAATTCGTTTTTTTTTTAACATGTAAATGCAACATGAAAATTAAAATTATTTTGCATACTACCTACATATTTTATAGAACCATTTTTTTATAACTGAACAGACAGCTGTACTGCTAGTGAGTTTGTTGCGCCACTTTTTCTTCCAAGCTAAAGCACTAGGATTTGGTGAAGGGTGGACGTTTTGAGGGACTGCCTTATGTAATTTTGACGTACGAAAAGTGCTGATTCTTAGCCTAGTTTGAATAAATGACTTTTGATTAAATGACTTGATTGCAAAGGTGACAATTACACAAAACAGTAGTATTTTTAATAAAATATTTTTATCATAATACATGTGCATTACAATTTTTAATAAATTACCAAAGATCATAAGGCAGCTCCCATTTAAATATTTTAAAATACTACTAATTTCTGCAACATCAAGAAAAAAAAATAGTTACCTTCTGTTTTGTGATGTGATTTATTTAGTATAAAGAATTGTTGTTACATACAATGTTATTTTTAGGTTAAGTTTTGTTATGTGTGTACCTTCTTATATTTAAAAAACAAAGGTATTTTTCTGTACCTATATCTTATTAAAATAAGTAGGTACGGTAGGTATTAAGTAGGTACCTATTTATGTAAAATTAATTTGCATGCCCTAAACAGGCAAAATATGGACTGAATTTTTACAACTGGCAACATCTGTATTTTCTGCAAATAAATTATTCTTATTCGACCCGTACGTCTGTTATTACTTTGAAAACTTATTGCTAATTGTTGATTGGAGGATCAACATTAGCAATATGTTTAAAAACGTTTCTTTTGAATACCAAAGCAGCAATCTGCAGACAGACTGTTTGTAACAGCTAGGCACTAAAACGCAACGAAGAAACGTAACAGGCACTACAGCACAATCCAGACAAGTCTAAGGACCCTGTACCTTCATTAAGTACCTACTACAGTCACGTAGGAAATGCAAGTTGTGGGTTTGATTTGATATTCCTCTTTCTGTGTTCGTGTTCGTGTCAGTTTGTGACCTGTCTTATGTGCTAATAAAGCTATTGTTAGAAACCTATTAATTAGGCGTTCTATGTTGATTATTAGATATGTCACGTGCACAACGTTAAGGGTACCTACCTATTCAAACGTTGATAAAGTTAAGTGTCAGGACATTTAGGGTACAGCTGTAATTCACATCTAAATCGTCCGGCAATTTATGGAAATGGCTACTTCAATAAGTTTATTATTTAATACATAGTATCTAATCAGCGAAACGAACTTCGTTTCAACCAGCTATCTTATTACGCAACACATTTTCGTAAACAATTACGACAAATTTGTTTCATTATGACAGTTCATCAACATTCATTGCGTTATTTACTTTGTTTAGCAGATTTTTTTTTCGAACTTATTATGCAATGGATTAGCAATTTGTTTCAAAACGATTCAAATTCCAATTGATCGTGTATTACGTAATTAGGGTACAGGTTTTCTACGACACCTCTTGACTAAGTCTGTCTACTGCCTGCCTGCAGTTTCTCTGAATGCTTGAATCCGGAATAACTGACAAGTCATCGACATGGCCCACAATTAAGGCATTTTATGTATATTCATTTATTAATAACTACCTGCGCCCCGTGGTTTCTCCCGCATAATTATCAATCCCGTGGGAATATCGATATAAAAATTATCTATGTCCTAACCAAGGTCATGGTCTACCCATGTGGCAAATTTCATCCAAATCCATTTAGTCGTTTTAGCGTGAAAGCGTAACAAACAAACAAACTCACTTTTGCATTTATAATATTAAATAAATATATGTACATAATATATAAATATATATTATTATAGTTAGGATGTCTTTACATAGAGATTCAACCGTACAGAGACTCTAACTAACATGTCTAAAAACTTTAATCGATAAAAAAGTGAATAGAGCAATAAATAAAAGTGCTACGGCGGTATAGCCTTCCTTGAATCAGACTGTATTTTGGGGACAGTCGTAGAATCGATAGTGTAAATGGGTCAGGCTAGAGACCCAGTTTATGCTAAGAGTTCCGTACGATATAATTCTCCACAAAGTCTACAAGTCGAAAGTTGGCAGGTTAGACAATCTTTATCGAAAAGAATTTTTTTTTAAGTTGATCCATAAGCCGGTGGTCCTTCCGTGTCTTTGACAGGCTTTTCTACAAAGTTACACGTTCTTATGGTATCATAATGGTTTTTTGAAGTGTGGAACCCAAGTAAAAAAGTGTTATCATTATCATATCGTTGAGGTAGGTACACCTGTACCAACTAATAGGGGGCGGTGATCAGTCAAGCAAATCGCTCGCCCCTCGAAATAACAATATTCGTAAATTTTTAAACAGTCCACCCCACCAGCTTTTGCTGAATACACGTGTAAAATGGTACACGAAAACTAGGAAAATGATTTAGTTGAGGTATACAAATTGCACATTTATGTGCAATTAATACTGGTTGGTTGCATCAGGCGTAAAAGTGGGCGCGAAATCAAATTGAAAATGGAATTCGTGGATATCATTATCGCAGTTAGCGACAGATTCAATCGTTTCTCTACTTTCTCTTTTGTTTAAATTAAACTCTGTTTCATAAAAAGTGCAATTAATTTACCTACTAATAATGTTTTTAAAAGTGCGTCTAATAAATTTCGTTGTTAAGACTAATTAATTGACATAACTTACCACACGCCTTGATTGCGTTGCTAGGATACGTGCGTATTATCAATTTTTCACAAAGTTTTGATCAAATAACTCGACAAATTATGGACGCAGTCACATTTTCTTCTAAATAGGTGAGTTTTATCAGATATCTATACATTTGTATTGTGTGAAAAACATACATTTCAATCTTAAAAGATGGTTTGTTTACATGCCTTGTTCTGCAAGGTTAAACTTACTAGTGGTGAATGGCATACGATAGTGGTAAGGTAATTGACCTATTACCTGACTTACACAGAGCTACGAACTTTACTAGGTACCAGAGAACAATGCTGTACCTTGCATGTGAACCAAGGTAAAAATACTTTTCATGTATCGAAACATAAAAATATTTTTATTACTAAAACGTTTTATAAAAATGAGCCTTCTTAGTACCTGCGTACCTACGGTTTACGAGTCAAGAAGTTATTTTTAGTAGTTAGGTACACCATTTTGACTTCAGTTTCAGTCCTGAATGATTCCAATTTTCCGAACCATTTCAGGAAAAGGAAAACCAAACTCTACTAGTTAGTTTGTTAATGAGTAGGTTTCTGAAAATACTATGCTTAAGCACGTAGGAGTAAGATTTGTGGGTCAGTTTTAAAATATGCTTGGACAGGTAGGTTGACGTAGGTCGTACACGTCGTTTTGCCAGGTGGGCCCTTAGGCACGAACCCGTGCCACTGTGGTATTTAGCGATCTATCTCATTGATGTAGACTGGTTCATAAGTACCTACCTAATGGGTCTTAGATAATTTCGTCATAAGGATAGCAATCTGATAATTAAGTATTTAATTGTAGTCTATGTACCTACCTACCTATTTCCGCATTGGGGGAGTTATCGCTTCCATACAGTACAAATTGTAATGAAAAACGAAGGACGACGGAAGTTTCGTAAGGGTTGATTGCAACAATTACACAAACTTTATACCTACATCATTTATTTAGTGCTAAAGGGGACAGGTTTATTCACCTCGGCAAGGGGTCTCGCTGAGTAACTGCATTGTGGGCGGTGATAATTAGATTCCTAGTCCGATAGCCAGTGTTTCTTGCCGCCCTACGGAACGCTATTTCTGCAGTACAAACCGCAATTTCACTGTTGCCACACCTCAGAATGTTGTCTTTTTACTTTTTATTACGACCTCCTTTCTATTTTCTCGAGCTAGTGGACGTTTTATTTTGTGAAAATCGCTGATAAGTGAATGAGTTAAGCTTTCGTGCAAAATGTCTTTCGAATTTAAGTCGGCACGTCATTTTTATTTAGAAATGAAACAAAAGAAGGTTAAGAAGAAAGTTACTTTTCAGGTCACTAACTACTGTTTCTTATTACTTATAGACTTGACTGATTCGTTTTTGGGAGTAAAATTATGCCTCTATTTTTTTTTTCTTTGGTTTAGAGTCGGTCTTCTTTATAATACCTAATGGGAAATACGCACCTATTTTCCTGTGTCATTAAAACATTTTGTAGGTTTTGGCAGTTAATTAACCTTTGTTTCCTAGTTGCCGAGCAGAGAAGGTCTGACTACGCCGCGGAGCGCTCGGGCTCCTATTGGCCGGCGACCTCCGAGCACTCTTCCTCATCAACGACTCAAGAAGGAGGTAGGCATATCATTATTGAGAAACAATCGCTCCAATGCGTATGGTGTGATGGGCCTTAACAAAAAATATCAGCCAAAAACGCGTAACAGAGAAATCTGAAGCAAAAAAATGTGATTGACGTTTCCTTTTATCCTAAGGCTGGTAGATGGTAAATAAGCATTTATGGCAATTGCCCAGTTTCATTCTATCTTCGCTGTTTAGAAGTCCCTGGACAGTCCTCCGGAGATGGACTCTCCGGGAGGGAGCGTGGGCAGTGACCTCCGGCGGCAGAACGAGGAGCTACGCGCTCGTCTCGCCGGCGAGGCTGCTGACCACAAGCGTAGACTCGATGCTTATCGCAAGGCTCAGCAAGGCCAAGCCGCGTTGGTGTCCAGGCTTCAGTCCAAGGTAATAAAAGACAGATCTGTTTGAAATAGAAGGTGTAGATAAATAAACGAAATTGAAGACGCCGACCACGAAGTAAATATTACTTCCTGGCATCGAAACTGATATGTAGTTAAGTTATTTTTATTATTTTCTGACTATACTAACTACTAAAAAAATATAACAGACTTCAGCTGTTATGAACGTTTTCGACACTTATTTCTTGTTTTTTTCCTTTAAATTACTGAACGTAATAACTGAGACACTATTTGTCAATGTCAATGAAATATTGAAATGTCAGTGTCATTTACTTGTTTACAAACAAACCAACCGAAAACTCAGAAATCACAGAGAATTAAGAAATGAAAATTGAAGAATTCTATGAAAACAACTAAAACTTTCATTTAATTACGCATTTATCTTTTTGTACAAGCCTTTTCATTCAAATTCCTTTTCATAAAGGTCCTGCAATACAAGCAGCGATGTTCGGAACTCGAGACCCAAATGCTGGAAACAACTCCACGCAGCGAGCTAACGACCTATCGCGAGCCAACTTCCTATCGCGAGCCGACGACCTTCCGCGCTCCGGCGGTGAAGAGCCACGGCATCTCGCTGCCGCCGCCGCCCTCCGCCACCACGTGCGCCTCGGCCGCCGTGTCAGCTGCAGACGCCAGGATTACCGACCTGGAGACCGCGTTGAGGCGTTTGGATGAGGAGAAGCGCAAGTAAGTGCTGATTTGTTGATAGAAACAGGAGTATTGAACCTGATAAACTAAAAGTGAAGTCAAGAAGATGATTTCCAGTGGTAAGGTGTCGTCTTGATTTACAATCAATATAATGTAGGTCGAATTATAAACACAATATTATTTATTCTGGAAAAAAAACTTAACTTGTTTTACTTGTTGTAAGCTGCTGGCTAAAATATTCACATTTCCACTACTCTTCCAAAAATCATTGTTAATAAACTTATAACATAACTATTAAAACATCAGACACACTCAAAAGAATTATGAAAAAGCCTACTTATCATTCTAAGAATATAGTTTTAAAATAGTTAAAGCTTACTAACTATATATACAGTGAAAACTGTTTATAACAATTTCAAGGGACCATCCATTATGGTTGTTATCGTTGATCGTCGTTATAAACAAACACTATGTTAAGTAAATAGAAATGCTGGGTCCTCAAAACTTCATTATACCCGGTATGTTATTTAAAGTAAAGTGTTATAAATGGTTTTGACTGTACTTAGGTTTTTGTTTGACTGTACAAACACAATATTCATTTTTGTGTCTATAGATGATTCTGAAAATAGGTAAACTAGTTTAATCAAAATTACTTCAAAAACCTGCTTGAAATAGTCTCAATTCCACCACTACTAATTATTATTCCTCACAAGGTGTGAGAAAGTAGTGCAGCAGAACAACTTACTTCGTGACCAACTGGAGGAGTCCCACCACCTGAATGAGGCTCTCACCAATGACCTGCAGAAGCTCACCAATGACTGGGAGGCTCTGCGGGATGAGATGGCCGTCAAAGAAGATGAGTGGAAGGATGAGGAACAGGTTGGCGATATACCTAGTATTTTTTTAGGAGTAAACAACCACACACAATGGTCCACCTAACGGACTAAGTGTGGAATCCAAACCTGTTAACATAGAACATAGATAGGAGTAAACAAAATGTAGGTAGTCATTTAGTTTTATTTTCATTGTTAAATATAACCTACATAAAATTAGTTTGTTTTTACAATTAGGGTAGGCAGAAACTACAGTATTCGTTGTCAGGGTCTTCATAATGTAAGTTAATTGGAAAATAATTGAAACTCAAACTCAAAGCATTTTTTTCAATTAAACCATTTACAGGCACTTTTGAATTGTCAAGAAGTCGGTCAGTCAGAAATATGAAGCTAGTTGCCCATTCCAAAGCATAGTATGTACCTATGGAGAAGAAACTCGACGGCCAAGACACTCAATGGAAACTCTTTTAAATTATATTTTTACAAAACTTACGTCATTAATGTTGAATTTATAAATTTATGTGAGAATGAAGTAAAAAAAAGTACACGTTAAAAGTGTCCAGAGTACAGCAAATACAAAGAAAAAAATAGGCCATGGCAGCTAAGATATGATCAGTCTTAACTGACGGCTCCCGTTCACGAACATGACGCTTGGAGCAATAGTTGAGTAAACTCATTCTTGACCAAAATTTCGTAAGTTGGAAAACATAATTTTAAAAGTTTGCAATTTAAGCTCTCATTTTCAAGGATCAGTATGGATGTATTAAAAGAGAAGAAGAGGCAGACCAGCAGAGCGTTGGCAAGACGAGATTGTAGATTTTTATTTATTTATTAAGAGTAACAGGGTGAAATTCCAAATGTTTTTTTTGTTTCACCTATGAGAATAAAGCATGAGTAATTAAAATGTTTAATTATGTTTGAACAGGCATTCAATGACTACTACTCCAACGAGCATCACCGTCTGCTCAGCATGTGGCGTGAGGTAGTAGCGGTGAAGCGCCACTTCTCCGAGCTGCAGACCAACACGGAGCGAGACCTGTACCGTGTGAAGAATGAGTTTGATTCCAACGCTAGGGAGCTCGTCGGTATGCTCAGTGGATACTCTATCAATGCATTTGCTGCTCAGAGTATTAAGGTTAGTTTGGTATTATAAATGCATACAATTTAAATAATGTCTGTGCCTTATTACAGTTATTACTTTTTTACCATAAAACTATCCTCTTCAAGTTCTAACAATCTAGGATTAACCTCAATGTCTCTCTTGATTTTCAAAAAAAAAAAGAAAAGACAGAAATATTAAAAAGTTATATATTGTGCACAAATAAGACACACTTTATATAATAAACATAAAATAATCTAAATAGCCAAAAGCCTCATATTCGACAATAAGCGAAATTGACTTAAATCGAAATAAATCGTGTTCCTCTCTTTAGGTACTACATTACACACTATCTAAATAGCAAACGTCCTTTCTTTACCCTCAGCCGGAATACCAACCATTATCCCATCAGACTTCTCACGGGGGTGCTTATCAAACCCCACAGCAAGGTGGCTACCAGACTCAACAACATCCTGGTTTCCAAGGTCCACAACAACCTGGTTACCAAGCCCAACAGCAAACTGGTTATCCTGGTTCCCATCCATCTTGTCACCAAGGACCTCAGGGTCTCCAAAAGTCCAGTGGACCATCAGCAGGACCGTATAGTGTGGAGGGCATGCGCGTAGATCTGCGCGATATGACGGCCCAACGGGACTCGGCGGTAGCTGAGTTGCGTGAACGTGATGCCAGGATACAACGCCTGCTTGGAGAGCTGCAGGGATTGGTAAGTATATTTATTTATTTATTTAGTACATGGACGACTTACAGCTAATAAAAACATACAAAAAAGGGGACTACAGTCACCAGAGAGCCTTATAATAATAATAATTTATGGTGTGAGCACAAAAACAAAAAAACACATCGCCTAAATTAGAGTAAGAAGCATTGACACATACTTGGTTTGCAATTTTATGACTAAAGTACAAGAGAATATAATAAAATAATAAAAATAAGAACAAAAAATATAACCTACCGCTACTTGAAAAATTTGAGGCTTAAGCACCTTCTGGCCGAATTCACACTAATTGTGAATGGATCAAAATCATATTCCTTACACATGTCATTGAAATTTCTACTTGCGCGCACAATATAACAGTTCTGCCTATAATTCGAAGATGTATGAGGTACGCGTATGGGTGGATTAAAACGAAGTGCTTTACTAGGCACATTAAAATAAAATTTTGACAATAACTCAGGGTTATCAATATTGATTGATCAATTTTCCGTCGATCAACCAGTGGCTGCAGGTGATATTTCCTACAGAGTCCAGGATAATCGGTTGACTGATATGGAATCTTTTGATGAAAACAAAGATGTTTTATGAACCGTCTTTGGATGTTTTCCATGCGGTCAATGTATTTATGATATCGTGGATTCCATATCTGAGACGCATACTCTAGCTGACTTACAAAAGTGCAATACAATATTTTTAGTGTTTTAGCATCAGTAAAACACTTAGAGATATAAGTATAAACGATATGAGAGATATATAAAGATTATAAACCCAAGCAGTTTAGAAGCTTTTTTGACAATTGCATCAATGTGTGTGTCAAAAACTAACTTACTGTCTTGATGGACGCCTAAGTCACGAATAGTATTACACCTTGGCAAGATCTGGCCCGCTAAAGTATACGTAGTTGCTAGGACTGCACGTTATCTAGTGTAAGTTATCAGCGAACACCGAACCCGACAGTACTCTTCAAGCCGATACAAATCAGCCTGAAGTGCTAGTCTATTTTCGAGCGTTGAAATAGTGGCAAAGATTTTCATGTCATCGGCAAAGCATAATAGTTTGGATGAATGGAGGCACTGATCTATGTCGTTCACATAGACTACAAATAAGAAAGGACCTAGCATCGAACCCTGAGGCACTCCACTGGGCACTTTTACTCAACCAGACATGTAATTATTGAGTACCACTGCTTGTGACCTGTTATCAATGTAAGAAGAGAACCACCTCAAGAGGTCCCCACGGATGCCCATGCAGCTTAGCTTCGTTATCAGGGTATCGAGGTCGATTCGATCAAATGCCTTGCTATAATCTGTGTAAACCACATCGACCTGCTTACCATTATCCATAGCATCCGTAATAAAATCAAGTTAGAGGTGGTAGACCGTCCTTTCAAAAATCCGTGCTGAAAGGAGCTGAACGAGCTAGCAAGGGCGGGATATAAATGGTTATAGACAATCCTCTCAAATATTTTAGCTATAATGCACAGCTTGGATATAGGCCTATAATTAGTAATCTTGGTTTTAGACCCCTTCTTATGTACGGGTGTAATAAAAGCAGATTTCCATAATTGGGGACAACACATTGAGTCAAAAACTTGGAAAACAAAATTGAGATAGGTAGGGCAATGGAAGGCGCGCATTTAATTAGAAATTTAGATGATATATTATCAGGGCCAGCACCTTTAGCTGGATCCAAGTTACGAAGTAAACCGGGCACAACTTCAACATTCACTTTTAAGTGACAAATGTCAGATGAAGTTCTGTTGGTATCAAGGGGGCAAACATGAGGTGGACTGGGAGTATTAGATGAAGCGGGGTTGAGGAAAGTCGACATGAAATAAGATGAAAAAGCCTCACAAATAGAATCTCCAGTGAATAATGATTCATTGTTATAATTTAACGTATTAGGTATAGTATTAGAGTTGTAGCGATATAATGCCGTGATTGGCGTGAACGTGACGTGAGGTCTAGTTCACTAAGCTACAACCAAGTGGTATTTGTTTGCTTGCGTGTTTAATATCTATTGTCAAATTCTATATAAACTTGTTAATAGTTCCTTTGAAACTTGTGAATTTGAAACACTAAGCTCTTATTTCTATTATTATTATTTAAAAATGTTACAGATAACATCAGGGCTTGTTTCCTCGAAGGGTTGCGAAGGGGTTCAAGACTGAGATCTATGTGTTAAGTGTACTTAGACTTTACTGAGTAAAGTAAGCGTTTTATACGAATATTAACCCTATTTAGATGGAAATAATGTTCATATTCTTAAAAACGAATGTGATGAAACGTTTCATGCGAATATGGTCATTAACGTTGTGAAAATAATGTTTATATTAGTATGAAATGCTTATTTAGCAAAGCAAAGTAAAGTCTAAGTCCGCTTTATACATTTGCGCATTTCGAATTGCCAATTTTTTTGTCTATATACCTTAATTTGAGGAACTTCAATAAATGCGTTCACAGGAGGAGCGCTGCGAGTCCGCGGAGGCCGCGTGTGGTGAGGCGAGCATCATGCGCGGTGCGCTGGAGGACGTGGCGCGCGCGCTCATACACGACAGCGACAGCGACGCGCCGCCCGCGCACGCCGCGCACGTACATCTGCACGACAGGTACGGTCGCCCATACACGACAGCGACAGCGACGTGCCGCCCGCGCACGCCGCGCACGTACATCTGCACGACAGGTACGGTCGCCCATACACGACAGCGACAGCGACGTGCCGGCCGCGCACGCCGCGCACGTACATCTGCACGATAGGTACGGTCGCCCATACACGACAGCGACAGCGACGTGCCGCCCGCGCACGCCGCGCACGTACATCTGCACGACAGGTACGGTCGCTCATACACGACAGCGACAGCGACGCGCCGCCCGCGCACGCCGCGCACGTACATCTGCACGACAGGTACGGTCGCTCATACACGACAGCGACAGCGACGCGCCGCCCGCGCACGCCGCGCACGTACATCTGCACGACAGGTACGGTCGCCCATACACGACAGCGACAGCGACGCGCCGCCCGCGCACGCCGCGCACGTACATCTGCACGACAGGTACGGTCGCCCATACACGACAGCGACAGCGACGTGCCGCCCGCGCACGCCGCGCACGTACATCTGCACGACAGGTACGGTCGCCCATACACGACAGCGACAGCGACGTGCCGGCCGCGCACGCCGCGCACGTACATCTGCACGACAGGTACGGTCGCCCATACACGACAGCGACAGCGACGTGCCGCCCGCGCACGCCGCGCACGTACATCTGCACGACAGGTACGGTCGCTCATACACGACAGCGACAGCGACGCGCCGCCCGCGCACGCCGCGCACGTACATCTGCACGACAGGTACGGTCGCTCATACACGACAGCGACAGCGACGCGCCGCCCGCGCACGCCGCGCACGTACATCTGCACGACAGGTACGGTCGCTCATACACGACAGCGACAGCGACGCGCCGCCCGCGCACGCCGCGCACGTACATCTGCACGACAGGTACGGTCGCTCATACACGACAGCGACAGCGACGCGCCGCCCGCGCACGCCGCGCACGTACATCTGCACGACAGGTACGGTCGCTCATACACGACAGCGACAGCGACGCGCCGCCCGCGCACGCCGCGCACGTACATCTGCACGACAGGTACGGTCGCTCATACGTCGTTCAAAACGTAATATAGACAAAACCCAGTATCTGGTCCAGACCGGACGAAACGCCTCTTTAGGAGTATAATTTTGCATTAAATTGAAACCAAAAAATGCTGGTTACTATAAAGTAGCGAGTCGATTTTGAAATATTTGCTGAATTCTAATAATTCTGATTTTAGATCTCCAAAACGCAACGTATCTTCTTCAGCCAACGCCACCGCTTTCGCTGAGAGCACAATATCGGCCGTGCAAGCCGCGCTTCATAAGTATCAGATACAGATACATGAGCTGCAAGTAAGATTTCATCCATATATTAATTTTATAACGGGTGTGAAAATACCCCGAGAGTCAGTCGTTCTTCCCGTTAGTACGATATTTTTTTGTACGAGACCATACCGGGGAACCTTCTGTTACGGAGATATTGAAAGGAATTTTATCTTTTTTGATGTTCTTTTACGTCTATCTCTGTACCGTTGCATGCACACATAAGCACCATGTTACGTTGCGTACTACTGAACAGCGAATTTTTACACCAAAAAGTCGTTTTCAGCAATTATTTTTGCACAAAGATACTTAGTTACGCAAACTAAGTAACGTGGCTTCGTAAAAGGTCTTGTTACACTCTGTATAGGTGGAAACGATTCCTAAATTATAATAATCATTCTCACTTTAAAATAAATAAATAATAAGGTTTTTGTAATTCTTTTCAGTCCTAATTTTCATTAACTCAAAAAAATAAATTACTTAATTTCGGCAGCTTATTTACAAGTAGCATTGTTTAAAAAAAAAAACGAAATGTTTCAGGTAAAACTGCAGAACACACGGGAGCAGTTAATTACTTGCAGGAAGCATGGCGACACGGCAGACGTTAACGTCACCTCTCTGGAGAGCAAGGTGCAAGATCTACAAGGTATTCATGAAAATTTGTTTCGTTTCTTAGTATTGCAAATGTTAGGTTCTCGTTTGGAAATGGTAGAATTGAGTTATATAATGTGCCAAGTTAATATGGTAATCACCTATTACATTGGGTCATAAAACCACTGCACACTTCAATAATGCAGATAATTAACTACTGTCTATTAGCTACTGGTACCGATCTATTTTCAGTTGCCAGAAAATACCTATTTTCTATTGCCTTTTTTTAAACTCTCATTAGAGATAAGGTACTTAGTTGTATCAATCGCAGCAATTACTGGACATTTTCTGTTATGCCACAACACCCGTTTCCCCGCGTTTCGCATCCAGTCTGGCCCAACCGCTTTTTAAAGTTGCCGTCGCGTTGACTATTGTTTATTATGTGTACAGGTAAACTAGATCAAGCTAACGCCGACCTTCATCAACTCTTGCAAGAGAAAGAGTCAATGCAGAAGTCGCTGGAGGCGCTCCGGATCGACAAGAATAACCTGGAGAGGAACAGAGTCGAGATCAACGCAATGGTGAGTTTTATAGTCAAAACTGTAATTTATTAAATAAACAGCAAAAAAAAAATGCGGTCTGACCCCCGTCAGGAACGAAGTTGCTTCTCAAGTATGATTTAAATCAAAAACTTTCGACACTTGAAACTTGAGACCTTGAAACTGACATTTTTTCCGAAGTTTATTTTAGCTAACATACACTATTTTTTAATACAGAGCCATCTAGTATACGTTTTTAAAAGCTCTCATAAAGTTACCACACACTTGTGTGATGAATGATAGATGTACACTTGTAGATATATGGCTCTGTATTAAAAACGCGTATGAAATTCACACTTTCACTCTCTCTTTGACATTATATACCTAAAATATTATATATTTTTTTTATAATAAATAAGTATTGTTACATACAGCTGTAGTGGCAATCATGTCATTTGGTTTAAATAGCTTTTTATTTTTATTATTTGATTTTGCTTTTATATAGATTCTTTTCTTTTAGATTTTGTGAATGTGAGAACGTTGTAGGCTTAACAGACTGTAGATCTGTCGACCATTTTCTATCTTGCTAAGTACCTGGTACTTGTTGATAGGCCTACACTGTCCTCTCATACCTATTAACTCTGTAATTTGAAAACATTGTAAATACCATTTACTTTTAAAAGAGTAACTGTGGAGTTTCTTGCCGGCTCTTCTCCATAGGAAACGACCAATTGGAACCGTGCATCTAGCTTCTGACGTTTCATAAGTGCCCTTATAGGTTTATGTGAACTAAAATATTTTGAATTTTGAATTTTTTTGAATTTCTGTCTGTTTCTATTATATATAATCAAGAAATGAGGAGAAAGTCGCATGGTGGGGGTTAAACGCTTTTTCCTTACGTGACGATTTCTACCAGTCAACTCCTACCGCAAATCACGTTAAAGTACTTCGTTCCAAAAACCTATAGGTCAATAAATTTTCTCTATAATTATAAATGGTTTTATGTTTTGACTGCTTTCAAACATAAATCGTAATTTTTTTTTAAAGCCTGTTCATGTCAATACTTAGGTAAATTCTCAAACCCAACTCAATTTGAAGGTGCCATTAAAAGCGATGCTATCTCAGTCACTTTAAGGTGTATTATAGTGATAGGAATACTGTCGTTTGAGAATTCGGCAATAACACGGTCGAAATCGCAGTGTTCAGTGTGCTTGTACGTTTCACGGCCGAACGTAAACTTATTTTTACCATGTCTTAGGTGGAATCTCTAACATCAGACTATGAAAAACTTCAGAAGATAAACTCTCGACTAGAGAAAGTTATAGAATCGTTGGAAACTGAGAAGCGGAACTTGAACGATGAAGTGGACCATCTGCACCGAGAGGCGTCCAGTAGAGAGGCAGTGTTGAGGTAACATTCGATTTACAGTCTTATTTTAAAGGGAATATGGTATAACGATGACTTGAAAGATAAAGATGAAGTGTTAAGGTATTTTATGTCATTATGTTTAGGAGCGAGCCCGTGGCTAAGTAATAACAGCCGTACGGGTCAATCCATCAGCAATAAGCTACGCTTTCCGGAGTTGGTCCATGGATGGCTGACCATCCACTACTTATATACCGAGACTCCTCCATGCCTCGGAAAGCACGTTAAGCCGTTGGTCCCGGCTGTCATTCGTCGATCTTTGACAGTCGTTACGAGTCGTCAGAAGCCCGACAGTCTGACAGCCAGTCTTACCAAGGGGTATCATATTACCCAGTAACAGGTTTGTGGAGGTCAGATGGGCAGTCGCTCCATGTAAAATACTGGTATTTAGCTGCATCCGGTTAGACTGGAAGCCGACCCCAACATGGTTCGGAAAACGCTAGGCAGATTGATTTTGATGTTTAGGAGCGAGCAGCAGTATCTTTTACGAGTACGTTTCCGCTTAATTTGAGGTTTATTATAATGTCTCCGTGATTTTTCTTTGCAGACTATTTCAAAGCTTACCACATTTTCAAAGCTTTTATGTGTAAATACAATATTCGAACAGAACAATATAACAGTAACAACTATTGAATATAGCTGGCGAAATGTTGGTGCACTATAGGTACACCTCTGCCCAACTCTTCGGTGAAACAAGGCGTGATGTTATGTTACAATATTCGACTTCAATTCGTAAAATATTCAGTTTATTTTCATTCATACAGGGCCGAAGAAGAACGTTCTTCGCGCCTACGTTCGGAACTGGTAACAACCAGAGAAGAGCTCAACAAGACTGCCCTAGCGAGAGATCTATTAGACCAGCAGAAATTAGAGGCCGACTCCATACTATCGCAGATGGAGAAACATAGGAGTAAGTACTTCACAGGCAAACGATTTTTTTTAATGCGGCTTACTGTCAGCCTGCATCATCCCAGAACTGGATAAAACCCTTGGGTATGAGGAACAGGGAGTAAAGTTCACTCACCCTCCATAGAAAAGGGAGGATCCTCCGACCAGACGGGTGTCGTGTCTGGTGGGCAACTGCCCGACGATTGATGTCGGGACGTTGTATTATGCCAGTTTACTTTATAAACTCTGTTGTGTTAAACGCTGCTTGCGCGATGCAAAATTATGCATGACGTCACTGTGATGCGTAGTTTGCATGTGGCGTTGTAGATGCCGCCACACAGTTTTTACGGTCCAGTGTTTATGTCGACTACTGTCTCAAGTCCAATATTTGTCAAAGGACTAATGTGGTAAACGCTGCATGAACTCTGTCTGCAAAGTGTCTGCGCTAAACGTTTGCGCAAAGCGTCTGCGGTTACTTCTGGATAAAGATCATTATTCCAGTGCGAAAAAAGGATGGTGCTAGCGGCCTTGTATAGCTCCGTCTCTCACTCACACTGGAATAATGGTGGCATTAATACCTGGCTGTTTTTACAAGTGACATCGGCACATTATTGTTTTATAACGACTAAAATTTACTTTAAATTAAACTTTTAAAGTCGCGCTTCACAATCAATTGTATATCCTTCGACTGTCTTTCCAGTTGCCGTTCAAAGATAACTTATTTTGATTTTGTATTACTTAGGTGACCTCGAAATAGAGTTGGAACGAACTCTAATGGAGAGAGGTGACTTGCAAGATCTCGTGGAGAAGTTGGAAGCAGCTGTGAGGAACCTGGAAGCTGACAAGAAGAAACTGCATGAAGACGTTAAATATGTAAGTTGATATAAAAACAAAGTATTGAGTGGTTTTGCAAGAAAATTGGGTTCAACTCCTAG
This sequence comes from Xanthia icteritia, assembly GCA_949128155.2. NCBI lineage: Eukaryota > Metazoa > Arthropoda > Insecta > Lepidoptera > Noctuidae > Xanthia > Xanthia icteritia. The sequence continues at coordinate 3,788,645 of OX421942.2, read as the reverse complement.
CGCTGTGAAAGGAAATGCAATAATGGTTACTTTGAACACTTTGCTTGTCTTATCATAGTTTAAGATTTCACCCTATTTCAAAAACTGACTGTCTACATTCTAAGATGGCCACACTTGCATCACTTGAAACATTCGGCCCACATAATTGTTATTTTAAATGTTTCCACTTACATAAAAGCTCGACTACTTCTTCTATACATAACATACCATCACGCCTTTTTTCCGAAGGGTTGGGCAGAGGTGGGGTCGTAAGTACACCCACATTACGGCAGTTATTTTTAAGTCCCATGTAATAGGGGGCGACCCTATAGCCATCAACCGGGCACAAATTCAGACTCTGAGTTACTACTGAGAAATTACAGATGGAAAACCCCAATAACACTTTGCCCGACCCGGAAATCGAACCTAGGACTTCATGGTCAGCAGTAACACTTGCGACCACTGGACTAACGAGGCAGTCTACTTACCTACAATAATTTCTTACTTCATCAGCTCGAAGACGAAAAATCGAACCTATCAAGTCAATCATCAGAACAGCAAGGCGATCTCAACTCCTTGCGTAAAGAACTACTGGCCGCTGAACAAACTAGGATGGAGTTAGAAGCAGACAAGGCGTCTCTTTGTGAGAAGATCAAGTTCCTTGAGGGAGAGAGAGATAAGGTGGAGTTGGAGTTGCGACAGGTTATGAGGTAAGGAGTCATGTTAAGGCTGTGCGTTCTGAAAGTTGGCAACGTCGCAAATAGCTGTCAAATTTGTCACTGTTTTGATTAATAAATCAATATTACTTAATTCAATTATGAAATATCGCTGTGAGGCACGTTTATGAATTGCAATAATAACACTGGATTAGGTGTTGTAACAGTTTTAGGTGTAAAAAGACATTTAGAAAGTTTCCAAGTGCTTTATTTCCTTCTAAAACTAAATATTCAGTGTCAGGATATTAGTTATTGCAATTCACAACTAATATTTTATTAAATATAGCGATATTTCATATTTTTATTAATTAATCAAATCAGCAAAATATTTTACAGCTATTTGCGACGATGCCAACTTTGAGAATGCACCCTTTCAAAGCGAAATTATAACTGGCGAGGAGACGCGGCAGCGGCAGTATGGGCGACTCACAGAATCTATACATATTATAAATTAAAGTCGCTTTTCGTGTTTGTCTATATGTCCGCGTTGTTCTTCTAAACCACGCAACAGATTTTGATGAGGTTTTCACCATCGTTTAGAGAATTTATTTCGGGAGGTTTATGTGTATAATACGTTAGTATTAAAGTTACATATAATTAAGAAATCTCGACGTTTTGACAAGTCGTAAAAACCGTGCAAAGAAGGAGCGGGTCGCTAGTGTAAAATAAACCTGTAATTCCCTGACGTATCTATTAAGGCATAAATATTTCTCTTCGCTAACTACTTTTATTTTAATCGTCTAAGTTTGTTCATTCATTATTTTCTAAACAGAGAACGAGGCGAACTAAGTTCTCAACTCACAGCAATGGTCCGCAAGAAGGACACTCTCAATGAAGAGATTATACGTCTACAACAACGACTGGAACAGGCGAACGAGACTATCGGCAGAATCAACCGGGCGCTGGAAGATCACGTTAAGGATGGAGAAGAGAAACAGGTATTAAAACGATAAGATTATGACAAGAAAGATAAAAAAATAAATTACGAATATTTAGCTCCACAAATTCGGATTTTGTGATTTATCGATTCCTAAGTCATACCCAATACATTCTTGTCGGTTTTCAAATGACATTCCTGTGAATGCAAAAAAAAAAAAAAAAATTGAGCATCGCATCGCTAAGAGAATTGTTTTATTTTATTTTATTCTATTCGGGAAACTTACAGCAAATTTATACAATGTTTTTAAACAATATGAAATTGATGGCCATTTACAAGTTTCCACTGAATACATTTGATAGTTTGACATATTTTTCCTAACTTAATCTCTTTTTAATTTCCCCATAGATCGTAATAGACTCTCTAGAAAAAGACAAGCATCACTTACAAGAGCAGCTGGCCGGTGTGCGATCTGAGAAGGATGCGTTGGAAGCTGTGTTGTTCGACACGGCCAACATGTTGGAGGACACAGACAACAAGAGAGCCAAGCTTGAACATGAGTTGCAAGAAACGTTGGTGCAGCAGGAGAATTATAAGGGTGAGTTACGAGATACGAGAATACCTCAACGAGGTCAGTAATCCCAGTCAGCAAAGTAGTTTGCAACTCGAGGTTTTCCTATCGGATTCTGGTCCTATCGGTGGCTCTCTTTGAACTTTCAAATGGAATACAGCGTAAGCTTAAGTTTTTAATATGAAACCACCAGTTTTTAAGAGGGAACAGGGCCTGCGATTCTCCATACAAACGTATTCCCCTATTTTCTTCCTGATTATTGCCTCTAGAGCAACCATTGTTTTTCATAAAATCAAAGTCTACTGTAGACACGTCTCTGTTATTTCTTTTTTTTCAGCAGCTTATTGGTAAAGAAAACATGACCCTCCAAAAATTACAAAAATGCCCCATTTTTACCGTCATGATTAGAGGATTACCAAACAAATTCCAAAAGTTTTTAGCATAAAAGAAAATGATAGGAACCTAGACATATTCTTTCTTAAAATGATAATGAAAAAAAAATTGAAGCGGCTCAGTTTTCGAGGAGAAAAAAGGGGAATACGAAACGTCGATCTCGAAATTTAATTTTTGTGATGTACTTGGTCTGAGCTGCAGCTGTCCCTATCGCACTCTCCGGAGGCAGATTTGAGGAAAGACGACGGCAATAGTTTCTTCAAATACAATAGGTATTTGAATCTTTGAAATTCCTAGATCAATTTGAATTCATTGATCTTTCAAATTCCTCGAAGGCCCTGTTCCCTCTTAAACCGACCTTATCCCCTTCGACGTGCTTAAACCAATTAAGTCTGCGCCCATTTGATTATCATGACCATTATTTATATCTGGCCAGTGGCCATATTCTCTTATCATCCAACTTCCCTGATTTACTTACTTCAGTCGTTTCGTCTGGTTTTCTAGAGTTCTAAAGCACTATCTCTTTACCTCGTAGTAAGGCAATAAACATGTTGCGGACGGTGAGCAATGGGTAGCTCGCCGTCCGATAAGAACCAGGCCCCGGTCCACGGCGCGTTGTGTTCCACGCGCGCCTCAAAGAGATGTCAGCAGAAGTGAAGGGGTCCGTTAGGACCGATGCCTGCCAGGGTTGCGGGAAAGTCCGACAGGGATACCGTGGCCCCTGGCAACGTACAGGCAACTGAAGGAACACGGGTGTGTTTTAGTCAGTAAGAGTCTGACACGCCCTCCCGCTCCGCCAATAGCGGCAGAAGTTATTTGATAATTTCCCACCCAAAAAAAGGCAATAAACATGTACGGTCTTGCAATGCAAAGACCGTATGCAGGGAAGACCGTTTGTATGATAAACATTTATTTTGGTGCGCAGTTCATACAAACTTACTTTAGAATTAAAAAATCTTAATGAAAACTGTCTCCATTCCACCAGGTCAAATTACCCGTCTTTCAAAAGACCTGGAGAACAGCGAGCGGAAAATGCGCGACACTCGCAACTCTATGTCTCAGGCGTCCGGCAAGAAGGAGGCGGAGTACCAACAGATCATCACCAATATTAACAGGACTACTAATGAGAACATCACCAAGTTGAAGGAAGAGAAGGTTTGTGTTATCTATCGTTATTTTTTCTAAGTTTATATTGTTTATATGTATGTACTTGTATGTATCTATTTATGTATTAGTATTTATACTTTTTCGAGTTATCTATCAATTATGTTGCACCTGCCATGTTTTATCTCTGCATCGCCCTAAGGCGCCATCTCCACGGACGAGAGAATCGCGGCGATAGTCACGCTGTGCCTTCAAATTATCACCGCGATGATATCGCCGTGTGGAGATTGGTTCATAGAGTTTCTATTGAATTTAATGGCACGACGATAATATCGCCGCGATTCTCTCGCTCGTGATGGCGACCCCTAAGATTGACTGGTAGATAATGTCTCGGGCGTCAGTCCGCCTTTGCAGTACTTTTGTTATATAATTTATTTAATACTTCAAGCACACAACTTTACCGATCTCTTGTAGGGATAGAAATATATGCAGAAATGTACATTTCATTATAATTTGTACCCGTGAGGCGATTGGTAGCACTGAATTTTGCAGTCATGTGATTGATAGTACCTATTGTTCTGTCAGTCGCCATTTTGAACTCTACTACTATTGAAATGAAGACTGCAAAATTTAGTGCTACCAATCGCGTCACGGGTCAAGTTATAATGAACGCACTGTAATGCTAGCCACACACGTGTGTTGGAAGAAATTTGCGCAAGTAAATCGTTACGTGTGTGGCTAGCATATGGTAGATGTTTGTACTTGTGACCGCTCTCATTGGTACAGTTTATTCCTTGTCACACTGTTTCAAAAGTGCCAAATAAACTTTTTTTTTTCATTGCTAATTCTAAAGTATTCAAAAATGTGATAGCTATATAGATTTTCTTCTTAACAAAGGACGAGTAACAAAAATATATCAAGATGTGTACCATCAATTACACGTGTTCGTATTTCAGTATTGAGGTTATACAACCGTCCGCTCACTATACGTCTGGTCGAATCTCGATACTCGCACGCACTCACAAACTCGTATATAATAGAAAGTGACGAGAAAATCGCATGGAGGCATAACGCTTTTTCCTTACGTGACGGTTTCTACCAGTGAACTCCTACCGCAAGCCGCGTTTAGGAACTTCTTTCCACTTTTATACGTGACTGCAGTCAAACGTCCAAAAATACTTTTTCGAATAAAGGAAAGAAGGCATTGTATCATAACCACAAGAAATAAGCACTGCTGATTTGGTGGAGCATTACTTTGTTCCGAAAATTTCGTGTATAAACGGTAATTTTAAAACTGACAGCTTAACGAATGCTTTGACAGTCCATTTACTGATTATATCATCGTCCGTTGTAGGAACAACTCCGCCAAGCCTTAGAGCACAAACTAAGCCAGACCATAGCATCTCTAACGAGCGAGAAGGAATCATGCGACGCGAGCGCGCGAGAGAGAGAGAAGAAGCTACTTATAGCGAGAGATCAACTGATACTACAGCATGATGAAGCTATGTTAAGAGCTGAAAATGATAAGCAGCAGGCGTTGCTTATGGGTAAGTTCATAAAGGAACGTTTGTTGATTTGTTATTGCAGAATTCGTTCAGTTTTGGTTCATTCGTTCACATAAGCGTTGAGTGACACACCTACCCAGGATAGGCCGCTCAATGCATTTGTCTGTGTATGTGGGGGAGTGTTATTGCGAAATATCAACACTAGCATTGTAATGAAGGTTCTCAGAAAACAATGGGTAGGCAGTAACATAATATTTAAAAAAAAATACAACTTGGAGGCAATGGTACAATATGTGGAATTTAAATTTCAGGATTTTTCACATAAATAAAATTCCTCAAGCTAATTAGTACGAATAAATTGTTATTTTCTGTGAAGATAGGTCAAAGTAAAAAAAAGTCAAAGTAATATATTACACATTTTTTTCATATTTATTTACAGGCAATGATAATAACTATACTCGAATCGCTTAAGCGTGGCATTAGCGGTCATTGACCCACCTACATTTTCTAGCATTTTTATTTCAAAAACTGAAATAAAGTCCGTTATCGTCCTGAATCAATATCTATCGTGATCTTCAACATGTTCCAATAAAAATAGTTTTTTGTTTGGGTTCCTACGGAGAGATATTAGGGGAAGGGCAATGACCGCTATTGCCACGATAAAGCAATTCGGGTATACATTATATTTTATTGGACCACAAAACAAACCACGATAATAATGACTTCTATTATTCTGATCTCAGCTCATCAGGAACAGCAAGCCCTTCTAGAGCGTTTAGAAGAATTGAAGCGCGCGTTTGACATGGAACAGAACAAACTGGAGCGAGTGCGACGCGACGCGCATGCGCGCTCGGAACAGGACCGCACTTATGTCAACCAGTTGAAGGATGAGATGGCCGCCTTGAAGACTAGGCTTGATGAGGCTAAGTTAGTTATATTTGATAAAGCTTTATAATATAGTTTCGAAGTCGCGCGACTCATGCAGTAAATTTAAAAGCCAATTCCCGAAAAAAAAATACTGTTCAAAATCTACTAGTAATCTCATCTCAGCGACAATCAACGTCGAAAACTTATCAAAAATGTAGGTAAATTAAATGTATTTTTGACAGATTAGAATGCGAACGGAGTTAAAAAAAAGGAAATAGCCCCTCTGTGATTTGATAATAAATTTTAAGAGCGTTAGCACACCTCTGACATGAAAATAATGATGCAAAAGCGTTTAAAGAATTCCGCTGCGATACATTTCTACATTAGTCCGATTCGAGTAGCGGAACATCATGCCAGTCAGTTGTATGTAGCAATCGGAGCAAAATGTCGTCGCTTTCAACTTAGTAAATACAGTCTAGGTCTACTTCGGACCTCTTGGATTCGATTTTCTGTAAAATCAACATCAATTTTACAAAAACAACGGAAGTTTCGCTTTATAAACTTGTCGACTGCTACAGATACGTGCAATACTAACGCGGCACCGCAATGAAATGACTGAACTAGCTTCCGAGCCGATCGGTGAAATCACGTGGAAAAGAGCTATGTATATCTTTCCCGCGTGATTTAACGTACAAATTTAATTATGATTCTATAATTATAATCATAATCATATTTCTATAATAATAATAATGATTCTATAATCATAATCATATTTCTATATTAATAATAATAATGATTCTATAATCATAATCAAATCTGTACGTTAGAACAGGCAGATTGGCTTTTGTTTCGCTTGTTGTACAACGGACAAGTCATGCCGGAACTACTGCGGTTTCGCTGCTATGGTTTCGCGGCAGAGGTGTGATACCTGCATAAGCTTACCAGGACATGGTGAATTATGTTATCTATTTTCTAACTCTCTTTAGCATTATACATTTGTGTTATACAACTCATACAAAGCAATAAGCCTAAGACTATAATAATAAACATATGTATTATAAATTCGAAAGTAACTTGTCTGTGTAGTACACATTTGGATGTTTGGACCTAGAAAATTTACCTTAGAAAGTAACCCAGGTCATGTTAGGACACTTTTTATCCCGGTAGAATGTTCCCGTGGTATAATTTCCGACCTCCATGCGAACGAACCTACGGGCAAAAGCTACTATTTTGATTTCTGATTTTGTGGTAGTAAAGTAAAATAACTAAAACCTGTAATAGACGTTAACATGAGATTCGAAATCAGATAAAATTGTATCGGGTTTCAGAAATCGGAGTTTGTTTATTTAGTTAATACTTCAAGCACAGAAATGTACAGAGGCGGAATTAATGCCATATGTTCGTCTTTGAATTCATAATTATGTATGTTACATTTTAGGGCCACCGCTGAAGACGAATGCGCTCGCTTCGAGAGCCGAATCAAAGAACTACACTTGGAAAAAGAAGCCGTTATGAGAGAATGTACCGAGATACGCGCTCAACTGTCATTGACTGAAGACAAGTATGACAATGCGTACGCGCAGCTGCAGGAGACTATGAGGAAGTTGAAGGAGTGTGAGTAAATAGTAGTGTTAGGTTACTGCAGAATAAATAATAGAAATATTCTCTGGTTTGGTAACGTTTTATAAATAAAATGGGCTATATATATTTATATTTCATTTTAAAAATGTGTCTATCGATAAGCTTAAGCTACGCTTGCCGCGATTGGTCCGTGGATGGGTGACCATCTTCACATACTAAGACCGCGCCTCTGAAAGCACGTTAAGCCGTTGGTTCCGGCTGTCATTCGTGAATCTTTTACAGTCTTTACCGATCGTCAGAAGCCCGAAAGTCTGACAACTAGTTTTACCAAGTTACCATACCAGTATTACCAACTTACTGGGTTGTGGAGGTCAGATAGGCAGTCGCTCCATGTAAAATACTAGTATTCAGCTGCATCCGGTTAGACTGGAAGCTGACCCAAACATAATTGTGAAAAAGGCTAGGCAGTTGACGATGACTTCTATGGAGATAACGGGGTTCAAAAAGTGCACCATCGTCAGCAAAATCAGTCCTTATTATTGACCAACGAGAGAGAGTTTACCTTATAATTAATATCTAAACTAATACAGGGTGGCAGGGACATCGATGTGAAAACTGTTACCACACGTACTAAATCCATGGGATTTAGTACGTGTTTTTGAACCCCCCTACGTTTATGAAAAAATAATCAGCTGTTTCATACATTTTGACCGCATAGGGATTGTACTTTTCTGTGAAGCAGCAGATTTTTTTTAATAATCGACGAAACTTTTCAATGGTCCTGGGGGTTTAGAATCATGTAGGTACTGAATCCATGGTAAAAGTTTTCGCGTCGATTTCGATCGATTAAATGTTAAAGGTAATCTCTGCTATTTCATTACTGAACCGATCACAAAAGTATTACTCTGATAGAAAGCGACACAACTCCCGTGAGACTAACGATTTTATTATAAGCACGGTTCTGTCCTCAATCTCCTTGTGGGTCTTTCTTTTTCGTGTGGTTAGTGACTAACCGGGTATCTGAGTTTTTATACCGCCCATGGGCCTCTGACTTGGCTTCACATGCCGTCGAGAAATATCTCTCAGGTTTCCTCACGATGTTTTCTTTCACCGATTTTGAAGCAAGTGATGTTTATACAATACGCACATGAATCCGAAAAGTCAGAAGAGCGGGCCGTGGGTTCAAACTCGAGACCTATGACTTGGTAATCCGACGGTCACACCACTATCCATGCGACTAAAACCGTAGGCTGCTCTTATTCTTTGAGACTTTTTCATTTCTATTTTGTCTCCAGTGGAGAACGAAGCTGATAGTCTTCGCAAAGAGCTAACCGACGTCCGTCGTCAACTAACCAACTGTATCGCCGAACGAGACAAGTACAACAGTAGCTGTCGAGAACTGCGGGACCACGTGAAGAGAGCCGAACACGAGAGGAGAGAAGCCGCGCGCGCAAGAGATGAGGCTTATCATAAGATAGCAGGTAGGACAAGAAATACTTATTTAAAACATAAGTTGATTTTTTGAGAGAGGTAAAAGACTGAGTACACTTTGTTGGGATAAGAAGTACACCTTGGCAGATCGAGCAACCGGAGAGCCAATTCGCTTTTCGAATTTCGATCTAAATATAATGCCAAAAATTAAGTATACTCTTTTTCACATTGATCGTATCGAAACTAAAGTTGGAATATTTATGTACGAAAATTGGCCATCTTGTCATGTGTGCCTACTGTACACCACAATAATTCTTGGTAATATTATCATCATTAACGCCATTCAAAGTACAGTACCTGCGCTTGCGCCACACACAAACTTTATAATCTGTTTTGTTTTAATTCCGCAATAACTAGGTCCAGGCGCATACTCTTAGAGTACAGGTTAGAGTTGCATGTTGCATCATAGTAACCGCGCTATTTATACAGACGGGAGGGCGATGCTGCGTTGTGCATTCAAGGATCTCATATTGCGGAATTGAAACGAAATTTTACTTTTATATAATTATTTTTCCTGTATAGGTTTGGAAGAAAACCGCACAACCCTCGATTTAGAACTGTCTCGCGTCCAGACGATGTTGAAGGAGAGTGAGACGGGAGGCGAGCACGTGAACCGAGAGTTGAAGGCCACTGAGGGACAACTGAAGAGGGAACGGGCTGCCTTGGAGCAGGCGAATCATGATATCAAGGAATTACAGTCTAGGTTAGTAGTCATAGTCAAATAATTTATTTCAATTATGCACATAAAAGGCACTTTTGAACATAAAAATTAAAAAAAATTAGAATTGATTCTAGTCCCCCCTTCCAAAAGGCAGTTTTTCTATCGAGAAGAATGGGCAAGAAAGTCCACCGTTACTCTTTTAAAATATTTGACAATATTTTGTATACATTAATTATATGTGAAGACAATGCACTGGAATAAGATTACTATACCACAATAGGTAAAAATAATTTAAAATGAAGCATTGACACATACATTAATTATATGATAGATACATGGTGCTCACATATTTACAAACATTGTAATAGTATATCTACGATTATCCTAAAATTTTAACAAGTCATACTTATAAGTTACTGTGTGAGTTCAAGTAATCACAGAATGTCAAAATCAATTATAAAAGAATAATAAATTATACAATTAAATTACCAACCGGTTTGATTTTGTCTACTCTAAATTGTCCTATGGAGCAGGACAGCAACATGTCTCCAAGCATTCTTATCTTGGATATAATCCGTTCAGTTCAGTTTACAAAGTGTACTTTTTATGTATATGATCATCCTCCTTTGGAAGGTTTTCTACTTATGAGTTATAAGAATAAGAATCATTTATTTGCAGACATCGACACCCAATATTAATAACATCGTAACTTTAATTACACTAATATCCAAATATACACTGAGAGAATTCAGAAAAAAAATAATAATTTGTGTCTTGCAAGCATATTTTTATGCATATTCATTCAAATTTTATGTGACAAAATTATCATTGTACTAATATCGTCGTGAAGACCATAAAATCGTCGTAAATGGAGTTAGAATTACTAAAAAACACTTTTGAGTCATAGAAAATAATTGTCAATTTACATAAATAATTGATATAACCCAAAAAATTTCATACAACTCTTCACTACACCATTTTCACAAAAAGTCTTACACTTAAATCTAAGACTTTTGTCAAAAATCACAATTCCACTGGTTATATCAAATATGACCTAAACCACTTGAAATAGTTATATAAAATAAATAGGTAGCATAAATTAAGTACTTACATTTGCATAAAGATATTCTAAGTAGCAGGCAGCAAAAAAAAAAACATATTAAAATGGCCTGAAAATCGTATTAAAATGAGCTTCGATGTTAATCATATTGGGTGTCGATATATTAGCTCATGCCATTTCTCAAAAAAGAAAATCCAGTTAGGTTAGTTGCCCGAGTTACTCACGGTGCGCCAGACGAACGCTTGGCACCACTATTTGTAGTGATGGATACAAATATATAATTCTGACTGTATAAGGGCTGAAAAAATGCCGGAGATTTCAGTAGAGCTTTTATCGCTCTACTGAAAGATTTTCTCGAGAATCCGGGATCATTCTAGGGTTGACTGGCAGTAAATGCCTCGTGTATTAAGTCCGCCTTTGTACAGTATGTAATTACTTGTGAATAAAGATTTAATAAATAAATATGTTTGGGTCAACTCTCAATTAGTTAGCTATGTTTCTAAGATGTTTATTGAATGCATGTCCATGTAACGCAATCAATACTTCCTACATTCTCACTTTTCAGATTACAGAACGAATGCGAAGAGCGCGAGCGCTGCGCGGCCGACGCGGGCGCGGCGCGGCGGCACGGCGCCGAGCTGGAGGCCCTGCTGGGCGCCGCGCGCGCCGACCTGGCCGCGAGCCGCCAGCGCGCGGCGGAGCTAGAGGAGGCGTGTCGGGCCAGGGACCAGGTCAGCGGCACCGTCATTCTCTTGCCCACATAACCCAATCATTTGTGGTCGGCGCAACATATATTTTTCTTCCATACTTCTCTATTAGTCGTCATCTATAGATCATCTGTCTATTTCGTACAATTGATTGTATATATCTTAACTTCTCCATAAATGTTTATATCGTGTTCAGGAGCTGAAACTTCGTCCGCAATCCTAACTAATATTATAAATGCGAAAATGAGTTTGTTTGTTACGCTTTCACGCTAAAACGGCTGAACGGATTTGGATGAAATTCGGCACATGGGTATGCCATGACCTGGAGAAGGACATAATATACCTTTTATCCCGATATTCCCACGGGATCAAGACTTATATGGGTGAAACCGCGGGGCGCAGCTATTAATATAATATTTTTAAACATACATTATATCAGGCCCTAGATTAATATGTCTATTTCGTACCAAAGATTTGATTATATTTACCATATTCATAAATGTTAACATCGTGTTCAGGAGCTGGTACTTCGTCTGGAAGACTGTCGGTCAAAGGAGCGTCGTCTTGAAGAACTCAAACATAACTTGGAAGTATGCCTCGCGGATGCCACGCAGCAGATACAAGAACTCAAGGTCTGTTTGGTGAACTAAACATATTTTCAACTACACTTGCATTTTATCATACCAAAACACACTTGGAAAATTTAAAAGCAATTGGTAACATAAAACATTTTTTTTTTGCTTTTCGTGTCCCGGTCCACAGTTTACAAATCAAGATGAATATGTATTAAGGGCCCTGGCCCAAACACTTACTAAAGTCTTGTAAATCTGGACCAAGTAAGCTACAATCTTCAATCAGTTTTACAGACTTTAACAATAGCCCAGGAAAATAAAAAAATATCTGCAAAAAACTCCTAGTGCAGAATTTCACTGGGATTATCTTTATACACACACAGACACTCCACACAGAGACTACAGTAAAACATAAGACTTATTAAAATCGCAATATACATGACCAATATAATGACCATTCTATTCACATACCCTCTCACACACACGCACCCCTACAAACGCACACACCCACACTCATACACACACACACACAGAGACTCACACACGCACTCACCACATCTTTTTCACACTAGAATTAAACACACAATTACCTACCCCTTAAAAATAAGTACTGCTTACTTACCTGTAATCTTGTATAAAAATAATGGACGAATGGATGACCCCTGTAACACAGGTTCCACATAGCATGGGGGGTCATTGATCAAATTTCTGTGCACTTGTAAGTCCTACGCTGTAAATGCTGCGCATAACTACTTTGTACATTACTTTTGGAAATAATTAAATTATTTTTTTTATTTTTTATTATTATTCATAGTCAGTCAGTTTATTTGACTGTCGACATGTGTTTTCGCATAAGATATCGTAATGGTCTTAACGGTCGATAAATCTTAACTAGAAAGTATTTTGCAGATTTACCTTTTATTTAATTTATTTTCCTAGGCTAATAATATACCTCTTTCAGGCTCGTCTCGGCGGCAGCGAGGGTCGTTGCCGCGCGTTAGAAGCCTCACTGTCACAATGCGAGAGCGCCAAACGGGAGGCCGAAGCGAAACTGTCGTCCATCGCACACGCCTTACGAAGAGTATGTGGCGTGCAGCCCGATGGTACCGTACATGCAGCCACTAGGAAACGACTCGCCAGTCCTGCTAGGAGATATAGTCCACATAGAGGTGAGTAGAATAGGCCCTTTGTACACGGCATGTTTCTTTACTTTACGTACGTATATTCCGCGCCACAGAAAAAAAGTTCCTGTCAGTGTCAACAAGCTTCCATAGTGATCCATACAACACTGACGACCGTGCCTATACACGGCGAAAAACCGTAGTTTTTCACGGCAACAAAAACGTGTGTGTTTTAGTTTTGATGCTGTACGGTTTACGTACCTACAGGTTGCAAACGCAGCAACGAACAGTTCTTAACGCGAACTGTTCGTTGCTGCGTTAACTAAAGTTTATTAGATGTACCGATCACAAATAAGTTGAATTGGATGCTAATCCACGATGTTCACGTAAGTAGGTAATATGTCAACTAACTAAAACCATATTGAACATTATTATAGATCAGTACAAAAGAAAAGTACAGTTCGCGTCAATTAACTTTGCCGCTTTGAAGTAGGCTACAAATGACTGCGCAGTAGTCAATCTTACCTAAAAAACAATAGCGCGCATGCCAGCGCGCATGCGCAAACCAAGTTCAGAGCGGTAAATGACGCGAACTGTACTGATCTATAATAATGTTCAATATGGTTTTAGTTAGTTGACATATTACCTACTTACGTGAACATCGTGGATTAGCATCCAATTCAACTTATTTGTGATCGGTACATCTAATAAACTTTAGTGCTACGAAATCTGTGTGTGTTGACGTCAAATCACCTCACTCAAAACTCTTAACTTACAACTTTACTATTGAATTTAATACGACGACGCGTGTCTGTGGTTAAATTTTTTCGTGGTAAGCACTCCCGAAGTCCAAATAATGTATCTTTGAAGCTCAAAACCAAACTTATTTAGAAGGCACGAAATAAAAATAACGTTGGGTTCGAAAATTCCGCTCCGCAACAAAAAGTCCTAAAAGCAAATACTCGCAAAACGAAATACGATGGTTATTTCTCATTACTGTATTTTATAAATATGAAGATCTGCTACGTGGGATACACTGAAAGTTCTTAGAAAATAAAAAACTGAATGAACCATTAAGTTGCTAATACCTTTACTGTTTTCTAAGCAACGTTGCAATGTATGTAACCACTGACTTACGGACCAAAAGTTCACGCCGTTTCACAGCGTTTTTGGTCTTCGGTCAAATTATGGGGTATCCATCCAGTACATACTCGTAGCTTCCTGACGCTTAAATGCTCATGTAAGATTATTTGTACTTGACTCATACTAATGCCTATACTTGCCCGAATCTGTTGGTAGGTCACTCTCTTATCAGCCTCTATCATGCGCCGCACAGTAATGATGTTATCGTCAGTCGTCGCCGTTGGAGGACGTCCCTCTCGCAGGTCATCAGTAAAATTCCTACGACCACGCTTAAACTCATTCAACCAGTTGTAAACAGTGGCACGTGTTGGGGCTTCATCATGAAAGACTAATCGAAGTCTATCATAATTTTGTTGTTGACTAATACTGCAACGAAAGTCGTAATAAATCATAGAGCGAAAATTTTCTCCCGTTAAATTAATTTTGACGCACTTTTCAAAATTGCCGCCAATTTATGACAGATGAATTCAATATACATCACCAGGTTACCAAAGAGTTCTAAATTCGAAATTTAAATAATATTTTTATTGGATTGGTTTCTAACCAGCCAGTTCTAAAAACTTTCAGTCAACTGCTTGTAGGACGATTTGATACTAGTAGAACATTTTGCTCAAGTGTTGTTATGCTACTCGTGTATATTAGGACTATCTACTTTTTAGGACTTTTTGATGCAGAGGGAAAAATGCTCCATGTTTACGCGGCTATACGGCTTTTCAGGTCGCGACCATTCCGAGGACCGCAATGAGATCATAGACGTGGATCCTGAGCTCGTGAAGAAAGGCATGCGTAACTTGATGCACGACGTGTGTCAGATTGAACGCGAGAAGGTACGAGTTACTTATCAGGCTTTATATTGAGGCCTAGCACGAACGTGTGACGTAAACATAGCGAAAATTCGAACGATTTTCGAAAATAGAACTAAGTGTCAGTATTTTGGTTTAAATTTATGCGACAAGCACAATTAGGATCACCCTTAGATATGAATAATGTCTTAAAAGTAAGTAAATATTATGAAGTACGAAATTTGTATTTAGATTTTTTTATAATCGTTCGAATTTACGTCATTTCCTCCGTTTATGCTAAACAAATAAAATGAAACTATTGACTGTTGTTGTTGGGATATTTTAAAATAATGTAATACTTTCGCAATAAATGGGACTGATGTTTGCATTTCAAGTCGTACTTCAGACATAATGCGGGTTTCGAGTATGAGTTGAGGTTTTTTTTTCCTAAATTTGAAGTAATCATTCTGCCGCACAGCATGTGTTGGTGGAATGTGTCCGATATACCAGTAAAAGCAATGAACTCCTCAACTCGTTGAAAATTTCGGTAATGGATGTTGGAATTTTCCATGGTATTTTAGCTAAGTCTACTTCTGAAGCAGCAAACATCAAAACTAATATTATAATTAGAGATCGGATATTCGGATGTATATTCACCTAGACTTGGCTAATATGGAATGCGCTTTTGTATTGAAAAAAATCCCGCGGTTCCCGGATCGGCAAATTTAAATTTCTGATTATGGAATCGGATGTATATTGACGTACTTACAAATGTTGCAAATATATGGAACGCACTTTTGTCTCGATCGTAAAAATCCCGCGATTCCGGAATCGACAAATTTCGTGTTTTGTTTTTACTAGAATCGGATGCATATCTACCTGCATAATATTGTAAAGTAGGTAGGTAGACCACCTTAAAAGCAACTCACACTAGGGCCACAGATAGATAAATATTAACGTCAGATTTCGGTGACCAAACCGGACCAAACCATAGCGATCGAAAGGTAGTGATATTTACGACCAATGAGGATATAGTACTTAGTTATTTTTTATTTTTTTTTGGATAAACTAACACACCACCCCTCCTCTTACACCCTACATACACATATTTGCATCGGGGGTTAAACATTAATTTTAAATAAATATGCATCTGAATAGTTATGCAATACAAGAAACGGGTTATTTTTTTTTTAAATAAATATTTTTTTAGTAGTCGCTTTCATACTATACTCCCGATAGTTATGCATTCCCGGTGTTCCTGGCATATTTTAAGTAGCTGTTTCCATACTTCCATAGCCAAAAAATAACTTTAGGTAAATATGCATTCGAATATCCGATCTCTAATTATAACATAAACAGAAAAGATTTGATTTTTTGTATTTGTGTTTGTTACACTTTTACGCTAAAACGGTTGAACGGATTTGGATGAAAATTGGCCCATGGGTTAGGTTAGGAAACTTTTTATCTCGATATTCCCACGGGATCGAGACTTATGCGGGTGACACCGCGGGGCGCTGCTAGTATTATATAACTAGAATACGTACGTTACTTTCGGTTTTCTGTGATTAAGATTATGTAGTTAAATTATTTTTAGAAGTAAGTTGCTGTTTGTAAAAGTACGCTGAGATTGACACTGTCGCATACATTACAGGGTGTCAGGGACCGCTATCCCTGAAACCCTGTATCGATACGCGCAAACTGTTACCATGAATTCAGTACATGATTCTAGACCCACCAGCGAAGAAATTTTTGTCGGTTATTTAAAAATCTATACATTTTGACCCTGTAAGTATTGCACTTTTATATGAAAGAGTTGATTTTTAAATAATTATAAGTAATCAAAATTAATCGTACTGAATGGTAACAGTTTGCGCGTCGAAGACCCTGACAACCTGTATACGTGCAAAAATCTATAATAAATGAAGAAAAATAAATAAAGGTGAAAAATCATCCTCCTGCCCTTATGTCAATTTATTCGAGGTCCATCCATCTCTAGTAGCTGTCATATCAGTAGTCAAATTCATTTTTCAAATTCAAATTCATTCATTTATTAAACTTACACATAGATCACAAGCATACAAGTAACATGACAGATTTTAACCAACAGAAAACTTAGACAGATTGAACAGCGGGTCCCAAACCAGGCACAGCCTGTATCTTGGTGACCCAAACACTACACAAAGCTAGCAATTTAAAGGGTTCTGCTAGCGCAAGAATCGTAATCGTCTTTCTAGCCATTTTATCTCTTCTATTTTTGGTCAAAACCTCCTCTATTTTTTTATAAAGCCGTCTACAAGACCGAAACAATTCATTTAGTTACCTACAAAAACTATCATTACAGTATATTTCATGGCTATAGTGTGGTAATGTGGTTCTTATCCATGTAAGAAAAATACATGCGTAAGGCTGAAGGCATAATCAGCCTTTGCGGGAAAGTCCGAAAGGGATACCGTGGCCCCTGGCAACGTAAAGGCAACGGAAGGAACACGGGTGGGTTTTAGTCAGTAAGAGTCTGACACGCCCTCCCGCTCCACCCAGAGCGGGAGAAGTTATTTGATAATTTCCCACCCAAAAAAAAAAAAAAAAAAAAAGGCATAATCAGCCTATAATGTCCCCACTTCTCGGACATAGCCCTCCTCTCTGTGGGAGGGAGTGGGGTATAGTCCACCACGCGCGCCCAGTGCGGGTTGGTAGATGTCACGTATCTTCAAATTTTTGGTTCGAGGACATTATGCCGGTTTCCTCACGATGTTTTCCTTCACCGTTTTTGAGAGCAGTAGTTATGAAATTATTTACACAAAGTTAAGCGCCTGTCTGGCTCCGAACCTACGACCTACAATTCGAAAATTGGGGCCGTTACAAATACAAATAATACCAGCTTTAGGGTTATGCGATATCATTCAAAGAACAGGAAATAATGTCAATGATTTTGGCAACTTCCATCTTTTATTATATTGTATTGCAGGACGACTTCAAATCTCAAGTGAACATGCTAAAGAAGCAGCTTAAAGATGCGAGTGAACAGGCAGGGAAGGGAGACAATAAGCTGCAGTCAGTTACCGCCAACCTTCGAACATTGCAGGAGGATAAGGCAAGAATACAGAGTGCGTACGGACAAAAGGAGGCACAACTTAATGCGTTGGTAAGTTACTGTTTATTTTGTGCATGTTCAGTTTTTATATTTTTTGGAGAGATCTTGAAACAATCAAAGTTAAGTCTCACCGCACATTAAGCGACTGGTGGCAGCAACTAACTGCTCTGTTACTGAAGACAAGGCGCAGTCGCAAGTTTTCATGCATTTTGTACTTTGAAATGGCAATGTGTGTGTGTAAAACCACAACCACTCACCAAATGCGATCAGTGGGTGGCTAAGCCTATAGTAACTACCACTTCAAGCCAAATTTTCAAAGGCATTTACATAATATAGACCAGTAAAGTAAATATGGGAGTATTGGTTATATTAAAAAATGTTCGTTATTTGCAATATCTGGGTAAGGTTGGTAGTTAACCGACGGCGACGCCAGCCTCAACATTAACTGTATAAAGCAGATATGCCCGCAGTAAATTGAAGACACGGTTAAGTTTTTAATTAATTGTCTATGTTGTATGAAATTTATTTCAGAACGAGTCGGTACAAAGTAAGACCCTGGAGATCAGCAACTTGCGCGATAAGATCACCAGCTTGGAGGCTGCGTTAACATCTATCACTGAAGAAAAGGTTCAGAATGAGGTAATTATGAAAACTATAATTTTCATACAAACGAAAATAGAAATGTCATATTCTAAGAATAGTTGAGTATTATTCAAGACTGTCTTTTGTAATGAACGCGTGTTTACAAATAAGAATTTGTAATGCACCAGAATACCCGCGAAATTTTGCGGATTTTTTAGATTCTTAATTCATATTCTTTATGGCACCTCTTTAGGTCATGAGCTATTCGAATATCAAAAAATATTTGGCTTAGGTCTTAAGAGGGAGGCGTGAAAATTCATTCTCTGTTACAATGTATGAAGATGACAAAGCCTTCATGCCTACACTTGGTTGTGGTAAAAGCTTTTGAGCAGACAAATTCTTTCTTTTTTTTTTTAAAAAAAACGGTAACCCTACACTAGGAATTTCTCCTGTATTGTGGGTGCGTTTACAAACATTGTAACCACCCGGTAGTTTCCTACCAAGAACTGTCGAGAAGCAAACAGCTCCATAGTCCATTTAAATAAGCTATTTGGTACTTGTATGTGAATTGAATACTATGATAATAATATACTGTGATCTATAAATCTTATTCGTAGAACAAAGGAGATAATCTTCGAGTTCAGTTAGCGGAACGTGTACAAGAAGTGGGACAGCTTCGTGAAGCGCTTGCAGCGGCTGAAGGTATATATTACTCATCTGATGAAGTCAGTTCTACCTAAATTATATTCGCCCGTCAACGGTCACTGCTGGATCTACTGCTAACGGACGCTAGGTGATAGTAGACAGGGATAAATAGACAGATGTAATCTGCGTTCGCAATTTATTTGCCAAACATGTAAACAAACACTAGTTTTAGGAAAATCAACTGTAAAGCTAATAAGGTTCAGTTTGCGCTACAACTTCATATTTTTTATGAGTTTTTCAACAGTACTAGTCAGTCTAGAATCAACTTTATTTACACTTGCATAAAGTTGATGTTTGATAAAGTGGAAATAACATCAATTGGAAACAAGGAGTTAAGCTCAACACGCACGCAAGGCGAGTGCATGCGTGCATCTCCCGCTCTCGACTCGCTCCGCGTCCGGCCTGCGCACGCGTTTCGTGTGCTGACATACATATAATACAAGGAATTACAATATAAACAAGCTCGCCGTACTGCCGTCCCGAACCGCGCCCGACACTCACCTGCCTTGTGTGTGTGTGTTAAGCTTTAAATAGACCTTCGGCTGTTTATTTTCTGCCGGGGTCGCGGGAAAGTCCGAAAGGGATACCGTGGCCCCTGGCAACATATAGGCAACTGAAGGAACATGGGTGGGTTTTAGACAGTAAGAGTCTGACACGCCCTCCCGCTCCGCCCACAGCGGGAGAAGTTATTTGGTAAAAAAGAAAAAGGCTGTTTATTTTGCAGTGGGACGTCAAGTCGCTGTTATAAACAAAAACCAGTAAACTATAAGGGAGCGTTTTGACCTAGTGTAGAAGGAAAATAATGTAAACGACTCATTTCGATATATTCAATTAATTTTCGAATGTGATTTGCTCCCGGCTTATATATTCCCTTAAAGATTTTTTCAGTGTTCAAGTAGCATGCCATTCTATGTATTTCCTGCCGCAGGTCGCGCGGCCCGCCTGGACGTGCGGCGCGCGCAGCTGGAAGGTGACGTGCAGAGAGCTGCCGTCGCCGCCAGGGACAGGGACCAGGCTCTGAAGGTACGCCAGAATTTGTCTGAAAGCTTATGATAATACAACCCATGAGTCTGACGGGATTCCCCATCGGCAAAAATTACGTACTTCGATACACGCTTTCAACCCCTATTTATACAATTAGGGGACGAATTTTCAAAAAATAGGTTCAAATCATTTATTCTCATAAAAGACAAAAGCCACTTACATGAGAACAGACAAGAAACATTAAGTAAACTTATTTTAGGTAACCGTCACCAAAGTATATTTGTATAGTATCATATAAAATTATTCTATACTCATTCAACAGTTCAATTCTCAACCATTAAAGTACGTTGGAGGACGCTAGTCAAGGCAATTTTCAATTATATGTTTGGATAGCCGAGATTTAGAACTACTGAGAGAGCTAACACTTTTTATATATGTGGGTAGATTATGGGAACAGTTGTGCTCCTTCATAAGTAATACTCTTTCTAGCGTAATTAGTGTGCATTCTTGGCAAAACACGTAGACTTGGTCGACGAAGACTGCGTTTAGTAATTTGAGATTTTTTAGTAAATGATAAGTTAGTGTGGATGGTTTTGTCTATAATTTTTCTAATCAGAACACAAGTATATATAATACTTGTGTTAGATAGAGAGAGTTGAGTAGAGTTGTTTGATATTCATTAGTTTTTTTTCTTAAAAAAATTACAAGTTGGTATTAGGTATGGATAGCGAAACAATATCTTTATGACCTTATTTTGTACTCTTTGTAATTCTTGCAACTTCGTTTTTCCGGCACTTCCTCAAATTTCTATGAGATTTAACAGATGCGATTTAATAAGAGAATTATAAATATAAATACTACCTTATTGCTCACTTTGGCTATATCAGGAACTCTTGTGCAAAAAAAAAATTCATGCTTCTAGACCCAGCAGTTAAGGCTGTGCGTGGTCTGTATTTTTATTAAGTAGATTCAATTTAATTTGTACTAATTTGGTACTACAAATTAAATCTTAGTAATAATGGTTTTCGTTTTGGCTTTCCTCATCGCCAAGCCTTTCTACTACTACTTATTTCTGTTACCATTTTTTAAATTCTCACTCTTCAGAAAATCCAAGAGCGTTGCGAAGGTTACACCCGCACGATAGCCCAGCTAGAAGACCGCTGTACTTCCCTCAAGGGCACAGTGGAACAGCTGTCCACAGCTCTACAGAAAGCCGCCGCGGCCGAGAGTGAGCTGAGGGCTGAGGTCAGCAAGATGACAAGACAGTTCAACGAAGCCAAGAACAATGAGCATAATGCCGTGGATAAGCTGAGGCAGATACAGAAGAGTGTTTGTGAGTTTACAGTTTTACCCCTTGCATGCTGGAAGCACAATAGTAGCTAGCAGTCAAATATCATGTTAGTGTCGCAGCCAGCTAATTGGAAGCCTAGGCCGTTCATTAAACGCCGCCATCCAATTCTAGTTCAATTAACGATCGGTCTAGGCATCCAATTGGATGCCGGCGTTTACAGTATTGTTATATAGGATGAATTTTCGAGACCGGGCAGCGACGACCTTAACCGTTGTAGCTACAGGAAAACATTGTAAGGAGACTTCCTTATATTTTTGACAAATTTTAGTCTCCATTCACAGATTTTGAAAAAAAACTATACAGTTAGCAAGAAAATTCACATGCTTTAAAAAATAATAATTTAGATCCTTACAACAAGCCCTTTCATTTTATATGTCACACGGTACAGTTTGTTAATTAGTGTTAATTTTCCTGTTTGTCCCCAAAAAGTGACACCATATTCAAAATTCATTTATTTTCGTTACACGTTCGTGTTGGGGTCACAGAAATTCATATGTGTACCAAATCTCAACTAAATTGGTCCAGTAGATTCGGAGCAAATTGGCTGTGACAGACGGACAGACAGACAGACAGCCAGACAGACAGACTCACGAGTGACCCTATAAGGGTTCCGTTTTTTTCCTTTTGAGGTACGGAACCCTAAAAATAATAAAAATAAAGTCGGATTTCATGTCTCAGACAGCCATGAAAACCGACTTTCTCGGCGGTTCTCACCATAATTTAGAGAATTTATTCCGTATTGTACATTTATATTAAACATAAATTATAATAAAGAAATCTCGATGTATTTTCAAGTCGTAAAAGCCGTGCGAAGCAGATGTGGGTCGCTATCGCCAGTTAGTGAATAATATGAAAATTAATGTTTCACGCGACCGATATCATGAAGCCATTATTTTGCGATGTTATTTCAGCGAGCTGTGAGAACGAAAGGCGGGTACTTACAGAGAAGCTGGAGAGTGCCAAGTCTGCGCTCGGAGAGATGAAGAGACTGAACGCTTCACTCGAAGACCAGGTGCACAGACTCACCAACCAGCTGGCCAATGTAGAGGTGCAGAGGTATGTCGAGTTTGAACGGGCTTTACTCATTTATATTAAAAATATGAAGTTACATAATCAAAGTCGCCGTGCATGTTGCTGAAAGTAGAAGGTATATCATCAAGGAGAAGGTCTTGAAACTACGACGTGGTCTCCACCACCATCGTTGGAAAACAATGCGAGGAGGAACTTTAAAATATTCACCTACATGATTTATCTTAGTTTACTGGTAATCATTGGCTCCAAATTTGTCGAAGTTGGGGATCACTGACCCATCCCAGTGTGATGCGGTGCTTCTGATGAGACCATGCCCCACTTGCTGGAGTGTCCTAAGTGCCTGTTCACCTGCATCTCGGATGAACTAAAGAATGCCACTGATGCCGCAATCTACTGGGCTCATAGAATATATTATCCAGTCTGTTATCTTTCAAACTGAAGGCACGTGAACATATTCGTGGAAAGTTGGCAGAATCTTTGCAGCGCTGACTTGCTCCTACCTATCGTTATTTCTCCTGACAAAGTTTATTCGGTTTAAATGTATATATGTATGTATGCATGTATTAGTAAATATTAATTTTCAAGTTATCTATCAATTATATTGCACCTGCCATGTTTTGTCTCTGCACCACCCTAAGTTGACTGGTAGAAAATGCCTCAGGCATTAAGTCCGCCTTTGTACAGTATTTTTTTACTTGTGCATAAAGTTTTAATAAATAAATATAAAATAATAAAAAATAACAAAGAGAAGTCGAGATCGATACGAAAATAAGAATAAAACATAAATTAATGTTCACTGTCCTGAGGAAAAGGTATAGGATTGTCAAGCTAAAGTGGCAAAGGGCCCACCATACCGCCCGCTCGCCGAACTAATTGTTGAGTTTTGGAGCATAAGCGTTCTTGAGTGAAGACCGCCGAGTGCCGGCTGTCGCTGAAAACCAGCGCTGGGGCTCTGTCTCGCATAGGTTCGCAGCATTATGCTGAGCGATGGCCGTTTTGCGTGGATGTGACGCATATTTTCCCCCAATTTGTTATTCTCGTGTTTTTTTCTTTGCGTCATATTTACCGCAAATAAACGTATTTTGTATTTTCTTTCTTCTTCTTTTCTTTCTTAAAAGACTGCGCATTGGTATACGCAGGGTTGGACCTCTCATCCTATGTGGAGCGACGATCTCTCCGGTGTGGCAATGCTTTAAAGAGAATTGCCGAGGATCGAGCCCAGTGGCTTACAAGTGGAGAGGCCTATATCCAGCAGTGGACTGCTACAGGCTTGATGATTATGACTGTCTAGCTCCAGTATTCATGAGTAGTCGACTTTTTATTTGTTTCTTTTCAGATCCGCCTTCGAATCCCAACTCCGCATGACAACATGGGACGGCAAAGAAAGCAACAGCGACAGCGAACTGGAACGCGAGCTGCACCAGCTACAACGCGAGCGCTCCGAGCTCAAGGCCAAGTGCGACGTGCTGCACGACGCCGTGCGCAAGCTGGAGGCCGAGCGGCGCCTGCTGCGGCCCGCGCTGCGCAGCAAGAGCCACGACAGGCCCGACAAGGCCGTGTTCTACTCGGATCTCGACTCGGGTAAATATTTAGGCCGACATCATTAATAAATAGTCTCCAGACCGAATTTCGATTACGGCGGCCAATCTCTAAAAAGACTAGCCCACTACGCTGGAGATATTATTGTGTACAAATTCGTGCGCAGACACAAGTGCACTTTGTCCTGCCTCATTCTCATAGTCTGTTGGAATGGCAATCCGAAATGACCGGAGAGAGTTCAGGCGCAGGACCAACGGCTTTACGTGCTCTCCCAGGCACGGAGGTGGTATAAAACGACATCATCATTATCTACTATACATTGTAACAGCGAATCAATTTTCACGCCTCGCACTTAAGACAAAAGTCATTTTTTTGTTATATTCATGAACTATCCGAATATTATATATACCAGATATTCGGATGCATATTTACCTAAAGTTGAAGTGTTGGCTATTATGGAAGCAGTTTTGTATCGAAAATATCCTAGGATTGACTAATTTAGAGTTCTGATTATAAAGGGTCTTTCAACGAGGACGGGTCGATGTTGAAATTAAATAAAACAAGCTGTATGTGAGATATTAAAGAAATTATTTTTTTATTTGAAAGGCCCATTTATGCCATTATTTATGAAATATGACATCGTTTAAATGTCCACCGCGGCTTTGAACGGTGGCACGGATCCGAGAGGTCCAATTTTCAATTACTCTACTGCATAGATCCGGCTGAATCTGAGCGATGGCCTGCGTTATGTTGACTTTCAGGGCATCGGTTGATTGCGGATTATTAGCATAGACCTGCGACTTGAGAAAACCCCACAAAAAAAAGTCTAGCGGGGTCAAATCGCACGATCTTGGTGGCATTCACGTCACCTCGAACCGTTCATACAGAACGTCTATTGTGTCGCTCGCTGTGTGGCACGTAGCGCCGTCTTGTTGGAACCACATGTAGTCCACATCCATATCATTTAATTAAGGCTAAAAGAAATTGTTAATCATTGATCTGTAGCGCTCGCCGTTGACCGTAATGGCCTCACCATCATCGTTTTCGAAGAAGGACGGACCAGTGAAGCCGCCGGACCAAAATCCGCATCAAACAGTAACTTTTTGTGGATGCATTACCACCTGGTGAACCTCATGTGGGTTGTGGTCGTCCCATATACGGCAATTTTGCTTATTAACAAAACCATTCATCCAAAAATGCGCCTCGTCGCTAAAGATGATTTTTCGGCCAAACGTTCTGTAGCCGTTTGTTCGCTGACTGGGGTCAGCGAACAAACGACGTTGTCTATGGTCATTCACTTTGAGCTCCTGGGTCAGTTGGATCTTGTACGGGTGTAGGCCCAAGTCCCGACGCAATATTCGCCAAGTTGAAGTCTACGAACGGCCGAGTTCTTGTGTACGGCGAGAAATCGACTGCCTCGGAGTCTCCTGCACACTTTCACGGACAGCAGCGATGTTCTCCGGCGATCTGGTCTTTTGACGTAAGGGTGTTGGTTGGTTGTTTACCGAACCAGTCGTCTCGAATTTGGTCACCAAACGATGGAGAGTCGACTTTGAAGGGCCACCGCGACTGCCGTAAAATGGACGTAATGCGCGCAACGTTTGCACTAACGAACACTCATTTTGATAATAAAGTTTTATCATTTGCACGTGTTGCTCAATCGTGTAACTTGCCATGGTGATTTGGCATCAGTAACTGAAGAAATAACAACGCATTTGACAGATGCCGCCAAAACAACATGGCCGCCACAAACTGTCAACATCGACCCGCCCTATTTGAAAGAGCCTTTAGATTCGAATATATATTTACTTATGTTGAATATGGAACGCACTTTTGTATCGAACGCAAAAATCTCGCAATTCCGGAATTAATATAGTTTTTTTTGTTCGGTGATTAGGCCACCTTAAATAGTTGCAAACGCATGTTGATTTGTTCCTTGTGATCTCTAGATTATTGTGATAGTAATAATAATACTTCGTATAACGAGAATACTGAGAAATATGATCATAACCTAAAAAATCACTAAAAGAGCTATTGTTTAGTGACTTGGTTGGCCTCATCGGTATTATAACTTAGTAAAATAGTGTGTATTTGGTAATAAATAGTAGGAATTCCATATTTGTCATATCCATATTCGTCATTGATTATCAGATTGACAGAGGAATGTGAGTAGGAGAAAACGCTCTTTGAAAACACAAACGAAGCCGATCTTAGCCGAATGTCACTGATTTAAACCCCATTGTACCAATATTGAACGGTTGCTGTATTTTGGATCTTGCTATGATTCTTTTCTTTTAGTTTGTTTTTTGTGTGCGTTTCAAACGTACAACGCTGCTGGGAACGATGAGAACCTCCCTCTAGTACCAACCTTAGATTTAAATTGAATTGAGTTTTCGAAGTACAAATTCAGGACAATCGTAACATTACTAGTCAAACTGACAAGCAACCAAAAACTACAATCCGTTTCACGTTGATTTTTAAACCGCGAGATTAAACAAATTTAAAAATGGAATTAAACACAGGAGGACCTGCCACAGCGTCAATGGTACATTTTTATTTAATAATAACAGATTTGGTTACAAACTCGAACTGTAATTAAGTATATACTGAGTTATGTTTTTTTTATAAAATAGTTAAATACGCTTCAATACATTAACATGGCATTGACGGTCATAACTGGAATTGAATCAATTGAGTGCATTATTAAAATATTTTCTTTTAATTACTATTTCGTGATTTCGGTTAGACTTTATTAAAAAAGTCGACCATTCTAAATGATACATTGGTGAAAATTTTTTAGGTATAATACGATTAATAGTCGTTACAATACAGGGGGCCCAAAACAAACTATCTCCTTTAGTACTTTTTGACTATAGAAATGCTAGCTAATGTTGTAAAGAAGGTTGCCAAATTGGCATATCGCTAAACGACAAACAAATCGGTGCCTTGAGTTTCGTGGTTTTTTTTTTTACATTTGGTATATACATTTTTATGTTAACACTGCAAATTAACCTTCATAAGAGGGCTTAGTTATGCATTCCCGGATTATATTGAATTCTGGGATTTATATTAAGATTTTTTTTTATTAAGAAGCCACTTCCATACTTTCATAGCCAAAAATTTACTTTAGGTAAATATGCATCCGAATATCCGATCTCTTCTCATGACCTAAACAGGTGCCATGAAGAATGTGTATTAAAAATCTCGACTACTAAAAAGTTATGCAACGACGCGAAATTTCGCGGGCTTTACACTCGTTTAAAACATTCGAACATTAAAAAAGTCGACTGACATCGATCCGCGCGGCTTTTTCCTAGCCATGAGCTTTATGGCGAGGTTTTTTTTTATGAGATTTTTTCGAGCCTATCAAAGATAAATAAAATTACTTTGCCCCCAAGATGTTCTTCTTAACTAATGTTCGCTTAGCACGTGCTTATCGAACATTAGGTAAACAGTTGTACGATAGTGAGAGGAATAATTCTCAGCGAAAGAGAATTATTCCTGTCACTATCACACTATTGTTTAACTTCAAGTGCAAGATAGAGACGGGAACATAGCTAAGCCAAAGCAAGTGCTAAGTGACGTTTATTTATCTCGGCTGGAATGTTCAATTAAAATTTCAAATAGCCTTTATTAGCAATCTTAAAACTAGTTTTACAATTTATTTAAAATAAAGGTCACATGAGAATTCTCCAGACTGCTTGCTCTTTAGCACAGGCCTCCCCCAGGATTTTCCAGGGCTCACGGTACTGAGTTTTCTCTCCCGCAGTAGTTCTCGAATCGTCTTCTTATCTTTGAAATGGTCTTCCATTTTTCTCTAGGATACCATTCTGTTACTTCTCTGGCATGAGAAATCTCTTGTCATTTAAATATAATTTGTTTTAAAAATAACAATAATTTTTAAAATTTGTTTTAAAAAAACAATAGAAAAGTTATGGTAAACATTTAGTCGCTAATGGGCCAGGTGAGCTACGGGAACGATGTGGCTGAACGACCAGGTTTCGCCAAAACTTCAATTATGTGACTTATTTTAACATTTCCGGGAAAAACTTGTGAGGAAACGTACAATAATGTTATTACATGATTTTTAGTGATACTTATGATGCTGATCGTAATACATAGTACTTATGATATTATTGTTATTGATTTTAGTATAGAAACTTGTATTTCATTGTATTCCAGTTTTTATCTAAAATTGCCTTCATTGTTTAGCTTTTATATATTATTATTTTGCGATAATAATAAGTATGTATGCGTTGGCACAGAATAGTACAGAAGGCGCACTCCGCATTTTAGGTATGAAGCTACAAGTACGCGGCGGGCTCGTCTTTTCGGGCCAATTCAGTGGGCGTAACGTAGTCAGAAGATATAAGAGTTACGCGATAGAAATACTATAACTGTAGGAAATTAGCGTTGTGCGACCTGAATTGTAGTTTATTGTGTCGTAGAAAGAGTCGCTTTTTAGTCAAATGAATTTTGCTGAGTGAACCATCTGTATTAATCTGTGGTGATGGTGCAAAAGAATGAAGGTTGTCAATTATGAAAACGGTGCAAAAGAATGAAGGTTGTCAATTATAAAAACGGTGCAAAAGAATGAAGGTTGTCAATTATAAAAACGGTGCAAAAGAATGAAGGTTGTCAATTATAAAAACGGTGCAAAAG
Organism: Xanthia icteritia; assembly: GCA_949128155.2. Taxonomy (NCBI): domain Eukaryota; kingdom Metazoa; phylum Arthropoda; class Insecta; order Lepidoptera; family Noctuidae; genus Xanthia; species Xanthia icteritia. The sequence continues at coordinate 3,759,569 of OX421942.2, read as the reverse complement.
AATGAAGGTTGTCAATTATAAAAACGGTGCAAAAGAATGAAGGTTGTCAATTATAAAAACTGGTATTATTAATGAGTCGAAACAATTTGAATAGTCATTAATTAATTAAGTTAGTTTCCTATACCATCGCCCAGAGGCAAAATGAATCAACCATTTTGATGAGTTCTAATCTACATTGGAAATTAAAATGATCTAAGCAAAAGATACATTCGCTGATAGATAAGTTTATCTATAAGTACTAAATTATTCCTATAAATTGTAAACTATGAATGTCCGATTCTTAAGTGTTACCTAATACCTATTAAGAGCGTTTATTCTGAAAGTGGGCAACGTCGCAAATGTATGTCAAATATTTTGTTGTTTTGATTACTCTATGGAAATATGAAATGTGGCTAAGTAGCGAACTATAATAATAATAATAAAGATAATAGGCAAAGAGGTACTTGAAATTGTTTGTTGGTTTGTAAGAGGCTATTCTGGAAGTAGGTACTGATCCGATTACAAAAATTCTTTATTTTAGAGAAAGTTACAATATTACCGAGTGCCATAGGATATGTTTCTTCCACGCGAACAAAGTGTGGCTATTCTACATATTTATTTATTTCAAAATTCAAATTATTTTATTTCACATAAACCTACAAGGGCACTTATGAAACGTCAGAAGCTAGGTGCACGGTTCCAATTGGTCGTTTCCTATGGAGAAGAGCCGGCAAGAAACTCCATGGTTACTCTTTTAAAAGTAAATGGTATTTACAATTTTTTCAAATTACAGTGTTAATAGGTATGAGAGGACAGTGTAGGCCTATCAACAAGTACCAGGTACTTAGCAAGATAGAAAATGGTCGACAGATCTACAGTCTGTCTCTATCTTAAGCAACGTTCTCACATTCGCAAAATCTAAAAGAAAAGAATCTATATAAAAGCAAAATCAAATGACATGATTGCCACTACAATGCATGTATGCAACAAATCAAATTTATTATAAAAAAAAAAATATATGTATATTTTAGGTATATAATGTCAAATAACTAAGAGATTATGTCAAGGTAGTATGTAAAAGAGAGAAAAAAAAATTAACAACATACATCTACCATTACAGCTAACCAATGCGGTAAATGCGCCTTAATTAATACTTAACTTAATTGTTACTTATAACTAATACTAATTACAAACAAAGCATTCCTTGTGAATTCATATAATAAATTAATGTCGCTTTTGATGTCTGTGTGACCGCGTTGTTCTTCTAAACTACGCCATGGATTTTGATTGGGTTTTCTCCATCATTTAGATAATTTATTCGGAAGGTTTATGTATAATAAATTATTAATTATTAATAAAACTTACACATAATAAGTAAAGAAATCTTGATGTTTTGTTAAGACGTAAAAACCGTGCGAGCGTGTTATAAATAAAATGACGTATTTTCGTATCCCAGGACCAGATTCAACAAAGGACTCGTCGACACGCGGCTACAAAGATTCTGCGAACATACCGTGCAAGGACAAAGGCTTCACCACGGACCAGAGTCTCATCGAACTAGAGAACAGAGAGCTGCGGATGAAGATCCGGCGCCTGGAGAAGGAACTGGCTGATAAAGTAAGTTCATCATTATCATTCAGCCGAAAGACGTCCACTGTTGGACATAGGCGTCGCCGCATTGGCCGCTGTGCGGTGTTCTGTGCTTCTCTCATCCAGTGGATTCCCGCGACCTTCACTAGGTCATCAGTCCACTTTGAAGATGGGCTACCCTGTCCAGAACCTTTCGGCATTAGCCATCCGTTCTGCTAGCCGTACTAGTATAATTTTACTGTGTTGTACTAGTATACTAGTATTTTTCAAAGACAGCCAACATACCGTGCTAGGACAAAAGCTTCACCGACTTCAGTCTCATAGAAATGAAGAACATATATATTTGAGGATGAAGATCAGGCGTCTGGAGAATGGCTGACAGAATAAGTAACTTTTTCTTTCTGGTGGCGAACTTTATAGATATAGCGTTTATTTATAAAATTTACTTAAAGTAAAGCGAGATTTAAACGCCAAAAACCGGCCAAGTGCGAGTCGGACTCCCACACGAGCGGTTCCGTACCACCGTACAATATTTTTCAAAAAATGCTATCTGAAAGAAATACACTATTTGTGAAAATTTTAACAGCTAAACGGTTCATGAGATACAGCCCTTTGACAGACAGACAGCGGAAGCTTCAAAGTCAAAGTCAAATCATTTATTTCAAATAGGCCCGTATAAGGCACTTTTTAACGTCAAAAATTTACAAAAAAAAATAATTAATTCTAGTCGCCCCTTCCAAAAGGTATGTTTTCGGTTTTCGCATGGAGAAGAATGGGCAAGAAACTCCACCGTTACTCTTTTAAAATGTTTTACAATATTTTGTATAAGTACATTAGTTATATAATTATATGTGAGGACGATGCACCTAGAATAAAATTATTATACCACAATAGGTAAAAAGAATTAAGAATTAAATGAAGCAACAACAGATAAACTAATTATGTGATAGATACATGGTGCTCACATATTTACAAACATTTTAAAAGTAGACGATCCTCCTAAGATTCCACAATTAATAAGTCAGTGTGCGAGGAATTGGTCATAGAATGTAAAATCAATGTCATATAATAAAAAATAATAATAAAATATACACTTAAATTTGCAACCAGTTTGATTTTGTCTTGATTCTAAATTATCCTATGGAGCAGGACCAGCATGTTTCCAAGCATTCTTATCTTGGATATAATCCTCTAATTTGTAATATGCTTGTTTACAAAGTGTAGGTACTTTTAATATGAGCTTTAAATTTTCTTTCATTTAATTGCAAAATATCACAAGGTATTTTGTTGTAACATTTAACACAGTACCCCATAAAAGATGTATGTACTTTAGATAATCTGAAAAATGGTTGATCTATTTTATCTTTATTTCTAGTATTAAAATTATGTCTATCACTTATTTTATTAAAAAGATGTCGATTTTTTCTAACATACATAATATTTTCATAAATGAACTGGCAAGGTACCGTCATAATATTAATCCTTTTAATTAGTTCCCTGAGAGATTCGCGGGGACGTAGATTATAAATGGCTCTGACAGCTCTCTTTTGCAAAATAAAGATGGATTCAATGTCAGCAGCCCGACCCCACAGTAAAATGCCATACGACATAATGCTGTGGAAGTAACTAAAATAGACCAATCGCGCGGTTTCTACGTCTGTTAACTGTCTTATCTTTCTAACAGCATAAGCGGCTGAGCTTAGCCGCCCCGCAAGAGATGTTATGTGAGGTCCCCATTGTAATTTCTCGTCTAACGTGATTCCCAGGAAAACAGTTTGATTAATAAATTCCAGTTTTTCTCAGTTCAATATGATGTCACATTCGCTACTTCTAACATTAGGTAATTTAAATCTAAAGCATTTGTTTTTTTTTTATTTAGTACCAAATTATTTACCGTAAACCAATTTTGGACCTGAAGAATAGAGCTATTCACGTCGTCAAGATTTTGTGACTGTTGATTGATTTTAAAGATCAATGATGTGTCTGCAAATAACACCATCTTCGGTTGATTTTGAAGTAATTGGGGTAAATCATTCATGTAAACTAAAAAGAGGGATGGACCCAATATTGAACCTTAAGGAACGCCCATTGCCATTTCAGACCCCAACGAGTTTACGCCGTTTACTTGAACTTTAACCTTTCTATCTTTCAGGTATGATCTTAGTAAATCAAGAGCTGTATTCCTAATCCCATAGTGCTCCAGTTTCAGCAGAAGTGTCTCATGGTCTACGCAATCGAACGCCTTCGAGAGGTCGCAAAAGATTCCAATGGCATCTTGTGCTTCTTCCCAGGCATTAAAAATGTTCTTTATTAGGGTGACACCAGCGTCAGTGGTACAACGTCCTTTGGTGAAACCGTACTGTTGTTCATGAAAGATGGAATTTTTATTAAAGTGACGTAACATTTGATTGAGCATCAACCTTTCAAACACCTGACTGAGAACTGGTAGAATTGATACAGGCCTATAATTGTTGGGTTCTTAACTATCACTGGATTTGAACAATGGAACTACTTTACTGTGTTTCATGAGATCCGGAAAGAGTCCTTGGTCTACACTGGTGTTAAATATGAAATCTAAATAGGGCGCAATGGTTTCGATAATAGATCTACAGACTTTTACAGACATTCCCCAGAGATCTTCTGTTGATTTAATTTTAAGATCTTTAAAAGCTTTTATAACAGCCTGGAGGTTTGTATGCTGAAACCTAAACTCCAAAGAGCATGTCTTCACATTCTGTCTAAGTAAGGCAGCAGAAAGCGCTGGTGAGGAATTTAAGAGCGTGTTAGCATCTTACAAACGTAAATCGAGAACTTGGGAGATTTTGAAGTGATTTTGGTCATATAATTTATTATCTTAGCTTCTTTTGACTTCAATCATCGTAATTATCATAGATTTTTATTTAAAGTCTATTAACAAAAACTCGTTCAATTTGTGTTATTGAATACGAAAACAGCGTATTTCGAAGGCGTGATTTCCAGATGACGCGCGAAGGCTCAACTTTGAAGTAATCTTACACCAATTAATATTACTAAGTAAGAAAGTAAAAAGTATTCATTCGAAGAGGCATACCCTGAAATTTAAAATGCATTAAGAAAAGTTAGATTTTTAATTCATTAACTTGTATTTTTATCACGTCTAAAAAAATCAAAAATCGACAAATATCGACCCCAAAAAACACGTCATATCTCATAATCTAAAAGTCATTTGGCAACAGAAATAATTTTATACGTAAGAAGAAAGATTGTACTATAAATTTGTAAAAAAGAAAAAATATCTGTCTTCAATTATTTATGAAAATAATTTTTCAAAGTATGTATAAAATCGAGTGCATCGAACGGGTCGTGTCAGTCGCGCTCTGGCACTCGTCGACGCAGGACCTATGTCGGTTGACTTCCCGCCGCCGCGCAAGCGCCACGCGTGATATTGTGTAAATATTATAGTGCGACTAAATATTTTTGATCCGTAAGTATTTTTTATTTTATTTGGGAATCTGAATGAGGTTGTTAAGTATTTTTTTAATTAAGTGGAACTATGTACTTATAACCATTTTCTCTACAAACTTGTTATTATTTTACTTACAGAACATGGGTAGAATAGACAAAAGATATTATTATGGATCAAAGAAATCTGTTAGGTCACGAAAAAGTAAAATGATTAATAATTTACAGAAGGCAAGAGAAGCTGCGTAAGTACCTATTTAATTTTAAGACAGGGTGTCAATACATTTGTGTAAGTTATTTTTTTTCTACCAACGTAATATTCGTAGTCAGGTAAATGGCAAATCCACTAGTGCTCCTGATCACCCAATCGTAACCGTTTCTTTTTTAGAATGGTTTACTATTAATGATTAAATTTAAATATAATAGGTACCCCACAGTGAAATATTGGTTAATTTTTATTCTGTCAATTCCCTGACTTCCATAATTGTCTTTTGTTTTTCTTTCAGATCAAAATTAAGAGCAAACACGGGAAAGATAACGAGGTAAAAGCTTTTGAACAACTCAGTCGCCAAGAAAACATATCCATCGAGAAATGTGGTTTGTTTATTGATGAATCCCTTTTTTTCCTGGGCGCTTCACCGGACGGCATATACGGGTGACTGGTAATTAGTGGCCGATACCTAAACACGTGACTTTACTCATCAATATGAACAACTTTTATTAGGGGAACAAACGTGAAATCGCGAAACAAAAACAGCTGATCCCTAAATTTTGACGAGTTATGCGAACATAAATTGTAGGGAACAGCAGATTTTTTTTTCGCGATTTCTGGTTTGGTCCCCTAATAAAAGTTGTTCATATTGATGAGTAAAGTCACGTGTTTAGGTATCGGCCACTAATTACCAGTCACCCTGTATGAAGATGGCATCATTGAAATAAAGTGCCCTTTTTCTGTTTTTAGTATCGATCCAGATACTGCTCTTCAGCAAAAAAAACTAAAATGTTTTAAATTATGTGGCGACGATGTGGTCATGAACACAAATCATGATTACTTTTATCAAATTCAAGGCCAACTCCACATCGCTAATAAGAATGTGTGTTTGTTTGCTGTGTGGACTGGCTGTGAATTTAATATAAAAGTCGTCAAAGTTTTCAGAGATGATAATTTCTGGGAACAAAAGATGGCTCCGCGGTTAACAAAATTTTATTTTGATTGTGTTCTCCCAGAAATTATAGATCCAAGGAAAAGTCGATCGATGCCCCTTAGACAAATAGTTTTACAAAACTTCAATTGAGTAGGTACCTACTTATACAAATAAACAATAACAACAAACGATAAAATGAGTTTATTTTTATAAGTACCTACATAATATTATTTTCTTCATCCATATTTGTATAAATTTAATTAAAATACACTAATAATCTATTATGGACAGCTTTTTATTTTCTCCGTAAACCTCTAGCTTTTTACTTGCTAAAAATATTATAGTACATCATAGCTACAGATCAAGATCGTTTAGTCGTAGCAACGTTGCAACTGTGTGCCGTACATGAGGTAAACCGCACACACGCGCACTCACTACACGGCGTCGAGCGATAAAAACCTAAAATCTGAGTGCCTGAATTTGGTACAACGCTCTTAAAGCTTCAGTAGTTTTAAGGGGAATATTAGCAAAAAAGTTTTCAAATTCCTGAGCTATTTCTACATCTGAGTTGATAGTGCCATGTGCAGTCTCTAAATTAAATTCAGTATTTCGCTGTTTTTTCCTACCTGTTTCATTATTTATTATTTGCCAGGTAATTTTCTTTCTTTCTTTATTTATCATCTTCTGTTTTTATTCAGGACGCTGAACTAGCAATGGCCCGCACCCGCTACCTGTCGGACCTGTCGAGCGCGTCGCCGTCGCGTCGCGGCGACGTGGACCACTACCGCCAGGCGGCCGCGCAGGCGGAGCGGCTGCTGGAGAGCAAGGAGGCCACGTACCGGCAGCAGATCATGAGGCTGGAGACACAGGTGTCTATACTAACAGTATTAGGGCCTCCATCACCAGGCACCATCGGGTTGTAAAACAGATATTGATAAAGCGCTATCTACCAGATGAATTCGAGGATGTAACAAAATTTGTGAAGAATTATCTGCCTGATATTAAGTTAACCCGACCTTATTTAGAGATGGTACAACAGTTAGGTGGTGGTGGTGGTGGTGGTAGTGCGGTAGTGATAGGCTATAAGTTTCGCATTTCGAATGTGTGAAACGCAAATGAAGTTGAATGTACTAAATCAAATAAATTACCTATATTATTGTTATACAAATAATGCCCTATGTCCGCAGCGCCACCATAGTAGTTACCTAGTGTTAACAAACCTAGTCCTTTTTAAATTTTCTAATGAATGTAATGTTCTAAGTATTTCTCTAGAACTTTTTTTAATCTACCATCTTCCATCCCATAGGCATCGCAACTCCGCTCGCAGCTGACGGCCGAGATCCGCCGGCGCCAGGCGTACATCGCGCGCAGCGGGCGCGCCGCCCGCGACGTGCAGCGCCTGCGCTCGGCGCTGGGGGACTCGCTAAGGACTGTGGCGCAGGTAATACTGTCGTACTACAGCGGGCGCGCCGCCCGCGACGTGCAGCGCCTGCGCTCGGCGCTGGGGGACTCGCTAAGGACTGTGGCGCAGGTAATACTGTCGTACTACAGCGGGCGCGCCGCCCGCGACGTGCAGCGCCTGCGCTCGGCGCTGGGGGACTCGCTAAGGACTGTGGCGCAGGTAATACTGTCGTACTACAGCGGGCGCGCCGCCCGCGACGTGCAGCGCCTGCGCTCGGCGCTGGGGGACTCGCTAAGGACTGTGGCGCAGGTAATACTGTCGTACTACAGCGGGCGCGCCGCCCGCGACGTGCAGCGCCTGCGCTCGGCGCTGGGGGACTCGCTAAGGACTGTGGCGCAGGTAATACTGTCGTACTACAGCGGGCGCGCCGCCCGCGACGTGCAGCGCCTGCGCTCGGCGCTGGGGGACTCGCTAAGGACTGTGGCGCAGGTAATACTGTCGTACTACAGCGGGCGCGCCGCCCGCGACGTGCAGCGCCTGCGCTCGGCGCTGGGGGACTCGCTAAGGACTGTGGCGCAGGTAATACTGTCGTACTACAGCGGGCGCGCCGCCCGCGACGTGCAGCGCCTGCGCTCGGCGCTGGGGGACTCGCTAAGGACTGTGGCGCAGGTAATACTGTCGTACTACAGCGGGCGCGCCGCCCGCGACGTGCAGCGCCTGCGCTCGGCGCTGGGGGACTCGCTAAGGACTGTGGCGCAGGTAATACTGTCGTACTACAGCGGGCGCGCCGCCCGCGACGTGCAGCGCCTGCGCTCGGCGCTGGGGGACTCGCTAAGGACTGTGGCGCAGGTAATACTGTCGTACTACAGCGGGCGCGCCGCCCGCGACGTGCAGCGCCTGCGCTCGGCGCTGGGGGACTCGCTAAGGACTGTGGCGCAGGTAATACTGTCGTACTACAGCGGGCGCGCCGCCCGCGACGTGCAGCGCCTGCGCTCGGCGCTGGGGGACTCGCTAAGGACTGTGGCGCAGGTAATACTGTCGTACTACAGCGGGCGCGCCGCCCGCGACGTGCAGCGCCTGCGCTCGGCGCTGGGGGACTCGCTAAGGACTGTGGCGCAGGTAATACTGTCGTACTACAGCGGGCGCGCCGCCCGCGACGTGCAGCGCCTGCGCTCGGCGCTGGGGGACTCGCTAAGGACTGTGGCGCAGGTAATACTGTCGTACTACAGCGGGCGCGCCGCCCGCGACGTGCAGCGCCTGCGCTCGGCGCTGGGGGACTCGCTAAGGACTGTGGCGCAGGTAATACTGTCGTACTACAGCGGGCGCGCCGCCCGCGACGTGCAGCGCCTGCGCTCGGCGCTGGGGGACTCGCTAAGGACTGTGGCGCAGGTAATACTGTCGTACTACAGCGGGCGCGCCGCCCGCGACGTGCAGCGCCTGCGCTCGGCGCTGGGGGACTCGCTAAGGACTGTGGCGCAGGTAATACTGTCGTACTACAGCGGGCGCGCCGCCCGCGACGTGCAGCGCCTGCGCTCGGCGCTGGGGGACTCGCTAAGGACTGTGGCGCAGGTAATACTGTCGTACTACAGCGGGCGCGCCGCCCGCGACGTGCAGCGCCTGCGCTCGGCGCTGGGGGACTCGCTAAGGACTGTGGCGCAGGTAATACTGTCGTACTACAGCGGGCGCGCCGCCCGCGACGTGCAGCGCCTGCGCTCGGCGCTGGGGGACTCGCTAAGGACTGTGGCGCAGGTAATACTGTCGTACTACAGCGGGCGCGCCGCCCGCGACGTGCAGCGCCTGCGCTCGGCGCTGGGGGACTCGCTAAGGACTGTGGCGCAGGTAATACTGTCGTACTACAGCGGGCGCGCCGCCCGCGACGTGCAGCGCCTGCGCTCGGCGCTGGGGGACTCGCTAAGGACTGTGGCGCAGGTAATACTGTCGTACTACAGCGGGCGCGCCGCCCGCGACGTGCAGCGCCTGCGCTCGGCGCTGGGGGACTCGCTAAGGACTGTGGCGCAGGTAATACTGTCGTACTACAGCGGGCGCGCCGCCCGCGACGTGCAGCGCCTGCGCTCGGCGCTGGGGGACTCGCTAAGGACTGTGGCGCAGGTAATACTGTCGTACTACAGCGGGCGCGCCGCCCGCGACGTGCAGCGCCTGCGCTCGGCGCTGGGGGACTCGCTAAGGACTGTGGCGCAGGTAATACTGTCGTACTACAGCGGGCGCGCCGCCCGCGACGTGCAGCGCCTGCGCTCGGCGCTGGGGGACTCGCTAAGGACTGTGGCGCAGGTAATACTGTCGTACTACAGCGGGCGCGCCGCCCGCGACGTGCAGCGCCTGCGCTCGGCGCTGGGGGACTCGCTAAGGACTGTGGCGCAGGTAATACTGTCGTACTACCCTTCTTTTTAGGCGGAGCAAATACCTATGCGCATACCACATCACCGTACGGGGAAATGGAGCATATCTAGCCTATTTTTTTCCGTGTGAAAATCCTCATGGATACCCTCCGTCTTGGGAGAACAGAGGGTTCTGTCGGACTCCTACCGACCTAAACCCAACCGTTCCTACTACTACGGACTACCATGAGTCAGGGGCCCGGGAGATATTTGTACATTCGCCGCACCCCAGACTGGTATGCCTAGCGGGCCCCATCACCAAGTGCGGCCGATCTCACGACCGCACGGGCACTTCACCTAAGTTTTTTCAAGGTGGGATTATTACAGAAAAGATCCGCTGTTATGTGATACTAGCGCCCACCAAAACTTTATCGGGTGTGCCTATATCAGCCTTTATAAAAGTTATAAAAGGTTCAAGAGAACTACCAGTTCTCTTGGCCTTTTATAACTGAATGGCTCTAACGCATCCTGTAGCAGTGGCCCTGCCAAGCTTCTACGGCGTTCTGTGCCACACTGAGGACATGAAACACTTTTCAAAAGATCGTGATCTCGCTTTACCATGCGTCAACCCTAAAATGCGAAGGTGGCTTGGTTTGTTTGTTTGTTACGATTTCACGCTAAAACGGCTGAACGGATTTGGATAAAATTTGGCACATAGGTAGACCATGACCTGGAGAAGGTCATAGGCTACTTTTCATTCTGGGGCGGTAGTCTCTACATAGATAGCGATCGCTATACGACCGAACTCGGTCGCAAAGTCGTAATGGCGTCCCTAGACGCGCGCGATGTGCTTCACAAGCACGTGATTTTTTCGTGCTTTTCAAGTAATTTTGACCGTCTAGGGACGCCATTAAGACTTTGCTACCGAATTCGGTCGTATAGCGATGTCGAGACTGCCGCCCCTGGCTTGCAGTCGAAGTCGCGAGCAACAGCTAGTTATGAATACCTTAAAGCCTGAAGCAGCAACAACGGGGAAGTGAAATCAGAAATAGTGATCATCTCACATCTTCCAACTCTTCAGACTTACTCATCAAATCCACAGACAAGTCATTCACTGTTCCGACCACTACACAATAAAAGGCGGTTCATACATTGTTAGATTGGCCCATATTTTTATCTGCCGGCAAAACTCGTTAAAATCTGACTATACAGCAATACAATCGGTCAAAATCAAACAATGATAAGGATAACAAAATATCTTATCTGTCGAACTTCAGACAGACATAATAAATAACTTGATGAAGTGGGTTATCTCGATAATTACGTTAGAAATATTTTTATAATCTAAAATAAAGAGAGACTGGAATACCGGTAACTCTCACTTACTTTCTAGAAAATTAAAAATATTATTATTATCTTACTAGCTGCGCCCCGCGGTTTCACTCACACAAGTCTCGATCCCGTGGGAATATCTGGATAAAAGGTATCCTGTCCTTTTCTAGGTACCCATGTGCCAAATTTTATCCAAATCCGGTCAGCCGTTTTAGCGTGAAAGCGTAACAAACAAACAAACGAACAAACTCACTTTCAAATTTATAATATTAGTTAGGATTAATTGAATTGGACTAGGTAGTAAATCAATAATAACTGTGAAAATATGTTCCATTTACAAAAACAATCATATAAGGTCCATTAAAATAGATGGACAAACTTTTAGAAATCATTCAGACCACCAAAATAAGGACAATGGTAAAAAAATAAGAAAAACGCATTAGATACTTACAGGAAAAATAAATCAGCTAACGAAAATACACTAAAAATTTTGGTTACCCAATGGCATTTATTATTTTAGGTCAAAATAAAATCACTTTAATCAGTGTTTTTTTTGCTTGGACATCTTTGGTTAGACGTACTGAACGCTGCGTTAAAATTTGTCCATCTATTTTAATGGGACCTTGTATCAGATTGGGCAACAAATTATTTCCTTTAACGTAGAACATTATTGTTGTTATCAACCATAAAAATACTAGATAGGGCACGAATCGGAAAGAGCACGATAAGTAGAGATATAGTTTACAAGTTCCAAGTATCATTTCATGAACGGGTTTAGAACAATCGCAGTATTTTGTTTTATGTTTTCCTGTTACCGCTTGTTTCTGAAAAGCTATTTTATTTCTAACTCAATCAATCTGCTTAGCCTTTTCCCAACAATGTTGGGGTCGGCTTCCAGTCTAACCGGATGCAGCTGAGTACCAGTATTTTACATGGAGCGACTGCCTATCTGACCTTAACAACCCAGTAATAACTCAAAGGGTTGGGCAGAGGCACAGAAGAATACAGATGGTTCAGTCCGCAAAATCATTTAAATAAAAAAGCGAGTCTTGGTACGACACAATAAAGTGCAATTCAGGTCGCACAGCGTTAACCTTCTAGTTATTTTCACCTAGAAGTTGCCTCTGTTTCTATCGTGTAACTCTTATATCTTCTGACTACGTCAAACTCAGTGAATTGGCCCGACAAAAAGAGCCCGCCGCGTACTTGTAGATTTATACCTAAAATGCGGAGTGAACCATTTGTATTCATCTGTAGCAGAGGAAAATTAAAATAGTTATTATAGGTAAGTTATACCTATAGCACACTGACATTTTGCCACCAAATCAACTGCTAACGTTAGATTTGAGAGCAGAGGTCTTCTTTGCATCTACCTCAAAAGTGTTTTGTTTCTCTTTATTGTTATTATGATGTTATTTCTAAGTATGGGCGTTGAATAACACATTCTTCATGAAAAACCCAAGACAGACAATTGAGTAAAACCCCATTCAATTAGCTTGTTTATGAAAGATAATGACATCGGTCCTTACGTGACTTAGTGACCTCACAATAAAAGGAAAATAAATACTAGCTGCGTATGATCCTGCGCAGTTACATTAGTAATGGGAATCGTATTTAATAATCTTGGAATTGTAGAACCTCTCTATTAACCATGTGGATACAGTGAATGATACGTATACGTATATATCGACAAAAAAACATTTAATTACTCTTTCATCTGTGCATTTCAGGATCTTATGATCTGCATCAGCGAACGGAGTTGATCTGGTTGAATTTTGGGCCAAACATAATATATATGAACTTTTATGAACGTTATATGAACTTTTTCTTCGACACAGAGCATTACACATTTGGTACCTTATTGTAGGTACACACTAGTATTACATATATATTTTACCGTATAGGTACGTTTTATCCTTTTTTTCTTTATTTTCGGCCAGTCCATCTATCGTAAAAAGTTGATTGGAGTCTCATTTCCTACGAAATATATGGAAAAAGGTTTTTGCGATTTCTGACTTTTCTAGTACTCAAACCTCAGTTGGTTCTATGGAGTTTTTTGATCCTTAAAAGAAACAGGAATCGATTGGCATCCAAAGTTTTTGTGTAAACTGCCCATTTTCTTTTCAAAATCTGTGAATGCAGATCAAAATGTTTCAAAAATTTAAGGACAGTCTCCTAAGAATGTTTTCCTGTAGCTACAACGGTTAAGGGCCCTTACTGCCCCAACTCAAAAATCCAGCCTGTATACTTTTTGAGGCTCACTGAATCTACTCTACTAACTCAAGTCTAATAATAATAAGTATAGTATTGCTAGTTGGGAAGTTAGGTACTTAGGTACGAACCCCTACTGCCATACAATGGGCGTGGGCTTGACTATAGGTAGGTAGGTAGGTACCGATGAAATCCACCTTGCTATTGAAGATCATAAACAGGAAAAGAACTATGCACAGTATGTGCCTAAATAGGTTTGTATTGTGATGACTGTAATGTTTGATAAATGGATGTTATCTGTTTTCAACTGAACATGTTTTCCTGTATTTGTTTCAAATATGTAGGTAGGTACTTATTTTTGGTTAGGTATAATAGTGTTGTGATTCAATCTATATCTGGATTAGGTACCTACGACCGAATATACCACAAAAGTTCACAAAACCGTGTTTATCAGTTTAGGTAAGACACCTTTTAAAGTTTGACGTAAAACACACATTGAACAAGTGTTTCAATTTTTATAATAAGACCCAACATTTTTATGTTGCCGCTAAGTCTCATGCTGCTGTCTCGTCCCTGTTTCGTGTAGGTACAGTCAACCGCACATCTGCAAATCACCCTTACTGCTACGACATAAAGACGCTGACAATGTTAAATTAATACCACTGATGTGAGATTGACTGTACCTGTTGTAGCAACGGCCAATGGAAGTACATTTATCTTGGTCTTATATGTCGAAGGTTATGAGAGGTTTTCATCATTAGATAAAGTTTTTTAGTTAACCAAGTTAGCCTATCGCAGTGGCACAAGTTGGGTGAGGGATATAATCTAGCCACTGCTGGATTATATGCCTCACCCAAATTGTGTGCCACAGTCACAACATTCGATTCTCCACCTTCCGCATCCAGTCTATTCACGGTACCTTTTTTAAGTTTTTATGTCCAATTGAGGTTTGATTCGCGGCCTCCGCTAAAGGACTTGTCTGCTCCCACAGTTATACTTAAGAGGGAACAGGGCGTGCGATTCTCCATACAAATGTATTCTCCTTTTTTCTTCCTGAATAATGCCTCTAGAGCAATCATTTTTTTTCATAAAATCAAGGTCTACTGTAGTCACGACTCTGTTATTTCCTTTTTTTCAGCAACTTATCGGTAAGGAAAGTATGACCCTCCGAAAACTACAAAAATGCCCCATTTTTACCGCCGTGATTAGAGGAGTACCAGACAAATTCGAAAAGTTTTTAACATAAATGAAAATTATAGGAACCTAGACGTAGGTACTCTTTCTTAAAATTTTAATGTAAAAAAAAAAGTTTTCGAGGAGAAAAAAGGGGAATACGAAACGTCGATTTCGTCAATTTTTTTCCGATACTTAGATATATTTGGTCTGAGCTGTAGCTATCCTTATCGCACTCTACGGGGGCAGACTTATTTATTTATTTTATTATTTATGTACACACAGAAAAATAGATACAGATAAGACATAATCATAATTATGAGTACAAAGGTACTGCTTATTTCTTAAGAAATTTCTTCCAGCAGACCTGCGATAGATTGCGATTGACTTGAGGTAAGAAGACGGTGATAGTTTCTTCAAATACTTATTTTTCAAATTCCTCGCAGCCCCTGTTCCCTCGTAAGTCTTTCGAAAGACATGACCAAGCTGGCGTACTGCCACTTTAGTTTGCTAACCTTACCAGCTATTTTGTGGAATACCTATATACCTACAACCTTTGACCTATTCAATAAGTATGTATCTATACTCTGATTTGCTAGATTAAAATTACATATGGTGTCGACATAAAAATAACTTAGTGAATAATCTAGTTACTGAGTGACTCATCAAGGACCACTGAATCATTCTCTGCAGGAGGACCTTTACTGTTGTTGTGTTGTCTCTGTAATATTAATTATTTATCGTGTTATTTTTTTAAAAGGTTGATCGCCACTATCATTTTGGTCAATATAAGTAAATATATCTGATTTTAGCTACATGAATAGGTAAATTAATTTAGCTGGTGAGACCTGCAATGGTTAGTTATTTACAGGATGACCTACAACTGTAAATTACCGGTACTACAAGCATTCGTCCTCTTAGGGCAAGATTCATAAATCGCGGCTTGCCCGAATATAAACATAATTCGAAAAATTAAGATCACGTTCGTTTGTATGAAACTCTTAGTAAAGTGAAGTCAAAGTGCAAATAAAGTAAGCGTTCCATACGAACATGAAAATTAATTTCATATACGAAATAAGTTCACATTCGTATGTAACGCATAATAAAGTTAAACTGCGGTCTGTGAATCTTGCCCAGAATCTGTCCCTTAGTATGTATGGACGTAAGTGGTATTTGTAATTCTATATTTAATTAGAAGCTCAGATAAGTTTCAGGAAAAATAACTGGACCATGGACACTGAACAATACAATGACGTTAATACAATTACGCATTATTTACTGTAGGTATGGCAGTTACACGTTACTTAGGAATTGGAATGTACCTACAGTTTCAGGAACTTCAATTAAAATCATTTTTTTCCCCCTCAAGACCAAATTGGACTTGGCTGTTCACACCTTGTTTTTCCCAAGGTCGGAAGTTTTTTCCGCATAAAAATTGCACCCACGATAGTATTGGTATCACCTATCAGATTGTTTAGGGCTTTTAGCTGCCTATGTCAATAAGAGCCATACCTCACCGGGAAGCCATCCATGGGCGCAGCCAGGTCGCGTGGCGTATGTATGGTTGGCTGTGTAATCAAGGGGACGCCAGTTGAGCCACCCAATATATAATTGAACATATACATTTAGTTGGCAGCGCGACCTGGCGACTTCGCCATGGCGATGGCGTCCCGGTGAGGTATGGCTCAAAATCATTCAAGGCGATCAAGTTTCCTTGTTCATTCATTCATTGCCTAAGTTTCTAAGAGGCTTAGCACTTAATCAGTGCTCTAAAATGAAGGTAGGTACTTAGGTACGGTCAAGGAGTTGGTAATGACGTAGCCGGAAAATGTATAAGGTAGATGTAAAAATTAACATATTTATTTCTTGGTTGTAGGTACTAGCCTAATATTTTATTACGGACCCACGTCAAATTAAATGAAAAATACCATAACATAACATTACGCTTGTATTCTCCGAAGGGTTGGGCAGAGGTGTGCCAGTAGTACACCTAAATTTCGCCAGTTATGTTTGAGTCCCATGTAATAGGGGGTGAGCCATCAACCGGGCACAGATCCAGACTCCGGGCTGCTACTGAGAAATTCCAGATGGAAAACCAATAACACTGCCCGACCTCTAGACCAACGAGGCAGTGAAACAAATTAGATGGAACTGCATAGCAATTACGGAGTTTTACCCGATGTCTAGTAATGTCGTTGGCGGTAATCAATGCAAGACATCTGAATGCATTATGTATTCAGGTTCCAGTTTCCGGTTCTCCAGGCTGCTTATAATGTGCATCATAGTATTTTAATTAGTTGCAATTTAGCGTTATTTAGTCACGGTCACGTTGAAATCGCCTTTTAGTAGAACTTCGCAAAGATTTATAGGTTTGATAGGTCGCACTTATTGTCTTTTAGACTTGGAATATCTACACGTCAGATTTTTTCTTCTGATAGTCGGATCCGGCTATCAGAACAATGCAAATTATCCGACTAGCGGATCGGAAGTGTGTAGAATGTTCCAAAAAAAATTGCTTCAACGCCTCCCGATAGCCGGATCAGACTATGTGATGAAAAAATCTAATGTGTATTCCCAGCCTCAAAGTTGAGACTTGAATCAGGGTGGGGGCAATAGAAGCTACCTAATAGAATTACCGCTAATTGATTCATCAGTTGAATAAAAGGAATAAATTGCTTTAATTCTCGAGATGATGATGTCTCATACCTATGTATGACGCGGACTATGCAGACATTTTTGCTCGATTACGCGCGAGGAAAACTGCGAATGAGCGAATAGTTATTGAAGTATGTAATTAGAATAAGTGCTTAATATCGAGTAGGAGATATGTAGGTACTACACACAGTAATTAGCGGAATGGTTGATGGAGCCTAAGCCTTTGTTGCTATAGGATCGATTTACACGCAAATATATTGATGACTGCCTCGTTGGTCTAGTGATCGCAAGCGCTACCGCTAAGCATGAGGTCCAGTACCCTAGTTACATAATACACGATCAATCGGAATTGAATCGTTTTGAAACAAATTGCTAATGCATTGCTTCATAAGTTCGAAAAAAAATCTGCTCAACAACGTAAATAACGCAATGAATGTTGTTGAAATGACAAAATGAAACAAATTTGTCGTAATCGCTTACGAAAATGTGTTGCGTAATTAGATAGCTGGGCTCGATTACCGGGTTGGACAAATTATCATTGAGTTTTATCAACAGGAATTTCTCAGTAGCAGTCCGGAGTCTGGATTCGTGCCCAGTTGATGGTAATAGCTCGCCCCCTATTACATGGGACTTACATACCTAACTGGCGAAATGTGCGCGTAGGTACTATAAGAGCACCTCTGCCAACTCTCCGGGGAATGCAGGCGTGATTTGCGGCTGTAACTAATTGGATAACAGCGTTAACACAGGATCGCAGAAACAAGACAGATAGGCATCTTCCTACACCATAGGTACCCAAGGTTCATACACATTATGTAGATATTCTTGTCTAACAGTATTTTTTGTTCCCAGGACCCAGCACTGGACTCGTACACCTTGGAACACGAAGCCAGAAAGTTGGACAGCACGCTCACCCACAGCCTGCCGCCGCTAAACGACAGCTACGACTCGTCCAAATAAACAACGGCGCGGCAACAAGCGATATTTACCAATAACAAGCTGCCGGCGCTCGAGCATTGTGGAAAAAAACACACAATAGGAATACAGATGGTGTAATTTATAACCAGCCGTGTACCTAGTTTAGTTTCTATTATAGGGAAACTACGGCTGCGGTGTGTTAAATTAGCAGATAAATCGACACAATAGATGACAGCACTGTTATTCCTATCCTCCAAACTGATTGTCATCCGTTTTTCAAGTCACCGTGGTGACTATTTTTAGTCTTGTTCGAAAATTCCTAAATGTAAATTGGACAGCAACGGCAGTACAAATATGGTAGTCTCGCGAGGTCGAGTATTTATGACAAATATATTCTGCAGCCTTCGAGTCAAAAACAGGCATCATTCATGATGGACCAAAATGTTGAAAGTTGTTACGAAATCGTTAATCAGTAAAAGTATTGCTGAATACCATTGTACTTATCGGTAGACTGTGACGTCATCACTGCCTGTGTCATATCGGACGCATGTTTACAAATTTCATTTGTTCGACATGTGAGTTTTAAGAGTTAATTACACCACATGTCATTAGTTGAGATGAATCTATTTGGAATGTTGGATTTTTAGGTAGTTCAAACGAACGAATTTTAAAGATTCTTTCTGCACGCGTAGCATGACAACCATAGAAACGGGTTTTGTCGACGGAAGAATAGATAAAATGACAGATTGTGATTGTTTATCTGTCGTTTTGCCTATTCTTCCTTGGTAGGGATAATGCACGAATTTACGAATAATTTAGGAGAAGTGTATTTGTCATGTAGCAATGATTTGTTTGATAACACGCGTGAGTCAGTGCGTCTTGAACGATGATTCACACAGAGGTCAGTTCAAAGACCGGAAACATGGAGGAAGCGATTTTTTTATACTCCAATGACTCAGTAAAATTTAGTCTAGTAGTGGGATTGTGTGTAATTTGTGTGGACAGTATTATTTTCTAGTCAATTCTAATTTTGTGATGGTTTTATTTGATAAGGAACAACATAATTACTTCCCAAAACAGGCCGTGATTCTAAAGTCAATGTTTTGCATATTTATTTATTTGAAAATATAATTAAAAAGCCATGATCTAATTAATGCTTACCGATACAAAAAATAAGGCAACTATGCCAAGGAGATTGACTTCAGCCGAATTTTTACATGAGTTGTCTTACTGTGAAGAATGAGGCATCACATCACCTGTAAAACCATTATGTTATCTTGTCTAGTCATTTGTATTTCACGACCTAGTCTAAATATAAATACTATGTATTTAATTATTGTCATTTAATGTTCCTAAAGCATCCAGATTGAACGTATAAACATAGTTATGTACAACTATCTGTCCATTACATCATTGTTTTTGTTAGAATACGTCATTCCTATAAATTAATACATGTGTTCATAAAAACATAATAATTATTATAATGTGAAGATTTCTTAGTTTGATAAAATATATATCTATTGTGTGATTATGCAAATTTTTATATTAAATATAAGTAACAACCACTGTACTAGTCATGATAGTATTAATTAAGACTAACGGCAAACGATTCCGTCCAGGACTGGTGTTCTAATTACAATCTATGTGTAATATAACAAATGTATCGACACCTAGGTACTTATCACGTTTTCCGCCTCAACGACTTATGAATATTGTTTGAAATAGTCTTGTAATAACAGTATTTATTAATTTACAAAGGAAAATAAAGCGGATTTCCCGAAATACCCATAAACATTTCAATTCAAACCGTGCTGTGTAACAATCCATTGTATTATAACATGTTTTGTATTAAACACAAGTTTATAAAATACTTGTAAATTTCACTTCACGCTTTATCGCAAAGGGGGCGAGGCAGTTTAGCTATCACTATTTTTATTAAGCATGAATAAATGACACGGATAACGTTATCAAAGTAATTTTACGAGTATTTATCAAAAAGCAAATTGTCCTGATAAGTGTATGTGCACTTAGTATTGGGTTACAAGTTATTAAAATGGGCAGGAACAATGCTCCTCGCTAACATTTGACCCTGCTGCAACTCGCTAGATAAGCGCCGCAGACGTGCTCGGGCGCGTTGATAAAAATGGTTGAACACCATTTTCATTACACTATCTATTTCGCCGGCTATCGGCGTGACACTGTAGACAACCCTATTGTATGTAGATTCACATTCCCACACGCTTAATACTTGCAATTAACGATTTTACAGTATTTACTATTAAGAGGTATTATTTCGTACGTCGCACGCGCCCCATAGTGGGCTCGATCTATGTATGAGACCTTGTTACACACCATGGGGTGTGTCAATAGAAAACTAACGCAACTGTAATCCAACACTTGTTTTGCATCATAGATTAGATTGCTTAGTTATCGAGTTCATAAGTAGATATTAAGTTAAGCGTATTGAGTTCGTTTCCACTGGACTGTGTCAATTCTTATGTTACTAGAATATCGACATACGCCCGCCACGTCACACTGCCATTAATAAGTTTTTATGATGATTGTACCTACTGTTTAGTTAGTCCCTATAGAATTAAGTATAGACACGTTTATGTAACTTTTTTTACACTCATCAAGTCAATAAAATAGTTGTAGATGGTATATGGTTGTTTCAATTAATTAAATTCCATTAAAATTCCGAGCCAATTGACGTTTATTTGATAGTCGGTGGGGTACCGGCGGCGTGCGGAGCGGTCGCGGGCCTGGGATGTGACTCATCACGCGACCTCGATTGACATCACGGGAGCGCCGGCCGCGGGGGGGACAAAACATACCCCAAAACGATAATATTTAAAATTGGTTTTATTGATGCAAAAAAAAGAAATTAATAGATTATTGTACATGTCCATTATTGATTGAAAAGATAAAATATACAAGTTCTTAATTTTCACAATATATTTAAAAATATAATTCAACTCAGATCAAAGTCATTATCCAATATCCTTGTGCAGTAAATCTTACTTGTTAACAGAAAAGAGAATGGAGGAAACATCTAATTCCGTAACAATATTTGAACACCTATATAATATTATTACGCTTAACAAAGTTCTAGCAGCAAAACATAGGTTGATAATTTATATTTAAATGAGCCAGTAATCATAAAACTTTAATCCATTTACAATAACGATAAATTTCTTATTTCTCAATTTCGTAGGTTAGGGGTTATAGTATGGTGGCCTGTGGTGTACATTAATAACACAAGGCATAGGGCACCACCATTATTACACTGGAGACTCTAAGGTCGCAGGGTGCAATCACCTAAGGCTCTCTAATATTTGTTCAAAAGTTACCGAGTCCTAAATGGCTTCACATTATCAACTTTTCACTCGATACATTTGAATTATATAACAAGACAATAATATATTCTGAAAAAATTTAATGTATCCTTAATTCACATATTTAAACATTACATACTGGGTCAGGCCTTCAGGGCACATCACCCAGGTCTTTTCGGAGCCTGCATCAACTTTCACACAGCTGTTCAGAAGTTTCAGGCCCTCCCTTTATCAGTATGATTAGATAATAACTACTAAATGGTAAACTATATCTATATTAGGTCCAGACAGATAAATATATATTTATTTATTTATATATAACTATAAATGCAGTCACATTAACATGTTTACCATTTGATGAACTGTAGTAGTATACATAGTGGTGACACAACGGGACCTTGAAAGATAATTTCATGGTAAATAAGTAGATGCACTCATTTTCCTGTTCAATTAAATTTCAGAGGACTGTCTGTACCCTAATATTGTTAATATTATTATTAAAACAAAAATATTTTTAGTTGCTTTTCATATATTTGAAAATCATGATTGAGAAACAATGAGAAGTACATACGTAGAAGATCATTTCGAGTGAAGTAGTGCCATGTTTAAGATTATAACTGGAATGAACATAATGAAGTCAGTATTGTCACAGGGTGTTCTAGAACATACTCCTCATAGCCTCTAAATAAATGAATATGTTTATACTTACATCAAGTAGTTTTTAAATTTATAATCATTTACAACTTCTGAACCTAACAGCATCCACACATTATAATTGGAATTTCTAGAGTGAAACACACAGAATCGTTGAATCTATCCTTGAATATTATAACTATCAAAATATAGATCAGAAGGTTTGAGACACATTGTATGGAAAGGTATATGGATACAATCCAAAACGCTCTGTGGATTTTCCACCAGTGCTGCAGCACGCCATCACATAACAAATGCACATTCTTGAAATGCTACAGGTTATTACCAAGCAATGGTGCTCAACACCCGACCTAGATAACTTTGGGAACAGTCGAGAGCCAAATCCGGGTACCAGAAGTCTTTCAAATTATTAAATATTTTATACCTAGACGCTTCGGAGGCTCCAGCGACATTCTTACAGAATGTGACATCTTACTGGTTTTTTTACTTTCTCACTGTTGATGGGTGTTCTCCTGTTGATTTGACGTACGAGGTCGAAGAACACATCGTTCACGTGTATTTTGGCTTTTGCCGAGGTCTCCATGAACGAACAGTTGAAGTGGCGTGCGAGATTGCTTCCCTGCTCCTTGCCCACCACGCGTTCCGCTTCCAGGTCAGTCTTGTTGCCGACCAACACCATGGGCACGTCGTCTTTGTCCTTCACCCGCAGGATTTGCTCCCGCAGGTCTTGCAAGTCGTTGAACGTTGATTGTGCGGTGATAGAGTACACTAAGACGAATCCTTGTCCGTTCTTCATGTATAAGTCTCTCATCGCTGTAAATTGCTCCGTACCAGCAGTGTCTAGTATTTCTAGCATGCATTGTTGACCGTCAACTTCCACCTGTTTTCGATAACTGTCCTCGATGGTGGGGTCGTATTTCTCGACAAAGATGCCTTGTACGAACTGTACTGTCAGGGCGGACTTTCCCACGCCTCCGCTGCCTAACACGACTATTTTGTATTCGCGCATTATTAACTATTTTTTATCACGTGATATTATCAACTTAAATCAAAGATCAAATTGCTAAAAAGCACATTAACTAGTAAGTTATTGCAAAAAAAACCTTTAACAAGTCAAACCGCCATGACACCGTTAGCAGGGCGATGGCTCACTGTGTCGGTATTGCCATAAATAAATTTAAATTATTTATCACGTACTACACAACTCAATGAACAAAGTTCAGTTTTTTCCATTGTACGCTAGGTGCAATAATGTGGAATTTTGCATTGTTAGCTAAAGTTTTGCATTTTTTTTCCCGTGTACTAGTCACATTTTTTATAGCACACCTATCTGTATTTGTGTGAATCAACTGAGTGACTGTTATGAAAATACGGACGCATGCAGCATGCACTTTAGTCCAATGAAAATTAATTGAAAGGATGCATCAAATTATTTCATTATTTCAGTCTATATCTTTTGTGACAACTGCAGGCCAATAAATACAGAGTAGGTTGTCTCTACTAAGTACATTACAATTTTATGGCTTACGAAATAAATAAATGGAGTGGATTGAATATTTTATTTAATCGTCGTAAAAATCTGTAAAAACGAAAAATATTCAATATTTTCTTATATTTAGTTGTGTCTTCTTGCCTGTTATGTTGGTCATTAGTGTGTGTACATATTTATGTACATTCCAACCGAACAAGAAAATATTTAATATTTCTCATTTAGAGATCAATCCTCAGAACTAATCCTAAGTAAATTAACACTATAGTAAAATTAATTGTTTTCAATGATAACAAAACGTTTTGTTGAATTTTTATTAACTGTGGTGATTGCACAGGTATTTCTGAATTGTACCGAAAGATGGCTTGAAACCGAAGAACTTAGGAAGCATCGCTTAGGTAGGTACAAAACGTTGCTGTCAAGGAATAATTTGCTTTAGTTTAAACCCTAAACTAAAGATGGCGCTGTTTGACGAGTATAAAATTTTTAAAATTTAGGCAGACAGGGCAGTCCATAGATGTATTATTTAGACCGGGGCAGTCAAACTCTTACAGGTCTGGGAAGAATGGTTTTGTGGTTATCCGATCCGAATGATTATGGGAATATCTGTTTTAGCTGCAATTTTTTTTGAGAGGAGAGGCAGGTGTCTGCTTATTCAGAATCAGAACTATGTTCAATAGAGGCCGTTTAAGGAATAATACTTTTTCTGGTTTTTTGTAAAAAGTAAATTGACTGTTAAAGGCTCGTATAGACCAGCGCGACGCGACGGTGTGACGCGACTCGAACAATACAATTTCTAAGAAAACTTTACGGTATAACAATACCCGGTGTCGCGTCGCGCTAGTCTGCACGAAGCTTAACTCTACTGTAACACTGTTAACCCCGTTGTTGTTGCTGCCAGTTCTTCCGTCAAGTACGTTGGCAGCGGTGTCGAAGATCCATACCTACAACGTTTTTAAGTATTTATTTGGTAAAACTGTGTTTGTGCCTACAAACAAGTTATGTAGAGTGTATGTCATTAATTCGACCAAGTGCATGATGTCATAGGCTCGACAAGTCGTAAGGTCGACAGGTCGTCCCGGGTCGACGGCGCGTTGTGTTCCACGCGCGCCTCAAAGAGATGTCAGCAAGTGAAGGGGTCCGATAGGACCGATGCCTGCCGGGGTTGCGGGAAAGTCCGAAAGGGATACCGTGGCTCCTGGCAACGTACAGGCAACTGAATACGTTGAATGGTTGGCGCAGTGGTTGAGCGATTGGCTGCACTGTGTGTCGCGAGTTCGATTCCCGCACGGAACAAATATTTGTATGACCTACAAGTAGTTGTTTCGGGTCTGGCTGTTTGTGTATGTGAGTTTAAATGTTTGTAAATGCACCCACAATACAGGAGAAATTCCTAGTGCAGGGCAACGGTAAAAAAAAAAATGGTGAAGGTATACATTTTTGGTAAATAGAACAAATTTATGACTTGTAGGTAATACGGTGCTCAATACTGATGGTGCTACAACTTTTTTTTTTGGAGCGATGTTTTTTAGTGCGGCTTGCGGCAGGAGTAAATTGGTAGAAATCATCGAAAAAGCGAAAAAGCGTTAATACTTGCGACACATCATTTCAGCCGAAAGACGTCCGCTGCTGGACATAGGCCTCCCACAACCACCGCCACTTCGACCGTTTCTATGCTTCCCGCATCCAGCGGATTCCTGCGGCCTTCACAAGGTCATCGGTCCATCTTGTGGGAGGTCTTCCAACGCTACGTCTTCCGGTACGCGGTCGCCACTCCAGAACCTTTCGGCCCCATCGGCCATCTGTTCTGCGAACAATCTGCCCTGCCCCCGCATTAAGATTGCCACTTAAGTTTGGCAATTCTTCGGGCTATGTTGTTTACCTTGGTTCTCCTGCGGATCTCTTCATTTCTGATTCGATCACGTAGGGAAATTCCAAGCATGGCCCTCTCCATTATTAATAAATTGTGAGCGACCACATTTCAGTGCCATTAGTCATCACTGGCAACACGCACTGGTCAAAGACTTTCGTCTTGAGACACTGCCGTATGTGGGATGCGAAAATATTACGTAGCTTCCGAACGCTGCCCAGCCGAGTCAAATTCGACGATTAACCTCTTTCTCGAAGTTAAACCTACAGTTTGTCCTAGGTAAACATACTCCACAACAACAAAAAAAGATAAAGTCGAGAGTGAGGTCAAAATGTAAATCCAAGATGGCGGCAATTAAATTAATTTTTGTTTTAAATCATACGTGAGAAGGAACTTCGTTCCTGACGGGGTGACCTTCCTGTCACTGTTATTTACATAGCAGGTAGTGGTATTCATATTTGTGTGGGGTACGAACCACAACTAAAAAGTAAAAAATAAATAAAAAGCTTTTTGCAAAAAAAAACAGCCGACTTCCACTACCTGCTATGTAAATCCGACTTTTGTAAGTCGGTTGTTTTTTTTTTGTAAAAAGTTTTTTCCTCTACCATAGCGCCCCAATACCCATTTTAATTAAATCTGCGCCCACGTGTACCACCACCACCACCAAAGACTCAAAGATTTGCATAACTCGTCAAAATGTTGAACCAAACCTTACAAACATCTGAAATTGCGGAAGAAAACCTGGGCCAGGCACACCTGTGTTCAGGCTTTAATTACTCTGCGTGTAATAGTTTAATACAAGCCTCGCGTGATGCACGAACGCACCCGATCATCCCCAAAATGGCGGCAATGATAGGGTCGGACGCGGCAATTTAATTTAAAAAGTGTACATTTTTCGCGACAATCATTATAGTGCCACTCCTTGTAAATAGAGTTACGGAATATTCATTCTGACGTTATTTTTGGTTTACCATGGACTTTTCGCGTTGTTTTGCTTTTAACGTAATAAAAGTATTGCCATGGTTCATAAAGGTTGTAGAGAAGAAATTGGTTCAAGTTGTTTCTCTGAAAAAGTTTGATAGCTCGTAAGCGGAGCGGGAAAATGAAATGCAAAAATTTTGAGGTATTTCGAAATTGCTGTCGGGCATTGATGATGTACACACGGCTACACATCAAGCTATACATTTCCAGTATATGCTGACTTCGCGTTGTACGGAAATCCTATACAATGCGAGATCAGCATAAACTGGAAATGTATAGCTTGATGTGTAATCGTGTGTACCTACTTGGTTCAACTAAGATGATACCTGCAGTCTTCTCACGGTTATTTTACCTACCTCTGATTAAACATTACTGTCGAAATCACAGCTAATGCATAATCAGCTCATTATGTTCCCACTACTGGGACCTCTGTGAGAGGGAGTGGGCTATAATCCACCACGCGGGCCATAATTCCTCACGATGTTTATCCTTCACCGTTTTGAGAGCAGCGGTGATGAAATAATTCACACAAAGTAGGTAATGATTTGATTAATAAAGAGCCCGTTTTAAAAAAACAGTATCGAATCATTATTCGATCGATGGTTGCTATTAGGCAGTTAGTCCCACCGCCGCACAGTGGTCTGAAATTCGAGCTCCGTACTCATAGAAACTTAGTCAGGAAAAAAAATTAAAAAAATTGTATTGTCTCTGGTATACCTCTTTTTACGTCATATTAACGTATGGTTGGTATTAGTAGCTCCACGGGTGAGAAAAAAAGTCTTGTGTTTTTTTTTGTATGGGAGAAAACACTTAATGTACATTTACAAAAAATTAAATGGAACTGAAGGATTGGTGCTCGCACGAGTTATTGTATTATACATGGTGATCAAGATGACATCCAATTCATACACCTTTGGGCGCGGCTTTGCGCGTAGCAAATCACGACACGGTTTGACGACACGGTTGGGGCAGTGGTTAAGCGATTGACTGCTGCGTTGCGTGTCGCGGGTTCGATTCCCACGCGTAAAAAATATTTGTATGACCTACAAGTAGTTGTTTCTAGTCTGGCTGTTTGTGTATGTGAGTTTAAATGTTTGTAAACGCACCCACGATACAAGGGGAGTAAAAAAAAAAGAATTTTTGGTATGTAATTTTTCAAATCTTTGACGTGGTTAAATAAAGTTGCCGATCGATTTACTCATACTATCGTTAGTTTATAGCCTGCTAATGGCTTTTATGATGAGATTTTTTTAATTTTTTTAAATAAAATTTCTATCCAAGATATATTGTTATGTAACTCATTTGTTAAACACCGTTGAGTTAAAATTAGATACTAATGACATGAGCATTACCTGGCGGGGGCTAAATGGGGCCCTAGTCACAATAAAATTATATTGTCTGTAATATAGGTACCTAATGGACGTTTGAACTTAATTTTATCAGTAGTTTATTATGTTCTATTTGTTATTGTTTTATGAAGGACGGTTTTAGTACCAATTTTGACATTTTCATGTTTGTGGCTTACGTTAATATTACGTAAAGAGAGGTATATCAGAGACGTTACAATATATATTGTTTTTAATTCCTGATTTTAAGTTTCTATGAGTATGGAGCACGATTTTCCAACCACTGTGCGCCGGCGAGGAAGCGACTAACTATCGGCTATTTTCTCGCTCTTCAATTTCTCGATAAGAACTCCTAAGTTCTTACAACTTCCAAATAAAACGCAAAATGATAAAGATTCAAAGTATTTACAATACTCAATAAAATCCTTTGCGATGTTTATGATAGATGAATTGCCTATAGATTTTATGATGCAAGGCAGTAAACAATTTTAAGTGGCCATGAAATCAACGAAAATGATATAAAAAACTTTAGTTAGTCGATTCAAAAAACTTTAGTCGTCAAGTTAGTCGATTAAGCGAGCTCAAATCGAAATATTTCCAGTTACAAAATATACGTTTTATTTTATATTTTCGATTATGAGTTCACGATAAAAACAAATTTATTAGATAAATGACTGAGGTATCGGAATCGTGCTTCAACGTTTTAATGCGAAATAGGATGGAAATTGGCTCGAGTTTGTTTGTTCTCTAGAATGGGTATTTATTAGCTTACATGTTTTTAACATAACATCACGCGTGTATTCCCCGTAGGGTTAGGCAGAGGTATACCTATAGTACACCCACATTTCGCCAGTTATGTTTAAGTCCCATGCCTATAATGTAGCCTATTGCCATCAACTGGGCACAAATCCAGACTCCGGGCTGTTACTGAGAAATTTTTGGATATTTAAAGACGAAATATCTTTTCATCGTCGATAAATCGTCAACCTGAAAAGAAAGAAAGAAAATACATTTATTTAGCACAGATTAAAAGGCACACAAGTAAAAATAAATAAAATAAAAATAAAGAATACAAATTAAAAAGTGTAAAGTGCGTTGTAAGATACCTGCTGAAACTATAGCCAGGAATAGGTTCCTGATGCCAGTAACTTGCAAAAGGTAAGGTACCTATGCAAGAAGCTTGCGTGCCAATGTGATATACTGATGTCTATCAGAAGTTGTTACGGCGCAACGGCATGCAAGCAACCTAGGTACTTGCATACTATTGTGTAAGTTGGACACATGGAGGTTCCTATTTTGGCTTATAGCAAATTAAAATTATTTCGCTTATCCCTACATAGGCACTTATGAAACGTCAGAAGCTCACGGTTCCAATTGGTCGCTTCCAATGGAGAAGAGTCGGCAAGAAACCCCACGTACATCGTAATTTGGGAACAAAACGTTGCCCCACACTAGGAATTTCTCCTGTGTCGTGGGTGCGTTTACAAACATTTAAACTCACATACACAAACAGCCAGACCCGGAACAACTAATTGTAGGTCATACAAATATTTGTTCCGTGCGGGAATCGAACCCGCGACACGCAGCGCAGCAGTCAATCGCTTAACCACTGCGCCAACCGTGCCGTCAACACATGTGCTATGCAATCATACAATGCTAAGAGATTGAATTTATACAGTGCAAAGATAGTTTTTAAAATCTTCAGCAGCTCCAACGGTATTTTCAAATACTAATCAATTAGTTTATGCGCCCTTTTGGAGCAGGACCAGCGTTGAGCCAAGCATTTTTATCAGCGATGTAATCCCCCAACTTATAATATGCTTGGCTGCATAGTGTGTGTTTAATATAAGATTTAAATTTCGTTTCATTCAATTAAGTACGTGGGGAGGTATTTTATTGTAACAATTATTCAAGAGCCACAAGACACATAGATACAATAGTACAGACGCCAGCAGGCCAACCTACCCGAAACTGTAAAATTTTCCCAATCAACTTTGAACCTTACGCGATAGTGATAAAGTTGAAAGTCTATTAAAGAAATTTGACTGATTGTAGTAGGTTGATGTGCTGGCGTCTGTACGTAATATGTGTATGTATGTCATGACACTACGACCTATCAACTACACTATCAGGCTCATCCCTCGCGTGTCTCCACTAATTAACATATTAATTGCTGGCAATACATGCCGTGATTCACGCTACGCCGAACCCTATTCGTGTGAGGGATATAAACCCGGAAAATGACCGGTCTATTTATTTTTTCGATGTAGGTAAAAAAAAATATTTTATTTCCTAAAAGGAGAATACCAAAATCATCAAAATCTTCATTTTGAGTTGACTGCCTCGTTGGTGTAGTGGTCGCAAACGGTACTGGTGAGTATGAGGTCCTGGGTTCGATTCCCAGGTCGAACAAAGTGTTATTCTTTCCATTAGGAATTTCTCAGTAGCAGCAAAATAGTGTTGTAGGTACTTTTAGCAAATAACTTTTACCTAAGTCGAGATGTATAGTCGACCTCATAATTGCTATTCCTCTTTTGACAAATAAAAAAACAATAAGAACCACGGCTTTTTTTAATTTTTGAATTGTTCTTTGTTTTTTATATTTTTATTACGGACGCTTTTAACGTGCACGTCTTTCTACATTGTTCTCACATGTATAATTTCAACGTTAATGATGTAACCAATATTTTGTAAAAAAAAATGTTGATTTAAAAGAGTGTCCGTGGAGTTTCTTGCCCGTTCTTCTCCATAGGTACCTACTACGCTTTGGAATGGGCAACTAGCTTCATATTTCTGACTGACCGACTTCTTGACATTTCAAAAGTGCCTCGTTGGTTTAATTGAAATAAATGCTTTGAGTTTTTTTTTTTAAATAAATTGTTATTTCACGAAGGTTGAAACTATCTGACACATAGACAAATATACCTTGTCGATTTATGACGTGTAAGTGATATTGAACCTTATGCCCGAGATACTCGAGGCTATTTTCTCAAGACAGGATAGTAAGCTTGCAAGCTAGTAGGTAACTTTTGCTTTGTGTATACAGAACTAGCTTCATTTCTAGGCTAGTAAGCTAGTTGCTAGCGTCTAAAGCTACAATACTTTAATAGGATAGGGTTCTACTGATTTTACTATCCTGGCTTGTGTACTAGTTTCATGTGGTCGGCGAAGCTAGTATTCGATTGGTGGTAGTGCAATGAGTACGCGTTTTGTTTTTCTGATCGCATGTTGTTCTGTGTTGGCCTAAAATTATCTGGCACCATCTAAACACTAGCATGTGTCAAGCTAGGACAGCAACCCAGGAGAGTATACCGAGGTTCTAGCTTGCTACCCTAGCCTTGGAAAACTAGCCTCGTGTATCTCGGGCATTGCCACATTGGCAAGGGTGACAAATCAATTACGATGTCGACTATACTTAGATTATGTTACAAAAATACCTGACAAATGTGTGCAAAATTAGCACTAACTTTAAGGGTGCATTAGTCGACGGCTTGATATCGTTGGTGGGCGTAACTATATGCATGCTAATTAGTCTAATTATTTATTTATTTAGTTTTATTTAATTAGTATTTATTTATCTAGTTATTATTAATTTATTTAGGAATGAACGATGATTTATAACGAAAACGAGCGCGTTCAATTTCATGAACCAGTTTTTGGGCGTATAGATATTATGGAAAAACTTCTAAATGTATTTACTCAAAATAAAATTATTTGAACTTTTGAATAAATTATCTATTCCTGTACGGTTTCTATTTTGCTATTTTTTACTACATAGGTTATTTATTTACGCCCAAAGACGAGTTAAAATTAGTGTTAAAATATGGAAGTTTCGACACTCATAAGTTCCAAATCATTTTTTTTTTACCAATTCTGCTTCCATACAGGGCTAGATAATGACAAGATAAATTGATATTATTTTTAGTTTTCAACGTACAGCGTCAATCAGACGAGTAATCACCATACTATGTTTGTATGGAAGAATGACCGACTAACGTAACCTTAATATAAAAGTATATTCGGAAGTCTTTTAACGATTACTGAACAGTACCCCACGGCTGGTGTCAATGGCCTTATTCCCCAAAATCTTTAGTGAGTCGGGTAGACAGTAATAAATGCGCGAATAAGTCACTAGAATCTCTTCGTGACTCTTACAATTTATCTGAAAGTATA
The DNA here is from genome assembly GCA_949128155.2 of Xanthia icteritia. Lineage (NCBI taxonomy): Eukaryota > Metazoa > Arthropoda > Insecta > Lepidoptera > Noctuidae > Xanthia > Xanthia icteritia. Next base: position 3,727,539 of record OX421942.2, on the reverse strand, counting down.
AGCAACAGATAATATGCTCTTTTCATTTCGCAACCATTGTGTAAAAAACATAATAACCAAGTATTTTAAAACATCCCCGCTATTGTTAACAAACAAACGAAAGATCTACATTTTTGTTTTATATTTCCACTCTGTCGAGTTCTGTTTTGTTAGAATAAAGTGTTTTATTGAAATTCATGTCTTGCACATTCTAAAATAGAGGAACATCTGCGGGGCTGTGAAGAATACTAATCCGGGAATGTCCTGTTTGTGCAACAACTCCATTGCTTTTAGCCAATATTCGAGCGAGTTGAAAAACTGTGACAATATCGTCTGGTAGAAATGGAATCAAGTTTGCGGTTGGTGCATTCTGAAAGTGGGCAACGTCGCAAAATAGCTGTCAAATAATTCGCTGTTTTGATAAATTTGGCAATATTACTGTATGGAAATACGAAATATCGCTAACTAGTGAACTAAAATATTGATTATGAAATGCAATAATTAAATCTTAACACCGAATATTTAGTTTTAGATGTAAAAAAAGGAAACTTCCCAAATGCCCTTTTTACACCCAAAATGGTTACAACATCAAATTCAGTGTTACAATTGCAATTTATTATTAATATTTTAGGTAACTAGTTAGCGATATTTCAAATTTCTATACAGTAATTATTAACAAATTAATAAAAATGGGTAAATATTTTTTGACAGCTATTTTGCGACGTTGCCAACTTTTAGAATACTCGCTCTGCTACTGGCAGTCTTTAGCAGTCATGCTGATCATGACTTTCGATATAAATCTCTATTGAAAATGCCCCTTCAATTGGGCAATACCGATTGAATTCAAACTCTACTACAATATTAGTTTCACTTCCATTTGTACAAGAAATTTCGCCAACGCGCGCAGTTCTAAAACAAATCGGTTCATAAACAAAGGATCTCTATCTCTTTGTCCATACACATTGGAATTCCGCTCACTTGACCAACTTCGAACAAATAAAACCTTTTCAAAAGTGAAATTTTAAATCCTTACTTTGCTCCATTTGTACCATATACAATTATTGTGTGAATCTCGAAGTACATTAGCTTAATAGCCTTGAAAAGCTTTCGCTTTACAAATTCAGATAGCATACGGGACATTTCTTAAGGGCGGCTTCCATCAATTGACGTCGAGCTGAGTGAGTATATAGAAGTAAGATGGAATTCTGTCTAATCTACACTAATCTTTATAAAGAGGAAAGATTTGATTTTTTGTATGGTTGTATGTTTTTAGGGTTTCGTGAAGGAAAAAACGGAACCCTTATAGGATCGCTTCGTCCGTCTGTCTGTCAAGACCCTTTTTCTCAGAAACGCGTTTTTCAAAGAAGCCTGTTTTTTTTATAGTGCTCTATAGGACCACAGACCCCGTGGTCCCTTAGAGCACTATACAAAAAACACAGGCTTCTAAGTCAACTTATTAAAAAAATACGGCCATTTAAGTGACATATTTTGATACTCGCAAATAAATCAAAATCTACAGATTACTTCCCGTTGATCTAGAATCATACAATTTGGCTGGAAGCAAGGTCGCGGCATAAGTTAAGTCCGTAAATCGTACATTTTTAGTTTTATCACATTTTTTTTTTTTGCGATTACAAACTTACGTTTGCAGTTGGAGAATTGACCGTGACGTTTTTGAACTACATATTTGTTTTTGGGATAAATTCATCTCAAATACGGTCACATCCTTCATCCGACACGCACTTGGCCGGGATTTTTGTCTGTTTGTTTCGTTTCACGCTAAAACGGCTGAACAGATTTGAATGAAATTTGGCACATAGGTAGACCATGGCCTGGGTTAGAACATAGAATACTTTTTATCCCGATATTCTCACGGGATCGAGACTTATGCGGGTGAAACAGCGGGGCGCAGCTAGTAATAATAATTATTATAAAGAGAAAAGATTTGTATTTCTGTTTGTAATGAATAAACTCAAAAACTACTGGACCGATTTTGAAAATTCTTTCACCAGTAGAATGTTATATTATCACTGAGTAACATAGGCTATAATTTTATAAAGATATCACGCGGGCGAAGCCGCTGGCTAGTTTAGAAGTTTCTACTCTTCTTTCAGAAGTTAAGAAATTATAGATTGGTTAATGCGGTTTAAAAACAGGTTGCGAATGGTTCTTGAACTTGGTTAAATAATCACCTCATTATTTGCCGCCTGTTTTCAGGAATGCATAACAATAAATAGTGGCTTTTTATGTATGTGGATTGTGTTCAACATAGTAATACAATTGTACAGGCTGATTAAATATTAAGGCTTAACAACAGTCAGCTACTCTTTAGACTTGTTTAGCTTAATCAGCCTATAATGTTACCACTGCTGGAACATAGGCCTCCTATCATAGAGAGGGAGTGGGCCTTAATCTACTACCATCTACCAGAGCGGGCTGGTAGATGTCACATATCTTCGAATATTTAGGACATGCTGGTTTCCTCACGATGTTTTTTTTGACCGTTTTCAGAGCAGTGGCACAAAGTAAAGCGCAAGCTTGGGTAAAAAAAAATAGGTGCCTTCAGAGTAGCCTTAAAATAACAACATGTACCTAACGTTCATCTTGATCATCTTTTCTACAGGGCTATGCACAAAAGCAGTTCCAATAATAAGTTCTTCACCAGCAGTGGCCATCTTAGACTGACCTAGCACACCCCTCCATCACCTTGTACTGCGTGCAACTTTTAATTACAAAGTTTGATTCAATTTAAGAGGGCATATCTTTGGGTACAATACGGGCGGCGAGCGCATGAATGAGTTCGTTAGAACCAACTCTGACGTGGCTAAGAGCGGCACTGGGCTAAGAGCTAAGAATGCTGTACAATTTGGAGGTCGCACTTGGTAGGAAGTAGTGACTACTACCTATGAATACCCTATGCATTTAGGCAAGGATCTTCTGGCGCTTAGAGCTAATAAGCGATCCATTTACAATAGTCAGCCTTTCTGTCCGAGATTTCATTTGTGTAGTTAATATATGGCTATAGTTGAGTGCTTGTAGAGTACTGAATGTGCTATCTGTACGCAACCTACAGCAGTATTCGGCTTCGAAAGATTCAATTCAGTCTCAACAGAGGCAGGTTGAGCTTTGGGTTCTTGAAACGTGTGCATCTGTTATGCAATTCAAAATCAATATTTTAGTGCAGATGCATTCATCAATTCATTTAGTAATATTGATAAATATTTATCAAAAAAAACGAAATATTTAACAGCTATTTGCGACGTTGCCAGTTTTCGTCAAGTTGGGTCATCCGCAGGCTACTTTTTCCATAAACTCATTCTCAACTAAGAGATTCGGTCAATCAAATGACTCACAGCCAGTTACAGAAACGAATTTTAACCTTTAAAGCTGTCATTCTTCTCTAATCTTCCATTAACTTGTTGCAGAAAGCAATATTAGACTCGATTTTAATGGTTCTTTGATGAAATTAATGAAATCAACCTGCCTAGCCTTTTCCCAACTATGTTGGGGTCGGCTTCCAGTCTAACCGGATGCAGCTGAATACCAGTATCTATTTTACATGGAACGACTGCCTATCTGACCTCTACTAAGACTGGTTGTCAGACTTTCGGGCTTCTGGCTACTCGTAACGACTGTCTGAATGACAGCCGGGACCAACGGCTTAACATGCTTTCCGAAGCACGGAGGAATCTCAATATGTAAAGATGGTCACTCATCCACGGACCAACCCCGGCAAGCGTAGCTTAACTTGATCGATAGATCCGTGCGGATGTTATTACTTAGCCACGAGCTCTTCAGAAATTAATGAAATCATTAGCGTTAATGATCCATTATGTAATGGGGCGTTAATGTTTGTCTTTGTGCAACTGGGTGTCAAATAAAAAACTTTTAAAGCTAATTAGCATTCCTCCATATCTGAGACCGCAATTTCAAAGTACAAACGAAATTGATATTAATACTTCGTAAAACAATTCTAGTTTTCGACGAGTATTATTTACATGATCCAAAGTTCTTTAATCTGTGGTACTGTGTAGCTATATATTACTGATACGGAGAACCCTTAACAAGCCGATCGATCGTAAAGTTCTATTATCAGACAAACATTAAAATCCATTGTTTAATTAAAATAATTCCTAGAAATAAGTATGCAAGTATTAATTATATTCAACAGTAATAAAATATGGTCTCAAATTGTTCGCATGGTTTGATTTAATATTTCATTAGTTTGAATATCGTGTTTCAATAATATTCTGAGAATTTTGTCCAGTCATAAAACCCATTTCAATAATTATGTAATTAGAAACTTGCGTGCCTGGCAGCTCGTGTGTCTGGACTGTTTCTAAAATTGGATACTACATAAGAAAATTACTTTTTTTAAGGATTTTTTGTAGCTTATTCTATCTAGATGACACTAATTAAATTAGGTAGTTAAGATAAGATAAGTCTTTATTTGCCTTAAACATGGTATAAAGTTGTTTCAGTCATCTAAAGTCTACATATTTAGATATAACGATATGTATCAATTGCATGCAAAATAATAATTATTAGTTAATATTGTTGTTCAATGTCACAGATATAAGGCCAATACAATAATATAATCGTTTTATCGTAGCATTATCCGCCATGAGAAAAGTCAAGAAATTGATACTTTCATGTTAAAAAAAATCTTTAATGTCATAAGACATATGTTCTTTCAGCCATTTCAATAACCTAGTTTTAAATGAGTTAATATTATACAACAATTTTATTTCCTTTGGAATTTTGTTATAAATGCGTATACACATGACTAGGAAACTTTTCGCATACTTGGCTGATTTAGGAGTATCCTGCAATACAAGTCTGCATGGATCTCATTTCGAGAGTTCATTGATAGGCTTTTTTGAACAATTATGAACATAATTACAGATTTCGTAAGTCCAGATCCAAGGATCTTCTTCTTTCATGAAATCACTGTGATTAGTTTTTTTCTTTCCGAGTCGCCACGAGCTGTAAATAATACTCTATAACTCACCTTTTGGTATGAACGTAAACGAAGTACAAGGAGTTGGTATGTAAGGATCGTAGCAATTGGCGTTCTGTAGTTTCTGCCTACTACCATAGTAATCTAATCTTATATGCGTGAGTTTATGTAAGTGTGTATGTATTTATTGCATTCCACAATGTCAATAGCTCATGCTGTGTGAAAAGATTTGGTAGACAGCAAGGTTGTTAGCGCCGTTAACTGCCTAGGGTGCACGTCGAGATGTGAGGAACGGATATTTCAGTGTAAAGTTAAACACAAATATTTATCAGTTGGCCACCCCTTTTTGCTAACGTCTTCAAACAGTGTTCATCAAATGCTTGAAGCTGTTCAGTGCGCCGGCCAGGGGCCGTTATGAAGTATTAATTGCATCATTATTCCACTGCGCAAAAGGATGGTGCTAGCGGCCTTGTATAGCTCCGTCTCTCACTCACACTGGAAAAATGGTGGCATTAGTACGTCACAATACGGCCCTATTTAATAAAAATAATAAAGGTGATCCATTTTACCGCATCAATTCTTCCCACGTCCCACCACTTTTCAGCGGGCGAAGTTAAATTGATCATTCAAAACTCGGATAATAGGCACTAGAAACGTTTGGAGCGTGCCTTAGACCTTGAGGGGGCCAATAGGATCTGGAATTCTTCTCCTCCAACGCTTTCAGCAAACTAGTTCTTTGCCTACAATCGATTGTGAACTTTTAGTATCACTGTTGTAATTTCCTTTAGAAACGTTTCAGTTTCTTTTTAGGGTTCCGTACCAAAATGGTCAAAAGGAACCCTTATGCTGCGACTCAGTCTGTCTGTTCGTCTGTCTGTCACAGCTGGATATCTCAAGAACTACTAATGCTATCAACTTGAAATTTGGAATTATTTTAGATCATGTTTGCCCAACTATTTTGCAAATAAAAAGAAATATTTTTATTTTCTTTTGCAACATGGTCTGAAAAATTATTTTTTATTGGCCGCAAAGTTTTCGTATTTGATGAATTTAAAAAAAATATATATGACCCCCTTATCTCTGAAGTTTGCATAAAGAAAATCTGAAATTATTCAATGTGATAGAAGCTTATGTAAAGATTACAGGAAAAATAAAATGATGTTTCTAAATAGCACACTTTTTCAGAAATCATCAGCAAAAATTACTTTAGTTCCACCATCGATCAAGAGATGGCGTTGACCTAAAACTGCAATATTTTACACCGCAGTGTTACAATTGTCTGACGTATAAAATATAAAAACATTTCACGGTATACAACCAAAATGTCCTCCTTCCTACCTACTCGCAGGTTGCTTTGGGTGAAGCACAGCTGTAGTTTTTTCGGGGCACAGAACTCAAACTCAAACTCAAAGCATTTATTTCAATTAAACCATTTACAGGCACTTTTGAATTGTCAAGGGGTCAGTCAGTCAGAAATATGAAGCTAGTTGCCCATTCCAAAGCGTAGGTTCCTATGGAGAAGAACGGGCAAGAAACTCCACGGACACTCTTTTAAATCATAATGTTGTTACAAAATATTGGTTACATCATTCATGTTGAAATTATACATGTGAGACCAATGTAGAAAGACGTGCACGTAAAAAGCGTCCGTTATAAAAAGATAAAAACAATTCAAAAATTAAAATAAGCCGTGGCAGATAAGAGATGACCAGTCCCTACTGACTGTTTAGGTATTTAAGGTATACGAATGAAGCTAATAGTAAAGTACTGTCCGCCTGTTCACTCTTTCACCTGTCCGCCTGTCCGCCATCTATCTTTTGAATGTACATAAATATTTATATATGATGGTACGGAACCCTCGGTGCGCGAGGCCGACTCGCTCAAGACCGGTTTTTTTGTTGTTGTTTAAGAGCTAGTATAATGTTAGGGCCATTATTGTAAAGATAAGTTCTTAGAATTGGCTTTTGTTTCATTTCCTTTAAAGGAAATGGAATGAGGGGAAGCTTTATTAAAAATTGTTAGAGAAAAAGTCGCCAAGATGTTCTATGTTCTATGTTAGGGGGTTTGGTTTCCGCACTTAGTCCGTCAGGTGGACCATTGTGCGTGGGCCATAGCGGCCGTTTGGTGGTTATTCCAACCAGCCCACCTCCCTCCAGAAGCTGATTAGGTCTCCTGGTCTGTTTAGAACGTCTGTGTATGATCTGGGTGACCCGAGGGTTTCTGTTCTAATCTGGGTGACGCCCGTACATTCGAAGAGTACGTGCGCAACGGTCTCCTCAGCCTCCATGCACGCCCTGCACAGAGGACTGTCCGTTATGCCTATTGTGTGGAAGTGCTTGTTTAGCGAACAGTGTCCCGTGATGGTCCCCGTCACCAGGCGCAGGCCGTTCCTGTCCAGGCGTAGCAAACGCCTGGTCAGCCTGCCGTCCAAAGATGGCATAGCCTCCTTTGACTGTCTGCAACCTGGTGTCGAGGTCCACCAACGTTCCGCTTGTGTGTGGGTGAACTTCTGCAGCCACCTGCGTATTTGGTTGAAGGGTATGGGTACGACAGGCTCGGGTCCGCAGACTGCCGTGCTGGATCCACGTCTGGCAAGTTCGTCAGCCGCGTCGTTACCTAGCGATCCGCTGTGTCCTTTTATCCATTGCAGTGTCACCGTGTTGCGGCTAGATATCGTTATTTGTTCTAGTGCATCGTGACATTCTAGTATTAGCTTCGAGGTAGTATATTTCTTCCGTAAGGATTGGAGAACTGAGGCGCTGTCGGAGAGTATGCGTATGTGGCTGTCCGTAACCCTCCTGGCTTCTAGGGCGTGGACCGCTTGTATGATGCCCACACACTCCGCCTGATAGACGGTGTTGAACATTCCCAGCGGTCTGGATATATTTATGTTGAGGTCATGTGAGAAAACTCCGACTCCGGTACCTGAGTCGGTCTTTGATCCGTCGGTGTAAACTCTCATCTCTTTTGGGCCTGAGTAGTCACACTGTTCTTCTGTAAGTGTTATATTGTAGTGCCTTTGAAAGTGGTGTGTTTTCGGGGCTTTGTCGCAGGGTGATGCCATCATTGGCTCACGTTTGATCGCATCCTCCTTAATGCGTATGTGCTTAACTCTGGAGTCGTTGCATAGGGTTCCTGTTAAATGGAGCCTAAAGGTGGCCAGGGCCGCCTCCTCCCGCACGATAAGGTGCAGAGGTGGCAGTCCCAGCATTGCCTGTAGGGCGGCGGTGGGTGCAGTTCTCATACTACCAGTGATTGCGACGCAAGCTGTAGTTTTTCGAGATCTTTTTGGGCTGTGCACCGGTCTGTCCTGGGCCACCAGACCAGTGAGCCGTATGTGATAATCGGTCGGATGACTGTGGTGTATAGCCAGTGGGTGACCTTGGGGCTGATTCCCCAATTCCGACCAAGCAGTCGTTTGCACTGCCACAGGGATATGCTGGCTTTTGTGGTGATATAGTTCGTGTGTTTTGCCCAGTTAAGTTGTTTGTCCAGATAGATGCCCAGGTATTTGGTTTCAGCTGAGAGGCTTAGGGTTGTTCCGAAGAATCGTGGCAGTTGTAGTGTTGTCAGTTTCCTCTTCTTCGTAAAGAGAACCAGTTCGGTTTTTGTAGGGTTTACTGAGAGTTGGTGGTTGTTGCACCATTCCTCTACTATTTTCAGGGCATGACGCATGAGGTTGCATAGAGTGTTTTCGTGGGTGCCGTTAATTATTATGGTTATGTCGTCAGCGTAGCCTACGGTGAAATAACCATTGTCGTTGAGTGTTTTGATGAGGCTGTCTACTACCAGGTTCCATAGGAGAGGCGAGAGGACTCCCCCTTGCGGGCATCCCTTCGCAACGATGGCTCTCGTAGTGTCATTTACTGTGACTTGTACAGCCCTTAGTTTGAGCATGTTGGTGATCCAGCCACTCAGTGTCGAGTCTATGCCGTGTCTGTCGAGGGCCGTGTTTATACTGTTGAACGTGGTTTTGTCAAAGGCGCCCTCGATGTCAATGAAGGCAGCCAGTGCCGAGCACTTGTGATCCACTGCACATTCAATTTTGGAAACCACGCTGTGGAGCGCTGATTCCGTTGATTTGCCTGTGGAGTACGCATGCTGTTGTTTGTGTAGTGGTTTTACCCGGAGAGGTCCGTCTCGGATATGCCTGTCACAGAGTCTCTCAAGGGTTTTCAGTAGGAAGGATGTGAGGCTTATGGGCCTATAAGCCTTGGGTTGCGTGTAGTCGGTTTTGCCAGGTTTGGGTATAAAAATGACCTTCACCTCGCGCCATGCGACAGGTACGAGCCTGAGTGCTATGCAGGCTCGAAATATCTCCACCAGCCATGGTGTGAGATAGTCCGCCCCCCCCTGCAACAGGGCTGGGAAGATGCCATCCAGACCTGCCGACTTGTATGGCTGAAAGGTGTTAATAGCCCACTTTACTCGGTCATCTGTTATAATGTTGCGGGCTCGTGACCAGTCTTGATCCGTTGGGGTCCATTCTGGCTCAGCCTCCCACGTCCTGTCCTCCAGGACTGCACAGTCTGGGAAGTGGGTTTCGAGAAGGACCTTACTGGTTTCACGGTCAGTCAGTGTGTATGAGTCGTCGGGTTTTTTAAGCGCGCCGAGGGTTCGGTCCTGATCGGTTGACAGGATCTTCCTTACCCTTGCGGCTTCATTGTTTGTCTCGATGGATTCGCAGAACTTACGCCATGCTGTCCTTCTGGCGGTTCTAATCTGCTTTTTGTATATATATTGGGTTTCTTTGTATAACTCCCAGTCGTCCGGGAGTCTAGTATTTTTGGCTCTGTTAAATTGCTTACGTAGCGCATCTCTGAGTTTACTAAGTTCAGCGTTCCACCAGGGGTTTCTCTCCTTCTTGGTCTGTGGCGCTCTTAGTTTACAGCATGCGTGGTATGCTTCGGTTATATATTCAGATAGTTTTGTTACGGTGTATTCTAATTGTGTTCGGTCTCTTATGGTAAATTGCATTAGGTGTTTAGCCAATAGGGAGGCCAGGAGGCGTTTGTACCCGGGAACATTGGTGCGCCTTGGGTTTCGCCTCGGATCGGGTTTTCTAGTGTTGGTAGTTAGTGAGAAGCGGATTCTTCTGTGATCAGAACAGGAAGGTTCGTCCGATACGTGCCAGTTTGTAATAAGGTTTGTCGCGTTTTCCGTAGCAAGTCGCCAAGATTTTGACGTGACAACGTCTTATAAATTGGTTTGCCGGGTGACACTTCAAGAAACTGCGTTACGCTCCGCTCACGTTATGCGCTCACAATGAGAGCGAGTGAGAGGCACGCGTCCCTTCCACTCGGGCATGGTTAGCCCGCCTAAGAGCGAGAGAGACAGACATAAAAAGTGAAAGGCACGCAAAGTCGTTGTCACGTAAAACTTTCGCCCGTATACCGACTTTACAGGCAACCAATTTTTTTTTTCTACAAGATAGTATGAGAATGAAGGACCATTAATTGTACTTGTACTGTACTAATTTCACGATGATTCGAGGCAGGTTTCGAAAACCATTACTAAAACTACTTATAACGAATGGCTAGGCACTTGGGTAGGTACCTATCTAACGTAACCATATTCAGAAGTCCTGTGCAAATATTCAATAGATAGGCAAAGACAGCCAGGCTTGATATACGAATATTAATGAGCCCACATTTTGCAAAGTAACGCTTTCAAGTTTATTTAGGATGTTATGGGTCCAACATTTTTTGCTGAACACTGATCCTGGGACCTCAGACGTGCTGAAAATAGTTGGGTTGATTGGATTTCGTTTCGACGTCCGCGCCCGATATATGAATTCGGCGGATTTGTTCTGTTTACACTCTGGTTTATTCCGATGTGTTAGATGCTGTTTGTGTTTTTGTTCAATCTTTTCGTTTGCTTCATTGAATATAATAATAAAATACTAGGTAAAGAATGTACGAGGACGGTCAACCGCACGTCAGTAGCAACACAGTTTACGCTTTTTCTTTCTTTTAAGAATATAATTGTAGATTATGCACTAAGGGGATAAAGCAGTGTCTTAAGAGGGAACAGGGCCTGCGAGGAATTTGAAAAATAGGTATTTGAAAAAAAGATTGCCGTCGTCTTACCTCAAGTCTCATCCGGCCTTCTTAACTTCTTCGCCGACTACCTACGGGATCGCAAACAGTTCGTCCGGCATGGCTGCTTTGAGTCGAAGGCCTACTACACTCGCTCGGGTGTGAGTCAGGGATCCGTATTGGGGCCGCCTCTGTTTCTGATCATGATCAATGACCTAATTTGTAAGATTCGATTCGCAAAATGTTTACTATATGCTGACTATCTAAAGCTAGCCGTGCAAATCAGAACGGAGGTGGATTGCGAACTCCTACAAAAAGATATCGATACCGTCTATGAGTGGAGCATTGCGAACAAGTTGTTGTTTAATATTAGTAAATGCAGCGTTATGACTTATGGCCGAGGGTTGAGACCAATAAAATACGATTATAGATTGGGGGGTATAGTGATCACCCGTGTCACCAGCGTTAAGGACTTAGGAGTGACTTTCGACCGCAGTCTGACATTTAGAGACCACGTGTCTGCCCTTGCAAAGGAATCCTTCAGGCGTCTGGGATTTGTCTTGAGGAACGCTCGTGACTTTCGCAATCCCAGTATTATTAAACTTTTATACACCACTTTGGTTCGGAGTAAACTCGAGTCTAGCGCCTGTGTCTGGCATCCACATACTGCGTCTCTGACACTGATGCTTGAGAAAGTTCAGAAAACCTTCCTGAGATTTTTGTATCAAAGGCTGTACCATTACTTTCCATTCATGTACCCAACGAACTATCTTCTAGGGATGTTGGGCTTCAACTCATTGGAGGTAAGAAGGGGCTTTGATCAGCTCACGATTGCCTGTAAAACCCTAAGCGGTCGTATTGACTGCCCTGAGCTCCACGGACTTTTCTGCTGCCTATTTGTGCCCGACAAATACCTTGGGCACCGTCAAAGCCGCCGTCATAACCTGTTCGCACTACCGCTATCTAGATCTGTTGCTAGAACTGAATCCCCGGTATGTCGAACCCTAAGGATGCTAAACGCCCTCCTGACTGCCGACCCTGAATGTGATGTGTTTGCTGATGAATGGAAGAAAATAATGCGTGCCTGTCTGGTGTTTTGTGAGAGACAATATGCGAGGGTGTCCACTGTTACATGTTAGCTTATGATGTTTTTAATTTATTTAACCATTTACGCAAATAAGTACCAATAATTTTATCCACGAATTGTATATCTTAGAATTTGAATTTATTTTTTGTATTGTATGTTATTTGAATGCTTATTTTATTTTAATCTTTATAATTCTATGTTAATTAATGTAATTGGACCTGTGCCGTTTTAATTAACTATAAATAAATAAATAAATAAGTCTGCCTCCGTAGAGTGCGATAGGGACAGCTATATCACAAAAAAAAATTGATGAGATCGACGTTTCGTATTCCCCTTTTTTCTCCTCGAAAACTTTTACTTTAACAAAACTTTTTACATGAATTTTAAGAAAGAGTATGCCTAGGTTCCTATCATTTTCTTTTATGTTAAAAACTTTAAAATTTGTGTGGTAGTCTTCTAATCACGGCGGTAAAAATGGGGCATTTTTGTAATTTTTGGAGGGTCATATTTTCTTTATCAATAAGTTGCTGAAAAAAAGGTAATAACAGGGACGTGTCTACAGCAGATCTTAATTTTATGAAAAAAATATTATTGCTCTAGAGGCATTATTCAGGAACAAAAAAGGGAAATACATTTGTATGGAAAATCGCAGGCCCTGTTCTCTCTTAAGTCACGGGCGCTATATTGAATTCCGAGCGTAGCGAAGAATTCTAACGCTCGAGTTAAGAGTTAAGACTAAACTCGAGTGTTAGACAAGAATCCTGAGTGCAGCGATACAAGCTCGCCCGAGACGAAGGCATCTTTATCCCCGAGGGGAATACTCTACTTTTCACACCATCTACGAGACAGTAAAAAGCAATAAGAAGCAAAGCATTTATTACAATTATAATTACAGTTAGTAGACCTATTTAACAACTAAAAGTTAAAGGTAATGTTTGATACATTAGTACAAGTTATGTTTTATTCGGTACATTTATTGAAGTTGAGGTATAGTTTATTTGAGTATAGCTATTAAGTAAAGTTTCAGAAACTTGGGTCTGCTGAGGATCTATTTAATTAATGTTCATTATTTTTACTTGTTATTCCACTATAATATCCCTATTAAGATGCGTAATTAAATTATTTTGTTCGTCAACTGCAATTAAAACCTATGAAGTGAGAACTCTTTGGTCGAGCTGTGTACTATAATAGAAAAAAATAAAGTTTTCATATGAATTATTTAGTTGACGTTCCATATTCAAATCACATTATACACCAACGGGTCATAATAAAATTCAGTTCAATATTATTGCCCGGCTAGAACCCAGGACTTTAACGACTTACTACTTTAGGTTAGGTTTCATTTGACGTTGTCGAGCAGGTGTAAAAAATAATTCTACTGACCAAATTGAAGTCTCTCGATTTATAATCTTCTCTAATATTCTCTGCAGGTATAATTAAAAAAGGACCGCATTTAAAAAATCACGTAAACTGTAGAAAGCTTGTCAGCTGAAAGAAGCATATAATTTATTTTCTCATTTAAAATCCAGATGCCGAGATAATTTCAATTGTAATTGGAATGGAATTTACAATCTGAATGCGAGTGCACAAAAAGTTCAATTAGCAGCGATGCATGATTGGACTACTGATTAGTGTCTGTACTGAATGAACGAGTTAACTATTATTTACTATGCTCAGGCCCTTTGACGGGCACCTGAGGCTTTATCTTCTAATGATTGGGAGTACTCATGACTGAGAGTGACTCTCTGATTGATCATTTGAATTTGCTTTTTGATTCACGCATATTATTTTACTTGCAAAAAAGTTAGTACTTATAATAATAATACCATTTATTTCAGGCGACAGTGGCCCATAGAAAAATACCTTAACCTAATCATACATATTTTAATAAAATATAATATTTGACGACACGGTTGGCGCAGTGGTTAAGCGATTGACTGCTGCGCTGCATGTCGCGGGTTCGATTCCCGCACGGAACAAATATTTGTATGATCACAATTAGTTGTTCCGGGTCTGGCCGTTTGTGTAAGTGAGATTATATGTTTGTAAACGCACCCACGACACAGGAGAAATTCCTAGTGCGGGGCAACGTTTATTTAAAAAAAAAAAATAAAAAAATATATATATATATATAAACATAAACTTGTGTTAATAAATAAGGCATAGTCTAACTATGTTAGTAGCACTTCACTTACTTATAAGACCTATTTCCATTTTATTCATCTAGTTACATGTAAAGAAAGGCAATTTCTAAAAAAATGTGGGAAGCATTCTTCAGAGAACATGAAGTCAGATAATTAACCAGCGCTGGGGCTCTGTCTCGCTTAGGGTCGCATCATTCAGTTGAGTGATGGCCGTTTTGCGTGGATGTGATGCATATTTTCCCCCAACTTGTTTTTTTTTGTTTTGTGTTCTTTTTTTGCGTCATGTTTATCGCAAATATATGTATTTTCTTTTTTTATTTTATTTAAATAAATCCGTATCAATTGTTATGTCAGTAAAGAGAATAAAACATGTTACACGTACGTACGCATGAGATTTGCATAGGTTATTAATCCTCTGTGCGGATACAATAGGCTTTCATTGAATAGATTTTTTTTCACGAAATTTAATTCCATTTTGTTTAATTCCGATTGCTTTCCTTCCATTTTTATGGGGATTATGGTGTTTTTGGAGTATGTAGAGACTTAATTTAGGCATACCATATTGTTTTTAATCTATGTTTAGTCGTAGTTACTGTTTAAGTATATATATATACATAAACTTATGCCTACTTTCTATGGGGGTAGGCAGACACTACAGAACGCCACCTGCTACGATCCTTACATACTCCTTTTGCCTCGTTCACGTTCATACATCTGGTCACACACGCACGCCGGTTGCGAGTACTACGCACTTGACCTTTCTGAAGAACATCACCAATAAGGTCAGTATAAGCACTTACGTTCTTGTATAGGTATACTGAGAAGTTAATGCTTTGTTGATCTGGTCGTTCTGTCTTGCCAAATCAATGAGGTAATGGAATTATATATAATTAGTCATCACTCACTACCGATAATTTCAGTGATTCTAATAAGACAGACAAGACTAGTTTTAGCCGTGAAGCACACGGTGCTATTCTAAGTTATTTTTGTTTTTTTTTGTTTTTGTGTAAATATTTTGTGCTTTGACCTGAGTCAAATAAATTTATTTTCTTTCTTTCTTTCTTCTTTCTTTCAGTGAGGCAGCATTGCAGTCAACAACCGAAAGATCACGCAGAAAAATGACGAACAACAAATTAAGTCAACATTTACCACAAATTCATAACTCTCAACCCAAATTGAGTCATAAACGAAATTGAGATGCGGAACTTTGCGTATTCGAGTCACCGAGAAAAGAGAATATTCGCAAAAGCTCAGACTTGATGGTAATGTGTAACCTTGGAAGTTCATGCGACACTCACCGGTGGAAAAACCGTCGTAAAACCGGTCCGACATAAGGGTACCGTCCGTCCGGTTTCTTAACTTATGGACGGAAGCGCGTTTCTTTTGGGTTTTCTTTGCATTCAAGTTGTAATGGCAGTCGCTCTGTTAGAGACCATTTGTTTGTGAGGTTTTTTTATCTTGTAGATATAATTCTACAAGTGTTTTTATACTTCCTCTGGAGTTATTAGGTACTCAAATAGAAGAGGGGAGAAGGGGATTTAGGACTAGTAGGCGACTGGTGCTCAGGGTTACAAACAACCAACAAAGTGGTTCTGGGTTTTAAAGGTTAGCTAGTTATTTTAGTCCTCCAGACCGAATTTCGGCCATGGCAGCCGATCTTAGCGGAGACTGGCCATCTACGCGGGAGGTATTAGTGCAAAAGTGTGTGCGCAGACACAAGTGCACTCACTCTTCGTCACTCTCATAGCCCGATGGGACGGCGTTCCGACACAACCGGAGAGAGATCAGGTGCAGGACCAACCTCTTAACGTGCTTTCCAAGGCACGGTCGTTTCACACCGCCAACTTCCAAACTCCGAGCTGTATCTGAGAAATTCCTACTCAACTCAACTCAACTCAAAGCATTTATTTCAATTAAACCATTTACAGGCACTTTTGAATTGTCAAGAAGTCGGTCAGTCAGAAATATGCAGCTAGTAGCCCATTCCAAAGCGTAGTAGGTACCTATGGAGAAGAACGGGCAAGAAACTCCACGGACACTCTTTTAAATTAAAATTTGATACAAAATATTGGTTACATCATTCATGTTGAAATTATGCAAGTGAGAACAATGTAGAAAGACGTGCACGTTCGTAAAAGCGTCCGTAATAAAAAGAAAAAAACAAAGTACCATTAAAAAAATAAAAATATAATAAGCCATGGCAGCTAAGAGATGACCAGTCCCAACTGACGGCGCCCGTCCACGAACATGATGCATGGATCAGCACCATTCAGCTCAACCGTTTTGAAGGGAGCTAAATGACCCAACACACGCGCCACCATCAGCGAGACATCTGAGTGAGCATGACATACTCACAGCCGCCAGGACACATTCAAGTCAATGAAATACATATAACCCGGTAAATACATACTCTTTAGTACATATAATAATATAATATAATAATTTATTTGCACCAAAAACTTATGTTACATATAGACAGATATACAGGACAATTTAAATATTTTCTTAGCTTTATAGTGAAGGCATCTGTGTCTGAACTAGATAAAAAATATCTGTATCTCAGACATCAGCGCTCTTCCTTGTGATGACCATTACAATACTAGCTTAATTACATATCAATATGGAGGTATATCATTACACAGGTTGATATAAAATAAACAAAAGGGTATGTGGAGTGTAAACCTCTCGGTGAGTAGTGTGTGAAAGTGTGTGAAAGAGTGTGAGAGGGTGAGTGTAAGAGTTTCCTATTTTAATATTGCTAACAAGTTTTCTGTCTCTTCATATGTAAATTTAATAATATAATTAAAGAGTGTACTTTTACATATTTTTTTATTTAGCGGGTATACTTCCAAAGCGTCATTAATCTTATTATATAAGTACGGCCCCAGGAAGCAGAAGTATTTGTTTACATAAGCATGTCTGAAAGAAGGTCGGTTTATGTTACTAATAACAGTTCGTCTTCTAGCTAGATCACTTTTTGAGTATTGTAGTAAAGAGTGTTGCTTCAAAACTACAAGAAATACAAACAACTGGCGAACTGTCAGGACCTCACACGATTGATAGACAAGATGGGTTGGGTACAAATATGGCCGAAAAGTACTAACTTTTAGAACAGCCCTTTGGGCTATTTCCAAGGGTTTTAATATAGTTTTATGTGCACCTCCCCACACCGTGATACAATATTGGAGAATGGACTGTACGAGTGCTAAGTATATTTGTTTCAATAATTTTGGAGGCGCAACATGTCTAAGGTTCTTAAAAACGTAGATTAATTTTCTTGTTCTAGATGTTAGCAGGTGAATATGGTCTCTGAAGGAAAGATTACAGTCCAAGATAATTCCCAAATATTTAATTGACGCTGTCCTTACCAGTGTTGGGCAAGAGCATATCAAGCTATTACAACAACTATGTGCTGTAATCGAGAGGGGACTAGGTAGCTGATTATATTGAGTGCGCATTGAGAATGTCATGTACTGGGTTTTATCTGGATTAAGGGTCAGGGAGTTATTCTGAAGCCAGTGGGTTACGACATTGAAACCGTCCTGCGCCTCCCTATATACTTTGTCCCAGGTATCAGCAGAGAACAACAGAACTGTGTCGTCTGCGTATGAAATAATTTTAGCTCCTGAAAGGTCTAGCTTACAGAGGTTATTCAGGTATACAAGAAAGAGTGTCGGACCCAAAATGCTCCCCTGCGGAACTCCGAAAGTAATTGGTAAATCACTGCTGACACTATCATTAATTTTAACGCACTGAAAACGATTAGAGAGGTAGTCTTTTAAAAATTGTAGTTGAATTCCTCGTATTCCAAGGTGTTCTAACTTTTGAATCAGCAGAGGCGTAGAGACCGTGTCAAATGCCTTGGCTAGATCAAGGAAAATGCCTATTGTTCTTTTACCTGAGTCTACATTCTTTACCACATAATCTTGGAGCTCGTGGATTGCATCACTGGTAGACTTGCCTGCTCTAAAACCAAACTGGTTGTTGGATAAAAGTTTATTTGATTCCAGGTAATCAATCAGTCTACTATTTATAATCCGTTCCAGGAGTTTGAAGATCGAAGGCAATATGGAGATGGGTCTATAATTAGTGACACGGTCTCTATCACCCGACTTAAAAATTGGGTATACTACTGACTTCTTTAAGCTCGTAGGAAACTGGCCTTTAGCTAAGCAGAGGTTAAAAATATAAGTTAATGGACGGATTAAAATGTGTCTGTACTCTTTGAGGAAAGTATTTGGTACTGAATCCCAACCAACGGAACATACATCTTTTAGATTCAGTATTAAACGATTCACTTCAGATTCATCGGTTTCCATAAAAAAAAAGGATTTGGGAACCAGTTGTGAGGGTGTTTTATTGAAGTTACTATGGGAAGGGTTTGAGCAGGAATGAGTATTATCAGCCAGCTTTTTACCAATGGATGCAAAAAAATCATTCACCTTCTCTACAGACTCTTTTGTATTTGATGGATTTAATAATTTCGTAGCGCTATGTTTTAATCTAGTTGTATTTGTTATTGTTTTGATCGCTTCCCATATTTTTTTATTGTTATTTCCCGCTTTTGCCAATAGGTCTCTATTATAGATTCTCTTAACCTTTTTCAATAGGTTAATAATTTTAATAGGCAATGATTTCTATATCTGGAATAAATAATTTTAATAGTCTCATTATTAGGTGATTGTCGCATTTTTTTATGAAGCCTATCTCTATGTTGAATACACCTTAGCAGCCCTGGTGTAATCCATGGCTTTATAATTTTCTGACGTCTTGGATATTTTATTACAATTGTGTTTAGTAATATAGCCCTTTGAATTGACATGGAGAAGTATTCCATAGCGATATTTGCATCGGTTGACGCATAGATAGGTGCAAAATCGGTTTTTGTTTCTTGTATCTGAAGTTTGTTTTTTTGTTTGTTTGTTAGCCCTTGAGTCTCCACCCGGTTTATAGAAACATGAGTGTAGGTTCTCTTTTGTTTAAGAGGTAGGCAGAGGAGGACTGCTTGATGGTCCGTGATTGTCGAGTTTAACACCAGTGTGAGTGCTGATTTTTGTGTTTTTAACATAACATGATCTAGGCAGGATTTATTTTGTCTAGTCGGGAGAGAGTGTGCTGGCAAGAGGCCATGAAAAGAACACAGATTCAGATAGTCCTGCGACCTAGCCTCTAGAGACTCAGGGCAAATATTAATATTGATGTTTTCCTTAATTTTTCATTATTTTTACCTAACGTGGTATAGTAATCTTATTCTAGGTGCATCGTCTTCACATATAATGATATAATTGATGTATACAAGATATTGTGAAAACATTTTAAAAGAGTAACGGTGGAGTTTCTTGCCCATTCTTCTCCATACGAAAACTACCTTTTGGAAGGGGCAACTAGAATCAATTATTATTTAAATGTTGACGTTCAAAAGTGCCTTTTTGTGCCTAATTGAAATAAATTATTTGACTTTGACTTTGACTTTGACTTCCAACAATAGAGATGTTCTTGAAACTGCCTAACTTATCTAGAATGTTATTTAAAGAAAGGAGAAAGTTGTCAATATTTCTATTTGAAGGCGATCGGTAAATAGCCAAAATTACAGTTACAGTACCAATCTTTATTACAAGACAATTAAAGTCTTGACAGTTAGGTTCTTCGAGGGTAATAACAAGACTCGATTTACAAAATACTGTAACTCCGTCATTTTGGTTAATGCAGTGTTCCGTAACGTGATGACTATAACCATCCAATCTCGGCGTCACGGGGTTGCACGATAGCCAAAACTCAGTTAGGATAATAATATCGCAATTAATCCTTAATCTACTCAACATTGTAACAAAATCATCAAAATTACGTGATAGACTTCGAATATTTTGAGTTAATACAGTCAAGCAATTAGCAGGGCTTATCACCAAATCACTACAATCTTCGATGTCATAATACCGAGATTCAGAGATAGATATACTATCAATTTCGGAAGCAAAATCAAGCATTGATATAATAAAATAACGAGGCACCTTGTACTCACATAGTACTCACATCTGTGCTGTGCAATTATATAATCCAAAGGAGATTGAGTTTATACAATACAAATATAGTCTTACAATCTTCAGCAGCGCCAACAGTATTTTCAAAATGTTAATAACGGAAAAATCCAATAACACTGCCCGACCTGGGCATCGAACCCAGGACCCCACGCTCAGCAGTCGCGCTTGCGACCACGACACCAACGGGGCAGTTATTATACGAAGGTACTTACGAAAGTTAGAAAACTGTGGTGTCTGTAAAAATAAGCTTCGACTACATGCAGTTTATCAGGAGCTATGCTGTAGCAAATTAATTAGTCGGAAAGTAGAAAAAAACAATCTAAGTTTCCATTGTCCCGACCAAGTTTTGCGTTAATAATATAAAAATACACTTAAAACTTAAAGCGCGGTGTACACAGACACAAAGCTAAAAGCTTACGGTCGAGTATTCAGAACTTTACACAGCGTTATAAAAGGTTTATGTATTAATTAACTATACAACAGTTTGCATAAAACTAAAACTGAAACTCCATGCAAAATTCGTGTACCTAGTAACGCTTTAAGCTTGGATTTCACGGCGCCCGAAACAGTTATAAAACTATACAATATACTAAAATATTACTGTTATTATAAAGCGGCTTTCATTCTAATCTAAGGTTAAGTAAGTTAGGAGATGGAGCTCAAAATTTACACTTTAATAGCTAAAATTTTGCAACACTCTGCCAATCCGGTCGGCCGGAGTTTCAAATAACAGTGCGGCTTCCCGTATCCGCGTCGCGTCGGTTCGGATACGGTTGCGCGGATATCCGAAACCACGGCTAGTGATAGATAATTTTGGCGTAGTTTGATTTTTGTACATATGCATGTGTATATCGACCTAATTAAATTGTTACGGGAATAGGAAGGGTACCCCTGTAATTAGAGAATTTTGAAACTAATTTGAGCACTGTTCGACCCTTTACAAAGTTAAATTAAAGTCCTTAAATGTTACACAAATAGAACAATTGACATCTAAATGGAACTGATCTTTAGAATAAAGTATAGCCGTGTGCTATATAAAATGTAAGGGCGTGAAAATAAAAGCTTTTGCCAAGATTAAATTCCATAATTTTATCATTATTCTAACACATTAATGTAATGTTCGCAATTTTGGTTACATCAGTGACAGCTAGAGTTAATGGATTTCTCTATTAAGATATTATCAGTAGTACCCCCGAACTATTTAATTAAGTGTCTGGTGAATCCAATTACTGAGACCAATAACAGCCACTAGCCAACTGATATTTATTTCACGAAATCATTTTCGTTTATCCGCACGCGGATATCAAAGCGGCGGATACGGTGCCCATCTCGCCGACCCAGCGCCCCACGAAAGGTCATTCCCAGCTTATTCCAGTCGAATACAGCACAACTCTAAGTTAATTCCGCGCCAAGAACCCCTCAATTGAGACTTTCAACTTTAAGAGAAGAAAAAAACCATTAAAATCTATAGAATTTCTTCTCCAAACTTTGTGGAGCGAGATCCGATAATGAAAAGGGGAAAACTTTTTTATTTGTTAGGTCCTCATTTTTGAATATTGGGATTACTATAGGTCCTTTTCGGGCGGTCACGCTTGACGGATTTGGTTTCGAGCTCAATTAATTTTTTCTTGGAAATCCCTACTGCTGAAAATACACGTATTCTACTGTGATTTTTCTCACTACAAGCTTTGATGACGGTAGAGTTTGAATAAAATCTATTATGGAGAAATATGTAATGGACTAATTGAAAAATAGAAACCTCTATTTGAATATTACGTGAACGTTTACACGTGTAGAGAAATTTACTAACCTTGGGAATCTGAAACTCAAGTAGGTAATTGAAATGAAAGAGATATATAGTATATTATAGTTTAGATTTTTTTTTAATTGCAGGTTTTGAATACCGTTGAGGGTAAATATTGTGATTGGTGAGTTTATAGCATTTACAGCGCTTTTTTGAACTAGACATATTTAATGATTCCTGTTGTGAGATATATTATGCTGACCATGGTATTGTTATTGTTATTAGTAATTGTAACTGTTTAATTATTTTTACTTCCTAGTTGGTCCTAGTTTATCATTTGTGACTACGAGTTATAATAGGTTGGGGAAAAAGTTTCTTCGCATTTTTTAAGAAAATTCAAAACATTTTTTAACATAGTATGTTTACATTTAACTAAAGTATGTAGGTACCATTTTGTTCGATAACTTTTTGCCATCTTGTAGGTAGGGACATGATCCCATTGCTATAGAAATTTTGGGACTTCTGATCAAAATACCGCGACAAGTGGTTTTGGCAGTCCTCCCGTGATGTTAACCTGACACTGCCTAAAGAATTCTGAAGAGACCGAAACAGGTGGAAATCTGAAGGTGCAAGGTCAGGACTATACGGCGGATGCATTAACACCTCCCAGCCAAACTCTCTTAATTTTTGCTGAGTGGCTAAAGATGTGTGAGGTCTAGCGTTATCATGATGAAAAACCACACCCCTTCTGTTGATTAATTCCGGCCGCTTTCTCTCAACTTCTTGCTTTAATCTCATCAGTTGTTCGCAGTAGAGTTCAGAATCGATGGTCCTGCCTGGTGGTAACAGCTCATAATGAATAATGCCCTTCCAATCCCACCACACACACAGCATCACCTTGTTGCGAGTTAACCCGGGTTTTGCCACAGTCTGTGAAGCCTGACCGGCCTTTGACCACGACCTTTTTCGCACGTTCTTGTCGTACGTGATCCACTTTTCATCACCAGTTATCAGCTTCTTCAAAAATGGTTCGGTTTCATTACGTCGTAATAAAGAATCACAAATGAGTACACGGTTCATTAGGTTTCTTTCAGTGAGCTCGTGAGGTACCCAAATATCGAGCTTTTTTGTGTACCCAGTTTTTTTCAAATGCGCCAAAACTGTTTTGTGGTCAATTCCCAGTTCTTCAGCTACGTCGTAACTACTAATATGCCGATCTTGCTCCACTTTTTCAAAAATGGCATCCATTTTATCCGTAATAGGGCGACCAGAGCGACGTGCATCTTTGACATCAAAATTTCCGGATTGAAAACGCTTAAACCAAATTTGTGCTACTCTCACAGACACTGCACTAGGTCCATAAACATCGCAAATTTTTTTCGCGGCTTGCGTTGCATTTTTACCTTTTTTGTAGTAAAATTTTAAAATGTATCGAATTTCTTCATTAGATTCACTCATCTTGACAGTACGAAAAACAAATAAAAATCACACATTTTCCTAATTTGAATTTGGAATTATGTTCTTTAAAATTTAAACTTTCAATGATACCAAAACCAGCCAGATACACATAGTATAGCCAAAGAGATTTTATTACAAGTTCATACATACTATAATGCGAAAAGACTTTTTCCCCAACCAATAATAAAACAAATAAATAATATAATAATAAGGCTAAATAAAAATTCCGTGCATCATAATTCATAAGTTGCGCATAAAAACTGCAGGAGCGATAATATATAGCTTTAACAGCTATATGTAAACTAGCACGCCCTTTATGCCTGGAGGCTTTCATTCAGGTATAAAGTTTTTATTTTCGCTTGAGTATCGATTTCGATGTTTTTTATTGGCGTGTGCTAGCTGACATAGCAAATAATTTAATTTATTGTTTTGTGTTGCGTTATGTAAACTATTTTGCGTAAGTACTATTGTATAAAATCAAGTTTTTCTAACTGAACAGACAGCTGTGCTGCTGGGGAGTTTGTTGCGCCCCTTCTTCTTCCCAGTTAAAGCACTAGGAAGTGGTGAAGGGCGGGCGTTTTTGGGGGACTGTTTTATGTAATTTTGACGTTCGGAAAGTTCTTGCAGCCTAGTTTAAAACGACTAAAATATATAGAAAACAAAATAATTTTCGGTTTCGGAGTTGGTTTTCGACACAGTTGTAGTGCAAACCATTGTTTTTGTAGGTAATTTAATTATGTTGTTTATGAAATTATTACTTTATAGTGTATATTAATTTTGTAAATATGGTTAATGTTTATTAAAATGGTTATATTAAATTAAAGATGTATTATTCTTTTAAAGTGCTGATATTTATTTCATAGCTGTTTTCATCAAATTTTAAGTGCTATTAAACACAATGACATCCCAAATACACACATCAACACGGTCTAGGGATATTTCATACTCAATTAAATAACTCGAAAAGTACTGGCCGCATTGTAATCTTTCATACACCGATTTGTTTGTAATTTATCTCAGACTAATTCCAAATTCAAATTTTTGAAAATTCTTTTGTTTCGGTGGCATAAAAATGTCTTGATGTGTAGGAGAGGGAATTTTCATTTGTGCGAAATTTAGAAAACAATACGAATTACGTTTAGTTACAGTTTTTTTTCATTTTTAAACGAAAGATAAAGTTAAAATTGAGGTATTGTAGCCATGCAACGCCAACATTTGACGAGGGCGGAGATGTTACGAGCTGTGGGAATGCTGGAAGCTGGGCCTGTTCAGCGTAATGTTGCTGAGGCCATAGGGACCCACCAAAATGTAATTTCAAGATTGTGGACACGCTATCGTGCCACAGGTGAAGTAGCGGAGAGGCACCGGGGGCCAAGTCGCATCACTACCCCCAGACAAGATCGATTTTTGCAAATTACTGCGCGAGCTCAACCAAATGCAACGGCGACTCAATTGGTCCAAAGGCTGCGAGTCGAACACCAAGTGCTTGTGAGTGACCAAACTGTAAGAAGGCGACTGCATGAAAGCAATCTACGCTCTCGTAGACCACTCCGGGTCCCACCTTTACGGAGAGGCAATCGTGGACGACGATTAGAATGGGTTCGGAACCACGTGGACTGGGGCCGTGAGCAATGGTCCAATGTGCTGTTCACGGATGAATCCAGGTTCGGCTTCCATCCAGATTCACGAAGGACGCGTGTTTGGCGAGTTCCTGGACGATGGAGCCGTCTTCAGAACCCTCAGGAAGTTCACCCATACCAAGGAGGAACAATTATGGTTTGGGCAGGAATTCGTCTTGGAGGACGGACGGATCTCGTTTGGGTGCGGGGCAATATGACGGCAGAACGATACGTCCAACAGGTGCTGGGGCCCGTAATCTTGCCCCACAGAACACAAATGGGGCAAGATTTCCTGCTCATGCACGACAATGCCCGGGCACACACGGCGAGAACGGTAGCAGCTTGGTTACATACACACAATGTTAGGGCCTTAGACTGGCCTGCTCAATCGCCAGATCTAAATCCCATTGAGCATGCGTGGGATATGCTGCAAAGAAGAGCTCTGAAGGAAGTTCCTGAAAATCTGGCTACAGAAGATCAACTTTTTGCGCACCTCAGAAGGACATGGGACAATATTCCGCAGCAAGACATTGACAACCTTGTTCTGAGCATGCCGAATCGTTGCCGATGTGTTATGAACATCATGGGCGCTTTCTCAGACTACTAACTTCAAGTTTATAAACACAAATTAAATGATTTTTCTATTTTTTTCAGTTTTTACTCATAAATTAAAAGTTAATTCATATACGGTTTCCGTCTATGCTTCATTTTTTTTCCATAAAATCCTGAAATTTTAATCGAAGTACCTTAACCATTATTAAAAACTGGTAGAATATTAAATAACGTATCTTTTAAATATATACATGTCATATAAATAATTAACACATTGATAGTAATTCGCTTTTTTAAAAATATCCCTAGACCGTGTTGATGTGTGTATAAGTGTGCCTTTTATCTAAATAGCAACAAAGTTGCAAGAAAAGTTAATAAAAGTTTAGTAACATATCTAACTGTAATTCCTCCATGCTTACTATAACACTTTTCCTTATTGTCACATACACATTACCGCCTCCAACTAATGCATCAGCTGCCATCTACTATACATCCACATCCATCCATATTGTGGACAGGCCACAGATGTTTGTTACTTTCGCTCGTCACTCTTTTTTATCGAAGCCTGGTTGCCATAGTTACCAGTCATCGCCTGCGTATGAGATGATACAGCATTTGTAACAACGAACTTGTTAGGATAAGAGATGTTAGTTGCGACTATGTTTTTCGAAAATTATGGTCTTGATTATGTCCATAATGGATTGTGTTTGTGTGTGTGTGTCATGATTGTGCTTATACTGGCTGACTTTAAATTCATAGACAATCCTTCAGAGGAAGTGCTCATGAAACTGAACTGTTAACATGGAAACAACTCCCTTTTTTTTTTTTTCTAACTGATCTGACAGCCGTGCTGCTGGGGAGTTTGTTGCGCCACTTCTTTTTCCCAGCTAAAGCACTAGGAAGTGGTGAAGGGTGGGCGTTTTGGGGGACTGTCTTATGTAATTTTGACGTTCGAAAAGTGCTGATTCTCAGCCTAGTTTGAATAAATGACTTTTGACTCCGAAATATCGAAAGAGTTGTGTGTTGTTTCTTACATGATACAAAATGAAAATGTATGAT
Source organism: Xanthia icteritia (assembly GCA_949128155.2). NCBI lineage: Eukaryota > Metazoa > Arthropoda > Insecta > Lepidoptera > Noctuidae > Xanthia > Xanthia icteritia. The sequence goes on along the minus strand of OX421942.2, from coordinate 3,700,861 downwards.
TTTTTTTCGTTATACTAGAGTTGGCGTCACAGTTAAAATTGTTCATAATATGAGTAGGTGCCTATTTTTACCCCAGAACGAATCCTATATCATTGATTTCCTCGTAATACTAGAACGTGGTAAAGTTGGATGGGCTAAAAAGCCTGAAGATCTAGCAGTCACTTGTTTTTTAGGAAAATTGTAGGCAGAGATGTTATGCCATATTCAGTCTATGCTCGATCCGCCATGTTATTTATACTTTGGGATGAGTCAGCACTTTTGAACTTTCAAACGTAGCCAGTCATTTGTTTTTCTCGACATGTGCTATGTGGAAATGCGTTTACACTTTTCACATACTTAAACGTTTCGTGAACGAATGTTTTCGAACTACCTACATTATATTTAACGCCCTTTTGCGGAGACGGTTCATTGACAGTTTAATTTCTTAAGACGTGTGTGTATTGTATATATTAATACTAATAACATGAATGCCAAAGTAACTGTCTGTCTGTCTGATACATATTATATAGATATTAGATAGATTCATTTATTTGCCTGAAATAGGTATGGTAATTTACAGATTTTATAACAAATACACAATAGTTCTTCATATTCCGCCAACTAAACTTGGCATGCAAATTTTGTGACATTAACAATGATTCTAATTTAACAAAATAATTAAATCCCAATGTCAAAATCAAAGAACTATTGTCAGATGTTTGACATGTGTGATTTTATGGCATCCTTGTTTAATCTCTATACTTTTGTGCAACTTTGAGCATGATTTGTATTAATAATCTGTAACAAAAGTGGTCAAAACCTACGTCACGTCGCAATCGATCTATTTTTGATATCGTGACAGCTCGGGATCCACTTGACAGCTATCAATACCAGATCTCGTGACAGCCGAGGGGCAAATGTCAACTAAAAATAATTCAATTACGAATTTTCAAAAAATCAAGTTACTTAATGATAACCAAAGAAATTAAATTACAAAATATGATTTCAATAGCTTAAAATAAAAATGTCAAATGTAATTTACATGCCCTGCAATCTTCCCATTTGTCCTAGAATTCATGTATGATGATGAAATATAAAAATCAATGCATACAAAGTTGTGGGCAAAAACTAGCTTGATATTTTTTCACATTAAATACACGATACTACTTGACAACTGTGCTTCCTTGTTTGCCAGGGCTGTTGATCACTTTTTGTGGCGCCATCTATCACTAATAATAAGTGATCGATGTAGGATGCAAAATAATACAATCAAATAACAGGGTGTAATTAAATTAGCTAGCGAAACCCCGCTAACGAAAAAATATTTGATGTTTTTTTTCTGGGGTCTGTGACCAGGACCACGGTTACTTGAAGTAGTTGAGAAAATCTGTTTCTTTTTTCGTTTTGTCATATTTAGATATCGATACCCGATACGTCTGTGAAGTTTACACAGAAACAAAACTGATTTTGAAACTAATATTTCAAGTCATACGATCGTTGACCCCAAAAAACCACAATGAATCTCATTTTTGATTTTATCGTATTAAGAAGTCGATACCAATCACGTCTCTGAGTTTCGCTAGCTAATTTATTTTGACCCTTAATACTTAGTACATAAAGCACTCAAGTAATCGAGGTATTCTCAGAATATCCCTATGATGTGTGTTCAATGTTCATAGATCAAACGGATCTAGCAAATACATTGCCCGGGCAATACATTGTTTTGTGCCCCTGAGCAATATACCAACAGACCACATTCTCATCCGATAGATAATATTCTAAGATACTGTTATTAGCGCTGTTATTTACACTTCTACAGTCAATCAATGAGTAAAGCCCGGTACATGCGTAACACACTTACAATGACAATGCCTTTTGTTTTGAAAGTCTAACAACATACATTCCGTTATTTACGTTGTTGAGCAGACGATTTTTTCAAATATGAAGCGATTCCAAGCTATTTCCTTCAAAATCTTTCGGATTGTGAATGAAAGCGTGTTACGCGCTTAGGTTGCTGATTTACACTGTGTGGTTTAATTGTCTGTGCCATACCATTAGTTGAAGCAACAATAAAAGTTGCATCGTGTAAACAATGTTCAGTTTAGTTAGACGATGCAAGTCATTTGTTGCTTCATTTTTATTGTATGCCACAGCCTATAACCTTGCATCGTGTAAATGGGGCTTTAGGTATGAAGGCCAGAAACATAATTTGTTTCTCACAAAGAAATCTAATAGGTAAGGACAGTTCAATGACTATAGTCACTCTGTCGTTGGCTGTACCTACACAGATTTCTAGAATTTTCAGTGCTAAGGTCTAAACTAAACTTAACAAATATTATAAAGAGGTAGAATTATTTGTGTGTTTGTAAGACGTAATCTCTGGAAGTACTGAGGCCCTAGTGTGAGTTTCTTTTAACCATCTCGGCTTAACGTATCGACCGCGTTCGGCGCTCCGATTGGCAGCCGGCCGTCCTGCACCAGTAAAGGGCCAATCGGACCGCCGAACGCGGACGATACGTAAAGTCGAGATGGTTTAAATAAACTCACACTAGGGCTTCTGATCCCATTACCAAAAGAATTTGACTAATTGAAAGACACACTATTGCGAGTACCACAGGCTGTGTTTTAAAGTACAAGTGATTTCCATGCGGACGAAAGTCGCGGGCAGAAGCTACTAATATTCCACACATAACATAACATCACGTCTTGTGTTCCTGAAGGGTTGGGCAGAGATTTAACTATAGTACACCCATATTTCGCCAGTTCAGAGCTGATTACCATCAACCGGGGAGAAATCCAGACGCCAAGCTGCTACTAAGAAATTCCAGAGAGACAAACCCAATAACACTTTGCCCGACCTGGCAATTGAACCCAGGACCTCATGCTCAGCAGTACCTAGAGCTTACGACCACTACACCAGTTATATTAGAAAAGGTTTGATTGTTATTATGACGTAACCCAATTACAAAAGTTTCTTAAGTTCTTATATAAGTCGCGACAGAAGCGAGTAGCTAATATTTCCTCATTCTTAGGTTTCTTCACGAACTTAGGAGTGAAAGAACAACACTTAATTGTACAATTCGATTGTCTGGTACAAGTTATAGGTTGGTTGCGAGAAATGTCATTTTAATTGAGACCAAAACTTACATTATTCACATTCTTCTACTTAACGTTAAACATTCGTTAAGTGGTAAACAGTGCAGATAATATGGATTCAAAATCAGTAAATTGCAACATTATAATTCTCATAATACATTATCAATCAGCATCTATTCATGATATCGTAGCAGTTATATTCGTGTTGTCTAAGAATTGGATATAGCTAAATACGCAAAAAACTGAATCAATTTGTAGGGTTCCGTAAAAAATACCTAATGCAACTTCACGGGAATCGCCGATTCGAGGGCTTGCGCAGAGTTCTTCACGGATGGTTCCAAAACAGGTAGTGAAGCAGATGCTGGAATTTTCTAGGAAGATTTCAACATACACATAGCCCCACCATTGGGGATTCATACAGACTCTAGCCCATTTAGCGCCTGGACTCAATACCCTGGCCCATTTAGTCAGTGATGGACTAAGCCTGTCGGGGGCCCGGGGCGGGAAAAACTAAATGGGGTCATCGGAGGGGAACGCCTAATTATACATATAATAAAGTTAGGTTTTGTTTTTCTATTGATACAGAAATAAGAAATACTTTGTCGAAAACTGTAAACCTAGAGCATTAGACGACTAAAGGATGATAGAGCGAGCGCAGCGAGCTCGAAAATGTTTGCACCCCGCATAGTTTAAACTTTCTTTTGAACATTTATACAGAAATAGGAATTACTTTGTCAACCTATACAGAAAAGTTAGAAAATGTAAGATACAAGAGAGGACCCGAGATAGTGACGCGTAGTGTTCCACGCGCGCCTCTCTATGACGTAAGGGGGGAGTTATACCCCCCCCCCCCCTAACTCGAGGTGGCTTGCAGTGGCGGGCCGGCTCTAGCCGGGGATCGCGGAAGTCGCATTAGATCCCGTAATCCCCGGTGCAAGTGTGAGACGGAACACCGGGGTGGTTTTAGTCAGTAAGAGTCTGACAGACCCCTCCACCCATCCATGAGTATTTCCCTCCGTAAGCGAAAAAAAAGGGTGAATGCAGGCAGGCTAAGGAAGGAGTACCTACAATTAATGGCCGCCTTACGAAACAGGTTCTTCGACTAATTAAACAACAGCTGCGTACAGTTACAGCAGCTATAACTGGCCACGGGTCATTTAACACACATAGGGCAAAGTACTTCGGTAACCTAGGTACCCGCCGTGAGATTGTCAGTAACACCGAGGCGTTGCTGGCCTTCCTTGAGGAGCTGGAGTGGATCAACTAATCGATTTTCCTACCCAAAGTACGCAAAATACTCGCATTACCGTGGAGTTACTGACAACAGCCCATATTCCGTAGACAAAGTGCAAAACGGAAACCTTAAAAAAAAATTAAGCATTACGAACCAAGAAAATTTTTTAATTACCTCGCCAATGAAAAATACTTGAGTCGTTGGGTCACTAACATTATTTATCTTCTCTATCAACATTCGCCCATCCCTTTTCCCTTGCTCTAGTTACTCAAGTTTTCTCTGACTGTTCCTAGCGCTATAGAATACAACTTACCAACACATCGTTCTAACATTACTGAACAAGTTGCTTCCGATGCTTTACTGGCTGCGTCACTAATAAATTTGTCGTTTCAGATGGCCATTTAACAGCAGGAGCCTTGTATTTCAAACTTCGGTACGTCGTGGTTTTACTTTCTGTACTTCAAGTGATTAAGACTTGGAAGTTAAGGTAGCATTCCGTACACGACTGCAGGCGACAGCCAAAGGCGACGTGTCGCTGCAGTCATGATTCCGAACCCGACCGCAGGCGGCAGCAGCCCGATTCCAGTCGGTAGATAGAAGAACGTGTTATCGCTCGAGCGTTGGCGGCACTATCTCCCTATATAAAATGTACTCTGTGCGGCACTACTGGTCTGCGGTCGGGCTGCACATGTCTCCTGTCACTCGCCCTTAGCTGCCAATGACGTGTCGCTAGCTACGGAAGGTATTTCATAGAAATTCATAGAAACCAGTCGCAGTGACACGTCGCCTGCAGTTGCTCCCTGCGGTTGGGTACGGAATGGTACCTTTACATGTAAATTAGGTGCACGTTGACGTGAAGATGGATTTGAAGTAATTTTAGCATCTTTTATAGCACCTAAGGGCTTTTCCATAATCATTATTAAAAGCGAGATAACTATTCCCAATATTGAAGAGAAATAAACAAACAACTTTGATATTTCAACATACACTGCTGGGCATATACTTCTCTTTGCTGTAATGAAAACCTAAACAGACTTTATCTTAGTTAAATAACTCGTACTGCGCACAAAATTAAGACCACCAGCTTGTCCAGGTAAATAAAAATGTCAGCTCTGGATTTTTATGAGCTTATAACCAGTGGTCGTAATTCAAGACAAAATTGTGTATAATTAGCGGACCAACTAGCAGGCTTAATTGCAGGAGGGAAATATGCTAAGACAAGTAGCCTTGCCGTCAACGTTATTACGGCACTTATTCTAAGGAACGATCCAACACGGTATATAAAAAAAACAACCGACTTTCAAAAAAACACTACAAAATGAAAAATTACTTTAATTTCGGAAATTGGTGTCTTTGGTTTTGAATTTTCGTTTTTTGCCACCGACTTCCGAAATTAAATTATTTTTAAATTTTTTGTGTCTTTTTTGGAAGTCGGTTGTTTTTTTGTAAAAGTTTTTTTTTTTTACCTTTTTAGTTGTCTACCCCACAAAACTTCGAATACCACTACCTGCTATGTAAATAGCAGTGACAGGAACTTATCATAAAGCATCATCCTTATAGACTAAGTTGGAAAAATACGTATTATTGAAGCTAACTCAAAAACTACCCAAGCAAAGTTAATAAAATTTATATGGGACCACCTCTGAAGTATGACCTACCAAACAAAAAATAATCATCAAAATCCATTCATAATTGGCGGAGAAATCGCGTCACAAATACATAAAAAAATATAGTCGAATTGAGAACTTCCTCCTTTTTGAAGTCGATTAAAAAGACGAGCGACCCACGCTTGCTATCGCACGGGTTTTACGATATGACAAAACATCGAGATTTCTTCAATATAATAATATATAAGTTTAATATCAATGTATTGTACACATAAAACTTCAAAAATATATTCTCTAAATTATGGTGAAAATCGCATCAAAATCCGTGGCGTAATTTAGAAGAAAAACACGGTCACACAGACAGTCACGAAAACCGACTTTCATTTATCATATGTAGAGATTACGAATTCCTTTTACATTCATATTGAATTTCAATGAAGATGTCTTATTTCCGTGTTGGGGAAGTGAGTTCTATTTTGGTGTTTTTCTTTGAAAAGATTTTTATAAATGATCTGCTTTCAAAGGATCGTCCTTAAATAAGATGTTTGATTTTTCGAGGTCGAGCTGTGTACTTTTATGGAATGTTTTTCTTTACGGTGGAGTTTCTTGCCCATTCTTCTCCATACGAAAACTACCTTTTGGAAGGGGCAACTAGAATCAATTATTATTTTTCTGTAAAAGTTGACGTTCAAAAGTGCCTTTTTTGTGCCTAATTGAAATAAATTATTTGACTTTGACTTTGACTTTTCAGGGGTTGCTTTTTGTGCTCTTGCTTTCAATGTTTACCACTTCCAAGTTCTGTCAAGCCTGCCAGCTATCTAATTACGCAACACATTTTCGTAAACGATTACGACAAATTTGTTTCAATTTGACAGTTCAACAACATTCATTGCGTTATTTACGTTGTTGAGAAGATTTTTTTTCGAAAATATGAGTATGGATTAGCAATTTATTTGAAAACGATTCAAATTCCGATTGATCGTGTATTACGTAATTAGGGTACTGGTAATCAATGAATAAGTCAAAAACTTAAATAGAACAGACAGTTCACTCATCCTCTATAGAAAAGGGAGGATCATCCGACCTGACGGGTGTTGTGTCTAGTGGGCTACTGCCCAACGATTGATGTCGGGACGTTGTATAGATTTCAGTCGCGCGGTAAACTCTACTTGCGCGATGCAGTATTTTGCGTGACGTCAGTGTGATGCTCAGTTCACACGTGACATTGTAGATCCTGCCACAGAACGCTTACATTGATGTCCCGCTTAATTTAGACAAGAAAATAGGTACCGTAGACAAACTAAACCAGCGGCACTGTATTCTGGTGTCTGTGACAGGTTACAACTTACAAAAATATAGAAGATATGTGCCTAATAAGATTTCCGATCGGAAAATGGAAAACTGCCATACAAACATTCATGCCTATTGAAACTCCTTTATGGGGATTAACTTTAAAAAAAAATCCTTTCTTAGTGCTGATCTTCGAGTAACTCCTCTTGTGCAAATTTTAAGGCTTCTAGGCCCAGAGGCTTAGGCCAACTGCCTCGTTGGTCTAGTGGTCGCAAGCGATACTACTGAGTATGCGGTCCTGGGTCTGGGAATCGAACCCAGGACCGCATGCTCAGCAGTAGGCCAAGAATTAATCAAACACAGGGACAATGTAAACATGAAAGAACAGATTGCTGAGTTTTTCAGAAGGTGCCAATCATTTTTAATTGAGTTGAGCACGCAATTGAAATCACGTTTGCCTTTTGAAAATCCAGTTTTTCGAGAACTGAAATTTCTTGACCCACACACTGACGTGCATAAAGAATTTCGCAGTTTACGAAATGTGATAGAAACTTTCCCATGCGAAGTACAGCCAAAACAAATGCAGTTAATTGACGAGGAATATAGAACCCTAAAGTTTGATCGCGAAGTAAGTGATTTGTTACAATCTTCCAGCACTGGCTCACCCATGTCGTGTGAACAATTTTGGGTGGAAGTTGGGAAAATTTCTAACAGTGATGGTATGTTAAAATACAAAAGTATAACTAGTTTTAGTAAATCTCTTCTATGTATACCGGTGTCGAATGCTGCATGCGAGCGCATATTTTCACAGATAAATTTAATAAAAACGGACCAAAGAAACAGGTTTATAAACAAAAATGTGTCAGCTATTTTAAAAACAAAGCAAGGTGTTAAGGATGAAGGAGGTTGTGTAAATTTTAATCCTTCGAAAAGGATGTTAAAATATAACTCTAACATTTATTGTGTCGGGTAAAAATTAAGAAGAATAAAGAAAAATAAAGAAATTTCTAATGGAAAAACCCAATAACACTTATTGGGTTTTTCCATTAGAAATTTCTCAGTAGTAGCTTGGAGTCGGCATTTGTGCCCGGTTGATGGCAGTAGGCTGGCCCCCTATTACATGGTACTTAAACGTAACTGGCGAAATGTGAGTGTACTATAGGTACACCTCTGCCTCACCCTTTGGGGTTTACAGGCGTGATGTTATGATATGTTAACTATTAGTTCCAACAGTACTTCATTACTGCAGCCTGTACAACAATGTAGTATGGCATCTGTTTCCTCACATTTAAGACGCAGATATATGCCAGTGACCTTGAGTGGTTAGCTTGCGTGTTCTGTACTGGGCTCACGCAACGCGTCGTACGTCCAGCCAGTAATAGGACTCGCCCATCAAGGAGCGCTGTCCCAAAATAGGCCCATTATTAATTTATACATAAAACAAAAGTTATTTTAATAAAAAAAAAACGTATATTAAAAGATCAATACTTAAATTAGCTTTAAAATGGTGAAAGTTTCAGAAAAATACTCTTGATAGATTTCGCGTCATTCTCATTTTTTTTTCTTTTTTTTCACTATGTTATATAAACATAATCTTAAATATTTATATTAAGAAAATTATCTAATTAACATATATTTTCTCCAAATCATTAACACTACTCGTTTAGACGTGATCTTCAGTATAAAATCATTAAAAGTCGGTTATCGTCGCCTTAACAGTCAAACATCATCACATATGGAATAAGGAAAATATATATTAATATAAATATAATAATCTTGGAATATAATATTTATCGTGGCTAAGTAATAACAGCCGCAGGGGTCGATCCATCAGGTTATGCTACGCTTGCCGGGGTTGGTCTGTGGATGGTTGACCATCTTTACATACCGAGACTCCTCCGTGCCTCGGAAAGCACGTTGAGCCGTTGGTCCCGGCTGTCATTCGTGGATCTTTGACAGTCGTTACGGGTCGTCAGAAGCCCGAAAGCCTGATAACCAGTCTTACCAAGGGTTATTGTATTACCCAGTTACTGGGTTATGGAGGACAGATAGAGTATTTTACACTAGTATTACTGGTATCCAGCTGTATCCGGATAGACTGGAAGCCGACCCCAACATAGTTGGGAAAACGCTTGGTAGATTGATTGATATTTATACTCATATATACGGAAATTCATGAAATCGAGCAAATGTCACAAACGATCATACAGTGCCGCCATAGTAATTTTGACAATAATAATAATTTACAGTCATGCAAAATAAATAAACGCACGTTTACTTCGTTTCCATATCGTACAAATTTCGTTTCTCAAACTCTCATCGTACAATTATACGAGATTAGCCCCATCAGATATAAGGATTACTACAGCAATTACTGTGAGTTAAGGATAAACTCACGAACGGTGTTAACTACCACTATTAAGTTTTTAGTAAGCTGCATAGTTTGCTTCAAGTGGTGTCATAGTCATTATCATATTATCTGTAGTTTTCAAGTGTTTCATGCTTTTTTATCTTTAGCTTTAAGTGGATTTAGTAAAAGTGTGTATAATGTTTGTAAATGACGTAGATTTGTACGTGAACGTACTTTTGTGAACAAAAAAATACAAAATGTCTGCAATCCTGTTACATCCAGCTAAATAGAACTAAGTCATGCTAATTATTATTTCTCCAAGTCTGTCACCCCCAAAGGTCAAATCATTTATTTCTAATAGTTAGTAGTTACTGTCTATACCTGCAATTTAAAAAGGAATTGTACACCTCTCTTTCTTTTAGTTAACATGAGGATTACTTCGGATTACTTTGTGCCCGGTTGATGGCAATAAGCTCGCCACCTGGGACTTTTACATAACTGGCGAGATGTGGTCGTACTATAGGTACACTTCTGCCTAGCCCTTCGGAAAAATACAGACCTCTTCTTTCTTTTCGTGTAGTCAGTGACAAACCTGGTGTCAGAGTTTTAAAGCCGCCCACGGGCCTCTGACTTGGCTTCACATGCTGTCAAGAAATATCTCTCAGGAATGCCGGTTTCCTCACGATGTTTTCATTCACCGTTTTTAAAGCAAGTGATAATTATACAATACGCACATTTATCCGCAAAGTCAGAGGTGCGTGCCTTAAGTTCGAAGTCGAGCCCTATGACTTGGCAGTCCGACGGTCACACCACTAGGCTATTACCACTACAAGCGTAATGTTACGTTATGTTAAAATAACTTCACGTGTAACATTTATTTTTCAATCATCGCCAATAGCAATTAGAGAAACTCAGTGCAAAACTCTATCAACAGGTAAACCCACTTATTGGCCTACTGATCAAAACAAGATTCCAGATCTTATAGACTTTTTTATATATAGAAATATATCACCAAATCTTCTCCGCATTGAAGAAGGTTATGATATGAGCTCAGACCACTCACCTATAGTACTAACTCTAAGTGAAACTTTAATACCGAAAGAAAACTACCCCACATTAGTAAATAAGAACACTGATTGGGAGAGCTTTAAATTAGACTTGGACTCTGTAATAGACCTAAAAGTCCCACTAAAAAATCCGGAAGACTTAGATCGGGATATTCGTCAGTTTATTACACAAATACAACAATGCGCTTGGAAAAACACGCCTACAGTCAAGACAAAAAACAGAGTTACCTACTATCCAGCATACATTACAAAACTCATAGCCGAAAAGAGGCAAAAGAGACGAGTATGGCAACATACAAGATTTCCAGAAGATAAAAGGATTCTGAACAACCTTACAAAACAACTAAGAAGGGCAATTCAGAAGTTCAAAGACGAAGCAATGAACAATTATCTAAGCCAACTAACTAGCGACCGCACGACAGATTATTCCCTGTGGAAATCGACAAAAAATTTAAAAAAGCCTATTATGCATATCCCACCTATCAAAGATACAAACGGGAGGTGGGCAATAAGCAACGAGCAAAAAGCTATTAGGTTTGCACAACATCTGGAGCTAATTTTTAAGCCTAATGAAGATGATGAAGGCTGTACCTTGCCGGATGAAACATCAAATAATGATGAACTAAAAATAAAATTCGTAACACCCAGAGAAGTGTTCAACGAAATTAAGCGTTTTAGTCTAAAGAAATCACCTGGCTACGATCTCATTACTGGAAAACTTCTTAAAAACCTCCCCCGTAAAGCCATAGTTAAACTTACCACTCTGGTCAATGCTACGTTTAGGCTTACATATGTACCTGATCTGTGGAAAATTGCCGAAGTTATAATGATACCAAAGCCTGGTAAACCACCTCACGAAACAACATCATACAGGCCGATCTCTTTGCTGCCAATCATGTCAAAATTATTTGAAAAGCTTCTCTTGAAACGGTTAAAACCCATCATAGAAGAAAGAAATTTAATCCCTGACTACCAATTTGGATTTAGGGAAAAACATTCGACAATAGACCAAGTACACAGGATTACCAACGTTATTGAAAAGGCATTAGAAGAAAACAAAGTTTGCACAACAATCTTCTTGGACGTAGCGCAAGCATTCGATAAGGTGTGGCATGACGGGCTCATTAACAAACTGAGAAATATGCTCCCAAAACAATTTGCTGACATCTTAGAGTCTTACCTATCACAGCGCATGTTTAGAGTAAGACAAGATGATGCATACTCAGAACTCAAACCGATAAAAGCTGGAGTACCGCAAGGAAGTGTCCTAGGTCCCATTTTGTACTTATTGTACACTTGCGATATTCCTGAGCTAGAAAACAACACCATTGCGACATTTGCGGATGACACAGCTATAATGGCCACAGGTGTCACTCAAGAAGAAGCAGTGGAAAAAGTTCAAACAGCCGTCAATACCATCTTTGACTGGACAAAGAAATGGCGTGTGAAACTCAATGAAACGAAATCCGTCCACATAGACTTCACAAATAAAAAGCCAAATTATCATCCGGTACACATAAACGGCCACGTCATACCGTACGAAAATACAGCCAAATACCTAGGCATGACATTGGACACAAAGCTTCGCTGGAAAGCTCATGTCAAAAAGAAACGCGACGAGCTAGAGCTTCGCTACAAGACGATGTACTGGCTAATAGGAAAACACTCTTCACTGTCAGTACACAACAAAATACTTTTGTACAAACAAGTCCTCATGCCTGTATGGACTTATGGTATCCAGCTTTGGGGCTGTACCAAACAAAGTAATATTAAAATCATACAACGTTTTCAAAACAAAGTACTCAGAGGAATCGTCAATGCGCCCTGGTACATTCGAAATGACGACCTTCATCGGGACCTGAAAGTAGACCTCGTCATGAACATTATTAAAAAACATGCAGAAGCTCACGAACGAAGGCTTCATCATCATGTGAACGTCGAGGCTATCCAGCTCCTCGACAACACGGACATAGTGAGAAGACTAAAAAGGACAAAACCTTTTGAGTTAATTTAGTGAAGTGTCAGTGTAGTGTAGTAAAGTGAGTGCTGCCCATAAAGAACACAAGAACAAAGTGTCTTCCCCTTAATAGAGACAATAAGAAAAGTGTTAATGGACACATTCTTAGGCTTACTCTACCTAGTAAATTAAGTTAGAACTGTACTACTCATTAGCTTTAGTAAGCAAGCTAGATCGTAGTTATTTATGATGTTACCTTATTGGGTCCATCATACAAAAAAAAAAAAAAAAAAAAAAAAAATCATCGCCGTACGACATAAGTAACAAAATGACGAGTAAGTTCACAAGTAAATAAAGTGCGCGATGTATCCAAAACTTCAGAAGTAAAGTGGCTAATTAACTTCGCTCCCAAAGCACCGAGACGTGAAAAGGGTAATTAATTAGAGTCCGAATATAGTGAAATTGTGTTAAAAATTTCCGTCGTATGTGTATTTACTTATTTGGATGATCATTTATTGAGTCTGGTAAATTGGGGAAAAAATTATGCTTATTAGACTGAAAAGTTTAGCTGATCACAATTATTAAATTTTATTTATTCAGTATAGTACACAAACGTTAATAAAATTGCCGTAGCCGTAGGGTCCGAGTGCTCATGGTTTGTTGAACCAAACTCAAAACTCAAACTCAAATCATTTATTTCAATTAAATCATTTACAGGCACTTTTGAACTGTCAAGAAGTCGGTCAGTCAGAAATATGAAGCTAGTTGCCCGTTCCAAAGCGTAGTAGGTACCTATGGAGAAGAACGGGCAAGAAACTCCACGGACACTCTTTTTAATCAAAAATTTGATACAAAATATTGGTTACATCATTCATGTTGAAATTATGCATGTGAGAACAATGTAGAAAGACGTGCACGTTTGTAAAAGCGTCCGTAATAAAAAGAAATAACCATTCAAAAATTTAAAATAAGCCATGGCAGCTAAGAGATGACCAATCATGGATCAGCACCATTCAGCTCAACCATTTTGAAGGGAGCTAAACCCAAATCTCCAAACAGCTGGTTGACACTTCCCGGGACCTAAGGGCTGGCAAAAGCCAACCTTGGCCAAAGGCAAAGCATTGCCATACAACGATAAAAAAAATCCGAACCTAAGAGTGTTGACATCGGAAGGTCTGTCGAAATAGGTTATATCTTCCACTCGCTACAAACTATAGAAAATGTATAGTAAGTTAGTTTTCCATGGACAGGTTACCGATGTTCCAGTTCTCGTGTTTCTCTTGGAACACCGGGAATTGCGGTGTCAATCTGTCTCGGCTACGTCCAGTCTTTAAACCGGTTAAATCCGGATAGATAACTGGTTTGGGCCATCGTCTTGTTGAAAGCGGCGCGGATTTTCAAAGGGCGTTTTCGGGATATAAAGTCACTGCTATAAGGAGCTTCTGTAAACATAAACAAGATGGCGGCGTTAGTTCGTTTGGACACTTGCCAATGCCAATAGATTCTTGATACATACAGGTATAATGTGCGTTACTGGGCGGTAATATAACACGTTGAACATATGAAAGAGAAATTAAGAAAGAAAAATAAAGAAAAGAAAGAAAAAGTATTTTAGTAGGTATTTTGTATTTTTTTATTTTATTAAACAGGCAGGTACAAGTGACAAAGATGAACATTTTCTAAAATAAATGGGTCATGTTTACAGGCAGGTGGGTACTATAAACGTGGTGCCAAAGAAAGAAGAATGGTAGGTGTAGTTCTTCCATAGCTGTGTCTTTTCCAAGAAATTTAACTGTCTTTGTGAGCAGCGTTATTGTTTTCTTTCAAAGGAATAACATTGTTTTTCTTGGATAACAGCAGAGGTAGTGCACTGATGAGTTCTAGGAAGTGAACTCATGGCACATTACTCATTTACCAGGAAACAGAAGGTGGTTTTTTTCACGGCGCTTTTTTAGTACTTTTTCTTATTGTTCGTTTCTATTTGCTAAGTTCCTATTTCAAACTCATGCGATGTATTGGTTCAGTGCAGCAGTGTATGCAGAACTGTATGAATTATAATCTACTAGCTTCTACCCGCAACTACATCTACGTTTACCGGGATAAAAGTCCTATGTCCTAACCCAGCTCATGGTCTACCCATATGCCAAGTTTCATCCAAATCCGTTCAGCCGTTTTAGCGTGAAAGCATAACAAACAAACAAACTCACTTTCGCCTTTATAATATTAGTTAGGAGGATAAATTTGTATAAAACAAAGTCTATTGTCGTGTCTGTTTGTGTGACCACGTTGTTCTTCTAAACTTCGCAACAAATCATCGGAAACCATCATTTAGAGAATTTATTCCGAAAGGTTTATGTGTATAATACATTTATATTTAACTTAGGAACATATAATAAAGAAAACTCTGTGGCGGCATCTACATCACCACATGCGAACTATGCATCAAAGACCAGACGTCACACAAAATCCTGCATCGCGCAATTAGAGTTTACTGCGCGGTCGACATATTATATAAGACTATCCAACATCAACCATTGGGCAGTTGCCCGCCAGACACGACAGCCGTCTGGTCGGAGGATCCTCCCTTTTCTATAGAGAATGAGTGAACTTTACACCCTGTTCCTAATGCCTTTAAAACTCGATATTTTGTCAATCCTTTAAAATTGCGCGAATCAGGGGCGAGTAGCTAGTATTCTCGTATAATTATGCAAAATCTTTTGAGAATAAACGTGCGAGAGAAATCATACAATATCGCATTTGAGATCCGCTCTGTTTCCTAGATGACCAACGCCTTACCCGCCCCAATTCTGGACTACTGCACTTTCATATATTACAACTGTTATAGTCTTCGATTGCCAAATCACATGGTTTCTGAACCAACCTAGACTATTACGGAATAGTCTAGGTTAGTTTAGGAATCATTTGATACAGGCTGAGCTTTTGAGAGACTTTAGGGCTAACTTCAAAACATATTAAAATTATAGAAATGTGGTCCAAGGAGTCGTGAGCTCGGTGTTAAAATAAAAATAAAGATGGGAAAATTAAAAATAATTGAAGTCCCGTTATCTTAAACTCATCCTCTACCTCCTGTACAGTTATATTTAACTACCTTCCGCTAGCGGCTTCGCCCGCGTGATATCTTTATAAATTACTAGCTGCGCCCCGCGTTTTCACCCTCATGAGTCTCGATCCCGTGGGAATATTGGGATAAAAAGTATCTTAGGTCGTAGTAAGTATCCCAGTATACTCATGTGCAAAATTTCATCCAAATCCGTACAGTCGTTTTAGGGGTGCACCAAGACGTGACGCAAAGCGACGTAGCGCGCACTTTTTAAGATAGTGATACAAAATATAACTTTATTTACTACTCAAAAAGATACACATTTAATTGAGTTGCCACGCTGCGCCTCGAGATGCGACGCATCAAGAATCAGCGAGGCGTGAGTGAGGCTGCCAGCGAATTCAAGATGCGCCTCGCGACGTCGCGCTGCGTCTCGTGGCGCCGCGCTGCGCAGCGCGAAACCAATGGCCTCTTCTAGCATTGTCGCGTCGCGTCACATCTCGGTGTGAACTGACCCTTTAGCTTGAAAGCGTAACAAACAAATAAACTCACTTTTACATTTATAATATTATATATATCCCATTAAAATAGATGGAAAAACTTTTAGAAATCATGTAGACCACCAAAATAAGGACAATGGTAAAAATATAATAAAAAACGCATTAGATACTTACAAGAAAAATAAATCAGTTAACGAAAACACACTAAAAATGTTGGTTACCCAATGCCATTTATTATTTTAGGTCAAAATAAAACCACCTTAATCAGTGTTTTTTTTTGCTTGGATATCTTTGGTTACACGTACTGAACGCTGAGTTAAAATTTGTCCATCTATTTTAATGGGACCTTGTGTTAATATAGTAAGGATAGTTAGGTTAGCTTATGTTAATCAATAATAATATAGCATTCTACTGGCCAAAGAATTGTTAAAATAGGGACCTATTTTAACAATTCTTTAGTAGTAGTTTTTGAGTTTATTCTTCACAAACAAAAATACAAATCTTTTCTCATATTAGTGTAGACGTATCTTAGTAAGAAATACTGCCTTAATATTGTCCGTATAGTCCTGGATTTTTCTATTAAGGGAGACTGCGTTCAATAGCCTTTTATCCTATTAAAGTGCTGCCAAATATAATAGGCTAGAATTCAGTAGTTCCCAAAGTTGACTGGACCGCGACCCACCCAAAAAAAGCTTTCAAATTGGGGACTCACCTCTTGGCTGTCATAGAAAAATAAAAGAGGCATAACTACATAATTATATGAAGGACTGTGCAAATAAAAAAAAAACATTCAGTTACAATCGAATTTATTATTATGCATTTAATTAAATACAAGTGTGTTATTTCAATGAGAAAGATGTATTTGTTTCATATTTTTTGTCATTATAGCATCAACTTTAATTTTAGTTACTTTTAACCGCAATGAGTTTGATACGTCCAATTTATTTCGGTTTAGTTTTAACATTAATCATAGCTGAAAATATTTTTTTCAAGGCCTACCCAGCATTCCCTCGCGACCTTTAGTTTTGGAACCACTGGGCTAGATGCCAAGATATTTTTGATGTCTCCAGTTATATTTTTAATGGTGCAATTGTGAGGAATAAAAAGATAACAAGCTGGGTTCACATTACGGACGATATTACTTGTTTCTTGATTTTATAAAATTGTTTCTGAAAATTGTCTGAGATTACAAAAAAAATCTCTTGTATGAGAATGGAATGAAAGGTAGAAATTGTCGTTCCGTTTTTGTAGAAGCTTGTACGATTAACTTTCTGAAAAGTTTAGAAATTAATATACATAATACCACTCCTGTATTCCCTGGGAATGGAGGCAGCAAGCAATTTCGCCTGGTTAAAGTCCCATGTTGTAGTGGCCTATTGATATCGCAAATAAAACAAATTTCTAAACAAAACTGTGTATAAAACGATACCATTTCTATCGGTATGTTAACTATATTCACTGAATTAAATTGGTTTTCAGCAATCTGCCGCAACCTAAACAACTGAAACGAACACCTTACAGCAATGCCTGTGGCAATTAAGCAACAAAGCGCTAAACCTCTTACACTTCGAGCGAGAAAAGCGCTTTATTACTTAAAACATTCCTCCATACACCCAGTTTGCATAAACAGCATCTTAACACGATTGCAAGAATAGGTCCTCTACAAACTTACGCGCTGAATAAAGCACCGGGGGAGAAAGTCGTCAGCAGTCCGGACAAACTTGTGTAACGGCCTTAAGTGAAGTCGTGAAAGAAATCAAAGGTAGTAGAGATGCTCGCGACAACTATTTGCGAACTAAGAATGTTTGCAGCGCAGGCTAACTCGAGCAGCGAGCTTTAGGTGCAGTTGATTCTACTTTTTGATGTTTATTGGAAATGTTTGAGACGAAAGTTGGAGTTTGCAGGCATGGAACCAGTTGTGCAGATATTTATTAAGTGTCAACAGAATTTCAGAGTGCGAATTTCACTAATGAAACTGAACACGATCAGCACATCTAAACCACGTTCAAGAGCTGTCATCATTGTTGTGGAATATTGACACTGACAGCTATTGAACGCGGTTAGATGTGCTGTCAATTTCGCCCATAGTCAGGGAGCTCTATTGTTATTAGCAGGCTGGAAGACGCTGCTGGCTACCCTCTTGACGTCCCGCCATATCGCCCCACGTCCATAGTAAGAATTTATACTCAGACATTGCCTTTATTTGGCTGCAGGTTTCAGTAGTTAGCGTTACAACGTGCTGTTGGCATACATGGTGCACCTACGCGTATTACTATTAATTACATTTTAACTAAATATCAACTATTAAACGTTCCAATAATCAGTTTATCGGACATTACTACATCGCATTGATGTTATAAGCAGAAAGGGGCGGCCATTGCCTGGGTAAATTTTAAGTAATTTTATATCGATGGTACCAAGGCGCACTGCTATTTTGTTATAATTGTATACGTGGGACACACTGAAAGTGTGTCTGATAAAAAACTGAAGGAACCAATAAGTTACTAATTACCTTTACTGTTTTTCGAAATATGCTTCATTTCTTTCTAAGCAACGTCGCATTCGATGGTCTTCGGTCAAATTAGAGAAAGAAAGAAAGAAAAAGTATTTATTGAGACTCGCACAGGAAATCACAAATTAAACTAAAAACACAATAAACATAAAAAAAAGCAGGAAGTCCTGTACGAGGCCAAAATACTCTATCTCAACACGATGCTGAGACATTTAAAAAAAATAGGCGTGTGAAATACAATAAAAAGTAAAATATATGTAGTCCGCGTGTTTGCACCCGGTGTAACATCAGTTACTTGTCTATGCCTTTAGTGTCTGTGGTATTCTATAATAATAATAATAATAATAATACCATTTATTTCAGGCAACAGTGGCCCATAGAAAAATACCTTAACCTAAACATACATATTTGAATATAAACAAAAACTTGTGTTAATAAATAGGCTTAGACTATGTTAGTAGCACTTCATTTTGCACTATCTTGACTTTGTGCTGTCCTGTGGAACTTGTCCGCGGAAGCGACGGAACACCACATCCTGCGGCCAAAAGTCCTCTTCCATGACGAGAGGCAGATAACAGTTCGGTACTCGCACGACGAACGCCTTGAAGTTGACGTTCCGGTGCGATTCTAGTAACTGCACCCTCGGCATGTACCTCGTCTTTTGGCGCACGTACTCCACGATGTCCTCCGCCTTAGTGGTGTAGTGTAGGCGGGAGATGTACACCGGTGTGTTCGGCTTTGCGGCACGCAGGCTCACTTCGGAGTCCATAGGAGCTTTGCCGCAGCGGTTCTTGTTCGTTCGCGATCGGCGCTTCCTCCTTTGCACCGTCACGAAACCGTCATCAATATCAGCCTTATTCGGCGCCTTTTCTGGCATGGGCTTGATACTAGGAGCGCCAGGGGCACTCGCGGTAACGCTAGCAAAATTCCTTAGTAGGGGTTTCGCCAGGGCTGCAGTAACTGGCAGCGGGACGGGGCAAGGGGCGTGGGCGGCGCTGCGCGGAGGAGCCGCGATGACGTGCGTGGGACTTCGGTGTGCGCCGGCGGTGGCGGGGCGCTCTGCAAGCTCAGCAATCGACGGATGCGCTGGCGACGAAACTGCTGACGCGGAATTCGACGACGATATATCGAGGCCGGCTCCGCGACATGTGTTTACGTTTGACGCATCGACAGGTGACCTAATTACCGCCACGCTATTGCGCAAATCACTCACTTCTTTACGCAAATCAGTGACGGTGTTTTGGGATGCATCTAATTTCGTTAGCACATCCGCGAGGCGGGCCTTCAGAAAGACAATGTCCTTCAGAAGGCTCGTTACATCGACGTGGTCGAAGGTGACGGGAGGAAGCTTGTGTAGCTCCTTTGCCACAAACGTCGGCACGTCGTCAGGGTCGGTCTCCTTGAGCAGTGTGATTATATCCTGCAGGCTCCTCTTAGTCCCGTCACGCCGGCGGGACACCATCTGGTCGCGCTTGTTCAGCACACTGTACAACAACAGCTTGGCAGCAGCTATGTCGTCCTCGCTGAAGTTCGTTGCGCAGATCTGGACAGCGGACACCTCGTCCATCACATCCAGCTTCTGCTGCAGGAACGCCAACAGCTCATTCGCCACCAGTTCATTACTCATGGCGGGTAAATCACGAGCGACAGCTTGCGCCGCGCTAACCGAAATAAAGAATATGCAAACGCGTCCGCATTGGAACGCAGCACAAGCGAGACTGAGTCTATGGCATCGTTGTGACAAGTAAAGAGACGCAGACGCCGACACCGCCAAAAAACATTTATTTTATACATTACGGCTGTATATTGCTACAATAGTACAGTGAATAGTAAAATAAAAAGTGTTTTGTGGTATCTAGTACATAGCTTCCTGACGCTTAAATGCTCATGTAAGATTATTTGTACCTGACTCATACCAATGCCTAAACTTGCCCGAATCTGTTGGTAAGTCACTCGTTATCAGCCTCTATACATCATCACTGTGCATACCATGCACAGTAATGATGTTATCGTCAGTTGTCGCCGTTGGAGGACGTCCCTCACGCAGGTCATCAGTAAGATTCCTACGACCACGCTTAAATTCATTCAACCAGTTTACACAGTTTACACTGTTTACACAGTGGCACGGGGCTTCATCATGAAAGGCTAATCGAATTCTATCATAACTTTGTTGTTGACTAACGGCCGAACCCAATAACCTATCTATCATCAGTTTTGGCGTACTGGAGATAAAAAATCTATCTATCTAAACTTAACGTCCCAATAATCTGTCAGAGAATAAGGAATCTTACGGACTGTCATTCAATGACAGATAGAATTATACTCTCTACCATCAATAGCGATCTTTCTTTTACTGAAAATAGGTTATTGGGTTCGGCCGTAAGACTACAACAAAAATTGTAATAAATCATAGAGCGAAAATTTTCTCGCGTTAGTTTCATGTGATACACGCACTTTTAAAATTGCCGCCAATTTATAGGAATAAATGATAGATGAATTTAATATACATCATTAGGTTACCAAAGAGTTCTAAATTGGAAATTTAAATAAATTTTTCATTGGATTTGTTTTTAACTAGTCAGTTCTAAAAACTTTCAGTGTTACCCTTGCATAAAAATAAAATAAAGTTGAATAATTAAATGCCAACGGATTTTTCACGTTATTGGAATCTAACTAAAATAAAAGCTCTCATTTTAGTCATGAGTATACTATTAACCCGAAAATAGGAGGAAATCATACGTGTAATGTAATATAAATGTTTTAATTAGTTTTCATATCAAGCAAGAACGAACGCTTCTACCTTTATTTATATTAAAGTAACTAATTTAGGCATTCAAGGTTTATCAAGCCCTAGGAATGCTTTTATTATTGTAATTACCAAATACTTTGATGTTAGGAACACATAATCAAGGAATTTAAAATATTGTACCTATTGTTCAGGCCTTTAAGATGTTATAAATATGTATCAGGAACCTTTGATCAAATCTGGATGGAAAACCATAGAGGTATAATATACCGGGTCAAGTTAAATTATCTAGCGAAACTGTACGCACGTGATCGGTATCGATATCTAAACATGATATAACAAAAAGGAAATTAATTTGATGAGTTTTTTTTTGGAGTCAACGACCGGATTTAGTGATTTAGAGTGTAGTCGCTCAGTTTTTAAGTTTTGTTGCCCTGGCTGAAAGTCTTAATTTATTGAGGTACCCACAGGAAAGTCTGGTTAAGCAGCCGATAGCTTCGTAGGCTAACATGACAAAAAAAAAACTGACACGCTTGGTTTGTATGGACAGTACCATCTCTAGCAGCGGCCGCCGAGGCGTCTCCTTGCCTTGCAATATTTTTTTTTGTGACGTAGTGAGTGCTGACTGATGATAAACAAATGAACGACCTCAAAGTCTGCGGCTTTGGATGACGACTGCACAACTGGGCTACTGGTAGCCCTGGTAGGTCAGGTTGGGGAGCCAGTCCCGCTACCGCTATCTTACTGACTGATTCATATTTTGAGCATGGCATGGCTTCATAATTACATAAAACGAGATGGGTCGATACTGTGAGCGATAAATTGCGTCCTGCTTTCGTTATCTCTGAAAACGCA
This sequence comes from Xanthia icteritia, assembly GCA_949128155.2. NCBI lineage: Eukaryota > Metazoa > Arthropoda > Insecta > Lepidoptera > Noctuidae > Xanthia > Xanthia icteritia. Next base: position 3,678,607 of record OX421942.2, on the reverse strand, counting down.
GCCTGAGGGCACTTTTCATTTCGCAAATAAAATTTTAAATGCGTACAAGGCCTTTCTAGTGACAAATTATGTTTGTTTTACCAATGATATACGAGTACAAGTACCAACCTACGTAGTACGTAGCTGTTTAGGTACACATTAAAGCGTCAGCTGTTTATTATTACATGTCGTAAAAAATAATGGCGAGATGATAACGGCCATGGAGCTTATTAGAAATGGATAACTTGGATAAGTAAATTCATACTTCAATAGATCGTAAAAATATTTATTGTGTATTTGGATGTTTTATAACTGCATTATAAAACATCCAAAGTTCGTCATTGAGATGAATTTAAATTATTATTAATATCAGATAGTTCACTTATTAATGGTGTTCAAACTGATTATTGTTATCAAACTCACGACCCAGCGGGTCCTTCTTAGTGGCACACTTCTTAGTGGCGAAAGTAGACTCATCTTTCATGGGGTACTGTTTAAAATGTTACAATAAAATACCTCCCCACATACTACAACTAAATGAAACTAAATTTAAATCTTGTATAAAACGCACACTATGCTGCCAAGCATATTATAAGCTGGGGGATTATATCGGTGACAAAAATGCTTGGCTCAACGCTGGTCCAGCTCCACAAGGGCGCATAAACTAATTTAATTTTAGCATTCGAAAATATTGTCGGAGCTGCTGAAGATTGCATAAATTATCTTTGAATTGTATAACTTCAATCTCGTAGTATTGTATAATTGCATAGCACATGTGTGAGCACTGTCACCATGTACCTTCTATGAAGCTACCATTTATTGGGTACGTCTTTCACTGACTTGAATGTGCCCTGGCGGCTGAGAGTATGTCATGCTCACTTAAATGTCTCGCTGGTGGTGGCGTGTGTGTTGGATCATTAAGTTTCCTTCAAAATGGTTGAGCTAAACGGTGCTGATCCATGCGTCATGTTCGTGAACGGGCGCTGTCAGTAGGGACTGGTCATCTCTTAGCTGCCACGGCTTATTTAAATTTTTGAATTGTTTTTATCATTTTATAACGGACGCTTTTTACGTGCACGTCTTTCTACATTGGTCTCACATGTATAATTTCAACATGAATGATGTAACCAATATTTTGTAACAATATTATGATTTAAAAGAGTGTCCGTGGAGTTTCTTGCCCGTTCTTCTCTATAGGAACCCACGCTTTGGAATGGGCAACTAGCTTCATATTTCTGACTGACTGACCCCTTGACAATTCAAAAGTGCCTGTAAATGGTTTAATTGAAATAAATGCTTTGAGTTTGAGTTTGAGCACCATCGCAACAGGCCTAGACGGAGATGCCGCGGGATAAGCCTCCTTCAATAATAACTGGTCCTTAGGAGCTTTAAATAGAGAGAAAGAGTAGGAAGGTCTTTGCCCAGTGGGAGAAACTAATTATGTAAGGTGATATTCTCCTAACAGACAACCTATAAGGAGACTCGCTTTCAGCTGTGTAGCTTATTGAGCCTGAAATGCAATCTTAATTAACGGTAGAACTTATCGAAATATACTTCCAAATAATTTGCAATTGGTAATTTTATTTTAGAAAACTCTGAATTTTATTTCCTTTCTTGAATAAAAATGAAACTTTTCGTATAATTATGAAAAGTTTAATTTTTGATCAAGAGAGGGTTGTTACATAGGGGTTGAGGGTATTCACGTCTATAATTAATAGATATGACAGATAGATAATATGTATAATTATGTGTGTGTGCGTGCAACGCAAACGTATTCCAATTTCTCGATTGCACTTCGTAAACACTAAAAACTATTTATAGTGTAATCTCTATATTCTGTAATCTTTATAAGTCAAATTATTTTAATTTATTGTTGACATAATCTACTCATTACAATGTTTTTTTCATGAGTTGTATTGCAATATGTGGTTACCTAGCGACCTCGACAATTTTTTATTTTACCTCGATGGTCCTAGTTTATCAATTATAACTTCTTGTTACAGCTATATGTAAGCGGGCATGCCCTTTATGCCTGGAGGCTTTTATTTAGATATTGTTTTCGTTTAGTTATTTTTATTTCTGCCTGAGTAAAGTTCTTGATGTTTTTGGTTGGTATATTGGCGTGTGCTAGCTGTCATATGGCTATTAATTTTATAATTTAAATTATGTTTTGTGTTGCGTAATGTAAATCATTTTGCATACTATTATTTCTAACTGAACAGACAGCTGCGCCACTTCTTCTTCGCAGCTAAAGCACTAGGAAGTGGTGAAGGGTGGGCGTTTTGGGGGACTGTCTTATGTAATTTAGACGTTCGAAAAGTGCTGATTCTCAGCCTAGTTTGAATAAAGGACTTTTGAATTTGAATTGAATTGAATTTACCAGCAACAACTAGCCTTCACAACCAAGTCATTGATAATACAATTTATTTTTTAAATAATAAAAAACACGTATTTCCCGAGGAGCTTCGTTCCTCATTCCGCGGGAATACGGTCAATTGATTCCTTTGTCCTTCGTACAATTCCGAAGCTGAATTTTCCGACTCATTGGCAGTTTGTCTCTGTTGTGTATAAATAACCTTTATTATCGTATTGACATTCTACAGGAGTCTGAAAAAGGTCTTTTGGAGTTATTTTGTTATCCTAAATGACTTACCATATTTGTGTGATATTTATCTGAAGTTCAACTGCCGACCTCACCGCATCACCGCACGTTGTGATTATAGGTTTCGAATAATTTCGTGACTACGAGTATTCTGGTATTTCTAAAACATGCACGTTGGTAAGGGAAGATGGATTAAAAATAGACAAATACGGTATGTTTTTCACCAAAAAAAAACAGATTGCAATAAAATTGCAACCGTGGAAACTAATAAGTGGCAGACAGTTCCTGATCTTTGCAGCACTAGACAAAGGAACGCGTATCGGCAAGCGTAGCGTGGGACGCCTCCTAGCTATCTGGAGTTCTGAACCGACGACCTTAAGGAAGTGGCTGGGACCGACTGGATGCGGAGGCCAGGGTGTTGTGGCGCAGCCTAGAAAGGCCTATGGCCAGCAGTGGACTGCGATAGGTTGAGTTGAGAACTTGAGACAAAGGACGTGAACAAGAGTAAAAAAAGACCGTTTCCTTACACTGGAAAACTTCAGATGTTTAATTTAAAATTGTATAATACAAAACAATGTTAATTAAAACCGGAATATAAATCACACTCTATAAATGGCAAGAGATGGAAGGGACGACCCTTTTCATGGGAACTTTTGCCATCGGTGCACAGACAGTTAAATTCCAATTTTAGTAATCATGATCATTAGAGTATTTCTATAATTATCGTCAAATTATCGTATTTTCAACTCGTAATTAATTGATTATTTCCCATAATTAAGGAGGCAAAGACAAGACAGCCGCAAAGTGTCTACGGTTATCTACAAAATCGTGATTTGACAGAAGAGCGTTTTGAACGCAAAACTGTGATAATTAATACAAGAACAAAGCTATCTTCTATTTTATAACATTTAGTTAATAAGGCATTACTGAAATGGTTTAGGCCAATTACTGTATTAAATATCTATAGATGTCTTTATCTACTACGTACAAAAAGTTAACTAAACAAGTCAACTGCCATACATCCGCTTTTATGCGGGTCTTGCCTAAGCTTATTTAATTTAAAATTTTAAACAAGTAATGAGGTTACGTCAGACGCTGACATGCGGATTAAATAAATATTTTATTTTTATTTGTTAACATTTTACATATATCTATTTTATTGATACACACTTATTTTTATCAACCATTCCATTATTTTAAATTGTGTCATAGCCAATAGTGTCATCACAATGTCTTGTTTTCTTCCTTTTTTATTTGTTTGTATATTGGCACCTTGCAGCTATTTCCTAATAGCTAATTAGTCATTATTTAATCGTGTTTTTGTATGTGGTGCTGTTTTTTGTGTGCACTAAATAAACGATTTATCTATCTGTCTATCTATCTTATATAGCCAGTCTACCAAGTGGTATCACTTGGTAAGACTGGTTATCAGACTTTCAGGCTTCTGACGACCCATAACGATGGTCAAAGATCTACGAATGAGGGTCAGGACCAACGGTTTAACGTGTTTTCCGAGACACGGATGAGTCTTGGTATGTAATGATGGTCACCCATCCACGGACCAACCTCGGCAAGCGTAGCTTAACCTGATGGATCGACCCGTGCGGCTGTAGCTCCTCTAATATTGTAAACATGCACAGGGTCAAATTTAAATAAACTTGCGAAATTTCCGATTTTTTTGGGTACCATCTTGAACCATCAAAGAAGTTCATAACTAACACCGTAACGGCTATTCTTGCTTGCAGCGCTCGGCCGCTATAGAACTGGCCGGTAACAGATGTGGTCATCGTGTTCACGAGATTTTGTTTTCAAATTGCTTAGATATGAACTTCTTAGATGGTACAAGATATTAATACTCAAAAAAATCAAGGAATTTTGCAAGTTTATTTATGTGTAACTCACGCCTTCTTCCCTTGGGGGTAGGCAGAAACTACAGAACGCCTCCTGCTATGATCCTTAAATATTCATTTTGCTTAGTTTACGTTCAGGTCATAAACGCACGCCGTTTGCGAGTACTATGAGGAGGTTATTGTGATTGTGATATACATGCATCGAAATAGTCTGTCTACTGTTGAAGGTATAGGAATTAATTCTTATTTATTCACGAATCGGATATGAGTTCCGTAGCGAAAGTTATTTAGTATCACGGGCACAATCACCCCGTTAACGGATGCTTTTGACTAATTACACACCCTGTATACGCACCTGACTTTTCTGAAGTCCATTACCAATAAGGTGGAAGTTGGTATTGATATCAAATGATAATAAAATTCTTTTTTTTTACATATAATTTGTCAATAAAATGCTATTTCAATGTTTAGATAAAACTAAAAAACCAAACTTGACACTTCCCGTGACCAAAGGGCTGGCTTTTACCTTGGCCAGAGGCTAAGCATTGCCATACAACGTGGCAATGCGGCCAGTCTCTTGGGTACACTACCAGTCGACAGTGATGCGGATGAATTTTTCGACGCTATATTTTAATTGTTGTACTTACTTAGTTTGTATATTTGTTAAGTAAATTTTTTCTGTTTATGGTTTATTAATTTAGTTAACAATTGATAAAAATAAAAATAAAGTTATAAAAGGTTAAAAAAAAAAAAACTTAGTATTAAAATGGCATAACAATTTATTGTAATGAATTTCCGCAAAGTAACGCCTGATTCCTTACTAATACAATTTGTCCTTATAGATCAAGAGATAACAAACAAATCACTGGTGACGAAAATTATATATACGAGTATGCGAGTACCATACGACATCGTACTAGACTAATTACTGTGAATGCTCTCAACAGCTGCATGTACAACATAAGTAGTGGAATCTAATGGCAAACTACACGTGTCGGATCTGTAGGAGACACCTCTGCTTGATATATGAAAGCCTGGTACTCCATTATCAAGTGACGCATTGCATGTCTTCGTTGAGTATTATAATTAAACTAACTCTGTTAATTATACCAAGTTAAATTAGTTGATCAAATTAATATGATGTCTTCTGTTGTTTTAGTTTATTTCTAGTTTTCAAGGGTTTATTATAATTAACAGCGATTTAGGTAAATTAAAACTTGGCAGGTATTTCATTCTTAGATCTTATTATAAAGTTCATTGACTGTGAAATGTACCTGCTAGAGCAACGATAGGTCATAGATCGTTAAATAGGATTCAATCTGCACTCATCGAACCGTTATGATTGCTTACAATACGGGCGATGGATCATGGCTGGTCCGAACTATGCACAGAAGACTGCGCAATAACATTTTCTTTTAACTAAATGGTGACCATGAGGCGAGTGTGAGTGAGAGAACATGCGCGAAAGTTCGGAGAGCCTATGTTCAGACCGGCCATGATTCATCAGCCATATTTATTGTATGTGGTGATTTCGAGAGTTACAAGCTTTTTTATGTATCTTCTGGTGCATTCAAATACATAGCTTAGAAAGTAAGTATAGTGACAGTTTCATAAATAACGCAATAATAAATTTAGCTAGCTGGTTTTACCTTTATTTGTATTATTTTGTTATTTTTATGTTCAAATATTTAAGACGATTACTTAACAGTATTTTGTTATTTATAATACCTGTACACCTATTACTGTGCAGGTGATATTTATACGCCTTGCAAGGCATCACATAGTGATACAATATGTTTTATTTTATAACACCATGTACTACAACATTATACCTATCTGTCACAAATAAATTGCATTTGCATATATTTTACGCGGCAATAGGTAGGTAGCGAATTTTTGGTGGAGTACTTAGTGATTTAGATCCAATAGTTATTGTTGTCCTTAGGTCATCACCATCTTCCTGCCCTTGACCCATGTTACGTGGGGTTGGCGCACACTTTTTCTTCTTCCACTCACCCCTGTCAACCGCCACGCTATCATTCACTCCCTTCTCTTTCATATCATTCCTCCCACAATCCATCCATCTTCTCTTTGGCCCTCCTCTCCCACTTCATCCATCAACATTTATATTCATCACTCTTTAAGTCACATGCGTTTCCTCTCTCCTCATCACATGCCCATACCAGGCCAAACGATTTCCTTTCAACTTTTCTGTCACTGGCGCCACTTTTAAACTTCTCCTTATATACTCATTTCTTACTTTATCCATTTTCGTCACTCCATTCACGTCCATCACCACCACACCACCACCACCACCACTGAAAACCCACCACCACCACCACCAAACTACTGAAAATCAGCGCTGTGCTGTGGGTCCCTCATAGCACAGAATTATGCTGAGTGGAAGCCTTCTTGTCACAGTCATGACGTGCAGCTGCCGAATATTTCTGTTGTTTATATTTTTGTTATTTGTATGCACGTGTCTCTGTGACAAATAAACCTTTTTTTCTTTCTTTTTTTTTTCATCTCAACATTCTCATCTCCGCTACATGCAATCTTTTTTCATCCGTCTTCTTCACGGTTCTTGTGTCATTGTTGTCCTTAGGTAGTGCATGCAAATAATTTTACGACCTAAACACATCATATTCTGTTATTGACCAGTACCAACGGCCGTACGCTTTCCATCAAGCGAGATCGAGGTCAAAAGAAGATGCATTCTCAAAAGTAAAAAAATGTTTTAGAAATCTTAACACTTTTCTCGACAATTTTTACTAGAAATGAGTCATACAAAACGCAGTGAAGCTTGAAAGGAGCTGAAACCTCTTCTAGCCATCTGTGTTGCAACAATGTAATTTAAAATCTTTAGAGAGCTCTCTCCCGCACATAAGATTACATCAACCTTGTTGCAACGTAAGGGCTTTTGTGCGAGCGGGTTATCACTTATTTATTAAGATGACAGAATAGGTATCATGTTATACCCCTCATTAACAACACGTAGATAATAATTTTTCTTATTTTCCATGCAAAACGTGAAAAATTCCATATAAAACACGTCGAGGCTGCCCACCCTGCGCACCTCCGGCTCTAAATAAATTCACAGGGTAGGGCAAACAAGTATGTACCACGTGGAGTCGCGTTTGTCAAATTTCATTTAGTTATGTCACAATATTTTTTAAGTTTAGAGACTTTTTTATTGCAGAATAGCGTTAAGATTCTCATAGTCAAAAGTAAGGAATTTTAGTGATAGTTTAGTTAGTTTAGTTCGGTGTACAAGAGAATCGGCACCAGTGTGTGGAGGGAAGAACTATGGTCGACACTATCCGTGTAGGTAGGTCGTGGACTGGCGCTTGGTATGGGCACTGACATCTTTATACGAGGATTCCAGTGCTTGTGTTATGATAAATGGAGCAACAGACCGGTTCTGCACCTTTTAAAAGTTGGAAAATTAACGGGAATGGCTGTTTGTATGCATAAACAGACAGATAAGTATCTCTGCAATTCTTACAAAACGATTCCCATACGTAGAATAGCAGCCAATTACTCGACAGCCATTGCGCCACCCGGGCCGTCAAGATTTTGCAAAAGGAAAACTCTATAGGGCAAAATAACATTGTTTATTTTCTAGTTAAAAAAATGATTACTATCCAAACAAAACTGTAGCGGCCATTCACTCCGGTCATTCCACTCAGTATTCCGCCAACCAAGCAGAAACCAAATCAATCTTCAAACAATAAAAAATCAGTGAAATCCAAATAATAAGCTTTAATAAAATAATAATAATAAAGCAAATGTCCACCAAACCGATCAGTTGGATCAGCTCGATATCCAATTATACAGGAGAGCAGTCGTATCCATCCGCGCGTAATGTCGCCAAATGTACGGAAATTCCCGACGATGGCCGAATGCCACCGAAACATTTTATGGCTTTTGTTGACTTGTTGAGTATGTTCGCCCTGCGGTTTTTGTTGGATAGAGATCTTTGCAAGAGTTTATTTGATAGAAATGTCCAGCTGTAATACGTAATCTAAACATAGTACACAACAAAGTCGCATTTTGTGTTTGTCTTTGTGATCACTTAGGCCTTTTAAACTACACAATGGATTTCGATGAACGGACCGAAAAAAAGACCGATCACCGAATAAATATTCCTGAAGGTTTAAGTGGATAATAGATAAATATATAATTTTAATTTAGCATGGAAATCTCGATATTTTGACATATAGCCAATGAAATTGTGCGAAGCAAGGGCAGGTCGCCAGCACATGAATATAATGTGTCTCCAGATTCCTACAAAAACGAGGTAACTTGGATTTGCGATTCATCCCTTCAGCAGATTTATTTCTAATTTACATACATAAAGACACGCCTTCTGCCCATGGCAGGAACTACAGAACGCCACTGCTACACATCTGATCAAACACGCGCTGGTTGCGAGTACTACGCATCTGACCTTTAATTTAGTTTTTAAATTAATGATTCCTATGTATCTTTCTACATACAAGCGTTTTCCGAAACTTGGGCTACATTATCAGTCCAATTTTATTTTTCAGCAATATTGGGCACTCTGAAAACTATAGGGAATGAACCCAATAATGCCCTGCGGCTGGGCTAACTTTTTGTTATTATGAATCCCTTGACGATGTAGTAACTATTAAAATTGATATATTCAATTGGTATAACATTCCGTCCTAAGGGACATTTAAAAATGGAACGAACTTTTTACTTCAACACATGGCAACCATGGGAGGTAACGAGCTGTTTAAAGAAGGAACAAAAGAACATGTGAAAAATGATCGTTGTTCGTCATTGATTCTGGAATTTATAATTAATTAATTTACTTAGTTTGAATTTCCGCGGATTATTTGAGAAAAGGACTATGCAAACCTTGGTCGCAATTAGACATTGATGGACTAGCACGATTTGTTTTATATTGTGCGTGCAAGCAGAAATTTCAATTATATATGTAAGGAATATGATTTTGATCCATTCACAATTAGTGTGAATTCGGCCAGAAGGTGCTTAAGCCTCAAATTTTTTCAAGTAGGTAATATTATTTGTTCTTGTTTTTATTACTTCAGTCATAAAATTGCAAACCAAGTATTTATATTGCTTCTTACTCTAATTAAGGCGATGTGTTTTTGTTTTTTGTGCTCACACCATTAATTATTATTATAAGTCTATACGTGACGATTTGTAATTGGCCATCTGGTGATTATGGTCTCCTTTTTTGTCTGTTTTTATTAGCTGTAAGTCCTCCATATAATATATATATTTTTTTAATTTTTTTTTGGTTGGATAATTATCAAATAACTTCTCCCGCTCTGGGCGGAGCGGGAGGGCGTGGGGAGACACTTACTGACTAAAACCCACCCGTGCTCCTTCAGTTGCCTGTATGTTGCCAGGGGCCACGGTATCCCTTTCGGACTTTCCCGCAACCTTGGCTTTGCCTCGACCCACATTTTCACATTTGTGCGCCATATCCTGCACAGTACTTTGATAGCAGTTAATAAAAAAGTGTCATCCTAGAACGCTATGTGACGAAAAAGGTACCTTTGTATTTAATCGATTTTGCGGTACTAAAAATATGATTGAACACTAATATTTTGCACCTCTTTTTTTAACCTCAAATAATTCCTATTTTTGGGTCCTAAAAATAACGTAAAGTACTCAAGTAACTGCGACCAACTTTTGTGAAGCGCGGTTGGTTACAATTCTAACCTAACCAAACCCATTGCTCGGGCTCTAGCTTAGTAACTGCGACCAACTGTGAAAAAGACCAAGACATGTTGTGGTTCTAGATTATGTCACATGGTGGACCCGTGCGAGCATTTAAGACACGGTTTTATCAAACTGTGATAAAATGTGTGACTAGCCATGTCACAGTGGGCCGTGCTCGCCCTGTTGAAAGATAAAAAGAGGCTAAATTTGTATTTAAAAAAAGTGTGCATCAATAGAAGCGCAATAAGTTTTTAGAGGATCATTTAAAAAAAAAAAACCCAAAAGAAATGAACAAACAGACAAAACTGTCCTTTTTATCAGTAGATAATATACCATTATGTACATCCATTTTTTACAGCGGAGGGTACGTTGGTACCTATATATGTAATCGTAAAATAAATAGTCCGTGGTATTTAATGGAGGCTGTAGTTTATTCTGGAATCTCTGATGGATTGCTCTGATCTGTGTGTACGTAATATTGCTATAAAAAGTAAACTAGGAGTTTGGATTCGGATTGGTAGTAGTTTTGTTCTATTTGTATTGATGACTAGCTTCCGCCAGCGACTTCACCCGCGTGATAAATTTCTAAATTATAGCCTATGTTACTCAATGATAATATAGCTTTTACTGGTGAAAGAATTTTTTAAATCGGTCCAGTAGTCGTTAAGTTTATTCATTACAAACAAACATACGAAAAATCAAATAAAGAAAGAAAGAAAGAATAATATTTATTTGGACACAGTTCGTGAAACACATAATAACAAAATAAAAAGTGAAAATAATCATAAAGCAATAATAGTGTGTGCCTCACGGCTGCGCCTTTTCTCTTTATAATATATATTAGTTTAGATGGACTGTGTGAAAGATGATATGGCTAGAAAGGGGGTGACTACCGAGATGACGACTTATAGAGAAGTAAGAGAGGGACATGTTGCGCCGTCCATGAATATATAAGAATGAGGGCAGGAGAATGATAAATCGTGAATGCATGGAGTACCTACCTATTTGGTATTAGAAACTCTTTAAATCTAGGTATGAAACTAATATGCTGTTGATTTTCTAAGGGTGAATTCGGCCAAATTTTTATACCTACTTCTGACAGTTTTTGTACGGAAAGACTGTCAGACGTAGGTATAAAAATTTGACTGTCAATAATTCAAAATTTATTCATAGGATAAGACCAATTTGTTTTAATTGATTTATGTTAGGTTAGGTATACCCACAACTAAAAAATATGATAGTAACCAAATTTAAAAATAGATGCCACGATAATTCTATTATATAACTAAAATAAATAACTGAATTACATGAAATCAAATACTTAGTAAATGATATGAAATGAAAATAATTTGCAAGAATTGTTTTTTAACAGTTTCTAAAACAATTTAGCTAAAACTAGCATGCAAAATTACATTAATTAGTTAAATAAATGAATGAATGAACCTAATAAAATTGGAACAGACATCATAGTTATTTTATTTAAAATACGAATGTCAATCATTTGTCAAATTATACAAGTAAAATGACAGTGTGAATCTTTATAGTTGAACAAGAAGTAATAAGTCAAATTGTAAACATCTTTAATTTTTATTAATATCATTTACATCTTTTAAGTAATTAAAATTAAAAAAAAAAAAAAAAATACTAATATACTGGTGTAAAAGTTTAATCAAAACCGCCCTAAATAAAATAAAATCAATCAATTCAGCCTATCACAGTCCACTGCTTAGAGCGGAAAAAATAAAATGTTTAAATAAAATAAAATGCGAACGTTGAAAAGTAATTTTGGATATTATTGGAAAATTAATGACTCTTTTGAGTCTTTTCAGTAATTGACCAGCAGTCTCATTAAAAATCTCATTCTGTTATAATTTAAATAGCGTTCGTGACTGGCTATTGACGTGACTTAGCGTACGAATATGAACTTTTTTCTTATAAAGTTAATGTATATATTCTTATGTAACGCTTACTTTTACGAATATGAACATTATGAACATAAAACGACGGGTCATCCTAACTAATATTATAATTACGAAAGTGAGTTTTTTTTTAAATTTGTTTGTTTGTTACGTTTTCACCTCTCAACTACTCAACCGATCTCAAATTTTGCGTAGGGGTAAAAGGGATAATGGCGGTCAGTTAAGCAGTTTTTGGAATAAAACTAAAATTATACATCACAGCTTTATTAGGAACATAACAATTCTGCATTATAGCCTGGAAAATGGGATTCCAGTTTGTTCGGCAGCTTTTCTCATAGATGTTACATTTTCCTAAAGCCTAGAGCCTTGTCCAACGTCTCCGAAGACCATGCAGCCTTCTGCGTTTTTCTGAGTCGAGTTTTTGGCATGTAAGAACAAAGAAATTAGATTTAGTCACAATAAGACAGTAACAAAAAAATTGCGAGCAATGTTAGTTAGACCACGTTTACTCGTAATATACGTCATAGAAAAAAATGTAAATAACAAAAACAAATACATATTTTGATTCCAAACGAGCATTACTAAATACTAATGATGAACAGTCTTAACAAACATCAAAACATTTACGTGGATTAAGGAATATTTCATAACTTACCTTCATAATTTATTACGACGTCAAAGAAGAAGTCAAGTTGGCGCAAAAACAAAAGACACTCGACATGTACGAACCAGGGACCGTGCAACCCCGGTTAAGAAGTTCGTACTACGAACACGTCGTGCACGGATGGTGACAAGCGAGACGTTGACACACTTTACACTCGTAAAGGACTGTTATTGGCTTAGTTGTGTGTTTGACCACCATTGCCTGCTGACCACGATTGCCGTATCGTCCACTATACGTTGTCAGGGGTACAGAAAAGGACATAGGGTACAGTACTACTGACGTGCGAAAATAAGTCGAGCAGCTTTATGGGCATCCGTCAACGCAATTTTTTTTGCAGGCCGCCTGTGATGCAGTCCCATAGCTTTAAGATGCCTTCTAACTGTTGAAGGGTGGACTTCAAACGCTTCCGCAAAATGCCTCGTTGGCGTAAATCCATTCATCAGGTATTGCCTTTGCATCAAGCGGCTCTGCTCTTGTGTTATAACTTGCGGGTGATGGTTGTTTCGTCGTAAGTCAATAATATTTTCCTCGTTCCCGTGGCGTCGAACCCAGCGGCGAACTGTGTTTCTTGTCACATTTATTCGTCACGATATCTCGTGAATGCCTACTCCTTGTTCGTGCAAATCAATAATTTGGAGCCTTATTTGGTCACGATTAGCCGCAAGCATTTTATTAATTGGTAAATTATATTTTGTGAAAATATCACATTAAACTATTTTCTTAAATGACACTGACACGACACATGTTCGTAATTAGAAAATCGTAATGATAGCTTTTTGTAACGAGGTTATCATTTCATAGGTGGATTAGATAAGACATTTTATGTCTTAACTTGACATTCAACATTTCAACCTTAAAGCAAAGTTTCAAAGTTTCGACCTTATTGCATTATGATTTTTCTAACAACATTTAACGGAAATGGGTCCCAAATTAAAGCTCGTGACTGTACCTTTTATACATACAGAAAAAAGTGTTCCCGAGGGATCATTGATTGACAAAATCTACATTAACTAGTATTCGTATAAATCACTTACTTAGCAAAGCAAAGTCAAGGTGCGGTCTGTGAATTTTGCGGTCAATCTTGCTTCCTGTGTTTTTTTACCACGTCATGCATTCATAGGGGAGAAGACCACCTTTTATAACTTCATGATTATGTGTATGAAAATTGATCTAATGAAATTAATGAATGACTGCTTTGATGGTCTAGTGGTCGCAAACGCGACTGTTGAGCTTGAAATCCTGGGTTCTATTCCCAGATAGGGCAAAGTGTCATTGGGTTTTTCTGCCAGATATTTCTAAATAGCAGCCCGAAGTCTGAATTTATGCCCGGTTGATGGCAATAGGTTCGCTCCCGATTACATGGGACTTAAACAGACCTAACCGAGAAATGTGGTGTACTATAGGTACAGCTCTGCCCAACATTTCGGGAAATACAGCCATGATGTTATGTGTAAATAAATGAAAACAGAATCCCTCGCAAACCCTTACAACTTTCAAAAGAAAATTCCCAACAAAATTACAAATGTAGACAAGTATTTGATACATCCCAGAACATGTTTATGATAGAAACTCTTGTTAAGTTCGCTTCACAAGTTTTTTTGTCGAGCGCGACATGTTCCAACAAAATGGAAACTTTGCGAGCCTTTACAAACTGGAACTTGTTGTCGCCTGTTGATGAATTTGGACCTGTCAACATCTGAGGCCTTGTGAAATAACCCAGGACTTTTATATTTTAAATGTAAAGAAAGATTTATTGTCACAGAAACAACTGTATATAAAATAAATAGTTACTATCTCGTCTCGTATAGGGTGACTGGTAATTAGTGACCGATTCTTAAACTCGTGACTTTACTCATTATTATGAACCACTTTTACAATGAGACCAACCGGAATCGCGAAAAAAAAAAGTAAATACGAAAGTAAAAAACAGTAAAAACGTGGGTGTACTTATTGTTTAAGTATGAGTGAGTGTTGGGTAAGTATGAGTGAGCTCACTTGAGTGAGTCACTTTTCCCGACCCAAGAATTGCACCTTGGGATGGTCAAGAGGTCACAAGCACGACTGCTCATCGACGAAGCAGTCGAATTACTATTTCTATCTTTATTTATGTGCCTAATAATACACGAACCTCTTTATAACAGTGCGTTTGGCAACTTGAACATGTCTTGATTGACAACCGCGGGGTAATTGCAAAACGCACATAAAATTGCTATCGATCGCAATGCCTCTCATTTTGACAGTTCAGTCACGTTAATTGCGTTATTTACGTTGTTGAGCAGACGAATTGAACAAACCTATGAAGGAACGGATTAAAAATATCCATAAAAACCCTCGTATTGTGATTGAAAATGTGTTACACAACTTGGGTGCAGGTTGCTGAAAGCCTGCATCTAATCAGTAAACCTCCCGAAAACTCCCATGTTTCAACAAAATACCGATGGCCATGGACCATTTTACGGTACCTACTTACAATTCTAATAAGAGAAAGTCAAAGTCAAAGTCAAATTTATTCGTGGTCGGCGCCACATGTCCCTTTCTTACTTCTCTATTAGTCGTCATCTCGGTAGTCACCTCCTTTCTACCCATATCATCTTCCACACAGTCCATCCGTCGTTTCTTTGGTCTTCCCCTACTCTTATAGCCATCGACATTCATACTCAAAACTTTCCTCACGACATTTTCCTCATTCCTCCGCATCACATGCGTATGGGCATGACAACCGCACAACTTTTCAGTCATCGGTGCCACTTTCAGACTTTCTCTTATGTATCTCTTCTCTATCTCTTTTTTATCTCTAAATATTATAAAACAAAGTCGCTTTTCGCGGATTTTCATGAGGTTTTCATCATCATTTAGAGAATTTATTCCGGAAGGTTATATAAGGGCTGCCTTATTGTATAACTTCTTGCGGTGGAGCCGCAAAAATTTACCCACTGAAACTGGAGAGAGCCCAAAGAGCCATATTAAAAGTAAGTTGTTTCCTTCCGATACGATACCCTACTTTTGATCTATATCAGCGTTGTAGTGTACTGACCGTTAGATATTTATTTTATTTTACTGACAGTTACTAAGAAGCACTCGAAACTTTCTTACGACCCTAAAGCATTCTCAGGTAAGAGAGAACCACCGATGTCTGCACGGCAAATAGATATAAATACAGTCCGGCACATCATTTTTACGGTTTTCTGGGCCCATATTTGTGCCCAGGATGAACAAGCATCTATTAATTTACCCTCTTTCTAGAGTAGAGTGCAAGAAAAAAAATTGTTCGTGGCTACAAGGCGTTGATTACAATGCAACAGAACTTACCCCCAAAACAATATAAAGCCAGTTTTGTCAACAGTTTTTTTTTTTTTTTTACTTATAGAAAACGTTGCCCCACACTATGAATTTTCATACAAATATTTGTTCCGTGCTGGAATCGAACCCGCGACACGCAGTGCAGCAATCGCTCAATCGCTTAACCACTGCGCAAACCGTGCCGTCAATTGTTTTACTTTAATTTTGTCTCACTTTTGTTTTATTAATTTGTAATAGTGTTTTATTATGTACAACCTGTCTGTTCATTGAATACAGTCATAAGTGAGTTGTCCGATGGAGGGTAAGCCTGGTGATCTGTAATACAGGTTTTACCTACAACAGTCACCAGTCTCTATTAAATGTTACTTTGATTTTGTACTGTGTTTGTGATTGTGAGAGAACAATAAACTATTAAATATAACAAGTTTCAGTACTACGTTTACGTAAACGTAGTACTGAAACTTGAAGTTTTGTCAAGTCGTGAAAAAGGCAAGTGCCTTTTTTGAGTGCTTACGTGGTGTGCGCTGACTAAACCGTTGAAAATAGATAAAAAATATGTTCTACTGGATTGCATCTCTATCTTAACAAAATCAATAGAAAAGTCCGAGATAGCATAATATATTATGTCTTTCTTCTAAAGATTCATATTAAAATTTTGTTATTTCCGAAGCTATTTTGACCAGTATATTATTAATCCTTAATTATCTGATATCACCGATTAAAAATTATACGCAGCAAAATAATTATGGCTGACGGTGCGTGGCGTGGCTCCATGACTGACACAGGTCAATGACCTTTCCTCGACTATTAAGGAACTGCGATTATTGAAATTAATTTATAAATTGAAATAATAAAAGTATTTGGACGTCCAAACTCCACAAATGGAGAAGGACTCACCATTTTTTTCGTGTATCCAGTTCAACGAAATAGTGGGATCATCCACAGACAATAGACCACTTTTATCATACGGCGGTGATCAGAACGATATTTTGTTACTGTATAATTTGGGATCATCCGGCAGATTTTTGGCAGTTTCATACTTTATTTTGTTTTTAACCGTTTGAAGATTGGGATGTTCATGTGTGCATGAGTTCATTGCACCCGTGCGAAGCTGGGGCGGGTCGCTAGTTCTTAAATAATTTATTAAATAGGTAGATAAAGGGCACTTTTGAACGAGATCTTATAAGGATGTAGGGCAAGGATTGAAATAATAAACGAAGGAATATACTTTTCTATTCCAGAACCTACTAAAACATACTTTGATCTAACAAAATTACTTTGGCCTAACATAAAGTTAGAACAAAGTGATTTTGTAAGTAAAAACTTATTTTTAGTAGAAAAGTTAATAAAACACTAGTCACAAAGATGTTAAATAAAACATTGTATCTCATAAGTTTGCCGAAATTTCTAACAATCTGACTCTTATATATTACGAAAAGATCCCTAACTAAAGATATATTAAATTTTAAGGCTCTAACAAAGGGACTAGAACAAAGTTCTCTAATATAAAAGCAATTTGTCAGTAGAGGGCAAAAAAAGATATCTTTTTCTACGAAATAATATTAAAATTCTCGCCGAACTAATTCCTAGTATATGGAAATATACGGAAGAAAAATGTCCCGAACACGAAATTAAAAACACGATTTTCATCTAACTTATGAGCGTTATTACACAGACGATTTGTCAGCGTGTTTCTAGCGAGGCGATCTGTGAACGTGCTCTAAACGGGTGTGAAGCGAGCTAATCACGACTACGCGACGTGTTCTCCGCGTTTCCACAATATTGTATCGCTTGTCTCATTCTCTCTTGTACACTCACGACAATAACTCTCGCTACGCACGCGCAGCGAGCGCGTTGAACAATCGCCTTGCTAATAACTCGCTCGCAAATCGCCAGTGTGATAAGGCCCTAACTATGACTTGGTTCTTTACCTGAAAAAAGAAACCGTAAGAGTGCGTATTGAATGTGTTTATAATACACCTGCTTTGTTGTACCTACAATTATTGGATATGCAAGAAACTTGTTAAGATCCGGAAAATTTATTTGCACTAGCAAATCAATTTTCCGGATCTTAACAAGTTTTTACAGGTCTTTCAGTATTTCCCTATAAAACACTCGCCTATTTGAGCTAAGACTTAGTCTTGACTTTGTCATCATCTATTTTAATCACTTCCTTTTGGTATCAAAATTCCTAATATTTTTTTCAAGTTCCACACAATATCGCCCCGTATAATACCAATATTTGCCTCCTGAAACTTCACAGATTCATCGTAATTTCGTGTAAAACAACCCGACTGTCATCAAACTCTGTTTAGGACGAAGACAGGTGGAATTACAGGCATTTACAGGCCTACAACTTTGTGGTAGATTGAATGTTTTCCACCAATGGCGAGCCGGCAATCATAGGGAACGATTATGAGTATTAGTACCCGTAATATCGCTTTAGGAGTGGTTTTGTTAAATGCCAGTAACTTAGCCTACAAAGCCATACAATATGACAATCGTATTTTACATTTGAACTTTGGTAAAAAATAAATAAAGCAGCGAGCATTTTTATAATGCGCCCAGTCGCCCGTGTGCCTGTGAAAAAATCACTGTAAAAATACAATATTCAAAGGATATATATTTTTTCATAAAATAATAAACATAAAATTCTGCTCCCGTAAATTTGATTTGAAAAGAAATTCTAGGAATTTTGTATGTATCGTTCGTTTGTAACATTTTCGTTGAAAACAGGACAGGATGTGGCTCGAAAATTCGAAATACATTTACATTTACAAATGCATGCTTGCGGCTATGTATCATTTGAAATCCGTGTTAGTTTCGGCTAACAAATAGTTCAAGATTTCGGACACTCCCCGCAACCAGGGCCGGTGTACCGAAACATTAGTCAGGGAACCAACGTTCCTATGCATTGTTACTTGATGTAACAAGGGTATTCTGTTTCAGTATAATAAAGCTACGATTCTGTTTTGATTTTAGACGAGATTATTCAGTCATGTCTGTGTATATTTCAACGTGGAGGAACAAGCGTTGATGAACCTTGGAAGAATTGCTTGATTAAAGGGTAGCGTTGGTTAGACTCAAGTATACTGCTAAAATATTTTTTAGACATCAAAAACTTTTTGAGATGTTTTATTTTTATGATAAATTCAAGGCCACTACACTTAGATAGGTAATACGGGCTGGTATCCGCAACTCTACGCCAAAGCGCGTATTGTGCGTACGGGTGGGAAATCGGTTATTCGATCCACTCCAGCTCCTCCAAGAAGGTCAGCAACGCCTTGGTGTAACTGGCTATGTCACGTAGGGTACCTGGATTACCAAAGTACCACGTAAGTCTACTACAATAACGAGTACCTACCTTAGATTTTATTTGGGCAATCCTTATTTATCGTATTGTTCAGAGCATTTTGATTATCCTAAATTGCGCAACACATAAAATTGATAATATATGGTTATGTACAAAACTGAAACGCAATGTTATTTTGTAAAATTCAAATACCATTTACGTGATACCTACTCAGGTTCATGTTTCGAGCAGAACAATAGCACTAACTGCACTAATATGATCTCAAGTCACTAAAATATATAAGGTTAATTCTACTCATCATTGTGAAAAACTTTTACTAAGGGACCAACTCTGAATATGCGAAGAAAAGCAGCGGTTTCCTAACTTTTGTCGAGTAATGCGAATATAAATATATGTCGGGGCGCCGGCGGGCTCTCAAATAATCGTCATCAGAAGGGTAATTATTGATTAAATCGTTCATTATGCAACTGTCTGTCTACTTTGTGGGCAAAGGAAACGCGCAGGGTAAATATAATCACTAGTTACCTAAACTTATAATCTACGCTTTTCTTAAAAGAAGGGCGTAACGATTCCGCGGGTCGCGCTCAGTCGATCTCGCGGTCTGAATGGAACTGACTGCCTCATTCAGGCTCCTCTGAGGCTCTGATGCTTAACTCTTATCGTCTTAAAAACGTTCCCACGAGAAATGCAAGCCGACCCTCGGCCACGTTCGACGCAATTAGGTTTACGTCGTCGCCTTTTATATCGGAAACAATTATTCATTATTTAATATCAACAAGCTCTACGCGCTAACAAAGACCCTCGTGATCTTAAGAGTTAGACGAGGTGTGACTGACACCTTCGTCTCACGCTGATAAGAACTGGACGAGGTGTGAGTTGACACCATCGTCTCGCGGCGACATATATTCCATATATATGTCGGCGCGAGACGATACACCACATCGTGAAAAAACGACGCGCGCCGGTCATAGTACCAAACATTTGAAGACATGTGACATCTAGCACTGGGCCCGCGTGGGCCCTCTCATCGAGAGGAGGCCTGTGTTCCAACAGTGGCAACATTAGGCTAAATGTTTGGAGTAGGTGTTTTTTTTTTATCGCGTTTTGTTCCTTGGTAAAAATTGTTCATAATGATGAAGTCAAAATCAAATCATTTACTACAAATAAGCCATTTCAAAAGGCAATATTTAATAATTTACAACTTTAAGACCCCTTTTCAGGTTTTCAGTTAATTCAATAATACCTATATCTTATTTGGTGTCTTTTCTCAGTCTTCAAAGTAAAACCTCTAACTATTTGTTAGAGGCTTTCAACCGTTTAAAATTCCCACCTCAAGGTCTACCGCACACTGTGCCAGTACCAAGGCTTCCCGTAACATTAGTCAGGCGCCACGTTGTGTGTTGCTCCTGCCACGCCACGTTGTGAGTTAATGAGATCAAGTTTAATTAAGGTGTTTAATTTAATCAGAGGCTGTGTCGCATGGATTATTGTGATGTTATAGGTTGGTTACAAGAGATGTTAAGAAAGAAAGAAGGTTGGCAACATCATGAATATATAGCTGTCAAATATTTCACTGTTTTGTTTAATTTGTCAATTTTAAGTCGTGGGTCTCGTCGCCATTGGACTCTAATAGATGCAATACGTAACCTCAAATTTTCTTATTATTTAATATTAATTACTTTTTAATTAATTACGAAATATTATTTATCGTAAGCTAGACAGTCTGCAATTATTTTTAGGCCATATAGCCGTATAGTAGACGTAAGAGCAATAATTATTACCTTTTGGGGCAGTTTTAACGTGCCACAAACATGTATGCAAGCACGACCTTCAATTTTATTATGATCTAAGGGATTCGGGCCATAGGGACGTATGCGCATACGACCGTCCATTTCAACATGATCCTGAGGATATTTAGTCATCACTGCAGACGTTTGTACATACATCTACAAATTTTAGTATTGCTGTCTCAAGATTTCGTCAAAATGCGGCCGTATAGTCATGTCAGGAACACCCAACATTCTGCAGTGAGCTGCACTATGGGTCTGCCGGGGTTGCGGGAAAGTCCGAAAGGGATACCGTGGCCCCTGGCAACGTACAGGCAACGGAAGGAACACGGGTGGGTTTTAGTCAGGAAGAGTCTGACACGCCCTCCCGCTCCACCCAGAGCGGGAGAAGTTATTTAATAATTTCCCATCCAAAAAAAAAAAAAAAGCTGCCATATGGGTAAACGTTAATTTTAATGCGTGGATTAATTATCTTTCGTGGGTTATCATAATAATTACTGATGCCGTGTGGATTTAATGTAAATAATAAAGCGTAAAGACAATATGCGTTTAGCACTAAATAAAGATAATTTCATCGTCATCATCATTACAGCCGAGAGACGTCCACTGCTGGACATAGGCCTCCCCCAAGTATCGTTACGTCGACCTGTTCTGTGCTTCTTGCATCCAGTGGATTCCTGCGGCCTTCTCCAGGTCATCGGTCCACCTTGTAGGACCTTCCACCTTCCAACGCTAAGTATTCCAACACGCGGCTACTCTAGAACCTTTCAGCCCCATCGACCATCTGTTCTGCGCGCAATAGCCTGCCCAGTGCCACTTAAGTTTGGCAATTTTCGGTCTATGTCGGTTACCTTGGTTCTCCTACGGATCTCTTAATTTCTGATTCGATCTCGTAGGGAAACGATAAGCATAACCCATTGCTTTACCCTTTGGATGACTTTCAGCCTTCTAATGAGGCCCATTTTGAGCGAACACGTTTCAGTGCCATAGGTCATCACTGGCAACACGCACTGGTCAAAGACTTTCGTCTTGAGACACTGTGGTATGTGAAATGAGAAAATATAACGCAGCTTCCCGAACGCTGCCCAGCTGAGTCGGATTTGACGATAGACATCTTTCTCTAAGATCTTCATGAACTGGCTCTCCCCAATAGGCAGATCTCTTGCAAAGACCTTGGAGCCCTTGTTCCGCTCTATCGCGTCTTTAATACGGTCAGTATTAAAGCACCGAAGGTGGCTTTTCAAGAAATGAAATTGTTTATTCTGTAAATAGGATATTGGAATCACTTTTACACATCATATTTAAAAAAAAATATATAAATTAGCTAGATTAGTTTGGCGCTTATTATCTGGACTTAGAGGTACATCTATTGAGCTGTTGGTAGTTGCATGCATCGTATAAAAAATCTTTTGGAAACCATCCAAATGCTTTTAAAATAATGATAAATTCATCAAAACGGCTACCTATTAGCGACGTTGCCAACTTTGTGATTGCACCCTCTTAATATAAATGTCAGTAATCAGTAATGGGAGTGATACTTTGGCGGCAAGAGATTAATTAGTGTAACGTCAGTCAAAAGTTTTCTCCTATCAAGAAGTTTAGTAATTGGTACTAGGTACCTAACTTCTTAATTTGTAGTAAACTTCATAATTTGTAGTAATTGCTTGACATATACTAGTGTGAAATATAATACTATTCCAATCTAACTAAAAAATAAGTGTGTAAAGAAAATCTCTATAATTTTATTAAAGAAAAAGAACCTAAAATATGTTCGCAGTGAAACGAAAATTGTTCCACAGAATAGTCGAAACAGGAAAATGCCACGTTTCCCCACGCCCTTAAAAGAATCTTTCCAGTAAAAATTCGGAAAAAATCCTTAACCAACAAAATTCAAATTGCCAATCTACATCTCGTGTGCCATAAAATATAAGAAAAACTATGTAAACGTTCACAAACAAGGGTCGGACGCACCGCAGCGACTATTGGACGAGAAATATAGCCAGTTAGTTATCAGATTTATTGTATTTCGGCTATCATCGGGAAATATCGGGACGGGTATAAAACAAGAATTGCCGGCCCAGACGAAAACCATAAAATTTATAGGAATCATAACAAAAGTAACAACGCCCCGAGGTACGTTATATTTTGCGCAGTTATTTTATAGCTCTATGTTATTATGTTCTAGATTTGTTGGTGACAGTACTTGATGATTTCGTCATAGTTTCGTCATAGTCACTGGACGTGACAGGAGGCATGCGAAATGTCGTTTCTCGATGTCGTCCCGTTGACGGTGGCGGGTGGACAAACGGTGTTACTCAAATCTGTGTGGTTCTTTTCTCAAAAGACCATTTCAGACACTAATCTACATGGTCCTCATATGGCCTGACCAAGATTATGTCTGGACTTTAAAAGAGCCTGTGACCTCTGAGTTTGTTTCGGCCTTTTTTCTCAGGGTAGTCAGATAGGAAACGCCGAACTTATCAAGCAAACTTTTTTTTTTTTTAATATGACGTGTAAAAGTGATTCCAATATCCTATTTACAGAATAAACAATTGCATTTCATTTCACTCTCTTTGATTGTCGGGTTGCAGCATCTGTGACTCGGTGTCTTTTTTTTTCTTTAAATTTTCATGGTCATCATGCAATATCATTGTCAATTTTTTATGTAAAGATTGTTAGGTTCACTTATTACATGGGTGGGACTTAAACATAACTTTTGACGTGTTTGAGTTCCGTATCTCAAAAGGAAAAAAACGGTACTCTTATAGGATCACTTCGTTGACCGTCTGTCTATCTTTCTGTCAGTCTGTCAAGACCCTTTTTCTCAGGAACGCGTGGAGGTATCAAGTTGAAATTAATATCAAATAAGTAAGCCACCAGCGCTGGGGCTCTGTCTTGCATAGGGTCGCAGCATCATGCTGAGCGATGGCCGTTTTGCGTGAATGTGACGCATATTTTCCCTAAACTTGTTTCTTCTTTTAATTTTGTTTTCTTTTTTTGCGTCATGTTTACCGCAAATAAACGTATTTTCTTTCTTTCTTTTTTTTTCTTTAAGACTACGGTACCTTGAAGCCCAAAAAAAATCAAGCTTCTAAGTCAACACAATAAAAAAATACGGCCATTTATGCGACATATTTTGATACTCGCAAATATATCAAAACCTACAGGGTACTTTCCGTTGATCTAGAATCATGAAATTTGGCAGATAGCAAGTTTTCACAGCTCATGTAAAGGACAATGTCCGAAAACCGTTAATTTGTATTGTTATCATAATAACAATTTTTGCGATTACAAACTTCCATTTGCAGTTGGAGAATTGACCACACGTATGTCGATGTACGGGAGAACTTGTTTTTCAACTACAGTGTTAAGTTTGTTTTTGGGATAAATTCATCCCAACTACGGAACCCATCATTGTGCGTGTTCCGAAATTTACTTGGCCGGTTTTTTGAACCACTTCCCCTACAGAAATAAATATAATTCATCTTCTTTTCGTGTGTTTCGTGTCAATTAATGATGATAAGGATAACTGGCGAAATGTGAGTGTAGGTACTATCGGAGAATTTCATATCTAAGCAATTTGAAAACAAAATCCCGTGAACACGATGACCATATCTGTTACCGCCCCGTTTCTATAGCAGCCGAGTGCTGCAAGCAGAAGTAGTCCTTACAGTGTACAGAAATGAATTTCTTTGGTGGTACAGTTAAACACTCTTCTGGCTAACCCTTTAAAAAAAGAAACAGCAACCAACCGATTATCCTTTAAAGTTAAAGTTCGCGAGCACATTCGTAAGAAGCTGGCAGTATCATTACAACGTTAATGTTTTCTCATTGTTTGTCTTATTTATTCTAGTATATTCGTGTATTTATGTATATTTATTTGTGCTTATATATAATTAGGCTTATATATTATATTAATAGTTTGTAATAGATATATGTGTATCTTTATAATTCCTTTAATATTCCTCAATTTCTCGTAATTGCACCTACCACTGTTTGTCTCTGCATCACCCAAAGGTTGACTGGTAGAAAATGCCTATGGCATTAAGTCCGCCTCTGTACATTTCTGTGCTTGAAGTATTAAATAAATAAATAAATAAATAAACAGCTATGGCGTTATGTTATGTTATTTTTACACTGCACTGTGGCATTTAGAATTGACCACGCCTCTGTTACAGTAGGTAGCGAACTTGATTGCTCCATCAGGGCAATATTTGTATAGCCCAGAAATATTGTTTCGTGTTCCCAATATCCCAGTGCGGGCAAACTTTTATTTATTGACATAACAAGCTTTACATCGCTATTTCAAACCGATTTCACGTTAGATTCTTTCAACGGTTTTAAATATTTTCGCATTTTTGCTGATAGTAAAAAAAAATTGCGGATAGCGGAAGCCATACTGAATTTTTAGGGTTTCGTACCGAAATGCCAACGGAACCTTATCACTAAGGCTCCGCTGTCCGTCCGTCTGTCACAGGGCTGTATCTTTTGAGCCGTAATAAGTAGACACTTGAAATTTTAACAGTGTGTATTACCATGGCCGCTATAACGAGAAACCATATATATTTCCCCCCTTTAATTTTTAACTTTATTTATTCAATGTGTATTTCCGACACTAGCTGATATTAGGACTCGTTCAGGTCCTATGAGAACATAATATAAAAATTTATTACATACAGGCAATTATAAAACAGCACTACTTAGGAAAAATGTTATGACAATGGGGCCTATAATATACAATAAAATACCGCACAATTTTAAAGAACAGCCTATATGAATATTTAAATCTAAGCTGACTGCATTATTATTAGAAAAATGTTATTATTGTATAAAAGACTTTTTAAATGATAAAAATATATAACAATTAAAAAAAAAATGACAGGAGAATTTATATTATAATAGAATGACTTAATTATTAATTGTTAATTTAGATGAAAATTTGTATCGTTAGTTTTTACGACTGCATGATTTATAAATGAAAATGATATTTTATGTTTTTAGTTTATGACTTTGCATGCCGTAAGGTAGAATGTAGCGGAAACATTTAGAACTTTACCATCTTATACGTGTACCTACATTGTTGGCAAATAAATATATCTGAATCTGAATCTGAATCTGAATGTGATTTTTTTGGTGTTTTTTGCTCGTTACTAAAATATTAAAAAAAAAATTGTAGTCTTAAATATTGAACGGTGGGAACGACCTCTTCGTGTGCTAGTTCAACTATCACTTTGTCGCTTTTTAAATGTGGCAACCTCCAAAAATACCATTTTACAAATGACGTCACTCATTTTGCTAATTAGATTTTTTTGATACACAATAAATAACATGAATGGAAATTACACAAACCGCATCGATTTTACTATGGCAATAGAATATTAAAACTTTCGCATTTACTATAAAAGGTAGAGAAATGAAATACCTACTTAATATTTTATCGTGTGTTTGAGTTGGTACGGATCTGTTTTACTTATACAGTACAAATAATATCGTACTTTTTGGGATTGATGTTCTTTTCAAAAGGTTCAATTCTTCAGATGATCGCTGCAGATTTTCAAAGTTTTCAGTCTTGCTTTTACTTCATTGATGATTTCAGTTGTAGGTAGCTACACCAACATTTCAACACAATAATTTTGATCAACGCTTCAGAAAATTTTCCTTGGCAACTTAAAAAAACCGTGTGACATCAATTTTTCTTATTCCATCGATCTAAAGGAAATTCCTTCAACAAGCTTCCTACTGGCTATCTAAATTCAAAAAGCTTAGTTACATTACCCTGTAGAAATGAGCGTTCTCCATTCAAATGAGTAAGGACATTAGACACCATTGTTTTTTGAGGATTAAAACCTTTTTGCATTGTTTTTAAAAGAAATGAAGAACAGGGTCAGCCGTGCGGAAAGAGTTAGCGAAAGATAATAATTAACGATGAAAAATTATATTAAAATTAAAAAAACCCCCGACATAAACGTTTTCTCATTTCCTTTCCTACTCCATCACCAGACCCTGTTCCACATCTATCTATAACCTATTCATTGAGACCATTCCAATGAGCCCAAACACGATACCTGCGCTGTAAGTTGGTAAGGGAGTTGGGTTCTAATATCATTGAAGTAACAGAATACCAAATTTCAAATCGATCTGACCTGTGGAAGACTCTCACATCCATTCATCAACATTTTTAGTTGATGAATGGATATGAGAGCTGATAATCTTCAAAAGCCTGAACCAATTTTGATAAAACATGTCTAAGAACCACAAAAAACCTGCTTTCAGACACACAGACATACACACGTGGCGGTCAAACTTATAACACCCCTCTTTTTGCGTCAAGGGTTAAAAAGGAGTTGTCGTGTTATTTGAATGGAAGTCATCATCGTAGTTCAGTCTTTTCCCAACTATGTTGGGCTCGGCTTCCAGTCTGCTACCGGATGCAGTTGAATACCAGAATTTTATATTTACTGGGTTCTGACGACCCGTAACGACTGTCAAAGATCCACGAATGACTGCTGAGATCGAGGGTTTAACGTGCTTTTTGAGGGGTCCGGATTCTCGGTATTTATAAATGATGATCCCCATCTACGAACCGACCGTCGCAAGCATATCTTAACCTGATCGATCGACCCGTGTGGCTGTTATTACTAAGCCGTGTAAATTATTTGAATGGAAGTGCGGAATGATATTCTGGCACACAGACGTATTAACAAAGATTTTTATTAAAATAAAAGTCTTTTCAAAAACTGTAATTAAAATTTGGTGAATTTCAGTCACCAGTGATTGTGTACCTTTACTTAAAGCTGCAATCAGACGTTGTGAATGTTCATTTTTCTTTCATTTCATGTTCACACGATACCGAAAAAATTAGGATGTAGGAATGAACGGTCATCTGCTCCTCATTAAATTTTTCGATCATTCGATAGGAGAATGAAAGCTGAAATCCATCACATGAATTCACTTTTTATTCATTTTGTGTTCAGACGTTTAATTTCGAGTGAAAAATGCCAAAAGACAAAAAATAACAAAAACTGAAGCGTCGGATATCTGCTTAAACCACCTATTTACTGTAAAAAAAATCTCTGAAATGAAAGTTTTACCATCAAGTTCAATTTCTGTGCTGTTCTACCAAATTCTAAGTTAACTAAATCCTTACAGCGATTAAGCTATAAATGCGTAAGTGGTTCAATGTAGTCTACTAATGGTTTTAGTTCAGTTAGTAGTTGTAACTTTAACAATCACTACGTGGCACTGCTGTTGCTGTTGTTCGTTTTAATTTTCATGCCATTAACGCCTTACTGAGTTTTGCTAACTTAAATACATGTACTTACGCTAGTAAAAGTATCTACATAAGCATATACATTTTTGAAGTCATTTACGGTTCTCCTTTAGTTATGTAAGTAAATAGAAAAGACAACATTTGGTACTTGGAACAAGTAAAGTTTGTTCCGCGCCTTAGAAATGCGCGGCGAGGCGGCGGGGCAGCGTTGATGAATGAGCGGCGGCCGGGACGCCGCGTGCCTTGAGCGTTGACGAATGAGTGGCCTGCACTGCCCTCCCGCCTCACCGCGCACATACCTAAGGCTCGGAACAGTGGTCTCGGTCAAACTATAGCTCTGGGTCTTTACTGTAACTTTTTAATTGAATTATTTCTTTTATTAACTCCACTAACGATACTCCTGGGAAAAAACCGAAGACCAAAACTAGGTCAGTAACAATCCGCTGATAGAGAATAGACACGTTTTTCTTTTGTTTCCTTACATCCATCTTAATTCCTGACGTAACACGATTGCAGCGTGTCTGAGTGCAACTGATGCGAAGCTGAATTTGTGTGAAACAGTGGAAAATTTCACTTTTTATAGATATTACACAGACTCTGTTGCGCTGAAAACTGTCACCAATATAAAAAAAAAATGTTCGTTCATCTGCAATAAAAAAAAAAACTACAGACGATCTAAGAACCAGTAACAAAACTAAAGGCTACAAAAAGATACGAATAATAAAATAATAAAAAAGATTTACAAGCAATATGTAGTGGCTGCTTATGGTACGGACACAAAATTAATGGACGATACATAATAATCGGATGAATTGTGCCCGTACTAAGAGCATTATGTCCATAAAGTGTTCCTAGGATATTTCCTTAGAGGGTAAACTTAATCGAGTGTCAGAAATCGTGGTGAGGACTTGGCACTTTGTGTTATACTATAATACTTCCTTTGGGTTATGTTGGCCTTGTATTCTATGAAGGAACACCTCGACAGGTGGGGTAACATGTCCTCAAATTTAGCTTATATCATCAACCTTTACGCTCGATCATTTATTTTGTTGTGACGTAACGTGTGTGAGTGAGATAGAGTATAGGTAAGCTTTCTTCTGATCGGGCAGAAATAGCAAATTTCGAAAGGGTGGTCAATATTCAAAAAATATTTCGACGAGAATAAATTAATAATTATTTTTTATTTATTAACATACTTTCAAGTTTCTAGAATCAAGTAATTTATTGGCAGTTATTTCTTTTTAAAGGACAAAGGTAGACTCCCGAACAAAGTTTTTGTTGAAATTATTTTTTGCGTCTGCCGATGAAAAATATGTGAAAGTACAGAGTTTGAATTCCTGAACAGTTTTGTCTTCAGTTATACTTTTATAGGAAGTCAGGAATTAAAGATATTCCAGTTTGAAGTACACTTGTTCCAGAGGTTATGTCTTGTCAACAGATACCAAATGAAAAAGAAATGTACAATTACCTAATTACCACTTAGAATATCATTGATAGACGTTCATTTTTACAGAAAAATAAACTACGGACTACGGAATTATAAGTCTAACCGACAGCAATGTGCGTAGGTCTGTCACAAGGCCCACATGCGACGTACGTAAGCAAATAAATTCAATCTGCCTAGCCTTTTCCCAACAATTTTGGGGTCGGCTTCCAGTCTAACCGTATACAGCTGAATACCTTTATTTTACATAGAGCCTATCAGACCTCCACAACCCAGTAACTGAGTAATACGATACCCCTTGGTAAAACTGGCTGTCAGATTTTTGGGCTTCTGACGACCCATTACGACTGTCAAAGATCCACGAATGACAGCCGGGTCCAACGGCTTGACGTGCTTCCCGAGGCATTGAGGAGTCTCGGTATGTAAAGATGGTGTCCCATCCATGAACAAATCCTGGGAAGCGTAGCTTAACCTGATGGATCGACCCGTGCGGCTGTTATTATTTAGCCACGAGATCCTCCGTAAATAAATTAATAAGAATATTAATTTAATAAGCTTACCTAATTATCTTTAGCACAGTTATAGATATGCGTATATATGATTAATTATATGGTAGGGGTAGGTCATAATCACAAGGTATAGATAAAAAAAACTAAATATATTTTTCCATATTTATTCCTCATTATCCCTAACCAAAATGTTCACAGCTTCAGCCAGAAACTTCTCTTTGCAAGTTATTATAAACTACAGCCAATGCAAGATCTCTGCATGCCTTGCAGACAAAGTCATCTTCCAAATTAAAAAAAAAAATAGGATAATACCGTTAATACATTAGAATGAAAATTTGTATTACATGGCAAAATTAAAAGTTCAGGCTAGCCAAAAGTCTTGAAGTCAAGCCAGAAAAAGAAAACTACGCCATGATAATTTTTTTATCATTAATAAACTAGCCAATTCAGATTTCAATTATGACGATTTTTTTTCCAGACTTCAAACGGTAAGTCCGTTTGAAGTCTGGAAAAAAAAATCGGCTTGATTTGATAAAACTTAGTAAATTATTTCTTCGATATCTAACAAGGCACTCAATATTTCTATCAACAATTCTGTTGCCATTCTCCTTTACAGATTAAATCGTCTATGAATTAGAAAAACATTTCTGCGTGTAGTTCGTAATTAGATGTTTAATGTTAGGTAAGGTACATATTCAATCTCCAATTCGAAATGTATTTATGGAAATTATTGATTCCCTACTTCAATTTATTGCTTTGGTTTTCGTACCTACACGAAAGATAAATACGAATGAAATTGGAAAAAGGACTCTCATAATAAACTAATATTTTTTACTAAGTCGTCCATTCAACCGTTATTTGTTTCGATGGGCTTGTCAAAGCACCATGATATATGGATTTAAAGCTCCTATGATTAACGGCCCTACGGTGCAAAACAAATATATTTTTTTCATAAAATGGACTTTGCGCAACGATATATTTGGATGAAAAATTTTGTGACAAATTGTTAACTAAAATGTCATATTGTGGGTTTTATTTGATTATGCTTCAGTAAACAAAAATATGCAGAGACAATAACCTGAATAAAAAAATGATTCAAATATCGATCAAATGATGAATAGTTTCGAATAAAGAAAAAAAAAAGAAATATGATTATTCTGCACAAAAAAAAAACGCACATTTAAAGAAAAAACACAAAATACACAAATACAAAGTAAAAAAAGAAAAAAAAAGAAAAAGATAAATCAAAAGTAAAATCTACAAAAAGCACTGTTATAATTATGTGCGTTGACACCAATATTACAGAAGGAAGCAATTTTATGAGACTGTCGTGGAAAAACATGGTGTAATCTCATCACCTACGTCAGTCAGACATAGCAGATAATGAAAACCCAGAAATCGCATACGTTTGAAAAAGAAGTTAGAAAAAGTTGTGCTCATTCGTCTACTTTTTAAAACTTTAAAAACATCTTTTGCAGTTCACTGCATCATAAAGCGAGCAAAACGCAGACATTTATTTGAAAACTTCAAACTATTGCACTGTGACATATTTTTTCTCAGACATTGAAGACGAATTCTATAGTGATTGATCTATATCATAGTTTCTCATATCCAGTTAATCATTTCTTTGAAACTTCTTTAATGGGGACGGTCAAAGACTTTTTTATTTTTTTTAACTTTATTGGGACATAAAACAGTTAATAACAAGTAATTTAATAAAACAGGTAATTTTTCTTTTTCGTGTGGTAACCTGGTGTCAGAGATTTTATGCCGCCCATGGGCCTCTGACTTGGCTTCACGTGCCGTCGAGAAATATCAATTTAATTTAAGTGTGACAGAATACTTTGCTACGTGTAACCCACGCAAATGTCCGCGAAATAATGGTTTCTATATACTTAGTCAAGGGACAGAAACTGCAGAGCACGGTAGCATCTAGTGACGTCAGTACTAATAAAGTTTGTGGAGACGAATGTGCGTTCTGTTGAGGACGTCATTCACAGCCGTCTTTATCTACATATACGTCATTTATGTCGTAGTGGCCGTTTAGTGACACGTTTGGTTTGTATGGATAGTCGCAAGTCGATTCACGGGTCGGGCAAAGTGTAATTGGGTTTTTTCATCTGGAATTTCTCAGTAGCAGTCCGGAGCAGACTCCCAATACTATCCAGCTATACTATTCCAGAAATTTGTACCCGGTTGATGGCAATAGGCTCGGCTCCTATTACATAGGACTTAAACGTAACTATACTATAGGTGCAACTCTGCCTAACCCTTCAGGGAATATAGGCGTGAAATTATGATGATGAGTGTGGACAATGTCGCTTCTAGCAGCGGCCGCCGAGGCGTCTCCGTGCTCTGCGGCGTGGAGAAAAACAAAGATACGGTTAGTGGGAAAGTGAGATTTAAACTAATGTTCTCTTAGTGTGGACTAGGCCTAGGGATGATCATTTTATATTTTATTTCTTTCTTCCTCATAGGCAAAGTCGTGTAGAAGAAATACGCCCAAAATTTGGGTGAATGAATATTATCTTTTGACAGGTATCTTTATCCCTATGGCCGGATTCGCACGACCAATGGCGTTGGACAACTGATTACTGAAGGACTTCGTAAACCAACAAACATGTTTTTCTAGATATACTCGTAGTTTTACCGAAAAGGGTGACAAAGAATTTTGTAGAATGTATAAATATATTATGTGGATTATTAATAATTATTAATAGCAGGTTTTTTTAACATGTAATTAATCGTTATACATAATCGTAAATGTCATGATGGCCAAGTGGTTAAGGCCTCTCGCCTCTGTGAATAAAGTTGTGTGTTCAAATCCGGGCAAGTACTAATGTGACTTTTTCAATTCATATGTACTTTCTGAGTTTATTTAGGACATTACTGACATCGGTTAAGGAAAACCATCGCGAAGAAACCTGGACTTATTTAAACATATAATAAAATCGTAGCGAAGGCAAAACATACATTGAATATTTTTGAACAAAAGTAATTGCTACGAGGTCTGGGTTCAATTCTAATGCCGAAAATATAGCTTTTAGATTTTTTTTCTGTTTTGCTGAATGTATGTTCCAGCATGACGCAAATTGTACCGGACAGATTCTGTTAAAATTTTCCATAACTATTCTCTTTAAGTCTGGCCAAACTGAAGGTATACCCTTCAGTTTGGCCAGACTTAAAGGCTAACTATCACGCTATTTTCTATGGGGGATGAGCAATATTACATTATATTCGTATTCTTCTCCACAAATTGTAAAAGGACGCGCCAAAAGATTAGGATATTTCAGATAGTTAGCGAATTAACTTTTTAAATAATTATCATCACGCTATACCTTTATGGAGCTAAGCAGTCAATCATGAAATATATAAGAACGGCTATTTTAGCTAAGTGTTGACAAAGTCAATAACTAAGCGGTTGGACGATAGCTTTGCAAACCTGTGGTTGTAAGTTCAATTCCCATCTATTGGTATTTTTTTAGGTGAATCTATTTTTTCATTTTGTAATACTAATATGTATATAATTGTTCGTCGATCGTATTAATTCACTAAAAAAGGAAAACCTTGTAAGCAATGGGAAATTGCTACAGATTTGTCCCAGCGATTTTCAAATCTGTGTGTGGACGTGATGAAGTCGCGTGACTGTAGTCTCTACGTGTTTCCCTAGCATTATTTACAAGATTTTATGCTTAGTAAAAACCTACAATAAAAAATAAACGATTACTATTTTTAAAATTACCTATATGCAGTTATTAATTCACATAGTACAGGGCCCAACGTCGTTTGCGTTCCTGAGGATAGCTGATGATGCAGAGTATCCCATATTCCACGCAGCCTGGGTAGTGACCAACACTGGGATGACATTCTAGCGGAGGCCAGCGTCAGTGACAGCCCCAGTCGTCTGCGACATTTGTTTGCCATCATTTTAGTGTTTTGTGGAATTGAAAACCCAGTTCTGTTGTGGAAGAAATATCGGCATCATCTATCTGAAGCCTTTTTTTCGAACTTTGTGACTTAGGTACTCCTGAAGGTGACATTGAACAAAATGATGAAAGCGTTCTAAATAGTTTTCTTAATTCATTTCCATCGGTAGCAATCTACTGATCAAGTATGGGTTATCAGCACCGCAATCATTGGCACCGCATCAAGACCGCGGAAATTGGGAATACGCCGCCGATGCAATGAGTACCATCGTCCACGATGACCACATATCTATGTTCACCTCAGAGCAAAGGGACATTTTTAACACCGTTCTCCAAAGCGTTGGGCACAGTCAGGGTAAAATGTTTTTCTTGGATGCTCCTGGAGGAACAGAAAAACATTTATTACCACTGGCATCCTTGCAGAGGTCAGGAGGTAATGCCAAATTGCAATCGCGGTAACGTTTTCAGGAATCGCTGCCACACTGCTTCCTGGTGACAAAACAGCGCACGCCATGTTTAAGATTCCCATGGATTTAGAGAGCAACGAAACGCCTGTTTGGGCAAGGGGCGCGTGCTTAGGGATTGCGCTTTCATCGTATGTGATGAATGTATTATGGCAAATAGGACAGCAGTGAAAGCTGATGGTGGTGTCACAGTTCTGTTTAGTGGCGATAACAGTGCGTGTGGGGACGCGAGGAACTAGGACTGACGAGGTGAATACTTCGTTGAAAAGGTCGACTCTATGGTTGTAAGTTGATAGACTGCGCTTGACCATCAGCATGCGAACACGGATTGGCGGGAATTCACATGCTCAATAATTCTCCCATGTTCTTCTAAAGGTTGGTGAAGGCACTATACCAGAGGAGAACGCCCAGGTGGCCCTGCTAGAGACTCTTGGTAGAGTAGTTCCACTTTAGAAGATTCTGATTCGTCTGGTGTATGAGGACATCAGTCTAATACCATACCAAATTCTTGGGTGTGTGAACGGGCCATTTTAACGCCCAAAAATGATCAAGCTGCAGCGATCAACCACGGTATTCTCTCTCAAATTGAAGGGAGCGAAGTGATATATACCTCCATTAACACTGTTGTGGAGCAAGATGATGCCACACATACCTCGTAGAGTTTCTGAATTCGCTTACGGCAGGTGGACTTTCAGCGCACATCATCCAGCTGAAGGTCGAAGTCCCGATAACTCCGCCGAAGCTGTGTAACGGAACCTGGCTCAAAGTCGTGTCTTTGCAGCGAAACGTCATCGAGGCGGAAATTCTAACAGGTTATGGTGTTGGCGAGGTAGTGTTTATACCGCGTATACCACAAATTACCCAATTCCAGTTTAAGTTCCCTGTGAGCATATGCTTTGTGATGATTATCAACAAGTCACAGGGGCAGACACTGAAGGCTGCGGGTGTCGACCTCAAGACAAGCTGCTTCTCACATGGACAACTGTACGTCGCTTGCTCCAGCGTCACCAGACCTGACTCTCTGCATATTTTGGCTGCTGAGATCAAAACCACAAACGTACTCAATATACAGGGAAGTTTAAAAAAAATGTGGCTGTTATTGTAGTGTATTTGCGGACAGAATCTAGTAATTAATATAAGTCTAAAACGCCAACGCCGTCTTGAGCAAGCATGGTGATCAATGCTCATGCCTTCTCTGTATAAGAAGAGACCTTTGCCCTTTGCCACAATAATAGGCTGGTATTATTATTTTATTCAAATCGTAAAAAAATATTTGTATTAAACGACTTACAAACAATCAGTAGGTGCTTGTCATATTCTTTGAATCAAAAGAAATTCCTTTTCAAACAATCTTTGATGTTCAACAGTTCATTAAAGAAATGTTATCCACAAGAGACTAATAGGGGTACTTGATTCATAAAAGATGATTCTAAAAAAGGGATGCTCTCCAGACAAATGTTCGCGGGCAATTTTGTCTAGACATGGGCTATTTGGAGGACATTGCCGTCGAGACGAGCTTGTCAATGATTGTAATGGATTAGTAGACAGACATTACTAATTGGTAACCATGCAAAATTTAGTATGTACCTGATTCGGTGAGCTATTTTAGGCGCCAACCACGCCACGTCTTTAGAATTGGAGTAGAGGCTTAAAGTTTATTTTAAGTGAACGGTTTATTTAAAGTTTATGTTTGATTCACTTTGTATCAAAGGCGGTCCATTCTTCTGAATACAAAGCGAATCATTTGAATGAGAGTGGTTGGATATTTGAAGATATGATTATAATTACCTGCGCCCCGCGGTTTCAGCCGCATAAAGCCTCGTGCGACGCGACACGGTAATTGTTTTACCGCGAAGTTTTTTTAGAAATTGTTTTGTTAGAGTTGCGTCTCGCCGTCGCGTTGCGCCAGTCAGCACGAGGCTTCAGTCTCGATTCCATGGGAATAATGGGATAAAAATTATCTTATGTCCTAACACAGGTCATGGTCTACCCATGCGTCAAATTTCATCTAAATCCGTTTAGCTGTTTTAGCGTGAAAGCGTAAGAAACAAATAAACACTCAAACTCACTTTCGCAATTATTAGGATGAATGTTTTTATGACTACCGCTACAAGTATCTTTCGATTATATCGTTCAAGAAACCAATGAGGATCTACACAGAAAAACGGTTGAGTATGCAGATACATTACCTAGGTAAAGAACCAAGCATAGAAATTATTTTTTATCCTACTGTTAGAAATTATTAAGATTTGGATATTCAGCAGTCGTCAGTTCAGTCACATCAAAGTAAAAGCACCTTACGTACGGAGGAACGTAAGATAATATAATCCCTGAAGGGTTAGGAAGAGGTGTGCATATATAGTACACCCATATTTCGCCAGATATGTTTGAGTCCCATGTAATAGGGGGCGAGCCTATTGCCATCAACCGGGCACGAATCCAGACCTCGGGCTGCTACTGGAAAATTCATATTGGAAAAACCCAGTAACACTCTGCTCGACCTGGGCATAGAACCCAGGATCTCAGTGCTCGGCAGTAGCGCTTGCAACCATTTGACCAATGAGTCAGGAAAGTGAGGAGATTAAACTATTGTCTACTTCACAAGATGAGAAAGGGAGAGAGAGAGTCTATACATCTTCCAAGTCGGTACATCCTGTCAATATACTTCAAAACAAGAGCTAAGCAAGCATACGGATCTGTTCCAACTATAATAATAGCTCAGAGCAGACGATTGTAAGACACTGCAAGTTTCAATATTACGCAGCGCTTGGTTTTGTCACTCCAACTCGCCAGGTAAGATCTCCTTAGAGTATTATTAAACTTTTCTTTATTATTAACCTGTGGTATTCTCTCAAAGAAGATTATTTTCTAAAGTTTTAAATTAAATTTGAAAAACAATTCATCTTTGTTCTTTTGCATCTCTTTGTTTTAATAGGGTTTAGGGACGGGATTCTAACTTGGGTATTACAAAAATATACTGAGTTTAGAGATAGTTATAATAATTACTGAGCAAATTAAATTAATAAAATAGTGTTCTTGCAAATGAAGGTGAAAGCAAAGGAGTTAAATAAATAAAAGATATTATCAGAAAATTAAAACAACCTAACATTTTTTAGAACAGTCACTTGCTGCCCACTCAATCTTAATTTTTCTTGTAACAGAATTTTCAGACGTTCAAGAACATAAGTTTCAGCAGCTGATGATTGATTGTTAACTTGAAATATACCTACGTCAAGAAAAAACAAGCGTTTTATAAAATAAATCTAGATTTAATAAAGTCGAACGATTCAGTAAACTAATATTTAGATTCCAACTTACTCTCAACTAGGCAGCGAGCTAATACAATATTATCCCTTCAAGATCAAACCAATCATAATAATTACCTTGTTAACACTACAGACTGACTTAAATCTTTCTAATCTAGTTATCTAGTTATTATCACAAGACAGTAGAGGTGATAATTGATGAGCATAGTAAACTTCTCGAGGCAAGCTTCCTTATAGAAGTTAGACAGGGACGCAAAGTGGAAATCGTTTTTCATTTTAACAAATGGAGCATTTTTTATTAGAAAACTTTTCGTCGCCTTTCAATATTTTAATGTCTGCGTCCTTCGCTTATTGGATTCCCCGGGCAATGTTCAGTGAGTACTTTTTCTAGAGATGTCACTGATATCATGTATCAGGTCGGTATCGGAATCTAGACTTTGAAGTTTTTGTCTGTCTGTCGATGGGTTTTGGTATTGAAAATGTCTATGTTTTGTTACATTGGACAATTCGTAAAATGTGAAACTGCATGTGTATATTTTTATAAAGGTTGCTGTACAATAATAAAATAAAATATTTATAATTATATTAAATTAACTAGCCTGCTTAATAACATCGCTGTGACTAAAATAAATTTTAAGCGCAACTCCAGAAAAACAATTAAGTAATTTAAATAATTATGAAACGTTCGTAAAGATTCGTAAATTTGACTGTCATTTTATCTAAAATAAAAATGTCTAGGGACCCTGAAAATGAGGGGGAGGGGGGATGATCGTACGTTTTGAATTAAAACTATATAAGTAATTACACCAGACGGGGTTTTTAATCATTGCATTAAAGATCTATGAAAGCTTTGCGTAATGAATTTTTAAACACTTAGGTACTTACTTTATAACAATTTATTGTACTAATGAGTTCGAGAATATAAAATAATGTGAGAACGTGTTGGATTCTAAAATAATTGATAATTTATGACTGTGACTGAAGTTAGAAGGACATACAGATGAAAATAACTTTCTGAGTAATGTAAATAAAACCTACTTGACTATGCTAAATTATTCTGAGCATACAAAAAATGCTCTATTCTTCTGTCAAAGAGATTATATTTTAAGACTGTGATACTACATAATAGGAACCAGACATAACAATATTAAGTCTAAGCCAATTACTGAATTGCTTTACAAATAACTAATTCATTTGTAGGTAAGCATTTCTAAATCAGTAAACATTTTACCACAAAATAATAACATATAATTTATTTACCAAATTCCAATTTGCCCAGTTTCAGACTAATTGAACACTACAATAGTTATGAACAAGCTCCACTTCACTGATTTACCGTGGTTTTCGGGGAATTTATGATGAAAACAACTATTTATGTGAAATAATTCGATGTGAATTTGAATAAACCACACCGCGTCTTGGATTTTTTGTGTCTAGACCAAACCAACCTACCAATTTCCTAATAAATAATAACATGACAATCACGCGTGTATTCCATGAAGGGTTAGGCAGACGTGTATCTATTAGTACACGCACTTTTCGCTAGTTATGTTTAAATCCCATGTAATAGGGGGCGAGCTTATTGCCATCAACCGGGCACAAATCCAAACTCCGGGCTGCTACTGAGAACTTCTAGATGGAAAAGCCCAATAACACTGCCCGCCTCGGGAATCGAACCCAAGACCGCATATTCAGCATTAGCGCTTGCTACTTCTAGACCAACGAGGCAACCTCCTAACATGAAATCTCTAATAAAGGGACCCCCCTAATATCGATTATCAATCAATCGATATGGAAAATCGAATATGTTTTAAGTCGACTGATCGACCGCAGTCTGGTTGCATTTTACTATAGAGTAGGTACTGCTACGGAATTCACAAATGGAACGCTTTTTGGAATAAAAACTTCTTTAGCGCACTTTGTACTCTTTATAAACGGGTTAACAAAATTGAACCGTGCACGCTCGAGTCGGTGTAGCTGAATCGGGTATACTCGGCTCCCGTCGGTTGGTGGCGCGGAATCGCGTAAGAAGCGCTGGATCGCGTATACTCGGCTCCAGTCGGTCGGTGGCGTCGCGTATATTCAAATTCAAATTCAAAATATTTTATTTCACATAAACCTACAAGGGCACTTATGAAACGTCAGAAGCTAGGTGCACGGTTCCAATTGATCGTTTCCTATGGAGAAGAGCCGGCAAGAAACTCCACGGTTACTCTTTTAAAAGTAAATGGTATTTACAATGTTTTCAAATTACAGTGTTAATAAGTATGAGAGGACAGTGTAGTGCCTATCAACAAGTACCAGGAACTTAGCAAGATAGAAAATGGTCGACAGATCTACAGTCTGTCTCTATCTTAAGCCTACAACGTTCTCACATTCACAAAATCTAAAAGAAAAGAATCTATATAAAAGCAAAATCAAATCATAAAAATAAAAAGCTATTTAGACCAAATGACATGATTCGCCGCTGAATTCCGTATACTCTGCTCCAGTCGTATGTTTTCACCTCTATCGTAAGGTCATAAGCACACACCTTCTTATTCTTTATTCAAAAAATATTTCTTTCGCTACTAACTCTGATCATTTATTTTATTGTGAAATTAAACTACAAAGTACGGTAATCATGATATTAAAAATTCTTGAACAAGAATAAAACGGTGATAAAGACGGTGCTGAAGCGTTTAAAAATATCTCAGGGGGATGAAAACATTTTCTAATTATGTAAATGTAATTAACCGAACAAGTTTCTTTATTTCATCTTGAAATTGAAGAAAAACATTAGATTGAAACTAGTAAGAGATTAAATTGTGAGAGCTGATTATCCGAGCAGAAAAACAGAACCTTTTATTCTTTTTATATATTTATTCATCAGAAAGCTTACAGTCTAATATTTATACCTATAGCTAGGTAGGCGTAGTTACTTATAGGTATAGATTTAGCGTTTACAATTGCCGTTTAAACGCTAAACTATGTACACCTAAAGTATTTTTTTTTTAAACCAACGAAATACATTCCTCTTTAAACACAAAACAAAATATTTTTTATTTATAAAATAAATTCTTCTATGAAACCAAAGATTTGAAGGCTGTCTCATTTATTTATTTATTTATCCTATCACTGGAACGCCATTCTGCAATTACACCAACGCAACGGAGCAAAAAACTCCTTCATGTGCTGCTTTCCATCCATCTTGTGCGCGGTGAACATCGAACGGGCGGCGATGGATCACGCACGCTCACTCTGTCACGCAGGGTCAAGATACTTTTCACTTGTGAGAATCGAAGATCGAAAAAAACAAATATTGTATGTTTATTTTTAAATTAGTGAATAGTTAAATGTTTTTATTTTATGTATTTTATTTTCTCTTCTACTACACACGTTGTCTACATCTCTTTGGTCAAATCAAATAACGCGCGCTTCCCCGGCTTCCTGTGACACACTTCCGTCCCTTTTCACGAAATCACTCCCACAGATTTGATTATTTCGAATTTTTAGATTTTTAGATTTAGATTCTGATTGCAAGAAAGCGAGAGGGTCAACTTCCATGTCATTTCGTTTGGGATTTAGATTTTTAATCAAGTATTAATAAGTTAAAGCTGGTGGACCACAAGGTGGACCTGGTGAAGGCTGCAGGAATCCGCTGGATGCGAGAAGCGCAGAATCGGTCAAAGTGGCGGTGCGTGGGGGAGACATGTCCAGCAGTGGACGTCTTTTGGCGTCTTGGAATCAGTGATGGGCAAAAAGTAATTAGATTAATAATTACAAATTACAGTTACATAGTAATTAGTAATTAAAATACTTTGAAACAGATTACTTATGTAACTAATTGCAATGAGTACTTACTGTAATTAAATACAAAGTAATTTAATTCCAAGTTAATCTAATTACATTATAACAGATTAAATAAGTAATCTGATAAAACGTAATTACACATTTATACTAGTAAAGTAGTAATGCCGTAATGGCCGTAATGGGACACCTGCATTTTACAAAAAATGCCCTATTTAATGCATTTTTGACAAATACGAAAATAAAACACATAATTATACAAAAAAAATGTAATCTTCTGTCAATCATTATAGTTTTAAATCATATATTAGTTATAATTTTCGCCTTTGGTTTATAAAAAAATTTGTTTTCTGATTTATAATAATTTATATTAACCTTTAAAATCACTCTTTTTTCAAACATTTCGTCGGACAGACGGTTTGCTTTCGGACAATTGATCATTGTCGCGTACGAAAACATACGTTCCACAGGCGCAGAAGAAGGTAGAGGGGTATTAAATTTTAAAAATATTTCTTTCATTTCCTTATGATTATTTAATATTAGAAGTTCTCTGCTGTCTTCTGCCAAAAAATGAGTGACTATAAGTTCTGCTTTGGATCGTGGCTCACTGCTCTGGTTGTCTGAATCCGAACTTGTATCGTATAGAATGTTGTATTGTATAGAATGGCTAGGAGCGGCGGCGCACGAGCATAATGCATAGAACCTCCCCGCACCCCCGCACATTATCCCTACTACTTCCCGATGACGCCGTACGGGTCGCAAGCCCATGCAATGCAAGCATGCAAAATTTCATATTCAAAGTAATTATAGGTATTTACAATATAATTGAATACTAAGTAATTAGGTTACATTGTAATCAAATTATTTTGTAATTAAATACATTGTAATGAATTTCATAGCACATCCAAAGTAATCTAATTACAATGTAATTAAATATTATGTAATTAGATTACATTTTAATTAAATTATTATGTAATTCAATTATTAATTAGAATACATAAATAACTAGTTACGCCCATCACTGCTTGGAATTATGATTAATAAGATCATCTAAATTCTAAGTTGTTGTTACAGTTAGAAGTTACAGCTCCGCGACAGACAGACAGCGTAGACCTAGAAATAGGATACCGTGAGCACCTTTTAATTACGGAACCCTAAAATTGAAGACAGTAGGTATACATGAAACTTAAAAAAAAAACTTTTTTTCTCTCTTCGCCAAGTTATTCATAACATTATACCTTGAGGTGAGAATTCAAAGTCCTGGTAAGTCCTTAATAAGTTGAATAGCAAATAAATCACGGTGGTAATAAAATAATTTATAGCCACTGACGCCAAC
Source organism: Xanthia icteritia (assembly GCA_949128155.2). Lineage (NCBI taxonomy): Eukaryota > Metazoa > Arthropoda > Insecta > Lepidoptera > Noctuidae > Xanthia > Xanthia icteritia. The sequence goes on along the minus strand of OX421942.2, from coordinate 3,635,471 downwards.
ACGGTTCACCGCGAAAACTTGACTAATGAGTTTACTTCTTATTGGCGTTTACCGGTTCAATTCTCTGTTGAAGTTCTACAGTTGATGCTGTGTTTGGTATCTGGTTTTAGTATAGTAGCTGCCATGAAGAAACTGCATCCCAATCGCGTAATACATATTCCAAATCCATTTCTACATAAATGTTTGAACCATTCGTTTGCTCGACAACGTAAATAATGCAATGTATGTTGTCAAATTGTCAAAATGAAAGGCATTACAATTGTGTGTTACGCAATAAGCTGATTAACGACGGTTGAAAACGCTAATATATTGTATGTTGATCTATACATGATTCGCTACCGTATCAAATGTTTATTTATGGAATTATAATCATAGATATCATCAATACAACTCTCTAAGTTCATGTAATCCTATTGAATGACTAGGTATTTCATTTAATCATGACATTTGAGGATTATGCTAACTTAAGGAGTTGTATTGCTGATTCTAATGATTATAATTCTGTAAAGCCATATTTGTTGCGGTCACAAATCATATTTTAATCAACCCTGACCTGCAAATTGCAAAAAACCCCCTTAAGTAGTTTCTTTAAAAAATCCTCTACTTATGTCAAAGTCACTGACAGTCAACTGAATGTGATCTTCAAGGTTCGTACAGATCTATATAGAAGTTCAACTCTTGTAAAGTTTGAGGAATTGCCTTGGATTACTGGATTTAGTGCTGCATAAGTCCTTAGTAGCCATAGAGTCTAGGGCTAGTAAGGACTTATGCGGCACTAAACCCACTCTCCTTCCACTTCTCTATGTCTAGGGCCTAGGCCTAGAGATGTGGAAGGACAGGAAGCCTATAGAAGACCATCACGTCGGGGTTATCAGTAGTGTGAAGTTCACTCATTCTCTATAGAAAAGGGAGGGTCCACCGACCAGACGGGTGTCGTGTCTGGTGTACTGCTGCCCAACGATTGATATCAGACGTTGTATATATACTCGTCGCGCGATGAACTCTGATTGCGCGATGCAGGATTTTTGCATGACGTCATGGTGATGCGTAGTTCGCATGTGGCGTTCTAGATGCCGCCACAGGCCTTTGTCTTGCAGTAGGACATTGCATGCTGGTATAAAAAAAAAATTATGCCATTTAGTTCACACACTTTGCTTAGAACTGTAGCGTAAAGGTAGTTTTGAGATAAATGTTGTGGTTTTTATAACGCAACTCTTGAAGAGCGTATTATTGTTAATAATTATTAACTTTATTTAATTTTGATTATTGGTAGTTATAGCGGCTATAGTAGTACTCACTCTGTGAAAAATTTAATTGTCTACCTATTAGTATTAAAACCAAACTTTGTAAAAAAGGGTACTATAAAATTTTAGATTATTTAGATGATAAAAAAGCTTGGGATTGAGCTGCTCGCTCTGCTAAACCTTGTGCTAAAATCATAAAATCAATACCAGTATTATATAAACATAACATACAAAATTACATTATTACTTTGTAAAGTATTTTTTTTTATTTTATTTTTTTTTAAATTTTTGTGAATGTGAGGACTATGTGGATTTTTTAATTATTATTATTTTTTCTTTCTTATTTAGTTTTAATGATGGTCTGGCAGTTTGAGTAGTTTATGAGGCCTACCCAAATGTCCTTTCTTTGGTATTGTTCGTCGAGTTGAGCTCCTTAAGTTCTGGGTTGAGCTCCACGATTACTGACAAATGCTTGCACTGACAGGACAGGTCCACTCAAATCTGTGTGGTTCTTTTCTCAAAAGACCATTTCAGACACTAATCTACATGGTCCTCATATGGCCTGACCAAGATTATGTCTGGACTTTAAAAGAGACTGTGACCTCTGAGTTTGTTTCGGCCTTTCTTCTCAGAGTAGTCAGATAGGAAACGCCGAACTCATCTAGCTAATTTTTAATTATTTTTTTAAGATGACGTGTAAAAGTGATTCCAATATCCTATTTACAGAATAAACAATTTCATTTCATTTCATTTCATATTACGGTTAAATATATATATATATATATATACAGCCCTGTGATAGACGGACGAATGGACGGCAAAGCCTTAGAAAAAAACTTAAAATCAAAGGGTCCCATTGGCACCATTTGGGTACGAAAATTTATTCTAGTTTCGTTTATAGGTACCATCGAACAAGTTCATATCTGTACACCGTAAGGACTATTTCTGCTTGCAGCGCTCGGCCGCTATAGAACCGGGGCGATAACAGATGTGGTCATTGTGTTCACGGGATTTTGTTTTCAAACTGCTCAGATATATGAAGTTCTTCGATAATACATATTTATTTTATTTTTATAACATAATTATTTGTTCTTTGTATGCTGCACCGGTCGACGTCATAACGTCAACACTGAAAACCAGCATAGCGCTGGGGCTCTGTCTCGCATAGGGTCGCAGTGTTATGCTGAGCGATGGCCGTTTTGCGTGGATGTGACGCATATTTTCCCTAAACTTGTTTCTTTTTTAATTTTATGTTCTTTTTTTTATGCGTCATGTTTACCGCAAATAAACGTATTTTCTTTCTGTTCTTTCTTACATCTGTGTTAACAAAGAAACTAAAATAATAACGAGACACGAACTAAAAGGTAACAGTTAAAACGCCTCGTTAGTTTTGCATACATACATGTATCTATACTAAAATATGCAGACAGAGCAAAATTTCAACAGAGTTGTCGTGTGACAAATGCTAATGATCTTTTTCTTTGAAGCGGGAATGTTTTACGTTGAAAGACGAATATTATATTAAATTGTATTACATTTCGTGTTCATTTCATAAAGAATACCATCTAAACATAACGAGAAAAAGTTCATATTCAGAACTATAAAGAAAGTGTTACTGTTTTTTAATTTAAAATAGAATTCTACTTGAATACTCTTGATTTAATCCACTCGCCTTTACTTAGTCAAGTGCCAAAGCAACTTAACTAAAATTACTCACTTTGTAATTGTGAAGTTCAGTGAGTGAGCGAAATTATTGCGAACCGGGAGAGTACGCGGTCTAGTTGAAAAGCCAGTCAGAGGAACAGCAAACCGCATTATAAAATGGACTTTGCGCAACGATATATTTGGATGAAAAATTTTGTGACAAATTGTTAACTAAAATGTCATATTGTGGGTTTTATTTGATTATGCTTCAGTAAACAAAAATATGCAGAGACAATAACCTGAATAAAAAAATGATTCAAATATCGATCAAATGATGAATAGTTTAAAATAAAGAAAAAAAAGAAAGAAAGAAATATGTTTATTTTGCACAAAAAAAAACGCACATTTAAAGAAAATACACAAAATACACAAATACAAAGTAAAAAAAGAAAAAGAAAAAAAAAGAAAAATCAAAAGTAAAATCTACAAAAAGCACTGTTATTATGTGCGTTGACACCAATATTACAGAAGGAAGCAATTTTATGAGACTGTAGTGGAAAAACATGGTGTAATCTCATCACCTACGTCAGCCAGACATAGCAAATAAAGAAAACCCAAAAATTGCATACGTTTGAAAAAGAAGTTAGAAAAAGTTGTGCTCATTCGTCTACTTTTTAAAACGGGTCTACCCTTTATAACAGAACTTTTTATGTCATAATATAATTTTGCATAACAGCGGATAGCATAAACTTCATTTCGCAGAAAATCGTTTGGCATACACTCATTTATCATACAGTCAATAGTCATACCATATTTACATTTTCTTTTACATTCTTCCTTGACATAATCCCCTATTATTTGACAATATATACCTAAAATTTAATTTCAACTCTTTATTAGTGGCTTTTGTGGACATGATAATTATCCAGATTTGATACAGCTGTAATAGCAATCACGTCATTTCGTTTCAAATACGTTTTTATTAATTTATTTATCTTTATATAGATTCTTTTCAATTTTGTGAATGTGAACGCTGTAGGCCTAGTGGACTGTAGATTTGTTGACCATCGTTATTATGTTAAGTACCTGGTACTTGTTGAAAGACCTACACTGTCCTCCCATACCTAATAACACTGTTATTTGAAAATATTGTAAAAGCCCATTATTTTTAAAAGAGTAACCGTGGAGTTTCTTGCCAGCTCTTCTCCATAGGAAACAACCAATTGGAACTGTGCACCTAGCTTCAGAAGTTTCATAAGTGCCCATGTAGGTTTATATGAAATAAAAATATTTTGAATTTTTTTAATTTTGTAAGTCAGAATCATCGGCATACATTTCAAATTCATAATAATTAAAAAGTATAACCATCATATCGCAGAAAGTTCACACAAACATGCAGACATGCAAACAAGCATACATGCAGCAAACAAGCAGCATGCAAGCAAGCATGCCACATGCAGCAGGCATGGTTTCTGTCACGGCTCCGGTGCTGCGGGGCTCCGGCGGTCCCACGTGAGCTTATCGTCACAGATGGTTTTAATGCTCACCACCGCAGCTTTGGATTACTGGCCGGCTACCGCCTTCCAGCCTCAGCCACGGCGGTGAACGTTAAAATCACCTGCTCCTCAGCTCGCGGGTCGCTTCGCCCCTCCGCGCCTATGCGGGCTTAAATTACACTCTAGGCGTAGGGCAGACAAGACTACGTGGAGTCGGTTTTGCAGCGATTCGTTTCTATCACTAACTTTTGTAGCACAGCATATTGACTTTTTAAGACAATATTTTAATTTAATTAGAGATTAAAAATTCTATTTTATAGAAATTGCAATAAGCCTTATAAAATTATTCCAAATAAAATTCTGCCATCTTAAAAGTATGCCATTGTAAATTCGGACACATAAACATTCGGCCAAACGCTAATTCTACTAAATAATTTTTATGGCTTTAAAATATTCATTTAAAGAAGATTATGCCAAGTGTGTTATGCCAAATAAATTTCGGAGCATCAAGATTCTGCCAGATAGAGGGAACCCTTTTAAAACTTTAAAAACATCTTTTGCAGTTCACTGCATCATAAAGCGAGCAAAACGCAGACATTTATTTGAAAACTTCAAACTATTGCACTGTGACATATTTGTTCTCAGACATTGAAGAAGAATTCTATAGTAATTGATCTACATCATAGTTTCTCATATCCAGTTAATCATTTCTCTGAAACTACTTTAGTGGGGACGGTCAAAGTTTTTTTGTTTTTTTTAGTTAGATAGATAGAATACTCTTTATTGTACACCATAAAAATTATAGACATACTACATTACTTTATTAGGACATAAAACAGTTACACATTACAATTTAAGTTTTTCTTTTTCGTGTGGTTAGCGACTAACCTGGTGTCAGAGATTTTGTGCCACCCATGGGCCTCTGACTTGGCTTCACGTGCCGCCGTCGAGAAATATCAATTTAATTTAAGTGTGACAGAATACCTTGCTACGTGTAACCCACGCAAATGTCCGCGAAGTAATGGTTTTTATATACTTAGTCAAGGGACAGAAACCACAGAGCACGGTAGCATCTAGTGACGTCAGTACTAATAAAGTTTGTGGAGACGAATGTGCGTTCTGTTGAGGACGTCATTCACAGCCGTCTTTATCTAAATACGTCATTTATGTCGTAGTGGCCGTTTAGTGACACGTTTGGTTTGTATGGATAGTCGCAAGTCGATTCCCGGGTCGGGCAAAGTGTAATTGGGTTTTTTCATCTGGAATTTCTCAGTAGCAGTCCGGAGCAGACTCCCAATACTATACAGCTATACTATTCCAGAAATTTGTACCCTGTTGATGGCAATAGGCTCGGCTCCTATTACATGGTACTTAAACGTAACTATACTATAGGTGCAACTCTGCCTAACCCTTCAGGGAATACAGGCGTGAAATTATGATGATGAGTGTGGACAATGTCGCTTCTAGCGGCGGCCGCCGAGGCGTCTCCGTACTCTGTGGAGAAAAACAAAGATACGGTTAGTGGGAAAGTGAGACTTAAACTAAAGTTCTCTTAGTGTGGACTAGGCCTAGGGATGATCATTTTATATTTTATTTCTTTCTTCCTCATAGGCAAAGTCGTGTAGAAGAAATACGCCCAAAATTTGTGTGAATGAATATTATCTTTTGACAGGTATCTTTATCCCTATGGCCGGATTCGCACGACCAATGGCGTTGGACAACTGATTACTGAAGAACTTCGTAAACCAACACACATGTTTTTCTAGATATACTCGTAGTTTTAACGAAAAGGGTGACAAAGAATTTTGTAGAATGTATAAATATATTTTGTAGATTATTAATAACAGGGGTCTTTAACCAGTTATTAATCGTTCTCCATAATCGTAAATATCGTCATGGCCTAGTGGTTAAGGCCTCTCGCCTCTCATGAACAAAGTTGTGGGTTCAAATCCGGGTGACTTTTTCAATTCATATGTACTTTCTGAGTTTATTTAGGACATTACTGACATCGGTGAAGGAAAACCATCGTGAAGAAACCTGGACTTATTTATACATATAATATAATCATAGCGAAGTCAAAACTGTACATTGAATATTTTTGAACAAAAGTAATTGCTACGAGGTCTGGGTTCAATTCTAATGCCGAAAATTTAGATTTTTTTTTTCTGTTTTGCTGAATGTATGTTCCAGCATGACGCAAATTCTACCGGATAGATTCTGTTAAAATTTTCCCTTTAAGTCTGGTCAAACTGAAGGGTATAAACTATCGCGCTATTTGCTATGGGGGATGAGCAATATTACATTCTATTCGTATTCTTCTCCACAAATTATAAAAGGACGCGCCAAAAGATTAGGATATTTCAGATAGTTAGCGATTTAACTTTTTAAATAATTATCATCACGCTTTACCTTTATGGAGCTAAGCAGTCAATCATGAAATATATAAGAACGGCTATTTTAGCAAAGTTTTGACAAAGCCAATAACTAAGCGGTTGAACGATAGCTTTGCAAACCTGTGGTTGTAAGTTCAATTCCCATCTATTGGTATTTTTTTAGGTGAATCTATTTTTTCATTTTGTAATACTAATATGTATATAATTGTTCGTCGATCGTATTAATTCACTAAAAAAGGAAAACCTCATAAGCCATGGGAAATTGCTACAGATTGGTCATAGCAATTTTAAAATATGTGTGTGGACGTGAAATTTTGAAGTCGCGTGACTGTAGTCTCTACGTGTTTCCCTAGTATTATTTACAAGATTTTACGCTTAGTAAAAACCGACAATAAAAAATAAACAATTACTATTTTTAAAATTACCTATATGCAGTTATTAATTCATATAGTACAGGGCCCAACGTCGTTTGCGTTCCTGGGGATAGTTTTTGATGCACAGTATCCCATATTCCGCGCAGCCTGGGTAGTACGTCACCTTTTTGACGGTGACCAACACTGGGATGACATTCTGCCGGAGGTCAGCGTTAGTGACAGCCCCAGTCGTCTGCGACATTTGTTTGCCATCATTTTAGTGTTTTGTGGAATTGAAAACCCAGTTCTGTTGTGGAAGAAATATCGGCATCATCTATCTGAAGCCTTTTTTTCGAACTTTGTGACTTAGGTACTCCTGAAGGTGACATTGAACAAAATGATGAAAGCGTTCTAAATAGTTTTCTTAATTCATTTCCATCGGTAGCAATCTACTGATCAAGTATGGGTTATCAGCACCGCAATCATTGGCACCGCATCAAGACCGCGGAAATTGGGAATACGCCGCCGATGCAATGAGTACCATCGTCCACGATGACCACATATCTATGTTCACCTCAGAGCAAAGGGACATTTTTAACACCGTTCTCCAAAGCGTTGGGCACAGTCAGGGTAAAATGTTTTTCTTGGATGCTCCTGGAGGAACAGAAAAACATTTATTACCACTGGCATCCTTGCAGAGGTCAGGAGGTAATGCCAAATTGCAATCGCGGTAACGTTTTCAGGAATCGCTGCCACACTGCTTCCTGGTGACAAAACAGCGCACGCCATGTTTAAGATTCCCATGGATTTAGAGAGCAACGAAACGCCTGTTTGGGCAAGGGGCGCGTGCTTAGGGATTGCGCTTTCATCGTATGTGATGAATGTATTATGGCAAATAGGACAGCAGTGAAAGCTGATGGTGGTGTCACAGTTCTGTTTAGTGGCGATTTCCGGCAAACAGTGCGTGTGGGGACGCGAGGAACTAGGGCTGACGAGGTGAATACTTCGTTGAAAGGGCTATGGTCGCGAGTTTATAGACTGCACATGACCATCAGCATGCGAGCACGGCTTGGCGGGAATTCACATGCTCAAGAATTCTCCGATATTCTTCTAGACGTTGGTGAAGGCACTCTACCAGAGGAGAACGCCCAGGTGGCCCTGCTAGAAACTGTTTGTAGAGGAGTTCCCACTTTAGAAGATCGGATTCGTCTGGTGTATGGGGACATCAGTGTAATACCGTACCGAATTCTTGGGTGTGTGAACGGGCCATTTTGTCGCCCAAAAATGATCAAGCTGCAGCGATCAACCACGGTATTCTCTCTCAAATTGAAGGGAGCGAAGTGATATATACCTCCATTAACACTGTTGTGGAGCAAGATGATGCCACACATACCTCGTAGAGTTTCTGAATTCGCTTACGGCAGGTGGACTTCCAGCGCACATCATCCAGCTGAAGGTCGAAGTCCCGATAACTCCGCCGAAGCTGTGTAACGGAACCTGGCTCAAAGTCGTGTCTTTGCAGCGAAAAGTCATCGAGGCGGAAATTCTAACAGTTTATGGCGTTGGCGAGGTAGTGTTTATACCGCGTATACCACAAATTACCCACTTCCAGTTTAAGTTCCCTATGAGCGTATGCTTTGTGATGAATATCAACAAATCACAGGAAAAGACACTGAAGGCTGCGGGTGTCAACCTCAGGACAAGCTGCTTCTCACACGAGCAACTTTACGACGCTTGCTCCAGCGTCACCAGACCTGACTCTTTGCATATTTTGGCTGCTGAGATCAAAACTACAAACGTACGTAATATAATGGGAAATGGGAAGTTGTAAAAGAATGTAGCTGTTATTGTAGTGTATTGTGGTATCTTACTACTTCCACATGAAGGAAGTCGCGGACAGAATCTAGTAATTAATATAAGTCTAAAACGCCAACCTGTCTTGAGCAAGCATGGTGATCAATGCTCATGCCTTCTCTGTTTGAGAACAGGCCTTTGTCCTTTGCCACAATAATAGGCTGGTATTATTATTTTATTCAAATCGTAAAAAAATATTTGTATAAAACGACTTGCAAAGAATCAGTATGTGCTTGTCATATTCTTTGAATCAAAAGAAATTCCTTTTCAAACAATCTTTGATGTTCAACAGTTCATTAAAGAAATGTTATCCACAAGAGACTAATAGGGGTACTTGATTCATAAAAGATGATTCTAAAAAAGGGATGCTCTCCAGACGAAGTTCGCGGGCAATTTTGTCTAGACATGGGCTATTTGGAGGACATTGCCGTCGAGACGAGCTTGTTAATGATTGTAATGGATTAGTAGACAGACATTACTAATTGGTAACCATACAAAATTTAGCATGTACCTGATTCGGTGAGCTATTTTAGGCGTCAACCACGCCACGTCTTTAGAATTGGAGTAGAGGCTTAAAGTTTATTTTTAGTGAACGGTTTATTTAAAGTTTATGTTTGATTCAGTTTGTATCAAAGGCAGTCCATTCTTCTGAATACAAAGCGAATCATTTGAATGAGAGTGGTTGGATATTTGAAGATGTATGATTATAATTACCTGCGCCCCGCGGTTTCACCCGCATAAAGCCTCGTGCGACGCGACACGGTAATTGTTTTACCGCGAAGTTTTTTTAGAAATTGTTTTGTTAGAGTTGCGTCGCGCCGTCGCGTTGCGCCAGTCAGCACGAGGCTTCAGTCTCGATTCCATGGGAATAATGGGATAAAAATTATCTTATGTCCTAACACAGGTCATGGTCTACCCATGCGTCAAATTTCATCTAAATCCGTTTAGCTGTTTTAGCGTGAAAGCGTAAGAAACAAATAAACACTCAAACTCACTTTCGCATTTATTAGGATGAATGTTTTTATGACTACCGCTACAAGTATCGTTCGATTATATCGTTCAAGAAACCAATGAGGATCTACACAGAAAAACGGTTGAGTATGCAGATACATTACCTAGGTAAAGAACCAAGCATAGAAATTATTTTTTATCCTACTGTTAGAAATTATTAAGATTTGGATATTCAGCAGTCGTCAGTTCAGAAACATCAAAGTAAAAGCACCTTACGTACGGAGGAACGTAAGATAACATAATCCCTGAAGGGTTAGGAAGAGGTGTGCATATAGTACACCCACATTTTGCCAGATATGTTTGAGTCCCATGTAATAGGGGGCGAGGCTATTGCCATCAACCGGGCACGAATCCAGACCTCGAGCTGCTCCTGGAAAATTCATGTTGGAAAAACCCAGTAACACTCTGCTCGACCTGGGCATAGAACCCAGGATCTCAGTGCTCGGCAGTAGCGCTTGCGACCATTTGACCAATGAGTCAGGAAAGTGAGGAGATTTTACTATTGTCTACTTCACAAGATGAGAGAGGGAGAGAGAGAGTCTATACATCTTCCAAGTCGGTACATCCTGTCAATATACTTCAAAACAAGAGCTAAGCAAGCATACGGATCTGTTCCAACTATAATAATAGCTCAGAGCAGACGATTGTAAGACACTGCAAGTTTAAATATTACGCAGCACTTGGTTTTGTCACTCCAACTCGCCAGGTAAGATCTCCTTAGAGTATTATTAAACTTTTCTTTATTATTAACCTGTGGTATTCTCTCAAAGAAGATTATTTTCTAAAGTTTTAAATTAAATTTGAAAAACAATTCATCTTTGTTCTTTTGCATCTCTTTGTTTTAATAGGGTTTAGGGACGGGATTCTAACTTGGGTATTACAAAAATATACTGAGTTTAGAGATAGTTATAATAATTACTGAGCAAATTAAATTAATAAAATAGTGTTCTTGCAAATGAAGGTGAAAGCAAAGGAGTTAAATAAATAAAAGATATTATAAGAAAATTAAAACAACCTAACATTTTTTAGAACAGTCACTCACTTGCTGCCCACTCAATCTTAATTTTTCTTGTAACAGAATTTTCAGACGTTCAAGAACATAAGTTTCAGCAGCTGATGATTGATTGTTAACTTGAAATATACTTACGTCAAGAAAAAACAAGAATTTTATAAAATAAATCTAGATTTAATAAAGTCGAACGATTCAGTAAACTAATATTTAGATTCCAACTTACTCTCAACTAGGCAGCGAGCTAATACAAAATTATCCTTTCAAGATCAAACCAATCATAATAATTACCTTGTTAACACTACAGACTGACTTAAATCTTTCTAATCTAGTCATTATCACAAGACAGTAGAGGTGATAATTGATGAGCATAGCAAACTTCGCGAGGCAAGCTTCCTTATAGAAGTTAGACAGGGACGCAAAGTGGAAATCGTTTTTCATTTTAACAAATGGAGCATTTTTTATTAGAAAACTTTTCGTCGCCTTTCAATATTTTAATGTCTGCGTCCTTCGCTTATTGGATTCCCCGGGCAATGTTCAGTGAGTACTTTTTCTAGAGATGTCACTGATATCATGTATCAGGTCGGTATCGGAATCTAGACTTTGAAGTTTTTGTCTGTCTGTCGATGGGTTTTGGTATTGGAAATGTCTATGTTTTGTTACATTGGACAATTCGTAAAATGTGAAACTGCATGTGTATATTTTTATAAAGATTGCTGTACAATAATTAAATAAAATATTTATAATTATATTAAATTAACTAGCCTGCTTAATAAAATCGCTGTGACTAAAATAAATTTTAAGCGCAACTCCAGAAAAACAATTAAGTAATTTAAATAATTATGAAACGTTCGTAAAGTTTCGTAAATTTGACTGTCATTTTATCTAAAATAAAAATGTCTAGGGACCCTGAAAATGAGGGGGAGGGGGGATGATCGTACGCTTTGAATTAAAACTATAATTAATAAACAATATAAGTAATTACACCAGACGGGGTTTTTAATCATTGCATTAAAGATCTATGAAAGCTTTGCGTAATGAATTTTTAAACACTTAGGTACTTACTTTATAACAATTTATTGTACAAATGAGTTCGAGAATATAAAATAATGTGAGAACGTGTTGGATTCAAAAATAATTGATAATTTATGACTGTGACTGAAGTTAGAAGGACATACAGATAAAAATAACTTTCTGAGTAATGTAAATAAAACCTACTTGACTATGCTAAATTACACACATCAACACGGTCTAGGGATATTTCATACTCAATTAAATAACTCGAAAAGTACTGGCCGCATTGTAATCTTTCATACACCGATTTGTTTGTAATTTATCTCAGACTAATTCCAAATTCAAATTTTTGAAAATTCTTTTGTTTCTGTGGCATAATAATGTCTTGATGTGTAGGAGAGGGAATTTTCATTTGTGCGAAATTTAGAAAACAATACGAATTACGTTTAGTTACAGTTTTTTTTCATTTTTAAACGAAAGATAAAGTTAAAATTGAGGTATTGTAGCCATGCAACGCCAACATTTGACGAGGGCGGAGATGTTACGAGCTGTGGGAATGCTGGAAGCTGGGTCTGTTCAGCGTAATGTTGCTGAGGCCATAGGGACCCACCAAAATGTAATTTCAAGATTGTGGACACGCTATCGTGCCACAGGTGAAGTAGCGGAGAGGCACCGGAGGCCAAGTCGCATCACTACCCCCAGACAAGATCGATTTTTGCAAATTACTGCGCGAGCTCAACCAAATGAAACGGCGACTCAATTGGTCCAAAGGCTGCGAGTGGAACACCAAGTGCTTGTGAGTGACCAAACTGTAAGAAGGCGACTGCATGAAAGCAATCTACGCTCTCGTAGACCACTCCGGGTCCCACCTTTACGGAGAGGCAATCGTGGACGACGATTAGAATGGGTTCGGAACCACGTGGACTGGGGCCGTGAGCAATGGTCCAATGTGCTGTTCACGGATGAATCCAGGTTCAATTTCCATCCAGATTCACGAAGGACGCGTGTTTGGCGAGTTCCTGGACGATGGAGCCGTCTTCAGAACCCTCAGGAAGTTCACCCATACCAAGGAGGAACAATTATGGTTTGGGCAGGAATTCGTCTTGGAGGACGGACGGATCTCGTTTGGGTGCGGGGCAATATGACGGCAGAACGATACGTCCAACAGGTGCTGGGGCCCGTAATCTTGCCCCACAGAACACAAATGGGGCAAGATTTCCTGCTCATGCACGACAATGCCCGGGCACACACGGCGAGAACGGTAGCAGCTTGGTTACATACACACAATGTTAGGGCCTTAGACTGGCCTGCTCAATCGCCAGATCTAAATCCCATTGAGCATGCGTGGGATATGCTGCAAAGAAGAGCTCTGAAGGAAGTTCCTGAAAATCTGGCTACAGAAGATCAACTTTTTGCGCACCTCAGAAGGACATGGGACAATATTCCGCAGCAAAACATTGACAACCTTGTTCTGAGCATGCCGAATCGTTGCCGATGTGTTATGAACATCATGGGCGCTTTCTCAGACTACTAACTTCAAGTTTATAAACACAAATTAAATGATTTTTCTATTTTTTTCAGTTTTTACTCATAAATTAAAAGTTAATTCATATACGGTTACCGTCTATGCTTCATTTTTTTCCCATAAAATCCTGAAATTTTAATCGAAGTACCTTAACCATTATTAAGAAATGGTAGAATATTAAATAACGTATCTTTTAAATATATACATGTCATATAAATAATTAACACATTGATAGTAATTCGCTTTTTTAAAAATATCCCTAGACCGTGTTGATGTGTGTATTCTGAGCATACAAAAAATGCTCTATTCTTCTGTCAAAGAGATTATATTTTAAGACTGTGATACTACATAATAGGAACCAGACATAACAATATTAAGTCTAAGCCAATTACTGAATTGCTTTACAAATAACTAATTCATTTGTAGGTAAGCATTTCTAAATCAGTAAACATTTTACCACAAAATAATAACATATAATTTATTTACCAAATTCCAATTTGCCCAGTTTCAGACTAATTGAACACTACAATAGTTATGAACAAGCTCCACTTCACTGATTTACCGTGGTTTTCGGGGAATTTATGATGAAAACAACTATTTATGTGAAATAATTCGATGTGAATTTGAATAAACCACACCGCGTCTTGGATTTTTTGTGTCTAGACCAAACCAACCTACCAATTTCCTAATAAATAATAACATAACATCACGCGTGTATTCCATGAAGGGTTAGGCAGGCGTGTATCTATTAGTACACGCACTTTTCGCTAGTTATGTTTAAATCCCATGTAATAGGGGGCGAGCTTATTGCCATCAACCGGGCACAAATCCAAACTCCGGGCTGCTACTGAGAACTTCTAGATGGAAAAGCCCAATAACACTGCCCGCTCCGGGAATCGAACCCAAGACCGCATGTTCAGCATTAGCACTTGCTACCACTAGACCAACGAGGCAACCTCCTAACCTGAAAGCTCTATTACAGGGACCCCCCTAATATCGATTATCAATCCATCGATATGGAAAATCGAATATGTTTTAAATCGACTGATCGACCGCAGTCTGGTTGCATTTTATTATAGAGTAGGTACTGCTACGGAATTCACAAATGGAACGCTTTTTGGAATAAAAACTTCTTTAGCGCACTTTGTACTCTTTATAAACGGGTTAACAAAATTGAACCGTGCACGCTTGAGTCGGTGTAGCTGAATCGGGTATACTCGGCTCCCGTCGGTTGGTGGCGCGGAATCGCGTAAGAAGCGCTGGATCGCGTCTACGCGGCTCCAGTCGGTCGGTGGCGTCGCGTATATTCAAATTCAAAATATTTTATTTCACATAAACCTACAAGGGCACTTATGAAACGTCAGAAGCTAGGTGCACGGTTCCAATTGGTCGTTTCCTATGGAGAAGAGCCGGCAAGAAACTCCACGGTTACTCTTTTAAAAGTAAATGGTATTTACAATGTTTTCAAATTACAGTGTTAATAGGTATGAGAGGACAGTGTAGTGCCTATCAACAAGTACCAGGAACTTAGCAAGATAGAAAATGGTCGACAGATCTACAGTCTGTTAAGTCTACAACGTTCTCACATTCACAAAATCCAAAAGAAAAGAATCTATATAAAAAGCAAAATCAAATAATAAAAATAAAAAGCTATTTAGACCAAATGACATGATTCGCCGCTGAATTCCGTATACTCTGCTTCAGTCGTAAGTTTTCACCTCTATCGTAAGGTCATAAGCACACACCCTCTTATTCTTTATTCAAAAAATATTTCTTTCGCTACTAACTCTGATCATTTATTTTATTGTGAAATTAAACTACGGTAATCATGATATTAAAAATTCTTGAACAAGAATAAAACGGTGATAAAGACGGTGCTGAAGCGTTTAAAAATATCTCAGGGGGATGAAAACATTTTCTAATTATGTAAATGTAATTAACCGAACAAGTTTCTTTATTTTCATCTTGAAATTGAAGAAAAACATTAGATTGAAACTAGTAAGAGATTAAATTGTGAGAGCTGATTATCCGAGCAGAAAAACAGAACCTTTTATTCTTTTTATATATTTATTAATCAGAAAGCTTACAGTCTAATATTTATACCTATAGCTAGGTAGGCGTAGTTACTTATAGGTATAGATTTAGCGTTTACAATTGCCGTTTAAACGCTAAACTATGTACACCTAAAGTATTTTTTTTTTAAACCTTCGAAATACATTCTTCTTTAAACAAAAAACAAAATATTTTTTATTTATAAAATAAATTCTTCTATGAAACAAAACATTTGAAGGCTGTCATTTATTTATTTATTTATCCTATCACTGGAACGCCATTCTGCAATTACACCAACGGGGCAAAAAACTCCTTCATGTGCTGCTTTTCATTCATCTTGTGCGCGGTGGACATCGAACGGGCGGCGATGGATCACGCACGCTCACTCTGTCACGCAGGGTCAAGATACTTTTCACTTGTGTGAATCGAAGATCGAAAAAAACAAATATTTTATGTTTATTTTTAAATTGGTGAATAGTTAAATGTTTTAATTGTATGTATTTAATTTTCTCTTCTACTCTTACACACGTTGTCTACATCTCTTTTTATCCACTTTCCTATCGCAGGGATGCTGGAAGAGATTTCTTTAGAAATACACATCACCTTTGTATGTATTTTCTGTTCCTTTTTCTTGTATGTTTATATGTGTGTACATAAACTGTTAAATAAATAAATAAACATAATCTAGGTATAGAAGAGGTACTTAACCTATAACCTACCCACATAAAAATTATAAAAAAGAACGGTATATTTCCAGGAATCTTTTTTTCCAGTCGTTTATATGTACAATTACCATACCTACGCGTTTGACATCAGCGTCCATTAATCCTTTTTCCAGAACAATTTTAGTGAAATAAAATATTGTTTTGGTAAGTCAGCTACTAAATTTATTGGTGTACAATAAAGTATAGGTATTCTATGTACTATCTACTGTCCAATTTTTATTTTTAAGCCATGTTTATACGAGGGCAGTGACTGGACCCAGTGACTCGAAATTTCGAACCCAGTCATTGGGTTCATGTAGACGAGATCGGCAGTTAGTCACTCAGGGGAAGATACTGAGCCCGAAAATAGACAGGTAGGTTTGTCAACTGAACTGACTTGAGGGTGCGAACATAGTGTCTACACGAGCCCAGTTGCAAGTCAGCGCTGGTCTGACTTACTGTACTGTCACATTACTGGGCTCGTATAAACCTGCTTTTAGACAATTGAGAGCAATGGTCTTTCAAATATTATGTAGATAGAAACAGATAATAGTTAAGTGGTGGTTCTTCATATTTATTCAAGAGATGTCAATGTACTCGACGACGAGATTTTTGGCTACTTTTGTATTTTTGTATTTAGTGTTTTTTCTTTAAATGTGCGTTTTGTTTGTGCAGAATAAACATATTTCTTTCTTTCTTTTCTTTTGTTTCACTCACTCCTAAGTTTCTTAAACTAAATAATTTGCTGACTGATAGAGAAAAAGCATCAAATTGGTTTATTATCTGCCAAGCGCGAGTTGGGCTCGCGCACTATGGGTTCCATACCATAACATTTGTAGATCACTAAACAAACAAAAAAACCAGCGAGCCTTACAGTAGTGGCTTATGATGTGTAACAACTGACATCTCACTTTGGTAATAAGCAACATTAAAGGGGCCTTGTCAAGGTCGTTTCTGATGGCTAACTCCAGCACCGCGCGCGCTCTTTGGTCAAATCAAATAGAGCGCGCTTCCCCGGCTTCCTGTGACACACTTCCGTCCCTTTTCACGAAATCACTCCCACAGATTTGATTATTCCGAATTTTTAGATTTAGATTCTGATTGCAAGAAAGCGAGAGGGTCAACTTCCATGTCATTTCCTTTGGGATTTAGACTTTTAATCAAGTATTAATAAGTTAAAGCTGGTGGACCACAAGGTGGACCTGGTGAAGGCTGCAGGAATCCGCTGGATGCGAGAAGCGCAGAATCGGTCAAAGTGGCGGTGCTTGGGGGAGACATGTCCAGCAGTGGACGTCTTTTGGCGTCTTGGAATTATGATTAATAAGATCATCTAAATTCTAAGTTGTTGTTACAGTTAGAAGTTACAGCTCCGTGACAGATAGACAGCGTAGACCTAGAAATAGGATACCGTGAGCACCTTTTAATTACGGAACCCTAAAATTGAAGACAGTAGGTATACATGAAACTTAAAAAAAAAACTTTTTTTCTCTCTTCGCCAAGTTATTCATAACATTATACCTTGAGGTGAGAATTCAAAGTCCTGGTAAGTCCTTAATAAGTTGAATAGCAAATAAATCACGGTGGTAATAAAATAATTTATAGCCACTGACGCCAACACGGTTCACCGCGAAAACTTGACTAATGAGTTTACTTCTTATTGGCGTTTACCGGTTCAAGCAAGGAACTCCCCGTTTCAATTCTCTGTTGAAGTTCTACAGTTGATGCTGTGTTTGGTATCTGGTTTTAGGATAGTAGCTGCCATGAGGAAACTGCATCCCAATCGCGTAATACATAATTATCCCAAATCCATTTCTACATAAATGTTTGAACCATTCGTTTGCTCGACAACGTAAATAATGCAATTGTATGTTGTCAAATTGTCAAAATGAAAGGCATTACAATTGTGTGTTACGTAATCAGCTGATTAACGACGGTTGAAAACGCTAATATATTTAATTTAAGGCGAAAACGTCAGGGTAGCCCGCAAAATTCAAATTTCTTACGTTTTTTGCAATTTGCAGGTCAGTACCTATCAGGTTGTATGTTGATCTATACATGATTCGCGGCCGTATCAAATGTTTATTTATGGAATTATAATAATATAAATCATCAATACAACTCTCTAAGTTCATGTAATCCTACTGAATGACTATTTTATGAAATCATGACATTTGAGGATTATGCTCACTTAAGGAGTTGTAATGCTGATTCTAATGATTATAATTCTGTAAAGCCATATTTGTTACGGTCACAAATCATATTTTAATCAACCCTGACATTATTTTTTTTTTTTGCAAATTGCATAATACCCCCTTAAGTAGTTTCTTTATGCAAATTGCAAAAAACCCCCTTAAGTAGTTTCTTTAAAAAATCCTCTACTTATTTCAAAGTCACTGACAGTCAACTGAATGTGATCTTCAAGGTTCGTACAGATCTATATAGAAGTTCAACTCTTGTAAAGTTTGAGGAATTGCCTTGGATTACTGGATTTAGTGCTGCATAAGTCCTTAGTAGCCATAGAGTCTAGGGCTAGTAAGGACTTATGCGGCACTAAACCCACTCTCCTTCCACTTCTCTATGTCTAGGGCCTAGGCCTAGAGATGTGGAAGGACAGGAAGCCTATAGAAGACCATCACGTCGGGGTTATCAGTAGTGTGAAGTTCACTCATTCTCTATAGAAAAGGGAGGGTCCACCGACGAGACGGGTGTCGTGTCTGGTGTACTGCTGCCCAACGATTGATATCAGACGTTGTATATATACTCGTCGCGCGATGAACTCTGATTGCGCGATGCAGGATTTTTGCATGACGTCATGGTGATGCGTAGTTCGCATGTGGCGTTGTAGATGCCGCCACAGGCCTTTGCCTTGCAGTAGGACATTGCATTCTGGTATTCAAAAAAAAGTATGCCATTTAGTTCACACACTTTGCTTAGAACTGTAGCGTAAAGGTATTTTTGAGATAAATGTTTTGGTTTTTATAACGCAACTCTTGTAGAGCTTATTATTGTAAATAATTATTAACTTTATTTAATTTTGATTATTGGTAGTTATAGCGGCTATAGTAGTACTCACTCTGTGAAAAATTTAATTGTCTACCTATTAGTATTAAAACCAAACTTTGTAAAAAAGGGTACTATAAAATTTTAGATTATTTAGATGATAAAAAAGCTTGGGATTGAGCTGCTCGCTCTGCTAAACCTTGTGCTAAAATCATAAAATCAATACCAGTATTATATAAACATAACATATAAAATGACATTATTACTTTGTAAAGTATTTTTTTTTATTTTATTTTTTTTAAAATTTTTGTGAATGTGAGGACTATGTGGATTTTTTAATTATTAATTTTTTTTCTTTCTTATTTAGTTTTAATGATGGTCTGGCAGTTTGAGTAGTTTATGAGACCTACCCAAATGTCCTTTCTTTGGTATTGTTCGTCGAGTTGAGCTCCTTAAGTTCTGGGTTGAGCTCCACGATTACTGACAAATGCTTGCACTGACAGGACAGGCCCACTCAAATCTGTGTGGTTCTTTTCTCAAAAGACCATTTCAGACACTAATCTACATGGTCCTCATATGGCCTGACCAAGATTATGTCTGGACTTTAAAAGAGACTGTGACCTCTGAGTTTGTTTCGGCCTTTCTTCTCAGAGTAGTCAGATAGGAAACGCCGAACTCATCTAGCTAATTTTTAATTATTTTTTTAAGATGACGTGTAAAAGTGGTTCCAATATCCTATTTACAGAATAAACAATTTCATTTCATTTCATATTACGGTTAAATATATATATATATACACAGCTCTGTGATAGACGGACGAATGGACGGCGAAGCCTTAGAAAAAAAACTTAAAATCAAAGGGTCCCATTGGCACCATTTGGGTACGAAAATTTATTCTAGTTTCGTTTATAGGTACCATCGAACAAGTTCATATCTGTACACCGTAAGGACTATTTCTGCTTGCAGCGCTCGGCCGCTATAGAACCGGGGCGATAACAGATGTGGTCATTGTGTTCACGGGATTTTGTTTTCAAACTGCTCAGATATATGAAGTTCTTCGATAATACATATTTATTTTATTTTTATAACATAATTATTTGTTCTTTGTATGCTGCACCGGTCGACGTCATAACGTCAACACTGAAAACCAGCGCTGGGGCTCTGTCTCGCATAGGGTCGCAGTGTTATGCTGAGCGATGGCCGTTTTGCGTGGATGTGACGCATATTTTCCCTAAACTTGTTTCTTTTTTAACTTTGTGTTCTTTTTTTTATGCGTCATGTTTACCGCAAATAAACGTATTTTCTTTCTGTTCTTTCTTACATCTGTGTTAACAAAGAAACTAAAATAATAACGAGACATGAACTAAAAGGTAACAGTTAAAACGCCTCGTTAGTTTGGCATACATACATGTATCTATACTAAAATATGCAGACAGAGCAAAATTTCAACAGAGTTGTCGTGTGACAAATGCTAATGATCTTTTTCTTTGAAGCGGGAATGTTTTACGTTGAAAGACGAATATTATATTAAATTGTATTACATTTCGTGTTCATTTCATAAAGAATACCATCTAAACTTAACATATGTGTAGTTATGCGAGAAAAAGTTCATATTCAGAACTATAAAGAACGTGTTACTCTTTTTTAATTTAAAATAGAATTCTACTTGAATACTCTTGATTTAATCCACTCGCCTTTACTTAGTCAAGTGCCAAAGCAACTTAACTAAAATTACTCACTTTGTAATTGTGAAGTTCAGTGAGTGAGCGAAATTATTGCGAACCGGGAGAGTACGCGGTCTAGTTGAAAAGCCAGTCAGAGGAACAGCAAACCGCATTATAGTGTAGTGATTGAAAAGTTGAGAGTTAGAGATATGCTCGAAGGTAGCTCCGACATTCCATTTTCTTATTATGGCGCGTTATACCTGCCTTTCAGAGGTATTTGTTAGTTGCGAAGTTATTCGTTGAGTGTAAATATGCTTGACGTACTTAAATGTGAAATAATAACTGACTTTACTCTAATATGTTTTCCTATAATGACTAAAATGAATGAACGAATTAATAATAATGATTTATTTGAAATAAAATGTAATAGTTATATAGCTAATGTTTATTAAAATGTAATGAATTGTAATAATTAGAATCATGAATTTCGTGTAATTTGATATTAAACATTTGCAGTGCCCTTACAGGGTGCATGTCTTAATACTGTGTCATGAAATTTTAATGCATGCCTACTAACCAGTGTTTTACATGTTAGCAAAATAAATAAATAAAATAAAATAATTGTGATCGGCGTGTGGTTTTGGTTCTTCATAATATAAGTTTTAACTCTGTAATGTTGGAGCGCGTTCAGAACAAGTTTACGCGACACTTGTACAGGAAGCTTTATGGGGTATATCCGTTTTACCCGTTGATGTACCCCACTCTGTTTGTACTGGGTATGGTCGGGTACAATGAATTGAGGGTGCGACGGGAGTTTACACTTGTCGCGTATCTTGTAAAATTACTTCGTGGTATCGAGCATAATCCGGGAGTGCTGCAGCGCTTAAGTTTTTGCGTACCAGACCGCTATGTGTGGAGGCGGCGGCGCCCACCACTGCTGGCCGTGCCGACGGCAAGGACCAACCTACTCGCCAAAACACCCGTGACTCGGGGAAAACGCATCATTAACAAACTTCATGACAAAATTGATGTTTTCACGTGTCATTTGAGTGAATTCGCAAGGACACTGTTATTTATTTTATGTTATAATATAGATTAATGTTGGTAGTATGTTATTGTGTTGTATTGTGCTAAAGTTCCTATTATGTAACAAGTTGTTTTAGTCCTTTATAGTAAGTATATTTAGTTGTAAATAATTTAGTTAGATATAATTTAGTTATAATTTAATAGATTTGTAAATGACCGCACTGTCGCATTGGGTGAATACACCTGTAATGATAGTTGTAAGGGAGATTTTAATAAATAAATAAAAATAAATAAATAAATAACTGGATCTTATAATAGGGGTTAGATTTCGTAAGAAACGATAACAGTAAATGTTAAATGTTACTGTAATCTATAGTAGCTGTCATCCAATATCTGGGCCAATGGTCCCGGATGATTTTGAAACTTTTGAAAATTTTAGCCAGAATGGACCTCTCAGTTTCTATCTAATAAGTCAAACTCTGGGCTGCTTCTGAAAATGGTCCATCGTAAAACCCTATAAAGCTTCAGACAGAATGAGAAGAATTCTGCGCGGGACTTTTAAAATCAGGGAAATTCATTGTTAATTGAAGTGACTACCAACTTAAATTGTCTGTATATTCGAATCACAACTGTAATGTTTTGACAGTTGTATGAAACGGCCATCGCGGACAATTGAATTAGTGTATTAACACTCAAATCACGAGCAAATCCCTATTCGGGATTTGCTACTCACGCGGCATTAAAACTCTATTTCTACAATGAAATAAAGGCTAATCTGGTCTGTGGGTATTTTTACTCTATGGTCCAAAAAAATGGTAAGTGGAACCAAAAAAATGTAAACAAACCCAATAGTGAAAAAAGTGCATGCTCGGGGACTTTAGCTTTGATAAGCAATGAATTTCAATGACTCTACACACGACTACATATCAAGCTATACATTTTCTGTATAAGCTGACCTCTCATTGTGTATATAACCTGTGATCGAAATCAGTTACGCTCAGATTACGCGCTTGCGACCACTAGAATTAAAAAAATAATTATTTGACTTTGACTTTGAATTAGGCGAACAAAACAACGGGGTAATTGCGTAACAGACTTACAGTAGCAATGGCTTTCATTTTGACAGTTCAACAACATTCATTGCGTTATTTACGTTGTTAAGCAAACACATTTTTCGAACATCTGGAGCAATGGATTGGCAATATCCTTCAACATCATTCAGATTATGATTGAAAATGTGTTACACAATTACAGTGTTGGTATAATTTGATAATAATTGATTACAATAATCCAATACATTTATTAACATTGGTTCATTAAAACCCACACTCAAACAGTATTGTTCATAATTATTTCCATACGAATAAGCCAATTAAACCAGTTTTGTATATTTGCTGTGCAAAGTGCGTGATTAATGAAATTAGTGCTATTATTTAATCTGGATGGTTCTCATTATTATAATAATATTATATTTATTGGTGAGGGTACTGATTAGTAATTTCCACGTTTTAGAGGTAATCCATTGGATGTTTAGCTTTGTGGATGCTACTAGTAGTCATATAATATGATTATTACTAATCGCGATGATAGGTAAATACATATCGAGGGCGCGTTGTGTTCCACGCGCACCTCAAGGAGATGTCAGCAGAACAATAAAATAAAAATAATATATTAATAAATATTTATTATTAATATATATATATTTATGTTAATTTATGTTATTATTTTTATCCAAAATTTGCCCGAAACTTTTATTTTTATTTGTATTTTATATTATTAATTTCCGATTAATTTTAAATTTTTATTTTTATTTGTCATTGATTCGCTTATTTTTATTCAACATTGTATTTATTTTTATATTGTGAGTTGTATTTATCTCGTGTTTCATAACTTGTAATTGTAATACGGGAGAACCTGAAATAAATGAATTTTATTTTATTTATTTAGAACTGACGGGGTTCGCTAGGGCCGATGCCTGCCGGGGTCGCGGGAAAGTCCGAAAGGGATATCGTGGCCCCTGGCAACATACAGTGGGTTTTAGTCAGTAAGAGTCTGACATGCCAAGTTATTTGATAATTGAAAGAAAATTTAATTGACACTGTTCTTTTGAAACTAAATTATTAAGAATATCAAAGAACTCCCAAGACGCTACAATATCTCATTAAAATGATAGAATGGTCTTTTTCATGTCAAAGATCGCAGCTTTTATATACTTTGCTGCAAATAGGCGACCGGCAAATTTTAAAAAAAATAACAAAAATGTCTTATTTCACATAAACCTACAAGGACACTTATAAAATATCAGAAGCTAGGTGCACGGTTCCAATTGGTCGTTTCCTATGGAGAAGAGCCGGCAAGAAACTCCACGGTTACTCTTAATTAATATTTACATAATAATTATTGCTTTAAAATGTTTTCAAATAATACCTAGTGTTAACAGGTCCTGTATGGGAGGACAGTGTAGGCCTTTCAACAAGTACCAGGAAAAAGTAGAACATGGTCAACAAATCTACAGAGCCTACTAAGCCTGCAACGTTCTCACATACACAAAATAGAAAATATATATAAAAGATAAATAAAATAATAAAAATAAAAATCTATTTAAACCAAATGACATGATTGCCATTACAACTATAACAAATCTGAATAATTATCATGTCCACAAAAGTCACAAATAAAGAGTAAAAATTAAATTTTAGGTATATAATGTCTTTCCATGAACTATAAATTGTGTCTAGCCTGCTGCCTGTTATTTCTTGGTGTAAATTCTCATTTTCCGAAGTAATTTGCTTGTTATTATTTTCCTTTTTATGTTTATTAGGAGTTATATTCAAAGCTTATTGGGTAAAATATGTGTTAGGTTATTTGATGGCCAAATCTTCAGCTTGATAGATGTTTCATTAATTTTACTGACGAGTTTAACTTAGGGCCATTTACAGATAGGAATGTATTGCACGATTTTCTCAGCAACTAGTTCTCAGTTAAATTTGAAAGAGTTTGGAACATAGTTTTAAACTGATGAATTGAACAATACGAATAGATACACTTTAAAAAAATGGATGCAGTGATTCCAGACAAATTATTTCCATCTTTAAATTCATCAGTATGACAAGGGGGAATACACCCTTTTTATTACTAAGAAACTAGTTTAACATACCCCACTGGGTAACGCGTTACTTCAATATAAATGAGGTTTTATTCGATTGTGTGACCATTCGATCTAGTCAGTATCCCGCTCTGCCTACAGGGACGGCTCTGACCCTTATCATAGCCTAGATAACTCCCTTAGGTTACCGTTATAGAATAAGAACGTAGAATGTAAAAAGCTAATTCTTGCTCCGACTGCCATTTGAGCGAGTAAAGCTTGATTATAGATAAGAAATTTGTGCTGTCACATAATAAAATACAATTGACATAGATATATTTGGTAACCTATTCCGCTTAACTATTCCTAAAGAGTCATAAAAATGCCTCTAAGAAATCGACACGTGTTTCAGCTCTCAACGAGGCATCCTCAGGATAACGATGGCGTGTCAGACTCTTACTGACTAAAACCCACCCGTGTTCCTTCCGTTGCCTGTTATGTTGCCAGGGGCCACGGTATCCCTTTCGGACTTTCCCGCAAAGTAAAGGTGACCTTGGGTGACCTTGGAGGTGAAACACGTGTCGTGGTTTTTAATGACTCTTTAGGAATATTTAAGCGGAATAGGTTACTATATAGTAGTTCCTAGTAGTTGTTCCGGGTCTGGCTGTTTGTGTATGTGAGTTTAAATGTTTGTAAACGCATCTACAATACATGAAAAATTCCTAGTGTGGGGCAACGTTTAAAAAAAAAATATTTATAATATAAGGTCCCATTAAAATAGATACACAAATTTTAACACAGCGTTCAGTACGTCTAACCAAAGATATCCAAGCAAAAAAAAACACTGATTAAAGTGATTTCATTTTGACCTAAAATAAAATAAATGACATTGGGTAACCAACATTTTATGTGTATTTTCGTTAGCTGATTTATTTTTCTTGTAAGTATCTAATGCATTTTTCTTATTATTTTTTTACCATTTTCCTTATTTTGGTGATCTGAATGATTTCTAAAATTTTATCCACATATTTGAATGGGACCTTATATATCTACGTATATTGTATTTTATAATGGATTTCCGCAAGGTCACGCCTGAATCAATTAAGTACCGTTACATAACGGCCGCAATAAGACTGTCCTCATTAAAATTTGCGCGGGTGTTTGACTTTATAGTAGGTATTAAAAATGACCGCCAAATGGGGCCCGCTATATGACGGCACCACTTTCTTAAGAAAACGTATGCGCAGAATAACGAGGGAATTATGCCGAGCTGTGTAGAGGAATATCCCTGTCCGTTAAAGCGTGAATGACGTTTCCTTAGAAGAACTATACTGGTTTATGGTTTTCTAATTCGTTCATTACCTGGCTTCGGCTCTCTATACTCAAATTAACAGGCAACCGAAATTCCTGCGATTTCAGGGAATTAGGAAAGGCAACATGAGCAAATACAGCTGTAGGTGATATTTTCAGGGGCCTATGCGCATGCAAAATGGAAAACACAGAGTTTAATTTCTATACGGTTTTCTTATTCTATGGTTCCATTGAGGTCGAGAATAGCGATTGATTTGTAACTTGACTTATTCAATATCAATTGTTTTTATTTTGTCTTACTGCCCAAACTTATCTACGTGTAGGGCGTTGTTAAAAGTAATATTATTTTAGGTTTAAAGTCGATATTAATAAAATCTAAACTGTGTAGGTACCTTTTCCACTGTCTAAACTTCTAACTAATATTATAAAGAGAACCCCTTCTCTACCGGTTGAACCTCTTCAACCGGACCCCTTCCGATGCTATATTATCACTGAGTAACACAGGCTATAATTTATATAGACGAGAAGCTACATTTTAACTTTATATTTGCATAGATCACTCACTATGAACTAAAACAACTTTATACTAAGTATAATATAACAAAAAACAAAGTTGTAGTGTCTTATATTTTTGCACTTTGTTCTAAATTAAAATATTTGAAAAGGTACTCGCAACAGGGGCGCGTGTGTTAACTACTAGAGGTAAAAAAATATTGTCACAAAATAATACCTAATCCTACCTAATATTATAAATGTGAAAGTGTGTTTGTTTGTTTATTACGCTTTGACGCTAAAACGGCTGAATGGATTTGGATGAAATTTGGCACATGGGTAGACCATGACCTGGAGAAGGACATAGGCTACCTTTTATCCCGATATTCCCACGGGATCGAGACTTATGCGGGTGAAACCGCGGGGCGCAGCTAGTATGATTATATTCTTCACTTCACTTTCTTATAAATATTCTCAAGAACGTGGACAAAGCTGTAGGTAAGTAAGAGGCAGTTCAGTAATTTATGCCTTTCTCTATAAGAAAACTGCGTAAAGTTATTTATAAATGAAAAATAATAAAATAAATGGTGTTTAATTTTCCATAGGGGTTCGGAGAATCCGCGTGTTTATGTTTACGAAGTTTTACCAATCAATCAAATCATCGTGAATCTGTTGGGCATAAGCTTATCTCATGCAGCTTTAGAGTGCTTTTATTTTGGGTACCGGTAAACTGCCCTAACTTTGCCTGGCGTCCTAAGTTTGCCTATAATGAAAATGATGTAATATCTTTTTCATTTTACTTGTATGGCAATCGAAACTTTGAGATTTTATAGACAGCTTTAAGTTTCGATTGCCATACAAGTAAAATGAAAAAGATATTACATCATTTTCATTATAGGCAAACTTAGGAAGCCAGGCAAAGTTAGGGCAGTTTACGGTACATAGATTCATTAATTTACTTATCTTTTTTATATTCTTTATTACTGTTAAAAGCACATCATAACGACATCGAGACATATTTTTTTTCTGTTTATCGTATTGTGTTTTGTTAAGTAAGTATTTATTGAGACAAGCACAGGAGATCTCAACACAAAATAATAAAACAACACCCATAGAAGAAAAAAAAAAAAAAAAAAAAGCAGAACGTCAATGTAGAAAAACCGACAATAATGATTGTATAGTAAAATGTGTAAATGAGAGCAAATAAATAAGATATATATAGATGTAACGTTTCAGTGTAATAGCTTTTACCTTTTTGGCCTAGCCAAGGTTCTTTTTTTGTTATGTCAATACGCAAAAAAAAAAAAAAATTTTTAGTTTAAAAAAATCCTTTTTTACTATTTTGTATTTTCTGTGCTTATCCCAAATAAAATAGTTTTCTTTCTATCTTTCATCTCTAATCCTAATCATAGACAGCATACATATTTATACTTTCAGGTGCACTTATTTATATGCAGTTCCGATCATCAGATCTATTTTGCAGTCTTCATCTCAGTTTATCGCCGACGATAACTTTGGTTGATAGGTTTGCACTAACCCAAGACAAGA
The DNA here is from genome assembly GCA_949128155.2 of Xanthia icteritia. NCBI lineage: Eukaryota > Metazoa > Arthropoda > Insecta > Lepidoptera > Noctuidae > Xanthia > Xanthia icteritia. The sequence goes on along the minus strand of OX421942.2, from coordinate 3,607,046 downwards.
TATTACCGTCTTTACATCCTCTCAAAAATATTAACAATTCCCTATTTTATTATTTCATATAAAATTCTTCACTAAGTTTTGAACAACAAAAAGTTTCTGAACTTTCTGTTGTTTTTAATACAACTGCTGTGTTATTCATAACGTTGGTTTGAATAATACGGTGTGTTGTGTATACAGTTTTTGTGAGTTGTTCAATGGTTAATTAAAGTTGTGTTACTTTGTATTGTGCTGCGTTGAGTCTAAGCTTTTATGCTGCTTTTACACTTTTGCAAGATTTTAGCTACATTGCAGAAAACAAATTAATTAATTCGGTCATTTAGATGCTAACATGCTTTTCGCTTATATAAGGTCAAAAAAATACATGGACAAATAACAGCGTTCAGTACGTCTAACCTAAGATATCCAAGCAAAAATAAACACTGATTAAAGTGATTTTATTTTGACCTAAAATAATAAATGGCATTGGTAACCAACATTTTTAGTGTATTTTCGTTAGCTGATTTTTTTTTGTATATTGTCCTATTTTGGTGGTCTGAATGATTTCTAAAAGTTTGTCCATCTATTTTAATGGGACCTTATATACAGTAGAGTTAAAACGAGCATTGATCACCACGCTTGATCCTGCAGTTCACATTTCCTAACGAATTTAAACGTTATTTCAGTAGTATTTAGGTAAGGGAAGTAATTTAACAAGTATTTGCACATGCCATTAAGAAAGCCTCCGCGCGTAACCAGATCATTTTACAATTATTTTTCTTTTTTTTGGGGTTCCGTACTCAAAACGTGCATGCGTGTTAAATTTTCCAGAGTTTGTGTAATTTAATAATAATAATAAAAAATATTCAAAACAAAAAATTGGTAAAATACAGTATAAATTTTAGAAATAATGAAGGTATTACAAAGCATGATGCCTGTACTAGGATAAACCTGTATCATAGGCGACATGAGTTCTTACAATTACTATTTGGACAACTGATTTCTTAAAAAATATTTAACACAAGTTTTAAGAATAGTGACATAGTTAATTTATTATGTTATAGATTTATATTCTACTGAAATACTAATAATTATGGTAAATAATTTCTATATTATTTACGGAAAATATATAGTTGTTAGCAGTTAGTTACATGATTATGATTGTGTTTGCAATATAACTAGGTTGAAACAAATACTGCACAAATCACCTTCAAAGTTACGTTAGATTTGTCAAGCGGTCGGCTAATGTGCTCAGACACCGACAAATCGAAGGTAGGTAAGTAGGACAGTGTAGTGGCCAGGGATATTGTTGAGTCAAGGGCAGGGCAGGGCATTCAGCGTCTCTTATTTTGTGATCACTGGGCGTTTTAAAGCGTCAGCAAGTTACACAGTTCGGAATGTCGGCTTTCTTCGCATTCTGACATCGAATGGCCTGCGTCACAGTGACCACATGTAGTTATGATGTCTCGGCAAGTTATAGTGTATTTCTATTGTCGCTATAATAACATAATAACAACAAAAAAAAGGTAAACATTAAAGGGGGTTCCAAAACAAGAAACATTTTATTTTTGTTGTAATTAAAAAAAAATGTTAAAAATTTTACGGTGGTACGAAACCCTTCGTGTGCGAGTTCGACTAGCACTTGGCCGGTTTTATTCTTCTTCTGTAAGTTTTTTAGGTAACGACAGACAGGCCTTTTTTCAGTAGTGGGTAACGTAGGTCCGTGGATGATAAATATTCTTAATAAATAAATATTTATTCAGTATTAAAATTCTGAAAATATTAACATAAAATCTTAGAAATAATTTACAAAGGATTTATTATAATATTAGATGCCTGATGTACATATGTGCGTGATATACATAGGAGAACATATACTGTGAAGGTTAGCAATTCAATAAAGTTGGTAATAGGACAGTGACCAGTCGGCCGTACTCAAGTAAAGCAATGGTGGCCCAGTGGGAACCGGCCCGACTTACGAGTTGTGGGTCATGCGTTCGAAACCAGGCATGCGCTTTACTTTGAGTAAACAATTTCATCACTACTGCTCTGAACGGTGAAGGAAAACATTGTGAGGAAACCGGCATGTTCTAGAACGAAAAATTCGAAGACAATGCGACATTTACCAAGCCGCACTGCGTCCGCGTGGTAGATTACAGCCCACTCCCTCTCGAAGAGAGGAGGCGTGTGTCCAAGCAGTGACAACATTATAGGCTGGTTAATCTGGTTATGCTATGGTCGTACTAAAGACTAGTTGGAGGCTTTTATAGCACAACAAATAAATATCTTCGTCCACAATCAATCTCAGCCACCTTGATCTCACCTGTCCAGTACATTCACTTCATAATAAACTTATTGGTCCTCCTCCAGACCAGACGCAATCGAATATTAACGAGATCGGGGACTAACTAGCCAACCCTAAAATTGTAATAAATTCGGACCAAAATAATGTCTATTTGATAAATTATTCTTAGATTGGGATTTATTAAAGTATCGTACATATTTTATAGAAAAGACAGGGATAATAGAATTAGTCTGAGTTCAGTGACATTGAATAATCATAGCTATAGGTACATACATAAATTCGTCTTTAGCGAATCAGCTTTGCTTCGTAACAAATTATAAATAGGTACCTGTATACCTATATTTTTAGCGTGTAGGTACTTATGAAAGTGCGCACTTTGATTTATAAGTCGTTAGTCAAATCGCATTTAGAATATTTAATTGAGATGTGGGGATTTAAACTCACTTCAAAGAGTTCAAAATAAAATAATTAAAACTCTGTTCCATTATCATTATCTCACTCCAATAAAGACCTTATACGAAAAAACTAAACTATTAAATATTAGACAGCTATACATTTACTACACTTGCATTCTTATTAAAAACATAACTACAAACTCAATACAAACTAACATACAACTAAAGAAAAAAAACAATGTTATATAACTTAAGAAATAGATATAAAAACAAACTTGAAATCATCAGCGTACGCACTAATTACGGTAGAAAGACCATATTATTTGAAGGAGCACAACTGTTCAATGGTTTGCCGGACGATATAAAAGGGTGCGATAACGTGAATACATAAAAAAAAAATAAGCTTAAGAAATATGTATGTACATTATAACTTCTAATACCCAGAGTATTAGAAGTTATAATGTACATACATATTGTATTGGAAATTGTATTGTACTGTATTATCATACTTATTACTTTGTATCTCTTTATAAGCGGACTGTAAGTTCTTATCAGAATAAATTTATTTAAACCGATCTATGTCACTATGTATGATTTTTATTCTATCGCAACATTCAAAATGCTGCATGTACCTACCTTTATATTTAAATTGTTGAGAATTTTGTAACCGCCCAGGTGACACAGGATAGGTGACTTTTTTAACATGGCGTCCGACAAACGGCATCTTGTAAAAGTAAAAATAAAATGGCGTCAACGGTATCTCATGAAAAGCCTCATAGATTTAATTTTTTCATCAGATTGCACAACATTATGTAACGTAAGCGAATGACACGTCAGTAGCGATACCGCACGCGTTGCGTCCACGCACCAAATAGTAGAAGCCTTTGTCACCCCAGGCCGTGCCCCACGAGTTCTTGATAATCCAGTACGGGAGTTGTCGACCGGCTTTTGATACTGCAATAAAAAATAACAATATGTTGATGTATCTTCTATGGATAAAAACGTCGCGGATATTGCGATGTAGGTATAGTTAACGGATTACCTAAATAATTATATAAGGTCTCATTAAAATAGATGGACAAAATTTTAGAAATAGAAAATAGTTTATTGTCCAGGTAATACAGTAAGTAGGTTTACAAGTTAACACTAAATTGAGACGACATGAGTAGCTTAAAATATTACCTATAGCTATGTTACAAAATATCATTTGCCAGTGAACCCCAAACTAGACAGTTAGTCTGTATCTTGGGGCTCGGGGTACGAATTCCAGAGTGGAGACTTGAGAGGTGAAATCATTCAGACCATTACAATAAGGACGATGGTAAAAAAAATACTAAGAAAAACGCATTAGATACTTACAAGAAAAACAAATCAGCTAACGAAAATACACTAAAAATGTTGGTTACCCAATGCCATTTATTATTTTAGGTCAAAATAAAATCACTGTAATCAGTGTTTTTTTTGCTTGGATATCTTTGGTTAGACGTACTGAACGCTGCGTTAAAATTTGTCCATCTATTTTAATGGGGCCTTGTATAAATGTTAAAGTTCGGAAAACAAAAAACTAGTTGAAAAAAATAGCTGACACGAAAATCTTGAATATGTCATTTTCAGGGTTGTAGCTTCAGCCCATTTTTTTATTTAGTCAGTTTTCTCAATTTTAATTAGGAAAATTGGTTTTTAGTTTGTAACTGCTGACTTACAGTGAAGGCTGGACAACGGATTTGATAAATTTGCCGTACTGCCATTTTCACTTAAGAGATTCTTTAAATAAAATAAAATTGGATACAAACCATAGACACCGTAACCTACGATCAAAATAGCATGATCCAGATTCTTAGGACTACAGGCCTGGTCCGTCGGTTCATCTATGCCTCCTGTGTAGGTGTCCATTGATGCCGAATTTATCGCTGTGGAAAAAAGACATTGTTATTACCGTACAGTACCGTTACCTTATAAAATCAAACTCAAACTTAAAGCATTTATTTTAAATAAACCAATTACAGGCACTTTTGATTTGTCAAGGGGTCGGTCGGTCAGAAATATGAAGCTAGTCGCCCATTCCAAAGCGTAGTAGGTCCCTTTGGAGAAGAACGGGCAAGAAACTCCACGGACACTCTTTTAAATAAAAATATGGTTACAAAATATTGGTTACATCATTCATGTTGAAGTTATACATGTGAGAACGACGCAAAACATTAACGTCCGATAGAAATAAAAAAAAAAAAGTCAAACATTAAATTAAATTAAAATCGCCGTGGCAGCTAAGAGCTGACCAGTCTCTACTGACGGCGCCCGTTCACGAACATGACGCATGGATTAGCACCATTCAGCTCAACTATTTTGAAGGGAGCTAAATGATCCAACACACGCGCCACCGCCTGCGAGACATTAGAGTGAGCATGATATACTCTCATATAATTATACGAGTATATATATTATTATAGTGACCTCATAACTACTTTATCACCCTAAGGTTGAATGTCTCTTGTACGTCATAAAATGACAAGGTTTCGTTTTATCTTACGTTTCTACCTTAGTTAAGTTTCAGTTTCGTGGGAATTGTTTTCAAAAGTGATGAAGATCCACTAAACCTCTCATCATCAGCATCATTGGCTGCCTTGTTCTACCCACTGCTGATTATAGGCATCCTCCCTTTTGTGCCATGCTTCCCTGGTCCGTTTGAGTCTCATCCAGGTGTTCCCGCGATCTTCTGTAGGTCGTCCACCCACCTGGACATTGATCTGCCAGCGCTCCTACCGTTTCTTGGTAACCATTCCGGTAGGGCTCTGCTCCACTTGCCATCACCACATCTAGCCAAGTTTCCTGCCCACCTACCTTTCTACTATGATCAACTTTTACGAACAAAAAAAGTCGGACAGATTCTCGCTAACAAGAAACTGTGTCACTCGAGTCGGCCATGGGCCGTATTAATGCCACAATTATTCCAGTGTGAGTGAGAGACGGAGGTATACACGGCCGCTAGCACCATCCTTTTTTCGCAGTGGAATAATGATGGCATTAATACTTCATAATAAGGCCCTAGCTCGCTGTACGCATGCACACATTCACACATTAGTTGGTCAGCCAATAGACACGCAAACGTCAACACTCACACATAAATATTTACCTACACGTACAGCGAGCTGGCCGACTTGAGTGACACAGTTTCTTGTTAGCGAGAACCCGTCCGACTTTTTTTATTCGTCCATGTATGGGACATAGAACTTATTAAAAAAAAACTACCGTTTGAGTAATTTTGTAGCGCTTTTCATTAAAAAAAAATACAATAGTTTATTTTCATCATCATCATGCTGAGATAGGAGCCTTTTGGCCTCGCATAGGACTTTCCACTTTATTTTAATTTTTACTTGATTTGTATTTTCTACTTTTATTTTTAGTGAGTGTGTATTTAGTTTAATTAAGATCTCCTGTGCTTGTCCCAATAAATACTTTTTCTTTCTTTTCTTTATTTTTTATCAATTTGATCTTCACATACTTTGTAGGTAAGTGATCACTACGTGTAACTGTTAGACATGATTTCGATATCACAGTAATTTTAATTATGGATTTTTTATTTTAGTGCTCCGTGTGGTAATTCTGTGTGGTATCTGTGTGGTAATTTTCTCAAGAGATCTCCTCAGATATTGTTCTCATATTATTATGATCTGACCATTACAAATAATTGTATGGATTGTATTGTATTGTATGTTGTGAGGTGGCTGCGGTATTAATATGTATCACATTTTTACTGTAATCCAAACGATTCGTCATTAATTTGTATTTTATATTATTTCTTAATTGTAATTTAAAATTATAATGTCTTTTAAATTTGTGTAAATACGATTTGCATGCCCATGTGATGGTAGAACATTAAGCACAATAATAAAAAAGAAAACAACTATGTATTAGGCCTCTGCCTCGAATTTTGCGGGCAGCGGGGCGGCGGCGGCGGCGGCGCGGGAGCGGGACGGGCAACGCATACCTGTTCTCCAAACCAGCAGGCAGATCGCGCGGCACTAAAGCGGTGTAGTGTTGTGTTCGTGGTTGTCTTGTCGAGATATTTGTTTTTATTCGCGAACGAAATGTCTGAAAAATGGCGACAACATTCGTTACGTTACAAAAAAAAATGTACAACACTATACTACAATGCAAACGCGCAATGCGGGCGGTCACCGCTTGACTGGAGTGCACCGCTCGTTGCCCGCCCCCGCGCCGCTGCCACGCTGCTGTTTTCGAGAACCGGTCCATTTGATTTTACGCATAAGATCCTGCCGCTCCCGCGCCGCCGCCGCTGCCGCCCCGCTGCCCGCAAAATTCGAGGCAGAGGCCTTAAACGAATAAATGATTTTAGTTGATTTAATTTGACAGACTGAATGCGAAAGGTGATGGACAGGGTGCTGTGGAGGCCTTTCCAACAGTAGACTACGTTAGGCCTAGTTGAATGTATGAACTTTAAAAGAGACTGTGTGAGTTGGTTTCCGTGTTTCTTATCAGAGTAGTCGGGTAAAAAACACCGACCATATCTTGTTCAATGCAAAAAAAAAATCGCTTAATATTGTTATTTTTAATCAATTATAAAATAAATATGATTAATCACATCAATTTGATCAGTGTGTGTATTGAGCTGAAATAATTAACACATAGGAATATTTATTTATAATATTTATATATTATATTATTTCACTTACCAGCAGACAGCGGGCCATGCTCATACACGAATCTAGCCATAACTTCTTCATCAGGTAACACCCGTCGGAACCCTATGACAGGTACCGGCTGCGGGTCAATAAACAAGGACTCAGGTACCTTGGATGCTGCGGTACCAGGTTGCCACCTGCAGTGCCTGCGTTCTTCAACATATGGACCATAATCTCTGTCTCGGAGAACTCCACCGAATATCGTCACTATGTCCCTGAAATAGATCTTAAAATTGAATGAAATGGCTTGCACTAAATTGTACATTGGGAAACTCATTTTAACTGTATTGGTCTGACACGAAAATCTGTAAAAGTCAAAGTTTTTATTTAAAAGCCCATCTAGGGGTCTACTCCCTAAGCGAGGTCCGTAGTTTCGGTCGCAGTTACGGACGCTTCGCCCTTCGTCTCAATTACGGTATGTCCGTAAGTCAGACGGAGCGCGAAGCGTCAGTAACTTCGACCGAAACTATGGATTTCGCTTAGGACCCCCAGGTTCGCACGGGCGCTTTATTTTACGGTTCGCGTCAAATGAGTTTTCCGCTCTGAAGTTAGGCTGCGCATGCGCGTTACTGTTACATAAATAAGATTGACTACCGCGCGGTCTTTTGTACTTCAGAGCGGTAAAGTTGTTTGACGCGAACTGTACTCGACGATTTTTTTTCGGGCACTGGAATTTCAACTGTCGTTATTGAGAATCCAGCAGAGCGCATCCCAGCGCGTTAAGAAAACACACTGATGATTTTTCAACTCTCGGCGCTAAACAGTGTTGAAAACCCAGTGCGCGAAAAAAATCGTCGCGTAATAAAGCGCCCGTACGTACCAGCACTAAAACGCAGGTAAAGAGCTCGCTTGAAGTGAGCTGTCAATAGTTGAACCTTTAGGTAATAATAATAATAATAAAAAACGTTTATTCATCTCCACAAATTACATCGATAAATATGTATAGGTTGACAGGTAGTTTGGCAAAAACTTGTAATTTGTGGGAGATCTGGAGTCTAAACTAAGCCTAGGCCTGTATTTCAGAACTCCAAGCCCCCCATCACATCATAAATAATGGTTGTCAACGTGGAAAATAGTGCGAACCTGATGATGGTGTGTATGTGTATGTGTGTGTGTGTGTGTGTGTGTCGTGTGTATAAAATATAAGTATGTATATATTTATTGCATAATAAGTATTTTATGAATATATAATCTTACCTAACAAATATGTACGCAAATATATACCACCTAGCCTGCCTACTTGGCTACCACAAGTAATTTTTCTGTTTCCGTATAGTTTAACTTTAACAACCATTTGATAATTTTAGATTTACAATCAACCTTACTACAATTTGCTATATTTATAATTTTATTTAGTTTGTTGTACAATTCACCTCCACGGAAAGGGAAGAATCTTTGCGCGAAGGACGTACCAACAGCAGTCGTCCCACATACTGCGAAGTTTCTCCTGGAGAGACCTATGCGTTTCCTCCTTTCTTCGGATAGGTTTGAGTGTTGGAGAAGTGCAGTACGCAATATGTACATCTGGCGAACAGTTAGCACCTGTGCTTCCTCGTAGAGAGTTATGGTACTGAAAAGACGAGGCTTGGATAAACTAACCTTTAGTGTCATCCTTTGGGCTCTTTCTACTGTTATCAGTTTTGTTTTACATGCCCCTCCCCATGTGGTAATGCAATAGCCAATGATAGATTGCACTAGAGCCTCATATACCATCTTCATCGTTTTTTTGTCTGCTACGTCACGGAGTCCTTTAAAAATGTAGGTGAGCTTCCGTATTCTTTTACATAGAAAGCCAAAGTGGTTTTCAAAATTTAAATTTGCATCAATTTCAACTCCAAGGTATTTAAAACTTTTTGTAGGATTTATATTGGGGCAATTACAGTTTGGAGTTGGAGGGAAATTACATTTATGTGCCAGAATATTGTAAGTAGAGCGGTTGGCAAGTCCTATTTGATTGCGAATACAGTATAAAATGTATTTGGTTTTATCTTCATTTAAAGTGAGGTAATTACAGGATAGCCAGTTACACACAGTGTTAAAACCATTTTGCGCGAGATCAAAAAGCTCATTCCACGAGTCGGCGAAAAAGGTTAGGGCAGTGTCGTCTGCATATGCGGAGATGCGGCAATTTTTAATTTTAAGGGAACAGAGCTCATTTATATAGCAGAGAAAAAGAGTGGGGCCTAATATGCTGCCCTGTGGCACCCCAAATTCAACTGGCAGTTCGTCACTAATGTGCTCCCCAATTTTAACCGATTGGGTTCTATTTTTTAAATAATCCGAAAGTAAGTCCAGTGGAACACCTCGAATACCGTGATCTTCCAGTTTTTGCACAAGGCGGGGTACAGAAACAGTGTCAAAGGCTTTTGCCAGGTCAAGAAATATAGTCAAACATTTATTTTTACCATCTAATTTATTTACTAAAAAGTTAACAAGATCAAGTACTGCGTTGTCAGTTGAGCGGCCGGCTCTGAAACCGTATTGTGTATCAGAAAACAAGTTGTATTCTTCTAGGTATTTTGTAAGCCTATTGTTAATTATGCGTTCAAATATCTTTGATAATGTTGTTAGGATCGCAATTGGCCTATAATTGTTGACGCTGCCTCTGTCTCCCGCCTTATGTATCGGATGTACCACAGCTCTTTTTAATGCGAGGGGAAATACTCCCAAAACAAAACAGCGATTTATTAAGTCGGTTAGAACGGGTGTTATAGAAGCGGATATTTTCTTTAGTACATCAGCACTAATCTGATCCCAGCCAGGCGAGCAGTCACTTTTTAATAGTTGAAGCGTTCTTTCGACTTCTTCGATGTCCGTGGGTAGGAGAACGAAAGAGTTTATTGGGGGCTTAGAGACTTTCTTAATGCAAGAGTCATAACTCTTGCATTAAGAAAGTCTCTAAGCCCCCAATAATGGGGAGGAATCATGTTTGATAGTCGTTTCCCAATATTTGAGAAGTATTCGTTAGTATTATTTATTGATTCTTTAGGGGTTTTATGTGTAGTTAACAGTTGTAGTGGTAGCTGATTTTTATTATTATTGTTGGTGATTGTTCTAATGGTAGACCAAAGCTTTTTAGAATTATTTTTAGACATTATTAGTTGATCTCGCTCATATTGTTTTTTAAGTTTTTTTAGTAGGTTATTGCAATAGTTCCGATATCGCAAGTAGGATATTTTCAAAATGACATCATTATTCGTTTTTAACTTCTTATGCATTCTGTCTCTGGTCCGAATACAACGTACCATACCAGTAGTTATCCAAGGTTTAATTATAATTTTATTTCTAGGGATTAATCGTTTTATAGAGTTATTTGCAATTAATAATTGAATAATGTTAATGAAATTGTTCATAGCGGTATTTACATTTGTTTCCTGATACACTTTGTCAAAAATTGAATTGTTACATTCGGATTTTAATTTATCTATGTCAATTTTGAAATTTATTTTCATCTTCGTGGATTTAGGCTTAACCACCTGGGTTTTTAAACAGAATAAAACCGCTTCATGATCTGTGATACTAGTACCTAAGGAAAATGTAAACGCTTTTAACTTGGTTTTTAGTATCACATGGTCCAAGCATGTCTTATCTCTGGTGGCAGTATTGATTGCAGGGAGAAGTCCATGGAAGGCAACAGTTTCTAGATACGATATGGTCGCGGAACCTTTTCCCAAGAGATCAATATTTAAATCACCGACTACGATTATATTTTTAAACGACGACACGGTCGTTAGCAAGTTATGCAATGAATCAAGGGAGGTATCGAGTGATTTAAAACTAGGGGGCCTATAGATTGCGATTATTATTGTATCATTTTTTATTTTTATCAACAAACAGTTTGCTTCTGATAGGAAAGGTTCTTCCACAGTGCATTTTAAATTATTATTGGTGTATACGACTATGCCGTCGTTTTGATTATAGTAATCATTAGTTTTATGTGAGTTATATCCTTGGAGCAATGGTAAGTTAGTAACACGCGATAACCAGCATTCAGAAAGCACAATAATATCGCATGATAATTTCAGCCTCTCGAGTAAGACATGTAATTCTTGAAAATTACAGTTTAAACTACGAATGTTTTGCTGTAGAACCTTTAGGTAATGTGTAGAGGTTTTGAGATACGAGTTACATTGTTCGGGTTCACATGAAATTGGGACAGAAATATCAAATTGGTCAATGTCTCTCATTAGATTACTTGTGGTATCGAATGTTGTAGTTTACTGACTTTAGTGAAGATAATTTTGGCGTGAATGACATAAAATAAGGTAGCTGTAGTTCATATTCGTACATGTCGGTGGTAACGAAAGTTTTGGATTTTCGCGAAATAATTAAGTATTTAATAAATTTGCATGGAATATTATATTTATTTATTGTATAAGTAAATGTCTCAATAAATTCTTTAGAATAGTAGTTGTATGTAATACTGTATAATAAGTAAATGTAGGTTGTTAAATACATATATTTTATGAGTATGTAGGAAAAACAATATGTAGGTGTTAGGTAGAATATTTTATTTCGTAGTTTAGAATAGCAGTTGTATGATAAACTAGATAAAATAGAAATGTAGGTTGGTAAAAAATTGTATAGTGTGAGTGTGCATAAAGCGTTGTGTATATTTATTGCATAGTTATATATTTTATTGCATAATTTAGCATAGTAGCTGTGTGTTATAGTAAATAATATGGAAGCGTTACTATGTGAGTAATTATATTTTGAGGGTATTTGTGTGTGAAGTAGTTGCAAAATCAAAGCGAATATAAGGTACATTTTATACGGAGACATACAAAACATTTTCACGAAAAGTAGTGTTACAAAACATAGCAAGTGTGTTATGTAACAAGCTATACCGTAGTGTTCAAAAAAGAGATTACAATACATATCACGAACAAAAGAAAATTGAGGGTATAATGAAAATATTAGTCATTGTGATTTCAATTTAGTAAAATCCTCTTCTCGTGAAATAAGTATAGATTGGTCGCCGTCCTTTTGGCGAATAAACACCTTCCCATATGAAGTCCAGCAAGTTGCGCCTTTATGATTTTTGACGTGTTGACGAGCGAGGTAGTATAAGTTCCGTCCGCAGGTGGTGAGACATTCCGCTATGAAGATTGGTTTGGGTTCGCCGTTTAACTTTAGATGGGTCGAGTTAAGTTTATCATTGCCTTTGTCTTTATTGTGTCTCTTAGATGACATTATAATATTTTCTTTAAGGGTAGTCGAGCAGAATTCCACTATTATGGGAGTGGACTTGTGCGAAGATTTTTTGGGCCTGAATATATTTCTTATGTCCGAGTCGAGTACTTTAACATTCAGTACTTCACCAACATTCTTTATTAAACCAATTAGTGTAGATTTGTCTTCCAGATGTGATTCTGGCACATTTCTCAGTTCCAAGGTCGACGCCTTTGAGTTGCGTTCAAGGATCTAAATTTTTTGTTCTAGGGTTTTAATTTGGGTCTTGAACGCTGTATTTTCAGATTTCGTTTGACTAAGTTGAGACAAGATTTCATCATATTTGTCTGACATGTACTGGATAGATTCCGTAATTTTTTCATTCTGCTTTACCAATCGTTGCATCTCCTCATCAAATTTCAACGCCTGGGTTTTTTGTTGAAGCTGAACATCAGCCAGCATATCTCTTAATTCAGAAAGCACAGAATCATCATATTTACGTTTATAACGTCGCGTAATATTTTGCTGACCAATACAGTCATTTTCTGAAACCATGCAATCCGAGGCTGTATCAGATTCCTGTGCCAAAGTAGTTGGTTTCAATAATTTTGTGGTAGATTTTTCGGGCGGAGTTCTCTGAGTCGAAGCCATAGCAAAAACAATTATAGGCCTTTTATCAAACTAAAAAGCAAAAATAAAAAATAAAAACAAAACAAATACTTTTATGCTGGTAATGAAACGCGGGGCTCGAACTCAGGACGGCACACGGTAGTACCGAGGGCGCTAAACCGCTGAGCCGGCCGGACGTTTGTAAAAAGTTTGAAATTTGCGAGCTTTTTATGGTAGTCTTGCCGACGCGATGTCTCTGTTTAGTTGAATGGGTTCAAAGTCACACTTGGTTTTATACACACAACAGTCACTTTCACTTGCAGATCAGTCAAAATAGTTATTACTATAATTTAAGCACAGTTTACACGGTTTGTATGTTGCGATTTAGAACTGTTTTCTTGAGATACTTATAGTTAATGGTTCATTGAAATTTTTACAACAGTCACTTGCACTCAACAACAGTTCTGAGGAGTTTTATCAAAAAGTATGCAATATTTACACTGTTTACTAATTTTAAACACGGAGTTGCGCCGGTTGATAGGTAGAATGACAGCCTGACTTCAAGTCACTTCACCTAAGTTTTCACAGTGAGATTTTAACGGAATAGATCGGCCGGTGTTATGAATAAAATAAAACACATTTTTTTGCAGTTGATCTCGAACAAATACCAATCGTATTGAAAACAACACTCAAGGAACAGAATAAAATTTTCGTTACAATTAAACGACAAAATCTATCAAGGCAAAATTAAATAAATCCAAAAAAAAAGATGGATATTGTTAAAAAGAAAAGAATTTTAAGCACCCCGGATTTGAGATTTGTACCCGTGTGGTAATTGCTATCACACATAAAATGACAATCGCACGCAATGTTTTTCATTTTGACAGTTCACCCACGTTCATTGCGTTATTTACGTTGCTGAGCAGAGGAACTTTTCAAACCTATGAAGCAATGGATTAGTTATATCCTTCAAACTCTCAGATTATGATTGAAAGTGTTTTACGTAATTAGAGTGCGTTGATGGCAATATGCTCGCCGGCATGGGACTTTAACATAACTGGCGAAATGTATACGTTGTAATGTACAGCTTTGCCTTCAGGGAATATAATCGTACTGTTATGTGTATTATGTTGCTATTAAGATAAACTTACGCAAACGTTTGGAGAATGGATGCGTCACCACATCCCTTCATCGCTTTATCACAATCAATAAGAAACTGCTCCGATAAAATTTCTTCCACGCCTCGGTGTATCTTTAGGTGACTTTCAATATTTGCTGTCACATAAAACACGTGATGTTAATTAAATTAAGACTTCAATATGAAAAAAAAAAACTAGGGTGAAATAAACTATCAATATTACTAATCTACGAAACGTGACAATGTCCTTTTGGGCATTTCTCCTGCTGCCAGCGATGCGGACGAATGTTTTGCCCTATGATTATTTCACCTCCTGTTTTATATACTTGTACATATTATTATTTTAAGTCTGTAAGTTTTTAAAATATGTTGTAAAAGTATAACAACAAAGTTATACCTATAGAGCTGAAAGCCCAGCAAGCAGCACAAGTCAATTGATTTTTCACGGGCGATACCATATTAGTCTCCCTCCAGTCAAAGTACACGGGGAGATTCCCACTGTTTACAGGACTTCTAGAAAATACTGGATTTACTTCAAAAGTCCCATTGATAGGCGGTGAAACCACGGTCTTGTTGCTGTGAGACAGAACAAGAAAACAACTATTTTCCCTTAACAAGTACAAAAACAAAGCGATCCTCAACATTTTTACGGATTTAATAGCCGAGGAATGGTGCGCCCGTCAGAAATGTACTTTATAAATACTAAACACTTTTCCAAGCATCTCTGGTATTCGACATTTTACAATGTTTTTTATTGCTTTTTTTACCTTAGTGTACTGCGTTTTTGACATCGCTTGAATATTTCGAGTGCCATACTGGAGGTATTATAATTTTGTTTATCGTTAAATCACGGTGCTGGCGTCCAATTATTTTTTTGTTGACGTTTACACTTCAGGCGTCTAAGATTCATTAGGCGATGTCACATTAAATTATTAAGATTTTATATTGACTGAATTGTTTTTTTGTTTAATGAAAGGCTACTAACAAAATATATTTTTATCACAAGGCAGATGTGAGTGGAAACGCCGGGAGGGACGCCCTAGGAGGACATAATGGTAAGTAACCTAAATGGTGATGTTTTTTAGAGAGGTTAGATGCGTACTCGCAACCGGAGTGCGTGTATGACCAGATTTATGAACGTGAACAAAGCAAAAGGACTGTACGAAAGACTGAAGGAGTGATCCAAAATAAGTTGAATTCTATATTATGGTTTTTAATAATTGGAGGAGCTTGTGGCTAATTAATAACAGCCGCATGGGTCGATCCATCAGGTTAAGCTACGCTTGCTGGGGTTGGTCCGTGGATGGGTGACCATCTTTACATACCAAGACTTCTCCGTGCCTCGGAAATCATGTTAAGCCGTTGGTCCCGGCTGTCATTCGTGGATCTTTGATAGTCGTTACGGGTCGTCAGAAGCCCGAAAGTCTGATAACCAGTCTTCCCATAGGGTATCGTATTATCCAGTTACTGGGTTGTGGAGGTCAGATAGGCAGTCGCTCCGTGTAAAATACTGGTATTCAGTTGCATCCGGTTAGACTGGAAGCCGACACCAAGATAGCTGGGAAAAGGCTAGGCAGATGATAATCAGAATGATAATTGATGTCCATTGCTCAATCAGTTTCCTTCGTTTCGCACACAATCACACATCTCTACTTAAATCATTAATCGATTAGTTAACTCTATCCCATACTTACATTACTGTCGAGGATCAAAGATCGTTTATTGATCAGCAATAAAAACGACTTTAAAAAATAGAAGGAGATAGTGGCGACCATTCGAAACGAATTCAAAACTATCTCTGAGACGTTTTGCGCAAGTTTTAATTGATCAATTTAACTTCAACTGCTAACATTTGACCTGAGATTAGGGTTGTACTTACGGACTTTAGGTGGTTAAATTTTGCATTGTAATTTGATAATTATGTGAGAAGTTCTAGATAAACGGATAAAGTGCCCTAATGAAATTCGGGGCATTGTACTAGAACATCATTTATTAAATAGGTACCTATACTGCCTAAAATTCTGATCGTCATACAAACGCATGTCATATTAGTAAAAAGGGTTTACAAAACAAATTACAGCAATCACTCTTAACGTCTTTTATATGATAGCAGTTGTATAGCAAATAAACGAAATTAAGTAAGTAAATTTATAAAAATGGGTCAATATTACAATCCTCCCTGAAAAGCGCACATTATTGTCGCATCAGGACGCAGCGCATCAATACAATTTATATACAAATAAAAAAAGTGTGGGGTCGGAGTACCCCCATCAGGAACGAAGATCTTTCTCACATATGATTTAAAACAAAAACAAAATTTTCGCAGCCGCCATCTTGGATTTACATTTTGACTTCACTATCGGCTTTAGCCTCGAAAACCATAAAAACGATACCCACGACGAAAAATTTGAAAATTTTCGCAGCCATCTTGGATTTTCGTTTTGACCAAATTCACACCTCTCTCTCTGTCTCTATTAAATTAGAAGAAGACGGACGTAAGTATGAACGCTTTTTCGCGTGACGATTTCATTTCATTTCGCGGTGCATCATCATCGCACAGATGGTTTATACAAAATGTACGAAATTGATAAAGGTAAAAAATTCGCCCAAATCTGCGTCAGCCTTAATAGGTGCATGTTAATGGCCTAATCTATATATTATTGTATTGCTTTCCATTTACATTTTAATTATATTTGAAATATCCAATAAAGCTTCCATCGTTATTTAAAAATTTAGTTCTTTTTATCGCTCCATTTGAATATTTAGTCTGCAGCGCGTTGTTGTTAATATTTCAGTAGAATTTCATACATGCGTTCCTATGTTTATTTAATTATTTCTACTTATATGACACATTCATATTCCTCGATATTGTAACAAATTCATTTCAATATTCGTATCGTGATGAAGTGAGGTATACTAATAAATTTAGGCAAAACTAGCTTTTGCCCGCGGCAAACGTGGGGTTCGGAATTTAACCCACGGGAACGTACAGACGCCAGCAGGTCAACCTACCCGAAACTGTCAAATTTTCCCAATTAACTTTGAACCTTATTCTTTAGTGATAAAGTTGAAAATCTATTAAAGAAATTTGACAGATTGTAGTAGGTTGATATGCTGGCGTCTGTAATAAGGCGATAAGCCTTTTTAGCGTAAAAACGTAACAAACAAACAAAATCACTTTCGCATTATAATATTAGTTAGGATTATAAATGCGATACAGAGTTTGTTTGTTTGTTACGGCGGCAGTCGTTGACGCGTCTACGGCTGCCGCCAACCAGTTGACGGCTGCAGTTGACTCTGCTGCTGTTGGTAACGTGCCGCTCGTGTATATGAGCCCTTACCTATATCAGGCCGAAAATTTTCATCGAATTTTCGTCGCGTATTTCTCGGCAGGCATGACGCTACGCAAATATAATGCAATCGGCTATTTTGCTACAATTTATAACTTCTATCTACAGTCCTTTAATTCACAGTCAGTTATTTTACTTTGATTTTTTGATTGATTATTGATTGATTGGTATATAGGTCGTTGCTTTGGTTGCTGTCAGAGGTCAAATAATTGTGAAAGGACTGTAGCTGACCTTGACGTTGCACCTTGACAGTTCAAAAATATCTGTAAATTCGAATTCTTGTCGAATTGAAAAAATTGCTTAATATATAAATAGAATGTCAACCAAAGATTAAGAATTTAAATTTAAATTAATTTTAATTTAATTTTAATTTAATTTAAAGAGGTGTATATAATATAACACATTCACCAATAGAGTCGCTTGATTTCCACAGCTCTGTTCAACCCTGCTCCTGATATTGCAACCGTTCAATCTGCTCCACAGAGATCTCTACCTGTTATTGGTAATCTGAGTACTTAACGACCACAAGTTTGTATCGGCGGGTTAAGTAATAGCTAATTATTATTGAGCTAATCCCCTGGTACTGTTAGTACTAGACTATTGATTTTAGACTCGAAAGTGAACGAGTTACACTGAAATTCAATGATTTGTTTAGCTCCTCTATCAGATATTGTTGGCTAACCTTCATTTAGTATTCGTGGAAAATGTTGTGGTATTATATTCTAGCGAACACTTAATATCTACGTAACTATGTATGATTTTCGGTTTAAATATTTGAGAAGTTTATTATAATAATGGAAATTCTGTGTAATCCTCATTTGAAACCCAGTAGTTTTAAGTGAAAGTTCGTGTCGTTGTTTGGATGTTTCTTACCTACTCTATCTATAAGGAGAAATTGACTGACTGACATATCAACGCGGAGCCGAAACTACTGGGACTAGGAACATGAAATTTTGCACACAGTTTCCTTTTATAACGTCAGGGAGCATAAACGAGGGGTTTTTGAAAATTCTACCTTTAAGGGGGTGAAAAGGGAAGCAGTAATGCTCGCGAAGGAGGAGGCAGAACGCGTGAGGGAGAGGCAAATTTCGCGCCCTCACGCCCCTAGCCGCCGCAGGAGACGCCCTGGGCGTCGGGAATCGCAGGCCGATTCCCGGCCACCGTAGGCGCGGGCTTGCGGACGGTGAGCAATGGGTAGCTCGCCGTCCGATAAGGACCAGGCCCGGGTCGACGGCGCGTTGTGTTCCACGCGCGCCTCAAAGAGATGTCAGCAAGTGAAGGGGTCCGATAGGACCGATGCCTGCCGGAGCTGCGGGAAAGTCCGAAAGGGATACCGTGGCCCCTGGCAACGTACAGGCAACGGAAGGAACACGGGTGGGTTTTAGTCACTAAGAGTCAAACCCGCTCCACGCTCCCGCTCCACCCAGAGCGGGAGAAGTTATTTGATAATTTCCCACCCAAAAAAAAACAAAAAAAAGGGGGTGAAAAGGGGGATTTCGTATGTACGAAAAATCTTATTTCTTGAGTTAATAGACTTGAAATTTGGCACGAATACTTATATAAGTAAATCTTACATTTTGTCAATTTAAGTTTTTATAAACTACCCCATAAACGGGGATTGGAGGGTGTCGCAGTTGGTATGAAAAAATAAATTACGCGAGGTCCGATTAACTCGAAATTCAGTATTTATACTTAAAACCGAAAATAAAGAATAACATGTATCAAGGTTTTTTTGCAAACAACTCTAACGCGGTCAAAAGGGTTAAAATATTTTAATTGCATCGCAATGACATAACAAAATACACGCAACAACATCTTGTTTTTAGAATTTACTATTAATAATTGGGCCTGATAGGGTGGCGCTGCAATCGAGGGTTCAAGACGGACGTGCACAATTTCTGAGCAGTACCTAAACTAAACTTATAAAAAGTACTAGGCTTGCATGAATTCAAGATAGTATTCAATCATTATGTTATGCTACTAATAGGATTTGGATGACGGAGACAAATGGTTTATAACCTGGATTAACACATAGGATACATTTTAATCGCGGTAGTACGTTTCCATGGGGTAATTTCCGACTCCCATGCGAGCGAATCCGCGGGAAAAAGCTAGTCACATATAGGCTGCACGGATTTGGATAAAGTTTTTCACACACATGGAGCATGTTGTCAATTCAAATATTATATACTGTTTATCTAGGTACAGGAATACATTCTAGAACGCCAATGAAACGGCGGTCAACAGCTTCTACATAAAGCTGTTTGACCCGTAAAGTAATTTGGCAGAAGAAATCCCTGTTGAATGGAATATATATGTTTGAAATTGGAATGGAATTCCCAAATAGGTAAGTCATCTCAGTATTCATTAGGTTTTTTGTCGTTTTGTTTCCAAAAGACAGTTCTTGGAACCGTGCAAGTGCAACTAAATACTTTGCCTTTCTTAAAGTAAAAGCCTACGTGAATTAAAACGTTTTAATCTTAAAGCTGGTATAATTACTGTTTCGTATCGTTTTTGTTAGCTTTTCAAGAATAACAAATTGGGTACTTTTTTAGTAGATTTAACACAAAAAATCTACACAATATTTCGTTTTGGGTGAAACGGTTTAATAAGATAGGAATGCAAAATTCGAGTAGGTAAATATATTTTAGTAGCTTCCACCAGGCGGCTTTGTAAATTATAGCCAATGTTACTCAGTGATAAACTGATAATATAGAATTCTACTTGTTTTAAAATCGGTCTTGTAATTTTTGAGTTTATGCATTACAAACAAACAAGCATACAAAAAATCTAATCTTTTCTCTTTATAATATTAAGTTTAGACAAGAGATAAAATACGTTCACCATGTAATTCTTTACGTCGAATTACAATAATACAGTGCATTTGTTTTCTCCAAGCCATAAAAACTCAATCTAATTCGGTTCAATAGTACTTACGTGCTTCGAATTAAAGAAGTGGTCACGATTTCTGTTCTCAGGCGAGTTTAAAAAGTTAATTAACTTACTTATGCCCTTTTTCTCTAGTAGCTGAAATGCAAGTTAATACTGTCTTAGAGAAAAATGTTGATAGGGAAGTTTCTCATATACTAGTAGGTAGTAACTAATAATGATTATATCTCTATTATTATGACTGTTAAGAGCGTTCAGTCTGAAAGTTGGCAACGTCGCAAATTAATAGCTGTCAAATATTTACCTGTACTGATTAATTTGGCAATGTTACTGTATGGTATTTTGTAAAATCGCTGACTACTGACCTAAAATATTAATAATGAAGTGCAATTCTAACACTGAAATTGTTGTTGTAACCGTTTTAGGTGTAACTTTTTTATATCTAAACTTAAATATATTTCTTGTTACGATACTAATTATTGCATATCTTAATAAATGTTTTAGTTTACTAGTTAGCAATATTTCATATTTCCATACAGTAATATTGCCAAATTAATCAAAACAGAAATGCCATATTAATCAGAACGAAATATTTGACAGCTATTTGCAACGTTGCCCACTTTGAGAATTCCCGCTCTTAATAATACGCTGACGCTGAAAAAGATATCTTACACAAAATCAATAAAACAATGCTGCTACAAAAACACACACAAATCGCAAAGATCTCACCTATTTATAATTATTTTATTTAATACCTAGTATAAATCGTTAGTGGCATAGTTTACATATTGTATATTTTCTTACGTTCAATAAAATAATTATTTTATTAAAATTCGTTTTTGCATTAATATTCGAATATTTGCGCGGACGCTGCCGTGGGGAATAACCGTTTTTTCCTGGAAAATGACAGCTGTTGGTCCCGGCTGTCATTTGTAGATCTTTGACAGTCGTTACGGGTCGTCAGAAGCCCAGACGTCTGACAACCAGTCTTACCAAGGGGTATCGTGTTACCCAGTAACTGGGTTGTGGAGGTCAGATAGGCAGTCGCTACATGTTGTACATGGCTGTATACTGTAAAATATTGGTATTTGGCTGTATTGCCATTCGGCTGTAACCCCAACATAGTTGGGAAAAGGCTAGATAGATTTAGCTGTACAAAAGATTTATTGGCGCGTGGAAAAAATCGGAACTAACGCATCCATATTGTTTTTAAATACATTTCACAAAACAATTGCACAAAAATCCACTGTGAGTATTTATGTACCTATAGTATGTATGTTTATATATTTAAGTTCTATGTATTTATTTAAGTATATGTTAATTTATTACGTTACACGTGTAGGTTTATTTCAATATTTTAGTTTAGGACTTCGCATATTTATATTTTTCTCTTCTTGTTCTCACACACTATTGTCTACATTTCTTTCTCATCTCTCCTATCGCAGGTCTGCTGGAAGAAACTTCTTAAGAAATAAGCAGTACCTTTGTACTCATAATTATGATTATTTTTCTGTGTACATAAATAATAAACAAATAAAAAATAAAAAAGTTCACCAACAGCACTACCCTGTTTACGTCATTCGAGCGCCAAAAGATCCTTGTACTTTACCTACTGTTTTGTACATATTTGAAACGAGAATCTAGTTCTATAAACCCCCTATATCCCCCCTCGTTTATCCAGTCATCCTGTATCAAAGTACATAAGTAAGTAAGTACAAAGGATATTGTGCTAAAGTGTTAACAATCTGTTTCGCCCCGAGCAAGTTCATAATTAATTTTAAAATATTTCACAGTGTTACGTGAAATTAATTGTAGGTATTTGTATAGCGAGTGGGTGTTCCATGATCATTATTTTTTTATTGTAAAAAAAAACATTGAATCGTTTTGTGTTAAATAAATTGCTGGCATTTTCACGTCTAGTCTTTATGCGGGGTTGGTTTTTGTTAGGTAGGTATGGTTTTATGAAGATTAATCTGAAAAAAAAAACCTTTTAATGAAAATTGTTGGATGATTTTGTAGCTTGCCAGATACAAAGTTTTATTTTTTTATTTTAAAGAATCCCGTGTAACATTTTAAGTGTGTTCTTATACTATCTAGATATTGAATAACGTATAAAATAAGCGAATATTCATTTTGAATTTAATTGAAGCCTTGTTTTTTAATGGCGGCTTAAAACATTTAAATAAAAATCCCGTATAAACTAAACTCGCAAAACCATACCTATTATTCTTTCCCTACCCTAAAAGGACTAAGCCGTTATACTACGTCATTTCTAAATCCTGCCCATTAATAACCGGGACAGTTGCACATTTCATACATCATGGTCACCCTGATCCGGTTTTAAATGAACTACAAGCGGGTAGTGATATAAAATAGGTCTGGCTGGCTATTGTCTGAGTTAATGTAGTGCTTACACACCGAATAGTGTTGGGGGCTGTTACAGAAAACCGGTTTATGAAACAACCGGTTAAATTATTTAGGTGGGTGTTTTTTTAACAGTGTTGTGTTAGTTTGTTTCTTATTCAATAAAATAAATGAATAGAAACATTGTTTTAAAAAAAGATCGTGAGTTTATAGATATCCATAGCCGCTAATTGAGACAACACATTGCACAAGCTTTATTAATAATCGTTATATCGTATCAGAATTCAAATCGTAGTCAAATCAGTGAAAAGATCATGAAAAAAAAATTACTTGACCCTCAAAATCTGTTAGGAATATTAAAAATCTATAGCTCAAATAAGTAAATCACTAAACACAAAAATCACTAACAAAACAAGCATAAAATTCAGTGAAACTAGAAACCGTTAATAAATAAATTAAAGATAAGAAATAAATAACTATAGTCAACACATTACACAAACATAAACTCACGCCTTCAACCCATAGGGCTAAGCAGAGACTAGAACGCCACCTGCTACGATCTTTAGGTGCGGGACATACACAAATGGCGAGTGGCACGGGCAGATACAAGTTACATGTTTATGAATACGAAACATGATATATGAAACGGACGGCACTACGCCCGCGCCACACCGTTGCGTCGCCACGCCCGCGCCTCTCGCCACTTGTGTATGTCCCGCGACTAGCATACTCTTTTTGCTTCGTCATAGTCATAGTAATTTATTCATAAACATGTAACTTGTATCTGAATTTACACTCAAATTACACTATTACAGTATATACACTATAATGAATTTCAGAAATTACATCAACAATTTAAAAATAATCAATTTACATTCCTTCAATACTATTTTGACATGTAAATTAAACAATATGGCCAACACCTTAAAATTTTAAATAATAAAAGTAAAATAATTAATTAATTGAAGACAAATTAGCAAAAAATCTATTAATAATTGATCAATAAATCAGAATTAACCAAATCTAACAACCCATGATTATTTAAAAAACATATAAATCAATAAAATTACAGTTCTTCTAAAGCATATAGACACTTATTAAATAAGGGCTCGTTCACACGAGGTCCATTCGTGTTTTTTGACGAATCGTATTTTTTCACGATTCGTTCTTTTATTGACGGGAATGCTATTTAAATGCCCGTGTTCACACGCACCACGAATCGTGAAAAATTAAGGACATGTCTGAAATCAAGTTCGTCAAAAAACATGAATCGTGATTTTTTTGTGACGGATCCGCTGAAGCACTCGTCCAAGACTGAACTCTGAATCACGAATCAAGTGTGAACATCTATTCGGATATTTTGACGAATCGCGAAAAAACTCGTTTCCGTTTGCAATGTGAACGTGCATTCATCATGACGAATCGTCAATGATGGGTCCCGTGTGAATGAGCTGTATGTAATTTTTTAGTTTTATTTTGAAAGCGCTACTGTAGACAGCGCGTTGTACGTACTTTGTATGCCCATCAACTAGATACATACACATTAACCGTAGCCTAATTAGTCGTATGTTAACCGTCACCTTAGGAGCAGTGGTTTCAAACCCAGGCAGGCGCTTTACTTGGTGTAAATTATCTAATCACTGTGAAGGAAAACATCGTGAGGAAACCTGCATGTCCTAGGAACCAAAAATTCAAAGACATGTGACATCTATCAACCCGCACTGCACCCGCGTGGTAGATGTGCCTGTGTACCAGCAGCGGGAACATAATAAAATTCGTACGAAAACGCAACTCCGGATGTGTTTTCGTACGAATTTTACTCGTGCGAACGCATACGAACACGAACGAATGATCCCGACCTTCCAAGTACTAAGGGAGCGCGCTGACTGAGTGCGAGTTAGTCGTACGTATACGTCCGTATAGTTCCGACGTCCGAAAACAATTATTATGGGTTTTTTTGTGCATTTAATACGATATCACCGGAAGGCTACCTATTTGACGGAGAAAAACGTATTCGGAGTACGTACTCAATTCGTACGACCACGATCATACGTTTACGTACGATACAAATTCGTGTCCAAAGTGCGCGCGGCCTTATAGGCTGATTATGCTGTACCCTAAGGTATTCCGATTTCTCAAGCGAGAGGTACTCAGAATCTCAAAGTCCGATTAACAATACCTACTCCATTCCTCAATCCTAAGTACTGAATGTTTAACTTCCAAGTTTGAGTTCGTTTTAAAAAGCTTTCAAAGTTTTACGTCTGTCGATAAGATGCCGGTTATTTTTTAATGAAACGCTGTTTTTCCTTTTTAGTTTTGTTTTTGTAAACCAAAGTGTTTTATTTGGGGTAGAGTTTCATAGCCCACGCACAAACATAACATCACGCCTGTAATCTAAGAAGGGTTAGATAATGGTGTTCCTATAGTACACCCACATTTCAGCCAGTTATGTTTAAGTCCCATGTAATAGGGGACGAGCCTATTGCCATCAACCGGGCACAAATTCACACTCCGTGCTGCTACTGAGAAATTGAATTAAGCTATTGTTGATGTTTATAAAATATAACATCACGCCTTGTTTTTCCGAAGGGTTGGGCAGAGGTGTACCTGTAGTACACCCATATTTTGTCATTTTCATTTTCCCAGTTTTATATAAAAAATGGTGATGTCTGGAATATTTTTAAGGATTGCTAAATTAAATTTTCAAAGGTTTCGTAGAATTTACGGTAACTTACGGTAAAAATTACCTTTGAAAGGTTTTCCAGCTACTAAAAGCATTCTACATAAAAATATTAACAAAAGTTCTTAACTATACAAAAAAATGCTGTACAATGCAAAAAACGGAAGTGTAATCTGAAAAAGGCTAATTACGCGTTTTCTTTCATCATCACCGACTCTGTGGGTTTTCATTTTTCACCAGAGAATGCAACTTCGGAACAATTGCGAGTACTCAGGAGTTCTTGCAGATAGAATAATTAGCGAACCGGAGGTTATCTCTGATGAAAAAGAAACTTCATTTCAACGGAAATGGCAAAAGTTTGAAGAGGTGCAATAAAAATTGTGGTATACTTCCAACTGACTTTATGGACGCTTCCTTCTTTAAATTTTCCTTTGTGAATATTTTATAAATCATTAAAAATGAGTTTTGAGCGTCGGGTGCATTATGAGGAATCAGCAACAATACCAAGCTTTTGAAATTCTATGACATTATCTCAATGGCTCGCTGAGAGCGCAGATCACACTGTATATAATTATCTACATGGTGCGAACTTTTGAGTCCAAATTTATTCCGCGCTAAAAAGTCGGCACGTAACAATTTTAACGTTAGAAACATGACAGCTTACTGACAACACCAACAATAAACTATTTCAAATCCCGAACAACATTTTCCATACTACATTTTTTTATCGCCCATTAATATTTCGGCTCACGTATTTAAAAAAATTCGACCTTCGAGGTACATTGAAAATGAACTCAACAAAATAAAAAACGCATTACATTTATATATTATTTCTCAAAAACACAAACAGCATAAAAACTCATTAAAAATAAAAAATGTACAGAAAAATGATAAGCATTATGTCTAATCCAATCTGCCTAGCCTTTTCCCAACTAAATTAAGGTTGGCTTCCAGGCAAACCGGATGCAGCTGAATACCAGTATTTTAGATGGAGCGACTGCCTATCTGACCTCCACAACCCAATAACTGGGTAATACGATATTGCTTGGTAAGACTCGTTGTCAGTCTTTCGGGCTTCAGACGACCCGTAACGACAGTCTAAGATCCACGAATGACAGCCGGGACCAACGGCTTAACGTGCTTTCCGAGGCACGGAGGAGTCTCGGTATGTAAAGATGGTGTAGCGTTGTGAGGACTCACAACTATAATTAGTTGAGTGATGCTAAAATATCACAATTAGTAAGTTCCTAATAACATCAGTAGGATCGAGGTACAACACTAACTTTCTTTCCGGGGACGCTGGTCCATTTCATTTCCGCTTGCAGAGCTGGTGGAATCAATTCCCTGATCCTGAGAATTCTGTGTGCCCCGACCTAGGGTGAGTTTCACATTAGTTTGGTAATAATGCCTGACTCTCTGCGCTGGATAATCTATATTGATTTTATCACCTAAGTAGTATTTGATTTCGCGTGTGTCAATGTCGGACACGCGGCTGAGAGTTATCCAGCGCACAGGAGATGGTAATATGTATGTATTACTGCTGCATCGAGGTGGTGTAGTGCCTTGCTGTGCTATTGTTAGTGATTAGTGAGCTATCTGTGATGATCACGTTTACTTTGTGTTTTGTGCACGCCTGCTCACATACTTAACCTAATTTTAGCATCTGTCAATGTGCTACGCTGTCCTCTCTCTATTTGCACTCTCTTTCTGCCTGTAAGCCGCTGCGATGTGTTAAGCTACCGCCTACTCTCCTTCCCATACCGTACCTTGGTAGCTGAAAAGGGGAAGAAGCTGGCACATCGCATGCGGCCTGCTGCTACTCGCACGGCCTCTAACATGCGCTTTCTAACGCGCCTTCCAGGGTTTTTCGTACGGGCTGAGGGCAGGACCCCTTACTCAATCCTGCACGCTACCTACTGATGATGCGAATCTATCCTGCACGCTACCTACTGCTGACGCGTAGCTGTGCTGCACGCTATCTACGCATGCTAGCGAGGCTATCTAAGGCCTGACCTACCTGCGGCCTACCGCCGCAAGCTACCTCCACGTGCTACAACCACGAGCCTGTGCTGACAGGTCTCCGCGGCCTACAGCCGCGAGCTACTGCCGCGAGCCTGTGCTGACAGGCCTCCGCGGCCTACAGCCGCGAGCTACTGCCGCGAGCCTGTGCTGACAGGCCTCCGCGGCCTACCACCACGTGTTGCCGCCACGAGCCTGTGCTGACAGGCCCCCTCGTCTGCCACGTGCTACCAAGGACGGTACCCTACATTCCCTCGTAGTGTGCGAGTGTTCAGAACAGAACTCAGTGTGTAGGACCTTACCCGCGATCTAGCCGTGTTTCTAATTATATGTATTAACTTATCAACTGTTTCTATTTATTAAACCTATCACCTACCTATCCGTTAACGGCCTGCGCAGCCTACCCTGCGCAGCCCTACCCGTTACAATGGTCACTCATCCACAGACCAACCTCAGCAAGCGTAGCTTAACCTGATGGATCGACCCGTGTGACTGTTATTACTGAGCCGCGAGCTCCTCCTTGCCAAAATGAGCTTGACATTAGGACTACAGTATTAAAACGATTTTGTCAAACATACTTGAACATTCGAACATTATTTTGACAACCTAATTCGAGATACATTCAACACATGGCAACCAAGGAGGCAACTTATCAAAGATTTTATTTAAATTTCGATTTGGCTTGCAAATAGAGCTGTTTAAAGTAAAGAAAAAACAATAGTAGATTGTTTGCCTCGGGAGCAAACAACTATTTTTAAGGCGAGGAATTCAATGTACGTCACTCGAGCTTAAAATAGTGTTGCTCCCAAGGGGAACCCCCTACTTTTTGTCACCCACCATTTTCACAGCCGCCATCTTGGATTTACATTTTGGCCAAATTCACACTTTCACTCTTGCCAGCCTGTTACTTGTTCAAACAATGTTCGCGATTGATCTCTTTGGTGATTGGAACTCTTACTAACAATGTCCAGCTATTTTAGTCCCTGTTTACGAAGAATAAACTAGCTCTTTTTGAATAGATGTAATAAAAATGAACATATTGGCGAACGATTCTGGAATTTATAATTAATTTACTTAGTTTGAATATCCGCGCATTATTTGAGAAAAGTACTATACTGAGTACTATACTGCGGCGAAGCCAAGGCACACATACGTGACTCCATTCACGTATGTGTGCCTTGGCTTCGCCTCGGTTCACATTTTCACGATCGTCCATCAATGTCCTTGTTGCAGGCCGCGACAGTAATGTACACGCAAAAAATACACTTTACGTCAAAACGTTCAGCGTCAAAGTAAATTTTGAAAGCACAAGCCGAAAAGATCACTAACTCAAGATTTAGAATCGTCACGTGAAATAATCAAAAAATTAAATGAAACTGACAATTATTTAATTATTTTCGATGTTTTCAAGATATTGTTCACTTCATTACATTAAATTTTCTTTGTTTTTTTTTAACAGATACAAGCTATTTCGTTTTACGCGCTTTGTCACAGATAGGAAACTCACGCCTCGGTATTTTGCGTGATATTGCCAGCGAGCGGTCCGCCCCTTACCGCGCGCCGCGCAATCTATGTTGACGCGCGACTCTCACACAAAAGGGTAGAAAATTAAGGCACTTCCAGATATCTCATTCTAACGATTTTGATATCAAAAGTTGCGTAATTTAATTTTCTAGGAGGATTTTTTAGATTTATATTGATATCTCTTTTAGTTTTATAATTATTTAAGTTTTCGTAAAAAAAAAAAAAAAATTCGATGTTTTTGTGTATTTTTTTTATAACTTCAGGTTTTGAGTTTGATTTTTATAACTTGTAGAGCATCTAATTCTGCGTATTTTAGACCTAGTTTTATTAATTGTAACATAATCGCAGATAGACACTTTCGCTGGAAATGGGGTCCCTACTGAAGCGATCGAAAAAACATTTTCAATGTTAAAACAAAAGAGAGATGTCGTGATTTCATAACTCAAAGTGTCATCGTAACAACTATTTATTAAGGCGAACGCGCCAGAGTAGCCTGCGTTTCATATTTTCTTACGTTTTTTTTCAACCTTAAAAAATATGTATTTACAGAATTATAATTATTACAATCATCAATAAAACTCTCTAAGTACGAATTACAACCTGACACTGAACTTGTAAAGAATTTCGCGGGCCTTAGCGCATCTTTCTTAAAAAGAAAACACTAAAAGACATTATGCTCTAGGGGCGCGATACTGGCCAGTCACCGGTCGGCTGGCTCATTCTCTCCTAGGCACATTCGGGACAACAAGGCATTAAGCGCAAATCCCTTTATCTCGACGTCCAGTCGCGTCGCTCATGCGTGGCATTGCTTCCCCGCGTTGTGGGTGTGAGATGAGCGGGCTAGGAATTGAATCGGAAGTGAAGTTACCTCCAATTTCGTCGAGTATATCAAAGATTACTTGGGGCTGGGTCAAAATTTATAGCTTGAGGAGGTTTAGGCTTGATTGGCGTGGTGTGAGCAATAATAGGTGGTTCAATAAAATTTCCGCACGAAACAAATATTTGAATGGTTTTCTGCTTTGCAGAAAACTATAGTTATCAATTATCATACATAATTATATTTTTAATTTTTGCTTGTATGTGCGAAGTTGTAACCATATAAGATGCAGATAGGTAACGTTTTTAAGGCATGGGTGATCTACATACGGAAGCAGCATTCATCAGTATCTTGACCATAAAACTAGCTGGCTGTTAAGGTTGTAAAAGGCTGTAAGAGCAAGTCACAGTAATTTTGCATGTAAGAGTTAGTTTCTTATTCATATCTGTAGACTTGTTAAGTCGCTGCTTATATTCGTTGTCAACGTCAAGAAATGAAATAAATAAAAATATGATAAAAATAAATGTAGTTTTTTTTCTCCGTCGTTAGTCTCCGCAGTTTTAATGACCCCACTGAGTTGGTCGGTGTGTTCTTACATCAGCTTACTGTATCGTGTGTTGGGAATAACGACATTATGCTAGAAAAATCTTCGCCATTATGATCTGAGCAACGTTTTTGCTTGATACAGGCCTATTGTAGTGTGAGGTTCATAAATAACATTATAATGTGACCCGCAGTGTTTTGTGAACGTAAGTTATGTTGACTTGGTTATCAGTGGGTGGGTAGCGTAGATAAGGTAGTGCTAACATAATATAATAATTATGTTAACATTGATAATGCCTATCTTTTGAAGAATGGGTCGGAATCATCATAGCAAATTGATAATAATCATCATGGTATCACTATAAATTACCCAAATTGTTTGTTTGTACCCAAACTAGCAGGAATCTGCTGGGTGCGGGAAGCAGCAGCCGTCGGAGTGGCGGTGCTTGGGGGAGGCCTATGTCCAGCAGTGGAGGTCTTTCGGCTGAAATGATGACCCAAACTATTTATTAAAAGGCTAAAGGGCAATGGAGAGGGAGTGGGCTTAGAGTTTCGCTACGTGATTGAATCAGAAATGAAGAGATCCGCAGGAGAACCAAGGTAACCGACATAGCCCGAAGAATTGCCAAACTTAAGTGCTCGCACGTTGCTCGCAGAACAGATGGCCGATGGGGCCGAAAGTATCTAGAGTGGCGACCGCGTACCGGGAGACGGAGACGTAGCGTTGGACAGCCTCCCACTAGTTGAACCGATGACCTTGTGGAGGCCGCAGGAATCTGCTGGATGTAGGAAACACAGAACCATTCGAAGTGGCGGTGCTTGGGGGAGGCCTATGTCTGTAGACGTCAGTGGACGTCTTACGGCTGAAATGATAATGATGATCACTCAAACTATTTGTCTTAATATTGAACTAATAGGAACACCTAAGTATACATTTTCAGATGAGAAGCACTTTATGTGCATTTTGCGATACCCCGATTATAAGACCTCGATGGACGGCTAGCAACGCTTTCCGCATCATTACGGTGGCTATTATTTATTTTGCGGGACTATTTATTTATTTATTTATGCTCCTACTGGACCACCATACAGCAATTACACCAACGGAGCAAAAAATTACTCCATGTCCCGGTTTCCATTCATTCTGTCCGCGGTGGACATGGAACGGGCGGCGATGGATCACGCACACTCATGCAGCGTCAAGACACTTCTCCATAGTTCCATTACCCCATCCATATTGCGCACATTCTTTGCAATTATTGAGAATCAATAAAAAAAAAACAGTGAGAAAACGTTTATTTTTAATTTTTTTGTGTCGTCATCTACATCGTCACAAGCGAACTACGCATCAAAGACCTGACGTCACACAGATCCTGCATCGCGCAATTAGAGTTAACGGCGCGAACCCTAACTTATGATGATACAGAAAGACTATTAATCGTTCCAGAGTAGACAGAGTCCTTTCTGCAACTTTTAAGGTACTTAATCTTCATCTACATAACACTCAAACACACACATTTACTTACACTGATCATTCTATACATTACCACACGTACACACACATCCTAACACTCACTGTCCCTTACACGATCACTTTCCCCTCTCTATACATACACATCAACTCAATTAGCTTAGTTTACTTTATTTTAGTTTATTCTTACATTGTTTTTCTTTAATCTTCATAAAGCTGCACTTGTTAGCTTAATTCATTATGCAAATAAAATACTGAGAGGTTTGGCGCTGCATGTCGAGATACAGGTTTCACCTAGTTTGGCTGCAGATGCTCCTATTTTGTATTGTATTTATAATAGATTAATAGTTTTTAAGTTGTTTTTGTAGAATCTTTTTTGGTAAAATAAATTATTATTATTAAATTATTATTATTATATATGACTATCCGACATCAATCGTTGGGCAGTTGCCCGCCACACACGACACCCGTCTGGTCGGAGGATCCTCCATTTTCTATAAAGGACGAGAGAACTCTACACCCTGTTCCTCATACCTCTGAACTATTACACACAATTAATTAAACAAGCTGCTTTTCTTGACTTAAGATATACCTTCTTTAAAAGTGTACTTTATCACAGACTAGTTTCCGCCAGCGGTTTCGCCCGCGTCGTATCTTTATAAATTACAGTCTATATGTTACTCAGTGATATTATAGCATCCTACTGGTGAAAGAAGTTTATGAGTCTATTAATTAGTAGCTTAAAATCAAATCTTTTCTCTATAAATATTAATTTAGAGAAACAAAAATACAAATCTTTTCTCTTTATAATTTTACTAGTTGTTGCTCGTGACTTCGTCTGCGGTCCAGGATGAAAAGTAGCCTATGTCCTTTTCACTTGACACTCGTGGGTTGCAGCTGAAAATCAGCGTCAGGTCACTTTGTGTTGCCATCTGACATTATGCTGAGCTGAGGCCCTTTTGGCATTACAATAATTGTTTTTTGTTTTTTTTTAGTTATAAGGTGTATTTTTGCTGTAATTCCAATAAATGCAATTTTCTTTCCTTCTTTCTTTTTCAGGTCCAGATCTACCCATGTGCCAAATTTCATCCAAAACCGTTTAGCCGTTGTAGCGTTAAAGCGTAACAAACAAACGAACTCACTTTTATATTTATAATATTAGTATTTATAATATTAGTTAGGATATTATTATTACTGTAGACATCATCGTAGATATATTGCCAATATCACACCACATGATTATTAGATTCCTGTGCTATTAAAAATTCTACTGGTATTAAATACTGGTATGAAAAGGGACTAATTGATAGCTGGACGATACGGACTATTAATATTTAGGGTTCTGTACGTCTGAATAAAAAAATAGAACCGTTATAGGATCTCTCGTGTCTGTCTGTCTGTCCGTCTATCACAGCCAATTTGCTCCAAATCTAATGGACCGATTAAGTTGAAATTTGGTACTCATATGTATTTCTGTGACCCAAACACGTGTAACGTAAATAAATGAATTTTATATAAATTTGGGGGTCACTTTGGGAAGGCAAATAAGAAAATTGAAAAAAATAAGTTTTGCAAACTGTACCGTGAGACATATCAAATGGTGGACCAGGCTCGGGTCGACGGCGCGTTGTGTTCCACGCGCGCCTCAAAGAGATGTCAGCAAGTGAAGGGGTCCGATAGGACCAATGCCTGTCGGGGTTGCGGGAAAGTCCGAAAGGGATACCGTGGCCCTGGCAACGTACAGGCAACGGAAGGAACACGGGTGGGTTTTAGTCAGTAAGAGTCTGACATGCCCTCCTGCTCCGCCCAGAGCGGGAGAAGTTATTTGATAATTTCCCACAAAAAAAAAAAAAAAAAAACACTGTGAGGGTTTCAAACAATTTCTTAATTTTAAAGTTTTAATATAGTTTTGTAATTATTTAAGAAAGCAGGATAAGATAGTAACTGTCCCATCGTTGGTTGAACAGTACCATTTCTGGGTGGAGTCATTTATGAATCTCCACTGGACTATTCATTGATAAATCATTAATTATTATTTTTCCTATCCTCAAACTACAGGCATACAGTATGTTTTGTTTGCCACAGTAATTATATTTATCACAATCAAAAAGGGTAGGCTTTTGTGCTAAACAGCAACTTAGCGCTGGTCTTAGCGAAGTTGACCCAAACAACATAATGCCATTAGAAGGGACTGCTACACTATAACTTGAACTAGAGTTAAGAGCGTCTGACTAATGATTGTGGAATTGGCCCACCGTGTGTTTGTTAGGCTGCGGACAGAGTATACCTACTGGGATTTTTGGATATTTCTTCAATATTACCTGTCTGTAATGCTTTTGAATTTATTCGTCTAAAATAGCAAAAGTATAATCAAAATAAGTTCCGTTCCTGTTTCAAAAGAGGTTTTGGCCCTGTATTGGGATTAGAAGAGAAAAAGGCTGGTTTTAAATCAGCTGCTGGAGCCTCCTACCAAGATGTTTTAAGAAAGTACCGTGAGGTAAGAGTGTTGTCGTTATACATGCCGCTTTCGCTCGCGAAGTGAGGAACTCCGTTGATTTTATCTTTTAAGGAGTTACTTGAAAAAACTTGGGCGTAGCGTTTTACCAAACTACTTCAAAAATACCCGTTATTTCTCTCCCTAAAATTCAACAGTAGTCCCTTCGGCCCTAAAATTCAACAGTAAATCGTAGTCTATATAAAAATACACCTCGTGATTATCATTTACACTCGCGACAATCTAAGAAGTCCGATTTGACGTTTCGTACTCGTAAGTGTAACAAAAGAATCATTATTTATTTATTAAAATCTCCCTTACTTCTATCATTACAGGTGTATTTACCCAATGCGACAGTCATTTACAAATCTATACTTACCAAATTATTTACAATTTAAATAAACTATAAAGGACCTAAACAACTTGTAACATAATAGGAACTTTAGCACAATACAACACAATAACATACTACCAACATTAATTTATATTAAAACATAAAATAAATAACACTGTCCTTGCGAATTCACTCAAATGACACGTAAACACATCAATTTCGCCATGAAGTTCGTTAATGATGCGAATTCCCTGGGTCACAGGTGTAACATGTAGATAAATCGTCGATTACAAACTCTCTAAGTATGATCAATCGATATGTCTCGGGAATCGATTTTTAAAGCAACTGATTTTTTTCCCATGAATACATTAATAATTATTTTATAGCTGTCAAATCGTACTTTTTATATTGTCGTGAGTTTAGGTAATGTAGTAGTTACACGAACTAAAATGTAATAATTATTTTCTTAAAACAGATTTGAGTCTATTGTTCGTTTTGAGTCCAGAGAGATTACTTATGCAAGTATACGGACAGACTTACGTCGGCACATGACACAGTTGAAGGAAATTCAAACAAAACGTATTATGTATGACTATGAACATTTTCGACAAAACTTCTGTGAACTGTATTCAAACTTGTTTGCTTGCGGGCGGACGGCCAAAAACTACTGTGGTACTATTATAAGTAAAACTATATGGATTAAATAGCGTTTTGAGACTGTGTAAAAGGACTATATTTTCAGTACCTAAGTAGGAATTTAACACATACATACATAAACTAACCTAAAAACTAGCCTTGCACGGCCAGGAAGAAACTACAGAACGCCACCTGTCACGACCTTTTTTTTTTTTTGGTTTGGAAAATATCAAATAAGTTCTCCGTGGAGGGCGTGTCAGACTCTTACTGACTAAAACCCACCCGTGTTCCTTCCGTTGCCTGTACGTTGCCAGGGGCCACGGTATCCCTTTCGGACTTTCCCGCAACCCGGCAGGCATCGGTCCTTATCGGACCCCTTCATTTGCTGACATCTCTTTGAGGCGAGCGTAGAACACAACGCGCCGTCGACCCGGGCCTGATCCTTATCGGACGGCGAGCTACCCATTGCTCGCCGTCCGCAAGCCCGTGGCTACGGTGGCCGTCTCCTGCAGCGGTTAGGGGCGTGAAGGCGCGAAATTTGCCTCTCCCTCACGCGTTCTGCCTCCTCCTTCGCGAGCATTACTGCTTCGCAGAAGGATGTGACGGCCTTCCATGCCCTCTCGCTCCGTACCATGGCCTGGACCAGGGCCCGAAGCGAGAGATCCCCGCCGCCGATCGCCTCCACACCTGCCACGATCCTTACATACCTACACCTCTTGCTTCGTTCACGTTCATACATCTGGTCATACACGCACGCCGATTGCGAGTACTACGCACTTGACCTTTCTGAAGAACATCATCAATAAGGTCGATGTCCTTCTAGGGCGTTTCCACTCACTTTTGTCTTGAAATCTAATGTCTACAGAAATACCTATGTGCTTCGCGTAGACATGAGTGAATAATACACAACCTCATACTTCCACATACCTCTTTAGGTATGAGGAACATTCACTCATCGTCTATACAAAAGGGAAGATCCTCCGACCAGACGGTCGTTGTGTCTGGTAGGCAACTGCCCGACGATTGATGTCGGGATGTTGTATATATATCGGTCGCGCGGTAAACTCTGCTTGCGAGATGTAGGATTTGTGTGACGTCATCAGGTCTTTTGATACGTAGGTTGCATGTGGCGTTGTAGATGCCGCCACATGCTCAGTATTGGCTTTGTTAGTAATCAGAGCTCACTAGTAGTCTTAGGACAAAAATCTTTAATAAACTCAATATTATGAACTTCTTTGTTCTAGTTCCTACGATTGCATTTATCATCCACGGCGCTCGCCATTTTGTATCGATAACCGCATTTTCATAATTGAAAGGAATCCGTGCAAAATAATGAAAATCTTAATTGTCTTTGCTTTGAACGATGCCCGTATTATTATTTCCTTTGTACCGTAGAAACGGTTTATTTATTGAAAATCTCATACGCATACAAATTATTCAGAACAAAATATCTCAATGGACTTGCAGGAAAAGTGTGAAACCAACCGTAAAAACGAAAGCTTTCAAGACTTCCTTTCAGCAAAACGCTTGGAACTGCTATAATCTGTCTCCAAAAACTCCTTTCAGCTCTACTATAATTATTGTATAGTATGCAGCTTAACCACACTCTCATTGTACAGTCTTGAGGATAAATACCTTACAATATGTATGATGACAAAAAAACAATGTTGTCCTATAGTTTATTAAACGATATTCGACACATATTTTTTCTTTTTTTACGTAATCAAAAGATAACGGCAATATATTGAGTTAAAATGAGCGAGCCAACACTTCTTACACACTTTAATGCGTTTAAAGTATTTTTTCATTAATATGATAAAGCAAAAAAATGCGTATCAAATTTTTTTTTTATATCTGACTGACGGACTAAATAGAATTTATTTTGTTTACCGAGGCATCGTCCCTAATACGCAAGATTTTCTTCTAAAATATTGGTTAAACCTTTATGGTGTTACGAATATGGTCTTTTTAAAACCATATTGTTATGAAATAGGACTTTTCTCAAAGTCACAATCGTCATTTTACGAGAAAATCGCTTTTGAATTTGGCGTATATTTATGGTTGACTGTACTTGGAGGATCGAGATCGTTCGTGCGTTTCCGTAAGCGTTTGCACGAGCACACCCAAATTTCGACCAAAAACGTATAGTGAGCACGGCCTTACTCCCTCAGTTGTTAATGTTATAAGCCATGAGGCCACTTGTTACTTAGGCTTATTATTAAACCAGCCCTAAGTTAGCCCTTAATCGCCGCCCGCGTTTATTAGGGCTCTCTGACTAGGGACAGTTTACATCAGGGCTTGGGTGAACTATCGAATTTTATTCAAGATAAGCGGATTAGTTTGTCAGACAGGCGGCATATCATTTGTGGCTGTTGATAAAGAAGAGGTGAACCGATGACCTGTAAAGACCGCAGGAAGCCGCTGGATGCCAGAAGCACAGAACCGGTTGAAGTGGCGGTGCTTGGGGGAGGCTTATGTCCAGCAGTGGACGTATTTCGGCTGAAATGATGATGATGAAAGTGATAAAGAACTATGATCGCCATTCGTGGTCGTTAAAAATCATTTTGAGAACCTAAGATCTTGTACTAACTATTAAAACCTTGTATATGTATGAACAAAAGAAAATATCCCATGCCAAGTTATTTTATGACAAGTCGTATACTCGATGGAATTCCTCAGTGGCAAAAATGACGAGCTTCCATACTAACGTTCATCCCCTATATTTACCCCTCTTTAGAGGATGAACTTCCTCAAAAATCCTTTCTTGGTGCCCATTTTCGTTAACCCAGCGGTGTTTGTTGTCTGTTAATAAATTAATTAATTCAAGATTTTTTGATTCAAGTAGATATGGGTAGTGTTTCGTTTTCAGAATGGGATATTGGTTTATAATAGACCGCACTACAGTGGTAAAAAAAACTAGTGTAAGCAGGCTTCTTATTCTATTGAAAACTTATACTACACTGGGACAGCTCAAGGTCAGTGTTACAAGAAATGTTTTTGGGATTCAAAATCAAACTGAGGAAAAAAGAGCTTTACAACTGTGCGGTCGACAGTCCTTACTTATTAAAATGTGAGTGGTCTAAAAGCTCTTTCAGGTATATATTTTTAATTGTGAATCCCAAAAACATTTACGTTGACGCAAAACAAAATGTGAAAAAAAAAAAT
This sequence comes from Xanthia icteritia, assembly GCA_949128155.2. Classification (NCBI taxonomy): domain Eukaryota; kingdom Metazoa; phylum Arthropoda; class Insecta; order Lepidoptera; family Noctuidae; genus Xanthia; species Xanthia icteritia. Next base: position 3,568,465 of record OX421942.2, on the reverse strand, counting down.
GTTGTTTTCTCTCTCTCACCATTGTCACCAGCGACTTTGAAGTTTAAATCGTGGAATTTGATTTAAAGTTCTGAGAAACTTGTTGCTTTTAAAACCACACTTGATTTAGACTATTGAAATGTAAATGAAATTTTGATTCTGATTGTGAGTGTGAAGGTGATTTTTTTTAAATAAGAATGGAGATATTTGAATGTAGATTTTGTATAATTAAGGCCTTTTGAAAGTATACAGGCATTCTATTCTTCCATACATCTCTCTAGGAGAAGAAACAAAATTTATGGAAAACCTACCCGTTGGAACAACTGATCGTCTGTGTATAGTATACAGAATAATCTTTATTAAGAACATCGTATGAAATACAGATATAAATGTAGACATTTTACATAGGGTGACACAATGAGCGGTCTAAGGCTAAGCGTATGCTGAGAGGCAGTTGTCGCAGGTCTAAGCAGCGCAGGGCAGAGCAGATTTTGTAATGCATGAACGCACTGAGAGCGGCGTACGCCTAAGTGAACGCCGTCAGTTATTTAACATACTGTTGATAAATATAACTCGTGTTGATACGAGACAGGAAGAAGTACGTTTACGGGTTGATATCATAAAATATTTCAAGATCATACATTTTTGTTTATCCCCAGCGGGGATGCTATTGGCCTGCATCTCACCTGATGGTAAGTGATGATCAGGCCGAAGGTGGAAGCGAGCTTCACCCGGAATCCTCAAACTCCACCACCTCACCCTCCTACATCCCGTAAAATTTTCACCCTAATTCTTCATCATAACCAATAACTCATACCGCTGACGCAATCACAGTTATACCCATTTGTTTTCATAAATAAGAAAAATGATCAACTCAGTCTGAGCAAATAGGGGCAGTGTCGGGATTAGGAACAATGCTCAACTTAATAAATGGGACAAATAATATAGGACGTAAATCATAGAGGTCGGTTGGATCTGTCACATTCGTGCTGGTCGGTGGAGCGGGCAATTAATTCGGTTCTGATAAACCTGTTAGGTTGAATGTAGGATACATTTGTTGTTTGATTGCGTACTGGAAGTTTGATTGTTATAATAAGTAGTTATACGTATTAATAGTTTCATAAGTGAAGGTGATGGTAATGTTTTATAAAGGTAGTGTTCGATGAATATTGTAAGCCAGTACTTTTCAACTTTCTTATTAGGTTTTTTTTTTCTACTACAACGGGCAATCTTTTGGCCTGCATTTTACCTTAAGGTAATTGATGATCAGACCGAAGATGGAAAAGAGTTTCACCCGGAATCCTCAACCACAGAGGAACTGGCTATCTTACCTCTAACTGCCGAAACACAACAATGCTGTTAACATTATTGTTATGGCGACATACTTAGATAAGAATGTGGAAGCTAGCCAGGCGGACTTAGAAGAAGCCCTACCACCAACCAAACCGAGCAGAAAATTTTGCCCCCACTGGAAATTGAACCTGGGACCTCTGGGTCTGCGACAGGTGGTCTAATCACTAGACCACTCTGGCGTCTGGCGTCAGAATAAAGCTTTCCTATTTTAGTAATAAATCCAAACGAATAGTAATTAGACGATATAATGTGGAAGGAACTAATCTCTAATTTAAACAGGTATACAAATCTCTTCGCAGCTGCGGTTGAACAATTCGTTTACCATGAAAATTCTATTTGTCTGCGCGGTGGAGGTAACAATTAATCTGGTTTTGATAGGCAGTCCGTTGGCTTCAAATCCAGTCAACGTTGTTATTCGTTTACAGCCGAAAAGTCTGGAACGGGTCCGTAATCGTTTTTACGTCACAACTTTTGGAATGTTGAGTGAAATGTTGACAATGTGCCTTCTGAACGTTGAGGTAGGATTCAGGAGACTGGGAAACGGAAAATGACGCTGAAAAGGATAAAAGGGTTTTGTTAAGGCTAGGCTTATATGCCTAACTACTGTGTAAGTAAGTGTTTTTGTATCTTCATAGTTTAAGACTCCATAAATGCAATAATCAGCAGCTTTTCCATATTTTTGAGTTGTAATCGGAACCCTCAAAAAATCTTGCAGACTTTTCTTACTTTTCAAATATGAAGTACTAGCTGCGCCCTGTAGTTTCACCCGGATAAGTCTCGATCCCGTTGGAATATAGGGATAAAATCCTATGTCTTTTTCCAGGTCATGGTCTACATATGTGCTAAATTTCATCCAAATCCGTAATAGCATGAAAGCGTAACAGACAAACAAACAAACTCACTTTCGCATTTATAATATTATATATTACATACACACATCAAAAGTGTCTAGGGTCTATTATTATTTTAACTTTTTTGAATCGTTATTGATTCTTTTTAGTGAATTTCACTATTTGAATAAAGAATTTTCTTTAAATTTAGATATAGAAACTCAACCGTCAATCAGGATTCCTATATGATAAGTGTGTATAGCATTTTTACATAACAATTTCTGCAACGGAACTGAAAAAAATTTATAATAATATATTGATATGGAGCGACGACATCATTTGACACGAGAAGAGATGATGAGAGCCATTGGTATGTTGCAAGCTGATTTCAGGCAACGTACTGTGGCTGTCGCTCTTGGCGCTATACAGAGCGTCATAAGCCGCCTCTGGATACGCTATCGTATCACGGGCAGCGTGGCCGAGCGACATGGAGGACAATCTCACATCACCACTCGCAGACAGGACTGGCACATCCAAAATACTGCTCGACGGACCATGACCGCCATGATACGAGGCTCCACAGCTTTGTTTTCAGAAATGTCTTTTTGCATTTCGATAGTCTAATACTTGAGGAAGAACATCATTAAAATCACGATACGACCCTTAGAAACCAAGCAAAAAGAAACAAGTCAGAAAGAAGGCTAAGCGAAAACGAAGTAACGGGAGGCACAGCTGAAGGATATATTTTATGTTAACACAAGCAATTTGACGCGGATAGAAGCTTGTAATGAAATAAAAATTGGGTTACGAAATCAATAATGAATTATTTCTTGATAAATGTTTATGAGATATGTATGAAATGGTGCTCGAAACATTTTTTTCACTTATAAATCATTTTTCAAGATTGTCGACTCCTAAACCAGTCAAGTGGAAGTATTGTATTTTTTTTATTTTGTTATTTCACTACATGCTGCACGCTGAGAACCAGCGCTGGGGCACCAACATGATGCAGTATTTCAAAAGCATTTCAAACAATAAAGATTTCTAATGTTTTTATTTTTCCAATGCAAAACTTATATATCTAATAAAAATACTATACGTAAACAATACATTATAATAATCACAAGTTTAAACAAATAGTCGGCGTCCTGTATCGCGCGCTGTCCGCGAACTTAGGAATCTAGGGCTATTTTTGCCTCTCGCTCGTCTTCATGAATTTCGAAAGATATTTGTGCGGTACTTTGGCCATAAAGAAATTTGAATTCGTGTTGTAACGACGCGAAATTTGTTTTCGCTAGTATTTGGGCCTTTATAAAGTAATATAACACGTAGGTACAGCAGCTTCGTTGGAGCTGCAGGGTGATCCAGTTGTTGCAGTACCGCACTTTTTACGACAACCACATTTCCTCTTCTTCTCCATCTTGATAAGCTTTGAAGTTATTGTGGCAGTAATTAGTTCACTTATAATATCATTGGCAGTAATCCTGTTTTTATTTAATTACTTAATTTATGTAGATAATCAATGTAAACAAACAGAAATTATGACTAAAATATCGTTGACATTGACAAAAAAACATCAGCCATGCATTCCGTTGTACGAGAACTTATTTGAATGTTAATAATAAAATAAAAATGGAGTTACGAAATCAATAATGATGGTGGTATTCATAAATGTGTATTAAATATGTATAAAAAGTTGCTCAAACCTTATTGTATACGCTTAACAGTCATTTTAATACACTTTAAGAAGTACATGGTTGCATTTAAAAAGTAGCTTCGTGATTTGGAATGGATCGCTTCGCGGGACGTATAATGGCAACATTTTTAGGGTTCCGTACCTCAAAAGAAAAATAACGGAACCCTTACAGGATCACTCGTGCGTCTGTCTGTCCGGAATGTACGGGAGAACATGTTTTTAACTACAATGTTAAGTTTGTTCTTGGGATAAATTCATCCCGACTAAGGCACCCTTCATTGTTAGTCCGACAAGCACTTGGCCGGTTTTTTTCCTTGGACTAGAGATGTACGAGCGACTAGAATCTGGATAATGTCACCATTTTATAAGCGACATAGGAAGACGAGCGACAGTGACAAGTTCGACAAGTACGAGTGTAAACGTGAGAATTGGCGTCCGTTCAATTTAAACAAAGCTCGCAAAGACTCTTAAAATTAGATTTTTAATTTTATTAAGTTAATTAAGAAAAACCCACGGCCGATCAGGCATTTGATAAATCGTAATTACTAAAAACAAAATTACCTATTCCCGTCGGACCGTCGAACAATATTTCAAAAACAATTTCTGTTGTCAGAAATAGGAATGGCGGGAGAACAGCGGGCCGATTAATGATGGCTTTGTTCCAGTTTACAAACTACGGACACAGAATAGATAGGTACAGAAGGCCAGCTTCAATATAAATTATTATTTTAAATAAATAGAAGTGTATTTAACTTTAATTTTATTAATTGCATCGTTTGATCTAAATTTAAATTTAGAAACTATTATAAGTATTTTTATATTATTGCTAACTACTAAATGTGTACTGCATGCTATATGTATAACCAAGATCAGAATCTTTGCACGGCTGAAATACCGAATATAGTGAAACCCATCGATCTTAAGAACTTATGTTAGCTACCTATATTCTTGCAAATAAACATATCATTCATTCATTCATTCGTTCATTCATTCATTCGTTCATTCATTCATTCATTCAATCATCCATTCATATACGGACGCATCTACCGTTGCACGTACAGCGAGTGCAAGCGCTGGCATTCGTTTGAGGTTCGGTTTTGTTAGACGAGAGAATGCAAATTCCCCCAATGATGGTTCTTTGTTCGTTATATCTATCTTAGTAAACCCACTTTGAGACAGTTTGAGATCTATAAACGTACATAATTATGTAATAATCTCTAAACACATAATTTCACTGAACGAACAGCAAGTAGCTGTTATTATTTTGTCGCAACAGGTAGGTATTTTATTGTAGTTTTATATAATTAAAAGAGACTGCACTATCGCATTAAGTGATGTATAGTGATATTTATAAGGGAGAGATAAATAAATAAGTATTTATGCATAGCTAGCTGTGCAGTCAATCCACAAAGTCCGATTCATATTTTATATTGTATTATTTCGAGTACAGTTTTTTTTTTAATTCAATTTAGTTTGTGTAGTACCAACCAGTGTTTCCATTTCAAAGGAGCCACAGGTCGCAAGCATATAGTCCACGCGCAACTGCTAGTTACCGCCTGAGGTATGTGAGCGGTGAAACGGGGGAGGTAGACAAAGGCCAAGCTAACTCAGTCTACCAATTTTGTCAATGGCACCCACCCTCGTCTCACCGCTCACATACCTCAGGTGATGACTAGCAGTAGCGCGTGGACTGTATTACTGTTACAGGTGCGTTTATTTGTGTGTGCGTTATGAGATGTATTGTAATATATGGTCAGCTAGCGACCTCGAAAATTGATTATACTAATCTTGTCTGAGCAACCGGCAGCAAGTTCGTCATGCTCCCTCAGATGTCACTGCTTGCGGTAGCGTCGGGGGTCGGGTTGCCTCCTTCCCTCAAATATGGCGAGGGGGGTAATGGCTGATCTTTGCGTTATGCTCGTGAACGGGTGCTGCTTGTGGTGACTGGTCGTCTTGCTGACCATGGTTTTTATTATTGTTATTAGTAATTAGCTGTTTATTTATTTTACTTCGATTGCTAGCTAGTTCGCTAGTTTATCATTAGTGATTTCCGAGTTACAGCTTTAATTGCTATGTGTAAACGGACACGCCCTTTAAGTCTGGATGCTTTCATTCGGTTATTAAGTTCGTTTTACTTTTTTGTTGTTGGTATATTGGCGTGTGCTAGGTGACATATAGAAAATAATTTAATTTAATGTTTTGTGTTGCGTAAAGTAAATTATTTTGCATAAGTACTATTGTATAGAATCATGTTTTTCTAACTATTCAGACAGCTGTGCTGCTGGGGAGTTTTTTACGCCACTTCTTCTTCCCAGCTAAAGCACTAGGAAGTGGTGAAGGGCGGGCGTTTTTGGGGGACTGTTTTATGTAATTTTGACGTTCGAAAAGTGCTGATTTTCAGCCTAGTTTGAATAAATGACTTTTGAATTTGAATTTGTCTATTATCACTCATTGTATGGAGCCGGCCTTCTGTTATATCTACTCTGTGGTATTTCAAGTTCTTATTAATGGACTTAAAACTTCAGGTTGACATCGCGGTTCATGCTCTAGTAGAAAGCACCTTGCGAGACTGCATAAAGACACATTTCATAAAAGATTTATTTCTACCTCGAAACTATTCTTTTGAGTAGGGAAAGTAATGGTGCTAAGAATTGTTGTTGCGATGGTTCGTCGACTTTTTTTTGAGCAGGTATCTTTATTCTGTACCTACAAATGTTGTTTAGTGTTCATTATTAACAGGCACATAACGTTGTAATTCTAACTGTTATTTAAATTATCTATCTAAATAATAGCATTCTAGTCTGCTCCATAGGACAATTTAGAATCTAGACAAAATCTAACTGGTTGCTAATTTAATTGTATAATATATATTTTTTATTTTTTTTAATATTGATTTTACATTCTGTGATTACTTGAACTCACACACTGAGTTATTAGTACCTATTACTTGTAAAAATTTTAGGAATATCGTATAATTTTACAATGTTTGTAAATATGTGAGCACCATGCATCTATCACATGATTAATTTATCTGTCATTCCTTAATTTTTCATTATTTTTACCTAACGTGGTATAGTAATCTTATTCTAGGTGCATCGTCTTCACATATAATTATATAATTGATGTATACAAGATATTGTGAAAACATTTTAAAAGAGTAACGGTGGAGTTTCTTGCCCATTCTTCTCCATACGAAAACTACCTTTTGGAAGGGGCGACTAGAATCAATTATTATTTTTCTGTAAATGTTGACGTTCAAAAGTGCCTTTTTTGTGCCTAATTGAAATAAATTATTTGACTTTGACTTTAAATAGTCCTTCTGCGAGCTAAATGCCTCCCTATCTCTTTTTCATACAATTCTGTTTTATGCTAATGCAGACCAGACTTGTCGTTATGACAAAGCTCCATATCTTATTATCTAGCACGATTGAGCTCTCAATTTGTAAAATTTTATTTATTTATTTATTTATTTAACAACATACATCTACCATTACAGCTAACCAATGCGGTAAATGCGCCTTAATTAATACTTAACTTAACTTAATTGTTACTTATAACTAATACCTATAACTAATTACAAAGAAAGCATTCCTTGTGAATTCACCCAGAGAACAACAGAATAAGTCAATCTCACTCGCTATGAGGTTGAGCGTGCGGAGTGCACGCGTCAGCGGCGCCTCTTTTAACAGGTTGGTCCGAGCACGCGGTTCCACTAGCAGTCGTGGCTGTCGTCGCCGCCACACGTACCTGTCCGGAACACACAGACTCACCTGGCCTAAAATAGCTGCATTATGCACCTTCCCTCTCAGTAATTTAAATACATATGAGACGAGTGCAAGATCCCTCCTAACCCTTAGCTCGTTGTATCCTACCATACCTAAAATAAATAAGGTAGGATACATTAACGGGTAAAAGGGATAGACTCCGTAATAACGCATGCATAAATATCTTATAAATTTATTTTGTACCCTCTCCAGCATGAGACTATATTTAGCTTCATGCGGAGCCCAGATGACTGTATTACATTCTAACTGGCTCCTCACCAATGCATTATACAATGCTATAATAGCTTTCACATTCGTGAAACCTCGGACCGTACGAAGCATGAAACCTAAATTTCTATACGCTCTTTTACAGCTACGCATGAAATATTTCAATAACATTTGACCTAAAATATGAAGACGCGTTTAGCTGGTAAAATATTTCAATAAAATTAAGAAAAAAATAACACGACCTTAATTAATCGATTCTGTTCTGTTTTCTTACCAATCCCAAGGAACAAGGCCAAGTAAATATTTACCGACGTTGTTTTCCGATGAAACTCTATCGATTTTCCTTTTGCTAGGTTAGTTATTAGCGTGAAATATTTTAACTTTTTGTGTTTAAATTTATCTACAATTTTTCTATGGTTTCAGCTGATTAATTTCTGATATCCTATGCTTTTGAGTTAAAAAAAAAAAACAAAAGTAAGTCCTTAATTAAAATAAAGTTTAAAGGATTTATGCTTTAAAATAAATAAATACGTAAAGTATAAGCTATACGCAATTTTAGTGAACAATAAGAAAATATAAGCCGTTCTCATTCCACAAAAAAAAAAAATATATCAATCAAAGAAGACGTATATGAAGAACTATCCGTAAAGAAATGAATGTGTTGTTCGTCTTAATAACATTAACTTAATAAGTAAAAGAGCTAGATTACAAAAGAGATTACATAAGTATGGCATACACAAAGATACACCAAGTACCAATATACCCAATCCTTCAACATACAGACAAAGTGACCTATCTACGAGATCTATACTCATCATATTATAAAGGGTATGTGAGTTTGTATGTAGGGTTTTATCGGAACTACTAATCCGATTTCGTAAATTCGTACACTAATGAGAAGTTACAGTATATCGTATAGTATCAAAGGATATATCCTATTATCCTATCCACGGTTATTGGCTATACGTCGGCAATCCATTATGGGTAGAGGTCATTTGCAACCAAATTACCCCTTTTGACTCCTATGCAAATGTCAACCATGTTCGAGTTACTTGTCATTTTATATTTTAAAATGTATGAAATAAAAAGATAAATGTCAAATGGCTCAAAAAAAATTGACATTTGCATAGGGGACAAAAGGGGTCATTTGGTTGCAAATGATCTCTCCTACATCCCCTTAACGGATTGCCGACATATAACTAATAACCCTGCATTTTATGTTAAAATCAAACAAGAAATTGTACGCAGTCGAAATTGCGGGCAGAATCTAATGTGCAATAAAAAAAAACCTTCATCATATCTACCCTAGATCATCATCATCATTTCAGCTGAAAGACGTCCACTGCTGGACATAGGCCTCCCCAAGCACCGCCACTTCGACCGATTCTGTGCCTCCCGCATCCAGCGGATTCCTGCGGTCATCGCTCCATCTTGTGGGAGGCCTTCCAACGCTACGTTTTCCAGCACGCGGTCGCCACTCCAGAACCTTTCGGCCCCATCGGCCATCTGTTCTGCGAGCAATGTGCCCTGCCCATGGCCACTTAAGTTTGGCAATTCTTCGGGCTATGTCGGTTACCTTGGTTCTCCTGCGTATCTCCTCATTTCTGATTCGATCACGTAGGGAAACTCCAACCATTGCCCTACCCTACCCTAGATGTCAACAAGGAAATCCTTGTAAATACTACATAATAAATAAATAAACCATACTAAGTAAGTATTCTTAGTAAACGCCGGGAAAATTTGCCGGCACAAGGGAAACTGGGATTATATCTTAAAGGGAATCTGTAACATAATGAATCATATTACAATGACCATGGAGTATAGAAGCAAGGATATGCCGAGAGAGTAAATCCGTTTTGGGCGATATCCAAACTTATCTTGGTAAATAATTAAGCCTGAATAACAAACGTGGTGCGATGTAATAGGGATGATGACTAAACATTATTTTTTGTCCATTAGTTGTATTTTTTCTAAATATTGGCCACGTTTTTTTTTCTTTTTTTACTTTATCAAAAGATTACGGCGATACATTGCGTTGAAATGTGCCATGACGTCACAAGTATGTAGATTTTATACTTATTAGTGACGTAGCAACCCCACTCCCCAACTTTAACGCGTTTTATCTAAGTAATTTTTTGTTAATATGATAAAGCAAAAAATACGTGTCTAAAATTTTTTTTTTTATCTGACTGACGGACTAAATAGAATTGCTTTTTTTTGACCCAGGCATTATCCTATTACCTGTGGCATACCTACCATAATTTGCAATAACAATAAAAGTATGCCACAGGCTTTCGTTTGTATAAATTATGTTTAAGAACATTATTTTCTTTTTATAGGAGATTGTATACGGAAGTAATAAAGACTTAAAGCCATCATTGACTCGTTGGGAAAATTGCGAAAAAGAGATGGCATTATTCTTCGTATCCTAAACAGCTATATCTCCTTCTCGTACTAGAACAATGATAACTATATGGTTCCTGACTGAGCAATGAGCATACTTAAGGGGAAACCAGAACCCAAACGTGCGTAAACGCAACTTTTATAATGCCTAAAAGTAATCCACTGCAGTAATCAAAATCAGAAAAATATATGATATTCTTCAGGATTTATGCTAGGAAGATAGTGTGTTGAAAACATATTACAACTAATTTGATACGATAGAAAAATCACGAAGATACCTCTAAAAATATCTTTTAACGATTATAATATAAATCATATTAATATACATGCAATACTTCAGATTTTTTGTCAAATTATTCTACAAGCAATATATTACCGTAATAATGTTTTATTTTTTTAATCAGTTTTTTTTTGTAAATAGATAATTGCTTCATATTTTGCAATAAATTTCCTGCGTTGTGGCATCGCGCTTTTCTTTCTTTGCAGTTCGACAGTGAACGCGCTATAGCTGTTGTAAGCCTCTTAACACTGATATTAATTATTGTATATTAACTGTGATAGAAATACCTAAAAAAAATATGTACCTGAAATTGCGTGACCTTCAAAGTGCACAGGCAATTTCTGGGCACGGTCGTTCTATTGTAGTCCTAATCTATCGTTTTCCGTCAGGCGAGATCGAGTCAACAGCAGGCCCATAAGGCAAGAAAAAGAAATTGAGCGATCTGGGACCTATTTGATAAAACCAACAAGCGACCGGCGACAATTTCAAATTTCCATAGATTTTCTGCCTTATTTAACACCACATGGCGCGAAAATGTGAAAATATAGTAATTTTTTGACATAAATATGTAGCATTGTCAGTTATATTAAATAGGGCCCTGGTTAGTAATCTTTTTTTTACTCTACCACTCCGTACTTTGCATGTAACTTTTCATTTATTCACGACATAGCCAATATATAAGCGATTCGAAGAAGCACTTCAACGAACCAATAACAATTTAGAAGCACATTAAGCAGAACGGGATGATATAATTAACATAACATTACTTTATGTTTGAATTTCCTGAAAAGAGCAGGCATATACTATATACATCCATATTTCGTCAGGTTATATTATATACCCAATATAATATGGAGGGAGATTATTGCCATCAACCAGGCACAAATCAAGGGCCTACTAAGGCTTGTTATTGAGAATTTCCTTAATGGAATAACCAAGCAGACAATTATACTTCTAGTAATATAAATCTTGAGTAGCCGTGGTCCAGTGGTTACGGCCCCAACCAACGAGGTCGTGGGACCCAGGCAGGTTCGGACCCAGACAGGCACTTTACTTTGCGTAATTTATTTCATCAGCATTGCTCTCAAAACAGTGAAGCAAAACATCGTGAAAAAATCCGGTGGCATGTCCAGAACCAAAACACACTGGGCCCGCGTGGTGGATTATAGCCCACTTCCTCTCAAAGAGAAAAGGCCTGTGATCCACCAGTGGGAACATTATAGGCTGATTATGCTGTGAAAACTAGCGCTGGGGCTCTGTCCCGCATAGGGGCGCAGCATTATTTATTTATTTATTTATTTAAGGACAACCAACAAAGCATACACCAAAAGTACATGTTAAAATACACATATTATTTTTACATATTATAGTGTAGCCTTAATTAAAGGCTGCCACGGCATGCATTAACATAGCAGTAGGAAATGCAGTTACAAAACAGTTACAAAACAAAACATGTTTTACTAATTTAGATAGTAAGTAAATGAAAAGGACGATAGAATTAAACAATAATAATATTTAATTTATATGATAATGCTCTAAGCAATACAGTCCTGACTTTATGTAAAGAGTAAGACATATCAACATCAAGGCTGGGTGAGCGTGACAGGCGACAAAATTGAATCTGCATTCTGTTAATGGTGGAAAAATGACCCAGATTGGTTTTAAAGCCCTTGGCGCGGAGCAACTGATATCTACACCCACGAGCAAGTTTGTAAGGCACATTCCGCCGCAATGGCCGTTTTGTGTGGATGTGACGCATATTTTCCCCCAAATAGTTATTTTCTTTCTTTGCGTCGTGTTTATCGCAAATAAACATTTTTTCTTTCTTTCTTTTGCCCAGCTTATCTGACCTCCTCAACTGGGTTGATCAGAAAAATAGTCACTTCATGTAAGGTACAGGTACCGACCCCATCATCGCTGGGAAAAGACTAAGGTGCTGTTGACTTATCCCTTTTATTTCTAAGATCCAAGTCTAATATTAATCGCTCATAGCCACGCACATTTTGCACAGCCACGCACATTTTGACCAGAGATATTTGTCAGTCGGCATTATTAATTACGTTTTGAGGAAAAATCGTCGTTTTTACATCATTATGCATATTATGTCGGCAGTCATTATTCATTGAAATGTGATGGCGAGGGATTTGGAAGCGTGACTTTCTTTATAATCTTCTTTAATTAAGGTTTATTTTTTGTAACGATTTTGTTAGCGGAGTGGAAAAAACTTGTAACGAGCGTTTTAAGATGTTGTGTAAAAGTTTCAGTATTGAAATTGGGCAGCCCTCTGACCGCTATAAAAAGTGTTTGGTGTTGAACCACACTTTCATAGTTGACAGGTTATTAATATTAAGACCTATGCCTTGCAGTGGGACAATTATAGGCTGGCTATTAGTGTCCCACTTGCAGAGCAAAGGTCTGAGGGCCTAGTGTAAGTTTCTTTTAACTATCTCGACTTTTCGCATCGACCGCGTTTGGCGCTCCGATTGGCCCTTCACTGATGAAGGCCGGCCGGCTGCCAATCGGAGCGCCGAACGCGGTCGATGCGTAAAGTCAAGATGGTTAAAAGAAACTCAAACTAGGCCCTCTGTTTTCATAGGCAGATGAGCGATTGCAGACTTACATTAATTACTAGCTGCACCCCGCGGTTTCACCCGCATTAGTCTCGATCTCGATGGATATTATTAGTGGGAATATCGGGATTAAATGTATCCTATGTACTTCTCCAGGCCATGGTCTATCCGTGTGCCAAATTTCATGCAAATCCGTTCAGCCGTTTTAGCATGAAAGCGTAACAAACAAACAAACTCACTTTCGCATTAATCATTTTATTTAGGAAGTTAGGATAAGTCCAGCTTTCATCACGCTGTTTAACTTCACCGATGTCAGTGCTGTCCACAATCAATTTAAAAAAGTAAATATTTATGAATTGAAAAAAATACATTGGACTTGCCCGGATTTGAACCCCATAACCTCATGTATAAGAAACTGAGCCGACATTGTTTATAAATGGAAAACATCAATAAATATTATGTTTAAAATTCTATGCATGTTCAACCAAATTCAAATAATCTTTCTCTTTTTAACAGTTTGATTAATAGCTGAAAAAATCTATGACCCGCATGCAAACATTGATATTAATCTCAACTTGGTTAATATTTCTCTATTCGCAATACAAAATGGCCGACTAGGTCAATATGTATCATGAGTCTGAACATTTTCTATGCAAAAGGTATGGATACCGATTTGATTGAATCTTTTATCAGATTGACGATAATTCGATTGCAATGTTTGTGATGTATGTATAAAAATTATAATAAGTTTTATGAAACAAATATATAATATTATTAGGTAAGTACACGTATATATCTATAGTAATGTTTAGAGTTGGAGATACGAAATATTCTATTTGCATTCGATCCTATCAATCTTTATTCTTTTATTTTCTCTGAAGTTCGTTAAAGAGTAATAAATGAATACATTCAATTTATCAAATCAAACAAATTGCTTCAAAAATTAAGGCCCACACCTCACTAAATGTATTAAGCGATAAATGTATTTAAAATAAAACATCATTCTGTCTCTCTCTCTCATCTTCAAATGATTGTCAGAAATACAAAAATGTTTTAAGTTCGTTTAGCATTAAGTCCTATTACATTTTTTACGCAAATTCATGATTTTTGACGTTGTAATTTTCAGTAGCAGTAAGATATTTTAATTATTTGTTTATAAATAACGATAGTGCAATTCTCTTTCTTGTAAGTTGGAGTTACATATTTTTATACTTCTTTTTGTGTAATTTACTATAAATATTTTTACGAACTCAGTTTATAAGAAAAACCGATGGCGATGGAACTTTGACGCTCAAATCACATTGTTTCATTCAATTCTAATAAAAGACAAAATTACTAAAAGATAAGTTCAATGTTTTACTTGTTTATTGGCGTTCTAGAATTTCTTTAAATTCCTAGAGTTTAAACAGAAAAAAATCGTAAACAAAAGCAATAAATGTCTTGATTCAGCGTCCATTATATTCCAAATAAACACAATTTTATCAAATAAACTAATATGATATAAAACTTCTATCTATAATGATTACGTTTCATGAGTTTTCGTTTCTCAATATAATAAGACAAAATTACAATAAATAAAATTAAAGTACTATCTGTGCCGCGTCAATTTAGCAAATTACTCGAAAAGAATGTGTAACTCAAACGTACAAGAAGAGAGTACATATAATACATAATTAAAATATCTTACTGCTGCCAAAAAATTACAGCGTCAAAAATCATGAATTTACGTAAAAAAAAAAAAAGTACTCTCAAGAGACGCGCTTGCAGACACTATGTGGCGGCCACCGCTCTTCTAGAAAACCGTAAGTGGACCTTTCAGTTTTATTTTTTTCAGTTGGTTTCTAAAAACTTCACTTAGTAATATGCTTTTATTTGTGTGGCCTCTGTATCATTCGCTAGTACTGTGTTCCCTGTTCGAGCGATGTTATTTCGCATTGCTATGCATCACATTCATGATTGCGTCCCAAGCGCCTTAGTACGACGATTGTCGCGAAGTAATGCAATACGACATAGTAACAACACGCTCAGCTGTTGTGGAAAAGCGTATACGAATCAAACACACTGTTGGTAGTCCGAGGAGTATAGATTTTTTTTCCTATTCTACACTAGTGACCCACGGTTTCTACGAAAACATCGAGATTTCTTTATTATATGCAAGTTTAATATTAATGTATTATACACATAAACATTCCGGAGCTTGTGGCTAAGGAATACAGATTCATCCGGTTAAGCTACTCTTGCAGGGGTTGGTCTGTGGATGGATGAACTTTTTACATACTGAGACTCCTCCGTGCCTCGGAAAGCACGTTAAACCGTTGGTCCCGACTCTCATTCGTAGATCTTTGACAGGCGTTACGGGTCGTCAGAAACCCGAAAGTCTGACAGCCAATCTTCCCAAAGGGTATCGTATTACCCAGTTACTGGGTTGTTTAGGTCAGATAGGCAGTCGCGCCATGTAAAATACTGGTATTCAGCTGCATCCGGTTAGACTGGAAGCCGACCCCAATATAGTTGGGAAAATGCTAGGCAGATTGACACATAAGCCTTTCGGAATAAATTCTCTAAAATGATGGAGAAGATCACATCAAAATTCATTGCGAAGTTTAGAAGAACAACGCGGTCGCACAGAAAGACACGAAAAGCGTCGTGTTATGTAGATATAGATTAGTTAATCAGTATCGTGGGTTCCTATTGAGTTTCTAAGTGATTTTCTGAGAACAGTCAGCAATAAAAACTTGATTAAAACTGTTACTGTTAATTCAAACTTTTCAGCATTTCATGTAATAGCTGAAAGTGAACCTTTAAAATTTATGGCTGTTGAGATTTTTTATTAATATTTTGCTCAATTTTAAATATTAAAAATAAAATGAATTGTTCATCCATTTTTATTGCTGATCGAACCCCTTTTTTTTTTTTTTTTTTGTGTGGTAAATTATCAAATAACTTCTCCCGCTCTGGGTGGAGCGGGAGGGCGTGTCAGACTCTTACTGACTAAAACCCACCCGTGTTCCTTCCGTTGCCTGTACGTTGCCAGGGGCCACGGTATCCCTTTCGGACTTTCCCGCAACCCCGGCAGGCATCGGTCCTAACGGACCCCTTCACTTCTGCTGACATCTCTTTGAGGCGCGCGTGGAACACAACGCGCCGTCGACCCGTACCCCTACGGGGCATATACAAGTAGGTATTTGAGCCCAAAGAGCGTGAAATATTATTGTTGTTTCCGAATTCATCAACGACAGTTAACTCTAAGACATTCTTAAAAGCCTTTAGTGCTAGAATACACTTTTGTGTGTCACTGCAATAAATCTAATCAGCTGATTTTCTTACAAAATGAATCACGGTACATATGACCATTGGGAAGTAGTGTAGACCGAGAGACTAGTCGGAACTCGGACATCCAAAGTTCTGGTATTAAACTAATATGTAGGTACTTAGCCTCCTTGTTAGGAATAGAGCTCGAGTGGCTAAATTAATTTAGGATTTCGTAGAATTAGCTGCTCTTGGAAACTGACAAGACCACTTATTTGAGTCCTAAACCTAATGTTCTTGTTATGATGTTAAAACTTTCTGATCCTTGTAAAAGAAAAACGTAGGCTGTGTATTTCAGAACATAGAAGATTTCAATGAATGATGAAATAATATGAAAAAACAAGCTTTTAATGAACTAAAACATACTCGTACTATATTTATTGACTGTACTGTTTACCGTTGAGGAGTTCTCTCGGCTGGAGACAATCCTGGATTTAAAATTAGATCATGCATCATAAAAATGCATTATCTTCGAAACTGAACCAAAATGTAAAATTTCTACTCCGTAGGATAAGAGGAAGTGGTTTTCATTCAGATTTCAAGATTTGATCCATACATAACTAACTAACGCATGTTAAATAAAAGCTTGTAAAAAGATGATATGGCTAGAAAGGGGGTGACTACTGAGATGACGATTAATAGAGAAATAAAGAAAGGGACATGTTGCGCCGACCACGAATAAATTCGGATATGGGTAGGCAAATGATGAAAAGATTTCAATTACGATTTTCGCTGTAGATTCAAATAAAAACTAAACAAAATGTTTCGTTTTTAAAAGCGAATGAAGTTACCACCAGTGCTCTTGATGTTTGGCCATTGACGATTGGTTCCCACCGCAGTGAAAAAGAGAGGTAGTAGTAACGGTTACAATCTAGCCTAGGGCGAAATGTTAGTTAGTTTCCCTATGACTGACTATACGAAGCTCAAAGCCTCTGCTAGGAAGTTACTATTTTCGATACCTATCCGTTTTGATAAGGAAATCAACAATGCACGGGATTAACTATGGAAATCAGAGAGAAGAAAAAAAAGAAAAAGTATAATAAAATAGATTTTTTAAAGTTATTCATCTTTTCAAAGCTTTAAAGGAAATAATGGGTTCTTGAGCGTTTTTTGATGTAAGTGAATAATTGTTACTGTCATAATATGTATGCCACTAGCATGTGCATTCGCGGCACAAGGCATACATTTAAAACAATACCCAAGTTATTCGGCTTCGACGATGGAGCAGCCCTACTTTGACAAGACTGAAGTACATGTGGCCGATGAACTACGAAGACGTCGCTTGCAATAAATCACGATAGATATCTTATGTTCCGATGATGTAAATAAACGACTTTATTATTTCTGTCATAATCTTAGCACGTATAGTTCTATAATTTTTGCTTACTCTCATTGAATGAAAGCGTGCTTAGTTCAGTAAGATCAATTGGTTTGTAGAACATGCATGGTTTGTAGCAATCGCTTAGTGAGACCGACTTTAATTGGCCTTGCATTCACAACGCCGTAAAATTAGCCAAAACGCCTAGAAAATCCAGCTATACTGCAAACCAAGTGCCAATAAAGTGTTTAATGCTGAGCATCAATTTTGTAAGTACGCTATTATGAGTTGGTAGCCGATGCCAAAACCGCAAGCGATTTGCGGCCTTACATGGCCTCATTTATGGTAAATGCCAAATATTGGACTAGGCAAACAAGCTAGAGTGCTTTGAAATTTATTTAGCGCATAATATTTCATGTTGGAATAGATTGTTGGTCGAAAGTTGGCTTGCGTTTGTGGAATGTTTGTAATGTTGCTGAAATAGTTGTGCAGTTTTTGGCGTTTTGTTCAGCTTTGTTATGTTGAATTTCATAAAATGAATTGACGTTAGGGCTCCTAGGTTTATAAATATATGTTTTAAGTTCTGGCCTAAAGACCCTTGCATAAGCAAGGGACAAAAAAATATAGTTTTTTTTTAAATATTAAGGTATTTTTAACAGGCCTCTTTCGATAGTCTCCTAAGGAGTCTGTCCACTACACCGTATCATACCATGACTGTGCTTCTTCTTTTCAAGTTGATGGTAAAACAAGTATGTCAAACGAGTTATCGTGCTAGGAACGTGTTACGCAAAATATTATTTTTTGTATTGAAAAGTATGAGACTATGCCCACTAAACCATTCCATCACGCCCAACACCGTCGCGTGCCATGCACGGAACGTCAACAATTGAGGACGAGAATATTTTGCCGGTGCCAATGCGGACACGCGACGTTGCCAAACTGGTGCTCGCAGGCGGCGAAACGGTGAGCATACGGGTTGTAACCGCATGTGATGACCGTTCTAAACCAGTTATAAACGTGGACAATTTTCTAATGCCACCGTATGAGTATAGGAAATAATTTTCTGAGCAAAAATATTCACTAGCTCTTGCTGACGCGTCTGCCATAAATTTTTATTTTATTTATTTATTAAGTCATCATCACTATCATTACAGGAATTTCCTAATTCAATATAATTAAAGTTTTATTATTTCCTATAACATATTCTGTACATCGTTGTTTTTGTGAACTCGCTCAGAGAACAAGTAAAAAGATCTATGCTGTCTGCTACGTCGTTAAGTACACGCAAAGTACGCGTTACAGGGGCTTTACCCGGTAGATTGGTCCTACCTCTGGGCACTGCCAAAATACAGCAAATGCGAAAACACAGGTGAACTATTGATAAATAAATGATACGCTATTGATACGTTGTGGCCATAGTAGTTAGTCCGTGTCATGCTTGTTTCCGTGCCTGATCCGTTCATAGCACGGTCATGATACGATGTAGTGGGCAGATTTCTTTAGTTGAAATTATCGCGCAGAAGGATTAGAGTACCATAGTCCTTCGTTATTTTATCTCCTTAGTCACCATTTTGTAACTTTAGCTACACACAGACTCATCCAATTCCAGCAAAAAATCTACACCGCAAAAGAAATTGAATTGAATTGAATTGAATTTCTTTATTTCGGACAATATCCATATAGTGTTAGTAACATACAAAAAATAACTTATTGCCTAGTGTTAGTAAAAATCAACCTCCGCACAAACTGCTTTACAATCGGAGAGCCGAAGCTCTTGGCTACAGTTTTCAGGATGCTGTTCCGACTGCCCCTCACTCTCCTCAGTAGTGACGCAGTTTTTTTGCGTATAATTGCATGGAAGCCGTCGGTGCGGGCTTGCGCAAACATTTCTGACGCGCTACAGTAACGAGGCAGCCTCAACAACATCCTGAAAGCATTGTTATATTGGACGCGCAGGACATCCAGCGATCTCTTAGCACAGTTGACCCATAGACTGCCCGTGTACAAACTTTGGCAATAAGCCTTGAAAAGTGTTACTTTTACTTGGTTTGTACACCGCGCAAATCTACGGGACAACATATTGCTCCGGACCGCTAAAGCCCTGCGTTCCCTCTCAATATCTACATCGTCTCTGAGGTCAGCGGCAAGACAATGCCCTAGGTATTTAAAAGTTGACACCCTATTAATTGAAGACCCGTTCAGAAGCAACTCGGTTGCACCCGCCGACGGACCCAGCAGCACCATGTCATCTGCATAGCTGATGTTGTTAATTCTAACCCCATCAACACTGCATCCGACACGCATGCTGCTGAGTGCGACTATCAGGTCATCCACGTAGAGGTTGAAGAGCCTGGGAGACGTCAGACCACCCTGTCTCACCCCGCACTCCAAACTATACGGCTCAGAGACTGTATCATCCCATTTCACCCGATTGACTTGGTTACCATACCAATACTGGAATAGCCTACATATTTCCGCGGGTATACCCCTGTCTCCCATCTTTCTCCAGAGCACATCGTATGAGACAAGATCAAACGCCTTGGAGAGATCAAGGAAACAGGCGTACACCGGCGTACCGCGATCCTTATAATATTGAACGGTATGCTTGAGACTTAAAATAGCACTTTCAGTTGATAGTCCGGGGCGAAACCCGAACTGTGCATCATGAAGATGGATGTAATTACTTAAGCAAGAATCAAGCATACCGTCCAACACCTTGGCTATTATAGTCGCAAGAGAAATGGGACGATAGTTACCTCCGTCCGAGATGTCACCTGTCCTGTTCTTCACAATGGGTACTACGATGGTCTTCATTAGATTGACAGGTAGGTACGCGTGACTAATACACAGTGTGAAAAACATAGACAAGACCCGTGGCAAATGGACACCTGCGTGCTTCAGGTGCTCAATGCTGAGACCATCATGTCCTGGAGATTTGCCTCGTTTCATGCTGTTAATGATTGCATGTACTTGCTTGGTTGAAAAACGTATCAGAGGTTTCTCGCCAGGACGGATGGGCTCACAATCATTCCCTAAGGTTGAGGGACCGAGAGGGGACTGAACTTTAAAAAGGTCCTTGAACACATTGAAATGAGGTAGCCATTTTAATACTTGCACATAGGTACTACGTCCATACTGCAGTGTGATAATCGGTTCCTAATGAATGCTGATCTAAATTGCACGCTAATGCAAGCACAGTGTCCGTTAGCCGGTCCAGCCCGACTTAGAATCTATGTTAATCTCTGGCTTGAATAAAATTAGTCTCTGTTCTAATGTAGTTTTAAGAGCTGTCTTATTTCTTTTGGTATTAAGGTCAGATTGGCTTGAGGTTTATAGAAAATCGAGGAATGGATGGAGGGTATTTTTTTCAGGGGTTATAAGACCGGCCCGGAAAAAGGTGATGAGATGATCTAGACGTGTACCGCGAAGGCTGGTTTGAGGTGGCGCGGGAAAAGAGATCCTGGTAGGACTTGGAGGAGGCCTTTGCCCAACAATGAGAGTAAGGAATGGTACGAGCAGGTTTTTAGGGTTCTGTACCTGAAGGTTGCCAAACGGAAACCTATTACTAAGCCTCCGCTGTCCCTCCGTCCGTCTGTCTATCAGCGGGCTATATATAGCTCATGAACCATAATAGGTAGACAGTTGAAATTTTACACAGATCGCGAAATTTCTATCGCCGCTATAACAAAAAATAATAAAATAAAGTTGAAAATGAAACATGTTTTTTTCGGCATATTTTGCTAAATATTGTACACTTCGTGTACGAATCTGACTTGCACTTAGCTGGTCTTTTTGTATCAAAAACTTATTGCATTCTGTTCACTCCTAGGTAGGTACTAAAAGGAGCTTTCCAAATTAAAGGTGTTTCTTTTAACACAACTGCTGCTAAACAGCCAGGATTCATGTTCACAAAGTGTTTTTTGACATTCAAAAGTGCCTTTTATGTGCCTATTAGAAATAAATTATTTGAATTTGACTTTGACCCAACACTGCTACTTATTTACCACCTTGGGTAAATACTTAAGGATTCGAACATCTTGTTTGCGTCCCACTAAATACGCTTTAAAATTTGTTAAACAAAGAATATGACAACTCATTTTATCTTTACCCAACACTCTCTAAACATGCCAGCAGGTTTCATTATAACAAACCAATTAATCCTCAAAAGCGATCTACCCACGATATTATGCAAAGCCCAACGAACCATAAAAATTAAACATAAACCTAGTGTCCCTATTTCACAATACATGAACAATTATCTCCCTATTTCACGAGGTGTGAGCTGGCCAAACGCGGCTCTTATGCATATGCAAGCGTATGGTAATCCTCATAGTCACCGCGAGCTATGAAATAATGTAGAAACAGCTTTTGTTATTTAAAAAGTAACGGTTATTAACTGCACTGGTATTGTCAGTTATGGAATACTTTTTGTGGGGAAGGAATGTTGTTTTCTTTTTTTGGGTTTAAGCACAGTACAATAATGTAGCAGTATTATGTCTCTGCAGTGACCTTGGAATAGTTACATACGGCCGCTCTCGGCAGATAAACCTTCCACGACCGTGCGTAACTGCCGCGCACTCGAGACTGTTGCGTACATTGAGATTTCGAAACGAGTCGTTTCGGCTTTTTTCTATGAAGACATAATACTGTTACTTATTTATCCTGTGGTTTAAGCTACGTGTGCGTGTGCATGTGGTAGCAAATTGATCCCTATTCATAATAATTATTATGTCTCTATTTTGAGTGGCAATCACGAGTGGTTTGTTGCCAAAGGTAAAAATAAACTTTTGCCTATCCCTTAAGTGGAGTTCAAGTAAACAGCACAATCTTGATCAATCAATCAATCAAATAATTGGCAATCAAAATCAATTTAGAAATGGCAGAGAAATGCAATAAAAAGAAAAAATACAGACAACTGAAGAACTTTGTCCTTTTTAAAGTACTTCAAAAACACGTACACACTCTCGTAATCAGTTTTTGCTAAAGCAATGTTTACACTCTCAGACCAACATGTTGATGCAACCGTGTTTATAAACAAAAGTTTACCGTAAACACTAACTTTACATTTAACAGCGTTGCCGCCGCCGCGCCGCCCACGTTCCAAATAGTGTGCATTTAAAAAGAATTCATTTACGTTCGGAACTCAAGGAATGCTTTTCATTTGTTTTTGATGTCAAACGTCGCGTCGTTCCGGACTTTTTGGCCGTGGTAACATTCTGTCGATTGTTAGGATTTTCGGATACAATGATTTATTTAGAAGGAAACATGCCTACGTTATCTTACCACTTGGATTTATTTATCAGTAAATTTTATTTATTTATACTCTATTGTACACCAGAAAAATATATAACAAAAATGCTACGAAACATTATAATGGGCGGCCTTATAACTTTGAAAGCTATTTAGCGTCTTAAATGCTTAAACTTCAATAAAGATTCCGTAAATTCAAAAAACAAAGAGCACCATGGAATGAAAACTTGGTTGGCAATATTAAGCGATAAAGGATTTTTTCATACTACAGAGTACAGACGCCAGCAGGTACCCGAAACTGTCAAATTTTCCCAATCAACTTTGAACCTTATACTTCAGTGATAAAGTTGAACATCGATTAAAGAAATTTGACAGATTGTAGTAGGTTGATGTGGTGGCGTCTGTACCTACTGATAGTTAAAAAATAATTTTGATCCAGTTCACAAAGTATCGAAGCACTTCATCGCGCTGTTGCGATAGTTTTAAAACCTTTGGTAATGGTTGTAAACAATGCTGAAACTTTGCATATTTTTCTCGCTTGGTTTTCTATCAGGGAATGATTTTTGTGAAGCAATAAAGAAAAGCAATCAAAAGAGATTTTTTATTTGGGATTACCTACAGCTGAAAGGTTTTCTCTTGTAAACAGTTAAATAACACACCTGAAATGAAGCTTGATATTCACAGAAATATGAAAAACGTATCATCTACCTACAGCTCTACAGCTACACGCCGTGTGTGCATTGCTACTGAAAACTTTCCGGAAAACCGAATAAAATATCCTATATCAAATGAGCCATATTTGTATAAATAATATATATATACTTACTAATAATATTTATATATTTATAATCACGTTTGTTTATATATTTATAATCACGTTCTCGGAAATGGCTTTAACGATTTAGATGAAAATTGCAATAAAGGAGTTTATTTGGGCGAAAAATCGATCTAGCTAGGTTTCTCCGTATTTTTACCCGAGCAGAGCTCGGTCACCCAAAGTTTAGGACAAGATGGCTACCTTATAATAATGACATGGTAGCATGGAATTAGTATGAACTATCCTATCCTTATATGAGCATTCTATAATTATTTTCACCGGAGCAGAGCTTATTGAAGACAAACTTTGCAACAAACAATCTCTTTAAAACGACTCATAAACAATATTTATTTCTGTAAATCTTTTGCACGAAAAAGAATAAATTATGTTTTAAAACTAGGTGAGGTCGGTGTTTTTCTCGACTACCCTTAGAAAAAACACCGGAACAAACTCAGAGGTCACAGTCTATATTTAAGTCAATATATTATTTTGTTCAGGCCTTAAGAGGGCTATGCAGACAAGTATCCCTTAGTTCAAATCTATTGACAAAACAACATATTTCAACCCTTATTCCACTCCATTCTCTCCTCTTAATCTTAGCTTTCTGTTGCACTAGCCAAATCATTGCTTTACAATACAAATTGCCTATTAACTGCGTCCCCTGAGGCCAGTCTAAGACAGGCTTAGACAACGCAACAATTGTGCCGTCCGCTGTCCCACAACGATCGTCTTCGGGGATGTCTTTGATGTGCTCAAACAGGTGGCGTTGATGCGGAAGACTAATATTGTTGTGACGGTATTAGCCTGGTAACAGATTATTGGAAATCTGTAGTGTGTCTTGGAGGTCAGCGACCTTGGATAATACACTTTGATGTAATACTGGATGTAACTACTTTGGTGGTAGAACGCTTGATTTAGGAGTATCGTACCTTTGCATCGTCATAACATATTGCCTGCGTAGATTGGAAATGAGGCTAAAAAAGGCAATTATGCTAAGTTTTTGTTCATCTATATATTATAAAGAGGTATTTGTTTAGAGTAATTTTCTTGATATAGCATTAGTTTTATAGTATTATTTAGAGTTTTAATATTTTTTTATTAGTTAGAAGTTTAGAGTTTGTTTGTTTTTAGGGTTCTGTATCTCAAAAGGAAAAACCGGAACCCTTATAGGATCACTTCGTTGTCCGTACGTCAGTCTGTCAAGAACCTTTTTCTCGGGAACCCGTGGAGGTAACAAGTTAAAATGAATATAAAATACGTAGGTCTATGGTCCCTTGGAGCTCTAAAAAAATCAAGCTTCTAAGTCAACGCAATAAAACATTACTGCCATTTTTGCGAAATATTTTGATATCTCAAATAAATCAAAACCTACAGGGTACTTCCCGTTGACGTAGAATCACGAAATTTGGCAGGAAGCAAGTTCTCACAGCACAGCACATGTAAAGGAAAACGTACGAAAATTGTTAATTTGTAGTTTTTTCACACATTTATTAGTTTTTTGCTATTACGAACTTACATTTGCAGTTGCAGAATTAACCGTGACATGGGAGAACATGCTTTTCAACTATAATGTTAAGTTTGTTTTTGGGATAAATTCATTCCTACTACGGAACTCTTCATTGTGCGTAGTCCGATACGCATTTGGCCGGTTTTTTTGTTTGAACGCGCTAATCTCAGGTGACCACTGAAAAAATTTTTTTTTTGCGTTTGGTATCCCAATTCCTGAGAAAAGTAAAAGTTATAGGCTTCTGAGGTTTCATAAGTGCCCATGTAGGTTTATATGAAATAAAAATATTTTGAATTTTGAGTTTTGAATAGAAATTCATAGAAACCAGTCGTGTCGCGGCGACACGTCGCCTGCAGTTGCCTCTTGCGGTCGGGTACAGAATGGTACCTTAATGGGAATCTGCAGTACTGCCGAGTGTCATAGCATATATTCAATGTTAAAATAATAAATTTCACGCGGGCGAACACCATTCTATATTAAGTGGAGAGATCGTGGACCTATGAAACCGGCCAAGTGCGAGTCGGACTCGCACATGAAGGGTTCTGTACCACAGGATAATATTTAGAAAAAAACACAGAAAATAAGTTTCTTGTATGGGAACAGTAATAGGTAGACAGTAAAGTTAAAAATTAAAGGGGGTGGCCCCTTTAATTTGTAACTTTACTGCCTACCTATTATTGTTCATGAGATACAGCCTGATGACAGATAGACGGACGGACAGAGAAGGCAGACAGACAGAGAATTCCATTTGGCACCCTTCGGGTACGGAACCCTAAAAAAGTAACACAAAAGAACACATACTATAAGTAGCTAACGCCCCAGTAAATAACTGGATCCGTTTCTGAAAGAAAGAAAGAAAATACATTTATTTAGCACAGACTAAAAGGCACACAACACAACTTATTGACTACAAGTAAATAAGTTATAAAATAAAAATAAAATAATAAAAAAGTGTAAAGTTCGATTGTAAGATATTAGCAGGAATGTGCGCCTCGCGACACCAAAACGTATGTGTAATTATTATTAGAGTGTGTTTACCGCGATATGGTATCGCGGTAAATCGTCGTCAGTCGATCGTGAAATTAACCGTCCATTAAAAATCACGAGCCGTTGTTGTGCGAACGGGCTTCGAGATAATAAGTAGCTGATTTTGATGTACTTTTCCATTTACACGAAAATACTTTCGGAAAAACCTGACCTCATTTTTAAACCACAAAGTTCAACATTTTGTTAAAACGCCAGCTAAAAGGTAAGCTAAAATCAAGCTTCGGGGATAAATCCATCATCGCCTATAATCGATTGTTCGTTCAAGGATGAATAATCGAGAAACAACATCGAGTCTGTGTTTAATATCGATACTGTTTACAACGTTGTTTGTTGTGGATTAAAAAAAATAAGCGTTCAGGAACTTTGGGGAACAATGGAATAATTTAGTACGATATTCTTTTTTATGGAAATAGACTTTTTCGTTTGACTGCGTTCCACCTGACAATGCCAAGAGTTATTAGATATTTCGAAGTTACTTTTTTAGGAGTCCGACTTTCGCGACAGGTGGCCCAGAAAAGTAGAGATCAGAAGAAGAAGAATAGAAGAATTTTAATATTCGTCCCAATACAG
The DNA here is from genome assembly GCA_949128155.2 of Xanthia icteritia. Classification (NCBI taxonomy): domain Eukaryota; kingdom Metazoa; phylum Arthropoda; class Insecta; order Lepidoptera; family Noctuidae; genus Xanthia; species Xanthia icteritia. Next base: position 3,541,544 of record OX421942.2, on the reverse strand, counting down.
GGAAATATAAAGATTTATTTCAATTGCTTGAGTCGTTTGATCCTTGATTTATAAAACATTTTACCGTTATTTTGGTAGGTAGATGGATTTTGGTGAAACAGCTTCATTAGACGGCACTCCAACTTTGTTTTGATGACTTTGGAAGTCGGACAATGCTGTATACAAAATTTATGACTGTAACCTATGAGGACTGCAAGGGCCAGCTGAGGACCATTTAACTTCAAATAAGCCTTCAGCAAGTAATTTATACTGTGCTTATATACAACATGTACAAATAAACCCTGTCGGATCCGTGAGGGTGTTGTATTAGGGAAAAAAGAAAAAAAAATCGCCACATTTTTTTCAATGAGGAATTTTCTCGGGTTGTTCCATGGGGCGTGGGCGGCCCTCGTTTAGCGGGTGTCTACAAGTCATAACTTATTACGCTTGTTGAATATGAATTAATTTTTAATTGGTTTAGGGTCATTTTGGTACTAAAAATGTTCATTTAAAATAGGAATAAAAAAATTGGTAATGTCATGGCAGTCCCTATGTGCCCGGATCGGACAGGGTTTTTGTTACATATTGTATATATATATTACAATATGTAACAAAAACCCATCATATTGTACTGTTAGAGAATTAAGATTGTATTCTATCACTTTTCCACAAGTACATTTACTTTAATACATTTTGAATTTTGTTAGAATCATATTGGCTGAATGACGACATTTCCTTTGCCTGCCAAGTGCCAACGATCGTTTGTAATTTTTGTCTGTTGATTCAACGCTCACAAAAGAGGTTGAGGACATCATATCTCTCGGGGATTCGAGCACGGACCACCGAGAGAACAAGTCGTATAGTACCTATCAAGAGAAGGACCTACTGTAAGTCAATCTGATTTAATAACTATTCTTTAAATATCATGCTTAGTTATGAACTGTGGCCGTTATTTTGTTTTAAATGTTGCATTCTATTGTGTTACTATTGCTAGTTGTAGAATTTATGTAGCAAGTATATACAATGTATTATATTTCAAAAATACTAAGTCATTACGTGTAAAGGTTATGAGAAATCATGATATGATAATAAATAATTACCTATGTGATTTGATCGTTAACCTACCCACAATACGTTTTATTTATCTTGTCCCCTCAGACTTATAGTACCTAATCTAAATAGATAAACACAATAAATATCTAGTTGAAGCCTAACTTCTGATTTGTCTAATAAATCAGAAGTGGGATTATTCAGCGCCCATGTTTAATACGAATATAATTTTAGAGTTAAATAATTTTCCACTTGCTATTTGAATAAAATAACGGTCACATATTGGGTAAAGTAAATTAAGAATGAAATACATGTTTCACTGTGTGCTTTATTCATGATCAATATCATTATGGGGATGTAGGCATGGATTGTGAAAGCATTGTGTATCTTGCCGGGGCTACTCTCCGGGATACACATGTTTTCCGGAGCGGTATAATGATGTTCCAACGTGCATGCATGCGTCTTGCCATGGCTACTCTATGGAGACGTAGGCATGTATTGTGGGCCTTGCGTGTATCTTGCCGGGGCTACACTCCGGGATGCACGCGGGTTTGCTGGAATAGTATTATAGTGTTCCACCATGCATGCATCTTTCTATCTTTCACTCTACGGAGATGCAGTTGTGGGTCATTGAACAAATACATATTTTTCTACTCTATGGAGGTACTAGATGTCCACTCTCGCCTTGCCGGGGCTACACTCCGCGATGGGTGTGGATATTTTCTTTGGTTAAATGTGTATTTGTTTTGGTATTTTCTGACAAAGATTATACCGTACTGGGCATGGGTTTTCTGCTGTATCTTGCTGTTTGCACCTATGCACACCGCACAGTGAAACGTGAGGATATCCCTATAAACAGTAAGGGAATTTAAAACAATATAACTCGAATGATATTTAATAGAATAACTGTTTATCGCTTTGCTGAAAATTTTATTTGTGTTTTTTGTAATAATACGATGTTCTCTAGTCCTTGTATAATTTGTCATAAATATTTCACGTGTACCTACCAAGGCAAATAAGAATGCTATTCTAATCATATCAATATGCTCCTACTATCCTGATTCCGATTTGACCTTGACTTGACAATAATAATAAAAGATTGTGACAATGTCGGATAGGACGTCTGCTAGAGAGGCCTTCACACCCCCACGTGGAGTCGGGCGTAGGAGTAGATCTAAGCGGAGGGACACGCGGGTTCAATCTCGCGGAGCCAAACGTCGCCGAACACGCTCTCAATCAACCACACGTAGGGACAACTCTAGAAGCTCATCCTTGGCTTCCGACGCTAAACATTCAAGGAATAGATCCTTGAAGCGAAAGCACCGTACCAGACTTTCTCGTTCCATTAGGCAGTCGCGTAGCACAGATTCACAAAGACGTTCGCGCTCACGTCTGCATAAAAACAAAAAACGCCGTGAATACAAACATGTACAAAAGAGACGAAATTCTAGCAGAAGTTCGGTAACGAGTACTACAATAAAATCGACATCTTCTGAATCGAATAGTAGCGGGCATAGACAGTCCCCAGCGAAATCAAAGCGCACTAAACGCCGAAAGCAAAGCGTTACTTCTAAATCAAAAGAAAGTAGTGTAGTGGAAAAGTTAATAGATGCGCTAAATAAACGTAATGAAAGTACCTTCATAGGCGCCAAAGATGTTATTCCAAACTTTGATCCGAGTCAAAAAAGTCAAACGATGACATCATGGTTAAAGAAAGTTAATGAAACTGCTCAAATATATTATTGGAATGATAAAGAAATTATTTATAACGCATTACCTAAGCTCGCCGGTCTTTCACGCAGATGGTATGAAGGCTTACCGTCGGTTAAGCTTAACTGGAAGGAATGGCAGGCCAAGTTATTAAAAAGTTTTCCGGACGATCAAAATTATGCGGACAAACTCATCGAAATGTTAGATAGGAAGAGTAAGAGGGATGAAACTCTAGAAGAGTACTTTTACGATAAAGCAAAGCTTGTAAATCATTGTGGGATCGAGGGGAAAAACGCAGTAGACTGTATTGTACAGGGCATATATGACAATAATATCCGTCTGAATGCGTTAGGCTCAGATTTTGGGCGACCAAGTAGGTTGCTCAAGTATTTACGCAATATTTCTAGCAAAAGTATAAAAGAAATAAAGAAAAATCACCCCATGCAACATAAAGAAAGCATACGGAACAATAAACATCCTTCGTTTAAACTCCGTTGTTACAATTGTTCGGAGCTAGGACATACTGTTCCGAAATGTCCGAAGCCTCTCCAAAAATGTCCAAAATGCAACAGAATGGGCCATTTAGCCGAACATTGCAAGCGTGATGTAGATAAAGATAAACATCATTTGAATTCCGTCAATAAGGTACAGTTGATCGAAGCCAGTAAAACTACTCACAATATTTATACAAAAAATATAACAGTAAACGGCATACCTAAAACTGCTTTTGTCGATTTCGGTAGCGAGTGCACGCTTATCAAACAGAGCACGGCGGACGAATTAAAATTAGATACCTCAACAGAGGGACTGCCTGTATTAAAAGGCTTTGCAACTGGTGTAGTATTACCGTTAGGTAAGGTATCCGTCGAAATAAGCGTGGACTTTGTTACTGCCATAATAGAAGTGTTCATTGTACATAATGAGTTCCTTAACACAGATGTACTTGTTGGTCAGACTCTAACTGAATTATCTGACGTTAGAGTTTACAAAACAAATAGTAGTTTAGTGTTGTACTCAGCGGTGGCCGAAGCGGAGAAATCAGAAGTTTACATTAAATCTGATGTAGCGATTAATGGACTAGTCGGTGTAGATATATATTTAGGAAGTAATCACACAGGGCTGATATACTTACCAGGAAACACTTGTTTTAAGACAGGGGAAGAAATTATAATTCCGCAAGGTTTATATGCAGTTAAAAATGGCTTAGGTAAAATATTAGTTATAAAATTATCTGGGGATAAACATGTCTTGCATAAGGGAAAGCTTATTGCAAGGGCTAACTTATTACCAATCTCGCTTAACATTTATAGCGATTTCCAAAAGACTGACCAATTAGGGGTCTACAAACTGACAGCTGACAAACCTATCGAAAACAATCCTGATCCCCTGACAATGGACATGCTAAAAATAGGTTCTAAAACTACTGACGAACAAAGAAAACAACTTTTTAAATTGGTTAATGAATATCGTGATTGTTTTGCTTTAAACGTGAGCGAGCTGGGAACATCGACTATTTCAGAAATGCATATTACACTTGCTGATAACTCTCCAGTCTCTTACAAACCATACAGATTACCATATAGCGAACGCATAGTAGTTCAAAAACTTGTAAATGAGCTTCTTGATAACAATATCATTAAAGAATCTAATTCTTCCTATGCAAGCCCAATAGTTCTAGTTAAAAAGAAGAATAATGATTATCGTTTATGCGTAGATTATAGAGCACTCAACAAAAAGACCGTCAAAGATTCGTACCCCATGCCAGTCATAGATGACCAACTGGACAGACTTAACGGCAAAAGTTTCTTTACGAGTTTAGACCTAAAATCAGGCTACTACCAAATACCGATGGCGCAAGATTCAACACATGTAACAGCGTTCGTAACTCCTGACGGACATTTCGAATATACGCGAATGCCATTCGGTTTGGTCAACGCGCCAGCAGTATTTCAACATATGATAAATAAAACCCTAGGTAAAGATAGATTCGACTTAGCCCTACCCTATATGGATGACATCTTGTCGCCCTCTACTGACGTAGACGAAGGTATTAAAAAATTAAGGAAAATCTTTAATTGCCTTCGGAAAGCCGGATTGACTTTAAATATTGAAAAATGTTTCTTCTTTGAAACGAAGCTAGATTACCTAGGATATGAAATCTCTAAAGATGGCCTGAGGCCCGGTACTAGAAAAACCGAGGCAGTAGCTTTATTCCCGACACCAAGCAGCGTTCATCAGGTCCGTCAATTTGTTGGTCTCGCTAGTTTTTTTAGACGATTTGTTCCCAACTTTGCGAGTATAGCTAAACCTTTGACTTCACTAACAAAAGCAAATATCCCTTGGGTTTGGAGTAGTCTCCAAGAAGAAGCATTTAATACAATTAAAACTAAGTTAATCGAACGTCCCATATTGGCTCTCTATGATACAACTTACATAACGGAGGTACATTGCGACGCCAGCAAATTAGGAGTAGGCGGAATTCTGCTTCAAAAGCCTGACGAAAAATCTCCCCCAAGGCCAGTGGCATACTTTAGCAAACAAACTTCTAAAGATGAAGAATACCTACACTCCTATGAATTAGAGACTCTTGCGGTTGTCTTATCACTGAAGAAGTTTCGTATATATTTAATTGGTATACCGTTCAAAGTGTTCACGGACTGCAACGCATTGAGGACTACCCTGACAAAGCGTGACTTGATGCCGCGAATAGCACGGTGGTGGTTATTATTACAAGAATACGATTTCAGCATTGAATACAGGCCAGGCGACAACATGAAACATGTTGACGCGTTAAGCCGAAATCCTATTGCATATCGAGACTCGCAGGAACTTTTAGATGCTAGGGAGTATGATATCATGAATATCAGTGCCACCGATTGGCTTCAAACTGTTCAAATGACTGACCCTAAATTACAACACATCAAATTAATCTTACAAAGTAATAAAAAGGAGGTTAAAGATATTTACACTAACTTCCTCCTCCAGGATGAGAAGATCTACAGAATAGTGGGGGATCAAAAAAAATGGGTTGTACCCAATGGGGCACGATGGCGTATTTGTCAGTTGTGTCATGATGAAATGGGGCACTTTGCGGTTGAAAAGACTCTTGATAAAATAAAACAAGACTATTGGTTTCCAAAAATGAAACGTTTCGTTCGCAAATACGTGGAAGCGTGCCTTAATTGTGCATACAATAAAGCCTCTACTAGTAAACCCACTGGGTACTTACATCCAATCCCCAAAGGTAACGTCCCATTTCACACTCTTCACATGGACCATCTTGGACCATTCGTTAGGAGCAAAAAGGGGAATTCTTACATACTGGGTGTAATTGACGGTTTCAGTAAATTTATTTTTATAAGAGCAGTAAAAGATGTAAAAACCAAAACCACTATCAAAACTTTGCAGGAAATTTTTGACATAATAGGTAGCCCAAACGTAATAATCACCGATCGCGGTACTAGTTTTACATCAGCGGCATTCACAAGCTTTGTAAAATTAATAGGTGCTAGGCATGTACTGAACGCTGTAGCAACACCACGAGCCAATGGACAGATTGAACGATATAATCGTACAATTCTCGATTCTTTAGCCGCGACCAATTACGATCAGGCGGAGCGCGACTGGGATGTCAGAGTAGGTAAATTGCAATGGAGCTTAAATAACATAATCAATAAAACTACGGGCAAATCTCCTTCTGAAATAGTATTCGGGCGTCGCACAATCTGTCCCGGGGAGGGTCCTATTTTAAACGAGCTAGCCGATTTGACAGATACCTCTGAATCGGGTCCGTCTAGAGATGCAATACGGTTGGCAGCTTTTGAGAACACCGAAAGAAGCCAACAATATATGAAAAAGAAATTCGATAGCGGTAGAGCTCCAACAAAATTATTTCAAATAGATGATTTAGTAATGATTCCCAATCATCACAATCCAGCAGATGGAAAAAGTAAAAAGTTATGTCCAAAGTATAGGGGCCCCTTTAAAATAACTGCTGTTTTAGAAAACGATCGGTATGAAGTATCTAGTATTAAAGGACACTCAAAACGTAAATATAAAAGTATTTATCCAGCAGACCAGTTAAAACGTTGGATAGCTTTCGCACCTAGTAATGACACTGACGGCGAAGACAATGACATTATAAGTAATGAGGTTGTTGACAGAGTTAATTCCTGTTCCGATTCAAATTAAGATAAACAATGCTTACGCTATGACTATACTTCCTTACCTACTCAAAACTCTCTGCTAGACTCATGACAAATGCTGACTTTCCTTCCCAAATCCTTCCCAGTTACATGATTACAGAATAAATAACGGGCTGCATCTGGCTACTCTAGAGCTGCTTGCCTGTAAGTATTAGTAGTGGACCGAGGCCGAAGTACAAGCGGTAGTCGGTGACAATGACGGATGCCGAAGTACAAGCGGTGTTCACGCCCCCTAGATAGTGGACCGAGGCCGAAGTACAAGCGGTAGTCAGTAACAATGACGGATGCCGAAGTACAAGCGGTGTTCACGCCCCCTATAAAGTGGACCGAGGCCGAAGTACAAGCGGTAGTCAGTAACAATGACGGATGCCGAAGTACAAGCGGTGTTCACGCCCCCTATAAAGTGGACCGAGGCCGAAGTACAAGCGGTAGTCAGTAACAATGACGGATGCCGAAGTACAAGCGGTGTTCACGCCCCCCTAAAAAGTGGACCGAGGCCGAAGTACAAGCGGTAGTCAGTAACAATGACGGATGCCGAAGTACAAGCGGTGTTCACCTCCTCTATTATTATTTTTTTGAGATTTTTTTACATCGGCTAACCTTTTCTTTATTTAGTTTATTTTTCATCATACATTTTTCATCAGTAATTAATTGAACGATGAATCATTGTTTTGCATTAATCCCAATAGAATTCTACTAATATATTTTTGTTTTCCAGGTTTCTACACTACCTACATAATCTCGTTAGGGCTCATTGCACACACGTACGCGTCGCCCGGCGTAAGCACGTTGTCGCGGTCACCTCGCCGCCGCGCCGTCGCGGTCGCCGCGTCGACATCTCGACATCTCGGGAGACGCTGAGAGCCGTTCCGGTTACGTGCTGCTACGTTTGATTGACGCCCGGTTGACAAGGAACAGATGAGGCGAGGCGATGATGACCCGATGCTTGGCTGATGTGTGCGATGACCTTTAACGGGATTACCTTTATTTATGTGCCGATTACTTTAAGAATTATACAGTTTATTAAGAGTTGATTGTACAATGTTTTAGTTACGTTATTAAATTTTCATGATATCTGTTTCTAAGATAGAAGTTATTGTATTAGTTGGTCTCTTTTTTTTTGTGTTTTGTATGTATCAACTTTAACGGGATCACCCTGAGTTATGTACTTCAAGAATTATGGGAATTGATTGTACAATGTATTAGTTATGTTATTATATTTTCATGATCTTTGTTATTAAGTTAGCAAGTTATTGTATTAGCTGATTTATGTAAGTAGATATTACTTCAAGAATTACTACTTATTTGGAAGTGATTGTACAATGTACTCGTTAAATTATAATATTTTTCTGACCTTAGTTATTAAGTGAGAAGTTATTGTATAAGTTGTTTTTATTTTATTTATTATTTTCTTGTTGTTTTTATTTAATAAACTGTTTTGTATAGAGACACACAAATATACTCGAATGGCCGGAAAGCAATGGGGTCATTCCTTTCTCAGGACGGCCGTCTGTTAGAGAATTAAGATTGTATTCTATCACTTTTCCACAAGTACATTTACTTTAATACATTTTGAATTTTGTTAGAATCATATTGGCTGAATGACGACATTTCCTTTGCCTGCCAAGTGCCAACGATCGTTTGTAATTTTTGTCTGTTGATTCAACGCTCACAAAAGAGGTTGAGGACATCATATCTCTCGGGGATTCGAGCACGGACCACCGAGAGAACAAGTCGTATAGTACCTATCAAGAGAAGGACCTACTGTAAGTCAATCTGATTTAATAACTATTCTTTAAATATCATGCTTAGTTATGAACTGTGGCCGTTATTTTGTTTTAAATGTTGCATTCTATTGTGTTACTATTGCTAGTTGTAGAATTTATGTAGCAAGTATATACAATGTATTATATTTCAAAAATACTAAGTCATTACGTGTAAAGGTTATGAGAAATCATGATATGATAATAAATAATTACCTATGTGATTTGATCGTTAACCTACCCACAATACGTTTTATTTATCTTGTCCCCTCAGACTTATAGTACCTAATCTAAATAGATAAACACAATAAATATCTAGTTGAAGCCTAACTTCTGATTTGTCTAATAGTACCAACCCAACATATTGTATATTATATTATATACACATTATAAAACAAAGTCCCCCGCCGTGTCTGTCTGTGTTTGTCTGAACGCGATAAACTCAAAAACGATCGAACGGATTTCCAAACGGTTTTCACTAATGGATGGACTAATTCATGAGAAAGGTTTTGGTGTATAATTCATTAAGGTTTTGTGTAAATTGGTTGAAATATGACGATTGTTGTTGAAGATGTCGGAAAAAATCATGCCGATTGGGAGCTTTACTGGCGTGCGCCGCGTAAACCGTGAGAGATAAATACAATTTATGCTCTATAGGTTTGTACATCTTAAAAAGTTCAACAAAAAGTCCGCAATGGCATATGTCTATCTTCTAAGGATGACCCACAGTAACCATTATTATCTTTCAGAATTTGATAAAAATTTCATTGTTATTTCCGAAGCTATTTTGACCGGTATCATTAATCCTTATCCAATAAAATATATTAATTCATAATTTATTTATTTATTTATTTCTCCTCACAAAGACAAGCTTAATCTAGATTTAACATATTATTTGTTTTTTTAGCAATGTGAGGAGCTGGTGTCTGAGTTAGGCGTAAAATGCCTGTATTACAAATCACCAGGTCCCCACCCCACGGAAGAACAGAAAGTTTTACTTTAAAAAATATGATATTACAATCTAACGTTAGAGAAACTAAAAACTTAAGTTATTATAATTTTGGGGGTAGAAGTTAAAAATAAACTATAAACAAAAAGTTAATCAGTGCGCCTGTATCTGTGTGTATGTGTGTGTCTATGAGAGTGTGTAATGTTGTGTGTAGTTTTGAGTGTCAGGTAGTGTAGGATAATATAATTTAAATGAATAGTTTAAAAGATATCACAGATTCAAAATTACACACATCAAAATAATTATGGTTGACGGCAACGCGAGGGCAGCGGTAGGAGTCAATGACTTTTTACTCGTCTATTAGGTATGTAATCCCGGTAGTACGTTCCCGTGGGATATTTTCCGATTTCCACGCGGGCGAAGCCGGGGGAAAAAGCTATCAAGTAATATAATAAAGCTGAACAGTTTGTTTTTTTATTTGAACGAGCTAATCTGTCACCGCATTTGAAAAAATCTTTTTGCATTTAAAAGCCCAATTCTTGAGGTAGGTTATAGGCTATTTAACATCACGCTACGACCCTAAGGAGACCAGCAAAAAGAAAAAAAATCAGAACGAATGCTAAGTGAAAACGAATACCGAGCTAATAGCTTGCCCGCACTATTAGCGCGGGCAGGCGCTGCGATGCGACGCGACGCGGTGAGTTGGGGGAACAAGAAATTATACGCGGATGAATTCAGAGGCAGATGCTAGTAGTTACATAAAAATAGTGTAAGACATAATAATTCTAGCTACAACCAACAAACATAAAGCAAATTCATATTTAAAACATTCTGGCAACATTTTACACAGCCCAATTTTCCTTGAAAATACTTGAAAGTTGCTATCTAACTCATCGTAAGGTAGACGGGGCCTGAAATTCGTCAAAGTTGGTTAAACACGTTAAGTTACTCTCGGTGACAAATGGGTACCAAATGATGACGTCACAGGCTTACCAACTGAACGAACGAAGGATACGACAAGCTCGCAAAAGATAATAATATTTGAACTGTGAAGGATATTGTAGTTATTCGTAATAATTATATTTGGAGACTTAATGCCGTGTTATTGGATAGTTGTGTTGGAGTTATTTACATTAGTGTAGGTATCTATAATAATATGTATTGATTCGATAAAGACTTATCTGGTCTGAAATAGCCTTACAAATAGAGAAGTGGGAGGCAGGTAGGGAGGAAGGGAGTGAGGCCTTTGCCCTGCGGTGGTAAAATCTAGGCTAGTAATAATATTATTATTACAGTAGTTGTTTATGAGAACGTTCACGGTACCTATGTATTAATTTTCAGAGAAGGATTAGCAAACTTAAGCTCGATACACACGGTCAGTTAAATACATCAGTTGGTATCTGATCAGTTAAAACGGATGAAAACCAAAACGTTTTCCCCGCTCACTGGCTTCAAACCAGCCTATATCTGGCTAGCCAATCTGTGATGAGACGCCATTGCGGTGAAGCATTGCCTGATGGCAAACGGATGTAAGCACGCGCACTCACGGTCAGTTTGGCATGATGCAAACGAACTGAAGCCAGAGGATTACGGTGCGCCCGCAAAAATCCGTGGGTTGCCTTCAGTTAAAAATTTCAACTTACGATTTCTCACCCACAGTCAGCTTTTGGATGTACGTCAGTTCAACTGATCAGTTTAACTGACCGTGACTGCCCAGCTATAATATTTAAAACTTTTTGATTCAGATTATGTGATAGATCAAAAATTCGCTGAATCGGGATTTAATGATTCGGCTTCTAGAAATCGAGGCTTAGTAATATTCACATTGTTTTATGATATGAAGAGGACCTTATACATACCAGCATATCTACCTACCTACGTAGGCACTCAGATAGCTTTTATGTTTTATGTTATTGAATTTACGACCTAAAAACAAATGACCACCCCAAAGTAATATCGTCAACTTTGATTTCAACCCACTAGCTTACCCCTTTCGACTTTACAATTGCTACTGATCTTCTCAGAAATATTCCCAAAACCTTCGAATCCAATTTAGTGCAAAGTTGTGCCTGAGCGGCCGTTACTCCCAGCTCACCCATCAAATTGAATTCGCAACTCATAACACGAGTTAATTCTTTACAAACTATGATTCCCATGGAAATACAAATTGATATATGTAGGTCGATCGTAATCAGCTGTAAATATATGGCTCAGTTCATTGAATATCACGCTATAACTATATCTACTGAACTTCTATAAAAGTTACAACCATTTGTCAAAAGTTCTCTCAATAAAAAAATATTGGACCAGCAATACCTAAGGTTTTTGGATGTATGATTGTTGATGTATGATTCTTGTCTGAGAAGTCATAATTTTACTAGTGTTAGTGTGTATATTTTTGTACGTTCTTCTTCAATATTCATGTTCCATTAGACAGTGCTCTAAACATACTAACGTGATTTGCATTTGAACCACTCGGTCTAAAGTGGAACCAGGTATAATGTGAGAGCGTAGGTATGTAGGTAAACATATTATTCTAGTAGCTGATTAGTAACTTTGTATAGGTAGGTATTAACACTGCTCTAACGTTTCCTTGCTTTCTAGTAGTCTTATGCTCATAAGTTTAGCTTATAGTCACGACAAAGATTCGTCTCCATTATTTTTTCCAACTTCTATATTCAGGAGCGAATCTAGGTTTTCGCTCAAAGGGGAGAAAATTTTTCACTCTGAGGGAGAGGGGGGGCAGTTGTCAAATCAAAGCCTTTTATTTAAAAAAAAACCTTGAGGACCTATTTTCCGTAAACTCAAGAATGACCCTTTTCGAAAAAGACTACTTCTTATCTATATTTTAGTAATACACTGTACGTATACAAAGTAAAAATATAGATTATAAAACTATGTTTATGTCTAATTTAGAGTTCTAGACTCTGTTCAGTCGGAGCCTGCATCGACTGCGGCCATTACCCCCCCCCCCCTGTGTCCGCGCCTGTCTATATTAAATATATGTAGAAATATTATTACTGTCTGTTATGATCAGAGCCTGAAAGTTTACCTAGTTTACAAAAAATAAACAGCTTCAGTACCATAAGTACTTATGTCTTTAACAAAAACCCTATAAGGATTCGCGACTAATTATTATTACAACCGTGCAAAAATGGATTAAGCCTAGAAAATGTTTATGATTCTAGATGTCGATGCTATTTTCCTAAGTCAATTCATATAACTTATTCATCATGAGAAGCATTTTATTCACTCTGTTTTTCCTACATTACCTTATCAGCAGGAATAAATCAAATTGACGCAAAAATAAACAAATAGGCATAGGCCGGGAGCTTGCAATAAAAACACCCAAAGAAAATAAAATGTAGGTTTAGGGTTTTAATATTATGCATTTTTTTTTGCAAAAAAAAGGAATACCACTCAGCCAGAATTTTTTAAATACAACAATTTTTCAATTAAGTTATATCGGAGAGAAATCATGCATTTTTCATAACTCACAAAATGATAACAGGTTTTCAATGGCTTCATAATTCTGTTTGCATGGAAACACTTTTCTAATATTTTCGTCCTAATTTCATTCATCCGGAAATGTATAGTAGATCATCCCAAAGGTGTAATTTTTCAAATAGGTCATATTGGCACTTTTATTTTCTGAGAGAGTGCCATGGAAAATAAGTACTTTTCCGTAATAATTTTGCATTTCAACCATAGAGCAATGTTTTCAGCACGAAATTATTGTAAGAAGATTGTCGAAAGTTTCAAGTGATTTTTATTACAGTAAATGCAGATTATAATTTATATCAAAAGTCATAATAATAAATTTGTCTTTTGTGCTTTCGTGTGGTAGGTAAAAGTTTAAGGAAAGAAGCTAAGGAATTAAGACAAGCGATCTGCTCATATCCGGCGTATTATGGCAACATTCAACTTTCCTCGGAACTTCTTATCTTGAATATATGGAACTTATTATCAACGCCACAGCGAAACTGCTGACGAAACCGTTTCACGTGACATGTGCATATTTGGCGCTAGCTCTCTGCCTAAGACTTATTATTCATAGTTATAGCCTTTTCCCTTATTATGGAAGAAACAAGCTTGCATCCGTAATCTTGTAGTCAGGAGAAAAGTTATATTGTGTCAGAGTTGGCAACGAATTTAATTAAGAGCCGGAGATAGGAAACGCTTTCTCAATCCCGGCCGGCCGTAATTGGTATACTTACGAAAGTTTTTCATTTTCACTAGTAACTTTGCATGTAATTTGTGGTCATTTATCGTCGAAAATATAGTTTGGTATGGTAACTTTGGTATACTATTTAGGTAGGCCTCTGTTGATTTAAAAAATACGTATAGCAATATAATAATACTCGTATAATATATTATTTATTTTGGACTAGACATACAAGTACACACAATCCATATGGTATATTTATGTAACAGTGACTTAAAAATATGTTAATAACCTTTTAAAAACTAAAACAACAAAAAATTACGTGGTCCAACACACGTTGGCACGTGCTTCCGTACCCAAGTGCCATATAAGGGGACTGTCCACTTAATCTATTTAGAATGCTGTCGGAGCTTCCGCGCAACTTACCCATTATTGACGCTGTTTTTTTCCTCATAATGGCATGAAAATCATCAACACGGGCTTCCGCGAATAGAACTGTTTAAATAATGTCCTTTGTTTCAGCGAACGAACGTGTTGATAATGAACCTTTCAATATTGCTGTCTGATGATAGTGAATTTCATTCTCAATATAATATTCGTAGGTAGTTAGCGATTCATAATAACCACGGGTGGAAAATTGATTGGTTATCATATCACGGCTTATTTACATCCGCACAAAGATTATACCATAACCTTTAAGATTTATTCTGAAAGTGGGCAACGTCGCAAACAGATGTCAAATATTTCGGTGTTTTGATTAATTTGGCAATATTACTGCATGGGAATAAGAAATGTGGCTAACTAGCGAACTAGAATATTAATAATGAATTGCAATTATAACATTGAATTTGATGTTGTAACCGTTTTAGGTGTAAAAAAGGCATTTGCAAAGGTTTCCAAATACTTTTTTACATCTAAAACTAAATATATAAATATCAGTATTTTAGTTCACTAGTTAGCCACATTTTTAATTTCCATACAGTAATTTTGCCAAACTAATCAAAACAGATAAATATTTGACAGCTATTTGCGACGTTGCCGGCTTTTAGGATCTTAACGTCTTATAAGGTTGGTACCGACTAACTGTAAAAGATTTGCCCAGGAATTGCCACACCTAAAAATAAAATAGACACTGCTTTTTCGTCATATTTTCCTTGTAGCACGCCTACAACACCATTAAATTATTAATGTAAAGCAAAAGTAGATCATGCATCGCAATATAATTATTTTAACCTAATCCTCAAACGATACAAGCCCAGTTACCTTGCCTTAATCCTATCCACTCCCACACATCTTCAAACAAGATTACGTCACATAAGAAAGACAAGAAGCCATCGTTTATCATAATGTCATGATCCAATAAATGTGTAACGAACTCAATTCCATATATGAGGATCACATAAGGCAACATAAAGAATAAAAAACATTTTTCGGAATTACTTTAAGATAAAAATATCGGTTTTCTTGTTTGGTATGGGGCTTTGAAGTAGGCTTTTATTCTACTGAAATGAATAGGAATGCGATAGCGAAAGGAAACAAAATGTTAGAAGAGAAAATTCTCGAATAATATAAAATGGAGACTCTTTCTTGTCCTTTGGCCAAATATTTTTGATTTTATCATTACAGTACCATTTCTAAATTAATATTATAAAGAGAAAAGATTTGATTTTTTGTATATTTGTTTGTTTGTAAATGAATAAACTCTAAAACGATTGGACTGATTTAAAAAAAATTCTTGCACTAGTAGATTGCTATATTCTCACTGAGTAACATAATTTAGGCTATAATTTATAAAGATATCACGCGGGAAAACCGCTGACGGAAGCTAGTTAGAAAGAAAAAGAGAAGAAGCTAATTTAGTTTGGCAGCCTACGCATATTATTCTTTTTATTATATTATTAGCTTCTGTCCGAGACTCTGACCACGTATCTTGTTCCTCCCCCGTCCAACCCCAAAACTTAGCACAACTTACAAATTACACCACAACTTACACAACAACAGGAACACACTACACACAACAACAGGTTTATGTGAAATAAAATATTTTGTATTTTTTTTTTTGACATTTTTTAAGTTGTAATGTAATTTGTGTATTTAACACAAATTACATTACAACTTAAAAAAACAAAATAAAATATTTTATATTTTTTTTTTTACGTTTTTTTAAGTTAAATACAAAATATTTTGACAAACCTACAAGGGCACTTATGAAACGTCAGAAGCTAGGTGCACGGTTCCAATTGGTCATTTCCTATGGAGAAGAGCCGGCAAGAAACTCCATGGTTACTCTTTTAAAAGTAAATGGTATTTACAATGTTTTCAAATTACAGAGTTAATAGGTATGAGAGGACAGTGTAGGCCTATCAACAAGTACCAGGTACTTAGCAAGATAGAAAATGGTCGACAGATCTACAGTCTGTTAAGCCTACAACGTTCTCACATTCACAAAATCTAAAAGAAAAGAATCTATAGAAAAGCAAAATAAAATAATAAAAATAAAAACCTATTTAGACCAAATGACATGATTGCCACTACAGCTACTGCAGCAGTCCAGTATCTAAGTTGAACACAACTGTTACAAAACCAAAGCAGTTCTTGATCATAACGCGATAATTTTCAGGCAGATTTAGCGGCTCCATATTCCGCTTAAACTAGAGCAAGTGGTAGTAACATTATATGTACGTCGGGAAAATAGGCTGCCATGTCTGCATTAATTCTCTGTACACCACCCTTATACACTATCCTCCATGTTACTTACACCCCCGCCGTAAAGGGAGGTATTCCTGAAGGAGGTAGCTTTCTCTACTGATCAAATACAGGTGGCAAATATTTGTCCGGTATTAATTTATTTGCATCGATGTCACCTACCCAGCTTAGTCTCTTGCCTGTTAAGTCTATTTGTGTTACGTTGATCTCAGAGTGTGCGGGCAATGGCATCGGTGTTCGATTTTGCGTCGGTGTTAATAGACCTTACAGTCTATTAGCATTTAATTATCATTATCTACAAAACTTCAACAAACATTTTTGTAGAAAATGTTGGTGACATTTAAAGAACTTTCAATAACGTTTGCTCCTAGGTACTTTCAGTCGGTTATGCTTGCCGACATCAGACCCTTCACTCGAGTGAAGGATTTCATTGCGCGTTCGCATGACATCGACAACATTATATAGGAATGAACGGTTCATCCGCTCCTTTCGTTTCATTTTTCTATTATTCAGCAGACCGAGTGAAAGATGCCGTGCGTTAAAATCCAACATCTGGTCTACCAGACGTACTGCAGGGTACCATCCGCATTTGGTCGATATACCGACTAGACGTATTCAGCGCTTCTCCTCCACATTTATTATGCGCACGGCCAAAGTATGGAACTCTCTGCCAGGGTCTGTGTTCCCTTCCACGAATAACCCGGCAGCCTTCAAGGCAAGAGTGAACAGGCACCTTCTGGACTTGCTCGTTCCATCATAGTCCTCATCCATCGCTTTCTATAGCCGAGATCGAGGACAAGGTCAAATTAATATTGCAAATAAATATTGGATCGTTTCACTTAATGAATAAAATTTTCACTAGAGGTATTGATTCATTTTGTGTTTAAATTTTCACTTCGAGTGAAAGATGCCGGATGAAAGGCTAATTATGAACGAAAAGTGAAAGTGTGATATCGGCTAACTTCATCCGCCGTCTTATATACTGACGAGCAATATAAAAAATCCACTTGCAAAGTGCTAAAAAAATCTAAATATCTCCTATACCACAAAAAACTTGAAAACACAGGTGTTTTTTATGCGCTATTAAATACACTTGAATGTTGCTTTTCATCAAGAAGCTATCTTGCGTGGTTTCGGAAATGTTTCATGATAAGTTAGAGGCTTTTTTATATTGTTCGTCAGTGTATTTGCCGAAAAACTGATTTGAAGTTTGACAAATATTGATTACTTTATTTTGGGGAAAAATATATAATAAACAAAGAAACCAACAATTTACCGGATTACAACCAGTCCGTTGTTAGGATTAAATTACTATAACCTATTTTGTCATTCACGAGTAAATTGTATTATGTCAGAATAAGGTAAACGTAGCCTAAAACTGAACTAGGATAGAAATATAGCCTAGACTTAAATTTGATTATGTTTACTTTCAGTATAACTAGATTTGGCAGTTTATAAATTACATTTCGGTTACCATTTTAAACTACCGTTTTCTGATCTTTTGGGAATACCGATAATCTAGGTTAGAATTGGACTAGACTATCAGAATATTCGCATTTATATCTTTGCTGTAGCAGTTAAAGGACCGCTGGTTTCCTTTATTCCCATCTGCCCCCTTCGAGCTTGCCACCGGGGTGGTGGCTGGCACTAAGTAGTGGCGTTTACCACCCCGTGGCAGATGACACTTATTTAGTGTCATCTGCCCCCTTCATGATGATTATAAGGTGGTCGATTCTCCACCGCGTTCTCATATTACGTACTGGACATTATCAATAGAAATTTAAATAAAACCACTGGATATCATTAGCAATAAAAATTAACTTTAATAATGGCAAATAATTTTGGAACTTTTCTATATTTTTAACCAAGATTATTTAAAAAAAATAAGTTTTTTTTAAATTACCAACTAAGATTACAGTTTTAATCACAATATTATTAAAATTAGAATAATGTACCCATTAGTAACAAAAAATAGTTGAAACCGAAAGAAGCTGTTTTTTGTAACGTCAAAGACCGTTTGAGCCTTTGATTAGATTTTTCAAAGAGGTCACTTATTTAAATCCTTACAGTGACATTGCTGTTTCAACTCACTTCACCGCAGACGTGAGGGGGGTATCGAAATGTAAGAAAGATAAAAAAGAAAAAACAAAATTGAGTTCCCTTTGCACGTGGTGCAATTACTCGGAATATTAGTTATTTTGTGTAAACGTCACAAACGTAATCGGTGTCGCTATCTAAACATGATAAAAGAAAAAAGAAACTCATTTTTTCCTCATGCTTCATGTAACTACACTAGAGTCCGCTACACAACTGAAGTCCGGTGGAAGTTTGTGGAACTACATGTTTTTAATGCAATTTGATGTAATCACATAGACACTAGTGCCGCGTCTATCGGACTTGCGCGGATTCTACGAGTGGTCGTAGACCACAGAAAAAAAAAACATCAATATTAAATATTTTTTTTCTTTTATCGTATTAATAAGATATCGATATCCATTACGTTTTCGTTAACTAATTTAATATGCCCTGTATATTTTACCACGAGTTTCACAACAGAGAAATTATATCTTAAAATAATTATAGCGCGTGCGTTCCTTATATGTACATTTTGTATATATCCGTGAGAGTATCGAGTATAAAGCGATTATATTGAAGACGTTTTCGTTAATTAGTTTTTAATCAGTTCAAGTTTACAAAGGGGATTGAGAACTGTTTAATGTTAAGATAATCAGGAAGTTTAGTTAAGTAGTTGCACGATAATGGTGTCACGGTCGTTTATGAGTTTTTAAAAGCCTTTATAACAGTTTTTCATCACATTTACCCCAAGGGCATTTTTTGAAGTGGATCCCTTTATGTATATATATCCCTGTAAAACTAAAGGTTATGTTGGACCCTTATTTATTCTATTAGTATTTTTGTCTACTTTACGGGATCGGCCTTCATAATTTTCATGCCTTTATTGATTCTAGACGTCTGTTTTACTTACTGTATTATACTATGTATAATTAAAATACTTCGAAAACTAGGGAGTACTTCGTTTTTTTTATACTTATTTTATTAAAATTTACAACGTAATATCTAGGGTATAATCAGGTTTCAGGTGCGTCTATGCGTAAAGACATCTACGAAAAATATGTAAATTGGCACTATTATTTAAGCCACTACGTTTCTTTGAAAAGTGAAAAGTAGTCTGTCAAAAACATGTTGACATCAACTCAAATTATAGTACCTACCTAATAATAGTCTATTTATGATATCATTAGAAAAATAACGGCTAAATAACGGCAGATATTGTGTAACATATAATTATATACCTACAATTTAATTTCAAGTCTTTATGGTTCATATTTACAGTTGTAATAGCAATCACGTCATTTCGTTTAAAATACGTTTTGGATTTGAATACTATTAATGATTGCACTTTAGAATTATATTTTAAATGTTAATGGTAAATAGGTTATATTGCTCTGTACTTATCGTGAAATAGCGGAGTTTATAATACGTTTATATCGAAATAACGAAAGGGAAATAACCGTTATTTATCTAATGAAATAAATAGAGTATAGTTTAGGTTGATAGTTGAAGCTAAGGAAAAATTTAATATTTTATCTTAAATCAAATTATCGACCTAGAATCAGAAATAAAATTAAATCTCTAAACGAATTTACCTAAAATAAGTCCTTATTTTAGGTAGATTCGCTTAGAGATTTAATTTTATCCCAAAATTAAGCCCGACACAAACTTTAATGAGCACCAATCCAAAGTTTTTATCCAAATAGCTTATAGTTTCTCTCAAATCTGTCTCCCATTTAAAGGCCAGCTTGTGGCCACTATTATAGCCGATAAACGAGGAGTGAGGGGTCCTCCGGCCTCCATATTATTTGGACAATTAACAGGCCGTAATGGAAGCGGCCCAAGCCGGCTCTCGCTTCAAAAGCGGAGGGCGTTTCCAATTGTCTGTGAAATAAATTTATATTATTTTAAAGCTTGATAAAGCAGGATGGATTAATACTTTTCTATCAGAAGTTAAGTTTTCTATGAGAAGTTGCAATGGGGACCCCATATAACATCTCTCGCGGGGCAGCTAAGTTCAGCCGCTTATGCTGTTAGAAAGATAAGACAGTAAACAGATGTAGAAACCGCGCGTTTGGTCTATTTTAGTTACTTCCACAGTATTATGTCGTATGGCATTTTACTGTGGGGTCGGGCTGCTGACATTGAATCTATCTTTATTTTACAAAAGAGAGCTGTCAGAGCCATTTATAATCTACGTCGTCTCGAATACCCAGGGAACTATTTAAAAAGATTAATATTATGACGGTACCTTGCCAATTCATTTATGAAAATATTATGTATGTGAGAAAAAATCTACATCTTTTTAACAAAATAAGTGATAGGCATAATTTTAATACTAGAAATAAAGATAAAATAAATCAACCATTTTTCAGACTATCTAAAGTACATACATCTTTTATGGGGTACTGTGTTAAATGTTACAACAGAATACCTTGTGATATATTAGAATTAAATGAAAGAAAATTTAAAACTCATATAAAAAATACACTTTGCAAACAAGCATATTACAAATTAGAGGATTATATCCAAGATAAAAATGCTTGGAAACATGCTGGTCCTGCTCCATAGGACAATTTAGAATCTAGACAAAATCTAACTGGTTGCTAATTTAATTGTATAATATATATATATATATATATACATATATATTTTATATTGGTTTTACATTCTGTGATTACTCGAACTCACACACTGAGTTATATTACTTGTAAAAATGCTAGGAATATCGTATAATTTTACAATGTTTGTAAATATGTGAGCACCATGCATCTATCACATGATTAATTTATCTGTCATTCCTTAATTTTTCATTATTTTTACCTAACGTGGTATAGTAATCTTATTCTAGGTGCATCGTCTTCACATATAATTATATAATTGATGTATACAAGATATTGTGAAAACATTTTAAAAGAGTAACGGTGGAGTTTCTTGCCCATTCTTCTCCATACGAAAACTACCTTTTGGAAGGAGAAACTAGAATCAATTATTATTTAAATGTTGACGTTCAAAAGTGCCTTTTTTGTGCCTAATTGAAATAAATGATTTGACTTTGACTTTATCTTTTTAAGGTCAGTTTAATGGGGCGATTTTAGTGATCGTCAGAAGGTGTTTTTTGGATTATTGACTGGATTTTTTAAAATCATAATCTTCCGTATTTCGTAAAGCTATTTACCTAATACAACATACGATTAAGATTTATAATATAACATACGGGGGCTCTGCAGCCTCCGTATGTTATATTATATATATATAAAGTATAAAGAAATATTTTTTAAGTCGGTCCAAAATCGACGGAAATATCGATCAATTACATTTAAAAAAACCTTTTAAAAGAACATAGAACCTCCTCCTTTTTGGAAGTCGATTAGTAAAATACGTAGGAGTTCCTACGTCAAAAATAAACTAAGCTCTCTCTATTATAACTTTCTGTTATTATCAGTGATCGGAGTAGGTAGATTGAATTGGGGTCATTGATCCGAAACGTATATATTAATATGGACATTCCTCCAGAATTGTTTGATTGTTTTAAAAAAAACCGGAACTTAGGTAGGAATTGTATTAAAATGGGCAATATTATATTCTTCATATTTTTTTTTAACGGCACACAATCACGATTTGACACAACCCAACGACCAAACAGAACAAAGGATCATGGGCGACCGGTTATCAAAACAATGCGTACGCCCGCCGACGACATGCCAGGTAGCTCACTCGTTTACTTCGGTCAATATTTAATTGAATCCGGAAATACAGGAATTGCTTTCCGGAAAAATGGCTTATCCATGTTATTCTTTCTGTGTGCATTTATGATACAAGTACCAAAAATCAATCTACCTACTCCGATCACTGGTTATTATAGTACCAGATCGTAAATCTAGCACTGGTTTGTGATATTCTTGAATAATTATTAAATATTTTTTACATTTTCTTTTTCACGACATGCGCTTGTCAGCTCGCGGAGCTTTTTAAACTTTTCTTCTATTTTTAAATCTAATTCAATGTTCGTCTCCATTCTGGCATTTACTTATAACAAATTCGCGGAGGTTGTTTTCAAAATCCATATTAAGTTAAAGCCTCTACTGTACCTACCGTACTTTTGAAATCTGAACTCACAGAGATAGATTTTCTGAGAAAGGTAATTTCACTACCAGAGCAGAAATACGAAGTTCATTTGCTTAATTCCAGGTTATATTTTGAAGTAGCAGTTAAATTTAAATGAACAGCTGGCATATCTAAATTGAAGCCAGATCTGTACTAATTGGACATTTCCCTAAAATATTGCAACAACCTTCAATTATATGTATATCAATATTTATGAGAATAATATAATTGGTTTTTTATTAATTTTAGACAGTGCGCACACTAGAGTCAAAACAGCACATATATCTGTGTAGAAAGAACAGCCAGTCTTTTCTCACCAGGAAAACATAGGTGAAGTGAGTTTGAAGTGAGCTATTATTCAAACTTATGCTAGGGATTTCACTAAAGTTTTCATGATGTCATTTATACAGAATAGATCGGCAGTTTTGTGTTAGTTCCTATCCCGCCGCTAACGAGAAACCGATTAGCTATCAACGATTTTTTCGCTCATGAAACGTAACAAGATTGTAGGTCCCGTGTAAATAAATTAGATTAGTTAGATTAGTACAGATGGTTCACTCCGCAAAATCATTTAAATAAAAAACGACTCAGTAAAGTGCAAATCAGGTCGCACAGCGCTAATTACCTACAGTTATATTCACCTAGAAGTTGCCTCTCTTTCTATTGCGTAACTCTCATATGTTCTGACTAAGTTACGCCCTCTGAATTCGACAAGTCGTGCCCGCCGGGTACCTAATTGTAGCTTCATTCCTAAAATGCGAAGTGAACCTGTGTCTGTATTCATCTGTGGTAAAATATAATATATACTGTTAGCTGCAACTTCAGACCAGAAGGAGTTACGAGTGACCGGCCCTATATAAGCCAACGGAAACCGGCGAGCGCTCTCTTTTGGCTGACAGGCGTGCGCTCGTGAACATCGACTTTAGGATTTCGTGTCATTTATTTTAATTTTAAAATATTTTTGTAAATTATTAGAAATAACGTTTGATTGTGTCAATTATATTTTTTTTTATTAAAATTTGTTTTAAATTCCTAAAATCAGAAGTGGGATTGAATGCTATTATAGCCGCTTCAAGTCATTTCTGGTTCCATCGTAATGTCTAGTAGAAAACGTGCAACACCGCGAGAGCGCCCGTCTTAATTTAGGTAACCTAGCAGCGACGATGGAAGCAATCCTCAACCGCCTGACAACGCTAGAGCAGCGCGCCGAAACACGTGCTACCACGCCGTCGCCGCCGCCGTTGCCCGCCCTCGCTGAGCCACCGCCAGCCCTTGCAACGAGCGTGCCACGTGGCGAGAGCGTGGTCAGCACCCAGAGCGACGCCAGAGGTTCAGCTATGTCGACTACAGCTTCACCGGACATCACGGAGCGTCTCATAAAATCCATAAACCCGGTGAGATCCAACCAATATTATGTGTCGGATTTCGATCCTAGCATTCATGACGGCTATGCGTGGTGTGACGAAGTGGATCGAGCTCAATCGCAAAACCAGTGGGATGAAAAAGAGTGCCTAGCCCGTGTGGGTCTATCTCTAAAGGGTGACGCACGTTCCTGGCTGCGCGAGTGGACCAATAGCAATCGTACTTGGTCAAATTTCAAACTAGAGCTCAAATCACTGTGTCCGCGACGCATTGACGTCGCTAATATTCTTTTTGATGTGATGTGTAACGAATCTGATAAGTACTCCACGTATGCGGACTATGCGCGAAAATCATTATTACGATTACGTATTGTGAAAGGGTTAAGTGACGAGTTATTATGCGCCATAATTGTGCGCGGCATAAAGGATCCACAAATACGTGCAGCCGCCATAAACGCGAAATTAACACCAGAAACAATCGTGGAGTTCTTATCAATCTATGTGAAATCAAATCGTTCAAGTGTAAGTGCACCTAATCATACTCAGACACGCAATAGCCGATGCACCACCGATTCCTCCTCCGAACGATTCCGCAAGCGTCCTACCATAAATACAGATGCACGCTTACGTTGTTATAATTGTAACCTATTCGGACATAAAGGCAAATTTTGTTCAAAACGAAGTAAAATCGATGACGGTAGCATCAACAAAAATAAATCCGCGACTACCCCCGAATCTACTAACAAATCCGTTTCTAAACTGGTGTGTACATTTTGTAAGAAAGTAGGTCACACTGAGGATACTTGTTTTACAAAAGAACGTTCTGAAACGCGAAATAAATCTAATATCAACTTTTGTCGCGAAATAACGTGCGACCGTACAAAAAGGGATGTCATAACAGCAGTGATCAGCGGAGTACCCACCGATGTTCTAATTGATAGTGGTTCGAGTATTTCTTTAATATCAAATGATCTTGTCAAACATTTCTCGTGTCGCACGAACTCGAGTGTACAGATATTGCGTGGTTTAGGTGGAATAGAAATGCGTTCCGATTGTTTCGTAACTTTGTCAATAGAATTTAGTGACGTTACGTTAGAGGTAGATTTATATGTTGTACCCCGCGATTACCTTAGTGCGCCAGTGCTTATCGGTACAGATGTACTAAATAGGGAGGGCCTCGCATACATTCGAACTGGCGATTCGCAGCGAATAATTAGGAATAGTTCGCTAGTAAACAACTTGACACATAGTGAACCGACTGTGCAACTTGATTCGATTAACACACAACTGTGTGGTGATGAAAAAGCGCATTTATCGTTTGTGTTAAATAGGTATTCAAAATATTTTCTCAGTGGAACAGCTACAACCACCGTAAATACCGGAGAGATGCACATTCGGCTTACTAGTGAGGAACCTGTTTATTATCGGCCATACAAATTATCATATGACGAAAAACTACGTGTTCGTGACATTGTTAGTGACTTAAAGGAAAAGGGTATAATCCGTGAGTCAGAATCTTCTTATGCCAGTCCAATCTTGTTGGTAAAAAAGAGACGGATCGGATAGAATGGTTGTTGACTATCGAGCTCTGAATAACATAACGATAAAGGACAGATACCCTCTTCCTTTGATCGATGATCATATAGATAGGCTTGGGAAGTGTAATTACTTCACTGTTCTTGATATGGTGACAGGTTTTCACCAAATTAAAATTAACGAAGATTCTGTGCACCGAACTGCGTTCGTGACACCCGAGGGGCATTTTGAATATCTCAAGATGCCCTACGGTCTCGTTAACGCTCCTGTAGTCTACCAGCGTATTATATCTGATACATTGAGATCTCTTATTGATGCAGGTCAGGTCCTGGTTTATATTGATGACGTAATGCTATTAAGCGACTCTGTAGGGGACGGCTTGTTCTTGCTCGATTCTGTTCTGGAGATTTTAACAAAGGCAGGTTTTTCTATTAATTTAAGAAAATGTACCTTTCTTACCACTGAAGTGGAGTATCTTGGGAGGACGATCTGTAAAGGTCAGGTCCGGCCGAGCGTACTAAAAATAGACGCACTAGCCAAATCTCCGATTCCTAAAACCGTTAAGCAAGTGAGGCAGTTTCTCGGTCTGGCCGGCTACTTCAGAAGATATATCCCAGGATACGCTACTAAAGTGGCCCCCATCGCTTCTTTGACCCGCAAAGATGTTAGGTTTCATTGGGGTAATGACCAGGAACAAGCGAGACAAGAAGTCCTCTCAATTTTGACTAGTGAGCCTGCGTTGTTAATTTTTGATCCATCTTTGCAAACCGAAGTACACACCGACGCAAGTTCATTAGGATACGGCGCTGTATTAATGCAAACGGGAAAAGATGGACGTAGGCATGCAGTAGCGTACTATAGTAAGGTCACTGTAGGGGCGGAACCCAGGTACCACTCCTATGAGTTGGAGACTCTTGCTGTAGTTAAGGCCTTGCAACATTTCCGTCAATACCTTGTAGGTAAACATTTTAAAGTAGTTACCGATTGCAACGCCTTAAAGATGACTCAGCGTAAAAAGGATCTCCTGCCTAGAGTGGCACGCTGGTGGATGTTTCTACAAGATTATGATTTTACCCTCGAGTATCGAAAAGGTCAGTTTATGCCACATGCTGACTATCTCAGCCGTAATGCAGTTAACCTTTGCGCCGTACAAAAGCCAGTTAATTGGGCTCGAGTTGCACAAGCTGCAGACGATGAGACGGTTACTTTACTCGAAAACCTTGATCAAGGCCAGTTAGATAGTTCACGGTATGTAAAGAAAAACAATTTACTTTACTATAAGTATAACCCGATAGGTGAACAATCACGACTACTATGTTATGTTCCAAAGGGTTTTAGGCTAAGTTTGTTACGCGTATTTCATGACGAACACGGACATATTAATAATGAAAAAGTGCTTGATTTGATATTAAAACATTTTTGGTTTCCTAACATGCGCCAATTCGTCAAGAAATACATAGCTCATTGTATTGTTTGCCTAACACATAAAAAGGTGCCTCGTGCCCCTCTACAGCCAATCGTATCGTGGACGAAACCTGTAATACCTTTTGATACAGTGCACGCGGATGCACTTGGCCCGCTACCTGAATCTAATGGGTATAAATACATTCTTATTGTAATTGACGCTTTCACAAAATATTGTTTTCTGTATCCTATGTATAAACAAGAAAGCGCGGAACTAAAACGAGCATTTACTAACGCGGTGTCGATTTTTGGTACTCCGCGATTAATAGTATGTGATAGGGGCAGAATGTTCGACAGTGCCGACTTTGGCGAATGGGCAGAAAATTTTGGTATTCAGATGCATTTCATAACACCCGAAATGCATCAAGAGAATGGCCAAGTGGAACGGTATTGTCGAACAGTACTGAACATGGTTAGGATAGATGTAAATTATAGACACGAATCCTGGTCCAATGTACTTTGGAGGCTACAGCTGGTACTGAATATTAATAAGCAGAAAAGTACTCAATGCTCAGCATTAAATCTGCTTATCGGCTGTGACACGACTACCCCTGCTATAAATGCTCTCATCCGAGATGTAACTGTGGACGGTTCCACACCAAATCGCGAAGCTTGGCGTGAAATGAGACGACAAAGGGCTGAGGATCTATTGGCTCAAAATCAGGCTAACCAAGATGCACGTGTCAATAGAAGTAGGAAGGCACCTAGAGCCTTCGCTGTGAACGATCTGGTTTTTGTAATTAAATCATCTCAAACAGCTAATAAACTTGACAGTGGTGTCCGGGGTCCATATCGCATTATAAATGCTCTGCCGAATAGTCGGTATGAGTTACGGCTCCTAGCGGGCTCTTACGGCAAAACTACGCAGGCAGCCGCAGAATATATGATACCGTGGCGAGGCGAATGGACTCCTGAGACCTGTGCAGCCTTCTTTGAATGTAAGATTACTCATTTTTATTTTTGCTTATCATTAAGTTTCAGCTTCCTATATGTATACCTATGCTTAGAAGATGTTTGCTATGGCGCTGTAGGTACTTATTTTGCTATCTTGTCTACTTATACACGTTATGTGGATATCAGGGTGATCTGGATCATACTCATATAAGGCCTTGTGTGGCGTTGAGTTGACCAGGAACAGACAAGTATGTTTGTGCTGTAATGTACATGTAAGACCTGGATGGCTTCGGCATAAGGCATTGAACTGTGTTGTTTTCGTGTAAGGCCTTGTGTGGCATCGAAACAGCATCACATTTAGTTCGTGTAAGGCCTTGTGTGGCATCGAAACAGCATCACATTTAGTTCGTGTAAGGCCTTGTGTGGCATCGAAATAGCATCATATTTAGCTCGTGTAAGGCCTTGTGTGGCATCGAGATTATGTCATATTCATTTCATGTAAAACCTTGTGTGGCATTGGAGTAGTGTCCAATTTGCAGCGTATAAGGCCTTGTGTGGCATCGCTCATTAACTTATTTCATGAAACGTAACGTGTGAAAAGTATAAAAGCGCATAGTGACATCTTAGCCCATCTAAGTATAAATTATTGATGAACATGATGTATGTTAGATCTAACATGTATGTGTTTGCCTCCTCAGGTTATGAAGACTCGGTTGTTGAGACAGCCTCAGAGCCAGAGCAAACACCACCTACGGAGAGCATCGGGGACGCTGCTCAGTCAGGAGAAGCCGTGTTAGCTGCAACTTCAGACCAGAAGGAGTTACGAGTGACCGGCCCTATATAAGCCAACGGAAACCGGCGAGCGCTCTCTTTTGGCTGACAGGCGTGCGCTCGTGAACATCGACTTTAGGATTTCGTGTCATTTATTTTAATTTTAAAATATTTTTGTAAATTATTAGAAATAACGTTTGATTGTGTCAATTATATTTTTTTTTATTAAAATTTGTTTTAAATTCCTAAAAATACATTATATTAACAGGTGATCGCTGATTGTTCACACCCGGAGTATACTCGTTTGTCGCAGCCACAGAAGCTATCAGAGAGATTACTTTTTGAAAGATTTCGATGTGTATTCACAGATTTTGAAAAAAAATAACAGTCTGCAAGAAATTGGGCCGTTTTCACAAAAACTTTTTTTGATGCCTATCGATTCTGTTTCTTAGAAGGATCAAAAAACTCTACTGGGTCAACTGAGGTTTGAGTACTAGAAAATTCAAAAACTATAAAAAAAAATCCCATACATTTCTTAGGAAATGAGACTATATTTTGCTATCTTGTTGACTGAACATTTATTTCAAAATCTGTGAATGCAGGCAAAATGTCTCAAAAAGTTAAGGACAGTCTCGTAAGACCGTTTTCCTGTAGCTACAACGTTTAAAGTAGCTGTTATTACTGCCCTATCTCAAAAATCCACCCTGTATATACAACGTCCCGACATCAATCACAATCGTCGGGCAGTAGCCTACCTGACACAACACCCGTCTTGGCGGAGGATCCTCCCTTTTCTATAGAGGAGGAGTGAACTTACACTCTGTTCCTGATACCTCTATAACAATGTACTACATAATTTTGGGTCAATTTAGATGATGACTGTGAAAAAGTAGCAGTGTTAATCGACTCTTCTCACTGACCGTACCTATGTAGTTAGTATGTCTCTAGAATCTAGATAGTCTTAATTCAGAGCTGCACGCAGACTAGATTTAAAGAAATTATAGTTTTTTTTTTGTAAATTTATTTTTCCATCTGAAATTTCGCAGTAGCAGCTTGGAGTTTGCATTTGTGCCTAGTGATGGCAATAGGCTCGTCCCATCTATGGGACTTAAACATAACTGAGGAAAAGTGTACTATAGATACACCTCTGCCTAACCTTTCGGGGATTACAGGCGTGATGATATGTTATGTATTTTTTATTATTTGGTTGTGCATGACAGCCAAATAATATGATTACTGAACACACACACACTAATATGGTTACTGAACATCTTTGGATAAACTTAACACTTTGAGGGACACTAAACGCTCATAGACGTAAACATTCTATTGTATCTAGTCAAATATGTAGTCATTGTATGTCAAAGTTAATATTTATTTACTTATTTATTTTATACTTCAAGCACAGAAATGTATAGAGGCGGACTTAATGCCATAGGCATTTTCTACCAGTCAACCTTTGGGTGATGCAGGGACAAACAGTGGTAGGTGCAATTACGAGAAATTGAGGTATATTTTTTAAAGTAACTATAAAGATACACATATAGCTATTACAAACTATTAATATAATATGTATGCCTAATTATATATAAATATAAGCACAAATGAATATACATAAATACACGAATATACTAGAACAAATAAGACAAACAATGGGAAAACATTAACGTTGTGATGATACTGCCAGCTTC
Organism: Xanthia icteritia; assembly: GCA_949128155.2. Classification (NCBI taxonomy): domain Eukaryota; kingdom Metazoa; phylum Arthropoda; class Insecta; order Lepidoptera; family Noctuidae; genus Xanthia; species Xanthia icteritia. The sequence continues at coordinate 3,511,120 of OX421942.2, read as the reverse complement.
TTACGAATGTGCTAGTGAACTTTAACTTTAAAGGATAATCGATTGGTGCCATCCTGATTTCCTGGGGGAGCGCATTCCATAGAGAGATAGACTGAACGAAGAAGGAAGAATGAATGAAGTCTGTGCGGTGAGTGGGACATTGAAGAATTAATACTATATTTTAAGTTCAAAATGTTCTCAAGTGTGAAATTCTTGTAATTTCTTATTGAGAAATAAATTTCTTTAACCATAATATGAACGGCAGTGATTTAGTTTAAAAGAAACTTTAATTACAATTCTTACAGTAATTAGGAGGTGTGCTCGATTAGAGCGATACAGACGGAATGGCTTACGAACTATTGGTACATATTTCATAAACAAAGCTCTCAGGAATAAACAAAATCTAAACAATTACAGCATATTTCTGGAATAGACCACCAGGCTGGTTCAGATAAACGTTAACTTAAGTGTTAGAAAAAGGTGTCGAAAGAGATGTGTAATAATTGGAAGTAGCGACGTGGCTATTATACTAAATAATAAATATAAGGGGGTTAGAAACAGGGTGTCGAGTGATACTGGGAACTAATGCTTGGTATGCATAACTATCTCCTTCAGTGTCCTTGAATGCGCCTTAAGCCTCATAATTGTGTGTTTGTCTTAATTTGAGCAGCTCTTGTATCGCTTTCCTAATTGGAACACGACAACGAAATGTGAATGGTGGTACAACTAAAAAAAGCTCCATTAAAATTGAACTAGCGACCCGCCCTTTCTTCGCACGAGAACAATGGCGACACCTCAAACATAGAGATTTCTGTGCTATAGGTATCTAAGTTAAATATTAAGTACTTGAGGTCAACCGAGCTCTGCTCGGGTGATAATAGATAAACATATCGTCCAGGTATACCAACGTTGTATCACATTTCCGAAGCTGTGAAAATAGAGAAAATTATTTTTGCCAGATATGAAACTTAACTAGATCGATTTTTCACCCCCATAAACCCCTATATTGCAAGTTTCACCGAAATTTTTAGAGCCGTGTTCGAGAACGAGATAAAAAATATTGCTTATTTAATAGTATAGGATTTACACATAAACTTTCCAGAATATCATTAGAGCATTTACTCAAAATCGAAAAGTCATTAAAATTTACTCAAACTAGGCTGAGAATCAGCACTTTTTGAACGTCAAAATTACATAAGAGACAATCAAAACGCCCGCCGTCACCACTTCCTAATGCTTTAGCTGGGAAGAAGAAGCAACACTCCCCAGAAGCACAATGCCAGCCCAGAAACTAAATAATGAACGATGAAATCCCATTAAAATCCATTGCAAAGTTTGGAATATCTAAGCGTTCACACAGATAGACACGAAAAGCGAATTTGTTCTCTATGGTAGATATAGATGCTCCATCAGAAGACGTACTATCGTAATTATTAAGACAACTTGTGCCCCCGGGGAAACCAATCATTTTCCCTTATGTCTTTCTTTGTCTTGTCCTTCTTGTAACAAGCTAATATGTGCCAGTTAAAATAGATTAAGACACTAATTGATAAAAAACACAACATCATATATATATTCCTTGAAGGGGTAAGTAGATAACTTAATTAAGAACTTGAGATCCACCCCTGAAACGCATGTTTTTACGATTTGAAAAAAAATCGAGATTTCTTTACTATATGTATGTTTAATATTAAAGTATTATACCCAAAAGGAAGAATAAATTCTCTAAATGGCGGTAAAAAACGCATCAAAATCCGTTGCGTAGTTTGTAAGAACAACGTGGTTACAACAGCCACGAAAAGCGACTTTAATTTATAATATGTATCTATAGACATAATGTTTTAGACGCATGGCTTCGGTGTTCTATAATGACTAGAAATCGGATATTCGGATGCATATTTGCCTACAGTAAATTTTTGACTATGAAGTTAAGGAAGTTGCTTCTTCAAAAAATCTTAATATAAATCCCGTAATTGGTATGGAAACGACTTATCAGCCCTCTTATGATGGTTACTTTTGCGGTGATAACACAAAAAATTATATACCTACTGTAATTTTTTTTAACGAAACTCAAGGCACCGAGTTGTTTGTCGCTATTTGCTATGCCAATTTGGCAATCTAGTTTTCCACATTTACAACATTAGCTAGCATTTCTATAGTCAAAAAGCTACAAAATTTTGAAGAATAGAATGAACAGAATCGCGAGATTTTTGCGATCGATACGAAAGTGCATTCAGTATTAGCCAATACCTGAACGTAAGTAAATATACATTTGATTCTATAATCAGAACTCAAAATTTGCCGATCCCGGAATTCCGGGATATTTCGATACAAAAGTGCATTCCATAATAGCCAACACCTCAAGTTTAGGTAAATATGAATCCGAATATCCGATCTCTAACTACCAATCAATTTGACCAATCAATCTGCCGAGACTTTCCCAACTATGTTGGGGTCGGCTTCCAGTCTAACCGGACGCAGTTGAATACCAGTATTTTAAATGGAGCGACTGCCTATCTGACCTTCACAACCCAGTTACAGGGTACCACAATACCCCTTGCCAAGACTGGTTGTCAGACTTTTCGGCTTCTGAATACCCGTAACGACTGTCAAAGATCTATGAGAACAACCACAACAAAGACCAACGGCTTAAAACGTGCTTTCCGACGCACGGGGGGGTCTCGATATGTGATCAATGTGTGTGTCAATTATTTAAATAGACCTTATGTAGTTTATTTAGAGGTATAAAAATTATGTATTAGGTATGTTGAAACTGTTGGTACTCCCCGTCACTTGTCAGACAGCATTTGTCGGGCATTTATGCTGAAATGACAACCTTTTTGGCGCAGCCGTGAGGCACACAGTATTATTGCTTTAAGATTATTTTCACTTTTTATTTTGTTATTATTGTGTTTCACGAACTGTGTCCAAATTAATATTATTCTTTCTTTCTTTTGATGCTAATGACCCATCCACGAACCGACTGCGGCAAGCGTTGCTTAACCTTCGGTTGTTATCATTTAGCCACGAGCTCCTCTGTGTCCTATTGTGACCAATGAAAGCTAAAAGAAGAACCATATCACGTGGTCAAAACTACGTGTATAATTAGCTAGGTAGGCACCAATTTTACCTATTCCGATTCTAAACTTCTATTCCCATGAAACGTTCTATTCAATGCGTTAGACCTCGATATTGATTTGTAATTACAGGTATAACGTGAATAGGCCACGTGAGTGTCACTGTGCCCATAATTAATGGCACTAGATCGAACTATGTGTGGTTGTACCACATGAGAGTAAAACTTTGATATTGACGTGTCTAATTACCTGAACTATTTAAAGGTACACCCTTCTCTGCCGGGGTTGTCTACGATTTCACGTAGGTAGGTGTTGTTACGAAGCTGTATACTTTTGACAGTCTTCTCATGGTTGTACCCTTAAATAGAATAGAATTATCCTTATTCAAGTATCATATGACTCAAAAATGAGTAAGACTTATATAAATATGAACTGACACTTCACAAAAACGAACAAATTGTAGTGGATCACTGTTGTGGCAACCTATGTGAGATGGCACAACAGCGACCCACGAAAACACAGTCTAGGTGACTTGAAATCATGCTTAGGATAATGTTGGAGCTGCTCCACACCCTGCGCACCATGGAAGCGCGTAACCTTTCACAAAACAACCATGCGCAAAAGGTTTCGCGCATGGTTGTGTAGAAATAATCTACATGCACATGCCCGACGCACTACAGAAGCGGGGCAGCCCCACCAGCATCCTAAACGCGTTATTCTGATCTTTGCGTATATCTAGCTCAGAGGCTGCTCGTGTAAAAAGACGTACCTACACTAGGCTCGAAAGGAAAAAGGAAACAGGAAGTGAGCATCGTGCAGAATGTAGTAGATCCTTAAACGCTCCTTAAATCGAAGCCTGATAAAACAAGCTACTATTATTATTCCTTCTCTGTCCATGCTGTAAACTCACTTCCGCCTGGCATTCGAGATCTAAAATTTATTTCTCAACTCAAATATCGAGTAAAAGAGCATTACCTTTACTGTCAGAATTTATATAATATAGGTTTATCCGGGTGAATTTTTGAGATGAAAAACGTTGAAATAAATGTTTTTACTTTGATTTCTTTTTGGTGGGTTTTTTAAATTAATTCAACAGTTCTTTCCAAAAAAAAATTTTTTTTGCTTAAAAGTGAGTCCTATTTTGCCTTGTTCGCGGCCACATAAGTAAGCCTTGAGGCCAATTTAACAGGATAGCTCAACAGCTCTCAAAATGATAAGCTCACCTTAGACCGTTACCTAGGGTTTAAACTAGGAAAAGCATCTTTGTCTGCCTTACCATATTCTTTTAGCATATCTCAAAGTCATAATGATTACTTGTAGCATGAACCCTGTTTAATTTTTATTCTTGACCGTTCCGTTCTATATAAAATGAAGTCGACCCCATTCTGTTGTAACACTTTGTTGTAAGACTTACGGACTTGATAATAAAACCCACTTATACGACTGTCGACGGCAATTTTATGTGCTCTTCGAGTCACGTTGTGGTGTCGAGGTTAAAGAATGGTCACTGCTCGTCCTCGGACTGACCATGGCAAAATAAGCTTTTCAGCCACAATGATTTCAATTACGAAAGTTAGATATACCTACTTAATAAGTTATAGAATTAATTCAATCACCAATTAAAAGGAGAAGTTCTGACACACTGATTAGAAGTCTTTGTTCACCGTTATGTGTATAGTTGAACCATTAAGATACTGCTTACTCATAAATGAAAACTTATCATGAACTTATCTCATAGAAAGTTTACATCGATTTTCAAAACCGCGTTCTCTCATCAAGGGGAATAAGGCAAAAGTAATATCGAAGGCGAGTTGTAAAATATCAAGTTATTTTTTCTTATAGATCGTAAAAAATGGTCTTAAGTAATTTAAAAAGCGTTGACATTTTTTCTAGTCAGCGAAAAGATTTTCAACTTTGACGGACTCATTAAAATTTTGTTGCAAACATTTTTGGCATCTTGAACGGTTCTCTCTTACTTGGAGGGTCATGGCTAAATAACCTCCGATATGAGTTGCTATGGGCGACTACGCTCTATAGCAACTAAGTACTATTGAAGAACTTCATATCTAAGCAGTTTGAAAACAAAATCCCGCGAACACGATGAACACATCTGTTATCGCCCCGGTTCTATAGCGGCCGAGCGCTGCAAGCAGAAATAGTCCTTACGGTGTATAGATATGAACTTCTTTGATGGTACACAAATTAAAAAAAGTTTGCGATCAGTTTGAAAAATCGTTTTGTTTTGTTACGGTAGACTATTTATAATTTATTCTTCTTTTTAGCTTCTTTACTTAAAAATATAGAATTAGAATATAAAAAATAAAAATAAAATGGTTTTTCCATATAAAAAGAAATTCAATCCAAGCTTACGCTCATTCAGAATTCTGCCTTAGTAAATTTTAACGGATTTATAATATTTTTTCGAGGAAAGTTGTTATTGATAAAATGCCAAGAGGATTATCAGAAGTTTTACGAGTAAGAATTATAACTTTGAGGGAAGCAGGATATTCAATGAGAGAAATAGCACGCAGAGTTGCTGTATTTCAATTCTGTGTCGTGGTCACGTTGCAGAAGTACCATGGAATGAATAATTTGGCTGACCGACCCCGCAGTCGTCGCCCAATTGTTTGACTGCTGCTCAGAAGCACTATATCAGATTGCTGGCTGCCCGTGACCCAACAATCAACGCCACTACAATAAAAGCAGAAGTGCGGGTCACCTCTGGACTTGAAGTTAGCACTCAGACCATTCGGAATTGCTTACACCAGGCTGGACTACGAGCACGGAAATCTTGGCAAGCATCTCAGAATTTACGGCAACGTCAGCGGCGGAGATTGCAGTGGACTAGGCTCCGGAAAAATGAAGAAGATCAGGAGGAAAACATTTGGCAAAACTGTCTCTTCGTTGATGAATCGCGAATTAGTACTCATCGACCTGTCCGTATCTGGAGAAGACCTGGAGACTTTGAAGGCAAAGAACTGCCACTGGAACCGTTCAACAAGGCGGGAAATTGCTATCCTTTTGGGGTGGAATTATTATTGGAGCTAGAGAACCTTTGATCCCGTATCGGAGCTCCATGACGGCAGATAGGTACAAAACAGTCGCTATTTATGGAATTGTCAGACCATTTCGAGTAAACCATTGGCACCAATTCGTACTGGTCGACAATAATGCGCCCGCACATCGAGTTCAACGAGTCAATGCTGCTTTCCGAGAATACGACATCACAAAGTTAGACTGGCCTGCCGGCTCGCCTGACTTAAACCCAATAAAGCACGCATGGGATGCTTTTAAGAATGAATGAGAATCTTAAGAATGGGACATGTTACCGCAAGAAATGCTGGATAACTTGGTCCTCAGCATGTCCAGGAGGATCTCCGCATGTGTGCGAGCCAGGGTAGGAGTTATATTGTATGAAATAGAAACCTTCTATGAATAAATTGTTGTATAAGTTTGGTTAAACGATCTTTTTCTTTCCATCAAATTTCTATTACAATTACATTAAGATTGAATTACTCAATTTTTTTATAAAAAAATAAAAAAACTAGTTTTGTTTTTTAATTTTAAACAGTGTATTTCTATTTAAAAAAAGATATAACGAAAACACTTTTTCTTGATAAAGTTACATTTTTAAAATATATCAGCTTTTGCTAGTGATCACAATCTTTTTTTGATGAGTGTACTTGGGCGACCGCGCTCAGCTCGGGTGAAAATAGAGAAAATGAATTTTCCCAACCTACCAATATCCTACCTAGATCGATCGACCTAGCTAGATCGATATTTCGCCCCCGTAAATCCCTATATGGCAACTTTCATCGAAATCGAAACCAGAGCCATTTTCGAGAACGTGATTACAATAGATATATATACAAATATTGCTCATTTAATAGTATAGGATATCTGAGGTAATTCCAAGGATAGATGACCATTGTGCAAAATAAATAAAAGTCAAAGTGTTATTGGGGTTTTCACTCAGGAGTTTTTCAGTAGCAGCCCGGATTGTGCCCGGTTGATGGCAATCGGCTCGCCCCCTATTACATGGACTTAAGGATAACTGGTGAAACGTGGGTTTACTATAGGTATACCTCTGTTTAACCCTTAGGAGATTATGTTATGTATTATGTAAATAAAAAACTGATATTATGTCGAAGTTCCTGCGTGTTTCTGAAATCACGTTAAAGCATGGTCAGTCCCATTTTCAATAATTGGTAATGGCAATGTCGTTGCTGCATTTTGGAGCCCCAACTCTGACAACAGTTTTACCTTAGGATATTGGGTTCCCCTCATAATTGGGTTGAGGAGGTCAGACCGCGGTCGCTTTGCTTAAAATATTGATAGTCAACCGCATTTGGCTTTACCGGAAGTTAACCCTATCTTTATTTAGGAGAAGTAAAATCGATACCGTTTCAAGCAAAATGTATTCTTCTGCGGAACACATTTATTGTATCAATAAATAACATAAATAGTATTTAAGAAAACAAGGGTTCCGAAAAATCACGAAATATCACAAAGGGGGAGGTGAAGTGAGATATCACGTGTATTTCATTTTTCGTGGAATGCGCTATTTCTAAACCGAAAAACGCCGCGTGACCTTGACTCGCTGTTACCAGGCAACGATTACACCTGTATTTAAAGATAAAATATTCAGTTATTCAGTTCTCAGTTGTTATTCAGTCTTATTCAGTTTATTTTTTAGATATTTTGCACCATAAAAATACACGTGATTTTGGGTAGAGGGAGGGTTAGTCTAAAACCTTACCACGTATTATCAGGGGAGGTTAATGCCGACCCCTTTCCAGTTTTTCATAATCCATGATAACCTTAATATACTAACCTTTGAAGATTGCTAAGATAACCTAGGTAAAAACTACACGACATCATCCTAGAACAAAGCGATTCGGTCTCTGAACGCTATTCACTCGCTCTTCTCTATCTGTAAAACCCTTACCCACGACCCATATATCCCAACCGTCAACGTATTCATTGTTTTAGGCCATTACTCTTAAGGGCTGTGCGCACCGAGCTTTATTGCGACCTCGTGTTTTATCTCCCATGTGTGTACCGCTTTACTGAAGTTGGTGTCAAGTTTGATCTGTATGGTGGTTTATTTATTTATTACGTTAGGGAAAACAAACAGTAGTATATTAAACATAAACAGAAAAAACTTAAAATTAAACTTAACAAATATACTACCCACAACATTTTCCACAGATTACTATTATATAGTAAAAAACAAGCTGTTAGCAAACTGTATCAGAACTAGCTTACTGAAAAAGAAATAAAAGAGAAAAATAAAAAAATACATGCGTGATGTCTCATACAGGAATTAATAATAGCCAATTAATAATTATACCTAAGTACATTGCGTAAAACCTATGGAGCCTACTGCCGTTCCTTTAGTATCTCAATGATATCCCTTTTAAATTTATGTCTGCTTAGAAATAATATGTGTATTGCACCAAAACGCGTGTTGTATGTGTCGACTAAGCGGTATAGCGGCGAGCGCATGCCAGCATTGGATTTACAAAAGCTGGTAGCGAACAGTCGCCTGGTGCGTACCTCCCGTCCATGTACTTGGTGTGGTTGTTTGTTTGGTATTTGATGAAGATGTTAAGAAGCTCGTGGTTTAATAATAGCAGCCGCATGAATCGATCGAAAGATAAGCTACGTTTGACGCGGTCAGTTCGTGGATGGTTGACTATCCATTAAATATCGAGACCCGTCCGCGCCTTCGAAAGAACGTTCAGCCGTTGGTCCCGGCTGGCATTCATAGATCTTTGACAGTTGATACAGGTGACTAGCCGTCCAGGTGGAGGCCTGCAGGCAACGGATGCGGGGGCACCCTTGCCTGTATTGCACAGGCCTCCACCAGTGTCGGACGGGAATGGCCAGGTGTTCCCGACCATTCCCGTAGCCCCCCAACCTGGGGGGCATGCGGGGCCCGCCAGCTAGGCGGGCATGCGCCGGGAGGGTTGTGGATGTAAAGGCTGAGCCGGTTTCCCATGGCCCTCCCATCACGGCGATGTGGGAACACCGCTGAGTTTTAGTGGGTATACTGTCATTTCGACAGGAGTCCCACATACCCCGTCTCGTCCCCCACGAGCGGCAATGCATAAAGCATTTCTCAGCGACAAAAAAAAAAAAAGGTGACTAGCCGTAGCCGTGGTTTCTGACTACACAGGTACGGGTACCTGCAACACAACCAACAACCAGTTTTACTAAAGGAAATCGTGTTACTCGTGTGAAGTGAGGAAGACTATTCCAATGATGGGAAGACGATTTGGGAACTACTACGGGAGGGATTTGGATGAGAAAAAGTCACGAACGTGAGCTATGGAAAAAGTCTGGGGGGATAGGTCCCCCCAGGCTAAAGAGCAAAGCAGTCTGAAGAATTCTGATGTCTAAACTTTTAATTTTTATAAATTCTAAAACTAGTTTTTAAGATTGCTAATAAAGGCTATTTGAAATTGAAATTGATCGTGTTACTGGGTTGTGGAGGTCATATAGGGAGACGTTCTATGTAAACTACTGGTATTCAGCTGCATCCGGTTAGATTGGAAGCTAACCCCAAAATAGTTGGGAAAAGGTAGTCAGATTGATTTGATGAAGATATTGATGTTAAATGAGAAATTGTTGAAAATTAGGTCTCAAAAAATTATGCAAGTATCGTGAGGTAACCTGTAGGTATGTTCTACAACAAAAAAAACAGTCTAGAGGTGTCGTGGGACACCTTGTTGAAACGAAGTTCTTTTCGCATAAAAGCGTATTTTGTTACGTCGTGCCGGACAAAATGTTACACTTTTTTCGGACAAACATTAAAAAAAAAAAAACAATATATTTTATTTCACATAAACCTACATGGGCACTTACGAAACGTCAGAAGCTAGGTGCTCGGTTCCAATTGGTCGTTTCCTATGGAGAAGAGCCGGCAAGAAACTCCACGGTTACTCTTTTAAAAGTAAATGGTATTTACAATGTTTTCAAATTACAGTATTAATAGGTATGAGAGGACAGTGTCCCAGGACACTTAGCAACATAGAAAATGGATGGAAAATGTCAAGCTCTTATTTGCCAAGTACGCAGAGTATAACGTGTGATAAGGAACTTCGTTCCAAAATTCGAAGTCATGTGACACGCACTGGGCCTGCATGGTGGATTACGGTCCATTTCCACTGACAGAAAAGAGGTCTGAGTCCTAGCAGTCGGAACAGTATAGGCTGATTATTATAAGTTACGTACGGCTGCCATCTGTCGAGTGTCGAAAAACTTAAGTCCAGAATGTCCCTTCCTTCTGCGCCCTTTCTACAATTTCTAGGAAATTGCAGCATCAAAGTGGATTTTCACGAACCGATAATCGTTTTGTAGAAACTAAATATAAACATTAACTTACAGTATTTATTAAAGATGAATTATAAATAGATATTGTTAAGAAAACTGGGTGAAACTTAATGCGATGGATGAATTATTTAACGAGTGTTTCGACAAAATTATTTTTAAGCACTAGACTTAATATAGACAGAAACGTAATGGCCTTCTTTTTAATCGATTATAGCCTGACAGTGAGAGAAAAATTAAGTGTCTGAAAAAAAATGAGTTTAGGAAATGGCATCTTTTAAAAGCAGTCATTGTAAGATTACAAAGCTACTACTTTGAAGAACATTATTTTTATAATGGACCTTTAATGGATATTTAACCCTAGAAACCCAATCATATTTTATTAGTTATAAGGCCCAATAATACGTTAAATGGACGTCCAACAAGAAAAGTAGGTACCTGTTTTTCAGTATTTTAAGTTATTTCTGCTATTTTTTAACCGATGAAAAAAAAAGGAAGAGATTCTCAAATCGACGCGTATATGTATATATTTTTTCATTTATTTACTTATATATAATGAAATATAAAACGTGTTTTTTATATCCCATAACTCTAGGGTATGAATGAGCCCATATCAAAGAACCAACTGGCATATTATGTTTTTTTGGGTTTTTTATTTTTAATTAATTCTTCATTCAAAATAATTCTACAAAGTCACGATTATTTATGTAAAAAACCCTTAGGTGAAGTTTAAAAAAATAATTTAATTCAGACTATTTTTGTTCATAAAAAGAAAATATGACAACGTCGCATTTTCTTAGCTTTAAATGTGAATGATTGGTTTGAATGAAATGATTTACTCGTACTTATCACTGAAACTTAGATACACACATCGAGAGTCTAGTGGTAAGTTATCTTAAAAAATTGAAAAATAATTTATATGCCAGTTTATTCTTTAACATGATCTCATTAATACCCTAGAGCTATGCGATATTAAAAACACGTTTTATGTACACATGAACGCATTGTAGAAGCGTCAATTTGGAAAAAAATATATATTTTATTTAACTTTAGAAATGAGGCCTAATACATAAGCATGTAAAAATTGACGCAAAACTTTAGATCGTTTCGTTTTTACACTGTATATGAATAAAAAAATATAAAAAACTGTTTTTTACGATAAACTTATAAACTTTTATCAATTCTAAAACACTCATAAATATTTAGACTTTATATAAACAGTTTTGAAACACATCAATATTGTGTATCCACAGATTTTATGGCTTTTTCGTTCATATTGGTCACTTCATTAGACGAGCTAGCGCTTTGAGCAGTCATCAACATTTAATATACATTCAGCTGACGAGAGGCTATCATCTAGTTTTTGCAACTAATATTAATGTTTAGAGATAGAGATCAAATAAAATACAACAGTAAATCCTATAAAAATATCTAACGGTGATGAATGCAAAACTTACACAAAGCCTAAACATATTTGCTTAAAAAAGACGTACAACATTGTGATTATTTCAAAATTGTGGTACTTACCGAGGGAATGAAGCCATCTTCCGTTAGCTCTTGGTGGCTACTAAGTTGGTTCAAATGATCACGGCGATCGATGCCAGCATGCAGAAGAAATCACGAATTTATGCTTTTGAGTGTACGTAAAAACGACGTAGACTGGGCTAAAATCTGTAAAGTACTCCAGAAAATTTTGATTGTTGTTTTGTACGTAATACCTAACTTTTAAAGCAGAATACAGGCGATTTGCACTATAGATAGTGCCATACACGAAGACGCGCCTCAGTCTGCTTCGCTCCGTACACTATAACAGTGCAGTAATCGCAGAGTGGGGCGCGTCTTCGTGGATGGCATTATCTGTAACCGTTTCCTTAATTATTGCTGCCAATGATCCTAAATAAGTTAAATTCTATATTATGGTTTTTAATAATTGTGGTTAAGTAATAACAGCCGCAGAAGTCGATCCATCAGGTTAAGCTACGCTTGCCGGGGTTGGTCCGTGAATGGGTCACCATCTTTACATACCGAGACTTCGTGCCTCGGAAATCACGTTAAGCCGTTGGTCTCGGCTGTCATTCGTGGATCTTTGACAGTCGTTACGGGTCTTCAAAAGCCCGAAAGTCTGACAACCAGTCTTCCCAAAGGTTTTCGTATTACCCAGTTAATGGATTGTGGAGGTCAGATAGGCAGTCGCTTCATTTAAAATACTGTTATATAGTTGCAACAGGTTAGACTAGAAGGCGACCCCAATATAGTTGGGAAAAGGCTAGGCAGATTGATTGATTTTTTGGTTGTTAATAATTGTGGAAATAAAAGTATCCGCAGTAAGTAAACTTGTTCTACAGATTTAGGTGACATAAAAACCTTCGACACTAAACAGGTTTTCGAAAAAAAAAATTGTCCCTCATATCTATAGTTTATTAAAAAATATTGGACACGATTTTTTTGTTTTTTTACGTTATCAAAAGATTATTAAGTCATGCTACATTGAGTTGAAATGTAGCATTACTTCACTCTCCGGTAGATTTTATACCGACTTGTGACGTAGTGAGCCCCACTTTAATGCGTTTTATCTAAATTATTTCTTAAAAATACGTGTCTAATATTTTTTTATTAATTGATTGACAGACTAAATAGGTTTTTTTTTTGCCCAGTCAACATCCCTATTGAAAGAACATTCTTCTAACCTGTCACTCCAATAAAAAATAACGTATCTACTAGAGATAATGGATATTGGTCTGGAAACACCGCTAGTCTGCTATTCTCAAAGGAACCATGAACAAAAAGCTAGTATGTTGGTAAAATATGTATTACTCTTGAAGGTATGTAAATAAAATACGGTATTTGTTGTTGAGCATATTTGTATTGCGTAATTTTGTTTTTGCCTGAATTCTCGCGTAAGGTGAAAAGTCAAAGGCTTCCCACCTCTTTGCCGCTAAGCCAAGAGGGCGGAAAGCAAAATGCTTTTAAGCGTTAATAACTACATTATATTGCGTTTACTTATCCGTTTGCCTAGCTTAATGGCGATATTACCTTACGATCGTTTATTATCGCTCTGTTGCTTTTAAAGGTTATTTGCTTGACTTAGAAGCTTTTGTAAGAAATACCCTTGAACTATGACCATTGAAATTAAAATAAATAACTAAAATAAATATTTATTCAGTATTAAAATGGACTGGAGACGACACTTTATTGCATCCAGTAAAATCTAGGCTGTCAGTGTCAGTCTTTCCGAGAAGCAGAAAATATTGCAATTTACGACACTTGTTATTCAAAATAAAAAAAATAAGGTACTTTTGTACATCTTCTACTTGATAAAAATCCCAAATTCATTCACTGACAGATAGCGCACAGCCTAAACAACTGTGCCTTGAAGCAAGAAGTGTTTCATTCATTCACTGACAGATAGCGCACAGCCTAAACCACGGTGCCTTGAAGCAAGAAATTTTGCATTCATTCACTGACAGATAGCGCACAGCCTAAACCACTGTGCCTAGAAGCAAGAAGTGTTTAATTCATTCACTGACAGATAGCGCACAGCCTAAACCACTGTGCCTTGAAGCAATAAGTGTTTCATTCATTCACTGACAGATAGCGCACAGCCTAAACCACGGTGTCTTGAAGCAAGAAATGTTGCATTCATTCTCTGACAGATAGCGCACAGCCTAAACCACTGTACCTTGAAGCAAGAAATTTTGCATTCATTCACTGACAGATAGCGCACAGTCTAAACCACTGTGCCTAGAAGCAAGATATTTTGCATTCGTTCACTGACAGATAGCGCACAGCCTAAACCACTGTGCCTTGAAGCAAGAAATTTTGCATTCATTCACTGATAGATAGCGCACAGCCTAAACCACTGTGCCTTGAAGCAAGAAGTGTTTCATTCATTCACTGACGGATAGCGCACAGCCTAAACCACTGCGCCTTGAAGCATGAAATTTTGCATAAGAGTTCCTTATATAGCAAAGGTGAGCACTAAGGAAGGGCTTAATTCTTGCCCTAAAGGGGTTCAATAGGGGATGACATTTTGTATAGAAGTTAGTGATTTTTACTAATGAGAAATCGTATCAGGCACTCGACTTGTTTTTGTATCAAAATATTATTTTTTTCCAAGCTATTTCCTAATTAGAAATTTAACATTTTTACCTAAAGAGTATTTTACCAAAACACTATTAGTCTAGAAAAAATATTGGAGGCCTCGCATCCTCATCCATTTGTTTCTGATTAAATTATTTATGAGCTCCAAAATATCGGCTTTCACGGAGGTTCCCAGGAGCCTGGTTGTTTTGCAACAAATATATGTATAGAACGAAAATTCCTTACTTCGGAACACGAAGAAGTAAATGTTTTATCATAAATGAATATCCCGCTATTTCGTGTTTCTAATATATTTTTCTGGAGCGATTCGGGGAAGTATTTTTCTTGAGGGACTTGGTGAGATTGGCATTGTTACAGTGTGGGTATCAAAATAAGAATTAATATCTACAATGAATATATGTAGGTACCTATTTGACCTAGTGTTTTATAAAGTAAATCTAAATCGACGCTAAAACGAAAATACTTGTACTCATCTGAATGTATGTATATGTTGTAGGCAGATTGTATGATTCTTCATTATACATACGGCGCCATCCGTTTACAAGCGGTCACAGTTATGAAATATGCCGAAGGCAAATTGGCAACTCGTTCGACATTGATTGTTATTGTAGATGCGGTTGGAACTGTGACCAATCACACGCGAGCCGAAATGGTCGCAGTAGAACTGAGCCACAGCACCCTGACGAAATGGGTTAGGTTAGAACTGTGACAAACCACGCGCGAGCCGAGCGAGCAAAACGCGCAACGCAAGCAAAACGAGCAAAGCGAGCTGTGCCGCGGCGGCGGTCGTCGAGCGCCTTATGAAATAGAACTAAATAAATTTTGAAAACGGTGTTTGAATTGTACATCAAATGTTGTAGCATATTATATAATGACAAGGCAATTTACATTTTGCCTTCAGCATATTTCATAACTGCGAGCGTTTTTAAATGGACGACGCCGTTTGTAAAAAGCAGAATCATACAAATTGCCTGCGACATATATAAGCGAAAGCTAACTGGAAAAGATGATATTGGTTAGGTATAAGATTGGAAAACATAGTCTTCTCATAGTAAATTTGTTCGCAAATTGAAATATTTAGTTGTCCACCACGTAAAAAACGTAAGGTGTCCATGGAATTTGGTGCTCGGAAGACTCCTTCGGAATATTCTTGGTACAAAACTGTCGAAAAATTTCGAACTGCAATAAAAAAATACAATTTAACGCATTATTTTTCGATAGTTTATCAAATTATGAACTGCAGTGCTATTCTGTAAACATCTCACCGTGAAAACTTAGGTGAAGTGAGCTGTCATTCCGCCTGCTGCTAGGGACTGACAGCTCACTCCGAGCTCACTTCACCTCAGTTTTCACGGTGAGATGGTTACAGAATACACCGGCTGGTATCAAACTTGCGTGCGACGTAACGCACCTTGCGCTAATATTATAATAAACAACTTGGAAGTAGCGCGGTTAGTCACAGTTATAACTTAACCTAATCTATTTCACCCAGTTCACAATTTTTCGATTGTTTATAATCTAACGGAAATAATACCGATAAATTATAAACTAACGGTACTCATAATTTCACGGTGACATATGTAGGTACCTGATTGCTGGAATAAAGTTTGATGTGTCCAACCTATTTTACGAGGTTCCTTATCCATTTGCATAAAATTTTAAGACCTAATAATATATAACTTAGCATAATTTTGTTTGGCATAATTATATTTTCGAATAATATAATTAGAATTACGCATAACAGCTTACGCATAATTTTTTTAAGCAAAATTTCTCTAACCATAATAATGATTAAGCATAATATTCTAAAGCATAACTTTTTTAAGCATAATATCCTAAAGCATAAATTTATTTACTCATAATGATATTAAAACATATTTTTATAGGTAGAACAATGAAATAATTATTAACACCTAGAATATTAGACACTATACACGTTTATACAATATTGCTCTAAAAAAAATTGTAGCCACTTGATATTGTAGGTAGAATAGTTTTTTTTTTTTTTTTCTAAGTAGACGGTGGTGTCGTAAAACTATTGTGTCACTAAATGTATTATTGCAAAGTTGTAATTTATGTACGTTGTGATTCTTACTTACTTGTTAAATATCGTGAATTGTAGTTACGAATGGAAAATACAGTGCGTACATTTATAACCAAAAGAGGCGGCGATAATTAAATGTGGATGGTTTTTTCATCTATGAGAAAAATTTACAAAAGGAAAATAAATATGGGTGTGTGAAATGCGACGTAATAACAATTATAAATGTAACTCTCAACTTATTACTAAATTAAACGACGACCAACAACATGAAATATTATCTAAGCACATGCAAAATCACAATCACGAACCAAATGCACTTAGAGAAAAAGTAAGTTTTTTAAATTTATTAATTCATACATATGTATCAAACATATTCCCGGCTAGGCTGCCCCTTAACCTATTGATACACTACGTTAAAAAAGTACTATTTGTTATAGTTACTTCTTTTTATTTTTCAGATTCAAATAGCTGTCAATAGAATAAAAAAAGATGCAAAATTAAATCCGAGTATGAAGCCAATTGAAATTATAGTCAATTGTGAAGCTATAACTTCACCTTCCATATCGTGTCATTTACCAGGCAATATTAATCTAAATCAAATTATATACAAGCAAAAGAAAAAAGTGGATAGTATAAAAGAACCACAAGACATAGATTTTGAACTAAATACAGAATGTTTACTTAAAGAATACGACCAGATCATCACTATTGATAAAAAATACGACACAAACAAGAGAATAATAATATTTACTACAAAAAAACTTATTACTTTTTTAGCATTATGCACCAACAAGGATAAAACGACCTATAATATATTATTTACATCAATTATTGAGTACTGCGATGCAAATAATTTGCATTTATCACCCAGATTTATATTAATGGACTTCGAAAAAACTGCACATATATGTGCTAGACAATTTTTCGAAAATACAACAATAAAAGGATGCAATTTTCATTTAGGATAAATTATATACCGCCACGTACAGAAAAATGGCCTCCAACGCTTATACGGTCATGATATATCATTTGCCATGGAAATTAAATGTTTATACGCCCTAGCTTTTTTGCCCGAAGAGGATAATTATACCAATTTATTTCGACGATTGGAAAAAAGCTATATCTCCTGAATTAGGTAATATATAACATATTAATATAATATTTTTTCGCTGTAGGAAGCATGAAGCAAGCAAGCATACAGCATGCAAGCAAGCATACATCATGCAAGCAAGCAAGCATACAGCATGCAAGCAAGCATACATCATGCAAGCAAGCAAGCATACAGCATGCAAGCAAGCATACATCATGCAAGCAAGCACGCAAGCAAGCATGCAAGCAAGCATGCAGCAAACAAGCAAGCATGCAGCATGCAAGCAAGCATGCAGCATGCAAGCAAGCATGCAGCATGCAGCATTCAAGCGAGCATGCAACATGCAGCAGGCAGGGTTTCTGTCACGGCTCCGGCGCTGCGGGCCTCCGGCGGCCCCACGCGCCTACGCGATTTTAAATTACACTCTAGGGGTAGGACAAACAAGACTACGTGGAGTCGGTTTTGCAGCAATTCGGTTCTATCACTAACTTTTGTTGCACAGCATATTAAATTTTTAAACAACAATATTATTTAATTGTTCCAGAAACTATAGCAAATTGGTTTGATCAGAATTATGTATGGGGCACTACAAGTTCACCACCACCATTTCCACCCAAAGTCTGGAGTACGTATCTACTAGAAAAGGAAAATATACCTAGGACACAAAATCATGCAGAAGCATGGCACAATAGATTTGCACATTTTGTGGGAAAACACCATCCTGGATTTTATTTTTTGGCAAAAAAGATCGTTCAAGAAATAAAACATCAAACCATTGAAATAGATAAACTGGATGTCGGAACATCACTTATACCAAAAAAAAAAAGAAAAATACACGGACAAAACCAAAAGAATTGAAAAAATTATTAGTAAAAAAGATGAGTATACTTCTAAACTAGCATATTTACAAGCAATTGCTAAAAATATACACCTAAAATAAATACATAATTAAGGACCACTGTTTCAATCAGTTAACTTCTATCTGAGGAATAACCGCCATATTTATTTCTCATAATAGAAGTTAACTGATTGACATATTTTTTTACACAAAAACTGTCAAAACATCTAATATATTCTTCAGATAAAAGTTATCTCGCGATTGAAAAATCGTTTAAGTTACATATGTAATGTTATGTATAATAAATCATTTGCATGAAAATTGTTTTTGTTATTTATATTAATTGTATGCCTAAATATTATTATGCTAATAGTCATTAGGCCTACTAACGTTATGCGAATCAAATTTATGCCAAAACAAATTAGTCTTTAAGATAATTATTATGAAAAAGAAAAATGTATGCCTAAAAAAATTATGCCGAAGTAGGTATTATTATGCCAAAACAAATTGTGCCAAAATCTTTATGCCGAAGTATATTAGGACAAAGAATATTATGCGAAAAGAAGGGATCCCGTTTTACGAACATTCATTGTTATTGTAGGGTGACCGCCCTACAAAAATAATCAATGTTGAAATTATAACAATTGAACGAATTACCATTTTGCCTTAGGCATTTTGCGTAGCCGCGAACGTTTTTAAACGGACGGCGCCATTTGTAAAATGATGAATCATCCAATCTGTCTGCGACTGATACACAACGAAAGTGCTTAAAATAAAGTATGCAAGAATTGTCGCCAAAACCAATTCCATTATGTTTTGTACTAGATAAATTCCGATCTACCTTATAAAGTTAAAAAAACCTAGAAAAAGGTACGGTAGAAATAAATTAGTATGGTTTTCCAGAATCTGTAGATGATAGACATGTCACGGCATCAAATAGTTGTAATGTCAGAAAAACTGTTTAAAAATCCAACCTAATTTAAGTTACCATCATATGCACCACTTTTACGATCAAACGACCTTCCACTTGAAAGGCTGTCGTATGTCTTAAGATGCGATGCTCATGCAGCCGTCAAATGCGATTTTATCTACATTAAACTTAAGACCACGAAGCCGAACACTTTAAAGTTGGGGAGAAATATTAAAAGTTTGCTCTGTGAAGCTGCGAAGTTTTGCAAAGCTGCGTATCTATTGAATTTTGGACGAGAAGCGGAATAAAATAATGAACCATTACCATTTTGCTGTGAAAAAAAGAACTGTTTGTGAAAAAGTAATTGTGTAAGGAAAGGTCTAGAAATGGAGGAAAATATCTAGGTCGGGTTGGATGCATTTTTAATTTGAAAGTTTATATTTCTATTGTTTTGCCGGACGTTGTTATAACAAGTTTACAGAACTTAAATCAATGTTTAGCATACTCTTTCAACGGCTTGAATGAAACAACTTCTTCGGTGACGGTTTTAATTTATTTCACAGCTTTACAATAGAAAAGTGCAAAATATAATTTGTTTGTCGACTTATAAGACTGTAATTTAACTAAAAACGTAAAAACAAAACACAACAGATAGATAAAACACAACTTTTTAAAAGTGACAGCGTATAGACTGTTTATTATACAATTAAAATATTTAATATGAAACGACTAAAAATGCACAGAAAGAAAAAAAAAATTGCATGTTAAATATTGTTTGTTAATAAAGTCATATTTAATTGTTGAATATGGCTTTATTATTTATTTAATTAAATTATTTATGGAAATTACCGGGAACCTACCTTTTCACCTTGTTTTGGATTCTTAAGTGAACGTCAATGTTTCATCGAATTTGGAAACCAGAGGACATAACTATTGCTAGTATATAACTATTTTGAGCAGTTTCAAACCACATACATACTAGGTAGATATCTGCGGTTTCTACCTTCACTAGGTAAATCAATCCTTTCGGTTCAAAGCTATGTGTAGCCGTTCGCGGTCACCAATCTGAATTTGCCTACATATTGGAAGACTTCCTGCATACTATTTAGAGGAAGCAATAATGTTTGAGAAAGCTGAGTGAGACAACAATCAAGTTTAAAAGAGGTAAGTTCAATAACTAAAACCAGACTTCTGAAAAAACACGCTCTCAAAGGTATGAAACAAGAAAATATTTCAGACAGAAATAAAGACAGGTACAAAAGCCAAAAGCCTGTACACCTACAAAATTATAATGGCATGCGACGGCTTTACCTTGACCATTTGATTTCTGTCTAAAATATTTTCTTGTTTCATAATTTTTAAAGCGTGATTTTTCAGTAGTCGGGTTTTAGTTTATGAACTTACTTTTTATTTAAATTATTTTGGGGTTATAATTTCGTGGTATTTGCAGAGCCGCTTTAAATATTTTTTATTTAGGTTATACTATACAGGGTGTTAGGCAGACGGTGGAATATACGTAAATGGCAGATCTGTGGGGTCGTATGATTAGGATAGGCTCAATAATAAGACCCAGGAAAAACGGACTTTTTATACTGACTTTTTTAAAATTTTTGTTCGTGTTTGTCGTTGCTAGAACTTAAAACGTTAATAATTTTATAAAAAAATAACAAAACTGGCAACCTTTTTTTTTTTTCATATAGAATAATTGTAGAATGGAAAGTGTAAAAAATTGTTTTGCTTCTAAGTAATTAATTTAACTTTTCGAAAATGTAGAAAAAGATTCGATTCCGTGGAAAAAGCCCAGACACTTAAAATTTACGAATTATTCTAGTTGTTTTAAATGAAATTGTGCATATAGCACACCGTTAGAACAGGCATGAACCAAAGATGTTTTAATCAGTAATTATTATCGGTAACTTAGAAGTTATGAGGTAACAGATGAACATAAATTCATACATACCGGTCAAATCATACCCTCCTTTTTGCTTAGTCGGGTAAAAAGGGAACAAGCGTCACGGGGTTTATCCAGGGAAGTGCTATAGTCCATACTCAATGCAGGGTGGCCAATTTGAAGGTAGAAACTAAACATTAAGATTTATATTTTTATTACAAACAAAGATTACCAGATATTTTCCAATAATTATGTATAACACAAGCTTAGCAATTTTGTATGAAAAATAACATCCGCCAAATCTCCACCTTTTTGCTGGTTTATAATGCGATCGGTTTTTATCGTGTTTTAACAAACAAAAAAATCGGATACTTTATTTGATATTCCACTATCAGAGTCACAATATTTTGCTTTTAGTATTCAAAATTAACCACGACACGTTCTTTTAGTTATACCCACAGAAAAAAGTCAGGATTTGTCGAATCTGGTGAATTTGTGATTTAAATTAATGTCAACATTTCTTGGAATTTATTGTTTCGGAAAAAAAAAAAAACTTTACACTATTGCGATTGCCAGACGTAGTAACAGCAGCACCTGTCCTGTAACTTCAAGTTAGAATGGTGTTGTGGCGGCATCTACATCGCCACATACGAACTACGCATCACATTGACGTCACGCAAAATCCTGCATCGCACAAACAGAGTTTACTGCGCGACCAGCATATATATAACTTCCCAATATTAATCGTCGGGCAGTTGCCCACCAGGCACGACACCCGTCTGGTCGGAGGATCCCCCTATTCTATGGAGGATAAGTGAACTTTACACCCTGTTCCTCATGCCTCTATAGTGTAATTATTCTATCTTACCAGTCAGACAAAAATAACTAAAGGGTTCTGCGTGGGTCAACGAAGTTTGCTTTTCTACAAAATAGTGAAAATTTTGTTTACCAATCCTCTGTGATCAAATTGGGATTTGTCACTGAGGTTGCGGCCACGAAACTAGCGGCGAGGAGCGATGGCCCAGTGGGGCGGTGGAGATGGAACAATTTTGTACCGACGCCACCACCCCGCTCGGCCATCGCTCCTCGCCGCAGGTTTCGTGCCCGCGGCCTCAGTCACACGTAATGATTTGTTGGAAAACATTGGGTCGCTTTTAAATCCGTTTAGGAACTTTAGAATAAAATTACTGATGTTAAACCGTCGCGGTAGTCATGTTCTTATTAATAAAGAATTTGCCACATTTTAACTAAATAGTGGATATCTAAGTACCGTAAAATTTGGCGCCAAATGAAAATGGTAACCAATAAGTTGTATACATTCAAATTGGCCTTATAAATGCAAAATTATTAAACTTACTTTGCATGATTTCAGCCCAATTCTAGATGTTGTTGAGCCAAGATAATATATACTGACAGACAAAAAGCTATTTTAATTTAAAACAAATACAACTCAATAGGAGGACCAATTCGTACGTAACATCAGTAGCAAATTAACTCCACAACACTGTAGCAATTGACGTAAAATTATTGATACTAAATATTATTATTGCGATTCCAATTAAGATTGGAAGAGGGTTCTGTATAATTAAACAGATCTGAAATACATGGAAGATACTACCTACCCTATATGTAAATGCAAATTGGGGCCTTTGAATAGTATAAATATATTTATGTTATTTTATTAAATTATTGTTTTGAGGAGCTCGTGGCTAAGTAATAACTGCCGCACGGGTCGATTCATTAGGTTAAGCTACACTTGCCGGGGTTGGTCTGTGGATGGGTGACCATCTTTACATACCGAGACTCTTCCGTGCCTCGGGAAGCACGTTAAGCCGTTGGTCCCGGCTGTCATTCGTGGATCTTTGACTGTAGTTATGGGTCGTCAGAAGCCCGAAAGTCTGACAATCAGTCTTACCAAGGGGTATCGTATTACTCAGTTACTGGGTTGTGGAGGTCAGATAGGCAGTCGCTCCATTTAAAATACTGGTATACGGCTGCATCCGGTTAGACTGGAAGCCGACCCCAATATAGTTGGGAAAAGGCTAGGCAAAATTATGGAAGTGCCGCTAGCGGTACTTTATACCTATCGGATAAAGTGCCACTATTTGCGGCATAATAGTGGCGCTGCCTCAGCCCAGCTAAAGTATCGTAAGCATTGCATTGTCATTGTCACTGTCACTTGTTATTTTGTTTGATTGTTGAGGTTTGTTTACGGCCCTTTGAATTGAATAATCGTATTTGTTTTAGATAATTATATCACAAGTCACTACAATCACTGAGTTTACGAAAACTGAAGAAGCAAATGAAAATGGCTGGAAGGTAAGGTTAGAACTGTGACCACACAACGTTGCCAGGGTCCATTTAGGCACAAGAGAATGTACTGTTTTGGGAATGTGGTGTTTTACAGCGAACTAATCTCAGCAATCAAACAAAATAACAAGTGACAGTGACTCAGTGACAGTGACAATGACAATGCAATGCTTACTGCACTATAGCCGGGCCGAGGCAATGCTACTATTATGCCGCTAGTGGCACTTTATCCCATAGGGATCGAGTGCCGCTAGCGGCAAAAACTGAAAAATTGGTACCTTCATTTTATTGTTTTCCTGCATAATACCTACCTATGTATTTGTAAGAAGAAATATAGCCCGGAAGAAATTGCTTTAAAGATGGGTGTTGTCCTTATTAGTACTGGTACAAATTGGTTAGCCATACGGAATGCTGTATTTATGTATAATTATTTATTCAATACTAATTTGTCTATTTTTGTTTATTTTTTAGCGTTGGCTTTGACAAATTTGGAGCCAAAAAGTGGAGCCAAAAGTCAAATAAACGTAGAGCTTAGTAAACCAGACTTAACAGCTCCACAACTCGATCCTACACCTCACAAACCACAATCATAAACGCAAAGCGATCGTACCACAATGAATAATGTATCCAGTCTCCAAGCTACTCATATCATATTCAAGTGAACTCTTTCATTGAGATAACAGTCCGTGATTGCGTTAGATATTCCACTTCAGCTCCAACAAAGGTTTATTTTAATTGTAAAGTTGGGTTTGAAGATAAGGAAAGCGAGTACTGTCTGCTTTTGAAACTAGGTTGCGTTAGCATGTAGATGGTTTTTCTTTAATCTTGGAAGTTTTTGGCTGTCTGTACATTTCAGCTGGTATTTAGTTAGGTTCTAGCGATTTTCCCACGCCTTGTTCCCTTGGAGGGATTCAAACACTACAGAATGCCACCTGCTACAATTCTTATATACTTCTTCTACTTTGGTTACGTTCATACATCTGGTCTCTCTGGTCTTCTGGTCTGGTCTGGTCGATTTTTAAATATAGACGGCTGAATGGAGACCATTATTTACAAGGAAGTGAGAGGAAGGTGCTTCTAAATAAGCACTGCACTTAACAGGTGCATCTGTGAATGGACTATATTAATACCAGTGAAGTCTATTACTATGATGTATTATATGTTAGAATCAATGCATACATTCATACATGCAATGCATTCATATGACAAAATTAATGCAAATATCTCAATTTATCCCTTATCTGTTCAAGAATGTAAATCAGCAGTCCGCTCCTACCTACTAGACAAAACGTATGAGGAAACCGAATCCTTGTTTACTACACTATCATAAGTACGTCTACTCGCAACATATATATTCTCAAAACATGCACACACACACACACACACTTACGTCTCACACACATACAGACACTCGCAAACACACATTCCCCACCACACCCCCACTCACATTCCACACATATAAAATATATACTTATACTTTCAAGCATTTTCATTAATTATTATCTTTTTATTTTCTTTTGTTTTGCGTTACTATACTTAATAATTAAAATATTGAATTGTACAAAAACACTAAGCAACTGATTTTCCACTCCTAGAGGGATACGGCACTGATTCTCTTTACTACAGGCTATTGTATAGCCTATCTAAGAGGACAGTACCCCCACCATTCAAACTCAAACTCAAACTCAAAGCATTTATTTCAATTAAACCATTTACAGGCACTTTTGAATTGTCACAAGGGGTCAGTCAGTCACAAATATGAAGCTAGTTGCCCATTCCAAAGCGTAGGTTCCTATGGAGAAGAACGGGCAAGAAACTCCATGGACACTCTTTTAAATCATAATGTTGTTACAAAATATTGGTTACATCATTCATGTTGAAATTATACATGTGAGACCAATGTAGAAAGACGTGCACGTAAAAAGCGTCCGTTATAAAAAGATAAAAACAATTCAAAAATTAAAATAAGCCGTGGCAGATAAGAGATGACCAGTCCCTACTGACGGCGCCCGTTCACGAACATGACGCATGGATCAGCACCGTTTAGCTCAACCATTTTGAAGGGAACTTAACGATCCAACACACACGCCACCACCAGCGAGACATTTGAGTGAGCATGACATACTCTCAGCCGCCAGGGCACATTCAAGTCAATGAAAGACGTACTCAGTAAATGGTAGCTTCATAGAAGGTACATGGTCACAGTGCTCACACATGTGCTTTGCAATTATATAATACTATGAGATTGAAGTTATACAATTCAAAGATAATTTATGCAATCTTCCGCAGCTCCGACAATATTTTCGAATGCTAAAATTAAATTAGTTTATGCGCCCTTGTGGAGCTGGACCAGCGTTGAGCCAAGCATTTTTGTCACCTATATAATCCCCCAGCTTATAATATGCTTGGTAGCATAGTGTGCGTTTTATACAAGATTTAAATTTAGTTTCATTTAGTTGTAGTATGTGGGGAGGTATTTTATTATAACATTTTAAACAGTACCCCATGAAAGATGAGTCTACTTTCGCCAGTCTGAAACCCGGTTGAACTAATTGATCCCTATTTCTAGTACTATAATTGTGTCTTTCACCTCTTTTACTGAAAAGATTAAGATTTTTCCTGACGTACATGATGTTTTCATATATATATTGACAAGGTACCGTCATGATGTTAATGTTTTTAAACAGTTCCCTTAGAGAATCGCGCCTGCGGAGGCAATATATTGCTCTAATGGCTCTTTTCTGCAGAATAAAAATAGAGTCGATATCTGCAGCCCGTCCCCATAGTAAAATACCGTAAGACATGATACTATGAAAGTAACTGAAATAGACTAGCCTTGCGGTATCTACATCAGTAAATTGACGGATTTTTCTTACAGCATATGCTGCTGAACTTAGCCGTCCTGCAAGAGATGTTAAATGCGGACCCCATTGCAGCCTTGAGTCGAGCGTGATCCCCAGGAAAACAGTTTTATCAACGAATTCTAGTTTCTCCCTATTCAATACTATATCACAATCACTACTTTTAACATTCGGTAAAGCAAATCTTATGCATTTCGTTTTTTTCCCATTTAATACTAAATTATTTGCAGTAAACCAATTTTGGACCTGCAGTAGGGCGTTATTTACGTCGTCAAGATTTGATGCACGTCTATTTATCTTAAAAATTAGGGAAGTATCGTCAGCAAATAACACCATTTGTGGTTGGTTTTTTAATAAATGGGGTAGATCATTAATATAAACTAAAAAGAGGAAAGGACCTAAAATCGAGCCTTGTGGAACACCCATTTTTACTTTTAGACCCAGTGAATTGACACCATTAATTTGGACTTGCTGTTGTCTATCATTTAAATAAGATTTTACTAAACTGAGCGCAAGTTTACCTAGTCCGTAATGCTCAAGTTTCAAGAGTAAGGTTTCATGATTTACGCAGTCAAATGCCTTCGAGAGGTCGCAAAAGATTCCTATGGCATCTTGAGCCTCCTCCCACGCTGTAAATATGTGTTTTAATAAGGTGACACCGGCGTCAGTCGTACAACGTCCTTTGGTGAAACCATATTGCTGATCGTGTAAGATTTGGTTGGTGTTAAAATGATTAAGCATTTGATTGAGCATTACCTTTTCGAATACTTTGCTGAATACCGGCAGCACGGATACTGGTCTATAATTGTTGGCGTCTTTACTGTCCCCAGATTTAAAAAGTGGTATAACCTTACTGTATTTCATTAAATCCGGGAAGACTCCTTGATCCACACACAAATTAAATATTAAAGCTAAGTATGGTGCTATAGTCTCAATTATGGATGTACAAACTTTGATAGATAATCCCCATAGATCTTCGGTCAATTTGATTTTAATTTGCCGAAAAGCTTTAATAACTATCATAGGATTTATATGTTTAAATTGAAATTCAACCGGACAGCCTGGGACATTCGCTCTTAATAAATGAATTGAGACATCGGGTGAAGAATTTATAGTTTCCGTCGTTTTAGATGGTATATTAGTAAAGAAATGTACAAATTCTTGAGCTACTTCTAAGTTAGAGCTTATTGCACCACGTGAAGTCTCCAATGTGTAATCAGTGTTTCGTACTTTTTTCCTGTTCGTTTCATTATTTATAACTTTCCAAACTGTTTTTATTTTATCTTCTGCTGATTTGATCTTATTGCTAATGTACAAGGCTTTAGCTATCTTGCAGGTATTTCTAAAAATTTTGGAATATGTAGCAACATACTTGTTGAAAGTTTCAGTGTTAATGTAAGGCTTAAGGCCATACAGCTCGAAAAGCCTTTCCCTACTTATCCTAATACCTCTAGTTGCCCAGTCACTAAATATAAAATTAGGGCAAATATACTTTGTTTTCTTTTCAAAAGTTTTATTGAATTCAGTGTGCACTACTGAAAAGAAATCCTCATACAATTTATTTGCATCGTCCATATTATGATCCAGAACATTTAACTCATTATTTAGGATACTATTGAATCTATTTAATTTGCCATTTGTTATTGGTCTAAATTGTATTTGCACTTTTTGCAAAGGTGTTTTAAACTTAAAAGTTACAGTTTGTCCACTATGATCTGACGGCAAATAATTTACGATGGCTTTAGCTAAATAATCACAATCGCAGAAGACATTATCGATACAAGTAGCAGAAGTTGAAGTTACTCTAGTAGGTTCTGTAAAAATATTAGATAAATTGAACGATTTAAAAAGGCTTAACAATCGACTGCTATTTAAAGTGTTTTCCAGAATATTAATATTAAAATCACCACAAATAATTGCGGTTTTGTTACTGAATGCAAGTTTCGCTAGGACATCTTCCATTATTGACTCAAATAAAGAAAAGTTCTCATAATTAGGGGGTCTGTACACGCACACTACAACATGCTTATCCAGCTCAACACAGGACAGTTCGATGCAATGTTCAACAGATAAACCAACTATGTCATTACGTTCCTTCGTTTTTAAACAATTTTTAATCAAGATTAGAGAACCTCCACGCAGCATAGATTTACGGTTAAAACAACTGCCCATACTATAGTTCTCATAATTAATTAGCATTTGGTAATCCTTTAACCAATGTTCAGTGAAACAAACAATGTCAAACTTTGTTTTTTCTAAAAACATTTCAATTTCTAATAATTTGGAAGAAATACCTTGAATATTTTGATGAAATAATTTCAAGGCATTCTGCTGATCTCCTTTCTGGTAAATATTTATTTTAGAGCCAGAAGATACCTTGTTGTTGTTAGTTATTAGAATATTCTTACTTGTACCTTCTGTTGTCTTACAAACTAGTTTAAATGACTATCCGGAGTTGACCCCATGACCTCAATGTCATCACCAGGCAGTGAGCTCATAGTGAGTGAGGGACATGGAACCTCCTTCGTACAATCTGTATAAATATTTATAGCATTTGAGCTACATTTATTCAGGCTCACCACCATATTATTAGTACTATTACTAATCATTGTGGTGTTAATAACACAAGACTTTGACATACTACCTATGTCTGAGTTTATATAAAAAGCTAATAGCCTTGCTATTATGTGTCTAAAACTAACAGGCAAATACACAGTATTCCTAGTCGATTTCAAAGTTTCCACAAAAATGTTGGTGTCAAGAAATACAAGCTTGTCACTATAATGACTAACCAAGAAGTGCATATGCTTATTAAGCATATGAATATAATTGTTTTGTCTATTTGTCAATTTTTCAAAATATGGGAAAGCACACAATATTATTTTACTGCAATTTAACTTTAACAACTCAGTTACACAGTCAGTGATTTCTTCTTTTTTTACCTTAGAACTATTACCTACAAATACAGTAATGTTGGTTTTAGGATTATATACATTTCCTGTTACTGATGCCATTATTCGTTTGTAGGTTGACCCTGGCATACAATAATTTTGAGTAGAATAACACAGGTTGTTACTAATTAATTTACCTATACCTCTTCCTATACTATCTGAGAACATAACTGAACGATAACAATCAAGACTACTGAAAGTTGGACAACTACCAATCTCAGGCTGTACCACTTGAGATAGATCTTGTACTAAACCAGATACATCTTGGTGGAGGATACAGTCTTGAGACTCAGTCTGGGACGGGTCCTCCGTTTCCTCAGGCTGGACAGCGACAGGGTTTGAAACCTTCTGACAAGTACACTGACACATAACTAACTCATTAGCAGCAAGGATATGTTCTTTAATTTGGTTCTGAGAACCCACATATTTAATGAAAAGGGAACTAAGTCTGCCCTCAAGTACCTGTATGTCGGACTGTAAGCGCTGTGTATCAATTTCATAGATGTTTTTGCTGTCTTCTAGTTTGATTTGATAATTATTTAATTTATTGATTAAATCAATACGTTCCTTTCTCCGTGGAATATTTTTGGAAAAATGTTTTTGATGTCTCTTAATTTGATTACATTTTTTAATTATTCTATTTAGTTTTGCATATTTTTTCATTTTCTTATGACTAACTTTATAGCTATAATTCTGTTTCAATAAGGAATCTTCAGTAAGGTCAATAGTTATCATGGAATGAGGGTCACAATTAGTATTTAATAACTCATTATATAAGTGATTAGTTTCTTTAACCTGAGTACATTCTTTTTCTTTCTCTAACTGGCTAATACGACTATTAGCATGAATTAATTCATCTTCTAGGTCCCTAATTTTGCTTAAAGCCTCCTCATACAAGTTACTACAGTTGCTGAAACCATCCGTGACCACCTTCAGTTGATCGCGTTCATCAACAACATTCAAAAATTGCTGATGTAGGTCTACTAGCTCCCGTTTAAGGCTGGAGTTTTTGTTGATAATCTTCTTGACTTCCTCCTCACTTTCGTCACTCTCTTGTAATAATTGTTGACATTGGAGTTTAGATGCTTCAAGGTTTTGGAGGGCCGTTCTCAATTTAAGCTCCATATCCTGAGCAGTAGCCCTACGGGTCATTACAGGCATGGTTTCAGGATTTGTAACTGAAATTAGAATAAAGAAACGGTGAGAAAAAGAAGGATAGGCAAATAAACTTGGAAATGAAAGGCAAAATGGGAGAAGTCAGTGTTGTTTAGTGGAGAAATGAGGTAGGCTACTAAATTAGCTTGAATAGCTATTATTATCAATGCTATATTATCAAATTAAATGTATTATTTAGATAGTTTTATTGTCTGAGGATTTACTTTTTCTTATGTGGGTAGGTTGCCTAGATTTAAAGTTATTATTTCATATTACAGTATAAAGACAATGCAAAACTAACGATCACGTAGGTTTTTGATTGTTGTATGTATATATTATATTAAATTAAAGATTAGATTGAGAGTAGCAGAGTCCTCGCTAAGTTTCGTTTTTCTACAATGAAAATTGCGATTTAGATCTAATGCAGAGTGCTAAATCAGCGAAAAATTTATGTTAGGACTTAACAAGGACGTGTAACAAAGTTAATGTGACGATTGTGTGCTATTATAAAACAAAAGTAAAGCAATACTCCCCGTTTAAATCCGAATTTCAAACGTCAGCTGTTGATTTTAGGTTACCGGTTCGTAACCAAACACTATGTTTTACGTTATATATTTACAGGAAAACAATAATCCTGAGTATTTATGCAATTATATTACGTTTACACATAAAATAACACCTTAATTTAACTTAATTACTAATTTAATTTAATTTTAAAACACGGAACAAAAATTTGACATGATTGTAGCATACAAGTGTTCATTTGTAAAGTGTAACTTTTTTTTACTGTATTCACTGCAAAACCTATTGTGCAATAAAGTATTTTTCATTTCATTTTTTAATTTCAGAATTTGATAAGCTTCATTCATTTAATTAATTGATTTAATTTTGCACGCTATATTTCCTCTCTGCCTACTTCTATGGCATTATGGGCGTGAGTATATGTGTGCATGTATGTATTTATATCAGCGGGTATATCTAAATCGAAGATATCTTATAGAAAAAATAATCACTCCTGATGAAAAACAAATAGCAATATACACACATTTATCCATCGTATCTTATACCGAAATGTTTACAGAATGATTTCACTAAATATCACTAAAATTCTGAGCTACATCCTGTATCTGTTCGGTTTGGGTTTTCTTTTTCGGTTTTACGTTTGGTAATTCACTCAAGAAAATAGAAAATGTCGTATTTGCTGTATCGAGGAACATACTAAGTATTTTCTATTTTGCGACATCGCCAAGCGGTTGTTCGACTCTTCACGTGGCCAGAGGGCTGCCTTCTGTTTAGGCCAAAGAATCTGCCAGCCTTTTGGGCACTTTTCCTGTTGACAGCGATGGGAACGAAATTACAAACTGTCCTATACAAAACTTTAATATTTACTTGAACAACTTTAATAGAGACTTGAATGGCCCCCATGGCCCCCCAGGCCCCATGGAGAAAGTTGTTCAGTTTGACGACCCTTACATTTGACCACACCTTTCTTATACACGCTGTATACATTTAAGTGTTAGCTTGAATACCTAATGTAAAAACAATATTCAACCTAACATGTTGAAGGCACTAGCAAGAATACTTGACTTAACAGAAACGCTTTTCCATCACCAAAGTTGAAGGATCTTCTAATTAGCATTATCGTAACAAGGCATTCTTCCTCAAATCAGTATATTCAGACACTTCGCAGTGCAGTTATAAGCGCATGACGTAACACTAGTGTTGGTTTCCGCTACCCGTCCATGTTCCATGTCCGACCATGTTTGTTGGCCACTCACTTTTATTGGATCCGGCTTTCGGCCGCGGATATTACGCGGTGGCAGTAACTAGATCGTGAAATATTCGGTTATTGTTTGCCTAGTTATTTTATGGGTACAACTTTTCAAGAATGTTTTCGGCTTTTGGCTTTCAGCTGATGTTCAGTTTAATGTACCGGCTGATTCAGTTATGTAGTTCTGTTATTGAAGTCTTGAAACTCTGTATGTGATTTCTATTTGAATTGGAGTTGTAAATAGGTCAGGCGTGTGATGTAAATCTAGGAATGGCGTTGTATTTCTCGAGTTTGGTCAAGTTCTGTGTTTTATTGCATTGAGATAAAATTGTATGGGGTTGCATTGTTATTCACTTCAGAAATAAAGCAATATTTTTAGAATCCTGTGATTTTATCTAGAATTGTAAATCAATGTTATAAATTCACAAGATACGCTTTCTAACACTCGGTCTCTGAATTGAGAATTCGAAGTTGAGAACTTGTCGAACTCTACTTTAGCCTAAAGCCTTAATCTAAGGTGATTATGAATTAATTGCTTATATCGTAAAAAGAAATTTAAGTATGTCTGAAACTGAATTTTGAAGTTACAAGAACTGATTTGATCAATGCCTTACGTCATCATCCCAATTTATTTGAGGACGGTGCAGTACGTTTTTATTCATACTTACACACCATTATCAGTGATAATACATGGTTCAATGAATGCGATAATCAAACAAGGTGAATGCGACTCAATTTGCAATCGGGAGCACATACGCTTGGTAGCAAAATACGGATGGATCTACTGACGTGTTTATCTCTACATCGTGCATCGGCGTGAACGCAAACGAGGTAGCTAGCTAGTACCGCGTAGAGGCAAACGCTCTTTGTTAAATTATAGTTCTGATTAGGTATTTCAGAAACATTGTTGGAGTTTCCTATCGTTATTGCCAGCTTCACCACCTACTTTGTGTTTCCATTGATGAATTAGTTGGATTAGTAGATAGTATCAGATATTTTCTAATACGAGACTTTTGATCTTTTGGTACAATGTTGTTGGATGTTTTAGTTATCATTATGACACAGCACTAAAAAATAAGAATAAATAGACGAGAAATTGAAATAACTAATGTTCATGGACAGGATAGATGTTAATGAGAGTCCATTAATATAATTTATTTATGCTCCTACTGGAACGCGATACAGCAATTACACCAACGGAGCAAAATTTACTTCATGTCCCGGTTTCCATCCATTCTGTCCGCGGTGGACATGGAACGGCGATGGATCACGCACACTCATGCAGCGTCAAGACACTTCTTCATAGTTCCATAACTCCATTCATATTGCGCACATTCTTATCAATTTTTTTGAGACATTCAAAAACATTGTTAAAAAACGTTATTTTTTAATGTGTCATCCTGCCTGTCAGATGACAGAAAAAAAGGTCACCTTACAACATCTCTAGGGTAAAATTAGCTTTAGAAAATACTTTAGACAACCATAAGCATTAGCCATTGTCATTATAACCTCACAACATAACACATTTATCACGTACAAGAAATTCATTGTAATCTCAAAATGAACGAAAGTACCTATGTAGCAGCTGTTTTCTTAGCGTTCACATCGTAAAAGTAGTCTAGATGGGACATAATGTTGTTCAGGAACATGTGTTAGCAAACTAATAGGTTATATTTGCTGACATTTTTAGTTGAACACCTAAAAAGAAAATACATAACAGGTTGGTCTGGATTTTTTTCGTTCCGTCTATTGAGGTTCAAAATTCCAACCCTCAATCTTTTTACCGTCGTGAAATCTAGTAAAAAAATACTTAATTTCGTTAGTAATGATTCGTTAATAAGAACCCTAATTTACGAAATGAAATTACCGGTACTTTTTATCTAGAACGTACTACTTGCAGAGACCTTTTTGCTCAGCTGTGGGACGTTAATCACTCGCTTAGTTAATCGACATTAAAACTGTCCCTTTATTCTTTAAACGACGTGTGTGAAAATGTATACAGGACAAAATAATTGCTGGGAATCGACTTTTATAATCGCTGTTTGCGTCAGCGCAAAGTCAAGCAATTTTTTTTTTACTTTTCCGTGCGTAACTTTGCGCTGATACTCATAATAAGTGTACCCATAATATCATATGGGTACA
The DNA here is from genome assembly GCA_949128155.2 of Xanthia icteritia. Lineage (NCBI taxonomy): Eukaryota > Metazoa > Arthropoda > Insecta > Lepidoptera > Noctuidae > Xanthia > Xanthia icteritia. Next base: position 3,476,665 of record OX421942.2, on the reverse strand, counting down.
TGCAACGAAACATGAAACATGATTTCGTGATAATAAGTAAAACAACCCGCACTGGGCTCGCGTGGTAGATTACAGCCCACTCCCTCTCGAAGAGAAGAGGCCTCTATCCCAGCAGTGGGTACATTATAGGCTGATTATGCTAAGTAAAACAAGTTGTAACTTTGACCTTCAATATCCGTATAACAGAACGTCCCCAGTTTAGTCCAATACAAACGAAATATCACGTAACGTTAATCGTCTTTTTACACCCGTTATTTAACCGACTTCCCAAAAAGGAGGAGGTTATCAATTCGGTTGTATTTTTTTTTTTTTTTTTTTTTTTTTTATATTACAGCTGTTCTTGTTTTCTACACCATTATCCCAGCCTTGGGCCTGCTAACAGACATAGCTTTAATGTCATTATTTGCGGAGACCGCAAAACCATCTCCGAAATTGTGCTAACAAAACAAATAAAAATTATATCGCTCGTTTAAATACATCATGATTATTCATGATCCAAAGCCTAATAAAAGACACAACTTTCTTAACTCAACATACGATAATTTTTGTAGCGGCTCGCCCCTGTTTCGCATGGTTTTTATTACTTGAAAAAATATCGAGAGTTCCTCATTATATGTAAGTTTAATGTTGTTTATACACGTAAACCTTCATTGTTTTATACGCGTAAACCTTTGGGAATAAATTCTCTAAATCATGGTGAAGACCGCATAAAAATCCGTTGCGTAGTTTAAAAGAACAATGCAGTCACACAGGCAGGCACGAAAAGCGAATTTATATAGATGTTGGTAACGAAATTTGAGAGGGGCGCAAATCATTTTACAAACATTAAAAAAAAACTAATTAACAGGCCAGAGCCACATACATCAGGAACGCCGAACGTAACACGCGGCCGCGATCGCTGAGCGTCCAATCAAAGTTTATTGTGCCTGCCCCAGATGTGAATAGGTACTCTTTGTGCAAGTTAGAGCTTCTCCTTTAGTATGCCGAAGATGTTCTCACTTTTACATCCTGTTTCCGTCGTTAGTACTGAGTATTCTAAGTAGGTTAGTAGTGGGAAAGTCCATTAATGTTGTGAGGGAATTCGATAGTGCGTTGTTTTTCCGTACTAGTTTCTTTGTATTTTTAAAGTGGTGCGGATATGGAGTTATAAAATATTAACAAAAAAATAAATGGAACCAACTTAAAAAAAAAACAATAAATCGTGCAAAATAACTTTAATTTCGGAAGTCGGGTGTCTTTGGTTTTGTATTTTTGTTTTTTGCCAGCCTTAAGCCGGTAATTTTTTTTTTGTAAAACTTTTTATTTTTCAATTTTTAGTTGTGGTTTCTACCCCACACAAGTTCGAATACCTGCTATATTTAAATAACAGACTAAGTAGGAAAAATACGTATTATTGAAGCTAACTCAAAAACTACACAAGCAAAGTCAATAAAATTGGGACTACCTCTGAAGTATGACCTACCAAATAAAAAAGAATCATCAAAATCATTTTATAATTGGCGCAGAAAATGCGTAAAAAACATTAAAAAAAAAAACGTACAGTCGAATTGAGAACTTCCTCTTTTTGAAGTCAGTTAAAAATACCACACAGCTATGGTATTGCCTATAGGGAAATTATCCTGCATAAAATTCAATACCTTAAAATGTACATTTTTTGCACTCGAAACTAAGAACTCGAGTCCATAAATATTTGTTTCGGGAATCAAAAAACTTTTAATGTGAAAAATTTAATTCCAGGTATACATCAGAATATCGATGATATATCGAACCAATTTTTTTCAAAAATAATGTTGTTTTCGAATCCTAAGCCTTTGTCCAAAGGTTTAGGAGTATCACCATTCCCTAGTCAACATCAAACGTGACGGCCAGTGCCTATACCGTCAATAATTTGGCCAATTAGCACACTCGAAGTGCATTGCAGTGCAGTAAATGCGGAGAATTGCACCAATCAAAACTACGTGCGTTACGTGTCGGGTCATAATGTGATCTTTGGTTTGTGAAACTCACAGTTCTGTACGTGAATGAAGCAAATAAACGTTATTACGGGTGTTCGAGATTTTGCTAAGTATCTTATCCTATATAAGATACTTTTCGTGGAACTAAAATGTTGGAATTTGGCTCGAAGGCGTCTCATTTGTGCAATGAGACGCCTTCGAGCCAAATTCCAACATTTGCAATGAATAATGTCCAGTTATACTTTTTTTACTTTTTCTTATTTTGTAATTGAAAAGTGGTATTTTTCATTAATAATAAAATACTATTCTTTAAAAAGCTTATTAAAACTTTTTATTTATTTATTATCTATAGTTCAGGGCTCAAAGAACCACTGATTGGGTCCCATTGGTCTGAGTTGGTCTCGTTTTCTTCCTTTTTTATTTGTTTGTATATTGGCACCTTGCAGCTATTTACTAATAGCTAATTAGTCATTATTTAATCGTGCTTTTGTATGTTGTGCTGTTTTTTGAGTGCACTAAATAAACGATTTATCTATCTATCTATCCAATAAATGCTAGACGACATTGCGGCAGACTAAGACGAAGAGGAGGGACGAGCTTGACTCCTACACTACTCCTACAGATGACAGTGCTGGGCAAACCCAGCAATGGGATATTATGGGCTAAAAGATAGATAGTTTTTTTTTTACCACATCGGAGTATAATGCATCTCACCTGATAGCAAGTTATGATCAGGCCGAAGGTGGAGCGAGCTTCACCCGGAATCCTCAAACAAAGAGGAACTGGCTATCTTACCTCTAACAACTGCCGAAACACAACAATGCTGTTAACATTATTGTTATGGCGACAGACTTAGATAAGATGGTGGTATCTAGTCAGGTGGGCTTAGAACAAGCCCTACCACTAATAAAACTGAGCTGAAAATTTTGCCCCCCCTGGTGGTCTAACCACAATACCACAAAGGTGGTTAAATATATATTGCATCATGGGTGGCCGAGATGCGAAGCATCGGGTCTTCTTCACGATCCGCCATACTTTTACCCAGTGTCGTGGGCACTCGAACGAAAGATATTTTAAATCAAAATAACTTTATTTAAACTAAGGGTATTACAATACAAGAAACAAACACGTGCGATGGTAGTGAGCGTCTGCCAAGGCTGTCGGAGCTCGACTGTCGCAACTGTCGGTCCTTTCTCCAGTCCTCGCTGCATCTCCTCTACCGACGATCGTGTCCAAGCAATAGGGCGCGCTTGGGTATCCAGTAACGATATTATTCGTTCACAAAACTAATTGTTAGATGGCGCTGCTTGTTGCACTATGGCGCCATCAATCCACGACATATAGTTATCTTATAATGTATTGACTGCTGTTCTTCACATGGTTCAGTTATTATTAGATATCTCTAACTCAAAAGGACATGTTCCGAATAAACCAGAAAAATTGCATCTCTATTTCACGAATTTCAACGCAATCCAGTTTTGACGTGAATATTGAAATAAAATATAAACACAAGTCGTGATATTTTGCCTCAATATTGCATTCTGCGCGGACTGGCATCGCGTGGCGTCGCGTGGCTGCAATTTCTCTATTCATATAAACTTTGGAGTTTGTACATATATGAGTATTATATCCACACATGATGTGCAAACATATGAAACAGTTTGTTTGAAAATATTGTTGTTTTTATACGTCATTCAACGTATTTTGGAGCAGTGGTGGCCCAATGGTATCGGCCCCGACGATTCGTGGGTTCAAACCTAGGCAGGCGCTTTACTTTGTGTAAATAATTTCATCACCACTGCTCTCAAAACGGTGAAGGAAAACATCGTGAGGAAACCGGCATGTCCTAGAACCAAAAATTCGAAGACATGTGACATCTACCAACCCGCACTGGGCCCGCGTGGTGGGTTATAGCCCACCCCCTGTCGGAGAGAGGAGGCCTGTGTTCAGCAGTGGGAACATGTTAGGCTGAATGTGTGTGTGTGTGTGCGTGTGTGTGTGTTGACGTATTATGGCATGATTCAGACAGTGTTTTGGCAGTAGTACTTATGTATCTCAAACTCAAACTCAAAGCATTTATTTCAATTAAACCATTTACAGGCACTTTTGAACTGTCAAAGAGTCGGTCAGTTAGTCAGAAAGTTGAAGCTAGTTGCCCATTCCAAAACGTAGATCTCTATGGAGAAGAACGGGCAAGAAACTCCAAGGACACTCTTTTAAATATATAAATTACAAATCCTGGGTACATTACTTTTGTTGCTTCTATATGTGAGAACAATGTAAAATAAAATAATAATCAAAAACGATTAAAATATAAGATTAAAAATAAGCAATGGCAGATAAGAGATGACCAGTCTCAACCGACGGCGCCCGTTCACGAACATGACGCGTGGATCAGCACCATCCAGCTCAGTATAATAATACCAGCCTATTATTTTCCCCACTGCAGGGCAACGGCCACTTCTCATACATTCTCTGTATGAGAAGTGGCCGTTGCCCTGCAGTGGCATTGATCGCCACGCTTGCTCAACACGGGTTTGCGATTTCAGACTTATATTATCTATTAGTCCGGGTCTCCACACGATGTTTTCCTTCACCGATGTACATAAGTAATGTCCAAGATACGTACATATTTTATTATGAGCTGAAAAAGTTACATCATTTTGATTTTGAGTACATTGACTACAAAAGGACCAATACCTTTAAAAGCTAAAAAAAACATGCATGATGGATTAAAAAAATATATCGCGATTCTATCGAATGAAAATGTTTAAAATCCATCGAAGCGGATATTTAAATTCATACGGTCAGTGGCAGTATTTCAGTGTATTTATTTTAGAGATTAGTTGTTGTACCAAGCCGACGCTGGTACATTGGAGGGCAAGCTCAGTTTTCGATACGTATTTCAGTTGAATCTGGTTAACTGTGCTTGCTCGCGGGGAGACCGTTAGACCTTCCAAGCATAAAGTGCGTCACTCACCTGCTAGCCTCCTGTGGCTCTTCGAGGGAATCTTGTCCTGATGTGGCACGTGGCTGGCGTTGTACGACGACCGACCGCGGTACGATTATCCACTCACAAGTTGGTGCACCAAAGTCTGTACTGCACTATATGAGCCTTCAGGAATTACAATCAGTCCAGATAGAAGCCGTTTAGCGACGATTAACCCTCATCACAAGGATTTTAACCGGGAGCGCGCACTTAGGCTACTGCGATTGCTGCCATCTTGGATTCGACTCCCAGTCATTCGTTCGCAAGCACAGTGCGCGCATAGATAAAAATGTATGGTTACGGAACATTCCGCCCACCAAAATGCATAGTATTTTCACTACGTTGAAAGAGCGGAACCCGAGAACAACGGATAAAAACGAATGAAGAGCTGATGTGAACGATTTACATTAACACTAATTGAAGTTAACACTAACCTAAACTAAACTAGAATATAATGAATTGAAGTTACTGTAAACGGTATGTCTAGTCAGTCTGAGTTGGCAGAGGGCACAACTTCACAAGAGGTCTCGTAAGGAGTGATCCATTTGCCATACGTACGGTAGCCACACGTACCACGCCGTCAGGACCCGGATGTAATTCCGTGACCCGAGCAAGAGGCCAATGCAGCGGGATAGTGTTTTCGGTTTTGATGACCACGATTGAATCTACAGCTAACGGTTTGCAATGCTTAGTCCACTTTGCTCGCTGAGTCAACGATTGCAGATATTCGACCTTCCAGCGTTTCCAAAAGTCTTGTTGGAATCGCTGGATGAGTTGCCATCTTCCTAACCGAGTAAGATTAATGCCTGATAAATCCTCATCAGGGATTGAAGTAAGCGGCTCTAAAGTTAGGAAATGACCCGGAGTCAATACGTTTAAGTCATTGGGGTCTGAGCTCAACGAATAAAGAGGGCGCGAGTTCAGCATAGATTCGATATGTACAAACAAAGTTGTCATCTCTTCGAACGTCAATGTCTGATCACCGATAATACGATAAAGATGGGATTTAACTGCCTTAATTTGTATTTCCCAGACACCGCCAAAATGACTACTAGCCGGAGCATTGAATTTAAATGTTATGTTTTCGATATTAGATGCGTCCTTCATGTACTCATTTAGTTGGTTGCAAGCGCCTACAAAGTTGGTTCCACAATCTGAATGGATAACGCTTACACGACCCCGTCTGCCAACAAACCGGCGAAGCGCGGCTATGAAAGCGTCCGAAGTCAAGTCCGAAGCGACTTCCAAATGGACTGCTTTCGTTGTAAAGCACACAAACAAGCAAAGGTAAGCTTTACCTATTTTAGCTCCTCGATGTCGTCCTAACTTAATGCGAAAAGGTCCACCATAGTCAACACCGACAATTGAAAATGGCTTGGCTTGGTTGATGCGAGTCGCTGGTAGATCGCTCATAAATGGCTCAAGCGGTGTAGGGCGCGTACGGAAACATTGTAAGCACTTAGACAAACAATGACGGATTGCGCGTTTTGGTGATAATATCCAAAATTGCTGTGTCAAAAGATACTGCACTGTATTTATACCGGGATGACAGTTTTCACGATGAAGTGCTTCGATGATCATGAACGTTAGTTTAGAATCCTTAGGTAGCAGCGCAGGATGCTTATGCTCATATTCGAGCCCAGAACGAGATAGGCGACCGCCCACCCTAAGAATTCCCGATTTATCTAAGAAAGGGTTAAGTTTTTGCATAGGTTTTTGCATAGGTTTTGAGTCCTTCAAACGAGTTATTTCCTCATCGAAATGCAATGATTGTATTCTGCGTACGAAAATCAATAAAGCGTTATGAAGCTCTGTTCGATTTAAATGATGTTCAGAACTTCGCGAAGATTTTTTACGAGCGCATTCTACGAAACGAATGCAATACGCGAGTACTCGTTGTGCTTTACGAATTGATGAGAAACTTTCGAGTAAAGAATCAATGACGTTGGTGTCGTTATGAACAAACAGAGAAACCGCGCGCTCTTCAGATAATACATCAGCTTCGTTAACATTGTCACTGTTGTTTTGCCAAGTGTTAGACGGTTGAGCGAGCCAACAGGGCCCCGCCCACCATAACGAATTGTTGACCAACTCAGCAGGATAAAGACCTCGAGAGGCAATGTCAGCTGGATTATCCGAACTGGAGACATGGTTCCAGCGAGCTTCCGGAATAGTATCCTGGATATGACTCACTCGGTTGGCGACAAAAGTTTTCCAACGTGACGAGTAAGATCGAATCCACGATAATGCCACCATCGAATCTGACCACGCACAAGTGTCAGCTATGGGAAAAAATGATGAATAGCTTTCTCTGATGAACTTCAGAAGATCTGCCAGGAGGACTGCCGCGCACAATTCGAGACGAGGTAATGATATCCTTTTTACAGGTGCTACGCGAGATTTTGAAGACAGAAAGAAGACAGATACACTACCATCGACGCAAGTAACACGTAAGTAGATTACAGCTCCATAACCTGACTCGGAACTATCAGCAAAGCCATGGAGTTCACACGATTTCATATTTTTTACAGAAATGCATCGAGGGATCTCCAAGGACTCGATGACAGGTAGCTGCTCAGTATAACAACGCCATTGTTTGACGATTTCACACGGCGGAGAATCGTCCCAATTAATACCTAACATCCACAACTTCTGAACTAAGCACTTAGCTAAGAAGGTTATAGGAGTTAGGAAACCCAAGGGGTCATAAATACGTGCGAGTTCACTTAGAATCGTACGTTTTGTGCATTGGCGATCGATAGGTTTGACTTCAAACAAGAATTTGTCTCTCCTGGGACACCACTTCAGGCCCAAGATCTTCAGGGTGCTTGTCTTTTCAATGTCCATAGACACAAAGTCAGTGAGACAGTGTTCCGGAGGTATATCAGCAAGCACCTCTGGTTTATTGCTAGCCCACTTACGCAGCTCAAACTGACCTCTCTTTAAGAGTTGGATGACCTGAGTTTTGACTTGGATGGCGGTCTGAATATCAGAACTGCCACTTGCGATATCGTCAACGAATGTATCAGAAGTCATCACTTCGCGAGCGAGAGGTAAGTCAGTTTCATCTTCTACAAGTTGTTTGAGAGTGCGGCAAGCAAGAAAAGGAGACGATGATACCCCATAAGTTATGGTATTTAATCGATACTCTTGAATCGGGTCCGTTGAATTGAATCGCCAGAAAATTCTTTGGAAATCAAGATCGTCAATTGACATATTAATATTTCTAAACATTTGGCGAATATCGGCTGTAAATACAACTAAATGTGTTCGGAACCGAAAAAGGATCTCGGCAATGTTAGCCTGCAGTTTAGGACCTACGAGTAAAACTTCATTTAACGACACACCACGAGCGTCTTTCGCAGAAGCGTCAAAGACAACTCTTAGCTTTGTCGTTGCGCTGTCAGGTCGCAAAATGCAGTGATGAGGTATGTAATAACAACCTTGGTTGATTTCCTTTGAAGGAACTAGACTCATGTGACCACTTTGTAAATAGTCAGACATGAAGTCGCAGTATTGTTCGCATAAAACCTCATTTGCCGCTAACTTGCGTTCTAATGATTTAAAACGACGTAAAGCAGATTCTCGCGATCCAGGAAAAGTTAGATTCTTGTCTTTATCTTTGAAAGGCAAGGTAACGGTATACCTCCCTGAAGTGTCGCGGGAATGTTCGGTAACGAATTTCTGTTCACAGAGTTCTTCGTCCGGTGTTAACTTTGAAGACTGAGGAATGTTGTCCATTTCCCAGAACTTCTTAACCTGCTCATTGAGAAGATTATCGTTTGAAACGAAGAACGACTTTGGCAGTGTTTGGTTATCCTTGCAACTGACGTTTCCTAGTAGGATCCAGCCGAACACAGTGTTGAGTGCAGATGGTTGCTGCAATCCTCCACTAACACTACCTGGCAACAGGAGTGAAGGGAAGACCTCAGCGCCGAGAAGGACATCGATTTGACCAGGTAAGTGACAATCAGGATCCGCTAGGTTAAGATTTCGAATATGATGCCACGCAGATTTGTTCAGCTTAACGACTGGCATATTGCCGCAGATCTTAGGTAATGTTAACGCTTCAATATTAAATAAATCGTTGTCGTGGACACCTACGCTTAAGCAGATTGTACCACTAGCGGATGTTGAAGCATGACCTAGGCCGTGAATCCTACGCGTTGACTGCGTTCGTTGGAGACCTAAACGCTCAGCAGCACGTTCAGTTATGAAGTGGGCCTGACTTCCGGAATCAATCAGCGCACGAAAAGTCTGATAACAACCCGATGAATCACGAATTTCGATATTAGCTGTGGACAGCAGAACCATGGAACGATCACCGATATTGGTAAGTACACTGACCCGCGAGGTAGTGGCCTTTTCGGTATTATCAGTTTTCGAAACATCTAGATCTTGATGTAGCAAGGTGTGATGTCGTTGACGACACACTTGACACGTAAACATTGATTTACAGTTTTTGAGGCCATGTGATGACTTCAAACAGTTGAAGCACCAATGATTGGTCTTCACATAGTCAAGTCGTTCCTGAACAGATTTGTCAGTAAACGATTTGCACTGATTAATGGAATGGTCTTCCCCACAGAACGGACACTTGTACTTTCTAGGTTCAGTTGGTGGCACAAGAGCAGTTCGTGAAGGACGCGACGATGTTGACGACGATGGTGCAGTTGCGTTCGATGTGGTTAAATTCGATGATGAGGGCGCAACTACAAGAGGTTTGTCAACTACTGTATTCGATAGAAATGTCGAAGTATGTTTTTTATTTACAACCGCGGCGTTAGAATTTCGTAAACCACTCGGCTTATGTGGTTTTTCGTAGGCACGGTTATCGCGACCACTTTCGGAGAAGTGTGTGTCGCGAACCGAAGCCTCGCATCTGGTGTACAGAAAATCATTGAGATCTTTGTACTTTGGAAACTCATGAGAAGCAGTAACTCGTTCAAAAGCACAACGCGATTTTGAATCCATTTTCGATAGTAAAAGGTAACAGATTACAAAATCCCACTGGTCCGACGGTAGCCCTTGCCGTTTGAGAATCGATAGATTTTCGTTGAAAGAATCAAGGACACGTCGTAAATCAATGGGTGAGTTGGCTTTCAGGTTAACGTTCAAAATCTCCTTCCAGCAAGTAAAGGCAAGTTCCCGCTTGTCTTTATACCGCGCAACCAATGCAGAGTATGCTTCGTGGTAGTATAAGCCCGTCACAGGAAAGGTTCGTATAAGTGCTAACGCATCACCAGTGATACTAGAGACGAGGTAGTGCATGCGCTCCGTATCCGAAAGTGAACCATTCTCGTGAATCAGCGAGGTGAAGATATCGAAGAATTCAGGCCACAACTTTATGTTACCACTGAATTGCGGTAAATTAATTTTAGGTAATTTTACTTTGAGTACACTCAACGACTCATTATGAGATTTATTTGGCTCATCGTTGTATTTGTTAGGCTCATCGACCTTCGTTAAGCGTCGGTGTATCGCTAAAATCTCATAATATCGTTCGTCGAAGTCGGATCTGATACTATCTTGTTCCACTTGTTGTTCATCTGTAAGTTCGCATATGGTAAGTATGTCCTCATGGGCTTCTTCAAAGTTATTTACTATTTTAGTTAAGTCTGAGTAATGTGCCAAAAATTTACTTAAATCACATTCATTATTTTCCGCTAAACGAGCGACTTCAAGCGTCTTAGATAACCTATTGAACGATAAAGTACGTTTTCTACGCAATACCGGTAAGTCGCGTTCAGTTGTGTATTCGACTTCAACCGATTTACCTTTACTCAATCTGCGTAATGATTTTTTAGAATAATGAGGCATTTTGTTTATTAGTTAACCTCAATGACGTTAAAACAATCTATGTTTAACAATAAGATTCTATAATGAACAAGTAATGGCACCGTTAAGTTCAACTAAATAACAATTAAAAGATGTAAACAACCGTTTCAAACTGAATAGAACGCCCAATCCGAACACCATACGTCAACTGTTCAATCGCAGTTCATTCATTCAATCACTACAACGCTAATCCAACAAAATTAAATTTGTCTGTCTATGGTTCAATTCAATTTCAAATCGTAGAACAAAGAACTATTCGAACTAATATGGCGGCGATGAAAAATACAAACTTCAAATCATTCAAATGGAAGGTAGGTCAAAATAACTAGGCGAACCAGAAACAAATGTTCAAAGTATGGTTAATTTTGGTTATTTACGTTTCGATTCGACGTTATATCAACTTGTATGACAATTGCGATAGAATATAACCACGAAATACGTGTAGCCACACGAGTTTATAGCAAATGAACAAGAATGCATCGGACGCACAAAGAATTTATCGATGATAAAATTTTGAAAAGATCGATGCACGTTTGAAAATACACTTTTTTGTTTTTTAACGATTAACGAAATAAACTAGTGTAATGTATAGCAATCAACCTAAAACGAATATGTATTGCCCAATAGTGGGAAATAGTTGGGGGTAAGTGGAGAAAAAAAAAAAAAAATGTTTTAATTTCTTTGTTCCTAATGTTGAAAATTACCTAAGATTTTACGAGAACTTTACTGTTAACGGGTAAACGAATGAACACTATCGAATTATATCCGTTATTCCCTGGTTTCGGCACCAAAAAATGTACCTTTCCGACGTTGGTACATTGGAGGGCAAGCTCAGTTTTCGATACGTATTTCAGTTGAATCTGGTTAACTGTGCTTGCTCGCGGGGAGACCGTTAGACCTTCCAAGCATAAAGTGCGTCACTCACCTGCTAGCCTCCTGTGGCTCTTTGAGGGAATCTTGTCCTGATGTGGCACGTGGCTGGCGTTGTACGACGACCGACCGCGGTACGATTATCCACTCACAAGTTGGTGCACCAAAGTCTGTACTGCACTATATGAGCCTTCAGGAATTACAATCAGTCCAGATAGAAGCCGTTTAGCGACGATTAACCCTCATCACAAGGATTTTAACCGGGAGCGCGCACTTAGGCTACTGCGATTGCTGCCATCTTGGATTCGCCTCCCAGTCATTCGTTCGCAAGCACAGTGCGCGCATAGATAAAAATGTATGGTTACGGAACAGTTGTAGTTTCTCGTTCAGCGAATTGAAAGGATTACATGTTGAATCATGTCTTTTTTTTAACTATAGAGGGATTGATTTTAATACGATCGTCGAAAAAGTTCAAAAAAGTTTTTTTTACTACATATTTAGAATTACTGAATGAAACTTTTGTTCTACAATAATTCAATAACTCCATGTCATTGTGTTTCTTTTAAACCCAAAGGTTAGTTAAAGCCTTTGGGTTTTGCCAGTTGGCAGAGAATGTCATATACCACAGTTGTGCTCTGAAGTATGTTTAAAAAAAACCGGCCAAGTGCGTGTCGGACCATGAACAAAGAAGGGTTCCGTAGTCAGGATGAATTTATCCCAAGAACAAACTTAACATTGTAGTTGAAAAACATGGTCTTCCATACATTCCAACTGCAAATGTAAGTTTGTACGAACAATATTGAGAGATTTACCATGTTATTTTAAAACCATAGACTACTTATAGGTTTTCCTGTAATCAATGAGTAAAGAACCATTCTCGGTATTTAAAAAAAAATTTAATCTTCGGATAAAATTGTCCATTCCCCCCTTGGGAATGGACAATTTTTCATCTATTTTCTTAAATATCTTTAAAAGGATTTATTATAAAACCGTTCATATGTCACATGGTACAGATTGCAAAACTTTTTTTTAATTTTCCTGTTTGCCCCCGAAAAGTGCCCCCATATTCAAATTTCATTTATTTACGTTATACGTCCGTGTTGGGGTCACAGAAATTCATATATGTACCAAATTTCAACTAAATTGGTCGAGTAGATTAGGAGCAAATTGGCTGTGACAGACGGACAGACAGACAGACACCCAACCAGCCAGCCAGAAAGACACACGAACTGATCCTATTAGGGTTCCGTTATTTTTCTTCTTTATTTAACCATTTATGCACAGACATAAACAGACAAGAAGAAACCTTCCGCCTGACGCAGGTCCTCACCGGACATGGTTGTTTCGGGAGGTTCCTGTTCCGTATCAGGCGGGAGCAAACGCCCGGGTGTCATCACTGCGTGGATCGCCCGGAGGACACGGTTGAGCATACGGTGGAGGTCTGTCCGGCTTGGGCAGAGCATCGCCGTATCCTCGTGGAGGCGATCGGTGGCGGGGATCTCTCGCGTCCGGCCCTAGTCCAGGCCATGGTACGGAGCGAGAGGGCATGGGAGGCCGTCACCTCCTTCTGCGAAGCAGTAATGCTCGCGAAGGAGGAGGCGGAACGCGTGAGGGAGAGGCAAATTTCGCGCCCTCACGCCCCTAGCCGCCGCAGGAGACGCCCTGGGCGTCGGGAATCGCAGGCCGATTCCCGACCACCGTAGGCGCGGGCTTGCGGACGGTGAGCAATAGGTAGCTCGCCGTCCGATAAGGACCAGGCCCGGGTCGACGGCGCGTTGTGTTCCACGCGCGCCTCAAAGAGATGTCAGCAGAAGTGTAGGGGTCCGTTAGGACCGATGCCTGCCGGGGTTGCGGGAAAGTCCGAAAGGGATACCGTGGCCCCTGGAAACGTACAGGCAACGGAAGGAACACGAGTGGGTTTTAGTCAGAAAGAGTCTGACACGCCCTCCCGCTCCACCCAGAGCGGGAGAAGTTATTTGATAATTTCCCACCCAAAAAAAAAAAAAAAAAAAAAAGGTATTTTTATCGTTAGGCCTACTATCAAGACAATGTTTAAATGTTCTTTCTCCAGAATTAGCTTACGTACTGACAGGTTATATGAGTATATAATAAATTGTTTATAATTTTACTTTATAAGTCAATTTATTTTATTTTAATTTATAGTTGACATAATCTACTCATAACAATGTTTTTTTTATGAGTTGTATTGCAATATGTGGTTAGCTAGCGACCTCGATATTTTTTTAATTTACCTCGATGGTCCTAGTTTATCAATTATAACTTCTAGTTACAGCTATATGTAAGCGGGCACGTCCTTTATGCCTGGAGGATTTTATTTATATATTGTTTTCGTTAAGTTATTTTTATTTCTGCTTGAGTATAGTTTTCGATGTTTTTGAATGTAAATATCATTTTGCATACTATTATATAGAATAATTTTTTTCTAACTGAACAGATAGCTGTGCTGCTGGGGAGTTTGTTGCGCCACTTCTTCTTCCCAGCTAAAGCACTAGGTAGTGGTGAAGGGCGGGCGTTTTGTGGGACTGTCTTATGTAATTTTGACGTTCGAAAAGTGCTGATTCTCAGCCTAGTTTCAATAAATGACTTTTGGATTTGAATTGAATTTTGGATTTGAATTTGACAGTTCTCCCTACTCCCGATATGTTTTTACCCAAAAAGTTAATTAATCTGGTGTTCATTCCGAAGTTTCGAACTACTTTCGGATGGGCCCGTATCTTCGTTCGCGGACTGTCAGAGTAGTCTCCCTGGAGTGAATAGGTTACTTCCAGGCAAGCGTGTACTTGACCGCATCATAGCTTAATATCGGGTGAGATGCTGGTCAAAGGTGAGCCAATCCAAAGTAAAAGACGTCAAGTCTTAGCCCAGGTACTGACGGGCGATTTTTTAACACGACGATTTTTAATGCGCACTGTATTTTCAACTCTCGGTGTTGATCCGAGCATTGAGAATCCAACAGAGTGCATCCCAGTGCGTAAAAATCACTATTGGATTTTCTACTCTCGGCACAAAGCAGTGCGTTGAAAATCCAGTGCGTTATACAAAACTACCCGCGCTAAAATATCATCCGTGGGTTATACTTTGAATTGGCTCGCTTTTGAACGTACGCACACATTGGTTCAAAGTAGTCTTAGTTAGTTTGAATATTAGTCTCTTTTGTTAACTGTACATTCGTTCTCAGTCTGTTGGGTTTTCCACACGATATTCCTTCGAAGCGAAGTTTGTTTAGTTTATAAGTTATTATAGCATCAGCAAGTTTGCTAAGACATAACTTTGTTTATTTGTTGATTTTGAATATTATGTTTGTCGTTTTGCTTTCAGATTGTGGGTAACTTATCATTTAAATAGAGTAATATACCTAAGTAGTGACTGTTATTTTAAAGGAGTAAAGTATGTACTCGATAAGCTGAATTATTAGGTATCTTGTTCGGAGTTGAAAATTTAAACCAAGGTAGGTACTGAAGGTCGCGGGAAGGTCCGAAAGGGATTTCGTGGCCCCTGGCAAGTACCGGCAACTGAAGGAACACGGGTGGGTTTTAGTCAGTAAGAGTCTGACACGCCCTCCAAAGTTATTTGATAATTTCCCACACAAAAAAATAAAGGTAGGTACTGAACGGCTTAATTTATTCAGGTAGGTATGCACGGAAAGGTATAATACCTGTCAGTTTTTGACGTCTAGCTTCCTCAAACGTCTAATTTACCATAATAGGGTGTAGTTGTTCAAGCTACTGTATTTCGAAGTTTGAAGCTAGTAAGCATCGGGTAAGCCATCTGTGTCGCCAAATATGAACAAAAAAAAGTAACCACAATATTTACATTTTGATTGCGATAAAAGTAGCGCATAGACACTCTAGATATTTCTGAATGGTAAAAGTTGTTATATTCGAGAGTAATTGTACCGCGATTGAGATTAAGTAAACCCCACCACTCCCCTCCACCCCCCCCCGTCGGAGAAGCATAGATATTTTTTAACGAGCTTTATGGATGACATAAAAACAGACATATTGATAAATTAAATGTAGAGGTAGGTGGAAGGGACGAGACAGGAAGAAGGCAAGTAATCCCCCCACCCACCTGTTCACAGGAGACACATTTTCAAGATCAACATCTCGAAGGTCAAAGTCGAGGCATAGTCGATGGGGCGCCTATTTCTGCAGAGTTTAAAGGAAACTAACACGAAGGAGATGACGGGGGCATCCCCTTCGAACCTGGCCTGTCTGTCGGGGTGCGCCAAGTCCCGAGCTCGCTACGCTCGCTCTTTCATTCTAAGTTTTCATTGCATTTGTACTTTACTTTTTCTCGAAAATTAGCCGTTTGCTAGCTGTGACATTTAGCAAAAGCATTCTACATGAAGCGGTTATACGTATAAAAAAAAATTAAGCTTCTCACGCGCGGTCCATAAAGTACAGTTGAATCAATATTTACGTTCCTAATCTAAAAAAAATACTACTTTATAATTTTTATTTAAAAAAAAATACGCGGCACCGGCAAAAAAAAAGTTGTAGAAGACTCTCTAGAATCATGCCGACTTGCTAAAAAGAATATGAGACTATTTTAGGCCTCGGCCTCACATTCTTTTTAGCGAGTCGGCACGTTTCTAAATCCAACCCGGGAATCAAATGAAATAAAAGTTACTTGTAAGTACCACAACCTATGTAGAGTATCAGTTAACATCAAGTCGAATTTATTGACATAAGGTCTTTAATAATGATGTTTGACTTACTGAGTTATTTATAACATAAAATGCTTGGGGCATTTTATGTGTTACTTTTCTGATAAAAATAAGGTTCCTTCAAATTTTCCATCATTTGAGATAATTTTCCACTCGATCGAACATAGACGAACCTAATGGCTTCGTTTAGCAATGTCTACATATCGACCTTTTTCAATTACGTAGGTACGTTTATAAAAAGTAGCTTTGTAACAAAGTTCTGAACATATCTAGGGGTAATAAGCGTCTATTTGATATTACATAGTTTCTAGTATTATATAGTTATTATAGACTGTGATTTTCGAGATAACTTTGTGTCTTATAATTCTTTGATACATGGAAAAGTCATTTCTTGACCGTGACTCACCACAAACAAGAATATTTACCATTCTAAACACAATAAATCAAACTCAAAACAAAAAGTTAAGCCGTCGACATATTCCACAGATTAAATATGGCGGACAACTTGGCGGGAAGTTTTGAAAAGTGGCAAAACATCAGTCCACTGTCAAAGTATTGCGCGGGAAACTGTCGTGCGGGGCGCATGACGTCATGCAGCGATGCCACGGTGATCGTGCATGTATAACCCATTTACTTTACGTTAAATATTTTAGTAGATTTTAAAGCTTCGTTAGTTTCATAATATAATGGAGGGGTGTGGGGCGACGTGGGATTATTATAAGCGATCTTACGGAGAGTGTTTTGAACACCATTTTCTAAACATGACCGCTGTGGTTATTCCAGAAGTTAGTTAATTAAACTGAGTGTCTTTTTCTAAAGTTTGGTGTTGCTCAGTGCTTAATTATGGGTCACATAAATAAACAACTCACTCAAGTCATACTAAAAATAAAGGCTTAGGTTGTTACTGCAAGAAGTCGTTTCTTATCCATCAAAAGTGGATATTTATTTTTAACATATAAATCTCAACACCTATAATGCCCATTTGAAATACGAAGGTTAATTTTCCATAGTACGAGTATCAGTTTATAATTTTAAATTTCAGGTTTGTAAAAATGCTCTCACCAACCTATCCCTTGAGAACCGATTTCCGAGCAAATTAAATTATATTATCAAATAAAATATAACTTCAACAACAATGATGCAACAAAACCCTCCCCTAAAATGCTAAAAATAAATAATAATTAAAACACATTTGTAACACAAATACTCATTCGCGTGTCACGACACATTGGGCATTAATGGCGGTAGGCATGACATACATTACATTAACTTCTGACAATCAACCCAGATTTGTTCATTGCTTTTAGTTTTTAGTTGGTTAAGCCCCTTTGCAGTTTAGGGTTGGGCTGGAAAAATATTCTAGTGGAGTTAAATTGATAGGCTAGGAATATACGTATGAAATAATTCGTTTATATCACCAGTTGAAAAGCAAGATGTAGAAAAAAACAATGAAGTGAAAATGCAACACGAAAGAAGAAAACGTGGGTTTATAATTGAAATGGTGAAAAAATTAAAGGCTTAGATTTAAGAAAAACCTTTCCACTGTGTAGAGTCAACCTATAATGTCTCCATTGCTGGGACACAGGCCTCTCTGTGAAAGGGAGTGGGTCGTAATCCACCACGTGAGCCCAGTGCGGGTTGGTAGATGTCACATGTCTTCGAATTTTTGATTTATTGACATGCCGGTTTCCTCACGATGTTTTCCTTCAAATTCAAATTCAAATTCAAAATATTTTATTTACAAGGGCACTTATGAAACGTCAGAAGCTAGGTGCACGGTTCCAATTGGTCGTTTCCTATGGAGAAGAGCCAGCAAGAAACTCCATGGTTACTCTTTTAAAAGTAAATGGTATTTACAATGTTTTCAAATTACAGAGTTAATAGGTATGAGAGGACAGTGTAGGCCTATCAACAAGTACCAGGTACTTAGCAAGATAGAAAATGGTTGACATATCTACAGTCTGTTAAGCCTACAACGTTCTCACATTCACAAAATCTAAAAGAAAAGAATCTATATAAAAGCAAAATCAAATAATAAAAATAAAAAGCTATTTAGACAAAATGACATGACACTTCACCGTTTTGAGAGCAGCGGTGATGAAATAATTTACACGAAGCAAAGCGCCTGCCTGGGTTCGAACCTACGACGTAAAACTCGTAAGTGGCGGCCGTTACCACTGGGCCACCACTACTATTACCATTAAGCAGGAAATCTGAATTTCTGGAAAAGCTAAACTTAGTCTAGGTTGCTAACAACGAGCATTAAGTAGATACGTCCCTTATTTTTTCTAAAGAAGGTTTATCAATCTTCATGATCATCAGCCTGGAGGGAAAAGACCTTCTAAATAACACGACCTCTAGGGCTTACATGGGGCCAGCACATAAAAAAAGAAAAAGGCTTCTCTGTAAATGTTCTCTCCCAAAACATGACATTCTAATTAACAAAACAGTAGTTTCTAAAAACATACCTGGCCCAAAAATAACTACCTACTCGTCTAGGCCAAATCCAATTATGACAACTATCTCACAAAATAAATACGTTCTATTTATATTTGATACCCGTTGAGAATAAAGTAATTAAAACTAACAAGATATACCCAGTGACCTACCTAGTATCTACTTGACGACTCTGAGCATTGCTCGGCTCTAGACTAGGTCTTTAAGATTTCGATAGACTTAAGACCTCTTAAGTCTAAGTCTCTTAAGTCTTTCGTCTCTTAAGACCTAGTTTAAATAACATAAAAAGGTCAAAAGGATAATCTGTCTATGTTATCTGTACGATTTATGCCTTAATTGCGTGTGTGTGGCGTGTGCGAAAACCGATGTGATTTTGGTACACACAGCTCCATTATGTGGTTATCCCAAAAAGTCATGTGCGTTCAAACCCATGATAGTTCCAAGTTAGCTTTTGTATTTTGTAAAAACATGTTTTTATAATTAATGTATTATTTTAGTGAATAGGGTTCACATTTACGAAAAGTTATTCAACGTCTAAATAGACCAGAGAGTTCAAGACCGCTTGCCATCCATAAGATTGGAGGTTCAGGTCCTGGGCACGAAATGTGCTTTTTGTCATGCATTATATATTTTTTAAATATAAAGTATTATTCTATTATGTTTTAGTAATATTTATAAAGAATTTAAAGATCAAGAAAAATAAATACTATAATATTTATTATTGAACAAAACTTTGATCTTATTTTACTACAAAGATATATATTTTACCATTTGATTTGATAATTTACAGTTATCATAATATACATGTTTTGCCAACTGACACAAACGGCCCCTAGACAAGTAACATCCTTTTAACGCAAACGATAAAATAGGAAGCGCTAGAAATATTTTATCATATCATCTCTGCAAATTTGACAGTCTGACAAGCAACATCGAAAGAGACAAGTTTTGAAGCTTTTGCAACTTGACTAGGAACTTTTTTTTTTTTTTGGGTGGGAAATTATCAAATAACTTCTCCCGCTCTGGGCGGAGCAGGAGGGCGTGTCAGACTCTTACTGACTAAAACCCACCCGTGTTCCTTCCGTTGCCTGTACGTTGCTAGGGGCCACGGCAAAGAGAATATAACCACTAGAGAGCGTATAGGCCGATTTCTTCGAAGAACACGACTCACTACCGCGGGCCGGGGGACGAGGAAGAATGCGCGGCTGTAATTGGTCCGTTCAAGGTCAAGTTGCATAGGTATGCGTATCATTAGGGTAGCAATACTTCATTAAGGGAAAATAGTCGATATCGATAAAATGGATTTTAACATTATGAAAAATACTCAATTAAAATCATAGAAATAACATTTAATCAAAATCAATCAATTACAAAAAAAAACATGTATCCTCTTATTATTGATTTTTAAAATGAATTAATTTGGTATAGGTTTTCCGAATTTGAAGCCTGTAAAAATTGAATGTTTCTTATAATCACAATTTCACTTTACGCAACATTATATCAATAAAAACAAAACTTACCAAAATAGGCACAAACATCGTTGGTATCGCTGAACTAAATAGACGGCGGCGTTGTTTTAAATATTCAAAACCATCAGGGGTAAAGTGCCTTGAACAAACAGCGCTGTATTTTGTTGGAAACTAATTTTTCCTATTAACCCTATCTATCCACTTTTCTTTTAGTTCCGGAATCTTTGGAAAACTAAAATGAAAACATCTATGTCAAACACACAAATGAAAAAAACTTTTTTACATCAAAGACCATCGCCCTCAAAAACGTGGAAAATAATTACTATCATATCTCTAAGTAGTCTGTGATTACTATACAAAACAACAAATAGAAAATTATCAAATTCACTATGACGTATGATTTTATGGCCGTCTTCCACGAAATTGTAGCGAATCCAAGTGAAAGTTGTACTAATTTGTTGTTATCTGTGGCTTTGTAATAATTGGGGTATAAAATCGCATGACCGCAATGGGAGCGATCTGTCCCAGCGGTGCCTGACGACGCGGCGGTCCTGGACCAATTGGTCGGTCGGGGACAGAGAGAACAAAAAATCCCGGAACATACATTAAAGAAATACCGAACAACTGAGAACCTCCTCCTTTTTTTGGAAGTCGGTTATAAGTAGATAAGTAGGTAGGTATTTTATTACAGTATGTGAAATGAATAAATTAAAATTGTATTAATTTTAATTTTAAATTTTCGATATCAACTTTCAATTGAATCAACTTGCTATTAAAGGTACCAGCTCTATTTTTTACGTTAAACATACAAAAGGAAAAAAAAGGATAGAAGCATTAGAATTGTCTAATACAAGAACGAGACTTTTCCAAAAGACATCAACGCGCGCCTCAACAGTGTGCTCGTTTACCCAGCGACCATTTTAAACAGACCCCTGCGGTGGCTCATATTCTGATTAAAGCAAAAATAATTTTTCGTACTGTTTACTTACCGATGAAAAGTTATGCCATCCTTTTTGTAACTTGAGGTATTGGAATGTTTCCCACACCACTTCACCGCGCATGAAGGCATTTTGATGCGTTATAATTGCATAAACAGTTAAAAAAGTTGTGATAATTTAGCGTGCACACAGGTCTAACACTTGGGCACAATTAAAATGGTTACTAGTACCGTGGCCTAACATAGGCGACAAAATACTAATAGTTTTCGAGCGTCGGGGCACTGTATCCGCAGTCAAGTGGTTATATAGTCTTTGGGCCACGGTATCCCTTTCGGACTTTCCCGCAACCCCGGCAGGCATTGGTCCTACCGGACCCCTTCACTTGCTGACATCTCTTTGAGGTGCGCGTGGAACATAACGCGCCGTCGACCTTGAAGTTAGTTTGCAGGATTACAATCATGAGCAGAAAGTGAATAAACATGTTATTAATAGGTAATCAATCAACGTCTCTTATTAACTTATGTAACCTACTTAGAATATTTCGCTATACCAAGTAAAATTGTGGGATTAAATGAGTCCGTTGTTTATTTTCTCTTGTATAATTGCATAGCACATGTATGAGCACTGTGACCATTTACTTTCTATAACACTACCATTTACTGGGTTCGTCTTTCATTGACTTGAATGTGCCCTGGCGGCTGTCATGCTCACTCAAATGTCTCGTTGGTGGTGGCGCGTGTGTTGGATCGTTAAGTTCCCTTCAAAATGGTTGAGCTAAACGGTGCTGATTCAAGCGTCATGTTCGTGAACGGGCGCCGTCAGTAGGGACTGGTCATCTCTTATCTGCCACGGCTTATTTTTTTTTATTTTTTTTTTTTAATCTTTTTATTACGGACGCTTTTTGCGTGCACGTCTTTCTACATTGTTCTCACATGTATAATTTCAACATGAATGATGTAACAAATATTTTATAACAATGTTATGATTTGAGTGTCCGTGGAGTTTCTTGCCCGTTCTTCTCCATAGGAACCTACGCTTTGGAATGGGCAACTAGCTTCATATTTCTGACTGACTGACCCCTTGACAATTCAAAAGTGCCTGTAAATGGTTTAATTGAAATAAATGCTTTGAGTTTGAGTTTAAGTTCTCATACTTAATTAACAAAACCGCATAAAACTATGAGATTACTATATTTAGTTTTCAAAATGTTTTCACTACGGATACAATTTTACTGTTCTATCATAATAATATTTAACCGGGATCGCGAAGTGTGAAGTGATGAAATATATTAAATTTTGTAGCGAAGAGGATGACCTCTGCTTTCTATTATTTGTTGGAGTCTGTTTCTCATTTGAGTAACCATCGCCCAACCTGCATTACTACCTTGCATCAACTCCCAACTCCTCGACAATTCATTGTGCAAGATAATCTGATCTTGATCTGTCTAGTGAGCCATTCCATCACTATACGTGAACGATGGACCGAAAATTTTTCTTGAACAAAATAAATCTGTCCTGGGTAAGCAACTCGCACTGTTCGCACCATAACATCTTGCAAAATTTGCAGATAGGTTTGACCGTTCACGTGCCCACTTGCTTCTACTAATTCTCCCGGGCCCTTGGATGACAACCACCCCCAATACTCTGAAAATAACAACAAACGTAAAATTTTGTTTTAGACATTTGTCACCAAACGATTGTCATGACGTTCAAAATAGAATAAAATATATAATACAGTTTATAATAATACTGAATTATATAAAGATAATAAATATAATTTAATATACTTACTGTATTAAAATTATAATAAATAAATAGTTATATATGCAGTGATATACGTTTATATTTGTTAAATACAATATTAGGTAATTAAATGGGGTGGAATAAATGTACATATTAATTTACTTATTAAAGGGTAACTCCCCCACTCCACTGACTTCTACTCCTTCTCCTTCACTGTGCCGCGTGCACAGTGAAGGAGTAGGAGTAGAAGTCAGTGCGGTTGTGGAATTAATTTCCGGCCGACATTAGGGACTGCCAAACTGTTGCAGTATTTAAAAGAAGAGTGAAAGAACACTATCTTTCCACTTCGTCATATTTCGTATTTTATTTATTTTAGAAGTGTGTATGATTGTATGTATGTATGTAAGGTATAGGTAAGTATATTCTCATATTATTTGTTTTATTTTATTAAGTGAATTGTTTTGATTTTATGTATTTTACTTTCTCTCTATTCTTACACACGGTGTCTGTACATCTCTTTTTACCCTCTGTCCTATCGCAGGTATGCTGGAAGAGATTTCTTTAGAAATAAGCATCACCTTTGTACGTATTTTTCTGTCCTTTTCTTCTTGTCTGTTTATATATGTGTGTACATAAATAAAAAACTTACCTAATGTTATTCTACCTCTGGCTTTGTTAGGTTAGGTTGAGGTTAGTATCGTTCATTAGGTTTCCTCCACAATATTTTTCGACCGTCACAGTCTGACCTGAAGGTTTCTTCGTCATTGATGATATCGATGTTGTTTTCCCAGTCAAACTACGTCATGTATTTCTGGGTAAATCGCACTCGTTCTCTTTGATATTCTTCCGTTAGACATACTTTCTTTGCAGGTCGATAACTGCGAATGTTCGCTGCATGTAAATGTATTCGAACCGTGGACAGAGATATTCCAACTGCAACTGCAACGAGTGGATGTGAACGGCGATGTAGTGTGAATCTTAACAATATTTATTTAATATCCCGATGACATTCAGATTGGTCCGTGTAGATACCAGTAATCCTAATCCTTCCAGTCCCCAATATTATGTTCAGCAATATGTTAATTTTTCTTTCACCACTGTACATAGGTTAAAGTTAAGCGATAAGAAAACGGTGTTTTTTTTTTAAGTAGCGTTTCTTGTTTTTGATAGAAAAAAGACTTACCATTTATCAATGTGTAGAGTACGAATAATTTGATGTAAAAAAAAAAAACTGGAAAAGGAATTTTTCACAACGAAATGCAAAAAAATCTGTTTTAAGGTAGAGATTTTTCGATATGTTTAAAAATTTCGTATAACTCTAAATCCGTAAAATATTGCTGAACATATATTGTTTTTTTTTAAAGGTTTTGACCCAAGCTATCACCCCTGCAATATGTCGTACTATTTACTGGACACCCTCTATATCCGACATTCTCTATTTTGCATACAAAAATGCCCCCATTCGCCGCGATTTATTTGTAACAGATACAATTTTTGTATGTTATAGAAAAGGTGACTGTTTTTAATCAACTACGAGAGCCATATAACATGTGATGGCTCTATGGTAAAGGTTTTGCTTCTCATGCACAACATTGTGGGTTAAAATCCGGGAAAGTAGGTACCAACAATGTGACATCGGTGACAAATGACAAATATTAATGACAAGAAGTGAAAATCTATTGATAACATTATTGCAAGTTTGAGAGGCCCAAAATTACGAGGATCCCAAGTTATTGTGCTATTATCGCTTCATATAATTTTCGTATCTTTTGTGGTAGCCATTACGACCTCGCCATTATATGCGAACAAGGCAATTCTCTTCGATTTTTCTCGATGAATGAGATGGCTCTTCACGTCATTTGCAGGCGTGACGTCAATGTTTGTCAACCCGGGAAAGGTTGGCTGGGTATTTTTGACCCGAGGGTATTTTTATTTGCTTAGCAACGTTACTTTTGTCATAAAAGTTTTGTGCTGTTACAATGTGAGTATCGTGAGGACATTGTTTTGCAATTTGGAAGCCAAACAATTGGAAGCTAAACTACTTACTCGTTAATCCTTTTTGAACTATTAGTTGCAAAGGAGATGGGAAATGGTGGGCCCAAGTGTAATAAGGTGAGATATGATCTAAAAAATTGTCATATTATTTATCTTAGAATATAAAAAATCAGCGCAATTCTCCATCTAGAAGCTGAGAAATAAGAGAAAGATAGTTTCCGTGAGATTATCGATTAATTGAGTAATCGATTACACAATTACAAAAAGAAAACTTTCGCACCAGGTAATTAACTCAAAGTAATTAAATGCAATAAATTTATTTACAATTATAGTGCATTTAATTACAGTCATAATATGACTGTAAATAAAATATTAATTAATTACTGAAAAAGCAATATTATAATTATCAATTTCATAACGATTAAAATCAGTCTTATATTTTTAGTCTATGTCACTGGCATGAAAGCTGACTGACATTGACACTAGACAGTTGCCGACTGCTTCTTGGTTGCTCACTCGTTTCATGTTTTCCGATGCGTTTTGTGTGCTTTCCCGATTATTCTTCATTTTCAACAACCACTGCATTGTTTTTTACGGATTCTGACCCTGCTTACCTTGTCCCTTGCTTTTACACTGGACACCGAAGATCACTCACACATTTGACTTCGAATTGTTATTTTGCATTTTACCGCCGCCTAAATTTGGATTGGGTATTGTTGAAACTATGCATCCCGAGGGCCTGATAAGTTTAAATCTATTCTATCACACCCTTTTCATCTCGTTACATTCAGGGCCAAGATTGTATGTAATCGTTTCCGTCTCCTTTACACACTTTCCAAGCACAACCTATCGGACTTAATTTGGTAGATTCATACCATTGAAAGACTAAACATACCCCTTGTACCTACCACGGTAAAGCTTCTCTCTCAGGCTATTAATGATTGTGCCCTCCAATGGTGTCAATGATGCAACTAAGTATGCTCCACGAAGCACGAAATACTCTCAATGAACTTGACCGCGGTAGTTTTACCTGATTAAACTAGCCAATTATATATAATGCACTATTTACCTATTATGCATTGCGTCCCTGTCATCCCGCGCAATTGGCTCAGTGCAAACCTCAATGACATTAGGCATTTCATTTCATAGAAATGTAAACCAGACACGTTCGGACGAGCAGAATGATCATATAAACATATGGCACGATATATCGCCAAACCGGCTCCACATTATGGCTAAACGGCCATTTGTACAGCGGGCGAAGGGTTAGGTCGAATAAATGACATTAGGACTAGATTTCGGAATAAATATTCGGGTGAAAGGTACATAATGTTTGGTCCATGACCTCATAAAGTCTGTAAAGTTATCTGATTGTACAAATATACTTTTAATAAAAAAATATTTGAGAGTAACCAACCTTTTTTGCAGTATCATTTTACTCTTAGCTCGAATTTCTGTTCATTTTCCTAACATTTGTTATCTAACTTCCATTATCGTGGTTACTTTAATAAATTTTTGGTGCGACAAACTTACTGGCCTCTTCAAAGTTATCAAATATCACAACAGCAACTTATTTTTTTAAGAAACGCCTACCCTTTGACCCCTTAAAAAACTTTGAATAATAAATATTTAAGTGAACAAATGAATGACGAAGAATTTTCACGTAGATTAGAAGTAATTTATTATTTTAAAACGTGACATCTTTTCGTCTAGGACCCTTCAAGACACTTTATCAACGTATTATTTAGGATTTAAAGATTATTCAAGCTTAGAAGTTTCTTAAAACTATTTTAGTTTTACCTTTTGAAAGCAATGGGATTAGTTCGTGAGAGTAATGACCGTGACAAAAGCTTTATTGGGTATCTTAGTACACTGCAAAACAATGATAACTGAAAATTGTTTGAAGTCGAACACATTAAATCTGGAAACTGAACTTTTATCGTCTATACATAATTTAGGAAATGTACAGTTATTTATCGGCAACTATACCCTTTAAAGTGGAACAGAGCAATGCTGTTTAGCGGGAATTGGTGTGCTGACAGAGTTCTGCTGGGCAAAAAGCTTCAAATAACAACTTATTTTTTATTTATTTATTGACATGGCACTTCAACGACTCACTAAAACATACACAAACAAAAATGATATACATTTTTAGGTATTGTGAATTCATCACATATACAGAAGTGCACGAACTAGCAGAGACTTAATGATAAGATATCGTTAGTTGAATTTGTTACAAGTTACAAAATAAAGCGAAAACGAGCTATATTCACAAATACGATGGAAAGTAAGAGAATTTGCAACTATTACAAAATTAAAGCCACTTTAGAAACCTTTCTTCTAAAGGTTATGTTTAAGACTTAAAAATTTCAAGGATTGAAATTTAGGCTACAAGAATTTAAGACCAGGTTTCCAGCTTTAAGAGTATTTACATAATAATCAAAAGTTTACACAGAATACAAGCGTCGGTATTCCTTACTTAATCTAAATGGAGATGAAAGATAAATTTTCTCGTTCGTCCGCTGGTTCTGCTAATCTTGGTATCGTAATAGCTAAGGTTATTTTAGTAAAATTAATGCTGTATTAATAATCTTTGACCTTTAATTTTTCTTCTTCTTCTTCTTTTTGTGTAGTTAGTGAGTAGCCTGGTGTCAGAGTTTTAAAGCCGCCCATGGGCCTCTGACTTGGCTTCACATGCCGTCGAGAAATATCTCTCAGGCTTGCCAGTTTCCTCACGATGTTTTCCTTCACCGTTTTTGAAGCAAGTGGTAATTATACAATACGCATGAATCCAAAAAGTCAGAAGTGCGTTCCGTGGGTTCGAACTTAAGACCTATGAGTTAATTTTTTCTTGTAATATTACCGCTCTACCCAGAGCGGGAGAAGTTATTCGACAATTTCCCATCCAAAAAAAAAGGACAGTGTAGGCCTACCAACGAGTACCAGGTACTAGCAAGATAGAAAAGAATCGACAAATCTACAATATTCTGTTAAGCCTACAACGTTCTCACATTCACAAAATCTAAAAGAAAAGAATCTATATAAAAGATAAATCAAACTCAAAACTCAAACTCAAACTCAAAGCATTTATTTCAATTAAACCATTTACAGGCACTTTTGAATTGTCAAGGGGTCAGTCAGTCAGAAATATGAAGCTAGTTGCCCATTCCAAAGCGTAGGTTCCTATGGAGAAGAACGGGCAAGAAACTCCACGGACACTCTTTTAAATCATGATGTTGTTACAAAATATTGGTTACATCATTCATGTTGAAATTATACATGTGAGACCAATGTAGAAAGACGTGCACGTAAAAAACGTCCGTTATAAAAAGATAAAAACAATTCAAAAATTAAAATAAGCCGTGGCAGATAAGAGATGACCAGTCCCTACTGACGGCGCCCGTTCA
The DNA here is from genome assembly GCA_949128155.2 of Xanthia icteritia. Lineage (NCBI taxonomy): Eukaryota > Metazoa > Arthropoda > Insecta > Lepidoptera > Noctuidae > Xanthia > Xanthia icteritia. The sequence continues at coordinate 3,448,315 of OX421942.2, read as the reverse complement.
CGAACATGACGCATGGATCATGAAATAAAAATAAAGATCTATTTAAACCAAATCACATGATTGCCACTACAGCTGTAACAAATCTAATTTAACAAAAAACATAGAATATCGTAGGTATATAATATCAAATAATGAAAAGATTAAAATTTGTAAAATAAAAAAAGGTAAAATAAAATAATCATCTTAATTTGGGAGCAGTTAATAGACATTAACATAGTTATGCCGTTAATGAGGTAACAGGAAAGCCACATGTGCAGAAGGAATTATTGCCAAACTTCCTTGTCTTCAACGTAGTCTTTAATCTTATAATATGCTTTTTTGTTAAGGACACGTTTAATGTAGGTTTTGAACTTTCCATCGCTAAGTTCTGTAACCGACTTTGGCAACTTGTTATAAAAGCGGATACTGTTTATAAGAAATGACTTACTTGTTTTAGTTAATCTAAATTTGGGTATCACAATTTCATGTTTACTACGTGTATTTATATTATAGAAATAGCTTCTTATTTTGAAAAGTTCAAAGTTTTTGCGAACATACAAAATACTTTCTAAGATATGAAGAGAAGGCTGAGTTAGTATATCAATTTCTTTGAATTTATTTCTAAGGGACTCACGAGGACCCCATTTTATAGATCGCGTGAATTAACTTCTGTTGCAAAATGAAAATTGAATCTACGTCAGCTGCCGACCCCCACAACAGAACGCCATAAGACATAATACTGTGGAAATAAGCAAAGTATACTAACCTAGCTGTGGCTATATCAGTCAACTGCCTTATTTTTCTTACTGCATATGCAGCTGAACTTAATCCACCTGAAAGAGCGTGGGCGTCCCATTGCAATCTCGATTCTAAAGTAATTCCTAGAAATACAGTTTCCATAATAGCATCTAGTTTCTTCCCATCAAGTTTTAAATTTAGAACTGCTTGAGGTACATTTGCTAGTGAGAACTTAAGACATTTAGTTTTGTTCGCATTAAGTAAAAGATTATTAGCTGTGAACCATTTTGAAAGAACTGTCAGACTATCGTCGACATGTAAGACATCCGTATCTTTTCTATGTATTTTTAAAATAAGAGAAATGTCATCAGCGAATAGAATTATATCCGATAAGTTAGCCATCATGTAAGGAAGGTCATTAATATAAACTAGAAATAGGAAAGGGCCAACAATTGAACCTTGAGGCACGCCCATCTTAACTATTCTATGTCCTAACCCAGGTCATGGTCTACTCATGCGCCAAATTTCATACAAATCCGTTCAGCCATTTTAGTGTCAAGTGTTACAAACAAACAAATTCACTTTCGCATTTATAATATCAAAGTAAGGATTATCTAGGACACAACTGACTTCTGGTAGGGGCATGAATCGGTATGTAACTTGGACTAAAAGGCATCCGATGATCAACATGCAGAAGCAAGGGCAGTTCACTATCGTTCCTTTGCCGTCCAAGAAGAGGCCTGTTCAGTGGGACAGTCAAAGTCTGAAATTATTTCTTAACAGTTCCATTTTACCACAAATAAAACATTTTCTACTGCCAAAGAATTCTTAGTAGAATCGGATTTTCGACACAAACAGTAGAATTTCTATTGTATGTGCGATTGTCGGGAACCGCTACACTATGCGCTTCGGTTTAGAATCGTATTATTTCGGGATCGAGTGAAATGTCACACGAACAACGAGTTGTGGTGGAAATGCTTCTGGTGGGATTATGGTGATAATACGTAGCGGGAAAATGTAAGAGTTACGGAAATATAACAGATTTGGAAAGTGCTGAACAAAGAAAAGGTTACAATCAATAGAGCAGCATAATTTTTATAATCACACATATATAATAAAATTATTAATTATATGTAGTAATGTGTATTTCTATGCTTTCTATTTTAAACTGACCAAGTAAAAAAGATAGACAAAGCATAGGAATTGTCTACCTCGTTGGTCTAGTGGCAGCAAGCGCTACTGCTGAGTATGAGGTCCAGGTGTCGATTCAAGGGTCGAACAAAATGTTATCGGGTTTTTCCACCTGAAAGTTTTCAGTAGCAGCCCGGAGTCTGGATTTGTGCACGGTTGATGGCAATAGGCCCGCCCCCTATTACATGGGACTCAAACATAACTGGCGAAATGTGGGTTTACTATAGGTACATCACGGCCCTTCAGGAAAGGCAGGCGTTATGTTAAAAATAATAAATAAACATTATTCCACTAAGAGCTGATTTTTTCAACGTCAGATATTTTTTTATCCGTGGTATAAAATTAACGTTTGGCAGTTTCTGTATGGAAGAGCTGTCAATAATTCAAAATTATTCCTTGGATAGAGATATCTGGCGTTGGAAAAATCAGCAATAAGTCGACGGTAGTCTTTTCGGCGCTTTGCCCATTGACAGCGATGCGGATCTTTTATTTGGGGAACTTGTTCAGACCACGGTCTACTACCAAGTAGACCACGGTCTGAACAACGTTTTTTCTAGCAAAACTGTGATTTAAATGTCACCGTGTATAGCATATTTATTTTGTGTTAGTTTGTATATTGTATGTAGGATTCTTTAAATTTCCACAAAATGAAAATTGATAGCCTGCCTATTTATGACATAATAACATCAAGCCTAATGAATGGTAGGTAGAGGTTGTATCTGAAATAAGGTAAATCAACAAATTAGAAACACAGGCTGTATAACAGCATAGCTCGCCGTCCGATAAGGACCAGGCCTGGGTCGACGGCGCGTTGTGTTCCACGCGCGCCTCAAAGAGATGTCAGCAAGTGAAGGGGTCCGATAGGACCGATGCCTGCCGGGGTTGCGGGAAAGTCCGAAAGGGATACCGTGGCCCCTGGCAACGTACAGGCAACGGAAGGAACACGGGTGGGTTTTAGTCAGTAAGAGTCTGACACGCCCTCCCGCTCCACCCAGAGCGGGAGAAGTTATTTGAGAATTTCCCACCCAAAAAAAAAGGCAGTATAACAAGTCGTTAATAGTTTTCTTTTTTACTAGAGAAGCCTTACACAATCCAACCTGAATTCTCTGATCTTATTCACATGTAAAGTAATACCTATTATATGAATATCTTCATTTTGCATAAAATATGGTACATTTGCATGATCGACTAGTAACAGACTTGAATAGGATTAGGACTCAAGATTGTGTCTCATCGGTGTTTGTAGGCAAATAAGGAATTCAGAATCAAAGATTATACCTATAAAATAAAAAGGTTTTGTCAAGTCGATAAAGCTTATTACTAAGACCGTAGCCTTACAAGAATATTAGAACAGGAAGTGGTTTACGTTCTTTTTATGAATATCTTTTATTGTCTCGTGAAAAATTGGCTAACACTTAAACACGTTTGTGTCGATGAAGTATAATACTGAAGCGAGTGCTGCCATTACGTATTTATGTACGTTTTGTTACTTTTTTGTATGTAAATTGCAAATATATTTTGAGAATACATAAGTCAGTCAGTTTTTGTTTTTGTTTTGCTACGCCACTTAAACAATTGGCGTAGCGGTTCGTAGCAGTTCGTAGCAAAAGCGTAGGCAATTCAGAATATTATTGTAGCTAATAATACTCATCAGAGTTTTCGATGAGCTACGTTTTGTTTGACGAAACCGGTCTCTCTTAAGTTGCCATTCGAAAGACAGACTAACAGTAGTTTAAATAAAGACAAATAAATACTCGTAAGTCAGTCATTTCTGAAAACCTTTTCTTACATGAATTTTAGAGTCAAAGGTCAACAAAGGTTTTACGCAAGTAACACTTATTTAACTTTATGCCTGGAGGCTTTTATTAAGGTATTAAGTTCTGTTTACGTTTTTAGGGTTCCGTACCCAAATTATGACCAACTGAACCCTACCACTAAGCCTCCGTCTGTCTGTCTATCAGCGGGCTGTATATCATGAACCGTAATAAAACAGTTGAAATTTTCACAGGTTGTGTAGTGTTGTTATTTTTGCTCGATCTTAAGGCGCGGTAATAAGCAAATCTTTAGGTATGGAAGGAGGTGAAGTGACAGTAGTGCATCGCGGTATGCAAATGCGGTTGAAAATGGCGATGCATTTGATTTTGGTTGAATCTCGTGTCCGTCAATAAAATGAAAGATATTTCGCAGTTATGAGTTAATTAAAAAAAAAACAATAAGTTAAAACATTTTTACATATTTCTTTAGTTGACTAATTTTCGTTTTTAATAGTTACAAAAAAAAAATATATATAATTATATATATAAATATTATATATTTTCGTATAGTTATTTTTTTATAACCTTTTTGGGTTTGTAATATGTGGCATTACGGCTAAAAGTGTGACGAAAATGTGGACGTTTTACGCCATCTCTGCTTGAGTAGCGCCTTAATACGGTACGGTACCCTTCGTGTACAAGTCCAACTCGCTCTTGGCCGGTTTCAGTTTTTATTTTCTACTAGAGTATAGTTTTCATTCTTTTGTTGGTAAGTATATTGGCGTGTGTTAGCTGACATTATGGCAAATAATTTAATTTAATGTTTTTGTTTGGTGATTCGTAATGTTGATTACTTACTTTGCATACGATTGTATTTTTCCCAGCTAAAGCACTAGGAAGTGGTGAAGGGTGGGCGTTATGGGGGACTGTCTTATGTCATTTTGACGTACGAATAGTGCTGATTCTCAGCCTAGTTTGAATAAATGTCTTTTTTTTGTGTTCCTTTTTGGTTGCATTTTTGAAGTTTTCGAAGTGAAAACTTCTTTAGCGGCGTTGTGCACTTTTTTTGTGATGGTTAAAAAATGTTAAACTCGCGTCAGGACACGTGACCTGATCGAAAATTCGTAAGACGGAGGGAGAGTAGTACCAAAATATCAAAAATACACAACGTTAATATTCAAGTTTTCACTCCTGGAGTAAACCCGTTGTTTTTTTTATGTGATGATACTTTAATCGTCTAGCGCCAATCCATGATAAATGGGTGAGATACATTTAAATCGACATCTTGAGTTAATTTTTACATTCTATGTGCCAACAATATTTTATTATATCTCAAAGTCCGTTTTATCGCAAAGCAAGTCATTTCTGGATTTTCAAGTCAGCAGTTCTATTTCAGAAAGTAATTGGAGCATGCCGTTCATTATACAGATCAAACTTAAATCAATACGAAGAAGTAAATTATGGTTTTCTCACAAAAGGTACAATTTACTTCTGTCAAAGATCAGAAGTAAATTGTTACTTGATAAAAGAAAATGAAATATAATTATTTTACGACGAGTTATTAATTTCGTGCTCGATCTTCCTTTGTAATTAAATAGTAATTTTAGGGAGATAAAGAATCTCCCTAAAATTAATATTATTCACAAGGAGGAGAATTAAAATATTTGTAAAAGATGTTATTGAGGTTAGTTTTCAGCATCAATTTTCGAATCTTGTGACACTACTGCAAAAATTAAAGTAGCTATGATTCTGTGTTCTTCAAAGAAGACGCAAAGTAACTGTAATACATTTACAACTCACTGATGACGTTACAGAATCTTACTCCGAAGATAAAAATGAGAATTGGTGACAGATAACAAAAAATAGGTGTGGCGCAGTGACGGCAGTGCAGGCCGCTCATTCGTCAACGCTCACAGCGTCCCGGCACTCGTTCGTCAACGCTGCCAATATGCGCTTTTATAGGCCGGGGCTTATGTAGCGTGACGGCGCGAGCATGTCGAATCGCGAATCCATAAGTTTATCCCCTACCAAAAATAGCTCAACGCGCCTAAAGATTTAACTTCAAAAAACAACTAGATTTTTCCCAGGATGCCCATAATTCGTAGTTGCTATGGTTTGTACGGATCAATTTAGGGGATTACTCCGGAATGTGTAAGTACCAACATAAATAGCACTGAGTCGTCCAACAAAGCGATCATTCTTCTTTTGTTTCCCAAAAAACTAGGAAGACAATGGCAAACTGGACACTGGCATGAGACAAAAGGAAAAAGAATAAAATACTATTTCACAATCTATACTCGTTATAAATTATAGTCGCTTTTCGTTTCTGTCTGTGTAACCGCATCATTTAGAGAATTTCTTCCAGAAGGTTTATTTATGTATTATGATTAATTTTATGTAAAGTTGTTATGTGTAATATTTTTGCATAAAATAAGGCGGTGATATGTATACGACATCTAAAACAGCCGACCCCCGACTACCCAAGATACGAGCATGACTCAGTTTGGGAGTCGTAGTCTTAAATTAAAATGCAACTGTACATTCATCACACTAAAAAAAAAAAAAAAACGTAAAAAAAATTAAAGTTGAATAAGGGCGGCAAAAAAAAAAACGATATTTTGTGAAGTTGGAAAAACCGTGCGAAGCAGGGATGGGTCGCAAGTTGAAAAATATGTAATTGAATTTACGTGAAAATTACTAATAGAGGAAATTACTACATTCCAGCCTATGTAAGCTATTAAAGTAATTAACTTTTATTAGTGACAAAAATAATTACTTAGGTTTTTTGTGTTTTGTTTTTATTCAATAGATTTTCAGAAAACCCATTGAAGAAGGCTTACTGGTTGATTGGCACGAATTTACTATTTATGGACATATTTATATATTGTGGATCTTCTGTATTTTTTGTCAGGGACATTAATTGTTTTAAAAGCAAGTTGACACACTTTGCCGTGTAACAGCCATTTCATACAACTGTCAAAGACTGTCATAGACTGGAAGTTGTGATTTAAATATACGGACAATAATTTAAGTTGAGTTGAGTTGAGCTCCTCGTTTATTTTTTATATATTATATTTTTTGCTTCTGTATACTTATCCATAATATTTATATAGGTATTTTATTGTTAGATGTAGCTTGTGATTACCGCAATTTTTTTTATTTCCGAAGCTATTTTGACCGGTATTATTTTATCCTTATCCAATAAAATAAGTTATATAAAAAATATAAAAAAGTTGGTAGTAAAATTTCTTTACAATTAATTTCCCTGATTCTACGTTCGAACGTATAGGAAATCAGGGTACGGACGTGAATTAAAAACAGAAACTGAATTTAAATAATGTTCTTTATATTTTACTTCGTTACACAGGGAAGGTTTTATGTCTGTCTCCTAGCACAGCGAATATAAAAAGCAACCGAAACTTTCAAACGCTGTATTTCTCATCGTCAAACGGCTTAATGTTTCGTTTCACATTCAAATTCTCCATTATGAAAAATTTACAAAATAATACAGTCAGTGAGAATTATATTAAACACTTGCTTTATTGGCGCAGTAAGTAACAAAGTGTAACTGGGCCCATAACCTATAGGAAATTAGGTTGCGGACGTGAATTAAAAACAGAAACTATGAATTTAAATAATGTTCTTTATATTTTACTTTAACGTTACTCAGGGAAGGTTTTATGTCTGTCTCCTAGCACAGCGAATTTAAAAAGGGACGAACTGACAGGAGTTGTTAGTTTTATACGAATCCTTCAGTGACAGTGTTGCCATTATTAAAAGTAAGAATCTATTAATTTTTGCACATTTCAATCGACTAAATACCAACAGAACCCGTACAAGACTACAATAACGGGTGTACTTTGTCCAAAATCATACAACACCCATATGGAGAGGATCATTTGGCCTTCTGCTTATCCCTATAAAATATAAAGAATGAATGTTGCAGAATAAACAGAAGCGTTATCGAGGCTAAGTATCGTACCTAAAGAAAAGCCATTAAAAATAGCTCAATAGTTTTTAAACGACTTGCATAAGTAAGCAGGATTTTGAGAATGAAGATCGTTCTTGAATAAAAGTAGGAGAGCAATTAACTGAATTTTGCATTGATTTTGACTTTACCGATAACACTTTGCCTGACCTAATCGGATCCTAGGACCAAGAAAATGGTCAGTGTCTTTGGTTTTGTATTTTCGTTTTTGCCACCGACTTCCGAAATTAAAGTTATTTTGCACTTTTAAGTGTTTTTTTTGTTTAAGACGGTAAATTTTTTTTTGAAGAAATTTTTTTACTTGACCCTATACACATAGACTAAGTGAGAAAAATACCTATTATTGAAGCTAACTCAAAAGCTACCCAAGCAAAGGTAATAAAATTTATATGGGACCACGTCTGAAGCAATAATATCATCATAATCATTTCATAATTAGTGGAGTAATCGCGTAACAAAAAAGAAACATACAGTCGAAAATAGAACCTCCTCCTTTTTAAAGTTGGTTAAAAATTCACACATCTTGTAAGTGGTCAAACGGAATTTGTATTTTTCTAATTAAAAAAGCTTTTCGAAGTCGCTTTATAGCAACTTTTGAGGTACCTGAGAAGACGTAATTATAAGTTAAAGAAGTTTCGCCTAATTACTGTATACATTTATAGACCATAACCGTAGAATAGATGCAAGCTGTGATAATTTTCCCAAAATTGTTTAATTTTAATGATAATTTAACGTGTACCTACCTAATTCCTAAAACCATACCCTTATCAAATCCCTAATACCTAAAACCATCTCTCTGGCTGGCTGAATGTATCTAGATAATTCAAAATAATGTAAATTTTCAAAAATCAACAGATTTTACAATATAACATATCAAAATGAGAGTTTAGCTATCTCATTTTTATTAAGTAGGTATCCAAAACCATTTTTTTTTAATACAACATTTTTTTTTATACAACTTACTATTTATTAAATTAAAATTGTCACTAACTGTACAAATAAAATACAAAAATAAAAGGACACTTAGGCATCGAAGAACTGGTCCGCATCGCAGTCATCCAGAAACACGCCCAGAAGACTGGCAGCATTGCCACGTAGAACGGCAATGCTAATTTTTTGGCCAAAAAGCAAATAATAATATCAAATTGCATTTTGTATTCCCCTTTTTTGTTCCTGAATAATGCCGCTAGAGCAATCATTATGTTTTCATTAAATCAAGGTCTGCTGTAGACACGTCCCTGTTATTTTCAATTTTTTTAGCAAATTATTGGTAATGAAAATATGACCTTCCAAAAATTACAAAAATGCCCCTTTTTTACCGCCGTGATTAGAGGACTACTAGACAAATTCGAAAAGTTTTTAAAATAAAAGAAAATGATAGGAATCTAGACATACGACTACTCTTTCTTATAATTTTAATGTAAACGATCATTGAATCGGCTCAGTTTTAGAGGAGAAAAAAGGGGAATACGAAACGTCGATCTCGTCAATTTTTTTGTGATATAATCAGTCTGAGCTGCAGCTGTGCCTATCGCACTCTACGGAGGCAGACTTGAGGTAAGACAACGGCAATAGTTTTTACAAATACCTATTTTTCAAATTCCTCGCAGGCCCTGTTCCCTCTTAAGGACTGCTATTGAATATCTCACGAGCCCCGACGATCTACGTCATTATTAAAGAATACAATCATATAGATTTAGTTACTTGACCACGAATTCTACGAATGGCCTATTGAGTTGTTGTTCAGTTATTCTGGAATATTTCTAGCCAATGTACTCGTGTAACGAATTTGGCTAATAGAAATACTTTTAGAAATGTGTGTAGGTATGCTGTCCACAGTTCCACACCCCATTTGTGTGTCCTTGTAAATTTTGGAGCGAGTCATAAGTGCAAGGCGTGCATGAAATATTACATTCATGATTGAAATCTATGCGTATCAAGCCAAGTTCAAGCCAAGAAAAAGGAAATGGCGACGCAGCAGCCGTGTGTTATATTACATAAACCATTTGAAGCCACTTTTGACCCCTTAATAACTCAAAATCTATTTAACATAAACACATGAAATTTGGTTTATTTATTAAAACCCCTAGAACCCCAAAGCAAACTTCATAAATACAGCTCAAACGAATTCTAACAATTCTTGGTCATTTATGATACATATGAGTGGGAATCTGTGACCTATTTATACTGCGAATTATTGTTACAACGCAATGAACTATTCACGATTTTGTTTCCACGAAGTGTAGTTAAATTCTAATTTTATCCGTATCTTCAGTTACCAAAACAATTTATAGTTTTGTTTTGTTAAAGCTAATCGCATCCAAAATATTTTAGCTAAATTAAAAGCACTAAAATTAACTATCTCTTGACAGTTAATGTTCGCACAGTTTATAGCAAAATTCCACGCTAACTGCTATAACTTAAAAAGGTCTTAATTATCAGCAATATACTTACAACGATTCCCATTAATGTAGCCACAAACTTTATGAAAAAAAGCCGTTTTTAGCACGTTTTTTTTTTTAACCGTCTTCAGGAAAGGACATCCATCACAAATTATGGACATCTGCAAAACCATAGGATTTGTTTACCTATGGTATGTTAACTTATTTTAGTACATAGTTGGTACACATTTTTACTATGAAGGTTAACACACGTGACCAGAGGGCTGGCCTATTTTTAGGCCAAAGGATCAGCATTGCCATCCAACGTGGCACTGCTGCCAGCTTTCGCACTTTGCCATTGACAGCGATGCGGACGAAATTTTTGGTGCCTGGGCCTTTGTTATAAATATGGTATTACAAAGAAAGTATTTTTTAAGCCGCACTATCATGAAATAGGTTTTTTCTCAAAGTTGCAATATTGTTATTTCACGCTTAAATCGCTTTTGAATTTTGCGTTAGTCATTACCTGTGCAGCCTTTTCCTAAGTATGTATGATGGGGTCGGCTTCCAGCCTAACTGGATACTTTAGGATTTTACATGGGGCGACTGCCTATCTATTTACTCCACAACCCAGTTACTGGGTAACACGATACCCCTTGGTACGACTGGTTGTCAGATTTTCGGGCTTCTGACTACCCATAACGACTGACAAAGATCTACAAATAACAGCCAAGACCAACGGTTTAACGTGTTTTCCGAGGCACGGAGGGGTCTCGATATGTAAAAGATGGTCACCCATCCAGGAACCAACCTCAGGTAGCGTACCTTAACCTTCAATCGTTCGAATTAAATTCGTCCCTGAATTTTGGGTAAGTGGAAGGTATATATACTCGTGGCTGGGCCTATGTACTGCTCACCACTGCAAAGCTACAAGGAGATTGGAATTGAAGATCATAGATTAGAGGTCGGTTAGTACCGGGCTTGATTAGAATGCAGTAGACATTAGGGACGATTAGAGCTCAGAGGTCTTGTGTATATAGTGTCCAATGTATATAGTTCAAAGATTACTATGTGCTTTTACAACACAATTGCATTATGTGCGATTCACGGACTACCAAACACATAAGTACTTCATACATAAACTCAAGCCTTCTTCCGATGGGGGTCGGCGATTCAATTCAATTCAAAATATTTTTATTTCATATAAACCTACAAGGGCACTTATGAAACGTTAGAAGCTAGGTGCACGGTTCCAATTGGTCGTTTCCTATGGAGAAGAGCCGGCAAGAAACTCCACGGTTACTCTTTTAAAAACAACGGGCTTCCACAATATTTTCAAATAACAGTGTTATTAGGTATGGGAGGACAGTGTAGGTCTTTCAACAAGTACCGCAGAAACTGCACAACGCCACCTGTTAAAATCCTTACCAAACAAAACCAAACCAACTCGACTACCAAATCCATACTAATATCTATACTTCTATGCTATCCCTACTTAACATTACAAATGCGAAAGTAACTGCCTGTCTGTTACCTTTTCACGGCTCAAAGGCTGACCGTATTTGATGAAATTTAGCACAGGTAGGTAAACTTTGACCTGGTTTCGGACATAGGATACTTTTTAATTGCGGTGGTACGTTCCCGTGGGATAATAATTCTCGACCTCCATGTGAGCGAAACCGCAGGCAAAAGCTAGTCATAGAATATTTAATTTGCAGTATGTTCAATTTGTTTAATGTTCAATTTGCAGAATGGGCAATGTTCAGAAAAAAAACATATCATAATGCAGGATCCGACTTAGAAATTTACTTCACCCATGCATCGGTTTAATGGATGAAAAGTATTTTAAATCAAATTTAGTATGTAAGAAAATATACCGCGAGTGGGTTGGCTAAAATTCCTGGCCAGACAGTGATTAATAAAAAAAACAAAAATTACTTTTTTTTCAACATTAAGATATACACGAATGGAAAGAGCTTTTCAAGGAGAACCCTTGCTACTAACTCGACTTTAGCCAATTGTTAGTCAAATCGGATTTCATGACTGTTATTGGCGCCCAATAGCTGTTAGTGGTATATCAATTGATAGTGCTTTTTAAGACAAAAAATTGTTACTAAAACGAATTAATTATTAAACGAATGAATGTAATTTAAAAAAAAAGTAATTTTTGAATTTTTGTTGTTCATAGTCTGGCCTGGATTTTTTTTGCCAACCCACTCGCAATATATTTTTTAACATACTGATATAAAATACTTTTCATTCATTAAATAGATGAGTGAAGGTCGTCTCTAGGTCGGATCTCAGGCTACCACATCACGATTATCAGATTGCAGGTGTTATCAATTATTTAAGAAGTAACTTGAGGTTTGCTGTCAAAATTGGTTAGAATGTCAATCAGTTTGTTTATGGGTTTTCAAGATTTGTGAAAAAAAATTAAAGCGTATTGTACAACTCCAATTTAAAAACAGCATATAAACTCTAAAGGGATTTTCTGTTTAGTTTCAAAATAAAAGATATTAAATTGTCCCATATTTTATTAAAAACTCACTGAGTACCTATTGGGACATAGGGAATACTTGTTTATAATCAATTAACTTATTAACCACCAAACCCTTCTGTTAATTTTTTCGTTTACCAACTTATTGACATTACAGTTTTAACTGCCAGTGTTAGTGGACTTGTTTCGGTAAGTCTTTTGTTTTTATTCAATTATTTCTTTATTTTTGTAGATATTCTTGTTTTTCTGTACTAAGGTACCTTAACAAAAGATGGTTTAAATGTGATAATTTAGTCGATTGTAGTATCTAGATAGTATGGTCTCGACATACTGTGATAAAAATATACATTTAATCTGAAGTTACTTGCGCACAGCTTTTGTAGTTTTCAAACCTTTTCATCGTTTTGTACCTAGTTGCCTGAATTATGAGAATTGTAATGGTGTTTTAATTAATTCGATAGTTATCTTTTTATAACTTTTCAACGTAGGTTGGTGACTATACTTTAGATTTCGTATTTTTGATAATAATTAAGCACACAACGAAAACGTTAACAAATATTTATGAAAAATGGTGAGCTGGTTTTTTTTTTTCGCGCGACACGCTAGCGGTGCGCGCGCAGTTGTAAATAAAGGCACTGGCAAAACCGCTAAACAGTCTATATAAAAATATAATAAACACGAAATAATGTTTTGAATACGCAAATTAAGTTTAATATGTAGTGAAAAATATATAACTTAATGAAATATTATGTATTAGTTTTAAACACTGTCACAGTAGGCATAAAAAGGCATGAAGTCTCTTTGATGAGCCGACTAGTAAATATTTATCTGTGACACACATTACCGCACTAATGCGGTAATATAAACTAAAAGCACACGTGTTTAATACACTGCATTAAGAACCTAAAAGCGGTTCAATAAGAGCCACTTTACAAGCAAGCGTATTGAAAATATACATTTTGAACTAGAACTCTCGTAACTTCATATGTGTAATATTTATTTCGTAATAACAGGAAAATTTACCAAAAAAGTGCAAATCGAACGCATGATTAGTTTTCTGTACTTTTTCGTCAAAGCCAAAACCTTTTGCTATGGTCGCCATTTTTAGTTGAACCCTCTTACAAGATGGCGGGCTTGGGGCTGTGGCTCAACTTAAGTTGGTTATGTTAACTTAGAAATTTTTCAAGTACCTACGAGTAATGTCACATGTTCCCGTTCATTTTTCAGCTACTATTACGTAGGTATAGGTAGATTTTTTGTGCCTTTTTGATGTGTAACATCCTGTCAGATGTGGGAGTGATTTTGTGAAAAGGGACGGAAGTGTGTAATAGGAAGCCTGGGAAGCGTGCGCTATTTGATTTGAAAAATGAGCACGTGTGGTGCTAGAGTTGGCCGTCAGATGGTACCAACCCATTTTCCGAGAGCTTGGCAGCCAATATGTCAGGTGTTACACATTTTAAGCGACTACTGTAAGGCTCGCTCATTTTTTCTTCTTTTCCATCGACATTTTCTTCCTAATTATGTATACATAAATTATCATTGCTAAAATTGAGACGTCGAGATTTTTATTAAATTTGTCAAGTCGGTGCTTACAAGGCATTAAGTTAATTTTTATAATACCAGCCTATTACTGTCCCACTGCAACGCAAGGGCGTCATTCTCATACAGAGAAGGCACGAGTATTGATCACCACGCTTGCTCAAAACGGGTTAGCGATTTCAGACTTATATTGACTATAAGTCCAGGTTTCTTCAGATGTTTTCCTTTACCGACGTCAGTAATGTCCAAAACAAAAATATTTTTCGTTGTTCATCATCATTCTCCTGCCCTCCTCCTAATTTTCGGCGTAACATCTTTTTTTTCATCCGCACTTCTCTATTAGTTGTCGTCTCGGTACCCAGTAACTCCTTTTCTAGCCATATCGTTTCATCATTCATTATCGTTTCGATTTCTTCATTTAGGAGGCATTAGAGTATTAGATAGTATAGATTTTGTTATTTCACTAAATGCTGCACCGAATGACGTCATCACGCCAACGCCGGCTGTCGCTGAAAACCAGCGCTGGGGCTCTGTCTCGCATAGGGTCGCAGCATTATGCTGAGCGATGGCCGTTTTGCGTGGATGTGACGCATATTATCCCCCAATATGTTATTCTCGTGTTTTTTTTGCGTCATATTTACCGCAAATAAACGTATTTTCTTTATTTTCTTCTTTCTTTCTTTTCTTTGGTTTTCCCCTACTCTTATAGCCCTTATGATTAGATTCCTAGATTTAATGAATAAAAAAAACTACGGTATCTGTATCCAATGAGTACCTGTATACAATTATACACTGTCCTATAGTATACCTATTATCACTGTAATTTTAAAACATCGTAAAAGCCATTTATTTTTAAAAGTTACTCTTTTAAAAATAAATGACTTTTGCAATGTTGCTTTTACAATGAAATAAAATAATTTGATTTTGATTTTAGATTTTGAATAGAATACCTAAATTCAAAGTATATATTTTGGCCTTACATTTTTTTATTAGACTGTAATAAAAATAAAAACAACGTACGCCTGTTATATTCAAACATAAAACAGTAGATACTACAATATAAATCAGGTGTCGTGTTTCAAAGTAGGGTTGGTCAGTAAATGTACCTTCTCTTATCAGTGAAAACCTTTTCACCTAGTTTTAGTTGAATTTATTACCGGATCAGCTTTAAATGGCTCATTGTTGAAAATACGATTGTTTTAATGAAACTAGTTTACCGGATATCATGTGTTTGGTAAGTTTATGTAAGTGTGAATGCCAGTTAATTAATGTTTATGATTTTTTTTTTATAACCATTTTGCATACTGTCCGAAAATTTAATTTTGTTGATTGCAGGCCAGCCAAGAAAAAATAAAAAAAACTTCTAAATTCTAAACAAAGAATCCATTTTTTTTAAGATAGTTCAAGAAGAACCCCGTTTTTAATTATGTTAAAAATACCTGCATGAAAAAGACTGAAAACAATCTATTATTAAAACTGTATTTTATTATTCGTATTGATTTATTTATGCAGTAAGTTCGACTACAAGACACGTACTTTCTAAAAGTAGGTCAATTTCCCAATTCTTATGTAACACTAGCTGAAAGCATACATTAAACATTGTATTGTATGCGTTCTGACGTTTGTAGGGAACGTTCCAGAGACATAAATCTTCATATTGTGTGCATTCGATATCGCGTATCTCGCACTCGGTTCGTACGTGTTACTCTATGATTGATTGCTCATAAACAGGTAGCGTTTTAGTGTGATGTGTGTGTGTGTTTGTGAAAGAATAGTAGTGTTATAAATTATGTGTGCGAATTTGTGAAGTGAAGACACCGAGGTGAATTAAAACTCGAGAATTTCAAAGTTCTAAAAACGTCCAGTTTTAACATTGGACGGTTAAAGATTTTCATTATAATAATAATAATATACTTAATTCGACGAACAACATAGATCTAAAACAGTGTATAGTATCATTATGATTTAAATAAAAACTATGTTGCATTTCTTGAATTAAAAAAAAAAAAAACTATTTTATATGCGACTAACAACCCGATCCTGCTTCGCACGGTTTTTACGACTTGACAAAACATCGAAATTTCTTAGTTATATGTAACCTTAATACTAACGTATTATATACATAAACCTTCGGAATAAAATCAGCAAACACGAAAAGCGACTTTAATTTATAGTATCCCACCAAAAACAGTTTCATGTAAAATGTTGCCAAGAAGAGACCATATGGCTACTGTCAAAAAGTTATCAGATCTCATTTAGAGCCAAATTCAAAAATTCAAATTTAATATATTTTATTTCACATAAACCTACAAGGGCTCGTATGAAACGTCAGAAGCTAGGTGCACGGTTCCAATTGGTCGTTTCCTATGGAGAAGAGCCGGCAAGAAACTACACGGTTACTCTTTTAAAAGTAAATTATATTTACAATGTTTTCAAATTACAGTGTTAATAGGTATGAGAGGACAGTGTAGACCTATCAACAAGTGTCACTTCGCACTGTCAAAAAGTTATCAGATCTGATTTAGAGCCAAGCTTCTAATTCTACACGCCTTAATAAGTCTACTATTGACATCTTATCCCGAGAATTTTGTTTATCTGGTATAATCTAAACCCAAGATATGAGGGTTCAAAAAAACGACGAAGCGCTTCGAGAAAAGGTAGGTAGTGCCCTTGCGCTTCGCTTGGCTCGTCTTGGCGGGGGCACTAAGACGCCTTTGCCCTGCAATGCGAGAATTCTTTCAGAGCTTTACTATGTTATATCATTAGGTATTTGTAAATATGAAATTTTATCTTTAGTAATGATAGGATAAGTGTGTTTATGCAGTGGTAGCCACTTGTCCATCATTCAGGCAATCCAGTCAGTCAGGCCAACTTATAACCCAACAATCCGTCAACGGTGTCCCAAACCAACAGTTTTACCACTCCTTATGCACTTTACGTCAACTCCCTGCTGAGTTGGTTCAAACTATTAAGTCGTTGGAGTGTGGGAACAGATACTTCAATAGTTCAGCTGTGTTCAGTTCAGTTTAAGTGTGTTCTCTTGAACAATTTAATCGCTTACGCTTAAGTGGATGCAGGGAGCCTTGACGTTCAAAAGGAGTTTAAGGGCGTCGAATTTAGCTGTTGTCTAGCACTTAATAGTGAGAACTGGAGGATTAAATATGGCTCTTTGAAGGGGACACACTTTAGGCCGCTTTGGAAGAGGTCTATACCCCAAGTGGCCAAGAATTCGTAATTCTCAGTCATCTTCAACTGAAGGACATCTAGTCTCTTTGCTACATTATTCTTCACAGTTTTGCACGAAACTTCAGCCCATCTCGCCACTGTTTATTTTCTCTCAGAGACATGTAATTATTGAAAAGCAATAGACTTCTTCAACATATTACTTTAATTATTGTAGCAGGCAGTTTGAGTAATTTATGCGGCCTACCCAAATGTCCTTTCTTTGATATTGTGCGTTGAATTGTGGAGCTCCTTAAGTTCTGAGTTGAGCTGCACGATTACTAACAAATGCGTGCACTGACTGGACAGGTCCACTCAATCTGTGTGGTTCTTTCATCAAAAGACCATTTCAGACACCAATCTACATGGTCTTCACATGATCTGCTCAAAATTATGTCTGGACTTTAAAAGAGACTGTGACCTCTGTTTGTTTGTTTCGGCCTTTCTTCTCAGAGTAGTCAGATAGGAAACGCCGAACTCATCTAGTTTTTAAAATATTATTGACGTGTAAAAGTGCAAACCTTTTTACAGAAAATAAAATAATTTTATTTCAATAATTTCGTCATCAACATGACAATAACATAATCATCATTTTCTTGCCCTTGTCTCCAACTTATTTGAGATCGGAGTAGTATATTTTTGCATTATTCTTTTTGTGGCGGCATCTACATCGCCATATACGAGCGACGCATCAAAGACCTGACGTAACAAATACCTGGCATCACATAAATTCTGCATCGCGCAATTAGAGTTTACCGTGCGAACAGCATAAATATAACTTCCCCGACATCAATCGTTGAGCAGTTGCCCGCCAGATACGACACCCGTCTGGTCAGAGGATCCTCTCTTTTCTATAGAGAATAAGTGAACTTCACACTCTGTTCCTCATACAACTAAATTGGTGACACCGACGTGATCATTATGCCACTTAAATTCGTCATTTCTGTAGTCACCCCCTTTCTAGCCATATCATCTTTCACACAGACCATCCATCGTTTCTTTTGTCTACTCTTATAGCCATCCACATATTCCACATTCAACAAACAACAGCACACTCACAATAACATAATCTAGTATCTATTGTTGTTTAAAGTACACATAACATACAGTAACATACATACATTCATATTGTTTTGTGTATTATAACCTAATATATATGCGTTTCATCCATTGAGACTCGTGCCTCCACGGCAAAATATTTATAGTCCTACGATATTATGGTTTATCGTACTAAAAATAAAATATATATATATATCCCAAGAATAGATGTCTTTGTATGATTGCTACCTATTTTTGGTATCTTTTTATAAGCTATGTCAATAGGAGAAGGCACAAAAATACCCCACGTCTGCCAGCAAAAAGAAATATCTCAAATTATCGCTAAAAATCAGTAAAAAAAAAATAATTCTTCCGATTTTAATCCTTACTGGTTAACATAGGAAAAAATTGCTTTGAATTTGAATTCAGGGGTAGTATATAAAGTCCGAAAGGGATACCGTGGCCCCTGGCAACGTACAGGCAATGGAAGGACCACGGGTGGGTTTTAGTCAGTAAGAGTCTGACACGCCCTCCCGCTCCACCCAGAGCGGGAGAAGTTATTTGATAATTTCCCACCCGAAAAAAAAAGAAAAAAAAAGGGGTATATAAGTTAGTTAAATCTGGAGATTTTAGTTTTAGAACGACTGCCTCGTTGTTCTAGTGGGTGCAAGCTACTGAGCATGAGGTCCTGGGTTCTATTCCCAGGTCAGGCAAAGTGTTATTGGATTTTTCTATCAGAGTTTCTCAGCCCGGAGTCTGGATTTGTGACCGGTTGATGGCTCGCCACCTATTTCATGTGACTCAAACATTACTGGCGAAATGTGGGTGTACCTAGACCTCTGTCTAACCCTTCGGATAATACAGGCGTGATGTTATGTATGCATGATTAAAACCGAAAGTATGTTTTTATTGCATTTCTAGTCGTTCTAAAACAACTGCAGATTTGACTAAATTATATAGTACCCCTGGACGAATATTCAGAGCATTTTTTTAGTATGTTAGCCAGTAAGGATTAAAACCGGAATGATGTATGTTTTTTTATTTCATTTTAGCGATTTTTTTAGATAATTCTCTTTGCTAGTAATTTGCTGGTATTTTTCTATGGGAGATGAGACTTTTCCTTTGCTTCTATTTTTGGAAGACAAATGTAATCGTAAATTAAATAGGTACGTACTTACCTATTATTGATATAGTCTGCTTAGGATTATGCTACAACTTGAGTTAGGCTGTTATATGACTGCGGTGGCTGCCACGTAGCGTCCACAATTTACTGTCGAATGACGACACTGAAACGTTATACATATAATGAAAGTAAGTTGGTATGTTTTCCAAGAAAGCGATTTTTCAAGATTCAAGATTACTTATTGGTGGAAACATGAGTACACATACAGAGCCTCTACCATGAGTTGCCATCGAAAACTTACTCGCTAGCGTTAAACTCGCTAGCGTATTAACGTGAGTCAAATAGATTTCGATGACGTCAAAACTCGCTAGCGTCTCCGTATATGAATTATATGAAAAGTAATTGTACAGCGCCCCTAGCGGTCACAGAAAGAATTGAAATTCGTACCAAGAGCACTATAGATTTCGATAGGTAAGAAACCGAACGTAATCTATTCGATAGTCACTGACGTTTCTCAGCTGTCACCATACAAAACGGCACCATGAGTCACTAATTTGACAGACGCTATCGAAAAATACGCTTGCGATAGTAGTTACGTAACTCGCTAGCATTTTGAGGTGTGAAACATGTTTACATTAAAATTATGTACGTTTTTGAGTCTATTAAAGTCAAAATAATGTCTGGAAGAGCTTATTTAGCATGGAATATGTTAGTGGCCGCTAAATTTGGAGACTAACGACTTTCATGAAAAAATCAAAATAAGTTCCTTTACAAAATTTTCTATTATTGTAATCCTCAGACCAAATAAAAAACCAAGACAGAGCGCTGTGAACAATACACATGTCAAAACTACACCGCCGCTGTGCATAGACGGTCACACGCACACATTTACAATGAGACTACAATCAAACTACACCACACAAAGTGCGCACATGTTTACGAAACCGGCTTCACTTCTATCACTGGTTGACAGCGCTCTGTCTTGGTTTTGTTGAGGTAGGAGTCCCTGATAGTGTCTGGAGTGAAAGACGATTGAGATGCGAATGAATTTTATTGCTAAACTTAACCTTTAACTTTTTATATACAAAAATATTTACAAAATAATTAGCAACTACCTACATACATATATTAATTAAATAAATCAAAGCATACGTCGGTAAGTCGAGAATTGTTGAGTGAGACACGGATTGATGGTGTACTACCATCAATCCGTGTGGTGTCGCGTCGACGCAGTGCTTGCGCGCCGTGCCACACATATATATTGAGGCTCCATCTAACCGTAAGTGAAGCGTTAGCTGTGTCGGCGGACGAACTTCCAGCGTTATGGTCTTCGTAGTTTCAGGTCCAATTCGAGCGTCTTCTCACCGTATGTCAAAATAGTAGTATTGTTGGCCGCATATAGGCAAAGCTTGTAGGTGTAGCTTTCATACCGGCTTTCTTCGGTATGACAGATGTTTGCGCCGGTGTCGATCAAGAACGATAGACGTGAGTTCCTGTCGGTGATAAATAGACGGTGTGATAGTGTTCTTGCGCCGGTTGCCGCCTCAGCCAACGCAGGTTTTAGTTTTCCGAGGTCGTCTTTGGGTCTTCATAATGGCATGGGCGTGTGCATCGTTGAGCTTGTATCCCAAACTTCCGATGGTAAAAACAGATTCCTGTTTGTTCGGCTCGTCGGGGCGTATTACTGCGCTGTACGCGATATTGATTGGGCCTACTTGACGAACGTGATCTTGAACCATATCTGCTGAATGGTCTGCGATGGTAATGGTTTGATTGACTTGCCTTGAGTTCTGCGATTTCTTTTGTGAGCATGTCGATTTTCTCCTCGATCGATGTAGGTACATGGGCGTTAGGTTTTGTGGCTACTGCAGCAATAGCACCATGTGGTTGCGCCTGCTCGAGGATCTTGTCTGCAATCATCGCCAGCTCGTGGATATCGGAGTGTTTCGCGATGTTATCGCTGACGGCGAGGACTGCTCGTACGGATTGTGGTAGATGGTTGGTCCACATAATACGCAGCATGTTGTCGGCGGCGAGATTCTTCATGCGACGTAACAACTGCGATGGTTTCAAGTCGCCGAGTTCCATTTCGGGTAGTAATCGCTGTACTTTTCGTTGCTCGGATTCTTCATAAACCTGGAACAACCGCTTCTTCAGTGCGTCGTAACGATTTTTTTCCGGTGGATGGAGAATGATGTCTGAGATTTCGTCGAGATCGTGTCGCTCAAGTTGACCGATAACGAGCTCAAACATTGTTTGGTCCCCCTTTTTTTGTGGAGATTCGATGGCTTCAAACTGGGCGAACCACAGTCGTATCCTGTCGCGCCAGATAGGTGTGATGCGCTGTGACGTCGAAACATCAGAGACTTCTTGACCTTGGTCGTTATTGTTCGGCATGTTTTGATACAGCTGGTTTAGTCAGTAGTAGTAGCTTCAATTAGAGTTTCGGATCTTGGGCTCCTTGTAGGTAATCACGTCGGGGTCACCACGATTTATTTGGTCTGAATTGTAAACGTAGTTCATTTTAAATTTAAATCAAAAACGCCGCGAATTACACATCCTCAAAAAAATTACAAATTGAATAGACGTACATAATTATTATAAAGAATACAAATTCAACAACCCCTAAATACCATAAGTAGTCCACTAACCGTCAACCTTTCTATTTAGACGGATTGTTTCATGACATTGACTGCCATAAATAACATTGTTTGTTACCATAGTGATACTACTACGTTTTGATCAT
Organism: Xanthia icteritia; assembly: GCA_949128155.2. Classification (NCBI taxonomy): domain Eukaryota; kingdom Metazoa; phylum Arthropoda; class Insecta; order Lepidoptera; family Noctuidae; genus Xanthia; species Xanthia icteritia. Next base: position 3,426,119 of record OX421942.2, on the reverse strand, counting down.
ATGAGCCGTTCTCTTTTCTTATTACTGAGAAAGAAAGAAACAAAACGATCTATCGAGCTTACCGTAGCGTCTGCGTAAGACTCCGTCAAACTCATGGTGCGAGCATTATCGAAATCTATTCGATCCACGTTAACACTTCCGACGCCACACTCTTTTGATAGAGCTCATACGCCATGCCGCCATACATATTGGAAGTGAACCCTCCGGGAGGGTCACCGGCATTACGTTTGCGCTAAAGTTAACCATCGCGGACGGTCAACGTCATTAGGTTTAAAACGGTATTATAAAACACTGTAAAACTAAGTAAAATAGTGTTTTCAGGGGGTCTTGTCGCTACACGTAGTTTCCAACCTTTTAAATATTTAGTGAATATTTGTGCCGTGAACAAAATGTTTTTTTGAAAATGAAAATGCTTGGGTTTTAAAACCAATGCATGTATTAATAAATCTTGTGAAAATATACATCTAATTTTATTTTCATGGTTTATAATGCTGTATTCGCTAAGAAAAACCTACATTTAAAATTAGCCCTCCGCGAGGGCTCCCGGCATCTCATATGCGACTAGGTGAACCCACCAGGAGGGCTCCCGGCACTGAACGTGTTAATACGCTATCGCTAGCGAGTAAGTTTTCGATGGCAACTCATGGTAGAGGTACAGAGCATGCAAGTTATTAAATCACATTATAGTTTAAGATCAGTCATGTTTGGCCTTAGTGGCGTACAAATATTTACATTTCAGTAATAAAAGTTATTGGATAAAGTATAAGATTAAGTAAGAACAAAATAATAAATGTCAATTTCAAAAACAAATAAATTAAATATATGGTTCATAGTTACGTCACAATTATTAAATGTCAATTAAAATTATCATCATAGCAATAATATGCTGCTTTATGTAGATTATGTCAAAGATGTATTAATAATATTGGTTATTACACGGTATTAGATGTTGTCATTAAGGAATTCTAGAATACTGTAGTATGCTTTCCCTTCTAGCAGTATCTTTAATTTGTTTTTAATTGATGGACATCTTCCAACTATATGGGAGTTTATTCAAAATTTTAGGGGCCATACAGAAATCACTCTTGTGCATTAATGCTGTTTTCGATCTATGTAGACAGAGAATACTGTCATCGCGTCTACTATGGTTGCGATCAACCACTTCTGATTGACGTGGAAATAAGTGTCCATTTTGTTTTACGAACATGACAATGTCTAAAATGTAAAGGCAAGGCAGAGTTAATATTTTATATTTTTTTAAAGTAGCGCTTACGACTTGCGGTTGACAGTAATTTAAACATAGTCCTGATGCACCGTTTTTGGGCTTTAAAGGGTATGTCCTTGTCAGTTGAGTTGCCCCAGAAAATGATCCCATATCTTAAATGTGAAGAAACCAAACTGTGATAAGCCGTGAGCAATGATTCAGTATTAAGCACTGGGGCTAGTTTGAGCAGCGCGTAACAAGAATTACTATTTTTTTTACTGAGTTCTTCTATGTGTGCTTTCCAGTTTAGCTTTTTGTCAATCGTGACTCCAAGGAATTTAGTGTTGTCAACTTCTGTAATAATTGTATTATTGTATTGGACGTTAAGATCAGTCAGAGTTGATAAACGTTGACTGAAGTGCATTACGTTCGTGTTATTAAGATTAATTTTTAAATTATTATTATTCATCCAATTTATTATTGATGTCAGAGAATTATTAATGCCTTTATTGTATCTATCTTTAGTATTACATTGAATTGTAACTGGTGACTGGTTGGTCTACATGTTTAGGTAAGTCATTTATATATACAATGAATAGTGGGGGACCCATCACACTACCCTAGGGGACTCCATACTTGACTACTTGTTCGTGCGAATGAAATATTTCTTCACATTTAGTTTTAACGTTTATCCTAGATATCTCTGTGACACCGTAAATTAAATACGGCCCGGCTGCCATAATTTCCATGCCAGCCATCACAGCGTCCGTTATCTGGCGGCCAGAGCTCTTCTAAGAAACCGTAGCTTCACCGAACAATATACGGTATAATAGTATACATTCTCGTAAACATATCTTGTTCTAATTTTAAAGTTATTTAGTTCTTAGTACAAATCAGAGTAGGCCAGTTTAAAAGATATGAATAATGAGCGCTCATTAATCTCTGTAAAGATGATGTAGGGAAATAAACGCGTTCGTAGCTGAGGGCCCTGATCTCGCAGGTATACGTCCTGGAGGGCCACGATTTCGAATTTGATCACAATGTTTCTTTGTAATTTTTCTATTGTTTGCAGCTTGTATCGTTTAATCTAACTTCCGATGATATCATCAATACTTTTTAAGAAATCTACAGCAAGCCCCCATCTTAAGGTTGCCTGGAATAAATAAACCTGAAGATGATGATAAAGCCACCCATGGTTTGTTTCCATGTTACCTAATAATAATGTCGTATATGTACCTATGTTTTATATTAATTGTTGAATTAATTAATTAATATTTTCTTCCAAATTTCGGCTTTCACGCAATAACTATTGTTTACTAGAACTCATTGTTTCTAAATCCGACAATCCTTTAACTTCGGCAGTCAAAATAATCAAGTATTTGTGCTCGCTTTTGCGTCACAATTTTCAGGAACTTATCAAAAGTTAATAACTTAATACAAATTGTGTCGCGGATTAGACAATCTCCAAAATAACATTTCTGTTACATGAATTGTTTATTTATTTCCTAGAATTTTGTCGCCTTAAAACCCGAAATAACATTACTTAAATGTAGGCCAAATAATAATTTAAATACTGGATTACTTTCATAATAATTTATGCCGATGTTATCAAAATGTTTTGTATTGAAACCCTTATAAATATTGTATACTTTTGGATAGCAAAAAATAATAAATTCCAGCATGTAAATAGATAAGAGAAACTCATTGAATATGGAAATGCTTGTACTCGATTTAGAAACCTGAATTTTGATATGAATTTAAATTGTTGGTACCTAAGAACTAACTAATGGGATAATAGTAGGAGTTTATAGTTTTGCATAAATTACAAGCTTCTCTAAACATTCGGGCCACTTTTGCAGTTGAAACTAGATTCGGTAATAACAGGGACTGGACTACTACAACTAAATGAAACGAAATTTAAATCTTGTATAAAACGCACACTATGCTGCCAGGCATATTATAAGCGGGGGGATTATATCGCTGACAAAAATGCTTGGCTCAACGCTTCGAAAATATTGTTGGAGCTGCTGAAGATTGCATAAATTATCTTTGAAATGTATATCTCGTAGTATTGTATAATTGCATAGCACATGTGTGAGCGCTGTGACCATGTACCTTCTATAAAGCTACCATTTACTGGGTACGTCTTTCATTGACTTGATTGTGCCCTGGCGGCTGAGAGTATGTCATGCTCACTCAATTGTCTCGCTGGTGGTGGCATGTGTGTTGGATCGTTAATTTCCCTTTAAAATGGTTGAGCTAAACGGTGCTGATCCATGCGTCATGTTCCTGAACGGGCGTCGTCAGTAGGGACTGGTCATCTCTTATCTGCCACGACTTATTTAAATTTTTGAATTGTTTTTATCTTTTTATTACGGACGCTTATTACGTGCCCGTTCATCTAGAGTTTGTTGCCCGTTCTTCTCCATAGGAACCTACGCGTTGGAATGATAGATATATAAATCGTTTATTTAGTGCACACAAAAAAAAACAGCACAACATACAAAAACACGATTAAATAATTACTAATTAGCTATTAGGAAGTAGCTGCAAGGTGCCAATATAAAAAACAAATAAAAAAGGAAGAAAACAAGACATTGTGATGACACTTTAAAATAATGGATTGAATGGGCAACTAGTTTCATATTTCTGACTGACCCCTTGACAATTCAAAAGTGCCTGTAAATGGTTTAATTTAAATAAATGCTTTGAGTTTGAGTTAGACGAAAAAAAAAGCTATTTTCGTATTCCATTCCCGTCTTTTAGTTCCATTACATACACATCCTGTACATATTATCATAACAGAAAAAAAGGAAACAGTTAACAGCAATATAAGACAGATCTACCCACATAATTGGTCGTTATGAATATCCGATACCATTTGTATTCAACCCAGTTCATACATGTAATATTTTTTGTTGCGATATCTACCCAACAAACGACATGAAACAACGCTTCCCGAGAATACTAGATTTCATTCCCAAAAGGGGAAAAAAGATTTAACAAATTGTGTTACACCACCAAACAAATTTAAACCTTGAAAATGAAAAGATAGGGTTTAAATTCCGCTGGATGGTTTGCTTAAAATGGATGCCTAACAATTCTGTTTGCGCAATGACAATGATGTGTCGCTTAGATTTTATCATAAATGCTTTGCAGTCATTAGTGAGTGCACGGAACGATTTTTTTAATTCCTACCCTCTTTGTTTCGTAAAAACTTCACGAATAATGGAGGATTCGTCATTACGAGGAATATTTTAAGAGAATTCTACCGAAATACGATAATCTGTAGCTTTCCCGAAGTTAAAGTGTTTTGTTCGGAAAAAAGATTTTTTATGTACGACTGTAAGTGGTGTGGGTGGTTGGCGACACAGAATTTTCCTATGTCATGGTTAAAAATAGACCTTTTCAAAACCTCACATTAACCGTTGATTTTAGTAAAGTATTCACAAAATGGGCAATTTTATGCACCCTATTCATTTTCATGTATTTTTTTTTTAGGATATTATTATGTTGGAATGCGGGTGTTATTTTTGGTTTTACCTGAAGAGGTATCAATATCTCGAAGCTGCTGTTATCAGTTTTACCGATCGATCGTGATCAATCATAGAACAGAGACTTGTAAGAGAGTTTTGATCATTTTAATTCTTATATTTTTCTTAAATAGGACGTAGGTTTGTTTTAATTATAAATACCATCCATTTTTATATATATTATCGTCTTCCTGGCCACCTCTTCATCAATTTGGGGTATCTCTCTATTAGCCGTCATCTCAGTATTCTTTCCTTCATATCCAATTTCCTTGGATTTGCTTATAAATATAACCATTGTATCAATTATATGAATATACTAGCTGCGTCTCGCGGTTTCACCCGCATAAGACTCGATCCCATGGAACTATCGGGATAAAAAGTATTCTATGTCCTAACCTAGGTTATGGTCTACCTATGCGCTTAATCCGTTCAGCCGTTATAGCGTGAAAGCGTAACAAACAAACAAACCCACCTTCGCATTTATAATATTAATAAGGATTCCGGTTCATATCACCCAATACCTAGTAACAACAATAATACATAACATAATCGAATTCATTGTTTCCTGGAACTCGAACAAATATGTATATGACAATGAAATAGAGAAACCGCAGAAGGTACGAAGGTACTCGCAAATGTTTCGAGGTCTAATGTTTACTGTAGCTAAGTGGACTCGAGTAATGCTGGGTTGCGCGACTGCTCATTAATAATTAAGAGTAAATAAACGTAGGTACTTTTAAGTTAATTAAAATATACAAGAGTGGTGATACTTTAATTAACGTCCGGTGGAACCTAGGCACTCAGCTTGCGCTATAGGAACTGCCATGCTGACTAATATTTTTTTCCATGGTCTGAGAAATTCTTTAAAGAAGTCCAAGAAGGAAAGAAAATATGTTTATTTGCGGTAAACATGACGCAAAGAAAAAACAAAACACGAGAATAACAAAATGGGGGAAAATATGCGTCGCATCCACGCAAAACGGCCATCGCTCAGCATAATGCTACGACCCTATGCGAGACAGAGCCCCAGCGCTGGTTTTCAGCGACAGCCGGCGTTGACGTGATGACGTCAACCGGTGCAGCATATAGTGAAATAACAAAATAAGAAATCTAAAATAAAATAAAATCAATACAATACTTCCTAAATTATATAATATTTAAAATGGCAACATTTCGTTCCGTCGGCGACTCAAGCGCCGCAGATGCAATCTGTGCGCGCAGCTGTCAAAACTATTTGTTTCAACGTTTTAACATATTGAATGATAGGTACTGGTTACGTAATAATTATAATCATGGCGCATTATTTAGGGAACTTAGGATTGCAGGCCCATCGACCACGACGCTAAAGTAACTTGTTACAAACTCAAATCACGAATGAGTTGCCAGAATGACAAAGCACTAGTATTTCAACGACGACCGGCGTGCCGTCCACGATACAACTTACTTACGCGTTATTAGCTAGTTTGTGATTGATTACGTCGTGTACGAACTACCATTGAAATAAGAAAGAAAAGTAGGTTCGTTGGTTTGGTTCGGTTTTTAAATATACTAGTATTTATAGCCGCACGCGTCGATCGATCAGGTTAAGCTACGCTCGCTGCGGTCGGTCTATAGATGGATGACCATACAGAGACCCTTCCATAGCTCGGAAAGCACGTTAAGCCGTTGGTTCTGGTTGTCATTCATGAGTCTTTGACAGTCGTTACGGGTAGTTAGAAGCCCGAAAAACTGAAAACCAGTTTTACCAAGGGGTATCGTATTACCCAGTAAATGGGTTGTGGAGGTCGGATAGGCAGTCGCTACATATAAAATACTATTATTCAGCTGCATCCGATTAGAATGGAAACCGATCCCAGTTAATGGCTAGCCCAAAAACATTGTGGAATCGATTGCAAATCCTTTTTGAATGAAAAAAAAGGTCTCAATAAAAAAAAAATTGTGAAGAAGATGATTCGGTAATAGGTACTCACTGATTTCCAATTCTTCGATATACAGCGTTCGGAACGCGCGTTCAAACCGCTTGCGTTTGATAAACATCCTAAATAAACATTGTTAGGAGTATTTTCTTAGTTTACTCTGTCATCAAAATTTACTCAACCTTGATTGAATTATAACTCGAGACGATAAAATATCATTTTTATGACAACAGAGCTTTTGTTGGCATTATGTAATAAGATTCTAGATTTTCTTTGTGAATCGAGAATCAGAGTGTATCAGCATTATATTCGGAGGAAGTTTGTTAGACTTTTATTCTTAGAAAATACTTTAATACTTTCTTAGTTGTTTTTTTCAGATAAATTAAAAAAAAAAACTTTTTTCATTATTTTATACTTTTCACCGCTGTACTGGGGGATGTCTTCAAGGTTCTGGACTGGAAAAGGCTAGGCATCAACATTAATGGCGAGTATATCACTAACCTTCGGTTTGCGACATTGTTATCATGGCTGAGACCATGGAGGACCTCAGTACAATGCTTAATGACCTTAATAGAGCCTCCGAAAGAGTTATGAGTTAGATATAAAGGATCTTGCACCCTAGATGCGGTCGTCCGCGATGACGTACGGCTAACTAGTCGCACACCATAAAATACCACTAGGCGGCCACGACTAGCCGGAGTCGTGGCCATCTAGTACGCGAGATCTCTAAGCGCTTGGATAGGCAAGTAGGTACAAAGGGATTCTTTTTTAAATCATATGACCCCTTACGTTAATTTTCTATGTTAGCCATTTCATATAACTGTCAAAAAATTACAGTTTCTGATTTGAATATACGGGTAAAATTTAATTTGGTGAACATGACTCGTTGGGGTGTGAAATTGTAAAGCATCACCATAAAGCTAAATAGCAACCACGTAAATCGCCATCTTTTTTCATGTGACAAAAAACGGAAATTTTATGAAAAGTGGTAACCACCACCTATAGGCACGACGCTCAAAAAACAACATAAACAACATTGTAGCTGACGCGCAAAAAGACTTAGACATATTATACAACTGGTTTTGCTCTAATTTACTCACCATAAACGCATCAAAAACATCGTACATAATATTTTCAGCTAAAAATAAAAAAAATCTTGACCACCCAGCCTTACACATAAACAACACTAAAATCATCAAAAGTAACTGTGAAAAATATCTCGGACTCAGGTTAGACAACAAACTCACTTTTCAAGAACATATTGATTACATAAAAACAAAAATAAAATCGCTAATGGGATCAATGCGCGGGTATATTAATAACATTCCAAAAAAAATCCGCTACAATATTTACAACTCATTAGTTCGCTCACACATAAATTACCTAATCGAAATCTGGGGATGCGCCACCAAATCTACTATTAAAGATCTACAAATAGCACAAAATAAAATAATTAAACTTCTATTCAACTACGATTATCACACACCTACATCCGAACTATATAAACATACCAAACTAATGAGCATTCATCAACTTTACACATTCAATTCCTGCATTCTCATTAAAAAAATTCTTAACAAAACCATACACACACAATTATCCTTTAACATAAAAACATCCAAATACAGCCAAAGATACCCCAACCAAATACAGACGCGCCCCCCGCGGACGCAATATGGCAAGAGAAATATAAAATACGAAGGTGTACTACTTTATAATAATTTACCGGCAGATATAAGGAGCACATCCTCTTATAACATATTTAAAGCTAAACTCAAGCAGTACGTCACTAGCAACACAAAACTATTAAGCTAGTCTTGCACACAAAATGCGACATCGTACCTACCTACTTTAAGAAAACAAAACTACTGGACTACACTTACCTTAGTTATGTATTTATTCGCTAAGTGGACAATGTATGTTCTTTTGAATAAATAAAGAATCTTTAAACCCAAACGTTCCATTTATTTGCCTAATTAAAATAAATTACTTGACTTTGGCTTCGGTGTCTATACTCAAGTTTAAGGGTCAGTACATACCGAGACGTTACGCGAAGCGATACTGCGCACACTTTTTAAGATAGTGATACAAAATAGAACTTTATTTACTACTCTAAAGGATACACATTTAATTGAGATAATTCGAAAATGCCTCGTGGTGTCGCGCTCTGCCGCGCTGCGCCTCGCTGCACCACGCTGCGCCTCGAGATGCCTCGCGGCGTAGCGCGATGCGGCTAACAGTGACTTCACGATGCGCCTCGCGACGTCGCGCTGAGTCTCGCGGCGCCGCGCTTCTCACCGCGAAACCACTGGCCTCTTCAAGCATCATCGCGTCGCGTCACGTCGCGGTGTGAACTGACCCTAAGGGGTTTGCCAAAGCGCTGCTGTAGGTACCTACTTACAAAATAATTTGACATTTATTATGTGCCTGGGTTATGTGGCTTTCAACCCGGAACACAACAGTTCTGAGTAGGTAAGTAAGGCAGTGGTGGACGCCGGGGTCGCGGGAAAGTCCGAAAGGGATACCGTGGCCCCTGGCAACGTACAAGCAACTGAAGGAACACGGGTGGGTTTTAGTTAGTAAGAGTCTGACACGCCCTCCCGCTCCGCCCAGAGCAGGAGAAGTTATTTGATAATTTCCCACTCAAAAAAAAACAAAAACAGGTCATGGTGGAAATACAATTTTTATAATACAGCACCCTAATTGCACACTGTCTATCAGTCAATCATAATCCAAGAGCTTTGAAGGAAATTCTTGATCCATTGCTACATAGGTTTGAAAAATCCATCTACACAACAACGTAAACAACGCAATGAACGTGGCTGAACTGTCAAAATGAAAGGAATTGCGATCAATTATAATTTTATGTGTGTTACGCAATTAATTAGTAAATAAAGCTAATTCCAAAACAAACCTGACAGCCAATGCAAAAAAGCAATAACTAAATCAAAATCTCAAAACTAAAGAAGGATTATTCCTTCAAAACTTCACTGATCCTGAGAAGGATAACATGAATATAACAATTAATTACTAGTTAACAAGAGGCGGGCTTAACTGAGAAATAATTAAGACTTGGGTTCTGTGTTGTGTCCAGCGACTCAATTAATGAAGGAAATTGCTCTCTGTTGGACTAAGGAACTCTCTTTATGACAAAGTTATGTGTGCAGCTAATACTATATTATGCTGGAGAGCTGTTGTTGTAGATATGTTCGTGTATGCTTTTGTATAAAGGACAATGCCGATTTTAGTATGGAAGATGGCGTCTTTTTGTTTTCTCGCGGCCGTCAACTAGTTTTTTTTTTCTACTACAGAATACACGAAACTTATTTTACTTGGTACCTTGCACCTAGTAGTAAAAAATTGCCGACAAAACTAATAAATACATACAAACTTCTAACTCTCATATCTCATTTCGGACTGAGTTTAGAGATATGCATGTCAAATAAGTTTCGTTTGTTACACTATTTTGTACTAGAAAAACAAGATTTGGTTGATGGCCGCAAGAAAAAAAAAGGCGCAAATTTCAGGCATTGGCTTTTATTTTGTATTTATAAACACGTTGTTTAGTAAATCTAAGTGCTCCAACAAAACTAAAATGTTGTACAGTAGAGAAACGAATAGTTATAAAGTAGCAAATTACGAATTTTCTGTGCACTATGGCGTGCCGCAGGGCAGTGCCCTGGGTCCTAGCCTTTTCCTTGTGTATATTAATGACTTGTGTCAACTCGAACTCATACAAGGAAAAATCCTATCTTTTGCGGGTGACACTGCGCTATTTTTCAGTGGAAAAAGTTAGGAAGATGTTTTCTTCCAAAGTGCTCAACATGGCCTCAATGAGATATGCCAATCGCTTAAACACAATGTTTTGTCGCTAAATGTATCAAAAACTTTTTTTTTTTAACTAGGCCATCTTGCAGGTGACCACTAAGGTCGTGGCTGCTTAACCGGACTTTCCTGTGGCTGCCAATAGCTTCTACACTAAGGGCCTCCAGCCAGGGGCATAAATGCAAACTATTCTAGATTACATACTAAACGAACGCTCGCTAAGGGCACCCCCTGTGGGGTACGAACCTCGGCTTAGGGCGTTCGCTGAGGGGGGGGACAGCAAGAGCAAGAGCTGGGACAGGCTGGATCAAGGAGTGATCATTATTATTATCGGGGGAATTTAAAACTACACGCTCAGCTGCGGCGCGGGCTGGCGTTTCATCGGACAAGGGTGTATCAAAAACCAAACCTTTGCACCTAGGAGAAATTTGCTGCCAGGTACAACTGTCAATATTACTGCTTACACTTGTACCTACTTGGCCCCTCCTTAGTGCCTTTGTTCACCCCTTCAAATAACGTACATTATGAGATATCTTGGAGTGTATATCGATTAGACACCAACTTTTTAGCGTCACATTGACATTTTCGTTTATGACTCATTTTTTTTTTTTTTTTTTTAAACGTTGCCCCACACTCGGAATTTCTCCTGTGTCGTGGGTGCGTTTACAAACATTTAAACTCACATAGACAAACAGCCAGACCCGGAACAACTAACTGTAGGTCATACAAATATTTGTTCCGTGCGGGAATCGAACCCGCGACACACAGCGCAGCAGTCAATCGCTTAACCACTGCGCCAACCGTGCCGTGATCATGATTCGTAAGCTGATATACATTTTTAAGACACTAAGACATGTGGTGGATATTAAGACTACCAAACGGTGTAGTCAGCACTCTGCCAGTCAATAGTCAACTATTGCATAACCTCCTGGGGAGGAGCAGTAGAAGTGCACCTTCTGGAAGTTGAAAGAGCACAGAGAGCCGTACTCAAGGTTGGAGCTGTTCTCCCTTTTCGTTATCCAACTGCTGAGCTATATACACGTTAGGATACTCTAACAGTCAAACAGACCTTCATATTTACAATATTACGCAAAAACCATACATACTCGTAAATAAAATATGACACTAATCTCAACAAAGATAAGCGAAGGAAAGGTAATGGTGCCGATTCTCTCGTCACAAATGCCTCTAAACTAGATTAAAATCACCAAAATTTAGTTTTTTCCTGTCAAACGATGATTTCCCATTCTGAAATAGACGAAAGTGACACAACTTAACTATATTTTAGTTTGACAGCACTAAGACGGCACTGAGATTTTTAATTTAGTGAAACTGACAATTATGCTATTCTGATTTTGACGTTTTTCACCTAAAATTTTAATTGTCTAACTAAATCTGACCATTTTTAATCGCGATTAAAAATTGTGTTTGTCGTGATGAATACTATTAGTTGTCATGAACTAAAATTCACACCAACACCTCGACTTCACTGGTGCAAAAAGAGTACTGTATTTTTTGCTTTTCTTTTGCTTATAACACGAAAATGGTGTGTCCTATCGCAAAAATAATTAAAATTTCGATCCCCTTTACAAAACTCTTATACCCCTAATTTTCAACACGTAGGTAACATACTAAAAGTGAAAAATTCCATATAAAACACGTCGAGGCTGCCTCCGCTGCGCGCCTCTGGCTCCAAAAAAATTCACGGGGTAGGGCAAACAAGTATGTAGCACGTGGTGTCGCGATTGTCAAATTCAATTTAGTTGCGACAAAAAAAAAAAAAATTTAGAGACTTTTTATTGCAGAATAGCGTTAAGATTCTCATAGCCAAAAGTAAAGAATTTTAGTAATAGTTTAGTTAGTTTAGTTCGGTGTAAAAGAGAATCGGCACCAATGTCTGTCTTACTAATTTCTTTCGCACCATTTTTTTGCAAAGGTTTTATTGTTATCTTGGAGGATATATTTAAAATAAAATCAATACAACACTTCCAATATACCCCATGCATAGATCAGTATTTAAACGAAACGTATTTAAATGGCTTAAAACTCTCAATTATCAGGCAACTAAGATTCTTCTCATCTCTATTAGCTAAATTTATATTTCCTTCACAAACGTAGACTATCACACATGCACACACAACATACATACAGTTAAACCACTAATGTTAAAATAATTTAAATGTATCTTTTTCTTTATATTTAACTGTACCTTGACATTAAGTTAACTTCATCAGTTACTTCTCTACTACTTTTACTTCTCTCTCAGTTACTTCTATTGTTGGTGACCCGTAACACAAGTATTTTATGCATTTTCCGGGCCAGTCTCTCACAAATGCTAACCCAATTTATGAGAATTTATTAGACACTTCCTGTCCAAATCAATTTTCTGTTTATTAAAATCACAACTGGCCCCTTTTTCTGTAGTTATGAAATATACCATGAAAAAATTACGTTGTACGTCAATCTGCTAAACACATACTGTACACTGTTTTGTCACGCACAGCTCTACCGGCCGTGTCGACGACACTGCCTATCCTTTTTTTAAACAAAAGTGTAGGTCCCTAAACTCATTTATTCAGGTAACTAACTTTATAAACAGGGCGACGTGTTTCCGTTACAGATCTAAGTAATTGCGAGCTGTTTCTTTGTTAAACGTTTCTTTATTCAAACTGGATACAGGATGAGAGGACTAATTCTTTTCTTTATTTTTATTTTATTTATTAGGGACAACAAACAGCAGTACATTAAATATTACACATGATAGGAGTACTAAACTAATAGAGTTAACAAATACACTACTCACGACGTTATCCACAGATTACCATATAAAATAATTAGCATAGGTACTATTAATAATAACAATAAGGGCAAACTTAAAGACTTCTTGCGTTCTATTGTGTTCTTAGAGGTAATTATGTTTGAAGTTTTGTTTGAGAATGTTTATTTTTTGTTAGTTTCCAGTTGTGTGACGTAAAAGAATCGATTTTCTGAAAGATTTTCCAATCAGTTTTGTCTTAACAGTTTTGACTGTTTCATTTATAGTCGTTGAATTTTTAGTAGGTTCTTGAAATATATCCAAATAAGCTTTGTTAAACAATATGAACATCGAATCGAGAATTGTTTTTATTTTTGTACCTGCATAATGAGTTAATTTAAAGCGAGTCAAAAATAATTTTATGGTGAATCGACAATATTTACCCAGGTAAATAATTGAATAAGTAAACTTTAAAATTTCTTAGAAATAAACGGGGCAAAGAAAAATATTCCTAATGTACCAGCTGCTCCATGTCTGCAACTTATAACTTGGCTGAGTTAAGTTATGCTTGTAGTTTTCTAGCCATAATTCAAACTTTATTCATTTCAATCTATTTGAAATTTCCTAAAAGCAATAATCATTGCTACAGCTAGCTAACTTTAGTTTCTCGTGAATTTGTCGAAAATGAATAATAGTTTTCGCGAAATAACACATACCTATGAATTCTTGAGCAGGGTGGAGCAGAGCTCTAAAGAATGATTGCCAAGTAACGGTAGAAGGGGCGTTGGCAGACCAATAGCCAGGTGGGTGGACGATCTACAGAAGATCACGGGGAAGACCTGGATGAGACTCAAACGGACCAGGGAAGCATGGCACAAAAGGGAGGAGGCCTGTAGTCAGCAGCGGGTGAAACGAGGCTGCCATTGATGATGGCGATGATGATACATTCAATACGAAACTACCCACGAAGCAATATAGAACAAATTAACATTACTTTAAGCCTACTTTTCTGCGCTTTGTTGTAGATAAGATTTGATAAGTTCAATCACAGTCCACCATTGACCGTAGTGCTGCTAGTGGTTGTTGTATAAACTTATATTCTTAGGGTAATTATGTAAGAGTCTGTGAGTTAGACCCTACGGCCCTTTAGGTGGTGGAGGTAATTAATACGCAGTTTATGCACGAAACACGTTAAGACATTTATTTATTTAATTCAGTACAGTGACCTACTTGGTCCGAGGCGAGAGGCTAACTAACTCGAGTCCCCGAGCCCCGCGTCGTACCATTACAATAATTTGTGGCGTCAGCCCCTTACGAGTCTATTAACAGCTCCCAAATTACGTTGTTTATTTTTTACATTCTTCCTTGACATAATCATCTTATTATTTGTCATTATTTACCTACAATTTAATTTCAACTCTTTATTAGTGGCTTTTGTTGACATGATAATTATTCAGATTTGTTACAGTTGTAATGGCAATCATGTGATTAGGTTTAAATAGGTTTTTATTTTTTCATTTATCTTTTCTATTTTATGAATGTGAGAACGTTGTAGGCTTAGTGGACTGAACATTTGTTGATCATTTTCTATTTTGTTAAGAACCTGGTACTTGTTGAAAGGCCTACACTGTCCTCCCTTACCTATTAACACGGTTATTTGAAAATATTGTTAATGCTAATAATTTTTAAAAGAGTAACCGTGGAGTTTCTTTATTTATTTATTTTAGGAGGACTTACAGACAAATAATAAAATAATTACAATTTAGGTAACTATTTAGCTAATTACAAGTCCACACATATAGGTAACTTAGTGCAATATATATTGTTGGTATACAAACCAAGGGGAGTGCTAAAATACTGAAGAGATTAAAATAAACAAATAATTACAGTTTTAAAACTACTACAACACTACAGAAAAGCTCTTCTTCTTCTTTTTCTTTCTTCTTGCCGGCTCTTCTCCATAGGAAACGTCCAATTGGAATCGTGCACCTAGCTTCTGACGTTACATAAGTGCATATGTAGGTTTATATGAAATAAAATATTTTGATTTGATTTGAGTGTACAGGCGTATTCGGGGAATCACTATACATAACTTTAGGACAAAACCACTTCTAGGATCTCATAAAGGAAACTAGACCTCACGACGCCACCTAATCAAAATTACTCGTGGAGACTTGTTCTAGGAAAGTTTGAGAGCTCTACAAAATGGTTGCCATAGTAACAAAGCACTATTAAATGCTACACACTACATAGTTCTGCCAGTATAGCTAGGGCTGCTACAAGAGTCCTTATAATATTTGTAGTGTATCTATTTATTATATAATGTAAATATTGTTTCACACACACCAAGCTATCAGGCAGCTGTCACTAATGTCAAAATGTCGACTGTCAGTCATCGTGAATGGCGGGAATTTGGAGGCGAAGGTGAAGCCAATCTATTCTGTAAAAATTTTACCGTGAAAACTTAGGTGAATTGAGCTGTCAATAGTGTCAATCCCTAGCATCAGGTAGAATGACAATTCACTTCAAGCTCACTTCAACTTAGTTTTTACGATCAGATTTTGTACAGAATAGACCGGCTTCACTGGGACTTGGTTGTGGTGGTGAGCCTGTGAGTGATAACACATAATAATCAGCCCTGCTAAGGAATTTAACAGACACTTCAAATATGTTACTCCATCTTTGTTTTTCTCATAAGGGAAAGTGTAAACGCCACAAATATTTCACTTTTAATATGTCGTATATCACTTTTATGGGTGGGTCTACTATTCGCGGTGGTACCTAAGGTTATTGACCCCCTGCGGTTATGAAGTGATGCAGGGACCATAATAAAGGCGATGGAACTTGTTTCGGCTCCAAATTACTTGTTGGTTGTGTATTGTGATCATTAAACAGTTGTATGACAACATTAAACATTTTCTCGTATTTAAAATTTTCCGAAGGAAATTATCCGACATAGCTTGAAGAGTGATAAACCTAAAGCGACGGAGGGAGTGGGGTGCCCATAACTATTAAAGGACCGATAGTCGTTGGAGCAGACGAGTCAGTCGAGTGAAGACCGCAAATCGGCAAGCGTAGCGTGGGACATCCAGCATGACGTAGACGGCGACGACCTTCATCTTATTAAAACAGACCTTATTATAAACATACTCTCGAAAATAATCTAGTCTATGCATAATATAATAAAATCGTAGTGAAGTCAAAACTGAACATTGAATATTTTTTAAAACAAGTAATTGCTACAAGGTCTGGAAACCATTCTAATGCCAAAAATGTAGTTTTTAGAATTTTTGTCCGTTTGTCTGAATGTATGTTTCAGCATCACGCAAATACTACCAGACAGATTTAGATATTCCCTATACGTCTGATCAGCCTGTAGGCTACAAATTATCATGCTATTTGCTATGACGGATGAGCAATATTGCATTATATTCGTATTATTCTATAGTTCACCGCAAATTGTAAAAAGATGAGCCAAAAGGTTAAAATATTGCAGATAATTACAGAAATTTTAAATGATTATTATCATGCAATACCGGAGCTAAGCTGTCAATCATGACATAACCAGGGTGGATTTTTGAAATGGGGCAATAAGGCCAGGTATCATAACCGTTGTCGCTACAAGAAAACGGCCTTAGAAGACTGGCCTTAACTTTTTGAAACATTTTGACTTGCATTCACAGATTTTTAAACATAATGGGTAGTCAGCAAGAAAATGGGCTATAGTATATAAGTATATAGTGAAGTTTTATAAAAATGTGGCTGTTATTTTAGTATATTTTGGTGCTTTATGACTTTCAAGCGAACAAAGTTAAGGGCAGAAGCTAGTAATCACAATAAATATTCATAAAAACTTACACGAGCTTCGTATTGAAATTCTATTTATGGAACCTTTGTTATAAAAGAGGTTTATTTTGTTTGAGCCCTTAATAGAAAACAAATATTTATCTTTAGGCGGTGTTCTTTAGAATAACAGAAGACGACCTATTTTGGCGATGCGGGTAACATGGGTTCAACGCTTATCACGACGCCCTGTTGTACTTTACCTCTGTACGATCCTGGGCGCAACCTTATTAGTTTTCTTCTTTATTAGCTTCATTGAAATTCACGATTTATTAAGAAAACGAGGCGTGTTTCTGATGGGATTTCTCATCGACTAAAATGATGAAATTCCATACAATTTTTCATCCCGTCTTGAACACCTTTAAGGGAAGAAATTTATTTACTAGCTGCGCTCTGCGGTTTCACCCGCATAAGTCTCGATCCCGTGGGAATAGTCTACCAGGTCATGGTCTACCCATGTCACGGCATATCAAAATCCGTTCAGCCGTTTTTAGCATGAAAGCGTAACAAACAAACTGACTTTCTTATTTATAATATTAGTTCGGATTTATTAAAACTTTATGCTAAAGTAAAAAAATACTGTACAAAGGCGAACTTAATGCCTGAGGAGACATTTCTTTCTTAGTGCTCACTTTCTTTATAATTATTTGGAACTCTTGCGTAAAATTTCATGCTTTTAGACCCAGCGGTTCAGGCGGGGCGTTGTCTGTCAGTAAATTAATTAACGATTTTTATTAAGTTACAAGAAACTGTAAAATAAAGTCGAACCGCACGGATTTTTATATGATTTTCACCATTGAACGGAGTGATTCATGCGAAAGGTTTAAGTGTATCATTCATAAAGGTTTTGTGTAAATTGGCAGAAAAAATAAATTGCCCAAAAAATTAATTAAATTAGGTTAAAAAATCATTGTCATATGACAATGATTGTTGAAGAAGTCGGAAAAAATCATGCCGACTGGGACAACAATGTATTACGGAATTATTCCTCTTAAAAAGACCTATTAAAAAATACATAGGATACTTTTTATCCCGGTAATTCGTTCCGTGGGATTCTTTCCGACCTTCAGGCGGACGAAGCCGAGGGCATAAGCTACTAGAAGATAACTCAAAAAATTCAAAATTCAAAAGTCATTTATTCAAACTAGGCTGAGAATCAGCACTTTTCGAACGTCAAAATGACATAAGACAGTCCCCCAAAACGCCCACCCTTCACCACTTCCTAGTGCTTTAACTGGGAAGAAGAAGTGACGCAACAAACTCCCCAGCAACACAGCTGTCTGTTCAGTTAGAAAAAAAAAAGATTCTAAATAACTTGGAGGTACCTTAGTGATATGATGAAATGCTCCTGAGCAGACTATGCCCCATCTGCGAGAGCTTCTCAAATGTTCGATCACCTGTACCCATGACGATCTGAACAACGTCTCTGAAACTGTAATAAACCGGGCCACTTAGCCCTCATACGCACTAGCGGTTAACCGCGTGGCTGACCGCTGCGGTTGATGGCTGTTAAGTGCGTACAACCATAAGCGGTTGCATATAAAAAAATAAAAAGTGGCTAGCCGTGCGGTAAGCCGTCCCCGCGGTTAACCGCTAGTGCGTATGAGGGCTTACTGGGCTAAGCAGCATTGATGTACATAGAAACGAAAAGAAAAAGAAGGGATATGATATCTTTGACTTGAACTTTTCCATCGTCGAGTAAGCTAAGGATTGGCGTTGATTGCATCTATCCTTTATTATGGGCCCGCTGTCTCCCTGCAAGGCTAATGCCTCCCTTCCGTCTTTAAATTTTTCTCGGTCTATTGCAATATTTGGCCAATCCTGGTGGGATTTAACTCAATCGGTCAGGCGTTGCTGGCCTTCCTTGAGAAGCTGGAGTGGAACCTTAATAATCGATCGTACGCAAAATACGCGCTTTGACGAGGAGTTGCGGATACCAGCTCGTTTTACTAATACTAAATATAAATCAGTCTTACTCTCTATCTTTTAATGATTAGTAAACATTCTTGGCTCAGATTCAAAATGTACTCCATTTCGCGTCATAGCTAAACCGCACACAATGCATTATTTCATGGATATATAGAGCAGGACTATTTTAGGTTTTCACGTTATTTGCTGTCCCAATTCTGTGAGCGGGACGGAACCGGGACAGTTGACGGTTCCACTAAAACCTAATTTTTTTGTTTTTTCAATTACATTTGCAAAATCTGGGACATTATTTTATGGTTACGGTTAGCCCACGTTCGCACAAGCGTAAAAATATCGCGGCGGGATTTTAGCACTCACTGGAATTTCAACTTTCGGTGTTGAGCCGAGTGTTGAGAATCCAACGTCTCGTCCCAGCACGTTGAAAAAACACTGCTGGATTTTGACTCTCGGCGCTGTTGGATTTTCATCTCTCGGCGCTGAAGCAGAGCGTTGAAAATCTAGTGCACGACAAAAATCGCCGCGATTTTATTACGTTCGTGCGAACGTGGGCTTATGGTTTATGTAAGTACAGTCATAGCCAACATATTATCGTCACCTTTTTCTGTTCGACCAACATCATACTCGCAAAAAAATAATCTGCCCTTAAATATGATCACATATTATTTCTGATACACGCTGTATAATGGACAAAGATATCTTGAACTGTGCCCTACAAGGAATTTGTATACGTTTCAAGTAACCAGAGCATATTATACCTAGAGGTGCGGTCTACACGCGTGGAACTCGCGCGAGCGTTACCTATATAATATGCTGCGTGTAACTGAATCCGCGCATTATTTACACTGTAGGTTACTCGATGCATTATTATACCCTGTGGTGTGCAGGCACCTTAACTTGAGCATGAAATATGCGGAGAACCACCATAAAACACAGATTTCCTGTGTTACTATTATTCATGCTCACAGAAGTTACATAATCCTGCGCTGAAGGTAATTTTCCTGAAGAAAAACCAGCAGAATTTAACCTTTCTCGCTTCCGCTGTAACATTATTTCTTGGCCTCATTTCTGAGCAAAGCAAAATGAAGATAGTTCAGTCATAAGTAAAATGTCGGGGTGGCTTTTATTAAAATTCTTTTCAGAGCATTCGATGAAATTGACGTGAGAATGGTTGGCATAGAGACTTATCTTAGTAGTTGAAAAGGTGGTGGTGTCCTATGGCAACTTAATTGGCACTGAAGAAGGTATTTAGTGTAGAGTAGTAGAGAAATATTTCATATTTCCATACAGTAATATTGCCAAATCAATCAAAACAGCGAAATATTTGACAGCTATTTGCGACGTTGGCCACTTACAGAATGCACGCTCTTAATGAGGCTTTTCACGCCATGTTAGTGAAAATGAGAATTTGAAATAAAAATATAGCTATGCATAACACACTACAATAATACGGGTCGATCGAAGGTTAAGATACGCTTGCCACGGTCGGTCCGTGGATGGGTGACCATTCATAACATATCGAGACCCCTGTGCACCGGCTGTCACTCGAAAATCTTTGACAGTCGTTACGGGTCGTTGTTTATGTTTTACCAAGGGGTATCGTGTGACCGAGGAACTGGGTTGTGGCGGCCAGAGATGCTTCATGTAAAATACTTGTATTCAGCTGCATCCGGTTAGACTGGAGTCCGACCCGAATACAATTGGGAAAAAGCTAGGCAGATTGATTGTGTAATGCACTAGGCACGCCAAGACGTTTTTCAAAGTATAGCAACCTCTTTTTGGCATCCCGTAGTTGGTTAAAATTGGTCTCTTGAAACCAAACCCAACATAACGACGCGGTTTTACCTCGTCCTTAGATGTTACCAATGTTTGTTTGTGCAGATCCGTGAGATATGGCGCAGG
Organism: Xanthia icteritia; assembly: GCA_949128155.2. Classification (NCBI taxonomy): domain Eukaryota; kingdom Metazoa; phylum Arthropoda; class Insecta; order Lepidoptera; family Noctuidae; genus Xanthia; species Xanthia icteritia. The sequence continues at coordinate 3,405,215 of OX421942.2, read as the reverse complement.
AAGACAACACGTATAAGAGACGACATGTTTGTTATATAATAATAATAATACTAGCCTATTATTTTCCCACTGCAGGGCAAAGGCCTCTTCTCATACAGAGACGGCACGAGCATTGGTCACCACGCTTGCTCAAGACGGGTTTGCGATTTCAGACTTATATTAACTATAAGTCCAGGTTTTCTCACGATATTTATCCTTCACCGATGTCAGTAATGTCCAAGATAAACTCAGAAAGTACATATAAATTGAAAAACTATAATACTAACATAAACATACTGTAATGAAACACGACATATTAATTGTAAGTCCGAGTGTCGAAGGACAATGATTAAGTTTTTATAGTTAAATGTGTTCTCATGTAAGTGAAATGTAAATTTCTTTATGAGAAATAAATGTCTTTAACCAGAAAACTCACATTGGTACTTGCCCGGATTTGAACCCACAACCTCGTACATAAGAGGCGAGGCCTTAACCACTGGGCCATCACAACCTTTAGTTATATAATCACACCATTTTATTTTTTGGGAATCGAATTCGAAGTAATAGTGTACGCGCGTTATCGAAATACTCGTAAGTTACTTCGGTCTGTCTAATGAACGAACAATTCGAAACATATTAAATAAGCCAATCGTTTTTCAGATGTTTTCATAAAAAGACCTTTTCCCTCGGACATGGTGAATGTCAAGGACAAAATCATTTTATAATGAGTATTTCGACAAGTAACCATACACAACCATAGACACACTCACACACACACACGCACACATACACATGAACGCACACACACGCACGCACGCTTAAATTTACACACACATATACCAACACACTAGTGATAATATCTAAGAATAATTAATTCATATACCTTTATTTCGTTACATGTTTACACTAATTGCAAGATATAAAAGAGCGGTGCCTCCTGGCACATGGATTTTTTATGCTTAAAAGGAGATACCACCAATTGTATAACGTACGTGTAAAATAATGAATATTTTTTTTTTCATTTTCAAGTAGGTAACGATATATTGTATCCGTCTAGTTAGCTCGGAGGATTTAAGATCACATGAAGCAGATATGTTTGGAGTTTCAATTCCCAGAAACTGTCTTCCTTTTAATATTCGGTATTGAATGACAACGTTGGGCAATACGTTGATTCGAATTCACGCCAACCCGTGCTGTTTTTGAAGGTATTCGTTATGATTCGGAACAAATTCAGTGTTAAAGCTGTTTAATATTCTAAAACTTGAGAGGTCCCCATGTTACCTATAGACCTACGATATTATTTAATAAGGAAAAAAATATCGCATCTTTAAACGCGGGCTAGCTCCAACAGCATCTTGAAAATCTTAGCCGACAAAATATCAATAAAAGAGTATTAATTACTCCTTGAACAATTAATCGATATTTATTATGTCAATCACTGGCATTTCAATGACAAGATAAATTAAGACGAAATTAAAAAGTATGTTGGTCGCCTATGGTAGGTCGTTTGACGTTTGTAAAAATTCAAAATCCATTCCAGTTTTTGCTAATTTAATAGTAAAACTATAAGTTAAGAAACCCAATATAATAGGATGGGATAATAGGATGTAAAAGTGGGTGTGATATGCATTTAATTCCCAGGCAAGTTCAATGTTATGGCGTAATGCTTTTGGCGACTCGCGACCAAATCCAGATTAGTTATCTGTGGTGTACTTTATCGCACTATGCACTAGTGCGATAATATAAAGTAAAAAACACGCGTGTTTAATACACTGCACTATGAACCTAAAAGCTAAAGGGGCGCTTTAATAAGCGCCCCTTTACGAGCAAGTGTGTTGAAAAAAATACTTTTGATGTAAGTGTACCCACCTAATTAATTTTTGGTTAACAAATAGCTTTAAAAAAACTACTTAATAACGACGTTTCGATACTTGCAAAGTTATGAGAAACTTATAAACGATCATCGTCATTGTTGTTTTGTGGGAATCGGAAATGAAAATATTCAGTTATTTTATTAGTAAATTACAGAGAAAGGCCTTAAAAAACGACGACAAAGGGAATGTTTCAAGTATATTTTACCTACAGATTTTGTTTGTATCTCGACAGTAAGGATTTGTGACTAAAATGGACCCTTGACAGGAATTGTTTAGTGTTTTTAGGACCTTAAGGCACTTCTTGCTGAAAAGGTACCCATCACAAATATTTCAGTACTTGAGCAACTTGTCGAAGACTTTGTCTGGGGAAGTACGTAACGGTCGACTCACAAAAGCCTTAGGCGCGTCGTGCGCAACGCTACTCAAAAGTAACCAGTTACAAACTAGTTAATAACGCATTAGTAACTCGACTGATGGCCGGTGGAGCTGACGAGTCCTGGAGTGGAGACCGCGTATCGGCAATCATAGTGTGGGATGCCCTCTGGCTAGATGGGCCGACGATGCAGAAGGCGGAGGACAGGGTGTTGTGGCTTTGCGTCGCAGCCTGGAAGAGGCCTACGTCCAGCAGTTTACTGCAACAAGCTGAGTTAATAGAAGATCGCGTCGTGTACGGACCACCATTGAAATACTAGTGCTGTGACTCATTGGTAATTTGATTATATAACGCGTTCCTTTTGAGTAGCGTCGTGGACGACGGGTTTTAACCATACTGCAGCAACGGTTTTCCTAGAAGAGCGGTTTCGTCATATTATTAACGACCGGCACGAAAACCTGTCATTTTCACCAGTATTTGACATTAAGGTGTCAAAAAACGCTCTGCATTGCATGGACAGCCGTTATTGTGGGACTGTTCACTGCTTTCTTAGGAAACCCAAGCTGTAGTATAAGCATAATCAGCCTATAATGTTCCCACTGCTGAACAGCGGAACACAAGCCTCCTGTGCTGTAATCCACCACGCGGGCACGGTGCGGGTTGGTAGATGTCACATGGCTTCGAATTTTTAGTTCTTAGTTTCCTCACGATATTTTCCTACACCGTTTTGAGAGTAGTGGTGAAATAATTTTGACAGAGTAAAGCGCCTGCCTGGGATTAAACCTACGACCTATTCGTAAGGGTCTACCCTTTATAGCAGAACTTTTTATGTCATAATACTATTTTGCATAACAGCGGATAGCATAAACTTCATTTCGCACAAAATTGTTTGGCATACACTCATTCTGGGCGCTCCTTGTGTGGCTCCGCATCGCTGCCAATGCGGTGAAGGTGTCGACTGTCTTGGACACCATGGCCTATCCTGCAGTAAGAGTGCAGGCCGGTTAGCACGGCACGCCAGCATAAATGACATCATCCGTCGTGCTCTTGTCACCGCCGGAGTGCCAGCTGTTTTAGAACCCAATGGCTTGGCATGCGACGATGGGAAGAGACCAGACGGAATGACCATAATGCCTTGGAAGGTAGGTAGGCCTTTGGTGTGGGATGCAACGTGTGTCGACACCCTTGCGCCATCCCATCTTCCTAGCACGGCGGGCTGTGCTGGGGCTGCTGCTGCAGGTGCGGAAAACCTCAAACGGCGCAAATACTCCAATCTAATTGGGACTTATATGTTTGAGCCGTTTGGGGTTGAAACACTAGGGCCATGGGATCCGAGTGCCCACTTAGTTTTTCAAGACATCGCCAAGCGGCTGGTCGATTCTTCACGTGACCAGAGGGCTGGCCTATTCTTTGGCCAAAGAATCAGCATTGCCATTCAACGTGGCAATGCTGCCAGCCTTTTGGGCACTTTTCCTGTTGACAGTGATGCGGACGAATTTTTTGATGCCCTATAATAATGCCCCCCCCCCTTGTTTATATACTTGTACATATTATTATTATTTTAAGTCTGTTTTTAAATCATGTAAATACGTTTGTGTAAATAAATATTTACACTCATTTATCATACATTCAAAACTCATAATTTTGTAAGTCAGAATCATCTTTAGGCATAAATTTCATATTCATAATAATTAAAAAGCAGAACTATCATATAGCAGAAAGTTCACACAAACATGCAAACATGTAAACAAGCATATACCATGCATGCAAGCAAGCATGCAGCATGCAAGCGAGCATGCAACATGCAGCAGGCATGGTTTCTGTCACGGCTCCGGCGCTGCGGGGCTCCGGCTGTCCGCCTCGCCCCTCCGCGCCTACGCGGGCTTAAATTACACTCTAGGGGTAGGGCCGACAAGACTATGTGGAGACGGTTTTGCAGCGATTCGATTCTGTCACTAACTTTTGTAGCACAACATAATTATTGACTTTTTATGACAATATTTTAATTTAACTTAAGATTATAAATGCTATTTTATAGAAATGGCAATATGCCTAATAAAATTATTCCAAATAAAATTCTGCCATTGTAAATTCGGACATATAAACATTCGGCCAAACAATAATTATATTATATTAAATAATTTATGTGCCTTTAAAATATTCGTTTAAAGAAGATTATGTTAGTTAAGTGTGTTATGCCAAATAAATTTCAGAGCATCAGGATTCTGCCAGATAGAGGGCACCCAACTCGTAAGTCGCGGCCGTAACTACTGGGCCTCCACTGTTCTCACCAAAGTTTTAGAACCATTATAGGATGCAAATGGCAACAACAAAGAAGTGGCGTATTGCATCAAAGTCAAAGTCAAATAATTTATTTCAATTAGGCACAAAAAAGGCACTTTTGAACGTCAACATTTAAATTATAATTGATTCTAGTTGCCCCTTCCAAAAGGTAGTTTTCGTATGGAGAAGAATGGGCAAGAAACTCTACCGTTACTCTTTTAAAATGTTTTCACAATATCTTGTATACATCAATTATATAATTATATGTGAAGACGATGCACCTAGAATAAGATTACTATAACACGTTAGGTAAAAATAATGAAAAATTAAGGAATGACAGATAAATTAATCATGTGATAGATGCATGGTGCTCACATATTTACAAACATTGTAAAATTATACGATATTCCTAACATTTTTAACAATCAATTGGCAAATAACGAGTTTAATGTGACAAAGTACAAAAGTCATCAATGTTTTTGTAAGGTAATGAAATGAAATTGTTTATTCTGTAAATAGGATATTGGAATCACTTTTACACGTCACATTATTTATTTATTTTTAAATTAGCTAGATGAGTTCGGCGTTTCCTATCTGACTACTCTGAGAAGAAAGGCCGAAACAAACTCAGAGGGCATAGTCTCTTTTAAAATCCAGACAAAAGCTTGGTCAGGCCATATGAGGACCATGTAGATTAGTGTCTGAAATGGTATTTTGAGAAAATAACCACACAGATTAGAGTGGACCTGTCCAGTCAGTGCAAGTATTTGTCAGTAATCGTGGAGCTCAACTCAGAACTTAAGGAGCTCAACTCGACGAACAAAACCAAAGAAAGGACATTTGGGTAGGCCGCATAAACTACTCAAACGGCCAGACCATCATTAAAACTAACTTAGAAAGAAAAAAATAATGACAGAAAAAAAAAGAAAATTATCCACATAATCCTCACATTCACAAAAATTAAAATAATATAAAACTTTACAAAGTAATCATGTCATATTCAACAATGTCAATGTTTATATAAAACTGGTATATCAAACAAATCAAACTACTTCCCTAACTTTTTATCAATAGCATAGGTACAGTAGGCTGCACGTTAGTGGCAACATGTTGACCTTGATCTAGCCTAGCACAGTACAGAGTTTCAATAGCCCAAGTTCGCACGGGATTTAAATTTTGCGCTCTGGAATTTCAACGCACTGCTTAGCGCCAAGAGTTGAAATTCCAACAGTGTGTTTTTTGACGTGCTGGGATGCACTCTGTTGGATCTTCAATGCTCGGCTAAACACCGTGAGTTGAAAATCCAGTGCGCGATAAAATCCCGCCGCGATTCTTTTACGCCGTGCGGACGCTGGACGCTGGCGCTTACATATACTGGTTTGGTAACCACTGACGAACGGCCTACCGTACACATAACATAAATTAATATCATCCATATATTCCCCAAAGAGTCAGGCCCATAGTACATATACATCCTATACTATTAAATTAGCAATAGTTGTAACAGCACGTTCTCTAAAACGGCTCTAACGATTTCGATGAAAGTTGCAATAGGGGTTTACGGGGCGAAAAAACGATCTACCTAGGTCTCATATCTGGGAAAATTCGTTTTCTCCGTATTTTCACCCGAGCGGAAATCAGTCGTACAAAGTTTTGAACAAGATGGCTACCTTAGAATGACAGCATGGAATTAGTATGTAGGTACTATACATGGAATTAGTATGAACTATCCTGTACTATTAAATGAGAATTCTCTATTTTCACCAGAGCAGCCCTCGGTCGTCCAGGTACTAAATATTATCAAGGTTTAGTTTATTTTATCTAAAAATGGAACAGGAAAAAACACGCGTCAGAAGAAATAATGATAGTTGTGATTTGGCTCGAGTTCACCGCCTTTGGGCATTCTGATATTCAAGTACTTATTTATCTCAGAGTTGCTAGGTAACCGCTTTCATAATGTTGATGAAGTTTTGTTTTGTTTGAAGTAACCTAAAACTAATACATTTGACACCATGGCGATGCTTGTGGGGGGCGTCTATTTCCAGCAGTGGCTGAAATGATGAATCTAAAATTGATAAATGCTCCTATATATTTTATAAACAATCGTTTGAATAATTTGAAAACAGTTGTTTACCTAACACAATTTTCACTTATACAATTTTTTTAAATTATTGTTACAATTGTTTCAATTTTATTTAAACGGTTGATCAAATATTGGTGACACGGGCTTTAAGCGATGCATACATTATGCAACTAGTGTCGTGAAACAGTAGCTTGTCTGTTCTGTTTCGGGTATAGCTGACTAACATTCGATTTTTGAAAAGCTGATAAATTCAACAAACACGGTCATCACGCATTACGCTCATATTAATTGCTCAGATTAGTTGGCTGATTAGATTCGATCTGGAAAACCTCCATTATTATCTAAGTAGGTATCTGCCTACCTACACAGTCCGCACTATTTGAAGCACCTACGTTGGCCTTATTAGTGATTAGGTCAACCAGGAAAATATAAAAAAGGATTATAAACCTATATTTTAATAGATCAGAAAATTAAAATAGGTCGCCAAACAAACAAATGTATTATTTTTACCTATTCTTCGAATAGTGGAGGGTTTCCAAAATCGCGGCCGCCCTTATCTTTTATATGTAGCCCTTTTGCAAACTATGTAGAGGTTCGGTAGCGAATGAATATCAGTATTTCACACAAGGTCACTCCCTTCCGTAACCAAATAAATTGGACTTTAAGTAAATCAGGATGCCAACGACTTTGGTTTTTCTGACTGCTCAATTCTGCGCCGAATGTAAAGACATTTATTTAAGGGATTCCCTTTGAAAAATAATTGGTTTTCATGTCCATAACATCACGCCTACATACCCCGAAGGGTTAAGCAGAGGTCTACCTAGGGTAAGGTAGAGATGTACACCCACATTCCGCCAGTTATGTTAAAGTCCCATATAATAGGGGGGGCATGTAATTGCCATCAACTGGACACAGATATAGACTTCGGGCTGCTACTAAGAAATTACTAATGGAAAACCCAATAACATTCGGGAATCGACCCCAGGACCCCACGCTCAGCAGTTGCGCTTGCGACAGCGAGACCAACGGGGCAGTCAATACTGCAATATTGTGGGCAAATACATTTATTTTCTATCTTTGTTTTCAATTTGTCAAGTGTTGAAACAGACTGTCGACAACTGTACGAGATGAAAGTAGGAAGGAAATTGTCGCAGTACATAAATCTGTACCGTAACGTCGCGCGTCGCCAGCTCCATGTAGCTACATATATGTTTCTCTTTTAATTACAAACACTTAGAATTTATTATTAAAGTGAGCATTTCCTTGTGACGTTTCCCCAACCAGAGGGCCTTGCACGAACGTGCGACGTAAACGTAACTTAAATTTGAAGGATTTTTATAGCATTTCATAAGTATATTTTTATATAAGTAACGTAAGTATTTTTATAAGCCCATAGATAGGAATAAAGTCTTTAAACTGAATTAATATTTTGTGCAAAACGAGTATTTTCAAATTAGAAATCGTTGCTGCAGTTGTCTCTGCCGTCGACGAGTGTCGACGGCTGCAGTAGCCTCTGCCGTCGACGGGTGTCGATGGCTGCAGTTGTCTCTGCCGTTGGCGCGAGCCGCTCGTGTATATGAGCACTGTAACGAAAGTGCTCCGCGCGTTCGTGTTGGGCCTACAGAATTTATTCTAGCATATACTTTTACTAGTCATTCCCGGAAAGTGCGAAACGCGTAGACACTTTTACTTATTTTTATGGTCTTTTTCTCTTAGTGTTAGGCGAACTAGTATCAACATTAGTCACGATGGCTTCCCTTGTCAGTAATAACTTTTAGGATTCATCCCAGGAAATTTTTCAGGGATTTCGGCGGTTGTTCAAGTGGATCCTGGATTATTATTATGAGTCCATTTTGATCATTATCACTTATATTAATGTAGGTACTGGATGGGCTACTTACCGGAGAAATATGTATGTTTTGAAGTACTTTGTCAGGTAACTCGGAGCCACTTCTTCTTCCCAGTTAAAGCACTAGGAGGTGGTGAAGGGCGGACGTTTTGGGGGGCTGTCTTATGTTATGTTGCCGTTCGAAAAGTGCTGATTCTCAGCTTGGTTTGAATAAAAGACTTTTGATTTTGATTTGATGTTCCGGAATAGCCACCAACGACTACCGTAAAGTAGGTAAGCGTCTTTAACAAATTAATGTTGACCACCTACATCTTCGTCTTTGTGGTTAGTGGTAATTCAACATCAATCAAGTAGGTACTGATATATATACCATTTAACAATATATTCCCTATTGACAGAGCCCCAAATTCAGAACAGTTCCATTAAGAATCGAATCGATTACGACTGATTTCCATACTTAAACAGAGGTATGAAGAACAGGTTGTAAAGTCCACTCATCTTCTATAGAAAATAGATGATCCTCTGACCAGGGTGTCATGTCTGGTGGGCAACTGCCCGATGATTGATTTCGGGACGTTGTATACTTGCTTGTCGCGCGGTAAACTCTGCTTGCGCGATGCAGGATTTTGCGTGACGTCAGTGTGATGCGTAGTTTGCATGTGGCGTTGTAGATGCCACCACAAACTAATATTATAAATGGTGAGTTGATTTGTATAATTCCTCCGTTATGACGTCGATTTTGATTCGATTGAACGTTACCACTTGTGAAAATACATACAACTGTGACTTACATAATTACGTGAGACATTATACGTCAACTATTGAGGTTCAAAATAAATGACAAAGACGACATCTAAGCGAAAATGAGTTTTCGTAAGATACTAAATCGAGGGGTCTTAAATTCTGACAAAGAGTAAGATGTAGGACCATTAGAGTCACGCCAGCTTCTGACCCTTAGTTCTGACATGACATTTGTTCGATAAAGTGCACTTCTCACCATCTGAGTCTGTTAAGGAAGTATTCAGTCAAAGGATGGAGAGGTCTTAGGGTAAGATTCACAGTCTGTACTTTGACTTACATAGCTGAGTAAAGTAAGCGTCTCATACGAATGTGGATATTATTCGTATAGCAGTTCATGTTCGAATAAAAACTTGTTCACATTCATTTAAATGAAAACTAGCGACCCGCCCCTGCTTCGCACGGTTTTAACGACTTGACAAAACATCGAGATTTATTTATTATATGTTGGTATAATATGAATGTTTTGTACACATAATCCTTTCAGAATAAATTCTCTAAATGATGGTGTAAACCATATTAAAATCCGTTGCATAGTTTAAAAGAACAACGTGGTCACACAGACATACACGAAAAGCGACTTACATTTAAAATATTACTACTAGCTCACCCGACAGACGTTGTCCTGTCCAAATTTCAATAATTCATACAAAATTTCCATAGAAAACGCACTTTAGGTTTTCCCGAATTATCCAATTTTCCCAGCAAATTTAAAAAAAAATCTTTTAGAAGAACCTGATTCGCTCAAACAAAAATTATCCAAATCTGACAAGCCGTTGTGTAGTGATGCGCCTACCAATGAACACCATTTCATTTTTATTATATAAGAAGCTGTATATAGTATAAGATCAAGGTTCATATTCGTATGGAACGGTTAATTTACTTACCGAAGAAAAGCGCGGTCTGTCAATCTTGCCCTTAGTTCCGTGCATCCTTGACCAAGTGTTGTCTTTCATACCGATTTTCAAAGCAACTAGAAATTGTGGTTTTGCTTGCACGTCTAGATCCAGTTTATAATGAGTGGGTGTGTTGTTTGCAAAGTATAAAAAATACAAGTCTGTATACTGTGTAAAGAAGATGGGTCATCGTGATAAATTCTTTTCGTAGTGAAAATAAATTATCATGATCACCTTTCTTCTATGCCCGTATGAAAATAATGCCGTAATAAAAAACTGACCAAGTGCCTGTCGAACCACGCACAATGAAGGGTTCCGTAATTGGGATGAATTTATGCCAAGAACAAACTTAACAGTTGGAATGTAAGCTTGTACGCACAATATTAAGTGACTTACCATGTTATTTTAAGACCATATACTTCTTATAGGTTTTCTGTAATCTATAAGTATAGAACTATTCTCTGTATTTTAGGTTAATCAGTTACGGAGATAATCATCAATTTTCTTTAGTAACTGTAAAACTTTATATGCTCTAATTATTAAAAAAAAAAAATGCGATTCTCCTAACAAGCTCTTTCATATAATATGTCACACGGTACAGTTTGTTAATTGGTGTTAATTTTCCTGTTTGTCCCCAAAAAGTGACCTCATTTTCAAAATAAATTTATTTACGTTAGACGTTCGTTTTTGGGTTACCGAAACTCATATATACCAAATTTCAACTTAATCGGTCCAGTAGATTCGGAGCAAATCGGCTGTGACAAATGGATAGACAGATAGACACACGAGTGATCCTGTAAGGGTTCCGTTTTTTCATTCGGACGTACGGAACCCTAAAAAGAGTCTGCTTTTCGGAAAATACATAAAATAAGTATAAAATCCGTCCTAACAATAAATAGCCTTAACACGCATAATTAGGTAAGTTTCACAAAATTATTCGAACAGAAAGTACTAAAACAGCAACTGAAATAGTCGTAATTCAGAAACAATTGACTTGCAAATCGTTAAATCGAACCCAAACGGGTAGTATACGTACAAACAACGCAAAATGAGGATTCGTGATACGTAAGGCATAACTGGCGTTTGGATAGACAATTGTCATTTAAATCCACCCAAATGAATCGTTTTGGGTACTATTCTCTACGGGGGTGTCATAAAACCACATCCTCAGAAAAACTCAAAGGAAAACCCACAAAAAAATACAGTATAACAAGAAAATAGCTTCTAACTACAGTCGCCTGTGGCACGCTGAAATCTGACGTCCAAGTCAGGTAGCGATCCCAAGTTTCAGTACCCAACTAGCCTCGGGGGAGAGTAGACGTCGCCCGCGCGCTTTTGCCGCCTAATTCTGAATTCGAATTCGGACCGTTTGATGATATCGTTTTTATCATGTTGATATAACCTCCTTTCGGTTTATAAGTTTGAATATTTTATTTAGTGCAGTGAATTTTTATTAGTGCTAAAATGTTGGGACAAGGAGTCATCAAGTTTTTATGTTTATTAGTGACATTTTTCGGAGGTGAGTTTCTAATTTACTGTGATTTAAGATAAAAATTCTGTCCTTTTAAATTGGCAGTTTGATGTCATTAATTTTGTTGTGGAAGAAGGAAATCGAATTACGTCGTCGTTTTATTAATGAATTCTTCCTTAAGCTAATGAATTGACGATCCGTTTTGTCTCTGATAATGGAGTGAAAGCTACAGGGTGTTTTTTTTATAATGCCTTTGGAAATGTAAGTTGAACATTTTCCTTTTTCTCAAATTGACAGGTGATTAAAATATTTTGCGCGTTGGAAGCTGAATTCGATTTTAGAATTGATTATGCAAAGTTAGCTCTTTTTTTATAATCTATATATTTATCACTTGAGAACGGCTATACCTTTTTTTTTAAATTCATATCTATTTTTTTAATGTTCGTAATAGGCCGAATTAGGTTATTACGGAAATGAAAATTAGAAAAGTTGCCCGGAAATTTCTGGAAAAACTGAAAATTCTTTTTTATGTGGAATTTTGTATTAATTATTACTTGATCAGGACAACGTCTGTCAGGTCGGCTAGTTATCTATAAATTGAAATTAACGAAACTAAAAAAAAAAAACACATTGCGGTAACAGATAAAGGAAATAGTTTTATTTTTGTTCGGGATTTAGGCCTACCAAAAATTGTGGCGTCTATTAATAAAACGTATATTGATTTCTTCCTTATGATCTCTATAATTATTACAGTTACAGTGGTAGTATCTTAGTAGTATAGTACTTCGTTTATATTTAACCACGTTTTCACGTAACTTTCCAAGCTTATCTCATTTGCAATAAAACAGATGTCCTAATATTGAAAATGTAACGTAACATGCATTTGACGAACGTTTGATCGGAAGACGGCCGGTTATTGGAATGCTCCAAACTCTTGCGATACTGTTAGTTACATCCGAGGCTATGTACTATGTTGAACTTCTGCAACACCCCTAGGTATTGCAGAAGTTACATACACAATTTGTGTGTAATTTACGCACAATAGTACATTTTACGCATTGATGGTGTACTTTTGGAGTATTTATGTTTATTTTTTTTTATTAAATAGATGTTGAAGAATATAATATAGCTCTTCGTATCTATTTCATAAAACATAATATTACTTTTCTCTTGTTTATCAATTTCATAGTTTAACTGTAATTACGGAGGCGTGAATAGGGAACAATTTTGTTCTAATAAAAAAACTAGCAAATAGTGAAAATTTATTATAAAGACTACGAAACGCAGTTTTCTGGATAACATTTTTTATTTGCCTCTGAAAACTTTCTCTTGCATTTTAAATATTTTTTTATTATAATAAGCCTATGAATATACTGAGTTATTCAAGCGAGATCTACAGTCTATCTCAAACCTCATGTAAGCCTGATTTACACGGTGCTATTTAATTGCTTGTGGCAAATCATAAATTGAAGCAACAATAAAAGTTGCAACATCTAAACAGTGTTTAGACAATGCAAGTCATTTGATGCATCAATTTTATTTTATAACAGGCTAGAAACTTGCATTGTGTAAATGGTGCTTACTCAATTAAGTGTTTTTGATCATCGAAGTAACAAATGACAGTCAGCACAATCGAACAATATTCACCGTCTTTTATTTTTAAATCTGACGAAAATGTCAAACACAAAGAGTGGCTATTAATATACCAGCTAATATTGGAGCGATGAAGACGGAATACTCTGACTGAATAATGCAATTTTATCAACTGGTAACCCGTTCACCATTGTGGTAACAGGACGTGACTGAGAATTAATTGAAAAGGCAGGGCTCTGTAGATATTCGGGTCCTTTATAATCCTGTCGTTCAGAAATTCGTTTTTATTCAAGAGCGAGTTTTCAGTAAACCCTTTCCCAAATACAAAACGTAGTATAAAAATACAGTTGGTTAAAATCTCCGTATCACAAACTATGCAAATAAACCAAAATAAACCAAGTTTAACCTTTTAATTTTAATCCTGTTTATTTATGTTCTTTCGAATTGGTACCTACTGGGTTTTGGGCTTTAGACCGTATTCATTTCTATAATAATATAATGGACGTTTTATTAATAGAGAATAAATATTTTTTATTTTATCTTTTTTTTATTTATAAAGAGGGTATTGATTTTAGAACTTCTTATTGTTTTCAAATTTTTTTAAAGGTTCATTATCAGCCTCTTTGCCTTTTTGCCTTGGGTTAGCTCTGGGGTCCTTGTACTTTAACCATATGTGCGGCTAAAATCAGATCAACATCAAATAAACGACTGCCATCCGCCCTTTGAAATTGAATAACCTAAATATATCAATATCCTGGGTGCCGCAATTTCGGTTTTCTGACAACTCGTAACGTTTGTCAGAGGTATTGTGAAAGCCAATTATTTTTACCCGACTGCGGCGAAGCCAAAAAAGGAGGGTTATTAAAAGAGTAACTGTGGAGTTTCTTTCCGACTCTTCTCCATAGGAAACGAGCAAATGGAACCGTTCACCGTTGCTGCTGACATCGGCTGATATCGGTTTATGTGAAATAAAATACTTTGAAAGAATTGACCTCGATACATACTATAAAACATAAACAATTTACATCTAACACTAATATATATAAATTATGTACAAGTATAGGTACAGAGGCAAAAAAAATAATATTACAAAACAAAAAAAAAAATTAAGGAAGAACTCACTGGGCATCAAAAAATTCGTCCGCATCGCTGTCAGTGGGAAAAGTGCCCAAAAGGCTGGCAGCATTGCCACGCAGGATGGCAATGCTGATTCTTTGACCTAAAAATTGGCCAGCCCTCTGGTCACGTGAAGATTCGACCGACCTCTTGGCGATGTCCCGAAATACTCGATGCGCACTGAGACCCCACGGCCCTAGAGTTTCAACCCCATTCAAAGAATTTGAATTTATTCGTTTGACCAATTTACGAAACGCTCGGCATAGTTATTTTCATTACTCGTTGACCCTGAACTTATTAATGAGGCCAATTATTTTAATGAGTTTATTTAAATTGTACCTAGGTAGTTAAAAGTTAAAAATGCTCATGTTCATTAAGCTAAATTCTGCAGTTTTAGGTATACATTGGTCACCAACCGTCTAAAAATTACTTATTTATAAAGGTTAATATTTGAACTTTTTCCTAACATTCAAAGCGCATTAGAAAACGAACGCTCGGGTAATTTATTCATAGAAGCGCTAAGTAGAGTTTCTAGTTCAGCGTGAAGAGGCTACCGCTGGATCTTTGCAATCCTCGGAAAATCTCCTCGAAATTATATTCAAACTCCTTGTAATTTACCTCAGACTTACTATTTTAACTGAAAGACAAGACAGCTGACCTGGTTACTGATAATTTGCTAATATAGGCTTAACAAACTTGCGCACACGTAACGTAGGTACGTACATAACGTATTACTTGTGTCGTACAGTTAAAACTATCCGTTCTTCAGCATTGTATGCGTTTATGTGTGAACTAAAATAGTTTTTAGCACTATTTTACTAACAAAATAGATCAGGTTGTCTGAAAAAAGAAACAAAAAATTAATTACAAATGATGTTGTCCAATTTTCATGTATTTGATTATCATTAAAGTCTCTCATCAAACTGGTAATAATTTAAACTTGACAGCGCCTTTATGTTGTTGCAATAATTCGATTATTGCAAATAAAGTGTACTTTCTGAGTTTATCTTGGACATTACTGAAATCAGTGCAGGAAAAACATTGTGAGGAAACCTGGTCTTAAAATTACATAGCTGCACCCCGCAGTTTGACCCGCATGAGTCTCGATCCCATAGGAATATCGGGATAAAATGTATTATATGTCCTTACTCAGGTCATGTTCTACCCATGTGCCAAATTTCATTCAAATCCATTCAGCCGTTTTAGCGTGAAAGCGTAACAAACAAACAAACAAACAAACAAGCAAGCATTTATAATATTAATAGCTTTTGCCCACGGCTTCGCCCGCGTGGAGATCGAAAATTATTCAAGGGAACGTTCAACGGGGATAAAGTATAAGGGAATAGTATCCTATGTGTTAATCCAGGTAATAAACTATCTGCGTGCCAAATATCATCCAGATCCGTTCAGCCGATTTTGCGTGATTGAGTAACAAACATACAAACTTTTTCACATTTATAATATTATATATAAATGTATATAATATAATATATAATTATATAATATAATATATAATTATAATTATTATTATTATTTGCCCTGCAGTAGACCAGTAATAGGCTGGTATTTTATAGCAATTGTGGTTATGTGTGCGGTTGACTGTACAATGATCTCTGTTGGCTCAAAGACCAGACGCTGTTACAGTCTAATAGAACTTTGATATTACTTTACTTACGTAAGTACCTACTTACCGTCTTGTTCGATAACAGAGTGTCGTAATTGAGTTTTTGACGCTCGCAGCTGTGTTTTGTTTTCCTGACAAAACATAATAATATCACGCCTATTTTTAGCGCTGAGTCAGTAGATGTATACCTAGGTATATATATAATAATACTTAAACATTATTTTTGCCTTAAGATTAAAGATGCAAAGAGTATTCATAAGTCGACTGCTATATTGAACTGCTGACAATTGAAATGATAAATAAACAAATAGCTTCCGAAGGTTGATAGTTGATAAATAAACAATTATAAGGCCCAGTATTCACTTAATCTTTGTGGCCCGACGACCATTCGACCGTTTTAATCCTTCAGTCACTTCTTGTCACTGTCGTACCTGCATCTAGAAAATGGATTACGTTGTCAAGTATTTTCACCTCAGCTGATTTACTGAAATGTTGAACAAAGGTTCTTCCAGTTCTTTGGGCCTAGCGGGAACGTGCGGGGTAAAGCTCCGTGTACACGATGCATGTTTCTTGCCTGTGGCATACAATAACAACAACGCTGCAACGATGCAACTTTTATTGTTACTCCAAGTTATGGTATGCCACAGACAATTCAATCAGGCTTAACGTTAAATTCAAACGATTTTAAAATGGAAAATACTCATTTTGCACATAATATTTACTTTGTTTTAAGACTTGAATTCATGATTAGGTGGGTGATGCAAATAAAAAAAATGTTGCAGGTTAATAGTATTTTCGATTAAAAAATCGTTCTAATTTACGTTACGTTTACGTCGCTCGTTCGTGTTACTGACCTTCAGGTTATGGGTCCTTGCTTTCAACAGCAGAGAAAGCTTTTTAACCCCTGATTGACGTAGCGATTAGGGTACTTGAGCAGGACTTGAGAACATAAACCAGGGAACCGATTCCAATAGATGCTCTTTGTTGGAAATATTGATTGTGTCATATAACGGGTGGCCAATCAGAAAGTATACAACTTTTTTGCGTCAAACAACTGCAACATTTGGCGTGAAATCAGAATGGGGGCTATTCTGATTTGACGCCAAATTTTGCAGTTGTTTGGTTAGGTTAGTTAGGTTAGTTATTATTTATTTAAAATGCTGCACATTCGTTATGTTTAGTCCTATAAGACCATGACCACCGCAATACTTTCAGTAATTTTATCCTGAAGTTCTTAAACGGATTTAAAAACTACCCAATTTTTCTAACAAATCACTAAGAGTAACGAATACCATTTTGATCACTGAGGATTTCGAGACACGTTCTGATTTTTTTTGTGTGGGGTTATCTAAAGGGACGTGTCGTGCTCAAGTTTGAATACGAAAAGCAGAATATTTGTGACTTTGTTAGTGGGATACCTAAAAAATAAGTACTTATGCGATTTTTTTTTTTAACTCTATGAATAGCGATCGCATTTTAAAGAATAAAACAGTAGCAGATTAGGCAGATATTAATCACCGTATAATGTTGCCAAGCCTGAATAATATACTAATAGAAAAATGAAAAAATATCTTATTTAAACTTGTATACTTCCTATTTGGCCAGTACGTAGAAATATTGAAAATGGAGACGTGTCTTTGGAGTATTCTGACTACCCAATTATCAATGAGTATAATATTGATCTGGATTTTTGATGGCAGTTTGTTTTATGGTAAAAAAATGAGGCTTTTGAGACTCCCATGGGTGTTGAAAAGACAAACGAGGACTTTGTCTTTCCAAACAATGTATGAAATGTATGTATAAAAGGGGTTTGCTTGTTCTATTATCCATGTCGAAAATTGTTTTGTAATGTGTACGGTTAGGGAAATTAATTGTTTATCAAATTGACACACTACGTCAATTACCGTATACACTACGTCAATGTCAAAGTCAAATCATTTATTTCAAATAGGCCCTTATAAGGTACTTTTTTTTTGGAACGTCAAAATTTACAAAAAAATTGTATTGATTCTAGTCGCCCCATCCGAAAGGTAGTTTTCGCATGGAGAAGAATGTGAGGTCCCCATTGTAATTTCTCGTCTAGCGTGATTCCTAGGAAAACCGTTTGATTAACAAATTCCAGTTTATCTCCATTCAATATTATATGTCACATTCGCTACTTAAATTCTTCTACATTATAATGAATGATAGTTTGACTATTACGAACAATTTAAGTTGGTAGTCAATTTGGAACACAACTTCCCTGACATAATCGACTCTGTATTACTTAAAATTCAAGAATTATTTTAATAGTAGGTATGTCTCTACTGTTTTTTTTTTTGCAAAGTAATACAGAGTCGTTGATAACTAGCATCACCCTAATTCGTATCACACATTCCGAGGGTTTTGAAGGAAAGTCCTAAACCATTGCTTCATAGGTTTAAAATAATCGTCTGCTCAAAAACTTAACGCAATCAGCGTGGCTGAACTAAACACTAAAATTATGATTATTTATCTCCACAAATTACAGTCTTATACATAATTAGTTGACAGTTATTTTGACAAAATTTTGTAATTTGTGGGAGATCTGAAGTCTTAACTAAGCCTAGGCCTGTATTTTAGAACTCCAGGTCCCTCATTGTAGCACATAGTAAAGTTTGTCAACGTGGTACAATTGCGAGTGGTTGATGTCGTGTCTGAGTGCATGTTTGTTTGACTGTGTGTGCGCGTGTGTGTGAGTGGCTGTGTGCGCGTGTGTGTGTGTGGCTGTGTGCGTGTGTGTGTGCGTATGTGTATCCCAAATTTTTTTTTGTACGTACAATCATTTATAAATATTATATAAAATGATTAATTATGTACATGTGCATAGAAAATTAAATATAAATATTATATTATACGTAGATAGAAAATAATTTAATAAATAATATTAATAGTTATAACAAATATACCTTGTCACTTTATTATCTCACGAACGAACTGTCAAAGTGAAAGGAATTGCGATCCATTGTCAGTTTATGTGTGTTACACAATTACACCGCAAGGCTGCTTTAGTAGCACTAGAGGGTTAAAAGCCCCTTATAATACACTTACAAGGAGTGTCGAGTTGTGTAGAGAAAGCTATCTGTAGGTATATCTAACAAAACAAATACATGCGCTGTGCGAGCGTATCTAGGCTCTTAACCCATTATAATTACCTAGCTGTAATGATTTGGCGGGGTTCAGTGAGTGGTTAGCACAGGATCGTGGTGAATCGATAACAGCCGCACGGGTCGATCGAACGTTTCGTGGATGAGTGACCATCCATTCTATAAAGTTAAGCCTTTGGTCCTGGCTGTCAGTCATTACGTATAGTTGGGCTTCCTGACAACCAGTTCTAAAAAGGGGTTACCCCGTAACTGGGTTGTGGAGGTAAGATAAGCAGGACTCGCTTCATGTAAAATACTGGTACTCAGCTGCATATGGTTAGACTGGAAGCCGACCCCAATATAGTAGGCAGATTGATTGAGGAAGCGGTTAGCAGATATTTCGATTACTACTACTCAAGTGGGTTAAGTTAACATCCAACAAAAGTTTAAAAAAATAAACAACTGAAACACTATGAAATTATTCGATGAACAGAACACAAAAATAAAATAACTAATTTTATTTATTTTCTCAATACGAACTCGTGTGAATTCGCTCATGCAAAATACAAACTCCATTTCCGCAAATAAAAACGCATCATGAAATTAATAGTACTGTAAAAATAACGGTACGGAGTGTTACCTCGTGAACTGGCTTTAAAATGCTCGTAATTTTGCTATAGGCGGGTTCACACTGCACTAAACAGGGGCTGATCAAGGACAGCCATTGTTCAAGTTAGCAATGCAATGGTGCCACTCGATTCTTTATCTTTCGATAACGAATCAAATCGATCACGATTGTGTTCTTCTTCATGAGGCTCTCGATTACTGAAGGTTAGCGGCTAGTTTTTTTTTTTTTTTTTTTTTTTTTTTTTTTTTTTTTTTTTTTTTTTTTTTTTTTTTTTTTTTTTGGGTGGGAAATTATCAAATAACTTCTCCCGCGAGGGCGTGTCAGACTCTTACTGACTAAAACCCACCCGTGTTCCTTCCGTTGCCTGTACGTTGCCAGGGGCCACGGTATCCCTTTCGGACTTTCCCACAACCCCGGCAGGCATCGGTCCTATCGGACCCCTTCACTTGCTGACATCTCTTTGAGGCGCGCGTGGAACACAACGCGCCGTCGACCCGGGCCTGGTCCTTATCGGACGGCGAGCTATCTAGGTATAAGTCTGAAAAACTCTTGAACAGATTTTATTCCATAAAATTCCCTGATGTTTCTGAGTCAAGATATTTTTATTTTTCTAACTATTTTTGCCTGATAGCAGTAAGTAGTTTTCCTGCAGTATACATAAATTATAAATCAATGCATATTCAACGTTATAAAAAAAAAAAAAATGACCAGACAAACTATAGAACTATTGAGGATCAAAATTAGGCACGGCATCTAACTGAATCGAACTGAAGGGTCAAAATCGTATTCGAGAAAAAATTATCAACCTTCTCATACACTTGGATCGAGTAGGTATTGGTGTTTTGTACTTGACAGCTGATATTTTTATCTTTTATCGACTACGATGTTGGTTCCATGGAGAAAATTGTTCAGTTTAATGGTTTGTACCACACCCTTAAATTTGACTACACCATTCTGAAACACGCTGTATAACATCGAGAACAAGATGTAGAACATTGATCTCGGAATGGAACACGACAGGTCAGACATCAAAGTGATAATTGGATTTAGCATAACGTTTTCCAGCTAAACTCCTAAGATAATGATATTGATCTGGGACACATCCTCAATACCCTGTCACATTGTGTAAAAACACCTTAAGGCGAAAGGTTCAGGTAGCCCGCGAAATTAAAACATTCTTACGTTTTTTGAAATTCAAGGTCAGTATTAGGTTGTATGTGGATTTATTTATAGAATTTTAATCATACAATTCATCAATACAACTCTCTAACTTCATAAATTACCCTATTGAATGACTATTTCATGAAATAATGACATTTTAGGAGTTGCATTGCTGATTCTTATTCTGTAAAGCCATGTTTGTTATGGTCGCGAATTTAATTGACATAAAGTTTGACACTGACTAGCAAATTGCAAAAAAACCTAAGAAAATTTGAATTTCGCCGGCTACTAACGCATCCCATTAAATTATACAATATTAACTAGGTATTCATCTCCAATCTCAACCTGGAATTCTATACGCATTATGGTTATTTAAATCGTTTTAAAAAGGTTTAGTTCAGGTAACCGTTTCAAATGAATATTTATGAGTATTATGTAGAGTACTCGTTATTTTTACACGCCCGCCGAGCTTTTAAATACTTTACAGTTACAAAAAGGTCTGTTTCTTTGCGTAAATTATCTGATTCTTTTGTTTTTATGACGACGTGAGAATATGTCACCTTTTTGCTGTTTCTTCTCTACATTTATATTTATTATAAATTATCTAAAGTCGCTTTTCGTGCTCGTTTGTGTGACCGCGTTGCTCTTCTAAACTTCGCAACGGATTTTGTTGCGCTATTCACCATAATTTAGATAATTCAATTCCGGAATAAATTAACAACAATTAAACGACGACTGGTCGACAGTTCACGTGACCAGAGGGCCGGCTCGTTCTTTGGCCAAAGAATTAGCATTGCCATTCAACGTGGCAATGCTGCCAGTCTTCTGGGCACGTTTTCAGATGACAGCGATGCGTACGATTACTTCGACGCCTAAGGGTCCTTTTGTCTTTTTTATATTATTCAATTTAGTGTTATATTATTATAATGAAAAGATAAAAACCGAATCACAATAAAAAAAAACATATTAAAGAAATCTCGATGTTTTGTCAAGTCATAAAAACTGTGGGACGCGAAGGTGAGTCGCTAGTTTAAAATAAAAGAAAATCAAAAGTCAAACGTCTTTGAAAATGAGGACACTTCAAAATGCTTTGACAGAAAGTTTATCTAACAAGGATAGCTTTTAGCTATGATAATTATGTGTTATATAGCAATTTTTATGAGCAGGCAAATTTTATTTTCCTTTTATTCCATAGTCTTTGTACAAGTATGGTGTAGTTTATTTATATTTTTTACTGTTAAAGATATTTATTTCTCAAAACATTACAAATTCACTTAAAGAGAAAACATAAATAGGTTTAAATAACTAATGTGCCATTAAGCGTAGATTGAAATAAAATCAGCCTGCCTTCGAGTTTCTTGCCCGTTCTTCTCCATGGAGATCTACGTTTTGGAATGGGCAACTAGCTTCAACTTTCTGACTAACTGACCGACTCTTTGACAATTCAAAAGTGCCTGTAAATGGTTCAATCGAAATAAATGCTTTGAGTTTGAGTTTGAAATATTCCTACATATAGCATGTACTCGTATCTTAAAACTAAACATTATAATAACACTTTGACTTAGTAACAGTTTCATAAAAACAAAACAATTCAGAAGTAAGTACCTTTATAGTTCTACGCAAGGAACAGTAGAATTTTAACCGATACAAATTTAGACGTGTTATAACGTCTTTGCCGAGATGCCATTTTATAGAAAATCTTTAGTATTAGGTAAGTCTACACCAGATGCTGCTGAATACCAGAATTTTACATGGAGCAACTGCCTATCTGACCTTCAAAACCCACTTACTGGGTAACACGGTACCTCTTGGTAAGACTGGTTGTCATGTCAGTCTTTCGGACTTCTGACTACTTCTGACGACCCGTAACGACCAACGCCGGGACCAACGGCTTAACGTGCTTTCCGAGGCACGGAGGGGTCTGACAAACCCTTATATAATAGCCATATATTGATACGTAGACCTATACATCTGTAACGTTATCAATTTTAATCAGATGCCTATTTTAAAATAGAACATCATTATTATTAATTCTACATCGTTGGGTATGTACTTACTTAGTGATCTGAATATCCTGTTAAGAGAGCTCGAGCCTTTAAAGTAGGAATCAGTAGCCATGTAATCATACCTACATCTGAAACGTTATTAATTTGAACTCAATGCTCTGTTTCTCTCTGACACAGACCAGCCTCTCTTTTCTTCCGGGTGTCGTATGAACCGATAAGGGAACTGCCTGTCAAGTGGCGGTTATTCCCCGAATGTGTTGTGCGTGTGGCAATTTGTGGAAGAGTTTAATATGTTCCGACGTGGACGTTATTGGTTATGTGGGAGTTTCTTATTATTAATAGTAAATATTGTTTTATTTGTTACTGGCCCTTACTTGGCACGGGTGCAATGTTCTGATTTAGCTACATGTTCGTTTCTGTTCTCTAGCTTAGAAATCTCGATGTTTTAACATGTCGCGTATACAATATTATAAATATATATGTTAATATTTGAATTAGATCTATCTAAACGAAGCCATCATCTACACATTCTCTACATCGAACTAAGTAACTTTGTGAAACGAATTATTTTATTGTTTTCGTAAAAAAAAACATTGGAACATTGGAACTTGGCTTTCAATATCTCTGTAACCAGAAAGTTCCCAGGTATGATCCAGTAGTGGACAGCACAAGTGACTCTCGACTTCATTAAGGGTATTTTTAGGCCCGTTATAACCCAATTAAACCTTCCGAATTAAACTCTTTATAATTATGATGGAGAAAATCTCATTTGAATCCATTGTGTAGAAGAAGTAAGTAAATAAATAGCAGTGGATAAACTTAGTGGTCACCTAGACAGACAAGAAAAGTGACTTAGTTTTACACTATGTACGTACTCGTAAGTATTGACTTGTATTTTTTTTATTTTTTTATACCTATTTATATAATTGATATATACAAGATATTGTGATTTTTTTTTAAAAGAGTAACGGTTTAGTTTCTTGCCCATTCTTCTCCATACGAAAACTACCTTTTGGAAGGGGCGACTAGAATCAATTATTATTTTTCTGTAAATCTTGACGTTCAAAAGTGCCTTTTTTGTGCCTAATTGAAATCAATTATTTGACTTTGACTTTGACTTTATGGTTCCGTACCTCGAACGCGTGGAGGTATCAAGTTAAAATAAATAATAAATAAATACGAAGTCTACGGTCCCTTGGAGCTCTAAAAAAAATTAAGCTCCTAAGTCAACGCAATAAATAAATACGATACATTTATGCGACGTATTTTGACACTCGCAAATAAATCAAAACCTATAGGGTACTTCCCGTGGACCTAGAATCATGGTGCAATTCTGAATGAACGCATGAATAAGTATGAACGCAGCTCTGAGTGAAAGAGAAACTGTCATATGTCACGTTTGAAAAGAGAAAGGAAATAGAGAATGAAAGATGGCGACCTAACTACATTTGAAAATGGATTAGACATTTAAATAAACTTTTTTACAGTCCGTTCAACCGATTTTGACTTATATTGCGTTGAATGCATGACAAATGGCAGCTGCAGTAAACAGTTGGTATTTTAATAACTACTTTTTTGATTTTAATGCCATCCTTATGACTACGGTATAGAAGTCAAAATCGGTAAAAATGGTTTATTTAAATGTATACTCTTATTTCAAATGGTGTATAGTAATGATGTAATGTTGTTGTTATAATTGAAAAATAAAATAAGTTCAAAGTTTCCAAAGATAATATTTCGGCCATCTTTCCACACATTTCTTTTAGGTAAACAGCGGCAATCTTGTTCAAGCATCTAAAAATACCCGACTTGAATAAACTAAATTCAATTAAAGGTTTACTGTACAAGTGTACAACATAGTTAAAGAAAACTTTACTTTTAATCAACCGTTGCAATGTCCTCGCTTGGAAAACTTCAAACTGCCTGAAAAGGGTAGCGCAGGGTACAAAAAAAAGGAAAGTCTACTAGTTTCCATGTCTCCGTTTTCTTGTTTTTTTTGCTATCTCTACTAATTAAAATAAAATTTTCTTTTGTGTGAGGTTTATTCTTGTTGAGAAAAGACAGATTGTTGGTATTAATGTTGGTTAAATTAAATAAAGTTTATTGTATGTACCTACAGCTGTAGGCTATGTAAAAAACACTACAAAATGAAAAATAACTATAATTTCGGAAGTCGTTGTCGTTGGTTTTGTATTTTCGTTTTTTGCCACCGACTTCCGAAATTAAAGTTAATTTTCACTATGTAGTGTTTTTTTTTGGAAGTCGTTTTTTTTCAGTAATGACGTTTATATTTTTCTTTTTTAGTTGTGGTACCCCCACTTGGACTGCAAATAACAGTGACAGGGAGTTATTATAACATCATCAACATTACACTATTAGAAAAAAATACGTATTATTGAAGCTAACTCAAAAAGTACATCATGGCCATATTATAAGTGACCAATCTAGAAGTAAATAAAAAAATATTTTCCAAAATCGGTTTATAAATAAATGATGGAGTTTCAGAACTCTCTCACCTTTATCTTAGGGTAACAAACATAAAAAACAACCGAACAGGGAACCTCCTCCTTCTTTGAAGTCGGTCAAAAAGAAGTATTTATGTCTCTTAATTCTGAAGGCTAGTCGGCCGCCGTAGGTTGGTAGATTAATAAGTCTAAAAGATCACATCTCCAAGCAACTCAGTTATGTAATTCGGACAGGTAGCAGATATTCCAACTTTGAGTTACAACTCTACGTATAACCCAATTAGATATATTCTGAGTACCTATTTACATTACCAGGTTTGGGTAGTCGTCAGTTCGCATGGTTTTAGTTCAAATGAAGATTCTCAGAACATCTTGATCAAGCTTTCAGACAGCGT
This sequence comes from Xanthia icteritia, assembly GCA_949128155.2. Classification (NCBI taxonomy): domain Eukaryota; kingdom Metazoa; phylum Arthropoda; class Insecta; order Lepidoptera; family Noctuidae; genus Xanthia; species Xanthia icteritia. The sequence continues at coordinate 3,379,517 of OX421942.2, read as the reverse complement.
AGACTTCTTGTAATTAGTATATTATATTTCTATGGACATAACGTCTAATGACAATGGTGAGTTATTTACCAGATTTGAAACTATTTTAATAATAAAAGAGTAAGGTAACGACTTTCCCAGAAGGATGGCACTTCGTTATTTAAGCTGTAGGTTTATGGACATAGCACAATCACTGCACGGATATAGGCCTCCTATCTCCGAGAAGGACTGAGCAGTAGTCCACCACGTGGGCCAAATGCGGGTTGGTGGATGTTTTTTTCAAATTTTTGGTTCTTAAGTTATGTCGGTTTCCTCACGATCTTAAAAGTCCACAAAAGAAGACAGGATTAAATAGTAACTCATGTCTGTACTTTTTTAAGGGCTCGATTACAGGAACCTAAGGTTAAACTAAGCTTGCTGTGGTCGATTCGTGGATGGGTGACCATCCGTTACATATCGAGCCCCTTCTGTACCTCGTTAAGCCGTTGGTCTCGGCTGTCATTCGTAGATCTTTAACAGTCGTTAGCGGTAGTTAGAAGCTCAAGTCTTACAACCAGTCTTACCAAGGATTTATCATGTTACCCCGTAAGTTATTTGTGGAGGTCAGATAGGCAGTCGCTCCATTTAAAATACTGGTATTTGGCTGCATCCAGTTAGAGTGGAAGCCGATCCCAACATAGTTCTGAATATGCTAGGCAGATTAACTGTCTGTAATTTTTCAGTTCATATTAGGTTCTTGCTTTGATACACTAATTATACTACGGAAGCCATCTTTCTTCAGCCCCTCGTCTTTTATCGGAAAGCTGCGTAAGCGTTCATACGAAGTGTAATTTTGATATTATTTCCGACATTTCCTAACTTTTTTGCCTAAATAAGAAAAATGTCCTCATTCGCCGTGATTTATTTGTAACAAAAACTATTTATGTATGGGATAGAAAAAATTGGCTGCTTTTAACCAACTACGGGAGCCGAAAGAGGGTTATGATTTTCGACATGTATGCTGTGATTATGAGATTATCTGTTTTGTCAGTGAGTTATCTAATACAGTAAGCTAATAGTTGGACGATAAGGAAAGAAATGAAAAATGCTTCTTATTATGTAGTTCGGATAACATTACTCTGAAAATTTTTCTTTCGATGGTGGATAGTATGGTATCTTTAAGTAATATTGCAGTGTAGTTTTATTCTTGCTAAAAACATCGTATTCTATGACTAGTTTTTTTTTGACACGTTTTTTTTTTCTCCTTAAATCCAGTAATTTTTTCAGTCTTATTGTAAATTGTGATACTGACACTGTTAAGTACATTTCTCAATATTTTTCATACAAGCACTAATGTTTATGCCATAGTCAGTATTTAAAATTTTCTCTCATCACTATGCAATTTCAGGATTATAGACCACAATTTATTTAATATTGATAAACATAGAGAATCAAACAATACAAGTGCACACTTAAATACTACAATATAGTAATAAAAAATATATTGTGGAACAGTATGTCAATGTATACAGCGGTTTCGTAAAGACTTTTCCGCATGCTGATTTATGCCAAACTAAAAAACTACACTATATCTGCCTCGTTGGTGTAGTGGTCGCAAGTGCTACTGCATGAGGTTCGTTTCCCAGGTCGGGCAAAGTGTTATTGGGGTTTTCCATTATTATAGAATTTCTCAGTAGCAGCCTTGAGTCTGGATTTGTCCCTGGTTGATGGCAATAGGCTCGACCTTCATTACATGGGACTTAAACATAACTGGCGAAATGTGTTACAGGTAAACCTCTGCTTAACCCATCGGAGAATATAGCCGTGATGTTATGTTATGTAGAAAAACTACAGCTCAACATTTGCTAAGAAACGAGTCTTAGTTTTGAACTTTCGGTCCGCAGACATTAGGAATCGGCCATTAAAAATAGAAAGACTACGCTGCCACATACCGCATTGCGAAAAAATAAAGGAGGTCTCTATATGTACCTATTATGAGAATAAAAGGATTTTTCTACGTAATCCTCAAAGGTTACCCTGCAAGCCTGAACAGATTACCATCTTCACTGAAATGGGTTAAGTGATATACGAAAGCGGGTACCCATCTAATTAGTAAGGGTTCTTCTGCCCTTAAAAGATTTATTTTAACAATGCTGCGTTGTGACGTATACCTATTTAACTTGTCCGCTCCCGGGATTTAAAAAGGTCCAGGAAAATACCTTACTTTACTACCTAAGTACGGTATATAAGACAATGTATGCCCGTTTTCATTTGTCGAAAGATCTAATGCTGGTGATATTAAAGGTAAACTATCTACGAGTAAGCTCTTTAAATGCGTTGGATTAGTAGCATCTCAGAATACTAATAGTGAGGGGATCGGGGTGTGTATTTGCGTATCAAGACATTCACGCTCCGATGAATCGCAAATGTATCGATAGAAAATTGCGCTCTTGACATCGTTATTTTAATTTATAAACACTCTCGGCGAGGCACACCGAGACAGGCCAAGTGCGAGAATATAGATGAAAGCACGGCCCGTCACTGTGTGTTTCGGTTCCTCGCTCGCTATCTGTACCATGTTGGTTTTTGTGGCTGACTCAAAGGATTTCGCGGCCGTTGCGAGTGCGTCGCTGTACACTGTCGTGTCTCCAGTGTTGCTTGCGCTGATTGACAGAGAAGCTAGTTCAATGTCTGCGTCTTTCGTCTCGGGGTTCACAACTTTAACTGAACTAGGTGAGAGTGTTCATGGCCACACTCGGGCTGAAGCCCCTCGCTCGAGACGTTTTCGTGAGACCTAGCGAGAGCACTCGGATAGGAGTGTACAGCCACCATTAAACTTCTAACATGATCCCAAATATACCTATTGAGTGAAAGTAACTGCACATTATTAGGTAAGTTTTATGCGTCTCGAAATGAAAAGTAATGAGCATATTCACAAACAGCGTGTAGCGTTAGCGACAGTAATTTATTTAACTAAAATCTAAAAGTGAAAATAAGGTGACTTGCAACAGATTAAAAATAAAACCTCGCCGTGTTAGATGCTAGCTCACCCTAACTAATATTCCTGCGAACGACTGCAGCAAACCTAATTAAGCCTGTGAAAGCACGATTTCAGGTCGCGGCTTCAGAATTATCTACACACTCATTTTCCTTTATAGCATGAGCAGAAATGCAGCCGGTATAATCAGCCCTACTTTCTCGAGTATGCAGAGTTCTCTGCAGTAGCAGAAATGGTCTGGATTTTGAGGATATGAGTATCTGAAATTAAATACATAATAATAATATCATGGTACAATGAGGGTTTTCTGAAATGGCGTTCACTAGGTGGCAGCACTGAGATGTCTGGTCTGGGCACCTGTCAGAAGTGTCAAAGTGCCAAAATTTTCTTTAATCGTGACTGAAAGATGACACGTAAGTATCTCTATGTAGTCTGTGAGATGACCGAATGAATGAAACAAATGATGAACGTCATTATATATTTTATACTCATTGTTGAAATGGAAGACGTCTTGTCAGTGGTGGCTTGAATTTTCATGAAAACCACCATTGTGCTACTGCAAGGGGATAATCCTCATATAAAAATGGAGAAGACTCGACCCTTGAAGAGGTCCTACCTACCCAGTACGTAAGATTACTATCACCTGGTTTATGAATTGAGAATTTGTGTATGTGTTTGTGTTGGCGATTTAAAAAAATATTTTCACCCATGTCTTCTCAAAATACGCTGTAGGCAAACTGTAGACAATCGGGTCTTGATGTCGAGTAGGGAAAGTATAGACACATTTGTGCGTTTGGCTGTCCATGGAATTCGGAGCATCCGCCTCCAGCACCACATTTCGAATGCGTCTATCCTCTGTCTTTCTCTTGCTCGGATTGTCCACATCTCAACTCCATAGAAGAAAATCTGGAAAACTAGTGCTCTGACCAATCGGGCTTTGGTTTTTTCACCCATGTAAAACTGCTGATTAATAAGTACTAGGAAGACAGGTTGGGAAAGTGATGGTGAGCAATGGGCAGCTCGCCGTCCGATAAGGACCAGGCCCGGGTCGACGGCGCGTTGTGTTCCACGCACGCCTCAAAGAGATGTCAGCAAATGAAGGGGTCTAATAGGACCGATGCCTGCCGGGGTGCGGGAAGTCCGAAAGAGATACCGTGGCCCCTGGCAACGTACATGCAACTGAAGGAACTCGGGTGGGTTTTAGTTAGTAAGAGACAGACACGCCCTCCCGCTCCACCCAGAGCGGGAGAAGTTATTTGACAATTTCCCACCTGAAATAAAAAAATAAAAGTTTGGGAAAGTGCAACCTAGTACTTCAAAGGCTGTTTAATCGAATATTTGTATAAGAAAGTAACACTGCAGTCACCGCAGTCACTCCGAGTGAACTTCTGGAATTAAACCACCTCTAGATTAAAACTGGATCCTTAATGAAAAAGAAAGGCTATTTCAACTCGTAGTCAGACGACTTAAGACAGCTAAGTCTAACACAGGGAAATGAAAAGAAATAAAAGTGTGTAGTCTATTGGAACCATTTTGCAATTCGCTTTATGAACGAGTCACATCGGTTCCTGCATAAGTACAATCGAACAAAGATTTTGATAATCTCGCAAAAACATTAAAGTCAAAGACTTTACTTGACTTTTTTGACTTGACTTTGACTTTAAGTACAATCGAACAAAGAGTTTGATAATTTCGCAAAAACCTTAATTTCCCACTAAACTGCAAATATTAAGTTTTATTGTTTGCGTGATAATAACTTTAGCTTTATACTATGAACCTTTAATAAATAGTACGTACTAACTTAAACTTTTATTCGTTTTTTTTATATTAATATCAATTTACTGTTAAATTTACAATATAAATATACAATATACAATCTAATCCTAAATTAAAAACTAACTAACTATACAAATAAGAAAATAAAATTAAGAGAAGAGCTCATTGGGCAGCAAAAAATTCGTCCGTATCGCTGTCAGCGGGAAAAGTGCCTAAAAGGCTGGCAGCATTGCCACGTTGGATCGCAATACTGATTCTTTGTCCTAAGAATTGGCCAGCCCTCTGGTCACGTGAAGTCACGTTTTGAATATTGAATACGAGGCTTTTGGCTAATTTGTAAATGTGTATTTTACGTATTTTTTTATAGTGTGCGTTTATTTTGTGCAGAATAAACAATTATTCTTTATTTCTTTTCTTTTCTTTCTAATTCCATACTTAAGACACACTTAAAATACCTTAAAATTGACTACTCAGCGCACTCACCACACTTTTTTTTAAGTTCCAATTTAGCTACTAGTGTAACAATCTGTTTTTTTTACTAACTGTACTGAAATACGTGGAAATGAATTCGAGGGATAACACTGTAATACATGTTCGAGGATTTTTTTAGTTCAAACACCGATTCTACGAAACATAACACGTAACATTGCGCCTTGTTTCCCCGAAGGGTTGGGCAGAAGTGTACACCCCCATTTCGCCATTTTTATACGCATTTAATTTTTTTGATTTGAAGAAAGGATTCGTTACAACAGTGTCAACAGTACGAAGAATTACGTTTCATCGAATTTTTTAAACATTTCGTGTACCTATAGTACACCCACATTTTGTCAGTTACGTTTAAGTCCCATGTACGTGGGCGAGCCTATTGCCTTCCTACGGCCACAAATCCGACTTCGCCGTAATTAATTTTTCATCAAAGTTTTGTAATTGTCATGTGATGGTTCTATTCGGCTAGGTATAAATGTAGTCTACGTATTATTGGTATTCTATTTTATAAACCTACTAGTTGCGCCCCGGGGTTTCACCCGGATAAGTTTCGATCCCGTGGGAATATCGGGGTAAATAATATTTTATGTCCTAACCCAGGTCATGGTCTACCGACGCGCCAAATTTCATCGAAATCCATTCAGCCGTTCAAGCGTGAAAACGTAACAAACAAATAAACTCACTTTCATATTTATGATATTACAAGCGGCGCCTCGCGATTTCACCCGCTTAGGTCTCGATCCCGTGGGAATATCTTGATAAAAGGTATTCTATATCCGTCTCCAGGTCATGGGCTACCCACGTGCCAAATTTCATCCAAATCTATTTAGCCGTTTAAGCGTGAAAGCGTAACAAACAAATAAACTTACTTTCACATTTATAATATTACAATATAATATTTATCACTAAGCAATAATGTTGCTTGACCACTGTGTGCTAAAGAATAAAAGTAAACAATTTTCCTCGTATAAATCCACTATTCGTGATAGGTAGCGAATATGAAGAGAATAAGATTAGTATTTCATAAGAACTTCATATTTATTGAAAGCAAGCAATTATTATCTCCGTTCAATAATAAGTATTGAGAAAATAAATGCTATTATGAGAATAAATTTCCAGGAAATCTAATGAAAATGAGGTTTATGCTATTTAAATGGGAACGTATTTTCTTTTTTTTTCTTTATTTAATATATTTTAATACTGACCAGGTTAGAGGAACTCGTGGCTAAGTAATAATAGCCGCACGGTTAGATCCATTAGGTTAAGCTACGCTTGCCGGGGTTGGTCTGTATGGGTGACTATCTTAACATACCGAGCATTAAGCCATTGGTCCCGTCTGTCATTAGTGGATCTTTGACAGTCATTATGGGTCGTCAGAAGCCTGAAACTCTAACAACCAGTCTTATCAAGGGGTATCGTATTACCTAGTTACTGGGTTGTGGAGGTCAGATAGGCAGTCGCTCTATGTAAAATTCGATATTTAGCTGCATCTGGTTAGACTGGAAGCCGGCACCAAAATAGTTGGCAAAAAGCTTGGCAGATTGATTGACTGACCAGGGTGGTAAAATATGGTGAGCGGAGGAAAATATCGATGACAACTTTCACTCAAAGAAATCGTTTTTATGCAGATTTTTGGATTCGTAAGTAGGTAATGCATTTGATTGTTTTCAATAACTCGCTGAACTTTAAATTACCACTATCGCTTTGATTATCTAAATCATATTGCGATAAAAAAAACAAGTCGGAACAAAATCAGGAGAATGTTTTCATAAAAATTCACGCCACCAGTTGGCGCCACTTTGACAAGAGGTCTTCCATTTCGACAGTGAATATGAAATATATATTGACGTTCATCATTCGTCTCATTCATTCGTTCATCATTCAGTCACGACAAAACAAGATAAAGGCGCTTTGGCACTTTTGACAGGTGCCCGGACCTGACGTCTCAGTGCTGCTACCCTTATTTAATACCTACTCAATACTCACTCAATACTTTATTGCATTCAACAATGTATGTGCTTAGGTGGTAAACATTTGCTTGAGAAACAATCGAGGACCCTTTTGGGCACAGCAAAAGAAAGATAGTAGGTAGCGATGAGGACTTAAATAACTTATTTAAAAAAAATATTTTTGTGTACTTTATTTGAGATTCAGGGATTTATCATTTAAACATTATTTTACACTGTAATAACATTTACTTAATACTAGATTTTTTAATGTATTCGTGAATAGATGCATTTATATTTCTTTATTGATTGATTGATTAAAATAAGCTTTATTTACGAGACTGTTGTAGAAAATTAAATAAACAGGTGAGCAATATAACAGACAAGGAGTAATAAAGGAGCATAATTTAAACCAATAAGTATGAAAAATGACTGCTATGTATTATGCTCACCACTTTACATCCATCTTAATAAATGTTATAGATTATTTCCATCGTTCATTCGTTATTCAGAGGAAACAGACTAAGGCCCGGACTCCACACAAAGCGGAGGCGAGATGAGTGGAAACGAGAAGAGGTGTGAGCGGTCAACATCCAACGCTTACCGCACGCAGCTCAGTTCCGCTCTAACCAGCACACATCTCCGCTCCAGTCTAGTCAGTACGCATCCCCGCACAGCTTCGGTGGATACACCCTAGTGAAAAACATTTCTTCTCGTCACCGCTTCGGACATCTCCGCACATCTCCGCTTTGGTGGAGTCCAGGCTTCAGAAAATCAAGTGAGAATGCTGATTCAATGTGAGTGGAAACGCCTGGGCAGGGACGGCCTATAAGGACATATAGTGACCTTAAATGGTGGTTCTTCAGAAAGGTCAGGTGCGTAGTACTTGAAACCGGCGTACGAAGCAAAAGGAGTATGTAAGAGTCGTAGGAGGTGGTGTTCTGCAGTTTCTGCCTACCCCCATAGGAAGAAGGCGTGAGTGTGTGTAATGTTTTCTGGGCCAAATGTCTTCTTTAAAACATAACATTTTATTTCACTGATGGTTACAAAAGTCGCAGACAATTTGTCCCAAACAGAACTCATCGACTGTAACCAACTCGCTTATTTGTTGATTCACGAACATCATACTTCAATAGTACCTACAGTACGATTGCTTAATGAGACCTCTTACGAACGGAAATTCGCAGAAGCACTTATACAAGATTTCCTACGCCAACACATACATAAAAGATCAGGTTTGCTCTGTAAGGGCAATTGCCGCCACAACGGATCCTTTTATCACTTTGTCCTTGGAAAAATACCAAGAAAACTCCATGACAACGAATACAAAAACATTTAATCAATAACAGAAAAATATTTCCCAAGATAAATCTATCAAGGAAACCGGCGTCAGCAATAATGTAACAAAATGGAAACGCTCACTCAGAATGTAGATAGTCCAATTCAATTTGCTTAGGTTACAGAGGGTTTTAAGTATTAACGGGACTTTTGATGTTGCTATTCATTAAATTTACGAACACACGTATCCCTTCGGACAGCGGTTCCCAAAGTGTTGAGTATGAAATGGGTCAGTAAATACCTGTGCGGTCTGCAGATTTTTTTTAAGTAGCCGGGAAGTGGGGCTACATTTAATGTATTTATTTAAGTCAGACACGGTGATCTATATTTATGTTAGTACTAGTAGTAGTCGCCCGTGTGGAAGTCGGGAATTATCCCACGGGAGTGTACTACCGGGATAAAAAAATTATATGTGTTAATCCTGGTTATAAACGAACTGTGTGCCAAATTTCATCCAAATCCGTTCAGCCGTTTTTGCGTGATTAAGTAACAAACATCCAAACACACACTTTCATATTTATGATATATAGGTATATATCATATAGTAATCATATAATTAAAAATTATGTAAGTAATCATAAATTAAAATACATGCCATAATAAAACTATTATAACTAAAATAAATATCTGAAGTACATAAAATCTATAATAAATAGAAAAAGATATTGATCGATCGAAGTTTTTTGTCGACTTAGGTACTAATTGACAGTTTAATTCGTAGAAAGTTACCGCACGCCATAGGAATGACAATGACGGTTGTCGTTGCACAACAACGTCCTTCTGTGTGCTAGTAATACCAAACTGCCTTCACAAATTGTCTAAACCGTCTAGCAAAACGATAATGTTAATGTCTTCGCTGACCGTTTATTGTAGTGGTCATTAGGTGTCCCATGCTCAGCAGTGACTGTTTACCAAATGCTATTATGATACGACTTTTCACTCGAGCACAGCAATAATTATGATAGTGTTGGTTATCTGTGTACATTTTAGCTGCTGAGCGTGGGGTCCTGGGTTCGATTCCCAGGTTGGACAAAGTGTTTTTCCATTAGGAATTTGTTAGTAACAGCCCGGAGTTTGGAAGTTGGCGGTGTGATACCCCCGTGCCTCGGAAAGCACGTTAAGCCGTTGGTCCTGCGCCCGATCTCTCTCCGGTCGTGTCGGATTGCCGTCCCATCGGACTATGAGAGTGAGGGAAGAGAGAGTGCACCTGTGTCTGCGCACACACTTGTGCACTATAATAGTCTCCGTTGAGATTGGCCTCCGTGGCCGTAATCCTGTCTGGAGGACTATATACATTTTAGCGCAGGCGAAAAGTTTTGGGCCGCATACAAAAAATGTTGACTACCACTGCCTTTGAAGAAGAATATTTTTTAAACCCATTACATTATTGTGGCCCTGATATGGGTTTCATAAAATTCCGAATGATATTTTAATAAATGTGAGGAAGAAGAGTCAGTCGGTCTGTTTTATGTAGCAGAATTTTCATTTTGTTACAAGTAGGATTGTTTTTTTTTTTGTTGATCATGGATCATGAATCATTTATTTTGCCCGCGTAGTAAATAAGGGTCTCATTCGATTTGCTACCGTGTATTGTAAAAAATGTGTTTGTTTTTTATTGTTGAGGTAAATTGGGCCACGTAAAGACAAAGGAGATGAATGTTTATTGATCGATGTTGTTTGTTGAACTCGTTAATATTTAATTTTAATCGCTTATGTTACTTTGATAAAGTAATATTACGACTAGGAAAAGATATGATCTATCGTTTGGTGTCCAGGAAGTACGGGGGTAAAAGCAAAGTATAAACTTCTTGCTTTTCGGTTCAAACAAAGGTTTAAATCTATTTAGATAGAGAACGATCAACAAAACCTTAATTACTTTATACTTTTTGTAAGTTGAATATATCCGGCTTTTTTCTTAGTTTTTAATTATTACACATAGTTAAAACATCATTTGCATATTCTTGGAATAATGTTAACGTTCTATGTGATCGAAATAGAATAGTATTGTCAGTGATTTCGGTGGAGTTAACTTTCTTTTAATAAGTCAGCACATTATAATTCAAATCTTACCAAACGTAACTCAGCTGAAATAAGTTTGACATCTAAAACGTGACAATATGGAAATAGAGTAATCCTGTTGATCAGTGTTGATCACATACTTATCAGTTTATCAACCTTTAAGATAAATGTGATGGCGCAGCAAGTGACACCGCCCCGTTTTGATACGAAGTTACTGGAATCACCAAAAAGGTCGGATAAGAGTGACACTGGCTGCTGACAGTCACTCTAGCAGAGCGTCGGATCGATGGTTGCGTAGCGTTGCGCTGTCGTAACACGTTCACGACGAACTGCTATATTCAGGCACAATCCTGATGATATTGAAACTACTGAACCACTACGCTGATCACTTCTGGTAAAGGCTATACCGCCGTTAAATGTTTCAAAAGGAACATTAATCCAATTCAAATAAACTACCTCCTAAGTAAGAAAGGTTATCAACACCAGAACCCAAAATAAATCCATCTTAAGTTAAGGCACATTGTTCTATATTATGTAGGTACGTAGGTTAAGGCCATAAGGCTATACCAAACTTTGTCTTCGACCAATATTTACATTTTGACTTATAACCACACATATCTACACACGCCCTGCATGACAGACGAGTGGGGTAACCACGATTTTATACGGAAATAAATGGACGATGTTCAAGCACGGTCCGGTAAGCCTGTTTCGGCTACCGAACTAAGCTGAAAGTCCAACAAACATAATTCTTGACAGTATATCATGTTGGAATTCCCGGTTTAGATGTATGGATGGTCACATTAGTCACCCTGTTTGTGTATGCCTGTAGGAGTTATTTGGCTTTAGGCATAATTTTGGTGAAGTTGGCTGTAGAATTTGGGCTGAGAAATAGTTTTGATGTAACTTATCATGATTCGTAGGGGCTTTGTTACTATTCGGTCTATGTAATTATGTCGATATATTGACGCTGGAACTTACAATTTATTTCCTTTGCCATATTTTGACTGATTTGCATAGACCTTAGTTTGTAAAAGCTCGCGCAGACTGGCGTGACAAGTCGCGCGAGGCGACATCGTTGTTCTACCGTGAAGTTTTCTTAGAAATTGTTTTATTAGAGCCGCGTCGCGCCGTCGCGTCGTGCCTGTTTGCGGGAACCTTAAATTATGATCGGTGAAAGGTTTAAAGGCTTACCGGTACCGGTAAGCCAAACCGTACCGGTCGATCGAAGGTTAAGCTGCACTTGTCGCGGTCGGTTCGTGGATGGGTGACCATTCATTAAATATCGGACCCCTCCGTACCTCGGAAAGCACGTTAAGCCGTTGGTCCCGGCTGTCATTCGTGGATCTTTGACAGTAGTTACGGCTCGTCAGAAGCCCAACAGTTTTACCGAGGGCTATAGGTACTGTTACCCATTAACTGGTCGTAGAGGTCAGATAGGGAGTTGTTTTATGTAAAATATTGTATTTTTTTTTAATTTTTTGAATTTGAGTGCCATGGAGCCGTTTACTATGTTATTATGTTGTATGTTGACTTGAAAGAGCATGGCAGTAGAGAGTATGTCATGCTCACTTAAATGTCTCGCTGATGGTGGCGAGTGGGTTGGATCATGGATCGAGCTGGATGGAGCTGATCCACGCGTCATGTTCGTGAACGGACGCCGTCGGTTGAGACTGGTCATCTCTTATCTGCCAGGGCTTATTTTTAATCTTATATTTGTAATCGTTTTTGATTATTATTTTGTTTTTACATTTTTCTCACATATAGAAGCAACAAGAGTAATGTACCCAGGATTTTGTAATTTCTATATTTAAAAGAATATCCTTGGAGTTTCTTGCCCGTTCTTCTCCAAAGAGATCAACTAGAATGGAATGGGCAACTAGCTTCAACTTTCTAACTAACTGACCGACTCTTTGACAATTCAAAAGTGCCTGTAAATGGTTTAATTGAAATAAATGCTTTGAGTTTGATATTTAGCTGCAACCGGTTAGTCTGGAAGCCGACACCAAGATAGTTGGAAATAGGCTAAGCAGATTGAATAATAATAAACACGATCTATTTAAAGCCCCCGCAAACAAGCGCGACGCGACACTGGTAGAACAATTTCATTGAAGTTTTCACAAAAAATATTTCACCGGAGTCTCGTCGCGCCTGTCTGCGAGAGCCTTTAATCTTCTCGAAGAACAATTCTCTTAAGAACTCAAATCGATAATCAAGTAATATTCTTAAGGTTTTCTTTGTTGGATCAGTTTCTAACAAAACACAAACTTAAGTTAATTCAGTGAAGAACAATTCAATTCTAAAGTTGAAGTTTATCTTCTTACCCAAAGTTTATCTTCTTACCCAATCTTGAAGGAAAGAAAAACAGTGTCCATGTTAGTGCCTGGTGTTAATCAGTGAGCTAAGTTATTAAAGTTAGTTCAAGTTATTGTTTTAGTCGATAAGTGAGTTTGGAGGTATTAGGAGCGGTCTCGATCACGTGGTGAGATCAATGAACTGCTGTCTGTAACTACGTAAGCATTTTGAAAGTGCGTGGTTGATGATCTTGTGATGGCATCTATATCGCCACATGCAAACTACGCATCAAAGCTAAAGCACTAGGAAGTGGTGAAGGGTGGGCGTTTTTGGGGGACTGTCTTATGTATTTTGACGTTCGAAAAGTGCTGATTCTCAGCCCAGTTTGAATAAATTACATTTGAATTTGAATTTAAAGATCTGATGTCGCACAAAATCCTGACATTACACAAAACTGTGCACTGCGCAATTAGGGTTTACCGCGCGATCGACATATATATAACTTTCCGACATCAATCCTTTTCTATAGAGGATGAGTGAACCTTACACCTTTTTCCTCATACCAGAAATCCGCAATCTATACAGGGTGAAATTAAATTACCTAGCGAAACTCCGCAGACTTTATGGGTATCGATATCTAAACACGATAAAACAAAAAAGAAATTAATTTGATGATGTTTTTAGCCGGTAGTGTAATCACTTAAAATATCAGTTTAAAAATCAGTTTTTTTGTGTAAACTTCCAACAAAAGTACCAGGAGTCATTGACCCATAAAAACAATCATCAATTCTTTTTATTGTTTACTAGCTTCTGCCCGTGACTTCGTCCATGACCCTGTAACCTTCCTCAAGAATTTGGCTATCCAATGCAAAAATATTTTTTCAAATCTAACTGCTACCAGTTGGATAAATTTCCGGATATTACCCCCTACATACAAACTTACAAAAAAACAACTAAACAAACAAATTTTACCGCTTTATACTATTATTATTAATTATTATAATAGTATTAGTATATTAGAATTAGTATCGATAATTATTAGTACAGATTTTATCGTGTTTAGATATGGATACCCAATCTGCGGAGTTTTGCTAGCTAATTTAATTGGACCCTGTATATTGTCAATAATAATAATAAAGGCTTCAGCCAGATAATCAGGTGATTTCTTGGTATTTCTTAAAACAATTAAGAAAGGCAGGTAGGTAGTTATGCAGCATGTGGAGCTGCCAATTTCGACTTTTTATTTATCTGAGAAACAACAATGAAATACTTTATTAATATTTTCATAGAGTGCTGCGCTAGCAATACTTTTACCTCAGGCAGTGGGAATTTAAAATACGGCCCGTACGGGTGTGTACTATAATCTTTGCCCATGCCATCACAGCTTGGCAAATGAATTTCTTGCAACGATTTTGTTACCATATTTTGATCTAAAAGAGTGTCCGTGAGAGTTTCTTGCCCGTCTTCTAATGTGTAACTAGCTTCATCTTTCGACTGATCGACGCCTTTTTTTTTTTTTGGATGAGAAGTTGTCAATTAACTTCTCCCGCTCTGGGCGGAACGGGAGGGCGTGTCAGACTCTTACTGACTAAAACCCACCCGTGTTCCTTCAGTTGCCTGTACGTTGCCACCGACCCCCTGATAATTCAAAAGTGCCTGTAATTGGTTTATTTGAAACTAGCTGCTTCGCCCGCGTGATATCTTTATAAATTATAGCCTATGTTACCTAGTGATAATATAGTATTCAATTGGTGCAATATTTTTTTAAATCGGTGTAGTAGTTTTTGAGTTTATTCATTACAAACAAACATTCAAATCTTTTCTTTTTATAATATTAGTGTAGATAAATGCTTTGAGTTTGAGTTTGTTCAGACAAAAATTATTTACACTCCTTAACAAAACAGAGTCCGCAGTATATCCTACACATAATAATATAACATTATCGTTGAAAGCAATTCAGAGTAACAAATTGTATGAAGCCCTCCAACACGCACTTGACCGACATTTGCCAAGCAAATGTGGAGTTTCGAAGTATGGTAATTAAGTGCAAGTTTGAAACTCAGACATACTCTTCCTTCTGCGGTCCAATTTTACGAGTTCAGGAGTGTTTGTTTTACGTTGAGTTAGTTCGGCATATTCTGTGGGGAGATATATTTGAGATCCTCGATTAGGTTTGATGGAAGGGCTAGCGTAGGATCATGTCCTAATGTACGTACATACTCGTAAGTTGCTTGGGTGTTAGGCCTGAATTTATGTGGTGAATTGTATCTACGAAGTTTTGATGAAGATTACATTTTGGCTGTTGCTCTTTTTAAGATTCTGTGTTGGGTTCATTTTGAGATTAATTTTAGAATCTTTATGAAAAGTAAGCGTCTCCTAAGGCCGAATTTCACCCATGAAATTGAACGCGATCAGCACATCTAAACCGCGTTCAAGAGTAATCATTTTTGTGGAATATTGACACTGACAGCTCTTGAACGCGGTTTAGATGTGCGAATCATGCTCAGTTTCATTGGTGAAATTCGCCTATTAATTAACTTAATCTATTTGGTTTCAAATAAAAACACAAAATGTTTTGATTTCTACGAAACTGTGTTCTCTAAAAATATTTCAGAGATAAGATAATACGTACCTATTTAGGTTTTTAGTAAAAATATTTTTTAGTTTTCTACTTACTTTTTTTTCGCTGGCAACACAGCATTAAACATCGCCGCGTATTTAAAAACTCAAAATAAATAGCAAATTATAGTATAAGTGATGTGTATTGTAGCCGATCTTAACAGACGTATCGAACTACATAAGTGAAATTGTTGGTGACTTCTATAAACCAAGACATACAATAAGAACATTGTGTTTAATACTTGGACTTTTGAACGTTATTGTGCTTCAAAAAGTGCTAATCACGGACAAAAACTAGTTCATTGGACCTATACAAAGGTACTCTCATCATTAGAACATTTAAAAATATAATAAGTGGCGAGTTAATTACTAGCAAATGTATATAAAATAATAAAACGGTTAAGCACAATGTTTTGTTTCAAAAAGTGAACTTTGTACCATAAGTGGCGCCCCTAGTAGTGAGTAGCGAAACAAATATTGACATTGACGTTTTAAAAAATTGACATTATCATTAGAGTTGCTACTACAAATAAATAATACTTAATGGCAAACAGCGCCATCTAGTGTCAAGGAGCGGAACTGAAATTGACACACTAACCAGTGTTGCTAATATAATAAAGAACTTGTGATACCAGAATAAGAAAATTAAGTCTTTTGGTAGAAAATAAAAATTATTCACTTATGTGTATTTTTTTGGAATTACTTAAAATTTAAATTAGGTACAATTTAAGCAAAATAAATTGACTTAAAAGAATGAGTTTCTTTGGAAACATAACTCATCGAAGACAACGCACCCAATCGGAACCAGATAAGGATGACAGCGACATAATTTCGCAAACGATGGATTGTACCTCAAATTCTATGCCAGATATATCTGAGGACGAGGATGAAAACCGAATTACTATCTATAAGAAAGAGATAGAAGAACTAAAAAATCAATTGCTAGGTGCGCATAGGGAAATTGAAATATTATCGCTAGAAAATAGTAAGCTGAAGCAAAGTAATGACGACCTATTGGAAAAAAATAAAACATACAAAGTAATTGTCAGTAGTCCACTTAAATCAAGATTTCAAACACCAAAGAAGAACATTCATACTCCTTATACAAAAACAAAACAGACGCAGACATCGGAAAGTTTGACAAGAGCGCCAAGCGGACATGAAGTTAACATTGACGCTGGATGTACTCAAGGTGTCGCCTCATTGAATAATATTATTAGCGCGAAATCTCATGTTGCATCACCACCACCTGTGAAGAATAACATTTGTATTTTGAGTAGTGAAACATCCAACAGAATACAAACATTGAGTGAAAGAACTCATTTAGGAAACTTTAATATGTGTCATTACCGTACTCCCAGATGCGGAGTGAAATATTTGTTAAAGGACATTGATCTAAAAGTACGTAACTTCTCTCGATTAGATTATTGTATTATATTTATTGGTGAAGACGACTTTACAAAAACGCATAATTATATTGAGTTTGTTACTTATATTAGAGATAAACTATTACCACTTAATCATACTAACTTCATAATATGTCTGCCAACTTTTAAATTTATGGACAATACAAATATAATGTTTAACAGCAGAGTTGATACTTTCAATAATCTAATTTACATGGATGTTGAGACTTACAATTATGCATTTATACTAGATTCAAATCTTAATCTTCCATACACGTGGGATACGTATAACCAACGGCATGCACACCTGAATAACAAAGGCTTTATGAAAGTTCTGTCAGACTTGCATGATTTAATCTTAGACCTAGATATTGTAAATACCAAAGACCATATACACTCACAGGTTGGTTGCTCTCAAGAAGATAAAACTGAACCCCATACACTAACAAAAACAATAGACAATCAGTTTTTTCTATAACTACCACCTTACCATTCTCCATCAGAACATAGCAGGGCTTATGAATAAATCAGACTTGTTAGTAGTTAAACTAGACGAACTTTCTAGTGAGGGAACAAAGGTAGATATCATCTGTATAACAGAGCATTTTATAGAGACGGGCTATGAATGTATGTTGCGTATACCTAATTTCTGCCCAGCTGCCTTTTTTACCAGAAGTGTCAAACGTGGAGGAACTTGCATTTTTGTAAGAGCAGGGCTGCAATTTAGAGAATTGACAGATATTGCAAAACAGTCGGTCTCAGGTGTTTTCGAATGTTGCGGTATTGAACTGACATCTTATAATATTATTGTAATATGCATTTACAGGATTCCAAAATATAATTATAATGTATTTTATGAAAAACTGGACAATATATTGAGAAGACTTTGCGTATCTACAAATAAAAAAATTATATTAACCGGAGACTTTAATATTGATGTGTTAAAGAGAAATAAAATCACAATAGAATTTGAAAACTTTCTCTTGCAATATAATCTCAAATTAGAACTTGATAAACCAACCAGATTGGCTAGTAACTCTTGCTTAGATAATTTTGCACATTCTTACCGTAAAGGTTGTAAAGCTAAGATAATAGATTTACTTCTATCTGATCATACATCACAACTACTGCAAGTTCCCATTAAAAAAACCTGTATGATTAAATATTGGAAAACAATTAAACAGGAAATATCAGTAGATAACTTAATGAAATTTAAAAATCATCAAAAAAACCTAACTTTTCGACGAGTATACGAAGCTAAAGACGCAAATGAATCCTACGAAAATTTTATAGATGACTTTATATTGCTATACAAATTGTGTTTCCCAGAAAAAATAGTAACCATTTATACTTGTAAAAAAACCAAATGGATTTCGAACGGGATAAAAATATGTAGCAGAAAACAGAGGCAGCTACTTTGGACATATAGGCATAATCCGAACACAAAAAATAGACTTGCTTTTAAAAAATATTCCAAGCTTTATAGAAGAATAGTAAATCTAACCCAGAAGGCCCAAAACAACCACTTCATAAAGACGTCTCAAAATAAATCAAAAGCTGCTTGGCAAGTTATTAACAAATCCAAAGTATGTCTGCCGCAAGAACCAATATTGACCATACAAAATGATAAATCAACTCTTACACATCCCCTTGACATTGCGAATGAATTCAATAAATATTTTATAGAGATTATAGAAAATAATTCAAAAACAAACCTTAATAATACCCCGTTAACAAATTCGTGTAGAAATGTTATTGAAAACTCAACTTCGCAGTCTCTATTTATGCTACCAGTTTCAGACACTGACATTATAAAAGTGATAAGTAGCTTAAAAAATACTAGTACAGTAGGATACGACGGTATTTCAACTAGAGTAATGAAAGATGTTAAGGAGGTCATAGCGACACCGTTATCGCACATAATTAATCTTTGCATTTCTGATGGTATATTCCCTACTAGTCTCAAGAAGGCAATTATTAAACCCATTTACAAAAATAATGACAAGGCTGATATAAAAAATTACAGGCCTATTGCAAAAATACCAGTCATTGCAAAAGTTATTGAAAAAATAATATATAATTCCATTTACACGTATTTCGAGAAGTTTCAGTTATTTTGCAATGAACAAAAAGGATTTAGGAAAAATACTAATATTAATATGGCACTATTTGACCTGCTGTCAAGTATAATGACATCTGTGGATAAAAAAATTCCTGTGTGCTCGATCTTCACGGATATGTCAAAAGCTTTTGACTTCGTAGATCATCAGATCTTGCTACAAAAGTTACACGAGTACGGCATTCGGGGAA
The DNA here is from genome assembly GCA_949128155.2 of Xanthia icteritia. Classification (NCBI taxonomy): domain Eukaryota; kingdom Metazoa; phylum Arthropoda; class Insecta; order Lepidoptera; family Noctuidae; genus Xanthia; species Xanthia icteritia. The sequence goes on along the minus strand of OX421942.2, from coordinate 3,360,366 downwards.
ACATTCATAAACTCCTAGAATCATACCTAAGTGATAGGACACAGTGTACTGAGATTTCCAGAATTTGTCCTATAAGCAAATTAGAAACTACATATGTCTCTGGAGCGAGATCCGTGAGGTATGGTGTGCCTCAGGGCACTGTACTCGGGCCCCTACTTTTCTTGATATATATCAATGATCTCCCAAGAAATTTGAGAAACAAAATTGTACTTTTTGCAGATGACAGTACAGCTATCATAGAATGCACTGATCCAAACGAATATCGAAATGAGATCAATAACTTGCTAAATAACATCATTAATTGGCTAAATAATAATAATCTTGTGATCAATTTGAGTAAGACTAAAATTGTACAGTTTCATCAACGACGTGAGAATCCACCCCTTAATATTACCTACGATGAGTGTAAAATAGAAGAAGTTACGAGTGCAAAATTCTTAGGCATAACTGTAGACCATAAGTTGACTTGGAAACCTCACCTGGAAGTGGTTTGTAAACGACTGAGTAAATCTGCGTATCTATTGTTTCAATTATCTAAGAGAGTTAATTCTGAAACACTGTTAACAGCCTATCATGGACTTGTAGCCTCTAATCTCCGTTATGGTGTTGTTTTCTGGGGGCAATCAACTAATAGGGAACTGGTATTCAGGATGCAAAGAAGGTGTGTAAGATCCATGTGTAATTTAAAGTCAACCGATAGTTGCGTTCCCTACTTTAAGAAATTAAAAATATTAACATTACCAGCTATATATATATTAGAAACTGCATTATTTATAAAATCAAATCCACATTTATTTACAAAATTTTCAACAGTTAAGAAGACCCCCATTCGGAGTCAATATGAAAATCAACTATGTACGTTGAAATGCAATACTGCGTTAATGAAAAAGAGCTTCTTTGGTGTTGCACCAAAAATTTTTAATAAAATACCTGATGCTATAAAATGTATGCCATTAAAGAAATTCAAAAAGTGTCTTCACAAGTTATTAGTTGAGAAATGTTATTATACCCTGGTTGACTATTTTAATGATAATACTATTTGATTAAATTCTGTAATTTTATAAATTTATATTATTAATGTTGACTTGGATGACTATTTTAATTTTGGATGACTATTTGATTAAATTCTGTAATTTTATTAATTCATATTATTAACATGGACATTATTAAATTGATTATTTTAATGTATTTTGTTAACGTAAAATTTTGTTAACTTTGACGAACCTGACTTTAATATTTGTATGTCAACAATGACAAAGCATAGTGCAACACTTATCTATTTAAGACCTTGACATGTATGATTAATGTATATATGTTCTTCACCTATGTTTAACAAATAAATAATTCTGATTCTGATTCTGATTCTGATTCTAGTTTTATTTTTTTAATTTTCTATCTTTTTAACTTGATTATCTTTATGTTTCTCCAGTCTCTCTTTAATTAAATACCTATTTAAACATATCTTTTTTGTTCTCAATAATAAATCGTAAACGTAAAAACACGCGAAAAAACAAAAAAAAAACATCATGCTTGCTGGTGAATTGCAAGATCTAAACCGAGATATCAGTGAATAGCAAAATAAATAATAAATGAAGGCAAAAGAGTTAAAAAAATCGTGTCTTTTTTTCTCTCAAAATTATATTAGGTTGACGATAATACGAAAGTAAATTAAACTGTGTAGGCATTAGATATGCCTACACAGTTTAATTTACTTTCGTATGACGTTTCCAGTCTGCATACAAAAAATCTGTCAAATAATATATCCAATAAACTTGTGACTATAGCTATAAAACATGGGCCCATAGCTGGCCCATCACTATTATATGTATATTTAGTTTGTTTGATAAAATCAAAAACATTTTTTTTGTTATTTCAGTGTGCAATTAGTATTACCACAGTTTAATAAAGTAACAGTATTATGTTCGACAGTGACCTTGAAATAATTACCTTCGGCCGCTCGGTAGATAAATCTTCCACGTCGTGTGTAACTGCCGCGCAGTCGAGACTGTTGTCGTTTTCTATGAAGACATAATACTGTTACTTATTTATACTGTGGTATTACCAGTGTTTTATTTTTTGTCGTATTGTCGCTCCACATTGTATAAAACCTAACTCCAGTCATAATTTTGTACTCAATTATTACAAATATTAATCATTAATAACCACGGTATAAATCACACTTAGGTTTCTAAGTATTCGTGTAATAATCTTTGATCCTCAAGCAATACTGTACTTGACGTTGACACCAAAGGAGAGCTTCTAAGAACGCTTGATTGGTACTGACGCTTGTTGCTCGTTGATGTCTGAGTACTAGGTATGTATGTGATACCTGATAGGTTTGCCTCTTGCGGAGTAATAAGGAAAATGTCGTTAGGAAAGTTTTGAGTAGCTTTAAGATTAGGGAAAAACGAATGAAACGACGGATGGACTGTGTGAAAGATGATATAGCTAGAAAGGGGGTGACTACCGAGATGACGACTAATAGAAGTATGGAAGAAAGGGACATGTTGCACCGACCATAAATAAATTGAGATAAGGTCAGAAGAAAGATGAATGATGACCTGAAAGGTTTTTATACTATATGTAAAAAAACCCTGTCCGATCTAAAAGGGGCTCATAGGTACTCCAATAACATTACCTAAAGGTTATCTTTAGGTAATATTATTGTAGTAAAAAAAAAAAAAAAAAAAAAACTAGCTGCTCGCCCCGTCTTCGAGCGGTAGCACTAAGTACTAATCTACGTTGCACATACCTATCTACCCTACCTACAAACCTACACACCTACCTACCTACATATTTTCAACAGGGATCTTAAGTTATGACTTGTAGACAACCGCCCGCGCCCCAGGTAATAACTCGGTAAAAGTCCCCATAGAAAATAAAAACATTTTTTTTTTCGGTTTCCCTGATAATTACCACATAAATAGACTCTCAGTACGATACCTAACAACACCCTCACGGATCTGACAGGTTTTTTATAAATGTGTACCTAATTACTAAGAATTTCAAAGTGACCGATATGCACCGATATCTACATCGGTGCATATCGGTGCTTCAAACTCAGGCAGCCAGATTAAAGGCTTGATTCTGAAAGCGATACTCCTGGACACGGCTCGCATTGTTAGGAGGTTCCTCTCTCTGGAGCCCTGACCGCCGGTAGCTTGGACCCTGTTCCCGATACCGGTGGGCTAATTTTTTTTTAATTTTAAATGCTTTTATTCTGATATTTAAAAATATAATTTATATGTAAATAATGAAATAAAGGAAATTATATTACTACTAACACTATATTAGGTATCACATACTAACATTATGGATCTTTGTTGTATGAATAAAGAAATTTCGACTTGATTTGATAACACAAAGAAAAAAATGTTAAACTAAAACACCGAACCTTGCTGTAATTCATAAGAAATAGCTGTATAAAAACCATAGAAAATTTAAATATACAATGATTTCATTCTTAAGGCCTCGACAAGTTTGCGGGAAAGTCCGAAAGGGATACCGTGGCCCCTGGCAACGTAAAGGCAACGGAAGGAACACGGGTGGGTTTTAGTCAGTAAGAGTCTGACACGCCCTCCCGCTCCACCCAGAGCGGGAGAAGTTATTTGATAATTTCCCACCCAAAAAAAAAAAAAAAAAAAAAAGGCCTAGACAAGTTGCAATCGCTTTCAAAGCAATTTGTATTTCTACCACAGATGTATTATTTAGAACTAGCCAAATATGTCTATGATTTCTTCGCCGACTTTCAACAGGCTTGAAATAAGTTTTGGTAGCTTATATCAGTTCTATACATCTTTAGGGCTCCAAACGGAACCCTATAAATAAGCCTCCGCTGTCTGTCCATCCGTCCCTCTGTCTGTCAGCGTATCTCATGAACCGTAATAGGCAGACAGTTGAAATTTTCACACATTGTCTATTTCTATTGCCGATATACCAAAAAATTTTAATAATTAAAAGGGGTCCCAATACAAGAAATGTGTTTTTTTAGGCGCCTTTTTTGCTCGCCCTTTGCATGCGAGTTCGACTAGCACTTAGCCGGTAATTTTTTTTTGCTTTAACATTTTCTTTATCCCGGATAGAATACCACTTTGTCTCGGCCCTCTTGTCATTCATTAAACATGTCACGTTAAAAGGCATCTTCCCACCTAATGTTAACAACATACACACTGCAACAATTTGGCTTTACCAAAGTATTTTACAAAAAAAGATTACCCCTGGCACATTTACCATTAGGTTGTATTCTGCAAAATAATACGGGTGAACACGAGAACAAAATTGTTCGCCTCGCTTTGATCCTCTAGATCAAAGCGAGGCGAACAATTTTGTGCATTGTACCAACACAGCAAATGCGGTATGTCAAGACAAACGAAGATCGCTCTCGACAGCTCAGGGCTCCGCTTTACAATCCATACAAATATTATTAAAAAATAAGCGAATCTTACTGTCTGTCACGCAGTTACCTTTTTACTTCTAAACCACTGAACCAATCGTTATGAAATTTGACTTAAAGTTTACATGGAACCTAAACAAATAAATAGGCTACTTTTCACCCTGGATCGTAGACGAGGTCACGAGTCAACAGCTAGTATTCATATAAATATAGCAAAAAATATAACATAAAATCGCGCTTGAATGGCCCGAAGAGTTCGGCAGAGGTGTACCTACATCCATATACCGCCATTTTTTTGTTAAATTTTTTTTTTGACAACTTTGCCGTACTCTAGGAATTTCTCTTGTATTGTGGGTGCGTTTACAAACATTTAAAATCACATACACAAACAGCCAGTTATGCCAGCAGTTATGGTTAAGTCCTATCTAGTTGAGGCGAACCTATGACCTTCTACCGAGCACAAAACCAAACTCCAGGCGGTTATAGAAAAATTCCTAATGGAACAACCCAATATCACTTTGCCCGAAATGGAGATTTTAAAATCAAGACTCCATACTCAGCAGTCGCATTTGCAACCACAAGACCAACAAGGCAATGTTTTTTTTATAAGGGTTTCATTATTTTCTATTTGTCTACGGATCCCTAAAACAGTAGGTATAAAGTACAAAAAATATACGCGAATACATAATAATAACAAGAAACGAATTTCTTCCCATTGTTTGAAATGACAGTAAACATGCCCAATTTCTTTTATTTCAACGTCAATATGGAAATGTTCATTTTCGTCCGTTTCCTTGCGAAATAAATACGTTTGTTTTTATATATAACCTACATGAGAAACTCACTTAGGAGTGCTTAAAGGCTTTCGGGAGGCGATGTTAGGTCTAGGCGAATTTTAGTCACGTTTGCTCGAATCTCGTCTAAAACATGTAAGCCGTGCCGTATTGTGTAGGGATTGTGATGTCATTTGGCTCTAGAAGTCGAGCTATTGTTATGATTTTCTTTAAAAGAACATGTGAAATAAATCGTTTTCTTCTTCAAAAGTTACTCGGGCTTACATACAAAAAAAATCCTGTATTGTGCTTGAAATCCGTATTATTATCTGTACCTACGTCATAAAAATATAAGTGTCATGGATGAATGAATAAAACACCAACGTCTGACAGCTCTGGGATATTGGGCTTAAATTATTATTGTTTATGTTTCGAATCAAGCAAGCCATTAAAAAACTATTTAAGAAAAAAAGAAAAAGTTTTTTATTTTTTGGTTTGGTTTTTTTAGAAACAGTTTTACGAAGATTTTTCAATAAACCATTATCTGATTACCCAGTCTATTTTCGACCCGTACGTTTCAGTATATTTGCTCTAAAAGCGCGCGATATGAGAAAAGCATTATTTCTACGTGTCAGTAGAAAGCTACACATTTTACTTTCTTACTTGAATTGTAAATGGCGTGTAACGTTTGTTGTTTTCAACAAATTGCACGCAAAGTTGACGTTTTATTTTAAAGTAAGCGTCACTTCAAGATGGTGGATGGAAATGCATTGCATTCTTTTGTCAATAAGAAAATGTTACGATATATTGGATGTGTATGTAGATTAGAAAATATTTATTTAGAGCTCTTTGTGGAAGACTTTCATTTTTACGGGTACTTATTTCTGCCGCCTCAGCAGGCATGCTTTGTATGTTTCTTTGGCCTACGTACCAATAATAAAAAAAAAAAACCGTCAAAAATACATCATTGACAGACCACTGATTTGTCCGTAAATTAGCGTAATCAGGGCTCAAAACCCTGGAAAATAAGCCAGACCTTGGCCTTTGTTACGTCAATTTGAGCTGAAAAAATATCTAATCGATCACAAAAAATCTATTCCATCAGTTTCTTTAGAGCAGATTGCAGCAAAAATTCTACAATTTCTACCAACACTTTTAACAAGACCAACATTGTGGAGAAGTTAGGAATTATAATTAAAAAACACATCCAACTCGGAACTAGGTCGAGTGGCCTCAAGACTTGAACAAAAACCGATACTACCCACTAAAAATACTGAATTTTAAAAGTGCCTAGAAAATGGTTTTCAGTACATATTGAAGGAAAGTTATTTTCAATTCTGAGAGAGAAATGGAAATGAGCTCCTTGAAAAAATCCTAACTTCCTAACTAATATTATAAATGTGAAAGTGAGTTTGTTTGTCTGTTACGCTTTTACGCTAAAACGGCTGAACGGATATAGATGAAATTTGGGACAGGGGTAGACCTGTAGAAGGACATAGGCTACCTTTCTTCCTGGATCGCAGACAAGTCGCAGGCAACAGCTAGTATAATAATAACAATAAATAAAAAAAATGTTATGTTGGAAATGTTAGGTAACAATGATTAATTGCGTTTTTATTCCAAGTATCAATTTAAATAAAACAATTTAACAGATCAAATGGTTTTATAGGAACTGTGCTGAAAATAAATTTTCTTTTGATAACCATTTCATAGATTCTATGAAACATCATTGGAAAACAATCAATATGTTTTTAGGGTTCTGTACCCAAAAAGTGAAACGGGATCCTATTACTAGGACTCCGCTGTCCGTCTGTCTATCCGTCTGTCACCAGGCTGTATCTCATGAACCGTGATAGTTAGACAGTTGATATTTTCACAGATGATGTATTTCTGTTGCCGCCATTACGACAAATACTAAAAACAGAATAAAATAAATATTTAAGTTAAAGTAGGCTCCCATACAACAGACATGATTTTTTTGCCGTTTTTATAGATAATGGTACGGAACACTTCATGCGCGAGTCCGACTCGCACTTGGCTGGTTTTTTTTTATTTCTTCAGAATTTCTTAAAACTTACGAAGTATCGTTAGTTTTAAGTTTAATTTATGAATCAATAAATGTAGGTACCCAGATCAAATCAGTCATAAACAGAATGATTGGTTTTAGTTCTATGGTAATCTGTTTAGATCGAAAAAGACTTTTTACAAAAAAAGTTGTGGTACTACCCGACATAAATTCGAATACCACTACATGCTATGTAAATAACAGTGACAGGAACTTATAACAACATCATCCACATAGACTAAGTGAGAAAAATACGTATTATTGAAGTTAACTCAAAAACTACCCAAACAAAGTTAATACAATTTATATGGGACCACCACTGAAGTATGACTAACCAAAAAAAAAAAAAAAAACATCAAAATCAATTCAATTGGGAAAGTAATATATGTTTTTATTTTTTTTAAACACAGTTGAACTGAGAACCTCCTCCTTTTTGAAGTCGGTTTAACATAAGAGAGATTTAGTGTAAGAGACAGAGAGTTGGCACGGTTGGCGCAGTGGTTAAGCGATTAACTGCTGCGCTGCGTGTCGCAGGTTCGATTCCCGCACGGAACAAATAGTTGTATGACCTACAAGTAGTTGTTCCGGGTCTGGCTGTTTATGTATGTGAGTATAAATGTTTGTAAATGCACCCACGATACAGGAGAAATTCCTAGTGTGGGGAAACGTTTAAAAAAAAAAAAAAGTTTTATATACATCTTTCTTCTCTCTCATGAGAAGAACCTAAACGTGACGCATCCTCGAAATTTCCAATTACCGCCTGAGAAGGTTTCAATTCAAAAACAAAAATACATCCTCAACATTTTGACTCACGTCACAAATAAGTACTGGCACACAACACAACTTGTATACCTAACTTTTTCAATATAATCCGTAAGAAATCGGTCAAAAGAATGAAATAAAACTTTTTTGCATATTCGAGGGCAAGTTTCTCTCTTTGTGCAAGTTTTGGGCTCTACTCTTCGCTGTTGATAAATAATTCATGCCCGAACTACATAAGAGATGTAATAGTTTTTCTGTCAATCATCTGGATGGGAGTTCAATTTGGAAATGTTATTGTAAATCAAAGTTTTGGGTGGATATTGGATCAATATTGGGAGTTCATATCTTTGCAGATGTTTCCTAGAAGTCCTAGAAGTGCAAGCGCACTTAAAATCAGTTTATTTATTCTTGTAACTTTTTTTACCATAATGGCGAAGCTCTTGGCCTGCATCCCACCTGATGGTAAGTGATGATCAGGCCGAAGTAGGAAGCGAGCTTCACCCGGAATCCTCAACCACAGAGGAACTGGCTATATTACCTCCTAATCCTTTAGTCGCAATTGGTCCAATTCGCAGTTGGTCTAATTTGCAGTAGTTGGTCCAATTCGCAGTTGGTTCAATTTGCAATTGGTCCAATTCGCAGTTGGTCCAATTTGCGGTTGGTCCAAAATGGACAATGTTTCCGAAATTATACAATTATATGTATATATACGTGTTATAAGATTCTATGAATAATTTATATATATAAAAGAAAGTCGGGTTAGTCACACCATTTTTATAACTCAAGAAAGGCTGGAGCGATTTTTATGATTTTTGTTTTGTTGGATTTGTCTCCGCGCTAAATAGCGGAATAACTATTAGAACATTGAAAAAAATCACGAAAAACAAAAAAGATATGAAGAAAAATCATCATCATCAACAATCGCTAATAAGGTGAATTGGACCAATCGCGAATTGGACCAATTGCGCCTAAAGGCATGCCAATCGAATCAAAATGTTGACATCTAATATTATGAAGTACCAAAAAAATCTCTTAATTTAAAAATATCATGATCCCAGTCGAGATTCCATTCATACTTGAGATTCCCATGATGTCTAAGCTCACTCATCTTGACCTTAAATTCGTACACAACAAAAATCCTTAAGCCCCTAATCCAACTCTCATAACAACGCTTGAAAAACCGAGCGTCAAGTGTCAACGTACCAACATAATACCGCAAAAAACGACATTATTTTATTCTAGTTACCACGTCAAAATCAACGTTTTGAGGTTACCCCATTGTGTACACTTACGTTCACAAGTGGTTTGAGCGTCGCTAAAACATTTCAACTGCTGTCACCAGCAGTAATGTTGACAGTTTATTAATTGTCAGTGCAATGACTACGCATTTCCGACTGTCTATTGTTTTCCATGAGAGTTTTTGTGCGTTCTATTTTGAAAATAAAAGGAAAATGCTGGATTGTGTTGTGCATCTGTCATTGTATTTGGTATATTTGTTGGTAATAGACGTAGATTAAACATTAATTTGTAGTTGTTAACTTTTTTTAACCAATTTAGGAAGTCTAATTAAAATAACGTTATTCTTTATCGCCTATCAAAATTAGGTGACACAGTAAGCATGTTTTTTGGAATCGTTATAATTAGTTTATTATTAAACAAGCAGTCAACGGCTTTATTAGTTTGACCCTGATATTAAATACAGTGATAAATGTTACTCTCGCAGTACATCTTATAGTTAGACTAGCAAAATTTCACGGTAAATACCGATAAAACATACGTCAGTAATAATTATTTATAATACTAGTGCGGTAAGTTGGTTTTTACAAACGAAAGTCGAGGGCTTACCGTAGTCACGAGTTTGTAAATACTCATTTCCGCACGTGTGTCATACAACGTTTTTCAACACATTTGCGAGAAAACAGTACAATAGGTAATGAAACAAACTTTTTCATTAGACTATTTTAAATAGCAAATAATAAATTATACAGATAGGTAGGTAGCTTTTTAACATTGAATATATTGACCACTTTGAGGAGACGCTTAACCTATACTTCGCACGTAATTCATTGAAATAAGCCAACATTTTCTGAGAATGATTGAGTATTTCTTCGAGTCATCCATGTTAAAAAAATATTGTAAATCATTAAATAGCGCTCTCGCGTTTTTTGCGGCAAGATACCATTTTCTGCAATTTGCGCCTCATTTATCAGATAAGAGTAGATTTCATATTCATATCGGATTCCTCGCTTGAACTCATATTGTTATTTTTTATATAAAACATCAGTCCTAAAATCGCAACAATCTTTGACGTTTCTAATATGAAAATGGCGCGAATTTGCAAATGCCGCCACGTGAGCGTGATGAAAATTAGAACTACATGTTTCATCTCATTTTCTCTTTAGTATTAAAGTGAGACAAATGTATTGAGCAAAAGCGCTTCCAAGGAGGTTCGATCATTCAGCTTATTTATTTTCGTAATGTGAACTCCTTGGTGGAATTCTTATATAAGGTCCCATAAAAAAGATACTACAAACTTTTAGAAATCATTCAGACCACCAAAATAAGGACAATGGTAAAAAAAATATAAGAAAAACGCATTACATACTTACAAGAAAAATAAATCAGCTAACGAAAATACACTAAAAATGTTGGTTACCCAATGCCATTTATTATTTCAGGTCAAAATAAAATCACTTTAATCAGTGTTTTTTTTGCTTGGATATCTTCGGTTAGACGTACTGAACACTGTGATAAAATTTGTCCATCTATTTTAATGGGACCTTATATATTGTTTTATGGAAAATAAAAAAAAACCGTAAAGGAATACGCACGGCGCTATACAACGGAGTATGCGGTAAAATAGGTACTTAGGTAAGAGTACCTATTTTACCGCACATTCCGTTGTATAGGTACAGGCTTCGTAAATATTTTTTTTGAGTAAATGTGTTGACAATTATATTATTAAGTAGGTTTATGCAAACATTTTTACACGTTAAAACAATGTTAAATTTAAATTGGTGTTACTTAACGGATTACTCTGAAAAGAAACACCGAGACAAAACCAGTGGCTGACAGATTCATTTAAATTGCACCATTAAAAAAAAGCTTTCATTCAGTCCTTGATCCACATGATGTTAGTAATTCACGCTACTTATAAACGATGCTAGTAAAAAATTTAATACAAAATTTTAATTTGATAGCAGTGTTTGTGATAAAAAAAAAAAAAAACTTAACTCTTACTCACCCGACGCACCGGGTACATGACCCGACCCAATGGGCAATAACGGCTTATCACTAATGTCAAAAATAAATGTGTTAGATCGTATGAGGACCAAGTAGATTAGTGTCTTTTAAGGAAAAAACCAAACAGAATTGAATGGAAAGGTTCAGTGAGTGCACGGATGTGCCAGAAATCGAAAAATAAGAATGTCAAGTAAAACCGAAAAAGCTCCTAAATAACAATTGTGTGCACGGCCGCACAGTTCCATACACAGGCTAAAGAAAGTTCACTTTGTCATGAATTTATGAACAGTACACAGTGTACATTATTTGTCCATTGTATACTTCTGAAGCAGCTCTAATCCTAAATAGAGTACTATTATGTTGGACCCAACAATTCCGCCTTTAAAGTGGATACTATAAACACAAAGGCCAGTGAGGGCTTAAACTAACTTTAAGGGTTATAAAAGCAACACCTGCATTATACGTAAGGCTTATAAACTTAGTTGAGCACAATCTAGAATTATAGGTTGCCTAGTTGCGAAGTGATTTAAGAGTACGTAAATTGCGACTAGCTTATGGGTCTGGTGGAAGAAAGGGCGACGGCTGAAAGGTCCTGGGTGCAATCCCCAAGTCGGCAAAGTGTTTTTGGGTATTTTCAATGTTATGGGGTTCATTATACTCAACATTATGAAACACTTTTTCTACGGGACCATAATATAGGGTGGCGTATAGTAGGTATACACTCCTGCCTACCTTTCTGGAAATAGGTATGGGCGTGATGATATGTTCGTCGGTCGCTAAATGTTAGATTAGTGGTTTATCATGCTGATTTCCAGTCCATTTGAATGAAATTACATCGGATATTGCCGTAATCATAGCGATTAGCAGCTGAATTGGGGATTTCAAGTAAATTATTGTAGTTGTAATGGAGAATGTTATCCGTGTTATTGCAACAACAATAGTTAACTTTTGAACATAAATAGCCCAAATTCTTTGCTGGTAATTTGGCGGTCCCAATCTTTAGATTTTTTTTATTGCCGATACGAAGCAAGCAATCCTGTTTTTTTTTCTAGCAATAAGTTCGAAATACTTAAACTGACGCCTTCTTCCCATTGAGGTAGGCAGAACGCCACCTGCTACGATCCTTACATACTCCTTTTGCCTCGTTCACGTTCATACATCTGGTCATACACGCGCCGGTTACGAGTACTACGCACCTGTCCTTTCTGAAGAACATCACCAATAAGGTCAGTATATGGCGTCCTAGGGCGTGGGGCCCACCCAGCGTTTCCACTCACATCTGCCTTGTAAATACATTTTGTTAGTCGCCTTTCATTCATCCTCTCAACATGACCCTACCATCTCAACATACCCTCTTCAATTTTTGTCACTACATCTTTTTCTTTTCTTTTAATTTCAAAATCTATTCGAAAAAGTAAGGCCGTATTCTTCGAAAAAAAAGAAATAAGAAGACGAACTTTCAAGTTTCATTTCACAGTTCGTCGCGCAATATCACAAGTCACAACGGAACTTAACAGGAGTAATCGTTGAGAACTCAACGGAAAAAGATAAGAAGTGGAAAAGTTCGAGTATCGTACTTTCACAATTTAGTCATAGGACTTCATAAATATGACGAAGTGAATGAGTTGAAATATTACTTTTTCGGAGAAGATTGAAGTTCTAAGAAGCGATGAATGTTGCTACAGTCAACCAGACGTCATAACAATTTGACGGCGATTGACAGCACCTCTCTATTCTATTTTTAATAAATGGTAAGCAAAGCCGATGTCAACTATTCTGCCAATGTCTAAAGTGAGTTGAAAAAAGCAAGTAAGCATGATGAAAAAAATAAGTTATAAACAAACAAAATTCATGTTTCAATTGATACAGTTGAACCCAATGTAGATCTTGTTGGGTTAGTACAGAACTGAAACAACCAAAAAATATAAATAAATCAATCAACTAGCCTTTTAGACAGCACGTGTGTGAAACACACGTGCTGTCAATGTCAAATCGTTTCTTAGGGAAATGATTGATTATTATTGTTAGCTCTGACAGCTTCAGTGTTCGGTTGCTGTCCGTCCGTGCACAATGCCCTTTGCAAACTGTAATCTTGCTTGCGGAGGTAAACCATCGTGCAACTCTCCTTCATTTCTGACATAATAATAATATGCAAATTCAAAATTCTAATTCGAATTAAAAAAATATATTTCAGCCCAAGGGATCCATATAGTGGTAGTATGAACTTAACCTATGTTAGTAAACTCCATAACTTAAAAATACAATAACTATACATTAATTGGCTTCATGAACATGTGTACGAACATGTCTGCCAGTCCAGAGCCTGATAAATGGCCTATCAACCTTGTCTGCCAGTGTAGCTAAAATACTGTTAACAAGACTTCAGCCGTGTGTTGAACACAGTCGGCCATGACAGTTGGACAAGCTGTTGCCTTTTCAGATAGATATGGATAATGTGTAGAAGGCTTAATAACGATCTTGTGGTTGCTAGGTCAAACTGAACCCTATAGAAGTACTTAAATAACTTACGTATTAAATACAAATTGGCAGAAGTACAGATCAGGGTTTCTTAACCTGACCTGTGTTTAACAAATAAATGTTTTAATTCATTCATTTATTTCTATGTTCCTACCTATATTATATTTCACTAAAGACGGTGTAGGTGTGCCTTCACAAAAATAAAACAAGCAACACCAGAAATATAATTAGAAACGTTTTTGTAGAGGTTTACGAAGTAAAAATCAGTCAGATATTTTAAATATGTACCCAAGCAAGCATAATAATTACATTTCTCCTATCCTTCTCGTGTGGTTAGTGACTAACGGTGTCAGAGTTTGTATGCTATCCACGGGCCTCTGACTTAGCTTCACATGCCGTCGAGAAATATCTCTCAGGCACGTGTCCTCACAAAATTTTCCTTCACCATTTTTGAAGCAAGCGATAATTATACAATACGCACATGAATCCGAAAACTCAGAGGTGCGTGCATCGTAATATTATTATTGTATCTTTGCTTTGCAGTGGGACATTTTTTATACTGAAGTTTACTTTTGTTACAATAAAAGTCTTGCCGTGTACGTACCTCGTTACGCTTAACAGACGTATCTACCTCCGAGAGGACATCTACCTCAATTTACCAAATAAATAAAGAATAAAAAAATGTGGCTAAAGCAAACGGTTAGTTACCAATGTTCTTCCTTCGCAATTAAAGATCTTCGTTTCTTTGAAGGTCAATTCGGTTCGTCGTCAAAGTATTACACGTGGAAGAGGCATGGAACACTGTCATTGTTATATACAGTATTATTTGTAATGTGTAGGCAATCCATTAAGAACACGGTGACCGTTGAATTGTCCATACAAACGTAATACCTAAATCATTTGCAATTTGAGCATATTTGCACCATATTATGTTGATATTCAGATTTAGAGGTTGTTTAACGGTGGAGTTTCTTGCCCATTCTTCTCCATACGAAAACTACCTTTTGGAAGGGGCAACTAGAATCAATTTTTTTTTTTTTTTTGGAAATTTTTGACGTTCAAAAGTGCCTTATACGGGCCTACTTGAAATAAATGATTTGACTTTTTGACTTTTTGACTTTTAGACAGTATTTATCTAGGCTTGTACATCTTTTTTTTTCCAAAAATACTTTCCTAAAATGAAGTTTAAGCAAATTGATTTTCGCACATTTTTACGGCGTAAATGATTTTTATATTGTTTTTTTCTCTATTATAAACAACAATATTTGTAATATTGTTTCAGCAGAAGCATAGCTTACATTGTCAAGATACAAAATATTGAAAAAAAAAATGGAAAAGCATTAAGTTTTCATTCATCATTTTTGGTATTACGGAACACATCCAAAGTTATCATACATTTTCGATAGCTAGTACTGCTATCGCGTCAAGCAATAATTGTCAATGTGTGCGTGGTCGTACTGCTCACTGTAGGTGTATATATCTCCGACAGGCACTCACACTAGCGCAACGTGCTTGGTTGGAGTTCATTCGGGGTATTTTTTTCCATATTAGACGATTGGGTACTTTACTGTGCTTTACGTACGTACTTATTTGTTTGCAAATTGTATTGTAATAATTCTGACAGTATTGACCTATTTTATTTTTATTAGAACCATAGTAAATTGGTAGAAATCGTAACGTGACGAAAAAAAATGTTATCGTGCATGCGACTTTTCTCTGAGAAAGTGTGAATTTGGTCAAAATGAAAATCCAAAATGGCGGTTGCGAACAGTTTCAAATTTTTCGTCGTTTTCATAGTTTTTGAGGGTGTTAAAGTTGATAGTGAGGTAAAAATGTAAGTCCAAGAAGTTGGCTGCGAAAATTATGTTTTTGTTTTAAATTATACGTGAAAAAGAATTTCGTTTCTGACGGGGGTCCCCAGCCCGCACACGTTTTTTTATTAATAACCAAATTATACTTACAGTTTGCACCACATTACAATCATAAGATTAGGTTAAATTACATAAAACTATACAATATTAGTTGAAATTAAATTAAATTAGATAAAAGAAGACAAAATTATATAGAATTGGAATTAGCTGCAGTGCTCAGGAATCAAGACCTATGCTATGAACTTGGATTTAATCACAAGACAAACTTGTGATTTGGTATCGAGTAACCTACATTCTTACAATATAAATATATCCAAGTCCGTAAACAAGACAAGACCTTTGTTTTGTTTACGGAATTGGATATATTTATTTACGATTGGGTTTGACTGTCCCGTCGGTCTAGTGGTCACAAGCACTACTGCTGAGCATGAGGTCCTTTAAATCTTTGTTTAAGTCCTATGTAATAGGGGGCGCCCCTATTGTCGTCAACCGGGCACAAACCCAGACTGGTACTGGCTGGACTGGCTGCTACTGAGAAATTCCAGATGGAAAATCCCAATAACATTTTGCCCGACCCGGGAAGCGGAATATGGTCGATAATATATGGTCACCGTACACGACTTTATCACGTTTCGACTCATAGTTTTTTAAATGATGAATATATCAAAATCTCTGAAGTGGGAACATAACTAAATAAATGGGTATTCAAAATCTTTGTTTATTATTTTTATTATTCTTAGCTCGGAACTCTGTTATTTATTGGAATTTACAAAGATCGTGTAAGTATAAATAATTGAAATATTTGTATTTTACTAATACCACAACTAATACTTTGCATAACACTTGACTCTTTTTAAGTAATAATAATATTTAAAGTTTAGTAAAAGGGATACTGAAATAAGACAGAAGAAGGCCTTGTTTTTTACCTGACTACAGCGAAGCAAAAAGTAAGTTGAGAATTGAGACCACCCTAAAGGAAATAAATAAAAATAAACAGGTATAAATAAAGACAATAATAATAACTATACAGGTAGGCTATCTACTAGATTTTCTCTACAAGGCCTAGATCTCGAGATGACCTGATAGGTTGAGATATCAGCATGCTAAAGATATTTCCAAAAAAACGCATGACTAGTCTGTACATTCACTAACGATTCCCCAAAGCAGTCAACAGAAATAAAGCAAATATTGAACATACCTAATTACTAATAAATATTTATTTTATTTATTTATTACCAACTTACATCATTACAGGGTAACCTATTTCGATAGCGTACTTATCTAACTCTTATCCTAACATAATCATAATTAAATTTTGTAACTTATTACAAATAATGCATTGTTTGTGAACTCAGAGAACAACAGGTCCGATTAACGACGTCGAGTCGTTATGAACGAATGGCAAGTAGATACAGCTTATAAAAGATATCTACCCACTCATACACATACTAATTGAAATAAATTATGTGACTTTTTGACTTATGATAGGTACACAAAACAACATTATTTGACTTTTTGACTATAAGGCCGAAGACACACAGGCAGGAGCTTCGCTTCCTGCTTAGAGCTACGCTGCGTGCTAGGTGAAATGTTCCTGCAAACCAACGCATAGTTTTATTTATTGAAAGGCTATAAACTAAATACATACACAGCATTGACCCACAACATTTGTAGTAATTGTAGATCTCGCATGTATTTAAATTAAAGAATTAACGACGAAGGAATAATATTGTAATGGCGTGACGCCATTATGACGAGCTGCATCACTAATTTGTCACATAGCGATGAGTTTCCGAGTGGCAGTGTCCAGAAAATGGAATGCAAGCATTAAAAAAATATGCATTAATGAAATATAAAAGCAGAGCACCTGTGTGTCCAAACGCTTTCCATGTTTTTCAACAGACTCACGACAAAACAATAAATGTTTAAAATTTAGAAACAAATATTTATGAAAAATGGCTCGCGGTTTCCCGCGTGGCTTCGCATTTTGACAACTACCACCTATATCAGCTACCCACATTGCACGGTTCGAGCTACGCTACTCATCAAACGTGACACCAAGCGAAGAACCTGCCTGTGTGACTGCAGCCTAACTTACAATAGAGAATCAACTGGAGATATTTGGCAAGCACTTGCAAAATACTTCGCACTATTAATAAACTTTTGGTCTGGTACAAGAGGAGTCTTAAAATATTTAATGTTAATAATGTGTAGATGGAAAATTTCTGTTGACATTATAATGCAGTGTCTGTTACTTAATTTATTTCAAGGACATGAGCGTATGCTGGTTTTTTAATAGCATGTTTTTCTTGTGTTTTCTTTGGTGGTTAAAAAGTTTTATTGCCGACTCTGTTATTACTTTTAACCAACTATGTCCTTGTAATGGCTTTGTTATCTTCATAATTTATTGTTACTTTCTGACATCTTTGAATTGAAATTCCTTATCGCACGACTCTGCACATTTGGCGAATGAGAGCTAGACCGAAAAAAGTGTAACATTTTCACCTTTCACCACTTCACCACTTTTGCCATAGTATGTTTGTTTTCGTGTTTACTGACTATGTATACGTATATAAATGATAGTATAGAAGTGCGGGATGCGCGTCAAGGGTCCCCGAAACGATCGGCGGCCAGCCTGCCGATTGAACGCGTCCCAGAGGGTCATGGCCACCATGGCTGGTCCGGGGATACCGCACGGTCTCCGATGAGGTTGCGAACCTCCTTGCCGGATTGCCGCCATGGAATCTGGAAGCAAAAGTCCTCTCGTGTCCGGCTCTGGTCCAGGCCATGGTACGGAGCGAGAGGGCCCCATGCCCTCTCGCTCCTAGGCCGTCACCTCCTTCTGCGAAGCAGTAATACTCGCGAAGGAAGTTCAAACTTCGCGCTCTCACGCCCCTAGCCGCCACAGGAGATGCCCTGGGCGTCGGGAATCAATAGCCGATTCCCGGCCACCGTAGGCGCGGGCTTGCAGACGGTGAGCAATGGGCAACTCGTCATCCGATAAGGACCAGGCCCGGGTCGACGGCGAGTTGTGTTCCACGCGCGCCTCAAAGAGATGTCAGCAACTGAAGGAGTCCGACAGGACCGATGCCTGCCGGGGTTGCGGGAAAGTCCGAAAGGGATACTGTGGCCCCTGGCAACGTACAGGCAACTAAAGGAACACGGGTGGGTTTTAGTCAGTAAGAGTTTGCCACGCCCTCCCGCTCCGCCAATAGCGGCAGAAGTTATTTGATAATTTCCCACCCAAAAAAAGGGTCCCCGAAACGACTAAATTTCAATTGTCAATTTTTACATAATTGATACACAAAGATGCGCAAATTGATCGTCTACCAAATGCAATTGAAGCGATTGACAAAATTACTACAATACAAATTGGTCAATTTATCGTTTCGGGGACCCCTCAGCTATATTTGTAAGTGTGTCTGTCAAAGATATAAGAAAAAAACATCGAAAGGATCTTCGTTCTATCCGAGTGTCCCACGCCACGACACCTCTAATTTTTAAAATGATAGCAATTATACCTTGATATTGTTAACTTTTTCAGAATGTTTCATCTTGAAATAATGTCCATCTTCATTTTATGATATTGTGTTTCACAGTTCTGCGCCAATTAGTCGTAAAAAATATTGTGTTCAAGGCGCTAATATTCTATAAATACTTCTTTCTATAATTGAAATCGTGTCGTAATTGACACTTGTTGTCGATAAAAGCTTCTTATTTATACAACAAGTGGAAAATCGAGTACTTGTTTGACATTTTCAGTTATAAAGTTAATAAAACAAAATAATTTTCGATAATGATCATCAAAATATTGATAATCTATATAAAAACGTTCGTAATAACGCTGAAATTCAAATCCGCTTTGAGAAATATAGGAATTTCGGATTTAATCTCACTGATGAATTTTATTCCAGTTGAATTGAGCACTTACGGTATTAAAAGAATTATCGATGTAACGTGTGTACGGATTATCAATATGTTTCAGTAATTATAACTAAAGTCCGACCGTTAATGAATGTTTTTCAGCCGAAAATGAAAACTTAATTCGCTCTGATTTGCATTTTCGGCCGACATCCGAAAACTAAAAAAAATATTTTTTGTTTGTTGATAGGTTTTTTTTGGTAAAAATAAAAGAAATGGAGTGTCATTATTTTACTTATTATTAAACTTAATCACATGAAATTTAATACCTCATTTTCTCAACGACGTTATAATCACTCCTCACCGAAGCTCTCCAACCTATATATTAATGCACTGATATATATATTTTTTTTTATTAAAACTTTATGCACAAGTAAAAAAACAATACTGTACAAAGGCGGACTTAATGCCTGAGGCATTTTCTACCAGTCAACCTTAGGGTGGAGCAGAGACAAAACATGGCAGGTGCAACATGAGTAATAGATAACTTAAAAATGAATATTTACTAATACATACATACATAGATACATACATATATTATAAACCGAATAAACTTTGTCAGGAGAAATAACGATAGGTAGAGAAGAAAACAAATCCACCAAATCAGCGCTGCAAAGATTCTGCCAACTTTTCACGAATATATTCACGTGCCTTCAGTTTGAAAGATAACCGACTGGTTGCCATCCTGATGTTCAGAGGAAGCGCATTCCAAAGAAATACCGCCTGGACAAAGAAAGAAGAGTGTATAAAACCAGAGCGGTGAGAAGGACATCGTAGAAGACGATTGTTGGTAGAACGAAGATTTTTACTATGGGCGGAGCATAGGTATTGAACATGGGAAGTCAGGTAAGAAGGAGAAGTGGGTTTGTCGAGTATAGAATACAACATAGACAGAGCCCTCAACTCTCTACGCTGACGTATGGGTAACCATTTTAAAAGCAATCGATGCGCAGATACATGATCATACTTTCGAAGATTGAATACGAATCGAATGCAGTTATTTAGAAGGCGGTCAAGTTTATTGAGGAGATCTGCATTCAGGTCATAGTAACACACATCACCATAGTCTATTATGGGAAAGATTAGGGACTGTACAAGCATTGCCTTTATGTGTGATGGGAGAAGGTTTTTCAACCGATAGAGCGACCGCAGCGTTCCGGTGACTTTTTTACTTACAGTCGTGACCTGCTTACGCCAGTCAAGACATGTGTCAACATGCAGACCAAGATCCTTAACATCGGAGCTAAACGGGATGACCGAGTTGTCAAACATTACAGGTGGCACAGTTAATCCATTCAGCTTCCTCATACTGTGGGTGCTCCCTACAATGACAGCCTGACACTTGGTAGGATTAACTGCCAACCCAAAACGATCAGACCAGCTTTTAACCACAGCTAAATCCCGGTTTAGCTCCTCAATCGCATCGGATATGTTCTCCACACTTGCCTGGCAGTAAAGCTGCAAATCGTCAGCATAAAGATGATACGCAGTTCGAAGTTCAGTGGTAATGAGATTAATAAAAATTGAGAACAAAAGAGGAGATAATATACCGCCCTGAGGGACGCCAGCTGCAAGTTCACACCAACCAGACGAAGAGTCTCCAGCACGAACAGACTGCTGACGCCCCTGAAGATAAGAGGAAAACCATTCCAATACCTCCCGAGAGACCATAAGATAGGAAAGGATGGATAAAAGGACTTCGTGACTGACGGTATTAAAAGCATTGGAGAAGTCAATTAACACTAAGACTGTAACTTTAGTGTCTTCCATTCCCCGCCTTATATCGTCAGTCACTTTAAGGAGAGCTGAAACGGTACTGTGCCCAGGCCTGAAACCGGATTGAAATGGACTGATGAGGGAGTTGCGGTGAATAAAGTGGGAGAATTGCTTATGAACACTGGCCTCGAGCACTTTAGATAGAAAGGGAAGGATGGAAATTGGGCGAAAGTGACTAGGAAGAGAGGGATTGGGTATCTTAGGCAGAGGCCGAACAAGGGCTTTACGCCAGAGGGAAGGGAAAACACCGGTGTAAAGGGAAAAGTTTATGATGTGGGAGATTGCAGGAAGGAGTTGATCAAGAGCCGCTATAATCATATGGCGGCTGATATTATCGCAGCCCACAGCTTTGGATTTAATGGAAAGGATTATCTTTTTGATCTCTCCCGGGTCGACAGGGGTGAAGACAAAGGGGTTAATATTGGGACGCGTCAGACCAGCAAGGTAGTCTAGGGTTTGACATTTGGTTAGACTATCTAGAGTGGGAACAGTGGAGAAATGGCGATTTAGATCGTCCAAACCAATTGTGTTAGGAAGGTCCGAATGTCGCGATTTACCGATGCCCAAAGTTCCAAGGAACTTCCAAATATCGGCAGGAGAAGAAGAAGTGATATTATTTAGGATGTGACGGCGTTTAGCGTTGCGCATCATCTGATTACACCGATTCCTAGCAGCCTTAAACAAGGCCCAATTGTCATCCGAGCGATCCTTTTTAAACTTCCGAAACGCGCGGTCCCTCCGTCGCATTGCCATCCGAACTCCCCTGTTCATCCAAGGAGATATGATAAGATGATATAGAGGCTCGGCAGCACGCATGTCGGTTGCCATATTGGAGGTGTGTGCCTAAACAGCTACGCAGACGACATGGTGCTGCTGAGCGCCTCTGTCTGTGGTGTGTCGAGACTGATTCGCATCTGTGAAAAGTATGCTAAGGAACATGGTTTGTTGCATAATGCGAAAAAGAGCGATTGCATGGTCTTTTGGGCCAAGAGGAAGTGTCCAGATTACTTGCCGGCAGTTAAGCTCAACGGATGCCTAATTAATAGAGTAAATACTGTTGAATATCTTGGAAATTTATTAACTTCTGACCTGGAAGACGATGCAGACATTGAAAGGGAACGCAGGGCGCTGTCTGTTCGTGCGAATATGATAGCCCGCAGATATGCTCGGTGTTCGAGGGGCGTCAAAGTAGCCCTATTTAAGGCATTTTATACCGGCAGTCTGTGGATGGATTACACGCAGAAACAGTACAGCGCTCTGCGTGTCCAATACAATAACGCGTTCAGGGTACTCTTGGGGCTGCCTCGCTTCTGTAGCTCATCGGGGACGTTTGCCAAGGGGCGTGTGGATTGTTTCTACACAGTCCCTGGTGCGCAGGGTGCGGGCCAGCCGCAACAGTATCCTGGAGGCTTTTGCTGAACGTTTCGACTGTCAGTACGTAAACCACTGCTGCATGGTTCACGTACTGACTAATGTTAAGATATTATTTTAATTTGATTTAATTTTATAATAATTTTAATTTTATTTGTGTGAATCAAATTAAAATCATTTAATTTGATTTGTTTTTTAATTTTGTTATTTTTTTTTTAAATTGTATTTATGATTTTGTAATTGTTAATTCTGTTTAATTGTACCTATGATCCAAGATGATTGAAAGAAATAAATAATAATAATAATTAATTATTAAACAATTTGACGTAATATGCGAGACAAAGCATTTTTTGGCCGAAAACGAAAGTTACCGACAGTGGATATTTTAGCCGAAAATTGTCGAAAATAGAAAACAAAATTTGGACGGCCTCTACCTGTGGCTTTTAGAATGATTATTATTATTATTTTTCATACTTAATAAATCAAGTACGGTTCGACGGCACGGTTGGCGCAGTGGTTAGGCGATTGACTGCTGCGCTGCATGCCGCGGGTTCGATTCCGCGGACACAGAACAAATATTTGTTTGACCTACAAGTAGTTGTTCCGGGTCTGGCTATTTGTGTATGTGAGTTTAAATGTTTGTAAACGCACCCACGATAGAGGAGAAATTCCTAGTGTGGGGCAACGTTTTTTAAAAACAAACAAAAAAAAAAGTACCTGGGCAACCGAGCTCTGCTCTGGCGAAAATAGAGAAGCTCATTTAATAGTACAGGATAGTTCATACTAATTCCATGCTGCCATGATAGTAGGTACTTACTAATTCCCATGTCATTATTCCAAGGTAGCCATCCTGTTCTAAACTTTGAGAGACCGAGCTCTGCTCGGGTGAAAATACGCAGAAAACGAATTTTCTCAGATATGAGACCTAGCTAGATTGAGTTTTCGCCCTCGTAAACCCCTATATTGCAACTTTCATCGAAATCGTTAGAGCCGTTTTCGAGAACGTGATTCCAAATATATATCTATATATTATATACAAATATTGCTCGTTTAATAGTATAGGATAAATAATATTTACTGTTTTTCCTTTTCAATTTCACGCATTACTAAATACAAATCCTCACTATAAGTAAATAAACTTGATTTAGTTTGAGTATTTTTTCTTTCTAGTACCTACCTATTTTCCAAATAATCCGAAGTTAATCGGATTAAAATTGCCCTTTACCCTTTAAACTAAACGGGATTTGAAGGCCCTTTAAAGAACCTAGATTGGGGTAAATAGGATTTACAGACGGTTCTTTTATAAGAAAAATAGTCAATTAAAACTTATTTAAATTAAAACAAGCAAAGTCAAACTCAAATAATTTATTTCAATTAGGCACATAAAAGGCACTTTTAAACGTCAACATCAAAAAAAAAACAGAATTGATGGTACCCAAGCGGTACCCACCGTATGCTGTTTTCGTCCATCTGTATGAACACTTTGCTTCGTCAATATTTGTGACTAGTTCTCGCCAGCGGCTTCGCCCGCGTGATATCTTTATAAATTATAGCCTATCTTACTCAGTAATAATATAGCATTCTATTGGTGAAAGAATTTTTTAAATCGGTCCAGAAGTTTTTGAGTTTATTCATTACAGACAAAAATACAAATATTTTCTCTTTATAATTATTTGTGTAGATAAAATCGTAGTTTTGTAGCTTTTCTTTTAAAAACAGGATTTTTGCGATTTCTTGAACGCTATTATTGCAGGTGTATGACAAAGCATGTTTATCCCATTCTGCTTCATATTAAAATTGGTTTACCTGCAGCACGCGTAGCATGACCACCGTGGAAACAGGTTTTGTCGACGGAAGAATAGACAAAATGACAGATAAACAATCACAATCTGTCATTTTGTCTATTCTTCCGTCGACAAAACCCGTTGCTCATACTACGCGTGCGAATGAAGTCTTAACCGACCTTCTTTATAATAATTATCGTAACTATAACAGTACGTAACCGGGGTCCTAACGGCTGATTTTATCATCAATACGGATATTATACTGAATAGCCTGCTTCGGGTTAAGTGGCTAATTATGACCGTCATTATCACACTGTTTATGCGATGGGCACTGCGATTAATGATTGAGCGTTGATCATTGCCGTGAAGCGTGTCGTGTTCCTTTCCGCTGTTTGTGACATATTATCTGTTATTAGTACCTATTGGGTGGCAATATGTAGGTAAGTGAAATATAATATACGCATGTCAGTTTTTTTTTGTCGTGTTTATGGTGACTACCCCTGGTGTCAGAGTTTTTATGCCGCCTATGGGCCTCTGACTTGGCTTCACATGCCGTCGAGAAATATCTTAAGAATTAAATTAGAATTAGAATTAAATTAGAAATATCTTTTCCTCACAATGTCTTCCTTCAACGTTTTTGAAGCAAGTAATAATTATACAATACGCACATGATACCGAAAAGTCAGAGGTGCGTGCCTTGGGTTCGAACTCGAGAGCTATGACTTGGAAGTCCGATAGTTACACCACTAGGCTATCACTGCTGTTAAAGACAGAAAAAATACAGTTTATGATAAGGGTTTTTCATCATTAGCTCGAAATCACTCACTCTTGGGTAAAGGCCTCCTTTCTTTTCTCCATAGTCCAGAGAGATACAAAGTGATATCTATCAGCGATAACGATGATGGGAAAGTCGAAAATGTATGATTATCATTTGTTTTTCTTTTTTTTTTCGTATTTTTCCTTTATTTCTTTCTTTTTTTTTCGGGTTGCGATTTGTCTAGGCCCTCATAATTATGGTTCAGCCCACTATGACAATATCAAAACAACGCGCTTTCAGACGTCCCGGGTTTCTTTGCCCTTAAGTGGCCTAAGCCACCATTCGCTAATAACGGTCTTCATTAAAAGTAAATCCCAAGTGTGTGGTTCTAGAAATGATGATTTATTTATACAAATGTTAGACTATGGAATTTTGTATCAAACACAGACAGATGCTGGCGTAATGACTTTTCATGGAAAACATGTTAGCCAGCGAATCCCATGCTTGTATTTCAGCTCATACATACAAGTTATGCGCTTTACCGAATTTTAGACGTCAATGGATTCGGTTTGAATGTACATAACTTCAAAATTCGTCCGTGACTCGCTTGCTTTCAACTAGGTTATCTACGTCAAATACTGAAACAATGATGTTCCTAGGCCGTGGCATGAAGGTGTAACGTAAATTCGAATGATTTTTGAATCAAAATTATAATAGCAATCAGTTTTTTTTTTTTGGAACAAGCCAATAAGTATCACAGAATATGAATAAAGTCTTAAAACAAAATTTTAAAACAAAACTAAACAATAATTTTTATTATTCGAATTTACGTTGAGATTATTCCGCACGTTCAAGCTAAGTCCGCCTATTACTCTAGTATTTTTTTTAGAACCAAAGACAGCTATTCAAAGAACAATCAAAATTACCTACATATGTCTCAATAATCTCTGTACTTGGTATACAATAAAAACGTATTAAAACAAAAAAAAAACATTAAGCTCAAATGTCACGAAGGCTCCCATTCATTTACCGTCTGATCCTATATCCAATTATGTTCCAATATACATAATCTCGACGCATTTGGCCCGAGGATTACCCCCCGAGCCGTCGGCCATTTTACATAAGTCTTAAAGAAAGAAAATTGGGTGTTTCAAATTTTGTTACGGACTTCGGACTAGCCTATCTGCTTTGTTTTTTAAAGTAAACTTTAATTAATTTTTATGAGCAACATAAAAGAATCTGGTGTTGTAGAATTTTTTACTTCTTGCATCAAGTTTATGAGCTTTTCCCTTTTTAAGTTTTGTAGTGCGGTCTTTTATTTTGAAATACTTTTAATTTTTATGCGATTTTTTTACGCTTAGAATCATTGTGCTGGCCACAATGATTGGCCAGCGTTAACAATGTTTTTTTTATAATAATAATACCAGCTTATTATCGTCCATTCTCATAGAATAATTTAAAAAAATGTTAGCATTTATCTATGATTTCAAAGAAGTTTTGAACAAGGTACTCTAACCCTACTTACAACAAACAAACTTGACAGATACTTCTCAAACACAAACACGTTCTATTTCTTATCAGAATATACCAAAACAGTCTTCACAAAGTCTGCAAGTCCCAACTGAATCCTTGCAATTGTATATGAAGTTCGTCGCGATATGCAAGTTCTGTGCCGCCTTGCACTGTGTATATAATGTGTAGTAACACCTGCATACAAGAGGAACGAGGGCTGTGACGTCACACATGGAGTATCGAGCTTCTTAGTTGTATATACCGAGATTTAACTGGGAATGTGAACCTAGCACGACCGCGCGGAGTAAACGAAACGGAAATTCGAGCGATAATAAAATTGAAAATAGTCGTTTTGCATATAATCTTTACTTAGATTTAAGACTCCATTTTTTTTTATAGGTTACTAGCTGCACCCCGCCGTTTTACCTGCATAAGTCTCGATCCCGTGGGAAGATCGGGATCAAATGTATCCTATGTCATAATCCAGCTTTTTATTTACGCAACACATTTTCGTAAACGATTACGACAAATTTGTTTCACAGTTCAACAACATTCATTGCGTTATTTACGTTGTTGAGCAGATTTTTTTTCGAACTTTGGATGCAATGGATTCGCAATTTGTTTCAAAACAATTTAAATTTCGAATGATCGTGTATGATGTTTGATGAATTGAATGATGTTTTAGCGTTAAACCGTAAGTAACAAACAAACAAACAAACTCACTTTCGAATTTATAATATGTAGTGTTATAGCCAGGATAGTTGGGATACTAATTGTGCCTGTTGCAAATAATTCAACGAAAATGATATAATAATAATAATTTGTTTTTTTTTGGGTGGGAAATTATCAAATAACTTCTCCCGCTCTGGGCGGAGCGGGAGGGCGTGTCAGACTCTTACTGACTAAAACCCACTCGTGTTCCTTCTGTTGCCTGCACTTTGCCAGGGGCCACGGTATCCCTTTCGGACTTTCCCGCAACCTCCGCCTACTCTTAAGATTAAGTCCTCAGGTTTATAAGTTAGAAAAAGTGAGAAATTATCAAAGGTTTCTTCCTCGAAAAAAGGGCACACGAACATAAATAGGAATGATATTTACGTCAAATATTATTATTATATAGAATTTTTTGTACTCGTTTCTAATTAAACTGTCCAGCATCACTCAAGGTCGCACATAGGATAGATAAATGTACCATAAAACAAAACCCTGGTACCTTATTAACGGCATAATTATGTAAATGTCTATTAACTGCTCCCAAATTAAGATGATTATTGTATTTTACCTTTCTTTTTTCTTTTACATACTTCCTTGATATAAGCTTTTCATTACTTGACATTATATACCTACAATATTCTATATTTTTTACTAAATTTGATTTGTTATAGCTGTAGTGGCAATCATGTCATTTGGTTTAAATAGGTCTTTATTTTAATATTTTTATTTATCTTTTATATAGATTCTTTTCTTTTAGATTTTGTGAATGTGAGAACGTTCTAGGCTTAACAGACTGTAGATCTGTCGACCACTTTCGATCTTGCTAAGTACCTGGTACTCCTTAATAGGCCTACACTCTCCCACTCATACCTATTAACACTGTAATTTGAAAACATTGTAAAATCCATTTACTTAAAAGAGTAACCGTGAAGTTTCTTGCCGGCAAAATGTACGTCATTTTTAACCGACTTCAAAAAAAGTAGGTTATATGTTCGACTGTATGTATTTTTTTTTTTTTTTATGTATGTTCACCGATTTCTCCGCCAATTGTCAACCGATTTTGAAAATTCTTTTTTTATTCGTAAGGGTATACTCCTGAGGTGGTCCCATATTAATTTTGTGAAGATTTGATGTATACTTTGGGAGATAAACGAAGGAACTCCTCAAAAACAAACAGTACACGTAATGTGATTTGGATATTGTACTAAAGATCAAAAATAATTGCTGGTTCTATCTATCCATCCGTGGTGAACTAATTATAGTCTTCGAAGATACCGCATGGAACTCCTTATCGGTGAACAGTACATATAGGAACTTACAGTGAAAGGTTAGAAGGTTAGGGGATAAGCTCGTATTTTATATTTGTTTGGAAAAGAAAGAAATGTATAGTTAAGTAAAATATATATTTTGTTGGTAATTTAATATGTTATGATGGCCCAGAGGTTAAGGCCTCGCCTCTCGTGCATGAGGTTGTGGGTTCTAATGTGACTTTTTCAATTCATATGAACTTTCTGAGTTTATCTTGGACATTATTGACATCAGGGAAGGAAAACATCGTGAGGAAACATGGACTTATAGTTATTTCTAAGGTGCCAACCCTAGTGGGGCAGAATCCATAAAGATTTTAGACTAGTGGAATCTGCCCCACCAAGTCGAACTAGTGGGGCATATTCCACTGAAAATTTTTAGGCATTCCTCTTTGCCCCACCAGCGGGGCGCTTGGAATGATTCGTTAATTTTTGAAAAATCTTTTGTTATGTTTCCATTATTCGACTGGTATACGAATTTGTGCGGGGTAGGTATAAACAACTAAAAAGTGAAAAATAAAAACTATTTTACAAAAAAAAAAACAACCGACTTCCAAAAAAAACACTTAAAAGAGAAAAATAACTTGAATTTCGGAAGTCGGTGGCAAAAACAATAGTATTTTATTAGATACATATATAGTAAAATATACCTACCGTAATATATATGAAAGCAATTCATAACTATTTCCCTAGGGATATAACTATATCACGGCTTCAACTATGCGAACTGCGAACCATCTTAAAATATAACTATATGGATCTGTATTTTCGTTTTTGCCACCGACTTCCGAAATTCAAGTTATTTTTCTCTTTTAAGTGTTTTTTTTGGAAGTCGGTTGTTTTTTTTTTTGTAAAATAGTTTTTTTCTTGTAGGAAACGACCAAATGGAACCGTACACCTAGCTTTTGACGTTTCATAAGTGCCCTTGTATGTTTATGTGAAATAAAATATTTTAAATTGAATTGAAAAAATAAACAATTAGATAAAAAAAATACACTTGTATATCGGGTATATCGACCGCAGTCATTCACTTGAAATATCAGTCTATAAAATCTGTTTGTAAGCTTCACAGATGTGATGGATATCGATATCTAAACACGATAAAACAAAAGAAAACTGTTTTATTCAACTCATACTTCAAGTAATGAAATTAACAGAGGCCGTAGAGCTCCCAAAAAAAAAAACTAATCTTTTTATTTTATCGCGTCTGTGGAGTTTCGCTAAGCAATTTAAATTAACCATATTACCAGATTACCAGATTTTAAGCTATTGAATTCATCCTTAAACGATCGTACATTTTAGTAAGTAAGTAGTGTTAATTCCATCTATTGTTATGTTCTCTAAATATCAGTTCGAACTCGACGTCTTATTACAAAAGGAGTCTAACTTTGATCCAAGCTTACACCTTCCAGCCAGTTTTTGTTTTTCGAACCTTATTCCAACTTATATACAAAAATCACTACTTAGAGTCTGATTTAAAATTTTAGAGGTATGAGGAACTCATCCTCTATAGCAAAGTCTTTGAGTTTTCTTAGTTCGCACGTAGATGCCGTCACAAAATATTTTTTATGGTTACGTACCTCAAAAGAAAAAAACGAAACCCTTATAGGATCACTCGTGTGTCTGTCCGTCCGTCTATCACAACCATATTTTTCTATGAAAATAAATGATTTTTGAATATAGGGGTCACTTTTCGGGGTCAAATTGAAAAATAAAAAGGCTTGTTTTGAGGATCATATTTTTTTTTTATAATTTTATTTAGGTACTTATTTATTTTTGCTAACATGTAAAACACTGGCAGGCACTAGTAGCAGTGGCTACTAGTAGGCATGCATTAAAATTTCATGACACAGTTTTAAGACATGCACCCTGTAAGGGCACTGCAAATGTTTCATATCAAATTACACGAAATTCATGATTCTAATTATTACAATTCATTACATTTTAATAAACATTAGTTATATAATTATTACATTTTATTTCAAATAAATCATTATTATTATTTCGTTCATTCATTTTATTCATTATAGGTAAACATATTAAAGTAAAGTCATTTATTATTTCACATGTTAGCACGTCAAGCATAATAATACAAGGTCAATCGATTCAAAATTTGTCAGCTTTAAATTCCTCAACGGTATAGTAGCCTTTCTTTATTAACAGAGATTTCAACTGCTTCGAAAAAATTGAATCATTTGGTGGGGATTTCAAACTTTCCGGTTGCTTATTAAATATATTAGCTAGTCTTGAATATGGGCTTTTATATGGCCGATAATTTTTAAGTTTGTGATAATTAAGTTTTTGAATACTGCCCGTATTAGTCTATTCTTGTTCCGTCGGTTATAGTTTTCATTTAGCTCGAAATTAGATTTGAAGAGGTTTTTAATATAAATACTATTAAAGATATTTAAGAAAATAGATGTAAATTGACCATTCCCCCCTTATCTCCGAAACTACTTACTGAACCTCAATTTTTTAAGACTTATTTTAGTTCAGATTATACTCGTACAAGTACATAAAGATTAATTATGGTCTTAAAATAACATAGTAAATCTCCCAATGTTACTTTGTACGCACAATCGTACAAAGTAACATTTTTTGTTGGAATGTATGGGGGAGGTATTTTTTTTGTAATAATGTTTTTATATTTATGTTTTAACTGTAATACCGCCACATAAATTTGTATTCGTACCACTACTTGGAATGTAAATAACATTGTCAGGAAGTTATTACAACATCATCAAGATTACTTGAAGTAAAATAAACCTTGTTCTGTAATAAGGCCAAAAATGTTGACAAATTTTAAAAATGACCTTTTTACAATTTACTACATTTTATGTCCAGTTCCTGTAATTTGCTTTAACTTAGCAGATCAATTGAGACAAGTACGTAAAAAGAAATAGGAGACGTGACAAACGATACAAGAATATTTTCAGTTCGGAAAAACAACTGAAAAGTGTTTCAATTTATTTCGCTCGTCGTTATAACTTCTGATGTACCAATGAAAAACTACTGAAATTCTCTTTTTCTAGTGTTAAAACTCTTGCTAACGTTTTCAGATATTCCCATATCTGAAAACGTTAGCAATATCTGTGGCAATGTAGGGTACGTCCAAAATGATCTATGGTTTTGTTTTTTAATCATATATT
Organism: Xanthia icteritia; assembly: GCA_949128155.2. NCBI lineage: Eukaryota > Metazoa > Arthropoda > Insecta > Lepidoptera > Noctuidae > Xanthia > Xanthia icteritia. The sequence continues at coordinate 3,328,493 of OX421942.2, read as the reverse complement.
TTTAACATAGTTACAAACCGTTAGGAGGACTGCACATGGCAGTCATCGCCGACACCGTTCGACGCAGCTGGAAAATCTTCTACATCTGAGACCTCATTGTAATGAATCTGCTGTAGCTGTCTTCTTTATTTTTCTGTCTGCTTTTTGGGATCATTTTCGTAGTCTGTCGTGTGTATGTCGTTTTACCCGAATGTAAGTATGTCATTTTGCCCCACAGGTTATCAAAACAATCAGAAAGTCATAATTTCTATATACACGAGATAAATATATTAATATCTATAAATAATGCAGTACTATGCTACATTACTTCAATTTAATGTACCACGAAAAAGTCATCAAAAACAGGACGAATTCAATAAAAACAAAAAAAAAAATACTCGTCCAAAACACGTTCGTACCAGTTACACCGGCATGGACCAATGGCGCTAACAACTTCACAGGCATGCCAACATGACCGACGTCACATGATGATATGATAAAGGTACCATTCCGTACCCGACCGCAGGAGGCAACTGCAGGCGACGTGTCGACGCGACACGACTGGTTTCTATGAATTTCTATGAAATACCTTCCGTAGCTAGCGACACGTCGTTGGCAGCTACGGGTGAGTGACAGGCGACACGTGTAGCTCTACCGCAGACCAGTAATGCCGCCAACGCTCGAACACGATACAGCGATAACACGTTTTTCTATCTTCTATCTTCCGACTGGAATCCGGGATGCTGCCGCTTGCGGTCGGGATCGGAATCACGACTGCAGCGACGTGACGCCGCGACATGACTCCTCGACACGTCGCGTGCAGTTGCTGCCTGCGGTCGGGTACGAAATGGTACCTTAACTGCAGCACTTTAGCCCACCACTTTCCATAAAAGCCCGGTGTGTCATTTTGTCCGTATATGTCATTTTGGACGTACTTCTCCTAGAAGAAACTCATTTTAAAGCTATGAAAATCCATCCTGAATTGTTTATTATTTCAAACGTAGTCTCGATCAAGGTTTTAAGAGCAAGGCTTGATCAAGGGTAAATGTATCGGTAACTTCTCGGCTGCATTGATTAGGTATCCCTCATGCATAGTAGTGACCTTAGTCACCTTAGAGTGTTAAGAACTTGTTCTTGGCTTCGCCTGCATGGAGGTTAGAAATTATCTCACGGGAACACACTGCCGGGATAAGAAGTATCCTATGTCCTAATCCAGGTCTACCTGTGTGCCAAAATTCATCGAAAGCCGTTAAGGCGTGATTTTGTTACAGACACATAGACAGACAGACAGATATACCGACAGACAGACAGAGTTGCAGTGTAGTAGAGTTAAATAATAATAATAAATAATAAAATCATTTATTTCTCACCACAATATTTAAACATAACAAGAAGATATTGTTTAGTGATTATAATAAAATATACAATATTGTGGGAGACTGGTGCCTAAGCTAGGCTAATAACCTGTGTTATAGGACACCAGGTCCCCACTCCGAGTAACAATGTCAGGACGTACTAAAGCAATACAATTAGTTGCGGCAAGTACAGTGTTGTGGGAGGTAAGTAAAAAGAGGGTGTGTATGGTATGTGTGTGTGATAGTGTATGTACGAGTATGCTTGTGTGTATGTGGTGTTAGATAAGTGGACGCGTAAATGGTATTTAATAGGGAATAGATTATGTATATAGAAGGTACACTAAGACATTGAAGGACTACGAGTTAACTATAAGGACACATTCGGTGCTATCGAAAGACAACTCCTGCAGCCAATTCGTAAGCTTGGTTATCAATTTACTTCTGTTGAGAGGATATATATCGAGAAGGCAATGGATTTTATTATATATTCTAGCACTGAGGACGCCGAACTGCCGGCTCCGGAATGAAGTACGACATTGAGTTGATGTACAAACTGGATGACCTTTGCGTTTCCTTAAAATTTTGTTATAGTATTTTTTTTTTTTTTTTTTTTTGTTATAGTTATAGTAGGTATTTATAACATCGGTATGGAGTTTGGAAGTATGGATAGTATTAAAGTATGAAGTATCCACACATTTTTCATCGTATCGTACATCTTAGAGTAGGTATAACTAGCCTTGTTATCAACTGGCATTCAATCTTCCAGTAATACTGAAATGTTAATTCAATTCCAAAACTTTTTCAGTTGAAATTCCAACCTAATGTATTTTAAAACAAGCTTCAAACAACGAACATTCTCGTTCTAAATTCTCTGCTACATTAAGGCCCTGACAGACAGTCTGCCAGTTGGGAGTCATTAGTGTTTCTGGCACTTTTCCTCTAAAAATAGACTAAGTTCTGCCAAATTCTTTATGAACCCGTCTGGCAAGAGCAGTTAGGAAAGGGGTCCGTTTTGTTGAAAAGAAAGAGTACTTTAAGTGGATACTTAATAGTGTAAGTTCATGTGTAAATGAAACCTCATATTTCTTTCGTCTTGCTACATTTACTTTATCTACTATTGAAAGATCTGAGGTATATAAAGTGGGTTCATCATGGATTCATCACATCTGATGGATTGTAAAAAATGGTTTAGTAAAATAATTCTTAGGTAAGTGTTGCTATATCTGAGACGATTTAGCATAGCAATAAATAAGCTGTATGTGTATGTGAGTTTAAATGTTTGTAAACGCACCCACGACACAGGAGAAATTCCTAGTGTGGGGCAACGTTTTAAAAAAAAAAAATAAAAAAAAATAACGGTCATTGCTGTTTCCCTAATATCTCTCCATAGGAACCCAAGCAATAAACTAAGTACGGTTTTTCGTTATTGCAACATGTTGAAGATCACGATAGATATTGATTCAGGCCGTTAACAGACTTTATTTCAGTTTTTTAAATAAAGAATGCTAAGAAAATGTAGGTGGGTCAATGACCGTTATTGCCACGCTAAAGCGACACGGGTATACCTACTTTTACCCTTTAAGATGACCGACTTCTTGACAATTCAAAATTGCCTGTAAATGGTTTAATTTTGTTTTTTTTTTTTTTTTATAAAAAACTTTGCCCCACACTAGGAATTTCTCCTGTATCGTGGGTGCGTTTACAAACATTTAAAGTCACATACACAAACAGCCAGACCCGGAACAACTACTTGTAGGTCATACAAATATTTGTTCCGTGCGGGAATCGAACCCGCGACACGCAGTGCAGCAGTCAATCGCTTAACCACTGCGCCAACCGTGCCGTAATTGAAATAAATGCTTTGAGTTTGAGTTTGAGTTTTGAGTTTGAAGAGGTGAACTGCTACTTACATGCTTGGATGGAGATAGGATAACCTGCTATCTAATTATGCAACATATTTTCGTAAACGATTACGACAAATTGGTTTCATTTTGACAGTTCAGCAACATTCATTGCGTTATTTAAGTTGTTGAGCAGATTTTTTTTCGAACTTATGAAGCAATGGATTAGCAATTTGTTTCAAAACGTTTCAAATTCCGATTGATCGTGTATTACGTAGTTAGGGTACTGGTTTGTTAATAAACATCTTACCTACCAATTGTAAAACGATAAGTATATTTTGCGGGTACCTTGAAAATCAAATTGTTTTAAGATAAGTCTTTATTTTACTTAAAAATGGTATAAAGTTGTTACAGTCTGGTTTTGATATAATGTCCTCATGTTTAGCTATACAGAATATGGTATCAATTGTATGCAAACTAATTAATAAACGAGTTAAAGGTGAAAAACAGAATGTCGTAAATTAATTGGTAATACAATATTCATTCAGATCATACATCACAAACATTTTCATTAATACACATACACATTTTATATTTTCAAGTTCAAGAAATCTTTAATGTCTTATAACGATTACGGAGAAATTGTATATTTGAAGTCCGAACGAAACCCGATAAGGTTGTGTAAGAAATTCTAGATTCATTATTGTTGATCGGAGTTCGTTTGTTTGTTTATTATTGTTTCCCAAAAAAATACGCAATTCAACAGTAATTAGTATTTATTTGCGAAACTGCAAAACAGTTTTTCGGTCAAGTTAATCCTACTATAATAATAATAATCCTACTGTGGATAAATAATCGATATTGTGGTAATAGATCGACGAGAGCGCCGTGCAATGATTGTTGATATCGCTGTCCCTCATGACGAGAATCTCGTGAAAGCTGAGAACGATAAAAAAATCAAGTATCTTGACTTAGCACACGAGGTTGTCGACATGTGGGACGTGGACTCTGCAATCATTGTACCGATAGTCGTGACGGCCAATGGCATAATAGCCAAGAGCCTCGACCAACACCTGAGGAGGCTCTCGCTAGGCAGCTGGATCAAGGGCTTGATCCAGAAAGCGGTACTTCTGGACACGGCGCGTATCGTTAGGAGATTCCTCTCTCAGGAGCCCTGACTACCGGTAGCTTGGACCCTGTTCCCGATACCGGTGGGCTACTATTTTTTATATTTTTAAATGTTTTTGTTTTTCTTTGTTTTTATAAAAATATTTAAAAATGTAAATTATATGTAAATATATGAAATAAAGGAGATAATAATAATCCTACTATAATAATAATCCTACTATAATAATAATCCTACTATAATAACAATCCTACTATAATGTTATAAATGTGAAAGTTTGTATGTTTGTGTGTTTGGATGTTTGTTTTGTAACGGCTGAACGGATTTGGATTAAATTTGGCACAGAGATAGTTTATAACCTGGATTAACACATAGGATACTTTTTATCCCGGTAGTACGTTCCCGTGGGATAATTTCCGACCTCCACGCAGGTGAAGCCGCGGATAAAAACTAGTATAATATAATGTATAGCATAATTTTTATATATATAATATTATAAATGTGATAGTTTGTATGTTTGGAAAACGGTTGAACGGATTTGGATGAAATTTGGCACACAGAAAACCTGAATTAACACATAGAATACTTTTTATCCCGACAGTACGTTCCCGTGGGGTTATTTCCGACCGCCACGCAGGCAAAAGCTAGTTTATACATAAATAGGACAACAATGTTAAAACAAAATTATAAAAATATCTACTTGAATCTAAACTAATACAAAGAGAAAAAAAAATGATTTTTGTGTTTGAGAAAAAAAATTATTTAAAAAATTTTCGCAGCTGCTATTTGGATTTACGTTTTGACCGCTTCATCGACTTTAACAACTTTAAAACTATGAAAACGAAACCCATGACGAAAAAATTTAGAATTTTCAGAGCCGCCATCTTGAATTTACATTTTGACCTCACTATCGGCTTTAGCGCCCTCGAAATCTATGAAAACGACACGTTTTTTTTTTAATTTTCGCCGTCGCCATCTTGGATTGGAGTTTGACCAAATTCACACTTTCTCTCTCTTGCCAGCCTGTTATTAGTTCATACAATGTTCGTGATTGACCTTTTTGGTGATTGAATCTTTTCCTAACAATATCCACATACCAAATTTAAATCACTTTTAGTCCCTAGAGATTAAAAAGCTATTTTAGTCCCTGTTTACGGAGAATAAATTAGGTCTTTTTGAATAGATGTGATAAAAAACATTATACTTACTCATTTCTTTATTTACGTATCCTCTTTTACAAGCGTATGAGATCAAATATTTATTTTGGGACGGCTTATAGAAATATATTGTAGGTAGGTACAAAAATATCCATAGGCAACGGTAATAAATTCCCAACTCAGGCAAGCTAAACCTTTTCGAAAACCTGAAAACATCTTATTTAGTACCTACTTATAATATTATAAATGTGAAAGTTTGGATGTATGTTACTCAATCACGCAAAAACGGCTGAACGGATTTGGATGAAATTTGACACACAGATAGTTTAAAACCTGGATTAGCTTAGCTAGATTAACACATACCGTAAAAAAAAAAAACATCAGTTTTTTTTTCTTGTTTTATCGTAATTAGATATCGATTTCCATCTCGTCTGCGGAGTTTTGCTAGCTACATTAATGTGTCCCTGTATATTGTATGTAGGTACATAAATGTCTAATGGTACAATAATGTGTGTACTTTTAAAAAGTAACCGTGGAGTTTCTTGCCGGCTCTTCTCCGTAGGAAACGACCAATTGGAACCGTGCACCTAGCTTCTGACGTTTCATAAGTGCCCTTCTAGTTTTATGTGAAATAAAATATTTTGAATTTGAATTTTGTCCTTAGGTAACGGTAATAAATTTCCAACTCAGGTAAACTAAATCTTTTCGACAACCTGAAAAAAGTACTCATAAATCTATGTTAGTTTTCCATAGAATTTATTACCCATCCAAATAATAGCGTGACTTCAAGTGAACCATTACCTAATGAAAAGAGCACGAATTATCCAATGTAATTACATAAATAATTCCTGTTCTTTTCATTGTTGTCACAGGCTAGATTAAATGAATTCATTCTATCTAGTTTGTGACAGCACAGGAAGATAAATTAAACGCAAATAAAAGTTAGGAACAGAAGTAGACAGAAATACTAATGGTGCGCGAATTTAGTACCTAATGTAAGTCAATTGAGAGCAGTGATAAGGGTTGCGGCTTACGAGTTGCAGGTCATAGTTTTGAAACCTGACGAGCGCTCTACTTTGTGTTAATTATTTCATCACCACTGCTCTCAAAACGGTGAAGGAAAACATCGTGAGGAAACTGCCACGTTCGAGAACCAAAAACTTCGAAGACATGTGACATCTACCAACCCGCACTGGGATCGTGTGGTGGATTACGGCCCACTGCCTCTCAAAGCGAGGAGGTCTAGGTCCCAGTAGTGGGAACATTATAGGGTGATTTTTTTTGTTCCCATCCTCATCACCAATTGTATTTATGAAATATAATAACGGGAAGCGATGAATGAAAATACGATTCCAAATGATAACTGGTTTATTTCCACATACCCACATGTAGCATTTATTAACATAACCTACATGCTTAAGTCAATTTTCACAACAAACATTAAGCAAGCAGTAGGCTCCTACACACAGTGCCGACGGCAATGCCGCCGGGCAAGCCGCGGCGTGCCCGGCTGTCCGCATAAAGAAATCGCCAAACAAAGAAGTGCCGCTCGGCAAAAGCCGGCGGTCTATGGCGCCGGCACTGTCTGTATTAGCCTTCAATTAAGTAATCAACCTTTGATTACTTAATTGGTAAAAAATTTAAGGTAATGGATGATAAATACGTATTACGCATTTAAGTGTCATGTTAACAGGCATGTTTTGTGAAAAGAAAGGTTATTTAGAGATGAGAGTAGCAAAGGAAAAAATAATCAACAAATTAATGTTGTCGAAACAATATTATTTTATTCTTTGCTAACATTGATACTCCATCTAATGAACAAAACAAAGCTCTCTAGCCTGGTAATTAAATACCTAAGCACAAAAGAAATCTAAACAAAAAAGGACAACACACAGCCACATATTTGTTGTCGCGATCAAATTTCAGTTGCTCAAACAAAACAAGAGACATATTCTAGCGTATTGTGATTCTTAACAACAGACGCGGCGAGATCAGCTCACAACAAAGGCGGTAACTCGATACAGAAGGTTCAACACCCCTGCAACGTCCTTACTGCAGAGATTACTACGCGAGTGTGATCTTGTAGGTATTGTGTGTTTCTTTTTATTATACCTTTATTTAAAGTCAAAGTCAAATAATTTATTTCAATTAGGCACATAAAAGGCACTTTTGAACGTCAAAATTCAGACCACAGAGAATCCATACGGTACAATAGTGTTAGTAAAGAAATTTAAAGCTAACTAACTGTGCCCGTGACTTAGCCAGCGAGGAACTTAATTATTTTTCTAAAATAAACGCTACTCCTTATAACATCAGCTATCTGCCAGTAAAAGTCCCGTCAGAATCAGTCCAGCCGTTTCGGAGATTAGCCGGAACATACAGAAAGACACAAAAAAAACAGTTATACGTAACTACTGTACTTTCATATGCTTTTAATAAAAAGCTGTTATTTTGATATTAAAAACAGACACTTTAAATTTATTTGTATGTATTTACATTTAAGTATCCAAAACATCATATTACTGCTATGTAAAATTCTGGAACCGAACTTCATACTATTCGTACGTGCGTACTCGTAGACGCGTAATACTACACACGTGTAATACGTGACGTGTAAGCCATCGTCCGCACGGGCGTAAAAGTATCGCGGAGGGATTTTATCGCTTACTGGATTTTCAACTCTCGGTGTTGAGCCGAGCGTTGAGAATCCAACGCTTTTGGACGCACTCTCGTTCCAGGGCGTTGAAAAAACACTCTGTTGGATTTTCAACACTCGAAAACACAGTGCGCGAAAAAAAATCGCCGCGATTTTATTACGTCCGTATGAACGTGGGCTAAGAGGACAATCCCACTTATTACGAGTATTACGTGTCTTTCTGAAATACATAGATCGAGGAACGAAATAATATAGTTTCATTCTAGAGCAGTGAAAATTACATTTTCGTCGGTTGGTTTACTACTGTGGTTGATTCGTTGGTTGGTTGCTACTTGACGCTGGTATGTATCGATAATCTTGAATTGCCTAAAAATAGATTATCAACCTTTCTCTATAGGTAGTACTACATTACAAACAAATAAGCTTTTAAATGACAGATTGATACAAACAATATATTCTAGGTATTTAACATTCACATTTGTAATAATTCAAGAACTGAAACGTTAACGTTTCCAAGTATCGGATCCGTTAAATGATTGTTCCAATTTTGATTATTTATAATGAGTATAATTTTACTTACATATCATGATATGAAATATACAATATCGTGATATGAAAGCGGTTCCTGGAAAATGGGTGTAAATAAACTATTTACATTCAGGTCCGTTAATCAACTGTATCAGGACGACGTACAGTCAGGTCACCCTCAAAAAGATATATACATTGACAAGAATTCATTTGACGGTCTACAATTTGTGTTCCATAGTACTGTATAATTGCGTAGCTAGCTACAATCAAGTACCCAATGTGTAATATGCTTTGTGACTACACATTGATTCCTACAATATTATGGGACAAATATTTAAGGCAATTAAGTGAAATTCTTGTCGATGTATACCAACATCTTCTTGAAGCTGACAGTGCCGGTAATTTCTATCAAAATGCTAAACAAATCCGGTTGATCAAAAAGGCCGATCAACAAGATTTATTTTCTCGTCTTTGCAATTCTCAATTAAAATCCGGAATCTTGATTAAGTGTCAATTAGAAAGCTTGCACGTATAAAATTATAGCATAGAATAATCATAATCACCATTTATAATGTTCCCACTGCTAGGACAGAGACCTCCTCTCTGTGACCCTCTCACAGTGGGCGGTAAACCACCACGCGGGCCTAATGCGGGTTGGTGAATGTCATATGTCTTCGACTTTTTGGTGCTTAAAACACCCGGTCACGTGGTAGGAGTGGCGTGGTTGAAAAAAAATTATTAATATGCCAAAAAAAAAATATAGGGACATTTTAAATATGACATGGTAGAGGTTGTGTTAAATGTTACAACAGAATGCCTTGTGATATATTAGAATTAAATGAAAGAAAATTTAAAACTCTTTTTTTGTAAATTATGACATTCAAAAGTGCCTTTTTTGTGCCTAATTGAAATAAATTATTTGACTTTGATATTATTATAAATTATATCGTAAAAAATATTTGGACTATATTTAACCAGGGAGAAAACAGAGGAATACATTTATATGGAATGAACGCCAATGACCACGTGATCACATTTTCTCCCAAAACACTGGAAAATACAATATGGGAGGTTTTATATCTAACTGGTGAAATTTAGGGTGCATAAATTGTCCATACTTCGAGACACATAGACGGGAGATGTCTTAGTTTTCGAAGTGAAAACTTCTTTTGGCGCAGGTTGCGCCCTTTTTGAACATTAAACGAAACTTAACCGTCACGCTCGGGTTGGAGATACTGAATCGGGTATACTCGGCTCCAGTCGGTCGGTGGCGCGGAATCGCGTATACTCTGCTCCAGTCGGTCGGTGGCGCGGAATCGCGTATACTCTGCTCCAGTCGTAAGTTTTCATTTCTATTGTGTGGCAATCAATTTGCACACACCCTATTTTTTTTTCTTCTACAATCTTATCGAACTTCAGTATTTATTTACAAGTGATCTTCAACCCACCACTTACCAGGAGCACATAAGTAAGCGCTGATAGTTCGGTAAACCCTCAAGGGAGAGCTCCCGTAAATATATACACAAGTATTATTCATCCTGTATTTTAACGCCGGCGAACCAGCATCGATGAGCCTCTGGGGCACAACATTTTCTTCAAGAAAAATAAATGCGGAATTTCCTTGTTAGGATAAATTTTATTTGATGCGTAAAATGTTACTGCAAGGAGAGCGGTTCTGTGAAATTGCACGTGTAGGCAATACGCGAAGCTTTGTATGTGACTCTTTTGATCTTTATCAAAAAAGTCACATACAAAGCTTCGCGTGTAGTTTTATAACAAAGAAAGAAAGAAAAATAATTTGACAAAAAAGACAATGTATATTAAAGTAATTCTACAGCGTAAAATAAAATTTGTTAGTGAAACTCCGCAGATGTAATGACTATCAATATAAACACGACAAAAAAAAGAAAAAAAATAAAGTTTTTTTTTTAGGTCAACGACCGCTGGTGGTATTGTTAATAGCCTGCCCCACCATCCGCTGATGTGCGCTGGCCGAACTGTATGGGTAACCCATAGCTCGCACTTTTCGCTTAAGTTACTTGCACCGTGTCACCGTTGTATACTCGACCCCGTATTTTACCACTTTTGAAAAAAAAAACAAAAAAATTAAGCTTTCGATTTTTGAAGTGCTAGTAACATTCAACTTTAAAAGTAAAGCTATTGCTTTTTGAATGTCACTAACACGTTCCCACAAATAGGCGCGACGCGACACCGGTAATTGTTCTATCGTGAAGTTTTCATAGAAATTGTTTCGCCAGAGTCGCGTCGCGCCTGTCTGGGGACCCTTAACGAAGTCTTATATACAAGTATCCTAAAAGACATTAAAAATGGCCCACATGGATACTTGCCAGCATGTTATTTATGTTAGATATAAACCAAAACCTAGTGGTCAAGAAGCAGGTTTTACCTCTCCAACCACGACTTTCCACCTACCAAACAAACAATGTAAAAGAATTTTAGAAAGCTGCAAAACAATTAAATGCACACTTTTGTGTTCTCGTGTTTTATTCATTGCGGTCAGTCCAACGTTGTTTGTAACGCTAAACGGACCATTGTTAGCCATTATGTACACCTGTTCACACAGAGGAGAAAGATTATATACCTTTTATGTAGTATTAAGTGGAGTTTAAGTTGAGACAATAGAATGGAAGTCGTTTATACTAGAGGTAAATGCATTGACATGTATTTTTAATAGGTATTTATATTATATTCTGTAAAGGTTTCGGTTTTACACACGTGTATGTTTCGGCCTTATCCGACTAGACTCGAACTCAAATGAAAATGCAAATCGCAAATGTTTAGCTTATTACTAAGTGCTCATAATCAAAATCAAAAGTCAGAATCGGCACTTTTTGAACGCCAAAATTACGTAAGACAGTCCCCCAAAACGGCCGCTCTTCACCACTTCTTAGTGCTGGGAAGAAGAACACAAACTCCCCAACAGCTCCTTCAGAAACCCACGAAAGAGAGTCGTTTGTTTTATATCATACATATTGTCATGGCTTTCCCTTTATTTTTCTTTATAATTGTTGACTAAAGTGTATCTCAAAAATTAAGGATATGTTAATCCCTAATCTAAGTATTCAAATTGAATTAATTTGGAGCTCGGCTTACCACATAAAAGCGGACGACACGAAACCAAACGATTCAGTTGGTATATTTTAAAAACGAATGAGTTCTAATATGCTGCCTACCTATATTTATTTCCGTTTACATAACATTTGATAGTTTCCCTGCCAACCGTTTCAGACCAGTTTGGCAACCTTATTTTTAATTACTTAAACCTTTAGAGGCATGAGGAACAGGGTGTAAAGTTCACTCATCCTCTATTGAAAAGGGAGGATCCTCCGACCAGGGTGTCGTGTCTGGCGGGCAACTGCCCAACAATTGATGTCGAGTAGTCTTATATATGTCTTTCGCGTGGTAAACTCTAATTGCGGGATGCAGGATTTGTGTGACGTCAGGTCGTAGTTCGTATGTGGCGATGTAGATGCCGCCACAAACCTAATTGTCTAACAAAATTTCAGCGGCTTTACACGTGTGAGGTAGTTTAGCATGGAAGTTTACGTAGTGCGAAGCGGCTTCATCATTAGTATTAATTTCCACTTTTATCCCTGATTTACATCGCACGATGTCCTTGCCTGTGGCTGACAATAAATTGAAATAATAATAAAAAAAATACCATCTAAACAGTGTTTAAAACTTTAGACGAAGGAACTCATTTGTTTCTCCAATTTTATTGAAGAAACTTGCATCGTGTATGGTAATTGGGCTGAACTTTCGATTGATAAACCGACTTCAAAAAAGGTGGAGGTTATATTAATCGTGATTCCTGTGTAAATCGGACGATAGTCGTTTGTTACGACCACCTCAGTAAGAGAGAGGGGGGCGGGGAGTTGTCAACCCCAGTGCCGAACTTAAGTTATTATACACCCACTATAATTCGGTTCTAAAGTTTCCTCATTCTCTATTTTATTACATAGAGAAAAGCCGAGCTCAGCACTCTTATAGCCTGTAAAGTTCAGGCTTTATTTGCGACCAGCGGCAGGCGACCAAAATTTCCTACAAAGTAGAATTTCATACTTTGTGAGCGAAGTCCTTAACCAAAAGTGAGTTCTAAGTCGTAAACGAATATTTATTTATTTTGTAGTTTATTTAGGTTTAAAGTACTTAACAGTTTTTGATCGAATTTGTTTGCAACTTAGTATTCACTTCTACTTAACATTCTATAAGCTTAAGCATATCAGCCTATAATGTTCCCACTACTGGGACCACAGGCCTCCTCTCAGTGAGTGGGTGTGGGCCGTAATCCGTCACGCGAGCCCAGTCTGGGTTGGTAGACGTCACATGTCTTCGAAATTTTGGTTCTAGGACATGCCAGTTACCTCAAAATGTTTTCCTATAACGTTTTGAGAGCAGTAGTGATGAAATAATTAAATATTGGCGCCTGTCAAGGTTCGAACCTACGACTCATAACTCGCGGCTGTTACCACTGGGTCACCATTGTACTGCTCTTACTTAACATTTTATTAATGTTATATTTCTGTCAAGTCAAAGTCGAAAACTTTGTAGTCTACTTTTTACACCCATGGGTGTAAAAAGTAGACTACAAAGTTGTTGTTGTGTTGCAAATAAAGGAGGTATAAAGAACACTTTGTTGTTAACGGCGTACAATTATTTAATAAGTACCTAATATTACAAGAATTTTGTTAAAATTACAAAATCTATCAACATTACCTTATCATCTGCCTAGCCTTTTCCCAACTATGTTGGGGTCGGCTTCTAGTCTAAACAGATACAGCAGAACCCCAATATTTTACATGGCACGACTGCCTATCTGACCTCCACAACCCAGTTATTGGGTAATACGATATTAGTATGACTGGTTGTCAGACTTTCGGGCTTCGGGACCCGTAACGACTGTCAACGATCCACGAATGACAGCCTGCTAACATAGTCTATCTTATATAAGGTCTCATTAAAATAGATGGCCAAACTTTTAGAAATCATTCAGACCACCAAAATAAGGACAATCGTAAAAAAAAATAAGAAAAACGCATTACATAGATACTTACAAGAAAAATAAATCAGCTAACGAAAATACACTAAAAATGTTGGTTACCTAATGCCATTTATTATTTTAGGTCAAAATAAAATCACTTTAATCAGTGTTTTTTTTTGCTTGGATATACGTACAGAACGCTATGTTAAAATTTGTCCATCTATTTTGATGGGACCTTGTATTATAAAGCAGGTGGAACGAGTCTTAAATAGGGGTAGGCAGAAACCACAGAACTTCACGCGTTGCGATCCTAACAGGTTCCTTTTTCTCCCCTCTTTTATATTTCTTAAGTTCAATTAAAAGTTATTAAACACACAATAACAATGAATGCTAACAGGGTAGTGGAAGTACGTTTTTGTAAGCAAAACTCTTTTGTTGACTGTATGTAATAAAGAACTCAAACTTTTTAAAACAGAGTTCAGAATTTTCTTTTTCTTTTTTTTGTGTTTGTTTGCGCAGGCGTTACACAAAAACCACTCAACGAACTTTGATGGGGTTTTTACCGTTTAGAGGCTTGTGACCTAATTAAAAATAGCGGTGTGTACATTTATGCTGCCAGATGGAAGATTAAATTAGGCGTTAATCATCCTTGATGTATTGAATTTAATGTAGGTATACACAATTAAGCGAGAGTGATTTCTGGTGTGAAATTCGACACCCTTACTTTTTATAGACCGGGGAGAACATGGTATAATGGTTAGTAAATGTCGTGTTCAGTAAATTTTAGTAAATGTATACATTGTACGGAATGTGGGCATAATAAGTTTAACAAGCATGTACGCTGATGGTCACTATAAAAGTGGGCAGGCGCCTTTATCAGTCCATTTGATGGAATATAGACAATGTTGTATGCACATATAACTGTATAGATAAGTATCTACCCTCTCTAATAGCATAGTACAATGCCTTTTATTGACCGAGCGAGCGGAGCGGCTCTGCTTCAAGTCTGGCAAAATTCGCTTTTGTGTGTCAGTTTGTTGGTACTCCTTTACAGGTCGTATTTTACAACCGATCTTGACGAAATTTGGTATACCGGTTTTACGAGCTTATAGAATTTTTGTCGTTGTTGGGGATTTTTGATTGAAGGGGTACGTCCTCCAAAAAGGTGCAGAAAAAGGGCTACTGGATATATCCGCCTTATGAGATCCGATTTCGATGAATATTTTTTTATTTGAAAGGTAGTAACTTTAAATTAGTTTCATGAACATTTGTTGAAGATCTGATGAGGATCTTTGGCATGATGAAAAGAATAACTCCTCAAAATTCAGTATATTGCTCACTGTTAGATTTCTACCAGTGGAATTTGACCTTTAATTTACTAGGTAGGGATTAATTGACCACCTTTTTTTTGTTTTTTTTTTTTTTGGGTGGGAAATTATCAAATAACGCCTGGGTGGAGCGGGAGGGCGTGTCAGACTCTTACTGACTAAAACCCACCCGTGCCGTGTTCCTTCCGTTTCCTGTACGTTGCCAGGGGCCACGGTATCCCTTTCGGACTTTCCCGTAACCCCGGCAGGCATCGGTCCTATCGGACCCCTTCACTTGCTGACATCTCTTTGAGGCGCGCGTGGAACACAACGCGCCGTCGACACAGGCCTGGTCCTTATCGGACGGTGAGCTACCCATTGCTCACCATCCGCAAGCCCGCGCCTACGGTGGCCGGGAATCGGCCTGCGATTCCCGACGCCCAGGGCGTCTCCTGCGGCGGCTAGGGGCGTGAGGGCGCGAAGTTTGCCTCTCCCTCACGCGTTCTGCCTCCTCATTCGCCAGCATTACTGCTTCGCAGAAGGAGGTGATAGCCTCCCATGCCCTCTCGCTCCGTACCATGGCCTGGACTAGGGCTGGACGCGAGAGATCCCCGATTGACCACCTTCTCATCACAAAACAAAAACGTGGCTTTAAAACCAATATTGAATTTTGTTAAGTATAATAAAGAAGCTTCAAAAGTAAAGTCTCGTGTTTAACAGATAGTAGTTGGTTAATTGTGCGTTAGTTGTGGGTTCCATGCATTTTAGTAACCTACCGCAACAGTTGTTTTTTTTTTAAGTTTGTTTGTTATATTAGGATTTGAAAATGAATTGTTTATTTTCACTAGGTACTAAAGTTGTTTTAAAAAAAAAAACATGGTAAATACCCCGTTTTAAATCATTTCTGTTTTTCGTTTGTGCTCGCGAGGTCTATTGTTCGCAGAAATATTAGTTTTAACATGGTTTTATGTACAGAACCAAAAAAATCATGAATAAGAAATTCATGATTTTTGTGGTTCAAATAACAACACATTTTCGACGATACACAAAATTCATATTAGTGAATACCGGCGAAAGAATGTTTAATACCGCCCAGTATATCTTTCTTCTATGTCATCACATAAATATCCTTACGTACAAACTAGTTATTTTCAAGCCTGAATATATGCTTCAGCACATATCGCAAAAACGGTTTAATTAGGAGCAATTATTCGCTGCAATAATTTATGTAATTGCCCCGCAGTCTTGTCTCGAACAGTTGGGTTTTCGCGGGGTATATGAGTTTAGCTCGGGGCTATATTTTCCGCATTCGAGACTAATATTTTGTGAGTTTATTCACCGTGTGATTGGCGGGAGAACTACCAAGTTCCCATGATGTATTTTCGTGATAAGGCACTTAGTGTTTATCTAGCTGTTAATAATTAGCTGACAGAAGGTTAGGAACTTAATGCAGGTTAATATGCTCTTTGATTTACATATAATATAGCATACTAAGCTCTCGGGCCCTATTAGTATACCAGCGCTGCGACACTTATTTAAAAAAATGTCGGTGCATCATGCTGTGACAGGAGTCTTTAGGCCTCGTACAGGACTTCCTATTTTTATTTTCACTATACTTTTGTTTTATGTGTATTTAGTTTCATTTATGATCTTTCTGAGAAAGTCCCAATAATAGTATATTATGCAATTAGTGAATAAAAAACGGATTTAAAGCTAGAGCTACAGATAAATCACGAGCAAGTGAAAGATTCTAGCGACTGAATCACGTTCGTAGAGTCGTAGGTATTTATGATTCAAGTGTTACAATCCAGAGCGATGCAAGTGATTCATGGCCCCCGATATAAATCCGTTTTATTCAAGACTTGCATACTATACTTTATACCATGACTATGAGAAAAAGAAAGATTTAAGCGAAAATGGACATTTAATGAAGAAAAAAGGAAGGATACATTAATTAAAATGCACATTAAAATTGGAACAATTTCTGTTCGTAGTACATTTTTCAGTATTCAAAATAGCGCCAATTTACTAATGACAGCAAAGAACACAAAACAGTTTTTATTCTATTTTTTTATTTCTAATAATTCTAAACTCCTTGTACAAGGAGTTTGTACGTATCGAGTATTTTTCGCAAGGAGTTTGTGTATCATTGAGATGGAGGTCGAATATAGTGTTCTAAATTCAAACGCAAAAATAGTGGTTTGAAGTGCTTTTTATTCACTGTTTTCAGTGAATCAAACCTCTACTTTTCGAATTCATGTACGTATTGTATAATTATCACTTGCTTCAAAAACGGTGAAGGAAAAGATCGTAAGGAAACCGGCATGCTTGAGAGATGTTTCTCGACGTCATGTGAAACCAAGTCAGAGGCCCACTAACCACACGAAAAGAAGAAGAAGACTGTATGGCTCGCTCGTTTTTTAAAATCGTTTCGCTAGGTAATTCAAGTTGACCCTGTATTTTGTGCTAATGTGCGTGAGAAGAAGAAGGTAGATACCTACTAATCCACACAGACATCGCTTGCAATCGCAACTTATTTCAACAACAAACGAGGTGTCGTTACAGTCCTACTGTTCCGGAGTATCATAGAATACGTGACGTCACTAAATCCAAGATGGCCGACGCTAACAGCCACTTTATCCAATACCTACGACAGTACCAAATAAGATCGAATTGTTTCTGGGGTCTAACATTATTTTATTTTATTTCGTGTTTATTTCATTGAAATCGCAAGGCGGTTGAGTTATTGGGATCGAGTACCGCTTGAATTTGGGAATACACTTTATGTAGTCCGGGTAGATGTTATGTAGTAGTCACTTGTACAACTTCAAGGACGCGTCACGCTTATGTACATTTCGTTGCATGAGAGGGAAGAAAAATATAAGGCGTAAAAAATGTACCAATACTCGTTGGGTTTTGATTCTCTGACTTTAAAGAACTGCTGTGTGAAAATTATTTCATTTAGAATAAAACTTTTTGCATAACTAAATAGAAAATTTATCCGTTATTCTAAGTAACTAGTTCATTTCGATAACTTTGAGTGATAATATATACTTATTATGTAAAAAAAGGGCGATTTGTACCAGTAGTCGTCAGATGTGTACTATTACTCATCAAAAGAACCCAGTAGTCGTCATTTTTTGATGCTAATATGAACTATCACATCTTGAACATAAAGTTCAAGTTAAGTACACATTAAAACAAATGATGATTGTCTTTAATATGAGTGACAAGTCTAAGAAACAAACAGTAGTAGAAGAAAAAATCCCAAGAAATTATTAAATGTTGTAAGCTGTTAGCAGAGGAAGTAGGCAATAGAAACAGCAAGATAAATTAAATTCTAATATACTTTTGCTACAAAAAAAGAGATCATAATTACAAAATAAGTTTTTATTAGAATCAATTTTGATGTGAAAACGAGTTTTCGCGCGGTAAGTTGAATATTTCTGAACAACAAAAACATGTAAAATTTTAACAATAGCTTACATAAAGTCTGCCTGCATGAAAAAAAATACTTTTATAATAAAAGAGTTCTAAATTTCAAGTTATATCGTTAGCAAATTAACTTATCTAATTCATCAAACAATCGGACTTACCGTAGACCCCACCGAAGTTTCATGAATCAAATCACAAAAGTACATGCTGCGTTTCACATTTAGCAGCTAAACTTGAAAGAAATAAAAATTGTGGGACACACTTTTCAAGTCAAATATTTCAGACAAATTTCAGTTAAAACTCTTGAGTTGTTATTTTAATTATGCAATATGTTACCAAAGATATCTAGCCATAAAAATCGACTAATTTAATATTTAGTAGAAAAATATATTGATGTTTTTAGATAATTTGACGACTTCTGGTTCGCTGACGACTTCACCCGCGTTTACCTTAACTCTCTCTCGGTCTCTCAAACTAAATCTCTCATAATCTTTACTTTTTAGGAAGTTTCGCTTATATCACGTGTAGGTACGGTGCTGCACGTGCAATGTTTTATAAGTCGGTTTAAAAGAAAATTATCTAAATCAATGCAAGAAATGGGTTTTAGAGCGCTAACACACTGGGACGCCATGGCGACGTCGCCGGCTACGTATCCAAACAATATGTATTGAATTATATGACAGTTAACTCACTTGGCTACGATCTGGCGACGTCACCAATTTGGAAGCGTAGCCACGACCGACCGGCCCCTACGTGGAGACTGGATACTCTGACGACCTGGCGACGACGCGTAGCCAAGTCGCCAGTATTTTGTATACAAGTAAGTTACGCCTTCCTCACTGATCTCCAGGACTGACGGTCGCGTGTTATTATTATTACTTGGCTACTTATTTGGCAACCTCATTTGGTTATGGTAGGTCCAGAGGTAGATATGGCTACGTAGCCAGCGATGTCGCCATGGCGTCCCAGTGTGTTAGCACTGTAAATCATTGTTTAGAATATAGAATAGAATAGAATAGAATAGAATATAGAATAGAATAGAATATAGAATATAATTTTATTTCGCAAATATGGGTAATACATACAGGTCTTAAGATTAAGTACATAATTATAGCTCAGCCACATTTTACCAATCGGCATGCAAAATTAGATTAGATTATTTATATCATTCTTATCACAATTAAGTATATCAATTTATAATTTTTGAATTATTATTTAAATCATCAAATTAATTTAAAAAAAAAAAAAAAATATGTGTAACAAAAGAAAATATTTAAATTATTATCATTAGAATATTTGACATGTCATTACAATTAACAATATTATTATTACAATTCGAATGTCAAGAACCAAAATTAGAATGTCAAATATCAAAATGTATAAAAAAAAAACAAAAATGTCAAAGAATATAAATGTCTAAAATCAAAATGTCAAAGAATAAAAATGTCAAAAATCAACGTCTAACATCAAATATCAAATATAAAAAAAAATGTTTCTGCTATACATTGTAACAACGACTGTCATGACCTGTGACAATGTCATGTCATGCCTCCCCTTAATACCTTAAAGTTCAATATGTTTTATCACTTTTTTATGGCCACCGTGCTAAAATGTTTATTTTGCAGTCATCTGTCTGAGTGTACCTTTAGCACTTCAGATCAATGGATATTGTTATAAATTTTTGATGAAAATGCTATTTTATTACGTTCCAACAACAAAATTGCTGTCACCTTTGGAAACATTTCTTCATCCAATGCTGAATCTAAAGCATTATAAGCATCCCTTTAATGTTTTGCTTTCCAAGCATTTTTCATTTCTATTCACTTTTCATCATCTGGTTATAGCCCTTCTAAATTCTGCAAACTGGCCAAGTGTGAGTCAAAAGTATACCTTGTACCACTGCAATATGGTTGATATTTTACTGTAGTAGAACGAAGGGTGTAAACGCTCAGCCTTTTGATCTTCGAGAAGCCTTCAGCTTAAGACTATAACGACTTGTATGTAATTTAACAATTTCTTTTCCTTTGATATAATTTCTCACACCCATTATAAAATACTTGAGAATAAATTGGATGACTGTTTTCGGCAAAGAATTATGACAAATCTTGAAGATAAAATTCGTACACAGGTGAATGTTATTATTTATTTTAAATTGTTTACTTTTATGATGGAATAAACATTGCAAACAAGTGGAATATACTTTGTTGTACAGCTAATTTGTATCACAGCTCTATTGTAATTTGAGTTAATACTAAAAAATCCCGACTGCGTAAAAAGTGAACTTGAAAAAATATTAAATAAAAAATAAAAAACAATATTCAAAATATTTTATTTCACATAAACCTAAAAGGGCATTTATGAAACGTCAGAAGCTAGGTGCAAGGTTCCAATTAGTCGTTTCCTATGGAGAAGAGCCGGCAAGAAACTCCACGGTTACTCTTTTAAAAATAAAAAAACACAAATTACAGTGTTAATAGGTATGATTTAATAAAAAATATAGAATATTGTAGCTGTATAATGTCAAATAATGAAAAGATTATGTCAAGGAAGTATGTAAAAGAAAAAAAGGTAAAATAAAATAATCATCTTAATTTGGGAGCAGTTAATAGACATTTACATAGTTATGCCGTTAATGAGGTACCAGGGAAGCCACATGTGCAGAAGGAATTATTGCCAAACGTCCTTGTCTTCAACGTAGTCTTTAATCTTATAATATGCTTTTTTGACACGTTTGATGTGGGTCTTGAACTTTCCATTGATAAGTTCTGTAACCGACTTTGTCAACTTGTTATAAAAGCGAATACTGTTTATAACAACATCATGACCTATTTCTGTCTCCAATCCCACTTAATACATATATAATCTCATGCAGTCGGAGACTTCTTCTTTAATTCTACTATCCTACTTATACACATAATAATATAAATGTGAAAGTTTGTATGTTTGTGTGTTTGAATGTTTGTTACCCAATCACGCAAAAACGGCTGAACGGATTTTGTTGAAATTTGGCACACAGAAGATAGTTTATAACCTGAATTAACACATATAATACTTTTTATCCCGGTTGTATGATCCCGTGGGATAATTTCCGACTTCCATGCGGTCGAAACCGCGAGCGATAGCTTTTTAAAAATAAAGACCTTTATTGCCTAAAAGTGTGCATCATTAGAAGATCATTCATTTAAAAAAGCGTACATAATTAGAAGGTCAATATTTAAGTTTTTAAAGCATCTGTTAAATATTTTCCAACAAAAGTCGATTAACACTAATACTTTTATACATTAACTAAATTAATACAAAAAAATTCGATACATTCTATTCCAGCATTTCATAAAATAGGTTCTTACCTATATACGAGTACAGAAGTAAAATTAAAAGAACTTATATGCTCTAGCATATAAGTATTTACATGTAAGTATTTGCATATTAGTATTTTACTTCTGTTCCGATTTTATATTCAGCTCAATAGGTAGCACAAATTGAAGTAATAGACTTTTGACGCTGACTGAAAAAATCTAGAAAAATCTACTATTGTTCTTAAGATTTTTTGAATCAGGCCGTTCTGAGAATGATGCCAGAGTACCTGCTATGACTTAATCCTACCATAATCGGTGCGTGTGCTCAGAAAAATCAGTGACTTACCTATGACCTAGCCGTGTACGAGTACTTATTTATTTATTTTTGCTAACATGTAAAACACTGGTTAGTAGGCATGCATTAAAATTTCATGACACAGTATTAAGATATGCACCCTGTAAGGGCACTGCAAATGTTTCATATCAAATTACACGAAATTCATGATTCTAATTATTACAATTCATTACATTTTAATAAACATTAGTTATATAATTATTACATTTCATTTCAAATAAATCATTATTATTAATTCGTTCATTCATTTTAGTGATTATAGGTAAACATATTAAAGTAAACTCATTTATTATTTCACGTTTGAGTACGTCAAGCATATTTAAACACAATTTGTCAGCTTTAAATTCCTCAATGGTATAGTAGCCTTTCTTTATTAACAGAGATTTCAACTGCTTCGAGAAAATTGAATCATTTGGTGGGGATTTCAAACTTTCCGGTAGCTTATCAAATATATTAGCTAGTCTTGAATATGGGATACCCGTGGAATTATATGTATTCACTCCGCTGGATGCGGAAAGCACAGAACCGGTCGAACTGGCGGTGCTTTGGGGAGGCCTACATCCAGCAGTGGACGTCTTTCGGCTGAAATGATGATGATGATTTTACCTGCTACTTTCCTATATCTCTACACTACGTATTAGTTATTGCCGCAGTATTAAAAATTGCCTTAATTAATTTAAATAATATAATTTAATTTAAAAACAACAACTGCCGTTACCCCTTTTACATTAATCCATTATTTTTTATAATATTCTGTTCCCTTTAGATTATAAAGGTACACAGTACCCAACACTCACAGTATTTTCATTACGCAGAAAGCTTCTGCGTGAAACAACATATGCTTACTTACTAGACAACTACATTACTTATTTATTATATGCACTACACATTACCGTGTTCGTTTTGACATGTTTTCGCTGAGAGCATCCCCTCAAGTGGTGGAAGGGACATGGAGTAAACATGTCCCCTGCTCTTGAATGATTATGAGTACACAACAATAACAAGGTACAGGGTGTGCTCAAAAACCTGCTCAGATGGAGAACAAAACTAATTGGCAGTCATGGAGACTGCCGACTAAAATGAAAACTTGTAACTTTGGAAAAACTGTGTTATTTATAAATGAATTATAATAATATTTAAATTTATTTGTAAATAAAACAAACGTAGTTTTCACTTCTATCAGCAAGACGGCGCGAACATGTTGGGTACGCGAATCCATAAGTTTATCTCCCACGAAAAATTGCTCAACGCACCTAAATAACTTTTCACTTCAAAAATAATATACAGACAAACATAGAATAGAGAACATTATAATAGAATAGAGACGAATAGAACTTCCTTTTTGGAAGTCAGTTAAAATGATTTTTATAATCTAGTGTTGTGTGTATCCTGCGAGTATGTCCGCGTGTTTGTCTTTAATTTTTCTGAGATGGAAAATGTTCTAGATTTTTCTGTAAGTAATAATATTTTGGATTAGCAACCTCTGTGCTAGGTTAAGGTATAATGACAATCCGTAGGTAAGTACTTGAGTCGCGTATATAGAACGCGACTCAAGTACCTACTTTTGGATTATTTTATTTTTCCATTTCGCGAGTGATATTGTAATGCGTGTTATGTCTGTATTTAGATGGATTGGCAGACAGCTGTAGCTTGGTACAAATAAACTGTATAATAAAATAAAATAAACACTCGGGGATGTAGCGAAATGTAATCATCTGGAATTTAAATGATTTATTCTGTAAATTGGATTTTTGGACTGCTTTTGCTTATATTTTTTAGGATTTTATTTATATTCGGGTCGATTTTTATTAATAACTTTCAACAAAAAAAAAACAGTGTCCTTATCAACCTAAAAAGAAAGGTAAAAATTCGGGCACCAAATTCAAGACGCGTATCTTGTTTTCGAAAACAGCCTGTATACGTCAATATTTATCATATTATTATTTTCCTTTTTTGGAAGAAAATGCGGAATTCCTTTACATGTCATCTTCAGACATCTTCGGTATGACTGACCGACGATCCAAGGTTCATTGTCCGGCCCTCTTTACTTTAGGGTCCCGTAAATAAAGGCGGGAAATGACGTCATTATTCCGTTGGTCATTTGTTTTCCGGGGTTTTTTTTATCTTTAGTTTGATGTCTTGTTTTAGGAATGGTGTTGCAAATGCTTGGGAATGGATCGGTAATTGTCATTGTCTGTCATTTTCGTTAAGTAATTAGTATTGAGAGTAAGTGTATTGATACGTAATGTTATAGATCTTGTATGGTAGAGTAGTTGAGTCTTCTTATGCTATATAATCGCTGTGGAGAAATTATTTTATTTAAATGTATGTATTTAAAAGATTTCTTTTTCACTCTGAATAGGCGATTTAATTGTACGAACCAGCATTTTCCTCAGCTCCTAAGGGTCGTCCGACTAGCAGTCTAGAGATTAGCGCGCTCAAACAAACAAACAAAAAAATAAACAAACTCTTCAGGTTTTTAATATAAGTGTAGATAAATAACCTCGAATAAAATTATGATACGCTGACGTAAATTATGATACGCTGACGTAAATTATGATACGCTGGCGTAAATTACGATACGCTGACGTGAATTAATACAGTTTTTATATCTTAACACATTTTTAGGGAGTAATGTAGTGGACCTAGTAATTGATTTATCACTTTCGACAATAGTTCCCAATAAGTTGAAACGTCGCTTAGGTTCAAACAATTAACTGTCACATAGCATAGACAAATAGACTCTGACGTTTTAAAACGTGCAAATGACATGCAACCTTAGGGTGGTCAAGCAAATACGAGGTCCAAATACACGTCACCCTAATCAGCAATTCAAATCAATCTGCCCAGCCTTCTACGTTGGGGTCGGCTTC
Organism: Xanthia icteritia; assembly: GCA_949128155.2. Classification (NCBI taxonomy): domain Eukaryota; kingdom Metazoa; phylum Arthropoda; class Insecta; order Lepidoptera; family Noctuidae; genus Xanthia; species Xanthia icteritia. Next base: position 3,303,583 of record OX421942.2, on the reverse strand, counting down.
CTGTCTAACCGGATGCAGCTGAATATCAGTATTTTACATGGAGCGACTGCCTATCTGAACTCCACAACCCAGTGAGTGGGTAACAAGATACCCGTTGGTAAGACTGGTTGTCAGACTTTCGGGCTTCTAACTGCCCGTAACGACTGTCAAAGATCTTCGAATACCGGGACCAAAGGCTTACCGTGCTTTCCGAGGCACGCCAGCGTCTCGGTATGTAATGTATGACGTTGCTTATCCTTGAAAATCTAGTTTATTATTTAGTCAGGAGCCCCTCTAAACTTACCCTAATCAGCAAGTACCAATGTATGTACAGTAAGCTGCACGTAAGTGGTAACACTTACCTTGGCTGGCCTAGCGTAGTATGAGTTTGAATAGAATAAGAGGCCAGCTTATACTGGATTTGTTACCACTGTCATGCAATCTACTGTACCTACTACACTTTGATTATTCTAAAACCTTTCTACAATTAACTCCATTCTTGGTTATGAAACAAACCATAGTCGGTTTAATTTCATTTTCTAAAATTCTAGTTAATTTTGTTCCTATTTATACCATAACAAGGTTATAAGCCGCAGAGTTCTATTTAACTTTGTGTAATGTATAATGAAGTGTATATTGGGATACCTTCTTTTCGCATAATGTTCTTTGCCCTAATATACTTCGGCATAACGATTTTGGCACAATTTGTTTTGGCATAATAATACTTCGGCATAATTTTTTTAGGCATACATTTTATGTTGGCATAATCATCTTAAAGACTAATTTGTTTTGGCATAAATTTGATTCGCATAACGTTAGTAGGCCTAAGAACCGAATTGCTGCAAAACCGACTCCACGTAGTCTTGTTTGTCCTACCCCTAGAGTGTAATTTAAAATCGCGTGGGGCCGCCGGAGGCCCGCAGCGCCGGAGCCGTGACAGAAACCCTGCCTGCTGCATGTTGCATGCTCGCTTGAATGCTGCATGCTGCATGCTTGCTTGCATCCTGCATGCTTGCTTGCATGCTGCATGCTTGCTTGCATGCTTAATAAATTTATGCTTTAACTTTATGCTTAATAAATTTATGCTTTAGAATATTATGCTTAATCATTATTATGGTTAGAGAAATTATGCTTAAAAAAATTATGCGTAAGCTGTTATGCGTAATTATATTATGCGAAAATATAATTATGCCAAACAACATTATGCTAAGTTATATTAGGTCTTAAAATTTTATGCAAATGGATAGGGAACCGTGTATATTGGCTATCATATAGGGTTATGGTAAATTGTTGCCATGGCGTATGGCTTTATTTTGAGAAACTGTATAAGGAGAACATTTAACTTTAGATGGTATTCTATGTCGAAATGTTTGAAATAATGTGTCTTTATTTCCTGTATATTCGCAGAAAAGGATAAAGCATCAAACGAAAATTACTTAGGTACCTACATACTTGAAATAACATCCATCAACAATAATAATGAACTTACTTTTAACTATTAGTTCAAATAAAAAAACCTCCTCTATCACAATGATCTATCGTCATTGCTTCTACTGCTACTATCTTTCATTGCTTTAGAACCTGACTACAACTACTTTTGTTATCAAAACCCATCCTAAGATTGACAAACAAAATAAAATTCTGCTGTAAAAAAAAAACTTCAGTTACTTTAAATGGCAACATACAGTGAACCAGTAGTCTCAGAACTCCCAGATTATTTCACGTTTCATTGGCCTGTCCGTTTCGACGATCCTTTCGCTCCGTCCGAGTCGCTCCGGACGCAACCGTAATATTTATTACCATTGTTTTCTTTCTCCTTTGTGGTCAATATCGCAAATTGAATATTAACGGACATACGAGAGACTGCGGATGATTGCTTAATCTGGTTTATAAATAAAATAAAAATATCATCCTGTTATTGGCTCACTGCAGAGGATTCTTCTCTTATGGAACGGGGCGTGTATTGATCAACACGCTTGCTTTTGACGTGTTGCCGAGTTGAGATCGTTTACCCCAAGTTTTCTCAGAACATTTTCTTTGAATAAAGCAGTGGTATCGAAGATAAAGACAACAGAGGACTCCGCAATCCGCATCCGCAATTTTCGTAGGAAGCGATTCCAGCACCATCCTTATCTGTGGTGATGAGCTAGACACCCAAGCGACACATGTCAGCGACTGCGGAGAAAACAAATGAAAGAAGTCGTTATGTATTATTATTATTAGGTATTACCCAAATTAGTAAACTTTGAATGATTACTGGTTATTTACCGTGAAAGAAAATAAAAGAAAGAAAGAAAACAAAATAAAAAGTGTAAAGTGCGTTGTATGATACTAGCAGGAATGTGTGCCTCGCGGCTGCGCCAAATAGGCCCAGTTCAGCAAAAATGCCAGACAACTAGTGCTTGACGCTAGTTTTCAACTGGACCTGAAGTGTGGGGTGACGGATGTAAATCAGTTTAAGTTAATAATAATAATGAATATTTCAATAGTTACATATAGGGATTCAATTAAAAGTAAAGGTATGCCTTCAATTTGTAAGTTATTGAAGTTGCCACGCAATATATTATTATAGAAACGACGGGCATTGCATTCCGACATTTTGGATTCGATAGAGGGAGTTTTGATTTTGTTTTCAACTATTTTTAAAACAGAATTTATGTACTTACGTTTATTAAGTTTTCCTTATAATCAGTCTATAATGCTCCCGCTGCTGGGAGAGGGAGTGGGCCGTAATCCACCACTGAATTTGAATTTCGTTCACAAATAGATGATTTTGCATTTGTAACAAAACTCTTCACGAAGTTATAATCACTAGGCTTCTTCCTAACAATGGATCAGTAGCCAAAGTCAAAGTCAAAAAGTTAATTGCAAACTAAGCGTAGATAAGGTTAATATTTGTCTTATGTTATGTTGTTTGGTCCTATGATAGTTTTTGAGAGAAGATGAGAATATCGTCCCGTGGGCATTTAAATATTTATTATAATCACGTTATAGACAATTGCTTCGGAACTAAATAGAAGTTCTTCATTTATAAAACATTATTTATTTAAAACCAAATGCTCACTTTTGGGTAAATTTATTTCAAATTTAATATTATCCAAAGCCCCCTGGGAAATTATTAATAGGTTTTAGTGTTTACTGAGAAGAGTTCGACCTTGGAATGGTTAGGACTTATGGATTCATGCTCGTCATCGACAGCTAAATAAAAGCACGCTGTTGGATTTTCAACGCTCGGCTCAGCGCCAATAGTTGAAATTTACATTTCTTTATTGCTTTCCATAATGTTGGTAAAACAGTTGGTGGGTTTTAAATGAATGAATCAATTATGGACCCTGTCGGGCACAGCATTGTAGGAGACAAGAGGAAGAGTGTTTTTATTTACGCATTCATTTAGGTTTGCCACGTATTTGTGAAAACGGGCATCAATCTTCGTGTAAGTCAGAGCACACTGAAAATGCTCGTACAGTCGGACATGTGGGAAACAGTTTGCAGGTACATAATTCACGCCACATTTGTGGCGATAAGTCCCTTCTTTGAGGAGTGGCTAGAGAGGCGCCACGGCGTCCTCACCTTCCGCCTGACGCAGGTCCCCACTGGACACGGTTGCTTCGGGAGGTTCCTGTTCCGGATAAGGCGGGATATACGGTGAGGTCTGCCCGGCTTGGGTGGAGCACCGCCGTGTTCTCCTGGAGACGATCGGCGGCGGTGATCTCTCGCGTCCGGCCTTGGTCCAGGCCATGGTACGGAATGAGAGGGCATGGGACACCGTCAGCTCCTTCTGCGAAGCAGTAATGCTTGTGAAGGAGGTGGTGGAACGCGTGAAGGAGACAAACTTCGCGCCCTCACGCCCCTAGTCGACACAGGAGACGCCCTGGGCCTCGGGAATCCCAGGCCGATTCCCGGCCCCCGTAGGCGCGGGCGTGCAAATGGTGACCCGATAAGGACCAGGCCCGGGTCAACGGTGCGTTTCGTTCCACACGCGACTCAAAGAGCACAACTGACGGGGTCCGCTAGAGCCGATGCCTGGCAGGATCGTGGGAAAGTCCAAAAGGGTTACCGTAGCCCCTGGCAACACACGCAACTGAAGGAACACGGGTGGGTTTTAGTCAATAAGAGTCTGTTCAGAAGAAGTTTTTGATAATTCCCCACCCAATAAAAAAAAAGGTACGTAGTGTATGAAAGCAGACAAATAGGTACAGTCCGGACGGCCCAGATCTCGGATTAGCGTGGATCCCAGAATTATTTGAGCCTGAAGGCCAATTCCGGTAATTAAAACGTTCAAAATCCAGTCCCAGTCCCATCTCAGCGAAAATCAACCCCAAACCTTTGTCAAAAATGTAGGTAAACTTGACAGCTTGAGAATGAGATTAGAGTGCGTCCGTTCTTATTATACGGGAATTACCCCTCTGATAATATGTGGGAGGGACACACGCTAAGAAAAAACTGTATAGGTATTATTTGCTACTGCAGTGGTATTATTTTACCTTTTGCGTACATAAATGTCAGCATTTTCTTCTAGCAGTCTAATTAATAAGTTAATTATGAGATCACGACTCTTTTGCGAAAAGATAGACAAAAATCACAAACGGGAATATTCTTCTAGGAAATTCAGAGCTATTTCTTGCCGAGCGAAGCAACAACATCTAGTTTATTACGTGAATCAGTAGTTATAGTATGTATAATGCTGTAGAGGTCAGACAGGCAGTCGCTCCATATAAAATACTGGTATTCAGCTGCGGACTGGAAGCCGACCCCAACATATTTGGAAAATGGCTAATATATGATGATGGGTAATACTATAGTTAGGTAGGTATATATTAAGATGTCTTCTCAATCTTTAAGAGGGAACAGGGCCTGCGAGAAATTTGAAAAATAGGTATTTGAAGAAACTATTGCCGTCGTCTTACCTCAAGTCTGCCCCCGTAGAGTGGAGTGGGATAGGGACAGCTGCAGCACAGACAGATTATATAAAAAAAAGAGATCGACGTTTCGTATTCCCCATTTTTTCTCCTCGAAAACTGAACCGATTCAATTAGTTTTTACATTCAAATTTTAAGAAAGAGTATGTCTAGGTTCCTATCATTTTCGTTTATGTTAAAAACTTTTTGAATTTGTCTGGTAGTCCTCTAATCACGGCGGTAAAAATGGGGCATTTCTGTAATTTTTGGAGGGTTATATTTTCTTTGCCAATAAGTTGCTGAAAAAAAGGAAATAACAGGGACGTGTCTGAAGTAGATCTTGATTTTATTAAAAAAATTGATTGCTCTAGAGGAAATTTTCAGGAATATAAATATTTGTAAATATAATTATTTGTATGGAGAATCGCAGGCTCTGCTCCCTCTGAACGTTTTGATTACCAAACAGTTCATCTTAATAGATAGGCCCGTCATCCACGACGCAGAATCTATTAAAATTTTTATCTAATGTAATTTAATTTAATCTATGTAATCAATTTAGCTTTTAATCATTTTTTTTTCAAGTTTTATCTAAACTATGTACCTATTCAATCTGCCTGCCTTTTCTCAACTATATTCGGTTTCCAGTGCAATGTACATATTGTTAAGTAAGACTGTACTCATTGTTGAAGAGTCTAATAATAAATATTTTCGTGACGGCCAATGGCATAATAGCCAACCGCCTCGACCAACACCTAAAGAGGAGGCTCATCAGGGGCTTGATCCAGAATCTGAACACGGCGCGTATCGTTAGGAGGTTCCTCTCTCAGGAGCCTTAACCATCGGTAGCTTGGACCCTGTTCCCGATACCGGTGGGCTACTATTTTTTTCTAAGTCATAAGTCTTGATCCCGTGGGAATGTCGGGATAAAAGTATTCTATGTCCTAATCCAGGACATAGAATACTTTACTTTCATGGTCTACCCATGTGCCAAGCCGTTTTAGCGTGAAAGCGTAAAAAAAAACAAACAAACAAACTCACTTTTGAATTTATAATATTATATAGTTAGGATAAATGAAATAAATAAAATCCTCAATGAGTAGCCAGAATGTCACAGCACTAGTATTTCAGACGTCCCCTTAGGGTTTGAGGCATCACCAATGAAATTGAAAGCGAACAGGATATTTAAACTGCGTTCAAGTGTTATCATTGTTGTGAAATATTGACACTGACAGCTTTTGAACGCAGTTTAGATGTGCTGATCGCGTTCAGTTTCTTTGGTCAAATTGGCCCTTAGTCATCTCAATATTCCAGATATTATGTATTGATTACCAAACACTTCACCTCAATATTTGGAGATATTGTGGTTTATCTTGATAACCTAACTAATACGTGCTACCTCAAGGACTCGTATATCTAAGTCAGTTATGTCTGTCTGTTACTAAGGGATTTTGGAATGATTCTGTGGTCTAGATCCATGTGGAGGCTCTATCAAGTTTCGTCTGTTGATAAAGTTTGCTGGACTTATAAAAACGGCCTTAGGGTTGTACAGTAATTACGAAGTTGACTGTGCATAGAAATCTAAACCACAGGTCGGTTTAGATTTCTATGTACAGTCGACTTCGTAATTACTGTACAACCCTAAGGTCGTTTTTCCAGCGCCACATCAACGGGACGTCAACGAGAACGAGACGACGGCGCCGAAGTTCCGATACATACATTTACTATGGCCGCGTGTCCACCGCACGTCGTCAACGTGATGTCACTTTCGGTTCGAATAATCTCGTTTCTCGTTGACGTCCTTTTGACGGAGGCGGTGGGCAAACAGAGTAAGATTGAATTTCACTTGAACGTCATAAAACCACAAGATCTGTTTTTTGTGATAGTTACATAGTTTCAACCCTAACGAAGTTTCAATTTACTGGTAATTGTTGTCAAAAGTTTGAAAGCAATTACGAGTTAAACAGCAAATTTAAGTAGATCGGAAATAATAAATTGTGCACTGTACAGTATGTATTTAGTCGTACAGTGGTGCCGATTCTCTTGGCACAAATGCCTCTAAACTAGACTAAATATCATCAAAATTTAGTTTATTCTTGTCAAACAACGATTTCACATTCTGAAATAGACTGAAGTGACACAAATTGACTATATTTTAGTTTGAGACCACTAAGATGGCACTGAGATATAAATTTCGTGAAAATGACAATTTTGCTATTCTGAATTTGACGTTTTTCACAAGTGAAAAATTCCATATAAAACACACAGAGGGTGCCCCCCTGCGCTCCTCCGGCTTTATAAAATTCACGGGGTAGGACAAAGAAGTATGTACCACGTGGAGTCACGATTGTCAAATTCGATTTTAGTTGTGTCAAAATTATTTTTAAATTTAGAGATTTGTTTTGCAGAGCAGCTTTAAGATTCTCATAACCAAAAGTAAGGAATTTTAGTGGTAGTTTAGTTAGTTTAGCTCGGTGTACAAGAGAATCGGCACCATTATCTATTAAGTACAGAAGGTCTCTATAAATATATCTATTTTGTCGTAAATATGGCATATGACTTATAGAGTGGTAGAGATAACGACGCTGTACAACGTGAAACTTTTTCTAAAACTGGATAATTATATGCCATTGAAAAACTGTATATTTATATATCATATGTTTATATATTATATAAAATCTTACTATGATGGGGGATTTCTCAATAAGTATCCTCGTGAGATCTACCTAAGTCTTTTAAATTTAGACCCTAAAAAGGTTTAAGCGAAACACCGTATTATTCGAGATTTATCGAGACTTGGTTGGGGAGTTTTCGTAAGCTGCTCTTGTTTGGCATCTTTTGAACAAACTTTCAGTAAGTCTTCACGCAAGTAGGTATACACAGCCGATCATACAACCGTGCCATCTGACCTTGTAACTTTTAAAGAGTTTACGAAAATCATTCCAAAAATAATAATAACTTAACATAACATTTCGCCTTGTTACCCCAAAGGGTTCGGGTTAAAAAAAAATATATTTAGGCTTACACAAAGAAAAAAACCAGCCAAGTGCGAGTTGGACTCAAACACAAAGTTGCTCTCCCTGTTGTGCTCGATCTTTATACGGTACGGACCGTATAAAGATCAGAAAACAGCCAAAAAAAGCAAATTTCTTCTATGGGGATGCCCTTTAATTATTAGCTTTATTAAATTTTTATTATTTGTTGTTATAGAGGCAATAGAAATACATAATCTGTGAAAATTTCAACTGTCTACCTATTACTCTTAGTAGTTGAAATATAGGGTATTCAGATCATATATCAGATCTGAATACCCTATATTTCTCAGTTCAACCATTCGAGTATATACTATTAAAGTAACCCCTTAATCATTTCAGTTTATTCCTCTGTAACACCATAATATATTGAATTATTCAAAATATTCATTTCAGCTTATGCCTCTGTTTTTCAATCAAAGCCACTTGTTCTTTCTTCGTCAAGTCATAAGTTTAGTAGAAGTGCTCATCAACAGACAGACAGACAGACAGTGCAGGCTTAGTCATAGGGTTCCGTATGACACACTTCGGGAACGAAAAAGATAACGCATACTCCAGATATTTGAACGGTATCGGCATAACGTTGGGCCTTCGAAGATATCATTATATTATTGAAAATGTGGGGATAACTTGGCTGTGAAAGTGGATACATATCGCGTTATTAGAATAGCTCGGTAGACTGCCATCGTTGCTCATGGCAATGCAAAAGACATTTTCTTGTGAAAAATATTATTCCTGTAATATTACATCCATTTCCTTTGGCTGGTTTTCGTAGCCTTCTTTTTACTTCGAAGATTTTTTTACTTCTTTTCATGATAAAAACAAAAATACAGGGACATTGACGCGCAAATTGAAACCATGAATTCAGCACACAGCTGAGCCTCTACCATGAGTTGCCATCGAAAACTTACTCGCTAGCGTTAAACTCGCTAGCGTATTAACGTGAGTCAAATAGATTTCGATGACGTCAAAACTCGCTAGCGTCTCCGTATATGAATTATATGAAAAGTAATTGTACAGCGCCCCTAGCGGTCACAGAAAGAATTGAAATACGTACCAAGAGCACTATAGATTTCGATAGGTAAGAAACCGAACGTAATCTATTCGATAGTCACTGACGTTTCTCAGCTGTCACCATACAAAACGGCACCATGAGTCACTAATTCGACAGACGCTATCGAAAAATACGCTTGCGATAGTAGTTACGTAACTCGCTAGCATTTTGAGGTGTGAAACATGTTTACATTAAAATTATGTACGTTTTTGAGTCTATTAAAGTCAAAATAATGTCTGGAAGAGCTTATTTAGCATGGAATATGTTAGTGGCCGCTAAATTTGGAGACTAACGACTTTCAAGAAAAAATCAAAATAAGTTCCTTTACAAAATTTTCTATTATTGTAAACCTCAGACCAAATATAAAACCAAGACAGAGCGCTGTGAACAATACACATGTCAAAACTACACCGCCGCTATGCATAGACGGTCACACGCACACATTTACAATGAGACTACAATCAAACTACACCACACAAAGTGCGCACATGTTTACGAAACCGGCTTCACTTCTATCACTGGTTGACAGCGCTCTGTCTTGGTTTTGTTGAGATAGGAGTCCCTGATAGTGTCTGGAGTGAAAGACGATTGAGATGCGAATGAATTTTATTGCTAAACTTAACCTTTAACTTTTTATATACAAAAATATTTACAAAATAATTAGCAACTACCTACATACATATATTAATTAAATAAATCAAAGCATACGTCGGTAAGTCGAGAATTGTTGAGTCTAGTACACCATCAATCCGTGTGGTGTCGCGTCGACGCAGTGCTTGCGCGCCGTGCCACACATATATATTGAGGCTCCATCTAACCGTAAGTGAAGCGTTAGCTGTGTCGGCGGACGAACTTCCAGCGTTATGGTCTTCGTAGTTTCAGGTCCAATTCGAGCGTCTTCTCACCGTATGTCAAAATGGTAGTATTGTTGGCCGCATATAGGCAAAGCTTTTAGGTGTAGCTTTCATACCGGCTTTCATCGGTATGACAGATGTTTGCGCCGGTGTCGATCAAGAACGATAGACGTGAGTTCCTGTCGGTGATAAATAGACGGTGTGATAGTGTTCTTGCGCCGGTTGCCGCCTCAGCCAACGCATGTTTTAGTTTTCCGAGGTCGTCTTTGGGTCTTCATAATGGCATGGGCGTGTGCATCGTTGAGCTTGTATCCCAAACTTCCGATGGTAAAAACAGATTCCTGTTTGTTCGGCTCGTCGGGGCGTATTACTGCGCTGTGCGCGATATTGATTGGGCCTACTTGACGAACGTGATCTTGAACCATATCTGCTGAATGGTCTGCGATGGTAATGGTTTGATTGACTTGCCTTGAGTTCTGCGATTTCTTTTGTGAGCATGTCGATTTTCTCCTCGATCGATGTAGGTACATGGGCGTTAGGTTTTGTGGCTACTGCAGCAATAGCACCATGTGGTTGCGCCTGCTCGAGGATCTTGTCTGCAATCATCGCCAGCTCGTGGATATCGGAGTGTTTCGCGATGTTATCGCTGACGGCGAGGACTGCTCGTACGGATTGTGGTAGATGGTTGGTCCACATAATACGCAGCATGTTGTCGGCGGCGAGATTCTTCATGCGACGTAACAACTGCGATGGTTTCAAGTCGCCGAGTTCCATTTCGGGTAGTAATCGCTGTACTTTTCGTTGCTCGGATTCTTCATAAACCTGGAACAACCGCTTCTTCAGTGCGTCGTAACGATTTTTTTCCGGTGGATGGAGAATGATGTCTGAGATTTCGTCGAGATCGTGTCGCTCAAGTTGACCGATAACGAGCTCAAACATTGTTTGGTCCCCCTTTTTTTGTGGAGATATGATGGCTTCAAACTGGGCGAACCACAGTCGTATCCTGTCGCGCCAGATAGGTGGGATGCGCTGTGACGTCGAAACATCAGAGACTTCTTGACCTTGGTCGTTATTGTTCGGCATGTTTTGATACAGCTGGTTTAGTCAGTAGTAGTAGCTTCAATTAGAGTTTCGGATCTTGGGCTCCTTGTAGGTAATCACGTCGGGGTCACCACGATTTATTTGGTCTGAATTGTAAACGTAGTTCATTTTAAATTTAAATCAAAAACGCCGCGAATTACACATCCTCAAAAAAATTACTAATTGAATAGACGTACATAATTATTATAAAGAATACAAATTCAACAACGCCTAAATACCATAAGTAGTCCACTAACCGTCAACCTTTCTATTTAGACGGATTGTTTCATGACATTGACTGCCATAAATAACATTGTTTGTTACCATAGTGATACTACTACGTTTTGATCATATGAGCCGTTCTCTTTTCTTATTACTGAGAAAGAAAGAAACAAAACGATCTATCGAGCTTACCGTAGCGTCTGCGTAAGACTCCGTCAAACTCATGGTGCGAGCATTATCGAAATCTATTCGATCCACGTTAACACTTCCGACGCCACACTCTTTTGATAGAGCTCATACGCCATGCCTCCATACATATTGGAAGTGAACCCTCCGGGAGGGTCACCGGCATTACGTTTGCGCTAAAGTTAACCATCGCAGACGGTCAACGTCATTAGGTTTAAAACGGTATTATAAAACACTGTAAAACTAAGTAAAACAGTGTTTTCAGGGGGTCTTGTCGCTACACGTAGTTTCCAACCTTTTAAATATTTAGTGAATATTTGTGCCGTGAACAAAATGTTTTTTTGAAAATGATATTGTTTGGGTTTTAAAACCAAATCTTGTGAAAATATACATCTAATTTTATTTTCATGGTTTATAATGCTGTATTCGCTAAGAAAAACCTACATTTAAAATTAGCCCTCCGCGAGGGCTCCCGGCATCTAATATGCGACTAGGTGAACCCACCAGGAGGGCTCCCGGCACTGAACGTGTTAATACGCTATCGCTAGCGAGTAAGTTTTCGATGGCAACTCATGGTAGAGGTACAGAACCCCTAGCGTAGACATTTATCGTCGGTTATCAAAAAAAAAAAATCAACATGTAACAGGTTGTGCCTTGATGTGCCATCCTGTATATTAAAACTATTTTTTATTATATTTTTTTTAAAGAGTCGCATTTCATAATTACTAACACCCTTTTCTGAATTGGGAATTTGAAACTTGTGAGAAAAGCCCGGGAAATAAAAACATTATTTGCATGAATGCTAAAAAAAAAAATAATTTCGCTGGATTTTACATTGAAGGAATCACCTTAATGACCGAGTTACACAAAGCAAATTTTATTAGCTAGGATAGCAAGCAAGTAATATCCTGGCAAACTATCCTGGCTTGACACATGCTAGAACTGTTTACACGATGTTAGTAAATTTGAAGACATTGCAGCGACTTAGTCCGTAGAGTAAAATGATCCGCAACTATACCAGCTTCGCCGGCCACACGAGGTTAGTACACAAGCCAAGGGTAGTAAAATTAATAGCGCTACTAGCTCAAAACTAGAAGCCCATCCTATTAAACTATCATACTAACTTACTATCTTACTCACTAGCTTACTAACCTAAAATGAGGATAGTTCTGTATACACGAGGCCAGAATGACCAAATGCAAGCTTACTAGTACTATCTTCCTATGTCAGCTTCAAAAACTATTCTCGTGTAATCCGGGCATAAGTAGGTTATGCGAAAGTAGTTTGACAAGTTCTCAATTTCAAATTCTCAATTCAGAAACCGGGTGTAATAATTAATCTTTACCAGTCTGTTACATAGCTTAGGAGCTAGAGTCCGGCCGTCGAGAGAATGGATTCTTGACACCTGTCAGTTTCATACTGACGAATATATGTTCCGCGAATTTGATCCTTATAGTTATTAGAAGTTGTCCAACTGACAGTTGTCAGGAACGCATTCTTTCAACGGCCGGACTGTGAAAAACACATTTTTATACACTGACGAGCAATATAAAAAAGCCACTTTCAAAGTGCCAAAAAAATCTAAATATCTCCTAAACCACACAAGTTATCTACATGAAGTAAAAAAAATATTGAAAAATGTTTTAAGTATAGGTCTTTTTTATGCACTATTATATACACTTGAATGTTGCTTTTTACTTCAAGAAGCTATCTTGCGTGGTTTCGGAAATATTTAGATTTTTTGATAAGTTAGTTAGTAAATGATAAGTTAGTGGCTTTTTTATATTGCTCGTCAGTGTATTTCGCTACATCGCCGTGATTATGAAAAAAGGGTTATTAATTGTTGGTCGTTACCAAAAAAATTGCATATTATGTACCTACTTGTAATTTATTGAATTCTAGACTAACTGAGGTATATTGACGAAATATAATATATAGGCTAATATTCCAGACATATCTAGAAATTATAATAAATACTACGTATTTTTAGGCACACTTTGCAAATTGGCTTACCGATAGATTCCATAATATAACGGCTGTTTAGCTCGAAGGGCCAAACCAACCAATCATTTCTAATATTATACGTAACATTAATAATATTGGCATTGATGACTAAATTGTCGACACCTTGCATTTATTGAGGTCTCATCATCATCATCATCAGCGTACAGCAGTCCTCAGCTGGACATAGGCCTCTCCAATTGCACGCCATCCAGCTCGGTTCTCGGCAACTCTCATCCAGCCGCTACCAGCCACCCTGCCAAGATCGTCGCTCCTCCTGGCCTGAGTGCGTCCTATCTCACGTTTGCCGATTCGCGGTCGCCACTCAAGAACACGTCTACCTCAACGGTCATTGGTTCTACGACTAACATGGCCGGCCCATTGCCATTTCAGCATGAACAGACAGCTGTGCTGCTGGGGAGTTTGTTGCGCCACTTCTTCTTCCCAGCTAAAGCACTAGGAAGTGGTGAAGGGTGCGCGTTTTGGGGGACTATCTTGTGTAATTTTAACGTTCGAAAACTGCTGTTTCTCAGCCTAGTTTGAATAAATGACTTTTGAATTTTGAAAAAGCTTGCTTATTCTTTGAGCTATGTCGACAACTTTGGTCGTAGTTAGGTATATAATGTTTCTATTTAGAAAATCTCAGTAGCTGCCCGGAGCCTGGAATTGTGGCCGGTCTATGGCAATAGGCTTGACCTGCTTAGGCTAAGAACTCATGGAGCAATTTCCATCCATTTTCTTCTTACTAGTCTTTTACACACTGTTTGTCTGTTTTCTTTTGACTGTTTTTTTTTGTGAATTCGTGGACAATGTCGTTACATGGGTAGTAACATAAATATGGAATAGATTGTGTATAAATGTATTTCTAAATATTGTGCTAATATAAGAGTCTCTAGTTACAATAAAATTTTGTCAGATCTGGGAATCGAATGCTTGGCAGAAGCGCTTGCAACAACTATATCAACGAGGCAGTCATGATGAAAATGTCTGTAATTTAGCTCGTTTAAATAATCAAACGAAGCATCAAACATATTCTAGAAGTTAGGCATTTTAACGACGTACGTACTGAACAAACTAACAAGCCTTCAATGGAAGGTAGGTTTATATTTACTTGGTAACGCGAGAAAATAACGATGTATTGGAAATATAAATAATGACGTAGCAAGTGTCGCCGTCTAGTTTTTTTACGAAGTTAGTAGGAATCACCGAAGAGGTCCGATAAGAGTGGCGCTAGCTGGTGAAAGTCACTCTAGCAGAGCGTCGCATCGATGGTTCCGTGGCGGCTGTCTTCTGATGACAGAAGAGGATGTCAGGGGAGCCGCTGTCATAGATAATACACCGTCGCTGTCGCACTCAAACTCAAACTCAAAGCATTTATTTTAATGAAACCATTTACAGGCACTTTTGAATTGTCAAGAAGTTGGTCAGTCAGAAATATGAAGCTAGTTGCCCATTCTAAAGCTTAGTAGGCACCTATGGAGAAGAACGGGCAAGAAACTCCACGGACACTCTTTTAAATCAAAAATTTTATACAAAATATTGGTTACATCATTCATGTTGAAATTATGCACGTGAGAACAATGTAGAAAGATGTGCACGTTTGTCCGTAATAAAAAGCAAAAAAAGAAATAACCATTCAAAAATTTAAAATAAATTAAAATAAGCCATGGCAACTAAGAGATGACCAGTCCCAACTGACGGCGCCCGTTCACGAACATGACGCATGGATCAGCACCATTCAGCTCAACCAATTTGAAGGGAGCTAAAAGATCCAACACACGCGCCAAGACGAACTGCTATAATCCAGTGCATTATCTATGTATATTTCGGCACAATTCTGATAATATTGAAGCTGCTGAACCACTAATACGATGACCACTTCTGGTAAAGGCTATCCTGCCCAGTTATATAATATCAGATTGATGGACGCAGATGTTCGCTCTGATAAAGTAATAGTACCTACCTACTTATTGGTTTTATAAAAATATTATTTATTCAGAAGAAGACTGTACTTTTGTACAGTCACGTCCACTGATAAGTATCTTCACGTCGCTGAATTTCCAAATGTATGTTAACAATAATGGGATTTCAGAATTAAGTGCGCCGAATGTACGTTTTCCTCAGAGAGTTACCTATGTAAATTATAGATATGCAGCGTTATTACAGTGTCAAAAATATGTCGCTTTTTAATGAATGATATAAAAAAATAAAACCAAGTACGGATTGCAAAAAAATAAACTTCATACATACAAATTTTGTAAAAATTGCGCTGTTGCTATGATTCATTACAATTGCTTTTCAAAATCAAAATATTTTATTTCACATAAACCTACATGGGTACTTCTGAAACCGTCAGAAGCTAGGTGCACGGTTCGTATTGGTCATTTCCTACGGAGAAGAGCCGGCAAGAAACTCCATGGTTACTCATTTAAAAATAAATGGCTTTTACAATGTTTTCAATTTACAGTTTTAATGGGTATAAGAGAAAGATGTAGGCCTGGCAACAAGTACCAGCTACTTAACAAAATAGAAAATGTTCTACAAGTCAAAAGTTCCTAATAGTTTTAAATAGTTAATAATTTTTATTATATAAAGACAGTATTATTATAAGAGTCCACGCTATCACATTAGGTGATGAACAATGATATTTATAAGGGAGAGATAAATAAATAAATAAAAAATCTAGTCTGTTAAGCGTACAACGTTTACACATTCACAAAATATAAAATAATCTATAAAACGTTTTTACACTGCATTGCAGAGAGCACAATGATCAATCAAAATACTGAATAGTAACTAACACTTTTTTTTTCTATATACCTGCAACATAATATATTTGGGAGTAACATAAACCGGCCAAGTGTGAGTCGTATTCGCACACGAAGTGTTCCGTACCACCGTACAATATTTAACAAAACACGCTGGAAAAAAAACACGTTTCGTGTACTAAGTTGAACATTGAAGGGCTTCAATGTTCAACTTTTATTTTTATTATTGGAAAATTTCAACTCTCTCCCTATTGACACCTACGGTTCATGAGAGCACAGCCCGCTGACAAACAGACAGTCAGCGGAAGCTTAGCAATAGGGTTCCGTTTGGGTTCCTTCGGGGACGGAATCCTAAAAACCAAATGAAACTCACTTCCCATCCAATCTAAGCTAGCCAGTGTTCATGACCTAACCAATCAAGTTTTGATCCCAGGCCAAATTGTAAAACCAAACTTAACAAAGCAGATCTTAATACAGCAATAAAAAAATATTTGGGTAAAAAACAAATAGTCTAGACTGGAAAATAGTACTTTAAAACTACAATAATCCTAAATGTCTGCATTTTCTTAAATGGTTTTTGGCAAGCACTAAGGGAAACTGTAGCTTACTGAAATCGCAACCGCTGTATTGTATTTTCATGGTGGTACAATTTCTGGTGCCAATATAAAATTTAAAAAACGTGGTGAAATTCGGTTAAAAATGTAACGATATGAGAGTAGGCCGGAGGTCACTTTGACATTAATAAATACCTTTTCCGGAAAGAGTTGTTATTCATGTAAATTTAATCAAATAGAAACACATGTCGGTTGCAATAAAGGATCCTTCACAAAGTCAAAGTCAAATCATTTATTTCAAATAGGCCCTTATAAGGAACTTTTTCGAAGAAGATTTTCCTAAAAATTTACAATAATTAAGTAAGTGTGTGAGGAAGTAATCACAGAATGTAAAATCAATGTAATAAATATATTAAAAAAAAATACCTATATAAATTATAAAATTGAATTAGCAACCAGTTTGAATTTGATGTCAAAGTGACCTCCGGCCTACTCTCATAGTAGGCCGGAGGTCACTTTGACATTAATAAATACCTTTTCCGGAAAGAGTTGTTATTCATGTAAATTTAATCAAATAGAAACACATGTCGGTTGCAATAAAGGATCCTTCACAAAGTCAAAGTCAAATCATTTATTTCAAATAGGCCCTTATAAGGAACTTTTTCGAAGAAGATTTTCCTAAAAATTTACAATAATTAAGTAAGTGTGTGAGGAAGTAATCACAGAATGTAAAATCAATGTAATAAATATATTAAAAAAAAATACCTATATAAATTATAAAATTGAATTAGCAACCAGTTTGAATTTGTCTAGATTCTAGATTATCCTATGGAGCAGGACCATAATGTTTCCAAGCATTCTTATCTTGCATGCTTATTAGATAACCATTCCAACGACATTAAGATTGTGCTGTTATGTAGGGTTTGCAGACCCACATTTTTAAATTTAACTTACCTAGGGGTTGTAAATTATTAAATTCTTACATTATTAGGTAAGAATTGTACATTATTGTAAATGATTGTAAGGCAAAATAAAAGCATATTTAAAATATAATGTAATGTACATATCACTGAGTTAAGTTACAGCAATCAAGCTGGACAGGTGGTAAAAATATAGACATAAAAGATAGCCATGGATAATACTGGTAACTAGTAACTTATGTAGATACCTGTAGCGTATTTTATTCAAACTCCAAATATCTTCGAAAAAATTGGTAAGTATACAGTCTAAGAATTATTTCGTGCAATTTTTTATTGGATTACGTTTTCAATAATCAAAAATCCTTTTTGATATCAAAATGTGGTTCGTATCGTAAGAAATTCAAAGCAAGATTAGAGTTTTTAAACTGACTTATCTTTTAGAGTTTCATATTCAGCTTATCAGAATCCTTAGCAAGACTTATAACAAAAGTTGCTTAGAAAATTTTAAAGATTATTTGTTTATAAAGGGTTATTCAGAGTAGCCGTACTCTGAATAACCTATAACTACCTATTTGTTTTCATAGTTGAGACTTTCTCATTTTCTATAACAGCCTAGAGACTATGCTTCTACTAAAAATGACATCACAATAGCGTAAACATCCATAGACAAAAAAAGCCGGAACCTAACCACAGACTGCATAATATTAATGCGGTGCACCAACCAGCCATTTTCACGTTGGCAACTCTATTGTTTCTGGTTTTTAATTAAGAGGCTTCAGATGAAGCATCGTGGCCACAGACTTTATAGAATTGAAAAGAAAAAAAAGTATTTTTAAGAGCTTATTTGTCTTTGTTCGGAAACGGAGGATTTCGCTGTAGTTTATGGTTAGCTACGCTTGAGTTACTTTAGACAGGGGATTATGCATTCATGTTCAATGTAGTCTGTGTAAATTTAGTTTTGCACATCGGAGTACATTTTAGATGTGAGAACGCTTTAATTAAGTGCTGAGTTTGGGATGACGGGTGCTTTAAATTATTTTAGTCATGATTGCCAACGTTGAAAAAAAGCACTTAGTGGTATTCGGAAAACGGAATACCACTAAGTGCTTTTTTTCAACGTTGTCAAATTTTGTTTAAATTACGCCAAAATTAAGTTGCATTGAAGTACTATCCACGAGTAGCGATACTTACTACAAAAGGCATAAAATCCTTCTGAGTACTCTATGATGCATAAATATTAAATGTAAAGTAAATTAAAACGGATTCGTGATCATCTACGTTTTCTTATGACATTATAGTATTCTTCTTTTTATGGTATTCATCTTGATCCTGGCGTGGTAAAAATGTCAGCCAATTAGGAGGTCTGCACAGAAAGTGCCGCTGGATTTGAAATTAAGATTCCCTCTATCGTTTTAGCATAATTGTAGGTACAACTCTGACTGACCCTCCGAGGAATGCCGGCATGATTTTATGTAATTGTCTATGATCTATTGATATTACGAAAAGTTCCCCGGAGAGTCACTCCGGACCAAGGTTGATCGAAGTTGAAGCAAAATAAACCTGTTCAGGTGGTGTTCATGAAGTATAAATGTGGTGCAGTTCCAAATCAAGCCGAATCAAATATGTTTATTCCACAAACGATGGGACACATAATATTGTGTCCAGTTGGATGCTACTGATGGCGCCAAAATCGTAGCCGAATTCTGGGCCGACTCCATTTAGATTGCTACCAACATTTGGGAAATAAGCTAAGAAGACGAAGAGTTGCACAACAAATCCGCAGCTTAGCATAATCAGCCTATAATGTTCCCACTGCACAAACCTCCTCTTTGTAAGAGGGAGTGGGCAGTAATCTACCACGCGGGCGCAGTGGTTAGTAGATGGCACATGTCTTCGAACTTTTAGTTCTAGGACATGCCGGTTTCCTCACGATGTTTTCCTTCACCGTTTTGAGAGCAGTGGTGATGAAATAATTTACGTAAAGTAAAGCGCCTGTCAGGGTCTGAACTTACGACTTACCACTCGTAAGTCGCGGCCATTATCACCTGACTACCACTGCTTCCCACCATAATCATACGTAAATAACCAAGCAGATGACTAATAATCACATTTTTAGTTAACCCACATTTAACTCTACGAATGGGCAGCGACTAGCTCGATGATCTCGTGGCTAAGTAATAGCAGTCGCACATGTCGATCCATTAGGTTAAACTACGCTTGCCTGGGTTGATCCGTGGATGGGTGACTATCTTTTCATACCGGGACTTCTCGTGCCTCGGAAAGCACGTCAAGCCGTTTTTCCTGGCTGTGATTCGTGGATCTTTGACAGTCGTTACAGGTCGTCAGAAGCCCGACAGACTGAGAACTAGTTGAGACTGGCTGTATTACCCAGTTACTGGGTTGTGGAGGTCAGATAGGCAGTCGCTCCATGTAAGGTACTGGTATTCAGCTGCATCCGGTTAGATTGGAATCCGACCGCAACATGTTGGAAAAAGCTTTTAAGTGAGCAACGACTAGAAACTCAGTCATGAATTCAATTTCAAGCAATCTAACTACATAGATTGGCAAATATACTCGCAATAGGGACCCCTCCAACAAGTTAAATAGACTTGCTATTTGAGTTCTCTCGGAATATTACTAACAACCAATATTTTGTGGTTTGTATTGACATAGGTCAAAACCGGATGTGGAAGCCGACCCTAATATAGTTCGGATTTGGCTAATATGGACAAAAATGGATGAGAAATATTTACTAGTGTACTAGTGTACCCTATAAAATTGAGCCATATAATTAATTAAAACAAAATACTTAGTAATTTTACTTTTCCAGTGTCGCAGGCAATCTTACGTCAGTTTGTTTAATAAAGATTGCGTAATTTGAACCTTAATATAAAAGTATATTTTTTTGTTCCAAATGTAGCCTATAATTGGGTAACACATTTTCTATCGAAAGTTGTTTTTTTTTTCTTTTAATTCGTCTGCACAATGTTGAACAGTCAACATGAAAGGCCTTTGTAAGAGTGTTACGTAATTACCTTCTGTGCTGATTAAAATTAATTAATTAAATTTAGTAAAACCTTCTTTTTTTTTGGCGTGGTTAGTGACTAAGAGTTTTTATACCGCCCATGGGCCTCTGACTTGGCTTCACATACCGGCGAGAAATATCTCTCAGGCATGCCGGTTTCCTCACGATGTTTTCCTTCACCTTTTTTGAAGCCAGTGGTAATTATACAATACGCACATGAATCCGAACAGTCAGAGGTGCGCGCCTTTTTTTTTTTGTGTGGGAAATTAACAACTAACTTCTCCCGCTCTGCGTGGAGCGGGAGGGCATGTTCCTTCAGTTGCCTGTACGTTGCCAGGGGCCACGGTATCGCTTTCGGACTTTCCCGCAACCCCAGCAGCCATCGGTCCTATCGGACCCCTTCAGTTGCTGAAATCTCTTTGAGGCGCGCGTGGAACACAACGCGCCATCAACCCAGGCCTGGTCCTTATCGGACGGAGAGCTACCCATTGCTCACCGTCCGCAAGCCCGCGCCTACGGTGGCCGGGAATCGGCCTGCGATTCCCGACGCCCAGGGCGTCTGCTGCGGCGGCTAGGGGCGTGAGGGCGCGAAGTTTGCCTCTCCCTCACGCGTTCTGCCTCCTCCTTCGCGAGCATTACTGCTTCGCTGAAGGAGGTGACGGCCTCTCATGCCATCTCGCTCCGTACCATGGCCTGGACCAGGGCCGGACGCGAGAGATCCCCGCCACCGATCGCCTCCACGAGGACACGGCGATGCTCTGCCCAAGCCGGGCAGACCTCCACCGTATGCTCAACCGTGTCCTCCGGGCGATCCACACAGTGATGACACCCGGGCGTTTCCTCCCGCCTGATACGAAACAGAAACCTCCCGAAACAACCGTGTCCTGCGAGGAGTGAGGACCTACGTCAGGCGGAAGGTGAGGACGCCGTGGCACCTCTATTTGGAAACTTTCCAAATGCTTTTTTTTTATTTATAACGGTTGCAACATCAAATTCAGTGTTATAAATGCAATTCATTATTAATATTGTATAGGTACTAGTTAGCGAATTTTCATATTTCCATACAGTAATATTTCCAAATTAATCAAAACAGGTAAATATTTGACAGCTATTTGCGACGTCGCCAACTTTCAGAATAAACGCTCTTAATAGGATGTATAGCTAAGCATTTCTAAACTACAAAAAAATATGTTTCTGAACGAGTGAAATGTGAGGTGAGAAAGGAAGATGGCGATAGAGAGAATTCACGAGAGACGTGTTAAAGGTGTTTTTAATTAAAATAAACGTTGTTTGAACGATTTTGGCGATTTCCTGGAGATCCCTATACAACATATATATAATGTGTGGTATATAATATATCGCAGCCATCTGGTTAAATTGGCAGCTAATTGGACGCCTAGGCCGTTCATTAAACGCATCCAATTAAATAGCTGAAGGACAACTAGCCAAGTCATTGAGCGCAACGTTTAACCAGATGGCTGAATTTCGTGTAGTAATTTAGTTAAACAGGGTGAAATAGGTTAGGTTAGGTTAGAACTGTGACCATCCGTGCTCAAGCAGAGCGAGCGAAACAAGCGGTGCCAAGGCAGCGGCCGGCGAGCGCTATTTCCAAGTTTCTCGCAGATTTTTTTTTACCATTTGAATCACTAGGCTGAGTCTTGGTCAGTCACCTTCAAAGGGCTGACTTTCAATACGTCAAATTGTAAAAACGTTGAATGATTCTAGTTCAATAACCGATAGTTCAATTAACTATCGGCCTAGGCATCCAATTGGATGCTGGGGTTAATCAACGGCCTAGGCGTCCAATTAGCTGGCTAATTAAATCAGATGGGTGCAACATATAAATGTATACAGGGTGGCAGGGACATTGCCGCGCAAACTGTAATCCATGGTTACAGGTTGAGCATCGATATACCATGTATAGTCATAGATATGCTAGCTAAAAACCTGCCCTTTCCCTTGCCCTTGCTTAAATTTCAATCTCATCTAAGAACAAACATTTCATCAAAAACACTCACAATAATTAATAGAAGGATAAGGGCATTTTCATCAAATACGAGGATCTCTCAATCCCTCAACAGTTTTTGTATCAAAGACAGAGTTTGATCTTGTGTCAAAATAGGTATTTTCGGTATTTTTTTCACAACTTTGACTATGAGATTGGTTTTTTGGGTAAGTTCTGTGCTTATAATATAAAAGTGTTAAGTGGAAAATAAGTTAAGTATGCCTGTGTCGCAGCAACATTATAGGTTGTGGGAACATTATAGGTTGATTATGCTATGGACTTCTTTTTGTTTTTTTTTTTGGGTGGGAAATTATCAAATAACTTCTCCCGCTCTGGGCGGAGCAGGAGGACGTTTCAGATTCTTACTGACTAAACCCCACCCGTGTTCCTTCAGTTGCCTGTACGTTGCCAGGGGCCACGGTATCCCTTTCGGACTTTCACGCGACCCCTGCAGGCATCGGTTCTAGCGGACCCCGCCAAACCATGTTATGCTATGGACTAATACCTAAATAAAAAACGAAGATACATAGCAGTTGCACATACAAACAATAAAGTATTGTTAATAGCTTAATAATCGAAATGTTAATTTCACGTGAAATTTGTTTCATCTTCAGAACTCGTTAAAGCGTTTCCAGTTTTAAGTCTTAGTAAAGTCTAATTTAAATTCCGAATAACAAGTCCTCTACAAATGTTTTCTAAAATCTAAGAAAACTATCTAAAACTGTTTAATTTTGGGTAGTAAAATACAGAGATGGCAATGGATTAAGAGTCATATTATTATATTGAGGATTTATCCTTGATCTACGACCTTATTCATAAGATCACGTCGAGAATAGCAAGCGTAACATACATTAAAGAATATCTCGACCTTTGCCGTTTTTGAAGTCGGTTAATAATTATATGATCGTCAACCATAACACGTACACCATGTCTCTTCGTGGCCATCAGCAGAAATACCCCCCGGGAAACGATTGGGGTAGACAGGGCAGGCCGCATACTGATAATAATATAACTCCGTTTCCTGAATCTCAAATTGAACGGCGTTGGATAAAAAAAGGAATGCGTAAAATACAGCTTAAAACTTAAAAAAATAGAAATAAAATAATGCTTAGGTACGAGCTTTAGCCCACGGCTTTGATGTCGGAAAATATCCCACGGGAACGTACTACCGGGATTTAAAGTATCCTATGTGTTAATCCAGGTTATAAATTATCTGTCAGCCAAATTTCATCCAATGTTTACGCGGCGCACAGCAGTAAGCTCCCAGTCGGCATGATTTAAGTCGATACCTTCAACAATCATCGTCATGTTTCAGCCAAAAACTTTAATTAATTATACACCTTTTGATGGGAAATTATCAAATAACTTCGGGAGCGGGAGAGCGTGTCAGACTCTTACTGACTAAAACCCACCCGTGTTCCTTCAGTTGCCTGTACGTTGCCAGGGGCCACGGTATCCCTTTCGGATTTTCCCGCAACTCCCGCAGGCATCGGTCCTATCGGACCCCTTCAGTTGCTGAAATCAAACTTTCCTCATGAATCACTCCGTCTATTGGTGAAAACTATATGAAAATCCATTTGGTAGTTTTTGACTTTGCAGCTATTTCCTAATAGTTAATTAGTAATTATTTAATCGTGTTTTTGTATGTTGTGCTGTTTTTTTGTGTGCACTAAATAAACGATTTATCTATCTATCTTGAGTTTATCGCGTTCAAACAGACAGACGAGGCGGGGGACTTTGTTTTATTATGTTTTATATAGTGATAATGCCAAAAGTGCCTCGAGCTCAGCATAATCACGTATGACAATACGGATAAAACAGTTAGATACGCTCGGTTTCTGGAACGAAAATCAACACAAAAATTAGCTTACAAATCAAGCGCCCGTGATCTGTTGTGAGCAACAGCCATTAGAATCTCGTCTTGATTTGCGTTTAATTTTGACACGTTGATCATTTTCGTTCCAGGAACCGAGTGTTAGGTAATTATACGATTGTTAGAATTATCTGACGGTGAGCTTGCATAGGCAACTAAAATTGCGCAATTCTTGGCAATTTAATACAAACTTGGTATTGCCGTGAATTGTTAGATCTTGTTGAAATGTCACAGTAAACCACAATTGCCTAGAATTGATACACAATTTGTATATTATATTAAAAGTAGGGAACCGTGCCATCAAAATTAAGTAACTTTTCTGCCTAGCTGGTACTATCACCATAGCACGAGATATACTAAAGGAATGTTCTAAAAAGAGGCGAATCCCACGCGGGACTTGGGAAGCGTCTGCACGCGTCTTAATGATTAGGAAGTAACGCAACTATTAGCGCCAGATTGAACTCCTCCATACATGTTTGTTGACACAATCTAAGCGAGAGAATTTTGACCCGCATCTCGCGCGGTATTCGCCTTAGTTGGGCCAGAGCCTTATACAAGTCGTGCAGGCAAGGTAACTAAAATAAGTACACAACAAAAGTGCCTAAGTCAACCAACCCATATCAAAAGCAGTCGCAACTTAACACACTTAACTCACATCATGATCAAACCAACAGTTATCCAGAACGTTACCGAACTTTAACGTTAACTTCCAACTTAGTACATACGGATAAGAAAATACAGTAGTCGTGTAGCAATTAGAAGTTGTGACGTCACTAGGCTGAATTCACTCGACAAACATAGGACACGAGTTTCAGGGCTGTCGCTTAATTGAGCTCTTTATTTAATTACCTAGCTTTGCGGCTTGGATGTAAAGTTTTTAATTGGATTAAAGTACCCAATTTATATGTAGGTATTACTTACTTACATGCGTTTGTCGAAAAATATAAAACCAACCTCTTTTTGGGCTTTGTCACAGTCGCTTAACATGTTTTTTTTTTTTGTTCAGTCGTACGCCTTTCAGCTGTGATGATCTTTCGATTGTTTTAGTGGTCTCTAGGGCCTTATCACAGTGGTGATTTGTGAGCGAGTTATCAGCGCAGCGATTGTTCATCGCGCTCTCTGCGTGTGCGTATAGCACGCCACGTGTGCGCAATATGTTCGCCGCGTTTGCGTAGCGTGAGTGACTGACGTGAGTGTACAATATTGTGAAAACGCGGACAACACGTCGCGTAGTCGCGGCTAACTCGCTTCGCACCCGCAGAGAGCACGTTCGTTGATCGCCTCGCTAGAAACACGCACATTGGCAGTGGCAACGCTCTAAGCGAGACTATACTTCTTATACGTTTTTTTAACCTTAATTATTGAGATAAATATTTAAATAAAATCGGAACAGAAGTAAATAAAACTTTTGGCTAAAGTAGGATATGGAACTAATAATTTTGTGCCAACTCAGATGGTGTGTAAAAGTAGCTTTTGTCGTTGATGGTGAGTGAACGATAGAACCTGTACCCTAATCGCCATCGATTGCTTCATTTGTTCGAAAAAATTGTCTCCTGAACAACGTAAATAACGCAATGAATGTTGATGAACTGTCAAAATGAAAGCCATCTCTACTGTAAGTGTGTTAAGCAATTACCCCGCAGTTGGTACAATGCATCCTGGATTTTTCGTTTAGATTTATTTTTATTTTCGGTACGTACAGCCTAAAATCCATTTATGCTACCTCTCATCAACTCATACATGAAACCAAAACGGTGTTGTGTAGTACACCATTGGCTCACCGTTCGACAATTTCCAATTAAAGAGCTTGTAGCGGCAGCGCGAACTGATTCGCCAAACGTAGCGGGCGATAGTTTCAGGGCTGTCACATAAATTGACCTCTTATTAAATTAGGCATGTATTAATCGAATCATTCCCATATTGCTTTCTTAAAAATATTATTGAACACTGAAATATAATGAATGCGCTTCTTTTTGTGAACCTCTAATGAGTAATTATTATTTTGGGGTCCTAGAAATATTAAATGGCGACCAACTTTGATGTAGCGCTCGCCAGACGCTGACGCGGCACCAGTCGCTTCACTCGCTCAGCTCGCGTGCGGTAGGTCACAGTTCTATCCTAACCTAACCCATTTGGTTGGTATGCCCGAGTCTTAGAATCAGTTAGCTATTTCCCATTTAATTATAAGTGAATCTTGAAGATGAATTGCTTTCTGTAAAAGAAACGTTAAATAGGATTTGCTTCCGAACCATTCATCGTGCCAACTTATCAAGGGTCAAACCGAATAACAGTTAATTTTAATCATATTTTTGATTCTGAGTGAAAATTTGACATGTATGTATATGCCTGCATTAATTTGGTGACCCTTATGCATTTGTACCACTTAGAAAGGGTACCCAATTTATGCAGGCGTGCGTATACCTATACAACATTTTGTGGTCGACACAAAACACATCACACATACAAATTCAACTTTGATTCTTTTCCCATAGAAAGTAACTCAAACTCAAGGCATTTATTTCAATTACAGGCACTTTTGAATTGTCAAGGGGTTGGTCAGTGACAAAAATGAAGCTAAAGCTAAAGCTAGATGTAAACTATCGCGAGTCTTGACTTACAGTTATTTCACAGTTATTTAACCTCTGATTTTGCATCACTGCCAAAATCAAAGTGATCTTTATTCTCACTACCATAAGGTTGCTGTAGGGTTGCTGATTAGGTTGCTGGCAGAGATAACATAACTGTGAAGGGACTGTAGGTTATTAAGGTGTTGAGCAGACGATGGACAATTTGTCCGCGGAAAATTTGGAATCGTATGAAAATCTATCACGCTCGTAGGACAAAATGCCGGGGATTTAGAATCGTACTAAGCAAGGCCCACGTTTCTGAGTTTCAGCTATTAGGCAACAGCTGAAACTCAGAAACGTGGGCCTTGCTTATTCATACCTACTATACTGCTGACCTTGAAAACATTTCTAATTATACAGCATTAGATATATATCAAAGAAAATATAATGAACTAGCTGCTTATCAGCACAAGAGAGCAATAAAAGTAAAGGAAATAGGTTTTTATTGCGTCGGTAATTGCGGGGCGGGCAATAAACTACCTTTGTGATAATTGTGTTTGGATTAAAGCGATACCCACCGTCGTATTTTTTGTTGCTGAGTCTAGCTGTACCTACTGCGAGGACCGTAAGTTATTGTTACATATAATTATACTTATTTATTGTAAGTACATAATAAAATAACTCTTATCCTTTATGGGGTACATGGAAAAAGGCCACTGCATTATTTTCACTACTTTTGAATAGAATAGAATACTCTTTATTATGTACACCATATGGATTCAAGAATAAATGAAGAAATATCACATAAGGTGACGCTGTGGCGGCATCTACATCGCCACATGCGAGATACGCATCAAGGACCTGACGTCACACAAAATCCTGACGTCACACAAATCCTGCATCGCGCAATTAGAGTTTACCGCGCGAACGACATTATATAAGACTATCCGACATTGACCATTGGGCTTCGCCCCTGGCTGGAGGCTTTGAGTATTAGTAGCTTAAGGCATCCGCAGGAAAGCTCGGTTAAGTAGTCATGGCCTCAGAGGTCATCTACGAGATGCCATACACTAAAAAAAAAAAAAAAAGACCATTGGGCAGTTTCCCGACAGACACGACACCCGTCTGGTCTAAGGATCCTCCCTTTTCTAATGAGGATGAGTGAACTGTACACGTTGTTCCTCATACCTCTAAAACACAATGGGCGGTCTTATTGCTAAAAGCGATCGTTTACTGACGATGGCATTAGCATCTCTCAGGTGTAGGACGAGGAGAGACAATACCGCAGGTAGTCCACTGCAGTATTGTCTCTACCATAAAGTAGTAGTGGTATATGGTAGATCACTATCCACGATAAAGAATATACTTGAACCATGACTTTCATACCAAATACCTTAAAGATGCAATGTTTGTTATCGAATCACTTCAATTTTGGAATAGCACAAATTATTGGAGTAATATTTTAAGCCTGTCAAAACCAATACAACATCATTACCAGCTACGTCCCGCGGTTTCACCCGCATAAGTCTCTATCCCGTGGGAATATCAGGATAAAAGTATCCTATTTCCCAATCTAGGTCTACCCATGTGCCAAATTTTATACAAATCTGTTCAGCCGTTTAAGCGTAACAAACAAATAAACAAACGAGCTCACTTTCGCATTATTTTATAATAGTAGTTAGATTTGATACTGATTTTGTAGTTTCATTGAAATAATACAATAAACCTAATGGTCGTAAGCGCCACTGGTGATATGAGGTTATTGGTTCGGTTGCTGGGTCAGGCAGTGTTATTGGATTTTACTATCAGAATTTTTCAGTAGCAATCCGGAGTCTGGATTTGTTCGCGGTTAGTGGCAATAGCCTCGCCGCCTATTACATGGGACTAAAACATACTGGCGAAATGTGTGTGTATTATAGGTACACCTCTGCTTAGCCCTTCGGGGATTACCGGCGTGATGTTAATATATATTATTCAGAAATATTTTTTCTAAAGTCTATTATCGTGTTAAACCATAGTAGAAGTAATAACTTCTACTAATTAAAATAAAACCTTGAAATGACTGTAATAATCAGTGATCGGAGTAGGTAGATTGAATTGGGGTCATTGATCCGAAACGTATATATTAATATGGACATTCCTCCAGAATTGGTTGATTGTTAAAAAAAAACCGGAACTTAGGTAGGAATTGTATTAAAATGGGCAATATTATATTCTTCATATTTTTTTTTAACGGCACACAGTCACGATTTGATACAACCCAACGACCAAACAGAACAAAGGATCATGGGCGATGCCGGTTATCAAAACAATGCGTACGCCCGCCGACGACATGCCAGGTAGCTCACTCGTTTACTTCGGTCAATATTTAATTTAATCCGGAAATACAGGAATTGCTTTCCGGAAAAATGGCTTATCCATGTTATTCTTTCTGTGTGCATTTATGATACAAGTACCAAAAATCAATCTACCTACTCCGATCACTGGTAATAATACAAATAGTTGAAACAATTTCTAAGATTCTGAAAGTGGGCAACGTCGCAAACAGCTGTCAACTATTTCGCTGTAATGATTAATTTAGCAATATTACTGAATGGCACTTATACTTATAGCAGTGATAACCTACTGGTGTGACCGTCGGACTGCCAAGCCAAGGCACCTCTGACTCTTTTCCGATTCATGTGCCTATTGTATAATTATCACTTGCTTCAAAAATGTTGAAGGAAAACATTGTGAGGCAACCGGCATGCCTGAGAGGTATTTCTCGACGGCATGTGAAGCCAAGTCATAGGCCTATAGGCGGCTTTAAAACTCTGACACCAGACCGTCTATTCTGTAATAATCTCACGGTGAAAACTTAGGTGAAGTGAGCTGTCATTCCACCTGCTGCTAGGGACTGACAGCTCACTCCGAGCTCACTTCACCTAAGTTTTCACGGTGAGATGGTTACAGAATAGCACTGCTGGTTAGTCACTAACCACACGAAAAGACGAAGAACTATATAGAAATATCGCTAACTATGATTGATTATGAAATGCAATAATTTATATCATAAAATTTAGTACTTGGAAACTTTCCAAATGCCCTTTTTACACCTCTATCGGTTAAAACATCAAACTCAGTGTTATAATTGCAATTCATTATTAATATTTTATAGGTTAGCGATATTTCATATTTCCATACAGTAATATTGATAACAGGTAAATATTTGACAGCTATTTGCGACCTTGCCAACTTTTAGAATGAACGGTCTTAATTACCTTCCCTTCCTACTCACGAATACTTTTAGGTAAAGTAGGTGGGGTTTTAATAACTTCAAAACTTTAATCAAAATAATACGAAACATAATATAAATAATGGGAAAGGGCAGAAGAACAAGAATAACGGAAACCATAACACTAAGTTGTAAACACAATACTAACATATTTTAGATAATTAATATAATTTGTAACTAACACACTACATATATTTTATTATGTTTTTGTGATATTTTGATTAATCATGTAATTGTGAAGTTTTTCTGAAATTAATAAATAATAATTATTATTAATATTAAAACAAACTTTTATATAATTAAAACGAAAAATTTGTAATATCATTAAAATTATTGCAGGTGAATAAACAGAAAAAGTGCCAACCCTACCTCTTATGTAGTCCGGAGTCAGTTCTGAACTTGTTTCTGCTTATTCAGATTCGCGTTGAGTTGTAAAGCGACAGATTTCGTTAGGCATGCAGCGCCTAAAGCGAACTTTATTCATTCAGCTCACCAACACGCTTTTGAATCTAGCAGTTTTTCAATATTTTCAGAAAAACCTGTAGGTACTATTTTTATAGTTGCGTTATTGGGGGAGGGCTTTTGGGGTAAATAATAGGTAACAGGCCGCAGTGTAGAAATTCCTGCACTCAGTCATTCTATATTATTAGTGGTTAACCGCAATATGAGTGCATGCAAATATCAATATTTATGTCTATTTCGATCAGGATTTAAACATGAAGTTCCAAATACGTTCGAAGCATGCAGTACAGAACTAACATATCATAAGTTGATAATTTATGTTTATGGAACACCTCAATCCGACCCAATCCAATTCCTATTCAAGTTAAATGGTCTTTTGGAACATTTATTTCATAAATATAAATCAAAAATAAATGTGGTTCTAGTAGGTGACTTTAACATTAATACTCTCAAAAAAAGCAACATAACTAATCAATTAAAAGATCTTTCATACAATTATTATCTAAAATTACATATAAATGAGCCAACACGCAAGTCATTATGTCATTGCTATAGTAATGCCACTTCATCTATCCGACATATACAGCCCAAATGTTGAGCATTCCTTTAAATCATAAGATACAAATAAAACAGGCAGCATACTATATCTATAAAAGAGATTTCAACTTGAATAATATTCAGAAATTTAAAGAATGTTTACAAAATGTGTGCTGGTCAGAAACTTACGTAGAAAATGATATAGATGTAGCATTGAGTTCTTTTCGCGAATTATTTTGTCTTGTCTTTCCTATAATGAATGCTTCCCAAATATAAAAGTAAAAGTTAAAACTAATCAAAAGAAATAAAACTGGATAAGCAAAGGACTGAAACAAAGTAGAAAACTAAACGGTCTATCAATATTATAGAAATAAAAATATAGAATAAAAGTAAATATATGCAATATTCAAAAATCTTACAGAAATGTATTTACACATCAAGAAAGAACGCAAATATTAAGTTTACTATCGAAAATTAAAACAAATGCAAAGCCGAAAGTAATTAGGGATGAAATTATGAACAATAACTTCAAGGACAATATATAAAATATTCAAATTGATAACACAATAGTCACGGATCCTATAGAAATAGCAACTGCATTCAATAACTACTACATTAATATGGCGCATACTTCCAGTACGGATATAAAAACAAGCCCTAAGAAAAAATCAGCAGCTCACTCGATGTTCCTCAAACCTGTGTCTGAAAATAAAGTCAGATCGGAGACATTATCATTAAAAAACTCAAATTCTGAAGGATACGATGAAATCAATACGATTTTTATAAAAGTATGCACTATTGGGATAAGTGCAATTATAACACATTTAATTAATATATCTTTCTCACTTGGTACTTTTCCTGAAGCATTAAAAATATCAATTGTCAAAAAATGTTTTTTTAAAGGAGATAAATTTGTTGTTAATAAGTATCACCCAAAAACCTATTTTGTCGAAGATATTTGAAAAGTACATGTCCAAACGATTGATCTAATTTTGTAATAAATTTAATATAATTATGAAAGAACAGTTCGGGTTCCAAAAAAACAAATCCACAACACTGGCTATCTTCACTCTTATAAAAAATATATTAACGAATATTAATCAAAACCGAACCGAACAAAATTAATCTTACTACAGGTTTGTTCTTCGATTTATCTAAAGCCTTTGATCTAGTGTCCCACGACCTGTTACTACAGAAACTGGAGGCAATTGGAATTAGAGGCATAGTGCTTCAGTGGATATCGACATACCAAAATAAGAGACGACAGCGGGTTACCATTACAAAAGTGGATAGAAATAACGACATGATACACACTCATCCGAACTTAAGTACAACAGATATGGCGTGCCACAAGGAAGTGTATTAGGCCCAATTTTATTCCTTTTGTACATAAATTCTATAATTAATATAACCAACCAATAATACAACAAGTATATTATTTGATAATGATATTTATATTATTAATAAGAAAAATAACACGATTGAAGATCATCAGACTGATTTAATAACACTATTGAAAGTCTAATTGAATATTTAAATATAAATAATTTATCAATAAACCTTTAAAAAAAACAGTTTAAGTATATACAATTTAATAAATCAAATAATGCTAAATACAATGTTAAAATTAATATACATAAAATTGATGAAGTAACGCAAACAAAATTTCTAGGCATGACTTTAGATCAAGACATAAACTGGAAAGCACATATTGATACCGTCTCCAAACGAATGAATAAGTCCGTATATACACTTAAAAAAGTCAGAAACATAACAAACGTTAAAACGGCAATAACGTCCTGCCATGCATACGTTGAATCGGTGCTTAGCTATGGCTTGATAATGTGGTCACAGATCAAAATAGGGCATTTATCGCACATGCATCAGAGCAATACACGGGCTTCGACCTGACGAATCCTGTAGGCCCTTATTTAAAAAGCTTGGCTTGTTTCCGCTACCGTCTCTTTATACTCGTATATACGAACATGTATGTTTGTGAGGAAGCACAAGGAATTATTTAGTTCAGCAGATGATTTATATCCTTGTAACCGACGAGACCTCCACAGGCTCGTACTGGATATCCTTCAGAGACTAGCTAAATATAATAAAAGTTGTATATCTATGTGTGTACGTATATGTAATAAGATACCAAGTAATATCAAGATATTAAATATGAGATGCATTAATGGTTGTGTAGTCATAGTTTTTATAGTTTCAAGGACTTCTTAGAAAATAAATGTTAACAATGCTTGTGAAAATTTCTGCGCTTATTACTGTTAAGCAAAAACATGTATGCTCTTAATATTATTTTTTTGTTCCATGTTTTTAAGCAAATAAATATTATTCTATTCTATTCTATGAATCGGCTTTTAATTGATTACTAGACATAAGAGTACCTAAATAATAATATTAACATTATTGCTACCAGCTTTGTTATTTCAAAAACATGAGAGTAAGGTGTCTATCAAATTGTCAGTAGCAGGTCTTACGCAGATAGCTCGTAATGCAATTTGAGGCGCTGTACAGCGAAATTTGTAAGGCTGTATACAGTACAAGACAGTCCCGATTACGACGCAACGTGATCTACTCAGGACTATGTTTAAGTCATGAGTCTATCCACGTAAAAAAAAAAACGATAAACTTATCAGTATTGAACACGTACTAGTTGACATAATATTATTAGCAGTGATAGCCTAGTGGTGTGACCGTCGGACTGCCAAGTCATAGGTCTCGAGTTCAAACCCAAGACACGCATCTCTGACTTTTCGGATTCATGTGCGGATTGGATAATTATTACTTGCTATATAAACGGTGAAGGAAAACATCGTAAGGAAACCGGCATGCCTGAGAGATATTTCTCGACGGCATGTAAAGCCAAGTCAGAGGCCGGCTAAAAACTCTGACACCAGGTCAGTCACTAACCACACGAAAAGAAGAAGATGGCAAATAATTAAATGTTTTGAGTTTCTTTGTTTTGTAATGTTAATTACTTTGCCTACTATTGTATAGAATCAAGTTCTTCTAACTTAACAGACAGCTGAAAGCTGTGCTGCTGGTGAGTTTGTTGCGCCCCTTTTTTTCCAGCTAAGCTAAATTACTAGGAAGTGGTGAAGGCCGGGCGTTTTGGAGGACTGTCTCATGCATTTTTGACGTTCGGAAAGTGCTGATTCTCAGCCAAATTTGAGTAAAAGACTTTTGATTTTGATCTTGAAACGTAAATAATAGTTCTGTTTAGTTATTTAAACAGAAAAAAAATACTAGTTTTTATGGTCTGTACATGTAACATAATATAACATAACATCACGCCTGTATTCTCCAAAGGGTTAAGCAGAAGAGTACATTTCGCCAGTAATGTTTCAGTCCCATGTAATAGGGGGCGAGCCTATTGCCATCAACCGGGCACAAATCCAAACTCCGGGCTGCTACTGAGCAATTCCTCGAGAATCGAACCCAGGGGGTCTACTCCCTAAGCGACATCCGTAGTTTTGGTCAAAGTTACGGGAGCTTCGCGCTCCGTCTCTCTTATGGACATACCGTAAGGAAGGTAGAGTTTGAACCGTCCGTAACTTCGGCCGAAACTACGGATTTCGTTTAGGCAGTAGACCCCCTGGACCATCATGGTACATGTATCATTACGCAAATCGCGTACTTATCGTTACTAGTAGTCAATATTATTCCTGTGAGTAAAGGTTTGGTAAGTGGAGGTGACTTACTTTATGGATGCATCCTTACATGACTAGATTGCAATGTAACGACACGACAGCTTGTCAGTTCGTCACCTACAGACAATTTGACCTATTTCTCTCAATCGAATTCAAAGCCAAACCTATATGTTGTTAGGATATGTTAATAGAAGCAATAGGAATAAAGATACAGAGATAAACTTACAACTTATTATTTGACACCCTAGTCAAAAGGTGTAAGAAATAAGCCCGTATTTTAAATCAAAATTTTAATGAAGACATTATGCAGGTAAATAATAAATAAATAAAAGTAAATAAATGAATTAATCGACATTTATAAATAAATGACAATCGGTTATGTAATATTTTATTTATTGGAATTGTATAGAGTGCCGCTATTTGCGGCATATCAGTAGCGCTGTGTCGGCCCGGCTAAAGTGCCGTAAGCATTGCATTGTCATTGTCACTGTCACTGTCACTTGCTATTTTGTTTTTGAAGAAAGGCTAATGTTAATTTCTTTCATCTATATCCGGCTATACTTAAGTGTAGCCATAACCCCTTGGCTTAGCAAATTAAAATGGCTGAAAGGTAGGTTTGGTTAGGTTAGAACTGTGACCACACAAAGCACGAGCCAAGCGAGCGAAGCTAGCGGAGCCGCGGCAGCGGCCGGTGAGTGCCAGGGTCCGTTTAGGCATAAGTAAATGTAATGTTTTGAGAATGTGGTGTTTTACAGCGAACTAACATCAATAATCAAACATAAAAACAAGTGACAGTGATAGTGACAATGCAATTCTTACGGCACTTTAGCCAAGCCGAGGCAGTGCCACTATTCTACCGCTAACGGCTCTTTATCTGAGGTGGATAGAATGCCGCTAGCGGTAATCTATACACTGCTTATTTATTTATTTGCTCACATGTACATCACATATTTTACAATAGATTATAATTCTCGGTTTTTGTACATGAACTCTGTCAGTGCGCTGCAAAACACAGTGTTGATTTGCTATTTAGTTAGTATACATTAAGTTAAGATAAATTTAGTTAAGATTGAAAATTGACTCAAAAATGGTAGACTGCGTAGTCAATCTTTCAATATGAGTTTTATTTACTTTTCATTAATTAAAACATCGTAGTTTTCCATGATTGAAAATAACTTTTCATAACGTAAATATTTACCTCTTTCCCGACTTTTAAATGTATGACTGATTTTAAATGGCTCACTCTCCAACAAACAGGAAATATATCTACAACATACGGGCGATATGAAAAACTTATTCATAAAAATAAACGGCTAGACCCAAAGCTCAAAAAGTAGAAAAAAAACATGGCGTTTGTTCGAATAAATTTCAATTAAAAACATTGCACTGTGCTGCAGATAAATTGCGAAATTAGATTTTTTTGTTAGGTTTTTTTTGTGAGAACGCTGCGTTGTTTTTAGCTTTCTGATGTGCGATTAATTTTACAGCCAGCCAGTTATATTTATTATTTTTTGTTTCTTTTCTTATTAATTAGTGCTTCGTGAGATTTTCCAAGTTCGACTGAGTGTAAGATAGATGCACGAGCAAGTAGGTAAGGTCAACGAATTTATTGTTAAAGAAAATTGAATACCAACTTAAATATTGTTTTTTTATTAAAATCACTGCAAGTTCACTGCAAGTTGACACTTATATGAAATGGCTATAAAATAATGCGGGAAATTTATGTCGGGCGTCATTTGCTTAGTAATTAATTTATCTTACTATACCTACGCTTTGTCGCTCAAGTAGTAGTACCCTAAAATTTTGCGTAGGTATGGACGAAAAAGATTGTCGGCGAGCCATAAGTACGCGTACTTGCTTGTGTGTCTATCACCCATTTTAGATATTTCTTTTACAAATCTCATCTCAAAGAAACATTTAAAAGTTTGACAAAAAACTAAAAGTTTGTGGTGTTTGTGTTTGAGGGGCTTGTGGCTAAGTAATAACCACGGTT
Source organism: Xanthia icteritia (assembly GCA_949128155.2). Lineage (NCBI taxonomy): Eukaryota > Metazoa > Arthropoda > Insecta > Lepidoptera > Noctuidae > Xanthia > Xanthia icteritia. The sequence goes on along the minus strand of OX421942.2, from coordinate 3,266,640 downwards.
GTTTTATAGATGGGTGACCATCTTTACATACCAAGACCCCTCCGTGCCTCGGAAAGCACGGTAAGCCGTTGGTCCCGGCTGTCATTTGTAGACCTTTGACAGTTGTTACGGGTCGTCAGAAACTCGAAAGCCTGACAGCCAGTCTTACCAAGGAGTATCATGTTACCCAGTAACTGGGTTGTGGAAGTCAGATAGGCAGTCGCTCCATGTAAAATACTGGCATCCAGTGATGATGAGTTTTAATTGCAAAGTTTGTTTTCCCAGTGCCGTCCCTTTCGTTGTTATGTAGATGTTGTCAAGTTTGCCTCCAGTTGGAATTTAGCTTTGTACAGGACATTATGCAAACTGCATCCAAACTGTATTTTGCTATTCAGTCTATCTGTACAGATTTTATGCAATCGTGTTTTTAAATTCATACGGTTTTTAAATACACGTGGATTTTATTCGGACTGCATGGCAAAAAATATTAGGAATATAGGTTGCTGTAAGCTCCATTAATAAAGCTGAAAAAGCTTCTACCAATATTTAATTCAATAGGGCAAATGGTTGGTATTACAGTCACGACTATCGTAAATCCACCCTTTATTTTTTTATACAAAACGGCCCGCCCGTTTTGTAAAATCAACCAACGCGACAAAAAAGCGATAAAAAAATTTGGGCGGCAGTCGCCACTTTATCGTTTCACGTTGTAGAAGCTACTGTTTTGCTGGCTCTCCCGACTAACCAGTTATTAACCATTGGTTAAGAATCGGTGACCTTACTGTCGAAACTGCAAAAAGTACATCGTCAACAACGAACAAAATAGGTACATTTGCAAGTTTACTGTAAACTCGCATGCTGGAAATTGAACAAGAACACATCAACAGTTTTCCCAACACTTATACTTTGCAAACAAAATTTTCTTCTAGTCTTCGCAGTAATTGCCGTAATGAACGAAAGAACCGAGCTAGTTTGAGCGCACGCATCGCAACAGTGAACAGACTTGTGCCAACCGAAACTGCTGAAATTACAGTTAAAAGCATCATCAACCGTCTAATATGGGGGTAAAGTTAAGCGCGGAGGCGGGATGGTAGAAGAAACTCTTTATCTGTATCCTTCGCTTTTTTTTCTTACTACTTTAAGAGCCATCTTTAGCCGCTTTTTAAACATGACATAACACATCACGGCTGTAATCCCCGAGCATCAGTAAGAGGTGTACGTGTTAGTACACCCACATTTCACAGCAGTTGTGTCAAGCCCCGCAGTTTGACATTCACGCGCGGTTTACGTCATTTTAAACATTTTTTTAGAATTTTTCCGTGTTGGTGCAGTAAAAATAGTGATTTAAAACCGCGTGAGTCGACCGTAACCAATTGGTGATGGTCGGATAAATCACAATTTTTACTGCTAAATAATGACTAATATCGTCTGTGGGCTTTTAACCTATGGTCTTACGGATATTCTCGTCAATTAAACCAAAAATAATCAAAAAATGACCGGTAACACCGAAAAATTCTGAAAAATGTTTAAAGTGACGTAAACCTCGCGTGAATGTCAAACTGCAAGGCTTGGCCTTTTAAGTCCCATGCAATAGGGGGCGAGCCTATTGCCATCAACCGGGCCCAAATTCACACCCCGGGCTGCTACTGAGAAATTCCTGACGGAAAAATTTAACATCATTTTGCCCGTCCTGGGAATTGAACCGAGTACCTCATGTGCAGCAGTAGCGCTTACGACCACTAGAGTAATGAGACCGTCATTTTTAACTTGAATGTAAAAGACATAAACAGAAGGCCCTTTGTCCTCACATGATTTTCTTGCCGTGAAAAATTACGACTCATACGCACGGCACGGTCGTCAGTGTTGTATGGATCACTATGGAAGCTTGTTGACAGAAACGTTATTTCTACGGCGCGGTTTATACCCCGTACCGTAAAGAAACCGGACCTTGTACAAAGGGCCTTATAGTTATCGAGTTTAGAGTTTTCTCTAAACTAGAGAACTATGTGTTTATGTCCAGGCTTTTTTTAAACGTCAGAATTGTCATGTATTAAAAATTAATAACGCTTTAGTTTTAATCATGGTGAGTGTCGAGAGTCGCCCTAGTTTATTTATTGCAAAATTTTGTTTTTAAACTTGTCGCCCTGTTGCAAAATATTGTAAAACATTTTAAAAGAGTAACGGTGGAGCTTCTTGTCCATTCTTCTCCATACGAAAACTACCTTTTGGAAGGGGCGACTAGAATCAATTCAATTTTTTTGTAAATGTTGACGTTTAAAAGTGCCTTATATGGGCCTATTTGAAATAAATGATTTGACTTTTGACTTTGACTTTGATGTTTTTTTTTTTACAATGTAGTGGAATGGTTGCTTAGAAAGATTGGTCCGAATATATATTTATATGAATAAGTTTATGCTTTATGTTGTATGTATTTATTGTATATGTAAATGGTACACCACTAACTACCTGCCTGCAGTACTGTCTCTCCTGTTACCTTTAATCCATCCAAAGGTTGTCTGTAAAAGATCGCTTTAAGCGATAAGACCGCCCATTGTGTCACCCTATGTAAAATTTCTAAAATGATGTCTGTAATTTTTATGGTGTACAATAAAGAGTATTCTATCTATTTATCTATCCGAAAATCTTCATTTGTACGGTATTGTGTTGCCACTTATCCATATATACATATTATAAATTATAATTACCTTTCATGTTTGTCTGTGTGAACGCATTATTATTTAAAATTCAACGTATGTATTTTGATGCGATGTTGACCATCATTTAGATAATTTACTCCGGAAGGAACATACATAATTAGGAAAAAAAGATTTTTTGTCAAGTCGAAAACTCGCTAGCTCTTAAATAATAGTGCATAAGTTACATCGTTGCCACCTAAAATGTCTTCTAATACCTAATTGATTAAATAACATAAACATTTCAATGAGATATTGTGTTGCAGTGTGGTCAACATTTCAGCGTTATTTCAATTGTCTGGTTTATAATTAGCAAACCTTTCATTGAAATTTTCGAATTGAATAGAAATAATTATTGAAATATTTATTCAAGTGTCAATAATGGCAATTATGGCTGATTCTAATCAATCCCACAATCCGAAAATTAATCGGTTACACAGAATAAAATTATAAACAAAGTGCTATACTTATTGTTATTTCAAATATTTAATTGATCCTCTAAAAACTTATTGACCTTCTCACGACGTACTCTTTTTTAAATTAATGAACCTCTAAAAAGTTTTGGGGCTTCTAATGATGTATTTCTCACAGATTGTGTTATTTAATTTTGTATTGTAATGTATTTCTCACAGTTGGTCTCAGTAACTAAGTTAGGGTACCAAGAAACGGGTTAGGTTTGGTTAGAACTGTGACCGAGCGCTACATATATGTTGGTCGCAGTTACTTGGCTTTTTAGTATTTTTAGGATATAAATAGTAGTTTCCTAAAAGAGTTAAATTAGAGTGTTAAATTATATTTTTAGGAAAAATGGGAATTATTTGAGGTTCGTTTAAATACAAATGCCTGTTGTAATAATCTATGATTACATAAAGGTTATATGTACACAAAAAAATGGTTATGGGTAAATCAATTCCGCTGTAATGAAAAGATTGGCATGAATGTTTCATAACATAAGGTTTTCCAAAACATTTCAAAGGCGCAAAGACCCCCTCGGTCGTAGCAAATTGCTACGCCGTAGCGGTCGTAGCTACGCGCGTAGCTTGGTGCATAGCAAAGTTTTGGCGTAGCGAGACGCTTACCCATATTCTTCATTTTGTGACTTCCGCGAGTAGGCTCATGAAAATGATCTAATATACAAGGTCCCATTAAAATAGATGGACAAATTTTAACACAGCGTTTCAGTACGTTAAACCAAAGATATCCAATAAAAAAAAAAACTGTGATTAAAATGATTTTATTTTGACCTAAAATAATAAATGGCATTGGGTAACTAGCATTTTTAGTATATTTTCGTTAGCTGATCTTTTTTTTCTTGTAAGTGTCTAATGCGTTTTTCTTTCTTTTTACAATTGTCCTTACTTTGGTGGTCTGAATGATTTCTAAAAGTTTGTCCATTCATTTTAATGGGACTTTATAATAATGATCCATGGTTGCCGCAAATGGTTAATAAATAAGTTGGTTAAAATTAAAAAAACAAGTATCTCTGCAACATACTTCTAGCTAGGGTGTACAATAATAAGAAAATAAATAAAAATAATATTCTAACAGAAAACTAAACTATGTACAATAACTAATAAGATGGGAATAATGTACACATAGATTTAGTAAATACATATACTTTCTTAGTATTATAAAATATTCATTAATTGAGCAATAACAATTCTGTAATAGTAAATTTCGTAGTTGCTTCGTAAACATAAACGTTTATATTATTATTTATATTATGAATGATTGCTTATAATAAATATGTGGAGCCAAGTAGAATGTGCTTTTGATATTAATATAAGTTTATTTAAATAATTTTTAAGTCTTAAACAACTTACGATCTTTCTCGTAAATTGCCTAGGAAGATACCAGAATTTATTGCAAAGTGATACATAATTTATTCATGAAATTTTTTACCCGCTTATTCTTGAACATCACACCAACGCTAAATAGGAAACCTCTAGGGCCATACAACTACGTTTAACTAGCAAAACTTCAGGATAGTTTTGAAAACTTAAATTGCCAAGTTACGTGGATTGAAGCTGAAGTTATTTTCAGCTTATGCTTAATACCTGCGGGGTTTATCAACTTAGTAAATTATGTGAAAATACTCGTCTCGCGTGCGTTGCCTATAGTGCGGTAACTCCGCTTAAACTCCGTTTCTGTTAAATATAAATTCATTTTAGTTTCAAGGATTTTGAGCGTTGTGTGAAGCTTTTTGATCATTAATATCTTCACAGTAAATACCTCAAATAAATAGTTTCATAAGTATAAAAAGAATAATATAATATACAAGCGCGCGCGCAGGCGACGTGACGGTGAGGGTGGGAGCGAGACAGAACACTGATTGAATCAATATTTACACACTGGATTTTTTCTTATTTCATTCATATTTAGTTACTGACTTGATGTCCGTACGTATATTTCGGGTGACCACTGAAAATCAGCGCTGTGCTGTGGGTCGCTCATAGCACAGAATTATGCTGAGTGGAAGCCTTCTTGTCACAGTCATGACGTGCAGCTGCCGAATATTTCTGTTGTTTATATTTTTGTTATTTGAATGCACGTGTCTCTGTGACAAATAAACCTATTTTTCTTTCTTTTCCTTTCTTTCTATTTATTCTACTCATTTGACTAAAAAACTAGATTATAAAATGCCAAAACATATTAACAATTAATAAGTAAATAGCTTCCAAATTTAACGTTTTTAAACTCGTCCTTTTGGCTTCAGTAAAAAAAACATATATCGTTCGTCTTTAACATAAAAGCAGAAAAGGCTATTGACCCTACTTCCCTCTTATATTATAAACGCGAAAGTTTGTGAGGATCGATGGATATATGGATGTTTGTTACTTTTTCACGTAAAAACTACTGAACGGATTAAGATGAGTATATAACCTGGATTAACACATAGGATACTTTTTATCCCGGTATTCCTACGGAATCGAGACTTATTCGGGTGAACCTGCGGGGCTCTGCTAGTTTTTCATAAAAATGTACGGACTCATTTTTCGTAAAAGTATAATAATTTAGTACAAAAGTAATCATTTTTTTATACCGTTCTCGTCTGAAGCCATTACAAAAAATATAACCTAAGTCCTAATACTTCAATATCCATACTCAATAAGCAAGGTCGCGCAGAAAATAAATTACAAGATTACTCAACGCGGTAACATCTGTAAATCTAATTGAAACCTCTTAACCGTGCTGAAAAGGTTCCCGAATTACGTGGAATACCAGTCAAAGGCGCCATTATTGAATCGGCCGGAAAGTGCGTATTTCTTTACCATTTTATCGGTAACACACGCAAATTCCATTTTCTGGTACATTACACAGGTCAATCTGGAACCCCGATTCTAGTATTGGTCGAGAATGTTAAGAAATTTTCGTTTCTTTAAGAAAGTGGTTTGTAAATGGATTTCTTTGGAAGTCTTTGTTAAATACCTGGGGGATAGTTTATTTACCGAAAAAACAAGGTTACGAGTGGTATACTGGTAGGATGGAATTTTGAACTGGTGAAATGTGGGTGTACTATAGATACACCTCTGCCTAGCCCTTCAGCGAATACAGGCGTGATGTTATGTGTGTTTATTTTATTTCATTTATTTATCAGGAACACCAATTACAATTAATATTCTAAACACTTTACATTTTATTATACATTTATGATCTTTGTTCTGTCTAAGATGTCATGTTATACGTGTAAACAACTCGTGCATATGATAGAAAAACACAAAAATATTAAAAATCAACAGCATAACATAATAAAAAACACACAATCACGCTTAAATTAACATTAAAAAGAAACCTGTTTTTTTTTCACATTACCTTACAGCTTCAAGGCACGCAAGTATAATATATTTTTGTGACCCAGAAATTCATTTCTGCACCAAACAAAGACTGTTTTTAAATATTTTTAAATTTTGCCGTATAGTTTGAGGCAGTGGTTTAGCAAGTGGCCTTTGCACTACGGATCACTTCCAACACAGAACCAAATATTCGGATGGCCTATATTTTATAGATCCTAGATCCATTTTTGTGAATGTATGATTTCTGAATTTTCACAGTAGAGAAGAAATTCTAGCATCAGGTTTATGAAAAAAGAACTCAAAAATTTTCAATAATTCGGTCTTCTTCAAAGTTAACATATTTTTAAGTCTACTAACGTTTTTTGAAGTATACTAAAGTTTTTTATCTTGAAAAAAAAAAACAACAAAATAAAATTGGTGCTTTGCATACCGTATTCCTTTGTAATTTTTGTTATAAATGTAGGTATATTTTTTAGATCTACAAACACTAACAAACTGCGAGTTCCTAAAGTTTAGTCTAGACAAAAGAGTAATCGAATCAAATCGCTCAGTCTGGGAAATCTATTGAGACGTCACACCCCTATTTCTCAGAAAATAATGCATAGAACCTTTATAGGTCCAGATTATTCGATAATGTTATATTGAAATTGTTACAAACAAATATATATAAAGCATAATCAGCCTATATCGTCCCCACTGCTGGGACAGAGACCTCCTCTCCGTGAGAGGGAGTGGACCGTAATCCACTATAATTGCATAGCACATGTGTGAGTACTATGTACCGACTATAAAGCTACCATTTACGTACTGGGTATGTCTTTCATTGACTTGAATGTGCCCTGGCGGCTGAGAGTATGTCATGCTCATTCTAATGTCTCGCTGGCGGTGGCGCGTGTGTTGGATCATTTAGCTCCCTTCATGCGTCATGTTCGTGAACGGGCGCCGTCAGTAGGGACTGGTCATCTCTTAGCTGCCACGGCGATTTGAATTTAATTTCATGTTTGAATTCGTTTACATTTTTATTTCTAACGGACGCTTTTAATGTTTTGCATCGTTCTCACATGTATAACTTCAACTTGAATGATGTAACCAATATTATGTAACCACGTTTTTTTTTTAATTTATAAGTGTGTCCGTGGAGTTTCTTGCCCGTTCTTCTCCATAGGTACCTACTACGCTTTGGAATGGGCGACTAGCTTCATATTTCTGACTGACCGACCCCTTGACTATTCAAAAGTGCCTGTAATTGGTTTATTTGAAATAAATGCTTTGAGTTTGAGTTTGAGTTTGACCACGCGGGCCCAGTGCGGGTTGGTAGATGTCACATGTCTTCGAATTTTTAGTTCTAGGACATTCCGGTTTCTTCACGATGTTTTCCTTCACCGTTTTAAGATAAACAATTATACGTAATTCAATTTATCTAGTTAGTATCGAAATATTGTTAGTTTAAATATTTTGAGGACACCGTAAATCACTACCCAATATTATGAAAAAAAACCCGCCGCGTCTGTTTGTCTGAACGCGATAAACTCAAAAACTAGCTGACGGATTTTCATACAATTTTCACCAATGGACGGAATGATTCATAAGGAAGGCTTAAGTGTATAATTCATCAAAGTTTTATGTACGATGTTTTATTAAGCGCTAAAAACCGTGCGAAGTAAGGGCGGGTCGCTTTAGTCCTTACTTATATTATAAATAGTACTGGAGACGGAGTTTTGCTTAGATGAAAATAGATAAACATATCGTCCAGGTATACCAACGTTGTATCACATTCCCGAGGCTGTGAAAATAGAGAAAATGAAGTTTCCCTTATGAGACTTAGGTAGATCGATTTTTCGCTCCCGTAAACCCCTATATTGCAACTTTCATTGAAAGCGTTAGAGCCGTTCTCAAGAACGTGATTATAATATATATATATATACATATTAATAGTCATTAATATATATATTATAATAACTTAAGTTTTTAGTTTCTTTAACGCTAGATTGTAATACAGGCATTTTACGCCTAACTCTGACACCAGCTCCTCACATTGTTAAAAAAACAAATAATATGTTAAATCTAGAATAAGCTTGTCATTGTGAGGAGAAATAAATAAATAAATAAATACAAATATTGCTCATTTGTTAGTATAGATAGATGATTACGAATATATTATATTTATTATATTATATAAAGGGTTTTTCAACAAGAACTTTGTTTTCTAAAACAAAATAAAACAAAGAATTTGGAGGAAAATGAATATTTTTTTTATTGTATTACAAAGAGAAAAGTTTGGCAATTATGAATGAAAAATGATATCTGGCAAATGTCCACCACGACCACGCTGACAGATGTTGATTCTTTCATCAAAATTTTTAATCACTTTTTGGCAATATGGAGGGTCTATTTCGTCAATGACATCACGGATTTTGAGTTTTAAAGCTGCAATCGATTCGATTGGCTCCGTATAGACTCTATCCTTAACATAGCCCCACAAAAAATAATCCAGTGGTGTTAAATCACACGATCTGGCTGGCCACTTAACAGCTGAATTTCGCGAAATTATGCGATCGGGAAATTTGGTTTGCAATAAATTGATCGTTTCATTGGCTGTGTGACACGTGGCACCGTCCTGTTGAAACCACTTTTCAGTGATATCCATGTCATCAATAATAGGCCAAATTTTTGGTCTCAGAAGGACGATTATGTTGTCCGAAAATATCACGAATTTTACGAAATGTAACTTTAACAGAACGACCATTTTCATAGTGGATTTGAATTATTTTAATGCGAATTTCGAGCGAAATTGAATTCATTGTAACAATTGCCAAAGCACCTACTACGAATACCGCCAAAAACTACAGGTCAAAACTATCACGTTCTTGGTGTTGCCCCAATTGAAAAACAAAGTTCTTGTTGAAATACCCTTTATTATAAATACGAATGTCAGTTTGTTTCTTACGCTTTCACGGCTTCTTTAAGATCAAAATTGATTGTACCTAAGTGATCATCATCTGCCTAGCCTTTTCCCAACTATGTTGGGGTCGGCTTTCAGTCTTACCAAATGCAGCCGAAGACCAGTATTTTACATGGAGCGACTACCTATCTGACCTCCACAACCCAGTAACTGGGTAACACGATACCCCTTGGTAAGACTGGTGGTCAGACTTTCGGACTGTACCTCAGTGATGTGTCTTAAAAACATTAATTTAAACACAAACCTTTTAACTTTACCCTACAAAACAAAACTAAATCGGTTAGGGAACCTCCATTATTTACATTCTGTAACCTCATAACATGAAATGTTTTACCGCAGAACGACCGAAGCGACGTTATGTGGCAGGACCGTGTTTCAATTTAGGAAGTTATAATTGGCCGCGAATTTGTCTCTATGCAATTGACATGGAGATCCATCTACTGCTGAATTAAAACTGGCAAGGTGTATTTAGAAACTACGATCTTCATTTGTTTTCCTGATTACTAGTTTAGTTTCCTGACTCGTTGGCCCGGAGTCTGCGGAGGGGACACTCTGAATTACATGGGACTTATGGGTATACTATTGAGTGAATACACCTCTGCCTTAGCTTTCGAGGATTACAGACTTGATTTTAGTTTCCGAAGACAAAGGAAGATTATCAATAGATTGTAAAAAGTATTGCCTTTTTTTGGCATAAGCTGTACAGATTTATAGCGGTATGAGAAATAGGGTGGAAAGTTCCCTATCCTCTAATGAAAAGGAAGGATTCTCCGACCAGACTGGTGTTGTGTCTGTAGGCTACTGCCCAACGGTTGATGTCGGGTGTCTGTACATAATTATGTTATATTGCGCGGATAACCTTGCTTGCGCGTTGCAGGACTCATGTGACGTCAGGTGAAATTACATGTAGATGCCGCCACAAATGTAATACGACCGTTACCTACTTAATTTTATAAATCTCTATGAATTCATTTTGTTTGGAACCTACAAAAAAAAAACGATTTTTCACAGCATCCATTTTATATCAGAGATATTACTCAAAAACCTTTTTTCCTTTTTTTTTCAAACATTGTGATTGAAAATGAACTGAAACATTGATAGCGTATCGCCTCGTTGGTAGGCCACCTAATTTATTTAATGGTATGTTACAACACACATTGACATGACACGTTGTATTTTTTTTTGTGTTCTTTGTTGCCGTATATACACTATCTAAATAAAAGTATGTGTATTCTAAAGTCAAAAAAAGAAACAGACTTTCGGCTATTTTGAGGTAAAAAGGTTTGTCTTCATCCTATGGCCTACTTCTAAGCATTGACATGGCTGAGGTCATGCACCCTATCAGAAAGATATTCGGGATTTTTAGAATGTAACATAATATAGCATAACATCACGCCTTGTTCTCCCGAAGGGTTAGGCAGAGGTGTACCTATGGACATAGTAGTAGTGTGCCTATAGGTATTTTGAGAATATTGTTTGTGGAAATGCGAAACGAGATATTCGATTTGCAAAACTAACTATCCATACCTAGATAAGTTGTGGCTGAAACTACGTTGTTCAAACTTAGATCATTAAGTATGAGATCAAATAACCTGCCACGCGTAAGACAAACATCAAAGGTGTTGATATTACATGAACTATTTACACCTTTAGTACCTAGGAGAAGCAGTGTCCCAGTGGTAATGGCCGACGAGTGGTAGGACGTGGGCAGGTACTTTGTGTAATTTATTTCATCACTACTGCTCTCAAAACGCTGAAGGGAAACAACGTGCGGAAATCGGCATGTCTTAAAACTAAAAATTCGAAGACATGTGATATCGACCAATCCGCACTGGGCCCGCGTGGTGGATTACAACACACTCCCTCTCGAAAAGGGGAGGCCTGTTTGCCCGCAGTGGGTATTATAGGCTGATTATGAATGTTATGCAAGTTTCTAGGTATCTATATATATATTGGTTAGTTTCTTTTGAGAAATAAAACATCCGTAATATCTTTTCTCGTCCTATTTCGTATTACGTATCGAACCACGAGTAAATGGCTAGGATGCAATCACTGCCACTTTGGTGTCGGCAATATAATAGCTCATACTGAAGTAAACAGGTTAGTTAGTCAGCTAAAATGGTAGCGATGCTGCCCAGAGATATACCTACCTATGTATTGCATTTTTCACAAAAACCGTGCGCTGTTGGATTTTCGACTTTCGGCGCTGAGCCCCGAGCGTTGAAAATCCAACAGCTAGTTTTTGTTTAGGTATTCGTTTAGTTGTCACCTAGTGTAAATAAAAACTGGTAGAATTGACAGCCCAGAGAAGCCGACTGAATGAATTTTCTTCATTGCAATAATGAAAGGACTGTACACAGACGTAGAACTCTGACCTCTGCCTAATTCATACTGTCTGCCTCAATGTCCTAATGATTTCACCAGGTAACTGCCACTTCAATTTAGTTTTCCTCCAAGCAGTACAAAAGAATCCAGTTCTTTTCCCAATAATTCTTGGCCTTAATTCTCTTAGCATTGGTCAATAACTTGGCACAGATCCATCAGTCTACAAGCCTCATATCAGGCTTAAGATGGATGACCATTGCCAATGTGGTGCTTAGACGTCGAAACTACTCTGTGTCGAGACGTTTTGTCTGTGAAGGATAAAATAGTCTGGCGTGAGTTCTTTTGTGGCATCTGTCGTGCTGTAAAACAACAAACAATAATAATTATAATGGGTGTAAAAAGACGTTTAACGAAGCAGAGAGTCTATTCTACCCGTCATTGCAATTTTTTTTTTCGTACTTGGCCAACCCCCCTGGTTACAGACATATTGAAGGTCAAATTTCCAACTTTTTATCACGAAAACAAGTTACAACATAGAACTGCTCTTCTGGGCAAAAGTTTTTTTGTAATGGCATCTAAAATTTACAATAAAATACCTGTGTACATTTTAAGCACCAAGGGACTCCCACTATTCAAATTTAAATTGCGTAATATTTTACTTGACAAATACACGATCCAAGATTTTCTTAATAATTAGTAGTATGGTAGCAGATTGTAGTAGGTAGGTACACCTAATTGTTATTTTGTAAGATTTGCTTTATAAGTGATACCTAAGATTTGATTTTTATGTTAAAGTTTTAACATTTAAAAGTTTAAATACCCCACGACCCTGTACCGTTGCATCCTTATGCACAATGTTTCCGTGCGTTATATGCGCGCTGGTACCGTAAACAGCGATTTTTCAAACGAAAAATATTTGTTATATTTTCCAGCAATTATTTTTTACAGTGTTACAGAATATGTAGATGACGGCTTTGTCATAATGGGTCTTTTTACATCCTATATTTCCCGTAAGGTGGATATCACCGTTTCCGACTGAAACCTTAGAATTTCTTTGAAATATAACCTCACCGTATTCCCTTAAGAGGTACCTACAGTACACTTACATTTCGTTGTTAAGATTCCCATGTAATAAGACCTCTTTGTGGAACATTTTACTAACAGAAAAAGAATGTGCCTCATGTATGTATTATTGGGTAAAAGTGGAAAGTGGGACACAGTTGTGTTTAATACTTATAAGTTAAATGTAAAGCATAGAAATAGGGGTATAATAACGTGATTAATTGAATAAACTGCACGTTTTAGATATTCACAAAGGAATGTCTACCATTCATCGAAATCATTTTCAATGACAATCGTACTACATATTTGTGTAAAATTCATTTCATTTCTAGATTACTGACAATCGTACTATGAGTCCTAACTAATATTATAAATGTGAAAGTGAGTTTGTTTGTTCGTTTGGGAGCGGGAGGACGTGTCAGACTCTTACTGACTAAAACCCACCCGTGTTCCTTCAGTTGCCTGTACATTGCCAGGGGCCATGGTATTCCTTTCGGACTTTCCCGCAACCCCGGCAGTGTTACGCTTTCATGCTAAAACGGTGGAACAGATTTGGATGAAATTTGGCTCATGGGTAGACCATGACCTGGATTAGGACATGACTTACGAAACCGCGGGCCGCAGCTAATAATTGATAAATTTATAATTAAATTCCATTATATATTAGATAAAAACCTTCAGTGCGTTGTATTAAATTCCCTTTTATGAAAAATATTGTCATTCGCCCCGCTTTGCTCATGATCCGCTTAACACGGAACTTTTTACGTTCTCTTTTCCACACTTCTTTGAAGTCCATATTAAAAATGAATTTTATATGGGCTTGGGATTATCCGATGGGAGAAAAGAATTCCGTGTTACATGGTACAGTGGCAAATGAACGCTTCGAAAATTCGGTGTCATTTCAGGTTGCTACTGGAGTGTCAGATTTAATTTCGAATTTCCATTGTGGTACTTAATTGAAAGATTACAGTTTGAGATTCCAGTGATCGATATTTTTAGTGTACTATTTGGTTGACAAGTTTGAGAAAATACTTTGTAAAAAATCAACTCATAATTATCGAGAAGGTCCAGTTCATACCACATTCACACTCACAATTCAATTTAAAAAGCAAAACTTAATCCCTCAGTGTGTCGGTTTAATTACAAGTTTAATACACGTGCTGCTTGTGGGGCTCATTATACGCAAAGATCATTCAGCGCACTACGCTTCCAAAATTACAATACATACATTCAGGGCGTCGTTGGGCCTGCTGCACTTCAGGCATGTTGGCTTCTACGCCTTGTTCCGCAAGCAATGCGCCACGGCGCTCGGCACGTCGCACGACAGCACCAACAACATTCTGGCTGTTTTAGCGTATAGGCTGGATACGCATACCAGTCAGGCGGATCCGGTAATCCGTCGGATCCGGTATCATTTGACTACCTACCGAGTGAGACCGATTGATTATTTAAAGTTGATCTTGCTGTAATTTTTACTGTACTTATATTTATGGATTTTAAATAACATAACATCACGCCTGTATTCCGCGATTGTTTGGGCAGAGGTGTACCAATAGTACACCCACATTTCGCCAGCTCCATTCCAGATGGAACACTTTGCCCGACCCGGGAATCGGTCCGAAAACCTCATGCTCGGCAGTAGCGCTTGTGGCCCGAGGGAGTCAATAAAATGAGAGATTGAGAGAATTTAGATTTTATTTAAATAGTCCTTTAGATAAAATTTTATAGAAAGCTTGTTTTTTTAAATCAAATCAAATCATTTATTCGTAAATGTAGGTTTAAATACATGTTATAGTAAGATGGTCAGTTCGCTACATTTTACTCGAGAGCATACAAATAATAATAAAGTTGGTTTGTGTGACTGAAAAAGTCGTAAGGTAATTTTCACTCCGGAAAATGAAAGCAGTACTTTACTGGCATGGCCGCACAGGTAGGCATTATCTTAAATCTAAATTCGAAGTAGGTGGGCCGAAAATCAACGTGAGTTATTTATTCTCCAATATACAGCCATGTTATCAGCATCACAAAATAATATATCACTGTCTCACACCCACGAGACGTGTTACCCGATTGCTTCCTCATTACAGAGTAATGAGTTTTCACAGTACCATCTTGCAGTGTTACAAGAGATATTTAATATTAATAATGAAATGTACTCTGTAGTCTGTGGACACAGTTCGGTAATTGCCCGGAATCGAGTACAGAAAATCCCAAATGACTTGAAATGGAATTACAAATACTAGGCCGGGATCACATTATTGCGATGATAGACTTAATTCTCAACTTAGTACTATTAAGAGGAGGCTCCCTAAATTGTATGTTAATTTGCATTAATATCCTGAAAAAGTTACGCATACAATCAAAATTGAACTTTAGTATAATGATTTATTGGAACTTTTTCTTTCCATGTATAAGACAGTTACGTAATTGGAACATGTTGGCTCGATTAATTTTTTATTCGAAAATCATGTATTTTATTAAAGATTATTTGAAACAAAAACAAGATTACTCGGCTTTTATGTCTAAAATAATTATTGACAGTAAGAAAGTATAGTTTATTATCCAGATATAAGATATTTTTTCTCTAGATCAATTATTACTTTAGTTATAGACGAAATAAGAATTGAGACTTACGACATTTAGTTCTGTGCTCGAACACGACCAAAGAGCGCACGCGATATTCAACTTTATTACTGATGTGTTAGCGTTTAGCACATAGTGGAATGGTGGGCTGCGTGGGGGCGGAGTTTGCGTGGAAATTGCCTTTGGAGTGCCTGGTCTTAATTAAACATTATGTATAAATTAAATAACATTATTTTTAGGATGAAAGGAAAACATGTGAATTTGATTATGGATGACTCAATTTGGTATTAGATGTGACAGTTGATATTTTGCTAGGCATGTGCGACGTTAATGAACATTTAACGGTTCAAAGGTTGGTTCTTAGATGGTTTTTATTTAATAAAAATATTACCAGTCCCGTTACGTCATTTGCCGGTATCTACCAATTTCCCGTCTTGCTCACCCATGTTTATTATTAAAGCTTCGCAGACAGGCGCGACGCGACTCTATTAGGACAATTTCTATTCTCCCAGAACCGCGTCGCAGTGTCGCGTCGCACCTGTCTGCAAGAGCCTTTATGAAAACTCCGACAGCCAAATAATTGTTAATTTCGTGTTTTGTTATTTCCTTGCGTCATGTGAACCGCAAATAAACGTATTTTCTTTCTTTCTTTCTTTTTTCTTTTAGCCGTAAATGAACAATATTATATAAACAAAACATGTTTTTGTATGTTGCAGTGATGACAGTGTCTTAATTATTACCTAAAACCTAGGCCTTCGCGGCTTCGGATTGAATATTCTTCGTTATGTACCATCGCGGTCACGCGTATTTAACCACTTTGAAAACAAAATCCCGTGCACACGACCCTTTTTTTTCGTAGGTAAGCGTTACATTATCGTCCGAGCGCTGCAAGCAGGTATAGTCCTTACCGTACACCTTATAAGTTAAACATATAAATTTAAACGACAACAATTTTTTTTTGTGAATTTATGGGATGCATCTTCAATGTAGGATGTTAGCTCTGTTCTTTTACCGCTAGACAAGCTTTTCTTAAACTGCTACACAACACATCAAGCGTGGGCCTTTTTTTCTAAGAGAAAAAACCAATCACAGTTCAGTTCAAGTGGCAAATCGAAACCGAATCGGAACTGGGACTCTGGAAGAGTTAGTGATCCGAAGCAGTGGCTAGCAATAAATAAATGGATAGCTTTTGCTTAATTTAACTTTAGAGAGTAATGTTTCGTGTGAACTAATGTATTTATACTATACTTTAGTAGTTACTAGAGTAAAGTGTCGTGATGAATGGCGCTGATAACCACTTTACCACGATGCGGAGGAATTTTTCGACGCCATATTTTAGTTTGGTAAGAGTTTTAGTCAGGTTAGGTTATGATATTATTATTTTATGTTTCAGCAAAATAAAAATAATCATATGTTTTAGCATTTTAAGTAGGTTTTTCTGACGTAATTTTGTATTAAAAATATTATATTTTGCTCAATCATAGAGATTGAAGGTAGGATAGAGAGTCTATCAGAAGAAGCCTCTCTATTATCTAGCGTCAATCTACTTAGCCTTTTCCCAACTATGTTGAGGTTGGCTTCCAGTCTAATCGGATGCAGCTGAATACCAGTATTTATCTGACCTCCACAACCCAGTAACTGGGTAATACGATACCCCTTGGTAAGACTGGTTGTCAGACTTTCGGGCTTCTGACGACCCATAACGACTGTTAAAGATCCACGAATGACAGCCGGGACCAACGGCTTAACGTGCTTTCCGAGGCACGGAGGAGTCTCGGTGTGTAAATATGGTCACCCATCCACAGACCAACCCTGGCAAATGGATCGACTCGTGCGGCAGTTATTACTTAGCCACGAGCCTACTCCTTATCTAGCGTATTATAGCCAAATTAAATAATTGCAAAGTTTGACAAGTTATACTTTTACCGACATATACAACCTTTGATTACCAACTGTCATATTATAGTTTGATACATCTAAGATCTATTTTATCTAAATACTAAGTAATACTAACGAAAATAAACCGTAGTTAATTCCAAGTCTTTTCATCACAATACTTACAATACCACAATTTGCAAATCAGTATTCATATTCTTCTAAAATAATTTACTTTTAGCAAATAATGCGACCGTCATCTGGGACATATAACACGAGACATATAACTAGACTGAGTGGTATGTGAACAGTTGGCTAAAGCAAGTAGGTAGATAGATTTCGATTTTGTTCGCTTTGTCCCGTAAGTAATCAATCAATCAATTTATCTTTATTGCAATCCATAATGTCTTTATTTATGTTATTACTCATTTACTTATTCTCTGAATATAATATGTGTAGGTTAATCTATTTATTAATTTTTGCATTAAATTATATATTATTATTGATTATTTAATTATTAGCTTGAATATATAAATGTCTTTGTGCTCTATGTTCAACAATCAAGCTTCAAAATGATGCACAACAAATAAAATAATGCAGTCAGGTCAGGACTAGTCCGCGCGCGACTGGTAGTCACCGCCTGAGGTATGTGAGCGGTGAAACGGGGAAGGAGACAAGGGTCTAGCTAACTCAGTCTGCCAATTTTGTCAAAGGCCCCTTTCCCCACCTCATGGCTCATATACCTCAATCAGTGACTAACAGTCGCGTGCGGACTACAAAACATTTTTTAAATCTTTTATTGATAACAACAATACATTTTTTTTTCTATTTTTGTTTACGTTTTCCGAAAAAAACATGCCCGGAATACAAATATTTTTTTAAATAAGTAAGTGATTCCCGTGATCCACTAAAAGCAAAAAGGCGAATGGCAAACGCTCGAATAAATAAATGGGCTTACAATTTTCGTACACATTGCTCATTTAAATTAGAGTTTATCCACCGGGGTTGATGAGAAAATCAATTTAATTATGTCTGTTAAAGCTGAACGGTCGTTAAAATAGGTAAAAAAATATACTAGACGGTAGGTCCGTCGAAGACATCTATCGAGACCTCTACCTAAATATCTATTAAGTCTTAAAAGAATAGCTTTAAATTATTATAAACATATTTTGCCAAATGTAAGGAGCAAGATAGGAGGGGATCGTGGCAAAATGATAACAGACGCACGGATCGATCGAAGGTTAATCTACGCTTCCTGAGGTCGGGCCGTGGATGGGTGACCATCCATTACATAATATAGAGACCCCTCCGTATCTCGGAAAGCACGTTAAACCGTTGTTACAGGCTGTCATTTGTAGATCTTTGTTACTCAGTGACTGGGTTGTGGAGGTCAGATAGGCAGTTGCGCCAAACAGGAATACAGGTATTCAGTTGAGTAAGACTGGAAGTTGACGCCAACATAGTTGGGAAAAGGCTAGGCAGATCGATTTATGGAATAAGATAAATAGGCGTTAACATTTTGTTAGCATCCTATTGAATTTTTTTTCCAACGCCTTAATAAGAGCGGCTTTATCATAATATCTTAATGATATTGCGTGATGAAGAACGGGCTCAAAAAATGATCGATTTGTGCGTAAACAATAATTTGATTGATGACGTACCAGTATTCTTCCTCCGCGCAATTGACTGAAATTAAATGGCGTTCGTTGCTCAAACGACAGAGCCATTGACACAAGTACACAACAAAGTAGATTGATTGAACATCATTCTTTAGGCCTATATAATAATTATGTAGTTCCTAGTTTCTGTTCTTCTCGTCGATGTTGGTCCAGCGTTGTGAAAACCTTCCGCAAACACCACGTATACTTCTTAAACGTGTCATGTCATACTTCTTAAACGTCGTGTTTTTTTAGTTTTTAAGGCGGTTCATCCATTTTGCAGAAAGAAACAGAGAGGTGCGAGCTAGTTAACTATTAACTAAGTAACTTCGGACCCGCCCCTGTTTCGCATGTTTTTTACGATTTGACAAAACATCGAGTTTCTTTTTTACCCGACTACGGCGAAGTAAAGAGGGTTATGATTTTGACCGGTATGTGTACCTATGTATGTTCATCTGTACATAACTTCTAAACTGCTCATCAGAATTTTACAAATGAGTTATCGTTGGAAGCGTCTTGATCGTCCGCTGGTTATCCATCTCATATTCATATATATGAATTTGAATATGGCGCCCTCTAGGGGACACAAAGTTAAGAACTAAAAAAAAAGAAGGTTTTAATGATGCCATGTCTGATATCAAATGAAAGGGCTTAATTAGCACATTCCAAATATATATAAATATATATATTATAACCCCAAAATAATGTACAAAAAATAAAGTTATAAAACTAAAACCCAACTACGACAAAAAAGACGTCTAAAAAGGTATAAATAACACATCACAGACAGACAAATTAAAAATTCGGAGTCACACGTGTTAGTGCATAAATTGAACAGATTAAGATCCAGATTTTTAATTTGTCTGCCTGTGATGTCTTGGTTACACCTTTTTAGATTATTTTTTTGTCGTAGTTTTATAACTTTATTTTTTAAATCATAATGTCAGTTTAATATGAATGTGTTATACACATTAGGGAATGAATTCCCTAAATGATGGTAAAAACCGAATCAAAACCCGTTGTGTAGTTTAGAAGAACAACGAGGCCATACCGACAGACACCGAAAGTGACTTTAATCTATATGCATAGTTGTACATAGAATTCCACTATATTCACTTCATTCTCGGTTCAGTGCACAGAAATACTTCCCTAGATACTCTACAAGGCCCACTCAAATGTACAGGCAGCTTAAACGTCTCAAGGCCATAAAGGAAATTGCCGTTCTTGAGGGCTGGTGTCCGCAGAAGGTACCTACCTACCTTAGTTATCTTAAGACCGAGGACTACTAACTTACCTTATGTGTCATACGAGAACAATAAATGCATAGGTTTCTATTCTCTCAATTGCAAACAATATGTCTACAATAAAAACCAATTAAAACAAAACGTCACCTCTAACAAAACCGAACAATATTAATTTCCATAAACCTTTTCATATCTGAAACCTCTCTTGGGTATGTAAAGACTTCTAAAAAACAAAGGTGAAATATTCACAATAACAATTCCATCTTAGAATATAAAAATAAGTCCGAAGAAATATTTCCACTGGCCAGTATCAAAATTCAATTTGAATGTTCTTATTTCATGTTGGCCGTTCCGTAAACCCGCATCTGTCCCAAAGGTGGGTGGGTGAACTATGGAACTTTCTGGGTGAGTGTGTACGTCTGTATGATGGAGAATGTTGCTAAAAGTTTGTAGTATTTTTGGGATGTCGGGATGTGACCCTAAGATAATGTAGGATACATACAGAAAGGATTTATTTCACTTGGAATATTAAAGTACGGATTCTATTTGGTTGTCACCAACATTAGTTCAGAGGTCCTGAGCAAAAACGCGCGAAGTAAACGTAATCCAAATTCGAACGGTTTTTGAATCGAACATACAAATAATGCCATTTAATAGGATCATCCATAAAAAAAATATTATTATGTGCGGAACGATTATTTTCAAATTTAAAATCATTTGAATTTATATGACGAACACTGTTCCTTTTGTAAATAACAACCCTCAATTTGTGAACGCCAAATATTTGACTAATACCGTCAAATTATTACATTTACTTTAGCCTAATCAGCATATACGAAAGCGAAGATAGAAAATAGATGACAAGAAAAACTGAAATCTCGTTACGATCCCCCGTGATCTATTTGCAGGCAGTTCATCCGATGGAAGGTAATCGACCTAATTTTTCGTTCCTAAATCACACAAAGGGATCACTATTATTTATGACTGTGAATGACAGGTTCGTTATGATCGATTTTTAATCCTAGGATTAAAATTTTTGTTATTACCTACAGAAAAAGGTGATCATTGTTTGTCTCCTGCAGTTTCTAGGGTACTCTGTAAAGATTTCTAAAGATAGATAAGAGATTCTTTAAACTCTAACGTTAATGATCTACAAAATCTCTGGTTTTCCTTCGCTGAAATCGCTAACATTTCATCCCTAAAGATCCCTAACCTTCTAAATTCAAAACGTTACTGGCTGGTTTACCCCAGCTTTGCCTCTCCAGCACAATAAAAAACAACAGCCAGTAACAACTCCATGGATTAGAAATGTCGCATTACCAAAGCCTAAAGAACACGGATGTCGAATCTTTATTATTTCCCAAAAACACTTTCTGATGCCAAAATAGATTAGGACGCCTTTTCCAGATAGAGATCGGGTTGTTTTCCGAAGAGAAAATTTAAATAATGACGTGATTTTACTTGAAGAACGGAAAAGTTACATTAAAATTATGCAGATTGAAGTATATTTCTTTCTGTAACGACCTATTAATGTGTCGGTTTAAGTTCTGGATTCTTTGGAAGGTACGAAATAGGATTACCGTAGGTTTTATGGCAGACTGCTTTCCCTGTAAATTACTTACCGCGAGGATGTTGCTTGTGGATTTTATGTACCGTTTTGTTAACAAGGTTTTAGCTTTATTGAAAAAATCTGGTTTTAGAGCTTCACATACCGATATTTATACCTTCAAGTGTATTGAAATGAATTTGTGAAAATGTGACGACTTTTAGTTTAATCTGGAGCAGGTTTTAAGTTTTTTGATGCAGTTGCAATCCTCGAGCATTTTAACGTAAAGCCAACCATACCACAAGCATTTTGCTTAATTGAAGTGGTTACAGTACCAATACTTAGAGTCAAGCTTCAAGAAACTTTTGGCTCCAGAATAACATTGAAACCCGGGTTTTGTTAGTAAACATTTGTTAATGGTTACAGAAATTGTATCGAAAAAACAATATGGCAGCTTTAGTTCTGATTTTGGCCACGCGCTCAAAAAGTCCTTGTACTGTAATACTAGAGGTACCTAAATGTAAGCCAGTCCAGAAAGTTATCTTAAGGGGACAGCAGCCAGTTTTATAATACCTAAAAGTATATGACTCACTGTAGTAAATGAAATCAGAAAAATATATGATATTCTTCAGGATATATGCTAGTTAGATAGTGTGTCGAAAACAATATACAAGTAATTTGATACTTACAATAGAAAATAATCACGATCATACCTCTAAAAACTTCTTTTAACGATTAAAATCCATATTATACATGCAATCATTCTGATTTTTTGTCAGGTTATTCTACAAGCAACATATTAATATATAATAATGTTTTAATTTTTAGTCCAATCAATAGATTTTGCAATAAATTACCAGCGTTGTGTCATCGCGCTTCTCTTTCATTTCTATGCAGTCTGACAGTGGCCCCGCTTTAGCAGTAGCCTCTTAAAAAAATATACCGTAAATACTAAACTATCAGTATCAACCTCCTTTGACCTACTATGATAGTCAGAACACGCAGTTTCGGGTCCGGCAGTAAACATCACACGCCCGTTTTATTTGCTGTCATTTCGATGACATAGGTAACTCGTACTGAATGTTAAACGCGATGCTTTTTAGAGGTGTCTCCTTTACTATTAAAAAACTAATATATTTTCAAAGAATATAATGTTGGATTTTAGCATCGGTAGTTTTCATTACCTTCGAGGTATTCCGGCGTATTATCATCTGGTGTTATTAAGTGCATGCTTAATTTTAAGAACGTAAATATCTAGTTGGTGACTTAGGGATCAGTAACCAAGAGATATCATTCACATTAAATGTATAAAAGACGACGCCGGTAAGGTTCTGTGCAAAGATAACGAAATAAAAGAACGATGGAAGATTTATTTTGAAAAGCTAATGAACGAAGAGAATAAATGGAATGGTGTACCTACTCAAAGAGGTACAAGTAAATATGGGTTTAGTGAGGGAAATTAGCAGTGAGAAATGCAGTTCAAAGTTTGAAAAATGGAAAGGCCATGGGCCCAGATTATATACCAGTAGAAGTATGCAAGTGTTTAAAATAAAATGGATGTATGTGGCTGACTTTATTCTTTAATAAGTGGTTGCATAAAGAGGGGATGTTTCTTATGTCAAACTGTTAATAGTTTCTGACATAATTATGAAGGGCTTGATCAGAAGTCAATGATTTCTCGCTGTGCAAAATATATAAAATATCTCTGCTTTTTCTAATGCCAGCAGTGGCCCATTCCTGCAATGCAAATCCAAAGCTTTCATTTGAAATGTAAAATGAGGAACGAGGCACATGCATAAAAATGCTTGTGGTATGGTTCCAGGTGTTAGGCAACATGGACATAGTGCGTAGGCTATAGATACATATTTGAGTTAGTGTAGTGTGTAAGTAGTGTAGGTATGAATAGTAATAAATAGTAATAATGCTGTGCTAACCAATACATCACACGAAGAAAGTGTGAAAATTGTGTATTCAAAACTCGTTTTTATTATTAAAGGAGAAAAACAAGGAATTACACACGGCAACCTTTTGTGCCTGTGGCATAATAATACAATCTTTATATAAGCTATATATAAGCTTGTATATCAACTATGTAATCCTGCAGGTATTCTTTTTTTATTCATTTTAATTAAGGCCAATCCCTGTTTACCGTTAAATGACGAAAACAATGATATTATAGCATGAGTAAAGCAGCCATATTATTAAATCTGTAAAGAGTAATGGTTCATTATTTTTATTATTTTATGAAAAAATATCCATGACCTGTTATTTGTTGTTCAAAAAGTCTTAAAGTCTGAATATAGAAATATCTTCAGCGGTTATGGTTTTGTATATTATCTTAAACAGTATGAAAGGCACTGATTTATAACTAAAAAAGTTTTTTCATTATTTGCCGCAAGTAATCTTCATTTGTTCCAAATGGTCTTCCCACACGGTCTAAAATGATGTCAGGCATTTAGTTACCCATGTGAGACAATCTCTTAGATCTGCTTAGGCATTATCCTAGTCTAGGTTACATTATTGTGGGTAGGTGCCGAAACAAATAGAAAAGTACGTCATCACGCCAACGCGCTGTCGCTGAAAACCAGCGCTGGGGCTCTCTGTCTCGCATAGGGTCGCAGCATTATGCTGAGCGATGGCCGTTTTGCGTGGATTTGATCCATATTTTCCCCCAAATGGCTATTTTCGTATTTCGTTCTTTCCTTGCGTCAGGTGTACCGCAAATAAACGTATTTTCTTTCTTTCCTAAGTGTAAATTAATTAACAAAAATGACGCATACGTGCCCCAAAAAATAAGTAGGCGTAGAAATGTAATTAATAATATTTTAATAGGCTACCTAATTACCATTTCAGAAGGCTCCTTTTATAATGTTATGAGCCAAAACGTTCGTGTATTATTTTTATTACTTAACAAAATTTTATTATTGTACTAAGCCGGATACTCAACAGCATAATTATTAAATACCTTGACAATATTATTGTTTTGCTTTGCAACGTTTTATCAGGAGGAAAACCGCACATTATTAATTAATTCCCTGCGCGAGTGAACTGAGGCTGCTAACACCATCTGTTGTGAGAAACGCGAACTGATAGCAGTGATAATGTTCGTCGAAGCATGAGAATTTGAATCGGAAACTGCTGATATTCTTGCTGTTACTTGATACATTTTCAATTGTTTTTTTCATCATCATTCTCCTGCCCTTATTCAAATATATTTAGGGTCGGAGAAACATGTCTTTTTCTTCCATAATTCTCTATTAATCGTCATCTCGGTAGTCATTCCCTTTCTAGCCATATCATCTTTCACACAGTCCATCCATCTTTTCTTTTGTCTTCTTGTTCTTTCTTGTTCTTAAAGTTATATTAGTAGGTAAAGTATAATTATGTTAACTATCATATTTATTATTACTTAATTAAAACTCCACGGCTCAAGGTAGGTATACCTATTAGGTACTACCATGCAAATGCCTTAAAGTTCAACCCTAGTATTTATCGGATAGTTCTCAAACTTTATTACGTAACATTTGTATACATTACATGACTGAAACGTGAGCCTATATAAGGTTTTTTTTTTATTGGTGGGAAATTATCAAATAACTTCCCCCGCTCTGGGCGGAGCGGGAGGGCGTGTCAGACTCTTACTGACTAAAACCCACCCGTGTTCCTTCAGTTGCCTGTATGTTGAATGAGGCTACGGTATCCATTTCCAACATTCCCGCGACCCCGGCAGGCATCGGCCCTAGCGGACCCCGTCAGGTGTGCTGACATCTCTTTGAGGCGCGCGTGGGACACAAAGACACGGCGGTGCCCCGCCCAAGCCGGGCAGATCTCCACCGTATGCTTAACCGTGTCCTCCGGGCGATCCACACAATGGTGACACCCGGGCGTTTCCTCCCGCCTTATCCGGAACAGGAACTTCCCAAAACAACCGTGTCCGGTGAAGACCTGCGTCGGGCGGAAGGTGAAGACGCCGTCGCGCCTCTATAGCCGCTACTCAAAGAGGGAACTTATCGCCGCAATTGTGGGGTTCTCAGCCTATATAAGGCTGACACTTTAAGGAGATCTTTTATACATCCTACAAAATAGTGGTTAGCCTTTTTTTTTTTTTTTTTTTTTTTTTTTTGGGTGGGAAATTATCAAATAACTTCTCCCGCTCTGGGTGGAGCGGGAGGGCGTGTCAGACTCTTACTGACTAAAACCCACCCGTGTTCCTTCCGTTGCCTTTACGTTGCCAGGGGCCACGGTATCCCTTTCGGACTTTCCCGCAACCCCGGCAGGCATCGGTCCTATCGGACCCCTTCACTTCTGCTAACATCTCTTTGAGGCGCGCGTGGAACACAACGCGCCGTCGACCCGGGCCTGGTCCTTATCGGACGGCGAGCTACCCATTGCTCACCGTCCGCAAGCCCGCGCCTACGGTGGCCGGGAATCGGCCTGCGATTCCCGACGCCCGGGGCGTCTCGTGCGGCGGCTAGGGGCGTGAGGGCGCGAAATTTGCCTCTCCCTCACGCGTTCTGCCTCCTCCTTCGCGAGCATTACTGCTTCGCAGAAGGAGGTGACGGCCTCCCATGCCCTCTCGCTCCGTACCATGGCCTGGACTAGGGCCGGACGCGAGAGATCCCTGCCGCCGATCGCCTCCACGAGGACACGGCGATGCTCTGCCCAAGCCGGACAGACCTCCACCGTATGCTCAACCGTGTCCTCCGGGCGGTCCACGCAGTGATGACACCCGGGCGTTTCCTCCCGCCTGATACGAAATAGGAACCTCCCGAAACAACCATGTCCGGTGAGGACCTGCGTCAGGCGGAAGGTGAGGACGCCGTGGCGCCTCTCTAGCCACTCCTCAAAGAGGGGACTTATCGCCGCAATAGTGGCGTGCCCAGCACTGGGTTGCGACAATCGCACTCTCCATGACGCCATGAGATCCCGCCGGAGCTCTGTCCGTTGTGCCGCGATTTCTCACGGAAACGGAGTTACGCCCCGGCGTTTCGACTCCTCGCGCCACTCCCAGATGTGCGCGAGGACTTTTCCCTCCAGATCCCATGGCGGTAATCCGGCAAGAAGGCTCGCCGCCTCACCGGAGATCGTGCGGTATCCCCGGACCAGCCGGGTGGCCATGACTCTCTGGGACGCGTTCAACTGGCGGGCTGGCCGCCGCCTCAATGAACGCGCCCAAACCGGAGCCCCGTAAAGGGCCATGGACCGCACGACCCCCGCGTATAGCCTCCGGCAGGAGGCGTTTGGACCCCCTAGATTGGGCAGGAGCCGCTTCAAAGCAGCCCCGGCCCGCTCCAGTCTGGGAGCCAAACGTCGGAAATGCTCCACGAAGTTCCACCGGCTGTCGAGGACGAGTCCAAGGTACTTCATCGTCGACTCGATGCCGATGTGAACTCCTCCTACCGTTATTTGGGACCCCAACGGTGGCGCGTTCCGAGGACCATGAAAACACATGGCCTCGGACTTGTGCAGGGCCACCTCGAGTCCCAATTGCCGGATTCTGTCTACGATTGTCGCAACCCCGTGTGTCACTAGTTCGGCCGCCGCCTGGTGCGACCTCCCCTGCGCCAGGACCAACGTGTCGTCAGCGTAGCACACGACGCTGACGCCGCTAGGGAGGTCGGCGCGCAGCACCCAGTCGTATCCGATGTCCCACAGATGGGGCCCCAGGACCGATCCCTGTGGGACACCGCACGACATCTCTTGCCGGTTCCATTCTCCCTGGTGACCGGGGTAGATGACGGCCCTGTCCGTCAAATAGGCCTCGACCACACGACAGAGGTAGGTCGGCATCCGGTGATACCGGAGTGCCTCCCTGATGCAACTCCAGGGCAGGGTATTGAAGGCATTGGCGATGTCTAGAGACACCGCCAAGACGACCCCACCCCGGGCCACAGCGTCCCCCGTCGTGAGGGCTCGCACGCGCATGATGGCGTCCACCGTAGAGCGCCCCCTGCGGAAACCAAACTGGCTCTCCGCCAAATCCGGCCCTACCCGCACCAGCCGCCCGACGAGGCGGTCTGCAATGACTCTTTCAAAGAGCTTGCCCACCTCATCGAGCAGCACTATGGGCCGGTAAGCGGACGGAGAGTCCGCGGGGCGCCCCGGCTTCTTGATGAGGACCAGTTTCCCCGTCTTCCAGCGAAGTGGGAACTGGCCCCTCTCCAAGCATGCGCTTAGGAGCCCTCTTAGTCGAGGCCCGAGAGCCTCCAAGGCCAGGACCCAGGCTTTCCCAGGTAAGCCGTCGGGTCCTGGGGCGGTATTTTTGGCATTCAGCCTACGTACCGCCACTCTCATCTCTACCTCGGTCACCTCCGGAGCCTCGTCGTCGTCGTCGGCGGTGTGATTCGCATCGGGCACCGCAGTAGGCGGAGCCATGGGCGGGGAGGCATGTTCCCCTCTCGAAGGGAACAGAGCGCTCACCACGTCCCCCACAAGCTGCGGCCGGAGACTCTGCGTCAGCGGGGGAGCCCATGGGCGGAGTTTCTCCCGCACCATCTTGTATGGGCGTCCCCACGGGTCCCTGTTCAGAGTCTCCAGCGACTCCTCGCGGGCCACTCCTCTGGCCCGCAGGATCTCCGCTTGGAGGGCGGTCTTCGCCGCTCTGTACCCCTCGTACAGCTCCACCTGAATGGCTTCCGTATCCGGAGGACGAATACGGAGCCTGCGGTGCCTGGTGTACCGGCGTCGCGCAGCAACGCACGCATTGCGTAGTGTCGTCAGCTGTTGCGACCACCAGTACACCTGGCGCGAGGCACGTCCAGGCTGGACCCGGGGCATTGCCACGTCACATATCTCGGACATGGCCTCCCGGAACCACTCCGCCTCGTCGTTGATGTCAGCAGGCCTGTCCGGTGATGACACCCAGGCCTGCACGATCGAGGCTTCCAGGAGGAAAATAGTGGTTAGCCTTATGTCTCTATTGTGGGTTTGGCAACAAATATATCGATATTAAAAATAAATAGAAATTCAGTTGAGTTTCGTAATGAATTATGAAAATCTTCAAGAAAATACCAAATTTACAACTTCCTGTAGAAACTAAACAAGCCAATCGGTTATTTTATAATCATAGAGAGTTTGTAGAACAAAAATTTTATAGTTGCCAAATAAAATACACACACTTCAACTTTTTTTAATTTTTAATTTTGGCAACTTATCAAAGGGAGGGCGTTTCAGACTTTGACTGACTAAAATCCCCCGTGTTCCTTCAGTAGCCTGTACGTTACCAGGGGCCACGGTATCCGTTTCAAACTTTCCCGCGACCCCGGCAGGCATCGGTCCTATCGGTTCTGCTGACATCTCTTTGAGGCGCGCGTGGAACACAACGCGCCGTCGACTCGGGCCTGATCCTAATCGGAAGGCGAGCTACCCATTACTCACCGTCCGCAAGCCCACGCCTACGGTGGCCGGGAATCGGCCTGCGATTCCCGACGCCCTCTCCTGCGAGGACACGGCATTGCTCTGCCCAAGCCGGGCAGACCTCCACCGTAAAACACTCTTCATCTTACAAAACATATTTCTGAAGTAGGTCATAATGATTTTTAAACAGAAACCATAAGAATAAGAATAATTTAATAATTAATAAAAAGAAGTAATACATTGCATGTTACATTATTGTGATATATTTATTACATTTGTGCTAATTTTTTGTGAATAATGACCTCGGTGCTAGGAAAATCATATGTTATAGGGGCCATCCATTCGTCCGCTAAGATTTTTTTATAAAATAAGGGAAGATAAAACGTGTGACAGCGGCGATTGTGTGTGAGTAAGCGCGTGTGATGTGGTGTAAAGGGGAAAGTGTATGAGTGTGTGATGTGTGTTGTGTATGAGTGTGTGTCATAAAATTTAGTGGCCATGCTTTTCCACAGGAAACTTTATTTTGTAATCAGCAATTTAGTGTATCTATTTAATAGATTTGTCAACACTATCGCATGCACATCAGAATGTCTACTCCCTAAGAAAAAATCCGTACTTTCGGCCGAAGTTACGGGGGATATTATTCCGTATCACCTACAGACATAACATTGGTTTAACTGACCTAAGAATGAATGACACCACGATTTGACAGTTGTCCCTACTCGAGATGTATTTTTGCCCGTCCAAAAAGTTAATTAATGCTTGTACTCCAAGGGTTGGGTTTACTCCAAAGTTTCGAATTATCTTCGGACGGGCCTGTATCTTCGCTGACAGACTTACGACCGAACTCAATAACCTATTTTCAGTAAAAGACAGATCGCTATTGATGGCAGACAGTATAATTCTATCTGTCCTTGAATGTTGTCTCACAAGGATATCTATCGAACGAAAACAATAGATTAAAGTTCTATACTTTCCCTCCCGTCCGTTTAACATCACTTTAAAAAACAATATGTATACATAGGTAAAGCCTTATTGTAAAAACTTCTTTATTTCTTAATTCTAAATAAATTACTGGACTAAGTTATTATTTATATTAATAAAACTCTGTAAGTAGTACATGACACAATATTTTACTGCAACTGAACAAATAGTTAACGATGGAGAAGAGTAATGAAACGTAATTGACAGTTTGACATAACAAACATAGTTAAGGTTACTTTGTTATGGTTGTTTTTATATGAGGATATTTTCGATGAGTAAATTATTCACTGCTGTTTTATTTAAATGCAATCATTAAGTAAATTCATTAGAACTTAGTTTTCTCATGTGGTCGATGCGGCATTTATAAGTTCTCTGTGATTGGACCTCAAAATCACTTTCCCAGTCGGTTAACTCTTTTAACATTTCAAAATTCCTTTCACTACTTGAATCGGACATCTTTTAAATGGTTAAGTTTAATTAGTATTTCTGTTCATGGATGTTGTCGAGCCTAAATTTGTTTTTTTTATGTGTTAGTTATTGTTCTCAAGTAAGTGACATGTAATTGTTTTTATTGAGAATAAAGTTTCTTTAAACCTATAAAGTGTATTTTTTAAAATCGATGCAATCTGTCATCTTTAGTAACTGTTCTGTCAATTAAATAGCTATCAGAACGTTATTGGGACTCATACTTTGACTTTTTCATACAAATAGCTATCCATAGTAAGCTATAGACCCTCCCATCGCTAGATAGCGTGGGTCGGTAGGATTCCTTATTCTCTGACAGATTATTTGGACGATCAAACCATAGATAGATAGGCTTTTCTATCTCCAGTATGCCAAAACTGGTGATAGATTGGTTATTGGGTTCGGCCATTAGAGAGTACGCCCCCAGTAGTGAGGTAGCTGTCACTAATGTCAACTATCGATCACCACGAATGGCGGGAAAAGGATGAAAGTGCAGCAGTGCCTGCACGAGAGGCTTGATGGGGTGATGAGCCAGTGTAGTGATATATTCAGCTTAAATACGGAATCAACAGGATTCTACAAGAAATTTCAATTTGGCCAATTAAAAGTATTTTTTAAATAATATCTTATTGAAACAAATGATTTAACTTTGTCTTTGACACATCCACCACATAAAGTTTCGTATCTTGTAGCAGTAATAAACTTTATTAATAATGCAAATAATATCTCCAATTTACAATTACATACATACTTCGAAAACTGAACATTTGTTTAGCCACAAGCACGCCAAGTATACGAAAGTGCGGGTAGGTGGAAATTTACAGGCGTTGTTAATGTCCTTAACTTTAGTTTCACTTTGACTTTGGCTTTGATACATCAAGACCGAGTGAAATGCTCTTTGAAAGTGAGGAATATTCTGATATACAATACTTCATAATTATGTGTGTTGTAATTGGAGAATCAAGTGTTTGGTTATAAGTTTTTGTTTCCTCAATCTAATTGTCAGTAGAGGGATGGCAATAAAAGAGTGTTTGTGAACTATTTTATAAAGTGGAGGTATTGAATCGTTGCTTTGGGATTGAGAATTTGGTGATCTAAAACTATCTAAATACCTAACACTGAAAGTGAATTAAAAATTAGGAAGTGGTGAAAGGCGTTTTGGGGGACTGTCTTAATTTTGACGTTCGAAAATGGCTGATTGTCAACCTAGTGTTTGAATACATGACTTTTGATTTTGAATGTAATGAGGGATATAACTGTTTTTTTATGGTCCTTTTCGTAAAAGCTACTGCAAGAATTAGGCAAATTATTATTTATTAGAAGCGTGTAAAAATTATTCACACAAAATATTTTGTTTGCCAAATACTTCAAACAACTCAAGATTATATTGTTGAATTTTATCCATAATTTATCAACTTCAGAGAAGATGCTCAATTTATAATCTTGATTTAATTTACTGTCATCAACGAAGACAGGTTGTCAATACCACGGGATCGTCAGTAATAGGTTTATCTCGCTGAGAAAGGGTTAGCCATAATATTGTGGCTGGCTCGTGTATTGATCCAAAAATATTAAGTGATTCATCTCTACTTTCCTATGAGCAAACACTACAATATTCTGAATTGATTCTAACAAAATTTTACTGAAATCCAGCGAAGTTTGCTTTACTCTAGACGCAAAAAACGCTAAGTATATTTGTTCAGAAATATTTTCTTCGAACTCAAAATTCGGGTCGAGACAAATAGGTGCCTTCTTTATTGTGTTGGATTCGGTCAGACAATATGTGCCGTGTCTTATAAGAGTTATGAGACAATCGATCTGAGTTTCGGTAAAGGCCCTATCTATTGATATCCAAGAAATGTGATCATACTTCGTCATTTGTTTTTTGAACGCGAGCTGAGAGAGCAAGGCGATATCTCATGACGTCAGGATGTGTTTGACGATTTATTGAGCTGACTTAAGCGGCTTTGTTTTGTGGTATTACGTAGCTTTGTTCATGTACACATTGGAGATTCTTTTTTGAACAGTAAATAAGTTCCTCATTCTGTTTTGATGTGTAACATCTTTTCTCTCGCTTTCCTTCAATCAGTGGGAGTGATTTCGTGAAAAGGGACGGAAGTGTGTAACAGGAAGCTGGGGAATCGCGTGTTATTTTATTTGGCCAATGTGCGCGCGTGGTGCAAGACTTGGCCGTCAGATGGTACCAACCCATTTTTCGAGAGGTTGTCATATTTTTCCATACAAAAAGAAAAAATTCCATTAATCAAAATTTCGACCCCCTTTATAAAATCCTTATACCCCTAATTTTCAACACGTAGGTAATAATTTTTCATATTTTCCATATAAAAAGTTGCCCACACTGCGCGCCGCGGCTCTAAAAAAAATCACGGGGTAGGGCAAACAAGTATGGACCAGGTGGTGGCGCGATTGTCAAATTCGATTTTAGTTGCGTCAAAATAATTTTTAAATTTCCCTAAATTTAAAAATTATTTTGACTCAACAATTTTTTTTTATTGCAGAATAGCGTTAAGATTCTCATAGCCAAAAGTGAGGAATTTTATTGATAGTTTAGTTCGGTGTACAAGAGAATCGGAAATTTTTGAAATTCACAGTACACTCGTTTAGTTTTGAGGCTTGCTAGAATGCAAAAAAAAACATTTCGCTCGGTTCAATTCTACAGTTTTTGAATTCAGCTGTCACAGATTTCTTTTTGTTCACTTCTGAATAATTTTGAAAACCACTGACTCAATTAAGATAACGAGCAGCGATTCTATGAACGATTCACTTCTGATTGCTCACATAATATTTTAAAATTGAGGCATTTTTACTAGAAAATATTTGAAGGACTTAATCAAAATTAAACTTCAGCATTTAAACCAGACAGTTTTTTTCTTTTCAGTGAGCTCAATATATTTATTGGCATCATTTCTATACTCATGAAAAACTTTTCAAAATTTTCAGGTGTAACAAGCCTTCGAGACGTCATGCTCCTAGTTCAGCCTTCAACAGTCATCAGGGGTGGCACAGCCGCGTTAATCTGTTCCCGAGACATGCAGGGGGCGCCACTGTACTCCGTCAAGTGGTACAGGGGCAACCATGAGTTCTATAGGTATACGCCGATGGAAGAACCTGATACTAGGGTATTTGGATTGCCTGGAATCTATGTGGATGTGAGTAAAGAATTTCAATGTCTCTTTTATAAGTAATCTAAGTTCGTATTTTGACGTGCTTGAGCCATCAGTTTGTTTCAGTGCAAGAGAATAATGGAGCTATAAAGGTCGTATAGCGCAATTCCTATTTCACAACGAAACTGACTTAAACACTTCACAATACGGCACCTGAAACTAATAAAATTGCTATATCCTTTAATTACTTACATAGCCGTCCAAAATCTTTGAATTTTTTTTAAGGTCCGATTTTAACTACCTAAAGTGAATACAATCTTATCCTAATTCGTTCCCGATCCAATCTTCTAAATTCTGATACCTCACCCAAGAGCAACATAAAGATAATTAGGGTTTCTCCTTACCTTCCAATATGTTTATCCTGCTCCGCCGTTGGCTCGCCCTCACGGACAGATTAAAGACTCTATTACACGGATGGATAGGACTCGATCACAGAATCTAATTCTTTGAGTCACCTGCAATAAACAAAGAAAACGATCCTTGCTCAGTTGATTGGTTTGGATCAGGAGTGGAATGGTGCACTGTTCATGCAATTTGTTCTATTGAACGATGCGATCATTTTGTTGGAGAGGGCCTTTGTTCTTTGTCAAAATCGTTTTTAATTGTAGGTACTATTAGGCTAAGAAGTTCTTACGCGGCTAGTAAGTAACTTTTTATTTAGGTATTTGAGAAAAGCTTGCACAACATTACAGTCATAAATCCAAGTTATTGCACAGTTGAATTAAAAAAAAAAGATAAGGAAGACAATAATAAAAATAAATAATACACAAAATTAACAAACAAACCAATTTATTATACGTAATCATTTAAATAATAATGTACTCGTAAATATTTAGGTAATAATAACTTACCTGAGAACACCAAACACTGTTAGTCACCTAAAAAGAAGATGGTGTTTGACAAACAACGCTCACCAGACCACAGCCACAAAGCTAAAGTAAAAAAAAATCTTAAGCACAACATAAAAACATAACTAAAATTGAAAATGGCTACAACGAAGTTCCAAAAAAGTTTTATGGCCAATGTACCACAGTTTGGTGAGCAAACGTTTCAAAATTTTAACAAAGTCGAGCAGTTTCACGTTTGAATACGGTCAGCGAAAAAGGAAACATACAAAAAGGCTGCGAGGCGACAAAAATCTAGTACAGTGTTTGAAAACATTCGAACGACGAATTTCGCTACTGACGTCACTAGTATGGTCTCACTTTGCTAGATTGAATCGATAAAGACTGGATCGGGATTGAAAACGATTTTCAAGGTGCGATCCAGTGTCTGTATAGTGCTGCCTTCTTTTCATTACAGCGGAATGAGGTTTTTCACATCTTTTTTATTGTAGAGGTGTTTAAAGGGAATATCTGTTGATGGTGGATACTTTAAAATCCATTCCGGATATTTACTGCATGAGTTGCATTGTATTGGATGTTTTCGATTTTTATCTTGAGACGAAAATCGACGCTTCTAACAGTAATTGTGTCTGCGATCCGGAAAATGTTACAAAGTGATACTTCTTGGTTAATGGACTGAAAATAATTGGATCTTTGGTTGTAAATGGCACAGGACAATTTATTTGATGAGTCTTTCAGCGTTCTAAAGTCACTGTGTAGTAAATTTGTTGTCATTGATGATCTTATACAGTTAAGGAAACTTAGTGAGTACTATATAAAATGTTCGAAAATTTAACCAGCAATGATAAAAATGACCGAAAATTAAACATTGTTTTAAGACTTTCCTTAACGATAGAATTTACTAGTACAAAAGCATGACAATTATATTATTTTAACATAATTATACGCTGTCATCATGGATACATTCTTAATCTTCACTTAGTAACTTTTAAAAAACACTTTTAATGGATCGCAGAAATTATAATGCCATTTACATAAAAGCAAAACATTTTTGACAGGCGGTCAATAAACTCTGACTTCGCTTCTATAAACAAGTTCAAATCAGCTGGAAAATTAAATTATCCTGCCGTAAATTAAAGTGAATTTGTTCCACAGGTTTACTGATAGAATAGAATAAGTTAAATTAAAATTTCATCCTTTTAAAACTTAGACTGGAGTACTGGATAATCTAGCCTACAAAAATCTAGACCGGACGGGCAATTCTCGCAAGACGGTCGTAATCTCATTGTCAATCTGTCAAAAATTGTATAAGATTTTTGACATTAATTGTCACTGAAACGAGAATGCGAATAGATTTTAAATGTTTTTAATTACAGGCATTGGCCTTCAGGATAAAATTAGGTTTAAAGTTGATAATCAAACTACCAATCACAGTAACAATTAATAATTAAAGGGAAAAATGAATTGTTGTTATATTAGCCTACAGGAGTACGGCAGTCAGCCCTACCTATCCTACCTTTATTTCCAATTTAACAACTTAAAATAGTCTCAATGTAGTTAGTAGTAGGTACCAGTCGATACGTGAGAATGAAATGAAAAACACTGCTGCCTCTTCTATTGATTTTATTTCCTTTAGAATACTTTTAAGAAGTCTCGCAGAATACTATTTATTCTGGTCACAACATCCTTGTAGGTATATGAAATTTCTTTACACGGCATTTTCAGATGAACAGATCGAACGGAACGCAGGTGCTGCTCCGAAGGCTGGACCTGACGTTAGCTGGTAACTTCAGCTGCGAGGTGACTGCTGATTCTCCGTCCTTCGCCACGCAGATTGCTACCAAGTTCATCGATGTTATTGGTAAGACAAAAACGTTTCTTTTCTTGCGAGAGAATTGTTTTAAAAGTATTTACTTTTAGTCTTCTCAAGATTCATTGCCAGAATTAGAATTCAAGAATTAGAAGTATATAAAATTAGGGTGACCCTCTTTTTGGACTTCGCTACGATTGGGTAAAAACAAATTATGTCAAAAACTCGGCAAACCAAATGTTACACATAAAATCTAAAAAAAGAGTAGACTACTCCAATTTCGATAAGCTGGAGCTTGTAAACACTCACACATAATCTTTACTATTTCTATTTATTACGTTCTTTTGTTGTTCCCGACATGTTGTAAGTGGGGTTATGAGGCTGCTGGCTGCTTAACCGGGCTATCCCGTAGGTGCTTTAATGAATAAAGGCCTGGAGCCAGGGCATAAAACTTATCAGAACATGTTAAACACTAGTTCCTTAAGATGCCCTGTGTCGGTCAATCAATAGTAGATAATGGCAAACTCAAAAAACCTTCCTGCAGTCAGCAAATAAAATTCATTACAATGAAGCTATCCGATCGACACAGAAAATACGTATGGCTGCAGTGAATGTAGCCACGATGTATCCACTCAATTTATCCCAGTTACTGAGCTAGTTTATGGGCCCGGTAACAGGTGGAGCAATTTGTAGCTATTTCAAAACGACACGCTTTTTAGCTTATTATTTATCGAATAGATACTGTCTTTGTATTGGGTACTTTGTTTCTGCACTACGGCAAGGGTACGAATTGGTAACATGTGTAAGGACAAGAATTCTTTTTTTTTAAATCTATCTTTATAGATTTGAAAATAAAAGAACTGCCCAGCAGTGGGACAGTTTCCACTGCTGGGCAAAGATCTCCCCTTGCTTTTCCATTCATCTTTGTCTGCTGCCTTTTTCGGCCAATCAGTCAAGAACGAATCTAGGCCTGCCTCGGTGACGACACACATCTTCAGGCACCCACTGCGTGTCGACCCTGCCCATCTGTCTTAATGCATCAAGTAGGTTTGGTCCGCCCAGTCCCATTTCAACATAGCGATCTTATCGCCAACATCGGCGATGACTATCTTCAAGCAATTTATTGTGTTGCGAATTCAATCAGTTAGTTTTATTTTCAAAATAATACCCTCCATGGCTCTGTTTAATCAATAGCTGAATTTTCTACCTACCTTATTCTCGAGTTGTCTTATTTATACCGTACCTACCTATAACATGTGCCAAATAAACATATTTTATGTCTTTCTTTCAATCTTCGTAGTGTCAGAACAGACATTGTTCTGATCCTAACAAACTTACCAGATAGGAACAGATCCTAATATTAACCATGTCTATGCAGATAGTAGATCATCTATGGCAATTAGAAAAAATATCGTTATGCGAGAAAATCTGGTTTGCAAAAGTTGAAAACTTAAAAAGCGTTTTACTTATCTCAATAGGTATGTCTTCCTTATTAAATTCTTATTAAATAATAACATTTATTTTGATTTTTGTTATTAAATTAAAATAACAACCTCGTTAAAGGTTGTTTTATCTTCTACCAAAAGTTTTCAAAACTTGTTATAGAGATCCACTTAAAGAAACTTGACACTTTAAATAATTTCTTAAGCCAGTCACTTCCACAAAATGATAGCTCACTAGAACTACCCTCTATCTCGAATTTTAATTATAACCGTTATAATTTAATAGTCGAGTACTTAAACGAACCTTTTGCCGCCTCAACTCAATTTCGGAATCTTAAGAAAATTCGCAGTTTGTATATTATATCTGAATGATGAAATAAAATACTTTTAATTAACAGGGAAGCTATCAAAATGTTCTTAAGTGGTCTGTTAACTGGGACGTGAAGGTACAATGAAAAAGGTTAAGAAACTTTGGACAAGATCCGATCCAGAGAACCAAGGTAGCCGATATAGCCCGAAGAATTGCTAAAATTTAGAGACAGCGGGCAGGGCATATTCCTCGCAGACCAGACGTCCGAAGGGGCCACGGACCGCGTACTGGAAGACGTAGCGTTGGAAGGTCTCACACAAGGTGGACCGATTACCTTGTGAAGGCCGCAGGAATCCGCTGGATGTGGGAAGCTCAGAACCGGTTGAAGTGGCAGTGCTTGGAGGAGGTCCATGTCCAGCAGTGGACGTCTTGGGAACATTGTTGGTTAAATTAGTAGAGTGGTAAAGTTCAATTTGAGGATCGAGCGAGGATGTTGTGGTGCAGCCGTGCAGAGTTGAATGAAAGAAGTTCATGGTTCGTTGAAGGATGCTAAAGGCACGAAATAAAACATATTAAAATAGAAGAAACATATTTTAAGCATCATAAATTTATATAAGAAGACATAGGTAACCCTTCTTTGCAGTAGAGTAATGAATGAAACAAAGATAAACATTTATTATGGAGTAGCACTGATTAGAAAAAAAATATACATACAGAGGACTGGAAATTCTTCTGTATGTATGAGGTCAAGGTCAAATTTCATACAAAAAAAAAGGGTTTTTAACACTTAAGGTCATATTTTGTATATTGTACTTGTACTGTTTGGGAAGGGATCCCCAACAAAGATAATATACTCATTCCAATTGAATGGTGAGCGTTATACAGGTAGCCAAATTTCAATATTGCCTGAAACCTTTTAAAATGAATGAGTATCTAAGTGAATTAAACTGGATTCAGTTTATTTGGTCTCCTGCATTCAACATAGACCCTTTTTTTTAATGTTCATCGGATTGGTTTACCGTGTCCTGTATAATAAAATAATAAAAAACATAATAACAATAAAAAGTCGTTAAAGAAGTTGTCCTCACTAGGTCATAGGTATCTATTATATATATATATATTATTTGATTTAGGGAAAAACCAGAGTTTAATCGATTATGCATGACGTAAAAAGTTGCTTAGTTCAAAGTATGTCCATGATGAAGTGTATTTTATCAAAACAACATCTGCCTGTATGGTTCCAAAACAAACCGTCTAAATAATTGAATGAAAAGTTTACTTAACTCAGTAATTTCTAGCGGACATTCGGTCCTCAGTTTAACGTCATTCAGTAAAAGTTTTACAGTGTCATAACAATTTTACTGTCTCGTTCATAATTGAGTAATCGAGGCAACATTTTGAAAGAAATCGAGTTTGTGATTTTCAATTTTAACTTTATTTTTTTCCGACCGTAAACAGTAGAAATAATAAAAAGTAACTTTTGTATCTTTTCTAGATAGTAAGATAGGATTGATGTATTTTTAAGCGTAGAGAAACAAGTTTTTTAGGTACTATCGCCATACCTTTAACCGAGTCGTCTCTTATGGCAAGTCCTAGAAGTAGATTTTTTTGTGAAGGAGCTTGCTCGGGACAAGATTGCCACATACTTACTAATTTCTGCCACCAAGCAGTGTCTTTGTGTTCCGGTTTGAAGAGCCGGTGCAGTTTACCTATCGAGTATGTGAGCAGGTGGCGGCGGTGGCCGCGGCTGCTGGTGGTGCCGACCGCGCGGACAGCCGTCTTTAACGCGTGAATCGGCTTTTGTGAGGCAAAAACCGCATGTAACTATAGTAAAGGAGAACAGGAATGCACGCGAGCGCGGCTTGATCGCGCATACCTCAGTCATGCGTTCAAGTCTGTGCGCTTCGAACATAATTTACACACGCGTTTTTGTAAAAGCAACTGTCGTCTTAAAATGGCGGATATTAGATTATGGAGCAAGGATATTATTACACAGTTCTTAGCAATAAACAAGTCTCACGTATACCTATGGAAAATTTAAGGGAAAGTTCCTATGAAAAATTTGTCAAGTTTTACAAGGACAATGAAAGCCTCAGGCAAACAGAGATTTTGTTTTATCTATATTTCTATACCCATACGTATTTTAATCACCCTTGGACCAGCGAACATAACTGTTTGTGTAATATTCCTTCTAACCCTTTTGTTAATTTGTTTAGAACGTAGTCATCAGAACGTGCGCTTAACAAACTGCGTGATTTTCATTCACTCCAGGTCGCGGAAGTTTCCCGTACTGTATCACGCGCGATTAGCCTTTACGCCTTTACACGACGCTCTTTCCTCGCTGAATAAAAAGCTGTATTCAAACCAAACTTTGTAAAAAAGGGTACTATAAAATTTCAGATTATTTAGAAGATAAAAAAGCGTGGGATTGAGCTGCTCGCTCTGCTAAGCCTTGTGATAAAACCATAAAATTTTACATTTTAATTATTATGTAAATCATTAAAAATACCAGTTTTATATACATATTGACATTGTTGAAAATTATATACAAAATAACATGATTACTTTGTAAAGTATTATATTGTTTTAATGATCGTGAATGTGAGGACTATGTGGATATTTAATTTTTATTGTTTTTCCTCTTTCTTTATTTTTTTCTTTCTCAGTTAGTTTTAATGATGGTCTGGCAGTTTGAGTACTTTATGCGACCCACCCAAATGTCTTTTCTTTGGTATTGTTCGTCGAGTTGAGCTCCTTAAGTAATGCGTTGAGCTCCACGATTACTGACAAATGCTTGCAATGACTGGACAGGTCCACTCAAATCTGTGTGGTTCTTTCCTCAAAAGACCATTTCAGACTCTAATCTACATGGTCCTCATATGGCCTGACCAAGATAATGTCTGGACTTTAAAAGAGACTGTGACCTCTGAGTTTTTTTCGGTCTTTCTTCTCAGAGTAGTCAGATAGGAAACGCCGAACTCATCTAGCATTTTCTTCCTTTTTTTTTTTATATGACCTGTAAAAGTGATTGCAATGTCCTATTTACAGAATAAACATTTCATTTCATTTCAATAAAAACACAGGAGTAATAGCGCGCGAAAGAGTCAGCACACATAAAAATGGATAAAAACAATAATTCACGATTGCGCGCTATCCCGCGTTCAATCGCGCGCACTCCTATCGCGAGTGAAAGCACGTGTTGTGTAAAGGCGGCTAATCTGCTACAGCTTACACCGCTGACGCGCCAGCTCAATGCGGTAGCCGATAGATTAGACTTGTTTTCTTGTACACTGAATGACTGCTCTGGTGAACTCTAGGGCAGCGTTTCCAAACTACGGGTCGTGACCCACTGGTGGGTCGCGAGTTCTTATTTGAACAGTCCTTCATTCATAAAGTTATGCCCCTTTTGTTCTATGGCAGCTAAGGGGTGAGTCCCGAATTCGGAAGTTTTTGTTAGATGGGTCGCGGTCCAGTAAACTCTAGGGTGTCTTAGGGTGTTATAATTAAGTTAAATTTAGGGGTTATGTTTGTTTAATTTTTTGTGAATTTAGTTTATAATAGTATATTTGTACAGACGCCAGCACATAAACGTACTACAAGCTGTCAAATTTCTTTAATATATTTTCAAGTTTATCACTAAAGTCTAAGGTTCAAAGTTGATTGGGAAAATTTGACAGTTTCGGGTAGGGTGACCTGCTGGCGTCTGTACTTAAAAAATAGACAAAATGACAGATAAACAATCACAATCTGTCATTTTGTCTATTCTTCCGTCGACAAAACCCGTAGAGAACTCATGTCTATGGTTGTCATGTTACGCGTGCTGTAAAGATAGATTTAAGATGTTGTTATAAATAAATAAATCATGCACATGGGTAATTTTCAGCTTTTTTCTGGGATGACAACGCGCTTGCAATACCTCTTGTATTGCAGATGTCCTTAGTTGGTGGTGATCACGCACCGTCAAGTGAACTGACTGCTTATTTGCCATCCAATACCTATAGTGCCGTCCACGAAGACGCGCTCACTCTTCTTCCTAAACGCACAGTGCAACATTCCACCTATGAGTGGGTGATTAGTAAACACGGCAAAATTAAAACACTATGTTGCACACTTGTACTGTAAGCGATTAGGAAGAAGAGTGGGGCACATCTTCGTGGATGGCAGTATCTGTAACATAAACAAACCTATGTAAATAATGTATCAGATTCTTTGACGCCAATAAAGACAAAAATGAATCCTTTTTCCTCCACGGCTGCATTCTTATTAACCTCAACATAATTTCGGAAGGTCCTAATTCCATTTCGTGAAGTGTTTGGCTATAACAGTTTCAGTATTGTTATTTTATGGGACATAAAGTTCGCGATATCAGTATAGTTATCGTCGACCGATCTTGTATTTATTAGGGATTGGATAGGCTAAGTTTCAGCATATCCTGTAGTTTGTAATGGGATAGGTTGTAGATAGTTGTTGTGTTCCTGTTTTCCTCTGAATTTACGGGCCTATTAGGGTTTTTAGAAAGGGGTTTTTATTATTATAAAAGTTTTTGGTTTATGGAAAGGTTAGCATTATGATAATGTTGGCAAAATAAAATTCTATGAGCGATAAGGCAGGGTTACCCTTGATTTTTCTGGAACATAGTTTGTTATTGAGATGATTTTATGGTGTACTCTATGATCAAGATAGTTATCTATCTACCTATGCTAAAAGTGGTCGGGACTCTTAACAAAATACTCTAGCCCTATTTAATAAAAGAGATCTTGTTCCAAGCAAAGTAAATAAAGCATTTGTTGATTTTTTAAACAAAGGCTATTGATTACCCGTATCTGGGCCGAGATAAAAGCATTTTCCCAAGTATAATTTGGATCCACTTTCAGTATAACAATATGCGGAAAATCTGCATTTTTCACGAAACCACTTTCCGCTAGGATGTCTATCCTTTTCTGTTAATTACCTACAATATATGCTTTGTTTTATCTAAACTAATAATATTATAAAGAGAAAAGATTAGATTTATTGTATGTTTGTATTTTTGTTTGTCACGCTTTCACGCTAAAACGGCTAAACGGATTTTGAAGAAATTTGGCACCTAGGTAGACCGTGACTTTGGTTAGAACAAAGGATATTTTTTATTCCGATATTCCTACTGAATTGAGACTTATGCGGGTGAAACCACGGGGCGCAGCTAGTCAACCAATATAAGACAACAACGTTGTAATATTTTTGTAATAACCATTTTGTGCGCAACTGTTTTATATCCCATTTACGAAAACACAACGCGTCTTTATTTTCAAATTATGTTATAGGAAGAAAAATATATCTTCGATCTTGTTTTATTAGTAAATAAAATCCTGATGTAGAAGCAGACGAAAACAAACATATTCGTAAGGATACATTTTCATGTTCATCCTTGATATTTTGAGATAGACTTATTTTTATAGGCATGTCACCTGTTTCGAAATATCTGCCATTTGAATCCCAGTAACTCTTATTTTATCGTAAGGGATTTATGAGGTGAATAAGTAGGTACAGGAATACAGTGTGTATTACTAGTGGTATACTGAAACCATAAGGTACACATTGGATGTATTTGTCGAATTAATATTTAGAGAATTAAAAAAAATTTTCTTAAAGATAAAACTAAAT
Source organism: Xanthia icteritia (assembly GCA_949128155.2). NCBI lineage: Eukaryota > Metazoa > Arthropoda > Insecta > Lepidoptera > Noctuidae > Xanthia > Xanthia icteritia. The sequence continues at coordinate 3,222,879 of OX421942.2, read as the reverse complement.
TGATTTGTTCAAACATGTGTAACATGTTACATGAATATGCACATACAGATGGAAACATAATTTTACCGGACCAACATGTTTTGCCTCACGCGGGGTACAAAATGTTTATAATGATGTTATTAATTCAATCAATTATTAATTAAATTGACATTTACAAATGAATTATTAATTTCAGTTTCATTTATAAAATTAGAGTCAGTGCAAAATATAGTCAATAATTAAAATATATAATCAGAGTCAGTACAAATGTAGTCAATATTAAATACAGACAAAATATGTCAATATATCTTAAAATCGAACTTAATTAAAATCAACAATGAAATTCAAAATTTATCATTTAAAATTGAATAATGCACTTTTCAGTAAGAAGCTTTTTAAGTGTTTTCTTAAATGAATTAAAATTCAATTGCCTAATGTCATTCGGAATTTTATTGTATATTAATGATTATATATATACTTACACTTATAATTATAATAAGTACAAGTAGATATATAAAAAGGCGGGGAAATAATCATAGGGCATCAAAAAATTCGTCCGCATTGCGCTCAAAAGATAAAGTGCCCAAAAGGCTGGCAGATTTGCCACGTTGTTTGGCAATGCTGGGGCTTAAAACGGCCACATTAAGAAATACATATTGCCGCATAATTTTTAAAAAAAAATCTTAACTTTTTTTTATTAATCAAATGAGATTTTTATTTTTTATTTCTACTGTTTAAATGTTATTTCATTATAATATAAAACTGTCAAACAGATGAATTGCGTACCTAATATAAATTGAACGTTAATAATACACTTCTGGACACATCTATTGGCCCACCTTGTATTTTCAGTTTCGTTTGGTCCTAGCTAAAATTTTATATTAGGTCGAGCAAAAAGTTTTTATGCAGTTTTGAACCTGGCACATTCACAATTTCATTCAATAGTCTTTTTTTGAATTTGGAACACAGAATTTAAAGAAACAAAAGACAATTTGGAGCCTGTTTGTTGATATCAAACAATCGAATACTAAGAAAACTTGGTTTTATTGGTTTACTTGGATTTAATTCTTGAAAAAGTGATTGATATCTTTGGTTTTGCAACAAACATTACTTATTCTTAACATTAAGGTGAGGTTCTATCAATAATCTATGGATACTTCACCTGAAGTCGCCGCCCAAGCTGTGGCACTTATTCAGGTCGGACACAGCCAAAGAAACGTGAGTGCTCAACTTAATTTAAGTCGATCTGCGATCCGAAATGTTTATCGGAGGTACCTAGAGACTGGCGGCTTTGTTCATCGCCAAGGAAGGCCACGATCTCGGGTCACAACTGAAAGGCAGGATCGATTCATCGTGACGACCAGCTTGAGAAATCGTCACCTTACCTCCATTGAGATACAAAACCAACTTCGCGACTTCCACGGAGTATCTGTGAGCGCTCGAACTGTTCGGAGAAGGTTAAAAGAACGCGATATGGTACCACACAAGCCAGCTAATGGGCCCAAACTAACGCGAGCCCACCGAACAGCGCGCCTTCATTTCGCACGCAGTCATTTAAATTGGACACAGCAAGATTGGAGCCGTGTACTCTTTTCTGATGAGTCTAAAATTGTGTTACATGGCAATGATGGAAGGAAGAAGGTCTACCGACGTAAGGGAGAGCGTTTCGCACAATGCTGCTTTGAAGAGAGGGTTGCTTATGGCGGTGGCTCATGGACTGTCTGGGGCGGTATATCCGCGAGCGGCAAAACTCAACTTGAGGTTGTTACAGGACCACGGCTGCCAACATTAAATGCTGAAAGGTACATTCGTGAGCGCTTAGAACCTCACGTGATACCATACGCGGACTATGTGGGCCCAAATTTCCTTTTTATGCATGATAATGCAAGAGCCCATGCGGCCAGCATCGTCAGGGAATATCTTCGGGATGTGAACATCACAGTTATGGACTGGCCAGCCAGAAGCCCAGACATGAACCCCATTGAGCACATGTGGGACGAGCTAAAAAGACGTGTTAGGGCTCGTCAGCCAGTTGCCCAGACGATGCAGGAGTTGAAAACTGCCATAGAAGAGGAATGGGAGATGATCCCTCAAAATTTCATAGAGCGGTTGATAAACTCTATGCCTAATCGTATGAGAGCTGTGGTAGATGCCCATGGAGGCAACACGCGTTATTAAATTAAACCTTTATTTGATAAAACATGTTTTTTATTCAAAAATCAATTGCCTTTAACAAAGCGCATATCCGACTTGTTAGGCGTAGCTCCATGTCGTATGGTATTCTGAATTCAAATTTAAAACAATACGATCGAAAAAGATGGTAAAATGTATCAGGTTTAAAACTGCATCAACAGTTTTTGTTCAATCTAGCAATCATATTTCGGTAGGGGCCATCGAAACCTAAACTCTAAGGTGGGCCAATAGATGTGTCCAGAAGTGTATTATGAATTGTCAGTTTGTGTGATTCATAATATTATCATAACTATTATGATTTTGCCTAAGCGGCCGTTTTAAGCCCCCAGATTCTTTGGCCAAAACTTTACTTTACTTTCGGCTATGATCGCGTATCGCGGATGACGCCTGCGGTCAAGCTGCTGTGCGCAGCTTGGCAATATAGACTTTAAATACTGTGTACATGATTTAATATCGTTTAAAGATTGTAAAATCCGTTCCGATCCGATGCAATGCGAGCCGTTTGGTGGAAATCATCCTTTATTATTCTCTCATGTCGTGCTAGAAATACTAGCTAGTCGGCAAAGTTGGTAGCAGGACCGACTCTCCAGAATGCACCAGACGAACTCAAGTATCGACACTCGTTTTCATGCGCCCCAGACTGCCCCTGAACGTGTGAGGTAAATTTTAGTATGCTCGGTGGAAATATTTATATTTTAGCCTAGACATAACTGGCGAAATGTGGGTGTAGTTGCTATAGCTACACTCTGCACCCTTCGAGGATTACAAGCGTGATGTTATGTGTGTTATCCTTGATATCCTACTACCTATTAAAGTGTGAAAATTGTGACGGTTTTTACTCATTCGAGCTTTAACGTTTGAATGGATTTGGATGGGTACACAAGTAGACTATTTATTACCTTGATCAAAGTAAGACTGTTTTTATCTGGGTACTCAATCATTGCGCTCTTAATTATTGTCGTCTTAGTTTCCAATCAGTTCCAACATTACACAGGCATAAGCACAACTATCTGCTTTCGAAAGCCGTTTGAACTGATTATTATGTAGTTTACCAACAAGATCGCGTTATAAAAGCCAATTAAATCGTCTAATCAGACCTCCAGGCATGTTAATGACTGCCGGGGTCGCGGGAAAGTCCGAAAGGGATACCGTGGCCCCTGGCAACATACTGGCAACTGAAGCAACACGATTGGGTTTTAGTCAGTAAGAGCCTGACACGCCCTCCCGCTCCGCCCAGAGCGGGAGAAGTTATATGATAATTTCCCAGCCAACAAAAGAAAAGCATGTTAATGAACCTTGATTATTATGTTTTCCTGGTACTCATATGCATGAGTAATTAGTATTAATATCTTTTGCTTTGATAGCTGGCAATGTTGTTGAGGGCGGATTTCTGCGTTCAATAGCTATTAGTTTCAATTGAATCAGACAACTCTTGAATGGGGTTAGATTCAGTTTCATTTGTGAAATTGGCACTGAGTATCTTATCTAATGAATATATATATTACTAGATTTTGCCCGCAGCGCAGAGGTTGGAAATTATCCCACGGGAACGTCCTTCCGGGATAAAAAGTCTTTAATCTTATGTTCTACCCTAAGGTTTCCCCTACCCTATGGTTTACCTATGTGCCATATATTTTCATCGAAATCCTTTCTGCCGTTACTTGCCCGATGAAGCGCCAGCCCGTGCCGCAGTTGAGCGCGTATCTTTAAATTCCCCTGTTAATAATAATAATGATCTATCCTTGATCCAGCTTGTCGTGCTGTCCTCCCCCCAGCGGCGCCCTAAGCCGAGGTTCGTACCCCACAGGGGGTGCCCTTAGCGAGCGGTCGCCTAGTTTTAATTTAGAATAGTTTTATGCTCCTGGTTGGAGGTTCTTAGTGTAGAAGCTAAAGGCAGCCACAGGAAAGTCCGGTTAAGCAGCCATGACATTAGTGGTCACCTGCGAGATGCCATAGGTAAAAAAAAACTGCCTTTAAAACGTGAAAATGCAACAGACAGACAGATAGAGTTACTTTCACATTTATCAAATAACTAGCACGGACGTATTTTTATCACGGCAATTTTTTTTCATACATTGGAGTTTCAACTCTCGGTATTGAGCCGAACATCAAGAATCCAACAGAGCGCATCCAGCGCGTATCCCAGCGCGTCAAGAAAACACACTGTTGGAAATTCAACTCTCGGCCCTAAGCAGAGCGTCGAAAATCAAATACGCGAAAAAAAATCGCCGCGATAAAAATACGCCCCTGCGATCCTGGGCTTAGTCTCGATCTCTAAAATTGAAAATCCAATACGCGAAAAAAATTGCCGCGATAAAAATACGCCCCTGCGATCCTGGGCTTAGTCTCGATCTCGAAAATTGAAAATCCAATACGCGAAAAAAATCGCCGCGATAAAAATACGCCCCTGCGAACCTGGGGTTAGTCTCGATCTCGAAAATTGAGATAAAGAATACATGTTCTAACCAAGGTTATGGTCTACCCATGTGCCAAATTTCATCCAAATCCGTTCAGCAATTTTTTATGTGAAAGCGTAACAAACAAATAAACAAACTCACTTTCGCATTTATAATATTATTAGTTAGGATAGGATTAAGTATGACGTGGTGTGACGAAAATGGATAAAGTAATAAAAAATATGAGGAGTTTGAAAATGGCGACAATGACAGAAAAATTTAAAGGAAATCGTTTGGCTTGGTATGGGCAGGTGATGAGGAGGGAGAAGACGCATGTGACTAAAAGAGTGATGATGGATGGAGAGGGAGATGAAGGCCAAAGGAAAGATGGATGGATTAATTGAAAGAGAAGGGAGTGAGTGATAGCGTGACAGTTGACAGGGGAGAGTTGAAGAAAACAACGTGGTGCGCCAACCCCACGTTACATGGGACAAGGGCAGGAAGATGATGAAGTCTTAAGAATAGATAGTCATAGGCGAAGTCAGTTTCTGTCTAGCTCATCATCATTTCGGCCGAAAAACGTGTGTGTAACGTAAAAAAAACCTCTTCCGGGGATTCTTAGCACCTTTTGCCTCACCGTGGTCTTGACCGCTACTGTAGCCAAGGGTAGGTGGTCCGCCGGGCACTAGGGGCCATTTGTTATCGCCACGATTGGCTGGCGGAATAGCAGGAAAGAAATATAGTGGTGTTATTCTTTTAGTCCAGCATCACACGGTAAAGAATATGTCTTGGATTAAATAAAACACACTCAGACGAAAAATTACAAATATTTCACTCCTAAGCCGTATGTATTTCTTTGGTTAACTGTAATGCAAGTCTTGTATAATGTCTTATGAAAAACAAACAGAATTTGATATTCCGGTCAAAGATTTGATTTCAATTTCACATTGAAATCAGGTCCCTTAGGATATTCATAGATGTACACACGGCTCACATCAAGCTATACATTTCCAGTATTAACTGACCTCGCATTGTGCGGAAATCATTTATAATGCGAGATCAGCATACACTGGAAATGTATAGCTTGATGTGTAGTCGTGTGTACATGTATTTAAGGATTCCCATCTCCATTTGAATAAGTATTTTATTTTGTTAGGATTCAATTTAGGATCCGTGGATACTAACTTTTTCTTCGAAAGAAATCCCTACAGATTTAGAAGGGAACTGAATGATATTGTGAATATATTACTGGATATTGTATATTATGGAGATAGAAGCCTATATCTATATAAATAAAAATTAAATGCTGTTCGTTAGTAAGCACATCACTTGAAAACGGCTGGACTGAGTTGGCTATAATTTTATAAATTAGTTTTTATTAAAAGAAAATTTGAAAAAAATCCTGGAAATTTTTCAAAACTGAACCAATTTTTGTATGAACTCAAGAGTTTGGACAGGAAAACTTCTGTTGAATCAACTAGTTTAAAATAACTTCCACGAATGTTTTGTTTTGAGTTGAACTATTGTCATAATTTCGTGGTTTTTGGATTAGAATGGTAGGCGTTTTGTCTTTGTGGATTTCACAATGTGCCACTTACATTGCATAATTTCAAGGAGAAAAGTAGTAGTAGAAGTAGTATTTTTTTTTATTGATCAGATATCAATTTGCAATTTTTATTTATGAATAGTTATTAAAATGCGAATATTTCTATTTTGTGTGGTTATACCATCCATGGGCCTCTGACTTGGCTTCACATGCCGTCGAAACATTATTATGCCGGTTTCGTCACGATGTTTTCCTTCACCGTTTTTTGAATCAAGTGATATTATACAATTCGCACATGAATCCGAAAAATCTCAAGTGCGTACCTTGGGTTCGAACTCGAGACCTATGACTTGACAGTTCGACGGTCATACCACTAGGCTATTACTGTTATTTAGACTGCTGTGAACGCCAATAACTGCGTACTTTGGTGTAATAGAACATTAACTAATGACTTTCTTGCAACTATTCCAGCGTTGCCGCCAATCGCACCAGTACTAAAGGCAGACAAAGATCGTTACCAGCCTGGTGAAGTGCTGCAAGCCAACTGCACGTCTTCACCTGCAAGGCCTGCTGCCAATCTCACTATCTACATCAATGAGGAGCCTGTAAGTACCTTTTTATAATTTTTTGGCTTAAAATACACCAGACAAGGCTCCTCCCATGACAGACAAATCTACTGTGGTAATTTAAGTTGCTGTGGCATTGAAAGGAAACGTAGGTCGCTGGCTATCTGTTGTGACATGCTGGCCTGCAGGTTTGCACGATGTACGAAAGGCAGTTAGAGTAACGCTTTTTAAAGCTTACTGTCAATCCTTCTACACGTGCAGCTTGTGGGTCAATTTCATTCAGCGGGTATACAGCTGCGATCTACGCGTTCAGTATAATAATGCACTGAGAGTACTACTGCGGCTGCCGTGGCGTTGAAGTGCGTCAGGGATGCTTACGGATAATAAGCATTGATGGTTTTGCCGCCATTATTAGACAAAGATGTGCATCCCTGATGACACGTGTTTGCGGCAGCATCAATAGTATTTTCAGTGTGTTCGCAGATCGGGAGAATATTAAATATGAATTGCAATTATAACCCTGAATTGGATGTTGTAACCGTTTTAGGTGTAAACTCTCCAAATACTTTTTTACATCTAAAACTAAATATTTGGTATTACGATATTAATTATTGTATTTCATAATCAATATTTTAGTTCACTAGTTAGCCACATTTCATATTTCCATACAGTGTTATTGCTAAATTAATCAAAACAGGTAAATATTTGACACCTATTTGCGATGTTGGCAATTTTTGACCCTGACAGCTCTTGAACGCGGTTTAGATGTGCTGATTGCGTTCAGTTTCATTCAGTTAATATGAAGGGATGGGGCATAAAATATAAATCAATGATAAACTTACAGATGAATGATAAAAAAAATAGTTTTTATTGTATTGTTTTTTCATTGAAATACATAATATCTAGAATTAACTAATATTGGTTTAATGGTAATAATAAATCTAAAAGAAAAACATACGGTAAGTTGGACAAATATTTTGTAATTCAGTAAAACAAGAATTAAATCCGTTTACAGTTTTGTTCTGGATGATGCAACTGCAACTTTTTATTTGTCTCTATTAAAAAAATATATGAATACGAAATAATAATTGTTGATTTTAATACTAAATAGAAAAAAATGATTGATCGACACCTTCATACATACCTACCTGAAATTTTGTACCTACCCTTTTAGAAACAAATAAAACTTAACGCGGGTGGACAGACTATACCTGTTATCTAAAAGTATTTTCTATTCTATTCAAAGAAAGTCCAAAACACTTTTTACCGAAAGCATAGATGAATATAGGTGGTTCACTCCGCAATTTAGGTATGAAGCTACAAGTAGGTACGCGGCAGGTTCGACTTGTCGAATTCAATGGTCGACGTAGTCAGAAGATATAAGAGTTATGCGATAGAAAGAGAGGCAAGTTCCAGGGGAATATAACTGTAGGTAATTAGCGCTGTGCGACCTGATTTGCACTTTATTATGTCGTAGCAAGAGTCGCTTTTTATTTAAATGATTTTGCGGAGTGAACCATCAGTACTAATCTATGCCGAAAAAAGTTTTATTTTAAACAATTTTAATGGTTATAAACGACATAATTTGTAGGTGTAAAGTTTCGTAATTAGATTACTTTGTAGGCCACCTGTAACTAAGGCATTTGTTTCTTAATTCAACAAGGCTTGTAATGGCAGGTGGTTCTTTATATTTCAAATTTTTCATTTTTATTACTTACTTACTTACTGTGTATTTATGTAAAGTTGTTCTTTTTGACACTCTTTTATTTTTAGTTGTACTAACTGTGTAAGCAATATTGCGTTTTCTATTCTCACTCGCCCGCTTCAATACTCTTTTTTGGATCAACTCTCTTGCTCTTGGAATTTGGAGTGGGTAGCTATTTATTAATTTATTAAATACTTTTTATTTAAATGGCAAACACGTTTAAAACTAGTGTATTTTGGGTGGTCTAATCGCACAAGGCGATTTCTTACAGACAACATTTAGATGGACTCAATTAAAGGTATGGTTTAGGCAAGTTGACCGTAAGAAAATACCATAAGAATTCTTCATTGTGGAATGTATGTGAGCTAAAAATAAAAATAAATCGACTTCGATCGATCGTAGATTAATTTCGTAAAAATTAAGCCATTGGTCATGTGACAGTGACCGTGAATCAGAGTTTGACATGTCAGAACTCCCAGACAAAGTTTATTTTGCATTATCAATAGATGTAGGTACGAAAGGAATGTCTTAAGAGCGTTTATTCAGAAAGTGGGCAACAGAGTACCCTAGAAACTGCAGGAGACAAACAATGACAATCACCTTTTTGTGTAGGTCATAACAAAAAAAAATAACCCTAGGATTAAAAATCAGTCTTAAGAAGAGAGAAGCATTCGGAAAATTGGCAACGTCGCGGTCGCAAATAGCTGTCAAATATTTCGCTGTTTTCTAATTTGGCTATATCACTGTATGGAAATATGAAATATGGCTAACTAGTGAACTATAATATTGATAATAAAATGCAATAATTAATATCGTAACACTGAATATTTAGTTTTTGAGTTATAAAACGTATTTGGAAACTTTCCAAATACCTTTTTACACCTAAATCGGTTACAACATCAAATTCAGTGTTATAATTGCAATTAATTCTTAATAATATGTCTAATTAATTAAAACAAGTAAATATTTGACAGCTTTTTGCGACGTTGCCAACTTTTAGAACGAACGCTCTTAAAAGGAACATCACTGTTTGGTCATCTCCCTCTCGCTCAATGTGACAGTGTTTATTAGTAATCTATTAAATTAGTAGTATTCAGTCATATTTTATGTAGGCACATAAAATTATATCTATTTTTTTTACCTACAACTGTAAAAGTAAACTTTAACACAAATGATTATTTGTGTTAATATTTACTTTATTTTTATTTTCTATATCTTTCATATTTAAAAACGTTGTTAATTAAGAATATCGACAGAAGTAAGTAAAAAAACTCACAGATTCGACAGAATGAAAGTAATGAAATCACTCGAGCAGCCATGACAGAATGCCCCGTTTTGGAAATAAAATAAAATTACGGTATACAAAAAAAAAATGTTTTGTTAATGTTAACTAACATTTCCTTAGTGCTAAGTGGTTTCTCAAAAACTAGCCCAGCCTCTTTTTCGAGGTTGGGCTAGGGTAATAATTAACTCTTAATTTTTCTAATCACCATAATGCGGTCATCATGGTGATGTTCATGGCAATATTAACTACTATACTATTACTAACCAGGTGATTAGTAGACGAAGAGTAGGTACTGCATAATATACAGAAATGCTAGATATTGTTGAAATGAAATGAAATTGTTTATTCTGTAAATAGGATATTGGAATCACTTTTACACGTCATCTTAAAATTATAATTAAAAATTAGCTAGATGAGTTCGGCGTTTCCTATCTGACTTCTCTGAGAAGAAAGGCCGAAACAAACTCAGAGGTCACAGTCTCTTTTAAAGTCCAGACATAATCATGGTCAGACCATATGAGGACCATGTAGATTAGTGTCTGAAATGGTCTTTTGAGAAAAGAACCACACAGATTTGAGTGGACCTGTCCAGTCAGTGCAAGCATTTGTCAGTAATCGTGGAGCTCAACCCAGAACTTATGGAGCTCAACTCGACGAACAATACCAAAGAAAGGACATTTGGGTAGGCCTCAAAACTACTCAAACTGCCAGACCATCATTAAAACTAAATATGAAAGAAAAAAAAATAATTAAAAAATCCACATAGTCCTCACATTCACAAAAAAAAAAAAAAAAAAAACTTTACAAAGTAATTAATGTTGAATGATTAAATCCTTAATAACGTTCATATCCATCTCATTCCAGCTCCGTTCATCAGAGACGAGCCTCCATCCCTCAGAGAGTGGTCTCCTCTGGACCAGCGTCAAGGCTGACGTAAAGGTGACGCCAGAGCTGTTCCTCAGCGGACGACTGAGGGTCGCCTGCCTGTCCACGGTTTATGACGTGTACAAGAGCTCAGCCAACCTGGACTTCTTCACGCCAGATACAGATCCAAGACCTGAGAGGAGTAAGTTTATTTATATGATATTTATTTATTTATTGGATCTCCAACAGAGGCTACACAATTTCATGCAAGTTTTCAGGAACTGGGACAAATACTAGTGAGCGCGTCCAATTATAGAAGACCACATAATTCTCTTATAATCTAGGTAGATACATTCAGTCTGACAAAGCGAAAATAATATAATAAATCGAAACATACAACCCGAAATCATAGAATGAAACAAAATGAAATACAAAACAAATTAATATTAAAAACATTTTTTTTTTAAACATAAAAGACAAACAAACTACATATTGTATTACTAACAAACCGACCTGATTTAATGAAGTTACTGCCGCCTATAGGAACTGCAATATCAGTGCCATTAAAGATGCGTTGCCTGAGACAAAAAATCAAAATTTCACACAAGCACGGGTACTCTTGAAACCGGAACACAGGAACGCTGCTCGGCGTCAGAAATAGGCGTAGTGATGGTATTTTCCCGAACGAAATCCTCCATAAAGAGCTCTGCTTCTATAGTTTCATTCCAATAATAGATAGGGGTTGACTCATCGGTCCAATTGTGGCAAGTGCGAATATTAGCATGAGGTCCTAGGTTCCAATCTCAGGCCGTGCAGTAATATGAGGCTTTTAAATCTTAGGTCATGCAGTAATCTTAGGCTTTTCCATTAAAAATCTTTCAGAAGCAGCTGGAGTCTAGATTTGTGCTGGGTTTGTGGCAATATGTTCACAATGTGGCAAAAAAAAAAAAAAAAAAAAAAAAAAAAAAAAAAAAAAAAAAAAAAAAAAAAAAAAATTCTCATTATAGTAACCAGAGTCTGGATTCACGAATCCAGACTCTGGTTACTATAATGAGAAATTTCTGAAAAACCTTATGGGAGTTAAAAAAACATAACTAACTGGCAAAATGTGGGTCCTCTGCCTACAATTTTGGCGCCTGTATCCCTACAGGCGCAATGTTACACATATGATTATGTTATGAGGACTTAGTGAGACGCTAAGAGCCTTCAGAATTGACAATACTAAGGTAAAGTAGTTGAAGACATTGGTCTTCAAACATAGCGATATAGAATGAACTACATGAATGAAATGAAATCATTTGAATGGAAGATCCAAAGAATACAAGAATCAAAATTCCAATCTGACATACTAACATTTTATTTCTTTTTCTAATTGCAGTCACTCTCAACAGTGCATCGAAGTGCTTCCAGAGTTGGATCCTCCTGTTCCTGCTATTTCTTCTACCAGTGGCGATGGGCCAAGACTACTTGGTGCCCATGGTAGACTACGAAGACTATGAAGAGAAATATAAAGACACCGTTGCATTTGCGTCACTTGTTGGCGGTTAAATGTAATGGGACTCATAAAAATACGAATTTAGTGTGATAAATAATTTTAAACACGATACTCAACTAAGCATTACACTGTTTTTATATGAATTCGCATTTGGGGATAATTATAATTATGTTTTTGTTATTTGCAGTTTTTATGTTGAAATCCGAGACTGGAAATACTGATTGAAAGAATACCTTAGCTTAAGAATATATTAGTTTAGATACAATAAGGCATTTCACATTCATATAGAGTTCAAATTTTATGGCTAATGAATCTGAAATAGGTAACGCGTAAGCAGACATAATATTATGGCTCTGTTATCTTTTAGTCCATGAGTTCAACTGACAAAAACAAATACCTATCACTTGGTTACTTGTTTAAGAATAGAACTGTTATACTGCGGCCGCATCTGCGTCTATCGTGACGAAGCTTCACACAGTGATACGATACACGCAGATGTGACCAACCATTATCGGTAATCGTCGCGATAGTTTGACGGTAACGACGGGTAATTAGGTCCACAGTGTTTCAATCATCAGACGCATTCTGGTATTTCTTGAAGAAATACAAAAGACATAAATGCTTTCCAAAATATGTTGGTGATTCTCCTATGTTCAATGGGATACATATATTGTTATAGCCAACAACCTTACCTCGAGCCTACTCATAAAGATAACCAGCCTATAATGTCCCCACTGCTGTGTCACAGGCCTCCTCGCTGTGACAGGCAGTGGGCCGTAATCCACCACGCGGCCTAGTGCGGGTTGGCAGATGTTACACGTCTTCGAATTTTTGTGTCAATAACATGCCGGTTTCCTCACGATGTTTTCCTTCACCGTTTTGAGAGCAGTGGCGAAGAAATTATTTTACACAAAGTGAAGCGCCTGACTGGGTTCGAACCCACGACTTACAACTCGTAAGTTGGTGCCACTACCGCTGGGCCACCACTGAAAACTTTACCATGTAAAATCCATCTACCTAGCCTATTTGCCAACTATGTTGGGGTCGGCTTCCAGTCTAACTGGATGCAGCTGAATAATACCAGTATTTTTTTCATGGAGCGACTGCCTATCTGACCTCCACAACCCAGTAACTGGGTAATACGATACCCCTTGCTAAGACTGGCTGTCAGACTTTCGGGCTTCTGACGACCCATAACGACTGTTAAAGATCCACGAATGACAGCCGGGACCAACGGCTTAACGTGCTTTCCGAGGAACGGAGAAGTCTCAGTATGTGAAGATGGTCACCCATCCACGAACCAACCCTGGAAAGCGTAGCGTAACTGTACCATGTAGATAATTCTTTAATCAATCTCATAAGCAGTTCTAATGAAAGATTATTTTTATTCTCACTTAATTTATATTTGCTTTGCACCATCTTTTAAATTGTCTTACCTACATGAAGGATTTTCTTTAATTCAACTATTATTGTAACTTTGTACATTCCATTTTCTATGTAATTAATAATGTTCCACACTGTTAAAAGTCTTCATGTAAATAATGCTATCTTTCTAATGTACACAGTTATAAGATATTGTGATAACTTAAGGGCGGCCATGCCCCGTAGTGTAAGTCTTACTGAGAAAATTAAATTTTCATAGTACATAAATATATGTTCAGTTTCTGATAAAATGTATGGAATTATGGTTAATTTGGTTTGTATAAAAGGAAACTACTATTTACACGGCGTTGATCAGTACGATATTTTATGGGATCACGTGGCAGTTTCATTAATGCATTTGTTTTTTAAACGTATGAACAGTGAGATGTTGACGTGTGATCCTAATCCCATTTTACCGTAAAATATCATATAGTACAGCGCCGTATGAAATGCCGCTTGGGAACTTTAAAATATGGTTTAATATTATGGTGGTTTTTACATCAAATGTGGCTGAAACTGACTGACTTATCTAAGAGAGCGTCCAGCCCTCAATTGTCTTTATTTCCATGATTTCAATTGTTTTGATTGCTTTTGCAGGGATACCAATTATGTCAGTCAGAGACTAAGGTCTTCAACGCACTACCGGCTAGCCGTAACGCGGCGCGCCGTTGCGGCGGGCCGCATATCTTGCAGTCTGTCGCAATGGTACGCCGTACTCCGGCTAGCCGTATCGTCTAGGTTATATTGCGGTCCGCCACAATGGTCAGTGCTTCTTGAAACATTGCACAAGATTGGACGTCGAAGAAGTTGCTGCAGTTGTTTATTTATATTATAGTGGAAAACGTGAAAGTTGACCACCGCGAAAGTAGACCACCCTGCTGGCAACTGAGGCGCCCCGCGCGGCCACGTACTGCGTAGAGGGGATGCGGCACACCCCAACATTCAACCGGCACGGTGCACCGGCAACCGGCCGGTTGACGGCCAGCCGCAAGTCAGTGCGTTGACATTATACGATTTCATATAAAATAGATATGCGGCGTGACGCACTAGTGCGCCGCTTTACGGCTAGCCGGTAGAGCGTTTAAGGCCTAAAGTGTGCCGTCCACCGCAAGCTAAACTAGGTTTGTGGACGGCTCGCGTTAAGGCTGATTAACATTTGCATTAGTTAAGTAGCGTGTTAAGTTCTTTAACTTCTTACGCAACACTTCACTATGAAAAACTTGCACTTTTGGACTGACGTTTTGATACATCTCTAACTATTTGAACTTAATTCGTTACTTAACTACAGCGAATGTAATTCAGCCATTAGATGAAACAGTTTTGCAATATACATCACTGGCACAGTATAAATATGGACACTATGGAAACTAGGCCTATTTGTTCAATTAATAACTTACCTTCCATTTTTTTAAAGAATGTAATTCTGACATGTCTGGGTTAAAGAGACAGGAGCTATTAAGATCTGATGCATATGTGTGTCCTTTTCTTACAACAGGCGTTTGTAAACCTATTTATCACTTTCTAGCAACACTTTTGAGAACCTAATGTGTCAAAAATATGTACTTACAACATTGAGGTAATATATACTAACGACTTACAATAAGTATCTATATTGTTTTTAACATAAGAAAAGAACCTTACCAATAGCGTGTACGAGTATTATAAGTTAATGTTAACATCGAAATAAATAACTATAATTAGATAACAACATAATGTCATACAATTTGTAAATATTGACGATTGATCAATATATATCAAAGCAGCGACAATGGGTCACCAAAACAAACGGTTAGTACATACCAACCACTAGTAAACATAAAAAATTCAAAATTCAAAAATCAAAAGTCATTTATTCAAACTAGGCTGAGAATCAGCACTTTTCGAACGTCAAAATTACATAAGACAGTCCCCCAAAACGCCCGCCTTTCACCACTTCCTAGTGCTTTAGCTGGGAAGAAGATGTGGCGCAACAAACTCCCCAGCAGCACAGCTGTCTGTTCAGTAAAAAAGATTCTATATAATAGTATGCAAAATGATATTTACATTACGCAACACAAAACATAATTTAAATTATAAAATTAATAGCCATATGACAGCTAGCACACGCCAATATACCAACCAAAAACATCGAGAACTATACTCAAGCAGAAATAAAAATAACTTAACGAAAACAATATCTAAATAAAAGCCTCCAGACATAAAGGGCGTGCCCGCTTACATATAGCTGTAACTAGAAGTTATAATTGATAAACTAGGACCATACATATGTTTATACATATGTTTACTGCTTTATTTTGGGTGTACAGTTATCAAATAAAAATCATGATTATCAGCGATGAAAGTTGATTAAAGCCTGTTGCAAACTGGCGCGATGCGACACCGGTACTTAATTGTTCTACCGGGAAGTTTTCTGGTCTAGTGGTCGCCAGCGCTACTGCTGAGCATGAGGTCCCGGGTTCAATTCCTAGGTCAGGTAAAGTGTTATTGGGTTTTTCCATTAGAAATTTCTCAGTAGCAACCCGGTGTCTGGATTTGTGCCCGGTTGATGGCGATAGGCTCGCCCCCTATTACATGGGACTTAAACATAACTGGCGAAATGTGGGTGTACTATAGGTACATCTCTGCCTAACCCTTACCCTTAATTATTGAGTTAAATATTTAGTTAAAGTCATAACAGAAGTAAAATTAAAAGAATGTATAGTCTTAGAGCCTACATGAAATGCTGAAATACAATGTATCGAATAATTTTGTGTCAATTTAGATCATCTGTAAAAGTAGTATTGATAAAATTTTGTCTCTAACTTTTAATTCTTTCTGTGACCGCTAGGGGCGCTGTACAATATCTAACTCTAGCGAGTTTCGATATTATCGAAATCTATTTGATTCACGTTGATACGTTAGCGAGTTTAACGCTAGCAAGTAATTTTTCGAAGACATCTCACGGTAGACGTACTGTCCAATTTAGGACGAATG
The DNA here is from genome assembly GCA_949128155.2 of Xanthia icteritia. Taxonomy (NCBI): domain Eukaryota; kingdom Metazoa; phylum Arthropoda; class Insecta; order Lepidoptera; family Noctuidae; genus Xanthia; species Xanthia icteritia. Next base: position 3,206,455 of record OX421942.2, on the reverse strand, counting down.
AAACTGAACGCTATCAGCACATAAACCACGTTTAAGAGCTGTCATAATTTTCTAAGGAATATTGACACTGACAGCTCTTGAACGCGATTTAAATGTGCTGATCGCGGTCAGTTTCATTGGTGAAATTCACCCTTCGTCAGTATTGACAGCCCAGCTAGTTGTTCCACTGTGAAACAGGATCCAACTATTCATCCTATGTGAGTAGCTACTTTTATTTCTGGCATTGGAACCGTGATGATTTCAATACTTCCACCTTTGTTTGAATTTACTTGCAGGTGGTGCAATGCTCAATGACATTTTAAAAATAATATAGCATCACGTTTATTTTTCCCCGAAGAGTGCATTTCTCTAGGTATGTTTAAGTCCCATGTAATAGGGGGAGAGTTCTTTTGCCATCAACCGGGCGCAAATCTAGACTCCGGGCTGCTACTGAGAAATTACAGATGGAAAAATTCAATAACACTTTATCCAACCTAAGAATCGAACCCAGGACCTTATGCTCAGCAGTACCACTTGTGACCACGAGGCAGTCTCAGTAATAAAAACAGTAATAAAAATATGATTGGTGATGGTACCCTTTTCTTCTACTTCTATTCTCTGTTCCGGAGTCAGCTTTAATTTCTTCTTATTGATGTTATCTTCCACAATATTTATCCTAAATCTGCCTTATACTCACCGTCGACTTTGGAACTGCTTTTGCGCCATAAGGTTACAAATGTCACAAATTGCACGTCATAAGACTAAAAGCTCTATGTGGCAGACAGTTTCAAACTAAAGCCCTAACCTAAAGGTTTCCCAGAAGAGCAGTGGCGGCTGTCATGAAACGCTCTCTAGGAAAACACATCAACTTACTTTTATAAATAACGTTTCAGTGACGTCATTCGCCGGTAAATTACTGACGCTATGTGGTGGCCACCGCTTTTTAGGACACCGTAGCTTTAGTGAAGTTTCAATTTAGTGGAAATTGTTGTCAAAAATACGAGATTGAATATACTTAACAATTTTTTTGGTTTCATGCTAATCATTACGCCATGTTCTTATAAAGACCTCTAACTTTTTTATTAATTTTGATGTTGTTACTCACTGCTTCTTGCAAGATTAATTCTTAGGTAATCCTAATTATTTCACCATTAAATGTTACACAAAGCACGAATTGTTTAATAATTTGAAATTGTTGATAATTTGTCCAAAGATTTTATTACTTCCATCAATGAAAATTGTAAATAAAGAATAAATTTTTGAAAATAATTTTATGTGTTTTTATTTTTAGTACTTAGCAGTAAGTATTGATGTCAATGTCCGATGGCAGTCAGGCAAAAAATATCTGCCATATAACTTGTCTAGGTGTTCAAGCAATGGACGATTACAAATATTATCATTTACCGTCAGGATTATTTGTATGCTTACTTATGGTTTGTAAAGTTTTATAGTAGTCACAATATTTATACGCTTAAATGCCGGCCCCGGCATCAGCTAGGCTAAGTGTATGCTGGAGACGCAGGTAACCCAGCACAGCACAGTACAGATTTTGCAGGGTAGGGCAGGCGAAGCAGAAATAGGCGGCGAGCGCATGACACCTTCGCATCCTAACTAGTAGGTAAAGACAATAGACATGATCTGTCATTGAAACAAAATTATGAATCAGTGGTAAAAAACACGTGAAGACCAGAACTAGCAGCGTCGTACAGAAATTTGTGCCGGCTCTACGACGAGACGCAAAGCAGGACAGAGACATGTCTGCGCCGCACGTGCCTGCGCCGCAGCGTACGCAGCTGTCAGTACGTAATGCATGACATTAGAAAATCTGCTCTGCGCTGCGCTGCGTGGACCTACATCAACTGCCTCTTAGCTTAGCCTTATAGTGGTCAGTGCAGAGTTAGATTTGAAGCCTATAGTTTGACAAAAGGCTATCCTAATGACCATGCCCGAATGATCATTAATATTATTTCCTACTAGCTGACCCGACAGACGTTGTCCTGTCCAATAATTCACACAAAATACCCATAGAAAATGCACTTTTAGTTTTCCCAAATTTTCCAATTTTCCCAGCAACTTTTTAACTTTTCCTGTCCAAAAGAACCTCATATAGACAAATATGAATATTTTAAAACAAAAATTTTTCAAATCAGTCCAGCAGTTCGGAAGCAATGCGCTTAGCAACGAACAGCATTTCATTTGTATTATATAGACTAGCTGACTTGACAGACAGTGTCCTGTCCAAATTTCAATAGTTCATACAAAAAACCCATTGAAAAAAGGACGTTCTGTAGGAATTTCCCGAATTAAAATAACATCCAGGAATCTTGTCATATTTTGATTCGGACTATTTACGAACGTTTTAAAACAAAAAAAATCCAACGAACGCTTACCAACGAACAGCATTTAATTTTTTTTGTACAGGGTTATTTTAAATTGGCTAGCTAAGCTCCGCAGACGCGGGGAAATGGGTTTTGACATCTAAACACGATATAATAAAAAATAAAATGATATGATTTTTTTTTTTGGAAGGTTGGCGACCGCTGTTAGTTTTGTTACTTAAAGTATGACTTGAGAAAAACTGTTCTTCTTATATTATGTAAGATATCGATACTTATCACGTCTGTAAAGTTTACACAATAACTGCGGTAACTTACAAAAAAAACATCTAAAATAATTATAATTTGCATTTGTGAAACGTGCAATAATTATAATGTCACAAAGATACATAATTTTTTGTACCAACACTTGCTAAACAGTTCTCAAGAGCAGTTCGTGTTTGAGCTAGATAAATCCCAAAAGTGAGTGTTATTTTTAAGCGACGAAAAAAAAGAGGAGTTTTCAAGCCGACGCGTAGTTTTTTTTTAAACAACAATTTAAACGGTTCATCGAAGATCTACACTGCCTCATAGGTCTAGTTGATGTAATCGTGACTGCTGACTTGCTGAGTATGGTTCGATGTCCGAGTCGGGTAGTGATTTGGGTGTTTTTATCAGATCAGTTGCAACCCAGAAAAACTGAAGAAAAGTGAGTGTACCTATGTACCTACTAAGTTCAATTCACAGTAGAGGGGTAGTATATAAGTCCGAAAGGGATACCGTGGCCCCTGGCAACGTACAGGCAACGGAAGGAACACGGGTGGGTTTTAGTCAGTAAGAGTCTGACACGCCCTCCCGCTCCGCCCAGAGCGAGAGAAGTTATTTGATAATTTCACACCCAAAAAAAAAAAAAAAAGGGGTAGTACCCGTAAAGAAGAACAGGCTCGAAGTTATATGATGTTTTAATTGAAGGTCAAAAATTTTGAGGCGGCACCAAACAAACAAATTAATTACTAATAGCGTAAAATGGTACCTTGATGGATCTCCGTTGACGGTGTTTGGCGTCGCCTCAAAAAGTATTACTTAAATTAGTTTAGGAGCTGAGTTACAGTAAAGGCTTATTTTTTTATTTTTCGCTTTTCAGTTTTTTTTTGCGTCGGTAATTTTTTTTGTAAAAATGATTTTTATTTTTCGCTTCTAAGTTACCATTTAATTTTATTGTTTTCCTCAAGTAAAGAATTTTCTCAACAGCCTTCCGTCTCCATCGTCAGATCCTCGATGATAGTCATACCCGAAATAGGTCTAAAGTTCTCATCAAGGTGAATGAAATAAGTCCAAACACGATGTAGCTGCTGTAAGCTGCTGAGGAGCTCTCGCGATTGTCTTCCGTCTCCATCCAGGTTTTTATTATGTGGTTGTGTCATCAGAATTACATTATCTGGACGAAATTACAACAGAATCAGTCCGCAGTTGAAAATTCAGTAGGTGAAAAATCAATCAACCCCATTTTTTTACCTTTAGGGGTGAATTTTAGTTTTTTATATGGGTGGCCCCATATAAAAAACCAAAATTCTTCGAGGTATACGAGGTATACTTCGAGGTATACCCTCCTCAATAAAACAAGAATCGTTCAAATCAGACATAAATAAAAAAATACGCGTCGACTTGAATACCTCTTCCTTTTTTTCGTCGGTATAAAATTCAAGTTTGTTACGAAATCATCTGCAAGAAAGAACGAGACGCATTACCTACTTATCAAAATCCGAATAGACAAAGACGTAGTACAATAGTTACATCTGATTTAACCCAATCCCAGGTGCAATCTAAAATCCAATCAAGGTTCCAGTCCAATATGTCGCTGCTGGATTTAACGTAATTCTTCTATTGAGACTACTTTGTCTTGCATCGGATCAATATTCTTGCCATACATTTTATAAAAATGTAGTAGGAACGGTAAACGTGCGGGGTCATCGTGAGGTCTTAGGTCTTCTCGAGAGGTCTTCATATCAAATCAAAAGTAATTTATTCAAATTAAGGTGTGAATCAGCACTTTTTGAACGTCAAAATTACATAAGACTGTTCCCTAAAGTCTCCAGGACTCCTGGTGAAATGTGGGTGTACTATATGTACACCTCTGCCTAGCCCGTCGGGGACTACAGGACTATCGTAATGTTATGTTATATTAATATGACAAGAATCTATGGTACCTACACTATGCATACGAAAGAGAAGGCGCTTCTATAAATACACGGACTTTAAGAACTTTGATTCAATGTCTGTTAATTATGTAATGGAGTATGTTAATGGCATTAAAACTTTCTTTTTACTTGAGTGCCTTTTAGTCTGTGCTAAATAAATGTATTTTCTTTCTTTCTTCTTTCTTTTCTTTAAAAAAGGTGCTAGTGCCCGTTCTTTTGACGCCATCTTGCACCTTGTACAAAATGTTTACGTCGACCGTGTAAAGAATACGGTAGCCCTCTCCAAAAAGGTTCATATTTCAAACACAAACAATTTCAACACAAAATAATATTTAAAAAAACCGGCCAAGTGCGTGTCGGACCACACACAATGAAAGGTTCCGTATTTGGGATGAATTTATCCCAAATACAAACTTAACATTGTAGTTGAAAAACATGTTCTCTCATACTTTCCAGCTGTAAATGTAAGTTTGTACACACGAGATTTTCCATGTTATTTTAAGACCATAGACTTTTTATAGGTTTTAATATAATCTATGAGAAAAGAACCATTCTCAGTATCTTTTTTTTAATTTTAGGTACATTCGTTTCGGAGATAAGGGGGAGGATGGTCAATATTCATCTATTTTCTTTATTATCTTTAAATGTAATTAATATAAAATTCGCAATAAGCCCTTTCATTTGATATGTCACACGGTACAGTTGGCAAAACTTTTTTTTAAATTTTCTTGTTTGCCCCCTAATGTGACCCCCATATTCAAAATTCATATATTAACGTTACACGTCCGTATTCGGGTCATAGAAATACATATGAGTACCAAATTTCAACTTAATCGGTCCATTAGATTCGGAGAAAATTGGCTGTGACAGATGGACCGACAGACAGACACACGAGTGATCCCACAAGGATTCCGTTTTTTCCTTTTGAGGTACGGAACCCTAATAAACGCAACCTAATTCTCTTGTCTTCTTTGAATGAGTGGAGAATTATAAGCACACTGCAATTAGAACGCGCTAGAAAAATCAAATTAAAACCTCTAATGAACAAACATAGCAGGAGGCGGTTGCGGGTTAGTAGCACAGAGTAGACGATGAAGCAGAGACAGCGGATTTGATAGTAAGTGATTGTTGATATAAGGATCTCGGGAGAAACGTCTTCTAGACATTGCTTGCATTCATCAAACGTATGATCTATTAGTAACTAATTGATCTGAGATCTGAGATAAATAATACAAACATTTGAAAAAGATAAAGTGGCGTAAAACTTAATGTGTGCATATTGAAAACATGGTAAATAAATTTTTGTAATTCCTCTTCACAATGGGCAAATTTTTTGTAAATTCTATAAGTACAAGACAAGTGCATTTTGTATTCGGTTACAGCTGCATTTTCGTTCATTTTTTGGTCCAAAAGTGGTCTGCTGTAGGCTGAACCTACACACAATCTCTAACAAGGACAGTCCGGGATTCTTCCATAAGAAAAGTAAGCTTAAATATTAAAACCTATTTCTTCCTACTCTGTGCAACGTTATTCAGAGTGTTCCCGTCGCATAGTTAGTCTCCGCAGCTTCCGCCAGGGGCGCCCGCTGCCGCGCGCCACAAAGCTTCAGAAGAATTTTATTCCGCTTCAACTCTGTACCAATTATTTACTATGCCGCGGTGCGCATTGATTCTCTTTGTTTGCTATGCTAATGAAGGACGCAGGTGGCGTTTTACTAATAATAACTTAAATATTTTCACATAAATGATAATTATGAGTTGGAATGTTAATTAAAATGAGGATAACCAAACAGGTTTAAAGCGGGCGTTTCATCAACAAAATATGGCAATAAAATCCCCCAATTGAGTTATCAATGCTTCAGGATCAGAAGCTGAAAGGGTTCCACTGACTAAATTAGTATAATAGTCTTTACGATTAAACTAGTAGCTTGGAGCAAGTAAAGAGAAGCCTATTTATGCCCAGCAGCGGTGAAGTCGACATGTGACAGTGGGTGATGATGATGAGTAGCTTGGATAACTAAATTAGCATCATAATTATCATTTCAGACGAAAGACGTCCACTGCTGGACGCTCCCCCAAGCACCGCCACTTCGACCAGTTCTGTGCTTATCGCGTCTAGTAGATTCCTGCGGCCGTCACCAGGTCATCTTTCCACGTTGTGCCGTTCCAAAGCTACATCTTCCGGTACGCGGTCACCACTCCTTAACCTTTCAACTCAATCGGCCATCTGTTCTACAAGTAATGTGCCCTACCCGCTACCACTTAAGCTTGGCAATTCTTCGGGCTATGTCGGTTATCTTGGTTCTCTTACGGATCTCTTCATTTCTGATTCGATCACGTGTGGAAACTTCAGGCATAGCCTTCTCCATTGCCCTTGGGATGACTTTCAGCCTTCTAATGAAGCCCATTTTGAGCGAACACGTTTCAGTGCCATAGGTAATCACTGGTCAACACGCACAGGTCAAAAACTTTCGTCTTGGGACACTGTGGTATATGATGAAATTAGCATACCTTTAAGTAATTGCTTACTAATTCATAATGGTTTAGGCTATTGATAGCCAGCGATCCTCAGATCTCAATTCATCATCCATTCTCTTGTCCTTATCTCAATTTATTAGAGTCGGCGTAACACATTCATTAACATCTTCGTCCAAACTTCTCTATTAGTCATCATATTGATAGTCAAGTCACCCCTGTTCTTGCCATATCATCTTTCAGATCTATCGTTTCTTTGGTTTCAACTCATCATCCAACTCATCGTCAAATAATCATGTGTACATTGAATATGTTCCGAGAAACCAGTATCAACTACAATCTAAAAATAATTTAAAACGGAAATGAAATACAAATAACACATCTACATGTAAGCAATCGGCCGAGACGTAGATAAATTATGTATATTGTGCAGAACCCTTAACACTACAGTGCAAATCGTTCGCTTGTATACCTAAGAATCCCGTTTTTCCGTGATTGAGGAGCCTCGGATAGAGACGGGATTGAGCCGGGATTTACCGCGGGAATCAAGTCGGCAAGAAAATGTTTTCGTTCTGCATAGTGCAGTAAGTTTCCAGGTATACTCGAGCAACGGATTTACAATTGACAGAATTGAAATTGTTTATTATTATCCCCTTTGTGTGTCTGCTTTGTTATTTTAAAAACTACTACTGCTTTTCTTGAAACGCTTTGTATGTTCAAATGCCCTTCATTGGAGCTTGTATTTTAATAGTGTACTATTGCATTGCGCTGTTTTCTTAGATTTTTTAAATAATGTAGTTGTATGAAAATTAATGTTGTTATAGTTTCTACCATTTCATTGACCAACAGTCTAATTGCATTTAATTAATAAATGAATGTTAATCTTATTGGTAGGTATGTATTCGACCAATAAGAAGGCTTTATTCGATAACTTACGGATTTGAAATAGCTGAGTTGTATTTCGTAGGAGGTTATAACTTATTTGATTTTTCTAAAAACGCAATCTTTTTGATATTTTTCCTAATAAGAATAATAAATATAATAATTCTATATTTGTCCCACTGCAGGGCAAAAGCCTTTTCTTATTCAGAGAAGGCACGAGCACTGATCACTACGCTTGCTCAAGACGGGTTGGCGATTTCAGACTTATATTAACAGAACTATAAGTCCAGGTTTCCTCACGATATTTTTCCTTCACTAATGTCAGTAAAGTCCAACATAAACTCAGAAAGTTTAACAAATATAAGAATACAAAATAGGTACCTAAGAGAACCCTGCCAGTTTCTATCTCAATCAAAAGCCTAAGGATAACATTCTAAGTGCTCTATTTCCTCGCTTTTTGATAGCGATCGAATGAAAAAGAGTACCTCCATCCTCCGTTACTATGAACATCAATTTGCTTTTGGTATCCAGGTACTAGCGGCTTTGCAAAGCGAGCAAATACCACAAATCCTCGGGGCTTAGATAAAAGTAACCTCACAGTATTGCAGTTCAGGCAATATTAGATGCTTATCTTCTTACTATTAGAAATGTCGAAAACTGGGCTATTGTGGATATGGAATTGGTTTTTGGTAACAGTTTTGGAACGTAAAGAAAGAAAATACATTTATTTACCTACGTAATTTCATCCTTTTAACAAATGGAAATGGAACATCTACCACCTATGTTTTACATCTACTAAATACATGCAACAGCTGTTATAAGAAGCAACATGGTCGGAATTTGAAATTATTGAAATGCAGTCATTAAATTAAATATAAACTTGGGTTCTCCTACTGATTTCCTTACACCCAGTTGCACAAAGACAAACATAATGGCCCATTACATAACGGATCTTTACCGCTAATGATTTCAATAATTGAATCAAAGAACCATTAAAATCGAGTCTAATGTTGCTTTCTGCAATAAGTTAAAACAAGTTAATGGAAGAGTTTATTTGTGCAATTACTGGCTGTTAGTCTATTTTAAGGAGGACAGTACCGCATATTAATACCAAGGGGTATCGTATTACCCAGTAAATGGGTTGTGGAGGTCAGATAGGCAGTCGCTCTATGTAAAATACTGGTATTTAGCTGCATCTGGTTAGACTGGAAGCCGACCCCAACATAGTTGGGAAAAGGCAGGCAGATGATGAGTCTACCGCATCTTACAAAATTCATAGGTCACATTGCAAAGAGCTTGGTGGCTTAGAAGCATACTACACAATTTAACATTCAAAACCTTTGCGAGAACGTGCTTCTAGAAACAAAGCTTATCTACATACGAGTACAAAACAACCCCAAAACTGCATACAAATAAAAGAGCCAACTTTAAATAAACGTAGGCGTTACTCGCGATTTTAAGATGCACTAACATAGCGACATTTACATGGACCCACACAAGGAAGTTAACAATAGCGGGGTACCCTCAATTAACAATGCAAATTTACCAAGTGCGAAAGCTGTTCTGAATTTCATACAGAGAATACATATGGTAATTTTGTTTGAACACAGGAAAAACGTCGAAGTACGGTCGACGATATATCAAGCTACATATTTCTAGTATGAGCTGGCCTCGCATTGCACAGGAAGCCTATAGAATTCGAGACCAATTTATACTAGACATGTATAGCTTGATGTATTTAGCTGTGTGTATAGGGCTTGACGCTCGTTAAGATCCTGCAGGAAAGATTCTCCTTGTGCAAAGTTTTGTCTTCGTTAGTATCTTAGCTGGTTCAGGTTTTGGTATATCTTTAAGGCTGCTTCCCCACTTGTAACATGTTCGCTAAAGGAACTCCCAACGTGTGAAATACGAGTAGAAAATGTGATGTCACACAATTATTAATTCCGAATTTTCATAGGAAATCCCAACGCCAACAAATCTTTTTTTTCAAATACGTGCCTACAGGTTTTTATTTACTTTTTTCAAGCTAATATTAACATAATTAAAAAAAGTTTAAACCTTATTTACTTTTTTCAATTTACATACCTTTTTACATCTGTTTTTATTTGTATAGTTAGTTAGTCATTTAATTTAGTGCGTATACCTACTTGGATTTTTAATTGTAATCAGTAAGTTGACAGTTCGAAGCAAAATAAATCGGTCATTACTCATTAGTAATGACCGATTTATTTTAAATAATGATTTAAGTTATATGTAAGTTGTTAACGTATCTTTGTAGTGTACATATGCATGGTTTTCATTGAATTTAATAACTGTAGTGTAGTGTAGGTAAATAGTTATGGTAAATATTGTAAAAATAAAAATAAACTTATTATAATATTTAATTTTTAATTGGAATCCTTTTTTTAGTTTTTCGCAAAAAAAAAAAACAAAGGCGTTCTAGGTCTAAAATAATAAAATTTTAACCTCTCCCTTATATAACACACCCTGGGATTTTTATCTGCAGAAGACGTGGTCTTTATTTTTTTTTTGGGTTTTAGTCTGTCCTGTCTTCGTCCTCTACCACTGGCGTCACGTAAGTTTGCTATTCAGAAACCAGGCTTATTTACATTAGCGATTAGGTAACACACGATAAAATTAATTTGCCTCCGTTAACGCTGCATACGCTACGAATCTCATAAGGACAGTGATAAAAAGTATGATCTGAGTCTCGAACCGTTGCGTTGGCGTCGCCGCTTCGTTTAAACTAGCTTGGAGGTCCCCGTCCACATTATGCGTAACATGTTGGGGCAATTGTTGGCGTGTTTGTTACAAGTTGGTCTAAGGCTTTAGAGAAAAGAGGAGAAAAGGTTGTGCAATGATTTGGAAGTGGATGGCTTCTATAAAAAGGTGTTTATTAGATATAAAAGTTATCAGAGGCTCTAGTGCGAGTCTATTTAAACCATCTCGATTTTACGCATCGACCGCGTTTGGCACTCCGATTGGCCGTTCATCGGTGAAGGCCGGCTGGCTGCCAATCGGAGCGCCGAACGCACTCGATGCGTAAAGTCGAGATGGTTAAAAGAAACTCACCCTAAGCCCTCTGCCGTATGTTTTGCTATGTTAAGTGAGCATAAGCATTAGCAGTTTTTGGGCCTGTGAAGATTTTAGACACCGTAGAATTGAAGTTTTTTTTTGTCAAATATTACAAAAGTAACTTTAATAAAATGAGTTGTCAGTACTTCATCTACTGGTTAAAACCTAGGTACTAAACTTGTCCGTACGTACGTTAACCTATCAAAGCCAACGCATTCTTATTTAAGAATATTTAAAAAAAAAAACCTCTGTAATAAATCAAACCAAAAAAATGCTACCAATTTTTTGTTGTTGTAAATAGTGGCAGTAGGATGACCCTGCACGATAAATCTTTTTCTCAGTTGACCTCTCAAACAAAAGGGGTGGAAAAACATTACAATAATGAAAAAAAAACATTCAAAAATTCATGAACAAACGTACCTATAGAAAAACTGGCCGGCCAATAAAACATACATAAAATAAGTTCATAACATTTTTTCAATAAAATGTTCAATCAATTTTTTATCCATCCAATATTTATTACAATAAAATTGCTGGTCGACTAAGGTAAATCTGTTACTCTTGTTGAAAAAATGAAATCAGATGTACTGTGGTGGACGATTTACTTTTATATTTGCTATGTGCAGAGAACAGAGTCTGTAAGGATTTTTCAAAATCTCGTGACACCTCCTGCAGTTTGGTACACAAAATTCCAGCCAAGTGGTAACGTGCAATTTTTTATCATTATCTTTTCGTTTATTTCATTATTTTACATATAAAATACATTTTTAAATATTTCTTAAAAAAATATTTTTTACGGGAGCAGGGTCCAAGCTAACAGTGGTTAGGGCTCCAGAGACAGGAACCTCCTCAAGATGCGAGTCGTATCGAGGAGTACTGCCCACTGAATCAGGCCCTTGATCCAACCGCCTAACAAGCGCCTCGAGAGATAATGATCGAGGTTTTCGCCCATCAGGCCATTGGACGTTACGACAATCGGCACAGTGACAGCCGAGCTCACATTACAACCGACTAACGAGAACTTCGAGAGATTTTATTATCATCATTATTATCGGTCCGCACACATTCTAAATGTCACCCAATGTGTGTGTACGTGTTCCTCACGATACGAAAACTTCTTGAACACTTTCATTGCCTCTTCTATTTAATGAAGTACAACTACGGAAGAATTTACAAAAACACGCGGGGCTTGTCAGCGGCACCTGAGGAAGAATTTACAAAAACACGCGGGGCTTGTCAGTGGCACCTGAGGAAGAATTTACAAAAACACGTGGGGCGTGTCAGCGGCACCTTAAAAATAATGTACAAAAACACGTGCGATGTATCAGTGGCACTGAAAGTGTTAAAAGCTACCTATCATTGCCTACTTTTACCTTTGAGGCTGAAACGACCACTGCTTGAAGTCACCACATAGCTAAAGTCTCTATTTTATTAAAAATAAATCTTTGTTATTGCAGTGACCTCCAAAACTTGTATGCTGATACCAGATAATGGTCCGTGTCGTGATAAGATCCCTATGTGGTACTACGATCCCGTGGCATCAAACTGTTCTCTTTTCAACTGGGGAGGCTGTCAAGGAAACGGCAACAGATTTAGTACATTTGCGGGCTGCTTGGGATTTTGTTTGAGCAAGCAAGGAACTAGTAAGTATCTTTTGCAAGAGGTTCTAAAGCTGCCGTCTATTGACGCGGAGCGAGGCAGCGGAGTGGAGCGGAGCAAGGGAGTAATGCGGAGCGGAGTTGCTGAATGTGTCTGTCTATTGATGTGGAGCCAGGTAGTGCGGAGCGGAGTTGCGGACTGTGCGCAGCTAGGCCGAGTTCACGCGACGAGTAATTTGAGTGGGCTGCAATTCCCCCCGACCGGTTTTTTCTCGCTCAGCTTCCCGTCCCGGTTTTGGATGAATTTTTAAACTAGTTCGCAAATCCCTGTCTACTGAAGCGGAGTGGAGATTTTATGCAATTCCATTGGTTAATACTGGCACAGATTCGCTCCGCTCCTCTCCTCTCCACTGCAGTGGACAGTCAGCCTAAATGTTAGGTTTCATAAGAAAGTGAACTCTATATAGAGAGCGTTTTTGATATAATAAAGTCATACCGCTGCCGTCATTTTCAAGACGGCCACCGCTGTCTTAAAACCATATCAGTTTCACTTTTTGTTCACTTTTGGCTTTCATTAGGCATCTTTCTCTCAAAGTAAAATGTCTGAACACATAATTTAGTATCGATATCTAACAAAGAAAGTACTGCCAATAAAAGAGATATATAGTGTACTAGTAGACTCTACGTTAGTCTACGGTACAAAGAAAAGAAAGAAAAAAAGAAAAGAATAAAACACTTCTTGTGGAATAGTATAATTATTCCTAGATTTGAAGATACGTTTTACATTATTATATTTTATTCTTCTAGCTCCCCGCCCGGACAGCCCGTAGGGCTGACTCGCTATTCTTAACACATAATGAATCAAACTGAAAAATAATTAATTAGTGAACCAATTTTAACTCATCTCAACTAACTCACTCGGCATCAACTGCAACATTCATTCCTATGTAACTCTGTCAGTATCATGTGCACGTGATACGCAGCAAAAATAAATCTACATTCCAGTGAAGCGACAGAAATCGGCTTTAGAAAAACTCTGGTTGGCAAAAGTTACTCTAAATTTCTAATAATTAGCTCAACAGAAAGTAAAACAAAGGCAAATGCCATTGCATTGGCCTTGTATTTTTTTTATATTTTAAAGAAATCTTTACGATTCTACGAAACCAGCTTCTTTTCTATGACCCAGAGTTAACAGAACTTAACCCAGCTTTAGAAAAAAAAACATATTAATTATTTTTAATAAAGATGAGTGCAAGGAACAGCCCCAAAAGCGAGACAGTCTTCATCACTTCCTAGTGTCTGAGATGAAAAATGGCGTATCAAACTCTGCAACACCTCTGTCTCACTTTTAGAAAATCGTCCAAGATATTGCAGCTTGACTTTCGACTACGGATTCTGCTTTGGATCAGCACCCAGGTGGTTCTATGACTCTAACTGGAAGGTCTGCAAGTCTACCATATACTCCGGCTGTGGCGGAAACAAGAACAACTTCTATAGTAAAGAACAGGTACGTTGTTAACCGACTTCATTAGAAGAAGTCATGTATTATTATGCTGTAGTTTAGATTTATTTTCCTTGGACTTGTTGGCATTGAAAATTGTCTAAGTGGGCTCTATGAATCTGAATATATAAATCTACCAAAATCAGTTAAAGGCATCGTGTGGCCTTTAATGATGTCGATGGCACACAACAGCGAACAACAAAGCGAGATTTACAAATAATCAGTACTCGAAGAATCTTTCATAGAATAAGCAACTTTCGAATTATTTTAGCTCAATAACAGAAAGCAAAGTTCAGCATTAAGTTTGTAGCATGGCATGACAACATATTTGACGTGTTAACAGAGGTAACTTGTATGTGTCCAAGTAACCTCTGTTAATGTCTGTTAATTTTACCTTAAATTCTATATTTATCAAGCATTTTTTTACCTAAGATCATCTTGTAACATTGCTAAAAATGTTTTTAGCAATTTTCCTATTGTCCTATCAAGTTGTAACTTTGTAAACTCTTTAAGTTCTAATGACGATACATTTAAACATTATCTTTTTTGCAGTGTGATGAAATCTGCCGCTTCGGCAATCCGCCGAAAGCCGGTGCGTCGAATGCAAAGGGAGGCCATAAAAAAGTGTTGATCATTAACCCTGAAAGCACCTCGAATCCTAACAGAGGTTCACAAGCTCTTTTAGGAGCCGTGAACGCGAGGGGAGCTGCTGCAAATGCGAGCAACCCAGCCTAGAGAATATCTACGAGCGATTTAAAACATAGTACCAGCAGGACCCTATTGAATACAACTGACAATGCGACATATTTGTCAAAAAATTACATTGTCACATTTTCACGACAAGTGCTGTGAAAAAATCTTACAAAACTTGTCGGATTGTCGCCTGTTTTCGGTCGCCTATCAGTAAACAGTATGTTAATTAACGAAGGGCATTTCCGCTAACCAGCAATAGTATAGAGTTCACATATGCAAAAAGAAAATAGCATTAAAAAATGTTTTTTTTTTTAATAATAAAATATTTTATGCTGAGGAGTTTGTGCTGGTGCTGGGAAGAAGAAGTGGCGCACACTTCTTCTTCGCAGCTAAAGCACTAGGAAGTGGTGAAGTGCGGGCGTTTTTGGGGGACGGTCTTATGTATTTTGACGTTCGAAAAGTGCTGATTACAGCCTAGTTTGAATAAATGACTTTTGATTTTTTTTATTTTATTCTCATTAAATATTAAATGGATACGTAAAAGAAGCACTCTCAACACTTTCAACGCCGAAAGACAATTGCGCGTGTACTAGAGTGTAAGTGTGGGAGTGAATGACGCTATACTAAGCGCCCTTCGTTAGTTAACATACTGTATATGCCCCCATCACACAAAAACAAAAATGGAAAGATGCACCCACTTGAGAAGGCGTAATTTTCACTACATCATTTTTCGTGGATTTACGTCTGTTTAGTTGAAAGCAACTACATAACATATCGCAAACAGCGTCCATCGGCTTAACTTAATGTAAACGCTATTTGTGATCTAATTACATCTTCTGTTTTATTCATAATAATTGTTAAGTACTATTAAGTAAATCTGAAAGAATTTTAGAAGTGTTTTTACTTATAAAACTTTATTCTGACCTCTATTATAATCATATGCATTTTTGTGACAAGAGTGTAGCGGGTTCGCTGTAAGTAGTTTTAACTTGTTTCCCACTGCAGCGCAAAGGCCTCTTCTTATTCAGAGAAGGCACGAGCATTGATCATTGATTGCATTAGGGTTCAGTACCTCAAAAGGAAAAAACGGAACCCTTAGAGGATTACTTCGTTGTCTGTCTGTCTGTCAAGAAACTTTTTCTCAGAAACGTTGAAATTTATATCAAATACGTAGGTCTACAGTCCCTTGAAGCTCTAAAAAGTCAACGCAATCAAAAAATACGGCGGATTGATAACTATACACACACACACGCGCTATACTTCCCGTTAGGGCGTGGATTCGGTATTACTTTTTTACCGTTTTTTTAATACAGATATTGAAATCTGTAAAACCGGTATTTCGGTATTTCCGACTTGTGTTTAAAAATAGGAGCGAATTTTATTTTTTACCTAGCAAAAGCAGCGCCCTCTGTTCGTTATTGTAGTGTAGGCACGTGTTGAGTCATAGTTTCTGCTGCTGTGCGTGCGCAACGTTGTTGAACCGTGGAACGGTGTAACGGTCTTACTTTATCGCACGCGAATTATAATGAACCTAACAAAAATTTCCAAATTCGGGATTCACCTCTTAGCCGTCATGGAGAAAAAAAAGGGGCTTAACTATATGAATGAAGGACTGTTCAAAATAATAAGAAAAAAACTTTCAGTTACAATCGAATTATTTTATACTTAATTAAATATAAGGAGTTTTATTTCAATGTTGTTGACAAAACAATTGGAAAGAATACATCCTTGTATTTTTTTTCAATTTTTGTCAACAACGACATCCTCCTCGAGTCCTATCTTTGGCATCAACTTCTATTTTAGTTACATTTTTTAGAAAAAATTGTTGAATATATTTTATTTTAAGACTTGTTCATTAAAAGTGAAGTGTTGCATATGTAGTGATTGTATTTCAATTAAAAAAAACGAAAAATTACCGAAATACCGATATCCCGGTTTTGATATTTTGAAAACCGGTATACCTAATACCGGTATTGCCATGATACCCAATACCGCATAGCCCTACTTCCCGTTGACCTAGAATCATGAAATTTGGCAAGAAGCAAGGTCTCAGGTCTCACAGCACATGTAAAGGAAAACGTCCGAAAATCGTTAATTTGTAGTTTTATAACGTAATTTTTTTTTGTGTTTACCAACTTACATTTACAGTTAGAGAATTGACCGTGGCGTACCTATAGTTAAAGCCGTTTTTTGTGTTTATTTAACATAGTGTTTGGTTATAAAGACTATCGACTGCAACAAACGTAAACGGAGCGACGGTCCCTTCGAAGTCGTTATAAATGGTTTTGACTGTATATCGAATATTTGGGAGAACATGTTTTTCAAATACAATGTTAAATTTGTTTTTGTGATAAATTCATCCTAACTACGGAACCCTACGACCTGTGCTCGGGAGTGCACCTCAAATGGCGCAAATACTCCAATCTTATTGGGACTTATATGTTGGAGCCGTTTGGGGTTGAAACACTAAAGCTATGGAGTCCGAGTGCCCACTTAGGTTTTCAAGACATTGCCAAGCGGTCGGTCGACTCTTCACGTGACCAGACGGCTGGTCTATTCTTTAGCCAAGGACATACGACGTGGCAATGCTGCCAGCCTTTTGGGCACTTTTCCTGTTGACCGCGATGCGGACGAAGTTTTTGATGCCCTCTGATCATTCCCCCCCTTTTTATATACTTATACATATTATTATTATTATTTTAAGTATGTTAGTTTTTAAATCATGTAAATACGTGTGTGTAAATAAACATAATAACTATGTATAGTGAGAAGACTTCAAACAAAAATTTGAACACAATTCACACTGTCGGCTCGGGGGAACTGAGTTATATTTACATAACTGACTAGAATACTTAAAACGTTTTTGTGATGGGTCGTAACACACGATACAACACTTTAAAATAAATGTTTTTTATTTGGCATAAAATCACAAATTAAAAAAGACAATCACCAATATTATTCCACTAACAATATTACGAAATGTACCTAATATAAATTATTTTTAAAGTACAATATGATAAACCCGCTATCTAATTACGTAACACATTTTCGTGAACGATTACGACAAATTTGTTTCATTTTGACAGTTCAACAACATTCATTGCGTTATTTACGTTGTTGTGCAGATTTTTTTTTCGAACTAATGAAGCGATGGATTAGCAATCTGTTTCAAAACGATTCAGATTGTGATTAATAATCGTGTCTTACACATTTAAGGTTCTGGTCCATAAACAGTTTTTTAACCATTAACACCAAGGGTTTAAACTTCTGTTTCGTTACTTAGGGCGATTTTTTTTTTCAATTGAACGCGAACAGCAAATCGAAACCATGTTCAAGAGCGTCATTATTGATACGGAATATCGACATTGACAGCTCGTGAACGGGGCTTAGCAGAGCTGATCGCGTTCAGTTTCCTTGGAGAATTGCCCTTAGTATTGTTTTTCCGTCTACACATTGTTAAAGACAAGACTATTTCTAACTAGCTGTTGCCTGCGATTTCGTCTGCGATCCAGGATGAAAAGTAGTCTATGTCCTTTTTCAGTTCAAGGTCTAATACTGTGCTAAATTTCATCCAAATCTGTTCAGCCGTTTTAACGTGAAAGCGTAACAAACATACTCACTTTCGCATTGATAATATAATAAGATTAGGTATTAACAAAAATAACAATAAGATTCGTCTTAATTCCCCATCCTTATTTTTCACATCGCATTTCGAATGACCTCCGCAAAACTCTTGTATACCAGTTCGGACCTGAAACAAAGGAATATGTAATGTTATAAATAATAATCAGTAAGTTAACTAAATGTGATCGGTCTCTGCCAAGCTCCTTCTTTATGCTGTCATCATAAATCATAGTGGGATGGCTGGCTATGTAAAGTACCTTTCTTTGGCGAAATAAATATGGCTTCTACTTTAAGCACTTTACCGGCCATTTTTAAGTTTTACTTAGATACTAAAAATAAGTAGGAGCTCGTGGCTAAGAAAGAATAGCCGCACGCGTCGATCCATCAGGTTAAGCTACGCTTGCCGGGGTTGGTCGTTGGCACGTTAAGCCGTTGGTCCCCGCTGTCATTCGTGGATCTTTGACAGTCGTTACTGGTTGTCAGAAGCCCGAAAGTCTGACAATCAAACTTAACTAGGGGTAGTATTGCCTAGTTACTTTGGTTGTGGAGGTCAGATAGGCAGTCGCTCCATGTAAAATACTGGTATTCACCTGCATTCGGTTAGACTGGAAGCCGACCCTTAAAATAGTTGGGAAAGGGCTGGGCAGATACTCTAATTACGAGACGCAGGATTTGTGTGACGTCAGCATGTTGTATGACGTCAGGTCTTTGAAGCGTAGTTCGTATGTGGCGATGTAGATGCCGCCACAGCATGTTACATAGTAGGATTGGCCTTCTGATGTGCGACGACAAATTAGCCACCGCTTATGGTGTTTCAGAATCCGGTGAAAAAAAACATTAAACGAAAAAAAAACGCGCGACGTGATTCTGTAAGAACAATTTCCATAAAGTTTTCATAGAAATTGTTCTACTGGAGCCGCGCCTGTCTGCGGGAGCACATAGCACTATAATAATGGGGTTTCAAGGGATTTTGTACTTTTATTGTTATGGTGTTTTTTTCTTTTGAACAAATAGTTACCGTGGTAGTTCTATCGACTATACACTACGATTACACTGCGCTAAAACACACAGACAGCAAATTTATTTAAATAAATTAAAATATTTTTAACATCTGTTAAAAATATTTTAAAAATATTACAGTTTATTTGTAACCAAACACCCAACTAACACTTAGTTGGGTGTTTGGTTACAAATAAACTAAGTATGTACATATTAAAAATATCTATATATTTTTTCTATTTTCTAACTAAAATCAAATGTAAAAATCTAATTGGTGTTCCTAATAAATAAAAAAAGCCTCCTACCTCCCGTTGCTGCAAGACTTCATGAGATTGAATACATAGCTGGGGCACGCTTCAGGATCTATTACTCGAGCGTTGAAAAGCGTGCCCTGGCAGAAACAGTATAGAATCTCCGGCAGCGGCACGTTAGATGGCAGCACTTTCTTCTCGTACAGTATGGTTGAATACAGCTGGAAATGGTAAGGTAAGATAATAAATTATGTTGATGTAGAATTTAATAGGAAACATCATCGCGAGGGGACCTGGACGTATAAGAAATCAGCTGTTCACTTTGAGTAAGAGTGGTGATCAATGCTCAGATGCATGCCTTCTCTATATTAAAAGAAAACGTCTTTGCTCAGCAGTGAGACAATAATAAAAATGTAAAACCGTAGAACGTATAAAAATTAAAAGCGGTGAAAAATTAAACCTGGTTTTAAAGAGATATTAGACTAGCTTTCGCCCGCGGCTTCGCACGCGTGGAGGGTGGAAATTATCCCACGGAAACGTACTACCGGGATGAAAGAAAGAAAGAAATAATTTATTTGCTGATAATGTAAATCATACAATGAAGAATATAAAATGTCGAAATGAGTAAAAAAAAGTAAAAAAAAGAAATGAAAAAAGTATCATATATGTTAATCCAGGTTATAAACTATCTGTCTGCCAAATTTCATCCAAAGCCATTCAGCCGTTATTGCGTAATTGAGTAACAAACATCCACACACACACACACACTTCACTCACTTCATACTGTTTTAAGCTTTCTCTGTTTTATTTGTTTTTTGTGTGAATATTGTGTGCCTTGATCTGAGTCAAATAAATTTATTTTCTTTCTTTTCTTTCTTTCTTTCAAACACAAACTTTCACATTTATAATATTAGTAGGATAATAGGATAGTCACAAAAGAGTTCTTACTTTGAATGCTGCAGTCAGAGATGCTATAGACAACCCTAGACTGGGACTAAAAAGAAACGATATTCCAGCGGCATACCCAGCTGGCAGCGCGTACATTGCTGAGTCGAACCCTTTCTTACGACACAAGTAGCATATCACCGCCTGCAATGTTAAGCAAAATAATGTTTGATATCGAACGAGACAGGGTTTTTTTTTCAATTGGGTTGGATTTCATTAATAAAAACCTCGAAAAAGTCAGCTAAGTATTTTAAATGTGATTAACATCACTCAAGCTACGTAGATATCTTTCTACACAGTTTGCTGTCAAATAATATATTGTTAGCTTTGTATAGTGTCCTTGTGTAAGTAAGTCTATTGTAATTAATTTAACCGGTTCAGTCCCATTTAATTTAATAACTTGTTATTAATACATTTACATGTCTGGTTGGTATATTTTCAGAGAAAATGGAACGCAATCTTGAACTAACTTAGTAACTACAATGACTAATAGGTTATATCTAATTAAAATTCAATTATTACACAAACTAAATTAGTCGTACTCTGTAAATACCGATATAGCTGCTGAAGAACAGTGCCAACTTGAAGTGTTTGCCTCTTATTGAAGATATGGCCTTCATCGGTGTCCGTATTTTAGGTAAGATCAGCCTTGCTAAGGATATACCGAGACCTACTCCGAAGTACGTGGCAAATCCCTGAAAAAGAGAGGACGTTATAAATATCAAATTCATGAAGAATAATGTTTGTTATTAGTCTTGTAATAACAAGAACTGCTTGTAAAAGACGTTGTCAAGAGATGTACAGATGCCAGAAGGTCAACCTACCCAAAACTGTCAAATTTTCCCAATCAACTTTGAACCTTATGATTTAGTGATAAAGTTGAAAATCTATTAAAGAAATTTGACAGATTGTAGTAGGTTGGTGTGCTGGCGTCTGTACTACCCAACACCAAAGATTGAAATCGTTAGAGTCGCTTGAAAAAGTGTCCATAAGTATAGCTCATCCACCCTATAATGACGCACCCCATTGCCGCATTTACGCACACGGTAATGCAAATTTCTGTGGGTATTTATTTTATTTTTATAAGATAATAATGAGTAATCCATGACAATCAAGTCAAGTGTCTGCGACATTGTGTGTCAGTGATGTCAAAACAAAACCGAAATGCGACCATCTATTGTCGCGGAAGGACGAATATTCGATTTAAATCTTTTATTAACGCCGATTTTTGTCAGCAAGCAGTGCAGCTGAGTTGTGATTATGAGGTGCCCGTAAAATAACTGGCACACGAGAAATCTTTCAATTAAAAGGAGCCTCGAAGGCATCAATAACAATACATTTTAAAATCAGAATTAAGAACATACGCCATTATTTAAACAAAAATCATTGTTTACCTTAGCTATGTATTTTTCACATTTCCCTTCGTGAGGACAAACATTTTTGGAATCATCGCTTTTTCTTCTCACTTTTTCTGGAGTAAATAACCTGAAAATTAAAATATACCGTTAATGAGTTAATCATTAATAATCTTTAAATCATGAATCATAATATTTTATAGTAGATATTAAAAAACTGGAATGTAACCGAGAGAGAATTTGTTAGAACATGAATGTAAGGCCGTTTCCTCATTGGTCGGTGATTGACCACTGTCTTGTCTGAATGTCAGCGACATTTTTCAATAAATTCAATTTAATCTAATCTATATATTTTATTGTAATCAATTTATATTGTAATAATTTATTTTTTACTTTTATCTGAACTATATATTACTTGTTCTAATTAATTAATTGTGTTATTATCTGCGCCTAGTGACTACATTAGGCGCAGATAATAACACAGTTAATTAATTATTAGTACGAAGGAATGCACTAGCATGTTGTGCTTTTTTTAAATTAATGAGGCGCTTAGACTTAAGTTTGTAACGTACAAATTGTAAAGTAATAGTGTACTCATTGTTGAAGAGCCTAATAATATATAAATAAATTAAATATGCAGTTATATTTCAAAAAAATCCATAAGTTAAGTTGACATTTGTTTTTGGTATTTATGATTGCATCTAAGTAAACGTGCGAAGCATTACCCTCGCGCCTTATTTAAAGCGATTGTCGCATTTTTTTATTTATTTTTTAACTATGGCATCTCGCAGGTGACCACTAAGGTCATGGCTGCTTAACCGGACTTTTCTATGGCTGCCTTAAGCTTCTATACTCAAAACCTCCAGCCAGGGGCATAAACTATTCTAAATTAAAACTAGGCGAGCGCTCGCTAAGGGCACCCCCTGTGGGGTACGAACCTCGGCTTAGTGCGTCGCTGGGGGGAGGACAGCAAGATGGGACAGGCTGGATCAAGGATAGATCATTATTATTATTCGGGGAATTGAAAGCTACGCGCTCAGCTGCGGCGCGGGTTGGCACTTCATCAGGCAAGGGTCGGGGGGGACTGCCGGGGTTGCGGGAAAGTCCGAAAGGGATACCGTGGCCCCTGGCAACGTAAAGGCAACGGAAGGAACACGGGTGGGTTTTAGTCAGTAAGAGTCTGACACGCCCTCCCGCTCCACCCAGAGCGGGAGAAGTTATTTGATAATTTCCCACACGGGGGGGAGTATTATTTACTCGGGAGGGTCGCGATCGCGGTGGACCTCGGCGGCGAGGTCGGAATGACAGGTGTCGGGTGTATTTGTGCACTGTACTGGTGGCCCTACTGCTCTCCTGGTGGGGTCATCGGAGTCGGAGACGACGATTGTCGCACTCGTATGTCCCTTTTTATTTGAAATACCGGAAGCGACCTCTGTCGGCGTGACCACGCGTTCAGGTTGAACGAACAAAAAGTGAATTATGAACGCGACGATCGCTTTCAGATAGGACGCGGCCTTATGGTGCGAAAGATCATAGTTACGACAAATTGATATTCCAGATATTTCTTCTGCGATTAATGATAGTACTTAGTTAATGATAGTAGTTTTTTGCCACCGACTTCCGAAATTAAAGTTATTTTGCACTTTTTTGTGTTTTTTTTTTTTAAATCAGTTCAATTTTTTTTATGCTTAAAAGCAGTTTGTTGTGAAAAATCGCTGTTTGCGGTAGCGCTCAGTGTAACGCACGCAAAAAATTATGCTTATGGGTGCACGCAAAGGTACAGGGATTGTGAGGGTATTTAAAATTCTTTCTTTATTTCTTCTTTTTCGTATGGTTAGTGACTAACCTGGTGTCAGAGTTTTTATGCCACTCATAGGCCTCTGACTTGGCTACACATGCCGTCGAGAAATATCTCTCCAGGCAGGCCGGTTTCACGATGTTTTCCTTCACAGTTTTTAAATCCGAAAAGTCAGAGGTGCGTGCGTTGGGTTCGAACTCGAGACCTATGACTTGGCAGTTCGACGGTCACACCGCTAGGATATCACAGCTATTAAAAGTTATGTGTTCATAACTTGATTTCGTAAAAAAACGTCTAAAAGTTGGAAGTTTGACCTTGAATATCTTCTTTAGATAAGAAGATTGTTGAAGACGACTGTTTCTAGGTATAGTCCACTACAAAAAAAAAAAATGATGGAAGAACAAATGACTCGGCTTCGTTAAGCGTATTTTTACACCCGTTATAACCAAGAACCTGGTTATGCATAACATACTCATAACATCGCCTGTATTACCCAAAGGGTTAGGCAGAGGAGTACCTATAGAACACCCACATTTCGCCAGTTATGTTTTAGTCCCATTAATAGGGGGCGAGTCTATTGCCATCAACCGGGAATATATCCAGACTCCGGGCTGCTACTGAGAAATTCTAGATGGCAAAACTCAATAACCTAGTTATGGTTTTTCGATAACTGATATATAAACAAAAACAAGTGCATGACACAATTTGACGCACTTAACGAAAGTAAACATCAATTATGTTGTTCCGATTAGTAACCACCTAGATAATAATAATCAATTTTAACTCATAATTGGTCAAACAAAACACGTCATGATAATGTTCAAGCAAGCATATTATGTCCATTGCTTGCCAAATAATGTAATGTAAGGTTTCTGTTCGACTGGTCAACGCTTCACGTGACCAGAGGGCTGGCTCTTTCTTTGGCCAAAGAATTAGCATTGCCATTCAACGTGGAAATAGAGTGCAACCTGTCAGTCTTGGGCACGTTTCCGGATCTCTGCGAGGCGGACGAGTACTTACGCCTAAGTATCCTTTGGGTTTTTTATTTATTTGTGAAGTTAGTCATTTAATTTAGTACATATTTAGTGTAAATAGTTAGTTGTGTGGAGGGGCTTGTGGCTAAGTAAAACCAGTCTAAGGTTGGCTGCGCTTGCCGCGGTTGGTCCGTGGATGAGTAACCATCTTTACATACCAAGACCCCTCCGTGCTTCGGAAAGTACGGTAAGACGTTGGTCCCGGCTGTCATTTGTAGATCTTTGAAAGATGTTACGGGTCGTCAGAAGAACGAAAGTCTGACAACCAGTCTACCAAGGGGTATCGTGTTACTAACTTGGTTGTGGAGGTCAGATAGGCAGTCCATCCGTCTGGTATTCAGCTGCATCCGGTTAGATTGGTAGCCGACCCCAACATAGTTGGGAAAAGGCTAGGCAGATGAGATGATGAGTTAGTTGTGTAATAATTTGTAAATAAACAAAATGTGTAAAATCTTTTTAGTTAATTAAAATTTATCGCAATAGGTAATCTAGATAAAACTTAGTTTACAAAAGGAATAGAAAAACAAATAAAAACATATCTTTTTCGTGTCAATCGTTTCTTTTTAATATTTTTTTTTTCGCAAAACCAACTTATTTGAAGAAGATTCAATTATTTAGGATTTTTGCTCCCACGATCTTTACTTTTAACGAAGTTGGACTTCTCTTTCGAAGTTCGAATCTTTGGACTCTCAATATTGTTAGAACGCATAGGGAACACACGCATTTATTTAAATTTATTTTAAATTATTTTTATTTTAATTCATTGTCCATTATTTATTTCAATTTTATTTTCTGTGTTTGCTAACAAAATATGGACAAAAATAATGTGAATGAAACTAAATTTATTTTATATTTATATTTTAGTTGCTAGCCGGATAATCTTTAGTGTAAATGTTCACCATTCATTAGACTTTGGTACAGGAAAGTATACTTAGCGCGCTGATTAGATACGAGGCAATGAACTGTGGTCGATAATGAATGCATTATTGAATGAATACATTAAAAAACAGTCATTGTTTTATTACTATGTACTATGATTTATAAAACAGAACTATAGTTCTGTTTATTTTATTAGCAGGCATTTACGTTTATTCAAAAAAAATTGTTGCAACTCCGATCCGAATACCAACCAGCATTGAGCCCGCGTGGTGGATTACAGGCCATTCCCTCTCACAGAGGGGAGGCCTGTGTCACGGCAGTGAGAACATTATGCTCAACATTATGCTGAACATATTGCTGAACATTATGCTGAACATTATGCTGAACATATTGCTGAATATTATGCTGAACATTATGCTGATGTTGTATGTTATATTATAATTATGTAGATTACAGATTCTGATTAATTCAGGTCTTACAGTGGTTGTGATTGATCTTGTTGCTATTAAAATAAAAGGTTCCTTACCAAAATAATGGCGTCCTCTCTTTCTTGTCTCCTTCGAGTCTCATTAGGTAGAACAGCAACGAGCTTCCTAACATGAACATGAGAGTCTGCTGTGACTTCGTTATGGACAGATATCCAGCTCTCTGCAGACATTTGAGGTAGTACTCGATCAGCTGGAATTTCAATACTGAAGTGTTACTTAAATTTCTAATCATGCGTGACGGGAACGTCAAGTTTTCATGAAATTGTCATATTTTCGTCCAATTCTAACTTCGAGAGTTGTATTGATGATTTTAATGATTATTATTCTATAGGCATGCATTTTTACTGAATAGAAAAAAAACATAAACTGGCTATGATTATTTCTCCCCCCCTCCTTTTTACAAAACTTGTATATATTATTATTATTATAGTCTTTTGTTTAGTTTTTGTATCATGTAAATACGTGTGAGTAAATAAAACAATGGTAAATTGATTATAATGTAAAAAAAAACTGGCTTTAATATAATAATAACTGTCCCTGTGCAGGGCAAATGCTCCTTCTCATACAGAGAAGGCACGAGCATATTTTTTTTTTAATTTCACAAAAGTGTCTAGCAGTCCTGAATCTTCAGACTGGTTGCTATCAACGTACCTATAATAAAATATGTAAATAAGTATAAAATAAAAATACCGTTTATTTTGACAAAAATAGGAATGTGTGAAACTATAAATATAGAGAGTAGGTACATGGATCCGATGGACATCTTTGCGAAGTTCTGTCGCTTTTACATACATGACTTGATGTTTGTCGAAGCGTGAAAAAGAGCATAACGATCGAGAAAATATCATATATTTTTCGTCATGAGAGATTCTAGCGACTATTCTTAAAATCTACTCGTGTATCCACGGAATTTGGACTTCATAGTACACGAAAATAACCGCAGAACATAAATTCGTATAAAGAGTATTTGCAGGGTTTCATCATTCATATGGAGTTTTTTAGGGAAGAATAATGTTATACCTATAGTATTTTTTTCAAGAATATCTTTTATCCGCTCCACTCTGGCGCATCCCCCGATGCGCCAGAGTGGAGCGGGAGAAGCTACTTGAAAATTTCCCACCAGAAAAAAAAAAGGGGGATACGCCAAAAAACCGCGAAATTAAAAAAAAAAAATATATGCTATTTGCAGGTCAGTATCAGGTTGTATGTTGATTAAAATATGATTCGCGACCGCAACAAATATGGCTTTACTGTATTATAATCATTAGAATCAGCAATACAACTCCTTAAGTTAGCATAATCCCCAAATGTCATGATTTCATGAAATAGTCATTCAATAGGATTACATGAACTAAGACAGTTGTATTGATCATTTTTATGATTATTATTTTATAAAATAAACATTTTTTACGGTTGCGAATCATATTTAAATCAAAATACAACACGATAGTAACCTGCAATCTGCAAAAAACGTAAACAAATTCAATTTCGCGGCTACCCTGAAGCTTTCGCCTTAAGTCTTAATCCCTACAGGTGCGCCTCTCAAAATGTCAAAACCAGCTCGTTTGGTAAAGGCTTAACGCGACTTTTTTGGATTACTTGCGTTTCCTCCGATTTTCGCTGTAATAGGTACTACGAAAAAAATCTCTTTTATTTACCATTATTTAATAGTTTTAATAAAAACTACAATAAATTACCTTCATTTTCCTAGTAATTTCTATTTTTACGATGAAGTCGAGCAATAAAATATAAAAACATAAAATAATAAAATTATCGATTTTCTTGCAATTTTTTTACCAACCTGCGAAAGGGGCTTTTGGCCGCCATTATTTGTACATTTTATTGTTAGTTCTGTCTTTTGTGATCACTTAACCACAAGAATGAGAGATTTTGAGGACTTTGTTGCATAGATAAACGCATGAGTAAACTGCGGTCCGGCTTGCCGTACCTCGACACGTACTGATAGAACAAAACAATTTTACAGCTGACGATTTATTTCCACAAATCACAGCCGGGACCAACGGCTTAGCGAGCTTTCTGAGGCATAAAGGAGTCGCGGTATGTAAAGATGGTCACCCATCCACAGACCAACCCCGGCTAGCGTATCTTACCTGACGGATCGACCCGTGCGGCAGTTATTACTTAGCCACGAGCTCCTCGTATTATTATTATGTTATTGACCCTATATAATATGCTTTTATTTAAATTTTCAAGATTATATTTAAACTAACAGTCTTAAAATAATAATATGTACGTAAGTATATAAAAAGGAGGGGAAATAATCATACCCTACTGAATGAGATTTCGGTAATAGCCAATTCTAATTTAGAGAGTTTTATTGATGATTCTAATCCTAAATTATTATTCTGTAAATACATAATTTGTTACGATCACGAATCATATTTTGATCAACATATAATCTGTCACTTACTTGCAAATTGCAAAAAAAAGTTTGAACATTTAACTTTAGCTCATCCGCCTTAACAAAGAATCTCAACCATGTTTTTTATAGAGAGACTTACCAAATTACAAAACAGGTTGATAATCAACCCTCTCCTGCTAGGCGGCTCCAGGTATATAAAGAGTCCGGTCACTGTGAAAGGTATGAACAGGTACGTGGAGTAAGTAAACTTGTCACCCATCAACTTTCTGGAAGAATTAAGAGCACATTTGAGATTTTGCTTTAGATACTAAAGACACTATAGCAGCAATTAAATTGTGCATGTGCTACCAACTATACCTACAACGCTAAGTAAATCTCATGTCCAGTCATGAGGTCTTTATGTCTTTAAACAAATCAATGCTGTTCATTGGCTTATGGATTTAGTACCATACGTATTTCTGCCCCTATAGGTAGGTTTAGACCAAACGAACAAAGAACCCACGTAATATTAGTAAAAAAACTTTCCAATTACAAGGTCCCATTAAAATAGATGGACAAACTTATAGAAATCATTCAGCCCACCAAAATAAGGACAATGGTACAAAAATGTAAGAAAAACGCATTAGATACTTACAAGAAAAATAAATCAGCTAACGAAATTACACTAAAAATGTTGGTTATCCAATGCCATTTATTATTTTAGGTCAAAATAAAATCACTCTAATCAGTGTTTTTTTTTTGCTCGGATATCTTTGGTAAGACGTACTGAATGCTGTGTTAAAATTTGTCCATCTATTTTAATGGGACCTTGTATAAAGAAAAGAATAATAAAAGTATTGTTGAAAGCTTCAGAACGGCCTTTCTTTCGGTGTCCCCTTGAACCCTAAAACAAGAGTAAGGGCATTCTTTTCTTAAAAATTCAAATAATTCAAGGACATAATATGCGTCCGCTCGTTTGGTCTAGTAATCTCGCCCAATTTCTTGCACATGCAGCTCTACTGCTAAGGTAATAAAGAAAGCGAAACTGTAGATTTTAGAAGTTTCCATGCAACCAATTTCCACATACCTTACCTAATTATACAAGTTATATTGAATGATGCGGATGTGATCAGCAGTCCTAACATCGTAGATCTTACATAGAATTCGCCCATCTTGTACCATTCATCCTTTCTCATCATCTTTTTACCTCGCATTAAGATTTGTGCCTGAAAATAGTTGTAAAAAATCCAGTTGATAAAAAAGCATTATTTTTTACAGTCGATTACATACTTGGGTAAAACTTGAAATAGTAGCTAGAAGAGTATTTTTATTCACATTGGTCTTGGTAGGCGGTCCAGGAAACATGACCCTGGTCATTCTTCCAAATTTACTTTTCACCACACACAATTCGAAAGCTACTTGTTACAACAAACATTTCAATCGTAGATTCGCCCTGCCATGCCACGCCAAAATTTAAACTCTCGGTGTTGAGCCGAGCGTTGAGAATCCAACGCATTGGGACGCACTCTCGTCCAAAAATTAGAAAAAAATTAAATTAAATTAAATTTTAAATTAAAATTTTCGTCTCGAGTTGAAAAACACACTATTGGATTTTCAACCCTCGGCGCTAAGCAAAGTGTTGAAAATCCAGTGCACGAAAAAAAATCGCCGCGATTTTATTACATCCGTGCGAGCGTGGGCTTATTGTGTGAGCTCACTCTTCACAGTATGAACACTTTTTCGCATGACTTAGCAAATCTAACAATTTAAATCTTTGGTTGCAAATGATACATGATCATCATTCATCAAATAGCATTGTAGTTTTATGGGTAACCTTTTTTTTTAACATTATACTTTGAAAAACCAGAACGTTTTGTCACAACAGAAAACACCACTCGGTCTTTTAGTTAGTCATAAAAGATGGCTGTAATATGAAAGGCATGGATGTGATAATCTTCTGCTATCACTGATTTATCAGCGTTTAAAATACTGGTATACAGTTGTATCTGGTCAGACTGGAAACCGACGCCAACATAGTTGAGACTGGAGACTGGACATAGAGAGAAAGAAAGGTAGAAGAAGTTTCATAAGCACAAAAACAGATAGGTACTTACAATATAAATGATGAGGTAGAATTTCGCGCTGCCAATGACAGCATCTTTGTACAGACCAGGAGATGCTCCCAGACAGCTCTCGTTCCAAGGATGCGTCATGACACTGCAGTGTGCGTCACGACACGCAGCGTCGAACAGGTGCTTGCTTACCGCCGCCATCTTGGATTAGGTACTTTCTTGGGTTTCTTCTTAGCAGTGAATCTGCATTGATAGCTGGAACAAGAAAGATAGTGTTGTTTAGTATTAATGAGACAATATTTGCTAATAAAAATAGTATAAAGTATTAAAAATCTGGAATAAAACCCCATTTACACAATGCAAGTTTTTACCTGTAGCATACAATAAAATTGAAGGGACCAAATTCCTAATGACTTGCGACGTCTGTACACTGTTTAGACGATACAAGTTTATGGCCCGCTTGCACCACAAAGTACTAAATGCGTTTAGCGCTAATATAATATCATCATTCTGTGTCTGTCATCTTCAATCAATTGTCAGAAGCAGAACAATGTTTTAAATACTTTTAACATTAAACGCATTTAGTGATTTGTAGTACAAGCGGGCTTTAGGGCCTTATTACACCTGCCGGGGTCGCGGGCAAGTCCGAAACGGATACCGTGGCCCCTGGCAACGTACAGGCATCTGAAGGAACACGGGTGGGTTTTAGTCAGTAAGAGTCTGACACGCCCTCCCGCTCCGCCCAGAGCGGGAGAAGTTATTTGATAATTTCTCACCGAAAAATAAATAAAAAAAGGCCCTTACTGACAATTTGCGAGCGTGTGTCCAGCGAGGCGATTGTCGTTGCATGTGCGTAGCGAACACGCAAAGTGTGCGAAACGTGTACACCGCGTTTGTGTAACGAGAGCGATTGATGCAAGTGAACAAGAAAGAGTAAGACAAACGAGTGTACAATATAACGAAAATGCGGAAAACACGACGCGTGGTCGCGGCTAGCTCGCTTTCCACCCGCGGAGAGCACGTTCACAAATCGCTTCGCTGGAAACACGCTGGCAAATCGTCTGCGGGATAACGCTCATAGTGTTGCTTCAACTTATGGTATCGTATACCACAAGCAATTAATTCAAGCTCAATGCAGTGCTTCCTAGGTTTATGAAGTCACCTGTTTCCTAAACAGTAGATTACACAAAAAATATTGTTTTAAAATCTTTCACGCCTGCAAAATGTATTTTAGCAAAAAGTAAACTCGCAATAAGCATGGAGTTATATTTTGAAACAATAGGTACTATAAAATATAAATATTTATTTGCATACTAAAACGTTTATTTTATTATAACATAAATATAAATTAATCTCCCTTCGCAATCTTCCTTCTCTACAAATATTTTTTTCGCTATGTGTAAAAAAAGTAAAGCAAACACGTTGAACTTAAAAAAAAAACTGATCTTTCAGTTAAGAAATTTCAATTTCGCCTAAATTACACGTGTTCTGTGTTATGTCATATTCCACGCCCCGCAGAGTCATAACGAGACCGATACAATTTCATAAACCACTCCGTCGGGATTCGTATATGTGACCTTCGCAGTGCACGTTCCGAGAAACTTAACCTTTATAACCTTACGGTCAAGAATGTTAACTTGTGTTTAGATCGTGGCTAAGAGTTAGACTAAGAATAATGGGGGACCTATAATATTGTGCCGAAGTGTAAATACGAAAAATACCGAGCGAGCCTTTTTTTTTTTTTCGGGTGGTATGTTCTTCTCCCGCTCTGGGCGGTTCCTTCAGTTGCCTGTACGTTGCCAGGGGCCACAGTATCCCTTTCGGACTTTCCCGCAACCCCGGCAGGCATCGGTCATATCAGATCCCTTCAGTTGCTGACATCTCTTTGAGGCGCGCGTAGAACACAACGCGCCGTCGACCCAGGCCTGGTCCTTATCGGACGGCGAGATACCCATTGCTCACCGTCCGGAAGCCCGCGCCTACGGTGGCCGGGAATGAGCCTGTGATTCCCAACGCCCAGGGCGTCTCCTGCGGCGGCTTGGGGCATGAGGGCGCGAAGTTTGCCTACCGAGCGAGCCTTACAGTATAGTCACATATTATGATGTGTAACGTCTGTCATCTCACCTTGGTAATGCGCAACATTAAAGGGGCGGGCTCCTAACCTCGTCAAGGTCGTGCCAACTCTAGCACCGCGAACGCGCTCATTGGTCAATTCAAATAGCGCGCGCTCCCCCGGCTTCCTGTGACGCACTTCCGTCCCTTTTCACGAAATCACTCCCACAGATTTGATTTTTTTTTTTTTATTTTGATTTTTATTGCAGGAAAGCGAAAGGAAACACACAAAATCGCTTGACGATAAATATGAATATTTTATTCAGAATATAAAATTCAGACTTTGATACATCATTAAAAATAATCATTTATCCTATTGCAATTGTTGTGTCCTTGTATCTTTTTATGAACATTGACTCATAAATGCATTATAATTGCGGTACTTCATTAGTAAATTGCATTGTATGCTTGATAAAACTTTTTTACGCCATGTTATGTGGACTGTGTACCTTTAGGTATTTAGACAGCCAGTTTGTTCCTTTATCATCCTAACTATACACATTATTATAAATGCGACTGTGAGTTTGTTTGTTACGCTTTCACGGCTAAACGCCTGAACCAATTTTGATGAAATTAGGTACGGAGATATTTTAAGCCCTGGTGAAGGACACGGGCTACTTTTTAGTGACATACCACGCGGTTGAAGCCGCGTAAGCTAGTAATATATAAAAATCACGTGTTACTATGTTCGTACACGCTAATCTCCGAAACCACCCAACCGATTTCAATGAAAATTTGTGAATGTGTATGATAGGTACTAGCTTCAAATATAGGATAGTTTTGGACATGATAGGTGGTGCTGTTTTTGAGATGTGCGCGGACGAAGTCGTGAGCGAAGTGCTAGTAATATTATAAATAAATTACAATAACATAAGATAACATCAAACTAGTATTCTAGCAGGGGAAGGCCGGGCAGAGGTGACACACCCATATTTCGCCAGTAATACTTAAATCATATATTAAAGGGGGCCAACCTTTTCCATAAACCGGGCACTAATCCGGAATCAGGGCACTAATGAAAATTTCTAAGTAGAAAAACCCAATAATACTTTGCCTGATTCGAGGAATTAACTCAGGACCTTAAAAGGTGATGAATTTAAATTCAAATTCAAACGCAAATATAATCATAATCATAATCTTTATTCAAAAAGCCAAATACAATTCGTCCATCTCAACCAAAATATGCAAACGCCACTATAATACTATGAATACAACGCTAATAATAATAATATGGGTAAACAGGGTGCAGAATTTTACACCTGTAACAATTGTAAATACATATATCACAGTCTTGGTATCCTTATATTACCTTCCGGCATGCAAAGTAAATGAAAAGAATCAAAAAAATAAAACTCAACACAATTAAATTAAGAAAGAAATCAATCAAACTAATTTAAAAATAAAGTTTAAATAAATCCTATATAGTTTATCTTGCAAATATTCAGATCCACTGTAATATGCTTTAATGACTCCATTAAATACATATTTAGGTAGGTGATTGTACCGATTATACCGAGCAAAATATACTCTTATTTAAAAAAGTTATTCTATTATTAGGACAGATTTTATAAAATGTCTTTTAAAGAACTAACAATAATCTATCAGAAACCTGCGATGCATTTTACCACACCAACTCTTTCAACTATGCTGAGAATGCGCCTGTCATGTAAATAGTGCAATCTATTCATGGTAATAAATATGTTACTAGATAAAGATGCGTATACTCAACCTCGTCGTTGCATTACCACCCTATGTTTGAATGAGACTTACACATAATCAGCCTATAATATTCCCACTGCTCCACCACGCGGGTCCAGTGCGGGTTGGTAGATGTCACGTCTTCGAATTTTTGGTTCTAGGACATCCCGGTTTCTTCATGATGTATTCCTTCACCGTTGTGTCATGAAATAATTTACACAAAGTTAACGCCTGTCTGAGTTCGAACCTACGACCTACAATTCGTAAGTCGTGGCGTGACCACTGGGCCACCACTGCTCCACGAATGTCACTTTTACGTCATGAAATTTCAAGGTCTTTTCTAACCCTTCGTCCTAACCGATAGCGACTATCGCGCGAATATGCGATGACGCAGTATGTCATCTAGACTCATAATAGTAATAATATAATATTTTATAAAGGCCGTCGCACATCTGTCGGAAAATGCATCGCGTATCTTCGGTCACGTAGCGCTAGAACGGACAAGTAAATAGGTAATAAAACATTCAACCTTAAACACTCAATCGATAACGCGTTAGAGCGTCGAGCAAACTAACGAACTACACCCGAAAGAGGTAAACTTTGTAAGTTTATAAGTTTGGATGTAGGAGGTTATCTACAAAACTACTCATCTCATTTCAAATATTCTATCGCTGATAGAAAGTTACGCTATCAAAATCAAATCAAAATATTTTATTTCACATAAAACTACATAGACACTTATAAAACGTCTATACGGGCAGAAGCTAGTATTCATATAAACGAGCACAAATATAATTTTTGGTTAGGACACGGCCTTAGACAGATAATTACTGGGAGTTTTTGACAAAAGTGGTAAAGCATTTACGAGGCCAACTATACGTACTTAGGTACTTAATAAAGTCACATTAACCTCAAGATTTATAAAAATTTGCCACTCAAGAGTCCTATGGTGCGTAGCTGTTATTTTTATCAATATTTTAATGAAAACATTCTGTTAGATTAATGTATGTAATAACAAATTTTATGACAGGCCAAATTGGTCTGCTGAGTTAATAGCATGCATTAAAAATAGGTAGATAAGATGTGTATTCACCCCTAATTTGAGACACCTAAATTAAGGGGTCACCTTAAAAATTCTATTTATATTTTGCAGTTAAGGGCAATCTTTATATTGTATCATAAACAAAATACTGAACATAACGTTGTTTCACGCCAGTAATACCTGAAAATTTCAGCAGAGTTGTACCTATAGTACACCCACATTTTACCAGTTATGTTTACATCCCATTTAATAGAGGGCGGGCCTATTGCCATCTACCGGGCACAAATCCAGACTACGGGCTGCTACTAAGAAATCCCTGATGGGAAAAAACCATTAACACTTTATCAGACCTGATAATCCAGACCCAGGATCTTATTCGGCAGTAGCGCTTGCGATCACTGGACCAACGAACTTCCAGACGCTTCCTGAATTTCCAGATGATTTAGCCTGTGCCGTGGTGTAAATATTATCATTTACTTTATGTCAGTTATGTCGTAATCCAGACAGGAAGTCGATAATGGATTTGCGGACACGAAATTGTGATTTTCCATTAGGAATTTTTAGTAGCAAACCGGACTGTTAATTCATGCCCGGTAGATGGCAATAGACCCGCCCCCTATTACATGGGACTTAAATTAATAACTGGCGTAATGTGGGTGTTACTATAGGTACCATCGAAAAGTTCATATCTATACACCGTAAGGACTATTTCTGCTTGCAGCGCTCGGCCGCTATAGAACCGGGGCGGTAACAGATGTGGTCATCATAATCACGGGATTTTATACCTCTGCCTAACCCTTCGGGAAGTAATCCCCGGGGGTATATCATTACACCTGTAAAGTTGTGATGATATGTATATTATGTTATCGTCTCTAAGCAGTAACAAATCATTAATGTTACGTTGTTAGTTTAATCAAAAAAGTACAACTAACAGTGCACGACAAAACATTGCGTTATTGCACAGAGTTGCATATGCAAGCGTGTGTCAATTTCCTGCTGTTTTCCTATGCAAGGTTACCTTTGTAAGGATAATAACACCTTAATGACCACGCAATAGAGTATGCGGTTTGTAGTGATTTGCGGTAATTTGCAGCTACATTAATCGACTGCTTTGTATCATCTTCTTTTTAGAGTTAGCGGTAACATCATCGTCATTCATCGTATTTAAATCGTGTTGGCAAACAGTGTACGCTTTGGAATGGGCAACTAGCTTCATATTTCTGACTGACCAACTACTTGGCAGTTCAAAAGTGTCTGTAAATGGTTTAATCGAACTAAATGCTTTGAGTTTGAGTTTACGATTGAATGAATAGTTTTTTGCTAGTATCGTTTAGTTAGGTAAAGTAAATTTCTTCTGAAATTGTACCTACTTTATTTAGATTAGAATTTTTTGTCTTAGAGAAAACTGCTTACAAAAAACCTAAACATAATTTAAAGATGGTCTGCCTTTGGCTGGACCTTTTCAAATTATATTTATAATAAACTAACCACAGTCGCCATTTAATATAACAATAACCACAAGCAAATAGATCAATCAGTTTTATAAGTTCGTTCACACACCAGCGACTTTCGTTCGACCGCACTCTACGTTCATTTACTTTTATGGTCAAATTTTATATGCGACTCAGCAGACAGATTATGCCATCTTTTATTTTGATGTTTAATAATATGTTAATTCTGAAGGACGTGGCTAATGTCTACGTAATAACAATATTTATTACTGAATTTAAACGTGATATGTGAGAATTTGAAGTAGGTAATTAATGGAATAAAATATTTAAGTGCATGTATTTACGTGTGTTATGTCGTTTGATGTTATATTGAATGACCTCATCATCACTGCCTCATTTGTCTAGTGGCCGCAAGAGCTACTGCTAAGCGTGAGGTCCTGGGTTCGATTTCAGCAGTGTAATTGGGTTTTCTATCTGGAATTTATCAGTAGCAGCACGGAGTCTGGATTTATGCCTGGTTGATGGCAATAGGCTCGCCACCTATTTCAATGGAATTTTAAACATAATGGGCGAAATGTGAGTGTACTATGTATACTTCTGCCCAACCCTTCGAGGGGACAAGGCGTGATGTTATGTTATCATATCATCACGACAACGTATTATTACCGGAGACTTTCAAAATACGGTTTTTTCAATTATTCAAAATTAATTATTTATCTCGGAAAAAGTCGTGTTACAAATAACAATATACCGACTGCAATTATTGACAATTCAGAACAGTGAAATTTTACAAAACACATTAAAACTATCATATGGCATTGAATTACATCGTAACAGATAATCGGTGCTATAAACATTTGGTATTATCTATTATCATTGATGATTACAGAAGATTTTTCGATAATTACAAAACTGGGAAATAGTTCTCCTTGTTACGTCTCCATTATTTTGGAACAGGTAGGCTGTAACTTTACGAGGCACAGCTATAATAAGGTTTTCACTTTATGGGCTATTTGTGTCTGCTCATTGCAAGAGAGAATCTGCTTCCCTACTCAGCATTAGGTAGGTATATCTTGCGTCAAAATCAACATCTGAATCAAAAGTCATTTATTCAAACTAGGCTGCGAATCAGCACTTTCCGAAAGTCAAAATTAAATAAGACAGTCCCCCAAAACGCCCACTCTTCACCAGTTCTTAGTGATTTAGCTGGGAACAAGAAGTGGTGCAGCAAACTCCACAGCAGCACAGCTGTCTGTTCAGTTAGAAAAACTTGATTCTATACAATAGTTTGCAAAATAATTTACATTACGCAACACAAAACATAAAATTAAATTATTTGCCATATGTCAGCAACATACCACACCAATATACCAACAAAAAACGTCGAAAATTATACTCAAGCAGAAAAACAAAATAAAAACTAAAAACGTAAATATAACTTAATACCTAAATAAAAGCCTCCAGGCATAAAGGGCGTGCCCGCTTAGATAAAGCTAGTATATATATAGCTGTAACTCCAAGTCACAAATGATAAACTAGGACCATCGAAGTAAAATAAATTAAACAGTTAACATAACCATGGTCATCTCGACGACCAGTCACCACGAGTAGTACCCGTTCACGAGCATAACGCCAATATCAGCCATTACCCTCCTCGCCATATTTGAGGGAAGAAGGCAACCCGACCCCCGACGCTATCGCAAGCAGTGACATCTAAGGGAGCATGACGAACTTGCTGCCGGTTGCTCAGGCAAGAACAATATGATCAAGTTTCGAGGTCGTTAGTAACCAATTAATGCAATACAATTAATTAAAAAACCATTATATTGAGTAGATTATGTCAATAATAAGTGAAAACAATTAAAATAACTTGATCTATACATTCAAATAAAATAAACTCATGTCAGTAGGTAAGCTGATTCTGGAGAAAGAACATAAACATTGTCTTGAGTTAATCACAGCGACCAATTATTCTTATCGTTTAAGAATATATATACATATTCTTTCGTTGATAGAATACCCTTAGCCTTTGAACAAAGGTTGCACTTTACTTTAGCTTTAAATGCTATAAAAGGCAAATCGAGTAAAGACCAGAGTAGCTTATTATAAAAGGTACTAAGGTACTAAGCCCAACAAATAACTTAGAAACCTTATGAAGCCGGTGAGATGGAGCACGTAATTTGTCCTTATTTACCTGGTGTTATTATTGTAGATATTACTGATTTTAGTGTATAGGTGTATATTTTGCCTAATATAAATAATATGTTGGCAAAGATGAAAATTGTGATGCCTCCGTGAGAATACTAAATAATATAATAATAATATCTTTAAAAAAGTCTCTCAGAGAAACTCTGGCACCTAGCTGGTAAATTGATTACGTCGTAATGTCAATACCGCAAAATGACATTGAACCATCTTCTAAGCATCTCAGACCGAATTAAAATGTGACACTGACAGGCTGAAAATTAAATTTAAAAATAATATATTTTATAAATTGGTCAGACCATTAAAAAGGTTTTAGGTTGATGTCAACTCGACATTTCAAAGATGTTGTGACATGCCATTTTGATCGTTGTTATGTAATAATTAATTATAGATTTCTGAGATAGTTTGCTCAGTGCCGTAACTTCAAAAGGTATTGTGTCCTGACTTGATAAAGTTAAGAATTTGAAAAAGATATAAACGACTTGTCAGTACACACAATATTTATCATTTTCAAAATTCTTCATCAAGCATCTAAGTTGTAGGTACCTTTATTATCAACTACTGAAAGTTGTTGGACAAACATAAGTATCCACCTAACCTAGTTGATTAGGGGAGTGCCAACTACCAAGGCAGCTAGTACAAAATAGATGCTTATCTTGGTCTGTCAATCTAAATAAACCTTACAATTCCACTTTTCATTGATTCCTGTCCTTATTTAATTACTAGAAAATTTGGTTGAATTTATTGTCTAATTCGCTGAATTAGGTACTGTATTATTAGTGTAATCCCA
The DNA here is from genome assembly GCA_949128155.2 of Xanthia icteritia. Lineage (NCBI taxonomy): Eukaryota > Metazoa > Arthropoda > Insecta > Lepidoptera > Noctuidae > Xanthia > Xanthia icteritia. Next base: position 3,166,635 of record OX421942.2, on the reverse strand, counting down.
TTCAGTACGTTAGCCATCTAAAAATTTACCTTATTACTAAGAAATACAGTTGCGAAGTACTTACTAAATTACTTAGTTACTGAATTCAGCCAAGTGAAATAGGTATATTTAGCTAGCTGAATTAGCTTTGGGCCAGGCATGACTGTTGAAGGACCGATAGCCGTTGAACTAGACAAATCCTTGAGTGGAGATTACGAATTGGAAAGCATGGTCTTCAAGCAAAACTGACGACCTTAAAAGGGCGGCTGGGACAAACTGGACGCGAAGTGAAGATACGGGTGTTGAGAATAACTTTTGATAAACCTATGAAGGCCAGCAGACGTAGCATGACTTTCCAAACCAACGAATGACTGATTAAGTCATTCGTTTTTCCGTTGTTATGGAAGTCATAGTCATCTTAAAGAATTCTACGTAGCGAAAAAATGTCACGTTGGATGGAAAGAGATATTATGTCTATTCTTTGTAGAATAGAGATAGAAGTAGTCATGATACTGGTTCTACACCCTGATTCCATAACACGCTAACGATCACAATCTGAATAATTATGAAGAATATTGATAATCCATTGCTTCACATGTTCGGAAAATTTATCTACTCAATAACGTAAACAACGCAATGAATTTGTTGAACTGTCAAAAAGAAACCCATTGCTGCTGTAATTTACACAGTTACCCCGCTGGACTAAGATAGGCTGAGATGAGTTGTTTGAAGTTTGAACGGTAAAAAATCTATTCGTAAAATCGGTAGTATTTACCGTAGTGCTTGCGATATTCCTAACTGACGATAATATTGCGTCCACGTATCAATCAAGCGCAATTACTTTGATAGTGTATACCTAATGATATACATGCGCTTGCTCTATATTTCTTCATTGCTTGAGGAATTCAGATAGGACAAGTTGTTGCTCTCTGACTTGGTACACATGGCTACACATCAAGCAATACATTTCCAGTATTGTACGGAAATCCTATTAATTGCGAGATCAGCATATACTGGAAATGTATCGCTTGAAGTGTAGCCGTTTGTACGTATTTATTGAATGTGGTTTCGATATGTGTATAGGAAATCGGTATGTAGGTATTATCATTAACCATATACTATTGAATAATCAATAAAATAATATTGTTTGTAGTGTAAGATTGTTTAATGTGATGTTGTGTTGTATATTCGAGTTATATTACAAAATTAAAATAAAATGCTTTGAAAAAAAATATAAATAAATAATATTATTTTGTATAATAATGAATAGACGATTATCACAAGTATGAACATATTTTACTGATGGTTTAGCAAAACGATTATGATAAAAAAATGGCAGAATGTATCTAAAAGGATTTTTAAATGCTGTCTCCAGAAACGTTCTTGCAGGGCTCGTGGCTAAATAATAGCAGCCGCACGGGTCGAAAGGTTGAGCTACACTTGCCACGGTTGGCAAGTGGATGGGTGACCATCCATTACGTATCGAGACCCGTCCGTGTATCGGAAACCACGTTAAACCGTTGGCTGTCATTTATAGATCTTTGTCAGTCAATACCACAATCGTATGGAAGTGCCGCATTCAAATGGTTAAAAGAAAAATCATTCTATTCAATGAATGAGTCTTTAGCGTTTAAAGATTTACACTTTCAAATTCAAATTCAAAATATTTTATTTCACATAATCCTTCAAGGGCACTTATGAAACGTCAGAAGCTAGGTGCACGGTTCCAATTGGTCGTTTCCTATGGAGAAGAGCCGGCAAGAAATTCCATGGTATACTCTTTTAAAAGTAAATGGTATTTACAATGTTTTCAAATTACAGAGTTAATAGGTATGAGAGGACAGTGTAGGCCTATCAACAAGTACCAGGTACTTAGCAAGATAGAAAATGGTCGACAGATCTACAGTCTGTTAAGCCTACAAGGTTCTCACATTCACAAAATCTAAAAGAAAAGAATCTATATAAAAGCAAAATCAAATAATAAAAATAAAAAGCTATTTAGACCAAATGACATGATTGCCACTACAGCTGTATGTAACAAATCTAATTTATTATTAAAAAAAAAAAATATTTTAGGGATATAAGGTCAAATAACGAAGAGATTATGTCAAGATAGTATGTAAAAGAAAAAAAAAAAAGAAAAAGGTAAAATAAAATAATCATCTTAATTTGGGAGCCGTTAATAGAAATTTACATAGTTATGCCGTTAATGAGTTACCAGGGAAGCCACTGATATCTTACTATGTATTACAATCAGACAAATACTCGATATTCTTAATTTCATAACTATGATTTATGTACCAATTTTAGTAGCTTATTTAATTTAATTAATGTAATCTAAGAAAATATTAATATAATTAATAATTTTTGCATGCTAGTTTTACCGAATTGTTTTAGGAAATGTTGAAAAACCCGACCAGCTGTAATGTAATATAATTATTGCATGTAATATAATTATTGCAAACAAATTTCATTGAATTTTAGTCGTTACTGGTGGTCAGAAGGTCGAAAGTATTACACAACAACCGGGTTTTAGGGGTCAGATAGGCAGTCGCTCAATGTAAAATACTGGTATTCAGCTGCATTCGCTTAGATTGGAAGCTGACCCCAACATGGTTGGGAAAAGGCTGGGCAGATGATGATTCAAACGCTCTTCAGCCGCGTTTTCTCAACCCTGCCAAACGAACATTTTGTTCAGAGCAAATGTTTGCTGTTCTGCCGATGTTCGCTCAAATAAGAAAACATCAGCCGGTCTATTCTGTAACAATCTCACGGTGAAAATTTAGGTGAAGTGAGCTTGAAGGGAGCTGTCATTCCATCTACCGACCGATTCTGTAAAAATCACCGTGATAACTCAGGTGAAGTGAGCTGGAAGTGAGCCGTCAATAGTGCCAATATCTAGCATCAGGTGGAATGACAGCTCGCGTCAAGCTCACTTCACCTAAGCTTTCATGGTGAGATTTTTTACAGAATCAACTGGCTGTTTTCAATACAACGAGAAAACGAATGCTCGCTCGCCGTGTCGTCGTTTTCACTGAAAGAATGAGCGAGCGAGCACTTTTTCGTTTCCGAGTCCAACCAATCAGCACAAAACAAACATGTTCGCTCGCACAAGTGTTTTCATTTACCGCGCGAACAAATGCTTGCTCGCTTAGAACTGTTTAGAACACTTAGTGAAAACGCAGCTTTACATAGTTTTTATTTCTCGATTGAGTGTAAAAACAATTGAATGCGATAATTGCATACATATTCTTTTTGGGAGCTGTTTATTTTTCTTCTTACAGCAGACCTATCTACCTAACACATCTGACTTACTATATAATACATTTTCTCTATTGGAGCCTGATTTGGAGCAAATAATAAGGTGTTTAGATCGTTAAAAGGTAAGTCGATACCACAAAGAGGTGCCAATCAGTATGTTTGGAAATCTAACAATAGATCGATTCATTAAATATTTGGCACAGCTGTTGCACTGTTTAGGGTACGAACACACTAGAATGTAACTCTGAAAACTATAAAAAGTTTATAATCGAACTACATACATAAGTTCATAATTATATGAAATAAAGCTTTATTGTGTAGGCATTTTGATTTTTACTTGAAATACTTTGGTGGCCTAACTGAATTATTGATTATTTTTTTCCGAGTTGGTACTTTAAGAGCTTCTCAAACAAAACAAAACGTGCAAAAAAAAAACACTAAATGTCGTATCATAATCTGTGAAGTGTTTTTTGTAATACTTATTTCTTTTTTTTTAGACGTAGTCTATTTACAACGATTTTCATGACTGTTGATCGTGATATTTCACAATATACTTTTAGATGGAATACCTTAATTCCATCGTTGTATAGTACCTACCGTCACGAGCATTAATACACACACTTACGCGACATTCAAAAGCGATTTATTCCCAAAGTATTGATATATATTTTATGGTGTTACGATCATAGTATCAAAAGCTTGCGGGTTTTATTTTGTCAAGTCGTTGGCTTTGATTATTTATTTAATTTAATTTAATTTATTTTCAAATAATCAGATAACAGAGATCCGTAGTGTTAGTAAAGTACCTTATACCTAGTGTTAGTATATACATAAATTAAATTAAGATCACATTTTGGGTATGAGTCACTTTGTAAAGAAGACGAAACCAGTTTCTCAAGCGGTCATCCTCTCCACAAAATGCCTCATAAAAGGGGAAAACACATTCTCAGTCACTGTTTCCAGAATGCTGTTGCCACTGGCCCGGGTTCTGCCACTGACGCTATTTTCTTCCGCATAATTGCGTGGAAGCCGTCAGTACGGTTCTGCGTAAACATCTCTGACGCACTACAGAACCGGGGCAGTCTCAAGAGCATTCTAAAAACATTGTTGTACTGGACGCGCAGGACATCTAGCGACCTTTTGGTGTAGTTGATCCACAGACCACCCGTGTACAGACCCTGACAATACGCTTTGAAAAGCGTTATTTTTACCTGGTCCGTGCAGCGGGCGAATCTACGAGCCAACATATTATCGCGGACCGCCAAAGCCCTGCGCTCCCTCTCAATATCCACATTGTTCTTCAGGTCGTCGGCAAGCATATGTCCCAGATATTTGAATTGTTTTACTCTTCTTATGCTCAATCCATTTAGGTTAAAGTTAGGTGAATAATCTGTACACCTACCGGTGACCCCAAAGACCATGTACTCACATTTTGTATGTCTAGATAGAGTGTCGCTCTGCAAAAGAACTAAAACAACCAAGCCAACTTTGTTATGCAGGTGTGCGTGACAGCTACGTCTGACCCTCGCGTCACGTCATTCTGCTGTCATTGTGTCTTTCTAGTTTGCGTGCATTTAGCGGCCAACTGTTGGACGCTATTTTTTTCGACGAGTTCACAGGTTTGACTGTATATCTAGACATATTTATATCTTTGGCCGTTGGTCCTGCGCCTGATCTTTCTCCGGTCTTGTCGGATTGCCGTCCCATCGGACTATCAGAGGAAGAGTGAGTGCACCTGTGTCTGCGCACACACTTGTGCACTATAATATCTCTGGCTTATATGGTTAGTCTCCGCTGAGATTAGCATACCGTTAGGAAATCGGTCTTTTCTATAGATGCTATTTTTATTTCACGACATTTTTTTCTTGTGACTGTATATGTCTTAGCCCTAATGAAGACCTGTCCTGGTATACAGTAAACAATAAAACGCAGGAAATTATACAATGTTAACATCGCCTTTATCTTTATAAGTCCGTCATTAGTGCCAGCCTTAATACGAAATCGTACTAAGCCTTAGATTACCCAAGCATTACGCGCCAGTGTTCGACCACCCTAAAATTCTTAATTAGAACCGTATACCAATTAACATAAGGTTGGTTATTGCCTTTCATGAAACTGGTTCGAGGCCGAATGGGTCACGGTTTTGAGCGAATCTATGACGTCATAACTCAATATTTACGTTGGAAGAACAATGTTCTACGGGCTGCTACACAATGTGACATTTGTACTTAAACATCGGAGAAGGGAAAGTTTTTTTGTTTGTCGTAAAATAATAGTGATATACTGAATTGTTGTTGTGTTGTTTGTTCACTGCGTCGTTGGTCTAGTGGTCGCAAGCGCTACTGCTGAGCATGAGGTCTTGGGTTCGATTCCCAGGTCGGGCAATGTGTTATTGAGTTTTTTCTATCTAGCATTTCTCAGTAGTTACTCTGGAATTGTGCCCGGTCGATAGCAATAGGCTCGCCCCTTATTACATGGGACTTGAACGTGGCTGGCGAAATGTGGGTGTAGGTACTGTAGGTACACTTCTGCTCAATCCTTCAGGGAAACAAGCCGTGATATATGTTTATTTATTTGTGTAGCGATAACTATGTGCAATTTTGCACAACAGCCTGTAGTAGTATAACAAAAACTAATGCACAAATTATATTCAAGCGGTAAAACGTTCATTAAAAGATTTGTGAAGGAAAATATATTATTTTTATCTAATATCGAAAGGAAAAGTCAGTAGTATAATCACTTTTAAAAATATTTATCGACAGGAAAAGTCACAAGAAAATCCTATTGTTGCTTTTATTTCTGGACGAGGGCTTACCTGCGTCTGTCACTTGTGCAGATGTTTGTGTAACTCTTTATAGACACAATCCTTTGTATTAATTCTGAGGGTAAGTTATAAGGATATTTCCTTGCTTATCGGAGCGTTATACATTGTTTTCAAGCCACAACTGCCATACAAACTTACATCCCCTATTTAATCCCTTTTTGGAGGAATTGGATTTAGAAAATTCTTTTTATAGGTACGGTTTCCTTGAAGAGCGGTGGCCGCGGGGCGTAGCGTTTGCAATTTACCGGCGAATGACGTCACTGAAACATTATCGATGCCTACAAATAAATAATAATGCTTAAATATATCTCCGGAACGGAGAGAATAGCCGTTATATACTTGCACACAATGATGTAACAATTTATTTATGATTTTTTGACATTGGTACTTTACTTTAACGAGATTCAGTGCGATTTGATCGTTAACGTCCCGTTCACGATCCGGTGGACGGCCTTTGGCTGTGCGTTGTCTGTCAGTGACTGAACAATTCGTTTTATATTAAGTCGAAGATGCGAACCATTGTTTAACATAACCCGATTTTTATAACACTATGCGCCTGTCAATGTCAACATATTACAGTGTTTTAGGTTAAATTACTATCAATAAAAACCTAATGAATAATTATGGCAAAACTGTGTAAACGACAAGAGTTGTGTAGTCCGTACTAAGAGGCGTCGGGGCACTTAAACGACAAGAGTTGTGTAGTCCGTACTAAGAGGCGTCGGGGCACTGAGGAGGTAACCGAGCGGGTGAGTTCAATACTAACAACAATCGAATCCTTCAGTTGCCTGTACGTTGCCAGGGGCCACGGTATCCCTTTCGGACTTTCCCGCAAACAACCGACAGCTCTAAGCGCACAGTTATAAAAATCAAGTTTAAACGAATAGATTGATGGACTGTTTTTGTGTGGTTAGTGGTTAAAAGATTTACTACATAAATGGGCTAGTGTCTACCAGCAAATGATCGATCTATCTGCGACCATCAAGACACTTATTGCAAAACTACCTTCTGGCCGCGACTTCGTCCGACTGACTGGCTTTAGAAAACCTAGTAAACGAACCCCTGAATATAATAAGGACTGTTTTTTTTCATAATATCAAATATTTTTTAGGCACTTAATAAAAACTGAAAATGTTTGACGTTTGTCAGGAGAAATACGACCATCGACAGCAAGCCATGCCAGGTTGGAGAAATGACGTTTACATAACCTAGAACTGTCATCTCAGCACCTCCCTCTCTTGAATTCGTATATAATATGTATATATATATATATATATAATATAGATATATTATATTATTGTAAATATGTATGTATGTGTAATTAGTACTATTTTAGTTCGTATGTATTATCATATATTTTTTAATAATAGTTTTCTCTTTGTTCCTCTCAAATAGAGCACCTGCCATCTAATCTCTTCACCACCCTTGGTTGACAGGTAGAGAATGCCTAAGGCATTAAGCCCGCCATTGTACCTCTTTGAGTGCGAGAAGTTTTAATAAATAAATAAATAAATAAACTGTCAAAACTGTGATTGTTGCTTGCGAAAAACTTTTTCCGGCTGAACGCCTAGGCCGCTTTGAAAGCCTCGCTGACTTGTTCCATAAAAAAACATTTTTGTACCTGAAAAGCCACGAAATCGAGGCGAACGAGACCAACAGATGTGATATCAATACAAACAATATGTTTGAATTTTTCGTTCAGAAGTACCTACCTACATAGAATATTTTTTTAAACGGTCATTCACACTTTCATATTAATCAAAAAAGTTGTCTAAGATAGCTATCTTATTATCTTATCACAGATATACATGTTTATTCATTCATATTCCTTTCATATTTATATAAATAATATCTACGTATAAATTATGTTTTAATGTAACATGGTTTCTAGACGAAAGCAGTGTGCAAGTACGACGACGCCATGATCAATAGAATGTGGCAATAATTTATAAGTATTTTTTTTTTGCCGAAGTAATCAGGGGAATATTCAGGAAAGAATATTTTTCCTCAATTCGTTGAATTTTTTTATTACCGGGCACTTTATTGCCGAAAATGAAACATTTCCTTTCTTGTTTTAACGTAAAATATATCCTATGACAGTCGGAAATGCTGTAGCTTCCCATTTGTGAAAGAATTTCCAGTAGTTCCAAAGATAATCCTTTTTTTTTTTTGTTTGGAAAATTATCAAATAACTTCTCCCGCTCTGGGCGGAGCGGGAGGGCGTGTCAGACTCTTACTGACTAAAACCCACCCATGTTCTTTCAGTTGCCTGTACGTTGCCTGGGGCCACGGTATCCCTTTCGGACTTTCAAAGATTATCCCTTAGATACAAATTCAAAAATATTACCTCTTTTCTAGGTCTAGATTAGTTGCATGTACACATGGCTACACATAAATATTTATAAGCTGACCTCGCATTGTACGGAAGTCCTATACAATACGCGATCAGCAGAAACTGGAAATGTATAGCTTGATGTGTAGCCGTGTGTACAGTCAAGTTCCCTAAACCGTTGTCAGTCTTTCCTTTATCAAGTCAAGACACATAATAGGTACCTTTTGAAGTTACGGCACTGAAAAAAAAACGACCATGTAAAAACTTTGTTACAAAGGTCAAAATAGCGGACACCTTTGACCGTTGTAGGTTAAGTAGCCATAAACATAAAACAATTTTAATGTCCTGGAGTTTTATAATATATACGTATAAATCAAATCTGTCAGAGTCATGAAATCAAAGAATATGGCCGAGTGTCATCTGTGATATTGACATTATGACGTGTATATTGTCTTATGCTAGCTGACATATGGCAAATAATTTAATGGAATGTTTTGTGTTTCGTAACGTCAATTACTTTGCATACTATTTTAAAGAATCAAGTTCTTCTAACTTGAACAGACAGCTGTGCTGCTGGGGAGTTTGCTGCGCCACTTCTTCTTCCCAGCTAAATCACTAGGAAGGAAGTGGCGAAGGGCGGGCGTTTTCGAGAACTATCTTATGTAATATTGACTTTCAAAAAGTGCTGATTCTCAGCCTAGTTTGAATAAATGACTTTTAATTTAGATGTTGATTTTGACGCAATATATACCTAATGCTGAGTAGGTAAAGCAGATTCTCTCTTGCAATGAGCAGACACAAATAGCCCATAAGGTGACAACCTTATTTTAGCTGTGCCTCGTAAAGTTACAGCCTACCTGTCTCAAAATAATGGAGACATAACAAGGAAAAATATTTCACAGTTTTGTAATCATCGAAAAATCTGTTGTAATCATCGAAAATCGGTTGTAATCATCGAAAAATCTGTTGTAATCATCGAAAATCGGTTGTAATCATCGAAAAATCTGTTGTAATCATCAATGATCAAGGTCTTGGGGAACTGTCTTATGTAATGTTGACGTTCAAAAAGTAGTTTAATAAATAACTTTTGATTTTGATATTGACGTTATACCGCTGAGTCGGTAAAACAGATAGTATTGTGCACTGAGCAAATAAAAAAGGTGACAAATATTTATTTACTGTGACTGTACCTATTTTGTTATAAGTATCGGGATGGTCATTAAGTCCTAGCAGCTGTTTGATAACAACCTTAATGTGTAGGTACTTATAATACGTGATAAAGAGAGAAATGTTATTTCAAATATTTGATACTAAAGTTAAATATGTATAATCATAATCTTATCTGTATAAGTACAATGTTATTTAATCTTTAGAGAATATCAAGTAAACATCAACCTTTAGGTAAGTGATTAACATTTTTCTACTGATTTATTACATTTATCTATTGTTTTTTTTTTTTTATCTTATTGGAAGCTCATCTTTACATACTGAGACTGCTCCATGCCTCGGAAAGAATGTTAAGCCGTTGGTCCCAGCTGTCATTCGTAAATCTTTGACAGTCATTGAGGGTCGTCAGAAGCCGGAAAATCTGACAACCAGTCTTACCAAGAGGCATCGTATTACCCAGTTACTGGGTTGTGGAGGTCAGATAGGTAGTCGCCATGTCAAATACTGGTATTCAGCTGCCTACGGTTAGACTGGAAGCCGACCCCAATATAGTTGGTTAAAGGCTAAGCAGATTGATTGATTCTAATTATTATAATTCATTTACTATAAACATACATATCAATAATTTATTACATTTATTTTTTTATTTTTTTTATTTTCATGTTGTCATTCATTTGAGTCGTTTTCGATAGTAGTAAGCATAATTATTATTATTACAAGATCAATTGATTCACAATTTGTCAGCTTTAAATTCCTCAATGACAGCGACGGTTTATTACCCTTTTTTTACGAAAAAAAATAGTTTTCTAGGAATTTTAAACTTTCCGGTAGCTATTAAATATTATAGGTAGTCTTGAATATGGGCTTTTCCCGATATCTTTTAAATTGATTTGATAGATATTAATAGTTTTAAATAGGTATAAATATATATCTGTATATTTAAATAAATATTTTTTCCTCAATTCTCGCTATTGCACCACTGTGTTGTCTCTACAACAACCAAACGTGCGGGGCAATGTTTTTTAAAAAAAAAAAAAAAGGTTGACTGGTACAAAATGCCTATGGCATTAAGTCCGCCTTTGTATATTTGTGTGCTCTTGAAGTATTAATTAAATATTAGATTTGAAGAGGTGCCTTTTTTTCCTAACAAATATCCATTTTTGCAGTGACAGCACGGTTGGCGCAGTGGTTAAACGATTGACTGCTGCGCTGCGTGTCGCGGGTTCAAATCCCGCACGGAAGAAATATTTGTATGACCTACAAGTAGTTGTTCCGGGTCTGGCTGTTTGTGTATGTGAGTTTAAATGTATGTAAACGCATCCACAATACAGGAGAAATTCCTAGTGAGGGCAACGTTTACAAAAAAAAGTATAATATTGCTGGGTGGCTAGGTTTTTTTTAAAAGATGCATTTATTGACTCTTTTGTCTATTGCATATTCAAAGACAATCTACTCCAGACGTGCGTCGGAGCAGACACACACACTTTTTTATGTATGTTCATCGATATTTTCGTTAATTTTTGACCGATTTTGAAAACTATTTTTTTCTGGAAGTCGGTTGTTTTTTTTTGTACAATATTTTTTATTAACAGTAATACGATCCGCGAATTCATTGTGTCTACTTAACTAATATCAAAGTAGCGATGACAAAGTCAAAGCATTTATTTCAATTAATCCATTTACAGGCACTTTTGAACTGTCAAGGAGTCGGTCAGTCAGAAATATGAAGCTAGTTGTCCATTCCAAAGCGTAGTAGGTACCTATGAGAAGAACGGGCAAAAAACTGCATGGACACTCTTTTAAATTATATTAATTACATCATTGATGTTGAATTTATAATTATATTTATGTGAGAACGATCTAAAAAAAAAGTACACGTAAAAGCGTCCATTGTACAGAAAATACGTAGACACAAAAAAAAACAATTCAAAAATAAAATAATTAAAATAAGTCATGGCAGCTAATAGATGATCAGTCCTAACTGACGGCGCCCGTTCACGAACATGACGCATGGACCAGCACTATTCAACGCCACACAAAGACCATAGATTCAGTAATTAATTTTGTGCCACCTGTATTATCTTACGCCACATAAGATCGTTATTATTTCTCAATATTTTTCAAATACAAGTAGCATGTTTTACAAACATTAGTCTTTACAATTCTCTATGCATTGTCTATGCAATATTAATGATTATAGGTTATATAATAATATAATAAATAATACCAGCTTATTATTGTCTCACTGACCACTAGACGAGTTGGCAATTTAAAACATATATTAGCTATAAGGACAACCCTTCACCGATGTCAGTAATGTCCAAGATAAACTCAGGAAGTACATAATGAATTGATAAAGTCACATTGGTACTTGCCAAGATTTGAACCTACAACCTCGTGCATGCGAGGCGAGGTCTAACGGAACCTATGGTTTATGAATTCTGTAATTGTCTATAGTATTTTATTTATTCAAAGACATTTGACATTTGTACTTATTGTGACAATTCTCATATTAAAAAATAAAATGTTAATAATGGAAACTAAAGAATATAATTATAGTTACATGTATAGTTCTTATCTTATATAATTATTATTGAAGTATTTGACATTTATTTTATGATTTCAGTACATATTAGTTTAATTATTCGATTATTGTTTTTAATAAGGACGAGGGATCCGTACCGACCGTCTATGGGATATAAACATTGTTGTTTGTGGTTGACCTTCGGTTGTCCATGGTCTGGTCCGTCAGTCGTCGTCCGCCAGTTGTGTTGTGCGTAATATCTCATAATATTATGTTTTTATGACCGTACGGTTACTAAAGTTGATTGTTTTATGTAACTTCTAACTGCGCCCCGCGGTTTCACCCGCATAAGTCTCGATCCCGTGGGAATATTGGCCTAAAGAAAGCTCATACTAATTCCATGCTGCCATGATAGTCGGTACTTACTAATTCCATGCTGCCATGATAGTCGGTACTTACTAATTCCACACTGCCATGATAGTAGGTACTTACTAAATCCACGCTGCCATGTCATTATTCTATGGTAGCCATCTTGTTCTAAACTTTGGACGACCGAGCTCTGCTCGGGTGCATACGGAGAAAACTATTTTTCCCAGAAATGAGACCTAAATAGATCGATTTTTCGCCCCCGGCCCTTTATTGCAACTTTCATCGAAATCGTTAGAGGCGTTTTCCAGAAAGTTTTATATACAGATTACATATATATATATATATGGTTTTATATATATATATGGTTATTTAATAGTATAGGATAATATATTATATTATATTTTTGTCACCGGGTTACTAAACTTGATAGATTTATGTATCTATAGGCATAATAACTATTGATATTTAATTAATAATTCATATATGAACTCACGCATTCTAACCATGGGGGCAGGCAGAAACTATAAAATCCCAACTGCTACGATCTTTACACACTTCTTTTGCTTTGTTTACGTTCATACAGCCTGCAACCTAATTGAGTTACACATCGATCAATCACAATCTGTTTCATTTTGACAGTTCAACAACATTCATTGCATTATTTACCTTGTTGAGCAGACAATTTTTCGAAAATATGAAGTAATTAATTAGAAATATCCTTCAAAATTGTTCAGATCGTGATTGATCGTGTGTTACGTAATTAGGGTCCTGGTCCTATATGCACGCCGGTTGCGAGTAGGTACGCCGGTTGCCAGTAGGTATATGTCTTCCTAGCTAGTGTGCGTGTCCCGTTTCCACTCACATCTATCTCTTAAGTGGGAACAGCCTGCGCGGAATTTGAATTATAGGTATTTGAAGAAACTATTAGCCGTCATCTTACCTTGCCTTGATTTCTTACCTGCGTAGAGTGCGATATGGACAGCTGCAGCTCAGACCGATTATATCACAAAAAAAAAAATTGACGAGATCGACGTTTTGTATTCTTCTTTTTTCTCCTCTAAAACTGAGCCGATTTAATTATTTTTTACATTAAAATTGTAAGAAAGAGTATATCTGGGTTCCCATAATTTTCATTTATGTTCAAAACTTTTTGAATTTAATTGGTAATTTTTTTAATTTTTGAAGGGTCATATTTTCTTTACCAGTAAGTTGATGATAAAATAGAAAATAACAGCGACGTGTCTACAGCAGACCTAGATTTTATGAAAAAAAATGTTTGCTCTAGAGGCATTATTCAGGAAGAAAAAAGGGGAATACATTTATATGGAGCATCGCAGGCCCTGTTCCCCCTTAAGACGCTGATATATGCCAGTGGCCTTGAGTATTTAGCTTGCGTGTACTGTGCTGAACTCACGCAACGCGTCGTACGTCCAGCCAGTAATAGGACTCGCCCATCGAGGAGCGCTGTCCTAAATTAGACGCATTATTAATTTGTTATACATACATCAAAAGGTATTTTAATCAAACACGTCTACTAAAAGATAAATAATTAAATTATCTTTAAAATGGTGAAGGTTTCAGAAAAATACGCTTGATAGTTTTTTCCTAATTCTTAGTTATTTATCCGCGTTAGACATAACTTTACAATTAATTGCACTGTGTAATATAAATATAATCTAAAATATTCACAGATTAAGTTATTAAGAAAATTGGAGCATTTTCTTCTTTATTCAACACATTCTTTTTCCAAATCATTAACACTACTCGTTTAGACGTGATCTTCAGTATAAAATCATTAAAAGTCGGTTATCGTCGCCTTAATTAATAATGATTTATTATGATTAATTTGCATTTTAATTCATTGGAACCGATTTAAATATTTTACAATATTGTAAACTATTTAAACCAACTAAAATAACGAATAATTTAAAGGGTAAGTAGGGTAAGGGTAATGAAGTAGGTTATCTTAATCCACACTTATCTCAAACGCTCTCATCAATTAGAACTTTAATTACTGTCAAAGATAAGACAATTAGCGTAATAATAATTTGGTATCTGGGTATTTGAATCAGCCTAAACTATTTTGGGTAAACACAATAATACTCACATAATCTGGATTATCATCGTAATCACGCAGTTTTTAGTTTTTGTTGGGTAGGTACTTAGTGATTTATAAGTATAACACATTTGAATCCTCTGCATAATTTTTTACCGTGAAAATGTTAACGTAATGCGTCGTCAGTCTAGTGGTCGCAAGCGCTAATTGCTGAGCATGAGGTCCTAGGTTCCATCCCCGGGTCGGTCACACTAGTATTGGATTTTTCCGTCTGGAATTCTGTCTGGATTCCGTCTGGAGTCTGGATTTGTACCCGGTGATGGCAACAGGCTCGACCCCTATTACATTTGACTTAAACATATCTGGCGAAATGTGGGTGTACTATTATAGGTACACCTCTGCCTAACCCTCCACGGATTACAAGCGTGATGTTGTGTTACGTATAATGTAATATTGGTGCACTTCAGCAGTCACACTTGAAACAGAACAGTCTCGTATCTGATCTCTGTCATAGACAGAACAATACGTCTTGGGGCAAAACAGTTTTTTTGGCACATTTTGACCACTTTGACCAAGAAAGTAGCCGCAGTCGGTGATTAGCGGAAACTCAGTAAAGCTAGCAAATAAAAACGGTGACTAAAAGGCGAGCAACGAGTGATTACTTGCTGGTATGCGAATGTACCAAGCATGAGTCTCTCGGCGAGTGTTCTGAGCGAGCAACGCTGAGCGAGTACTCTCTTTGATAGCGGCGCCGCCGGCGAGAAAATTGTTGATAGATTGTCGCTTCCTCGTCAGCCGGGGATAGATGCCTGAATCTGTTTTGATTCGAGTGTGAGTGCCATCATTGTCTTCATTTTTTCATAGAACGACGGCATATCGTCGTATAGGTACTAATGTCCCACGACTCACAAGTGATTGATGACGCAAGGGTCCAATCAATCGGACAATTTTGCTGACTGGCGTGAATGTTTAGATTTTTTTTTTTTTTTAAACTTTGCCCCACACTAGGAATTTCTCCTGTATTGTGGGTGCGTTTACAAACATTTAAAGTCACATACACAAACAGCCAGACCCGGGACAACTACTTGTAGGTCATACAAATATTTTGTTCCGTGTGGGAATCGAACCCGCGAAACGCAGTGCAGCAGTCAATCGCTTAACCACTGCGCCAACCGTGCCGTCAACGAAGAATTTCGAAGTCAGGTAGTTAAGATTCTTTTTACAAATAAATCATTTCATGTTGAATTTTTTAGTTTGCCTGACTCTTATTCGAATTTTCATCGCGTTTCCAAACTGACTAAAACAATTTTTAACTGTTCCTATAGTCGAACAAAGAATGCTTGAAAACAATAACGACTGTTCTTAAAACATTAACTACGCAGTAAGTAAGGGAGGGAGACGGTGGCTAGTTGCCTAATATTTCTTGCTCCACGAAAACCAGTAAATAGCAATAACAACGATAAATTATGATATAAATGTAGATATTAATTATTTAAGTAGGTACAAACAAAAAAACTTTTTTTTTTCTAATCTTTATTGGTACCTACTTCCGCAGATTACTCCCTACATACAAATGTAGGGGGTAATAACAGTCGGATTTGATTTTTTTTTATTTATTTAAGGACAACCAACAAAGCATACATCAAAAATTTATGTGTAAAAATAATATGTGTATTTTAACACATATAATTTTTACATATTATAGTGTATTATAGAGCCTTAATTAAAGGCTGCCACGGCATGCATTAACATAGCAGTAGGAAATGCAGTTACAAAACAGTTACAAAAAAAAGAAACAGTTACAGTTTTTGAAGAAGGTTATAGGCTCGCGGACAAAGTCGCTTGCAGAAGCAAGTATAGTATATATTTTTTTATTTCTGTTTAATTTCACTAAGTGACTCAATGCACGCGACTGTATCTACTATTTCAATAAAATTCTTATACCTACAGAAGGATATTCGGATTATATTTAGACCTTTGACTTTATCATTTGACAAAAGGATTATAGCAAGATGTTTCCGTAATTTCTAAGAAGACTAATAAAACACAACTCTCTTTGAAAACATACTTTAGTCATACATAAGTCAACACATAAAGTTATAAACAAAATTAACCTTGGCCAAGAGAATTACGAGATGAAGCGAAGCGGTTCAAATTGCAGTCTTTATAGGTACCACACTACAATCTTATAATACAAAACGATGCATTTCCAGTATAAGCTGACCTGGCATTGTAAAGTCTTGTCATACGATGACAGATTAGCTGATACTGGAAATGTATATGCGTGCCTACCTTAGTATTTGTGATTATACATCGAATAACGTCTCATCGTGCAATAAATCGCTTGTACCTAAATGCATAGATAGAGTAGGCTTACTACTTGATTAAATGAATGTTATTCTCAACGCAATCATCGTCAAATGAACAGAGAATAAGAACACTACAAATAAATGTCTATTTGAATTGGTTAATTAAAATAAATTAACAGATACACGCATTATAAATATTAATAATCATGTCACTCTGTGTACTTCGTTTTCGTTAGCGCAATGTTTAGAATAATGATAATTTTATAATTACTGTCAGCTGAGAAACTGCCATACATAATCAAATAAATAACAAAAAAAAACTTACCACAGATCACAAAACAATCCAATTTTAAAAAGAAAATAAAATCGCACTTCAGTTCATTAAAACGAACTCACTACGATTCACTTCAATTCAAATATCGAACAAAAGATTGAAAATAATTAATATCGTCGCGATACCTTTGATCGCGATACGGCGCGCGCGCAGTGTTCGTGCGCTCGCTTTGTTGTGTTGCCAACTACAGGCTAATTTGCGTCATAGAGGATTACAGAATCGACAATGCTTTGCTTGGCGGATTTTCCGGTGAGGAAACCGCATGATGGATTTTCTAAAAAGTGGAACATGAAAATTCTTTAACTTTTCCTTATTTACTTCCTAGTCTAGTGTTTCCAAGCAGGTTTACAAGATAGTTAAATCATCATCATTTAATACTAGAATTGGGCCCTATCAGTATACCAGCGCTGCGACACTTTATTTTTAAATGTCACAGCATCATGCTGAGAAAGGAGCCTTTTGACCTCGTACAGAGCTTTCTGCTTTTATTTTCATTTCACTTTGTTTTTTTATTTTTCTATTTATGTTTTTATGATCTTTGACAGTGGTTACTGGTCGTCAGAAGCCCGAAAGTCTGACAATCAGTCTTACCAAGGGGTATCGTATTACCCAGTTACTGGGTTGTGGAGGTCAGATAGGCAGTCGCTCCATGTAAAATACTGGTACTCAGCTGCATCTGGTTAGACTGGAAGCCGACCCCGACATAGTTGGGAAAAGGCTAGGCAGATTGATTTTGATGTCTTTATAAGTGTGTTTAGTTTAATTTGTGATTTTGTGTGAGTCCCAATAAATACATTTTTTTTTCTTTAATTTGTTGTTTTTTTTAGTATAACAATGTCTAGGGTTTGAAATCAGGATTACATTTTGTGATAGATACCATTTTCGGGTTCTCTTCACAATAGAATCTATAAGCATAATAAATAATTATAATTGTATTGTAAATTGTATCTCTGTCTTAAGTTTACATTGTTTACACATAGGGCAAATACATAGACGCAACATTCATTTAAAATATGAATGATGGAAAAACAGAAATGCTCGTTGACAAACAAAGTTATGATGTCTCATGTTTTCATTGACAATACCGAAGAAAAGCAAAAAAAAGTGATTAACACTGCAGGTCACGAGTATTTGAATATGGAAAACATTGCATTGTTATTAGCAGGTACGTTGAACCGAATGTTCTTTTAAAGTAAATAATAGGTAACTACAGTCCAAAGTCCACATGAATAACGTTTAAATAGAAAATTAAATATTCATTATTGTATTATCAATAAATCATATTTACTAATTATCCAATTAAAACCATCATCACTTTTTTCAATAAGTCAAAAGAAGACTAACAAAAAAAAAAATTCAGCTCATGGTAAAATTCATTGTGATATTATTGATGGACTGCCATAATCTTTATTTTATTGAAATAAAATAATGCTATGTAATTTTTTTCTAAATAAATAATTAAAATAATTTATTTCGGGTTCTCCCATATTACAATCACAACGAAACACGAGATAAATACAAATCATATAAAAATAAATACAATGTCTAATAAAAATAAGCAAATCAATGTCAAATAAGAAAGATAAAAAAATAATCTGAAATTAATAATATAAAATACAAATAAAAATAAAAGTTTAGAGCAAATTTTGGAGAAAAATAAAAACATAAATGAATAAAACAGCAAACATCACGTCGCTCGTTAACATGTCCTTGCCATAAAGAAAATGTTTTTTTTTTATTAATACCTATCTGAATTTGTTAATAAAATTGTGTTTTTTGTACCTAATTACCCCGATTTTTAATATTTTCATTTGAAAGGAATGATTTATTTTTTGATTCGTTGAGATCTTGGGCTCTACAATTCCCAGGTTAAGGAAAGTGTTAGATATTGGGTTTTCGAACCTCAGTAGCAGCCCGGAGTCTAGAATTGTGCCAAGTTGATGGCAATAAGCTCGCCCCCAACTATCTATATGGGACTTAAACATAACTGGCGAAATGTGGCTACCTTCTGTAGTATACCTCTACGTAACCCTTCGGAGAAAATAGGCATAAAAGGATTAATATTTCAAATAATGTATTGTAAAGTGGCTTCAGGCAAGAACTATGGAAAAACAACTTATAAAACGAGGACAATAAATGAGGAAGTTAAATGGCTATAGTTTTTTAAGAAAACCCTATAAAATAATCACATAACAAATACCATTGTTTCCTCATTAACTATTCTTCTCATAAAGTATATCCTTAGTCATGGGTACTTGTATCTACGCTTAACCATAAATAGAAACATTACGAAACTCAGGCCTATTAGACGATCCCAGCTGGGCAAAATGTAGTGTAAATGTGTTGCAAGCAATGGAACATACAAACCGTGACACAACATCACGCCTGTAATCTACGAAGGGTAAGGCAGAGGTGTACCTATTGTACCTATGTATCATTCATTCACCCTCATTTCGCCAATTATGTTTAAGAGGGAACAGGGCCTGCGAATCTCCTTACAAATGTATTTCCCTTTTTTCTTCCTGAATAATGCCTCTAGAGCATCCATTTTTCAGCAACTTATTGGTAAAAAAAATATGACCCTTCAAAAATTACAAAAAATGTCCCATTTTTACCGCCGTGATTAGAGGACTGCCAGACAAATTCTAAAAGTTTTTAACATAAAAGAAAATGATAGGAACCTAGAAATACTCTTTTTTAAAAATGTTATGTAAAAAATAATTGAATTGGCTTTGTTTTCGAGGAGAAAAAGGGGAATACGAAACTTGTATTTTTTTTAACTTAAATTTTTTTGTGATATAATCGGTCTGAGCTGCAGCTGTCCCTATCGCACTCTACGGAGGCAAACTTGAGGTAAGACAACGGCAATAGTTTCTTCAAATACCTAATTTTATAATTCCTTGCAGCCCCTGTTCCCTCTTAAGTTCCATGTAATAGAGGGCGAACTTATTGCCATCTACCGGGCACAAATCTGGACTCCGGGCTGCTACTGAGAAATTCCTGATGGAAAACCCAATAACACTTTGCCCGACCCGGGGATAGAACCCAGGACTTCACGCTCAGCAGAAGCGCTTGCGACCACTAGACCAACGAAGCAGTCATGATGGAACACTTAGTATCATTTTCTGCTTTGCGTGGTTTTCTATGAGTTCCTGATTGCAATTGGGTTAAATAGGTTTTTATTTTTATTATTTGATTTATCTTTTTTATAGATTACCTTATATTTTGAGAATCTGAGAACATTGTAGGCTTAACAGACTGTAGATTTGTAGACCATTTTGTTAAGTGCCTGGTAGTTGTTGACAGGCCTACACTGTCCTCTCATACCTATTACCACTGTTATTAAATTTGATAACACTGTAAAAGCCATTTATTTCTAAAATAGTAACCGTGGAGTTTCTTCCCGGCTCTTCTCCATAGGAAACGACCAATTGGAACCGTGCACCTAGCTTCTGACGTTTCATAAGTGCCCATGTAGGTTTATGTGCAATAAAATATTTTGATTTTGATATGTTCGAACAGCTTTAGTCGATTTTGTGCTGATAGTAAACGTTCTCTCTCGAAATAAACAGTAGGCATGGTGAACTTCGTGTTTATTTATTCATTTAGACAAGATTTTAGGGTTGGCACTTATGTTTACGAAAAATTCCGCGCCACCACTGAAGTCCGGCGGAAAATTGTGGAACTACATTTTATTTAATGCAGTTTGTTGCAATGACATAGACACTAGCGCCGCGTCATACGAACTTCAGTGGTGGCGCGGACTATATTTTAGATGTTCCACACGTTCTGTCAAGAGTCAAGATCATCTAAAAGTGAAAGAAAATATTGTTTGAAAAGCAGTTAATGTTTTGTTTAGCTACTCAGTAATGCTACCACCATTCGCTGACGCAGACATTTACACTGAAGATCGAAACATCCGAGAAACCTCACCTGTGTCGGCTACTGTAATATTATTTTATTTACTTCAAGTAGGTACAACACAGCACTTAGCAAATAAGATATTTTTAATTTCATACGGACTCAAAATTTTGGCAATATTGAGTACCTAACGCTATGTGGCAACCCTAAATTCCTGTAAACCGCTAAACACTGTTAAATGTTTGAAGGAAACCCTCTTCAACAGGGACTCCCGACGTGATAAATTTTAAAAGATTTTTCAAACACATTAATAATGATTAATCTTGGGAGCAGTGGGTCAAGTAAGTTGTATTATGAGGTCTTAAGTAAATATTTACTGACTATCTGCAGTATTGTCTTTTCTTCTCCCTTTAAATCGAACTAAATTCTAAAGGTTGTCTTTAAAAGATTGCTTTTAGCGATAAGACCGCATATTGTGTCACCCTAACGAAAATTTCTACATTTACGTTTGTAATTCTTGATGTACAGACGCCAACCTACCCGAAACTGTCAAATTTTCCCAATCAACTTTGAACCTTATTATGCTGTAGTAATAAACATGAACTATTAAAGAAATTCGACAGATTGTAGTAGGTTGATGTGCTGGCGTCTGTACATTCAATTTGTACAATTCATTCATTTTTTACAATTAAGAATATTCTATTCTATTTAAAATTTATGTAATTTGTTATTGATAGAGGTTCTATAAATGATGATATTAAAAGTAAAAATAAATATCATGTTCATTGTAACTGTTGTAGCTGTGGGAAGAACAGCATCATGCTGAGTGGATACCTTCTTGTCACAGTAACGATGTGCAACAGACTGCCGACAATTTTTGTTCTGTGCTCGTAAATTTAAGTCGTTTTTTTATTAAATATTTCCTTATCATTTGAGCTAACTTATTTTTATACATGCACACTTTTCAGTGACAAATAAACTTATTTTTCTTTTTTTTATATAAATCAGGCTTTACTTTATACATAAAGTGGGCAACGTCACAAATAGCTGTCAAATATTTCGCTGTTTTGATTACTTTGGCAATAGGGATGATGCCTGGGTCAAAAAAAAAAGAAATTCTATTTAATCCGTCAGTTAGATAATAAAAAAATATGAGAACCGTATTTTTTGCTTTATCATATTAATAAAAAATGACTAAGATAAAAACGCATAAAGTTGGGGAGTGGGCGTTGATACGTCACAAGTAAGTATAAAATCTATATACTAGTGACGTCAAGGCACATTTTAGCTGTATCGCCGTAATCTTTTGATTACGTAAAAAAAGAAAAAATATGTGTACGTAATTTTTTTATAATCTACAAGACGGACAAAAAAATTTTTTTTTGTCGTTATCCCTATTATGTAGTAACTACTGTACTAGAATATTAATAATTTATGATGTTGTAACCGTTTTCGGTGTAAAAAGGGCATCTGGAAAATGTCTAAATGCATTACTTACATCTAAAACTAAATATCCGGTGTAACGATATTAATTATTAATATTTGCATTCGTTTCATAATCAATATTTTAGTTCACAAGTTAGCCATATTTCTTATTTTCATACAGTAATATTGCCAAATTAATCAAAACAGCAAAATATTTGACAGCTATTTGCGACGTTGCCTACTTTCAGTATAAGCGCTCTTAAGGTATTCGTAGATCAATTGGTGGAAGCTAATAAGTACCTACTCAACAATTAACAAAAAAAAGGAAGCAAAAAAACAACAAATACAAGAACCAAAACTAATTTAAATAATAAATAACCATGTAATACCAAGACTTGAAGTTTAAAACTGTAGCTAAGTGCATGAGGAGTGATAGGTTCAGCTTCTCTGCTGACCTAGATCTAGAGGCGTTGGTCTGAGAAGATGTATAGCACCACTTACTTAGTATAAATTGCAACAGTGACCAGGTAGGTACTAACGTTTCCTAGACCAGTACTTACGACTTGAACGGCACATATTTCAGGTTTTAGTTCTAGAAGTTATGATCGTATTATATTTTGTTTACACACCTGTGACTAGTTTGTTGGTCTAGTGGTCGCAAAGGCGAATGCTGAGCATAGGGACGTGTGTTCGATTTCCAGGTCGGGTTAAGTGATATTGGGTAGCTCGTCAGGAATTGACTAAGCTTGGAGTTAGGAAGTTGGCGGTGAGACACCTCAGTGCTCGCAAAGCTGTACACTCCCCAGTCGTTTCGGATTCCGTCTCATTGGACTATGAGAATGAGAGAAGAGGGAGTAGGTATTTGCGCACACGCATGTGCACTACGACAATCTCCTGCTCAATTGGCTCGTCTCCGTTAAAATGCAGTCAGTCAGGACGATTATGATTATTATTACACCTGTAACTGTAGAAGGGGTAGGTACAGTATGCAGGTCATTCCAGATGACTCGCTTCATAACGTGAGCACGAGCCCTTACTTGATACTCTATTGACTTGAACCGTATTTTTAGCTGAGTTGGATGATCTAACGTAAATACTAGTAGGTAATATGTGACCATGTTTGCTAGAAATCTTAGAAAGCAACGGAATGTGCAATACCATAGAAAGGACGATAAAATTTGATACTCCATTCATTTATATGTATTTGCGTAACTCGAGAAACAGTAGGTAAGTAACAGCTGATTATTTTTTCGCGATTTAAGGCTACAATTTTGGTGAAGTTTTCATTGAAATTCTTCCACAAGAGTCGCGTTGGGTCTTTGCGTAGCGCCTGTCTGCGGAAGCCTTTAAGGATTGGTCCCAAGTAAAAGTTGTTCATATTAATGATTACAATGACCCCTTTTTAAGTTTTTAGTTATTTCTATTAGGTACACCTTAAAGACTGCTTGAACCTTGACCTTGAACACAAAGTCCACAGTTTTAATTTCCATTCTTTTAAATACTGAATTTACTGTCACTAATTAGACAGGTGATAGATAAAAACAATTAGCATTTAGGTATCAATACAACATTATCGGAATGAGTTTCATTTAGATTCGTGAAGTAACAGCTGTATATAATAACATTTTGCTGTTATCTTAGTATAAGAAGATTACTAATGATAAAAAATACGTTATTTATACACACTTAGATGTCCTACCTATCCCTTTTTCACTGACAACTATATTCTGGTTTGAAAGGATGCGTATTATTGAAATAATTAGCTAATCTGGGTTGTATGGTTATATGTACAAAATACCTTGTAATATATTGCAATGAAATGAAAGAAAATTTAAAACTCATATTAAAAATACACTTCGTAAACAAGCATATTACAAATTAGAGGATTATATCCAAGATAAGAATGCTTGGAAACATGCTGGTCCTGCTCCATAGGATAATCTGGAATCTAGAAAAAATCAAACTGGTTGCTAATTTAATTGTATAGGTAATTTATTATTTTTATGACATTGATTTTACATTCTGCGATTACTGATTAAATGTAAAATTTTAGGAAAATCGTATACTTCTACAATGTTTGTAAATGTTTGCACCATCTATCTATCACATAATTAATTTATCTGTTGTTGCTTCATTTTTAATTCTTTTTACCTTCTTTCTTTTTTCCTTCCTTATTTTTTATCCTTTTTACATTTTTTTTTCTTTTTAAATTGGTAAAAAGAATTAACCCATTGTTGTAGAGTAATTACTCTACAACAATGGGTAAAAAGAATTAAAAATGAAGCAACAACAGATAAATTAATTATGTGATAGATAGATGGTGCAAACATTTACAAACATTGTAGAAGTATACGATTTTCCTAAAATTTGTTGTAGAGTAATTACTCTACAACAATGGGTAAAAAGAATTAAAAATGTAAATTAAATATGTGAAGACGATGCACCTAGAATAAAATTTTATTCTAGGTGCATCGTCTTCACATATAATTTTATAATTAATGTATGTACCTATACAAAATATTATAAAACATTTTAAAAGAGTAACGGTGGAGTCTTGCGCATTTTTCTCCATACGAAAACTAGAATCAATTATATTTTTGTAAATTTTGATGTTCAAAAGTGCCTCATAAGAGCCTATTTGAAATAAATGATTTGACTTTGATGGAGTGTTTTATGTTGAAAGCGAACACAATTTACTATTCAAACATTAGTTCTTAGGACCGAGAAGAATAAAGAGTCGCTTGCCCGTTCTTCTCCATAGGTACCCACTACGCTTTGGAATAGGCGAATAGCTTACTAGCTTCATCTTTCTGACTGATCGACTTCTTGACAATTTAGAAGTGTATAATTGATTTAATTGCAATAAATGGTTTGACTTCGAGTTTTGACCTTTCATTCCTATCTAAAAGAGTGATGGAACTGTCTGACGTACGGTAATTTGACGGTACGCAATTCCTAACAACTTTCGGTTGACTGTACAACTTTAAATCAGTTTACCATCGCAGAGTACGAAACATGTAGGTAAGTATTTCAGTTTCCTTGGATACGCAAATAACTTGCGAGTTCTTGGCGTAGGTATACTTAAACAGCAATTTGCGTATTGATTAGAGAATTGCACGATGAATAGATAATGTAGGAACGTTTGGTATCGATTCAACAAGAAGAGTTTACATCTTTAATTAGTATCTTCTTCATTATAGTTTTGATTTATAAGTCTAATATCGAAATGATGGATGGACTGTGTGAAAGATGATCTGGCTGGAAGGGGGTGACTATCGAAATTACGACTGATAGAGAAGTATGGAAGAAAAATAAATGTTGTGTACAAATAAATTAAGATAAGGGCTGGATAATGTTGATGTTAAGTCTGATATCGCCAACCCGTCTTGAGCGATGTGATCAATGCTCGTGTCTTCTCTGTTTGAGAAGAGGCCTTTGCCCAGCAGTGGGACAATAATGTACTGGTATTATATTAGTATCTTCTGTGTGATTTAAGATTCATCATTTAATAAGCCTTTCCCAAGCCTTTCTTTTCCAAAGTTGGGGTCGGCTTCCGGACTAAACGGATTCAGTTTAACACAGTATTTTACATGGAGCGACACAGTATACATACTGTGGTTGTGGAGGTCAGATAGTCAGTCGGTAACACTGTTAAAGATCTATGAATCACAGCCAGGATCGATGTCTTAACGTACTTTCCAAGGCATGGATAGGTATAAAATATTTGGTCACCTATTCATGGACCAACCAAGGCAAGAGTAGCTTAACCTTGATCGATCGTCCCGTGCGGCTGTTACTAAGATACGAGCTACTCATAAGAGACTCACTTTAGAGTAAATAAATGAATAGCCAAGAAGTTGACATGATCAGATCCAACTTTTGATACCAGCTCTTAAGAACCTGCACGTAAACAAAAATTAACTAGCTTTTTAATTGTTGTTTTTTCTGTAATTCCCCTTCCTTTGTTTCATACGTACGAGTAAACCGATGTATTTTAATTAAGTAATTAAAAAAAAGACAATAGACTATCAAATAAGTTATATTTGGCGTGGGAAAAGATTTAATTAATAGACTACCGACAAGATTTTATGAATAGATTATGTTATTTACTTAAGTGGATGGCTATAAAAGTAGGGGGAATTTTTGCGCCGATGCCGTTGCTAGTGCAAATTAATTCTCTTTTTATTGCACTCGAAAATTTTAATTTGTAAATGAGACTGCATAAAAATGTGATGTTTTAAAGAACTGACTTGGGTGACTGCCTACGAGTTTGTGGTGAGTTGTGTGGAAGTCTGAAAGTGGCACCGTTGCCACGACGTCCTCACCTTCCGCCTGACGCAGATCCTCACCAGACACGGTTGTTTCGGGAGGTTTCTGTTGTAACGTATCTGCTACTTATTAAAATAAAAAGGAAAGCAGACAAGTTAAAAATATATAATTTGAGATAAAATTAAAAAAATAACACAGAAAAATAATTAAAAAAGAACCTATCCTACCTAGCGCTCTCAGAAAAGAAAATATTTACAGAGGAAGTATGTTACGGCTTTCAGGTTCGAGTCGTCCGTCAGTTCTGAAACATCCAGATTCGTTTCCCAGATATCTTGATTGATTCACAGGCAATGTAGAAGACGTCAGGCCTCGTTAGCTCTGAGGCCTGAAGATCCGCTTCCAGTCTCTCAGACAGTCCAGACAGGACTTAGAAGTGGAAGGTCCTCCTGGCAAGAAACGTAGTGCCGTGAAGACAGAGTATGATTTCAGGGTGAAATGTATGTAGACCAATTTGCAAGACTTTTCTTGAGATGTTTCCTTGAGCGCTTCCAGATCAGCTCTCCCGCATGGGTGCGTAGTCCCTCCGACGTTTATTTTTCAAATTATCTTTTTCTTGTTCTTTACAGAATTTAATTTCAAATTCAGAGATCGAAAAGGGCCAGACATATTCGTACCAAAAAAACACTTTGATGAATTCTGAGAGCGTTTCAATTATTATTATAAAATGTAAGTTAGGATACAAATATTTTACAGTAAACAATTATAGTTGCCTATAAAATACCATATTTGAGCTAAACATATTGATAAAAATAATTTAAATTATATAAATCAAAAGTAACCTTCATGGACTAAGCCAGTAAGAAAACTAGAGAGAAAATTAGAAGAAAAAATAATGACAGCTTGACAGCCTGACGTAAGTGTCATAACATTGAAAAATATGAAAATTAAAGAAAACTAATCGTTTTAGAACGATTCGCAAAATAATAATGAAAAATCAATAAACGAGTATAATACATAATATTAATGAATGCATAGTGTAAGTATATGATGTAGTGTCTGTAGTATGTAGATACTATACTATTCCGGATAAGGCGGGAGGAAACGCCCGGATGTCATCACTGCGTGGATCGCCCGGAGGACACGGTGGAGCATACGGTGGTGGTTTGCCCGGCTTGGGCAGAGCATCGCCGTGTGCTCGTGGAGGCGATCGGTGGCGGGGATCTCTCGCGTCCGGCCCTGGTCCAGGCCATGGTACTGAGCTGCCCTCTCATGGGAGGCCGTCACTTCCTTCTGCGAAGCAGTAATGCTCGCGAAAGAGGAGGCGGAACGCGTGAAGGAGAGGCAACCTTCGTACCCTCACGCCTATAGCCGCCGCAGGAGACGACGGCGCGTTGTGTTCCATGCGCGCTTTAAAGAGATATCAGCAGAACTGGCGGGGTCCGCTAGGACCGATGCCTGCTGGGATCGCGGGAAAGTATGAAAGGGATACCGTGGCCCCTGGCAAGTACAGGCAACTGAAGGAACACCGGTGGGTTTTAGTCAGTAAGAGTCTGACACGCACTCCTGCTCCGCCCAGAGCGGGAGAAATTATTAAATTTGATAATTTGACACCCAAAAAAAAAAAAAATTGTATGTAATGCTAATTAAAAAATGTAAAAAATGTAATGCGGATTAATGAGGAAAATGTCGTGAGGAAAGTTTTGAGTATGAATGTCGATGGCTATAAGAGTAGGGGAAGACCAAAGAAACGATGGATGGACTGTGTGGAAGATGATATGGCGAGAAAGGGGGTGACTACCGAGATGACGACTAATAGAGAAGTATGGAAGAAAAATACAGTATGTTGCGCCAACCACAAATAAATGAGGATAAATTAAATCTGGAGAATGATGTGTGATCTAGTAGGTAACCTAAAAATGTATGATAAGTACCTACTTTTTCTCCTATATCGGCTACAAATCCAGCTTCTAGGTACATTGGAACAAATTCAAGGTGCACTGTCAATCAGAAAAAAATAAAAAATCACTACTTTTATTTCTATTTTGCTATAGGTACCTTATGTTTTCATGAAAAAAAAAAACTTGTTTTTTACGAACAACCAAAAAAATATAGTTCATGATATCATAGATAAACGCTGACTGATGCCCCTAGCAGATTGATAAAGTAAAATCAATAATGTTGGTTGCCTAGCAACTATTCAAACAACGCCATTTACTTTATTGTTATACGTCAAATAAATTATAGGTAATAATAGTGTCGGTGATTGTACTGGTAATCACTTTTGTTAAGTAATTGCTCTAATAATCACTGTTGGCTATAAATTGCTCCCATTTGATACTTTAAATGTATATTGCTTTTGATTATATTTTATGTTTGTCATCGGTATCTATGCCACGGTTAAACACAGTGACGTAGAGTAGTTAGTCTTAAAGGGGTCCCTGTATCAAAATATGTTGGGGGCCCTTTTTATCTGACTGCGGCGAAACATAAAAGGAGGGCATTGTTTTTTTTTTTTAGAAAATAAAGGCAGTGCTTGTTAGCTTAATTTCTTATGCAAATAAAATACTGAGAGGTTTGTAATAGATTAATAGTTTTTAAGTTGTTTAAGTGTATAGGATGCCGCTAGCGGCACTCTATACACCTCTTGCACTGTCATTGTCACTATCACTGTCATTGTCACTCGTTTTTTTTTTGATTGTTGAGGTTAGTTCGCTGTAAAACACCACATTCCCAAAACAATACATTTTCTTGTACCTAAACGGACCCCGGTCCGTTGTGTGGTCACAGTTCTAACCTAATGGCTACACTTAAGTTTAGCCGGCTATAGATGAAAGAAATTAACATTAGCCTTTCCTCAAAAACAAAATAACAAGTGCCAGTGACAATGACAATGCAAGGCTTAACAATCAAACAAAATAACAAGTCACAGTGACAATGACAATGCAATGCTTACGGCACTTTAGCCGGGCCGAAGCAGCGCTACTAATATACCGAAAATAGCGGCACTATATCCGACATCAATAAAGTGCCGCTAGCGGCACTCTATAAACTTCCAAAAATAAATAAAAAAGCATCCTGATTCGGGAAATTTAGCTGTCATTGTCACTTTACTAAGACAATACAATAACGAGCGCAGTGAGCTCGAAAATTGGAGTATTCGGATTCGTTAGATTTTCTGTGTGATTTTAATAAATTAATGCAAGAGCTTGATAACTGGCCGGCGCCTGTAGCTTGAAGCCTTTGTACCTAAGTCATAAGCAAAAGACATTCATTTCCATTTCGTATTAATTCATTACGGACCTCATAACAATAAGAATTTGAGATTTTGGATAATATTCAACGATTTTTTGCTTACACACCTGTAGTTTGGGGGCCCCGTATCATTGATATGGCTAATACGGCGGTGGCTATGCTACGCCCCTGGTTAAACAATGCTATAATATTTTTGTTGAGGAAATCCTTTATCTCCGTTGATTGATTGGGAACAAATTGAATTGAGAGGTGTGCGTATAGTACACCGACATTTCGACAGTTGTTTTTGTTTTTCTTGTTTTCGGGTAAACAAAGTACGAGTTATGTTTTTACCTTAGCCATGATTACCACAAATAACTTGACATCAGACGCATAACTGTGTCAAGACTGTCTTTTGTCACGCCAACTCTTACTCACAGCCCAATGAAATAAATGTTTAGACAAGAATAAAAACAGTTTTGACGGCAGACAAAACTATGATTTGCCGCGGATTCCCACTCCGTAGAGCTTATTTAATAATATTCTACATTGCACTTTGTCGTAGGCTTTAGTCATGTCAAGCAGTATACCGATTGGGTATTGTTTAGTATTCATTATATTTAGGGCTTCCTGTATAAATTTGTAAACTGCTAGCGATGTGGATCTGTTTCTTCGAAAGCCATTTTGGCATTCATCAAATATTTTATATTTCTCACAGAAGGTGTACACACGATTACACACTGCTTTTTCAAAAATCTTTGCAGCAGTAAGCAGAAGAGCTGTTGGACGATAATTATTAGTATCTGTTTTGCTATTTTTCTTGTGTAAAGGTTTCACTAGCGTGATTTTTTTTTTACAATAGTTTCCTCTTTTATATACTCGTATGTTAAACTTTATAATTTTTTCTTAAACTCTTCGTAGATGTAACTGCTTGAGCACAACTTTTTTGTTGGATTCATAATAATAATATACGCGTAACATTTTGTAATCTGTCTATTGTAAAGAGGGTTTTACCTAAACCTATGAAGTAGGTAGGTATAGGATTTTGTAATATATTGATTTAAAAGAGTGAGTTTCTTACCCGTTCTTCTCTTCAGTTTCTCTCTACGTTTTGGAATGGGCACCTAGCTTCAACTTTCTGACTAACTGACCGAATTTTTGTCAATTCAAAAGTGCCTGTATATGGTGTAATTGAAATAAATGCTTGAGTTTTGACTTTGACTTTATCATATTAAACACGTTACTTGTCAACTGTCGTCATTACTGGAATGTTAAGTCATTGACGCATCAACGACAAGTTTCTAATTATGGTTAATGTTTCCATTGGTAGTTTCCAACTATACATACTTACCTACAACTATCATTCCATAATTGCTGTTTATTAGTCTCCCAAACTACCGTACAGCAAAAAAGTCCTCTTAAAACGGCCATAATAAAAAATCACTTAGCTCATAACTCAAATGATCACCAGCGGCCACTATAAGTTGGCTAAAATGAGCGTCTACAAACATCTTCCCACAAACAGCACTCGGACATAAGCACTGCAATAAAAATTATATACGTGGCCATTTAGAGATGAAACTGTGCATCCTTGGCTGAGGGCCAATACAATTATATAATCGGTAAGTAGACTAGGCTAAATAGACCTTGTAGATTATTCCTGAAGTATGGACTTTACACTTTACAGGATTAACCTTTTTTTTTATTTTAGTTGTATACTCAACACGACTTTCACAGTATTGACTCATGGTTTTCGGTAGCTTACGTCAATCCATGTCAATTCAATACATTTTTGACTTTTCTATCATTGTTATTGCTGATAGAGGGGGCTTGTGGCTAAATAATAACAGCCGCACGGGTCGATCGAAGGTTAAGTTATGCTTGCCGCAGTCTGTTTCTGGATGGGTGATCATCCGGTAGACATATCGGTAGCCCTTCGTGCCTCGGAAAACACTTTAAGCCGATGGTCCCGGCTCACACAATGACGCAGTTACTTCACTTGATTGTCTACTTAATAATCTGTGAGTTTACTCTTCTCGGTATGTACCTACACATTTTCTTCTGTCTAAGTACGATGAGGGTAAATCTAGCGATTTAAATCTTTCGGAGATTTGACTTAATGACAAATACAGACTTGAAAATGACAGATTTTCATAGCGGCCGTTATAATATGACAGAACCACTTTTCTGGAAAACCAAAGCCTTAGTCTTATTGGAGATAAATGTATTTGAGGATGAAAAACATAGTGTTATTTTTCGCTCTTATCTTACCTGCTATATGTCTACGCCAAAAATACAAACCGTTCAGAAACGAGGCTTAGTTTCCTCCTGATTTTCATAATACCTCCCGTTCTGCCCTATCCAAAGCGATAAATACGGACCCACAGTAAGATTATATTGGCCTCAAGCCAATTTTAATTTCGCATAGAGTGTTGCACGTATATTTGGACGAGATATTGCCATGTTCACTTGTAAATATTCACGTTTGAGTTCAATTTTGCTCTTTATATCTGAGATTATACGGGGAAATTGGGAATGTTAAGAACGTGGAGTGGGGTATGGCGGTGAATGTGTTTTTTTATTCGGTCGGGTTATGTAGATCGGGAATATAAATTGTGAGTGCATTCAGAATAGGAACGTTGGCTTTTGCTACTTTTGGGATGAAAAGAACTCTTCTAATATCTATGCTGACGCGGGGATGGATTGGGTCGGCGGCGCAAGGATTAACTGTTTTATATTCTTTCTGTAGCTAGGCTGCGTGGAAATACTTTTTGATTTACATTTTCTTAAATAAATAAAAACATACACAGAATCACGCCTTGTCCCCATGGGGGTAGGCAGGAACTACAGAACGCACCTGCTGCGATCCTGACATACTCCTTTTGCTTCGTTTACGTTCATACATCTGGTCATACGCGACCGGTTGCGAGTACTTTGCACCTGACCATTCTGAAGAACATCATCAATAAAGTCACTATATTTCCTTCTAAGGCATTTCCCTACACAGTCATCTTGTAATGCTAATATTACCATTAGTTAGTTGCTTTTAACTCATCCTCTCAACATGAACAAACCATATTCTGTAACACAATATGTTTCAAATAAGTAAGTATGTTACACCTGTATTTTGTGTCAATAAATAATTTATTATTATTATATTCATGTCACAGATGCTTCGCAAGGAACGCATTTCCTCAGAATTTATACTCTCTAAGATTAATTGAATATTAGGTGGTCCATTTGTTTATAGACTCAAAGCTCGCATTCATCCACAAGATCCCTGCAGTGGAAATCCTAAAACGGTTTCTATTTTATTCACGTATCTAGATATAACATACATAACATAATCAGCCTATATTGTTCTCACTACTGGGATACGGGACTCTGTGGGAGGGAGTGGGCCGTAATCCACCACACGGGACCAGTGCGGGTTGGTAGATGCCACACGTCTTCGAATTTTTGGTTCTAGGACATGCCGGTTTCCTCACGATGTTTTCCTTCACCGTTTTGAGAGCAGTGGTGATGAAATAATTTACGCAAAGTAAAGAGCTTGACAGGGTTCGGACCTACAACCTGCAACTCGTAAGTCGCGGCCGTTACCCTGGGACACCACTGCTTACCTAGCTATACAGTTTGAAACTACACGACGCGAGCAGTCGTATTTCATAATGAAGAGTTTAAATGGTTTACATATTGAAAAGAAAATAGACGTTATAATCACTACCATTAGAGTTATTGTCTCACATGCGGAAAAAGACGAGCATAGACTATTTTTAGAAGAATCTAGGACATTATTTGGTTTCTAATTTTTGTCATCTATCAAACAAACACCCAATCCAGCCAATAATAGTCCTTTTTTTTTTTGTTGGGAAATTGTCAAATAACTTCTTCCGCTCTGGGCGGAGTGGGAGGGCGTGTCAGACTCTTACTGATTTAAACCCACCCGTGTTCCTTCCGTTGCCTATACGTTGCCAGGGGCCACGGTATCCCTTTCGAACTTTCCCGCAAAGCCAAATAATATTTCTCCAGACCAAATTTCGGCGACCAATCTCAGCGGAGACCAGCCTTCGGCGCGGGAGATGTTATAGTGCACTAGTGTGTGCGCGGACACAGGAGCACTCTCTCTTCCCTCACTCTCTTAATCCGATGGGACGGCAATCCGGCACGATCGGAGAAAGATCAGGCGCAGCCAACGGCTTAACGTGCTTTCCGAGGCACGGGGGTATCACACCGCCAACTTCCAAACTCCGGGCTGTTACTAAGAAATTCATAATGGAAAAACTCAATAACACGTTGCCCGACCCAGTAATTGAACCCAGGACCCACACTCAGGGGCAGGACCAACGGGGCAGTCATGCCCCGGGGGTGCCTATGCTAATATTATATAAATACGAAAGTATCTCTGACTATCTGTTACCTTTTCATGCCTAAACTGAACCGATCGTTATGATACTTGACAGGGTAGCCTGGAACCTGGAGCTGGCCATTGGCTACTTTTCAAGTTTTCATACTGGATATTTGTATGGTGGCGGCATCTACAACGCCAAATGCGAACTACGCATCAAAGACCTGACGTCACATAAATTCTGCATCGCACAAGCAGAGTTTACCGCGCGATCAGCTTATATATAACTTTCCGACATCAATCGTCGGGCAGTTGCCCACCAGACACGACAACCGTCTGGTCGGATCCTCCCTTTTCGATAGAGGATGAGTGAACTTTACACCCTGTTCCTCTTGCTTCTATACTGGTGACCCCGACGTGATCTATGGTGTACCAAAATATGAAACACAAAATACACGCAGACAAATTTGCAGGCAACAGCTCCGATGTCTTCTATAAATCATTCATCTAATTCACGTATATACGACATAATTTCGAATGACAAATCCGATTTTCCCCAAAAACAAAGCTATAAATCTTTACTTGCCGCGTTAACGGCTACTAGGTACCTATTCCTACTGAGTGTAATTTCAATCTCCCTCGTCAACTCATCATTAAGGTTCCCGTAGACAGACACGACGTGACGACGCGACTTTGGTGGAACAATTTCTATGAAAATACCACGGAAATTGTTCTACCGGTGTTGCGCCCCGCCATCGCGTCGCGCTTGTTTGCCTCTTTAGATGTAGTAGAATAATGTTCACGTAAACTCAAAAGGAACTGAACACTGAAAATTCAAAAGGCTCATTGCAATGAAATAGACTTATTGATGTTAGATTGTTGTAGTAGGTGACAAACAGAAAGACCAGTTTACTTTACTTTCTGATCCGTTTCTCTTATTAAAGGTTAAGGATTCGTAGTTTTATGTTACTTAATTCTGGTGTTTAAATAAACCTTTCTAAGAAAGACACGCCACTTCACCATCAGGTATTATTATGTTTTGTAAAAAAAAATACAGCAGATTTATTATTAACTAATCAGAGGTTTAACCAGCTTGACAAAGCTCTCATGAAACCATCTTTTCATTTATTAATTCTAAATAAATTTGTATTCCAAAAAATCCTATCCCAACTTATATAATACATGCGAAAGGGAGTTTGTTTATTTGTTTGTAATGCTGCGACGCATCTGCGTCTATCGTGCCAAGCAATGCGTGCCGAAGCTTCGTATGTTTTGCTCGCTAAAAAAATTACACGAATGCGGTGGTCACATTAGCGACTTCACCACGTTTATTATGTACCGCCACCCGGGCGATAAGTTGTACACAGCCCGAACTATCGCGACGACAACCGATAATGGTTTGTCACATCTGCGTATATCGTATCACTGTGCGAAGCTTCGTCATGATAAACGCAGATGCGGCCGCAGCATTACGCTTTCACGCTAAAACGACTGATCGGATTTGGATGAAATTTGGCACATGAGTAGACCATAACCTAGGTTAGGACATAGGATACTTTTTATCCCGATATTGTCACAGCATCGAGACTGATGCGGGTGAAACCGCGGGGCGCAGCTAGTATTGTAAAAATCTGGGTAGGCAATACTTTGTCTCGTTCCAATTGTGGTTGAAACTCTAAAGCCACTTGAATCATTGCTATTCATCATTAGTATAACTAGATAATGTATTTATTAGGATAATAAAATTGACCTTGGCTATATGTCTTTTTATAGGCTTATAAGTTCTACGTCCCATGCTTTGACTCTTATGACCTTCACCAGCTCACCAATAACATTTTGTAGGCTATAAAGTCCAATTGAATAATACACTATACAGAGTCTTCTAAAATATCTTCAAAATGTATTTAATCTAAGTGCTGCTATAAAATTGAATCACTGTATTTCTATCTCAGAGGCCATGACGTAATTTCAAAGACTACATTCAGGCGTCATAAAACTCAATCAATACAACCATTAATACATTTGTCGAGTCGGCAATCTATTTTATTGCTGTCAATTCAAACAATTCTCATCTTTGTCTAAAGGAGTTTGAGTTTAAAATACCTTGGCAAGCCGGTCTAATAAGATTGATTGTTCTTGAGTAAGTTCAATCAAAATTACGCAAAATAGAGAGCTGTTCTATTTCCTAGTAGATAAAATGAATGAAAGACAAACATAGTCTTAGACGCATGTCTAGTTACTGAAATTGAGAATTATACAGCGTCAAATTAAAAAAACTACCAACAAAACACACAAATTATTATTGCGCCCCACGGTTTCACCCGCATATGTCTCGATCCCGTGGGAATATCGGGATAAAATGTATTCTATGTCCTTCTCCAGGTCATGGTCTACCCATGTGCCAAATTTCATCTAAATCCGCTCAGCTGTTTCAGCGTGAAAGCGTAACAAACAAACAAACTCACTTTCGCATTTATAATATTAGTTTGGATTATTATTAGGTTTAAATTAGCTAGCAAAACTCCGCAGACGTTATGAATATCGATTTCTTAACATGAACAACCAAAAATAAATTAAAATATTTTTTTTTTCAGGTGACGCTCCGCAGTTTTTGTAGTCACTTGAAATATCATTTTATTTTTTGTGTAAAAGTCACAGACGTGATGAGATTCGATATCGAAACACGATAAAACAAAATAAAACAGATTTTATCTACATATACTTAAAGCATTTACCAAAAAAAAAAAAAACTTTCATTTCTTCGTGTTTACATATCGATATCCTTTAACCACCCCTTTTTAATTTGACCCTGTAATTTGCACCTATATCTCTTTCCCCCTATATTAATAAAAGTAGAGTAAAGTTATGCCAAACTTACACCTAGAAAAACATACGGTTAATCTGAGGTTTACGCTGGTTGGACAAGTCCAAAATGAACTGTGTGGAATCCTTGTAGAAAAAAAATATTTTCTTATTTCTTAAAAATAGCTTTATATTTCCAATAGTACACAAAAATAATAACATAGTCATAGTCATTTATTCATAAATAACGAATAAATAGCGTCGCGTAATAAAAACGTAGAAATAGCGTGGAATTTATAGCTTTTGCCCGCGGCATCGCCCACTTGGAGGTTGGAAATTATCCCACGGAAACGTACTACTGGAATTAAAAGTATCCTATGTCCTAACCCAGGTCATCATTTCATCTAAACCCATTCAGCCGTTTTAGCGTGAAAGCGTAAGAAACAAACAAACTCACTTTCGCATTTAAAATAAATTAGATAAGATTGCTTGGATATACTCTCCTCCCATCTATTATTCTTTCTGTAACTTATGAACACTTTGAAGAACCAACTATAAACAACGACTTCATGTCGCCCATTACCAATAAACCAAATCATAATCCCAATTAAACTTCGGACCAACAGCCCTTCATAACTCGAAACAGTATCACCGCAGGCGGTCCGATTCACTGTCCAGTAGTACCATAAACCTTGTATATACGAGTTACAACATTACCTAGCACCTGACTGCTGTGGCTAAATATCGGGGAGGGCTTCACAGTTCGCAGTGCTGCCCATACATCCTCGTTTGTACTCTAAAGGATTCCTGTAATTTCTCACTGCAGAAACTATTTGTTTGCGCACTGGGATTTAAAAACGCTGAGAATTTCCAAGTAACCGCGTCTGTGGTCTAGAGGTTAAACCATCTTTCTCAGACCCAGAGTTCCCGGGTTCGATTCCCAGAGGGGGCAAAATTTTCTGCTCGGTTTGGTTGGTGGTCGGGCTTGTTCTAAGTCCGCCTGGCTAGCTACCACCATCTTATCTAAGTATGTCTTCCATAACAACAATGTTAACAGCATTGTTGTGTTTCGACAGTTAGAGGTAAGATATCCAGTTCTTCTGTCGTTAAGGATTCCGGGTGAAACTCGCTTCTACCTTCAGCCTGCTCGTCTCTTACCATCAGGTGAGATGGTGGCCAAAAAAAGGTGTTTTTTAGGTATGAATACTACAAAAATTGTTTAAATTTCTATAAGGAGTGTTTTGCGGGCGAACAGAAGAGATTTAGGCCCGTATTACAGAGCCTCATGCAACACTCAAGCATTACTTAAAACTAGTTTAAACCAATCAAAAGGCTTTAAACGAGTTTTAGAGTCACACAATATAATTTTACTTCTGTGTATGAAACATGTGGTTATAGATAACAAAAGGTTCAGCAGAATAAAACTTATTCGAATAATAATACTCGCAAAATCGTTTCTCACACAAAAATAACGACAGAAATGTGAATCAATCAATCACATAGCACGAATTTATAGGTTTCATTGGATCACAATAACATTTATTTGATACTAGCTGCGTCCCGCGGTTTCACCCGCATATGTCTCGATCCCATGGGAATATAGGGATAAAAGTATTCTTTGTCCTAGCCCAGGTCATGGTCTACTCATGTACCAAATTTTATTCAAAGCCGCTTTAGCGTGAAAGCATAACAAACAAACGCGCAAATAAACAAATTCATTTTCGCATTTATAATATTAGTTAGGATGTCAGACCAGCCAACGGTCCGGAGGACACGGTTGAGCATACGGTGGAGGTCTGTCCGGCTTGGGCAGAGCATCGCCGTGTCCTCGTGGAGGCGATCGGCGGCGGGGATCTCTCGCGTCCAGCCCTAGTCCACGCCATGGTACGGAGCGAGAGGGCATGGGAGGCCGTCACAGGAGGTAGAATGCGTGAGGGAGAGGCAAATTTCGCGCCCTCACGCCCCTAGCCGCCGCAGGAGACGCCCTGGGCGTCGGGAATCTCAGGCCGATTCCCGGCCACCGTAGGCGCGGGCTTGCGGACGGTGAGCAATGGGTAGCTCGCCGTCCGATAAGGACCAGGCCCGGGTCGACGGCGCGTTGTGTTCCACGCGCGCCT
This sequence comes from Xanthia icteritia, assembly GCA_949128155.2. Lineage (NCBI taxonomy): Eukaryota > Metazoa > Arthropoda > Insecta > Lepidoptera > Noctuidae > Xanthia > Xanthia icteritia. The sequence continues at coordinate 3,127,430 of OX421942.2, read as the reverse complement.
CAAAGAGATGTCAGCAAGTGAAGGGGTCCGATAGGACCGATGCCTGCCGGGGTTGCGGGAAAGTCCGAAAGGGATACCGTGGCCCCTGGCAACGTACAGGCAACGGAAGGAACACGGGTGGGTTTTAGTCAATAAGAGTCTGACACGCCCTCCCGCTCCACCCAGAGCGGGAGAAGTTATTTGATAATTTCCCACACAAAAAAAAAAAAAAAAATTTACGAAATATAACAATAAAAAGAAAAATAATTTTCGCTTAAAAATTAAAATGTAGTACGGTAGGCCGCACGTCAGTCGTAAAAATTGACCAAGTGCGAGTCGGCCGCGCACACGAGGGGTTCCGTACCACCGTACAATATTTTAATACTACGTTTTTTATTTATTTTTGTTCAATTGTTAACTTTATTTTTGTTATATATTTCTTTTTCAAATCTCAAATCGTTTATTGCAATCCATAATGTACATATTTTTTTTAAAGTAGAGAGAGGAAGAGCGCTTTATTAATTTTCCTTGTAATAACAAGGAAAATTAATAAACGCGCTTTAAAATAATTCTAACTTAATAAAGTTAGAATTATTTTATATCCTATTACCTATATTATTATATATACTTATATTTCCAATATAATATTTTATGTGCAGGTCTATCTATTCATTTATTTAATTATATTTAGTATTGCTTAATTCTTCACTCGCTTAAAAATTGTTCATTATTATTAATGTAGTATAATTTTAGGTTATAATTTATTTTTGTTATTTTACTTATTAAAATAATATATCTGTTATTTATAGTTATGTTATAGCGGCAATAGAAAGACACGATGAAAATTTCAACTGTCTACGTTCATGAGATAGAGCCCGCTGACAGACAGACGGACGGACGGACGGACGGACAGCGGCGGCTTAGTAATAGGGTGCCGTTCGGCACCTTTCGGGTACGGAACCCTAATAAAACCAGTATAAGCTGGCCTCTTATTCTATTGAAACTCTGTACACGCTAGGCCAGCTTAAGAACAAAGTGTTACCACTGACCTGCGGCCTACTGTACCAACCCTACATTAAGGCGCTGATAACAGGCAAACGGTAAAAGTAGGCTTGACTTAAACAAAAAAATTGCCAAATCTATATAGTTTGTGGTAGCGGAAACAATATAATGTGAATCTCGAACATATTTCTCAGAACTTGATTGTTACCAAAACACGTTTTGAAAAAAAAAACTCGATACAAATTAACGTTAAACTAACCCTTTTCCTTGAGTTCTAATCCAAAAATTCTGTATTAAATAGCAACGTACGTTGGTATTATAATTAATAACAAGAACGTCTTATTTTAATGCAGAACTTGGTTGTTTTTTATTACCGATTACTCAACTCATTTTTTAATAAATCGATAATTGCTTCATATTTTGCAATAAATTACAGGTGTTGTGTCATCGCGCTTCTCTTTCTTTTCTATGCAGTCTGACAGTGACCGCGGTTTAGCTGTTGTCAGCGTCTTAAGCTAGCTCGTTATCTCATCACTGAAGTTATAAAAGGAAGAAAGGAAGTAAGTCACAGCAGGAACCAAAAGGCGACAAAGAAAGATATGAAAATAGTGGCGGTCGTGGCGGAATAAAAGTTTTTCATACTGCTTCCCTTTAATTAGACGGAACATCAAAGGGTATCAAGGCACCCGTTATATATAAGGAAACTTGGAGGAAGCAGGGATACTTGTTTTGTGTCCTTGTAGGATCGAATACGTTTTCCACACTGCTACATGGAGTAACAGTGTGGAACACGCAATAGTAGTGTGTTCAGAAAAAATAATATCTACGGAAATTAATAAAAAAAGTTGAAGAATGTAATAGGCTACACTTGCAGTCAATTATAATTATTGTAACGGCTAGGGCTTTGCAGGTAGGATGCGCAGGCCGTTAACTTATAGGTAGGTAGTAGAATTAAAACAGCTAGAAAAGTTTATCACGAGTAAACAAGAAGGGTACCGTCATTGGCAGCACGTGGCAGACGTGGGGGCCTGTCAGCACAGGTTCACGGCGGTAGCACGTGGCGGTAGGCCGCGGAGGCCTGTCAGTACAGGCTCGCGGCGGTAGGCCACAGGTTTGTCAGGCCTTAGACCTTTGCAGCATGCGCAGGTAGCGGACAGCACAGCATTTGCGTAATATAGCAGCAGATTGTTGCAATGGCTCCTGCCCTCAGCCCATACGGAGAGCACGTCGGGGCACACAGAATTCTCAGGATCAGGGAATAGCAAATGTTGTACCCCGATCCTAGTGATGTGATTAGGAACTTACTAATTGTGATATTTTAGCATCACTCGACTATTTACAGTTGTGAATCCTTACAACGCTACAGTATCTAATATTACAATTGGTTGCCTTGCCAATTGAGACATTCCGCTATGTCTATGGGATGGCATGCATCTACGATGCTTCACATACTGCAGGTGTGGCGTCGATGACCACTTAAAATCTGATTACCTATATTGAATGGCAAACAAACCCACAACCCGTCGCGTCGGTGTATTTGCCATCTGATGACACAAAAACATCGATTTTTGGGCTCGACGATTTTTGAAGTTGGGCAAGGACCAGTGCCTGAAAATGTCCATGCATAATCAGTCTATAATGTCCTCTCTGTGGGAGGGAGTGGGCCGTAATGCACCACGCAAGCCCAGTGTGGGTTGGTAGATGTCACATGTCTTCAAATGTTTGGTTCTTAGACATGCTGGTTTCCTTGCGATGTTTTCCTTGACCGTTTTGAGAGCAGTGGTGATGAAATAATTTACACAAAGTAAAGTGTCAGGATTCGAACCTTCGACCTCGTAAGTCGGGGCCGCTACCACTGGGTCACCGCTGCTCTAAAAATGTCCATACTTGCATAATATTACCCTTTTTTATACTTTTAGGATTTTGTCACCTGATAAACAGATACCTTCTTAGAATCACCAAAATGATGAGAGCATGGGAATGGACTACGTATATCTAAACATTATTTTCGGATTCATACCTACGTAAAATCCCAACAGATTATTCCACTCCACCCCTGATTAACCAAATACCTTTGAAGTGAATTAAAAATCACTGAAAGGCACATCATATTACGACAAATTTTTGTACGAGTGAAATCGCCCGTTTTATACTCACAAGGATTTTCCAGCGTTGTGATTTTTTGCGTTAGCATAAACCACGGGAAAAACGCGGCGTTTATTCCGCATCAGTGCGTACGAGCCTAAGGAACCTGTCCCACTGCACCGTCGCGTCGGCGATTCACGAGAAGAGAGGAGAGCTTGCAACTAAAAACGAGTTGACGAGCGACGAGCTGTGAGTGCACGACGGCGACGAGCGATTACTCGCTATGTACCGAGCGTGAGTCTCTCAGCGAGTGTTCTGCCCGCCAAGCGAATGTCACTGAGCGTGTACTCTCTTTGATAGCTCCTATCGTTGCGACAAACGAGTACTCGCTGCCGATGTGACCAGTCAGCGATCAACTATTAATATATACATGTATGTATCTCTTTTACTAAAACGGTTCCTACCTACCTTATATGTTTCGTGAGCGAGAAAATCTTGGATAATATAGCTAGTTGCTTTGGCACTTGGACAGGTGCCTTATTCTTATAAGCCTGGTTTCTATTGAAGTAGTGACGTTATTCTTTAGAACGAATGTGCACTTCTATTTATGTTCTTGGAAACAGGCTCTTTGGTTTACTGGTATAAAGGACGGTTGTAGGTCACCTACAGTCTGAAATGGAAAGGTATGAAGGAAAATGAAAGGTACAAAAAGGTACTCAAGGACCGTATGTTCTTGAGTTTTTTGTCCCTTTCAATCAATTCGCTTGCGTTTGTGTTTTTAAATTGAATTATTGACATTGGTCGTCGAGGCACGTGGGCTCAAGATCGTGTACCTACCAAGGCTTTTTTCACGTCTCATATTACCATTCAATCTTTAGGCTAAAGATATAAATATGTCTAGGTAGACAGTCAAAGCTTTGAACTCGTCGAAAAAAAAAGCGTCTAACTGTAAAGGATGACTTTCACCAAACGGCTCGCATCGCATCGGATTGGAAAGGATACGAACGGATGCGGCGACAGCCGATCGCGTCCGGCAGGATGTCGACGCATACGATCGGCTCCGTACCATCGCTCGTTTCTGTGCCTAGTCAAATAGTTTCATTCCTAACGTGTTGACGTTTTTGACTTTTTGAAAATGGTTGAAGTTGACGTAGTATTGTTGACTATTGCATTAGAAGAAGAAATTAACCATAAAACACAGAAGAGGAAAAGAAAAATTTGCCGATTGCGTCGCAGCATACTTTCGGCTACGATCGCGTGTCGCGGAAAACGCCCGCGGTCAAGCTGCTGTGCGCAGCTTCGTAATATAGACTTCAAACACTGTGAACACGTTTAAAGATTGTAAAATCCATTCCAATCCGATGTAATCCGAGCCTATTGGTGGAAATCCTTTAGCCACTAAATGCACGCACATAGAAAAGCAAAATGACGTGGTGTGGGTGTAATACGTAGCTATCACGCACACTAGCATTAAAAAGTTGCCCTGTTTGTTAAGTTATTTTGCAGCGTGACAAGAGGGTCACGCTAATCACGGAATTTGATTATTTCAACTACATAGTTATCTGAGGTACCTAATATAGCAACATAATACGAGTGTTAGGTATAATGATGGTAATATTTATATAATGCTATCTTTTTATCATGTTTTGTGACTCCTATCTCTTGATAATCTTTTACTAGCAAATAGGCTACTAAGACTTTTTTAAACCCTTCAGTCCAATGAAGCCACGCCTTTATAACCAGCGTTCAGACTTACGGCCAAACCGCACGCCCCTCATGAAATATGCGTTTGAAATACGCGCCCTTCACAAATACTACTGAATATTAAATGTAGTAAGTTGTAAATATAATATTAAATGTAGTTTACAAGGAATTATAGACTAGCTGCTGCTTGCGGTTTTACTCGCATCCTAGAGAAATATCTTCATTTACGCGGATAAAAACCAGAAAACTTTCCTAAATTTAAGTCATAGTATACCTTTATGCCAGAATTAATCCAAAACTGTTCACTGTTTAGCCGTTTAAACGTGATTTAGTAACAAAAATCGAAATCGATTAAAAAAAAAAACTACATAACGAAAAATACTTTTAATTTCGGAAGTCGGTGTCTTTGGATCTGTATTTTAGTTTTTTACCACCGACTTTCGAAATTAAAGTTATTTTTCACTTTGTAGTGTTTTTTTTAGAAGTCGATTGATTTTTTTGTAACTTCTACTTACTATGTAAATAACAGTGGCAGGAATGCACAAAGTGGATTAAATTAATAAAATTATACATCAAGCAAACTTAATAAAATGATATAGGACCACAAGCTTCTTCAACCAAATGAAAAAAATATTGTCAAACTCGGTCCACAATTGACGAAAATATCGATCAGCATACTTATAAAAAAACATATAGACGAACATATAACTTCCTTCTTTTTTTTTAAATCGGTTAAAAATGTTACTAGCTGTTGCACGCGACTTTTGAAAAGGATGAAAAGTAGCCTCGGGCCTTCTCCAGATTCTGCCCTTCTACCTATCTTTCAAAATGATCGGTTCACTGGTTTAGGCGTGAAAAGATAACAGACAGACAGAGTTGCTCTAATCTTACTAGCTGACATGCAAGACGTTGTCCTGTCATCTTGAGTTCATGCAAAAAACCATAGAAAAAAGGACTTTCACTTTTTCCCGAATTTGAAACTTTTACAATTTTTTGTTTCCATAAAAATCTAATTCGGACTATTTAAAAACAATTTACAACAAAAAGTTGTCAAATCGCTCCAGCTGTTCTCAAGTGATGCGGTTACCAACGAACAGCATTTCATTTTTATTTATACATATACATTTAAACAACATCATGCCTTGTTTCCCAGAAGGGTTGAGCAGAGGTGTAACTATAGTACACCCACATTTCGCCAGTTATGTTTAAGAGGGAACAGGGCCTGCGAATCTCCATACAAATGTATTCCCCTTTTTTCTTCCTGAATAATGCCTCTAGAGCATCCATTTTTTTACCTAAAATCAAGATCTGCTGTAGACACGTCCCTGTTATTTCTTTTTTTTCAGCAACTTATTGGTAAAGAAAATATGACCCTCTAAAAACTACAAAAAATGCCCCATTTTTACCGCCGTGATTAGACGACTACCAGGCAAATTCGAAAAGTTTTTAACATAAAAGAAAATGAGAGGAACCTAGACATACTCTTTCTTAAAAAAAATATGTTAAAAATAATTGAATTGGCTCTGTTTTCGAAGAGAAAAAAGGGAAATACGAAACGTCGATCTCATCATTTTTTTTTGTGATATAATCGGTTTGAGCTGCAGCTGTCCCTATCGCACTCTACGGAGGCAGACTTGAGGTAAAAGACTAAAGCAATAGTTTCTTCAAATACCTATTTTTCAAATTCCTCGTAGCCCCTGTTCCCTCTTAAGTCTCATGTAATAGGAAGTGAAATGAAATGAAATGAAATTGTTTATTCTGTAAATTGGATATTGCAATCACTTTTACACGTCATATTAAAAGAATTTTGCTAGATTAGTTCGGAGTGAGTTTATTTTGCAACCAACCAAGCACAATTCTAGATAGAAAAAACTGGCCAAGTGCGTGTCGGACCACGCACAATGAAGGGTACCGTAGTTCGGATGAATTTATCGCAAGAAAAAGCTTAACTTTGTAGTTGAAAAACATGTTCTCCCATACGGAATTTATGGGAGAACATATTTTAGCAACCGCAAATGTAAGTTGGTCGATTATTACTCATTAACTTATAAAGCCTAATTAGCTGTCATAGTTTTAATTTCGTTATTATACTCGTACTACTGCCGTGAATTTATTCACTTATCCAAAACCACCTATTTAGCTGGCAGGGGAGACACTTGACTCTAACAAAAATTAGCACTTTATAGCTTAATATTTCGCAAACGGATCCCTGAATCCAAAAATGGTTTTCACAAACTCACAATATACCACACAATATACACCACCTTTCCAACGATACCCCATACTATGGGATAGATGAGAAAAAAAAACATCCCCACTTTACGTGTAGGAGAGGTACCTACCCTAAAAAATATAGGTACTTTTCATAATTTTATTTTACCACTTTGTCGGCCTGATTAATATGTATAGGTATACCCATGCCAAATTACAACTTTCTAGTACAAAGAGTCTCTGAGCTAAGCCGTGGACAGACGGACAGACAGACAGATAGACGGACATGGCGAAACTATAAGGATGCCTGGTTTGCTACGGAACCCTAAAAATCCAATAGAACTTTACCCAATAATCGACCCCAGGATGTCATGATCAGCAGTAGCGCTTGCAACCACTACTTAGACAAACGAGACAACCAGGCAGTTTTATTAATATAGTTTTTTTTTTTTTTTTTTTTTTTTTTTTTTTTTTTTTTTTTTTTTTTTTTTTTTTTTTTTTTTTAAACGTTGCCCCACCCTAGGAATTTCTCCTGTGTCGTGGGTGCGTTTACAAACATTTAACTCACATACACAAACAGCCAGTAGATAGTATGGAAGTATTTATTAGTAGGAATAGGTGATAAAACCCAACAGTTTATGAACCTACGATCTCTTGCGGTTGATTATTCAAGTCTAGGGATGAAGGTATTGTTCTTGCAAAGAGGTCGGTTAAGATGTGATCCTCTGTTGTGATGAATAGGAATTCAAAGATTCGAACGTAAACTGTTGAAGTTTATTTTGTTGGTTTCAGAATTTAAATGCTTGAGCTTTCTATGCCCTTACCACAAAATTGCGTATGTCTGTGTTACAAATAATATGTAAGAGGTATAATTTACAATATCTTTGCATTTTTAAAAGCGTTGCATGCTATGTATAAGTTATAGACGTTTTCGGTTTTTCCGTTACAATTGTGTGGCTTAGAGTTTTGTGGTACACGGGCTTAAAATTTTCAAATTAGTAAATTGTAACTTATAAATTGTAATTGTAAAGTTTGGTGTGTTTTGTTTTGTATTTCAATAGGTCGTAACATTTATTTAGTACAGGACGTCTATCTTTCTCATGAGCTGGCGTTTAATCAAATATGCTATCCTCAAAAGAAGAGCTATAGATAGTTATCTTTTGATGACAGTGCCGTGGATAAATGACGGTGGACGATAACAAGCTTATAAGATTGATTAATGTGACAGGAGCAAATCATGTTGCTCTCAATTGTTCTTTTGGTTGGCAATTAAATATCTGAATTGTCTCATGTGCTATTTTCTTGGAAACTGAAACGTAGCCACGCAACTTAATTGCTGTCAAAAATATGTATGTTAGTAAACATACAGTTCCACGGATGAGAGATTACTAGTTGATTCAAAAGGAATAAAAAAAAACAATCTATTTTTTACCCGACTGTGGCGAAGCCAAAAAAAGAGGGTTATGTGTTTGACCTGTATGTATGTGTGTGTATGTCCATCTCTATGTTACTACTACGACCACGTAACTCCTAAACGGCTGAACCGATTTGATTAATGATATGTAATTCGTCTTAATTGCGCGAGTGTCACTGGATATAGGTACCTATAAAAACAAAGTAAGGCGCCAAAAAATATATTAAAAAAAAAATTGCCAAATCTATTGAGTGGGGTATCAAAATGAAGGGTTTTAAAATGATTACAAAAATATATACAAATTATATGTTTCAATGTTATTTGGAATGAGAAATTATAAAAAACTGAAATAAAAAAAGTTACACCATATTTCAGGTTATTGGTTTGTCCCACCTGCGATACCAAAATTCTATTGATTATAATGCTTGTTTTCCTCTTTTCGGTTTTGTTTTTGCAGTCGGGTTTTTTTGTTTTTTTAATAACGTTTTTTAATGCATGTTCTCTAGCTGCTGAATTAGAATTCCGCCAAATATTTTTATCTCAACTACAAAGAGACCTACTGGAATATCGCTAACATTAAGCAGTAGATAGATTAGATCGCAGAATAGAGTCATTAGTACACAGACTCACAGACTATTTCTGTTACTATCGAGAAGACGAATGCCGAAAATGGTGCTGGTTTACTTTGGTTTATGCATTTATAAATTAATTCTCTGGGTAGTTAGATATACCATAATAAATAACTTAAAATAATGAACTGTTTGTGAATGTATTTACTTGGTTTCTCATTTTATATTTTAAAGTAACCCTCAACTTTTTAGGGCCTGAAAAAGACAACTACTTTTTCAGTCCCTACCACATTTTGAGGATTTAACATACTTTGTATATTTACGATATGTAACAAAGACACCTAGAATGTAGTGCATTCAGTAGTGAAGTGTAATTATTATTCAAGGTCAATTTTCATTGTGTTAGCGTTATTTACAAATTTACATTTCGCTTAGCGTCCGACAACAAACATTGTCATTTCAGTTTATTACTGCAGACTAGAAATAACACGAGATACGAATATTGGCATTAAGGGCATTCTGTATAAGTAAAGAGCATTAATGTCATCGAGCTACATACTCTGTGATAACTAGAAAGGGTAGACCCAAAGGGAATCCCATCAATCAAATGAGGGGAAAAACTAAAGATGGTTTGAAGTTACAACCATCCAACATGCAACGGATTATAACAATGTGACCAACTCGCTTACACAATATGACGAAATCCCACCCCAAGCTACCATCTAAAACAAAACTAGAATCAATTTTACCACTGTAAAATGAGTTCCTAACAAAACGTTTTACAAGCACTCTTACCGAAAATAGTCTCGGAATTGAGAAAAGGCCGGCAAGCATATGTCGCGGGCCATTGGCATCTTTCCACTGGTTTAGCTACTCTCCCGTCGTCGAAGCGCTACCTTCGCGGCTTCGGGAAACTTCGTTTTTTTTCGGCTGTTCGATGTACGTTGCTCGTTTAAATTTTCAGCTACGAAACCGGTTTGAAACCGATTTTGTTTCTGGAAGCAAAAGTATTGTAGTGTTAAGAACTTAAATAGCAGTGTGATCATCGATCATCCATCATTGAAATCATTTTTCTTATTTTGATGTGAAATATCCTTAGGTGTACCTACGTATGTAACCCATTTTTTTTTTAATATGTAAATTATTTGCCGTTTTAATTAATATGATAGTATTTTTATTAGAGTAATAAGGCCTAGGAAATGAACAAAGCCACATCAAAATTTCTCCCATATTCCGAAGTAAAATAATTGAGATTTTCCGATTTTTGAGATTTAACGCTGATAAATTTTAAACATATTCTAAATATACGTTTGGATGTGTATATGACTGATTTTGCTGGATAGTAATATTAGAATATTAGATTAGTTTGACGTAATTAATTAACATTAACTGCCAAGAGAGATACTGCACTGCCTCGAGCATGTTTGCCGAAGCGGGGGTCCCAGACTTTTACGTCATCATGAGCTCGAGGGTCGCGTCTTTTTGGCAAAGTTTGAGACGCTCCAGTTACAGCATTTTAAGGGTTGTCTCGTGCAACTTAGCAAGCCCCATATTTGTGCACTGGATTTCTGTTCACCTAAACTAGAATAAAAATGACGAAAGACTATGTAATGTTTTTTGAAGACTATGCCTATAAATACCTGCATGTTTTATTTTTTAATGTTTTTAATATTTTACGATTGATTACATTTTTTGTATATGGGTATTTTGCCTGCGATAAAGCACTATTTTATTTTTATTTTTTTATTATTAATGATAGATTATTGTTTGACTCATTTTGGCAGAACTACGTCCAACTTGATAATTGTTACAATCTTTAAAATTACCAATCACAGTATAATAGACTCTAATTCCTTCAATTAACTCTATTGTTAATTCGCGAAATTAATTTCAGGAGTTGCCAACTGGAGTTAACCAATCAACGTTGACGGTATTTAGCCCAAAATTAATTATGGAGACACACCTATCGATATTCATTGAACGAAACAGTTCAGAATGCAGAACGCATTTAATGTGTCATTTCATGACATATTTGCATTTGAAAATGGATTTGAATGACACATAAATTTCATCCCCATTCTTGCCTGCTTATTGGTCGACTGAAAGAATTTGGCATCATGAATTGAATGTGACCAATTAACATGGCAGACGAGAGGGCGCGAGAGATGAGAGTCGAGACACCTCATGACTCTCATCATCATCATCATCGATGTTAATGTGTTTTAAGCTTTAACTTGAGCAAGCTCTAACTGAATTGAAAAAATATATAATATGGGCACCTATGTTTCATGAAAATCTAAGTAAGCTCTTTAAACACTCGAAAAAAAAAGAATTTCGTTGCTGTAAAAATAATTATTGTTAATATCTGAATAGTGTAGTCTTGGAAATTGGAAAGAGTGAACTATGTAAGCATTGCTCATTATCTCAAACACCACACAACCTCACTTTCACACTCACTCATGATACACATACCGCACGTACACGCGCGATCTGGCCCTTTTTTACATTACGCTCATTAATCTGCAGAGCTGTTTGTATAATTGTATAATCATAATTGTCCAATTGTCTACATTTCAATTGCTTATAAATAACAAGTGGAAGTGCGGAGTCTTCTTGCGATTCCTTACTTAAAAGGTGATCTCCAATAATATGTATCGAAATGCAATTGAAATATAATTATATTGTAATTGAAATAAACGTTTATATTTTTTTAATTTATTTTTTTAGTCTTTCTAATCTTTTGCGCTGAGTACAAATACCTTAACATATTTCAAAATTATAAGTTAGATTCTTCACACTGTAGTAGATTTTTCCGATGTTGTGTCCGATTCTCTCAAGCAGCAATGTAAGACGAACAAAACGTAACCTTCCCAAGTGAAGATCCGCTACATGTCACAGTAAAAGTTAGGTCAAGCAGTAGCCAAATCGATTTGAAGTGCAAGCCTGGGGGCTAGATTCATGTAGCCATTGTGCCAATGCTGTTTAGCTTACCTAAGAATTGTTCCAGCTACTTTTAAAAATAAACTTGGTATCCTTTGTGGGCAGACAATTTGGTTTAGTTCGTGGTCTCCTTTGTTCTTTTCAATTTCAGAATTTTTGTTTTTGTTTTGTTCTTTCATGGAACCAGGTTGCTTGCCTTTTTCTATGGTGAGTTGTTTTGTTAAAGTTGTTTGTTCGTTATGCGGCAGATAAGTTTATTTCAAATTGAGAGGCACCCTGGATTTGGTCTTCAATCGCCAATGTAGTGTGAACATCAAATTTGTTTGTTTGTTTGTGAGTTTGTATGTAGGAGGTAATCTCCGGAGCTACCAGTCGCATTTGAAAAATAATTTCTGCATTGTATAGCCCAGTTCTTGAGGAAGGTATATAGGCTATGTAACATTGCGCTACGACCCTTAGGAGTCGAGCAAAAAGAAAGAATGCTAAGCGAAAACGAAGTAATAGCGCGGGTAGGCGATGGGATTCGACGCGGTGCCGGTGATTCGGAGGCCGAAATTACACGCGGCCGAAGTAGCGGGCAGAAACTATAAATAAATAAAAATAAAAACTATCTTCTCATGTTTATACCGCCTGGGTTTTGGTAATAAAGATATATCAATAATAAACACGTACAAACCGAAATAAATCTTCCCAAGAACCACCTAAAAAAAGGCTTTGCTGTGCCTATTTTTATTCGTATCTCAACATGGAAATATAGCATTATAATGTCGCAAAATACCCAAACCTTACCGCACATTACGTTTTTGGTACACAATGGAAAAAGGTTGGCATTAAGGCATAACCTAATGGTGTGAGACGGTCGGTATTAGAAAAATGTGTTCAACGCAGAAAACCGCTGAATGAATATTCAGACACAATATTGCGACAATGCAGCTTTATATCTCACTCATACATCGAAGTATTGGGTTGGAGTGGAAGAGAAAGGTGTTGCTAATCCATGCGTCATGTTCGTGAACGGGCGCCGTCAGTAGACTGGTCATCTCTTAGCTGCCACGGCTTATTTTAATTTTTGAATTGTTCTTTGTTTTTTATTACGGACGCTTTAAACGTGCACGTCTTTCTACATTGTTCTCACATGTATAATTTCAACGTTAATGATGTAACCAATATTTTGTAAAAAAAAAAAAAAAAATTGATTTAAAAGAGTGTCCGTGGAGTTTCTTGCCCGTTCTTCTCCATAGGTACCTACTACGCTTTGGAATGGGCAACTAGCTTCATATTTCTGACTGACCGACTTCTTGACAATTCAAAAGTGCCTGTAAATGGTTTAATTGAAATAAATGCTTTGAGTTTGAGTTTGAGTTTGAGTTGGTCAGTTAATGGTTTTATCCTCTTAAAAATCGAACCAAGGTACTTAATATTATGATTTATATCCAGCAAGGAAGGCGTTGTTGGGTTTTTCCTGAGAGTAGTGACGTCGCAGTATTAATCGGGTCCTATCAATCATTGTGCTGAATGCTGGAGCCCCGATGCATCAATATTGAGCTGATAGGTACGCCATAATGAAAATGGAGTGCAATTTTGACCGTTCGAGTTCGAATTTAACCGTTTTAACTATTCTGTGTGGACAAAGAGGCTGTATGAATATCTGTGTGCCATTTTCAATTTTACTGGAAATTTGAGCATTTCCTAGAAATGTCAAATTATTGTTTTCTTTTTACGCTGGCCAAACCAAACTGTGCTTTGACGAGCTTCAATGTAGCCCCCAATATATAGGGCAAGCAGACTTAAGGGCATAAAGGCATAGACTCGAAGTGCAGTACTGCTGTCTCGTCTCTAATAAACTAGATTTTATTTAACAAACATGTCTATTCACTGGCATTAATCTCCAAGTATTGAAAAAAATTGAAATCGAAACTTTAGAGATTCAATGAAAGACGACTGATAATGTTTCGTTGTATGTTAGTGGAATTGAAAATAATCACATTGGAGATACAATAAATAAAACTATCTATCACCATGTAATGTTCCATGGTAGTAACGTATTATTTGTCTAGTCGTCTGTTGCAATTTGCAGTACTCAGGCAAATAGGGGGTTACCTTTTCAAATAGCCAAACTTGAGAATTTGCTGTTTGGTATTATGTACTTAAAAAAAAGGATATGATAATCTATTACGGCTTCAAAAGACAAACAAAAGCTCGAATAAGGCGATTTTTTACAATTTATTTTTATTATACGGTTTTCAACAGGATAAAGTATTAATCATTCATAATTTATTATTATTTCATAAAAAAAAACAGGAGAATTCCAAACAAAAAAACAAAAAAAGTTAAAAATAACTTTAATTTCGGAAATAGGTGTCTTTGGTTTTATTTTTTCGTTGTTTTCTACCGACCTCGGAAATAAAAGTTATTTTTCACTTGTTTTTCTGTTTTTTTTTGGAAGTCGGTTGTTTATTCGAGCCGTTGTTTGTCTATACCTCTTTAGGACCTTCTGTACCGTGTTACATATCAAAATGCAAGCAAGGGCTTACTGTGAGGGTCTCAAGTTTTTTTTTGTAATTTAAAATTAATAGTTCTAAAGTGATTTAAGAAAATTGATGAAAATAAAGTTTACCATCCCCGAAACTGCTGAGCCGACGAAAAAAAATTCTACACTCATAGATTACAGGAAAACCAAGTCTATATAGGGTCTTGAAATAACATGGTAAATATCCCAATATTGTGCGAACAAACTTATATTTGCAGTATGATAGATTTTTTTTTTCAACTACAATGTTAAGTTTGTTCTTGGTATAAATTCATCCCAACCACGGAACCGTTAATGCCCGGTTTTTTTACATTTAACAACTTTAAGTTACTCTAATTTATTCTCAAAGAAGCTGGTAACATTTATATCTATTTAAACCAGCCGTCTGTTGTAATAAAGCCTTCCAGCCATAATTGCATCGCTTGGCATCCGGCCTGGTGACCACAGAATGATGTTATTAGCGCGTAGGTTTAGCTCTAGCCTAGCATTTGGCTTGCTTTTTGGCGACTGTTTGGTCTTAAATAATCTTGTTTTCATTACTGGTTTTAAAGTAGGGAATATAGAATATTTTGAGGTAGAAACATTCGCATATACCTCAAAACATTACTTAAGTAATGCGTACTTTTAGGAGTATTTAGAATAAATAATTATTCTGCATTATACTTAAAACTAAATAAACTAAATTATATTCTAAATAAATAAATAATTATTCTGCATTATGCTTAAAACCCAAAACCTACATAAAATGCAAGATAATTATTTTGATCTGCTGCACATTCATCCACGATGCTATAAGAACTTCTATCCTGATTGTTTTGAACAACAATACTTGAGGGAAAACGTCGTGACAAATCATGGAAATAAACTAAAGTGGGTCTATTCAAAATGATCTTATAACTTTACAGACTTATATACAATGTACTAAAATTTTATCGAAGAGTATACATATGTAACATAATCACGCAGCAAAGAACCATCCCAATTTTCTTCCTAACGCGAATAATAATTTATAGCCAAATACAACTCAAATCTTATCAGCGACCAGCTACGTACAAATTTTATGCTCACATCTTACAACTCCTAGCCTTACCGATAATATCTCAACCGTATCAGAAAAAATCCCGTCTATCTCGAGCCCATGTGCGCGAATGATAAAAATATCACTTCTTGTTTAACATAACTGTATTCGCAATATGTTCCCGAGCTATATTGCTTTTTACTCGTCCCTTTCCATCCTTTTCTATTGTATGAAACTGTTGTGGTGTCTCAAGAAAGGAGTAAACCCTGATGTCGATTCTGAAAGTGTTTTTTCTTTGTTCAGGTTTTGGACTTACGATGTTTTTGGTATCGTTAAGGCCTATTCTCTACTGATTGACTTAACTGCTCATCAGTTTAGTTATTACTAGACTTTTCTCAACCCTAACGCATAAAGAGAACAAAAAGTTTGGAGGTCAAAACTAGACATCATTTTATCGATATCCGGGGTTTTAGCCAATTAGACATAATTGCAGACAAGCAAAAACTTTCAATCTCCTACCCAACTTGTTTACCCCAGAAAAATGAAAAACAAACAAACAACATACTATCAAGAATAACATTTTTAATTCAGAATTTATCGAGCAAAGCATTTCATTAATTACCGCTACTGCTCACTTTTATGGCGGACAAACAACCACGAAGTAGATGGGTACAGAAGGCTCCATACAACGATCACAAACGCATGCACACATAGACACGTCGCACGTATAGCGAGTGCAAGCGCACTCGCGACTACTGGCATTTGTTTGAGATCGCCGCACGTACGTCTATGTGTGCGTGCGCCTTTTTACAGTCGTAATGGAGCTGGCCTTCTGTAGATTCCCATTCTGGGAAACAACTGTCGACTGTTTGCAGAGGGGATACTTTTTAAATAAAGATGTCGTCGTATTTGTGTCGTGGTAACAATGATAATAATTAAGTGAGAACACTCTCTGTTCTTCTGTGAAGTCGTGTTTGTTTGTGGCTTCAGTGGGATTATTGTGGTGCTCAGACACTTGTTATTGCTGTTTCTAATCATCCTTAATAATTGACTGTGTTAATATTTTTTGTTCTTATTGGATTTTTCTTTCAAGGATTTTTTCAGTTGCAGCCTGGATTTGTAAGCTCGTAACTTAGGTATTAAACTGACCGTTATTTTGACCTAATAGGTACAGCTCTGCCTCCAAGTCTTGGAAATACAAGCGTGATATTGTATAATGTTACCTGATTACTCTTTTTCCTCAAAATGTTTGGTATAGCAGCGGTAATTTATGGCAGCAGTGATCAATCAATATTATTGGTTGCCAGTCTGATGGCTCCATGTTTCCGAGGTTGGTGACAGTAATTGATATACTAAGGTACAACATATTGAGCTATTATTGTTTTTATTTACGTGTTGTTGTTTGCTGTTCACTGCCGCCTATGAAGAAAGAGAAGAAAAGAAAAAATAAATATGTTTATTCTGCACAAACAAAACGCACATTTAAATAGAAAACACAAAATACACAAATACAAAAGTAGCCAAAAGCCTCTTACTTAATGGACTTCTGCAATACCTACCAGAGGCATCCCACGTACAGGACACGGTGGAGCATACGGTGGAGGTCTGCCCGGCTTGGGCAGAGCACCGCCGTGTCCTCATGGAGGCGATCGGTGGCGGGGATCTCTCGCGTCCGGTCCTGGTCCAGGCCATGGTACGGAGCGAGAGCGCATGGGAGGCCGTTACCTCCTTCTGCGAAGCAGTAATCCTCGCGAAGGAGGAGGCAGAACGCGTGAGGGAGATGCAAATTTCGCGCTCTCACGCCCCTAGCAGCCGCAGGAGACGCCCTGGGCGTCGGGAATCGCAGGCCGATTCCCGGCCACCGTAGGCGCGGGCTTGCGGACGGTGAGCAATGGGTAGCTCGCCGGCTGATAAGGACCAGGCCCGGGTCGACGGCGTGTTGTGTTCAACGCGCGCTTCAAAGAGATGTCAGCAGAAGTGAAGGGGCCCGTTAGGACCGATGCCTGCCGGGGTTGCGGGAAAGTCCGAAAGGGATACCGTGGCCCCTGGCAACGTACAGGCAACGGAAGGAACACGGGTGGGTTTTAGTCCGTAAGAGTCTGACACGCCCTCCCGCTCCGCCCAGAGCGGGAGAAGTTATTTGATAATTTCCCACCCAAAATAAAAATAAAAAAAGGCATCGCACGTACTTACGTTGTCATCCCAGAGGAAAATGTTATTTTTTTCTTGTGTCTGTAATTAAATACTCCTGCACCCATATCCTTCAAACTAGGACACAACTTGGCAGTAAAAAGAGACAAAAATATAAATGAGAAATACTTTATTCGATTCTTGAATTTCGTAGGTACCTAGTCTCTAGTTAAAATATACAAATCAAAAAAAAAAAAAAAAAAAAAGGCTTATCTTAACCCGCAGATCAACAAAACTTTACGCAAAGTCTAAGCCAAGCAAAAATCGTTTAACTTCGAACTGACTTCTGTTTTTCAAGTATATTCTCACAATTTAAATTTGTAATGAGCTTCGCATGTTAAAACTTCCTGGGAAAACTCTTTGTTAATAATACAGTGTCGAACCAGTAACAGTGACGCCATCTGTTGCCATAGTTATGAACTTTAAGCACGCGGAGCGCGAACGTAATATTATGTTTGTCCAAATTAATTATTGTTTTGGAAGGTTAGTTGGTTGTTTGATTATTGTAGGTTGCCTTTAGTAAAATATTAATCGTCCCTCGTGGAGATATTTTATGATTTTCAGAAAACATTAAGGATAGTGTCAAGTAAGCATGCGGTACATTTTTTTTTAAGTTTATGCACAGTTTGGTATAAAATATTATTTATTATAATAAATTTTATTATTGCTAACGGCGAAATGATTGGTAAAACCACTAAGCATCTCTGCATAGCCCTTCAGGGAAAAAAGGCATGATATTATGTTATATTCCTACGTACACATTTATAACTTCTGTTGAAATATAGGTAGGTACTTGTGATATTCTCCCAGAATATGCTAGTTTTTAGGTCCAGCCACAAATTGGTTGCCTCCCGTATTGTCGTAAGTTCTCACCTCTGATCGCAGAAACAAAAGAGACGCGCCAAAGACGCGTTGAATTTGTTAATCTATATAATGGAAAAAAAAATACAGAGCGACACACTTCCGAAAATTACGCGATGGCAATTCCACGTTACATTATCATTTCGTAAAGAGTAGCTACATTCCCTTTTAAATCTAAAGCATATTAGCCACTACAGAGAGTCACACAGTTTAAATACCTAGGGCATGTAGTCACGGAGGACTTATCTGACGATGCTGATATAGAGAGGGAGCGGAGGGCGTTGGCGGTTCGATGTAATATGGTAGCCCGCAGGTTTGCGCGTTGTAGTAAGGATGTAAAAGTCTCGCTTTTCAAGGCATACTGCCAAACCTTCTACGCGTGCAGCTTGTGGGTGAAGTATACTCAGAGAGCCTACAACGTCCTGCGCGTACAATATAATCATGGATTTAGGATGTTGATGGGGCTTCCGCGCTTCTGCAGTGCTTCGCAGATGTTCGCGGAAGCCCGTGTTGACGATTTTCATGCCATTACCAGGAAAAGAACGGCGTCAATAATGGGTAGGTTGTGCGGAAGGTCCAACAGCATCCTAAAAACATTACCAGACAAAGTGGACAGTCCCTTTATAAGGCACTGGGTACGGAGGCACGTGCCAACATGTGTTGGGCCACGTCAGTTTTAGTTGTTTAGTTTGTAAAAGTTTACTAACATAGTTTTTAAGTCATTGTTACTAACACTATAAGGATTGTATGTACTAGTATGTGTAGTCCGAAATAAAGAATATATTATTATTATATATACCAACATCTGTTATACTGCTACCAAGTCTTTGGAATGTGGATGTCACATCGTATTAGTTTCATTAGGAAAAATCCATAATTAAGTGAAAAACCCGATCATAATCGGTTGTAAAAGGCAAGGCTTTGAGCACTTACACAAAAAACAGACGACATTGGGACCCAGCTTAGGTTTTTAAGTCAACATATCTCCAGTTTCTATGATCCAAGGTCTAAGAAACCTTCCGGGTGGCCAACCGGACCCCTATAATCGTAGGAAAACGGTATATTTGGTTTGCCACGCGAACGACTCCGGCTAGGTCGCCATTAGAAGGGTGGGAACATTTTCTTATTTACCCAGCCATTCGGTGCGCTCGTGTTAAGGACGGCTCGTTTTCAGGTGGTGAAAAATTTGTGAGTACCTACTGGAAATAATAGAAGAACAAGTTTTATTAATTACTTTACTTAAGTAAATAGGTACCTAGTAGCACTGCCATGCTAAAACAAACACACATGCACAAAGATGGCCATTTAAACGCCTCTGTGGGTCCCGGGGTCGATTCCCAGTGGGGCAGAATTTTCTGCTCGGTTTGGGGTTGGTGGTAGGGTTCGTTCTAAGCACGCCTGGCTAGCTACCACCATCTGTGTTTAGCATTGTTGTGTTTCGGCTGTTAGAGGTAAGATAGCCAGTTCCTCTGTGGTTGAGGAAGCTCGCTTCCGCCTTTGGCCTGATCATCACTACTCTACTACCATCAAGTGAGATGAAAGCCAAGAGCTTACCCGATGTGGTTAAAAAAACATTGATATTCTGGTCACTTTTTTTTCTTAAATATGACATTTGTCACTGCAGGAATTTGAGTCCAAAACAGAACATCACACTTATCACTATTTAAACAAGAAATAATCATCCTAGGTTTCTTCGCTTTCCGAAAATGCTGAACAAAAACTTTTCATTATCATTTTGAAAAATCTTCACGCTGTTTTTGACCGTATCTAAACCCACAACATTAACGGACCGTTCCAACACCGCTCCGTAACCGAAGAATCACCCGTTAAGTGCTCACTTAAGTTGAGTCGTGTTAAATTACTGACAAGAAAAAAAAGATAAACTCCTCGATTGCAATCTAAGTGTTCTATCTCCATTTTCATTACAGCATAATGATTTTAAGTAGTCCCCCGCTTCGACATCACTTGATTTTAACCTGAGATTAAGATTCAAGATAAGATTTGAATCTTTTAAAAGGCGAACCTAGAATATGCCTCGTACCTTCCGATATTGCGCCAGTATTTTTCGTTAAACGTTTTGTGAGCTCCTGCGAGATTTAGAATAATCTGTTCGCGTGTGAGTGCTATGAATATTTGAGCAGGCGTTTAGAGCTTAATCATTGCTAGTTCAGAGTTTGATGCAGTATTATTATGCGTCCTAATTATTCCTATTCATATTTTATAAATTTCTAAATATTCTACCAGTTTGTGGTACGTAAACTATAAGTATTTCTTCAGGTTACGCTACCCAAAACAAATTCGATCACGGTACACAAAGCAAGTATATAGACGTCTTATTTTGTCGTATTAAATTTTAAGCATATCAGAATTTCCAAAGACATCAGCTCATTGACAGACCATCCAACAAAAACCAGGCAACTGAAGCCAAGTTCACAAGTGAGCAAAATCTGTAACACAAAGTGTCGCAGTTTGTAGTTCGGCTGGCGATATTAAACGGGCCGCACATTATCCGGGAGGAATATTCATGAGAAACCGACCGCATCGCAAACTGAACGCACTGGTCTCGCCCACATATGTAAAATGTACGGGTGCTTAATAGGATCTATAGTGTCTTTTATTATGTGGTTTTCTTTTCGGAAACCACTTCGTTTTGACAGGAAAGGAAAAAGGGCAGCATAGACTAAAATGTCAGTTTCTAATCCTCTTCAGTCATTCTCAGCTGTATTGCTAAACACTTAGTTGAACAGGACTGACTGACAAATGGGACGTTGAGGTTTCCGTGAGCACAAACGCGTGGAGTAACGTGAATTCTAAAGATTTTTATATTTACTTAGTATTTTGTTATCTGTGGTTTATACTCGTTGTGCTTGTCGTAAAAATGTAAACCAAAATGCTTTAGGATCATTTTATTTTCGATTAAAAAATCATTCGAATGTATGTTACGTTTACGTCACGAGCTCGTGCTAGGGCGTCAGCTGGAAAGCTTTGATTTTAATGGAAATAGGGTTTTATTCACTTCCTCGGCTCACAGTACCTCTCAGTAATACTTATAAACTAAATGAATCTACTCTGCAATACGCCAATAACCTCATAACTCCTACGCAAAAAAAACTGAAATGGACATCGTTAGACACAACGATTGTGTAGCTTTTTACGTCTCAGAAATTCTAAGAAAAAGCTTTCAGCTGTCCACTTACACCACATGAGACATCCATATTCCACACATACCCTAACTGAACTCTTAGGCTTATAATAAAGTCAATAAACCAAAGTGAAAAAGCCTAAACGAGCAGACGGGAATCAACAAAACCTTAGGCCGTCATAGGAGGCTCATAAAAATATAGGAACTGTCCCACAACCTTACGTGGACAACCAGAAAATCAAAATCAAGCGAGTGTACACTGTATGACCTTGAAACAAGGTCGTTGGGCGAATTTCTTGATGGTATAACATCTTTGGTGATATGTCTAGTGATAAATAAGAGGTCTGACTTTGAGTGATAGTGGGCACATTTACGGGCCCGAAGCGTCCCACTCAGATTCGTGTTTGCTTTGTAGAAAATGTCTTTTGCTCTAATAAATTAAGATGGCGAATTATTGTGATGTTTTTGGGTAATTAATGTTCGGTTCTGTGGCTGTCTGTTGGACAGGAATGTTGGCATTATTATTGTGGGCTCTTAATATTTGAGGTTAGTTTCGGAGAGCTGTAACTAAACTATTTTTATTATAATTTTAATAAGTCATCATTTTTATTTTTATTTTGATCAATTAGTCTATAATGTTACCACTGCTGGGTCACAAGCCTCCTCTCTTCAAGAGGGAGTGGGCTATGATCTACCACGTGGGCCCAGTGTGGGTTGACAGATGTCACATGTCTTCGAACTTTTAGTTCTAGGACTTACCGGTTTCTTCACGATGTTTTGCTTCACCGTTTTGAGAGCAATGGTGCTGAAATTTGACACAAAGTAAAGCGCCTGCCTGGGTTCGAACTCACGACCTACAACTCATAAGTCGGAGCTGTGACCTCTGGACCTGCACTGCTCTAACTTAACATGAGTACCAATCGTGTACTGATCAAAAAGTATGTGCATAAAATGCCAAAAAAGGTCAGTAAAAAATAAAAATAAACCTATTTAGTATGAATTTATGTATATTATTTGTTGCCAATCTACATAAAATAAGTCGTTTGAGCTGAACCTGAATTCAAGGAAAACAAATAAACATTAATCATAGTGCAAAGAACTGCTCTGAATTTCATGAACATGAAAATAGATTTTATGAAACATATTCCCTTTGTGACCAGCTTTGTCAAAAGTAATGTTTTGTTCATTGATTTTTTTAAATTATAAAATGCATTCCATTTGTTTCCATGAAGTTCCGTGTGTTTTAAATAGAAACAACAGACTTCCAAAAAAGGACTACCAATTGAAAAATAACTTTATTTTCGGAAGTCGGTGTTTTCGTTTTAGGCCACCGACTTCCGAAATTATACTTATTTTTTATTTAGTAGTATTTTTTTTGGAAGCCGGTTGGTTTTTTTTTTGTAAAGTTTTAATTTTTCACTTTTTAGTTGTAGTACCTACCTCACACAAATTCGAATACAATTACGTGCTATGTAAATAACAGTGACTGGAACTGATTTTAACATCAATCACGTAAACTGAGTGGGAAAAATACATAATTATTACTGAAGCTACCTCAAAAAATACCCAAGTAAAGTTAATAAAAAAAATATGGGACTATCTATGACCTACCAAACAAAAAAGAATCATTAAAATCTATTCATAATTGGCAGATTAATCGCGTAACAAACATACAAAAAAATACGGAGAAAACGAATTTTCCAAGATATGAAACCTAGCTAGACCAATTTTTCGCCCTCGTAAACCTGTATATTGCAACTTTCATTGAAATCGTTAAAGCCGTTTTCGAAAACGTGATTACAAATATACCTATTTATTCAAATATTGTTCATTTTATAGTATAGGATATCCTCTCTAATTTCTCATTTCAATTAAATCACACACAAAACGTAGCATTTTCTCATTACAAGAACAACTTAGAAATAAATACCCACTACATCATCTTAGCACTTAAATAAGGAGTCTTATAGCGTTAAAAACAGCGACATATACTCTCGCAAGTGGGGCAATGTATCCCATTTAGCTAAACGCTTACACGGGACCACTCCAAGGAAGACGGATCATGATGAATGATACTGAACACCAATTACTTGGAATTTTCTTATCTAAGATCTCGTTTTCTTGTAATAAACTGGTAAGTTTTAAAATGTAGGTTTTTGTGATTAAGTTGCTGTTAATGTGAAATGGTTTTTGATTGGAAATTGGAATGGTTTTGAAGGGTTTAAATATTTCCTTACCAAATCTTTTTTTTCTTCAAATCAAATCAAATCATTTATTTTTGCAAACATGGGTAATTGGTGCATAGATGTTTTCTTAAAAAAGTAGTCCTCCATATTCTACCGTCTCATGGGCATGCAAATAATATTGAATTCCAAAATTTATATGCATTCAGTATCAATAAATAGAATCTGTTTAAGATTCTATTTATTGATACTGAAGCGGGTCATATTCAAAATAATTGTAAGTAACGGATAGGAAACGTATATGAATATTATTTGATTGTAACAGAAAAATAACAGAAAGGAATTATTAGGGCAAGTTTATATAGCACACCTTTGTTAAATAAATAATTAACGTTGAACGAATTAAAACATCTAGAATAGTGGAATACCATCATCACTCACTACACATACATACCTATTACAGTTCACATACTAAGATTAGGGCACGACAGGCTACGAGTGCGAATCCGGGGCGGGTCGCTAGGTGGGTACATAATGAAACAACATATTGGTGATCGTATTTTATTAACAAGTATTTAGTATTTTAATGAAAAAGAGTTTCTCAGATATTAATTTAAGAAATACTAACATAAAAAAATACGTTTTTTTTGTATAGTAATAATTAAATAGTAAAGTAATTCTGATCGCGACAATAATTGTAGAAAACGTTAAATATTGTAATAACTATTCAATTAGGTTCAAATATTTTGGTTAGTTTTGAAGCATAAATGACAAGGTCAAGGCATTGCAAGGCGCAAGCGGTGAGGATACGCAGTTAAACGTGCACACACAGACAATACATGGTACAGCAATGCAATACATGGCACATTACACGCAAACTTTACTAACCTAAACAAATAAATAAATAAAAAAAACATATGTTTTGGCTAACCTGCGGTGCAGTAAGTATTAGTATTTTATTTTCATTAATTCATACATGAGACAATGTGAATAACGCCTTACTATTCATATCTGTTACGTAACAGAAAAAAGTGACAGATAAAATAACGTATATGAATTAATTGCACGTGTCTAATCTACAAATCTATTTATTTCCACACCAATTCACATGATATACGAATATTTTATATTTATAACAAATATCACAATACAAAGCCATTTCCTAGTATGAGTAATAAAACAGTACGTACTTACCGCTATTTTAAACGACTCACATTGAATATTACTTTTAAAAGTCTAATTTTCTTCAACGACGAAACGTGCTGAAAAACTCTATTGAACAAAATGGCCGAGCATTTATTCTTACGTCGTGTAGTGACCAGCTAGTGAATTAATGTTGTCAGTATACCAAATGTCTTTATTGCCATGGATATAATGTGAAAATAGAATAACAGAGAAGAATAACAGATATGTGTAAAATCAGGAGACTCATTAATAAATTAAATTTGAAGAATAATAAATATTATTTTATGTTTTGTTTAGGGAAGTGTTGAAAGTTTAAACAATATTCTCTGAATATAGTTTTTTTTTTAACTTTTGATTAATGGTTAATAGTTAAATTATTTTTTTTAGTGTCCAAGACGTGGACATTGAATACTTGTATGAAATGGAACCTACGTAATGTCTGGTTTCATTTTTTTTTTAATGAATTGTTTAGCTGTATCAAGTGTTTCATTGTTTTAAGCTCAAATAAACAATTAATCTGTTTGTTTAAGAAATTCTAGTCAGTTATATCTCATTATAAAAATAATTGGGTTGGACATTAAGACAGTAGTAAATATACAATTATTTTGAATATGACCCATGCATATAAATGTCAAATCATTAGAATTACAAAAAAATACAAAAAACAGACTAATAACAGTAGTTGCATTTTTAGAGTAATGTCAAAAACATAATATAGTATGTCAAAGTGTCAATAAGAATAAAAATTGTCAGAACAGGAATATAGATATCAATCATAATAGTACTTTATCAATCAGTGCAGAGATTTATCATTAAGGAAGTCATCAATTTTGTAATAGCTTTTCTCAATTAATATTTGGTTTAATGCCCTTTTAAATTTTATTACAGTCATATTTTTTTATCACATCAGATACTTTATTATATGCGGGAAAGTCCGAAAGGGATACCGTGGCCCCTGGCAACGTACAGGCAACGGAAGGAACACGGGTGGGTTTTAGTCAGTAAGAGTCTGACACGCCCTCCCGCTCCACCCAGAGCGGGAGAAGTTATTTGATAATTTCCCACCCAAAAAAATAAAATAAAATACTTTATTATAAATACCTACGCGGGGCAAAACCAAAAAATATTTTCTGCATAAGTGCGGTTTTACATTTCACTTGACATAGTTTGTTTACGTATTGAGTTCGTATCGGATTTTTTCGAACTGCTGACCGTTTTTCAAATAATTCTGGATTGTTTTTTTTTACAAATAGAGCTGTTTCAAAAATGTATAAAGAAGGAAAAGATAAAATTTTAAAAGACTGAAAATAGGAAAGACGCTATCTGTTGTTTTAAGTTTTCTTGTTTCGTCTGGAAGGATAAATGGCAGGCGTTGTGGTTCAATGCCTCATTAGATATCTCATATTTCAATACTCTAAAACAAAGATAGCTGACGTGGCTCAAAAGGCTGTCCCACTTAAATGGGTCTGGGCAGGACATGCCTGCCGCATGCCGGACAAACAGTGAACCCAAATAACACAGAACTGATGCCCTGACAGTGAGGCGGGTAGTGACAGACCACGTAGGAGATGGCGGGACTAGTGGATGCCCAGGTGTAGGACAGAGTAGGCTAGTAATTAAAAAAAATACCCCAGTGATCACGAATATGTTCAATCTTTGTTATAAATAAAATAGCGGGCTCACTTCGGAAGAAAGTAAATGCAAGGTGGATTCGTAGGCGATACCGTGGCCCTGGCAACGTACAGGCAACGGAAGGAACACGGGTGGGTTTTAGTCAGTAAGAGTCTGACACGCCCTCCCGCTCCACCCAGAGCGGGAGAAGTTATTTGATAATTTCCCAAAAAAAAAAAAAAAAAAGGTGGATTCGTAGGCTGATTAATTATATTATGATAAAAACTTGTATCCAATATATTCTCATAGTGTAATAAGCAAAAGCATGCCGTAAAATAAGCACATAAAATACAGCAACTTTCTTCAAAATATTGCCGTTTTTGCATTTTAAGAAAGTAATAATATTTCTGGAAAATAAAAGTCAGGAGAGGTTTCTCCCTAGAGCCTACTAACTCTAGTTTCCAATCTAGCCCTTTAACCGTTGTATCGCAGTTACTTGCGATCTTCTTGAAGTTAACAAGTGAAGTTCAGCAGGTGATACCCGGGGAACACTTAGTAGAAGAGCTATCAATCTTAAACTCGGCCACTGTGGGTTGTTTAGCCGGGTTGGGGACAAAATATTTTATTTATTTGAGGAGTGATTTTGGGTGATGGAAAATGAAGATCAACTATTTTATTTATATACAGCGTCAAATTAAATTAAATTATCGATAACTAACTACGATAAAACGAAAAAAAAAAAATTGCATAATATCTTAACAAAATCACCAGAAAAGTCCGCGATAGCATAAGTCTATTTTCTAAGGATAACCCACAGTAACCGTTAACGTAAAACGTTTTATCTTTCAGAATATCATTAAAAAAAATAAAGTTATTTCCGAAGCTATTTTGACCAGTATATTATTAATTCTTATCTGATTAAATGTGTTATTAAAATTTACCATTTAATTAAAATTAAAATATGCCTGGACATTACATCATTTGAATGAAAACTATAAAACATATCGCAGATTTAAAATTACACGCAGCAAAATAATTATTGTTTATAATTTTACTAATTTTACTTTATTTATTGTTGACATAATCTACTCATTACAATGTTTTTTTTTATGAGTTGTATTGCAATATGTGGTTAGCTAGCGACCTCGATAATTTTTTAATTTACCTCAGTGGTCCTAGTTTATCAATTATAACTTCTAGTTACAGCTATATGTAAGCGGGCACGCCCTTTATGCCTGGAGGCTTTTATTTAGATATTGTTTTCGTTAAGTTATTTTTATTTCTGCTTGAGAATAGTTCTCGATGTTTTTGGTTGGTATATTGGCGTGTGCTAGCTGTCATATGGCTATTAATTTTATAATTTAAATTATGTTTTGTGTTGCGTAATGTAAATATCATTTTGCATACTATTATATAGAATCTTTTTTACTGAACAGACAGCTGTGCTGCTGGGGAGTTTGTTGCGCCACTTCTTCTTCCCAGCTAAAGCACTAGGAAGTGGTGAAGGGTGGGCGTTTTGGGGGACTGTCTTATGTAATTTTGACGTTCGAAAAGTGCTGATTCTCAGCCTAGTTTGAATAAATGACTTTTGAATTTTGAATTTTGAATTTTATGGCTGACGGCGCGCGGCGTGGCGCCTTGACTGACAGGGGTCAATGACCTTTCTTCGGCTATTAAGGAACTGCGATTATAGAAATTAATTTTTGAATTGAATTAATAAAAGTATTTGGACGTCCAAACTCCACAAATGGAGAAGGACTCAACATTTTTTACCAGTAGTCACTGACCCTGGAAAAAAAGACATTAAATATTTTTTGTTTTTGTTTTACCATCATGCCTGCGGGATTTCGCTAATTAATTAATATGATCCTATAGAATAAGAAACTAACTAAACTTAATACTGAATAAGAACATAGGAAGGATGATTAAAATGAAGTGTGATATTCGAAGTCTTTGCTGTTTATGTTATTATAACTATCAGGGATTGATACACGGTTTACCGCACGTCTTTAATAATACTTGAACTATGAAGTCTGGTCTTGCTGCTATGAAGTAATGGTGCTGTCAATGTCAAATTGTTACCATCAGCGAGGGGTTGATTTGAATGCACGCAATTCATGTTTTTTATAATTTAAACATACATTTAAATAAGCAAAATGACAACACAGTAAAGCGACAGTTAACTACATACATATCCGCAATCTTATTAACGCACCAATCGTTTGTGAAATAACAGAAATTTTATTTTATCTAGGTCACGCATCGGTCAGGGCAACAACATGAGGTGAATGCAAATTTTCTCTGTACCCCGTGTTATTATACCTTTCTATTTTTATTGAAGAGAAACAATATATTTTTTATTTGGTCCAGGTCAAGCGTCTGTAAGACCACAGTGCATCGACATGAGGTGGATGCTAACTCTCTCTTCGCACCGTGTTATTGCACCTAGCATGTTTGTACTTTAGAGTAATAACAATTATATAGCTCCTTTGTCGAGAAGTTTTAATTGAAATAGTCGATTACGTCATATAGGAGACGGATCAAACTGGTACGTAGTTTACTTTGTGAAAGGATTAATTTTGATCTTGTGTGAACCTTGTTCTGAGGTAGGATTTAGAAGATTGGGTCTGTATTTGATGTCTTTTGAGACGTCTTGAGAGCAGTGGTGGCCCAGTGGTAACGATTTTGAGTTCGATCGTGAGTTCGAACCCAGACAGGCGCTTTACTTTGTGTAAATATTTTCATTTACACTGCTCTCAAAACGGCGAAGGAAAACATCGTGAGGAAACCGGCATGTCTTAGAAACAAAAATTCGACACAAGACATGTGACATCTACCAAACCCCACTGGGCTCGCGTAGTAGATTGCAACCCACTCCCTCGAAGAGAAGAGGCCTATGTTCCAGCCGTGAGAACATTATAGGCTTATTATGCTTATGCTTGATGTCTTTACTGAACTACTTTCTCATTGCTGCTAAATTAAGCCTCTTCGGGAACTGAAAAAAGTGGGCCTAAGTTTATTGCATGATACTTTTTGCCTACTTGATGGTAGTGCCCTCAATGAAGTTATACCAAGGAAAAAGCATTTATATTTCTTCCAAGCTAGAATATACGACCATCAATGCGATTTTTTTTGAAAAAAAATTGTCAGTAACATGCCAGAAATAACTATCTATTAAGCTTGTCAAAAGCACAAGCTTTCTTCTGCTCAAGCGCTTCTATCCTGCAATAAACAAAAACAATCAATTCATCAAAAAAAAAAAAAATGACATTTACGTCAAAAACAAAAGTACATTTTAAACCCACCTTAGAGCCATATTCAATCGGAAATACAACCCATTTAGTTCACATCAGTACAATAAACGCAATAAAATAAAGAAAATGTCCTAACAACTAACCACTGTGTGTTTTTGACATAAAAGGGAAAGGGGACAGGAGGGAGGAGATCGTAAAGTTGTCAGTTCCAGAACGCAGTAAATATTGACCCACTGGGCTGCGATATGAGAACAACCGTTATAGTTTTGTGAATAACATAAATGTGGGGTTTATTGGGTTGGTATAGAATATAGGTGTAAAAAATGTATATCTATAAAAAAGGTTAGTTGCTATATAATTTAATAAGTTGATAGAACGTTTGAGATTTTTTAACGCTCCCAAAAGTTAGTTTTATAGATGAAAATCAATATTTCGATTTGAATGGAATGGTCAACTAGCTTCATCTTTCTGTCTGACCAACTCCTTGACAAATGCATGTAAATGGTTTAGGTAATTGAAATAAGTGCTCAAGTTTGAGTTTTGAAATTTTGCTGGTAGGGTTAGAGATCAACCGTGGCCCCTGGCAACGTACAGGCAACGGAAGGAACACGTGTGAGTTTTAGTCAGTAAGAGTCTGACACGCCCTCCCAGAGACCACCAAAAAAAAAAGAGGGTTACACATCAAGATTTTTTTTTTTTACCTACTAGAATATCTGCGAAATTTCGCAGTTTTCAGTTTTATTTTATTCATCATTCTTTATGGCACCTCTTGAGGTTATGAGCTAGGTATCCGATTATAAAAAAATATAGGCCTAGGTCTTATGGGGGAAGTGTGAAAATTGATCCATTTTGGTTCTAGTGCAAGTGTAGCTGTGTACCTACTGTAGTGGTTCTAACGTTGAAGGCCGACCACCACGATATAATACACTATTTCGTATTTAGAAGAATATAGAGCTAGCTTGGAGAGCTGACAGCACCGTCTGACGTAAATAAGTAATTAATAAAAAAGCTATTATAAAGTACGCCTATTATTGTCCATCCCTAATTTAAATAAAAACACACGTTTCCAAATTTTAATGAACGAATATGAACTATCCAAATAAAACTTTCTTATAATATGGAACCGAATGCAAATTTTTGCCTCCACGAGAAAATCTAATAACAGAATTATTGTTTAACCAGAACCCTGTCCTAAACATGCTCCAACATAGACGGTTTACTTAGGTATTTCGAAATAACATAACTTACCTCCGCTGAGTTACCATGAGTTCACGTAGTGGCATCATTCAAAATGTGCCTACATTCTAATGTTAAATGTTTTCTTAATAAAGCCAGTACAAAGATGTAAGGTTAAGGGAAGCCTTTGACGTTTATTTATATACAAGTGCGTTAATTTTCTGGCTATGTATTTCAGTTTTAATGTTGAATTAACATCTGCTTAAAATCACTTGTGCTTACAGCATCTCACAGTAGGTACAGATAAACAAAAATAAATAATTTTAAAAGCATACAAAAAGTACTGACAGGTTTTTCCTGTCAATACTTCAACGCAGCCGTTTGCATTCAACTGCTTGTTATACGCCTTTTAAAACTGCGCTGCAAAAATTACCCGCTAAAAATCTGGAGTTACCGACATAGCTTGTAGAATTCTACGCTGAAGTGGCTGGCCATGGCCATGTCAGTTTAAGGACCGATGACCGTTAGAGCAGACGGGTCCTTGAGTGGAGAATGCGTATTGCCATGCGTAGCGTGTGATATCCCCAGCCAGATGAAAGGGACCCCAAAAAAACAATGGGACAGACCGAACGCGCTAGGTGAAGTACCGTGTGTTGTATTCCCGTATAGCTGTGTGTGGCTCAGTAATTGCAAAAACTAGTACTTCAGGCAATAGCACGCCGTAGTAGAACGACAATAACTATTAGAAAAAAAGAGCGAGCCTTAGAATAGTCGCATATTATGATGTGTAACATCTGACATCTCACCTTAGTAATAAGCAACATTAAAGGGGTGGGGCCTCGTCAAGGTCGTTTCTGACGGCCAACTCTAGCACCGCGCGCGCTCATTGGACAAATTAAATAGCGCGCGCTTCCCCGGCTTCCTGTGACACACCTCCGTCCCGGTTCACAAAATCACTCCCACAGATTTGATTATTTAGATTTTGATTGCAGGAAAGCGAGAGAAAAGATGTTATACATCAAAAACAGAGCTTTATAACGAAAACACTGTCTCCCCAACGCATCGAAGATGCTATCAACTTAGGGAAACGAAGTTGAAAAGAGTTGATATCAATCGATCACCATTTCATCGACAAGGCGTAATGATTGTGGATATATTAATAACAGGGATGAGGACTGAACATATTTTTGTCTGTCAGGTGTGATAATAAAAAATATTGGACGCGTATTTTTTATTTTACGTATTCAGGTTTTAGGTTACGGCGATATTGAGTTAGAATGTGGTATGACGTCACTTGTATGTAGATTTTATACTTATGACGTAGCAACCTCCACTCCCCAACTTAAATGCGTTTTATTCAAATCATTTTTATTAATATGATAAAGAAAAAATACGTGTCTCATATTTTTTTATGATCTGACTAACGGACTAAATAGTATTTTTTTTTTATTCAGGCGTCATCCCTATTACGAAGACCTATAATTACGAAACGTGTGCTAAGTCTATAAGGTGCCTGTATATATCCAGTACTGGGTGCACAAATGTGATGACCTACATAGTACTAGTACACACAACTCCCAGTAAGGCTAGACAGCTAGGCTTTACAACTAGATTTACAATTTAGATTTAGTGTCAGAGCGTCCGTAACAGATAATCAGACTACAACGTACTTGTAGGTATTACAAAATTAGTATAGGGTTAAATATTTTCAATGTAGACTGATTACAAAATAATGTTGAGTTTATTATGTATAGGTACATTATTTTTTTACCAACAATTTCTGGAAATTGCTTGTCTTTTTAGTGTCTAACAACCTGCTCTGGGCCCGCATGGGGGTACGGCCCGCTACAACAGAGAGCTGGCCGGTTTTCCAGCAGTGGGATAGGCTGATTATGCTTATGCTTGTTTGTATTTGTTGTCTATCAGTTTCAATGTTAGTCTAATCTCTCCCTTTTCCCCCCATGGGAAAAGGGTGTGTTGGTAAAACAACTATTTACAAGAAAAAAGTAACCGCCTTCCAAAAAAAAACACTACAAACTGAAATATAACTTTAAAAATTTCGGAAGTCGGTGTCTTTGGTTTTGAATTTTCGTGTTTTTGCCACCGACTTCTGAAATTAAATTTATTTTACACTTTGTAGTGTTTTATTGGAAGGCGGTCGTTTTTTTTTTTTGTAAAAAAAAGTATTCTTCACTTTTTAGTTGTGGTACCTACTCACACAAATTCAAAACTAACTACTGTGTAATGTACATGTAACTTATATGTAAATAACAGTGACAGGAACTTATTATAACATCATCCACATAGACTAAGTGGGAAAAATAGGCATTATTGAAGCTAACTCAAAAACTACCAGCAAAAAATCTGCCTAAGCTTTTCCCAACTATGTTGGGGTCGGCCGTTCTAACCGGATGCAGCTGAATACCGCATTTTACATGGAGCGACTGCCTATCTGACCTCCACAACCCAGGAACTGGATAATACGATACCCCTTGGTAAGACTGGATGTCAGACTTTCGGGCTTCTGACGACCCGTAACGACTGTCGAAGATCCACGAATAACAGCCGGGACCAACGGCTTAACGTGCTTTCCGAGGCACGGAGGAGTCTCGGTATGTTAAGATGGTCACCCATCCACAGACTAACCCTGGTAAGCGTAACTTAACGTGATGGATCGAATCGTGCGGCTGTTATTACTTAGCCACGAGCTACCCAAACAAAGTAAAAAAAAAAAAATGGGACCACCACAACAATTTTCAATATCGACGAAAAAAAAAACATAAAGACGAACATAGAACCTCCTCCTTTTTGGGAGTCGGTAAAAATTACAGGACGCTTTGTGCTATGATCTAAGGATCACAAAGCGTCCTTTAAAATTGTAATAGGCGTATATGAAATACAAGGCATATGTAAGCATATGCCTTGTATTTCATATACGCCTATTACAATTTCGTTGGAAAAAATCTGTGTAGTTATGTCGTCATTGTTAATTTTGTGTAGTTCAGCAGTCCAATCGAGAAAAAAAGTTCAAATTCAAATCGTAATCGCTCTCTCAGCGTCAATCAATGTAAAAAACTTGTCAAAAATTTCGGTAAAAAAAGGTTTTTTTTACAGATTGAAACTGAAATTAGAATACAAACATTCTTAAAAATACACGAATCGCCATTCTATTCTGACGTGTGTCAAATAAATTGGTAGGTATGGAAAATAAATGTATCAAAATACTCACTGTTTTCTCGCTTACATGAATATTTCGTGACACAACCCGATAGTAGTAACCAACATTATTTGATATGAAGTTAAATCGTGTTTACCTTATACTTGTGTAAGATAAAACAATATCTGGCAGTCGGTAATCTTGTAGGAAAGTTATATGTGCATACATACATCTTGTTTACTTTCCTCTCACTGAAGAAATCCGTGTATTATTACAATTTTCTGCTACTTTGTAACAGTTTCAATTGTTTGAGTAATTGAGAAAGTACTTTTTCGTTGGAAAATTGTTTGCAGTTTTGCAATGTATTTTCATCTTATATGCTAGATTAGTAAGCAGGTCGTCGATAAGCTGTGATTACCCTATTATACCAAGCGGTTACGAAGTGATTGCAACCTTTGAGAAAAAACCGGCCAAGTGTGTTTGACCACGCACAATGAAGGGTTTCGTAGTTGCGATGAATTTATCTCAAGAACTAACTTAACATAGTATTTGCGAAACATGTTCTCCCGTACATGGCAACTGCAAATGAAAGATTGTACGCAAAATATAGAGTGATTTACCATGTTATTTTAAAACCAATATTCATATAGGGTTTCCTGTAATATATGGCCAAAGAAACAAACTCTGTATTTTTTTCAAAATTTTAATCTCAGTAGCTTAGGAGATACGGGGAGAATGGTAATTTTTATCTATTTTCTCAAATATCTTTAAAAGTATTTATTTCAAAATTATAATAAAATTATATTTGAGATCCTCACATTAAGCCCTTTTATTTGATATGTCGCACAGTACAGTTAGCAAAACTTTTTTCTTATTTTTCATTTTGCCCCCAAATAGTGACCCCCATATACAAAATTCATTTATTTACGTTACACTGCCGTGTTTGGGTCACAGAAATTCATATGTGTACCTAATTTCAACCTAATTGGTTTAGTAGATTCGGAGCAAATTGGCTGTGACAGACGGACAGCCAGACACACGAGTGATCCTATAAGGGTTCCGTTTTTACCTTTACGGAACCCTAAAAATCTAATTAGCCCGTAATCATTTCACCAGTAGACCTTAAAAACATCTATCTGTCTATCTATTTAGTCTGTAATGTTCCACTGCTGGGCAAACGTGTGGAAATAGGACAGGGAGGCCCCTTTCCCTTCTCCACACACATCTGTTTGACTGAAATAAGATACTTGAGGGATGAGGGATCGAAATACCTTCAATGAGTGGCGATACTTAAATGTACGTCCATCGTGCCTTGGGCAATAGTCTCGGTAATAGTTTCACTACACTATGAGCTATTCCCGTACAGTTCGTGTCGATACTAGAATTGAGTTATTTTTTAAAAATATTTTTTTATTTTTTATTAAACTATAACCGAATTACGACAAAAATGACATTTAAAAAGGTATAAACAAGACATCACAGACAGAGTCAAATTATACATAAATCGAACAGATTACGTGTGACTCTGGATTTTTAATTTTTCTGTCTGTTTTTGTTGTCGTAGTTGGGTTTTAGATTTATAAAAAAATATAATTATTTAAATTATTTTGGAGTTACAATATATATGTTTTTGAAGTGTGCTAATTAAGCCCTTTCATTTGATACCCAACAAGGAAAGTTTTTTTTTTGGTTCATGACTTTATTACCTCTAGAGGGCGCCATATTAAAAAAAACAAAAGGCATGGGTTAAATGGAAGAAATACGGCAACATTGCAGACTACGAAAAATTTTCGCAGCATAGAGCCTTTTTTAAGGAAAATTGTAATAAATGCTTCTCTAAGTACATTCAGTCGATTGAGGATAGTATACATAAAAACATCAAAGATTTCTGGACATACATTTCCAACCGCAAAGACAAACCCGGTATACCGGCAAAAGTTCAATATAAAAACAATGCATCCAACGACCCTCAATCGATTTGCAATATGTTCTCTGAATTCTTTTCTTCCGTATATGAACCTGCCTCACCTACTCTCCCTCAATGGGAGTTACCCTCTGAAACAGTGTCTAACGACATTGTTGTTTCTAACATACACTTTAAGGACGAATCGGTTTTGGCTGAACTGAAATCCCTTGATCCATCTAAGGGACCAGGTCCTGATGGGCTGTCTGCATTTTTTCTTAAAAGTACTGCTGCCTTTATCTGTAGACCCCTAGCTATAATCTACAACAATTAATGTATCACAGAAGGTGTTATGCCAACGGTGTGGAAGCAAGCTAATATCACACCTGTACACAAGAATGGATCAAAGCGTAGTGTTGAGCAGTACCGACCTATTTCTATTTTATCTACCTTGTCGAAGCTTTTTGAAAGACTAGTACATAACGAAGTGTACCCTGTCCTACATAACACTATTATACAGCAACAGCACGGTTTTGTGAAAAAGCGATCCACGACAACTAATTTATTAGTATTTTCAAGTGACCTATTTGATAACATCGACAATCGTATGCAGGTTGATGCAGTGTACACGGACTTTCGAAAAGTTTTTGACAAGGTGGATCATGAATTGTTGCTGAACCGAATAGCTTTCAATGGTATTCGTGGTAACTTGTTGCGATGGTTCATTTCGTATATCACTAACCGTTGTCAACGGGTTGTTATTAATGGATGCCACTCTCACGCTACTCGGGTTACATCTGGTGTCCCACAGGGCTCTATTCTCGGTCCTCTTCTATTCATTATGTTTATAAATAATATCGGTGCCTGTTTTCATAATTCAAAATTTTTATTATATGCTGATGACCTCAAAGTATACAGACCTATTCATAGCATTCAGGATTGCTATCTTCTACAAGAAGATTTGGATCGACTGACGGACTATTGTTACAGTAGTAAACTCCATCTGAGCATTCCCAAGTGCAACTACCTAAATTTTACCAAAAATAAAATCATCATAAAGTTTTCATACTCGTTGTGTAATATTTTATTGAATAAAGTAAACTCGGTTCGTGATCTTGGCATATTGCTTGACTCAAAATTCTGCTTGGACTTGCATATTGAACAAATTGTTAATAAAGCATATAAGATGTATGGATTTATAATGAGATCCACTCATGACTTTAAGCGGACCTCTTCGTATCTCTGCCTATATAAAACCTTAGTCCGTTCCCAGCTCGAATATGCCGTGTCCATCTGGAACCCGTACTATGGCAAGTATATTGACATGATAGAAAACGTCTAACGAAGATTTCTTCATGCAGTGCACTACAGGTGTCACAACACCTATCTGCAGTATAACCAATTGCTCAGTAAATACAAGCTTTTGACGCTCAGCTCTAGACGTAAACAATTGGAAGCAATGACATTGTATAACATTGTTAATGGCAATTTTGATTGTATAGATTTAAATAATGTATTGTGCTATGCAGTCCCCAGAACTGTCCATAGACGGCAGGTTCGTGTAGGAAAACTCTTTGCAGTAGGTACCTGCCGATCTAACACTGGTCTACGTTCACCAGTTCGGCGAATGGCAGCAACCTACAATGAAGCATTCGAACATATAGACATATTTACATGTTCTTTGAAAAGGTTTCGTAGCCTTTTGTATGAGACACTTGAACTCTCAGATTAATTGTTTCGTTGTTGTTTTTAAATACTTTTCTACTTTTTCTGTTTTTGTAATTATTAGTGTAACTGTCATGCATGAACAGTTCACCTAGTGACTTTAAGGTTTTATTTATTATTGGTAATCTGTGAACAGCGCTGTGGGCTACATTATTACTTAAGTTATTTCTGTTTTTCTGTTGTAATATTGCATAATGTAGCTGTTTGTTGTTCCTATTAAATAAAATAAAAAATATTCAATTTAATGTGACGTCACATAGTTTATAACCAGTGGACAATCATACCGACGGCGAAGTGCCAACAACACCTAAGTGACAAAGTAAAACATTTTCATTTAGATTTCACAAAAACTTGCGAATAACGCCTTTAAATTCAAAACGATAAAAAAGTGAATTTCTCGAAAAAATTCAGTTACGAGTTATTGGCACTTCGCCGTCGATACCTCATTTATCAAATTATGATGAGTAGTTTAGAAGTTTTGAGGTAACAGATGAACATACATACAAACACACATACCGGTCAAAATCATAACCCTCCTTTTTGCTTCGCCGTAGTCGGATCAAAAGATACCTGTTATTTATCTGCTGATTATACAACGCAAAAAAAAACAATTTAAAAACAATTTTTAATTCTACTTCTTGTCTAACATTCTAAACTTGTAATCAACTTTGTATCCATTTCTCATAGCGTTAAGGTTCAGATTTCTTGTAATCTCCTTTATTTTATCAAAGACTTCTTGTATGGTGAGGTTTCCAAGAGTTTTGGTCTTATCCCTCCGCAACTTTAGAGGCAACTGGTCTTTCTGTAGGAGTGCCTTTTTAATGTAGTCTGGTATTGCTGTAAGTAGAAAGTACGATTTCAGCTAAGGTACTTAATATTGTTTGATGTCACGATAATTATATATTGATAATAAATAAAATACTGCATGTTTAATAAAAAAGGCCATTGTCAAGGTCCAGCTGAAACAAAAAAAATATGCTCAGAACTCATGGTTTCATGACTTTCCGGCGCATTGAAAATGACTAAGAACTTTTAACTGAACAGACAGCTGTGCTGCTGGGGATTCGAGATTCGATTCCCGCACGGAAAAAATATTTGTATGACCTACAAGTAGTTGTTCCAGATCTGGCTGTTTGTGTATGTGAGTTTAAATGTTTGTAAACGCATTCACGACACAGGAGAAATTCCTAGTGTGGGGCAACGTTTTAAAAAAAGAAAAAAAAAAAGAACTTTGATGGTCGAAAAGTGCTGATTCTCGGCCTAGTTTGAATAAATTACTTTTGAATTTTGATTTCTGACTTTATTTCATAAAGACACTTAAAAATCAGAGGAGTTAAAAAATAGTGTCTCCGAAAGGGGTAAACATCTAGCCTTAATTATAATCCTATCGAGACCAGAATGGTATCATTTTAAAGCCCTTTAAATTTTCCGGGATATTTTATTTTATATCTGTTTGTTTTTGAGAAATTTAATATTCTTTGAAAAAAGTCCCAAAAGAAACGGACAAAAACGGGCGCATTTAAAAAAAAAAAATAAAAATATAAAAAAAAAATACACAAAGTTTTTAGTATTGTAGCCCT
Source organism: Xanthia icteritia (assembly GCA_949128155.2). Taxonomy (NCBI): domain Eukaryota; kingdom Metazoa; phylum Arthropoda; class Insecta; order Lepidoptera; family Noctuidae; genus Xanthia; species Xanthia icteritia. The sequence continues at coordinate 3,088,011 of OX421942.2, read as the reverse complement.
TTCAGTAACGCAACTTTTGATACCATTTTCATTTCTCTATCTTAATAATTGAGGACACTAGCCCCCGGTCGCACTTTTCATGTCAACGGGTACCTCACGCTACTGAAGCGATCGAAAAAGCATTGAACCATATTGCTAAAAACTTTAAACTGAGATAATAAAGTTTTCACAAGGGCCGAAAAATGTGTAAAAGCAAGGCCTCACACAGGAACAATACAGGCCTAGAACAAAATAAACAAATGAGATGGCTTAATTGAGAACCTCCTTCGTTTTGAAATCGGTTACAAACAAAGGATAAAAAGTCAATACCTCCATAAACAGAGTCATAGTGTTCTAGCACGACGATTGTGGCTGCTATCAAACAGAGTCGGACCAGCATCGCGCGACCGAACACGCCACTAAACTGAGATGAAGTCACACTACACACTTCTTTTAATCTTTTTTTTTTATGTGTATTGATGACTTCAACTTAGTGTTTAGGATTTTAGACTACTATTAATATCAGATTGCCTTACATTGTTTCTCATATTGGCACGATTTTTTTCTGTATTGTGAATGCAATGGCCCGTTTAAACCGTTAAGAACACAAGCGATGATAATAATTCAAAGTATAGTTCTGTTAACTATACTTTCCGTTGGTAGCTACTGCTGATCATGAGGTCCTGGGTTCGATTCCTGGGTTGGTCTAAGTGTTATTGGGTTTTACAATCTGGAATTTCTCAGTAGCAGCCCAGAGTCTGGTTTTGTGTCCGGTTGATGGCAATAGGTTCGCCCCCTATAACAGCCAACTTCAGCACAACTGGCGATATATGGGTGTACTGTAGCTACACCTCTGCCTAACCCTTCGGGGCATACAGGCGTGATATTATGTTATGTACTGGAGAGATTTAACTAGCGGTGTTATTACAAGTATTGTTTATTATCTCAGTTAAGGTTGTAGGTAATTATTTTAGACTAAGTCTTATGTATATAGGTCGGTTTTATTACTTTCAAATATCTGCCAAGATTAAATCCTAAACAGGTAACAAAAGCTGACGGAAGATGAAAGTGAGTGTCTGGGGCTCTGTTTCATCCGATAATGGTGCCCATTTTTTCTCTATTATCAGACTGTACAAACAGCCTAGGTACTTGTTAGAACGCGCTATTCTCTGGAACTACCAGTAGGATTTGAAATATTCTTTTTGCATTTATTAGGCAAATTTTTGAGTAAGGTTATATGATACGATGAGCCTTAACGGCGGGTAAAACCGCGGGGCACAGCTATATTTAATAAATGCAAAAGTAACTCTGTTTGTTATCTTTTCACGCCTTACAACGGGTGATCGGATTTGAATGAAACGCTCACGAATAGACCGTGACCTAAGTTAGGACAATATTACACTTTTTATCCGGTAGTAAATTCCCGTGAGATATGTTCCGAAGGGCAAAAGCTAGTGCTTAAAGGCTCCCACAGACAAGGGCGACATAACCACGACGGTGCGACGCGATTCTGGTACACCAATTTCCATTAAGTTTTCATAGAAATTGTTTTTCTAGAGTCGCGTCACGCCTGTCTGTGACCCGATATCTGAAATTGGCTTAATCAAACCAACAAAAATATTTCTAAAAGGCCAAAAACCAATTAAAATCTCAGGTAAAGTTAAAACCGTGTAATTCCCAGTACACTCTCAACCTAAGCGGTATGTTTGTGATCCGCTTCTTTTGTTTTCAAAACGTACATTGTTTTGGAAACTAGCGTGTAGTGGTGGACATGTGCGTGAATTCCGGGAACGGGATTAAATCTCCGGGATAACTTTGTTGCGGGAATTGAAACTGCAAACTATTTTTGTTTGTTAGTATTAACAGCGACACCCATTTTAGGAAAAAGTTGGGTGTACTACTGTGTATGTTAAAGAAGCCTTTTATTATTCTTATACAGGACCAAGTTCCCTAATATATATATCCATATAAAACATCTATATTCTAAATGTTTGTGAAAATTATAATTAAACATTTTTAACAAAAGGTAACAAGTTTTAGAAGAAAACTTCAAATAACACAGTTTGTTTTTCATAAAATGTGAAAATACCAGTGTTTTAAATATGGGCTTAATAAGAACAACAAAAAATGTTTAAGATTTCAAAACCTTCTTTTAAGTTGTAGTTAAACAATCTGGCAGACAATTTTATACTAATGGTTTCATTTTTCATTTATCTGGTGGTTGATAGGACACAGGCACATATCAGGAAGAGGTGAAAGAGGCGCTTAGAAACACTCATAACGAACCTACGTAATAGACATAAAAAGCTGATAAAATCGGTAAATCCCGGTTTTAGTACAAGACGAAAGGCATCACTATTGGTAGCGCTAACTTCTTCGCCCACGCGGTTTGTTTTCAGCGTTTGACTGTGTTTGCGTAATCCGATCTTTACTTCAAAATTTCTGTGTACCTACGCAAGTACACGAATGCTTTTGTGCTTCTATTTCTTGAATTATATTTCTAACTTAATCTCAGATACGGAATTTTAGTTGAAAATGATCCACGTTTTGTTGTGTTCCACGTCCTTACAGGCAACCTTGTACAAATAATGACGTAACTATAAACTTTTAATACAACACATATATTTTATAAATCCTACTAGTTCTCTTATATATATATATATATATATATATATATATATATATATATACTTAGAATACTTATTATCCCGGTAGTAAGTTTCTGTGGGATAATAAAATTCCGACCTCCACGTGGGTGAAGCCGCGGGTGAAAGCTAGTAATCGTAACTATAGTATTATTAATATTATAAATGCGAAAGCATTGCGTTGGAAGGCCTCCCACAAGATGGACCGATGATCTTGCAAAGGCCGCAGGAATCCGCTGGATGCAGGAGGCACAGAATCGGTCGCAGAGGCGGTGCTTGGGGGAGGCCTATATCCAGCAGTGGACGTCTTTCGGCTGAAATTATGATGATGATGTTGAGTTATGATATAATACGATAAAGTTACGAAAAAACAAACAAACTCACTTGCATGAGTTTGTTTGCTTGTTTGTTACTCTTTCACGCTACAGATTGTGCGACAGTGACAAGAATAACGCTTACCCAAAGTACGTAAGTAACGTTTATAGATAGATAGATAAATCGTTTATTTAGTGCACACAAAAAACAGCACAACATACAAAAACACGATTAAGTAATGACTAATTAGCTGCAAGGTGCCAATATACAAATAAATAGAAAAGGAAGAATACAAGACATTGTGATAACACTATTGGCTATGACACACTTTATAGATCTCGGCCGAGTTCGATCCTATTAATAATACCCTGGCATTGATTATAAAATCACCTCTGTTACAGACAAACATACATACATAAACTCACAAGTTTTTCTCAAAAGGATTGGTAGAAACTGCAGAACGCCATCTGCTACAATCCTTACATACTCCTTTTGCTTCGTTTCCGTGCATCGCCTTTGTTGTGGCTTTGAAAAAACTCGTGTAAACTAAAGTAAACCAAAAATAGTGTCGGTAAAATAGATATCATATCATAAACTCCACCATCATAATATGACGTCACTTTACAAGCAACAACAAATAAACTTCTGAACACTGAACTGAGTTTTCCTTTTAGCTCATAATGCAGGAAATAATTCTCATGTTTTCTGAGTAACTAATACTTTATCGATTAAAGGGATTTACTGTCGGTAACTGCAGTAAACTAGCTGTTGGAGTTATAAGAAAGTTTGCACACATCAAAGAGGCGATATACTGGCCAAGTTTGTGCAGTGCAGATGGTTTTAGCGATAATGGCCGACTACCTATTCAAACACAATTCTAGTTTAATTAAATCGGCGGTAAGTTTCACGCTGTCTCTGTAACAGTTAATATAAATGAACAGTCCCAAAAGTGTATAATTATATTTATTTCTTAAAAACTAACTTATATTTACAGTTATAGATGTATGAGGATAGGGTGTAAAGTTCACTCATCCTCTAGAAAACGGAGGATCCACCGGGTGTCGTGTCTGGTGGGCAACTGCCCGACGATTCATGTCGGGACGTTGTATATTTATAGGTACTCGTCGCGCGGTAAACTCAGCTTGCGCGATGCAAGATTTTGCGTGAGGTTAGGTCACGCAAAATCCTGCATCGTGCAAGCAGAGTTGTGACGCGTAGTTCGCATGTGGCGCTGTAGAACCCGCCAAACATTTTGCACCACAATGAAAATTTTGACCATACGTGGAACTTTGTCTTAATATGATGATGTATAAGCCCATGGCCATAATGACGCATTCACTTCGTAATACATAAGTGATAAAGACAACTTTAACAAAAATTCAACGCCAAAAGTGATTTAAATTTTCGTAAGGTGGTTATACCAACCTACATTATAATACCCACACAAAAACATAGAACAAACACAAACGAGTGTTCTCCTTTCCTTTGCAAGAGAGAATAATAACGAACGTAGTGCATTGACACCGTTAGACGTCACGACGAACCATTGTTATTGGTACAGAAGCCATGACAGTTTACAAACTTCGCAGAACGTCATTATGGTAGATATGTGTGAACGTAGAATGTAAAGGTATGACGTTAAGGAAAAAGTCCAACATTTCTGATTGAATAAGAATATCCCTTTTTGTTTGTTGGGAAATAATGGTTCAGCATAGAATCGTTTTTCATTAATTAGAAGCTAGTTTTAGTATAAGTATAAGAGGACAAACAATTTATTCTTGAAATAAACTACACAAATAATTATTATAAATGCGAAAGTAAGTCTGTCTGTCTGTCGGATTTCAATGATACACAGGTAGACCATGATCTGGACATAGAATACTTTTTATCCACGTAGTTCATTCCAGTGGGCTAATTTCCGACCTCCAAGCGGGTGAACCCACGGGGAAAAGCTAGTCATTCAAAGAATGAGGAGCTAGTTTAAGGTAAAATTTCATTCAGGATTTTGTAAATACCAGTTAAGCAATCATCAGTGGGAAAAAAAAAATTGTTGAAAAATAATTAACATCGCTCAAACATTTATCACAGAACAAAAAAAAAATTAGTTGTGGAATCTAAAATAGCTTCCGCAAGCGGCTTCGGGCGCGTGGTATTTTCAAAAAAAAAAAAAAAGCCATATTCCTTCAAGGGCATTTATGAAACGTCAGAAGCTAGGTGCATGGTTCCAATTGGTCGTTTTCTATGGAGAAGACTCCACGGTTTCTCTTTTAAAAGTAAATGGTATTTACAATGTTTTCAAATTACAGTGTTAATAGGTATGAGAGGACAGTGTAGGCTTATCAACAAGTACCAGGTACTTAGGAAGATAGAAAATGGTCGACAGATCTACAGTCTGTTAAGCCTACAACGTTCTCACATTCGCAAAATCTAAAAGAAAAGAATCTATATAAAAGCAAAATAAAATAATAAAAATAAAAACCTATTTAAACTAAATGGCATGATTGCCACTACAGCTGTAACAAATCTAATTTATTATAAAATATAGAATATTTTAGGTATATAATGTCAAATAACGAAAAGATTATGTCTTTATAAATTATAACCTATGTTATGTACTCAGTCATAATATAGCGTTCTACTACTGTTGAAAGAGTTTTTTAAATCGGTCCAGCATTTAAGAGTTTAATAAAGTATTACAAAAAAAAAATACAAATATTTTCTCTTTTTAATATTAGTTTAGATAAAAACTTTTTACAATTTTTTATTTTTTTTTGCACATTTTGTTTGTTGTACCTACCCCACACAAGTTCGAATACCACTACCTGCTATGTAAATAACAGTGACAGGAACTTATCATATCATCCATATAGACTAAGTGGGAAAAATACGTATTATTGAAGCTAACTCAAAGAAAAACTACTCAAACAAAGTAATAAAATTTATATGGACAAAGAATAAAAAAAGGAAATTAAGATGAAAAAAGAATCATCAAAATCATTTCGTAATTGGCGGAGTAATTGCGTAAAAAAAACAAAAAAAAAACCATCAGTCGAATTGAGAAACTCCTCTTTTTTGAAGTGCGTATTCGATTTAAAAAATCAAACGAAAAGAAAAACTTATTTTCTTTTCAATAGATTTCAATTCAAAATCCAACAGCTAAAATAATTTCACGAAACTTTTAACTTAATACAGCTTCACATATTCCCCAAGGTACGTATAGTCGTATATGTTTCTGCTTTGAAGAGAAACATATTTCATATTTTGTACATCTCGCAATCCACACGTAGAACATTATCTATTGAAAAAGAGATATCGGAAGAGTGCCTCATGTAAAATCTCACTCAATCATTTGCTTTGCAGCGACATGGAATCGATAAGTTGGGTTGTAAATCATGGGTTCTATCCGGCATAATGTCCTTCAGTATGTGTATGGAATTTGGGGATGTGCGTATGTGTATGGCACTGTCCTTTATACATAAGAACTATTTTATCATAAGCAAAACATCTGCTAAGCTTTGCATTTCCAATTTGATCGTTGCGCCGCAAAGGTTTATGTTGCTAATTGACATCGGTTTGTAAAACACACAAAAAAGACCTCAAAACTAAGTAAATGACTAGAACATCCATCAATCAAACTGCCTAGCCTTTTCTCAACTTAAGATTGGTCCAGTCTCCAGTCTAACCGGATGCAGCTGAATACCAGTATTTTACATGGAGCGATTGCCTATCTGACCTCCATATCCCAGTTATTGGATAGTACATCCATCATGCAGCTCTAACAGATAAAAATTTAAAAAGGAAAATAATAAAAAGGCTAGTTGCATGGGGTAAGACAGTACTCTGCATTGACCATTTAATTCATCATCTTCCAGCATGTTTTCTTCTTCTTCTCCATCAGCCATCACCCCACTCATCCTTTGTCTTATCATACTGACGTCCACACAGTCTGCTCTCCATTTCTTTAGTCTGCCCCTACTCTTATAGCCATTCATAACAAAAACTTTTCTCACGACACGACCTTTTGCATTAACCTCACTGTAATGCAGTATCAACTAGTATGGGGGTATTGTGACTGTTACTGCCGGCCTTATATACAGGGTCAAGTTAAATTACCTAGTGAAACTCCGCAGACGTGATGGCTATCAAAATTGAAAAATGATAAAGCAAAAAAAAAAAAAGATTTTTTTTTTGGTAAAACGACCGTAAATGTGTAGTGTAGTTACTTGTAATATTCGTTTTTTTTTAATACAATAGATGTAGATATATTTATGAATAATCTATTCCGCTTTGCGTCTGGAGCTCTGCATGGCAACGCCGCGTTCGGGTTCACGTCAAGTCAATCGTCATTCTGAGGATGCCTCGTTGAGAGGCAAATGAAGCACGTGTCGATTTCTTACAGTTTTTTATGACTCTTTAAGAATATTTAAGCGGAATAGGTTACTAATTATATCTACGTCTATTGTATTTTATAATGGAGTCACGCCTGAATCAATTAACTATCTTAGTTTCTTTTGGTGTAAATTTCATAGACGTCATGAGTATCGATATCTAAATACAATTGAAAAAAAAACACATTTTCTCATACAAGTAACTAGTACACAACTAACGGTCGTTCACCCCAGAAAAAAATATGTTTTTTTTCTGTTATATTGTTTAGATATCAATACTCAACACGTCTGTAGAGTTTCTCTTGCTAATTTAATTTGAGCCTGTATTATACTGACAACGGTATATTAAGGATATAATTCGTATATAAAATAAATAAATAAACTCTATGTCGAATGTCAATCCCAAGCAAACCCAGTACCTTCACATAGTAAGCAACAACTCACACACCTTACGGATCCCAATGAATCATTAGTGTATCATTGAACGGCTCGATTTCACGTGATTAATGTGCTTAGCAATTATTTACCCCTAAGGTGATATTGCTGGGGAGGCCCGATATATCGGCTAGTTGGATTGAGTTAGGTTGGCTTATATCACCCTGTGAAGATATGGGTAGCAGTAGATATAGTAATTTTGGGTGAACTTCGATTTAGATTAAGGCTCTTTCAGGCCCATTGTACACGGCACGGTTTCTTTACGGTACGACGTATTAACCGTGCCGTAGAAAAAACGTGTCTGTCAACAAGCTTCCATAGTGATCCATACCACATTCACGACCGTGCCTAGACACAGCGAATAAACTGTTGTTTTTCACGGCAAGAAAAAAGTGTGTGTACAAAGGATCTACGCTTCCAGCGGTTTTTAAAAACCGCAAATTAATTTTAATGTATACAACAGTTTGTTCTATTTTTTCAGTTTTTTTTGGTTTTTGTGTGAATAGTATGTGCCTTAACCTGAGTCAAATAAATTTATTTTCTTTCTTTCTTTCTTTCTAAAAGAGTAATTATGGAGTTCCTTGTCCATTCTTCTCCATACGAAACCACCTTTGGAACAACTAGAATTAATTTTATTTTCTTCCAAATTTTGACGATCAGAAGTGCATTTTATGTGCCTAATTGAAATAAGGTCCTGCTCCATAGAATAATCTGAAATCTAGACAAAATTAAACTGGTTGCTAATTTAATTGTATAATTCATTTTTATTTTATTTAATAATTATATTACATTGATTTTACATTATGTGATTACTTTCTCACACACTGACTTTTTAATTGTATTTTTATTGTAAAATCGTCTGCTTTTACAATGTTTGTAAATATGTAAGCACCATGTCTATCATATAATACATTTATCTGTTGTTGCTTCATTTTTAAATTATTTTATCTATATTATTCTAGGTGCATCGTCTTCACATATAATTATATAACTAATGTACCTATACAAAATATTGTAAAACATTTTAAAAGAGTAACGGTGGAGTTTCATGCCCATTCTTCTCGGTATGTAAGGATGGTCACCCATCCACAGACCAACCCCGATAAGCGTAGCTTAACCGATGGATCGACCCGTGCGGCTGTTATTAGTTAGCCACGAGCTCTTCTACATTGAGACAATTAGTAACAAATAGATTTAAAAACAACTTAAGCGAAGCCTACGTTTTACGTAAGAATATTTATGCATTTAAAAAAAGTGATAACCTTGTGGTGTAACCGTCGGACTGCCAAGACATAGGTCTCGAGTTCGAACCCAAGGCACCTCTGACTTTTATTGTACTGTATAATTATAACTTGCTTCATAAACGGTGAAGGAAAACATCGTGAGGAAACCAGCATGCCTGAGATATATTGCTCGACGGCATGTGAAGCCAAGTCAGAGGCCCATGCGGGGCGGCCTAAAAAACAGCGTAGTCACTAACCACGCGAAAAATAAAAGAAAAGACGTAAGAAATGATTACACATTTTCTAGATAATATGTCATAAAAAGTAAATAATACTTATTTATAACAATCAGCCCAAAAAGCACCAATAAAACAAATTGAATATCTCAAAATAGTCAAAGAGCTGACATACAAAAAGCTAACTGTATCCAATCTTGAGTTATTTAACAAAACACGGGTAGAAACGATCTGTCAAAGTCGTGGAGCCTATTCATGCCAAGATAAATACTCGGAGAACGTGATAAGAGAGAGGACTACAAACATTGTACTTCAAACGCCACTATGTTTGCTCTGAAACATTTTTTGTCTCGCTCCCTCTTGATTAATGCTTTGATACGTCAAAAACATTTATGTAGTCAGTTTTATGGGATGACAAACGGGTGGAGGGAATTTGTATGATATAGTGTCACGATTGATGGGCAAAAGTATGGGAGCGAACGGCTGAGTTGCCAAGTTTGATTGGAAAAGTTGAATGACGACAAAAAGGAGGCTAGTAATGTTTTTACCTTGCTTCAGTTCGGTCGTAACTTGTAATACCTGAGTTTTGATAGACTAGCACTTGAATATTTTGTATTCTTGCTGTCCAATAAAGCAGGGTTGTATTCAACATTAAAGTAATTGTTTCGATGTTAAAAGTGTATTAGACGGCGCTGACGATACAAAACTTTACAAGGAAAACTAAACTTAATTAGGTACTTTTTAACTTAAGTTTAATAATATCGAAAAAATCTGGATCATATCCTACACGCACACCCTCAAGTTTAATAGTCTATTGTGGACTATCAATCGTGAGGATGTGCGTGCAAGTCTTCAAAAGCACATATTGATTGTCAATTTCAATTCATGAAGCCAAAAACACTATACACCAAGAATAAAGCAACACTTTTACGATTTAAGTTTAAAAATAATAATAAATAATTTATTTCCAAAAGTAATGTACAAAGTAGGTATGCGCAGCATTTACAGCGTAGGCAAGACAAGTGTTCAGAAATTTGATCAATGACCCCCATGCTAGGTGGAATATATCTTACAGGAGTCATTCATTCGTTCAATAAACAAGATTACAGGGCTTTCTTCAAACACAATTTTGACTCAAGTCTTTCAGAGCTCAAGTAATAAGCTACAATCAAGCGAGGCATTGAAAATTATAACAGAAACAAGTTAATATACATAAGTTTAACTTACTTGAAACTTAAGCCCGATAAGTAGGTAGCTGTCACGTTTGTAGACTGAAAAGTTAGATCAGTTTGTGTTATCGTGGCATGTACTTCATGTACTCGTTGTTCGTCTTTGACAGTATTGTAGGTGATTAGGTTCACGACAATATTGGCACAATATTCTAAGGCTATTTAAGTTAAGTACATACCTTTTTTCTTACACATTTTATTGGCTTCGAAAACCATATATTGAAGTTTACGTTTTCATAACAGGTTCTATTTATTTCCAAATAAAACCACATCGTAATTTTTTATTTATATTTTATTATTTAAATTATTGTCGATCAGTTCGACACACCACTTATGTGGAATTTGATCTACATCTACTCATAATATCTTTATATTATTCTCATTGGTTACCTTAGCCAAATATACAGTTATTTTTCAGTACACATCAGTATATCTTCACATTTTCCAGGATTAACTACACAATATTATAGGGTCACACAAAAATTCACTCTCAAATAATGAATAGAACGGTTCCCAAAAGCCATAGTGACTTAGTGAGTTCTAAGTAAAGGCTGTGACTTGTGGACGTTTCTTTCTTATGCCTCGCCGATTTGTCAATGTCACCGCTCATATTTTATCAACTCGGGGACAATAGTAACTACATTTTGATATCGGCAAGCTCGTCGACTAGTTTCAAACGTGTGATGGATTGTTCGGGGTCGTATCCATTTTGTCTCTACGTTTTTTCCTCCTTTCCTATAGGGAGGAAGTTTTTTTACTGACGTATTGTAGTTGTAAGCAGTTGTGAGTTTATGTGGATTTATTTCCGCTTCTGTGCGGCTGGTTAGGCATTATTTATGTATGGGTTGGCGTAATATGTATGGAAATGTGTTAGCTTAGTTTTGGGAGGCATTTGTTTTTTGTTTGTTACTACGGTAGAGAAACGTTTAAATCCCTAAATATTACTAGTTGAGTAAGCAAATGTTTCAGAGATATCACCAACTTTTATAATAATGCTATAATGCCATGTAAAGTAAAATTCAGGACCACCACAGCATGGAGAAGTTTTGACACAAATTCTAGAAGCTCTTCACTGTGTAAACTCGATATTACCCGACCTATCACTTCAGCTACTAAATAATTATTGATATTGATCAATGTGTCATTCAACACAGATATCTAATTGACTAATATGTTAACTGCATCACCTAACTTGTTAGTTAATCAGAGATGTCAGCATGAGCAGACTTAAACTGAAGGCAAGCTTATCACAATAGTTTATCAGGTCAACACCTCTGCTGTTTGGTTATTGGTACCCTACACATCATGATCTAATGATCTAAAACATTTCACATTTGACGACTACAAAAGATTTTTTTTTAAATTCCTTGTGATTTAAGAGCACAGAGGGACGTTACCTACTATAAAAATATACAGAAAATATTAAAAAAGTTATTTTTATTGAAAATAATATTATATAAAGTATAATTATTCTGATTTTGACAGAATAATATAATATATTATTATTATTCTGCCAGGCTATTATTATAATCTTAATCTGTATTATTTTCAATAAACATTGTTTTTTTTAGGCAAAAAAATGAGCACATGTTTGAGCAAATAAAGTTATCTGAATCTTCCATGAATTTTCCCGTCTTTCCTGTTTCAAATCTTTATTTATGTTCTTCATTATAAGAAAAACAAAAATAGGAAACCACACAACGATTAAAACACCTAGGTGTATTTCAAGGCAAAACCCAAAGGTAACACAACTGTAACAAACAACCTTCCACTATAATCAAAGTGATAATTTAATCTCATCCTTGTAAATTCCAATTAAGTAAAATAATGAGCCATTTGAAATTTCTAGGCGTTGGCAAAGGTAATTTCGAGGGTCAAATAGGTAGTGAGAAGTTTCGGCCCCCATTTTGTAGTTGTTATGAAGGCAATTATAATAATGGTCTAGACCGAAGTTCTAAATAGATATCATACCTTAACTTGTAGCAAGCTCCTGAACTAAATAGGGATACTTTATGCGGGTACTCCAGTTTAGAGCCTAACAAGGGTGAATGAACTTTTGAATGAAAATTGTTTCGATTACTTTGATTGGAATTATACAGTGTTTGTTGACATGTAAGGTCAGCGACGATAGCCGATTAACACATCAGTGTAAATCGACTAACATTTAGTCGAATAAACAATTCATCGAATAATTTTATGTCAACTTATACACATCAAAGTTCGATTCCCGGGTCGGGCAAAGTGTTTTTGGGGGTTTCCATCTGGAATTTCTCAGTGGCAGCCCGGTGTCTAGATTTGTGCAATAGGCTCGCCCCCTATTACATGGGATTTAAATATGATTAGCGAAATGTGGGTGTATTATAGGTACAGCTCTGCTTAACCCTTCGGGGAATACACAGGCATGATGTTATGTGATGTGTGTGTGAGTTGTATTTCAGCATTTCATAAAGGAAAAGAGTTACTATCCTCTTAATTTTACTTCTGTTCCGAATTTCATGAAATATTTGGCTAATGATGCAAAGCAGAGTAGTGGTGGCCCAGTGGTAACGGCCCCGACTTACGAGTTGTAGGTCATGGGTTCGGACACAGGCAGGCGCTTTACTTTGTTTAAATAATTTCATCACCAGCTCTCAAAACGGTGAAGGAAAACATCTTGAGGAAACTGGCATGTCCTGGAACCAAAAATTCGAAGACATGTGACATTTACTAACCCGCACTGGGCCCGCGTGGTAGATTACAGCCCACTCCTTCTTGAAGAGAGGAGGTGTAGGGAGGAGATGTCCCAGCAGTGGGGAAATTATAGGCTGATTAAACTTAGGCTATATAGATAAAAAAAAAAAAAAACTGAAGTGTATTTGTAACAAACAATTACATTAAGGTCGTTTGTATTTCACATTTTGCCTTCTCTGCTCGGACTGAGACAAAACCTATAGGACCTAAAGGTTCGGCGTGGGTCCTAAAGCTTAGGTTATTGTCAAGCGCCTCATTTAGGGCTTAAACCAATTTATAATAATAATTAAGCAACTGTGCTCTATTTTAATTGTTAAGTTACTTATTGTTAATGTGCCGCTTTTTATAAATAAATGATTATTATTATTCTTCTTTTATTTCATTTTCAATACTTATGATTTACATTTTTAAATATTTTTATTAAAAAAATATCAAAAATAGTAGTTCCTGATGCCGATGGGCCATCAGGAACAGGGTCAAAGCTGGCAGTGGTCAGGGCTATAGAGATAGGAATCTCCTCACTATGCGTGCTGTGTCCAGCACGCGTAGCATGAAAAACCTAGAAACAAAGTGTGTCGACGGAAGAATAGACGCAATGACAAATTCACAACCACAATCCGTCATTTTGTCTATTCTTCCGTCGATAAAACCCGTTTCTGGTCATGCTACGCGTGCTGCAAAACTACTTTCTGAATCTATCCCTATTATTATTATTATAACAACAATAAAATAGCCAAATATTTACTAAACGCTTAAAAGTCCAACAACCGTAGTTGTTATAAAGATAAACTAACTAATAACTTGCGAAATAATTTTCTTGAAACTATCAACAGAAATGAAAAATAATTCAACAAAATACTAACGCAAATACAGTGCAGACTTAAAAAGAAAAGATAAAAAAACGTCTGTCCTTAATTTAGTTTCTTAATAATCAATGTAATGACTGTACTACACATTACGGTTCGGGACGGCTAGCAAATTGCTCCATAACCGCACAGCCGGGAATGGATGTCGCGAATTATGTTAATGTATTATGATAATGTCGACTCGCGATGGTCTTTATTGGGACACACGCGCTGGTGGCTGTTTGGCGAGCGGTTTAATGGCCGAACGTTGAACGTATGGTAGAATCACTTTACATTGTAATTAACTATCTGCTGGGGAGTTTGTTGCGCCACTTCTTATTCCCAGGTAAAGTATTAGGAAGTGGTGAAGGGCGGGCGTTTTGGGTGGACTGTCTTATGTAATTTCGACGTTCGAAAAGTGCTGTTTCTCAGCCTAGTTTGAATAAACGACTTTTGATTTTGATTTATCACCAATAAAAAGAGAATTTTTCTGCTGCTTTTTGTAATTATATTGAATTGGCATTATAGCGACAGTATTATTTTTCTTTCCTTTTTTTCCAGGAAATATTGTTTCTGCAAAATCAATATTAATAGTCCTCTGTGCATTTCAAATTATACGCGCAAAATGGTGATATTCAATTTACTATTTGCATTATTCTGAATTCATTTTAATAATAAATTATCCTGCCTGAATACACTTTAGGCAATTCATTTGGCTAAGTAGATTTTTAACTGCACTTTAATAGAAAATCATCGCTCGCTGAACATTCCACCAGTATTTCACACTTGTTAAGAATGGCAGATGGTGACAATTGTGCGCTATACACAGCTTCAGTTAATTCACTTTTCCGTCTAATTAATTCCATAATTACAGTATAACAGATTATAAGGTGTCTGGTTCCTCAGTTTTTTGGGGAAAGGACCCGCATTATCAGTGTCATTATGAAACATTACAGTGTAATGCTTTTTTTGGAAATAATGGTATGAAATTTTAATATCGCTGTGACAATGAATGGGGTAAAAAGGTCAACGAGTCGATACTTAGTTAATTTTATTTTCGTAGTCATTTGACCGAAAGACCGACCGACCGACTTATTGTTAAAAGAAAAGAAGAGTAATTTTGTAATGGCAAAAAGGAGACGAAGTTTCAGAGCAAAAGAGTTGTGAGGCTGAATATTGAACATTTGAAATACTAAAACGATTTTTAATTTTATTAATTAAATAAATAAGTGGTTGTTTACGTACATTATATTTTAATTCTGAATAAACCCATGTTAACTTGTTAAAAAAAGAAATACGAATCCAATAGACAAACAAGATTTAAGTAATAATATCAATAATTTCTGTAATAAATAAATAAATCTCTGAAACTGTTTCGTGAATAAACTGATTCTTTATTGAACATGCTACCCAGATCTATTAGAAATATTTGCTTTTCATATAACTCTGCCATCATAATCCTGATTGAGAAAAAAATACATTTTATTATTCCAGCATTTCCGAGAAATGTATAAACCCACCGAAACTCGCATTTAAAAACCCAGCTAATAAAGTTTCAACAGCAAAACTCAATAAAAATGCATACGGTTTTTCCAAGTAGCGTAGCTCGTAGCACCACGGCTACGAAATGACGTCACAGCTACAACTCGTAGCCTCGCAGCTTCGTAGCCATTTATAGTACAACAAAGCTTTGTGCGAATTTTTTATCCGTTTTTTGAAGAGAGGATATGCGTCAAAAATATTTATACTTCTTGTTGTGTTAGCTCGTTTGTACGAAATAAAATGTTGGTTGTATTCATTTATCTGTAACAATTTTTTAATTTGAAACGAAAGTGTTAACAGCATCAAAGGATCAGTATTTTTGTAGGTTTTTGTGAGTTTCGGTATATAGATGGTCATTCTAGACAACAATTTGTATTTGATACGACAGGGCGTTAGTTGGATTGACTATAGTCATTTTTCTTTACACTATGTTTAAAAAAATCGTAGTCACACGTTTTTTGTAGTTTATTAATACACACGCATATGCTGCTGCTCACCCTTGTTTTCTGAAACCCTTACGGAATAGTTATACCTTCACATCTTTCCTTAACCAGTCCTCTGGTTACCCACATGTCTAAAACATAGAAACCCTTTCTAATTGAAATCTCTTTGAAAACGAAATGAGGCTAATTTTTCTACTCCATTAAAAACTGTTCGCCGTAGAATGTACCCTTTTCTATACAACCTTTAAAGTAGGTACTTGTATTTCGCACGCTCCTGTGTTAAAAACATTAACTAAATAAAACATATACAGTGGGTTGCCAAATTAATAGGGACAGTCACATTTTTTTATCAATTTCTTACTTTGGGCGCACTTGACTGCAGTTTTAAGTGGTACAAGGGTTCCAGGAATGTATTATTTATATTCGTCATGTCTCCTTAACTCAAATTTTAAGTGGATGTTGAGATTTAAAGGGTATATTATTTTTCTACAAATTTTTAAGTTACGTGAGAGCCGTAGTACATTTTAGACGCTAATCAGTGAAAGACGAATTTGAATATTTTAACCAAGTTATTTTTATATTTGTGTTACAAAATATTGATAAAATGTAAGTATTGTTATTATGTTATTATAAAATTTTATTATTTATTGTATTATAGTAAAAAATATTTTTATTTTTATTTTTTTTGCTTTCAGTATGGGTAGGGGTTGGGATTTGACTCCAAAAAAAAAAATCTGAAATAAAAACCTTACTCCAGCATAGCAGTCATTCCCAAAGGAAAATTGCAGACATTGCTGGTGTTTCAAAGACGGCAGTCAATAAAATAAAAATTAAATTAGACCATAATCAGCCAATTTCGCTTAAGAAAAAAGGCAATTGCGGCAGAAAACGCATCACTACCCCACGTTCGGATAGGAAAATTAGGGACATCTGTTTACAAAACAGAAAAAAAAGTGCTGGACTGTTAACTCAGTTAGTTCAGGACTCGGGAATATCAGTTTCCAAGAGAACTGTGCAGCGCAGATTGGCAGAGGAAGGCTTGACAGGTCATCGTCCTGTGAGAAAACCACGGTTGACTGATGCAATGAAGAAGAAACGCCTTGCCTGGGCTCGGGAACACCGCCAAAAGACTGTTGAGGACTGGAATAAGGTCAGTTTTAATTATTACTTGTATTTTACACTATTTAAAATAATAATTTTCAAATTAATAAATGTGTTTCTCGGATGAGTCAATTTTCGAGATTCTAGCCGACAAGAGCAACTTTGTCAGGCGACGCCCAGGAGAAAAATACCAGGTAGCTGCCTCTCCTACTGCATCGTGGAGAGGGTAAAACGCCCTGTTAAAATAATGGTGTGGTCTGTCATAAGCGCCAAGGGGGTTGGGCGCCTGTACATTGTCCAGGGAACCATGAAACAAGACCAGAACAGACAAGTTTTACAAACACGCCTGTTACCAACTCTTGAAGAATGGTTCCCTGATGGTGAGGAATTTATGTTTATGCATGATTCAGCGCCATGCCATAAAGCCAGAAGGGTTACCAAGTTCTTGGCAGACCACAACATTCCAATTTTACCTTGGCCTGGTAATTTTCCCGACATGAACCCCATAGAAAATTTATGGGAGATTACCAAGGCTGAAATAGCCAAAGAAATGATAACCACCAAGGTCAGGCTGATAGAAAAGCTCATTAATGTTTTGCATCACAACCCTAAAATAAAAGAAAGTGCCAAACAGTGTATAGAAAGCATGCCCAGGCGTATAGAAGCACTAATTGAGGCGAAAGGAAATGTCACTAAGTACTGATCACTACTAAGTAACATTTATTTTCGCCTATTTATGTACTTAATTATTATTATTATATTTTTTTTAAACTCTTATTTTACTGCGTTAATAACTGTTTTGTGTAATTAAAGCTTTAATCATTCAAAAATTGTGTTTTTCTAATTAATTTAAGACTCATACTTAACAAATAATAAAAATTCTTGACTGTCCCTAATAATATGGCAACCCACTGTACCTAAGGGTGGAATCCGATTCATAGCGATAAACACGCTTACAGCTAATTGAGATCTGATGTTAGGCTTTTTAAAGTTGTGGGTTATACCCTTAAATTAGACTAAAACTGTATCATTCGAACGGAAATTCTTCATTTCCGATCAAAATATCTTGGATTAATGATAGGAAGATGATTATTTTATGTCCGAAAGAATATTCCAAAACAATGAAAATTGCAAAAAATGAGAATGTGATAAAGGCGTGTAAAAAAAAAAGATAGTTTTTTTTTAAAGCGGTTCCCATAATGTTCTCAAGTAATTTAAAAAATATATTATGTCGTGGCCAGATCTTAGAATTGACTACTTCATGAAATGGCCATAATGTTTAAACGTCAACTTTTCATGATATGTCAGTCAACGTTTGGCTATATCATTAATGTAGTATCCATGGTGTAAGGTGAAGTAAAAATAGCCAAGTAACTGCGACCAACTTGGAAGTAGCGCTCGCTCGGCTCGCACGTGTTTGGTCGGGGTGCTACATAAGAACGTATTTCTTTTTGTTTTTAAAAACTAATTTTAAGTGCTATGTTGCATTTCACGCCATGGCAGCAGCCGGCGAGCGCTACTTCCAAGTTGATCGCTTTACGTCATATCATATTTGGAAACCCAACGACTTTTTTTGCGTGGTCACCCTACTTTTTTGATTTGTTGTATTCCGCCGCCATGATGCACAACAAAAACAAAGTGACATCAACGCCTCTACCGGTGGATAATCTAGCTATTTTACGATATGATCGCTAATGTTTGACCATATCATGAAGTAGTCGTGCGTTTAACTGTTCATATCGTTAAACGTTGAGTATTAAATGATCTGGCCAGGCCACATCATGATGTGACCAGTGGTCGATGCTCATTTCATGAAATAATACATTTTAAGGTCTACGACATATATATCGCGGAACAACATGGGATATTTTCAGATACCCCTGGAAATAAACATACATTTTTTTTTAGACTTCACTTTTTATACCAACCTGTATAATGTATTTAGCTATTGCATATCATATGTTTCATAAACCAATTTAGCTAAGTCAACAAGTAAAAAAGCGCACTTCTCATCTATGATACTAACAGACAGTGCAGACTAAGCCCCCATTATCACTAGAGTATCGTCCAAAATGGATCACCATGGTACCCCAAGCTATACTGGTCTTCGTCCCCCAAAGTCCCCATGGGTATCGTTGACGTCGGCTAAGCGATGTTTCTGGAATGACGTCATAGGAAACTGACTTTTGAATTACAGTACTGTCATCGTTATGGGGTACTATGTAACATCTTGTACTTAATTAAACTTTCAGCTTCTTATGAAGGGGACCGGGATTTTGTGAAAGTGTAGTAGAAGTCTGTTGTAAGATAATGATCATACACTACATTCTTGGACATAAGCCTCCTCCAAGTACCGTCACTTCGACCGGTTCTGTGCTGCCCGCATCCAACGGATTATTGCGGCCTTCACACGGTCATCAGTAAGCCTTGTGGGAAGCCTTCCAACGCTACATCTTCCAGTACGCGGTCGCCACTCCAGAACTTTTCAGTCCCATCGGCCATCTGTTCTGCGAGCAATGTGTCCTTAACCCATTGCCACTTAAGTTTGGCAATTCTTCAGGCTATGTCAGTTACCTAGGTTCTCCTGCGGATCTCTTCACTTCTGATACGATCGAATGATGCTTAACTGCAATTATCAATATAATGGCTGTGTTTTTAGCAGTTACTAAAGCCAGTGAGATTTTGTGGCAGGATGATGGTTTTCGTCTCTTGTGTCGTCATGATCTACATATGCATATTTCACGTCGTGGTAAAGATGTAAGCCAGCCAGTAAGAAGGTAACAAGGTTGACTGCCCAGGGTACGCTGGCCGTAGGCACATCTACGTCTCGCCAGTCGTGGCGTAGGTCGTATAATGCACCCCTGATAATGATGACAACATATTTAGAAATATTACATTTATCTTAAACTACAAAAGAGCATAAAACCCCAGCATTGAAATCACTGAAATCACCTCTCAAGTCTCCACTCTGGAATTCGTACCCCGAGCCCCAAGATAGAGACTAGTCTAGTTTGGGGTTCACTGGCAAATAATATTTTGTAACATAGCTATCGGTAATATTTTAAGCTACTCATGTCGTCTCAAATTGGTGTTAACTTGTAAACCTGCTCACTGTATTACCTGTACAATAAACTATTTCTATTTTTAAGCTATTACGTAGTAAGAATTTTTTTATTTAGCTGTTTATAAAAATAAAATGTTTTGGATATTATAACAGTACAAATACAAATAGTTTATTTTCTTCAACAAGCTTGTACTACATACTAGTGATAGAAGTGACATAAAGTACACAAGAAATGCCACTGTTTACTATTTATAATTTATTACAATTAAAAAAAAAAAAAAAAAAAAAAGTACGCTAATTAATAGTGCCGTGCTTTCCTATAATTTAGATACATGCGAGTCTTATAATTTATTATGACAAAGACTGGGGTTAATGCTGTGTAAGTGTTTAGTTGGTAAGCTTTTATAAAAATAAATAAATAAAATTATTATAATACGTAGGTATTATGAAAAAGCATAGGTACCACATACTTGTTAAAATGCCGTCTTTAATCATTTTGGGTGATTATAATTGGGGTCTCGGTATCGATATCCCTCATCCGTAATTGGGTTGCGGAGGTTAGAACAGTAATTTCATATAGAATTCTGATATTCTGGTAGGTAAGGCTTATAAATCTGTGGCGGCATCTACTTCGCCACATGCGAACTACGCATCAAAAATCTGACGTCATACAAAATCCTGACGTCACACAAATTCTGCATCGCGCAATTAGAGTTTACCGCGCGAAAGACATATAAAAGACTATCCAACATCAACCATTGGGCCCCCCTCCCGACCCTTGCTCGACGATGCGCCAGCCCGCATCGATGCTGAGCTAGTAGCTTTAAACTCCCCGACTAATAATAATAATATATCTTGATCCAGCCTGTCCCATCTTGCTGTCCTCCGCCCAGCGACGCCCTAAGCCGAGGTTCGTACCCCACAGGGGGTGCCCTTAGCGAGCGCTCGGCTAGTTTATAATTAGAATAGTTTTTGCCCCTGGCTGGAGGCTTTGAGTGTAGAAGCTTAAGGCAGCCACAGGAAAGTCCGGTTAAGCAGCTACGACCCTCTTCTGAGGTCAACTGCGAGATTCACTAGTCGAAAAAAAAAAAAAAAAACCTTTGGGCAGTTGACTGACACTCGTCGGGATCCTCCCGTTTCTGTGATGGATGAATGAACTTTACACCTTAATTCTGCTAAAAGTCTTTAAGCTATTTACCTATCTTTTTAAATATTGTAATATTAATAAAGATAGATAAATAGAAAAATCTTCGAAAATATACTTCTCATTATCTATTATATGTTACACTTCAAACATAATTTACATTGTTCTGGAGCAATGTAAATGTCCATGGAAAAATAAACCTTATTGATTAATTTACTGTAGTATTGTATAGTATATAGAATCTTCAATAAATTTATAATTAATAAAATACTTAATTATTATTAATTAATTCTTATTAGTTACCTTGAGACAGAAACTTCTTGCTATCTCTAATAAGACACAACAAGAACAAGAACCAATGCCTCAGTCAAACAACCCACTGTAGATATTCCAAATTAAATTTTAGCGTCTGGAATCTAGATATTAATGGGCACAATAATCCTTGTCTTCAAAACTAACCATTCACCCAAATTTCGAGTAAACCAACGGCCGAATTCCGTTCATTCCTCAGTGAGGACTGTCATTCTACATTGACGCGGGTCGGCGGCACGGTTGTACCAACAAAATCCGATTTTGGTTTGGGTATATATACTCGTACTTCATGCTCATTTCTTTTGTCGTTAAATGCCCCACTGGGCTTTAGTTTTGTTCAATTTTCAGGACTTTTAGGATTAGCTATTGGAAAAAGAATGGAATTTTTATGTACTTATTTCGGTGTACGGATTCGGTGAAAATCCACGGATACAATTGGCAATCGCTGACTGAAAATGTCGGTCCGATTTCTAAAAGTTGGCATTTCAGAATCATCCAATATACACAGGATTGAACATCGTTCGGACATTTCTGAAATCGTTATAGCACTTGACTGTAACTTTACAGATATATCAAATAATGTCAATTCCAAAAGTCAAGACTGTTAAAAGTAGTACTTATTTGAGGTAACAGCCTAAAAATCAGTCAACTACGTTCTGTAACTATTCTATTCATCTTTTCATTACAGTATGAGTTGCTGTTCTTGCATTGCTTGTACAGAAACAATAGGAACACTATTATTGTTGATTTTTTTGTAATGGACCAAGCAATAGAAAAATAGCAATGGACCAAGATATTATTCAATCTTTTTTTTTTCAAAAAATTAGCTTTGCAAATGTTTCAAGATATCTCTTCCCATAAGAGAAATTCATCTGATCCAATCGAAATATCAGTCTATGCGAAACCGCAGGCATCTAAAATTGAGCACATATTTTATCCCACATCCTTCCCTATCCCTTGTAATTGTATTACATGGTTTATGGTAACCAGTTCATTCAGGTGTTGATCTTCGAAGGTGAGAATACGGAGTCGGTTGATTATACACACTTACTTATTTATTGTATTTTTTTTTTTAAATCGTATACTTTTACAGTGTTTGTAAATATGTGAGTATCATGTAGGTATCTATCACATAATTAATTTACCTGTCATTGCTTCATTTTTAATTCTTTTTACTTATAGTGGTATAGTGATTTTATTCTTAGTGTATCGTTTTCACTTAAAATTATATAATTATAACTAATGTACCTATACTAAATATTGTAAAACATTTTAAAAGAGTAACGGTGGAGTTTCTTGCCCATTCTTTTCCATACGAAAACTACCTTTTAGAAGGGGCGACTAGAATCAATTCAATTTTTTTGTAAATTTTGACGGTCAATAGTGCCTTTTACGGGCCTATTTGAAATAAATGAATTGACTTTGACTTTGATACATTATAATTAAGTATTAACTTCGATACAAGATCTTGCTGATGGGGAAGAACAAGAATAATAATGTATGCATGTAGGCACAGAATATATAATAGTACAAGTACAGAAGATTCAGTCCTGAAAATCATTAATATAAATAGCGACTCTTGCTACGACACAATAAAGTGTAATTCAGGTCGCACAGAGCTACAGATTTATTCACTTAGAAGTTGCCTCTCTTTCTATCGCGTAACTCTCATATCTTCTGACGTTACGCCCACTGAATTGGCCTGACAAGTCGAACCACGTACTTGTAGTTTCATACCTAAAATGCGGAGTGCACCTGGCATGACGTAGGACAAAAAGTGAGATTGCTAACTTACTGGAATTTTTCTTTAGTGGTCTTATAGATGGGGATAGCATTGCAAGTGCATGCAGTGTAAATACCTCTTTTTTAAATAAATAAAAATGAACAGTTTTCCAAAAAAATACTAAAAAGTGAAAAATAACTTTTCATCCCACCATCTCGGAAAGAGTATTTTTAATCTTCAATATCTGAGTGGAAAAGCCGTTTTTATTCTCTAGAGGATAAAGTAAATTGAATTTAGAACATCGTGTGCACTAAGTTTGTGAATTAAAAAAAACATTAAACCTATTTACTGCTACCTCTATGGTGCCGAATATATCATACAACTTTTTTTTAATTTGTTAAAAACTCAGACTCGGAACCTTCTTGGTGTTCTTTTTTCAATTTGCTTTGTACGCGGTTCTTTACGCGGCATTTTTTCACGTCATTGTTAAACCTTATATTAAAAACAAGAAACTTGAAAACAAGTGAAAAAACTAAAATGAGTGATTCTAGCGACGAGGAAGTTTGCTTGACGCCAACAGAATTGACTGAAACTGTTAATAATGCGCAAATGAGCTTTCTCCCTCAACAATCACGCGAGAAGTATTTAAAACAGTACGATATGTTCAACACGTGGCGACTAGCAAAAGGAGCCAAAACTTTCTCAGAAAACGTTTTGCTGGCATATTTTATAGAATTATCCGAGAACAAGAAAGCAAGCACTCTATGGAGTACGTATTCGATGCTAAAAGCAACAATAAAGATGAAAAAAGACAAACATATCGATACCTATCCTAAATTAGTAGCATTTTTAAAAAGAGCCTCTTCTGGTCATCAACCAAAAAAATCGAAGGTTTTCACAGTATCTGATATTGAAAAGTTTCTTAACGAAGCACCCGATTCCGTATATTTGGCGGCAAAAGTAAGTCAGTTGCACATTCAGTATCTACTTAAGTATATTAATCTCAATTAAATAGTATACTTAGTAGATGTTGATAGGCATAATTATGCGTTCATATCAATTTTATTCATTTATCTACTACAATACTCTTTACGTTACAGGTTGTTCTTATTATTGGAATAAACGGAGCATATCGAACTAATGAACTAACACAACTTAATGTCAAAAACATTGAGAAACATTCAGATGACTTACTATTAATTAATTTACCTAATACAAAGACAAAAAGAGACCGCAACTTCGTCATTCGCAAGGAATACGTAACGATTGTTGAGAAATATCAAGCCTTACGCCCGCCTAACACTCCAATCAATCGATTTTTTCTACAGTATCGCAATGGAAAGTGTGTTAGACAGCCTATGGGTACTAATAAAATTGGCAGTATCCCACGAGAAATAGCAACATTTCTTGAACTTCCAGAACCCCTGTTGTACACGGGTCATTGTTTCCGACGAACTTCAGCCACACTTTTGGCTGATTCCGGAGCTGATCTCCTGTCCCTTAAGCGCCACGGAGGCTGGAAGTCCAATGCAGTTGTAGAGGGATACATAGAGGATTCCATCCAAAATAAGTCTAAAATATGTGAAGGCATCGTAGGAGCCACTACACTGAAAGAGCCTCAATCGGATCCTTGGACTGGCCCTTCTACATCAAAAATAAGCCGTTATGAAATACCTAACCATCTCCCTCTCTCTCCAACATTCACGCCAAGGGAATCCGATGAATCGGTACAACTATTAAGTATGACAGATAGTTTACCGAAAAACAGTACACAAGTGACTAACACCAATAAACCAAAAATATTACACTCAATTTAAATAACTGTAGCAACGTTACTTTAAATTTTCTTAATTATACCTTAGTATTATTTTGTTATAATTTAAAGATTATTCTGAAATACTTGCCTGTCATAATGTAGTAATTAATACCTAAACTGAAATAAAAGTGTACCTATCTTGTGATTGTAAACGTTTTTTTTTTGCATTTTAGTCATTTCCTCGCTGAGGTGGAATGAAAAGTTACGTGTTGCACTCGAGTGCAAAGATTTTTCACCTCGTGCTCTTTTGATTCCCTCGCTAACGCTCAGGATTCTAATTTTGAATCACTCGCTGCGATCGTGATTCAATTTTAGAATCCTTCGCTTGCTCGGTCATCAAAATTGAACACGCGGTTAAAAAGCAACTTTGCACTCTTGTATAACAAATAACTATTAATTTCCCAAGTCTTCGTCGGTTTGGAATTTTCTTTTTTTGCCTCCGACTTCCGAAATTAAAGTTTTTTTTTCACTTTATAGTGCTTTTTTTGGAAGTCGGTTTTTTTTTGTTGTAAATACTTTATATTTTTCACTTGTGTTATATGTTATATTTGTTATATTTTTCAAGTTGTAGTATCTACCGCATACAAGTTCGAATACCCCTACCCACTATGTAAATAACAGTTACAGGAACTTATTAT
This sequence comes from Xanthia icteritia, assembly GCA_949128155.2. Lineage (NCBI taxonomy): Eukaryota > Metazoa > Arthropoda > Insecta > Lepidoptera > Noctuidae > Xanthia > Xanthia icteritia. Next base: position 3,062,203 of record OX421942.2, on the reverse strand, counting down.
ATTATATCATCCATACAAGTATAGGCTAAGTGGGAAAAATACGTATAAACACCTAACTCAAAAACTACCGAAGCAATGTTAATTAAATATTTATGGGACCACCTCTAAAGTATGACCTGCCAAACAAAAAAAAAATCAAAATCAATTCATAATTGGCGGAGTAATCGCGTAACGAATGTACAAAAATAATTAAAAAAACTGAAAAACCTCCTTTTTGGAGTCAGTTAAAAAAGGGTAGAATTTGATCATCACTCTTTCATACCCTTTATTTTAGATTTTCTCCAGAAATGGCATACAACATGGTTTTAGAAATAATCTGTTCTTCTTTTTCGTGATTGACGTTTCACGTCTGCACCATGGATTCCTTGGTATTATAATAATCAAGTCAGTAAATACCTACGCGGTACCAAATAAACATACAAATCTAAACAAATACCAATACCCAATATCAAATTAACCAAAAACCAGAACATCAAATATAAACTGACCCAATTTCCTCTAAATAAACAGACGCAATCTCCTGAACAAATTCGTCTTTATAACTTGATTGCTTCACCATAGTTATTGAAAATAAGGTGACGGTAAACAATACACCAGAATTTACTTAATAGTAAATTTTAGAGTATTTAACCATCACAACTATTTATCGTCAATCAAAAACCAATCTTATCTTGCCGAGACAGAGTTACAATTGCTGTAGCGATAAGGAAAGTTGGGTGACAGTACCTATGTGTATTAAGGAATCCAAGTCAAGCGACGCTGTTGATAAGGGTAGGGTCCTGGGGCGGTGGTGTCCTATCGAGCTTAACTCCTACTTAAGAAATTAGTACAAGTGTTGGGAGGCAGCGAGAGGTAATTAAATTATAATGAAACCTGGCTGTAGGGTGGGGGAGTTGGAACAGGAAAAGTGAAAAAATTCTACTTATTTTAAAATCAAGAGTTGTTGTTTCTTTTGATTATTCTTGGTTATTTCTTGTTTGCTAGCCATAACGAGAACTTGGGAGTTAGCATTCTGGTTCTAAATTGTAACTTATGTGTATACAGATATATAGGTACCGTTTTATTTATTTTTAGTGATGTTTTTGACATATAGAATCTTTAATCAATCGTAGACCTTAATTTAAGGATTTATAATAACAATTTACAAAAAATGCGACACAGAAATAAAAAATAAAAATGTATGAAGTCATGTGAAAATTTCCAAAATAATATTAAAAACCGTCTAGCTCCTAAAAAAAAAAGTATTTATTATTCCTTCAGTTGTACATAAACACTTAACTAAACACTATGCAGCGTTACAACTAAGGGAAAGAGTGTTTTCGATGAACTCTGGCACCTAAAGTAAGATTTAACTTGTGTTTACGGCGACAGTGTCCTCGCCTATAATTTGAACATATATCAGTAGTTGTAGGACGAGCACAATACTATTATTAAGTTATCTACTTACTAGTTAATCCATATAATATGATGTGGCCTATTATAGTGCCTATGTGGGGGTATGTGTATGTATTGAAAGAGAAATAAATATGGTGGTAACTTTTGTTTATATATTAAATAATAGCTGGACATACATGGGAGTGTTTTGAGAAGCCCTTGAAGAGAGAGTCTTCTAAAATGTTGCTTTGGACCTCGTTTCACGGACCAACCTTGATAGTGGCCTGAAGATTTCATAAACGTTTGTTGCAAAGGTATTTCTATCCATCACCTATCCTATACTTATAAAATAAATTATATGGCATGAGTTCGATTCCCAGGTCCAGCAAAGTGTTACTGAATTTTTCTATCAGAAATTTCTCAGTAGCCACCCGGAGTCTGGATTTGCCCAATTGATAATAATACGTCTTCTAAAGGACCGGGTCCCGAGAAATGGCGTAAACGAGACGTAAAAATAAAGAAAATAATAATGTTTATTTCCCAGAAACAGTGCTTTACGTTTCCTTCTTGTCTATATTAATTGCTTTGTTTATATATTTTTTTAAATAAGATGCAAAGTAAGCATTTTGCTTTTGAACTCCACGCTAAATCGAGCCTGTCTAGATCCATCATTTTTATATGGTAAAACCACCCAAGGGTGGCGCCCTTGGGTGGCTTTACCATATACAAATAATGGATTGCTATTGTTACAATCGAGAATCAGTTGAAAAAGTTTTATTATTTGCCCTTATTACATGGGACTTAAACAAATATATATAGAGATAAATGATATTATATACGTACCACCTCTGCTTAACCCTCCAGGGAAAACAGGCATAATGTTATGTTATTTTATTTGTTACCATGCAGCTCGTATGGTTTCTATTCCTATTCTCTTTTATGTCAAAACTCATACCGCTCATCCCTTACAACTGAAATATAATTGTAAGTCCCAGTAACAAATTGAGTTTACAAGATTGAATTAAGAACCAAATTAGATCATATTTCTCAAGGCAGTTTATATTACTGCTACCTACCCTTTTATTCAGTGCTGTATTACAAAATTGTGAAACGCTTAAGGTTATTCTTCTCTTAAAAACGATTTAAGGACATCGCTCACTATAGCAGCACCACTCCGATATTTCAAATAAGATGTCATTCAAGTTAGGATTTTAAATAAAAAAGACATCGCCCATTATAACAGCACCGCTCCAGTGCAGTAACGCCTCGGCACCGCCTCGAAAAATCTAGTCACCAACGCACCGTAAGCAAGGCGACCGCTTGTTGCCAACGCGCCGTAAGCAAGGCGACCGCTTGTTGCCAACGCGCCGTAAGCAAGGCGACCGCTAGTCGTCAACGCGCTATCGGCAAGGTGACCGCTAGTTGCCAACGCACCGTAAGCAAGGCGACCGCTAGTTGCCAACGCGCCGTAAGGAAGGCGACCGCTAGTCGCCAACGCGCCGTAAGTAAGGCGACCGCTAGTCGTCAACGCGCCGTAAGCAAGGCGACCGCTAGTCGTCAACGCGCCGTAAGCAAGGCGAACGCTAGTCGTCAACGCGCCGTAAGCAAGGCGACCGCTAGTTGCCAACGCGCCGTAAGGAAGGCGACCGCTAGTCGTCAACGCGCCGTAAGCAAGGCAACCGCTAGTCGCCAACGCGCCGTAAGCAAGGCGACCGCAAGTCGTCAACGTGCCGTAAGCAAGGCGACCGCTAGTTGCCAACGCGCCGTAAGGAAGGCGACCGCTAGTCGCCAACGCGCCGTAAGTAAGGCGACCGCTAGTCGTCAACGCGCCGTAAGCAAGGCGACCGCTAGTCGTCAACGCGCCGTAAGCAAGGCAACCGCTAGTCGCCAACGCGCCGTGAGCAAGGCGACCGCTAGTCGTTAACGCGCCGTAAGCAAGGCAACCGCTTGTTGCCAACGCGCCGTAAGCAAGGCGACCGCTAGTCGTCAACGCGCCATCGGCAAGGTGACCGCTAGTTGCCAACGCACCGTAAGCAAGGCGACCGCTAGTCGCCAACGCGCCGTAAGCAAGGCGACCGCTAGTCGTCAACGCGCCGTAAGCAAGGCAACCGCTAGTCGTCAACGCGCCGTCAGCAAGGCAACCGCTAGTCGTCAACGCGCCGTAAGCAAGGCGACCGCTAGTCGTCAACGCGCCGTAAGCAAGGCGACCGCTAGTCGTCAACGCGCCGTAAGCAAGGCAACCGCTAGTCGTCAACGCGCCGTAAGCAAGGCGACCGCTAGTCGTGAACGCGCCGTAAGCAAGGCGACCGCTAGTCGTGAACGCGCCGTAAGCAAGGCGACCGCTAGTCGTCAACGCGCCATCAGCAAGGCGACCGCTAGTCGTCAACGCGCCATCAGCAAGGCGACCGCTAGTCGTCAACGCGCCGTCAGCAAGGCGACCGCTAGTCGTCAACGCGCCGTCAGCAAGGCGACCGCTAGTCGTCAACGCGCCGTCAGCAAGGCGACCGCTAGTCGTCAACGCGCCGTCAGCAAGGCGACCGCTAGTCGTCAACGCGCCGTCAGCAAGGCGACCGCTAGTCGTCAACGCGCCGTAAGCAAGGCGACCGCTAGTCGTCAACGCGCCGTCAGCAAGGCGACCGCTAGTCGTCAACGCGCCATCAGCAAGGCGACCGCTAGTCGTCAACGCGCCGTCAGCAAGGCGACCGCTAGTCGTCAACGCGCCGTCAGCAAGGCGACCGCTAGTCGTCAACGCGCCGTCAGCAAGGCGACCGCTAGTCGTCAACGCGCCGTCAGCAAGGCGACCGCTAGTCGTCAACGCGCCGTCAGCAAGGCGACCGCTAGTCGTCAACGCGCCGTCAGCAAGGCGACCGCTAGTCGTCAACGCGCCGTCAGCAAGGCGACCGCTAGTCGTCAACGCGCCGTCAGCAAGGCGACCGCTAGTCGTCAACGCGCCGTCAGCAAGGCGACCGCTAGTCGTCAACGCGCCGTCAGCAAGGCGACCGCTAGTCGTCAACGCGCCGTCAGCAAGGCGACCGCTAGTCGTCAACGCGCCGTCAGCAAGGCGACCGCTAGTCGTCAACGCGCCGTCAGCAAGGCGACCGCTAGTCGTCAACGCGCCGTCAGCAAGGCGACCGCTAGTCGTCAACGCGCCGTCAGCAAGGCGACCGCTAGTCGTCAACGCGCCGTCAGCAAGGCGACCGCTAGTCGTCAACGCGCCGTCAGCAAGGCGACCGCTAGTCGTCAACGCGCCGTCAGCAAGGCGACCGCTAGTCGTCAACGCGCCGTCAGCAAGGCGACCGCTAGTCGTCAACGCGCCGTCAGCAAGGCGACCGCTAGTCGTCAACGCGCCGTCAGCAAGGCGACCGATAGTCGTCAACGCGCCGTCAGCAAGGCGACCGCTAGTCGTCAACGCGCCGTCAGCAAGGCGACCGCTAGTCGTCAACGCGCCGTCAGCAAGGCGACCGCTAGTCGTCAACGCGCCGTCAGCAAGGCGACCGCTAGTCGTCAACGCGCCGTCAGCAAGGCGACCGCTAGTCGTCAACGCGCCGTCAGCAAGGCGACCGCTAGTCGTCAACGCGCCGTCAGCAAGGTAGCCGCTAGTCACCAACGCGCCGTAAGCAAGGCGACCGCTAGTTGCCAACGCGCCGTAAGCAAGGCGACCACTAGTCGTCAACGCGACCGTTCGCTGCTGGAACGCCACCTGTGAGGTGACAGCTTGTTGTTCATAGGCGGCAAGGCGCCACAGTGCGGGCGGCGAGGTGTCACCGCGCGTACGGTGAGGAGACGGCATACATACCGCCTGCAGGCGATTTTTCCATCTGCCACCATGAAATAGACTTTAATGCATTTGATTTTAAATCCTAACTTGAATGATAAGTTATTTGCCGTGTCGGAGCTGTGCTGCTACAATGAGCGATGTCCTTTAGTGTTTACAAGATTTAATTCACAACTTTGTTTTCATGGATTCACGTTATTGTGGAGTAACCGGTTGATTTGATCAAACTTTTACCTCCCTGTAGATCAGGGGTTTAATATACCTAATCGAAATAAAAATGTTTGACTGCCTCTTTGGTCTAGTGGTCGCCAGCGCTAGTGCTGAGCATGAGGTACTGGATTCGAATCCCAGGTCGGACAAGGTGTTAGCAGCGCCTTGTACTACTAGACCAATGAGGCAGTCGACAATGACATTATTCGGAGCTTACATCTCCCTTAAGGCCCGTTCAAGGGTTGGGCCCTCTACACACTCTGAGTAGCATTTCAAAATTATGTAAATTATGCAGTTCATAAACAAAAAGGTTTTAATCATCCCTCGTCTTTTCCTAATTATGTTGGGGTCGGCTTACAGTCTAACCAGATGCAGCTGAATATCAGTATTTTACATGGAGCGACTGCCTATCTAGGACAGACTTTCAGGCTTCTGACGACGCGTAACGACTGTCAAAGATCCACGAATGACAGTCAACGTCTTAACGTGCTTTCCGAGACACTAAAGGATCTTGGTATGTAAAGATTGAAAAAGGTTTTTAATCGATGACAGCAATCGCTTTCAAAACCGTTTAAAGTGATTGTTTGCACAGGCTTGCCTCACTCTTTCCCTGTAATTATCTGATTTGTTCGTTAATTATTTAGAAAGGGTTGTCGTGTCATGTTTGCCACACACCCCTATGGAGGGTTGCAGGCAAATAGCTCTGTAACCCCTTTTTAATGACCGCCGTAGCTGAATTTAAAACTGATTTTGCTAAGCAACATTTTTAATGGTTTGTTTGTTGGGTCTTCCTTGCGCTTTTTTTGCTGAGTTAGTTAAAAGGTACCAATTATTTTCTCATTTATTTGGTCCAACCTAGTCTTCCACCTATTAATTAATTTTAAAATATTCCATTTTTACACTGAACAGTTACTTTCTACAGCAGTATTTTTTGTCACTTGTAGCCCTATTTTGACGTAGAAAACCTAAAACTAAATCGTAAATGTTTTATTTCTTACACTGGGCTATCTAGCATCTTGGTAGCTATAAAAAAGTAAAACGTAAATTCACCTTTACAAAATATGTGGTGCTTTATTTTTCAGTAACATAAATATATATCAAAACAATAGAGTTCGGGGCGAAGATAGAGTTTTCATAAATTGCATATCAAAGAGTCCCTTTTTCGGTGCGCAGCCCAGTTGATGGACGTGAGATGGCTGATGTCAAAAGAAAGGTGCGCGTCATTTGTTTTTAAAGGCAACTGCAGGCGACGTGTCGCCGCGACACGACTGGTTTCTAATACTTTCCGAAGCTAGCGACACGTCGTCTTCATATCAATACATAAGAATACATAGAAACCAGTCGTGTCACTTCGACACGTCGCCTGCAGTTGCCGCCTGCGATCGGCTAGGGAATTGTACTTTAAGGAAGCTTCTAGAACGTTCTAGAAGCTTCGGCTAGCCCTTATTGTCTGAGCGGGAACGAAAGGCGGTTCCGCCAGAAGCACACAGATTATGACGGGAGCGGTTGGAAATAGTTTCGCATTATAACTTTTAATTTAGAAACTATTTTACACAGTGATCTATTAAGATACTTTGGAAAGTCAAGATAAACAACAACTATAAATTAAGGTCCTTTCAAAAAGGTAATAGAAGAACGTTCGTAATCCCTTCAACTTTTCAAATCAGTTCTCGGAAACTCTCATCCAGCTGGTACCCTGCGAAGATCGTGCCTAGCCTGAGGACGTCCTACCTTACGCTTGCCGATTCGTGGTATATCAGCAACAAAACCATTAAAAGCAGCACAAAATTAAATAAAAATTAAACCTCTAAGTTTTAAAACTAAATAGAGAAACTCGCACACAATAGCATCCCACTCTATTTACACTTTAAAATAAAGTCACCTCATTCGAAACGGGCGTGAACCTCATTCATTCTAACTACATACAAATCTGTGCTACGCCATTGAGAAGCGAAAACGTTTAGTTGAAACGTTGCGAACGCCTGAATAAAATGCTAGAAAAACAACCATAGATAGGGCGCCAATATGTACAGATAGTGAAGAAGTACTAACAAAAATAAAGCCTAAAAAACTGTGACGAAACTAACCCATCACATACTATAGGTTTTAGCAAGACAAAAATGTTATCTACAGACAAAACGGTTTCGACTCAGGACAGTCCTGAAACAAAACCGTTAGAAAGACTTACCTAAGACAGACTATACTCCTTTATGAAAACAATGATGGCGCTTACAAATCTGCTATGTTTTGGCCAGACAAAACTGCTTAGTCTACGTCAACAGACTGTACTGTCGTTAATAGCAACCATTCAATTTGGAAAGCTAATAAACCTGCTACTGCTGTGCTGGACTGTTGTAACCGTAGATTGTGTTATTTTTGTTATTCAGTCAGAAGCTTTTCAAGTCACAGTTCCATCATCTGAAAAGCATCTGCTGCTTAACAAAAGCCTATCAATCACTCCATAAAATTACACTTTATTCTTTAAAATATCTCTTTATTAACTACAAATTATCTCGTTGTTTTCGGTTATACACAAGTTGACCTACCGCATTTCCCCGCCACATGCCCAGTGACAATCGACGCACAGATCCAACGATAAGACATTGATGTATAGCGGCAATTGCTTTTTGCAAATTGCTCACACACACACACACACACACTCCAACGATTTATGTGCAACAATTATTTTTCACCAATATAAATGAGATTAAACGACATTAAGCTATGTTCGATAACAGAGTTTTGTGGTCATTGTTTAATTGAGGTTATTTGAAAAAAAAACGTTTTGTTTTGTTCGGTGTTTTGTTTTGTATCAGTTAAATGTTTGCTCGTTTCGTGAAATATAGGAGACTATCATTCTTTAGGAAACATATGAAGGGATTGAATGGTAATCAGCTATCCTTACAAAGGTATTTGGTACAGGCGGACGTGGGATTAGATGGGATTCGCATGATAAATGCACCAGAATGGATGGGCCACGTTGGTAACCTGAAGATTGCTAGCGTGGCGGAAACATGCCTGGAACACACTGATGCGATCCTGACTCAGACCGAGATCTTTGAGAGTTTGATAGTTGTGCGAGCGATAGTAGCCAAAGTACGTGCTAGGTAATGTTTATAGATCTCAGTTTTAGATGCCTACAAAAAATAAATTTTCTCAAAAAGTGAAGCGTGGTACGAAAGTTAAACGTCAAGGCAGCTCCATCGATTACCATTCAATTCCACTCCCATTCTCATCCATTTACCATTTTTTTATCGATACCATCATCAGTATACGAAACACTTAAAGAAAAACGGAAGGAACAAAACCATTGCGACATTGCTAAGATGTGAATAGATCCTCAGATAAACATCAATGTATGGCGGCAATTTCCTTTGAAGGGTGAACGGAAAAGGGGATCCCGCCCAAATCGTTCCGTTTTATATGGAGCCGAATTCTAGGACAGTTAGATGCAGTAGTTTAGGCGACTGACTCGCTTGTGTGTATTTGCAAAGGTCGGGTAAGTCTTTGTAGAATGTAGACCGTTGATTAGTTTATGAAAATGTTTGGGAAAACAGTTTTGTACACATGTGTTAAAAACGAGCAAAAGTATATGGAAGAAATATCAATCTGCCTAGCCTTTTCCAAACTATGTTGGGTCGGCTTCCAGCCTAACCGAATGCTGCTGAATTCCAGTTTTTTACATGGAGAGACTGCCTATCTGACCTCCACAACCCAGTAACTGGGTAATACGATACCCCTTAGTTAGACTGGTTGTCAGATTTTCGGGCTTCTGACGACCCGTAACGACTTCCAAAGATCCACGAATGACAGCCGGGACCAACGGTTTAACGTGCTTTCCGAGGCTCGGAGGAGTCTTAGTATGTAAAGATGGTCACCCATCCACGGACCAACGCCGGTAAGCATAGCTTATCCTGATGGATCCACCCGTCTCGCTGTTATTACTTAAACACGAGCTCCTTTTTTTTACAAGCACGTATACCTATTGGTAACAGGATTTTTGATGTGTAACATCTTCCTCTCGCTTTCCTGTAATCTGTGGGAGAGATTTCGTGAAAACGACGGAAGTGTGTAACAGAAAGCTGGGGAAGCGCGCGCTATTTGATTTGACCAATGAGTGCGCGCGGTGCTAGAGTTGGCTGTCAGAAACGACCTTGACGAGGCCCAGCCCCTTTAATGTTTATTACCAAGGTGAGATGTCAGATGTTACGCATCATAATGTGACTACTGTAAGGCTCGCTCGTTATTTCTTCTATTGCCTACTATGTATTTCAAAATTGCTGCAATTTATTTATGAGTTAATTTTAGTCTCGTAGATAATTTTGTTACCCAGAGCTCTTCTTGCTGTGTGTATTTGTTTCAACACTTTTAAAAGTAGACAGCATTCAAAGTACTTTTAAAATAAGCATACTAAGCGAGGTATACTAGAATTCCATTGAAAATAAATCAATGGATTTTTTTTTGTGTTCAATTTGTTAAAATAAGTAGGTACTTGGAGAGTTTTAAAACATTAAAATTAATAAGTGAAATGTGTACACTGAATTAGGAAGCGAAAAGCGATACCTTAAGACGCAGATATATGCCAGTGACCTTGATTGGTTAGCTTGCGTGTTCTGTACAAAGCTCACGCAACGCGTCGTACGTCCAGCCAGTAATAGGACTCGCCCACCAAGGAGAGCTATACCAAATTAGACGCATTATTAATTTATTTTACATAAAACAAAAGGTATTTTAATAAAACACGTATACTAAAAGATCAATAATTAAAATGGTGAAGGTTTCAGGAAAATACGCTTGATAGACTTTGCGTGATTCTTAGTTTTTTATCCGCATTAAACATAACTTTACAAATTAATTTCACTATGTAATATAAATATAAACTAAAATATTCCTTTATTAAGTTATTAAGAAAATGCACTAATTTAACATATAATTTTTTTCCAAATCATTAACACTACTTGTTTAGACGTGATCTTCAGTATAAAATCATAAAAAGTCGGTTATCGTCGCCTTAATTACATTTTAGCTAGCGTAATGTTTCACCACAAAGTCAACGAAAACAATAACTGAACAATTATTATTGTTATATTAAATTGGTGTAATTACTGTTGGCCGTTCCAGAAGAGCAAACAAAATAAATATACAATCCGATACAAATATAATAATTAATAATGACCACTAAAAAGTAAAACGGACATGTACCTACAAGGTGTAAACATTATGAAAATTTTAATTAGCTATCAACGTAATTGGATTTCATGGTACATGGTTAATTTTAAATTAATTCTGTTGCTTGTAAACAGGTGATTAAAATGTTAATAGTGGCCGAGAGGAAACCAATGAGAGGGATGTGGAAAGTGGATAGTTGTAATGGATGTGGTATTCGTGGGGAAAACATGGACTTTCATTTTCATTTTAAATTGAAAATACTTTTCATAGTGGAATTTTATTTTATTGATGAAGTCTTGATTTGTATGATTTATAACAAAGTGAACTGATAAAAGGGTAACCGAACTATTGATTACTTTTTATGAAAGACATACCTAGTTATCAGTTCGGAAAGGGATCGAAAAAATGGCCCTAAATAGCATGATTGGAAACACCTAACCTAATGTACCTACGCGTTTCTTTCTGCCTTCATTTTTCAACGGTGCGTGATTTTACGAGTGTGTTCATTGATTTATTTCATTTCCTGAAATATGCATTAAATACAATGCAAAATAAGTAAAAATGAACCTGTATTATTATACACTGTACGCATAAAAAAAAAAAATCAAATAATTTATCATCCTCGCGAGACGATAAGTAAATGTACCTACATAAGTCCGATGCACACTGGATTGATCTGGGGGTCTACTCCCTAACCTAAATCCGTAGTTTCGGCCGAAGTCGGGCGCGTCGTTATCCGTCTCACTTACGGACATACCGTGAGTGAGACGGAGAGGGAAGCGCCCGAAACCTCGGCCGTAACTACGGATATCGCTTCGGGAGTAGACCCCTGCTTCTTACATAATTTGTGCTTATGTACTCGGGTCCACACCAATTTAAACTCCTTCTTACATCTTAACCCAAACCGATCTTACAAAACCCGAATATGCGACCAAAGCAAAAAGCAATCTAGCTCCGGCACGGGAATGACCGCAACCGTTGGCTACTACAGATCTGTGCTTAGATAAACAGCACTTTACATTCGGTCGGTTAACCGCCACTCCGTAATGAGATAGCTGATTAAAACCCGACGAATAGCGCTTAATTATATTGTTTTGCAACGTATTATTTATTTTTTCAGCAGCAAAATTTCAGTTTTGGCAGACTCCGTGTTTTCTCTTTTTGGGTTCGTGATTACGTTATTTTTAAGGAAGGAAGGCAAATTGGGACAGATTGTTAATTAAATTATTTGGGTATTAAATAGAACGGAGATGGTTAAGGAACTTCCTGCTTTAATATTTTGTGGTAAAAGAAAGTCAGAAACAAAGCTGCAAAAAGTTGGACAGTATAGAATTAACCTGTAAACTACGAGATACGACTGCTCGCTGTGTGGTATTTCAATTAGTAATCCTGCTATTTGTAAGCATTTATGCAACATCGACCTTAAGTTATGCTTATTCAGGAGACTATGTTAATCAAACCTAAAAATCTATAACATAACATCTACGATAAAGACAAAACCTCAAGAAAATGAAAAGAACCATTCCCGATCTACAACCGATACTGCACATAATAAAACGCATAACATTTTACATGGACACATAACTTAACCTCGCTCCAACAAATACGCACTTACAAAGAAAACAAAAGAAGATTAGCAGCTATCTGAGCTATCTCGAACATATCCAAAAGGTACATAAAATAGTTTTATCGCTGTACAGATAGGCAATGGGCGTTGGCCTGTAAGGTACACCTACCAAATATATTGCGTGTACCGACGCCCGGTTAAACCCGATATAAAACGAGCAAAGATAATTGTTCTTCACAGATGGTGCATTAGATTAATATTGTACCTATTTTTGTAAAGGTATCAGAGTGTGATTGAGATTACTTAATAAATATGTAGAGTGGGTTGAAACCGGTTAATTAAGAAAAAAAACACCATAAAGTAGTTTCATAAAAAATAGTTTCGTTAATACAGTTTTCATTAGTACAGGTACAGATAAGCAATGGGCGTTGGCCTGTAAGGTACACCTACCAAATCTATTGCGTGTACCGACCGCAGGTTAACCTCGATTTGGGCAGAGCATCGCTGTGTCCTCGTGGAGGCGATCGGTGGCGGGGATCTCTCGCGTCCGGCCCTGGTCCAGGCCATGGTACGGAGCGAGAGGGCATGAGAGGTCGTCACCTCCTTCTGCGAAGCAGTAATGCGCGCGAAGGAGGAGGCAGAACGCGTGAGGGAGAGGCAAATTTCGCGCCCTCACGCCCCTAGGCGCCGCAGGAGACGCCCTGGGCGTCGGGAATCGCAGGCCGATTCCCGGCCACCGTAGGCGCGAGCTTGCGGACGGTGAGCAATGGGTAGCTCGCCGTTCGATAAGGACCAGACCCGCGTCGACGACGCGTTGTGTTCCACGCGCGCCTCAAAGAGATGTCAGCAAGTGAAGGGGTCCGTTAGGACCGATGCCTGCTGGGGTTGCGGGAAAGTCCGAAAGGTATACCGTGGCCCCTGGCAACGTACAGGCAACGGAAGGAACACGGGTGGTTTTTAGTCAGTAAGAGTCTGACACGCCCTCCCGCTCCACCCAGAGCGGGAGAAGTTATTTGATAATTTCCAATCAAAAAAAAAGGTTAACCCCGATATAAAACGGGCAAAGATTAGTATTGCTTGCAATTTTTTTTGTTCATCAATATGTAGATTATCTACTACTGTAGTATACTGAATATAACCTCAACATTATGTGCGTATAGCTTTATTAGATAGTACTTTAAGGGCTTCGAACGTCCGAAATAGGATAACTCGTGTGTCTGTCTGTCTGGCCGTCTCTAACAGCCATTATGCTCCGAATATAATGGACCCATTAAGTTGAAATTTGGTACACATATGTATTTCAGTGACCCAAACACGAACGTGTATAGTAAATAAATGAGTTTTGAATATGGAGGTCACTTTTGGAAGCCAAACAAGAAAAATATAAACTTTAGCAAATTGTACTGTGAGACATATCAAATGATAGGGTCTTACTATGAGGGTTTCAAATATTTTTTTTCTAATTTTAAAATAAATAGTTTTAAAGGTTTTTAAGAAATTAGACAAAGTTTGACCATTTCCCCCTTATCTCCGAAACTACTGAGTCTAAAATTTTGAACAAAATACAGAAAATTCTATCCTTATAGATTACAGAGAAATCTATAAATAAATATAGTAAATCTTTCAATATTGTGAGTACAAATTAACATTTGCAGTTGGACTGTATGAGAGAATATGTTTTTCAACTACAACGTTAAGTTTGTGCTTGGGATAAATTCATCCCAACTACGGAACCTTCATTGTGCGTGGTCTGACACACACTTGGCCAGTGTTTGTAAGGAAATGCGGCAACCGAATTGTCAAACCAAAAATATCCAATGATTGTTATAACATTCTTTTTCTTCCCATAAGGGCTCTTTGAAGTCACGACAAAGGCCGTCATCTCTATTTTTGTCAAAGAAAAAATTGGATTGAACTAAAAAAAATACTTTATTCTAAGAAGTAATAAATTACTGAGTTTATGTAAGCGTATTCTATGCCTTTGTCTGATTAATGAGATATTTTAAATTTTCTCTTTATGGTAACTAGAACATTAGGGTGGATTTATCTTGTCTTATTACAAACAGTTTCTGTAAAACATTTTATGTTATTTTTGTTGTATCTTTTTAGATCTTGTCGATGTGTCAATTTTACTATTTATACTATGTTTAAAGTAAAAGAGTCCTCAATTATAGCTGGTGTTAATTTTCACAAGACAGATAAACAGCTATATTACATGGGACTTAAACGTTACTGGCGAAATGTGGGTGTACATTAGGGTACACCTCTGGCTAAACCTTGGGGGATTACTGGCGTGACGCTATGTGACATCAACAGGAAACTTTTCAGGAAAAATCTATCACGGAATTAAAAAAAATAATAAAATAGTTTTGTGTTGACAATAGTTATTTTTTTTAGAAATACCAGATTTTTCCCCATTATAATGTTATTCATTGCTAACCAACAGCTGTCTAAATATTTACAAATGCACTTTACGTAACTTATAGAGTTGTTTTTTTTAAACGAGTTTCGCATCTGTGTCACATGCAGCTCGATACATCGATGCATCGGTCATGCTCGATGGATCGGTGTGTGCGTCGTTTCAAGCTAGCCACATAGCTTGTACCGACGCACACACCGATCCATGCCGAATGAAACCCTTTGTTACTGTATCTCTTCAGTTGTGTTTATTGTAGAACGTTTCGAACGTGTGTTGCATATGTGTCATAATCAATGCAGCTCGATGTTTACAGTGCGCAGTGGATAGCTTGTATCGACGCGCGACGCACACACCGCTTCATGCCAAGGGCCAGCCCTTTGTTACTGTATCGCTTCAGTTGTGTTTATTTCTAAACGTTTCAAACGAGTGTCGCATCTGTTTCATAATCAATGCAGCTCAATGTTTACAGAGCGCAGTGGATAGCTTGTAGCGCCGCACACACCGATCCATGCCAAGTGAAACCCTTTGTTACTGTATCTCTTACATTTGTGTTTATTGTTGATGTTAGCCGTTTTTTTTTTGTATTGTTCTTGATCCAGTAATCAGAAGTGCTGTTCCCTAAACATCCATTAGTACCTTGAAAAGAGAATCTGCAATCATCTATTTTGAATGATTATAGTTTAGGAGTCAGAGTATTTAAATATTGACCTTTGTATTTAGCCTTTTATGTTTCAGTCATAAAGATATTGTTAAGGGCTTTTGGTGAAATAAAGAATAATTTCACAAGATAAACCAGCAACCCATACCAAGTCCTTAAAACAATTTGTGATTTTGCTTTAAGAATATGTAAGAACTACCGCTGTCGTATACTAGAAAAAAATATAACGTTACTGGAAATGTTCATTTATAATTACTTCAGTTAAAGATCCATAATTTATTGTTGTCTTCAATGGAGGACTTTTCTAGAAAAAGCCAGCAAGGAACGAGTCGGACCACGCACAATGAAGGTTCCGTAGTTGGGATGAATTTATCCCAAGAACAAACTTAATGTTGTAGTTGAAACACATTCTCCCATACATTCCAACTGCAAATGTTATTTTGTACGCACAATATTATTGAGAGTTATACCACGTTATTTTAAGAACATAAGTAGACTTCTTTTTTTTTCTCTAATCTATAAGGATAGAACTATTTTCTAGATAAGGGGGAATGTTCAATTTTCATCCATTTTCTTAAATGTCTTTAACAATTTTTATATTATAATTAAAATATATTTGAAATTCCCACAACAAGCCCTTTCATTTGATATGTTACACAGTACAGTTTACAATTTTTTAATTTTCCAATTTGCCCTTGAAAAGTGACCACCACATTCAAAATTAATTTATTTTCGTTACACTTCCGTGTTTGGGTCACAGAAATTGATATATGTACCAAATTTCAACTTAAAATTCATTATATTCATATTATTCATACTTATATTCATTGAATTCGGTCTATTAGATTTGGAGCAAATTGGATGTGATAGACGGACAGACAGACAGACAGACACACGAGTGATCCTAAAAGGGTTTCATTTTTTGTTTGAGGTATGGAACCCCAAAAACAGACTGGTGTTGCATTATTTCACATTTCAGTTGTTTGTTATTGTAAATAATCATAATTGACGGTAGGAAAGAAAACTACATAATATCAACGAACGCAAGTTTATCACAAAAAAAAAGTGTACAACGGAACCAGGCATCCAATAATTCCCTAAGCGGCTTTTCTGCCAGTGATAGTCGTTTAACTTTATCAACAAGATTTATTTAAGTGACTGAAACCATTTTATTAGCTGTTAAACTGATTTAAATAGCCGGAAAATTAAACAAATTGTATATTTTATTTTTTGTCTGTTTTACCTGAAAATTCTTCCAGAGATATGTGTATAAATGGAAGTCTAAAAGGATTGCGAAAAGGTTAAGGTATCTAAAAATAGAAAAGGAAAGATAATGGTTCTTGGAAAAAGAATTGTGGCTGTTTTATACCATTTCTATGTTAAAACGCTCTTTAGTTTTTAGAAATGCTTGTACAGGGAGAAATATTTGACTGATCCTCTAAGAAATCCTTCTAATGATGAACACTTTAATAATGAACCTCTAAAAACTTTTACGCTTCATATGTTGCACGTCTATTTTAATAAATGAGCCCCTTTTTAAGTGTCCACCCTTTTCTCACAATTAATCGCAGTTACCTGGCTATTAAGTATTTTTAGGACCCCAATATATTAATTATTTGATATTCACATAAAGAGACACCATCATTATAATAATATTAGTGTTCAATAATATTTTTAGGAAAGCATAATAGGAATTCTTTTAGGTTCGATTAAATACACGCCAGTTATTAGTAAGCTTCTGGCAGGTAATGTCTACTCTTCGTCTAAGAAACAAACTCAGGGTCTCATTTGAAGTTCTGACATAATTTTAAGCATTACATAAGATCACGCCACATTTCCCCGATAATTATTTATTTATTTATAAAAGGTACACCAACAGCTTCTGTATATACGAGTAATATATCTAATTATGTGAAAATAATGTCTGGAATGATCTTTTGAGGAAAAGGACACGAGAATCTAAGTAATCCGGTAATATTTTTTTTAAAGGTAGTTTAGGTTGTCTAGCAGTTTCCACGCGCACCTCAAAGAGATGTCAGCAACTGAAGGGGTCCGATAGGACCGATGCCTGCCGGGGTTGCGGGAAAATCCGAAAGGGATACCGTGGCCCCTGGCAACGTACAGGCAACTGAAGGAACACGGGTGGGTTTTAGTCAGTAAGAGTCTGACACGCCCTCCAGTTATTTGATAATTCCCCAAACAAAAAAAAAAGGCAGTCTAGCAGTGGGGCTTGTTCCCCGTATCGTACCACCCAGTAACTGGGCTGTGGAGGTCAGATAGGCAGTCGTTCCATGTAAAATACTGGTATTCAGCTGGTTATACTGGAAGCCCTGAAAAAGGCTAGACAAGATGATGGTGAGTGGAGCTGACTGCCCTAGTTGGCGGTGAAGAAAAAACATATCTGGAACTGGAGCAAGTTTACGTTATCAATCACTGTAGTATTGTCAATACAAAATCGAAGATGTCGCTTATTGAATGGCTTCGAATCACTCACACATCAGTACCATTGTGTATAGGGATGGTGTGAAATGGTGCAGCTTGTTTGCGATACAAAGCATGGCCTTGTTTGATGTTCAAGTTATATTGGTCTAGTAACAGCTTATAGCGGCTTTGTACCTGCGTGTTGGGGACCGTATGCAACTATTTAATTGGCTGTGATAAGATGTTTAAGAGAACTTGGGAACATAGAATATCAAACGTATGTTACCCAAAAAACATGAATTCTTCAAAATTGCCTACAGCTCTGTTTTCGTTTATAATTTAAACCCAGCCAGAAGAAAATTACTTATAATAATTACCACGTAAATCGAATAAGTGTTTCTCGAGTTTGTAATTATTACAAACAGACATTATGTTTAAAAAATGGAAGGATCAAACAATCGTTAATTTTAATAATGATTTCATAAGCGACAATTTTTATGCCTAAAACATGGGTACCTACTCAAAATTAACAGACTGAAAGATTAACTTAAATAATGTTTTGTATCATAATTCCTTTGTCTCATGACAGCTAAGATCGAAACCTGAACCCAACATAATTGGGAAACTTCTAGATGTTTGCTGAAGCAAGCTAAGACAGACAATGGAGCTTTACACTCGACACGTGTCGAGACACAGAGTAAAATGATTCCGTCTGTTTGCCAATACGAACTAGGCGATGCATATGCTCTATTCTCTGTAACACTAACTCACTGTTTTCTGATACCTGCTTCTGGTTTAAGTAGGTATCTGCTTCTTGAACGTGAGCTTGTGAGCTTAAGTCAGGCAAGTCCTAAGTGGCTGTTTAAATTTCATAATAGTTAGTTTTCGAGACATCGCCAAGCGGTTGGTCGACTATTCACGTGACCATAGGGCTGGCTTAATCTTTGGCGAATGAATTAGCATTGCCAGCCTTTTGGACACTTTCCTATTGACAGCGATGCGGACGATTTCTTTGATGCCCTATGGATCTTTCCTCTCCCTTTTTAATATACTTTATTATATTTAAGACTGTTGGCTTTTAAATTATGTAAATATCCTAACTAATATTATAAATGCAAAAGTGAGTTTGTCTGTTACGCTTTCACGCTAAAACAGTTATACTATAACTCAATAAATATATTTCATAATTACTTTCTCAGTTAGACTGTAAACCCTTTTGTCTGCTGTTAGAACATTTTAGACAACTTCGACTATGAGACAGTTTTGTTGCATGTCCATTGCTTTCGAATAACGATAGTCTGACTGTCTTGATCTGGTGCGCGCAATTCTGAAATCTTGAGACACAACTAAATGACAATGATTGAAAATATTCTCAAAGTAATGGTCTGGAAATGACATCACAAAATGTAGCAAGCGTGGTGATAGATGTACGTTCCTTCATAGCACGAGAAGAGGTACCTATATTACCCGGCAACCATATGAGGTACAAGCTAGTCTTGCTAGTGATAATGACGAATATAAAATACTTCTTGAAATGCACAAATGAAAGCATACTCATTAAAATAAAAAACACAAAAACTGGCTTTTAAATCACAAATTCCTGTGAAATAGGCATGAAAATCAGTCGAATTGTATTTCTCGAATTAAATCTGTCTGTTTCGATGCAGGCAGGGTTAGTTAAAGCTACACGAGCTGGTAATGAGTGAAATGTGGCGAACTGTATGCCAATACCAGTGGCGGTAGGTACTTGTGCGTTTTAGTTAATAGTCTCTGTTACATTGTTTGAGTGAATAATGTTGGATGGTAGATAAAATTAGTCGTTCGAGTTGAATTGTTCCAGCGTAAAAATAAGTTTCTAAAAATACCTCTGTGAAAAACAAATAAAAAAAAGAAAGAACATACATTTATTTAGCAAAAACTAAAAGGCACACAATATAATTATAAAGAAGATTAAAAAAAAAGAAAAAGAATATATAAAAACACGAACGACTACCACGAACTCGTTTGTGATGTGAATGCATATAAACTAGCAATTTATGAGTTTTTTGTTTATGAAGAAAGAAACAAAATACATTTATTTAGCACAGACTAAGAGGCACGTAAAAAATTCTGCGAAAAAACTAAACTAAAATCTTTCTAAAAAAATCAAGAATGTGTACCTTATGGCTGCGCCAAATAGGTCTTGTTCAGAAAAAATGCCGGACAACTTTTGCTTGACGCTGGTTTTCCACTGACCTGAAGTTATGAGTTTTTAGATGTAAATCTAAATCTATAACATCCACTGATAACTGGAAGCTTTGCAAGGCATTCTAATTTCTGAGTGGATTAATCATAAAAAGTGTTTGAGTAACCCATTCCTTCAAAGTCTCCCTATGATGTACAATCGGTTAGGTCTATCTAACCCCTTGTTATCATCGGCCATCATTGGTCATCTTAACCAAATGTATCGAAGCTTGCATTAATTGCAGTTTATTCATAATCCCTAGAGAATACCTTTTACAATTCCGGAATCCAGCACAGAAAAACATGATTTTCAGTAAGTCAAAGTCAAAGTTAAATCATTTATTTCAAGTAGGCCCGTATAAGGGCACTTATGAACGTCAAAAATTTACAAAAAAATTTAATTGATTCTAGTTGCCCCTTCCAAAAGGTAGTTTTCGTATGGAGAAGAATGGGCAAGAAACTCCACCGTTACTCTTTTAAAATGTTTTACAATATTTTGTATAAGTACATTAGTAACATAGCTTAATTCATCAGCATCATCTGCCTTGCCTTTTTCCAACTAGTTTTAGGTCAGCTTCCACTCTTCCCGTATGTGATACCAGTATATTACTTGGAGCGACTGCCAATTTGATCTCTACGACCCAGATACTAGGTAACATGATGGCCTACCATGCGTTAAACACTTACCAACAACATTACTATCATTGTTTGCAGCAAAGAATTTACAAATCCGTTTGTAAAAAAAGTGTAAAAAAGGAGAAGCCGTAAAGGCTTTGGTCTGATAAGATGGCGCCACCCTTAACCTTGATGTCAGAGCGCAAAGACTTACTGTGACAAATTGATATTCTGAGGCCGTGACCTTCGAAAAAAAAGGATTTTTTTTTATTGTAACTATTACTGTATTCACACTATACTTTTATAGGTAGAATTTTGAGGATCAATTAGGGTTGCAGGCCAATTATTTTTATTATTTCTTGTTATGCGATGTGCATGATGTGCCCTGGCGGCTGAGAGTATGTCATGCTCACTCAAATGTCTCGCTGGTGGTGCCGTGTGTGTTGGATCGTTAAGATCCCTTCAAAATGGTTGAGCTAAACGGTGCTGATCCATGCGTCATGTTCGTGAACGGGCGCCGTCAGTATGGACTGGTCATCTCTTATTTGCCACGGATTATTTTAATTTTTGAATTGTTTGTATGTTTTTATTACGGATGATTTTTACGTGCATGTCTTTCTACATTCTGCCCCCGATAAAAAAAAAGACGTATCTAACAAAAAGTAAAAATGGAGAAATAAATGTTTTAATTAATGAAACGGGAAATCGTTTGCTGTCTTCGAGTAAATTAAAATATTTACATACTAAAAGTTGAAAATAATGCCCACTATAATAGGCTTTAACTTGGTTTAACAAATAATATGAATTTATTAAATTATTATAATACAAATTATGAAAAAACAGTTTCATCTTAGCATAAAAAAATAAGAAAAATATTACATACTTAATTGAACAGACGTAAATGGCTAGATGCGTCCTTTAAATTTCAAACGCTTTTGGCTGTACTTTTCTTCTAAGTATTTACTTTATCTATCTAGTATATAATTTTAATAGAAATGGGCGCATATAGGTATTTCCGCCTATTTTCTTAAGAATTAGAAAGTATGTAGATAACCGTTTGTTCTCACATGTATAATTTCAACCTGAATGATGTAACCAATATTTTGTAACAATATTATGATTTAAAAGAGTGTTTGTGGAGTTACTTGCCCGTTCTTCTCCTTAGGAACCTACGCTTTGGAATGGGCAACTAGCTTCATATTTCTGACTGACCCGTTGACAATTCAAAAGTGCCTGTGAATGGTTTAATTGAAATAAATGCTTTAAGTTTGAGTTTATAGTGGCAATAGGAATACACTATCTGTGAAAATTTCAATTGTCTACCTGATACGGTTCATGAGATACAGCACGCTAACAGACAGACCCTTTTACTAATAAAAGGGTTCCGTTTGGCACCCTAAAAAGAAGTAGGTTCCTTATCAAACGAATTTTGCAAGAAGGGCGGGTCTAGGTACTTATTTAGTGCAATTATTTGCTATAATCCAGTTTAAAGATTCACATTTCACTTTCTATCATCAACTACTCCATTTTAAACATGGGGGGGGTTATAAACGTTGACAGTTAAGTTATGATGAGTGACTGTTTAACCATACATTTTTGACGTTTGAACGACACATAACATTAAGCAACGTTTATAAAAAAAAACTCCAGGATAAATAACCTGGAACCTTTATGATGAGGTATTTCATTATATTGTGATAGTTATGAAGATTCCTCTGCTTGTCTCTGCCTATAACCCGGGGAAAGCAGTTGTGGTGATTTATGTGTGTTCAGTGATCGGTGAACATCGCGAGCATGTCATGACCTAGAACTAAAATTCGAAGACATGTGACATCTACCGACCCGCACTGGGACCGTGTTTACGGCGATTACGGCCCACTCCCTCTCTTAGAGAGGAGGCCTGCCCAGCAGTGGGAACTTTGTAGACTGATTATGCTTTGTATTTAAATATATATTAAAACTTTGAAATACTTTACTTTTTAATTGTTAAAAGCACACAACCTTATCATCACTAAAACAATATAATAACAATAGTTTGTCCTACAAATGAAGCAAACCCCTGACAATAAGTTTTTCTTCCAACATAATTTATGTAACGACTTAAACGGTCCCCGAACACTTTCTATATCCTAACATCCCTAGATTTATTCTCCTCACGTAAAAACTTTTCCCCAGAAACCTAAATGCCATCTGCTCCGAAAAAAAAGGAAAAACAGAAAACATTCCCTCATTTTTATAATATTCAATTTCTGTCATCGACTGCCCGACAGGAATACAGTCAGAGACCATAAATCTAATAAATGGTTATAGAAATGAAGAGGGTATGTCCCTTACAGGTCCTTTTTGACTTATTCTATTGGACATCTAAAATATGTCCCGTTTTCATGTTTACAATATTATTTTTAGGTTTTTAGATTTTAATAGGCTCTGAAGACTGAGCTAGCTTTAATGTCTTGTTCAATGACTTAGTTTTTATCCAAGTTTTTTATTTAAGTTTATTGGCTGGAAACTTGAGGAATTTTTGTAGCTCCAAGGACTTTAATATTGTTACGACAAAGTTCATTAGCAGTAAGTTACTTTTGTAATTTCAGAATTAAATCAGTAGTCCTGCTATCTCGGTTGAGTTTTATAACTTTTTCATTTGAGAATTTCTATTAAAACTCTTTTTATGAACATTTTGTTGCCTACGAGCAGAAACGAACTTGTTCAATAATACCTAAGTACCCAAAAATATGTCACTATTACTTTTTTCTCGTACTTTTCACTCTCGTTCTTGTTGTTCCTTATTAGCGCGATAGTTATTTTCTCAAAGAAAGAAAACATACATAAATCAATCGACACCTTGCAGGATAAAGAAAAATGGCGTGATCTTACAAATTAGGTCAAGGCTGTATTTGACGTCTGCTAAGCAAAAAAGCTTTTTGTAGACAAGAATATTGCGTTAATTTTTTTGGTGGAATCTGATATTTATTCTAAAGTAGTTCGAAGAACGGGCCAATTAGGGTTCTTAAAGAAAAACTTTCAGTATTTATATCCATATTCAGATACCTACAAAGTTTATTTAAAATCAGTAAATAAATGCGTATTAAGGAGCTTATGGCTAAGTAATAACAGCCGCACGGATCGATCGGTCAGGTTAAGCTACGCTTGCCACGGTTGGTCGGTGGATGGGTGACCATCTTTACATACCAAGACCCCTCCGTGCCTAGGAAAGCACGTTATCCGTTGGTCCCGGCTGTCATCTGTAGATCTTTGTCAGTTGTTTCGGGTCGTTAGAAGCCCAAAAGTCTGAAAAACAGGGGTATTTTGTTACCCAGTAACTGGGCTGTGGAGGTCAGATAGGAACTCGCTCTATGTAAAATATTACTACATTCGGTTAAACTGGAAGCTGACCTGCTGATAATCAATCGTTGTGGTTCTTTGGGAAAGCTGCTCGTTTTAGTACGCTAGCTATCCCTACTTGAAAATTTTATAAATACGAAAGAGTGTTTATTGGTTTGTCCTTCTTTCACTCGGCAACGGAGCAACAGATTACCGTGATTTTTTGCATAGAAACAGTTCATTGATCGGAGAGTGACATGGCATTATCCCGGAAAAATACACGGTTCCTTTGCAATAGACCTCGGGATCAAAGCCGTGACTAAAATCTAGTAGTCTGATAAAACTTCAGAAATAACACGCGCGTCAATTGCTATTTGTTTTGGTATAGTTTATGATGTCCGGCCGACAGTCGACACTGCGACTACCATGTGTCATCGTGTTTGTTTCGTTTCAACAAGTTTTTGTCGCATCGTCACGTCACTACTCATGTGCGTAGTACAGCCAACAAAAAAGTTATGTTTACTGGTAAAAATAATAATCTCTCCACCAGGGATGTTGCGAATGCAGATTTTTTAACATTCAAAAAAGATAAGATCTGCCCAAACAAAACGCACATTTAAATAAAAAACACAAAATACACAAATACAAAAGTAGCCAAAAGCCTCGTATTTAGCCAACAAATAAACGCTATTTAAAAAATGATTCTTCATCGGTTGATGTCAAGGCCACAGACAAAGACAATATTGCGTAATTACTGTTACAACATTACGTACTCTCTCTCTCTCTCTCGTATCCACGGATGCGGATACGGATTTTTGGTGGCTCACATCCGCGGATGCAAGGCGGCAAGGGTAAAATTCAAAACTTCTTACGTCTTCTTTGTTTCGTTGTATGTTGATCATAATTCAATTCCCGGAAATTATTACATAATAATTATAATAAAATAATTATAATAACAAAAAAAATAAAATAATTAAATTATAATAATGACGGCACGGTTGGCGCAGTGGTTAAGCGATTGACTGCTGCACTGCGTGTCGCAGGTTCGATTCCCGCACGGAACAAATATTTGTATAACCTACAAGTAGTTGTTCCGGGTCTGGCTGTTTGTGTATGTGACTTTAAATGTTTGTAAACGCACCCACGATACAGGAGAAATTCCTGTGGGGCGACG
Source organism: Xanthia icteritia (assembly GCA_949128155.2). NCBI lineage: Eukaryota > Metazoa > Arthropoda > Insecta > Lepidoptera > Noctuidae > Xanthia > Xanthia icteritia. Next base: position 3,037,277 of record OX421942.2, on the reverse strand, counting down.
TTTAAAAAAAAAAAAAAATTGCGGCTGTGGATGCGAATATCCGCAACATCCCCACTCTCCACTATGCTGTTTATAAGTTGTAATTTTTTATTGTGTGCCTAATATAACTTTTTGAACGTAGAACTAGGAAGATTAATGTCAAAGATTTGACTACTCGGCACATGTATGAAATTAATCGGGCTATTAGCTCTGTTGAGCTGGTTGACAACGGATTTAGTAGGTTGTTCTACACCCTATTTCTAGGTAACGGACATATTGGTTTTCCAGCATTTCCGGCTCGTAAACAAACCTGAACGTAAACTAAGTTCACAGAAAGCAGCTGTTTCTACACGTCTTGTGCTTATTAAGAGCAGCAATGCTCGTTATACAATTAAAAACAAAACTAAAAATCAACCAAATAACTTGTTTTCCTGAACCTCTATTCAGATTTTCAGAAATTATTTTGTTTTCCCTCCCTTTCACCGTTATATCTTACGATCTTTACGCCGAAAGAGGGTTGAAGGCAGCATCCCGCGTATGCAGTATTGATTTTACCCACAGAATCTATTACTTCTAATAAGTAGTCTCAATAACACACCGTCTTTACGATTCAGATTTTATGTAACAAAAAGAAAAGTCCATGGAAACTTAGATATTCTCGAATAAACTAACAGACTAACATCTGATACAGACTACAATTTGTAACATCACAAGATCTGTGTCGTGTAGGTATTGAAGTGAAACAAAGATGTAGTATATAGTGATAAAACACGAAATATGTACGCTACCAGGAGTACAGCGGGGCTCGGGAGTACAAATAATAAACTCTGCTACCAAATCGAGTGGCTTGAGTTATGTGAAAAGTTGTCCGACCCCGCACTGGCGAACGTTTGGGGACGTGCAACTACGGACAATGGAAGAGATATCGTATTGATCCGTTCGTTGTTTGAAATATGAAATACAAAAGCGTGTCGTATGTGTGTTTTTTATTTAGATTTGTTTGAGTTATTCCAGAATCGTATTAATTTTATTTTCTGAAGCCTGCTAATTGAAATAGAAACATTATTCATTTCGTTGGCTGTCCTCTTGACGTAACAATGTTGTAACTCCGTACATTGTCATTTCTATTAGACAAGATTGATGTAATAAACAAGAAAAAAAAAAAAAGTAAAACACTAAAAGAAAGGTGAGATTTTGTATTTTACTCAAACCATAACACTATTTATGTCTCGGTTCATCGTCTAAGAAAGATTATGGTTATAGTGTATTAGAGGTCATTTCCCATTGTTTATGGTCATTGTCTATGAAGCCACTTCCGTTTCCTCTGTACTGTCTATTATTTTTGTTTATGGCAGTCTCGTAATATAGTTTTATATTCCTACATATGTGTCTTAGGATTAGTTATTTACTGGTTTTTTGAGTGGGTAGGCAGAGAATCTATTTTTATCTATCACGTTCAAATAAGTATTGGAGAAATGAGTTTTAATTTATACTCGCATTTCAATTCCTTGTATAAAAATAACTTTGAGATCATTTTAAATGTATAATATAATAAAAATAAATATAAGAAAAAATATAATATAAGAAAATAACACAAAATGCAAACATAATGAACAAGAGAATCATTTGGAAAAGAGAATTAATTATTTCACACAATTCCCCGGAAAATTTGTCAGACATCGTTCGTTCGTTTTTCAATGTTATTATAAATAAATTGTATTATTTATTTACAACACTGTTATCTGTTCCTCATTATTTGTCTCATTAATAAAATACAATATTTTTGTAACAAAAAGGATTTTCGTCCCGACAAGCAACGGGACAAATAATTATGTACTATTAAAGAACTTCATATCTAAGCAGTTTGAATCCCGTGAACACGCCGCCCCGGTTCTATAGCGGCCGAGCGCTGCAAGCAGATATAGTCCTTACGGTGTATAGATATGAACTTCTTTGATGGTACCTAGAGGTCGCGTAGCATCCCACTGACTGATGTCAATGTCTTTAAAATAATGAAATGAGAAAAAATGGGTGTAATTTTATGTTTGAATCTACTGCTGTCACTGGATGGTAGAGCACTACTATTTACTATCTCTTTCATAATTATTCATATAAAATTTATTGACAAAAATAATTTAACAATTTATAATTTTAAACATTAATTGCCCACCACTTCCAGCGTAGCATACATCACCACGCGGTACACTCGCCGCCATAAATAATAAGTGAGAGACCGGAGGCGCCGCGTATACGTAACAAAAAGTAACAAACAGATCTCTTAAATAAAGAAAACACGGGCATATGTTAACATCTGTCGGCTATACTCGACTGTACACAGTACAGTGGCGCGCAGTGTAAGTGTTCCAAGTTTAAATATCGCGCGTGCCGACTCGCTTACGTGTAGTTTTGAATTTAGAACTTTCTTTTGTTGCGAAAAATTTGAATTGACAGCACTTTTTCGCTTAGGATTTTTTGTGTTAGATACCTGAGCTGGTAGCCTGAGCTTTTTCAATACATTTTGTTTGCTAAAATTCTAGTTTATAACGCACAGCCGAGTTTCTATCCAAATGCCTAGTATGAAGTTGCAAAACGCTACTGTGAAAACCAAATTATACAGAGTGTATCAAAAAAGTGTGGTCTACTCGACCCAAATGTTTGGGACGACTGATTATTTTTTCTCCATTAAAATGATGGTCTAAATTCAAAATTCAAAAGTTCAAAAGTCATTTATTCAAACTAGGCTGAGAATCAGCACTTTTTGAACGTCAAAATTACATAAGACAGTCCCCCAAAAACGCCCACCCTTCACCACTTCCTAGTGCTTTAGCTGGGAAGAAGTGGCGCAACAAACTCCCAGCAGCACAGCTGTCTGTTCAGTTAGAAAAAAATGATTCTCTATAATAGTATGCAAAATGATATTTACATTATAATTGATTCTCTATAATAGTATGCAAAATGATATTTACATTACGCAACACAAAACTTAATTTAAATTATAAAATTAATAGCCATATGACAGCTAGCACACGCCAATATACCAACAAAAAACATCGAGAACTAAACTCAAGCAGAAATAAAAGTAACTAAACGAAAACAATATCTAAATAAAAGCCTCCAGGCATAAAGGGCGTGCCCGCTTACATATAGCTGTAACTAGAAGTTATAATTGATAAACTAGGACCATCGAGGTAAAATAAAAAATATCGAGGTCGCTAGCTAGCCACATATTGCAATAAACTCATTTAAAAAAAAATGTCTCCATGGGAGAAAGTTGTTAAGTTTGATGGTCTATACCACACCCTCAAATTTGATCTTTCTGATACACGCTGTGTTATTGTGAATACAAACGTATCGTTTGGTATGGTTACCTACTAAACTTTGTATTCTTATTTTTAGCTGAAGTGTGTTTGTGAAATTATTTTATTTACATAACTAATGTACAAACATTATTATCTTTGACATCTGTCACTTTACACTCGCGAGTAGGTACAGTCGCAGATAAAAGAGCATGCCTCGTTTTAGTACATTTTGATAGTAGGTTCTACGACTTTTTATATCATGGTTTAACATATTATAAATTACAATCCAGATACGAAAATGATAGCTTCGCTAGCTATCAATATTACTTTTTTATAGTGATCCTATCCGAGAAAAAATAAATTAGGCTGCTAAAAGTTTTCGTCGTTTTTTACTAAAAGTGGTGGCATACTTACATATGTCTTACATATATCTTTTAAAGCAGGTCATATTTTACCGTCTTTTTCTCCTTAGAATATTAAGTAAAATAAATATTACAAATGGCTGACACCTGTCATGTTCTGTATGAAGAGGGACTTGTGGCTAATTAATAACAGCCGCGTCGGTCGACAGATCAGGTTAAGCTACACTTGCCACTGTTGGTCCGTGGATGGGTGAACATTTTTATATACCGAGACCCCTCCGTGCCTCGGAAAGGACGTTAGCACATGTATATGTTTTGCGTTGGTGTATTTTAATTAAATTGTTGGTTTTTGTTTTGTTTTTGTTTTAAATTGTTCCTACCTACTCTTTATACCTGTTAATATCTAACAAGAAAGTCTACCCAGTAACGGGCAACAAAATAAGAGACTGGCAGAAACAAAAGGCATGTACCTGACAGTGAGGGATGGAGATAAAATTTAGGTGTCGATGCTTTGGGACCTAGATTTAGCAATAGAAATGATGCTTGGGTAAAAAAAAAAACTATTTAGTCCGTCAGTCAGATAATAAAAAAAATATTAGACACGTATTTTTTGCTTTATCATATTAACGGTAATTCGGTTGGTACGTGTAGAAACAGTATAGTTAAGGACCTTGCTGATAGGATGTATGCTACCGAGACCTACAAACGGTGGCTGCAAATAGCCGCATATTTTTTTTAATTTTTAAGTTAGATTATTAATTTTAAATTTGATTTTATAATGTTGATTTTAATATTTATTTTAAATTTATGTGTTTTTTTATGGACCATGTGGTCTGCAATAAAGATTTTTATTTATTTATACTTATTAGTAAAAAAATACTTAGATAAAACGCAATAAAGTTGGGGAGTGGGGGTCGCTACGTCACAAGTAAGTATAAAATCTACATACTTGTGACGTCATGGCACCTTTTAACTCAATGTATCGCCGTAATCTTTTGATAACGTAAAAAAAGAATAAATACGTGTCCGATATTTTTTAATAATCTACCTGCCAGACGAAACAATTTTTTTTTATCATCATACCTATTATAAAAAATTGGTTGCCTGTAAAGTCGGTATACGGGCGAAAGTTTTACGTGACAACGACTTTGCGTGCCTTTCACTTTTTATGTCTGTCTCTCTCGCTCTTAGGCGGGCTAACCATGCCCGAGTGGAAGGGACGCGTGCCTCTCACTCGCTCTCATTGTGAGCGCATAACGTGAGCGGAGCGTAACGCAGTTTCTTGAAGTGTCACCCGGCAAACCAATTTATAAGACGTTGTCACGTCAAAAGTAAAAATCTGTGTAGCCTTTTCCCAACTATGTTGGGGTCGGCTTCCAGTCTAACCGGATGCGAGTGTCAAAGATCTACGAATGACAGCTGGGACTAAATTTTTAACGTGCTTCCCGAGGCTCGGAGAGGCCTCGGTATGTTTTACATGGTCACCCATCCACGGACCGACCTCAGCAAGCGTTGGTTAATCGTGAAGATCGACCCGTGCGGCTGTTATTATTTAACCCCTCTAGACTAAAGATTTAGCAATTATAAATAAACAGCCCTGTTTTGGCCTCAAACTCTCTCGCTAGTTTACTACAATTAACAGTTAGACCACAACAAATTGCACCAGAATAGGCAGACACATTGCTGGTCGCTAAAGATGAAAATAATCTAGAGAAAATATTATATTAACAGTTATCCTTGCAAATGTATTAAAATGGTACTTCACATCAACGGAAAGAAGAACACTTGATTATTTCAACCATCTATAAAGATATATTTATTGCATAACTGTGTACATCAATCAGTTCTTATTTTAAACGTAAAAAAAAATAGGTTCAACAGTCTTCCTATATTGTATTGTATAAACCTCCAGGGGCCGTATTATGACGTATTAATGCCACCGTTATTCCAGTGTGAGTGAGAGACGGAGCTATACAAGGTCGCTAGCACCATCCTTTTTTCGCAGTGGAATACTGATGGCATTAATACTTCATAATAAGGCCCCTGTATCTTACAAAAATAATGCTACATACCGTATACGTGATTATTGTTATTAGGTATACAGTATGTGGCATTATTTTTGCTCACCCCAACACAAAAAGACTACACCAGAAAACATGAAGTTAGGCTCTCTATTCAGGAAATGGCCTCAAACCAGGTCCATTTACATAATATAAATAGTGGGATGAAACGAATCCCTCTTTTAAGCCCCCTGGAGCTATGGAGGCACTTCCGCACCCTCACAAATAATGTCTAAAACTTGGACCTTGTTTATGTTTTTTATGTCATAAGTACATTTATCAGGTCATTTGGACCTAAGCGGGTATTTTGGTACAAAGGTTTTTGATGAAGAGCAAAAATCAGGGAAGGCATCAATTAAAATATACCTAGGTATATTTTTGTCATGCTAGATATGGTAAGTTTTGGGAACCCTGATTTTTTTGTTAAAACCTATGTTATGTATCTCTAATTGCACAACATTCACTGTGCACATGCTGATACAGTAAGTCTCAAAAAAAATATACCTACATCGAAAACAATTAATTTAATTGTCTATGTCTGTGGAGTTTCTTGCCCATTCTTCTCCATACAAAAGTTACCTTTTGGAAGGGGCGACTAGAATCAATTATTTTTTTTTTTTGTAAATTTGCCTTTTGCCTTTTTTGTGCCTAATTGAAATAAATTATTTGACTTTGACTACAATCTTTGTTCCATAATATTATTGAACGATTTATTTATTTTAACATAATACGGCCAAGGCCAATTACATTAGTTAAAAACAAAGACAAAGACAATAACTAAGTATCAAGGTGTCCACGAAACACATTGGGTACTTAATTGTAGGTACATAATGATACAGTACTAAGAAAAACAAACTGTAGACGGTGTATACATATTTTTGCGGGTGACTATACTCATTTTCCATAATGAAATAAGGTAAAAAGTGTCAATGACCCTTATGACTATCATCACAGTAATCAGCATCTTTTATACTAGTTTAATTATTTTCGACATAGCCCTTGTGAATTGAGCCAAACAACTAAAAGATTTAATTTCCTTACTTACCAAAGTAATATATATTTAATTACTCAACAAAATTCACGTAACGCACCTAACCTAAAAGTTCACACAATCAATCAGTTTCGACATCACAATAAAAAAACAATATTGATTAGTTTTCAGTGTTTATAGCCAACGGAATCTATCTATTCCTTTCCCTCCAAAACACGTATAAGTCAAACTAATTGTATTGTAGCTAATTATAAAATTGTCTGTAAAGGAAACATTGATAACCTGAAACAAGCTCTAAAGTATAGTATCAGGGTTCGTTTTGCTTTGATGGAATATCTCCAATTGGTCGTTGTTTACAAAGAGTACAAATCAAAAAGCAATAAAAGTGCATTTTATATGTTCTATTTAGGAATTGTTTCCTCCGATAAACGGTTGAACATCGTTAAGTGTACCTAAGTTTAATACATCTGTACCGTTAGGCTCTTTTTGTTTCCAACTATTTTCGGTGATTTGTTAGTGTTACGTAAATACGGATCTCGTAAATACGGAAAGTATTTGATCATTGCATGCTGTAGAAAGAAACTCACGCTAGATAAGTTAAATAGCAATAAACCTAGTAGTATAGCTGTGATTCTTTTATAAACATGCTAAATTCGCTCCTGCAGTCACAAAAGAAGTTGAGTACAAGAGATAGTTTGGTGCTGTGGGCCTAAGGCCTAGCAAACATTGTGAATTTTATTCGTGCGGTTTATATTCAGTGTACACATCGCCAGTGCGTGTAGATACATTAGATACCATCTGTTAGCGAATTGTGAAAAAAAAAAATCGCGCGATTTCAATTGCAGTGCGTGCTAAGCCTTATTATTAGATGGTAGGTAGGTACTTATTAGAGGATTAAGTATATGCAAGATAAGAATGCTTGGGAACATGCTGGTCCTGCTCCGTAGGACAATTTAGAGTCTAGACAAAATCAAACTGGTTGCTAATTTAATTGTATAATTTATTATGTTTTATCATTGATTTTACATTCTGTGATTACTTGAACTCAAACACTAACTTATTAGTATTTCTTGTTAAAATTTTAAGAATATAATTTTACAATATTTGTAAATATGTGTGCACCATGTATCTCTCACATAGTTAATTAATCTGTCTGCTGCATTTTTAATAATTTTTACTATTGCGGTATAGTAATCTTATTCCAGGTGCATCGTCTTCACATATAATTCTATAATTAATGTACTTATACAAAATATTGTAAAACATTTTAAAAGATTAACGGTGGAGTTTCTTGCCCATTCTTCTCCATGCGAAATACCTTTTGGAAAGGGCGACTAGAATCAATTCTATTTTTTTGTAAATTTTGACGTTCAAAAGTGCCTTTTATATGCCTAATTAAAATAAATTATTTGACTTTGACTTTGACTTAGGCCCACTTGCACCACAAATCAATAAATGGATTTAGCGCTAACCGAATTTAAAACGGCGTTCTATTTCTGTCAATCGTTTGAAGATGAGAGAGACAGAATTATATTTTAAAAACATTTAGCGTTAGATAAATTTAGTGATTTGTGGTGCAAGTGGGCCTTAGATTTCTTCCATTTATATGTATAAGCCTGAAGTCAGTCGGAATAATTAGGCAGAAAGCGCGTATATGATTTTGCCTGAAAACAAAACTTTCAATATCTGAAAATACTGACGTAGATTTGGTATGTAGCATGTACACACAGTTTCGATTCAAATCCTAGATAAAACGTACCTACGCACAGTATGTTTTAGACTTAATGGACACAATTTTCTTGTATTGCACGCACCACAAATTTATACCCCACATTCACTACCCCGTTCCACACAATTAACCACACAACTTGCAAATTGAATAAAAACAACCCTACAAACTGTACCGCAGATCAGCAAAAGAAATTACACAAATAAACAAAACAAAAACAAGACAAAAAAACAAAAGTCAGCTCCCCTAAGGAAAGAAATAATAAAGACAATCGTAAAGGGACAGTAATTACCAATAAAGTCACCTGCAGCTGAGCCGCCATGGAAAACATGCTTTGGGACAACTTTTGTACTGCTCAACTTGTACATACTCATTTTGAGTTTATGGGTTTTTGTGATGGACTGTACTTTTGAGTCAAAGTAGTAGAGAGAGATGTAACTTTTGATGCAAAAAGTGGAGTGATATACGTTCAAGTTTGGAGCCTTGGTCTGTTGATTTGTGGGTCTGTCTGTGGCGTCGAAGCTTTAAAAATGATGCAAAGATTTTAATGCAGTTACTCTTCGCTTGGAAACTGGTTACATCGGAACGGTTCTTAGCTTCCAGTAAGTAAGTTTGATTACTAGAATTTTGTCAAATATAAAAATTACTACTGTAACCATTCCTTCCTTAAAAAAAACACGTTTATTGTATGGGAAAGTGCCTTAACTTTCTACTTTATTTTATTGTTTCTACTTGTTGTTATAGCGGTAATAGAAATACATAATCTGTGTAAATTTCAACTGTCTACCTATTACGGTTCATGAGATACAACTCGCTGAGTGACAGACTCACGGACAGCAGAGGCTTAGCATTAGGGTTCCGTTTGGAATCTTCGGGTACCGAAACCCTAAAATATCAAATAAATAACGTCCACAGCAGTAAATATTTACCTACGTACACTTAAAAGAAACACTCAAATTATAATTCCTGAAACCTGATTCACGAAGACAAATTGGAACTTAAATTCGAGACCAAACGTGAACCGAAATAGCATTTTGTACATGTCTCATTGAAATGGAGTCATTTTTAAAACTCCCTCTCCCTCAACAGTGATTCTAGTAATGTTTGATGTTCAACATTTGTCAATGTTTATGGTTTATTTTTTCTATAAATACACGACTCACCCTTGTTGTTGTAAGAAAGATGGGGGATTTGGCGAAATTCACGAGTGTGGGAATTTTGTTTCTGAATTTTGGGGAATATTTATTATTTTAATAGTGACAGTTCGCCTAATTGCAGTTTAAAAATGAATTTTATTTTTAAGAATCCCGTTTCAATAAAGCTAAATTAAAAGTTTTGCGAAGACCACATAAAAAACACATAGGTGTTCTTGTAGTAGATACCATATGAAGCTAAATTATTCACGGGGTTTCAAAACTGTTAAGAGAATAAACACAAAATCCTAACACAAATTGGGATTTAACGATAACATTTGATCTCAACAAATATTTTCGAATATCGCTCGAACTGAACAAAAAAAACCCATACTCGGAAATAATTCGTACATTTTGCTTCACTTAATCCGTTGAAAGCTTTCAATTTCAATATGCATTAATTCTCTAACTAGCTGGAACGAATACAATAACATTTAAATAAATGTCATTTATAATAGATAATATTTAGTTGCAGGAAAGCGTACAGTATAATATTTGCATTAATGAAGACAATGAGCGCTCAATTTAGCTTTAGCATTGATTTAATTTTATTTATAACTAGCTGTGCCTCGCGGTTTCACCAGCCGTTTAATTTAAAGAAATCGGATTATTTATAAATTACTTCGTTTTAGCTTAGCGTAGTTCTTTCTGACTTTTTCTATTTTTAGTCGGCTCCAAAGGATTATATTATTATGACACGCTACGTGATGTTACATAACTTATACCCATCCTCAAAAAAAAAAAAAACCAACTACTAGTTCCAGAGGTTAACCACGTTCAAATAAAAAAACAAACTCTTCAGATTTATTATATTAGTATAGATACGAAACTAAAAACTAGCGATGAAGAAGTATCAACTAAAAAAAAAACATAAAAAGTCCAATTAAAATCAACAAAAAATCCCGACTTCGCAAACAAATAATCGTATTAAGAACGTACAAAACTCGAAGTCGAGTTAATTTCTCGTGACATAAATAAAAACGAAACGAGGAGCATTCCTTGGGAGGGGGAAATAACAAACATATCTCTCGAAGTAAGAAAACAAACAACGTATGTTAACATCTGTCGGGAAGCACGAGCTAAGGCGAACGGCGTACACTTGATGAGTTATTGCTCTTCATTTTAGTGAGTTTTGCTTGTTTTAGTTTAGTGTCGAAGCAGTTTTGAAGAGTTTAGAACTAGTCTTAGGTAAGGTACGATGGTTTTATTTTGGGAGATTAGTAAAAAAAACACAAAAAATATTAATAAATAATAATATATGACGATGAAATCATATCTAAGCACCTCCCACTAAAATAGAGATACTATGTCCATTTACTTCAACTAAAAACTTTGCATGTCTGTTTATTTTTTTAAATCCGTGCATCTCTGTCAGTTTTAACAAGAAATGAGATTTTTTACCGACGAAAAAAAGGAGGAGGTTCTCATCTATATATTTTTTTATGTATGACCACGCATAACTTTTTACAAATTAGTTCTATTTTATTTAATTTTTTCGTTGAGAAACTGGATAAGCTTACACAAAACAAATTTATTTGACAACGGACACAGAACGACATTTCTACGCGACTGTACAGAAATTCCCGAAATTCAATACGTCAGTGTTGATTGCAGTTAATTATAAAATCGTCCCCTCTTATTGTCTGTTCTATTTTCGAGAGCTCTTACCCATTCTGTTTCGATTGAATTTCAACTTTGGCTGCTTTTAATATGGTTTATTTTTGTAAAGCTTAGTTAGCCATATTAAAGTTCTTTAATGTACACAAATCTTAAATCAAATTTAAATCAGCTTTGACGGTACGAGTATTACTTCCGCTAATAAAATGCTCTTCTTTATTCCTGGAGCCAATGAACCATGAAGATGTGACCTTCTCATAAAGTTAAACTGTGGTTTGATTAGTTTTGCATCGGTCTGCTACGTAAAAGGGTCGGAACTAGGGAATGCATAGTTAATGGGTTATTTACTTAGTGAGTCCCGGCCTTTAGGGAGTTGAATTTCTTGCGTAACATGATTTTAGCGTGTATTGCCGTTCGTCCCACTGCCGTCGTCCCACTGGTGGGACGGGAATTTAATAAGTAATATTAAATTTATTCCCGTTCGTCCCACTGATTTTGTTAGTGGGACGAGCGGGAATAAATTCCCAAAGTCCCATTGGTCCCACTAAATAATTTGAGTCTGGTTGTTCAGTGGTAAAAAAACGCTTAATTATCCTAACTAATAATATAAATGCGAACGGTAGCTTGGACCCTGTTCCCGATACCGGTGGGCTACTATTTTTTATATTTTTAAATGTTTTTATTTTTTTATATACTAATATTTAAAAATGTAATAAATAAGTTATTTGAATGAAATAAAAAAATTAAATGCGAAAGTGAGTTTGTTGTTTATTTACCACAACGGCAGTGGGACGAACGGGAATACACGGATTTTGGTGGAATTGAACAGATACTGTGAACAATTGTACAGATATTGTGAACAATTGTTCAGATACTGTGAACAATTGTATAGATGCTGTGAACAATTGTAAAGATACAGTGAATAATTGTACAGATACTGTGAACAATTGTTCAGATACTGTGAACAATTGTATAGATGCTGTGAACAATTGTAAAGATACAGTGAATAATTGTACAGATACTGTGAACAATTTCCCAAAAAATATTTTTTTACTTATCGCGTACCTAATTATATTTTACGAAAGAAATACCGAGTGTGGTTTGATTACCTTCGTCAAAACGGACAGAGAGAATCGAGCGAACGTTTTATAATTTATTTATTTATATATTCTTTTTAATACATTTTAGGATTCCGCTAAATACCCAGGTAAATAACGATGACTCAATAATCTGCCAAACCTGTTCCCAATTATGTTGGGGTCGGCTTCCAGTCTAACCGAATGCAGTTGAATACCAATATTTTACATGGAGCGACTGCCTATCTGACCTCCACAACCCAGTTACTGGGTAATACGATACCCCTTGGTAAGACTGGTTGTCAGACTTTTGGGCTTCTGACGACCCGTAACTACTGTCAAAGATCTACAAATAACAGCCGGGACCAACAACGGCTTAATGTGCTATCCTAAATAATGTTTTCTGAAAAGAAAAGGCTGCTAATTAACGAAACAAAAGTAATAAAATATCGAAACATTCAGTAGACGACCAACGTAACAAAACTGATCCTGTATCAATATTATCAGAGGTCACCCCCGAGGTTTGCCTTCAATTTTAATACCTTCACACAAAGGCTTCTAATTAATGCTATGGAAATCTAAATTCCTGAAGCATTGTTGCAAAAATGTTAGCACTTTACCAAGCTCTGCCTCGTTACTTTTCACTCTGTTTGTTTAATCCGTTTGAAGTTTTTAATTGTGTGAAGTGCGAGTGGCTTAGAATGTGTTTGACTTTTTTCTGTGCAAATGAGGGAATTTGTGAAATTAACATAATGTAGAATTTAGTTTGTGAAAATATGTTTTGTGTTGTCTTTTGTTATCCTATTTATCAATGGACTGTTTATAGATTGGAAGGTAATATTGGAACATTGCAAGTTTAATAATGATAATACTCCAATGGCATTTATTCTGCCTAGCTTTTTCCCAACTATCTTCAGGTCGGCTTCCAGTCTAACCGGATGCAGCTGAATACAAGTATTTTACATAGAGCGACTGCTTATCAGACCTCTACAACCCAGTAACTGGGTAATACGATACCCCTTGATAAGACTGGTTGTCAAGCTTTCGGAATTCTGACGACCCGTAACGATTGTCAAAGATCCAAGAATGACAGCCGAAAGCACGGCTTAACGTGACTTCTGAAGCACGGAGGAGTCTCGATATATGAAGATGGCCTTCTATCCTTGGACCAAACCCGGCAAGCGTAGCTTAACGTGATGGATCGACCCGTGTGGCTGTTAATATTTAACACGAGCTCCTCATACGCCTATGGCATTCGTTGACTGAAAAGATAGCTCTAAGCTTATGGCACTTATCCCACTCCCGACGAGGAAGCGACTAGCTATCGACTTTTTCTCGCTCAAGAAATGTACAATAGGTAGGTCCTGTGTCAGTATAAGAGGTCTTCTTCTTTAAGAGTCGATGGTAAAACATGAAAGGAGCTTCCCAGAGCAGCGTTAATATAGATCGTACTGCGATTCCAAACGCTTGGCACACCTTGGACAGCTAGCACTCGGTAACGCAGAGTCTAGTTGACCAACCCTTTCACCACCATGGTAAACCCAAACGGCTCTCTTCGGAGCTATGACTAACGACCATTCTTAAGGCCAAACAACATAAACGACCTCTCTAAGGGCACCTACCACCGTCTAGTACTAGAAATACATAATATATTAAGAGTCCTATTACATTTTTTACGCAAATTCATGATTGATGTTGTAATTTTCAGCAGCAGTAAGATATTTTAATTATTTGATTATGAAATACGATAGTGCCATTGTTTTTCTTGTAAGTTGGAATTACATAGTTTAATATTTCTTTTCGTGTAATTTACTATAAATATTTTACGAACTCAGTTTACAAAAAAAACAGACGGCGATGGAACTTTGACGCTCAAATTCACATTATTTCATTAAATTCTAATAAAAGATATAATTACTAAAAGATAAGTTGACTGTTTTAATTGTTTATTGAAGTTCTAGGATTACTTTAAATTCCTTGAGTTTACATGGAAACAATCGTAAAGAAAAGCAATAAATGTCTTGATTCAGCGTCCATTATATTCCAAATAAACACAAATCGTTATTATAATCGAACATTTAAAATATCTTAATGCTGCTTAAAATTACAATGTCAAAAATCATGAATTTCCGTAAAAAATGTTATAGGGCTCTTAACAGTTAATCGCTGACGGTTCGCACTGCTGGCGAGAACTCTCTCTCCACTAGTTTGTTGCAGCAACAAGAGCGATCAAAGTAAATAGGTAGTCGAGTGACGCTCGATTGGCGGGTAGAACACTCGCTGAGAGTAGCACATATGCATACCAGCAAGCGAATGGGCAGTCATTCTACTGATCGTACTCGCGCACTCGCTCTTAGCCCAGAGACAAAACCAGCCGAACTACTTACTCGCTGCTCGTTGTTCACCATCTCATTTCTAGTTGGTAGTTTTACTTGTTTCTCGCTAATCGTCGGCGGTCGGACAGCCCGTATCTAAAACCCCTTTTCTGCTTGTGTATTAAAATTTAAAAAACCGATTCCAAAGTATTGAAACGTACCTACCTGTTAGGTACATCCTATATACCAGGGGCCATTCTAGTCGGCTTGGCTACCATCCTAGTTAACTGATTAATGTTTAGACAACAATATGAGCTGTCAAGGTATATAAACAAGAGAGAGAAGAACGTTGCTGTCAAATCATCCGAAGAAATAATTTTCTCACAATCCATTCATTTATTTTAAGTATAAACCCAGTTTCATATTTAACATTAAAATTCAATAGAGCCAATTTATTCATAATAAAATTTTCGGAGTTAAAAAGCTAGTTACATAAGCTCAATAATTCAATAAATTTTTCGAGAGGAATGAAATAGGACTAAACTAAGACAGATAATTAAGTTAAGAAAAATTTAGATTTAATTAATTAATTATTGTTTGTGGAAGCAATATTTAACACTAATTAATTAATAATTAACGATAATTAAATAATAACAAACATCTGTCATACCTGTTTCTGTTTAATAAAGATCCCAAATAACGATCATTTAATACGATTCGTGAAAAGGATTTACGTAACGTCTCTCATTAACGATTCGGCTTTCTTCAGGTTTGAGCTTGTATGATTACGCTGGTACGCAAGCCCAGTAGATTCAATTATGCCTAATTAATTGTGTAATGAATCGGATCAAGGATCGGTTATTAATAGTATATTGATTACACACATAAATATTCACAGGTGACATATATAAAATACAGCTATATCTATTTTTATCCCCTCACAATTTATTTTGTTACTGTTTCTCCCAAAAATATATACAACACTGCCACAGCTTTGACGAAATGACGAAAACAATGGTAATGATTTTGTAATGATTTTTGATAATACAAAAGAAGCAAATTTTTGAATAAAGGATTCCAAATTAGCATAGTATGAAACAATATTTAATAAAAGAAAAAGCTACATAGTACAATTTTCATTGTGTTTTGCCAGGAGCGCGACAATCACTGACAAACTGCTTAATGATTTGACTCCAGAAAGACAAGCTTGATTTGAATTTTATATCCACCAATTTCGTTTGGTATAATTTATATTTAAGAAACGGTATTAGCACGGATTCTGAATAGAACGGGACAATCTTGACTGTTGAAACTAATGTCTTTAGATATTATACATAAATTATTACGTTTTCACTGCTTTTGTTTAATACTTTTTTGTTCATTAAGTTTTTGTATTTTTTTTTCATTGTTTCAATTTTCTTATAATTTTTTTTTTTACTTAGTCTGATCCTTCTCATGCTGATCCATGTAATTGGAGAAACCTCGACCCCTGTCATACAGGATGCCCTAGTTCAGAGATCGAGACCTCATTGATGTAACGTGTACTGAAGTTTTGGAAATAAATTACTATTACTATTACTTTTGTATTATAATTCTAAGTTTTCGTAATAGTTCGACTTTTCGCGTATATTATTATGCCTCTACAGATTTCACGATGCTTCTGGATTTACTTCATTACGTATTATTAGGTGCTTTCATATGTAATTATCGGTAAATTTATTAAAAATCTAAAATAAATCAATGTAAGAGTTAAAATAACCAGAAGTAAGTAAAACATGGTACTCTTTTAATTAAGTTTTGTCCTTTCGTCGTCAATGAACTGACAGTTAATGAACTCAGTGACTCTGGGTAATCTCTCGTTGAGACTCATACACGCAGATAAGCTATTAACTGCCGGATTAAACACTTATTAACTTGGACGTGTTACTCCTGAAACGTATCTCTTTCAGATTTATGTACATTTTAATTGCGTCTTCACACAAGATTTCAACGTTACGTTTCAGCGGACCACGGCCTGAATGCGAAAATCTCTTCCGTCTCTTTCGCTACGTACCGCACGCGACCTGCAACCCTTACGAAAACTGTGTGCCATCCCTCTCTGACAAGCGCTCGGCTGGCACCGGGCAAATCCCTTATGTAAGTCAGTGCTTTCAGAGCTGCCTCCCCAAACGGACGCGCGCGCTCCAATAGAAAAAACCCATCGACGATGCCGATATTCAACTTGTTCCCCACACCAAAAAATATCAGTGAATCCTTCTGTGATGCGAAACTTTCATGAACACGAGTGTACACAAGTGTGTCAAGTGGCCGTAAATTTTGTAACGGGAATGTCGTATTAAATTTCTTTCAAACTTACGCGCCGGGATTAAGTAAGATTTATATCTGAAAACAACGGAGATTTTCGAGTTAATTTTAGATGCTCCTCGCTCATTATGTTCAGTAAAGTTATCCAAGCACGCGTTACTAAAGTCACCAGTGCCGTACAATTTATGCGCCAAACATCGGTTAGGGATAAAATAAAAATAGACGAGCATTAAGTAGGAACTTTAATATATGAAGCGACATTCGTTTAACTAAGTGTCATAAAACTATTTGTCAGCGCGTTAATTACCGAGTAGAATAAATGTTGACACATTTAGTGGAAACTAGTAGAGTTGTAAAAGCGAATAAGTTGTGACAAGATGTGTAGCTATTTAGTCATTAGAAGGTAGACGTAAATGGTACGTTAATAGGTACAATACATTAAAGTGTTAAGTGACGATGAAAAGAAGAAGAGTGTCAAATTAAAATAGTAATAAAATATTATTATAAACAAAATGGCCGGGGAATTGAAGAGATTAAAGAGGCATTCATACGTATTGAATGCAATACTGCTATTCATCTCAATGATTTACGGTGAGTGATTGTATTTTGCTAACGTAGCGTCGACTTAATTAGAATACGCTTGATCTTTTAATTAAAACGTGGACTGATATTGTTACGGGTGAATAACTGCAGTATTGGAAACAGTTACATAACAGACATATTATTTTAACTGCACTTCATGAGTTATATCAACATTGTTTGTAATCCATTGTTATTGAATTAGTAATCAACTTTTTATTTGTTTTATTTTTTTACGTGTATTACAGATTAATATTTTGGTACCTATATAGATGTTTTTGAAGTTGAGATATTATGCTATAAATAACTCTGTTAAAATGATGCATAAAAAGCCATGATAAGTGGACATTGCAAGGACAGATAAGACCGGAGGTTCAGTAAATGATAATACCTTAAATCGTAGCAAATCATATAATTAAATTTATTTATAAAAATAATTATGTATGTTTTACCACTATCATTAAAAACATTCATTATTTAAACGGAAGTGCAACACAAAGATATCAGTGCAATCGGACCAAAATCTATCAGAGCGGATTGAAACTTGTGTGCTCCAATATTTCAGCCGGAACGCGAAAAGACCGGCACTGGATTAATTGCTTCTGTCAGTAATTACTTGGAGTAACGTAGTACTCTTTCAACATTAATCTCTAAAAGATAAGCTTTGCCGCTCACCCACTCATTCAAATTATGTTACTGTTGCTCGTGTGAGTAATTATCATAATGGTTGTGTAGGACCCTGTGGTACTCCTACACTTTTATTACCGACTTTGAAGACGGCTGACAATTTGAGTGGAGTTTTGAACGTTTAAATGAATGCCGGCAATGTGTAAGTTTTCTTATTATAAGTTTAAGTGGTGACCGAGTTTGGAAAGTTCATTAAATTGCTTCAATTGACTGTGGAACTTTTCGATTGCATCATTTAATTCTTAATGTCGAAAATTCTTGATTACAAGTGATTTTCTATGTGGTAATTGGACCGTGAGGTAAATAACTATAGTATTTTTTCTACGAGTTTCAGACATCTTTGATCTTAGATCAAACCCAATTCAGCCAAAATTGGTACAAGAATATTACAGAGGTTGCTTTGTACAAACACATTAAATGGTTATTCACAATTTAATGGTTCTTCTTAGTATTCTGAACGTAAATATATAAATAAAGCAAAGATGTTCTTCGATCTACAGAATGTTTATATTTCTTATAAGTACTTAATTGTTCTTCAAACCTCGCACTAATTAATAAAACTCTTTAATAGCGCTTCCCTCTTGAAACACTCATGGTTCGGAAGGGCTCTTAAAGCTCCTCATCATGACCTTCTACCATCTTCATATTGTTTGGCCGGTCGACTTTGCAGTCACTTCCATCTTCATCTTTATGTTTTTGTTTTTTCATCACTGCAATTATAAAAAAGAATAAGTCTTAATTACCCATGTTTTTCTCTTTATTATGATGTTTATTTTGTAAATTGGTTTTATCAAACACTTTTACAAGTCACAAAAAATAGCTATTAAAATAATGTAAGTAGTTGACGTCGGTGTTTTCTATCCAACTAGGTCCAACATCTCAGACACTTATCTGCATGGTTCTCACATGATCTTCACTGTTTGATTGTTTTGGCTAGAGAAGACTTGAGCAGCGCCTTCATTTCTACTTAAAAATCTTAATAGCAGTAAATGATCATGTTTATACCTACCACTCGTACATTATGAATTTATAATAGATATACAAATATCAAATTACACCAATGTTACAAATAAAGGTGCCTTGGAAAAGCATTTCTTCGAAAAAGACAACGAGTTTACTTAGTTACTACCTACGAAGCCTCAGGCGGTACTATCGTGTTCGTTCAATCCACGCACACTGACAGCTTGCAGCGCTATCTCGACAGCTCGCCTACAAATACCATAGCAACCCACTTTCCCCTGTCTTATGCTCAGGGTAAGATAAACAGGTAATGGCGGCATTTGATCCTCTGTTTCGAGGAAATGAAAACAATTTATTGAAAATACAAGTGTAAGGAGATAAATAATATTTTGGCTTCTGTTACAAAAGCTCTCTCATACGAAATTAATAAATCCATATTGTCGTAAACCATTATAAAACTTAGTCACTTTCGAGAGAGTTTTGAGCCAAATTTAATTATTTTGCTCGCTGGCAATCTGAAAACTTTTCAATTGAACAAGTAATTTTCGGAATCTTGTAACTTTTATTGAAGTGAGGAGCAGGGAACGAATTAAGATGGAATCATTCAGTGGGTCATGAATGAATTGGAATTAAATCACTTTTGTGAGTTTGGCGTCGCGGTAAAAGATTTCTGAGCCATGAACTTTACTCCAAATTTAAGTTTTTCTATTGTGCTCGACGTTCCTTTTGACTTTTTTCTTATTAGCTGGGCTTTGGTGAAAGTAAAAAAGACTCCACTTAAAAGTAAGCCAGGAATAATTTGTATACGAACATTTCCTTCGAGAAAATTTAATGTTATTCGTTGACAAACTTTGAGATGTCTTTGAATATTTTACTGTATTCTGTATTTTTATTTTGTTGCCTAAGGATTTTCTGTGTTTTCAGTAGGTATATATGTTTTTTTACGTCGGTTTCAAAAGTCTGCTGAGAGGAATTGTTTGCCCCGGTGCTGTTGCGCGACGAGTGAACAATTCTTTAGAGCACACTACACTACAACGACCATTAAAACAATGTTGTTTTTTTTTCTAGACTTGTTCTGAAAGGTGCTTTGATGCCGTATAAAGCAGTTCACCCAGTTTTAATAAAAGAAATCAGATTTATTTATGTAAGCGAAAATATGATCTATTTTTAAAAGAGAAATCCCGAGTACTGATAAATTCGCCATCTTTCATATTTCAGTATCTTTGTAGATATTAATTTTAGAAAACTAAATAAATAGGTAAATGTCTAAAAATAACTCATTGTTCATTCCCAAGAATTATATCTTCTATCTAAATTTTAATAAGATATCTAAATAGCACAACATTGTATTGGTATCTGTAATAACATATTGGAATAAAGTGCGTAATAGCTCATAAACAGACCCATTTTGTTGCCAACGTCACACAGATGAACCATTCTACTCGATCCCTCTTACAATTTGCGAGCAAGTAAAAACGTTTTACGCAAACCATGTTTTGTTTCATTTCTTACTTCAAGTATGGATATTAAAACATCTTATCAAAAGCCAGATAATTCCATTCAAAGTCCTCTTTTCAAGAGGCACATTAAAAGTCTCACAAAATGAACAATTCAACAAGGGTCGATCTTCAATTTGAATGCAACGAATAATAACCTTATTTATCCAAGTAATATAATGTTATTAAGGGGAAAAAAAACTATGAAAAAGCTAATTTCAAAGCAAGAGCTTATTGAAACTCTTTGTAAAATGGTAATGGAGGGAAACGTCGAAACGGCGCCCAAAGTTGTTGCTTCTACATCATTGGATTTTAAACTTTAAAATGTGTGTTTAAGGTTGTATTTCGTTCGGTGTTCTTTAATGGAGTGCGTACGGTTAGTGCTTCGATATTAACGGTATTTTTCAAATGGAAGTTTACAAAGTTGAAGTACCTATCTTTGGAAGTTTGGCAACGCATTCGCTGTAGTATCGAGTTTTTAGATGACTTTATGTCGCGACCAAGTGTCCCTCGGGTCTTACAAACTTTTTATAGTTTGCTATATAAATACCATGTAAAGTGAATCATACACATGAAGATTCTTACATTATCTCCTCAGATTTAAAAACAGGCGAAGCGGTTGAAGAGCTTTTAACACATACAAAGCACTCTAAAATAAGTCCATTCTAAATAAACCATTTTATATTTGTAGAGGCATCGACATATTTCCAAGATGTCCTACAGTTTTCATTTGAATATTTCTGAGGAAAATAGAATTAGCGGTAATAATTTCAGGGGCGGGCTTTTGAATCCGCTACCTGTCAGTACTAATCAACGCTTCAGGCGTTGAATCTTGAGGCATATAATAATAATAATCATAATCATAAATCTTTATTTATCGCAACATCATATTACAGGCACTGGTTAATAAAAAACACAATCTTAAATAGAGAAGGGCAAATAGGTGTCTGAGGTAGGAGGGCCCTGAGTTACAGATCACCCGGCTCTCTTAGATAGGACATGTTAATTTACAAAACAGTAGAGTTAAGATATTAATGGTATAACAAAAGTAAGAAAGACTAAATATCGTTACTTGTTGGGACTACAATTTTGAATTCAATTTCGTTTATAGTTGGAATATAGACATAGGACTTAAAAAGAACTGGCGAAATGTGGGTGCACTACAGGTACACCTCTGCCCAACCCTTCGGGGAAACAAGGCGTGATGGTATGTTATGTTGGACCATTTGTTTTATAATATTTTCTGACTTTAATTACCAGATCGGGTATACTATTAGCGTGTACTTCTGTTAGAAAATCCTTAGTAGTATCACCATTCCAAATAAAATCATCATGCTCCTATTTTATTTGCACGAGTCCAAAATTTTAATGTAAATAAGAAATCTTCGTTTTTTTTTATTTATAAATAAAAACAGTCTTTATTCACTCTGTCCTCAATACATAAACAAGTAATACCATTACATTAATACTAAAAACATTTTGTCATAAGGTTCATTATCAGCTACCAGGTCAGACTATCGTAAGACATAAGCCTACTGTATCTCCTTCCACTTATTCTTGTCCCAAGCTGTTCTTCGGCAATCTTTCGGCAGATCATCCTTCCACGTTTTCACCTGTCTTCCTCTACGTCTTGTTCTATTCATCGAGTAACATTCTGTGACTTTTTCGGTCCATTTTCCGGCCTGTCCATTTCCATTTTAGTATTCTTGTTTTTACTCTAACGTCAGCCACTGTAGTGATGTTCCTAATTTTCATAGCTTTTTCTTAGCTGCCATGGCTTATTTTAATATTTTTATTTTTGAATTGTTCTTTGTTTT
Source organism: Xanthia icteritia (assembly GCA_949128155.2). Taxonomy (NCBI): domain Eukaryota; kingdom Metazoa; phylum Arthropoda; class Insecta; order Lepidoptera; family Noctuidae; genus Xanthia; species Xanthia icteritia. The sequence goes on along the minus strand of OX421942.2, from coordinate 3,014,813 downwards.
TTATATTTTTATTACGGATGCTTTTAACGTGCACGTCTTTCTACATTATCCTCACATGTATAATTTTAACATTAATGATGTAACCGATATTTTGTAACAATTTTTTTATTTAAAAGAGTGTCCGTGGAGTTTCTTGCCCGTTCTTCTCCATAGGTACCTACTACGCTTTGGAATGGGCAACTAGCTTCATATTTCTGACTGACCGACTTCTTGACAATTCAAAAGTGCCTGTAAATGGTTTAATTGAAATAAATGCTTTGAGTTTGAGTTTGAGAATTTGTCTTGCAGTCTCAGATTTATCATGCACCTCTCTATTCCTCTTTGACATTACACAGCTTGTGTTATTTTTTTTTCATGGTACTTTGTCTTTTATTTTTTATTAAATACATAATGAGGAAGAAGGCTCCTATAGTAACTCCACTATACCTACCAACTTAGCTAACAGCAGCTATACAGAAGAAATTGGTGACTTTGTAGATCATAACAAATGATAGTGCTAAAACTGACAAACATGGTCTCGTTTTTCCATTCACCACTTGAATCTTTGAAGATGGATGGATTGTAGGAGGAATAAAAGAGAAAGAAAAGGGAGTGAATGATAGCGTGACCGTGGACAGGAGAGAATGGAAAAAGAAAATGTGGTGCGCCAACCCCACGTAACATGGAACAAGGGCAAGAAGATTATGATGCTGACCTGAATCTTATCTTTCCATACCTAGCCACCTAGCCGGCAAGGAGTGAAAGGTAGTGAAATGATGTGTGTGTAAAAAGGGCAGTGTGTGAGTTGGTATCATCTGACAGCCAACTCTAGCACCGTGCGCGCTTCCCCGGCTTACTGTTACACACTTCCGTCCCTTTTCACGATATCACTCCCACAGATTGCAGGAACGCGAGAGGAAAGATGTTACACATAAAAAACACATTTTTTTTAAACTATGCTAAAAATAATGCTGATTTTATGGTAACAGCAGTTAATGAAGAGAACTAGAGTCATCAATGACACAGCTCATTTTGATAACCTATTACCTCAACCGACTTTTACGATTCAAAAGACGATAACCAAGCCGCAGTAAATATCTCATTCGCAGTTCATGAATCAGCATAGCCGATATAAACACAAGATATTTAAGATCCATTAAAATTAACGATGAGTTACATAGGAAGACATATTGAAACCATGTCAGTGCATTAAAGCTTGCAACATTTCCGTTAAGACAATAGAATGATTCGGGTCAGTGATTTTTTTTCTATCCGTTTTTATTATGTTGTTATAATAATTGAATTAGAGTGTCAAGATATGATTTATTGGAAGTTCAGCAAAGGTTAATTGCGCATGACTAATGTTTATTGCCTTGTCTTTTTAGTGAAGTAGGATATAATTATTATTATCATAATCTCTTTTCGTGTATATCGTTAATAGTGACTAGGCTTGATATTCTTCTAAAATTACGGGGATAACAGAAAAGTGATTGAAGTGGTGTTTCTATAAGCCCATGTAAATATTTTGTTTATTTTTATTCATGGTATTACCACTTTCTTAAGTTATCGTGAAAGTGTGTATCCTGTTCATTGACATGGTACTCAAAGCAATCCTTATTATCACAAAAAAATCTTCGTACCTTTTAAACCTTTTCAGATTCATAACAAAATAATGTTTCGGAGACATAAATATGTCTACCTAGGTACTATTGCCTTCTGGGAATTGAATCTGCGATCCAGAGAAGCTTTACCACCGCACCATTTAGGTCTAGGTTGTAGTTTTTGAGAGAAATAAACTATAATAATATAATAATAATAAAAAAAAGTTTATTTTTGTAATAGCCAGGTTACCTTAGGTACAAACTGGTAGACACTAAATAGCGTGTAAAATTCAAACACTGTTTTTGAAGCAAATACATACACAGTCTCACCTAAGTGTTTGAAACAAGAATTACCTACTGAAATTTTCACCTGTTGTGACTGTACCTAAATTACCCTAGGCTGATAAAATTTTCGTTTTTCCTAATTACATTAATATTAGTGTTTGAGTCGGTTCCCCCTTAGGGGGAAGGGCCGCACTCCACCCCGTACGGCCCTGTAGAGCTCGTCTCCGGACTGGTCACTCTCCCACCGATATAAGAAATGAATTCCCAAATAAGAAGTCCGATACCTTGTCCCATTAATAAGGCAAGGAAAGGATTGAATGAGGTTGTAGATAAGACAGGAATTCATAGTTATGAAAATACATTGGATTTGGTTTCAGAAGGCTAATAAATAATAGGGAGATGTAAAGTATATTATCATATAAACCTGTGAGTAACCCTTACGTTAGCGTAACAGGTATTTGGTCAGTCATTACTCACACGATACCTCACATCTGCACTTAGAGTACTCAGAGCAACACTTCCATAAAGTGACGCAAGCGGCTTCTCAGCGGCATTGCGTCAGTATCACGCTCTTTTGGAGACGTGGTCCCTAGCAGTTCTTTCGAACTGATAAACGTGACGAAGCGGCTTTCCCTGCGGCAACTGTGTGACAGTCCTGGTTCAAACAACAGAGCGGCTAGTTCCAGCGGCATTGCGTCGGCATCATGCTCTTTAGGAGACATGGTCCCTATCAGTCCTTGGACTGAATATAAGATAGATGTGGTCACCCAAACCCCTGGAAGTTCACCCTTCGCACAACAAGCATATCTGCAAGACACGTGTTCATGTCAGTCTGACCGAATTATTGGTCTGAGATAAAGAATACAACATTCAAGAATTACGAGCTAATAGGGTTGAGAATCGAAACTCAAGAATCATTATTTATTTATTAGAGCTTTGGATAATCTCTCTTAAAGCCCTGTTATTGGCCTGAGGCAAAGAATACAAAATTCACGATTTAGGTACTAGATCATAGGTATAGAATCACACAGGATCACAGATCACAGGTAGAGAATCATAATTCGAGAATCATTCATTAATAGAGTTGTGGATCAACTCTCTTAAAAGCCTATAGACAGCCCTAAAGCGCCCACCCTTCACCACTTCCTAGTGTTTGAGCTGGAGAGAAGAAGTGGCGCAACAAACTCCCCAGCAACACGTCTCTGTCTGTTTAGTTACAAGAACTCTAATTACATCACCAGCCTAGGATAATTATTATAATGAAAGACTCACCCAGTCGCACCAACAAACACACACACATACTACGTAATACTACATTAGTCTAATCCGGGCTTCAACCCAACTATATTTAACTTAATAAATAATACCAGCCATCTTACGACAGCCACTGGACATGGCCTTTTTGGTATTCACCAAGTCTCCTAATATAACTTGCTTAGGATATTACGTCCGCACCCTACCGTGGTCTAAAACCAACTATCCTCTTGTCTTACAATATCAGTCTACTCCGTTCCTAAAACCCTACGGCCCAACTTCCCAGTTTCGCCGAATAGGTTAATGGCTGTTTTTGTGTAAAACTCAATTGTTTCAAAAGGTTCGTTACCTACGCATTTATTACCACCAGATGTGAATGCCCGCTGCATTGCATCCAGGGAATATCAACCTTTTCTGACGGAAGATTCAAAGTTACAATTTATATATGTTTTATTATAAAACCATACTATTATGTTATTAGCACAAAACCTAATTAAAGTATTTTAGCTATCTGTTAGAATAATCAATCAATCAATACAATAGCATAACTACAGTTATAAGATAATAAATAGTTATATCAGTTATAATAGTTAATCAGACTCATAACTTATTGTTTCAAGCATGACTCTAAATTTATATTTGTTATTTATCTTACTTTCATTATATTCATGTAAGAGCATGCATGTTGACGATCCCTGCTTTGGCCCTTAACTTACAATCTGCAAGTCATAAAGTATAAATGGGATGGGATTCTAAGAGGTTCAATATTGTTTAACAATTTTAAAGAAATGGGAACTATTGTTATTCATTAGGGTAATTTATTAGGATGGTCGAGCTGACCATGTGTTTCTTAGTGGCCCCGATCATGTGCCGATTTTAAAATAAATATAATATTTCGTTATTCATTTAGTGTAAATGACACATAGTCACATTCCCCCCTCTGAAAATCAGACGCGTGACGCAGTACAGCGTATGAGCTTTCACAATATGATGAGCTCTGCCTTTCCTTGATAGTATTATAGAATATTTATGGGTCTCATATGTTTACTTAATCAAATAGGTAATTAACTATAATGATTCTAATTGGAACCTGAATCCAATAAGATCATGAGATGTAATGTGTGCTATAATTTAGCATTGTCTTGCAGACGCATCTTCATCCGATAAACATAATATAATATCTCTATAATATTTGAACTATAATTCTTTTTGCAAATACTCTTCTCATGATAATTTAAATAGTATTACCGCGCCTCAGTTAAGTTCAGAAAACCTGTGCATGCTTATAATTTAGTTTTACATACCAGGGTCTCTTTTAAGAGTATTTGTGTTATCGTGGCACTCTACCTACAGTGCTCCCTCGTTCTAATCTCAGCCTATCGCAGTTGCCGATGGACAGAGGCCTCTCCTTATGGACCTCAATGCTGAGTCAGCTCAGTCAGCTGCCCGCTGTCGTTTCCGGGAGTAGCTGAAATAGTCCGCACATGACATATTAGACTGTATTCCAATTGGACGCCCGCCTCTGATTATGAGAGGTTGGAGCAGTTTTGAAATCCATCAAGAGCTAGGAAGTTATACTAATTAGAAAATATAGGCATCCTAGATTGTCCAAACAATTGTTGGCCCGTTAGCACAAAATGCTGTTAACTATCTCCTCAGATTCTCAACATGTTGACGAGAACATTCTCATGAACATATCAGATTGTATTCCATCTGCACGCCCCCCTCTGATTCTAAGAGGTTAAAATAGTTTCCAAATACAATAAGAGTTGGGAAGTTATACCTACTGATTAGAAATTATAGGTATCCTAGACTGTACAAACAATTATTGGTTTAGTATTACAAAAGATTGTCAATTCCTCCCTTCGTTTTTTAAAATAATATTGACAATAAAAAATGCTCTAGCATATCTGAAGTGATAACTATAGTGTCTTCTGCTCAAGACATATTAATTATATTAAGTGAGATAACAAAATTCATACCGCGTAGTAACGGGTAACCCTAATGTACAAATAGAATTGAAACTTAGCTTCGTCACAGGAGCCACGCTACTGCTGCTGCTGTTGCAGCCGATCACAGCCGATTTTGATGAAACTTTAAACCAAGCGCTCTCACAAACCAATAGTTTTGACAGAGCGTAGTCGCAGCTAAGCGAAGACTTAAAGATCCTGGAATTTGAAATAAGTCCACAAAAGTATCCGTGCAAGAATATGGCTTATGCTGCTGATTGCAGACTTAGAAAGATTTATGTTTATTTCCTATGGTGATAGTTAATGAACCTTGTCGTTCATTTTTTTTTTTCTTTTATAAAATATCCCAGTTGGTGATACTTTATTCACATTACTATCAAGCCCATTAGCTAATAAGTAATTTAATTATAACTTAAACTACTAGGTTACTATAAAATTAAGAACTCCTCCAATAACGTCTTTCATATTTACTTTACGTAAACGCAAGACACGTGATGCACGTGTTCTTTATAATTGTCAGCACTTACACCGCAGTCTTCGTAAATTAATTGTTATCTTTATAAGCTTTACGCTTCGTAGGTCTAAATAACAAATAAGAGTTTATCTTTAGGTTTACCCATATTAAAGGTGTGTTATATAACTAAGCTCACGCACACATATAAATATAAAACGCACAAACACTTTTCACATTTACAAACTGCCAATACAAAACTCACGCTTTCAGGGAGTCGAACCCATTATTACAGTCGCACAACCCAAACAACAATCATACCATAACCTACTTAAAATTACATTCGTGCATGTGGGAATCGAACCCACTATCAGTAGCATCGGAACCAAAGCAAGCTATTCGTGCGGGGATTGAACCCACAAGCCGTGACACAGGAATGCAAGCACTTATAAACCAACACATGTGCCGGGAATCGAACCCAAGATTCATTTACAATGAAATCTAAGCACATAAACTAACAAATTATGCGGGAATTGAACCCACTACAGTACTCTAGAAATTCAACTTCCATAGTCAAACCGTTACCTAATTTAAACATAAGTTATTATAGCCGTTGTAACTCTTGCCGTCTCTAACAATTATAGAACCATAAAATTACGTTGTGTTATTTTTGTAGTAACCCATAAGTTGTTCTTTCTCGTTGCACTGAAGTGAATCAGTACATTTAATGACGAGAATCCTGGTCACGGCACCACATGTGACTGTACCTAAATTACCCTAGGCTGATAAAATTTTCGTTTTTCCTAATTACATTAATATTAGTGTTTGAGTCGGTTCCCCCTTAGGGGGAAGGGCCGCACTCCACCCCGTACGGCCCTGTAGAGCTCGTCTCCGGACTGGTCACTCTCCCACCGATATAAGAAATGAATTCCCAAATAAGAAGTCCGATACCTTGTCCCATTAATAAGGCAAGGAAAGGATTGAATGAGGTTGTAGATAAGACAGGAATTCATAGTTATGAAAATACATTGGATTTGGTTTCAGAAGGCTAATAAATAATAGGGAGATGTAAAGTATATTATCATATAAACCTGTGAGTAACCCTTACGTTAGCGTAACAGGTATTTGGTCAGTCATTACTCACACGATACCTCACATCTGCACTTAGAGTACTCAGAGCAACACTTCCATAAAGTGACGCAAGCGGCTTCTCAGCGGCATTGCGTCAGTATCACGCTCTTTTGGAGACGTGGTCCCTAGCAGTTCTTTCGAACTGATAAACGTGACGAAGCGGCTTTCCCTGCGGCAACTGTGTGACAGTCCTGGTTCAAACAACAGAGCGGCTAGTTCCAGCGGCATTGCGTCGGCATCATGCTCTTTAGGAGACATGGTCCCTATCAGTCCTTGGACTGAATATAAGATAGATGTGGTCACCCAAACCCCTGGAAGTTCACCCTTCGCACAACAAGCATATCTGCAAGACACGTGTTCATGTCAGTCTGACCGAATTATTGGTCTGAGATAAAGAATACAACATTCAAGAATTACGAGCTAATAGGGTTGAGAATCGAAACTCAAGAATCATTATTTATTTATTAGAGCTTTGGATAATCTCTCTTAAAGCCCTGTTATTGGCCTGAGGCAAAGAATACAAAATTCACGATTTAGGTACTAGATCATAGGTATAGAATCACACAGGATCACAGATCACAGGTAGAGAATCATAATTCGAGAATCATTCATTAATAGAGTTGTGGATCAACTCTCTTAAAAGCCTATAGACAGCCCTAAAGCGCCCACCCTTCACCACTTCCTAGTGTTTGAGCTGGAGAGAAGAAGTGGCGCAACAAACTCCCCAGCAACACGTCTCTGTCTGTTTAGTTACAAGAACTCTAATTACATCACCAGCCTAGGATAATTATTATAATGAAAGACTCACCCAGTCGCACCAACAAACACACACACATACTACGTAATACTACATTAGTCTAATCCGGGCTTCAACCCAACTATATTTAACTTAATAAATAATACCAGCCATCTTACGACAGCCACTGGACATGGCCTTTTTGGTATTCACCAAGTCTCCTAATATAACTTGCTTAGGATATTACGTCCGCACCCTACCGTGGTCTAAAACCAACTATCCTCTTGTCTTACAATATCAGTCTACTCCGTTCCTAAAACCCTACGGCCCAACTTCCCAGTTTCGCCGAATAGGTTAATGGCTGTTTTTGTGTAAAACTCAATTGTTTCAAAAGGTTCGTTACCTACGCATTTATTACCACCAGATGTGAATGCCCGCTGCATTGCATCCAGGGAATATCAACCTTTTCTGACGGAAGATTCAAAGTTACAATTTATATATGTTTTATTATAAAACCATACTATTATGTTATTAGCACAAAACCTAATTAAAGTATTTTAGCTATCTGTTAGAATAATCAATCAATCAATACAATAGCATAACTACAGTTATAAGATAATAAATAGTTATATCAGTTATAATAGTTAATCAGACTCATAACTTATTGTTTCAAGCATGACTCTAAATTTATATTTGTTATTTATCTTACTTTCATTATATTCATGTAAGAGCATGCATGTTGACGATCCCTGCTTTGGCCCTTAACTTACAATCTGCAAGTCATAAAGTATAAATGGGATGGGATTCTAAGAGGTTCAATATTGTTTAACAATTTTAAAGAAATGGGAACTATTGTTATTCATTAGGGTAATTTATTAGGATGGTCGAGCTGACCATGTGTTTCTTAGTGGCCCCGATCATGTGCCGATTTTAAAATAAATATAATATTTCGTTATTCATTTAGTGTAAATGACACATAGTCACACTGTGTTTGACGCTAGGATTACTGGAATTCAATGAAGTGTTAATCGAAAAACAAAGCTTATGGGTCAGTAAAAAGCTCATATTATAATTCAATAAAGCCAAAGCAATAAAAAATATTCCAAAAAAATCTCTTATGTAATTTGATCTTACTTTACTTAAATTTTATCAACATTCATCGCTCGTAACCTGAAATTACTACCAACATAATAAATGTGAGACAAACCGATGCAATAACAAAACTAGAGGCCAAAAGTGAAACAACCAATATCTCGCTGAAACGATCAGATAAATACTGGAGCTACAAAAAGTTATTCAATCTAACACACGTTCGTAACAAAATGTGCAAGTTTTGTGGCAAATGCTTCCAAATTGAACAGCATGGTTCCACGGAGAAAATTTATTTTGTAGAGTATCTCTAATTTGTTTCGTATAAAAGAACTGGCTTTTGTAGTGAGAAGAGCTAGAAAACTGGGTCGTGGGAATAATTTACATGTAAGGCACATTATAACAAACGGCATATAGACGATTTACATCGATTGAGTGTAAAAAGTGTAGAACAAGTTAAGTTTTGAGTTGAGCTACTGATTACTGACAAATGCGTGCACTGACTGGACAGGTCCACTCAAATCTGTGTGGGTCTTTCCTCAAAAGACCATATCAGACACTAATCTGCATGGTCCTCATATGGCGTGAGCAAGATTATGTCTGGACTTTATAAAGAGGCTGTGATTCGGTTTTGTTTCGTTCTATTTTCTCTGAGTAGTTGGTTTGGACACGAACTCATCTAGTTTTAAAACATAATTTAATATCGACGTGTTATTTTACCAATTTACGGCAATATATATAATTTATCATCATTTAATACCTTCGATACCAGCCTTGTTTCACATTTCTTGTTTAAAATTTTAGTTATTTCAATAACCTTTCAGGGATATTTGTTTTTAAACGTTTCAAGTTCTGCTTACAATTCTTCTGTATGTTTTTGCCTTGCCTCACATAGAAATAATTTTATGTCTAGCCTATTTTATTTTTCCTAGACGTAGGAAAGACATCACAGCACACAATATCGTAAGAACATCTCTCTGTCTAAACCGAGCTCGTTTACAATTTGACAAGAACGTCTTGTTTAAAAAATGTTGGCAAGTCTCATAGAAACGTTGTCGACCTAAAAATCTCTCAAGTCTCGTCCAAGCCAATTATTGTTAAAATGTCTTCCAGAAATGTGTGGCTTTAGTCTCCTCCACTTTAATTTAAGGTCAAAATAAAACGCGGTACAATTAGGGAAGACAAATTGGGGTGATATATTTTTGGAAGCGGTAAATATGGTTATAAATCTTAAGTAAATGTTTTTAGGTTATTTTGAGATGAGTGCTTTATAATACTTTAAAAGGAGTCTTACACGAGTCATCTGAGCACAAGTCACCAAGTATTTGTTTTAAACCAAGTTGCATGGCATGTATAAGTACAAGTTGGTACAGCTTTGAGTAGGTTTCAAGCAGTTTTTAACATATTTTTCCATATTAAAATATGCAACGGCTTGTAAGTACATATTTTACTTTTATAAACCAGGACTATATCCTAAAACAAAGGACCTATAAACCTAAGAAGAGAATTATGTTTACACGCTCGAGGACTTTCAAAATATGACAAATGTGCGCCTAGCTTACTATTATATAATCTTCTAATCTTTAAGGGATAAGGAACAAAGCAAATTGGATTTGGCTGACATTGACATTATTAATTAAGGCTCCCGGGGCTTGATATCCCTAAATCCTTACCGACTGTTTCGTATTTTTTCGGGTAAACTCGGGAGGATTACTTCTGGTATTGGGTTCTCAGAATCGGTGAGTTACTCGTTTATTCATATTGTGTGCCTTTGTAGGTGAAATAGCGGTATTGAATACTTATGAATTGTATCGAATTTTTATAGAAAATGTATTAATACATATCTAGGCAGCAGAAGTATAGCTTATTGTTAAAAGGTTTTCAGCATTCCAAGAAAACATGTTTTTTTCGCAGGGAACATTTTTTCAGGAACATTAGTGGCATAATGATAAGGCATTTCGAACTTGTTTCTTAGGTTAAAAGGCGAAAGTTTATGAATGTACGTAAAATAGAACCAAACATCTTAAAAATAAAAGTTGCAATTTTTATCCGCAGAACCCCTGATTAAAGTACGAATTACGAACTCAAGACCTAAGATGTTCCGGAAAGTTCTTTACGAGTAGCACTTTGCACTTGTCGACTTGCTAACTTACTCTAAAGAACTTGTCTCCGGGTTTAATATGTAAAATGTCAGGGAGGGCAGATTAGCAACGTTATTTGACACAATGAAATTCTCCCTGTCAAGTTTTCTACCTTGATATAGTGATGGGAACTTTAACAAACTTTTGAAGATTTAATTTAGTGAGACTTTCGTAATGGGTTCTGTAAGGGGTTTCCTGTTCTTCTTCCTACAATCTGTGTTTGGTACAATCTGTGTGTGGGACAATCTGTGTGTGGTACATGGTGGAGTTCAACTATGTATGTGTGGTACAATCTTGCTGAAGATTTATCAAGTTTTACGATATAGTCTATAAACACGCTTGATATCAACATGGGGCATCTCATGAAATAAGATATGCTGTATTAAGCTGACATATTTAGTTTGCTTGCTGTTTGTATTATGAAAACAAGCATTTTTTTTTCATTTTTTGGAAGCATTTAGTCATATTAGTAAACATTTTGTCATATTAGTAATGCCTCTGCTGTCAGGTATTGGTAAAAAAATGAATATTAAAATCGAATCACACATAATTTTTTTCATGTTGAAGCATCTTTCCAATTTCACAGTACATTTCAGTTTTCAAGATTGATCGCGAAGTAAATGGATTGACTTGCATAATTTCAATGAATTCATTTGGTGTAAATTTATTTTATAATTGAAAGATCGGTCGTTGGTTGTTATGGGTTTATTTATTTGTCATAACATCCAAAGGAAATTTTTGATTGACTTTTCATAATTTTCACTTATTCTCTTTTTCCTGTATTTCAATTACCGTGCTTCCAAATTACACCTATTAATATTCAAATTTTTTATAATAATAAATAGTTTGCTTTCAGACTTGTTACTTAGATTTTAATCTCTTTCCACCTTCTGGGTGTAATTTAAAAGATATTTCTAAGCATGAGAATTAATAATTTTTTGTTTAAATTTTTTATTAGGAAATTAAACATAACTCATTCATAACAATAATCTAATCCACGTTTACTCCCAGCGAATCATCGAATCCGCTCAGTTACATCACTAAGACGTATCTAAGACGAATGGGTGACAGCCCATTCTTCCATTGTTGCCAGTTTAAATTGTAAGGTCCTGTCTGTCAGCAACACGGTATTATTGTGGTTTATTGGTTCAAATGGACGTATTGTTGGCATGTTTTGTTCTATGAATTGGATAATTATAGTCGTTTTACACAATGGAGGTAGTTAAGGTGGTTAAATATTAAATAGTGGCTTTGGTTGAAAATGTTTTGATGGGAGAGAAAATTTGTTTAACAGGATAATTGCGTCTCTTTCAGAGATAATGATACTGTCTGAACAGCAATAATGACGGTAATTTGGTTATTAATTAGTAAGAATTATTTTTAATATATAATAGATTGTGCTGTATCAGCACCGGTCAGCTGGCCCAAGCGTGCATCTGACAAGCCAGTGAAATTAATAGTTAAGCAATTTGACATTCTACGCCGATTTGCCGTGTTATAGCCATTTCATATAACTGTCATTCTTAGTTGTGATTTGAATATACATAAGAAAAATTATGTTATAAAAAGTTAAGTCAATTTGCTTACTCGTGGAGGCCATTTTATACAAGAAACTAAATAAAATGTATAAAACAAATGAATGGCGTGATCTAGAGAGCTACGTGATCTTAAAATGCCATTCCCGGAAATCCAAACGACTCAATGAAGTTTCTTGGTGACCGAAGATTGCCATCTCAAAAGGATTTGTAATATTAGCGTTTATTTTTGCATTGTGCTCGTATTATTCCATAGTTTTCAAAATGTTGTTAGTAAAGACACCATAATATTGTTTATTTATTCAGAAGAACTCCGAAATACTCTCAACCCCTTTTGCCATGGGTATTGTGTTACCGCCGTCCGTAAAGTGCTTCATGTAAAAAACTACTATTGAGCTGCATTTGGTACAATACAGTTAGACTGGAAGCCAACCCCGCAGAGTTGGGTTAAGTCTAGGCAGATGATGATTTATTGTGGAAATGAAATGAAATGAAATGAAATTGTTTATTCTGTAAATAGGATATTGGAATCACTTTTACACGTCATCTTAAAAAAAATATTAAAAATTAGCTAGATGAGTTCGGCGTTTCCTATCTGACTACTCTGAGAAGAAAGGCCGAAACAAACTCAGAGGTCACAGTCTCTTTTAAAGTCCAGACATAATGGCATGTGAGAAAAGTGTTTATCCGAAAAATAGGGAAATACGATGTGCGTAAATAGATCAATTATTATTATAGAATTATGGTTCTTGCACACACGTCAGTTACGTCAATTTTATGGACGTGTGTGAACATATAGTGAGTCAGTCAAGCAAAGCATCGGTTACTAATTGTCTTTGTCACAAAATGCCACGTTTCGTTCGAAGCACTAGCAATACAAATTTTGAATCGCCGGTGACGCGCCGGTATTGACGTGACTGATGTGTGTAGCCAACGTCCTACAACTTCTTCTATATTTTTTGACGTGACTGATCGGCGACTTGACGTTGACGTGACTGACCTTTAGGGTTGCTGTGACTTTTCATGTTAGCTTACAATTACAAATGGTGTTAATTAAATAAATTAACATTATTTTTGTCATTTCAATCAAGTTTGGTATTGTCAAATCAAGAACCTGGACTATTACTGTATTTGTCTGAAATAAGATAAACTTCTGTAATTATCAATGAATTTGTTCTACGCCGATTGAATTACGTTCCAAGAAATCGTTATTTCTACACAAAACTGTCGCAGATTTTGTTTGGTTTTGGGAAAATTTGATGTTAGCATAAATAAATCCAAGGCTAATTTTATTAGGTAAATACTGCGGGACAAAGTCTATACCAATATTACAAAGAGAGAGAGAGAATTTTGTGAGTTTGTGTATATGCCGAAGGTAATCTCCAGAACAGCTCCTATCTGAAAACTTCTTGCATCATTTGAAAGGTCCAGAAAAGTACTTGAAAATACTAATGACATAGTATCTTGAATTCATGCAAGCCTAATACTTTTTGTTAAGTTACCGGTCCAAATTTGTGCACAACGAGTCGTGAACAGGAATACCGTCACATATAAATTGCATCCGTGCGAAGCCGTGGCGAGTCGCTAGCTCCTAATAAAAATAATGTGCTTAGTTATGTCCATTTGAGCTAAGATAGACTTCGATATTTACTCAGTAATTTCTGCAAATAAGTATAATACAATAGCGCATCGAAGGTCACACGTCAGCGATAACAAAATCAGTAGCTGACCTCTTATGCTCGGTTAAACAAAAACGAATCGTAATCGAGGTCTTAGCTTCATTATTGGTAAAGATGAAGAGAGATAAAGAGTCTTAATTTTAACCAATAACGGTCCGTAAATTATAGGAATTATTCAATGAAACTCCGTACGCTAGGTCAAAGTGATACCACCGACGTGATGTGCGGACTGTACAACACAGATATTTTTTTTTTGTAAAGAGCAGACATTTTTACGAGAATAGCGATCCACTCCTGCTTCGAAAGGTTTTTACAACCTGTCAAAACATCAAAATGTCTTTATTATATTAAAGTTTAATAACAATGTATTATACAAATAAACTTTCCGGAATAAATTCTCTAAATGATATTGAAAACCGCATGACAATCTGATACGGAGTTTTAAAAAACAACGTGGGTACACAGACAGTCTCGATAAGGGAATTTAATTTATAATACGTATAGAAGGCATTCGATTTTTTTTAAATAAAATCCACCATCAGAAAATAGTTAAAGCTTAAAGATAAGAAAAGCAAGGATTTAAGAACTTATCATTATGTCAGATACTTGCTATTCAAGGTGAACACATACATCTCGGAGTCCAGTGAACATTTACATACGTAGGTACTTACTTGATAAATATTTCATGTGTTATTCAAATTTTTTCAGCAACTCGTAATTCCTTGAGAGTCAACGTGATACATCAAAATGTTTTATCTGCTTGTTTGTAAGATTTTTTGAGTTCCATGAATAAAGTTTTTTTTCCTGGACACTGTCTCCTATTTTTCTTAGTGCGTGGACAAACATAATAATAAATATTGGGATTGGGTGACTTGGACAGTTACGACAGTGCTCCTTAATATATTCTAACAATATAATTTAAAAGAGTGTCCTTGGATTTTCTTGGCCGCCGAGTTTCTTCTTCATTAGGAATCTACTAGATATGCTTTGGAACGGGCAACTAGCTTCATAATTCGGACTGACCAACTCTCCTTCCCGGGTCGTCGGCGCGTTGTGTTCCACGCGCGCCTCAAAGAGATGTCAGCAGAACTGGCGGGGTCCGCTAGGACCCACGCCTGCCGGGGTCGCGGGAAAGTCCGAAAGGGATACCGTGGCCCCTGGCAACGTACAGGCAACTGAAGGAACATGGGTGGGTTTTAGTCAGTAAACGTCCGACACGCCCAGAGCGGGAGAAGTTATTTGATAATTTCCCACCCAAAAAAATATAAACTACTCTCCTTGACAATTCAAAAGTGCCTGGTTGAATAAAAATAAAATTCAAAATATTTTATTTCACATTAACCTACATGGGCACTTATGAAACGTCAGAAGCTAGGTGTACGGTTCCAATTGGTCGTTTTCTATGGAGAACGACCATAGTCGGCAAGAAAATTCACGGTTACTCTTTTAAACTTTTAAACTCAAACTCAAGATTTGAGTTTGAGTTTGACTCTTAAAAATAACTGGCTTTTAAAATATTTTCAAATAACAGTGTTATTAGGTATAAGAGGACAGTGTAGGTCTTTCAACAACTACCAGGTACTTAACAAAATGATGATGGTATGAAAACACTATTGCAATACAATTTTATTTATCTTCAAACTGGAATTCAAACACTATCCAAACCCTAAGTAGGAAACCGATTTTTCACCAAAAGCGACTCCATTGTTCCAGTGAAGGAATCTCATTAGAACGCCATCAATCTTCCATACAAAGTCATTCACAAGTGCTAGAGCTGTTGTGATTGCATTTTTCACGCCATTTTTCTTTGAAGACTGAATAGAAATCCGAATGTTATCGGCATAAGGTGTTTTAATATTCAGGAACGGGTGCATTGTTCGCAAAGTACTGCTGAATTTTTGCTTATTTTACTTAAAATGGCTTGCTTTTCGCGACTTTTGGGCATATATCCGTTTGCAGGTCAGTTTAAGCGCAGAGCAAGTCGGTGCGACTGTATTAGTTTCCCTGCAAACAGCTAAAATCGTTTGTTCATCCTAATAATATGACATAAGTTTTTTTTTTCAGTTTTGTTGAATATTAGCCTGCTTTATTAGTGCATGGTTAACCCCTTAGGTCTGGCAGTAGCCAGTAGTAGGTCTGTTAGTGGCTGCAGGCCGATTCCCGGCCACCGTAGGCGCGGGCTTGCGGACGGTGAGCAATGGGTAGCTCGCCGTCCGATAAGGACCAGGCCCGGGTCGACGGCGCGTTGTGTTCCACGCGCGCCTCAAAGAGATGTCCGCAACTGAAGGGGTCCGATGGGACCGATGCCTGCCGGGGTTGCGGGAAAGTCCGAAAGGGATACCGTGGCCCCTGGCAACGTACAGGCAACGGAAGGAACACGCCGTCCCGCTCCGCCCAGAGCGGGAGAAGTTATTTGATAATTTCCCACCTAAAAAAAAGGGCAGTTAGTAGAACAGCTTAAGTGCTGTTGAAATCAGTAGTCTGTGTGGAATATCTCACTCCTTTTCTAGCTACATCATCTTTCAAAAAATCCACATAGTTTCTTTAGTCTACCAGAGAACTCAAACTCAAGATTTGAGTTTGGGTTTGAGTTTGACTCTTAAAAATAACAGTGTTATTAGGTATAGGTGGACAGTGTAGGTCTTTCAACAACTACCAGGTACTTAACAAAATGATGATGGTATGAAAACACTGTATTGCAATACAATTGTATTTATCTTCAAACTGGAATTCAAACACTATCCAAACCCTAAGTAGGAAACCGATTTTTCACCAAAAGCGACTCCATTGTTCCAGTGAAGGAATCTCATTAGAACGCCATCAATCTTCCATACAAAGTCATTCACAAGTGCTAGAGCTGTTGTGATTGCATTTTTCACGCCATTTTTCTTTGAAGACTGAATAGAAATCCGAATGTTATCGGCATAAGGTGTTTTAATATTCAGGAACGGGTGCATTGTTCGCAAAGTACTGCTGAATTTTTGCTTATTTTACTTAAAATGGCTTGCTTTTCGCGATTTTCGGGCATATATCCGTTTGCAGGTCAGTTTAAGCGCAGAGCAAGTCGGTGCGACTGTATTAGTTTCCCTGCAAACAGCTAAAATCGTTTGTTCGTCCTAATAATATGACATAAGTTTTTTTTTACAGTTTTGTTGAATATTAGCCTGCTTTATTAGTGCATGGTTAACCCCTTAGGTCTGGCAGTAGCCAGTAGTATGTCTGTTAGTGGCTGCAGGCCAATTCCCGGCCACCGTAGGCGCGGGCTTGCGGACGGTGAGCAATGGGTAGCTCGCCGTCCGATAAGGACCAGGCCCGCGTCGGCGGCGCGTTGTGTTCCACGCGCACCTCAAAGAGATGTCCGCAACTGAAGGGGTCCGATAGGACCGATGCCTGCCGGGGTTGCGGGAAAGTCCGAAAGGGATACCGTGGCCCCTGGCAACGTACAGGCAACGGAAGGAACACGGGTGGGTTTTAGTCAGTAAGAGTCTGACACGCCCTCCCGGTCCACCCAGAGTGGGAGAAGTTATTTGATAATTACCTACCCAAAAAAAAAAAGGTCTGGCAGTAGGTATGAGTGTTAAGAGATGGGATGGTAAGACATTTCACTTTGATCAAGGTTACGCCCACGATAAGGATAATGGACAAGATTTCTCTAACACCTTTAATGATCCAAATAAAGCAGTTTATAGATTGTTGGATCCGTTACAAGGTCGACTGACATGGAACCCAAGATTTATGTCGTTAGATTTTACCTCACCATACCTAGGTTGCGCGAAAATGTAGCCGTACTGAGAAGAGTGGGATTGATAGATACGATTTTGAGTATGAGTGAGCGAGACAATACTATTCAAATGTCAGTGTCATCGAAACAGAAACGTTACCATTTTTTGAGTCGGGTGAATCTAACGATTTAAGTCTTCGCGTGAAATAGCTAAAATTTAAAAAGATAAGCCCTTTGAATTTTATTTTTGCCCTCATTTTATTATATTTAGATTATGTTATTATCTTCTGCTGTCTTATCGTTACTTCCACAAAGCTTTATTAGATTTCGTAATTACTTAGTCCATTAATTTTCTGACTCATTTAGCCTACTTCTAAGAATTCATATAAGAGCTGCTGAATACAACACTTTACCTTATAATATTACTTAGGGTTTAGGAGTTCAATTATTTACTTAAACAGTTCGGTGAAATACTTGAACATTTTGCTTGATATTTCGGTAAAATACATGTCTGAATAGAAGACTCTGGTAGACTAAAGAAACTATGTGGATTTTTTGAAAGATGATGTAGCTAGAAAAGGAGTGAGATATTCCACACAGACTACTGATTTCAACAGCACTTGACCGAACGGCACTTAAGCTGTTCTGCTAACTGCCCTGAAACAAGATTTAGATAACCAGCGCTGGGGCTCTGTCTTGCATAGGGCGCAGCATCATGCTGAGCGATGGCCGTTTTGCGTGAATGTGACACATATTTTCCCTTAACTTGTTTCCATTTTATAATTTTGTGTTCTTTTTTGCGTCATGTTTACCGCAAATAAACGTATTTTCTTTCTTTTTTTTCTTTATAAGTGAAGTTCGGTGGAACAGTTTAGTAATTCATATTTTTATTGACTAATTTATTTAATGACTACTTTGACATTGAATTGTATCCAAAAAATATGCTTATTGAATTGTAATTATACGGCTTATGCACCATCTCTTCCTACCGATTTGTACGCCACGATATGCGGCTGAACATGATAGAACTTTTCTGTATCCCATGACTATCCTGCATGCAATGTACACCATGTTTAAACAAATAAATTTACTTACTTACTTACTTACTAATATTATTTTCAGTCGACGCACAGCTCCTGCATACAGTTTGTAATAAATAAAAGAGATGGAAGAAAAATACATATTTGCGGTGACACCAAATTATTTGGATTATGGGTGGAAGATTATGACATATTTGAAAAGAACTTTATTACTGTACTGTTTTTGACAAGCAAAATATAAAATTGATTTAAATTCAGACGTGATACAGTTTAGGAATGAAATAATTAATCTTGTTTTCATAGTGATTAATCTACAAACTAATCCGAATTTATCCGAAACCTTCCAAGTACGTTGACAATAGGCGTACATTTAGAGAAAATCAAGAGAGCGGATTACTAATTGCTCAAATTCACGTTATTCAATCTATGAAAGGATCTCATTTGAGAATAGTTGAATTTCAGCTCGAGAATTTCCGTATTGTCATCATTATAGTCGAATCGTATATAAATATTAATTTAGGAATAGTTTACATCCTTATTACTATTCAACAGTAATCTAAATAATTTCTTGTTTTACATCATAACAAGTTCCTCATTCTTTCGCTAAGTACATCGATATTTTTTCATTTTATTACTATGCTGTGTATCTATTTTCAACATTGAAGGCAGTATTTTTTAAATTTCATTACTTATCCTAACACATAAACATGTAACATCATGCCTGCCTTACCCGAAGGGTTCGGCAGAGGTGTAGCTACCTATAGTAAAAGAAAAAAAGAAAGAAAGAAAGAAAGAAATATGTTTATTCTGCACAAACAAAACGTAGCCAAAAGCCTCGTATTCAACCAACAAATAAACGCTTGAAAATGTTCATCGGTTGATGTCAAGGCCACGGACCAAAGACAATATTGCGTAATTACTGTACACCCAATATTTCGCCAATTATGTTTAAATCCCGCAAGCCTATTGCAATCAACCGGGCACAAATCCTGACTGCGGGCTCTTATCCTATTTTTTTTAAATATATTTTAAATTAACCCAGAAGCGTATAAAACAACCCAGAAAAAAGCCACAACTACAAAATTTATCATCAGTCAGAAAAACTTTATGAACCAACTCCAACACTTACAATGAGCTGTGACCCTAGTGCCCTAAAACGCGGGGCGACGGTAAACCTGTCATGTTTAGAATTATTTATAATATGGTCGAGTGCCAAGCCGAGGTCGGCTCAAAACTGTTTCGCGATAGACTATAAGGCAATATAACTATTCTACTATAGTCCTTGAGTTAGTATGCAAGTGATATTTTAGTTGGTGTAGGAATTGGTCTATTATAATTTGCAATGCCGCCAGTCTCTTGGGTACTTACATTATCAGTCGACAGCGATGCGGAAGTATTTTTCGAAGACGTATTTTATCTTGTTAATAGATTTCGATATGTTAGGATATTATATTTTTATTTTATTTATGTATGTGTACTACTGGACAATAAAAAAAAATAAAAAAAATAATAATAATTACTTCGGCACTTAATTATCTAAATTATCACGAAAGTGTTCTCGCATTTTAAGACAAAAACAGATTATGGTCTTAAATCAAAAGGTAGAAATTTTAGCAGTCTAGTCACTTAATTTATTTGTATCCTAGTTTTTTGTTATATAACCGAATGAGGCTATATTTTATCGAGTCTAAATAAACGTTATTACTATTATTATATCGCAAACGCCTCTGTTACTCTTTGTAATTAAAAATCT
Organism: Xanthia icteritia; assembly: GCA_949128155.2. Lineage (NCBI taxonomy): Eukaryota > Metazoa > Arthropoda > Insecta > Lepidoptera > Noctuidae > Xanthia > Xanthia icteritia. Next base: position 2,994,448 of record OX421942.2, on the reverse strand, counting down.
AGACATAAAATCCAATAAAAATACCTTTATGTAGATAATACACAGCAACTAACTTAGACTAAAAAAGAAGGAAGAGAGAGAAATGAAAAAGGTTCCCAAGGGAACAAAAATCCTATTTCTTGCTTTCCAAGCCGTAAGCAAAACAAGAGGATAAAAAAATTCTTAATAAATCTCCGTAAAAAAATCCCGGCACAATTAGCAAGGAATGAAAATTGTCTCATCACAACCGCGTGCTTCGGACTAATTGCAGACGTCTCTAATGAAACTGCATGGTTTGTTTCCGCCCAACTTCCCCTTCTATTGTCTCGCACGCCTCTTTCACACTTGTGTGTTTTAATATTTCTGTCGCACTTACACCGTCTGCTGTTTTAAACGTTTTCATTGAATTTCAATATTTGAAGCTCTATCGATGGCGCGTGTTCTTTTAATGGTTTTAACGGTTCTGTCTTTATCGTTTGTATAGAGGTCTTACTTTTCTTTGACATTGTAAAAATAATCTATATTTGTTATTTTTATTGGTATGCTCGGCATTTAGTGACATTATTGAAATCAATTTCTAAAACTTATTACAAGCGTATCTTTGCTAATTGAAGGCCTTATATCGCCACAGTAAATAAGCACACATACCTAGGTACTATCGAAACTCAGAAAACCAACACTCCATTGCCTCAGTTGAGGATAATCCTCATAAGTGTGTGTTTATGTGTGAACGGTCACACTTTTCCGTTATGAAGCGGGCGGCAATAATCCATAAGAACTCACATAACCTTGTCCTATCTTTACAAAACATCGTTGTATCCCGTTTTCCCCAGCTCACCCTCTTACGTTAGAAGATAAGTTGACACTTTTTTTTCTTTATGGAGATTACCTTTGGCTTAGTAAATTGGCGATGGCATCCAAATATTGACTGACGATTGATAATCTATCCAAATAATAAAACAAAGTCGCTTTTCGCGTTTGTCTGTATGGCCGCGTTGTTCTTCTAAATAACGCAATAGATTTTGATGAGGTTTTCATCGTTTAGAGAATTTATTCCGGAAAGTTTATGTGTATAATACGTTAGTATTAAAGCAACTGCCCCATTGGTCTCGTGGTTGCAAGCGCCACTGCTGAGCGTGGGGTCTTGGGTTCGATTCCCGAGTCGGGCAAAGTGTTATTGGGTTTTTCCTTTAGGAATTTCTTAGTAACAGCCCGGAGTTTGGAAGTTGGCGGTGTGATACCCCCGTGCCTCGGAAAGCACGTTAAGCCGTTGGTCCTGCGCCTGATCTCTCTCCGGTTGTGTCGGATTGCCGTCCCATCGGACTATGAGAGTGAGGGAAGAGAGAGTGCACCCGAGTCTGCGCACACACTTGTGCACTATAATATCTCCCGCGCTGAAGGCTAGTCTCCTTTGAGATTGGCCACCGTGGCCGAAATACGGTCTGGAGGACTATATAATAAAGTTACGTTTATTTTTATTTTTATTTTATTTTTATTCAAGAGGAACAACAAACAGCTACAATATAAAACATAGGAACAAGAAATACACAAAACATATATACAATATTGCAGCCCACAGCGCTGTTCACAGATTAATAATGGGATACAATACAGTGAAAGTAATCGCTAGGATCACAAATACATTTTTTTTTAATTTTTTTATTTTAGTACTTACTTATTAAAATCATTTTAATTCTAAGATGTATATAATACATAATGTAAAGAATATGTAATTTATTAAATATAATATATATAAATATAATAAGAAATGGCACAAAAAAAAGAAAAATACAGAATAACAATCAAGAAAGCTCCTTAAGTATAAGACTTTTGAACATACATATAGGGAGCACACGCAAAAATGTCTATATGTTCAAAAGTCCTATTGTAGGAATCAACCAGTCTGCGAACAGGCGAACGCAGGCCAGAGTTGGACTTGCAAGTACCCACTGAAAATAATCTGCCAGCGCGCACCTTTCGCTTGTGGACTGTCCTAGGAACTGCATAACATATCATGTTGGAGAGATCAATGCTGTCAAATTTATCTCTAACAATACTATATAAATTCATAGCTTCTAAGTACTTACGTCTATTTTCAAGTGTTGTGAGCTTATACTTTGCAAGCAAATCTTGGTATGGTAAATAATATCCATAACATCTATAATGCATGGTACGCAGAAATTTATATTGAACACACTCAATCATTTCAACATACTTTTTGTAGTATGGACTCCAGATGGATACAGCATACTCCAGTTGAGAGCGTACTAGAGACTTATACAAGCAAATATAAGAAGAAGGCTTTTTAAAATCGACTGTTGATCGCATTACAAATCCATATAATTGATACGCTTTATTAACAATCTTTCCTATGTGTAGGTCTAAGCAAAGCTTAGAGTCAAGGATAACGCCGAGATCACGAATGAAGTCCACTTTAAGTATGGGGGCATTGCACAAAGTGTATGAATAATTTATTTTTGTTTTATTTTTTGTAAAATTTAAAAAGTTACACTTGGGTAGACTTAGGTGCAACTTATTTTTTTGGCAATAATAGGATAGTCGGTCCAAATCTTGTTGCAGCAGAAGGCAGTCATTTGTTTGTCGTATGGCTCTGTATACCTTGAGGTCGTCGGCATAAAGTAAAAATTTAGTATTGCGAAAGCATTGGCTGATGTCATTAATACATAAAATAAAGAAAAGGGGACCAAGTATAGAGCCTTGAGGCACACCTGAGGTCACCTGTTGGTTTACCTAAGAAATCTCTATGTTTTGTCAAGTCGTAAAAACTGTGCGAAGCAAGAGTGGGCCGCTAGTTTAAAATAAAATAACGATTCTTTCAAATTTTAATATTCTTACATTTTGAATACCAAGTAAGCAAGTAAATATTGACGATCCATTTAGATTCTATGGACTATGGACATCGATCAAAATTGGAAACTATTCATATCTAATAGAATAGAATAGAAATATTTTATTTCGGACCGGAGTCCATAGGGTTAGTAACAATTTTACTTAACTTCTAGTGTTAGTAGGTTACATACACAGATCAAAATATACAATTAAATTTCAGCGTGGAGCCGCATCCACCTCCGCAACATCGGGGAATCCCACCGATCTGCGATTCCTAATAATGGCGGCAAAACCATCAATATTATTATCTGCAAACATCCCCGACGCACTACTACGCCACGGCAGCCGCAGCAGCACTCTCAGTGCATTATTATATTGAACGCGTAGGTCGCTGTACGTCAGCTGAGTGATGTTGACCCACAGGCTGCACGTGTAGCAGGACTGACAGTAAGCTTTAAAAAGTGTTACTTTAACTGGCTTCGTACAAAGTGCAAACCTGCGGGCCAGCGAGTTACAACGGACAACCAGCGACCTACGTTTCCTTTCAATGTCACAATTATCCTTAAGCTCTTCAGTGACCCAGTGGCCCAGATATTTAAACTTGTCCACCCTTCGCAGTGGTTCTCCACAGTTAGGATACACGAATATGTCACACTGCCTGCTTTAAAAACCATTAATTCACTCTTTGTGACATCATATTTGATTCTATGATTCACCGCATAGTTTTCGCATATAGCGATCAGTCGCCTCAGAGCACCAATCGATGGCAATAAAATCGATCGATCGATTAGGCATCATGCGTTCGTTTTTACCAACTTACAAAAAATTAAGTGTATGTACTGTATTTTTATGGGGTTCATTATAAAGTTTGCCTACGGTTAAAGATCTGTTTAACCACACATTTTTGACGTTTAAATGTCTCATAACATTGAGCAACCTTTATAAGTAAAGGGGCAACGTTTATAAATATGGTTATTCTAAACTCAATTCTATTTTCTAAAAAGTACCACGCATTCAAAGGACACTGTAATAATGTAAGCTCAAAGTTGGAAGCCTTTACAAAATTTATTATAAAATAACTTACAATTTAGAAACCATTTGATTAAAAATAGATGCAGATATTCGAGCTGGCAAAGAACTTTTAGTAAGAAAAATAAAACCTTTGAAGCATAAAAAGAGATGTTATCTGTTCCTTGCCTCATTAGGAAAAAAAACTACAAAAGAAAATAACTGAGCGAATGCACGTATTCTATAAATTATGTATTTTGTTCGTAGCAGAGGAAAAATACGTTATGTAATTATGGAGAATAATGAAAAAGGAATTTTATCTATATAAAGATGTAAGTTGTTGTTTGCCTGTATTACAGGATATGAAACGTTTCTCGGTTGTAATTAAGATACATTCACCCGTGGGTGAAAAAAAACCGGCTAAATGCGACTCGGGCTTTCACACGAAGGGTTCCATACCGTATTAAGATTGAGCAAAAAACGCCGAAAAACGTTTTAATTTACTTTAGTACATTTTTATTATTTGTTGTTATAGCGGCAATAGACAACTGGCTACCTATTACGTTTCATGAAATAGAGCCTGCTGGCAGATAGATGGAAATGAAATGAAATGATTTTTATAATTCTGTAAACAGGATATTGCAATCACTTTTACACGTCATATAAAAAAAAAATGCTAGATGAGTTCGGCGTTTCCAATCTGACTACTCTGAGAAGAAAGTAACAAACTCAGAGGTCTTTTAAAGTCCAGACATAATCTTGGTCAGGCCATATGAGGGCCATGTAGATTAGTGTTTGAAATGGTCTTTTGAGGAAAGAACCACACAGATTTGAGTGGACCTGTCCAGTCAGTGGAAGCAATTGTCAGTAATCGTGGAGCTCAACTCAAAACTTATGGACGGACAGAAGGACAGCGGAGGCTTAGTAATAGGGTTCTGTTTGGCACTCTTTGTGAACGGAATCCTAAAAAGCAATTTTGTGGCAGTTTTCAGCAGAAACCAGTATTTTTCCCAGTTAACTAGGAATTTGCGTGAATACAGTTCGCATAACAATGAAAGTTAGTCCTAGTGTTACGTCATGTCAAACTCTCTGAATATTGCTGGAATGTTCTATGAAAGTTTAGCTTTATAACGAGTATTAATTAATAATTGTTATACTGCTAAACTTTCACAAATCATTGCCTAAGCAATGATATTATAAGCAAATAGACGAAGATAGGTTACCTACCCAACATTCAGTATTTTTTTTTGGGTGGGAAATTATCAAATAACTTCTCCCGCTCTGGGTCGAGCGGAAGGGCGTGTCAGACTCTTACTGACTAAAACCCACCCATGTTCCTTCCGTTGCATGTACGTTGCCAGGGGCCACGGTATCCCTTTCGGACTTTCCCGCAATCCCAGCAGGCATCGGTCCTATCGGACCCCTTCATTCGCTGACATCTCTTTGAGGCGCGCGTGGAACACAACGCGCCGTCGACCCGGGCCTGGTCCCTATCGGACGGCGAGCTACCCATTGCTCACCGTCCGCAAGCCCACGCCTACGGTGGCCGGGAATCGGCCTGCGATTCCCGACGCCCAGGCCGTCTCCTGCGACGGCTAGGGGCGTGAGGGCGCGAAATTTGCCTCTCCCTCACGCGTTCTGCCTCCTCCTTCGTGAGCATTACTGCTTCGAAGAAGGAGGTGACGGCCTCCCACCCAACATTCAGTCTTCAAAAACTCCGAACTGTCACACTATTAGATAGAAAATTATTAGAGAGTAAACTTGGCTAAGTGTCCAAATTTACTCTCTAATAATTTTGACAAGTTTTGACGTGCCACTTGCGGAGCGTGTATAGCCTATCTACCTCTTTTTATTACTTATATTATCATTGCTTAACCAATGATATTATAAGTAAAAAGATGTAGATAGGTTACCTACCCAGCATTCGATCATCAAAAACTCCGAAATGTCACACTGAGTGGAAGCCTTCTTGTCACAGTCATGACGTGCAGCTGCCAAATATTTATGTTGTTTATTTTTTTGTTATTTGTATGCACGTGTCTCTGTGACAAATAAACCTTTTTTTCTTTCTTTCTTCACTATTAGATAGAAAATTATTAGACAGTAAACTTTGACGTGCCACTTGCGGAACATGTATAGCCTATCTACCTCTTTTTATTACTTATAATATCATTGGTTCTAAGTTGAAATGAAAAACCATTTCAACTAGAAACCGCAAAAAAACACGCTTCCACAAACGTCTCCATACTCCAAGAACTCGGAATCAAACAGCATCTATCAGCACTAGTAGTCTCGAATACTGAAGTTTTTTTGGTCATGTCTCCAGGCGGAATAATGAATACATAGAGCGTCTAGTGGTGCAAGGTAGAGTGGAAGGTAATTGGCCACGTGGAGGTCGCCGATGAGGTGGACCGATCAAATCAAATCCGTGGTTGGAGGCCCTGTCAATGAATGCGCCAGACTATCATGTAACAGAACCAGATGGAAAGAAGTCGTGAGGCGGGCAACGACTACACCTGCGATTGGACACAATTCATTGTGACCACGACCGAAGTCAAGAGCGAAGTAAAGAAGAAGAAGAAGATGTATGTTTTTCATAAAATTCAGCACCTTAGTTTTGAACCTTAATGATACGTTTTCAATGAGACTATACACCAGAAACAATGACATAGCAGTTAGCGTTGATGTACCTATATTTGTATCGCCAAGTGATCTCTGTATAGATAGCATAATTATAATAGCACAATCAGCCTATAACATTCCTACTACTGGGATAAAGGCGTCTTCCCTGTAGAATGCTCAATTGCTGCAATTTCTTTTATTAAGGACCAACTAATTCACCAGGGACAACACTAATACAATAAATAAGACACGTAAAAATATTATATTCCCATTGTTTCCCCGTGACAAAAAGTCATTAAGAACTAAGAAGGAAGAAGGAAAATATTCTGTACAAGAGAAAGTATCAGACATTTAAATGGTTGCAAAACAGTGGTGCAATTAATTACTAGTTCTTTTTTTTCCTCTGGTGTAATTCCCGGCTGTTTTATAGAACATACTGGGAAGCTTTATTGTGCTATCAACCATGATTTACTGCCTTGTAAAGGTAGGTTGAAAATATCGGTAAACTATACCTGCATGTGGGTCACAGGATTTTTAATAGACGTATCTTAATTAGCAGTTTATAGTGAAGAGTGATAGTGATGAAAAGTTTGTCTAAAAATGTTGGTATTCCTGTTATCTTCTGTTTTTTTTTTTAAATAAGCACCTTTAGTTAGGAAAACGACTCGTTATGTTTTATAGGAACTGAGCATTAGATCTACGATTAAAGAAAAACGAAGATGTTTCATCCGTTTTAAGACAGACGGGCGCGACGCGATGGGGCTCTAGTAGAACTATTTCTATGAAAATTTCGTTGAAATTGTCCTACCAGAATCACCGCACCGTCGCATCGCGCTTGTCTGCGAGGAGCCTTACCCATTGGCTGAATTTCATACCTTATCAGTCGTAAAAGTCAACTAAAAGCTGAAGGATATATTTCACTCGATATTCTACGGTTTCCATATGATCATTTATTGGATGTAATACTAATATTATTGGATTTCTATAAATTCACTGCAGGGGTTTTACATCCGTCATTAGTTCTAGGAACCGTATCGAGATCGGCAACAGTTACCTAACCTGATAGAACTGGATACTAGGTACACTTTCACATGTGTAAATGCACATGTATTTACTTACATAGGTATAGAGAACATACTATAATATAATAGCAATATTTGTATACATAGTATATATATTTGTAATCACGTTCTCGAAAACGGCTCTAACAATTTCAATGAAAGTTGCAATATAGGGGTTTACGGGGGCGAAAACTCGATCTAGCTATGTCTAATATCTGGGAAAATATGTTTTCTCCGTATTTTCAACCAAGCGGAGCTCGGTCGACTAAAGTTTAGGACAAGATGGAATAATGACATGGCAGCATGGAATTAGTAAGTACCTACTATCATGGCAGCATGGAACTAGCAATTACCTACTATCAGGCAGCATGTAATTAGTGTGAACTATCCTGTAGTATTAAATGAGCATTATCTATGTTCAACAGAGCAGAGCTTGGTCGCCCAGATACGGAACGTTAATGAAGCAATAGGAGTATGTAAGGATCGTAGCAGGTGGCGTTCTGCAGTTTCTACTTACTCCCATGAGAGAAGGCGTGAGTGGATGTATCTATATATGTTACGACACAACTTAAAGGCTCCTTTTAAGGAGGGTCCGCAGTGGTAACCCCCGAAATTCAAATTTTCTTATGTTTTTTGCAGTTTGCAGGTCAGTGTAAGATTGTATTTTGATCAAAATATGATTCGCGTCTATAACAAATATGTATTTACAGAATTATAATCACTAAAATCATAAATACATCTTTTCTAAGTTAGATTTGTTCAATTGAATTACTTTTTCATGAAATCATGACATTTGAGAACAAATATAACTTAGATGAATAAATTATTTATTTATTTATCAACACAAAATATCAAAATAACTCATAATTACTACTAATAATAATAACTACTACTTACTATTAATTTTACAAGCTAGCTTTCAAAATTACGTTTCCGATAATTTCGGTGTATACTCCATTTGAAATAAGTTTAGACATTTAAACAAACCTTATTTACAGTCCGTTCAACCGATCCTGACTTCTATACCGTACATATAAGGATGGCATAAATAGCAAAAAGTGGTTGCAATAACAACTGTTTATTGCAGCTGCCATTTGTCATGCCACCAACGCAATAGAAGTCGAAATCGGCTGAACGGACTGTAAAAAAGGTATAGTCAAATGTTTAATCTTATTTCAAATGGAGTATATTTTTTATATAGACTTTGTGAAATAGCCAACAAAAAAGCGATAGCGCAAAGCAATTTCGTAAGACATTTTTGACACATAACTTTTCTATGATCAAATAGTTACTTACTGACCTCTACTTTATTTTTTTCGTAATAAATCATAAGAAAAACTCAACCTACTTCGAAAATACTAAAGTCCATATTTTTCTTTAAAAGGTGTTGGCTTTTATTCCGTCACATTATTGAATACTCGGTAATGGAATCAATCATGCTAAAATATTAAGTAATATGATGATGGAACTCAAAGCAGTTACTCAGACATAAAATAAAATGAAAATGGAAGATAAAATTTGATTTCTAGCTAAAAATATTTAATGAAAGAGAACCTGCCCCCTAATTCCGTAACACAGTTTCAATCACATTCCGGTTAGGGATAAGAAAAATGTATTTAATATGTGTTTTATCTATAATAATAACTTACCTAACGAATTAAAATTTTGACATGTTCATAACAAAATTGACAGAATGACTTCTAAAGTCTTGTTTTTATAGTATGGAATTTATGGAACATAAAAGTTGAAAAATTTAAATTTTATGAATATTAACAATTTAAATAAAAAAATTAAATTGTGGATAAATGTATAGTAATCGTGTATAAGAATAATAGTAATATAATAAGATCTCAAAAGTTGCACGCTTGCTTTTAAGCAGAATACAATGACACTTAGGTTATAAGATTATCAATCTGCCTAGCCTTTTCCCAACTATGTTGGGGTCGGTTTCCAGTCTAACCGGGTGCAGCTGAATACCAGTATTTTGCATGGAGTGACTGCCTATCTGACCACCACAACCCAGTGACTAGGTAATATGATACCCTTGGTAAGACTAGTTGTCAGACTTTCGGGCTTCTGACGACCCGTTACAACTGTCAAAGATCCACGAATGACAGCCGGGATCGACGGCCAAAAAAAACTTTTTTACAACAAAAACAACCGACTTCTGACGGAAAAAACACTACAAAGAGAACAATAACTCTAATTTCTAGACCTCCGAAATTAAAGTAATTTTTCCCTTTGTAGTGATTTTTTTTTTCAGAAGTCGGTAGTTTTGGAAGTCTACTGACTTCCGTTTTATTTTCTTGTAAAAAGATTTTTATTTTTCAATTTTTTGTTGTAGGCTACGCCACGCAAATTTGCATACCACTGCTATGTAAATAACAGTGACAGGAACTTATTATAACATCCTTCACATAGATTAAGTGGGAAAAACACTTATTATTAAATCTAACTCAAAAACTACCCAAGCAAAGTTAATAAAATGTATGGTAGCCCTACCCTTTAAAAAAAAAAAAGAAATTTCCATATCAGTTCAGGGGGTCTACTCCCTAAGCGAAATCCGTAGTTTCTGCCGAAGTTACGAACTTTTCTCTCTCCGTCTCATTCACGGTATGTCGATAAGAGGGACGGAGAACGATGCGCCCGTAACTTCGGCCGAAACTGCGCATCTCGCTCAGGGAGTAGACCCCCAGGCGACTTCGAGTAATTATAGTATACAAAAAAAATATTCCGATGAACTCAGAAACTTTTTTTGAAGTCGGTAAATAATTCGAGTCAACACTAGAGATCACAAGAATGAGGAAAATGGCGCAAGGAGAGTTTTGGGTATAAATGTGGATGGCTATAATAAGAGTAGGGGAAGACCAAAGAAACGATGGATGGACTGTGTGGAAGATGAAAGGGGGTGACTACCGAGATGACGACTAATAGAAGAGTATGGAAGAAAAAGACAAGTTGCGCAAATTTGGATAAGGGCAGGAGAATGATGACTTGAGAAGAAAATAAAGTGGTACCTAACCTGTTCTATGCAGGTTAAACTTTAATTTACTGGAAATATTTTAAGCACGTATTCTAACGATGATACTTCTTCATTAAAGACAATAATTTCGAAAAAAAAAGTGATAATAAATTAAATATCATTAAAAAATACGTAGTTAAAATATTGCCAATGAATTACATTTCAGCCTGTCTAGGACCTGCAACCACAAAACAAGTCTTGATACTAACCAAGGTTTTATGAAGCTATCATAAAAACCAGTTTTGCCTAAAGTGGGGCACAAAATCCCGAGCATAGCAATCTAGAGAAATATGAGACTTTATGTCAACTATTATAGTTTGACAACGTTTTATGTTTTGGCGTTAAACTAGAAAAGACAGAGATACAGAGTTGCATTTATTATACATGACATATTGTGAGAAAAGCAGTATTTTTTGTAAAGAACACAAAACAAAACAATGTTACAAAGAATTATATATTAAAAGAGGTACCTAACAAGCTAGAGTAGCTATCTATTGAAATCTCGTTATACCAAAATATGCCCCGAGCCAAAGGTCCGAAAGCGAGTCCAAAGCCCTCCTAAGTCTTTTTAAAGAAACAAAAACCGGCCATGTGCGTGTCAGACCACGCACAATGAAGGGTTCCGTAGTTGGAATGTATTTTTCCCAAGAAAAAACTTAACATTGTAGTTTAAAAACATGCATTTAAAACATACATTCGAACTGCAAATGTAAGTTTGTACGCACAATATCGAGAGATTCCCCATGTTATTTTAAAACCATAGACTTGCCTCCCAAAAGTGACCTCCATATTCAAAATTCATTTATTTACTTTAACACACCCTTGTTTGGGTCACAGAATTTGATTTATCAGTTCATTAGATTCGGAGTTAATTAGCTGTGACAGACAGACACACGACTGATCCCATAAGGGTTCCGTTTTTTCATTCGGACGTACGGAACCCTAAAAAGAAAAAAATAACCCCCGATGTTAAATTACGTTACACCGATTTCGCACAAATCTAACACGCCAAGTAATCAGATAATTAATAAAGAAACTGCTTGCTTACGAAAAATAAGCTCCAAAGATACACTTCGTTGCTAAAGTATCTTCCAAAACTTCTGCGAAAAAATCAAACGTCTAGGATTAATTTTTAAGCAAAAAATCGGGAGGCACGTTTCTTAATCTTTGGTAATTAGCGAGAAAATTTTTCATCCAACTTTCCGGTTCGTTGAAAAGTATTAATCAAAATGCCGAACGATCTGAAACGTAGTAAATCAACATAAGCGAAAAATCTTTAATGAGAAGCAACGGAGGCGAAATTATCGGGACCTTGGCACGCGGCCGGAATATCTAAACCTTAATTATACCATTTTTTTTAACACAGATTCATTAAATCACCTTTAGAAGTTGACACGTGTTTCAAGCCAGAAAAGTTGTTTTTATCGTTTTTTTTCTCTGCTTGAATCGGCGTTCGCTTCGAAGGTTTTATACGAACGTAATGCAGTGTAAATTCTCATTTCGAATTTTGATCACAACTCCACTCTTCTTCGATTTTTAAATGTATGTATTTTTTAGTATATCAGATGGAAACGCATTATTATTTCATGGAACGCATAGGTAACCAACATTTTTAGGAAAAAAAAATCCAGTAACTCAGAAATTAACTTAATTTTTTGTGTAACTGTTATTTTTTCTCTAGCAGTTATTCCGATTCTTATACGAGTTATTCCGGTGAGTTCAACATGTTTATAAAAAAACACTGAATCAGAAAAGGTCTTGTAAAACACTAATTTTTAATAAAAATACCTCAGTGACAGCATAGTGGTGTGACCGTCGGACTGCCAAGTTCGGGGGTCCAGTTCGAAACCCAAGACACGCACCTCTGACTTTTCGGACCAATTCAAAAACGGTGAATGAAAACATCGTGAGGAAACCGGCATGACTAAGAGATATTTCTCGACGGAATCTGAAGCCAAGTCAGAGGCCCATTGGTGGCATAAAAACTCTGGCACCAGGCTAGTCACTAACCACACGAAAAAGAAAGAAGAAAAGAGGCCCTGCTGGAAGAATGGGAGAATATTCCCCACAATCGCCTCTGAAACCTCGTCTTCAGTATGCCAAACCGGCTCGAAGCTGTCATCAGAGCCCGAGGAGGCAATACTAGTTATTAAAATGTAAATACGGCGTAAAAAATACTTATAAAAGTTGTTTGAGTTTTTTGCCAGCAAGTTAAAAATGGCTATAGATTGGGTTTTATCCATTTTTAAGTTAAAAACGTTACTAATGTATAATAAATTATAATTTAAAGAAGGTTGATGAAATTTGCTATAGAAAGTTTTTTATTTAAAAACTCTGACTGCTATAGTTCAGATAAAATTGCAATTTTAAGAGTGTACTAAGTTTTGAAGGGCCAGTGTATTATTATTGACTGACCCGCATTGGGCCCGTGTGGTGGATTACGGGCCTCTCTTTGTCGCAGAGAGGAGGCCGGAGTGCCAGCAGTGGGAACACTATAGGCTGATTATGCGTATATGAGTTATTGACTCAAAACATTTCGAGAATTAAATATTTTACAAGTCAATTTTATTTAAATTATTGTTGAAATAATCTACTCATTACAATGTTTTTTTTTTATGAGTTGTATTGCATTATGTGGTTAGCTAGCGACCTCGAAAATTATTTATTATACCTCGATGGTCCTAGTTTATCAATTATAACTTCTAGTTACAGCTATATGTAAACGGACACGCCCTTTATGCCTGGAGACTTTTATTTAGATAGGTATTGTTTTCGTTTATCTATTTTTATTTCTGCTTGAGTAATAGTTCTGCATGATTTTGTTTGGTATAATGGCGTGTGCTAGCTGTCATATGGCTATTAATTTTATAATTTAAATTATGTGTTATCGTAATGTAAATCATTTTGCATACTATTATATAGAATCATTTTTTCTAACTGAACAGACCAGCTGTGCTGCTGGGGAGTTTGTTGCGCCACTTCTTCTTCCCAGCTAAAGCACTAGGAAGTGCTGAAAGGTGGGCGTTTTGGGGGACTGTCTTATGTAATTTTGACGTTCGAAAAGTGCTGATTCTCAGCCTAGTTTGAATAAATGACTTTTGAATTTTGAATTTTACAGAACCCTATAATGAAAATATACAGTTTTTCAAATATTCATGAATCAATTCCAGAGATAAAGTAAAGACGCCACAGAACATACATAGGCACATATTCCAAGATATCCTAGTTTATTTACTGCCTACCTCCAATTAATACTCACAAAATAATTAAGCCGGTATTCATTAGACATCCTTGCCCAAATTACCTCGAGCATCGTTAAGGCACCGTTCTATCACGAAATAGGTAGGTACCGAAAGTCAGCTCTATACAACGAGCTAAAACGCACGCACAAATAGACACACTTCACGCACTTCCGAGTGTAAGCGCACTCACGACTGCCAATAGTGATTATGATAATTAACAAACCCGTCCATGTCGCGCGGTATGGAAAATGAATGGCGCTAATAAGAAGTTACATAATCGTGACTTCACTTCTGTGATATTACCGTATTTGTTTAGTAGTTATTTTAAAACGTTTACAATTTGTAACAGTTTTTTTTAATTATTATTGTTTTTAGAGTTTAAAATATAAAAATATGTCATCATCCCCTCTACGTACGAGTCTATTGTAGATGTGAGTCTGTTATCCCTCGATGTATGAAGCTAGCCTTCTGTACTTAACCATTTTATGGTTCTGTATTTATGGCCATGGTGGCTTCTGACAAAGCTATGTTATTATGTTAACATGGTGAGGTCAATGCTAAAGTAAATGTTTGTAGTCCCCTGTCTAAGGGCATATTGAGGTTGCTAATGAACGGCGAGGGAGATGTTGGTGCAACGTCTACACAGTTATGTACTCTTGGTAGTATGCAAGCATCGATAATTAAATCGGTTTTTCATTAAGGAGAAACTGTGATGTTATAAGTAGTTCATTGCTCGCTAAACCCAATCGCTTGTGATTTTTAAGTGTGTGTATTGTGTTATTTTTATGTTATTTGATTCAATGTATAATTTATTTCTATGGACTTCAGTGTCTGCAAATAAATGTTTATTTATTTATTATTTATTTATAAACCTTTTTTTTCCGAGAGGTTGGTACTGTCAGCTAAGATGTCAGATGTTACACATCATAAGGGACTATTGTAAGGCTCGCGTTTTTTTTTATAACAAGCCGTGTGCCCAATGTCATACCTATCAGCAAAAGTTACGAACTTCCGTACAAATTTTCATACTCTGTTTAAAAACTTCAGGGGAGGAGTTTTCAAAAATATTTCCTTAGTGCTCACCTTCGTTATGTAACTCTTGGGCAAAATTTCCTGTTTCTAGACCCAGTGTTTTAGGCTATGCATTGTTGTGTGTGAGAGAATTAATTTTAGAATTTAATTAAGTAGAATATTTTTGAGTAATAAATGGCTAAGTAATAATTTCTGAACCAAAATTCACTGTTGATCGTTGAAATAAATCATCTCACCGATGGCTATAAAGATCGAGGGACTTGCCACGTCAATCAAAATTGTAAGCGATTATTTGGCTCGCAGGAAATTGATTTCGTCCGGTGAGGCATCCGATTCATACATCTTTGGTGGGGGATCCCTTGCGTCATCGTGGTCGTGACTCTAGGATTGCGGTTTTCTTAATATATATATTATATAAACGTTAAGGCCTGTTCAGATATAAGCGAAATCGCTGTCGCGCTCGTTAGCGATACTGGTCCAAAGTGACTAACCAGAAGGTGGACCAGTATCCCGTATCAGTATATATAGCCCGACAGCGATATCACTTATATCTGAACAGATCTTAACTTTGCACGTAATTAGGCTAAGTGTTATTCCTGTCACTGTCGCAAAACTGTAAAACTACAGATTGAAATGGAAACATGCCTAAGTGAAAGCACGCGCTAAATAACGTTTATAATTCTCGGCCTCTGGTTAAGTATGAAAATTACATTACAGTAATAAAGTATTCAAAATGGGCGTACCCAGGGGGGGGGGGGGGGAGTTCAGCTGCCCGCGCTGGATTTTGTATGCCTAAGTTCCTACTATTGTCGATAAAAGTAATGTTAGATTCACTTTAAGACTTACTTTACAATGTATTACAATGTATTATGCTGTTCATTTTTGAAAAAACCGCGCTGCCCGTCCGGTCATGTTGTATCATGCATAATACGCGAGCGCAGCAAGCAAGCACCCAGTTTATTTATTTAACTACCTTTAAAGCAGGATCTCCTGCGGGTGTATTCCCTACATACTACACACAATACTCATGTTTCGTGTAATGTGTGGGGGTAAAACATGTGACCCGGCTTAGGAAATTTCTGATTTACCCCCAACCCTGGGGGATTGGGGGTATATCCCAAAAGTAATCCCCAAAAGCCAAAGCTGGGTAGGTCCATGGTATTCAATCTTGATATCTCATCTGCTCGACGTACGTATGTCACTGCAGGATATCAGCGCCAGGTATATTTGCCTGACACATGCATAGGTTGGACTCCCATTTGGTGCAACCTTGAGACGCAAACCACACTCTATGTTTCATTATTTTTAAAGTGCCAGTTTTTTTAGTGTGTCTTAGCCAATAGTGTCATCATAATGTCTTGTTTTCTTCTTTATTTATTTTTTTGTATATTGACACCTTGTAGCTTTATTAATGCATTTAGTTATTGTTTAATGTTGTGCCATGTCTTTTGTGTGCACCAAATAAACGATATATCTATCTATCTATCTATTAAGCACACAGAATGTGAACAAGTCATATCAATATGAGTTCACAGATCAAACTCCAGCCGTGAACACGTAGGTGAAGTAAGCTGCCATTACACCTCATGATAAGAATTGTCACTATTGACAGCTTACTTCAACTCACTTCGCCTATTGACAGCTCACTTCACCTATTGACAGCTCACTTCACTTAAGTTTTCACGGTGAGATTTTGTACAAAATATGTCGGCTGATTTTATAAAAATCGAAAGACTGACAGAGAGAAAGTTCACCAAATTCAGCAGCAGCAGCTGTTGTTAAAACTAAACTAATGGTTTTATAAAAGTAGCCATTTTTATCCAAAAATAAAATAAATTGACTACATCATAATATTTTAAACAACAATTTACGATATTACCCGCCACAAAGTGCTAGTTAAAATAACCTTTCTCTAATAAAGCTGCTATTTTTGGTTATGAAATAGCTGTCGTTAATTTCATAGAGAATTTTGTTTCATAAAGCACACAGAGGGGCGGGATCAGAACAAATTATGAACAACTTATTAACTGTACAATAGTTTTCGATGGCCGCCTGCGGGTAGATGGAACTTTCCGTTGCGTTATCAAAGTTGTGTGCAATGTTTTAATTTCTGCGTTTTCAAGTTAATTAGATTTCGTCTTTGAACAGTGGTGGCCCAGTGGTAATGGCTGCGGCTTACGAGTCGAGTACTTGGTCATAGGTTGGAACCCAGACTGGCACTTTACTTTGTGTACATTATTTCATCACCACTGATCTCAAAACGGTGATGGAAAACATCGTGAGGAAACCGGAATGTACTAGTACCAAAAATTCAAAGACATGTGAGATCTACCAACTCGCACTGGGCCCGCGTGGTGGATTACGGCCCAGCAGTGGGAACATTATAGGCAGAATATGCTTTGATGCGTCTATTTTACTTTGAGTTTCGGCTTATAATTTGTTTGTGTGCTCATTATTTCTTGCGAGGGAAGCAAAGATGTTGTTTTACTTGTTTGCTTATTTTGTGTTTGTTCTGTCGATCTGATGAATTTGGATTCAATCTCTGCAAAGATCTGCTATCGTCTCACACTTGAATTTTGGAATAACATCTTTACCCAGCAGTTTCCTTTATCTACATAGTTAAGCGCAATATCTACATAACATTAAAAATATAAGCAACTTAAAAAAAAAAGATAATCTACGAGCATTCATTAAAAAAGTTGTTTGTAGAAATTAAAAAAGTACAAATTCTTTCTGGTCGGATCTGTCAATCCGAAATCATGGCTCCTCGGTTTGAGTTAGCAGTAGGTCTCCGAAAGGGACACAAAACGACAAAAATATCCGCAGGCAGGAAGGGTATTACTGACAAAGCCATCAAAATCAGACCCGCCAGGCTAAAGGGTCTCCAAACCAAGCACTCAAAGTTCGTGTGTGACCTGGTTCGTGAGGTTGTTGGACACGCTCAGTATGAGAAGAGGGCTATGGAGTTGCTCAAGGTCTCAAAGGACAAGCGCGCCCTGAAGTTTCTGAAGCGTCGTCTGGGCACACACATCCGTGCCAAGAGGAAGCGTGAAGAGCTCAGCAACGTCCTGACACAGATGAGGAAGGCTGCCGCACAGGCCTATCACGCCCCACACCCCGCTAAGTGATCAATAAACTAAGTAATTAAAAAATATAATCCGCTATCAAGGTACACAATTTTTCATAGCAAAAATTACAGCGACGAGAAATCAGACACACGCTAACATGTCCTTAGTATTCATATAAAAAACCAACGAAAAATATTTTGCTCCGCATTCGCTGAACTTTTGTATTCAGTGTCACATTTTTACGACGAAATAATTTTTACGCGACCCGTTGTAACATTCATGGGAGCACGTATTTTTTGTTTTTTTATACTGAATATGAAAGTGCATGTGTTTTCACTTGCTGCTGACGTGTTTTTGAGGTGTAGTGTTTTGAAAAAAAATTACCTGATAAAGGTAGTACCTGAGTAAGAGTAGGCTAAGTTCGGTTAAGTGTAATTACAGTAGGACTTAAATGTGGTCCAAGTCCAGCTTCATCATTAAGTAGGTATTATAATGACTGTGCAGAATATAGGACATTACTGTCGCGACCTGCAACAGGGGCATTGGTGGACGATCGTGAAAATGTGGGCCGAGTCGAAGCCGAGGCACACATACGTGAGTCTATCAATACCAGGTTGCGGCCAAGGCTTGTATAATATTTTTCTCAAATAATGCACGGAAATTCCAGAATCAATGATGAAAAACGAGAATTTTTCACGCTCCAATATGTTCTTTTGTTCCTTCTTTACTTTAAACATCAAACTCAAACTCAAAGCATTTATTTCAATTAAACCATTTACAGGCACTTTTGAATTGTCAAGAAGTCGGTCAGTCAGAAATATGAAGCTAGTTGCCCATTCCAAAGAGTAGTAGGTACCTATGGAGAAGAACGGGCAAGAAACTCCACGGACACGCTTTTAAATATAAAATTTGATCCAAAATATTGGTTACATTATTCATGTTGAAATTATGCATGTGAGAACAATATAGAAAGACATGCACGTTTGTAAAAGCGTCCGTAATAAGAAGAAAAAAAGAAATAACCATTAAAAAAAAAAAAATAAGCCATGGCAGCTAAGAGAAGACCAGTCCTAAATGACGGCGCCCGTTCACGAACATGACGAATGGCTCAGCACCATTCAGCTCAACCATTTTGAAGGGAGCTAAATGATCCAACACACGCGCCACCGTCAGCGAGACATCTGAGTGAGCATGACATACTCACAGCCGCCAGGACACATTCAAGTCAATGAAAGACATATTACCCGGTAAATGGTAGCTCTTTAGTACATAGTACTCACACCTGTGCTATGCAATTATATAATACAAAGGAGATTGAGTTTATTTTCAGCAGCTCCAACAGGTTTTTTTTAAATTGTATTTAATTAGTTGTGGTTGTGGAACAGGACAGGAAATCGTTTAAATAAAACCTTTGATAAGTTACCTCCTTAGTTGCTACGTGTTGAAGTAAAAACTACGTTCCATAATAATTAATTCGGCTGCTAAACACGACCGATATGGATTTACATGCAAACATTGCCAGCCGGGCGCTCGCAGGTATTCGACTAGTACAGCAAATTCGTCAAAATAATGCTCAAATTTCCAAGCATGTTTGAGAAAAACAATATTTCTTTCCTTCTTTCTTCCTATTGCTGTAAATATCTACAGAAATATTATTATAGTTTCACTAATTAATTTAAAAAAATCTCGGTCTTAACTTATTTTAAGTGAAAAATGCTGTCAAAACACTGACAAACAAGCGACAACATAAAATTAGTTATGTTAATTAATTCAATCAGTTCAAATGAATGCAATCTCTATAATAAGAACAACTTTAATAACCTAGTGACTGAACGTTTTTATTACATGCTTATGAAGAGATTGGATGTCCTCTTTTACAGGATGCACTATTAAATCATATTTTAGTAGCCCGACATGGTGACATTCACCATTATCAAGGCACTCCTGCTTCGCACGGGTGTTCTCGACGTTTTGACGTGTTGCAATGTTCTGACGTAGCGACACGTCAAAACATCGAGATTTCTCTGCTATATAGACTAAGTCATACATTTTTATGTGTGTATTATAAATAAAAGTTACCGAATAATTTCTCTAAATAATGGTGAAAACCACATCAAAATCTACTGCGTAGTTTAGAAGAACAACACAGTCACACAGACTTGAAAAGCGACTTTATTATATTCTGTGTAGATTTCACATGCAGCATAAACTCCACATAATTATTCCGAAACCAGAAGTTCCCTCTGCAACGAACCGTAAACTGACGAATAGGTATCTAAAAGAAAATTCATCACAGTATTCACAGTAAGGTTTTCCATTTTTGGCACGAATGGAACCAGACGAACGTTCTACCGAGCCGTCTATCAACGTCAACCCACTTGGTATATTTTAAACTAAACCGTGTCACTATAGCACTTGATTTTTGTTGTGTTATTTTTACACTGTGTCTTTTTTTACACTGTGTCGTATTTTAGCTTTGTTTTGAACGGATTGAGTGCATTGTCACTCGGGGGCTGGATGAAACGCACTGTGATTTTTGTGTTTTGTTTATGTAGTGTAAGTGAGTGTGTTTCGGGATGTTACACACGAGCGGTCCACTCGGTGTTGATTTAAAAATTGGGAATATTTTTAGGTTTATAAATTTGTTTGACATTTCGATGTCTATGTTTAGAATTTGCCGAATTCGATGATGAAATGTGATGCAGAGGAATCTTTAAATTTGGTGAAGAAAGAAACGATGGATGGACTGTGAGAGAGATAGAAAGGGGGGGTGACTACTGAGATGATAACTAATAGTAAAGTATGGCAGAAAAAGACATGCAGCACTGACTCTTAATACATTGGAGTAAGAGGCAGGAGAATGATGATAGAACAAGAAAAATAGAAAAATTTAATGATAGAAAACAACATACTTTTGAGACGGAGGCAGTTGCAAAACGGTTTCATGTATTTTAACAGAAACATGTTCTTTTTTGTTTCAATTCAAAACTGAATGTGGTTATATTTCGAGAAAATGAATTTAAAAAATCATCATTCAACTGTCTATCAACTTTGAGTGAGCTATTCTCATGTTGTTTGAAGTCGTGTGCAAGTGTGACGTATTTAATCTGAAAAGCGATTATGGCATCACAGCCACAAGTTTGAGTGAAATCGATAAGTGGTCGAAGTAATCTTACTGTTGTTGAGCACCACAAAGCTCAGCCTTGAAGGAGTTTGACCCGTCATTATACGGGGTGATCCGTTGAGATGGGTCAGTGTGGACAAATTACTCATTTAGTTAAAGGTAGGAAAGTTTGTTGTAAAGTATCACCGATTTTAGAGTTAAGAAAACCTGCATTTAAAGATTTTCACATGAATTTGGAATCAAATTTAATAATGGTTTGGCTTCGTTTATTGCGTCCCGTCTCGGAACGCGTCACATGTGTGAACGACGCCTTAGTTTTGGAATTCAATTTCAATGAAGTTTTTATAGAAATTGTTTTGCAAGGGTCGCGTCGCGCCTGCCTGCGGGAGCCTTTATACGTTACTAACTGTCTCCTCAGACCAGCAAACATGAATAATTATTAATGTTTGCGTTCATCCTTCGGGATCAGAAATTTCTTAATACTTAGTTATCTATGTAATTTTTCTATGTAAGCCGCACGTTTAGCCCTGGGTCTGATCTCTCTCTGGTCGTATCAGATTGCCGTCCCATCAGACTATGAGAGTGAGGGAAGAGGGAGTGGATCTGTGTCTGCGCAAACATCTTTGCACTATAATATCTCCCGCGCCGAAGACTGGTCTTCGCTGAGATTGGTCGCCGTGGCCGAAATTCGCTGTGGAGGATTATTTACTCCATTTATAAAACTGGTTTTCTTCAACTTTCTTTCAAATCAATACCGTCGTTTATGCGTTTCAATGTCAATAACAGCCAAACTCACTTACGCAGTTACGACCTTATAAGAATCTACTTACCGAAATATTTCCCCCATTTTCCGACAGCTGACGAGAAACTGATACCCCGATGTTTTCTTTCATCATTTGAGTATGGAAATAAATCTCTTATGTCTAATATACATAATCGTTTGTTCTCATTTCCGTCCGTCTAATACGGCTCAGACTAATAGATGTTATGCCTCTGATTGTGATATATGGATTATGCTAACCGTTTCTCAAAGATTCGGATTTCAGCCGTCTTCGCTCGTTAGAGTTTTTAAACAAAGCCATTTGTTAAACGATTAGCGCTGTTTTGTTTTAACAAAGTTATTTTAATTTGTCGTAAGCAAGTTTTTGTTCTGAATGAAATGAGATGTCTTTTATGTTCTTAGTTTTTAACTCGGTCAAATGTTGTTTTTGTAAATAATTTCATTACCATAGAAGATTTACGGAGGAGCTCGTGGCTAAGTAATAACTACCGCACGGGTCGATCCATCAGGTTAAGCTACGCTTGCCGGGGTTGGTTTGGGGATGTCTGACTATCTTTACATACCGAGACTCCTCCGTGCCTCGAAAAGCCGTTGGTCCCGGCTGTCATTCGTGGATCTTTGACAGTCGTTACGGGTCGTCAGAAGCTCGAAAGTCTGACAACCAGTCTTACCAAGGGGTATCGTATTACCCAGTTACTGGGTTGTGGAGGTTAGATAGGCAGTCGCTCCATGTAAAATACTGGTATTCAGCTGAATCTGGTTAGACTGGAAGCCGACCCCAATATGGGAAAAGGCTAGGCAGATTTATTGACTATAGAAGATTTATTCGCATTATGTAAGTTGATCCCCAGGATTTTTGATTTGAATCAATTCGATTTCATTTCTCGTTCAGGTGAACGAGAAATTAATACAATGACGTCACCGATAGTGCGAAGCCAAGATGTTACGGAGCTTCGATTCCGTCTTCGAAAAGTCGAAACTTCCGATTAATATTACACCTCCGACTCCGACTTCGGTCCCGATAATTTTCAATCCGAGTTATACCGAAGATCGAAAGGCAGCGACACACGTGACTAGAGCGAGTACAAACAAGTTTTAACCTGTCGCCCATGTAATTTTTATACACGTTCGCCCTCGAAGTCTTAGTTTACTGCTTTGTGTATGTCAGAAACGTCACGTTAATTTGTTAACAAATTAAGTGGTGTATTAAGTAGTTTAATATTGTTGTGATAAGTTAATTTCAATACTTAAAAGTCCGCTCCGACTTCCGCTTCCGACTCCGGCTCCGGTTCCGGTTCCGACTCCAACTCCGGTTCAGACTTCGATCAATCAAATTTAAAACCTCCGACTCTGGTTCCTTTAAAACAACCACCGTAACATCGTTAATGCAAAGTCAGGTGTGTAAGTACGTCACATAGGTTATAGCTATATATAATGGCTATGCTATCAAACATACAGGCTTACAGAACCACAAGATTAATGAGCACAGTAGTGAAACCTACTATAGTTAGTATTGGTAGGTAGGTCCTACTAGTACTAACTATAGTAGGTTTCTATATTACCAGTATGTTGAATATAAATCGCACTTGAATAAGAACGAGAACCGTAATAACCGCTTCCCTTTGTTGACTCCCAACTTATGCAGAATCATAAGCCACTGAAACCCTACTATTCATCCCCAGTCCCAAATCCGCAAAAGAAATATTTATTTACCAATAATACTGCCATCCGTCTATCGAAAAACTATAAAAAAGATATATTTTCTTGGAGCAATATCTTCTACAATACCTAGCAATTTCATTTTCAATATTCTATATATGAGATTATTTCCCGACCCACAGAAAGGTGCTTGCTTTGAAGCCGTTTATCAACTACATATAATGGTGATAACCGTGCCTTTTATATAGTACGTCAGCCACAACATGCCATCAGCGCTTCTCCATTATTTTTATTCGAAAGTCCCACGGGAGCTCAAAACCATTTTTCGATAAATTGAATTCCCTTGTCTCTTGTAAATTCATTCATCGTGTGGTCGCCCTATTTGCCGGCATGGCTGATGGTAGCATGCTGTGTAACTAAAGCTATTTCGTGCAGCAGTTTGTGATCGCTGTTTTGTTCACGAGAAATTGTTTTTTAGTGCATTTATTTTATTTGTCCAGTATGAAAATAGAAATAGCGTGTCATTGCCTAATAGAGTTGTTTGTGGAATAAAATGGGGCTACGTGTAAAAAAATATTTACGTGATTCTAGAATTGTTCATTTTTGCGTCAATTTTGTTAAATTCAGTCAGACAAAACCAGTCATCTCATACGTTACTGAACGGCGTCAAACCAACACCAGTTAGTAGGCACACCATTTTACAAGCCAACAACTACACACGAATCGAATATGAGACGTCTGACGCTCGACTCAAAGTTCGCACGTTTTCGCTCGGACTCTTCAGATCTTACAAATACACAGTGGACTAGGGTCAAATGCATCTAAGTCACGGAAAAGTTCTCGCAGGCTCCTTAGTCAGGCTTTAAATCGATCTCGTTGCTATTCAAGTGTTATACTAAGTTCAGGAAACGCATTCGTGCGAACAGTGACGTTTGCGGACGATCACGCCCAGTCCGTAGCGTGCGAATGCCGTTGTAGTGTAATAATGGCTTCCGCGCCAATGAATTTAGATCCGGTCCAGATAAGTGTAATGTACAGACATTGTGTGGGGATAAAAATAGATATAGCTGTATTTTATAAATGTCACCTGTGCATAAACGTGTGTAATCAATTTATTATTAATAACCGATCCTTGATCCGATTCATTAAACAATTAATTAGGCATAATTGAATCTTCCGGGGTTGCGTACCAGCGTAATCATACGAGCTCAAGCCTGAAGAAAACCGAACCGTAAATGAGAGACTTTAGGTAAATCGTTTTGACGAATCGTAGTTATTTTGGATCTTAATTGAACAGAAATAGAAATGACAAATGTTTGCGTCAATATACCCGAATGGTTTAATAATTAAATCTTACTTTTTCTTAACTTAATTTTAGTTTAGTCCAATTTCATTCTTCTCAAAAACTTTGTTGAATTATTGAGTTTATATAAATATTTTTTTAACTCTGAAAATTTTATTACGAATAAATTGCCTCTATTGAATTTTAATGTTAAATATGAAACTGTGTTTCATACTTAAATGATATCCTAATTTTAATATTATAAATGCGAAAGAGAGTTTGTTTGTTGGTTTTTGGTTTGTTTTTTTGTAACGCTTTCACGCTACAACGGCTGAATGGATTTAGATGAAATTTGGTACATGGGTATTTTTATCCAAATAATCTCATACGATCGACACTTGTGC
The DNA here is from genome assembly GCA_949128155.2 of Xanthia icteritia. Lineage (NCBI taxonomy): Eukaryota > Metazoa > Arthropoda > Insecta > Lepidoptera > Noctuidae > Xanthia > Xanthia icteritia. The sequence continues at coordinate 2,969,314 of OX421942.2, read as the reverse complement.
GGGTGAAACCGCGGGGCGCAGCTAGTATTATTATATAGATAGATAAATACTTTAATTTTTTACCTTATTTTTACATAATTCACATAGCAAATTTATTTTCTTCGGAAACAGGAGAAGTGAAATTTGTATTTAGAAACTCCGTCGTTTTGAAAAAAAAATCCTCCGGTATAAGTCAGTAAGTATAACTCAAATAAAATCACTAGAGAGCTAGCTCTATCTCTATTTGACTTTCATTTTCAACAGAAATAGCTATTCACGTGTCCTCAAATGTCCTGAAAACTTCATAAGTACTTGCACATATTGAAATTGGATAACTTAACATAAGTGGCCGAAACCCCTTTTCAAAGAAATCGAATAAAGGAACGGTTAAAATGTTGGAGATCGTCAAAGGAACATTCAAGAACTTATGTAAAGAGTTACTAGGAGCCTACTTATTTAGTTTGGAGCTCCTCGATCCATTGACATTCTTGTGTCAAGATTCATCGTAGCTTGCATTTTGTGTGACGATATTAAATTCCGAGTGTCCTTACCCCTTGTTTCTGAGACCTGAAGGCCAATCTTACATAAAACAACCCCATTTGCAATTCTGTTCTTTAATTTCTTCAAGAGTCTTGAGTCTCTTGAGAGTACTGAATAATATTTGTTTGACAAAAATATCTTGGTATAAACTTTATTCTTGTGTAGGTAGAATATTTATATTTTTTTAAGAATTATTTTTTGAGAAAAACATATTTTTGTGCGTTTATTATTTTGTCTCCTTTACATGAATTTTGGATATAAGTGCTTTTGTTTCGTCTGCAAAACGTACGAGTTTTTTTTAAATCACTAAAGAAAAGCTTGCAATATCAAATTGTTCACATTTTTTGCCATTGCAACGTGCAATCTAATTATATTTAAAGTAAAGATTTCTGAAGGTTATGCGTGAAATTAAAGAGTGTAAATTATGCAAAGTATAAAATTTAAGTAAGTACAAATAAATGAAATGTACTTACAAACAAGAAAGGCAGCACTCCAGGAAATTTTGGTGTCGCACTTAGACTTCGCGTACATTCGTAAAAATAGTCTCAAAAGTTAGATCTCGGTCAAATTAAGATAAAAGGTAATCACAGCATATTTTTTAAATATGGAGTTTCGCCAGAAACACTTTGTTTAAAAAAGCTAGTGGCTCCGTATAAACAGACCCCATGACAGTAAATCAAAGAGTTTATTGTGCAGTAAACCAATGGTATACAGTATATGACATTCAAAGATGGCGGAAATGAATAGTTCCAATAATGGCTACTGAAAGATAAAGTGGCACTAGTAGCTGACTTTGTATAATAAGCCCTCTACACATTGGACCTCTAGAAGAGCGTCATGTCCTATTGTACTCTATACACTTCTATGCAGCAGCAGTCGTAATTACGTTAGGATTGACAAAATGTATTTTGTTATTACTACTAATGTGAACGTCCTCCAAACTAATATTATAAATGCAAAAGTGAGTTTGTTTGTTTGCTACGCTTTCACGCTAAAACGGCTGAACGGATTTGGATGGCACACAGACAAACCATGCCCTGGGTAAGGACATAGGCTATACATTACATCCTGGATGGCAGACGAAGTTTCGAGTCATTGATAGTTTAATATAAAAGCAAATCAATAAAAAGAAACCATTTTAGAGGCAAGATATCTAGAGACATTGGTTAACAGCGCCCGACGATTCAAGCGACTGATGCCGCGGGACATTTTTGACTAGTAAATGCGTGGCTTTATCACTGATACTTGTCAGTCGGCTTAATTGGACAGCTCAGTCGTGATGTCATTTACAAATATGTTCAATTTATGTAATAGGCTAGGTATTTAAAAATGTGTTTGCCAATACCTAATATCTTATTATATTTATGCAAGGTTCAAAGGCGAATGTAGAATTTAAAACCTATATTATTGCATTATAATTTGAGAAAACTTCTTCGAATAACTGAGTAGCCGGCGCAGTCATTATGCTTGTCATCAGCATCACCATACGATGCTCATCGCACATACTAGCATCAACTGTAACCTATGATGTATTAGACTCGATCACCACACACCTGGATTACGTACAATCCTCGTATTCTATACTTCACCACAAAATAAATAAAACTAGTAGGTAAGCAAACTAATCCACAAATATTTACAACGACACATTAAGACAAAACAGAGTATTGACATTAAAATATGACTATTAAGACATTTCAGATTTTTTTCGTGACATCAATAGATTTTAATGTTGCCATGGAAGCATGTAAGCTAAATTCTCCAAAAAGTATACATAGTGGATTCATTTAACTGTCATACACAATAAGCAAATACATATTTATTCATATAAACCAAGTTGCAAATACAAATAGGTACTGGCTCCAAAGCCTGGAATAATACTCTTGTAAACACAAGAGTATTATTCCAGGCAGGGGACAAGATCCTGCTTCTCCAAAATGTCTTAATTTAAAGGAACAGTACTGAGTTATCGATAAACGTTGAAACAACTACCATCAAAATCCTGCTAATTAGCAATTATAGAAATACCATATTCTGGGGAGTATGGTAACTCCATAGCTACCGTCCCAGGTTCTGCGTTTAGATATTGCAAATAATTGCGTTTTGATAGTTATATATTATATATATTTAATAAAATATTTGTTTCATCTTTTTTAACTTTGTGCAGCTTAATAAAAAAAAACTGATGCATAAAGAGAAAAGCCCTGTAACTGTTTCATATAATGTACTATACTTTTATTCATGAACGCTTCTGAAATTAAGCGACACCAAAACTGCCATTGTTGTTTATACTATTTTATATACATACTAACTCCGCCGCGCCGTTTCACCCGCATAAGTCTCGATCCCGTGGGAATATCACGATAAAAGGTATCCCATGTCCTTTTCCAGGTCATGGTCTATCCATGTGCCAAATTTTATCAAAATCCCTTTAGCCGTTTTAGCGTGAGAGCGTTAACAAACAAAATTATAAATTCAAAATATTTTATTTCACATAAACCTACAAGGGCACTTATGAAACGTCAGAAGCTAGGTGCACGGTTCCAATTGGTCGTTTCCTATGGAGAAGAGCCGGCAAGAAACTCGACGGTTACTCTTTTAAAAGTAAATGGTATTTACAATGTTTTCAGACTACAGTTGTAATAGGTTTGGGAGGACAGTGTAGGCCTATCAACAAGTACCAGGTACTTAGCATGATAAAAAATGGTCGACAGATCTACAGTCTGTTAAGCCTAAAACGTTCTCACATTCACAAAATCTAAAAGAAAAGAACCTACGAGTATATAAAAGCAAAATAAAATAATAAAAATAAACACCTATTTAAACAAAAAACAGTAACAAATTTTATTTAATAAAAAATATAGAAAAGAAACTCACTTTCGCCTTAATAATATTAGTTAGAATTATGAATTATTTGAAAGAGTTATCCGTTTTCTTAATAATGAGCACTTACTAGAAAGCAAGTAAGAATAATTAGTGATGCGATAAGTCACATCACTAATTATTTAGTACAGCCTTTCTTGGTAAAGGCCTTAGCCTTGTCTAACAACAATAAATTAGACGGTCTAGCTCATCATTAGTGACATGTTCCTGGCCTCGTTCCAATTAGTTCATAGGATTAATTTACTTAGAAATCACTTTAGATGTCCCACAAAAATAAGACTGTGATTTAAGTATTAGGGAAATTAATTTAGTATATTAACATTTCATTTGCTTTTACTTTATTCGTTTTAAGGAATTTAATACCAGTTGGTATCCTCGTCTTAAAGTAGGTGAGTTCGTTTTCAGCAGAATACTAATGACTGTTCCACTACCTTCACTAAACCCAATTAATTTATCTCCTAAATAAATTCAAACAGTTTCTGTTTTTTTTTTGTATTTATTTGGTAGATTGTGTCTATTCGGAAGCAAGTTTTCAACATTGTTTAAACAATATATTTGAATGTGAATTTATTTTATTTGTATTGCTGCATGACCCAATACAATACTTTACTACCTACCTCTTTTCGCTTAACTCCTTTGTTTATTGCCATAACTTCAATTTCAATAACTGAACACTGAAAATCGAGTATAAATTTTAGGTTATGTAATGTAAATCTCAATTCACTACCATATCAGAAAATTGGAATTTACGACTTTGGTTTCAATATCCGTGAATCAAGGTCTTTCATATTAAGATATATGGGAATGGCTGGTTGAGTCATCGTAGATCAATCTATGAGGTGGAATGGAAGCGAGGTTTGTGCCAAAATTTCTGGGGAACATTTTAAACTTGGTTACTTTAGACTTGGTTTGGGTCGGAGAATTGGGTCATGCATGAAAGCTAAACATGGTAGATGAGAAACTTGGTAAACATGAATTTATTGTTAAAATTACATTACATTACATTACATAAAATCACGCCTGTAGTCCGCGAGGGGTTGGTTAAAGGTGTAGGTATATAAACTGTACACCGACATTTTGCCAGTTATGTCTGAGTTCCATATAATAGGGGGCGATCCTATTGCGATCAACCGGGCACAAATCCAGACTCCGGGCTGCTACTGAGAAATACCAGATGGAAAAACCCAATGACACTATGTCCGACCCGGGAGTCGAACCCAGGACCTCATTTCCAGCAGTAGAGCTTGCGACCACCGACTAGACCAAAGAGGTAGTTTTACAATAAACAGTTTATATACAAAGCATAAAATAACATCACGCCAGTATTACCCGAAGTTGGCCAGTTAGGTTTAACAGATAATATTAGTATTGAAATTAATCTTACGTGCTCGTGAATTAGTAGACTTACCTACAATGGACTAAGATGGTTTATTGATCAATTAAATAGCTTATTCAAATGATCGCATAATATCATCTATTATTATGATTCTCCTAATGGACTTTAGTAATAACTTAAGGATTGTGTGATGTTATCTTTTCTTATTACTGCGAGCGCATTTTCTTATAACTCTGAGTTTGATTCGCCATTTCTTCTCCAGGGTAGTCAGATAGGAAAATATCGAGACAATCTAACTTATTTTTTATATTACTTGTAAAAGTGATTCCGATATCTTATTGACAGAATAAACGATTTCATTTCATTTCTTTTTGCTAATTCGAGGTTCCATTAGCCCAAAAAAGCATCCTCTGCTATGAATTACAACTTAGTTATAAATGTATGCAAATATCATTTATTTTTCGTACTTGTAGGTGGTTATTTATACATTCAATCACAACCTTCAGAATTTTCACAGGTTACAGGGTTCAGGTACATACGACAAATAAAATACCACTCTTACCACTTGAGACATAGGGCTCAAAATGAAATAATAATTTTTATTTTCGTGAAATCAGATACCGTTGAGTGTTTGTTAACAAGATTTTTTCATGTTATCTCGTCGTGAATACCATTATGTTGGTGTTATAATATCGTAACTCGTAAATAGGATACTTTAGCATCTCAAAGGGATGTTATGAGTTTATTATTTCCGGGATTCGGCCTTTGAGCTTGTCCGGCCTCCGATGTTTGATTTAATATTTTTATTTTATCTGTTGATACATAATTTTGTCCTCTCAAAGCAGGCATGAAGTTCACTGATTCGTTTAATCTCGTATTAAATTAATAATCCTAACTAATATTGTAAATGCAAAACTGTGTTTGTTTGTTACGCTTTCGCGCTAAAACGGCTGATCGGATTTGGGTGAAATTTGGCACACAGGTATTTTAATAAATATAATTTTTTCTTTAGGTTCTACGATATAAACATCGGAATCGTATGAGCTATATGGAGTGAAAAAGAAACACTAACTTCTTGTTTTAAATTATTATTATTTATTTTGACGTGCCATCATCATGATTAGCTTACAGCAGTCCATTGCTGGACATAGGCAATTCTAATTGAATGCCATTCGGCTCTTTTGATGTTTAAGTGTTTTTAAATCCAAACCACCTAGCGCTAATACTAAATAGTCTGTGTCTAGCTGCGAGTAACTTGGAAGTAACGCTCGCCAGATTCTACCGTGGCACCGCTCGCTTCGCTCGCTCGGCTCGCACGCGGTTGATCACAGTTAACCTAACCCATTTCATCCAGTTCACATTTTTCGACAGTTTATAATCTAACGGAAATAATACCGATAGATTGTAAACTAACGGTTCTCATAAACTTTCGGTGACAATATATAAAACGTTAACGACCAACCATCGATTCAAATCCAGCCAAATATTTCAGCGATGTCTTGACAAAAGTGTGTAAAGTCGGTATTATTGAAATTCACATTCTATCACATGAAATATATATCGTGCTCCATAACACTCGTTATTACCTAGAAGAGGTCGCCTTGTCTGAAATTGTTATAAATGATTTCATTCGCTCTACATTCAGAAATATTACCTTTTATTATGGTTAGTAAAAATTTATTACCACTGACAGTCACTATAGGTATTGTCTTTTGGAACTTTGCATGGCTTTTACTGGCTTAGAGATTGGGGAAAATTTGGTTACATGAATAATGTTGTCTGAGTCATTTAATTTTGTATATTTTCGGGTGTTTTGTACTGTTTTTTATTTACCAAGTTATATCACTATGAAATTGAGTTTCTTTACATAATATTTCGTTGCCTATCACTTCATGGGTGTCTTATAAAAGGATGCTTAGGTATCAATTTATAGTAGTAGAGTAGCATCTGCTATTTTACGAAATCATAAATATGCGAACAGCAATATTTTTAGGTATACTTCTAATGATCTATAAAACAGTATTTAGCACTTGAAGGCTCCCACGATAATATGATTAAAATCCTAAGCACTCAACTTCAGCTTCTCTTGTTCCGGTAATTCATGCCAAATATGATAGATGGCGCGAGCTATCGTCTCCACTCCGCCATTCTCGGAGCATCCACATACATTAGCGACTTTATTACCAACATTTCGGCTTCCTCGTGAAACGATGTTAGGTTAGGTTATAGCAAAGTAAACTCATTGGTCTGGCTGCTCGTCTTTATGGGTTTGCAGAATTCCTTGAATATTCAACATGTGCTTCTGTTTGGGGAGTGAAGACTGCAATCGTGCACCCGGAAATGAGTAAACAGCAAACTTAACTTGAAACAACATTATTTTACATAATTTTCTCGTAGTTCGGACATGGCAGATTAACTTACTTCAATATGAATTAAATTAAAACACAAACTTCAGAATATAGACTAAGTAGTACCTGAAGTTTCAATGTAATTTTACAAATTCATATTAAAAGAATATATATCTCAAATTAAAAGCGAAATGTGTGTGCACTAAACATACACCTCTGCCCAACCAACAATTGTAAAATTTTAGGAAAATCGTCTACTTTTACAATGTTTGTAAATATGTGAGCACCATGTATCTATCACATAATTAGTCTATCTTTTGTTGCTTCATTTTTAATTCTTAATAGTTTTTACCTATTGTATAATAAACCTATAGTATAATAATTTTATTCTAGGTGCATCGTCCTCACATATAATTATATAACTAATGTACTTATACAAAATATTGTAAAACATTTTAAAATAGTAACGGTGGAGTTTCTTGCCCATTCTTCTCCATGCGAAAACTACCTTTTGGAAGGGGCGACTAGAATCATTTATTTTTTTTTGTAAATTTTTGACGTTCTAAAGTGCCTTATAAGGGCCTATTTGAAATAAATGATTTGACTTTGACTTTAACAACCCTTCGGGGAAATAATGCATGATATTATGTATATGTGTTATAAAAAGATAAATTATTCATGAAGAATCTATTTAGTTTCTTGGAGGGCATTGAACTTTGAGGAAAACTTCAAAAGACACTTAAGTAGGAGAAGATATAGTACAGAATAATCACATCGTATACATGTCCAGATAATAACTTTTATTCATTGATCTGTCCAGAATGACCTATAAGGTTCTTTTTTTGTTATTTATCATAGATATCTGTTGGCTCGCTCCCAGAACACGATTCGATTACAGCGTCAGAACTTATTGGTGGGCCAACGTATTGGCTTCATTTATAGGAATTTGGCGATTGGACACAAATTTTATGAAATCGTTCAATTTTATTAGTTTGAAGTATAATTGGTGTGAAAGCAAAGATTCAAGTTTAAGGAAATCCAAGACATATTTTGGTTTTTCGTGCCAACAAGAAGGATAATAAGGATAATAACAAGGCATAACAAATATTAAAAACAAGAGATATTTGCTATCTAGCTGCTGGAAATAAAGGTCACACTAAGGTATAATTTCATACGTAGATATTATCCACGTAAAACCGCCTTGCTCTAAATGCCTTTTTTACTAATAATAAAGCTGAAGAGTTTCTTGTTTAGTTTTTTTGAACGTGCTAATCTCTGGAACTACCAGTTGAATTTGAAAAAACTGTTTTTGCATTTGACAGCACTTAAAAAGGCTATAATGCTATTTATTTAGGAACCTCAGGAGCCGAGCAAAAAGAAAAAGTCAGAAAGAAAAAGAAAAGAAGAAGAAGATTTTTCTCTTCTTGTTCTCACACACTACTGTCTACATTTCTTTCTCATTTCTCCTATCGCAGGTCTGCTGGAAGAAATTTCTTAAGAAATAAGCAGTACCTTTGTACTCATAATTATGATTATGTCTTATCTGTATCTATTTTTCTGTGTGTACATAAATAATAAAATAAATAAATAAATAAAGAACGTTAAGCGAAAACGGAGTCATAGCGCGGGGGCAGACGATGCGATACGACGGAGTGGGTCGGTGGGACTTCATGCGAACGAATACGTGGGCAGAAGCTAGTTTTCAAAATATCAATCGTATTGGAGATCATTTTTATCTCTGATCTTTTTGAATGGAGAGCTTTACGTCAAACAATTTATCTCAGTTAATATTTATGATGTAAAACCGCGAAATTCTTTAGTAAATATTTTATGAGATCAGTAATGAATTTACTATGTATATCTGCATTATAATATTAAATGAACCAATCTTTCAGAATGAAAAGGACTATCGATCATTTTGCCAACCGCAAATTTTATTTTTATTTTATTTTATTAGGATCTCCAACAAAGAATACACCTTACATGCTATAGTACAAAGACAAGAACAACAATCTATGTGCTCCCTCAATTATAGGAGACCACATCATGCAATAAAGACAAGCAAACAGTATATTTATATGGATGTAGACTTAAAGCTAAAATTATATATTATACTATCATCATTAAGTTTATTAAGTTTATATCTGAGTTTAAATTGAATAAAAATAATGATTAAAAATAATGATTAAAAAGCAACGAGCACATAGTAGAAAAAAATGTACACACAGACAGATAAAAATATACAAATAAAAATAGCGAACAATGCATTTGGTACCAGGCAGGCAGTTCAACACTCACATAATTAGGTATCATTTAATTGTGTACGGATTAGTGACTTATATTTACCCAGATTATTAGAAAAGATGTCTATGTCTTCTAATGTACATGATAAGTCATTGTACTGCTGGGTCATCCTGGAAACCGGTGAGTGTTTACCCAGATTTGTTCGGTATCGTGGAGCTTTGAGTAATGGGCGGGGATGACGCGGGATTCTGGCAGGCACATTAAGATTTATTCTGCTAAGGAGATCTGGACAGTCAATACTATTATTAAGCAACTTGAACAGGAATGTTAAATCAGAGACTGTACGTCGAGATCTGAGAGGAATGATTTTAAAATAATCCAGCTTTGCTGTATATGATCTCAGATTCCTAACTCTAAACCGAAAAGCTAGGTGACGAACAAGTTTCTTCTGGACTCTTTCTATTCGATTTGTGTGAACTTGGTATGTTGGATTCCAGACCGTGCTGCAGTATTCCAACTGACTTCTCACATAGCTATTGTATAGCAAAATGGTAGTGGATGGTTTTTTAAATTCTTTAGAAGATCGCAGTATAAATCCAAGAGCCCGATAAGCTGAATTAAGCATTTTGTCAATGTGTTCTACAAACCTCAAATTACCATCCAAATACACTCCCAAATCTCGAATAACTGTCACTTCATGTAATGTCTTTCCTTGAATATTGTAGCTAGATTGAATTTTATTCCGCTTTCTGATAAATTTGATGTGGTGACATTTGGTGCAATTTAGATACATTTTGTTCTCCGTACACCACTGAGTCAAGTTATCTAAGTCCGTTTGCAGCAACTGAATATCAGATTCAGTCAGAATTATGCGCGTCAACTTCAGATCATCCGCAAATAGGTATGGCGTAGTATATTTAAGTACACTTGTAATATCATTCACAAACACAATGAAGAACAATGGCCCCAAATTGGACCCCTGTGGTACACCTGAGGTTGCAAAATAAGGGTCAGACTCATCCCCCTCTATGACAACTAAATACGGCCTATTATTAAGGTATGACCTACACCAATCCAATGTGGCACCGGTAATACCCAAGGACTGAAGTTTAATCAACAATAGTTCGTGATTCACCCTGTCGAATGCCTTCGAAAAATCAGTGTATATTGCATCTACTTGTAGACCCTCATCAACTGCGGATGTTAACTCAGTGATATAAGTGACAAGATTTGTGTTCGTTGACCTTTTAACCATGAAACCATGCTGACTTAAGGTTAGGTAACTTTTAACCTGGCTGTAAAATATCGGGTACACTAGTGATTCAAAGACCTTAGACAGAGTACAAAGTATCGAAATTGGTCGATAGTTAGATATCACCTCGCGCTTATCGTTCATATGAATAGGCACTATTCGTGCCCGTTTCCAGGTATTCGGGAAGACACCTGTTATTAGTGAAGTATTATATATATCTGCTAATGGAGAGGACACATAACGAGCACATCGTGACCAAAATATTGGGGGTATATTATCAGGTCCTGCACTCTTTGACAAGTCAAGTCTGGAAAGTTTATTGCATACTGCCTCTTGAGATATTGAAAAATCATTAATGGGTGGAATAGGGATTGATGTGACAGGTGGATAATCGATAGAATTGCCATGGTTAAGAGTTTGCGAGTCATATACCGACGAGAAATGATCCAATGAGTTGGATAAGAGCAGAAAAATGAACATTGAATAAAATTTGTCAGAAAGAGAAAGCAGACTGTGCTTACATAAAATAAATTGGGATAAGTGGAGGAGGTTGATGAACATAAAACAAGTCAAAAAGAATAATAATGAATAGGTAACTGTGCTGATCCTAAATAAAATGGAATAAGGGCAGGGGTATGACGAACATCAAATTAATCAGAAAGAAGAAAACATAGCACCTACTGTGCTAATCCAAAATAAACTGGAATAAGATCAGAAGGAAAATAAATATCCAATTAATTCAACAACCTTTCTCACTTCATCGTCAAGCATATGTACTTCAACAAAACCAACACGTAGTTTAAGATTACGCCTCCCTCAAACAGCTGAAGCGTATCAAATGTATAAAGAGAAACCCGAACACCTCGAAACCGAGTACTACCAATGTTAAAGCTTACATACCTAATCCTACGTGTGCTCAATTCGTTGCCAAGTGATTCAAGATTAATACCACAGCGTAACTACTACCAGTGCTTCATCGCCCTTATATTTGACAGGACCTGACAAATGTATTGTTTTTGATATTTCTCAACTCACATTATATCACCCTATGGCCCTAACTACAGAATAACAGTTCAGAACATTATGCTTTGCTCACTTATGTACCTCCTCCGAAAAAACGCTCCCGTTGAACCACTGTAAATAGTTACACTATGTGTCAATACTATTCACGTTGTTCTACTTTGACATAAATAGGATAATTATTTACAATAATTTTATCCTTTCTGTATTTATATTTTATCATTTCTATCTCACATTATAACATCTTATATTTTGTGTGGATCTAATGATTACTTATAATCAAATGGTTTGGTGAATTCTTGTACGTAGATGATGTTATTATTGTACATTATTGTAACGTAATTAGTTTCGTTTTATCTTTCTTTTCTTACTGTTGAATTTATAAGAGACGTGTATTTTTTATAAGGAAATGCACGAATATACAAGTTTTTATAGCATAGAAAATATCATTATCAAATTGAATGAATTATTTAAGAAATTTTGTTACGGCCGTAATTAATGCTCACCTAATTTCAATTTCATCCGGCTCAGCATGAAAAAAAGTAAGGCAAAGATTAATTTTATTGTTTCAAATGGGTCAGGCCCTTTTATTACCATTATTAGATAAACCAGAATTTGATCCTTTTTGAAAATCTAAAATAAATATCTACTTAAAATTTACATAATAGAAAATAGGTTCCCAAAGTAAACCTAAATCATATATACCAGCTACCGGTCCATTTGTAGGTTATTGGTATATTTTCAGTCCATATGCTGTTATAGCTCGAGCGTTGCCAACACTCGCGAATATTGCGCAGATTTAAGCTAGAAAGGAAATCAGTTTCTGTGATAAGCTACTTACCACTTTATATATAGTTGTGGAAGAATATTCTCGAAGTATATTCTGTGAATGATATGTGGTTTAATGCTGTTTATATGTTCAAGTTTATGGTCTTGTGCTCCTACTTCATCTTCATGTGTGTCGGATCTTTTAACCACTTTTGCTTAATCATTAGAATTATTGACATTTGTATTATTGTGATGACATGAATCTTCTTCAAGGACTATATCATTTTTCATTTCAGTGACTTCTTTTTTTTTTTGTGATAATAGACTATCGGTAGGACATGAACAGCCATATTGTTGACCTTTTAGTTAAGTCCTTTAACTTAATGTTTACTCTATATAATATTTTTCTCTACTGTACACTTTATTTTGGTACTTTCGCTTAAATAATAATGGAAAAACTCGTACTGAAATAAATATCCTTCTTCTTTATTAGGTATTACCTTGTTTTAACACCCACTATCTTGTTATTACGCAGGAATATAAACGGTATGTTATTAAGAGTTATGCTTAGCTTATGATCGATCGTCTTTCATAATATACAGGGTGTCAGGGAAATTGACGCGCAAACTGTTACCATGAATTCAGTACATGATTCTCAGCCTCCATTGCAGAAATTTAACGTCGGTTATAAAAAAATTTGCTGTTCCATACATTTTGAACGTGTAGGTTTTGTAAGTAAAAAGTGTATTTTTTTTAATTGTCCCTTGAGTAGACATAAACATGGCTGGTTTTTAGAATAACATCTTTTGTGACATTTTTTATTGGTTCTTTTAGTTGAATGTGATCTTGACCTATGTGCTTATGGTAGATTTAATAACTGACCGTGTCACTTTTTAAATAAGACTGGGTTTTGAAAAATCCACACTGAATTTAATTTACCTTTTTACCTGGTGATAATCGTATTTTACTGACAAAATATTATGTCACTTATAACTTTTTTATAGTCTTCTTCCAAAAAATTCCAAACTATCTATCGGCTTAAAACCATAAAGAAAAGCTATTTCAGGTAACCTTTTCAGTTCCTAGGGATAAGAAGGATTGATAAAGGTAGCCGACTCTACTGATCTCCGCAGGATAACCAAGAATTCCGATTTCGGTAATCCGGGAATAGCACACATTACACCCGGTTTCTGAATTGAGAATTTATAGTTGAAAACTCATCAAACTCTGCTTTAGCATTACTTAAAGTAGATAAATTCCCGAGAAATTCAAGTTCTTAAGAATTTTACAAAAAAAAAATACGCGTGTTACATTTCCTTAATACATTAAGGACATCATCTTAATTTTTTTTTCTTAATTAAGTAGTTTCATTTCAATGCTAAAGTAGAATTTGACAAGTTCTCAACTTCGAATTCTCAATTCAGAAAACGTGTGTTTAACACGTTAGTCACTCAGGAACACTTATTTGTTAAAAAAAAAAACTGTACTGTCATTAAGTCATTCAAAAGTTAAATAGACGTGGGCCGTGAGAAATTATAATAAATTTTATTTGTAATTCGCGAACCTTCGTGTTTTGCCTTTGATATTTTCTTAACATGAAGTAGGTCATGATATCTTAACTTATATTATAATGCGAAAGTGAGTTTGTGTTTATTACGCTTTTACGCTAAAATGGCTGAACAGGTTTGGATGAAATTGCGCACATTGGTAGACCATGACCTGGGCTAGGATATAGGATACTTTTTATATTAGTAGTTCGTACTCCTGGGATATTTCCGACCCCCACGCGGGCGAAGCGGCGGGTGAAGGCGCGAAAAGGCAGAAAAAGGCATATTTGAGTTCGTTGCTTATTTCACAACCATTGAGAAATTTTTATTTCAGGATCTATTTTTTTCTGCATTAGTGTTTTTTTAATAACTCCTTATAAATTCCCTTCTGATTTTGTAATTAGTTTTATTCATAATTTCACCCGAAAAACCTCCAATACTGGACGTAGATCTCCCCCAAGTACCGCCACTTCGACTGGTTCTGTGCTTCCCGCATCCAGCGGATTCCTGCAACCCTCACAAGGTCACCGTTGGAAGGTCACCGGTCCACCTTGTGGGAGCACAAGGTGGACCGGTGACCTTCCAACGCTAGGTCTTACCCACCTTACTGCCCACTGCAACTTAAGTTTGGCAATTCTTCGGGCTATGTCCGTTACCTTGATTCTTCTGCGGATCTCCTCATTTCTGATTAAATCACGTCGGGAACCTCCAAGCATAGCCCTCTCCATTGCCCTTTGGATTTTTATGAGTCTTATTATTTCTATACAATTAAAATCACACAGAGCAGCGCCGACGCTGAGGTGTACAGCAGGTACACCTCTGCCTAACTCTTTGGGGAATACATGCGTGATGTTATGTTATGCGTAATTAAAAACAATTCTTATCTCATTAAACCGTCCATTCGAATCACTTACTTAAATCGAAACATCCCTATGCACCAAAATCAAACAAAATTCCTACTTTTAAATCATACAATCCATTCTTCACTTCGTTACTTTTTCAGCACGATTTTCATTCAAACTCGTTGGTACGCAACCATATACATATAAATGTGGCTTCCGTATTGTATATACATGTATGGTAAGTCGAAATCCGGGGATGCCTCGGGACTTATTAACGCATTCTCCACTTCCCACTGTGATTCACTGACGTATTTCAAACGCTTCTTTTCTGGTTTGGTGCAAGTGATGAGAGGTGGCGGGCGCAACAGGTCTGAATGTTTAAGAATTACTTTACATTAACATGTAATTCTATAAAAATAAAAGCACAAGGGAATGGATTTTGAATGTTATATTTATTTTGTAAAAAAAGATAAAAAACTGATATTCGTGATCATTTGCTTAATTTTATCATTGTTACTGTTCTTACTCCAATAGCTGTCCAGTTGTCCAATTAAGAGTGTGGGCTATGTACTAAAGTGTGTAAGCTTAACTCTCTTAATTTATACATAAATAAATCTGACAGTAAACATTTCATAGTTCATTCGATAGTTTTAATTAAATTGGTATTTGTATAATAAAATTTCGCGTGCTTAGTTAATAAACATAGCCTAATAAACATTAACGTTTCGTGTTTCACAACAAATAAACAATTTTCTTGGGAAATACCCGGCACCAAAATTATTATAAATCACACGCAATTGTACATAATATGTTTCAATATTATATTAATTAAAAGTACCTCGAATGACTTAACAAATAAATTAAAGAGCGTATCGAACCAATATTCGAAACACGTACCTAATTAATTTTGCTGTGGAAATCAAATTAAAATATTTCAGAAGGCCGCTTATGGATAATACAAATAATATACGATTAAACATTATTATGTCTTTTATTTAATTTTAAATACTTATTATTTCCATTTTTTATATTTTTATAAATGTATTAAAAAAACTTTTAAAAATAAAAAAAAAATGTTGCCCATCGGCACCAGGAACAGAATCCAAGCTGCCGGTAGTCAGGGCTCTAGAGAGAGGAATCTCCTCACTTTTCGTGCCATTTCCAGAAGTACTGCTTTCTGAATCAAGCCCTTGACCCAGCCACGCAATGAGAGCTTCCTGAGGTGCGATTAAACATTATTTATTATAATTACGAATATTATTATTATTATTAATTTATTTATTACAGACAATACAATCCAATTTGTTAGTATAAATCTTACATACTAGTGTTAGTAAATTATATAAAATAATAATAATAATAATTAATGTTAATTATATTGAAGACGCGATAACCCTACACGAGTTTTATTACTTATAAATGTTTATATTTTTGGAGACTTTTTTATAAACATTTAAGAAAACAAAGAAAGAATACAGAATTACAAACCAATTGTTTGTGTAAGTAACTGCATAAACTAGGAATGTCCAATATCATTTTGACCATCTGCATCAGGCACATGAACTGAGCAGCTAAGCTAATACAATCAGATTGCGGAAACAAATGGGAAATTCGTAATTGCAGTGCAGTCGTATTCGATTACAATAGATTGGCTAATGTAAAGCTGGTGGCGCTATAACGAACCTAGTCGTTGGTATTAGGGCTAAATAGTAACACACAGTCAGAGAATGGAGTGATTCCAATAGAAATACTAAAAATAGACCAATGTGCAGATACCCTATCCCGAAAAAATTATAAACGAGGCCCACATAAAAAACAAGGCACATTTTGTTAAAAGTTCTGGCTTATTAGAATAAGATTGGAAAACAGTATCTGTAAAAAAATACATATTAAAATCGTGCGTATAGTTAAGTAAAAGTGCCTACCATTTACGTTACCCGCTACCGCTTATGACTTAAAACACATCTTTAACAGTGTTGCTCTGATTCTTTTTTTATGTTCTTGTTTTAAGAATGCTTTCATGGCTTCTAAAAGGCGGCGTATGATTTGTTGCCGCGAATATTCCGAATACGCTCTTTGTTGGTCCCTAAATAACTATAAAAAAAGGATTGCTCGGTACTTTTCTCTTTTTAAGAAGTTAGCGTCTTGAAATAGAAAGCAATTTGAGGGTGGAATGAGTAATGTGGATGAGGTGGAGTTAAGATGTTTTTATTTTATTGTTTACTAGCTGCTCATCGCGGTTTCACCCGCATAAGTTTTGATCCCGTAGGAATATTGGGATAAAAAGTATTACATATGCTAACCCAGGTCACAGTCTACTCATGTGCCAAATTTCATCCAAATCCGTTCAGCCGTTTTAGCGTAACAAACAAACTCACTTTCATGTTTATAATATTAGTTAGGATGTACTTTTTATTAATATTTTTTCAAATTTTAGAAATCAAAATAATGGCGTCTCTTTTATTTACCCAACTGCATCGAAGTTCAAAAGCAAGGTTATTGTATTTAATTTTTAAAAAACAGGTCATTGGTTATTGTATTCATTATGAATTGAACAAAATAATTAAACCTAACCCAATAAACACTATTCAAATCCTAGTCAACGTCAAATGAATCCGGAATCTAAATAGAGAATTGGACCAAAGGAAATATTCACTAGTACTCGTAGATCCGACGAGCAAAATAAACAAAAACGCATTAACGGCTAATGGTGAAGGTGGCTCGCCTCAGAATGACGAACAAACAAACAATTGTGCTAGTACTCAACTCTTTGTTGAGTGTTTACGATGTGTCGTTGGAACCCTTTGGCTCTTCGTTTATTTTGATGATGCTAAAGAGATAGCGTTTGAAAAATGCGCTTTGTTCCAGGAATAAATCTGAGGGTATGATATATTGGGATCACAACTGATTTGAGGCGGAAGAACCTATGTATAAATAACATTTGAGAAATACTACTAAGCATTCAAATTACAAACCAAAAATGGAAAAAAAATAAATGGATAAATAAACATCTTCTCTTAATCGCACACTAACGAAGACGACATCAAAATTTGACAACGTTTGATATAAAAGCAGCAGCGAATAAACTTGTTGTAGATGAAGACCATACTAAGAAGATAACTAATAAATTAGCAAACAAGAGAAAGATGCGCTTTGTTCCAGGAATAAATCTGAGGATTTGATATGTTGGGATGGCAACTGATTTGAGGCAGAAGAAGCTATGTATAAATTACATTTTATTGCATGTACAGCATTCAAATTAAAAACCGAAAATGGAAAAGAAGATAAATGAATAAATAAACATCTTCTCTTAATCACAAACCAACGAAGACGACATCAACATTTAAAAACGTTTGATATGAATACCATACTAAGAAGATAACTAATAAATTAGCAAAGAAGAGAAAAATGCGTTTTGTTCCAGGAATAAATCAGAGGGTTCGATATGTTGGGCTGGATACTGATTTCAAAAGGAAAATAATACCAGCCTGTTACTGTTCCACTGCAGGACAAAGGCCTCTTCTCATAGAGAGAAGAAGCGAGCATTGATCACCACGCTTGCTCAAGACGAGTTAGCCATTTCAGACTTATATTAACTATAGTCCAGGTTTCCTCACAATGTTTTCCATCCCCGATGTCAGTAATGTCCAACAGAAAGTACATATGAATTGAAAAAGTATTTTTTCATAAGGAAAAGCAATGACTAAAAAGTGGCACTTATAACTATGCCACTTTTTAGTCATCGCTTTGCTTGGTGTACATAAACCTTTCGGAATAAATTCTCTAAATTATGACGAAAACTGCATCAAAATCCGTTACGTAGTTTAAAAAAACAACGCAGTCACACGAAAAGCAACTTTAACTAGATGAAGATGATTGTATTGATGAATTACATACAAGTACCTATTAAGTGTCTGCACTAATAAAAATTTGTTATGTGTGTTCTGTTCCCACAGACAAACCGTGGAAACGGTTTTGCGGGGCATAGTTTTTAAGTAAGTTTTTTATAAAATTTGTTCATGATAAATAAATAATAATAAGAAATATAAGTTACTAGCTGTAGCTAGTGGTCGGATATTTTCCCACGGAAACATATTACCGTTAAGGCGAAAATACACATGCATGTAAAATGGAGCAGTAGCTTGCATGCCAGTTACACTGTTCAAATAAATGTCACACTGTATACGTTTAATGTATCCACAGTGTGACATTTACTTTGCACAGTGTAACTGGCATGCAAGCTGCTTCATTTTACAGGCATGTGCATTTCGTCATAACCCGCACGCTATTTTCAAGGTTTTTTAGTCGGCATGATTTTTTCGACATCTTCAGCAATCATTGTCATATGTCAGCCAATTCATATAAAACCTTAATGAGTTAAACACTTAAACCTTCCTCATGAAACATTCTGATGGTGAAAACCGTATAAAAATCCATCCAAGACTTTTTGAGTTTATCCCGTTCAGACAAACAGACAGACGCGGCTTTGTTTTATAATATGTAATGATGATAGAAAGATAAATAGTGACAGAGCACTCTTTATTGCACACCTACAGTCGGAAGAAAATACAAGGAGAAGGGAAACACAAACAAGTTATAGAAAAAGGTTGATACAATGGGCAGTCTCATTACAGTAATCAGCCATTATTTTCAGAAACACAGGCTATACGATTTGGCTACGATTGATATGAAAACAGCAGCAAATAGACATATTGTAGATGAAGACTCTAATATAACTGCTAAATTACAGACTTCAAAATAGCAAACAATACTGACAGTGGACTAGCTGAAACAAAATAAGCTTACCAAAGGAAACAAGCGAATGCATTCAGAATCTAACTCAACATAGCTTCAATAGAGAGCTTTTATGCAAATGTAGAAGCAAAATTTTACCATTTTTGCTTCGATAAAATGTTAAAAGAAAAATAAGATGGAAAATTTTCTTTAGCATTATTAAAAAATGCACCAGAAAGAGCAAAGTCATCCAAGTATAAGTTAAACAGTTTTTGTTGCGCACTCAAATTGAGAGACTTAAGATTGTTTCCAAGAACTTTATGATAAATGGGCTTTCCATACTTCGGATGTTATTTCTCGATTATAGTGTTTTGTTTTTGAAAAAGTTTTGTTTAAAGAAAATAATCACCTCCGGATAATCCTCTGGGTTTTGGGTACTGAGATTCGCTGAAAAAATCACTTTCCTAGAATAGAATTTTCTAAGAAAAGATGTTATCAAAAATAATCTGACAAACTTAAATAATATAACGTCCATTTCTACAAAATTGGTGCTAAAATTTATTCTGGCTATTTACAAAATAACAAGTAAGTCAACGTAAAACACGGCTTGTTTACCGCTTCATAACAAACTGTTTACTTTAAGACTGGCTCAAATCCTTGGCATTTGAAGTACTGAAAAGAAAAATAACCCAAACCTAATATTCTGGGTCTGAAGCGTCTATTTTTGTTCCTAACAAGGCATGTTTACTTTAATCAAAAAACTTTCGAGAGCTTAAAAAAAGAGTTTAAACATTTTCCGCATCGTCGAGAAAACTTCCTTGAACTATATATTTGCTGCTTAACTAAACGAAAGAGGGGAACTGCCAATAACAGTACTCTTTAAGACCGAGACTTTAGTTGTGAAAGGAGATTTTATAAAAATAGCAATGTTGTTTCAATGTGAGTCTGGGGAGAATAAAACTGTTAGAGTTTATTGAATTGTTTTATTCGTTGAGTGGAGTTTAAATCTTGTTATTTTTTTTTATCTAGATCTGGATAGTGATACGATATTCTTTAATCCCTTCATGATTATCCTATATTTGCTTGGTTGCTGGCTATTTATCATGAGTCTCTTTAGTTACTAACTTTATTTATACATATATACACATCATATATACAAAAACTTAATTCCAATTTCAAGAGTTGCGGTAGCAAAAATCTCACGAGAATTAAATAGAATCACCATTTTGAAAACTCATTGTAACTGTTCTTCGTACAAATTTACTTTTACTGTAAATATATAGATTTGCAATTCTCACGTTCTTGCTTCAACTCCTTCTGATACTGAATATGAATTAGATAGTTTACTAGTCTATCAAACTAACGTGCCTTTACATTTACTCTTCGTAACCGTACGCACACACCATAAAGCAGAAACTCATATCAATCTCCTAGAGGAAAATCAAGTTCTCTGTCTACTACCGCTTCCATCTTAAGCCTAACAACGTCAAACATTTTTGGTCAGCCACTCAATAAACGACCTTTGACAAGCGGCGTGTGTCGAACGGCCGCCGATGACGTCACGATACCGGCCATTGTAGTTAATAGCGGGCGGTATGAACAGTTTCCGGTCGGCAGTGCGCGAGATTGCAATCAGGCGTTTGATAGACTGTCGGGCACAATATCGCTCGTAAACGGACGCTCATGGTAAGCGGTAATGAGTGGTTTAGGAAGGAATGTTTCACGTGTTCGAGAATTGGGGAAATATGTCTATGGCACTCGCGTGCTTGGCGTGACTATCGACATTCTCTGTTCCATTAATTGCTTTATAGTCAAATTAATCAAGTTATTAACTGAAATATCCTTTTCATGTTCATCACGGATTCAGATGCGAACAGAAAGGGAATATTTCACTTAAGAGAGTATCTGAAATATTCTCTTTCTGTTTGCATCTGATGAAAATTCCGCAAAATATCAATATCTTTTAAATTTGCAATCTTAATTGCAAAAATATTTTCAATGAGCTGTAGTTCAAAAATCGGTAGTCTATACCCAACCCAACTGTGAGCTTGTTTCCTCAAATTAATATGAATTATCATCAGCAATCCTGTGATTATATTTGCTGTTGTGTTTGCAATTCTCTTTAGACCGTCGGAGGTAGGTGTCAGTCACCGTTGAAAGCCTGTCGCTCACTGTTATTCACATTGTGGTCGACATTGCCGCAAAGTTGGCACAATCTAACGTCATTTCCATGTACATTCATTAATTTGTTACTACTGTTTCATAGATTGTTTTTAGTTCAGTCTAATTTGTTAAAAGCATTTTAAGAGTTTTGTTACATTATTATAGCAGATGGTAATTGCTGCTAAGCTTGATTGCCAAGAACATCATCAAACACTGGTCAACTAACTCTTTTCTAAATCTGCAGTGGTAGTGTTCAAGATTAGTGTAGGCACTTAGTGTACTAAATTGAGTTTTGATATACGGAAACCCACTTTTGGATACTTATTTAATCCATCAGCCATTATCTAATCATTATCTAGTTGCCAAGCCAAGTCAGAGACCCATGGACAGCTTTATAACTCTCACACCAGCTATCTAATTACGCATCACATTTTCATAAACGATTACGACAAATTTGTTACATTTTGACAGTTCAACAACATTCATTGCGTTATTTACGTTGTTGAGCAGTTTTTTTTTTCGAACTTATAAAGCAATGGATTAGCAATTTGTTTCAAAACAATTTGAATTCCGATTGATCGTGTATTACGTAATTATAGTACAGGTTAGTCACCAACCATACGAAAAGAATAAAATCTAGTTGTAAGCTTGAGTTTACGTTTTTATCAACTTTGTTTTCATATATATATATAACGTGCCTAAAAACATTTCTTTTACCAACCAGAAATACCATAATCGTTGTCTTCAAAATAATCGAATCGGAATCGACATCTAGAATCGAGATATCGTCGTATCAACAGATCACGCTTCACGCTCCGCTGAGCAACGTTTTGAACCGTTTGGAGGAATATTTCAATAGCTGCCGAGTCATTTTCTATATTGCTCAACAGTAGTACTGGATCGTTTGAAAGCCTGTCTAGGGACGTATCGCGTGTAAGATTTATAAGCCCGCTCGTGTTGCTATGAAAATAAATTCTTAGTTACAAAAGTTTATGTGAGTTTTATACTGAAAGGTGGGTATGGCTTAAGGTTGTTTACGATAAGTGAGTCGGAATTTACCAGCCTAGTTTTATTGATGAAGTATAATGCATTTTGAAAACTGTTAATGGGTTTTGTTAGATTTATTCCTACAGAAATAAAACTACCATTACCAAAATTACGTCTTTTAAAAGAATCGCACGAAGTTAAAGAGCAGTTTAACTCGTCGAAAATTCCATTCAAATTCCTAATAACATAATACAAACATCACGCCTTAATTTCCAGCAGAGGTGCACCTATAGTACACCCACATTTCACCAGTGATATTTAACTCCCATGTAATAGGGGGCGAGCCTATTGCCATCAACCAGGCACAAATCCAGACTCCGGGCTGTTACTGAGAAATTCCAGATGGAAAAACCAAATAACGATTTGCCCGACCCGGGATTCGAACTCAGAACTTTATGCCCACCAGTAGCGCTTTCGACCACTAGACCAATGATTCGGCCCCAATTCCTAATATTAAATTGTAATTTCCCTACACTAGTCGGTATTCCCCCGATACCAAGTAGTTGTTCTTAGAAACACGTCATGGCGCAAACGAAACACCTGGAACAATTGTCGATGTGATTCAGTTAGTCTAATCTTATCAAACGATCCTTAACATTGCCTTGCTAGTCTGCACCAATGAACGCTCTGCAACAGTCACTACGAAATCAAATAGGGACTCGGAAGATAATAATACTGAGTACAGGGACGTTGCCATTGAAAATGTATCTACAGAAGATTATTCCAGAATCATGACCATAAATGTTTACGAACAATGGAACGGTGTACGGTGCGGTACGGTACAGCGGAATTTCGACGTTATTGGATTTCCATGGCACTGAATATTTCCATCAATTAAGAAGTTATGAAGCTGGGAATAAGTTATGTAGAAATTTAGTGTTCATATTGTTAATCAATAAGTCCGTTTGGATTAAATTCCTGCTACCAGCCGTAGGTATCATTCTGAAATAAAAAGCACGAGCACTGACCATAAAGCATGCTGTTTTCGGGTTAAAATTACCAAGTTCAACACCTTAATCTATTACAGTCTGAGATTAGAAGTTACTATTATTAGATACTTACTTTTTATGAGAATATAGTACAAATTGTCGAAAGTCGATCCGTAAAATACATTTCTACTCATTGTAACAAGTGCTAATAAAGACTTGTTACTATAGAAGCTGGATTACTTCTAATGGATTCACGCATTTCAGATGTCAAATATTTTTAGAGTAAAATTAGAACGTATTTGTGGAAACATACGGGTCTAAGTGAAATTTTAAGTTTATTAATGTTGATGTTTTTAACGCAAGTTGCCTTTTAAATATACTTTTACTAGTTTAGTACGCCAATTCAAGTCTGAACTTTACCGAGATTATAATCAGTATACCGTTCCCACTGCTGGGACTGCAGGCCTCTTCTGATGTGGATTGGTCGATGTCACATGTCTTTGAATTTGATGGTTCTAGGACATGCCGGTTTCCTCGCGATGTTTTCTTTCACCGTTTTGAGAACAGTGGTGATGAAATAAATTACTTACCCAAAGTAAAGCGCCTGCCTGGGCTCGAACGCACGACTTACGGTCGGGGCTGTCACCACTGGGCCATTACTGTTTACCAAGTGACTTAATACTAACAATAATTTGAGTAAAAAGAAATGCTTAATTCAGTTAAGATACCTTCCCTAATAATTAAATAAAACATTAAAGTCAAATATATTCAGAGGAAGATAATTACGTGGCTATTTTGAACATGTTTCCCCCAAAGTAAGATTAAATTTAAATGAGCCGGTACCTCTTAATGATTACCGCAAAGCTATTTACGTTTGGTCGAACAAAAAAGTTCTTATCTGCCCGTCTGACATTTTGGACGATGTATTTATAGGACACATTCAATTAGTGTGTTGTGTTCTTATTTTTGTGATTTTATTTTTATTTAGTTTTTCATAGGACAATAGGATTTGTAAAGATTTCTGTCTTAAAAAGAATGTCTTATTAAATAAATTATTTTGCAATAGAATCAATAACGAAGTTTAGTAGTTTTAGAATTATTGTATTGTTTTACTGTGTGACGTTTTATTTACCAACTAAAAGCCAGCCAAGAATATTTTGGAAATAGTTAAATCTAGTAGCACTTTCAAGATGTACCAATCCTGTCTGGATGACTTGATAATTCGATTTTCACTAAATCGGTAGATCAGTAAACTCAAACCATTTATTTCAATTAAACCATTTACAGGCACTTTTGAATTGTCAAGAAGTCGGTCATTCAGAAATATGAAGCTAGTTGCCCATTCCAAAGCGTAGTAGGTACCAATGGAGAAGAACGGGCTAGAAACTCCACGGACACTTTTTTGAATCAAAAATTTTATACAAAATATTGGTTACATCATTCATGTTGAAATTATGCATGTGAGAACAATGTAGAAAGACGTGCACGTTTGTAAAAGAGTCCGTAATAAAAAGAGAAACACAAAGAACTATTAAAAAAATTTTTATAAATAAAAATAAGCCGTGGCTGCTAAGAGACGACCAGTCCCAACTGACGGCGCCCGTTCACGAACACGACGCAGTAGGCTATCAGTCGTATTTGAAACGAGTGTATTTCCGCACATTAGCACTGAATCGCTCTTTATTTTGAGTACTACGTCCCTATCTATAATTATTTTTTTAAAGACGCGCCCTCCTCAATTCTCCGCCCGTGTATTCTACATTCGATTTCGCAAACGAACACATTCCGTTTTGGTACATAAATTATATTTTTTTCGTCGCGAGCTTACCCACGCGAGCTTGTACATTAACTTATCGTGTTGACATTTAACTTAACTCCCAAATTGTATGGAATAAGTAGGCGAAGTAATTCACGGGTAGATATAGCCGCGGTAGAAAAGTGAATTAATGGAAGAAATTTTCTGGATGATTTGCTTGATGAAAAGGTTTAGAAATAATGGTAGGTATTGAATGAAATAATAATGAATAAATTCATAATTTAGGAATTTTCTTTTTATCACATCTATTCAAAAAGAGCTAGTTTATTCTTCGGGAACAATAGTTATTTATGTTAAAAGTGCGGAAGGTAGGTGAATCCCGACGAGTGGCATTTTTATTCACGAGCGAGTGAAGCGAGCGAGTGTATAAGTCGACACGTGTCGGAAACACGCGTGTCATCTTACGGACGTGTATCATACAACGTTTTACTATGCATTGTGCGAGAAAATAAAAAAAACGACCGATCCATACATCCATAGATGTTACACATCTTATACGACTACTTCGTATAAGATGTGTAACATCTGACATCTTGACTGACGTATATAAATGAAATAAACATCATTTTTTCATCATCATCATCATCGCCATCGTCATCGCCATCCCCATGACTTTGACTTTTTTACTTTGACTATAACCTTTTGACGTTGACTTTTTTACTTTGCCTATTTGACTTTGAGTTTTTGACTTTGACTTTGACCTTTACTGACTTTGTCCTTGACTGATCTTGACTTCGACTAACTAAGATTTTTTTACTTTGACTGATCGTCATCGCCATCGCTATTGCCATCGTCAACCTCATCAGCATCGCCATCGTCATGATCATCATCAGCATCATCAACTAAGTTGTAAAACTTTTCGAAAAAAATAAAATTTCTTTGCGTCGGGCTGACAAAGAAGTCAAAAATTAAAAAAAAAACAGAAAGTAAAAAGCACTAGGAAAAAAAAGTGACACTTTCCGCACAAATTGGCTGATTGGAAAACGCTCTTTTCAAGCAAATGCATTGTAAAACAGCTTTTTAATTCCTGAGGACGAAAAGTGATTCGAATTTGGAATGTGGATTTTGTTAGTAAAAGTTCCAATCATCAAAGAAAATCACGAACATTGTATGAACAAGTAACAGTTCGGCAAGAGAGAGAAAGTGTGAATTTAGTCAAAATGAAAATCCATGGCAGCTGCGAAAATTTTCAAATTTTTCGTCCTTGGTATCGTTTTCATATTTTTCGAGGGTGCTAAAGCCGATAGTGAGGTCAAAATGTAAATCCAAGATGGCGGCTCTGAAAATGTTCAAATTTTCCATCATGGGTATCTCAAGGGTGCTAAAGCCGATAGTGAGGTCAAAATGATAATCCAAGCTGAAAGCTGCAATTTTATTTTTTGTTTTAAATCATTCGTGAGAAAGAACTTTGTTCCTGATGGGGGTCGGACGGCACACGTTTTTTTTTTTCTCATCGAGGTTGATAAAAAGTAGTGTTTACCTCGGAGTGACGTACTTTGAATTCCTCGCTGCGCTCAGGATTCTACTTTAGAATCTCTCGCTCTGCTCTGGATTCAAAGAAACACTCGCCTTAAAAATAGTTGTTTGCTCACTTGGCAAACAATCTACTATTACTTTAATGGGCAAGACATAAGTATTTGATTACATAATACATAATCAGCCTATAATGTTCCCACTGCTCGGACACAGACCTTCTCTCTGTGAAAGGGAGTGGGCCATAATCTAACACGCGAGCGCGAGCCCAGTGCGGGTTGGTAGATGTCACATGTCTTCGAACTTTTGGTTCTAGTACATGCCATTTCCCTCACCATGTTTTGAGAGCACTGGAGATGAAATTAAATACACAAAGTACTCATATTTGTTTACAGAGGATCAATTCCGGTATTTTAAGAACGTTCGTATTTTAATCTTAGTATCAATCTGCCAAAAATACCTCGTATTTACCTGCATTTTCGACATTAATAGTCGGTGAGATGAGATTAAACCGACTGAACGTTTTTAATTACGGGAATTGGCCTTTTGAAATATTATATAAGTGCTTTGAATGTCAATACATACAAAAAATATAAGCGCAACTTGTTTAGTTTGGTACCTCTAGAAGATATCTAAAAAAAAATATACTGTTTTTAAACAACAAAAAGAACTTACCTTCTTTAACAATATTTTAGTTTTACCAAGCCAACTTCATAATTCTACATCAAATATTTATTTTAAGAAAACATCAGCATACTAAACTTAGTTTATAAAACCAAAAAGCTAAGTTGAAACTTCGGTATTCTGCTGAAACAATATAGACTTATTACACTCATGATTTACTCCTTAAGTTTTAAACGAAAAGCAAAGAGAATAAACAAAAATAGGACAAGAAAATTACAAGGGGAACGAAACTAATAAAACAATGTTTTCGATTAAATTGAACTTCAAATAAGTAACAACTGTATTTATCTTTCAAAATGGCAATTGTTTGGTCACAAGCGATAGCGGAGAATGACCGCTCGACAATATTCTCCTTTTATTTTATTTGAATTCTCATTATCATTTTGGGATACGTAAAGGTGAACTGAGACATGTCGTGTTATAATTGACAGAATATTATTTTTAATACCTATTTTTTTTTTTTTGTTATCGTTTTTGCTCACAATAGTTAGATTATCAAATATGTCAAGAGAAGTAAAAAAAAAAAATTGTTTAAGTTCTCATTTTTTAAACTTACTGTGAATACAGTAAGTTTAAGTTATTTGCTTACTTGCCCCAAGTGACCAAATCATCAAAATTCATTTATTTAGGTACGCTACAAGTCCGCGTTTGGGTCACTGAAATGCATGTGTTTCAAATTTCAACTTAAGTGGGCATTAGATTGGGAGCAAAATGGCAGACGGACAGGCAAACAGAGTGATCTTACCTCTAAGGGGTTTGTTAGGAAAATATCGTGAGGAAACCGGCATGCCTGAGAGATATTTCTGACATAAAAAGTCTGACACCAGGTTAGTTACTAACCAAACGGAAAAGAAGAAGAGAGGGTTTCGTTTTTTCATTCGGACGTACGGAACCCTAAAAATCAAGTTGAATACCCGTCCTAACTAATTCAATCCCACAAATTAATACGATCGGAAAGATCACAGAACATCGTCACTAAATCTAACGCAAAATAAAAACATTTCCTTAAATGAATGCAGACGTGTCATAAATATAATTTAATCTTAAGACACGTAGATTTAATAAATCGCTCAGACAAATCGCTGTCGCCGATCCCCTACTACAGTCCGTGTCTTGAGAGGAAAACAGAACGTAGAGACATCGAGAATTATTACTACTCGGAGGGTAGCAGGTGCGTTCTCCGCACAAATAAGACTAATAAGACTAAAACACTCTATTTTCGTACGAATAAGACTAACCAGTCTATATTCGTACAAACTTACGGTTATTGCACGATATTAGAGCGAGTTCGAATCGTTTAGTAGTGGATTTATGAACATATTTATTTGGAAGTAAAAAATAATGTTGTGACTTGTACATTTTTGGGCAGTATCACACATTCCTTTTGGTCGTTTTAGTTAATTTAAATGAAAGAGTAAAGGATCAAGCAATTTTTTGGTTGCGAAAAATTGGTAATTATTTAATTAGCTTTTTCTTTTTAATTGTTTGAAAAAAAAATACTTGGAAGTGGAACGCTGTTTGGAAAATTTCTGTAAGACACTAATTATTTCTCAATATAACTCAATATGAAAGGCGTCATGATAATTACCAGTAATTTATTAATGAAACCGTTTTATTAAAGAAACAGATGTAAAAAAATGCTACATCAATTTTCAAAACTCCGCAATGAAATTAGAAAATTATTTTTCGCTATTGATTTCCATGTCAAAGAATTCAAAAATATGTAAAAAGGTGGAATCCAAGTATTTTCTGATTCTCTAAAACGGAAAACAATGGTGGAAATATCTATTTTATCTCACTTTATTTTTATGCGCTACCCTTTTTCAGAACGAAACGTAAAAATAACAGAACACATCACATGCCTATACGAAGCCAATTGTACCCTTTCTATTATCGCAAAAAAATACAGGCCAGATAAATATCACAGACAAAATTAAATAAATGCTACAACCTTCTCTGCCGCGGCCAAAAAAAAAGAATCCGCGTTCTGTATTCATTGTTCCTGGTAATCCTCTGGGGGCACGCTCGCGTTATGATATCTGCAAAAAAAAGAAAAAAAACCTCATTGTGATGCATTGGACTCGAAGCTAAATTCGCTTTCGGAAAGATAAGGGAGCTAGGTTAATAGAATTATCTAGAAGCTGAGAAACTTTGCGCTCAGGACGGTACCATACGAGCTCTTTACTTCTCAGTAACAAGCTCGTATAGAACAGTCCTGAGCGCTCCTTATTTTATTTTATCATCACTTCTTTTTTTCCGAGTTAGGATTTGAGATTTTCTCCTGAAATCTTAAGTAACAACCATACTAAGCTTAAACCTCATTTACCTCGTCGTCCACCCTTTAGACAATTTTCCCTCAGTTAACCTACCTAGTCCATTGGATTCTCAGCCAATTAAATTACATAGGGTGCTCAAACTGTAACGCCGTTGGTGTGTATACCGCAAGTGATCTTGATTGGGCATCAGATCCTGCTTGTCAGCTTCATCAATTAGAGGTGACTAATAGATTGTAGAGTGCACCCTGAACACTAGATATTCAATATTGACGTTGTATTGCTCAATGTTCTACATAGTTTGGTGGACTAATTTGTGCATTGATTGGTTAATTTTGTGTTGTTAGTCTGTGTACGTTTATGATTGTTTTACGTTAATGAAATGGTTTTTTATTCAAGTGTTTTTTAAAAGGTTATAACTAGAGATGTTCCGACTAGTCGGTATAGCCGACTATCCGGCCACTTTTCTAGTCGGCAACTATTCGGCAAAGAGCACGGATTATCCGACTTCTTATTTTGTATGTATTTCTCAATAAAAGGTATATAGGAGGAATACGTTAATGAAATGGTTTTTTATTCAAGTGTTTTTTAAAAGGTTATAACTAGAGATGTTCCGACTAGTCGGTATAGCCGACTATCCGGCCACTTTTGTAGTCGGCAACTATTCGGCAAAGAGCATGGATTATCCGGCTTCTTATTTTGTATATATTTCTCAATAAAAGGTATATAGGAGGAACGTTTATAGGAGGAATTACGTTAAATAAAAAACTTGATTGTTAATTAATCACAGGAACTAACTGAGGTATTAGGGTTGGATGTCGGTATTTGATATGGTTGTACATAATCGTAATATTTGCTGTTTTTTTCCTGCCCACCACGAGAAATTATCATTTGGCAGTGATAAATCATTGTCCAATTGGTCAAAAAAATCCATATACGAGACTTTTTTTTGGTGACATGATTCAATTTTAATTGAGCTCTTTCACTTTAATGAACAATAACAGTATTATCTTTGTTTTTTTACGCAAAACCACTGCTCTGATCCGTGCAAAACCAAAAATCAAGAAACAATGCGAAGTAAACAAAACATGTTCCGACACGCTCGCAAACGGCAGTTGCGACTTGCGCGCGAATCAGCTGTAAATGAAGCATCACAGAAATTGCCGAATACCCCCGAAAACGAGATTAGATTGGCCAACTAGTCGGCCTCTTTACAACCGACTAATCGGCTAGTCGACCACAAAGTCATAGTTGGCACATCTCTAGTTATAACGGTTTTGTAAAGTGGAAATGTTGGTCAAACTTTCATCTTCAGGGATCACTCACAAAATGTGAGCAATGGCAGAGAGTTACAATTATCGACATAATAATGAACTGTTAGTTTAAAAAATAATTCTACTACTAAAATATAAAGGATATTGTAAGAATATTAATGTATAATTATAAATACTGTATTTTTTTTCTTTTTGTTCTTTCGTTTCACAAAATCGCAAAAAAAAATTAAAACTTTAGTACCGTTCTTATTTGAGCTTAGGAAAGAGATGCTAACAAAATAATCATAAGTCGATGAAGCACAATTTGTAAAGGTACTAAACAAAAACGAAATATAAACTAATTTTATCTCAAAGACGCAGGGGCATTAATTAACACGGGTACTAATCACTTACTATCAATTTTCAGTGCGTGCGTTTATTTATAAACTAACATTAGTCTCTTTTACGATTGTTGTTTACTTTGTGACGCACATAATTGAGACAAAATGTTTAAAGTTAGTTTTATTTTTAGCACAAAAGCAATAACTTAAGTTTGTTTATAAATAAGTCTTATTTAATGTCGATTGAAGGACTCCTTACTTATTATAGGAACTCATACCAGTAAAATAAATAAGAAAATGGTAACAATTTAAAAATGTTATCTTACCAACTTCCAAAAAATAAAAAAACTTTTAAATAAATTATATTCTTTCACAAATATTTTTCAGTTCAGTTTCCATCTTTTATCTTAAAATATATTGTTAAATTTCTCCTCTCACGCTTCGCTCAACAAAACATCGTGCTTTTGAATCAAATGCTTGGCTAGTTCGAATATTTTGAATGAATAATATTCAAAGTTAGACAGAAGAAAGTAACAAAAATGAATCTTGAAATATTTTATTCAACATTGGTAAAGTTATCTTGAGATTGTTGACAGTGATATCTACTACAATGGTTAGAAAATACACGCATACATAAACTCACGCGCACATAAACTCTTCTCGGGGATAGGCAGAAACAGCCGAACGCCACCTGTAAGTTATGATCCTTACATACTCGTTTTGCTTCGTTTACGTTTATACATCTGGTCATACACGTACGTCAGTTGCGAGTACTACGCGCTAGAAAATACATATAGATAAATATAGGATAAATATACCTTCTTTTTAATCAAATTCAACATCACGCCTGTAGTCCCCGAAGGGTTAAGCAGAGGTGTACTTACTATAGTACACCCACATTTTGCTAGCTAAGTATAAGTCCCATGTAATAGGGGGTGAGCCTATTGCCATCAACCGGGCTTGAATCCAGACTCCGGGCTGCTACTGAGAAATTCCAGATTGCAAAACCCAATAACACTTTGCCCTACCCAGGATTCGAACCCAGGACCTCATGCTCAGCAGTAGCGCTTGCTACTACTAGACCAGCGAGGTAGTCAAAGATAATTCCTTCACACAAAATTGAAACATTTCAATAGGTGAAAAAATATGCAGTGCAAAAAATTCACTTTTGACAACTATGCTACTATAGAGGATTATATCCAAGATAAAAATGCTTGGAAACATGCTGGTCCTGCTCCATAGGACAATTTAGAAACTAGACAAAATCTAACTGGTTGCTAATTTAATTGTATAATATATATTATTTTTTTAATATTGATTTTACATTCTGTGATTACTTGAACTCACACACTGACTTATTAGTACTTGTAAAAATGTTAGGAATATCGTGTAATTTTACAATGTTTGTAAATATGTGAGCACCATGCATTTATCACATGATTAATTTATCTGTCATTCCTTAATCTTTCATTATTTTTACCTAACGTGGTATAGTAATCTTATTCTAGGTTTCAAGTGTGGTTTTATATTATTATTATTTATTATTATTATATTATATAATTGATTTATACAAGATATTGTGATAACATTTTAAAAGAGTAACGGTGGAGTTTCTTGCCCATTCTTTTCCATACGAAAACTACCTTTTGGAAGGGGCGACTAGAATCAATTATTATTTTTCTTTAAATGTTGACGTTCAAAAGTGCCTTTTTTGTGCCTAATTGAAATAAATTATTTGACTTTGACTTTATGTCGATAGTCAATATTTATATCAACGTGTATCTTATTGTATCCAAAATCCTTCTTTCAGTGAGAGCACTAATTACGTTAAGAAACAACACTGTAATCGCACGAATTTCCCTATAGAATAGGGTAGGTCTGTACTGCAAATATGACAGTGTATAGTGATATGTGTATTCATTTACCTTAAGTTAATTCTTCAAAACTTAAGCAAAAATAACATCATAATTATTTTGTCGTTACCCCAATTTATTTGGGGTCAGCGCAACATGTTCTTGTTCTTACCACCATACCCTATTGGTCGTCATCTTAGTAATCACTCCGTTTCTAGCCATATCTTCTTTCACATAGCTAATCCATCGTTTATTTGGTCTTCCCCTACTCTTGTAATCAAAACTAAACACAAATTAAACTTTCCTTGCGACATTTTACTCATTCCTCCGCTTTACATGACAACCGGTAATAACACTTAAACAAAAAGTCCCTAAAAAAAACAGCCTCAAAGAGCAACAAACAACGGAACGGGTCCGATAGGACCGATGCTTGCGGGAAAGTCCGAAAGGGATACCGTGGCCCCTGGCAACTGAAGGAAACACGGGTGGGTTTTAGTCAGTAACTCTGACACGCCCTCCCGCTCCGCCCAGAGCGGGAGAAGTTATTTGATAATTTCACACCAAAAAAAAAAGAGCAACAAAGAACTCCCTAGCTTTAAAAATGGCTACTGCGCACGACATAGAGTAAAACCGGGTTCATCCTACATCAGCGGGACCAATTATTCTCGACCGAGAATTAATGCACCACAATACGGAGTGTAATGCATCACGAGCTACGGAACTGGAAATTGCTGACGTGGAGCTCCTTCTTGAGCGGTTTATTTTCTATTGGGTCGTGTTTGGTAAATCGAGAATTACTTTTTTAATATTTGTTAATTTACGAAAATGTTTTTTTTTTATAATAAAGAATTTTTTCATCTGTAATCTTAGCACCAACCTATTGCCAAATGGTTTTCTTCTCTCCCACGATAAATAATTCTCGAAAATATTATCTTGCGCTCAACCAATTTGAAAATACTGACATTCATGAATTGGTCTGCATAATGTTAATTCGTCTAAATTCCCAATTTTAAGATTAATAAGAATGAACCGCTCAAATAATTTCCCAAGGTACTATCTTCAGAATAAATGTATTTAAAAATGTTAAAGTTTTAAATAAAACTTGAATTTGTAATAAAATAAAACGAATTAAATAAGTACTAGAAAGTTAAATTAAAGATAATAATTTGGATTCTAAGTGCTCTTTATAAGCAAAGTTAACAATAAAGTACCCTCACATACTAATTTAAGCAACAAGTATTCATTATAAGCAGTATACTAATAAGGTCTAACAGCTGGCTGAATAATTATTATTCCCCTAATACAATTACTGGAACCATATATTTCGTTATATATTAGACTTGTTACGAAATTAATACAATTAAGAAGATTTCTGCCTTGAGAGTAGAGTGAGGCCTCAACTTACGGGTTTGTAGGTCGTGGGTTTGACCTATTGGTGATATCTAACTCATAACTGCTTTAAAAACAATGATGTAGGGACAATCAGTAGGTACAGGGGGCCTATTACGAACTTTAAAAAAACCAGGCAAGTTCCAGGCAACTCAATTCCCTGGCTGGTTAAATTTCGTATTATGACATCCGTAATTCTGACCGACTTCACGCTGGCTAGTTAGTCTATGGCTGGCTTGTAATTCTCTGCCGTAACATTCAGAAACACAAATAAATATTTATCGGTGAGTTACGGTTTTATTTAAATCACATATCTTATGATAAAAATTATAAATATATCTTAATATAGTTACTAAAAGTAGGTGTAAATATGAACGCAATGTATATTGTGCTAAATAATTAACTTTTATTCTATTTTTCCGTCTTTGTAAATTGTAACGCGAGATTCTCTTAACGATAACGTTTCCGAACGTATTCCACTTGAAGTTCGACGGGGAATTTGACAACTTCATTCAAGGACAATGTGTATTGTTGCAACTACTAATAAAATAATACCATCGTATTGTTTGTATATTAATCTCTGTAAAAAGTACCGCGAAAATTATGCTGATAATTTTCTTCGATTACCGCGGTGTAGTGCACTACGAATTTCTTCCAGAGGGTCAAACGGTGATTATGGAGTATTATTTAGGCGTCATGAGGCGTTTGCGAGGAATATCCGCTCAAAACGGTCCAGATTTGTGGAACGACAATTCATAGATTTTGCACCATTGCACAAAGCCATCATTGTGCAAGAGATCTTAGCCAAAAACTCAGCGAATGTCATCGACCAAGCGCCGTACTCACCTGATATGGCTCCGTCTGACTTTTTCCTGTTCCCGAAGCTAACATTACATCTTCGAGGAAGACGTTTCTAGTCGGTTGAAGCTATAAAAGAAAATTCGCTGAAGGAGTTGAAGACCCTCAATCAGCTTACCAAAAATGTATGGAGGACTGGGTCTAGCGCTGGCGTAGCTGTATTTATTGCAAGCGAAAGGGCCTACTTTGAAGGCGACAAAATAAATTTAGACGAATAAATTACTTTTTTGGTTTTATTGAACGATTCCCAGTACTTTTTACACAATGCGGTATTATGTTCCTTCTTAAGTAAGTACCTACTAGTATCAGAGTATAAACAAAAATATGGATAATGAATGAATATTAATTATTAGTAGGTAGGATAGAAATGGTGGTGTGGTGTTTTTGAGTGTTTTTACTAAATACCCAGTTTTCAACATGGTAATAATATCATGGTGCACCCTTTAATAGGCAGTTGTAATTATTATAGTTCAGTGGATGAGAGTTATCGCCCTCGGCGGTGCCTAACTTATGTTTAGTAGTAAACATTGTGGGAGTTTTTCAATTTTACCGATATTTCGGTATTTTGATCAGAAGTGCCACTTTCCAGAATTTCCAGAAACTCAAACACGTAACATTTTCTTATGTAGTTAACATTTAGGAATAATTTCGCCAAAAAAATCCAAAGCAATTCAATAAAAGCTACTCTGCAGCAACGTAAATTGAATGGATTGTGAGGTTACTTATTATCAGTTTTAATATGTCAAGAAATGTCAAACGAACGTTCATAATACGGTATTTCCAGTCAATAGTCGGGCAGAAGGCGGCCAGGGTGTCACGTGACCACTGACTGGCTTGTTTGACGAGTTCATAATACGAAATTGCAAGGCAGTTCTGTTTACGCCGTAAACTGCCTGGAAATAAGAGTTCATAATAAGGCCCCTGAATGATTTGATTTGAATTTGGAAACGTTACATCTAGAGGCGGCAAACCTCAATCATTTTCAGCAGAGATGCCAGCTTGAAAAAAAAAATGTTTATACTTTTTTATTTTTATATTAATTAGTTTGTTGATATGAGTAGGAATGTAGGATTATGTTATCATTTCAGACTATATTTCATATTGCCAGCAAAATATTTTTACCATTGCATTCACATAATTAGTTTATCTGTTGTTGCTTCATTATTAATTAAGAATAAGAATAAGAATAAGAATAATTTATTGTTTAAAAAATTACATTCAAGTGCGTTGATTCCTGGAACTCACACTAGGATTCCCTGTGTCGTAATGTGTGTAATTCTTAATTCTTTTTACCTATTGTGGTATAATAATTTTATTCTAGGTGCATCGTCCTCACATATAATTATATAACTAATGTACTTATACAAAATATTGTAAAACATTTTAAAACAGTAACGGTGGAGTTTCTTGCCCATTCTTCTCCATGCGAAAACTACCTTTTGGAAGGGGCGACTAGAATCATTTCAATTTTTTTTGTAAATTTTTGACGTTCAAAAGTGCCTTATAAGGGCTTATTTGAAATAAATGATTTGACTTTGACATTGCCGCCAATTCCTTGTGCCACGTTACGAGTCGCTGGCCAAACTTTATCAACACGCCCATGGCTCCACATGGTGGATTATCCCCCATTTCATTTCATAAACGCCGAATCCCAGCAGAGGAAATATTTTAAGGCTGATTATTTATGCGATTTCTTATTATCCAATAAATAGAAAATTCACTGACTGGTAACGACCCAGAAATGGGTATAAGGATATTCTGCTAATGAGAGCTTTGGATCTAAGTGGTTTTGTTTGTCGGCTTTTTGGCTGCGATGTTATTTATTAGGCAGACTGAAATCGTTTGGTAGATAAATGGAGTTCTTGTTTGGCTGGCCGAGTTATTGGCCCGGGTTCAGAGATCTTACAAATGTTCTGGACTTAGTTTTAGTTCGCTGTGCCTATTATTCTGTCTTTGTGTGGTTTAAAATGTTTTATGGCTGTTGTATGTCTTACGATAATATAAATGAGTAAACTCTAGTAATAGCTATGAAATTCTCTTGCTTCTTAATATCTTTTGCTCTGTTAATACACGTGGTTTTCTGTTGATAAGAAACTAAAGGCGACTTCTTGGATATACATTTTGACATTAAAAAAAATGTGGATAGAAAATTATAGCAAACTAACGGGAATCCTATCTTCTTTTAGTACTCGTAGCTCTAACTACGATTTTTAATCAGGAACCTATTACTACTAAGGGCTGGGTTCACCAATAAAACTGAACGCGATCAGCATTTCTAAAAAGCGTTCAAGAGCTGTCAGTGTCAAAATTGTTATGGAATATGGTACACTGACAGCTCTGGAACGATCTTGAACGACGCTTTTTAGGTGTGCTAACTGCCCTGTTAGTCTCGTGGTTGCAAGCGAGACTGCTGAGCGTAGGTTCCTGGGTTCGATACCCGGGTCGGGCAAAGTGTTATTGGGTTTTTCCATTAGGAATTTCTAAATAACAGCCCTGAGTTTGGAAGTCGGCGGTATGATTCCCCCTTGCCTCGGAAAGCTCGTTAAGCCGTTGGTCCTACGTCTAATCTCTCTCCGGTCGTGTCGGATTGCCGTCCCATCGGACTACGAGAGTGAGGGAAGAGAGAGTGCACCTGTGTCTGCGAACACACTTCTGCACTATAATATCTCCCGCGCCGAAGGCTAGTCTTCGTTGAGATTGGCCGCCGTGGCCGAAATACGGTCTGGAGGACTATATAAACGCGTTTAATTTCATTGGTGAAATCCACACTAAGTCTGATTAAATAAGTTCATTAGTCGTAGAATTGTGTTATAACAATAAAATTCCAAGAAATCTTCTAACATCCAACAAATCTTGTTCACAGGAGCTGGTGGCCTCCGTACCACGGAACTCCGAATCACGCCCCGTGTCGTTCAACGCGGTCGAAACGTCACCATGGCCTGCCTATACGAGCTTCACGACTACGGTATATATTCGGTGAAGTGGTACAAGGGCACTCAGGAGTTCTACCGGTACTCTCCTTTGGAGAACCCCACTACAAGGGTGCTGCCGGTGAATGGGATTAAAATTGATGTGAGTATCTTAGATGTGTTGGAAGAAAATACTGTACAAAGGCGGACTTAATGCCTGAGGCATTTTCTATCACTCAACCTTAGGGTGGTGCAGAGACAAAACATGGCAGATGCAATATAATTGATAGATAACTCGAAAATGAATAAATACTAATACATAGATACATATAAACAAAATAAGCTTAGTCAGGAGAAATAACGATAGGTGAATATGCAACATGTTACTTACTACCTTCCAGCGTTGATGACTATATGAACTCGGTTTAAAATTGAATTGATGTCATCTTGCTGAAAGTTGCAACGGTCTCATAATTGATTGAGTGCTTTGATTTCAGATATTGTATTTTACTACTTACATAGATAATGTAAATCATAATGAAAGTGTATGTTCGGATGGGTCAATCAATCTCCGCCTTTTCCCAACTAAGTTAGGGTCATATTCCAGTCTAACTGGATGCAGTTGAATACCAGTACTTTACATGGAGCGACTGCCTATCTGACCTCCACAACCCGGTTGCTGGGTAACACGATACCCTTTGGTACGACTGGTTGTCAGTCTTTTTTGGGGTTCTGACTACCCGTAAAGATTGTCAAAGATCTACGAATGCGCCCACCATTACAGTTTGACTCTCGTGAAACACGGTATAGCCTGAAATACTTTCGAACTCAGCCGAAGCCCTTGAGCTGGTCTCGTAGCGAGATCGCATCCGACCGTTGTATCTTCATTTTGATAGAGCTATACTAAAAAAATTCACTTCGAGCCTCACTCAAGTGACTAAATCGAATTGATTGAATGCTGGTTGCATTCATTTGAATGCAGTTGGTTTACCTTATTGATGTTTAGAGAATGATACTTCAGGTCAGAGTACCTACTTAGAAAGAAAGAAAGAAAGAAAAGTATTTATTGGGACAAGCACAGGAGATCTTAATTAAACTAAACACACACTCACTAAAAATATAAATAGAAAAAGCAAACAGATTAAAAATTAAAATAAAGTGGAAAGTCCTGTACTTATTACGTACTTCTTGTGGATTACAAAACCTGAATACTAATTTTATTTTTGTTTCAACAGAGGTTAAGGTCAAATGAGACACACGTAGTCCTGGTGCGGGTGGCACCGAACCTCAGCGGCAACTACAGCTGTGAGGTGATACAGAACGCCCCGTCCTACCCACACTATACGGCCTCAGCGAGGCTCGATGTTGTTGGTGAGTTTACATATGTTTTTAACCGACTTCCTAAAAAAAAGGAGGATCTATGTTCGTATCGCATGTGTTTGTTTTTTTTTTTATGTATGTCCACCGATTTCTCCGTCAATTATGGACCGATTTTGAAAATTATTTTTTGTTTGAAAGGGTATGCTCTCGTTCACAAACATTTAAACTCACATACACAAACAGCCAGACCCGGAGCAACTAATTGTAGGTCATACAAATATTTGTTCCGTGCGGGAATCGAACCCGCGACATGCAGCGCAGCAAGTCAGCAGTCAATCACTTAACCACTGCGCCAACCGTGCCATCCAAAAATTGTATTAACTTTGCTTGGATAATTTCTGAGTTAGCTTCAATAATACATATTTTTCCCACTTAGTCTATGTGGATGATATGATAAGTTCCTGTCACTGTTATTTACATAGCAGGTAGTGGTATTCGAATTTGTGTGGGGTAGGTACCACAACTAAAAAGTGAGAAATAAAAACTGACTTCCAAAAAGAATTTAAAATTAATAACCAAAGACAGTGACTTCCGAAATTGAAGTTATTTTTCCTTTGTGGTGTTTTTTTTAATTATCTATTGGTAGGCTCGCTCGATATAGCTTGCAGAGTAAGCAAACTGAAGTGGCAGTGGGCTAGCCAAGTTTTTCAAAGGACCGATGGCCGGGGGAGCAGACAAGTCCTGAAGTTGAGACCGCGTATCGGCAACCGTGTGGGATGCCCCCGAGCTAGATGAACCGAGGACAGGGTGTTGTGGCGCAGTCTGGGAGAGCCTATGCCCAGCAGTGGACTGCGATACGCTGAGTTGAGGCTCGCGTTTGGCCAATGATGTGGTCGATGATACAGCACGCAGTTTACATTAGCTTATAATTATAATATAACAACTAAATATATAACAAGACTAAATGCCTAACCCATGCTTGGTCTCTGTTTGAGAATAGGCATTTGCATGCGATATAATTTCCGAAAACAAAAATGAAGAGCTTCTTATCATTTTGAAATGCTACATTGTGATGGTTGGTCATGATACACTCAGATATAAATCCAGTGAAATCAATAGAAAGAAAGAAAGAAAAAGTCTTTATTGAGACAATTACAGGAGATCTCAATTAAACTAAACACACACTCATTGAAAAATAAAAATAAGAAAACAATAAAAATAAAAACATAGTAAAATTAAAATATAAGCAGAAAGTCCTGTGCGTGGCCAAAAGTATCCTATCTCAGCATGATGCTGCGACATTTAATAATAATTTATTATTAAATGTCGCAGCATCAAGCGTAGCGCTGGTTTTCTGATAGGGCCCGCAATATCATTGTCATCTCTGTTGCCAGCTAAATATGAGCCCAATGTCTGGTCCACTTCCACATCAAAACTTATACTTATAAGAAGGCCACCTCCAACAACAAAAGCCAAATCAACCCACTGCCAACTTAGATTATCTTACTCCAAACATACCCTTTGCGAAGCTAACCGATTATAACTTAGGTACGTTAAAAATTAAAGCAAGTGTAGTCACGCTTAAACACAAAGTAAGCTGGAGTCGGGGAACTTGCGCGTTTGCCAAACTTGTTTACTGCTCTATTTTGCGTTAGGAACCGCTAAGTTGCAGATAAGTTAGGCAATATCTGCCTGAAAGTTAGCCCGATAAGGACTATTAGTTAGGACTTATTTATGCCAAAAATCACATAAATATTTGCGGTTTCTAGGGTATATTATGGAGCTAATACTTTTCCATTTTGGGAGACATTAGATACTGCTGACATAGAAGTATTTTTATTTTCTAATAAATATGTATATTTACATGTTATATTCCGATAAGGAAAAATATAATAAGAAGAGTTCAATTTCGCTTTACTAAAATATAATACATTTAAAAGCTGAATGAGATGAAGAATGCCGACAGCAGTGGTGGCCCAGTGGTAACGGCCCTGACTACGAGTTGTAGGTCGTGGGTTCGAACTGCCGTTCAAGAGCTTTACTTTGTGTAAATAACTCCACACTGATCTCAAAACGGTGAAGGAAAACATCGGAAGGAATCCAGCATGTCCTAGAACCAAAAATTCGAAGACATGTGACATTGACCAACCCGCATTGGGCCCGCGTGGTAGATTATAGCCCACTCCTCGAAAAAAAGAGGAGGCCTGTGTCCTAGCATTTTGAAAAGCAGAATGTCATCCCATCACAGTAAAATTTTGATCGACATATATAGATTAACCAGTATTTTCGCTGAATAATTACCAGATTATTTAGATTTTTAATTTTTTCATATCGTGATACTAAACTTATTAGCTAATTGAATGTAGGTAACACTGAAAGTTTTTAGAACTGGCTGGTTGGAAATAAATTCAATGAAAAATTTATCATAATTTCGAATTTGGAACTCTTTGACGCCCGGGTGTCATCACTGCGTGGATCGCCCGGAGGACACGGTTGAGCATACGGTGGAGGTCTGTCCGGCTTGGGCAGAGCATCGCCGTGTCCTCACGGAGGCGATCGGTGGCGGGGATCTCTCGCGTCCGGCCCTAGTCCAGGCCATGGTACGGAGCGAGAGGGCATGGGAGGCCGTCACCTCCTTCTGCGAAGCAGTAATGCTCGCAAAGGAGGAGGCAGAACGCGTGAGGGAGAGGCAAATTTCGCGCCCTCACGCCCCTAGCCGCCGCAGGAGACGCCCTGGGCGTCGGGAATCACAGGCCGATTCCCGGCCACCGTAGGCCCGGACTTGCGGACGGTGAGCAATGGGTAGCTCGCCGTCCGATAAGGACCAGGCCCGGGTCGACGGCGCGTTGTGTTCCACGCGCGCCTCAAAGAGATGTCAGCAAGTGTAGGGGTCCGATAGGACCGATGCCTGCCGGGGTTGCGGGAAAGTCCGAAAGGGTTACCGTGGCCCCTGGCAACGTACAGGCAACGGAAGGAACACGGGTGGGTTTTAGTCAGTAAGAGTCTGACACGCCCTCCCGCTCCACCCAGAGCGGGAGAAGTTATTTGATAATTTCCCAGAACTGGCTGGTTGGAAATAAATTCAATGAAAAATTTATCATAATTTCGAATTTGGAACTCTTTGATATCCTGAGGATGTATATTGAATTCATCTGTCATTTATTCCTATAAATTGGCGGCAATTTGAAAAATTTTCGCTCTATGATTTATTACGACTTTCATTGTAGTCTTAGTCAACAACAAAGTTATGATACACTTCGATTAGTCACAGTCAGGATTG
This sequence comes from Xanthia icteritia, assembly GCA_949128155.2. Lineage (NCBI taxonomy): Eukaryota > Metazoa > Arthropoda > Insecta > Lepidoptera > Noctuidae > Xanthia > Xanthia icteritia. The sequence continues at coordinate 2,926,233 of OX421942.2, read as the reverse complement.
TTGTTGTTTTAATTATTCTTAAATTGTCAATGTAATTTTATTTTATTTTAGTCTAATTTTATATCAATTATCATTCAATTTGTACCATGTTTACTCGTTTATGATCTAATTTATTCATTTAATTTTCAATTTTTTTTATGAATCTGTCGTAATTTAATAATTAATTGTTTTGCCACTGTTTTTTGTGCCTGCGGTGTTAACCTATAATTAATTGTTGCACCCGCAATTGTATCCTATTATAAATAATATGCTGCTCATGTACTGGTGTAAACAATTATTGTTGGTTGATCTTCATAAAATAAATAAATAAATAAATAAATTATCCTTTCATGATGAAGCCCCATCACATCATTTAACTCATTGAACCAGTTGTAAGCAGTGGCTTACAACTGGTTCAATGAGTTTAAGCGTGGTCGTATGAATCTTACTGACGAGGTCATCAGTCCTGTAACCGCGACAACATAATTACTGTGCGGCGTATGATAGAGCCTGATAATACAGTGACCTACCAATAGATTCGGGCACGCTTAGGAATTGCTATGAGTCAGGTGAAAAAAATCTTACAAGAGTATTTAAGCGTCAGGAAGCTATATACTGGATGGATACCCCATAATTTGACCGAAGACCAAAAATGCTGGGAAACGGCGTGAACATTTGGTCCGTAATTCAGTGGTTCCCTTGAATGTGACGTTGCTTAGAAAAGAATGGAGAATATTTCGAAAAACAAACAAAGGCAACATAACGCTTCATTCGGTTTTAAATTTTTTAAGAACTTTCAGTGTGTCCCGCGTATTACAAGTTAAACCTATTAAGATCTATACGGGCATAGTCCTCTGAGAACTACCAAACAAGGAATGTTTTAAGTCTTCATTATATAGCCATCAATAACAAAGAAAATCAACGAAAAAAAGAGCATCGAAAACCATAAACGTCGGAAACGAAAGAATGGAAAGAAACATAACGAAAATCGATTGTTGTTTATAAGAAATGATTATGACATTCCCTAATAAGACCATTACGCTACGGTGGCCTAGCATCATAGCAGGAAAAGAATCCTTATAAATAATTGACCTACATACAGCTATTGCGGGTTCCTCGAAGTATATTCATGTTTTTTTAATCTTCTAATGATGGCGAATTTGTTGTTGGCGGAAATATTTTTATTTTTGGAAGTTGGTGTTGAAAACCGAAAAAAGAGGAAAATAAGGAGCATTTTCAAAGCGATTCTTTTTTAAGGGGATTCTTTAAGTGTATTGACTTCTATATTTGAGTGGTTTTTATTTAACTGACTTTATTGACTGTCAGAAGCAAAGGAAATCATAGCAAGCAAGTAAAAATACTGCTGTGAGTTAAAAACTCTCAGTCTAAAACAAAATCCTTTACAATCACTCCATCGTAGCCATCATCTTCCTGCCCTTGTCACATACTACGTGGGGTTGGCGCACCACTTTTTTTTTTTCTATTCTCCTCTGTCAACCGTCAGTCACTCATTCACTCCCTATTCTTCCATATAATTCCTCACACAATCACTCGATACTGTTTAAATAATAAACATACCAACAATATGCGACGTATCACGAGAATGTCCAATTACATCACTGGTACTCAAATTTCACAAATTCTACCATCCTAGCTTACATCTCAAAAAAAAAAATACTACGGAACGCGTATTATTAAAACTCTTTTGACCGTAACAGACAATGGGCAACAAAGGTGGAATCATAAAAATGTGATGTGAACACAAAGGGTAGGGTAGTAAAATAGAAGGGAAAGCAACACACCTGTGACCTTAGTGAGGGTAGGACGAAATAGCGAAAATTTATGAAATTGAATGGGGGTAGGTCAGCTTTGGATTGTGTCCTTTTTTTGTTTTCAACTGAGCTGGAGTAGGTGTCTTCGGGATTCATTCCTATTTTAGTTGCTAATAATAAATAATCCAGGAAGAAGCACGCTGTAATCATGTAGTATTCGCTTGTTATTAGGTCGTATTGCAGATTTTACTATCTCAAGGCATTTATTTCAATTAAAACACAGGTACTTTTGAATTGTCAAAGAGTTGGTCTGTTATTCATAAAGTTGAAGCTATTGCCCGTTTCAATAGATACAAAAGAACGGGCAAGAAACTCCATGGACACTCTTTTAAATACTTTCTTAATTGATTTCTCGTTGCACGCTCGTCAAACGCAACAAAATTTCCACATTTTATTGTAACTTTGAACTCTCAACATGCTCAGTATAACTGTGGTTCTTTTAAGTTAATTACTGATGCAGAGAAAACGACATGGATTTTTTTTAACCAATTCAGTCAGTGCTCCCCGAGATGGGCGCGCGTTCGATGCGCCTATGCCCGCCCTTTGACGACGGCAACGCTTGTTATAATTCATTCCATAGAAATTCATACAATTTTATTGAGCGCCTAAAACGCATCGTACAAGATGCGCACCACGGGCGTTTGTTACGACTAGGGCCTTTCATTTAAGAAGAAGGCCATTCATTTAAGAAGAAGGCCATTCATTTAAGAAGACTAAAATATTGTGACAGAGAGTTAGCTAGATATTATCTACAGCTAGAATTACAGTAGGTACGTTTTTAAAGCCGACTGTACCATTTGTTTCTAAACTCTGGAAAAAGATTGTACAGTTAGCATTTACTCGAAAATTTAAGGACAGTCTGCCCTTAACTTTTCGAGTAATTGCTAACTGCATCCATAGATTCTAAGAACATTTTCCGTTCGAACGTTTTTACTGCCTCGCCCACAAGTTGGTCCAGCCACTGGGATTATAAGTACTAACACTATCAAACACCTTTACTAGTGAAAACACAGTTCAAAACTACCGAAAATACTTGATCCCGTTTCCCTTAGCTGGGTCATCTAACTTACTCCGTAAGTTCAGTAACACAAACACAATTGATTTCCTCTCGGTAAGCTCTTAAAACTTGAGCCGAAAGACAAATAGCTGATATCTTTTCTTTTACGCCTGACCAAACATCATTTAGAACATACTGTGAAATGTTATAAAGAAGAGCTTGATTGAGATGTTTAGGTGGTCATAGTCTACGATTTTCTTGATGAATGCCAACGTTTGAGTTGTATTGCAATATGTGGGTTAGCTAGCAACCTCGATAATTTTTTAATTTACCTCGATGGTCCTAGCTTATCAATTATTAAATAACTTCTAGTTACAGCTATTTGTAAGCGGGCACGCCCTTTATGCCTGGAGGCTTCTATTTAGATATTGTTTTCGTTAAGTTATTTTTATTTCTGCTTGAGTATAGTTCTCGATGTTTTTGGTTGGTATATTGACGTGTGCTAGCTGTCATATGGCTATTAATTTTATAATTTAAATTATTTTTTGTGTTGCGTAATGTAAATATCATTTTGCATACTATTATTATAGATTTTTTTTTTTTAACTGAACAGACAGCTGTGCTGCTGGGGAGTTTGTTGCGCCACTTCTTCTTCCCAGCTAAAGCACTAGGAAGTGGTGAAGGGTGGGCGTTTTGGGGGACTGTCTTATGTAATTTTGACGTTCAAAAAGTGCTGATTCTCAGCCTAGTTTAAATAAATGACTTTTGAATTTTGAATTTTGTAGGTACGGACTTTTTATTCGCGTCGATGCAAATTTAAAAAACCGGTCTGATGTGAGTCGGACTCGTACACGAAGGGTTCCGTACCACAGTACAATATTTGACACTACATTTTTTTTTGGAATACCTTAGTTTTTAGTAAAAACACGGTTATTGTATGAAACAAAGTTAAAATAAAATAAAGTTAAAAATTAGAGGGGTCTCCTTTAATTTTATTTTATTGTATGTTATAGTGGCAATAGAACTACACAATCTGTGAAAATTTCAACTGTCTACCTATTACGGTTCATGAGATACAGCCTGCTGACAGACAGACGGACGGACATCGGAGGCTTGTTGAGATGTCTTTTGAGAATAACCTATACTAAAGATCGGTCATCGTTAATCCATCTTAGGATTAATGATAGCATTTTCATTATAGAATCTTTGGTCCGAAACTTTTTGATAATAAAATTATTGCCTCGTTGGTCTAGTGATTGCAACCGCTACTATTGAGCATGAGGTCCTGGGTTCGATTCCCGGGTCGGGCATGGTGTTATTGGGTTTTGCCGTCTGAAATTTTTCAGTAGCAGCTCGAAGTGTCCGTTTGATGGTAATAGTCTTGCCCTCTATTACATGGGACTTAAAAGTAACTGGCGAAATATGGGTGTACTATAAGTACACCTCTGCCCAACCCTTCGGGGAAACAAGGCATGATGTTACGTATGTTACTTTAGTTTCATCTGAGAGTACCTTAACCCTATTCAACCCTCACCCGTACCCTTCAATGATCACGTTGATCACGGCGTGAGTGAGACTTACATTTTATAAATATTTCATTTCTTATCTTTGCCATTTTTTATAATACCATGCTGCATCATCAATTTTCCTGCCATGGCGGTTAAAATAACAATTTTCCTGTAGGTTGCGGTACCGGTCCACAGGGAAAACTCGTGTTTAACGGTGAACGTTTACGGGGGAATATAAAATAATACAATAATGCAAGGATAATATATTATACTAGGTTCTGCTCGCAACTTCATCCGCGTTTTTAACTTTTATATATTTATGAAAGAACACCAATAGCCTAATGCATACACGAATACAATTACAGGTGTACATAACATTTAAAGAAAAAAGGCATTGGACAGAAGCTGTTCATAAACTATTGAACTATTACCTAACTAACTATATATATATATATCAAAACGGCTATTTGACACTTCCCGTGACCCAAGGGCTGGTTTTTACCTTGGACAGAGGCTAAGCATTGCCATACAACGTGGCAATGCGGCCAGTCTCATGGGTACATTTCCAGTCGACAGCGATGCGGATGAATTTTTCGATGCTATATTTTAGTTTTTTAATAGTTTTAGTTAAGTTTGAATATAATTTTGCTATTTTTATTTATTCATTAGATATAAGATATTAAATGTAAATAGATAACATGTTTACAAACAAAAAAAAAACTGACGATATAACTTAAACAATGATAAGTTTTATAGCACTCGTCATAGTAGCAATGAAAGAATTCAATGAAAGAAATCAATGAAAGAATTTTTGTAATCAGATCAGTTCTTCTAGAGATTACCTTTTTTCTAATACCTATTAGTTTAAAATTCAATTGTTGAATGATACTTTGTTCCTATAGATACATTTGGCAAATAGGGGGGCTCGTGGCTAAATAATAACAGCCACATGGGTCCTTGCCGCGGTACATATCGAGACCCCTACGTGCCGTTACGGGTAGTCAGAAGCCGAAAAGTCTGACAACTCGAAGGGGGGTAATACGATACCGTAGTACCCAGTAACTGGGTTTGGAAGTCAGATAGGTAGTCGCTTCATGTAAAATACTGGTATCTGGTGGCTTCCAGTCTAAGCCGATGCGGTTAGACTGGAAGTCGACCCCGCAAAAGATTAGGCAGAAGATTCATTTGGGAAATTGTCACTTAACTATTGAATGGCTTTCTTCTACTTGGCGTGTGGATGAAAATCTAAATAGACTGGACTTAAAATTCGGCCACCTGTTTGGCGCCATCACTAGCGTCCATCAGTTCCTGTAACGTGCAGCGGACAGTGAATGGTTTTGAACACGATGTTGATTTCATAATTTGTACACGCTAAATAATCATTCTGCCTCAATAGACCTCAATGCATTAGCCTCAAAATACAATGTTTGCTAACAAATTTTCAATGCACATTTGCACATGCCTTTAGAGAGTTATTACTCTGTGGTTTGAAATAGAACATCTGAACCGGCCTTTTCGGGGAATACACGTCCATTCAAGTCGTAAATTGACGCATATTCAATTCCTGCCTCGCGTTGTCCTGTGTGATGACAGAAGTGAGTGAGGCATGCTGCAATAATATTACCTGAGTACACTACGTAGCATGGCTTTGACGCGGTGGGTTTACGAATGTGCTTCTTAAACGGGTTTTCGATGGTTCTAGGTGGAGATACAGAATCAGGTTTCCGGGATTAAAACTTAGCAAGTACATGCCAAGGATTAAATAACTTTCACTATCTGCTTCAATTTAAAAATAAATAAAAAATTGGTAAATAAAAATCATCCCCATGATGGGGATGAGTTTTATGTACCAGTATTTTTTCTTCTTTATAAGGACTAAATAACATTCACTTACTATTTCAATAAAAAAAAACTGCTAAATAAAAATCAACCCCATGTTGGGGTTGATATTTGTGCTTTTTTTTCCCCGTTTTTTTTTTCAGTCGCAAGGCGTCCCCCTGCTTAGCATTAAATATCGTGTCGCCTTTTATACATCTAAAGCTAATGTTATAAAGAGAAAAGATTCGATTTTTTGTATGTTTGTTTGTGTGTAATGAAAAAAACTCAAAAACTACTGGACCGATTGAAAAAATTCTTACCAGTAGAATGCTATATTATCACTGGATATCGGACTGGATATCACTCGGGCGAAGCTGCTGGCGGAAGCTAGTAAAATAGATATAGATATGTAATTTTTACGTTTATTAATAATCAAGTAGGTACAGTATTATGTACAATAGCAGATTGTTAAATAATCCCAAACTTTAACATATTATTATAAAGATAATTATTATCAATATTGCCCAATATTACCAAGAAGCTAAGCTGGATCTGCCAATAAAATCAGAAAGATGCTGGTGCCCAACCTTCCCATCATCATCATTTGCCTGCTTTCCAATTATGTTAAAGTGAAAGCTGAGCTCTTGAAATCATGTTCATGCACCATTCTGCAGTGAACATTTGTGATGATCAATATTTTAGTTCCTTAATTGTATAGCAAAAGGTCTTTGCAATGAAGTACTGGCTGATTATAAGTTCTTTTCTCATATAATATCCCCTTTCGCAGGTGTAGGGGGTCTCCGCGCAACAGATCTTCGGATATCCCCACCGGTAGTTCAGCGGGGGAACGACACTACTCTAGCGTGTATGTACGAGCTCACGGACGCGCCTCTCTATTCCGTAAAGTGGTACAGAGGGCGCCACGAATTCTACCGCTACTCGCCAACGGAGTTCCCTACCACGAAGATATTTCCCTTCGCTGGGATCAATGTTGATGTAAGTTGGCTTGTTATTTTGTTGTGGCTTGGTTGTTTGTGTACTAGGCTTTTTAGCACCAGGTTGCGGGCCATTAACTTGACAAGGATCAATGTTATATCAGATAAATCATTTTTTAATCAAATTGACCACCAAGTTAAATCGTCCCTTAGTCGAATAAACTATCACTAAAATTCCTTATTTTTGGCTATGAGAATCTTAACGCTAATCTGCAATAAAAAGTGTGTGTGTGTGTGACGTGTTTTATATGGATTTTTTCAAGTTTAGTATGGAAAATATGAAAAATTATTACCTACGTGTTGATTAATTGGGGTTTCATAAAGGGGGTCGAAATTTTCATTATTTTTGCGATAGGACACACAATTTTCGAGATATAAGCAAAAAAATATATATACAGTAGGTACTGTTTTTGCACCGAGGTGTTCGTGTGAATTTTAGTTCATGACAACTAATAATATTCCATATTTTAATACACCATTTTCGATTTAAAATGTTCAGATTTAGTTAGACAATTAAAATTTTAGGTGAAAAACGTCAAATTCAGAATAGCTAAATTGTCATTTTCAATAAATTAAAATCTCAGTGCCATCTTAGTGCTGTCAAACTAAAATATAGTCAAGTTGTGTCACTTTAGTCTATTTCAGAATGGGAAATCATCGTTTGACAGGAATAAACTAAATTTTAGTGATTTTTAGTCTAGTGGTGCCGATTCTCTTGTCACAAATGCCTCGAAGCATTTGCAAATGAATTAATTTGCAATGACTGTCATTCTTTGACAGTTTTATGAAATGGCTATTTAACACGAAAACTTTACGTAGGGTGTCAATTTGCTTAACAATAAATTTCCCTGACTGTAATTTAATTTCATAATTTTGAAGATAAACGTCGTGCTCGTGAGGAAACTTGAAATAAATATTCTGAAATTGAAAAAAAGCTGAGTTATCGATGTCATCGAATGTTCGTTTCATTTCAGTACGAGCTAAAGCTTGGAATGCCGTTTGCATTCACGATTCTGAGTCATTTCAAGCTGATATTATTTTAGTAATAAAAATGTGACGCCGTTTTACGAGAAAAAACAATATAAAATAACACAAACGCGTACTTATCGAAGCGAATCATAAAATTCGACTAGACGATAACTCGATTGCTGATGGTCGTTAAATTTATAATGCAATTGCATCATAAAATTGTCACAGATCACCAGAATTTTATTACCATTATATTAGTGCTTATGCCTGTTCCAGATACAGCATGAGAAATACTAGAAGGTTTTAACCGTGGTGGAAAAATTGGCCAGTCACGTAGGATGATACTGGAGCAGGATCAATATTTACCAGGGTTGGCCATAATGGCCATGTTGTTAGTGCACAGACTCTTATATAGTAGGTATTAGCTTTTGCTCGTGGGTTCGCCCGCGTGGAGGTCGGAAATTATCCCACGGAAACGTAATACCTACTACCGGGATAAAAAGTATAATATGTGTTAATCCAGGTTATAAACTATCTGTGTGCCAAATTTCATAAAAATCCTATTAGTAGCATAATACTAATGATTGAAATATAATCGTGATTTCCACGCCAATGAGGCTCCCTGAGTCGGCCATGATCTTTTCCGACATTTTCAACGATCATCGTCATATTTCGGTAATTTTACACGAAACCTTAATCAATTATAGATTTAAGCCTTCCTCATGAATCACTCCGTCCATTGGTGAAAACCCTATGAAACTCCGTTCGGTAGTTTTTGAGTTTATCGCATTCATACAGTCAGACAGACGCGGCGAGGTACTTTTTTAAAATATGTAGTGATGTACCAGAAAAGTGTGGTCATACTTAAGGGAAAAAATGATCAACAGCTATCCTATAAAAAACATAAATAGGTACCTATTCGACCATAATGTATGGGACGGCTTTTTTCGCGAATACGATGTTGGTCCCATAGAAAAAGTAGTTCAGTTATCTGTACCACACACTTAAATATGACGACTACACCTTTCTGAGACATGCTGCATATTTAATAAATAATAATACATTTACTGAAACAGAACGGTTTATTAGCCTAACTATCAGATTCGCGGGAAAGTCCGAAAAGGTTACCGTGGCCCTTGGCAACACACAGGCAACTGAAGGAACATGGGTGGGTTTTAGTCAGTAAGAGTCTGACACGCCCTCCCGCTCCGCCCAGAGTGGGAAAAGTTAAGTGTTGTGCAAACCAGCGCGACGCGACAGCGTGAAACTTCACGGTAGAACTATTACCGGTGTCGCTTCGCGCGACCTGTCGCACTAGTCTGCATGAGCCTGTATTTGATAAATCCCAACCAAAAAAAAAAGCCTATCTATCAGATGAGCGTGTAACAAAAAACATTATTAGTAGGTACCTATACATATTCGTTCCTATTCTGTGTGAAAGACTTATATACGCTTGTTAAATAATGATCCAACGAAATTTCTAATATACCTACCTATTCCATATTTTTACTAGAAATCTTTTGCTCCAAATGTTTTACTAAGTGGTTATTTATTCTGTGTGCCAGTAGACATGATTTTAGTACCAAATATTGACATAGACGTGATTAATTAGGGCAGAGACATCATAAAATACGCTTATGTCAATAGAACCTAAAATAATGTCAAGTACCTACGTCGCAAGGTATTCGTTTATAGTAGTAATTCTGATATTTCTGGACATAAAAAGCTATTTCTCGTTTATTTCAGAAAAATCTAGATTCTCTTAATCGATAAAACCCCGACGTCTCTCATGAGAGACACTAACGTCCCAAACCTCGTGGGCTCGTGGGCGTACACACCGAGACGCGACGCGCCGCGACGCTGCGCACACTTTAAACAAATATCGACCTTATTTTCTTCACGAAAAGGTATAATTTCAGTGTAAGCGTGAACACGCGTCGAAGTACGCTGAGATGCGCGGTGCTGCGCAGCGCTTGTACCTTATTGTGTAGTAAATAAATTCGATACTGTTTCAGATCTTAAAAAAGTGCGCGTCGCTACGCATCTCGGTATGAACTGACCCTTACGCGGCTCATTTTATGGCCTGACGGATAAACTCGTCAACTAATCAACTAAATCATTCAAAATATAATAAACAACATAGAATTTTTGAAGTGAACACTTCTTTAGGCGCTTTGAGCACTTTTTGGGTGAACAAAAATCATGGAACTCACGTCATCGTCACCGAACGCTTTCCATGAGCTATATGTATACTGTGTATATGTGTACTTTTTGGGTGAACAAAAAGCGTGAAACTCGCGTCATCGTCACCGCACGCTGTTTTCACTTCTATCGGCAGTCCCCAAAAACCCGCATGTTTTTTTTAATGTCATAAGTGACGTTAAGTGATGTCAATGTCAAACCGCGGGGCTTGACAGTTAAATCGTTACAAAATGGGTGGACCATGCTTGACCGGTGCTTACAATACAGTTGTAATAGAAGTATTACTAGGAAAATTTTTTGAAGAAAGTGAACGGTGTGGATATTATCAAACTAAAAACAATGATTGATAGGACTTTTAGCGACCGCTTTTAATAAATTAGAATCAACCGACCTGAATTGAATATTAATTTATTCTGGGCATAATTTGACATCAATCATTCCTGTACCCGGGCATAAATATGACACATTGGGCCCCATTTACACGATGCAGGTTGCCTTGCCTGCGGCATACAATATCATTGAAGCAAAAAAAATGACTTGCATCATCTGAACACTGACGGTGCAAATTTTATTGTTGCTTTAACTCATGGTGTTGTGGTGACATCTTCATCGCCACTGATGTCACGCAAAAATCTCATCGCGCTAGCAGAGTTTACCGCGCGACTAGCATATATATAACGCCCCGAAATCAATCGTCAGGCAGTTGCCCACCAGACACAATACCCGTCTTGTCGGAGGCTCCTCTCTTTTCTATAGAGGATGAGTGAACTTTACACCCTATTTCTCACACCCCTATAGTGTAAACAGGCAATCAAATCGCACTGTGTTAATCAGGTTGTAGAAAGAGACTTCACACAAGTATGTCGTGGCAGAGATGATGTTCTAGAAAGCCATTAAAAAAAAATTGCCGTGATTACGATCGGAAGCTTTATTTCCTAATAATCATATGAATTGTAACAAAGTGACGTTATTACAAAAATACTGGGACGTACGACAATCTTAAACATAAATACGCCAGTAAATAGTCCTTTGTAGACGGCACGGTTTCTTTACGGTACGGCGAATAAACCGCGCCGTCAAGATAACGTGACCGTCAACAAGCCTCCCTAGTGATCCATAACACTGACGACCGTGCCTACACACGGCAAATAAACCGCGCCGTAAAAAAAACGTGACCGTCAACAAACTTCCATAGAGATCCATTCAACACTGTCTAAACACGGCGAATAAACCGCAGTTTTTCACGGTAAGAAAACGTGTGCGTACAAAGGGCCTTAAAATGCGGGTTCCCCAGTAGATAAATAAGAAAACTCACGCGCTTCAAGTCACAGTAATCTACTCCATCCATCACCTTTACGCATAAACTCCTTCACATATTAAATCCAGCTATAAAGATTCTAAACGGGCTTTTAAGCTAACGCTTACGTTTGTAAGTCACTGCAATGAATTCCCTTATACACACAATTCCTGGGAACTTGTACGCCGTGTACACGATTTGTCTTTCCAGAACTGTCAGGCGATGCTCGTGTCATGTAAATGCATGTTAGTAAAGTAGGAGACGTATTCAAAGAGTTTGCAATGCGATATAGCAAAGGAATCGGTGGCAGAGGGGGATCGTAAATGTTGGGGCCGTGCCAACTTCGCTGTGGATGTCAAATGATTTGGAAACGATGGGAAAATATTGCGTATATACGGGGTTATTTCTTGTAGGTACTGCTGGGTTTTGCTTTAGACAGCATGGGACTACAGTAGAATTTATTTTGACTACTGTTTAATGATGTTCTGTAGTTTTGTGTTTCAATTAATTCTGTCTAACATTAACATTGCCATGGCTGAAGATCTGCCTGATTCACAAAAGTACTTTTAACAAAACTTAATCATAAACCACTTCATCTTATTTAAAACGATCCGCAACTTATTCTTTAATCTTGGGAGCTTTAAAAACTTGTTTATATCGCATCAAAGTCGCATTACCCTCGCCCGCACTGTACACCGGCTCAAAACTTCATTTCGCAAAACAGATTTATTATATCTAATGTAAAAACTCCGCGAGAAAATATGCGAATCTTGGGGTACCAAGTGCCGACTCAAGAAAAATGTGGAATATCAGGCGAAACGGTTTTAGCAGCCATATTTCTTGTCGTCGGAGAAACTTCCCAGCAATTATTTTTACCTGTTGAGCTGTTGAAATAATGTATTTTATGGTGTGGAATTTGGTTAATATACTGGCTCAGTTTAGCGGAAGAGAAACGTGTTGAGTCGCTGTTAAAATCTCTGAAATGTTCGCGGTTAAATAATTTTGTAATCTGCCTGTTCTGTTGTGCTCGAGTCGAGGTATTCTTTTAGAGTATTAACAATGGGCTCTTTTGTTTATGAGTTGGAATTATTTTTTACTCGTTGACTTTATGAATAATGGTTTGTCGTAAAAGTTGCTCGTTGCCGGAGAGTCAAGCTTTAACAATATATAACTCGTAGTTTGATGTTGGAAGTATGTTTTTCGTTTATCATCTTGTTTCTTCTCTTGAACAAGCTTGGCATTTTCCTAAGCCCTCTTAATTTGAGTGGGCACAGACATTGAACATGAAATGTCTGTGACATTTAACTATTTGAAACTCCAAAACAGTGAATAACATTGTTTCAAGCTGAAGAACCTAGATCTTAATTCACAAACGTAAAATAATAAGTGGATGAGAAACCACTTCAAAGAAATTCGCTCATATCGTAACGTGGTAACATAGTGCTCTTCAAATTCATTTGATTTCCACAAACTAAGCTTTTAGTACTCCTTGAAAGATTTCGCTTTGAGACTGAAGCAAGAAAGTAGTGGTTTTAAGTACAAAAGAGGTTGTGCTACGTAATTGTTTTAGCGGTGATATCACTTTTAATTATTAGCTTAATAGAAGGTAACCTTGGATCTTGAAACTTCGAACAATTTTGTATTTGCTCATAATATTCCAGTTTCATTTGAAACAGAAAGATAATTATTATCATTGTGGTACAATAGGTATTGTTTTTGTATCATCTGTTCCGTTTTTAGGGCATTTAGTTTTTTGGTAAATTATTAAAGGTCAGGTTTCCTACGATTGTAGTTTTCTCTGTTACAAAAGTTACATTGGTGCGATCGCTTAACGATCCATTCTTTTTTCGTGTGGTTAGTGACTAGCCTGGCTTCAAAGTTTTTATGCCGCTTATGGCCCTCTGACTTGGCTTCACATGCCGTCGAGAAATATCTCTCAGGCATGCCGGTTTCCTCACGATGTTTTCCTTCATCGTTTTTTAAGCAAGTGATGATTATACAATACTCATAAGAATCCGAAAAGTTAGAGGTGCATGTCTTGGGTTCGAATTTGAGACCTATGACTTGGCAGTCCGACGATCACACCACCTGGCTGTCACTGCTGGTAACGATTCGTTATTTGACATATGTAGTTACCAATAACTAAACGTTACGTCAATTTACGTCAGTGTTCTGCATACCCACAGTAATAAACCGTTCAGTTTGAGTTAAACCCATTATAATGTCAATTTACCAGCACATCTGTTATGACTAACGTAGAGAGGGTCATTTCTCCCAGTTGACTGTTAATCGGATGATGGCTACCATCAACATGAGTAAAGGTCACAAATGACGTATCAACTCATAAAATAAAATTACTCCCGTATTCCCCGAAGGTAGGCAGAGAAGTACAGCTTGACCTTGCTCTGTCAAGCTAAAAACTTGGGACTTTTCAAAATAAGAAGCGATTTCCATAATATAAATACACGTAGTAAACATGAAATTGTGATACTCAAATTTAGATTAACTAAAACTAGAAAGTCATTTGTAATAAACAGTATTCGATTTTATAACAAGTTGCCAAATTCGGTTACAGAACTTAGCGATGGAAAGTTCAAAACCCACATCAAACGTGTCCTTATCAAAAAAACATAATATTATTATAAGATTAAAGACTACGTTGAAGACAAGGAAGTTTGGCAATAATTCCTTCTGCACATGTGGCTTCCCTGGTACCTCATTAACGGCATAACTATGTAAATGTCTATGAACTGCTCCCAAATTAAGATTATTATGTTATTTTACCTTTTTTTTTTACATACTGCCTTGACATAATCTCTTCGTTATTTGACATTATATACCTAAAATATTATATTTTTTATAATAAATTAGATTCGTTACAGCTGTAGTGGCAATCATGTCATTTGGTCTAAATAGCTTTTTATTTTTATTATTTGATTTTGATTTATATATAATTTTTTTTCTTTTAGATTTTGTTAATGTGAGAACGTTGTAGGCTTAACAGACTGTAGATCTGTCGACCATTTTCTATCTTGCTAAGTACCTGGTACTTGTTGATAGGCCTACACTGTCCTCTCATACCTATTAACACTGTAATTTGAAAACATTGTAAATACCATTTACTTTTAAAAGAGTAACCGTGGAGTTTCTTGCCGGCTCTTCTCCATAGGAAACGACCAATTGGAACCGTGCACCTAGCTTCTGACGTTTCATAAGTGCCCTTGTAGGTTTATGTGAAATAAAATATTTTGAATTTGAACCCAGTGGAAGTTGATCGTTTTTTGCTAAGTTTATAGTGCTAGTGTTTATAGTGTACTTCTCTGCCTACCTTCGGGAAATACAGGAGTGATTTTATTTTATGAGTTGATACGTCATTTGCCATCTATACTCATGTTGATGGTAGCCATTATTCGATTATCAGTCAACTGGGAGAAATTACCCTCTCTACGTTAGTCATAACAGATGTGTTGGTAAATTACAGTTGATCGGTAAACGCACATTTCACCACAATTCTGCCATTATCCTCGTCTTCATCATCCACAGCCCGACTTCGCCCACTGCTGGGCATAGGCCTCTCTTGTGCTTTTGTACAAATCCAAATTCCGAGCTGTCACTGAAAACTTTCTAATGGAAAATCCACATCTTTTCCCGACTCGGAAGTCGAACCTAAGACCCCACGCTCAGCAGTACCATGTTCATCCGAACACTACAACAACGAAGCAGCCAACTCATAAATCTCACATATTTTGCCCGTAAAAGGAAGGGGAGATATAATTCACAGGCGTGAAAATGCGCCATTTTTTCATAACAATACATATTCCGCAAATCTGTTTTCATAAGAGGAGCAGTCAGATGTTTTGCACTGTAAGCCGATGACTGAATAAAGTCACATATGTAATGTTTTAAATACCCCTAAAATAGTGGCAAAAAATATCTTATTTGGCACCAATCACCATGACTTGGGAACGGGTTAATTCCACATCACACTGACCATTACATTGACTTTTGTGCCATGCAGGAATCGAACCAATGTTGAACAAATCCGCAGCCTTCAATCACATATTCTATATATACATTCATTATCACATATTCGGGATTCCTGAATCTTTACACGAATTTTAAAATGATCCGTGAATATTTCGGCAACTATAACTTACTGATGTCCTGATGATGATGATGAAACTGGTTTTACCAATTCGATGACAATATGTACCCAATCTACACTGGGCCCGTGTGTTCGATAACAACCCATTCCTCTACTGAAAGGAGTTATGTGACCCAGCAGCGGGAAGATAACAGGCTGATTATGCTTATGCTATCACTTAGAAAATCCACTTACACAATTATTTTCCTTCCCACAATTATACCAATAAAAGCTTAATTAAAAGCGAGTCCCTAAAAACTGTCCTGTTCCCTTAATTATAATACCAACAAAACCATGAGAACACAATTAGGGCATTTCAATTAAATAGTTTAATCTAAATGCTCGTGTGTCCATCTAACAAAGGGAAAGATAACAGTTTGTAATGTATTATAGAATATTGTTTGGAGGCGTTGAAGCGGGATTGTTTTGTGTGGCCCGACGGCTGGGGCGATTTAGAAGAGGATAGTTTTAAAGGAGGAATGGGGAATCGTTTTAAGGGTGGAGGTAATCGTTTTATATGGGGGAAATAGGTTTATTAAAGGCAGCAGGTAATAAATTGTATACCTACAGCAGTAACGTATATTATTATACATATCTTATAAGAGACCAAAATCTATTTTTGTTGTATAATAAAAATTAAAGCGATACGTTATTATTTTCCTAATAATTATTTACATTACTTATGTAAGTACTGAGTCAGTGATCGAATCGAGGGAGTTAACTTCACTAACTAACTCAACATTTTGTGAGTAACACCTCTCTATTTCTCCACTTCATAATTTATCAAAGAACGAAATATTAAAATACGATATTGTCTGGTCTCGTCATCGTCGCTACCACGCAACGCCAACCCTTTAAAATAAGGAGGCCCAGATAACTAGGAATTTAATTAATTCAAAAGGGAAACGTGAGTTAATATTGTTTATATTACCATAGCAAATGGACATTAAAATCTGTTTTGTTTTGGACACTTTCTATTCATAAAGTTAACAAATACCGAGAACAATAGCTTTAATAATAGATATTTTATTTCAAACGTTATTAATTTTAATAAAGGATCGAAGTTAATGATTTTCAAAGGGTAAACTTTCAAGGTTTGACAAAAAATTCATCATGATTTTCGAGAGGACAACAAAGCTAAACAAAAGGTATTTGGTGATTAATTATTCAAGTTAGACCAGACAGTCTCAGGCCAGTCCATTATTTATTAGCGCAGCTCGATGCTAATTGTTTGGTTTATTCAGACTGAAATGGCAGAAAAGTAATCTGCTTTTTGCTTGACGTAACTTGTAGGGTATCTAAAATATATTTTAAAATTAATGGTCCTTGTAGTTAGTCAAATAAACGGTAGGTATTTCTTAGCTAATCATGCGTAAGTATTATGTTGGTAGGATAGATAATTTAACAACTAAAATAATCTTATTCCTTCTAAATGTATTTTCAAGCTCTTTCCAGCCCTTAGAGGATCACACTCTATGTGAAATGCTACGAGCCCAAACAATAAAATAAATTAAACCTTCGCACTCACTATCCCCTTCTTAGAACACAAGAAAAACTGGCTCAATACAGAAATATGTTATTTTTTCATACAAAATAAACCCCGGGCTATTCTAACAGTTAATTTTAGGAGCAGCTGTTTACCATTCCTTTGCGTCAACCCTAAAAAAACAATCAGCCATTCAATTCTCTCTCTATGAAGGGAAATCCGAGCAATTTTCACATGCTTTATTCCCGTGTCTTCAACAACGGTTTGTACATTTTTTTCCTTAGAAAAGAGCCATTTCTCCTCGTCGTCTATGCGGGGCGTGTTCATAAATCCAACCCTTTATCACTGCCTCTTATTTCGCAGTCTCGCAGCGATAATAACCCTATGGCTCGTTTTGTTTCGTTTTTATCCCGGTTTTCCTCCGAGCATTCAGTCTAAAACGACACTCGTTTCTTTTTATAACACAATACGCGTCCGAATGAGGAATTGATCGACGAAATGAGAACATTGATCATGTTCATTGTGTATCAAGCATTTAACGCGACTCGTTGTCAAATTGTATGGCGTCTGTTAGCGGTAATTCGACCAATTTAGGTACAGGGAAATTCACCTAGAACCACAATGCATATTTGATATGGTTTAAATGTTATGCCAATTTGTGGGTTTTGGATGGTTAATTGTACTGTTAATGAATACTAATACTTTGTAATAAAGTTATTGGTTGGCTAAATATGTAAACATTATTTATGGTTTCGTTTTTCGGTTGTGTCAATTTAATATGCTGTTTGAATGCAAACAGTAATTAATTTTGTTTCATGTTCAAAATGTGTAATTAATCATCCATTTTTTTTTTTTGTTGATTGAAGTACTTTATCCGAAATTGACGTTTACGATGCTTGGAACTATAAACAACGTTCGCTGTATATTACGTATAACAAGCACAATGAAATAAATTAACTGCGTTTGAGAGTAAATAAAAGAAAAAGAAAGAAAAAAGTGTCGTGAAGGTTAATGATACACTTTTTCAAATTAAAATTAAAAATATTTTATTTCACATAAACCTACATGGGCACTTATGAAACGTCAGAAGCTAGGTGCACGGTTCCAATTAGTTGTTTCCTATGGAGAAGAGCCGGCAAGAAACTCCACGGTTATTCTTTTAAAAATAATTGGCTTTTACAATATTTTCAAATAACAGTGTTATTAGGTATGGGAGGACAGTGTGGGTCTTTCAACAAGTACCAGGTACTTAACAGAATAATGATAGTCAACAAATCTACAGCCCACTAGGCCACAACATTGAAAAGAATCTATATAAAGATAAATAAATTCATAAAAATAAAAACGTATTTTAAACGAAATGACGTGATTGCTATTACAGCTGTATCAAATCTTATTAATTATCATGTCCACAAAAGCCACTAATAAAGAGTTGAAATTAAATTGTAGCTATATAATGTTAAATAATAGGGTGATTATGTCAAAAATGTAAACATGGTAATTTGGGAGCAGTTAATAGACTCATACATAATTTGCCGGTAATGAGGTACCAGGGAAGCCACACGTGCAGAAGGAATTATTGCCAAACTTCCTTGTCTTCAACGTTTCGGTCTAGCTAGATAATGTTACACTTTTTCCGGTCTAGCTCTCATTCGCCAAGTGAGTGGGTAGAGTATAACGTGCAATAAGGAACTTAGTTCCAATAAAGAAAACTAACCCTAAAGTAACTTTCAACGAAAAGTGACAATAAATTAAAGGCTAAGCGAAACAAAATTGCTTAATAAAGTTCGACCCGCATACCAACTTAGCCCCATAGATCACCATTTGTTAGAACTACAGGAGACCTAGAAAAATACGAAGAACAAGAATTAATTGCCTCGAATCTGAACTGAATCTCGGTCAGTATTAGATTAAGGAGGTTGTTAACTTGTTACTGAGACAAACGACGTTGATTTGTAAGAATAATTAAATGTTTGTTTTTCGATCTCCTTTTTTGCGAAGGTTTCTTTTGGGTCTAAAAATTAGGGACGGTTTTGTTTAAAGAATCGATGAGATTTAGATGAGAAACTATTAGGCCCGTATTTGTGAACGGCTCGTCTTATTTGTCTTGAAAACTTAATGTTAGCGCTGTCAGTGCGAGTACCTATGTTATCAGTTGGATTTCATACATACAATAAGATTATCAATCTGACATAAATTATTATCTAAAGAGGAACTTTCAAATCTCAAATCAAGTAGGTACGTTTGAAAATGTTTACTGATACAAAAGTCTTTATAAAATAAAAATAATAAAAACTTTACTGTTCAAGAAAGCAGTACAAATTCTAATAGCAGAAGCCTCCACACTAGGATTCCCTGTGTCGTGGAGACTGGACTCCTTCGTCTTACAACTATATAACATACACAAGCACACATATTATATACAACTTCATATCTAAGCAGTTTGAAAACAAAATCCCGTGAACACTATGACCACATCTGTTACCGAAGAGCGCTGCAAGCAGAAATAGTCCTTATGTTGTACAGATATGAACTTCTTCGATAGTATAGGTGGGCACTTAAGTAACATCGGTCGGTCAGATTTGTGAAACGACAATAATCGAATGTTATTCCAATACAATAAATTCAACGAATCATTGTAATAAACTTAAATGCATTAAATTTAAACGTGTGGTGTTGTATTATGTGTGTGCTGTAAGTGTGTGATTAATGAGTGAGTTATGTTCAGTGTGATGATTCTGCAGTGTATCCAATGCAATTTTTACCATAATTAGCTGATTTTCAACCAAACCTTTACCGTAATTGGCTTATTAGAAGCTAATATAATAATTTCAGCTATATGAGCAACATCGTCACTATGATTCAATTGGTAGATTTCCACTCCCTTTTGGTTATAACATTTCAAAAAGAAATATAGTATCTTTCAGTTTCTACTATGACAGCAAAATGGCTTTATTTGACGAAAAAACCTCCTCGTGTAGCTTGAAGTGCAGGCTATTGTTTTTTGTTAGAATTCTGAAATTGGTTCGCCATATTCCTGGTTTTTAGGAGTAAAAAGCAGATTATGTAGGTAAACGAACAACAATATGCACCGTTAATACCTTCCTGCTTTATGCAAGTCAGATGGCACTCATTTCACGTCATACCATAAGCCCTTTTGTATTATAAATGAGAGCTTTTCGAGCAGTGGAAGGATCCCGAATAAAATAGGGGAAAAATATGGCCGAACATTATTTTTTGCCCTCTCAGTGCCACCATTTTCCCTAAATTCAGGCCACATCAGTTACAAACCATTAGTATTATCGATCGAATAGTTGCAATCAACCAAAAATAACCACAGAATACATTAGGTATTAAGTTAAGTTAACTTTATCAATGAGTTATACAGAGAAACTCCGCACACGTGATCAGTATCGATATCCAAATAAGATAAAGTAAGAAGAAATTAATTTGGTGTTTTTTTTGTAGGGTCATCGACTTAAACAGACGATCACAGACTATACAGTATCGATATCTAAACACGATAAAATAAAAGAAAACAGATTTTCTCAACTCATACTGCTAGTAACAAAATTACCAGCAGACGTTAACCCCAAAAAAAAAACATTAATCTTTTATTTTTTTATTTTATCATGTTTAGTTGTCGATACATAATATCACGTCTGCGGAGTTTCACTAGCTAATTTCATTTGACCAAAGTCAAAGTCTTAAATTGATTACAATTAGGCACATTAAAGGCACTTTTGAACGTCAAAGACACACCAAAATCCACTGATATTTTTTTCCAAATGCATGCAGCAAACCATAGCACTAGGCACTTTAGTAAATAAACAGTTAGGTATTAATTCCCGAGAGCCTAGACAAAGTGACATTCTATCAGCGTTAAGAATGAAGGAAAAGTAAAAAATGTATTGGATTGATATAAGCTACCGCAAAGCTTAAATCAATGTTGTTGAAAGTTGATGTAGAAATACGAAATGCTTTGAAAGCGTTGCCACTTGTCTAGACCCTCAGATGTATTTATTTATTTATTTATTTAATACTTCAAGCACACAAATGTACAGAGGCGGTGTATCAACGTAAATGACACGCAATTAAGGAGTATGTAAGTTTCTGCCTACCTGCATCGGGAAGAACGCCTGAGTTTTTAAATAAACAGTTGGGTATTAATTCCGTTACCTGGACTTTTCAACACGAAATTCACCTCATTTATGTTTGTCCAACAGTTGGCGAGGTCCAATCAAAGCCAGGTGGTGCTAACCAGGGTCAGCTTCGGTCTGTCCGGTAACTTCAGCTGCGAGGTGACAGCAGACGCGCCTTCATTCGCCACTTCTATCGTGTCCAATACTATGGAGGTTGTTGGTAAGTAAAACGTTAAACAATTATTGTTTAAAAAAAATTGGATGGAACCAAAGCTCTGTCCACACTGAGGCGAATTCCGGTCGGAACGCCTGACGCAGTTTTTTAAATGCAAAATGTATGGCAAGCTAGTTGGACTGCAATGATAGAAAGTTTTATGAATCTTTTATGATTCAAAGATTCAACAGTCATTTATTCAAACTAGGCTGAGAATCAGCACTTTTCGAATGTCAAAATTACATAAGACAGTCCCCCAAAACGCCCACCCTTCACCACTTTCTAGTGCTTTAGCTGGGAAGAAGTGGCGCAACAAACTCCCCAGCAGCACAGCTGTCTGTTCAGTTAGAAAAAAATGACTCTATATGACTCTATATAAATGACTCTGTATGGAAAATAATATTTACATTACGCAACACAAAACATAATTTAAATTATAAAATTAACTTATAAATTAATTAAAATATTAAATTATAAATCACACGCCAATATACCACCCAAAAACATCGAGAACTATACTCAAGCAGAAATAAAAATAACTTAACGAAAACAATATCTAAATAAAAGCCTCCAGGGATAAAGGGCATGCCCACTTACATATAGCTGTAACTAGGACCATCGAGGTAAATGAAATGCAATACAACTCATAAAAAAAACATTGTAATGAGTAGATTATGTCAACAGTAAATTAAAATAAAATAAATTAACTTATAAAGTAAAATTATAAACAATTATATAAACTCATATAACCTGTCAGTAAGTAAGCTAATTCTGGAGAAAGAACATTTAACATTGTCTTGAGTTAATCACAGCGACCAACTATTCTTATCATTTAAGTAGTCGTTGATAGAATAGTATGCCTTTGAACAGAGGTTGGATTTTACTTTAGTTTTGAACGCATTAAAAGGCAAATCTAGCAAAGAAGAAGGTAGCTTGTTATAAAAGGTTATAACAAGCCCAACAAATGAGTTATGAACCTTATGAAGCCGGTGAAAGGGAGTACGTAATTTGTCCTTATTTCTAGTGTTGGCATTGTGAATATCACTGTTTTTAGTATATAAGTGTATATTATGCCTAGTATATAATATGTTGGTGAAAATGAATTGTGATGCCACTGTGAGTATACCGATGTCTTTGAAAAAATCTCTCACAGAAACTCTGGCACCTAGCTGGTAAATTGCTCGAACAGCTCGTTTTTGAAGGACAAATATATTTTGAATATCAGCAGCTTTGTCTCACAACCAGAATACCGTAGGACATAACGCTATGAAAATAACTAAAATAGACTAACCGAGCTGTATCAACGTCAGTGTATTATCTTACTTTCCTGACGGCGTAGGCGGCCGATCTGAGCCTTCCCGCTAGGCTCGATATATGTTGGCCCCACTGAAGTTTGGCATCTACTGTTATGCCCAGAAAAACTGCCGAGTTTACAGTTTCAAGCAACTCTTTATCTAAGACGATGTTGGGTCCTAGATTTCTAACATTTGTAAGGACGAACTTTACACATTTCATTTTTTATTTTCTGTACAGCCCTCCCGCCATCGTTGCCAACTATACAAACCAGTCAACACTACTACATCCCGGGCGACGTGTTGCGAGCCAACTGTTCCTCAGGACCCAGTCGCCCACCGTCCGACCTAGCATTCTTCATCAACGATATGCCTGTAAGTATACCTGCTTTGCGGTCTTCAATTTTTTTTTAGAAAGAAAGCATTGATTGTGAAAGTCAAATTGGGTTTGAATTTATGTTTCAATCGATAATTTTTTCAACCATACATTGGTCAGTGCTCATTGTAAAAATTGGGTTCATACTATGAACTGTGAGGGTCAGCACAGACAGAGCAACAAACTGCCCGAGCAGGTTATCATTGATAATTTAATAATGAACTCAATCAAAACTGATGTAGAGTACAGAGGATTCCTTGTTCTTTAGGAGTTATCATCAGACTTTAATTACGAACACTTATTAGAAGCACGGTCCTTAAAAGGGTTCACCCTTGTTTGGTCGAACAACGTTTGATACAATATTACTAAATCGAACAACGTTTAAGAAAATCATCACTTAGTATAATATCGTTTGACAGAATTTTCAGTTCGTCGAATATTTATTTGCTATAACAACATTTGTGCTAATGATCAAAAGGTATAATGTTCATTTGATGTAATATTCAGATGGTATAACATGTATTTTATCGAAAAATATCGATAGTCATTATACCTACATTTAAAATGTCAACATTTAATACACCCAAATTCATTATATATTTACGTTAAAAATACCTACTCGATAAAATATCTAACAAATTTTGATTATGTGGTTATTATGTGTGGAAAAAATGTAGGTAGATTTGAAATTGACACATTCTGCCAACAAATTGCTATTAGTCATTAGTCTGTCCTCCACTGCAAACATTTAACGTATGGTTTAGCGAATATTATCATGTCGGAACACGGTTTAGAAAATGATGAAATAAAATCTGCGAGCAACTTGGACGTAGCGTTCGACGGCCGCTACCGCGGCCCGCTCGCTGCGCTCGCTCGGCTCACGCGCAGTTGGTCACAGTTTTAACCTAACCTAACCTATTTTACCCAGTTCAAAATGATGAATCATACAATCTACCTGCGACTAGATAATTAGAAAATGGTGAAAACATTTCTGCGGGAGATTTTAGGTATGATTCGTCATTTTGAACTGGGTGAAATAGGTTAGGTTAGGTTAGAACTGTGACCAACTGCGCGTGAGCCGAGCGAGCGCAGCGAGCGGGCCGCGGCAGCGGCCGGCGAACGCTACGTCCAAGTTGCTCACAGATTTTATTTCATCATTTTCTAAACCGTGTTCCGAAATTTCTAAACCGTGTTCGGTGAAATGAAATTAGTTCAAATGAAATTAGTTCAAATAAATAATTATGCTAAATAAAAATTTACCAATGAATTATTCGGTGAAATGAATAATTCTACGAAATGACTTTATTGCAACTAAAATTCGCCGAAGTGATTTTCGACGAAACATTGTTCGACCAAACAAGGGTGAACCCCTTAAAAGACCATGTCTCTTAAAACCAATACGTCCAAACGATAGAATTTCCACATTAACTTCTTACTAGTATTCTACCTAAGTATAATGACAATCCATTTTAATCTAGGAATCGAACCGTTTGATAGCCAGGATTTATTTGCCAGAAATAACCCTTTTCAATCCTAAATTTGCATAGGATTGCGTTTGAACCTGGCAATATAGGCAAAAGGATAAGTAAATATTGTCTGCGAATCGGGTACGTGGGTGAGAAAATAATAAAAGAATGTTGGTATGACCCTGAACTGCTGGGAATAGATGAGGACGTGGGTGCTAAGTGATATAAATTGAAGCAAAGCGAGTTTTCCTTTTACAAAAAATGTTCTGTCGGCCAGTGAAAAGTTTGTATGGTGCCAAGATAAATTGCTTAGGTATAAGAAATCGATTTCGCAGAGGCATTCAAAGAAAAGTGTCTATTATAGAACAGTCTTTTTAATACTGAACGTAGCTTTGATAATTACGAGTCAGCTTCTGCTTTTGCTTTATTACTAAGTAAAGTGGTGCGAGTTCAATTATTTCAAGATAATTAATTATTCCTGCAAGCCATACTTTTAGACGGATGTATTCATAGCTTACGTATTAAAAGCTTACAATATCATTTAAAATTGTTTAATTTTCAGATACAAAAATCTATCTGTATTCTAATACAATCAGGGAAATTAATTGTTAAGCAAATGAAATACAACATGCACATAACATCACGCCTGTAACCCTCGATAGGTTAAGCAGACGTGTACCTTTGGTACACCCACATTTCGCCAGTTATTAAAATAACTGGCGAAATGTGTTAAGTCCCATGTAATAGGGGGCGAGCAAATGAAATACTACTTCAATTAGCCGTGTTATAGCAATTTCATGCAACTGTCAAAACTGTCGGTTGTGATTTGAATATACGGCCAATTTAACATTACTTACAGTTTATCATTCTAACGTAGTCTTCTTTTCGATGACCAAGAGCTGTTTCACGATTTTTTAAGTCTTTATTTCTAGTGAGTTTGTCGTCGTTATAACCAGAAATATATAAAGGTACTTATTTCCATGCTCTTGACTCATTAATTTATTGTTGCCAAGCAACAACAAAGGTTTTGATCCAAAGTCTTTGATATTCTTGATAATTAATAAGCGGAGAGATTCTCCCATCTTTCTTATCCAAGGTAAAACGTTGGTCCGGCGGTGTAAGATTATGATTATTACATTCTGGAAACATGAAAGGTTGGAATCTTGTAACAGTAATACAGATAATATATCGCCGAATTGCTTATTGTAAATTGAATCCAGTTATTCCTACATTATGCTCCATTTAATAGATTTAGGCATCGAATCCGGAAATTTGCGCCTGAAGCCAAGACTGAACGGCGATGGTACTGCAAATGCTTTATCCTAAACATTCCAAGCAATATCCAGTCTCGTATTTATGGCTTCGCAGAAACGCAATTTATTGCGATAAACAACTCCTCAGCCAAGTATAATATCTGCATGTTTTATGAAGGATGTTTTGCGGTTACAGTTAGGATCGTCTTAACATTGGTTGTGCATATATGGACACTAAAGCTAAAGAGGAAATAGTAAGATTCTAAGAAGAATGGAAACGATTTTTTCTATTTATAAGTACAAAACAAATTTGCTTTTCGGGTCTCTGTGGGTGAACTTGGTTCTTTTAAACTACACACTGGATTTTGATATGGTTTTGCACCATGATTTTTAACGTTGATTCCTAAAGATTGATTTTGTATAAAACATTGATATTTAAATAAGATACAGAACAGAAGTTTCGATGTTTTAACAACATGTTCACGCCGGTAGCACACCTCCGCCGCGAAACCATAGCAGCGACACCGCAGTAGTTCAATTGAACTGACTCTCGTCATGTTCCGCTACTCAAATCGGCGAGTAGCGAAACATGAAGCGAGTCAGTTCAATAGAACTACTGCGGTTTCGCTACTATGGTTTCGCGGTGAAGGTGTACTATCGGCGTCACATAAGTAGATAGATTACATCCGTGCAAAGTAGGGATGGGTCGCTAGTTTTAGATATTCTTGACTTTTTTTACCGTGTTTGAATTTCTTATTACTACAGGGTTATAGAATACAAGGTTCATGTAGTAAAACGAATTCTGTGTGAATCTATGTACCTAGGTACTTTAGAGAAACTTGTTACTACATAGTACTGACAATCTGGCAGCCCATCTTCTAGCTCACAAATCCGTTTACAAAATCCGCTCCTACTTCCACATCTCGGCGTCCTCCAAGAGTTTTAACTTAAAATAACTTCGCGAAAGCTACAGTTGTTCTCAAATTCTATAGTAGCAAGTTTTAATGCCTTCACAGTTTCACATTTCGTGGAACCTACCGCGAATGCTTTTGAGATTTCAGTATCTGGGACGCAGTCTGATGCTATTGTTCCGTCGATGCTGAACAAACTATTTTAGTAACGATATTATGATTTTAGTGGGAGATTTTAAATGGTGCGATGGATCTTAGTTCGAGTTTCCTTTTATCATTTTGGTTTTGTGATTTCCGGTTTCCCTGCAAAGAAAATAATAATGGTCCAAGAAAATATCATGCTATTGGAAATAAATGCTGTGCAGATACAGTTTTTGCTCGTACAACCGATATCATAATATCATGGATAGCAAATATTCTCAAGAAAACTTTGTTTATGCACTATTTGCCGAAAAACCTAAAATTAAAACCACAGCATAAAAACATTTACAAAGAGCCAACCAAAATACAATTTAAGCTGTAACTTAATTATCATAGAATTAAATATTAAAACAGCTCACCACTGCTCATTATGGCGCTGTATAAGTTTAACAAAATATTTACTAAGTACCGGTTGTATGAATTTGCACATCTATGGAAACATAGGGCGTGCCCTATCTGTTAACTGATCGGGCGCGCAATTTTATTCTGATTTCTGTTCAGGGAAGCTTTTATATCTACTAGTTTACAGAATGTACAATTATAAATTATTAATTATAATAATTATTTTAAGATATTGGAAAATATCCCAAGGGAACGTACCACCGGGATTAAAAGGAAGCGAAGCGATGATGTCAAGGCATATTTTAACCTAAATTAAATGCCCAATTTAAATAAAATATTTCTTTGAATAAGGATTAATATAATACCAGTCCAAAATAGCTTTGGAAATAACAATGAATTTTTTATCAAAATCTGAAAGAATTTAATAATAATTTCGGAAGAATAAAATGGTTACTGTGGGTCATCCACAATAGCATATGTCTATCTTCTAAATAGACATATGCTATTGTGGACTTTTTTGTTGAACTTTTTAAGATGTACAATCCTATAGAACATTAATTTTAAGCATATCTTACGATTTACGCGGCGCACGCTTATCAAGCTCCCAGTCAGCATAACTTTTTCCGACATCTTCAATAATAATCATCATATTTCAGTCAATTTACACAAAACCATAATGAATTATACACTTAAACCTGCCTCATGAATCACTCCAACCATTGGTGAAAACTGTTTGAAAATCCGTTCAGTAGTTTTGTGAGTTTATCGCGTTCAGACAGCAGACAGACGCAGTGGGCGGACTTTGTTTTATAATATGTAAGGATTCAGTGTCTAGTGTACGTCTTGCAATTGCTTATATTTTCAGAAAGTTAATCTACGGTTAGTAAATAGATTAATTTCCGTTTTTTGATTCAAAATAAGTTCAACTGTTTTTTTCTGTGTGCACTGGATGGTGCATTTATATTATATAAATCAACCCTGTAGAGTAAAAATGTAATAAAAAGTCACGCTACATCAAAAAGTCTAATTTTTTAAACCCTCCTCTTGATAATACAAACATCAAATCAAAACTTTTAGTCGTTAATAAAAGTGCTCTTATCACGGGCCAGGACAAAACAAACTCTCGTGTGTACAATCCTTTAACAGTCGCTTGAATCCGTTGCGGCGCGAACACAACAACTGTTGACTCATTGTTTGTTGTGTTGATATTTGCAATTTTCCTACGTTAAGCAGCTTCGTCTGGCACGAGGACTCTTCAGCTTTAATCACATCTGCATTGGCCGCTATTATTCAAATTTTAACTTTATATGAATATGTATAAAGTGGGAATTTGTTTGTTCGACTCGTGTACTTACGCTTTGATAAGCTGATTTGTTAAATTTGTGAAAGTTGCGCTGTGAAATTTTCGAATTGTATCATTTTCGTAATGTTACTCATGTATGGAGTTGACGTAGTCGCGATAAAGTCACAAAGCTTATCGACGTTGTAACGAAGCGGGAGGACTGGCGCATGAGAAACTTCGCTGAATTATTTGGTATATTCAAAAGTATCTTCTCGAATCGATACTGATTGAAGTACCTCGTGTTGCTGCTGAGATTTTTATGAAGAAAGATTGTAAACATTTTTTCTTGGAATTTGAATCAAATCAAAATATTTTATTTATTGTACATGGGCAATTAGAAAACGTCAGAAGCTAGATGAACGGTTTCAGTTGGTCGTTTCCTATGGAGAAGAGCCTGCAAGATACTCCACAGTTACTCTTTTAAAAATAAATGGCTTTTACAATGTTTTTAAATTACAGTGTTAATGGGTATGAGAGGACAGTGCAGGTCTGTCAACAAATCCCAGGTACTTAACTAGGTAGAAAATGGTCTACAAATCTACAGTCTGTTAAGACTACAATGTTCTCACATTCACAAAATATAAAATAATCTATGAAGGACAAATCAAATAACAAAAAAAACCTATTTAAACCAAATGACATGGTTACAATTCCTGTATACCTCTCATAGAAATAACTATCATATTCACCCTAGTTTTCTCTCCACCAGGTGACTCCAGGTACCCACCAGGTCCACCCAGCGCCCGAGGGTCTGTTCCGTTCGGAGCTTTACGTCCAAATCCAGCTGTGGCCAGCCCACTACGAGCGAGGAGCCCCCATACTGCGCTGCCAGGCCAAGATCGGAGACCTCTACAGAGATGATGCAGCAGTAGCACTGTATTCAGGGAATAGTGACCCTAAAATTGAGAGAGGTGAGTTGGAATTTGAATAACTTGAAACTATTGGAAAGCTGTAAGATTAAGGTGAGACATTTAAATCGAATAAACGTTGAGCTTGAGCTGTATAAAGTGAGACCTGAATCAGACAAATTTAAGTCAAAGGAAAAAGAACAGTGTCGGTTTAAGATCCTTTAAGTACAAGTAAAAAAATTGAAACTACTGTGTTGTTGATAATATTGAAGACACTTAACAATTAATAGAACTTAGGTAATAGGATGGTAAAAAGAAAAAGATTCATAAGTACTATAAAATAATTAACAAAAACGTACATTCGCTCGCAGCAGAATCATATGCAACTCAAATATCTAATTGCAAACTTAACTAAAAAAAATATTTTTGACACATTGGACAAAGCACAAATATAATGTAGGTATGTAATTCAACTCCAAAATTAAAACTTTACCCAAACCAATTACAGCAATAGCTTGAATTTCCTCAACTGAAATGTCACCTTTCAGTAGAATCTAGATTTCAGTCATCTCAAGGGTGGATTCATAATGTGAAATTATGTAAAGTACCCAACAGCTCTCAGGAAATATATTCATTATGATGTTCTGACGAAGGGCTTGTTCACAGGGTATTCCCTACAAGCGTAATTGCAATTTTCATGACGGCCCATAATGTTCCCGTATTATTAAATCTAAATCTGTGCATTATCACATCGCATATGGGAGCCTGGCTCTCAGTACTGTTGTTAAAGAGTTGGAGAAGCTACCTACTTGGGGTAATAACTTAAGAATGTTTTAACGATGTGGATGAAAACAGGCGCGTTGCTTCCTTTGTTCTATGGGTTGACGGCTTTGTTTCAATAGTTTCATATTGATGTAGGTTTTCATTGCTTTTATTTGTTTTTTTCTCTTATCGTTATCCGATTCAGGACCTATTTTTTTTTTTTATCGGTTCATAAATACGAAATGCTATAAAGCGTTGCCACTTGTCTAGGTCCTCATCTTTTTAATAACTTATAGTAGTGTCAGTGTTTATCTGTTTTAACTCATCTTTCACTTCATCATTACAAGCTAAAACTGTACCTAGCGCTACAAGGTTGTTTTGGCCGTGGCTAAAATTGGAACTAACGCCGCCATCTTGTTTATTCAACACATTTCACAAAACAATTGCACAAATGTTCACCATCAGTGATCAGTAATTAGTTACTTCGTCTTTGATCTCAATTCCTTATCACTCATTACCAACATTAACGTGGTCACTAACTAACTCAACTACAATCTGTCCGTCAAATGTATTATTATTGCAATTTGTCGTCAGCAAAGCGTAATTCGCCGATTGTATAAACGTTTTAATTAACCTATCACCTTCCATATTGGAATCGATTATGTCGTCAAACGCACTAACAGCCCGTCATTATGCGATACATAACCGTTGTAACTTTATAGCATGAGCACAGTATAATAAAGTAACAGTATTATTTCTCGATGACCTTGTAATAATTACCTACGGCCGCGTACGTGCATAACTGCCGCGCACTGGGTATTGTTGCATACTGATATACACTGAGATTGCGAAGCGCGTCATTTCGGCCGTTTTCTATGAAGATATAATAATACTGTTACATATTTATACTGTAGCATAAGGTTGGCTAACTTAAAAGGGCGAATCAAGCGGCATATTGGAAATTGTATGTGGTTTATATATTGTCGTTTCAACGGCCAAATATTTAATTTTAACATGATGTATACGAACTTCATAATATGTATATACAGTCTACTTTATAATGCTTTATATCTTTTGCACGACATAGAACATCATCATCATCAGAACGAGAACGACTCTATTTGTCTATTTGACGGCTAGATAAGTAGTTTCAACTATGTGAAGTTTCATTATTGTGAGAATTCTTGTCAAAACTAATAAAGCAGTGACGTGCGGTTTGCACGATTTGTAATTTATTGTAATTGACATAATTACGAATACATTCCAAAAATTCGAGCCCATTGGGTTTCAATCATAATGTTACCTGCAGATAACTACTATTTTTCTGATCTAACGTTGTTGTAACTAATGCATAACTTCCAACTAACAAATTCTGTGTACATTTAGATCAAGTACAAGAAGTAAAAACAAAACAGGAAACGCCAAAAATCTTAAACATGAAATTCCAGAAACGACACAACAGCTAACACGCCCGCATATCTTTAATATCCGTGGAGAGGAAGCTCGCCTAATAAGATTACGAGAACCAAAGAGGGCATTGAGGGCTCAATGAGTTATTGCCTCCCGTCTCATTTGCCCAGACAATTTCCTCTGAGGGCAACAGTGAGGCGTTTGTTGGTAGATAATAAATTTATCTTCGGCACACGGCGAGCGTTTATTGCAGGAAACACGCGCATTGACGAACGGTAACGTCTGTTTGTATGAATTTTACAAATTCCAGGAACAGGCGAGAAATTGGATATTTAATTTCTGATAAAGGCAGAAATGTGGCTGTCAATTTCATACATGTTACGGATTTAGCGAGATAGTATTATGAAATTGTGTTAATGGAAACTGAATTTACGTTTTTGAATATCATTTTTGTTAACCCAGAGTCAAGTAGGTATGCGTTTATTGCTTAGAATTTACTCGTTGAATCTGCTACCAGTTATTATCTAGTAAGTATGTAATTTTGTTGTGTAACGAAATAAAAGTTATATACCACTTCAATGGCAGAAGCTATAAAAAGTACTAAAGAAAGAAAAGTACCTACCGTGCCTATTTTGCCCTATATCGTTTCTACCTACAACAGTAACAGCACAAAAAGGGGAAAGGGCGGGAGGAAAACAATACGGCTCACAACTTTTCACTCACACTCAGCGTTTTCTGCTCTCCGTATACGTAAACCTTTAAGGCACAAATTAAATTAGTAAAGGCTTTCAAAGGCAGAAAATAGGGTTCCTCGGCACTCGTTGCTATTCCACATACTTTGAGTACCTTCGTAACTTAGTGTTAGAGCTCGTTCTAGAGAATCTGTTGGAACCAAGTGCTCTTGTGATTAAGGGGTGCTAGCAACTACTCCTGTATTCCTTCACTTAGATAAAAGACTTGAGTTAAATGAGTTTGTAACTTATATGGGTACTTACAACGTCAGTTAAGGTACTATACTTTCTGAAAATATGCCATTTTCAGCTATGCATTTTTTTTTAAATAACCTATTTGGGCTTTGGGTATTTTTAGTCCCACATTTCATCAGCTATGTTTATTAAGTCCCATCATGTATATGGAGCGACTCTAAAAGGTAATGGTTTAATTTCAATTTCATAAAATTATTAAAAAGACTGAACACTTTTTTTTCTTTGTACGAAATTTCAACAGTTTGTATACCATCCAATGCTACTACCCCATACGTACAACACATTGACGGTGGCAATCTATAGGGTGGTCAGTTTAAACACGGCACGTCTATATCGCCTGCATGTGACGGTTCCCCGCAAGCTGCACGTCGTTATTCTACCCAGTGAGAGGTATCGTATGTTATGTTTACCGGTTTAGGGGTGCTACTCTTTCTAAATGGTTATTCGTTTTGCTACTGCCTTCTTTCTGCTTTTACAAATACGTATTACCTTTAGGTTTTATATAATGGTGCTCTCTCAGTAATGGATAATCAAAATCACGTACATTATCGGTCTATAGTTTGGTTGCATTATTAATGTTGTTGTTTATGCCTTTTATAGGCTTGGCCAATTTTCCATATGAAATTGAATTATGAGAATGTTTGGGATATTTTGTGGTTGTTACCGATTTATTTGTGTCATCATCTTTGTATTAGCCGTATGACGTCCACTTCTGCACATTGTCCTATAGATTTTCATGTTCCCGTTTTGTACTGTTTTCTTTTGTATATTTCAAATGTACTTACAGTTTATTTTTGTTACAGTTACATCGCCGGGGTCAGCTTCTAACCTACAAGTGTGCCAATTTCTACTATTACTTCATATTATTGTTTGGGCAAACAATACTTAGGCGTTACATAAAATAAAATGAAAAATGTATAAATTATAAAATAATTGATAAAATATAAATAGGTAGATGTATTCGATACTGTCGGATGAAATTGTGAATTTAAATGAAAAATAGTTAATTGTACCTAACGAGCTAATGACTATGCCAAAGAATGTAAAGACTTAAGAATATTGTTGATTTAATACAAATTATATATATGTCAATGTTTGTTTTATTGCAATAAACGTAACGTAAGTAATACTTAGTAAATAGCTTTAGCAAAAAATGAAAGCAAAGAAATGCGGATGAGTTCTTAGAAAAAGTAAGAACGCTTGTAAGAAAACTGTATAACATTGATAGCAAGAAATAATATCACATCGTACATAAAATACAAGAAACAGCGGTATTTAAAGAAATAAACGAATACTTCAGATCAGTCTGAGAAGACGTTACTATGAAACTAATCAAGTGAACAGAGAAATCCACATAAAAATATATAGAACTTCATCTTTAGTAGGTACTGCAGTTGTGTTGTCTTCCAACTTGAAACTTGGAATGAATACTTGAAAGTTTCGCTTTTGTCAACAGTATATGATTTAAGTTATTTTCTTTTCAATAAAGTCAAACGCCTGTGTATTTTTTACGTCCAATATTAAGTTTTTCTCCAACATTTTAAAGCCATTCAAGGTATTTACAGCAAAAATAAAAAGAATAACAGTACACCGAACATTTCAAAAATAAAATTTCCATTGCAGGCTTTGTACGTCAATACGAAACACCAACGAAATTGAGGAGGAAGTGTAATTAAAAAGTTCATTTGCTACGTTTTCCAATGTGAAGGCTTTATTGCGCTTCGCGACAAACAAGTGCCTTTAATACATGTGTTTGATCGAATTTTTATTATGTGCTAGTGCAGTGCGCTTTGGGAATAAAATACCCTTTATGGAGAATCCCTTTGACAATAGAAATAGATTGTTTATTAGCAGTTGAGAATAGTTTTCGTTCGTGGATGAAGTAAAATCGATTGAGAGACTTTGTCAAGAGGATTGCTCTATCCTTTTGACATTTTGATTCTCTGTGTTCATCAAAGGTACTGGATTCACCCGCGTAATTTGGTAGGTTTGGAACCACGATTATTTTTTTATTATGTAAGTCAGATTACACGTTAAACGCCGTGGGGGTCACCGGTGACCTCACCCTTCCTCTATCATAGCGCCATGGGGGTCACCGGTGACCTCAACGTATAGTCATATTCAAACTACTTTTTCTCGCCGCCGGCCATACTGACTGTTACTTTATTCGTACTCCGTGACCGGCACGGCGCTGTAGAACTATACTGCGCAGTGGGACAAACATACCTTGTAAGGAATTGAAAAAATTTAAAGATAGCGAAAAAAGTAACCAAAATAAAAATTCTGGATATATAATTCAAATCAGTCTTTATTATTTAAACGAAAATTAGCAGTCTTTATTATTTTATGTCTTTATTTTTCGTTCTATCACCGTAAGCGCGAGCGCACTACTGGTGTAGCGGGTGGCCGGCGGGGTGGGCGGCGCGGCGCCTGGTACCGGAAAATATATTTTCTGTATTTGTGCGCCATGGGGTGCACCGGTGACCTCAGCTATGTATTTGACTGTAACTATGTAACCCATGTACAGAATTGAATAAAACTTATTTTCTATACGTATCGTAACATAATAAACAAATTACGACCAAAAGTATTTTTACGATTTTTAATTTTTTCTATCGGCGTTTAACGTGTTAATAGGTATGTGTATGAGCAGTATACGATAAATGTTCGCCTTGTAATAATAGAAGTACCAAATTGTAGTGCAGCTAGACTAACATGATCATTAATATCATTATGGTCAGCCTATGCTAGTCCACTGCTGGACTTAGGCCACTCAAATCGAAAGTCATTCATCTCGATTCTCGGCAACTCTCATCCAGCTGCTACCGGCCCTCTTGCGAAGATCATCGCTGCACCAGTCTCAGGGCGGGAAGTTATAAGTAAAATTATAGTTTTTATGAATGGTGACAGCTGACGAAGTTCCTATGCCATTGCAACATAATCTGATGCCTTGATTTAATTGACAGCAATCAATCTGCCTAGCCTTTTCCCAACTATGTTGGGGTCAGCTTCCAGTCTAACCAGATGCAGCTGAATACCAACATTTTACTTGGAGCGACTGCCTATCTGACCTCCACAACCCAGTTACTGGGTAATACGATACTTGCTAAGACTATTTGTCAGACTTTCGGGCTTCTGACGACCCGTAACGACTATCAAAGATCCACGAATGACAGCTGGGACCAACAGCTTAACGTGCTTTGCTTGCATTTAATTGACAGCAACACGAACCAAAACTCTATTTAGAATCTCACTAATGGTGGAAAGGGGTAAAGTTCGTAAAATGCTACGCAGATTTGGTGTCAAAGTTACTTTTGTCAGCGTCCCAAAAAAGTACAAAAATAACCATTTTCGGACTCATTTATTAAAGGCAGTGCTGAAATTTTAGCTTACAGGCCCATTAGGACCTACACGATTTAATGTAGGTAAAGTCATCTCTCTCCCGAAAATTTTCGACGACCTCACGAAGTTAACCGAGTGAATAATTTGGTTAGGCTCGCAGAGTTCTTCGAGTTAATCTGACGAAGACCGCAGACATAGGTTCAAGGTTTAACTTTAAATGATTTGTTCTGATATAATGTCTTTTAATGTTCTGAACAAATGGCTACACTACTGACTTCAATATGTTATCTTGGCTTTCAATGGTCTGACTGAATAAAAGATGTCTCAAAAATATTCTTTCTATGATTTTGAATATTATAAGAGTCGTCTGCACTGAGAAAATAATACCTGGAGGAGTACAACGCTCTAAATATAATTAAAATCTGCGAAATATTATAGGTATAATCTCTGGAGTGAAAGAACAATGATGAATCAGAGGAAGTACTACAATTTAAGAGTTTACATATTCCTCTTCTACAATATAAAATTAAAGTACGCGAGCACATTCGTAAGAAGCTGGCAGTATCATCACAACGTTAATGTTTTCCCATTGTTTGTCTTATTTGTTTTAGTATATTCGTGTATTTATGTATATTTATTTGTGCTTATTAACCGACTTCCCAAAAAGGAGGAGGTTATCAATTCGGTTGTATTTTTTTTATTTTATATATATATTTAGTTATATTATATTTATAGTTTGTAATAGATTATATGTGTATCTTTATTGATTTTTATTCCAAAATTTTTCAAAATTGCTGGTTGGCTGGTAAAAAAATGCCTATGGCATTAAGTCCGCCTCCGTACATATCTGTGCTTGAAGTATTAAATAAATAAAGAAATGCTAAGCATTTTTCTGCATCTTACGTACACATAAGGCTACTGCACGATTTTTACCCCAAGGAAACTTCTTCTTTTCGTGTGGATGGTACTTTGATTGAGTATTATTACATTGTTTGAGCTCAGTAGGTGGCCATGTTGATTGCGGCATCAGTGGCATTATTTAGGTAAAAAATTATGCCAGTGAACGGGTACTTAGGACACTCCAGCAAGTAGGACATGGTCGATGGTACATCCGAAGGGTGACACATAATTATTCAAATATATTTTAATGTCTTCATCCAATTAACATAATAAACGTGCTTTATACACTTAAGACAAAATATTGACGTCAGACTGTGCGCTTACAAAGAAACAATTATACAGACAATTTCATGAATAAATTAGTGTTGAATTCATAATCAAGCCATTTTGATTTTATTATTAACATAACTTTGATTTAATTATCAAAGGGTGTTATATTCACATGTTTATTTCGAAGAAATATGGCGCAGAAGTTAGTATCTGAATGTGTTTCTGAAGTTACGCGATTGGAAATTTTCTGATTTATGCTGTTTGGATGGTTATGTATGAAATTACGTAACTTTGATAATAACAACCCAGTGATATATTTTTATGCTTTTTTTTTGTGGGGAAACTACAAATAATAATATAGTACATTTTAGGATGGCTTGTGTTACGTCGGCTGCAGACACGCGGACTACATATATTTTATTTCTTCTATTTTTTTTTAATTAGTATTTATTTCTGTATCTATCTATCCGGCAGACATCAGTGCGGGCTCTATCAGAATACCAGTGCCACATTTAATAATAAATGTCGCAACATCATGCTGAGATAGGAGCCTTTTGGCCTCGCACAGGACTTTCTACTTTTATTTTAATTTTACTTTGTTTATTAATCTAAATCATAATTTTACTTTATAGTTGAATTTTATTTTTATTTTTATTGTTTTTTTTATTTTTCAATGAGTGTGTGTTTAGTTTACTTAATTGAGTTCTTTTGTGATTGTCTCAATAAATACTGTTTCTTTCTTCCTTTCTTTCTTTCATTAAAAATTGCTCGTCCTGTAAAGAACTTGAACTTAGCATACCAGCATAACCTGACGTCAGCGGGTGATAAATCTGCCACTGACGTCAAGCAGTATTGCTGGGTCAAGAAAAGTACTAAACGTGAACCGCAAAGGAAAAAAGTTAGAAAGTTTCTCTAAAACCTCTAATGCAGTTTCATCTCCCAAAATATGTCAACCAAGAACCTGCATTAAGAACGTCCAAAAAAAAAGAGTCACCCCAGAAAAAGCCATCAGACACCCGAGTTCCTTAATACGGCATAGCACTCATTCGAATTTCAAAACGGCTAAAACACAGTCAGTCATTAATTACGTTAAAACAGTGAACGAAGCTCGTATTGTGTTGGCTTTGCAGAGATACGCCACTCGGCACCTCAAAATCCGATATTGCAGTACGCCAATGTGAAAAAAAAGAGAAGGCTGGTTGTGTGTACAAAGTGGCGTACTTTGCTTCTCTGTGGATTTTAGGTGACACTGGATATGAAGAATTTTATTACGAGTACTATAGTTATGTCAAAACATGAAAACAGTGTTTTCGCTGAAACGGATGCATCGTATTGTCTTATTGAGTAATTTTGGTAATTTAATTATAAAAAACCGTGATATATATATCCAGATTACCAACTAAGCTAGATAATGCTTGAGGTGGGAGTGGATTCATGTCCAACAGTGCTTTGCGTGGCGCTGAAACTCACGACCTACTTCTTACCGCTATTTAGCTCCTTATCTATTTGGAGTAGAAATCCAAATTAATCCGAGACCGTACTAAGATCAATGACCGTTATTCACAATTCTCACGCAACAGTTCATTGAATCGGTCTAAATTGTTACGATTAGGGCTCTCGTGTTCGGCGGCGGTCGTTTACATGCTAACACGATGCGAAAGGTTCAAATAATTTAAATTATTCAGAGTATTCAAAGCCTATCGTGTGACAGCTTCCAACAACCACCCACTCCACCCGTACTCAGCATTTTTTAACCCAAAAATTGTTCAAACATAATATTTATTTTTAATGGCTTACAGAGATGGTGACGTGTAACACATTGTACCCTGCAAACGACCATTCTGTGGTCCAAAATGGCTCGTAAAATGGCTTTTATGAGTGGCCAGGTTTGGTGCCACTTTGCCCATTATTCGTCGATTTATTAAATTAATTATTCCAGCGAAATTTTCAACAAATCAATGTTTAAAAGTAGTGCCATTAAAATGGCGTCTAATACTTAAGTGTTTTAGATAAGAGACTAATAAAGTCCTTAGCTTTGAATCGGAGTAAACGGCTGCTATATCAAGTGTCTTAGGCACACTTGCGATTTTACGCCGTGTTACGGTTGAATCAAGCTCAATATTACTTGCGAATGTCCCCCTAATGGGGCACATCGTCGTGAGCAATGGTGCGACAACTGGCAACGCAACCGTCGAGTTCAAGATGATGAATTTAATTCACTATACCTTTTCTTACCTACTTCAAAATAGACCCAAACGCATTTGGACGACTTCGAAATAAAGCATCATCTGCCCAGCCTTTTCCCAAGTGTGTTGGGGTCGGCTTCCTGTCTAACCGGATGCAGCTGAATACCAGTATTTTACATGGAGCGACTGCTTATCTGACCTCCATAACCCAGGTACCGGGTAATACGATATCCCCTGGTAAGACTGGTTGTCAGACTATCGGACTTCTGACGACCCGTAACGACTGTCAAAGATCCACGAATGCCAACCAGGACCAACGACTTAACGTGCTTTCCGAGGCACGGAGGAGTCTTGAGAATGAGACCTGGTCGATCGACCCGTGCGGCTGTTATTACTTAGCCATAAGCCCCGTCGAAATAAAGAAATGAAAAAAATAATCTTTTACATTACTTCAATGCCAGAAAATCGCTAGCGTGTAAAAGCCCCAACACATCTTCAG
The DNA here is from genome assembly GCA_949128155.2 of Xanthia icteritia. Taxonomy (NCBI): domain Eukaryota; kingdom Metazoa; phylum Arthropoda; class Insecta; order Lepidoptera; family Noctuidae; genus Xanthia; species Xanthia icteritia. The sequence continues at coordinate 2,886,264 of OX421942.2, read as the reverse complement.
CCATCTTTTCAGAATATGCTGAAATATAAGTCCATTTAGGTCTGCCTAAGATAAATATCTCGACGGCTAAGATCTTCACTCTCCGTGTTTATTCTGTTAGTAGACGTGTCCGTTATTACGTCTAAACTTGATATGAGAATCTTGGAAAAATATAGTCTGATATCTTTTTTCTCGTTCATATTAAAAACATTATTCTATGTATATGTTATATATATGTAACATGTGACCTTTATGCTTAGTTACTGGCTGTAGGTAAACAAGATATTTTTAGTGTAACTTATAGGATCTGACAGAAAATTGCTCACGAATTTTATGAAGTTTTATTCAAACGAAATGTTTTAAGTGGTTCTTTATTGTGTTCCCTAACTTGTTTATATATCTAAAGTGCCATTTTTTTTGTCCTAATCATCATTTGTCCGAATGATAACTTGCCTGAACTTAATATCATATAATATAACATGCCATAAAATTGAAATCCTTAAATACATTAGGCCCTAAATTTGTTTGTCATAAATATTACAATCAATAATATACAAAAGACTTAAAACCGTTTTCAATAAAAGTTATATGTCCTAAATTTAAATTATTTAATGTTAAATTTTTTGTAATTAAATTTTATCTGATTTTGTATTACAATTGTTTATTATTTTACCAAATCCAACTGATACAATACATAAATAATAAAGATGCAAAAGCAATATGGCTTTTCTCACGACTCCGGCGCTGCATGTATTATCACTCAATAAAACAGTTGATTGTCAACACGTGCTTTTTATTTCCCTGTAAGAAGCAAACAAACAAGCATACACCATGCATGCAAGCAAGCACGCAGCATGCAAGCGAGCATGCAGCATGCAAGCGAGCTTTTTGATAAAAAAGACGTCCCTAAAATACCCTTGTTCAGTTTCCAAGCGTGTTTATCTGACTAATAATTACCTAGGCAAATAGTTAAAAGGCAGAACTAAAAAATATTAGTATAGGAGTCGAAGGACCTCCTTATCTCCTCTACATCAACTACCTAGCCTTTTCCCAACTATGTTGGGGTCAGCTGCTCTAACGGGATGCAGCACCAGTATTTTACATGAAGCGACTGCCCATCGGACCACCTCAACCCAGTAACTGGGTAAACGATACCCCTTAAGAGTGGTTGTCAGACTTTCAGGCTACTCGTAACGGCTGTCAAAAATCTAGGCTAATGACTACCCGTAACGGCTGTCAAAGATCTACAAGTTAATGACAGCCGGGACCAATAGCAACATTAAATAAATAAGCAAATGTACAGAAAAGTAATCACCAATAAATAACCAGTATACTTCAACATATTTTTCCAATAAATCCGAGCAATTACGATGAAAACCTCGCATTTTTTCTATACATTTTGTTGACGTTCGTCCGGAAGTCGAAACTCTAGGGGTTCCGAACTATCTAGCTCCATTGTTTGTACAGCCATATTTCTTTTTACGTGATATACTGATATTAGCTCTCAACACAGATAAGTTGAATACTCTTTTTGAAATTTATCGTATGGTAATATTTCACATAATTATGGTGGTGTGAGTTATAAGTATAGCGTATCTAATTGATTGATGGGATTGGGCAGTTCCATTTGTGAATAGACTGTGATAAGGGAATGTTTTGATACCGATTTTGTTTAGGGAAATATCAGTGTGTTTATAGCAAGCTTCCATGAAATACTGCAAAATGAAAACAACCAATTCGGCGCAAATGAAGGTAAAATTAAATGCGTACCGTGTTCTGAGTGCACAGTTAATTTATTCAAGGATTGCCAACGAATGGTAACATGATAAAAAAATGCTTAAATATGATACATAAAAACGTACACAATATGGACATTCAGCTATAGGTAACCACAGCTTACATAATTAATGTAAGCGGAAGGTATATAATATTATGCGATACAAAACTAAAATTGACTCCTATTAAAATAAGAGTTCTAATTTCCATACTACACTTCGTGGGTTAAAAAAAACCAACTTCCTTGACAATGATAAAAGATATAATACACAACTTAAAAACATTCTAATAACTAAAAAAAGATCGTGAAAATACTTCTCCGAACACCAAATTACACACACTTGGCCCGCCACACGAGCCTCAACTTTTAATGACACAACAACGAACACCTCTACAAAATAATGTTTACAATTCAAATTCAATTCAAAATATTTTTATTTCATATAAACCTACATGGGCACTTATGAAACGTCAGAAGCTAGGTGCACGGTTCCAATTGGTTGTTTCCTATGGAGAAGAGCCGGCAAGAAACTCCACGGTTACTCTTTTAAAAATAATGGGCTTTTACAATATTTACAAATAACAGTGTTATTAGGTATGGGAGGACAGTGTAGGTCTTTCAACAAGTACCAGGTACTTAACAGAATAATGATGGTGAACAAATCTAGTCCGCTAGGCCTACAGCGTTCTCACATTCACAAAATTGAGAAGAATCTATATAAAGATAAATTAATTAATAAAAATAAAAACGTATTTTAAACGAAATGACGTGATTGCTATTACGGCTGTATCAAATCTCAATAATTATCATGTTCACAAAAGCCACTAATAAAGAGTTGAAATTAAATTTTAGGTATATAATGTCAAATAATAGGGTGATTATGTCAAAGAAGAATGTAAAAATAAAAATAAAAAATGTATACATGGTAATTTGGGAGCAGTTAATAGATTCTTACATAATTTGCCGTTAATCAGGTACCAGGGAAGCCACATGTGCAGAAGGAATTATTGCCAAGCTTCCTTGTCTTCAACATAGTCTTTAATTTTATAATATGCTTTCTTAATAAGGACGCGTTTGATGTGGGTTTTGAACTTCCCATCGCTAAGTTCTGTAACCGACTTAGGCAACTTGTTATAAAAGCGGATACTGTTTATAAGAAATGACTTGCTTGTTTTAGTTAATCTAAATTTGGGTATCACAATTTCATGTCTATTACGTGTATTTATATTATGAAAGTCGCTTCTTATTTTGAAAAGTCCTAAGTTTTTGCGAACGTACAAAATACTTTCTAAGATATAAAGAGAAGGCAGAGTCAGTATATCAACTTCTTTGAATTTGTTTCTAAGGGACTCGCGAGGACCCATTTTATATATAGCGCGGATAGCCCTCTTTTGTAAAATGAAAACTGAATCTACATCAGCTGCCGATCCCCACAGCAAAACTCCATAAGACATAATACTGTGGAAATAAGCAAAGTAAACTAACCTAGCTGTGGCTATATCAGTTAACTGCCTTATTTTTCTTACTGCATATGCAGCTGAACTTAATCTACCTGAAAGAGTTCTAATGTGGGCGCCCCATTGCAATTTTGAATCTAAAGTAATACCTAAAAATATAGTTTCTGTTATTGCATCTAATTTTTTGCCATCAAGTTTTAGATTTAGACCGACTTGAGGTACATTTGGTAATGAGAACCTAATACATTTAGTTTTGTTCGCATTTAGTAAAAGATTATTAGCTGCGAACCATTTCGAAAGAACAGCTAGACTATCGTTGACATGTAAGACATCTGTATCTTTTCTATCTATTTTAAAAATTAGAGAAGTGTCGTCAGCAAATAGAATTATATCCGATAAGTTAGCCATCATGTAAGGAAGGTCATTTATATAGACTAGAAATAAGAAAGGGCCAAGAATTGAACCTTGAGGCACGCCCATTTTAACTAGAGACCCCGAGGACGTCGCTCCATTAACATTTACTTTTTGTTGCCTGTTTGATAAATAGGCAAGAACAAGGTCAGCAGCTTGTCCACGAATTCCGTAGTGGTGTAATTTACAGATCAGTGTATTGTGGTCAACGCAGTCAAACGCTTTTGAGAGGTCACAGAAAATGCCAATTGCATCCTGGGACTTCTCCCAGGATTCCAAAATGTGACTGATGAGTTTCACTCCTGCGTCAGTCGTCGATCTACCTTTCGTGAAACATTACAAACATTACATTAAACTAAGACTACAAAATCTGTGCTTAAACTTAAATTAAAAACTTCCACTCGTTTTTGCCGGACCGGGCCGTTCAAAGTTAGAGAACTAAGTTCTCCGGTTCTTCGGTTCTTCACCGGTATTGGAAAACACGTCAAACACTCATGTTTTGTTTTCTTTTTGTTTTACCTTCGGAAAGTTTTGCATTTGCTTCGATGGCACTCTATTGGTTCTACTCCTAACTTTATATGTAGGTCGAATTTAGATCGATAGTTAATTAGTTTTAAATAGGTTTGCACGGCTACTCCAGTTAAGATTAAATTTATATTTATAATATTAGGTCTTTACCTATGAAATTGCCGTTATGCAGCACTGGCCATTTCAAATCAAAATCATTTTTGTTTGGCTAAGAATTCTAATATCAAATTAATTTTATTTTAAAAACATGGATTTTTTTTTCCAAAAGTAGTCATTTGTTTATTGATTAGTATTACATTTTCATCGCATTTCAATCTTTTTCGTCATCATGGATACGTTAAAAATTCGAGCAATTATGGAATATGAGTACCATCGTGGCAGCAACGCGGCACAAGCGGCACGCAACATCAACGACGTTTACGGAGCTAACACTACAAACCAACGCACCACCTGTTATTGGTCTGCTCGCTTCCGTTCTGGAAATTTCGACCTGAAAAATGAACCTCGCGGTCGTCCGAAGACTTTGGTCGACAATGACGAATTAAAGGCGATTGTGGAAGCTGATGATACACAATCTACGGCTGAATTAGCAGCAGCTTTCGACGTTAGCGTCAAAACAATATTGGTCCATTTGCGTCAAATTGGCAAGGTAAAAAAGCTTGACAAATGGGTGCCACACAAACTCAATGATCGCCAGCGCGAAGTACGCGTCGAGACGTGCCTTGCACTGCTCAACAGACACACAAATGAAGGAATTTTGAACCGCATTGTTACCTGCGATGAAAAATGGATTCTGTTTGATAACCGCAAGCGCTCAGCAAGTTGGTTGGATCCTGGTTCAGCACCTAAACAATGCCCTAAACGAAAACTTACCCCTAGAAAAGTGATGGTCACTGTTTGGTGGTCTAGCGCCGGTGTGATTCATCACAGCTTCATTTCAAATGGGGTGAGCATTACTGCAGATGTGTACTGTGAAGAACTGAACACAATGATGGAGAAGCTGGCACATCTCCAACCAGCATTGGTCAATCGCTCATCTCTGCTGCTCCTGCACGACAAAGCGCGACCTCATACTGCACAGCAGACGGTCTCCAAGTTGCAAGAACTGGGGTTGGAAGCTCTCCGTCATCCGCCCTACTCACCAGACCTTGCGCCTACAGACTACTACTTTTTCCAGAATTTGGATAACTTCTTGGCGGGAAAAAAATTCAATACCCGAGAGGCAGTACAAAATGCCTTTGAAGAATTTGTTGCCTCCCGTCCAGCTGATTTCTTTAAGAAGGATCAATAAACTGCCACTGCGTTGGCAAAGATGCATTGATTGCATGGGTGATTAATTCGATTAATACAAATAAAAAATACATGAAAAAAATTCGTTTAAATTTTTTCATACAAAACGGCAATTTCATAGGTAAAGACCTATTATTAGGAGTAGGTACGCTTTACACTCTAGAAAGCAGCTCGTGGCTAAGTAATAACAGCCGCACGGGTCGATCGTTCAGGTTAAGCTACGCTTGCCGGGGTTGGTCCGTGGATGGGTGATAGAGTTGGCAACGCAAAGATGGTTTACATACCGAGACTCCTTCAAGCCTCGGAAAGCAAGGGTAGCTGTTGGTCTGGGCTATTATTCGTGGATCTTTGGCAGTCGTTACGGGTCGTCACAAACCCAAAAGTCTGACAACCAGTCTTACCAAGGGGTATCGTATTATCCAGTTACTGGGTTGTGGAGGTTAGATAGGCAGTCGCTCCATGTAAAATGTATACAGCTGCATCCGGTTAGACTGAAAACAAACTCCAACATAGTTGGGAAAAGGCTACGCAGATTGATCGAGGTAGCTCTACCTACACATTTATCATCAGATCCTGTCTGTCCCTTACTACTCTCCCCTAGCGATGCCCTCAGCCGAGGTCCGTAACGCACAGGGGGTGCGCTTAGTGTGTAGTCGTTTATTTATGCCCTGGCTGTAGGCCTTAATTTATTAAGACATCCACAGTGTGGGTAGCCCGGTTAAGTAGTCTACAACTTTCTAGGTTGACCTGCGAGATGCCATATAACAAAAAAAAATGCTTTATGCGGAGATGCGCTGATACATAGAGTAGGTTGACTACTCTTTAATAATGCACAGCTAAAAAAAAACTCGTTTTATTAAGAGTGTGCTACAATTAGCGGTCTTATCGAAAACAGCGATTGAAAAAAGTATAAAGTCACCTTTGCATGAATGCGACAGAACCAATCAAGCAATTCTTTTTGCAGCTTTTCCAATTTATTAATAGTCTTCCAGAACGTGTTTCAGTCAAGGCGGTCTATCTCCGGGCTGATACTGGAAATTCCTAATGGAAAAACCCAATAAAATTTTGCCCGAACTCGGAATCCAACCCGGGACCCCACACGATCAGCAGTCGAGCTTGCGACCACAAGACCAATGCGGTTTAATTTATTATTAACTGTTTCTATGGTCGTCCGTTAACATAACTAGTTTCAAGTAACAGTAATACCTTTAATTAACTCCAAGAACTATCTAATGATGATATATTTTTGGTCTTTAATGTTTGTTCAGTGGTTTTCCGTACAAATTGTAGTTTCTTCTTTCATGAAATTCTATTTACCTAATAGTTGACAAAGAAAGGCAATGAGGTTCAAAGTATAATATTAATATGGTAAGTAGATATTAACAACTAACCTTCAATATTAGTTATATATTCTAATAATATGAAAATGTTTAAACATTTATTAAACAAAAAGGAAACGCAAATGTATGCAAATAGATTTAAAAGGTTCTGAATGTATGAATTTATTTTAGTGGTAAGTACATCAACATTGTGGCCTTGTGCTATTGGAATACTAAATGAAAACTGTATTCAGGACTTTATTAAAATATGGGTATTATGTGACAATAATTTAATGGACGCGATATTATTATTTGTACATATGTATTGTTGCAAAAATATGAATGATTGCCACATTCGAGTTAAATGTGTCGGAATCACACCGTGGACGACATAGGTTATACAATAAAACGAGGTATTCAGGTAAAATCACAAGATAATATTGCACTAATTAAGTAGAAAAAAGAAACAAAAAAAAAAGGTAAAAATTATGCAAAGATTATAGAAAATTGTAGCCGTCAGAGTTTATATTTAAAAAGCTTATGATTAAAACGTTAGATGGATAATTCAGCGGTTTATCTTTCTCGGAAAAGAACGCTAGGCCTATTAGCATGCATGAATTAACTCGGTTTTTAAAAACAACTCGGATGAACGTACGATAGCTATCGCTCCGTAAAGCCTCCATCAAACTCAATGGAACCTAATCATGAGCAATTATTACGACAAAAAAGCAATTTATCTTGTGATGGAACAAAAGGTTAATAAAAGAAACAGTGGAATGTAATGGAGCCGCTTGGGAGTTGCCTGTTGGTGGTATGTAGTGGAATCGCTTGGGACTTGCCTGCACCAGGGCAAGGCAACGCGCTGTGGGCAGACCCGGCAAGCGCTCACTGTACTCGCTGCCACGGGATCTCCAGCTGAACCGCCTGCATCCCCTCCGAAGCGACAGGATGTGCCAGTCAAGTCCGCACGGCCCGCAGTAGGGCAGGGTCGGCGATGTACAGGGCCCGGTGGTCAAGCTGTAGCCCAAAGGTACGGCCGAAATCGGCCTTTTTTATCTGGATGCGAGATAAACACAATTTTAGACGAGAAAGAAAAGCAAATTTGTGTAGGTGGGCTGGGTGATGGACAAACAACTGCGATAATCACGTGTTGATAGGGAGAATACCTTATAAGGGAAAATATCCCGAATAGGTCCCTGTGAAGGGACCTTAACTAATACTGCGATAACTGGAACGTGCCTGTTCACGACAAAAACTCACAGGAGAAAATTTTAGTTCATGCTCAAATGACCAAAGGTGGCTGACGACTGACGACTCTCTCAAACAAACTCGAATTTTATTTTATTTCTCTTTCCACAAAACGGAATTCAAAAAACTATCAATAGTGACAACACTTTACTGAACAGACAGCTGTGCTGCTGGTGAGTTTGTTGCGCCACTTCTTCTTCCCAGCTAAAGCACTAGGAAGTGGTGAAGGGTGGGCGTTTTGGGGGACTGTCTTATGTAATTTTGACGTTCGAAAAGTGCTGATTCTCAGCCTAGTTTGAATAAATGACTTTTGAATTTTGAATTTTTGAATTTGAATTTGAACTTTATTAATAAAACATGCACAGCCTTTTTCCATGTGACCTCTTCACATAACCTCTTCACATTAAGTTAGCAGCGTATCGCTGCAATATTTACTATCAACGTGTATGAACAGCGGGATAGTTGCGCAACATAAAATGACAGTTGATCACAATGGGTTTCATTTTGACAGTTCAGCCACGTTCATTGCGTTATTTACGTTGTTGTGCAGACGAATTTTTCAAACCTGAGAAGCAATGGATTAGCAGTATCCTTTAAAACTCTTGAATTGTGATTCAAAGTGTGTTACGCAATTAGAGTGCAGATATAGGACCGTAAACAAAGTAAAATTATTATGTATGCATCGTAGCAGGTGGAGTTCTGTATTACCTGCCTCCTCATAGGAAGAAGGCGTAAAGTACAATGCCCACTTCCCGTACATTTAAAAACCAGGGGCCGTATTATGACGTATTAATGCCACCATTATTCCAAAGTGAGTGAGAGACGGAGCTATACAAGGCCGCTTGCACCATCCTTTTTTCGCAGCAAATCCTAACCTAAAAACTAACATTAATATTTTTTGGACTTCGTAACGTTTAAATCATAAAAATGATTAAATGACATTATTTATTAGGTTAGGATTTGCCGTTACCAAATATAAATAAATAATTGTACTAGAACCAATTATTAACGCTCAAAGTTTAGTCTAAAATAGGAATAATTGCCTAGCTATGGTCTAAAAAGTTTTTTTTTTACTTTATGAATTCCTTGAAAACAAGAACACATAAAATGGCTCAGTACACAACGAGACGCCAACGCAACAACGAAGGACTGCGCCGATGCCAAATTGCCAATCGCAGAACTGTCAAATGTCAAAAAAGTCCGATTCAGTCGTTTGAACTCGTGTGAACACAATTACATACTGCATGATTAATTAATTTAATTATTATGTTATTTTTAATTATTCTGTATTATACAAAAACGAATAAAGAAATACTTACGGATTAAATATAACGTAAAATAATGTATAAAACTTAGAAGAAAGAGAGTTGAATAAAGTCAAGTAGCAGTGTGTAAAATGGAACGTCGTAAAAAAAAGGGTAGTTGAAATGCGTTCAAAACATGGTAATACGTTTACTCTTGACGTAGAATAAGCATAAAGAAATAATAAAATAAAATAAATTCTACGTTTCTTTTAACATTGTGATAAGCGTAATTAATATAGAATTTTAAGATTTATTTCATTTCTATACATAGTCAGGTGAAAAATGGGCATTCTCCTATATGTATTTTTAATTATACTCTAAGTCGAACTAACAACTGTTGAGTACAAACTATTGGTAAGTGGTTCTTATGAATAAATAAATAAAGAAACATGGTTGTAACCAAATAAATATGGCATTTATTTTTGGCTTTAGGTATTTTTATATCAGTGTCGTAGGTATAAGGCAGAGAACAGGAAAAGAAACGGTGATTTAGGGACATTTTCAAATTGTTTGCACGTTCCGAAAATATACTATTATTATGGCCCAACTAAGTAAAAATAAGACGAGACACAACAAGCCTCCTCTCTTTGAAATGGAGTGGGCTAAAATCTACCACGCGGGCCCAGTGCGGATTGGTAGATGTCACAATACATGTCATCGAATTTTTGGTTCTAGGACATGCCGGTCTCCTCACGATGTCTTACTTCACCGTTTTTAGAGCAGTTATGATGAAATTATTTACACAAAGTAAAGCGCTTGCCTAGGTTCGAACTCACGACCTACAACTCGTAAGTCAGGGCCGTTACCACTGGGCCACCACTGCTCTAAACAAAAAAATATAAATTTTATCAAATAAGTACATTTTTACCTTGAAGAAAAATCAACTTTCCAATTAAAAAAAACAATAAGCGAACGACAAAAATAGACGCCATTAATCTAAAATTAAAAATGGAATCTCCGAAAAAGTTATAAGCAGAAAAGCGATGTATACCTACTCTTAAAACTTTTTACATTAAAAATGTTTCATTATTCGGAAAAAAATGTAAAGTTTGACCGTTTAAAATGTATTATGAATGCAGGCGGCGTATCGCGCGCGTGTTTCAATTATAACATTGTGGGAATTAAATGGTACGTTGTAAACAATGTAGCAGATAAAGGTGGCATAACTGTGGGGTAAGACTGGAATATTATATGGGGGTGTTGATTTTTTCGAGTGGCATTCGATGTCATTTGTTTTTTGATGCTAAAGTCTGTGCTTTTTTTAGCTCTTTACGCAGCAATACACCAGCCAAAAATTACGCGACGTAAACTCTGTGTGCTTAAGTTTTCTATGAAAAACGGTACGTAATTTCGGCTTGTTGTGCCATAGGTACATAGATAATGCAGACGTAACAACGCCGATCTTTCCGTAGCGTATATTCGGCAGATGTGCTGCTAAATTTTTGTTTTGAAAACAGAAGTATATTTTCGAGCCGTTTAGGGTTGAAACCCCAGGGCCTCATGGTTTGTTCAATGAAATCTCCAACCAACTGGTTGACACTTCCCGTGACCCAAGGGCTGGCTTTTACCTCGGCCAGAGTCTAAGCATTGCCATACAACGTGGCAATGCGGCCATTGTCTTGGGTACACTAACAGCGACAGTAATGCGGATTAATTATTCGACGCTATATTTTAGTTTGTATAATACTTAGTTAGTTGTATACACATAGTTTAGATAGTCCTTGTTGTTTATGTTAATTATTAAAAAGATTATTTATCTTGTATTCTAAATTTAAATTATTATTTTTTGGTGTTGCAGAGTAAATTAATAAATGAAGCAAAAAAAAAAATTACCGAAAGCGATGGTGAAGAAAGGGAGACAGGTGCGTTTATATAAGTACCTAACAAGTAAATAAAAACATGATAGGATTTAGGCAAGAATTGGGATAACATTGCTGAATATTGGCAACCTGATAGCCGCAATAATAAACGGTCATAGAGAAAATTGCTGTCTTGAACATTTGGTAATCACAATTTATCGTTATTAGCAGACAAGGGTTCGCTGCTGCCTATCATACTAACTCAATGATGGATTAATCATTCGCCTTTAATACTGCTACTCACATAATATTATTATTCTATGGCACATCAGCTTAACTAAAGCTACATACAAACCATATACATTTCAACACATTCACAAAAATGCGCCACAAACTGGCGGAAACAGGCCGGTGTATATTTCTCGACGGTTCTTTAGAGTTTTTCCGCACCTAGTTACCGCCGCACGAGTGAACGTGCGGGCGTGCGTTAGTTTCTTACAAAATATCGACGGTAACGCCCATCCCGACGTTTTAGCACGACAAATTGGCATTTGATTGATATTCGATTTATTTCCTTCACCTAAATTGACTAGTTTTTTGCCTTTTTAGTTATTTAGGTAGGCAAAAGCAGTAGGTACTTTTATAATACTTAGGTGCTATCGTTAGATATTCTCATTTATCAGATGACGACGTCTTCTTGGTTTGTAAGATAAATAAATAAATATGTTTATTTAAATTTTACACTAGTGCATTTACATTACAAGGTTCGGAGTCACTTTTTAAGCAAGGAATTGCTTGTGGTAGGAGACTCTGCAACTCCACGTGACAATTTACCTTTGAAGAAGGTTACAGAAAGAGGGGTAGATAATAAGTAAGAACCATCTTTATCTTTGAAAAACGGCCTTTGACATTCCGTGCTCACATTAAGACATTTTACATTTTTTATAATAAAAGCGTATATTATCATGAGATGTTTGGAGAAAAAAAATATTTTGATACTATTCTAACGATTGCGTACTCTACACAAAGATTAGTAGAAAATAATTAATAACGTGAACTTACCAAACATCATTGTCAATCCAAAAATACACTATACAGTTTCAACAACTAAATCTCTTAGAGCCAGATGGGCAGCTCAGTATCCACTAGAAAATTAATAACATCGTACTGCACTAGAGCACAGTCCGCTAAGAGTCGTGATAATGGCAATATCCCCGTAGGAACGTTTTGTGCTCGGGCAGAACGCTCTGTATGGCTAGCAAAATACCAGACAAGCTATTGAGATATGCCGCTCCGCATCCCCGCGGCGAGCATATTTCATAATCAGATGATTGAAGTTACGTGTCGTATTCTTTTTGGAGTCTCGGTGTTTTTTATGAAGCGTGCACGCCCTTTATGCCTGGAGAATTTTATTTGGGTATTAAGATTTGTTTACGTATTTAGTTTATTTTCGCTTGAGTATAGATTTCGATGTTTTTGTTGGTATATTAGCGCTATATAGCTGACATATACCAGATAATTTAATTTAATGTATTGAGTTGCGTAATGTAAATTATTTTGCATACTATTGTACAGAATCAAGTTTTTCCAATTGAACAGACAGCTGTGCTGCTGGGAAGTTTGTTGCGCCACTTCTTCCCAGCTAAAGCACTAGGAAGTGGTGAAGTGCGGGCGTTTTTGGGGACTGTCTTAATGTAATTTAGACTTTCGAAAAGTGCTGATTCTGAGCCTAGTTTGAATAAATTACGTTGGAATTTGAATTTGATATTGCCTTGTTACCTCTGGTTATCGACGAATATAAAAAAAAAACATGTGTCTAATTTGGATGCACTAACAGACAATACCTAATCTTGTAACAGACAAGAATTTAAACGGGATAAAATAAAATTTGCTAGCAAACCTCTTAGACGTGATGGGTCGTGTGAGATGTCGCACAATTGTACGAGACCAGTTAGATCTCGTACAATTTATTGTGCGACATCTCACACAGAAAACTTTCCCTAGTGGTAATAGTTAGTGTTAAGTAGCAGTTTTTAGTAAGTTAAATTTGACAACAAAACCCAGTGCATTCAAATTTCACTATGGTTGAAACTATCATATAACTGTCATAAATAGACAAACGACCTGTTTCACCGGCATGAGTCTGTATGTATAAGTACGTATCGTATGTCCTAACCCAGGTCATGGTCTACTCATGTGCCAAATTTCATCCAAATCCGTTCAGCCGTTTTAGCGTGAAAGCGTATCAAACAAACATCAAACAACACAAAAATCCAATCTTTTCTCAATTACGAGATCGTCTACAGAGTCAAATTAAACTAGCTAGCGAAACTCAACAGACGAGATAGGTATATAATGATGTTTTTATTTTTGGGGTCAAAGACCACTGTTGGAGTTGTTACTTGAAGTTCAAAAAAAAAATTTTTGTTTTGTTTTATCGTGTTTAGATATCGATACCCATCACGTCTGTGAAGTTTACACAAATAAAACTGATATTTCAAGTGTCTTCACTACCTGCGGTTGTTGACCCCAAAAAAGACTCATCAAATAATTTATATTAACTAAATAATATATTTTCGTATGTTCTTTGTAATTATTGCTACGTACATCAAACACCTTTCTCCTCAAATATAATATCAAATAATATTTATTTCCCTGTTTAGTACATTTTTTTTTGTTCTTGAACGTTTATTGTTTTCAGGACATAGTACCTACGTGGGTTCTTTTTTAAACTCCATATACCTTAAGTCTAAACTTCCCACCCATAATATTACGCTAAAAATACCACCTTACAAAAAACACAATCATTAACTCTCGTCAGACATTAGGTTTACACCACTAATTTCAATCTCGATCAAAAATCAACGATTTACTGAGATCTTCATATAGGTCATCATCCCACCTATAATTATTTATTCATTAATAGGAGAACCAACAGCAATAACAAATAGATAACAGTTGATTTCGAAACATAAAGCCAATTCTCATTACCTAAGATTTAAATTGCCATGTAGATTCGCCCAACCGCGTGAAAAGATGGTCACGTTTCTGTTTTGATGAAAATGACATTTGAATAGTAATGTCTCGTTCACTCACACTGAAAATCGTATCTATCATTCCGTATGGTATGTGTAAGCTAGTACTTTTCAGTATGGACACTTTCGCTCGACCGAAAGAAAGGTGAGGGCAAATCTAACGATATAAATCTATCCTCACAACACTTTGTCCAGTCTTCACAACTACTCTTTGCCCCAACGTGCTACGCTCGCGTGATCTCATTCCGTGTCTAGAGATCGTTACACTTAATACCATCGTAATTAGACAAGCTACCCTTCATTTCATTTGGATTTACTCAACTACACTTAACGAGGAGTTCGGTTCAGCACGTAATATAAAGATTTTATTCTAATTGATGTTCTGTTTGCTCGGAAGAGATTATTTACTGATAATATTTCAGGAAAAGAATATTATCGTGAGTAGCGAAGTGTTAATGTTAGCGAGTAACTTCGTGAATTCAAAATCTGGAATGTTATGAGAAAGTTAATGAATAATAATAATATAAAAAAATAAAGGAGATAATCCTAACTTAATAATTATTATAAATTCTTAAGTGAGTTTGTTTGTTTGTTACGCTTTCAAGCTAAAACGGCTGAACAGATTTGAATGAAATTTAGTACATAGATAGACCATGACCTGGATTAAGACATAGGATACTTTTTATCCCGACATTCCCACGGAATCGAGACTTGTGCGGGTGAAACCGCAGCTATGAATAATAATTGAATTGAAGTTTTTTCAGAAATTATATACACGTGTAAGTAAATGAAAATATTAATTATTTCTTTCTTTGTTTGATTAGATTTTCAACAACTGACACCACGGAGTAGCAGAGCAGATAATAACTCTAAACCCTGCCAAGAACTTTAATTAAAGCATAGTCTCGAGAGGCGATGATGAGTTAATTTCAACGAAACAGCACATTACAAGTTTACGGCCCTCGATGTCCTTCATCTTACCAACTAAGTAGAACTCTTCGTGCATTTTCGTGTTCCGAACTCAATTTGCCTAGCTTTTTTCCCAACTATGTTGGGGTCGGCTTCCAGTCTAAGGATGCAGCTGAATACCAGTATTTTACATGGAGTGACTGCCTATTTTACCTCCACAACCCAGTAACTGGGTAATAAGATACCCCTTGGTCTGTTTGTCAGACTTTTGGGCTTCTGACGACCCGTAACGACTGTGTAAGATCCACGAATCACAGCCGGGACCAACGGTTGAACGTGCGTTCCGAGGCACGGAGGAGTCTCGGTATGTAAAGATGGTCACCCATCCACGGAGCAACGCCGACAAGCGTAGCTTAACCTGATAAATTGACCCGTGCGGTTATTACTTAGCCACAAGCTTCTTTCGTGTCCCGAACTGCAAACTGCAAAGTGCAACAGCGACTCCTGAATTTAAGTGCCGTAGCCTTCCGTCAATCAAGTTTTATGACCCTTTCAGAAGCATTTTTAGAAAGTATTATATTGTATTTTCACTGTAACGTTTAACGTATACGATGATAATGGCCTGAAAGAATAAAGATCAAAATGAGAATTTTAAAATTCGACCATGGACCTTTATCCGCGCCCCGGCGATCAAATACGGTGGAAATTTTCCGTTCCTCGTGTCGATAGCTGGTATTATCTTATCTTTTATGTACCCAGGGATCGTTAGAGGGAACTATTAAAGCAAAGTGTCACAGTTTAAAATACGAAGAATGGTGAATGAAAAAGTGAATGTTTTAGGATCGAAAGATAAATGTTTCAATCCATTTTTTAGGTGTTCCGGACCGGTGAAGCGGTGGAGCCGTTTGATATCATCTTAATGGGCTTTTGTGTTTCAAGGGTTTATTTAATATTTTATGGTGAGCCATAGAGATGGAATTTTATGATTAAAATAGGGTGGAAAGTTGGGTAAATTGGAACGAGTTGTTATTGAATATTTTGTTATATTTCAGCGTGGGTCTATTTGTTTCCGTGATAATGTTTATTTTATGTAAGCTATTGTTTAATTTCGTATTAAGAGAAAACTTTTCCATAAACAGATTCCTAATAAATAATCCTGTTTTTTTTGAACAACGAGATAAAAATACATAAGCATGTAGAAAGCTATAAAATCATGTGATAAAGATCAAAATAACAACTTAAGTACAATCTCAGTAATAATTTAAGCTAGCTCCTAAAGAACCGCATATATGGTATTATATTTTATTCCCATCGTACAAAATTTTATGTTCAAGTTTATTACGAGCAAGACTTAAATCTCCTTGTTGTCTTAAATTTAGGTCACATTGCGTATTAAGTTTTACAGCAAGTGCTTTGACTTAAATGTACCAGTTTTAGTATTAAATTATCAGATGATTAAATTTAGGGTTCCTTACCTCAAAAGAAAAAAACGGAACTCTTAAAGGATCACTTCGTTGACCGTCTGTCCATCTGTTTGTCTGTCAGTCTGTCAAGACCATTTTTCTCAGGAACGCGTGGAGATATCAAGTTGAAATTATTATCAAATACGTAGGTCTATGGTCCCTTGGAGCTCTAAAACATTAAAAAGTCAACGCAATAAAAAAGTACTGTTATTTATGCGACATATTTTAGATCTAATAGTGTTAACGGAGTGCTGGTTAACTGGTATTCATAACCCACCTACGTTGGATGAATATACGTATTATTCAACTGCTAATAACCGAACACAAAATGAAGGGGTAGTTGTTTATATTAAAAAGGGTATTCAAGCATGTGTGAAGGAGGTTTCTATCATGGACTGTAATAGTTTATTAATAACACTTGGGAAACATACTGAGATTTTAGCTGTTTACCGGTCACCCAGTGTTAGGAATGTGGATAATTTCTTGGAAGGTTTACATAGTGTATTGTTTAATTTTGCATCTAAATATATAAACTTTATCCTAACTGGTGATATTAATATCGACATCTCTGAAGCAACACTGGACACACGTAAACACAATTATTTGAATCTTATGGCTTCGCATGGTATGCTTCCAGCTCACTTATTTCCAACTCACTCAAAATCATGTATGACCATATCCTACTCAAAACCAAATTTCCGGCATCATGTTTGGTAGCTGAAACTTCGCTGACTGATCATTACAGTGTCATCCTTTTTATTGATATGTCTATTCCTACTAAACGCCAAACAAAGACCTTAAAGAGAACTGACTATGCTTCCCTTGATGAGGTAATCATGAGTATTGACTTTGCGCCTCTCTATTCATTAAATGATGTAAATGATGCTGTAGCAACCTTCACTGGTTCTCTAAATACTGCTATTGAGTCATGCACTAAAATTATAACCCTGCCAAGAAGAAAGAGAGTCCTAAAGCCTTGGATAACTCCAGGTCTCTTGAAATGCATGAGGAACAGGGATTAACTGCTTAATTCGAAAAAATCTCCAAAGAATATGACACTAAAACTAACTTACACTAGATACAGGAATTTTTGTAATAATTTATTAGGAAATCTGAAAATAGAATATGAGCGGAATGAAATTGAAAATGCAGGAACTAATTCTAAAAAGCTTTGGAATGTCATCAAAAAAGTCACCAACTCCACCCAATCAAGAGAAGTTGCTTCTGAACTGATATCACCTAGTGATCCTCAGCATTCTGTTGACACTATAAATGCATTCTTTGCAAATGTTGGAAAATCTTTGGCTGAAAAGCACTTATCTCAAAAATCGTCGTCAAACTCTCTGATACCCCATACACCCATTTGTCCCCATTCTTTTGTATTACTTCCAGCAGATGAAAATGAGATGAATACACTTATACTAAACCTAAAAGTTAATTGCGCTGCTGGACGAGATAATATATCTGCAGCTGTTCTCTCCCGTTATAGACCTACATTAGTTACCCCACTGACCTTTATTTGTAACTTAGCGTTTCTAACTGGATCTTTCCCTTAAGCTTTCAAAATATCACAAATCCTACCTATACATAAGTCGGGTGACAGGGATTGTGTCAATAACTATAGACCTATCTCTATACTACCAACTTTGTCAAAGATTTTGGAGAAACTCATGAATAAAAGACTGCTAAATTATCTAGAGAAATACAATCTACTCTCAAATTCTCAATACGGTTTTAGATGTAATAAATCCACTAGCGACGCTGTTCATGAAGTTACAGACTATGTTGTAAATAACATCGATAATAAAAACAAAGTTTTGGCTATATTCCTCGATTTGGCTAAGGCATTTGACACAGTCTCTGTCCCCAGACTGCTTAGCAAGCTTGAAGGTATGGGAATTCGGGGATTACAGCTCAACCTCTTCACTGATTACCTTTCTAATAGATTCCAGTGTGTAAAAGTTGGCGATTGGATAAGTGGTGATCTTCCCATTACCTATGGAGTTCCTCAAGGAAGTGTCCTTGGACCTACTTTATTCCTCATTTATATTAATGACCTCTGTGACCTTGAACTTCCAAATGGAAAGATTGCTGCTTTTGCAGATGACACGGCACTCGTATTTAAAGGCACCTCATGGAACGAAACATTCCAACACGCTCAGTCTGGCTTTGATGCAGTTAACCGATGGCTAAGATTTAACCTCCTATCACTAAATGTAGACAAAACCAAATTTATAAAGTTCTCTATCCGCAATGTCCCACAAACGCTGAATAATAATCCTGATACGAGTACTATTATCGCACACTCCCAGAATTGTTGTCGCATTACACCCTGTGACTGCCCTCTGCTTGAGCAAACGAGCACTATCAAGTATCTTGGCGTCCTAATTGATCTAATAAAGCAAGCAAGCTAATATATACATTTAAAAAGCTCAGACATATAGCTAATGCAAAGTTGTTAAAAACAATTTATTCTGCCCTATGCCAATCGCTATTGATCTATTGTATAACATGCTGGGGCGGAGCATGCAAAACAATAATTTTGAAACTTGAGCGTGCACAAAGAGCGCTGCTTAAAGTAAGCGCTTGTCTTCCATTCTTTCATCCTACTACTCATCTTTACCAAACCTGCGGAGTATTAACAGTGAGACAGCTTTACGTACTTCACACTGTTGTCAGAATGCATGGTCTCCTGAAGTATAACCCGACAGTTTTTCTCCAGAAACGTAGAAAGCATACAGTTTGCATATATAAGGCTTGCCACACTCATTTTGCACAGAGATTCTTCAATTTCATAGGCGGCCTTATGTATAATAAAATCAATGAAATCTTAAAGATATATCCCCTAACCAAACAAAAATGTAAAAAAGCAGTCACTAAATGGCTCATGACACTTGATTATACCAAAACGGAACTAATCCTAAATATTCAAAAGTAGAATCATGTCACCGAATTATACCTAATTTGCATTAACTTACACTTTTACCTCATAATCTTGAATTCACAAACCAATATAACGCTCAATCACTCACTTACTCACTCACTTACGCTCGAACACTAGCACACCGTCACACACACTCCCTCACACCCTCACGCATACATACACACGCATACATACACACGCATACATGCATACATACATACTTATTAACATTAATCTGTCAAGTTCAATATACAACATAAAATCTTACTTACCTTAATTTTGTTTTCTTAAATTTTCTATCAAAATTAAATTTAAATAAAAGGGAAAAAACACCCTTAGTTTGGCCTAATCAAATAGTTTCTTAAGTGTTGTAAATGTCTTTTTTGTAATGTTCAGCTTTTATATTATAATTCCGCCATGGAAGAGCCCTGATTTCTGAGATACAGGATTAACCTAGTTCGGAAGTCAGGAGTTCATTTAGTTAAGCTGCCTAATTCTTTGTTATATAAATGTTTTTACTAGTTCTTGGTAACATTTCTGTATTAGGCTATATTATTTGGTCCAAATAAACGTTATTGTATTGTATTGTATTGTATTTTGATTTTTTCAAATTAATCAAACTCAAACTCAAAGCATTTAATTCAATTAAACCATTTACAGGCACTTTTGAATTGTCAAGAAGTCGGTCATTCAGAAATATGAAGCTAGTTGCCCATTCCAAAGCGTAGTAGGTACCTATGGAGAAGAACGGGCAAGAAACTCCACGGACACTCTTTTAAGTCAAACATTTGATACAAAATATTGGTTACATCATTCATGTTGAAATTATGCAAGTGAGAACAATGTAGAAAGACGTGCACGTTTGTAAAAGCGTCCGTAATAAAAATAATAAAACAAAGAACCATTCAAAAATTTAAAATAAATTAAAATAAGCCAGGGCAGCTAAGAGATGACCAGTTCCAACTGACGGCGCCCGTTCACGAACATGACGAACATTTTGAAGGGAACTTAACCATCGAAATTAACTTACGCCACCACCAGCGAGACATTAGAGTGAGCATGACATACTCTCAGCCGCCAGGGCACATTCAAGTCAATGAAAGACGTACCCAGTAAATGGTAGCTTTATAGAAGGTACGTAGTCACAGTGCTCACACATGTGCTATGCAATTATACAATACTAAGAGATTGAATTTATACAATTCAAAGATAGTTTTTGCAATCTTCAGCAGCCTACAATCAAAAGCTACAGGGTACCTCCCGTTGACCTAGAATCATGAAATTTGGCTGGAAGCAAGGTCTGACAACACATGTAAAGGAAAAAGGCCGAAATAGTTTGTAGTTTTATTACACAAACTTTTTTTTTTGCGATTTCGAACTTATATTTTTGTAGTTGGAGGATTGACCGTGAAGTATATCGATGTAAGGGAGAACATATTTTCAACTACAATGTTAAGTTTGTTTTTGAGATAAATTCATCCCAACTACGGAACTCATCATTGTGCGTAGTTCGACATGCACTTGGCCAGTTTAAAAAAAATATATAATCATTACTTAAGATTTTGTAATTAAGAATGAAAACATAATAATGTAATGTTTGCCCTACAACTTCATATTATTTTTTATGACTTTTTCAACAGTACTAGTCAGTCTAAAATCAATTTTAATTACACTTACATAAAGTTGATGTTTGTTTGGGTGGAAATAACATATGTTATGTAGTTTGTTTATTTATTTAGAGGTATAAAAAGTATGTATTAGGTATGTTGAAGCTGTTGGTACTCCCCGTCACTTGTCCATAAGGGTTCATTAGAAAACCAGCGTCAGACAGCATTTGTCTGGCATTAATGCTGAATTGAACCTTTTAGGCGCAGCCGTGAGGTACACACTGTTATTGAATTATAATTATTTTCACTTTTTATGTTGGATTATGTGTTTCACGAACTGTGTCCAAATAAATATTATTCTTTCTTTCTTTCTTTCTTTTCTTTCATAAACAAGATGGTAATAACAGTGGCTGGGACAGACTAGAAACGGAAGCCGGAGGACAGGCTATTGTGACGCAGCCTAGGAGAGGCCTATGTCCAGCAGTGGACTGCGATAGGCTGAGTTGATTGATTGGTTTGACGTATGTAAGTTACGATAGGAAATATTATATCCTAATTAAGAAAATAATCCTTTATGAATTGAAAACGTAGCATTGTAGCTGTGTCCCGGAAAGTGAGGCAAGAGAAAGTCCAGACACAGCTACTCACACACTTCTACATTATAATATCTCCTGGGTCGATGGCTAATCTCCGTTGAGAAAGGCCGCCATGACCGAAATTCGGTCAAAGTTAAAGTCAAATAATTTATTTTTCAAATAGGCGCTTATAAAGCACTTTTGAACGTCAAATTTTACAAAAAAAATTAATTGATTTTAGTCGCCCCTTCCAAAAGGTAGTTTTCGCATGGAGAAGAATGGGCAAGAAACTCCACCGTTACTCTTTTACAATATTTTGTATAGGTCAGGAGCACTAGAATCACAGTGGCATCAGACTTAACTTACCACTTTGTCTCTGGGATTGGATAGAATCTTCAATGCCCTGGTATCGCAGATGTCCATGGGTGGCAGTGACCACTGTACCATTAAGCGGGCCGCCTGTTTGTTTGTCACTGAAATGGAACAATAAAAACATAAAAAAATATATTATTATGTATATTTTATTTCAGATATAATAATATAACTACAGGGTGGCAGGGATATCGACGCGAAAACTGTTATCATGGATTCAGTACAAAGTCAAAGTACAAGGCACTTTTGAACGTCAAAAATGTACATAAAAATTTAATTGATTCTAGTCGCCCCTTCCAAAAGGTCGTTTTCGCATGGAGAAGAATGGGCAAGAAACTCCACCGTTACTCTTTTAAAATGTTTTACAATATTTTGTATAAGTACATTAGTTATATAATTATATGTGAGGACGATGCACCTAGAATAAAATCATTATACCACAATAGGTAAAAATAATTAAGAATTAAAAATGAAGCAACAACAGATAAACTAATTATGTGATAGATACCATGGTGCTCACATATTTACAAACATTGTAAAAGTAGACGATCCTCCTAAGATTCCACAATTAATAAGTCAGTGTGCGAGGAATTGGTCACAGAATGTAAAATCAATGTCATATAATAAAAAAATATAATAAAATATACACTTAAATTTACAACCAGTTTGATTTTTTCTTGATTCTAAATTATGACAACTTTTACATGATTCTGAACCCCCTTGCATTGATTATTGTCGGTTATTTAATTAAAATCTGCTGTTCCATACATTTTGACCACGTAGGTGTACTTTTATATGAAACAGCAGAATCATGTATTGAATCCATGGTAAAAGTTTTCGCGTCGATGTCCATGTATAATATGAACAAAACAACAAAAAGAGAGGATTACAAAAATTCTAATTATGACTGCTGACTTATTAACTGGTAATTTTCAGAGGAATTAGAACGATACAATACCACAAACAGTATTAGTGGGAAAATACTAGATTGTAAATATTTGTTCGTTAATGTTATGGATGTCATAACGCAATTATACACTTCTAATTGGAGCAGAGAAACCGTACATCGATCATGTGCCCCACCAGTTCACAAGTAGCAAATTGATCTGACGAAGTGAAATACTACCTCACCCCATTTTTCAACCAACCGTTTTAAATCGAAGGAACCGATAAAAATCTCTCAGAATTATGACGAATCATTAACCTACCGGAGTTGCGGATAAACTCTAGACGTACATAATAGTAAATTCTTTTAGTATTCTCCAGTATGAACGTCAGCAGTAATAAATCCCGTAGAAACTAAAGCATGTCCCCGTCACTTTGTACGATTCAGCTATTCTTTGAAATAACGAACCCGTTTGTCCGGATCAAGTGCATTAAACGCTAACTGCACGAAGGGTTTTATGTTTTTTTTAGCTGTACCCATTTCAATATTGATCACGGGGAATTTTGCACCTTTTTGGGAATTTTTGAATTAAATAGGAAATGTATAGAGTGCCGCTAGCGGCTTTTTATCCCTGTCGGATAAAGTGCCGCTATTTGCGGCATATTAGTAGCGCTGCCTCGGCTCAGCTAAAGTGCCGTAAGCATTGCATTGTCTTTGTCAATGTCACTTGTTATTTTATTTGATTGTTGAGCATTGCATTGTCACTGTCACCTGTTTTATTGTTTTTGAGGAAAGTCTAATGTTAATTTATTTCACCTATAGCCGGCTAAACATAAGTGTAGCCATAACCCCTTGGCTTAGCAAATGAAAATGGCTTAAAGGTAGGTTAGGTTAGAACTGTGACCATACAACGCACGAGCCACAGCGCAGAGGCCGGCGAGTGCTAGGGGAGAAAATGTAACATTTTGGGAATGTGGTGTTTTACAGCGAACTAACCTCAACAATCAAACATAATAACAAGTGACAGTGACAGTGATAGTGACAATGCAATACTTACGGCATTTTAGCCAAGCCGAGGCAGCACCGTTATTATGACGCTAAGTGTGCTTTATTCGAAAAAATATAATAAATGCCAATTAAATATAATTTGACAGTTTAAGACCAAAATCTAAAGTCATTTATTCAAACTAGGCTGAGATTCAGCACTTTTCGAACGTCAAAATTACATAAGACAGTCCCCCAAAAACGCCCACCGTTCACCAATTCCTAGGGCTTTAGCTGGGAATAAGAAGTGGCGCAACAAACTCCCCAGCTGCACAGCTGTCTAAATAGTTAGAAAAACTTGATTCTATATAATAGTATTTATGCAAAATAATTTACCTTATGCACATTACATTTAGCACACGCCAATATACCAACAAAAAAGAACTTAATACCAGAATGAAAGCCTCCAGGCATAAAGGGCGTGCCCGTTTACATAAAGTTATATAGTGATGATAATGATAAACTAGCGAACTAGGTAACCATCGAAGTAAAAAGAAATAAACAGTTAATTACTAATAACAACAACAACAAAAAACATGGTCAGCAAGACGACCAGTCACCACAAGCTCGTGAACGGGTGCTCCGTTCACGACCATAACGCAAAGATTAGAGAATCAGCACTTTTCTAACGTCAAAATTAAAACTATCTTAGGTTTATAATTTTCTAACGTTAAAATTATAAACCTAAGATAGTCCCCCAAAACGCCCGCCCTTCACGACTTCCTAGTGCTTTAGCTGGGAAGAAGAAGTGGCGTAACAAACTCCCCAGCAGGACAGCTGGCTACAAAGGATGAGGCACTTTTTTCGTCATACTTCTACAACTATTTTGCTAGTAACACGCATTGCTGCTTTAGTAAGTCCAACAATTGTCTAACAGTTGGAGATATTATCAGTCCTAGGTTAGTTTTGGATTTACCTATACTTCCTATTTCGTGCCACCACAAGCGATAACGGGTGGTAGGAACATCTTGTTACAATGGATTCAATACCAACATGATTCTGGACACCGCTGCGGTGAAATATTTCGTCGGTTATTTAAAAAAAAAAACAGCTTTTCCTACAAAAGCACTGTACCTACGCGGTCAAAATGTATGGAACAGCAAACTTAATAACCGACGAAAATTTCAACGCAATCATGTACTGAATTCATGACCTAACAGGTTGCACATAGATTTCCCTGACACCCTGTAGGTAGTGTATAAGTACGAATATAACAAATTTTTGCATGCCTTGCTATATAATTGAATTAATCAGTATGTCAGAATCCTGCCAGAGTTGCGGAGAAGTCCGAAAGGGTTACCGTGGACCCTGGCAAAACACAGGCAACTGAAGGAACACTGGTGGGTTTTAGTCAGTAAGAGTCTGACACGCGCTCCCGCTCCGCCCTGAGCGGGAGAAGTTATTTGATAATTTAACAGCCATAAAAAAAAGCATGTCAGAATAGGTTAACTAGACTGCTCGCGGCTAAGATAAGTCAGCGCGCGGCTGAAATCGGAACTAATCGTATGCCGAATACGTCTTGTCGTTTATGTAAGGTCAAATTAAGTATAGAATTATTTTAATACTAGCTTTCGCCCGCGGCTTCGCCCGCCTGGAGGTCGAAAATGATTCCTTGGGAACGTACTAACGGGATAAAAAGTATCATATATGTTAGTGCAGGTTATTAACTATCTGGGTGCTAAATTTCATCCAAATCCGTTCAACCGTTTTTGCGTGATTGAGTAACAAACATCCAAACATACAAACTTTCACATTTATAATTTAAATATATATAATAATAAAATATTCAGATTAATATAAACATAAATATTTTAAATATTACAGTATAGCATTAAGCACGCCAGCCCAATAGTCGAGCGAAAACTTATCTTGCGCGCACTCTTTCTAATCTTCTTTCTTATTCTATCTGCCGTCAGGAGAACAAGATTTATTTAAAACCTCATTATAATACCGCAAGTAAACGACAAAACTTTGCGAATATATTTTTTAAATTGCCAACTCGTCTATAAAATAGCCGACCTCATCGGAAAGCAATCACTTTAATTTCACATTCGCCGATTAGACCCGCATAACTTGAACCAACTCCCGTAATTGTCAGTTCCCTTTTACGCAGTTAAACCTTATTAAATCCGCTGTTGCGGAGGCCCGATAATTGTGTTCTGAAACCGAAAATTATGAAATTAGCTGACCG
The DNA here is from genome assembly GCA_949128155.2 of Xanthia icteritia. Taxonomy (NCBI): domain Eukaryota; kingdom Metazoa; phylum Arthropoda; class Insecta; order Lepidoptera; family Noctuidae; genus Xanthia; species Xanthia icteritia. Next base: position 2,860,147 of record OX421942.2, on the reverse strand, counting down.
AAACGTATTCTTCGTTTTTCGTGATTAGTTGTTAAATTCTGAGAAAAAGGTGCTTGTGGCTAAATTATAACAGCTGCACGGGTCGATCAAAGCTTAAGTTACGCTTGCCGTAGTCGGTTCGGTTATCTATTACATATATAGAGACTCCTTCGTGCCTCAGAAAGCAAGTTAAGCCGTTGGTCCCGGGTTTCATTCGTAGATCTTTGACAGTTCTTATAGGTAATCAGAAGCCCAGAAAGTCTGACTGTAACCAGTTTTATTAATGTGTATCGTGTTACACAGTAACTGGGTTGTGGAGGTCAGATAGGCGGCAGTCGCTCCATGTAAAATACTGGTATTCAGCTGCATCTAGTTAGACTGGAATCCGACCCCAACATAGTGGGAAATAGGATAGGCAGATTTTTTGTTCGATTTTGATATTAAGCCCCAAATTAATTATGATTATGGAGTAATATTGATTTTCTGCTTAGAAATTCAGCTAGGTTTGTTTTCCATTCATAAAGTAAAGGAAGTAAGGTACATTTATGGCTTAAAGTGAGTAGGTCAATGTCATGTCACTGAAAATCACGGGTGACCACTGAAAATCAGCGCTATGCTGTCATGTGGGTCCCCCATAGCACAGCATTATGCTGAGTGGAAGCCTTCTTGTCACAGTCATGACGTGCAGCTGCCGAATATTTCTGTTATGTTTATATTGTTGTTTTTTTTTAATGCACGTGTTTATGTGACAAATAATCTCAAATCTCAAATAATCTTTTTTTTTTTTTTCTTGAGTCATATTAACAAAAATGGTAGATCGACTTTAAAATAAAGAATAAACAAACAAGCGAGCCTTACAGTAGTCGCATATGATCTGTAACATCTGACATCTTGGCTGACAGTACCAACCTCTCGGAAATTGGGCTGGTACCATCTGACGGCCAACTCTAGCACCACGCGCGTTCATTGGTCAAATCAAATAGCGCGCACTTCCCCGGCTTCCTGTTACACACTTCCGTCCCTTTTCACGAAATCACTCCCACAGATTGCGCGAAAGCGAGAGGAAAGATGTGACGTGACACATGTCATACATGTCATCATCAAAAATAGAAAATATTAGATTAATATTTATGTTCGTGCCTTCTCTGAAGAGATCTTTGACCTTCAATGGGACAGAAATGTACTCGTACTATTATATTAGATTAATAAGTGTGTACCAAAATTTCAAGGAAAGTTTACAATTACATTGAAATTCCTGGAAGACAGTTAGAATAAGCATCTAGGATATTAAGACCAAGAATTTTATAGTCTTGGTAGGTAAGGATTTATTATAGACTTCAGTGGGTAACATAAGAGGTGGCTTTGAAGTAATTTTTTAGTCGTGTTGCTGCTGTGTATGTGTGGTTTTACACCTACTTTATTATAAAAATAAGAATATCCCTCAAGAAAAACTCGTCTAAAGCCTTAGTACCTGGGTGACCGAGCCCTGCTCTGGGGAAAATAGAGAATGCTCATTTAATATAGAAAAGTTCATACTAATTCCACGCTGCCATGATAGTAGGTACTTACTAATTCCATGCTGTCATGATAGTACTGTAGGTACTTACAAAATCCATGCTGCCATGTCATTATTATAAGGTAGCCATCTTGTTCCAAACTTTGGATGACCGAGCTCTGCTCGGGTGAAAATATGGAGAAAACGAATTTTCCCAGATATGAGACCTAGCTAGATCGATTTTTCACCCCCGTAAACCCCTATATTGTAACATTCATCGAAATCGTTGGAACCGTTTTCGAGAACGTGATTACAAATATATAATACATATATATGTATATATATATATAAATATAGAAAATATAAATAATTATGCTAATATTGCTCTTTTAATAGTATAGGGTAAGACAAACTTAAAATGCCACATTATTAAGGTACATCAACATCACAGTCATCAAAAGAATTGAGAAATTTTTGTATTTCTGTTAAAAAAAACACGTGTAACATCAAGTGATCAATAATTTATTTTCTAATTCTGAACTCTGGACATCAACAAACCATCCAATAATATACTTATATAATAATCCAAAAAGAGCATTAATATATATTATACTAAGAAGAAATTATACTAAGATAATAATCCAAAAAGAGCATTAATCATCCCCAAATATAAGAAGGAATCATATTACCCCTCGTTCATAATAGAGCCGTTAGTGACCCAGAAACAAACTGACCGGCTCTTAATTAATTATGTCTGCTTACACTTGTACAATTTCTATATTTATTTAGCAAAATGTTTGTCTGACAATTAATTGAAGAGGTAAGCTCTGAATCATCATCATTCTCCAGACCTTATTCCAATTTATTTGGGTTCGGCGCAACATGTCTTTTTCTTCCATACTTCTCTTTTAGTCGACATTTCTAAGGTCAGCTCTGAATGATTATGTTTATATGTGAAATTGTTCTTAAGTGGCTGACAACAGCTAAAGCGCGGTCACTGTCGGACTGCATAGAAAAGATTGCGTTTAGCTCCTGTAGTCCCCTTAAGATAGGTATTAAGGATTTTATGAAAGCAATTTTGCAGTTTAAGTCATCTTTAAAGTTCAATGTTGGACTTGTCAGTGTTACTTCTATCTCTTTCAAATCAGTGTTTACAGCTTATTCTCTGTGCATGTTTAACTTGTATTTTATTTTATTTTTATTTAATCAACGTATCCTTTCTTTGTCTTGCCATGTTTTATTGCCTGCTGTCGCAATTTTCTCTCCATTCCATTAAACTTTTTTTAAATTTTTTTATTTATTTTTTTAATTTTTTATTTGCATATAGTCTTAATACAGGTTTGTGTTTGTTTTGTACCATTAAACCAGAAATGGTTTGTATTGGTTCATTCGCTAAAAGAACACTCCTTAATCACTTAAATATAACTTGTATATACTTATTATATATTATTCGTGTATATTATCCATGTACGTACACTAATTGCCTATATTATAAAAATAACCAAGCAATGTAGGTACAGTCACGAGCTTTAATTTGGGACCCATTTCCGTTAAATGTTGTTAGAACAATCATAATGCAATAAGGTCGAAACTTTGAAACTTTGCTTTAAGGTTGAAATGTTGAATGTCAAGTTAAGACATAAAATGTCTTATCTAATCGACCTATGAAATGATAACCTCGTTGCAAAAAGCTATCATTACGATTTTCTAATTACGAACATGTGTCGTGTCAGTGTCATTTAAGAAAATAGTTTAATGTGATATTTTCACAAAATATAATTTACCAATTAATAAAATGCTTGCGGCTAATCGTGACCAAATAAGGCTCCAAATTATTGATTTGCACGAACAAGGAGTAGGCATTCACGAGATATCGCGACGAATAAATGTGACAAGAAACACAGTTCGCCGCTGGGTTCGACGCCACGGGAACGAGGAAAATATTATTGACTTACGACGAAACAACCATCACCCGCAAGTTATAACACAAGAGCAGAGCCGCTTGATGCAAAGGCAATACCTGATGAATGGATTTACGCCAACGAGGCATTTTGCGGAAGCGTTTGAAGTCCACCCTTCAACAGTTAGAAGGCATCTTAAAGCTATGGGACTGCATCACAGGCGGCCTGCAAAAAAAAATGCGTTGACGGATGCCCATAAAGCTGCTCGACTTATTTTCGCACGTCAGTATCTAAATTTTGATTGGACGACGACGGCTTTCATCGATGAAAAGACTTTTCAATCTTCCCAAACGGGCAGACTACATTTGTGGCGAATTGACAGGACGCGATACACGGAAGACCACGTCATAGCTAACAACGCGTCTGGTCGCATTACAGTTAACATGTCTGGCTGGATTAGTTCAGCCGGCATTGGAGAACTAATAAATTTACCACCCAGGGCCACTGCTCAAGATTATGTCGATTTATTAGACGAGAGTGTCCTTCCAACATTGCAACTCCTATATTATCCACAAGAAGATGTTGCTCCAATAAACTTTGTTCAAGATAACGCAACAATTCATACGGCAAGAATCGTTAGAACTTGGTTCGACAATAATAGAGCAAATTTAAATCGTATTCCGTGGCCTGCGAAAGTGTGCCGATTTAAATCCTATAGAAAATTTATGGGGCTTAATGGTTCAAAAATGGTCAAATAGAAACGAAAGAACTAGAGAAGCACTTATGGATCACTGCCTCACAGTCTGGGAAAGTTTAAGGGGTACTGACATATGTGACAAATTGATTGGATCCATGCGTAACCGGCTCCAGGCTGTGATTGACAATGAAGGTGGAAATACGCGGTTTTGAATATTTATGATAAAAAAATTACTGGAGAGATTTAAATTAATTTAGTCGTAGCCTTCGGTGATAAGTGTTTATTTTGTGCACCGCTAACCATGCTTTGTATATAATTGTGTTAAGATTGAGGTTTGTGTCATAAATGTCTTAATAAATATAAAGAATAAAAAACTTTGTTTTTCTAAAGATTTTATTAATCAATTTTTTAGCTGAAATCTTCTAAGCCCCCATAATCATAAACGGCCTTTAAACCTATTTTATTTTAAATATGTTGTTTTGGTCCGTCACTTTGATATTTATGTTTGAGAAAGAGACAAAACTTTTTAACTAATATAGGTTTGAAGAATAAGCGGGTTAGTTGACTAGCTATCATATATTGACAATATAATTTTGTTCTTATTTATTTGTTTCTTTTTTCTTATGGGACCACAGGACCAAAAAGTAATTATTACTCGGAAATCGGTAATGATCGTTTGCCCTCGCTCCAGTTGACGTTAGCCCCTAGAAACGTAAAGTTGTCGATGGTAAACATTATGACGTTTATTGTTTGTGCAGTGACAGCGTTAACATAATAGCTCTAAATGGCGAAAGTTTGCTACACGATATTCAACCTTAGGTGGGTCCCAAATTAAAGCTCGTGACTGTACATGAACAATAATTTTCACGTAACATTTAAGCCGTAAACATCTATGAGTAAGTACGTGAGTCACCCACATGTAATGTTTTGAATCTGAGTTGCTCGCTACTCGATCGGTTCTAGTCAACGTAACGAAATTCCTATACATGTTGCTTCGCTTTTGTTTATTTTATATTAGTATTTAAAATTTGAAAAATATTTTATGAAACTAAGTTAAATAAGTAGTTGTAATAGTATTTTTTTAAATTTTTGCTTATAGTTTTTCGAGTTTATTTCGTTTTTTACAGATTTTGGTATTTCATTGTAAATTATGGGTATTCAAAATTTTACAGTTCGCCTGCCATAATACTTTCTAGTCTGAGGTAATATTAATTTATTTCTGGTGATACTTCCTGTGATTATTTTAACTGATCTATCTAGTTTTAAATCACTACTTTCAACAGCTTAAAATTCTACACTCCAATTACACAGCAATCCCATTTCTAAATCCTAGCATTTACACAAGAAGAATCCAATCAAAAACTCAGCAAACACAATCGGATATTAATCACAAAAGGGTTACGATCACTTCGGTCACCATAACCGAGCCAACGCAGATAGTATTAACAGCAATTAAGCAAACAGGGCTTTAAATCAAAATTTCAAATTATGCTACTCCCGCCGAGGGTGAAATGGGGTTGTATCCGTGAAATCGCATTCATCAAAACTTGGGAATTAGCTTCGTTCCCTAATTAAACCTGTCGGTTGTTAAGTTCACCCCGATCTCCTCAGGGATCTCGAATCTTACGTAAATATTAGGTTTGAATAAAACTTTTTATTATTATAGCTTTATTGGTGCTTAAAACCCGTGATCCTTTGTGTAGAGCGAAAGTTGATTTGAACGAATTCTAATTTGGGGCGAGGAGGGTGGGGCGAAAGGTCAAACGTTTAGTATTCATTGCGTTCACGAATTGTCTTTAAAAACTGTATACATTGATTGAACAGGTTTTCGGAGCCCGGTTCTTTAAATCAACATTAAAAACCTTTGATTCTTTTCAAAGTATTCGAAGCACGTGCCGTAAAATACGAAGATTGAAAGTTGATTTCGAAATGATATTGATTGATTGCTTACTTATTTCGTACGTGCTACATTATTCTATGCTTATGACCTTTAAATAATAGAAGTAAACACATTTCAACATAACATTTCATAAATCCAATAGAAACGATGATAACTACAAAAGTTAACCGTGCCGTAGTTATCAATGCCCGTCTTAGCACTAAGAACATATTGTTCCAGACTTAAGGTGGATCCGCAGTTAGACACTGATCCTAAGTTTTTGTTCCATAAGAACAAACCTCGTATGGAACAAATCTAGCTTAGAGAGATGTTTGAATGATTCTAATTCTGATTATAATTCTGTATATATATCTGTTTTAGTCGCGAATCATATTTTAATATTTTAATCAAAATACAACCTGACACGGATCTGCAAATTGCAAAAAAAAAACGTAAGAAAATTTGAATTTCGCGGGCAAAACTGCGGATCCACCTTAAATTGGTTACAGTTTAGTCAACATCGAAGGAGGTAATTAAGTTTACTTAGTCCAAACTCCAAAACACACTGCATTTCTCCGTAATAAACCCCTTCTGTTCCACTAATTTCATAACAAATATCCCGTTTATCCTGACCGTATCTCTAATTCACAAAGCCAACCGAACTAAAACTGGTCGTCTTCCACAAATTCCTGTAACTCGCAAGCAATTTATCATCAAAAACAAATCTGTATCCAACATCACTAAGTTAAACTAAGTTTCGGACAGTTATATTTCATTGACTAAATAATTCAAGCGTCCAGCTTTGAGTGTGGACTAATATTTACCAATTGCAACTCCGGAGACGGGACTTGACTCTGCAATAATAATCCCAACTTAATTGGGCTGTACTGTCAGCTACAAAAGTCCCTTAATACCTACTTCAGTTTCAGGCAAATTAATTTAAGTAACTTAAGTTAATTTTATTTTCTATTGAAAATAAAGAATTAATATCAAATACTCTTAAAATATTTTCGCTTGATTTATTTTTTAATATTCTTTCAATGTAAATGAAAAACTTTGACTCACCGACTCCTTGACAATTCAAAAGTGCCTGTTATTGGTTTAATTTAAATAAATGCTTTGAGTTTTGGGTTTGAGTTTTTTTTTTAAGTATATGAAGTCGAAACATACCTAAAATCTGAAAAACAGTGTATGGAATAACACAAGCAGCATCAGCCTATAACATTCTCAATGCTGGGACCAGCCTCCTCTCTTTGAAAGGGAGCTGAACACTTATTATATATATATATATTATGACACAAGCCATGTGCCCATTTTTCCCATAGGCAAAACTTACTTACATCATCCTTCCAACGTACTTTCAAAAATCCGTTTTTAGTGTTTACCTTAAAAGAAATAAAAAGAAAGAAAATAAGGTTATTTGCGGTAAACATGACGCAAAGAAAGAATACAAAACAAAAAAGAACAAGTGGGAAAATATGCGTCACATCCACGCATAACGGCTATCGTTCAGCATAATGCTGAGACCATATGCGAGACACATGACATACTAAAAGAATATTATAATTTTTTTTAATAATAAAATTTTCACAAGATATATTAAATTTATACGTAAAAAAAACACTGTACACGTGCACTTGTCGCTTTGTAAATAAATTATTGTCAAAAATTTTTTTTTTTTTTTTGCATGTGTAGACGCTGTACTATTTTTTTAAGCTATCAGGTACACTTGTGCAAAGTTTCAAGTATCTTGACCCAACAGTTTAGGCTGGGCGTTGTCTGGCAGTGAATGAATATTTAATGAATTGCAGATTTTGCTTATGACATGTAAAAATAACAATAATAATCGTCTTTCATTGCAGACCGTATCGTTAAGGTCAAAGTTTTCAATAAAAATGAATTATGCATTTCAAAGAGATCCTTGTTCAAGTCCCTGTGTTGGAAATTCTTTGGCCTGTTAATAATTTGGGTAATTAACAGACAATAAGAAGTTCGTGTCAAAAACTTGGAATGACATCTTGCTTTATTTACTGAAGCAGTAAATAACGGGCTTTTGACGCATTTTGAGGGTAAAAGGGTGATGGTAACGTTAATTTAATTTTGTTATAATATTTTGATGGTACTGCTTTTGTGTTTAACAAATAAGTATTTTCATTCATTCGTTCATTGAAACGAAATGTTCAGTGTTGGTCGATAAAATATTACTATTTATTATAGCTTTCTAAACTTGACTCAAATCTTTATTAGTGGTTTTTGTGGACATGATAATTATTCAGACTTGAAACAGTTGTAATAGCAATCATGTCATTCAGTTCAAAATAGGTTTTTATTTTTATTAATTTATTTATCTTTATATAGATTCTTTCCTATTTTGTGAATGTCAGGACGCTGTAGGCTTAGTGGACTGTAGATTTGTTGACCATCATCATTTTGTAAGAACCTGCCTGGTACTTGTTGAAAAACTTACACTGTCCTCCCATACCTAATAATACTGTTATTTGAAAATATTGTAAAAGCCAATTATTTTTAAAAGAGTAACCGTGGAGTTTCTTGCCCGCTCTTCTCCATATGAAACGACCAATTGGAACCGTGCACCTAGCTTCTGACGTTTCATAAGTGCCCTTGTAGGTTTATGTGAAACAAAATATTTTGTATTTGAATTTGACATCTATGCGTACCTAATAAATACAGTAAGTACCAAAAAGTAACTTACAAAAACTTTAAAAAAACCCAACTGCAATACCACATAACTGAAAAGAGAAAAACAAGCATTATACAAACAAAAGTTACATCTTATTATAATATAATATAAAGGTAACAAAAATACAGGAATACTCGTACATTTATTTTATAATGTATATTATTACAAGTTACAAAATCTGTACAAAAAATGTTTCTTAGACTAGGATATTATTAAAATAATATTCTATTCTGTCTCTTAGAATACAGGCTGTTTTCTAAGAGACAGAATAAAATATTATTTTCAGGTTATTGGTTTTTCCCCGACTGCAATACCAAAATTCTATACCAAAATTTTAATGTTTGTTTTTCTCTTTTCAGTTATGTCTTTTTGCAATTGGGTTTTTTAGTTTTTTTAATTACATTTTTTAAGTATTTTCTCATTTCTCATTCCAAATTACATGTAAACATATACTTTGTATACATTTTTGTAATCACCTTTTAAACCCCTTCATTTTAACTCGATCGGGCTGGTAGTTATTTTTAACATACATTTTGGCTGTTTTTGTTTGGATTTTTATAATTTTAATATACCCAGTGACAATTGCGCAATTAAGACAAATCTAACGATATATCATTCATCAAAATCGGTTCAGCCATTTAGTAACATATAGAGGGACATGCATACATACAGGTCAAACACATAGCCATCCTTTTTTGGCTTTGCCGCAGTCGGGTAGAAAGATCACCAATTTATTTATCAATCTTACATGGACCAAGGACCAACTACTGTCTCTACGTTTTACAGACTGATTTTTAATAAAAGTTTATATTGCAACTTTAAGCTCAAGCCGCACAAAGAGAATAATTAGAGACTAGAATATGGTAACTTTTAAAAGAATTTTACTTAAGGATGAGATGAAGAACAACAAATTTCCTGTGATAACAATTTGAAACTTCGTTTACTTACACTACTTACCTACTTAGTTTTCCCAAATTGAAATTTCGGGTGGTGATTTTTCCATCTATTCTTAAATTATGTTTCCTATTCGGAATGGAATTAAAAAAAAATATTCTGTAAATTGGACATCGGAATTACTTTAACAGGAAAAAAAGATTTGATGATGTCGGCGTTTTCTACCTGACTACTCTGAGAAGAAAAGCCGAAACAAACTCAGAGGTCACAGTCTCTTTTAAAGTCCAGACATACATTTTGGTCAGACCATGTAGATTAGTAGAAACTTCGGTCTTAGCCTAAAATCCCAACATGCCAAAGTCAAAGTCAAATAATTTATTTCAATTAGGCACATAAAAGGCACTTTTGAACGTCAAAATTTACAAAAACCAGAATTGATTCTAGTTGCCCCTTCCAAAAGGTAGTTTCCGTACGGAGAAGAATAGGCAAGCAACTCCACCGTTACTCTTACGCCAATGAGCAGACCTAATTATTATGATTAAAACTTATTCTTATACAATCTATGTATAAGAATATCCTTTTATATATTTATATACCAACCAACTACACAACTTAATTTCAATTGCAGCGCAGTAATACCCACGTAAGAGAAACTATCTCTCAAATGGAAACAGGTATAATTAATATTCGCAGAACTGTTACTGTAGCAATAGATAGTGTAGCACAAGTTGTAACACACACGACAGACATCTTGCCAAATGCTTTGTTTGTTCATATCAATTTATGCTGTACACAAACTGTGATGTTGCATGCAGTTAATTATGTTTGCTAAAGGGTGTTAGGGAAATAAATATGGAGTAATATCTGTTTATGGCTGGATTCCAAAAATAAAGTACATAGCTAATGCTAAATTACAGCATTTGGAAAGTGATTATTATACGAACGACAGTATTTGTGCAGTATTCTAATTAAAATAAAATCCACCATTTATTTTTATTGTATAACAAAATATTTAAAAAAATTAAAATAGAATCTTTTCCACGGCAGATACCTAAAAACGCGCCCTTAGCATATTCAAAAAAACCGTAGACAGAGAATAGAGGTAGACAAGTCCTCAGCGTATGCAGTATGAGATAGCGATAGTTTGACATAAGTACATTACTACAGCTACGTGCAATTAATATTGCCATACTTAGACTTTTACCCCCATCGTGTGGGTAATCCTGGTACTTGAGTATTTTGTTTGTACTACGTCTACTACGAGTCATTCAATTAATTCTCATCAGACTTTCAGAGGGAGACGTAATTATAACTTTTTGATAAGTACTTAATAGCAAATAAAAACATTAGTTTCATGCATTTTTGTATGAAAAAGCAGATTTTTATTTCGATATTTCAGGGTTAGTCTCATAGAAAAACTTTATAATCCAGTGCTGTAAGATTATTATTTAACAGTAGTGTGGCAAATAAAAACAGGATGCGCGTGAACAGAATGCGACCAGGGTGAACGTTAAGCGCGAAAACAAATGAGTTTTATTGTTATTTTATTACAATCTAAACTACGATATGAATTTATTTTCACCTCAAGATTTAAGTAGTATAGTTAGATAAATCATAATTAACACATTTATTTACGTGTTTTATCTCAGGCCCTGAAAGAATTCAGTTCGCGCGCGTAGTGCTATAATTTTAATAATTAATTTTATAATATCAAAAAAGTCATCTCAAATAATGTTTACAATTTTATTTCCGTGTCACACGAAATCAAATCACAACAAATTTTTACGTATCAAAGTTAATTAAACGTGTAGAACAAATTGATATGTATAATAAATCTACTTTACCTGGATGAAAAGTGTGGGTATCGAACGTGGATTTAAGTGAGTACTATTTAATTTCTGTCCAATGCAACTAGCTTCAAAATGTCGTGAGCAGATTCGAGAGTGGCGACTTGGATGCCAGTTAACTCGGCCCGTACACTCAGTCCACTTATTTCTTAAAAGTTGGTCATTCGGAAAACTAAAAAAAAAGTAAACATTAAATACGTTCAGTGGTAAAAATTTATTAAGTGCTGGTATCCCCGTCTAGTTATTATCCGACTAATGACAAATGACACGAAGTAACATAGATAACAACCTAACATAAAATGCCTCACACTCTGGTCGGTTAGTACAAAAAACAAGTTAGGATTTTATCATCTTTTTAGATGAAATTATCAATAAATTTTATTTAATATTGACACAAAATAGTCTTGAGTACAACAATTCTTTGATTTACTTGCTGTAATAGGTAAAAAATGCTACTTACCGATGAAAGGTTATGTTTAGTTGATTTCGTTCACTACGACTTTTACAGCCATATACACAGCAATTCACCATCACTACACACTAAATATTTCCTTTTGGGATATCAAAAAAGTCACAAATTACACAAAGTATGTGTTTCACAGTTTATAGCAACGAAAACGTTTTGACACCACAATTTGTCTGCCATCAATGACTAGTGATGGCAAACAACAAAAAACCGATACGCAAATAGAGATAGAAAAAATATGCTATGTCCTGCTCACACATACATATTTTGACATATGTGTCATCTCACTTTCGCAATTATTGTTATTTTAAGAGCATGTCTATCTTTATTCTCTGTCTACGAAAAAAACAAAAAAAAAACGTGCCAGTATTTCGCAGTTTTTCATGGGAGTAGCAAAAGGATTTCAGGGTTGCAAACTTCCTTGCCGGATTACCGCCATGGGATCTGGAGGCAAAAGTCCTCGCGCATATCTGGGAGTGGCGCGAGGAGTCGAAACGCCGGGGCGTAACTCCGTTTCCGCGAGAAATCGCGGCACAGCGGACAGAGCTCCGGCGGGATCTCATGGCGTCATGGAGAGTGCGATTGTCGCAACCCAGTGCTGGGCACGCCACTATTGCGGCGATAAGTCCCCTCTTTGAGGAGTGGCTAGAGAGGCGCCACGCAGGTCCTCACCGGACATGGTTGTTTCGGGAGGTTCCTGTTTCGTATCAGGCGGGAGGAAACGCCCGGGTGTCATCACTGCGTGGATTGCCCGGAGGACACGGTTGAGCATACGGTGGAGGTCTGTCCGGCTTGGGCAGAGCATCGCCGTGTCCTCGTGGAGGCGATCGCTGGCGGGGATCTCTCGCGTCCGGCCCTAGTCCAGGCGGAGCGGACGGAGCGAGAGGGCATGGGAGGCCGTCACCTCCTTCTACGAAGCAGTAATGCTCGCGAAGGAGGAGGCAGAACGCGTGAGCGAGAGGCAAATTTCGCGCCCTCACGCCCCTAGCCGCCGCAGGAGACGCCCCGGGCGTCGGGAATCGCAGGCCGATTCCCGGCCACCGTAGGCGCGGGCTTGCGGACGGTGAGCAATGGGTAGCTCGCCGTCCGATAAGGGCCAGGCCCGGGTCGACGGCGCGTTGTGTTCCACGCGCGCCTCAAAGAGATGTCAGCAGAAGTGAAGGGGTCCGTTAGGACCGACGCCTGCCGGGGTTGCGGGAAAGTCTGAAAGGGATACCGTGGCCCCTGGCAACGTACAGGCAACGGAAGGAACACGGGTGGGTTTTAGTCAGTAAGAGTCTGACACGCCCTCCCGCTCCACCCAGAGCGGGAGAAGTTATTTGATAATTACCCATCCAAAAAAAAAAAAAGGGTTGCAAACTTGGGTACAAACTACTCTCAGGGGTCCTAACAATGCGGGAAAGTCCGAAAGGGATACCGTGGCCCCTGGCAACGTACAGGCAACTGAAGGAACACGGGTGGGTTTTAGTCAGTAAGCGTCTGACACGCCCTCCCACTCCGCCCAGAGCGGGAGAAGTTATTTGATAATTTCCCACCCAAAAAAAAAAGGGGTCCTAACAACATAGAAATAAAATCGTAGTTACATGCACGTCTGCTACGGGGTTCTTTAGTAAAACTGAACTGCAGTTTTGTGTCATGATGGCCCTCTCATGCATGAGGTTGTGGTTCAAATTTCTAAGATTTATACTGTATTTTACCAATTTTTAGTTTTTGAATAAATTTTATTTCCTTTATTTCATATATTTACATATAATTTACATTTTTAAATATTTTTATAAAAACAAAGAAAAACAAAAACATTTAAAAATATAAAAAATAGTAGCCCACCGGTATCGGGAACAGGGTCCAAGCTACCGGTGGTCAGGGCTCCTGAGAGAGGAATCTCCTAATAATAATAATAAATTTTATTATTATTATTAAATCTGAGCAAGTACTAATGTGACTTTTTCAATTCATATGTACTTTGTGAGTTTATCTTGGACATTATTGACATCTTGCATGGAAAACTTGCGCTAAATTTAGTAAAATCTTATTTAAATGATAGACAACAGCAAGTTCAAATAAACGGTATCAATTCACCAGGTTTAAAAGTAAAAATGGGTGTGCCACAAGGCTCAATTTTGGGTCCATTCCTCTTTTTAGTGTATATTAACGATCTACTCCATTTATTAAAAAATCAACCACAAATGGTGTTATTTGCTGACGATACTTCCTTAATTTTTAAGGTAGATAGACGTGCTACAAATTTTGACGACGTAAATAACGCCCTACTGCAGGTCCAAAATTGGTTCACTGCTAATAATTTAGTATTAAATGGAAAAAAAAACTAAGTGCATAAAATTTTCTTTACCAAATGTTAAAAGTAGTAATTGTGAGATAGTATTGAATCAAGAGAAACTAGAATTTGTCGATAAAACTGTTTTCCTAGGGATCACGCTCGACTCAAGGCTACAATGGGGTCCTCATTTAACATCTCTTGCAGGACGGCTAAGTTCAGCAGCATATGCTGTCAGAAAAATCCGTCAATTAACTGATGTAGATACCGCGAGGCTAGTCTATTTCAGTTATTTTCATAGTATCATGTCTTATGGTATTCTGCTGTGGGGACGGGCTGCAGACATCGAGTCTATTTTTATTCTGCAGAAAAGAGCTATCAGAGCCATATATTATCTCCGTAGGCGCGATTCTCTAAGGGAACTGTTTAAGGACATTAACATCATGACGGTACCTTGTCAATATATCTATGAAAATATCATGTACGTAAGAAAAAATTTACATATTTTTAGTAAAAGAGGTGATAGACATAATTATTGTACAAGAAATAGGGATTTATTAGTTCAACCAGGTTTCAGACTGGCTAAAGTAGACTCATCTTTCATGGGGTACTGTTTAAAATGTTACAATAAAATTCCTCCCCACATACTTCAACTGAATGAGACGAAATTCAAATCTTGTATAAAACGCACACTATGTAGGCAGGCATATTATAAGTTGGGGGATTACATAATTGATAAAAATGCTTGGCTCATTGCTGGTCCTGCTCCACAAGCATAAACTAATTGATTAGCATTTGAAAATACCGTTGGAGCTGCTGAAGATTTTAAAAACTATCTTTGCATTGTATAAATTCAATGTCTTAGCATTGTATAATTGCATAGCACATGTGTGAGTACTATGTACCGACTGTAAAGCTACCATTTAGGTACTGGGTATGTCTTTCATTGACTTGAATGTGCCCTGGCGGCTGAGATTATGTCATGCTCACTCTAATGTTTCGCTGGCGGTGGCGCGTGTGTTGGATCATTTAGCTCCCTTCAAAATGGTTGAGCTGAATGGTGCTAATCCATGCGTCATGTTCGTGAACGGGCGCCGTCAGTAGAGACTGGTCATCTCTTAGCTGCCACGGCTTATTTTAATTTTTGAATTGTTCTTTGTTTTT
Source organism: Xanthia icteritia (assembly GCA_949128155.2). Lineage (NCBI taxonomy): Eukaryota > Metazoa > Arthropoda > Insecta > Lepidoptera > Noctuidae > Xanthia > Xanthia icteritia. Next base: position 2,844,849 of record OX421942.2, on the reverse strand, counting down.
TATATTTTTATTACGGACGCTTTTAACGTGCACGTCTTTCTACATTGTTCTCACATGTATAATTTCAACGTTAATGATGTAACCAATATTTTGTAAAAAAAAAAAAATTGATTTAAAAGAGTGTCCGTGGAGTTTCTTGCCCGTTCTTCTCCATAGGTACCTACTACGCTTTGGAATGGGCAACTAGCTTCATATTTCTGACTGACCGACTTCTTGACATTTCAAAAGTGCCTGTAAATGGTTTAATTGAAATAAATGCTTTGAGTTTTTTTTTTTTTATCGGTGAAGAAAAACCTCGTGAGGAAACATGGACTTATAGTTAATATAATTCTGAAATCGCCAACCCGGCTTGAGTAAGCGTGGTGATCAGTGCTCGTGCCTTCTCTGTATGAGAAGAGGCCTTTGTCCTGCAGTGGCACAGTAATAGGCTGGTATTTTATGCAGTTTTTCTAAACTCTGAAATCGACGACATAGTGACTTAGAACCAATTTTTCTACCTCAAATAGTTTCAAATTTGTCCATACTGATCCATGTCAATGGACCACTCTGTAGATTCAAAATCTTGCAAAAATTAATCTATTAAATGTCCTTCAATTTCATAATTACTAGGTATTCGGCCATCACAATCAACATAACAGGAAATAGCTATCTAAAGGAAGATACGTTTTAGCGATATCTTTTACTTTCTGAGAGTATCTCTTAGTATTCTACTCGCGATCCGATCTATCCTTCAAAGAACAAAGTGCTTGCCCAGAATGAAGTGAAAATTGGATAAGGTAGCTCTCTGTTATTGGTTTTGCGACAATGGAACCTTTTCACAATAAGTTTTCAAAGCTCAATTATTAGAAGTCGTTTTCCAGTTCTTGTTTTATTAGAACGATACGGTTTTAGAGCTTTTGTTAAGGAAGCTAATATTTGATTTTGGTGACAACTGGGTCGAGTGAAAGTTCAATCATTGGTATCATGAAAGCTGGCTTCAGATGTCACGATCTCTCATTTCCTATGCAGGGACCGTCTTGTAAGGTTTATGTAAATCGCAATATGGGAGGTAAGCTAAAGACAATCATATGTGTGAAAAGGTCAAACTGACATGGGTTAGATTAATAAACCGTCAAACGTATCATCTTCAAAGGTCTTTGTATAATGTGATAGTAACAAAAAGATCACCAAGTATCAGTTTAATTACATCATTTTAATCCCGTTTATGACCTAGCGCTTCAAAAATTAATTAGGTACTATTTGTTTATAATGCCAAATTGAAAACCAAATTAACTGTCAAGTGCATCACTACAAACCGAAATCAATACTCTGACGTACATATTTAAAACATTTTATACTGTTCACGATAACCATATTATAATTGGCGGATAACCAATTCAATGTTGTTAAAGAGAGAATGGGAACCGTTTTCCTCCATGTTTATTAAATCGACAGTCGTTTACAGACGAAATCGTCATAATTGCATTTGGACAATAGCCCTTTGGGCTCCGTTTGATCAGCTTTAAAAGTTGATATTCCCAAAAATGTTCAGATGGACCGAAATACTGTTTTAAAATTGTATTTCGTACTGCGTTTATCTCATTTTATTTTGGAGTGAAGTTGATAGCTTGTAGTGAAATGTTTTTACAGAAAATTTAAAAGTCGTTTTTGAGAATTACATAATGAAAGAACATCTGTTTTTTGCTGTACATGGATTTTGTAGTTATTCTGCTCGACGCACGAGAACTGTATACAGTTCCCTTGACTTCATCAAAAGCATTATTTTCTGGTTCAATTGTGAATTTGGTGCAAGTTGCAGGTCAACTTTGATTCAAGTTTTGGTATTATTATTTTGACAACACAACATTTTTGAAACCCTATAGAATTTATTTTTGAGATTGGATGCTGATACTAGTAATGAGATATTAATTCACTTTTGACACATCCATAGCGGTCAGCCCCGCAGCCAACCAAGCTTATAGTCTAACGAATATGTTCACCACCACAGGAAAAAAATATTATGAAAGTATCAGTATCTTATAATATAGGTTTTCAATTTTCAGTATATTTTTTTTTTGTAATGTATAATCTGGTGTATAATAAAGCATTTTATATAATCAATATAAATAAATGAATTCGTGTTTTCTCTTATCTTCTACACACGACCCACTTACAGTTAACGGCTAACAGGCTTATTCGCGTCCGTTTTACTTTTTAAATTTTTTTCACTGTCCACACATAATTCTTTTTAATCCACACAGCGTCGGACCGATTCAGCAACGATTGCCATCTAATTAAAACCTCATTAAGTTCTCTGTAATTATGTGCGAAGTGGCCGTTTTTGGTGCATTCGTGGAATCGTGGATTTCGTGATTTTGCGAAAACAACGTCAGTTTCGATAAGACTGTATCAATAAACAATTTAGGACTAGTATAACAGCACTAACTACCAGAATATTAAAAAAAAACGGAATATAAATTAAATTATAGACCATGATTTTGATGGACCGTAGCAACCAATTTTTTTTATTGCCGAATTAACTTGCTGTTGACTTGGATTTTGCCTGATGGAAAGCGATGGATGAAGTCTATGATAGAAAGAGCGTGCTCAGAAAATTGCTGCTCTTTGCTGCTGATCGTCCCATCTCCAATAGGAACACGGCGTGAGTTTATGTATGTGTATTCCAAAGTACTGATGATTACAGAACATCCTAAAACTAGCAGATTGAGTGGTCAGCATAAATATTATTGGTAGACAGTAAATATTTAACAAAAATCAAGTTAATTGTACCTACTATGTAACTACTAGGTACCTACCTGTGTTTAAAAAAAAAAAAACATCACCACTGCTCTCAAAACGGTGAAGAAAAACATCGCGAGGAAACCGGCATGTCCCAGAACCAAAAATTCGAAGACATGTGACATCTACCAACTGACTGGCCCCGCGTGGTGGATTACGGCCGACATCCTCTCATCGAGAGGCGGCTTATGTCCCAGCAGTGCAATGGGGACATTAACGACTGATTATAAATAATACCTACTAGATTAATTTATTATTATCAATATATGGTAGGTACCATTTGTAACCCCTGGCTAGTCGATAATGACTCATTTACGACTTCAAGAATTAATTCGCTTTGAGAAAGTACATCAAGTTAGCATTGTTATACACATTAAGCATTGAGAATAATACTGGGTCACTACATAATTTCAGAAATGTTTTCAACCACAAAGACATAAATGGAACATTTCGTGTACACAGGAAATACGTTTTGAAATTCAACCAATTCAGACGAATTTCGTGTAATTAAAACCTCATTACATTTAAACTCTTCGTTATCAACAATGCACTATTTACTTGTGGTGGGGTTTATAAATTTATTTTATTTTATAGCTGTTTCGGTACCTACTGTAATGCTATTCTGTAAAAATCTCATCGTAAAAACTTTGGTGAAGGGAGTTTGAAGTGAGCTGTCAATCTCCAGATTCCCTAGCGTGAGGATGACAGTTCATTTCAAGCTCACTTCACCAATTTTTTCACGGTGAGATTAGATCGGCTGGTATTCAGCTGCAGCTAGTATTCCAGACTAAGCTGGACGCCAACCTCGGCATATTATTTAGAAAAGGGTTAGGCAGCTAATGAGATGATGAACTATTTCAGAACACTTAGAAGTTTATTAATAAACGTATGTTTTTGTCAGTTTAGTTAAAAAGTGTGGTTAAACGTTTATCATTACTTTACTTTATTAAGCAATGTTTATAAATAAACCCCATAACCAAAACATGTTTTATTTTTGTATAGTAAACAATTTTACTTTATTTTTCTATCAAGTTTAAAAAACGAATGATATAGTTTTCACACTAAATCATTCTGCTTCCCAATTTCATGCCTCGAATCTTCTAGCCTTTTAGTACATTCTCAAAAAGAGGTAGTGTTCATTACATACTCTACGGCATCCTATCCTACCATTTATTATAAATATAATATTATAAATGTGAAAGTTTGGATGTTTGTTACTCAATCACGATAAAATGGCTGAACAGATTTGGATGAAATTCGGCACGCAGATAGTTTATAACCTGGATTAGCATATAAGATACTTTTTATCCTGGTAGTGCGTTCCTGTGGGATAATTTCCGACCTCCACGAGGGCCAAGCCGCGGGCCAAAGCTAGTATTCGATATTTTCCATCAATCCAGTCAACAGAAACAGAATATCCTCTGAAGAAACCTGAAATTGCCTACAGATATAATTGGCATGCACAACGTTGGGTTAAACCTTATGCCAAATGATTTCAGTAGGCGTTACAGGAAAATCGAATTCTCCATCTTGATTTCACCCATTTCTGTATATTACTAGCTGACTTGACAGACGTTCAGTCATTGATACAAAAATACTTCCAGTTATTCCCGAATATTTTAAATTTTTGGGCAACTCTTCAAATTTTTCTTTCTCATTTTTGTTTATGTATATTATCTGTAGTTACGTACACTTATCTAAACGATGTTTTTTTAACCAACAGAAAAGGATGAGTTTCTCAAGTTGATGCCTATATTTGTTTTGTTATGTATGACCACGCATACATTTTAACAGAGTAGTCGGATTTTTAACCGATTTCTAAAAGGAGAAGTTTATAAATTTTTGTTTTAATGGTTGTTCGTTCGGGCATAACTTCCACCTTTTTTTGTTTCAAAGGGTATAGTGCTAAGGTGGTACCATTGTCATCAGCTCAGGATCTGATGATGGAGTTCTGGAGAAATCGAGGGAACTCTTCAAATAATAAAGGCACACCAATAGCGATTTGGGTATTTTTTGTAGTAACTCGTGCAGTTGCTCTCGGAAAGCACCATTTAGTGAAGTGGAACTGATGATGAAGACCACAGATGGCCACTGGAACTACTTAATAATATGTAAGTATTTCACGGGTTGCGATTCAATTACTTTTATATGGTTGCCAAGCAATTTATGCTCATCACAGTGCATATGGAGAAATGGAGCTGATGGTGAAGTACCAGGAGAACTCCTGAACGACTAACGTTCCTGCATCGGGAAAAGCAATATTTTGTAAAAAGGTGATGAGCAGTTGACATAAGGCTATTGTAACTTAGATAAATTACAAACTGACCCACTAAAAAGCGAGAAATATTTATTTTTTTACATCTGGCTTCCAAAAAATACTACAAAGTGAAAATTAACTTAGATTTAGGAAGTCGGTGGCTAATAATGAAAATACAAAACCAAAGAAACCAAAAGTGTGGCTGTTTGTGTATGTGAGTATAAATGTTTGTAAACGCACCCACGATACAGGAGAAATTCCTAGTGTGGGGAAAATTTGTGTTATATAAGACCACGCATAACTTTTTACAGAGTAGTCCGATTTTGATGACTCTTTTCTTATTGGATAGGATATACCTTGAAATTGGTACCATTACAATATAATTCTAATTCGAAAAGCTGTTTTTTATAGTCTTTAGTTTTTGTATGTTGTGTGCGTAGTCCAATTACTTAACTATAATAAGGTTCTTGTGTCAAGATTAAAGAGTACAAAGTTATGAATAGAATTTAAATTCATTTAACTGGAAGAGGTCTAAGTAAATAGAAAGGCGCGTTCTGAAAATTTTCCACCATTGTTACTATGTAGGCGTAGTTACCTTACTGTACAAAAGACTGGAGGTGGCAAAAAAAAATTTGGTAGTTTATATTTTGTACCATGTCTGTTTATAGAAAGTTTTCTGTTAAAACTTGGAAAGTAGAAATACGTAAACATATCTACTTAAGTAAATAAGAAATTAGGGAAGTGTATGGAAACATAATTACTGTCAATAACATGCAAGCATGCAGTGCATGCATGTGCTTCTACATCCGCGTTTGTGTAATTCTGTACTTGGCATGTCTGATACAACATAAATAGTGTTATTGGAACTAGTCATGCCTTACAAAACTAATCTCCCGAAAAAAATCCTAATTCCATTTCCAATTCCGCCTTTACCTCATTCAAAACTAAGAACACTTCCACATCCGCGTTTGTTTGGCCGCAGCTTGACCGCAAGTAATCCTATCGCAGGCACCTGCGCAAAATAAACGACGATCGTAAATCCCCGCAGCGTCCAGAGCGGCTGCGACACAGTTATTGTTATTAGCTGACAGACGCTTGATTTGGCCGGCCGACCGTCTTTTGTATACGGTCCCGCGATAGCCAAAATATTAATGGGAGTGTCACAAGAAATGTCTTCTGAAGACTGGAATAATTTTTTGTTCAAAACTTTGTTTATGTTTTGAGTCTTTGGCGTTATTTTATCCTGTTTTATACTTGTTTGTACAGCTTTAGTTGACCTTTACTGAAATAGGGTTTGGCACGTTTTAGTAATATTTTAGTATTAACTTTGACCTTGTGTCCGCTGCAATATTATATGGGTTTGTTTTTGGGCTCCCCGGAATAAAAACTCGGTTTTGTTACTAGTGTCAAAGGTTCTAATCATGTGTGAACGATAAGTGGTTACTTAGGACGAAAATATACCTACAATTCAAGGCGCTTCTTCACGCGGTTAGGAAATCCCTTTGTGTGAATTCTTGCTTTTTCCCAAAATTTAATGGACTCCTTAATCACAAGATTAGCACTTTCACTGATAATTAACATCGCGAATATTGTAAAACCAGGAAAACTTGTCGAATATATGATAATTTTGCACCATTTTATTTGATGGCTAGGCAGTCCGATAAGGAAAATAATTTGGTTATCACTCCGTAAGTTTATTTTATTTTTTTACGTAACCATAAGATTCCGGCAATACATTGAGTAAGCAATACATTGAAATGTAGCATTACGTCACTCCCCCGTAAATTTTATACTGACTTGTAACTTAGCGAGCCCCCACTCCCCAGCTTTAATGCGTTTTATCTAAACAATTTTTCATTAATATGATAAAGCAAAAAATACGTGTCTAATATATTTTTTATTATCTGACTGACGGACTCAATAGTTTTGTTTTTTTCCCCACTTATCATCCCTATTTGCATGAACAAGTTGAGATCGCAAGTCGGCAAGGGTTATCTTTCATAAAGCGGGCTTATATTTTTTTCTAGACTCTATATTGGGTTATTACGAAAGTTTTTAGAAGGTATGCGTAAAATAAATCGAACTTGAAATTTAAGTAAGTCCTTTTTTTTTTTTTTTTCGGTGAGAAATTATCAAATAACTTTTCCCGCTATGGGTGGAGTGGGGGGGAATGTCAGACTCTTACTTACTAAAACCCACCCGTGTTCCTTCCGATGCCTGTACGTTGCCAGGGGCCACGGTATCCCTTTCGGACTCGGATCGGACGGCGAGCTACCCATTGCTCACCGTCCGCAAGCCCGCGCCTACGGTGGCCGGGAATCGGCCTGCGATTCCCGACGCCCAGTGCGTCTCCTGCGGCGGCTAGGAGCGTGAGGGCGCGAAATTTGCCTCTCCCTCACGCGTTCTGCCTCCTGCTTCGCGAGCATTACTGCTTCGCAGAAGGAGGTGACGGCCTCCCATGCCCTCTCGCTCCGTACCATGGCTTGGACCAGGGCTGGACGCGAGAGATCGCTACCACTAATCGCTTCCACGAGGACACGGCGATGCTCTGCCCAAGCCAGGCAGATCTCCACCGTATGTTCCATCGTGTCCTCCGGGCGATCCACACAGTGATGACACCCGGGCGTTTCCTCCCGCCTGATACGAAACAGGAACCTCCCGAAACCACCATGTCCGGTGAGGACCTGCGTCAGGTGGAAGGTGAGGACGCCGTGGTGCCTCTCTAGCCACTCCTCAAAGAGGGGACTTATCGCCGCAATAGTGGCGTGCCCAGGGATAACCTAACCTACATACATTATTTTTTTTCGTAATAATGCACTACAAATAAGTAGGCCCATGTAACAAGTCACCTATCTAAAGTAGCTTGTTGGACCGCTTCCTTTGGACAAAAAAAAAAATATATATAATCAAGTTTAAAAACGCAGTATTTTAATTTAATAAAATATAAAAACATTTATTTGTAAGTAAAATATACATGAAAGTATAAGTAGTTGGTAGTAAGCGGGCGCCCGGAGTTTGTTCCAGTCTTACGCGATCAAACTGGACCGTTGCAGCCTGAATAGTTGTGGTTCTGTTACACCGACGCGTATCAACATCGACGAAGAACTACAAAATTTTCATTTATTATGAAATAGTCAAACAAAAAGCCTTTCAAGCAATTCTTGCCTAACCGAGTGCTAACAGCGTGGAATCCCGGAAAATGTTGTGATGGCTCCCATACTGAACTGCTTCAAGAATCGACGGGACAGATTAAATATCTCCAAGCTATTTGAAACACACGCATCAGCTAATTAGCTGCTAGTTTGTGTTACCAAATAATATTACATAATAATAATATAGCGATAATTGCGCCAATAGTCGTGACAGCCAGAAGCTTAATAGCGATGAACCTCGACCAACCTCGACAGGAGAAGGCTCTCTTTGAGAAGCTGGATTAAAGGCTTGATTCAGGTACCGATACTTCTGGACACGGCTCGTATTGTTATGAGGTTCATCTCTCTGGAGTCCTGACCGCCCGGCGTAGCTGGGACCCTGTTCCCGATACCGGTGGGCTATTTATTGGTATTCAATGTAATTTATATGGATATTCATAAAACAAAGGAATAAAAATTCTACTGATAAACCTGTCGTAAATGAGTTGAGCATGTTTAGGTCTGCTAGATTGAGAGTTTTCTATAGATCGTTGAGACTTTATTTCACGTGTTTGCATTAAAACTGGAACCGGACATTTACGGGTGACAAAAATGTAGCTTTTAAAATCACAAAACATACACCATGAGAACTGGCTGGATGAAATCTAACACTCAACGGCTGCAATATTTGTAAATATGTGAGTATGTATGTGTGTATTCAACACAGTTAATGTATCTGTCAATGTTTAATTATTAATAAGTTCTTTGTACCTATTGAGTATAGTAATTTTATTCTAGGTACATTGTCTTCACATATAAATTATAATACAAAATATTGAAAAAGATAGAGATAAATAGAGTTTTCTTAACCATTCTTCTTCGAATCATTCCTTGTAAATTTTGGCGTTCAAAAATGCTTTTAATGGCCTACTTTTTTTTTTTTTATTCAAATTGAAAGGGCTTTGTCGCACATGCGATTATGCCGCCCTGGTTGGTTTAACAAAATTATAACACTTCCTATTTAACAAAGCCTTAGCATAGCTAATTTGTAAAGTACCCTAGCTGCATCAGACAATGGCACAGCTAGAGCACTATTACAATAACCTATCTCTCGAAATGCATAAGATTTGCTTTACCGAATGTTAAAAGTAGTGATTGTGATATAGTATTGAATAGGGAGAAACTAGAATTCGTTGATAAAACTGTTTTCCTGGGGATCACGCTCGACTCAAGGCTGCAATGGGGTCCGCATTTAACATCTCTTGCAGGACGGCTAAGTTCAGCAGCATTTGCTGTAAGAAAAATCCGTCAATTTACTGATATAGATAGGTACCGCAAGGATAGTCTATTTCAGTTACTTTCATAGTATCATGTCTTACGGTATTTTACTATGGGGACGGGCTGCAGGTATCGACTCTATTTTTATTCTGCAGAAAAGAGCCATTAGAGCAATATATTGCCTCCGCAGGCGCGATTCTCTAAGGGAACTGTTTAAAAACATTAACATCATGACGGTACCTTGTCAATATATATATGAAAACATCATGTACGTCAGGAAAAATCTTAATCTTTTCAGTAAAAGAGGTGAAAGACACAATTATAGTACTAGAAATAGGGATCAATTAGTTCAACCGGGTTTCAGACTGGCGAAAGTAGACTCATCTTTCATGGGGTACTGTTTAAAATGTTATAATAAAATACCTCCCCACATACTACAACTAAATGAAACTAAATTTAAATCTTGTATAAAACGCACACTATGCTACCAAGCATATTATAAGCTGGGGGATTATAAAGGTGACAAAAATGCTTGGCTCAACGCTGGTCCAGCTCCACAAGGGCGCATAAACTAATTTAATTTTAGCATTCGAAAATACTGTCGGAGCTGCTGAAGATTGCATAAATTATCTTTGAATTGTATAACTTCAATCTCGTAGTATTATATAATTGCATAGCACATGTGTGAGCACTGTGACCATGTACCTTCTATGAAGCTACCATTTACTGAGTACGTCTTTCATTGACTTGAATGTGCCCTGGCGGCTGAGAGTATGTCATGCTCACTCAAATGTCTCGCTGGTGGTGGCGTGTGTGTTGGATCGTTAAGTTCCCTTCAAAATGGTTGAGCTAAACGGTGCTGATCCATGCGTCATGTTCGTGAACGGGCGCCGTCAGTAGGGACTGGTCATCTCTTATCTGCCACGGCTTATTTTAATTTTTGAATTGTTTTTATCTTTTTATAACGGACGCTTTTTACGTGCACGTCTTTCTACATTGGTCTCACATGTATAATTTCAACATGAATGATGTAACCAATATTTTGTAACAACATCATGATTTAAAAGAGTGTCCGTGGAGTTTCTTGCCCGTTCTTCTCCATAGGAACCTACGCTTTGGAATGGGCAACTAGCTTCATATTTCTGACTGACTGACCCCTTGACAATTCAAAAGTGCCTGTAAATGGTTTAATTGAAATAAATGCTTTGAGTTTGAGTTTGAGTTTCTCTAATTCCACAATCCAAGCTATTTCTAAATTCCTCGTTGCGGACACACTCGGTTAATATGTGGTAAACATCATCAAAGGAATTAATACAAAAATTACAATTAGACGATGTTGATTTTGCCATTAAGTATAAGAACTTATTACACGAATGGCCTACTTGAATTAAATAATCTGACTTTAATTTTGAAAATGAAAGGAAAATAAATCATTTTCTTGGGTTTTTTTCCGTCCACGGTGTAACATACAGCCTTTAAAGAAACTGTTCTAAAGAAGGTTACTGCACTAAAGAAGCCTGCAAAACTCTTTTATTTGAATTCCAAAACTGTTTATATTCAAAGTAGTTCCTGAACGAAACTTTTGACTTTTCTCTATGATATATGACGGTAATTACTCAGTTGTTCGTAAAGAATGGTAATGTTGCGAAGTTATAGTTTAGTGTTTTACTTTCATGAAGAATTATGCTTCATGCACTTTGAAGCCGAGACTTGATTCCGGCGAGAATTTTGTTTAAATAGCTGGTAGTGCGATGAACCGTACTAATAATAGGTAAACAAATAAAAACAATTGAATTTGACTAGAATATTTTAGTGCGGATTTGACCAATGAAATTGAACGCGTTCAGCACATCTAAACGCGTTCAAGAGCTGTCAGTGTACAATATTCGCTCTTGAACGCGTTTTAGAAATGCTGATCGCGTTCAGTTTCATTGGTGAAATCAGCCCTTAGGCTCTAGCTCGTAAACGTAATATATATGTAAAAAAACAAATAAAACAAAACCATCCTATAGCATTATGTGAATTTTACAGCAGTGGTGGCCCAGTGGTAACGGCCGCGACTCACCAGTTGTAAGTTCATAAGTTCGAACCCAGAGAGCCGCTTTATTTTGTGTAAATTACTTCATCACCACTGTTCTCCAAACGGTGAAGAACAGCATCGTGAGGAAACCGGGATATGATAGAACCAAAAATTCGAAGACATGTGACATCCATCAACACGCACTGGGCCCGCGTGGTGTATTACGGTCCACTCCTTCTCACCGAGAGAAGGTCGGTGTACCAGCAGTGGGAACATTATAGGCTGATTATTTTATAGCATTTGGTATATATTTTTTGCGACAAGCACAATAAATATCACCCATAGATATTAATAAAATCTTAAAACTATCGAGTATTTTCATTTTTTAAATCATTCGAATTTGCGTTACGTTGACTTCGCGCATTCGTGCTGGGCCCGCTGAACTTGAAACTTGGGTGGTCGACCCACCACATGAATTCAAAACGGTCAGCCAGGAAATATCATAACCATAATTACCACACAGTCACTCCATGTAACATACTGGTATTCAGCTGCATCTGGTTAGACTGGAAGCTGTCCTCAACATAGTTGGGAAAAGGCTGGCAGATGATCATCACCACACTTAGCAGATGAGCAAACCAACGTGACACTGCTAGGCTGTCGTAGCACTGTCAGTTGTCCAGATGTGTGGTAACAATGTTAGTTATTACGTGTAAAATTGTTTTTTGATGTGTAACATCTTTCCTCTCGCTTTCCTGCAATATGTGGGTGTGATTTCGTGAAAAGGGACGGAAGTGTGTAGCAGGAAACTCAGGAAGCGGCGCGCTACTTGATGTGACCAATGAGCGCGCGTGGTGCTAGAGTTGGCCGCCAAAGAACCTATTTTCTGAGAGGTTGGTACTCAACTCAAGGCATTTATTTCAATTAAACCATTTACAGGCACTTTTGAATTATCAAGGGGTCAGTCAGTCAGAAATATGAAGCTAGTTGCCCATTCCAAAGCGTAGGTTCTTATGGAGAAGAACGGGCAAGAAACTCCACGGACACTCTTTTAAGTCATAATATTGTTACAAAATACCAAGATGTCAGATCTTACACATCTTAAGCAACTACTGTAAGGCTCGCTCATTTTTTTTTAATTTTTGCCTACACTGTCCCACTGCTGAGCAAAGGCGTCCCTCAAATACTTCAATTCATCCTTTTCTAGAGCCACCAGCCCTTTCATTCTGCGTCTAGGTAGTCTCGCCACCTCTTCCTAGGCCGACTGTAAACCTTCAAATTTTTATAACAAGCAATATCTATTTATACCAACATAGAGACATAAACTACAACAAACACAGCTGATATTCCCGAATAACTAAACTTGTTTTGATAAAGTAGGTAGGTTCGATGAATTATGCAGAAACAGATAAGCGCTCACAGCTCAAAATGTTCACGCATATAATTAACTTGCAAATATTGTAATCAAAACAAAGCTAATTCGCTAAACTAACATAATACGGATAAAGTCACAGTGCAACTAATCTATGCTCGATCGGCAGTATAACCATTAGCTTTATCGTTACTATGGGTTTAGGCTGTGGAACTACCTCTGCTGTATAGCTCTCGAGTAATTTCGTCTGTGATAAAACAATGTTTTCATAGTAATTGTCTATTAAGGTCATAATACAGTTATTTAAAATAGTCAGACATCCAGTCTTACCAAGGAGTAACGTTTTACTCAGAAACTGGGTCGTGGAGGTCAGATAGGCAGTCGCCCCATGTAAAATACTGGTGTTCAGCTGCATCCGGTTAGACTGGAAGCCAATCCCAACATAGTGGGGAAAAGGTTAAGTGGATTGATTTGTCGAAATTGTAGCATAATAGGTGGCGAATTATGGCGATACTGGCAAACCTCAGCAGCGCTGCTCGGCTGCAGAAGTAGATGTGGCAGTAAAACTTCCCGGGACGACCTCATTTACAAAGAGCTACTACTAAACATGTAATGAATTCCCTCGTTCATATCAATATAACCCTCGTTGAACTAGTCATCCTGTATAAAGTTTAACGTAATATTAATTCGCACAACTTCACGTACGGCACAAATGCTGCGTCGCGCGTTTTATCTCGACTTTGTTGAGATATAGAGTGTTATATCGGGTATGAAGTATGAACGTGTGTTGTTATGTACATCATTATTAACTCCATGTAGTTATAACATTATCGTTATGTATTTTTAGGGTTCCGTAAGTACCTCAAAAGGAAAAAACGGAGCCCTTATAGGATCACTCGTGCGTCCGTCTGTCACAGCCAATCTGCTCTGAATCTAATGGACCGATTAAGTTATAATTTGGTACACATATCAATTTCTGTGACCCAAACACGGACGTGTAACGAAAATAAATGAATTTTGAATATGGGGGTTACTTTTTGGGGGAGAATTGAAAATAAAAAAATCAAAGTTTTGCAAACTGTCCCGTGTAACATATCAAATGAAAGGACTTATTGTGAGGATCTCAATTTTTTTTTTAATAATTTTATAATATGTAAATACTTTTATAGATAAAAAAAGATGGAAATTGATCATTCCCTCACCTTATCTCCGAAACTACTAATAGTTCTATACTTATATAGATCACAGGAATACCTATAAGAAGTCTATAGTCTTAAAATAACATGGTAACTCAATATTGTGAGTACAAACTTACCTTTTTAGTTGGAATGTATGGGAGAACATGTTTTTCAACTACAATGTTAAGTTTGTCCTTGAGAAAACTCATTCCAACTACGGAACCCTTCATTGTGCGTGGTCTGACACGCTCTTGGCCGGTTTTTTGATAATTTAAACCATAATTTTGATATCAATCGTATCGAATGACTTAAATTATACTAATCTATCAAGATTAGTATAATTTAAGTCATTCGATTTACATTTCTGTACTAACTCAAAGTCGGAAGCCACCTAAGATTTTTTATTGTTCTGACCATTCTGTCTAAACAGAAAATGCAAATCAGAATTTTTGCTGTAAGTAATGAGAACAATCGGACAAAGAAATAGAAAATATAGGTACACTGTTTATTTAAGTTCTGAGAACTGGCAATTACGTTTGGAAGTATAAAGACATACACGGTAAAAAATAACTTGTGTCTCACGAACAAAATATGTGAAATTCTCTTCCATCTTTGAATTTCCTGTTTTCACACGTACATATGTACATAAAGGAAGGTACATTCTGACACTAAAGGATGAGCGAGCGCAGGAAATAAAGTGCATCTCAGAAAGGTCAAGCTATGTAGCTTAGTCAACGCCAGACATTTGTACTTAGGATATGCTTTATACATGTATGAATGGAGTTTGATATATTATGTATAAGTTTACTGGTAACGTAAGCACTTTTGATTTGGATTTTTAGTGTAAATAACATCAATTGGAAACAATTATTTAAATAGACCTTATGTAGTTTATTTAGAGGTATACAAATTATGTATTAGGTATGTTGAAACTGTTGGTACTCCCCGTCACTTGTCCATAAGATTTAATTAGAAGACCAGCGTTAGACAGCATTTGTCGGGCATTAATGCTGAAATGAACCTTTTTGGCGCAGCCGTGAGGCACACACTATTGCTTTAAATACTCAATACTCAATTCTTTATTGCATTCCAAAAGGCTTAGGTGGTAAATATTTGCCAAAAGAAACAATCATGGACCCTGTTGGGCACAGCAAAAGAAATATATTATGATTATTTTCACTTTTTATTTTGTTATTATGTGTTTCACGAACTGTCCAAATAAATATTATTCTTTCTTTCTTTCTACACTGGAAGGAGTGTAATAGTGGTTTTCTCTATTTAAGCATCACTCTGTGAATCGGCGATGATCATTATATCTAAGAACAAATGAGAGTCGTGAATGATCACGTAACTGAGATTTGCTGGTAAAGACTATCGTAAAAATGTATACGGTTAAGTTTTAAAAACATTAGCAATTTCTTAGTTTAGTTATTTTTTACAAGTGAATAAAGACCTGGTTCAGTTGCAATAAATCATTAAAATAACTTTTATTTTTTGCTCGGACTGAAAAAAGAACGTTGACCCCGAGTTTGTATAGAACAGTTTGTCTTAGAATCCCTTCTAAGACAAACTGTTCTATAAAGTATGAAGTGAAAGAGCAAAAGTACATTACAGACTAAACCGTTGCATTTCATTTGGTAGCAAGACATGATAAAAAGCACGAAAGCAAAATAAATGCAGTAGAAACGCTGGCGTTCACTGAAATGTGCAGAATCTCCAACTCCCAGATCGTATGCGGAATGAAAAGATGGCGCAGATAAGTCTGAAAGGGAAAGTTCATGTAGAAATGAGAAAAAACATGCTTCGATGCTTTGAACGTGAGGAATTATTCCATATTGATTCATATACGGTCAGGATTAAAAGTGATATTTATGTAGACTGTTTTATAATCTGCATTTTTTATCGATAGATCATCGCGTTCTATAATCAAGACGAATTGGCGTCACAATAAGTTGGTACCGGGATAAGATACAAGTAATACATGATTGGAGAGAGAGTTAAACAGGTACTCGTAACACATAACATTAATATCACGCCTGTGTTCCCCGATAGGTTAGGCAGAGGAATACTTAATAGGTAGATAGGTACTACATATCCATAGTTCACCCACATTTTGCCAGGTATGTCTAAGTTGTGTCTAAGTACCAGGGGGCAAGCTTATTCCCATCAACCAGGCACAAATCTAGACTCCGGGCTCTGGACTCCGGGAAAACCCTAATAACTCGTTGGCCGACCCGAGAATTGAAACCAGGACCTCATGCTACGCATTAGCGCTTGCGACTACTAGACCAACGAGGCTATAGAGTTGGCTGTTAATAAATGCAACGGATACAAAGAAGATTTTTTCATGGCAATAAACCCGGAAATAATTTGCGAATACTAGCCAGGCAGAATAACCAACAGCCTTGTGAAATTTTTTACTCCCGGATATACTGACCTCCGACTAGCATAAATATAGTTCTGTGATACTGGCGAACATTCTACCTCACTATCGTTTGAATTTTTTCTCGATCGTCTTTTTTATGAAACACGACAGACAGTCTCAATCTCAATGCTCTTTTTTGTACAAGCTGCAATATCTCTAAAACATGTGTAAAGTCTCTTCAACATTCGAGTCTAATTCTAAATCAGACAAATTCCAATTGGTTGCATTGTACTAGGTACTACATTCTTTATTTAATTACAGCAATTGTTTCATCGATTCCCGTATGCTCAGTCATTGGAACACACACGCTCACTTTCAACAGCCAATCAGAAGCTGACTCCTGAATCGCGATATTAAAGTTTTCACAGCCGTTTGTATATAAGAACTGACTCGGTAGATACACTCGGGGAGTCCGTTGTTACTGAGAAGACCGGCAGTGGCGACGGCCGGACTCAATTCTCGCTAGTCCACGCAAATTGATTAATTCATGTTTGGTAGAGCGGCCCTGTTTCTAGAGTTGTAAGATTTGAAAAAATGCGAATGACTGAACGCTAACAGAAACCTCTCTTCTTCATCAAGTAGCAAGTTTGACTTCCTTTTGCATTATTACACAGGTAGCAATTTTGTAAGGAATTAACTAAGAAAACCTAACTAAGAGACTATGTGAAAGTAATCTATTGAATCAACATACGTTTGTACCTAGCCAGCGTATACGTATGCCTTTAGTTCCTATTATTATTGCATTTATTTCGTTATATTTTCGTTAGTCAAATAGCAGACCCTATACAAGTAAAAGTTCTCTCTACCAAATCTACTTTTCATAAATCATTTTTTCTTTCCATGAAATTCAGACGGATGATGTAGATATTTAGGATATGTAAAATAAAATCACGCTTGTTTCCCCGAAGGTTTAGCAGTCGTGTATCTGTACTATGTCGTGTATGTGTATTTGTAATTGTCTCGATCAGTGCTCTGAGGCGACTGATCGCTATATGCAAAAACTATACTGATAACTATAACTGTAACCATTATTATGTAACCATATTTTGATTTAAAAGAGTGTCCGTGGAGTTTGTTGCCCGTTCTTCTCCATAGGTACCTACTACGCTTTGGAATGGGCGACTAACTTCATTTTTCTGACTGACCGACCCCTTGACAATACAAAAATGCCTGTAATTGGTTTATTTGAAATAAATGCTTCGAGTTTGAGTTTGAATACGGTGAATCATGGGCTCAAATATAATGTCACAAAGAGTGAACTTATGGTTTTTAAAGCAGGCAGTGTGACATATTCGTGTATCCCATCTGTGGCACTTTGTGGACAACCACTGCGAAGGGTGGACAAGTTTAAATTACTGGGCCACTGGGTCACTGAAGAGCTTAAGGATAATTGTGACATTGAAAGGAAACGTAGGTCGCTGGTTGTCCGTTGTAACATGCTGGCCCGCAGGTTTGCACGTTGTACGAAGCCAGTTAAAGTAATGCTTTTTAAAGCTTACTGTCAGTCCTGCTACACGTGCAGCCTGTGGGTCAACATCACTCAGCGGACGTACAGCGACCTACGCGTTCAATATAATAATGCACTGAGAGTGCTGCTGCGGCTGTCGTGGCGTAGTAGTGCGTCGGGGATGTTTGCAGATAATAATATTGATGGTTTTGCCGCCATTATTAGGAACAGATGTGCATCCCTGATGACTCATGTTCGTGGTAGCACCAACAGTATTCTCAGTGTACCTATTCGCTGATCGGTGGGATTCTCCGATGTTGCGGAAGCAGATGCGGCTCTACGCTGAAATTTAATTGTATATTTTGATCTGTGTATGTAACCTACTAACACTAGAAGTTAAGTAAAATTGTTACTAACCCTATGGATTCCGGTCTGAAATAAAATATTTCTATTCTATTCTATTCAGATGGCACCCACATTTTGTCAGCTGTGTATAAGTCCCAAGTAAAATATATTTTAAATACACTCTTTATCCTAACTAATACTATAAATGCGAAAGTGAGTTTGTTTGATTGTTACGCTTTAACGCTAAAATGGCTAAACGGATTTGGATGAAATTTGTTATATCGGTAGACCATTACCTGCATAGGATACTTTTTATTCCTATATTCCCGCGGGATCGAGACTTACGCAGGTTTAACCGCGGATAAATAGGTCACGCCGTAAAAATACAACAATCCAGTGTACATAAATAAACCAGTAGTAACTTCTGGAGCAAAACGACACTCCCTTCATTATCATGCATGACAGGACTTATGACTCGCTCATTAGAAATCGACCGTTCAGAAAACTGTTTGAAGAAGAATATTTTCAATAAAACTTCTAAGTGTTTTCCTAACGCTTCGCAATAAAAAGCTAATTGGGCTAACAGGGCCGTTTGCTTTATGCTCGATTTGTCTTTTGAATCATCTCCATTTTGTTAGAATAAGCGAGGTCATAGGAATTTTGCTTCGATTCATTTCTTCTGTTTAAACGTTGAATGGAGCGTTAAAATGGTTAAAAGCTGTTTATATAAAGTTATTTATTAGAAAAACTATGTGGCGTTCAAAGTACACATACACAATACATAAACTCACGCCTTCTTCCCTTGGGTCACATGGCAGAAACCATCAGAACGCCACCTGCTACGATGCCTACATAGTCCTTTTGCTTCGTTTATGTTCATATATCTGGTCATACACGCACGTCGGTTGCGAGTACTATTAATACACCTGACCTTTTTGAAGAACATCAAAAATAATGTCACTACATGTCCTTCTAGGCGCCTCCCGGCGTTTCGACTCACATCTGCCTTGTCACTCTTTGTGAGTCGTCTTTTACTGGCCCTCTCAACATGACCAAAAATAATCTAAGCATACTCTTCAATAGTGTTTTAAATAAAGTGTTTGAAAATAAAAACACAGCCCAATCCCAGCTTAATAGCTCTTACATGACGATAGTTATATTATTTGTTTCGCAGTAGCAGCTTGGAGTGTGGATTTGTGCCCTGTTGGTGGGAATAGGCTCGCCCCCGTATATCTATAATGACTTAAGCATTATGGCGAAATTTGGGTGCATTATAGACACACCTCAGCCTTACCCTTCAGGGAATACAGGGATGATGTTATGTTATGTTATATTTCAGGCACTTAAGAAAGGACTTATTTCCATTCCAGTTTTCAAAAAACCGGACAAGTGCGTGCCGGGCCACGCACAAAGAAGTGTTCTGTAGTTGGCATGAATTTATCCCAAAAACAAACTTAACTTTGTAGTTAAAAAACATGTTCTCCTTTACATCGATCAATCAATCAGAGATCATCGATCAGTTCAGAACACAACTTAAAAAGCTTTCTGGTATCACAGTGACAGCAGAACACTGACTCCTAAGTCACAGGATCACCTAGTTTAGGGGTCAGGGTTTACCTTATCCGTATGACCTTTAGCTAACCATTTCATGTATCATAAAAAAAAATCAAGTCAATTCTCCAACTGCAAATGTAAGTTTGTAATCGCAAAAAAAAAATGATAAAACTACAAATTATGAATTTTCGGACTTTTTCCTTTACTTGTGCTGTGAGACCTTGCTTCCTGCAAAATATCAACGGGAAGTACTCTGTAGGTTTTGATTTATTTGCGAATATCAAAATATATCCCATAAATGCCGTATTTTTTTATTGCGTTGACTTAGAAGCTTGATTTTTTTAGAGCTCCAAGGGACCATAGATCTACGTATTTGATATTAATTTCAACTTCATACCTCCTCGCGTTCCTGAGAAAATCGGTCTTGACAGATAGACAGACAGACGGACAACGAAGTGATCCTGTAGGGGTTCCGTTTATTTCTTTTGAGGTACAGAACCCTAAAAACAAAAATAATCAAACCTAATATTATTCTATCTTAGACTCAGGCCACAAAACGATTTCAAATATTCAATTTCGTTTATTAGTATTCCTACCTATTGAACTAACACTAATAAACGAAATTTGAATTCTCAAACGCCTTTTGATGGCTAAATGGTATTCTAATAAAAATAAAAATCCTTAACACGAAAAACATTTATTGTTGAACGCCACTTTTTATTTCAAAGATGGCCTTCGACAAATAAGTATGTCTAGAAATAAAGACATTCTTAGTAAAACTACCCACAAACCTCAAGCGTCCATTACAGTCGAGAAACCTTGGCATTAATAAAAGTATCAATAAAAATAATCACTATAATACTGTTGATTGTGCCCCGCAGTGTTACCGGGGACTTTCCACAGGGTAGCGACACACCTGCCGAAATTACGCGGTGCTTATGCCTGCGCTTTTCAAAATAGCTTTAACACGTCAGGCCAAAAATTAAGTTGATTATTTTTATAGAAAACAAGCTGCACCCCGCGGTTTCACCCCCATAAGTCTCGATTCCGTGAGAATATCGGGATAGAATGTATTCTATGTCCTTCTCCAGGTTGTCAGGCAAATTTCACCCAAATCGATTCAGCCGTTTTAGCGTAACAAACAAACAAACTCACTTTCGCATTTATAATACATATTAGTTAGGATTAGGTTATATTTTTTCATATTGGCGTATGTCGTTAAAAAAATATCAGTTGGAGCGTAAAAATCCGTCGAGCGGAATTTCGGATCCTTTGCATAATTACGACGCGTAATCAAATACGTCGAAGCGTACATTTCTGCACCGAATTCCGCTGCGTAGTTTTCAGCAGGTGTGTCGCCACTCTTAGGTACCTACTACACATAACGTGGTAAACGCATCGTAAAATCCTACTTTTACGAGTACGGCAAAAAGATTTACCTTACCGCCCTACGTTTATTAGAACCCCAGGGTAATACCTAGTTTAGTGGCGTTGAGAAACAGCAAACCTGTCTTTACGTTCATGAAGGAATGGTATATGAGCTCCTTTGAGTTGGAATACGTTTGTGAGTATCGAAGTGCATTTTCTTTCGGAAATTCGGTTTGCAATGAATTTCTTGGAATCGAATTTTCAGACTTTTTGGAATGATGTGAACTTTAAAGTTGAGCGTATGATGTATCTGTGAAGCTTTATATTTTCATGTTATATTTTGATCTTTTAGTGGTTTTTGTGCTTTTAAGATTTTCTGATTACCTATAAATGGTTCAGATTCAGAATCAGGATTTATTTATTCGTAAGAATGTAGTTTTACATCCTTTTCATCATCCACCTAAAGAATATTGGCCTTCAGAATTTGTGTTCTCAAAAAGAAGACTTCGTCCATCATTGCCGAGCTGGACGTAATCATTAGCCCAACATAAACAACATTCATCCATATTGGCTTGATGCAATAAAAATGAACCTTGCCTGCACGCAGCATACCCTGCTGATAACAGACCGCAGCTTCATGCCTCGATGATCAATAGATGGTGGTGTGACCTGGCCGGAATGACCACACATTTACCCCAATGTTATTGGCTCTGCTATTTGATTTTGCGCGAACTTTCTGACAGCCCCAAAACTTTGGATAAAGGTTATAACTGTAACACCAAGATGGCGACTGATGTACTCTTCATAATATTGAATGATGAAAGTCTCATATGCCTATACATACACAACGTGTTGCTTTTGATGTCCAATAACTCTAAAGTTATATGCTATAAGTAAAAATAATGCAAGAAGTTCTAGAACACGTATTCCAAAAATAGTTTCGAAGATAACATAACACTAGACTCTCGATGTGTTTATCTAAGTTTCATTTTTTTTTAAATAAATAGTCAGAATTAAATGTTGTTTTTTCACGTAAGGGTGTTGTGACTTTGTTGAATTATAATATGGACATGATAAATTATTAAAATTTGTTACAGTTGTAACAGCAATGTCGTTTCGTTTAAAATAGGTTTTTATTTTTAATAATTTATTTATCTTTCTATTGTCTTTTCTATTTTGTGAATGTGAGAACGCTGTAGGCTTTAGTGGACTGTAGATTTGTTGACCATCACCTTTTTGTTAAGAACCTGCCCTGTACTTATTGAAAGACCTACACTCTCCTCCCATACCTAATAACACTATATTGTATATTTGAAAATATTGTAAAAACCAATTATTTTTAAAAGAGTAACCGTGGACTTTCTTGCCGGCTCTTCTCCATAGGAAACGACCAATTGGAATCGTGCACCTAGCTTCTAACGTTTCATAAGTGCCCATGTAGACTTATGTCAAATAAAATATTTATTTTGAGTGAAAAATGAAAACGAAAAAAAACTAAATAATTCAATGTCAGTTGTTTCTTTGACATGGTCTCATTAATACCCTAGAGTTATGGAATATTAAAAGGAACACGTTGTATAGACACTTTTATAATATTTTAAGCATAGCGTCTTGTTCAAATAGGAGTTGAATATTTATTACGGAATAATTTCCTGATTCCCATCCTTTTAGAGCAGTGCTTGCCAAAAAACATGTCGGTTAACAATGGTGGCATTTTCTCGGAAATATTTCTTGCAAATGTTTGCTAACAACATTGGCTCCAACACAACAGCTAGAAATAAAACAATGAAGATTAAAACAACCCAATCAAAAGTATTACATTCAGTAGGTCCAATTAAAAATTTATCGACCGACCGGCTGTTGTGGCACTTAGATTTTTTTATTATTATCTATTTAATCATCGAATGCCGTAACTGTTTTATGTTGAACGTTTGGAGTTAATTGTGTCTTCCCTTTTTAGTATTATTTCCCTTTTACCTGTAAGGGGTAAATAGAGACGATTTTTTGAGATGTGCAAATTAATTTTTTCAAGGTTTAATATCTGACAAAATTGACATCAAACAAAAAAGCGGAAAACTACATCTGTTTAATAAAATAAGAGATAGACATCATTTTAATACCAGAAATAAAGATAAAACAGATCAGCCATTTTTCAGATTATTTAAAGTACATATATCTTTTATGGGGTACTTTGTTAAATGTTACAAAAAAATATATATTTTTGTAAATTTTTGACGTTCAATAGTGCCTTTTATGTGCCTAATTGAAATTAATTATTTGACTTTGACTTTGATGGAGAATCTTGAGAAAGTTACAGGGATTTGCTGAATGCAAGACGTTCAAAACCTTTTAAAAAACAATGAAAATTCGTCAAACACAAATAAAATAATTATATTATTTATAATAAAATAAATTATGAAAAGAAAATTTATTATTCTTATTAATAATAAAATTATAAATTAAATAAAGCAAATTGAATACTTTATATTATTAATAATTTAAAATGAATGTATTCATATTTTCGGGATGTATTTGCTGGTACTTTAATTTATTAATCTTTTCTATTTTCTATTGAACTGGGATTTAGGGGTAAGTATGTAATTTGCGTTTTATTTGTGCAGAATAAACAATTTTTCTGCCTGTCTTTGTTTTACGTCCTGTACGTCACTATACAATTGAGATATCAGAATTGAAGTCATTTCCACACCTTTCAAGCAAGTGGGCAAAAATTATAAGCCGACAGCAGGCTTCATCATAATATTTCTCTAGAAACAGCGAGTCTTACTGCGACGGCTGGGTATTGTTAAATTTTCTAAGCACTTAGCGCCAATCGATCCGCCCAAACCAGTAGCCCAAAAGAAATAGTATTTAACACTCCACCAAAAATACAACTATATTCCATCAGAAGTAGCCATTTTATACAATTTACAAATTTTCGCACCGCACCGGGTCGCCAGTTACGACCGCTAACATGGAACTGAATTTATAAGAAAAAATGCTAAAACCACCCCATGCCGCCTCAAAAGGTCTGCCGACCAATATGTTCTATCGAAAGTCACTTAGTGAGGCAACGTGTGGCGTAAATGTACAATCACTGGAGGTACTTGGGGGATGTAGAGAAATTCAAAGAAAAATTGTTGGAAAAAATAGTAAAAAAAATAAATGGCTCCCAATTTATTTTTGTAGTTTTTTGGGTATATGCTTACTCCTCCGTGCCTCGGAAGGTTGGTGTCGGCTGTTATTCGTGGATCTTTGACAGTCGTTACGGGTCGTCAAAAGTCTGAAAGTCTCACACCCAGACTTACCAAGGGGTATCGTATTACCTAGTGCAGTAATACACTGCTTACTAATCCTCTTCGCATGAAAAAAGACTGAGCATATTTGATTTATAAAGTGTTGTCACTACTGACAGTTTTTTTATTTCGGTTTTGTAGAAACAGAAATAAAAAAGATTCATGTTTGTTTGAAGTCAGTCGACAGCCACCCAGCCACCTTTGGACATTTGAGCATGAACTAAAATTTTCTCGTGTGAGTTTTTTTTCGTGAACAGGCACGTTCCAGTTATCGCAGTATTAGTTAAAGCCCCTTCCCAGGAATCTAGCATCCAGATAGAAAAGGCCGATTTCGGCCGTACCCTTGGGCTACAGCTCGTCCACTGGGCCCTGTGCATCGCCAACCCTGCCCTACTGCGGGCCGTACGGATCTGACCATCCCGTCACCTCGAAGGCGACACAGGCGGTTCTCCGTGAGATCCCGAGGCAGCGAGTACAGTGAGCGCTTGCCGGGTCTGCCAACAGCGCGTCGCCTTGCCCTGGTGCAGGCAACTCCCAAGCGATTCCACTACATACCACCTACACGCAACTCAGAAGCGGCTCCATTACATCCCACTGTTTCTTTTATTAACCTTTTATTCTATCATTAGCTAAATTGTTTTTTTTACAAAGCATAGTTATGCCTGGGTTACACGTTTCTAGTATTTCAAGTTAGGATAGCAAACAAGTTATTACTTGTTTGCTATAGCCATAGTATTTCCTGGCTTACTATGGCTTGACACTTGCTAGAGCTGTATGCATGATGCCAGGAAATGTAATAATGTGTAATGTGTCCGTGGAGTTTCTTGCCCGTTCTTCTCCATAGGTACGTACTACGCTTTGGAATGGGCGACTAGCTTCATATTTCTGACTGACCGACCCCTTGACAATTCAAAAGTGCGGTAATTGGTTTATTTGAAATAATTGCTTTGAGTTTGAGTTTTGTAAGGTCACTGTATTGCAGTTTTGTCAAATGGTATTGTGTTACCCAGGTAGGGTTGTAGGGGTCAGATTGGCAGTTTCACCATGTAATACTAGTTTTCAACTGTATCCAGTTAGACTGGAAGCAGAACCCAAAGCTTGAGCTTTAAAACTATCAAAATAGCTTACTATTTTTCTCACTAGCTTACTTACCAGAAAATGAGGATAATTCCATATACACGACGCCAGAGTGACTAGCTTGCTAGCTTACTAGCACTTTACTACGACTAGCTACTTACTAGCTTCGTGTAACCTCGGCATTAGCCTGTCACGTGCAGCTAGGAATCAACAAGCCTTAGGTACATAGGTAGGTACAAGAAGTACAACTAGTCTATTTTGTTAAGAACTTTTTTCTCTGTATTTGTTAGTTAGCTCTAATTTGAAAGTTTGATAATGACGGGTTGTCAATTTCTCTAAGGTGTTACCTATTGTAATAATAACCAATACTAACGAAACAGGTCACATAACGAAATACAAATTGTATTGCATAGCCCTGAAATTTTTTATAAAGAAAATGTGCACGTGAATTCAGGTAAATTCGTACTTTTAATAATTATTTTCACATACATTTTTTGTTCGTAAAATAATATTCGTGACGGAAAATCTGCCAACATATTTTCAGAAGTAGACTAATATAGAATTGCCTGAGTTAATTAAGTTTTTCATGTTAATGAAAAGGGGAAAAGCCAGTGTTTTTTTCTGGGCGGTTATAAAAGGTTTTTATTGCCATAAAGAGCATTAAAACCCGCATTCATAAACGTGCAGTTATGTTAATGAATCATTAAGCAACACTTACTTTATAGTGGCCCGTCGAGTCGATTAAAGTTAAAACGTTAAGTTTTGTTACCATTATTTCACCGTATAGAAAATTACATTAACTTAGAACTGACTTATTTAATGGGTGACCACTGAAAATCAGCGCTGTGCTGTGAGTCCCTTATAGCACAGCATCATGCTGAGTGGAAGCCTTCTTGTCACGGTCACGACATGCAGCTGCCGATTATTTCATTCGTTTCGTTTCGTTACTACTTGTTTTTGCGGCGAAGCCAACAAAGGAGGGTTCTGTGTTTGACCTGTATGTATATGTATGTTTGCATGTGTGTTTATATGTTCCCTCGTAACTACTAAACGGCTGAACCGATTTTGATGACTGATGTGTTCTTAGATTCGTCTTTATTGTGCAAGTATCACACACGTATATTAAAATTACAAAAAATCAAAATGGCGCCAAAATATGAATGGTGTGTTTTTAGATTCGTCTTTATTGCGCAAGTATCAATAGGTACAAAAAACAAAAAATAATAAAATTACAAAAAATAAAAATGGCGCCAAAATATTAAAAATATGTTTAAAAAAAACTCTCATAATTATCGAGTGCGGTATTAAAATTACGGGTTTTAAAAGTTGATTCCAAAAATGTACACAAATTATATGTTTTTGGAACGAGAAATGATAAAAACTAAAAAGCTGAAAATAACAAGACCAAAAAAAAAACCCGACTGCAAAGTTACACCATATTATTGGTTATTGGTATGTATTTTTGCAATCGGTTTTTTTTCTCTTTTTACTCGGTTAAATATCCTTTTGTACGCTCATGTTTCTGTGTCAAATAAATCTATTTTGCTTTCTTTCTTATTGTAAATTAATATAATGATAGTTCGAGGCTTGCTAAACTTCATGTATATACGAGTATGTATTTGACTGACTAGATCTTGGTGCGACGTGTAGAATATCTGAAAACAAATATAATTATCCAGCTCCCAAATAGATTACCAAACGTGTTTGCTAACGATGATTGATGTAATTAATTAAGTATTAACTTGCTGTATTGATTTATCTTAATTAGATTTCAGGACAAAGACAAAACTTTTTGCGTACATAGGTACATACAAATACAGACGCAATTATTCGTTAAACTCAGGCTGAGTTGAACGAATAATTGCGTCTGTATTTGTATGTATGTACGCAAAAAGTCTCCTTTCCTCTTATCTCTCCTTCCGCTTTTCACATCCAGTCAAAGTCAAAAGTCGAAGTCAAATCATTTATTTCAAATAGGCCCTTATAAGGCACTTTCGAACGTCAAAAATTACAAAAAAATTTAATTGATTCTAGTCGCCCCTTCCAAAAGGTAATTTTCGCATGGAGAAGAATGGCAAGAAACTCCACCGTTACTCTTTTAAAACTGTTTTACAATATTTTGTATAAGTATATTAGTTATATAATTATATGTGAGGACGATGCACCTATAATAAAATTACTATACCACAATTTATAGGTAAAAAGAATTAAGAATTAAAAATGAAGCAACAACAGATAAATTAATTATATGCTCACATGCTCTTTTATTGTGTGCATGGTGCTCACATATTTACAAACATTGTAAAAGTAGACGATTTTCCTAAAATTTTACAATTAATATATTTAAAAAAAAATATATAAATTATACAATTGAATTAGCAACCAGTTTGATTTTGTCTAGATTCTAGATTATCCTATGGAGAAGGACCAGCATGTTTCCAAGCTTTCTATCTTGGATATAATCCTCTAATTTGTAATATGCTTGTTTACAAAGTGTACTTTTAATATGAGTTTTAAATTTTCTTTCATTTAATTGCAATATATCACAAGGTATTTTGTTGTAACATTTAACACAGTACCCCATAAAAGATGTATGTACTTTAGATAATCTGAAAAATGGTTGATCTATTTTATCTTTATTTCTAGTATTAAAATATGTCTATCACTTGTTTTATTAAAAAGATGTCGATTTTTTCTTACATACATAATATAGTCTAGTCTGTGCTAACCACCTTTTAAGGTCGTCGGTCCATCTTGCTGGAGGGCGTCCCACACTACGCTGGCCGTGTCCACTCCAGAGCTCGTCTGCACCACCAGCCATCAGGCTTTCGACAAACATGGCCAGCCCACTGCCACTTCAGCTTCTTTAATACAGATGCAATGTAACGTAAGTGTGTATAAAAATCCTAGTATTATACTACTTTTGTATAAAAAAAGACCAGCATAAAAAAAAACGCATCAAAAATTCTTTCAGCCATATTTATAAACTTCCATTCGGTTCGGGAATATGTTTTATCTAAACGCTGTACATCACATCGTTAGTACGCAGACCGTATCAATTAAAATGTCGATTCAACGCCCTGAGAATAGTGCTGGCCGTCGCGCCGTTAAGGTGGTTGTGCCATGAGATTTGTGTCGCGAAATTATCTCTTTAAATAAGGGTTTTTTTTAATAAACGTTTAAACGTCAAACGATGTATGGTTAAGCAGACGTTAATAATGACTTAACTTTATGCAAAATTACTCAACAAAACATCATGCCTTTTTTTTTTTTTTGGGTGGGAAATTATCAAATAACTTCTCCCACTCTGGGTGGAGCGGGAGGGCGTGTCAGACTCTTACTGACTAAAACCCACCCGTGTTCCTTCCGTTGCCTGTACGTTGCCAGGGGCCACGGTATCCCTTTCGGACTTTCCCGCCACCCCGGCAGGCATCGGTCCTAACGGACCCCTTCACTTCTGCTGACATCTCTTTGAGGCGCGCGTGGAACACAACGCGCCGTCGACCCGGGCCTGGTCCTTATCGGACGGTGAGCTACCCATTGCTCACCGTCCGCAAGCCCGCGCCTACGGTGGCCGGGAATCGGCCTGCGATTCCCGACGCCCGGGGCGTCTCCTGCGGGCGGCGGCTAGGGGCGTGAGGGCGCGAAATTTGCCTCTCCCTCACGCGTTCTGCCTCCTCCTTCGCGAGCATTACTGCTTCGCAGAAGGAGGTGACGGCCTCCCATGCCCTCTCGCTCCGTACCATGGCCTGGACTAGGGCCGGACGCGAGAGATCCCCGCCACCGATCGCCTCCACGAGGACACGGCGATGCTCTGCCCAAGCCGGACAGACCTCCACCGTATGCTCAACCGTGTCCTCCGGGCGATCCACGCAGTGATGACACCCGGGCGTTTCCTCCCGCCTGATACGAAACAGGAACCTCCCGAAACAACCAGGTCCGGTGAGGACCTGCGTCAGACGGAAGGTGAGAACGCCGTGGCGCCTCTCTAGCCACTCCTCAAAGAGGGGACTTATCGCCGCAATAGTGGCGTGCCCAGCACTGGGTTGCGACAATCGCACTCTCCATGACACCATGAGATCCCGCCGGAGCTCTGTCCGCTGTGCCGCGATTTCTCGCGGAAACGGAGTTACGCCCCGGCGTTTCGACTCCTCGCGCCACTCCCAGATATGCGCGAGGAAAAAAACATCATGCCTCTATTTCCCTTAGTCAAAGTCAAATAATTTATTTCAAACAGGCCCTTTTAAGGCACTTTTCAACGTCAAAATGTGCAAAAAAAATTAAGTGATTCTAGTCGCCCCTTCCAAAAGGTAGTTTTCGCATGGAGAAGAATGAGCAAGAAACTCCACCGATACTCTTTTAAAATGTTTTACAATATTTATTATAAATACATTAGTTATATAATTATATGTGAGGACGATGCACCTAGAATAAAATTACTATACCACAATAGGTAAAAAGAATTAAGAATTAAAAATGAACCAACAACAGATAAATGAATTATGTGATAGATATAATCATTGTAAAAGTAGACGATTTTCCTAAAATTTTACAATTAATAAGTCACTGTATGAGGAAGTTATCATAGAATGTAAAATCAATGTAATATATTTAAAAAAATATATATAATTAATACAATTGAATTAGCAACCAGTTTGATTTTGTCTAGAATGTCTGTCTTAGGGATGGGCAGAGGTGTACCTATATAGTGTGCTGGTGTGTATATAGTAACACCCACATTGCGCCAATCATAGTTGAGTCCCATGTAAAAAGGTGGAGCATATTGCCATCAACCGGGCACAAATCCAGTCTCCGGGCTGCTACTGAGAAATTCTTGATGAAATTAAAAAAAAAAATCAAAATTCAAAATATTTTTATTTTATATAAACCTACATGGGCACTTATGAAACGTCAGAAGCTAGGTGCACGGTTCCAATTGGTTGTTTCCTATGGAGAAGAGCCGGCAAGAAACTCCACGGTTACTCTTTTAAAAATAATGGGCTTTTACAATATTTACAAATAACAGTGTTATTAGGTATGGGAGGACAGTGTAGGTCTTTCATCAAGTACCAGGTACTTAACAGAATAATGATGGTGAACAAATCTACAGTCCACTAGGCCTACAGCGTTCTCACATTCACAAAATTGAGAAGAATCTATATAAAGATAAATAAATTAATAAAAATAAAAACGTATTTTAAACGAAATGACGTGATTGCTATTACGGCTGTATCAAATCTCAATAATTATCATGTCCACAAAAGCCACTAATAAAGAGTTGAAATAAAATTTTAGGTATATAATGTCAAATAATAGGGTGATTATGTCAAAGAAGAATGTAAAAAAGAATAAAAAATGTATACATGGTAATTTGGGAGCAGTTAATAGATTCTTACATAATTTGCCGTTAATCAGGTACCAGGGAAGCCACATGTGCAGAAGGAATTATTGCCAAGCTTCCTTGTCTTCAACATAGTCTTTAATTTTATAATATGCTTTCTTAATAAGGACGCGTTTGATGTGGGTTTTGAACTTCCCATCGCTAAGTTCTGTAACCGACTTAGGCAACTTGTTATAAAAGCGGATACTGTTTATAAGAAATGACTTGCTTGTTTTAGTTAATCTAAATTTGGGTATCACAATTTCATGTCTATTACGTGTATTTATATTATGAAAATCGCTTCTTATTTTGAAAAGTCCTAAGTTTTTGCGAACATACAAAATACTTTCTAAGATATAAAGAGAAGGCAGAGTCAGTATATCAACTTCTTTGAATTTGTTTCTAAGGGACTCGCGAGGACCCATTTTATAGATAGCGATGAAAAAACCCAACCAAACTACTAAAAGCCCAACCCGGTAATCGAACCCAGGACCTCATGCTCAGCTGTAGCGCTTAATCACGCTAAGCAACGTGTATGTACATAACTATATGTACATACAACATGTTCATGTTAACGGTCAAAATGCATGGACTCCTAATCTGTCCGTTCAATTTTGAAACTATGGCCAAGTCATGTCAATAGTAAAGTAAATACTTAATACAGTTTTTTTATTTTTGTCTTTTTGAGTAGGTACGAATTAAAGTAATATTTCCTAATACAATTTGTTTAATTTTTGAGATTTTATCAGCAATTTGGCGACCACGATCCTTCATTTACGCTGTCACTAGTAGAAAATTAAAAATTTCTCTGAAAATTTTACTCCGACAGCCCTGAAAAAATATTCATAAAGTAATTACCAAATTACTTTTATTGCCCACTAAAACCTTTATCCTGGACATTCGAGAATAATTCACGGTAAAACGCAGGTGTTCCGGCTATTCGGAGAAATGGTACATCTACTCGAAACTGTGATCGAGTCCAGATATTTTAGGCTAGCGGGATAAATTACTATTAGCTTTAATTGGATCGGTTAAACCTGATCCAATTAAAACTAATAGTAATTTATTAGGCCTAAATAAATATTAAAAAAACAACGGGTTGCACTCCGGGAGTGCCGGCAGAAGTGAAAACTTGAATATTAACGTTGTGCATTTTTGATATTTTGGTACTTACTCTCCCTCCGTCTTACGAATTTTCGATCACTTCACGTGTCCTGACGCGAGTTTAATATTTTTTACCCATCACAAAAAAAGTGCACAACGCCGCTAAACAAGTTTTCATTTCAAAATAGTCCTATTTTGAAATGAAAACTTGTTTAGCCTAATTAAGTTTTAAGTTAATGCCTAATTAAGTTTTAAGGTTTTTACACTACCTACTGCTGTTTCCCGCTTCGTACAAGAACCTCAAACCCCGTCGGACGCAGTTTTGAAGTTTTAAATTTTTTTTATGAGCGCTTGTCCTAAAAGTTGGCAACGTCGCAAACAGCTGTCAAATATTTAGCTGCTTTGATTAATTTAGCAATATTTCTGTATGAAAATATGAAATGTGGCTAACTAGCGAACTAGAATATTACTAATGAATTGCAATTATAACATAATAAAATAAAATAAAAAAATTAAATAATAAAGTCTACCATAAATAAATAGTACTCGTACAATTTAAGCATATTATTTTATCATATGACATATTGGTTTATTATTTTGGCATTTCATTATTATTAATATTATTTTACACTGAGTTATATTAGTTGTAAAAATGCTAGGAATATCGTATAATTTTACAATGTTTGTAAATATGTGAGCACCATGCATCTATCACATGATTAATTTATCTGTAATTCCTTAATTTTTCATTATTTTTACCTAACGTGGTATAGTAATCTTATTCTAGGTGCATCGTCTTCACATATAATTATATAATTGATGTATACAAGATATTGTGAAAACGTTTTAAAAGAGTAACGGTGGAGTTTCTTGCCCATTCTTCTCCATACGAAAACTACCTTTTGGAAGGGGCAACTAGAATCAATTATTATTTAAATGTTGACGTTCAAAAGTGCCTTTTTTGTGCCTAATTTAAATAAATTATTTGACTTTGACTTTGACTTGACTTTAATTAAATTCATATTTATAATTGTATTTATTATTCATAGATGCTTGTAAGCAAAATAAAGTTTAAAAAATGTATGTAAGTATTAAAATATTAATATTAATGTTGGCATGCACGTGAAAATATTTATTTATGGAAGTCGCCTCTGCGGCGTAGGCTTCCCCCACCTTTCTCCATTTTTCCTTATCTCTAGCTGGTCTCCTCCAGTCTGGTCCACATCTTTCTTTAAATATATCTGCCCAGCGCTTCCGCGGCCTTCCTCATTTTCTTTTCCCATCTCTAGGTACCAACTATGATTTTCTTTGTCTATCTTTCGTTTTCCATTCTATAGTTGTGCACTGCCCATTTCCATTTCAAACTTCTCATTCTCTCTCATATGTCGGATATTTTAGTTTTTCTCCTAATTTCCTCATTAATAATTCTGTCGGACAATTTAATACCCGACATGCTTCTCTACATTTTCCTTTGCATAACTCCGAGTTTGTATTCTTCTTTTATCTTTCCATACAGTAATATTGCCAAATTAATTAAAACAGCAAAATATTTGACATCTATTTGCGACGTTGCCCACTTTCAGAATAAACGCTCTTAAAGGTCAAATAAAAGTCATGACGGCCCAGTGGTTAAGGCCGTGCACAATGTTGTGAGTTCAAATTCGGGCGAGTACCTACCAATGTGACTTTTAAAATTCCTATGTACCTATACTTACTTACTGACATCAGTGAAGGAAAACATCCTAAGGAAAGCTGTTACTCTGAAGTCGCCAACCTGTCTTGAGCAAACGTAGTGATCCATGTTCTGATTTCTCGGTATGAGAACAGGCCTTTGCCTTGCAGTGGGACAGTTACAGGCTGGTATTATTATTATTATAAAAGGTCGAAATAAATTAACTGGTGAAACTTAACATCAGGCTTGATGGATATTGACATCCAATAAAGATAAAACAAAAACAAAAATATTTTCTATGCTCGTAAACAAGTAACTGCACTCAATCTGCCTAGCCTTTACCCAACTATGTTAGGGTTGGCTTCCAGTCTAACCGGAAGCAGCTGAAGACCAGTATTTTACATAGAGCAACTGCCTATTTGACCTCCACAATGGGGTATCGTGTTACTGGGTAACACGATACCCCTTGGTCAAAAATTCAAAAGTCATTTATTCAAACTAGGCTTAGAATCAGCACTTTTCGAACGTCAAAATTACATAAGACAGTCCCCCAAAACGCCCACCCTTCACCACTTCCTAGTGCTTTAGCTGGGAAGAAGAAGTGGCGCAACA
This sequence comes from Xanthia icteritia, assembly GCA_949128155.2. Taxonomy (NCBI): domain Eukaryota; kingdom Metazoa; phylum Arthropoda; class Insecta; order Lepidoptera; family Noctuidae; genus Xanthia; species Xanthia icteritia. The sequence goes on along the minus strand of OX421942.2, from coordinate 2,810,558 downwards.
AACTCCCCAGCAGCACAGCTGTCTGTTCAGTTAGAAAAAAAATGAATCTATATAATAGTATGCAAAATGATATTTACATTACGCAACACAAAACATAATTTAAATTATAAAATTAATAGCCATATGACAGCTAGCACACGCCAATATACCAACCACGACTGGTTACCCGTGGGACTGTTATTATGCAACCAAGCAGCTTAAACTACGTTATCATCACCTCACTCAAATAACCTTTATCCAAACCCAGAAAGATTACATTAAAAAAATGGTATACCCTCAATTTAAAAAATGTTAATAACCCCGGTGTACCACAGGTGTACCGTTAGCCGCTGCGGATAGTACTCGTAACTCATTTCAGCCGTGAATGGATCCTGCGATTTTTATACCGACCGTACCAAGGATTACTGTGGATGAGTTTCCCTTAGTTTGATAGACTTAGTAATAACTGTTATGGGCTTAGAGATAGGGTGGTAGGTGCATGTCCTTGTTAGTGATAATGTGGTTTATAGGTTCAGTCAGATAGATGGCCTAAGAGATGATTGTGAATATTTGATTTATTTGTTATCGGTTACTATATCTACGTCAATCTGCCTAGCCTTTTCTAAGTTTGGGTCGGCTTCCAGTCTAACTGGATGCAGCTGGATACCAGTGTTTTAAATGGAGCGACTGTCTATCTTACCTACACAACCCAGTAACTGGGTAATACGATACCCCTTGGTAAGATTGGTTGTCAGATTTTCGGGCTTCTGACGACCTGTAACGACTGTCAAAGATCTACGAATGACAGCCGGGACCAACGGCTTAACGTGCTTTCCGAGGCACGGAGGAGCCTCGGTATGTAAAAATGGTCACCCATTCACGGACCAACCCCGGCAAGCTTAGCTTTAATAGTACCTCGGAATCTATTGCGTGGAGGCCTACGCTGTCCTCCTATATCTATTGACACTGTAATATGAAAACATTGTAAAACCCAATTATTTTTAAAGAGTAACCGTGGAGTTTTTTGCCGGCTCTTCTCCATAGGAAACGACCAATTGGAACCTTGCATCTAGGTTCTGATGTTTCATAATTTTGAATTTGAATTTGATAGTTAGGTACCTAATCTGCGTTCGCAATTTATTTGCCAAACATATAAACAAACACGAGTTTCAGGAAAAACAATTGTAATGCCTACAGATAAGGTTCAGTTTGCGCTACAATTTTTTATAACTTTTTCAACAGTACCAGTCAGTCTAAAATCAACTTTATTTATACATTTATAAAGTAGATGTTTTTTTTAAATGGAAATAATATTAATTGGAAACAAGGATTCGAATAGACCTTAGATGTATTATGTTAACCATGATGTACAAAGATTTTAGTGTGAAGGAGCTTGTCCGGGGCAATGCTACCACCCGTAGGTAACTATTTCGTCTGGCAAGCAGCGTTTCTGTGGTTCAGTTTGAAGGATATGGCCAGACCAAGATTATGTCTGGACTTTAAAAGAGACTTTGACCCTTGAGTCTGTTTCGCCATTTCTTCTCAGTGGTAGTCAGATTTTTTTGATAATATTACGTGTAGAAGTGATTCCGATATCCTACTTACTCGTACAGAATAAAAAAAATCATTTCATATGTAATGCCTGGCACATGACACATCCGGTATTGCTGGATGTCCACAGGCGATAGTGACCAGTTAGCATGATGGGCCACTGATAAAATAATACTACCAGCTACTATTGTCATATTGAAGAGCAAAGGCCTTTTTTCAAACAAAAAAGATCGGTTAGCGATTGACTATAAGCTGCAGCTGATACTGTATAAAAAAAATATATAAAAAACTGGCCAAGTGCGTGTTGGACCACGCACAATGAAGGGTTCCGTAGATGGGGTGAATTTATCCCAAGAACAAACTTAATATTGCAGTTGAAAAACAAGTTTTCCCATACCGAATGTATAGAAGAACATGTTTTTGCAACCGCAAATGTAAATTGGTCGATTATTACTCGTTAACTTGTAAAGCCTACTTAGCTGTGATAGTTTTCTTTTTAATTTCGTTATATTATACTACTGCTGTGAATTTTTTCACATATCCAGAATCAACCATTTAGCTGGCAGGGACACTTGACTCCAACAAACATTAGCACTAAAGCATATTATTTCGCAAACGGATCCCTGAATCTAAAAATGGTTTTCACAAACTCATAATATTTTTGAACGGACTTTCCAACTCACTTTACGTTTAGGGGAGGTACCCTAAAAAACTGTTTTTTTCATTAAATTTTTCCACTTTGTCGGCGTGATTAATATGTATAACCATGCCAAATTACAGCTTTCTAGTACTAAAAGTCTCTGAGCTAAGCCGCGGACAGACAGAAGGACATGGCGAAACTATAAGGGTTCCTTGTCGACTACGGAACCCTAAAAATGAAGAGATAGGCAATATAAATCGATGGCTACTTAAGGTGAAGCTTAACATCAGTGATTTATCAATACTAGCCTTAACGTGTGGTTTGCGGTCAACACTGATTGTAATATAATTATTATCTTGTCAAGTGTCTTGTAGGTAATCACATTTACCTACATGTGTCGGTAAAGTTAATTGAGTTTATGGGATGTATTGTATGTAATGTGTCATGTCGCCGGAAGTGGATATGTGTCAGTGGTTATAGCTACGGTTTCCTAGAAGAGGGCTGGCCGCCACGTAGCGTCTGAAATTTACCGGCGAATGACGTCACTAAAAAAAAAAAAAAAAAAAATAGTTTATTTCTTTAACTTTGCTTATACAATACTATTTAGTTGCCGGAACTGCCCAGGGAGCATGTAATAATGCTTGTGTTGGGTCGTCCCGCTCCTCCTAAAGGCCCCGTTACCACTATCTCGTGACGACAGATTATCGTGTCGTTTAAAGCGTCGTGGCTTGTGTACTTAAATGGAGGTGTTCACATATAGGCGATACGATTAACTGTCGTCCACGACTTTTGTCTACAATTTTGCAACGATAAATTAATCGTCACGACATAGTGGGAACGCGCCCTAAGACTAATATATTGCGGTGGTACGATAGTTCCTTAAAAAGAAGTTAAACTATTTTAGATAACTATAGTAAATAAAAGAAAGGAAGTACAAAATTATTGAAAGATAACTAAAAGATACTGGTATGGCTTACTGTATATCACTAAAACGTTATTTATGAAAGACTTGGCGAATTGTTTTGGGAGCAATCGTAGCCCAGTGGTAACGGCTTAACTTACGAGTTGTAGGTCCTGGCTTCGAAACCAAGCAGGCACTTTACTCTGTGTAAATTATTTCATCACCACTGCTCTCAAAACGGTGAAGGAAAACATCGTGAGGAAACCGACATGTCATAGAATCAAATTGGAAGACAAATTGACATCCACCAACCCGCACTGGGTCCGCGTGGTGGATTATAGCCCACTCTCTCTTACAGAAAGAGGAGGCCTGCCTAGCAGTGAGTGAGAACATTACAGGCTGATTATGCTATCCTGAAACCCCTGGATGCGGGAAGCACAGAATCGGTCGAAGTGGCGGTGCTTGGGGGAGGCCTATGTCCAGCAGTGGACGTCTTTCCGCTGAAATGATGATGTTATCCTTATGCCTAGAGAGGGTTTTTTGTCACCGTAAAATCAAGCACCGCTCCGTTTCATGACAGCCATCAATGCGGCCGTTATATGGCGGCCACCGCTCTTCTAGAACGCCGAGCTTCAAACCCGTTTCTCGTGAAATTGATGTTGCACTGACGTTGAATAATGCCCTCGATTAAGGATATTTAGTATTTATTCGCTACTTGCTTCACTAATCAGCATCAGTTTGTCTAAAGTTGAGAGGCTAAAGCTGATCAAGTTATTTAGTTTTTTTAAACTGCCTTTCGTTTGATCAGTCGAGTAATTTGAAGCAGTCTACCTGGGGTACATTGATACAGCCTCTATGTATGGCGATGCACTAATGTACCTAATGTGTCTGGCTAACCTGGGCAATTGACCAGTCAGGTGATGCAGTTACCTTGCATCCTGACCAGCTGGTGGACCAGCCACCTTTTTTTTTTTGGGTCGGAAATTATCAAACAAATTCTCCCGCTCGGGGTGGAGCAGGAGGGCGTGTCAGACTCCCACTGACCAAAACCCACCCGTCTCCCTCCCGTTGCCTGCACGTTGCCAGGGGCCACGGTATCCCTTTCGGACTTTCCCGCAACCCCGGCAGAAACTGGCATGCCACCTTGTTTGGCGAATAGTTTAACCCACAGCATACGATACGATACGAAAGAAAACGATACGATACGATACAATTTTTTACCTAAAACTAATTATTTTCCATCTTTTTGTGAACCTTCTTAGCACGCAAAGTCATATTTTTTTAAGCAAATTGGCTACTTACTTAAATTATCCGTTTATGCAAATCACTACTTAAATTTTTCAGCTTAATAATTATTTTACCTCTGTACCTACTATTCTCGCAACCAAATGACTAGTTACTAAACACGCTGCACAGAACAACACTAGTCTATCAAAAGTGTCGGGTCCACATCCACCTAACGCCAGAGACAATGCTCCAGGTACAAGTGGATCGTTACCGTTGAAAATCATCGATATTTTTGTCCGGTATATGCAGACTTCGCCTGCGACACGGCTATGACACAGAATAAATACTTAGGTGCAGAAGGTCGACTCAATCTAACGAGTGAAACAGACGTACGCACACAGGCGCGCACTGAGATCATAAACTATCCCAAGGTGGGTTTAAACTGAACAAACGAACGAAGCAGACGAATCAGAACAAGAGTATTCTGTGCCCGACAGGGTCCATGATTGTTTCTTTTGGCAAATATTTACCACCTAAGCCTACATTGTGGAATGCATTAAAGAATTGAGTATTGAGTATTTCTTTATATTTTAGACATTTTAGTATGATAGACCAATGACAGAATGCCCTGTCTCTGTTTACACAAATATAATTTTTAAAATAAACGCTCTTTTGGTCTGAACCGACCAAAAGAGCCTATTTAATAAAACCAACGGGTGACAGGTGATAGACGACAATTTTGTAAGGTTTTGTCATCGTTTTTTGCTTTATTAAACAACATCTGTCGAAAAAATGTGACAATTCTGTCGTTTCTTGACAAATATTATTATAAGCATTGTCAATTATATCAATAATTAGGGTTGCGACTGCGCTTGCGCTCATTGTACATGAACCGTGACTTGTATGAAGCCGGGCTTCTGTACCTATCTATTTTGTGCTGCGGAGGCGACACGGCTTTGGAATAGAAGCGATTACGTCGCTTGGGTACGGACAACGATTAGGTCGCTTGGTTTGTGTTTTTTTGGATTTTTTCTTTTGTTAAGTTTAAGGTGTAGCATCGGTGTAGTTTTAGTGTTCAAGGTGGTGTTATGGTCAACTTTAAAGAGATAAAATTACATATGAATAACTATAGTTAGCAAATTGTAAATTGTGACTGGTTAAACCCTCCTTACCACCTTTACCACCGTTACCTCCTTTTTTAGAGAACTAAAAAATAGCTAACATCTTTCAATAGCATAGAAAATCATCCACCTTTAAACATTAAAACAATAAACTTTCTACCAGTCATACTTACACTAATCTTATCAAAACTAGATTCCTAGCTTCCAACAACTACTGAATTGGAATGAAGAGATAACTCAAGTCAGAAATTAAAGCGGACGAATCCATTGTACCAACGTAATTGGTAAAGCTAACTGGGTGTGAACTTTCTTGGTTGGAGCATTTCGAGCGTTCAGAGCGAGGCGAAGTGAAAGTGTCAATCATTGAGACCGAATTACGCCCATTGGAGGGTTGTTGGGCCTTCTACACGAAATATATGGGTACAGAAGGCCGGCTCTGTACAACGAACGAAAACAGGATCACTCACACATAGACACTTACTTAGAGTACCTACTACATGAATCTATTGGTGCCTGAATGACACTGACAGGGGTACGTTGTTGGTAAATATTTATGAAATTTTCAAAGAAATAGTTAAGGTCGGGCAAGGCTTTTTGTAGATGGCGTGATCATAGCTAGGTCTCTACGGCTTACAATAATTTCGTCCATTAATTCCATTTCATTTTCATTTATGAGTTTGGTTTTATTTCACAATTTCGTTATTTTCTGTGATTTCAATATTTTAAATTAAGTATTTGAAATGGAAAGTGCCAGAATTTAAAACTCTAACCTCCCAATCCCTTTCTTCTGTCATAAATGTTTCTGACATAACCTCGAACTTTATTTGAATTTTTATAAAAATCTATTAATAGCTTTCGCCATCTTTTAATTTTAGGATGTCTCGGGAAATTGTGGACTCCAATTTCGGAGTATTTCGGTTTAAAGAATTTATTTCTCATAAAAACTTACAGTTCACTTATAATGAGATACAAAGTAAAATAACATAATGATATAGTACATTACAATTCGGTATCCTCCAGATTATCAGTAGTTATAACTCACATACATGTTTCTTAAGTTTATTTTTAAATATATTCATGTTATTGCATTCCTTTATATCGTCCGGTAAATCATTAAAAAGCTGCACTCCTTCATACAATATGGTCTTTTTACCGTAATTAGTGCGTGTGCTGATAACTTCAAGTTTGTTTTTATATCTATTTCTCAGATTGTATGGCATTGTTTTTTTCTTTAGTTGTATATTAGTTTGTATTGAGTTAGTGGTTATGTTTTTAACAAGAAGAAAAGTGTAGTAAATGTATATTTAGGAACACAATAACGGGTCATTTTCATAAAAATAAAATTAAACCACCTTACGCCTTGGGAACTAGAACTACTATAGCACCATTTTGACAGTTGCCTTCCCCATTGTATTTGCAAATCAAGATAGCGACGTTAGTTCCAATTTTGGGCACGCACCAATAAAATCTTGTAGCGTTGTACGTGCGGGGATATCAAACAAATACAAGTCGTGAGTGCGCTTGCACTAACTGTTCGTAGACGCGTGCCTATGTGCGCGTGCGTTTTGCCCGTTGTAACAACCCGGCCTTCTGTATCTATCTATTCTGCGGCGTCAGGCCTTCGGCGCCTACCGAACAGTTCAGTGGCAAATTTTGTTTACGCCTTAGCTTTCGATCGACGGTTTTATTTGGCTGTGAATAAGTTAATGCTGTTTAATACTTCATTAAGTTTATTTAAAGGTCGTGTGCGAAATATTTAGTTATTTTTTGAACCTCTGGTTGGAGTTTTGACCCGATTTCCTGACCAATGACTGAGTGTTATAAGAATAAAATAACTTAGTTATCTACTTACTTTAACTTCGGGATATGTGTTATTTTTTTTAATAGTTGCTCTCGGTCACTTTATTACGTTAACAAACAATAAATAACATTATAATAAATACCATTCAGTTAGGAAGTCTTTCTCCACCTCTGAGTTTGGACTATCCACCAGATAAAATAAAACATTGAAGAATCTGTATGATGTTGTCGACTAGATAATTTAATTAAAACTTAACTTCAAGTGCCACAATACCTCTATAAAACTTATGAATTACGGAGCCGATACGTGGAAAATTACGGTACGGCTGGTCCATAAATACAAGGTCGCTCAGCGGGCTATGGAACCAGCTATGCTATGCTATGTTATAGAACCCGGAACGAGGTGATAAGCAAGCTTAAGTGCCAATGGGACGGCCATATTAGCCGTAGAACCGATGACCGTTGGGGTAGACGTGTTCTTGAGTGGAGACCGTGAATCAGGAAACGTAAGGTAGGACGCCCTCAGGTTAGGTGGACCGACGATCTTCGCAGGGAGGCTGGTAGCACCTGGTTGAGAGCTGGCGAGAATTGAGGTGAATGGTGTGCGATTGAAGAGGCCTATGTCCAACAGTGGACTGCTGTAGGCTGATGATGATGAATATATCTAGAAAACCATATATTTTTAATCAGTTATAATTTATTTGTATCGGGAAAAATGAAAATCGAGAAATTTAATATTTTAATCTACAGTTAAGCCCACTACCAGCATTACCGACTGGCTTAATTGAACACCAGTAAGACAACACGAGAGAAAATATTTTCACGATAAATACATGGTTAATTAAATTCATAAATACTCCAATTCACCACAATTTACACACCTTTACTTACACTATAAATTAAATTCTCATCACGTCATTCAACATATATTTCACAAAAAGCTGATTATTTTACCTGAATAACGTTGATTATAACAAATGGCGTTCCATTTGAACTAATGAAAAGCAATACAGAACTGAATTCTGATGAGGACCTAAAGACTAGTTCATAATGTACTTCTCTATTTCATAACGAATATCATAGATTTTTGTAGTGAAAACTTCTTTTGGCGCACTTCACGGTCTTTTTGAACAGTGAACAAAACTGAAGGTCTGCTCCTTAAGTCCGTCAAAAAAAATACGAGCCCATCCGAAAGTAGTTTATCCATCAAAACAAGTGTGAAACTTCAGTTTTCGAACGGGCAGAATCAAATCGGGAATAGAGACAACTAACAAATCGGGTTGTCATTAATTCTTAGTTTTAACCCCGAACTAATCATACTCGTATGTCCGTAAGTGATAAGGAGTAGAATACGCCCGGCCGAAACTAATGAATTCGAGTTAAAGGAATAGATCCCCTGAGCCGTCACTGCTCGGGTCAGTGACGTTGAATCGGAAATACTCGGCTCCAGTCGGTATGGCCATCATAGCCTACTACCATCATTTCCTAATGATGATGGGAATTCATATCAACATTATTGAGTAACAGAGATAAGGTAGGCACATCACCTATTTAACCCCGTGGTTTCACTCGCATAAGTCTCGATTCCATAAAAATATTGGAATAAAAAGTATTCTATGTCCAAATCCAGGTCATGGTCTACCCATGTGCCAAATTTCATCCAAATCCGCTCAGCCGTTTTAGCGTGAAAGCGTAACCAAAAATCTCACTTTCACATTTATAATATGAATTAATTAATAAAAAATATAAAATAATAAGTTAGGTTAATGTCCTTTATCAATAGATACCTAAATGAAAGCCACAAATGACGTCATACTCCCCAAATACCCCATCACCTGTTTTTCCATTTTTAAGTTTATATATAATAATTTTGTACACAATTTGTACTCAATTTATACATACTTCAAAAAAAAAGTACCTCTAAAGGTTAAGAGTACAGACACTTAATTTTTATTACACTGTAAAGCATATATACAAGTATCATTAAACAATTGACCTTAATTAGCTGAAATCGCCTGCGCACAGTTACTAAAATGCGGTGTTCAGTTATTCTTGTTTGTTTCTTTGTACGAGGTAATACTACATGGTACGGCCAGAGGAATTGTGAGATCAAACACCATGAATAATTTACCTACTCCATTAAAGTATAAGTACCTACATGAAGACCAATTCCCATAATTAGAAACGTTCAAAATCTTGTCGCAATCTCATCTCAGCGAGAATTAATGTCAAAAGCTTGGCAAAAATTTACGAAATATAGAGGTATTTGCTGCGCCCTGCCGTTTCAACCGCATCAGTCTCGATCCCGTGGGAATATCGGGATAAAAACTATCTTAGATCTTAACCCAGGTTATGGTCTACCCATGTGCAAAATTGTATCCAAATTCGTTCAGCCGTTTTAGCGTAAAAGTGTAACAAACAAACTCACTTTCGCATTTATAATTAGTAAGGATTAGGATACGGTAAGAAGAATAGAATAAGAAGAAGAAGAAAGCAGTGGAACAGTGAAAGATTAGAATATAATTTCGTTTATGGTCAAGATGCGCTTTCCTGCCCTCCTACTAAATACATACATTCAGTTTATTGTTTTTTTACAGATTGAGGCTTATTTTAGATCAGACTATGAACGTTATTAAAATTACGTAAATTGTCCCTCCGAAGTAGAAAGAGAAACCAACAATGTTCACTCCAAAAACAATTGACATACCCTCCTCTTCACTAAAAACAAAATACAAACGCGGCCACAAAAACGGCACCACTCCAAACACATCCTTACGAAAAAATACCTAAATATAAATAAAAAATAAGTCATCAGTATTCAAGTGTTGTGCGAAAGAATCTTTGGGGCCGTCTTGTACAAATGCTTACAGATTATGATGGACAGATTCGTTTCATCGTGTCTCAAAGAACGGAGGATTTCATCATGTACTCTCTGAGTATTGCTTAGTTCGGAACGTGATGTGTCAGGGGTTACTTTTTGAAGGTAAGTATAAAGCTGTAGAATGTCAATGTGTGGGTCTTTATTTATGGCATGTTGTGTAATGATTTTGAAAGAAAGAAAACAGAGTCTGATTTACACGATGCGACTTAATTGCACGTGGTATACCATACGTTGCAGTAACTATTAAAATTGCACCATCTAAACAGTGTGTAGACAGTAATTTGTTGCTTCAATTTTATTATATTTAACAGTCGAGAAACTTGCATCTTATAAATGAGGGTTAAGAAAAACATTTTTTTTTAATATCCATTTCATGAAAAACACCCGGTACACCAACATAAAAATACAAAAATGGAATGCTTATTAGCATGGAGTGTACAGACGCCAGCACATCAACCTACTACAATCTGTCAAATTACTTTAGTAGATTTTTAACTTTATCACTAAAGCATAAGCTTCAAAGTTGATTGGGAAAATATGACAGTAACGTGTAGGTTGACGTGCTGGCGTCTGTACCTCACGGCTGCGCCAAAAAGGTTGCGGTTTGTATATTTTTTCAAATTTTTATTAAAGAACCTGCCAAACCAGAAAAACTATTCAAAGACCCCATAAGCATTATGTGTATGTATTCAAGCGTGCGGAAATATCCTCATGGACTCTCTTCCTGTACGATAGCCGTCCTTAGCTCATAAAGAAGCTTAGAAATCTCTAGTGAAAGTACACCATCGCATTGTATGAAACCCTTCTTGTCCAATTTAATAATGCGTTCATAAAAAACTGATGGGGATGCTATGGCGTTGCAATGCGACAGGGATGTTTGCGGTGGCGCACTGTGGATCGAAAAAAGGCTCCCAAAAACGATGAGAATAACTGTTATATCCTTGCACACGGTGATGTAACTATTATTTTATGATAATTTGTCAAAAACAAAAACGGCGGTGTCGGCTCGTGTCGGTGACGGCTCGAGTCACGGCCAGCCTTAACAGGGTTCTGAAAACGATTGCTGACATAGTGAACTGTCCGTATGTCATTTACTGCTATCAGTTACATTTATCGTGTTGTTTACTAATTACTTAGTTTTAAGGACAATGTTACTATACTTTTAGGAATTTAATTAAACACTAATCTTTAATTAACAAAGAAAGTCTTTTTAATCAAACAATAATTAAGTTACAACGTTTGAGAAGTATTAGGTAATTAAGTGAACCGAAGGGAATAGTAAAGTGCGCGCCGCCGGGTTGGGAATGAATCGGTGGTCAGGCTGCGCGCGGACTTATATGGACTCGATCACATGTTCCGGGCTGGCCGGAGGGGTGTAGGTCGGAGATGCAGCTAACAATACATATAAGCCTATGTGAGTCTTCGCTCGAAATAGAGAATTTGAATTTGAATTTGACACCCATACTTCACCCATGAAGCAAAAAGATTTATGGACTCTCCAACAATCAATCAACTCAGGTTATCACAGTCCACTGCTAAATATTAAACCCTCAACTTCAACCAATTTCAATGAAATATCCTCTACATAATCCAGAGGTAACCATTACTAGCTATGGCTAATCTAATCATGAATTCTGGAGGATTACACAAATACGGGGCTAACATGAGTTCAAATTAACTATAGTTAGTTCCGAAACAAATTGGTCGGTGCGTTAGAAATTACGTAAAGCTCTATGTAAGTGGATAGGTACTGATCGTAAAATTAGGTTCCAATAGTGGTATCAATGTTACAGACTGGAAGTTATTTGAATGGAGTAAAATTTTCACATCGTATTTAGTTTGAAACAAAGAATAAGTTACGATTTGAGGATCATCTACCGTTCTGCCGGGGATGCGGGAGAGTCCGAAAGGGATACCGTGGCCCCTGGCAACGTACAGGCAACTGAAGGAACACGGGTGGGTTTTAGTCAGTTAGAGTCCGACACGCCCTCCCGCTCGCAAAGTTTATTTGATAATTTCCTATCCAAAAAAAAAAAAGGATCATAAACCGTTTGGCATGGATTGTCTAAAGATGAATCAGCTTAAAATCACCTGCATCACAGGGGCTGGTGATTAGTGTTTATTACATCTATCAGAAAAAAACGAGCGCCCCTTACAGTAGTCGCTTAGGACATCACCGTCACCGACATTCCCACAGATTTGATTATTTAGATTTTTTTAGATTTAGATTTTGATTGCAAGACATACAAAGCAAAATAGGGAAACCAACTACCCAAAAACTTGTCATAATCCCTTCTTAACCTACACCCAAGGCTAGGAATTTGCCATGTCAATACAATTATTATTTTGCTCAGAGATTTTCACATAATCAACATGCAACATAGTAGAAAACGAAGTTCGGGTTTTCCCACACCATTTTAGAATCACAATCCAATAAAACTCCAACCAGCATAAAACAAGCTTAACAAAATTATACTGTTGAACATTCAAAGTCTAATAAAAATTAATCAAAATGCAGCCACGATACGACCATTTAAAAAAAGCGGTATCGTACCGATTACCCGACTCATTTAAAATGATACAAGGCTCTCGACGAGCTTGCCAAATACTCAGGCTTCCTGCACCGAATGGTAGCAACCGTATTCTGAACGATACGCGTAATGGGTCAGTCAGACGTGGTGAGTTTTTGCCTTGAATAGGCTATTACTGAAAATAAAATAAAAGTTCACTTCGTGTATACAGTACGTAAGATACTCGCAAGTCAAAAGACGAGTATTGGTTCGATTTTCAAAATTGACAGCGTCAAAATCGCAGGGATTTCGAGTTGTCAAATCAAAGTTCGATAAAATCGCTTGGCGAGTTTCGAATGTCAAAATCGTATTCTATTTTTTGTTTATCGCTTGAGTGTGAATACATGAGTGTCATAAACACTTGGCTAGTCTTGTCTACATTTTGCATGGACATTCTTACCTCAAAGAACTTACTTCGTGTAAATAAACCTTATTGATTGGTCGGATCGTATGTAACCGATTTTCGGCGAAATTGTTGGGCCAGATAAGTGTTAATGGATTGTGAAGGGTTCGGGAAGATTCCATAAATTCAATCAACGGGTCTTCAGTACTATTCGCGTCGATAGAGTTTCTAGTGCTGATGTAATCAAGTTTGCGATTTTTTTAGAAAAAATATGGCACGACTTCAAATGCCATATATTATTTCCTTTCATTTATTTAAAAAGGCAGTAACCAGATAGTAGATTATAAAATAGATTTATTATTTATATCCTAAACATTTACCGCGTTTACAGTTACTTATTGTTTCAAAGCCTTTGATAGGTATTTTTAATGGAAAATACTGCTCAAAACAACAACAAAAAACAGTTTTTGTATGGTTCAGTGATTTTTAACGTTACATAGGAGATAAAAGAGTACCGCCACGCAAGAATTTATGTTATCTTTTAAGCACGAGTAACTTAGGCTCGACCATCAGTGCTTTTGGAGTAATATTTTTGTGCAGTTCAATGTTTTCCTATTTAAAAAAAAAACACTAAAAGCCTGATTTACACGGTCCGATTTAATTGTCTGTAGCATAAGACAAGTTGCAGCAACAATGAATGTTTACACGATACAAGTCATTAGTTACTTGAATTTAATATAGCCCCATTTCTTTCATCAATATAATAATATAAACCTAATACTTGCTTCCGCCAGCAGGTTCGCCCGCGTGATATCTTTATAAATTATAGTCTATGTTACTCAGTGATAATATAGCATTCTACTGGTGAAAGAATTTATAGAATCGGTCTAGTACTTCTTGAGTTCATTCATTACAAAAAAAAAATACAAATCGTTTCTCTTTATAATATTAGTATAGATGTAGAAAAATTTAATGCCGTTTGTTTGAAAGCGCATCACTTCAGAACTGCTGGACTGATTTAGCTATTTTTTTTTTCGTAATAGTCCGAATCTGGTTCTTATGTAATGAAAAAAAATAAAAGATGCCGCGTAAATTGGAAATTTCGGGAAAACTAAAAGTTAATTTTCAATGGAAATTTTGTATGAATAATTATTGAAATTTGGACAGGACGTCTGTAGGGCCAGCTAGTTATTAATAAAATTGTACAATAATAAATGTACAGTAGATTATATCTACCCAAAAATAATAATATGACAAATCGAGTTTAAGAAAAACTTGGATTTTGTAACCTCAGTCACGGCGTGGTCTCACACACATAGCTATAGCCGACCTAGTAATTGCTTGACCACTTTTGACAACAATTCCCAATAAATGAAAACTTAACTGAGGTTAGGCTTTGTGACAGTTAGGTAATAAAAAAATATTTGGTAAAAAATAAACAACAATTTAAATAATATGGTGATATACTTAATGACACTTTATTCTATGATCATATGATCATTCTCGATAACGTAAATAATGCAATGAATGTTGTTGAATTGTCAAAATGAACGGAATTACTAGTTTTTAAGTCATTGTTATTAATACTTTACGGATTGTGTGTACTTGTATGTGTTGTCCGAAATAAAATGTACAATTGTTAGTGTGTTATCCAATTACGCCGCAGGTACTGTACGTAGTGTACGTCTGTCGTTCGGCGAAAACCAGAATACAGCCACCGCGCGCTTGCTAAATTTAACCGAATGCATAAATAACGAGCTTAATTGGGGGTGAAATCATGCTGCAGTTTTGATGAACAACTCGAAATTTTAAACGGCACCCCAGTTTGTGCAGTTTCATCTGTTAACGGTGTTTTTTTTGCTGCTGTTAATTTTATTTACAACGTCAAAGTAATATGTCATGTACACATTGTACACACGGCTATACATCAAGCTGTACATTTCCAGTTTATGCTGATCTCGCATTGTATAGGATTTCCGTACAATACGAAGTCAGCTTATACTGGAAATGTATGTATAGCTTGATGTGTAGCCGTGGGTACTATACATAGCGAGTAACTACGTGAAATTGATATGGATTTTTCGATAAACTGGAGATGGAAGAAGGATAATTAATTTTTAAGCAGCTGTGGTGACATATTTTATTAAAACAAAAGACAATTATTACCTCCATATGATTATTATAATTTAGAACGTGAGCGTTTGGAAAACATCGTGAGGAAACTGGCATGCCTGAGAGATATTTCTCGACGGCATGTAAAGCCAAGTCAGAAGCCCATGGGCGACTTTAAAACTCTAACACCAGGTCACTAACCACACTTAAAGAAGAAGAAGAAGCGTCCATTTAAATACATTACAATAATGCTACGGGCACATTGTCGCGATAAGGTGAACTACTCTTCACGCGCTCTCTCACGCACATCACTCGACGTCTCGCCGAGTAAAAGAGAGCGCATGAAGTGTATGTTCGCTTTATCGCGACAATGTGGCCCCAGTATTAGGGGTTTATATAAAAACGTTGCTTAAAGTTAAGTAGCGTTTATAAATATCTAGTAAACCGCGGCTGCTTCGCATGGTTTTTACGACTGGACAAAACATCTCAATTTCTTCATTATATGTAAGTTTAATATTAATGTATTGTACACGTAATTATGGTAAATACCACAACAAAATCCATTGTGTAGTTTAGAAGAACAACGCGGTCACACAGACAGAAACGAAAAGCCACTTTAATTTATAATAATGTATATGTTGGAAATACGTTCTACTACGTCTAATTGGGACACCAGCGCCGACTAACGGCAGTCGACTGAGTCTACAACATAACGCTCGGACCAGCTGGAGCTAAACAGAGTTCATTAGTGGCGGTCAAGCAGTGAACACGTTTAGAAACTGTCGTGCGTTCAGTATAGTTATGTCGTGTACAGACGCCAGCAGGTCAACCTACCCGAAACTGTCAAATTTTCCCAATCAATTTTGAACCTTGTGCTTTAGTGATAAAGTTGATGTTCTATTAAAGAAAATTTACAGATTGTAGTAGGTTGATGTGCTGGCGTCTGTACCTACAGTCTGTGTATTGCTAGTGTGATTAATTTGAATGTGAATTATAATTTGATCTGAATTGCAAGCGGTTTTTTCTATTACACAATAAACAAAACCACCCACAGTACGCCCGCGGTAGTTAAAATATGGCTGATAATTACGAAAGAAACATACCTTACTCCGTTATATATGATACAGAAAGGACAAAAATCTATCTCACTTCCTAATTTAACTTCAACCATTAAAATGGTATTCCAAATATCCAAAGCTCGATTAAAAATTAAGACTACACCCTATCACTGAATGCAATCAATCTAAGTGGTCCATTTTTAAATCTCTTCGCGTCAGGGGTCCGTTAACAAAGGATAGTCAATTTGATCGATTTCAACTCAAGTCATTAAGTGAGAACTCGCTAACTGAATTCAACTCTTTTTACGGGTCGGTAGCTTTGAAATTAGGAGTAAGGTATAAATATGGTATGGTAAATGGTGGTGGTGGTGGCCATATTTAAACTGTGGTAATACGGTAGAGGCAGCGGGAAAAACGTAGTATAGATAAAAAGATAAGCTATCCTTTTCCTAGCCTCATCTGGCGATTTACGTCGCGTATATGCTTCGCCCTACGCTTGGCTCATGTAGACATGATTTTATTGAAATTAACGTCGCGTTGAAGCAGCGTTAGCTTCGCGTAAGTGCGGTGAATACGTTCGACGAACGCTCACGGTAGATATTAAAGGGGTTTTAAATATGAGTGGTATATAATGTTGTACAAACACTTACTACGTTTTGAATTGTCACGATGTTCGTTTGTTCATGATTTTCAGGTAATGTGATAACTATGATTTAATGTGTATATTATGATATTGCGTGAGTCTAACGAAAGTGTGAACTGAATTCATCTATACACACTCTTACCTATAATAAAATAGTAACGAAGTCTAAACTGTAAATGTATTGAAAATTTTTGGAAAAAAAGTAATTGCTACGAGGTGGGAACGAGTCTGATGCCGAAAATATTGTTTTTTGAAATTTTGTCCGTTTTCCTGTTTGTCTGGATGTATGTTCTGGATTGGCGTAAAAACGGCTGAAAGGATTTGGACAAAATTTAGCACACAGATAGTTTATAACTTGGATTAACACATAGGGTACTTTTAATTCCGGTAGTATGTTCCCGTGAGATATTTTTCGACATCCACGCGGGAGAATCCGCATTCAAAAGCTAGTTTAAATATGAATTCCGTTCACACCGACTACCACCAAAGAAGGACCGAAAAATAAAAGGTATTTTAACTGAGATTGACTGCACACATTTACACAATACTATAATTCAGTTGAATTCAATAAATATTAGTTTGAAAACCTGGTTTCGTTGTTCAACACAGCGATCGTTAAAATAATTTATGTGGAATCAATATAAAAAATACAAAAACATCTAATAGTTCGCGTGGCGCCTATACAACATGTCCCGGAATTAACGCACGCCACCAAACACCCAATTAGAACATTATACTATAATCATAAGACATACACTGATTATTGTCTATTATGTATAAAACATTGTTTATTTATTAAATTAGTTATATACTGATTGTGGGAGAAAATTGTGGTCTCATTACAAAACTACGCACGCACACTGCCGCACACGTACAAGGGTCTAGCTTAGTAGATACATCATACATTTTGGTTTGTTTTGACTGTAGAACGAAAGTGTGGCTGTAATTTACGTAGGTTTAGTTATAATTGGAATAAAAAATTATCTAAAAATTACAGAAATGGACTCAGTGAACAATTCTGAACAAATTACTTTCATAATCTACATTAATTCAGTTACATATTGTGGTTTTAGCCTGTTATAAATAAAACTGTTTAGATTTCATTATATTTTATCTAACTTTATTTCTTAGAGTTCTAGGGAAACTACAACCAACTCACTTCCATTTATTCCAAATTCCGGCCTTATCGGGTCCTTAGGAATCACTCACTCAACTCGCCGTCGAGTCATTGACAAGTCAACGTTAAAGTTGGCCGATTACCGTGGCCTTTTAGCCCCAGTTTTTTTGCAAGATCTATGGCCCCGAGTCTAATGAAGTGTGGAAGGGTTGGGCAATATTTTAAGAGATTATCGATGTTTAACATTTGATGGGATCAGGCTACGAAAGATAGTAGGGTAAAATGGATCTTGCATAACTTGAATTCTGCGAAAAGTAATACCGGGTTAAAAGAATAGATGAGTCATTTTGCCATTTCTTTTGTTTTACTGGACTACAAGTGCATAGAGCCCAGGTAGAAAAATATTTGTAATTATTATAGTAGAAAACAATTATTATTAGTAGTTATTGGATTAACCAGAAAGTATATTTTATAAATAAGAAATTGTTGCAGAAACACCTTTATTCAGTATCTTAAATATGATACGACCTCATCCAGTTTTTAAACATAATTTTATTTTTGACGTATTAAAGCTTTCTTCATAGCCCAGTCAATAACAACTTCAAACATCGCAAACGCGAATGTAACTACGATTTTTTTTATGTTGTTAGGTTAAAGAGTAGTTTATACCCAAGTTTGAAACCCTAAAAACGTTGTGTTGTGCCCATAGTGCTCGAGAAACTGCGAAATTCGGTTTCAGTTTTTTTGAAAAATATACCTTAAGAACGCATTTTTAGGTATCTTTGTTGAATATTTTTGTGATAAATTGCTATAAACTGAGTCTAACTCAAGGACTCTAGGCTTATTGGTTGCAAAGATACAGCTCGTCAAAGATGGGCATTTCTTTTCCGAAAAAGTGCCAGTATTTCCAAGTTTTTCAAGCACCGTGGGAGTACCAGACGTTTTTGAGCGTTGCTAATTTGGGTATAAACTACTTTTTCGTGTCGATTTTGACTGGGCTATTCAATCAATATTTATGTTTTAATATTTTATTGATTTGATGAATAATGTTGCGTTCTTGGTATTGGACCAGCTAACGTTATTTGATCAAAATCTAATCAATCTAGATATTCGTTCAAGCGTTTACTTGAAAATAGTTTTACAGAATTAGATACCTAAGTATTATAATCTTTGACATTCGGCAAGCATCGAGTGCTTTTCCAAACTCACTAAGAAATACAGATATAAAGAGTAGCCGAGTAGGAAACAATTTATAAGTTGTTTTATTCATTGTGTTTAATTTATTCCGTCAGTCATTACATTACACATACATACTTCTCTATGCTATTTTCCAATGTCATGTTTAGAGGGGAATTCATGAAATTAAATTACTAGTACGACACAACACAACAGAAAATCTACTGACATACATCTCATAAACTCAAACATACACTTAACATATTCCCTACCATCACACCATACTATACACATACACCACACTCACACCCACCCAAAAATACTAACCAATTCATACCTCCGTAGTTTTAGTTTTTTTTTTCGTCATTGGTTTCACTCATAGTTGTATTTAATTTGGTCCAATATAATAAGGAGAGCTGTCAGGGCCATGCCGGCCGGAGTGCGGGGTGAGGCAGGGGGTCTGTCCTTGCCTTTGCTCTTAAAGAGTTTGTTTTAACAACATCAGCTACGCAGACGACATGGTGCTGCTGGCTCCATCAATCGGTGCTCTCCGAAAGCTACTCAATGTGTGTGAGTCGTACGCTGCGACTCATGGATTAGTTTATGATAGCAGTAAGACAGAATTCATGGTATTTAGGTCTGGCACCAGGTGTCCCATTACTGTCCCTCATCTCCTAATTACAGGTCACCGGATTAATAGGGTATATAAATTTAAATACCTGGGCCACCTGGTTACTTATAACCTGAAAGATGACATGGATCTAGAGAGGAAGCGCAGAGCATTGTTTGCAGTTAGGGCGAATATGCTGGCCGTAGTTTTTCTCGATGTACAGACGCAATTAAAATTACCCAAAAGGCTTACAATGCTCTGCGTATCCAATACAATAACGCATTCAGGTTATTGTTGCGATTGCCGCGCTTCTGTAGTGCGTCGGCAATGTTTGCAGATGCACAAACTGACGGCTTCGATGCACTGTGGCGTAAGAAATCTGCCTCGCTACTCCGCAGGCTGCGTGACAGTCCCAACACTATCCTGCAATTAATAGCCGCCCGGGCAGACAGCCCGCTAGTGTGGGCGCTTGCAAACCGAACCCGTTCTGTTTTAGTTTATTAAGTACTAACATAGGCTAAGCTATTTTGTTACTAACACTATGGACCATTGTAGTCTGATTTAATAAAGATTAATAATAATAATGCCTGAACCCTATCTCTTAAGATACAGGCTAGACATAGTTTAAGGGATAGAGTTTAAAATTATTGTACTCCTATGTTATATAGAATTATGTCAATTATTAATGTATGCAGTGCAATGTGATTTTGTTTATAGAATAAATTCTTTATATCTTTATATATATATCTTTAGTGGGTTTGTGCCCGTTTGATGTCAATAGGCTCGCCGCTATTACATGGGAATTAAACATAACTGGCGAAATGTGGGTGTCCTATAGTTACACCTCTGCCTAACACTTCGGGGAATACAAGCGTGATGTTATAACACACTCGGTTCTCTAATAAATTGGCTAAACCATAATAATTTAATAATAAATCTTCAAAAGACTAAAGTTATGCATTTTTTCCAAAGAATCGCCCCTAATAACATGAATATAAACCACAATGGTCAAGCCGTTGGCACAGTGGATGTTGCAAACTTTTTGGGTATATTAATTGATAACCAACTCACTTGGAAGGCTCAAGCAGAGAGTATTTGTAAGAGATTGAGTACATCTGCTTTCATGCTGCACAATTTGTCCAAAAAAGTGGACCTGTCTAGCGTGTTGGTTGCCTACCACGGACTGGTTGTTTCACTTTTAAGGTTTGGTGTAATATTCTGGGGCAACTGTAGCGAGAAAGAAAGTATTTTTAAAGCTCAAAAACGCTGCATCAGAGCTATGTTTGCCCTAAAAGTAACTGACAGCTGTCTACCTATATTTCAGTCTCATAAACTGTTAACCTTCCCATGTCTTTATATATTGGAATTATGTATATTTGTTAAAACGAATTCTCACCAGTTTGAAACTTGAAAGAAACTCGAAATAGAACAATAAGTATTAGATCCCAATATAAAAATCTTTTAAGCACGGGTGTCTTTAAGACTGCACTTTTAAGAAAAAGTGTTATTTGTATGGCACCACTTGTTTACAATAAGTTACCAAATAATGTCAAGGAACAACCACTAACTAAATTTAAAAAGCATGTTACGGAATTACTTTTGCACAAGTGTTATTATTCAGTACAATAATTCTTAGATGATAAGTTTTATTAAATTCTTTTAAAATGTAAATTTGCATGCCAATTAAGGTAGAATGTACAAGGAACCATAAAACTTTGTAACACCTAATAATATGTACCTACATTCATTGCAAATAAATAAATCTAAATCTATTCTATTCTATTCTATGTTTTATATAAAAGTAAGATTTTATTATCGTTTCGTCTTGACATAGTGGTATTTCAATAATTTCCATATGAAACTCGCCGAATTCGATCCATATCGGTATTAACTTTATCGATTCTTTATACTTAATATTTCCAGTGAAAATATTTACCTTATTTAATATTCGTAGACCCATGGATAAACATTCTTTGTTGTGTGTAATATTCTGGTTTGTACTTGGAACTAATCTGAACAATAACATGTGTTTGTGTTAAGAGTTAGGTATCCACAATTCAAATACTAAGGACCTTTAGGCTGTTTGCATGCTTGTTGTTTCACACTGTGGTTTAGAGTAGAACCTACCCACTTACTTCTTTCATACTAAAATAGTCCACTTTGTTAGAATTCTGGAAGCCTTGTCTGTGAGCCACTAAACTGTATTTTCGTCTTTAAGAGATATTTTACTATGAACTAGCTACTGTCCGCGACTCCAATTATTTGTCTAAAATAAAAATAAACTCCTTATGAGCTATCTGCCAGTGAAAGTCCCGTCAAAATTGGTTCAGCCGTTTCGGAGATTACCCGGAACAAACAGACATTAGGCAAAAAAAACAAAAATAGTTTTGTTGTTATAAGTACCGTATATAATTTCATATGCATTTATTAAATCTGTTATTTTGACATTACAGACACTTCAAATTTATTTATTTTTTGTATGTAAAGATTTCTTGCGAGGAGCTCGTGGCTAAGTAATAACAGCCGCACGGGTCGATCGATCAGGTTAAGCTACGCTTGCCGGGGTTGGTCTGTGGATAGGTGACCATCTTTACATTTCGAGATTCCCCCGTGCTTGCGGAAAGCACGTTAAGCCGTTGGTCCCGGCTGCTGTCATTCTTGGATCTTTGACAGTCGTTACGGGTAGTCAGAATCCCGAAAGTCTGACAACCAGTCTTACCAAGGGGTATCGTATTACCCAGTTACTGGGTTGTGGAGGTCAGCTAGGCAGTCGCTCCAAGTAAAATACTGGTATTTAGCTGCATTCAAGCCGACCCCAACGTCGTTGGGAAAAGGCTAGACAGACTTTTGAAGTAAACATTTATTGTCTTGTCTTTAATGATGATATTAGGACGGTACCTAATGTGAAGTATCCGCTTGTCTCCAATTCTTTGCTTTTTGCGCTCATTATGAGTATGCTGCTTCAACATTCAGCGCTAATTTTACTATCAGATGCCGCACCCCAACTAAAACTGTCAAACGAACGAGTCTCAAACACAAGTTTCACTTTGCCAATTCCTACAATTTCCAACCATCTGCAACCAATTTCATCACCAACAAGAAAAATAACAGAAACACGTAAAAACTTAGCGCACACAAATGTAGCAACGGAAAAATTGAGGCTCGCATAGCACAGATGTGTGAAACTGTGCCGGCGACAAATTGTTTTATCGAAAATTACTTTCCGGAACGAGAAAAGCGGATAAATTTCCATTTTTCTAATGGAACCGAATGGAGTCAGTCCCTCGGAGACGGTGACTGGCGTTCGTTACAATTACTAGATCCGATAAACCGTTGGATTATATTAAAAACATGCCTTGATCATCCACGGGTTAAGTGCTATTTTGTATTGAGATGTTTGATTTGGAATTAATTTTAAATGTATCGTTTGTGTGTCTTTGTTTATTTTAAACTAGATAATTGAATAGGAGTGCAGTGGTGGCCCAGTGGTAATGGCCGCGAATTACGAGTTGTAGGTTGTAGGTTCGGACCCAGACAGGCGCTTTACTTTGTGTAAATTATTTTAGCAGTGGGAACATTCTAGGTAGATTTTGATTATTACGAATTGAATAGGTACATAAAAATATGGGCAGCTAGCTTCAACTTTCTGACTAACTGACCGACTCTTTGACAATTCAAAAGTGCCTGTAAATGGTTTAATTGAAATAAATGCTTTGAGTTTGAGTTTATGGAATCAGATGTTGATAAGTTTTTAAATATTGTTAGTTAGACAGTGTACTATTAATGAGTAAATGTTTAATATAACAAAAATAATTTCTAAACGGTAAGGCAAGTCACTTATAATTAAGATACCCAGATAATCAACTCATTTAACATAATAAAATTTACCATCGACTCGAAAAGAAGAATCTGATGGATATAGGCCGTGGTAATGGCTAATCAAAATACTGTTATCGAACTAACAAAACTTGTCAAAGTTCGTACGAATTCACAGCAACTTTATAGTCTTAGTTTTTAAGTCTTTTTTTTTTTTGGCTGGGAAGTTATCAAATAACTTCTCCCGCTCTGCGAGGGCGTGTCAGACTTTTACTGACTAAAACCCACCCGTGTTCTTTCAGTTGCCTGTATGTTTCCAGGTGCCACGGCATCCCTTTCAAACCTTCCCGCGACCCCGGCAGGCATCGGCCCTAGCGGACCCCGTCAGTTGTGCTGACATCTCTTTGAGGTGCGCGTGGAACACAACGTGCCATCATCCCGGGCCTGGTCCTTATGGGACGGCAAGCTAATCATTGCTCACCGTCCGCAGGCCCATCTAGTGGCCGAGAATCGGCCTGGGATTCCCGACGCCCAGGGCGTCTCCTGCGGTGGTTAGGGCTGTGAGGGCGCAAAATTTGCCTCTCCCTCACGCGTTCCGCCTCCTCATTCGTGAGCATTACTGCTTCGCAGAAGGAGGTGATGCCCAAGCCCTCTTGCTCCGCACCATGGCCAGGATCAGAGCCGGACGCGAGAGATCACCAGCATCTATCACCTCCACAAGGACACGGCGGTGCCCCGCCCAAGTCAGGCAAACCTCCACCGTATGCTCCACCGTGTCCTTCGGGCAATCGGTTTCGTCCCGCCTTATCCGAAACAGGGACCTCCCGAAACACCCGTGTCCCGTGAGGACCTGCATCAGGCGGAAGGTGAGGACGCCGTGGCGTCTCTCTAGCTCTTCAAAGAGGGGACTTATCGCCGCAATTGTGGCGTGTCCAATACGTGTAAGCCTAGAAGAATAAATTCTCTACTGATACCTATGCAAATAAGCCTTATATTTACCTACTTAGCTTCCAGGTTGTTAGTTTAACCTAAGTTCTTTAGCCTCGAGCTTTGGAAATAAATTAATTTCCAATATTGGGATCAGGTCAAAAACATAATAAGTATAAAAACTTTTATGAAGCCGATAGCTAAAGGTATACTCATTTTACGTTCACTCAACCATTTCGCGCTTGCATATTATATGTACAGAAAGTTGCAAAATAAGAAGTCAAATAGAAGGATTTGGTGCAGCGGCGGCGCTGCGGGCGGCGGCGTCATCAAGGGAAGCATCAGAAAGGCGATCTCGCGCATCGCGCATTCGTGATTGTCGTTCGATTTGCACTTTTCCCTCGAATCACTTTGGGCTATTCTCAGCATATCGATTAAGGCTTGTAAACTAAGGCATGTCAACGCGACATGCCTTAGTTCACATGCAACATTGTGAGTAGTGTATTTGTTACCTCTATTATTAAGTTCTAAACTATGTTTACTTATTATTACACTACTGTTTGTTGTCCCTAAATAAATAAATAAACATGCAAAGAGTAGTCGGGACCAGTCGACACGAACTCGTACTTGAAGTCATGTCGATCGTCAGACTAACATCAAACAGCAGCTGTGTCAGTAGATCAAGGATTCGATCCAGAAAGAGGTACTCCTGGATACAGCATGCATTATGAGCAACTTCCTCTTGCTGGAAGCCTGATGACGCGGTAATTTAGACCCTCTATCTATTGCGTGAGTTACAATTTTTACTAAATAAACAGAATTTCAATAATCTCTCTCTTTCACGTCCTACCTACTATTCCTACGGGAAATCAGAAATGGACTATTTGAGTACTTTGCACTTACAACGTATTTAGTCAATTCACAGTAAAAGCCGAATGCCGAGATGTTTCCGAATACTTTTCTTCCGAAATAAACGAAGGAAATCGTAAACGATTCATGTACACAAAAGGTATTTTATTTCCTTGAACATTTCTTAGGCTTTATTAAAAAAACTAGTTTTATCCTGTTTATTTATCTAACGGGTGCGATTACCTTCATACTTACTAGAATAATATAATGTCCATCTTCTTTTTCGTGTGGTTAGTGACTAACCTGGTGTCAGAGTTTTTTTGCCGCCCATGTGCCTCTGACTTGGCTTCACATGCCGTCGAGAAATATCTCTCAGGCATGCCGGTTTCCTCACGATGTTTTCCTTCATCGTTTTTTAAGCAATTGATAATTATACAATACTCACATGAATCTGAAAAGTCAGAGGTGCGCGCGTATCCTTGACGGGCAGCTATTAGTACTTATTTTTTTATATCTCCACTAAAGTTCTTTAGATAGCGATACCGTTCTTACAATAAGACATTGCGCACACTATGCGACATGTGGCTGCGGCAGCTCGGTTACTAAATGCAACGAAAAGCTGCTGTCGACGATTTTCATATATTTTGTTCAAAGCTTGTCGACAACTCTTGGCGTCAAGTTGCAGAGTCGCAACGACAGGCTATGAATCGCACGCTCTCGCTACTTGTCGCAACGACTACACGCATGGTGTACGGGTACTTCTGCCGTCTGTTGCATGCGACAGGTCAGCGTCAGTTATGCTGTGAGTGCTGAGGCAGGTGTACGTGTTTTTGTGTTGCGAATCTCAACATGGATTCGTTCGATGACAATATTTTCAAATCGGATTTTTCCTGCACGACGTCTACGGTAACGACTAGTGGCAGACCCAAACGACAGCTCTGCGATTAATCGCAGCGGCAAGACGCAGATGCACACGACATCCTTGCGTCTTGCACAGTTTGCGCTGCCACTTAGTCTAAACAGTTAATTGTTTCGAGATGTTTGTTATCACTTAGCAGACAAAATATCAAGATTGCCTTTGCTTCAACTAAAACAGTTTGTCAGCTTTGAAATACCTTCATCTGAGTGCTCGAATAATGATTTAATACACCCAATAATTCTATCTACTACAGAGTAGAAATTCAATACCCGTACACCCGCCATTCCGGAAAACTAAAACCTAATATCACCAAAATCAACACAGTAACGTTTCAAAGATAACGTATACGAGTTAAATATCATGAGCAGTATTCATATGACTGCGGAAATGAAAATAACTAACCACCCAATCAAATTCACCTCCATGCGAATCGCTCCGCTGAAAGATTGGCTCGTTCCCCTAATGAAACGTCGAAATTCAACCGCATTCTGCTTATGTGACACAGAGTAAAAGAGACCAGTTAGACAAATTGTTGAGCTGCTTGATTAAGTATTTTGGCTCTACATTTCTGGCAATGTTAAGTGAGATGGATGGTTGTAATTTGTGGTAATTGTTTAAAATTGTCTACTGTGGTTGTACACAGGTAGAATTTTGTCATACCGGAGAATTTTAAGGAGTAACTGTTCACATAAGACTTTTTGCTTGGAAATTAAGAATAAAATGTTTGAAAAAAAGAAAGAAGGTATAATCGAGGCAATAAGTCAACAAGAGTAATTTCTGGAATCAGACTTTAATGTTATCCTCAAGAAAAGGAGGAAAGGATGACCTTATTTTCTAGTTCTAACCACAATTTAGGCGTTTTTTTTCGAACCTATGAAGACCACCACAGCATAGATACACCATAACTATGAATATTATTTATTAAATTATTTTATATCTAAATATTATGTAATATTTATATTTAGCTTTCTATGCAGATGTACATAATTAATCATATTAATATATAATATTATGAATTATTGTATGTACAAAAAATGTAGGCATACACATACGCACACGCACACAGGCATTCACACATACTCGCACACACGCGCACACATACTCAAACAAACATGTACTCAGACACATCATCAAGCACTCGCAATTTTACCACGTTGACAATCTTTACTATGTGCTACAATGGGGGACCTGGAGTTCTAAAATACAGGCCTAGGCTTAGTTTAGACTTCAAATCTCCCACAAATTACAAAATTTTGTCAAAATAACTGTCAACTTATTATGTATAAGAATGTAATTTGTGGACATAAATAAACATAATTTTTATTTATTTATTTACCTAGCAAAGTAGTAAGTCCAGTCAAAATAGGTCCAGCCATTTCGGAAATTAGCCGGAACAAACATAAAGACGGTTTTTTTTGTCATATGTACTTTGTGTTTGTTATACGTAAGTATATACTCGTACTTTTATAAATGCATTTTGTAAAAAAACTGTTATTTTGACATTACAAACGAACACTTCAATTTTATATATTTGTATAAATAAATAGCAGGCAAAAAAAGACAATAGCATAACCATAGTATTACCAAAATTAAATCAAACCTACTGAATAACCTACACTACACCATAGTCCTTAGATTTATTCTTCGCATATAAATTGACGAGACTCCTTTCGCAAGTGATTTAGTACCGTTTCTGACGTAACAGCCATTTACTTTCAGCTTTGACATTCGTTAAATATATTTGTATACTGATTATTCCCTTACAGTGATATCAATACAGATAGTGCCATCCACGAAGACGCGCCCCACTCCGCGATTACTGTAGTGTATTCGCCGGTCTATTCTGTAATAATCTCACGGTGAAAACTTAGGTGAAGTGAACGTGAAGTGAGCTGTCATTCCACCTGCCGATCTATTCTGTAATTATTTCACCGTGAAAACTTAGGTGACGTGAGTGTGAAGTGAGTTGTCAATAGTGGCAATCCCTAGCATCAGATGGAATGACAGCTCACTTCACTTATGTTGGCAGCTGCTAGGGACTGACAGCTCACTCCGAGCCCACTTCACCTAAGTTCTCACGGTGAGATGGTTACAGAATAACACTGCTGTACTTTAGTACGGAACGGAGCGCAGTGGGGCGCGTCTTCTTGGACGGCAATACAAGCTGATGTCAGTGAAATAATTTATACAGAACCTTAATTAAATTAAAATCACTCACTGACAGACAACGTACAGCCTAAACCGGTGTGTCTAGAAGCATGAACTTTTGCACAAGATTTCCTTTTATAACAAAAGTGAGCACCACGGAACATAATCAGCCCATAATGTTACCACTGCTAGGTCACCGGCCTCCTCTCTTCGAGATGGAGTGGGCTGTAATTTACCACGCGCGCCCAGTTTGGGTTGGTAGATGTCGTTTGGTTCTAGTATTCTATTTTGAGAGCAGTGGTGATGAAATTATTTACGCAAAGTATGCGTGGGTTCGAACCTCTGGGACACTACTGCTCACACCACGGAACGATTTTTGAAAACGAACCCCCTAAAGGAGGTAAATAAGGAATGAATGTCTGTATGGGAGTTCGTCATTTTTACCGCTTGAAAATCCCATTGGGCGCACGACTAGATAGATAGAATACTCTTTATTGTACACCATAAAAATTAAAGATGTAAATTTAGAAATTTTACATAGGGTGACACAATGGGCGGTCTTATCGCTTAAAGCGATCTTTTACAGAGAACCTTTGGATGGATTAAAGGTAACAGGAGAGACAATACCGCAGTTAGTCAATGGTGTACCATTTACATATACAATAAATGTTATAACTCGTCAAAATTTAGGGATCAGCTGTTTTTGTTTCGCGATTTCACGTTTGTTCCCCTAATAAAAGTTGTTCATATTGATGAGTAAAGTCACGTGTTTAGGTATCGGCCACTAATTACCAGTCACCCTGTATATATACATAGACACACGACTAATACTTTCTAAACTAAAAATCATTTCTATCTGAACGACTACATTAGAATTTATTTCAAATTTGACAAAGCAGGCTTTACATTGGCAGCTTAATCGATTATATACTGTCACATATGAATCGATACCAAACCGTTAATCGGTTTGGAATCGATTCATTCATCTTTCGGGTAGATATTGATAATGTGATCCTTTTAGGCCATTGTATTTGATCAATGAAAACCTAACTCATTGAAGTGCTAAGACAAAAGACTCAGATTTATTGATGACAGTTTGATTGTCCAGAAATGTGATCGAGAAATCTAATTGTAATTGATTACTTTTTGAAGGTCGGGTACGTAGTGCTCGCAACCGGCGTGCGTATATGACTAGACGTATGAACGTAAACGCAGCAAAAGGAATATGTAAGAATTGTAGCAGGTGGAGTTTTGTTGTTTCTATCTACCCCCATGACAAGAAGGTTTGAGTTTACGTGTGTCTAGTTTTTGTTTCAATTATAATATCAAGTTAATTGGATCGAAAAACAAAGTCAATATTACAGTTTTGTTAAAATACAACACGAAAGATTTTAAATCAATCAAATCTCAGGATTTATCAATTTTGTACATTACCCACTATCATTAAATATTCTTTTGATAAAATTATTCGTAAAAACCTGAACAGTTCGTTTAAAATCAATTTACTAACCGACTTCTTTAAAAGAAGGTTCTTTTTTTTATTTCGATATTTTTGTCAAATGTGGGCCGATTTTGAAAATATTTTTTTTCATTTGGTGGAGAATGCTTGCGCGGTTATCCCAAATACATTTTATAAATTTGCTTGGGTAGTTTTTGAGTTAGCTTCAATGATACTTATTTTTCCCACAGTCTATGGACGATGTTATAATAAGTTCCTTTCACTGATAATTACGTAGTAAGTATTCCAATTTGAGTGGGAACAGCAATTAAAAAAAAAACAACCGGCATCCAAAAAAAAACACTACAAAGTGAAAAGTAACTTCAATTTCGGAAGACAGTGTCTTTGTTTTTGAATTTTCGATTTTTGCCACCGACTTCCGAAATTAAAGTAATTTTTTACTTTGTAGTGTTTATTTTTTTTTAAGACGTTTGTTTTTTTTGGCAAAAGCTCTTTAATTGGTATTATAGATAACGATTTTAGCGATGCCCTATATATTTGGTAACTTGTTTTATTTATTATAGATACGAAAATGATGTTTCTTAGAAAAGATTAGCTTAGTCATGAATTAATGTAGGTTTTTCTGAATGGTTAGTAGCTCCACAGAAAACAGCTATATCTTCTTTTTCTTGTGGTTAGTGACTAACCTTCTATCTAATTATGCAACATATTTTCGTAAACGATTACGACAAATTTGTTTCATTTTGACAGTTCAACAACATTCATTGCGTTATCTACGTTGTTGAGCAGATTTTTTTTCGAACTTATGGAGCAATGGATAAGCTATTTGTTTAAAAACGATTCACATTCCGATTGATCGTGTATTACGTAATTAGGGTACTGGTGTTAGAATTTTTATGCCACCCATGGGCCTCTGACTACCATGATCGACCAATTGGAACCGTGCATCTAGCTTCTGACGTTTCATAAGTGCCCTTATAGGTTTATGTGAAATAAAATATTTTGAATTTTGAATTTTGACTTGACTTCACGTGCCGTCGAGAAATTCGAGTTCGAACCCAAGGCCCGCACTTCTGACTTTTCGGACCCACGTGCGTATTGTATAAATATCACTTGCTTAAAAAACGGTGAAGGAAAACATCGTATATGAGACTCAGTTATTGACCAATATTTGAAGTTTTGTATGTATTTATTATAGGTACAACTTGAAAATACTAACTACATACATCAACAAAACATTTTCACAAATTCACACTCTAGTACTGAAAATCTCCACACTTTAGGTACCATATCTTCACATCAAAACACACACTGATATTGTGACGTCATTAGACGTTGCTAGTGAAGCGGAGACGAAACTTGGGCGCCATGTTTTCCAAGCAACTTGACGGTCCATCAACTCCCTCGTATGAATACCGGGTAAACGCTGTTTTATGGGCGACCAACTTTTTGACGCCAGGCGACGTCTTTGCGGAGAGATAGGGAAAGTCTTTTTTGATGGGTCGAGGTAGTTTGGGATGCCTATTCTACCTTCGTCCTCCATTTAGTTTTTTTGTGATAGTGTAATCAGTGTGGTCAAGTTTTTTTTCTGAAGTTTTACGTTTCATAGTCAACTAGGAGGTTTAACTTATGTCTTGTTTTGAATTCGTAGCAACAAGAGGTGTCAATTTACAACTGGGTGGAAATAATTCTAACTAATTATTACCTATAAATGCGAAAGTGAGTTTGTTTATTTGTTTGTTTGTAACGCTTTCACGCTAAAACGGCTGAACGGATTTGGATAAAATTTAGCACATGAGTAGACCATGACCTGAGGAAGGACATAGGATAACTTTTATCTCGATATTCCCACGGAATCGAGACTTATGCGGGTGAAACCGCGGGGTGCAGATAGTCAATCATAAAGATCCATGTTGCGATGGAACTAATGAGCAATGCACAATTGGGCAAGATATAAGTATCTAAATTTGTAGGTGGTTTAAATACGAGGAAATCTAATACTTCTTTATTATACATAGGTAGGTATAATTCATTCGATTGGCTGTTAACGTTCATGACTCGGAAAAATAAATTATAGAATATTACATTTAAGTTTTCGCTCGTGGCTAAGTAATAACAGCCACACACGTCGATCGATCAGGTTAAGGTGCGCTTGCCGCGGTCATTCCGTAGATGGGTGATCATCTTTATGTACCGAGACCGCTCCGTGCCTCGGAAAGCACATTAAGCCGTTGGTCCCGGCTATCATTCGTGGACAATCGTGACGGGTCGTTAGAAGCCCGAAAATCTGGCAACCAGTATTACCAAGGAGTATCGTATTACCCTGTAGCTGTGTTCAGGAGGTCAGATAGGTATTTGCTCCATATAAAATACTGGTATTTTAATGGAAGCCAACATAGTTGGGAAAAGGCTAGGCAAATGATGATGACATTTAAGTTTTCAGTGCGTTTACAATGACCGAGATTTAGTAGGTACGCTCACACACTAGCATTTTAAAATAAAATAAGACAATTAAACGTAAAATAAATAAATGACAATCGATGAAACCACTCTAAGCATTTTAAAATAAAATAAGACAATTAAACGTAAAATAAATAAATGACAATCGATGAAACCACTCTAACCGCACACGTAATCTACAACCCGATTGACACCTCTAGCTCTAAACAAGAACTCGCCACAAACGATATTTTTCCGAACGAGAACCACTCGACTATCGATTATCGATACGCTCTGTTGACACTCGATAGCGGTCTTTTCATTAGTTCTTTGTTATTTTGACAAGTTCGAAACTTGGGAACAATTTGTGAACTCGATTCGAATCGGTCTCGATTATTATTTTTGGTCGGTGTTTTTTGCTTAAAATATAGAAGGAAAATCAACTAACTACTAATTTTCTAAGGGATAAGATTTACAAGTTGATAACTTTACTTTTAGTTTGAGGCTGAGACAAACAGTAAGTTTTAAAAGTCAACTTTATAGGAGGAGATTTTATTACAATTTTAGAATGGCTATAAAAATATTTTTACTACCACGAGCAGTGGTAAGTTGGTATGCCCTTTATTTCCTGTTCATAATTTTAACATAATATCGAAAAAGCAGATCCAGACAGTATTATAAAAGAAACCCTTTTACATAACTGCTAAGACACTGCTAAGACACTGTCCGGTTTCTCATGCGGCAGGGATGAGAATGAATGAGGTGTACTAATAATGAAATAATAATAATGATGTGTAATTAGTTAATAAATACTAACCCTTAGTTGATAAGTTTGTTGTTGTACTCGTCTAATTTTTTTCTTCGCCATCTATGAATCACCTGTAAACTGTAAGGTCACCGCAAATATTAACCAGTGGACCAATGTTGTCAAATTAAATAAATATATAATATAATAAATAATAATAATTGAGTGTGTAAGTCACCCCCTGCCATTTTATCTGTGTATTTTATATAAAACATTGGTCAGGCAGGGGCCATAGTCTTCCCACAGTTCAAGATAACCAGCTCACTTAGCCACTCAGACCCATAATCCAATATCTTTGTTTCCATAAACTGCAATAGTCCTACACCCACCTGCACTTGCATAGTGCGAGCAGGGATAATCGTTGGTTGGTGCCTCATTCCATTAAAAACGTCTAACGGGCCTCTCTGCGAGTTGGCTTCGGCTCCTCGTACGTCTTCCAAAGGTCCGGGAACCCAGGGTCCGGAGAAATGTCAAGCAACAAATAGTAATAATAACTATACATGAGGTAAACGATAATAATCTTTGTTTTCAGATCCCACAGCACGGTACAGCGCAACATGGTACAGCACTATAACTTCACTTATTTGTACCTCCTCCCTCATATTTCACAACAAACCTTTTTGATGCCAAAACAGAACACAATATTCACGGTCAAAGTCTTAACCTAAAAAAATACCCTTTACGGGACACTACTCGGTCCTATAAAACTTTTATGACTCAATTTCATCTACTCTTCATTATCGGGCCCGTCACGAAGCATTGTGGCTTTTCGTCACGTTCTTACATACTTCCTGTTTATTCCAAAATGAAGTTGAATTCGCCTCATTCGTGAGTACTTTTTTATTTTTATTTTGTACCATTTTCTGTTTTTATGATGCAATGTAATGTTGTATTAACGACTCACATTCCAGAATGAATGGGAAACTGAAAATAGTGTTTGTTATTTCAGTTGTTACGAGACTTCTCTTTTCGATTTAATGGTGAAATTACTATGTAACTATCTTTTATCGAGTAATCTTGTGTTTTTATTTTTATTTTATTGAATGTGCTTTCAAAATTAGATGATGACGACAGATGATTTTTTTATGGATATATCTCATATTGTGAGATATAACCGTAAAAAAAATCATTAAGGGTACGTCTAATTTTGAAAGCAAGTTTCTTTGTTTGTTGAATTTATTGTCAATATAATTCGTTTATGGTCAAGATGCGCTTTCGTGTCCTCCTAATAAATACACACATTCTGTTTAACGCTTATTCTCAGTGTATTTTCAAGGGTTAATATCCTTTTTAAATTGATTGTATAATGTCTACAAAACAGTATACATATTTAGCCCAGTCAATAATAACATCAAACATCGCAAACGCGCATGTAACTTCGATTTTTTTATTTATGTTGTTAGGTCAACAAAGATATCTAAAAACGCGTCTCTAAGCTATATTTTTCAAAAAAACTGAAGCTAGTGCCAGAATTTCGCAGTTTTTGAGCACCATGGGAGTAGCATAAGGTTTTCAGGGTTGCAAACTTGGGTATAAACTACACTCAGGGGAGCTAACAACATGGGAGAAATCGAGGTTACATACGCGTTTGCGACGTTTGCCTTTTTTGTGTCGATTTTGACTGGGCTAATTGAAGCGAAAAATAAAGTAAAAACGTTGCCAGCATCGTTTCTCTTTTGTTTGGAGCAATAACGTGTCGCACTGAAATGCATTTTTTTTATAGTTGTTGATAAATTCAGTTTCACCTGTGCCTACTGATTACATTACCCTGTTTTGACCTAGTTTCTCTTACGATGCTAGGCGGGCATGTTTGCCTGCAGGTCATGGTTTTTTTGTAACGCCTTTAACTACATGGAAATATGAATACTTATCTAATCATTTATATAACGCCACGCTTGGGTGAAGGGTTAGGCAAAGGTGTACCTACCCTTTAGTACGCCCACATTTAGCCAGCTATGTTTAAGTCCCATGTACTAGGGAAGGGGTAGGTATCCAGACCCCGGGCTGCTACTGAGAAATACCGGACTTAAAAACCCAATAACATTTTGCCTGACCTTGGAATTGAACACAGAACCTCATGCTCAGTAGTAGCACCTGTAACCGTAGAGCAACTAGGCAGTCAGTAATAGCTAATCAGCTGTTGTGAATGTTGGTAGAAAAACTGACTTTTTATGCACCCCAACATGAAATGTTTTCACACTGTAAAATAAAAATAAAAAACGGTTTGAAGAATAAAGCAAATTATTAAAAAAGAAAAAAAACCCGACTGAAAAGAGCTATCGATATTGTTGTAATTTTTTTTTTTTAAATCTTCCCTTCCCTTTGTTTTGTATTTGCAAATACAATATATAAATATTATTATAGCCTATGTCATTTCCACAATTAAACGACACCTCACCACCACCAGCCGTTTAGGCTACAGAGCGTGCCAAAGAAATAGACATACATACTCTCGAAAAACATTACCCTTCTTCTGGGGCAGTCGGGTAAAAAGTCACTTACGCAACGTCAGTATTACTCAACTTCGGAGCAAAAGCTGAAGCTTTATCCAATATTACTTATTTGATTCATCAAGCTAACTTTGAAGCATTTCTCACTCACCCTTTCCTCCCCTTGGAAGTCCATTGCTCAAGGGTTGTTACATAACTCTGTTCCCCAAGGGTTTGCACTTACGTGAGATGTCAAATATATTATGTAGGTATGACTGTGTGCGTTTAATAATTTTGTGTCGGATTGAAAGTAAAAGAAAGGATGTATTGTGTACGTGTATCTATTACTTGCTCGTTAATGTGGTTAGTGTTGCTTTAAAGAGTTTTACTGTTCTAGATTGGAACGGTTTTGTAAGTCTAGTTTTTTTTTTTGCACGTTCGTTCTGATAGTTTTCCATTTGTAATAGGCCTTTTCTTTTTAAACTATCTAATAACTTCTCCCACTCTGGGTGGAGCGGGAGGGCGTGTCAGACTCGTACTGACTAAAACCCGACCGTGTTCGTTCAGTTACCTATATGTTGCCAGGAGCCACGGTATCCTTTTCGGACTTTCCCGCGACCTCGGCAGGCATCAGCCCTAGCGGACCCCGTCAGTTGTGCTGACATCTCTTTGAGACACGCGTGGAACACAACGCGCTGTCAACCCGGGCCTGGTCCTTATCGGACGGGAAGCTACCCATTGCTCATTGTCCGCAGGCCCGCGCCTACGGTGGCCGGGAATTGGCCTGGGATTCCCGACGCCCAGGGCGTCTCCTGCGGTGGCTAGGGACGTGAGGGCGTGAAATATGCCTCTCCCTCACGCGTTCCGCCTCCTCCTTTGTGATCATTACTGCTTTGCAGAAGGAGGTGACGGCTTCCCATGCCTTCTCGGTCCGTACCAAGGCCTGGACCAGAGCCGGATGCGAGAGATCACCGCCACCGATCGTCTCCACAAGGACACGGCGGTGCCCCGCCCAAGCCGGGCAGACCTCCACCGTATGCTCCACCGTGTCCTCCGAGCGATCCACACAATGGTGACACCCGGGCGTTTCCTCCCGCCTTATCTGGGACAGAAACCTTCCGAAACAACCGTGTCCGGTGTGGACCTGCGTCAGGCGAAAGCTAAGGACGCCGTGGCGCCTCTCTAGCCACTTCTCAAAGAGAGGACTTATCGTCGCAATTATGGCGTGCCCAGCACTGGGTTTCCACAATCGTACTCTCCATGACGCCATGAGATCCCGCCGGAACTCTGGTTGCTGTACCGTGATTTCTCGCGGCAACGCAGTTAGATACACCCCGGCGTTTCGCCTCCTTGCACCCCTCCCAAATGTGCGCGAGGACTTTGCCTCCAGATCCCATGGCTGCAATCCGGCAAGGAGGCTCGCCGCCTCACTGGAGACCATGCGGTATTCCCGGACCAGCCGGATGGCCATGACTCTTTGGGATACGAACGTTGTGAACGTTCGTATCGGCTGTCCGCCGCCTCAAAGAACGCGTCCACACCGGAGCCCCGTCAAGGGCCATGGATCGATCTTTTAATAGGCCTAAGTTCTCCAATATATGGGATAGAAATAGTCCGAAATATTCATCAGTGTCACCGTCACGCTTTCTATAAAACCACTTAATTTTATACAGTCTTACCTTACCTACAACAAAGGCTATTTCTATTTGTCCATAAGTATGATTCAATGTATTTATTCTGTCAGCCATTTCCACTATGACTCTTGTTAAACTAATATTAAAATGCAAAATGTCATCCCGGAGTGTTCTCTAGAAAGTTAAACTGTGTTCCGACAGCAAACTTAATCATAAGAAAAACTAACAGGAGTTGAAAAAGCTGTTTATATTTGTAATCAGAAAAATGTTTACGAGATAGTGCAGAAGGAAAATAAGTTATATGTCTTTTACTAAACCTACAATGAAGTGATGAGAATTTAGTAGAGCGAAACATCAGCCGATAATTACGCACCTGAAAATCCGCGTACTTATGTTTTGTGTGCAAATTATGCGGCGAAATTTCGGCTCGATGTATCACAGGTACTTAAAATGCATTGCAGACGTAAACACTCTGTACCTTTCTTGTGCATTTGTCGTAGATGTCGCTAGACTGCTTCGGCCTGTGATAAATTGTGTTAATATGTAAAAATTAAACATATACATCGTATCGTATCGCATATACACGGACCATCACCGTGTATGTACACTAAAGAAGAAGAAGCACAAATGATTAAAACAGTAACCATGGAGTTGCTTGCCCAGTCTCCTCCATACAAAACTATATTCTGGAAGGGGCAACTAGAATCAAATATATTTTCTTGTATATTTTATCTTTCAAAGCTGCCTTTGATGGCTTACTTAAAATATATGATTTGACTTTTCCAAACAGCAACAGCACAATTCGTGCAACATTGTCTCGCAGCTAAGACCGTTTTCGGACGAGATCATAGACAACTTAGTGATCTTGTTTGCATTGTAAATCACTGAGATTATAATGTCTATTTCTGTTTTAATAATTTGATGACCTTAAGGTTTGCTTCGACAGATCTAGCTGCTTCGTACGCGAAGTAGATCATTCAAAAAACTTATTTATGTAATCGTTAAGATCAGGCACTCCAAAGACAATTTCCACACAAACTCCGCCCCACGCAGCCCACCACTCCACTATGTGCTAAACGCTAACACATCAGTAATAAAGTTGAATATCGCGTACGCTCTTTGGTCGTATTCAAGCACGGAACAAAATGTCGTAAGTCTCAATTCTTTCGTTTATAACTAAAGTAATAATTGATCTAGAGAAATAATACCTTATAACTGGATAATAAACTATATTTTCTTACTGTCAATAATTATTTTAGACATAAAAGCCGAGTAATCTTGTTTTTGTTCCAAATAATCATTAAAAAAGACATGACTTTCGAATAAAAAATGAATCGAGTGAAAATGTTCCAATTACGTAACTGTCTTATATATGGAAAGAAAAAGATATACTAATGTTCCATTTTGATTGCATGCGTAACTTTTTCAGAATATTAATGCAAATTAACATACAATTTAGGGAGCCTCATATTAAAAGTTGCAAATTTGGTAGATAGGTACCTAAAGAGGTTGAGCAGTGGTGGCCCAGTGGTAACCACGCCGACTCACGAGTCAAAGGTCGAGGGTTAGAATCTAGAAAGACCCTTTGTGTATTTTTTCCATCACCACTGTTCTCATGACGGTGAAGGTAAAAATTGTGGGAAACTGGGATATCCTAGCCTAGAAACAAATATTATAGACATGTGACATCCACCAACCCACAACGGGTTCAGGTGGTAGATTACGGCCCACTCCCTCTCGGCCGTAATCTACCACCTGTGCCTCAGCAATTGGAACGTTATAACCTGATTATGATAATGTTACTGAGGTTGAACAAAAGAAGATGATTAAAGAAGCAAACATTTAACTATTCCAATATTTCCACTATAGCGTTAAAGCTATAAAATATCATAAAGTCCCCCTAATTACGTCCACACACATGACTTAAGGTTGAAATAGTCGTGGGCTCGAACTCATTGGTGGTTGGGTAAAAAGCACGCTGTCTCAACGACAGAGATAGTATCAGTGATGAGCAGTTAGACGCTGGTCTACATGCACAACGTCTAGTTCCCACGCACGCAAACGAATGTTCCCACGCACGCTAAACGCCGACAGACACTACGCCGACAGACTAAACACCGACAAGACTACTTCGACGGGACTCTTCGCCGACAGGACACTTCGCCGACAGGACTCTTCGCCGACAGGGCTTGATATATAAATGTAATTATTATGTGTTTAAAAATAAATAATTGATATACCAATTACGTAGCGCTACTAAAGGAAGATCGCCGACGTTGCAGTTACGCCAATATTAGTTGACAACAACTAATCGCCGATGCAGCATTGACGTCAATCAATAATGCAACCTAATTTTAATAACTACTTTTGTAAGAATACGCATTCCATATTCCTACTTCGACGTGGAATGAATATTCGTAGGTTAAATAATTGTAATTTACTTTTAAACCATTAAAAGTTATTAAAATCATTTCGGTTTTTTTTCGATCCTTCGGCTGTCGCAAACGTAATTGGCGCAGTCGGTAGGATATCCGCGGGAGACGTCGGGACTCGCATCTCATATCGATAATCGCGTCGCGTGTCACCCGGGTGGCTATCAAGCACCGTTCCGGATATCCTGAACATACGGACCTGCTGCAGACCGAGAGGAGAATCTGGAAATCGATTCACGGAGAGAGACCAGAAATGAAGTATCTGTAAGTACATTAGAATTATTCTCGTGTTGCTCCCTTCGAAATCCTAACCTTCAAGATTTACCATCCCAGAGCCTCGAGTGCGCGGGATCCTGAATCGCGTCAGGCCCGTCGACGAACTGTAGATACTAATAGAGATATAGTTCCAGATAATTTAGAGTTAGGTAACTTATTTAGTTTAGATATGGCTCAGCACGACCCAGACACTATTTTCAAGGCCCTTCGCCTTGTCCCGGAATTTGATGGTAACCCTAACGTGCTTACGCGGTTTATTAAAATCTGTGACTCATTAGCAACGCAATACTTAAGTGGTGCGCCCGGTAGCGAATTTTCTAACTTGTGCCTATTAAATGGAATTCTTAATAAGATTTCTGGAACCGCTGCGTGTACCATAAACTCTAATGGGATACCAGAGAGTTGGTTGGGCATTCGAACTGCCTTGATTAACAATTTTTCAGACCAACGCGATGAAACCGCATTGTACAATGACCTCTCTGTAGCTACGCAGGGTAACAAAACCCCCCAGGAGTTTTATGATCATTGCCAAACGTTGTTCAGTACAATGATGACATATGTGACTTTGCATGAGACTTTACCGACTACTATAGAGGCTAAGCGCGAACTGTATAAAAAGGTGACTATGCAGGCATTTATTCGTGGCTTAAAGGAACCTTTAGGATCTCGTATACGTTGCATGCGGCCGGCTACCATTGAGAAAGCTCTGGAATATGTTCAGGAGGAATTGAACATCATGTATTTGCAGCAACGCAGTGAACCCCAAAAGGGCCAGTCAACCCTAAGGGTCACCCCAGCATTATCGCCAGCAGCAATTGCTCCCCCGCGGTCGCATAATTTCCAGGTACCTAATTGGCCAGCTCCCGTAGGTCAACGCCCTATGGGCCCCCCTCCTCAACCTTTCAGATTTGCCAGACCGATGCAATATCAGCAGCATGGCCCCACTAACACTCAAAGAATGTTAAGTGCGCCACCACCTAATTATAACCCCCGTAGTAATGTTTTCCGGGTACCGTCCCAAAACCGTCCAACATCAGGTCCTCAACCTATGAGTGGAGTTCAACGTTTTACCCCCAGGCCTTTGCCCCCAACCAATGGGTTAGCAGGTCATGATTGGAATAGGTCAGGAAACCCGCCGCCAACAAACTATTTTAGAACCCGCGAAATGAATGTTAATGAATGTGCTACCTATGACGACTCGTATTACAATTATTATCAAGAACCGACGTACAATTATTATGCTGACTATGACTACTCGGACAGTGACTTTGCCCCCGGTTTCACCGGCGACTCGACTTATTTTATGACTGCGGATAATCAATCGCTTGACGATGTTCAGCCACAGGAAAAGGCTACCCATGCTGAACAGGATTTTCCGGAGGATTTAACCTCACTAAAACCAAGATAGAATTAAACCTACAGGCACAGAGACGGCTACCATACATACAAATCGCGAAACCCCCTTTGAAATTTTT
Source organism: Xanthia icteritia (assembly GCA_949128155.2). NCBI lineage: Eukaryota > Metazoa > Arthropoda > Insecta > Lepidoptera > Noctuidae > Xanthia > Xanthia icteritia. Next base: position 2,769,221 of record OX421942.2, on the reverse strand, counting down.
GATAGACACGGGTGCCAATCAATCTTTTATAAGTCCCGAAGCCGTTCAAAAGTACTTTGCCGATTACGCCCTCAACTTTGATCCGTTTGAGGTGACCAACATACACGCGACAAGTAGGAGCGACTATTCCATTACATTGCCGTGTTTTGCGGAATTCAATGACACTGATAATATGAAGTTATTCATTTATAGATTTCACGAATACTTTGACGGACTAATAGGTTTAGATTTATTGAGTAGTTGGGAGGCCCGCATAGACTTAAGGGAATGTCAGTTATTGACTCGGACCGCGTCAAATCCTATCAAAATGTACAACTCATGCAACGTTAACTTGTATGAGGATATAATTCCGGCAGGGACTTCTAAAGTTATCCGCATCCCTGTCGACATCGCGGAAGGCGACGTTTTTATCAATGAACAAATACTTTGTAATTGCATAGTTCACGAGTGCATTACCACCATTGCTAATAACCGCGGCTACTTGGAAATTGAGAACCCGACACCTAATGACGTAATATTCTCACTTGATCGCCCAGCGCACGCGGAGCTATTTAATAATGAGTGCACGCGTACTCAACAAACGCCAACCCGCGCACAAAATGTAACTTCACGATTACGAACGGATCACCTAAACCCAGAGGAAAAGGCTAACCTTATAACTCTTTGTTCTCGTTACGCGGACGTATTTTACATTGAGGGTGAGGGACTAACTTTTACAAATAAAGTCAAACACCGGATTAGGACCACAGACGAAGTGCCAGTGCACGCTAAAAATTATCGGTACCCATTCGTACATCGCCAGGAAGTCAGCGAGCAGATAGGGAAAATGCTAGAACAGGGTATCATACGACCATCTGAATCTGCTTGGAGCTCCCCTATTTGGGTAGTGCCAAAGAAGATAGACGCCTCCGGAAAGCAAAAGTGGCGTCTCGTGGTTGATTTTCGTAAGGTAAATGAAAAAACACTGGACGACAAATACCCTATCCCTAATATTAGCGACGTCCTTGACAAATTAGGGAAGTGCCACTACTTCACGACTCTTGATTTGGCAAGTGGCTTCTACCAAGTTGAGATGGACCCTAACGACGTTGAGAAAACCGCATTCAACGTAGAACATGGGCATTTCGAATTTCTTCGTATGCCAATGGGATTAAAAAATTCTCCGTCAACGTTTCAACGTGTGATGGATAATGTCCTCAGAGGGCTTCAGAACGAGATATGCCTTGTGTATCTTGATGACATCATCGTATTCAGCACATCCCTTCAGGAACACGTGACCAATCTCGAAAGAGTTTTTCAGAGACTTCGAGAGTCCAACTTCAAGATCCAAATGGACAAATCTGAATTTCTGAAAATGGAAACAGCGTACCTTGGGCATATCATTAGCAGAGATGGTATAAAGCCAAATCCCGATAAGATATCCGCCATAAACAAATACCCCATACCAAAAACCCCAAAAGAGATCAAGCAATTTCTAGGCCTTCTCGGTTATTACCGAAAATTTATCCCCGACTTTGCCCGTACCACAAAACCACTCACCCAATGTCTGAAAAAAGGAAGAAAGATTACTCTCGACACTGACTATACGAACTGTTTTGAAAAATGTAAGACCCTTCTAACCAATGATCCCATCTTGCAATACCCGGATTTTAATAGAGAATTTAACTTAACAACAGACGCTTCTAATGTAGCCATCGGAGTCATACTATCCCAAGGTCCCATAGGGTCAGACAAACCGGTTTGTTATGCCTCTCGAACTCTTAACGAAAGTGAAACAAACTATAGCACTATCGAAAAAGAGCTCCTCGCCATAGTCTGGGCTACAAAATATTTCAGACCATACCTCTTCGGACGAAGATTCAAAATTTTCACTGACCATAAACCATTACAGTGGATGATGAATTTGAAAGAGCCGAACTCACGACTTACAAGATGGCGACTTAGACTCAGCGAGTATGACTTCTCCGTAATTTACAAGAAGGGAAAATCGAACACTAATGCCGACGCCCTCTCCCGCATAGAAATAAATACTAAGGAAACTACGTCTCTAATGGACGAAATTGATGAACTCAACTCCCTCATGGGCAACCCATCTGAAACAATATTTCCCCAAGTAGACTCTTCCACGGAAACAGCCCACACGAGTAATGAAAACCCAATTCTTGAAATCCCTATAACAGATAAACCTCTTAATACATTCAATCGACAGATACATTTTACCCTTGTTAGCGACGTAAAGAAACGACCCTCAGTGACAAAACCATTTGACACACACACACGTATCAGCATCCAGCTATCACAATCCAACTTAGAGGAAGATGTTATAAACGCTATAAATGAGTACGCTAACCCCAAGGTCAGAACAGGTATTTTAATTAATCCTCCATTAGCCATGTATTCTATTATTCCGATCCTTCAAAACAAGTTTAAAAGCTCATCATTAAACCTCATTCTCGCTAAATCCGAGCTGGAAAATGTCAAAGAATATCTGCGTCAGCAGGAGATAATCCGTCATTACCATGATGGTAAAACTAACCATCGCGGAATCAATGAGTGTCAGTTAGCCTTGTCTCGCAAATATTATTGGCCAAAAATGAAGGACCAAATTACCAAATTCATAAGTGAATGTACCATCTGCGGACAAGCCAAATACGACAGAAACCCAGTCAGACCTCAATTCAACGTTGTGCCCCCAGCCACCAAGCCATTTGAAATAGTCCATATGGATCTATTCACTGTACAAAGCGAGAAGTACGTCACCTTCATCGACGTCTTTACCAAATATGGTCAAGCTTACCATCTGCGCGATGGGACAGCTGTTAGCATATTACAAGCCCTCCTGCAATTCTGTACTCACCATGGCGTCCCCATGACTATTATCACAGACAATGGAACTGAGTTCACTAACCAACTTTTCATGGAATTTACACGGCTTCACAAGATCAACCATCATAGAATATTAGCTTATTCACCTAATGACAATGGAAATATTGAACGTTTTCATTTAACACTATTAGAACACCTTAGGCTCCTTAAACTACAGCACAAAGACGAACCCACTGTCAACCTTATGCCCTATGCTATCATAGCCTACAACAGTTCCATACACAGTTTCACAAGATGCAGACCTTTTGACTTACTTACGGGACATTTTGACCCCAGAGACTGCAAGGACATTGACATAACACAACAGCTGTTACAACAATATGTTCTAGTTCATAAAGACCGCATGAAACAGGTATATGACATTATCAACTCCTCATCACTTGCAAACCGAACAGCATTAATCGAGAATAGAAACAAAAGCCGCGAACCCGAGATTGAATACGCACCCCAACAGCAAGTGTTTGTAACAAACCCTCTCGCTAATCGTCAAAAGACCGCACCACGGTATACACAAGATATAGTTTTAGCTAACCTGCCGATTCACATTTATACCTCAAAGAAACGTGGCCCCATAGCAAAGTCAAGACTTAAGCGTATTCCTAAAGCAGCAAATTTGTTACAGGATTCTGCTAATAACAATTCTCCCAATGATGCGACCTCAGGAGATTAAACTCGAGAGCCTCGATGAGGGACCAGGACTGCTACCCTACAAACTTGGGCCTATGAGACTCACAACTCACCACCACACATTCCTACAATATGTACGTCTGGATGATATAGAAAACAACGTCCACTCACTACAGACTCAACTACTAAGCTATCAAAGTCGAATGACCAATGACACCTACTTACTATATGATATCCAAATAAACCATCTTACTGACAAGCTTGGCAATGTCCTAAGACAATTACAATCTCTGGAGCCCAATAGAGTTAAAAGAGGTCTCGTAGATGGGCTAGGTTCCATCATAAAAAGCCTAACTGGAAACCTAGACCACGATGATGCGCTAAATTATAATACGGCCATTAAAACATTAGAGACAAATCAGAATAGATTAGCAACTGAATTCAATAACCACATTAGCATAAGTAAAGAGTGGATGTCTAAACACACTGACGTACTAGCACAAATAGTCGATAATCAGAACAGAATTAACAATACATTAGAATCAATACTAAAGAGCGATGCATTAAGAGAAAACAGTTTAATAAAATACGCTAAGTTTGCCCAACTTCTAGACGTAATGAGTGAGAACGTAGAGGATTTAACTCTGGAATTACTTAGGATAGAGAATTGTTTAGCTTTTATTCATGCGTCTACCATGCATCATTCTATGGTAGACATAGAGATACTAGCATCAATGATCAGGAAACTAAAGATTATATATTCTGAGGAACAGACTCTAGATTTAGAACTTAGGGAATACTACAATATTATAAAACCAGGATCGTACTTCGTTGATAAACAGATAGTTTTCGTTTTTATGTTTCCAATCTTTTCTAAGAATAGTTACGACTTATATAGGTTATCTGCAGTACCTAACAAACACGCACAGGCTCTTATTCCATCCTTCCCATTCCTAGCAACCAACGAGTTGACATTCATGTACATGGAGGCTGAATGCCCGAAGTCAAAGAGCTGGTACCTCTGCGAGAAAGAACTCACCCACCAGATCCGTACCAAGTCTGACTGCATCCAGGAGTTGATCACCAATCAAGTTCTGCTAGACTCCTGCCAGTTCACCACAGTTACCCTGATGAGAGAAGCGATGGAGAAACTCGATGACCAACACTACGTCCTGTCATTCCCTCAGGAAACGAAGGTACAACTCATCTGTCACCAGAAGGACTACACATTGCTCCAAGGAAGTTATCTTGCTACAATTCCCGTTGGATGTCGACTCAAATCTGAAGAGTTTACCATAGCAAATGTCTATGATGAAATCAAAGGCCAACCACTCAAACTGATGAAAATACCCTATGATTCTGGGAAACAAATTACCACAGCTACTCATATTAATTTGAACTCCGTAGATCTTCAAGGACTACACGGTATCCAGGACAAAATCATGATCCAGAACCCCGTGCAAATGGACAACGTGCAAACAGACACCTTCTATCATACCACAATCCCGTTCTACGGTGTGCTACTAAGTGCAGCCATACTCACCAGCATCTTAATGGCCAGGCGCTACATATGCAAATGCAGTAATGCTAAGAAAATGGATCAAAAGAACCAGCAGCCTCCGACCGTAATACTGGAAAATAATGCAGAGCCCGACAACATTCCGGCAACATTTTCACTCAACGTGCTAAAATAGTTGCCGTTCTAAGGGTGGAGGAATTACGTAGCGCTACTAAAGGAAGATCGCCGACGTTGCAGTTACGCCAATATTAGTTGACAACAACTAATCGCCGATGCAGCATTGACGTCAATCAATAATGCAACCTAATTTTAATAACTACTTTTGTAAGAATACGCATTCCATATTCCTACTTCGACGTGGAATGAATATTCGTAGGTTAAATAATTGTAATTTACTTTTAAACCATTAAAAGTTATTAAAATCATTTCGGTTTTTTTTCGATCCTTCGGCTGTCGCAAACGTAATTTACCTATACATTTAATCATTATCTGTTGTTAATTTACTAAATGATTTTAATAACAAACTTATTTTTATAAGTCAAACACTGATTTGACTCAGCTGTTGTGAATCATACTTGTTTGTTAACGGGTATAAAAGAGCGGAGCCACAGCTGTGTAGTTCAGTTGCTCTTCGACTTTCAAGACGTTAACATTTAAGGTATGATATTATTGCGATATTTTTGTTGATTTATTGTTGATGACGATGTATATTGTATATTTATATTTGTGAATTATGTAAATATACTGTTATTATGAATTGAATCCTATTGTTTGTATTTTCCTTTTAATACCTAATAAGTAATGAAGATTAAATATTTACATACACCTAGGTACATATCTACATATATATACAATTTATAACATCAGAAGTGGGATAGACTTCACTAAGACGTTTGTTTATGAGTTTCAGAATGGATCCTACTGTCTTGGAAGGTCTTCTCAAGGCAATCAGCGATGCTGTTTCTGGTCGTTGCCATGCTGATAACGACGTGGCACTCCCGGTCTTCGACCCAGCAACTAGTGACAGCGGGGCGGAAGGCTGGTGTAAAAGCATCGAGGAGCTATCAAAAGAATTTGGATGGAGCAGTATCACAACAGTCGCAAGGGCTGGTAAGGCTTTAAAAGGTTCCGCTTTGTTATGGTTTGAGTCTTGGATACCATCTGAAGGCCGAACATGGGAAAATTTCCGTACAGACCTCACAGACTTGTACCCAGAAAAACGGAACCTGTCTGAAAAACTATCCAAGGCTGTGTTATACAATTCTGATTCTGCAGATTCCTATTGCGAATACGCTAGGGAAAAAGTTAGACTGCTACGCAATACGAAAATATCGTTTACGGAAGACCAATTAATCGTATTGATCTGCGGTAGCGTAACCGATGTAAACGTTAGAATGGCTGCTTTCAACAGTAATGTTAAAACTACTTCGCAGTTAATATCCTTGTTCTCCAGTTACATAAAACCCAAAAAACGACCAATAGAACAAAATGATTCTGACAGTATAACAGGACAAAGTAAAGCCAAACGCCCAAAGTTAGAGATCCGAAATAATACTTCAGAAGAAAAAAAATGTTACTTGTGTGGTAAAACAGGCCACATCAAAATCCACTGCAATAGAAACCGATATCCGCCATCTGAAACAGGGACCAGTACTCTGGGAAATAAGATTTCTGATAGGGTTACTTGTACCTTCTGTAAAAAAGTCGGTCACAATGACTCAGTGTGCTGGTATAAAGCACGTTCTGATTTAGACAAAACCAACACTAATAAAAACGAGGTTAATTTTTTAGGCAAAGCGAATTAAAGCTTACAGTTGTATCTATTCACGATATTCCAATTGAATCCCTTATAGACACAGGTGCCAATTGTAGCATAATCAGACAATCCATTGCCAAGCAAATTAGATGTAATATACTACCTTGTTTCAAATACCTTAGTTTTTGGTAAAATAACTGTCCCTGTAAGATTCGATGACATATATATTGAACTTGATTTACTTGTTGTTAATGATCAAACAATTAATTATAATCTTTTAATTGGTAGAAATGCTGTTGAATACCCTGATATTGAGATAATTACAGATTGTGAAGGAAGTATAATTAGGAGGAAAACTCCTAGCAATGTAGACTTACACGTAAATGCCTTGCTCCAGCTAGATTACTGTAATATCCAAATGGCCGAGTTAAAATCAAAATTAATTCACTTGGAAGAAAATTTGCAAAATCAAATCATAGATACTTTTGAGAGACATATTGCTATTTTAAATAAAACTGGGTCAGTCACAACTGGCGAATTAAGGATAAGGTTAAAAAGTGACAAAGTAGTAAATAAATAAAATCATTGAAAGAGACCCATATCCTCTCCCTCTGATTGAGGATCAAATTGATAAATTAGGAAAGGCCAAGTTTTATATTTCAATAGATATGAAAAACGGTTTTTATCAAATTCCAGTGTCTCAAGACTCTTCTAAATATACAGCTTTCTCAACCCCTGACGGACATTATGAATTTATTAAAATGCCATTTGGCATTTGTAATGGGCCATCCGTATTTCAACGGGCAATTTCCAAAGCCGTTTCACATTTAGATTTCCTACTTGTCTATATGGATGACATTCTTATTCCATTTTCAACCATTAAGGAAGGTCTAAAGTACCTAGAACTAACAATATCAGCTCTCACTACTTCTGGTTTTAAAATTAACCCTAAAAAGTGTCAATTCTTTGTTAACTGTATCGAGTATTTGGGTAGACAAATATCTCAAGAAGGTGTCAGGCCAAGTACATCTAAAGTTTCTGCCCTAATAAATTCACCAATTCCTCGTAACATTAAACAAGTACGACAATTTATGGGTCTAGCTTCTTATTTTAGGAAATTTATCCCAAATTTTGCAACACGTACTGCTTGTAAATTAACACAGAAAAACCAAAAATGGGATTGGGATTCTGAACAGGACATTGCGAGGAATTATGTACTAAATTACTTAGTATCTAGACCATTGTTGTCAATCTTTGATCCTGCTTTAAAAACCGAGTTATATACTGATGCTAGTGCTATAGGATATGGTGCTATTTTAACCCAGAAATACGATAGTGATTCTAAAGTCATCGCTTATTTTAGTAAAAGAACTACACCTGCAGAGTCAAAATATAGTTCTTATGATTTAGAAACTCTAGCTATTTACAACGCCTTAAAACACTTCAGAGTCTATTTACTAGGAATTAAATTTATAATTATCACAGATTGTAACGCTATTAAATCAACAATGAATAAAAAAGATTTATCACCACGAGTAGCTCGCTGGTGGACATATATGCAGGATTTCCAATTTGAAATTACCTACAAGAAAGGACAATATATAAGCCATGTCGATTTCCTCAGTCGCAATCCTGTTGAGGTCCCCATGACTGTTGATAGCACAGTAAATTTAATAAATGACCCGCAATCTTGGTTAGAACTTGCACAACAAAGAGACTCTGAAATATTATCAATTATTCATAGAGTACAAACAGGAGAGTATGATTCAAACCAATATGTAGTCCGTAATGATTTATTATATTACAAAATTAAACCAAACGGGGAATTAAAATTGTACATTCCAAAGGGTACAAGATTGAGTATTTTGCGTCTCTATCACGATGAAAATTGTCACGTTGGCTTTGAAAAAACTATCACTAAAATACGTGAGCATTTCTGGTTTCCTGCTATGACAAGTTTTGTAAAAAAATATCTATCTCATTGTTTGGTTTGCATCAAACGCAAGGGTCACCATGGCCCTAAGCAAGGCTTCCTACACCCAATTCAAAAAACCGCACTACCTTTCCATACAATACACTTGGACTGTACAAGTGTACAGGGCCTTTTACTCAGTCAAATGAAGGTTTTAAACATATTTTACTAATAGTAGACGGGTTTACCAAGTTCTGTTTGCTTAAACCACTCAAAACCCTTAATGCCCAAGAACTAGTACCGGTTTTACGAGATATCATCACCTTGTTTGGAACTCCTTCTATAGTAATTTCTGATAGAGGAACTAATTTTAGCAGTGGTCCGATTAGGTCATTTTTTGATGAACTAAATATAGAACATCACTTGATTTCCACGGGTACTCCCAGAAGTAATGGTCAAGTAGAACGTTACGTGTCTACTGTAACTAATATGCTTAACACTATGTGCAATGAACAGTCAGAATGGCCGAACGTTCTGTGGAAAGTACAACAATCAATTAATACAACTGTACAAAAATCCACAGGCTTTACCCCTTTGCGATTACTAATCGGCGTAGACGCAAATATTCCATCTATCCAAGCTCGTTTAGACGACGTACTAGACGAAAATAATAGACAACATCCAAATAACTTAGAGGCTGACCGAGAAATAGCTAGACTACGCCTATTACAAATAGCAGAAAAATTCAAAAAAACGTTTTGATGCCACTCGTCGTAACAACGTAAGTTTTAACGTAGGAGATGTAGTGTATGTCTCACAGAATCATAGGCGTAATGATAAATTGGCACCTAAATTTAAAGGGCCGTATGAAATATCTTCTATCCTTTCTAATGATCGTTTTGCTCTACAAGGTCTAGGTAATTTACGAAACATTTCAGTAGCCAAAGAAAAGTTAAGATTCTGGCCAGGTGAATTAATTGATGAAAATGTAAGTGTCGAAAATGATATGGCACATTAACTCCTTAAGATATTATAATAAATAGTTTACCTAATTTACATTTATATTATTGTACTGTTGATTGTAGGGATATAATAAAATAAATAGATTACCTAATAGATAAAAAAAAAAAAGCAAAAAAAAAAAAAAAAAAAAAAAGGAAAGAAAAAAAAAAATAATAATAATAATAAAAAAAAAATCCGCTGGGCGATCGTTTACTTGGTGCTTGTCTATCTCACCAGCAGCGGGTGAATGGGACTGGCATGACGAGGTAACCGATAAAATTTGTTTCCGCTGGTCGGTCATTTGCTTGGTGCAAGTCTATCCCACTAGCAGCGGGTGGAGGGGACTTGACACGTCTAGGCAATTGGCAAAACAAAAGTAATTTACAATTGTAGAAAAAGGGTATCTAATGTACTTCGAGAGCGAAGTACTTGTCAGTATGGCCGTGATATATAAATGTAATTATTATGTGTTTAAAAATAAATAATTGATATACCTATACATTTAATCATTATCTGTTGTTAATTTACTAAATGATTTTAATAACAAACTTATTTTTATAAGTCAAACACTGATTTGACTCAGCTGTTGTGAATCATACTTGTTTGTTAACGGGTATAAAAGAGCGGAGCCACAGCTGTGTAGTTCTATTGGCAGCCACAGGACAGTCCGGTTAAGCAGCCACGACCTTAGTGGTCACCTGCAAGATGCCCTAGATCAAAAAAAAAAAAAAAAAAAACTGTGTAGTTCAGTTGCTCTTCGACTTTCAAGACGTTAACATTTAAGGTATGATATTATTGCGATATTTTTGTTGATTTATTGTTGATGACGATGTATATTGTATATTTATATTTGTGAATTATGTAAATATACTGTTATTATGAATTGAATCCTATTGTTTGTATTTTCCTTTTAATACCTAATAAGTAATGAAGATTAAATATTTACATACACCTAGGTACATATCTACATATATATACAATTTATAACATGTTTTTTGTAAGGCGTTGTCGACGAAGCCCTGCTTCGCGGGGCTCCTACTTCAGTGTGGTTATTTTTCTATCCCGAGCTCGCTATGCGTCGCTGATGAGCCCTGTCGGCGAAGAGTCCTGTCGGCGAAGTGTCCTGTCGGCGAAGAGTCCCGTCGAAGTAAAGTCTTGTCGGTGTTCAGTCTGTCGGCGTAGTGTCTGTCGGCGTTTAGTCGTACAGTGCACGCAAACATCGTTTCGAACTATTTTAGTAAAACGAACGTGTTAGAAAATGGATGAAAACTACATGTAGAGGCATTGATTGATATCCACTTAACTATCAAATTTTCAGTGTCAGAATGGTTACCTACTAGTTATTAATTATGTGTGTACCTATGAATATGGCGTGTAGGGAAAAGGATTTTAAGAAAAGCACATAAAGACAAAACGGAGCATTTATTTCAATTAGACTTGTCAATAAATAGGTATCGTTAATGAGAAAGCTAGTTATCCGTTTCAAATCTAGGTCTTCGTGAAGAAGAAGGATATGGAACTCCATGAAAGCTTGTTTTAAAGTATTTTAGCTACAAATTTCTTCTTCTCAAAGCTAGCAACTTTATCAATGAAAAGAAATAGAACATGAATATTCCTTAATTCGATATAACACATGTAGCAATATTAGCCTTATTAAAATACATACAGAACAACATATTTATTAGCAATAATCAAGATATAATGTCAATTAACTTACATACATGAACATTGTAGTCAGTCGATCTTTCACCAGAAGTGATCAGATGATCGTTATTTCAATTCATTTTACAATAATAGCAGAAGTTCTGCTATGTAACATGATTTCCTTATATTCGCTTTCAGCAACATAATATTACGGACATGGACACCTCTCAGGGTCTGTCCTGTAAAAGTCGGAGGTCTTGTATCGTCCAACAGTTTAACCCAAGTTCCCTTAAAATTGGCGGTCACGGCGGTTTTAAAGCCTATAAATCTCTCCAGTCCCTCAAACATGGCCGCCCATTCTCCCGCCATTTTAGACGAATCATAGATGGTTATAGTTATTATACATAAATGCTAAATAATTTCTAATCTAAGTAATATTTAACAAATCTTATGTAGTGGAATTATCTTAAAACTTGAATAAGATTATTTAACAATTTAGTATGTATTTATTTGTAAACTTTATGTAAAATGTCATAATATAATAACATCAACTGGATGTTCCGAAAATCGTTTGAAACACCATGTTACTTCATAATTGCATTATAAAATCGTGATAAATATTATTAGTATCGTATTCATTATTACTTATTCAATATTAATCATTTATTGTACTGCTAAGTTAATAAACATTTATTTTGATCTTCATAAAACCACAAATCATGACTTGTTCGAAAACTGTAGAATCGTTATTTGTGAAACAGCTTTTTAAGTCACATTAAATGCAAATCTAATACTCGTATTACAACCTTTCTATTCACTTAACATTAATTTACGTTTATTAAAATATTGTTGAAATGGAACATTTCCATAAATGTCAATTTCATCTATCATTCTGACAGCTGATGTTCATACTGTGATAAATTGTTGTAAACAATCAATAATATGATCAATACAATTAGATATTCTCCTATAAATATGAATAATCTCACAAGCGCGTATAAAATTATGAAAATTCCTTTGGTAAATAGAGTTTTATGAAAAAATCCACTGCATAAATCAATTACAAATAAAGTTTATTGAACTTTTATATAATTGAGCTTTGTCGGTGCCAACTTAGTTTTGGAGATCTTACACTTTTTTTATTACTTATTTACGCCCAAAGTTGCCTTAAAATTAGCAAGAAAAAGGAATCTTTTTGGCTTCTAACTTTTTAATGACTTATTATTTTACTATTCTGTTTCCGCACAGACAAAATTAATAATAAGACAAGACGATATCTTGTTTAACTTTGGATGTACAACATAAAACAGTGGAGTAAAATAATTGGCTAACTTTAACAATATACATTCATTTCTCGATCGATTTCACCGAATATTATTCGTTTATTTGTTTGCTAAAGGATAATGGTTGGAGTTCGACCATTCCGAATCAACTATTCACATTTAGGGGCAGTTGAAAACAAGCCTATACAGAATGATTGATAGTAATCGTGTTTATGTTAAAGTTTTATGAAAATAATGATGTTTTTGATTTTGTGGGGTGGTTGGGAAGAATGATGTATCTATTTGACTTTTGTGGGGATGGTTAATGGACTTTTTTATGGATACATAAACTCTTTTTATGGAGAGAAGAGTGATTACAATTAAGGCCTCAGTCGCAAAATGACCACTTCTCAAAATTCCTCCTGGACGCAACATGTCCATTTCTCAGAATGTCTCTTTCGCAAAATTACCACTTCGAAAAATGTCACTTTCGGAAAGTCTTTATTTCTCAGAATGTCTCTGTCGCAGAATTACTACTTCACAGAATGTCCCTTTTTTCCAATGCACATTCAATCCTTATCAGTACAAAATCAGCCAAGTGCGAGTCAGATTCGCGTACAGAGGGTAAAATAATTCGCGCACAGAGGGTAAAGTCCGGGAGGCATTTCAAAAAGTGGTCATTTTGTGACTGAACCAAATTAAGTCATACCAATAAGGTTGAGTTCCATCTGATGGAAAGTAGTCACTGCTAACTATAAAGCCTTGATGTAGTTTGTTTACGACAAGGCGGCACCGTATACCATAGAACCGTGTCATAGACAAGGTCACTCGATTTGCCTACGTCGCGGTTTACAAGTCGTAGAAAAAACGTCCATAGTGATCCATGGATACAACATTGACGACCGTGCCTACACACGACGAATAAACCATAGTTTTTAACTTAGTTAAAATGTGTGTTTACTAAGGACCTAAAGATGATAAAAAAATGAGGTTGTGTCACTTCAAACCTTTCTTTTTAACCGACTTCAAAAAAGAGGAGGTTCTCAATTCGACTCGATGTTCTTTTTTTTTGTATGTTTGTTACGCGATTACTCCGTCAATTATGAATTGATTTTGATGATTTTTTTTTGTTTGGTAGGTCAAACTTCAGAGGTGATCTCATATAAATTTTATTAATTTGCTTGGGTAGTTTTGAGTTAGCTTCAATAATACCAATTTTTCATACTCAGTCTATGTAGATGATGTATAATAAGTTCCTGTCATTGTTATTTACATAGCAGGTAGTGGTATTAGAATTTGTGTGGGGTTGGTACCACAACTCAAAACTGAAAAAAGAAACCTTTAAAGAAAACAACAGACTTCCAAAAAAAATACAAAGTACAATTTTTTTAAATCGTAACATTTGGATGGTGATTGTCATTAAGGTACCAACATCGTAAAACTGGGTAATTAGTCAGTTATTATCAGAAAAGCAAATAAATAAAACACCTTATATAATCTGTATATATATGTGTGTATTAAAGCCATTTAAAACACTTAAAATCACACACCACAAATCATTTACCTATAACGAAATAAGCAAACATAAATAAAACCCCTAAACACATTAATGAAATTCAATTTAAACAGTAAATAAATAAAGTTGAAACTATAATGAAGTCGGTTGATAAAAGTAAATTAACGCGTTAATCGGATTTCTGAACTAGTAATTAATGTGACTGCGACATTATTAATTAAGACCCTGGTTTAGTTTGGGTGTATACGTTTGGGTTTTGAAATGGCAATTAAGGGTCAGCTTATATTAAATTAGGGATACAACGACGTCATATGACCTTACATAGAAATAGATAATTTTATTTCCTGAGTAAATCCTTATGAAATTCCGCTTTACATCCCGTCTAGAAAAGGTGGATAATTTGTATTGGTTATGTCATATACTTACTGACCAAAATACCAAAACCGCACTCAGATCGTCTTTAATTGGGATTGGAAATACGAAATGCTAACAGCTGGAACCCGCAAGCCACAACTGACCAGAATAGGGTCAAGGCATACCTATGTTCATTTGAAAGTTTTCGGAGAAAAGCAAATACCCTTTGACATCTAGCACGCAAAGAGCGAGCCATTGAAACTATCATAGTTTAGTTCTATAAAATATTATAATCCTAGTGGTTTGGTCAATTCAAAGTGAACCCAATACCGTAATAAAGCGAAAAATAACACACCATAAAATGCAACATATCCACTCATTTTATTGCTATAGGATAGACGTCAAAAACATGCCACAACAACTGGAACCAAACACTGACCATACTTCGAAGCAAGCCTTCAATAAATAAGTTTTATTTGCCGCCCACAGGGAGCGCCACATCATACGGAATGCAGCCGGGAACAGTGTGGCGACAACTTCTCAATAAGTATTGATTGAGCGTGATAACTTAAAGGGAACTTGCGCAGTGACTGGACACTGCTTTCCGTCATAATTTTTCGAGAAAATATTGAAGAAGTCACTTTGCAGTTTGTCGTAAAAGACGATGGAATTTATAGAACTTCTTGCTGGGTTTCATTCATAGCAATGTTCAGGGTCCTTTAGATTTAAGTTATTTATTATTTAATCAGTCTTATTTAACGTTTGACGCTGATTTGCGTGATTTATAGATATTTCCTTATGGAAAACATGTTTTGATGGTAGGTATACTTCATAATAATACAATAATTTTGTTATAATTGATAGTCAACCAACATTTGTTGTTACCAGACTCCATAAAATTAATTGATGCATGAATGCCCAACGAGATACAGGAACACATGCAAAACAATTAAAACAAAATTGTTCCACAGAAATCCCCAAAATTCTTGCTACAACAAATCAAGTACAGTTTAAAATTTACAGCCGCTATCTCTAAACCAATAAACTTTTCAAACTACAGTGGCCGAGAATGATATTAAACTGAAATCTAGCAAACTAATCTAATACACAGAGTGTAGATATTTCAGCTGAAACTCTTACCCCTTTACCAAGTTGTTCAAGATCAGGAATTCTCATATCAACACAGAGATTAAACAGATTAAACTTTACCGATTGCGAGCACTCGAAATGAAATGATATTGTTATCGAATGTATCGAAATCTAATATCGATACACGTCGATATGGAATCGAAATTGAAAGGGTAATGCGAGCTCCTGGGAATTTAAAAGGAGTTCCAATTTCGTTAAAATGTTGTTTAAAAAAATGGTGGCTGGAATAATAAGTTGAAAATGACTGTGTTATACTCACAGAACATACAAAGGAGGTACCTCCTTTATATGTTCTGTGGTTATACTTATGGTATAGTCTTGTGGGTACTGTAGAGTTCGCTGGGCTGAGGGGGGGGCTGTTGCGGAAAACGAGCGCTGGGGCTCTGTCTCGCATAGGGTCATAGCATTATGCTAAGCAATAGCCGTTTTGCGTAGATGTGACGCATGTTTTCCCCCAACATGTTCTTTTTTGTGTTTCTGTTCTTTTTTTGCGTCATGTTTACCGCAAATGAACGTTAATCTTTCTTATTTTCTTTTTGACCTTGATAACCGACCTCCACGAATATTTCACAAGCTTTTGGATGTTGTATCCTATCTAATATTATAAATGCGAAAGTGTTTTGTTTGCTACTTTATTTGTTACGCCAAAACGGCTGAACAGATTTGAATTAAATTTGGCACATGGGTAGACCTGAATAAGGATACATTTTATCCCGACATTCTCACGGGATCGAGACTTAAGCGGGTGAAACCGTGGGGCGCAGCTTGTACTGAATGAGATAAACACTATTTAATTATATTATAAGGATAGAAAGGAATAGAGTATGAGCTTGATGAGCTGATAGCCTGTGTGTGATGTGAAATAAGTAGCATTATTCTAGGAATAATTATTATATTATTAATTGTCTGGATTTGTGCTCGATTGATGGCAATAGGCTCAACCCCTATTACATGGGACTTAAACATAACGAAATATGGATGTACCTACTATAGGTACACCTCTGCCTAACCCTTCGGAGAAATACAGGCGTGATGTTATGTTATGTTAAATACGCCTTTATTGTCATTAATCGCGATAATATTTATGAGCCCGCAGCTCTCAAAGTACTTACGTCACTTATTTTGTGTTTTTATTAATTTTGTAAATTTTCTTGAGTGCTAATGAAGATTGTATGTGTTTTCAACTTACATTTTTGCGTCATACCCTGTCTTCACAATTCTCCAACAACTTGTTACAAACTAGGTGATATAACTATTGCGGACGCACAACACAACAAACCTGTAGTTTTATTGGTTATCGCTAATTATCGCACAGTCAATGACGATAATGTTTTCAAAATTCTGATTTTACCAAAAACTTTTACTTTTACGTGGCTTTTTTTTTTTTGGGTGGGAAGTTATTAAATAACTTCTCCCGCTCTGGGCGGAAAGGGAGGGCGTGTTAGACTCTTACTGACTAAAACCCACCCGTGTTCCTTCCGTTGCCTGTACGTTGCCAGGGACCGCGGTATCCCTTTCGGACTTTCCCTCAACCCCGGCAGGCATCGGTCCTATCGGACCCCTTCACTTGCTGACATCTCTTTGAGGCGCGCGTGGAACACAACGCGCCGTCGACCCGGGCCTGGTCCTTATCGGACGGCGAGCTGCCCATTGTTCACCGTCCGCAAGCCCGCGCCTACGGCGGCCGGGAATCGGCCTGCTATTCCCGACGCCCAGGGCGTCTCCTGCGGCGGCTAGGGGCGTGAGGGCGCGAAATTTGCCTCTCCTTCACGCGTTCTGCCTCCTCCTTCGCGAGCAGAAAGAGGTGACGGCCTCCCATGCCCTCTCGCTCCATACCATGGCCTGGACCAGGGCCGGACGCGAGAGATCCCCGCTGCCGATCGCCTCCACGAGGACACGGCGATGCTCTGCCCAAGCCGGACAGACCTCCACCGTGTCGTCCGGGCGATCCACACTCTTACGTGGCCTTAGACTATAAATTTATCATAGTCTAATACGTAGCATGATTGTTTTAGACTGAAAGCACAAACAGTCAGGTGTACCTTTTTAATGTTTTCTTTTTGGTGATCACACCTAACCTGGAATAATAAAATGTTTTGTTGTCCCCATAGATCATATGATATGATGAATCTTATGTATAAACTGGTTTAGAATGAGAATTTTCCATTGAATCTACAATTTTTTATAAACATTTGTATTCAGCTGCTTTCGAACAATGGCGTCAGATAAGGAGCCTAATTCAAAGAGATTTTAACACTTCAATGCTACTGTGATTAATGTTCATGTAATGTTTGAAAATGTTGAATATCATTTGAGGTTCGATTTTTTGCCTTTCTATAGAATATATTAAAATATAACCTATTTTATATCAATAATGCAAGGTAATTCTACAATTACCCTTTATAAAGCAATTTAATGTTTATTACACGAATAAAAAAGGAAGTATATAGAGTACCCCTAGCGGCATTCTATATACTACCATAAAAAAATACAGAAAATTAAAGAAAAAAAAAAAAAAAACTCGCACAGGAAGATCACAAACTAAATTAAACACAGTCATAAAACTAGAAAAAAACAAAATTATATAAAGAGCGTAAAAAACAGAAAGTCCTGTACGAGGCCACAAAGGCCCCTATATCAGCTTGATGGTGCGACATTTAAAAATAAGTGTCGCAGCGCTGGTGTTCTGATAGAGCCCGATATCGTTATACCATCTGATAGGGCGAAAAACTAAAATAGTCTGAGGGGTCAGCTTCGCTACTATTTGTTGACAGGCTATTTTACCCGAAGGGTGCCAAAAAGAGCCCTAAAACTAAGCTTCTGCTGTCCGTCAGTCAGCGGGCTGTATCTCATGAACCGTAATACATAGAAAGATTTTTTTTTTCACAGATGGTTTATTTCTATTGCCGCTATAACAAAAAAAAAAATTAAAAATAAATAAAGTTAAAAATTAATGAGGGTACAAGAAACGTGTTTTTTTTTATTGTTTTTTGGTAAATATTGTGGTACAGAACCCTTCGTGTGCGAGTTTGACTAGCACTTGGCTGATTTTTTTTTCATCATAGCTATTCTCTTTAACTTGTGCTGATAGGAGAAGAATGTTTGTGAGATAATCCTAAACTTGCTTCTGCCCGTGACTTCGTTCGCGTGGAAGTCATAAGATACACAATATACTAAAATAACAGCCACCTTTTAATAAAATTCCCTCGGCCCCGACCCACCGTGTCGCATCGCATCGCCCGGCCGCGCTATTACTTCGATTTGGACAGGAGAATACCGGTGTGTGCTATATACTGCGACATGACGCAGGCTTTTGACTACGTTGACCATGACATCTTGCTACAGAAATTAGAAGCTTATGGAATAAGGGGAAACATATTAAATCTTATTCAGTCATACCTTAGTAATAGAAAACAATACACAGAAATTGAGAGAATTAATGTTAAGACAAAGAAAGAGGAAATTTATGTATCAAGCGTACGCACACCTACATACGGTGTTCCTCAAGGCAGCGTACTTGGATCATTATTATTCATAATATACATCAATGACTTGCCCAGTGCTATTGACCACCCCATGACTCTCTTTGCCGACGACAGCACTATGACTGTAGCATGTAAAAATAAAGACATATATGAAAATGACATAAATGAATCTTTGACATCAATAATATCATGGTTAAATATGAACAACCTAAAAATAAATCTAGATAAGACCACTATCATGCATTTTAGGCAACGGACGCAGGCTGTATTTGACCATAACGCAATATACAAGGATACTGTTCTAAATAAAGTCGACACCACAAAATTTTTAGGAATTATTATTGACTCTAAATTGAACTGGAAGGCACACATCGAATACCTAAGTAAACGGCTGAGCTCTTCTGCGTACGCCTTATATAAACTGACCCCAGAGCTAAACACAGACGCTTTAATAATAGCTTATCATAGCCTAGTAGCATCATTATTGCGCTACGGCATTATATTTTGGGGGAATTCCACAAACAAAGAAATAGCGTTTAAGGCCCAAAAGAGATGCATTCGTGCTATATTTAATTTGAAGTCGACCGAAAGCTGTATGCCATTATTTAAAAAACACAAATTATTAACTTTACCATCTCTGTATGTTTTTGAAATTGCGGCATTTGTGAGGGTAAATCAATTTCTATTTCCAAGACTAGCTGACACCTTCCCCCGTAACAGACGAGACAAACATCAACTGTGTTCGCATACATCAAAGACGGCATTAATGGGAAAAAGTGTTTTCTGTATGGCTCCAAAAATTTTTAATAAAATACCACAGTCATATAAAGCATTGCCAGTAAATTTGTTTAAAAAAAAGATGCGAAATTTATTAACAGACAAATGTTATTATAGTATAGACGACTTTTTGAATGACGCTACAATATAGGTACTTAGATTAAAGTGCCTTTAATAATTTAGTTTTATTTTGTAATTTAGTTAATATTTTATTTATTGTAAATTTTATAAATTTGTACGCCTTACGGGTGAAACATGTACGTACGAAATATTGTGACATCCTGCATGCTTAATTTGCATGTATACGCATGTTTAGACAAATAAAATTATCTTTATCTTTATCTTTGCTAAGCGCTTTTTTTTTTTGCTCGGCACCTGAACACTACACACTACGACAGTTTGTAGTGTGATGTTAAACAAAACCTAGCCGATAACCTTCCTCAAAAATTGGGCTATCAAATGCAAAAAAGGGTTTTCAAATCCGACTGGTACGATTAGTTCCAAATATTAATGCATTCAAACAAAAAAAAAACTGGCCAATTGCGTGTCGGACCATGCACAATGAAGGGTTCCGTAGATGAGATGAATTTATCCCAAGAACAAACTTAACATTGTATTTGAACAACATGTTCCCCCAAACATTCCAACTGCAAATGTAAGTTTGGTGATTTACCATGTTATTTTAAGACCATAGACTTCTTATAGGTTTTCCTGTAATCTATAAGCATAAAACCTATTCTCTGCATTTTTTTCAAAATTTTAGGCTCAGTAGTTTCGAAGATTACCCTTTTGCATTGTTGCAAGTCATTCGCGTATTCGTTAGCTCTGATACATAATTCAATAAAAGTGGTAAAAAGTGACTATCCCTGCTATAAAATTATACCAAAACAATCAGTGAATACCACAGATATAGATAGACCTAGATAACGCGAGAGCAACTACTTCGCGTGCCTAGCTTACGTACAAAAATCGTAAGTGGCCAATTTCGCGCTCAGTCTGCATCGGAGAATAGCGCTAGTCGGACGTCAGATGCAAATATTAAAATGGTTAATTGTGCTGTTATAAATTGTAAAAACTGTACAAATGCGAGGAGAAAAAATAAAGTAAACGTTTCCCTCCATCGGTAAGTCATTTTATGATTAATATTATGCGTAATTAATTTAAAAAACAATTATTTTTAATCTAATACCCTCAGTAATACCTGGTAATACTAAATTTGAGAAAAACAAAACATTCCTATTACATTGTAGCTTTTACTTGGAGCGTTCGATGAGACGTTTTGTTTAAACAAGTAATGAATATCGAAACAAGCGATACTATCGTATATCGTTTCGGTTTTGTAGTACAGGGACTTTTATCATTTTTCTGTCAATTTTAGCGATTAGTGCTGTTCATCATATGCAACACAAATCGATTCTCAAGAATCGATTTCGGAAACAGGAATGATTTTGCATTATATAAGTACTTATTATGTAGACAATTTTAATAAATAATCGTAACGTTTCGTGATTTTTTTAGTTTTCCACATGAACCCAATTTAAAACAAAAATGCATCAAAAGTACAAAAGCACTGTTTCAACATTTGATTGAAGAAAACTGCTGGTTGCTGAAAGTCTTTGTAGTGAGGGGTTGCGTGCTCGAGCGCTTGCGTTCCGACGACGTGCTAGTTTTTGGATACCTTTGCCGTAATTTCAAGTAAGTTTACCATTATAAACACGTAAATATTCGATCAAAACACCTTATATTTAAATATAAGGTGTTTTGATCGAATTCTTTTAGTTCTAGTGTTTACAAGAAGCAACGGGATTCTACCCTTTTTCATTTCTTTCTATCACTTAAAGATTTGCTGGGTGAAAACTCAATTTTGAATAAAGTTCGCCTTTGTATAATACCATTTCTCAATTACTATACGAATACTATTTATTGAGTAATTGTGTACAGTACCTAAAGCATTATTAAGAATCGTTCAAATCGATTTATGAATCGATTTTATGACAGAGTAATGAGATAGACAGAGTAATGAGATAGACAGAGTAATGAGATAGATATACAGAGGAATGAGATAAACAGAAAAATGAATGACATAAAATTCCTGATCTGCTTATAAGGCAGTTAGGAATGTACCTATATGTTTTACAAAATTGTTAGTATTTCCCTAATTATTTCTTGTAATTGTTGTAGACTATCAAAATGTCGGAAACAAAGAAAAAATCCAGAGAAGAAATTTTAGAAGCAAAATGAAAAGCAAGTAAAATACGTTATAATAAAATTAAAATAGATCCAAATTACATGAGCTACGAAAACAAAAAGATAAAGAAAATTACTTGAAGAAAAAGCAAAACAAGTGTTATAGGTATAAAGGACAAGAGCATAGATGAACAGCAAAAACAGCGAGATCAGTGGCGTAAGAATTCGAGAGCATATTACAGACGTAGGCAGAAGCAGAAAAAAACCCTCCACGTGAATGTTAATGAAAACGCCGTAAACGTACTGCTGGCCGGGTGAGCGCTGGCGCATGGCGGGGGGTGGGACGAGCGGGGCGCCGTACGCGGCGGCGTCTTTGAATCGATTTGATTTTCCCATCACTAAATAGTGCTTGTGACGTCATAATAGGTAGTCAAAAAATGGCACGCTTGGTTTTCATACAGATCGTGATACTTGCGTTATCTAGGTCTATCTATATCTGTGGTGAATACTGTACTCTCGATTGTGCTAAAAAAATTACAAAGTTTTAATGTTTTGAAGCGGAAAATTGAATAAAAGTGCAAAGTAAAACTGTTAAAATTTGAATTCCTAAACTGGACCGTTCGAGTTAAACAAAAGACTGACCTTTGGACCCCTAATCAGTTTGGTGCCCGCGCTTCCTACAAAACATCATTGTACTAGCTAATTTCGTTACTACGTCCGACGTCTGCGTAGCGCGTCGCAATAGCCGCGACAGTTGCAAACTTGTGATAGGGAGTTCGAACCCAAGTCGCACCGTGCACTTTTTGTATTTATTTTTTCTTCTTGTAACTTTTTCTAACTTCATTTGCTTATTTTAACACATCATGCCTCGTGTTCAACGCACTCCACCAAAAGAAAAAGAAATTGCAAACTTAAGTCATGTTCAGTCCGAACCCGATATGCTACTTTCCTCGACCAACTCGCCTGAAGTCGCAAATGTTTATGTCCGGCCCAAGCGTCCACGTCTGAATAGCTCTCCCGAGATTGACCATCACCATCCGAAATCAACCGAACTTGTCGACACCATCCGTCATGAGATACGTGCGGTTATATCTACTGAGATCTCAACAGCTATAAAATAATCTATTGCGATAGAATTCAACGAGATGAAGGATTTATTCCGGGAACTCAAGGAATCGGTTAAGTTTATGAGTGATGATTACGACCGCATACAATCAGAACTAAAGATATGTACAGAAAATAACAAAAGTCTTAGTAAGGAAAATGAGTCCCTTAAGACATTGGTTTCAGATTTATCAGTGCGAGTTAATTTAATCGAGCAATACTCGCGCCAACAAAATATTGAAATCAACGGTGTACCTGAAAACAATGCGGAAAATTTGGTGAAGACGGTTGTGCAGATGGGGAACGCGGTAGCAAGCGTAATCAGAGAAGAAGACATACTGTCGGCTGTGCGAGTGCGGAAATTGGATCCCGGAAATGGTAACCCTAGAGCGGTTGTTGTTAAGCTGCGCACCACTCAAACGCGGGACTTAATATTAACCTCGGTCATGAACTTCAACAAGGCACATCCTACTGAAAAACTAAATTCGCAACACCTAGGTTATGGCGGTCCCGTCAGGCCTATATATGTGTCTGAACATTTATCACCCCTTAACAAGCAAATTCATGCGGCTGCTAGAAGGGCGGCTACTGCAAAGGGATACAAATACGTGTGGATTCGTGACGGTAAAATTCTAGTAAGAAAGGCTGATGGAGAGCAAGCCAAACAGATAAGAAGCTTGGAAGCTGTTGCACTACTCTGAAACCTTCTACAAAAAATCCTGATACAATACCGTATACAAAACAACAACAATTCAACGTCTACTATCAAAACTTCAGAGGTATGAAAACAAAATTAAACATGATAGAATTATCCACCCGATCGCGCAATTATGATATTATTATCGGCACAGAGACTTGGCTAGATGACAGTATAAATGACGGCGAATTATTTGACTCTAGGTATAACGTTTATCGTAGAGACAGAGTATCAACCGCCAGTAGCGGCAAAAGAGGAGGAGGTGTATTGATTGCTGTTTTGAAGTCAATAGACTCTGCCCGGATGTCGCAGTGGGAAACAGACATTGAAAACCTATGGGTCAAGCTCAAGACTGTCAAAGGGAATAAATCCCACAACTTAAATATCTGCGCGGTTTATCTTCCCCCTCCAGTTCAACATCGGACACTTGACTCATTCCTGGACAGGGTCTCCTCTGTCATCGATGCAACTGGCGACGAAACCCTGATAGCTGGAGATTTTAATCTAAGTTTCATAAACTGGGAAATAGACAAAACTTATTTCCACACTTCCAGTAACACAGCTTCTAACTATGCTAACGCATTGGGCTACTCACTTATAGACTTTATGTCATTGTGTAACATGGAGCAAATAAACTCTGTCAAAAATTGTTATCATAAAACCCTAGATTTAATATTGTGTAACTTCTATGGAGGAACTGTTAGTGTATGCAGTAACCCGTTATCAACAGTAGATGTCTACCACCCACCCCTCGAAATACTAATAAAAAACACGTCCTCTGCGTTATTAAAGAGTAAGATTCCTGTTAGATACAACTTTAGAAAATGCAATTATACTTTAATCAACGCTAAAATTAACGAAATTGACTGGACCCATATTTTCTCAGACTTGCACGATGTCGATGCTATGGTGACACATCTATATAAGCACCTTAATTTTATAGTTGACGAGCACGTTCCAAAGTCAAAAAAACCGAGTGATAAGTATCCCTTCTGGTTTTCTAAACCTCTCATTAGACTCCTAAATGAAAAGGAAAAACTAAGAAAACGGTATAAAAAATATAAAAACCCAAGGGATCACTTTGAATATAGACTATTGGAGGGGAGATCGAAAACCATGATGAACAGCTGCTACAAAAACTATATGAGCTTAACTGAAAAGAGCATTAGACATAATCCGAAACTCTTTTGGTCCTTCGTCAAAGCGAAAAAGTCCAAATCTAACGACATTCCCTCGGAGATGTGCCTAGGAAATCAAACAGTGTCTACTGGTGATGAGGTCTGCAGCCTTTTTGCTAAGCATTTCTCCTCTAACTTTACTCCCTCGATTGGTTCACCTGCTGTAGCTCAAACAGGACCCAAGTATCATCAACATGCATTAGGTAGTGTAGTATTTACGGAACGAGATGTCCTGAAAGCACTTAAAAAACTTAACATCTGCAAAGGGCCGGGGCCAGATGGTTTGCCGCCGGTATTTGTAAAGAAGTGTGCTACTAGCCTATCCTTACCGCTTAATATAATATTCAATCGTTCGATTGCGACATCACAGTTTCCGACGGAATGGAAAATGGCAAACGTCGTACCAATTTTTAAGAAAGGAGACTCTAATGACGTGCAGAACTACCGTCCTATTTCACTCCTTTCAGTGTTCGCTAAACTCTTTGAATCCCTGCTATGTCCTTTACTTTCATCACACATTAATCCTCAGCTAGTACCCCAACAACATGGGTTCTGTGTCCGTAAGTCTACGACTACTAACTTGGTCCACTACGTCAATGAAGTAAGTAAATTGATGGACTCTCGTGCCCAGGTAGACTCAATTTACACTGATTTCAGCAGTGCGTTTGACAAGGTGGACCATAAAATCCTCTTAAATAAGCTCGAAGGTTTTGGCATATTTGGCCAGTTGCTTCTTTGGTTTAAATCGTATCTCTCAGAAAGAAAACAAAGAGTGGTTGTAAAGAGCTATGAGTCACCTGTTTATTTCTCTACATCTGGAGTCCCCCAAGGTTCGCATCTGGGTCCAATTCTTTTTCTAATGTTCGTGAATGACATAGTTCTCTCAGTAAAACATAGCAATTGCTCTATTTTCGCTGATGATTTAAAGATCTATAAAGAGATACACTCATCCGTCGATATTCATTTACTCCAGGTTGACCTCGACGCAGTTCACGATTGGTGTATAAAAAACCGCATGTCCCTCAATGTGAAAAAGTGCTACCACATAACATTTACCAGAAAACGGAAACCTTTACCTACGTCTTACACAATAAATGGGGTAACACTGCAAAAAGTAGACACGATTCGTGACCTAGGAGTCCAGCTCGACTCTAAACTCACATTTGTCAATCACATTGATAATATCACTGCCAAAGCTGCAAAAATGTCTGGCTTTATAAAAAGAATATGTCGGGATTTCCAGTCCATCTCTACCCTAAAGGTGCTCTTCAATACTCTTGTGAGAAGTCTACTGGACTATGCATCTCCAGTTTGGAACCCTACTTACCGTGTTCACGTAAACAGGATTGAACGTATCCAAAGAAGCTTCACCAGATACCTTCGTTTTAGAAGCTCCAGCTGTCCACGAGATTCTTCCTATGGTCAAAGGCTCAGTCATTTTAAAATATGCTCTCTTGAACACCGAAGAGACGTGACAGACCAAATCCTTCTTTACAAAATTGCTAACGGTTTACTAAATGTTCCCGATCTTTTGGCGGAATTAAGTATAGCTGTACCTCGACAGAAAACTATTCGATCTGGTCGCGAGACCATCACCTTTGCTACAACTGCAAGTCGTACTAACCTTGGTAGCACCGCACCCATGAATCGTCTAATGGGAAATTATAATAAAATCGCTACACGAACCAATAGCATCGACATCTTCTCAAACCCTTTTCGTCAATTCCGTACGAGACTTTTAACCAGCTCGGAGTCTCAAGACCTCTATGCGACACAAGCCGCCTATTAATACAATTGTATCCACTTCCATTTCCTTCTGTATTGTTATTTAGTTAAATGTTTATTGCTTTTCATCGTATTTGTGAACATAATTATTTTCTCTTCTTTTATTTTTAACAAAATCAACTAACGAAAACTAAAACGTCCTGCAATCATTAAGTTCTCTGCTAGTGCTGTGCACTTCTGTAAGTGACGAGTTCACAATACCTAAAATTATATGTGATTTTTCTATGTGTATGTTTAAGTGAGTAAGTCGTCAAAAAATAAGATAAGGTGGAGAATGGTAAATTTTCATCATTTTCTTAAATATATTTAAAAGTGCTTATTTTTAAATTATAAAAAATGTATTAAAAAAAAAATAATAATTTGCTCCCCCAAAAGTGATCCCTATATTAAAAATTCTTTTATTTACGTTACACGTCCATGTTTAGGTCACAAAAATACATGTGTGCACCAAATTTCAACTTAATCGGTCCATTAGATTCGGAGCAAATTGGCTGTGACAGACGGACAGACAGACACACGAGTGATTCTATAAGGGTTTCGTTTTTTCTTTTTGAGGTACGGAACCCTTACAATCTCATTAGTTTTATTATAGTTATTAGTATATATTATTGACAAAGTAGATTAATACTAAATCACAGAAATCTGTCACGTCAAAAAAAAGTCTCTAAAATTGCCCCTATATCGGGACATCGAACTTTCTAATTAAAACCATACCCTTAAAATCGAAGCAAGGTTACCCACCCTATAATTATTGAAATGAAGTCTAACACCTAATTATCGGCTACAATAGCCGTTTGCTTGAGATGGTAATTATATTGACCAATTTGTAATTCATGATACGGCTTCAGTACGGTATAACATGCGCTACTAATTTCATTTACAAAGCCATCGATTTGCTTCGAGTTATGAGGTACCGTTCTAAACATGGTTTATAGGTCGTTGATGGCTGTTTTATAGATGGTTTTGAATCCATGGACGGCTTACGTGATTGTGAATTGGTTGTAGTAGAATATTTATGATAATATTTGGTACAATTTAAGGGACAGATTCTTGCTGTTTTAAATATGACTAAGAATTCTTTGCCAGTTTCGGGAATAAGGATGATTTGATTATTATGATGACATACCTAAAAAATTTTTACTCTCCCATATTTGATGATATTGAGATCCCTCTTTCGATTTTAATTTTAAAGCACCAATTAGTAAACTCAACCAATAAAGGTTTTTTATAAATTTTCTGCACCAACAAATCTTACAAAACGTTCTAACATTACTATAAACAAACTCTACTATGTCAAGGTATATGGCAACACTGAGTATAATCTGTTTGGGTTCTAGGAAGGGTGCCAACTTCATGTTTCTAGCTTCAAGTATACTACGTTCTAAAACATGTGAGAGTTCAATGACTTATTACATAAATTCAAAGTTTTCAAAGATAGGTAATTAATTTAGTTCGTTAAAACGTGAGCATTAGCTACAAAAGTTTTTTGTAATAAGTTGTTATTATTTTTAATGATGTCCTATTTTTCACCTAAATTAATAAATAACGTATATATATATAGATATATAGATACAGTGTAATAGTTAGGACTATTACACTGTATCTATTTTACTGTGTGTTCATAAATAATAAAATAAATAAACTAAGTATTCTTAAAGTAATGGGTCAAATGGCTAGCTAGCGTCAATATTTGTTTATTTTTTATTAAAGTTCTTCGGAAGACGAATAGCCAGGTTAATGGAGTAAATCTATAGCTTAAATAATATCATTGTTTTTATTAGATTCTATAAATTTTCTGGAATTTCAAAATTGTCCCGAATTCATTATTCTAAAAACGAAAACTTAATCTATTCAAAACACCTGGCTTCAAAAAACACGTCAGCGTAAGCAGGGTTAATAGGCTTAGCGCCGCGACAAGTGTGAATGTTTGCGGATTTTTTACTTCTTTGTGTTAAAAAATTCTCTCTGGATATAAGCCATCTGTGCTGACATTCTTTAGTCTGTCCTTCACTGAGTCTATTATATACAAGATGGCGCGTAGTACCAAAATAAAATTATTAGTTTTCGTCTTAACTCTAAATTGGATTAACGCACAGGAATATATTGAAAGTAAGTAGTTTGACATTTCATAAGTAGCTTGGTCGAAAGAGGTAATAAAATCGTGTAATAATAATACCACAAATAATAATGAAACGTGACCATAACATATTTCAAAAAGAGTAACATTTACCTTTTATTTTCAAAAATGGTGGCATCGTGACATCGTGTTTAATTACATTAAACCATTTCGGGATTGCTAGGACATAATCTGTGAGGTCAAGCGTTAAAAAGGCCAAATACTTGTGAATAAACAGACATAAAAAACATTCAGGTCCTAAGTAATTTTAGTGATTTATTTACGATGATACAATGTGAGACGGTAGAAAAATAGAAGGTACTTGACAATGAGGAAACAAATGACATTGTTCTATATACAAATTATTTTAAGAGGCTGTAAGATTTTAATAACATGATTTATTTAATTAACAACTTTTTTCCAGATCTCCATGACTCAAAAGTCGGAACACATTTCATAGAAATTCCAAAATCATTCGAAGTTCAAGGTTTCGATGCAAACACACAATTTCAGAAATACTTCGAACGAATCCAAGGGGTGGCGATGCAAGAGAACCTCAGTGTCTTATACAAAATTAAAGTAGAGATACTGCAACCAAATTCGAAACACCATACGAGGAAGTATATGGAAAAGAAAGGGAAATCGAAGAAATATAACATACCTCTAAAGAAAACAAGTATGAAGCTATCAAACTTCGAAGTATGGCTAAGGAAAATGGCAGAGCAATCTGATAAGAAGAAAGGTCAAGCGCAGAAATACGAGAATCATGTCCCAGCCACAACAGAAAAAGGAGAAAAGGTGATAGCAACCACAAAACAAATACAGTTTAAATATAAACCGATTATTTCTAGAACTAAGACGAATTATACAAAGCACGTGAAGCCTGTTAGGAGTCGAATTATTACTTTAGGATAGTAGGTTATGTTTTGTGTTATGTTGAACAATTATGCGGTTGCAGCTGTTGTAAATAAATGTTTTTTACGTCTACAAAATTGTTGACTTTATCGATTTTATGTCGTGGGTGACGTCGAGATATGTGAATAATGACGATAATAAAAAAATCTTTTTACAAAATAAACACTACAAAGTGAAAAATACCTTTCATTTCGGAAGTCGATGGCAAAAACCTAAAATTAAAAACCAAAGACACAACTTTGAAATTAAAGTTATTTTTCACTTTTTACTTGTAGTACCTACCCCACATAAATATAAATACCACTACCTGCTGTGTAAATAACAGTGACAGGAAGTGTTATAACATCATCCACATTGACTAAATTGGAAAAAAATATTATTGAAGCTAACTCAAAAACTACCCAAGCAAAGTTAATAAAATCCCTATGGGACCACTTCGCAAGCGTAAAAAAAAAAATATTTTCACAATCGGTCCACAATAGATTAAAAAAATATCGATGAACATAAAAAAAATACATAAAGTGGAACATAGAACTCCTGCCTTATGGAAGTCGGTTAAAAATACAGTAACAAATCACACTTATTTTGTGAGTAAGTATAAATAACAAAACATGAAATATTATCACAACGTTAATACATGCCAGAATGTCCACATCATTATAATTTATCTTATCTTAATTACAAACTCAAAAAATTTCAAAATTATCATTATACTCCTGTTTTTATCCTAATTTATTTGGGGTCGGCGGGACATGCCTTTTTCTTCCATATTTCTCCATTAGTCGTCATCTCGCAAGTAAGCCCTTTTCTAGCCATATCATTCTCTCACACAGTCCAGCCATCGTTCCTTTATTCTTCCCCAACTCTTATCCATATTTATACTCAAAACTCTCAACACAACATTCACCAAAACCAAAATAACGAATTTCTATTCCATTCTACATTTACAAAGTTATCTTTTCCATTGCTTTATTCGCCACAATTTGCGGAGCAGCGTGGTCAAACTATAGCTTGCAGTATGCAGTTCTATAACAAATTCTTCTCACGGTCAGTAATAAAAACATGGTCTATCAGTTTTGTTTCTCTCACCAGGGGCTACGCTTATGAAACATATTTCAGCCAAATTGCCGTACATAAAACCCGGAAAATATTTGGAGATGATAGATTTTATTTATTACTTTGTCGATGTCGTTTTTTTATTTTTAAAGGATGTACTTTTTGTGATGTTGGCACAGTTTATTGTGTCCATTAGAAATATCTAGTTAGTGATGGTTAATTAACAGTTTTTAGGGATGTTATCATAGTTCTTCGATTTTAAGTTTCTGTTTTCCATTTTATATTAAGAAAGACAATACAATTGTCAGGCTAAAAAGCCTATCTCACTTATATAATAATAACTAGCTGCGCCCCGCAGTTTCACCCGCATAAGCCCCGATGCCGTGGAATATCAAGATAAAAAGTATTCTATGTCATAAACCAGGTCATGTTTAATCCGTGAGCCAAATTTTATCCAATCCGTTCAGCCGTTTTAACGTAAAAACGTAACAAGCAAACATACAAAAAATATAATCTTTTCTCTTTATTAGTTTAGTTAAAAATCAAACAATATTTAAACCCATCAACATTAGCGCGCATAGAATCCGTAAATTCCAATCCTTTCTCTAAATCCTCAATAAAAATTTGTTAAGGGAGAAATTCTTTCATACATTCGGGTTCACAGCCTCTTTCTATTCTGCTCACACGTTTGTTTCACATTCCGTGGTGTCGTGCTACCGAAAGCTACGTAAAGCCTTGGGGGCCTACATAACCGCTGCACAAAATTAAATATCGTTCTAGCTCCAAGTCGAGAGTGTTTTGTTTGTTTTTCTAATGATATTGCTTCATGAGGCAAATGTTAATACAAGTTGGGTCTGTGATTGTACAAAGAAAGAAAAAAAGAAAGAAAAAGTATTTATTGGGACAAGCACAGGAGATCAGGAATTGTGTTTGTATGTATAACTATAACTTTTCATTTTTGCTGTGCCCTACAGGGTCCATAATTGTACCTAGCTATAAGCATTATTATTTTAAGATCTGTATTATTAACATTATGGATTGCAAATAAAGATATGAATATGAATATCTTATTTAAACTAAACACACACTCACTAAAAATAAAAATATAAGATACAAACAAAGTAAAAATTAAAATAAAACGGAAAGTCCTGTGCGAGGCCAAAAGGCTCCTATCTCAGCATGATGCTGGCAGCGCTGGTATTCTGATAGGGCCTGCAGTGATGTCACGGATAGAAAGATACATAAATAAATACTAAATAAAAATAAATTAAATAGATGTATGAAATACAATAAAAAATAAAACATATGTAGTCCGCGTGTCTGCACCCGACGTAACATCAGTTACTTGTCTATGCCTTTACTGTATGACACAAAAAGATATCCCTCCTCCTCATATATAATATGGCATAATAAAACTAAATGATCAAGTAATTTCAAGCCAATTACCATTACCACTTACCTCGGAAAGCACGTAATCTGTTGGTCTCGCTGTCATTTGTAGATCTTTGACAGTCGTTACGAATAGTCAAAAGCCCAATAGTCTGACAACCAGTCTTACTAAGGGGTGTCGTAGTTGTGGAGGTCAGATAGACAAGCGCTCCATGTAAAATGCTGGTATATTCAGCTGTTAGACTGGAAGCTGACCCCAAAATAGTTGGGAAAACGCTAGGCAGATTGTAATACAGACCCTAATCAATCAATGCGATAATAAATATAAGTTCGACATCTAAAAATCTCAATTAAGGGTAGCTAATTTATCATTAATCATAAATAAGTAGATATACGTAAAGAAGATTAATTATGATAAACACAGACCTTGGGGAAGTTTAGTAGTAGGTGATTGATAAACTTTCAGCTTCTAAAAGTATAAAAATAACAATATTTTACTTTTATAATTCCCTTTCAGGACGACTCAAAAAACAAATTCTTATAATTAATGATGTCAAAAAATAACTCTCGAAAAATGTTAACGACAAAAAATTTCAGCTTCAGGTATCGAATTCCCAATTTGCAAATTGATCATTTAATTTTAAAAAAAGTGGGTCTTAATAAAAATAAGCTGGGTAGTGAAAATTCGCGTTGACTTCTTAAGAATTTATGATTTTAGGGAAGTTTTTCGGATTCTCTGTCAGTTGAACCTTCGGCCCGGCGGCCTTATTTGACTGATTACAAAACAAATGGACGAAAACATTGTTATTTCTTGAAATTTTGATAATTAGTCTACTATTCAGGATTTTTATTTTTACTCCTGCAATCCCCAACGAGTATGCCAAAAAATAAGCTCAACATCTGACTCACTTTCATGGGGGGAGGCTTGTATCCCAACAGTGGCAAAATTATAGGCCGATTATTCTATGCTCTTGATAAACTACCTACTATTATTAAATGATTTCCACTTCACTATATGAAGTGGAAATCGATTGAGTAAAAAAAAGATACAAATAATTAAACTAACGTTATAGCATTAAGCGTTATTATAGCGTTTAACACGAAGCGGCAACGTCGCAAATAGCTGTCTAATGCTTACCTGATTTTATAAATTTGATAACTTGACTGTATGGAAGTATGAAAATTCGCTCTATATTACACTAAATATTAATTGAATTAAGTGTAGTAACACTATTACCTTAAGACACATTTTACGATACAAAATATTGCTTTTCATAATCAACATTTTAGTCCACAATAGAGCGATATCATATTCCATACAGTTTATTGACATATTAATCAAAACTGGTAAATATTTAACAGCTATTTGTTGTTGTTGTTTGTTGCCAACTTGCAGAATGCACAGCCTTAGGCAAGTAAGAGGCAGTAGCTACTCTTACAAGATACACAAAGAGTTGTGTTAGTCACTTGACCCGCGCACTTATTTACATAGGAGTAATTTTCACAATGTAACCTGTGTAAGTGCCTGAATTTGCGCATGTTACATGCATTGTGTGCAACACGTCTTTCTTGCCGTGAAAAACTACGATTTATTCGCCATGTGTAAACATGGTCGTCAGTTTTGTATTGATCACTGTGGATGCTTGTTTGCAGACATGTTTTTTCTACGGCGCAGTTTATACGCCGTACCGTAAAGAAACTTGAGAAGAGTCCTTATTGTTATCAGACCTTTGCACATATAGTTGTTGATAGTATAACATATCGAAGTTTAGGTGAATGGAGTCGTTGTGTGAATCCAAAATAATTACCTACCTTAAAGCAAGGGACGTGAGTTTCAAATCGTGTGCCGTGACTTGAGTGAGGTTCGAAGTGACCTCACTGCAAAGCTCTAAAGTTAAAGTTCCGGTGAAAATTAACACTTCACATAAAACTCTTATTAAAAATAACCCTAATCTGGAAAACTTAAGATCCAATTTAAAGCCATTTACACTAAACAACGACACGATTAATAAAGCATGACACCAAAATTTAACGAAAAAGAAAAGAATAAAGGTAAATGGATGGTCTGCTTTAAGTGCTACTCTTTGTAATCAGATCTCTGACTGTTGTTCGGAGTAGAGCTTAGAGCGATCCGCCACGATAGCCCCGACACTTACCTTGAGCGCGTCTCACCGTGCTGGCCGTTTATCGATAAAGTAAGAAAGAACATTTTTTACTTGAAGTGTAAAAATAAAAATTATTTGAGAAACTTAAATCATGGATTACAAGTTGGTTATTTGGGTGAATTTTTTTCTAACAGATTGTACACAAAGATTAATTTGTTATCCTTTAAAGCTTTTCATTTAGGTGTTATAACTGTCATTACAGTGGAGTATTTAACTATTAACTTCTCGTTCAATAGAAAGCCCTAGTTTTTCCTTCAGAAGAGGTTATAGAAACTGCTATAGTCTTGTTATCTAGCTAATATTTATTTATTTACAATGTGCACACCAACAGCACAGTCACTTACAATTCAAATGAAATAACATCTAAAATTGACATTTCAGTAACCATGCAAATAACATGTATGCATGACATATGAAAATTAGAGACAAAAGAGAACATAAAAAGTATGTGTAGTTGACCTAAATCTAGAACACTACAAAACAATCCAATTTGAGCTTGATAGAAATATATAGATGACCAAAGAAGAAGAGGAGTGATTTGAAAAACAAAACACGTTCTATCGATATGACTGCATCCCTAGAGATGCATGTCGTGAGTGGTGATGGTATCGCCACGTCACGTGAAGCGCACGATGAGACCGGCTCGCGACTAATCTCAGACCCTTTACTGCTAACATGAGAACTCTGTGTATGCACGCAACTCACATTTTTAACATTCTCAATAAAGTTAAGCGTTCCTTTGTTTTGTTTATGTGGATGGTTTTATGGTATGGTTTCTTTTTGTTACCTTGTTTTATATTCCTCGCTAATGACTGCCCTTAATTTTTTTGCAACGCTTTTTCGTTCCACGTTTCTTAAATATGATAAAACTATCAGTAAATCGGGTTTGTGACAGCTTGTGACAGCAGAAATGAATCCATCAGTTTTCTTAAAATAGGACATTCAAATTTTACATAGAATACCTTCTTTCCTTATTAATATGTCTGACATAAACTTAGATGGCCTCTTGGAAGGCATCCCACAAGGTGGACCGATGACCTTGTGCAGACCGCAGGAATCCGCTGAATGTAGGAAGCACAGAACCGGTTGAAATGGCGGTGCTTGGGGGAGGCGTATGTCCAGCAGTGGACGTATTTCGACTGAAATGTTGATGATGATGAAACTTAGATGACTGAATAATATCTTCTTATTTTAAGAACGGTATTTTGCATATTTTTTTAGAAATTCATTATTTCCAACAGTTAATGCATCAGCCATTGTAATCTATTAAATAAAAAAACTGATTTAAAAAAAACCTTTTACACGTAATCCCGTGCCCCAATGGCTCGTGAAGTTATTTATTACTGCAGCAAGAATGCATTTTAATTTGTTTTACACCCTCAACGGTATTAACGTCTGGCGCTCCGTTGTCCTCTGTCTTCATTGAAATATCTTTATGTGAATATTAAACGTTGCTTTTCATTTCAAGTACTCGGAAATGTTTTATAATGTAGGTTTTGCACTCCTAAAGGTGCATTCGCCTGTAATGTAATCTTACAGATCCAATTTTGAGCATTACGTAACATTTCAAATTAAATATTACATTGCGCACTGTAATGCTCGGTTCTCCTCCCTCACGGATGTAATGCTCGAATTGTATTATTCAGGTTGTGCACTGTAATGCTTGGTGCTCCTACCTCACTGAGCTAATACTCGAATTGTATCATTTAGGTTGCGTACTGTTATGCTCGGTGCTCCTCCCTCACTGATTTAATGCTCAAATTGTATCATTCAGGTTGCGCATTGTAATGCTCGGTTCTCCTCCCTCACTGATGTAATGCGCGAATCGTACCATTACAGGTTGCTCACTGTAATGTTGGGTTTTCCTCTCTCACTGATGTAATGCGCGAATCGTACCATTACAGGTTGCACACTGTAATGTTGGGTTCTCCCTCCTCACTAATGTAATGCTCGACTCTGAACGTTACATTATAGGCGATTGCTCCCGATGAGGGAGCACCTTAAGTGAAACTCTGCTTGAATAGGATCGCATTCTAGATAGCGTAGAATCTACTGAAACAAGTATATCTGAGCCTGAACTGAGTAGTGAACATTGAATGAATAATGAAGCTTACGGTAGAGGAGTGCTGAATCTTGACGTTAAGAAGATAAGACTGCCAACAAAATAGCGGTAGAAGCAAACGTAAAATGTACATGTATCTACTGCAGTGGACACTATAGACATAAGTCTTTCCGGATTAGGGAACATACCATTTGGTAAGAATTTGTGAGCATGATTATTCTATTAAACCATAATGAAAATTGCAATGAACACGGAGCCAAAGATATAAATATGTTTATATAGACAGTCAAAGCTGTGAAAATAGGCTTCCAACTGTTAGCCGCTAAATGCCCACTCATTAGAAAAGCACAATGACGTGCCGCTGTCACGCACACCAGCATAAAAAAGGTTGCGTTCTTTTGCAACGCGACACTCTATCTAGAAATATAAATTATATAAAGCACAGAGCAATGGTTAGAGTAAAATATTTTCTTGCAGTACACAAATTCGTTGAAGCACAATTTATACAAGCCACCCAATGTCTCATCCTCAGAATACAACTTGTACCTTTCCTAGGATTACCACCACAGACTTAGACTCTACCTTCCGATTGCCAACAAACATACAGCCTAACCATGAAACCAGTAAAGCAGAAAGCCTAAACAAGATTAAATCCGAATATCTAAGCGCCAAGTTGGTAAGCGAAGTGAACTGTAATCTCAACAATTAGTTGGCAAAACCTAGTTGGGCAATTGTCGCTTGAAAATAAAGTTGCCAGTTGGGTTCGCTCACATTTACTGCGAAACAACTTTAAATATACCGCCAATATCAACCTTATGGCTAAAGGCACAAGTATCAATTTCGTATCAGGAGATTTGCATAAACAAGATTGTAAATCGCTAACACGGCTTAAGGGATTTTGGATTTCCACTTTGATGCTAAACAGGAACGTTTTGAGTTTGGTTAAAGGAAAGTTCTATCGAAAACTATTTAACGAATAGTTTGTCTAGTTCAACATTTACTGTTGTAGATGTTTTGAATAATTTTCTAGGATTTGGTAACTTAAATACCACTGTTTGATTGTCAAGTTACAATAGTCATTTAGTTAACTCTTTGTCACTTCTAACTTGGGGATTCAGTGAACTTCAACATTCAGTAATATTAATGTTGTCAAAGTTTTTGGTCTTTTAATCCGTTTTCTCTGAAACAAGTGTAGACATAAAAAAAATATGTAAAGACGTGTTTATGATATTCACTGCCATGATAGATATAAAGTCAGTGAAGATTATAAAAACATATTCATTAAAAAGAGAATACGATTATAACCATAAAAAAATTGTCACACAGCCTCGGACATTACGGCCTGTCTTGCAACCAAAGTGCGGGTCACTTAGCACGGCACGCGAACATTAACGACATCATCCGACGAGCTCTTGTCACCGCCGGCGTTCCAGCTATATTAGAACCCAGGCTTGGCACGCGACGATGGCAAGAGACCGGACGGTATGTCTTTATCTCCATGGAAGGTGGATAGGCCTTTAGTGTGGGATGCTACCTGTGTCGACACTCTTGCGCCCTCCCATCTTCCTGGCTCGGCGTGCTGTGCTGGTGCTGCTGCTGCGGCTGCAGAAAACCTCAAGCGGCGTAGGTAATTACAATTTCGAGCCGTTTGGGGTTGAAACCCTCGGACTGTGGGGTCCGAGTGCTCACGGCCTATTTAATAAAATCTCAAAACGGCTATTTGACACTTCCCGTGACTCAAGGACTGGTTTTTACCTTAGACAGAGGCTAAAGATTGCCATTCAACGCAATGCGGACAGTCTATTGGGTTCATTACCAGTCGACAGCGATGCGGATGAATTTTTCGATGCTATATTTTAGTTTTTGAATAGTTTCATTTAAGTTAGTAGGTATATAATTTTGCTATTTCTATTAATTAATTAGTGATAAAAAAATGGATAAAATGTACAAGTTCTTTAACTGCATTGTTAATTTTAAAACATTGTAATTTAACTTAAACACACAATACAAAAGTCATATCGGTACCTACAACAGTATTTTCCTACACCATCTCCATAAAATCCTCAAACTCAACATTAAAACCAATAAAACTCGACTGCTCGAAAATATTCTCATAACTTCCACTCCGATGGTATCTATACTACAAAGTTCCCACAGTATTGGAATATCGAATATCTAAAATACAGACCTATTCAAAACTTGATCATTCCGATTCCGAAACTTTTCCGTGTGAGATCTCACAATGGAGGCGGTAATTTCTCCTGATTCCTACAAACTTGGTCCCCGCACTCGATAAGAGTAAAACCAAACAAGTGTATAAATTAAATCGAGAAGTTTCTCTGTTGCCAAATCAGACG
Organism: Xanthia icteritia; assembly: GCA_949128155.2. NCBI lineage: Eukaryota > Metazoa > Arthropoda > Insecta > Lepidoptera > Noctuidae > Xanthia > Xanthia icteritia. The sequence continues at coordinate 2,730,321 of OX421942.2, read as the reverse complement.
CCTCTTGTGTTCCCTAAATATGGATATCGTGGTGGAATGTTTTAGGGACCCGTGGCCGACGACATTAAACTCATATCAGTTAAATTGATTCGTGATTGATTGGGTTTTCTTGGAATAGCTGGGAATGATTCCTGCAGTGTTTTTATAAACGTAGACGCTGATCCATATTAAGATGAAGATTGAATCCAATTATATCCAAAGGTGAAAGTTTGCGTAATTTCATCTTGAATAAGTAGGATTTGTGATATCTGTCTGACGAAATAAAGTCTGTTGTTAAAAATATAAACAAGTGTTTTTCGACAATTATTTATTAACATTCCTCCCAATTTAGAATGGTATTGAAAATGGCAGCACTCCGGCCAATACCATTGAACAGGACAAACTTCCAATAAATCCTGTACGGAATCCTCGAACTACAGACTGCTATGGACTTTACGGCTGTATGCACAATCAACCTACATTCACAACTCATCGCCAAGGGGCAAGTGGAGTTACAAATTCACTTCTGTCAAATGCGAAGTCTCAAGTTTGTCCCCGAGTTAGCGCAAATTTGACACGCCCTAACCCAATAACATACAGTTACGTGTCGTAAAGTTATTACTAAGGTTCCATTGGTATAAGTTAGTTTACATTCAGTGGTTGGCTAAATAAATTCGCTTGGTGGTATGTGAACACTTGGAAGTTATGTGTGGGAATATCATGTATTATTGATAGGCTGAAATAATAATTATTATGTTCTCTCTTCTTTGAACTACTGAGACTATTATTAGTCTGCGTTTCTCGAATATACATAGTTTCTCGATAGTTGTAATTTCTTTTTCCAGAGAGTCTATTGATATATACTCAAACGTATGAACGGAAACGAATTAAAAGGAGTATGTAAGGATCGTAGTATGTGGCGCTCTATAGTTTCTGCCTACCTATGGGCTGAAATAATAATAATAATTAATAATTATTATTATTCATATAAAAAACGATTACAAAAAGTGTACATCTAGCCAACAGTAAAAAGATTTTCCATATAATTGAAGTGCCTAAAGGTAAGCTAAAACTACGATATTATAAATAAAAGTGCAAGTAATGATGGTTTGGAAATTGCAATGTTAGGTAGCGACCCGCCCGAGCTAGGTTAATTTAACCTGTGTTTCAGGTAATGTATAATAACTATGTTCTCTCTTCTTTGAACTACTGACACTATTATTAGTTTGCGTTTCTCGAATATATAGTTTTTCGATAGTTATAATTCCTTTTTCCACAGAGTATATTGATTAATATACTCAAAAAGAGTATGTAAGGATCGTCGGTAGCAGGTGGCGCTCTGTAGTTTCTGCCTACCCCCAAGAGAAGAAGGCGTGAGTTTATGTATGTAGGTACGTCTATTAATTAACTGATTTTGGTTTTATAATTATTATTATTTTAAAAGCTTTTACAAAAATACGACCGTCTTAAAATTTTGCGCTTTATTTAATTACAATTCCAAGATACAATAATTTACTTGTAAATATTTTTGTACCCCAAAAGCCGAGCACAGATCCTTGACACCCAACTCAAGCCTGGAATGCGTAACATTGCAACAGTTAATGTTAGAGGTCTTTCCGCTTGGCGAACTATGCCAAAGGGCTGACGTAGGATATTGATATGCCCTCAGAACAAACGTACACAAACATTATTCAATGTGTTACGCCCACGTTTACATATATTAACTGAGGGACCTACTAAGAGAACTCGATTGGAAGTCGGATTGACATGTTTCTATAAAATTATTCCAAATAAAATTCTGCCATCTTAAAAGTATGCCATTGTAAATTCGGACATATAAATGTCAAACAATATTTATATTAAATAATTTGTATGCCTTTAAAATATTCGTTTAAAGAAGATTATGCCAAGTGTGTTATGCCAAATAAATTTCGGAGCATCAAGATTCTGCCAGATACAGGGCACCCGTTTCATAAAAGAAATGGTTTAGCCTCGCCCCCTCTACTTCAAATATAAGTGGTGAAATGTGGGTGTACTATAAGTACACGTCTGCCTAACCCTTTGGGCAATACAGGCGTGATGTTATGTTATGAAATGGTTTAACAATCAGACTTGATGATAGAATGACATTACTAGCAAAAATAAGTAGTTTGGCGATCTGTTCCCAACCGTTCGATAAATTTATGTGGTTGTAATTTCACTGTTATCCACAATCATTTATCAAGAATAACCTGAACCGGTTTGACTGTGAATAAACGAAAAGTAGCAACTAGTTTTTCCCCGAACAAACCTTTCTGTAGAATCTACCATAAATACATATTATAATACAATTAAATACAATTCTACAATAATTTCTGTTAAACCTGTTATTGAAATTAAGGCGCTTTCATTGCGATTTTATAGTTAATTTAGATTCGTTGTAACTAATAATTTATTAACAGCAATTTGAAATTGTATTCCTGGTATTGTCCCACACCATACTAAACAGCTTTTGACGAAAAACTTATTATAGTTTGAAATGATGAACTCTGTATCTGTTTAAATTGAAATTTAATTCCACTAATAGTTAATAATGATGATTATATCCTATCTTATATAATAAACACGAAAATGCGTTTGTTCGTTTATTCATTTGTTTGTTTGTTTGTTAGCTTTTACGCCAAAATGGCTGAATGGATTTGGATGAAATTTGGCACATGGGTTAGGACATAGAACTTTTTATCCCGATATTCCCAAGGGATTGAGACTTATGCGGGCAAAACCGCGGGGCGCAGCTAGTGGATAATATAAAAATTTATAATGATAGGTATCATTGGTAACATTACTAGAATTGCTTTACTGTCCATAATATAGTTTCTAGGTTAATTCAAATGCTGCATAACAAACAGTTATCGTACCTCCCACATCTCATTTCAATAGACAATTACAATTTGCGTGGGATGACCGACCGCGATACGTTTAGTGCACGATTTTAATCTATTTGAAACATATTAATGTGAAAACAATTAGGTTTATCGACCTTTATTGTGTCTTTTACTTTTGTTTTTCCTGTTGTGGTGTAGAAGAGATTATATTAGGACTGTGGGCAGTGCTAGTGATTGAGGAATAGCGATCGCCAATCCAGTTGCAACCTCTTTCAGTTTTAGTATAATTCGTAACATGATATTTTTTCACATCAGTTACCTTACAAGGATCAGTATTTTTAAAATAATTCAGACAAAATCAATATTATAAGCAAAGATGATAGCATAGGGAATTTTAAAAAAATTACTAAAACTTTAGAACAGGAACACATTTCAAATAAAAGACTTACTTGATCTTAAACACACAGATTCACAGATTAATACAGATGGTTGACTCTTAGGTTTGAAGCTACAAGTACGCGGTGGGCTCGACTTGTTGGGCCAATTCAGTGAGTGTAACGTAGTCAGAAGATCTAAGAGATACACGATAGAAAGAGAAGCAACTTTTAGGTGAATATAACTGTAGGTAATTAGCGCTGTGCGACCTGACACTTTATTGTGTGTTGCATAATGTAAATTATTTTGCATACTATTATATAGAATCAATTTTTCCTAACTGAACAGACAGCTGTGCCACTGGGAAGTTTGTTGCGCCACTTCTTCTTCCCAGCTAAAGCACTAGGAAGTGGTGAAGGGTGGGCGTTTTGGGGACTGTCTTATGTAACTTTGACGTTCGAAAAGTGCTGATTCTCAGCCTAGTTTGTATAAATGACTTTCTAATTTTGAATTTTGTCGTAGCAACAGTCACTTTTTATTTAAATGATTTTGCGGAGTGAGCCATTTGTATAAATCTGTAACAGCTTACAATATTAGTATGCCATGAGAAAAAATAAGCTCACAAAAATCATAGACATCAAAAATACATCTTCATCTTCGAAAAACCTTCCATAGTAGGGGCAAATGTAAACCTGCGAAAACTAAACATTCGATACATATTATTAAGATTCACTGATTGGATCGGCTGGAGCTCCCCTACTGAAATTTGCCCTCTCACAGTCTCTTTACATAAAATTTGCATTATCGATTCGCCGTATACATTCTGTAGGTAACTTTGGCAGAGATTATACGGGGTCTACTTAGTTCTCTACAGCTCAATAAATTTGCCCTCGTCATTGGAATATTTTCGTTGGAAGGTGTGCTTCGAAGTTTATGCCTTTGGTTTACGATGTAATTTCTTTTTTGTTTTTGTATATTGCCGATTACTTTTCTTTGTACAAAGTTATTTCTTTAGAGACTGAAGAAGGAAGTGTTATTTTTATAATTAATTTTAGCCATATAATATGATAAACTTTATTTTTTCCTTTTTTTCGTTGTAAATACATATTATTTACATTGATAAATATTTTTGTAAAAAAACATAAAATAAATAGTATCCCATCGGCATCAGGAACAGGGTACAAACTGGCGGTGGTCAGGACTCTAGAGAAAGGAACCTCCTCACTATGCGTGCCGTGTCCAGGAGAAATGCTTTCTGAATCAAGCCCTTGACCCAGCCGCGCAATGAGTGCCTCCTGAGGTGTTGGTCGACGCTATCCGCTATTATTCCATCAACCGTAACGATTATCGGCACAATGATTGCAGAGTCCACGTCCCGCATGTCGACAACCTGGTGTGTTAAGTCAAAATACCTACTTTATTTTTTTAATATGATAAACTTATTGGTAATATGTTAAGTTACTTAGATTACAATATTATCTTCCGACAACGCAAACTGTCTGCAAGGGTTCTTAGTGAAAGTTTTGGGATATTATCAGATCACGTCTTCCAAAGTAAATACTATAGATGACACAACCGTCATACACACATGAGTTACTGGCTTGCTTCGAATTTCCATGATTTCTTATATTGAACTTTGATCTATTTGCCAAAGTAAAAGCTACACAACAATTCTTCCAAAACTCAAACTCAAGCTCAACTTTCTATTTCATAAATCTAAATCACTACTACCACAACTAATTACAAAACGCCACCATTCAATTCTAAACTCTCAAAATTCCTAATTCCTTTGCCACTTTTGTGGTATGACCGTTGACTACCGTTACTCACTATAATCCCTAGCTAAAGGTTGTTCAGCACAGAACAAAGCTGCCGAAGGCTAAGAGCATTATCAGACATGCCTCTTTTGGCAGCGGCGATTTTGCTACATAACGTTTTTTTCTATGCTGCATCGCGCTCTGACGACTCAGGCCGCATCCTATTTAAAAGCGATTGTTGCGCGACTACGTGATCGTCGCGACTATGTGATCGTATATTCGCGCGACGGTCGCTTTTGAATAGGACGTGGGGTCAGTGTTTTTGAACGCGTAATTAAAATTGCCTTTTTTATCAGTCGCTTTCCTTTTAGCTACTATATCGAGCTTTCGAAAAAATACTGATTGTTTATGATGCTGTGTTAATTTGTGCTGAATATACTAGGTATAGGACCTATTCAGATGAAGTTTTTTTTTTAATGTCGTTGTCGCGTTACCTGCGTTGCTAAACTTGAAAAAGCAGCACGTTGCAACATGTTTTAGTTGCGTTAGACACGCGTCACAGGAGGTATCACCTTCCCAAAAGCGACTAAATCGCTGATCGCCGCTGCTAGAAACAGCATGTCTGCTAACGCCCTTAGGTATCATAAATTTTGTGCTAATCCCACTCTCCGGCGTTTAGGTCATAAAGATTACGGTCACCAACATGATATACTGCTGCTTAGTTTTTATAATGTTGGTACAATAATGTAGTTGACATTGTAGACTTGTGGCCATTTATTATAAAAAAGATGGCTCTTAACGGGTTTTCATCGTTAAAGTTTGGAGCGATTACGGTGATAATGATCGATTAGAATTTAAAAATAAAATTCTTTACTGTCATGTATGGTTAGAATACGACGTCTGATACTGATGTTAGCATGGTAGGAAGAAGACTTGGTACTTTACCTTTCTGTACGGTGAAACCATACACTACTGAAGAATAAGCATTTTTACCTTACTTCATCAATTCATATTAGTTGAACAATTAGTGCACGATTACCGGTCAAGATTTATTTTATATCTTAAAAGCAAAAGTAATATTTGAGTTCCACTTCATGGTCCTTGAGCCATCGACCGGGACCTTGCAAGTTTGAGTATTCGTTTTTCTTCGGGGAGTTACGTGCATATAGAGACTTGTGAGTGACCTCGTTCAGAAATTAGTATATTGTTACGTGTGAACGGTGGATATGTGGTGTGTACTGGGTGGACCTTTACCTACATTTCATCGTCCCTACCCTTGATCTATTTCTTGCCTTTATCGAAGATGGCGAAAATGGTTGGCTTTATTAGGCGAAGTCCTTCATCTATTCGCTTCAGTAGGTAAACGGTATAACCGAAAAGTTTACCAGTCTATTGGATAGAAGTAAAATGTCTTAGTAATTTTATTTCCATAAATTAAAAAGATTATAATTAATTATACTCGCACTCAATGAACCCAACACAAACGTGGTAGAAATTAAAATATTTCACGAAGACAACTCATTTCTGTAAGAGTCCATTACAACCCGTTCATTTAGATTATTATTTCCAAGGAATATCTACATTATAACACTATCTCACTTATATTAGTTTGCTCTTATACAAATGGAAAACGGAAATTGCAACCATATTTTAAAGACGGTAGAGACCTTAATTATTTGAAGAAGGTGAAATTGAGAATTGGATTCACAGAAACTATTAGAAAATTAACAGGCTGTGACAGACCGTAATAGAGTGGTACCTATCAAAGTACATGCTAAGGCCTAGATCTATAAACATGACTTAGCACTTGTAGTTTGACAGTTGTGCGACAGTGACAGGACTAATGCTTAGCCAAAGTACATGCTAAGTTGCGTTTTTAGATCTCGGCCTAAGACAACTACTGTGATGGATGCAATGCTCTTTTACCGAGAATATTATCGTCACGGCAGTATTACACAAAGGGTTAGACAGAGGCACACCCCAATGTTAGCTAGAGTGGAGATAGGCGGGGGTAAACCTACGTAATGCACAGATATTCTGTCAATATTTATGTCTCGTAGTCGTAATCACGGTGGAATTTTCAAGGTGAGACAAGTTGTCGTGGGTAATAATTGTTAAATTTATGCAGTAAAAGTACTTAGAACATTTTAGCAGGCAAAACTAAATTTTTGGGAAATACGAACGGGAACATATTATTAGGTAATGTGCAAATTGTATTCCAATATCTCAGTACAACGTAAAACAGTAAAATGTTAAAGAAATTTGTTGGATTAACTTCGTCATCATTATCCGCCTAGCCTTTTCCCATTTATTCAAAAGTCATTTATTCAAACTAGGCTGAGTATCAGCACTTTTCGAACGTCAAAGTTACATAAGACAGTTCCCCATAACGCCCTCCCTTCGCCACTTCCTAGTGTTTTAGCTGGGAAGAAGAAGTGCACAACAAATTCCCCAGCAGCACAGCTGTCTGTTCAGTTAGAAAAAAAAATTCTATATAATAATATATTAGTATGCAAAATAATTTACATTACGCAACACGAAACATAATGTTGGGGTCGGCTTCCAGTCTAACCGGATGCAGCTGAATATCAGTATTTTACATGGAGCGACTGCCTATCTGACCTCCACAACCCAGTAACTGGGTAATACGATACCCCTTGGTAAAACTGGTTGTCAGACTTTCGGGCTTCTGACAACCCGTAGCGACTGTCAAAGATCCACAAATAACAACCGAGACCAACGAATTAACGTGCTTTCTGAGGCATGGAGGGGAGTCCGGATATGTAAAGATGTTCACCCATCCATTGACCAACCGCGGAAAGCGTAGCTTAACCTGATCGATCGACCCGTGCGTGGCTTGTTGAATTTACTTCTACTCACAGTGATGATATCGGAACTTGTAAACAACCAGGCTCTTAAACACAGAAACATATCGGTTTCACACTTTATAGAAGCAAATAATATAATAACGAAACAAGTGGAAGACTTGGAGCTAGACACAAATAACTTGAGAAAGAATAACACGTGAGCACAACTAAATTCTCAACAGATGCTGACCTCTGGGCTTACGTCAACGACGTACGAGTGCTGGATGAGGTAGCTGAAGAACTTGGAATTGCAATGTACAGAGTTAACGTTTGAAATGAGATTGTGGGACGTAAATACATTAAAAAAAATCAACTACAACTGCTAGTGTTTGTATAAGTTGCTGGTTACAATTCAATGCTTTTAGGAAAGTTCAATCAACTCAGCCTATCGCAGTCCACTGCTGGACATAGGCCTCTCCCAGACTGCTCCACAAGACCCTGCCCTCCGCCTTCCACATCCAGTCCTGTTCCAGCCACTTTCTTACGGTCGTCGGTCCATCTAACTTGGGGGCGTCCCCACGACCACTTCAGTTTGCTAACTCTGCAAGCTATGTCGGTAACTCCGGTTCTTTTCCGCATGATTTCATTTCAGATTTTATCCTTCAAAGAAACTCCGAGCGTAGCCCTCTCTATAGCGCACTGAGCGACCTTGAATTTGTGAACCAGCCCAACTGTCAGTGTTAGTAAAGTTACGAGATCTTAATCCACCCATGTGGCATTTTTTCCAAATATAATTTGTTTTTGACTAACAACTTAAATTGTCCGAATATTCAAATCACAACTTCCATCGTTTAACAATTGTTTGAAATGGCTACAACACGGCTAAATTGACATAGTGTTTCAATTTAATAAGCAATTAAACAGGACAGTTTAAAAATACTTCATTTTTGTTAGTGGTGGTGTTTAATCGGTTTTTGGGTGACGTCTCTGAGTGTGGAAATTGTGACTACATTGTTGTATTGGGTTCCCACCTGTAAAAACAAATGTAAGTGGTAATAGTAAATAAATAAATAAACATCTCTGACCGTACAACAAAATGAATTCACTATTTTCAAAGTCACTATTCTCACGATCAATAAACAGACCAAACAACACACACGTATGATCCCTTCCAGTTCCTTCCAAATCTTTGACGTGGAGGTATTGAAACGCTATAAATTAGCTGCCTTATCTTGCTGGCCATTCGCAGCACATGCTCTTGGATTACTCTCATGTAAGGGGAATCTTTTATTTCCTGGCGGTGCTCTCAAACTCGAAACGAGGTTAGCGATGCCGATAGAATTTGCGAAGCTGTAATTGTGTTACGCGATAAAGAATTGTTTGACGTAACTATGAGGCTTTCATAGAAGTTTTTCGGAGTTCCGAGGTGCTATGACGTTAGAGTATAAGAGTTATGTTTCATTTGAATGGGGGTTTCTTGTTCAGTAATATGATTCACATTCACGAACATGGAATGGAAGAAATAAATAATACATTGGATGCAAATAAAAGGGGAATAACTAATTTATTCAAATGAAAATATTTTACAGACTTGTATTTTTTATTTGCCCTCATAAATAATAATTTCTAATTGCAAGCATTGCAGTAATGGCTTGAAAGCTACTCCAACCCTACTTTAAAAATTACAAAAAACATTCAATTTTTTATTTTATGCTACGAGTGTTCACATAAAATTCTGAATTATTTTAAAACTTTTTTAAAATTATATTCATACCAGCCTTCTTAAAATTACCGTTTAAAACGCTCGGGCGTCAGCTTAGGCACCCATTTTGTTTTGCCGCGCTTCCTGTTTTTGCTGTGCACCATTTCGCAAAGTTCGACGCCTTATTCCAGACTAAGTTCTCTTTAATTAGTTTATTTATTTATAGATTCTGATATCTTCTGGAGTCTCCGAGATTTAGGTCGCGGGGTAAAAAGTGGGATTTGTTTTGGAAATTGTTTTGTAAGTTCTTGAATGAGAATTTATACAGGTACTAACTTTTCCACGCGGTTCCCGCGGTTCAGCCCGCGTGGAGTTCGAAAAAAACACTAAAGAAGGTACTAGAGAAGGTCTCTATGAAAAAAATATATAATTATGTGTGCCAACTTTTATGGTGATCGGTCAAACTTTTATGAAGTTTATCAATCTCATACCTATATAACAAAATATAAGAAGAAAAAATACATTTGTTACGAGGTTCCACTACGATTACTACTACGATTATATAATATTAATATTAATTAAAATAATATTTTGTTTTTTTGTGAATTGAAGTATCTAGAAGAAAGCAAAGTATCTACATACTTTGACAACAAAATATGACGTTGAAGTTCAAAATATAACGTTTTATTATACACTTCAAGAACTACATAATATATTATTTTTGATTTAAATTTTCGTTCACTTTTCAATTTGAATTATAATACCTACCACAAAAACAAAAGCTTAAACCGAAAAAAAAAAAAAAATCCTAAGCCATCAAATGCTTTCAATATCCTCGACTGGCCCGTGGCTAATAGAAATCTCAAGTACTTACTACTATTACAAAAAAACACGTTATTGCAGACAGGCATCAGTCTGTTGCACTCATAAAATATAGATTTATTACATGTTACAGAAGAGTTGAAGTCAATATTTGTTATAAGCGCAATACAATATTTATAATAAATCAAATTTTGCAAAAAATAGTAGATTGTTTGTTTGCCTAGGGAGCAAATACAATTTTTTAAGAGGAGAGTGTTTCGTAGAATCCCGAACGTAGGGAGGGATTCTAAAGTAGAATTCTGATTTAAGCTCGAGTGACGACTCGAGCTTAAAATTATAAAGCAATTATTTTTTTTGCTTTATATTATACCTGAGAAGGAACGTCATTCCTGATGGGCGTCGGCACGCACACGTTTTTTTTCTCATAGAGGGTGATAAAAAGTAGTCTCGAGTTGAATATAATATTGAATACACTGCGCTCTGGATTCAAAGAAACACTCTCGCCTTAAAAATTGTTGTTTGCTCCCTAGGCAAACAATCTACGATTGTTATTCTATCATGAATAAACTGAAAGAGAAACTTTCCACGATATCAGAACCTCACTAGAATTTCCAAATGTAAAAATGAACAAACACTGTGCTACACGGATGTTTGTGTCATGAAGAGAAAATAAATAAATTATGATGTATTATGTATTGAGCAGTGATAGCCTAGTGGAGTGACCGTTGGGCTGCCAAGTCATAGGTCTCGAGTTCAAACCCAAGGCACGCATTTCTGACTCTTCGGATTCATGTGCGTATTGTATAATTATCACTTGCTTCAAAAATGGTGAAGGAAAGCATCGTGAGGAAACCGGCATGCCTGAGAGATATTTCTCGAGGGCATGTGAAACCAAGTCAGATGCCCATGGGCGGCTTTAAAACTCTGAAACCAGGGTAGTCACTAATCACACGAAAACAAGAAGAAGAGAAGATGTATAAATAACGGCTGTAATCGATTCAGTTGTCAATTTTAAACAAACAGCTTTCAATACTTACACGGTGTAAGGGGCATCGATTTGCACATTGATTTTATATAATGAATTCAGCACATAATTCTAGACCCTTCAGTGAAGAAATTTTTCGTCGGTAAAAATCTGCTGTTTCATACAAAAGAGCAATATTTACATCGTCAAAATGTATGGAACAGATTATTTTTGACGAAAATTTTCAACACTTGTTGGTGCAGAATCAGGTACTGAATTCATGGTATAACTTTGCATTCCTTACTTACACCCTGTATTTGTAACAAACGCAGTCAATCAACCCTCGTCAATAGAATCGATATTTTCGGAGGCCGAAAGCTAAATATTGAAATTTACGGACCGGCAAGGTGTTGGCAATGCAAATTGTGTTTACATTGGCAATGTTGTCAAGTCAGTCAACATTCCAGGATAAATTCGGGGCGATGGTTAGATTATGTTTAACATTTGAACAGAATTGCGAAATAAATGGAAAATTTTCAGTTATTTTTGCCTTAGATCGTTAATTGGAAGAAGCTTTGTTTCTCTGTTGATGTTTTGTTGAATGGAATAAATAGGAAAATTTGATACGATATTGATTTTATAAAAGCGTGTTTTATTTATTTTTCCACCTTCCAGTATTATATCACCAGCACAAAATTATATAACACTTTGAACAAAGTATTAAAATTATCCACAAAATCAAAATATCAATGCAAACACACGTTACATAATTACCTATTAATATTGACTCATCAACACACATAGGATCTACATGCCTTAAAGTTAAATATAAAACTAATTCCAATTTTCCATACACAATACACACTCACATTCAAACACACATCATCAAATACAACACACACATACACACATCAACCACACATTAACGGCATACCTTCACTTCTTTTGATTTGTAAAAGTATAACCTTCATTTTTATTTTTACGTTATTTAGTAGCTGTCCTAGAGCTGTAAAAATTTCTGGCTTGCAACATTGTTGCGGGAGGACACTGATCTTTTAAAATACAGGTACTAACCTAGTTTAGAGGTCAGGGTTTCTATGTATTCCGGCGTGATCTCATGGCGTCATGGAGAGTGCGATTGTCGTAACACAGTGCTGGGCACGCCACTATTGCGGCGATAAGTCCCCTCTTTGAGGAGTGGCTAGAGAGGCACCACGGCGTCCTCACCTTCCGCCTGACGCAGATCCTCACCGGACACGGTTGTTTCGGGAGGTTCCTCTTTCGTATCAGGCGGGAGGAAACGCCTGAGTGTCATCACTGCGTGGATCGCCCGGAGGACACGGTTGAGCATACGGTGGAGGTCTGTCCGGCTTGGGCAGAGCATCGCCGTGTCCTCGTGGAGGCGATCGGCGGCGGGGATCTCTCGCGTCCGGCCCTAGTCCAGGCCATGGTACAGAGCGAGAGGGCATGGGAGGCCGTCACCTCCTCCTGCGAAGCAGTAATGCTCGCGAAGGAGGAGGCAGAACACGTGAGGGAGAGGCAAATTTCGCGCCCTCACGCCCCTAGCCGCCGCAGGAGACGCCCTGGGCGTCGGGAATCGCAGGCCGATTCCCGGCCACCGTAGGCGCGGGCTTGCGGACGGTGAGCAATGGGTAGCTCGCCGTCCGATAAGGACCAGGCCCGGGTCGATGGCGCGTTGTGTTCCACGCGCAACTCAAAGAGATGTCAGCAAATGAAGAGGTCCGATAGGACCGATGCCTGCCGGGGTTGCGGGAAAGTTCGAAAGGGATACCGTGGCCTCTGGCAACGTACAGGCAACGGAAGGAACACGGGTGGGTTTTAGTCTGACACGCCCTCCCACTCCACCCAAAGCGGGAGAAGTTATTTTATAATTTCCCATCCAAAAAAAAAAAAAAAAGGGTTTCAATGTATTACTACCTAGCATAAGCCTCTCAATGTATTTACTTCTACTATACCATTGTAATAGTTTTTTTTTAGGCTTTAGTTCAATAAAGGTTTATTTATTTTATTTATTTCAGGGTTTTTTTTTAACGTAAGCCAATAGTGTAGGAATCCTTGTTATTCTTTCGAAAAGAATTATTTTTTGTAATTTATTACAAACAAGGTATTCTTCTTGCATTCTTTCAGAGAACAACAAAACAGCCGATCTCACCTTGAAGACTTAGGTGAAGTGAGCTTGAAGTGAACTGACAATAGTCTGAATACCTAACGTCAGGTTGAATGACAGCTCACTTAAAGCTCATATCACCTTAGTTTTCTCAGTGAAAGTCAAAGTCAAACAATTTATTTCAATTAGGCACATAAAAGGCAATTTTAAACGTCAAAACTTACAAAAAAATGAATTGAATCTAGTCGCCCCTTACAAAAAGTAGTTTTCGTATGGAGAAAAATGGGCAAGAAACTCCACCGTTACTCTTTTAAAATGTTTTACAATTATTTTGTATACATTAATTATATAATTATATGTGAAGACGATGCACCTGGAATAGGATTACTATATCACAATAGGTCAAAATAATTAAAAATGAAGCAATGACAGATAAATTAATAATGTGATGGATACATGGTGCTCACATGTTTTTATTTTTTTAATTTTTAATTTACAAACATAGTAAAATTATATGTACGATATTCCTAAAATTTTAACAAGTAATACTAATAAATTAATGTGTGAGTTCAAGTAATCACAGAATTTTAAATCAATGTTAAAATTAATAAACTATGCAATTAAATTAGCAGTTTTATTTTGTCTAGACTAAATTGTCCTATGGAGCAGGACCAGCATGTTTCCAAGCATTCTTATCTTGGATATAATCCTCTAATTTGTAATATACTTGTTTACAAAGTGTACATTTGATCAGCTGATCCGTGCCACTAGCTATGTGGTTGAGAGTTGTTATGATATTAATACCACGTGTAATCGATGAAGCTCTGAAACGGGAGCGAAAATCCTAGCTAAAAATCTCTTTACGGCACATTTACTTGCCAATTTAAAAAATTCATATTTAAAAAAAAAATACTTCTGAAAATACAGACTTAAAACTTGAAAGAGCAAATGAGCTATTAAAATAATTCACTTTAATTAAATACTGATAACTTGAAAACGACGCCATACAAAATTAAATAATAAATATTATATTATTATCAGTTCGAATAACGGTTGAATTTTTGAGACTTACTGCCCGTAAGGGCTTGGTACATTAACCTTTGTAGATAGGTACCTTCGAAAAAAGGTTCTGTATTTTTTTTTTACAATATTTTGAAAGCAGATGTCAAAAAGTTAAGGACAGTCCCTAAGAACGGTTTCTTGTGGGTACAACGGTTAATGTACCTGCACTTTTTTTTTTTCTTGGCTTGGAAATTGTCATATATCTTCTCCCGCTCTGGGCGGAGCGGGAGGTCGTGTCAGACTCTTACTGACTAAAACCCACCCGTGTTCCTTCAGTTGCCTGTACTTGTCAGGGACCACGGTATCCCTTTCGGACTTTCCCGCGAACGTACCTGCCCTAAAAAGATTTCCGATATTCATAGTTTAAATACGAGGAATAAACACAACCTCGCTGTACACCGCACTCGTCTCCACAGAGTAGGCAACTCGTTCATGGGTCAATGAATACGCTTTTACAACAAACTTCCCATCGACATTCGAAACTTACCCATTAAACGATTTAAAAGCTGTATTAAAACCAAACTTTGCAAAAAAGGGTACTATAAAATTTTAGATTATTTACATGATAAAAAAGCTTAGGATTGAGCTGCTCGCTCTGCTAAGCCTTGTGCTAAAATCATAAAATCAATACCAGTATTATATAAAAATTACATACAAAATGACATTATTACTTTGTAAAGTATTTTTTTTTTTTTTAATTTTTGTGAATGTGAGGACTATGTGGATTTCTTAATTATTATTATTTTTTCTTTCTTATTTAGTTTTAATGATGGTCTGGCAGTTTGAGTAGTTTATGAGGCCTACCCAAATGTCCTTTCTTTGGTATTGTTCGTCGAGTTGAGCTCCTTAAGTTCTGGGTTGAGGTCCACGATTACTGACAAATGCTTGCACTGACAGGACAGGTCCACTCAAATCTGTGTGGTTCTTTTCTCAAAAGACCATTTCAGACACTAATCTACATGGTCCTCATATGGCCTGACCAAGATTATGTCTGGACTTTAAAAGAGACTATGACCTCTGAGTTTGTTTCGGCCTTTCTTCTCAGAGTAGTCAGATAGGAAACGCCGAACTCATCTAGCTAATTTTTAATTATTTTTTTAAGATGACGTGTAAAAGTGATTCCAATATCCTATTTACATAATAAACAATTTCATTTCATTTCATTTCTTACTTTTCCTTCTCGAAAATCCACCTGTTTATCGAATAACTAAACAAATTTCATATTCATCGCATATTAATATGTTATTATTAGTCAATATGTTTCAAAGTCTATTTATCGAGCTATCTATATAAGAAGAAAATAAACAGCATACATATGAAAATATATTGAATCTTGCTGCTTGTTTATACTTTCAAGTAGAATATTTACATAAGGGGACTTACGTTATTTACTTACTGGGTATGTTCTGTTAGCTGTTCTTATTAAAATAGTATTTGTCAATTTTTGTAAACATATGTTTCAACTTACAACTCAATAATATGGTGTTTCGCAAAAAACTATTTTATTTATAATCTTCGCGTTTTTGTAGGAAAACTATGATGCCGATCATTTAGATTTAAAATACTTAAACGACAAAACATGAAAATACTGGCCATGAACATGTCAAATAAATCGTATTCGTGTAGTACTAACACTACTTTTACTTTATTAGTTTTCATTGTATTTGTTGGTATATTAGCGTGTGCTAGCTGACATATGGCAAATAATTTAATTTAATGTTCTGTGTCTCGTAATGTTAATTACTTTGCATACCTACTACTGTATAGAATCAAGTTTTTCTAACTGAACAGACAGCTGTGTTGCTGGGGAGTTGTTGCGCCACTTTATCTTCCCAGCTAAAGCACTAGGAAGTGGTGAAGGACGGCCGTTTTGGGAGAATGTTTTATGTAATTTTGACGTTCGAAAAGTGCTTATTCTCAGCCTAGTTTGAATAAATGACTTTTGATTTGATTTAAAAATACTAGTGATGGACTGACTTTGGGTTTTGGCTAATAAGCCAACTAGTTAACAGCTGACTACAGCTATACTGGCTAAAGTATTGGATATATTTGATTGAATTTTTGTATGCAGACTGGGATCGTCATTAGATATAAGAAGTTTAATTTATAGTCGTATTGTAGTCTCCACATTGTAGATCCTGATTATTTTATTTTCAACTATGATCGAAATGTTGCACACAAACATAATCTAAGATAGGTTTATTAAGGTAGTCACCATACATCTAAAAACATCTTGAAGCACTCAAACACAGACCACAATTTCCACACAAAACAAACCCAATATTCCCAAGTCAACTAAAACACGAAGCCGCAAGAATATCAAAAGAATCTCCAAGGAGAAGAACTATCACAAAAACCATATAAATTATTTGAAATTGTGTTATAAAAATGTATGAGATTTATAACTTTATTGTCATAGGGTATTGGTGACGAGGCTCGGGGGGTATCCGAGCCTTCAAACATGACTGGAATAGAGATCACGAGATTTTCGTATTAAAAATAGACTAGAGAACGATCAGACTGATTATTCTGTCGTGATCGTTTGTAGATGGCCTTATTTGTGGAGCTCGGCTGGTAAAGCCTTTGTTTTGAGCCCCGGCTTTGCGCCAAAATCACGCGTGTAAAGTCTGAAATTTGTTTGAAAGGTGACTGCTGGGTAAGCGTTTTATTGTTAAAGTTAGTAAACATTTTATGTTTGAAATGAAATTTTTGATTGATGTGTTTAGTGTTTTAAATCTTGAGTAAGACCATCGTGAGACTCTGACATACGAACAATTTTTTTTATTGCTGTTTTAAACTGGATAGCAACTAAAGTACCTAACCTTATTTTAAGAGAAAAAGTCAACCATAGAAATATAAAAACAGGAGAAGTGGTATGTGGGCGTGTCTGTGTCTGCGCATCGTGATCACGATGCTCATGTCATAGACCAATGGCCGTCTCCGCGAACTAGTGCGCATACGATCACGGTCGTGACAACATTTAAGCGTTTGCATCGCTTTTACTTGCGACGAGTTAGTGATGTGCTTGTGCAGATCCACTAACGTCGACAACAGTGTCGATTATCGTATGAATTTATATTATTATTAAAGTTTATTCTTCAATTTTTCAACAGTTATAGCCTGGTTGGAAGACCGATATGAAATCTTATTTTATACTCATTTGGATGTTCTCTTAATGTTTTTGTTTTCTCCCTGTTTTTCCTGAAAAAAATATCTTTCTCATTTTGTCAATAACTAGCGTAAATGTTAAATAAATGGCTTTTGCACAGCACAACGATAGCAATCGATGTTTTCGTGTGAGTGAGTTGTACGGTGCATGGTAAATGCACGCTATGTTTGATAGGATAAGGTTTATAATTGATTGTGTAGTACGTTCTGATTTATGAATTGAAACTGTGAGCGCGACATCGTATCTATTGGGTTTACTGATCTGTATGTGTAGTTGTGGTGAAGTGGTGGGGACAAAGTGGAGACATTGGGTTTTGATACATTTTCAACTACGCCTATCTCCTTCTTTCTTATATTTATGAAGTAAACGCATAATTATTGCATCAGATTTTAAACAACTAATACTAATAACATAATAATCCAAGACCACTGTAACTTTAGGCCTTTATCGGTTATTCACAGATGCCAACTTCAATTACTTAAATAATTTAAAGATAAACATAAAACTAATTTATTTTGATTGATTGAAAAAATATTAAAACGTTGCATGCCAAAGGCATGATTAATGAACACGCAGATGTTTGGAGAAAACTTTATGAATTATAAATCTTGTAATATGAATGTCTGTGATATTTTCGATTGGTAAGTTTAAACTCTAGATAAAATTCAACAGTCTAGTTCATATTAGCTCATAAAATCATTTCATAAATAAAAAGGAATAAATATTAAAATATAAAAGCATATCAAGTTGTTCCATAGATCGCTAGAATAGGCTAATGAGTGAACAAGAGTTTTTTTTTTTAGCCCGTTACCCCTCACTAGGAATTTTTCCTGTATCGTGGGTGCGCTTACAAACATTTAAACTCACATACACAAACAGCCAGACCCGGAACAACTACTTGTAGATCATACAAATATTTGTTCCGTGTGGGGATCGAACCCGCGACACGCAGCGCAGCAATCAATCGCTTAACCACTGCGCCAACCATGTCATCAAATAGCTCATTACAAGGCTTTGGGCCCCTAATGAGCCAATAAAATGAGTTTCTAAGATGCAAAATGTTCGACTTTCTATGCGTAGCGGATCGAGCATCATCTACGATGGAGGAACTGGCGTAGAAGATTTAAGCTACGCCGTAGCAGCTACACAGACACTGATTTTAGCTACGTCGTAGTAGCTGCATGACAACTTATTTCAAAGCCTACGTAATCATAAATAGAATGTTTAACCACCTTTAACAACAAACTTCAAACGACAACAATTGGAAACAAAAACTTAACCATAGCAGTAACGAACCTTCTAAAACACTGCGATAAAAAATAAAATGAAAGAAAAAATCCCGGTTTCGCATTTCCAAAACAAACGGAGAATATTTACTTAGGCCTAGTTATAAATATTATGATAACACATGGAAATTATGCGTCGCTTCAGCAAAAACCTTTTACTCGTCGGAGTGTGTCCAATATATTATGTACGTGGACTGTGGCCTTTAGTAGAGACTGCCGTGTTTGGCATTAAGGACATATTTTAGAGGAATTCGTAGGGTTTAAGTATGTTTACGTTGTAACTGATTTGGACGATTGTAGAAACGCTCGAAGGCTTTGCGTTGTTGTTCAAAAGTTGGAACAAAATATATGTTAGGGAATAATTTATGACCCAACAAACAGAATGACAACCCAATAAAAAGTAAGTTGTCAGTGGATTTAGATTATAATTTTTGTAACTTTTGCATGCCAACTAGTAAAACATGGCTGAACCAATTTCCTATATCACCATGTATTGTACCCATATTTGAAAAATACAATAACTTTTATCTATTATCTTTTAGAAAATACATATTTTCTGTAATTATTTTACAGCTTCGTAAATGGTCTGACGACTTTACTGATGAAAAGTAGCTTCCGCCACCAGCTATCAGGCAACTTCAGGGATCGCCAGTGCGTTGGCGTTTGGGCAGACCATGTGGTAATGTTTTCTTAGATCATAATTTTCCAACAAACATAACCGAACCCAGTACGTTGCCTTGCAGAAGAAAGGTATAAGGACCCGATAATGGTTTGTAATAGGACCAATTTTTTTTTTTTTTTTTAAAACGTTGCCCCATACTAGGAATTTCTCCTCTATCGTGGGTGCGTTTACAAACATTTAAACTCACATACACAAACAGCCAGACCCGGAACAACTACTTGCAGGTCGTACAAATATTTGTGTAGCAGTCAATCGCTTAACCACTGCGCCAACCGTGCCGTCAATATCACAGAAAGTTCTTCTATTATTGCAATGTCCCTACATACCTTACGCATTGACTTAGCGGTCCACACTGCAGAAAACCGCTTAACTTGGAGACGCGTCGTATGCACGACGAAGAAGAAGAAGACATACCTAACATTCACCAGTCAACATTCAAACCGGATTCCGAATTCGTGAAACAAGAACACGCCTTTAAACCCGTATCAATGTATATCAATTTATAGCAAGTACTATCAGCAGGCAACGCGCCCAAACTCAATGAAACAGTCATAACTACCGGTAATCATCCAGCTTTTAGCTGCAGACTAAATTCACCGGTCTAGGCAGAACTTTATATAGAGGCGGTAACTTTGTTCCACTTCCTAACTGCAGATGGTCAGTAGCTGTTAAATTTGGCTGCCTGGCGTTATAAAGTGTACGGGTTTAGCTAACTCGTGTGGCTTTTAATTTAGGTTTTTGAGTGAAGAAGAAGTATGAGTTCTTTGTGGAAATGTTTTGAAGAATATTATTGGTAGTATATGTGGCATTAAGGATTCGTAGTATGTAAATGTAATTTCCAATGCTCGGCCTTTCTCCGTCAGCTGTGGTTGACCAAAAGTTAACCAAAGGAGTTGACCATTACGTGTTGTTAAACGTAACGCCGTCCGTTAGTGCACTTAACTATGTCTCGAGGGCAACATACCCAATTTACATAATTTTTTAAACTTCTTAGATATTTTTTTTGTTAGAATTTTTGTGTACCTTATGTTCAAAATGGATTGATTCAGTGTTGTGCCACAGGATTGAAAGAAACTTGTGACTAGCCACTAGTTCACTGCTGGTCGACTCCTGTTTCTCCATTGACTGCTGGCAATCAAAGTTCAAGTCTCAGTTAAACAGTTAACTTCGAGTTGATTAGTTAACTTCGAGTTGATCGGTTAACTTCGAGTTGAACAGTTAACTTCGAGTTGATCGGTTAACTTCGAGTTGATCAGTTAACTTCGAGTTTATCAGTTAACTTCGAGTTGATCAGTTAAATTCAAGTTAATTGATCAACTCAAAGTTAACTAATTTCGCAAAATGTCTAGTGTGAGCTTACAGGCGTTCCTGTTCTCGGTCTACAGCACGGAAAGGTTAACCAGAAAAATCTTAACCGCTTCCCAGGTTGACTGAAGTTCCGTGTTTGACTGATGCGATGAAAGCCTGGAAAGTGGCTTATCCGGACACCTTATTGGTAGCAATATTTTGTAGCCGTGGGGTCCGAGTGCTCATCGAGTATTTCGGGACATCGCCAAGCGGTTGTTTGAATCTTCACGTGAACTGGCCAATTTTTAGGTCAAAGAATCAGGATTGCCATCCAACGTGGCAATGCTGCCAGCCTTTTGGGCACTTTTCCCACTGACAGCGATGAGGACGAATTTTTTGATGCCCAATGAGCTCTTCCTTTACTTTTTATATTATTTTTTTTGCCTCTGTATACTTGTACATAATTTATATATATTAGTGTTAGATGTATATTATACTTCGAGTTCATCAGTTAAGTTCAAGTTGATCGGGTAAATTCAAGTCTCTTAGGGCAATTTCTTTTATCCCTCAGAAAAAAGTAATCGACGATAAAAAAATCGGCCCTTAACAAAGAATATCTTACAACAAACAAAACAAAAACTACTCATTCAAACCAAAAGCTCTCACAGAAAAGGTAAACTAAAATACATCATTCCTGAATTTAGTTTCTCAACAAGTAAGAGTAGCTACCTTGAAGCGGCGTGTTCTATTAATTATTAGTTAGCAGAGCTTGTTGCAAACTTCGCGATATCCCGCAATTAGCGCCCTCTGGAGGGATGTTGGTTTTTATCCTTACTTCACAAGATACGGATTAAAACTGAGTTTTTTTTTTTCTGAAAGTTTTATTGTACCTATTTCTGCTATTGTCGGTAGTTAAGGCATTTGTACCTTAAGAATAATGGAATTGTGTATGTCTACTACTCTTGTGGTGTCCAATTATGTATAATTCTATATAGAAATTCATAGCTATGACACCCACGGGAAGAAATGGGATGATGCTATTCTTTACATCCGGCACCACACGGACTAAGGGACTCACTAGAGAATAGGTAGCAGCGTTCTCTATGCATTTTTAACGCCATGCCCGCCTGACAAGCGTGGCAACTATGGCAACCCAACCCCCCCCCCCCCCCCCCTTTGGGGGAGGCCCAAGTCCAGCAATGGATGTGTTTCGGCTGAAATGATAATGATGATGATTCATAGCTAGACAAAATATTAATCTCTTTTAATAAAATCAATTAATCAATTTAATAAAACAGTTTTTATCAATACTCTTCTGCTAACTAAGGAGGTTTGTAAATGGCTTTTCATCAATTACTTCACTGTTATTTCTGTATTGATAGCTGTAAGCCAAACACAATACAAATAAAATTATGAATTGTCAGATCTAAGAAATTGTTTTCCTAACGCTTCGAGACATTTAAAATGAAACGGCGTTCAACCATCAGTTTTAAATTTTATATGAATCAGAAAAGTGATATATTCACTTTCGAAACGTTCGTATTTTAAAACGACCTTAAACGGGGTTAGCATATTATAAGCTTTTAGGTAGCTAGAAGCAGCAGCAGCAGTGCTAGCAGCATTACTAATAGCAGTGATAGCCTAGTGGTGTAACTGTCGGACTGCCAAGTCATAGGTCTCGAGTTCGAACCCCAGGCCACCTCTGACTTTTCGGATTCATGTGCGTATTGTATAATTAACACTTGCTTCAAAAACGATGAAGGAGTTTTCCTTCATCGTTTTTTTTAATCGTGAGGAAACGTGCCTGAGAGATATTTCTCGACAAAATGTGAAGTCAAGTCAGAAGCTCATGGACGGCATAAAGACTCTGACACCAGGTTAGTCACTAACCACACTATAAAGAAGAAAAGAAGAAGCTTATGTCAATCCAACACATTTTTGACTTTTATATTATCGTTATCACTGATGTCAGTAACTAACTTCCGTTGAAATGAAGACCGTCACAGGATCAAATACCTACTACCTTATACTCGTACATATTTAAGGCACCTCTATGTTGTAAAAGGTAACCAAGGGTCCCTAGGCGCCTTTTATGACTCCCCTAAACTTAGTTATATAAGGACAACCGTGACAACCGTAACTCGGGACTATACAGGTACTTAGATTTGATTTAAGACTACATAATCCAATGACTTCCTGTAGATTACAGGTAACTAATAATATATATTTATTTGCAAGAATATAGGTAGCTAACATAAGTTCTTAAGATCTATGGGTTTCACTATATTCGGCATTTCAATCATGCAAATATTCAGATTTTACATTTTGGTTGTACATATAGCATGCAGTACAAATTTAGTAGTTTGCAATAATATAAAAATACTAAAAATAGTTGAATAATTTAAATTTAGGTTACAATGCAATTAATAAAATTAAAATTAAATACAATTCTATTCATTTAAACGAATAATTTATATTACAAATAGCAATCAATAATAATTATGTCATTTCAATGAAAAATACCAAGAATAATGAAAAAGGTTTCAAAATTATTTAAGTAATGTCAGATGTCATAATAATTTGGTAAAACATGACTTGGATTAGGACAAAGGATAGTTTTTATCCTGTTAGTACGTTCTCGTGGGCTAATTTCCGACCTCAACGAGGGCGAAGCGGCGGGCAAAAGCTAGTATTCTATACCTACTTTAGTTTTAGAACCTTCTTCTGTCATATCGACATGAACTATAAGAATAGCGGATGCTGTATTAGCCAGTCAAAAAGATAGTAGTGCAGTTGCCCAACTACCTTTCTGACCCGGAATCCTCAACCACAGAGGACAGTCAGTTGACTGTCCTCTGTGGTTGAGGATTCCGGGTGAAGCTCGCTCCCTCCTTCGGCCTGATCATCAGTTACCATCAGGTAGGAGATGAAGGCCAAGAGCATATCCGTTGTGTTAAAGAAAAAAAAGATATAAAGGCAGGCAGTAGGTACACTTGTCTGAAGCATTGCAACTCCTAATGCAATTTCTATGCATCCGAGTTTTTGATTATATGAATTAAAAACTTCTACAATTTCAAGTCTGAAATCACAAACCCGTCTTGAGCAAGCCTGGATGCCTGTATGAGAAGAGGCTTTTGCCCTGCAGTGGGAGAATTACAGGCTGGTACATTACCATTACAACTACAAAACAGTCGCAACTCACACAGCCATCCCTTTAAATGTGAGCAATACTAAATTTATATTCAAAATTCTACAGTAAAATTAAATACAAGCGTCTAAAACGGTAACTAACTAACTTCGACTGAGTTCTGTGGCCATTACCGCAGTTTTAAGATAATGATCCAGTGAGTGGTGGCGGAGCGAGGCCAGTGGAGCGGAGCGAGGATTTGTGAAGGTAAGGAAATAGTGGTTGAGAAAATGAGTTGCAGTGAACGCTTTCTGGTTAATTGTAATATAAATTGTGGCGACACGAATTGAGGGGTATTTAGATCTCTTAATAGATTGTCTTTGAATAATTTGACGATCTTGCAGATTATCAAAGGACTTAAGCATTTAAACAACTTAAACTATAAAAATTATGCTGTTTCATTCATAGCTACATGAACATTAAAAAATTATGAAGCAGTTGCTTTTTTATATTTCAGAGTTGTGTCCATACTAAAATTAGTTGATATTCGTGAGTACTTTGACCACCTGAAAGAAAGCTTAAATAATGAAAGTCTTCGTGCATAAGTGAAGTAACAAAAATGATGGCAAAAAACACCCAAAAGATCCATTTAGCGACGAAAAAGAATACAAAAAAAAAACGGTATTACGTATCAAGCGACAAACTATATCGGTAGAGTAAACCCTAGTAGTAAGCCTTTATAGAATAGAGTTGGCCACTCGACCATACAATTTTGTTTACCCAAACTGATGGTAGAGATGTACCCATTAGGATTTTGTTACTTGTGAATACTGGGATTAGAGTTGAGGCTATCTGTCTGATAGTGATGAGGGATAAGAGATTGAGTTTATTCGTTTCGATTGAGGTTATTGAGTTTAGTCGTTTATCTTCTAATTCACTAATTTCGGCATGAAATAAACGAAGGTTTCATGCCAAACGTTGTGTGTATCGATACATAAAGCCCCATTTGCTCGATGCAAATTCCTGTCTGTGACATACAATGAGAGTTTTCTGAAATGACATTCACTAGGTGACAGCACTGAGACGTCAGGTTCGGACACCTGTCAAAAGTGTCAAAGCCCCTATATTTTCTAACTGAATGATCAATGAACGAATGAATGACACGAATGGAAGACCTCTCGTTAAAGTGGCGCCAACTGGTAGCGTAAGTTTTCATGAAAACCCTCATTATAATATGAAGTTGCAAATGACTGGCATCGTCCTCACACACTGACTAATTTTATTCTAGGTGCATCGTCCTCACATATAATTATTTAACTAATGTACTTATACAAAATGTGACCAGTTTTTTTTTTTTTTTTTGTAAATTTTGACTTTCAAAAGTGCCTTATAAGGGCCTATTTGAAATAAATGATTTGACTTTGACTTTTTCTAAACTCTGTTTAAACAGAGCTAATTTTATCGTTGATTGATCGTCGATTTTATTGTTGTTGACCTATATGGTTTACCACAGGGAATTAAATCGCACTATGTAAATCAGGCTTGTGCTACACATGGGTTCGCCCAGCCACAACCACCGTCGTAATTTTATCCTGGAATCAATCACTGTTGGGTATTTCATAGGCCTCCTTTCCTTGCTACCTTCCTGACTGGCCAATATTTCTACCACGAAAAGCTCATGCGCATTCCTTCTATTTAATTAAACCCCAAATAATTTCCATTTTGATTTCATAAAAAATTGTATTAATGAACACCCCAATATAATAAATGTGCCTCTTTTTGTAATCCTCAAATAATTCGCATTTTATTGTCTTAGCACTCGGTTGGTCACAGGTCTAACCTAGAGGATGAATGAAATATTTCCATAGCAAACCTCTGTAAATACGTTTTAACCAAAAAATATCAGCACCTCGAAATCTCCGAATTGTGACGCAAAAATGTCGCCTAATCTTTTTGTCTTGCGTAAGACGTCGCGAGAGTAATTCCCAATACCGGTATTGACAGACGGCAGTAATAACTTTACGAGCTCCTGAGAATCTACGGTTTTACGGTTACGTGAGTAGACTGGTTACGATTGAGGGGTTATCGGTTATTGTGTCGAAATATCGGTTAAATGTATTGAGGATATTAAAATTTGTTTGATGTGTCGATATTTCTCTGTCTCAGTAAGCAGTATTCGGGGTCTAGAAAAAGAAACAAAACAATGACCTATCTTATTTTAATCAAATCTTAAAGATTTTTGCCAACTAATGCAAGTAGGTCGATATCAAATCAATGTTCATTGGATCTCTCGTACAAATATAGGAAAATAGGTATATCAAAGTACTAAATAATAAATAAACCACACCAAAGGATAACCTAAAACCAAACATGATCGTATTAACTCGCTTATATTGAAAACTATATTATGTTTTTAATAGGTTTCATCACAATAGCTTTATAATGAAGGTACCGTTAATATTAAATCGCTTTGTGCCAATAAACTCATTACATTTGCAAAGTTTTTACATAGGTATGCTACTTAATCATAACATTAATCAAAACTTGTTCAATTCATCATTGATTATTTGATAAAACTATGTAATGACCATCTCTATGTTCATCGCCCTTTATATTTGTGCGAACCGCTATTAAAAATAATAAAAAAGGTTTTTTTCATAATGAACAGCATAAAAAGACAATGTTACCTCTAGCGAACTTGACAAGGATGTTAGGTCAAAATGATCTATTTATATTGAAAAATAAAGCCTAATTAACAAAGTTTTAGAAGAAATAATTAACGACTCTTGTAAAGCCTGAACTTTATTTCCACTAATTAATGTTATAACTAAAGCTTTAACTTAACATTTTACTTGTAAATCCCAGTTATTCTCAAGTTTTGATGGAAATTACCTGAAACTTATGCGCGCTAGGTACAAACTGCAAACATGTTACGAGTTACTTCAAGTTGACCATAGAATACGTAATGCTTTGAGGTTATGGTTGCGTTTACAATGTGTGTTTCTAAGTGTTGTTTACGCTAAGTGCCGCTGAAGATGCGTCGTTAATTGGAACCACGTATTCTTTGATGTCAAGTTAATATTTTTACCCGACTGCCCCAGAAGGAGGGTAATGTTTTTCGAGAGTATTCATGTATTTCTTTGGCACGCTCTGTAGCCTTAACGGTTTGATGGATTTTAACATAATTATGTATGAGGTGTCCTTAGATTCGTCTTTTGTGGCAGTGACAGGCTACATCATACTTATATATAATTATATACCATCTGAAAATACAAGAAAGCGGAAAAGTTTTTTTTTAAATAAATTTCCACAATATCGGTATCAAATAAAAGCTAGTAATGAGTCAATTCAAATACAAAAATAAACTGAAAAGCTTACTATAAAGCAAATAAAAACCCAACTATTGTTTTTAATAATTTGCTTTATTTAACGCTTAGCATCACGCCTGTAATTCCCAAAGAGCTCTTCGGCGGAGAAGAAGAGTCTTCTCCCTAATGGAGATTTGTAAAATACCACCCGTATACAAAATTCAGCAATGTCATTGGACTGCATTGTACAATTGGCTTTTTTTTCGTTTGACGTCTTCAAGGTCCTTTTTTCGTTGTACGTTTATCTGCAAGAGCAGTGGAGGCCCAGTGGTAACGGACCCGACTTAAGAGGTCATGGTTTCAAACCAAGGCAGGCGTAATTAATTGTAAATAATTTCGTCACAACTGCTCTCAAAACAGTGAAGGATAACATCGAGAGGAAACCGGCATATCCTAGAAACAAAAATTCTAAGACATGTGACATCTACCAACCCGCACTGCCCGCGTGGTGGATTACAGCCCACTCTCTCTAACACAGGGAGGCCTGTATTCCAACAGTGGAAACATTATAAGCTGATTACGCTGTACGTCTGTAACTCTTACACATTTTCTATTTACACTGTTATTAAAACTACAAAATGTAAACCAAACAGTGTTGACACATTTCCCGACAAACAATCCATTTTAATCGAATGTTTATTCAAACTTTAACAATTCAAATTCAAACATTGACAACCTGTAAAACAATACACCATAGACAGTAATCAATGAAATTGAACTTTTTCAGCTTAACCCGTTGAACCGGAAATAATCTATTTCAAACAAACGGATCGCCGGACCAGGGTTAATTGAAAACTGATGAATTTCATCAGCTTTTGTTCAAACCGGGAGGTATACCTTTTCTGTAAAATCCATTTTAATCTGTCGCATATAGAAAGACAATTATTGTTGGTGTGAAAAGGTTGTATTTATTATGAAGAACTGGGTGGACATCACTGGTTTGGAGAGAAACCCAAAAATACATCGCTGGGGTTATGAAATGTATTTATAAGAGAATGGGTTAATTAAAAAGCATTCGTTTTAAAATGACCGTTTTAATTAAAACCGTACAGTTGAAATTCTATAGTCACAAAATATCAATTAACGTTTCATACCATACTGTTGATTTGTTGTGTAGCGCTAGAGCTACGGCGTAGCTTGCGTAGGGATGACATTTTTGGGTCGGCTACGGCGTAGCAACGATGCAGCCATTTGCTTTTTAAGCTTAGATATTTATAAAAGCTTGTTTTGTAGCGTTTTATGGCGTTGCAGTCTTAAAACAATGTTTCTTTTCCCGTAAAAGTTTATAGGGAAACATTTAACTGATCCTCTAAAAACTTACTGACCTCCTAAAGATGCAGGCTTTTAAAAATTAATGAACCTCTAAAAACTAGGGCACCCTGACCAAATGAGTTACGTTAGGATAGAACTGTGATGTATCGCTGTCCTGCGGAAGCCGCAGCGAGCGATGGCCGTCAGAGTCATCAGGGGGTATCGCACGATCTCCTACGAGGCGGCTTGTGTACTGGCCGGATCCCCGCCCTGGGACCTCGAGGCGAAGGTATTCGCGTCCCTGTATCGGTGGCGCGAGGACTCGAGGGCGCGAGGCGAGAAGCTGACGCAGCGACATTTGGAGCTGCGTCGGTCACAGCTTCACGCAGCCCTGGTGGCGGAATGGCGGGACAGGCTGTCACGCCCTACCGCCGGCCCCGTCACCATCGGAGCGGTCCGGCCGGTGCTCGAGCGCTGGCTCGGGAGGAGGCACGGCTCCCTGTCGTTTCGGGTGACGCAGGTGCTCTCGGGGCATGGTTGCTTCGGGAAGTAAGTACCTGTGTCGCATAAACAGGGAGCCGGACGCTCGGTGTCACCACTGCGTCGACTGTCGGGAGGACACGTCTCGGCACACGCTGGCAGAGTGTGCTGCTTGGGAGGAGCCGCGCCGTGCCCTCATCTCAGGTGTCGGCAGTGACCTGTCGCTGCCGGCCGTTGTCAACTCAATGGTCGGCAGCGAGGAGTCCTGGGACGCGGTGGTATCCTTCTGCGAAACAGTCATTTCGCAGAAGGAGACTGCGGAAAGGGAGCGGGAGATTGCTTCCGCTAACCCGATCCGCAGCAGACGCACCGGGCGTCGGCGGAGGGCGGATAACGCCCTCTTCCAGCCCCCCTAAATGGGTCCAGGGGCGACGGATCTGGGGAAATCCGTCGCCCCCTACTCCTTAGGACCCGAGATGGCGGCGCGTAGTGTTCCACGCGCGCCTCTCAATGACGTAAGGGGGGAGTTTAACACCTCACTCCCCCCTAACTCGAGGTGGCCCGCGGAGGCGGGCCGGCACTAGCCGGGGATCGCGGATGTCGCATTAGATCCCGTGATCCCCGGTGCAAGTGTGAGACGGAACACCGGGGACCAGACCCCTCCGCCCTCCCCAGGGTGGAGGACATCCATGAGGATTTCCCCCAGTAATCAAAAAAAAAAAAAAAGGATAGAACTGTGATGAACCGGCGAGCGCTACATCCAAGTTGTTCGCAGTTACTTGGCTATTTACGAGTAGTATATTTAGGACTTCAAAATAGGAATTAATTGAGGTTCCCAAAAAGAAGCACAACCATTATATTAGAGTGTTCAATAATATTTTTAGAAGCGCAAAATGGGAATTATTAGAGGTTCGATTATATATATGCTACGTTTATATAGGTTGACATTGCTGATACAGCTTTTCATTTACCTTAACAATCCTTAATCGACTGCATACTCTATAGTATAAAATAAATATATCTCTAAGTTATGCCGACCATGATCCTCATATTCAATTCCATGAAATAAGGCAACAAACGAAAGACAAGCAAAACGCAATATTAGTATAAATACGCAACAAGGATAGTATTCGTGTTATTTTTATCGCGTACTGTGGAACAATCCCTTTCATCTCATATTGCGTTGTCCACGGCTCACCGTGATCTAGGATGAGAGCCTATTTTGGAAACATACGGAAATTTGTACGTGCGAACATAGAATATATTTGGTCCTAGTAGGGATATAAAGGTATCCTTAGTTGGTATGGTTTAAGAAGACCTGCATGAGATGCGCACAGACTAAAACCGGCCAAGTGCGAGTCGGACTCGCACATGAAGGGTTCCGGATTAAGATCGAGTAAAAAACGCCCAAAAAAAACAAGTTTCTTTTATGCGGCAATAGAAAGAAAAAAAAATAGGTTTGTTTGTCACAGTAGAAACACGTGCATACAAAAAGACAAGAGTAATCAAGAAACTAAAATAGATCTAAGTATATATGAAATTACGAGCATAAAACAGAAATACACAATCTTTAAATTTTTTAACTGTCTACCTATTACGCTAATGAAGATGGTGGATTGGGAAAAAGGTATCGAATTATAAACGGACGTTAAATAACAGTCAGTTAATAGTTTAATCTCAACTACAACTGATATAACAGAGGCATTTTTTGTTTGTTTGTTTTGTCTATTGTTTCCCAAATGAATATTACAAGTAATCAGTATTTGCTATACTGCAAAACAATTTGTCAGCAATCTAGTTTATCGCTTGAAAAGTAGTGTTTACAAGAATCGTAGCAGGAGTATCGATAATACTCAGATATCGGATCCCTTATTAAACGTACTAAGACGAAGGTATGTATTTTTTTAGGGTTCCGTACTCCGCTGTCCGTCAGACTGTCTGTCAGCGCGCTGTATCTCAGGAATCATAATAAGTAGACAGTTAAAAACAGTTCATAGTTTGTGTATTTCTGTTGCCGCTATAACAATAAATATGTTTTTTTTAAATAAGTAATAAGTAATCCCCATACAAGAAACGTGTTTTTTCGGCGTTTTATGCTCGATCTTAATACCGTACGGAACCCTTCGTGTGCGCGTCGGACTCGCATTTGGCCGGTTTATTAGTATTTAAAGCCCTGTAAACCTTACTTCATTAATGCAACAATCTTTTAACAGTTTCCAAATCGAGTTCGTCGAAACACCTTTACGTATCTACCTCCACATAGAACATAAAGCAAAATGCTCTGTTAGGTACCTAATAGAAATTCCATACGCATGTCAGCTATGTGCGAGGGTCCTAATATCGTCTTTCAGAAGGATACACTTTTATTTCGCTTCCCTTCAGTATAATATGACCTTTCTCACGATATGATGTAAACTTTTATTGTAATCTATAGTATTGTGGGTGTGTCTGTTTTAGTAATTGTGTGGGTTTGTTTGTTGTTTCAGTTACGTACTGTTTCTTCCTGGAAAAATAACGGTAGTGGAAAGGATTGCGTACAAAAGAAATTGCTGCTGTATCGATGAAGTATCGCGGCGGTAACGTGGTGGTACCGCAGCGGTATCGCAGTAGTAAGCAGAAGCATACATACCTACCGTATTATTGATACGTGTCAACCTATCTACAACACAATTATCCATTGTCTGTCTAGCTACCACAGGCAATTTTCTCTTTAACTATTTAATAGATTTCAGAAAAAATATTTTACGCACCTATCCTACTACAGAAATATATTTTATATTTGTTTGTGTTATTATGGTATCGTCACTACCACTAAAATTTAATTAATAGTTCATTACTGCCGCGGCCTGCAAAAGGGGTATTGATGGACGAACGTGAAAATGTGAGCCAAGGCGAAGTCGAGGCACACATACGTGAGTCAATCAATGCCTGGTTGCGGCCAAAGCTTGAATAGTACTTTTCTGAAATAATACGCGTGAATTCAAACTAAGTAAATTATTTATAAATACCAGAACAGTTGTGCCAACGACGAAAAACAATAATTTTTCACGCAAACAAATTTTTGAAACAAATGAACATATTGGTTCATTTGTTTCTTTTTACTTTAAACAGCTCTATTTGCAAGCCGAATCGAAATTTAAATAAAATCTTTAATAAGTTACCTCCTTGGTTGCCATGTGTAGAAGTAAAAACTTCGTTTCATTTTTTAATTACACGACAGAAATGGTTTTTCATACTAGCATTGCCGGCCGCGTGCTCGCATGTATTTGACAATTTCCGATTTATCTTGAAGAAGGTTGTCGAAATAATATATACTTGAATTTTCAAGCATCTTTGATAAAAAATACTTTTTGTGACCGTTCATTAAATTTTCCAGATATTTAGATTTACTAGCATTATTAGCAGAAATCTCATACCCTCGTCTATATAAATCTACAATCTGTCTACTCATATAACCGTTAAAGGCTATAGGCGTGTCCTTTGTCTAGTCCGTCATTTTAATCCTAGTGCTATCTCGCTTGAGTTTATTAAGGTCTCCTTTGACGTCACAAATTGCAATCAAACGCTTGACCAGTTTTCATTGCAGGTGCGGTTCTTATCAAGCACGACTATCTAGGAACCACTAAGATAGGATTATCACAGGTTTATATTATCGGCTAAGACAGTTCCACACGAGAGTTTTGTTCCATGGAATATAAAAAAATCCATAGATTTGATACAACTTTATCAATGGTTGGTGTTACATTGTGAGTATAAGCGTCATTACATTACATGTCATAACATCACGCCTTGTTTCCCCGGAGGGTTGGGCACAGGTGTACCTATATAGTACACAGTATAAAGTCCCATGTGGGGTAAGCGTCATTATTGTTTTCATAAAGCAATTCCTCAGTTTACAGACAGAGAAATCTGAAATCAATCATCCATTATCCACAGTGATTAACTTTATAAAAAACAAGAGGGTTGCTTACAAATTGTGTGCCATCAGTTGAGTGAGGTTTGACATGAACTTTATAGAAAAAAACAATTATAGTGAAGCCAAGTGATAGTCTACCCCTAATATTACACTACAGTATACTGGACTTATGACACAACCGAAAATCTACTATGCCAAAATATGGCATT
Organism: Xanthia icteritia; assembly: GCA_949128155.2. Taxonomy (NCBI): domain Eukaryota; kingdom Metazoa; phylum Arthropoda; class Insecta; order Lepidoptera; family Noctuidae; genus Xanthia; species Xanthia icteritia. Next base: position 2,697,086 of record OX421942.2, on the reverse strand, counting down.
CCGTCAATATTTATCTCTACCACAAGCACATACTACTATGGCATTCGACAAGCAGTTTAACATGCACCAACTTCTTTATGACTCATACTCACTCACACACCCACACACTTACACACCAAATCACTCCACACGAACACTGTTTCCTTTAAGTAATATAGAAATTATTGTCTGGTTTTAGTTTTCGTGAAACCATAATTATGTACTTGAGCTGGTGGCCTGAAATTCGGCTTAGGCACCAGTCCCACAATATTTTTCTTTAAGCCCATAACTGGACAATATTATATTTTGTTATAATTTTGTTAGGATATTGTGTTAACAAAATAAATAAATATTATTAATACTCAATGCCTGAATTAATATTATATTCTTTCGCTGAGAAAGTTTTTAGTACCCTATCTAGCAGGTCAACCGTCAACTTATCTTCGAGTACAACACTATCGATAGCATCCATTAGAGACTGGCTCTTAGAACAGCACAAGAATGATAACATCCACAAAACATCACGCCTGTATTCCCCGAAGGGTTGGGCAGAGGTGTACCTATTAGTACACTCACATTTCACCAATTATGTTTAAGTCCCATGTAATAGGGGGCAAGCCTGTTGCCAACAACCGGCCACATATCCAGACTCTGGGCTACTAGTGACAAATTTCACATGGAAGAACCCAAATAACACTTGTCACTACTCGGGAATCGAACCCAAGACCTCACACTCAGCAGTGGCACTTGCGACCACCAGACCAATGAGGCTGTCATATTCTATTATGTGATAAGTCTTACTTACACGTGTCTTGAAATGAGCAAAGTTTCTAAATAGCATTATCCTAAAATAGTATGCGTGAAACAGGAACAGGATGGAGAAACAACTAAAATAGATTGGTTTGTTCTGTTATGATAAGATGAAATACTTTAAGGGGCTCGTGGCTAAATAATAACAGCCGCACGGGTCTTTGCCGCGGTCGGTTCGTGGATGGGTGGCCATCCATTACATATCGAGACCCCTCCGTGCCTCGGAAAGCACGTTAATCCGTAAGTCCCGGCTGTCATTCGTAGATCTTTGACAGTCATTACGGGTAGTCAGAAGCCCAAAAAGTCTGAAGTTAAAGACGAAAAAGTTTGAAGACGAAATACTTTATTGTTGTATCCCATTGAGCTACAAAACGGCAACTGTTCATGAAATAGGAGTTCCATTATTTTTGTATTCAGAACAATAATTAATGCGGCAGCTACCAAAAATGCCCCATACACAAAAAAAAAAAAACAAGTCAGTCTGCCTTGAGCATAGGTAATAAATAGGTAATACGGGCTGGTTTCCGCAACTCCACGTCAAAGCGCGTATTTTGCGTACGGGTGGGAAAAATCGGTTATTCAATCCACCCCAGGTCCTCAAAGAAGGCCAGCAACGCCTTAGTGTTACTGGCAATCTCGCGTAGGGTACCTGGGTTACCGAAGTACTTTGCCCTGTAAGTGGCAACCACCGGGCAGTTTAACAGCACATGAGGAGCTGTCTCGTCGTCCTCCATGCAGGCCCTATAGAGCGGACTGTCTGTGACTCGTGTGACAAAGGACTGTTTATTAAATGACCCGTGGCCAGTTATAGCTGCTGTAACGTACGCAGCTGTTGTTTAGTTAATCGGAAAACCTGTTTCGTGAGGCGGCCATCGATTGAAGGAAGTGCCTCCTTAGCTTGCCTGCACTCACCTTGCTGATCCCTAGTTTGTTTCCTTACCAAAGTGCGTAGGTAACCGAAGGGGAGTGTCACGATGGGTTCGGGCCCCACTGGTGCCATGCTCGACCCCCTTCTGACAAGTTCGTCGACTGCATTGTTCCCCAGCGAACCGCTGTATCCTTTGATCCATTGAATGGTTATATTATTGAGGCCACTCACCTGGTTAAGGCGCTGGTGGCACTGGTTTATCAGCCCAGAGTCCACAGTGTGACTGTTCAGCGCTCTCAGAACAGCCATGCTGTCTGAGAGTATACGTATCGAGTGGTCCTTAACTTCCCTAGCCAGAATAGCTGAAGAAGCAGAAGAAATACACATTCATTCGGCCTGGAACACTGTGTTATGGACTCCCAATGGTGTAGCGATGTGGATGTTGAAGTCCTCCGAGAAGACTCCAGCACCTGTACCACTACCTGCTTTGGATCCATCCGTTGACGAGTCCCCCCGCCCCTGTAATATTGCTTATTGTTGCAAGGTGAGATGTTAAGCGACTACTGTAAGGTTCGCTCGTTTTTTTTTTAAAATAAAAGACGATATTTTTGTTAAAGCTTAATATTTCGCAAACGAATCTTTGAATCGAAAAATAGTTGTCACACACCTACACGACACCCCACAACATGGGACAGACGAGAAAAAAAAACATCCCCACCTTACGTGTAGGGAGCCAGGTACCTTAAAAAAAACCTTACCTTAAACAAATCACAGCTTTCTACTAAGATTCTCTGGGCTAAACCGCGGATAGACAGACTGACAGGCATACGGACATGGCGAAACTATATCGGTTTCTTGTTTACAACAGAACCCTAAAAACTAGAAAAATTATGAGTAAAATTTGTAGGCCAGCTAGAAAATGTAATAGGTTTCAATAAATAGTGAGCAATTTATTGCAATTTGAGGAGCTATTCTGCTCATCAGAACATCCTCATCAGATCTTCACCAATGTTTTTTTAAACCAATTTACCTTTCAAATAAAAAAGAACCATCAGCCATCTGTTTTGCGAGCAATGTATCCTGCCCATTGCCATTTAAGTTTGGCAATTCTTCGGGTTATGTCGGTTACCTTGGTTCTCCAGCGGATCTCTTCATTTCTGATTCGATCACGTAGATAAACTCCAAGCATAGCCCTCTCCATTGCGCTTTGGGTGAATTTTAGCCTTCTAATAAGGCCCATTGTGATCGACCACGTTTTAGTGCCATAGGTCATCACAGGCAACACGCACTGGTCAAAGACTTTCGTCTTAAGACACTGCGGTACGCGAGACTCATTACTTATTGAAAACAAAACCTAACAAGTCGATAGACACCTCATAATTAAAATCCATCCGGCCGTTAGGATGCTCCGAGGGTATTAAGAATCCCATATGCAAAGATACATAGATACGCGTGTAAAATATAACCCTGCTGTCGCGCACTCGCGTAAAAACAACTAAAAAAATATATAAATAAAAATAAAATACGCTAGGCTTTTCTTTGATCCTGGATCTAGGTCTTACCTTTGTAGCCCTGGCCTCACCTCCATACATTCTGCATCCGATAGAAGATTATTGGCTTTGGGTACACTGTAGGAAAATGGCGTCACTAAGTCGAAGCATACATACATAATATTCAGAGATTTGCATACAATTACGAATATGTTACCTTTACCCGGTGTAAATCTGTTCAGGCTATGAATATGGAAGGAGTTAAATAATGCTTTAGAAATAGGATGCAAGTCTTGTCCTATCGTAAACAGCTGATGAATTAAAACGCTTATCGCTAAATAAAAATATATAAATCATAAGAACTTTTTTTTTTTTTTTGGGTGGGATATTATCAAATAACTTCTCCCGCTCTGGGCGGAGCGGGAGGGCGTGTCAGACTCTTACTGACTAAAACCTACCCGTGTTCCTTCCGTTGCCTGTACGTTGCCAGTGGCCACGGTATCCCTTTCGGACTTTCCCGCATCCGCGGCAGGCATCGGTCCTATCGGACCCCTTCACTTGCTGACATCTCTTTGAGGCGCGCGTGGAACACGACGCGCCATCGACCCGGGCCTGGTCCTTAACGGACGGCGAGCTATCCATTGCTCACTGTCCGCAAGCCCGCGCCTACTGTGGCCGGGAATCGGCCTGCGATTCCCGACGCCCAGGGCGTCTCCTGCGGCGGCTAGAGACGTGAGGGTGCGAAATTTGCCTCTCCCTCACGCGTTCTGCCTCCTCCTGCTTCGCAAAAGGAGGTGACGGCTTCCCATGGCCTCTCGCTCCGTACCATGGCCTGGACCAGGACCGGACGCGTGAGATTCCCGCCAAAAAACACAAGACCTGCTGACCAATTCGGTAAAAATCCCACCGTGAAAACCATTGAGGTACTATGTAAGTACATTCTAGTACTCAATGGTGAAAACTTAGGTTAAGTGAGCTTGAAGTGAAAAGTTATTTCACTTTTTAAGACATAGGTACCTTCTTCTCCATAGAAATCTACTTTCAGCTTCAATTTTGTGACTAACTGTCTGACACTGTGTAAGATAACATCGTTAGTATCTGGGCGTCTGTGCTCTGCTCGGGTGAAAATAGCGAAACCGAATTTTCCCAGTTATGAGGTCTAGCTAGATCGATTTTTCACTTCCGGTAGAACTCCACCAAAACGGAGATGAGACGAGAGGAGAGGAGAGGAGATGCGATTTAAAGAACCAATAGAATTTCGTTATTCACACATCTTGTCTCTACTCTCCACTCCACACTTCAGTGGAGACCACTGAGCGGAGACGTATCATATTTGAAAGGCGCGATCGAAGCGGAGATGTGAGTTGTACCTCGCCGAGATTGAGCCGCGGTACTAAGCGGGGTTGTGAGCTGTGCCTCGCAAGCTGGCGACGGCGTGCAGCGGACACGTGAAGAGTTATGAGCGGCGTGCAGCGAGCCGTCAACATCCAACGCTCGCCACAATCAGCTTAATTGTGTTCTACCCAGCACACATCTCCGCTCCAGTCTAACCAGTACGCATCTCTGCACAGTTTCGGTTGATACACCCTAGCTGAAAAACATCTCTTCTCGTCTCCGCTTCGGACATCTCCGCACATCTCCGCTTTGGTGGAATCCGGGCCAACTTTCATCGAAATCATTAGAACCGTTTTCGAGAACATAATTACAAATATAGCTATACAAATATTGCTCATTTAATAGGATAATATTTCTTTAAGACGAGCATTTTGTTTAATTATTTCTGTAAGGATAGTAACAAAAAATTAACCTAACAACATAGGTAACTTAAAATAACATCACGCCTGTATTCCCGAGAGTTGGGCAGAGGTATATTACGCCCACATTTCGGCAGATAAGTTTGACCCCCATGTATAATGATACACTATTAAATGAGCAATATTTGTAAATATATTTATATTTGTAATCACGTTCTCGAAAACGGCTCTAACGATTTCGATGAAAGTTGCAATATAGCAGTTTACGACATGGCAGCATGGAATAAGTAAGTACTTACTTTCATGGCAGCATGGAATTAGTAAGAACTTTCCTATTCTATTAAATGAGCGTTCTCCATTTTTACCAGAGCAGAGCTCGGTTGTCCACGTACTAATAGTAATAAAAGGTAGCATCGTATTACTAAACTAGCTTCTGCCCGCGGCTTCACCCGCGTGGACCCTGATTAAAATCAGCTATCTGCCAGTGCAAGTACCGTCAAAATCAGTCCAGCCGTTTCAGAGATTAGCCGGAACAAACAGACTAAAATTTAAACAAATTGTTTTTATTTTAAAAGTATCTCTCATATACATTTAGTAAAAAACAATTATTTTGACTTTGACACAAACAGACACTTCAATTTTATTTATTTGTATGTATATATTGTAATTGTATACAGATAAATCTATGTGTAAACAAAGAAGGACAAGTTTTATTTTGATATCGATAGTGATTGGATAGAAAACACTCAAGTTAGTAATAAAACTTTGTTGACCAGTTGACATTTTAAAATTAAATCTTAACTAATTGAAAACGATAAAATTTTCTCAAAACTTGAATCACTCCTAAACTTCAGAAGTCTCTAGTGACTAGTGTACCTACTTCAAAGTTTGTTTCAGTTTTAGCCACGTTAAATGCTTGATATTTTAACTAGTTTAGGATTAGTTTTAATATAAAATCAACACCCTTGGGGCTGTGGGATGAAATCATAATTTTTTTTTAGAAGCCTTGCGCCGGGTGGGTTTTCCCATCGGCAAAAATTATGAACTTAACCGCTTTAGGGAACGAACTTAACCACTTTATGGTATGAACTTAACCACTTTTTAAAATTTTCAAAAATACTTCCTTCGTTGTATGAAGAACTCTTATTTTAATTCATATGTACATCTAACGGTTTACACCGTGCGTTGTCTGCCAGCGTTTTTTTTAATTACATTTGTTGACTTTTAAACTTTTAAGTATTTTTTTTTTTAAACGGCATATAATTATAATAATTCTATATTACGGTTCAGGTGCCAAAGTAAAACCGGAAACCTTAATATGGTAGAGAAATTAATTGTTGAGCCAATCGACTAGTTCGGTAGTGCGCACCGAGTTCAATAATACTTTAAAAAAGAAAACTAAAACCATTTGCCCAATTTTTTTGTTCAGTGACTGGGCAACTAAGGGTATTAGGAAAAGCAGGGAAAAATTGTTTGAGCTGTATGGCCTTAAGCCTTATATTAACTCTGAATCTTTTAATAAATACGTTGCTACTTACTCTAAAACTTTTAAAAATACTTGCAAGGTAGCTAAAGCCTTGTACATTAGCAACAAGATCAAATCAGCCGATAATAAAATAAAGACGGTTTGGAAAATTATCAATGACGAAACAAACAGGAATAAAAGACATAATAATGATTTCACACTAGAAACTTCACGTGGTCTCATAAGCACTAACAAAGAAGTTGCTCAAGAATTTGTAAATTTCTTTACCAATATCCCAGTTAAAACTACTGAATCCTTAAATTCCTCGCCCTCGCGTTCTATTGATTTATTAAGAGCAAATGTTTCATCCTGCCCGATTGAATTTAAATTCAAGCATATAAACCCCTTAATAGTACTAAAAGCTTTCAAACAAATCAAGATAAAATTAACCGAAGATCTATGGGGAATGTCAATTAAAGTTTGTACCTCCATTATTGAGACTATAGCGCCGTACTTAGCCTTAATATTTAATTTGTGTGTGGATCAAGGAATCTTCCCTGATCTAATGAAATATAGTAAGGTAATACCACTTTTCAAATCCGGGGACAGTAAAGACACCAATAATTATAGACCTGTATCCGTGTTGCCAGTTTTAAGCAAGGTGTTTGAAAAGGTAATGCTTAACCAACTGCTCAATCATTTTAACACCAATAAAATCTTACATGATCAACAGTATGGTTTCACCAAGGGACGTTGTACGACTGACGCCGGTGTCACGTTATTAAAACACATATTTACGGCGTGGGAAGAGGCCCAAGACGCCATAGGAATTTTTTGTGACCTCTCCAAGGCATTTGACTGCGTCGACCACGAAACCTTAATCTTGAAACTTGAGCATTACGGACTTGGGAAACTTGCGCTCAGTTTAGTAAAATCGTATTTAAATGATAGACAACAGCAAGTTCAAATAAATGGTGTCAATTCACTCGGTTTAAAAGTAGAAATGGGTGTACCACAAGGATCAATATTGGGTCCTTTCCTCTTTTTAGTATATATTAATGATCTCCCCCATTTGTTAAAAACTCAACCACAAATGGTGTTATTTGCTGATGATACTTCCTTAATTTTTAAAATTAATAGACGTGCATCAAATCTTGACGACGTAAATAACGCCCTACAGCAGGTCCACAATTGGTTCACTGCTAATAATTTAGTATTAAATGGGAAAAAAACTAAGTGCATAAGATTTTCTTTACCAAATGTCAAAAGTAGTCATTGTGAGATAGTATTGAATCAAGAGAAACTAGAATTCGTCGATAAAACTGTTTTCCTGGGGATCACGCTCGACTCAAGGCTTCAATGGGGTCCTCATTTAACATCCCTTTCAGGACGGCTAAGTTCAGCAGCATTTGCTGTAAGAAAAATCCGTCAATTTACTGATGTAGATACCGCGAGACTAGTCTATTTTAGTTACTTTCATAGTATTATGTCGTACGGTATTCTACTATGGGGACGGGCTGCAGACATCGAGTCTATTTTTATTCTGCAGAAAAGAGCCATTAGAGCCATCTATGGCCTCCGCAGGCGCGACTCTCTAAGGGAACAGTTTAAAGATATTAACATCATGACGGTACCTTGTCAATATATTTATGAAAACATCATGTACGTAAGGAAAAATCTACATCTTTTTAGTAAAAGAGGTGCAAAACACAATTATATCACTAGGAATAGGGACCAATTAGTTCAACCGGGTTTCAGGTTGGCTAAAGTGGACTCATCTTTCTTGGGGTACTGTTTAAAATGTTACAATAAAATACCTCCCCACATACTTCAACTGAATGAAACGAAATTTAAATCTTGTATTAAACGCACACTATGCAGCCAAGCATATTATAAGTTGGGGGATTACATCGCTGATAAAAATGCTTGGCTCAACGCTGGTCCTGCTCCACAAGCATAAACTAATTGATTAGCATTTGAAAATACCGTTGGAGCTGCTGAAGATTTTAAAACCTTTTTTGCATTGTATAAATTCAATGTCTTAGCATTGTATAATTGCATGGCACACGTGTGGGCACTATGTACCGACTATAAAGCTACCATTTAGGTACTGAGTATGTCTTTCATTGACTTGAATGTGCCCTGGCGGCTGAGAGTATGTCATGCTCACTCTAATGTCTCGCTGGCGGTGGCGCATGTGTTGGATCATTTAGCTCCCTTCAAAATGGTTGAGCTGAATGGTGCTAATCCATGCGTCATGTTCGTGAACGGGCGCCGTCAGTAGGGACTGGTCATCTCTTAGCTGCCACGGCGATTTTAATTTAATTTATATTTTTATTTCTAACGGACGCTTTTAATGTTTTGCATCGTTCTCACATGTATAACTTCAACTTGAATGATGTAACCAATATTATGTAACCATCTTATTTTATTTAAAAGAGTGTCCGTGGAGTTTCTTGCCCGTTCTTCTCCATAGGTACCTACTACGCTTTGGAATGGGCGACGAGCTTCATATTTCTGACTGACCGACCCCTTGACTATTCAAAAGTGCCTGTAATTGGTTTATTTGAAATAAATGCTTTGAGTTTGAGTTTGAGTTTGAGTTTGACTACCAACTTAAACCGTTTAATCAAATCACAACTGTCATTCTTTGACACTTGTATGAAAAGGCCATAACACAGCAAATTGGCGGAGTGTGTTGATTTGATAAACAATTAATTTCCCTGACTGTATCTAACATAAAAACCCAGGATTTTGTAATTTCTATATTTAAAAGAGTGTCCTTGGAGTTTCTTGCCCGTTCTTCTCCATAGAGATCTATGTTTTGGAATGGGCAACTAGCTTCAACTTTTTGACTAACTGACCGACTCTTTGACAATTCAAAAGTGCCTGTAAATGGTTTAATTGAAATAAATGCTTTGAGTTTGAGTTTGAAATCGCAAAATTCTGAAAAATGTTTAAAGTGACGTAAACCGCGCGTCCGCGGGGCTTTAAAAACTTTCTTTTCACCCAAAAGGAAAACAATTCTCATCCCAAAATCATTTTTCAAAAACCTAAGCTTATAAACAATGAGACAGTAGGTACCAGAATTGATTCGTACCATCACCCAGCCCGGTACCACGAGACTAATGCCGCCATTACCGAGACAAATCAGCGACGATTCGACGGCGACGAATCGTGTGTTTCGACCTGGCGAGCGAATTAGTGGTAATGGGGATAGTTCTTCAATGACTGATCTGAAAGCTATTTGGATGTTGGTTTCGTAAACTTAGGGATTAGTTTCTTGAAAAATACTCCTGTAGGTACCTATATAAACATTCATACTCACGCTTTTTTCCCAGAAGAAAAAAGAGTGAGAAGGTAGAAACTACATAACGCCACCTGCTTCGATCCTAACACAATTCTTTGGCTTCATTTTCGTTCGTCTAAGTATATCGAGTCGCAAATCACCGATGGTATATCCCGCAAAGCTAATCTTGGTACCGCAACTTGTATCACCAAACACAATGGTGACATGCATCAGATGTCAAATACGGATTATTTAAAAAAAAATAGGTAATACGGCAACTCCACGCTATAGACCGTATTTTGGGTAGTAAGTATATTTTGTAAGTGTATTTTAGAAAAATATTGTGAGTACAATATACAAAATTACATTTATTTCTTATGATTATTATTTTAAACTCTATTGTTGACTCCAGTAGTCATCATAACTATTTTTATTGCAGACACCAACTGGAGGAATATGAGGGATTGCTCTAGTTCCACCCTGAAAGTCTCTTAAGTAGCAATTAAAAGTGCGATAATCTTGGTGCTTATCTGATTATAGCACTTTCTGATAATCCCATATACATATAGTAATCTTTTGTAAGGCTCATTTCCAGCAACGATTTATGGCCGTATATGAGAATATAATAAAATAAGTTAAGGTTCATTTTGGCATAGCAACACCCAATAAAATGAACATCCAATTATCCCTTAACATAACATCACTCATTTTTCTATAGAATCCCTGAAAAGAAATAGTGCGGGCAATAAATGCGTGACCCCTTAAACCTTATGCTTTCTCTGTTATCAATATCATTCGTATTTCATTGAAATAGTTGATCCGGTCAGGAAGAGTCCCATCCGAATTTACTGACCATACGTGTGATACGACATATCATCCAATATCCAACTTTATTTCAACTAGCTAAAGTTTAAAATTGAATGCCAGCTGGCTCAAATCATTGCATCAAAGTATTTTCAATCTTCTTTCAAGGAAATAGGGATAAAAATTCAATTGGATTGTGTACATGATCACATGAAATGAAACCTTATGGCCAGGTTATAAAGACAATGTTTGAAATGATAATAAACTGTAACAAAGGCGATTTGTTAGGCCTCCTACATGGTTCTGAATATATTTTTAAAACATATTTCCTTTGAAACGGAAGCTTTGTTGTATTGTTAGCGTAATAAAATTTTAAAACTTGTCTACCGTACTGAAGAAGTCATTTTATTTACACTAGCAAAATAATGTAGTTTTACATTACTTACATTGTTCTCTAATACCTAAAAAGATAAGCTGTTGAGGGCCCATTCAATTCTAATTTAGTAGGTATAACTCACGAAATTGGGCTAAGCATGTGTTCCCAATTCATGTGCCCATGAAACCATAATTTTCTGTCTAATCCGTCGAGCAGTGAAATTCTTGCTCACAGACAAAAGTTTGGTTTTGATATCATGACTTTCTGACTTCCAGTGGTTATATGTGACCTTCGGGCATTTATGGCTCAAAGCTCAATTCACCAGATTTATAGTAAAATCAGTCCGTCACAAATCACTAACTAGCTGAATGGTATAGACACATTGACGACTCAAATTCAGCACACCGGAAAAACAAGATGGCCAAAAAGAAACCTAAATAAAGACAGTTAGACATGCCTGATATATTTCCTAAAATGTACCCGAAACACGACATTAGGGGCCAACTTCACTTTATATATGGTTTCCGATGTGTCGATAATATATTGTGCTTTCGTCGCCTCCTACTTCCTGGCGGCGAGAATGTAAAATGCTGCAGAGCCAATAACATGTGCAACTGCCAACTATCTTGTACATCCTGATTGGGAGTTTATAGATGGCTTTCTTGTGGAAATACCGACTTTGTGAAGATTACCATGTTCTGTTTTCTAGTGTGACGTCATCACTGGCTATGGTGCCATCTATTTGTGTAAGTACAAGTGATTGGATACTCTGGATACAAACGAAGTCGTTATGTTATCTGTACGTATACTCATACACAATGTGTTCTTGTTAATGAAGTAAGCAAATTAATGTGAATAAACTCGTAAATCTTGTATAATAATTTGAATGCCTTTTCAGCTAAAATGATAATCATACTTAGGCTCAATGACAACTTTAGCAGTCTCCACAACAGACAAAAGAACGCAGTAAAATTTTTTGCAAGCCTATACATAGTCATTTTATTCCATATGGATAGAAACAAAATACATAACTTTAGCAGTCACATTTCTTAATCCAATGATATATAATTTATACAGCTATACTACCACCCAAGAATCTATGAACCATCAACTCCACCATAAAGACTAGCAATAAAGCTTCTCCCATCGGCGCATTAGGCCGGGTCACACAATAAATTGTGCAGGAAGCACCTCCCAACACACGAGCTTTACTTTTAATGAGTTCTGTACATAGCCTTATATTTATGCCGTTGGCACCGTAATAATTTTACTGAACATTGTGATTGCAAAAATGGATGCTTTGCCTGCGTTTTCTCGGGCATTTAAAAAGAATGTTTCCCGTAGGTAGTGCTTTGACTTTAGGAAGTGTATGTTTCTACTTTTGAAGATTATTGTGGAGTTTCTTGCCGGCTCTTCTCCATAGGAAACAACCAATTGGAACCGTGCACCTAGCTTCTGACGTTTCATAAGTGCCCTTGTAGGTTTATGTGAAATAAAATATTTTGAATTTTGAATTCAAAATGATCTCTTCAACAGAATCATCTTTGCTGTAAGTTACCTCAAAAGGAAGCCTAAGCTTGACTTTGATTCGGCGGCAAAAAAACGCCAAGTAAAATGATGGCAGCTTGATTGACCTTCGTAGATTATTTGTTTGCCGGCGCCTCAAAATGAGTAATTTGTATTAATAATTAATAAAAAAAAACCTTTTAGTCTAACTTGTTAGAATGTGGTAACATTGTATAATCCATCAATATCATGGTGTTGATGAACGGCAACACTGTTGCGGAGAGTTAAGTTATTTTTTGACATTGACGTTTCTCCTTCTTCTCGTTTTGGACTCCCGGCATGGATAGCCTATGTAATTATAATATTCTTAAATTACTATAGAATTACTACTATTTATCTTGAGAATAAATAGGAATAATTGTATGTACCACTAACGTGCTCTTCGTTTCATTTCGGTTGACTCCGAGTATCTTACCACCTGTTACCACGTGCTGCCCGCATCCATTTACTAACCTTTGTGGATTCCGATTAACAATACACTCGCTATTCAGACCTCTCAACAGGTTATGGGCCCAGTGGATTAAAGGCAAGACAAGCCGTGGTGATTTTCTACACATCAAGGGTGAGTGCGCACATTGTGCACGTGGTCGCACGTCATCATGGTGGACACGTTACCTGATAATGGAGTAGTGGTTCCTGGCACCGGCGCAGCGATGTACTCGCTCGGTGGAGGTATACACGTCGAAAAATTGGAAGGCGTTGGTAACTACAATTCTTGGAAATTTCAAATGAAAATGTTGTTGACCCTAGAGGGGTTATGGAATTGTATTGAGGGTGAGAACAGTCAGACAGACACATCGCGAGATCAACGAGCTCTGGCACGCATATGCCTTAGTGTGAAAGGTGCGTGTCAACAACATGTGCGGCATTGTGTAAAAGCGAAGGATGCTTGGATAAAGCTCGCAAACGCATTTGAAGATAAAGGTCTTTATCGGCGAGTTTTACTACTGCGGCAGCTGCATCACACCGATTACGGTCAGTTTAGTTCAATGACTGATTATATTGATGGAATTATGACACGAGTTCAACAGTTGGCGGACATAGGCCGAATCATAGAAGATGCAGAGGTCGCTGAGCTCCTGCTCAGTGGATTGCCCCAGGAGTTTGACGCTTTGGTCTCTAATTTGGAGACAGCATGTATCACAAACGCATTGTCTAGTGAGCTGGTTCGTTCGAGATTGATACAAGAAGACTATCGGAAGAAAAACTTTTGTGACAGAAACATTGATACTGCTTATGTATCAAAGAATAGAAAAGTACCAAAAAGTAAGGTTATTTGTCACTATTGTAAGAAGATTGGTCACATCAAGTCGAAGTGTTTCAAGATGAAGAAGGACATGATGAAACCAGAAGATACATCGCTTGTGGCTGCAGCATTTATGGCCAAATCACAAGATAGTTGGCTAGTTGACTCTGGGTGCTCCGCACATATGTGTAATGATAAGAATTCGTTTTCAGAGCTAAAAGATTGTAATAATTTAATAAGCATCGCAAATGATGAGAAGTTAGAATGTTTAGGTAAAGGAATAATACACATTAAGACTGGAAATGTGATAAGGAAACTATTAAATGTTTTATATGTACCTAAACTTGCTCATAATTTGTTGTCTGTCAGCTGTCTTACACAAAGGGGCTTTAGTATTTTATTTGATGGCCAGGGTTGTTCCATATATGAGAATAGCAGTAAGAATTCTGGCAACCCAATAGTTTGTGCTTCCAAAGATAATGGTCTTTTTAGGGTAGACTTTGAGGTGTGTCGATCTGGTAGGTATTCGCAAATTGTGCATTCTTCTCTCCTGTGTGATAGACAGGAGGACCAGAGTGCAAAGGATGCTGCTCATACTGTGCCTATTGATATATGGCACAGGAGGCTTGGCCACCTTGGTATACAGGGTATGTGTACTTTAAAGAATGGAAGTGTAACTGGTGTTCTGTTTCAGACTGACAATGTGCAGGATCTGAAGTCATGTGTTCCATGTTTAGAGGGAAAGATGGCTGCCAAGCAGTTTCCAGTTGGAGAGGCAAGGCGAGCTACCCAATCCCTCGAATTGATCCATTCTGATGTGTGTGGGCCGTTACCTGAGAGCAGCTGGAATGGTGCGAAGTACTTAGTAACGTTTACTGATGACTACACCAGGAAGACTTTTGGGTATCTAATGAGGCACAAATTGGAGGTAATGTCTCATTTTGTTAATTTTAAAAGACTTGTAGAGAAACAAGTAGGGTTGCCAATTAAAATTTTTAGGTCTGATGGTGGTGGTGAATATTGCAATGAAAGTTTATCTAGATTTTTGCAACAGCAAGGAATAATTCACCAAAAGTCCATACCATACTGTCCGAGTCAGAACGGCGTTAGTGAACGCCTAAATAGGACACTTTTGGAGAAGGCTCGATGTATGCTGAGAGGTGCTGGTCTCTGTGGGCGCTATTGGGGGGAGGCAGTTATGACTGCCATTTATTTAAAGAATAGGTGCCCCACTGCTGCTCTTTCAGGCCGTACGCCAGAGGAGGTTTGGACCGGATCTAAACCAGATCTAAGTCACCTTCATGTGTTTGGTTGCATAGCATACTCTCTTGTTCCTGACAAGAAACGTCGTAAATTAGATCCTAAAAGCAAAAGGTATTTATTTGTTGGATATTCTGAAACTTCAAAAGGTTATAGGTTAATGGACCCTTCAGTTCCTGAGAAAGTTGTTTTGTCCAGAAATGTAGCATTTATTGAGAATAAATTTTATGATAGTTTCAATGACAATAACAATACTGAAAAAGACTGCATTTATTATGAATTGACTAGTGATGTCAATAATTTGAATTCAAATGGTATTAATGAAATTAATTGTAATAATAATGATAGTAATGTGATAAATTCTAGCAAAAGTGTCTGTGATAATATTAATAATTTGAATTCAATTAATGAAAATGTTATGAATACTAGTCAGCATACAAGTTGTGGTAAGGAAAGGTCTGTATTAAATGATACTACAGGTGAGGTAATAGTTTTTTTCAGATGTTGAAGAAGAGTACTGCACAGGCAGCGAGGACGAGAGCATCCCTGCTGTTTCGTCAGTGTGTGGCGTGCACCACGAGAGTGTGTCGCCTTCACACGAGGCGTCGGCTAAGGGCGGAGGTGATCCTTCACCCCCGGTAGCTGAGAGTCAGCGTCCTGTGCGTAGTACCAGATCCAGATTACCGGTAAAGTACAATGATTACGAAACAGACTTCTGTTTGACAGCGCATGATTATCCATTTCTTGAACCTCAATCTTTTGAGGAAGCTGTAAATTCTCCTGATAGTCATGAATGGAAGGCTGCAATGCAATGTGAGTATGACTCACTGCTCTCTAACAATGTATGGAAGTTAGTTGATAGGCCCCATAATGAAAATGTAGTAAAATGTAAATGGGTGTACAAGAAAAAGTATGATGCAAATGGCAATTTTGACAAATTTAAAGCAAGATTGGTTGCCAGGGGTTTTACCCAAGTAAGAGGAGTAGATTACAGCGCTTCGGTATGGAAAATTGTAAAACTGTAAAGACCCCTATGCCTACCAATTGTAAATTAGTTAGGGGAGACACTAATTTATGTGATGATCAATATAACTATAGGCAGCTTATGGGATGTCTTATGTATTTGTCTGTATGTACTAGACCTGACATCTCATACGCTTGTAGCCAACTGAGTCAGTTTAACAACTGTTTTGATGTGACACATTGGCAGGCAGCTAAAAGAATATTGCGATATTTAGCAGGGACAATTAACTATTCTTTATATTACTATAAAGGGAGTAAATTGAATTTGACTGCTTTTGCAGATGCTGACTGGGCCAATGACCCAAATGATAGAAGATCATATACTGGGTTTGTTGTAAAATTTGGGAATAATGTAATTAATTGGGAATCACGTAAACAACGTTGCGTAGCACTATCCAGTACTGAAGCTGAATATTTAGCAATAACAGATGTATGTAAAGATATTTGTTTTATAAGAAACTTCATGATGGAGATCATACCTAAAGAATATAATGTAACAATATTTAATGATAACCAGTCTGCTCAAAAATTGTTACAAGTTAAAGAATATTGTCATAAACGCACTAAGCATATTGACATCAGATACCATTTTGTAAAAGACTTTGTTCAAAATGACTCTGTAACAGTTAAGTATTTGCAGACGGATTGTATGATTGCAGATGTGCTTACAAAGCCTTTATGTGCTGTAAAACATGATAGATTTATAAAAGATATGAATGTAAAAGTCTGACTTATTATTTAATATGTTGTTGTGATAATAATACTATTTGACGGACTATGTTGATAAATCTGTTTGTAAATAATACCTACTTATTTTTGCTAAGATGTTGATATTATCTATTGACTATGTTGTAAAAGTTGGTAGAGTGGGTACTTACCTTATATTAATAGAGAGTTATAATCTAATATAGAGAGTTATCAATTATAACTTCTAGTTACAGCTATATGTAAGCGGGCACGCCCTTTATGTCTGGAGGCTTTTATTTAGATATTGTTTTCGTTAAGTTATTTTTATTTCTGCTTGAGTATAGTTCTCGATGTTTTTGGTTGGTATATTGGCGTGTGCTAGCTGTCATATGGCTATTAATTTTATAATTTAAATTATGTTTTGTGTTGCGTAATGTAAATATCATTTTGCATACTATTATATAGAATCTTTTTTACTGAACAGACAGCTGTGCTGCTGGGGAGTTTGTTGCGCCACTTCTTCTTCCCAGCTAAAGCACTAGGAAGTGGTGAAGGGTGGGCGTTTTGGGGGACTGTCTTATGTAATTTTGACGTTCGAAAAGTGCTGATTCTCAGCCTAGTTTGAATAAATGACTTTTGAATTTTGAATTTTGAATTTTGAAAAGTTGTAGAGTACTCACTTGACTTCTATAAATTATAAGAAAAATTGTAGAGCCATAGAGCAATTTGTTAATTTTATGGAGTTCTAGAGTTAATTCTGATTTTGAATGTAGAGCTCTAGTGTAGGTATTTAAGCATGTTTTTCCGATATTGTGTTATTGTAGTGTGACATGATGTTGCATGGATTAAGGGGTAATGTTAGAATGTGGTAACATTGTATAATCCATCAATATCATGGTGTTGATGAACGGCAACACTGTTGCGGAGAGTTAAGTTATTTTTTGACATTGACGTTTCTCCTTCTTCTCGTTTTGGACTCCCGGCATGGATAGCCTATGTAATTATAATATTCTTAAATTACTATAGAATTACTACTATTTATCTTGAGAATAAATAGGAATAATTGTATGTACCACTAACGTGCTCTTCGTTTCATTTCGGTTGACTCCGAGTATCTTACCACCTGTTACCACGTGCTGCCCGCATCCATTTACTAACCTTTGTGGATTCCGATTAACAATACACTCGCTATTCAGACCTCTCAACATAACTAAGCTCCTAAATTATTTAGGAGCTTAGTTAGACTAAAAGGTTTTTTATTTTTTGTCGGTTTCATTTTTTATTAAAAAATTTTTTTTACATAATCGCTTGAAGAAAAGTTGACTGAATGTTACCACTGCCTCTTGTTTAAGGATCAAATCCATGAACAAAATATCTCCCTCAATTACAGACACGATTGTCATTCAAGTTAGGTCGCCAATAAACTTAGAGTAATTATCAACTAGTAATCAGGCCAAGTAATTGTCGCTGATAACATTTTATAGTAGACATAAAATATACATAAAACACTCGTTCGGTTCATAAGTGATTGCTAAACGAAGTCTTACAAGGAATGCTCTAGAATTTGTTGATGAACGTTATTGCTTGTCGGTCAGTGGAAAAATGCTATGGTTTTTGTTTTTAAAACTTTTAAGAGGGAACAGGGCCTGCGATTCTCCATACAAATGTATTCGCCTTTTCTCTTCCTGAATAATGCCTCTAAAGCAATATTAATAATAAAAAAAAAACAAGGTCTGCTGTAGAAAAAAAGGAAATAACGGGGGCGTGCCCTGTTATTTCCTTTTTCTCAGCAATTTATTGGTAAAGAAAATATGACCCTTCAAAAATTACAAAAATGCCCCATTTTTACCGCCACGATTAGAGAACTAACAGAAAAAATCGAAAAGTTTTTAACATAAATCAAACTCAAAGCATTTATTTCAAATAAAAGAAACTCCACGGACACTCTTTTAAATAAAAAAAATGATTACATAATATTGGTTACATCATTCAAGTTGAAGTTATACATGTGAGAACGATGCAAAACATTAAAAGCGTCCGTTAGAAATAAAAATAAAAACTAATTCAAACATTAAATTTAATTAAAATCGCCGTGGCACCTAAGAGATGACCAGTCCCTACTGACGGCGCCCGTTCACGAAAATGACGCATGGATTAGCACCATTCAGCTCAACCATTTTGAAGGGAGCTAAATGATCCAACACACGCGCTACCGCCAGCGAGACATTAAACTGAGCATGACATACTCTCAGCCGCCAGGGCACATTCAAGTCAATGAAAGACATACCCAGTAAATAAATGGTAGCTTTATAGTCGGTACATAGTACTCACACTTGTGCTATGCAATTATACAGTGCTAAGAAATTGAATTTATACAATGCAAAGATAGTTTTTAAAATCTTCAGCAGCTCCAACGGTATTTTCAAATGCTAATCAATTAGTTTATGCTTGTGGAGCAGGACCAGCGTTGAGCCAAGCATTTTTATCAGTGATATAATCCCCCAACTTATAATATGCTTAGCTGCATAGTGTGGTTTAATATAAGATTTAAATTTCGTTTCATTCAGTTGAAGTATTTTATTGTAACATTTTAAACAGTACCCCATGAAAGATGAGTCCGCTTTAGCCATAAAAGAAAATGATAGGAACCTAGACGTACTCTTTCTTAAAATTTGAATGTAAAAAAGAATTCCATCGGATCAGTTTTTGAGGAGAAACAAAGGAGAATACGAAACGTCGATCTCGTTTTTTTTTTTGTGATATAATCGGTCTGAGCTGCAGCTGTCCCTATCGCACTCTACAGGGTCTGCCCCTGTAGAGTACGATAGGGACAGCTGCAGCTTAAGGTAACACGATGGCAATAGTTTCTTCAAATACCTATTTTTCAAATTCATCGCAGGCCCTGTTCCCTCTTAAGAGTCGCAAGTTGATTCGAAACGTTTCTTTTTAATTTACATATGATATTTGGAAAGTGAGACCAATATAACTGTCGCCATGAAAGGTGAGTATAAAAAGAATATACATACCTTTATGTAGGTAGTATCTATATAATTTTTGTTTTTACAGAAAGACTCAGAAGTTGGTAAAGTTCAGTACCTATTGAGAATACAATAATAATCCTAATTAGAACATGTTAAAGATGAAAAAACTTTTCAAAATGTATTGAATGAACTACTATTGGATTCCAACTACTACGTAGTAGAATATAAAATCGTTCAATAATTGATGCTTTCATTTTCCTTGCTTTTTTTTTGTCTTATCCTGTTTTCCTGTATCATTCATTGCTATGAAGAAAATAAACATTCTCGTTTGACAACTAGCTTCACCAAGACATCTTCCAGTCTATAAACGCAGCTTATCAGACACAATGCATCAGCATCTATGTTATGGGGTTTATTGCCCGGGTAATGGTTGCCGGGGAACCCTCTCAACTATTATTGTAATTCGAGGGACTGTTGTTTATTAGAGGTTTCTATTTCAAAATGGGATAGATTTACTTGTAAGTGTTCTGAACTTATGGGTAAAAATAATAAAGTGATCTTAAGAACTTATGTTAGCTACTTATATTCTTGCAAATAAATATGATATCATTCATTCATTCATTCAATATTATATTATACAACAAGTGAAAAAGAAAAGAAAATCGAGTGACTAAGTTGGATCCTGAGAGCAGCGACGGATTCTAGAGTAGAATACCGAGCATAGCGAGGGATCCTAGATTAGAATCCTGAGCGGAGCGAAGGATACAAGGACCGAAATGTTTTTTTTTTTTCACGAGTTGTGTACTCTACTTTTTACCATTGACTGCGAGAAAATAAATAGTAGTATACTTAGTATTTATATTTATCACATTTTATTATTTATAATCGGTAATAAAGGCGCATCGTTTAGAAAATGTTCAATGTAAGTAATAAGTGTACGGATTTTCAAATTTTATCATTAAACAGTATTCATTTAAATAGCTTATGTATGTAACTGTATTAGTTTAAAATTAAATGATACAGTTACAAATTCAATATTCATGGATCCGCAAACACAAAAACACTATTCTGCATTTCCAATAAAACAAATTGTATAAAAGGGTGTTTTAAAAAAGAAAAACCATTAAAAAATATCCATCAAACATATTTTCACAAAAATATCTTGTTGGTACCGGATGAATCCAGTTCAATCCCGTACACGAGCCGGTTACAAGCGGAACTTCAAACTATAATAATGCACAAACTTGGAAATAGAACATGTCTATCAAACTTACCGCGAACTTTCTTTGTTTTCTACCGTTGAACGTTACATCAGAAATAGCCAATTCTTTGACCATTTCATTTGCATACACTACAACCTAAATTCAACCTTGTGTCAGTAAAAATAGAAATGTGTTGGAGTGTAAAGTTATCGTGGTATATTCGCCCGAAGCACAAGCATTTGATTGTACATGACAGTTACAGAAGAGGGTCTAAGTTGATTGCTTTACTCCAACTGAATCTTTATCCGTTTCGTATTAATAATTAAAATAGTAGTAGTTTGTCTTTGACTCCAGTAAGTATTAATAAATATTTGACTGAGTTTGTGTTAGTTTTGTCTAGTTTCTGTTCTGTTTTAAGAATCGTTTCTTGGGACTAAGTAAAGTGGATTGAGCTTTTCTTTTGTTTAATATTTGTTTTCGATTTACCCTTGCTTTTTGTTTTAATGTGAAGAGGTTAATATTGAAAAGGTAATTTAAGTGTTCATGGGAATGCTGAGATAAATAAGATGTTACAGGAATTTCGATGGAAATATAGTTAAGTGGTATGGTATACCTACCGTCATTCAGTTTCATTGCCTATATTATAGCACTAGCTTTCGCCAGCGGCTTCGTTTGCATGGAGGTCGGAAATTATCCCACGGGAACGTACTACCGGGATAAAAAGTATCCTAAATGTTAATCCAGGTTATAAACTATCCGGGTCCCAAATTCCATTCAAATTCATTCAGCCGTTATTACGTGATTGAGTGACACACAAACTTTGACATTTATACGATTAGTGGGATAGCCTATGTTACTCAGTGATAATAGAGCATTCTAATGGTGTTTTTTTTTTTTAAATCGATCCAGAAATGTTTAGTTTATTCATTACAAACAAAAATACTTATCTTTTCTCTTTATAAAAATTATGAATTCTATTAGAACATAAAGCTTTAAGGAGCGGTTGCGACAGTGTCGTACAGGTTAAAAAGTTAAATCTCAAACTGAAAATAATTCAAGTATTACTACAACATTCAATTACTAAAAAATAACAATTTAAGTATACCGAACGTGTTAAATCCACGCGATTACATTTAACCAACAAAACAAAAAGACGTAATCCGAACATATAACGAATTTTAATAAAAATGAAAACAAAAACACATTCAAAATCGCCAGCAATGTAATATATTCCGGTCAATTTTTTCCCGCAACCGGCCCTCAGTAGCCGGATAATCCCCGTCCGGTCATGTATGACACGGCCGCGAGTACAAACATGGCGCCCGCCATTACAACCGTGTGTGTTTAGGTTTGGTTACACATTATTATGGCGTTATTTTTTGTTATCACACCGTTAAATTGGTAGCGCAATGGATGCTGTAAATTATATTTTCTTTTGTTGTGTTTTTGTTTAAGAGAGTTTAGGTAAAGTTGCTTTTTAGGGTTCCGTACGCAAAAGTTGCCAACGGGACCCTAGCACTAAGGCTCCGCTGTCCGTCTATCACAGGGCTGTATCTTTTGAACCGTAATAGGTAAGCACTTGAAATTTTCACAGAGTGTGTACTTCAATGGCCGCTATAACAAGAAAAAACAAAGTTAAAATTTAAAGGTTAAAAATTAATACAAGAAACGTGTTTTTTTTTTTGTCGTTGTTTGGTAGATAGTATTAAATAATATATGGTACGGAATCCTTCTTGTGTGATGCCGACTCGCACGTGGCCACTTTTTGTTTGTTTTATGAAATCTTATTTTAAATTATCAAATAACTTCTCCCGAGCGGAAGAGCGTGTCAGACTCTTACTGACCAAAACCCACACGTGTTCTTTCAGTTGCCTGTACGTTGCCAGGTGCCACGGTATCCCTTTCGGACAATCTCGCGACCCCGGCCGGCATCGGTCCTAGCGGACCCCGTCAGTTGTGCTGACATCTCTTTGAGGCGTGGAACAGAACGTGCCGTTGACCCGGGCCTGGTCCTTATCGGACGGCGAGCTACCCATTGCTCACCGTCCGCAAGCCCGCGCTTACGGTGTGGTGGCCGAGAATCGGCCTGCTATTCCCTACGCCCAGGGCGTCTTCTGCGGCGGCTAGGGGCGTGAAGGCCAGAGGGTTTATTTAATATAACGGCCGAAACACAAAACACCTGAATTACACAAAATAAAAAACTATTTCATGAACTCAATTTATTTTTATATTTTAAATAATATCCACCTACATTACTTAAATTAATTAAATTGAGGTGTTCTGAATAAACTAAATGGAACGTTGAATCTGACGCTCAAATTCCACCCCTGACACCATTCTTCCATTTTTTATTGAAGAAATTCTTTCCTTCTATAAAAAAACGTAATCCCATAATTATTGCAAGAAAGCGTCTCAAAATCTGGCGACATATTTTTATATCTACATTTATAAAGCTCGACCCAGGGGAGTATTCTTTTTCGAGAAAATTCCGCTATTACATTTTTTTGTTGAGGCCCAATGAGGGGTCAATATTCCCAGGACGTTGATGTCAACGATCTATGGGAATCAAGCGCTTGAAATAGTATTATCTAATCTAATCTAATCAGCCGGTATTATCCACTGCTAGGCAAAGGGCTCCCCCCTCTCTATTTTCCACACTTTTCCTCTTTTTTAAGTATTATCTTCAAGTATAATTTTTTATAAAACGACGGTGTGAAATCTTGGGTTGTACTCGTGAAGTTTATTGGTTTTTTTTAAGTGTTGGTTCGCCCGTTTCGGTCCTGTGAATTCGTGCGAATCAACCAATAACCCGAAATTGACAGTAAGGTCCATAGGGAGCATGGACTTACAGCAAAGTAAAACCACACTAGTGGAGGATTGACACTTGATAAATTCTTTGCAAACGGTTTTTTAAATCTTATTGTAGAGGTTTGTAGACAATGATTAGCAGAATCACTCAAAGGTACGATGAATCACTCATTAATCTACACTAATATTATAAAGAAAAAGGGTTTGTATTTTTATTATCAACAAAACACTTGCCACTTGCCTACAAATCCTCGTTTTTGTTGATGTCTAAGCACATTAATCGCCCGCAATAAAATCGAATATACACATAGCCTCGAACGTTATTCAATTTTGTGCAACATTGACTTTAAACCCACTCACAAATTCTGCTGACGCAAAATCATATCTTGTGTATTAACTAGGTTATAAAGTGCAAAAATCTTTATTATGCAAACTAAATAAGAAATTATGCATTTAATACTTTTTGTTATTTCTATCTTTAAGGTAAATAGCATTTAATTAAACTAGGTATAAAATAATGAATTAGGTAATTACATTTTGTCATTATATCAAGACTTCTTATGTTAAATATTGTTAAGAATTGTATTGTCCTTCAATCACCATAAAGTGACAGTTCAGGCCGCCTGTGATACAGGTTTAACCAACATTATAATACCTTTGTAAATTATTTCAAGATATTATGTTAATATTTTACGAATTTTAATACTGAATAAATATTTATTATTATTATATTATTTGTAATGAATAAAGTCAAAAACTACTGGGCCGATGTTAAAAATTCTTTCACCAGTAGAATGCTGTGTTATCACTGAGTAACATAGGCTATAATTTATAAAGATATCACACGGGCAAAGTCGCTGGACAATGCTAGTAAAATATAATGTTCTGTAATAATATTATCTTGGAAATTGGTGAAAAAATATTATTACCTGTCAATGAAAAAAAAAAGAAAATGTTACAATAGATGAATTAAATCTATTCATAATAAAATATATTTATTCGCAATGAGCCATGCAGCAATGAGCCATACCTTAACACGGCAATCCATCTTATTGGTTGAACCCTGAAGAAAAAATAAAAAACCATAAGACATAGCACTGTGAACAACACAGTGAAGCATGCCGAAACTACACTTCCGCTCTGTGCATACATGCTCACACGCACACATTTACAATCAAACTACACCTCGCTAAATGCACACATGCTTACGAATCCGGCCTCACGTCACTGTTGACAGCGCTATGTCTTGGTTTTTTACTTGGTCAGACGTTGAACCTTGATAATTTATTATTAATATTTTGGCTAGCAAAACGCCCAGTCAACACAATTATTTTCATAACCTGTTTAGACTATCTATCTTTCTATTTCTAGACGTACATCAGTAATTTATAAATAACTAGCGAATCGTCTGATGGTGATTTAAATATTGATCGCACTAGATTCAAATATTGATCGCACTGGATTTAAATGGTTTTTTTTTTTTAAGTGTGTCATAGCCAATGTCTTGTTTTCTTCCTTTTTATTTGTTTGTATATTGGCACCTTGCAGCTATTTTCTAATAGCTAATTAGTCATTATTTAATCGTGCTTTTGTATGTTGTACTGTTTTTTGTGTGCACTAAATAAACGATTTATCTATCTATTTAAATATTGATCGCACTGGATTTAAATATTTATCGCACTGGATTTAAATATTAATCGCACTGGATTTAAAACCAGCAACCTAAATTGCGTAACACTTTGAAATCACAATCCAAGAGTTTAGTTAGTTAGGTTTGAAAAATTCTGATTAGCAACGTAAATAAGGCAATTAACGTGGGTGAACTATCAAAATGAAACCCATTGCGATCAATTGTCATTTTATGTGTGTCACGCAATTACATTTTATTTTTTCTTGTACCCAATTAAAACCTTTTTAAGGTGGCAATCTCTGAACCACAAATAACCTTGTATAGTTAGGGTAGCAGTACCAAATATTGACAGTCGCGACGCAATTCTTCCTTACATAACGTCGTTAGTGGGCCAATGACGGTGCCTTGGGGCGCTCCCCCCACCTTCGTAATTGGTAAATTGAGTTGTCTCCTTCAGCCCGTGTAAGTAGCCCGATGTAATATTACTGATAAGGTTAGTGCTAGCTTTAGTTCTTGAATAACGATTTCTTGTTAGTCTTGGATTTTGTAAGTCTTAAGGTATGATTCTGAACAACGCTGCACGCGAAATTGCTGCATCATAATTTGTCGTGCTCGGAATTTAATCTCATATAAACCTATAAAAAATGTGTGGGGACCAGTAGTGTCGCGTCACACAACAGCAGTGACACGGCAGCACTGCTGCGGCAGCACTACCACGTGCAGCGTTGTTCGGAATCATACCTTTAACATCTATTTCCCGTATATTCGCCTTTTGAAACCATTCAGACCATTCAAATAAAGAGCCCAAACAATCGCTAAAAGTTACACACGTTCGTCTCTCAACGAAGCTAAGGCTGAAATACACGTGCTATTAAAAAGCATGCTTGTTTGCTAGTAAGTTTTATGCTCATTAATTTACAGTATGCTCTCCATCTGTGAAAAATGATCATACACATTTCGTATACCTACACGTCGTGATAATTGTGTGATACTAAGTAGCATCAACTCGAAATTAGTATACTTTTGTGCTACTAAATAGCATGCATGGCATCTATGACGTGCGAAAAGTGCTCATTCTCAGCCTAGTTTGAATAAATGACTTGAATTTTGAATTTTACTTTTTATTTTATTTTTTTTAGCTTTGCCCCACACTAGGAATTTCTCCTGTATCGTGGGTGCGTTTACAAACATTTATACTCACATACACAAACAGCCACAATTTGTATCCTAGTTCTTAGGATAATCTACGTAATTGTATTAGGCTAATTTTATTGGGTTCAAATAAACATTATTATTCCAGGCTTTAAATCTATCGAAAAATATCCAGGCTATACATCAAAATAATCCTTCTATAGGTATACCAACCAACACAATGTTATAGTTAGTCGTTCCTCGAATATCAGTCGAACTACCAGTCACATAATCTCTTCACCACATTCAACTGTTAATCCCATCCATAACGTATTCTCAGTACATTTAGACACGGAACACTAACAAGGCAAAACAATATGGACCACAATCGATTGGATCCGTCGCTTGGCATTCTGAAACTCGATATCATAACGTTCTATGCTGCAGAGAACACACAATAGGGTCCCGAACGTATGAACTACTAGATAAGATTATTGCAGCCTTCTGTTGCTATCGAGAAAGAGTTCTTATATTTTCCTCCTGTACCGATGATTTAAAACCGTATTTTTCACAAAGTTGCGACCATCATTTTTGTAAAACATTTTGCAGAACAAAAATTATGATTTTGGCAATTGCTTCCGTATTAGTCTTTAAAATAAAATAGTATGACAAAAAAGACGTATGTGGGTGCCAGATTTCCATTGTCTTTGTCCCAGTTGTGCTATCTTCCTAAAATCGGAAAAAATAATTCCACCCATCGGTGTTGCAATCAAAAACCTATTCGATTACCCCAACCATAAAAAAAACCTGACACCACAATTACAATTACTCAATTTGAGGTATACCATCCAATAATAGTTAATTTACCTTTCCTACCTACAATTACACCGATAACGCTTCTCTAGACATCTCCGAACTTACCCTATGGTATTCCCTACCGAATGTCCGTCTTTGACATGGTAAACTAATGACACAACAACCGGCACCTTGCAGACGTGCCGAGAATTGGTGTCGTTACCCTAATATCGGATAAATGCTCTGATCTATCTGTCGCAGGTGTTTAGGGTAAATCGTCTTTGCACTAAAAGACTACCGAATGGAAAACAAGTGTTTACGTTGGATATACTAACGTCCATATTATTTTTATAACTGACTTAACATGTTTGCTATTATTTACAGCTGTAGTGGCAATCATGTCATTTGGTTTAAATAGGTTTTTTTTTATTATTTTATTTTGCTTTTATATAGTTTTTTTTCTATATTTTTGTGAATGTGATCACGTTGTAGGCTTAACAGACTGTAGATCTGTCGACCATTTTCTATCTTGCTAAGTACCTGGTACTTGTTTATAGGCCTACACTGTCCTCTCATACCTATTAACACTGTAATTTGAAAACATTGTAAATACCATTTACTTTTAAAAGAGTAACCATAGAGTTTCTTGCCGGCTCTGCTCCATAGGAAACGACCAATTGGAACCGTGCACCTAGTTTCTGACGTTTCATAAGTGCCCTTGTAGGTTTATGTAAAATAAAATATTTTGAATTTTGAATCGGAAAAAAAAAAATCTTTGATTTCTTTGCAATTGAATTCCATAAATAAATACTTTACAAGGAAGGCAGATTCTTTACAAGTTCTCAGGAAATGCTGAAAAAAAGAATTTCCCGAAATCACTTACTTTCATGAATAAATTATGCAAAACTAGCTGCGCCCCGCGGTTTCACCCGCATAAGTTTCGATCCCGTAGGAATATCGGGATAAAGAGTATTTCATGTCTCAATCCAAGTCATGGTCTACCCATGTGCCAAATTTCAACCAAATCCGTTCCGCCATTTTAGCGTGAAAGCGTGACAAACAAACAAACTCACTTTCGCATTTATAATATTAGTTAGGATATGGAAATCTTTTATTAACTGGCCGTATTTTATAAAATTACCAGTATTTTCAGCTCGAAGCTAACTTATTTTAAACGCTTGCAACATAAAAAAATGATAAAACAGCACAAACATTGTTCAGCTCAGAGTTTGGCTGTCGTGTAGTATTCATACCTGGATGTGACGAATTATTCAAATGGCTCCGGCGTTGATCCAACCGATTGAGACCGACTTCGGAGCGTAACGCAATTGTTTCGGATTTGATTCGACGTGATGTGTGGATGCATTTCATTCGCAAGATTAAAGATATTGACGATCTACTGGAGCAAGATAGACATCGAGATAATTTGATTGGTGGATTAGTTGGTGTGATATATATACTTACATTTTGAAATTGATTGCCGTTGAGATGAGATTGCGACTAGGGTTTGTAACCTTTTTAGGATTCCGTAGTCACCAAGGAACCCTTATAGTTTCGCCATGTCCGCCTGTCTGTCTGTCTGTCCGCTGCTTAGCTCAGAGACTCTTAGTACTAGAAAGCTGTAATTTAGCATGGGTAAACATATTAATCATGCCGACAAAGTGATAAAAAAAATGATGAAATTCTTGTCCATCCCATATTGTGGGATGTCATTAGAAAGGTCGTTCAAAAATATTGTGAGTGTGTGAAAACCATTTCAGGATTCAGCGATCCGTTTGCGAAATATTAAGCTTTAAAGTGCTAATTTTTGTTAGAGTCATGTGTGTCCCGCCAGCTAAATGGTTGATTTTAGATATGTGAAAAAATTTACGGCAGTAGTATATATAACAAAATTAAAAAGAAAACTATCACAACTAAGTAGGCTCAACAAGTTAACGAGTAATAATCGACCAACTTACATTTACAGTTGCAAAAACATGTTCTCCACATTGCGTATGGGAGAACATGTTTTTCAACTACAATGTCAAGTTTGTTCTTGGGATAAATGGATCCCAACTACGGAACCCTACATTGTGTCTAGTCCGACGCGTACTTGGTTGGTTTTAATCTCTGGAATTGGCCTTCAGACGGTCTATTCTATAAAAATCTCACCATGCAAATGTAATGAAATGTCAAAATCAGCTCATTTCACCTACGTTTTCACGACGAGTTTTTACAGAGTAATACTTCTGGTTCCACACAATGAAACCGCGATCAACGTGGCCACTCACTGGATCAAAGTATTCTATACTCCATTTGAAATAAGATTTGACATTTAAACAAAACTTTTTTACAGTCCATTCAACCGGTTCTGACTTCTATACCGTAGGCATAAGGATGGCATTCAAAGCAAAAAAGTGGTTACAATACCAACTGTTTACTGCACCTGCCATTTGTCATAAAACCAACGCAATAGAAGTCAAAATCGGTTGAACGGACTGTTAGGAAGGAAAAAATGTTTAGTTAAATAAATGTTTAATATTATAACTAATAAATCTTATTTCAAATGGGGTATCCATTTGAAATAAGATTTATTAGTTAACTAGACGAAATCATCGATTTGAAAAGCAGAAAATACAATGTTACACCTAGCGAGAATTTTATCCACAATTTTATCACTGTTGGTGTAATAACCACTTTATACTGTAGTACTTACTGTTGTACTTACCTACTATTGCTAACTACATTGGTCCTCTTTTTCAGATAAGTATTCAACGGTTTCCTGGATTTGGAAACAGCAGAAAAACTTACCAGAAAGTGCCTAATATCTTTTTCATGCCCGACATGGATTAGAATAATGCTGGAGCTAAATGATAAATTAAAATTCACGGCTCAGGAAATATTTGTGTTAGATTCTCGTTAGTATTTGCTAACGAAATACCCACTTTCTTTCAATACACGTGCGACAAATTAGTACTAGCACGACCACACACCCTTTTCCGAAGTTCAAAACAAAATTTAATTTGCTTGGCTTCGCCACAATCAACGCCTATTCATGTTGAGCCTATTGTTGGACAAAACAATGGTGAATAGGTTTTGCTAGTCAATTTATTTGTTCCTGTGGTCCACAAACATCATTAGAGAGGCCAGTTTATTATACTTTTAGTGAATATAATTTTATTTCCAGTGCTTATCAAAGTTTGGAGAGCTTATGAGTTGGCAGCCGCCCGTTGGTTGTTTTCATGTTTTGTGCTATGTATTGTTGTTTTCAAGTGCGGGGTTGCTTCAAACCATATTCAAATAAGTTTTTCAAGGTCAGTAAGGGTATTGAAGGGTATTCACAAAATTTGGTACCTAAATGAGATCGTTTTACTTGAAAGTCATCAAGTGACTCGTTAAATTAGTTTACCGGGTTATCGCTAATCATGGTGCAATTTTGAATAGGAAATAGACATTGTTAATTTTATGATTATGTCTAAAGTTGCAAACAAAGTAGACCTCAAGTTTTGATGTGAAACGTTCTAATGTAGGACCTATTATGGAGTAACGTGTGTTATTCTCAAGCAACACTTTACATTAATATTTAGACTGTCGCAAACTAACAAACTAAGCGTATAAATGAGAGAATTTTCCAATCCATGTGTCTCCCACATAAACCCCAATAAGCATCGACCCCAATGTACCCCCAAGAGGGCTCCCATCACTAGCATCTTTAGGAGCTATTTACTGCAATAGGAAAGAAGAATACGATACATTGCACCACATTACGATGTCAAGCAAGTAACATCTCAGTTTTGATCAGGGCTTCGGTAGCGTTTTCTAAAATAAATAGAGGTGTTACTTGGACAAATGCACGACGATTTAGCTACGGTGCATCGTTGGCACACAATTTATACGTGCAAGTGGCAGGATACAGCGGATTGTCCATGAAATGTTGGAGGATAAAATAAAAGTGGTGGAAGGAATGTTGTAAATGGTCATGAGGAACTGTAAAAAGGAAAATGCATTTCAAAATATGCCGCGCTTAGGACCAAAGTCAAAAAAGGCCATAAAAGTGGGGCTGTTCTGTTAACCATGGGAGATTGAACATCATATCCTGCTTTGCAGGACACCTAAGAAGCATAAATGTACGCTACTGATAATGTTAAGTTACAAGCACAGGACCGGTCCATGTTGCGACGCTGTGGAAGACCTATGCTCAGCAGTGGATATCTTTCAGATGAAATAATAAAAATGGCTACTCTTGACAAAGTTCTGGGTTTGATATGTCAAATAAAAGCAGTGTTTTTTTGTCATGTTTTCGTGTCATTGAAAGAAGTACTTAGTGGCATTGAACGTGGCATCTAAGTAGGTACCGACTTCCCGTTTGAAGAGAAGCCATAATAGGTCACCAAATAGCTGAGTAAGACACTTTGTGCCACATAAGCGGCTTATGGTTTGGTTTGCATACGGAGATTTTCCCTTTAGCTCTTAAATTGGCAATTGGAATGGTAATGTGGTGTTGTTTGAATTTATATACCTACCACAGATCTAATGGTGCTTAGAATTAATTCAGATTTAATTTTGTGTCTTTTTACCCGAGCATAAATGGTTAGGTTAGATTAGGTTAACTAGACTGTGTTTGTGTTTATTTCACTTAGAATCGGTTCAGCCGTTTATTAAGCTATCACTGAACATTATTCAATAATGCAGTATAAAATAGCTTTATTTTGTGTGAATGCGTCATTAGGAACATGACGCTACAAGAAATTCAAGATGGCGGGCGTTAAACGTCATCATGTTAACTGTTGTACTATTAGTGTTGTAAGAAACACGAGTCCTAAGACTTCCAATAATTAGAGTTATCTTTGAGGACACAGCTGTTTAAAAAAAAAAAAATATTCATAGCTCATGTCCTTTTGAATTTTAAGTATTTTATAGGAAGACGGGAGTCTTGTCTAAAAGAACTCGACACTTCTCAATCCTTATCTGGAGTTATAAATGAATGAGGTAGAAAATAAAAAAAATTGTAAGTAGAAAAAATCCTTACATATTGATAACATAATACACCAACTTTAAAGCTCATGACGCTTTTAAGCTAAATTAACTCTTAGGACTCAAAAGTCTCAAAGAAATCATAGGACTCAGAAGATTCAAAAGGACTCAAAAGTCTCAAAGAACTAAGTTTTGAAAATCGAATTCAGTTTTAATCAAAATCAAATCAAATCAGTTTATTGCAAAATAAAGACTAAAAGACGTAAGTATTTTACAACACTACATACTATGCACTAAGTTGTGTCGTTGTCTGTTTTTCTTTTTCTCTTGTAAATTATTGTGCGTTTTTTTACCGATTCCTCTTATAACTTGTAAACGTACAATAGCAACGTATTCGCAACTGGCAACGCTCGAGCGGTATGGATTGGCTCGCTGAGTATATTGAGGACATCAGTGCGAGTGACTAGCGTTCTGATACACACTCGTCTTTGATTCGATACATACCTCACACGGTCTTATTTGCTAAGAGTGCCTTTGTGGTAGTAAATGTGGCTAATGTTTCTACTGCTGGGAGTCCAGCCTTGGATTTTGGACATCACATAATTCTCAAACATTTTATAACATGTAATTGGTGTCGTGACGATGTCTTCTTCCCCCATATTTAGAGCAATGGTCATGAAACAAATTGCTCAAATTAAATTGTGCGCCTGACTGGGTTCAAACCCATGAACTTATAACTCGTACTAAGTTGTTGTCATCACTGCTTAGAAAATGTATGCTGCAAAATACCCTTGTCTGAGCATGAAGGGTACCCAATTAATGCTGTGCGTCGCCTGCTCTGTGCTCAGTTTTGATACAAGATAACTCGTAAGCGGTAGGGTCGTGCTGCGGCAATTTTAGTTATATTTTCAATTTTAAAATCGCTTAAATTTATTTAGACATTTGTGATAGGGCCACAGAATTTAAACGCGTCAATTTTATTTTTCTGTGTTATCTTTCATCACCAATCCTACCTTCACCATAACTGAGCCTATCACACTATCACAAAAACTCGGAACATTTATTTCAATTAACTTTAGTGGTATGAGTAACAGGGTGTAAAGTTCCTATGTTGAAAAGGGAGGATCCTCCGACCAGACGGGTGTCGTGTCTGGCGGGCAACTACCCAATGGTTGATGTCGGATAGTCTTATATATGTCGTTCGCGCGGTAAACTCTAATTGCGCGATGCAGGATTTGTGTGACGTCAGGTCTTTGATGCGTAGTTCGCATGTAGCGATGTAGATGCTGCCACAAAACCATTCAATTCAAGCAACAACATACATCACAGCTAACCAATGCGGTAAATGCGCCTTAATTAATACTTAACTTAATTGTTACTTATAACTAATACTAATTACAAATAAAGCATTCCTTGTGAATTCACCCAGAGAACAACAGAATAAGTCCGTCTCACTCGCTATGAGGTCGAGCGTGCGGAGACACGCATCAGCGGCGCCTCTTTTAACAGGTTGGTCCGAGCACGCGGTTCCACTAGCAGTCGTGGCTGCCGTCGCCGCCACACGTACCTGTCCGGAACACACAGACTCACCTGGCCTAAAATAACTGCATTATGCACCTTCCCTCTCAGTAATTTAAATACATATGATGCGAGTGCAAGATCTCTCCTAACCCTTAGCTCGTTGTATCCTACCATACCTAAAATAAATAAGGTAGGATATATTAACGGGTAAAAGGGATAGACTCCGTAATAACGCATGTATAAATATCTTATAAATTTATTTTGTACCCTCTCCAGCATGAGACTATATTTAGCTTCATGCGGAGCCCAGATGACTTCATTACACTCTAACTGGCTCCTCACCAATGCATTATATAATGCTATAATAGCTTTCACATTCGTGAAACCTCGGACCGTACGAAGCATGAAACCTAAATTTCTATACGCTCTTTTACAGCTACGCATGATATGATCCCGAAAAGTCAAACCGGTGTTAAATACTACTCCCAAGTCCTTGACTTCTGTGACCTGTTCCATAGGCAACCCGTCAATATAGTAGGTATGTAAGATGGGATTGTGTGCGCGAGAAAAAGTGATGGTCACACACTTCGAGCTATTGAATTGCAAGAGATTTTTTTTGCTCCATCTCACTACTCTATCGATGTCCCTTTGTAGCCTGACACAGTCATTGCTGCTCTTTATCGCGAGGGACAATTTGAGGTCGTCGGCAAACAACAGACAGGAAGCGTCTAGGACTACTTCTGGTAAGTTGTTAACCACCAGAAGAAAGCCCAAAGGGCCAAGGTACTACCTTGACTTATCCCGGACCTAGTGAAATATGGATCTGACACGTGTCCCGCATATTCCACATATTGCTGCCTATTCCTCAAATAACTGGCAAAAAACTGGAGAGAGTGTGGGGTGAAACCAATACCTGCAAACTTTTTAAGCAAAATGTCAGTTGCAAGATAGTTGCCCATTCCAAATAATAGGTTTCTACCACAGATTTAAGGTTTATTCCTCGGTATCACCTGCTCAATAAACACAAAATCTCTTCTAATACGTTATGGTATACCGCGAGGATGAATCGCGCCATATGTCGCGACATGGCGTCCCTAAATTGTTTTACTTTCAACTTCCCCCTCCCGTCTCGTATGGGTATTATATATGAGTATGTATGTATATTTGAACGGTATATAATAAATATGTATGTCAGAGTGTGTTTATTGTTTGATATATTGTTATGATGAAGGCTCGTCCCTTTAACATAACAGAAATATGGCTTTACTATGTCATCTCTAAGATTTATTATTGTAACTTTATTTTATTGTAAGTTTCAATAGTAATCTTACGCTAGCAGAACCTCAATAGCAATCTTGCGCTAGCAGAACCCTTTAAATTGCTAACTTTGTGTAGTGTTTGGGTCACCAAGAAACAGGCTGCCATGTGCCTAGTTTGGGACCCGCTGCTCAATCTGTCTAAGTTGTCTGTTGGTTAGAATCTCATGTCATGTTACTTGTATGCTTGTGAACTATGTGTAAGTTTAATAAATGAATTTGAATTTGAATTTATTTTTCAAAACAAGGAACTAGGAAGTAATACTTAGTAAAGTCTTCGACCGAACTAGCGCGCGATCCAGCGTCGGTGCTCTTAGTAAAACGAACTCTATGCTTATTCTGCAGACTATATCGGTAGCACATCTTCATAGATATCATAATAATTGCTAGGTTGCTGCTCCATCGATTTTCACCTACTTTCACCCTACAACAGTTCCTAAGTCGACTTTTACAACTTCCAATTCTCGATAAATAAGCTTATTTGGAACTTTGTTTTTCTTTTCATTATTGCGTACTGAACCGTAGTTAGGTAATACGGGTAACTTGGTATCTAGGTCGCCATGGTATGAGGTCTTTCAAATTGTAAGAGCAGTTCTCCACCATGTAAGATGACTCTTGATACCTATTTGAAAATACCCAGTTGCTAAAGCTGAGCAGACTTGTTCTATGGGGTTCATTACAAAGAATATGTAACCAGTTCTTCACACCCGGGTTTCTTTGGAGGAAGCTTAGAGATAATGATAAGCAAGAGGATAGATAACAGCATCCCCCTGCCAATAACAATGAACTATGTTCTCCATTAACATAAACATTACTTTTAACCAGTCGGTGTTATGTAAGGCTGATTAGAGGCTATTTTGCAAAACCAAACGAGGGTTATGATTTGGACAGGCTATTTTATTTTATTTATAAAGGTACACCAACAGCTTCTGTATACAAAATATAAAATAACAGTAGTTAACGGTTATGTGCTTATACAGTTGCCAATAACAGGTGAACCAACATTCTCAAATGCAGTGATAACCTAAGGTAAACACGACTATGTATAGTTCATCTGTTCACTCTTAACTTCTAACTCATACTAGTCGTATTTCGTAAACGAGACGTCACAAGATGGCGGCTTATAGTAGATGTAAAGTGTTAATGAAAACAAATATTTAAGACTAATAAATCACGTTTGGTATCGCATAAAAGGTCTTTCTAAAAATATACTGGTTATATATATTTATATAGATTATTATATATACATGAGCCCCACATTTTACTGTTTAATTTTCCCAAAGTAAGGAATTGAGTGGAGAAGTACTTTCAATGATCCCAAACCCCAAAATAATTGAAATAAAAATGAAAGTTAAAAACTAAAATCCTACTACATGCGACCAAAATGCCAACTAACATACAAAAAAACCGCCAACTAACTAAAAAGGTATAGACATCTTAGACTAAAAAGATTAAAAATGTAATGTGTTCGATTCGCCTTAAATAGGTACATGACGTGTGAATCCGAATTTTAAATTTTTCTGTGTCTGTGTTGTCTTTTGTATACCTTTTTAGTCAGTTTGCGTTTTTGTCATAGTTGTGTTTTAGTTTTTAACTCTTATTTTATCCCATATACTGTAGGTAGTGGACATTTAGGAAGCTGAAAGACACTTTAAGCCTCATCAAACAATAAGGAAGTAGGTATACAAAAATCATTAATTTATCGCAACAATAGAGCGAAATTGAACAAAAGACGAAGAAAAGGCTATACTCTGAAAAGTACTTACGCTTTTGTACTGAAATGCAAATAGTAACAATATTCCAATGGCCCATACAATTTAATAAAGAAACGGTAATATTGGAACTCTGGAACGAGTTTCTAAGTAAATTTCGACCAAATCGACCTTTTAGTACGGTAAAGTCATCAAAAGTGCAAAGGGTGAAGTGACCGGCCAAGTTTTATTGTTACCTGAGTTGAGCTTTGAACGTATTTCTACCATTATCTGATTGGAGTGAATTTTAAATGTGATTGAGATGTGGCAGAATATAAATTGGACTGTAAGGCTCATTTTTAGACGTTCGAACTTGAAAAGACTTTGGGATTGTAGCGTTTCCAATCCTTGTGATTTAGTTGTTTTGTACCGAAACTTAATAAGAAAGGCTTAACTTGAAATTTATTAGAGAAGCTTGTGGCTAAGTAAAAACAGCCACACGGGTCGATCTACCAAAGAAAGAAAGAAAGATAGAAGAAAGAAAGAAAAATAGGTTTATTTGTCACAGAAACACGTGCATACAAAAAACGACAATATAAACAACAGAAATATTCGGCAGCTGCACGTCATGACTGTGACAAGAAGGCTTCCACTCAACATAATGCTGTGCTATGAGGGACCTACAGCGCAGCGCTGATTTTCAATGGTCTCCCGAAAAATACGTACGGATATCAAATCAGTAAATAAATATGAATAAATCTAGTGTGTAAATGTTGATTAAATCCAGTGTTTTGTCTCGCTCCCACCCTCACCATCGCGTCGCCTGCGCGCGCGCTTGTTATCTAAAAAGTACAGCAGTTGCATTTCACTATTGCGTCGTCGTTGATCAGGTTAAGATACGCTAGCCGCGGTTGGTCCGTGGATGGATGACCATCTTTACATACCAAGCCTCCGTGCCACGGAAAGCACGTTAAACCGTTGGTCCCGGCTTTCATTCGTGGATCTTTGTCAGTCGTTACGGGTCGTCAGAAGCCCGAAAGTCTGACAACTAGTTTTACTAAAGTGGTATCGTATTCCCGAGTATTGTGGAGGTCAGATAGGCATTCGTTCCATGTAAAATACTGGTATTCAGCTGCATCCGGTTAGACTGGACGCTGACCCCAACATAATTGGGAAATGGGCAGATGATGATATGATAGTTTGAAACTTATTATAAGTAGCCACCCACGTAAGCTTATTACCCACGCGGTAAGCCTCCCTACCACTTTGCTCGACTGGATCATATTTTTACCACTGTAAGAGCGCTAATTGTGCTAATTCGAGCGATAAACTCATAAAAATCCAATAATAATTATAACAATACATTCTCAATTTTCCCTGTGACCCTAATAATTGTAATTAAACAATTAACAACGACTAACGGTCAGTCAATCTGCGCTAATAGCATTAGCAAATTAAACACAAAGACATCGAGATAACGGGGACATTAGGGGACTCGCTTTCATCCCCGCGATGACATTATCTTTTACTTCGGCTGTTCGATATGGGGAAAAAAAGATAGCATTTTATTTTCTTTTGTTATGGAGATTAAACTTTATTGGTGAAGAAAAGAGTAACTGGAACATAATTTTTATGACATTAAGGATTTTTTTGACATTAAATTATAATTCACAAATAATGACATACTGGATCGTCGATAATGTTTATAATATTGACATTTTTAATTTTATAATTATTGATTTTATTGATTTCCTTTTTTTTTTACTTTAAGTTATGTTATGTAATGTTATGGAACTGTTGCGAATAATGTTTACTTTTATAATGTTTTCTTTTATGGTCACTTTTTGATTTTGTTCGTGGAGATTAATTTCTGACATTAAATAATATTATGTTATGATGATTGTATTGTGGAGAATGTTTTATAGCTTTGACATTTTATTTCTACTTACTAATTAATTCTAAGTATTTTGCATGCAATTGATACACGATGTTGTATAGCTAAACATGTGGACTATTATTATATTACCAAACTGTAACACCTTTTATACCATGTTTAAGGCAAATAAAGACTTACTTACTTACTTACTTACTTGGGATGAATACACCCTAATATTATCAGTGAAAACTTTTAATTAGCCTTCCTTTCACTGGATTATTACTATCAGTATCCTAGTTAGTTTTGTGAAGATATAAAATAAACCGTGGTGATTCTTGTCGGCTCTTCTCTATAGAAAACGACCCATTGTAACCGCGCACCTAGCTTCTGACGTTTCATATGTGCGCATTTATGTGAAATAAGATATTTAATTATTTTTTTTTATAATCTTCTTCATAGTCTTACCTATTTTAAAGCTTCCCATAGCTGGCCTGTGCTGGACTTAGGGACTGTCCCAGGAATTGAAACGAATGACCGATTTCTTCACGCGGCGATAAGTATTCAGGTAAATGGAAAGTCAGAGAAATTAATTCTTTATTGTATTGACTACTAACTTAAATTGTCTTATATTCAAATCATAAGTGATATTCTTTGACAGTTGTATGAAATGGTTATAACACGGCCAATTGACGTAGTATGTTAATTAGATAAACAATTATTTTATCGACTGGCTAACATTGTAAGCACAGCATGACCAATTCTGATATAAGATATGAGTTCCGATAGGTACGAGAAAATAAAAAGAATGGAAGACAGAAAGTGTTTATTGATAAAGTGCATCAGTTCATACATTCTTGTTCCACAACAACAGACTTTGTTGTTTCACCGAAGTTATCGAAGTTAATAAAGCAAATGGAAAATATTAATATCAAGAAAAGGGAAGTTTTGTTTATTTGGTTTCTTATACAACTTTGTATAAATATGTCTTTCTTGACTGACATCTACAATGTTTTCCTGAAAAGAGAGAATATGAGGGAAATAAAAGCAGAAAATGTAAGTTAAGTCTGCCTTTGTACAGTATTTTTTTACTCGTGCATAAAGTTTGAATAAATAAATGTGGGAAAGTTAGGGCAAATGAAATTCAGCATGTAACTCGATAAAACGATATTATTTAAAATACATAAATGTAAAGTACAAAAAAAAAACACTAAAGTCTTGGTTCATCTTTGTTCTGCCAAAAAAACCAATTAGTAATTCTCCAACTATTCCAAAATTTAATTAATCGAATCGCCTACAAATAAATTAACTTCGTGCGAATCGCATAAAGAAAAAAAAAAAAAAGTAGCGATTCACCCGATTCGGGCGAGTAAATAAATTGGTTAAAACTAAAAATATCAAAGAGCTTCTACTGTTATGTTGGGAGACAGTTGAAACACGGTGATCGAGCAAAGACTCGTTTATTGTACATACTTAGTTCACATCTGTTTCTCCTGCCTACCTACATATGCATTACATGGGACATCCTGGACCATCCACCGTTCATCTTTGCTGCCTGGTTAAACTTTTTCTAGAAGTTAAGCAAGCAATTTTTTTGTGACATCATCATCAACATCGATATTGTCAGCCTCGTGCGATCCACTGCTGAGTTTACGTCTCCAGTGAGGAGACGTAAACTCAGCAGTGGATCGCATTTTATGCCGTACTTTCCTGGTCTGTCTGTCCATTTTATTATGTAGTTTGCTAAAAACCATCTTTTCTATTACCATACCTGACCGCTGCTCACCATTTTTATTATCCTTTAATTTAATTAAAACAAATAAATTAGCGCATTTTTCTCATATCAAAATAAGTAAAAAAGCTTCATTTTATTACATCCTATTAAAAATGCAGCTCAGAAAATATAGCTTTAATCATAATAATGTGAAATAAAAATTATACGTCAAAATGCATGGGGCAGCTTAGAGGAAAATTGGGGCACATTGGACCAGAGTGGGGCACGGTGGGACACAGTGGGACACAGTGGGACACATTAGGGGTGCGTCACGTCACACGGAAACGAGCGAACTAGCGTCCCCGGATACGCCGAGTATGAATAACAGGGTCTTTATGTCCTGCTGAAATATAAAACTGACTGAAAATGTCTTGTATAGGGTGCTACTTTTTTGTACGACTTTAGTTTCAAAATTATAACCAAGACCTTTTGAAAGGAGCAGAGAAAAGTACCCCATCAGATAGAAAGGTTGGGTAGATCTAGTGTGAGTTAACAGTATTTAAAGGAGTGTCACTAAAGATATTTAGACGGTGAAATACCCTGAATTCTAATCTGCACTAGTCAACTATCTCTGGCAGCGATTTTATCTGTT
Organism: Xanthia icteritia; assembly: GCA_949128155.2. Classification (NCBI taxonomy): domain Eukaryota; kingdom Metazoa; phylum Arthropoda; class Insecta; order Lepidoptera; family Noctuidae; genus Xanthia; species Xanthia icteritia. The sequence continues at coordinate 2,656,202 of OX421942.2, read as the reverse complement.
GGCAAATGTATTATTTGCAAGTATAAATGAACATTCTGTCTTAGATTATCATAATTATCATCGACATCAAGTCTTAAATTAGTTTTCCTTTGACCCTGCGACCTAACCGAAAGCGAATGTAGCTATACATTTCTAGTTTATGCTGAACTCGCATTGTATAGGGTTTCCGTACAATAAGAGCTCAGATTATGCTGGAAATGTTGCTTGATGTCTATCCGTGTGTACAACTTGTTTCCATTTTTTAATTTTGTTTTCTTTTTTTTTCGCGTCATGTTTACCGCAAATAAACGTATTTTCTTTCTTTTTCTTTTTACATACGCGATTTGATTGATCGCGCAAATACGTCTCTTTCATATAAAAGAGCGCAACGATCGCTTTCAGTTAGGACGCGGCCTAACAAAAAGCAATGTGAAAAACGTCCCATTTTATAGACTTTTTTGCGAAACATCCTGTATATAGCATAGTGTCACTGCCGGACATCACATAGCCATCTCCACTGCACGTTGGTACACGCTGCTTTATATTTAAACTAAATGCCAAGTCCCGCTAAATAATTATATGGAAATGTCACCTTTGGAATTATTTGCCTTCTTTCGCTATTTTATTTAACGAATCACGTTTAAATTTGTTGAGTAGAATGGGGAATGTTGACTAAGAAAATTTAAATTAAACGTAATAAAGAAATATAAACAAGGAAAATTCTATACGAAAAATTAAAACTGCTAAAATGTATTAAATGAAAATAATCTGACACCTACCCTATTTATAAAGAAGGTTCTTTAAAATAAGCATAAAAACATGCTGTAGTTTCTTAGTTTTTATGTTTGTAACGAAATATTTGAACTTGTCAAGTAGAGTCGGCAACTATAATCATTCTAGCTTTCCAATTACACGGTTATAGACAGGTGCCTCCAATCGAAAAGGCTCAGTAGCTATCAGCATTATTGCCCTATATATCGTATCTACAATTGTCTATTAACTGCCCCTTTGCCTCTTAGCCCACCTGTGTCCAAAACAAAACAAACCATTCAGCCATAGAATTGACAAAAAACGCACCGAATATCCGTGTGTTCTAGCTGAGAATAAATTCTCTTTATTAGGAAAGGCCTTAATAAAGCCTATCCCAGGCAAAAATAGTGGTTCGCCACAACGGCTCCCGAGACCCGGCCGTAATAGAATCCGACCCAGCATTAAAGGGTTAACAATGTCCTGCACATATATGTACATAATATATGTATTTTGATTTGTAAATTGTTGTCACACTGTATCTTAAAGGGTTAATGAGTTTGTCAAGGGCGTTGATTTGGGTTCGAAATATATTTTAGAGGTGTTAAGTTGGACCTAGTTTCATGTGAAGAATCATCTGCGAATATAATCAACTCACCTATATTATACAGTATTATTTTATTCTAGTGCGTAAGCATAACATAAGATTTAGATGGTTTATATTTTTTATACAAGGTCCCATTAAAATAGATGGACAAATTTTAACATAGCGTTCAGTAAGTCTAACCAAAGATATCCAAGCAAAAAAAAACACGGATTAAAGTGATTTTATTTTGACCTAAAATAATAAATTGCATTGGGTAACCAACATTTTTAGTGTATTTTCGTTAACTGATTTATTTTTCTTGTAAGTATCTAATGCGTTTTTCTTATTATTTTTTTACCATTGTCCTTATTTTGGTGGTCTGAATGATTTCTAAAAGTTTATCCATCTATTTTAATGGGATCTTATATAGTAATTAAAACTTTATGTACGAGTAAAAATTACTGGGAAAGGCCTTAGTACGTTTGTCCACCGCAGCCGTCGAAATGACGGCGCCGAAGTAGCAATACATGCATCTACTATGGCCGCGTATCCACATCACGTCCGTCACCCGAGCGCCATCATTCCAGCCGCCGAAGTTCCGAGTAGTTCGACGTGACCGCAAATATCGGCCCGAGATTGTGACAGGCAGATGAGTCAATACAATTCTCGTTTGCTCTTGTCCATACACTACCGTCACACCGGTGCCGTTCGCCCGGCTTTTGTTTTATCTATCTTAACATACTGACCCGCCGAGTTTGGTCACAGGGACTTCACGTTCGGTTCGAATAATCTCGTTTCTCGATATCGTCCCGGTGACAGCTGCGATGCCCTAGGCATTTCGTCTTATGTTTTAAATCAAATCGTCGATCAATCGTCTTCACAGCATTCTGTTAGATGCATATATTTAAAAGAGTAACCGGTGGAGTTTCTTGCTCATTCTTCTCTACCTTTTGGAAGGGGCGACTAAAATCATTTTTTTTTTTTTTTTTTTTCTGTAAATGTTGACGTTCAAAAGTGCCTTTTTTGTGCCTAACTGAAATAAATTATTTGACTTTGACTTTATAGTGCCACTTTATGGTGTTTGACTATCGTAGAAGATAAATAGCTTTCAACGATTGTTAAGGTAAAAGCAATAACACAATAAACGACGCCTTATGCTTAAACTATACCTACTTGACATGTAGATTCCAAACAAGTTCAGAGACGCCAACGTAATCCTCCTCCAATGACTAAAGACATTCTAAAATTAGACAATTCATTGGAACAATGTAATTAGACTAGAAATGTTGTACTTCAGTAATAAATCTCTGTTATCTAAGCGGGGAACATGTGAAACAATGTACAGCTGAATAAGGATGCTCTTCCACTGTGAATGAAGATCAGAGAAGATTTTTTTTTAAATTTAGGATCAGTTGGGCTGATCCTCTTGAGAACTAAAAGAAGGTTTTCAGGAGGAAACGCTTTGTGACCTTAAATACAAATGAAATGAAATGAAATTGTTTATTCTGTAAATAGGATATTGCAATCACTTTTACACGTCATATTATTATTATTATTATTTTTTAAAGAAGAAAATGCTAGATGAGTTCGGCGTTTCCTATCTGACTATTCTGAGAAGAAAGACCGAAACAAACTCAGAGGTCACAGTCTCTTTTAAAGTCCAGACATAATCTTGGTCAGGCCATGTAGATTAGTGTCTCAAATGGTCTTTTGAGGAAAGAACCACACAGATTTGAGTGGACCTGTCCAGTCAGTGCAAGCATTTGTCAGTAATCGTGGAGCTCAACTCAGAACTTAAGGAGCTCAACTCGACGAACAATACCAAAGAAAGGACATTTGGGTAGGTCGCATAAAGTACTCAAACTGCCAGACCATCATTAAAACTAACTGAGAAAGAAAAAATTAAAGACAGAAGAAAAACAATAAAATAAAAAATCACATAGTCCTCACATTCACGATCATTAAAACAATATAATACTTTACAAAGTAATCATGTTATTTTGTATATAATTTTCAACAATGTCAATATGTATATAAAACTGGTATTTTTTAAGATTTACATAATAATTAAAGTGTCAAATTTTATGGTTTTATTACAAGGCTTAGCAGATCGAGCAGCTCAATCCCATGCTTTTTTATCTTCTAAATTATCTGAAATTTTATAGAAGTTTTTAGCTTTTAAATCGTATAATGGGTAAGTTTCGAATATCAATGGGAAGTTTGTTGTAAAAGCGTATACATTGACCCATGAATGAGTTGCCTACTCTGTGGAGACGTGTGCTCACAGGTCCAGGCATCCAACTTACCAAAAAAGCTTAGTTCAACGGACAAAACAGTTTGGAACAGTTCTGGACAAGCATTTTTAAATTCAGGCTTTTATGACATTTTCATTAGATAGAAATATTGCAAAAAGTGTGCAGTGCTGAGAAATAGCCAAGAAACTAAATTTTGCTATACTTTATTTCGAACTGCCATTGGTAAATCATTTTTTTTACAACCACAAGGCTCTATTTCTCTTCATTCCCTCTTAAAGCTTTTACCAATAATCCAGCTATATTCAACTAATTACTGCAGTAATAATCTACGTGCTCGTTCCATTACAACGAGCGAACACCTTAAAGTGTCTCCAAGGCGTTGTATTATCAGAGCGTTCGAGAACATTCGCTTGAAATAATTAAACTTGTCATGCGTTCTGCTGGATAGGGTCTCGACTCTCGTGCTTGTGACGTGCGAACACGTTAGGAATTAGACGGGGGTTGCGATTTTATATTATTGTTTTAGTTTTGTCAATGTACGTACAGGATTTTAATGAAGATAATAACGGAAAAGATTGTCCTTTTTAAAGGTGAAGAAGGTGGGTAGAAAAGTTTGACGTTAAGACCGGGGACGACTAAAGTATTGCAGTCCTTTTTGGAGTTGTCAGTGCCAAAGCGGCTGCAGCTGTTGCAGTAGCTTGCAATCAAATATTAACGATGAGAATCTCTCATAAAGTCCATAACATGTTCAAGGTAAAAGAGACCAAACGTCAGTTTCTTTACGTAAAGTCCAAAATTTATCACGCATAAAAAAAACTGCTGCATACTTTCATAGAGAAAAAAAAACTCATATGTTGAAACATAGTTTCCGTCCTAAAATTCAAAAGTAATTTATTCAAACTAGGCTGAGAATCAGCTTTTTTCGAACGTCAACGTTACAAAAGACAGTCCCCCAAAACGCCCACCCTTCACCACTTCCTAGTGCTTTAGATGGGAAGAAGAAGTGGCGCAACAAACTCCCTAGCAGTTACAACTGAGCAACCCAAAACCGCTACAAAATTAACAATTTCCCTAACCCAGTCGCACCATCCACTGGCAGCCTTAACTTAGGTTATCTTACATCCTGCTTAGCGCATGACATCAGCACAGGACGTCTACAGCAGCATCCAGTCACTGCAATGCAAACATTAATCTAACTCTTGCTTGCACATATCCTTATTTCTAATGAACGGGGCCTTAAGATCGTGCTGTGTTAACTAGTGTGTTGGTTGTTTTGAGATGTTTAGCGGTCTGTGTAGGTACATTTTGGATTGGATTTAGATTGATTACTGAAAGAAAATTATATTTTTTCTAACACGATTGAAGTTTTGAGAAAACATTAGTTTTGATGAATAACTCGTATATTATCTATTTTATTTCTGTAAATTGATTTTGAAAAACACTTTTCTTTCGTTCTTTCTTTTTTTTAAAAAACGTTGCCCCACACTAGGAATTTCTCCTGTGTCGTGGGTGCGTTTACAAACATTTAAACTCACATACACAAACAGCCAGACCCGGAACAACTAATTGTAGGTCATACAAATATTTGTTCCGTGCGGGAATCGAACCCGCGACACGCAGCGCAGCAGTCAATCGCTTAACCACTGCGCCAACCGTGCCATTTTTACGACACAAAGAAATAATAATAATCCTATTCTATTAAACGGGCAATATTTGTAGGTAATGCAATATTTGTAGCAATATTTGTCCCGAAAACGATTATCTCGATGAAAGTTGCAATTTAGGGGTTTACGGGGGCGAAAAATCGATCTAGATGTCTTATATCTGGGAAAATTCGTAATAAGAAATAATATTAAACCTATAACTATTAAATGAGCAATATTTGTGTAAAAAATATATTTTTAGGCAATCAATCTCGAAAACGATTATCTCGATGAAAGTTGCAATTTAGGGATTTACGGGGGCGAAAAATCGATCTAGCTAGGTCTCATATCTGGGAAAATTCATTTTCACCGTATTTTAAGCCGAGCAGAGCTCGGTCGCCCAAAGTTTAGAACAAGATGGCCACCTTAGAATAATGACACGTCAGCATGGAATATAATAATGGCTCTATTTTCTCCCGAGCAGAGCTCGGTCGCCCAGGTACTGTAAAACTATATGTGGTCGGTTTTTTCTAACCGACTGAACCAACTCAAAGGTCTCTTTTAAAGTCCAGACATTATCTGTGTCAGTTATTTATTACAGATAATTTGATAAATTACCGAAGTATTTTGAGAGTAGTTCTTTATGTTACTACCCTACTGCGCAACAGCAAATACAGGTGGATGTTTTACATACAGGGTATGTCTGAAAGTTGTGGTCTAATTTAAGGGTGTGTGGTACAGACCATCATACTGAACCTCTTTCTCGATGGGACCAACATCGTAATTGAGAAAAATTATCAGCCCTTACAAAGCTTCAATACCTACTCGACCCAAATGTATTTTTAACCACTCTAATTAAGTGGTGACCATTACCACCAAAGGTTTTGTTTTTTTCATTGGTCCACCAAGTAGGTCCGAAGGGAACCGTTCGTCCATTCTTGTACTGGAAAATTTTCAATGACAGATATCCGTCATGAAAAATTTCCGGTCGTTCTTGATAGTTTTTCCAAGTTATAGAACGAATACAACCGTTCCCCTTCTGAATAACCTGAAAATATTTCAAAGTACCAGTTCTATAGGATTACAGAACCCTATAGTGAATTGAAAACGTACCTACGCTATAGATCACAATAGTGTGAACATTAATCTGCTGTGACAATGCTGACGGAGCGCGGATTAGCGTTGATACCTCCACGTCGCGTACTGCCTGTCAGTCATCTGCTGCTTCTGTATTCATTCACTAAGTATTAATGGTCTTTCGGTTTATAGTAATGTTAGTGCTGTTGGTTGGACCAACGACTTAGCTCGAAAGTTGTTTTTGGCTTGAGCAGGTACTTTATGCCATTTATATTATTATTGTGAAAGAGACGCAACGATCTCACAGTTAAACTGCGTAAGCAGTTTTGTGGGGCTATGTATTTAGTTTTAAGATTTCTTGAAGTTAATAAATAAATTATTCATTCATTCATTCATAGATATTGTCGTGGTCAGATCTTAGAATTGATAATTTCATGAAATGGCCAGCTAACATTGACCATATCGTTTAAACGTCAACGTTTAATGATATGTCAGTCGACGTTTGGCCATATCATTAATGTAGGGTATCTATAGTGTAAGGTGAAGTAAAAATATTCAAGTAACTGCGACCAACTTGGATTTAGCGCGGTTGGTCACAGTTCTAACCTAACCCATTTGGTCGGGGTGCCACATAGCGGCGTAAATTTTTAATTTGTAGAAACTAATTTTAAGTGCTATGTTGCATGTTACGCCGCGGCAGCGACCGGCGAGCACTACTTCCAAGTTGATCGCTTTTCATAATATCATATTTGGAAACCCAATAAAAGTCCATTGACTTTTTTTGCGTGGTCAGCCTACTTTGTTTCATTTGTTGTATGCCTCCGCCATGATGCACAACAAAAACACAGCGACATCAACGCCCCTACCGGTGGATAATCTAACAATTTTACGATATGATCACTAATTTTTGGCCACATCATGAAGTAGTCGTGCGTTTAACTGTTCATATCATTAAACGTTGAGTATTCAATGATCTGGCCAGGCCACATCATGATGTGACCAGTGGATGATGTTCGTTTCATGAAATGATCAATTTTAAGATCTGGCCACGACATCTACACTGAAAGAGAGAGGCAACAGTCATTATCATCCTCGTACCCTCATTCAATTCATCCCAGTATGTTCTCTTCCATACATCTATTACCATCTCTCTCTCTCTCATCTCAATCTTCATCTTCATCTCTCGTTCAAATCTAAGTATTCTAAGTATTGAAACCCTTCCTAGCCCATTTTTCATGAGTTTAGTTGGTCCTTTTATTTAAGTACATTTCCAATATAAGCTGACCTTATATTGTACGAAAATCCTATACAATGCGAGATCGGCCTAAACTGGAAATTATAGCTTGATGTGTACCAAGTAAAGTTTGATTCGCAAGGATACAGAATATCGATCACCAAACACTGCACAAGAATAATGGGAAACAACAGATTAATGGTCTCCAGGAAAAGCCATTCCACGCTGACACATTAAAAAACAAATCTAGTCAAAAGCCCAGCTTCCCTAAGGCAGAAATATACCTTTCCAAGTAACTCATCCTCGATCTAGTGTAAACTCTCATTCCCTTACCAAGAATAAGCCTTCCAAAGTTACATAACATAGCTACGAACACTCAATAATTCCTGAAATCATAACTTAAGCAAGCATTATGTTACCAAAGCCTGCTCATATCAGTATTCAGGATGTAGGAGGCATATAAAAATTCGGTGTTCGCCCCCCAGCGCTAACTCCCGTAGATCACATAAAGTTATGGTTTATAGCAGAGTCGAACGCGAAATGTAAAGTCGATCACCACTTATGATCGTGTTTTCTTAGTATTTTTTGGCGAATCTGTTACGTAACTGGGGAGTTAATGAGTTGTTTTTGGAGGGTTGTGCTTGAGGAAAACATACCAATTTACTTACATAATCAACGTTTCAGTGACGTCGCCGGTAAATTGCGGACGCTACGTGAGCGGTCACCGCTCTTCTAGGAAACCGTACCTTTAGTAACTAGCCCAGATTTTATGGCGCCCATGGGCCTCTAACTTGGCTTCACATGCAGTCGAGAAATATCTCTCAGGAATCGGTTTTTTACCGATGTTTTCCTTCACCGTTTTTGAAGCAAGTCATAATTATACAATACGCACATGAATCCGAAAAGTCAGAGGCCTTGGGATCGAACTCGAGACCTATGACTTGGCAGTCTGACGGTCACACCGCTATCACTGCTATTTTCTTCGTTTACGTTCATACATTTGGCCACACACGCCCGCCAGTGATATAATTCAAGATTTTACTACAAAACAAAAATTTTGTATGTCCTCAAATCTATGCGTTTACCCATTAGGTCAAATGAGTTAAGTGGGTCCTTGTCCAGAAACACAAAAAACAACTTTTAAACTGACTTAAGTATTAACGGTAGGTACCTGAAGATTACTCAGTAGAAAAATAGATTTAATACTTTATGTCTATTTGTTCTTGCTTCAAAAAATAAATGTTCCTTTATTTCAAAGCCAAGCTAACTTTAACCTTTACAGGGTTTCCTGGAATCTATAAGCACATCGGTTCACCTCGCAAATCATAAACACAAAATAGCAGGAAAATCCATATTATTTTTCAAAGTAAGAACAGGAAACGTTATTAAAATGAATAAGCTTATTACATTTGACTACCTTTACAGTGTTCACAGAAATGGGCCGACACTTGGAAGATACTTTCATAAATAAGTAAGGGACCGATATGAAACAAATCCAATACACGAACTCCCAGAAGGCAAGCCTATATAAAACTTGTGTAGGTTCACAAAGATAACTTACCAGTTTGTATCTTGTTTTCTGGGTAAGCTTTTGAACTGAACACGTGGTTACAAAATTATTGTTTCCTAGAATATTAATTTTGAAGGAGTTAACGTTAATTATTAATTATTATTAATGAATAATAGTAAGTCGTTGTTTGGCTCAATATTATTCATTAATAATAATTAGTTAGGTATAAATAATAATTAATAAAAAAAAACAATAAATAATAATTAATAAATTGGTATAATTTTGGTTGTATAGTTGCATTATATTCTAAGTACTGTTTATTTTATTTTGTTACCTATTTATGTACCATTCATCAAAGCTGACATGGTTTCTGTACGTCTTTTTCGGGTGACCACTGAAAATCAGCGCTGTGCTGTGGGTCCCCATAGCACAGCATCATGCTGAGTGGAAGCCTTATTGTCACAGTCATGACGTGCCAGCAGCTGCCGACTATTATTTTTTTGTGCTCGTGATTATATTTAGAATTCTGTTTTATTGTTCTAATACTCGAGTTAATTATATTTTTGTATGCACCTGTTTCTGTGAAAAATGAACTTATTTTTCTTTCTTTATTTTCTTTTTTACTGTATGTAAAGACAGGGAAAGGAATTGTTGAGTTCCAACTTAAATTATTATTGCCCATGAATCCTTTAATTGCCCTGTCTATAGGTACTGTAGAGATTATAGCCTATTTGGGGCTACTATACAACTTTTATGAATATTTTATAAATTTAGGGCATAAGGACATGAAACAAGCACTAATTTGTATTTAGAATACAAGAAAAAGTATAGGGACTCGGCATAGTGTGCTAACATTGTATATGTCATGATGTAAAAACGTAAAAGGATTCCGAAATAAATAATTATTTTAATTCCAAAGATAAGTTTATTGAAGTAACTCTATAACTAATGTACTTATACAAAATATTGTAAAACATTTTAAAAGAGTAATGGTGGAGTTTCTTGCCCATTCTCTCCATGCGAAAACTACCTTTTGGAAGGGGCGACTAGAATCAATTCAGTAATTTTGACGTTCAAAAGTGCCTTATAAGGACCTATTTGAAATAAATGATTTGACTTTGACTTTCTACCACAGTACCGCCTAATGAGATGAATCTTTTAAGATACAGGCCTCTTAGTTGAAATGATGGGTTCATTATTATTTTGTATACATAGACTATTTTCGTAGAATTAAAACTTTTGTGCTAAAAGCTACATTATTATGCTCATTGTATTTTTACCACTTTGCTTTGAACTGTGTCTGTGTATAATTATTTGAATAAATAAACAATTTTATTATTATTATATTATTATGTAAACTGAGAGACATGAACAGTCCAGATGTCTCTTTCGTCTAGGCCCATTAATCAGTCACGTTTCTTGCTACAATATACTTAAGTACTGTAGAAGTTTTAGCCTGAAGACCTAGGACGTGCTGTTGTGGGATCGGCTGCACTTGGCGGGGGGGCCCGCTAGGCATGGCGGTGTGATACAGGGCAGTCGGGGGTGCGACGAATGTGCTGGTCTCTCCCGGGCCCCCTGTTTATGGTAGTAAAAGGTACCATGGCGTTTTTGTTGGCAGGATAACCCTCCATTCTCCCCAGACGGAGAATATCCATGAGATTTTTTCTAAAGGAAAAAAATAGGTCAAAAAGTATGTTGTATTAGAAATATATAATAGAAAAAGGGACATCAGCTTACCTTGTCGAGGGGCTGCTCTGGCTACCATCAGACGCTAATTGTCAACCGCTGAAATTAAGCAAATTAAGAAATTATCATTTGCTTCTACTTTCTTTATTAAATTGAGAATTGCGGGTGGTTAACAAATAAAGTTGGTCTTTAAATTAACATACATACATACATAAACTCACGCCTTGTGCCCATCGGTATAGGCAGCATCATACATCTGGTCATACACGTACGCCGGTTGCGAATACTACGCACCTGACCTTTCTGAAGAACATCACCAATAAGGTCACTATAATTATCCCCTCCCGGCGGCGTTTCCGCTCACATCTGCCTTGTAAATACCTTTTGTTAGTCGCCTTTCATGCATCCTCTCAACATGACCAAGCCATTTGTACATTAATAAGAAAATACATAGGTAATAACAAAATTTTAACATGGATACACAGAAAATTAAACTATGTACAATAACTGAGAGGCTGCTCTTATAAAAGATCGTAGCGCTTAGATTTAAGAGTCTATAAGGCCTCTGCCTCGAATTTTGCGGGCAGCGGGGCGGCAGCGGCGGCGGCGCGGGAGCGGAGCGGGCAACGCATACCTGTTCTCCAAACCAGCGGGCAAATCGCGCGGCACTATAGCGGTGTAGTGTTGTGTTCGTGGTTGTGTTGTCGAGATATTTGTTTTTATTCGCGAACGAAATGTCTGAAAAACGGCGACAACATCTTTTTGATTCAAATTTATTCCTAACGCTCGATTTATTAAATGTACAACACTATACTACAATGCAAACGCGCAATGCGGGCGGTCACCGCTTGACTGAAGTGCACCGCTCGTTGCCCGCCCCCGCGCCGCTGCCACGCCGCTGTTTTCGAGAACCGGTCCATTTGATTTTACGCATAAGATCCTGCCGCTCCCGCGCCGCCGCCGCTGCCGCCCCGCTGCCCGCAAAATTCGAGGCAGAGGCCTGATACCTCAAATTGCTTAGCATGATTTTCCGCTATATCGAAAATACTGCGGTATTCATTTTGAAATAAATAGAATTAAAGTTGAGGATTAATTCAAAGTACTATGTTTGACGAAAACACGATTCCATAAAATTTTCTCGATAGAAAAACAATCCAAAGTTACCTCCAAACCGAACAATAAACCGCGGGCATTCCAGAAATACTTCAAATTAGATCATGAAACTTTGCATAATAATAACTGAACTGAATATAAAACAGATCAGATACTATGTTTTTTTACTTTTTTTAAATTACCATTATTTTCACCGTAAAAAAAAGTTACCTAAATTATCGCGGTGTCTCGGAGCCACCAGCACCCAACTCGGTGTCGCTCTCACTCAGCCCGCGAGCAGTATGGTACGAGCGAGATAAAAAGTGAATATGAGCTGAGGTAGTGTGGGCTCTTAAAAAATTAAAAGGTAGGTACAAATATTACAGTAACAGTGTACTCATTGTTGAAGAGCCTAATAATAAATAAATAAAACTTATAGGATTAACACTCACTTATTCACCTAACACATTCCAATCCAATATTTGATATATCGTGTCTGGCATCAAAGCCCAAGAGACAAACGTCTCGTGATAAGTGAAACATTGATTTACACCAATGTCTGTCTTAGCTCGACTCTAATACTTAACAGTAAGGTCCGCTTTACCTTGGCAAGTTTATACAAAATGTTCAGTTTGCCTAGCCTTCTTGTCCTCTTTAAATTACCTAAAGAGAGTAACATTTACAGACGCTTTTGTGAATATTTAAAAATTCTCAACGGTATCTTTTTGCAATTAAGACTTTAGAAGCGTTGAACTAGGTGATTTTGATACTTTGTTAGGGTGATTTATCTTGTAAATTATGTATTTGGCACGGTAACTTGTATTTTTTTGGTGAGGATGAAAAGTTTTCAGTATTTTATTAAATTCTTGTACCTGAACGCTTCTGCTTCTACGATAATGTTGTCTTATTGGAATTGTATTCAGTCAAATACATCATTTATGTAAATGCCCATACCATACCATAATCAGCCCATAATGTTCCCTTGCAACGCACACACAATTACCCCGCACCACACACACTCACCCCACACACCACACACACTCACCTACATCCTCCCTTGCATGTATTATTAATAATTACTTTATTCCACTATTTTTTTATTTATTTTTAATCAATTTTTTATGAGCAATATTGTAGTATTATTATATAAGTATAATGTATGAGATTTTTATTGTAATATTATATACGAATCAGATCGTCTCCAGTACAACATTAAAATGTAAAACTTTGTTTAGACTGGTGACCTGACATACAGGTTTTGTAAAAAAACTTAGTTCAGGCACCAGTCTTCCACAAATTAATGTCTTAATGATGGTGATGAAATAATTTACACAAAGTAAAGCGCCTGTCTGTGTTTGGTACCTACGACCTACAACTCGTGAGTCGAAGCCGTTTCCACTGGGCCACCTCTGCTCTCCAGCATGTAAATTCTCACTATTGTTGATTGCAGTTGAACACTTCGGATCCCTCACATTACACATACCTACTTTGGTACTAATTGAAAAGCTCTAACGATTCTATCCACTAAAACAACTGCGCATCGTCTTCATTTGAGTAAAATCCGCTGACGCCAATCATACAATCACAAATGTCCATGCAATTTTGTAAAGGTCCTACAATTCGCCATTTATAGACAATCCAGCATGTGGATACATCATTCAAATCGTAACTATATAAAACGAATGTATCCAAACAATATACAGAGAGTTACGACCCAAACTGCAAGTTTGTATCTACGCTACACCACAACTTTGTCCTTCTAGCCGCTGCATTTTCGGACTTTACAACTATCCATATAACTCTGAACACAAACAAAACTAAACATTAACACAACTGCATACGCCACACATCGGCAGCATTACACAAATTTGTAGGCACATTCTGCAATTTTATGGGTGTTAACGAAACATGCAATTTTTAACTTTGTCCCTTTCACATAAGGTGTACACAAAAGTTTGTAACATAGTTGTATACAGGCGTTCGCATAGTTTAAACGGTACAAATTGCCATTCAAAACGTCATCACGTTTTGTGGCGGAGCATGTAACACGTATATTCTTGTGTTTTACTATCATATCAAAATGTTTATGCTGTGTGAATTGGAAATTCGAAGTGTATAACGGTTATTACGTCACAATGACAACAAAATGTGCTGCAAAGGTTATACATAGTACTAGGTAACTGATTAGAGCTTATGACAGAGGTCTTTGCCCTATACAGTAGGACTTTAGGCTGGAAGTAAGTAGTTAAACAGATTCACAGCTTTGAAGAATATGACTCATACACAAAGGTACTTTTTACCATCATAATTATATTTTACTAGCTGTTGCCAGGATGAAAAGTAGCCTGTTATGGGCTAACCATGTGCTAAATTTCATCCGAATCCGTTTAGCTGTTTGAGCGTGAAAACGTAACAAACAAACTCACTTTTGCATTTAAATATTATTACTGAGCTGAGCCCCGCGGTTTCACCCGCATAAGTCTCGATCCTGTGGGAATATCGGGATAAAAGGTATTCTATTTCCTTTTCCAGGTCATAGTCTATACATATGCAAAATTTCATCTAAATCCGTTTAGCCGTTTTAGCGTGAAAGCGTAAAAAACAAACAAACTCACTTTCGCATTTATAATGTTAGTTAAGATAGTTAGGATTAGTAACTTTACTTACGCTTAAACTTTAGATTACTTGTCTGTGGTTAGTGCAAAAAAATAAAGATTGAAAGTCATTTTTCTAAGATCTGCACAAAGAAACCTTGAGAAAATAGTTAGAAAGAAGAAAGCAAATCAACTGACATACCGCCAAAAAAAAGTAGTCATGGCCACTGCCGGCAGAAGTGAACACTTAAAGCTGCTATTAGCGCCATCTAGATTCTATAGTACAGCACTATGGCGCGAGCATGTCGGCGACGAATCCATAAGTTTACCTGCCAAAAATCGCTCAACAGCCTAAAAAAGTTTTCACCTCAAAGACAACGTAGTGAATTAGAAGACAACTGCCGATAGATTTATAATAGAGGCGAATCTAAAAACATGACGAACCCCACAATTTTACAGCCGCCATCTCATCAAAAGACAAAGTTTTTACGAACTAAAATAATAACAAAAGGAATACTACAATCGATAAAATGACAACGACTGCACATCGGAGCCGTTAAACAAAGTTCTGATACTTAAAAGTAACATAAAAATTGTATTTTACGATACAACTGCCAATGACTTTTATTATATTTGTAACCGTGACGTTTATCGCTGAAAGCGCTTGTTCTGAGACAAATTAAGGCTGATACGGCGCTGCAGCGGCTGAGTGGTAAGGAACTTTAATAGATTTGCAGAATTACGACCTCTTTGACGTCATGACGGTTTTCATTTTCTATGCAAGTGTTTAGGAGCAAGCATAAAACGCTTCGTCTAATTTTGCTTGAAACGGCTTAATTAGACCAGGCTACCCCATAAAGTGATGAAATCTGGTATCACCAGTCCATTGAACTCTTCGTAGAATATCTCACAAAATATTCTTTTGCTCTATTCTCAATAGTGCAGGGAAACACTCAAATATTCCAATACCCTAGACTTAGGAACTTCCACTGTTATCATTGCATCAATTACATGTTTATACAAAACTTCTTCAAAACACTTTTTCATACTTTCAGCAATAAAATCGTGGAACTTTCGTTTACGTGCGACATTTTTTCACAAAATAATGGCCCATTTTTTTTCTTGCACCGCATTTGCTGTCACCTGAAAGCTACTAACTGCTACCAAAACTGCAATGCAAGTAGCGCCAGTAAAACCAACACAATTTTACCTTATCTGCTTGGACACGCTAACCAAGAAAGTTGTTCTTATTTCTTTAAAAAACTATAGAAGAAAGAAACCACCATGAAGAGTGATAGGTAACCTAAACGCTACCAGAAATAGTGGTAACGTTATGGTAGCTTCATGGACCGAACTAAAAAACAAAAGGCAGAACTATATCTCCAGTATAGAGCAATGGTGGCCTAGTGAAAACGGCCGCGATTTACGCGGGTCGAAGGTTCGAACCCAAGCAGGCATTATACTTTTTGTAAATTATTTCATCACCACTGTTCTTAAAACGGTAAAGAAAAATATCATGAAGGAACCGGCATATCCTAGAACCAAACATTCCAAAATATGTCATCCACCAATCCGCACTGGGCCCGCGTGGTGGATTACAGCACACTGCCTCCAGTGGGAACATTATAGGCTGATTATATATCTCAAGTTTAGTATACTGTTTATTTTAAAAGCAAGCAAGCCAATGCCGAACAACTTTACCAATATAATAAAAGAACATCAAATCTCAATACCTTTTAACCCGTAAATAGCAAGTCAGAACGTGAAACAATACGAGAATAAAGAAATCAAGTCAGTCAGGGTTAAAAGTTAACTTGACTATGAACCCAAACGAGTCTAGGTAGTAGCAGTAAAATCTATTTTCTCGTAGATACAAAGACCGGGTCGTCTGCCCGACAGAATAAAATGCCCACGGTGTTTTAGACCAAAACTTAAGGCTAAGCTTTAAATTTTGAAATAGGTGGAGATTTGCGTTATAGGTACCTAGTTATTTTTTTAAATATTTTCGTTCTGAATTTGAAATTACCGTCACTGTTGTGGACTTACATGGGAGCTGTGAGTGCAAAGTCACTTATCTATTCTTTCATGGAATTATGGCAACTATCAAAGCAAGTTCCTTTTAAATCAAAAGAAATATTTTTGATGCACTTTGGTTTAGTAAAACTTGACTAGATAGAGTAGATATTTAAAACAAAATTATTTGAACCTGTAGTTACCTAATCCACTAACCCAATTTCACTCGCTAGCTGTGTAACACGAGATATCCCTACCCATTTGATCCACCTACGAATTATCTTAATTCCTTACAACTTGCCCTTAAGTTAACCCATACAAGATTCCCGGGGTACATTCGTACCTCCAATCAAAATAATAGCAGCACCTAAAGATCCGTCGAGCTAGCCATTCCATTCGGTCCCGTTCCGTTCATTCGTTCAATCGGTCCCGTTCGGCGGATAATTTGAAACGCTGACTCGTTCCCTTGTTTGTTTTCTATTCAACCTATTTATGGAAGTTTCGTACGGCACTTGATTGAATAAAATGAAAATTTTGTTGGTTCACTATGACTGGATGTTTTATTGTTATCGGTTTCTTGATGATAGCTTAGCTATGGATAAAAGGTAGGTACCAACTACATTGTGGATACTTTGTATTATCTTCCCAAATGTACATAAGTAAATACTTTTAAAGTTCAATTACAATAGGAAAGTTAAAGATCTGAGGTCAGAGTACTTCCCATCAACATCGGCTGCTTGTCAGAGTTTACTTTATTAAGGTAACTTTCTTCATCTATTAGGTAAGACCAAATTCAACAAAGCGAGGGTCATGTTTTCCAATCTTAATTAACATCGTACTTTTATTTATGAAAACAGAGTAGGTACTCAAAGAACTACCTACAGTGAAAAAACATTGTGAGGAAATTTGGAGTGAAATCTCCAATACTAAGTGGACAATTCAGTGTTAACCTGGGATCGTTTAGGGGTCCGTATTTTATAAATCCTAAACGCTACCTTGGGAAATTACATTTTAAAAATTAAGCACGTAACTAGTCACATGCAAAATAAATGAAAGAATTTCAGTAAGTTTTAAGTTTAACTTCATAATACTGCAGCTATGGTAAACTCAAGTAAACAAAGACTTATCCTCGATTTACATAATGTTACGGACCTCATAGAGGTGCTTTATGGCAATTATTTTAATTTATGAAACATATTCTGCAAGTTTCGCCTTATGTTATGTTTTAAGAGGTAATAACGGAGAATAATAAACAGAGGAGATACAATTTGGTACGTACACACGGCTATATATTTCCAGTATAACCTGATCTAAAATTGTATAGGATTTCCGTACAATGAGAGGCTCGCTTATACTGGAAATGTATAGCTTGATGTGTAGTAGTATGTACATTATGTTCTCATTATTTCATGAATCATTCGCTTTAGTTACTTGCTGAAATTGAATACTGATACTTAGTTTTTTTTTACAATTCAGCGAGAGCTTTTAAGAAGATTTTAGTTGGATAGGTGTCTAATGGAAATTAAACCTGCAATCTAGTAAAACTAAAGACAATAATATTTATCGCGCTTTTCAATCCCCGGAAATTGACAGGTCTGACTCTTGTGATACTGGAACTCCTAATACTCACTCTTGTACGCTATACAGAGGTTTGTGTCTTGAACTGAAATAAATCAATTATTTTACAAAATTAAAATTATTATTAGTATTTCCTTTATTACTTGATGAAGAAAGTGAATCCTCTCAATTGTGAAACATGCGGAACGGTTGAAGATGTTCACTATCTACTTATGGAGTGTACTAAGACAAAGAAGGAAAGAGAGACACTGTTGAGCAGAATAAAATTAAACGAATATGATATTGGTCCATATGTTAAAGTTTTAGCGCAACCTTCACCTGAGATAGCAAACCTACTTACTGATTTGTTTAGAAATTAATAATGTATATTGTATTTGTAGATTTAGTTTAGAATAGATTAAGTTATGATGAGGCTGTCATGCCACTGTGGATAAAAGCCTCCTACAAAAATTAAGAATAAAAAAAAAAATCCTTTATTACAGTTGTATACATATTAATTACATTTTTTAATATTTTTAAGAACTACAATAAAAAAAAACATTTTAAAAATATATTATTATTATAACAATTCTAAAAAACCTATTCAAATATTGGTACGATTCTAATTACACGTTTAAGTCTTTGTAAGTGTGTAATATAAAAATTCTCAGCTTCAATAACTTTTAATAATGTTAAAGTAGATGAAATACCTACCATCCTCCATTGTCATAACACGTTTTTTCTTAGATTTCCATCACGGAATTCTCCAATAAATCTTGTGTCGTAATTTATCTTCCTTCGAGTCACCAAATAGGGCGGGAATATAGGCTATACGGCTATACCTATTGTTACGTATGAAATGCTGCGAACGCGATAATGAGCGGGCCTTGTCGTATCGAAAATGGACTGCTAGCAATTTGTGAATCTATACCCGCGGTTTTCACTAACATTTAGAGAATTTATTACGTTACGTTAATACTTATTATAATACATATAAATAACGAATGACTTAAATGATACCTATACATCAATAAATCAACTACATGGAGTTGAGAGTAGTGGTGGTAGGTCGTTGGTTCGAGCCCTGACAGGCGCTTTACTTTGTGTACATTATTTCATCACCACTGCTCTCAAAACGGTGAAGGAAAATATCGTGAGGAAACCGGCATGTCCTAGAACCAAAAGTTCGAAGACTTGTGACATCTACCAACCCGCACTGGACCCGCGTGGTGGATTATGGCTGACTCCCTCTCATCAAGGGGAGGCCCGTGTCCTAGCAGCGGCAAACATTATAGGCTGATTGTGCTTGTCCTTATAATAGAGAAATCTCAATATTTTGTAAAGTCGCTTCACATGGAAGCAGGGACGAGCGTAAACTGAATGTTTTTCTATCTGAATATTTCTTTTTGGGTTAAGTACTACGTCATTATGGTGTCCAAAACGAAGCTCTCCACGTTATAAATTCTTATTTAAATAATAGGTCCCAATGTGTAGATGTTAATGGTGTGAAATCTTACGGACAACCAGTTCAGTTAGGTGTTTCTCAAGGTGCAACACTTAGGCCATTCTTGTTTTTAGTGTATATCAATGACTTACCATTCTATTTAAGTCCGCCTCTGTACATTTCTGGGCTTCAATTTAAATTCAAATCCAAAATATTTTTATTTCATATAAACCTACAAGGGCACTTATGAAACGTCAGAAGCTAGGTGCACGGTTTCAATTGGTTGTTTCCTATGGAGAAGAGCTGGCAAGAAACTCCACGGTTACTCTTTTAAAAATAATGGGCTTTTACAATATTTTCAAATAACAGTGTTATTAGGTATGGGAGGACAGTGTAGGTCTTTCAACAAGTACCAGATACTTAACAGAATAATGATGGTCAACAAATCTACAGTCCACTAGGCCTACAGCGTTCTCACATTCACAAAATTGAAAAGAATCTATATAAAGATAAATAAATTAATAAAAATAAAAACGTATTTTAAACGCAATGACGTGATTGATATTACAGCTGTATCAAATCTGAATAATTATCATGTCCACAAAAGCCACAAATAAAGAGTTGAAATTAAATTTTAGGTATGTAATGTCAAATAATAGGGTGATTATGTCGAGGAAGCATGTAAAAAAAATGAAAAAATATAAACATGGTAATTTGGGAGCAGTTAATAGACTCTTACATAATTTGCCGTTAATCAGGTACCAGGGAGGCCACATGTGCAGAAGGAATTATTGCCAAACTTTCTTGTCTTCAACGTAGTCTTTTATTTTATAATATGCTTTCTTAATAAGGACGCGTTTGATGTGGGTTTTGAACTTCCCATCGCTAAGTTCTGTAACCAACTTAGGCAACTTGTTATAAAAGCGGATACTGATTATAAGAAATGACTTGCTTGTTTTAGTTAATCTAAATTTGGGTATCACAATTTCAAGTCTATTACGTGTATTTATATTATGAAGAATTATATAAATAAATTAAAGGGTATTAGTGAAGTTGTACTGTTATCACACGATGCCTCTTTTATTTCTAAAGTAGACAGGAATAGACAAGATTTTGACGACGTAAACAGAGCACTCTCAATGGTTACGGATTATATACGGATTGGTTTACGACAAATAACCTAGTTCTCAATGCCAAGAAAACAAAATAGGCCCACATATATCGAGGCTAGCGGGGAGGCTCAGGTCAGCCGCCTACGCCGTCAGGAAAGTAAGACAATACACTGACGTTGATACAGCTCGTTTAGTCTATTTTAGTTATTTTCATAGCGTTTTTTTCAACGACTTCATAGCTGTGACTGTCTATCTTGACAAATTTAAATCTTTTTTTTACTCATATCCTCTCTTGAGATCTTTAAAATTAGGACATAAAGTTTCTTAGAACACACAATGACTTATCCTCAAGATCATCGCTTCAACCATTGAATTTCGCTCTTCCAGAGGATAAACCCTTTGTCATAGCTTTCTCTACCGACTTAGGCGACCCATTTATTTCTTAGATTAACACAACGCTTTACTTGGAACTTGTTACCTAAGGATTACCGGAAAATCTACTAAAACCTAAAGACCAATTCTCGTACTTAAAAAACGTTCAAATTTAAGTCAAAGTCAAATCATTTATTACAAATAGGCCCGTATAAGGCACTTTTGAACGTCAAAAATTTACAAAAAAAAATAATTAATTCTAGTTGCCCCTTCCAAAAGGTAGTTTTCGTATGGAGAAGAATTGGCAAGAAACTCCACCGTTACTCTTTTAAAATGTTTTACAATATTTTGTATAAGTACATTAGTTATATAATTATATGTGAGGACGATGCACCTAGAATAAAATTATTATACCACAATAGGTAAAAAGAATTTGAATTAAAAATGAAGCAACAACAGATAAACTAATTATGTGATAGATACGTGGTGCTCACATATTTACAAACATTGTAAAAGTAGACGATCCTCCTAAGATTCCACAATTAATAAGTCAGTGTGCGAGGAATTGGTCATAGAATGTAAAATCAATGTCATATAATAAAAAATAATAATAAAATATACACTTAAATTTGCAACCAGTTTGATTTTGTCTTGATTCTAATTTATCCTATGGAGCAGGACCAGCATGTTTCCAAGCATTCTTATCTTGGATATAATCCTCTAATTTGTAATATGCTTGTTTACAAAGTGTACTTTTAATATAAGCTTTAAATTTAATTGCAAAATATCACAAGGTATTTTGTTGTAACATTTAACACAGTACCCCATAAAAGATGTATGTACAGTCGCAATTCACCTCAACGATAATGTTTATATTACATAGTGAAATTAATTTGTAAAGTTATGTCTAACGCGGATAAAAAACAGAGAATCACGCAAAATCTATCAAGCGTATTTTTCTGACACCTTTACCATTTTAAAGATAATTTAATGACTGATCTTTTAGCATACCTACGTGTTTTATTAAAATACCTTTTGTTTTATTTACAATAAATTAATAATGGGTCTAATTTGGGACAGCGCTCCTTGATGGGCGAGTCCTATTACTGGCTGGACATACGACGCGTTGCGTGAGCTCAGTACAGAACACGCAAGCTAACCACTCAAGGTCACTGGCATATCTGCGTCTTAAGTAACTTAGATCCTTATCGTAATTAGACTAAGTACATGCTCGAATTTTTGAAACTCCTGACCCCCAAACTAGGACGTGTCCTGTATCTCAAAATACAAAATATTTCAGAATTATTTCAAGTAAACCTACAAGGGCACTTATGAAACGTCAGAAGCTAGGTGCACGAATTGGTCGTTTCCTATGGAGAAGAGCCGGCAGGAAACTCCACGGTTACCCTTTTAAAAGTAAGTGGTATTTACAATGTTTTCAAATTACAGTGTTAATAGGTATGAGAGGACAGTGTAGGCCTATCAACAAGTACCAGGTACTTAGCAAGATAGAAAATGGTCGACAGATCTCACGTGTGTAGATAATGCGTGCAAGCAGAAGTTTTAATAAACTTTCTAATGAACATGATTTGTATATATTCAATTCCAATGGTTCTCGGCTCAAGCATTTGTTGATGAAAAGCTTCTTTACGGAAAAGTAATTGTTAGCAAAATATGATTCTTAGTTTGTAATTTCTTGTGTACTATTTATTTCCTAATTTATGTTTAATAGGGATTTTGTACCGACTTTATTTCTATTTTTATGATTATCAGTGGAAACTTCTAAACGGCCTCCAATTTTACATTGTTTAAGAACACTGTGTAAGTTAGGTGTAAGTTTGCCGAATACAATGAAATAAAATAAATAAATAAACATAACAACTTTCACGCCTATAATCCTCGAATTTTTAGGCAGAGGTAAACCCAAATTTCGCCAGTAATTATGAAGTCTCATGTAATAAGCGAGTCTATTGCCATCAAGATGATATACTTATTTTGTAAATTAGTTAAACAATACAATTTGATCATGTTTCCGAAATTAAGGGGATGTAAACTGATTAAATCTGGTGTAATGAAAACTTCAATGGTATGGTTAAAATATTAGCCAGTCCTCTAAATTAATATAGGGCCACGTGCGCGGCTCACACACGTACTACTCCACACTCACACGTACACACACATAAAGTCGCTCGATATACACTACAACGCCACGCGCCCTGTCACGCTACCGGCTAGATCTGAGTGCGTTGTTGGGAGCGAGGACAAACTTCCACTGTAGGTTAGCGCCAGCCAAAACCGACGCCCCCAAACCGATTGCTAGATCGGCTCTTGACCGGGCCTTCCCTATGGAACTAGGAATCTCACCCTGGTCGTACAAGACTCGTGAACAAAGAAAAAGAAAAAAAAGACACAAAACGTTTGAAGCACTTCGGGCGCTCCTAAATTCACACCCCAGAAACACACTTCAGATCGTTGAGGGGAGGAAAACCCCTTAGCGACTAGACCTACCACCTCCTGTAGGAGGGGGAGGGGAACCCAATGGCCTTTTTTTTGTTGAAATGTCCTCGGGCCAGGGGCCATAAAGCCCCAGCACCGACACCTCGCGCCAGTCAGCAAGACGGTAGTTGAGTTGAATGTTTAGAGGTATGAGGAAAGGTGTAAAGTTCGCTCATCCTCTATAGAAAAGGGAATCCTCCCTTTTCTCCGACCAGTTGTCGTGTGTGGCGGGCAACTGACCAACGATTGATGTCGGAAAGTTATATATATGTTGATCGCGTGGTAAACTCTGCTTGCGTTGCGCGATGCAGGATTTGTGTGACATCAGGTCAATGATGCGTAGTTCGCATTGTGGCGTTGTAGATGCCGCCACAACTGTCTTACTGTGGATAATACACCATAAATCTATGACAGCATATCTACAGCCCAGCAATCAGAAATGTGATTATTAGTAGGTATACCGCTCCTGAATACAGGATTACCTACTATCCTATCTACCTGTCTGACGTGACTACCAGGTAATTTGTGTGTGGTATATAATTGGACACTGTAATTACTGGTATCAGCTGACACATCAGATAAACGCGTTTAATTATGGTGGAGACGTAATCAGATTTTGATAACGGGTTTTAGCTGTGACCTGTCCGATATTTTGTTGCATTGTTATGTTTAACAGAATTTATTTAAAACAAGCCATCCTTCCCTTTCTTATCAGCAAAAATGACGAATTTAATTCCCTATTTAACCCTTTTAGGGGATGGATTTAAAAAAAATCTTATTTAGTGCTCACATTCGATATGGAACTCTTGTGCAAACATGATTGCATACCCAGGGTGTATTTCATGATTGCATAGCTCATTCTGTAATGGAAAGATTTTCCAGTCGGCCCTGGATGCTGCGGATGCAGCGTACAGTTTGGGGCCATTAGAAAGTGTCAGTTTCGCTTTCAAAGGATTTTATTTTTTATTTTTCTAGAACGATGTAACTAAATTTTTAAATTATATAAAATTGGTATAAAGTTCATCAGCCCAAAATAATGAATTCAAATTCAAATTCAAAAGTCATTTATTCAAACTAGGCTGAAAATCAGCACTTTTCGAACGTCAAAATTACATAAGACAGTCCCCCAAAAACGCCCGCCCTTCACCACTTCCTAGTGCTTTAGCTGGGAAGAAGAAGTGGCGCAACAAACTCCCCAGCAGCACAGCTGTCTGAATAGTTAGAAGAACACGATTCTATACAATAGTAATAATTTACTTTACGCAACACAAAACATTAAATTAAATTATTTTCTATATGTCACACGCCAATATACCAACAACAAAAAAGTAAAAAGAACTTAATACCCGAATGAAAGCCTCCAGGCATAAAGGCCATGCCAAATCACAAATGATAAACTAGCGAACTAGCTAACAATCGAAGTAAAATAAATAAACAGTTAATTACTAATAACAACAACAAAAACCATGGTCAGCAAGACGACCAGTCACCACAAGCAGCACCCGTTCACGAGCATAACGCAAAGGTCAGCCATTACCCCCCTCGCCATATTTGAGGGAAGGAGGCAACCCGACCCCCGACGCTACCGCAAGCAGTGACATCTGAGGGAGCATGACGACAGGTCCTCACCGGACACGGTTGTTTCGGGAGGTTCCTGTTCCGTATCAGGCGGGAGGAAACGCCCGGGTGTCATCACTGCGTGGATCGCCCGGAGGACACGGTTGAGCATACGGTGGAGGTCTGTCCGGCTTGGGCAGAGCATCGCCGTGTCCTCGTGGAGGCGATCGGCGGCGGGGATCTCTCGCGTCCGGCCCTAGTCCAGGCCATGGTACGGAGCGAGAGGGCATGGGAGGCCGTCACCTCCTTCTGCGAAGCAGTAATGCTCGCGAGGAGGAGGCAGAACGCGTGAGGGAGAGGCAAATTTCGCGCCCTCACGCCCCTAGCCGCCGCAGGAGACGCCCTGGGCGTCGGGAATCGCAGGCCGATTCCCGGCCACCGTAGGCGCGGGCTTGCGGACGGTGAGCAATGGGTAGCTCGCCGTCCGATAAGGACCAGGCCCGGGTCGACGGCGCGTTGTGTTCCACGCGCGCCTCAAAGAGATGTCAGCACAACGGAAGGGGTCCGATAGGACCGATGCCTGCCGGGGTTGCGGGAAAGTCCGAAAGGGATACCGTGGCCCCTGGCAACGTAAAGGCAACGGAAGGAACACGGGTGGGTTTTAGTCAGTAAGAGTCTGACACGCCCTCCCGCTCCACCCAGAGCGGGAGAAGTTATTTGATAATTTCCCACCCAAAAAAAAAAAAAAAAAAAAAAAGAAAAGGGAGCATGACGAACTTGCTGCCGGTTGCTCAGACAAGATTAGTATGATCAATTTTCGAGGTCGCTAGCTGACCATATATTACAATATATCTCATAAAAAAAAAACATACTTAGTAAAAATGAATAACATGACACTTACAGTACAATTTTGACGTTTCTTAGTAAATAGGTACTATACTCCATTTGAAATAAGATTAGACATTTAACTATTTTTTACAGTCCGTTCAACCGATTTTGACTTCTATTGCGTTGGAAACATGACAAATGGCAGCTGCAGTAAACAGTTGCTATTGTAAAAACTTTTTGCTTTTAATGCCATCCTCATGCCTACGGTATAAAAGTCAGAATCAGTTGAACGGACTGTAAAAAAGGTTTGCTTAAATGTCTAATCTTATTTCTAATGGAGTATTTCAAATAGAGTAGGAGTATCTACGAGTATAGGTTAATAGCAATTCCTATGACCTGTTTTCTGGTACTTAACTACTTACCTACCACAGAACATTGAAGATACTTACATTACATTACATTTATCTATAGTATAGCATATCAACATCAGATACAAAACGTTAACATAAAGCTACATGAGAGGGAATTTGTACCCTCATTATGAACGAAGATTGAATCCTAGGGTTGTCTCAACTGTCAATATTCATTAGGCATTATAATTTAATGCATTTTATCGACGTACCTGCTTCCTTACCTATAGGTAGTTTGTTTTGTTAGGTATTAGGGGCTCATTAGATGTCATTCAAGATTCTATTTTCAAAAAGATTACGACACCTATGGCACAGTAATAAGGACTTAATCGTTCATTCAGTATCAGTTTTCATTATATATTAATGTCATTGTTAGTTACATTTTTCGTAGAAAAGTTTCATCTATGTACTAAAATATGATTGGCCATAACTTGTCTGTAATTAAAACCGATACTTACATTGTAATTCCGTCAAACCTCCGGTGCAAAATATCGCCCGCATAACAATAAATTTATCTATTAATCCCAAAACATTAACTATAAATACACAAAGCGACATCCGACAACCCTAACAAAGGGTTATAAATACAGGTATTTAAATTCGGCCATTTATTTCATCGCTCATCCCGCTATACAAAGCGCTTCATTATTCAATACGAGAATAAATCACTTTCGTTGAACGAACGAACGAATGATCACAATGTTTATCGATGAAAAAATACGGTCGCGTTTCGAGGGTTGTGAACGAATGTTATGACGTGATCAAACCCTTCTATTAACAAAAAAAAAACAAAAAGTATTTTCAATTTTGAAATATTTTTTTATTGAAATCGTTGATCGCAGCGTTGGTACTTTCATCAATATGATTCGTTCCGCGCCGTTTAACAAAATAAATCCCAATCCGAATAATCTATATAATAAATACCTTATATTTTTATTATTCGGCACAGCAGGACTTACCTACATAATTGTAGGATTATGCCAGAATACTAAAGTGTTAGAACCAATAAAGTACAAGTAGGCAGATAAATTCATAGACAGCCCAGCCAGATTATGAGAAAACGACTAAAGGAACAATAAATAATAGTCACTTTTAAAATCACACTCGTTTATTTCTTCAAATAATCACGTTTTGTTTATTATTCTTATTTCTTGATAATTATCACGTAGTCGCTAACCACTTATCAATTATTTAGTTCAGTACACGTAAGTAACACTCGAAGGCTTACGTCCGAACTCTACAAGTGCTCAAGTCAGAATGCCATACGCCGTCGCCGCCAACAATCTCCCCACCCTTCATATTTTAAAACGTTATTTAAAATTACTTCCGGACTAGCACGTGTATTCATTTAGATGTTACCCTAAGAATAAACTTTAAAATCAAATTAAATACTAAAATTCTAGAATTTTAGAGTTTTAGTAGTGGGGAGATTGTTGGCGGTGACGACGACTGGCATTCTGACTTGAGGACTTGTAGAGTTCGGACGTAAGTCTAACATAATTATGCAATTAATCCTTGATATGGATATTTTGAAACATAATAAGATCTTCGTTAAAGCAACCTACTTGAAGTCTTTGCCTTTTTAGCTTGGACGAAATATTCTAAAATCAGGAAAACCCACTGCTGTTAAGTTTAGTTGCATTCATGCAAAATCTTGTTGATTCGATTTGGAAGAATTAGATCAATAGATACGTATAACCTACTAGTATTAAATAATCAACAGGTTTTAATATTGTGTACAATCAAAGATTCCTCGCTCTCATTGCAAATCAACAAGTAAACTAAAATGAAAGTGCACAAGAAGAATACACCTGCAAACCATTTCCTGAGTGCAGTTCAATTGATTTAGATACTCCAAGAAATATGCCAAGAAATATCGTTGAAAAGACACTTCATTTTCTTCGCTATAAAATTCAATTGTTTAGAAAGGAGGCTGCAGCGATAGTCTGTGGCACAATAGAGCGCGCCATGAATGCATTCTAATGAAATAAAGATACGTTTTGTCCCGGGTTGCATTGAGTTGAGACCTAAATACTGGTGAATGGGGTCTAGGCAAGCTATTCACTGCAGTATCAGTTGAAATCGCAGATTTTTTAGCGTGTGAATGGGAAGTTTTGCGTAGGTATGCACGCTGTGAAGGTAGAGTTGGCTTTGTTTTTCTTTAACTGGGTTTCGCAAGAACACCTTCTTATTTTTCTGATGATATTTTGGACCTCTTTATGACTGGTACTTATATGATTGAGTGATGGATTCTGAGGATCCATCACTGCTACAAAACTGACACAAAAATTGAAAAAAGTTGCTGTGCTGGTTTAATTAGGTAAACCTAACTAATTAAGGTAGGAGTACCTACCTACTGCAGACTGAATGGGTAGGTAACATGCTTTTGGGTGTCGTTAACCACTTTCCATGGTCAGTTTTCGTCTAGTTTTCGTCTGCATTCTGCCAGGTAGATAGGTACCTACCTACAGTCGACCGCACCCATTAAATGAGGCTGACTGTCCACTGGAGCGGAGAGGAGAAGAGCGGAGCGGAGCCGTGCCAATATTAACCAATGGAACATATGGCAAAAATACTCCGCTCCGCTTCAATGGATAGGGATTTGCGAACTAGTTCAAAAATTCCTACAAAACCGGGTAGCGGAGCAAGAAAGCGAAGCGGGGAAACGGAGCAGGGAACAGCAGTGCTATTCTGTAACATTCTCACCGTGAAAATTTAGGTGAAGTGAGCTCTGAGTGAGCTGTCACTTCACCTGAGTTTTAACCGTGAGATTATTACAGAATAGACCGGCTGATCTCCCGCCGCCGCCACCCGCTCAAATTACTCGTCGCGTGAACTCGGCCTAGCTCCGCACAGTCCGCAATTGCGACCCACACTACTTCGCTCCGCATCAATGGACAGACACAGTCCGCAACTCCGCTCCGCATTGCTCCCTCGCTCCGCGTCAATGGACAGGTAGCCTTAAGTACCACATTTTACGTAAAATGCAGTCATTTTAGAGAGAACAAGCTATACATGGTAACACTTTGACCTTGAACTGGCCTATCGTAGAAAGGAGTTTCGATAGAATAAAAAGCCAGCTTAGGTATACTGGTTTTGTTACCACTGAAGTGTGGCATACTGTAGGTAGAGTCCGTGCCACCACTCAACTCCGATAGACGCGGCGCTAGTGTCTATGTCATTGCATCAAATTGCATGTCAAAAAATGTAGTTCCACAATTTTCCGCCGGACTTCAGTAGGATGTTCCAACTGTATAGGTATAACTATGAAATATGAATAATACCTAAAGACAAGGTAGGTAAAGGTAAGGTACCTTCAAGCTTGTCTTCACTAGCTTAGCTAGCTACCTAAATAAACTTCAAAGCAAAGTTATTTTATTCAGAAAGCAATAAAAACTTTACTTTTAAACTTCGACTCGCCGAATCAAATCCGCGAAGTACCAAAGTATTTGAAAAATGAAATTTCAATTTAGTTTTACTGCGCTGATATCGAAACGATTTTTTATTTTTCATTAAAATAAATAAGGGAAGTTGGTTAGAACTCTCGCGATGACTTTCTCTTATTTCCGTTACTGAAAATCAGTAGATAGTTAAACAGATTAGGTAGGTATAGTCCGCACGCGAATGCTAGTCACCGGCTGTGGTACCTGAGCGGTGAAACGGTGGAGGTAGACAAAGGCCAAGCTAACTCGTCTACCAATTTTGTCAAAGGCGCCCGCCCTCCCCCGTCTCACCACTCATATACCTCAGGCGGTGACTAGCAGTCGCACGCGGACTATACATACCTAATCTGTTTAACTAGTAGGTAAGTAATTATTTTCTACTACAAAATATAGATGAGTAGAGTAGACCCTAGAGACCTAGGTACGGTAGGTTGCACATTAGTGGTAACAAAACCAGTCCAGTGCTGGCCTCTTCTTCTATTGAAATTCAAAGTGTTGCCACTGACGTGCAGCCTCTGCTGTACTTGTACCTGCTCATCTACCTACCAACATTATGAAATGTTATATGAGTAAAAGTCCCTAGGTATCTAATTTTCAACTCCAACCGAATACTGATCGTTATTAGATCCAACACTGTGATTCTGCACCAATAAAAATCTTCAATGATCGATGGATGCGGAGCATTGGTGGACGAATTCGTATGGATGCAAATACTATAGCACATTCTGAACTTCTTTGAACGTACATAGGTAATACCTACACGCATTTGGATAGGTCATGTAAAGTTCATTTATAATTCTGAACTCTGATTATTTCTGTAAATAAAGCGTTTTGTAACTTCACTTATTTCAATAATGAAACTTGGATTTGTTTGTATTTTTTTTAATTCTGAATTATTTTAGTTATTTCAAGTAAAGTTTAAAATATTAACTAATTAAATATAATTCGAAGCACTTCATCTTACACAGAACCGATGCAATAACATAACGTTACTCATGACGGAACGGGAAATTACCACTCACAAAATGTCACTGTCAAAACTAATTTGTCAAGAATTGTTATCGTATTTTTTATTGAGAAATTGTGAATTTAATTGCTAACTATTGTACAATATTTAAACCTTATTTCAAAACCTTGTTATTCATAAGACTATTGTTGTGTACGTGTAGATTTGAAACGTGTAAACTAACATTTGTTACTGCGAGTGCGTCACAAAGAAATCGCCTCGGGTTTTTCATAAATCGTCGTAATTTCTATTGTAAACGATGGCGAATTCGGATTTTGTTGCAACTTTAAAGATTCTGGTTATCGGGGAGAGTGGCGTAGGTAAATCCAGGTAAGATTACCTTTCGTGAAGCGTGATTAAATATCTGCAATGTCCCACCTATTTTCTAAAAAAAACTATTGAGTCATGTCGTATTAAGTACTCTTACTAACTTTTCTACCATTTGCATCAAGTACGATAAGTCTACGGAAGTGTACTGACGTATACATACGATATTTACAACACCAAAACATTACTTAAATAAATCAATGAACCTTTGTATTTTTCAACCTTGACTTAAATTACCATTACCTTCAATATGTTGAAAAACAATTATCTAGATTACTTTGCTGCGTAGTTTTCGCAAACGTCACTTAGATGATAAAACAAAACAGATAATATTTTAATTTTATTATAATTCCATAATCAAATCCAGATTCTATTATAGGCACTTAATCTATCATGCCATTGTCAGATATTTTGGAGTCTTAGTGTTAGTATTTACAGCTAGGTATCAATGATCTACATAGGGAGTGCACTTTGACCTCTACAACCCAGTTACCACATAACCCGGTTGGCGGTTCGTCTTAGGTACTGTGTACTTAGCATAACAGATAAATATGTTTTTTACACCACTTATCAATTGTGCAAGTTATGATTCTCAAAAGTATCCATTTCATCATTGTCTATACTTACTCTGATTTTTAAAATGCTAGACTAAATTCATGTCAATATAAAAATTACCTAAAGTCCCCGTCATGAAAAGCTATAAATTTTGTAAATACAGAATTTCTACTAAGTTACGTAGTGACAATTCAATCAACAACAAATAATTCCAAATTCAATACGGGTCTGAGTTCCAGTACCACAAAACATTAGACAACAGTGATTTATATTGCTAAAATATAACCCAACCAAGTGAAATTGCTCGTTAGCTTCATATTACACGTATGTTACTTTGAGTTGATTGAATTTGGGATTATTTATTTCGCTACATAACCAAGTACAAGTTCTTTATTTACAAAATTTATAGCTTCTTGTGTCGGTGACTTTAGTAAATAATCTAGTTACTGAGTGAGTCCCACCAAGGACCACTGAATCATTCTCTGCAGGAGGACCCTCACTGTTGTTGTGTTGTATCGATCTGTAATATTAATTATAAATAATGTTATTTTTTTAAAAGATTGATCACAGCTGTCATTTTCGTATAACAAATTAAAAATCAGACTTTAGGAATGAGAGTTTTAATATGAGCACTTGAACACTGAAACATAAGGTAGAAATCAGAAAAGCTAAGACAACCGGCTTCCTAGTATGTGATTAATTTTCATTTTCTTTTAACTGTGTTATGTCTAAACAACTCAATTACTTATGTGTATCTTGAATTCTTATCTATTAGTTATTGATAAATTAAATAGGTATAATAGAATTTAATTGTTCCTAGAATAATAATAAGGCTTTTGTTCTAAGAAAAAAAACAACGAACTATAATTATTAGGAGAGTATATATTTGAATGTAGTTTACCTCATAAGAAAACCCATTCAAACTCAAAGCATTTATTTCAATTAAACCTTTTACAGGCACTTATGAATTGTCAAGGGGTCAGTGAGTTAGAAATATGAAGCTAGTTGCCTATTCCAAAGCATAGGTTCCTATGGAGAAGAACGGGCAAGAAACTCCACGGAAACTCTTTTAAATCATAATATTATTACAAAAAATTGGTTGCATCATTCATGTTGAAATTCATTATTGTTGTATTTGGTTCTTTGCTGAAGTAACAGACTAATAAAGAAAGACTTGTTTGTCGTTTAGAGATCTAATAAAATGATTAAAATTCAAAACTGTTTCAATAAATAAATATCAATTTATTTAATTTTTAGCATAATCCTAGCATTTACTACGGGAGACTACAATGCCTCGTTCCCAGCCACAATCGGAGTTGACTACAAATGCAAAGTAATGGATGTGAATGGTGTCAAAGTCAAACTTGGTATCTGGGACACCGCTGGACAGGAACGATACAGAACATTGACATCGAGTTTTTACAGGTATGCATAGATTGCTATTATTTTACTAGATTCCGGATAGTTAGTAAAAATTTTGACTACAATTTTCAGTATAGAACAACTGAACTTTAGTCTCTTGTTGTGCCAAAGGCTTTAACTATAGGATTGTTTTTTTAAGCTGTGTTATAGTTTTTAGTGTACAGAATATACAGCACCACAAACATATGAAATAATAATATTTTTGTTTAAACTAACAATGGGTGATTCATGATGATAAATTCATTCAATTAAAACTATTAATTACTGGTATTTTAACTGGACATTAAAAATAATGTAGACACCATTGTTATGCTTGCTGACCTTACCAAGTTAAATTAATCTCCTTTACTATTGTAATCGTTTTTCTTGTTTGCTTAGTACCATATTGTTCCAGTCTACTATTTTAAACAAAGGAATTTCTATTTTATTTTTGACAGGCACGCATTTAGGTACAAAAGAAATTAATCTAGTAATAAAAGAAAAAGAAAAAAATAAGCCTTATTCTGCCCTTCATCAATAAATTGAAGGTGTTCATACAGTCACTGCACGCGCGTTAAAAGTTATTTGACAAAACTGTGTGCCTGATGGGATTTCCCATCGACAAAAATGACAAACGAACCCTACAAATTTTCATCCCCAATTAAACCGCTTTAAGCAATGAATTTTCAAAAATCCTTCCTGAAAGTTCGGCCAAACCTACCAAAGCGATCAAACTACCAAAGCGACTGCGAAACAGAAGCGTCAATTGGTGGCGGACGCTGCTCGTGTTTATCTCTTGCACACCTACGCGACCGCTGTAGTCGCGCAGGTGTGCACGTTAGTTTCGCGTTTTTCTCGTTCTCGTTTCGCGTCCCGCTTACTTGACGCCGGTAGCACACCTCCGCCGCGAAACCATAGCAGCGAAACCGCAGTAGTGAAATTCATCGCGTCATTTTCCGCTGCTCGCATCTGATTCGAGTAGCGGAACAGCGGAGGTGTGCTACCAGGGTGATGCGCAAGCTTGGCCGAAGCTTTGGCTCACTTTCGCGGAACTCTTGTACAAAATTCCATGCTTCTAGAGACCCAGCGCTTTCGGCTGTCAGTGAATTAATTAAAGATTTTATTAAGTAGATTGCCAATGCCTTTAGTCCTTAGCATACTGAAAATTCGGGCGCATTACTTTCTAGTTTTTTTTTCGTTCTGTTTGTTTTTGTATAGTCAACCTTAGTGCCTTTGACAAAAACTTAATTGACCCTGGCGTTTTATGACGTGCAAGTGACATTGAGCCTTAGGCCGTTTGTCCACCGCCACCGTCAACGGGACGGCAACGAGAAACAAGATTATTCAAACCGCACGTGTCGGATCCCGGCGCTCGGAATACGGACGTGCGGCAACGTCATCTTGTTCTTGTTGACGTCCCGTTGACGGTGGACAAACAACCTTAGGGTTGTAAAGTAACAAGATCGTCTATACAACGTAGATCCCAACCCCATTTTCTGAAGAATGTGCTTAAATAGTGAAAAACCCATTTCTTAATAGAAATCCCTTGTTACAGAGACGCTCACGGTGCTATTTTAGTTTACGATGTGTCAGAACCAAAGTCCTTAGCTAAGTTGAACGAGTGGGTCGAGGAACTTCAAGTATACTCCACTAAAAAGAACATAGTCTGCTTAGTGGTTGGCAACAAGATTGATAAAGTAAGTTGTATTTATTTGGTAATGATATTTGTGGGACATTTTTGTTTTATTATTTGCTAATTGAATTGAAACACATTATTTAAGTAAAACTTTTGGTTGCTTTTTTATATCTCTTTTTTTTTTAAAGAGACATCTGCCTGGTCGTCGTATGGCCTGACCAAGATTATGTCTGGGCTTTAAAAGAAACTGCCCTCTGAGTTCATACAAGGTCCCATTAAAATAGATGGACAAATTTTCACACATCGTTCAGTACGTGTTACCAAAGATATCCAAGCAATAAAAAACACTGATTAAAGTGATTTTATTTTGACCTAAAATAATAAATGGCATTAGGTAACCAACATTTTTAGTGTATTTTCGTTAGCTGATTTATTTTTCTTGTAAGTATCTAATGTGTTTTTCTTATTATTTTTTTACCATTGTCCGTATTTTGGTGGTCTGAATGATTTCTAAAAGTTTGTCCATCTATTTTAATGGGACCTTATATATTAGGAGAACTTTTTATGTCGTCATTACTTACATATATATTTTATTTAAAAAATCTTGGTTTATTCGTAGTTTTCCCATAGTAGCAATTATTTATAGGGTAGGTAAACTGACAAAGCAGTTGACTTTTGTAAATATTATCAACTAAGTAAACAAAACATATTTCCTTTAGCAAAATCGTGCGGTGCAGAGGGAACACGGACAGGCATTCGCACAGAAACACAGAATGCTGTTCATTGAGAGCAGTGCTAAGACGCAGGAGGGTATCAGCTTGGCTTTTGAAGAACTCGTACAAAAGGTGAGTCCACAGGAGCCGCCGCAGGAGACGCCCCGGGCGTCGGGAATCGCAGGCCGATTCCCGGCCACCGTAGGCGCGGGCTTGCGGACGGTGAGCAATGGGTAGCTCACCGTCCGATAAGGACCAGGCCCGGGTCGACGGCGCGTTGTGTTCCACGCGCGCCTCAAAGAGATGTCAGCAGAAGTGAAGGGGTCCGTTAGGACCGATGCCTGCCGGGGTTGCGGGAAAGTCCGAAAGGGATACCGTGGCCCCTGGCAACGTACAGGCAACGGAAGGAACACGGGTGGGTTTTAGTCAGTAAGAGTCTGACACGCCCTCCCGCTCCACCCAGAGCGGGCGAAGTTATTTGATAATTTCCCACCCAAAAAAAAAAAAAAAACACATTTTAGAGCAATATTTTGTTGCCTTAAGCCTGATTTACACGGTGCATTTTAATTGCCTGGCATACCATAAGTTGAAGCAACAATAAAAGTCGCACCGTCTAAACAGTGTTTTATACGATGCAAGTCATATTTTGTTGCTTCACTTTGATTGTATGTCACCTGCAAGAAACTTGCATCGTGCAAATACTGAATTTGATGTTGTAACCGTTTTAGGTGTGCCCACTTTCTGTGTAAACTTAAGAGGGTGGCAACGTCGCAAAAAGCTGTCAAATATTTCGCTGTTTTGATTAATTTGGCAATATAAGAAATATGGCTAACTATGAAATATGAAAATATCTGTATATGGATTATGAAATGCAATAATTAATATCGTGACACTGACTATTTAGTTTTAAATGTAAAAAAAGTATTTGACAACTTAACAAATACCTTTTTAGGGTTCCGTGGTAAATATTATATTTTATTTATACATGTAGTATATTTAGTCAACGCCGGCTGTCGCTGAAAACCAGCGCTGGGGCTGTCTTGCATTGGGTTGCAGTATTGAGCTGAGCGATGGCCGTTTTGCGTGGATGTGACGCATGTTTTCCCTTTTTATTTTATTTTGTGTTCTTTTTTTGCTTCATGTTTACCGCAAATATACGTAGTTTATTTATTTTTTAACCCTTATAGTTTCGCCATGTCTGTCTATCCGTCCGTCTGTCTGTCTGTCCGCGGCTTAGCTCAGAGACTCTTTGTACCAGAAAGCTGTAATTTGGCACGGGTATACATATTAAACACGCCGACAAAGTGGTAAAATAAAATCATTGTACAAATTTCACCTACACGTAAAGTGGGGATGTTTTTATTTGAGGAGCATTGGAACAAAGAACGATATATCCAAGTTACCGTATTTTACACAAATTAGAAAAAAGTTTGTAATTTTTTCAAAACTGAACCTCCTTAGATATGTATGTGTCGGGTTTTGATTGGACCACTGTTTTGTGATATTTTTTTAAAGCTGGAAATGTCTGTTTTTGAATAGATTTCTTTCCTGAAGGGTATGTAATACAACATTTTGCAACGGAAAAAAAATAATGACATAAATGCGACATATCGGTTTTTGTTCCGACGCTCCTCATTTATTCCCTATCCCATAGTGGGGTGTAGTTGGAAAGGACTTTCAAAAATATTGTTTATGGAAACCATTTTTGGATTCAGGGATCCGTTTGCGAAATATTAAGCTTTAAAGTGCTAATTTTTGTTGGAGTCAAGTGCCCCCGCCCCTGCCAGCTAAATGGTTGGTTTTGGATATGTGGAAAAGTTCACGGTAGTAATATATATAACGAAATTAAAAGGAAAGCTATCACAGCTAAGTAGGCTTTACAAGTTAACGAGTAATAATCGACCAACTTACATTTGCGGTTTTCGATTTCGATTTTTAATTCTGTTTTTTGTAAATTTTGACGTTCAAAAGTGCCTTTTATGTGCCTTATTGAAATAAATTATTTGACTTTGACTTTGCAAAAACATGTTCTCCCTTACGGAATGTATTTTGTTGTTTTTCAATTACAAAGTTAAGTTTGTTCTTGCGATAAATTCATCCCAACTACGGAACCCTTCATTTTGCATGGTCCGACACGCCCTTGGCTAGTTTTTTTTTACTTATACCTAAAACGGTTACAACATCAAATTCAGTGTTATAATTGTAATTCATTATTAATATTCTAGTTCACTAGTTAGCCATATTTCTTATTTCCATACAGTAATATTGCCAAATTAATCAACACAGGTAAATATTTTACAGCAATTTGCGACATTGCCAACTTTTTGGATGAAATTAAATGAAATGAAATTGTTTATTCTGTAAATAGGATATTGGAATCACTTTTACACGTCATCTTAATTTTTTTAAATTAAAAGTTAGCTAGATGAGTTCGGCGTTTCCTATCTGACTACTCTGAGTAGAAAGGCCGAAACAAACTCAGAGGTCACAGTCTCTTTTAAAATCCAGACATAAATCTTGGTCAGGCCATAGGACCATGTAGATTAGTGTCTGAAATGGTCTTTTGAGAAAAGAACCACACAGATTTGAGTGGACCTGTCCTGTCAGTGCAAGCATTTGTCAGTAATCGTGGAGCTCAACTCAGAACTTAAGCGAGCTTAACTCTACGAACAATACCAAAGAAAGGACATTTGGGTAAACCGCATAAACTACTCAAACTGTCAGACCATCATTAAAACTAAATGAGAAAGAAAAAAAAAAAAAGAAATATCCACATAGTCCTCACATTCACATTATTAAAAAAAAAAGTAATCAAATACCCCATCGTGTCACAATGCGCTCTTAAATACCCCATCGTTTCTAAAAATTAACGCACGATTCGCTAGCGGCAGAATAGACGCTTCATGGTCATCATCATCGGATTTTATGTGTAAAAACATAATTTTTTCACTTTCTCTGTTACTATTTTGTGTTTCACGAACTGTTTATTTATTTATTTATTGCCATATAAGTGTTATACTTTCTTTCTAAGCCAACTTTCCTAATTTGATAAGTCATTGACATTAGTAACATATTATGACTTAAAAGCGAAAACACCAGAGTAGCCCACGAAATGCAATTTTTGTTACATTTCTTGCAATTTGAAAATTTTCTTTAGTATTGATAATTCTAATGATTATAATTCTATTAAACCTGACATGGACCAAATTGCAAAAAAATTAACGTCAATTTGAAATTCGCGGGCAACCTTAGCGCATCCCTTGAATAATATCTATTTCCCTCCCTAGATCATAGAGACGCCCGGTCTCTGGGAGACAGGAGGCTCGTCATCCAATATACGCATATCAAATGAGGAGAGGAGACAGAAGGAAGAGTCCTCGTGCTACGACTACACCTGCACCATTTAGAATAAGCTCTCAAGTTGGTTGGTATCTGAAGATTTTTCTACTTTTGACACGTACTTAGCCAGTAGAACAGGCTTGCTAGACTGCTGCTCAAGGCATCGGAAGTATGTATCAATCTAAGGGTAAAATTAGCGTTTTATACGAATATGAATCTTATTGTTAAAGGTATAATTCCGAACAACAATATTCGCACAGCATTGTTGCAGTGCTCGGAATGTAATCTCCTACAACTATAGAAAATGTATGGTGACCAGTAGTGACTCAGCAGCACTGCTGCGGCAGCACTGCCGCATGCAGCGTTGTTCGGAATCATACCTTATTGTATATCTCTGACAAAACCTTTTAGGATTACAGGCCCGATGTTATGTTGTGCTGTTAAGGGTTTACGGTTCATATTAGTCTTTCTTTATTTTTTGTGTGGTTATTGACTAAGCTGGTGTCAGAGTTTTTAAGCCGCCTCTGACTTGGGTTCACATGCCGTTGAGAAATATCTCTCAGGCATGCCGGTTTCCTCACGATGCTTTCCTTCACCATTTTTGAAGCAAGTGATAATTATACAATACGCACATGAATCCGAAAAGTCAGAGGTTCTTATAACTTGGCAGTCCACCGGTCACACCACTAGGCTATCACTGCTTCATATATTAGTACAACCTGCTAACTTCAAAATACAAAATGCGATCTGTAGATCTTGCCAGCAAGAATTCTTCTCTTGTGTCGGCACAAATTTTTAAAATAGCTAAAGTTTTGGCATTAATATTAGCCAGGCAGCAAATAGTAGCGAGGCTAATGTCTAGTGAAAGGCATATTAAGTATTTTCGGTTATCTTTATTAAGCTAGCTAACAGCAAAATCCGGTGCACTAAATTCTGTACAAAAATGGCAAAAGTCTTTGAGTGAGTGGAACTTACAACAACATCTGTACAGGCAAAACATTTGGTCAAAAATGATTTTGAGAAACTAGTTAAACGCTAGCGTTATCCTTTAAAAATACAATCGGTAATAGACTAAGAAATCAATTCTAAATCGACAAATAAATTGATTTTTAATCTGTGAATACACATTAAATTTTTGTATTGTGTTGTAAATATAGATTTTGTGATTTTAAAGTTACCGCTTAGTTATACTAAAATAGTGTTGGAATTAGTGCGGGGACTCAAACTAGGACTAAAAATAGAATTTGTATCGATATCGGACTAGAAAGCGATAGAAAAAGTTGTAGTAATTGAAAAAAAATAGCAGAAATATTTTTTGCAATTTACAGAACAATCATTGTATCTGAAGAGAAATGGGTCCAAAAATGGAATGCGCTGTTTCTTTTGTTATTTTCATGTGGGTTTTATTTACAAGGTTGTGATATCCATAACCTGCAGGCTAATTCCCGTATTTAAAAACGTTCAAAATCTTGTCGCATTCTCACCTTAGCCACAACCAACGTCAAAAATTAAGGTAAATTTGGTATTTTTAACAGATTACAATGCGAACGTTCATAAAAATACAAAAATTGCCACTCAGAATGCTTCAAATGGGACAGTTTCTATTCAACATGACTCGGTGTAGCCAAATGTGGGCAATTTATTTCGCTCGATTTTTAGGGCGAGCAATATTTTGTGAAAGAACATAACTATCTACCCTCGTAATTGAACATTAAGAAGATGGGTACTTCATAGTACAATGAATAGAATATTGTATCTAATAGCCTTATAGCATGCATGTTTAGACAAATACAAGTCTCAATGGGTTTCAGCTCTGGTTAAATGAATTGTAAATGCATCCTTTATTTATTTAAAAATTCCAAAAATTTTCATCTTCAGATGTGCGCCAACTAAGGT
The DNA here is from genome assembly GCA_949128155.2 of Xanthia icteritia. Classification (NCBI taxonomy): domain Eukaryota; kingdom Metazoa; phylum Arthropoda; class Insecta; order Lepidoptera; family Noctuidae; genus Xanthia; species Xanthia icteritia. Next base: position 2,615,691 of record OX421942.2, on the reverse strand, counting down.
GATGTGATATCTCTGTCTGCTTTTGTACATAGAATTAATAAACTGAAGTGATTATTGTATGTTGTACACTATATTATTATGATTATAAATAAATATTTCACAAAATTCTAGTGTTTTATTTTCTATTCCACCTCATTTTATTTTAGCCCACTACTAGTAGGCTCAGACAAAAATTGCAGAAGCGGCTTGCATTAAAAAAAAATGGTGTATGAAGGTTTCCACCCAGTCACGACTCGCTGCAGACTAGTCGCAATAAGCTTCGGACTAGTCACGACTAGCTTCGAACTAGTCAAGACTTGCTGCGGACTAGTCGCTATTCTATATATCTATCCAAGCTGAACTATGCTGACACTGTGTATGGGGCGTGCATTCTCGGTAGAAGCGAAAAACTTATCCAGCGGGTGCAGAATGCTTGCGCAAGATTCTGCTACAATGTCCCACCACGATCCCACATCACTCCGTTTTTAAATAAGGGTAATTTGATGAGAATGTCAGCACGCAGAAAGCTTCACCTGGCTACCCTACTTTTTGGTACTATTCTCACAAAGAAACCAGACTATTTATACAAGAAGCTGTCTTGGTCGCGCGATGTTAACAAGATTAAAACTAGAGCATCTTCGTACCTCTTGTTGGCCTCATCGCACAGAACTGCTGCTTTCCGTGGTAGTTTCAAATTCGCTGCCTCTCGTTGTTGGAACGACCTGCCACCTCCTTTTCGTGCTATAAAGACAGTTGGCACATTTAAAATCAAATTTAAACAGTACTTAATACAGCTCCAAAAGGATACCACACATTAAACTTACCCTTGATCTGCACGTGTCTAGCAATGGTGACGAGCGTTTGGCAGCGATTGTTCACTGAGACGCAGTAGTTGTTTTGCATTTTGTCTTAGTTTTTTCATTTTCATTGGTGTAATTTGAAATTCTTAAACCACTCATAATATTAGTTTATCTGTACTTCTCCATATGCCGTTAACTGACTACCAAAAACTCTATAATATTCACTTTTATGATGTAGGAATAAACAGCCGTAACGTTAACAATATTTTTAAAACGATTTTTGGCCGGTGTCGGCGTCTGCGTCTCTCTACTTGTCACAACAATGCCACAGACACTAAAAGCATAGACAAGTAACTGATGTTACGTCGGGTGCTGACACGCGGACAACATTATGTTTTATTTTTTGTACCTATAATTATGTTTAATTACTTTTATTTTGTATTTATATATATGAATCTTTCTGTCCGTGACATCACTGCAGGCCCTATCAGAATACCAGCGCTGTGACATTTATTATTAAATGTCGCAGCATCATGCTGAGATAGGAGCCTTTTGGCCTCGCACAGGACTTTCCACATATTAATTTTTACTCTGTTTGTTTTTTATTTTTTATTTTTAGTGAGTGTGTGTTTAGTTTAATTAAGATCTCCTGTGCTTGTCCCAATAAATACTTTTTCTTTCTTTCTTCTTTCTTTCTATTAGCTTCGGACTAGTCCCGACTCGCTTCGGACTAGTCACGACTCGCTTCGGACTTGTCACAGCTCGCTTCGGACTAGTCACGAATCGCTTCGGACTTGTCACAGCTCGCTTTGGGCTAGTCACGACTCGCTTCGGACTAGTCTTGACCAGAATGTGACCGGTCGCGACTGATATTGCTAAATAATAATATTCACTAAACGGGTTTTGTGCTCGATTGCTTTCCGTTCAATTCTGATTACTCACATAAATCTTTCCACCTTACTAATATTTTACAAACAGCAAGGTTTACGCTTAGAAACGCCCATGCACACTCCCATATGGGAAACATAAAGGTACAACAAGCAATATATAGCCCCTGAGGAAAAACACCATAGCAGTCGTTATCACCGTGGTTTTATGGGGCAATTTTTCAGGAACTCGGCTCAAACTGCCTACAGTTTTTGCCTTGCTGCCCTACATTCGTTTTATTGCCGATCATTGTCCATTTTAAGCTGGAAATTAAAGGTGAATGTATGCGTTTAAGAGACGGTACCTACCTACCTATTAGCATCGATGATATAATAGCTATTGGCCTCTTAGTCTTCTGTTTTTTTATTTGTATATAATTTTGATTTTATATGTAGGTACTTTTTTCATTGTGTGTTTAGTCAAGTTTGTGATCTTCCTGTGAGTCACAATAAATACTTTTTCTTTCTTTCACTATTTCTTTCTATTGCGATTTTTAATGCACCGAAATATAGATAGGTGCGTAAGTTACGTAAGAAAATAATTATGTAGTACATACATAGGTAGGCACCAAAATTTTTGTTTAAAATAATTATGTAGGTAGGTACTGTAACTGCTTAGTGGGAAGTTCAGCTAAATATTTTCTTCATCTCCCATTAAAAATATAGACATATTTTGATTGGGAGACATGTCGTTCGGTTAGATTCTTCAGTAGGCTTTACTAATATATTATTTTCAAAAAGACATTTTTTTGATAAACAAGTGAGTACTTAGGGGAGAGTTGTACAGAATGACCCCTAAGGGAAAACAGATATAAAAAGTACCTAGACAATTAATTTTCTGAAATCGATAAGTTTTCTGTAAGGCTAGTATATCGGCCTATAATTTAGTAAGAGTACAAACAGTGACAGACATTATAGAATCTTTTAGAAATCTTGATGTAAAGAAAACTACTGACCTTTGGGGATTATCAGTACATACCATGTCTTCAATAATTGATATTATTTCACCCTTTTTAGCAATCGTTTTTAACTCTTGTGTTGCATCTGGTGTTTTTCCTGATCTGATGAAACTTAGCAAAGTGATTCCACTGTTCAAATCTGGCAGCACAACTGATCCCACAAATTTTCGGCCTATTTCGATTTTACCATCATTGAGCAAAATCTTTGAAAAAGTAATTTTAAAACAAATGTTAGGACATTTCAATGCACATAATTTACTTCATCTGAAACAGTTTGGTTTCACAAAGGGTCGTTCAACTACAGATGCGGGCGTGGAATTACTGAAGAGCATATTCGAGGCCTGGGAGGAGTCGCAAGATGCTCTTGGCATTTTCTGCGACTTGTCCAAGGCCTTCGATTGCGTACATCATGACACACTCATCAGGAAACTGTACCACTATGGTATGAGGGACAAGGCTCTTGACCTTCTGACTTCTTATCTGAACAACAGAATTCAGAGGGTCGATGTTAATGGCAAGAGATCTGCAGGATCTGCGGTCACCATGGGCGTTCCGCAGGGTTCAATTCTAGGTCCTTTCTTATTTCTAATTTATATAAATGACTTACCTTACCACATAAGGGATAATCACAAGATCGTCTTATTCGCAGATGACACTTCCCTCATTTTTAAAATCAAACGTCAATTAGTCAACTATGAACAAGTTAACGATGCACTCTCTAAAGTTGTGCATTGGTTTAATGTAAATAATCTTCTCCTGAACGAAAAAAAAACTAAACTCCTTAGATTTTCAACGCCAAATGTCAGGCAGCTAACTACTAATGTTCAAGTTAATGGAATAGAGTTGGACCCTGTAGAGTCAACAGTTTTTCTTGGAATAACTATTGACGGTAAATTACAATGGGGCCCACACATAGAAAAATTGTCAGGAAGGCTTAGTTCAGCCGCTTATGCTGTTAAAAAAATTAGACAGATAACTGACGTAGATACAGCTAGAATTGTTTATTTTAGTTATTTTCATAGTCTTATGTCTTATGGGATTCTTCTCTGGGGAACCTGTGCGGACATTAATACTATCTTAGTTCTACAGAAAAGGGCTGTTCGAGCCATTTACAACCTAGGTCCAAGGGATTCCCTTCGAGAAAAATTCAGAGAAATAAACATCCTGACTGTAGCCTCACAATATATTTTTGAAAACCTATTACATGTACACAAAAATATATCAAATTTTAAGAAAATGACCGATATTCATAGTTTAAATACCACGAATAAACACAACCTTGCTGTACATCGCACACGTCTCCACAGAGTAGGCAACTCGTTCATGGGTCAATGTATACGCTTTTACAACAAACTTCCCATTGATATTCGAAACTTACCCATTAAACGATTTAAAAGCTGTATTAAAACCAAACTTTGTAAAAAAGGGTACTATAAAATTTCAGATTATTTAGAAGATAAAAAAGCGTGGGATTGAGCTGCTCGCTCTGCTAAGCTTTGTGATAAAACCACAAAATTTGACATTTTAATTATTATGCAAATCATTAAAAATACCAGTTTTTATATACATATTCACATTGTTGAAAATTATATAGAAAATAACATGATTACTTTGTAAAGTATTATATTGTTTTAATTATTGTGAATGTGAGGACTATGTGGATATTTTATTTTTATTGTTTTTCCTCTTTCTTTAATTTTTTCTTTCTCAGTTAGTTTAAATGATGGTCTGGCAGTTTGAGTACTTTATGCGACCTACCCAAATGTCCTTTCTTTGGTATTGTTCGTCGAGTTGAGCTCCTTAAGTTCTGAGTTGAGCTCTACGATTACTGACAAATGCTTGCACTGACTGGACAGGTCCACTCAAATCTGTGTGGTTCTTTCCTCAAAAGACCATTTCAGACACTAATCTACATGGTCCTCATATGGCCTGACCAAGATTATGTCTGGACTTTAAAAGAGACTGTGACCTCTGAGTTTGTTTCGGTCTTTCTTCTCAGAGTAGTCAGATAGGAAACGCCGAACTCATCTAGCATTTTCTTCTTTTTTTTAATATGACGTGTAAAAGTGATTGCAATATCCTATTTACAGAATAAACAATTTCATTTCATTTCATTTCAGTAGAATACAATTTTATTAACAAGATATACATATACATTTTTGTCAAGGTACAGTAAATTATCATTTTGTACACCCGGATGTCCAAAATGATACCTGGGGTTAGGGTAATATGATCTCTGGGATCATTTAACCCCGCTTGTTGGGTCATTTAGCTCCCTTCAAAATGGTTGAGCTGAATGGTGCTGATCCATGCGTCATGTTCCTGAACGGGCGCTGTCAGTTGGAACTGGTCATCTCTTCACCTGCCATGGCTTATTTTAATTTATTCAAATTTTTTAATGGTCCTTTGTTTTTACTTTTTATTACGGACGCTTTTAACGTGCACGTCTTTCTACATTGGTCTCACTTGTAGGTATAATTTCAACATGAATGATTTTTGTATCAAATTTTTGATTTAAAAGAGTGTTGTGGAGATTCTTGCCCGTTCTTCTCCATAGGTATCTACTACGCTTTGGAATGGGCAACTAGCTTCATATTTCTGACTGACCGCCTCCTTGACAATTCAAAAGTGTCTGTACATGGTTTAATTGAAATAAATGCGTTGAGTTTGAGCTGTTAAACTTAGGTAAAATTAAAAATTATATTTCAAGTAAAAGTGGTTTAATTTACAAAAAAAAACGTTACAAGTACGAACGTGTTAAAAAAATAAACTATGTTTCTAATAATTAAATCTTTTTAATAACAAAATAATATTTATTTTTGCTCCCAAAGTCTTATGACACCTCCAACGCGTGTATGTTCTTTGATCTTTCATATAGCTGGTCTTTTTAAGGCCATAAGAATTGCTTACTGGTAATTTTATACGGCATGCCACGTTTCACAGCATCTAACTAAAGCATTCACCCTGGAGATTTCGCTCCAATTTTGGCGCGTAGTTTTTATTACATAATTATTCCACGGCAATGATCCTGTATTAAAAGATTATTCGATATGTTACTGATCCAATTTAATATGAAAAGAACAACGACTATGATTGATAGTTTTTATTTGTAAATAAAAATTAATATTGTGAACCAGTTCAATAAAAACAAATTATAAAAATTATGCATTTTAGACCAGAATTACAATTAATAACAATATGGGTAAGCTCCTACCAGATGATCGTTTTACCCCAAATGCTTAACTCTAAAAAACATCAAATCATAATCTCATTTACAACAATCGATCAATCCTGATTATATTTTTCAATAACATTGGAAACTAACGCAAACACTCCTATTACATTATCATTACTTAAACTTAAATAACATCATATTTAACTATTGCTTATCTTACATTAACCGACAATATTTTTATTTTGCTTCAATAAAATCTCCGTAATGCTCACACCACCATTTCACTTTGTCTGAATGCTAAAACCGTTGTGGCGAAGACCATTTTCAGTCAAAAAACTAGATGGCGCTACTAAATTCGGTAAAACAGTATCTAGACAATCGTTTTACCCCGAGGGATCATTTTGTACCACTCTCCTCTATACATTTTTTTGCCGAATTCCTTTTAGACTGCTTAAACAAAGTTCATCAAGTTCAAGATCCAATTAACAAACTTATTAGTACCTAACTACCTATCAACATCGTGTTTACGTAGATATAATCGACCTCGTAACTACTTTACCACCCTAAAGTTGAATGTCACTTAGGTAGGTACGTACACGTGTCGTCACAAAACAACAAGGTCTAATTGTGTATGTGACAGTCAGATAATTTTAAACTTAGTGCAGCCGTAACTGCAGCCGTTCGACGCGTCTACGGCTGCCGCCGACCAGTGTCGACGGCTGCAGTAGCCTCTGCCGTTGGCAACGTCCCGCACGTGTATTTGAGCACTTAGTGAAGTTTCAATTAACTAGGAATTGTTGTCAAAAGTGAAAGCAATTACGAGGTCGACTGTACCTGTCTATCTATCCAACGACCTATACCTAAGTAGGTACATGTACATGCGAAGCAGTAATGCTCGCGAAGGAGGAGGCGGAACGCGTGAGGGAGAGGCAAACTTCGCGTCCTCACGCCCCTCGCCGCAGGAGACGCCCTGGGCGTAGGGAATCCCAGGCCGATTCCTAGCCACCGTAGGCGCGAGCTTGCGGACGGTGAGCAATGGGTAGCTCGCCGCCCGATAAGGACCAGCCGATCTATTCTGTAAAAATCTCACGGTGAAAACTTGGGTGAAGTGAGCGTGAAGTGAGCTTTCATTCCACTTGCTGCTAGGGACTGACAGCTCACTCCGAGCTCACTTCACCTAAGTTTTCACGGTGAGATGGTTACAGAATAGCACTACAGGCCCGGGTCGACGGCGCGTCGTGTTCCACGCGCACCTCAGAGATGTCAGCAAAACTGACGGGGCCCGCTAGGGCTGATGCCTGCCAGGGTTGCGAGAAAGTCCGAAAGGGATACCGTGGCCCCTACTGGCAACACACAGGCAACTGAAGGAACAAAGGTGGGATTTAGTCAGTAAGAGTCTGGCACGCGCCGCCCAGAGCGGGGGAAGTAATTTAATAATTACCCACCCAACAAAAAGAAAAGTAGGTACACAGCAAAAATTGTGTGGAAAACATTTTATTTTTTAAAGTAGCTACCACATGTTAAAAGCTTTTGAAAACCACACATTCAACCAAATAAGAAGGCACATTAAGAGATTTATGTAGGTACCTAGATACCTATCTACTATCTTCTTAAGTGCCTATTTCAAATAGTTATGACAGTAAGTAAGTACCAACAAAAATGTGCCATCAATAATCGTTAATTACCAAACTTTTATTTTGAAAGAAAAATGAGCATTAACAGCGATAAGTATTGCGTAAAAACATCTATTTGTGATGGTAAATATTATTTTCGTGTGTGTGTGAAATACACAGATCTATGATTTGAGCGTGACCGCCACTATCAAAATTAGCATCGTCAATATTTATTATACAACTTATGGCGAAGTTGGGCCAACATTTAAAACACTGTCGTGCTATTGATACGTACAGACGCCAGCACATCAACCTACTCGAAACTGTCAAATTTTCCCAATCAAACTCAAACTCAAAACTCAAACTCAAAGCATTTATTTCAATTAAACCATTTACAGGCACTTTTGAATTGTCAAGGGGTCAGTCAGTCACAAATATGAAGCTAGTTGCCCATTCCAAAGCGTAGGTTCCTATGGAGAAGAACGGGCAAGAAACTCCATGGACACTCTTTTAAATCATAATGTTGTTACAAAATATTGGTTACATCATTCATGTTGAAATTATACATGTGAGACCAATGTAGAAAGACGTGCACGTAAAAAGCGTCCGTTATAAAAAGACAAAACAATTCAAAAATTAAAATAAGCCGTGGCAGATAAGAGATGACCAGTCCCTACTGACGGCGCCCGTTCACGAACATGACGCATGGATCAGCACCGTTTAGCTCAACCATTTTGAAGGGAACTTAACGATCCAACACACACGCCACCACCAGCGAGACATTTGAGTGAGCATGACATACTCTCAGCCGCCAGGGCACATTCAAGTCAATGAAAGACGTACTCAGTAAATGGTAGCTTCATAGAAGGTACATGGTCACAGTGCTCACACATGTGCTTTGCAATTATATAATACTATGAGATTGAAGTTATACAATTCAAAGATAATTTATGCAATCTTCAGCAGCTCCGACAATATTTTCGAATGCTAAAATTAAATTAGTTTATGCGCCCTTGTGGAGCTGGACCAGCGTTGAGCCAAGCATTTTTGTCACCTATATAATCCCCCAGCTTATAATATGCTTGGTAGCATAGTGTGCGTTTTATACAAGATTTAAATTTAGTTTCATTTAGTTGTAGTATGTGGGGAGGTATTTTATTATAACATTTTAAACAGTACCCCATGAAAGATGAGTCTACTTTCGCCAGTCTGAAACCCGGTTGAACTAATTGATCCCTATTTCTAGTACTATAATTGTGTCTTTCACCTCTTTTACTGAAAAGATTAAGATTTTTCCTGACGTACATGATGTTTTCATATATATATTGACAAGGTACCGTCATGATGTTAATGTTTTTAAACAGTTCCCTTAGAGAATCGCGCCTGCGGAGGCAATATATTGCTCTAATGGCTCTTTTCTGCAGAATAAAAATAGAGTCGATATCTGCAGCCCGTCCCCATAGTAAAATACCGTAAGACATGATACTATGAAAGTAACTGAAATAGACTAGCCTTGCGGTATCTACATCAGTAAATTGACGGATTTTTCTTACAGCATATGCTGCTGAACTTAGCCGTCCTGCAAGAGATGTTAAATGCGGACCCCATTGCAGCCTTGAGTCGAGCGTGATCCCCAGGAAAACAGTTTTATCAACGAATTCTAGTTTCTCCCTATTCAATACTATATCACAATCACTACTTTTAACATTCGGTAAAGCAAATCTTATGCATTTCGTTTTTTTCCCATTTAATACTAAATTATTTGCAGTAAACCAATTTTGGACCTGCAGTAGGGCGTTATTTACGTCGTCAAGATTTGATGCACGTCTATTTATCTTAAAAATTAGGGAAGTATCGTCAGCAAATAACACCATTTGTGGTTGGTTTTTTAATAAATGGGGTAGATCATTAATATAAACTAAAAAGAGGAAAGGACCTAAAATCGAGCCTTGTGGAACACCCATTTTTACTTTTAGACCCAGTGAATTGACACCATTAATTTGGACTTGCTGTTGTCTATCATTTAAATAAGATTTTACTAAACTGAGCGCAAGTTTACCTAGTCCGTAATGCTCAAGTTTCAAGAGTAAGGTTTCATGATTTACGCAGTCAAATGCCTTCGAGAGGTCGCAAAAAATTCCTATGGCATCTTGAGCCTCCTCCCACGCTGTAAATATGTGTTTTAATAAGGTGACACCGGCGTCAGTCGTACAACGTCCTTTGGTGAAACCATATTGCTGATCGTGTAAGATTTGGTTGGTGTTAAAATGATTAAGCATTTGATTGAGCATTACCTTTTCGAATACTTTGCTGAATACCGGCAGCACGGATACTGGTCTATAATTGTTGGCGTCTTTACTGTCCCCAGATTTAAAAAGTGGTATAACCTTACTGTATTTCATTAAATCCGGGAAGACTCCTTGATCCACACACAAATTAAACATTAAAGCTAAGTATGGTGCTATAGTCTCAATTATGGATGTACAAACTTTGATAGATAATCCCCATAGATCTTCGGTCAATTTGATTTTAATTTGCCGAAAAGCTTTAATAACTATCATAGGATTTATATGTTTAAATTGAAATTCAACCGGACAGCCTGGGACATTCGCTCTTAATAAATGAATTGAGACATCGGGTGAAGAATTTATAGTTTCCGTCGTTTTAGATGGAATATTAGTAAAGAAATGTACAAATTCTTGAGCTACTTCGAAGTTAGAGCTTATTGCACCACGTGAAGTCTCCAATGTGTAATCAGTGTTTCGTACTTTTTTCCTGTTCGTTTCATTATTTATAACTTTCCAAACTGTTTTTATTTTATCTTCTGCTGATTTGATCTTATTGCTAATGTACAAGGCTTTAGCTATCTTGCAGGTATTTCTAAAAATTTTGGAATATGTAGCAACATACTTGTTGAAAGTTTCAGTGTTAATGTAAGGCTTAAGGCCATACAGCTCGAAAAGCCTTTCCCTACTTATCCTAATACCTCTAGTTGCCCAGTCACTAAATATAAAATTAGGGCAAATATACTTTGTTTTCTTTTCAAAAGTTTTATTGAATTCAGTGTGCACTACTGAAAAGAAATCCTCATACAATTTATTTGCATCGTCCATATTATGATCCAGAACATTTAACTCATTATTTAGGATACTATTGAATCTATTTAATTTGCCATTTGTTATTGGTCTAAATTGTATTTGCACTTTTTGCAAAGGTGTTTTAAACTTAAAAGTTACAGTTTGTCCACTATGATCTGACGGCAAATAATTTACGATGGCTTTAGCTAAATAATCACAATCGCAGAAGACATTATCGATACAAGTAGCAGAAGTTGAAGTTACTCTAGTAGGTTCTGTAAAAATATTAGATAAATTGAACGATTTAAAAAGGCTTAATAATCGACTGCTATTTAAAGTGTTTTCCAGAATATTAATATTAAAATCACCACAAATAATTGCGGTTTTGTTACTGAATGCAAGTTTCGCTAGGACATCTTCCATTATTGACTCAAATAAAGAAAAGTTCTCATAATTAGGGGGTCTGTACACGCACACTACAACATGCTTATCCAGCTCAACACAGGACAGTTCGATGCAATGTTCAACAGATAAACCAACTATGTCATTACGTTCCTTCGTTTTTAAACAATTTTTAATCAAGATTAGAGAACCTCCACGCAGCATAGATTTACGGTTAAAACAACTGCCCATACTATAGTTCTCATAATTAATTAGCATTTGGTAATCCTTTAACCAATGTTCAGTGAAACAAACAATGTCAAACTTTGTTTTTTCTAAAAACATTTCAATTTCTAATAATTTGGAAGAAATACCTTGAATATTTTGATGAAATAATTTCAAGGCATTCTGCTGATCTCCTTTCTGGTAAATATTTATTTTAGAGCCAGAAGATACCTTGTTGTTGTTAGTTATTAGAATATTCTTACTTGTACCTTCTGTTGTCTTACAAACTAGTTTAAATGACTATCCGGAGTTGACCCCATGACCTCAATGTCATCACCAGGCAGTGAGCTCATAGTGAGTGAGGGACATGGAACCTCCTTCGTACAATCTGTATAAATATTTATAGCATTTGAGCTACATTTATTCAGGCTCACCACCATATTATTAGTACTATTACTAATCATTGTGGTGTTAATAACACAAGACTTCGACATACTACCTATGTCTGAGTTTATATAAAAAGCTAATAGCCTTGCTATTATGTGTCTAAAACTAACAGGCAAATACACAGTATTCCTAGTCGATTTCAAAGTTTCCACAAAAATGTTGGTGTCAAGAAATACAAGCTTGTCACTATAATGACTAACCAAGAAGTGCATATGCTTATTAAGCATATGAATATAATTGTTTTGTCTATTTGTCAATTTTTCAAAATATGGGAAAGCACACAATATTATTTTACTGCAATTTAACTTTAACAACTCAGTTACACAGTCAGTGATTTCTTCTTTTTTTACCTTAGAACTATTACCTACAAATACAGTAATGTTGGTTTTAGGATTATATACATTTCCTGTTACTGATGCCATTATTCGTTTGTAGGTTGACCCTGGCATACAATAATTTTTGAACCGTATGCGTCAGTGAAAAAGTTGAAAATCTATTAAAGAAATTTGACAGATTGTAGTAGGTTGACGTGCTGGCGCCTGTACAAGAAGAGAACTGCTTAAAATCTGTTTAAACATGGACTTGCACGATAATATTTTAAAATAACGCCAAACCCTATCTATTATGTAATACCAAGCTGTCTATGGGGAGTAAAAAAAAATATTAGATACATAAATAAGTAGGTAGTTACCGCTTTCTATTTCAGACGCAAAACCTACATTTATATTGTACATTTTGTATCTACAACTACACGTCGACTGTTGAAGATAGACCTCCCATACATTTTAAGGAACGCTAAATTCAGATCACCACAGCTCAGACACACCACATCCACAAATCGCTCACGGCGGCGCCTCCACCACAAACGTCGATCCGTACGTTTCCCCAGCGCGTCTTTACGAATGTCTCCAGTTAATACCAGTGGCCGGGACATTCCCATTTATCACTAACAGCCGAGGACAAATAGGCTCAAGGAGGGCTGGCCCCAATGGCCTTAGATGGAGCCCCTCATTAATGACCAGCCATCATTCAGTCCTCGAGGATAAACGTTGACAAATATAAAGGAAGCTTCTGTTATGATTTACGGTTTAAGTGGTTTGGTTCAATAATGTATGGTAATGCACGCTTTAGCTGTTTATTTTTCGTAGTAATTGATGAGTGGGAGGATGGTTAATACATATTTTATGTTGGGGTAAACAAGGTTATTCAGTGGATATATGAACTAAAAACGATATCTTAAGAACTATTCATTGGTGAATGGGTATGAATCTTGATTAAGGAATGACAAATTTTGTACAAAGTAATCCCTACCAAGATCCACTTATCAAAATATTTTATTTCACATAAACCTACGGGCACTTATGAAACGTCAGAAGCTAGGTGCACGGTTCCAATTTGTCGTTTCTTACGGAGAAGAGCCGGCAAGAAAGACCACGGTTACCTGCTCTTTTCAAAATAATGTTATTCTTTGTTATATGGTAACCGCCGCCTCGGCATTTTCTTTTTTTCGAATTCAAACGTCACATATTCAAACTAGGCTGAGAATCAGCACTATTCGAAGGTCAAAATTACAGAAGACAGTCCCCCAAAAATGCCCGCTCTTCACCACTTCCTAGTGCTTTAGCTGGGAAGAAGAAGTGGCGCAACAAACTCCCCAGCAGCACAGCTGTCTGTTCAGTTAGAAAAACTTGATTCTATACAATAATAAGCAAAATCATTTACATTACACAACACAAAACATTAAATTAAATTATTTGCTATAATGTCAGCTAGCACACGCCAATATACCTACCAACAAAAACATCGAAATCTATACTCAAGCGAAAATAAAAACTAAAAACGTAAACAGAACTTAATACCCAAATAAAAGCCGCCAGTACAGTGGCATGACACAAACCTTATGCTATCCCAGAGACAGAGTTGAAAATGTCCCATAAGCCTGTAATTACGCATCTATTGTCGTCGTTTTAACTTTACTGCAATAGTACATTACTGTTGCGGCGTGCAACAGGGGCATTGATGGACGATCGTGAAAATGTGGGCCGAGGCGAAGTCGAGGCACACATATAGGCCCCATATCTGTCGTGTAATTTAAAAATGGAATGAACTTTTTTCTTCGGCAACCAAGGAGGTAACTTATCAAAGATTTTATTTAAATTTCGATTTGGCTTGCAATTAGAGCTGTTTAAAATAAAAAACCGGCCAAGTACGTGTCAGAACACGCAAAATGAAGGGTTCCATAGGTGGGATGAATTTATCCCAAGAACAAACTTAACTTTGCAGTTGAAAAACATGTTCTCCCATACATTCCAACTGGAAATGTAAGTTTGAGAGATTTACCATGGTATTTTAAGACCATAGACTTCTTATAGGTTTTCCTGTAATCTATAAGTATAGAACTATTGTATGTATTTTTTTTCTGAAATTTAGGTTTATGTCAATCAGTGAGTTTTTCGTTTTGTAAATAAAAAATATTTACAAGAAATTTGGAAAAGAAATCATATAAAAAATATTAATTAATGTTATTACTTACGAATTAAATTTGAACTAGGTTTGTAAGTGGTGACTGAAACAGGAATGAATAGTAGGTAGGTACCGCATTGTACATCGTAGTTGGAAAAAACGTTATCTATAATTGTTTTAGTACTTGTAGTGCTTGTGCCTATGGAGGAGAAATAAAGTGAAATAGAATTTTGGGGATTGGTTTTAAAATCTATGTTGAAATCTCCTACAACAATCAGACGATAAATTATCGAGAAATCATTACCGTTGTTACCGTATATCGCTGTGTTTGTGCATTCTATAGCAACATTGGTTAGACATCGTGGCGACCTTTAAACAGCAATCAACCGGACATCGAACATTTGAAAATGTATACTCACAATGGCCGTTTGTAGCGCCCGGGTCAACTAGGCAATACCTGTAACATGATCCATCTGTCACAGCATTCTTAGGATTGCGACGTGCATACGCGATTGATCCCCAACCTGGATTTGCATTAGCTACTGCTGGACCGTCTACTCTACCCACCTCATCAAAACCTTCAAGTTCAAAACGTCAACACGCTTATAGACGCAATAGTGAAATGCAACTGCTGTACTTTTTAAATAGCAAGCGCGCGCGCAGACGACGCGACGGTGAGGGTGGGAGTGAGACAAAACACTGGATTAAATCAATCTTTACACACTGGATTTATTCATATTTAGTTACTGACTTGATGTCCGTACGTATTTTTCGGGTGACCACTAAAAATCAGCGCAGGGCTGTGGGTCCCTCATAGCACAGACTTATGCTGAGTGGAAGCCTTCTTGTCACAGTCATGACGTGCAGCTGCCGAATATTTCTGTTGTTTATATGGTTGTTTTTTGTATGCACGTGTTTCTGTGACGAATAAACCAATTTTTCTTTCTTTCAAAAGTGCCACTACGACATCCCCAGGTTTCACGAAACAGTGCGGTATGGGAAGAAAGAATGATTGGATCTATACTGACGTCGTTTGCACAATGATTGCAAGTTATGAAATACAATTTGAATGAAGTACGTTATTTTTTTCATTTTTATTATAAGATTCTTTTAGTTAATTACGATGTTGTTTTGTGGTGAATGCTGTGTATACCTTTAATAGGCATACATACCAGTACTTTTATTATGCTATTGCTTAGTTTTTTTTTTTTATGAACTTATGTTGGTGTACCAAATAAATAAATAAATCTTCAAGTGTTTGCAAAAATTGAAAATATGAAACCAATTTGTTTTGCTCCTGTCTTTCCATTTCTATACTTACAGCACTCGATTCCGATATTTCAGATGGAGCATGAAACCCACCTGAATTCACGATCAAAAAAGGTCCAGACGATGCCGTTGCTCTAGAACAAGCTACATACAACATAGATCTTTTGACGTTTTTCGAAATATGAACCACAAGTTTTTCTAAGGTTGCACCTTGCGACATGTGACTTGTTATACCTTCTGCTGGTACCTGCCATCGGAAACTGAGTACGCCGAACTAGTAGTAACTTTTGACTACCGATTGGACAGATTTTGATGAACATAACATAACATCATGCCTGTAATCTTTGAAGGGGTAGGCAGAGGTGTAACAGTACACCCATATTAACTTGTAATTGGCCATCTTTTACACATTGTACTAGTTTTATAGAAATGTATTAGCTGTAAGTTTTCCTAAAAGTAATAAAATAAAATATATAAATAAATAAATAAATATTTCGCCAGTTATGCTTAAGTCCTATGTAAAAACCAGGCAAAAATCTAGACTTCGGGCTGCTACTGAAAAAATCCTGATGGAAAAACCCAATAACACTTTGCCCGACCTGGGAATCGAACTCAGGACGTCATGCTCAGCAGTAGTGCTTGCGACGACTAGACCATCGAGGCAATCTAAGGATGAAAGGACAAACTTAACTTTGTAGTTGAAAAAATGTTCTTCCATACATTGATATACGTCACGGTCAGTTCTTCAACTGAAAATGTAAGTTTGAAATAGTTTTTTTTTAATGCGATAAAACTACAAATTATCAATTTTCAGACTTTTTCCTTTACTTGTGCTGTGAGACCTTGCTTTCTGGCAAATTTCTTGATTCTAGGTCAACGGGAAGTAGGTTTTGATTTATTTGCGAGTATCAAAATATGTCACATAAACGGCCGTATTTTTTTATTGCGTTAAGTTAGAAGGTTTTTTTTTTTTTAACGCAATGGAAACATAGATTACATATTTGATATTAATTTCAACTTGATACCTCCACGCGTTCCTGAGAAAATTGGTCTTGACAGATTGAGGCAAAAAAAAATGTGCTAAAACTACAAATTATCAAATTTCGGAATTTTCCCTTTACTTGTGCTGTGAGACCTTGCTTCCTGCCAAATAACATGAGTCTAGGTAAACGGGGAGTACCCTGTAGGTTTTGATTTATTTGCGAGTGTCAAAATATGTCAAATAAATTGCCGTATTTTTTTATTGCGTTGACTTAGAAAGTTGATTTTTTTAGAGCTCCAAGGGGACATAGATCTACGTATTTGATATTAATTTCGACTTAATACCTCCTCGCGTTCATCTTAAAATGTCTTGATAGACTGACAGACGGATAACAAAGTGATCCTATAAGGGTTCCGTTTTTTTTCCTTTTGAGTTACGGAACCCTAAAAAGAAACAAATGAACATACGTGCGCATGAAAAATATCGTTGTTCATCATTGATTCTGGAATTTTCAATTAATTTACTTAGTTTGAATTTCCGCGCATGATTTGAGAAAAGTACTTTATAAGCCTTGGTCGCGACAAGGAATTGATGGACTCACGTATGTGTGCTTGGGGCCTTTTTCAGGCCCCGGCAGTAATGTACTATAGATATGGAAGCTAATAGCCGAAAAACAAGCAAGAGTCCCAAAAATATCCCTACTGCAACATGAACAAGGCCACTTTATAAAAAACCGGCCAAGAGCATAAAAATCATATCTGTTGTATGGGAAATATAAATATTAAATATTTATTTTATTCTGTTATTAGTATTTGTTATTATAGTGGCAACAGAAATACATCATCTGTGAAAATTTCAACTGTCTAACTATCACGGTTCATGAGATATAGCCTGGTGGCAGACGAACAGACAGATGGACAGCGGAGTCTTAGGGGTCCCGTTTCACCCTTTGGGTACGGAACCCTAAAAACATGAATACCGTAATTTATTCATAGTATTTAGTTTATCGAAGGCTTGTAGAAAAAATTTCGATGAATTGATACATCGATATTTTTTGTTCGATATATCGATATTTTTGGACGATTCTATTATGTATTTCGATCTTACATAGATATATTGATATAAAATATCAAGTATCGAAAATGTATCAAATAAGTTATATGTATTTCGAATAGCAACACCAATGTCGCCCCTGACCTGGAATTCAGTAGACTTATTTTGATCAAAGTTTTATTAATTTTTAAGATTTTACATCAGAAATTATTTTCCTAGTTTGTTATTTATATGATTATAAAACAAACAATAGAATTTCATAGCACAGAGATTTTTTTTATTTTAATTTCTCCGATGTATCATTATATTGATATTTGTTTTCCATATATTGAAATGGATATCAATCTTTTTTTTAGTTATCGATACCGATATATGTCGATACTTTTAGGCACTTCTTGCAACCCTAGTTTATGGAAATGGTGCATTCGTTCATTTCTGCATACAAACCAAATAGAATCGTTGACGGCGCTCGGCACACCGCGAAATTGAAACTGAGCATGAATAAATTACATATCAGTGTATTTACACTACCATTTTATATTCATACATGAAGCTCTGTAAGTAGAATATTATTTAGTTTAGCATGTAAAAAGCGACTCCAGTATTTTCTGAAACTTTCTGGATATACAGTTTGTTCTGATTGGTAATTGTCACAAAGGCAATCAAGCTACTTGCATAGCTACTTTTTTTTCTTTAATGCTTAAATTACACCAGCGAGCGGCACGTTGCCAACGGCAGAGGCCTGCAGCCGTCGACAATAGTCAGCGTCAGCCGTAGACACTTCGTCTTCGGTGACTGCCGTCGACAACACTCAATACTACTAAGTACTAGTACATTAGTTATATAATTATATGTGAGGACGATGCACCTATTTTTATTCTAGATGCATCGTCCTCACATATAATTATATAACTAATGTACTTATACAAAATATTGTAAAACATTTTAAAAGAGTAACGGTGGAGTTTCTTGCCCATTCTTCTCCATACGAAAACTACCTTTTGGAAGGGGCAACTAGAATCAATTATTTTTTTTTTGTAAATTTTTGACGTTCAAAAGTGCCTTATACGGGCCTACTTGAAATAAATGATTTGACTTTGACTTTGACTTTACTGAATACTAAATTATTTATTGCACTTCATATGTATTACATACATGGTATAACAAAGTAAAATATCAATATGGACCCTGTCGGGCACAGCAAAATTAGCAGAGAGGAAGAGGGCTAACTAGCAATTCAATATTATTATAAATTAGTAGATGTGTTTAATTGGGTGTATAATTATGTATACAGGTGGCAGGGACATCGACGCGAAAACTTTATTTTAACTTTAATTACCACGGATTCAATACGTGATTCTGAAACCAGCATTTTTTTTTGTGTTGGAATTTATTTATGTATCTTTCTATCTGTGACATAACTGCAGGCCCTAACAGAATACCAGCGCTGCGACATTTAATAATAAATTTCGCAGCGCTGGTATTCTGATATATGAGAATCATCTCGAATCATCATATTCATCATGCTGAGATAGGAGCCTTTTGGCCTCGCACAGGACTTTCCGCTTTATTTAAATTTTTACTTTGTATTTTATATTTTAATTTTTTGAGTGTGTGTTTAGTTTAATTAAGATCTCCTGTGCTTGTCCCAATAAATACTTTTTCTTTCTTTCTTTCAATTTATCAAATAACTTCTCCCGCTCTGGGCGGAGCGGGAGAACGTGTCAGACTCTTACTGACTAAAACCCACCAGTGTTCCTTCAGTTGCCTGTACGTTGCCAGGGGTCACGGTATCCCTTTCGGACTTTCCCGCGACCCCGTCAGGAATCGGTCCTAGCGGACCCCGTCAGTCCGTCGAGCCGGGCCTGGTCTTATCGGACGGCGAGCTACCCATTTCTCACCGTCCGCAAACCCACACCTACGGTGGCCGGCAATCGGCCTGCGATTCCCGACACCCAGGACGTCTCCTGCGGCGGCTAGGGGCGTGAGGGCGCGAAATTTGCCTCTCCCTCACGGGTTCCACCTACTCCTTCGCGAGCATTACTGCTTCGCAGAAGGAGGTGACGGACTCCCATGCCCTCTCGCTCCGTACCATGGCCGGACGCGAAAGATCACCGCCACCGATCGCCTCCACGAGGACATGGCGATGCTCTGCCCAAGCTGGGCAGACCTCTACCGTATGATCCACCGTGTCCTCCGGGCGATCCACGCAATGATGACACCCAGGCGTTATTCTGAACCCCAATGCGTTGAAATTTTTTGTCGGTAAAAAAAGTGCGTGGTCTGTATGGAACAGCTGATTTTTTATTTAATAGCCCACGAAAAATTTCGAGCAAGGGACATCGAAATACGATGTCCCTTGCTCGATGCTACCCTGTATATACTCGTATATATTATTAGGTTTGTGTTTAAAGGTATAGTAAACTAGTTATTTTAATGTTATGTATTGCATAAGAATAGTGTTAATGCAGGTAATTAACAACGGCATAAATGTAGGCAATTTGCCGCTCTTGTAAAAGTATATAAGTATGATAAGTGTATTCCTGGCTAAAACGAATAGTAACATTATGAGTTTGGATATCGCCTTAGATCCTGCCTTCATAAGGGTTCAATAGTAATATGGTCAATCCATGAATTAATTTCAACACAATGCATTTTGGTAAGAGATTAATGATTTACAAATTATATATCAAGACCTACCTACCTAAGTACTTTTCAGACAGACAGATTCTGGGCATACAACTTAAAAAAGCTATGATTAAACTCAGATGAGTGAAAATACCTACTGTACAAGATTTTCTTACCATTTTTTACGCGAAAAAGTTTTACAACCCGGAATGATTTCCTTAAACCCCTAGTCAATATTCGCGCACAGCTCACGTGGAACTAATCCCTGGATCAGACGGTGGCTGTGACAATGTTGTAATGGTGCATATAACAAGGATATTGTTATGTATGGGTTTATGTGAATTTGATCACGTCGCGTGTAAGGAAACACCTTGTTTTTCCAGGGGTGGGTAAAGTGTATTGAGTTTTTCCAACAGGAATTTCTCAGTGGCAGCCCCGAGTCTTGATTAGTGCCCGGTTGATAGCAATAGGCTCGCCCCCTATTACATGAGATTTAAACATAACTGGCGAAATGTGGGTGTACTATAGGTACACCTCTGCCTAACTCTTCGGGCATTACAGGCGTGATGTTTTGATGTTATGTTTAAAGATAGATAGAATACTCTTTATTGTACACCATAAAAATTACAGACATAAATTTAGAAATTTTACAAAGGGTGACACAATGGGCGGTCTTATCACTTAAAGCGATCTTTTACAGACAACCTTTGGATGGATTAAAGGTAACAGGAGAGAGAGTACTGCAGGTAGTCAGTGGTGTGGTGTGTTCTGTTAATTTAGATGATGTGTTGGTAAAAGTAGCCGTTTAAGTCACGTTTTGTTTGCTTCACGGGTGGACTGAAGCAAAATATAGACTTTCGAGTTTCGCATAAACTCGACGTACTACAAGTAATCGATCAAAGGCCTGTACATGTTGGGCACGCCACAATTGCAGCGATAAGTCCCCTCTTTGAGAAGTAGCTAGAGAGGCGCCACGGCGTCCTCACCGGACACGGTTGTTTCGGATGGTTCCTGTTTCGGATAAGGCGAGAGGAAACACCCGAGTGTCATCATTGCGTGGATCGCCCGGAAGATACGGTGGAGTATACGGTGGAGGTCTGCCCAGCTTGGGCAGAGCATCGCCGTTTCCTCGTGGAGGCGATCGGTGGCGGTGATCTCTCGCGTCCGGCCCTGTTCCTGGCCATGATACAGAGCGAGAAGGCATAGGAGGCCGTCACTTCCTTCTGCAAAGCAGTAATGCTCGCGAAGGAAGAGGCGGAACGGGTGAGGGAGAGGCAAATTTCGCGCCCTCACGCTCCTAGCCGCCGCAGGACACACCCTGGGCGTCGGAAATCGCAGGTTGATTCCCGGCTACCGTAGGCGCAGGCTTGTGGATGGTGAGCAATGGGTGGCTCGCCGTCTGATAAGGACCAGGCCTGGCAAGGCTACCTACCCCTGCCGGGATCCAGGCTACCTACCCCTGCCGGGATCGCGAGAAAGGGACACCGTGGCCCCTGGCAACATACGGGCTACTGAAGGAACACGGGTGGGTTTTAGTCAGTAAGAGTTTGACACGCCCTCCCGCTCCGCCCAGAGCGGGAGAAGTTATTTGATCATTTAACAACCAAATAAAAGGCCCGTACATGTAACTAAGCGATATCTTCTTCAACCAATATTATAACAAGGTTTAACTGTTGGAAAACTCGAATTACCTTGAAAGAATTTCTTTGAGCATGATACATGTAAATAGGTACACAAATAAAATCCCGGTACCTAAAACTTCAAAGAAGTAAATCATTACTTTTTCATAAAGAGTTTAAGTAGTACCTACAACTTCAAGAATTAATTGGTTATAACGCGTCTCGAATTTACGTGTTCTGAGAAAGTCTCAACAGATAACACGTAGGTATTCTTTGAAACGTGACGCGTGAATGAGATCATTTACTTACAAGTACCACTTAGATGTTCCGTCTAATAGACATGTAAGCAGATATTTTGGTACGACTTACTTTTTGACTTTCTTTGTTATGTTGAGAAGTCGAATAAGTATGCCTATAGGTACCTAAAATGTACTAAGGTATAAGTTGTTTAATTCAATCTGTGTAAGTGCCTGTTCTATGTTCCGTGTTTTAAAAACCTGTTCTTTTTTTACAGTTTCGATAAATACGCATCACTCCTGGTTCAAATACACCCATAAGTAGCCGAGAGTCACTTGTTTTTCTCGTTATTGTAATTTTTTTTTGTACTGGATTATACCTGGGAACTTTTTGGTTACGGAAATATTTAAGGTCACAGTTCCAACTCTTTTTACGTTTTTTACGAAAACAAGTTTTAACGTTATTGTTATAACTTAACTTTAAATACTCCCATGATCCCTGCATGCACCCAGAAGCGCAGTGTTTCGCGACTGTAAACAGCGAATTTTAAAATGTCGTTTTCAAGCAATTATTTTCGCACAAAGATATCTAGTTAGTTTGATGTACAGAATGCGTAGACGCCGACTTCGTGAAGGGTCGTGCTCGTGTTACACACTGTATGTACCTTTATCGATGGTCTAGAAGACAGACGTGCTAAGTGCAAAATTTGTTTTTTTTAACATTTTTCAAATCTCAAATCGTTTATTGCAATCCATAATGTACAATTACAGGTGGTAAATAAAAGAAATAACCGTAGAAACAATTATGGACCCTGTCGGGCACAGCAAGTTTTTAAATAGGTAGAGAGAGGAAGAGTATTATTAAGTTAGAATTATTTTATATCCCATTACCCTATGTACTTATATTTCCATTCATTCACTTAATCTATTAATATTTTATATGCAGGTCTATCTATTCATATATTATTTATTTAATTATATTTAGTATTGCTTATTTCTTTACTCGCTTAATTTGCTCTTGTTAAAATAACATAATTCTCTTTCAGCCTAAATTGTGAGTGTACATTTTACAGCATTCCGCTGCCAGATAGGACTCTTTGAAACAAGCCGAACATGTTTTATTTATAAAATGTTAGCACGTTTGACAACAATTCAAAATTGATGTCATAGAAGGTGAAATAAAAAAGATTCGTGCTTTTTTGCGTCAGTCGTCAGCTACCCAACCCGATGTGTTGATATAAATTTCCTACTGCAATTTGTTTGTTCCAAAACTCGATAATAATATCTCTAATAAATAATACTCTTCTGCCAAGAGAAGTACCGTGACACAATTTTTTCGGTACCAGAAGATTGTTGAAATTGTGATTCCTCAACATAAAACCACTGATGTTGAATTGAAGTTTTAGTATTGATTATAATATATGTGAGTATTCTCAGCCTCCCTACATAATTTCGCCTTTCTTACGGGTCTAAAATGATGTTTATTTTGGATCCAAACAGAAAAGGCTGGTTTCGGCCCTACCTACCGCCTAAGCCTCGCAAAGCGCGCGGTTCTGCGGACGATACCAAGGCAGCAACAGCAGCGAGTGCCTTCCAGCGTCTACCAGCGGCGCGTCGCCTTGCCGCCTGGGTCAGGCAACTCCCAGGCGATTCGACAACTTAACACCTTCTCTCTAACTTTATATCACCTTCTCTCTAACTTTATATCACCTTCTCTCTAACTTTATATCACCTTCTCTCTAACTTTATATCACCTTTGTAGTAGGTACATACTAGCCCAGTTTACGTTTTTTTTTTCATTTTATATGGTCGCGGGTTCATCTCGTCGAATTTTTAAACTACGGCCTTAAACACGGATATAGACGGGAGCTTTATGAAGCGTTGGCCATCGCTAATTTGCTCGAGTCGTGCTAAGCAAAACCGAGGTAACTCACGTATGCCGATGGGCCTAGCGTATTTTCCCGAAATTTATATTCATCTAACGTTTCGATAATCTACACGGGCGTACGCTGACGGCTGTTTTTGTTTAAACCTTGCATATTTTTTTACTTGTTTCTTTTTTTATCTATGTCGTTTTATTATTTATTTGATGTATGTCGAGCCGGGTTCGACTCCCGGACGAATTTTAACTCAAACGTAGCAAACACATTTTTTTTTGCTACAATTTGTATTAAGTGACATCAAGTGGAATTCATAAAAATTGCTGACAGTTAATTACCATCGTAAAAATAACTAAACACGTTAAATGATTTTCAAGTACTTGTGTGTATCGCGATCCACGAAAAATCTAAGTACCTATATTTAAGTAAGCATTATATAATTTTTATTTATTTTATTTACTTTTACCACATAATATTCGGTTCTCAATTGTATTCAGTGATAATATGTATGTATGTATTCAGTCTTAAAGAGTACGATGAACAAACAGTTTAAGTGATATTTTTATAGCTGGCCACTCAGTCAGGAAAAAAAATCAGTTTAATTAAAAAAGCGTCACTTAGTACTATATACGCTAAAGTGATTTGTAAATTACGACTTAGGATTATTGTGTTTTGTCTATTAATTACAATAATTTGAAGGAAAAACAATAACTATTAATGTTTATTTTTTATTTTTATCAACTTAAACATTCAAATGATTGTAATTAATAGACAATACACAATAATTCTAAGTTATCATTTACTTTAGCATACAAATAGTACTAAGTGACGCTTTTTTAAAATAAAACTGATTATATTCACTATATTCTGAAAAAGGACATTTCTATTTAAGATCAATGATTACACAGATAATACTTAACTAGGAAATATATTCACTATAATATACACTCTACCTATATTCAGTTTTGAGTTTCAGCTTTTAATAAACTTAAATTATCTAAAACTGTCCTCCTGAATAATTGCTAGATCTGTAATTAGTACGTTTGTCTTCTAGACCATCTATATGACAATGTCAATATTATTTCTCAGTGCGAAGGATACTGAAATATGGCCTTCAAAGTTTCAAGAATTTATTCACTACGCCTAAATTAAAGCACAAACGATAAATAATGAACAAGCAAACTAGTCGAAATATTTCTTTTAAATTATTTTGTTCCGACGATAAAGTATAATGAAGAAACAAAGTTACTAACAAAATAATGACCAACAAAGAGTCCTTCGGCCTCCAAAATTAACTTTACACCCGCAACTCATATATATCATCGATTGCATATTTTTCTAGTCCAAGAGCGCCAACAAATCGCTCTGAGCGTCGGCGTAAAATATTTGCAATGCAAATCACCGATTTCTCTCATAACTCAAGATAAGGAGGTATCGTAAAAATGCTGTAAACCCGCCTATATTGCTCCATGGAGAATTTTTTTCTGTTTTTACCTATCCATCGGTGGTCCTAACGATTTTCTGTATCTTATAAATCTGAGTTATCGCGTCGTTAACCGATACATTTGCATGTCCTAGTAGTAGCGCTGTGTAGTTTCGTTTCTTCATGATCAGAACAATGGCCAGTTTTATGGTAATGGAACAGCACGGTAGTTTGGAAGTGCGTATTTTTCTTCCTTAGCTTTGAAGTCGAGCGGAAATTTAACGGTAGGTAGGATTTTTATGTGCGTCCATAAATAACTGTCTGTAGCTGTATGATTCGGAATAAAAGCTAGTTCATAGACCTCTATGTCTACAAAAAATATCGTGGAAGAGTGGGTATAATATTTGGAATAATATTCTTGGTTAATTATTGATGTAGTGGTCTTGCTGCGTATGTGAATATTTCGACTGCAAATATATGTATACTTCGACAGGCCTACAATATTCTATATTTTATAATAAATTAGATTTGTTACAGCTGTAGTGGCAATCATGTCATTTGGTTAAAAGAAATAAGTTTTTATTTTTATTATTTTATTTTGCGTTCATATAGATTCTTTTCTTTTAGATTTTGTGAATGTGAGAACGTTGTAAGCTTAACAGACTGTAGGGTGATAATAGAAAACGCTCGTAGAAGAAATTCAACCAATTCTTCTTCTTTAAAACACCATCCAATACCAACGCAATAACAAAGCAAATCCCAAAGACGAACACTGAAGTAAAATCCATTTCCCAACGCGAGTAGTTTTTCACGATTTGCACTGAACTTGGCGGTTGCCCATCTAGTGGTTCCACTATGAAAATCGTAATTATTCCCCGGGAAACGAAATCCGTTGGTGGATTAAAAGCGACGCTGTATTAACTGGTCATTTGAAGATAAAACTAGTGTGGAGGCGGCTTTTTAGAAAACTAAGGTTCTATGCGAAAAGACTCCCCCGTTTATTTTCACATAAAAAAAATATTTGGAAGTTATGTGCTAGATTCTGAAGACCAACCTGCAGCTCTTATGACAAAAACCTAATTATCTTTAACAGTTGATAGGGATTTTGAAACAGTTTTAACACAACATAAAATTTGAAGTCAATTTGAAATCTAATAACAAGTGAAACAAAAACAAAACAAGTCTAATATTTGGGGATTACCAAGCATTCACGAGCTTAGATCTTGTGATTCTTAAGGCGAAGTTCACCAATGAAATTGAACCCGATCAAATGCGTTCAAGAACTATTAGTGTAAATATTTGCCCTTAGTATGGCATTATGTAGTTTTGGTATCTCGATTCTCAAACAGATTTCGTCATCAATCACTTACACAATCGTGTTTCCAGCCAAATATCCTTTACACGAAAATCCCAGACATTTTTATCTTCAGTCTTAACTGTTGCTCGAGAAATCTGCTGCCCGATCTACAACGGTTAAGATGATAAGCCTAAACGTGTTCCTGATCACGCGACCAAAAAGAAGTGGAATATAGCAAGGACTGTGTATAGTCAACCGCACGTCCATAGACAGTGCAGCAGAAACGGTGGTTTTCGAAATTCAAGTGTGAGGTAGGTACCAAGCACGTGTGGTAGACTGTACTTTTCAATATATTACATAGCACTCTGTGACTGAGATTCCAGACAAGATTGATTCGGCATTATACAGGCAGCTTCCCATTTTATGTCGCATATTCTAATTTCCATATTGGATATTTGGAGGATACGCCTGATGCTAAGATTATAACTAAGTAGGTAGGTACCTACTATGTAGTTTCAGAGTTTCGCAGTTTTGCTTTAATAAGCAAGCAATATATGTAAATATGACATTAATTTACCTGTTATTAATAATATGATGTATTATGAAACTGATATTCTTGTATACAACCAGTTACCGCCAGCTATTAAGCAATTAAATGGCAATATGTTTCTAACAAAATATTAAAAAATGTTAATTAATCATGTATTTTAAAATCTGCATGAGTTTTTTTGAGTTTTTTTTTTTCATATTATTATTTTGTAATTTATTCTATCTTTCTTTTTTAAGAATGAAAGAAAATTTTATGAGACAATTTATTCTTGAAGTTGAAAATTATAATTTTAAACGACAATATCATCTTCTTTAATGTTACAAAATGGACGTAGGTACTAATAAGGCCTTCATAAAGGTAAAGCCTCGTGCAAACTAGCGCGACACGACGGCGGCGCGACGCGGCTCTAATATTACAATTTCTTAGAAAACTTCACGGTAGAACAATTACCGGTGTCGCTTTGCGCCGTCGCGTCGCGCCAGTCTGCACGACGCTTTTCACTTCGATTATAACCAGAATAGATTAAAATAATTCCAATCAAAGTCGTTTCCATACAATTAAAACCCAGAACATTTTAAAGTTAGCAGACAGCGCGGTGTAAAAAGAAAAGCGTCGGCAGTTCTATACGAAATAGGTAATAACAGGGCTGAACTTGCTAATCAATATTGAAGTAAGTTAGTGTTTATGATTGGTTAAAGTTTTAATTTTGGGAGTATTTCGTAATTGGCTAATAGTTTGTTTCGGACTTAATAGGAACTTAATTTCTTTTATTACCGAACACTCCACGAAATTTTCACATGAATTAAAAACATTAACAATAACAACATGCTTATCTATTGGTACAGTATTTAGTAAACATGAAGGCAGTTTCAATATTGTTTAAAGGGGTACCTTTTAGTATTAACTTGTACCTACAGTTTATGTTGAGACTCTTCTTTTATAATATTTTATTATGTCACGGTAACGGCTAGGGCTGCGCAGGGTAGGCTGCGCAGGCCGTTAAAGTATAGGTGGGTAGTTAGGTATAGGTACAAGATAATTAAAACAGCTGGATACGTTAATACATATATTAAGTAACACGGCTAGGCCGCGGGTAAGGTCCCAAACACTGAGTTCTGAGCACTCGCACACTTAGAGGAAACGTAGGGTACCGTCCTTGGTAGCACGTAGCAGACGTGGGGGCCTGTCAACACAGGCTCGCGGCGGTAGCACGTGGAGACCCGTCAGTCAGTCCAGGCTCGCGGAGGTAGCTTGTTGCGGTAGGCCGCAAGTAGGTCAGGCCTTTCTAAGACCTCGGTAGCGTGCAGATCTAGGCAGGGTGTCCTGCCCTCAGCCCATACGAAAAGCCCCTTGATTCGGGACACATAGTATAATTTCGATTGCCTGCTAGGCTTGCTGGTCGCAGATAAAAAATTACAGAGTATCTGTAGAAAAATAGTGATATACCACGTTTTTAATGATGTTGTTAGGAACTTACTAATTGTGATATTTTCGCATCACTCGACTATTCACAGTTGAGACCGCTCACAACGCTACAGTATCTACCTAATATATGCCATTAGGTACTTAATATGTTTGTGAGGCTAAATAATAACAGCTGCACGGGTCGGTCTTCAAGGTTAAGCTTAACACTTGCCGAGGTCTGTCCGTGGATGGGTGACCATCCATTACATACCGAGACCCCTCCGTGCCTCAGAAAGCACTTTAAGCCGCTGATCCCGGCTGTCACTTGTAGATCTTTGACAGTTGTTACGGGTGTCTGAAGTCCGAAAGTCGGAAAACCAGTCTTACCAAAGAGTATTGTGTTACCCAGTAACTTGGTTGTAGAGGTCCGATAGGCAGTCGCTCCATGTAAAATACTAGTGTTCAGCTGCATAGGGTTAGACTGGAAGCCGACCCCAATATAGATGGGAAAAGGCTAGGCAGATGATGAATAAAATATTTGGAAATGATGATGGGTATGCAATTTTCAATATTTGTTTATCCCAACCCTTTCTTGTCTTTCCTTCCTTCTCTGCCTAACCCTTCGGTGATCACAGGCGTGATGTTATATTATAGTACCTGGACGACCGAGCTCTGCTCTGGTGACAATAGAGAATGCTCATTTAATATTATAGGATAGTTCATAGTAATTCCATGCTGCCATGATAGTAGGTTTTTACTATCTCCATGCTGCCATGTCATTATTCTAAGGTAACCATCTTGTTCTAAACTTTGGGTGACCGAGCTCTGCTCGGGTGAAAATACGGAGAAAACGAGTTTTCACAGATATGAGACCGATTTAGATCGATTTTTCGCCCTTGCTATATTGCAACTTTCGTCGAAATCGTTAGAGCCGTTTTCAAGAACGTCCTTACAAATATATATCTGTATATATGTACGAATTAGTTTAGGATTACAGGACGTACCTACGTGCAATGAAAAGAGTTGAGTTTTAGGAGAGCACAGTCAAATTAACAAAAAAATGCTGAAATTATTGCTATGAGAGCAGACACACATAGGTGGCCTATGTGTGTCTGCTCTCATAGCTGACATTTGGAAATGATGAAAATTGCATACCTATATGCAATTTTCAATATTTTTTCATTCCATTACTCAACAGTTTGATGTTAAAATTAAAATAGAAATACCAAAAACGATCTCAATAACGTCGAGGCTACTAAAAAATAATCAGATTTTACTATAGCTCCACAACGAAGCTACAATATTTTGTAACTGAAAATTTTAATTCCGCAAATAAAAATAATTAACTCGATTAACCACTGTACTAGGGTTTAAATATTTTGGCCCCTTATCACAAAAATGTGGCTATAAATATATATCACAACTCTTAACAAAAGACATTCGAAGTACATCACAAAATATATCTTCAGCAACCTTTTGATCCAAGATCTCGATCCTATTAGTATTTATGTCGGTTGTACAACATTCGGGAACACTAGAGCTACGAGTATGTCCGAGATATCTGAAAACAATTGCAATCACTCAGCGCTTATCGACCCTGCCATTGAACCGTGCGACGAACATGCTAAGGCTTGGCTTACACTCTATCAAGCGCTGCAGAACTCCCGTTTGTGGTTTTTTCGATGGTTTTTGTGGTAGGTTTCTGCACAAGTAGAAATCATAATTACGAGTATTACATTACTATTGAAGAATGCTTAAAGTTTACACAAGTTTAAACGTCAAAAAAATATAAGTTATATGAACTAAATATTTTTGTCAAATGAAATCCTAATTATTAAAAGACTGCTTTTAAAAGCTACTAAGTATAGACAATTACGTGACAAAAAAAAGATTAGAAATTGATATACCATATGGGAAAACAGCACTAATCAATAAAAGTATTCTTTGTATGGCATCATTGATTCACAACAAGTTGCCTGATGATGTCAAAAAGTTACCTGTTTATCAATTCAAGTCGAAGCTGCACAAATTCCCGGTGAATAAATGTTATTATAATGTCAAGAGTACTCCTTGACATTATAATAACATTTATTCACCACATACAGGATACAGGATAAAAATATAGATAGATACATAGAGTAAGAGTAATTTATTGACACTGAATAATATGGCAATACAAATAGTGTCACATGCAATAATAATTTAATTTGACATCTGTATAATTTTATTTTAATTTGAACCAATACTTTAATTTAATTTATTTGATTGTTAACTCTATGACATGTACTACAATACATCTGACAATTTTTATTTTTATTTTTAGTATAATCTTTTTGTAATGTTATTTTAATAATTATTTAACTAGGTTAACAATAAATAAATATTTGCACACCTTAGTAGGTACTTTACAGTTATTTGTAACATCTGTTTATATTACCTGTATTAAGCAAATGAATAATTTGATTTGATTTATAGGAACCTAGGCTAAGGTGTACTATAGCCCTATATGTAGTACACCCATATTTTGCCAGTTTTGTTTATACCAACCCCTTCCTGCCTTTCCTTCCTTCTCTGCCTAACCCTTCAGTGATCACAGGCGTGATGTTATATTATGTACCTGGACGACCGAGCTCTGCTCTGGTGAAAATAGAAAATGCTCATTTAATAGTTGAAAGTTCATACTAATTCCATGCTGCCCTGATAGTAGGTATTTACTATCTCCATGCTGCCATGTCATTACTCTAAGGTATCATTATTCTTGTTCTAAACTTTGGGCGACCGAGCTCTGCTCGGGTGAAAATACGGAGAAAACAAATTTTCCCAAATATGAGACCTAGCTACATCGATTTTTCGCCCCTGCTATAATGCAACTTTCATCGTCAGAGCCTTTTTCGAGAACGTCATTACAAATGTATATTTGTATTGTATATACAAATTAGTATAGGATTACAGGAACCTACGTGCAATGAAAAGACTCTAATTTAAGGAGAACACAGTAAAATTAACAAAAACATGCTGAAATCATTGCTATAAGAGCAGACACACATAGGCCACTTAAGTGCAGCTCTAAAAATACACGTTTAAGTGTAATTTTGTATAGTAGATATAATTATTTAATAAAATTATGAGTTAGGTACTCCTGTCGCTGTAAAAAATAACATGGCTACACTTCTGCTACAACCTACCCAATACAATAAGAAAAACACTTAGCACAAAGAACTCAACAATCGCATGTAACATGCCTAAAAGTTTTCCTTTGAGAAAAACCTTGGGCCGTTCCGTTAAGACCATAATCCTTATCTAAGACCCCTTGGGCAGCGGTTAGCGGCCCATCAATTGGAAACACCCCCTATAAATTGTTGCTCAGATAAAGTAGTAGTTTCAATCACGGGATTTTTGCTAGTTTTGTTTTTAAAAGGTGTAATCATTGTGATTGCGTTAATAAAGTTGTATTTGAAACTTTACAGTCAGGAAAATTAATTGTTATAAGCACAGAATCGGTCGAAATGGCGGTGCTTGGGGGAGGCCTATGTCCAGCAGTGGACGTCTTTCGGCTGAAATGATGATGATGAAGCATTTCATATAACTGTCAAAGAATGACAGTTTTTGAATATACTAACGGACCGTTTAAGTTGTTAGTCAATTTTAAATAGTAGGTACGCATTGTAAACATCTTTAAAAAAACTTTAAAAGCACTGGTCTTTTGGCAACAGTACCTACCTACTTACCTTCCATAAATCGGTACGCTATTTTTCAGAATATAATATAGGATTTCATTTAAAAAGACTTTTCCTCTGTCTTCCAAGTCTTCAATGTAAACTTTATTTATTTATTTATTCAGTTCGGACAACAATATGGCCCAATTTGTTAGTAAAATACCTTATCACTAGTGCTAGTAGTACACAAACCAAGGATAAGAATAGCTGGTGACTGCGACAGGATGTGCAGAGAACGATAAAGCAAGGAATATGCCACCTGACCATTCTCCCCATATAGTGCCTCACAAAAGGGGAGTAAGGGCTCTCTAGCACTGTTTTCAGGATGCTATTGTCACTGACCACCGCATTCTAGGCATCGGAGATGCGACTTTTCTGCGAATCACTACATGGACTTTTTAATCACCCACTGCTCAATTTAGGCTACCAAAAATCCATTTTTCGTTTTTCTACTGAGCTCCAATTAACCCACTTTTGAACCCATCCTCAATAAAAACTAATATCTCACAATACATTCAATTACCCACACTTTACGATCAAGTTCGACACTTGAGCTTCCCTCCCCATTTAAATTTAATTTCCCTCAAACCCGTCCATTATGGGGTTCTATTTACTGAGGGATGATCCCACTTGAACGGGATCATTCGAATCTATTTTATTATTTTATAGATGAGATGGTCCGTCTTGTGGATGTCAATGGATTTTTACTGCGTATTACGTCATAGATACTCGTTTATTTATTGGCTGTGAATTTGTTGGGTTTGGTTTGGTTGAACAGCGGTGGTCTCCTTCTGCGAAACTGTCATCTCGCAGAAGGAGGCTGCGGAGAGGTAGAGGGAGATCACGACTCTACTCCCGATCCGCAGCAGGCGCACCGGGCGTCGGCGGAGGGCGGACAACGCCTTCTTCCAGCCCCCCTAAATGGGTCCAGGGGTGACGGACATGGGGACGTCCGTCGCCCCCCATTCAACAGGACCCGAGGCGGCGGCGCGTAGTGTTCCACGCGCGCCCCTCTTGGACGTCGCGGAGGGAGTCAAACACCTCACTCCCTCCGCTGACCTGAGGAGAGGCCCGCAGAGGCGGGCCGGCACCAGTCGGGGATTGCGGAAGTCGCTTTTGTTCCCGCGATCCCCGGCGTAGGTGTGGGTTGGGAACACCGGGGTGGTTTTTAGTCAGTAAGAGTCTGACAGACCCCTCTGCCCCCCCCCAGGGCGGAGGACATCCATGAGGATTTTCCAGCCCGGAACAAAAAAAAAAAAAAAAAAAAAATGATTTGGTTGAACAACATAATAGAAAAATTATGATAAACTCATGTTTTTTCCTCATCCTGCCTAGAGTACTAGGCCTTGGGATAAAGAAAAACCTTAGGTTGATATGACATATGCCTATGTGTAATGACCCATATTTTCTTTTTATTATTTTTCTCATCTGATTAATGATTTAAGCGTGTCAATTTCCTTATAGTCTGTTTATACGTTTTTGACAGCTGAGAGGACCGGCTGTTTGCAACATCATTTTTCCAGTTCATCTCTGAAAAAAAGCTTGAAAAAATAAAAGTGATGACCGAAAAAAATTAAAAAGCTCGTTCTGAAAAAATCCGGTTAATTACTGCGTGGCCGAAATGACATACATATACAGCACAGTATAAAATATTTCAATCAATCAATGACACATAAAATGACATTTATTTAGGCTAAAAAAGAGAGGGTCAACCGGCTATCAAATTGGAGTCCTTATCTATTAAGAGGTATGTTGCTTTTGGTATTTGCTAAAGCGTATTTTAAGCTACTGAGAGTATTTTGTTCATCATTCTATTTTAATTGGTTGTTAAACAGATAATCCAATTATAATCGACTTGAGAGTACAACAAAGGACCAACAAAATAGCTATTAGATGTTGATTTCAATACTAAAATCCATAAATATTAAAAAAAAATATTGAAAACAAACGGGATTACATAACATAAAATAACATTATGCCTGTAATCTCCGAAGGGTTAAGCAGAGAAGGCATATAGGATTGTTTTGTATATAGGTAGGTATACTTGGCCGGGTGGAGAGAAAACGCGCACAAGGCAGAGCACTGGCAAGATGATCAGACGCGATTAATAATGCTGTCCTATACTGCAGAAGACCGCATAGCTTAGAGACGCGTCATATGTAGTCACGATCCTCAGCATTGAGGAAACGACGAAGAAGTGAACTCTAAAAACTATGCCACACATTGATAATGATAATTTTTATTTGCAATCCTTTGTCCTAGTTTATCAATTATAACTTCTAGTTACAGCTATTTGTAAGCGGGCACGCCCTTTATGCCTGGAGGCTTTTATTTAGATATTGTTTTCGTTAAGTTATTTTTATTTCTGCTTGAGTATAGTTCTCGATGTTTTTGGTTGGTATATTGGCGTGTGCTAGCTGTCATATGGCTTGGATTATGATATTATGATTATGGATTAATTTTATAATTTAAATTATGTTTTGTGTTGCGTAATGTAAATATAATTTTGCATACTATTATATAGATTCATTTTTTTCTAACTGAACAGACAGCCGTGCTGCTGGGGAGTTTATTGCGCCACTTCTTCTTCCCAGCTAAAGCACTAGGAAGTGGTGAAGGGTGGGCGTTTTAGGGGACTGTCTTATGTAATTTTGACGTTCAAAAAGTGCTGATTCTCAGCCTAGTTTGAATAAATGACTTTTGAATTTGAATTTGAATTAGCATAAAAACAGTGCTTTCGATTTCCTTATTAATGTAGACTAGATTAATAACTAGGTTTACATTTTAACGAAGACGCAAATGAAGCATTTTGCTATGAGCGCTCTCGACACTAAGTCGAGCCTGTCTCGTAGAGTCCTTGGAAGGTATTACCAAATCAAAATGCGCATTACAGCACATAAACACACAAAAGTGTTATTATTTAATAGTAATTAAAGCACTGTTTAGACTAAATACAATGAAATTCTTCAGATGAAAGTTATCTGACGATTAAAAAATCTGTCCTAAATAATCAAAAACGCATACCGGTATACCCCTTAACAGGACAATCAATCTCCATCACAAATGTAATATGTGCCATATTTTTCATGGCGAAGTTTCAGTAGGCAAGCAAAATGGCAGCAAAGCGAGACGATAGCGGAGCGGTCAGGTAATGTAAATTATCGCAGTCGTTTGTCACAGTGCTAAATGTACTTCAAGTTCTCGCTTAGCGATGTTGTGTTTACTTTATAAAATTGTGTCGGGACCTATTGAATAGGGAAATTGTTTTAAACATAATGTGTGCGAATAACGCATATTATTAAACTATACTTAAATAATAGGTATGCGTAGTGAACTATGTTTACATAGTATAGTGTCTAAGTGAGTTTACATATCTTTAAAAAAACATTTAAACTTTGGAATGGGTTTGCAGGGCTTTCAAGCAGGTTTAAATCTTCTGAACTTCCTTAATTAAGCCGACATCAGACGTTTCACTTTTTATTCATTTTTGCGGTTCATCATTCGGCATCTTTCACTCAAAGTCAGTTCACTCGCCTACCCTACCGAATGATCTAAAAATGAAATGAAAGGAGCAGATGAACGTTCATTCCTGTATAATTTTTTGTCGGTGTTATGTACGCGGAATGAAAAATAAAATACCTTCACTCAAGTGAAGCATATGATATTGGCTTTAGAGATTTATTACAGAGTGAGGTTAACCAACCTACAATATTCCAACTCAAACTCAAAGCATTTATTTCAATTAAACCATTTACAGGCACTTTTGAAGAAGTGTGTTTTGTCAAGAAGTCGGTCAGTCAGAAATATGAAGCTAGTTGCCCATTCCAAAGCGTAGTAGGTTCCTATGGAGAAGAACGGGCGAGTAACTCCACGGTCACTCTTTTAAATCAAAAATTTGATACAAAATATTGGTTACATCACCAAGTCGCCTTAAAGTTCCGACATTAATTTAAAGCCGATATTTTTAACCCTAATGGCAACATGGCAACCTTGCTTGACCACAACAGTAATAAGGCTTATCTTCCACGCTTTCGTTCTTCATCCCCGAGGGTGGAACAAAATGCAAATTTCTAATTTTGAGGATGTCCGCAACGTAACTAATTCAACATGGTTTATTTCTGACCAAATTTCGTTAAGCAATCGTGTTAGACAATTAATTCTAAACGAAATGATTTTATTTTACATGAACCTTTTTATGAAAATAAAACTAGGTACACGGTTCCAATTGGTTGTTCCCTATGGAGAAGAGCCGACAAGAACGACAATGGTTACTCTTTTAAATATATTTGATACATTGTAAACAGGTATAGAGGGATATTGTAGGCTTGTCAGAATAAAAAATGGTCAACAAATAGAAGCATGAGTCTACAAATACCTTTATTACTTTCCTGCTACGACAGCGTAGCTCCGTAGCAGCGTCTACGCTGTGAAAGCTACGACGTAGCAACCATTTATTTTTACTAGCTAACCTATGGTATGAGCTTATGTTATTATTTTCGATAGAATTTTACCATAAATAAAAAAAAACATGTAAACTGAATTAAACTTGCCGATGTTAATTTAAAATACTTCAAGGGATCAGTATTTACATTAAATATCGAAAAAAACTCCAAGTACGTAATATACAAAGGTTACCCCAACAAACCGAACAGATACCAAAAATATGTATATAACCTCAACTCAAAGCAAAATGAAAGGTGTCAATAAAGAAGTTTACCTACCTGCTGGCTATCATAAATTGAACAGCATTATCCGAAAGGGATCCACTCGGTATTCACCTGCCGTCCAAGACCCTTGGCTTGCATTAACTAAGGTATGCAATGAAATATGTAGTATGTTTTATCAATTTCTTGTACCCCTAATAGATTGACGGCGTTAAGTAGATCGAGGTGAGACGTGGTTTGCAAATTTTTGGAGTGGTTTTCGAACCCCTGTTTTATTTAGGTAGGTATGCTTTTTGCAGAACGTTAAGTAATTTTGGGATTTTCGGTCAAAAAAATAAATTCATGGCCTACCGATGTTTTATCGGATTCATTCGTGCAAATTCAAATTCAAATTAGGCTGAGAATCAGCACTTTTTGAACATCAAAATTACATAAGACAGTCGAATAAAACGCCCGCCCCTCACCACTTCCTAGTGCTTTAGCTGGGAAGAAGAAGTGGCGCAACAAACTCCCCAGCAGCACAGCTGTCTGTTCAGTTAGAAAAAGCATATTCTACACAATAGTACGCAAAATAATTTACATTACGCAGCACAAAACATAAATTAAATGATTAATTATTAGCTATACCTATGTCAGCTAGCACACGCCAATATACCAACCAAAAACATCGAGAACTATACCCGAGCATTTGCATGTGTGCATTTGAGGACATACTGTTTTTCTCATACCATGTATGTACGATATAGAAGGACTGCCACACATAGTTTCGTTATGTTCAAAGTCATAATCTGTGCTAAATATTAAGTCAAAATTTGAAAATTGCGAGAACGTATCTTGATATTAGTAGGTAATATTTTGAACAAATCAGCGAACTTTTAAATAACGAAACTTCTTGTTTACAATATGCAAATTACAAGGTTCTACACTTATTAAACCGCCGCCGTTCGATAGTAACACTAATTACACAATTGCTTTAAATTCTAAAGCGTGGCGCGTCCCGCGGGAGCCATTAGCACAATTACAAAGTTATGGTAGTTTAGCTTTTCGGCCAATTGTCCGACGCATCGCTGCAAATTAGCCCATGGTTGGGTGTAAAGTAGTCGGTTACATAACGAGTGCGGGTCATGTGATCAAGAGTGCGGGTAATTTGACTTATATCATCGATATAAGGTTTAAATTGCAGTGCAACAGCTGTTGTAATGTGTAATGTCGAGTACGGAACCCTAAAACGACATCTTCAATATGTCATCAGCAATGACAGGCATCGCAGGCATATTGCAAGATAATTCAAGTAATAATTAGACACCTTTTGCAATATATTTTTAATAAATATTTTGTGAACTAAACTGCAACAAAAGTTTTAATAAGCTATATCAAGTTGTACATAATTAATTCAACTGAAACTGAAATATTACAAGTTTAATTTAATGTTTCTTATTAGTTATGTTTAAGATTGTTTTTAGTTTCTTGAGATATGTAGTTAATTTCAGTTGCTCAGTCAAACAGATGTTTAAATAAGAATAAGTTTTATTTATAAGTAACAAGCTGTGCCTCGCGGTTTCACCCGCACAAGTCTCGGTCCCGTAGGAATATCCGGATAAAAAGTATTCTATGACCTAACTGAGGCCATGGTCTGACCATGTGCGAATCCATTCAGCCATTTTAGCGTGAAAGCGTAACAAACAAACAAACTCACTTTCGCGTTTATAATATTAGTTAAATCAAATCAAATCAATCAAATCGATCAAATCAATCAAATAACAAAAAACCTTCCGGAATAAGTATATGCTCTAAATTGTATTGAAAATTTAGTGTCGATATCTAAACATGAATATTCAAAACAAAAAAAATACATATGTGTTTTTTTATGTCAGCGAGCATAATTAAGTAGTGTTGTTACTCAAATATCAGTTTAAAAACAGTTTTTTTTTTTTTTTAATCTTTACCGACGTAATGGGTATCGATGTTTAAAAACAATAAAACAATACTATATTATGCAACTAGTTAAAAAAGGACGGATTTAAAGCGAGGGTCATAGATGAATCACGACCGTAGGGAGTGATTCAAGTGTTAGAATCCTGAGCGACGCGACTGATTCATGGCCCTCGATTTAAATCCGTTTTATTCAAGGGTTGCTATACTATACTTTATACCATGACTACGAGAAAAAGAAAGATTTAAGCGAAAATAGACATTTAATGAAGAAAAAAGGAAGGTTAAATTAATTAAAATGCACATTTAAATTGGAATAATTTGTGTTCAAAATAGCGCCAATTTACTAATGACAGCAAAGAACACCAAACAGTTTTTATTTTAATGCTAAACTCTTTTTCGAAAATGTCGACCAATCAAATCTCGAGGAGTTATTTGCACTAGGAGTTTGTATGTCGAGTATTCTTTGCACAAGGAGTTTGTATCGAGTATTTTTTTGCAAGCAGGTTGTATAGCATTGAGATGGAGGTAAAATAATAATATATTGATGTGTTCTAAATTCAAACACCAAAACAGTGATTAAAAGTGCTTTTTTTTCACGGTTTTCAGTGAATAAAATAAGCTTTTTGAAGGGGAAATGGTATAAAAACTGATTTTCTCAACTCATAGTTCAAGCAATTACATTATCTATGGTCGTTGACCCAAAAAAAAAAACATCAAAACACTTTTTTTTTCTTTTATAATGTTCAAACTCAAACTCAAAGCACAGGTATTTTTGAATTGTGTATCAGTTTGTTTGTTTGTATCAGTTCGTCGGTCAGTCACAGTATCTCTATGTAGCCTGTGGTCAGTCAGAAAGATGAAGCTTGTTGCCCATTCCAAAGCATATTAGGTTCCCATGGAGAAGAACGGGCAAGAAACTCCACGGACACTCTTTTTAATCAGAATATTGTAACAAAATATTGGTTACATCATTCATGTTGAAATTATACTGGTGAGAAAAATGTAGAAAGACTTGCACGTTAAAAGGGTCCGTAATAACAATAATTAAAATAAGCCGTGGCAGCTAAGAGATGACCGGTTCCTACTGAGGGAGTCCGTTCACAAACATGATGCATGAATCAGCACCATTAAGCTCAACCATTTTGAAGGGAACTTGATGATCCAACACACACGCCACCACCAGCGAGACATTAAAGTCATCACGTCTGCGGAGTATTGCTAGCTTATTTATTTTAACCCTGTATAGCAGCAATTACAATGAGAAATTGGACCTTTAGAACTCTCGCTCCTACTTTAATTTAAAAATAAATCCCACAAATGTCAAATAGATCAGCTATAATTATCTCTATCATTCCATAGTTATTCGCATGACTGAAGTCAAACAACGTTAAAGATAAAATTAAACGTAGAAATTCGCCTTTAAATCTAAAACTTGTAACATAAATAATTCAAGAACCATTGTATTTTCGATGCTTTCGTCATTTCTTAATAATTCTCCTCTTATTTGATCTGTCACGAACCTCAGGATTCTCCGAAAATGAATGATTTGACGAGAATAGCCTAAGCTATTTTAGAGATAAATACATAGTTTCTCGCTAAAACGTAGCATTAAATATTCGATAAACGTACGTCTAGAACCCTTAGATTTTGATTAATATTTGTCTAGAACAGTGATTCCCAAAGTGGTCAATATCGACGCCCAGGGGTCGACGATGACCTGCATTAGATATAAATGGGGGTCCACGATAGTTGATATCATTTAAGTAGGTCGTGAATTTTGGCTTTACATAAATGGAATAATCCATATGTATACACAAATAATAGGTACATATTACTTCCCTTATATATCTATATGTTACGTTTTTATTTTCCCTGTGTGTAAGTTTTTATTTTGTAAAAAATATTTTTCCGCGGTAAATTGTAGCCTGTGTCAACTTTTTTTTTGGCTAGACCTCCAACTTTATCTGTACAAAAGATCACGGATATTTGTTGCTTAGTTTTTATATATCGTAATAAACAGACCTACCTTACTACTACGGTTTGGTATATAACAATAAAACAATACTATATTATGCAACTAGTGAAAAAAGGATGGATGTAAAGCGAGGGTCATAGATGAATCACGACCGTAGGGAGTGATTCATGATGATTGAATCACGAGCGCGGCGAGTGATTCAAGTGTTAGAATCCTGAGCGACGCGAGTGATTCATGGCCCTCGATATAAATCCGTTTTATTCAAGGGTTGCTATACTATACTTTATACCATGACTACGAGAAAAAGAAAGATTTAAGCGAAAATAGACATTTAATGAAGAAAAAAGGAAGGTTAAATTAATAAAATCTATATGTTACGTTTTTATTTTCCCTGTGTGTAAGTATTTATTTTGTAAAAAATATTTTTCCGCGGTAAATTGTAGCCTGTGTCAACTTTTTTTTTGGCTAGACCTCCAACTTTATCTGTACAAAAGATCACGGATATTTGTCGCTTAGTTTTTATATATCGTAATAAACAGACCTACCTTACTACTACGGTTTGGTATACAAACTTATTTTCACAATTATAATATTGGTACCTAGCGAAGTAGGGATATTATAGTGCACAGAAGAAATGAAAATCTTAGCTGTAGTATACATTTTCTTGAGCTGCTTTCGGGCTTCTTAACCTTTTTCTTGATATTTTTTATTTTATTTTGTTTTTCACACTACACTTCACTACAGTTAGAAATTTATATCTTTCAAAGTGAGTAGCACTATAACAGCTGTCAACAACACATTTGAAGTTGATGAATTTGCATAGGTAAGCAGCGGTTCGGCGTCTACCCAAAACCGAAAAACATGCCAAGTGGTAGACAACATAAAAAAGTTTGGAGACCTCTGGTCTAGAATAAGAAATTAACTGGACCTTCAATTACGCTCTGATGACTTTGACCGTGAAAAGCTGAAATACCAATTCGTGCAGAAAGGTTTGTCTGCTGCAAACAATCATATATTTTTTAATGAAAATGATTTTGCTACTATTGGAATTTATTTTTTCTTTAATACTGCGATCATTA
Organism: Xanthia icteritia; assembly: GCA_949128155.2. Classification (NCBI taxonomy): domain Eukaryota; kingdom Metazoa; phylum Arthropoda; class Insecta; order Lepidoptera; family Noctuidae; genus Xanthia; species Xanthia icteritia. The sequence continues at coordinate 2,573,936 of OX421942.2, read as the reverse complement.
CTATATGCAGTGCAAAACCTCAAACACTACATTGTTATAATGGGCAAATCAATGAAAATATTATGGTTGTAAACTGCATGCAAACCAGGCGATAATCCACATCCCAGCAAGTTTTAATCCCTTGTTGCATCCAGTTCAGTATTATTTGACCCTCCGCGTATACTAAATACTTTTTACAGTCAACTTTTTCAATTAGCACTACAAGAAAACGAGTTGAAATGTAAAACAAACAACTTTGTACACCAACTAAAAAAAAATTACCGAATTTGTTAAATTTTTTGTGAAAACAACTGATTTAGGTACTGGAAAACATTTTTTTACAATTTTATTCAACTGAAACTGAAACATTACGAGCAATTATGACTACCGTAATTAAATCGAGTTGAATTGTGCACAAGAATCTGTAACAAATGTTTTGATGACAATGACCTAGTGTTGTTTAGCTGATTAATCTGTTGACAGAGGCACTGGAGGTAATCTTTTCCTACAAGACTTTCATAAAATTAAATGTAAAACCGTTAATTTTATCTGTCATCATAACATAGTTAGGCCTTTGCCTACCCGCAGGACCTTTGCCCCCCCCATGATAGTAAGAAAAATCCTGTCGCATAAAGTTTTTTAACCGACATCAAAAAAGAAGAAGGTATAAGTTCGTCGAATTGGTTTGGGATAGGTATGGTACCTTTTAACTAAAAAGTGAAACATAAAAACTTTTTTGCAAAAAGTGTAATATTTTTGTAAAATGATTTTGTATATTTTTTTGCACAAAATTTTCAAATACAGCAGTCAGTTTTGATACAGCGCAGCAATATCCCACACTGTAACATTGTAACAGACGCTGTCTTCAATATTTAATTGCCGAAAGCCTTTTTAAGCTGCGCTTTGAAGTCAGCCGCGTCTCCTACGCCGGCGGCGGCGGTCCGCGCTGTGAATGCTAAACGAAACGTACGTATTATGGTAAACTATGCGAGGTATTGAAGAACGGTATTGTGTTGCGTTTTCGGGAATAAATTGTTGAAGTATTTTTGTTAGGTGATTTGTGGAAAAAGGGTAGCTTTTTTAACAAAAAAAAATAGTTTCTATAAAAATAAATGAATTAAGTACACAATTTATTTTCAAATAAAATCAAATACCAATGTATATTTATTTGTGGACACAGGGTGTGAAAAATATTACTGTGTAGGTCTATATGTCTCATCCTACTCTCCTGTTACTGATCTGCTGGAAGTTTCTGTTGAAATAAGCAGACTCTCTTTTATCTTCATGTATTATTTTTCTTCATAAAGTGCACTGTGTGTAATTTTAAACAGGGTGGTACCTACATCGACGCGCAACCTGTTACCATAGATTCAGTGCATGATTCTGGACCCAGGGGGGTCCAAAATCGTGGACACCCCTGCGTTGAAATTTTTGGGAGGTTATTAAAAAAAAAATGCTTTCCATACATGTTGACCATTTATTGTACTTATTGTAGGAAGCTGCTGTTTTTTTTTATAACCTACTAAAAATTTCAACGCAGGCGGGTCTACAATCATGTATTGAATCCATGGTAACAAGTCGTGCGTCGATGTCCCTGCCTGTATAAATATACATATAAATAAGCATTTAGTAAATTCAAGTTACAACCTTGTCCAGAATAAGTTAGTTCCAGTGGTATAATTCACTGAGCATCTGCAACGTCACCGTTTGTCTGTCCGAATGGTGTTTAATTCATCATTTCGTGGAACGACACTTGAATATTTTATTTACACTGGCAACAATACTGTTATTAATAATTTGGACTATTAATCATTGTGGGTAATTTTCTTTTATGTTTATTCTCCCAAATAAAGAGCGCTTTAAGCCGGTCGTTCCATCTGTCATTTGTAGATCTTTCACAGTCGTTACGGGCTATCAGAAGCCTGAAAGTCTGACAACCAGTCTTACCAAGAGGTTTCGTGTTACCCAGTTAATGGGTTGTGGAGGTCAGATACTGATCCTGCCGCTTCTGGTAAGACTGTAAGCTGACCCCAACGTAATAGGGAAAAGGCTAGACGGATGATGATGAAATAAAGAACTTACTTAAATTTTATTCAAAAGGATTAAAATACACAAATCAAAAGTCTAAGCAACATGTACGGTTTTAAACTTTTTAACGATTTTTACCATTGTAATATATTTATATTTCTTTTATAAATAATGACTAAGCATTTATGATGCATTAGTGACTAAAGCAACAAAATCCTTAATTTAATTGTCCATTCATTTAATCACAATAATTGACAATATGTGTACCGCTACATACGTAGTATAAAATAAAGTTAAAACGATAACAAAATATTTTATTTTTTATTTTTTTTATTTTTGGTAATTCAATACAAAGTGTGACCGCCTCTGTTTTTTAAAACTTGTCGGCAATGATTTTTCATTGAAGTTATAAGATTTTTTATCTGATCCTGCGGCAATCGCTCTCAATGGAATTTTAACAAGTCTTTCAGTTGTTGGATTGTCGACACTCCGTCCAAGTTCTCTAGAACACGTCTCTGGAGCATGTCCCATGCGTGCTCAATGTGACTGAGGTCACTTCTGAGGAGGTGGCGATTGTGCAGGCCACGGCAATACCCGGATGTGTTCCATTGCCAAGTACTCTCTGGTCCTCCGAGCTGTGTGCGAACGCGCATTGTCATGCATCAGCGTGAAATCTGAGCCGAGACTTTGTGCAAATGGGTGAACATAAGGCCCGAAGACATCTTCAATGTTACTTTCAGAGTTCATATTGCCATCTACAAAAACGAGCTTAGTTCTTCTGTTCTTCATAATACCCGCCCATAACTACTCCTAATTTATATACTATTTCCTACTAAGGAATTTCGCTGGCGTCACCGCGAGTACCCCTGGCGCTCCTAGTATCAAGCTCATGCCAGAAAAGGCACCGAATAGAGCTGATATTGATGACGTTTTCGTGAAGGTGCAAAGGAGGAAGCGCCGATCGCGAACGTACAAGAACCGCTGCGGTAAAGCTCCTACGGACCCCGAAGTGAGCCTGCGTGCCGCAAAGCCGAACACACCGGTGTACATCTCCCGCCTGCACCACACCACTAAGGCGGAGGGCATCGTGGAGTACGTGCGCCAAAAGACGAGGTACATGCCGAGGGTGCAGTTACTAGAATCGCACCGGAACGTCAACTTCAAGGGGTTCATGGTGCGAGTACCGAACTGTTATCTGCTCCTCGTCATGAAAGAAGACTGCAGAAGGCCGCAGGATGTGGTGTTCCGTCGCTTCCGCGGACAAGTTCCACAGGACAGCACAAAGTCAAGCTAGTGCAAAGTGAAGTGATACTAACATAGTCTAAGCCTTATTTATTAACACATGTTTTTGTTTATATTATAAAATATGTATGTTTAGGTTAAGGTATTTTTCTATGGGCCACTGTCGCCTGAAATAAATGGTATTATTATACCATCACTGTGGAGCCACTGTAAAGGTGCACTTCCTGGACGCATCTCAGCCGTTCAGCATTTCCGGGACGACGATACACTTTTACCCTTCTCGTATCAAGCATAAATCCAAACCGGGACTCATCGCAAAATAAAATTTTATCCCATTGCTCCTGGGTTCACGTCAAGTGTTCCCTTCACCATTCGTTTCGACGGGCGCGATTCCCATGGCGTATAGCAGGGCACCTAATTGGGTATCGTGCTCGTCGGCCGTATTAATGCAGCCTATTTCTCACGGTTTGGTGGTTAACAACAACACCGCTTGAGAATTGTAGCTTTAAACCTATCTCCCGGGCGGTTAATATCGGCTGACGTCTTGCAGCTAGTTGTATGTATCGAGCCTGTCGAGCAGTTGTACTCCTTACACGTCCTGGGTGCTGCTCAGCAGGATCCTCTGTATTAACGTAACGCTGCCAAAGACGACCAATCACGCTCCTATTGACACCACAAAATGCCGAGATACCTGGGACTGATTTCTTCTCGCTTACATTCCTACAGCTCTTCATTTCATCAGCAGTCAAATGGCATTGCTCCATGACATAAAAAATGACTAACCACAATTTTTTTTTCAAAAACTGTATCTCAAAATGATAAAAGTGAGATAAATACCAAATTTATCAAGTAACGAAAACACATGAAATCGGGAAAAAATAATAAGCTTTTATTTTAATTAAACAAAACACAATCGAAAAGTTTCAACTTCTATACTGGCTGAAAATCAGCCAGTATAATGTTTAAAAGATAAAAAGATTGTATACCAATCTACTTTGTTAAGAAAAAAATAAAGTATCAATTAATAAAACATGCAGTTTCTGTAAATGATGCGTGTTGCTTAGACTGTTTTGATCTGTGTATATACGATCAATTATTGTGTTAACCAATAGGATATGACAAATCTTGTCAGTATTTAATCGTCGGTTCTTTAAAAGGTTTTCATTGATAAAAAATTTCACTACGGCTTTTTGCAAATCTAGTATTCATTAAAAAGTATTACATTTTTACCATATTTTTTTCAAGTTTACATTTTTAGCGATGCCAAAATCTTAATCCAAAATCTAAAATAGTGTTGCCCAGAAGCTAACACAAAAAGTGCTAATAATATTCATTACTATGACTCTGAAAGTGTTATCTGGACACGGCAAAGGCAAGAAAAGTCAAAAGCCTACAATATATATTACTACTAAATTATAAAAAAGACATCAAAGAGAGGTTAACTTCTGTTTTGTTTGCGATTTCACGCTCTTTTCACGAACATTATATAAATATTCAGTTTGAAAGAGGGTCGTTAGTTGATGGTTTAAAATAGAAACTTACAGAGGTTATTCGTGTAATTAGGTAATATATTTACTTAAATAAATCGAATGATTTTTTGTGTTATCTATTGGCAATGCCACCTTAACTGTAATTGTTTGTTTATGTTTTTTTTTTTTTTTAATTATGTCATCTCGCAGGTGACCACTAAGTTCATGGCTGCTTAATCGGACTTTCCTGTGGCTGCCTTCAGCTTCTACACTAGAGGCTTTTAAACTATTATAAATTAAAATTAGGCGAGCGCTCGCTAAGGGCACCCTCTGTGGGGTACGAACCTCGGCTTAGGTCGAGGACAGCAAGACGGGACAGGCTGGATCAAGGATAGATCATTATTAATATGAGGGGAATTTAAAGCTACGCGCTCAGCTGCGGCGCCGGCTGGCGCTTCATCGGGCAAAGGTTGGGGAGGAGGATTTTTTACTCGGGAGGGTCGCGATCGTGGAGGACCTCTGCGGCGAAGTCGGAACGACGGGTGTCGGGTGTATTTGTGCACTGTACTGGTGGCCCTGCTGCTCTCCTGGAGGAGTGTGTCGAGGGGTCATCAGGGTCGGAGAGGATATGCCTAGGACGGCGAAGACAACTGAGGGTCGAGGGGGTGTAATTGGCCGCTTCGACAACCAGTGGGTTGCGGTGCAAGGCGGTGGAGTCAAAGTAACGCTTGGACATGCGTTTTAGAAACTGATGAATGTTTGGGATTTTAAGATCGAGATGGAGGGTCTCGTTCCTGACAAACTAGGGCACTCCCGTGGCTTTGTGAAGGAATCGGTTTTGGATTGAATGCATCCTATGGATGTTATGGGGCTTTGCATGTGCAAAGACTGTACCCGCATAGGTCATGATGGGGTGATTGCACGCTGTGTAGATGCGCAATTTGCCTTTAAGAGACAATTTGCAGCGTGCGTTGAGGATGAAATAGAGTCTACTGAGAGCAAAAGCGGCTCGCGAACGAACCGACTTTATGTGCTCTGCGAAGGAGAAATGATGATCTAGGACAATACCAACGTATTTGGCTCGCTTCTCCCAAGGGATTCGCTTGCCGAACATGGTGATTTGTCGGGACGGGGGGGAGGTCTAGTTCGCGGTTTAGTAAATAAAACCACCGGACTTTTGCCGAGATTTACCTCGATTCTCCACTTTCTAAACCAGACGCCAAGGTTATTGACAGCCCGTTGTAGATACTGGTACATTTGGGTTGGATTATAGCCCCTGTAGTATATGGCCGTATCGTCTGCGAACAGAGCCAACTGCGCCTTGCTACTTTTGGGGATGTCGCTTGTGAACAGCGTGAACATGAGTGGGGCGAGCACGGAGCCCTGAGGGACTCCAGCGCGGATTGGGCGGGGGGAGGATAAGGCTCCCTCGATACGATAGCGGAAGGTGTGATTCGACAAGAAGTCTCGTAAGATGAGCACGAGACGATCTGGCACACCGAGTTTGTAGAGCTTATATATTAAGCCGCTGTGCCAGACCTTGTCGAATGCTTTCGTTATATCAAATAAGAGCGCTCCTGTTGACATACCACGGTAGTAACCACCGTTGATATATTTGCTTGTTTATGTTTATTTTGTACGCCATATATTGGCAAAAAATTATCTAAGTCATTTGTTTTTTATTAACAAATCCGTTTGCCGACTAATCAATGACCCACTGATTGGGCCAATGACGTAATCCCTCATTCAATAAAACTGTTTTTCATTTTTTATTTTTTTCATAACTGGTCAAATGTGGGTTTACATACCTACTATAAGGTACACCTCTGCAGAACCCATAGAGAAAAACAGGCGTGATGTTATGTGTTATTAAAATTCATAAAATATGTTATCATCATATTATAATATGGTAATATGGTTTTGATGTCGATGAACTGGGAAGACTATAAAGCCGTTGAGGCGATAAAACTTTTATGAGTTAGAACTTACAAGGTTATGTTTTTTGTAATATACCTACCCATTTTTTTTTTAATTTTTATTTAAAAATATTATTTATTTATTTAATACTTCAAGCACACAAATGTACAGAGGCGGACTTAATGCCATAGGCAACTTAATAAAAATACCTGCTTATCAAATCCTAAACTGTATTAAAAGTAATGTCTAGGTACCATTGTACATTAAATTTCTTCTTGCAGTTTGTCACTTGTCCCGCTGCCTATAAAAAATATATTATAACTTTGCTTTTCCGAAATGAATCGTGTTATAATATAATTACTATCTCCTAGATTACACGGTCCATTTAAAAAGCCATCTTTGTAGTCAGGGTCAGATACGAATTTGGAATGTACGAGTACAAAGTCTTTGTTAAATGTTTAATTTACGTAATTTAATTAAAAGGCATTGTTAAATTTTCTTTTAATTAAAAATGAGAAAAAAGATAGATAATATAGATAGTTTTGTTTAATTTAATTTAGCGTTTGAAAATTATGATCTATTTAGTACGTAGAGTGCTAAATAATTAGACCAGGAAAACTAGGTAGCGGGCTAAGACAAGCCTGAGGAACAGAACTACTAGAGGGCGATTAGTTTGAAATATACTGTTTGTTTTTCAGTAATAACCTGAAATAACAAGAACTTTCTCGGTGGTTATCATCCCCGGAGATTTTCACACGTAGCCGTACAAAAGTACCTACCTACACAGATAATTTAGAATCAAGACAAAATCAAACTGGTTGCAAATTTAATTGTATATTTTATTTTTATTTGTAATTATATGACATTGATTTTAGATTCTGCCAATTTCTTGCACACTGACTTATTAATTGTAAAAATGTAGGAAAATCGTCTACTTTTACAATGTTTGTAAGAAGCAAATAAATGATTCTATTCTATAGAATCATTTATTTGCGAAATATGGGTAGTTCAAGAGGTGACATTTTTATATAAGAGCTTTAGACCATATCCTACCATGACAGGTGTGCAAACATTAGGTATAAATACAAATTAAATAGTATATTCTTCTCTTACCAATCTTACCAATTTTAAAATATTAGTTATAAATTTCAATACAAACAAAACACCAATTACATACTCAAATTTCAATACAGATAAAACATTACATCCTCAAATTCCATTACATTATCAATTAATTCAATATTATAATATCTAGTCATTTACATTTATCATTTAAATAATCAAGAACAGAATAATAACATTTATCAATAAGGAATTTTTTTAACTGGTTTTTAAATACATTTAAATTCTTGGATTCTTTTATATCCTTGGGCAGTTTGTTATATATTTTAGGGCCCATACAGAAGGCACTCTTGTCAAACATAACCGTTCTGTGACTTACTGCACGAAGTGTACTTGCAAGTCTGGTACTTTTTAAGGTTGAATATTTACCTAAATTTTTTCTTATGTCCAATGCTAGTTCATATAATTATGTATAATGATGGAAATGTCAATATTTTTAAACTAATAAAGTGCGGTTTACAGGAGTCAGTTGATTGTAGTGCACAAATTGCTCGAATACATTTCTTCTGAGCTTTGAAAACGATATCTCTGCCAGTGGCATTTCCCCAGAACATTATACCATATCTAAGTGTAGAACCCACATACGCATGATACGCTGACAGGAGAGCATTTTGATTTACAACTTTACGAAGCATATAAATAGCATAAGAGTAACGGCTTAGTTTTAAACACACTTGTTCAATATGTGTCTTCCACGTCATGTCTGAGTCTATGTGTAGTCCTAGAAATTTTGTGGTATATATTTTGCTTATGTTTGTTTGTTCATAATTTATATTTAAGGTACTATCTTTTGAATTTCTATTTTTAAATGTCATTATATATGTTTTTGTTAGATTAATTTGGAGTGTAAATATGTGAGCACCATGTATCTATCACATAATTAGTTTATCTGTTCTTGCTTCATTTTTAATTCTTAATTCTTTTTACCTATTGTGGTATAATAATTTTATTCTAGGTGCATCGTCCTCACATATAATTATATAACTAATGTACTTATACAAAATTTTGTAAAATATTTTAAAAGAGTAACGATGGAGTTTCTTGCCCTTCTTCTTCTCCATGCGAAAACTACCTTTTGGAAGGGGCGACTAGAATCAATAATTTTTTTTTGTAAATTTTTAACGTTCAAAAGTGCCTTTAATGTCCTTTTTTATAGGCCTATTTGAAATAAATGTTTTGACTTTGACTTTCACCCCAATTTTACTTTGATTCAAAAAACACAACTAATCAGCTAAACAGATCATATACACACCCTTAACTATCACAAGAAAATCCATTACACAGCTACTTTTTATCAACGACATGAAATTAAAACCTTATCACACAGCTACAAGAGGCTTTACTAAAACACAAAGTGGCGATACCATTTAAAATTTCCATCCCTTTAATAAAATAAGAGCTAAAAGATAAGATAGCTGATACACTAAGAATTCTTAACCATTTTCATTACAGTCCAACTATATCACCGTTTAAACATCCTTATCTTCAAGCGTTCCTTGGCACTGGAAAACTTTTTTCATTATAAAGAAGTAATTTAGGAGGTGAGAACGGGAATAAACAAAAATAAAAATAAAATAGAAAAAAAAAACAAGTTGAAGAGGAATCTAATTAAATAAGAACTTCAGTTTGAGCGCGTATTTTTCGCCTCGATAGCATATAACTACCGTTTTTTTTCTATTTTTATATGGCCTTGTTCTATTTATCGGTTGTCTTTACCCGGCCTTATGAGATTGTAAGAAGCAAATAAGTAATGAATTGGAGGGAAAGTTGTATTGTGAATGTCCATTAAGGGTACAAAAGAATACCTACATTCATTATTGCTTTTTAGGGTTTATTTACCCGAAGGGTGCCAAACGGAACCCTATTACTAAGCCTTCGCTGTCCGTCTGACTGTCAGCGAGCTGTATCTCATGAACCGTTAAAAGTTTACAGTTGAAAATTAAAAAGATTATGTATTTCTATTGCCGCTATTATAACAAATAATAAAAATTAAATAAAGTAACAAATTAAAGAGGGGTCTCCACATAAACATAAACCATTGATTTTGAAAAAAGAATCTTACCCTGGCATGTAGGATGTCATTGTCTAGAACTCATCGAGTTGAGTACAAATATATTTAATTTTTATTTTTTATCTTCTAAAATGAAGAAATAGGGGCCGTAAAAGTAGTCAGTCTTAGACCATTTTTGTACGAGCTCTATCGCAACAACTAAACAAGTTAGGAATTTGAAACTTCTGTATATCATGTACCATATACTGTATATAACCAACAAATACAAAAAAAACCGATTCAAAACGTATTTTCCCACATTCAGGCCCACCGGGGCTTGACCGGTATTTGGATGATTTTCTGCAACTGCAAAAAATAATTTTGTAATTCATAGTATCATTATGAAATGCAAATTTATCTTTGCAATTTTTTAAATCGAAGATGAAAAATAATAATATTCTTCGTTTAGTATTTTTTTTTTGCTAAATATTGTACGGTGGTACGGAACCCTTCGTATGCGAGTCCGACTCGCACTTGGCTGTTTTTTTATTTTGATTATAAGATTACACATCTCTTTGAAAGTTAAACCAACAGTAAAAAAACTACATTATTTTAGCAAATGGTGGATGACTTTTTAACCGATGTTACTTATTGGATAAGAGTTAATTAATTATTTCCATAAAGCCAAATAGTTTTCGAAACTTAGAAATCTTTCTATCTAAAATGCTACAAACTAACTCAGAAGTAACCTAAATATATTATCCGCATACAGTACAAATATTATGAAAATTCACAGCAGCTGGAATATATAAAATCAACGTAACATACAGAAATGTATATATTATAATATCCTCAAATAGAATTCCATATATACTATCCGAGCCAGACTAGATAAATAATATTCGTATCCAAGTATATAAACCAGTAATAACACGGTGTATATGTAAATTACAATTCCACAATCGTAATATTCAATTTTCCGATGCACGTTAGAAATCCCGCGATTATGAATATGCATGCCGGCGCCGAGTCGCCATCAAAAAGCGTGTATCTCTAGTTTTTGTTTTGTTTTTATTGAAATTCGTTTTAGGATTCCGTGGGAGTGGGCAATAGACACTTTTGTTTGATGAAGGCCCACTCTAGGCCCTATCAGAATACAAGCGCTGCGGCATTTATTATTAAATGTCGCAGAATCATGCTGAGATAAGAGCCTTTTGGCCTCGCATAGGACTTTCCACTTTATTTTAATATTTACTTTGTTTTTTATATTTTTATTTTAAGTGAGTGTGTGTTTAGTTTAATTAAGATCTCCTGTGCTTGTCCCAATAAATACTTTTCTTTCTTTCTAGAAGCACACTTTTTCCCTTATAAATGATTAAACATTACATACGCCTTGTTGTCCCTGGATGGTTGGGCAGAGGAGTACCTATAGTACACTCGTATTTTGCCAGTTATGTTTAAGTCCCATGTAATAAAGGGCGAGCCGATTGCCATCAACCGAGCACAAATCCGGACTCCAGGCTGTTACTGAGAAATTCCAGATAGAAAAACCCAGTTACACTTTACCCGACCTGGGAATTGAACCCAGGATCCCATGCTCAGTAGTAGCGCTTACGACCACTAGACCAACGAGGCAGTCGTATAACACAATATACAAGCAGTGCTTAAACTATGACGTCACATGATAAAATTCTATCGTGAGCACATTTTGTATGTTAATCTATCGTATAGATAAAAGCTAAAAAAGAAAGTTAAAAATGCATTAGTTAATTATTCATTTTTACAAAAATCGTCCTGTGACTAATTTTAGATATTTTAAAATATCATAATTTTTGATAGCATAAGACTAAATTCTACATACTCTGGATAACTGTTAAGTATATAGAAGGAAATTCATAACATCTTACATGGCTTATAATCAAAATGCATGCATACTCAATTACACGTGATAGGACATACCTATAACCCTCCCTCGCTCAAAAAGTACGAACAATCAAGACCAACTGCGAAAAAGCCCGTAGGACCAACTGCGTCCATCAGGAAACACGCTTGTCGCATATTTTTCCCCAGGCGAGTAGGTAACCAATTCATTAGTATTCCACCCAGGACCGGTACACGTAACCGTTACCATAGCGAACAAATCAAAAAGTTTCATTTTTTTTACTCCATTTTTTTTCAACGCGTAATGCAGTTTACCCTCCATCTTTTTTTTATCAGAAGCTTTGTTGGAGCCGACAGGATATTATTGGTGTTTTTGTTCCAATACGTGTGTTTCAAGTGCGCTGAATTTATTATTTACTGTGTTTTTTTGGGGCTGCATTTCAAAGGGTGTCAATGTGCGGTGTTGCCATTTCAAGCTGTATGTGCTGCTAGCAATTCGATTGACACTAATGCTTGGCCGTTGTTTTGAAGGCTATCCCTTTGTGGTCGATCGTTGATCTCGCAAATAGAGAGGGTTTGAAGAGAAGAAAGAACGTTTAAATTCGTCACAGTAGTCTGATCATTTAATAGTCGGAGAAAATGTATCAATGTGTGTTTCTTCTTTGAATAAAATAGATTAGAATATTTTTATTTGCATTAATATATATAGGGCTATGATTTACATGTCTCGCCATGGACTGGTATACAACTGAGGTTTCAAAATATATAAAAGTTATTTAAGGCCGCGCGCGCTTTGGACTCGTTTTCGTACGAATTTCACTCTTGCGAACAGGTACGAACACGCACGAACGATCCCGACCTTCCAAGTACAAAACGAGCGCACAGACTGAGTGTGAGTTAGTCGTACGTATAGTTCCGATATCCGAAAACAATCCGAACTTGTTGGGATTTTTCGTGCGTTCAATGCGGTGTCACCAGAACACTACCTATTTGATGGAGAAAAACGTATTCAGTTCGCGCACTCAATTTGTACGACCACGATCCTACGTTTACGTACGATACAAATTCGTATCCAAAGTGCGCACGGCCTTACTCTATCATTACAGTAATACCAAATAAGTATTACTAACGATCATTTACTGTCACCAGGTAACACTCGAAGATCAACCTTACAAAAATATACTGGCCAGATATATTCGCAGTTCTCCAAAGAACATCGTGGAATAAAATATTACATTCACCTTTTGACTCGCAGATCTTTTGAAAAGAAACGGACACACTTAGCTTCCATTCATTCATAAATAGAATAAACGTATTTCTTTTAAACGTAAAGCATTACGGTATTCATTCTTTTATGCGGGTCTTATCTTTTATTTTCGTTTTGCATTGTAGAGAGAATGGCATCTGGAATTACCGCGGTTAAATCAGAAAGTCGCTTCGGCCAATAAAATGGGACTGAATGAGGATTTCACCTGAAAAAAATGTTGTGAAGTTCGACTATAACTGTTTGTTTTAGTGTTCTGTATCTTAATATCGCTTTTCTTTTGATGAATACTCCTATTGGTGATTTGATCTGCCTTTTTTTTTGTACCGTTATGCTATTGTTGGGGTTTTCCGGAAAGAAAAATTTGGTATTTTAAAACCACTAAACATAATAAAATTAGAATATATATTAGTATAGTGTTATTTTATTGGTAGGGGCAAATACAGCAAAGCAGGTACTACACCACATTGAATCATAAAGCTTAAAATTTTCCAAAACCTTCGCCAACAATCCGAATACATTTGCCAAAAGCCAATGTACCCTTAAACGAAAATATACTCAATCGATTTCAATTCCACAACTTCGAAAAAGCAAAATCCCCCCATTTTCTCACAGGCTTTTCACACTGAGATTACAATCATTTATTGAACATCTGTATCTGGATTCACAGCTTAAACGCGGATCCCAAAATTCGTCTAGGCCGAATTTACTTCGACTTTTAACCTTCACCATAAAAGTTAGATTTTCTGCCTCCCACAACGGATATGCCCGCGCCGTACTGATCTCAGATTGCAAGAAAATGCGTTTCATTTGACGTAACGCCGCTTAGCACTCAACAAACTAAACTAAATCATAAAATTAGGTCTATAGAGTTCGTTTTGGAGTGTTACGATTTTGGTTAAGCCTTGAAATCAAAATCTTGGTAGTTGAAATTCAGGGTCTGAACGCCTCTCATTTTTGCAATAACAGTGTTTAAAGGGATTTTTTTTCAATCCAACTTTGGAATCGTTAAGGGAAGTTTTGACGTTCTGGAATAGCTTTTTGCGTTCATTTTATTTGTTTGTTCGGTCTTTTTAACGAGTTAATGTAAAGGGAGGATCAATTGCTGCATTAACAATAACGGAAACTTTATCTACATTATGCCTAACTGGCTTTTGCCCACGGACTCGCCCGCGTGGATTTCAGCAAATATTCCACGGCAGTGTACTACCGGGATTACCCTACGTGTCAGTCCAAGTTATGAAATAGCTGTATGTCAAATTTCATCCAAATCAGTTCAGACATTTTTTCGCCAATTCGGAACATAGGTAGGTACATCCAGACAAACAGACCAAAGTTCAAAAAATAATAATTTCGTCATTAGACTCTTTCCCACACCTCGTAGCAATTACGTTTTTTCATGAATATTCAGTTTTAACTTCGTTACTATTTTATTAGATGACATGTATAGAAGATAGCTAGATTATATCTATGTATAGATGTTGCTCGCAGTATAGATGGCCGATAGGTTCTGGAGTGGCGACCGCGTACCGGAAGACGCAGCGTTGGAAGGCTGGCGTGGCAAGGTGTACCGATGACCTGGTGAAGGCCGCAGGAATCCGTTGCATGCGAGAAGCACAGAACCGGTCAAAGTGGCGGTGCTTGCCGAAAGACGACCACTGCTGCCCAGCAGTGGTCGTCTTTGGGCTGAAATGATGATTATCACTATTTGAGACAAGGGATGCCTGATATTAATAAGTATATGCTTAATATAATATGCCCCTGACAATTAATTAAGTTTCAAATAATAACTACCAAGTCAAAACAAGTACCAAATTAATTAAATATTTCAAAGATGTCAACAATAAAAATTAAAGATAAAACAGAAATGTCAAAAAATTTAAATAGTAATATTATTAAGTATTATACAAATTATTTTGTATTATATTAAGTATTAATACAAATGTCAAAATAGGTAATAAATCAATTAAATATGTATGTATGTATTTATTTATTGTATATGTAAATGGTAAACCACTGACTACCTGCCTGCAGTACTGTCTCTCCTGTTACCTTTAATCCATCCAAAGGTTGTCTGTAAAAGATCGCTTTATGCGATAAAACCGCCTATTGAAAGAATTACAGACGTAAATTTTTATGGTGTACAATAAAGAGTAATCTATCGAAAGACGACCGCTTCACCTTTCACACGATAAATAGAAGAATTAAAATAACTATGGTAATATTTTTGCATATATCTATATGAACAATTTGGTATTTAATGGGTATTGGGGATTGTTCTTTCAAAACTTTGTTTAATAACTTAAAACTTACCTACATATTATTATATACCTGGAGTGGCTATCGTTGATATAAGTTAAGTAATTGACTCGACTTTTAGTTTTAGGTACGTCATTACTGAACCATAAACGTAGTCATTACACCAAAATATTTATCTTCATCCCATCACATATTCACACATCATTAACACAATATAAATAGGGGTCTATACAGAAACAAAATAAATGCCTGAACATTGGGCCTCACTTCCAGTCATCTATTTCAAGTTCTAAGCGTTCAAATAAAATAAACTTGCAAAAATATATACGAGAAAAACTCGACCATAGAATAGGTAGATACAGATGGTTAGCTCCATACACCGAGTGAAAACGCACGTACACACAGTTACACTTCACGTACAACAGTTACGAGCATTTAATAGGTACCTTACAGATACGCAAAATTCAAAAGCGTTTTTCTAGTGAAATAAAAATAGCATTTTGAGAAAAGACCTATTTCATAATAGTCAATCAATAAATCAATGCCCAGTGTTTTCCCAAACATGTTGGGGTCGGCTTCCAGTCTAACCAGATGCAGCTGAATACCAGTATTTTACATGGAGCAACTGCCTACCTGACCTCCACAACCCAGTTGCTGGGTTACACGACACCCCTTGGGAAAAGACCTATTTCATAATAGTCTGGTTTTGTTATTACTTTGTTTGTAACACAATAAAATATCTATCAGCAATTTAGGAGAAAATCACTTTTGAATCTTGCGTAATTTTAAGGTAAATGCTCGTGACTACAGCGAGTGCAAGCGCACTTGCAATTGGCTTTATTTTAAGATCGCCGTACGCACACTTCTATGCGTGCGGTCACCCGTTGCATGGAGCTGGCGTTCTGCAACCTATCTATTCTGTGACTCGGTGACGCAATAACTTTAACCTTACATAAGTCTACTTTCAGACCCATTTATTTATAACTTCACAGATTTTTCTTGATTTCTAGATCACCGTACGCACGCGTCTATGCGTGCGTGCGGTCACTCGTTGTATGGAGCTGGCGTTCTGCAACTGTTACTCGGTGAAGCAATAACATTCAAAAATTCAAAATTCAAACATTCAAAATTCAAAAGTCATTTATTCAAACTAGGCTGAGAATCAGCACTTTTCGAACGTCAAAATTACATAAGACAGTCCCCCAAAACGCCCACCCTTCACCACTTCCTAGTGCTTTAGCTGGGAAGAAGAAGTGGCGCAACAAACTCCCCAGCAGCACAGCTGTCTGTTCAGTAAAAAAGATTCTATATAATAGTATGCAAAATGATATTTACATTACACAACACAAAACATAATTAAAATTAAAAATTAATAGCCATATGACAGCACATAGCACACGCCAATATACCAACCAAAAACATCGAGAACTATACTCAAGCAGAAATAAAAATAACTTAACGAAAACAATATCTAAATAAAAGCCTCCAGACATAAAGGGCGCGCCCGCTTACATATAGCTGTAACTAGAAGTTATAATTGATAAACTAGGACCATTGAGGTAAATTAAAAAAATATCGAGGTCGCTAGCTAACCACATATTGCAATACAACTCATTAAAAAAACATTGTAATGAGTAGATTATGTCAACAATAAATAAAGTAAAATTAGTAAAATTATAAACAATTATATAAACTCATATAACCTGTCAGTAAGTAAGCTAATTCTGGAGAAAGAACATTTAAACATTGTCTTGAGTTAATCACAGCGATCAACTATTCTTATCATTTAAGTAGTCGTTGATAGAATAATGCCTTTGAACAGAGGTTGGATTTTACTTTAGTTTTGAACGCATTAAAAGGCAAATCTAGCAAAGAAGAAGGTAGCTTGTTATAAAAGGTTATACCACGCCCAACAAATGAGTTATGAACCTTATGAAGCCGGTGAAACGTAATTTGTCCTTATTTCTAGTGTTAACATTGTGAATATCACTGTTTTTAGTATATAAGTGTATATTTTGCCTAATATATAATATGTTGGCGAAAATGAATTGTGATGCCACTGTGAGGATACCGATATCTTTGAAAAAATCTCTCAGAGAAACTCTGGCACCTAGCTGGTAAATTGCTCGAACAGCTCGTTTTTGAAAGACAAATATATTTTGAATATCAGCAGCTTTGCCCCACAGCAGAATACCGTAGGACATAACGCTATGAAAATAACTAAAATAGACTAACCGAGCTGTATCAACGTCAGTGTATTGTCTTACTTTCCTGACGGCGTAGGCGGCCGAACTGAGCCTTCCCGCTAGGCTCGATATATGTTGGCCCCACTGAAGTTTGGCATCTACTGATAACAATAAATGCCAAACACGGCAGTTTAAAGCAACTCTTTATCTAAGACGATGTTGAGTCCTAGATTTCTAACATTTGGAAGGGCGAACTTTACACATTTCGTTTTCTTGCTATTGAGAACTAGGTTATTTGACGAAAACCAATCCGTAACCATTGAGAGTGCACTGTTTACATTGTCAAAGTCTTATCTATTCCTGTCTACTTTAAAAATAAGTGAAGTATCATCTGCAAACAGTACAACTTTACAGATACCCTTTAAATAGAATGGTAAGTCATTGATATAGACTAAGAACAAGAATGGACCCAGTATTGAGCCTTGAGGTACACCTAACTGAACTGGCAGCCCGGAAGATTTCACACCATTAACATCTACACATTGGGACCTATTATGTAAATAAGAATTTATTAGGTTGAGAGCTTCATTTTGCACACCGTAATGACGCAGTTTACGCAAAAGCGTGTCATGGTGCACGCAATCAAAGGCTTTGGAGAGATCACAGAAAACCCCAATAGCATTTTGCGAGTTCTCTCATGCGTTAAATATGTGTTTCAGCAAAGCAACACCCGCATCTGTAGTCGAACGACTACAAACTTTAACCCTACATAATTATACGAGTCTTCCAGACCCATTTATAATTCCACAGATTTTTCTTGATTTCTAGATCGCCCTACGCACGCGTCTATGTGTGCGTGCGGTCACCCGTTACATGGAGCTGGCATTCTGCAACCTATCTATTCTGTGACTCGATGAAGAAATTATTGCATAAGTCTACGAGCCTTTCAGACTCATTTATAACTTCACTGATTTTTCTTGATTTCTAGACCTAAAGGTAAACTGGTATTGTTTCATTTAGTTCGCACGCTGAGTATTATTTTTGGCATAAGTATTTTAATTGCATTGATTATGTTATGAGGTAAATTTTAGAGTAGGTAAGGTAAATTTTAGATTTTGGTGTAGACAAAAACTTTAACATCATATTTAGTAGTCTATACATAATATGGGTAGGTACATGACACTTTGTATTCTTCAAAAGGTAGGCAGAAATGTAGTGCAGATGATAACACTATGCCAAGCTAGCCTATTGCAATGAATCGACCACACATCAAAACTACAGTCTCAGTCATCAAAGCTACTGAAAATCTCCTATTAGAAAAACCAACTAACTTTTTCCCCAACCCCGAGATCAAACTCAGGACCTCACACTCCGACTCATGTTATCAACTGGCAATAATGTATGATTGACCAATAATTCCCCAACCGAACAGTTCCACAACTAACTGAATTCCGACAACATCCCAAAGAAAGCTCAGATCAGAAGTTTCAATTCAAAACCTCTAAACGTGATTAAAGAAATCAAGGCATTCGGTGCCGGCACGATTCAAAGGCTTCGCATGCGTCAACTTGCTAACTTTGTAAATGCAGCTGCACTTGCTCCTAACTCACTTAAGTTCACGACTGTTAGGCTGACGGCACCGTGTTAACGGAAGTTTAGGTAACCGTTCATTTGGCGATTACCTTATTTACGACGCTTATGAACTCGAATGGAATCCATAATAATATTATAAATGCGAAAGTAACTCTGTCTGTCTGTCTGTTACCTTTTCACGCTTTAAACTGAAAGGCTGAACAGATTGATTTTGGACACAGGTAGACCATGACCTGGGTTAGGACATAGGATATTTTTTATCCGGGTAATACGTTCCCATGATAATTTCCTCCTCTGCCTACATGTGTATTTATTGGTGGTAGTTATACATAAACAGAGATACAAACGAATACTGCTCCTCGTGCTTTAAAAAAAATCTGTAGCACAATCCTTAAACCGCTGTCAATTCGTACCCTAATTTACTTTGCCTATGTAAACCCTCCACGGTGTAACCGTAGTTAGTGATGCGCAGTCATTAGTCTCGCGTGAGGCGCCGAACTCTGCAACTCTCAGTTGCAGTTGTGAGCGTTTTGATACGCGCCCTGTTGCAGTGTTGCTCGCGAATTGATTACTTTGATTTACTTAGTTTAGAATCAGGTGAACGAGGAAATAGATACTTGCTTGTTTTGTTGGAGGAATCGAGTACCTACGTTTCACTAATCTGGAAGTATCTAAGTTCAGCTATTGCTTAAACTGGTCATTATAATATTATTGTTCGTGATGGCCTAGTGCTTAAGACCTCCCTTCTCATGCACGGAGTTCAAATCCAATACGACTTTCTCAATTCATATTTACTTTTTGAGTTTATCTTGGACATTACTTGACTTACTGGTTTTTTTTTTGAATAAAAATAGAGAATCTGAAGTTAGCTTCATAACCCTAAAAAATTACAATTAACCCAAAAGTATTATGATGATATTAAAAAGAAAAATCGTTAAGTAACTAAGAATACTCAGGTGACTGGGACGGCTATCAAACTGAGACCGTGGTCCCACTCGCCCAATAGCTTTTTCGAATCGGTCGATTGGGACCACCAACAACGCGACGCCAATTTGTCCAGTAGCCAGTAAAATAAAAAATCATACGGAATTTAAACCCGACTGTAGCGGAGCCCAAAAGGAGAGTATTATTTTTAGTTGGTAAGTATTAAACAAGAAAAAAAAATCTAAAACGATGAATTCGTGTTTTACAAATCTTATCGTCGGTTAGACTGGAAGCCGATCAAGCTGGGCAGATGTTAATTTTGGAGCACGTTTAATACAACGGTTAATCCGCGTAATAACAGATAATCTTCTATATAATGGAAATAGCGCTCGCGACGGCTCCACTAAGCCCCTTGTAATTGTACCTCAATATGCATGCAGTTTGAATTTCACAGTTCTTGCTACAGTGATTTAGCGGTAACTGGAGAGAGGATCAGTCTTTAGAGTCTTTTGTTTTCAGCAAGAGTTTAAAAACCAGTCGATATATTCTGTAAAAGTTTTACCGTGAAAACTCAAAGTCAAAGAAGCATTTATCTCAATTAAACCATTTACAGGCACTTTTGAATTGTCAGTCGGAAATATGAAGCTAGTTGCTCATTCCAAAGCGTAGTAGGTACCTATGGAGAAGAACGGGTAAGAAACTCCACGAACACTCTTTTTAAATAAAGAAATTGTTACAAAATATTGGTTAAATCATTCATATTGAAATTATACATGTGATAACAATGTAGAAAGATGTTCAAGTTTAAAGCGTCCGTAATAAAAAGATAAAACCAAAAAACAATTCAAAGACTAAAATAAATTAAAGTAGGAAGCCATGGCAGCTAAGAAATGACCAGTCCCAAATGACGGCGCCCATTCACGAACATGACACATGGATCAGCACCGTTCAAGTATTTTAAGTTAAATGATCCAACACACGCGCCACCATCAGCGAAACATCTGAGTGAGCATGACATACTCATAGCCGCCAGGGTAAAAAACGGTAAAGTGTGTACAATAGTGAACACTATTGACAGCTCATGTCAATAGTGTGAATTCCTAGCATCAGGTAAAATGACAACTCACTTCACCTTAGTATACACGTGGAAATTTTACAGATTAGACGGGCTGGATAAAATGGGTTAAGCCTTCTTCGTTTTATGATGAACTAGCGACCCACCCCAGCTCCTATTTTTACGACTTGACAAAACATCGAGATTACTTTATTATATTTGCATAATATATAAGCTAACAGACTTAAAATAACAGTAATAATATGTACATGTATATAAAAAAGGAGAGGAAAGAATCAGAGGGCATAAAAAAGTTCGTCCGCAACGCTGTCAATTACCCAAAAGGCTGGCAGCACTGCCACGTTGTATGGCAATGCTTATTCTTTGGCCAAAAAAAAGGCCAGCCCAAAAGAATCCACCAAATGCATAATGATGTCTTGAAAAATCAAGCGGGCACTCGGACCCCATGGCCCTAGTGTTTATTTTTTTATTACTATTTTATCATATTTAAGTTTAATATGGATGTTCTACACTTACAAACCTCCCGGTATAAATTCTCTAAATGATGCTGAAAACCGCATCAAGATCCATAGACACGAAAAGCAACTTTATCACAAGTTTTTTATTTCTATTTGTTTATAGATTAGTGATTCATATTGTCTGTTGTTCAAACTCATTCCTAAGGCTAATGTAGATCTTCTTACAATCTTTGATCACTTTTGTGGAGCTGGGTGGTCCGCTTATATCATCACTGTCAATTATACAAGATGTTCCTTTTTATATCCCTTAACTCTAGGGTATTAATGAGACTATGTCAACGAACCAACCAGCATGATTTTTTTAAATTTTTCATTCAAAATTATTTGACAAAGTCACGATTATTTGTATAAAACACCAAAAAACACTTAACTCAGACTATATTTGTAAATTTTAAAAAAATATGACAACGTCGCTTTTTCTTAGCTATAAATAATGTAAAACTACATTCTTACAAATAAATAAATTCTGATTATGATTCTGATTGATAAGCGTTCGAAAACAGAGACCAACTTTGTCAGTTTGATGTTCTCGCAGATTCATGTCTAAAGAATGGTCACCCATCTACGCAATCAGCGCGGCAAGCGCAGCTTAACCTTACAGACCAATCTAAAAACTTTAAAAACTCGTAATAAGCCCTCTCCCAGAAAATTAACATAAAACATAATATATATTTTTCCAACGCTTCCGATGGTACCTTTATTCAAATTTTGGACGATAATATGCAAAATTGGGTCGCCATTGAAACATTGCTTTTAATATTCTGGTGATTTTGGCTGTCAGCTGTTTATCGTTTCCCTTTTAGTATACCATAGAGATACTGTAACGACGCAGTTCAGATTTACAAGATCGCTTATAAAGATATGTATATTTTTCTGTTTACGCCTTTAATATCGGCGTGCCAGTTTAACATATTTAGTTATTATTTCAAGAATCAACTTAATATATAATTATAATCAGTCTTGGTTTAACTGACTGATAATGAAATGACTGAATGTGGTTCATACTAAACCTACTTAGTTTCGAGTCCACAAAATCTCGATCGGTAGCTTTTTGTTTTTTTTTTTATTGGGAAATTATCAAATAACTTCTCCCGCTCCGGGCGGAGCGGGAGGGCTCTGGGCGGAGCGAGATCGATCGATCTTACGATTTTAATAAATAAATAGGCTCAGCCGCTAGACTTTTCGATCAATTAACCCATTGAATGCCGAAGTCAACCGTCAAATCACAATCAGTGGCCACCATACAAATGGCCTACTACGTAATATTTCGTAGCTGGCATCACGGATACTAATTTATACATCACTAACATTTATTTTATCTAGAATGCTTACTTACGCGATATTGCTTATAGGTAAAATTACGTACCCTTGGCACCGCAATCAAACACACTGCTGTAAATTCAATAATCGCGTATCTTGCCGCTGCCCCTTTCGCCAATGATACAGTTATTATGTAACTTTAGTATCGCGACGCGACCGCAGTGGTATTGACGTTTAATAAGGGAAGTTTTTGCGATGCAGCGCGGACGCCGATCGAGTCGCCATATTTTACGTGGTCGCCGATCCACGCAATCTTTACGACGACCATTGAAAAATGAAGTTGCTGGAGGAAGATTCGTCAGACGATTTAAAGAAAGAAAGAAAGAATAATATTTATTTGGACACAGTTCGTGAAACACATAATACAAAGATAAAAAGTGAAAATAATCATAAAGCAATAATAATGTGTGCCTCACGGCTGCGCCAAAAAGGTTCGTTTCAGCATTAATGCCCGACAAATGCTGTCTGACGCTGGTTTTCTAATGAACCCTTATGGACAAGTGACGGGAAGTACCAACAGTTTCAACATACCTAATACATAATTTTTATATCTCTAAATAAATAAATAAACTACATAAGGTCTATTTTAATAATTGTTTCGAATCAATGTTATTTCCACTTAAACAAACAACAACTTTATGAAAGTGTAAATAAAATTGATTTTAGATTGACTAGTACTGTTGAAAATGTCATAAAAATAATATGAAGTTGTAGCGCAAACTGAACCCCATGAGTAGGTATTGGGATTTCTCTTCAGGGTCAGACAATAATTACTTCCTGAAGCGTGATGAAAATCAACAGTCCGGATTGGAGGGTAGTAGTTCGTCTTCTGGCACATGAACATCTGACTATAAAGCGCCACCACCTGTAGTCGACGCACCGTCATGTGTTTCAGAGTTCCAGTGGAATATACTACTGCCAGACCCCAGCAATTCGCATTTACAGGTGAACCGGTTGTAAGGATTGAAGAATTATTACTGATTTCGTTGAAAATAATTCATAAGAAGTATATTGATTTCATAAGTAGACTTTAATTCTTAACCAAAAAGTGGCCTTGTAATTTTGCGATTTTTAGGTAAGTCCCTAAAAGTGTGTTTAAGTCCCTAAAACTTTTAACGTTCCCGAGTATGTATATTTTAGAAATCGCACTCTTCGTTAATTGTAACATGAACATTTTCACTTCAGTGTCAGAAACTAGGAAGAGACCTATAAGAAGTTAATATAAACACTTACTAAATGTTGAGAGATGTAATACTGCTTTTCTCAAAAAAAGTGTTATTAGTATGGGCCCAATAATTTTTAATAAAGTACCCAATATAATTAAAAACGACACAATACAAAATTTTAAAAATTGACTGACGTTACTATTGATTGAAAAATGCTATTATTCAGTAAATTACTTTTTAAATGACATGGATTTATGTATTAAATAATTTAGTGTTTTTTCTCAACTTATCCTATTTTTATTCAAAATTGTATTTAAGTGGTTTTTTTTTATGTTTTATTTATGTATTGTGCTATGCCGACTAATGTTTTAAAATTGTTTAAATATAATTCATTTAATGTAATTTAATTTTCAATTTAGAACAATTTCATTAATGTTTGCATGCCTTATATAAGGTGGATTGTACAAGGCTCACCCATCTTATTGGAACATCTTATTGTATGTACCTGCAATCTATGCAAATCGAATTGACTTTACTTTACTTTACTTTAAGAAACACTACTTACTAAGACTACAAAAGCAACATCTATTTCTCTCTGTATGTCATTAACAATGGTATTTAATTATGAACAAGTTATCGACAGTAGAATTTGGCACGTTGCATTATTAGTTGAAGCGAGAGTTAGAGCTGCCACTCACAGGATATTGCACAGGTTTAGTTCACTGCTAGTTTTGATTGTCGTGCATGTTGTGTTAACTTTAGGTTACATTACTACGTTAGAATAAGACCCTGTGGAAGAATGAGGACTTTGACTTTGATACGTGTCGACGATAGGACAGGAAAATGAACTTAAGCTTAATTTTTTCTTGATTGAGTGCAAACTGTTTGCTCATAGCTTCGTTTAAAAGTGTTTATCAGGAGACCTAAGATACTACCTAAGAGATTTTTAGAGATGTTTACTCTGTCCTGTTTTAGAGGGATATTACACTAATATATATCTGGGAGGAGGCCTAGTGGAGAGCAGCCTGCAGTGGTGTAACGGCTTCGACTTACAAATTGGGTCGTGGGTTCGAACCCAAGCAGGCGCTTTACTTTGTGTTAATAATTTCATCACCACTTCTCTCAAAACGGTGAAGGAAAACATCGTGAGGAAACCGCTATATCCTAGAAGCAAACATTCGAAGACATGTGACATCTAACAACCCGCACTGGGCCCGCGTGGTAGATTACAGCCCACTCTCATGGTAGTATCCCCCTTAAAAACGCAGGATCTGAGATACACTCATTTGGAAGAAACTGTGCCAAAAAACCTGACTAATGCGAGATAGAAGAAACTAAAACATCACTTTGACTTACAAGCCTAATTCGTCCCTTGTCCTTCTGTAACAAATAAAAAAGTTACGATTAACCTCGAAAGGTTATCACGACGTAGAAATACAACTAAGAATAACATTTACAAGATTTAACAAAAAGAAACTCGGCGTATCATTAGCAATTCATCAGACATTTCAGTTTCCGAGTGCCAAGAAAACGGGAACCCATTAGGGTGAGGTGACTCTGAGAGCGGGGAATGATAATATGTAATATAAATTCATTCATTTCAGGTAATTTAAACCCATTTTCAAACATAAAGGAATATAAATCATTAAATAAAATAATTATTATAATGGACTGTTCGATCAAACTCAAAGCATTTATTTCAAATAAACCAATTACAGGCACTTTTGAATTGTCAAGGGGTCGGTCAGTCAGAAATATGAAGCTAGTCGCCCATTCCAAAGCGTAGTAGGTACCTATGGAGAAGAACGGGCAAGAAACTCCACGGACACTCTTTTAAATAAAATAAAATGGTTACATAATATTGGTTACATCATTCAAGTTGAAGTTATACATGTGAGAACGATGCAAAACATTAAAAGCGTCCGTTAGAAATAAAAATATAAATTAAATTAAAATCGCCGTGGCAGCTAAGAGATGACCAGTCCCTACTGACGGCGCCCGTTCACGAACATGACGCATGGATTAGCACCATTCAGCTCAACCATTTTGAAGGGAGCTAAATGATCCAACACACGCGCTACCGCCAGCGAAACATTAGAGTGAGCATGACATACTCTCAGCCGCCAGGGCACATTCAAGTCAATGAAAGACATACTCAGTACCTAAATGGTAGCTTTATAGTCGGTACATGGTGCCCACACGTGTGCCATGCAATTATACAATGCTAAGACATTGAATTTATACAATGCAAAGATAGTTTTTAAAATCTTCAGCAGCTCCAACGGTATTTTCAAATGCTAATCAATTAGTTTATGCTTGTGGAGCAGGACCAGCGTTGAGCCAAGTATTTTTATCAGCGATGTAAAACACAAATATACAAACACAAATATTTTAAACACATAGCTTCCGACAGCGGCTTCGCCCGCGTGATATCTTTATAAATAGGGATGATGCTTGGGTCAAAAAAAAAAGAAATTCTATTTAGTCCGTCGTCAGATAATAAAAAAAATATTAGACCCGTATTTTTTGCTTTATCATATTAATAAAAAAATACTTAGACAAAAACGCATTAAAGTTGGGGAGTGGGGGTTGATACGTCACAAGTAAGTATAAAATCTACATACTAATGAGGTCATGGCACATTTTAACTCAATGTATCGCCGTATAAATACGTGTACGTAATTTTTTTATAATCTACAAGACGGCCAAATTTTTTTTTTGTTATCATCCCAATTATAATCTATGTTACTGAGTGATAATGTAGCATTCTACTGGTGAAATAATTTTTTAAATCAATTTAGTAGCTTTGAGTTTATTCATAACAAACAAAACGACAAATATTTTCTTTCTAATATGAATTTATATAGAAAAGTAACTGTCTGTCGGTCTGTTTGTGGCTTTTTCACGCCTTAACAGATTTGGATGACATTTGGCATACAGATACACCATGACCATAGGATAGTTTTTATCCCGGTAGCACGTTGCCGTGGGATAATTTCCGACTTCCAAAAGCTAGTTTTTTAAATGATCTACCCTAGGCATTTCTCCCTGTAGTGATAACGTTGACAAAAAGACACAAAGATGAACAGAAACGGCCAGTCATAGAAGATCTAACTCTACTCGTTAAACTACTGTTCAAACCATGTTGGTTATAAGCATAATTGAGAACAAATTCATCACACAAAGTTATGCAATCGAGATTTTCCGATAAGAATGTTTTTATATGCCATATGTAAGAAATTAAAGGTAGAAAAAAAACTTTTTAAAAACAAGCAATTCTAAAAAGAAGAAAATAAACTTTTAATTAAAACAAACCAATCAATTTAGTACATGTATTACACAATTTATTAAATGATATAAAAGCTTGTCGCTTGTATTAGTTTTCGTGTTCTCCTCAGCAATCCCTTTCATTTGATTCCCATACAGTGGTATTGCAGGAAAAATAACTAGTCCGCCATCTTGGATGATCCGCCATATTGGAATTAGAATGACGTCACAGAGTTAAGCATGCATTGTCATCCAAAATGAGCGTGAATACCAAATTTCAGCTCAATCGCTCAAGATAACTGATTTAAAATTCAGTTGCAAGATTCCACCTGGACAAACATACATACATTGCAAGTTAAATAATGCTTGTAATAAAATAAGCTAAACTCATGCTAAATCATGACATGATTTACAATCTGTCAAATCCCTAGAGAAATCTGAATTTTATAATGTACTTTCGTTCGAACTCACAAATCACTCACACACATCGAAGCTGTCATAACATATTGGTGGAAAAATCTAAGTCATATTGACACAAAGGAAACAAGAGATATTACGAGTATGTAGGCTCGTTTTAGTAGTGTTCTTTGCAGACACATCATCATCATCATTACCCTACACCAGTCCATAGCAGGACATAGTCCTCTCCAATTGCACGCCATACTCGGCAACTCTCATCCGGCTACTACCAGCCACCCTGTGAAGATTGTCCCTCTACCTGGCCTGAGTGCGTTCTACTTTACATTTTCCGATTCGCGGTCTCAACTCAAGAACACGTCTACCCCACAGACCCCTTTATAGAGTAAATAAGCAATAATAAACATCTGAATCCCTCTTATTAGCCCTCACATTTTTTATACAGTCCTCATTCCTTAGCTATAAATAAATAAATAAATAAAATCCATTTATTTCGGGTTCTCCCATATTACAATCACAACGAAACATGAGATAAATACAAATCACAATATAAAAATAAATACAATGTCATCAAATTATAAATACAATGTCAAATAAAAATAAACAAATCAATGTCAAATAAAACATGGACTTTAATTCAACAACAAATAGTTTCATTACAACCCGCCAACACTCGAACCTCATCCAATATTTCTAAATGAATACGCAATACAAGAAAGATAAAAAAGAAACGAGAATAGCCAACGCTCATTAACAATTCTCATTGTTTCCTTAATATAAAAGAAAAATAATTAATTTACTTGGCCTAGAAACAAACAATAAAGCCGACAATGATTTTGCCTTTTCTTTTAGAATTTTGTTTTATTAAAAGTAGGTTTAAGACGGTATTTGGCAGCCGACATCGTATTTTTTCTCGTTTAACAATAATATTGGCTGATCTTTGTAATTCCCACGATTAAAAAAAATTAAGGATAAACTTAATTCTTTTTGGCTTTGAACTAAAGAGGATTATAATTTTCGTTTCAAACGCCGTATTTTTCTCTCTCTAAGCTACATATTTCTGTCTACTCGGATCTTTGAAAAATGTTCAAGTATTTCTAGTTATTTATCACATCAGACTTAACACTTTGAGGGACACTATACGCCCATAGGCGTAATAACAATAAAATTCCTATTATGTCTCGTTCCTTCAACCGATTAAGAAACGTAGAGATATGGGTTTGAAATCACCAACATACATGGTCGTAATGACCGTGAAAATATGTCTCCCACACAAATATGTAATTATTGTTACCATGTATTTTGTTATCTTCATTACACACACACAAACAAGTAATTTTAATTAAAAACTCAATATAGAAATAATCAATTAACTTAATCAACCTTTTCCTAACTTGAACAGGAACAAAAAATGTTAAGCGTTCGATTTGTTTTCCCTTTATAAAATATTTTCTTCAAAAAATTCACGTTAAATAGGATTCGTAATAGAAAAAGTTTTTGTTGCGTTCTGGGGAGCGCTCTGGTTTGATTTATGAAAAAAATTCGCTTCACGAAATAACGAGATTCCCTAAAGACGTTTTCAATATTGAAAGATTTATT
Organism: Xanthia icteritia; assembly: GCA_949128155.2. NCBI lineage: Eukaryota > Metazoa > Arthropoda > Insecta > Lepidoptera > Noctuidae > Xanthia > Xanthia icteritia. The sequence continues at coordinate 2,544,720 of OX421942.2, read as the reverse complement.
AAATGCAATTTGTTTGATTATAATGCTCGTAACATAATCTAAGGTAGATTATGTTACGTATTGTTAAATTGAATCAAGTTTTTAGAATAATTGAATAGGTATCCCTCGCTTTATTAATTTAGGTATCTTTTTTAAAACTTTATTTATTTGTATTCTGGAATCAGTTAAGTTTTGACAATATATTTTATGCATTGGTTTCCCAGGAAAGCGTTTCCGTCCTATAATAACAGCCGTCATGAAAACCTGTCATTTTCAATCGTGTGCCCCATCGATGTATTATTAAAAATATCTATGGTGTGCCCGTTCACCACTTTCTTAGGGAACCAAAGCTGTGATTGATTATTTTTTCGGGGAAGATAAGTATATATTAAAAAGCCAAGTCTATTCGAATGGCCTAAAATCTGAAGTACTCGTATATTGTTGCAATACTATTGGCTTAGAAGGACTGAGTATTATGACTCAACATGGAAAAGACCTTTGCGCTTCAATTGATCTGTGATTAGCCGAGATCAGAGTTTTTTAAAATTAAAACCCAAAATAAGAAAGTGTTTTTGTTCCGCATTTTTTTTCCAGGTTCCTGTAAAAAACTAAAAAGCCTTTCATCCCTTTATCAACACTGGCCTATCGACCGGTTTTTCAGACCGGATTAAAGTGTTCCGATAGTGATCCGTAAACATTGGCGTTCGTTTTTTACCGGATGGCCGCACAAACTGCGATGTATTTTTGAGCCATAGCCCACGGCGTTTGGATGGGCAGGATGGCAGCCGTATAGAGGACATAGAAAACAAACGATGCTGCAAGGTTTTTTCCACCTTCATTTTTCTTTTTTATAAAGATTTTTTTCATAAACTCTATGAGTTATGGTCAGCGACAAAAGTCGATTAACACTGCTAATTTTAAGCATCATCTTTTATACATACGTTTTTCATTTATTAGCTAGAGTTAGTATTTTTTAAATTTTACTTCTGTTCCGGTTTTAATTACACATCTCTATAATTTAGCCAAATAATAATAAAAGGAAAAACTGCGTTGTGAATGGACTGTTTTCACTGACCGTACCTACTCTATGATTTTAATAGTAAAACCAGCATCAACCAGCATGGATTTTTCCCAAACACAAGGCTCGTTGTCGTGTTTGTAACACTGTTCAAATTCAAATTCAAATTCAAATTCAAATCATTTATTTGCATAATACATGTTTATAAGGTGTTAAAAAGTATAGTAGGTACACTGTATTATAACCTATTTAGGTGTGCAAATTTATCTATTGGGTAGGATTAAAGTCATTTTATCAATAAAGTTTTAAATGCAGTTACAAATAAAGAAAATGCCATGTTTGAAAAATGTCAAAGTAATAAAATAGTAAAATGTATAATAATAATAATAAATGTGTATAATAATAATAAAATGTCAGTTCAAAATGATACATTACAGTCAGATTTAAAACTAATACAAATCTAATTCAAAATAATTTATTGATAATTCATGAAACTAGTACTGGTTTATCCCTAATATAATAAATCGGATGTAGCAGGGCTCTAACATCTTTCATTTAAATAGTCATTAATATGATAGTAGCATTTCGCAACTAAAAATTCGCGTAGTTTTTTTTTAAATTGATCCATATTTTTTATTTCAATTATGTGTTCAGGTATCTTATTATAGATTTTGGGTGCCATACCAAGAAAATTTTTATTAAAAATAGCTTTTTTATGTGGTATTGTGCATATTTTATTTTTGTGGCGTAGACTCTTTGGGTGATTGTATAGGTGTATATTTATCTTAACATAGCTTGCTACTTCGTATATGTAGAGACAGGGAAGTGTAAGTAGCTGAAGCTGTTGGAAGTGTGGCTTACAACTGTCTGTGCTTTGAATGCCACATATTGCCCTTATGCATTTCTTCTGCGCTTTGAACGCCATTTCTCTATCGGGCGAGTTCCCCCAAAATATAAGTCCGTATCGTAGTGTAGATGAGACATATCCGTGGTACGCCATTAATAGTGTTGACCGATTAGTAACTTTCCTTAAGTTATAAAGGGCATATGAACACTGGCTAAGCTTTTTGCATACATTTTCAATATGTATTTTCCAGTTCATCTTTTTATCGATCCAGATACCTAAGAATTTAGTATTATCAGTCTCCTGAATATATTTGTCACCATATCGAACATCTAGTTTTTTATTGTTTATTCTTTGTTCAAACGAAATGTAAGTGGTTTTTTCTAAATTTATTTTGAGATTATTTTCAGTGAGCCAGGATATTATGTTATTTAAGTTGTTATTTATTTCATTTGCTAAAATCTGATCATTTTCGCTTCTAAATAGTATTGTGCTATCGTCTGCGAATAAGATCATCGGATTAGAGATGGTTTTTGGCATATCGTTAATATAAACGATGAAAAATAATGGTGCTAATATCTATTCTATTTTTACCAACATCTGAGGGCCTAGACAAGTGGCAATGGCTTTCAAAGCGTTTGGTATCTCTACAACGAATTTCAACAAGATTGTATGTCAATCTTGTTGAAATTCGTTGTAGAGATACCGAGATAGCTTTTCGGTAGCTTATTTCAATCCAATACATTTTTGACTTTTCCATCACCGTAATCGTTGATAGAATATCACTTTGTTTAAGCCGACTGGTTCAAGGTTCACAAAAAAAACTATTTTGTACAGATTCAATAAAAACATACATAATCTACGCAGTCAAAAGTTCAACAAAAAAATATGTTTGCGAACGGCACATAAGTCTTTTTAACGCTAAAACAAGCGGGTCACTTAAACCATTAACAGGACATTCTCCCGTTTCTCATTATGCAATCATTACTCTATTCCGGTCGTGATTTTACGTGTAATCCGGTAATTTAGCCGCCCAGTGTCCCAACGTCGGCAGATTTACGTTCCACTTCAAATTAATGAAAGCTGGGACTTAGGACTTTTTTTGTTAAATAAGTTGACAAGTGACGATATAATGTACTGTCAGATTGATGTAGTTAAATATAACCCATTACGGTCGCGGCCTGTAATAGGGGCATTGATGGACTTATGTAAAAATGTGTGCCGAACACATACGTGAGTCCAACAATGCTTGGTTGTATAGTATTTTTCTCAAATAATGCGCGGAAATTCAAACTAGGTAAATGAATTATAAATTCCAGAATCGATGACGAGGAACGATAATTTTTCTGGCGCCAATATGTTCATTTCTTTCTTTTTTAGGGTTCCGTACCCAAAGGGTGAAACGGGACCCTATTACTAAGACTCCGCCGTCCGTCTGTCACCAGGCTGTATCTCATGAACCGTAATAGTTAGATAGCTGAAATTTTCACAGATGATATATTTCTGTTGCCGCTATAACAACAAATACTAAAAACAGAATAAAATAAATATTTAAGTGGGGCTCTCATACAACAGACATGATTTTTTTTGCCGTTTTTATAGATAATGGTACAGAACCCTTCGTGCGCGAGTCCGACTCTCACTTGGCCGGTTTTTACTTTAAGCAACAGCTCTATTTGTAAGCCAAATCGAAATTTAAATAAAACCTTTGTTAAGTTACCTCCTTGGTTACTTTGATGTGGCGAAGTACAAAATTCGTTCCATTTTTTAATTATACGACAGATATGACTTTTCATAGTAACATTGCCGGCCGCCTAATCGCATGTATTTGACCAGTACAGCATCTTCAATTTATCTCGAAGAAAATTGTTAAAATAATGCTCGAATTTACAAGCATGTTTGAGAAAGAGTTACAGTTTGTTGAATTATTTTGTTAGTCATATTTTTCTTCTGCCAGAGGTTACTCGTTTAAACTACACTTATTGATCCTGTGATTTCTCTCTACAGTAAAATAAGCAAACTCCGTAGTCATCTTATAAGAAATTACTCCTTTGGGAAGAGTACATAAATTATCTTTGAATTGTATAACTTCAATCTCCTAGTATTGTATAATTGCATAGCACATGTGTGATCACTGTGACCTGTACTGTACCTTCTATAAAGCTAACATTTACTGGGTACGTCTTCCATTGACTTAAATGTGCCCTGGCGGCTGAGAGTATGTCATGCTCACTCAATTGTCTCGCTGGTGGTGGCGTGTGTGTTGGATCGTTAAGTTCCCTTCAAAATGGTTGATCTAAATGGTGCTGATCCATGCGTCATGTTCGTGAACGGCTTATTTTAATTTTTGAATTGTTTTTATGTTTATATTATGGACGCTTTTTACGTGCACGTCTTTCTACATTGTTCTCACATGGATAATTTCAACATGAATGATGTAACCAATATTTTGTAACAATATTATGATTTAAAAGAGTGTCCGTGGAGTTTCTTGCCCGTTCTTCTCCATAGGAACCTACGCTTTGGAATGGGCAACTAGCTTCATATTTCTGACTGACTAACCCCGTGACAATTCAAAAGTGCCTGTAAATGGTTTAATTTAAATAAATGCTTTGAGTTTGAGTTTGAAGAATTTTGTATCCAGCCTAAAATGCGTGTAACTATTTCGCTACTTGAAAGACGGTTATCACAATGGTGCTAAAAACTAAGAATAGCCCTCCAAAAGCTGATACTGTTAAGGTTTAAATTCCTGTTACAGTAACATGTAACCTAAAAAAGCCAATATCCTAAGATTCAACCTCATATTTTAAACAATTTTGGCAAAGAGAACTTTCATCTAAAGCATCTACTACGGCGTAGCGCATGTGCTACGCGCTACGGCGTAGTCTACGTAGCTACTCACAGCTTACAAATATTAATTTATAATGAGGTTACACATTGAACTTAACTTGGGAACTACAGTGTGTTGCTTTTTGATACATCAAATAAAATACATAAAATAGTAGGTACTATTTAGGTCGACCGAGTTCTGCTTGGGTGAAAATAGCCATGTATAGTAGGTACATACTAATTCCATGCCGTCATGTATTTTTTTTTATTGTTGCCCCACCCTTGGAATGTCTCCTGTATTGTGGGTGCCTTTACAAACATTTAAACTCACATACGCAAACAGCCAGACCCGGAACAACTACTTGTAGGTCATACAAATATTAGTTCCATGCGGGAACCGAACCCGCGACACGCAGCGCAGCAGTCAATCGCTTCACCACTGCGCCAACCGTGTCGACATTTATTTATTTATTTTATTATTTATGTACACACAGAAAAATAGATACAGATAAGACATAATCATAATTATGAGTACAAAGGTACCATAGGTATTTATAGTAGTTACTTACTAATTCCATGCTGCCATGTCATTATTCTAAGGTAGCCATCTTGTTCTAAACTTTGGGTGACCGAGCTCTGCACGGAAAATACGAAAATACGGAGTGAAAAAAAAACCCAGATATGGGACATAGGTAGATCGATTTTTCGCCCCCGTAAACTCCTATATTGCAACTTTCATCGAAATCGTTAGATCCGTTTTCGAGAACGTGATTACAAATTTAATAGTAAAGGATAATGAAAATATGTCTGCCTTAAGATTTGTGATGGCCCAGTGGACAAGGCCTCGCATTTTATGCACGAGGTTGTGTGTCAAATCCAGGCAAGTACTAATGTGACTTTTTCAATTCATATGTACTTTTTGAGTTTAGCTTGGACATTACTGACATCGGTAAAGGAAAAACATCGTGAGGAAACCTGGAGTTATAGTCAATATAAGTCTGAAATCGCCAACCCGTCTTGAGTAAGCGTGGTGACCAATACTCGTGCTTACACTGTATAAAAAGAGGCCTTTGTCCTGCCTGAAGTGGGACAAAAACAGGCTGGTATTATTATTAAGACATTGCTCGTATACGACTGTGGACATAATTAATTGCCTAAAACGGTTTACCTTTTAAACCCACTACCACACCACGCCACACCACCACACCACTATCGTATTGGTATGTTTAAAGAATAATCAAAATCTTACCTAACTTTATAGATAATAAAATAGTCAGTCGTGTCTACCAGCAATTTATTTTTTTGTAATTCAATCATTTCTATGATCATCATAATTTATAATTATATATAATCATTTTTTCATTAATCCGTTGTTGCTAAATGTACCTAATTTTTTGCAAACAGGAGTCAAGGGTTTAAGCCGAAAATCACCGCTTAGCAGCCCGCTAGGGGACCTAAGCATAATGCTAACGGTTAAACCTTTTGCTTCCAATATTAAAGTTTTGTGTATGTACTTCTACTACTACCGGTAATACTAGAGATAATAAACGTTATTCTATTCCATTCTATTCTACTTTTGGCTTGGCTGAAGCGTGGTAACTAAATACAAGTAAAAAAAAAAAGTCACGTACCAACATAATTATTTTGACTAAGTCAATTCATCTTACCTATCTATTCTTTCGGCTTGGCTGAAAACAAGTAATCAACAAAATAACGGAATAGCAAAAACATCATCACTTCTTCAAGAACAACCCGTTGACTAAGTCAATTAAGCTGGAAATAAAACACCATGTTTGCCCAAAATTCGGTCGCACCATGAAATTGGTGACGTGACGCTAAGCGAACGTGCGTGTCTCTTTAACATGAATGAATGAACTCAAGGCATCTTAAAGTCCCGTGCGGTCCCTTAACGAGCCACGTCACTTACCGCCGTCTCTTAGCGCCAACAGCTGATTGTGTCACGCCATGGGGGGGAGGGAAGGAAGGGTATAAATAGCCTTCTTTATTATCTGTAGTAAATAGGTTATGAGTTACCTGAATCTAGTAGTAAAGGCAATTTTATTCAAAGTCAAAGTCATTTTTTTTTTTCATATAAGGCATTTTTGAACGTCAAAATTTACAACAAAACAAAAAGCTCCACCATTACCCTTTTAAAATGTTTTACAATATTTTGTATAGGTACATTAATTATATAATTAGTGTGACGACGATTCACCTAGAATAAAATTACTATAGGTACCACAGTAGGTAAAAACAATTAAAAAATGAAACAACGACGGATAAATTAATCTTGTGATAGATACTTATATGGTGCTCACATATTTACAAACATTGTAAATGTAGACGATTTTCCTAAAATTTTACAATTAATAAGTCACTGTGTGAGGAAATACTCGCAGAATGTAAAATTAATGTCATAAAAATTATAAATTATACAATTGAATTAGCAACCAGTTTGATTTTGTTTAGATATTGGTAGTGGAAATGATGTGAAGAAGAATTTTAATGGTTTCAATTGAAAACACGTTGAGAAAAGGTGGTGATCAATAAAACCTGTTTGTATAAAAGGCCGAAATGGGAAAATGATATAAATATTTTTTTCAACACATTTGCTCAAAAAATGCATATACGAAGCTTATTACATTGTTCGAAACTTAAAAATTACGCACCAACGGTATGTGCTGTAATATAGGTACTTTACATAAGTATCTATTTTACCGCATACTCCGTTGTATAGCGCCGTGCGTATCCTTTACGGTTTTTAAGAATTCCACCAAGGAGTTTCACATTACGAGAATAAATAAGCCGAATGATCGAACCTCCTTGGAAGCGCTTTTGCTCAATACGTTTGTCTCACTTTAATACTAAAGAGAAAATGAGACGAAACATGTAGTTCAAATTTTCACCACGCGTGGCGCGATTTGCAAATTCGCGCCCTATTCATATTAGAAACGTCAAAGATTGTTGAAACTTGCCGACCGATGTTTATAAACAAAATAATATGAGTTCAAGCGAGGACTCCGATAATAATATGAAATCTACTCCACCTGATATCTTGAATGAGGCGCAAATGGTCTCTTACCCCAAAATCGCGAGAGTGCTATTTAATGATTAACAATAATTTTATAACATGGAAGACTCGAAGAAATACTCAATCTTTCTCTAAAATCTTTTTGATGGCTTATTTCAATAAATTACGTGTGAAGTATATGCCGTTCTCAATGTGGTCAATATATTCAATGTTAAAAAGCACTTTAAAAACCAATAATGACGTAGATTTAACAAAATACTATTCAATTACATGTATTTTTAAAACAACAGTCAGATGCAAAGAAATCAAAAATTCCTTAATGACGTGCCAGATGAAAAATATTTAGTAACAGACAAATTTTATTTACTTTAAATCTTTTTGTAGGCACTGACATACTTATTTGCTGTAATAGTTTATTAGGCAATGCTTAATTTAGTAGGTAGGTACCTATATTTGTTAATTTTATCATATACCTGTATAGAACTACATAAAGCATACTTAAATTACCTACTTGTATTTCATTACAGGCTATATTCATTTTTGGCATAATATCCGGGGCGAGCAGACGACAATAATTAGCCCACATAAATGTGAGCGATATCGAAAACCATGGGGACTTATTGCTTGACTTATAACTGACACAAAATTTGGTTTTTGTGTCAGTCCCTCCCTGTCTATCCCTCGTACGTTCACAGTAGTTGAAATATGGGGTACTCAGATCTCATTTCAGATCTGAGTACCCCATATTTCACAGTTCAACCATTCAAGTATCCCTATGACTATTCGACATTCAGAATCCTCTATTCAAAACGAATGTTAATTTTATTGTAGTCAAAAACATCTATTCAAATTGGCTGTTGCATTCAGATCGAAATGAGACATCTATTCAAGATTGTTTTTAGAATAATTACTCCATTCGGAATGAAACTCCTACGATTGGGATTTTATTCTATGATGGTGTATATTACCGAGTTACCTAGTAGGTATTTATAAGTTACATGTATTTCCTTCCCTTGCAGAGAGATAAAATTTTCATTTAGGTATGAATGATGCAGTAATATGAATTTATTATGGGTTTAATGTGGTCTCTGAGCAACATACCAAACCTACCTACATCGTTTAAAGAATCGTATTCATAATCAGTTGCTAAGCACGAGTGATTGTTTACATAACAAACACATTCCCATTCCCGTAATGGAAGCAGATCATATTCTTTGCTACCCATTGTGTGCCTCATAGGTATAAAGTTATAATTATTAATTCACATCAGAAAATCAGCATGTAGTATTACGATTAAACTATTAAACTACATTCCTAGACAAATAAATAGGTTTACATAATGAGTACAGACATGAACCTTAAGAAGTGTAGGTATGTGTATAAAAATGTAAGTGTAACCTATCATAAAGAAGTTTTAAGTAATTTTAATTATTTAAGTTAATATAAATTGACTCTTGGTGTGTAATTCTTATTACACATGCATAGTACTTATAAGATATTTTTTTATTTTTATTTGCTTAATATTACTATTTGGCAGGTGTGTAGATAGGCTCGTGACTTTGTACATTTTATTAACAGGAGTGATAGAAATAAAACAACTGAAATATAATTGATAGTTTATTCACATTTTTTTCTGCAATTTGTTTAAAATATCCTTAACACATTTATAAACATCATCATTAAATACATTGCCCACAACATGTTGGACACATATATTGGCAGTACAATCACATGGCGAATTAGTGAAATCTTCCGCGTCAAAAACTTGTATTCGTATTATTTTACTACGATGACCCGTTGATGGTTTCTGTATATATGAGTATACAACATCACTTCTTCGTCTTTTATTATTGTTACTGTTGTTACTATTACTGCAAGGCGGTGTGTCCTCAAATTGAAATGGTTGAAATGGTCTTTCTCTCTCCAAATAGTTGACCACTTTTTGACGTAGGGCTTGTTCAGCAGGAATTGGTGAGTATGAAGAATTAGTGGGGAAAATATCGCTGGAAATCTGAAACAAAGAAACAAATATTAATTAAATAATACTTGAACTATCCTAGAATCGATAGATATAAAAAAAGATAAAGATCGCTTTGAAAATATTTTAAAAATCATTTATAATACACATTTTAATGTTTTTATTAATAAGTAATTTAAAATACTTTTTGATATTTTACTTACCGACATCGTAGAGCAGATAAGACAATTCGAATGATTTTTTTTGGTATCTTGGATTGGTTTATATAGGTACTCATCCATTTTTTTTTTTTTTTTTTGTTACTAAGGTTCAATTTAATTTCGTTTTTATTTATGTAAAGTAATCCGAAACTGACGGCTCCTCTTGTCTCCATATATGACTAGGAATTATTGACACGTGCACAAAGACGCATTTTAATCTGTAGACGGGCGTTATAACCGCTGCGTTTTAAACGCTAGATTCTGACTCGTCATATCTCCACTCCTCCACGTTTTGTAAGTATGAAATTCCCTATTGTTGATTTAAGTAAGTACCTACATAAGATTCAAAATCGCTTATCATTCGTCTTATATAAAACGCTGTAAACATAAAACCTTAACCGCTACGATTTGTACGCTCGTGTAGGCAATTGTAAATTTTTACAAGTATGCAGTTTTACAAATTTGGATTGAATGACGTGATTTTAGGCCTATAAAAACGCCTCGCAAATTAGTCTCCGGTACAATTCCTCTCTGGAACGAATCCTCTCTACAAGGAATCATCACTCCGAGCTCCTAATCAAGCTACCTGTCTAAGCATCAATCAAGAATGTAAGTACCTATTCATAATCATATCTAAGTATTGAATGGTCAGAGTAATGTAGAAGAGTGATATGTTCAAGTATTAAAATGTTGACCGCCAATAGTTAGCACGCTTAGTTCAGAGACTGAGTGATGCTTTTCTGTGCTGCAGGTTCGATTCCTGCACAGATCAAATGCTATGTATTTTATTCATCTATTAAAAATACTTTTGTGGCTGACTGATCTATTCTTTGTAAGCATTTTGTGTCCTGGATTCGATTCTTACACAAAATCAAACGATATTTGTATCTTTTAATTATTTATCTTAGTCACGATCAGTTCCTTTCAAATGTAGGAATTATGAAGGAAATGGATTGATTGCAAGACACTAATTTTATGTATTTTTGTTCACAGGTCTAAACTACTTAGCAACGACCTTTATCTCTCCAGCGATGACTCTGAACAAGAGGCGAAGCCGAAGAGGAAGACAGAGGAAAGAAAAACGAAGCGGGAACGGTCCAGCAAGTTGAGTGAAGAGTCAACAAGCGCAAAGAAATCAAAACCGATCGTTTCACCAGTAACACCGCCAGCTCGAGTTACAGCTGGTGAATTATTCGGTGAAGACAGTGATAATGAAGAAAGTGTCATCCCACCACAGAGATCCCATAAAACTGGTAATATACCACCACTATACTCATATTTTACTAGAAGAATGGCCAAAGGATATTCTCGACAGATAAGCGAGACTAAAGAAGGCAAATATTATGTAGAAGTGAAAATTTACAATACGGAAGAAATTAAAAAAATACTGCCTATAAATAGATGGCGCTCGGCCATAACTACCATTAAGACACAATTTGATGAAAATAAAGAATCTTGGCCCCACTTAAAGGAGTTTGTTAAAGCAACTCAAAATGATTTTAAAAACTGTCCTATCACCCACATGGGTGCCTATGATTAACTAGGTGTCAGTCAATATTTTTTTACATATACGAGTATTATACCTACTTACTTTAAATTGTATCTTCTTTAAATTGTTTTTACCTACATACATGTCTTATTAATAATTGTACTATATTTTATAAGTATGATGTTGAAGTATAAATAATTATTATATATTAAGTAATCTCGTCATTGGTTTTCTTTTTTACAGTTACACACCTCAACAGCAAATCGAGATCTAGAAAGTCAATAACCTGTCATAAATGTAAAATTGAAATACCAGAAAATCAGTATTCCTATCATATGAGAACGAATATACACAAAGCAAATTGTTTATTGAATACCAAGTTCACAGATATTCATATTATTGCAACAGCATTCAAAAACAGATTAATGACATACAGATTGAATGTCACTCAGGAAGACGAGTACCTCGGTTTAGAGGCGTTCCTGGGTGATCATCTAACAAATATAACAGAATTGATAAATATGTCACTTAATGAACATATTAATTGCATAAAATTGAGTTTTGAATTGTTTGCCTATTTTATGTTATCAAAATCAGACGAACAACAATTAAAGTCGTTTAATACCAAATATGAAATGATATATACGAACACTGATTTGAATGAATTATTAACCAAAGTAATAAATAAACTAAATAATAAATTAACCGAGTTCCAGCACTGTCAATCTGGTTGGACATTTGTTTCTATGAGTCATCTCGAAATTAATATAAACAAGTATTCCCCTATGAGAGGTGGGTCTTATATAGAACTACCATCAGCTATTAAGCACTCAAAAAGTTGTATAAATATTAAAAATAAAGATAATTGTTGTTTACTATGGAGTATAGTTGCTGGATTATACCCAGCTAAAAATAATGTATGCAGAACAAGTTCATACCCCCATTATAGCTCTGTTTTAAATATTGAGGGAATGTCATTTCCTCCTACTATAAATGATATTAAAATGTTAGAAAAAAATAATTCCAACATCAGTTTAAATATATATGGTATACAAAATAATATTGTGACTGGACCTCTTTATATAACACAAAGTAGAAGAAAAAAGCATTTTAATTTACTTTATATCGAAAAAAATACTAACGGACACTACTGTCTAATTAAAGATTTAATAAGTCTAGTGCGACGTCAGGTGACTCGTTCTAAAGGAAAACTTTATTTATGTGATGCATGTCTACAAATATTTAGTAACGAAAATAGACACAAGACTCATAACTGCTCTAAGATTTTGACTATATTACCTGAACATAATTCTGTGCTAAAGTTCAAACATTACGAGAGGCAGCAAAAAATTAATTTTATAATTTATGCTGATTTTGAATGTATGTTAATAGACTATAATGAAAGTAACTCTTTGAATACTCAGAAACTTAAAACCCATCACCCTTCATGTTTCGCTTATTATATTTGTTGCGCACATAATGATCAATTAAACAAGTATGTTACGTATCGAGGTACAGATTGCGTGGAAATATTTGTTAAATATTTAATAAAAGATGTTAAATATATACATAATATTTTAAGTAGTAAAAAGCCAATGACCCCATTATCAGCAGAACAAGAGATGCAATATCGTAATTCCGTTACATGTTACATATGCAAACAATTATTATTGAATGATAAAGTCCGAGATCATGATCATATTACATCTGAGTATCGTGGGGCAGCGCACTCCCATTGTAATTTGATGTATAGAGTTTGTTCATTCATTCCTGTTGTCTTTCATAATTTGTCCGGATATGACTCACATTTATTCATTGAAGAGTTAGCAAAATATGAAGGTTCTATTAATATAATACCGAAAACTAAAGAAAAATACCTCTCAATAATAAAAGTCTTAAATACGGAAAAAAACAATCACCCTATACAAATAAAGTTTATTGATTCCTTTCAGTTTCTTAGTTCTAGTCTAGATGCACTAAGTAAAAGTTTGTCAGAAAACGATTTTTTAAACTTATCAAGAGAGTTTACTGATAAAAGACAATTTGATTTAATGCGAAAAAAAGGTGTTTATCCATATGACTATATTGATTCTTGGTCTAAATTTTATGAGACGAAACTTCCCTTAAAGTATAATTTTTATAACAGTCTGTGCGAAAAACATATAACTAATGAAGAATATTTACACGCTGAAACAGTTTGGAATATATTCAAAATAAAATCTCTTGGTGAATATACAGATTTATACATAAAATGTGATGTGCTTTTACTATGTGATATATTTGAAAAATTTCGAAAAACAAGTTTACATTACTACAAGTTGGATCCGGCTTATTATGTAACGTCACCGAGCTTAAGTTGGGATGCAATGCTTTTATATACCGATACTGAACTTGAGTTGATAAGTGATTTACAAATGTACGAGTTATTAGAAAAAGGAATTCGTGGTGGGCTAGCACAGTGCTCTCTGCGTCATGCTGTAGCAAACAATAAATATTTACCGCATTTTAATGAACTCGAACCAAGTAGTTATTTAATATACCTTGATTGTAATAATCTATATGGCTATGCTATGATGAAGAAACTTCCTATTAAAGAATTTAAGTTCTTGAGTCTGAAAGAAATTAGCAAGTTTGATGTAAATGATGTGTCAGATGATAATGATTATGGTTACATTTTGGAAGTAGACTTAAATTATCCAAATTATTTACATTACAAGCATAAAGATTTACCCTTTGCAGTGGAAAAAATTGTACCTCCTTATGGAAAATCATTAAAATTGGTTGCAAATCTCTATGATAAACAAAATTACGTAATTCATTATGTTCACTTGAAAGAATGCTTGAAAAAAGGTCTGATTTTAAAAAAGATTCATCGTATACTTAGCTTCAGACAAGATTGCTTTCTCAAAAAATACATTGATCTGAATACTAGTCTTCGTCAAAATTCCAAAACTGCTTTCGAGAAGGACTTTTTTAAATTATTGAATAATGCCATATTCGGAAAAACTATCGAAAATAAACGTAAGCAAGCCGATGTAAAATTAGTAACAAAATGGACAGATACCAGAAATAAAACAAATAAGCATCTTGGCGGTGAAAAATTGATATGTAAACCAAATTTAAAAAGTATATCAATTTTTTCAGAAAATTTCGTAGCTGTGGAATTGTACCGGGAAAAGGTGGTTTTAGATAGACCTATTTATATTGGATTTACCGTTTTGGAATATTCAAAGCAACATTTATACCAATTTCATTATGACGTTATTAAAAATAAATACAAAAACAATGCTGAGTTGTGCTATACAGATACTGATAGCCTATTATATTTAATTTATACAGATGATTTTTATCATGATATGCATGATGATCTTACCAAGTTTGATACCAGTAATTTTGGAATTAATAATCCATTTCACATACCGCAACTTAATGCAAAAATTCCTGGATTATGGAAACATGAGGTTGGTGACGATTTAATTACAGAATTTACCGGTTTAAGAGCTAAATTATATTTTATAAACACTGTGAAGACCGAAATTAAAAAAGCCAAAGGTGTTTCTAAGTATGTAACCTGTAACCTAAAATTGAATGATTACAACAATGTACTGCTGACAAATAAAGCGCATAGATGTAAGATGAATATGATAAAATCAATTAAACATGTTTTATACACTCAGCAAGTAGATAAACAAGTTTTAGAAAGAAACGATGACAAAGTTCAAGTATTACAGGATCAAATTCATACATTACCCTGGGGGCATTGTGATTCTATATTTGTAGATTATTCCAGTGATGTGTAATCTATAAATGTGTATTGTTTTTATTACTAGTTTTTAACTTTAAACTATTATTTCATAGCATTAAGTATTTTAATCAAAATTTGTTAATAAAGGTACTTTTATATAATTACATCAAACTTTGTTTTATTTATTAATTGATCGTTATTTATATTTAATTATAAATGCATGTCATTCACTTTTATCTTTCATTTTCACAATGAAGTTCATCAAGCAACCACAGACTTTAGAAGTTCATAATATAAAATTAGAAAATCAATCACGTAAAGTGAAACATAGTGCACTCTTACCAGATACTATTAGATGTATAATATGTGGTCCATCTAACTGTGGAAAAACTAACATAATGCTTAATTTAATATTACATGAAAATGGTCTCAAGTTTAAGCATATTTACTTATACTCGAAAACGGCTTTCCAGCCAAAATATTGTTTTTTAAAACAAGTTATGAGCTACATACCAGGTGCTAACTTCTTTGTCTTCAATGATAATAAAGAAGTCATACACCCAAATGATGCTTTAACTAATGCAGTAATGATTTTTGATGATGTAGCATGCGAAAATCAAATCAATATTCGTAATTACTTTGCAATGGGGAGACATAAACAGATAGATTGTTTTTACTTATCACAAACCTATTCCAAAATAAATAAACAACTTATACGAGATAATGTAAATCTTTTAATAATCTTCAAACAAGACGAGATAAACTTAAAACATATATACAATGAGCACGTAAA
Organism: Xanthia icteritia; assembly: GCA_949128155.2. NCBI lineage: Eukaryota > Metazoa > Arthropoda > Insecta > Lepidoptera > Noctuidae > Xanthia > Xanthia icteritia. The sequence continues at coordinate 2,528,814 of OX421942.2, read as the reverse complement.
TACAGATATCGAATGGTTTCAATTTAAAAAACTTTGCTCTGCCATTTGGAAAGACAGATTTGACTTTTTGTTAATTAATAAAGATTGTCCTCTAAATGAAGGTAGATACAGACAAGGGTTTGACATATTTATATACTTTTAGAAAGTGCATATAAATACCAACTCATTGTAGAAAATATATCAATCGAAATCTGATATCTGTAAATAACGGATGGGCCATTATTAACAAAAAAATAAAAAATAAAACATTATGCAGGTTAATATTAAAGAACAATTGATAAAGTCAGTCGATAGTATAAAAAATAAAATTAAAACAATGCAAAATGAAGAAGATACCACTCATTTAAAATTTAAAAAGGTCTTCAAACCAATAACAGATCCACTAGAAACAATAATTAAAAGGAATGATATAATTAAACCAATATTTGACATTTCAAGAGATGGATTTAACTCATCAACAGATTATGTTCCAGAGTATGAAAGTTTTAAAGAATGTCTAAATACAGATTCAAATGAAGATTCTGAGTGTTATAAAAACGTTCTTTCAAGAAATCCTTTTAAAGGTTCTAATGATACACTGATTTCACTAAATAAAGAAGATATGTTGGAAATCTATGATAATATGAACGTTCCATTTGGGATACGTAGTGAAAATAAAAAACTGATGATGGGGAATAGCAAGGTTACGTTATCTCTTTCAAATAAGACCTGTAATTCACCCAAAACACATATAGTTACTATTGATAAAAGGCCATATGAATTGACACCAGGTCTAAAAGAACTTTTGGTACGCAGTAAACCTAATCTTAGTTTGGTCACTGAACTAGATAAAATTGTCTATAAAGATATGCTTCATAATACACATGCACACAAACGAGACTTTCATCCTAATGGTCAAATAAAAGGTGATAAAAGTTTAAAATATCGTCAAATTATTAAACCTTTGTTTTTGCAAAATAGTAATGTTCAAGATGAAGGGCAGATAATGGAAACAAAAAGCGGCGGTTTTTTACCTAAATTAAAAAAATATAAAAGTAATACCGATTACGTTTACTGGGATGACCCTAATGAACTAATTGAAAGGTTAAAACTTCTAATTGCTTCAAAAAATGCTGGTAATACTAATCATGACAATGAGATTCTATCTATTTTAGAAGAGTTAAAAGAAGCTGATATTATAAAAGACTAAACAGCTTTGGAATGTTCTCAGTTATCAAAGTTGTATGCAACATGAATGAACATAAAAATATTAAATATGTTCGTACAAATCAAACTGAAACTATCATAAGTGTGGAATGTGATGAGATTAAAAATACTACTGAAGAGCAAATCGAAAAACTTAAAGTTAATATTTGCACGCAAATAGACCAACTGAATAAACTGATTTCAATTTTAAACGATAAAGTAAGAAATCTTGAAAAAAATATTGTGTTAAAAGAAATTTCAGGAAAATTAAATAAGCATTATGAGCAAATTAGATGTCATAAATGAAATTCATAAATGTGCTAGAGTTAACTTTCCAAGAAGACAGGTCATACTTAAAGATATCGACGATCTCTGGCAAGGAGATTTAATGGATATGCAAGCAATTTCAAAAGTGAATGGTGGTAACAAATATATACTAGCAATCATAGACACTTTTTCAAAATATGCTTGGACAGTTGCTTTGAAAAAAAAAAATAAGCAAGAGGTGTCAAAAGCATTTGAAAGTCTATTGATTAAAGGACGTGTTCCAAGAAATTTGCAAACTGATCTGGGAAAAGAGTTTTATAATAATAAATTCAAAAAAATTGTTACAAAGTACAATATTAATCATTATTCAACGTATTCTACTAAAAAAGCCTCGATTGTTGAAAGATTAATAAGGACATTAAAAAATAAATTATACAAAGAATTTAGTCTTAACGGGAATTACAAGTGGATGAATGGAACGCTCAACAAAGTTGTATGTGAATACAATAACACTACTCATAGAACTGTGGGACAACCTCCAGCTTCTATAAATCATGACAATAAAACAGACATCCTGCAAAGATATATTCGTATGACTGAATGTAAGAAAAACACTAAGTGTAGGAAATTTAGTGTTGGTGACTTTGTAAGGATAAGTAAATACAAAGGATGTTTTGATAAAGGCTATTATCCTAATTGGTCAACAGAAATATTTAAGATAAAAACTATACAAGAAACTAATCCGCTAACTTACTTGATAGAAGATGCAAGATGTCGACCAATACTAGGAGCGTTTTATGCTCAAGAACTTCAAAAAACCAAACATCCTGATTTGTACTTAGTTGAAAAAGTATTGAATAGAAAAGGGAATCAAGTATATGTGAAGTGGCTCGGACTTCCTACTAGCGAGAACAGCTGGATAGATAAAACAAATGTATTTTAAGTGGGCCAATCAAAAATATGTTCCAATGTGTATTTAAGCAAATACACATATTTTTCCATTCATTGCGAATTTGTTCTTAAAACAAAAAAGACTTGTTTTTGTACTTATTAAATACGTTTCTATTACGAGAAAAATAAAGAAATAGCAATGAAAACAACACGAGTTATTATAGACAATAAAAAAATAGTTTCGTCAACATTGAACAAAAACATCAATAAAGTAAAAACAGGAGCTGGTTTTAAGAAAACTCTTAAAAAAATTGTTACCCATACTAAAAAGCACATTACAAAATTAAAACCATCATGTAAGAAAGCATTGATGGAATTAGCATACGCAGCAGCTAAAGAATTTGCATCAGATACACCAATAAAATTACCTCGGATTATACCAGTACCAAAAACTGGAGGATTTCTTCCTTTAGTACCAATATTTGCTGGACTATCTGCTGCTGGCAGTTTAGCAGGAGGTGCTGCCGGTATTTCAAAAGCAATTAACGCATATAAGACAGCTAAAAAGCAATTGCGTGAAGCAGAACGACACAACAAGGAAATGGAGGCGTTGTTCATTGGAAGAGGATTACATCTCAACCATTACAAAGATGGTTTAGGCATTTACATATCAGAGAAAAAAAACTGAAATCTCGGCTACCCAAAAGAGCTTTAACTAATATTGATATAATGAAACACTCGAATAATATTCCATTCTTTCGAGGTGTGTTTATGAGAGATAAATTACCAGATGAAGTATTGCCGATAGAATGTGGAGTGATCAATCTTGACTCTTCTGAAAACTCTGGTACTCATTGGGTAGCCTATGGCAAGATATATAAATACGTAGAATATTTTGACAGTTATGGTAACTTAAAACCTCCAAAAGAATTTATGAAATATGTTGGAAATAATATTCAGTATAATTATGAAAACGTTCAGCGTGATCACTTGTATAATTGTGGACACTTATGTTTAAAATTTCTTATGTCATTTTGGAAAGACAATAAAGTACCATACATAGCAAATTGATGTTTTTTTTTTTTTTTTTTTTTATTAATCCAAATGGATGTCCTTGTAACGTAATTAGAACGAGTTATAAAAGTTTATATCTTGATACTCTACACGCATTCTTAGATTGTCTGTGATGATAATCACTACTCACATTGTAAATAATAATTGAGCTAAAATTTAATAATAGTAATACTACCTATTTTGTTCATGAATAGAAACAACATGATAGTTTTTAATAAAACACCTATCGTGAAAAAAACTTGTAATATTTCACATCCTGTTTCCAAAGAAGCCAGACGTGTCAACGCGATAAACATTAAAAGACAAATTAAAATTACTAAAGAGAATAAAAGATTTCTCAAACATATTGGATTAAAATTAAAATACTAACAACATGCTTCAAATAACAGATTTAGTGCAACATGACAACTCTATTGAAAGTTATGAGATCCATAGCTATAATCCGTATAACACTAGTTTTAAAGAAAATGATGAAATCAGAATACCCATTCATCATCAAGATTTGTATGTATTACCCTGCAACAGTTCCATTTTTATAGAAGGGTATGCAAGTGTATCTACTAAAGATCCAGCAGGGAAAACAATAAAAAAAGATGTTGATTTTATAAACAATCCAATTTCATATTTGTTTCAAGATATTAGGTATGAAATAAATGGTGTTGAAATTGATCGCATTAAAAATGTTGGTATTACGACAACCTTAAAATCGTATGTCTCTATGAATGAAGGTGAAAGTAAAGCTGCAGCAGTCTGGGGATGGAACTTAGGTGGTACGAAATTTAGAAACGGATATTTTAGTGTTATCGTGCCATTGAACAGAATACTCGGATTTGCAGAAGATTATAATAAAATAATAATCAATTGTAAACATGAACTTATATTACAACGAAGCAGCTCGGCATTGAACTGTGTGCTTATTGACAAAAATGATAACGTAGAAATAGATATACAAAAAATACAATGGCGTGTGCCGCATATTAAAGTTTCTGATCGTAACAAATTGTTATTGCTTAAAAGCCTGGAGAGAGATCGTTCTATACAGATAGCATTTAGAAATTGGGATTTGTATGAATATCCATTACTACCAAAAACAACGAAACATTCCTGGTCAGTAAAGACAACTTCCCAGCTAGAAAAACCGAGGTTTGTTATATTTGGTTTGCAAACAGCTCGAAAAAATAATAAAACTAGAAGTTCTTCGATATTTGATCACTGCAATGTAAGCAATATTAAATTATATTTGAATTCTCAATACTATCCGTATGACTCACTTAATCTGAAATTTGATGAAGGTAAATTTAGTATATTATATGAAATGTATGCTAATTTTCGTCAGTCGTATTACAACTTAGGCATTGATCCATTGCTTAGCTTAAACCAGTTTAAAGAAATTGCTCCGCTTTTTGTGATTGACTGTTCAAGACAAAACGATTCACTTAAAACTGGACCAGTTGACGTGCGATTAGAAATTGAATGCTCTGAAGATATTCAAGATAATACATCTGCTTATTGTTTAATAATAAACGATCGACTGTTTGAATACAAGCCGCTGAGTAATATCGTGAGAAAACTATCATGAATGTCATCGTAGATGTTCAAGGGTTTAAGAGTCAAGAAAACGAGTTTATTCCAAAAGAAATAGCAATAATGTATAAAGGACATATACAAGTACTGTTGATAAAACCACCACGACCATTTTATGAATTGACGAGGAAAGAAAGGTTACAAGTGGCTTGGATTGAAAAAAACAGAGGAATAAACTGGAACGAAGGCTTTGTACCATATTTTAATTATAAAGCAAACTTTGCCAACTTTTTTAAAAATAAATTTTTATTTACTAAAGGAAATGAAAAAGTGTTATGGTTAAAAGATATATTCCAAATGAATAATGTATACAATTTAGAAAGTAAAAACTGTCCAAGTTTGGTAACATTATATAACAATTATTCAGACTCATCTGACATTATAAGTTGTATGCATCATACCAATATATGTGCCTTAAAAAATGTGTTTTGCCTGAATAAATGGTGTAAAGAAAATAAAGTGTTTTGTCAGTAAGATAAGATAAGAACGATCCTAGTTTACGTATTAATGATTATAGAATGTTAAACCTATTTATAAATCGAAGTATGAATCTCTAATCTATAAACTTACCTGTGTGTACAAAATAATATTTTTATAATTATGTAGAAATAAATATTTAAACTTGACCTACTTATCAGTTTTATTTTTTAAACACTAGTAATATTAGTATAACAGTCAACCGCCATCGAAAGTTCACACTGAACAGCTTGTTATAAATGAGCAGTTCATATTAAACTGCTACCTAATTGCGTAACTTATTTTTGAAACCAATTCAGTAAAATTTGTTTCATGTACAACATTCATTGCCTTATTTACGTTGTTGAGCAGATTTTTTTTCGAACTTATGAAGCATTGGATTAGAAATTTGTTTAAAATCGAAACCAATTGTGATTGAACGTGCATTACGCAATTAGGGTGCTGCTCTGTTCATTTACACACACGAACAGATGCTGCTAAATAGACGATCTTGAATAGATGTCTCATTTCGATCTGAATGCAACAGTCAATTTGAATAGATGATTCTGAATACAATTAGGATTCGTTTTGAATAGAGGATTCTGAATGTCGAATTGTCATAAGAATACTCGAATGGTTTAAATACCTGACTCGCGGTAATATACACCAGCATAGAATAAAATCCCAATCGTAGGAGTTTCATTCCGAATGGAGTAATTATTCTAAAAACAATCTTGAATAGATGTCTCATTTCGATCTGAATGCAACAGCCAATTTGAATAGATGTTTTTGACTACAATAAAATTAACATTCGTTTTGAATAGAGGATTCTGAATGTCGAATAGTCATAGGGATACTTGAATGGTTGAACTGTGAAATATGGGGTACTCAGATCTGAAATGAGATCTGAGTACCCCATATTTCAACTACTGTTCACCATACATGGTGAGTTTTACGCAATTGTCAAGAAGTATCAAGCTCTAAGAATCACAAACGCAAAGAGTAACAGATTCTTTCAGAAGTACCAAAACGGTAAATGCATACGACAAGTCGTTAGCGTTAACAAAATAACTAAATCGGTAGTGTATGAAAAGAAATAGCCACGTTCTTGAAATTGGAAAATCTGGTTTGTTATACCGGTCACAGCTGTAGAAGAACCTGTGCATCATTACTAGCGAATTCCGGAGCCGATATCATTACACTGAAACGCCACGGAGGATGGCGCTCTAATAATGTTACAGAGGGTTACATTGAAAACTAGGTGCACAATAAAATTGAAATAGGCGACAAGATATCAAAGTTTATAAATATAAATAATGCTGTAGAACCGCACCTTTTCACATCACGCGAAAACGTCCAGCCACCGCCGCCGCCGCTGCAAGCTCCACTGCCACCGCGGTCGTCGCCGACGTTTACGCCACATTCTCACGTTCAACATAATACGTGTAAAATGAATAATGTCAGTAAGTCAGTTAATCTTCCAAAGCAGCAAATTTCACTGAATATCAATAATTGTTCAAATTTTACTATTAATTTTCAAGAGTAGTAGTGACCTACCTGTATAATTTCTTATTTTCTATTAAAAAATTGTCTAAAGAAGTTTGTTTCATTACCTATTGTACTGTTTTCTCGCAAATGTGTTGAAAAACGTTGTATAACACACGTGCGGAAATTGGTATTTACAAACTCGTGACTATGGTACTTACATTCGTCTACACGTTTGTTAAAACCAACTTACCGCACTAGTATTATAAATAACTACCGCACTAGTATTATAAATAACTACCGCACTAGTATTATAAATAACTACCGCACTAGTATTATAAATAACTACCGCACTAGTATTATAAATAACTACCGCACTAGTATTATATATAACTACCTCACTAGTATTGTAAATAACAATTTTTTTATTTATGTTATTTTTTTTTAGATTCACGATTTTCTGCCTACAATTTTTTTATATACTTCCTCTTCCTTATTTAATCTGTAAATCTATGTACCAAAATAACGCCGATAGAAAAAAGAAAAAAATATAAACATAATATTCCTTTGGCAAAAGGAATCCTGGCGCGTGGAGCGATACAGATAATTCTCAACAAGGAAAGGCTATTCCTTTGGGACTAAGACCCTTAAAATGCTGCTTATTTACGCTGCCTCTCATTGAGATAACTTTTATTTATCTTTACGTAGTATTTTCCTCACGGGAAGGGCAAAAATCTAAATTATGTAAAGGCTTTGAATCAGCAGGAACCATCACAACGTATCGTTGAACTTTTATCAAGGATATTTAAAAATGTCTGCAGACATTGAATCCGAGTAAATTAAAACTTAATATTATTGTTTATTTTAAAGAGAGCAGTTACATTGAAATATAAATGCAAAAGTCCTGTGGAAAACAGGAGTTCTTCTTAGAGCAGTCTGAGATTAACTTTTTCTCTGAATCAACAAATATTTCCATTTCCATCAACATATCTTAGCATAACATAATATAAGCATAATATTCTGAAATGTGCATGAAAACTTAAATAAATAAATAATGCAATAAGATAATTATTTACACAAAATAATTATCTTATTGCGTTTGAATAGGAAAATAAGGTGAGAAATAAAACCTCGAGCAGAAGATTTTTCCAATATCGAGACAATAAATAACATACGGATTCAAGGTCATGTACCTCATGCGGTAATTTTTTTCCAAACAAACTCAGTTTCGAAATTCCCTCAGTAAACTTTTTATCAAGTTCCTCACATAAGAACATTTCATAGCGTCATTTTACGATCTCGTGTGAAAATATAGCGTGTGACGTAATTAGCGTGTACAGTAATTGTGAGGGGCACGTCGTGAAGATGCCAGGAATACTAATACAGAAGAAACACGGCCATGAATACCTACATGCTTTTTGGTGGTACAGTGAGCTCCAGAGAAATCTCACCCCTTGCATTGTTTTTTACACTACTAGGGAGTGAGATTTCTCTGCAGCCACAACAACCACTAAATGAATGAATGAATGAATTAAGACACACGTGTTAGTGGCGAAGTCTTCGGGATTTCGGGAGAACTGGGCTCAGTTTTCTGGGATGAGAAAACGATTGTTGCAAATATGTTGAATGAACACAAACTGTATGCAACAATACATAATGTTTGTGTTAACTTGGTCACTTCAGACTTTTTAAGCCCGCAGTGTTCCAGGGCAATATTTGACTTAGGTACACTAAACTGAGCTCGCACGGCTTAGAGCTTGGAAGTCTCTGACCTAGAATTGTGTGGATAGAGTGATACTATGGACCAGACAGGCATTCGCAAAATAAAATACGAGAAAAACTTTTGACGAGTGACACAAGCTGTAACTGTAAAAAATATGGATATACACACAAGCTATAGCGATATAAAGAATTAACAATCTAAGAAAGAAAAGCCAATGGGTATCAAAGTAACAGGCCGCGATTGTCAAATCATTAATATATTATACTGTAGAAGTTCTTAGAATTGCTTAGTGTATCTTTTATTATTATTATTTTTTACGTCTTTGACATTTCTCGGGACCCTAGGGTCCCGGACCTTTGGAAGGCGTACAAGGGGCCGAAGCCAACTCGCAGAGGCCCGTTAGACGTGTTTAATGAAACGTATTGTTATTATTTATTTATTTCGAACACAAATTATTCATATTGTTGTTAGTAAAACTAATAAACTACGTTAGAAATGTGTCCCATTAAAATAAAAATATAAATGAAATAGAATTTATAAAAGACATCGAAATTGAATCAAACTAATTTAAATCAAATTACGACAAATTAAATAATATTAAAACAAAACAAAATAAAACTAATTTAAAAACCGATACTTATAATTAATTCCGCTTCCCGCTGCACCAGACCTGCAGTTGTGCATACGGGTCCAGTGCTCCAGGAATGGGGAATCAGGCTTGTTCGCTATCACCTTTAATATACTAACGCTACGTATACTAAGCGAGATAAAAGGGCCGTTAGATTCAGACGCATAGAGATACCTATTGAAAATACTCAGCAGCATGGCAAGTCAGTTCGGAACGCTACAATCGCGGGCAGCTGGAATCCCGGGCACCTGCACATATCGCCCGCTCGCTCGACACATACTTCTGCAAGTATTCACTGCGCGCTGGTATTTTGTACCAAGTAGCAGCGGCCACGGGTTGGATAGGTTTTGTGGTATACAGAATTATGTCATAAAATCGAGCCTCGAATATCGATAATTTATAGCGAAGAATCGAGATTTATGTACTCTGTTTGACCCTGCAAGTTTAGACGGAAAAAGTTTATTAACACATAACATAACATCACGCCTGCATACTCCGATGGGTTAGGCAGAGGCGTATCTATATATGTATTACACCCACATTTTGCCAGTTATGTTAAGTCCCTACAAGGGCGGATTCAGGATATATTTCTGGAAGGGGCACATGGGCCAGACAGATGAGAAATGTCTCCCATCTTCTATTGCAGTAAGCTTTTTTTGAGATTCATTCTTTCTCAATGAAGATAGAAGAGCCTACTTCTTCAGCGTTCATCATTGAAGCAATCTCTTGATTGATATGTATTCAGGCCAGTCCATTCAGACGATGCGATTTTATTTTAATTAAACTGTTTGGGGGGAGCACGTGCCCCTGAGCGCCTCCCCCTCCCGGATCTGCCCTTGAGTCCCTATGTAATAGGGTCGAAACCTAATGACATTTACTAGTAAGTTATAGAAATTGGAGATTAGCCGGACAACAAAGCCTACATTTTCTTTCTTCAAAACCTCATCAGCAACTAAAGTAAACATAATAAAACTGAACTAGAATTTTCCATGCACTAACACAGCAACACTTCTCTCTCGTAATTATCTTGGATGGTTGCCAAGGTTACCGAATGGAGATATGGCCGGTTAGCTAAAAGTTAAATTACAGCGGTAAAGTACACATCCTTGAGCTTGGTAAGGAGCTGATAGAATACCGAGCTGGGTGAAATTACCAGCGTCTGTATTTTATTGCTTGTGAATACTACTTAAGAACCAAAACTACTGTATTCAGGTATGATATAAGTTCCGTTTTAAGTACGCAGGACGCGTCACACATTAATTGGAGACGTCAAAAGAAGTCACGGTTTTTTGTGCAGTTACTGCTCCATCTGCCATCTCCCTTTGCTGTCTGGCACTGTGGTTTACCATCTATTATTTTCCGGTCAATGTGGTCTACAATTTGGGGTGTGCAGACCAGATAGACATCTAAAATGGTACTGTTTTCAGCTGCACCCAGATAGACTGGTAGCTAACCTCAACATAATGATGATTATCCATGTTAAAAGAGATATAAATTAGGACCCTGTCAGTCAAAATAGGACAGTTTAAAAAGACATAATTTTTGTTGGTGGTGGCGTTTAATCGGTTTTTGTGTAACGTCTCTGAGTGTGAAAATTGTGACTACATTGTTGTATTGGGTTCCTACCTGTAAAAACAAATGTAAGTGATGATAGTAAATAAATAAAATAAATAAATAATTGGGAAAAGGATGGGCAGATGATTATGTTGTTTAAAAGAGCGTCCATGGAGTTTCTTGCCCGATTTTCTCCTTAGGTACCTACTACGCTTTGAAATAGGCAGCTTGCTTCATATTTCTGAATGAACGACTCCTTGACAGTTCAAAAGTACCTGTAAATGGTTTAATTGAAACAACTGCTTTGAGTTTGAGTTTGTAGTCTAAAGTTTGACATCAAAAATAGTATCACCAGCAGAAATACTATCCAAACTCACGTGTCACCAGACTTAGGAACAGTACTGAGAATTAGTCTAAAGTAGTTTTTATTACAAATTAGACTAATGAGTCGACAATTAATCACGTTACAAAACGTTTGTCCGCCATCGTGCGATAGTGGCTACACTGACACTCAATGTGAAATACTATGTCCGGACAACGTGCAGTGAATATTTGGATCTATGCCGTCTTATTGAGAGCAGTGGTGGCCCAGTGGGAACGGCCCCGACTTACAAGTTGTAGGTCGTGGGTTCGAACTCAAGCAAGCACTTTGCTTTGTGTTAATAATTTCATCACCACTGCTCTCAAAACGGTGAAGGAAAACATCGTGAGGAAACCGGCATGTCCTAGAACTAAAAATTCGAAGACATGTGACATCTACCAACCCGCACTGGGCCCGTGTGGTGGATTACCGCCTACTCCCTGTCAGAGGTAGGTGGCCTGAATCCCAGCTGTGCGAAAATTATAGGCTGATTATGCTATGCCGTCTTATTTAAGGGACGATTTTGACCAGAAATACTAATAATTTAAGTTTTAAAGCCAATTTAAAAGCATTAATTTGAAAACAACAGCGCCTGTATTTCCTGAAAGGTTAGTTAGAGGTGCACTTATAGTATGTTAGTCCCATGTAATAGGGGCGAGCCATTCGGGAGGGTCAACAATTAAGTGAAATAAGTAAAATATAAAACTATTGGGTTTAGTAGTCACAATAACTTAGTTTCATGCAAACAATTAATTTTTTCGACCATTTTGTCTCTGAAACTTAATAATGAAGACAAGTTATCAACGATTTTATCGCTCACGAAATGTACAAAAAGTTTTAGGTCCTTTGTAAGTAAGAGATACATTTATTAAAAGGTGATCGCTGAATAACAGTATCTAGCCGCAACACGGTGACACTGCAATGGATAAAAGGACCCAGCGGATCGCTAGGTAACGACGCGGCTGGCGAACTAGAAGTGGATCCAGCACGGCAGTCTGCGGACCCGAGCCTATCGTACCCATCCCCTTCAACCAAATACGCAGGTGGCTGCAGGAGTTCACCCGCACACAAGCGGAGCATTGGTGGACCTCGACACCAGGTTGCAGGCAGTCTAGGGAGGCTATCCTTGGACAGCAGGCTGACCAGACGTTTTTTACGCCTGGACAGGAATGGCCTGCGCCTGGTGACGGGGACCATCACGGGACACTGCTCGCTAAACAAACACTTTCACACAATAGGCATAACGGACAGTTGTCTCTGCAGGGCGTGCATGGAGGCTGAGGAGACAGTTGCGCACGTGCTCTTTGAATGCACGGAAAATCCTCGGATCACCCAGATCATACACAGATGTTCTAAACAGACCAGGAGACTTAATTAACTTCTGGAGGGACCTGGGCTAAGTGTGGAAACCAAACCCATTAACATAGAACATAGGTTGTCGCTGACTGTTCATATCGCCGGCAAGTTCTCGTTTGTCGCAGAGACAAGAGGTATCAAAGAGAGTACTCGCTCAGCGACGCTCGCTTGGTGCGCAGAACACTCGCTGAGAGACACACTCTTGGTACATACGCATACCAGCAAGTAATCACTAGTTGGTATCGCACTCGCTGCTCGTTCCTCGCCAACTCGTTTATAAATAGTTGCTCGTTTTACTCATTTCTCGGTAATCGCCGGCCTGAGATATAAGTGTCAGGCAGGCTGGTAGGTTTGAAGTCTGAGTCGAGACCGAGAGCACTGTTAATATAATTAAGCACAAAACGCAAGAATAATTAAACTTACTATCATAAACTGTAAGTAACAGATATCCTCAGTAAAGCAAAAAAGAAGAAGGTAATATAGTATAATTAAAGCATGTAGGAGCTACGTATGCCTCTGACAATGGCTAGAGGCTGTGTAATTATTAACAGTTAATTAATTTGTAATTTCCAACATTGTATTGTATTGCCAGCTATTACATAAAGGTCAGTGTGGTAGTTCTTGTATTTTGCAATATTATGCTAGATGGCGTCACTGAGACTTCGGATCACAGTTTTTGTATGATATTTCTTCTGACAGCTTCCCTATATAGTATCTCTTATCACTAAGATTTAATTTTTCAGAAACGGTTTTAGTTTAAGCGTTTTAAAACGAACTACGGGTATAAAATATTAATGCCAGTTCTCAGTAAGGTGTTTGAAAAGTTGATGCTTAATCATGTTACGTCACTTTAATAAAAATTCCATATTTCATGAACAAATAGTAGGTTTCACCAAAGGCCAAGACCAAATTTTAACGCCCGGGAAGAAGCACAAGATACCATTGGAATCTTTTGTGACCTCTCGAAGGCATTCAGCTGAGATGAGACACTTCTGCTGAAACTAGAGCACTATGGGATTAGGAATACAGCTCTTGATTTGCCGACATTGAAGCCATCTTTATTTTACAAAAGAGAGCTATCAGAGCCATTTATAATCTACGTCGCTGCGAATTTCTTAGGCAACTATTTAAGAGGATTAATATTATAACGGTACCTTGCCAATTCATTCATGAAAATATTATGTACTTTTACCCGCGGCTTCGCCCACGTGGATATCGGAAAACATCTCACGGGAACGTACTATTGGGATTAAGAGTACCCTATGTGTACTTCGTTTACACTTTCACTTTTTATGAAATTACTCGCACACCACCTATTGTAAGATCCGGTAACTGGGGGTAAAATTACTTACATTGTTACTCACAGGGGATTTAGACTATTTATTTTTTAGATTATACTTAAAGTACCTCTTTATATACTACATTAGAGGTTCTGCTCTCAGGTGCTAACACAAACAGGCTGCTAGGTGAGCTCACTCTCGAGCAGGCCACGTAAAACTGGCCGTAAATGAAGCAGTCCCCTCTAAAATCAATTGCCACTGTTTTCAGTGACTGACCCTTTATTTATTTTTTTGGATGTGAAATTATTAAATAACTTCTCCTACTCAGGGCGGAACGGGAGGGCGTGTCGGACTCTTACTGACTAAAACCCACCCGTGTTCCTACAGTTGCCTGTGTACGTTACCAGAGACCACGGTATAACTTTCGGACTTTTCTGCAACCCCGGCAGGCATCGGTCCTATCAGACCCCTTCAGTTGCTGACATCTCTTTGAGGCGCGCGTGGAATACAACGCGCCATCGACCCGGACTGACCCTGAGACTTATTAATCGTCATTGCGAAACATACCTTAAAGGGGAATTGCAGCCTTTCAAGCTCGAATGGGTACTCCGTCGGTATCTGCGGTACATATCCTGATTCACCTCGAGCCCAGCCAAAAATACGATGGCCTCTATAGTTACCTAAATAATTACAGGTACGAAAATAAGGAAAATTTAATAGTCATAGCACTTCGCCCGCGACTTTGCCCCCGTGGTTTTCGTACTTTCAGACCACTAGTTTTTTTTAAACCTCTGCAACCTTTAAAAGCTAGTTTTTAAAAATTAATGATTTTTAAGTTTATAAATCAAACGAATAAGACTTTGGAAAAAATCATTTGGTACGTCTCAATTAGGTATTTGACTTAAAAAATATTATTTTATACCCATTTTCACAGTAAAATCCACCTTAAACACCAGGGGTTGATTTTTTTTAAACCCTGAAACACATAATTCTTTATTTTTTGTTCTGAGTATTAGTACCGCGTTCCAAGTTCCTAAATAACTAACAACTTTATAATTTACTACCCCTTCAGCTCCTTTAAAGGGTAGATTTCGAAAATGAATGGTTACTTTCTTTATTATTATTTAGATAGGGATTCATATTCAAATTCAAATCTTTATTGCATATCACTTGTGTTTACAAGGTCTTAATAATGATAATGATAAATTTCACATGTATGTCGGGCACAACAATTTCATAAAACATTACATCAAAAAATCTAATAAAATTACATTACATAATAGCACATTTGAATTTGCGATATACGTCTGCAAATTATACCTCTAGAAATCAGTAGAAAGAATTAATTAATTTCAAATAAATAAAATCATACAAATTAAAATGTAACAATCCATAACACAAATAGAAATTCTAAAAATAAAACAAAAATTATAAGGAATTATTCAAAGATCGATTCATTAGAAATAAATAATGTCACGGATTAAAATATACAAAGTCAAATATAATATTATTAAAATATATATAGGTATATCAATTCACTTACAATGAAATAGATATTGTAACAGATTAAAATAACATCAGAAAGTCAAATATATGGCTATGGGCCTTTGAAGTCCGAGAATAAAGTTTATATATATGTATATATATAAATAAAAAAATAATAAAAAATTCAATTCATTTAAAATAAATAATGTCACAGATTAAAATAGAATCATAAAATCAAATAAAAGTCAAATAAAGTATAATAAAAATAAATGGGTAAAGCTGAATAAATGGTGGAAGTCATCCCATTTTAATGTCATCATTCAAAATTCATTAAGTGAATAGTAGCATTTTTCCACCAGAAGTTTTCTGAGCCATTTAATAAATATATTTTCATAGAATAGATTTTTATTTATTTATTTTATTTTGTTCCATTTTTATTTCGTTTAGTATTTTATTATATATTGTATTTGATGTTACGCGAGTGAGGACTTGTGCTGTGTAATTTTAGCTTAGATTTTACGAGCGTATTTTCAAACCGTGAACGTGGCGTGATCGCCGAGGTTGGTCTGTAACTTTAGGGTAAAAGTTTGGATATTGTCTAACGAATTTACAGATTTCGAGAATATAAATAGATGTCAAAGTTAGTATGTGTACGAGTAGTTTCCTAAAATGCGATCTACAACTTACGTCATTTTCAATATAAACCATTATCCTAATACCCTTTTTCTGTAGGATACAAGTCGTTGCTATCTACACTATTTCTCCAAAGAATAATACCATACTTAAGCCATGCGTATGCATATACTTAGTAAGTGGATAGGGCAGTTTATAAATCTGTAGCTTTTTTGAGCTCACGTTATGCATATATAAAACTAGATATTATGTAATTATTTGTATGTGCGCTTTCCAGGTCATGTGGATATAAGTCTAAACCAAACAAAGTAAAAGTATCTACGCATTCCAATGTGATAAAATTTATAGTCAAGGGTTTTTTTTGGGCAAACAGTATGCACGACTCTGTCATATTTTTTTTTTTACTTTTATGTTGTTTTCAATTATTATAATATTTTTTTTTCTTAAAATCACTTCATAATAATATATTATTTTGTTTAATATTAGCTTACTAGTTTATAATTTCCATAAGGGTTTATAATGTCTAAGTGGCAGTAGAACACTGACTCCTAAGTCACAGGTATTCCTAGTTTAGGAGTCAGGGTTTCAACTTTTGTGTGCCTTTTAATTATTGTGAACTTTAGCTAGATTTTAAGCATTTATTGTAAGGATTTGTATCAATAAAGCATATATTATATTATTAATTTTAGGGAGGTCGTTGAATAAATTAAAAATAGCAAACACCCGACAACACTACCTTGTGGAATCGAATTTTGAATGCAAAGCCTATTCGATCGTATTAGGCTAAATTCCCGAGTGTCACGATCCCAATGTTCAATTTCTGCAAATTGTTCTCGGTTTTGTAGGTAGTATGCGAACCACTCGTGCATAATTCCTCGAACGCCGATACCGTGTAATTTGTCTAGTAATATTTTATACAGCGCCTTATCATATACCTTAGTCATGTGATTTAAGATTCCGATAGCGTTTTTATTATTAAAAACGTCAATTATTTGTTTAGTAAAGGAGGATGCAAATCCTGGTCCCACCTTCCAATAGCTATGTGTGTTACATCGTTGGATAGGTATTTTTGAGCTGAATAAAAGTTACTATGGCGCCAAGTTCCAAATCTTAGTCCGTTCAGAGTTATTCTTTAATAAACATGGTAGTTTTATCAGTAGCAAGTAGTGCTATTTTTACGTAATAATTGCATTTGTGCTTTATACACGTAGTGTAGACGGTAACGCAAACCTTTTTATCGGTCACCCAAACGTTTAAACAGCAGAAGAGCTGATTTTACAAGAGTAGAAGCAAGTGATATTGATTTCCCGAGATTCAGTGAAGAACAAATCATTTTGTTAGCTTTGGGAACCTACCAACTGAAGTTAGCGAAATCTTACTGCAGCGAACATCTACAAAATGGAATGTATACAATAGAAATATACCGAGAAGCTGCACTGAAGGATTTACCTGATTTTGGCATTGATGAGGATGCTTGGCTCTTACGTGGTCGTATACAGTCGCGACACGTGAGAGCTAGAAAGTACTACTGTTACTTATTAGTTCGCAACACTGATATTATACAAAGATATTGTTTGTACCTGCATGACGGGACGACGTACTGTAGGAACCTGTGCGCATATCGTGTCAATCGTTTGGTACCTAGGGCACGCCAGGCATGAGGGATTTGTAGGCCCAGCCTTATTTTTAAATAACGTCATTGTAGACAACGATGATTAAATAAATGTATACGTTTAAAATCCGCAATCGTTGTATTATTTGTAAAAAAAAACCATTTTGTCAATGTTGACATCTGTTTAACTTTTTGTCATAAGGTTTGCGACTCAGTGACGCAATTGATAACCGTAGGTTAGTATCTACACTACGTGTATAAAGCAAAGAAATGCAATTATTACTTAAATAGCATTACTTGGCTACTGATAAAACTACCATGTTTAATAAAGAATAACTCTGAACGGACTAAGATTTGAACTTGGCGCCATAGTAACTTTTATTCAGCTCAAAAATACCTATCCAACGATGTAACACACATAGCTATTGGAAGGTGGGATCAGATCTCATAGAAACTCTGGCATCATCCTTTATAAGACACTAAAATCGTGGATCTTTTTTTCCGAAAACCATTATGCCATTAATCGAAAACATTGAACTGTAATACTGTAATACATTGCTTTTTCGAAGTTTTTTTTTGTCGGTATTAGTGCAATAGGACGGTAATTATTTGGATCTGACTTCGAGTTTTTCTTGTGAATAGGTTTTATTAACACGTAATTCATAACACACAAAACCCCTCCGGATCAATCATTGACACACATGCATACACACACGCACTCACACACACACACACAAACACTCACAAACTCAATACAGGCTTCTTCTATCCGCTTTTTGTTGTTACCATATTCTTTGTATTTTTGTTAATCTTTTTGCATAAGATTCTGTAATATCTCCTACTGGGAGAGGGCACTGGCTCACAACAAAACTTGTAACACAGGTCTACCACCTAGCACAGGAGTCAGGGACTTCACACTATTTTGTAACCACTCTCTTGTGTAATAAAGATGATTGATTATTATTATTGATTATATATTAAGCTTTTTTCAACGCGTCTGGGAATATTCCTTCAGAAAATGATTGATTAATTAATAGATAAAATGGTAATGTCAGTTCCTCACCACACGTTTTTATTAATACAGGGGGTAGTTCGTCTAATCCGTGACTAAATTTGCCTTTAAGGTTATTTTTTATATTTTTTATTTCTTGCGGTGTAGGTGGATGTACTATCATTGTATTCTCCGTTGGTCGAAGCAAAGGCCGGCAGCGTGGCTCTGGGTAGACTCCGCCTTGTTTGTCCTACTGATGCGAAAAAATCATTGAATGAGTTAGAAACTTGTTTTAGGTCGGATGTAAGTTTCTCGTGGATCTGCAATGCTGTTTGGTTGTCTTAGGCTGATTTTTATTTGAAAGTTCCTTAATTATTTTCCACATCAATTTTGTTTTATTAGTTCCGTTTCAGATTTTCCGAACACTTTGTCATTTTTTTTAATTTACTGACTATGTTTTAATATTTTTCCATATATTTTATATTGTTTAGTCAGGATCATTAGAGTAAAGAAATAAGAATTTTAACAACCGCTTATTTTTGCATGATATTTTAATACCTCTTATTGATAAAAGGTATTAAAATAATCCAATCTTTGCTATTGTTTCGACTTAGTTTTATTGTTTTTATAGGTATGTTGTCATTTAATAATTTGAGTAAATAATTTTCGAATGAGTTGCAATTTTCGTTCATGGTTTTTCCCGAGCTTATTATAAAGGATTTATTTTTATGAAAATTTTAATTTTGCCATGTTTTTACAATAAAAAAAATGTTTTTTAGTTTTCCAGTTTTTGCTTTTAGTAGTCTCAGCGTCTAGTTTTAGGTTCAATATTATTCCTTTATTATCAGAAAAGCCGTAATCATGCACCTGAGTAATTATTAATTTAGTATCAAAGTTTATAAATACTAGATCTAAGCAGGTTGAAATGGTTTTTGTCACTTGTGTTAGTTTTTTAATATGTAGATTGGATATTTTGGTTTGCAAGCTATGTTCCAACATATTTACATTAAAATAATCTCCGAACATGATTTTATTTTTATTATATTTAATTAATAGAAATTCTAGAATTCGTTTTAATTGTTTATAGAATACATCAGGCTGTCTATTGTTCCAATACAAAGATATTAGTACAATTTTAAGTTAAGGCAATTCAATGGCACATACTTCAATGATGTATTCCACCGACATATCCATAATATCCATTCGTTAAATAAATTCTAAGTCTTCTTGTAATAGTATGCAAACACCGCCTCCTACGTAGTCCAGTCGACAGTATGACGTAGCGAGGATATATCCGTCCTAGTTAATTAATTCATTCTTTCTTTCCTTGTGATAACCAAGTTTCCGATAAACAAAGTGCTTGGTACTTTCCTTTTCCATCGAGAAAAGTTTCTAATAAGTGTAGTTTATTGTTGATACTTTGCATGTTTTGGTATAATACTGTGAAGTCAATATCTTGAGTGACGAAAGGTGCTCATTTTATTTGGTATCCCGTGAGAAGTCTGTGTCTCGTTCGTTAGTGTTATTTATACTTTAATAGGACATTTCGTTTTTTTGGGAATCAATAGGTGAGTTTAAGTCAGCTTTTTTTGTTGCGTAGTTTGTCCTTCCAGTGAGTTCTTGTTGTCGTCTGTCTATTATTAATTTATTATTTTGAATGATTGCTGGTGTGGGATGTTGTCTTGCTGGGCGTCGAGTAATTCGGGCCCAGTTTCAAGTTTTTAGATCAAAGGAATAATATGTTTCATAAAAACTGTATCCCCCCTTTTCACCCCCAAAGGAGATATTGATTGAGAAAAGTCTTTTGTGACTGTTCCTTCTTTGACTTTATAGGTGATATAACAACTTTCAAGTTAATTAAATATGCAATAAAATACTCACCTGTAAAATTGGTTACCCCTTTTCACCCTGTTAGGGGTAAATATCCGAAAAACCCTGATAAAGGTTATTCTTAATTTTTGGTTTGAAGTGTAAATACTGGGTTTTAAAGTTTTTTGTTTTTTTTTTTAACCCAATAACACTTTGACCCGGGAATCAAACTCAGGACCTTATGCTCAGTAGTAGTTCTTACGACCACTAGACCACGTGGCAGTCGTGATGTAATTATTGTCCTATATTATATTTTCTAATTACCTTTTATGATCATCTTTATGAAGATCAGCATCCATAAATATTATAATCTAAAACTAAAGATATAAAATAAGTAAGTAATGACCTGCGAAATTACCTGTTGCTAACATTTACGAGTTAAACAGTAACTGCCGGATACTTCAGTAAGTTTAGTAGATCGTTAACATGCTTATAATTTATAGCTTTGAACTCTGAACTCTGCGAAGGTACTCGTCTTCTTCTATCTGGTGATGAGCGGATCAAAATTATCAAAATATGTGCTTGTCGAGGAAGAATACGTCATTCGGCTGAGATGATGGTGATGATGAAAAAGTCAAAAATTCCTCATGATATACAATAAAAACAAATAATAGAAATCACTTTAGATAATCTACTCACTCACTTTACTCTGATTCTTCATTCATATGAAATATACACGAGGTCCAATTGCTAGTGAAACTCGATGTCGATATCAAAACAACTCGGTATCTTAAGATGGTCACCCATCCACAGACCAACCCCGGCAAGCTTAGCTTAACTTGATGGATCGAACCGTGCGGCTGTTATTATTTCGCCACGAGCTCCGATTGGATAAGATTTAATTCAATTGATAAATTTTGCCGTCCCGTCCGCCAGTCTGCGCAGACGCATACTCTCCCCTTAAAGCGTTTTATAAACTTAAATTATCTGTAACAAAATAAAACAAGTAACTACTCTCTATAAAATAATACCGATAAAACTTGAAGTTCACCTCAATTCATAACATAAAAGGGTCATGAATAAACTAAAACTATCTGAAATTCCCCACATTCCCCCGTATCGTAGTCACATGATTCCCCTTATATCCCCCTAATATTTTAACCTCACTTCCCTCTATAAATCATGCTGCGACTGCGGTCATACTTACGTGATATAGACCTGTAAAATTGACTGCGCTTATTATATTATCTACTAGTTACTGGTTTATTTTCTGTTCGTGGATTTGCTTGCTGTTTTATGCATGGAAGTTGATGAATTATTATTGTTTTTGATTATAATATAATAAAGCGTGGATATCTATTAAACATTGTAACAGTGAATCAATTTTCACGAAAACCTCCCCCTTAAGATCTCAGGGCAAATATTTTTTAATATTCGGATGGCTCATGACCTAAAGAGCTGCCATCTATATATATTATAAAACAAAGTCGCTTTTCGCGTTTGTCAGTATGTCTGCGTTGTTCTTCTAAACCACGCAACAGATTTTGATGAGGTTCTCACCATCATTTAGTGTATGTGTATAATACGTTAATATTAAGTTACGTTTACCTAAGAAATCTCGATGTTTATTTAAGTCTTAAAAACCCTGCGAATCAGGAGCGGGTCGCTAGTAAAGCATATTAATTAAAAATCTATACTAGGATTCAAAAGTTATGCAAAATACCGTGAAATTTCCCGGGTATTCTGATAATACACATTTCATATCTAGACGTAAACAAGATTTATACAAGTAGAGTAATCACCGATTGATAGACTATCTGAAAAATCTTAGATATTCTGCTTTTTCTATAGCATTACGAAATAAATTAGATAGGTAAATAGTAAGTACCCAATTAATTTTAAGTATAAGACTTGATATTGTAGAAATCCCTTCCCCGCTGCCCTATGCCCTATGAAACGCTGATGAAAAGACAGTTTGTAAGTTACCGAATTAATGATAATCATCAAGGATCACATACAGATTGGTGATTGCAGTTCGTATTAAACCTCTAAGACCTAAGATTCGACCTAAGCTCCGGTGGGATCTCATGGCGTCATGGAGAGTGCGATTGTCGAAACCCAGTGCTGGGCACGCCACTATTGCGGCGATAAGTCCCCTCTTTGAGGAGTGGCTAGAGAGGCGCCACGGCGTCCTCACCTTCCGCCTGACGCAGATCCTCACCGCAAACGGGTGTTTCGGGAGCAATGGGTAGCTCGCCGTCAGATCGATAAGGACCAGGCCCGGGTCGACGGCGCGTTATGTTCCACGCGCACCTCAAAGAGATGTCAGCAGAACTGAAGGGGTCCGTTAGGACCGATGCCTGCAGGGGTTGCGGGGAAGTCCGAAAGGGATACCGCAGCCCCTTGTAACGTACAGACAACTGAAGGAACATGGGTGGGTTTTAGTCAGTAAGAGTCTGACACGCCCTCCCGCTCCGCCCAGAGCGGGAGAAGTTATTTGATAATAAACCATCCAAAAAAAAAAAAAGACTTAAGATTGTACTGTTCACCTTGTTGAATTACCTGTTTAAGATGAATTTTCAAGGCTCGGTTTAACACCAAGAGTTAAAAATCCAGTGCACGACAAAAATCCCGCCGCGATATTTTTACGTCCATGCGAACGTGGGCTAAGACAAACAAGAGAGCCTACGAGAAGCCACAAGGACTGCGTTCCTTAGTAAGTATCTAGCTTGCTATAAGCAACATTCGCCTCAATTTCACAGCCAAACTGGCCTACATTAAGCTTCAAAATTTACCACGAAACGTAATGCAAGTTACCTACATCCCCGTTTAGTACATAACATTATGTAAGTAGCTCGCAGGCATTGTGCTAACCCAACCTGTAGCTAAATATACAAGGTAGTCTGTTGAAGACACGATAAAGACGATAAAACACGGAGTTGGTAGTGAATGGAGGAATAATATGTGATAGAACACTTCCTTAAGCTCCTCGTCATCTACCTTGTCTTTTCCCATTTATCAAAATCAAAAGTCATTTATTAAAACTTGCCTGAGAATCTGCACTTTGTGAACGTCAAAATTACACAAGACAGTCCCCAAAACGTCTGCCCTTCACCAGATCTTAGTGCTGCTGTTGGGAATAAGAAATGGCACAACAGACTCCCCAGTAACAGAACTGTCTGTTCAGTTATACAATAGTATGCAAAATAATTTACATTACGCTACACAAAACATTAAATTAAATAATTTGCCATAATATATGAGCTACGCTAACACACCAATATACCAAAAAAATATCGAAAACTATACTCAAGTAGAAATAAAAAAAACTAAAAATATAAAACGTAAACAAATTTTAATACGTAAGTTGAAGGCATAAAGGTACAAAGGGCGTGCCCGCTTATATAATTAGCTATATAGCTAATTAACTGTTTTTGTGACTTCGAATTACAGCTATATATATAGCTGTAATTCGAAGTCACAAAAACAGTTAATTACCCAGTCAATACTCGCAGCAGCATTCGTTCACAAGCAAAACGTTTAGTATTTTACATGGAGTGCTCTCTTAGCGAGCCTGACATTATTTACACTACACAACAACTACTTCACTGTGTTTGGAATTAAAATCTGATTAATGGTATATTTTAAATAACTCGTATGGCTCGCTCTCTTTAAACCAGCCCCTCAAATATTTGGACCAATCAATTCTGAGATGCAGACACTTCTCATTAGGAATGAATTCTCCATTCCCTGATTACTCTGTGGCATAAACTAAGCTCGCAACTAGCGTTCGAACTTGTATGTTAATTAGATTATCTTGTAGAGGTAAATGTTGTATTCGCGGCGAATTTGCGAGAAATATTGTTAGTCCTCCCTTGTTCTAGTATCTTCAGTCTTTGGTGTTAGTAGCACTGTAAGATTATTAAGTATAATTCGTTATAGGTATGTGTAGATTATAGGGATTTAAAAGGCTATAAGATCAATATCTATATATAAATTAAAATGAAATGCTTTTCGGTAGTAACCGCATTACTTGAGAGCGGCTGGATCTATTTGGTTATTTTTCGTTTTAAAATGATCGTAATATTTTTTATGGAAATAAAAATTGGAATAGTTTTTAATTCGGGAAAAACTCAACTTTTTTGTATAGGATTTTTGCTGTTTTTTTATCTAAAGTTCATGCAAAAATCCTAATCCGACAACGTCTATCGGGTCTGCTAGAATTAAATAAGCTTCCTTGACTTTTAATGATAATAATATATTTATTTGCGCGTTTGCGAGACCAACCCTAACTGCTAACACATCAAAATAATAAAACAGAATTGAATAATGGCAAAATAATTTTTCAACTTAAGATTTAGAACATACCTAACGGAATATAAAATTACAAAACAAACAATATTGCATCTTTACGTTACTTCTGTCCACCATTTTGTAAAAAAACACGTACACATAACACCACTGCTCTTGACCCACTGAACTAAAAACTGCAAAATTAAACACTCGCATAACTCCACTATTCTGTTTGCATCTACATAACAAAGAAAAAAAAAAGACTTTAATAGTTTTCTCCTTTGAAGGCGCGAAAACGAATTTCCCGCGAAACTTTTTTCTCTCTAAAACGCTTTTTACTTACTGTGACGCAGATCAAAGAATTCAGTTACACTTGAGGCCGATAAAAGGTATAAATCCGAGAATTCTCGTAAATTTAAAACTTCGCGTTGAGTAGTACTTTCCAAACAGAGTAGGTATTGATAGTTTCAGTTGAAGTCCACTTTTGAATTTCGTTAGAAAATAAATGTTATGATGTTATTTTAGAATGTAGTCTCAGTTGTTTATTTTTAATTAATAGTAGACGAATAGTTTTCTTGAAGTATTTTTGTTTCTAAAAATAAGTAATGCTTTTGAAGAAACCTGCTTTTGACAATCAAAAGTTGTTTTGTAAGTGGTCTGTGTTAGATTTTGAAGTTAATTGGTATTAATTATTCGACGTCGTCTAAAATATAGAGAATTATAAATGATAATAAGATTTATTACGACTATCACCTTGTTTCAGTTTTAAGATCGACTGAAGATCAATTGAAAATAGAAACGTCAAGTACCTGTGGTTTTAGGGATGATAATTATATGGATAACTTCTAGTACAAATTAAAGTGTACCTTAATTATACTGTAATATTAATTTGAAGAAAGCGCATTCATATTTCTGCTCGCAAGTGTAATCTCAGTTCTTTGCCGAAGAACACTTTGATGTCTGTCGTTTGTATATCGTGGTGCGAATGTGCGCAGTATATTGTAGCAATGTTACTTTGTAATATACATTATAAACACAAAACATACAAATAAAATTTGGTAAATCGTTTAAGTTTTTGAGTGGCTACGGCGTAGTCAGTCGACTACGGCGTAGTCAGTCGACTACGGCGTAGTCAGTCGACTACGGCGTAGACAGGTGGCTACGACGTAGGCAGGTCAATTTCATCTATGATACTTTGAGTTAATCAAAGTTTCTATTGAATTTCTGATATAATTAAGATGTAGGTATATACGTATATACACAGTCTGGCCATAAATACTGTTAAAATTAAAAATAAGAAAGATATTACATTTGAATTTGGAATCTGTCATTTTTATACGATTGTTCATTGAGTTTTCTAAGTTTGGCGCCAATACATTGTACAATATTTTGCGATATTAAAATGGAGTGGGTGATAAAGAGAACCGAATCGCTGTGATTGCACTACACAAAGTTGGTTTAGAGCCAAATGCAATTTTTAAAACTCTCCATACGCTTGGTTTTAGTCAAATGTTTGTGTACCGGGCTATTAATAGGTACAATGAGACCTCCTCTGTTTGTGACAGAAAAAAATCTGGCCGTCCACGTAGTGTTCGTACGAAAAAGGTGGTCAAAGCAGTAAGGGAAAGAATTCGAAGAAATCCTGTCCGAAAACAAAAGATTTTATCTCGGGAGATGAAGATAGCACCAAGAACCATGTCGCGTATTCTAAAAGATGGCTTAGGGCTTGCAGCCTATAAGAGACGCACTGGTCATTTTTTAACTGATAATAAAAAAAAAGAATAGGGTGGTTAAATCGAAACAACTACTGAAGCGGTACGCAAAGGGAGGTCACAGAATTTTTTTTTTTACGAATGAGTAAATCTTTACAATTTAGCAACATTTTAACAAACAAAATGACCGTATTTAAGCTCAAAGCTCTAAGGAAGCTTCCCAATTAGTCGACAGAGTGCAACGTGGGCATTATCCGACTTCAGTGATGGTTTGGTGGGGTTTTAGCTATGAAGGAGTGACTGAGCCATATTTTTGTGAAAAAGGTATCAAAATATCGGCACAAGTGTATCAAGATACCATTCTTGAGAAGGGAGTTAAGCCCCTTAACAACACCATGTTCAATAACCAAGTATGGTCCTTCCAACAAGACTCGGCGCCGGGTCATAAAGCTCCGTCCACGCAGTCTTGGTTGGAAGCGAACGTTTCGGACTTCATCAGAGCTGAAGACTGGCCGTCGTCTAGTCCCGATCTTAATCCGCTGGATTATGATTTATGGTCAATTTTAGAGAGTACGGCTTGCTCTAAACGCCGTGATAATTTGAAGTCCCTAAAACAATCCATACGATTGGCAGTGAAGAATTTTCCCATGGAAAGAGTGCGTGCTTCTATTGATAACTGGCCTCAACGTTTAAAGGACTGTATTGCAGCCAATGGAGACCACTTTGAATAAGCTTTTTATATTTTAAATTGTTTTATATTTATGTATTAAACTAACACACTGTAAAAGTAATAAATATTATTTGCAATAAAAAAAAAATATTTTTCCGTGTGACAATATTTATGGCAAGACTAGGTATATACCTCTAACATCCGTCTATTTATAATTACAATATATTTATCGTATAGCAGTATTCCGTTTATAATCAGCAAGAAAAAGCGCTCAATCCACTTAACGATAAAATTCGTATGCATTACCGACCCGTGCTCCGAGCTTTATTTAGATAACAATCGTACCTTGAAGCGATAATAACATGAGAAGATACATAACACGACGTACCTACTTGTAAGCAGCGAAGAAATTCCGTGGTTTTAGCAAATTCATGAGGAAAAAAAAAGTTGAGAACAGTTGCTCCGTGGAGTAGGCCGCACGTCAGTGTTAACAGAACCAGCATAAGTAATTGGCCTCTTATTCTATTGGAACTCTATACAACGCTGGTCCAACTGAAGAACAATGAAATCTCTCTCTCCCGTTCCGCAGCCTCCTTCTGCGAGATTACTACTTCGCAGAAGGATACCACCGCGTCCCAGGACTCCTCGCTGCCGACCATTGCATTCACAACGGCCGACAGCGACAGGTCACTGCCTACTCCTGAGACGAGGGCACGGCGCGGCTCCTCCCAAGCGGCACACTCTGCCAGCGTATGCCGCGCCGTGTCCTCCCGGCAGTCGACGCAGTGGTGACACCGGGCGTCCGGCTCCCTGTTTATGTGACACAGGTACTTCCCGAAGCAACCATGCCCCGAGAGCACCTGTGTCACCCGAAATGACAGGGAGCCGTGCCTCCTCCCGAGCCAGAGGTCGAGCACTGGCCGGACCGCCTCGATGGTGACGAGGCCGGCGGTAGGGCGTGAAAGCCTGTCCCGCCATTCCGCCACCAGGACCTCGCGAAGCTAAGACCGACGCTGCTCCAAATGGCGCTGCATCGGTCGCTCGCCCCGCGCCCGCGCTTCCTCGCGCCACCGATACAGTGACGCGAGTACCTTCGCCTCCAGGTCCCAGGGCGGGGATCCGGCCAGTGCACAAGAGATCGTGCGGTACCCCCTGATGACTCTGACGGCCATAGCTCTCTGCGGCTTTCGCAGCACAGAGATGCTACCGGCCGTCAGGTCAGCTGCCCAGATCGGGGCCCCGTAAAGGGCCATCGATCGCACGATCCCCACGTAGAGCCGCCTACAAGCGGCGCTCGGGCCCCCCAGATTGGGAAGCAGCGTTGACAGCGCCCCAGCCGCGCCCAACAACTTGGGCGCCAACCGCCGGAAGTGGGGGCCGAAATCCCATCGGCTGTCGAGCACCAGTCCCAGATACTTCATGGTGGGCTCGACAGCGATTCGGACCCCCCCGACCACGATGTGTGATCCGGGCGGTGGCGCCCGCCGGGAACCATGAAACACCATGGCCTCCGACTTGTTGAGGGCCACCTCCAGGCCGAGGCGCCGTATGCGGCTCACCGTCTGTGAGACCGCAGCCGTCGCCAGCAACGCTGCCTCCCTGTGCGATTTCCCCCGAGCCGTGACCAGCGTGTCGTCCGCGTAGCACGTCAGGTCCACGCCCGGTGGGAACTCGCCTCTCAGCACCCAGTCGTACCCGATGTTCCACAGGAGCGGCCCCAGAACCGATCCCTGTGGAACACCGCACGACATGAGGCGCTGGTTTCCGCCATCACGTCCCACGTAGGTGACACACCTCCCCGCCAAATAAGCCCCAACGATGCGGCGGAGGTAGGGAGGCACCCGATGGTACCTCAGTGCCTCCCGAATACAACTCCAGGGCAGGGTGTTGAAGGCGTTGGAGATGTCCAAGGACACCGCCACCACCACCCCACCCCGGGACACCGTTTCCTCCGCCAGGACTCTCACACGCGCTATTGCGTGTATGGTGGAGCGCCCATGCCGAAAGCCGAACTGGCTCTCGTCCAGGTCCGGCCCCTCTCCGCACAAGTGGCCGACGAGGTGGGCTGCGAGTATACGCTCGAACAGCTTACCCACCTCGTCTAGCAGCACTATGGGCCGGTACGCGGACGGCAAGTCTGCAGGGCGCCCCGCCTTCCTGAGCAGGACCAGACGACCACTTTTCCACAAAGTGGGAAACTGGCCCCGCTCCAGGCACGCTGTGAAGAGTCCTCTTAGCTGGGGCTCTAGCTCCTTCAGAGCGAGGGCTAATGCTAGGCCGTGAACTCCGTCTGGCCCCGGAGCCACATTCTTGGCCCGGAGCCGCATCACGGCCGCCCCCATCTCTGCCTGTGTCACCTCTGGGACGCTGATGGCGTTTTCCTCCGTAGACTCTGCGGCTGTGGGCAAAGCCATCGGCGGCGGAGTGTGCTCCGCTCTTGCCGGGAAGAGGGCTGCGACTACCTCATCCAGCAGCTCGGGTTGGAGACTCTCGTAAGTGGGGGCGCTGCGGCTCTTAGTTTCCCTCGAACTGCTCGATAAGGGCGCCCCCACGGATCCCCGTCTAGAGTCTCCAACATCCCTTCCCTGGCTCGCGTCTTCGCCTCCCCGATGGCCAGCCACAGAGTCCCCTTAGCCGCGCGGTACACCTCATACAGCGCGGCTTCTTCGTCAGGGACCCGACGACGTCGTCTTCGATAACGGGTGTACTGGCGTCTCACCGCCACGCACGCGACTCGTAAGTGCGCGATTTCGGCGGACCACCAGTACACCTGGCGCCTTGCGGACTGTGCGTGGACCCGGTGCATGGACGCGTCGCAGATTTGCGTCATCGCCCCGCGGAACCACAGCGCCTCCTGTTCGACGTCGACGTCGACGGGTCCGTTCGTTGCCGACTCCCGGCTCCAGGCCTGGACAATAGCGGCCTCCTCGAGAAGTTCCCTGTCGATGCGCTTGCGTGCCCAGCGCGGGCCGTCCATTCGCGAGACTGATGATCTGCGGCCGCCAGCGGTTTGGGCGGAGACGTCGAAACGGATGTATCTATGATCCGACAACGTCTCCACCTCCACGGCGACTCGCCAGTCACGAACACGGCTCGCGACAGCAGGGCTAGCGAACGAGACGTCGACAATCGATCCGCCCCGCTGCCGCACGCACGTGTGGACCGAGCCCCGGTTCAGGACGACCAGGCCAGTCGTGACCGCCCACTCCTCCAATGCCTCACCCCTAGCATCGGTCACTGGGGATCCCCACGCCGCAGATTTGGCGTTGAGATCGCCCAGCAACAGCACGGGGCGAGGATGGAGTTGGCCCACGACGGCACCCAACTCGACAAGGAACCTCTCGAAGTCGGCGAGACTCTTGTTGGGCGAAAAATACGCTCCAACAACGCCAATGCCGTCCGCGAGGGCGGCTACCCAGCCGTGACCTCGGGACGGGTTGACGAGAGCCCCGCCAATGATGGCCACCAAACCGTCAAGGTCTCCCACCCAGCTATCCCGGGGGGGGACAAAGTACGGCTCGGCGACCACAGCCACGTGAATCGACCACTCTGCCATGCTCTGGATCAAGAGATCCTGAGCTCTGGCACAGTGGTTGATATTGCCTTGGAGGAAATGGTAATGGTGTATAGACATTATGCGCATTCCATTCCCTCCGCACCATTCCTAGGCCGGGAGTCGGCCGAAGGGCAGCCAGGCTGAGGGGGGGGTAAAGAGCCCCCCGCAGCCTTGGCATCCCTTCTCTTCTTTTTGTTGTTGGCGGGCACGCCACAGGCCTTTCCACCCGCCCTGTGTCCGGCGGGCCTCCCTGCAGCTGTACAGAGGCTACAGTTTGGCGCCGCCGAGCACTGAGCCGCCTTGTGGCCGGGCTTACCGCAGCGATAACACTGGTCGCTGCGGTCTATTTCGGCGGTGCACCGTGCTCGGACATGCCCGAAGTCCAGGCACCGGTAGCACCGCATGGCCCTGGGCTGCAGCAGCTTAGCTCTCGCTGCAACCCACCCCACCAACAAACGCCCACCGTCAGCGACTTTGTTCGCCGCCGCCACCGGGCACCGCACCCAAATCGTGCCGAGCCCGGAAGCGTCGGCGCGAATGTCGCCCGTCCGCACGTCTTCGGGCGGACATCCACCTACTCGGGCGACGGCCGCCATGACCTCAGCCGGGGTCGTCGAGTCGTCCAGACCATCGACGCGCAGCTCAGCGGTCTTCATCGGCCTGGACACCCGGACGTCATCCGGATTGAGGACCTCTCTCAGCTTGGCGGCCAGGATGTCCGCCTTTTCGCCGCTAGAGGCACCCGACACCTCGAGCAGCCGCGCTCCCGTGATCGCCGGCCTCAGTTTGAAGCCGGACGGTGTGCCGAGGTCAGGAAACGCGACTTTGGCTTTCGCCTCTGCCAGGACCGCCGCGTAGGTAACGCCCCTTTCGACGGCTCCGGGCTGCAGCGTGAGCACTACAGCCGCGGAGCGTGGTGCTCTGACCTTAGGCGGTCCCCGGGCCTTCTTCGGTGCCGGTGCTCCAGCGGGTGCCGGTGGCGGTGGTGCCGTCTTCGTCCCGCGACGGCGGCCCCTCTTGACGACCGTCGTCCAGGCTTCCGGGGTAGGCCCGGGCGCGGCCGCCGGTGGCGCAGCTGCCCGGGAAGTGGGGACACGCGTACCCTCCGTGGGCCCCCCGGTCCTCCCTCCCGACTGGCTGGACCCAGCCGCCGTGGTGGTATTGGGCCCCTGAAAAGCGGCCCCCTCCTTCCTCCGCTTGTCCGCAGCGAGCGGTGGGCGAAGGGTTGCCGCCGGAAGGAGTCTCTCCTCTATGGCCTCCATCCGGGCACCCAACATCGCACCACACTGCATCATGCAGATGCGTGCGATCCTCTCGACCTCCGCATCCGCAAGCGCAGGCGTCGACGACGGGACCGATGGAGCCGACGACAGGGCCGCGACGGTAGAGGAGCCGGAGGCCGCAGTTGCTGCCCTCTGGGCGGCGAACTGTCGCTTGAGGTCCTCCAACTCGGATCGGAGACGGCCATTCTCCTCCCATAGCTTCGCCGTCTCCTCCGTGCTAGTGCGATTAAGGAGGACCTCAACCGCCTCCCGAATCCCCTCAGCCGCCTCCTTGAGAGCACGCGTGAATGTGCCCTTCAAGTTGCCCGATTTGGTGGCAACCTTCAGGACAACATCCACGCCGTCCAAAACTTGGCGACTGAGCGCCACCCCAGTGATGTCCCCTCCAGCAGCCATCCGAGCAGAGCGCCGCTCACGGGCCTGTCGGGCCAACTCGCTGACTTCGTCAGCCACGACAGTCCTCACTTGAGCCCTCTTTCCTGCATTAGCCTCCGCTCGGTTGGCTTCTAGCAGGGACGCAGTGCTGCCCCCACCTTGTTCCTCCACCATTGGCTCGGGGTCGCTCTCCGCCGAAACTGGCACAAAGCGACCCCGCTTGTCGCGCTCCGGCAGCCGAGCGGGGACTCCACTCGCTACCGCGCGACCTCGCCCACCCCGTGCCTTTGGCACCTTAGCCGCCGCCACGTTGACCTCGACCGGGGAAGGACCGCGCTTCCTCCGCGACTCCCCCCGGTCGGACGATTGGTCCCTTTCGGGACTTGAGTCTCCTCGACTCGCGTTGCCGTCAGTGACGGCAAGTGGTGCGACCACAACGCGCGGGAACTCCGGGTTCTTTTGGAGCTCCCTTTCTCGCTGGCCGGCGGTGCCGCCCATTCGACGACCCGACAAATCTGGATTTGTCAGGTCCTCGAACGACCGAGACCGCGATGAGCCTCCTCGACTCTTGTTGCCATCGGCAATCGGAAGACATTCGTTGCCCCCCCCAGAATACGAATGGGGGCTTGACGTTCCCGAAGGGAACGTGGCGGACTCTCCAGCTGCAGAGCAGCCGGTACCGCCCTGGGGTAGTTTATTCCCGTTTGTCTTTTTAGAAGTATACCCCTACCACAACAATCTCCCCGAACCGTGCTGCAACGCAACCCCGTCCTCTCTTAACAGCCTCGAGGGACGGAGTACCGGCGGCGGCCGACGAAATTAGGGTCACTGAGCCGCTCAGGTCCTCCACCCAGTCGTCCCTGGGCGGGACAAAGTACGGCTCAGCGACCACGGCGATGTTAATCGACCACTGCGCCATGCTCTGGAGCAACAGATCCTGAGCTGCGGCGCAGTGGTTGATGTTCGCCTGGAGGAGGCGTAATGGGGCCATTATTGGCAGTCCATTTCAGCCCCCTCCCGTGACCCCTGTGAGGGCCCTGCCGCAGCGGCTGCGGCGGCGACAACGATGGTACTGGAGGCGGCAACGGCGGCGGTGGTGGCGGTTGCGGTCGTGACGGCGGTGGCGGAGGGCTTGCCTTTGGCTTTGGCGGGTGGGGCGCAAGCCTTGCTCCCAATCCGGTGATTGGCCGGCTTGCCAGCTGCCGCACATACAGCGCAGTGCGGCGTGGCGTCACACGAGCCGGCCTTGTGACCGGCCTGACCACAGCGGTAGCAGTGACCGCTGCGGTCCACCTCCGAGGTGCACTTAGCTCCCACGTGATTGCCCACATGGCAGCGGAAGCACCTCAGAGGTCTGGGTTCCAGCAGTTTGACCTGCGCGGAAACCCAGCCCACCAATAGCCTTTGGCCCTCCCCGGCTATTTTCTTGGCCGCTGACACAGGGCAGCTCACCGTAACGGCTCGCATCCCCGTGTAGTCAGGACGGATGGTGCCTGCCCTAACCTGCTCGGCAGAGCACCCCCCAGTCCTGACGACAGCGGCCACCACCTATCCCTCCGTCACTGAGTCGTCCAAGCCCAGAATACGCATATCAGCGCATTTGGTGGGCCTGGACACTCGGGCCTCGTCCGCATTTAGGGACGCCCTAAGCCTTGCGGCCAGAGCGTCAGCGGCCGGACCGCTTGCCGCACCGGGGACCTCCAGCATCCGGGCCCCAGTCGCCGTGACCCTTACCCGGATGCCATCGGCGGCGCCGATCTCCTTCAGGTCCACCGCTGCCCCCACCTTGGCGAGCACGTCGCGGTAGGATACGCCCTTTTTCTCCGCCTCTGGCTGTAGCGTAATAACTACAGCTGCGGACTTCGGGGCGCGGAGCCTAGCCGCGACGCTTCGCTCCTTGCGCCGCTGCCGCCTCTCTTTCTTTTTGGCCGCCCTTTTCGCCTTCCCCTTCTTCTTCTTTTCCCCGGCTACTTGCCATTCAGCATCAGCCGGAGGAGATTTAGAAGAAGGAGGTGGGGGCGGCCGTTTCGCCGCTAAGGCCGGGGCTCCCGCTGCCTGAGCCGGGGCCCCCGCTACCTGGGCCGGGGCCCTCGCCGCCTGTTTAGCCGCCCCGCCCTTGGTCTGCCACGACGAACCCGGTTTCGCCGAGGCAGCTGCGGTGGCGGCATAGGATATCGCCTTCCGTTGGCCAGAGGCTGGCGTGCTAGCCGCTAGCGGGGGACGCAGGACGATGGCCTCCAGAGCGGAAAAACGAGACCGCAGGGAAGCCATCTCCTGCCGCACCAGAGTCAGGACCCGATCCTCGGCAGGCACGGGTCGTCCCTGCCCGTGCTGCTCCTTCCCCTGCGGCACCACACGAGGGCCAGCTCCTCGGAGCCCTGCCAGGTCCGCTCGGAGCTCCTCGTTCTCCTTTCGGAGAAGCTCCATGGCGGCTGTCAAGCGGGCGACCTCCGCCCGCATCTCGGACATTCCGTCCGACGGAGGACTGAGGTGTAAGGCCTCCGCTGCCGCCAGGATAGAGGCCATGGCCGCGGGTATGGCCTTGTCTTTAGAGGACTGGATCCTCTTCAAGGCCACACCCTTAATTGCGGCTGCCACTACCTCCGCAAACCTGGCCGCTCGCTCCGAATTGGAGCCACCGGCGTCCGGCTCACTACCTGCAGGCTCTGTAAGGGCAGCCCCTGTGCAGGTCTCTACAGGGTGGTGCTCGCCCGTGGCCAGCCTCTCCAGCTCAGCTGGGCTGGCCTGTCTCGGCTCGCCGGCCTTCTTAGTCGTGAGCCCTCTACCCACACCTTTTCCCCGGGCCGCACCCCGCCGACTGGAGTGGATCTTTGCCCGATGGGCTGAGCCCGAGACCCACTCGTCAGCGGACGACCCCTCTCCCGGTTTGGAGCGCTTCCGGAGGAACTTCCGGTTCCTCCCAGCAGCTCCCATCACTTCGCGCTCCGAGCTCTGACTAGAGCTCCTTGCGCCCGATGCAGCGTCGGACTCCGACCCCACATCACTCCCCTCCTTCTGGTTGGTTTTTGTTTGATCTTTTTCCATATTGTTCCCACGAGTATATAACTTTGTTTATTGACTCAAAAAAATTGTGGTTCGCACTAGCGACTAATTCCTTAGCTACCCATTAATCAAGCTTACAACCTCCCTCACGGTGCGCCGCCGCTTGGAGGTTTGGGGTAATTTTTTATAGAGGATTTCTTCCTCGCGGCCCGGGCGGTTAAGCCAAGACCCTCGACCCCCGTCAAGTGCCAGAGACATGACCTTGACACTCTTCGGGGCTACGAGACCAACGGTGGCAGAAGAAAAAACTTCCTCCTGCCTGCCCGACGGCAGTGTTAGTGCACGCCGAGCCCGCAATCCAACGCTGCTTAACGTGTGCTCTCTCCGAGTACACGTTAGAGCGTTCCTCCGACAGGATATTGGCATACGGGCAACGAGACCCCTTAGGCATAAAGTACCTAATGGGGAGTCATTGCCCGTACCCCAGGGTGCACCGTCCCGGAGACTGGCCTTCCCCCCGGACGCATCCATAAGGGAACTCCAGCCCACAGGCACACGGGGAGGTTTCCTGTCCAAGCACCCCTAATGGAATGACAGCTCACTTCACGTTCACTTCACCTAAGTTTTCACCGTGAGATTATTACAGAATAGACCAGCTGTTTCTAAGTTAGATCTAACTTTTGGATGACCTAGCTCAGAGCAAAGCATCATGTGCTTAGACTTTGAACATACTTCAACAGCATTTAAAAAACATCTGCTTAGCTACAGGGTCTATTTCACGCCTTGGTACCTATGGAGTTAAATGAAGAGTTCAATAAATTTGTTTTCTTGCTTCACTTAGGCTCGTCGGCCACCACGCTACTCAAAAATAACCAATAGGAAACTCAAATCAAGAATGAGTAGCCAGTATGTCACAGTATTAGTATTTCAAAGGCAGTCCGTACACGACCAACTACATTGTTAATAACGCGTTAGTAAGTCGTGTAGCGTCGTGAACGATGGCCGCGTCCTAACCCAAAGTGATGGAAACCAGAAGGCGCCCTCTGTCGGTGTAACCTTGCGATCTCGCGCGGCGATCGTTTTTGGTTAGAACGCGGGGTATGAATATGTCTATAAAATTGGCCATATCGCTTAAACGTCAACGTTTAATGATATGTCAGTCGACGTTTGGCCATATCATTAATATAGGGTAGTAAAAATAGCCAAGTAACTGCGACCAACTTGTAAGTAGCGCTCGCTGGCCGCTGCTGCGGCACCGTTCGCTTTGCGTTGCTAACCTAACCTTACCTAACACATTTAGTCGGGGTGCCACATGAGCGGCGTTATTTTTTTAATTTTTAAAAACTCATTTTTTGTGATATGTCGCATTTCATGCCGCAGTAGCGGCCGGCAAGTGCTGCTTCCAAGTTGATCGCTTTCCATAATATCATATTTGGAAACCTAATAAAAGTCCATCAACTTTTTTTGCGTGGTCAGGGTGACCAAATGGTATCCATAATCCATGGTCAGAACAATTCATCACCAAACAAAAACACCAAAACCAAAGCACAAACCTGTTATTTGAAACGCGCTACAAATATCTATGAACACACCACAGCTCGGCAACAAATTTTTATCGACAGCAATCGAGTGAACTATATTGGTACTTGGTAGCATGTTAACCAATAGCGGCTGCAATCAGTAAAGTATACAGCAATTTTATATACGTTTACGTTTAACTTCTGAGGTAGCCAACCAAGCACTTGGACATAGTCCAGAGAAACTTGCGGCGTTTGGTGCAAGTTACAATCTTTTTGAGCTATCGAATATTTTTTATAGTCAGGGAAATTAATTTTTAAGCAAATTTACTACTTACTTAAATTATCCGTATATTCAAATTAGAACCGTCATTCTTTGACAGTTAGATGAAATGGCTATAATACGGAAAATAATTGGCATAGGGTTTCAATTTGTTTTTGTTCTAGTGGTTGCAAGCGCTACTGCTGAGCATGAGGTCCTGGGTTCAATTAATGGGTTGGCCAAAGTGCTAATTGTTTTTCCATCTGGAATTTTTCAGTAGCCGCCCGGAGTCTTAATTTACGCCTGGTTGATGAACCCTTGGGGTAATGTTTATTAATTTCCTTGATTGTTGGTACTAGCACTTTTCCAACGACTTTATAAACCCTATATTCCTAGTCTGTGCAAATTTCGATAAATCCTTCTGTCTACGTCATAAGCGGAACCTTTGTGCAAAAGAAAGCGTACTAGGGTTTGGGCTGGGCGTTTAAGAGTTAAGAGATTAAGTCAGGACTTTTATTTTTATAATACTTTTTATATTTATCGATTTCCCACTGCTTTGTTCGCAAACAAATATCAAACAAATCTTCAAAGAAAATGTTTCTTAGTGGATCTTTACAGCAGATTTCTCTTTTCAGTTTGTAAGTTGTATGACTGGTCAAATAGAGGTGAATCCCGCGCAGAACGCGGACGCGACTGCGCTTGTCAATTGTTTTAGTGATTAGGAAGTCACACGACTGTTTGCGCCAGTTTAAACACCTACATTCAAGTTAGTTGACACAAGCGGAGCGAGCGGATTTCGTTCCACATTCATAAGCATAATCATATTTTTATAATGTCCCCTCTGCAGGGACCTCGTCTCTGTGAGAGGGGGGTCATAATTCGACCCACATCATGTTAAAATTACAACAAAACTCTCGGTTACCCAAATAATAGTCTAATATTTAAGTATGATAGTTATTTTCTTTTTTTTAACTTGAAAGAGTGTACTTTAAAATGGATGTTGCATTTTTAACACCAATATATTTTATTTGAACCACAGTGGAAGGCTGATTAGATTGGCGGCGACTACGTACGGGCCAATGCAAACGTTCGTATTGTCTTCAAAACAGTTAAGTTTTTCAAATGGACTTTGTGAACACGAGATTAACCAGATAATATTGTTATGTAACATATAGCATACACAAGCTATTTTTTTTTGTATTGGGGCTTAAAACTACTTCGTACACGACCGGCTCAAGTGACTGCTCAAAAGATAGGATGCACATTCATTCAACTACGTTTGTTGAATGAATGTGCATCCTATCTTTTGAGCAGTCACTTGAGCCGGTCAAGTGTAGTACGAAGTTAAAATAGAATATAAAAGGCCACCACTGACGAGTGGCTATACGTCCACTATTAAGTAAAGGAATCTTATCAGAGCTTCTTCCTTTCAACCTAATACTTGAATTAACTTACACCGGCCTAGGTTGAAATTAGATACACCAGTTTTTGCCACACATTAATCTACAATAAAACCCATGAGCTTCCGCCACGGACAGACCATATCTATTCATTCTAATACCTAATTAACTAAAGAAAAAGGAAACCTCAAACGCTGTCAAGAATTACCAACTTTCAGCAACTATCCACAGACAATAATACCCTAAGATATTGTTCTAACAATGATCAAGTTATACCTAAAGCTAACATAGAACAAGCCGAACAACTTGGTGTATAAATCACCGCCTCGACGGGCAGCTTTCGAGAGGGAAAAACTAAAACTTACTCGTTCGAACTGGTTATATAAATAAACAGAGGAAAAACAAGCGCAAGGAAACATCGACAGCTCCAATTTTTAGTTTTGTTTGGATTCCGATGCGCTGGAGTAGAGCTAGAGAGAAGGTGGATAGAGCTGGTGTTATCAACTAAGTACAATAGATAAACTATTAAACAATGTAGATACAATATAATACATCAATGAAAAACTGACTACTACAAAAAACAAAGCTTAACTTCGAATAAATAAAATCATTTTTCAAAAAAACTTTGTAGTAGTGATGAGCGTTTTATAGATTTTATAATTATCTTTGACTAGCAGTAATTAAATCATTAAACCAACCAAAATCAGAAAGACAGATATAAGAAAAAAAAAGTCATGGATGTATTGGTTCGTATAGACCATTTCAAATGGAGCTGGACAGGACAGAGGCTTCGATGCAAAACAAACAAATGGACCAAGCAAGTGACCCGAGAGACAGGATTAGAAAACGAGGGCTCCTAAAAACAAGTTGGGAAGACGATATTCGTCTAAATCTGGGGCCATAATGGACCATAGTTGCAGAGGACAGAGCACAATGGAGACCGTTGTAGAAGGCCCATGCCTTAAGACACACCAAGTTGCGAGACATACGAGTATAATGATTTGCTTTTGGTTCAAACACTTTTGCTAACAAAATATGTACCCAAAGTTCGAAAATAAACGGCTTTATTATAATTAAAACATTGGAAATATTTGATTGAATTTTTGCAAAATAATTAGGGAGCGTCCTTAGAAATACGAGGTTCAAATTAATATTTTATCGTCGTCCCCACATCGTATACTTCATCGAAAAGATCTTTAAACTTTGGCTACTTAAAAGGCTAATCTTCGTTTGTACAGGGACATCGTTCATGAATTATTTTTCTACAGTCTTATCAGCCAGGGTGCGCCTGACCTCATTTAAGTATCGCCACTCATTGAAGCTTTTTAAACTCATCAACATTTGAATCGCATCCAAATGTTCATGAGTTAAAGCAGCGCTTACTAGGGTTATAATTAACAAGTAATATTATCGATGTTGTTATATCAGCATCATGTTTGACGTGCAAGGCAGTATTTGGGCTGGTAAGTTAAGCTGACAAAATTGAGAAAACACATTGGTTGTTATCAGTACCTCCACGACCAACGAAAAATGCCTATGTTCTAAAAAAGGTGGGGCCTACTGTTGTGCTGTTTTCTAAAGAAGAAACCTGCTATCTAAGACCTGCTACCGAAGAGCACCAAGGCACGAGGAACCAATTCATGCGAGCTCAGGGCAACAAAGCAAATGCATGGCGAAGTAATTAACTCAGGTAAGCTGTAAGTCTTCAGCGAATGAGATAGCGAACTCATAACGTTGTTGTTCAAGTTTTTATAGCGCTAAGTTAGCTCCAAGTTTCAAGTGTATTGCGTCCTTGTTTTAATGGATATCGCTTTAAAGCGCTTCGGGGTGCACGGTGGCTTTATTTTATGGGTCATGTGGAGCATGACGATTATAGTTTATGCGGGGTCTTATAACATAAACAGCCCACAGAGGTGGTTTTCAGCCGTTTGCTAAAAACTGGGTTTCCAACAACAGACAATGGTTGAATTTTGGTATCACATCAATTAATCAGTCAATTTGTTTACATTACAGAATTACACTGGACGTAACTTCAAAACAACTCATTTATTTCAATTACCTTAAATACCATTCACAGGCTTTTTTGATTTGACAAACTAGTCAGTCTGGAAATTAGTTTCACTTTCCAGGAGTTGGAGTAGACATGAGAAGTAAGAACATCAGACTGATGAGCCTCTCACACTTTGTTCTACATTCAAGAACCTACTTAAGGATCCGCTAAAACAGCAATTAGTCCTTGAGTAGACTTGACAAGCTCCCTGCCACAACGCAAATTGCTATTTATCAACGATAACATGACCTTAATTTTCTTGAACAAACGAACAGACTTTGACAATTCACCATGAAATGCATTGTAAACCTTCTACCCCTAGGGAGTGACGACCATAAAGGTTATATTATGTTGGCCCTCATCACATAACAATTGCGCAGTGGCCCGCACATGACACTTTGTCCCTCCCTAACAGCTGGCTTTGATGGATTATTCAAATTCCAAAGAGTTGGCAAACTTAGACGTTGGTGGTGGGACCTAAAACAATAACGTTTTTGTGTGATATTTGAGTGAAAAGTGGAAGCGGGAGTTGTTTAAATAATTTAGATATAGTGAGGCTTCTGTCACTCGTATCGACCCGAAGTCTAAAATAATAGATGATGCCGTTGCAAAAATATTAGTCAGACAACAAGCAGGGTTGACTGCTTAGAGTGCGTTGGACGTACATTTATGTAACAATCCACACTCGTAGAGAATATTCGGTCTTTGTGGCATATAAGTGAATTATTCATAGTTTCCCGAGCAAATTCTTTTGTCGCTCCAATAATTTTGAACATTGTTAAACGTTTTTTACCACGTCATATTATATTCCAGGAATTGCAATTCTGGCGTGTTAGGACACTTCAAAACTCGTAAACTGTGTGAATTTGAGCGAAAACGGCGACACTACAACTATCGGACGGGTCAAGGAAGGTAATTTTGTTTTAGTCATCACATTAAACTTAGAGGCAAAGCGTCTTTAAAAGAAATGTTACAAAGTTTCTACAACTAATGTAATGCAATGAATCAATGATCAATGAGAATATTGTTATAAAAAATGGCCAATTTCAGATATATTTTCGGACTCGCGCTCTAAGGGTCCCAAAACTACTTGACTACCTTCTCTTAATAATTTGCTATGACTATTACCCTAGGGCCATGGGGTCCGAGGGCTCATGGTTTGTTCAATGAAATAAAATTAAAATAAAATCTAAACGACTGGTTGACACTTCCTGTGACCCAAGGGCTGGCTTTTACCTTGGCCAGAGTCTAAGCATTGCCATACAACGTGGCAATGCGGCCAGTCTCTTGGGTACAGTCAGTGATGCGGATGAATTTTAGTTTGTATAATACTTAGTCAGTTGTATACACA
The DNA here is from genome assembly GCA_949128155.2 of Xanthia icteritia. NCBI lineage: Eukaryota > Metazoa > Arthropoda > Insecta > Lepidoptera > Noctuidae > Xanthia > Xanthia icteritia. Next base: position 2,486,968 of record OX421942.2, on the reverse strand, counting down.
TAGTTTAGATAGTCCCTATTGTTAATATTAGTTATTAATAAGAAAAATAAAATGATATATCCATTTGCTACGATAGTGGCCATAGTATTCTGCGAAACTGCTTCGTATATTTTTTTTTACAAAAAAAACTCTACCAAGTGAAAATAACTTTTATTTCGGAAGTCGATATCTTTGATTTAGAATTTTTGTTTTTTGCCTATGACTTCTGAAATTAAAGCTAAAAGACATAACGACGAACATAGAATTCCTTTTTGGCAGTCAGCTAAAAAGTACAACCGACAAAATCACTGTCGGACAATCGACGGATGGACAAAATTAAATGCACTGACAGACGGCGCCGAATGTTCCTGTGAAAACAGGAACCACCCTTTAGGTACGGAACCCTACTAGCTACGATACTAAAGTTCAGATAAAACATAAATAAAAATGCGATCAGTCGAAACTTGTACATATCGCGGTCGATGGCTCGCATAAAAACTGATCTTAGTAAATAAAGTTTGTTTCAACTCCCACCGACATGGCGGCTGGCCTCAGGTAAAATTTTACTAATAAACTTTGGTAGTCAATAAAAGAAACGCGACAGAAAGGAATTTGAGCTCTGTTTTAACGTCTTTGTTACATACTGGTGCGTGGTTTGGCGAGCATAAGGTGAAATGACTAAGATACGATGAATAGTGAATAATGCGATGGCTGGCAACCACAGCATTTTGTTAATAGTGCATACATGAAAGCACTAGGCTGTTCAAAAAGTAATAATAATCGGTTATTTTTCTTTATACTCGGCGCCTAGAGGTCCTACCGCGATGTTAAATAGCCTGTAGCCTTTCTCAAGAATTGGGTTATCAAATGCAAAAAGATTTTTTCAAATCCGACTGGTAGTTTCAAAGATTAGCACGTTCAAACATACAAAAAAGCTCTTCAGCTTTATTATTAGTATAGAAAATATGAACCGATGATCATTACTTTTTTAACAGCCTAGTATAGTTGACCATTCTCCTGGAATGATCTCTCAGTTTTACAACTACAGATAGTGCCACCCACGAAGACGCGCCCCACTCTGCGATTACTGTACTGTAAGCTATACTTTGGTACGGAGCGGAGCATAGTGGGGCGAGTCTTCATGGATGGCACTATCTATTCTTTGTTTTCGTAAAATGGAAACAGAGATTACAATAAGCAAGTAAATTGGATAAAGTACTATCAATCTTATAAAATAATCTAGGTATAGTTTTATTCTTCTCTGCCCAACCCTTCGGGGAAACAAGGCGTGATGTTATGAGTGTGTAGTTTTCAAATAAAAAAGCAAGCTATTCTCCCGAGCAGTGTGTAAAACCACTTATAGGTACTGCTTAACTTTTCCAATAAAATCGAAGTGAAATGAAATTTGGAATTTAGGAGTGAAGGTGAAACCGATCCACGCTGCTGTCGATGCTAATTTAGAACATTTCACTAAAATGACGATATTAAATTTGGCAGGAATCTGTGAAAATATTTTTTTCCCTCCCTATGTGGATCTCAAGTTACGAGGCGAAGTTCTTTTTGCTTGCAATTGATTTTTTGCTCCCCTTTGAGTATATGAAATGCTCGGTTCCCGTTCTGCCTGTTGGCAATTTGATTTTTTAGGTAAGTAAAATAGAAATGTTTGTTTTTCGTGGCATAAAATGCATAGTCTGCCTGTCAGTGAGATGTGCAGATTCAATTAGCCGAGAATCAATGTCGGCTTTGTGGAAACGGTTTTCATATTTTTGGTTACTGAGAAAGACAGTTCTTAATTTGAACTCCAAAATCATATTTGTGTTGCCTTGGCGAATTTTACCAACGAATCTGAACGCGATCAGCTCATCTAAACCACGTTCAAGAGCTGTTAGTGCTAGCTGTTTCACAAGAACAATGACACTGAAAGGTCTGGAACGTGCTTTAGATGTGCTGATCGGGTTCAGTATTATAGGTGAAATTCGCCCTAAATTGTGGAGTTCTACTGGTTCTGTGCGCAGTGACGCTAGTAGAATACACACATACATAAGTAGATTTTTTTAACTACTGAGCACCATAGACATATACACGGATGCACCAGAGATAACCAAAAGGAAAGACGTATAAGGCTTTTTTTTAACTTCTCCCGGTTTGGGCGGAGAGGGAGGGCATGTCAGACTCTTACTGACTAAAACCCACCCGTGTTCCTTCAGTTGCCTGTACTTTGCCACGGTATCCCTTTCAGACTTCCCGCAACCCCGGCAGGCATCGGTTCTATCGGACCCCTTCAGTTGTGCTGACATCTCTTTGAGGACAGACAGATTGCTGGATTACAGTTTATTGCTAACGACACAGCTACCCAGATAGGAAATGCTTAGAAAAGAGCCCTTGCCACATTTCTCGAAATAAATAGCATAAAACATATCTTAATATACACCAACATTTCTCACACTTGTTTCTCGTAACCACGGAACATATGCCACTTCCGATATTATACATAAGCACCCTTATCCTGTTCGCAGTCAAAGAACTTCCAAAGTGCGCAAAACTTGGATTTTCCCTGAACATAAATCTGAACTTAACTACGCATCAACTTGCCTTCACTAAACTTGGTACACACTTGAGGAAAATTCACTTTTTACTTCTTAATCTCGATGTAGTTTTATAGAATTGCATGCATTTTTTGCTGGGATGTGAACTTTGTGAACTTTTAGTGTACATGTTAAAGAAGATCTTGATGAATTATTATAATTATGTTATTATTATAAATGACTAGATGACCCAGTGAACTGCGTACCACGTGAGACAAAATTTTGATCTTTTCGATTTTTTGGCTGTTTCTTTGTTCTTCGTTTTTTCTAAACCACCCCAGTATAGACGCAAACAAAAAAAAAATTGTAATTGTTTGAGCCATTTTCGAGATTTTCCGAGACTAACGCACGGCTATTGATATTTATGTGTAGATTAATAATATTTATTACTGTAAATAGATTTATATAAACACTTTTCCTCATCATCATCATTTCAGTCGAAAGACGTCCACTGCTGGACATAGGCCTCCCCCAAGCACCGCCACTTCGACCGGTTCTGTGCCTCCCGCATCCAGCGGATTCCTGCGGACTTTACAAGGTCATCAGTCCATCTTGTGGGAGGCCTTCCAACGCTACGTCTTCCGGTACGCGGCCGCCACTCCAAGACCTTTCGGTACCATCGGCCATCTGTTCTGCGAGCAATATAACCCTGCCCATTGCCACTTATGTTTGGAAATTCTTCGGGCTATGTCGGTTACCTTGGTTCAAAGTCAAAGTCAAATAATTTATTTCAATTAGGCACAAAAAAGGCACTTTTGAACGTCAACATTTAAATAATAATTGATTCTAGTTGCCCCTTCCAAAAGGTAGTTTTCGTATGGAGAAGAATGGGCAAGAAACTCCACCGTTACTCTTTTAAAATGTTTTCACAATATCTTGTATACATCAATTATATAATTATATGTGAAGACGATGCACCTAGAATAAGATTACTATACCACGTTAGGTAAAAATAATGAAAAATTAAGGTATGACAGATAAATGAAAAAAAAAACATGATTATGTGATAGATGCATGGTGCTCACATATTTACAAACATTGTAAAATTATATGATAGTCCTAGCATTTTTACAAGTAATATAACTCAGTGTGTGAGTTCGAGTAATTACAGAATGTAAAACCAATATAAAAAAAATATATATATAGTTACGAATAACGATAATAGTTATACAATTAAATTAGCAACCAGTTAGATTTTGTCTAGATTCTAAATTGTCCTATGGAGCAGGACCAGCATCTCCTGCGGATCTCTTCATTGCTGATTCAATCACGTAAGTAACTCCAAGAATAGCCCTCTCCCTTTGGATGGCTTATAAGGCCCATTGTCAGCGACCACGTTTCAGTGCCATAGGTCATCACAGGCAACACGCACTGGTCAAAAACTTTCGTCTTGAGACACCGCGGTATGTAGGACGAGAAGATATTGCGTAGCTTCCCGAACAAACACTTTTACAACGTAATATTTAAAAAAATAGATGAGGTCATCATACTATTACATTCTCATCATCATTCAATTCCATTACGTATCAACATAAAACGTATTCGTCTAAGTAAGTAATTCATTTATTTTATGAGAACAACTCGAGCGCAATCGTCTTATTTCAGCTCAATAAGTAGACATCTTCATCTTAAAAGGAAACTTTTTGAACTCCGTTTCTATAACCACAAACTAAACGAAATAAATTTAAAACTTAAACATATATACCTTATGACCCATATTCCTTTAAAGCCAGCCATTACAAAAGAGCAAATACCTATCACTTATCCTAGAGTCCAAGTTACAGGCAGTTGTTATGCTGCGACACGGATGCGATAACCTGTACGTGACGACTCGTAGCTAACCAAATTATGTGCTGGCAAACTTAACTTTACCAACCCTATCAACTCTAAATACAACACTATTAAGACCAATTTCAATTGTCTACAAAATGTGGTAAGTATGTTGTAAGACGAAGCTTATTTTGCAGTGGGGATGAATCTTATGTCTAAGGAGCAAGGGTGATATTTGAGTGGGGGTAGAAGGAGTGGTTATTATAAAATGCAAAAATACTTGAGCAGTTAGATTGTATTGTACAGTTGTTATAGTAAGTACTACGCGTGAAAACAAAATGTGTGATGTAGTTAGAAAGTTTTCCTTTTGTCTCATTTCTTTGTTTTAATGTAGTATAAGATTGTGCTGGAATTCTTGTAAAGGAAGTTAGAATAAGTAAACAATTTGTTTAACGTATTATTTTGCCCTGATTTGAAATTTTTAAAGCTTTCGTATACAATTTTATGTTTAGACCATATTAGTTTTACTGAAGTTAATAACGTCTCACAAACTATGAGATAATCCTAAGTTTAACTTAAAGTAGAACAATACTGCGATAAGACAATAGATAACTTGTTAGTAACATTTCTAATTAGTATAACATTTGTAACTCCTAAGTAAGTCAATGCTCATACCAGAGACAAAGCAGTTTTGTCTATTGCAGACAGAACCTTATTTGTCGCGAGTGTACGTGCTATCATTGTTTTCATAGAACAATATGTATAACTCTCCTGTTCTTAGCGTATCAATGGCAATCTAAAAAGAGTCTGCCCAGAATTTGGCTACGAGTTTGGCACCTTCAGGACCGTTCATCAGTTCCAGTAACGTACAGGCAACAGGGCACGATAGTCACGACATTAAGCACCCCATTGTTTGTGTTACTGTACCATATTTACACTCCAGGGCGGAGTCATCTGTGAATCTCCACCAGCACGCTTAGCATGGCCACAATGGAAACGGGTTTTGTCGACCGAAGAATAGACAAAACGACAGATAAATAATCACAATCTGTCATTTTGTCTATTCTTCCGTCGACAAAATCCGTAGAAAACCCGTTTCTATGGTTGTCATGCTACTCGTGCTGAACAGGTTTTCCTTGCTTCAGTCTACCTGGGTCCGCAGTATATTTAAAAACTTTCAGGTAAGCCAAGACAACTATTGACTGTATTATTTATTCACTTTCTTTAAAACGGTTGAAAACCAGTTTTGAACTCAGGTCTATGCACGACTCAGTGCAGCAGTGGTGGCCCAGTGGTAGCGACCCGGACTAACGAGTTGTAGATCATGGGCTGGAAACTAAACAGGCGCTTTACTTTGTATATTTTTTTTCTTCACAACTGCTCTCAAAACGGTGAAGGAAAACAGCATGAGGAAACCGGCATGTCCAAGAACCAAAAATTCAAAGACATTTGGCATATCCACCAATCCGGAATGGATTCGTATATGGATTACAGCCCACTCCCTCTCACAGAGAAGAGGTCTATGTCCCTACAGTGAGAACATTATAGGCTGATTACGCTATGCACGGTCTTTCTATCAACTGTGGAAAGATTATATTATCTTTGGAAAACGATTCAACATGTTTTTCAAAGAAAAGATGGATAAGATTTTTTTCTTTTAATGACCATTAAAAGAAAAAAATCTTGCCCTTCCATAGACCCACCACAACAAACACAGTTTAACCTCACAAATCTACGTTCCTATAGCTACAAGGCCTTACCACTGTTACCAACCAATAGCCACCATAAACAAGTTCTTAGTCAAGTACACAGATAAGAAATAAATCAACTTTTTTCTCAAACTGCGGTTCAAGAAAAAAAAGATATAGTCCGGTCACATGGATGCGAGGAAAAAAGTGGTGTCGAAGTTGGCGAGCTCGCCGATTCCCCAAGGATGATGTTCAGATCATGTTTGAGTTAGGATTGTACTGTATTAATGGACTTTGGTGGTTTGATACTTAGTTACTGGTTTTTTGAGTGTTTTTTCCATCGTATCGACATGAACTAAATGGCATGCTCATGTTGGGGTATGAGCTAGCAAGTTAGTAGCGATACTGTCAACTTGTCGATGGTGCACCGTACATTGTTGCACGATATGCGGGGTGCATTTAGTAAATCATGGTCTGTTCGAAAAGTATTTATTTATTTATTTTATTATTTATGTACAAACAGTAAAATACATAGAGATACGACATACATTATAATTCGAGTATAAAGGTACTGCTTATGTGTTAAGAAATTTCTTCCAGCAGACCTACGAAAGGAGAAATGAGTAAGAAATTTAGACAATAATGTGTGAGAACAAGAAGAGAAAAATATGAATATGCGAAGCCTTATACTAAAAATATTAAAACATACCTACACGTATAACGTAATAAATTAACATATACTTAAATAAATACATAAACCTTAAATATATAAGCATACATACTATAAGTATATAAATACTCACAGTTGAGAGGAAAGGTAATGCTCTTTTACTCGATATTTGAATTGTGAAACAGTTTTTAAATCACAAATGCTAGGCGGAAGTGAGTTCCACAACCTTACTCATGGCTTTTCAACCCATGAAAGGAGAAACGTACCTTTCGACTAACCTCATTGACATGAACTCGCCACAAAAGATTGGAGTCCAGAAAAGGTTGGATACGCCCAGATCTTTGGCGAATTCGGTATAGTCAATACGAACACTATTGAGATATAAAGGCATCAGAGATTTAACATCAGCCGCATTGCGAACGAATCTGCTGCCTATGATCATGGTCTGGGATTTAGTTGGATTGATTTGCAAACCAAATGACTTAGCCTAAACGCAGATGCAAGCCAGGTCATGATTCATAGCAGCAATTGCAGAACCCGCGTCAGCTACAGTAAAATGTCGAAAACTAGAGGAGATTAATCTGGTAACAAAGTTAATAAAAATTTAAAAAAGAAGAGGAGAGAGAACGCTACCCTGAGGAACAGCCACGGTGAGGCTACAACAATCAAAGAAGGACTCCTCCAGGCGAACACATTGAGAGCGTCCCCGAAGATAAGAACTGAACCAAGCTATAGCGGAAGAAGAGAAATTGATAGCTTTGAGGATACCTAGTAAAATGTCGAAATCCACTGAGTTGATGGCGCTACTCAAATCAAGCAATACAAGAACAGTAAGGGACTTATTCTCCATTACCTAGCGGATGTCGTCAGCTACTTTCAAAAGTACGGTTACAGTATGTGACCCGAGCGAAAACCAAATGTGGAAATTAACGAGTTTAACGCCAAGAAAAATGATAAATTTCTATGAAATATGTGCTCAAAAACTTTAGAGAGAAATGGGAGAATAGAGCTATTTCTATTCTCCCATTTCTCTCTAAAGTTTTAATAAAGTCGAAAAGTAGTGTCTAAAGTGGGTTAATAAAGTAGGATTATTAGTTTTAGGTAAAGGTATTATGTGAGCCTGTTTCCAAACTGACGGAAATGAGCAACATGAAAATGAGTGGTTGAAGACTTGGGTGAGAAACGGAAGTAACGAGGGAAAGATAAGAGTTATCATTCTTGAACAGAACTTATCATTACAGAGTGCTGAAAAAGTAATCGCAAATATACATTTCTTATCGACACACTCAGTAACATCGCTAAGCTTAAAGTGAGAACATTGTGGTAACGGCAAACCAGCAAGACTCTCTATTGTCGCAGCTTTGACAGACGGATCAAGAGAAAAGGGAAGGAGAGAGAAATGCTTATCGAGATCATTGAGGTTCACATCCTTACACTGGTTGATAGGTGACTTGCCTATGCCTACAGATTTGAGAAATTTCCATACATCGAAAGAACTGCGGTTATTGAGTTGTTCGTGGAAATAGAGTCTCTTAGCATCTTGACACAGATGACTGCAGCGATTACGTAAGAATTTGTAATAAGAGAGATCTCTTAGCTTTATCCTTGCGAGCCATAAACTCTTTAATTTGTAGCGTTATCCATGTTGCAGGGTTATGTCGAACTTTGACACGTCGGATGCTGATCATATAAGTCGAGAACGGTTGCGTTAAAACAATTCACCTTATCGCCGATGTCATAGTTCTCAACCAGAGGGGTCCAGTCAAGATCACTGGCATCATGCTGCAAAGCCTCCAGGTCTATACCCTTGTAGTTACGGAGATATAAAAGCTCGGACTTACGCTTGGGAACACGGATACGATAGAAAAGGTAAATGCGATCGTGATAAGAAAAAGTAGTCGTAGGTTGACCATGGTAAGAAACATTATTAGGAGAGGAAACAATACGCACCAGGCGACTGTTTGCTACCAGCTTTTGTAGATCCAATGCTAGTATGCGCTCGCCGCTATATCACTTAGTCGACACATACAACACGCGTTTTGGTGCAATAGACATATTATTTCTAAGCAGATATAAATTTAAAAAGGATATAATTAAAATTATAAAGGAACGGCAGTAGGCTCCATAGATTTTACGCAATGTAGGTATATCACGCATGTTTTTTTGTGTTTGTTACATCTTCTATAGAATATTGTATATGTTTTTGTTTTCTCTTTAATTTCTTTTTCATTAAACTAGCCCTGATACAGTTAACGTTTGCTAACAGCTTGTTTTTACTATATAATAGTGATCTGTGGAAAATGTTGTGGGTAGTATATTTGTGAAGTTTAATTTTAAGAATTTTCTGTTTATGCTTAATACTACTGTTGGTTTTCCTAATGTAATAAATAAATAAATCATAAGATCTAGAAAAAAGGGTGAAAAATTTGGAACAATGAGTTTCAGAGAGAGGCAAAACTTGAAGATTGAAAGAAGACAAGTGTGTAGTACCCAAATGTCCTTTCTTTGGTATTGTTCGTCGAGTTGAGCTCCTTAAGTTCTGGGTTGAGCTCCACGATTACTGACAAATGCTTGCACTGACAGGACAGGTCCACTCAAATCTGTGTGGTTCTTTTCTCAAAAGACCATTTCAGACACTAATCTACATGGTCCTCATATGGCCTGACCAAGATTATGTCTGGACTTTAAAAGAGACTATGACCTCTGAGTTTGTTTCGGCCTTTCTTCTCAGAGTAGTCAGATAGGAAACGCCGAACTCATCTAGCTAATTTTTAATTATTTTTTTAAGATGACGTGTAAAAGTGATTCCAATATCCTATTTACAGAATAAACAATTTCATTTCAGTGAAAGCAGTTTAAGGGAGCGAGAGTAATTTTTAATCAAGCACGTATTAAAATCACCCATTAAAATAACGTGCTCTTATATGGGGCATAGATCACTGAGAGTGGAGTCGAGAGAATTACAGTAGTCAATGTGAAGTTTAGGACCGTAGAGCACTGGAAGCAAAACTTTTGTGTGATGAACATTAATTTAAAGCAACAAATAAGCCGACTCAGAATACCGAGAAGGAGATGAACTAACCACCAAGTAGGGTAAATCAGCACAGAGGTACATAGCAACGCCTCCTCCACCTTTGCCGGTCCGATCGTTGCGGATCAGGACGAAGCCAGTGAGTGAGTATTGTTGTCAAAGTCAAAGTCAAATAATTTATTTATTTATTTATTTTTTATTAGGCACAAAAAAGGCACTTTTGAACGTCAACATTTACAGAAAAATAATAATTGATTCTAGTCGCCCCTTCCAAAAGGTAGTTTTCGTATGGAGAAGAATGGGCAAGAAACTCCACCGTTACTCTATTAAAATGTTTTCACAATATCTTGTATACATCAATTATATAATTATATGTGAAGACGCACCTAGAATAAGATTACTATACGACGTTAGGTAAAAATAATGAAAGATTAAGGAATTGAGAGGAGATTGAGAGGATTGAGAGGAGAGAAGGCTTCAAAAAGGATTCCGATATCAAGAGAGCATCCAAGTAAGCACTGCTAAAGGATGCCAGAAGGCCAGAATAGTGACCAGGTATCTGATAAAAAATGAAACAAATGGATCAGTAAACGTGGATGACATTTTAAGTGCCGGTTACAAATTGTGTGCGTACAATAATGAAATTCAAACAATAATTGTTGGAAAAAGTTGTGAAATATTATAACGTTGAAACCTTCTAAAAACAGATGTGCTACTAATTCCATTTAATGAGCGATTGCGTAAGAATGTAACATGAAAAGGTTTTGTTTACACTTTCATCAGATACTTTTGAAACAGACATACTACACATTAATAGATAAACTCATGTCTTCTTCCCATCGGGGATAGGCAGAAACTACAGAACTCCACTTGCTACGATCCTTACATACTCCTCGCACGTCACCTTTCTGAAGAACTTCACCAATGAGGTCAGTACGTCATAATATGTTCTGTAGTCATACTATTAGGTACTAATTTAATTTAAGTTGGCTAATAATTATTATTTTTTGTCGAAATACCGCGATCACGAGCACTTTCGCTTTACACGAATAAAAAACACCATCCCAGGAATTTTATGGTTTGAATTCATTTACACGTTACAAGCAAGTATGGTGATCTACGTGCGCTCTTCTCTGTATGAAAAATCTGGCCTACAGTTAGACCAAGTATGGAGCAGTATTTTTTTCTTATAGAACGATTTAAATAAAAAATTCGAATAATTTATTTCGAGTAACATAGACTCATAATAATTTAGGTCTAGTCTCAAATCTGTGCCAGACTTGACGAGCGCTATTTATTTTCACGACAACGATTCGACACATTATTTTCTTTCTCCAGAATTTGTATTTTGTGAAAGTTTTTCGGATTGTACATTTGCGCAAAAAAACGATGATATTGTATGAGCCTTTTTTTACAAAGCTAATGTATTGTGTCGTTTGTGATATTCGTTTTGTAGGTATACTTGCTGTAGCCTTTGATTCTTCTTTTGCTGTATACATTTGGTTATATACAATAGTAAATACTTATTGCGCCATTTTGTTTACGGAAACATATTCTTTCCATAATAGGAATTGTCAGTGACGAAATTGCTGATTTTAGGTCTCTTTAGTTTTTGTGTTTTTCGTGTCTTTTTTGTCACGTACAATTTGTACAGGAAAATAAATTAAGGCAGAAAAAGAAATGGTCGTAGCGTCATTCAGTTAATGTATGTAATGATGATAAAACTCTGCTCACAAATATTATTATTGCAGCCACATGTTTTGCTTCTTTTTTATCCTGCATTTTGGAACAATCATATAATTTATATTTAAGAGCAAAAATTGTCTCCTATAATACGGTTAATACTAGCGCAGGAGTCAGGGAATTCTTTTATATTGTATACGTAGCTTGTGTAAATAAAAAATATTATTATTTTTAAATATGCCTGTTGATCATGGTAAATCCGCTGTTCATTAAATAGAATTATTAGATGGCTATGAATGTTCAGCAGTCAATGAATTTGGATTAAACCATACTTGTTACTCAGTTAAATGATCTTTCAATAGCAATAACCAGCTACAATGATTAAACTTTAATAAATTTTGATAATTATTACGAAATGCAATGCTCCTCGACTTCGTTAACAATCTACGCCGTAGACAAGCCTACGCCGTAGCAACGACTATACCGTAGCAAGGTCGTAGCAAACTATTTCGTTATGAAGGTGATTTAACTGACGTACATAATTGTAAAACTTGTTAGGTTGTAGTTATTTACACATGACTTAATATGCTATCAAACTAAATTAAAACAATTTGAGTGGGTTACTTCATCACTCGTGAACAATTCTTATTTATGTAGATTGTAGGTACCTACCGAAGTTTATCTGAATACGTGTGTATTTTCAAATAGATTTATAAACCGAAGTTTTTATTAAACTCGATATGCTGTATTCTCGGCCTGGTACTGTATTTTCTAATACCATTTATTGTTATTGTTTATTTGTTTAATAATAACTAACTTATATTCACAGTTAACACCACACATACAAGCTATCAGATAATACTAGTTAACATAAAAAACCTAAAATAAAGGCATGTTAATCACAGATCACTTTTTAATGTGTTATGGTAAGTATGAATTTTCTTTAAAATATAACTACACTGCTAGCCTATAGTATTTAATCATTTATAATATTTCTGAATTTAAATTTAATATTACTGTACGTAATGTAATATTTTATAAAAAAATTATGCCACTGGCAGAAACATAGAGACTTAACTGAATTGTTACTGAAGACCAATTGTATGTACCTGTGTTTAACAAATTAATATTTATTCATTCATTCAGTCAATATCTTGATCAAGTACCAGTCATCAGGGTAATTGCTTCGCCATTGCCAAGTTAACGTGACGTCACACCGGTCCGGTATTTATGACTGACATGATATATAGCGTAGCTTAGGTCTAAGAACCTATGCGCGGCGCGGCGCTGGAGCCGTGTCGCTGCGGCGTCCTACATACGAATTTCCATGGAATGCCACAAAGTCAAAGTCAAATCATTTATTTCAAATAGGCCCGTATAAGGAACTACTTTCCAACGTCAAAAATTTACAAAAAAAAATAATTGATTCTAGTCCCCCCTTCCGAAAGGTAGTTTTCGCATGGAGAAGAATGGGCAAGAAACTCCACCGTTGTTACTCTTTTAAAATGTTTTACAATATTTTGTATAAGTACATTAGTTATATAATTATATGTGAGGACAATGCACCTAGAATAAAATTATTATACCACAATAGGAGAATTAAAAATGAAGCAACAACAGATAAACTAATTATGTGATAGATACATGGTGCTCACATATTTACAAACATTGTAAAAGTAGACGATTTTCCTAAAATTTTACAATTAATAAGTCAGTGTGCGAGGAATTGGTCACAGAAAATAAAATCAATATCATATAATACAAAAAAAATATACACTTAAATTTACAACCAGTTTGATTTTGTCTTAATTCTAAATTATCCTATGGAGCAGGACCAGCATGTTTCCAAGCATTCTTATCTTGGATATAATCCTCTAATTTGTCACACGGTGCGTTCCGGCGTCGCACCGCAAATACACCGGACTTGCAGCCCGCGAGACGAGGCGGGGAGGGGTGTACGCGTTGCGACCGGAGCGGCGCCGAACAGTCGTTTCTGCGTTGTCAAAAACACAGATGTTTGACAGATGACAATTTAGGCCGTTTACTCATTGGTGCGGTATCGTTTCGGTACCGTTTCGGTACTGCTTATGTTTCCTCATTGGTCGGTAAGCATTCTGTATCGAAAGGGTACCGCACTGCTTTCATTTAGAATTTCAAATTAATTATATTGGTACGAGAGCCCATGACCAAAATTTTTGCTTTATCGTTTTACGAATATAACCGTATAAAATCGATAGATTTGGTTATTCTGAAATTCAAAAATCCTATTTCAGAAATCTTCTTTGTCGCGTCAGACCTGACCGCATTTTATTAATATGTCAAAAAAAAAACCGAACTTTTTCCCAGCAATCGGTCTGATTTTCAGAATTTAGTTGAACGATAGATTTTAGATACCGAAAACACAATTTTCAAAAACCAGTAGCGTCACACGTACCCAAGAGACCATTTGAGAAAATCAAAAATGAGGCAAAAAATAAAACCCATAGCAACCCGTCTGAAAAACTTGTTTTCAAGTGAATATTGGTCAGTTGATGCGAATATATCAGAAGAAAATGTGAGCATCTTATGTGTTAAACCCATTTAGAACGTGTTGAAATTTTTTTGCGATCGGTAACATAGTATCTATCTGAAAACTGTTGGAAATAATGAAAATGGTTGTCCAGATGTAGACAAAAATGATGTCAGACAAATTTAGTGTCTCACTTTACTAATCAGACAAATAGACGATATCAGAAATTATTAATAAACATATTGCGGCGTTTTTACGTACGATTAATAAAAAGCTTACCCGAAACCATCGAACTAAAATTAAAATGTTTTTTCTAATAAATTGAACAAAAGGTAGTCGGGATAAAGTTTGAAAAATACTGTTTATTAATAAAATTCCATCGTTTTTAATCGAGCGTAACAAGAAACACGCGTTTGTCGGGCGGCTCCGAAGCGTTCTTTTGGTTTTTGGAATTATAGGTGACATTTAAAACGTTTGAAAACAGGTTCTTAGTAACCCCGGTAACTAAACAAGAGATTAAAAAAAAAATAACCTGATACAGATCGGTTAAATTTTTTGACATTTTTGCAAATGAGCTCAGGCCACCTTTGACACGCAAAATGTCTGAAAACAAACTTTTTCGTAATACGAAACCTTTGTACATTTTTAATATCAGACATATTGTGATTAACCGTCTGCCTATTTTTTTTGACATAGCAGAACAGGGCTCCCATAAAACTGTGATGTTTCTGACCGGTTCCACAGAGTCTGGTTCAGAATCATCAAAACTAACGAATTTTATACGGTTTTGCCCATAAAACGATGTGACATGGTTTTGGTCGTAGGCTCTCGTGCTATATAATTTACTAGCTTTTGCCAGCGGCTTCGCCCGCGTGCATGTTGGAAATTATCCCACGGGAACGTACCACCGGGATAAAAGCATCCTATATACCCTCCCCCCCCTCCCTGTATACTGTATGGCCTGTGGGTGTGTCTATGTATATGTGTGTGTGTGTGTTTTGTATGTATTGTCCTGTGTGTATCCAAGTCATGGTCAACCCATGTGCCAAATTTCATCCAAATCCGTTCAGCTGTTTTAGCGTGAACGACGAACAAACAAACGAACATACAAACTCACTGTCGCATTTATAATTTTATGTATTTATAGCACTCGGTAAGCTTTCGGTACCGATACAGTAAAACGCGTGACGTCACGCGGTATCGAAACGATCCCGCACCGCAGACGTTCCGACCAGGTAGGAAAGGGCCTTACACGCTATGCGACGCGGCGCCGCTGCGGCGTAACAAAGCTATAGCGCCGCAGTGTGGCCGCCAATTCGACAAAAGGTTTGCGGTGCGGCATCGCAACGCATCGTATGTACAGGCTCTAAGATAGTTCATATTCCATATTGTCATAGCTTCTCCTTAAAGTTGTATTTCGGCTAAATATCACTAGACATGGCCCAACATTTTAGCGGTTTTAAAACGTAGTTTCTACATGAAAATGTGGACTTCTGTTTTTGTCTGTAACCAATATTAAACCGACTACGGTCGGTTTTTGTCGGTGACCGATATTAAACCGACTACAACTGGCTTTAGTTGTAGTTGGCTTTAAGGTGAGTTAAATGTTTCGAATGGGTTCCATCGGGATGGTGAGAATACTAACATCACAATCGGTCAAATATGTAGGTACTTACATATTTTGTAGGCCCAGTTTATATGGAAACTCTGCGCTTATGTTTCCTATAGCCGCCAAGTTTTAAGGGTCCCAGAAACGATCCGATTCCGAGTTACAGCTTTAATAGCTATATGTAAACGGGCCAGCCCTTCATGCCTGGAAGCTTTCATTCGGGTATTAAGTTCTTTTTACTTTTTTGTTGGTATATTGGCGTGTGCTAGGTGACATATAGAAAATTTAATTTAATGTTTTGTGTTGTAAATTAAGTAAATTATTTTGCATAAGTACTATTGTATATAATCAAGTTTTTCTAACTATTCAGACAGCTGTGTAGCTGGGGAGTTTGTTGCGCCACTTCTTTTTCCCAGCTAAAGCACTAGGAAGTGGTGAAGGGCGGGCGTTTTTGGGGGACTGTCTTATGACGTTCGAAAAGTGCTGATACTCAGCCTAGTTTGAATAAATGACTTTAGAATTTGATCAAATGCAAATGTAAATTTTAACGTGATTGATACATATTGAAGCGATTGACAATATTACCACAATAGAAATTGACGGTAATTGATCGTTTCGGGGACCCTTTATCAAACCCATTACTATCAGTCTGCTAGAACAATCTAAAAAAACGCCATGAAACCGCAGCGTCTAAAATCGCACATGTGAACCTCAATATTTGTTCGGCGTGCCCAAGTTTTGATTGCTCACATGTACTATGAATCACACGGCGATGTACCTACCGCCTAAGTACGTACCAAAAGTCGACTTTCTGAAGTTTCCACATCTTTATTTATGAGACGGCTCGTTTACATCCGATAGTGGTTTTTGCTTCGCTACAAGTTCGCAGTTTACTTTTTTGGCAGCACCAAGTGATTTGTTGACTTTACGGATTAAAGAAATTATGGACACGACGTTTTTTATCCAATAAACTTTTAAATAAGTAGGTCTTAAAAACTAGTCTGTCTTTTAAAAATATATTTAAATTCAAATTCAAAATATTTTATTTCACATAAACCTACATGGGCACTTATGAAACGTCAGAAGCTAGGTGCACGGTTCCAATTGGTTGTTTCCTATGGAGAAGAGCCGGCAAGAAACTCCACGGTTACTCTTTTAAAAACAATTGGCATTTACAATATTTTCAAATAACAGTGTTATTAGGTATGGGAGGACAGTGTAGGTCTTTCAACAAGTACCAGGTACTTAACAGAATAATGATGGTCAACAAACCTACTATCTACTATACTAACAACAAATTGACTATACTGTGCTTACTTAACCGTTTGCATGATTAAACTGGCATATTTTTATGGTTTTGTTTCTCAGTGTTCGTATTCGTGCCGTAACAGTGACTGTACCTAAAAAATTGTGTGCACGTAAACCGCCGCGTCTAACAGTGGTCTGAAAATCGAGCTCCATACTCATAGAAATTTAAAAGTACGGAATTAAAAAAAAAGTAATGTTTCTGGTACACCTCCATTATTTTGTGGAGCTACAAATACCATCCATATGTTAATATCACGTAAAGGGAGGTAATACCAGAGATTTTTTTTTTTTTTTTTAATTCCTGACTTTCTTTTTCTTTGCGTATGGAGCTCGATTTTCAGACCACTGTGCGCCATGCCGAATCATTCTGCAGAATACCTTATTGGAAATATTCTTGCTGACGCATCAAATCTATCTTTTGGTAATATTTTTATGAAAAATTGCCTATTTTTTTTTTAACTTGCGTAACTTGTTTAACAAGTCAATTAAGAAAGCAGCTAAATATGAAATAACTTTAATAACACATAACATAACATCACGCCTTGTTTCCCCGAAGAGTTAGGCACAGGTGTACCTGTAGCAGGTACACCAATATTTTGCCAGTTATGTTTAAGACCCATGTAATTGGGCGTGAGCCTATTACCATCAACCGGGCACAAATCCAGACACCGGGCCGCTACTGAGAAATTCCAGATAGAAAAACCCAATAACACTTTGCCCGACCCGGGAATCGAACCCAGTACCTCATGTTGAGCAGTAGCGCTTGCGACCACTAGACCACCGAGGCAGCCCGAGGCAATTTTAATAATAATGTTTATAAATAAGGGAGTTAGAATTCTCTGAAAACTAAAAGACCCATTATAATAAATTTTATTTACAAAATATATTAAATGTAGGCAGTGTATAGAGTGCCGCTAGCGGTACTCTAAAGTGCCGTAAGCATTGCATTATCATTGTCACTGTCACTTGTTATTTTATTTGATTGTTGAGATTAGTTCGCTGTAAAACACCACATTCCCAAAACATAACATTCTCTTGTGCCTAAACGGACCCTACTCGTGCGTTCTATGGTCACAGTTCTAACCTAACCTACTTTTCAGCCATTTTCATATGCTACTTAATTTTTCGTAAATTCAGTCATTGTAGTGACTTTTGATATAATTATCTAAAACAAATCGGTCAATCAATGCAAAGGGCGGAGAACTAACCTCAACAATCAAACAAAATAACAAGTAACAGTGACACTGACAATGCATTGTTTACGGCACTTTAGGCGGGCCGAGGCAGCACCACTACAATGCCGCAACTATCGGCACTTTATCCGTTAGAGATAAAATGCCGCTAGCGGCACTCTATATAATTCCTTAAATGTATTCAGTATCTCTTTGGCATATCTCCATTTTCTACAATCTAAGTTTGACCTTTTAATGTAAGAAATTTTGTTTGAGAATACATAATCAGCAGGTTTCTTGCGAAATGTTGTGTACAGCTCAGCTTTTGTTGAGCTTTTTATAATTTGGTAGGATTCATTTTGTACTTATAATTTCGGGAATATTATGGGTGTAATTCAAAATTATATATATATACTTGGTATAAACGTACACATCAGGCGTGAGAAAGTGTTTCAATTTGTACGAATACGTATTCTAAAATTACAATAATAAAATAAACTATGAAAAAATTTGGTAGGTACCTACTGGATTTTACGGTCATTTCAAAAAGTCAAATGAAACGTGTGATGTTTCGGAGACATATGAATTGAGAGCACGTAGTAGGTATTTTCTATTCTAACTTATTTAAGGTTGTCTTTTTGAAACGGTTAAAACAGCTTACGAAATAAATAGTAGGTAGGTAGGTTCTACTAAAAACACTATGTTATAATTTTTGGTGTGGGCTATATTCTCTTATACCAAAACTAATTTATTATTAATCCCGACGAACGTAAACGTGATCCCTTGAACGATATATTATTTTTTCCATACGCTCCAAGGTTCGAATCCCGCGCGGGTCACGCTACGGGCACCGGCTGTAGCCCACGTGACTGCCTCCCATATTGAAAGCTGCCAATAATCGAGCCATTATAACGAGGGGTTACTTCGCCCCGACAAATATTATGCTGTTGGAAAACTTCGGTAATAGATTACATGTTAAGAGGGAACAGGGCCTGCGAGGAATTTGAGAAATAGGTATTTGAAGAAACTATTGCCGTCTTCTTACCTCAAGTCTGCCCCCGTAGAGTGCGATAGGGATAGCTACAGCTCAGACCAATAATATCACAAAAAAATTACGAAATCGACGTTTCATATTCCCCTTTTTTCTCCTAGAAAACTGAACTGATTCAATTATTTTTTACATTAAAATTTTAAGAAAGTGTATGTCTGGGTTTCTATTATTTTCTTTTATGTTAAAAACTTTTCAAATTTGTCTGGTACTCCTCTAATCACGGCGGTAAAAATGGGGCATTTTTTAATTTTTGTAGGGTCATATTTTCTTTACCGATAAGTTGCTAAAATAAAGAGAAATAACAGGGACGTGACTACAGCAGACCTTGATTTTATGAAAAAAAAAGATTACTCTAGAGGCATTATTCAGGAAAAAAAAAGGGGAACACATTTATATGGAGAATCGCAGGCCCTGTTTCCTCTTAAGGGAACTATTATTTTAAGTGATACTATCCGTTGCCAGCGAGTTCGTCTGCGTGTATTTTGTATTGCATCGTTTTCAATACAAATATCCAGAACAAAAAGAAGTTTATTTCCTTCTCCAGGTCCCAGGCTACCTATCTCTCAAATTTATAACAATTGATTTAGTGGTTTAGGCGTGAAAAGATATACTACAAACATACCGACAAAGTCACTTTCGCAATTGTCGTTTGTTTTTCTGGATGGAAGTATATTTTATGCTAAAGGCTGATGGATGGATGCTGCAGGTGGAGAAAAAGAAAAGAAAGAAAGAAAAATAGGTTTATTTGTCGCAGAGATACGTGCAAAATATAAACAACAGAGATATTCGGCAGCTGCACGTCATGACTGTGACAAGAAGGCTTCCACTCAGCATAATTCTGTGCTATGAGGGACCCACAGCACAGCGCTGATTTTCAGTGGAGTGGAGGGCAGGGTGTTGTGGCGCAGCCTGGGAGAAGTCTATGTCCAGCAGAGGTCTGCGATCGACTGGGTTGAAGACACAGCAGCAGCTAATAAGCTGATGCATGTGTTCCAAAAAGCATGGAGATATTTAATCTGTTCAATCGGTTCTTGAAGCAGTTCAGTGTGGGACCCGTCACAATTTTTTTCCATGCTGTTACAATTCGGTTAGGCAAGAAATGTAGTGTAATGTACGTGAACGCGAAATATACGTGTGCGATGTTATCTTATTCTTAAAAATCGTTGTTGTGGTAACATCAACCATTCTAACGTAACAAGCCAATTATGACGTCACAACCATTCTTGTAGTTCACGTCATGGAAACATTTCTTGGAAATCTAGCAATTTTTATGAAAGTCCACATTCCCGGACTGTTTTCTTTGCCCCCGGGTTCTAATTAAAGTTATAGCGAGCACTCTGAATTCTTGTTGTGGTACAAGGAGGGAAATGTTAGCGGTCGCTAATTAGTTGTGTGGCTCAATTTCATTCAGCGAATATTCCCAGCGAAACGGACTGAAAGGAAAATAAATAATGCAGCCAGTAACGCCATCTATCTGTTGCAGAAAGGCAACAACAGAATGTTCGTGAACCAATTTTAGTCGGTATCGATCACTGCAAAATAACTATTAACATCTTATTTTTTAAATAAATAACTTTATTTATATTATAATAAATTCTTCAATTCTCATAAAAATAAGAAAAATCCAGCGGGCTATTTAACTCGCAGTGATCGGTACCGATCTGTCTTAACCGGGAACCCGCGTCTTTAATCTCTATGCAAGCATCGAAACTGGTAAAATATTTTAACCGTTTCTCACCGTAGATACTGGAAAACCCGATGCTTTACGCAAGTACGAGCATCCTATTGTTAAGTAGCTATAATATATATGGTTTGGGCGTTTGTCTATGCTGAGCCTATTTGGTACAGCCGTAAGGTACCTACTTACCTACAAAATGTTTTTTAAATTAAGAAGCTATAGGTACGCTCATTTGTGTTACACTCTTTCAACAAACTACGCTTACTTGTCAGACACTAGCGACAAGCTTCTCTCATTCAGCGAGAGTCAGACACTTCGGTGTGTCTCGAATCAGTGAGTGTCTACAAAATGAAAATAGTTTGAAGCTCTGTGACACCACAGTACGCAGATAACATAAAGAATTCAAAACAGCAGTCGAGCTTGTAAGCTAGTCCTTCACAGTCATTTAATCTCTGATAACAGCATACCAATAGCAACCTTATATTAACGATAATAAAGATCAAATTTCAAATTCAAACTCTTGATTGCGGACTAAGTGTACAGAATTTTGAAGATGTTAACAATAGGTAGGTTCTTAGGACTTAGTTGCCTGTTAAGGCATTGCAATTTAAATGGTTATAAATATATATACAAAATATACATACTCAATATTCCAGTTATACAGTTTACATTATATTATATAATATTAATTATCATAATTCATACATTTTATATTATACCATACTATTCTTATAATTTAGATCACTGTGAACTTTGAAAGGACTGTAAGTATGGTACCTATTTTTTTTCAGCAGCTCAAGGTTTCACTATTCTTTTTACGAAACTAATATTCACTACAATTCCTACAGCCACCACTGTTGCCCTAGTTTTGCCACCCGCTACATCCCACCACTCAACCCAAGCCCTTATTCCAAGCTTTTATTTGGCAGTCAGAATGATAAATGGTGTTTCATTAGTGGAGACCGACGCAAAGCAGGTACCGGTTCGAAATCTCCCTCCTTTTTATATCGGGAATATATATCGTGGTACTAAAGTACCGGTACCCTGTTTAGTAAAGGAAATAGGTGATAAAATGTCCCAGCGTGTTGTATGGACTGTCCTCACGAAGACTTTCTGTTTTGCTTGGGGATGAAATTAGTAAAGTATGGTCCTAGTAATAAGGGAATAGAATGGTAGTTCAGTAGCGGTGTGAAATTGTACTATTGCAGGGCAGAGGTATTTTCTCATGTAGAGAATGCACGAGCATTAATGACCACACTTGTCCAATACGGGATTACGATTTAATATCAGTTTAAGCCTCATATTCACGATGCAAGTTTCTTGCTTGCGGCGTGCAATAAAATTGAAGCAACAAATAACTTACATTGTCTAAACATTATTTAGACAGTGCAACTTTTATCGTTGTCCAACTTATGCTATGCTACAAACAATTAAATCATGCTGTGTAAAGCAGGCTTGGGTCAAACAATATTCTTCACCATAAGGTGTTCAAGACCGTATGTTCGAGAAGCAGATTCCCCATTCTCGGTGCCATCAGGAGTCACGACATGCAGAATATAGTAAAAACTAGCCTAGGGAAAAGGCTAGGCAGATTAAGTTAAATATGCTATAAGTTTCATAAGCATAAAGTATATCAGTAACCAATTAGGTAATCATAAGAAAATTGGTGTTCAGCAGTAATCGCTTACGGGCAACAATAGTAGATTGTCTACCTAGGGAGCAAAAAACTTTTTTTTAAATAGTGTTGCTCCCGAGGTGAACACTACTTTTTATCACCCTCTATGAGAAAAAAACGTGTGCGGTCCGACCCCCACCTCCCACGTATGATTTATTTGATAATTTACCAAGCAAAAAAAAAAACAAAGGTATGGACAGAGATGATAGCTAGTCAATAATAGTTCGGTGTTGCTCAATCCTAATAATAATCAAACAGGCAAAATATTAAGAAAAAGAAAGGCATCTTCCGTTTCATCTTAGACTTCATACATCGCTTTCCACAAGGCGAGATCCATTTCCCATTAAAAAAGAAAAAGCAATAAAAGAGAGAGATGGCACTAAGCAGTTATCTACTTACACGGGAAAGTCAGTAGCCCAGCTTACCCACCGCAGGTTGACTGACTAATCTTATTAGCATCATGTATTTTTTGCTTTATCATATTAATAAAAAATGGTTTAGATAAAATGCATAAAAGTTGGGGAGTGGGTGCTCGCTACGTCACAAGTCAGTATAAAATCATGTGACATCATGCCACATTTTAAAGTATTGCCTACTCAATGTATTGCCGTAATCTTTTGATTACGTAAAGAAAGAAAAAATATGTGCCCAAAAAAATATTTTTTTGTCAGCATCCCTACTTATGCCCGAATGACAATTCAATAGCTTACGAGCACAGACGACTGAAAACAATCCCCCTAAGGACTTTTAGTTATATTCAACTGTAAACATAAAGTATACAAAGTAGAACACAAGTTCAAAAGTTAGCACTAAAATTCAATATTTCTAAGATTTTCAACTTACAAAGTTAACAAAACGAAGGCTTATTATTACAGAGAGGCCCTTTGGCTTTGAAGTTACGAAAGAAAAATGAAAAATGTACTCCATTTTCAATAAATAGCCTTAAAGTAGTTTTTTTCAGAAATGTGCGAGAATTTCATAATGTTTCTCTTAACAAGCTTGAGGCCTGGCTTTGTTCAAAGAGCTAGGGGATCAACTACTTATTTTACTTTTTGCGCTGAGTGGAGAAAAAAAATACATTGAACATTACTTGTTTTCGTGTGCAAGTATAAAGTATGTTTGGATTTTCTATCGCCGACCCAACTCAGTGGCGTATCAAGTCTCACGTAGCGGAGGCTTCTTTAATCGTTCTGAATTATTATTCAAATTACAACCATTTTAAGATTTTCTGCTTTTCCTGTATCAGTTTTTTTTTAACTTAAACAATACCTAATTCGCTGCCTCAAGAATATAATGTGAATGTGTAATGTTGTATTGTACTTAAGTACTGTTTATGTTTATTAAGTTATTCATGTGTTTATTTTAAGTTGGATGTATTTCTGGGCAATAAACGATTTAATTTCATTATTTTAATAGCACCCACTTGGACAAACTTGGTTTTACTATACTTACAAGGCAGTTACTTATTATGGATGCTACATGACCTTCATTTGACACGACCTTATTATTTGTCTCTATAATTCCAGTTCTTTTACAAATAAATATGAAGTCTTATAATGATATAGACATGCTTTGATGTCTCAAGATCTCATAAAAATCTGTTTGTAATACGTAATTGTGTAGGTATTCTGAAGAACCTACTTATTTACAGACAAATTATATTTTGAATAGTCTATTTTGGTTTATGGATAGGTACACCATGCAAGAATAGTTTGTAGTGAAAAAAATGACTAATCAGCTACTTAGTTCGGCAGCGTGGCTGACTGCCTACCGTGCAGGATGCGGGCTGCAATTCTCTCGCGCCGATTGTGTCAAGTAACTTGTATGGAGGTGTTCATTACTATTACACAATTTGAAAACATTGTAAAAGCCATTTATTTTTAAAAGAGTAAACGTGGAGTTTCTTGCTGGCTCTTCTCCATAGGAAATGACCAATTGGAACTGTGTAACTAGCTTCTGACGTTACAGAAGTGCCCATGTGAAACTATGTGAAATAAAATATTTTGATTTGAGTAGATTGTACCAGAGCGTTGTACGGGATGCCCTCTAATCTTCATATCTCTGTATAACATGCTTTCTTCTCATGCCACTATAAAGTGCCACTAAGGTCGAACCCAAATGAGTAACATAATTTTTTTTCTAATGGACGAGTTTGCTTTGGCTAACCCACAATTTAAAATGTTTCAAACAACAGACTCGCCGACAGTCTAGCAACATAAAAAGCCTAATAAATATCGTAGCAATACAGTCGAAGCAACGTTACTGTAGACTACAAATGAGAAATGACTAAACAATAGTGACCGTATAAAAATAAATGACTGGCTGACTTTTCACGAATAAGTTTTACTCTGAGTTCATCGGAAGATCTTTAAAATGAGTTCTCTACAAGTACTAGCTGCAAAACAACTGGGTTGTAATTAATTATAAGTTTTTATTTTATTTGAGATGGGTGGATGTTGTGTAATTTACTGAAGGGTCTGGTACAAGAAAAGGTTGGCAAAATTACGGTTAAAGTCCTGATGTACATTTTTCGTTACAAAACTTTACTGTACCTGACAGAGTCCACAATAATCATATTTTTGTAAAACCTACCACCTATGTTCAAATGTGGAAGCAATAAATGTATTGAATATTGAGTACTGAGTACGATGCTTCGAAAAGACAAACAACAGACAAGTTTTAATCATTTTTCTCAAGAATTAATTAAACGTACGAGTGATTTTGTACCATACGTTTATCAAATCAAATTATTCACGAACTCAACACAACAAACAACACTCCCTCAGATTCAAATCTCAAATCTCATCCCTTTCAAATACACAATTTAATAGTTACAAAATTAAATTTCGTCCAACAGAAAATGCAAATAAAGCTTAACTAATTTGCTGCCAGTACGCTCGTATCCGCAGAGGGGGAGGGGTAAAGAAAAGTGGTGGAGGGGGGGCTGATATCCGGCAAGGCGACGCCGCGACGCCTTTCTCTTCATAACTTTTACTGTCAACTCAATTACTCTATTAGGAGTGTGAAGATGCCGCCTTGTCACCTCCAACAAGAGATATAAAAATATATCCTACCAGCGGATTTGTAAGACTTGTTTAAACTTGACATAATTCGTGTAAGTCTCAATTTAAAGGTACGAGGCAGTTAAAGAAAACCAGTTATCTAATTGGGTAACACATTTTCATAAATGACTAAGACTATAAATATGTTTCAGTTTGACAGTTCAATAACATTCATTGCGTTATTTACGTCATTGAGCAGAATTTTTTTTCGAACTTATGAAGCAATGGATTAGCAATCTGTTTCAAAACGATTCAGATTGTGATTGATCGTGTATTACGCAATTAGGGTAGGTACTGCTCTGATGTTTTTTTGTGATTGGGATTTTATCTGTATGCAGAAATTATGATTAAACACATTTTTGTAAACAAAAATTACCTTAAATTCATTACAGCGTCACTTGTGAGTCATCTTGGTATTGAAAGAGAACATTTAATAGACTTTTTAGTCCAAAACCTATGTAACTATTTCATTTAGAGGTAGAGCCGCGGTAAATGCTAGTTTATCCTTAAAACTTCTAGCTCCAAGTTTCAAGCTTAAAAACATAAAAGTACAAAATTAAATAAACAATTTAAACTCACCGAAACATAAATATCTAAAAACCATTATTTTACACAGCGGACATTTTAATACAAAATAAACAAAATGTAGATTTCGCAGAAAGGTATGGCCGCAACTACACCGAACAATTTTGCCCGAGGGACAAATAGAATGCCGCAGAACTGTGACCACAGTAACGGTGTGACTGCCGGGGACTGTAATAATGTACAATGTTATGTTTATGGGCTATTAATATAAGTGAAGTTTGGAGGTTGAATGTTAAAATGTAATTGTTGGTGCCCTTATTGTGTTTTTCATCTGACATCTCAACAGTACCAACTTCTCGGACAATGGGTTGGTACCATCTGACGGCCAACACCAGCACCGCGCGCGCTCATTGGTCAAATCAAATAGCGCGCGCTTCCCCGCTTCCTGTTACACACTTCCGTCCCTTTTTGCGAAATCACTCCCATAGATTGCAGGAAAGCGACAGGAAAAATGTTACACATCAATAATTATTCAGTCTGTTTCTGCTATTTAGCAATATGAACCTTTGTTCAAATATGCCAATTGGTTGCCCTTAATTTAAACACATACCACCAAATTAGACCTCGGTGGTATCGTGGTACCTAGTAACTGGGTTGTGAAGGTCAGATAGGCAGTCGCTCCATGTAAAATACTGGTATTCAGCTGCATCCCGTTAGACTGGAAGCCGACCCCAACATAGCAGACAGATTGAAAGTGGATCCCGGTTGTTGAAACCAACCTGTAGGTACCAGAAACTATGCAATGATATAGTCTTGCGATGCATGCATAAAAGCTTATAAAAACAAGCCCAATGAATGTGGTAAAACTGTTGAAAGACATTGTTCAGATCCTCATTACTGTGAATTTGTGTCCTATTATTCTATTTCTAATTTTGGTTCTTTCAGTGAGTGACCAAGAGTAGGTAGCTTAATCGGCCTGTGTCCCAGCAGTGGGGACATTATATTTCCCCACTGCTGGGACACAGACCTCCTCTGTTCGAGAGGGAGTGATGAGCTGTAATCTACCACGCCGCCGGCCCAGTGTGGGTTGGTAGATGTCACATGTCTTCGAATTTTTGGTTCTAGGAGATGCCGGTTTCCTCACGATGTTTTCCTTCACCGTTTTGAGAGCAGTGGTAATGAAAGAATTCCTTCTGGACTACAATGTTGAATTTACAATATGTTGTTTACACAAAATAAAGCGCCTGTCAGGGTTCGAATTCGAACATACGACCTTCAACACTTAGTAACGGCCGTTAGTTACCACTAAAGAGTTAGTTACCTTTAAATAGTAGGTATCAGGGATTAATTTTATGAAAATTATCGCCTTAGGGACATTATGTTAAGTTAAATATTTAGTTCGTCGTAATATCAAATGGCTGTATCACAGACTAATTTCCAAACCGCTGAGACCACAATTTCAGTTAAAACGATAACAGTTGAGTGACAAAGTGAATAATTAACAACAGGCTAAAGTAAAATTAAATTTAATATAAATCGCCCTTAGCATAACTTTCACAAACGATGCTCTTGAATTATTTATTTATACGAAAAAGTTTTTATTATGCCTTCTCGGTCATGAGGCGTAAGTTTTACGCTTTTGCGAGCTAAATAAATATTTACGGCACAAGACAAAAGAACCTCTTGTAAGAAAATTGGACATTTAAATGCCTTTTATTAATTAACACAACAAAAACACGACAAATTAATGTGTATGTACATACAGTTAGGGAAATTAATTGTTTTTCAATTAAACGCACTTCGTCAATTTGTCGTTTTTTAGCCATTTCACAAAACTGTTATTCGGATTTACGGGCAATTTAAGTCAATTTGATAAACATTTAATTTCCCTGAATTTACTTAAAAAACTGCGTTTAGTATAGCAACTAAGACGTTGTCGTCTACTATGCCAGTATGAACTAAAAGAATATCGTGTTAACCAGTATTTTAACATACCTTTTCACAGCTTTAATTTATTTTAATACTAGCTGCACACCGCGGATCGACGCGCATAAGTCTCGATCCCGTGGGAATATCGGGATAAAAAGTATCCTATGTCCTAACCCAGATCATTGTCTACCCACGTGCCAAATTTTATTTAAATCCGGTCAGCCGCTTCAGCATGAAAGCGTTACAAACAAACAAACTCTCAATCTCAATTCCTAAATTGAAATCCTACCTAATTAGTAAGATTTAAATTTAGGAATTTGCACGTTTTTCTATATCGTTCTTACATGTATAATTTCAACATGAATGATGTAACCATTATTTTGATTTAAATGAGTGTGTGGAGTTTCTTACCCGTAGATAGGTACCTACTACGCTTTGAAATGGACAGCTAGCTTCATTCTTCTGACTGACCGACCCCTTGATAATTCTAAAACGCTTGATTAGGTATGGAAATAACTGCTTCGAGTTTGAGTTATTTTTAGTTTTCATTGTCATATCAGATAAGAACAGAATCGCTACCACCTGTAGCTCAAACCACTCTCTTTTACAAGTTCTCGACCATTTCGTGAACCAGAGTGATAACATGATTTCTTATTGAGGACTGCGTAATGTATGTAATGTGTTTTTCTATTCGTTCGGTCGCCACTGCGTCTGTGGGCGTTAATAAATGTATTATTATTGAATACTCACTATGGTTTATAGTTTTCCAGTCTAGTTATTTTTGATGTTAGAGAGATTTCATGTATACGGGGTTCAGATTTAATTTGAATATGACTACTGTTTGTTGAAGTTTGAGCTAAAGACTTTTGAAATTTAAAAAATGTGTATAACTATGTTTATTTTTATTGTTTTTACTATAATCAACTAGAGTTAAAACTAGGATACCCTGCCATTTTTAATTATTTTTTAAGTATTACACAGTGGTTAAAAAACGACATGTGTAATATAGGGCGTATTTGACGAGAAAACATTCCATTGATTATATTTTTATTAATATTTTTTACACACATACAATATCACCGTATTCATATTTTGTAATATCCAAATTCTCATACACATATTCACGTAAACTCAATGGGGTTCCGTAACACATAGAGCAGCACATTCACCACTGCGCATAATAGGGAGGTTTGAAAAATCCTGAATTAATATACCAGCCGTTATTCTAATGTCCCTGAATGAAATACCGCATTCACACCGATGCGTAACTACGAATACTTACTAGGAATGAAGAAAAATACAAAAAGAACTAAAAAAATGCGGTGTGATGTCCTTAACATCTACAACGTATTTTTTTTTATTATGTACTATTTGTTTTTTTTTAAATGTAGGTACTATTCTATAACGTTAGCTGATCTAGATTCCATTTAAAGAATATTACGACATAGTGGTCGGGTCTTGTACATTTTTCCAATCTACTTTTCTCAAACTTCCAAAGGATGGTTAACTAAAGAGTCTAGTTGATAATCTATATCTTGACCTAATCCTTACTTTTAATATTATAAATGCGAATGTGAGTTTGATTGTTTTTTTTTTTTCGCTTTCACGCTAAAACGGCTAAACCATTCCAGTAATTACGCAATATTATATTGTCTTTGGTCCGTGGCCTTGACATCAACCGATGAACAACATTTTCATGCATTTATTTCTTGGCTGAATACGAGGCTTTTGGCTACTTTTGTATTTGTGTATTTTCTTTAAATGACGTGCGTTTTGTTTGTGCAGAATAAACATATTCCTTTCTTTTTTTTCTTTCTTTCTTTATTTCTCTTTCTTTTTTCTTTCTAACATATTTAGATGAAATTTGACACAAGGGTAAACCATGACCCTAATTAGGACATAGGATACTTTTTATTCCAATATTTTCATGGAAATGAGACTTATGTGGGTGAAACCGCGGAGCGCAGCTAGTAAATTATAAATTACTAGCTTATTTAAAGATCTTTATTAAATCTTGAGTTCCTGACTTATCATTAGTACCCATTAATAATTGATTTGCATACAACTTTCTATAGATAGACGGCTAAAACCCTCAGAATAAGATGGATTAAGTTTCTCGAGACTTTGTAATTAAGTAAAGCTGGATGATACTTCGGTTCAGGCTCAAGATTTTTCTTTTAATTTATATTCTGTTTTTATCAGCTGTGAATAATTAATTTTATAATCATGCTATGAAATTAAAGTATAATAAAAGAATGTAAGTGTGTTTAGAATTTAATAAAAAATATTCAGTCGTTTTTTGAACTATGAAGTTTATTGCTTTGACTTTACGCAGCACAGTCTGTACGGATACAAGGTTATTTTGGCGCGTGGCCAAAATTGGAAGTTACGCAGCCATCTTGTTTTTTTAATACATTTGAAGTGACATTTTGCACAAATGTTTACCACCTATCAACGTCATTCGAACGCCAAAAGATCCTCGCAGGCGTGTACACATTTCTGCATACTTTAGTCAACGAACGATCGAATTTCAAACGTGACATCGTCATTCCACATTCACTTCGGTGTGAGCTGCATCCAAATATAAAGCGTGGCGCACATAATTGGCCTCATACGGTACTGCCGCTTAAAAACCGCAATTAGTACGCGCACAATGCAATCCTATTCACGCTCCAGTCACCCCTCGACTTTGTGTACCCAGCTTTATCGCAAAAAAACTTAAACCGCCTTTATAGGCAAGTACTTACGTTGGCAATTATGACGTACTTTACATGTAGAGCTTTTAATTAATCTTACGACTTATTATTAGGCACTTATGTGAAGGAGCTTGCTCATTGAAAATTATTTTAAAGATATAGGTAGGTACGGCTTTAAGGAAAATGTGGAATGAATATCTGCTTTCAATTTTCTTAACATTGGATTAGAGAAGAATTTGATCTGCAAATTAATATTCTTGATGGTCTTTGTTCCTGCACATCCTAACTAATATTATAAATGCGAAAGTAGGTTTGTTTGATTGTTACGCTTTGCACGCTAAAACGGCTGAACGGATTTAGATGAATTTCGGCACGTGGGTAGACCGTGACCCGGGTTAGGACATAGGATACTTTTTATCCCGATATTCCACGGGATCGAGACTTATGTCGGCATTATTGTTAACTAGAACATTATGCTGAGCGGCGACTGATCTAATATTCTGTTGTTTTTGTGTGATATGTTTTGAGTTACCCAATACGAAAGCATGTCGAAGGTGCTATGGTTTAAAATAACCACACAATGGGTTCCAAACAGCAGCAAACGGGAACATGGCAAGCCCAGGGAGCCGAGATTGTAACCATAGGAGATGGTGGGACGAACTCGACTCTTTTCTTAAAGTTGGCGACACAGCAGTGAATAAATGAAGGGAGGGAAGGGAGCCCTTTGCCTTTTAGTGGGACACAAACAGTGCATAATCCTAATCATAATTATAAAAAGTGAGAGCTTGTTTGTTACGCTTTCACGCTAAAACAGCTGAACGGATTTGGATGAAATTCGGCACATGGGTAGACCATGACCTGGGTTAAGTCATAGAATACTTTTTATCCCGGTAGTACATTCCCATGGGATAATTTTAGACGTCCATGCAAAGTCGTGGCCAAAAGCTAGTAAATCCTAACTAATATTAAATATAAACAATTATAAATGTGAACGTGAATATGACTTTTTGTTGGTTTTACTTTCACGCTAAAACAGCTGAGCGGGTTTGGATGAAATTTGGCACATGGGTGACCTGGGTTAGGACATGGATACTTTTTATCCCGGAAGTCCGTTTCCGTTGGATAATCTCCGACCTCCATGCGGGCGAAACCGTGGGCAAAATCTAGTAAATAATAAAAACCTAGAAGAACATGTTCCTAAAGAAACCAGCAGTCTATCTTACTGCAGTAAACAAAGCTGTTGATGTTATAAATCATGTGCGCGCAACATGTTGCGACGTGCCAGTAATCTTTGAAGCCATTACGTTATTGCTGCTTCACCCTGTGTTAGCGCTAGGAACAATATACCTACGTAAGAATGATGGGAGAGTATTTTGAGTTAGCTTCGAGAGCTAAGAATATTCATAAAACTTTTCAGGTCATTCAAAATATCACTGAAGACTAATTTTGCTAGCGGGGTGCATTAAACATGTGTAGGTGGCGATACTTGAATGTTGGTACACATACATACATACATAAACTCACGCCTTTTTCCCATGCGGGTAGGCAGAAACTACAGAAGGCCACCTGCTACGATCCTTACATACTACTTTTGCCTCGTTGACGTTTATACATCTGGTTGCGAGTACTACGCATCTGTCCTTTCTGAAGAACATCACCAATAAGGTCAGAATATGCGGCTCCTAGGTTAAGGAAAAATGAATGTTGGTACGTCTGACATATTCTGGAGTAGTCAACTACAGTGAAAGACGAGGTTAGTAGCAGAGTTGGCTGCCATGTTCGCAATACAAAGTTAGGTACAATCGGGCACAACATTCCGAAAACCACTGAAGTCTACCACCAGTCTACGCGTAATTACAAACATCGAAAAGCGTTCATAACTCATCCTTCTCAATAATATCATTTACAGCAATTCCCGGAATTTACAT
The DNA here is from genome assembly GCA_949128155.2 of Xanthia icteritia. Taxonomy (NCBI): domain Eukaryota; kingdom Metazoa; phylum Arthropoda; class Insecta; order Lepidoptera; family Noctuidae; genus Xanthia; species Xanthia icteritia. The sequence goes on along the minus strand of OX421942.2, from coordinate 2,454,420 downwards.
TTACAATGTATGCCTAATTTCACAAATGGAACTTATGAAGCTTATTTAAATTTGACGATTCATAATCATTAGTTGATTTACCTACACCGCAAAACGGTTTACCGACCGTACTGGTTCACGGTCCGGCGCACCACGGCTTATTTTACTTTCGTGATGAACCACATAGGCAAGCGATAAACTAGACAATTCCGATGTTTGTTTGAAGATAAATAGACGATTAGCAGTGTGTGTATTTGGATATTTGAGTTAAAATATCTTTGTAACCGCACGTATAACGCCACCGGTGTGGTATTTCATCGCCACTGTTCTCAAAACGGTGACGGAAAACATTGTGAGGATACCGGCATAACCTAGAACCAAAACTGCGAAGACATGTGAACAACCAACCCACACTGAACCCGCGTGGTAGATAACAGCCCACTTCCTTTCAGGCCTTTGAGGCCTTTTTTCCAGTAGTGGGAACATTATAGGCTCATTATGCTTTATGCTTATGCAATAATCAAAGTAGGTCCAAGCGTCAAATCCTAGGTTTTAGTCGTAGTTGTCGGTGTAGTTACCGAATCATTACTCCCATATAGGATTTGCGTTCAGGGTTTCGAGATATTTTGTATTACAACTTATGACACAAATATTTATCGTCACTTTACGACTAAAATTTATTTCAATTTTGTTATTTATTGCAGGTAAATGAAAGCTAGTAAACAGCCAGGCGGGCTTAACGTGTTGTGCCAACTTCGTTGAAGCTATTTTGTAAATAGATCTGACGAGATACAATCAAACGGACAAACTTAGTAATGAATCGCAGGATTATGTTTCAGATCGTATTTAAATAGAATATATTTTGTAAGGTTTTCTCAGTTTTGATAGATTAAATTGAGAAATAAACGGAATTTTCGTTACTATTTAGTCACAGAAACATTCATTTATTCCACCACATAACAATTGATTTTACTGGTTCTTTTAACCAATAGGGATGGACTAAAAATTTTTTTTTGTCCGTCCGGTTGTTTATTATAAAATATTGGACACGTATTTTTTTCTTTTTTTACGTAATCAAAAGATTACGGCGATACATTGAGTTAAAATGTGCCATGATGTCACAAGTTTATAGATTTTATACTTGTGACGCAGCAACCCCCACTCCCCAACTTTACTGCGTTTTATCTAAGTAATTTTTTAATAATATGATAAAGAAAAAATACTTGTCTTACATTTTTTTATTATCTGACTGACGGACTAAATAGTTTTTTTTTATTCCCCATGCTTCATCTTTATTCCTAAACAAGTATCTACCTAATAGTTACCTACACTTAATTATAATCTCCATTCAATTTTTATGTATTTTTGAGCACTGACATACCTATCTAACGCAAAAAAAATATCTTTACATACTCCTTTTGCTTCGTTTACATTGCGACTAGAGTTCATCTTATTTAAAACTGCACGCGCCTGACCCTGGTCGCTGTACCGTGACAGTATCTACATCGCCACATGCGAACCGTAGTTCGCATCACACTGACGTCACGCAAAATCCTGCATCGCGCAAGCAGAGTTTACCTCGTGACTAGCATATATACAACGTCCCGACATCAGTCGTCGGGCAGTAGCCCACCAGACACATCATCCGTCTGGTCGGAAGATCCTCACTTTTCGATGGAGGATGAATGAACTTTGCACCCTATTGCTGAACATTACAACATCACGCCTGTATTTCCCCGAAGGGTTACGCAGAGGTGTACCTATAGTAACACCCACATTTCGCCAGTTATGTTTAAGTCCCATATAATAAGGGGCAAGCCTATTGCCACCAGTCGGGCACAAATCCAGACTCGGGACTGAAACCCAATAACACTTTTCCCGGCCGGGGCATCGAACCCGGGAGCACAAGCGACCACTAGACCAACGGGGCATTCACGACAATAAAATTTTGATGACAATGTCTTGAAGCAGAGCTAGGGCGATAAAAGGTCCTAAGTAACATTAATTCAACAAAGTAGTTCAAATATTCCAGTCGGAGAAGTAACTAAAATATACGAGTATATCGTAGTGCAATGGAGGGGAACGGCAAGCAGTATGCAATGTCGGGGCAGTAACGGTTTAATTGTGTTCATGTCTGCCTCAATTGTCCACTGAACACATGGCTCAAGGATGTTAGAACCCTGGATACGACCATCACGAAAACACAATTCTTGCGATGTTTCGACTCTCGTATTTCTTTTTTTTTTAAGTAGGTAATAAATGCATCTAAAATCTGTTACCTAGTTCTTACTTTTTTTTGTTTTATTAGGTTCACCAATTGATTACACTGATACAAACACATAATACATTTTTTAAAGTAAAATAACAGTGCATCAGTTACTTATAGGTAAACACCACATGCATAAAACAATGAAGCAGACAAATAAGCTAACTTACTTAGTAATAAGCGCTAATATTGAAAATTTGGTAACATCAGTAAAAAGTGTAAAAAGTGTCATTTATATAAAAAAATATAAAAATAAAATCTATGAAATCTGATTAAAAATTATAAAATTGGTAAAGGTAAAATTTACATTCTTCGACATTGGTCTTTCATTTTATGTTCATTATTTTTTGCTAACGGTTTAATTAAAAATATGTAGGTATCCTTTGTCTTTGGCAGCAGCATCCCGAATGAAATTAGTAACATAATTTTCATTCTTTATTAGAAACTTTAATAGAATTGTGATGGGTGTTACATTCATTTGGCAAATAAATTCGTTTTTTTGTTTGTTTTACCTATAGAAAAAATATTTTAAAGCCCAGTTATGTAAGTACCTATGCATATTTATAGAATCTTGCAGGATCAGAAACCCTCTTCAATCTCGAGCATGCTGGAGGCCTCACGCCATTTTGCAGCTTATTATATTAAAGCGATAGAATTGTGAACACCTCAAAATTCTCGTTTACTTTGATCTTACCACATCCAGTTGTCCAACGTCCCTGCCCAGTTGGTGACCGCTAAACGAGCAGTTAGTGGCCCAGCACCGCACGGCACTACGTACCACCATATTTACGTACCAGCCTGCCACCAGAGGGCACCAATAAACATTATATACTGTTCAAGTGCTCAGTTCCTTGGTCTTACAAGTCTTTGTTCTTGACGCGATTCAAAACTAACAATGTCACCACGGAAAATAATAAGAATAATACCAGCCTCTTACTGTAGGACAAACGCTTTTTCTCCTAAAGAATGGCACGAGCATTGATCACCACGCTTGCTCAAGACGAGCTGATGATTTCAGACTTATCTGGTTACCTCACGATGTTTTTCTTCCACCGATGTCAGTCATGCCCAATATAAACTCAGTAGTTCCTTACATACAAATTGAAAAAGTCGATCAATCAATCAAGATTTGACCCTACAATCTCGTGCATGAGAGGTGAGGCCTTAACACTGGACCATCATAACTTTTTCAACCATGACTTAAACACAAAGATTCCGAACGAATATATTATTATATACACATTTTTTTTCAAATATCACTCACGTCACGTGAACCCTATAGTACTCGAAGGTATTTTTTGCCAGCAACTATGTAATAAATCCCATATAATAGAGGACGAGCCTTTTGCCATTACCAGACAAAAAATCAGACCCTGATCTTGAGAATTTCCTAATCCTAGTAGTTATTATTCGTTTCACTAATCTTATTTGACCAAGCATTCCAACGATCACTTCTACGACCAGCCTGTAGATTGGTTCTTACAAAATGTGGGCAAGTATAGGTACATATGAAATTTTTTGTCGACTGGTGGACGCTTCACTTGACCAGAAAGCTGGCTCGTTCTTTTGCCAAAGCTTTGACGTTCAACGTGGTAATGCTGCCAGTCTTCAGGACTCGTTTCGTGAGAGCGATGCGGACAAGTACTTCAGTACCTATTATCCTTTTGTTTTTGTATTTATTTGTATGGTTAGTCATTTAATTTTGTGCCTAGTGTAAATAGTTAGTTGTGTAACACTATTACACACAAAAAAACACACAACATCACGCCTCTAATCCTCACAGGGTTAGACAGAGCAGTTCGCCAGTTATGTTTAAGTCCCATGTAACAGGGGGCGAGCCTATTGCCATCAACTGGGCACAAGTCCAGACTCTAGGCTGATACTGAGAAATTCCATATGGATAAACCCAATAACACTTTGCCCGACCCGAAATAGAACTCACGACCTCATGCTCATCAGGTACTCGAATAATATTAAGATTATGAAATCCACAGTATATACAGTATATACAGTATATACAGTATACACAGTATAGTCTGGTGCACGTTACGTGCTAAAAGCTCAAAATAAAAACAACGTCAGAACCACCTATATTCAATACACAGGCAACTGCATAATCATTCTGAATAGTACTCGTACCTATTCATCCTATTGCGCCATTAAGCTGAACTGAATAGCTGAAAAAGAGTCGTTATCACGCGATCATTATTCTTTCTGTCTCAACTCTTTTGTTTTTATTTAAGCTTTTTACATTTACAAGTGGAATTTTAAACGTTTATTTCTAATGGGAGCTTTGCGTAATTTTTCGAAGCCTTTTTAGACCGAACTACTATGGTTTTGTATATTATAAATAGGCATATAAATAACTTATGAACAGAATTAAAATAATATGAAAGCAAAAACAAATGGCTCAGGCGTTTAAAAGCGAACGACTAATACGAACCTTCTGCTGAGTAGGTCCTGCGTTTGAGTCCCAGGTTGGGCAGTGTTATGGGTTTTCCGTCAGGAATTTTTCAGTAGCAGCCCGGAGTCTGCCCGGTTGATGGCAAAAGTCTCGCCACCTTTTACATGGGACAAGCATAACTGGTGAAATGTGGGTGTACTATAGGCACACCTCTGCCCGTCCCTTCGGGGAAACAGGCGTGATGTTCTAATGTTACGCTATGGACAAAAGCTCGAACCCCATTCGTTCAACTAATTGATGTGTCCATTTGTAAGTAAACGAGATAATAAACGCTTATCAATTATTTCACTAAAGTAAAAAAGACTACATTTTAACGTTGAATGGTGTTAGATGTAAACAGTTGTTGAATCAGTAATAGACAGCATTGTCTGTGGCAAGGCACAAAATACGAATTAGCGATTATGATGTAAACATAAAGAGCAATCATCTGTTTTGTGCAATCAGTTATTTATGATTGTTCAACCAATGTCACGATTGAATGATCAAATATACAATGAAAACTATAAGAAGCAATGAAAACTGTTATATTTTTAAACATTATTTTACGTTGAAATTACAATGTCCATAATAGACTAGAGAAATTGATGATTAGGTGTTACACCTAGTTAGGGTGATCTCATATTTGTGACAGTTATCACGAGATTGACTGCTCTAGACTTAATAGCAATTAACACAACAAACTTTAAAATAACCTATCTAAAAACCAAAAAAAAAATATAAAATCCATTTCGCCGAACAGCCGCATTTTCACCACAGACCTAACGAGAGAGACTAACAAAAAACCCATACGTTACATTATACCCAACCATTTTGAAATCGTTAATTCCAACTGTAGCGAGTACATTTTCTTGGCAATAAATAACTTGGCCATAATAACTTGGGCGTGGCTTTATTCTCCGTTTACTGAACATAATAGAACGCCGGCTTTATACTACACTTACCTTTGGACCCCATTTATCATGGCATGTTTGTTACAGCCCTAATGTCTAGGTATGTAAGAAGTTTTTCTATGAACGTATTAAGCTCGTCACACACCTTGCAGATAATATAAAATATATATAATATATAGATAATAATTATAGTATACATTAATTAAATCTACTTAATTAAAATTATAAAGAATCATAGTCACAACAACACGTCAAAAAACTCATCAAATAACCCTAACTTCCCTCTCCCTAACCCTAGGGTTCCGCGATACCTCTGTCCCTGATACCTGTGTGTACAGAGGTATCGCGGAACCCTAGAATTTAGAAAAAAAATCAAAACACCTCTCTCTGGTCGAACGTTTTGACTCCGCGGCCGCGCGTAGGTATATTTATTTATTTATTTATTTGTATTTGTATAAACATGTGTTACAATAGCTGGTACAATATCTCATAAGTTTGGTATCAACATGTATACTTGTATACTTGTGAGCGCGCAGTCCCTTTGATAAAAGCCGCCTCTGAATTAGACGCTATAGTTGTCAACAAGCGACTTTCGACTCTAATTTCAAAAATAAATTCGAGATTTTTTACAAAGCAATTTTTATATTTCTCTTTTTATTTTTGCTTTTTGTTTATCAAAGGTGCCGACTCGAGTATTTTCGAGAATATTCGAGATCGAGTCTAGAACTAAGTATAAAAGCGGTGATCGCGCGTCACGCTCGTCAGTCAGTTGACGATTAGCGTTCGGAGCAATAAGTTCCTACCCTAGTTTCTCGCTAGCGAGCTTGTAAGTAGGTAACTTACAAGCTCGCTAGCGAGAAACTAGTGTTCATTGCCTGATTCTACTGCCTGCTGTATTCTGTTGTCTCAGTTTTATACATTTCTTCATTGTACTAAACTTAGTCTCTTATACGCAGTAACGATTGTGCATTATTTAGACCCAACCATCCTGACGTGTAACATTATAAATAAAGAAGAATGGAACGTTGGCTTAAAGGTGTTAAACGTGTTGCAACAACATATTTTAATGCGCGTACTGCTTTTGAACATTCAGCGTGAATGTTCAAAAGCAGTACGCGCGGAGAATATAGCAATCACCGATCCAGACGATGATGCCACGACGTCAAGCTCGACGGTTTGTTTCAAAGACGAAAAAAAGCAAGTATGATGAATCATATATCAGTTTCGGATTTGTTGATTCCAACGGCTCACCTCTCTGCATGCTATGTAGTAAACTGCTTCCTAATAGTTCCATGGCACCTGCCAAATTGCGCCGACATTTAGAAACTGTACACCCCGAGTCTAAAGACAAGAATAAAGAATTTTTTGTTCGTAAAACAGATCAGTTATTGGAAAGTCAAAAAAATATGATGCATGTAACACAAACTATCAACGAAAAGGCCACGGAGGCATCATATTTAGTTAGCTATCGCATTGCACAAGCAGGTGAAGCGCACACTATCGCTGAGAATTTAATAAAGCCGTATTAGACATAACAAAATGTATGCTCGATGAAAAATCTGCAAAGCATCTTTCTACTGTGCCGCTATCAAACGATACTGTTTCACGGCGAATCCATGATCTGGCAAGCTACGTCAAACAAGAACTAGTTACACGTCTACAAAAAACACGATTCGCCTTGCAAATGGACGAGTCAACTGATGTCGCTGGTTTGGCTATCTTGCTGGTTATCGTGAGATATCCATATGAAAGTTCTTTTGAAGAAGACATGCTTATGTGTTCACCGCTGCTCACAAACACTACCGGGGAAGAAATTTTTATAAAATAAATATATTTTTTGAAGAAAATAATCTCAGTTGGAACATTTGTACAGATGGGGTCAAGGCGATGACAGGTAAAACAGCAGGAGCAGTGTCACGAATAAAAAATAAAGCGCCTAATTGTAGTTCCAGCCATTGTATTCTGCATAGACAAGCACTTGCGATGAAGCAAATGCCGTCAAATCTAAAATTAGTTATGGATGAAGCGGTAAAAATAATTCATTTTATCAAATCACGACCACTACAATCCCGATTGTTCTCATTATTGTGTGAAGATTATGGTAGCAAACATAAAACACTGCTGCTCCATACAGAAGTGCGATGGCTGTCTCGGGGTAAAACTTTAACAAGGCTATTTGAACTTAGAGCCGAGTTACAAATGTTTCTTTCAGCAGATACTTCTTTTAATTTGAAGGACCGTTTGTATGATAAAACTTGGTTGTTCCGATTGTCTTTTATGGCGGATATCTTTCAAAAACTGAACGAAATGAATTTATCATTGCAAAGTAAACAGACAACAGTGTTTCAGGCCTATAACAAAATAACTGCCTTCAAAAGAAAATTCGATTTTTGGATTATTTGCGTTGGTAAGAAAGAAATAGAAAGCTTTACGTCACTCAGTGAGTTTGTTAGCGATAACGACTCAGAAATGTTTCAAGATGATGTGTTTGAAGAATTGGTCCAATATCTCAGTTTGATGCGCGCATCTTTTGAAAAATATTTTCCCGAAGAACAGAATACAAAAATGAAACTGAATTCATGGATTCATAATCCTTTTTTACCCAACTTGGAAAAGCCCGAAAGTATGTCAAACGAGATATATGAATCTCTTTTAGAAATGTCATCAGACACAAGTATGGAGTCACTGTTCAAAACGACGCCTCTCAACGATTTTTGGTGCAGAATCTGTGATGAATATCCAATGCTTGGCAAAATGGCTCTGAATATTCTTCTCCCGTTCCCAACAACATATTTGTGCGAAACAAGATTCTCAACCTCTGCAGCCACGAAAACAAAATATCGCAATAGACTGGACGCTGAACCTGATATGAGACTTCAACTGTCTTCTATCAAACCTGATATCAACCAATTGATGAAAAATAAAAAACAGTTTCATACCTCCCATTAGTTAGTTTTTTTTTTTTTTAATATCTTCTATTATTGTACTTGCCATGAGGTAAAGTAAGTAATAATTAGTAACTGTTACATTGTACTTTTATTATGCTTATTAATAAAGAATACACTTTTAAAAACTATTGTTTTATTGTAGGGTTCCATCAAGTATTTTGCTTCCCAAAAGGGTTCCGTCACCAAAAAAGTTTGAGAACCACTGCTTTAGATAATATAAAATATCTTCAACATACAATCGCTCATCGTACAATTTAATAGACCACCACACACTGAAGATAATATATATTTTACCTTAAGAGGCCGTGCACGAAATCGACTGATTTTGATAAATTTTGTTCATTAGTTGTGAGGAAGGGAAAAATAATTTAAAAAAAAGTATTTGTGATTTGAAAATTCGAGTTCTTTGTTTTGCATGTGGCTGAAAATGATTTTTCAAATCAGTTAAGTATTCATGGAAAATCACAAATATTCGGAACAAGTTTTCCGAAAAATGACGCGTGACTGACGTTTGATCACTTTTTTACAAGAAAACTACTTTGATTTTTACCATTTAAAAATATCAATAGTCGTTATATGGTCTACTTGCATGTGGCTGAACCACTTTTTTCAACTTCGATACAAAATATAGCAGAAAAATAATGTTGAAAAAACCATCTTTGTTAAACCCTTTCAGTAATGTATTTTTTTCTATTATTTAGCAAACCATATCAAGAAATTTAAAAATCACACATTAGTCTTCAGCTATCCTTAAAATAAAATCAAAGTTTTATTTTATGAGTATACAATATCTTTATTAAGTAAATCAAAGGCGAAATAAACCATATTTTCGAGAGCGCAAAAGTGATGCAACTATTGGTGCTGTCACAGCTACGAATAGTTTAGCACCACGAAAACTCTATTTTTTTGACTTAATGTTTCAATTATTTCAAGCTTTAAAGTATTTTTAAGCGCTATAATATATATTATCTTCAATGTGTGTGATGAGCTTAAGGGTAGGTTCAGATGACAAGCGCTCAGCGCGCGTTGAACGCGCGTTGAATTTTTGTATAGTGTTCACATGGTGCGCGCTTGTCAGGCGTTAACGAACGTCTGATCGGCTGATCGTCCACAACGCTGCTCAAAAGTAACCAGTTAAAAACTCAATTCACCAATCTACACTAATATTACAAAAAATAAAAGATTTGTATTTTGGTTTGTAATAAATATACTCAAAAACTATTGAACTGATTTTAAAAATTCTTTCATTAACACTGAGTATCATAGGCTATAATTTATAAAGATATATCACACGGGCGAAGCCGCTGGCGAAATAGTGACTCAATAAATGGCGGTTCGTACACAATGTAACCAATCACAAACTGTAAGCCCGATAGAATATAAAAACTTTTTTACAAAAAAAAACAACCGACTTCCAAAAAAAACACAAAAATAACTTTTTTACAAAACAAAAACGACCGAATTCCACAAAAATACACTTAAAAGAGAAAAATAACTTGAATTTCGGAAGTCGGTGGCAAAAACAATAGTATTTTATTAGATACATATATACTGAAATATACCTACCGTAATATATATGAAAGCAATTCATAACTATTTCCCTAGGGATATAACTATATCACGGCTTCAACTATGCGAACTGCGAAGCATCTTAAAATATAACTATATGGATCTGTATTTTCGTTTTTGCCACCGACTTCCGAAATTCAAGTTATTTTTCTCTTTTAAGTGTATTTTTGTGGAATTTGGTCGTTTTTGTTTTGTAAAAAAGTTATTTTTGTGTTTTTTTTTGGAAGTCGGTTGTTTTTTTTTGTAAAAAAGTTTTTATTTTTCACTTTTTAGTTGTGTTTATACCTACCCCGCACAAATTCGTATACCAGTCGAATAATGGAAACATAACAAAAGATTTTTCAAAAATTTACTACCACTTTGCCCCACCGGGCCGCCTACGCGCCCCGCTGGTGGGGCAAAGAGGAATGCCTAAAATTTTTCAGTGGAATATGCCCCACTAGTTCGACTTGGTTGGGCAGATTCCACTAGTCTAAAATCTTTATGGATTCTGCCCCACTAGGGTTGGCACCTTAGAAATGTGTAGGTAGGTATGCTCGTATTTTATATTTGTTTGGAAAAGAAAGAATAATGTTGATGGCCCAGAGGTTCAAACCTGAGCAAGTACTAATGTGACTTTTTCAATTCATATGTACTTTCTGAGTTTATCTTGGACATTATTGACATCAATGAAGGAAAACATCGTGAGGAAACATGGACTTATAGTTAATATTAGTCTGAAATCACCAACCCGTTTTGAGCAAGCGTGATGATCAGTGCTCGTGCCTTCTCTGTATGAGAAGAGGCCTTTGCCCTGCAGTGGGACAGTAATAGGCTGGTATTATTATTTTATTATTAATTTTTATTTACTTGTTGTTTCTGGAAGGAATCGGTTTGTAAATCATACGTTAATTACACGATTTGTTACAAATAAAATAAAATCTAAGTAAATTCTTAGTTATAAATAAAGTCCTAGTTACATTTTACTTAGATGTAAATTTCTTTCTTTTCCAATCAAATATAAAATACGAGCATACCTACCTACACAAATTCTAAGGTGCCAACTCTAGTGGGGAAGAATCCATACCATGGGGCAGAATGCATTTGCCCCACCAGTGGTGGGGCAAAGTGGAATGATTTCAATTTACCCCCTTTGTGGGTGAAAAGGGGGGATACGGTTTGTATGAAAAATCTTATTCATTTGGTTTAGAAAACGCGGTATAAACTTATCTAGGTAATAATAAAGATGGAATACATTTTTCAAAACTGGCTTGAATAGCATCTCAATGACATCTATTGGCCCAAAATGGTACACATTTTGGAATACATTTTTCTACGTTCAATTTAACAGAAATAACATTTTTGAAATTTAATTAAAGTCCTATTAAAATTGTAAATAGAATATAATCACGATGTAACATTTAGTGTTTGTTTCATTGCAATCGTCTCATACAATAAAAAGATATGCTAATTTAAAGTTTTCAAAGTGATACCCATACCACCAACAAGCACTACGTTCCAGGCAGCAAGGGGTAACGGAGATGTGGAGCGTATGCTGCCTTTAAAAAAAACTTTGCAAAAGAGCAAATATGCGTCGCGCTTAGTCGTGTCAGAAGTTTGGAAGGCATAGTTTTATCAGAGTTGGACGCCAACAAATTATTAAAGCGACCACACGGCCACAGATCATTGACGGAAATAACGAGGCTACAAAATCTGTCTTCTGACAAACAAGGCCACACATAATATAAACAACTCAAGTAGCGCGATTTGATGCCGGGATATTACCATTAAAATCATTTATAGCTAGAGTACATCTCATGGCAATTCGAATAAGCCCAAACACGGCTAGGATACATTGTTTTATGACGGAGTTCGGGTGCCGTCCTTCCGGCTTCATCTTCAGATCAGTTCGATGGTCATCAGAATTATTTATTTAAACGTGCTTCACTGTCGCTTAACTATCTTAATCGAGATATCTTATCGCCACCCGTGAAATACTTATCATTGAGTAGTTCCGGTGGCCATCTGTCTTCTTCATCACTTCCATTTCACCAAATGATACTTTCTGAATGCAAATGCTTAATTTGTTGCTGAAAATACCTAAATCGCTGTGTGTGTGCCTATAATATTTGAGGAGTTCCCTCAATTCGTCATGGATTCCATCATCAGAACTTTTTTTTTTTAATTGATCCAATGTGGGCGTATCTCCTTTCAAATCAGAAAATAATTTTCCAAATCGGTTCATAAGTGGCGCTTCCCGTTTAATACCTATGATTGAGGAATTCCGGTGGCAATCTGTGGTCTTCTTCATCAGTTCCACTTCATTAAATGATACTTTCTGAATGCAAATGCTTAATTTGTTGCTGAAAATACCTAAATCGCTATGTGTGTGCCTATAATTTTTGAGGAGTTCCCTCAATTCGTCATAGATTCCATCATCAGAACTGATTTTTTTGTTTATGGGACCAATCTGGGCGTATATCCTTTCAAATCAGAAAAAAAAATCCAAATCTGTTCATAAATGGCGCCACCCGTGAAATACCTATCATTCAGGAATGCCGGTGGCAATCTGTGGTCTTCTTCATCAGTTCCACTTCACTAAATGATACTTTCTGAATGCAAATACTTAACTTGTTGCTGAAAATACCTAAATCGCTATGTGTGTGCCTATAATATTTGAGGAGTTCCCTCAATTCCTCATGGATTTCATCATCAGAACTAAAATTTGACAAAAATGGGACCAATCGGGAAGTGTATGCTTTCAAATAAAAAAAGAATTTTCAAAATCGGTTCATAAATGACGGAGGTATGAGGTAACATACATTTAAAAAAAAAAAAATACAACCGAATTGATAACCTCCTCCTTTTTGGGAAGTCGGTTAAAAATAGAGTACTCATTATTATGTAAATACACCATATTATAAATTACATATATAAATGTAGAAATTTTACATACGGTGACACAATGAGCGGTTAGCAAGTCGCGTGACATTCTGGCTATCAATTGATGATATGAGTTTGTAACTCTTTACTTTTGAGTACCCTCGTGGACGATAGGCCTTAAGCTACATCCTCAAAATATAATAAACTAGCAGCGCCCCGCGGTTTCACCTGTATAAGTCAGAATCGAGAGCCCGGAAAACCTCTACTTGGTAAGTTTTATATCTGTGTTCAGTTCCTACAGTAGAAATTGGACAATAACTGTCCATCTATCGCTAACTTTCTAGTCTAAAGAAAAATCGGCCAAGAACATTTCAACAAAATCATTCCTTCATGAATTCCGGCTGAACAATTTTCTGTTACCCGGAATGAATTCAATTACCAATTTCTGGGGAATCAATTTAACTGGTTCAAGTGAACAAGCTTTGATAGGCGACAACGAGCCGTCATACTTAATTAAGTTACATTAACACGACGATGGTGGATAACCTAAAGGGGGTGATATTAGGGGATGAAAGTTTGTATAGGAAACCCAGCATTTCTTAAGTTAGGGATATGAAAATTCAAATTTATGATTTTGGTAAGAAATAGATAATTACGTGTTTCAGCGTTTTTGTAATATCATCCGCCAAAAGGCAAAAAAAGGGGTGATTTTAAAATTCTCATTTTTTGTGTCTTCTTTTCAAGAGATTTAGGTGATTGGAAATATAGTCATAAGTCCGAATCTTGAATTAACATTTAGTCTTTATTTTTTTAAATACGTCCCACTCTGTCAAAAGTTATTACAATTGAAAGTCATAAACTAACCTTTCTAACATGTAGATATTACGTGGTTTATGGCGATACTAGAGTAGGTATTACAAACGAATGGTAATAATAATAGAAAAACCGGCCAAGTGCGAGTCGGACTCGAGCACGAAGGGTTCCGTATCATTATCTATAAAAACGGCAAAAAAATCACGTTTGTTGTATGGGAGCCCCCTTAACTATTTATTTTATTCTGTTTCTAGTAATTGTTGTTATAGCGGCAACAGAAATACATCATCTGTGAAAATTTCAACTGTCTAACTATCACGGTTCATGAGATACAGCCTGGTGACAGACGGACAGACAGACGGACAGCGGAGTCTTAGTAATAGGGTTCCATTTCACCCTTTGGGTACGGAAACCTAAAAATGAATAATTAGTATTTTAAGGAAATTATAATCATATAAACCTGTTTTTTTTTTTTACCGGGCAAGTTTGAGCAGCACTTGAGGGTTCCATCTCAAAGCTGTGCTTGCTCGGCTGTCCGAATTTTCAAATCCGGAGTAAAGGACAAACTTAACTTTTGAATTGAAATATACTTTTTGAATAAAATAGAGACTAAATGTTACTTGAAGACACGGCCTATGAAATTTTGGTTTATTTGCGAGTGTCAAAATATACGGCATTACGGCCGTATTTTTTTTATTGCGTTGACTTGGGAGTTTGATTTTCATTACAGACCTAAGTGACCGTAGATCTAAGGCTAAGCACGCACTACGAATTTTAATGGTTGCGGATAACAATTGCCAATCTGTGAACAATTCCATTAACTAGAGTCGCGTAGGAATTATTTTCGTTTAAGATTTTATTTCGCAGTTTAATAATCGTAACGACCAAAATTCGTTGCGTGCTTAGCCTAAGTTTTTGATATCTATTTCAACTTCATGCCTCCACACGTTCCTGAAAAAAAGGTCTTGGCAGACAACGAAGTCATTTGCGGGTTTCAATTTTAAATTTTAACGGTTCGGAACCCTAAAATAGATTTATTATTTGTCATGCCGTAATGGCTGAACAGATTCAGATGAAAGCATGACCTGGTTTAAGACATATGATACCCTGAATCCCGGTAGTACGTTCCTGTGGGATATTTGAAGAGAAAGTAGGTAAGTGCGTTCCTCCCATTCTTTCATTCCACTACCAACCTTTACAAAGCCTGCGAAGTATTAACACTAAGACAACTTTTCATACTTCACACTATCCTCAAGATGCATGGCTTACTAAAGTATGACCCTGCGGCTTTTCAACAGAAACGTAGAAAACATATGTACAGTCTGTGTATATAAAGCTTGCCACACCCGTTTTGCACAGAGAACTTTCAACTTCTTAGGTGGCTATTTGTACAACAAAATCAAATCAAAAAATCAAATCATATACTAAAAATATATCCTTTAACTAAACACAAATGTAAAATAGTGGTCACCAAATGGCTTTTGAGCCTTGATTATATCAATACGGAAAAAACACTGGATATTTTAAAATATAACTAACATACTCAAAACCCACCTTCGAGTACACACTCACACCCTTTACCTACACTACACTCACCGCACACATTCACACCTTACATCCACACTACACACACCACATACGTTCACTGACATACATAACTCACCCGTCAAGTTTTAGACTTATGTACCTCCTAAGTCATTTAATTTTGGAGTTGTTATGTGTGTTATTTGTAAGTTTTTACACCTAATCTACCACGGAAGAGCACTGATTTCCAAGATACAGGTTTTTACCTAGTTTGGAATTCATGAGTTCATATAGTTTTAGTCTACTCACTTACATTATTTGTATCCTAGTTCTTAGGAATATAACTGAATTAGATTAGTCCAATTAAACGTTATTATTATTATTTAACAACCTTTACGCTGGCGAAGCCGCGGGAAAAACCTAGTAATTTTATAAATACTAAAGCGAGTTTGTTCGCTTTTTGTTACGCTTTCTCGCTAAAATGGCTGAACCGATTTGGATGGAATTTGGCACATAGGTAGACCATGATCTGGATTAGGACATAGGATACTTTTATCTCGATATTCTTACGGGATCGAGACTTAAGCGCGACGCGACGGCGCGACGCGACTCGAACAATACAATTTCTAAAAAAACTTCACGGTATAACAATAACCGGTGTCGCGTCGCGCTGTCGCGTCGCGCTGGTCTGTACAAGCCTTTATGCTGGTAAAACCGCGGGGTGCGGCTAGTAAAAATATAAATGATATGAAACAAATGAAATAGCCTCTGCGTGCCAATATTTTTAATGTAAAGTCAGAAAAGTTATTTGTTAAACCAATTGACTACCAACTTAAATTATCCGTATATTTAAATCACAGCTGTTATTCTTTGACAGTTGTATGAAATGGCTTTATCGCGGCAAATTGACGTAGCCCGTCAATATGCATCAACAAATTTTCCCTGTCTGTACGTCAAGCGCACCGTACCAACTTGCTGAGTGGCCAATATTTTGTAACTCATGTCGACACTATAAAAGAAGATAGCAAACTTCGGGCAAGTAAGAAGTTAAGCACGAGTTGGCCTCGCACATGAAGGGTTCCGTACCTTATTAAGATCGAGCAAAAAAACGCCGAAAAAAAAACGTTTCTTGTATTTTTGTTCCTTTAATTATTAACTTTTTTTTTATTATAGCGGTAATAGATGTACACAATCTGTAAAAATTTTAACTGTCTACCTATTCGGTTCATGAGATACAGCCCGCTGACAGACAGACGGACGGACGGAATGCGGGAGCTAGTCCTCCAGACTGTATTTCGGCCACGGCGTCCAATCTCAACGGAGACTAGGCTTCGGTGCGGGATATATTATAGTGTACAAGTGTGTTTGCAGACACAGGTGCACTCTCTCTTCCCTCACTCTCATGGTCCGATGGGTGGTTGCTTAGTAATAGGGTAATAGAGTTGCGTTTGGCACACTTCTGGTACGGAACCCTAAAAACGGCAACCACAAACCAAGCAATGTATCAAAACACATTTGCGTTTCTTAATCATTTAACAATCAAGCAAGTTAATACGACTACTAAAATTACAACATGGTATATGTACATTTAACAAGCGTTTGACACGTGTAAATATTCAAATCGATGAAATTGGAAGGCTTTTGAAACCCTATCAAACGCAGGCAACCACATCACAGAGGTTCTATTACAACTCAATGAGAAGCCATTAAGTTTCTTGACGGTTCTTCTCCATAGGAAACGACCAATGTGGATCTTACTTCTGACGTCACAGAAGTGCCCATGTGGAACTATGTGAAATAAAATATTTTTAGTATATTGTAAATTTTTACATTCTTCATAATATAAAAATACATTCTGACTTCTTCAAGTAGACACAAACGGCTTTATTACACAATGTTTCCCCTTTGACTCAGGTTTAAACATTTTTTTTAATTTCGTCCTTTACTGTGACAATGTTAATGTTCTAATTACAAAAACTAACTGTAAAAGCTGTCAATTTTGTATAAAGATTTTTACGCCAGTTGAAATAAGTACCTATTATTGTTTAAATATAAAAACTGGCTTGAACTAAAATAAGAACTGTGTTTTGTAATGAGACGGAAAATGACAATCAAAGTCAAAGTCAAATAATTTATTTCAATTAGGCACAAAAAAGGCACTTTTGAACGTCAACATGTACAGAAAAATAATAGTTGATTCTAGTTGCCCCTTCCCAACGGTAGTTTTCGTATGGAGAAGAATAAGCAAGAAACTCCACCGTTACTCTTTTAAAATGTTTAACAATATCTTATATACATCAATTATACAATTATATGTGAAGACGATGGACCTAGAATGAGATTACTATACCATGTTAGGTAAAAATAATGAAAAATCAAGGAATGACAGATAAATTAATCATGTGATAGATGCATGGTGCTCACATATTTACAAACATGGTAAAATTATACGATATTCAATCACGAAAGTCACCAGAAAAATTCCCCTAGAAATGTCAATATCTCTAAACAAACTGATACTTCTTCCATTGGCGATAACTCCCACAAATACCACCTATAACTGATAAGAAAAGCGTGGAATAGTCTACGGCGAACCAAGGCACGAGATTCGATTACCAGGCCACTCGCTCGAGGCGCGAGCATAACAAGAAAAATGAATTTGTTCAAGTACCTATGCCTTCGCTTTACGGTTCCTATGAATTTTTATACCGACTCTATAGTGAATTGACGCCATAGTTGGATGGCTTTGTGGAGTCTTTGTGGCTTTTGTCGGGACTTTAGTTACCTCTTGTTATCTATCTCGTACGTGTTTAACACCACAACCAAAATTATCGACGTGTCAAAATTAACCGCAAATCAAGCGAACCGATTGGCTGATGATAATACAGTCAACCAATTACCACAGTCATTTAAGGGCGCTTGACAATTTCTTGGCTAATTGGTGATCTTATTGGTGATGTTCTTCAGAAAGATCAGGTGCGTAGTACTACTCTCAACCGGCGTGCGTGTATGACCAGATGTATGAACGGAAACGAAGCAAAAGGAGTACCTTTCTAAGGATCGTAGCAGGTGGCGTTCTGTAATTTCTGCCTACACCCATAGGAAAAAAGCGTTATGATATAAGTCATAATGATATAAGTCTTTTATTTCCCCATAAGTATAGTCCATTTAGTTGCTCACGACTTAGGAACTAGTGTTAGTACTTACATCTACCAGAAGAACAACACAAACTATTCATTAGTACGCCACAGTGGCATGTAAGCGTATCCAATGTCCAAGTATGGGGCTGTCCCACCTATCGTCGATAGTTTTAAGGATGCTGTTGATGCTGGCGTGAACCCTGCGCATAATGGAAGCGAAACGCTTTCGCGTGTGGGCGTGAAAGCCATCTATTCTCGCCTCTGCGAACATGCTGGAAGCACTGCAATGCGCGGCAACCCCATCAACACCCTGGATGCATTATTAGTAGTATTGATATAGTGATGACATAAATGCAGCAGGCGGCGGTCTATAGTTACCCATGAGAAGAAGGCGTGCGTTTAATATTTATGTGTGGCTCAGTCCTTGCAGTCACCCCGCTATAACATTACTGACCGGTTATATTTTAACGTGGCATGAACTGACCACTCTGTAGGCTCCTGAAATTAGTAGCGGAGAGTCCTTACTCCGTGGTCTGAGGCATTTTGTGGAGAGGGTGGTCAACTAGATAGCTGATCTCTTGCTTGATCGTTCTCTGAGCAACCTGCCTCGGACACTTATAAATAAATAAATAAATAAATAAATTCGTTTATTTCAGACTGGGTAATGTCCATATTTTTGTTAGTAACAAATTAATTATCTTAAGGCTAAAGTTAGTAGCAATTTATGTAAGTACAGATTAAAAATACAATTAAAATAACTTGATAAATAATAATAATAACAATAAATAATCATTCTAACAACAATTTCAATTATTAAATTAATCAAAACACGTGAAGCCTGATGAGCCTTCCCACCACTGGCGAAACTGGTCGATCTGCGATCATCTTCAGGATTCCGTTGCCACTACCTCGAATTCTGCGAGTTAGTGAGGCTGACTTTTTGCGCATTATTGCATAAAAGTCATCTACCCTCGCGTCGGCAAACATGCCCGAGGCACTACAAAAACGAGGTAGCCGCACCAAAATCCTAAAGGCGTCATTGTACTGAACTTATGTATTACTAACATTAGTTATGTATAAGATATTTTTTCACAAACTAGATGGATTCTATTGTTGTCCAAAACTATTTATTATAGATAAATAAATATATTTGAACCGGACTAACTAGCAGTTTCATTAAATTACACCTTGTACGTTTTCGTTGGATATTTTCAACTCATAGGTCCATGTTTTCCTAATGTTACACCTCAGCCTAACCCTTTGGGGAATACAGGCGCGATGTTACGTCATCTTCAAGCCATAGGTATTGGGTTATCGACCCACTGCTCGATGTTATAAGCCTACCCTACCTTAGGTCGCTATCGCATCTGTTACCAATAATAAAGTTTACTCTTTACAACATAGTTGGGTACACCCTCTACCTTTCCAGCTAGGGCAGTTTAAATTAACTCATATAAATTGAATTAGGAACAGTAATTATTAGGTACAATGAAAGAATATAAAATATTTTCAGTCAAACAAATATCAAATTCAAATTCAAAATATTTTATTTCACATAAACTTATGAAACGTCAGAAGCTAGGTGCACGGTTCCAATTGGTCGTTTCCTACGGAGAAGAGCCGGCAAGAAACTCCACGGTTACTCTTTTAAAAGTAAATGGTATTTACAATGTTTTCAAATTACAGTGTTAATAGGTATGAGAGGACAGTGTAGGCCTATCAACAAGTACCAGGTACTTAGCAAGATAGAAAATAGTCGCCTAACCTACAGTCTGTTAAGCCTACAACGTTCTCACATTCACAAAATACGCGAGTAACGCAAGTGCGAGATCTAGGGGTATATCTCACTCCAGATCTTACGTTTCGCGAGCATATCATTAAGATATGTAAGAAAGCGTACAGAAACCTCGGCTTTGTACTTAGGCAGTCACAGGGGTTCACTAATATTACGACTATAAGGGTATTATACGACGCTCTAGTCAGGAGTCACTTGGAGTATGGTGCTGTCATATGGGCTCCACATGAAGCCAAGTACTCTGTCATGCTGGAACGCGTACAGAATAAGTTCACGCGTCACTTGTACTTCAGACTGTACGGGGTTTATCCATTGTACCCACTGATGTACCCCACCCTGTTTGTACTGGGCATGGTCGGGTACAATGAGTTAAGGGTGCGACGACAGTTTACTCTTGTCGTCTATTTAATTAAATTACTCCGGGGTAAGGAGCACAATCCGGGAGTGCTTCAGTGCTTGCGGTTTGCTGTTCCAGACCGCTACGTGTGGAGGCGGCGGCGCCCGCCACTGCTGGCTGTGCCAACTGCCAGAACCAACCTGCTGGCCAAAGCACCTCTCACGCGAGCAATTCGTACTGTTAACGAAATTCAGAATAGGTTGGACATTTTTTCGTGTTACTTTAGTGAACTTGCAAGAGTAAGTTTATATATAATATGTTACGAGAGCAACAATTAGTGTAATTTATGTTTATTGTTTCTTTTGTATGTTAATTTTCTGTGAAGATTACATTGTTATAATTATAAGGTTATATTGTTTTAGTTATAAGTAATTTGGTGTTAATGTATTGTGTAGTTATTTGTAATTGTTAGTAATAGTGTTATTTAAAATAGTTAATATTATAAGTAGGCTTAGCTATCGCATTAGGTTTCTAAACCTGTAATGATAGTTTAAGAGTTTTAAATAAATAAATAATAAATAAAATCTAAAAGAATATAATGTATATAAAAGCAAAATAAAATAATAAAAATAAAAACCTATTTAAACCACGTTATCATTGCACTAGCTGCCGCCAGCGGCCTCACACGCGTGGTATCTTTATAAAGTATAGCTTATTAGCTGCACCCCGCGGTTTCACACGCATAAGTCTCGATCTCGTGGAAATATCGGGATAAAAAGTATGTCTATCTAGCCTATGTCCTAACCCAAGTCATGGCCTACCCATGTGTCAAATTTCATCCAAATCTGTTCAGCCGTTGTAGCGTGAAAACATAACACACATAACACAAACTCACTTTCGCATTTATAATATTAATATATATAATATATATATATATAGTTAGGATTGCGTAATAAAAGATTAGTCAGTCAGCAATCAGGCAGCAGTCAGGTAGTGGAGCTGACTGTCCAGGGTGTACCGTACGTTCTTATAATTATTACATCCACTCAAAATCAATCTGACTAGCCCATGGGTGGCAAACCTTTATGGATCAACGTGCCATATTTTCTAAAGAAACAGATTATATCACGATAGCCCTTGTTAAGACTCATTGCCAGACTTTTGGGACTTCTGACGAGCCTTAACGAATTTCAAAGATCCCCGAATGACAGCTGGGACCAACGGTTTACCGTGCTTTCCAAGACACGAAGGGGTCTCGGTATGTAAAGATCGTCACCCATCCACGGTCTGACCGCGGCAAGCGTACCTAGCTTAACCCGATCAATCGACCTGTGCGGCTGCTATTACTTAGCCACGAGCCACTCATAGAGGTTATTTTAATACCCCGCAACATACATACACATCCCAGCCTAGCGGAGAAAAAAATATATAGAAAAATCATAGCCACACACTCGAAGCGGAAATTCTACAAAAGATTTCTGTCCTTAAGGGCTCTTTAATACAATATTATTACGGTATAAAGGTGCTCTGGATTCGTTTCCGTTCGTCGACAGGAAAAGTGAATTTGTCGGGGAGCGTCGGTTTCCGGGGAGGGGGGGGAGTTTAAGTTCGTATCAGACTGGCGTCGCGTTTATCGGGCGTACGCATCTCTGAAATTATGGAAACGCATGGCTGGACAACAGTTCTCGTCCTCTCCGACGACTCGACTTCGACTAGCAATTATTTAATTTTAGTGACTTACTAAATTGCGTATATAAAAATCATACATGATTTACCATGGCAAAATGAAAGGAGTTAACGCCCTTTTTATCCTAACTCCTAACTTAATATTATAAATGCAAAAGAGAGTTTGTTTGTTTGTTACGCTTTCACGCTAAAACGGCTGACTGGATTTGGATGAAATTTGGCACATGGGTTGACCATGATCTGGATTAGGACAAAGGATACTTTTTATCCCGGTAGTACTTTCCCGTGGGATAATTTCCGACCAACTCGCGGGCAAAGTTGCGGGCAAAAGCTAGTAAAATCATAAATGGGTTTAATAAATACTATAGGTTTTACAATGAATCGGATTGGACGCACTACTTTCGTATTATCCGACCGACCTTTCAACTTTCCCTTGGTTGCACGTTGCAAGTGTCAAAGATTTTTCCTTACTTTACGTATCGGTCCGTCAACATCGAAAGTTTTCGGTATAAAGTCGATCCATCCGACAAGCGACCGTGTGGAAAACCCCTTACTACTTATAGCTTTATGCTTCTCATCCTGTCAGGCAGACGCTTTTTTCTGTTTCAACTTTGTGCTAAGAAAGTTACATTAGTTTCTCTCGGCTATGAGCGACTGCTTTAAACTTGGCTGAAAGTAATTGTGAAAGTGTCGGCTAAATCTCGACTGTTTAAGATGATGTGGAGAAAAATGAGGAATGTAGTACTTATATAATGTCAAGCTTTAGGATATTTTTACCCGTACATAGTAGATTGCTTTTAATAAACAAGTTTGTGAAACTTCGTCTAGGCGGATTTAGGTTTTAATGTTCGACCACAGTTATTCTAAAAAAGACGTACTTTTTTTGATGTTATGCAACAGTTTTGGTCATAGTACAAACACAAGCAGTAATTAAACGCACAGAGGTATCCTGAAGAATCGGATTTCCGTGAAGTTTTCATCGAAATTGTTCCACCAGAGGCGCGCGCGTGACAGGCGTTACGCCTGTCTGCGGGAGCCTTGAGGTTACCAACGAACTGTTTATATAGGTCAGGAAGGGAGGTTCTAAAGTTGTGCACTGGTTTAATGTAAATAATCTTCTCCTGAATGAAAAAAAGACTAAACTCATTAAATTTGCAACGCCAAATGTCAGGCAGCTAAATACCAATGTTCAAGTTAATGGAATAGAGCTGGACCCTGTTGAGTCGACAGTTTTTCTTGGAATCACTATTGACGGTAAATTACAGTGGGGCCCACACATAGAAAAATTGTCAGGAAGGCTAAGTTCGGCCGCGTATGCTGTTAAAAAAATTAGACAGATAACTGACGTAGATACAGCCCGAATTGTTTATTTTAGTTATTTTCATAGTCTTATGTCATATGGAATTCTTCTCTGGGGAACTTGTTCGGAAATTAAAACTATCTTTGTTCTACAGAAAAGGGCTGTTCGAGCCATTTACAACCTAGGTCCGAGAGATTCCCTTCGAGAAAAATTCAAAGAAATAAATATTCTGACTAGCGTCACAATACATTTTTGAAAACCTATTGTATGTACACAAAAATATATCTAATTTTAAAAAGATTTCCGATATTCATAGTTTAAATACGAGGAATAAACACAACCTCGCTGTACACCGCACTCGTCTCCACAGAGTAGGCAACTCGTTCATGGGTCAATGTATACGCTTTTACAACAAACTTCCCATCGACATTCGAAACTTACCCATTAAACGATTTAAAAGCTGTATTAAAACCAAACTTTGTAAAAAAGGGTACTATAAAATTTTAGATTATTTAGATGATAAAAAAGCTTGGGATTGAGCTGCTCGCTCTGCTAAGCCTTGTGCTAAAATCATAAAATCAATACCAGTATTATATAAACATAACATACAAAATGACATTATTACTTTGTAAAGTTTTTTTTTTTTTTTTTAATTTTTGTGAATGTGAGGACTATGTGGATTTTTTGATTATTATTATTTTTTCTTTCTTATTTAGTTTTAATGATGGTCTGGCAGTTTGAGTAGTTTATGAGGCCTACCCAAATGTCCTTTCTTTGGTATTGTTCGTCGAGTTGAGCTCCTTAAGTTCTGGGTTGAGCTCCACGATTACTGACAAATGCTTGCACTGACAGGACAGGTCCACTCAAATCTGTGTGGTTCTTTTCTCAAAAGACCATTTCAGACACTAATCTACATGGTCCTCATATGGCCTGACCAAGATTATGTCTGGACTTTAAAAGAGACTGTGACCTCTGAGTTTGTTTCGGCCTTTCTTCTCAGAGTAGTCAGATAGGAAACGCCGAACTCATCTAGCTAATTTTTAATTATTTTTTTAAGATGACGTGTAAAAGTGATTCCAATGTCCTATTTACAGAATAAACAATTTCATTTCATTTCATTTCAGGAAATGAGAACGCAGTTCTTCAGGATAATCACTTTGGTTTTACATTTCAAATCAACTTTACACGACTAAAAAACCAAACTAGAATGCCTGTGTTCGCATGTGCAATGCTTTCAACTGAACGAACGAACACGTTGAATTATAATGTAAGTATAACAAATGATGATAATCTTACAAAAAAAGTACAGTCGTTAATTAAGGCATACAATTTTAAGGCATAATATTGTTTGGCATAACGTTTTCGCATAACTTTTTAAGGCATAATATTGATTAGTCTATTAATCATTAGCCATAAATATAAACATAAACGCGGCGGGGGTGTCCCCCGGGCCACCTCTGAGCCGCGACCATGTTTGTTTTTATATGAGTTATATTAGGGTTTATTATTTTTATTCCAAAGAACATTATGTGTAAATATAATTATGCGTTTATAACATTATGCTTTATAAAATTATGCTTCATTATTATTATGCCAACAGTGTTTATGGCAATAAACATTTATGCCTTATAATATTATGCGTAATGATCATTATGCCGAATTTTGTTTTGCCAATGTTAATTATTTTCACAAAATTTGCATGCCGAATTTAGTTGGCGGAATATGAAGAACTATTGTGTATTTGTTATAAAATCTGTAAAATACCATATTTCAGGCAAATAAATGAATCTATCTATCTATCTATCTATCTAAAATATATTTTATGCTTATCATTAGTAACCCGTTAATGTATATACCAAAAACGCCAACACTGTATTTACATCACCAAAATAATAGTAAATCATTAGAACGACCGATCCGTTAAGTTCACCTAAGGTATCCTCAAGGTGCGAAGTGAGCTGACACAATATTTTCTCGGGACCAAAGTCCGAATCCATTGGGACATTAGCCAGGTTACAGCACTGTTCATCTTGTTAATCTCCTCAATCACTAACTCAGTGACAAGTTACCTTGTTTTTGGACTTTCAAGGATTTTCGAAGGTAGATTTTGTAAGGCCGAGGTGACCATAGGACGTCTTAAGATTTGAAGCTTGAAAATATAAACCTATTAAATAATGAAAAACTGGCCAGAGATTACTTTTTTATTAAGGAGTCTTGCTTGGACTCCTGCAACTACCAATTAAGAATTATCATATTACAGCTAGGCCGCAGTAGATTTGATTGTGTTTATTGATCCTATTTCACAGAATAAAATTCAATTTCACACTCCCAATCCACTTTAACAAACTCAATAAGCACTCGAATGAGAAACTTAATCCAAAAATACTCAGAATAATTAGATATCAGTTCAAACTCAAGTAATTTGAACATGATTCTTATTAGACTTGAACGAATAAGTCACAACATTTGAAATGCCATTTATATATAGAAATCAACGTAAATAAGAAATTGAATCACCCTGTGTCTAGACTTTTAACGATTCCTACGTGCTGTTATCAAGATACTATGAGAATTTTATCTGCATAACTCATGCCTAATCCATTGCTTCTCATCCATAGTGGGTAACACTGACGTTCGGATGAAAAGCGTCGATGAATACTGCGAACATCGAAATATTATTCCTTGACAGGGTTCCGTAGTACGAGGTGCTAATGGAAGAGGGTAGGAGCAGTCACGAAGTCGCAATTAGATCGAAGCGCGCAACGGAACCCTTTGCTCGTAATTTGACGTAGTTAGAGCAAATGTGTCGGTACATTGACCCAATACTGGAGAACTTTGTTGAGGAAACTTGTAGATATATCAGATACCGATTTAATCAATTGTTTAGGGTGTTGATTAGGTTTTATTTGGTTGTAACTTTGTGTGATAGGCGTGGAAATTACTGCGATCGAGTGGCGTTAAAGAACTGGATCTGGGAATGTATGTCATAGATATTATTGCCATCGCAGGTATCTCCTCGATACTGATACAGCAGTGTGGATATTGGAATCGAGAGGCCTCTACTAAGTGGGAGAAGTCAGGATGTCGACGAGGATGACATACTTTGTATACCTACTTGTGACCCGACTACTGCACATACCTAGATATATTGTCTTGGATAGTAATTACTAATTTAGGACCTGTACGAACATCGCCACATCAAATGTATTGTTTGAGTTTTTACCTTACCAAGCATTTGCTTTTTCGTTTGCATTCGCTGAATAAGCTATCGCACCCACAAGTCACCTAATTTATGTGTATATATTTTAATGATTTGCCTAATAAATCTCTCAATCAATAACGGACACAAAATAGTGATTTTATTTCCTGTAAACTTCCCGTGTGATTCATACCCATCAACAATTTACATCAATCAATCTGCCTAGCCTTTTCCCAACTAAGTTGGAGTAGGCTTCCAGTCTAACTGGATGCAGCTGAATACCGTATTTGACATGGAGCGACTGTCTATCTGACCTCCACAACCCAGTAACTGGGTAATATGATACCCCTAGGTAAGACTGGTTGCCAGACTTTCGGGCTTCTGACGACCCGTAACGACTGTCAAAGATCCACGAATGACAGCCGGGACCAACGGCTTAACGTGCTTTCCGAGGCACGGAGGAGTCTCAGTATGTTAATATGATCACCCTTCCACAGACTAACCGCGGCAAGCGTAGCTTAACCTGATAGATCGAACCATGCGGCTGTTATTACTTAGCCACGAGCTCCTCTCCATCAACAATCTACATACTACATCTCAATTATCGGACAAACTGCCCGTACAGGACCTGTTTTTGTTTCAGTATTCAGATAGACACTACTTACCACGTTCATTCTTTGGTAAGAAATCATGGTATAGATTTGTTAACTGGAACTTATCTGGAGGTGGTGATACGGTCATTGAAGTGTTATTTGAGGGTTTTTACGATTAGCCAAGAAACTGCCAATTTTGTCCAACTTTGCTCCAAATCGAGTCAATAACTATCAGACCAAAAACCATAGTCCAAAAAAGCTTAATTTAACTAGACCTGTCAACCATTTTAAATTTTCAAAAAATACAAAATACACAATGAATGGAACTGCACAGTTTTGTCCCACTGCGCGCTACAGATCCCGTCCATGCAGTATAAGCGGCTTAGCTGGACACCATTGAGTTATTGAGTTTGTATTGTCAACGACGTGCAATCGTGCTGTCTCTGTCTTCAACCTCCTTATCTCGTTTTAAATTATGGCTGAATCTGTTTTGGAGAGGATAAGGTTGATTTATTTTGTTAAGCTAAAGAGTATTTCAGAATAACGGTACTAAGCGTTCTTCCGGCAAATCCTGGGCAGTCAACAGTGCTTCTAACCTCCTGACCGATATTTCTCTGTTCGCTACTCTGGTTAAGTCGTGTCGATACGAAAAGAAGATTTTTTTAAGTGAAAACTTCTTTAAGTGCGTTGAGCGTTTTTTGGTAGGGGGTAAACTTATGGATTCGCGCCACCGCGCGCCTTTGTGCTGCAAAGAATATAGATGGCGCTAATACCAGTTTTAAGTTTTCACTTCTATCGGCAGTCCCCATGACTGCCTATTCTTTTTTGTTTTGTTTTGTTAAGGTACACCATTTATTTTTGGTTGAAAAGAAAACATTCTGACCTGAACTTATTGGTAGATAAGCACTTCAATCTTTCGCAGTGAGCATTCTTGGTCATCAAGGCTCGTACCTTCTCTGTAGGTATAAGAAGTATTCTCTTCAAAAGGGTCTTATTACGTACCTACTTATACATAACCCAGCCATCCAATTAAAACAATACAAACCACACGTACCTCGAGACGCGTATTAACAACAACTACTAACTGAAGCCGGGTAGGCGGATAGTTAGTGTAGACGCTAAACACGGTCACAATTCAATCCGACTTGGTACCGCGGTCGCCCACTAATGACTCGGCCAGCCTGGCCAATCGTGATTTATATGCCGACACCGAGGGCTATAAATGTGGTATAATTTATGTACTAATAGCGGACACTAACAAAATATATCTACAAGGCAGATGTGAGTGGAAACGCCAGGAGGGGACGCCCTAGAAGGACACAATATGTGACCTTATTACCAATTTAATTAATAACATATAAACATTTCGTACGAGTGAGGCAAAACATGTTGGTCCGGTAAAATTATGTTTCCATCTATATTATGTGCATATTCATGTATCACAAATAAATTACACATGTTTGAACAAATAAATTTAGCTTTATCTTTATCTCTCTTAGTGATGTTCTTCAGAAAGGTGAGGTGCGTAGTGCACTACGCACGGAAATATTCTCAGGAGTACTCCTGACTTGATTTCCGCACGTCTTTTTCGGGTGATCACTGAAAATCTGCGCTGTGCTGATCCCCCATAGCACAGCATAATGCCGAGTGGAAGCCTTCTTGTCACAGTAATGACATGCAGCTGCCGACTATTTCTGTTTTATACTCGTGATTTCATGTGTAGGTACTTAGATCTATTTTGTTTTCTGATTACTCTTGTCTTTTTGTATGCACGTATGCTATCTTTTTGAAAGAAATTCTAATTCAGATAAAGAACTGGGTCCGCCTTATGTTTTCGTTTCCCAGAATAGCCAAAATTTGCTGTCTCTTTCTATCTTTTGTTTGTCACTGGTAAACAATGATAAAAGGGTTCCAATAATTGTACAAAATGAATAA
Organism: Xanthia icteritia; assembly: GCA_949128155.2. Taxonomy (NCBI): domain Eukaryota; kingdom Metazoa; phylum Arthropoda; class Insecta; order Lepidoptera; family Noctuidae; genus Xanthia; species Xanthia icteritia. The sequence continues at coordinate 2,425,120 of OX421942.2, read as the reverse complement.
ATGGTATGAAAGCTATAAAATTGTTTTTTATTAACTGTACCTTGTTAGTTATATAATTATTTAAGCTGCTATGTAAATTACATTAGCTTCCGCGCTTACTTACATCGTTCAAACGAAGATTACCTTTATTTTTTTTAAACAATAAAAATCGTGCATTCTCTTTTTTTTAAAACAGAAACTGGAAATGAATTCGATAGTTGTTTATTAATTTTAGTTGCACTTAAGTAATGTTCGGAAACCCGAAAAAATATTTTGTCGTAAGGCGTCTCCATTTTGTCTCTGTTCTTTTTTGATTTTTAGGTATTTTAGCTCACCTATTTCTGAAAAATGTGAAGTGGACAGTAATTCTCGCAACCGACGCACATATTTTAGTATGTGCGATTATATAGGTATGTACTTGTACCATCGAAGAAGTTCATATCTATACACCGTTACAATTATTTCTGATTGCAGCGCTCGGCCGCCATAGAACCGGTCGGTAACAGATGTGGTCATAGTGTTCACGGGATTTTGTTTTCAAACTGCTTATATATGAAGTTATTCGATAGTACACGGTGGGGCAAAAGTAATGTCATAATGTGAATTGGCTGCCATTTTGTGAAAAATTGCGCCCTATTTTCACGGTAAGAATATTTAAAGGTATAAAATTGTTGACTCTAAGTTAAAAAAAAATATCGGTCAAATGACTACCTCCTGAATTGATGCAAATTGTGCTCGTTTTACCGCATTTTGAAGTAACCTAGTTCCAATTTGGTAATTTCCTGTTCAATGTTGGCTTTCAAGACTTGCAAGGACTTGCAGGTGGTAAACGGGTCAATTTCAACATGCCGTGATTTTTTCTCATGTCAGTGTTTTTTTAAAGGTTTTATTGTTTGTTTTTAACTTTAAATTGTCCTTCAGTCTATTTTAATGAATTTATGTTAGATGGGATCAAAATATCGTAAGAAACATACGAGATATTTGAGATTAATTTTAAATGCCACCGAAATGATAAAACAATCCACCGAAATTATATATATCTCACCACCGAAATTAGATTTACGTCACCGAAATGAAAATGTTGATACCTCAGTTCATTTACGTACCCCCCTCACAAATCAAAAGGGACCATATTGTGAATAGGATATTGTGCGAATAGGACCAACTGCGAATTGGACCAACTGCGAATAAAACCATTTGCTAAAGAGAGTCTGCTTGAGAATGGGACCGTTTGCTACCGATCATCATCATCATCTGGGCTGCTAGACGTCCACTGCTGAACATAGGCCTCCCCCATGGATTTCCGGAGTAACCAGTTGTAGGGGGCCTGCATCCAGCTACTTCTTGCGACCTTTATTAGGTCGTCTGTCCATATTGTGGGTGGACGTCCCACGCTGCGCTTGCCGGTACCTGGTTTCCATTCGAGAATTCTTCTGCCCTATCGGCCATCAGTTCTACGCGAAAATTATGGAACTAAATCGATGCCTTATATTTTTCCTACACTGGCAATAATATGTGTAAGCCATAGACAACAAAAGGCATCGATTAAGTTCCATATTTTAGGCAAAAATAATATTTTAACGGTGACGCCTCCGGCTGTCGCACTCTGGCACCCGGAGGTGCCTCCAGTCCCTAACGGGTGCGCGCGGTAACCGAACCCTCCGGATGCGCTAGGACTGAATCGGTTAACATTTTTTTAATATAATTAACTTAAATTCAAACAAAAAAACAATTTTTGCCTGAAGTGGGTAGCAACATTTTATATTTAGAAAAAAGATTTCGACTGTATTTTAACTTTCTGCAGTGGCATTTTCATCCACGCCACAAAAATTTTCTGTTTGGGAAATTCACCCAAACGCGAGATTAAAAAAAGCTCCAAAGGAAGAAGTCTAGCGCCGTCAGAGTTGGTGATCTGGTCGGCCAGTTCAAATCGCCAAAACGGGAGATTATACGGGATATTAAACGATAATAAACGGTATTAAACGATATTAAACGGGATATTAAAGAACACACTACACAACATATTCACTCGTCGGGCCCTTCTCATACCACAGCTGCGTTTACCCACTTTTAGGGTACAAACGGTACCTATTACCGCGGAGGTACCTGCCCGCTACCTCCTCTTCCTCAAACCGAGACGTTACGCGCACCTGCTACGAACTTTCGATATTCGAACGCGAAAACGATAATTGGTTTCGATTCGAACGGTTGTTTGTAAAATAGAGGAGCAATTAAATTTTGTTTGAACTTACCTTGGCGTGACAGGGTAACGGAGGCGCTTGCCTCAATGTTAGAAAGTGATTTACTAGAGGGTTTAAGCCAGGTAAGTTAGCATCGATCTTCTTCTTTTCGAGTCGATGGTAAATATATGTATTATGTTAAACAAGTTAGGCCAAGCAGGTGGTTACGCCAATTGCGGCATCAGTGGCATCGTTTAGATCCTCAGAAATGCAGGTATGTGGACTCTTTGGACACTACACCATACGGGACACATACGTATTTTATATATAGACTGTATTTTATGATGATATTTCCAAAATCGGGCCGCAATCCTGTCAGAAGCTCAAAAATCCTAAGATGTGATAAAGAAGATGAAGATAGCATTGCAAGGGTGTGCCGGATGTACTTTTAAGTTTCATCACTCATCAATTTGAGTTAAAAACAGCCATATTTCGCGTCACCTGGCGACATTGTGCAATGTCGTGCAACGTTGCCAAACATGTCGAGCGTCAATTGCTCCCTATAGCCGGCTGTATTTGTGAGGTTGCAAGCATGAGAGGTGTGATTTTGATTTACGTGTGTGTCGTATTGCTTTTAAAGGTGCGGACAGATATGATTCACTGTTAGCTTAGCAGACCGACTGTGGTCCGTGCTAACAGTGTTTGAACGTGTTGTTAGGAATGAAGGAAAATTTTCAGCTATGATATAGACCTCTGTAAATCATTCTAAACTAGAATCGTGATGGTGGATGGAACCACATCGGACTTATGACATCAATTAGTGGCAATTTTATAGAATTTATGATCTGGCTGTAAGATCGGTTTTAGCGATAAGACCGCTTGTGGCACCCAAAGTAATTTTCAACATTTACATTTGTAATTAAATGGTGTGCATAAAGAGCTTTCTATCTATCTATTTATCAAGTTAAGTTTCCATACCAGTATAAGTACCTCGCACATAAATGTGAACAATTAAACATTCTGTCTGCGTGAACCATTCTTAGTAGCGACGCTAGTTAGATTAAAAGGCACGACAAGGCAATTGAAGACAACGGTCGCTCCGACTAACTGCCGGAGGATAATTACGGTGTATATTAACATTAAACAGGCACTGTATTTAGTTTACGACTAGTTCCTATATGATAGGTAAGAGATAGGAATGGTTTTTCGAATTTTACGTATTTTCTGGAGCTTAACCGAAAAACGCTACACCAATGGTCAGTTCTATTATCTGTTGCAAAAGTATCTGATGAAAAAGTAAACAAGCATCATCTTCCTGTCCTTGTCCAATATAACGTGGGGTTGGCGCACCACGTTTTCTTCTCGCACTCTCCCCTGTCAACCGTCACGCTTTCACTCACTCCCTTCTCTTTCATATCATATGAAAAAGTAAACAAATGGGTCAGAAAACGTACCTATGGATATGAATTGTGAGTGCCACTTTCATCAGATACTTTCTGAACAGATCATACGATATAATCGTTTGACGTTAGATCGGTTCGGCGAAAACATCCTCTTCCGATTGTTCCTTCTACGAAATAATCGATGTCGTACTGAATGGCAAATGTTAAAACGAAAAACACTATCACTAACCACACTCATGCATCACAAGAGAAGATGTGGTTTAAAGGAGGCTATTTGCTACCAATACTAAAAAGACCAATTTCTTTTAAAACATCTATATTTTACCGTTTTACTTCGAAATCCTCCACTTACCCCGACAATTTTCTCGTGGTAGCGTCTTAGTAGAATATTATACGGTACCGGCGCGGCTAGTGCTTCACGCATTAGGGCGATTCCTTTGTGCAATACTTTTCATACATGTTTCATTTCATGCATTTCTAGGGCCGCCTGCACGCCATGCTGCTTGGAAACTTTTGATGTATTCATTATTTGATCGAGTAATTTAGAAGGAAATGTTGGGATTCTGTTTACAAGAAATTTAATATATTAAGCTAGGTTTTTATCGGCATTTGCAATTGAAATGGTATTGAGCTTTTAGAATCTTAGGTAAAGGCCGATCAACAATACGTTCCATATTGAATAGCAAGAAATAGTTTTATTGCCTTCTCGCTTACGCCAATGACTCTGCTGTAAGTATGTTTACTTACCAATATAATACGCTACACAGTGGCTACACATAAACGATTTGTTTGTAAAAAATGGCTTTTTATTTTTCAACTAGTAAGTAGTCGTAGGTTACAAAAAAAAACACTTAGGTAAATTATTTCCTTCACATATTGCTGTCCCTCTTGCTCTCAAAATTTTGATAAAAGACCTAAAAACTCATATAACAACTACAAAACACAATTGCGAACAAGAATGGACGACCAAAACTCTGTTACAATGCGATCGTTTTAAATCAAGCAGGAAAAATTACTGGGAGCACTTTTGAGTCCGCTCCAAACTTTGCTCTCTGAGGCTCCACTCCCTCATTATATTGTGTTCACGTTTCGGATGGGAGGGGAGCAAGGCAGGGGCTGTAGCGGGCTAGCTACATTGATCTTTCTTCGTGATATTTATGAAGTTTAATATTAATAACATTGATTTCCTCGTTGGTGTAGTGGTCGCAAGCGCCACTGCTAAGCATGAGATCCTGGGTTGATACCTAGGTTAGGCAAAAGATTATTGGGTTTTTCCATCAGGAATTTCTTAGTAGCAGCCCGGATTCTAGATTTGTGCCCGGTTGATGGCAATAGACTCGCCCCCCATACATGGGACTTAAACATAACTGGCGAAATGTCAGTATATTATTAGGTACGCCTCTGCCTTACCTGTCGGGGAATTCATGCGTGATGTTATGTTATATGTAATATTAATAACTATGAATACCTCAAAATTGTTGAATGTTTTCATTTCTTTTTCTGTTACTTTCAGTGTCCATATAGTACTTTAACTTTGAGGAAATTAAGATCTTGTTAAAATTTATTTATGAATATGATGCCTTTTATGTTAATTTTTAAAGATTATGTTCTTAGATAACTGGATCGTGAGCCGATCAGTCTTAACACAGTCATAGTTGATTGATCTTTGCATTTTTAAGCGGGAAGATGTTACGACGTGAGAACATACTGTTCCCATTTCAATATTGAACCAACACTGCTTAAATGGATGAAGGAGGCGCACCCAATATGTAGGGATTGGTCCAGAGACAGATGGACTTTGCTCCGCTTGTGTGAAAGTATTGACTTTATCCTAACTGTCACAGTCTAATCCGTCCTCTCTCTCTTTCCTCCTTATTTCTTTATCTTATTACTAGTTTCCACCAGCAACTTCACCCGCGTGATATCTTTATAAATTCCTATGTTACTCAGTGATAATATAGCACTTTACTGGTAAAAAAATTATAAAATCAGTCCAGTAGTTTTTGAGTTTATTAATTTCAAACAAAAATACAAATCTTTTCTTTATAATATTAGTGTAGATTTGTGTTCACACAGTAAAATACATAAAAAAACGACAGACTTCAGCTTTTCCTTTATTTAGTTTGCAATAAACAGTATTCTAACTATTTCTATCTAATTTTTCAATAATTCAAAACCGAAAAGGTTTCTAGTTTCTTATTTACCAAATCGCTATCTTCTGGTCCTTAAGCCAACCAGCGCGAAGTGTTCCGGCGAACTGTGGAACAGACACAACGTTCCCAATCTTATTTTTACAATCTACGTATCTGAGCCAGGTTTTATTGCACATCTGCTGAAGTGACAGAGGTCTTTGGCGTCACAAATCAAAAATAATACACGTGGATCAAGATTTATCGTACACGTTAATGGTCCTACGTACCTTGTGTTAGGTTATCGAGGGACTAACTTTCAGTGAGTGTTGTACTCATCAAAAGTGCAATACTAACACGATGAAATGATTGAAACAGCTGATGCTTTTTTTTTGCAAACGTGATAATCTGTTTTTATCTTCACTTTTAACATCAGTCTCTTGTCTACTAACAATTTGTGTTGTATATTATCACCGTTTATTTATGAACTTCGATAGCTTATAATCTATTGGTATTATCTTTCGATAGTTTATAATCTGTTCATGGGAAACCGACTAATTGTGAACTGGTACCAAACTTGCTTGTGACGTAACGCACCTTGCGCTAATACTAAATAGGCTGACTAGCTGCGAGCAACTTGTAAGTAGCGCTCGCCCGTTTGTCACAGTTCTAACTTAACCAAAACCAGTTCAGAATTTCTCGATAGTTTATAATCTATCGGGAATAATATCAATAGATTATATACTAACGGTTCTCACAGTCTTACGGTAACATATCTACATAGGTATTGTACTCATGTTTGAGCAAATAAATGATTATCTTATCTTATATCCGTAAATCTACTTTCTTTTATCTTCAGCATCTGTAAATTAGTATGAAAAATATCTAATTAGTGCAGACTGAAGCTGTAATTATAAACTCGGCGCTCATCTAGGCAGACCGCAGCTGCGCCGCTAAAACGTAGCAAAGCGTGGAGCTGACAAGGAACGCGTATAAAGATTAAAATGCCACACGCGCTCATAAACAAGCAAATTGAATTTAGCTGCGAAGTATGTTTACTTCTTACAATATGTTCTGTATTATGTACTCGTATCTATGCTGAACTTTTTTGTTTTGTTGGTTGCGGTGGGGGGACTGCGTCATCCAACTCGTAAGTTTAAGTTAGCTTTTTGAATGACTATTTAATGAAATTATGGCATTTGTGCCTCACTCCTCATTAAACCTGAATCATCTATTGATGATTCTTATGATTATAACTAGCGACCCGCACCTGCTTCGCACGGCACGACCTGATAATACATCAAGATGTTTTTAGTTTTATGTAACTTTAATAGTTACGTATTATATATAATTATAAACCTTCTGGAATAAATTCTCTAAACAGCGTTAAAAACCTCATCAAAATCTGTTGCGTGGTTTAGAAGAACAACGCGGACGTACAGACAAACACGAAAACCGACTTTAATTTATAATATGTCTAAATACATACTTATTACGGTCGTGAATCATATTTTGATAACATACAACCTGACACTAACCTACAAATTGCAAATGCTTAAGAAAATATTTTGAATTAACACTATATTATTTTCATTGAGGTGGCACATCCCCCTTCAATGAAAATAGCTGCTATTGTTTAGCCCGGTTAAGGACATATCTGCGTCATTCAGTGTTGAGAAAGCCTAATTTTAAGCCCTACGTGGTGTATTCCTCATAAATGCTTTTGTTTTATCTCTCCTTATAATTTATTAACTCGGTCCATAATTATTCTAAAACAAATTATCCTCACACGTGCGCAAAAACAAATAAATTTTATTGTTTATCTACGTGTCTTCCTTCTTACATAACAAAAATTGTTATGCGTTTTAAGAACAAAATGTGAAGCACAGTGGGGTAGACTTTCGATGACAAATTGAGAAAAATCTATTAGAAAATATACATAAAAAATTGAGTTTTATTCAAGCTGATATTTTGGTATTTTGTAACTAGATTGGATCATTTTTGATCTATACATATAACTAGCTTCCGCCAGAGGCTTCGCCCGCGTGATATATTTATAAATTATAGCCTATGTTACTCAGAGATAATATAGCAATCTACTGTTGAAAGAATTTTTTAAATCGGCCCAGTGTTTTTAAGTTTTTAATTACACAATCAATTACATTTTAATTAATTAATAAAAAATAGCAACATTATATACAAACTTAACTAAAACTATTGAAAAACTAAAATAAAGCATCGAAAAATTCATCCGCATCGCTGTCGACTGGTAATGTACCCAAGAGACTGGCTGCATTGCCACGTTGTATGGCAATGCTTAGCCTCTGCCCAAGGTAAAAACCAGCCCTTGGGTCTCGGGAAGTGTTAAATAGCCGTTTTGATATTAATTGATGTAATTAATATAATATCTTATATTAATAAAAGAAAGAAAAGAAAGAAAGAATAATATTTATTTGGACACAGTTCGTGAAACACATAATACAAAGATAAAAAGTGAAAATAATTATAAAGCAATAATAGTGTGTTATATGTAAATAATTTTCGTTTAATTGCAAATACATACATTAAATTAAATAATTATAATAAAATTACATGTTTTTTTTTTAAGATAAGTATTTTTGTAATTTATTAATTACAAAAATACTTATCTTTTCTCTTTATAATATTAGTGTAGACATATAAAAGTCTTTTCGCTTGCTTTTCGATCTGTGTGACCGCGTTGTTCTTCTAAACTTCGCAACAGATTTTGATTCTGTTTTCACCATAATTTAAAGAATTAAGGTTTATAGTGTATTACATTAACATTAAATTTACATATAATAAAAAACCGTGCGAAGTAGAGGCGGGTCGCTATAATATGGTATACATAGATCTTCTGATAAGAAAAGATATCTTAGCATTCAAGTAATTTCTACGATTATTTTGTAGTTGTTCTAAAGGTGTACATATTTCTCATCAAATTCATCGTTGTATCATGAATAAAACTCAAGAAACAGCCGCAGTAAAACACTAGGAATTAAATAATGCATATTTGCATAATATTGTTGAATTTAATACATATTTTCAAGATAATGGTAATAGAGATAGTTCATAAATTTTGCTGTCACAAGCATATCCTTGGGGTTGAATCAGAACAATAGAATGCATTCGTTTCCGAGCTAGAGAGAATGTGGTACCTACATGGACCATTTTCAGTACCAAGAAAATCCTGAGAAGGAAATATGGCATTTTACCTGACTGCAACAAAAAAGGTAATGTTTTTAAGCGTAATCAATACACATGACGATTTATCTTGATAATATTGAATATATTAAATACTGTTAAGCACATAATCAAATTCGACTGATTTATAATATAGAGCCCAAAAATCTCGTGAATCAAAAACACATCTTCATTTATTGTCACTTACTTATTATTATTTATTAATTAGCAGCGCCCCGCGGTTTTAACCGCATAAATCTCGATCCCGTGGGAATATCGAGATAAAAAATATTCTATGTGTTAATCTAGTTCATAAACTCTTCGTGTGCCAAATTTCATCTAAATCCATTCAGTAGTTTTTGCGTGAAAGAGTAACAAACATCCAGAGCAACAACGCGAACCAATTACCAATTACGCAACCATTACTATAATATTAGTTGTATAAACTGTTTAAAATCCCGTCAATTTGCTTGGTAAATATCCGTTAATTTACAATATACCCACACTCACAATCAACGCGACATGTCTCGCTGCTTCCACCGTGTTTATCCGACATTGTCGCTCCACGACGACATGTGACAAGACAGACATAATTCACGACCGCTGCTGATAAGGTGAGAGGTTATTTACGTAAAGCTTCTGTTACATAAGTAGGTAGGTAGTAAAACCTTCAGACTTTTAATAAGGATGATGCCTGGGTAAAAAAAAAGAAATTGTATTTAGTCCGTCAGTCAGATAAACAAAAAAATGTTGAAACGTATTTTTATTTTATCATATTAATAAAGAAATGACTTAGATAAAACGCATTAAAGTTGGGCCACTACGTCACAAGTATGTATAAAATCTACATACTCGTGACGTCATGGCACATTTTAACTCAATTTATCGCCGTAATCTTTTGATAACGTAAAAAATCCGTTATTTTTTCATAATCTATATGGCGGACAAAAAATATTTTTTGTCATCATCCCTATTACATTCAACTATGTCAAGGGGTTATACAGACATGGTCAACAACCTCTTTTACTTATTTATTTATTTATTTGGAAACTCAACTGCTAATATAAAATTTACATGAGTTATGAAAGTTCACCCCACTATCAATGAACAGCTCAATGCAGTTGAACAGGCAGTCGCGTCAAAGTTAAGGTTAGAAAGAAAGAAAGAAAGAAAATAAATTTATTTGACTCAGATCAAGGTACACAATATTCACACAAAAAACAAATAAAACAGAGAAAGCTTAAAACAGTATTGTGTGCCTCACGGCTGCGCCAAATAGGCCCAGTTCAGCATAAATGCCAGACAACTAGTGTCTGACGCTGGTTTTCAACTGGACCTTATGTTACGAGGACGTCTTGCGGATGTAAATCAGTTTTATAGTGTGTAAGTGTTTTATATTTAAATAAAAATAGATAGATGTGTAGCAAATAGATAATTGTGGTTTTTGTGGAGTTTGTACATGGGATAGTGTTAATGACAAAGAAACATTCCCACCAAAGTAACTGTATAACAGCAGTTATTTACATCAGGTTACAGCATCATACAGCCTGCATGCACTGCTCAGTGATAGTGAGATGATGACAATTATCACTTAAGCCAATAACAGAGTTTCACGACATTGATAAAGCTAGGTTAACTAGAAAGTAGCGGGAGGAAACAAAAGAAAACACTTAAACACTTAAACAAGTATAGTCATCAAGAATTGGTAAAATGCGATTGTTGACACATTGCTAAAATTAAATTAAAGTTTAAAGTGTGTACCTAAATACTATGACCGTATTAATTTAACAAAAGGAAAAAGAAAAAACTACATAATTTGCACTTGCGTAAATATACTTCCACACAGCAATTGGAACGTGCTTTGCTGAAACATATTATGAATTTAAAAACAAATCTAAATCTAAATGAATTCAAATCTTTATTAAATATAAGAATGAGTTATGGCACAATTTGTTACAATTTGTGTACGATACCAATATGTAATAGGAGTATTTATGATATCTAGAGATTTCGAAAAATGATGTATAATATTTTATTGTGTGAGATATTCCGTAGTAAGAGTGGTCTTGTAGCTTAAGCCCAGCTCTACGTAAAAGTCTATTATGAGGATAAAGGTACCATTCCGTACCCGACCTCAGGAGGCAACTGCAGGCGACGTGTCGCGGTGTCATGTCGCTGCAGTCATGATGCCGAACCCTACCGCAGGTGGCAGTAGCCCGTATTCCAGTCGGTAGAGAAAACGTGTTATCGCTCGAGCGTTGGCGGACCAGTAGAGTGGTCTGCGGTCGGGCTACACGTGTCGCCTGTCGCTCGCCTGTAGCTACCAACGACGTGTCGCTAGCTACGGAAGGTATTTCATAGAAACCAGTCGTGTCGCGGCGATACGTCGCCTGCAGTTGCCTCCTGAGGTCGGGTACGGAAGCGTTTACAAAAAATATATTAGGTGGGATTAGGAAAATAACACAGATATATTGAATAAAGTAAAAACTTGATCTGATGCATTGATAAAAAAAAACCTTTGAAAGGTTTAATAACATCCACAAAAGACAGTGGATACGACAATCTTTACTACTACATACATAATTAATAAAGCTGAAGAGTTTGTTTTTTTGTATAACGCGCCAATTTATGGAACTGAAGAACGCTAAGCAAGAACGAAGTAATCGCAGGCGGGAAATGTGGCTGTTATTTTAGTTTATTGTGGTATCTTACGACTTCCATGCGACCGAAGTCACGTGTAGCAGCTATTTTATTATACGATGAATTCGTTCAGTCTAAACTATTAACAAGGTACAAAAACAAACAAGGCCTTTCAAAACTCAAACAAAACCAACTCAAAAACATCCTTTTCCTCCATTGAATAGTTTCCTAGCGACGGTAAACATTTGCAAACGATTTCCCCGAAGCAATTTTGTTAACGTGTAGGTACAAAAGAATTAAATAAGTAAACGGTTGTTTCCTAGACCACTGCGCCAGAGAATAAATAAATAGACACAGAGGGCCGGCTGCACATAATACATCGAGCGAAAAAAGGCTCACACACACATAGACACCTATGTACGGCAATCTCAAACGAATGCAAGTCGCGAGTGAGCTTGCACTCGCTGTACGTACAGCGTGTCAACGTGTGTGTGCGTTTTCGATCGTCATATGGACCTTCTGTAGCTACCTATTCTGTGGCACTGCGCTCAAAGCGACGGTACAGAACCCGAGGGGACTAAGCAAACTTGTATTCATTATGAAATTTGTAGTGCAGCTTTGAACACGTGGCTTTGACGTAGGAAACTAAGATTTTAATACGGCTTTAGATGCTTTTGAAGTAGATTTGGTAAGTTGGTGCGGTTAATTTTGGAGGTCTACAAGCTGTACTATCAACGTGAAATAAGACTTTCAATATCATTAGGCATTGTTTAGCTTTTGACCCAACATTATGATGACATCCTTAACCATGCCTGATGATAACGACCGTAAATATACATTTTTAGACCTCATTGAACATGAATCAAGCGAAAGGCATTTGGAAAACCAAATATTTAAGTACGTCCCGTACATACATAAGCTAATTCTTCCTAAAGGTTGTATCTCAAAAACAGAAATAAATGTAAAGGGAAAACTTTGATGAAGTTCCAAGGGGCAAGACCGAAACATACTTTTCTTTTTGTTAAATTTATAAACAAACTTGGGACCGCTCTGCCACTCAGTGCGTTCTTACTTAAAACATTGAGTAAGGATAATTTATGTACTGAAGTTCTATCAGTGTATTCGAAAACAAAACTACCTACCTTTCGTAAAAGTAGTATCGCGAAACGGTTTTGGCCATACTTTTTTGTATTGGGTGGCAATCATGCTGGACAACATGCGGCAAAATTACCCAGTAGTCCCAGTAAACCCAGGAGAAGACGTGATGAGTCAGACTCCTACCTAAAGGATTGGGCTCAAATTGCAAAAGACAGAGAAAAATGGAAAGACTGAAAAAAACGAAAAATAGGTTTAGTTGTCACAGAAACACGTGCTTACAAAAAAATAACAGTAATAAGAAAAATAAAACAAAATTGATCTACATAATTATATATATAATCACGAGCATAAAAAAGAAATAATCGGCAGCTGCACGTCATGAATGTGACAAGAAGCCTTCCACTCAGCTTGATGCTGTGCTATGGCGGCAAGTCTTTGCCCTGCAGGGGTCACATTATCTCAGCTCATAATAATAAAAAAAATGCTGGTGCCCCACCTAACACTAAGTGCTTGTCTGTCTGTGAACATCTACGATACCAGAGGCGTCACTGAAGCGTTGCCATCCAAAAATAAAGCCGAAATGTCTCATATAGCTAATATTACAACGGCATACCTTCAAACTGGAACACTTCACTGCTTAGTGGCAAAAAAGCTATGTTGATGTTGATGAATACAAAAAAATCTTAATGTTCTTTAATAAAACAAAAGGTCCATGTATTTATTACAATCTATAGACACAAATCTCACATGCACAAACCAAACCCGACTTAAACTAAAACCATGCAAATATTTGTGCAAGCGAGTGCGAGATGGTAATCGCAACCTTGGGTCCCATTGTTACTTGCTTTCATGATAAATCTCTTAAAAATAACTTTATCATCTGCCTAGCCTTTTCCCAACTATGTTGGGTCGGCTTCCAGTCAAACAGATTGCAACTGAAAGGGGGCACATTATCATCTCAGTGCCCCAAATCAACCTTATCCACGTGCATCTTGCTTAACAACAAACGAGGCTCTGACAGCCACCAAATGGCGGTATAACCATTTCTAAATAAAAACTTCGTAGCAGTGGACTACTGTAGGCTGATGATGTTGATGAAGCAACTGTCTTGCCTTCACTCTTAGGTACTGAAAATCAAGACATCCTGATCATCACAAGACCTTGTCTGATAAGACTCCTAAAACACCCAAAATGTATGTAAAATATAGTTAATTTGTATTAATTTATGCGTTAAGTAAATATTGGGGCTTATCAAGTAATCTTACGGAGTCAATGGGCGAGATAGGGAGCTCATTACCGTATCTTTTCGAGGGCTTTCAATCTACATTGTAATGAGACTGGAAGTGGTATTAATATTTAAATAATTTTGGTCCTAGCTGATTCTATACATACATAAACTATCGTTTTCTTCCCATGGGTGTTGGTTTTTTTTTAATATGTAATGTTAATTGTTAATGACTAAATAAATGAATGAATGGGTTGAAGTGTCTTGTAATAGTTTCTGGAATCTGGCCACTAGCGCAATTGAGGAGAGTTGGGTCCTGGTTTTAATCTTTGGGTTGAAATTTTCTATAAACACATTAAGAATTTAAGAAAAACAGTATTACGGTCGTGAAAATTGTTCATTCTTTCGCCAATTACAACGTTTGTTTAAAAACGTTATGATTTGTTCATGCTTTAAAATAGGGATGTGTTGGACTCCTGCCGACTAAAACCATACGGCTAAGCTATCCTCATTAAGCGCTGCGATTTCATTGGTTGAGCACGCCACTGCCCTTTATGTATTACTAAACTTTATGCTCGGAGCACACTGATTTTGTCCTAACACTTCCAGTTATGCCTATATCTACGTTTTGATTCTCCACTCAAGCCAGGATCATTAAGTTGGAGGGTCTCTAAGTAGTAAACTTTAATAACCTGCCAGTAATTGCGGCAATCTTTAGTGTTTCTATCAGGTATTACTCAAAGTAATGACTGTGTATAATTTTCTTTACTTGTCTAACAAAAATATGATAATATTATGTTTTTTTTAATAAAAGATAGGAAGATAATACGCTGAACAATTTTTTGCCTTTATTTGCTTTACTTTCAGCTCTGACTTGTGTTCCTGACGTTCATATTGAGCCACACCAACACAACAACAACAACAAGTGACCGTGGTCATCCTCCGACATCATTGTCTCGCTCGATTCCCTACAAAATGGTTGAGCTGGATGGTGCTGATCCACGCGTCATGTTCGTGAACGGGCGCCGTCGGTTGAGACTGGTCATTTCTTATCTGCCATTGCTTATTTTTAATCGTTTTTGATTATTATTTTATATTACATTGTTCTCACATATAGAAGCAACAAAAGTAAGAATTCAAGTGGTTTTATTAAGAAGTCACCACCAGCAACACAACTTTTTTTTTTTTTTTCGGGTTCCCACACAACAGCAGCTCACCTGGAGTTTGATAAACAACAGTCGTATATTCTCAAAATACGTGCAACATTCATTCAACAATTTAATGCCATTCTAAAGCGCCGCTTCGACACTCCTACCTCATGAAAACTTTGGCCCTCAAAATATTGCAATAATTTAAAACATATAAATCAAAATCAGTTGACAAGTAAACATTGAACGAAATAACTAACACAGCTGGGGACGTTTCTAAATAATTACGTCGAACAAATCCAGTCGGTGGATGTTTGCTCCAAACTGTGATGGATGAGCTATGGTTATTTTATTAAAAATCAATTTACAATAATAATCCTTGGGTACGAACAGGATCTGTTTCTTGGCATGAGTTATACAGGATGTCAAAAAAACCATCGCAAAACCGGTATCTACGCATTCCGTACATAAACTAAGACTCAGTACCTACCAATTGCTTCTTCTTTCTTCTCGTGTGGTTAGTGACTAACCTAGTGTCAGAGTTTTAAAGCCGCCCATGGGCCTCTGACTTGGCTTCACATGCCGTTCAGAAATATCTCTCAGGCATGCCGGTTTCCTCACGATGTTTTTCGTCACCGTTTTTGAAGCAAGAGATAATTATACAATACGCACATGAACCCAAAAACTCAGAGGTGCGTGCCTTAGGTTCGTACTCGACGCCTATGACTTGGCAGTCTGACAGTCACACCACTAGGTTTTTACTATAAATTGCTGAAAAACTACTTTTATTTTTGGTGTGAAAAATTCCCTGTTAGCTGTAGCGCGCAATGTAACGCACTCAAAATACAATGCTTACGTAGCCTTTAAATGATATATCGAACTCCTTTTTAGAATTTAAGAGGGAACAGGGGCTGCGAGGAATTTGAAAAATAGGTATTTGAAGAAACTATTGCCGTCTTCTTACCTCAAGTCTGCCCCCGTAGAGTGCGATAGCTACAGCTTAGACCAATTATATCACAAAAAAAATTGACGAGATCGACGTTACGTATTCCCCTTTTTTCTCCTCGAAAACTGAACCGATTCAATTATTTTTTACATAATTTTTTTAAGAAAGAGTACGTCTAGCTTCCTAAAATTTTCATTTATTTCAAAAACTTTTCAAATTTGTCTGGTACTCCTCTAATCACGGCGGTAAGAATGGGGCATTTTTGTAATTTTTGCAGGGTCATATTTTCTTTACCGATAAATTGCTGAAAAAAAGGAAATAACAGGGACGTGACTACATCAGACCTTGATTTTATGAAAAAAAAATGATTGCTCTAGAGGCATTATTCGGGAAGAAAAAAGGAGAATACATTTGTATGGAGAATCGCACGCCCTGTTCTCTTAAGGCGGGCAATTCGCTGTACCTACTTTCAAGGAAAACGTGTTTCACAGAGCGTTCTACAGATATACAATACATTGTAAACCTTTGAAATTATTTACAATTAATACGCCTGTACCTTAAGTGCGCCTTCAATATTCTGAACGAGATTCGATTCAATTAGCGAATTACAATCGTTTACAATTTAATTAATTTACCTGACATGTTTACAATTGGCTAGTATATTCACTAAATTGATTTCTACCATTGCATTGCTCCAATGAGCCGATAACGGAATGAACATAATATACGGGTATTATTTTAATTCTTTAATATATTGGTTTTGCATTGTATCTGGATTATGTGGGAGCATTAATATTGTTGTTTGTTTTGGTAGCTCGAGATACTCGTACAATAGTTTGTTAATGTTTAACAGTTTAATATGTTATTATTTATCACTGATACCTAATAATTTATTCATAAATATCCGTCTCTTATTTTGTGGACTTTCGCTGAATTATATTTTAGTAATTTGGTGTCAGTGGTTGGGTGAGAGCAGTGGTGGCCCAGTGGTAGCAGCCCCGACTTACGAGGTCCTGGTCGTGGGTTCGAACCCAGGCAGGCGTATACTTTATGTAATAATAATAATTGGACATATAATATTATCACCACTGCTCTCAAAACGATGAAGGAAAACTTCGTGAGAAAACCAGCAAGTCCTAGACTTAATAGTTTGAAGACATGTGACATCTAACCCGCACGAGGCCCACGTGCTCCTTCTCGAAGAGAGGAGGACTTTGACCCAGCAGTGGGAACTTTATAGGCTGATTATGCTAATGTGGGATCTCGAATTAATGAGCCGATTCGAACTGTGACATATTGTTAACATATTTTAAATCCCTTTGCACCTGCTAAAAGGCAAATTCCAAAGACAACTGGAGTTACTACAACTGCCACTGAAATCTCCAAAGTGAACAAAACAATAATTGTTTTAAATAAATACAGTGTACCGTAACTTGCCGATCTCGTATCTCAGGACCAAAAGAAACCGGGTCCTGGTCCCGAAGGAAACATAAAGCAAGTCCAACGTCGTAAAACTACAGAAAGTATGGCAACTATGGACAGGTGTGAAGATACTGTTTTCGTACTGAAAAAGGGCTAGAAACTTTTGTTTCGCTTTAGTAGTAAATATTCGTTTTTGGTGCTCTTAACATTGTTGTACTTACTACCTACCAAACGACAAATATATTATGATTTGTCGTGTATTACGACAAAACTGAAATTATTTTCGGAATAGCTATTAGTAGCGGGGCTCGTAGCTAAATAATAGCAGTCGCATGGGTCGAACGAAGGTTAAGCTACGCTTGCCGTGGTCAGTCCGTAGATGGGTGACCATCCATTACATATCGAGACCCCTCCGTGCCTCGGAAAGCACGTTAAGCCGTTGATCTCGGCTGTCATTTATTTTATCATTCTTTGACAGTCGGAAGCCCTTAAGTCTGACAACCAGGCTTACTAGGGGGTATCGTATCACCCTGACACTGGGTTGTGGAGATCAGATAGGTAGTCGCTCCGTGTAAAATATAGGTGTCAGCTGTATCCAGTTAGTCTGGAAGCAGGCCCCAACACAGTTGGGAAAAGGCTAGGCAGATGATATTATCAAAACCTTTTGAAGGCGAAACCTTTTCGTACCTACTCAAAGTTTACATAGAATAAAAACAACCATATTTTTTTATTTAAATGCCACTAGTATAATAAAAAGTTCTAGAAATAAAATGAGATTTAACTGTTCTGGTCGTACATAGTCCGCATAATCAGATTATAAAGATAAAATAATACAAGTGTTGCAAAAAAAATGTAAAGTCTCCATAAAGCACGCAACTATCAGCATACAGCATACACTATCCGAAAACTATTTACCTTAGACGCTTCTTACCTCCTTAAAGAATAAAATGCTTTTCACTGTTCGGAAAATGGTATGAAAACAGTTGCATTTGTATGCAAATAAAAACATTCAAATACACTGCGTATTAGACCACACCGGGAAGGCGAAGACTTGAAAACGGGATGCCAAAGTAGGCAGAGGCAGTTGGCAACCATTTGGACGTTTGTATCTTCACTAGAATCTATTGTAGGAAATATGAAAAGAGGCCAGAATTTTTAGATAATTTTCGAGAGGACGGTTTTGGTCCTGCGTATTTAGTTGATTCATTTACTTTTTGGGGGTTTAAGGACCAGTTTCATGATCACCTGATTTTAGCCAAAAGATGTTTCGGGATCGTCACTATAACATTCCGTTAAAGTTAAGACACCTTAGGTAAGTTTGGCAACACCAGCAAAACAAAACCATAGCCAAACGCAAACGCTAAGGGCCCAAACACTCACAGCCAACTTAATACCGCGTTCTGCTCGCTGCCTCGCAAGACTCGGCGTATCACTCGGCCGAGGTCACACAGGAAAATTTGTATGTAATGTGCAAAATTACCCGTGTAAGTTATGTCCAGTGTATTCGGGCCCTAAACAGCCACCCACATCGACGCGACGTATGAACGCGTCTAAGACGCAAGTCCCTAGTGCGGGCTATCGCAAACGGATCGTGCCTCCGCATAATGTACCTATGTTTGTTTACGGACAATTGAGACATGCCTCAAACTTCATACATAATAATGGAACCGGGCTTAGAACTCGGGTTACTAGTAAAATATTGGGAGTATCAGACTTATGTTCTTAGGTGGCATTATCAAGTTGTGCGTTATAATCGCACGGTTTAGTTATGGATCGCTCATTGTTTTCGAGGAGGGTTAAGGGGCAGGGAGGTGGTAGCAGCGTCGAAATAGGTGGTATGTACCTATAATTATATACCTACCTATGGAGTAGGTCCGCGTGTCGTTGAAGATTAGGTCCAGTATCTACTCGTTTTCCAGTTTCAAAGAAAATTAAGTGTATTAATTGTATAGTGTTGAAGTTATAGTTATTAAACGCCTTCCGAGTAAAGGCGCGCCACTCACTGTTACAGTACGAGTATTTTTACCATTGAAAATGCTTTTTTGATCGCTTCTGTAGGGTTACCAGTTTTGAAGAAATGTGCGACCGGGGGCTAGCGCCTCATTTATTAAGATAGAGAAATGGACATGGTATCAAAAGATGCGTTACTAAAAAGGCAATACAGCAAAAAAAACTTATTGTAAAATGTTTTTTTTTTTTTTTATAAAAAGAACACCAATTTTTTACCGTTTCTTTTGGGACTTTTTTCAAAGAATCTTAAATTTCTCAAAAACGAAAAGAAATAACGAAAAAGTAAAATAATTTATCATGGAGAATTTAAAGGGCTTCAAAATGATACTATTCTGGTTTCGATAGGATTATAATTAAGGGTAGCTGGTTAGTCCCTGTCGGAGACACCTCTTTGGTGATTTCACATATTTTGTTCAGAGTCTGGCTTTTTGTTTTATTATATGTTAACTAACGAAGGGCGTTCTCGTTAACTCGCTATAGTATAGCGCCCATACATGTTTTTTTTTAAATTAACTACCATTTTAAAAATACGTTTTTTTTTTTGTTGTAACTTATTCAAAAAACAATATTAAATTGATACGTAAAAGAAACACTATACACGCGCACTTGTCTTAATACATATATCATGCGAGCATGCGGCATGTTGAGTTTTCATAGTAATTTATTCGGCCGCTAAACACGACTGATAAGAATTTTCATACAAACATTGCCGGCCGGGCGCTCGCATATAGCAATACCCTTACAGCAATTACAATTTATCTCGAAGAATTTTGTCAAAATAATGATCGACTATCCAAGCATGTTTGGGAAAAGATACTTTATTCTTCATGTCTTCTTATAATTCTTAACATGCTTGATTGAAATTCTCCCTTTTTTTTAACTCCTCTGACTTTTAAGTGCCTTTATGAAATAAAGTCTTTTTCAATGTGTCGGAAGATCATAGGACCATGAGTTCTGTGGATTTTTTATCTCACGAAGCGACGCGCGCTTTACTTTTGATCAAGTGTACAAACACGCTGTGAATGTGTGTGCCAGCGCGGGAGCTCTCGGTATAGATTATAGGTCAAGCGACAATGGCGAAGTTGGAAGTGTGTTGTGTGTGTATTATGTGATTACGGTACTCGTCTTCATGCAAACACTCACTGCGTTTTTATACACTTGGTGACCATAAGTAAGACGCGCGTCGCTTCGTGAGATAAAAATACTTTAGGTTGGTACAAGTACCTGAGTATTACTGTCGACCGCAAATCAGTGGTAAAAATTTTACAGTGACAGCATCTGTAAGTCGTAGCAGTTAGGGTGATTTTCGTATTGCAAGTGTTACCACTTAAGTGATGTGCGGTTGACTGTACATACCAAAGTACTAAGTAGGTACCCACTTGTGAAATTACTATGCTTGAAGTTGAAACTCTATTTTGTAGTTCCATAGACTAACTGACAAATGTGTTCATAATTTTTGGAGTTTTAAAGTTGATAAGAATAGCTACAGTTAATTCTTATGAACACATTCTTATAAATTGTAATGCCCCAGAATAAATAAGAATGTGTTAATAAGAATGTGCTACAGTTGAGGAGCTCGTGGCTAAGTAATAACAGCCGCACGGGTCGATACATCAGGTGAAGCTACGTTTGCCGGGGTTGGTCCGTGGATGGGTGACCATCGTTACCTACCGAGACTCCTCCGTGCCTCGGAAAGCACGTTAAGCCGTTGATCCCGTCTGTCGTTCGTGGATATTTGACAGTCGTTACGGGTCGTCAGAAGCCCAAAAGTCTTACCAAGGGGTATCGTATCACCCAGTTACTGGGTTGTGGAGGTCAGATAGGCAGTCACTTCATGAAAATACTAGTATTCAGTTGCACTTGGTTAGACTGGAAGCCGACCCCAACATAGTTGGAAAAAGCCAGGCAGAACAAAACAAGAATGTGCTACAGTTAACTTTATAGGGTATCAACATACCGGTTTATAAAATTATGGTTTGTAGAGAAATTGTGCAGTATATTTGAAAATAAAAGAGGGAACCTGAGAAATCAATCTAAATCTTTGAGATGCACAAAGATTTAATTTATTTTATTTTATTTCATGAAAAAGTGTGAACTGTGAAAAGTGTGAAAGTGTGAACTGTTGGTGAACAGAAGTCTAATAATCTCGTACTTAAAAAACGTTCAAATTCAAGTTGTAATCTCATCTCACCGACTATCACAACGTCAAAAACTTGTCACAAATGTAAGGAAATCAGAAGTTTTTTTGGCAGATTGAGATAGAGCGAACCCTCTTAAAAATACGGGAATTGTCCTGCAGTGTGCCAGAAGCGTGAGACTGCTCCCATTTCAAAGTCAAAATCAAAGTCAAATAATTTATTTCAATTAGGCACAAAAAAGGCACTTTTGAACGTCAACATCTAAATAATAATTGATTCTAGTCGCCCCTTCCAAAAGGTAGTTTTCGTATGGAGAAGAATGGGCAAGAAACTCCACCGTTACTCTTTCAAAATGTTTTCACAATATCTTGTATACATCAATTATAATAATAATAATAATTATTAATAATAGCTGGCAACACTAGCAAGTCAACAAACGTTAAAATTTTCATATCTTATATTTTCCATATTTATTTATTTCCTCTGCTGTATATAGTCTCAAAAAGTACGAAAAATTATAATAAAACCTTTAGGAATAACAGCACAAGAAAAAGATAGTTAACAACATCAAAATGAAAAAAGCAAAGAAAAATCGAAATAGCAAGAATGACGGCTGTCAAATTCGGCCTATAAAACAATAATTATGAAATTCAAAACGGAATGTTGACTAGATCAGCTACGAGACGAGCACGCCTACCACCTCCGGACTCTTCGCTCAGCTCCGCCTCGCCGCCGCCGGTACCCAGCCCCACTGTGAGCGCTGGGACGACACCGGCCGCGGCAGTTGCGTCGAGCTCGAGCGACGAGTATTTCTCCCCGCCCACGACACCACCACCTGCTCGTCGACGGGGAGGACGCCGGCCGCCGGATGGTTTAGGACCTCGAGGCCCACCGGCCTCTGATAGGGTCCCAGCTCCCGGCGGAAGTGTGCAGCGCATGAGATGGACACGATCCATTAACGAAAACGTCATGCGCTCATACTATGGGGCTACAGAGGGGGGAAACAACCTGACCGCGTACCGTGTCCGGATGCTCTCTCTTTTTCAGGTGCTTGAGCCAGCTGTCAACGTTTCGGCTCAACGACTGTCGGATCAAGTGCGGGTCATCCAGCGTAATCATATGTTGGATGACACTGTGCTTGATCGCCTGCGAAGTGAAATGCGGAGTAGCCATGTCATCGCCCCCCCGTCGCAGAGTGTTATAGTGCCACCACAGGTCACTCCAAGTCAAGCTGACGAGAGGATTGATGACAGGGCTACAAACGTAAGTACCCAATACAATGAGGAATTGAGGAGTGCTTTGGAGGGTGCGATTCGGGAATATCGGTTCATGTCGCCCGAACTTAGACCACGTTTACCTCGTTTGCCCATGCATAACAAAAATAGGGTGCTGGTGGCGGCTCTGGATTCGCAGCTATCAAACTATTTTGATAACTGCGAAGACCTCACCGATACTCATTCGATTCTGTATCGCTCGGCTGTAGCGGCATGTCGTGTAGCTCACGTCAAATTTGCAAATGACTCTAGAGCTACACGACCGAAACCAGCCGTACCAGCTTGGCAATCCAGAATTGAACGCCGTATTGGTGGGGCCAGAGCGCTCATTGGCAAACTTATCTGCTTCAGGGAGGGCAATACTCGCCCTAGAGTGATGCGCTTTGTGAGGCGGGCGTTCTCAGGGACTGATATCGGCCCTGAGGACTATGTATCCCATGTCACAGAGCGCATCGACTTCCTGAAGCAGAAAGTGTATGCATGGGCAAACCGTATTCGTAGGTATAAACGGCGAGTAGAGCGATACACTCAGAATCGCACCTTCCAGAGTGATGAAAGGTGGGTTTATAGGGCTTGGGAGCGACCGGACCAAGGTGTGGTTGATACGAGCCTTCCGGATGATGGTGCCATGTGTTCTTTCTGGCGAAGTATCTGGTCGGCGCCTGTCAGCCACACCGAAGGTGATTGGACTCGGGAAGTCGAGCGAGCTTGCGATCCAATACCAGAAATTGGGGCTATTACCATCTGCCCCCAAGATGTAGCTCGTGCAGTTCGTCCGTTGCCCAACTGGAAGTCTCCAGGGCCGGACGGGCTGCACAATTTCTGGATTAAATGGTTCATAAGATCGCACGCTCGCTTGGCGGCTCAGTACCAGACTGCTTTGGAGTCTGGTTCGCTACCCCAGTTCCTAACAACAGGAATTACCCACCTGCTCCATAAATCGGGTAGCACCGCGGACCCCAAAAATTATAGGCCGATCACATGTTTACCGACGGTCTATAAAGTTCTTACATCCATTTTGAGAACTAAAATTAACAAACATATAGACACCAACTCCATCATGTCTGCCTCTCAAAATGGATGTAGGAACGGGGCCCGCGGTACTAAGGAGCTACTCCTCATTGATATGGCCATTAGCCAACAGGTTCGCCGTTCCCGAAAAGATCTGTCGACATGCTGGATAGATTATAAGAAGGCCTATGACTCGGTGCCACATACATGGCTCATGAGGGTGTTGGAGTTGTATAAAGTAGATGCAACTCTGCGCACCTTCCTGATGTCGTGTATGAGGCAATGGAGGACGGTCCTTCGCTATCCAGGATGTCGAAATATCCAGAGGAATAGCGAACCGATAAGGATCGAGCGAGGCATATTTCAGGGCGATAGTTTAAGTCCACTTTGGTTCTGCTTAGCCCTGAATCCTCTTAGCACACTGCTGGAGTATTCAGGCCTAGGCTATCGGCTGAGGAGAGGTGGTCAGGTAATATCTCACCTCCTCTACATGGATGACCTAAAACTCTTTGCCCCCAACAACTTGCAACTGATGGAGCTACTGAAAGTAACTGAAACTTTTAGTAGAGCCATCAGGATGGAATTTGGTGTGGACAAATGTGCGGTCATGCATGTAAAGCGAGGGGAGATTGTGGAATCCGTGGGAACTCAGCTCGCGGATTCCATAAACCTTAGAGCCCTCTCCGCATCCGAAACCTACAAGTATTTGGGTATGTCGGAAGCGTTGGGCATCAATGTTACTGACATGAAGCAATCGTTGAAGGAGCGCTTCTTTGGCCGCCTGAAGAAAGTATTTAATAGTCTTCTATCAGGCGGAAACAAGGTGCGCGCCTTCAACGGTTGGGTCATGCCGGTTTTGATGTACTCTTTCGGCATACTCAAATGGACTCAGACCGAACTCGACGCCCTGGATAGGAGGGTCCGTACGCTGCTAACTGCATATCGAATGCATCACCCACGGTCATCGGTAATGAGACTGTATATCCCGCGAAAATGTGGAGGTCGAGGCTTTTTAAACGCTAAGACCCTCCACAATCGCGAGGTATGCAGTCTCAGGGAATATTTCCTAGAAGCCGACGTGGGGATGCATCGAGATGTGGTCGCGGTGGACAAGGGCCTTACCCCGCTCTCCTTGGCTAAAGAGAACTGGCGCAAGCCTGTAGTGCTTGACATTAATGATCGCAAGGAGGTATGGCAGAGTAAGGAGCTTCACGGACGCTACTTCCGGGCCCTACATGGACCCGATGTAGATTCACTAGCGTCCGTAGCCTGGCTGCGTTTTGGTGACCTCTTTGGGGAAACCGAAGGTTTTGTCTGTGCAATTATGGACGAAGTTATGATGACGAACAATTACCGGAGATTCATTGTGAAGGACGGCACGGTTGACATCTGTCGGGCATGCCACCGTCCGGGAGAATCAATCCGACACATTATCTCCGGGTGTTCTCGTCTAGCTAACGAAGAGTACTTGCATAGACACAACCTTGTAGCCAGGATTATCCATCAGCAACTTGCTCTGAAATACAGCCTTGTGGAATCGGAAGTACCGTACTACAGGTATGTGCCCGACCCAGTTCTCGAAAATGGAAATATCACATTGTACTGGGATCGATCCATCATCACTGACAGGACTATTGTTGCCAATAAGCCTGATATAGTGGTGGTGGATCGAGGAGAGCGGCGCGCAATGATTATTGACATAACGGTCCCGCATGACGGGAACCTCGTGAAAGCCGAGAAAGATAAACAGATTAAGTATCTTGACTTGGCTCGCGAGGTTGTCGACATGTGGGATGTGGACTCAGCGATCATTGTGCCGATAGTCGTATCAGCCAATGGCTTAATTGCCAAGAGCCTCGACCAACACCTTAGGAGGCTCTCGTTGGGCAGCTGGATTAAGGGCTTGATTCAGAAAGCGGTACTCTTGGACACGGCTCGTATTGTTAGGAGGTTCCTCTCTTTGGAGCCCTGACCGCCGGTAGCTTGGACCCTGTTCCCGATACCGGTGGGCTACTATTTTTTATATTTTTAAATGTTTTTATATGTTTTTATTCTAATATTTAAAAATATAATTTATATGTAAATATTTAAATAAAGGAAATAATAATTATATAATTATATGTGAAGACGATGCACCTAGAATAAGATTACTA
The DNA here is from genome assembly GCA_949128155.2 of Xanthia icteritia. Lineage (NCBI taxonomy): Eukaryota > Metazoa > Arthropoda > Insecta > Lepidoptera > Noctuidae > Xanthia > Xanthia icteritia. The sequence continues at coordinate 2,399,163 of OX421942.2, read as the reverse complement.
TACCACGTTAGGTAAAAATAATGAAAAATTAAGGAATGACAGATAAATTAATCATGTGATAGATGCATGGTGCTCACATATTTACAAACATTGTAAAATTATACGATATTCCTAGCATTTTTACAAGTAATATAACTCAGTGTGTGAGTTCGAGTAATCACAGAATGTAAAACCAATATAAAAAATTAAAAAAATATATTATACAATTAAATTAGCAACCAGTTAGATTTTGTCTAGATTCTAAATTATCCTATGGAGCAGGACCAGCATGTTTCCAAGCATTTTTATCTTGGATATAATCCTCTAATTTGTAATATGCTTGTTTGCAAAGTGTATTTTTTATATGAGTTTTAAATTTTCTTTCATTGAATTCTAATATATCACAAGGTATTCTGTTGTAACATTTAACACAGTACCCCATAAAAGATGTATGTACTTTAGATAGTCTGAAAAATGGTTGATTTATTTTATCTTTATTTCTAGTATTAAAATTATGTCTATCACTTATTTTGTTAAAAAGATGTAGATTTTTTCTCCCATACATAATATTTTCATAAATGAATTGGCAAGGTGCCGTCATAATATTAATCTTTTTAAATAATAATATAATAATAATAATATTAATCTTTTTAAGTTCCCTGAGAGATTCGCGACGACGTAGATTATAATTTATTAACATTGTAACAATACTCGACATCTTCCATGTCCAATATTTTCTACCAAACACAATCACTTCTACTTGATCTGCGTACAAACATGGTGGAATTTAATTCAAATTCTCGATCCCATTCCTTACATATTTGAAGTGCGACAGGTAGCCGAATGTTTCACCTTTGAGGTCAGCCCTGTAGCCCCCTTAACCCCTATAGGGTTAGATTGATTCAATTTGATTGATAGAATATATAGACATGTGAAGATACGTACTTAGTTGTAAGTGAACCAAGCAAAAAAACAGGTTTTTAGACCATGCAACCATTCCTAAGGTCTATTCAAATCCTTGCTTCCAATTGATGTTATTTCCACTTAAACAAACATCAACTTTATGCAAGTGTAAATTAAGTTGATCATAGACTGACTAGTACCGTTCAAAAATTCATACAAAATATGATTTGTAGCGCAAACTGAACTATGTACCTATAGGTGTTACAGTAGATTTTCCTAAAACTCGTATGTGTTTAAATAAGCCTCAGCTTAAACCATCTGACAGGTGAAGCTTTCATCACTTCACGGATGGGTGACTACATCAAGTATTGTCTTGATTCATTAATGCAAAGATTGGGCAACCATTCTTCCTTAGAAATTAGGTATTCTACAGTTACTAAGCTACAGGTTCTTCTGCATAACGTGACGACAACTACTTAGTCGCATTTAGCTACATTAGTCGTGTATAATTGCCGTTTTGTATGAAAAAATTTAAACGATTTTTTTTCATGTATTTTTTATTTGTATTAATCGAAGTAATCACCCATGCAATCAATGCATCTTTGCCAACGCAGTGGGAGTTTAATGATGCCCTTCTTAAAGAAATCAGCTGGACGGGAGGCAACAAATTCTTCAAAGGCATTTTGTACTGCCTCTCGGGTATTGAATTTTTTTCCCGCCAAGAAGTTATCCAAATTCTGGAAAAAGTAGTAGTCTGTAGGCGCAAGGTCTGGTGAGTAGGGCGGATGACGGAGAGCTTCCAACCTCAGTTCTTGCAACTTGGAGACCGTCTGCTGTGCAGTATGAGGTCGCGCGTTGTCGTGCAGGAGCAGCGGAGACGAGCGATTGACCAATTCTGGTTGGAGATGTGCCAGCTTCTCCATCATTGTGTTCAGTTCTTCACAGTACACATCTGCAGTAATGCTCACCCCGTTTGGTAAGAAGCTGCGATGAATCACATCGGCGCTAGACCACCAAACAGTGACCATCACTTTTCTAGGGGTAAGTTTTCGTTTAGGGCATTGTTTAGGTACTGAACCAGGATCCAACCAACTGGCTGAGCGCTTGCGGTTATCAAACAGAATCCATTTTTCATCGCAGGTAACAATGCGGTTCAAAATTCCTTCATTTGTGTGTCTGTTGAGCAGTGCAAGGCACGTCTCGACGCGTACTTCGCGCTGGCGATCATTGAGTTCATGAGGCACCCATTTGTCAACCTTTTTTACCTTGCCAATTTGACGCAAATGGACCAATATTGTTTTGACGCTAACGTCGAAACCTGCTGCTAATTCAGCCGTAGATTGTGTATCATCAGCTTCCACAATCGCCTTTAATTCGTCATTGTCGACCAAAGTCTTCGGACGACCGCGAGGTTCATTTTTCAGGTCGAAATTTCCAGAACGGAAGCGAGCAAACCAATAACAGGTGGTGCTTTGGTTTGTAGTGTTAGCTCCGTAAACGTCGTTGATGTTGCGTGCCGCTTGTGCTGCGTTGCTGCCACGACGGTACTCATATTCCATAATTACTCGAATTTTCATGATGACGAAAAAGATTTAAATGCGATGAAAATGTAACACTAATCAATAAACAAATGACTACTTTTGGAAAAAAAAACATGTTTTTAAAATAAAATTAATTTGAAATTAGAATAATTATTTTGATTTGAAATGGCCAGTACTGCAGAACGGCAATTTCATAGGTAAAGACCTAATATATATATTTTTTTTTTTTAATAAAACGTTGTTGTTTGTACAAGCACTTTTAAATTGTCAAGGAAACGGTCAGTCAGAAAAATGAAGCTATTTGCCCATTCCAAAGCGTAGCTGGCATCTACGTCTGACGTGACGCGCGTTTTTTTATATTGCAAGCATAAGCGACCCGCTCATCTCTGATTGGTCAATGTTAATATTGTACGTAGCTGTCCTAAATAAAAACCAAAATGTAAATATATACTAGCTCTTAAGATATAAGCCGTTCAATCCGAATGTTGTTTCTTTTATCTCTTGACAACTGATAAAGTAGCTTATAGAAACATATCTATACAATTCAAGCACTAACTTTTATTAACACTAAGTATGCTTTCGGAAGATAACACAGGTATAAATAACCCTATGGCAAATATATACAAAAAAAACAACCGACTTCCAAAAAAAACTACAAAGTGAAAAATAACTTTAATTTCGGAAGTTGGTGTCTTCGGTTTTATATTTTCGTTTTTTGCCGTAGTTTTTAAGGTTCCGTACCCAAAGGGTGAAACGGGACCCTATTACTAAGTCTCCGCTGTCCGACTGTCCGTCCGTCTGTCACCAGGCTGTATCTCATGAACCGTGATAGTTAGACAGTTGAAATTTTCACAGATGATGTATTTCTGTTGCCGCTATAACAACAAATACTAAAAACAGAACAAAATAAATATTTAAGTGGGACTCCCATACAACAGACACCCTTCGTGCGTGAGTCGACTCGCACTTGTCCGGTTTTTTATTTATTTTACACTTTTTAGCTATCAAAACTACCCCTCACAAATTCGTATACCACTACTTGCTATGTTAACAACAGTGACAAGGAGTTTTATAACATCATCAACATGTGGATTAAATAGGTATTATTGAAGCTTTAAACGAGCTTCCTCCACCAAATGAAAATAGTAGATTATACAACAAGTAAAAAAAGGGAATTTAATTCTAGGAATTTATTTAAATCCCGAGAGCAGCGAAGGATTCTAGATTAGAATCATGAGCGGAGCGAGGGATACAAGGACCAAAAGCAATTTTTTTTCACGTGTTGTGTACTCTACTTTTTACCATTGACATATATATATATAGATAGAAAATTTTGAAGAAAGGCAGAACTCCATGTAATTTGGGTGTCGCACTTAGACTTCGAGTACATTCGTAAAAATAGTCTCAAAAGATATATCACAGTCAAATTAAGATAAAAGGTAATCACAGCATATTTTTTAAATATTGGGTTTCGCCAGAAATACGTTGTTTTATAAGCAAGTGCCTTCGTATAAACAGACCCCATGACAGTAAACCAACGATTAAACAGTATAAAAGTACATTCAAAGATGGCGGAAATTAATAGTTCCAATAATGGCTACTAAAGGGAAAAGTGGCACTAGTAGCTGACTTTGTATAATAAGCCCTCTACATTGGACCTCTAGAAGAGCGTCATGTCCTATTGTACTCTATACACTTCTATGCAAAACAAGCAGTCAAAATTACGTTAGGATTGACAAAATGTATTTTGTTATTACTACTAATGTGAACGTCCTCCAAACTAATATTATTAATGCGAAGGTGAGTTTGTTTGTTTGCTACGCTTTCACGCTAAAACGGCTGAACGGATTTGGATGGCATACAGATATACCATGCCCTGGGTAATGACATAGGCTATACTTTACATCCTGGATCGCAGACGAAGTTGCGGGTCATTGATAGCATAATATAAAAGCAAATAAATGAAAATAATGCTTTTGGGGGCAAAATATCTAGAGAGGTTAGTTAACATCGCCCGACATTTCAAGCGACTGGTGGTGCCGCGGTACATTTTTCCAGTGAATGCGTGACTTTATCACTGACAATATTTGTCTGTAGGCTTAATCGGACAACTCCCAACTGTCAGTCGTGATGTCATTTACAAATATTTTCAATAATATGTACTAGGCTAGGTATTTAAAAATGGCTTTGCTAATATCTAATATCTTATTATATTTATGCAAAGGTTCAAAGGTGAATGTAGAATTTAAGACCTGTGAAGAAATTGAGGCTGGGGAGGCCGCGCATCCCATCATTATGTCTTACTATCTTGGTCGGCTTATTCCTACCTATTATGCATAAGCAAAAATAAAACATTTATTTGGTAATTTAATAAAGCATTCTTATTATATTATTACATTCTAATGGCGCGGTCGCCATGCTTGTCGTCAGCATCACCATTCGATGCTCATCACACATACTAGCATCAACTGTAACCTATGGCATTGCATTAGACTCGATCATCTCTAAAAACCTGGATTACGTATAATCCTCGTATTCTATACTTCACCATAAAACAAATAAAACTTGCTGGTAAGCATACTAATCCACAAATATTAATAAATATGATAATTAAGACATTTGAAGGACATCAATAGATTTTATTGTTGCCGTGGAAACTAAATTATCCAAAAGTGAAACATGTTGCAAATACAAATAGGTACTGGCTCCAAAGCTTGGAATAATACTCTTGTGTTTCAAGGGACAGGATTCTGCTTCTCCAAAATGTATTAGATTTGATGGAAAAGAACTGAGTTATCAATAATAATTAACGTCTTGTCCTTTAAACTCCTCTTAAAAAAAGAGGTATTAAAAGTCTCTTAATAGTTTAAACGATGAAACCACTTCCACCAAAATCCTGCTAATTAGCAATTATAGAAATACCATATTCTGGTGAGTATGGTATCTCCATAGCTACCGTCCCAGGTTCTGCGTTTAGATATTGCAAAAAATTGCGTTTTGATATTTAATAAAATATTTGTTTCATCTTTTTTTTTGATGCATAAATGCCGATGTATAAAGAGAAAAGCCCTGTAACTGTTTCATATAATGTACAAACTTTCATTCATGAACGCTTCTGAAATTAAGCGACACCAAAACTGCCATTGTACTTTGGCGGCAACAAATTATCTACTATAATTGCTGCTTTAGAACGAAATTATTCCGGAGTCAGTGTCTCATTTCCGTCACTGCAAGAACTCATTATAATTATGTTAATAGATTTTCCAATGACATAAAACAATGACGTTATCAGATAGAAAAGAACCCAACTAAAATTTTATTGTATAGCTCTATGGATTAGCTCCATTTAGCCAGCCAGTAGGTACTTTCAGCACGTTTTATTTATTATTTAATTACACATATCAAAAAAGTCTAAGTAACACGCATCGTTTACAGAAACTGCGTGTTTTATTAATTGATACTTTATTTTTTTCTTAACAAAGTAGATTGGTATACAATATTTTTGTTCTCGGAAACATATAAAGGCTGATTTTAACAATCTAAACATTTCGATTGTGTTTTGTTTTCATTAAAATTAAAGCTAATATTTTTTTGCCGATTTCATGTGTTTTCGTTACTTGATAAATTTGGTATTTATCTCACTTTTATCATTTTGAGATATTTTGTTTTTGAAAATTTTTAGTGATGAGTCATTTTTTTGTCATAGACGGACGCCATTTGACTGCTGCTGAAATACAATAATAGCTGTAGGAATGCTACAAGCGGGAAGAAATCAGTCCCAGGTATCTCGGCATTTTGGTGTCAATAGGAACGTGATTTGTCGTCTTTGGCAGCGTTACGTTAATACAGAGGATCCTGCTGAGCAGCACCCAGGACGTGAAAGGAGTACAACTGCTCGACAGGACCGATACATACAACTGACTGCGTGACGTCAGTCGATGTTAACCGCCCGAGAGATAGGTTTTAAGCTACAATTCTCAAGCGGTGTTGTTATTAGCCGCCAAACCGTGAGAAATAGGCTGCTTGAAAACGGCCTACGAGCACGACGCCCAATTAGGTTATCCTATACGCCATGGTAATCGCGCCCGGCGAAACGATTGATGTAGGGAACACTTGACATGGACCCAGGAGCAATAGGATAACATTTTATTTTGCGATGAGTCCCGGTTTGGATTTAGGCCTGATACGAGAAGGGTAAGAGTGTATCGTCGTCCCGGAATTGCTGAACGGCTGAGATGCGTCCAGGAAGTGCACCGTTACAGTGGCTCCACAGGGATGGTATGGTCTGGTATTATGAAGGACAGACGAACTGAGCTCGTTTTTGTAGATGACAATATGAACGCTGAAAGTGACTAAAAGAGTTTTATTCACTGCTATCGATGAATCAAATGCCCTTTTTTGAGTGGCAATGGTAAAAAAGAATTTTCAAATCGTTCCACAATTGATGAAAATATCTATAAACATACATTTAAAAAAATACATACAGACTAACATAGGACCTCTTCCTTTTTTAAAATTGGTTACAAAAGAAAAGGAAAACAGCCAGTCTTTTCAAGAATGCACAACTTATTTGTTTGTTTGCGAGTCTCCGATCGTAATTCCACATGATCCATATAAAGTAGGTACGATATGTCAGTATTTTGCTTCAGTTTTGTTACGTTTGTTTTATGAGATCGAATAGAAAGATTTGTGAAGGTTTTTGATATGTTTTTGCCTTGGACAAATCGGAAGTCATCGACGTTTCCCATTGATGTTGGTTTCTTGAGTCCTAGGTTAAAATTGTTACTGATCCGTTTTAAAATTACCAAAATGCCATAAGAACATTGAGCATCTAAATTATTATGAGGGTGTGAAATCAATAAATTCATGAGTCAAGGCAAAAAAAGGTCTAGTTTCGTAGAAAGGCGGTAGCCGCTACGTAACGGCTGCGGTGACGTCTGTCATTAAAATGATGGCACCGGGGTTTGACTTTACGGTTTCTATAAACGCTTTCTAGAAAAACACACCATTTTCTTTCATAAATATCGTTTCAGTGACGTAATTCGCCGGCTAATTGCGGACGCTATGTGGGCGGACACCGCACTTCTAGAAAAGCGTATTTCATAAATACAGCAGGCAGCTAATAAAAAATACTCAAAAAAAAATTAAGCAATTCGTTTTATTTTTCGAACAACCAAGTAACCGGCCAGTACGAATAAGTTTTGATGTAAAAAATAAAACTATTCTGTTTTTTCCGGCCGCCGCGCCGCCGCCCCTTGTTTGTATTTATTTGGCGATCTCGTTAACATTCCTTTATTTTATTGAGAATAAAACTTTCAATGATACTGTTTGTCTAATAACGAGTAGAATATACTGTATGACTTGGAGATAAGGGAGAATAATAAAAAATGTTGATTCTACGTCCATTTGGGGATGAAAAGTAAAGTATATTCGGCATATAGTAAGTACATGATTATGTACCTATATTTGTTCAAGAATATATCGGTCTATATTCTGGCCCTTAGAGGTTTCTAGGTTGATAAGAAGATATTAGAAATCTCTAAATTCTGTTCAACGTTGATAATGAAAACTGCAGAACTTCAACATTCAGTTTCAATGTTTAATTTCTCGTACTAGCTTTTGCCTGTGGCTTCACTCGCTTGGTGTCGGAAATTATCCCACGGAAGCAGGATGAAAAGTAACTCATGTCTAAATCAAGGTTATGAACTATCTGTGTGCCCCATTTCATCCAAATCCCTTCGGTCATTTTTGCGTAATTGAGTAACAAACATCCAAACATACAAACTTTCACATTTATAATATTAGTAGGATATATAATATATATAGATATAGTAGTTAACCGTATAAAATATTAATGAACACATCCAAGCTAATTTAGCAATTTAATTGCAGCAAAACTTTGTATATAATCCTATACTATTAAACGAGCAATATTTGTATTATATATATATATTTGTAATCACGTTCTCGAAAAAGGCTCTAAAGATTTCGATGAAAGTTGCAATATAGGAGTTTACGGGAGTAAAAAATCGATCTAGCTAGGTCTCATATCTGGGAAAATTAGTTTTCTCGGTATTTTCACCCGAGCAGAGCTCGGTCGCCCAAAGTTTAGAACAAGATGGTTACCTTATAATAATGACATGGCAGCATGGAATTAATAAGTACCTACTATCATGGCAGCATGGAATTAGTAAGTACCTATTTATGTACTACACATGGAATTAGTATGAACTATCCTATACTATTAAATGAGCGTTCTCTATTATCACCCGAGCAGAGCTCGGTCGACCAGAGCTCGGTCAACCAGGCACTAATTATAAACTGAGTAACTGAGAACGTTTTGTTGTACAAACTACCTACTAACAGGCACCAAAAGCATTATTTTTGTTATAAACTAATTATTCTCATTCCGTCATAATAACATAACGTCACGGCTGTATACCCCTAAGGGTTAGGCAGAGGTGTAGTACACCCACATTTCGCCAGTTATGTTTAAGTCCCATGTAATAGGGGGCGAGCCTATCTATGCCATCAACCGGCCGCAAATCCAGACTCCAGGCTGCTACTGAAAAATTCCAGATGGAAAAACCCTATAACACTTTACCTGACCCGGGAATTGAACCCAGGACCTCATGCTCAGCAGTACTGCTTGCGACCACTAGACCAACGAGGCAGTCCGTTGTAATTACCTCCTTATTACTGAGCCAGGACAGATTGCAATTGATTGCATTAAATAGAAAGAGTCAAACTCAAATAATTTATTTCAAACAGGCACTTTTGAACGTCAAAAAATAAAAATAAAATAGAATTGATTCTAGTCGCCCCTTCCAAAAGATAGTTTCATATGGAGAAGAATGGGCAAGAAAGTCCACCGTTACTTTTTAAATGTTTAAAAATATTTTGTATATTATTGTAATCATTATAATTATGTGAAGACGATGCACCTAGAATAAAAGTATAGGAGATTTTTAAAAAACCCTCATATTAAGCAGCTCTAAAAAGTCTCTTTAAAAGTGGTAGGTAATCAGACAAGACTAGTATAGAAGCCAAACCCAGCATTATTTTGTGATGAAAAAAGAAAACATTAAACTACAAGCAAAAATTAAAAACGTCATACGCGAGGACTTAACCCTAAAATACAGATGTGCAGAAAAAGCGAACCATTATTTCTGGTTTAAAAGTTTAATCCCGATTTTTTATCGTTATTTCAGTTTGGAATCGTGTTTTCAACCAATTCTGATTTATTTAACAGCGTGTTGTTGGCTTATAACCGAAATTCGTGATAGCAATCCACAAAAAAACTCAGTTTTAAATATTGACTAGCATTTACCATATTTTAGTCTAGTTTTTGCCCCCGCCTTCGTTCGCGTGGAAGTCGTAAGACATCACAATTTATCTACTAATCTAACAGCCACATTTTTATAAAACTCCTTTTATTGGTGACGTCGCATCGCATCGAGTGTACGACTAAACGCCGACAGACACTACGCCGACAGACTGAACACCGACAAGACTTTACTTCGACGGGACTCTTCGCCGACAGGACACTTCGCCGACAGGACTCTTCGCCGACAGGGCTCATCAGCGACGCAATTTATCTCCGATAATCAGTTTTTTTAAAGGCGTTGTCGACGGAGCCCCGCTTCGCGGGGCTCCTACTTCTGTGTGGTTTAAAAAAAAATAACCACGAATAACCTTCTAACCTAACCTGTCCGAGTCGGGGTGCCCCAAGTCCCGAGCTCGCTATGCGTCGCTGATGAGCCATGTCGGCGAAGAGTCCTGTCGCCGAAGTGTCCTGTCGGCGAAGAGTCCCGTCGAAGTAAAGTCTTGTCGGTGTTCAGTCTGTCGGCGTAGTGTCTGTCGGCGTTTAGTCGTACAGTGCATCGCATCGCCCACCCGCGCTATTACTTCGTATTCGCTTAGCGTTCTTCCTCACTTTTTTTTCTTTTTGCTCAGCTCTTAAGGGTCTTAGCGTAATGTAAAATAACCTTCCTCAAGAATTGTGCTATCAAATACAAAAATAATTTTTATGGTAGGTCCATAGATAAGCGCCTTCAAACAAAAGAAACAAACAAACTCTTCAGCTTAATTATATGTAGCTTAGAAAATAGATTTATAGAAAAATATTCATGCCGTCAATGACCATATCATCACGACTATTTGTCTTTAAGGTTTAGGTAGAACTGTACCATATTTTGCCTATAAGAGGCCTATGTTAAAGAGGGTGAGTTTATTTATAAGCGAACTAGCAGTGCCCCGCGGTTTCACCTGCATAAGTCTCGATCCCGTGGGAATATCGGGATTAAAAGTATCCTTTGTCCTAATAGGGAGGTTGACAAAAAACATTTTTGTCCGTCAGGTAGATTATTAAAAAATATTGGACACGTATTTTTGTTTTTTACCTAATCAAAAGATTACGGCAATACATTGAGTTAAAATGTGGCATGACGTCACTCCCCTGTAGATTTTATACTGACTTGTGACGTAGCGAGCCGCCACTCCCCAACTTAAATGCGTTTTATCTGAACCATTTTTTATTTATATGATAAAGCAAAAAATACGTGTCTGATAGTTTTTTTTATTATCTGACTGACGGACTATTTTTTTTTTCCCATTCAACATCCCAATATCAGGTCATGGTCTACCCATGTGACAAATTTCTACCAAATCCGTTCAGCCGTTTTAGCATTAAAGCGTAACAAACAAACAAACTAACTTTCGCATTTATAATATTCTCTTAAATTTCTACTGTACTCAAATATACTTTCGAGGTAATCGAAAAGCGCTTAGATATATTGTCCCCTATAGACTGAATCAGTAACAGCTGAAATACACACGCTATTATAAAAAGCATGCTGGTTTGCTGTAGCATGCTTATCTATAGCTCTCCGTGTGTGCAAAATGATCATACTCGTTCTCTTTTTTTTCAAGTGTAAAACTGCCTTATTGAAAAAGAGTTTCTTTGGTACTGCTCCAAATATTTATAATAAAATACCAGATTTAAAAAGTCCCTTCAGGGGTATTATTACTAGAGAAGTGCTATTACAGCGTAGATGAATTTTTAAACGATATTTTGCTTGTATAGAATTCTGGTTGTGCGTATTAATTTGTTTTTTTTTTGTACGTCTTACTCAAATTGAATTTAAATTTTAACATTGTGATTTTAAATTGAATTTATATTTTTATATTGTAATTTCGAATGAAAGTTAAATTTTGGCATTGTAATTTTAATTTAATTTAAATTTTGACATTGTTTATATATATATATATATATATATATATATATATATATATATATTTATATTGTTTGTCTAGTGCAACTAATTTTGTACGCCATAAATGGCAAAACATGTAGCCACCACATATTAATTTTATTATAAGACCTTCATACTGTACTCATGTATATTATCTTATCGTACACACATGCTAATTGTGTGCTTCTAGGGAGCATCTCCCAGGCTGTGCAACAACACCCAGTCCTCCACCTATGGTCGTCAGCAGTGGACTGCGAAAGGCCGAGTTGATTGAGGTAGCATCTTAACGAAATTAACATTCATAGCATCTGTAATTGTATATTCCAGATTTAACACTGCTATGAAAGTCAAAGATTTATAAAACTAAAATAAAAAACTTCATAAGCGGTGATTCAACCCTTAAACACTGGCGTGCACTAAAAGCGCAACTTATGGAATTTTATCCCCTTGCTGGTACCTAACCAATTGAAGCAAAGTGCATAATCTGGACGGCTGCCACTTAATGGGGCTATTTAATTTTCTCGTAACGACCGACTCCGAGTGAGTGGATACTTTTTGCTGCTTGCCAACTTGCCTGCCAGTTGAGATGTTTGCTGTAAAGCCGCTTTACAAATTACTAATAGGTCTTTGAGGCTGTCGCTTGTATGGTTTGGAGTTTAGAAAATATTTGCGGTGAAAAAATATATGTGTTACCTACTTCATGTTGCTCAATCTGTTCACTTTTATTAATAATAACTTATGACAATATTACAATTATAGATTTCAATCCTCGTCCATCAATAATAAAATAATTTAAATTTAAAAAAAATACAGGCGTTTATGAGAGATTGGCTGGAGAAGGCAACACAAAGAGAAGAGTGGAAAGCTGTGGTAGAGACTTTCGTCCAGCAGTAGGACAAAATAGGTTGAAAAATAATGTGACAAGCCTTTGGGTATCAGCCATGCCAGAAGGATAGAAAGTTCGTAGCCATCAGAGACAATGCTAAAATAATTAGCCTTCTTTCTTTTATTTTAATTTTAAAGCATTGAAATTATTATTGTTTTTCAGACCAAATAGCCGCTAAGGTTATCCACCTAGTTATTAAAATAACAACAATTTTAAACAACTACTACAGAAAGTTTGAAAACCCATTGTTGTTCTTGAACTAAAGTATGTTGTTGTTAATGAAAGTAAGTCGGCTGTTTCATTAGAACAAGTAATATATGAATTAATTTCTTCATCCCGCCCATGTGTGTGTTAGAGAAGGAAAGCGACGATATCGATAAAATCTAAAACTTGTTAGTCTGTGTTATTCGATAGATATTATAAACTAGGAGCATTTAAGTTGCATTGCAAGTACGAACTACTGGAACATTACTTGTAAAATAGGGGTCTTTTTTAATTTAATTTTTTTAATATTTTAATATTTATATCTTTAAAAAAAAAAAAAAATCTTTCACAATTAATTTAAAGCAGGATATAATGATTTACCTATACGACAGCTTATTCGATTTCTCATGCCACGACAAAAGTGGAATAAGTTTTGTTTTTGATAAAGATATACCTACTTTTGGGGTTTATTTATAAACGAAGTTAAGTAATGATTAGTGACAGTTTAAACATGCATTTTTGACGTTTGAACGTCACTTAACTTTAAGCAACGTTAATAAATAAACCCCGTCTAAAAAACTTCGCTGTCGGAAAAAAAGGTTTAGAAAAAAAAATGTAACCTTTAATATCGACTTGCTTTGTATCCCGCATCCCTACTTTAATTGTAAACTCGCTCGCTAATAGCATTCGTATTTAATTAAAAGTTCCCTGACACCTCTGCTGAGCTTGACGCAGTTTTCATAAACAGATGGATAATAATGCTTATGTGGTGAGTGTGTTCAATTGTTATCGCTTAGACTTCTTTGAGAAATGAGACCTACTTATTTGAAGTTTTCGTTAATTATCTGCAGATGTGAGAGTTTTAGATAATGAAGCCTCATAACTTGGTAGCTCATTGGGTGGTTCTTACTAATCAAAATACAGTACCTATTTATTTATTTATTTATTTAACAGTTTATGTACACACATATAAAGAGACAAGAAAAAGGAACAGAAAAATACGTACAAAGGTGATGCTTATTTCTAAAGAAATCTCTTCCAGCATACCTGCGATAGGAGAGTGGATAAAAAGAGATGTAGACAACGTGTGTAAGAGTAGAAGAGAAAATAAAATACATAAAATAAAAACATTTAACCATTCACTAATATAAAATATGACCTTCAATATGAGAATATACTTACATACATACTTTCAAAATAAATATCTCTTAAATATATATACTAATAATTATAATTTAGTAGGTATATAATATAATAATAAATACAAAATATGCAACTATGACGAAGTGGAAAGATAGTGTTCTTTCACTCTTCTTTTAAAAACTGCAACAGTTTGGCAGTCCCTAATGACCTGTCATGGATGTTAATATGGCTCATCAAGAATTATTACATAACTGGCCTCGAACTGAATTCTTATTGATAATTACTACAAACTATCTTTGACAGTCGTTACGGGTCGTCAGAAGCCCGAAAGTCTGACAACCAGTCTTACCAACGGTATAGTATTACCTAGTTACTAGGTTGTGGAGGACATAGGCAGTTGCTCCATGTAAAATACTGGTATTCAGCTGCATCCGGTTAGACTGGAAGCCGAGTCCAACATAGTTGGGAAAAGGCTAGACAGATTAATTGAAGTACTATTAAACTATTTTCGGTGTCTCGGAAAGCACCTTAAGCCATTAGTCCCGGCTGTCATTTGTTCATCTTTGACAATCGCTGCGGGGCGTCAGAAGCCCGAAAGTCTGACAACCAATCTTAGTAAAGGGTATCATGTTACCCAGTAACTGGGTCGTGGATTTCCAATAGGCAACCGCTCCATGTTAAATACGGGTATTCAGGTGGTTAGACTGGAAGCCGACCCCAACATAGTTGGAAAAAGGCTAAGCCAGTTATGACTACAAACTATTGATCAACAACATTGAATGTAAAGAAAAATTCAATAAAATATGAACTTTAAGCGTACGAATTTACATTATTTATTTTAGGAAAAAAAATCTATTTAATAGAAACCTTTATTCGAGGTACAAATAAATTTATTTCGGAGAAGCTTTCCAGTTTAACAAGCTTTTGATTACCGAAAAAAGGTGAAAAAAGCGATGACAAAATGGCGTGAGTTTTTAAAATTCTATACGCGCACAATCGGATCGTTTTACATTATTTTCTCATTGAACCAGATTCGGATTTTGGGACAGTTCTCTTGTGCCTCGTGGAAACATACGGGCCGGGGCGAACGACGGAAACGCTTAATGCTACGAAACGTAGAAATAAATGGCTGCTAAACGAAAAGCTTCTCAAAGCCAAACGACTAGTTGTCATTGTCATTAATGAATGCTAGGATACTAATGAATGCTAGGATGCTAAATGATCTCAGGTAGTTCAAGTTTTGTTTTATTGGCTTACACTTTGGAAAACCAGTTACCTTGACGACTATAAATATCGCGTTCCTGAGCAGTGAGAGAACGTCGAAGAAAAAGTAGAAGGGTTTTATCGTCAATCTGTGGCTAGTTTTTTATCAATAACTATTATGCAGTATCTCTATAGGACCTACAGAAATGGACAGTTGCAGCCCGCGAATTTTTTTTTTTTTAAACGTTGCCCCATACTAGGAATTTCTCCTGTATTGTGGGTGCCTTTACAAACATTTAAACTCACATACACAAACAGCCAGACCCGGATCAACTAATTGTAGGCCATACAAATATTTGTCCCTTGCGGGAATCGAACCCGCGACACGCAGTGTAGCAGTCAATTGCTTAACCACTGCGCCAACCGTGCCGTCAAATTCAAATTTTCTTACGTTTTTTGCAATTTGCAGGACTGTGTCTGGTTGTATCTTGATCAAAATATGATTCACGAGTCTATCAGATATGTATTTACAGAATTATAATTATTAGAATCATTAATACATCTGTTTAAGTTAGATTTGTTCGTATGGAACAAATCTTTTCTTGATCAACATACAACCTGACACTGACCAGCAACAATAAAGTATTTAAGACGCGTAAACGCGCGTTCCCGTCCGCATCACTCTCATCGTCCGTATATTCCACAGTAAATCGGAAATTTTTAAAAAGATCAATGCCTAATAATCCAATATCCAATGAATTGCTTGTAAATTCAAGTGAGACGTGTCTTGCAAGCCCTACGAGCATTCTCTTGTTATCATAGAGTAGGCAAAAAATTGAGAGTAATCGAACGAGATAGGAATTTTCGCATTGTCGATGACGTTTTCTGAATAAGAGTTCTAATTTCACTAATTACTTTTCCATTTAAAATTTACGTTATGGAAAAAGACATTGCCATAAAATGATTAAAAAAAAATTGGCTTTTGAGAATTTAAACGTACAAATAACTTTGTTTTAAATTATTAAAAACACACTTCCGTATTTTAATAATTATGATTTAAAAAAAATTTTTCAAAACACAGATACAAATACCTACCTAGACCAACTTTAAAAATCTTTGTGTGCCAAACGTCGAACGGATCTCAAACCCGTTCTTAAGAAAACTATCGGTTCGTAAAATAACGAGGCAAAGTTGTAGCTGCATCATCATTTCACAATATGCACGCCGCGCGCGCCGGCCGAGTGGCCGACCGCGGAGCCCTAGCGCTCAGCTACCGCCACCGCGATGGTGGCGCCCCCGTCGTAAGCTTCGGAAACTACAGACCAATACGTGCTGTGCAGTGATTGGTTATCCAAAAATCGTATGTTTTTTAAGATGCCCGCAATTGATTTTTATAATTGTAAGAATTTGTATTTATAGCTAAGTTTTTTATAAAATAAAATCAGTATCGTTTAGTGCCTTGAACTGGTCGTTTCTTTCCATCACCTCAGCTCCTAACAAAGTAAAGTAAAAGTTCTATAGAGGGAAATAAATAAGATGCTCTTCCAATATTATTGCAGTCTGTTAAGCATACACAATTGTTTTGGCAAACACATACCTATCATCATTCTCGTAAAGACATTAGTAGGCTTTAGCATGGCAACTAAACTACTTCGCTTACTAAAGCAGCCAACGGTGGTGCACGATTCAGGATGACACTGTAAGTCTATCTGCTTGTCTAGATTAAACCACCACAAACACTTATTTCAACTTATTACGTAGCGGGGTCCATTGTGATCACCAACAAACAACGCGGGGTGGAACCGAGACTGCACGAAACCAGCGGCGAGGAGCGGTAGCTAAGCGGGGCGGTGACGGAACAATTTTGTACCGTCGTTGCCACCGCCCCGCTCGGCCGCCTTAGTGCGAGAAAATTATTCAACAATCCGCGTGGGCGCCATTACCAATTAATATAAAAACTTTTTTACAAAAAAAAAACAACCGACTTCTAAAAAAATACACTTAAAAGAGAAAAATAACTTGAATTTCGGAAGTCGGTGGCAAAAACAATAGTATTTTATTAGATACATATATACTAAAATATACCTACCGTAATATATATGAAAGCAATTCATAACTATTTCCCTAGGGATATAACTATATCACGGCTTCAACTATGCGAACTGCGAACCATCTTAAAATATAAGTATATGGATCTGTATTTTCGTTTTTGCCACCGAATTCCGAAATTCAAGTTATTTTTCTCTTTTAAGTGTATTTTTTTGGAAGTCGGTTGTTTTTTTTTTTTTTTTTTAAAAGTTTTTATTTTTCACTTTTTAGTTGTGTTTATACCTACCCCGCACAAATTAACGAATCATTCCACTTTGCCCCACCGGGCCGCCCACGCGCCCCGCTGGTGGGGCAAAGAGGAATGCCTAAAATATTTCAGTGGAATATGCCCCACTAGTTCGACTTGGTGGGGCAGATTCCACTAGTCTAAAATCTTTATGGATTCTGCCCCACTAGGGTTGGCACCTTAGAAATGTGTAGGTAGGTATGCTCGTATTTTATATATGTTTGGAAAAGAAAGAAATGTTGATGGCCCAGAGGTTAAGGCCTCGCCTCTCATGCATGAGGTTGTGGGTTCAAATCTGAGCAAGTACTAATGTGACTTTTTCAATTCATATGTACTTTCTGAGTTTATCTTGGACATTATTGACATCAGTGAAGGAAAACATCGTGAGGAAACATGGACTTATAGTAAATATTAGTCTGAAATCACCAACCCGTTTTGAGCAAGCGTGATGATCAGTGCTCGTGCCTTCTCTGTATGAGAAGAGGCCTTTGCCCTGCAGTGGGACAGTAATAGGCTGGTATTATTATTTTATTATTAATTTTTATTTACTATTTGTTTCTGGAAGGAATCGGGTTGTAAATCATACGTTAATTACACGATTTGTTACAAATAAAATAAAATCTAAGTAAATACAAGTCCTAGTTACATTTTACTTAGATATAAATTTCTTTCTTTTCCAATCAAATATAAAATACGAACATTCCTACCTACACAAATTCTAAGGTGCCAACCCTAGTGGGGAAGAATCCATGCCATGGGGCAGAATGCATTTGCCCCACCAGTGGGGCGACTTGGTGGGGCAAAGTGGAATGATTTAAATTTACCCCCTTTGTGGGTGAAAAGGGGGGATACGGAATGTATGAACAATCTTATTCATTTGGTTTAGAAAACGCGGTATAAATTTATCTAGGTAATAATAAAGATGGAATCATACATTTTTCCAAACTGGCTAGAAAGTGTAGAAAGGGGGTTACAAATGTTTTTGCATCTCAATGACATCTATTGGCCCAAAATGGTACACATTTTGGAATACATTTTTCTACGTTCAATTTAACAGAAATAACATTTTTGAAATTTAATTACAGTCCTATTAAAATTTTAAATAGAATATAATCACGATGTAACATTTAGTGTTTGTTTCATTGCAATCGTCTCATACAATAAAAAGATATGCTAATACCGGTTTATAACAACCGTACTACATCTTTTACGAAAAACTTTTAAAGGTTAAAGTTTTCAAAGTGATACCCATAGCACCAACAAGCACTACGTTCCAGGCAGCAAGGGGTAACGGAGATGTGGAGCGTATGCTGCCTCTAATATTAAGCTGGGCGGTCACAGTCCATAAATTACAGGCTACCACCCTCGAAAGAGCTGTGATCGACTTTGGTAAAAAAAACTTTGCAAAAGAGCAAATATACGTCGCGCTTAGTCGTGTCAAAAGTTTGGAAGGCATTGTTTTATCAGAGGTGGACGCCAACAAATTATTAAAGCAACCACACGACCACAGATCATTGACGGAAATAACGAGGCTACAAAATCTGTCTTTTGACAATCAAGGCCACACATAATATACGACTCAAGTAGCGCAATTTGATGCCGGGATATTACCATTAAAATCATTTATAGCTAGAGTACATTTCATGGCAATTCAAATAAGCCCAAACACGGCTAGGATACATTGTTTTATGACGGAGTTCCGGTGCCGTCCTTCCGGCTTCATCTTCAGATCAGTTCGATGGTCATCAGAATTATTTATTTAAACGTGCTTCACTGTCGCTTAACTATCTTAATCGAGATATCTTATCGCCACCCGTGAAATACTTATCATTGAGTAGTTCCGGTGGCCATCTGTCTTCTTCATCAGTTCCATTTCACCAAATGATACTTTCTGAATGCAAATGCTTAATTTGTTTCTGAAAATACCTAAATCGCTATGTGTGTGCCTATAATATTTGAGGAGTTCCCTCAGTTCCTCATGGATTCCATCATCAGAACTGACGTTTTTTTTTAATGGCACCAATCTGGGCGTATATCCTTTCAAATCAGAAAATAATTTTCCAAATCGGTTCATAAATGGCGCCACCCGTGAAATACCTATCATTGAGGAATTCCGGTGGCAATCTGTGGTCTTCTTCATCAGTTCCACTTCACTCAATGATACTTTCTGAATACAAATGCTTAACTTGTTGCTGAAAATACCTAAATCGCTATGTGTGTGCCTATAATATTTGAGGAGTTCCCTCAGTTCCTCATGGATTCCATCATCAGAACTAAATTTTGATAAAAATGGGACCAATCGGGAAGTGTATCCTTTCAAATAAAAAAAGAATTTTCAAAATCGGTTCATAAATGACGGAGATATGAGGTAACATACATTAAAAAAAAAAAAAAAAAAAAAAAAAAATACAACCGAATTGATAACCTCCTCCTTTTTGGGAAGTCGGTTAAAAATAACCAAAATTGACACGTAGTACTGGGTACAGATTGGTGCAAGCGGGATGGCGACCGACAGCATACACGACTCAAACAAAATGACGCGCGGTGCGCTGGCCTAGCCTTTTCCCAACTATATTGGGGTCGGCTTCCAGTCTAACCAGATGCAGCTGAATACCAGTATTTTATATGGAGCGACTGCCTATCTGACCTCCACAACCCAGTAAGTGGGTAATACGATACCCCTTAGTAAGACTGGTTGTCAGACTTTCAGGCTTCGGACGACCCGTAACGACTGTCAAAGATCCACAAATGACAGCCGGGACCAACGGCTTAACGTGCTTTCCGAGGCACGGAGGAGTCACGGTATGTAAATAACCACAGACCAACCCCGGGAAGCTTAGCTTAACCTGATGGATCGACCCGTGCGGCTGTTATTACTTAGCCACAAGCTCTTCAGTGTGGTTGTACACGATGTTAAAAGGCATATTGCCTACATAGTAATAGGTGTACACTGTGTACAGCCTAAATAATTCAAAAGTCATTTATTCAAACTAGGCTGAGAATCAGCACTTTTTGAACGTCAAAATTACATAAGACAGTCCCCCAAAACGCCCACCCTTCACCACTTCCTAGTGCTTTAGCTGGGAAGAAGAAGTGGCGCAACAAACTCCCCAGCAGCACAGCTGTCTGTTCAGTTAGAAAAAAATGAATCTATATAATAGTATGCAAAATGATATTTACATTACGCAACACAAAACATAATTTAAATTATAAAATTAATAGCCATATGACAGCTAGCACACGCCAATATACCAAGCAAAAACATCGAGAACTATACTCAAGCAGAAATAAAAATAACTTAACGAAAACAATATCTAAATAAAAGCCTCCAGGCATAAAGGGCGTGCCCGCTTACAAATAGCTGTAACTAGAAGTTATAATTGATAAACTAGGACCATCGAGGTAAATTAAAAAACTATCGAGGTCGCTAGCTAAAATATTGCAATACAACTCATTAACTTGCCGCAGTCAAGAAATACCCATACGTTCTCAATATACGCACACATTATGCCATGTCAAATGTAAAACTGCACTGATGAAGAAAAGTTTCTTTGGTTTTGCTCCCCAAGTTTTTAATAAAATACCTGACAAAATCAAATGTATGCCATTACAAAAATTCAGAAAAACTTTAAAGAACTTACTACTTAATAAATGCTATTACACATTGGACCAGTTTCTGAATGACAATTTTAATTAATTTGTATAATGATATTGACATCTGTATAATGACATTCTAATGACAATTTTAATTAATCTGTATAATAATTTAATTTGATTGAATTTGTTTGTATGTCATTGTTGACAAAACATAGCGCACTATGTATTATAGCTTAAGACCGTTTTATGTTACCTATGTTTAACAAACGATTAAATGATTTATGATTTAAAAAAAACATTGTAATGAGTAGATTATGTCAACAATAAATTAAAATAAAATAAATTGACTTATAAAGTAAAAATATAAACAATTATATAAACTCATATACTCTACATATACTCAATTTAAGGGTTCATTACACATACACTACATATACTCAATTTAAGGGTTCATTTCGTTGGAAGTCAAATGTACAAGCAATGTTTTTATCCATTCTAAACGAATTTTAAGTAGGTATGCATACCGATCAATTATTTTAAAATACTTAATAGAATTTTACAAGTAAAAGCAACTTCATGCACTTGTTAATTATTGTTATGCATAATAGTACAATTTATCTTTTTGGCATTACAATTTTTATGCTTACCTATTTTATAGTCTGTGGCAATTTCATTCTTCAGTACAGTCCGGCCGTCGAGAGAATACTTTCTTGTCACCTGTCAGTTTCATACTAATGAACATGAGTTTTGCGAATTTGATCCTCCTTACTACTAGAAATTGTCCAAGTGACAAGTGTCAGGAAAGCATTATCTCGACGTCCGGACCGTAAGTAGATAAACAAACAAATTAAGTATTTACATATTTTGTGAGATTTGTTTATGATTTATAAAATGAAAGGAAATCTTTTATTGTCCAGATATAAATCCGCATACAACTTTCATAATAAATGTTATATATATAGTGTCGTTATTAATGCTTACATTTTTACATACCTATAAATGAGCCTATGGGTTCTCAGCACCCGTTTGAAGTGGCTTATTTACAAAGCCAGCATCATACTGAGAGATTACTATGTTTATTAGCTTTTTTATAATGATCAAATCAAATCAAATCTTTTTATTGTGGCAACGGTTATACAGACAGATGTTAGGTAAATTACAGTTTCAGTATGTCCTGCCCAATAGGCATACAATAATTATGTCAACATTCAGTATCAAAACTTTCTTAGGTATCACTTATAAAGCAAATCTTACAAAATAACAATTAGGTGTACGGTGACAGATTGTAGTAGGTACTAATTAGTAATAAAATCTTGGATCGTGTAGTAAGCTTAGTAAATTAAAAAAATTACGCAATTTGTATTTTGAATAGTGGGAGTTCCTTGGTGCTCAAAATGTCCACAGGTATCTTATTGTAAATTTTAGATGCCATTCCAAATAAACTTTTGCCCAGAAGAGCAGTTATATGTTGCATACTAGATATTTTTAGTATATATCTTTTGTTTTTGATTAAATAACCACAATAAGATACACATAATAGATGGCGCTAGCTGTCACGTTAAGATCGGCTCCGTATTAATTTACTAAATAAAAATAAAAACAAACGACTTATAAACTTTAAAGTTATAAATATTGTTCCTAAAGCTCCAAAGTACCAGTGAAAGTGTTATCCAGTGTTAAATCTTTCAAATAAGATCCCAAAACTCAAATAAAAAACATTAAGACGAACCAGTGACAAAACGACTTTACTTCTAAGTTTCTAACAAATAAACAACATTTCGTGTGCAATAATCGAAAGTAAATCCATCCTAAATCAGTGTGTTTGGTGTTCAACAATAAAAAGCAAAATAACAATAACAAAAGTTTTGGGAAGTGAGTGCAAAAATTTTTTACTAATGAGTCAACATAACGACTTTGTTTGATTTAAAATTTGCGTAATCAGAACAGGATTCTAAATTTGGCAAATAATCTGGTAGCAATAGTGGCCGCTAATAAATGTGTTCTCAATCGCACAAGCTACAGCAAGTTCGAATCCCGCTTTTTTGAACTTTTTGTATTTTTGAAGATCATTTTATTACTTTTACTTTCTTCAAACAAGGAAGTATGGCAAATATGGATTTTGAAAATGTAACTCTACGAAGAAATAAAACAACAATTAACTCACTTAATTCTTCATTCGAATCTACAAATTCGGACTTTCTTTCAAAAAGTTTACCGCAATTGTCTACTGGCTTAAGGTACGAAGAAGCTGAAATACTTTTAGGCGCGTTATGGCGCTCTGTTTATTTGAATGAAACACGATCCAGTTGTAATTAAAATGTATTTGTATCACACATCACATTATCCAAGCGACAGCGGAAGATTACACGTAAGAACGAACTCAGAGTAATTACACGTTATGGGGAGTCCAGTAAAATTAAGATAATACTTATTTACATTGAGATTAAAATTCCTCTTTCTTTTATGAACCACAGACTAACTGCTCTAGACCAACTAGTGTTGTCAGGTTATATCTAACAGTGGGAACCACAGATAATTAGTTGGTTCGCCACACCACCCCCCTACGGAGAGATACAAGGTATACACGAAAAAAAAAAAATAACAATACAAGTAAAAAACTATAAATCTAGAATGTCCCTAAATTTTACCCGTCTGCCAGCTCTGGTGGTGACAGTACCTGGAGGGGATGGAGTAGTTGTTGGCGTGGAGGGAGTTGGGTGTATGGAAGGAGAAACTGGAACGGAAACAGGTGGTGGAGAAACCAGTTCAGAGTCCAGGTATGCTGGCTTAACACGGTCTACGCTGACCGTAGCCTCTCTTCCTTTCATCTCCAAGGTAAGGGTTTTGTCCCTTCTCCTCAGGATGCGGTATGGCCCAGTGTAAGGAGGTTGCAGAGGCCGTCGAACAGTGTCGTCGCGGAGTAAAACGTGGGTCGACGTCGCCAAATCTTTAAACACGAAGGTTGACGGTCGAGCGTGTCGTGAGGCTGGTATTGGACGTAAAATTTCCATCCGGCTCCTCAATGCCGTGACGAAGTCTGTGATGTCGTTTGAGCTCCTGGGTTCTTCCGCTGGCATGATTAGTTCTCCAGGGAGTCGGAGAGGTTCTCCATAGACCAGCTCAGCGGACGAGGTATTCAGGTCCTCTTTGAGGGCAGTCCTCATGCCAAGGAGTACTAGTGGAAGTGCCTTGCTCCACGTTTGGGGATGGCACATTAAAGAAGCTTTTAGTTGGCGGTGCATGCGTTCTACCATGCCATTTGCGCACGGATGGTAACTGGTTGTGCGAATCCGCTTTGTTGCGCATACGTTCATAAGGCGCTGAAACAAGGCGGATTCAAACTGACGACCCTGGTCGGTCGTCACGGTGCTTGGTAGTCCTCTTCCAATGAAATGGATTCAACCCGCGACATAGCATCTGCGACTACGTTGTCGGTGCCCTTAATATATCGTATGTCGGTGGTAAATTGGCTGATAAAAGTTAGTTGGTTGAGTTGCGTTGGTGGGAGCTTGTCGCGACGCTGGGTGAACGCATACACCAGGGGCTTATGGTCAGTAAAAACTGCTGCGTTTTGTACTTCTAGTATGTGCCGAAAGTGTTGAACGCTCTCGTACACAGCTAGAAGTTCTCTATAATAAGCAGGCCACTGAGATTGTTTCTCGGTTAGCTTTTTGCTGAAATATGCTAGGGGTTGCCAGTTATCGTGGACTTTTTGCTGTAAACATGCACCTATGTGCATGCTGGACGCATCGGTAAAAAGACCTAAAGGGGCCTCGCAATTTGGGTGCGATAGAGTGGTAACATTAGCTAGGCTCTTCTTGCAATCATCAAAGCATCGTTCGAGCTCGGGCGTCCATGGAAATGGTTTTGCGCCTTTGCTATTAGTTGCCGCGACTGCGTCGATTAAGGGGGCCTGATACTTGGCGGCGTCGGGCAAAAATCTGCGGTAATAGTTAACCATGCCCAAGAACCTACGCACGCCTTGCACGGTCTTAGGGGGAGGGAAATCCACTAAAGCTCGGATACGGTCTTCGGGAGGGAAAGTGCCTGTAGCATTAATACGGTAACCCAAAAACGTTACCTCGGCTGCCCCAAGTACACACTTCGCCGGGTTGATGACCACTCCATACTCGTGCAGTCGGTTAAACAAGAGCTTTAGGTGATCTGCATGTTGCTGGGGGTCTCTCGAGTACACGAGGATATCATCGACGTACGCGAAACAGAAATTAAGTCCCCGCACAACTTCGTCTATGAACCTTTGAAATGTCTGTCCGGCGTTTCTAAGACCAAAGGTCATATAAGGGAATTCAAAAAGTCCAAAGGGTGTGATTATGGCTGTTTTACAAATATCATCTGAATTTACTGGAATTTGCTGATATGCTTTAACTAAATCTAAGGTACTGAAAACTGAGCACCCGGACAAGTTGTGGCCGAAATCCCCTATATGGCGGACAGGGTAGCAGTCCGGAATTGTGCGGGCGTTCAGTGCGCGGTAGTCGCCGCACGGGCGATAAGTCTCGTCTTTTTTAAGCGCGAGATGTAGCGGGGAGGACCATGAGCTGCTAGAAGGTCGAGCGGTGCCTACGCGAATCATCTCCTCGAATTCTTTCTGAGCAGCTCGAAGCTTAGGTGGGGCAAGGCGACGTGGTCGCGCTGTAACGGGTGGGCCATCGGTGGTTTTGATAAAGTGCACCGTAGCGTGTTTTACCTCTATGGGCGCGCCAGGAGGGCGTAAAATGCTCGGGAAATCATTCAAAATGTGCGAGTATGGTGAGTCAGGTGATTGAATGAGTTTAACGCTGGGTTGGGTGACTGAGGAGAATTCAGTTTGAGCTGACAACCCTGTTTTACCGTCTCGCAACCTTCCATGGGCACAGTCTGGCAAAAGGTGGTAATAAGCCAAAAAGTCTGAACCAATTATTGGAGTTCCTACTTCAGCGACTATGAATTTCCATACAAAATCGCGTCTTAAACCTAAGTTTAATTTGAGTTCGACCAAACCAAACGTATTTATTTTAGTGCCATTGGCTGCTAAAAGTTCGTACGGAAGTGATTGGTTTTTACCCTGGGAGTAACGTCTGGGTAAGCAAGAAAGATCGGATCCGGTGTCGATTAAGAATCGTCGGCCCGAATATCGATCGGTAACAAATAGACGGCGACTTGCTAGGGAGCAGTCAGTGGTCGCCACTACTGACTGCTGCTTGAGTTTCCCTGTGGTACGGGAACAGACCACGCGCACGGTTGTATACACCTGGAAGCTTTTGCAGCGAATCGCCTGTGGTACCAGCATTGGCCGTTAGGAATGGGTGGGCGTGAGCTTGAACGACTGCGGTTGCTCCTGTTATTACTTGTGGTGAGGCCAGTCACAAGCCGTGTCAGGTCCGCCACTTGTTGTTGGAGTAACTTAAGTTGCTCCTTCGTGTCATCACTAGATGATGCTGAAGATGGTGCTCTACTTGCTGCGTGGACATTCATTGGTTGCGGACTGATTTCTTGCAGCTTATCAGCCAGTTCGCCCAAGTCGGCGAGGGATGAATTCTTTTGGGCAACTAAAATGCCTTGCATGCAATGAGGCAATCTATTAACCCACATAGTTTGGAGGAGCTGCTCTGGGAAAGATGACCCAGCAAGAGTCCTGAGGTGACGCAGGAATGACGAGGGCTTCCTATCACCAATCTCCTCTTTCTCGAGAAGCCTTCTTCTAGTTTTTTCTTCATAAGACACAGAGAAACGAGAAATGAGAGCCATTTTTAAACAAGTGTAAGGTTGATCCTTAGGTGGCTGAATGATTATGTCCTCAACTTCGGTTGCAGATTTTGTGTCGAGTTGGCTTACAGCATAATAATATTTAGTTAACTCCTGTGTGATGCCACTGATATGAAATTGTGCTTCTAGACTAGCGAACCAGAGACCGGGCTGGTCAGGCCAGAAAGGAGGAACGCGGATAGATACTCTATTGATTAATATAGGTTGAGATCTAGTTGTGGTAGGGTCAACGGGCTGTTCACCACCAGTTCCAGGTTCAGGATCAAGGAAAATCTTCTGTCCCTCAGTAGCCATTGTGTTACAATGCGAATTATGTTTATCACACAAACAAAAATGCAAAACCCTAAGAAGAGGAATATAGCATGAATTGTACAATAGAAGCAGGGCAGTAAAATCAAAGAGTTAAATAATCATCATGAGAAAAACACATTCCTAATAAAGAGTACACAATAAAAAAATTATACATGCAACACACGGGCAGATAAAATGTTAAGGGTGCAAACAGTAAAAAATAACAGCATAAAACCATTAGTATTGCAATCATGCCCTGCCATGCAATGTGCACCGGAATATAACGATTAAAACGGAATATTTACTGAAATCTTAACATGTAGGATGCAGAAAACATAAAGAAAAGAAGTTAAATATGTTGTTATTGTTGAGACATCCAGTTTAAAATTAAGCACTTATTGTTCTTAAAGACACACCATAGAATTTGAGGTAAGTTGTAGAGATGTCCATCCATGCAAAAGTTTATAAAAATTAAAAGGACTTACAGGCTTTGCTGTCACACTATTGATTATGGAACACGCTTTTACGTTTCAATTATCTCTGGAACGCGGCCGGTTTACATTTGACGTTTGCAGACTGTGATGACAGGCGACATGTGTCAAGCTCTGTCAAACTTCGCGCGTTATTCTTTGAAGGTTCCATAGGAAAACCGCACAGGAAAAAAAGGCGCTGCTATCGCGGAAAACGATGATTTTTCTTCTTTCAGGTCGATAAAGTTCGAATACGGTGTAATTAGCCACAATAGCCACCAAAGGTATACAAGGCACAGAACACTTTAACGTTGGTCGATGTGCTAATGTTCGACGAAAGATGATTCCACGATTTTCGTAAGTAAACTCGCGTAATGGCGACGAGTAGGTACCGGCTTGGACTTGTTCACGAAGAAAAACCGCTGCCCGGGATGAGTGTGAGCTCGTTTCGTTTCACAATACTGGATTCCAGTTCTTCTGTTTGCGTTGATATGTTCTTTTATCGTCGGGGTCACCAATTTAGGCGCGTTATGGCGCTCTGTTTATTTGAATGAAACACGATCCAGTTGTAATTAAAATGTATTTGTATCACACATCACATTATCCAAGCGACAGCGGAAGATTACACGTAAGAACGAACTCAGAGTAATTACACGTTATGGGGAGTCCAGTAAAATTAAGATAATACTTATTTACATTGAGATTAAAATTCCTCTTTCTTTTATGAACCACAGACTAACTGCTCTAGACCAACTAGTGTTGTCAGGTTATATCTAACAGTGGGAACCACAGATAATTAGTTGGTTCGCCACATACTAAATGAAGAAATTAATCAGCTGAGAATGCAGTTACATACCGCTAATAATGAAATAGACAACTTAGTCATGGAAAACAGCACTTTAAAGAAGCAAACAGTTGAACAACAATATGTCATAACCCAATTAAAAAACTTATGTAGCGAACCAACAAATAGTATCACAAAATACTCCAATTCTAAAAAAAGGAATAGTAAAGTACAGAATCTAGATTTATTATACAAAAAGAAACTTGATATGAGTTTAATCGATCTGGAGAGCAAATTGTGCGAAGAAAGTGCAACAGATGGCGCTGACGGTCGAGTGATGATGAGTGGGTCGCCCCAAGAGCATAACACAGATTCGAAGAAGTACGATCAAAACAAGCTAGGTGGCGCTTTGCTAAATCTTCACGTGAATAACAATAATCAGGTACTGAATAAATGCGACAGAATCGAATCAAATTCTCAGTTAATTATATTTGGAGGAAAACAATTGACAGGATTGGCTACACTACTTATACAATCTAGAAACAATACTAAGTACAAGAATATTACCATATTTCTTCCAATACGAAACCATACGCCACCACAGAAGAGATTCTGAAGCCTATCTACAAACTGGAAGATTTGGAAGATAATTATCTAGTTATAGGTGTAGGGGAAAATGATACCAACCCCAATAAAATATTATTAGAATTAGGATCGTTGCTAAAATCCTTTCAAAAACTTAACGTGCTTGTATTTAATGTTTTGCAAACAAATATTTATATTGTAGTTTGTTAAATAACAACTTAAAAATGTTATGTAGCAACTTTAAAAATTGTTCTTTTGTGAATATAAAAGGTAATTACCAGTACAAGAAGGACTACTATTTGTCAGAGGTATGTAAAAAAATTAACTTTAACATTGACTCAAATTATTATGACAGGACTTTTTTATGTTTTAAAAATATTAAGTTGTTAATGAATACAGCGAAGGCTAAAACAGAATGCACAATTGTTCCTAAGAAAGGCACTATTCCATTTTACTTCCAACGTAATAAGAATACGCATTCAAGCGATAATGGTCAAAATATTAACTTGAATAGTGCCTCTTTGATTAAGCAAGTAATGATAAACACAGACACCCACAAGAAGGGAACCATTCCATATTATTTTAAAAAAATAACACCGTGTTTAACGATGCATTCCGACAAAAAGTTACCTTTGCCAGTACAGAAATGTTTTCGTTCCTAATTCGGATTTTAATTTTAGAATATTTCACCAGAATATTGCCGGCGCTGTAAACAAATCAGAAGAATTAACATTTGTAATCCACGAGCTATCGCAAAAAGGGCCGAAAATAAACGTAGTGTGTCTGACTGAAACTTTTATTAAAAAAGGTACCGAGATGCTATTAAAAATTCCTGGGTACCAATTAGTTGCATCATACTCACGTGACAATAAACGAGGAGGGGTATGCATACTGCTTAATAATAATATGAAATATAAAGGATTAGGTAATATTAACGACTTGACATGTAATTTTAATTTTGAATGCTGTGGCGTAGAAATAAATAATTGTATTATTGTTTGTTTATATAGAACTCCAAATAGTAATCCTCAAATATTTCTCGGAAATCTAGAACAGTTGCTAGTTAGATTGACAAGAAAGCATAGAAAAATTATTTTATGCGGGGATTGGAACTTGGACATCTTAAAGCCAAACAAGAGCTGTGAAAGCCTGAAAAGCATTTTGAAGAATTTTAATATCGAAATGCATATTAAAACGCCCACCAGACAGAGGTCGTGCTTAGATCAGATAGCAAGCAACGTCAAGCAAGCTAAAGCGGAGGTGCATCACCTTGCCTTGTCCGATCACGAAACGGGACAGACGCTTTCGATGAAGACTAATAAAACGTACGAAATATGCACTTGGTATGAGGAGGTTAGAGATTTTAGTCAGGAAAACATAGATAAGTTCTATAGTTGCATATCACCTCTCACCTTTTCGAGCGTATACGAAAAACAAGATTTTCAGGAAGCATTCGAGGAATTTCACGGTCTTATTAAATTATTTTTTGACTTGTGCTTTCCAATATATTCTAAAAAGATGTCATCTCATAAAGAAAATCACAAATGGTTGACAAAAGGCATAAAAAAATCGTG
This sequence comes from Xanthia icteritia, assembly GCA_949128155.2. Lineage (NCBI taxonomy): Eukaryota > Metazoa > Arthropoda > Insecta > Lepidoptera > Noctuidae > Xanthia > Xanthia icteritia. The sequence goes on along the minus strand of OX421942.2, from coordinate 2,368,648 downwards.
CGTAAAAAAAAGGCTTCTTTATCTTAGTCAACAACACAATAAAACTAAGAGGCAAAAACTAAACAAAAAATATAAATCATATAGTGACATTCTCAAAAAGTGTATTTATAAATCTAGACAGCTACAAAGTAAGAAGTATATTGCCAATAATAAAAATAAGTGTAAAGCCACATGGGCGGTGATTAATGAAAATATTGATGATTTAAATGCTAAAACGCAAATTGACGTAATAACTAAAGATAACCGGACAATTAGAGACCCTGAGGAAATAACTGACATATTTAATCAATTCTACATACAATCGACCAATAAGTCTAATTTTAAATACAATGTTGACGAGATAAACAAGACTATCGATGGTATTAATGACCACACAATATTTCTTAAGCCTACTGATGCTACGAAGGTATTTAGAATAATACAAAATCTTAAAAATACAAGTGCAGTAGGACTGGATGACATAACAACAAAGGTAATTAAATTAGGCGCTTCATGTATTTGTCAACCGTTAAGTTATTTAATTAATTTTTCTTTTGAAGAAGGTACATTCCCAGAGCATTTAAAAAAGTCAATAGTAAAGCCACTTTTTAAAAAAGGTAATACATCTGACATGAAGAACTATAGGCCAGTGACTCTAATACCAATTATGTCAAAAATCTTGGAGAAAATCATCCTGACAAGGCTCCAAGAATTTGCGATTAGTCATAGTATACTTAAAGACGAGCAATTTGGTTTTAGGAAAAACAGTACCACGTCTTTGGCTTGTTTCAATTTGATGAAGAATGTCACCCAGGCGATAAATGAAGGCTTACCAGTATCGGCAATCCTCTTGGATATGAGCAAGGCGTTCGATTTTGTAGATCACGAATTGCTCTTATACAAGTTAGAAAAATACGGAATAAGAGGAAAAGCTAACGACTGGTTAAGAAGCTCTTTAAAAAACCGACAACAATGTGTGGAAATCTCCAGAATCCATAATGGCGAAAAGGTGTCATATAGGAGCGACTATCAGAAAAATAATTTCGGAGTGCCGCAGGGCAGTGTATTGGGGCCTTTTTTATTCCTTCTCTATATTAATGACCTCCCAAATATCACTCGCCACACAGTCATTTTATTTGCTGATGACACGACCCTTATCGTGAGGTGTGAAAGAGTCGACACCTATGAGTTTGAGATTAATGAAGCCATCCAAAATATAATACACTGGTTGAACTCCAATAACCTACAAATTAATATGGAGAAAACGAAAATGATGCAATTTCAAACATACAGGAGAATCCCATTAACGCTGAATATTAAATATAATGACACTTCTATAGAACAAGTAGTAAGTGCTGCATTTTTGGGCATACAATTGGATCAAAATTGCGACTGGAAAAAGCATGTCAACTATGTTTGTGACAAACTGGACAGATTTATCTATGCACTAAGAAGATTAAGAGTCACGGTCTCAACTGAAGCAGCTCTTTGTGCATATCACGGATACGTTTCCTCCGTACTCTCATACGGGCTCTTGTTGTGGGGTAATTCGGTGGATGTCAATAAAGCGTTTATGATACAAAAAAAATGTGTCCGTGCAATCTGTGGAGCTGGGTACATGGATAGCTGTAAGCCACTGTTTAAAAAGTACAACATTTTACCGTTAGCATGCATGTATATTAAAGAATTGTGCCTATTAGTACGACAACATTCTGAACATTTTACTAAGCATAGAGATGTAACCAAAAGGAACGTTGCCTCTAGAGATAAACATAGGCTCTGCTTGCCACAATGCAAGCTTGATTTATATAAAAGAAATTCCTTTATAATGGCTATTAAGATATACAATAAATTACCAAATGCCTTTAAAGAACTACCTTTGCTTATGTTTAAAAGAAAACTGATTCAGTGGCTTAAAGAAAAATGTTTTTACACTGTTAATGAATTTGTGTCACATATCGAAGAAAGAAAGTAATGTCAATAAATTTGGTTTATATTTTATTTATTTTCTAATTTGACATTTACTTACTATTATTATTTTATTTTGACATTATAACAATATTCATGGACATTAACATTTCAATTAATACATAAAATCTGACATTTTATAACAATCATATTGGTAACTGATGTAATGTTATGACATTTTAATTATGTAATGTATTGTGAAATTAAATATTTGCAATTAATTTATTTAATCTGACACTGTAACGTTTATTGTGATAGCTGATGGAATATTATGACATTTTTTAATAATTTAATGTATTCTGTAATTAAATATTTGCACACCACATGTAATGGTAGAATGTAAATGGGCCATATTATAATAAGATCATACTACTTTGTACACCTACATTTTGGCAAATAAAGTATTATCATTATCATTATCATTATCAAAGAGATTACATAAACTCACGCCTTCTTCCCATGGGGGTAGGCAGAAACTGCAGAATGCCACCTGCTACGATCCTTACATTACTCCTTTTTCCTAGTTTACGTTCATACATCTGGTCATACACGCACGCCGGTTGCGAGTACTACGCACCTGACCTTTCTGAAGAACATCACCAATAAGATTAGTATATGTCCTCCAAGGGCGTCCCCTCCCGTCGTTTCCACTCACATCTGCGTTGTAAATACCTTTTGTAAGTCGTCTTTCATTCATCCTCTCAACATGACCAATCATCTAAACATACTCTTTTCACAAATTAGTAAATAAATACGTAATTCCCATTGTCCTACAGATGGGACCTTCAAAGAATCCCCTCATATCCCGAAGGAAATGAGATTTTTCCCAGTTTCCAATCAGCGGAACAAACATACGGTTTTGTTATTCTATCTTTATTTTGTTCAATATTAAATCGTTTGTTTAAAATACACCGCCGGACTCCTAAATCGAGCCACCTTGCATTTTATTTTTATAAGTCCATCGACATCATCATCATCATCATCAATAATGATAAGTCAGAGAAAAAGTTTTTATGCAGTTTTGAAGCTGACATACTGGCCATCATTTTGGTATAACCATTGTTCCAAATTTAAATTCGCGAATTTGAACAAGAGAAGAAGATCGGAGTTTGGTTGCTCTTAAAGAAGCAACAAGCTTTGATTAGATCTATAAGTAAACTAGCTTTACCCGGCCCGGCTTCGCACGGGTAGCACTAAGTACTTATACCTACCCTACCAAACTACTCTACCTACTCTACCCTACCTACCCTACCTACCCTACCTACCGTACCTACCGTACCTACCGTACCTACCCTACCTACCCTACCTACCCTACCTACCCTACCTACCCTACCTACCCTACCTACCCTACCTACCCTACCTACCCTACCTACCCTACCTACCCTACCTACCCTACCTACCCTACCTACCCTACCTACCCTACCTACCCTACCTACCCTACCTACCCTACCTACCCTACCTACCCTACCTACCCTACCTACCCTACCTACCCTACCTACCCTACCTACCCTACCTACCCTACCTACCCTACCTACCCTACCTACCCTACCTACCCTACCTACCCTACCTACCCTACCTACCCTACCTACCCTACCTACCCTACCTACCCTACCTACCCTACCTACCCTACCTACCCTACCTACCCTACCTACCCTACCTACCCTACCTACCCTACCTACCCTACCTACCCTACCTACCCTACCTACCCTACCTACCCTACCTACCCTACCTACCCTACCTACCCTACCTACCCTACCTACCCTACCTACCCTACCTACCCTACCTACCCTACCTACCCTACCTACCCTACCTACCCTACCTACCCTACCTACCCTACCTACCCTACCTACCCTACCTACCCTACCTACCCTACCTACCCTACCTACCCTACCTACCCTACCTACCCTACCTACCCTACCTACCCTACCTACCCTACCTACCCTACCTACCCTACCTACCCTACCTACCCTACCTACCCTACCTACCCTACCTACCCTACCTACCCTACCTACCCTACCTACCCTACCTACCCTACCTACCCTACCTACCCTACCTACCCTACCTACCCTACCTACCCTACCTACCCTACCTACCCTACCTACCCTACCTACCCTACCTACCCTACCTACCCTACCTACCCTACCTACCCTACCTACCCTACCTACCTTACCTACCCTACCTACCCTACCTACCCTACCTACTATAAACCTCACGGAGCCCGAGACCTTTCCAACGAATGCAAAACCGTGGAAATCGGTTCGTGCGTTCTGGAGTTATAGCGTCAGGAAGGAAAACCCGACTTATTTTTATATAGTAGATAGTTATTTCGTTATGTATTGATAAAAAGTGTATCGAAATAGTATTTCCTTATTTTTTTTATCCATTCTGACGTTCAAATTATGGATACTACTACCTGAAGTAGTCACGCAAGCTGTGGCACTTCTTCAGTCTGGGCTTAATCAGCGAAACGTAAGTGCATAACTTTATATAATTCGTTATGCCGATAAAAGAATTTACTATCGATAGCTGAAGACATGGTTTCTTGGGCCGCCCAGGAAGACCACGAAACCGAGTCACTAAAGCACAACAAGATTTCCACTAGCCTACGTAATCGTCACCTGAAATCATTACAGGTCCAAAAACAACTTTGAGACTTTCATGGAATGACTGTTTGCGCTCGAACTGTCAGAAGGAGACTCGAAGAACAGCCCAATCTGACACGAGTCCACAGAATGGCGCGCCTACAGTTTGCACGCGAATATTTGCATTGGACTCAACGTCAATGGAGCCAGGTTATTTTTACGGATGAAACCAAGATTATGCTGTATGGCAGTGATGGATGTAGGAAACTAGAAAAGTCTACCGAAGAAGGGAGAACGTTTTTAGCAATGGTACAATTTAGAGAGAGGTGGTTATGGCGGTGGGTCATGGATAGTCTGGGGCGGAATTTCCACCGAAGGGACGACTTGATGCTGTGACGGGACCACGGTTGCCACCACTAAATAGCGACCGATACATTCGTACGAATGTACCGCCATAACCACCTTCTCTTAATTGTAACATGAGCGTCTAGTCATTGACCTAGAGGCTCATGTGAGATGCCATTTGCTGAGTTTGTAGGCCAGGATTTCATTTTTATGCATGATAACGCAAGGGCGCACACTGCATGAATTGTTCGAGAATACCTACATGACGTTATTATCGTAGTAATAGAATTACCAGAAGCCCTGATATGAATCCAATAGAGCACTTACGGGATGAACTGAAGACTGCCATCGTGGAAGCATGGGAAAACATTCCACAGCACGTCATAGTGTTATTAATTAATTCCATGCCGATCCTCATGACGGCCTTCGTAAATGCTCTTGGAAGTAACACAAATTACTTAAACGTTTTCTATAGAGAAAGGAATAAAGAACGTGGAATTTTGCCCCTGAGAAACGCGAAATACGACATAGTACAATAAACTACTTTTAATTAATATTCCGATTTCAAATTTGGAACAATGACAAACGGAAATAATAGTGAGTGACTGCCTTCAAAACCACTTTTTTTTCTTTGTACTACCATTATTTAAACATATAGAGACCTTTATGCAAAAAATTGCAAGGTGGCTCGATTCAGGTGTCCGGGAGTGTATGATTTAGTTGAACAAAAGGTTTATGAGAAAAGAAAAAATATTTTGTGAAGCAATCTCCTACTGCTGCTGCTGCTCACCTATTTAATCATTTGCTTTTCTTTCTTCCACGTTTTTCGGTTTTCAGATATTTAGCTATTCTGTGGCCAGCAAAGGCGTAACCACAGAATAGCGAAATATCTGAAAACCCCGAGGCTTTATTTTTAAAAAGGTATTTTTGAAGTGAAAACTTCTTTAATCTGATTTTTGGTAGGGGGTAAGTTTATAGATTCGCGTAGTGCTAGGCTATAGAATATAGATAGCGCTAATACCAGTTTTAAGTTTTCAGTTCTGCCGGCAGTCCACATGACTGCCTATTTTTTTGGAAATTATGGTTTTGTAGAAAATGCCTCTTGGTGCTATTTTATACAGGAACTACTGTTCCTGTTTTGGTTTTTGGAAAACCATAAGTAATTAGATTTTTCAACAAATCTATCGTCAACTTTATGTTGTCAAGGATATCTCGCACAACCGTAGCCCACAACCACAAAACCACAATTGTAAATAAGTACAGTTTATAATTTGGAGCAGGCTTGATATCACGGTACACGAAAGCACATAAAGGATGAAATCAGCATTTTAGGAGAACCCTATTAATAAACTCCCCCCCCCCCCGGGCCTCCCCACCAAGCCCTCACCCCTTCTGTCGCCCTCTTCTCACACGTTCACCCGTTGTTTGCCGCGCGGTACAATTAAAATGCTAATTATTTGCCGACAACTCAAATTGTGGACTGTGTGGAATTACGAAACGCGAAATATATTATTGAGCTGCTAAATTATAATGTGCTTTAACATGGTCGAATACATATCGCCATTCATGTAAATGGAGCCGACTATTTACACGGAATATTTGCTTTGAATTCGCAAACAGAGTCATAGATTGGAGTTAAACAGTTAGATTGGTTACTATTCTCTTTTAAATAGTGGACAAATGTTTAATGCATCAAAAAAGCGTTGTTGTACATTCGCCACAAAGTAAATTCACCACGAAAAAAGTATGTGTAAGCTCGCCACAGCTCTATTTTTAACCGACTTCCCAAAAAGGAGGAGGTTATCAATTCGGTTGAATTTTTTTTTTTTTTTTTTTAATGTATGTTACCTCATATCTCCGTCATTTATGAACCGATTTTGAAAATTCTTTTTTTATTTCAAGGGTACACTTCCCGTTTGGTCCGATTTTTATCAAAATTTAGTTCTGATGATGGAATCCATGAGGAATTGAGGGAACTCCTCAAATATTATAGGCACAAACATAGCGATTTAGGTATTTTCAGCAACAAGTTAAGCATTTGCATTCAGAAAGTATCATTTAATGAAGTGGAACTGATGAAGAAGACCACAGATTGCCACCGGAATTCCTCAATGAAAGGTATTAAACGGGTGGCGCCATTTATGAACCGATTTGGAAAATTATTTTCTGTTTTAAAAGGATATATGCCAATATTGGATCCATTAAAAAAAAAACAGTTCTGATGATGGAATCCATGACAAATTGAGGGAACTCCTCAAATATTATAGGCACACACATAGCGATTTAGGTATTTTCAGCAACAAATTAAGCATTTGCATTCAGAAAGCATCATTTGGTGAAATGGAACTGATGAAGAAGACAGATGGCCACCGGAACTACTCAATGATAAGTATTTCACGGGTGGCGATAAGATATCTCGATTAAGATAGTTAAGCGACAGTGAAGCACGTTTAAATAAATAATTCTGATGACCATCGAACTGATCTGAAGATGAAGCCGGAAGAACGGCACCGGAACTCCGTCATAAAACAATGTATCCTATCCGTGTTTGGGCTTGTTTGAATTGCCATGAGATGTACTCTAGCTATAAATGATTGTAATGGTAATATCCCGGCATCAAATTGCGCTACTTGAGTCGTATATTATGTGTGGCCTTGATTGTCAGAAGACAGATTTTGTAGCCTCGTTATTTCCGTCAATGATCTGTGGCCGTGGTCGCTTTAATAATTTGTTGGCGTCCAACTCTGATAAAACAATGCCTTCCAAACTTCTGACACGACTAAGCGCGACGTATATTTGCTCTTTTGCAAAGTTTTTTTTACCAAAGTCGATCACAGCTCTTTCGAGGGTGGTAGCCTGTAATTTATGGACTTACCCCTTGCTGCCTGGAACGTAGTGCTTGTTGGTGGTATGGGTATCACTTTGAAAACTTTAACCTTTAAAAGTTTGTCGTGAAAGATGTAGTACGGTTGTTATATAGACCGGTATTAGCATATCTTTTTATTGTATGAGACGATTGCAATGAAACAAACACTAAATGTTACATCGTGATTATATTCTAATAGGTTGGGGAAAAAGTCTTTTCGCATTATAGTATGTATGAACTTGTAATAAAATCTCTTTGGCTATACTATGTGTATCTGGCTGGTTTTGGTATCATTGAAAGTTTAAATTTTAAAGAACATAATTCCAAATTCAAATTAGGAAAATGTGTGATTTTTATTTGTTTTTCGTACTGTCAAGATGAGTGAATCTAATGAAGAAATTCGATACATTTTAAAATTTTACTACAAAAAAGGTAAAAATGCAACGCAAGCCGCGAAAAAAATTTGCGATGTTTATGGACCTAGTGCAGTGTCTGTGAGAGTAGCACAAATTTGGTTTAAGCGTTTTCAATCCGGAAATTTTGATGTCAAAGATGCACGTCGCTCTGGTCGCCCTATTACGGATAAAATGGATGCCATTTTTTAAAAAGTGGAGCAAGATCGGCATATTAGTAGTTACGACGTAGCTGAAGAACTGGGAATTGACCACAAAACAGTTTTGGCGCATTTGAAAAAAACTGGGTACACAAAAAAGCTCGATATTTGGGTACCTCACGAGCTCACTGAAAGAAACCTAATGAACCGTGTACTCATTTGTGATTCTTTATTACGACGTAATGAAACCGAACCATTTTTGAAGAAGCTGATAACTGGTGATGAAAAGTGGATCACGTACGACAAGAACGTGCGAAAAAGGTCGTGGTCAAAAGCCGGTCAGGCTTCACAGACTGTGGCAAAACCCGGGTTAACTCGCAACAAGGTGATGCTGTGTGTGTGGTGGGATTGGAAGGGCATTATTCATTATGAGCTGTTACCACCAGGCAGGACCATCGATTCTGAACTCTACTGCGAACAACTGATGAGATTAAAGCAAGAAGTTGAGAGAAAGCGGCCGGAATTAATCAACAGAAGGGGTGTGGTTTTTCATCATGATAACGCTAGACCTCACACATCTTTAGCCACTCAGCAAAAATTAAGAGAGTTTGGCTGGGAGGTGTTAATGCATCCGCCGTATAGTCCTGACCTTGCACCTTCAGATTTCCACCTGTTTCGGTCTCTTCAGAATTCTTTAGGCAGTGTCAGGTTAACATCACGGGAGGACTGCCAAAACCACTTGTCGCGGTATTTTGATCAGAAGTCCCAAAATTTCTATAGCATATATTTCTATAGCATGTATGTCCCTACCTACAAGATGGCAAAAAGTTATCGAACAAAATGGTACCTACATACTTTAGTTAAATGTAAACATACTATGTTAAAAAATGTTTTGAATTTTCTTAAAAAATGCGAAGAAACTTTTTCCCCAACCTAATATTTACAATTTTAATAGAGCTGTAATTAAATTTCAAAAATGTTATTTCTGTTAAATTGAACGTAGAAAAATGTATTCCGAAATGTGTACCATTTTGGGCCAACAGGTGTCATTGAGATGCAAAAAAATTTGTAATCCCCTTTCTACACTTTCAAGCCAGTTTGGAAAAATATATGATTCCATCTTTATTATTACCTAGATAAGTTTATACCGCGTTTTCTAAACCAAATGAATAAGATTTCTCATACATTCCGTATCCCCCCTTTTCACCCACAAAGGGGGTAAATTTAAATCATTCCACTTTGCCCCACCAAGTCGCCCCACTGGTGGGGCAAATGCATTCTGCCCCATGGCATGGATTCTTCCCCACTAGGGTTGGCACCTTAGAATTTGTGTAGGTAGGTATGTTCGTATTTTATATTTGATTGGAAAATAAATAAATTTATATCTAAGTAAAATGTAACTAGGACTTGTATTTACTTAGATTTTATTTTATTTGTAACAAATCGTGTAATTAACGTATGATTTACAACCCGATTCCTTCCAGAAACAAATAGTAAATAAAAATTAATAATAAAATAATAATACCAGCCTATTACTGTCCCACTGCAGGGCAAAGGCCTCTTCTCATACAGAGAAGGCACGAGCACTGATCATCACGCTTGCTCAAAACGGGTTGGTGATTTCAGACTAATATTAACTATAAGTCCATGTTTCCTCACGATGTTTTCCTTCATTGATGTCAATAATGTCCAAGATAAACTCGGAAAGTATATATGAATTGAAAAAGTCACATTAGTACTTGCTCAGATTTGAACCCACAACCTCATACATGAGAGGCGAGGCCTTAACCTCTGGGCCATCAACATTTCTTTCTTTTCCAAACATATATAAAATACGAGCATACCTACCTACACATTTCTAAGGTGCCAACCCTAGTGGGGCATATTCAACTGAAAAATTTTAGGCATTCCTCTTTGCCCCACCAGTTGGGCGCGTGGGCGGCCCGGTGGGGCAAAGTGGAATGATTCATTAATTTATGCGGGGTAGGTATAAACACAACTAAAAAGTGAAAAATAAAAACTTTTTTACAAAAAAAAAAAAACCGACTTCCAAAAAAAACATAAAAATAACTTTTTTACAAAACAAAAACCACCGAATTCCACAAAAATACAATTAAAAGAGAGAAATAACTTGAATTTCGGAAGTTGGTGGCAAAAACGAAAATACAGATCCATATAGTTATATTTTAAGATGGTTCGCAGTTCGCATAGTTGAAGCCGTGATATAGTTATATCCCTAGGGAAATAGTTATGAATTGCTTTCATATATATTACGGTAAGTATATTTTAGTTTATATGTATCTAATAAAATACTATTGTTTTTGCCACCGACTTCCGAAATTCAAGTTATTTTTCTCTTTTAATTGTATTTTTGTGGAATTCGGTGGTTTTTGTTTTGTAAAAAAGTTATTTTTATGTTTTTTTTGGAAGTCGGTTGTTTTTTTTTTTTGTAAAAAAGTTTTTATCATGATGTAAATTCGCCATATTGTTTATTTCCGCACAGACAGCAGAAAAATCAAACAATAAGTAGATTAAAACGTTATTTATTTATTTTTCATAATCACAGTAATTCAATGTTTTATTTTCTATTTATTACATCTCCAACAGTGACTATATAATTACATACAAGTTACAAGAACAAATATTAGTGGGCGTTTCCAACAGTAGGAGATCACATCGTTCACTTATAACCTATGAACAATAACTTTGACAAGGACGAAAATCATACCTTTATTTACGATCTCTTTATTTGGCTCACCAGATGATACGTTTTGAATTGGTCATGGTAGTTTAGACTGATTAAGATTATTAAAATGAATATCTTGTTCTTCATTTGCAAACTCACTTTAAGTCAGTCTGCCTAAGCTTTTCCCAACAATGTTGGGGTCGGCTTCCAGTCTAACCGGATGCAGCTGAATTCCAGTATTTTACATGGAGCAACTGCCTACCTGACCTCCACAACCCAGTTACTGGGAAACACGATACCCCTTAATAAGACTGGTTATCAGTCAGGGCTTCTGACGACCCGTAACGACTGTCAAAGATCCAAGAATGTGAGCCGGGACCAACGGCTTAACGTGCTTTCCGAGGCACGGAGGGGTCGCGGTATGTTAAGATGGTCACCCATCCACGGACTGACCGCGGCAAGCGTAGCTTAACCTGATCAATCGACCCATGCGACTGTCATTACTTAGCCACGAGCCCCACCAACCAGTGCAAACACACTTTAAGTAAACGATATACTCGTAAATATCTCTAAACACACAAATGCACCGCACAAAGTTATAAAAAATATCTGAACTGCCAACCTACCTACTTAGGTGATCAGCTGGTATCAGCTGCATCCTACTTAGGTGATGTTTAGAAGAGCAGCAATGATAGCCTAGTGGTGTGACCGTCGGACTGCTGAGTCATAGGTCTCGAGTACGAACCCAAGGTACGAACCTCTGACTTTTCGGATTCATGTGCGTATTGTATAATTATAACCTGCTTCAAAAACGGTGAAGGAAAACATCGTGATGCCTGAGAGATATTTCTCGACGGCATGTGAAGCTAAGCCCATGGGCGGCTTTAAAACTCTGACACCAGGTTAGTTACTAACCACTTCTTTTTCTTTATCCTGACTACTATCCCAATTTATTTGGGGGTCAGCCCTCCTAGTACTTCTGCACCACACCGTGAGGTTGTGGGTTGTCTCTTTTGTTGTCTTGCCCGCTATCATACCATTTTTATTGTTCGTAACCAAGTAATTGGTGGTCGTCCACGGCCTCTCTTTCCGTCTTCTGTATTCATTATTCTTTTAGTCACATGGTCATCATCTCGCCTTATCACATGTCCGTACCTTCGCAAGCGGTTTTCACTAAGTTTCTCGTGTATCTTAGCGACACACGAAAAAAACTAATTACAAAGTAATTCAGTCGAATCTTCTCAAAAGGCTTACATACAGTCCCATTCAAAAGCGTCAAAGATCTCCCTCTCATACATTAACAGGCCATCTACACATCCCAATTCAATAGTAATTAGAAAAGCTATTATCGTTCAAAGAATTTACTCCAGAAACGCTCACTCTAAACATTGGAGCTTCCAACTCTTTGTCGGATTGCGAACTCAAATGTTTGCGAATACGATAACAGAATCGCTTTATTTTCACTCTCTAGAAACCGTTCGAATTATTAATTAAGCGCTAGCTTCGTGAAATATAGCGGGATTGCGGGACTGCGGGACTGCGGGACTGCGGGACTCTTCGTGTGAGAACACAATTCGAATATAATTATCGTTATAATAAATTGTCGTGACATCACGTAATTGATTAATTTGCGTTAACATGAAGGTAAAGAGTGCCAACTTCGCGATATGCTCCGTGATTTATAATTTAATTAATTTTGTTTAATTTAGTACGAAGATGTTCGATTGTTTGGTCTTTGGTGGTAGGGCTGTGTTGTACTTATTAATAAAGTTAATTAACGCTTACTTTAGTTGACAGGACTACCTTATGTCGTAGGTGTCAATACACACATTCAGGCAAAATAATATTCATCATCAGCCTACAGTAGTCCACTGTTGTATATAGGCCTCTCCAACTGCACGCCATTCAGCTCGATTCCCGGAAAATCTCACCCAGCTGCTACCAGCCACCCTGTGAAGATCGTCGCTCCACCTAGCCTGAGGGCGTCCTAATACGTCTACCAATTCTCGGTCTCAACTAAAGAAACGTCTACCCCAACGGTCATCGGTTCTACGGCTAACAAGGCCGGCCCATTGCCACTTCAGCTTGCTTATTTTGTGAGCTGGCGGCTGGTGGACGGCACGGTTGGCGCAGTGGTTAAGCGATTGACTGCTGCACTGCGTGTCGCGGGTTCGATTCCCGCACGGAACAAATATTTGTATGACCTACAAGTAGTTGTTCCGGGTCTGGCTGTTTGTGTATGTGACTTTAAATGTTTGTAAACGCACCCACGATACAGGAGAAATTCCTAGTGTGGGGCAACGTTTTATTAAAAAAAAAAAAGCTATGTCGCGAACTTTGATTTTGTCAGATCATCTCGTTCCGGATTCGATCACTCAGACGCTGAGCGACCTTGAATTTATGGACTAGCCGTACCGTGAATATAAGTCATAAAAGGCGGGACGCACGGATTGAAGACTTTCGTCTAATAATATTAACACATAACCTAACATCACACCAGTACCCTTATTACGTAATACACGATCAAACGGAATTTGAATCGTTTCGAAACCAATTGCTAATCCATCGCTTCATAAGTTCGAAAAAAAAACTGCTCAACAACGTAAATATCGCAATGAATTCTGTTGAACTATACAAAATGAAACAAATTTATCGTAATCGTTTACGAAAATGTGTTGCGTAATTAGCAGTGATCGGAGTAGGTAGATTGAATTGGGGTCATTGATCCGAAACGTATATATTAATATGGACATTCCTCCGGAATTGGTTAATTATTAAGAAAAAAACCGGAACTTAGATAGGAATTGTATTCAAATGAGCAATATTATATTCTTCATAATTTTTTTAACGGCACACAGTCATGATTCCAAGCTTTGGTAAGTAATATTTTACTTGTTACAAGGAGTTTAAAGCACGTTTGGATGTACTATAAGAATATTTTTAGTATTGTGTTTGTTTGCCTAAGCTGTTGAACATACCATCACCAACTTTGAATTGAGTAGTAATAATATCACTATCAACATTAACAATATTTAATTGAATCCGGTAATACCGGAATTGCTTTCCGGAAAAATGGCTTATCCATGTTATTCTTTCTGTGTGCATTTATGATAGAAGTACCAAAAATCAATCTACCTACTCCGATCACTGGTAATTAGATAGCTGTATTCCCCGAAACGTTAGGCAGAGGTATACCTATTGTAACACCCGAATTTCGCCAGTAATGTTTAAGTCCCAACCGGACACAAATTCAGACTCCGGGCTGCTACTGAGAAATTCCTGATGAAAAAACCCAATAACATTTTGCTTGACGTGTGAATCTCATGATCAGCAGTAGCGCTTGCGTTCACTAGATGAATGAGGCAGTCTCAAAGTAATATACATATTTTTTTTTATTGGTTTGCCAAACGTTTTCCTAACAATAACAAAGGATGACAGTCACTTGAACTGAAAAGTCAAAGACAAAACTTGATTGTACTGACTTTAAACTAGAGCAAGCCTCAAAAATATGTCAAGTAGACAAAAATAACAAGCGAGACACGAGGTATTCGGTTAGCACTTTTATTCTTAAACTCCAGACGTTCAGGCAAAGTAAGAGATTATAGTATGAGAAAAGACAGGAGCATCATCTGTTCCATCGAGACATTGTAATCGCCAATCGGATAACTCGGTAGAACTTATTATATTTGTGACCTTATAATGAAATAGCCTATTGAAAAAACTCTATATACACGTGGTATTAAAATGACTGTAAAATACCTCATGCATTATGCTGTGTAATTAAGTGATAATTTAAAGGAAACTCAATATAATTTATTTCCTTAATAAACGCGCTTCAAGGGGACTCGAGCTACAGTATTAAAAACTGACTGTAAAGTCAAACTTCTAAGAGTTGACAGATTAGCTCCTGGATGCTAATTACCTACTGTCTGTTCAAAAGTATATAATTAGAGTGTAAACAAATCGTGCTCGAGTTAAATTCTTTTGTCTGTATTTCGAAGGTTTCAACTTTATCTCACCACTTTATCCAACAATGATTGTTTGAATAACATTATTGAAAATTATCGAGAAAAAATGAGGTTATAAAAATAACTTCAATTGTCAAATGAAAAACATCTTTAGGGTGATTTAAAATTAGAATTTTGTGTTAAAGTATTCAAATAATCAAATAAAAGCTCTCAATCTGTAAGTGGCAAATTGGCATTCACGGTTACATTTGCTGATCTGACTGCCTCATTGGTCTAGTGGACGCAAGCACTACTGCTAAGCATGAGGTCCTGGGTTCGATTCCCGGGTCGGGCAAACTGTTATTGGGATTTTCCATCTGGAATTTCTCAGGAGCAGCCTGGAGTCTGGATTTGTGCCCGGTTGATGGCAATAGGCTCGCCCCCTATTCAAAAATTCAATTCAAAATTCAAAAGTCATTTATTCAAACTAGGCTGAGAATCAGCACTTTTCGAACGTCAAAATTACATAAGACAGTCCCCCAAAACGCCCACCCTTCACCACTTCCTAGTGCTTTAGCTGGGAAGAAGAAGTGGCGCAACAAACTCCCCAGCAGCACAGCTGTCTGTTCATTAAAAAAGATTCTATATAATAGTATGCAAAATGATATTTACATTACGCAACACAAAACATAATTTAAATTATAAAATTGATAGCCATATGACAGCTAGCACACGCCAATATACCAACCAAAAACATCGAGAACTATACTCAAGCAGAAATAAAAATAACTTAACGAAAACAATATCTAAATAAAAGCCTCCAGACATAAAGGGCGTGCCCGCTTACATATAGCTGTAACTAGAAGTTATAATTGATAAACTAGGACCATTGAGGTAAAGTAAAAAATTATCGAGGTCGCTAGCTAATCACATATTGCAATACAACTCATAAAAAAAAACATTGTAATGAGTAGATTATGTCAACAATAAATTAAGTAAAATTAGTAAAATTATAAACAATTATATAAACTCATATAACCTGTCAGTAAGTAAGCTAATTCTGGAGAAAGAACATTTAAACATTGTCTTGAGTTAATCACAGCGACCAACTATTCTTATCATTTAAGTAGTCGTTGATAGAATAGTATGCCTTTGAAGAGAGGTTGGATTTTACTTTAGTTTTGAACGCATTAAAAGGCAAATCTAGCAAAGAAGAAGGTAGCTTGTTATAAAAGGTTATACCAAGCCCAACAAATGAGTTATGAACCTTATGAAGCCGGTGAAAGGGAGTACGTAGTTTGTCCTTATTTCTAGTGTTAACATTGTGAATATCACTGTTTTTAGTATATAAGTGTATATTTTGCCTAATATATAATATGTTGGCGAAAATGAATTGTGATGCCACTGTGAGGATACCGATATCTTTGAAAAAATCTCTCAGAGAAACTCTGGCACCGAGCTGGTAAATTGCTCGAACAGCTCGTTTTTGAAGGACAAATATATTTTGAATATCAGCAGCTTTGCCCCACAGCAGAATACCGTAGGACATAACGCTATGAAAATAACTAAAATAGACTAAGCGAGCTGTATCAACGTCAGTGTATTGTCTTACTTTCCTGACGGCGTAGGCGGCCGAACTGAGCCTTCCCGCTAGGCTCGATATATGTTGGCCCCACTGAAGTTTGGCATCTACTGTTATGCCCAGAAAAACTGCCGTGTTTACAGTTTCAAGTGACTCTTTATCTAAGACGATGTTGGGTCCTAGATTTCTAACATTTGGAAGGGCGAACTTTACACATTTGGTTTTCTTGCTATTGAGAACTAGGTTATTTGACGAAAACCAATCCGTAACCATTGAGAGTGCACTGTTTACATCGTCAAAGTCTTGTCTGTTCCTGTCTACTTTAAAAATAAGTGACGTATCATCTGCAAACAGTACAACTTCACAGATACCCTTTAAATAGAATGGTAAGTCATTGATATAGACTAAGAACAAGAATGGACCCAGTATTGAGCCTTGAGGCACACCTAACTGAACTGGCAGCCCGGAAGATTTCACACCATTAACATCTACACATTGGGACCTATTATGTAAATAAGAATTTATAAGGTTGAGAGCTTCATTTTGCACACCGTAATGACGCAGTTTACGCAAAAGCGTGTCATGGTGCACGCAATCAAAGGCTTTGGAGAGATCACAGAAAACCCCAATAGCATTTTGCGAGTTCTCCCATGCGTTAAATATGTGTTTCAGCAGAGCAACACCCGCATCTGTGGTCGAACGACCCTTTGTAAAGCCATATTGTTCATTATGGAGGAGGCTATTTAAATTAAAATGGATTAGCAACTGCTTGAGTATTAACTTTTCAAATATTTTGCTAAATGCTGGTAAGATAGAAATAGGCCTGAAATTGCCAACATCATTTTTATTACCAGATTTAAATAATGGTATGACTTTACTACTCTTCATGAGGTCAGGAAAAGTTCCTAAATCAACACATTTATTAAAAGTAACAGCTAGATATGGGGCTACGATGTCTATTATATTGCTTAAAAGTTTAATGGAGATGCCCCAGTAATCACCAGTGTTTTTTTGACTTGAGTGCGTTAAAAACATTAACTACATCACGCGGCGTAACATGTTCGAAGCTGAATAAGCGACTACTTTTAGACACACTACTAAACAAAAGGTTTTCAGCTTTAGACGGGGACGAATTTAAGGAGCGAGTCGTGGTTATAGGTATGTTTGCAAAAAACTCATTAAACGCCTCAGCTATGTCAGCTGCTTTAGTAACTAATTTATTGTCGACCGTAATCTCAAGTTGTTTATCTTGCTTAACCGATTTACCCATTTCATTATTAATAATGTTCCAAGTGGTTTTTACTTTATTATTGGAATTTTTAATTTTATCGCTTAAAAATTTAGATTTAGCAAAAGCACTAACCTTTTTAAATAATTTTGAATAATTTTTGACATACTCTACGAAAGGAGTATCAAACCTATATTTTTTCAAACCATATAACTCGTATAGTCTCGCTCTACTTTTATAAATACCTGGAGTGGCCCATTGGTTAAAGCCAACGGAGGTGCCATTTATTTTAATAGTTTTAGTCTTGAAAGTAGATTGGTACTCTTTTTGCACAACATCAAAAAGGGCTCCATAGATTTCATTCGGATTCTCGTGTTCTACTATAGATGGTGTAATTCTATGAGCTATATTATTTTTAAACTTATTGCAACGACTAGCTGTATAAGGCCTACATTCTATTTTATGCGGCTTTTTATGTAATGGCATGGGGAAACTAGCTAATAAACCACAGTGGTCTGAGGTTAAGTCACATGACACTAATTTATTTTTGGCATCACAATCACTAAATATATTATCAAGACAAGTTGACGAAGTTGCTGTGATCCTAGTAGGTTCAAAAAACAAGTTAATTAAATTATAAGACCTAAAGAGATTAAGAAGTCTAGTACTTAAAGGAGTAACATCTAGAATATTAATATTAAAATCTCCACATAAAATTATACTTTTATTACTTGATTTTAACCTATTGAGTGAATCCTCCATTACCGATTCAAAACTAATAAAATCACCAGAGGGGGGTCGATAAACGCAAATTATAACGTATCGCTCGAGTTCAACACAAGACAACTCAATAGTGCGCTCAATGGAAAGATTAACTAAATCTAAACGTTGTTTACATTTCAACTTGTTTGAAACAAGAACTAAAGATCCACCGCGAATGGCGCTTTTTCTTACAAATGCACTTTGTACGGTAAAATTATCATCATTGATAAATACTACTTCATGTTCTTTCAACCAGTGTTAACCAATATTACATGGGCCTTCAACATAACTGGCGAAATGTGGGTGTACTATAGGGACACCTCTGCCTTCTTCTTCAGGGAATACAGGCTTGATGTTATGTATTTATGTATGCATGTATTTTCTGATCCATTTGTAGAATAGAATAAATACCACCTAAATTTTAATCATATTCAATATTTGATTAAAATGTAGGAGTTTTCTATTCTGGGACAGAGAATACTTTATCTTGACAAACCAAATAAATTCGATAAGATAAGTATAAAAGTATATGACGTACACGACCAGAGGTAGGGTTGCCAACTTTTTGTATATTTTGCACTGACTCGAATTTTATACATATATCAAACTGAAACTAATAATTAATTTATAATTGTCAATTTAATTAATAACATTATTATAAACATTTTGTACGCCGTGAGGCAAAACATGTTGGTCCGGTAAAATTATGTTTCCATCTGTATGTGCATATTCATGTATCATGTTACACATGTTTGAACAAATAAATTTATCTTTATCTTTATCTTTATGGTCAAAGTGGGAAAATTAACAGTATCTCCGAAAAAAGCACTACAATATGAAACATAGGTAACTTTAATTGCGGAAGTTTGTGTCTTTGGTTTTGTATTTTCGTTTTTTGCCACCACCGACTTCCTTTTAATTAAAAAGGTATTGCTCTGGATATCAGTGAAAACAGTATACATATTCATGTAGGTACTTTATTTTTGTAAGCAGTATTTTAAAGTGAAAAACAGTATGATTGGCAACCCTAACCAAAGGGCTGGCTCGTTCTTTGGCCAAAGAATTAGCATTGCCATTCAACGTGGCAATGCTACCAGTCTTCTGGGCACGTTTCCGAATGACAGCGATGCGGACAAGTACTTCGATGCCTAAATGTCCTTTTGTTTTTGTATTTATTTGTATAATTAGTTAGTTACGTCATTTAATTTAGTACGTAGTGTAAATAGTTAGTTGTGTTAAATATTGTAAAAGAAAATGTATTTATAGTGTATGCAGATTAATAGATCTAGGAAATCATCAATAAAACTTTAAAGTACCCATTTAATTTTTAACCTTAATTTTAAGGTAATAGGATCATGTGAGGAAGCACAACCTTCTAAACATCTTTCCTGTAATTGAAATACTTCCGTAAACAAGGACCTAAGCGATCTCCCAGGACCAAACAACAACATGTTTGTCGTTCCTCCCTATCGAGCAGCAACACGGTCGGTCACAAGTAATCCGTCCCAATCGGAAACTCACGAACATGACACACGTTTGATGTTCGGGTCCCTTCGAGTTTTCTCCATGTCTTTAATATGAAAGACATCAAAGGCAATAATTACGTGTCGTAGAGATGGGAGATTTAAGCAGTGGACTCTTATAAATCTTATGTAGGTAATTTCAACCAAACATATTTTCAAGAGCAATTTGGAATAATTTGTCTCTTTGAACATCGAGGGTACGATAACTGTAACCTCCCGATTCTGAAAGCCAATAATTTCATTTAGTATGAGATATAATAAATAATAATAAATAGCTTATTGATCCAATAACCTCATTTTACACAAATAGTAAAACAAATAAACATTATAAAATAGTAAATATCCGTCTTTGTATATACTTGAAGTTGCAATATTTGTTAGAACAAACATACACCTTTTTACCCTAATGGACGATATTAGAACACGTCCGGGATCTGTTAGGTCACAATACAAAAATGTAATGTTTACGGGTAGGCACAAAACAGCATTATTAAGAAAAAGCTTACTATCAATGGGGCCCGTCATCTATAATAAAATAATAATAATTTATAAAGAAGTATCACTAAATATATTTAAAACGAGGCTAACATCCTTATTAATAGATAAATGTTACTATTCTATACAAGATTTTTTTAATAATAATAAATATTTATTCAGTATTAAAAATTCGTAAAATATTAACATAAAATCTTGAAATAATTTACAAAGGTATTATAATGTTAGATGCCTGTACTAGGATAAACCTGTATCACAGGCGGCATGAGCTGTCACTTTATGGTGATTGAATGAAGGACAATAAAATTCTTAACAATATTTATTATTAATGATAAGATTATAATGCTATTTTTGTGTTTGTTAATGTACCTAAGTAAAATAATCAATATATAGAATTAAGATAGTTGTTTTTGATGTTTAGTTTATGTAGGAAGGCTGTAGTCTGTAGATCCACATAACTGTATTTTTCTTTTTTGTTTATTTGGTTGTAAAATTGAGTAGCCATATTTTTTATTTTTTTTACTTTTGTTGCCTGAAGGTACAGTGTGTTGTTGTGAACAAATTCGAATACCATTACTTGCTATGTAAATAACAGTGACAGGAAGTTATTATAATATCATCCATATAGACTGAGTGGGAAAAATACGTATTATTGAAGCTACTTGAAAAAGTATCCAAGCAAAGTTATATAGAACCACCTTGAGAGCATAGGTTTAGATTAAAAAAAAATATGACGGAGATATTCCCGACCATACATTTAAAAAAAATCAACATCAAATTGAAACCTCCTCCTTTTATTGAAGTCGGTTAAAAATGAAAATTACCCATATCGGTTCAGCCGTTCTTGAATGATGCGCTTACCAACGAACAGCATTTCATTTTTATTTACACAGGTCGCAGGATCCCTTTCATGCTGTAAATTCCACAGCAAGATCGTAGCACAGATCGTAGCATGTGCGGTTTTGAAATTTCTGCCTACCTCCGTGGCAAAAAGACGTGAGATTATGTACATACATAACCTCTTGCCACTTATTGCAAAGCATTCTATTCCCCAAAGCAGTTTTCAATTCAAGATTTAACGCTACTCTAATAGTCATCGTTCTAGAAAATGAGCTAGATTATAGCCAAACAAAAATGAATAACTTTCATTTATTTTCTCTACATTCCTCATATCAAAGTTAACTTCCAAGTTATCCGACATCTAAACGCCCATCCCTACGAATATTTGGGATTACCCTCAATAGCTGGACTCACACGGAATCATTAATGACCTGTAACGCTGTGAGAATATTATATTGGAATAGTGACGCTCGGATTACAAACGTTTTATTTTGAAGGGATGGGATTAAGCAGCTTGTTTACCAAATAGGATTACAAAGCGGTGTTGTTGAGTTCAGGGAATTTGGAAAGGTAGAGTATCATGTCAGTTTTGGTGATTAAACTTTGTGTAAGCCTATGTGGCGTTATTAATGGCTTAGCCTTTAATATTCTTAATGAGATTGAAGATTGAAGAGCAAGGGTGAAATACCAACTGGATATATTTCGTTTATGTGCTGTAATTTCGAAATAACATTATGTTATTATTTTGAGTAAAAAAATTTTACGTAACTTTTATCCGGGGATCTCTCATGTGTTTCTGGTTGATTTTGTTCGACTATTGTTACTATAATTTTGCTCAAGGTTTTCACTTTCGTCTAATACGAAGTCAGAAGTATATTTTCGAAATGAAAACTATACAAACTACAAACAACTACAGTTATCAATTTGGGTTCCCACTATCTGGCAGAATCTTGATGCTCCGAAATTTATTTGGCATAACACACTTGGCATAATCTTCTTTAAACGAATAAGTATTTTAAAGGCATACCAATTATTTAATATAATTATAAATATAATTGGTTGGCCGAATGTTTATATGTCTGAATTTACAATGGCATACTTTTAAGATGGCAGAATTTTATTTGGAATAATTTTAGTAGGCATATTGCCGTTTCTATAAAATTGCATTTAATTAAATTAAAATATTGTCTTAAAAAGTCAATATGTTGTGCTACAAAGGTTAGTGACAGAAACGAATCGCTGCAAAACCGACTCCACGTAGTCTTGTCTGCGTAGGGCAGAGTGTAATTTAAGCCTGCGTAGGCGCGGAGGAGCGAGGCGGCCCGCGAGCTGAGGAGCAGGTGGTTTTAACGCTCACCGCTGTGGCTGAAGCAAGCCGAAGCTGACTCCCCGCCGTGCCGGAGCCGTGACAGATACCATTAATGCTGCATGTTGCATACTCGCTTGCATGCTTGTTTGCATGTTTGTGTGAACTTTCTGCGATATGATGGTTCTGTTTTAATTATTATGAATATTAAATTTATGCCTAAAGATAATTCTGACTTACAAAAATATGAGTTTTGAATGTATAATAAATGACTGTATGCCAAACAATTTTATGCGAAATGAAGTTTATGCTATCCGCTGTAATGCAAAATAATATTATGACATAAAAAGTTCTACTATAAAGGGTAGACCCTATCAATTTGAATTAAGTAAAAGTAATTAAAAGAACAAATTTGATAAAATCGTGTAACATTACGTATCAACAACAGCCAAAGTGCAAAATAATGCCAACAACTGGCATAAGACCAAATTAACTGCAAGCGAAGAAAACAAAGGAGAATCGGCAAATAAAAACACACTTACTACACAAACAATTGAAGCTCTAAAGCCACTTAAGAGACAAACAAATCGTAAACGCGTCGAAAATGAATTCAGTGACGGAATCTCAAATGGAATAGTGTTATTTAAACAGGCACTAAACACTCCGGCCTGATTAATTGTCTCCGCCTAAATAAATAGTGAAGGCTTGATGGTCGAGCTGGTCGTGTAGAACAAGCTATAAGATGCACTCTGCTGAAATATTATTATTATTGTAAATTCAAGATACAAACGTTTATCCCACAGTGTTACAGACAGATAAACCGGTAGTTATGCTATTCTACTTTCTCTCGTGTCAGCTTGAGTTATACCAAAATATTCAGGAGGGGTGGTCGACTGAGAAGATGCGCTGGACGAATCATTAGTACCTACCATTACTTGCTATATCAATCTGCCTAGCCTTTTCCCAACTATATTGGGGTCTGAAGGACGGAGGCTGAATACCAGTATTTTACATGGAGCGACTGCCTATCAAATTCAAATTCAAATTCAAAATTCAAAATATTTTTATTTCATATAAACCTACATGGGCACTTATGAAACGTCAGAAGCTAGGTGCACGGTTCCAATTGGTTGTTTCCTATGGAGAAGAGCCGGCAAGAAACTCCACGGTTACTCTTTAAAAAATAATGGGCTTTTACAATATTTACAAATAACAGTGTTATTAGGTATGGGAGGACAGTGTAGGTCTTTCAACAAGTGCCAGGTACTTAACAGAATAATGATGGTGAACAAATCTACAGTCCACTAGGCCTACAGCGTTCTCACATTCACAAAATTGAGAAGAATCTATATAAAGATAAATAAATTAATAAAAATAAAAACGTATTTTAAACGAAATGACGTGATTGCTATTACGGCTGTATCAAATCTCAATAATTATCATGTCCACAAAAGCCACTAATAAAGAGTTGAAATAAAATTTTAGGTGTATAATGTCAAATAATAGGGTGATTATGTCAAAGAAGAATGTAAAAATAAAAATAAAAAATGTATACATGGTAATTTGGGAGCAGTTAATAGATTCTTACATAATTTGCCGTTAATCAGGTACCAGGGAAGCCACATGTGCAGAAGGAATTATTGCCAAGCTTCCTTGTCTTCAACATAGTCTTTAATTTTATAATATGCTTTCTTAATAAGGACGCGTTTGATGTGGGTTTTGAACTTCCCATCGCTAAGTTCTGTAACCGACTTAGGCAACTTGTTATAAAAGCGGATACTGTTTATAAGAAATGACTTGCTTGTTTTAGTTAATCTAAATTTGGGTATCACAATTTCATGTCTATTACGTGTATTTATATTATGAAAATCGCTTCTTATTTTGAAAAGTCCTAAGTTTTTGCGAACATACAAAATACTTTCTAAGATATAAAGAGAAGGCAGAGTCAGTATATCAACTTCTTTGAATTTGTTTCTAAGGGACTCGCGAGGACCCATTTTATATATAGCGCGGATAGCCCTCTTTTGTAAAATGAAAACTGAATCTACATCAGCTGCCGATCCCCACAGCAAAACTCCATAAGACATAATACTGTGGAAATAAGCAAAGTAAACTAACCTAGCTGTGGCTATATCAGTCAACTGCCTTATTTTTCTTACTGCATATGCAGCTGAACTTAATCTACCTGAAAGAGTTCTAATGTGGGCGCCCCATTGCAATTTTGAATCTAAAGTAATACCTAAAAATATAGTTTCTGTTATTGCATCTAATTTTTTGCCATCAAGTTTTAGATTTAGACCGACTTGAGGTACATTTGGTAATGAGAACCTAATACATTTAGTTTTGTTCGCATTTAGTAAAAGATTATTAGCTGCGAACCATTTCGAAAGAACAGCTAGACTATCGTTGACATGTAAGACATCTGTATCTTTTCTATCTATTTTAAAAATTCTGTATCTGACCTCCACAACCCAGTAACTGGGTAATACGATACCCCTTGGTAAGACTGGTTGTCAGACTTTCGGGTTTCTAACGACCCGAAACGACTGTCAAAGATCCACGAATGACAGCCAGGACCAACGGTTTAATGTGCTTTCCGAGGCACGGAAAAGTCTCGGTATGTAAAGATGGCCACCCATCCACAGACCAACCCTGGCAAGCGTAGCTTAACCTGTTGGATCGAACCGTGCTGCAGTTATTAGTTAGCCACGAGCTCGTTACTTGTAATATATCGTTACGAAATAAAATAATACCTAGCTACAGACAATGTTTATTAAAAATACATCACCACCATTTCTTCTCCAGTATCGGTATGAACGTTCTATAAATAATATATGAAAGAATAACTCACGCTGTGTGAGGTTGACTGCCCCGGATGCGCCGAGCGAACCTTAAAGAATCGTCCTTCTCAGAGTTATTTTATTGCACCTCATCGCTTCTCATCTTGCGATACACAACACACCTAATCGACTGTCCCCAGAGTTCTATACAAATTAACATATTTTGTTGGAAGTTCGGGCCCAAATTAAGTTGAAATAAGATTAGGTCAACGTAAATAAGTGGACGAGCCGCGACATCTGTCCCAATTGACCCAGACGAGGGGGATGCTCAGCTTCCCCTCATTAATGCGTTAACGGACTTTTTATTCGATGATTTTTGGTTGATGTTTTGTGTTGCCGACAGCATGGAGTTGGAGCAGATTACGAAGATTTTTTCCTTAGAAAGTGATGAGAAGTAGAATAATATCGCAACAAATATAGAATATCTTTATTCAGCATTTGGTAGGTTTAAAAATAGCAACCGAACTATCAGTTGATGACTACAAAACAAAGATCTTTCCTTAAATCCTTTATTTACATTAAATCATTTACAGGCACTTTTGAATTGCAAAAGGTCGGTCAGTCAGAAAGATGTAGCTGATCGAAGATTTTCAGTAGGTACGGTATTCATAAAAAAACTACAATCACAAACCTATGTTGCAAAGTGTGCGGCTTTTTAAAATTATTCTCTTTGACCATTCATTTATCTATGTCTGAACATTTACAAGTTAAAAGGTCTATGCCTAATTTTGGTGCCTTTTTTTTTTGATAGCACACTATTTCCACCTTGTTGGATGTGAAGAGCACTCTTCCATACAAACAATAGATGCTCTAAAATATAATATCCATCTCGAGATATGCGCTCTAATCAATGAATCAAAAAAAAATTGCATGTGGATGCTTTCTGAACTCTTATATAGACATTCGGATTTTTTTTATAAAAAAGACAAGACAGAGCGGAGCCATCACATTATCAGTTTTGCTAATAAAATACTCGTAACATTGCTAATAGTGAAGTGTAACTTGATGTCACATCACATTATGCCACTTACGCCAACATGATGCAACATGGAGTCCGAATAGTGTTTACACTATGCGGTGAAAAAAACTCATATTTTAATTTATATTCATAAAATAATCGTAACATTGCGTAAGTGGCATAGCACCACACCACTTACGCCCACGTGACGTAACTTGGGTGCACATAGTGTTGAAACTATTTATAATAGACAAGATAAGGGCATGAAGTATTTTTTTTTCAGTTTTGTTAATAAAATACTCATGACATTGTTACGGTGAAGTGTAACAATGTCATGTGTTGATGTCACACTATGTCACTTACGCCAATATGATGCAACTTGAGTACAATAGAGTTTTTACTATGAAATAAATAGTATCGGACCATTAAAAGTAACTCGTATTTTCAGTTTTCCTAATTGAATACGCGTTATAGATTAGGGCGCATAACTCGAAATGGATGTACTTTAGAGCTGAACTGAAATAGTAACTATGTATTGTTTGTATGGAAATAATCTACACATCTAACAAGGTGGCGTTAGTGTGCGATAAAAAAAGGCACCAGTTGCCCATACATTTCAGGCAAAGCCCTTAATTTAGCTGCTAAGATGATGTAACAAGCATTTTAAGATAAAAACTAATTCATAGGTATTTACAAAAACAATGGATCAAAAATGTCCTCGTAAAAGCACAATGATTTCAAACCCCCATTTTGTCTTTCCCATAAATATGTCCTTTGCAAAGAACGGTATAACCTCCATGGAAGGACAAAGGTCAAAGGTTGAGCCCGAAAATGATTAATCACAGGCCGTACGGAGGACATTAAAATACGGGTACAGTGCGCCACCGATACATCATGTGTCCATTGTCACAGATAACATATGGCTGGGTGATACAGATGCAGAATTTGCTGGACGTTATTTTAAACGTAGGTATGTGGCTTAGCTTGAATTAATGTTTACTTGATGTACTTATTTAAAATGCAAAATTAAAGAAGTCAAAGCCGGGTATTTTGACTTTTTTTGGATTCTGGACCTCAAAAGGTAAAAACGGAACCCTTATAGGATCACTTCGTTGTCCGTCTGTCTATCTTTCTGTCAGTCTGGCAAGACCGTTTTTCTCAGGAACGCGCGGAGGTATCAAGTTGAAGGAGGTATGTAACCATATTTTTCTTTAAAAGAGTGTCCGTGGAGTTTCTTGCCCGTTCTTCTCCATAGGTACCTACTACGCTTTGACTAGCTTCATATTTCTTACTGACCGACCCCTTGACAATTCAAAAGTGCCTGTAATTGGTTTATTTGAAATAAATGCTTGAGTTTGAGTTTGAGTTGGAAATTTATATCAAATTCGTAGGTCTATCAGTCCCTCTAAAAAAATCAAGTTTCTAAGTCAACGCAACAAAAAAGGCATTATATGCGACATATTTTGACACTCGCAAATAAATCAAAACTACAGGGTACTTCCCGTTGACCTAGAATCATGAAATTTGGCAGGAAGCAAGGTCTCACAGCACAAGTATTTTTGAATACACTACTTGAGCAGTACGTGCAAAGTGCAGGTTTTCCAATTCGCCAAAAACGTAAACAATAATGGGTACTGAAAATTGTCTATGGTCTGTATCGATAATTATTATGTCACATCACATTTATGTCAATGTCGTTTGACGTTTTGTACAAATTCAAATATCGTCCCAGTTTTTCACAATTTTCGATGAATATATAGTATATTTAATAGTTTTTTGGTGATCAGAGGATGCAAGAGTGATTGTGACATCACTCGCTTAAAATATGCTATTAGTCGTGATTTTAATAAACGATGCGCAGATATCGCTTTCTTTTCCCAAACAAATTCAATGTTATTGCTTTTGGTTCCTACCACCTCACGTATAGGTTCAAAACCTAGTACCTAACTAGGCAGTATCTCATATTTTCATCTAAGATATCACTGGCTTTATAACGCCAAACCTCAGTGATCAAACGTGGTCAATGTTCGTTCCACCTTTGTATGAGAACGAACACCTTTGCACTTCAATCAGCAATCTAATTACCTACCAAATTTCTACGAATCTTTCGCACGAAAGAAAATAACATCCATATTAATTGCGAAAGTAACTGTCCATCTGTTTTACGCCCAACTCAACAAACATTTAAAAAAAATACGTTTGACATAGACTCGAAAAGAAGAAAAAGTGAAGAAGAGGAGAATTTGACAGTTAGGTAGCCATGGACCTGGAAAAGGACAAAGGCTACTTTTCATCTTGGATATATGTATTAAAAAAATATGAAAAACACAATGCATGCAGAAGATGTCGGGAGCAACAACTAATCAACAGTAATGCTCGCTCCAGCTAATTCTTTAGCTAAGCCATAACACAAAAGGTCAATTTCGTGACGTAATCATCGTCTTAATCGTCGAGGACAATAACCTCTAAAGGGCAATGATTAATTATACCCCTAAGCCTCTATTGAAGCACTGAACTAAGATGAAACAGTCTCCTTTGTTCTCACAGCTGGTGGAATCTTGAATAACTTAATAAAGTACTCTTCAGGCTATGAATGAAAGAATAATGTTACCTATCCGTCACTTCTTCCTTAATGGTATATGGGATTATAGCTTTTTTTTTCTATTAGGCTCCTGGGGTGCCATTCTGTGAAGTGAGCTGTCTTTCCACTTGATACTAAGGATTGACACCTATGAAAGCTCACTACAAGCTGACTTCACCTTAGTTTTCACGGAGACATGTTTACAAAGAATAAATGGGCTGGTCGTGAACTAAAAGCGGGAAATAATAGATACAGATTTACATTTATGTAAGACGCCATATTTGTTTAAGTGTGGCGGCACCTACATTGCCACATGCAAGCTACGCATCACACTGACGTCACGCGAAATCCTGCATCGCACAAGCAGGATTTATCGCACGATCAACATATATTTATATATAATTTTTCGACATCAATTGTCGGGCAGTTGCCCACCAGCCTCGGCATCCTCCCTAGAGGATGAGTGAACTTTACACCCAGTTCCTCATACCTCTTAAAAAGTAAAGACAATAAACTTTTCTTTACTTTAAATTATATCTGACTAGCTTTCCCCGCGTGGATGGCGGAAAATATCCCACGGGAATCATAATTACTTTGCTACGCGTAATTTTTAATCTGTGATATCTTTTAAACTATTGATTTAAGTGATATGATGTTACGACAATGATATTTTTATCAAATTCTGAAAGATAAAAATGGTTATTGCGGGTCACCCTTAGAAGATAGACATATGCCATCCCGGACATTTTTGTTGAGCCTTTTAAGATATACAATCCCGTAGAACAGAAATTTTATTTATCTCTCACGGTTTACGCGGCGCACGCCAGCAAAGCTCCCAGTCGGCATGATTTTTTCTGACATCTTCAACAATAATCGTCATAATTCAGCCAATTTACTTCTTCATATTCAATTTACTTCACTTGGTCCATTCGTGAAAACAGTTTAAAAATCCATTTGGTAGATTTTGAGCTTATCACGTACAGACAGACAGACGCGGCGGGGGATTTTGTTTTGTAAGGATTCAAAATCGCGAGAACCGACCTATTTTCTCGGAATAACGATAAGGAAATTAATTCTATTTCCTTCAAATAAAGCCTCAAAAGCAGCACTTTTACAATTCGGTACCACTGTTGGGGTAGGCTATTATTTTCAGTACCAACTACTACATCAGACGTTGCATTAACACATTATTTCGAGCTAACACATTATACAGATCAAACTTGAAATTCTGTAACCGAAACCTCATTTACACACAGAAGATTCTCGGACAGTTTTAGGTAATATCGAATGACGATGTGAGAATCCGAAATTACGTTCAAAATCAAACGGTGAATAGGAGAATGGTGATAGAATAACATGGAAGCCAGAATAAATGTGACGATATAAAATTGTTTGGAACAAAATGTCGGTATGAGAAAAAGATATATATAAGTATATTGGCTTAAAAAGGTGTTACCCCTTGTGCCTGTAAATAATACGACAATCAGCTGAGCCTTTAAAATTGAACGTGTAAATAAACAAATTACCATGTATCACTAAGGATCTAATAATTGACAGGAGAAAAGAATTCCCACATTTAAGCAAACGATTTTACTCGGATAAGTTACATGAGTTTAATTAAATAACTTCAAATATCAAATAATTCCAGCGTAAAATTCGCTCCATATAAATGACCTAATGTACGAATACATCACCGACTGACCACGAAATCAACAACTTCTCAAATAATAATTAATATACAAACCTCACACAGAAACAGTAGGTATATCTACAAAATAAACTTTTTACACGGAAAACCGTAAATGGATAATGTATATTGCAAAGTTTCGAATACAACTTGCACATAAGTTGGATTTGTTCCAAAATGCACAAAAGTGTATACCCGGTGGGCCCATTAAAAGTTGTAATTTTCGTCCTCAAAACTCTGCCCCCGCGGATTGTTTGAATCCTATTGTTATTTCAGTAGTGGACACATAAATTGAGCATGTTATTGTGAAAACGCTTTATTCTGTTGAATTAATAAATTGATATGACAATGGAATGGAGCTGTACGCGAAATTGTTAAGGATAATTGAAAAATTGCATATTGGAAATTGGTGACATTCGTGTTGTTGGATAGTGACATGACGGAATCATGTTACTGTGAGCAAATATCATGTTTCTGAATATCATGTTATGTTAATATTAATACGTTCATATATTGGAAGCTAAGTTGATTATAGTATTCACCACAACATGACCCGAGAGATGAGACATTATTTATCTTTATTAAAGTTTAATACTTTTAAAAAAAAACAAAAATTTGCCTATGACCACAATGCTTTTAGTAAAAAAAAATACTTTTCAATGTAAATGCGTTGAAATTTTAACAGAGTTACTTATTATAATAATATTTCACACTTTATATGAAAGTAGGGCTACAACTGAATAATAGCATTATTCACTGTTCACGCTTTTGTCATAAATTATATAAATAAAATTGAAAAGTTTCAACACAATCGGCTACTAACTTTTATAATACTTTTTGGAGTTTTGCGTCTCTAAAGTTATTTAAAAAGGCACCATCTGTCCATAGGTTTGATCAAAACTTTAGCTCAGACGATAATATACAGACGATATATTTTCTTCGCTTTTTAGAAAACGTCAATACGTTCAATGTGCGTTTTTATGATTTCTAACGTCCACGTCACGATAACATAGGAAAGTAAAATGTATGGAAATATATGAAGACTTTTTAAATTTCCGTCCACTATAATGTTACAACGTGCACCTATTTCCACATATTTTATGAACGTGGATGGGGACGTCCACGATAATATAGGCACGTTAGAAGTTATAAAGTGCACAATGTCTAATAATGTTAAAAAAAAACAGTCTGGAAATCTGCAACATACAATAAGCAAGTGTAACGATCATGACACGACGTCTGTATGTATGAGTGAAAGCCTATCTCTTGCAATTGATCAAATTATAAATATGAAATATAAGGTCCCATTAAAATAGGGAACAAAATTTTTAAAATCATTCAGGCCACCAAAATAAGGACAAAGGTAAAAAAATAATAAGAGAAATGCATTAGATACTTACAAGAAAAATAAATCATTAACGAAAATACACAAAAAATGTTGGTAACCCAATACCATTTATTATTTTAGGTCAAAATAAAATCACTTTAATCAGTGTTTTTTTTGCTTGGATATCTTTGGTTAGACGTACTGAACGCTGTGTAAAAATTTGTTCATCTATTTTAATGGGACCTTGTATAATTAACTATAAATATGAAATATAATTAATTATAATATTAATATTTCTTAATTATAATGGTTAAATTAGGCTGATGCTAATATAACTTCAAAGCCTTACAATTTAGTATTCGTACTACCAACACTACAATAAGTTAGCAATACACCACATATCACTTACGTTAACAGCATACAACAAAGACTTTAATACAGTTATAATTAATTACATTATAATGAACATGTCAACTCATTACATACAGCTTAATAGCACAACAACGGGAGAGATGTAGGGCTTTATCTAAATAATGCGAGGGAAGCCCTCCCTTTGTTGGAGGGGAAGGGATTAGGGCGGCACACGCGCGCGGATATATACGATATTGATGCTAGTGACCTAATTTGAATTTGATAAGGTAATCCGTATTCTTGTAAGTCAAAAAATTCCATACATCTTGTAAGAAAATGCTACATTCAATGCGTTTGCAAATGTTGAGGTGGCTAACAATTTGGTAAATGATTGCATGGTGGCTTTGCTAGTACGCACTTCATGTATGCGGCCAAGTGTGAGTCGGGCTCGCACATGAAGGGTCCCGTACCCACTGTACAATATTTAACAATACAGTTTTTTTTTTAAATTTAGTAAAAACCAAGAGAGGTGCTTGCGGCGATCGAGCAAAAAACGCCGAAAAAAACACGTTTGTAACGGTAAAATAAAGTAAAAATATAAATTATTGTTATAGCGGCCATAGTAGTACACACTCTGTGAAAATTTCAAGTGTATACCTATTACGGTTCAAAAGATACAGCCCAGTGACAGACGGACGGACAGCGGAGCCTTAGTAATAGTGTCCCGTTAGCACCCCTTTTTTTTTTTTTTTTGGGTGGGAAATTATCGGCGGAGCAGGCGGGCGTGTCAGACTCTTACTGACTAAAACCCACCCGTGTTCCTTCCATTGCCTGTACGTTGCCAGGGGCCACGGTATCCCTTTCGGACTTTCCCGCAACCCCGGCAGCCGTTAGCACCCCTTGGGTACAGAATTCCAGAAATACCTACAAGTGTCAACATTTAAATATACCTACTTGGCAGTTGACGTTGGCAGGGGGCGCTGTTAGTAAATTTTTGTGCAATTGTTTAGAGAAATGTATTTAAAAAAAACCAACCAAGTGCGTGTCGGACCACGCAATAAGAAGGGTTCCGTAGTTGGGATGAATTTATCCCAAAAACAAAGTTAACTTTGTAGTTAAAAACATGTTCTCCCATACCTCGTTATATACGTCACGGTCAGTTCTCCAAATGCAAATGTAAGTTTGTCAAAGAAATAAAAAAAAGATAGAACTACAAATTAACGATTTTCGGACTTTTTTCTTTAATTGTGCTGTGAGAATTTGCTTCCTGCCAAATTTCATGATTCTAGGTCAACGGGAAGTACCCTGTAGGTTTTGATTTATTTGCGAGTATCAAAAGTGTAATAAGTCACATTAGTGGCCGTATTTTTTTATTGCGATGACTTAGAAGCTTAATTTTTTTTAGAGCTCCAAGGGAACATAGATCTACATATTTGATATTAATTTCAACTTGATACCTCCACGAGAGTGTTGAGAAAATGAGTCTCGTCAGACTGATAGACGGACAACGAAGTGATTCTATAAGGGTTCCGTTTTTTCCTTATGAGGTACGGAACCCTAAAAACAAGATGGCGGCGTTAGTTCCAATTTTAGTTCTATATCTACCTAATCATCATAATCTTCCTACCCATGTCCGTTGCTACGTGGGGTTGGCGCACCACGTTTTCTTCTCCCACTCTCCCCTGTCAACCGTCACACTATCACTCACTCCCTTCTCTTTCATAATCATTCCTCACACAATCCATCTTTTCTTTGGCTTTCCTCTCCCGCTATACCTACCTACACCTATAATATTGCCACCATAAACGTAAAAGTCACATTACGCGTAAGTAAAGTAATTATTCTGTTAAGTGTCTCCAACTAAAGTCTAAATCTAAGTGATCGTGAAGTTTTAACGGAGCGTCGCTTCCTGGAACTTGGCGATAACTTTATGATCGTCTTAAAGTTATAAAAGTAACATATTAACGCACGCGTAAGTCGGTGGTTATACCGTAAATTATATGACTTTTTTTAAATTGGTCTTTTTCGTTTTCATGTGGCTAGTGACCATTAGTGACTAACCTGGTGTCAGAGTTTTATGGGCCTCTGACTTGACTTCACTTACCGTCGAGACATATCTCTCAGGCATGCCGGTTTCCTCACGATGTTTTCCTTCACCGTTTTTCAAGCAAGTGATAATTATACAATACGCACATCAATCAGAAAAGTCAGAGGTGCGTACCTTGTGTTTGAACTCGAGACCTATATGTTGGCGCTCGGACGCGCGACGGTCACATCACTAGGCTAACATTGCTGCAAATAAAAAAATAAAAATAGATTAACAACTTCTTTGGTCTAGTGTTTGATAACGCAATTTTATTGCTGTTCTCTAAAAGAAGCGTCTCCTTACCAGGTGGCTCTGTGCACGTTGCCTCCGAGGAAATTAACCTGAAATCCTCAGCATCGACCCCTCCTGAGGGTCCAGTGTCCTCGAGGGAAGCCCGAACCCGCCAAACTGATCTTGATTGGCGGTCTCTATGATATCCCTTTAGTTTGTTTCGCCATTTATTTTCAGGGGTAGTCAGATAAAAATGTTGACTCTATATACCTTATTTAAAAAAAAGACGTGTAAAAGTGATACCGATATCCTATTAACAGAATAAACCATTTAATTTCATGGACTCCTGAAAGGGTGATGAATTCTCTCAGTTCCACAAGACGTGTATGAATGGGTCATAGGTTCCATGTGGCTCTGGACATAGAAACAATTTACAAGTTGATAATCTTTTTTATCATAACATGAATACTTGATCCTTCCCGCTAACGATTAAACTGCGTAGTCTGTTAACAATATTTTTTTTATGTAGAAATTGTATTGAATAAAATTACGACATCAATAATAGCAACCAACTATCATAATTGCGCGCCTCTTATAATCTATTACTGCCCCTTACTGGCAGGAAAGAAATCTGTCTATTTCCGGATCTCCTCCCACGTTAATGACGTCAGCCGCCGTTAATGACCTCACAACTAAGTCTTCATAATGCTACGTCATAGTACCCACTAAAATGTTTAGAAAAATATAACAGTCATTAATAGGAAAAACATTCGAGATGAGATTTTTATCCGATGCCTACACTTTGGTGTTACAGGCAATCAGAAACAACTAATACCCATGTAAATATCACAGACAATACAAAATATTTGAATATGACAAATTGTCACATTTTCACGACAAGTGTTCAGTTGTTTAATTTAAACAGAAAATCTATGAAAAAAAACTTGCAAAACTGTCGCCTGTCACATATCGGTTTTATTATGCCCAGTATTTTTTTATAATTCAAAAGGTAGGTAGGTTTTCTCGTCTTTTTTGGCTCGTCGGAAAAGTACTACCACTGTAACTATTTATGCCGCCAAGCAGTGTGGCTGTGCGATCGTGTGTACTGCCATTTCAATTACAGGTGCTAGAGACATTGCAGTTGTCTCTGGGTAACGCATCGATGCCTCTATATTACAGACTTCCATAAGCATTGCTGTAGACTTTTTGGCGCCACCTGCTAGTTTATCACTTATCATCATTCTCTTGTCCTTAACTTCGTTCGTCGACCCAACTTGTCTTCTCCTTCTAAACCTCTCTATTCACCCTCTCATCGTCGAAGTCGTCATCGCAGTATTCAACCCCTTTCTAGCCATATCATCTTTCACACAGTCTATCTAAATTTGGTCTTCCCCTACTCTTATTGTCATAATCCCTTGCCCTACTCTTGTGCGTATTGTATAATTATCACTTGCTTCAAAAACGGTGAAGAAAATCATCGTGAGGAAACCGGCATGCCTAAGAGATGTCCAGAAGCCCATGGGCGGCTTTAAAACTCTGACCACTATTATATAACTGTCGAGTCATAGTTGTAGGTATACTCTCGTCACTAACCACACAAAAAGAAGAAGAAGATTTCCATCAATCAATTCATTCATACTCAAAACTTTCCACGCGACATTTTCCACATTCCTCCACATTACAGCCCTAGTGAGGCATGATTATTGTGAATTTTCTGTATCCCGAATACTTCTTGCGCAGTACCTGCTTATTCACGTTTGATCTCCGTTCGATCGTGAAGCACGGAGCCGACTCAAAGGATTTGTGCTGTGAAACCCGTGTCAATGATCAGGTGTTGCTGTATTATGTATAGGGAGCTACCTGGTAAGTATCGCTGAGATGAGATTGCACGGCGAAAAGCGAAACAATGACTGTCGACTTATAGTTGTAGGTATACCTACTTTTACCTATAGATTTTTCGGTATCTAATAGCCGTTTTATGTTAAATTAATAAATAATAGATACCGGGTACAGATTGTGAAATATTGAAATGGGCCGTCCTAGTTAATGCAATGCAACATGTAATGTAGCAACTAAGCGTATTAAACGTGTTACATTTTACGTTTCAAAAATCTGCACCAAATGGAGGTTTTTTTTTAATTTATTTTTTTATTTATTCTCACACATAGGTACATTGTTCTTTTACAAATTTACTCGCCAAACTTTCAAGTAAGTGGAAAGGGATGTCCATGTTTAGTTTTTTTGGAATATTTGAAATACACCACTATATATAACATTTTAGGTACGTATTTTATACAACGTGAGATTATAAAAGTTTCCGATTTTCATTTGTTTGGAACCTTTAAAACACAACTTTCATTGATAATCACAATGAGATCAGCAAGTTTATTCAAAAGCACAAGACATATTTATTAATAAATCATTTCACAATTTTAAAATTTAAAAAACCTACTTTTCGGTATTTAAAAGCGATACTACTTCTTTTTTAGGGATCTGTCATCTGTCTGTCCGTCTGTCACCAGGCTGTATCTCATGAACCGTAATAGTTAGACAGTTGAAATTTTCACAGATGATATATTTCTGTTGCCACTATAACAACAAATACTAAAAAAGAAAAAAAATATACTTAAGTGGGGCTCCCATACAACAGACATCATTTTTTTGCCGTTTTTATAGATAATAGTACGGAACCCTTCGTGCGCGAGTCCGACTTGCACTTGGCCGGTTTATTTTATTTTATTTTTCAGTTGGCCGTAGACATGGACTTGTTTAGAGATTCTAAACTTCATTATATAGCTTCTTATAAGCTGCTTATTGATAGATACGTATACATTTAATTATTATTCTATGGCTACAAAGCTATAAGCTGACTCACGCTACCCAATAACAACGGTTCAGTGCGTCAGAAGCTTAAAAGCCGTAAAGTTTCCTCGGATGCGTGTTATAGTATCTACATACTACAGACACTACATCATACACTTACACTATGCATTCATTAATATTATGTATTATACTCGTTTATTGATTTTGCATTATTATTTTGCGAATCGTTCTAAAACGATTAGTTTTCTTTAATTTTCATATTTTTCAATGTTATGGCACTTACGTCAGGCTGTCAAGCTGTCATTATTTTTTTCTTCTAATTTTCTCTCTAGTTTTCTTACTGGCTTAGTCCATGAAGGTTACTTTTGATTTATATAATTTAAATTATCTTTATCAATATGTTTAGCTCAAATATGGTATTTTATAGGCAATTATAATTGTTTACTGTAAAATATTTGTATCCTAACTTACATTTTATAATAATAATTGAAACGCTCTCAGAATTCATCAAAGAGGTTTTTTTTGGTACGAATATGTCTGGCCTTTTCGATCTCTGAATTTGAAATTAAATTCTGTAAAGAACAAGAAAAAGATAATTTGGAAAATAAACGTCGGAGGGACTACGCACCCATGCGGCAGAGCTGATCTGGAAGCGCTCAAGGAAACATCTCTTCAAGAAAAGTCTTGCAAATTGGTCTACATACATTTCACCCTGAAATCATACTCTGTCTTCACGGCACTACGTTTCTTGCCAGGAGGACCTTCCACTTCTAAGTCCTGTCTGGACTGTCTGAGAGACTGGGAAGCGGATCTTCAGGCCAACGAGCTAACGAGAAAAGAAAAATAAGTTTATTTGTCACAGAAACACGTGCATACAACCAAAACAACAATGTAAACATAACAAAAATATTCGGCAGCTGCACGTCATGACTGTGACAAGAAGCCAGCAAGACGTGATCTCTGGCGAGAGCTGCTTACCCCCTGTCTTTATCGAACCATCTGAGAGCCTTCCACCTGAGCACGCCTTACCATGGCCGACTTGGAAATCCCAAAATAGACACTGAACCCAAGTCGGCCGTACCAAACAGAATTTCTACAGGATTTATAGACGATTCGTACCTCATGTGTAGGTATATGCGTTTCTCCACAAACAATGGCCCACCGTCATCTGTGCACTTGAGGATCTTATGACTGCGTCAGTGAACGCAATTTGCGTGGCTGAATTTTGGAATTTTCACAGTAACTTATTTGCCATAGATAAACTAAGAAGAAGCAAATTTGTAGAACATTCTCGAATATTGTCTGTGTCGGCGAGTGGTGACGGACGGGCTCAGAATATCAATGCTGGAAAGCATCTGTGCTTTGTTTTGTAGAGAAAAAGTAAACATGGTGAAATTTAGATTTTATATGGATGTGAGTGAGAGAGACAAAGAGGAATTTTAATAGCAATAATAATAATATTATGAAGGTCCTTTATTCATTTTTTTTAAAGATATTTGGGCTAACATTTGCTTAAAAAAAGTTATTAAAACAAACCAAAAACATTGCCATAAACTCAAAATGAATCCACGTAAAATAACAAAGGTCAAAAGTTATATAACAGTCAACAGACTTCAGTAACTAGAGTTTGTTGAAAACATCGCAAGACTCAAGCTCTCAAGATTCAAAAGACGAAGAAACAAAGTAATAAAAGATCCAACTTGTACTAATAAAAACTTGAGACTCTAGCCGAACATAATTTCGATCACGTTCGTCCATAAAAGTCCTACCCTTTACCTACCTATACTGCAAAGACTAAGGATTGAAGATAAAATTTTATCGAGCCAACAGTTTAACAGTGCTCGTAAAATACAGCACTTATTTTTAGAAGCTAGTTTTATTAGTTTTTTACCAAAGAGAATATTTTACAGATCATCAAAACGTTGCATCCTGTTACCTTCTATAATGATTTAACAGTTATTTCTTTACCAACTGGAAGAGTAATGTCAATTCCGTATTATTCGTCATCAAATACTTCTATTACAGAAATAAAGAACGCTGTTAAAAAAGTTTTTTACGAGGGAAATAAAATAAAATGTCTTTCTGCGTTTGGTACTTTTGGGATTGATACGACGCCGATACAAAGCTTCACAATTTCAGTCAACTCAAATTCTATTAACCTGTAACATTGTTCTATGAAATGAAATGAAATGAAATTGTTTATTCTGTAAATAGGATATTGGAATCACTTTTACACGTCATCTTAAAAAAATTATTAAAAATTAGCTAGATGAGTTCGACGTTTCCTATCTGACTACTCTGAGAAGAAAGGCCGAAACAAACTCAGAGGTCACAGTCTCTTTTAAAGTCCAGACATAATCTTGGTCAGGCCATATGAGGACCATGTAGATTAGTGTCTGAAATGGTCTTTTGAGAAAATAACCACACAGATTTGAGTGGACCTGTCCTGTCAGTGCAAGCATTTGTCAGTAATCGTGGAGCTCAACCCAGAACTTAAGGAGCTCAACTCGATGAACAATACCAAAGAAAGGATATTTGGGTAGGCCTCATAAACTACTCAAACTGCCAGACCATCATTAAAAGTAAATAAGAAAGAAAAAATAATAATAATTAAAAAATCCACATAGTCCTCACATTCAAAAAAATTTAAAAAAAAAAAACAAATACACATTATTTTTTGTTATTGTTTTAAGATAAGATAAGATAAGATAAGATAAGATAAGATAAGATTTATTTATTTGCATAGAATGTAGGTAACGAATACATTTAGGTGTTACAATATTTAGAGATCCTTATACATTCTGCCTCATGGCATGCAAAAATTGTATTGCTTATATAAATTAATTATTAACTTATTACAGTTTCTTATACAATATATTATTTACTATTTTATTATTTAATTTATTTAGAGGTACTTATTTGTTTAATACATGTACATAGTTATTAAAAAGACTTGTCATTTAAGAAATCTGGTATAGAGTAATAGCATTTTTTTACTAGTAATATTTTCAAGTACTTTTTAAATATTCTTAGAGGTTGCTCTTTAATATTTCTAGGTATATGGTTATAAATAAGAGGAGCCATACACATAACACTTTTCCTCAATAAAGCAGTTTTATATTTACCTAAGCATAACTTGTCTTCGTATTGGGTTCTTAAACTTGTAGTCCTATTTCTAGTATTTTTCAAAGTCGGGAATAAGTGAGCATTTGTTTTAACAAAAATGGCCATTTCTAATATATATAGACATGTAAAAGTAAGCAGATTATTTTGTTTAAATACAGGTACACAGCTGTCGGTTACTTTAAGGTCAAAAATACATCTAATACAGCGTTTTTGCGCCTTAAAAATATTTTCTCTTTCACTGCAGTTGCCCCAGAATATTATACCAAACCTCAATACAGAAACAACTAGACTGTGATATGCTATCAATACTGTCTGTAAATTAACTTTTTTTGATAAACTATATAATGCGTAAGCGGCTGAACTTAATTTTTTGCATACGTCATCTGCTTGAGTTTTCCAAGTCAGTTGGCTATCAATTGATATTCCTAAAAATTTTGTAACATTGGCCTTCTCTATTGTTTGTCCATTATAATTTATATTCATATTTGTGTCTAGTATTCTTTGATAGAAATGCATTACTTTTGTTTTGTCTAAATTTATAATTAAATTATTTTCATCCAGCCAATTCACGAATTTATTAAGCGTACTATTGATATTAGCTTCATAACTATCTTTATCGTTACATTTAATTAGTAAAGTGCTGTCATCAGCAAAAAGGACCATTGGGTTTGGTATTTGGCTTGGTAGATCATTTACATACAGTAAAAATAATAAGGGGCCGAGAACGCTGCCCTGTGGGACACCAAATTTAATATTTCTGCTGGAAGAAGTGTACTTTTCTTCTTTTTTTGTTTTTGCGCAAACTCTAGAAATTTCTGTAAATTGTTTGCGTCCTTTTAGATAAGTTGTAATAAGATTATGCACATTTCCTCGTATACCGTATCTATGAATTTTATTTAAAAGGATGTCATGATTTACGTAATCAAAAGCTTTTGACAGATCCGTGAATAATGCACATATAGGTATTTTTTTATCAATACTTGGCATTATGATATTCAGAAAGTCGAAAATAGCCATATTAATGTTAGTGTTTTTTCTAAAACCTTTCTGCTCGTTACATAAGATATTAAATTTTGTCAAAAAGGCGTAAATTGAATTATAGATTATCTTTTCTATTATTTTGGAAAAAATTGAAATTAACGAAAATTGTATAGTACTAATAATAGTTTCTAAGTTTTTTTTTGTATAACTAACCCTTGGATCTAGTTGTCCCAAAATAAATATATTTGAATTTGAATTATTACAAAGTAATAATGTCATTTTGACTGCTTCATGGCTCCAAAGAATGGATTAACTATCTCGGTAATGAAAACTGATGGACTGTTTTAGCGAAAATGGCGATTCAGCAAACCTTTTTGAATAATCTCTTAGATCTCAGGTGATCTTTGAAAGAGACCAGGAGACATTATCACATTACTTATGCTTCGTTGTTCTAGTGGTCGCAAACACGAGGGCTGAGCTTGCGGTCCTGGTTTTAATTTCCGAATGACTATGGTAGTAAAGTTGTTGGATTCTTTCCCAACATAAACCTGGAGTATGGAAACACATAACATCATCACGCCTGTATTGCCCAAAAGGTTAGGCAGAGGTGCACCAATAGTACACCCACACTTCGCCAGGTAATAGGGGGCGAGCCTATTGCCAACAACCGGGTACAAATCCAGACTCCAGGCTGCTACTGATAAATCCCAGATGGAAAACCCAATAACACTATGCCCGACCCAGGAATCGAACCCAGGACCGCAGTAGTGCTTGCACCAACTAGAACAACCAGGCGGTCAAAGTAGTGCATATGTATACCTACTATAAATTTCTTCATATTCCTTTGGGCAATACAAGCAAGCTATCTAAACGAATATTATAAAAAGAAAATATTTGATTTTTTGTATGTTTGTTTGTAATGAATAAACTCAAAAACTACTGGACCGATTTAAAAAATTCTTTCACCAGTAGAATGCTAGATTATCACTGAGTAACATATGCTATAATTTATAAAGATATCACGCGGGTGAAGCGGCTGACGGTAGCTAGTTATATTATATTTTCTCGCCTTCTGAGACTACGAAATATACCAATAATCCTTTGACAAAAAATAAAAATACTTCGTTTCTATTTTATATTCAGAGGTCAAATAGAATCAGCGTTTGTCGCCGTATCTTCATGACGTAATAACCACGTATGAGGGACAGTCTCACGAGTAATTTCCCTTGGGGGTAGCCGGGGATGTCTTCGTGTGCTGTGTAATTACTTGGTGTAAACAACTTGGAATAAAATTGTTTTATGTTGACCCGTTAAAGGTATGGTGTTGGTGCTGTGTGGACATCTGCGGCTGTCTTTAGAGATGACGTCATGAAGCCTGTAGTTGTGTAGCCTGTGAAGCATCTTCTGAGAATGAACTTTCATTGCTTCTGTTAATGTCCTCGTTCTTCAAAGTGCACCACCCATTTTTGGTGGAGTTTCTATTCAATGGAGAGTCATTTATTTTTAAGAGGACATTTTTTTGTTTTTCACCCTGGAGTGTAAAAGTGGTGCTGTTCCACAAACAATGGGGCACTTAATATCGTGTCCAGCGAGTCCTGCTGTCTGCACGATGCAGGAGCTGATAGACGCTACTGAAGGTACCAAATTCGTAGTCAAATTCTGGGCTCACTCTATATAAATAGGGATGATGACTAAAATGTATTGTTTTGTCCGTCAGGTAGATTATTAAAAAATACTGGACACGTATTTTTTCTTCTTTTACGGAATCAAAAGATTACGGCGATACATTGAGTTAAAATGTGCCATGACGTCACAAGTATGTAGATTTTAGCGATCCCCACTCCCCAACTTTAATGCGTTTTATCTAAGTAAGCCTATTCATCTTGCACTATTAATTATTAGTATTGATAGTTATTTTTATCTCAATGAAGAAATTAAAATTGTATTTGGAGTGTGTATGTTTTTAGGCTTACCCTAAAACTATTTTAACCCTATTCTTATTTGTTGGCAAACTTCTAAACTAAATCTAACCCTTCTCAAAACTACTAAACTAAGTTAAAGTTTTTCTTAATATTAAGGTGAAAGTAGTTTAAAACAGTTTGGAAACCTTTTACAATCCCAGTAGATATCTTCGCTTAAAGGGTAGATTCGTTTATTCATACATCTTAAATATTGACCGTTTTCAAATACCTACTCGAAAAAAAAAGTACATCAGGAACAAGGTCCAAGCTACGGTTTTTTTTTTTATTGCATGTCACATGTGTTTACAAGGTCTTTATAATCTAGAGGAGGCGAAACGCTGGGGCGTAACTCCGCTGCCGCGAGAAATCGCGGCACAGCGGACAGAGCTCCGGCGTGATCTCATGGAGAGTGCGATTGTCGCAACCCAGTGCTGGGCACGCTACTATTACGGTGATAAGTCCCCTTTTTGAGGAGTGGCTAGAGAGGCGCCACGGCGTCCTCACCTTCCGCCTGACGCAGGTCCTCACCGGACCGTTGTTTCTGGAGGTTCCTGTTTCGTATCAGGCGGGAGGAAACGCCCGGGTGTCATCACTGCGTGGATCGCCCGGAGGACACGGTTGAGCATACGGTAGAGGTCTGCCCGGCTTGGGCAGAGCATCGCCGTGTCCTCGTAGAGGCGATCGGTGGCGGTGATCTCTCGCGTCTGGCCCTGGTCCAGGAAATGGTACGGAGCGAGAGGGCATGGGAAACCGTCACCTCCTTCTGCGAAGCAGTAATGATCGCAAAGGAGGAGGCAGAACGCGTGAGAGAGACACAAATTTCGCGCCCTCACGCCCCTAGCCGCCGCAGGAGACGCCCTGGGCGTCGGGAATCGCAGGATGATTCCCGGCCACCGTAGGCGCGGGCTTGCGGACGGTGAGCAATGGGTAGCTCGCCGTCCGATAAGGACCAGGCCCGAGTCGACGGCGCGTTGTGTTCCACGCGCGCCTAAAGAGATGTCAGCAAGTGAAGGGGCAACTGAAGGAACACGGGTAAGTTTTAGTCAGTAAGAGTCTGACACGC
This sequence comes from Xanthia icteritia, assembly GCA_949128155.2. NCBI lineage: Eukaryota > Metazoa > Arthropoda > Insecta > Lepidoptera > Noctuidae > Xanthia > Xanthia icteritia. The sequence goes on along the minus strand of OX421942.2, from coordinate 2,323,971 downwards.
CCTCCTGCTCCACCGTACGTTGCCAGGAGCCACGGTATCCCTTTCGGACTTTCCCGCGACCCCGGCAGTACAACTGACGGGATCCGCTAGGACCGATTCTAGCGGATCCCGTCAGTTGTACTGACATCTCTTTGAGGCGCGCGTGGAACACAACGCGCCGTCGACCAGGGCCTGGTCCTTATCGGACGGCGAGCTACCCATTGCTCACCGTCCGCAAGCCCGCGCCTACGGTGACCGGGAATCGGCCTGCGATTCCCGACGCCCAGGGAATGAAATAACCCTTGTCAGAGGTTAAAGAAAATGGCGATAGCCTTTGAATTGCAATGAAACAGAAAGAAAGTAAATATAAAAATCTGTTAAATTATAATTTATTAAGTATCCCAACAGCAAATTATCTAAACCCAACTCAAAACTTACACAGCAAATTATTTAGTATTAGGTCCATAAGTTTGCTAATTCTAACCACTAATTACCTTTGCCGACTGTCAGTTAAAACTGATGGTGATTCGTTAACGAGCCAACAATTCTACTTAGCTGCATGACTCGTCGGACAAAAATAGTTTTCTTGTTAGGGTGGAGTGGCTTCTGGAGCTAAACGAGAAATGAGCTGAGCTGAGGACGCGGGAAATGAGCTGAGTCGTCGTATTGCTATTGACAGAAAAAAAAATGTTTTGCAATTTCTTTTCCGAATGCATCTGATCGGGCTTCTGACTACGTAATGACTCTTAAAGATCTGCGAATGACAGCCAGGACCAACTCGATATGTAATGGAAGTTTACCCATCCACGGACCGACCTCGGCAAGCGTTGCTTAACGTGCGGCTATTATTATTTAGCCACGAGCTCTCAGTGGTCTAGGTATACATCTCTGCTTAATGAAAGCGGCCAAATGTTTCAGTTATAAACCTAAATAGTCGGAGTTGTATGACGATGCTATGATGCTATTCAAAGCTAAGCGACTGAGTTTCTCCTTTCATCAGTCTCGATGGCGCTTCAAACGGCTTCAATCCGATTCGATTTTAGATAGGACAACTACAGACGTATAAATTATATAGCCGTCAACTAAATAGATAAACAAAAATTGCGTTTAAGCATATAGGTATTGACTTCTTTAATAAGCGTTGTCTTAACTTGATAGTGATCAAGTTAAGACAATGGTGGGGAGTTTGTTGCGCCACTTCTTCTTACCAGTCAAAGCACTAAGAAGTGGTGAAGGGTGGGCGTTTTGGGGGACTGTCTTATGTAACTTTGACGTTCGAAAAGTGCTGATTCTCAGCCTCGTTTGAATAAATGACTTTTGAATTTTGAAATGCTTATTAAAAGAAGCTCAGCGGAGCAGTATGGGTAGCACCTTCTAAAAAGAAAAAATAAAGAGTATTCTATTCATCTATCTATCTATTAATAATAGTCCTCAAGACCGAATTTCAGCCATAGCGAACAATCTCGACGGAGGCCAGACTTCGGCGCGGGAGTTATTATAGTGCACAAGTGTGCGCAGACACAGGTGCAGTCTCTCTTCCCTCATTCTCATAGTCCGATAAGACTAAAAACTTGTGTTAATAAGTATGGTATGTATGTGTTTTTATTGATACAAATCTCACATGTTTTAATACCTAGACTCAGATCAGCCTTGCCAATAATTTTCCAAATAATCAAAAACATTGAATCGCCCACAACGACGCATGCCGGTTGCAAGGTATGTGCTTATAGCACAATAAACAATTGCAGGTCGCTCAACTAACTTATGGAGCCGTCGAAATTCCTTGCTTTTTATCTCTAGATTCTGTTTCCAGTTTTACTGCATTCATACACTAGGCTTGCACCAAAAATTACAAAATACATTTCTCGCCAAACGAATCGGGCGATTTCTGTCAATTATGTATTTGAAGTTGACAAAGACAAAATGACGTTTTAAATACGTTACTAAACGTATTTAGTGACGTCTGCTGCAAGTGGACCTAAATGCGTTTGAAAGGAATCACCTTCCGTTAAGAGCGTTTATTCTGAAAGCGTCGCAAATAGATGTTCGCTGTTTTGATTAAACGTGGAGAAAAGAATAAGAAATGTGGCTAACTAGCGAACTACAATATTCATAACGAATTGCAATTATAACATTGAATTTGATGTTGTAACCGTTTCAGGTGTAAAAAGAGTTTTTGGAAAGGTTCCGACAATTTTTTTTTCATCCATAACTAAATATTCGGTGTTACGGTATTAATTATTCCATTTCATAATCAATATTTTAGTTCACTAGCTAGCCACATTTCATATTTCCAAAGTATTATTGCCAAATTAATCAAAACAGGTAAATATTTGACAGCTATTTGCGACGTTGCCAACGCTCTTAAACACTGTAGATCGTTTAATCGACGACTTTCAACAAACGCCATAAAGACTACAACAATTACTGAACACGTAAAACAGCAAAAAATATACCAGTTATGCTAAAGAAACCAGATAGAGAAGCAAAAAATATAATAGAGAAAATTCACAATGGAGATGAAATATGCAAATATTTTAATCAATTCCCACCTCTAGAGAATTGTTGTAAATCTTTTGAACTTTCAACTTGGGTATGCTCGGTCCAATATCTAGTCACAGATGTATTGAAATCAGAAGTTGGATAAATAGTGATAGTTTTTGAGATCTCTTATCAACTCAGACCAATGAGATTACAGCATGAGGGATGAGCAGCGCCCCACGGCTCTGCCTGCAAGGGAAGTTTGTCATCTCTCGGCAGAAAAGAAATAGAAATGAATTTCCAGTTTTTCATATGTGAGTTTAAATGTTTGTAAACGCACGCGCTTAATAAAATAATTAATATTGTTATATTATATTGTTGTTAATTAATATGAAGAAAGGGTCTATGCCATTACGTGATAGAGATCAAAAGCGATTTGAACATGATTGGACATGAGGATTAGATACGAAGAGGATCTTGAAACATGGCTAAAACAGTTGAATAGTCGTAGAAAGTACTTCCTCTTTTGTTTTGAATATTTTTACCATCGGCACCTACAAAGATATAGGTACCATTCCGTAGCTGACCGCAAGCGGCAGCAGCAGGCGACGTGAAGCCGTGACATGACTGGTTTCTATGAGTTTCTATGAAATACCTTCCGTAGCTAGGGACACGTCGGTTTCATAGAAATACACGTCGACCCTTCGCCTGCCGCTGCCCCCTGCGGTTGGCTACGGAATTGTAACTTTGCCCGTAACGACTGCTAAAGTAACATGGGCCAAGGGCAGGTAGATGCTGATGATGAGTCACAAGCATCAATGAAGAAAAGAGAAATCCAACCACAATTTTATTTTAAACTTTTCATTGTAATATGCAGACAGAATCTGTGTTATGCAGACTGTTCTAAGACGAATTAGTATGGTTTGAATCGTTACTCTTCATAATACTACATTTAAGATCGTTATTGGTTTCAAACTTTTTCTCTAGGAACTACTACTAAAGTTCCTTTTTAATACATCTCCAGTTAACAATGGCGCCTTGCCTCTCGCACATTAACAGCCTCAGGGCGCGCGGGCATAAAATTAAGTGGTCAGACGAGTTTATTTGTTGCCCGGTATTAACAGCCTTTACAGCCACCGGCTCACGCTCAGGAAATATTCTCTTTGAAAACCTTTTATGTACAGGTATCAGTTTGGAACGTGTGTTCCGTATTTTTTCATACTTTTTTTGCCATATTTTAGTTATTTTCCTTATTTTTAGAAGTCATACTTCTTGTCAGGTATCGATTAAGAAATACGAGTATAGCCGAGAGTTCCTATTTCGGCTGCCAAGTAGCATTTCTATGATCCGATTTGAGAGATATGTATTTACGAGTCGATGGCTCAGTGGTTAAGGCATCCCCTCAACGAGGTTGCGGGTCCAAAGCCGGGCAAGTACCAATGTGACATTTTCAATTCATATGTACTTTCTGAGTTTATCTTAGCCCGCCATAGATGAAGGAAAAACATCGTGGGGAAACCTGGACTTAAAGTTAATATAAGTCTATAACCAACCCGTCTTGAGCAAGCGTGGTGATCAATGCTCGTGCCTTCTCTGTATTAGAAGAGGCCTTTCCTCTGCATTGGGACAATAATAGGCCGGTATTCTTATTATGTATGAATGCCTGTGAAATCACAAGCAGGTATTTTCAACTTTTTCATAAAAACGGTTACTGTGTCCTCCGGGATACAATCTCAGTTGGACTGAGGTTGCATCCCGGAGGACTCGGTGGAGCATACGGTGGAGGTCTGCCCGGCTTGGGCAGAGCATCACCGTGTCCTCGTGGAGGCGATAGGTGGCGGTGATCTCTCGCGTCCAGCCCTGGTCCAGGCTATGGTACGGAGCGAGAGGGCATGGGAGGCCGTCACCTTCTTCTGCGAAGGAGTAATGCTCGCGAAGGAGGCGGCGGAATGCGTGTGAGTGAGGCAAATTTTGCGCCCTCACGCCCCTAGCCGCCGCAGGAGACGCCCTGGGCGTCGGGAGTCGCAGGCTGATTCCCGGCCACCGTAGGCGCGGGCTTCCGGATGGTGAGCAATGGGTAGCTCGCCGTCGAATAAGAACCAGGCCCGGGTCGACGGCGCGTTGTGTTCCAGGCGCGCCTCAAAGAAGTGTCAGCACAACTAAAGGGGTCCGATAGGACCGATGCCTGCTGGGTCCGCGGGAAAGTCCGAAAGGGATACCGCGGCCCCTGGCGACGTACAGGCAACTGAAGGAACACGGGTGGGTTTTAATCAGTAAGAGTCTGACATCCCCCGCATACTTTTAAGTGGAATGATAGACTTGATCATGCCCCAGTGTAGCGAACAATTGCAAAAGAGCGTAGGCAGGCGCGATCTGAGCACTGAGAGCTTAGACATCAACACACCGGTTAAAACGTCGCGCTCCAAAAATTGCCATTTCGCTCCAAAAAATGCAATTTTCTGGCAAAAAATTCGGGCCGTCAACGCGACCGCGTCGGTCACACGCTGGCTGCGAACAATATTGTCGGTCAGTGCCGCCGGAGTTCGGATGGCCGGCTCGATTATACGGACCGGTAACCCGGCCGGCAAAACTATTTCTATTTTATTGTTGAATGTTTTGGAAACAAAATGATATATGTGTTGCTAGGTAGGTATTGCGCTGAATTATTTCGGTTTGTTTCAAGGATTTGGGCTGTTTTTAGCAAAGTGCTCGCTACATAGAACCCTTCGGTGATGACTGATAAGTGAACAACGATCGATAACACTACAGACGGTTTTTGGCATGTAAACATCCTTTTTTTTTTTTTTTTTGGGTGGGAAATTATCAAATAACTTCTCCCGCTCTGGGTGGAGCGGGAGGGCGTGTCAGACTCTTACTGACTAAAACCCACCCGTGTTCCTTCCGTTGCCTGTATGTTGCCAGGGGCCACGGTATCCCTTTCGGACTTTCCCGCAACCCCGGCAGGCATTGGTCCTATCGGACCCCTTCACTTGCTGACATCTCTTTGAGGCGCGCGTGGAATACAACGCGCCGTCGACCCGGGCCTGGTCCTTATCGGACGGCGAGCTACCCATTGCTCACCGTCCGCAAGCCCGCGCCTACGGTGGCCGGGAATCGACCTGCGATTCCCGACGCCCAGGGCGTCTCCTGCGGCGGCTAGGGGCGTGAGGGCGCGAAGTTTGCTTCTCCCTCACGCGTTCTGCCTCCTCCTTCGCGAGCATTACTGCTTCGCAGAAGGAGGTGACGGCCTCCCATGCCCTCTCGCTCCGTACCATGGTCTGGACTAGGGCCGGACGCGAGAGATCCCCGCCGCCGACCGCCTCCACGAGGACACGGCGATGCTCTGCCCAAGCCGGACAGACCTCCACCGTATGCTCAACCGTGTCCTCCGGGCGATCCACGCAGTGATGACACCCGGAAACTGGGTTGCGACAATCGCACTCTCCATGACGCCATGAGATCTCGCCGGAGCTCTGTCCGCTGTGCCGCGATTTCTCGCGGCAGCGGAGTTACGCCCCGGCGTTTCGCCTCCTTGCGCCACTCCCAAATGTGCGCGAGGACTTTTGCCTCCAGATCATGGGATCTGGAGGCATGGGGCCATGGGGCGGTAACCCGGCAAGGAGGCTCGCCGCCTCACCGGAGACCGTGCGGTATCCCCGGACCAGCCGGGTGGCCATGACCCTCTGGGACGCGTTCAACCGGCGGGCTGGCCGCCGCCTCAATGAACGCGCCCACACCGGTGCTCCGTAAAGGGCCATGGACCGCACGACCCCCGCATAGAGCCTCCGACAGGAGGCGTTTGGGCCCCCTAGTTGAGCAGGAGCCGCTTCAAAGCAGCCCCGGCCCGCTCCAGTCTGTAAACATCCTTAATCACCAAAATTCTTCATCAGATAATGAAACATTAAAAACCGATTAAATCTTTTTATTAAAAAATACTTTTAAATACGCGTATACATGCATACCAGCAAAAACAGATGAAAATATAGGAGTTGTAAGTAAGACACCCACAGTGATCATGGCTCACTTAAGATTTCTTTATAGACCTTATTATATAGAAAAGATGATCTATGAATATGGACAATATTTAAAAAGCTAATACTACCTTCTAATAGACTACTTACTAAACCGCAATTATTAACCCATTTAGTTTAAGGACCAATAAAACAGGAGTTACGACAGTTAGTCACATGCTCTTGAAGGCTTCCTCTGTCTACATACGACTTTATGATCTCGTTAAGTTGTAACAAGTCGTTTACACATTGGTCAATCCTCATTCATTAAGTCCATTGACGGGAGCCAATTTTTTTGAATCAGCTTTCACGCATTGGTACTTTAACTTCTTTAACGTTAAACTATCATATTTCAAACAAGGTTTTTGTTTTCGAGTCAGTTTTTGTAATAAGAACGTTTTGGAGCCTGAACGACATTGAGGAGGGAGTTGTTAGTAAACATTTATGTGAAATTATCACAGAAATTGTATTGACAAAACAAGATGGCGGTGTTAGTTCAGATTTTGGCCACGCGGCAAAAAAAACCTTGTAGCGTTGTAAATTTCTTTAAACAAAAGTGACAACTTAGTCCGGTAGTTTTGTATTAAGAACTTTACTATCGTCGAATTAAAGTTCGAAATTCAAAATGGGTGATGGTTATGGTCTGAGGTAAACCTTGTTTTGTAATAAAACGGTAGAGTTTTACCTACCTTGTCTGCGAACCATTTTGTCATATATCTACTCGCTGTGACCGACATCCTGACTAGAATCAGCCCCGATACCTTGCCGTCTAGCTTATATTTTTACAACGGAATTAGCTATTCTTATAGTTCGTGTCGATCCGAGAGAAGATGTGCTCATTCCTGACAGCCATCTTGAACCGTTGCCGCTTCAAATAAGTAATTCGAATTTCGAAGAAACTGTGTATGGTCTGTTCCAAATGTATCTGATGAAAATGTCAAATGGATCAGAAAATGTACTTATGGATGCCAATTTGTAGTGCCACTTACAAATTGATTTGATTATTAAAATACCTAAACTACTACTACAACTGAAGCCGTTTTTGTTTGAGGTTAATTTCATAACCACAATTTTCGTCGATGATTTTTCAATTACAATCTAATAATGTTTTTAAACACTAATTGATTGTTGGAAAAAGTGGTGAGATATACAGTTGAAACCTTCTAAATAAATATGAATGTGTTACTAAGGCTCATTAGTGAGTGATGGGCGTGACGGCACAAGAATTTAACCTGAACAGAATTTGTTTACATTTTCATCACATACTTTTGAAAAACATAGCAGAAAATGTGCAGCTAATACATTTGTATACAGCAAGGTTTCAATTAACTCAAATAAATACAAACACGCGAGTGGAAGTGTAAGAAGTGAATGTAAAGCAGAGTCCCTTAGAGGATTGCTGTTAGGGTTGCTACTCCTTATTTTTTATTTAAATAAAATGAGCCTGCAATGGAAAATCTATTTAGCTTTGATTGAATAGTGTTGAATAAAATCAGATGAATAATACTTAAGTCCTACACAGTCAAACTAGGTCATAAAAGTATCATATCCTTTTAAATTCTAATAAGCTACAATCAACCATACACAAAAAGAATGCGACGAATACAAAACGACCTTCTTTTATGAAAGCGGAAAAATCACGAATCATCTTCGCATTTATAAAAACACAATCGTTTTCTTACACGATTTTTATGAAAAAGAATAAAACTCCGTTTTTAACAACGCCTACTGAACAAAAACTACTTGTGGTACCATGGTGGCATCTACAACGCCACATGCGACCTACTCTTCACATTGTCGTCACGCAAAATCCTGAATCGCGCAAACAGCGTTTACCGCGTAACGAGTATATATACAACGTCCCGACATCAATCGTCCGGCAGTTGCCCACCAGACATTGTCTCTTTTCTATAGAGGATGAGTGAACTTTACACCCTGTTCCTCATGCCTCTATAGAACAAAAAACAGAAACGATAAAAATTCAATTAACAAACGTTTTTTTAATAAAAAAATCAAGGGTCTAATCAAATAGTGCCAGCCCTGGCGAGTTCGCGATGAAAAGGGAATAAAATTCGATCGTTTGTTGCATTTTCAATGTTATTGGTGCTCGCCTGATGTTGCCTGAGCCTGTTTAAGCCTGTGTTGTGGACGCGTTTATTTTAAAAATTACTTTACGCTCACGGTACCACTAGCGTAGACTAAGGACCATACAACTTACAGTTAATGGTAGCCTGTATCATCTCACTGCTGGGCAAAGGCCTCTCCCCGTACCTTCCAGTGCTTGCAATCCAGTGCTAATGTGGGCCATTGTTCGTTTTTTTTGTCCAGTTCGTCCCGCCATCTTCTACGAGGTCTGCCGCAACAAGGCGTCACGCTGAGCTGTCTCAGGGCCCCACATAGTGGTTATTTTGGCCCACAGCTCATTGGGCATGCGACAAACATGGCCATCCCAGTCCCACTTTTTTGTGGCTTTTTGAGCAACGTCAGTATCCTGTGTTTTGCAGCGCAGTGTGGTGTTGCGAATATGGACTGTTAATTTGACTAAGGAAAATAGCAGACACGATACTTAAAGCAGAGGATCGCCGAACTACCTCAAAGAGTCGCCATGCCGCAATGCAGTTACCTAATCGCTGATGCTAAAAGTATCATGTTTGTTAAGGCCCCTTAATTAAGTGTATCAAAACCTAGCCTGAGAACATTTCATATTACAAAATAAATACTACACTAATAAATCGGGTAACTAAGTTTTCGAATTATAAGCGCAATTACGGTCAGGCACAGACGATAAAATACCCCTCTGATTTTAATAGTAAAAAAAAATGTTTTAAATTTCAAATAACATAAGTGCATGTCTTCAGCACAGCGTGTGCAGTCACTTATTAAGCAAGAAATTGCTTAGAGTAAGAGACTCTGAAATTTCCACGTGGCATTTTCCAACACACACACACATTTTTACACCACGGTGTAGACAATTAACTCAAACTCAAACTCAACTCAAACTCAAACTCAAAGCATTTATTTCAATTAAACCATTTACAGGCACTTTTGAATTGTCAAAGAGTCGGTCAGTTAGTCAGAAAGTTGAAGCTAGTTGCCCATTCCAAAACGTAGATCTCTATGGAGAAGAACGGGCAAGAAACTCCAAGGACACTCTTTTAAATATAGAAATTACAAAATCCTGGGTACAATACTTTTGTTGCTTCTATATGTGAGAACAATGTAAAATAAAATAATAATCAAAAACGATTAAAAATATAAGATTAAAAATAAGCAATGGCAGATAAGAGATGACCAGTCTCAACCGACGGCGCCCGTTCACGAACATGACGCGTGGATCAGCACCATCCAGCTCAACCATTTTGTAGGGAACCGAATGATCCAACACACTCGCCACCATCAGCGAGACATTTAAGTGAGCATGACATACTCTCAACTGCCATGCTCTTTCAAGTCAACATACAACAAAACAACATAGTAAACGGCTCCATGGTACTCACATTTACAAATATTGAAAAAAAAAAAAATGCTTCTAAATTATACAAAACTATAGTTTGCAATGAATTTGTGAAATTAAAAGAATTTTACTACCAAAAGGAAAAAAAAAACATTATTAACTTTTGGAGTATTCAACAATTAAACCTTGGTTAAGTAAAAATAAAAAGTAAACATTAAGTTCGTAAAGTCAGAAAAAATAAAAAATAAAATAAAAAAGGGGAAGCAACTCTCCCAAAAATAAACATGTTAACTAGTGAGCCCAAGTGGCTGTGGAGCAGGACCAGCATTAAGCCAAACATTTTTATCTATGTCTAATATGCTTGTCTACATAGTGTGCGTTTAATGCAAGTTTTAAATTTCTTCTCATTTAGTTGAAGAATATCGAGTGGTATTTTATTATAACATTTTACACAGTACCCCATAAAAGAAGTGTGTACTTTAGACATCCTGAAACGTGGTTGATCTAATTTGTGTTGTGTTAAAATTATGCCTATCACTTATTTTACTAAAAAGATGTAATTTTTTTCGAACATACATATGTCAATGTGAATATACATGTTTTCATATATATACTGACAAGGTACCGTCATGATGTTAATTTTCTTAAACAGTTCCCTTAGAGATTCACGTCTGCGGAGGTTGTAGATGGCTCTGATAGCCCTTTTTTGCAGAATAAAGATAGAATCAATATCTGCGGCCCGTCCCCACAGCAAAATACCGTAAGACATGATGCTATGAAAGTAACTAAAATAGACCAGTCTCGCGGTATCCATGTCTGTTAGTTGGCGGATTTTCCAAACAGCGTAAGCGGCTGAACTCAGCCGCCCTGCAAGCGATGTTAAGTGAGGACCCCACTGTAGTTTTGAGTCAAGCGTGATTCCCAGGAAAACTGTTTTTTCGACGAATTCTAGTGTCTCCTTATTCAATACAACGTGACATTCACTACTTCTAACATTCGGTAACGCGAATCTTATGCATTTCGTTTTCTTCTCATTTAATACTAAATTATTTACAGTAAACCAATTATGGACCTTTAGCATAGCGTTATTTACGTCGTCAAGTTCCTTGTCTGTTCACCTTAAAAATCAGTGATGTGTCATCAGCAAATAACACCATTTGTGGTCGGTTTTTCAACAAATGAGGTAAATCATTTATATATACTAAAAAGAGGAATGGACCCAATATCGAGCCCTGTGGTACACCCATTTTGACTTTTAAACCCAATGAATTAACACCGTTTATTTGAACTTGCTGCTGTCTATCATTCAAATATGATTTTACTAAGCTAAGCGCAAGTTTACCCAGTCCGTAATGCTCAAGTTTCAACAGCAGTGTTTCGTGATTAACGCAATCAAATGCTTTGGATAGGTCACAAAAGATACCTATTGCATCCTGTGCCTCTTCCCATGCGTTAAAGATATGTTTTAATAAAGTGACACCGGCGTCGGTTGTGCAACGTCCCTTGGTAAAACCATACTGTTGATCGTGTAGGATGTTATTACGATTAAAATGATTGAGCATTTGATTTAACATTACTTTTTCAAACACCTTGCTGAAAACCGGCAAAACCGACACGGGTCTATAATTATTAGTGTCCTTGCTGTCCCCGGACTTGAAAAGTGGAATAACTTTACTGTGCTTCATTAAATCCGGGAATACCCCTTGATCTACACACAAATTAAACATTAAAGCTAAATAGGCACCCTATTTAGCTTTAATGTTTAATTGTCTCAATAATTGATTGACAAACTTTAGTAGACATGCCCCACAGATCTTCGGTGATTTTGATCTTAAGTTGCTTAATAGCCTTTACAACGTCCACAGGGTTTATATGTTTAAATTTAAATTCCACAGGACAGGATGAAACATTCACTTTTAATAAATCAATAGCCAGTAAGGGGGAGGAATTTAAAGATTCTGTAGTTTTAATTGGAATATTAGTAAAGAAAGTTGCAAATTCCTGAGCAACATCGATATTATCGCTAATGAGACCGCGGGAAGTGTCTAGTGTGTAATCAGTGTTATGTCTTTTGTTCTTGTTCGTTTCATTGTTAATAATTTTCCAAACTGTCTTTATTTTATTTTCCGCTGATTTAACCTTGTTGCTAATGAAAGACGCTTTAGCTGCTTTGCAGATAATTTTAAAAGTTTTAGAATAAGTAGCAACAAACTTATTAAAAGTTTCCGTGTTAATATACGGCTTAAGGCCATACAGTTCAAATAATCTTTCCCTACTTTTCCTGATGCCTTTAGTTGCCCAGTCACTGAATAAAAACTTATGGGAAATAGTTTTAGTTTTTTTCTTGAAAGAGTTATTGAACTCTGTTTGCACTAATGAAAAGAATTGTTCATACAAAACATTTACATTGGACATATTTAGGCCCAGACCGCTTAACTTGCTAATTAAGAAGCTATTAAACTTATTTAAATTACCCGATGTTATTGGTCTAATTTGAATCTGCACTTTTTGCATTGGTGTGTTGGACTCAAAAATAACGGTTTGACCGCTGTGATCAGAAGGGAGATAATTTACAATGGCTTTATCTAAATAGTCGCAGCAACAAAATACATTATCAATACATGTAGCAGTAGTCGAAGTTATTCGCGTTGGTTCTAAAAACACATTTGACAGATTAAATGATTTGAAGAGGCTTAATAATCTACTGCTATTTGAATTATTTTCTAAAATATTAATATTAAAGTCACCACACAGTCATAACATTTTAGTTGTGCCTTTTAGGAGGGAACAGGGTCTGCGAGGAATTTGAAAAATAGGTATTTAAAGAAACTACTGCCGTCGTCTTACCTCAAGTCTTCCTCCGTAGAGTGCGATAGGGACAGCTGCAGCTCAGACAGATTATATCACAAAAAAAAATTACGAGATTGACGTTTCGCATTCCTCTTTTTTCTCCTCGAAAACTGAGCCAATTCAATTATTTTTTACATTAAAATTTTAAGAAAGAGTATGTCTAGGTTCCTATAAAAAATATGTTAAAAACTTTTCGAATTTGCGTGGTAGTCCTCTAATCACGGCGATAAAAAACGGGCATTTTTGTAATTTTTGGAGGGTCACATTTTCTTTACCAATAAGTTGCTGAAAAAAAGGGACGCGTCTATAGTAGACCTAAATTTTATGAAAAAAAAAAATGATTGCTCTAGAGCTATTATTCAGGAAGAAAAAAGGGAAATACATTTGTATGGATAATCGCAGGCCCTATTCGCTCTTAAGAAGGAAACAAAAGAGCCAATGGTAGAGTAATTTAAATTAACATAAACTTAACTATTTTAATATTGAATTATCATAGAAATTCCATACACTGGCAACAATAAGTTTAAAAATAAAACATGATCCATTATCAACGTCCTTGATACATTTTCTAGCACTTGAGATTAAGATTTTTGTTTTCATCGAGTACTGTATGTGTTTAATAGTTTTTTCCGTTAACTGAACGTCACTGGGTCAATATTTGGTTTAGCTGTTATCGTTATCAAAGTGATAGCGGGGTACAGTCGCGAAGAATGGTGGTATTATACTTGGGCAATTTATTTATTGAACTGTGTTGATATTTTTGATAGAACGTTAGCAAATAGTGTCTGGTTTTGCAGACCAGTTTAGGACCTTTATGCTTTTAGTTTACAACATCAACATTACTAAACGTTATATCCACAACATAACATCGCGCCTGGAAAATCCATATTTTCCAGATAGCACGCACGTAAAGTATAAAACCCGGCTAAGTGCGTGTCGTACCGCGCTCAATAAAGAGTTCCGTAGTTGGGATGAATTTGTCCCAAAAAAAAACTTAACATTGTAGTTGAGGTACCTGTTCTCACATACATTCCAACTACAAATTATAGTTTGTACGCACAATATTGAGAGATTTACCATGTTATTTTAAAACCATAGACTTCTTATAGGTTTCTCTATAATCTATGAGTAGAATAAATAATAATAGAATGGTTCTTACCATTCTATGTATTTGATTTTTTCAAAATTTTAGGCTCGGTTATTTTAGTTTCGGAGATAAGGGGGGAATGTTTTTTTAAAATCAATTTTCTTAAATAAGTTTTTATTTTAAAAATATAAATAATATATATTTGAGATCCTCACAATAAGCCCTCCCATTTAATATGCCACACGGTAGGTACAGTTTGCAAAACTTTTATTTTTAATTTTCAGTTCGCCCCCGAAAATTGACCCACTTATTCAAAATTCATTTATTTACGTTACACATCCGTGTTTCATCACAGAAATTCATAAGTGTATCAAATTTTCAATTAAATTGGTCGAATAGATTCGGAGCACATTGGCTGTGACAAGCGGACAAACAGACAGCCAGCCAGCCAGATAGACCAACACACGAGTGATCCTATAAGGGTTCCGTCTTTTCTTTTAAGGTACAGAACCCTAAAAAACAAGCAAATGTCAAAGCGTTGAAAAGATTGTATTCGCCTGCTTTTCAGCAAGTTCATCCAATAAAATCACAGTAATATTAAAATGTTGAAAATTTATTGCGCAATCGCTGTTGTTACCGACAGTACCAAAGAATTGCGTTTTTACCTTATCTTAGTAAAATCTCGCAGTCGTCTACACCATTGTGTCCGCGTTGGACAAAACACAGAAAAAAAATGAAATCCATATACATTGTCGGTATAATCATACTTATGGGCGAAACAGAGTGTTTCATTGAAGACACCACGAGCATTAAAATTTTGGAGGAACAAAGGACACTCTTAAGAAAATTGCAAAATGTCCAAGACCCGAAAGATGAGAAACCTTTGACGTGGAACGAGATGCTCGCAGACGTATTAGTGAACAGAATAAAGATATTCTCATTCCACAAAGTGAATGACAACGAGATATTCAAAGAAGATAGTAAGCCGTCGAAGACCAGAAATATTATAGTGTCGTGTTTCAGTCAAGTGATGCTCTTTTACAAGAACTGTATTTACGATAGATGGGCGACAAAATTCGAGGAGCCGGATTTCATGATCGATGAAACAACAACTGAGGCTAATACTGGAGTTATAAAAAACGACTTTGAATGGGATAGTCTAAACGATGATGTAGAAATCATAGAACCGAAGTATCATGGCAAACAGATGGTTACAGAAGTGGAGGAAGATGAAGACGGAGCTATATTGAAGTGTCCTGAAGGAGCTGTGAAAGATGAGAAAGGGAATTGTGTTAATTCTCCATTAATTATTTCAGTTCCAAGTCAGTGTCCTATCGGATATAGGCGTGATCGACTGGGCAACTGTAGAGTGGTATTTTTGTTTTAAAAACAATATCTTTGTGAAAATGTTGGTTTGTGCTTCTAAAGAATCGAAGAGTAAGTAAAGCATATTGTGATACTCATGTTTATAATATTAGTCTTTAGTCAGACAAATATTTATCTACGACGTGACGATAGTGCTTGTGCGTATAAGAGATTTATTTACGCTGTTTTACGTTTGTTTAACATCAGCATTTTTAATTATTAAAAAATAAATATATGTTCTTTCTTTCTTTTATCATCTACAAACAATTGAATCTTTTGAATTACTTTTAAATTAACACAGGTCAGTCGTCAGTTTAATTATTTTTTTGTAACGTCTTTAATATAAATAGTTTATTTTGTATTCTTATTTTGATATTATATCGTAATGTTTAAAACATTATTGTTTTTTTCTGCACGTTTTTTCTTTTGCCACAATAGAAACGAAAGAATAGACAAAACGACGAAAGAATAGACCAAATGACAGATTGTAATTGTTTAATCACAATCTGTCATTTGGTCTATTCTTTCGTCGACAAAACCCGTAGAAAGCCCGTTTCTATGATTGTCATGCTACGCGTGCTGGTGATAAACACAAAAAGTCAAGGTCCTGGCACTGAAACTAACTTAACATAATATTCAACTACAATGTATTTAATATATTAGCCTAAAACGTCTCATTGGTTGGCAATTTAATGGCCCTCCTCAAATTATTGCTGAACTCTTCCTGTGCCTCCTCGAATACACCCTACATATTCAAGTCGTTTGAATGCATACTGCGGGTACATAACAAATAGTGACCCTAAAAATTAGGGCTCACAAAGCAATAAGTTACAGTTCTACTTGTACCAAAAAACTATCGACAAAAGATTACCTCCTATAAAATTCAAGATTATCGAAATTACGAAAGAACAGGAACCTCATTCACCAAACAAGTCTCTTAAATCGGACAGACAATCGAGCGAGTCAATTTCACGGTATGGCGAGCCTCAAAAGAAGGCCGGATATAGGTCCGTACCTGGTTTCAAACGGACGTTTGAAAGAATCCTCGATCGCCACAAATTGACTGCTACCTGAGTAGGGTTGTGCACTGTTTACTGTTTGAGGGAAATATTAGGTTCTTGGGGCCTAGGTTTCAATTTGAAGTAAATATCCGTGGCTGTCATTGATCGGTGGGTTGGTTACCCGAATAATTTCACCTGGGTGACACTACATCGATTGGTTTAAATGACAAATGTCAACCATTGAGGTTCAATGTAAACTAGAGCAGACAAAATTTTTGCGCAATGTTTTGTTGTCTGGAACCACAAACTCTGGTTACTACCTGAATACACCGTGGTTGTCACATTTGACACCCACGGGGACACATCTTAAGTTACTAATAGCTTCTCTAGTTTATATTGAACCTCAATGATGTCACCCGAGGAATGGAAATAAAAGTTCTTACGTACTGTAAAGAACAACTTATAAATAAGAATTGCAGCGGATTCTTTTTTTTTTTATTTATATTCAGACTGATCAGCAATCAAGTAAATAGGTTTCTGTAAATTTGACCGAATGCTTTGCAACCAACGAAATTGATTCCTGGTGCAGAAAAATAAATTCCCCAAATTTCGTTTGACAACCTTGCTACACACGTTCCAGTGTTGTACAGTTCATCAATGTGAATGGTTCAAGCGAAGTTTTCGATTCACTGATTCCAATAAATAATATTTTTCTAGATATTTATGAAATGAGGCATAAGTATCATTATTTTAACTTGTTGACACACTACACTACACTGTCTTCTCATACCTATTAAATACTGTAATTTGAAAACATTGTAAAAGCCATTTATTTTTAAAAGAGTTACCGTGGAGTTTCTTGCCGACTCTTCTCCATAGGAAACGACCAACTGGAACCGTGCACCTAACTTCTGACGTTTCATAAGTGGCTTATGTGAAATAAAAGATTTTGATTTAAAAAAAACAGTCACACCGCTCACTGCGTAAGGTCAAGTAGCGAAAAAGTTAAGCAATTTTAAACAAATTCTTTTCACACATAGCGGGCGCATATCACTTTTCCAAACCATCATGCCCATTCAAAATTTTGAAAATACTTTTTCGAAACAAAAAGGTGCAAGTTAAATTTACCTTAAGGCGAAAGTGTCAGGGTAACCCGCGAAATTCTAACTTTCTTACGTTTTTTTGCAATGTGCAGTTCAGTATCACGGCCGTATAAAATGTATTTATACAGGGTGACTGGTAATTAGTGACCGATACTTAAACACATGACTTTACTCATCATTATGAACAACTTTTACTATGGGACCAAACCTGAAATCGAGAAAATAAAATCAGCTGTTCCCTACATTTTGACGAATTACGCGAACATAAATGTATGAAACAGCAGATTATTTTGTCGCGATTTCAGTTTTGGTCCCATAGTAAAGGTGTTCATCATGATGAGTAAAGTCACGTGTTTAAGTATCGGTTACTAATTACCAGTCACCCTGTATAAATATAAATATATTTTTATAGAATTATAATCATAAAAATCATCAATACAACTCTCTAAGTTCAAGTAATCCTATTGAATGACTATTTCATGAAATCATGACATTTGAGGATCACTTAAAGAGTTGTATTGCTGATTGTAATGATTATAATCCTGTAAAGCCATATTTTTTACGGTCGCGAATCACATTTTAATCAACATAAAACTTGATACTGACCTGTAAATTGTTACTGATTTGAATTTCACGGGCTATCTTAGCGCATCCCCCTTAAGGTGCTTAACATATTCATTCCTTGACCTAAAATTAATTAAAATTACATTACTTTGTATTTAACAAAATTCTATTAAAATTCGACACTTGTGCCAGCCCCCCTTAGCACAAATCTTGAAGGTTAAGAAAACACGAACATTACATTTTTAACTCTCATTTTATTTTTACTTCTAATCTTTAGCGTTTAAAAGCAAATTTTGTCGTTGTTACGTGCTGAAACTTATAATTGCCGTACGAGTAGGGTAACCATTCCGTTTATCCCGTTTTTTATTTATTTTTTATAAATAAAAAACAGACTAAACCTACCATCGGAAAATAAAAAATACCAAAACTGTAATTCGGTTTTTGGATGAACAAAAGGACGAATTACAAATTTGATATTCAAAAAAAAAAATATCAGCTAACTTTTTCTTGAAACACATATCATTTGTTTTAAATTAAAATATGGACATTGACACAGTCAACGCATTCCTTATTCTTTTTGCAAATACTCTCTTTCCTCTCTTTGGTTTTCTTTGACTATAGGTTGTAAATGCTAATTTGTCCTGGTTAAATACAATCATTATAGTTACTCTACTTTCTAAAATCGTAAGTGCGCCATCTGGTAGTGATGCTCCGAACCAAACCAATTAACAGGCAATAAATTAAAGTGATACCTTTTAAATATCGAAATTTGGTTTATATTGAAACTTTTCGTCTGATACGCGATCGCGACAAGTTTTAAATAGTTTTAGTCTGAAATAGTAAAATCATTGATAACTATACGTTAATAAAATCAATCTTTGGCGTTATAGTCAACTAGCTGAACTTTTTTTTAATGAAATGTTCCACCACCCACATAGATAGGTACCTAAAGTCTCCAAAGTTTTTCCTTGCAATACAAAACAGCTTAACTTGTAATTTTAAATGCACACCATATTTTGCAACGTAATAAACTTTTCAACCTCCGAGAAAATCAGAAAATCCACGCCTGATTTAAAAACAACATAAATTCTGCCGGCAAAATCAATTTTGCTGAAATTCCCCCTTACTTTATGCATAACGGGGAGAGCGGGCAAAGTTGCAGTAACAAATTGCAGACATCAGTCGTGTGTCGCGTTCAGTAATTAGTCAAAACTACTCCAACTTTTAATGAGTGCAAGAGTGGGGGTAAACTTTCCATTTATGGCGACTTTTTTTGTCCAAGAGGCGGACGGAAAAGTTAATGTTAGGAAATTGTGCGGGGGAGTGTATATTATGTCACTGGATAGCGATCCATACATGACTGTGTGTGTGTTTGTCAGCGATAATTTACCGAAAGGTTGCATAGTCTCAGTCTCTTGGCTTTTCCCAATTTCAATTCCCTTTCTTCCATACTTCTCTATTAGTCGTCATCTCGGTAGTCACCACCTTTCTATCCATATCATCTTCCACACAGTCCATCCATCGATTCTTTGGTCTTCCCCTACTCTTATAGCCATCCATATTCATGCTCGAAACGTTCCTCACGACATTTTTCTCACTGCGTCGCATTACATGCCATGACAACCAACAATGAAAGGTTGCATAAACATCTGAATTGGCGAAGAGCTCTATATCTTCTCAATATTGTTCAAAAAAAGGATCTCAAATTCTTAATTAAATATGTCTATTCACAACACACAAATCATACACTATACACCTCGTTTCGCCTCCGGCTTTATTTATTTTTATTTTTTTTTTTATTTATTTGGCTCACCAACAATTGAATACACTGATACAATGACATGATACATCCAAGAGACTTATAAACTAGTGTACCAATTTCATATAGGTAAGCACATCATGCATAATTATTGATGTTGAGCGGTGACTAAATTAGGTGAGTATACTCATACAATTAAAAATTTAAAGCATTATTAAAATCATTGTATAAATTAAGATGCAAACAAAATCAAAATTAAATTAAATTAAAAATCAACATCAAAATTGAATTAAAAACATAATTAAAACTACAAACAAAATCAAAATTGAATTAAAAACATAATGAAAACTAAAAACAAACTCAAAATGGAATTAAAAACATAATTAAAATTAAAAACAAAATCAAAATTATTACTTTTATGATCAACATTTATATCAGCATATTTAGCATAAGATGACAAGACTTTTTAGCAAAGTTCATATCTCCTGTGCTGCAATTTCTCCGGTACCAATTTCCTACAATCCTTAATACTGTTTGGTGAATAAAATAGCTAGGTATGTACCTACATCATTTGTATTAATTTAATCCCCGTACGAACTCTTCCATAAAAACGTTTGAACTAATTGCTTATCAAGTTACACACGACTAACGACTGATACTGAGAAGCACGAGCATGAGCTTAATCACGCGTGTTTAATATTAAACTGTGATCACGAAACCTGTAATTTTGCTGATTATACAAATATTAATCAATACCGACCTTTAGATGACCGTTTGAGCGTTTAGCAGACAACGTAATATTATGATATTAATGATGATTCACCAATCTATGCTTGTTATAATGATTGATTTGTAACACAAGTATCCGAGCACCACATTAGTACACGCCACTAATTCCCAGTAATCTTCAATCATTCAATTAACAGAACGTTAGCTCCGAAACAATTAGATGTCCCGCAATCCGGCTGAACTTTAGTTTTCCAGCTACACGCGAAACTGCGACACTGTGTCGCTTTTATCTTCGGTATTTAACTGCAGTGTCAGCACAGTATCTTCCGTGTAACAGTTCGAAATTCATGTAAAGTTACGCGTTGCAAACTTAGCGAAACGCAGGTGCTAATTACGACTTTACTGCTGCTAAGGACCAATGACACTTGAGCCTTCCCTCCCCTCTTGATCCTAACATAGCCGATAGGATAGGGGACAACGTTTAGCTAATCAGAGCTCCAGTTAAACTGGTGAATGTGCTCAGTTGTAATATTATCGAGCACGTATAAATTAACAGGATTGCCCATAGGACCTGGTTATTAGCGTTTGTTATTTGCTAAGCCTGGATTTGAAATGCTCGTAGATATTGTATGGCAATGGACGTATTAGTTCACATGATGTAGATATCTAATCAGCCTAACTACTTGTACTGTGCAGCTACTACACAATATACATAGATTTGGGCAATGAACCTTCTTTGTATTGTTTTCGCTGCCTATCGTGAGAATATGTTTCGTATATAAGACTTTCGCAAATAACAGCGCAAGATAGCCTTTACCAGAGCTGGTCATCGTATTAGCAGCATCAGAATGGTGCCGGAATATAGCAGTTCATCGTCGACGTGGTATGGCAATGGCTGGTGACATCACCTCTCCTTAGAAGCCAGTCACCACGCAAACATCGATGCGACGCTCTGCTAGAGTGACAGCTACCAGCCAGTGTTACTCTTATCCGACCTTTTCGGTGATTCAGGTAACCTCGTAAAAAAGCTAGACGGCGCCACTCGCGGCGCAGTTGTGATACATATACTAACATTCAAACAGTTGGAAAACAAACCAATTGTTTATTTAGCATAGCGAAACGGAACTTTTAAACTCCCGCTCAGCACTTATCATAGCTAGTAAAATGAGAAAGAACTATGCATGTGTGCCGACCCCTTCGTAGCAATCTGGCGTGATATTATGTTATAAAGCACTGCAGGTACCGTAACTAAACTCCGGAATTCCTAAATGTAAGGTAAGTAAAGGAACAAGCCATTTTACGAGCTTATTACTCTTTTTGAGTGGTTCAGCAAAGTTTTGTGAGTTAGCTATTAGGTAGATGCTCTAGCGAAGAGCTTTAGCAGTGAGATGTAATATGCTGATCCGAAGGTTCTCACGCTGCACGGATGCGGTTAAAATAACATTTTTTAAGACATGTTGTCAAGTTTTTTATTCGTGTAGCCTTTGGACTAGTTTCACTTAAAAAGGTGTTAATGCTCTTCGTGTTCAGTACAACAATGCATTAAGGATGCTGTTGGGGCTTTAGCTTTTGTAGTGCCTTGGATATGTTCGCGGGCGCGCAAACTGACTGGCTTCGCTGTGATCAGACGCAAGCGTGCAGCATCCCTGTTGCACAGAGTGTGTGCCAGCTCTGACAGTCTCCTGGGTCCGTATTATGAGGTATTAATGCCACCATTATTCCAGTGTGAGTGAGAGACGGAGCTATACAAGGCCGCTAGCACCATCATTTTTTCGCAGTGGAATAATGATGGCATTAATACTTCATAATATGGCCCCTGGTTGTCATTGCTAGCAAACTGGATTGTCCTATCATTTACTTTTTAAGCCAGCTGCATATTCCTACTAATGATTTATTGTTTGAGATCTTGGAACATTATTTGTTTTTGTTGTTTAGTTGTTTATAAATACTACTAACATAGTTTGTAAGTAAATTTTTACTAACGATATGAGTCCATGTTACTTGAAAATAAATATTTGATTATATATTTTTTTTCTATACTCCTTGGTTAACGTTCTAGCAAGAAGTTTTGCTAACAATAAGTAGGTAGGATAACATTTTCAAAGCAATTTAAGTCTACCTGGCTTTAGCTCGACTAGATTGCTCAGGGTTTATCTTAGTTTTGGAAGAAGAGTAAGGGCTCAAGTTCGACATCGGTCTGGCAATGTATTGCTAAACAAAAACGAGAGTAAACCGTTCAAAAATTCAAAATATTTTTTTTCACATAAACCTACAAGGGCACTTAAAAAACGTCAGAAGCTACGTGCACGGTTCCAATTGGTCGTTTCCTATGGAAAAGAGCCGGCAAGAAACTCCACTGTTACTCTTTTAAAAGTAAATGGTATTTACATTTTTTTCAAATTACAGTATAAGGTAAGAGAGGACAGTGTAGGCCTATCAACAAGTACCAGGTACTTAGCAAGATAGAAAATGGTTGACAGATCTACAGTCTGTTAAGCCTACAACGTTCTCATATTCACAAAATCTAAAAGAAAAGAATCTATAGAAAAGCAAAATAAAATAATAAAAATAAAAACCTATTTAAACCATTAATATTAATACCTTATTATCATCATAAGTCTGTCAGCAGGGTGTTTCCCTAAATTATATTTATTTTGTAAATTGGTTGAAAATAACACTATAACACGTCAAAGTCAAAGTCAAATAATTTACTTAAATTAGGCACATGAAAGGCACTTTTGAACGTCAACATTTACAAAAAAAAAATATATATATTCTAGTCGCCCCTTCCAAAAGGTATTTTTCGTATGGAGAAGAATGGGCAAGAAACTCCAGCGTTACTCTTTTAAAATGTTTTACAATATTTCGTATACATTAATTATATGTGAAGACGATGCACCTATAATAAAATAACTATACCTCAATAGGTAAAAAGAATTTAAAATGAAGCAATGATAAACTAATTATGTGATAGATACATGAGGCTCACATATTTACAAACATTGTAAAATTATACGATATTACTAAAATTTTAATAGGTAGTGAGTAGAAAGGTGTAGTAGTGAGTAGAGAGGTAGAAATTATAATAACTAATAAGTCAGTGAGTGAGTTCAAGTAATCACAGAATGTAAAATCAATGTCATAAAAATAATAAATTATACAATTAAATTACCAACCAGTTTGATGTTGTCTAGACTCTAAATTGTCCTATGGAGCATGAGCAGCATGTTTCCGAGCTTATCTTGGATATAATCCTCTAATTTGTAATATGCTTGTTACAAAGTGAACTTTTAATATGATTTTTTAATTTTCTTTCATTTATTTGCAATATTCATCAATTATTTTATTAAAACTAGGTAGGTGTTTCCTAGCCGACTATTTTGAGAAAAAACGCCGAATAAAATTTATTTTCTCTAAACTCTTTTAAAGTCCATACTATTACATCAAATCATATGCTAGTTAATGTCTAAGGTGGCCTTCACTTTCCCTTAACATCTGTCTAAGCATCTACAGATACTAAAGCCGAGTCTTTATTAAAGGAGAGTGAAAACCTTAACATTTATATCTGAAAGATTTTTTGCTCACACTTTGCTTAGATTCAACCTTCTTCACCCAGTTCGAAATATCTAAAAATATCTCTAACCTACCTTCTTACCCGAGCACAGTAAAGCAAGCCCTTTAACTATGTAGTTACTGTGTACTAGGAGTAAATCGACGTGGAAGCCATTCGTAGCCAGCCGACCAGCTCTTTACGACTATGCCTCAGGATTTGTGACGTCATCGGCTGTGGATTAGGGCTGAACCTAACCTGACTGTACCGTATTTTTTTCGGATGATGATCACTGTACTTGAAATAAAACAAAAGTAAGAAAGAAAAAAATATTTATTAAAAAAACCAACTTATATTTACAGTTTGCACCACACATACAAGTTATCGGTCAATATATATTAGTAATTACACATACAATATGTAGAAAAAGACCCGAAATCCGATCCGAAAGGGGCACATAGGTACTGCAACATTACCAAAAACTATTTTTTTTTTATTATTCTTGAAAATAAATTAAAATTCACATTCTTAGTGCCAAAATTACCCCAAATTCATTAAACATTAGAAAATTTTGAAACAGGGGTCATAAGTGTCACCTGTAGACATCGCTAAACGGGGACCGACCGCGCCCCATGTAACAACCAGGTAAAATTCCCCATTGAAAAAAAACTGTTTTCCTTTACGATTTTTTACGATTACGATTTTTTTAACTTTATTCCTGAAAATTACCATATAAATAGACTCAATACGATACCTAACAACGCCATCACGGATAGGACAGGGTTTTTTTTAACATGTCGTATAATCAAAAAATGAACTTAAATTACATAAAACATATAATCAAAAAATGAGATTGAAATTGTTTTATTGGAAAAAAAAACGTCCACAAATAATAAGATAAGTTAACTCGAACGATGACACTTTTCTTAAAACAACTTGGCATTGGGTGTCAGGAAAGTTGACTTACCTTCATCTATGGTGTATTGCAACTCTAGGGCGCCATAATTCTGCAAGGCAGTAGCGGGCCTGACTGCTGCCCAAGAACGTAAGTACATGGAACTATCACCATTTGTAAAAGTTAAAAGATTGGATGCTGATTAGATAACAAACGCCGCTCGATACGACATAGTGGAACCCTACCCTAAAGGACTAATCACACTTTCATTTTAGTGGCAGTTGAGCTACTTGTGGAAGAGTTCGTATGGGGCAGTACCACCACTGTCCAGTCCATTAGTATCATTCCTGTTCAGCAACAAAAGGAACGTTGCTGGATTCCAGTTTGAAAAATATGGACGGTGAAATTTACTACCTACCTTAAACGTGGTCTTAAACCTACTAAGCCAATCACAGCAGCCAGCATATTTTATTTTTATTTTTATTTTTATTCAAGAGGAACAACAAACAGCTACAATATAAAACATAGGAACAAGAAATACACAAAACACATATACAATATTGCAGCCCACAGCGCTGTTCACAGATTAATAATGGTTTCCCAAAAATTTCCCAAAAACATTTGATGGTAATATGTTAAATAATCAGCCTACCTTCTAGTGTTTTTTTTTTATACACGGTGTGTGGGATATCTGTCAAAATATATGGAACAGGTTTTTTTTTTTACTTTTGCTCGTCGATGATCCTTACACCCTATATAAATTCCGTATTATTGCTGGCGAGTGCGACTAACCCCTAAATCTTTACTTATTGTCGGTGCTCACAACTAAAGTTGGCTTGCCCTTACTTTTATGTATCATAGATTTTATGGGCGTAAGAAAAAACTATACGAAGTTGTCGGTAAACTATAAAAAAACTAGTTCAAGAAACTTCTTTTAGTAGGTAGGTATAACTACATAAAATAGATGATTGAAAGGAATGTTCTATTTGCCCAGATTTTTTTTACTGAGTAAGGAGCACAATATTTGTCCTAGTGGTCATTTTACAAAGATCCTACTACAAATGTGAAGGTTATGTTTAGATGTTTGTTACTCAATCACGCAAAAACGGTTAAACGGATTTGGATCTGGATCAACATATAGAATACTTTATATCTCGGTAGTACGTTCCCGTGGGATAATTTCTGACAATCACGCGGGCGAAGCTTCTGGCAAAGCTAGCTAATAATCATGGCGTTAAAAGATTAGATAGCTACCTACAATGCAAAACATTTTAATTTATTCATTTTAAAAGCGAGATTCTAAGCAAATAATAAGCTTGTCTACTGATTTCACAACATACAAGTGGTCATAAATTTTAATTTATATACAAAAAAATCCGTTCATACCTACTATTAAATACAAGAATAATTACTTTATTCCCCAATTTCTGTTTCTGACAACCAAGCCAAACCAAAAGGACTATCTTCACAATTTGGCGCATTTCATTACACCTCTATTGAATAAAATTGATTTGTATTTTCAATGCAAACGAAGATACAAAATATGATACAACCGTGGGATATACTGCCAAATCTGGGAGCACCTCTAGCCATAGGTTCTGTTATTATTTGGCGGATTTCCAAAATAATTACTTACGTAAACCAGTCGCCCGGGAACGTGGATCGCGATCTAAAAGCGATCGCGGTGTCATGGGATGTGGTATTTATTAGAGTATATACGGTACTAATCTGTATTTGTTTGACTGCAGAGCAAATAGGCTTCTTCTCATACGGAGCAACACCTCATAGGTGAGGCCTATCTCCAACAGTGGACAGCTTCAGGCTAAAGATGAGGATGCTAAGTGAAGCATTGCGTTTTCAGACCATTACAAGGTCAGATTTCCCCGTAAAATTATTATTTTCGTTCCCTGCAAATCAATGATGTCTAAGATAAGCAGACTTAGGACTAACGTCTAAAGTAACACATCCAAAAGAATATATTTAAAAAAAAAACTAACTTCTAACATCTATGTAGCAACAAGCCAATGCGAGCGCTGTATCAAATATTCATTATCTCTCGTAAAGGGTACTTTGAAAGCGAATTTCGGATCGAGAACAGAGTAATTTGGCAACAACGGGCGAACAAATTAAATGCAATTATTTCTGTACCTCATCCATATCGATTGATATAAATTTAGGTGGAATCGATTACAGCGCTTTATTCGATTGATTGAGACCATCAGTCCATCGAGTTCAATGCAATTACAGATGAGAATGGACTATAAGAATTTAAAAAATATACATATAAAAACATTAGCAAGCTTGGGAATTTCATAATCCCATTCTCCCATAATTTGCATAAGTATTGGTGTTTTTGCAAACGGATTGGTCGATATATTACATAGCACACAGCACGCCATAGTTGAAAGTACTGTCAAAGTACTTATATATATCTTCTATGACAAGAATTTAACCCTCCAACAACTGTCACCATTGAATCGTACTACCAATATCAAACGAAGTTAAATCTCCGTGCTGCATTCCACCTGATTAGGTGTCTCCCTCTTACTGAATTATATGCTTTGATGCAAATCACTGCTTTGAACGTATGTACGACTACGTTACATACATTCATGTCTATGTTCTATAATTAGGCGTAATTTAGGGTTATGCATCAGTAATAATATTAGCAACAGGAAACATGTACAAGAAGGGAAACTTTTGACCCGTCTGGCCCTTTTGGCTTTTTTTTACCCTTTTTACATAAGTATTATTAAAGCATATCGGAATCCTTGCCATTTTATGACGTTCATTGCAAGATGATTCAGTAAAAAAAAACTTGTAAGGTCCAGGCACCAACCGTGGCACGCCACAATTGCGGCGATAAGTCTTTGAGGAGTAGCTAGAGAGGTGCCACGGCGTCCTCACCTTCCGCCTGACCCAAGTCCTCACCGGACACGGTTGTTTCGGGAGGTTCCTGTTCCGGATAAGGCGGGAGGAACCGTCCACACAATGGTGACAACCATTATATGGATCAACATCAATCACACACATCAACCATCGCCCGGAGGATGCGGTGGAGCAAACGGTTGAGGTCTGCCCGGCTTGGGCGGGGCACCGCCGTGTCCTTGTGGAAGCGATCGGCGGCGGTGATCTCTCGCTTCCGGCCCTGGTCCAGGCCATGGAACGGATCGAGAGGGCATGGGAAGCCATCACCTCCTTCTGCGAAGCAGTAATGCTCGCGAAGGGAGAACGCGTGAGGGAGAGGCAAATTTCGCGCCCTGACGCCCCTAGCCGCCGCTGGAGATGCCCTGGGCGTCGGGAAACTCCGGCCGATTCCTAGCCACCGTAGGCGCGGGCCTGCGGACGGTGAGTAATGGGTAGCTCGCCGTCCGATAAGAACCAGACCCGGGTCGAGGGCGCGTTGTGTTCCACGCGCGCCTCAAAGAGATGTCAGCACAACTGACGGTGTCCGCTAGGGCCGATGCCTGGCGGGTCGAAGGAAAGTCCGAAATGGATACCGTGGCCCCTAGCAATACACAGGCAACTGAAGGAACATGGGTGGGTTTTATTCAGTAAGAGTATGACACGCCCGACGGAGAAGTTATTTAGAAATTTCCGATCCAAAAAAAAAAGGCGCCAACGGTGTTGAAAACATAATATATTTTTGTTTCTTTTTTACTTAAAAATAAAGGAAGAAAATTATTCGGTGTATATTTTGACACATTATTCGGACAGATCAACATAACGCCGCTAATTTTGTGAAAATAATATTATCTTAATTAATTACACTGATGAGGAAATGACACTTGAGTGACCTACTACTAATACTCGGGTACTCTAATGAAATATTTATGACTAACGCAGGAAGATGAGGCCGACTCATATTTATTTGAATGTTGATAATCTTGGTAATCAGACTCTCTCTTTCTCTTGCTAAATAAAACGATAATAGTCTGAAGGGAATAATTTAAGGTAACACAAGACTCGCTACTGTAAAATTATTGGTTGAATTACTTGAAATGACATGTGTTGAGGAGATTATTAACTTTTCGTTTTTAAATAATAAAAAAACAAGAAAACAGTCTATAAAAACTGCTGAATATTTTTAAAGGTTCCTATGCAAGCTATATAACATCTGCAACTTAGAATAGAATCACACCAAGAATTCTCTTCCTCCAGAGCATTTCCTTATTACTAAACCCCAACAAAAAAATAAACCCAAGAATTGTTCGTTGAACAAAGACGGTGATTTCAATTAAACAATAAAACTTGGGGAACAATTCACCCCTCAGCGGTGACGCGCGACGTCGCGTCGCTTGTCGCGCGAACTCCTGCGAAACCAATTTAAAGTGTCGTGCGAAATAAAATAGTGTCGTTCAGAATCCGCGGCGTCATACTCAGCAAGATGAATTATTGTAGGATATTAGATACGTCTTGAAGAAAAGATTAAGTAGAGCTCTCGTTTATTTTTTGTTATATTATAGAACTGTTCTAAATTGTGGTGGACAAGTGTTGGTTTTAGTTGTGTATTGATATTTTGTGCAAAAAAACTTTTTTACAAAAAAAACAACCGACTTCCAAAAAAAACACTTAAAAGAGAAAAATAACTTGAATTTCGGAAGTCGGTGGCAAAAACAATAGTATTTTATTAGATACATATATAGTAAAATATACCTACCGTAATATATATGAAAGCAATTCATAACTATTTCCCTAGGGATATAACTATATCACGGCTTCAACTATGCGAACTGCGAACCATCTTAAAATATAACTATATGGATCTGTATTTTCGTTTTTGCCACCGACTTCCGAAATTCAAGTTATTTTTCTCTTTTAAGTGTTTTTTTTGGAAGTCGGTTGTTTTTTTTGTAAAAAAGTTTTTATTTTTCACTTTTTAGTTGTGTTTATACCTACCCCGCACAAATTCGTATACCAGTCGAATAATGGAAACATAACAAAAGATTTTTCAAAAATTAACGAATCATTCCAAGCGCCCCGCTGGTGGGGCAAATAGGAATGCCTAAAAATTTTCAGTGGAATATGCCCCACTAGTTCGACTTGGTGGGGCAGATTCCACTAGCATTACGTGTACTGTTTGTTTTTGAGGAGTTCCTTCGTTTATCTCCCAAAGTATACATCAAATCTTCACAAAATTAATATGGGACCACCTCAGGAGTATACCCTTACGAATAAAAAAAGAATTTAAAATCGGTTGACAATTGGCGGAGAAGTCGGTGAATATACATAAAAAAAAAAAAAAAATACATACAGTCGAACATATAACCTCCTTTTTTTGAAGTCGGTTAAAAATAATAAATTTTCTGACGGTCATGGATACTAACAGGCAAACAATACTTAAGTAATTAAGCATCGTCTGAAAAAAAGGCTTTTGTTTTTTTTTTTGTTTTATGCATTTAACACTAAATTGTGCAATATTTCATATACTTTTTAAAGTTTCATGTTAGCAAAAATACAAAGGATTTAGTGTTTATGATATCGAATATCTAAAAAACCATTCATTTTTCCATGTTTCAAATTCGCAAAACATGAACATTGTGTAGATAAAATGTTGTTCTATTTTTGTTACACTTGCAACTATTTTTTTCACTATAATCGCTTTGTTTTATACAGGTGCGTTATATAGATGGAACTTGGTACTTGTGTGAACTTATGTAAGTAGGAATGTATGTAGCCTCTTGAGTTCCTTCATTGAGATATGTTAAGAGCGTTTATTCTGAAAGTGGGCAACGTCGCAAATAGATGTCAAATATTTCGCTGTTTTGATTAATTTGGCAATATTACTGTATGGAAATATGAAATGCGGCTAACTAGCGAACTAGAATATTAAAAATGAATTGCAATTATAACCCTGAATTTGATGTTGTAACCGTTTTACAACATTACATTCAGGATAAGCCCTCTTAAGTTATAAATTGAGCTTGTTTTGAATAAATTATTATTTACCTTTTCTGACTGGCTGAAACTTTTTGCGAAACCTTGAAGGATTGTGTAGTGTACTGATACTCAAGCCAACACAACATTAGAAAAGGAATTGAATGATTAGAAACATGATATTTTACCCGTGAACTTTGTCTCTTGTCTCGCTGGTCAGTATTTTCTCTCGTGGCGGTTTTATTTATATTGTTTATGGACCTGCGGGCTCTGTTTGCTTCCCCTATGTCTTACAAGGGGGCATCTTCGACAACTCGGCAGCTGTCGACACAAACTGTTTTCTCGTTGTTTTTTTAGAAGGGCGTGCGTTGTACCTTTGTGATAAAAGGTTGTATGCATAGTGTTAAGAGCGTTTATTTTGAAAGTGAGCAACATTGCAAATAGATGTCAAATATGTCGCTGTTTTGATTAATTTGGCAATATTACTTTATGGAAATAAAAAAATTGGGTTACCGTTTTAGGTGTAAAAAAGGCATTTGGAAAGTTTCCACATACTTTTTTTTCATCTTAAACTAAATATTCGGTGTTACGATATTAATTATTGCATTTCATAATCAATATTTTAATTCACTAGTTAGCCACATTTCATATTTCCATACAGTATTATTGTCAAATTAATCAAAACAGGTAAATATTTGACAGCTATTTGCGACGTTGCCAACTTTAAGATAAACGCTCTTAACTAGATATTTAGTGTTAAAACTATTGAACTTGTGTACTTTGAACTATGAGTCGCAGATTTTCGGAATATAACGAATTTTTTTATTTTTTTTTTCTGCGGCTTTCTGTTTACTCCCTACCCCCATGGGAAAAAGACGTAAGTTTATGTATGTATATATGTAATTTAGCTCGTTCATTGCCGGGTGCCTGGAGGGTTCACCTAGACGGATGCCGGGAGCCCTCGCGGACGGCTCGTTTTAAATGTGGGTCAATTATTGTCAAAAAACTCTTTTACACTATAAAAACTATTAGTGGACAGCCAATCGTACAATTTACGTTTATAATCTGGTATTTAGATTTTTTTAGGTCACTCGGTATCTTATTAAATATTTCTACACACATATACAAACAGCTTTTATTACACTTAGCTAGTCTTGGAATGAAATCCAGTACAAGCCTGTGAGGTTCGCGCCGGTTTCGAGGATGTACATCGTCTGCTTTTGTAAATAATTCCTTATGCTTCCACACAAACATACATATCTCATATATATAAAGAGACGGTAGCGGTAACAATAGCGACAAAACCCCCTGAAAACACAATTTTATTTCGTTTTACAGTGTTTTATAACACGGTTTTAAACCTCATGCCGTCGACCGTCCGCGATGGTTAACTTTAGCGCAAACGTAATGCCAGCAATACTCCTGGTGCGTGGTGGGGTCGAATATCGTTAATTATTTCTCGTTATTTTTTAGTCTGGTTCGATCCTCGGGCAGAACAAATGTCTGTTTGGACTAAGGAAAGTTAGTCTGGGTTCTAATGTAGATAAATGTGAGATTTTTGTAGGTACGTTACCTAAAGTAGACATCTGTTGGCAACGTTTTACTGCTTCCCAACTATTTGAATAAAAACCAGAATAAACAAATTAATTCTGTAGTTATGAAGTCACAAACTCACAAACCACTTTAACAGAAAAATTTTGGTCAAAACACTTACTTCTTGCTGCTGTCTATTCACACTAGTGAGTTTAACTGCGAGTATAAAACTAATATACACCTGCACTAAAACTATTCGGAGGCAACAAACGCCAGGCTATGGCAGCAAGAAATACATTCACCTGCATTGTTCAGTTAACTGAGAAACTAACTAAACTTGCACACCGCAGTAAATGTATTTTGTTGTTAGTTACATTGGAAATAGGTGTTAAAAACCGAAATGGAGAATTTATACGTTAGGCTATTTTGAATCCCTGTTCCCTCGGTATGCACGCCTTTTTTTTTTTTTTTGGGTGGGAAATTATCAAATAACTTCTCCCGCTCTGGGTTGAGCGGGAGGGCGTGTCAGACTCTTACTGACTAAAACCCACCCGTGTTCCTTCCGTTGCCTTTACGTTGCCAGGGGCCACGGTATCCCTTTCGGACTTTCCCGCAACCCCGGCAGGCATCGGTCCTATCGGACCCCTTCCGTTGTGCTGACATCTCTTTGAGGCGCGCGTGGAACACAACGCGCCGTCGACCCGGGCCTGGTCCTTATCGGACGGCGAGCTACCCATTGCTCACCGTCCGCAAGCCCGCGCCTACGGTGGTCGGTATGCATGCCTTGGTATTCATCCAAGATCAGTCGTTTATTACGTGATAAGGTAAAGCCTCCGTTACACGATGTAATCGAGTAACAAATAATAACGTTACCGATAATTTTCCTTGTTCCTTTGAAAATGTTGGTCCAAGGTTGTTCCCCGGTACATTCAAGAGAAATATAGATAGCACACCGAATTTCCCGCACTACACCGTATTAACGTTATTAACACAGGTATGTGTAAGATCGCATGCGTCCTAATACAAAATGTAATACGAACACATATCGGAACATCGCAGGACGGAGGAACGCAAGCGACCTACTTCTATTGCGTCGTTATTATCGCAGCTGTGTGTAACTTCGTGGCTGTTCTAATACAAAATGTACTGAAAACAGATAACGCAATAACGCTTGCGTTATTATCAACCCATAAAAACGCGCCTGTGGGGGAGGGGCTGTGATTCCATCTGATGCTAGCGATTGACACTTGACAGCTCACTTCAGTCTCACTTTGACGTTTCACATCACGATTTTTACAAAATAAATTGGTTTTGTGTGGCAGAGATGGTCTATAATGCCGAAGTTTTTCTAATACTCGACGTGCCATATAACCTGCCGCTACTAACACCAGCTTCTTTTCTAATAAACCGTAACAAGTGCGGAAGGGAGCTGAGCAGTAATGAGGAGCAGGGATTCCCTCCGCGCATCCGTCAGTGCGGATGGCTTAATTGCTTGGAGAGGTGCCAAGCGGACTGTTTGTTCGCAGAGCTGATGCCTTCTGCTTCATTACGAGTCTATCGATTTGAAAGTCTATGCTTTTGAGTGCAAAATGTAGGTGAAGAGGTGGAAAATATGTTGGGTGGGAAAGAATAGAATAGAATTCTGTTCTGTTTATTAATATCGCTGAAGTGTTGGTGGTACATTGATTTTTTCTAAAAGACTTTGATTAAACAAAACCGGCGTTTGTTACCAAACCAAGTATAAATTGATCAGCAAATTGTTACAATTTGATTGTCCTTAAACCTAAAGAACAACGAACTAGCTGCGTCCCGCGGTTTCACCCGCATAAGTCTCGATGTCGTGGGAATATCGAGATGAAAACTATTCTGTGTCCTAACCTAGGTAATGGTCTACCCTTGTGCTAAATTTCTTTCTAACCCGTTGAGCCGTTTTAGCGTGAAAGCGTAATAAACAAACAAACAAAGTCACTTTCGCGTTTACAATATTAGTGAGGATTGGATGACCATTGCACACATACCTACATACATATAGTTTTAGTTGGTTTACAAATAGTATTTTTTTTGCAAAAAAGAGTCTGCCTACTAAGAAGTACGAGTAACGGGGTAAAATACCGTTTTTAAAATGAAATTATGTACCAAGTCGGCGTTTCGTTTTAACAAAAACTAGGCTTACGGAACCAAGTCAAAGAAATTCCTTCAAAAATCACATAAATAAGTAATTCAAAGAACAAAACGTCATATAGTTGTGTGGAAGTGATCTTAATCCTTTCTGGCGGGACTGATTGTGTTTTGATGCGGGACTCAACGGACGAATCTCGAGCCGGGACCCTGGACACTGGGCGTTTTATAATATCAAAGCTGAAGCGGGAAATGGGGAGCAAGAAGATTTGAAGCTGTGCATATTGGGTGCTGTACGGGGTAGGTATTCTGCGTTATTCATAATGAATACGTAACCGAAGGTAAAGGCGCTCCTTCACCGGGAGCATTAGCATGTTACAGTTCAGATTCGAGCATTACATCAGTGAGTGAGGAGAACTGAGGTAATGGTAATATAGTAATGCTCGACATCGAAGTTTGAATTTACAGACAATAGATTACAGGCAAATGCGATAAAAAAAGCGAACGATAAAAATTGAGGCGCACTCAAAATAAAACAAAAGGACAACAAACGCGCACGTCAGCTACCGGATTCCACAACGGACAGGAGATGACGTCTTGATCAACCAAGTTTGCATTAAAATTAATAAAATGTATGAATTTATAAGAAAGAAAAAAAGTGCTTTTATTGCGTTGCATTTTATGTATCTATGTACAGTAGACCGCACGTCGGTGGTAATACTTTGACATTGAGCTTGCGTACCGTAATACCGAATTGTTAAACAAAGGACGAGGTTCTCAATCTGGAAGTTTTTATTTTATTTTTTATTTATGTTCGGGCATGCATAACTCCGTGATATATTTGCAAATTTATTTTTCTTCTGATTTGGGGAAAGGGCATGCTCTCGAGGTGGTCCCATATAAATTTTATAAAATTAGCTTGGGTAGTTTTTGAGTTAGCTTCAATAATACTTATTTTTCCCACTTAGTCTATGTGGATGATAATAATAATAACTTCCTGTCACTGTAATGTACATAACAGGTATTCGAATTTGTGTGGGGTAGATAGGTACCACAGCTAAAAAGTGAAAAATATCGTTTTTTGCCACCTACTTCCGAAATAAAGTAATTTTTCACTTAGTGGTGTTTTTTTTTGGAAGTCGTTTGTTTTTTTCTCGCAAAAAAGTTTTTATAATATATATACAAACATTATTTTCAGTTTTTTTAATTTGTATTTATGTTTCACGAACTGTGTCCAAATAAACTTTATTCTTTCTTTCTTTAATAGAATGCAAGGCCAGCTTGTATTGGTTTCGTTACCACTGAAGTGCGGCGTACTGTACCATTATTTACTTCGTCACGTTACTAGAAAAAAACCCTGTCTTAACTTTTTTTGTGTTGCATTCTACTTTAAAAATTTCGGATATGTCAAGATTCCCTCATGACTTGTACCACATCTTAAGAGCGGGATTACCCGGGATTTTTTCCCACTAAGCCGGACGTAATTGGATCCCAAATTGACCGTAGTAGGAGAACGTTTCGAGGAGCGATCGACTCATTTGTATTAGATATTACAATAAACTCTGCGAGTTCCACCTGCTTTTCATTTTATTTATTTTATGTATTACGGAAGTTATGGTGGGTTCCTTGTTTCGGTTCGATCGATCAGGTTAAGCTACGCTTGTCACGCATGTCCGTGGGTGGGTGACTATCTTTACATACCAAGACCCCTCCGTGCCTCGGAAAGCACGTTAAGCCGTTGGTCCCGGCTGTCATAGGTGGATCTTTGACAGTCGTTACGGGTAGTCAGAAGCCCGTAAATCTGACCACCAGTCTTACCAAAGGGGTATAGTATTACCCGGTAACTGGGTTGTGGAGGTCAAATAGGCAGTCGATCCATGTAAAGTACTGGTATTCAGCTGCATCCGGTAAAACTGGAAGCTGACCCCAACAGAGTTGGGAAAAGGCAGGTGATGATGGTGGGTTCCTGTTTAGTAGTCGGTGGTTTAATGGAAGCTGCAATGATATCTAAGGTTGATTAATCTGTATGCTATAACCCATGGAGGCCCTCCTTCTTCCTCTCCCACATCGGCAAGAACTTTATGTGAATATTTAGCTTATGTTGTGAATGTAAGCCAGTCAGCGAGGTGGTAGCAGGGCTAACTGCCTATAAAGACTTATATTTAAGTATTTCCACTAATGGAACCTTTTTTTACACCACAGGAGCTCTAGTAATATTTGAACAAAAATCATTTCCAATCAAAAAAACTCGACATGCATTAAATTAGTTTTGTTTTATTTTCTTTTGTTTTGTTTTAATTTAATGTAATTTAATTATTATTATTATTTTTGATATAAATAAATAATAAATAAATATAATACATAATTTTGATTAAATTTTAATATGATTTAATTTAAAGTTTAATTTTTATTCTGATTTGATTTTGATTTAATTTTGGTTTTGATTGTAATATTGTTTTTCATTTGAATGCTACTAACATATTTTTCTAAGTTCTGACACTAATACAATATGGATATTTTCCGAAATAAATGATGGAATTGAATTGAATTAAAACAGACAATGCAGTTAATCACTAATTAGCGTAACTTATCAAACAGGTAATTGTTTAGTAAATGTATTATATTTGTTGGAAATACGTTACTGAGTTGACCAATCGGGACGCAAGCGCCGCCCAGCGGCACTCGACAGAGTATACAAAATAACGCTCGGACCGGCTGGAGCTAAGCAGAGTTCATGGATGGCGGTCAAGCAGTGAAGACGTTTAGAAACTGTCGCGCGTTTCGAATAGTTGTATCGTGTACCTACAGCGTGTGAAATGTGATTAACGCGATCGTGAATTATAATTTGATCTGAACTGCAAATGGTTTTTCTATTGCGCGATAACCAACACTACCCACAGTAGTTAAAATATGGCTGATAATAACGAAAGAGACAAATACCCTCCACCGTTTTATTCAATGTTCATCGGTTACATCACACATTCATTCATAAAGACTCATTTTCATTGGTCGATAGGCTTTCTGTAAGGCATGCCATAGGGCTCGTATTTGGGGAACCGTTTTCATTAAACGATAGGGAACGATTGCTGTAAACGGAGAAGCTTCACTTGTTGGGTGAGTCACACCCAATGAAAATGAACCTCTAAAGCAACTGCCAAACGTGCGGTGAACTGTGAGTCTCCGCACGCTTTTTACCGACCGTTGAATTTGATTGGTCGCGACCTTCCTCTACCTAATGTTAAAAGAATCACGTTAATTGCCGCAGCAACCACGAAAAAAATAGTGTACATACATGATTTTTAAAAACCCGCCGAATGCATAAACTATTTTTTTTTAAGTCGGTTTATTACAAAAACAAACTTTTGGTTTTATGAATATATATGATCATGAACATGTTCACCTACATAACTGGCGAAATGAAGACGAACACCTCTGTGCAAAGGAACGTAAAAGCAAGTATTAATTAGTAATTTACTAAAAAGAATCATAATCGAGTTATATATTTACCAAAGCAATATTGATGGTGGCACTCATGCAATAAAGTTAATAACTGCTGCGGGCAGGCCTGGAAAGTCGGCATTTTTAAAGCATAGCACCAAGTATCCAATGGAGCCTGCAGTAGCAATCACAATAACAAAAAAACACGCCTGTATTCCACAACAGGGCAGACAGAAGTGTTGATAGCACACCTACATTTCCCCAGTAATAACAAACAAAAAACAAAAAAATTGAGTATATTAACACAGTCAACTGTGATTATTAGCTTCCCAGCATTAACTAAGCTTATTCGTTCATTTAGTACCCCGTGAAACCGCCAGAGCTCGCCACATACTGCTGGCTCGCAAACATTTATATCGCAGTTAAAATTCCGCAGAAACTAATTACAAACCAGTGGTTAACGATTACAGGATCGTGGTAATTGTTGCTATTATTGTTAGTGTTTTTAATAAGCTAATTTATTATGTAGTTTAGTTTGGTTATTATTATCAGGGAAAGCTTTGAAAGACCTAAGCCTTCGTACCCACGTGCGATTTTTATCGCACAGTGGATTTTCAACGCACTGCTTAGCGCCGAGAGTTGAAAATCCAACAGTGTATTTTTTGACGCGCTAGGATACATTCTATTGGATTTTTAATGCTCGACTCAACACCGATGGTTGAAAGTACAACGCCCGTTATAAATCGCCGCGTTAAAAAATCGCGCGTGCGGACTGGAGTTAAAGGTCAAGTTACTTAACACTTTCAGTGTCCAGAAAGTTAAATAATCAACCTGAACCATATTTATGTGGTTCATGGGACATGGAAAGGGTAGGTACCCTTTCGCAGGCGAATTCGCTACCAATCTTAGTGACTGGCCAATATTTTTTAAACTGCGTGACAATAGCACGACTCGGAAGAAGAATATCTGACCAGTGTTATCCTACATCTTAACCGAAGTCAAAAGGATTGAGAATTTAGTAAGGGTTTTCCGTGGAAGTAGGCATAATCAGCCTATAATGATCCCACTGATGAAACACAGGCCTCCTTTAATCCACCACACGGGCCCAGTACGGATTGGTAGATGTCCCCATGTCTTTGAATTTTTGGTTCTAGGACATGCCGGTTTCCTCACAATATTTTCCTTCACCGTTTTGAGAGTAGTGGCTATGCAAAAATATACAAAGTAACACGGCGGCTGGGGTGCGAACCCACGACTTACAACTCGTAAGTTGGGGTAGTTACCACTGGGCCACCGCTGCTCTACGATGTAATTTAAGTATTATTCTCCGACTCCACTCTACCACACAAAAATACTCTGTTCAAAAGTTTGTATGTATCGATTTGTTTTCTGTAAGCGCAAACACTGGCACAAAAGCTGTTTTTTTTACCTAATATTAAAATCTTACCGTGAAAATTTTGTTGAAGTGAGCTGTCATGCTAGGGATTGACATTAATGACAGTTCACTTCAAGCTCACTGAACCAACATTTTTAACTAAGAGGGGGCACGCAGTGTTCCATGCGAACCTTTATGGGAGGACGTGCGGTCGTGGAGTCGGTCGCACTGGGTGATGGTGCCCCCAGTAGGGGGTGCGGCGAATGTACAAGTATCTCCCGGGCCCCCGACACATTGCGGGAAAGTCCGAAAGGGATACCGTGGCCCCTGGCAACGTACAGGCAACGGAAAGAACACGGCTGGGTTTTAGTCAGTAAGAGTCTGACACGCCCTCCCGCTCCACCCAGAGCGGGAGAAGTTATTTGATAATTTCCCACACAAAAAAAAAAAAAAAGGGCCCCCGACACAACATGGTAGTAGTAGAAATAGTGGGGTTTTCATCGGTAGAAGTCCGACATAACCCTCCGTTCTCCCAAGACGGACGGTATCCATGAGAAATTACCAACGGAAAAAAAAAATGTTATGTCAAATACACGCAGGTTGGTGTACAGGCATTTCCTACACAAATCCAGTGTCAGCATTAGCATTCTCAAAGTGGTCAGCTTCCAGATGCGGCTGAATATCTCCTAACACATGTTTATTGAAAGTTAACCGAAATTCCCCTCGCCTAAGTAATAGTACAACAATATACTAAAGACTGGAATTTAATTAAGTAAACACAAATTTCACTGCATAATACTAAAAACAGAAACAAAACATATATAGAGCGGAGCGAACTCAATGCAGTTTGAGGTGGTCTAGGGAGGGGACGCGAGTCGATTGTTTACAGTTGACTAAGAGTTTAGCTATTTATTTTGGACGTAGGTATGTAAAGATATATTTAAAGGATGATTACCTACTTGAATTTTTGCTTGAAAATAATGTACCTGCTCCAAATTAAACTCTACATCTAACAAGTACCAATTATTTATTATATAATTCTTATTCATGGCTGCATAAGATACATCGGTATGCGTAATATTATATCGCTGTTTCAAACAAACTGTATAAACGAATCTTATATTTGACAAATACAAATTAAACTATTACAGCAATATAATAAAAAGCTCAAAGCTGCTTCTGCATTATAATGCACATGAGAGACCACACGGAATCTTACCAACAAAGGCTTATAGAGTGAAGTCAACAACATCTTAAACAAATAATCACCGAAACTCACGACCAAAACCTATTAATACCTACCTACTTTCTAGACTTATAAAAAGTCTAATATAATAAATATGTACAATAAAAAAGGGGAAAAGCTAATTGAGCTGCTGTTAATGGGAAAAGTACCAAAAAGTCTGGCAGCATTGCCACGCTGAATGGCAATGCTAAATATAGGCCAAAGAATCGACTAAACTATCGCCACAACTCTAGTCGACTAGCTCCACTTTCCCCGCACTATCGTCCCTTACCTTGCTCGTAGAATGCAACAAGCATTTTTCTTTCAAAATGCTCCCATCCGGTGGAAAAATTTCGCTAGCTCACATATTTTGCGGCCTTCCTTTCGGAAAATACGCGCGTAGGGTTAAATGTAGCAGGTTTTCAGTTTACACATTGAGGTGGTGGCGTTTTTATCCTTTTTGTCCTGCTGTTTGGTTTTGGCATAGAATAAGACGACAAGTCCTACACGTGTGGGTGTCGTGAAAGGTGGCTGATGAATTACGTTAAGAGGATCCGCTTCCTTCTCTGTTTCAAATAACAAACTACGATTACCAATCTGTCTTCTAGACATGGTGGTTATAACAATTTGTCAACTCTTTTCCTATTTTGTTTTTCTAAAGTAGTCATTGGGAAGTACATAACCTTCATTACCTACATTTTTTGCAGTGGACTATTTTCGCTGATGTTGTCCAGAACATCATAGACATGTAATTTCCAACCACTTTTAATGTTATAAAAAGTGCTGCATTCAATCTAGAGTCGAAACCAAACTCTCCTCAGGCACAGATGAATGCAGATGGTTCACTACGCATTTTAGGTATGAAGCTATAAGTACGCGGCGGGCCCGTCTTGTCGGGCCAATTCAGTGAGTGTAACGTAGTCAGAAGATATAAGAATTACGCGATAAAAAAGAGACAACTTCTACAGATGAATATAACTGTAGATAATTAGCGGTGTCGCACACTGACTTATTAATTGTGGAATCTTAGGAGGATCGTCTACTTTTACAATGTTTGTAAATATGTGAGCACCATGTATCTATCACATAATTAGTTTATCTGTTGTTGCTTCATTTTTAATTCTTAATTGTTTTTACCTATTGTGGTATAATAATTTTTATTCTAGGTGCATCGTCCTCACATATAATTATATAACTAATGTACTTATACAAAATATTGTAAAACATTTTAAAAGAGTAACGGTGGAGTTTCTTGCCCATTCTTCTCCATACGAAAACTACCTTTTGGAAGGGGCAACTAGAATCAATTAATTTTTTTTTTGTAAATTTTTGACGTTCAAAAGTGCCTTATACGGGCCTACTTGAAATAAATGATTTGACTTTGTGTGCGACCTGAATTGCACATTATTGTGTTGTAGCAAGAGTCGCTTTTTTTTTCTTTGCCACAGGAAACCTCCACCCAAACACGGCACACACTCATCTACACACATACATCTACAAAAATATAATCACAAAATAACAGAAACATTTCTGCAAATATTTATCTGCAAATCTTTATCTGCTTTTTATTACGTACTTTAGGGTCGCGCCAAGCTATTACCCACAACGTATCGATAACATGTCGATAAATCCGGCGAACAATCTGCTGCTATCGTAAATAACTAGCTACAGGCCACTACAGGCTGCTACAGGCTACTAAAGGC
The DNA here is from genome assembly GCA_949128155.2 of Xanthia icteritia. NCBI lineage: Eukaryota > Metazoa > Arthropoda > Insecta > Lepidoptera > Noctuidae > Xanthia > Xanthia icteritia. The sequence continues at coordinate 2,281,875 of OX421942.2, read as the reverse complement.
TCGACCAAAACATTTCTTTTTACTTTGCAATGATTGCGAGAAAGTTTGGTGCCGTTTGATAACCAAAGTATATGAAAGACATTAGACCATTTTAGGAGAAATCAATAAGCAAATAGTAAATCCATGACAGAGTTTGAGAATGGCCTACAATAAGTATTAAACATCTAGGGTTAGTTCCTCTTTAAAAAAACATCTATGTACACACACTACATATCGTCAGTGAAGTTCTAACAGCACGGAAGTCAAAATGGCTAATTACTACTAGTGATACTGCGAAAGTCACCAAATTACTTCAATGGAAAAGATTATTGGTATTTTCGTCAAAGTAGCCATTTTTTCCATATTGTTAGAACTTCACTGACGATATGCAAACTTTTTCAAACCAATCCACCAATGGCATAAACGACTATTCCGCGAAACTTAAAGAGCCTAAGTTGGCAACAGTGCTTAATGTAAAGAGGCCTGTGCATGACGAAAATATGAGAAAACTTGGGCAATACCACGAATATTGCAGCCTTCGGCTTTTTATCCCGAATACTTTCGATTGCCCTCGCGATATAAATAACTTGGAGGGATATTTTGGATGTACGATTAATCGTGGCGATATCGTTAGGTGTAAATAATGTAACGAGTGGAACTCCTTACGCACTGCAGGATCTGCCGTAAATATGGCCTTAGCTTTCAGCGAGAAAGATTATTTAAAAAAAATCTTGGAATTGGAATCAAATCAAATCAAAATATTTTATTTCACATAAACCTACATGGGCACTTATGAAACGTCAGAAGCTAGGTGCACGGTTCCAATTCGTCGTTTCCTATGGAGAAGAGCCGGCAATAAACTCCACGGTTACTCTTTTAAAAATAATTGGCTTTTACAATATTTTCAAATAACAGTGTTTTAAGGACAGGACTTTCAACAAGTACCTACAGTCTCAACAAATCTACAGTCCACTAAGCCTACAGCGTTCTTACATTCACAAAATAGAAAATAATCTATAGAAAGGATAAATAAATTAATAAAAATAAAAACCTATTTTAAACGAAACGTGATTGCATTGCAACTGTAAAAACTCGAAATAATTATCATGTCCACAAAAGCCACTACTAATAAAGAGTTGAAATTAAATTGTAGGTATATAATGTCAAATAATAGGGTGATTATGTCAAGGAAGAATGTAAAAAAATAAACATGGTAATTTGGGAGCAGTTAATAGACTCTTACATAATTTGCTGTTAATGAGGTACCCGTAAAGCCACATGTGCAGCAGTAATTATTGCCAAACGCCCTTGTCTTCAACGTAGTCTTTAATTTTATAATATATTTTTTGATAAGGACACGTTGGACTACTGTAAGAACTAGAAATGTAATTTCCTTCTAAAAAGAAGGAAAATACGTTCATAAAAAAGACCATATTCATTCTTTATACAAACCCTAAGAGCCTTTAGCCTGAGAGATATTTCTCGTTGGCATGTGAAGCCAAGTCAGAGGCCCATGGGCGGCTTTAAAACTCTGACACCAGGCTAGTCACTAACCACACGAAAAGAAGAAGAAGATCCAAATCTCTGCCTCAAAAAATTATATTTCTATCTAAATTCATCATCATCATTTCACCCGAAAGACGCCCACTGCTGGACATAGGCCACCCCACTTCGACCGGTTCTGAGCTTCCCGCATCCAGCGAATTCCTGCCGGCACAAGGTTATCGGTCCACCTTGTGAGAGGGCTTCTAACTCTACGTCTATCGCGTCGTCGGCAATTTCCATCTTAATAATACAGAAACTTATTCAGAAAAATATTCAAAATTTCGAGGTATTCTGAGGGAACAGATAAACTCGTGGGTTATCTGCTAAACTTCCACCGCGGATCCTTCGGTTCTGTCGGTCTCCATTGAATATGAATAAGGGTCTAAAGGACGTATTGTTTTCGCTCCAAACTTTTCGTTTATGTTTTGAAATGTTTTGACTTGCATAAAGATGTTGAGAATTTTGGGAACTTCGTGTTTCTTGTTATGAATTTTAGCAATGAATATTTTTTATGTATAATTTAACGTGTTGTTATGAATACCGGCCATGGTTTGAGGTCATGTACAAATTTGTCCGCGTAACATTTCTTGTTTTAGGATAAAATATAGTCTATGATAGTCGGCAATACTTGGCTTCCCATTAGTGAAAGAATATTCGGAATCGGATCAGTAGTTCGTAAGATTACAAACTTACCTCTTTATATTATTAGTATAGATGAGCTTTACGGCCGAACCCAATAACCTATCTATCACCAGTTTTGGCATACTGTAGAAAGAAAAACCTATCTATCTATCTATCTATGGTTTCAACGTCCCAATCTGTCAAAAAATAAGGAATCTTACGGAATTGTGGTATGATATTTAATGACAAATAGAATTATACTGTCTACCATCAATAGCGTTCCGTTTTTTACTGAAAATAGGTTATTGGGTCCGGCGGTTCTCTAAAGAACTATAACCTTAACCATAACCGGATAAACTCAAGCATTACTCAACTAACTCAAAGCATTTATTTGAAATAAACAAATTACAGGCACTTTTGAATTGTCAAGGGGTCGGTCAGTCAGAAAGATGAAGCTAGTTGCCCATTCCAAAGCGCAGTAGGTACCTACGGAGAAGAACGGGCAAGAAACTCAACGGACACTCTTTAAAATCAAAATATGGTTACAAAATATTGATTACATCATTCATGTTGAAGTTATACATATGAGAACAATAAAAAAAAATACGATAATTGAAAGTCTTTTCCATTTAGAACCCTACCCCTCGAAGCAATTCAAACCGCGTTGTTCGGTTTTTCTTACAAACAGAGATAAAAACAGTCGCGCGCAGATGCACAAAATTGAAAACGATGATACCTGGGAAAAGATTATTGCAAGCTCGTGTTCTTAAGCACCTTGTCTTAGTTCGCGAAGTATATCTCTTTGCTCATTTGCCTCTGCTATTCATTCATAACTTTGTTTATAATTCGTGAAAACGTAGGATTTTGAGAATGTCTCTGAATGTCGAGCGATCCAATTTTTCACCACTATAAAATTGCTTTTAAGGATACGCTAGTCGATGATTCTTCCATACAAACGTAGTATAGTGATTAAATGTCTTTTTGACGCTGTACATTCAAAACTAAAAATTATACCAATTTTTCTTGTCATTATCCAATCCAGCCTTGTATGGAAGCTAAATTGGAAAAAAATATTGTGGAAGTTATGAGCGTCAAAACTTCCATATTTCATCACTAACTTTAGCTCGTCTTTGAGCGTAAATAAAGAACTTATGTAGTAAAAAAATTGCAAAATAGAAACCGTACAGGGATAGATAATTTATGCAATCGTTCAAATAATTTTATTTTAAGTAAATACATCCAGAAGTTTTTCCATAATATCTATACGCCCAAAGGTTCATGAAATTTTACGCGCTCGTTTTCGATATAAATCATCGTCTATATAACTAAATAGATGAATAAATATATAATTAAATAAATAAAAACTAGATAAATAAATACTAAATAAATAAAACTAAATAAATAATTTATTAGACTAATTAGTATGAAAAATAGTCACGCCCACCGATGAGTTCGAGCCGTCGACAAGTGTACCCTTAACGCACTAAAAAATAATTCATAGTTAATTCCTAAAAATGACTGAATGATATTACGAAATTAAAGCTGAAAAAGTCAGTATGTCTGAAGTTCTATTAGTTGAGTGTGTAAAATGTTGTCTAATTTTATCTTTAGCTAATGTAATTGGCAGATTACCGTTTTATGTCGAAGTAAAATAAATAACAAACAAAAACTAAACATTTTGAAGATTACATCAACTTTCAAACAAATCAAAAGAAAAATTTCTCAAACGTCCTCAAAATACGAAACGACCTCCATACACAGGGTCAACACTCACCGTCACAAATTAACTGAAAGTCAAGCGAGCTTGTTAGGGAAGTTCATTAGACAGAAACTTACCGAGTTGCTTGTTCATTTTTTTAGAGGTCCGTGGGTTCTTTATGTTTCTTAAGAAAAAATATGTTGGATATTATCCCGTTTTTTGGGGATTTCTGCTACATACCATTTTGACCAAAGGGCTTGGTATACCAATAGTACATCCACATTTCGCTAGTTATATTTAACTCCCATGTAATAGAGGGCACGCCTATTGCTATAGACCGGGCACAAATCCTGACTCCGGGCTGCTACTGAGACGTTCCTGATGGAAAAAACTCAATATTACTTTTCCTGGCTGGCCATTAAAAAAAACCCAGCACGTCTTGCCTGAGCAGGCCGCAAGCAGTGATGCTTGCGGCCACTACACCAAAGGAGATGATAATTATTCAGTTTTGATACAGCTGTAATAGCAATCACGTCATTTCGTTTAAAATACGTTTTTATTTTTATTAATTTATTTATCTTTATATAGATTCTTTTCAATTTTGTGAATGTGAGAAAGCTGTAGGCCTAGTGGACTGTAGATTTGTGACCATCATCATTCTGTTAAGTACCAGGTACTTACTTGGTACTTGTTGAAAAACCTACACTGTCCTAATAACTCTGTATACCTAATAACACTGTTATTTGAAAATATTGTAAAAGCCAATTATTTTTAAAAGAGTTATCGTGGAGTTTCTTGTCGGCTCTTCTCCATAGGAAACAATCAATTGGAACCGTGCACCTAGCTTCTGACGTTTCATAAGTGCAAATGTAGGTTTATGTGAAATAAAATATTTTGAATTTGAAAGAAATGTAAGGAAAAAATACGCTGTATATCAAGTGTGATTTCGCTTCCAATTCAACTTCCCCTTTTTTCAACAAATTTTTATGTTTTCCGTGTATGTATACTAGAAGCTCTATAAGACAGTTCTTAGTACTAAGCCTAGGCGGCGATAACTCGTCACTGTTTTAATTAGCTCGAATATAGTGAGGAACAAAGCATGCGTCTTTGTGCTCACCCCTGGGTCCTCCCACTTTGTTGCGGTATTTAACGTCCTGTGTACACAACGCTATGTTTAAGAGATTGTGTGGAACGAACTTTGGGAGACTTCAAACAAACAAGTAGGAGAACAAAGTTAGAAGAATCGAAATTAAGTATGGTTAAGAAGATTATTACCAAGCGGTATCGTGTTACCCAGTAACTGGGTTGTGGACTGATAGCCAGTCGCTCCATGTAAAATACTGGTATTCAGATGCATCCGGATAGTCTGGAAGCCCATCCGAGCATCGTTGGGAAAAGGCTAGACAGATAATGATAGTAAACAAGACTATTCTATATTGACAGTATGACATACATCAGAAGGAAGTATGAAGAACATGGCGAAATAATATAATGAAGTTCTTCCACTAAGACCTGAAAATATATTGCTATGCTAGCGGTCGAGGGTCAAGTTCCATCGATTTGAAAAATATACTTCAGGATAGCTATTACTTGGGTTGTAAACTTGTAAGGTAAATAAGGGCAGAATGATCTATTTTCTAAATTACTTTGTTGAAACGAGCGATTATTATTGTAAAGCACTTAGAAATTACCAAGTTAGCTTAGACTTCATACCCTCCTAGTTTTTATATTTAGGTCCTATTCCTAGGTACCATAATTTCTATATAAACTAAAGACTTGCTCGAACGCTAGAACTAAGTTGCACGATGAAATAGCTAGTTAATTAACTTTTACTCAGTAATCGGAAAAGTATTTGTGATTTTGTAGATGTAGCACGAGCTTCATTTAAAGTCGGCAGGGAACAAAAAAGTTGTGGTAACCCGGTAATTTAAAATTCTGCGGCAAGGTTTTAAATATTGACTGTAAATCTCAGAGAAAATTCTGAAGATGCTAGGAATTATTGTGGTACAATTGTTATTAAATCACTATATATATTACTGAGAAAACTCAAGCTTAATAAGTACAGAACCTTACAAAAAGCTAAACTTACTTCCCTATCTAACGAGACATCCCGAAGCAGTCGCAACCCCGAATGCTAATTAGAAAAATCCTTATATAAATCCCAAATAATTCTCGCTAATTAAATTTTACGACCGAGCCTTGTATTACACCTGCTCCCAAAGAAATTGCCAACTGTACTCCATTTTAACGTAAAAAACAAACGAAAAGACGTTGTAACTGTCTGGTTTATTAGTATTTGTGTGTAACCAGGTTAGGGCCCCCAGCCCAGGGATACTAAAACTTGAGATAAATAGATAAACACATGTATGTACTTTAGTAATTAGGGTGGAGTTTTTGTGTGAACCCTAAAGCCCCCAGTATGATGGTTCTTTCGTGTTTTGAGGCATCCCCAGTATTGTATGAACTCCTCTTTTTTAAAGTGCGTTTTCTTTGTAGTAGGGTAAGTATTAGGTATCAAAGGGCTCGATCTGTTTGCTTGTTTAGATACGATAAGGATCTTAATTAGGAAGGTTTTTGAAGTAAGTGCGTTATAGGGAATTATTTCGACTTTTAGCTTACGAGTAACGTAGTTGCAAGTGCTACTTTAAAATTTAAATTCGCATACTCTAAACGTGCAGTATTTAAGCTTAGAGTACTGTTATTTCAAAGTCAAAGTAGTATATTTGCTTTAAATGCGGTTACAAAGGTGTTATTAAATAAGTATTCTTGTGCGATGACACTTCGCCTGATATGTGACATTTCGCCTTATTTTCGCATGCAAATATTCTAGAAGAAATATTCTAAATACCTAGATTGTTCTAGTCTATTATTCCCATTGATTATTAGAGTTATTTAATTTATGTTTACAGGACAAAAAGTCATAAGAATTTCAACCACTTATTTTGGCATTAAATCTTTAAGTGAGTTTATCCCTTAGCCACACATATTAGGTCTAAAATGTTAAGTCCATTATTTAATAAATTACTTTCTTACATTAATTTGATTAGAGCGAGCCCTTTCATAATAAAAATTTACAGGAAATATTCAGAAACAAACCAACGGGGAGTCAATCTCGTTAAGGCAACACCGTAATGATATTTACATTAAAAATTAACTGAGAGTTTTAGAAACATACGCACTATAGAGTCGGTATGGGCACGATAGCTGGCTGTAGATTTCAAGTGAATAAATAGGGACGCAAAATGTTGTATTTTATTCCCTATGTTTTTTTCTAATATTATATATATATTTACAAAACTAGTGTAACCAGGTTCACCTATAATTGTGTGTTGAAACCAGGTTCACCTATAATTGTGTGTTGAAACAACCACTGCTAGAATAAATGTACAATGAAGTAAAAAAGGGATTTTACGGCGAATTTTATCGTTCTCAGTCACTGATAACATCATAATAACTCCTCTTGAAAGAAAGAAAAAATATTATGATTGATTAGTAGATTGTTTGCCTAGGGAGTTAACAACTATTTTTAAGGCGAGTGTTTCTTGCAGAGCGCGGTGCAGGATTCTAGAGTAGAATCCCTTGCGTAACGAGGGATTCTAAAGTAGAATCCTGAGCGCAGCGAGGGATTCAAAGTATGTCACTCGAGCTTAAAATAGTGTTAGTTATAGTTAAAATAGTACTTTAGCACCCTCGAAAACTATGAAAACGACAACCATGACGATTTTTTTTCATATTATCTTTCACACAGAATGATGGCTAAGATGGCTATAAGAGTAGGGCCTACTCTTATAGCCATCCACATTCATACACAATACTTTCCTCACGAAATGGTCATTAAATATGACCGTGATAATAATACTTGTTTTTAACATCGACGTGTTAAGTGTACGAGCCTCAGAAAAAAAACGATAATAAGAGAAGGTAAAAAGAAGGTAAGGAAAGAAAAAATCTGCCATTCCATACACTTTGACCGCGTAAATATTGAACTTTTCTATGAAACAGCAGTTTTTTTTTTATAACCGACGAAAAATTACAACGCAGGGGCGTTCAGAATCATGCACTGAATCCATGGTATCAGTTTACCACCCGGTATTAAAACTCACTTGCATAAAGTTTAAGCGTTCCTGTTCAGATTTCGCACCCGTACAACCTCGCAACAGCTTTGGGCATTGAATTTTTCTCCCTCCATTAAAAAATTAACACTTTCTACGAACTCTGTTGGATTTTGGGCGAAGTCTTGGGTTAACATTGAATAATAGAAACGTTTTTGTGCCCCTAAATTGTGATACATCTCGACCTTAATAACGTTTTCACTGTATTTTCAGTTTTAAAGCATCGAGCAACTTTCTGTCAACAATTTTCGTCTTTAACAATTTTGTTGAATTATGCACAGTGGAGTAAAAGTAATGTAAGCAGTACTGTAAACATTAAGTTTATTGTTTGAAATTGTTTTGGTTCTTGAATGATATAGCTGTGTATTTTTGTAGCTGTTGAGGGAACAAAGAAAATTTGAATTATTGAGTGTTTATTTACAGCCACCGTTTGGCAGATGAATTTGTGATCCCTGTCTTCAGGAATCGATTGCGTTGACAGCCCAAGCATATTCTTCGAAACGCCCAAGTAAGCATGTAGCTAGATGAAAGACTTATTGTAAAAAGTTTCTACTGAAATAATTAAGTAGCACATTTAAGTCGTAAAACTTTTACTGAAAACAGTCATTTTTAATAAAAAGTAATTATAGTTAAACTACGATTAGTTTGTGAAAGAGCTTTATTTTATTAGTTTAATGCAAAAACTTATATTACTATTACCCGAACCTATGAACGAGTTCCTGAAGTAACCAATTCATTTTAATATTACATTTAGATTTTTGCTCTAAAATCGGACCCCCGTTGGAAAGCGCCATTAGTGTGTGGTCTAATACATAAGCGACAGCAACTTCTTATAAATGTGTATCTGAACAGGCGCCCTTTATTTACATGTTTAATAGTAAATTTAATCGCTGCCCTCAAACTTAAGGTTTAAACAGCCTTTTAAAAATACTTATCAAGTTTTTTTAAAAGGTATTTTATTTCCATTTAAACACAACATGTTTTTCATAAGCCAAACGAAGTTTTAAGTATGTATAACACAAAACGGGGCCTAATTAAACATCTCTATCTTAAACGCTCCGCTTTACAACCCGCCTCGCTATCGCTTGTGACATGTCCAAACCACACGGAACAGGGGTCTGTGTAATGGGTAAAGTTGTTTTCCTTACGATTCTCGCGACTATTACGTACCGGTAAGGTGGAGCGCAAACGATTCGGACTCAGTGTGCCTTCGTAGAATGTAGACGGGCGGTAGGACAACTAGAAACTACCGTCAGATATAATGTTAGACCGAGCTCTACTCGGGTGAAAATAGAGAAAACGAATTTCCCAGATATGAGACCTAGCTAGATCGATTTTTCGCCCCCGTAAACCCCTATATTGCAACTTTCATCGAAATCATTAGAGCCGTTTTCCAGAACATGTTTACAAATATATCGCTCACTTAATAGTATTGGATAGGATATAGAAAGAAAAGAAAGAAAGAAAAATTGTTTATTCTGCACAAACAAAACGCACATTTAAAGAAAAAAAAAGACAAAATATACAAATACAAAAGTAGCCAAAAGACTCGTATTCAACCAGTAAATAAAAGTTTGAAAATTTTGTTCATTGGTATATGCCACTAAAAATTTGCTATAATCTCAGTTAGCCTATAATGATAATCATTAAACAGGAAATGATTTAACATGTTGCCTTAAGATCTAAAAAGCAAGGTCCACACAATTCTTTTTTTAAAAACTCAAAAATTTAACAAATGTCTATACAGGGACATCGACGCGAAAACTGGTACCATGGATCAGTGCATGATTCGGAACCGGGGGGTTCAGAATCATGCCAGTGAGGAGCTCGTGGCTAAGTAATAACTGCCGCACGGGTCTATCCATCAGGTTAAGCTACGCTTGCCGGGGATGGTCTGTAGATGGCCAATCTTTACATACCGAGACTCCTCCGTGCCTTGGAAAGCAAGTTAAGCCGTTGGTCCCGGCTATCAGACGTGGATCTTCGTTACGGGTCGTCAAAAGCCCGAAAGTCTGACAACCAGTCTGACCAAAAGGTATCGTATTACCCAGTCACTGGGTTGTGGTGGTCAGATAGGCAGTCGCTCCATGTAAAATACTGGTATTCAGCTGCATCCGGTTAGACTGGAAGCCGGCCCCAATATAATTCGGAAAAGGCTAGGCAAATTGATTGATTTATATTATTAAATTAATTTCGTAAATTCAATGTTGTTTGTTTTCTTTTTATGTGTAGCTTTTTATTTATTTTGTATAAATTCAGATACAAATTATTGTTTTTGAATAAGTGAGTAATGACATCCTTTGTATAAACCAGACCCTTTATTAACAAATCATGAAATACTTTAGACCTACGCAGCACCTACGACGTAGGTGTTTTAGAGCTACGAGATCTACGCCGCTACGACCGCGTAGAGTACACCGCCTGGCAAATACCTTGCTTTACCACACCCGATGACTTATATGTTTAGCAATTTATACTCGACCCTTTATATTCATTAAGTTTTTTAACGAGAATAATTTTAGATGAGTGTGTTTACGACAAACATATTTATTTCAAGTGGGACCTACGAATAGAGTCAAAAACGCCCGTCTATACCTAAGGCAGCGGTGCAGAATAATGCCAACTTTTTCAATAATTCGCCCGGTTCCGCTCTGTAGGCACAATTAAAGGGAAAAAGAAAGAAAACGGAAGGAACACAAAAGGTCACGCGGCCCGAGACTTGAAATTACAAAGCAGTTTTAACAGAAATAAAAATTAAAAATCACTTCCAGTCTTTGTTGTTGTTTTGATTTGGAAGCTTCTCAGAATTATGTTGTTTGATTCGTGTTGTTATTATTTATTTTCTATCTGCAAATGAAAAAAATATTCGCAAGATTAGAAAACATTCAGGAATTTGTCAGCGTTATTTTCCTAATGAATTAGATAAGTGTGACTCAAAGTGTACTCCGCGGAGCCCCTAGGCAAAGCAAAGCCCCACAGAGGCTTAATAACGTAGTCTTTTTATTCGTGATACTACATCTAAAAGAAATGTTACTTAGACCCAGTGGAACAAGTAATGCAACATCTACAAAAACAATGATTAAGCAAATGCCGCCAAATCTAAAATTAGTTCTTAAAGGAGCGGTAAAAATAATGAATTTCGTCAAAACTTGGCCACTACAATCCCGATTGTTTTCAATATTGTGTGAAGATTATATCAGCAAACGTAAAATACTACTGCTCCACACAGAAGTGAGATGGTTATCGCGTCGTAAATCTTTAACATGGCTATTTGAACTTAGACCGGAGTTACAAACTGTGCGAAACATGAAAAATGCCTCTAGAGAAAAAAATTTTTTTTTATAAAATCAAGGTCTGCTGTAGACACGTCCCTGTTATTTCCTTTTTTTCAAAAACTTATTGGTAAAAAAAATATGACCCTCCAAAAATTACAAAATTGCCTCATTTTCACCGCCGTGATTAGAGGACTACCAGACAAATTCGAAAAGATTTTAACATAAAAGAAAATGATAGGAACCTAGACATACTCTTTCTTAAAATTTTAATGTAAAAAATATTTGAAACGGCTCAGTTTTCGAAGAGAAAAAAGGAGAATACGAAACGTCGATCTCGTCAATTTTTTTTGTGATATCATTATTATTCATTAATACTCATAATCGGTCTGATTATGAGTATTAATGAAGAATACAGATAACACCAGGTTTTGATTATTTTAGGGCTCCGTCATATATTTCGTTTTCTAAAACGGTTCAGTCGCCAAAAAAGATTGAGAACCGCTAAATTTTATCAATTTTAATTATAAAGTGTTGTGCTTACAGAATATTTCTTACCATTAGAATGGAATAAAATAGAATACTCTGTCCTATTATGAGTTGTATCACATTTGAACAGATATTCTACAAGAAAATCGCTTTTGAATTTTGCCAAGTGTTTCATTTAAATCTTGCACGTGGCTGTACCGAAATTATTAATCAAATCGTAAACGTGAATAAATTTTTCATCAATCTGACAATCAATTAAAGTATTTCCATAAACAAAAATCTGAATGTCAAGCAAATACAATATTCAATAATATCGGTATCAACAGAATTGATAAACAAATCCGAGCGTGCTAATTGGCAACACTGACGGGCCGGAGGTGGCCGCGAGCAAACAGATATCGATACACTATCGAATTATACCAATTATCGATGCTGGACTCGATACATCGATGTTGCATGCAGGATTAGGTTCGAGGATTGTGTTTTCATTTGTTTATTTTTCGATATCGCGCTGGTAGTGGGGTTCGCATAACATTCACTATTCGATAGCCTTTTAGATTAGTCATCGCGGGCTGATGTTATCTTTTTACACTGCATATACATGCCCGTCATCTTTTTCTTTATTTCGTTGCGACGGTTCATCTATGTTGCCTTGACTGTTTAGGCCCAGTAGGTGGCCACATTTATTGGCGTTCTTCAGATCATCAAGGGTGCAGGTGAACTGACAATTGGGACACTCTAGCAGTTGGGACAAAGTTTGTCCAGGAGCACCGCACTCGCACTGGATGTCGAGTGAATCGATAATGCCTATTATAATGCTGCTAATAATTTGATAATGTACAGACGCCAGCACATCAACCTACTACAATCTGTCAAATTTCTTTAATAGATTTTCAACTTTATCACTAAAGTATAAGGTTCAAAGTTGATTGAGAAAATTTGACAGTAGGGTAGGTTGACCTGCTGGCGTCTGTACCTAGTTGGTAAGATATAAAAATAAAAATGGATTGGTCAATCGATGCTCAGAACCATAGCCTCTGAGCCTATTATTATGAAAGTAAGAGAATAATATATGGGAATATTTTGTTTATATTTTTCGGAAAAAGCGGTATAAAATTATTATAATGCGACGTTATCAGAAAAATAAAATGACGAATGAATTTTCTCGTCTTCAAATATATTATTAAGAGATCAAATATACGACACAGAACATCTTCTAAGGTTGTCAATTAATATTAACTTAGATTCCGATTGGTATCAGCTACAAACAAGCTTCGTCTAAGTCGTGATAAACTCGGCGGTCGGTTTGTTTCAGACCTCTTATTTATGTTGCCACAGACTTTGGCGGTAAATTGCTGACAACCCTACGAGACTGTGAAATGTGATTTGTCGCTACACCGAGTTGTAACTCCGAACGTCTTCGATTTTGTATTCAAGTTTAAAAGGAAATAAGTCCATTTTATGTTAAACTGTTTTAAGCTCTATTTTTGACACATTAAAACTAGTTCTTCGAATTTACATGACCGTTGTTTAAGCTTTCTTATAAAACAAAAATTGTAACGCCTTCGATTTGGAACACGAAATCGAAGAAGCGTAAAACTTTTTTACATTCACTCAATTTCAGACTGTATTGTCATGCAGTATATAAACTTTTACAACAAACTAGAGTCTCGTTATTAAGGTAAAATAAATTACTATCAAATGAAATTCGGTTTGCATAATTACTACCAATATTTTGATTACAAGCGTTTTGAGAAGTGTTGGTATTGTGGTATAACAATTTCAGACAGAGAATATTGTTTGTGAATGTTAACTTAACGATTTCAAGGACACTGAACGCCCATAGAGGTCATAACAATAAAACTTCTATTGTGTGTCGCTCAGTGTTCTTGTGCGACATCGAGAAGATAATTAGACTGCGTTTTATATCATAATTGTTACAAATCACAAATCTTTATCTTTATGAAGTGTTCTTGAGAATTCTACAAAGGGGCCTGTCATAGACAAACAGAGACCTTAAAATCCAGGCCTTCGCTGTTTCTCTGTATTTAATGTCATTCATACATCGTTTATTCGGAACATCGCCATGTGAGGCAAATAAGAGTTATAAAACTAAAACCTAATTACGACAACAAAGTCATCTAAAAAGGCATATAAACAAGACAGCCTAAAAATACATTCAACAAGCCCTCTGGTTATGTCAATAAAAATATATAATAAATTACCCGAATCAATCAGAAAATAAAAATAAACTCCATCTTTTCACGAATAAATTTAAAATATATTATTAAGTAAATAATTAAATTATAAGTAAAGCGGCAAAGTATTTGACGCGAACTGTTCAGTTCGCGTGACGCCGCCGGTAGCACACCTCCGCCGCGTTGAGTTGAATTGTACTACTGCGGTTTCACTGCTACGGTTACGCGGCGGAGGTGTGCTAGCGGTGTGACTACTGCGCAGTCATTTGTAGCCTACTTCAGAGCGGCAAAGTTATTTGACCCGAACTGTGAACGAATATTTAAATAATAAATCCCTGTAACTCATATAAAACACACAAAAAATGTTTTTTTTAGAATAAGTTTGATTATAACTTATACGATAAGTCCTCATCTCTACCTATTATCTTTCTTTTGCTGCGCCCGACAGGGTCCACGATTGTTTCTCAAGCAAATAATAACCACCTAAGCACATACATTGTGGAATGCAATAAAGTATTGAGTATTGACAAACAAATTAAAAATCCGGAATCACACGTGTGAATCTGGGTTTTTAATTTGTTGCATTGTGTTTAATGTGACAGCGGACGATTAAAACGCTTCCAACAATACGCTATTTGTCAAATAACGATGAGTTGTTTAGAAGTTATGAGGGAACAGATGTACATACATTCAAACATTCTGGTCAAAATCATAACCCTCCTTTTTGCTTCGCTGTAGGCGGGTAAAAAACGTCAAAAATTAGTGCAGTGTTGTACTCTATACAACTGAAATGTGATCTGTGAACCAAAACTTGGTAATTATAGTATTTCGCAGGTATAAAAATATAAAATCTATGAAACCCTAAAGATGAAATCGTACAAAATATAATTGGGTCAGTTTAACATGCGTTTAATAATTTCAATAATAAAAAAAGACTCATATTTTTCTTGGAGTCGTCTGAAACATATGTATAACTTTACTTGCCAATGGATCAATATACATTATACAGCCTGTATAGAGGGTGACTTGCAATTAGACGTATTCCTTCTAGGATGTGATAGTGTGACCCATTTGCAACAATTAATCACCCCATAAACCCTAGGCAAAAAATCATGGGTTCCGAGAAAAGCCAATTTTTATGTTTTTCTGAAAATTTCCCAGTATTCGTCACTAAATATCAGTTTTCTCTAAACTCTCAAATTGAATGGTCTTCATTGCGATTCCATTGAGTACCTAATACTTTAATAAACCTTTAAATGTAACCATATTTTCTAAAACTTCAAACAGTTTTAGAAAATATGGTTTATTAAAGTATTCTACTACTGATTTGTGCCATCCCACTACTTTCTAACCTCCCAGCAACCCATCACACGTTAGGCACCCAGGTCGTCGTGACCAGGTTACAAATCGCGGAGCGGCTTTTGAGTTTTTAACAAGACTCTCGGTCTACTCGCTGGCCATGGTTCACTTGTTTCTTAGTTTGCATGTATTTAAACCCCGTGCATATTGACGACTTGGTGCCTATCGTGTGATGGGTTACTGGGAGGTAAGACAATAGAGGGGTAGCAGAAACCAGTATTTTTTTTTTTTTTTTTTAATCTTTGCCCCACACTAGGAATTTCTCGTGGGTGCGTTTACAAACATTTATACTCACATACACAAACAGCCAGACCCGGAACAACTACTTGCAGGTCATACAAATATTCGTTCCGTGCGGGAATCGAACCCGCGACACGTAGTGCAGCAGTCAATCGCTTAACCACTGCGCCAACTGTGCAGTCAGAATTAATCCGATTATCACACAATTTTTTGAATCTATCAATAATTTCTAAATTCGACCTTTGCCAGAATTATCTACATTTTCATCGCCACCTCTACATATTTTTTTTACATTTGTACCTCGTTAGATAGCTGATTAAATGCCCCTGTAAAGATGATTAAACTTCGGCGTCCTCCTGCTCCTTGGATGACGACAGGAGTTCGTATGGCAATGAGGCGTAGAGATCGGGCCTTTCGTAAATTTAAAAAGAATCGTAGTGAAGAAAATCGGAACTTTTTCAAAGCTGCTAGAAATCGGTGTAATCAGATGATACGTAACGCTAAACGCCGCCATATTCTCGAGAACATATCTTCTTCTTCACCTGCTGATATCTGGAAGTTCCTTGGTACTCTTGGTATCGGCAGACCACGTCATGTGGATTTTCCTAATACAATTGGCCTTGATGATATCAACCGTCACTTCACAACCGCTTGCCATTTGGATTCTCAAATGTTGTCCCAGACGGTCGATTACATCGCTGGCCTAGCTAGTCCCATCATAGAACCATTTCACTTCTCCCCTGTCACCTTGGACGAAATTAAAAGGATCATCCTGTCCATAAAATCTAAGGCTGTGGGCTATGACGGCATCAGCCGTGGTATGGTCGTTTGGATCCTTGATATCCTGCTCCCACCGATTGCCCACATCATCAACTTTTCGCTTGATTCCGGACAATTCCCATCCTCGTGGCGTATGGCCTATGTACGCCCACTCCCTAAGATTTCAAATCCCTCCCTACCCAGTCACTTTCGACCCATTTCCATTCTCCCATTCCTGTCAAAAGTGCTTGAAGCCTGCGTACACAAGCAGTTTACGGGGTTTGTTCACCGAAACAACCTTGTTAGCTCTTTTCAGTCTGGATTCAGGCCTGGGCACAGTACAGCATCCGCTCTCCTTAAAGTGACTGGTGACGTTAGAGAAGCGATGGAGGATACCAAGGTTACAGTTTTGGTATTAATTGATTTCTCCAATGCCTTTAACGCCGTCAGTCACGATATTCTCCTTTCTATCCTCTCTCATCTTATGGTTTCGTCCGAGGCTCTGGAATGGTTCTCGTCTTATCTTCGGGGACGTCAGCAGTCGGTTCGCGTTGATGAGAACTCATCGAGTTAGCGCGACTTGGATGCTGGGGTTCCACAAGGCGGTAATCTTTCTCCATTGTTATTCTCCATCTTCATAAATTTTATAACTCACTGAGAAAAGAGTCAATGGTACTCTGCGATCTCTGTATCGTCTGAGGAACTTTTTGCCCGCCAAGACGAAAACTATGCTGGTGCAGACTTTGATTTTCCCTATCATCGACTATGGTGACGTGTGCTACTTTGACTTGAATGCGGTTTTGCTGGATAAGCTCGACAGACTGCTCAACAATTGTATCCGGTTCATATTCAACCTCAGAAAATATGATCATGTGTCGAGCTATAGGTCTGAGCTCAAATGGATGTCCATTCGCCAGAGAAGAAGTTTGCGTGCTTTGACCACGCTTTTCTCCCTTCTCAACTCTCCCTCTCCTCCTTCTTATCTTTTGTCTCACTTCCAATATCTATGTTCTTCACACTCTAAGAATCTGCGTTCTTCTAATAATCTTCTCCTACTCTGTCCTTCTCATACTTCTGACTTTGTTCATTCTTCCTTTCATATTCAGTCCATTCTTCTTTGGAATGCGCTTCCTCTTGATATCAGAACGGCCACCAGTCGGTATGCATTTAAGCGGAAATTGCAGATTTATTTTCAAAATAAATAGAGTAGAGTCATCTCAGCACCTCCCTCTCTTGAATTCGTATATTATATGTATATATATATATATATATATAATATAGATATATTATATTATTGTAAATATGTATGTATGTGTAATTAGTACTATCTTAGTTCGTATGTATTATCATATATTTTTAATAATAGTTTTCTCTTTGTTCCTCTCAAATAGAGCACCTGCCATCTAATCTCTTCACCACCCTTGGTTGACTGGTAGAGAATGCCTAAGGCATTAAGTCCGCCATTGTACCTCTTTGAGTGCGAGAAGTTTTAATAAATAAATAAATGAAGATGTCTACCTCGTAATTTTTATCCTTAATGCCATAGTAAAATTTTGAGTTAACTGGTGTCAAGTTCAAGTACGTACATGATTTTTGAAAATGGTTAATAAACTTCTTCCTTTAACTTTCACTGGTTGATATTTTAGAAAATTTGGTTACATCGAAAGGTTTACTAAAGTATTAGGTACCCAATGGAATTGCGAGTTTGAGAACCGTGAAATTTAGTGACGAATTCTGGGAAATTTACAAAAAACATAAAAATTGGGTTTTCTCGTATCCCATGATTTTTTACCTAGGCTTTATGGAGTGCTTAATTGTTGCAAATGGGTCACACTATCACGTCCTAAGGATACGTCAAATTAAAAGTCACCCTGTTTTTATATTAACATACTTAGTAGCTACAAAACAAATAACACCTACCTATAGCTCCTAATAGCACCAATGTGCTGTGTAATAAGTACGCAACATAAGAACTCATATACGCACACATAGAGACATACCTACACCAATAGGGACATTATAGCTACTACTAAAGCTCGTGCTCATAACTCGCTCATATAAAGACTATAAAGCGAAGTACCCAACTATCGATCACCTCTTTTTTCCATAACAAGGTAAGCTGAACTTTACGGCGTACTTTGGTACACTTTGACCCTCAATTTCAGTAGCATAATACGGAAATAGGTTTACAACTTACCCTTGTAGTTTATTTTGCAGAGGATGCAGAGTAATATTTTTTTTATATTGGCAGCACGAAAATAAGGATTATTAACACAATTATACTTACACATACTGATTCAATTAACATACACAAAAAAATGGACAACACAAAACCAGGAATAAAATAAAAACAACAATAATAACATATAAATTCAAATTCGAGTTTACAAACAGCAACAAATGAAATGAAATGAAATGTAATTAAATGAAATGAAATGAAATTGTTTATTCCGTAAATAGGATATTGCAATCACTTTTACACGTCATATTAAAAAAATATTTAAAAAAAAAAGAAGAAAATGCTAGATGAGTTCGGCGTTTCCTATCTGACTACTCTGAGAAGAAAGACCGAAACAAACTCAGAGGTCACAGTCTCTTTTAAAGTCCAGACATAATCTTGGTCAGGCCATGTAGATTAGTGTCTGAAATGGTCTTTTGAGGAAAGAACCACACAGATTTGAGTGGACCTGTCCAGTCAGTGCAAGCATTTGTCAGTAATCGTAGAGCTGAACTCAGAACTTAAGGAGCTCAACTCGACGGACAATACTAAAGAAAGGACATTTGGGTAGGTCGCATAAAGTACTCAAACTGCCAGACCATCATTTAAACTAAATGAGAAAGAACAAATTAAAGAAAATTAAAAAACAATAAAAATAAAATATCCACATAGTCCTCACATTCACAATAATTAAAACAATATAATACTTTACAAAGTAATCATGTTATTTTGTATATAATTTTCAACAATGTCAATATGTATAAACACGCCGATCGTTCCACCGAATTGGCGCCAAAACGTCCGCCATTAGCGCTCTTCCCGCTAAATATTTTCTCAAAAGAGTCTCGGATACAAAGAGGTTGAATGGAGTACCATAAACAAGTTAGCGAACGTAAAAGAGGTCGCGTTCAGAAATACGTTTAGGTGCTTCCATCAGTGCAACGGAAATGGAGACACGTTATTAGAGTCGAGTGATTGCGATGCTCCTAAATGCCCCTACCATAGAGGGTCGTGAGAGGGTATTAAGAAACATTTTTAATTAAGAAACCACATGCTCTGGTTTGTAGAAATAAACATGACGATAAATGTTGCAGAGTGTATAAGTACCGGCGGCGGCGGTTATTTTCCGTTGACAAATTACTTTTTACTTGAAAGGTGGCGGTGCAGACGGCCGCTTCACGAAATCTTAAGCATGGAGGCTAGTAATGCTAGGAAATACATAAGTAAGTACATAGGTATATAGGTACAGTGCTATGTCAGACTCTTACTTACTAAAACCCACCCGTGTTCCTTCATTTGCCTGTACGTTGCCAGGGGCCACGGTATTCCTTTCGGACTTTCCCGCGACCCCGGTAGGCATCGGTCCTATCGGACCCCGTCAGTTGTGCTGACATCTCTTTGAGGTGCGCGTGGAACACAGCGTGCCGTCGACCCGCCTGGTACTTATCGGACGGCGAGCTACCCATTGCTCACCAAGCCCGCGCCTACGGTGGCCGGGAAGTGATTCCCGACGCCCAGCGCGTCTCCTGCGGCTAGGGGCGTGATGGCACGAAATTTGCCACTCCCTCAGGCGTTCTGCCTCCTCCTTCGCGAGCATTACTGGTTCGCTGGAGGAGGTGACGGCCTTCCTTGCCCTCTCGCTCCGTATCATGGCCTGGGCCATGGCCGGACGCGAGAGATCACCGCCACCAATCGCCCCACGAGGACACGGCGATGCTCTGCCCAAGCCGAGCAGACCTCCACCGTATGACCCACCGTGTCCTCCTGGCGATCCATGCAATGATGACACCCGGGCGTTTCCTCCCGCCTTATCCGGAACAGGAACCTCCCGAAACAACAGTGTCTGGTGAGGATCTGCGTCAGTCCCGGCGTTACGCCGCCTCGCGCCACTCCCAAATGTGCGCGAGGACTTTTTCCTCCAGATCCCATGGCGGCAATCCGGCATGGAGGCTTGCCACCTCACTGGAGACCGTGCAGTATCCCCGGACCACCCTATGACCCTCTGGGACGCGTTCAACCGGCGGGCTCGCCGCCGGCTTAAGGAACGCGGCCACACCGGTGCTCCGTAAAGGGCCATAGACTGCACGACCCCTACATAGAGCCTCCCTCTAGATTAGGCAGGAGCCGCTGCAAGGCAGCCCCTATCCAGTCTGGGAGCCAAACGTCAGAAATGCTCCACGAAGTTCCACCGGCTGTCGAGGACGAGTCCTAAGTACTTCATCGGCGACTCCTCCTATCGTTATTTGAGAACCCAATGGTGGCGCATTCCGAGGACGCGAGGCGGCGTTATTTTGTGATTTCTCACAGTACACTCAACAAAATTATTATTAACTGATTCAAAGAGCAAATCGTAAACACCCGCTAGGCTACAAAACTCAAAGCACGAACAACTTCGAAACACATCAAACGTATTGATTTTAATCGTAAACCTGTATTTTAAATCTTTGCAGTTATTATTAAACAGGATTACAACATAACATGACAAATGGAGCGAGCGATGATAGCAGTGCCCTGTGGTAGCGGCCCCGACTTACGAGTTGTAGATCGTTTTGAACCCAGGCAGGCGCTTTACTTTGTGTAAATAATTTCATAACCACTGTTCTCAAAACGGTGAAGGGAACATCGTGAGGAAACCGGCATGTCCTAGAGCCAATAATTCGAAGACATGTGACATCTACCAACCGGACTGGGCCCGCGTGGTAGTTTACAGCCCACTCCCTCTTGAAGAGAGGAGGCCTGTGTCTAAGCAGTGGGAACATTATAGGCTGATTATGCTAAATAGAACGACGAGCAACTATTTCTCCTGTAGTGCTATTCTGTAAAAATCTCACCGTGAAAACTTACAATGGTGTTATAGAGGTATAAGGAACAGGGTGTAAAGATCACTCATCCTCTATAGAAAAGGGAGGATCTTCTAACCACACGGGTGCCGTGGCTGATGGGCAACTGCCCAACGATTGATGTCAAAGTTATATATATGCTGATCGCGCGGTACACTCTGCTTGCGCGATGCAGGATTTGTGTGCCGTCAGGTTTTTGAGGCGTAGTTCGCATGTGGCGTTGTAGATGCCGCCGCAGTGTCAACCCCGAGTTTCAGATGGAATGACAGCTCACTCCATGATCATTTCACCTAAGTTTTCACGGTGAGATGGTTACAGAATAGCACTGCTGATCTTGAATCGTTTAGAAACTCTAGATTTACGTTAACACACAAATCTAACAGCAATTTATTAACAACACAAGAAAAAAATACCAAATGTTAGCTGCGGTGCGGGTGTACGTAAAATAAATAGATACATAATTACAGCTCTATTACATTCAGTTTTGTATCTAACATTGACTTACATTACACAACTCAATGAACAAAACAGATCTTTGAAACTTTGATGCCTCCCATTTGTAACAGCCGGTGTAGACTTGAAAAGAAACAAAATCAAGTTTATTTCGACCATCGTGCACCAACTAGATGTGTTCTCTATGGGAAACTACAACCACACACGTGCATTTTTAAATTCACAATATTCCCTTTTCAGCCGTGTTCTAAAAAGTATTTCCTGGAAAAAGTCCGATTGCTCGCTGCCCGCTCAACACAAGATGTTTTTTTAAAATAACTTCTAGAAACTTTAGACCTATAATTTATTTATTTATTTAATACTTAAAGCACAGAAATGTACAGAGGCGGACTTAATGCCATAGGAATTTTCTACCAATCAATGCAAAAGTGCAATTACGAGAAATTGAGGAATATTTTTTAAAGTAACGTAATAAAGATACACATATACCTATTACAACCTTTTAATATAATATATATGCCTTATTATATATAAATATAAGCACAAATAAATATACATAAATACACGAATATACTAGAACAAATAAGACAAACAATGGGAAAACATTAACGTTGTGATGATACTGAATGTGCTCGCGAACTTTAACTTTAAAGGATAATCGGTTGGTTGCCATCCTGATTTCCTGGGGAGCGCATTCCATAGAGAGATAGGAAGAATGAATGAAGTCTGTGCGGTGAGTGGGACATTGAAGAACGCGATTATTTGATGACCATAGATTTTTACTGTGGTTGTCACAAATGAACATGATTTAGATATATAATGTGATGCATAGGCAAAAGATATTTAACAAAAACTTAAAAAGTTTCTGTTAAATATCTTTTAAAATAGGTACTCTTTTTATATGTTTTATATAAAAAGAGAGAAAAGAAACATGAACCCAATGTTAAAGAAAATAAAGCTTATTTTCTTTAACATTGGGTTCATATTTCTTTTTAGCATTTTCTCTATGGTCTGCAGTTTAGAACTTGCTAGTAAAAGAAACGTTCTGTATATTCGCCAAATTCGAGCATCTCACTGTAATCCTGTTTTGAATAACCGGTTATTCAAAACAAGATCACATATCGAGATTGAAGCTTTATCTTGGTCCCGGAAACCAAATGATACATTCATACATACATATATAAACTCACGTCTTCTTCCCATCCGAAGAGGCAGAAACTACAGAACGCCACCTGCTAGGATCCTTACATACTACCAAAAAAAAACAACACCAAAACAAAAACCAAATGGAAACATTGATATTTGTCAATTGTATGCTGACGTTAAAAAAAAATTGAAAGTGATTCACATCAAGCAAATAAATATTTACCACGGTAACTTTTTCTAGTTTTAGATTTTTTTCAGACCATTTAAGTACTCAAACATATTACAAGGCTAACTGTTATAAGCTACATAGACAATACAGACATACGCAATTACACATGTTAACAATACAAAAAGCATTTGTCCCGATGCCAATAACTGACCGAAAAGCCACATACAAAACCACAAACAAATACTGTTACAATTTATATTAGATTCGAAAAATCACGTAAACCACAGATAAACTGCAGTGGTGCAATGCAGACTAGCTTCGCAGTTTCGTTCAAAATCCACGGTTTATCCACCTAAAGGCAAGAAGCTTAACTTTGTTACCCTGGAGCAGCGATTCAGGCCAGAATTAAAACAGAATTAAATCAAACTGGCAGTCTGCACTGACTTGCCGCTGCCGAGAATAAGATTAGTGGTCATAAAAAAAGGCAATTTTCGTTGGCGGTGCCGTGAAAATCGATGTTTGCCCCGCTTGATGCAAGGTTCTTTTTTTATTGGGGTTTGTGTATAATATTTACTATTCTATGATGTGCTATGTATACGAGATTTTTGAAACATTTTGTTAATTTTATAAATTGTATATTTATAACTACAATAATATAAAAATATCACACTGTATACGGATGAAATGAGAACCTATATACTAGATATTTTAGAATGGACCAAATGGGTGCATGATCGCAGTCAACTAGACAAGCTAATAGCTGTCGCGACAATTGGTAGACACCCAGGCTTTATGCGAACTGATGAATGGATTGGATTACAGACTCAGCCTGTGAGAACCCGGAAATTAGCGACTACGACGACGCTACGCCGGTGCTACGCACGTAGCTGCTACGCAGGAGCTACGAATTTTGCTACGATACGAAAGTTAAAGGATCATCTCTTTAAATAATTATGTTGGCGGTAGTTCTATTCTCTCGTAAACACTCAACATTGTTTTGGTTGGTTTTTCAAAAAATACCAAAATATGATTTTTCCAAATATGATCTAGTTTAAACCTAAACCTCTAAAAACAGATTTGTGATTTATCATTAAATTCTCGATCCTCAGTTATAAGCTTTTGCACGTGGCGCAAAGGAAGCCGCACAATGCTCTCAATGGTAAAAAATGCGGAAAAAGAACACGTGTCGAACATGTCAAAAGCCGAAACGCTTTGTTTCACTTTTATGTTCAGTTCAACCCACATCCATCACTTTGGATTTCGTTAAAAAGGAATATTTTTGATTCAATTGTGTTTTTAGGGTTCCGTACCTCAAAACTTTTACCTTTGATAAGTAAAAACCGGCCAAGTGCATGTCGGACCACGCACAATGAAGGGTTCCGTAGTTGGGATGAATTTATCGCAGGAACAAACTTAACTTTGTAGTTGAAAAACATGTTCTCCCATACGGAATGTATGGGAGAACATGTATTTGCAACCGCAAATGTAATTTGGTTGATTATTACTCGTTAGCTTGTAAAGCATACTTAGCTGTGATAGTTTTTCTTTTTATTTCGTTATATATACTACTGCCATGAATTTTTTCACATATCCAAAACCAACCATTTAGCTGGCAGAGGGTTACACTTGACTATAACAAAAATTAGTACTCGAAAGCTTAATATTTCGCAAACGGATCACTGAATCCAAAAATTGTTTTCACAAACTCACATTATATTTGAACGACCTTTCCAGCGACACGCCACACCATAAGATAGATGAGAAAAAAAAAGCATCCCCACTTTACGTGTAGTGGAGGTATTCTAAAAAACTACTTTTTCATGATTTTATTTTACCACTTTTACGACGTGATAAATATAAGTATACCCATGCCAAATTACAGATTTCTAGTACAAAAAGTCTCTGAGCTAAGCCGCGGACAGACAGACAGACAAACAGACAGACGGACATGGCGAAACTATAAGGGTTCCTTGTTTACTACGGAACCCTTATAGCATCTCTCGTGTCTGTCTGTCTGTCACGGCCATTCCCTCCTCATTATCTCTCTGAGAATGGTTCTTTCCTCATAGATTACAGGAAAACCTATATGAAATCAACGGTTTTTTTTTCATGGATTACATTGTTTTGTCGTTCGTTTTAGTTTGATATGGACATATTTCCTGATAAAATCATATTGGTTCATAACTGGAATTTTGACACCTGAATCTATTAATTTAATCTGATCAATGTTTATGACATTGACGGCTGACAAGCAGTCTTGCCAAGGGGTATCGAGTTGAACTGTTGTGAGTAACTGGGTTGTGCACTTGTGCAGGTCAGATAGGCCGGCGCTCTATGTAAAATAATTGTATTCGGCTGCATTCGGTAAGACTGGAAGCCGAGCCCAACATGGTTGGGAAAAGGCTAGGAAGATGATATGTATATTTAGGACATTCTGGATTAATTAGTAAAGGTCTTGTGAGACAATAGGTTATCGATCACTTTATGAAGGATCAACGTCAGATATGCGGAATATGTGGTTGTGGATATTATGATATTCGCTCCAAAATTATCCTAGCGTTTAATTAGTATTAGCGATAGCCACATTCAATAGCCGTGGCCAAAGCCCGGCCTTATAATCCCATAATACGTACTGAATACCACAAATTGCTGCATAGTAGGTACATAGTTTAGGTACCTAAATACACAAATCTCGATCTATTTACCTACTAACGTTATTACGTATAAGAACAGAATAGTATTTTTGATTTCTCCAGTTTTTGATTCTCCATCTGACATTTTCCGATAAGTTGTACCTATAAAGGCAGGTATGAATTAACTTGAAAAATAAATTCTACAAAAGCAGTATTTCATAAATAAAACAGTTGGGTACTGTTGCTGAACAAACGCCACAAACATTGATTGAAGACAAATTGAGGTACGTTTCAATAAATTACCTATTCTTCGATAGTATCTAATGACAAAAAATTAACAAAAACTGCAGCTATCGAACACCAAGCACCACTGGATCGGTCCTGACAGCGCAGTGGTTTCAGCAGGCAATCAAAGCTGCCCCCGGGGACTCCAGCCTCGCGATAATTGCCCGAACCAACCGGAAATTTCTCACATCACGCATTCC
Organism: Xanthia icteritia; assembly: GCA_949128155.2. Classification (NCBI taxonomy): domain Eukaryota; kingdom Metazoa; phylum Arthropoda; class Insecta; order Lepidoptera; family Noctuidae; genus Xanthia; species Xanthia icteritia. The sequence continues at coordinate 2,255,658 of OX421942.2, read as the reverse complement.
CTATGTACCCATTGACGGTAGCAGCCGTAATTGTGACAGTTTGCCCGCCATTTACCGATAATGACCGACAAATCGGGGATTATATTAACTAATTGAGCAAGCTTTTGTCTGAAAGAGAAAGATGGAATTGAGAACTAATTTGAGGTTCAAATTGAAGGTCTCGGTGTGATGAATCGCTTTGGAATGGTTTTAGGAAATTCAAAGGAAAATTGTAAATTGAAAATTGTAATTGGGGTTGAGCGTATTGCTACTAGCCAGGCACAAATCCCGACTTCAGGCTGCTACTTAAAAATTCCTAGCGAAATACCCCAATAACACTGCCCGGATGTCGAACCACACCCAAGCAGTCCGCTACAGTTGTGACCAAATCCTGAAAATATGTGCTGAAGATGAGTTTTATAGAGGTTTTGCCCGCGTCTTCAACAACGTGGAGGTCGAAAATTAATCCACTGGAACGTACACCGGGATAACGAAGTACCCTATGCTATAACCCAGGTCCTGGTCTACCTATGTGCCTTACATCCGTTCAGCCGTTGTGAGTTTGTCTGTTTCACGCTAAAACGCGATGAAATTTGGCACATGGGTACATGAGTAGACCATGACCCGGGTTAGGGTACTTTTTAACCGACTTCCCAAAAAGGAGGAGGTTATCAATTCGGTTGTATGTTTTTTTTTTTTTTTTTTTTAATGTAAAGTCAAAGTCAAAGTCAAATCATTTATTTCAAGTAGGCCCGTATAAGGCACTTTTGAACGTCAAAAATTTACAAAAAAAATTAATTGATTCTAGTTATGTAGGTATGTTACCTCATATCTCCGTCATTTATGAACCGATTTTGAAAATTCTTTTTTTATCCAGATATTCCCACGGGATTGAGATTTACGTGGGTGAAACCGCGGGGCGCAGCTAGTTTATAATAATGTTAGTAAGAACTGCCCTTTGTTACTTTCGAACTTGAAACTTAATTTTTCTTTGTGTAAAATCATTGTAAGTAAGCTTTTTCTCAAAATATATAACTTGAAAATCCAATAATTGGTAAATAAATAATGTGTTAATGATCTAAAATATAAAAATGATCTTTAGGTTGAAATCTCCACAGCAAGCACAAATTGAAAATGATAGATTATCTCTGTCACAATTAAGTCGACCGACGTAAATAGAAATGGAAATCAGCCCAAGAGACCAAATAACGAAATTCATCCATCGCCAATTAGAGGCACATTTTTTGTTCGAAACAGCGGACTCGAACCAATTAGAGTGCCGACTGATGTATCGACAATTTTATATCTTGATCAAAATTTATATCCGGTGGGAAATCGAGGGGTATCCGTAATTGTTGCCGGTCCGTCGGCCTGCGATTGCCGGATTACGATTTCGTCTAGACTCGGATGACCGAGAAAAAAGAAATGGAAAAAAATGGAATATTTTTTCTTTTATCTTGTCTCGCTGTTTGATCAATTAGGTCGTCGGTACAAATAGAAAATATTCGGTGTTGCTTTATTGCTGTGATGGTACAAGTTTGACAAATCGTACGCTTCGTTGCTCAAGTGTAGATGGATTTTGTCGAGATTGTTAGCTTGTTTGGAGGATTCTATTTTTTTGTTACGGTAAATAAAATGAGTAAGCATCTTCTGGGCCATTCAAAGTCAAAGTCAAATAATTTATTTCAAATAGGGACATAAAAATCACTTTTGAAAGTCAAAATTTACAAAAAATAGAATTGATTCTAGTCGCCCCTTCCAAAATGTAGTTTTCGTATGGAGAAGAATGGGCAAGAAACTCCACCTTTACCTTTTTAAAATATTTTCACAATATCTTGTATACATTAATAATTATACAATTATACTAGCTTTTGCCCGCGGCTTCGCTGCGTGGATGTCGAAAAATACCCCACAGGACCATGCTACCGGGACTCAGAGTATCCTATGTCCTCACCCAGGTCAAGGCCTATCCATACCTTTCATCTAAAACCGTTAAGCCATACGGCATGAAAAGGTAACAGGCAGATAATAAATCTATTCTAGAGTTCCGTACCTCAAAATGAAAAATTGAAACCCTTTATTTTTGGGTGGGGAATTATCAAATAACTTCTCCTGCTCTGGGTGGAGTGGTAGGGCATGTCAGACTCTTACTGACTAAAACCCACCTGTGTTCCTTCAGTTGTCTGTACGTTGCCAGGGGCCACGGTATCCCTTTCGGAGTTTCCCGCAATCCCGGCAGGCATCGGTCCTATCAGACGCGCGCGTGGAACTCAACGCGCCGTTGACCCGGGCCTGGTCCTTATCAGACGGCGAGCTACCCATTGCTCACCGTCCGCCAGCCCGCGCCTACGGTGGCCGGGAATCTGCCTGCGATTCCCGACGTCCAGGGAGTCTCCTGCGGCGGCTAGGGGCGTGAGGGCGCGAAGTTTGCCTCTCCCTCACGCATTCTGCCTCCTCCTTCGCGAGCATTACTGCTTCGCAGAAGGAGGTGATGGCCTCCCATGCCCTCTCGTTCCGTACCATGGCCTGGACCAGGGCCGGACGCGAGAGATCCCCTCCGATCGCCTCCCCGAGGACACGGCGATGCTCTGGCCAAGCCGGGCAATTTAGACGGAACCCTCAGGGCGCAAGTCCTACTCACACTTTTCCGGTTAAATAAAAAAAAACCATGTTTATATAATTCTAAATGCCTTACTTAAAATATTAATTATTCATTTTCCTATTATTATCACCATTAATTTGTAATACCTACTTTGGTGCCGCCATTGAACACATAATACGCGTAGGTATTATGTGTTCAATGGAAAGAAAGATTAGTTTATGACTTTAAATAATAATAACTTTTGACAGAGTGGGCCGATTTTAATGAAATAAAGACTAAGGCCCGAGTTCACAAACTACAATGTAATCATTGATTACGTAACTGTTCTGCTAACAGTTGTTTAAACAAACCGCGTTGTTTTCGTGTTCACCATTTATTTGTAACCAACGGTTAAATAACCAAGCGTTTTTGTGAGTGATGTACTCTGTGAGTTTGACAATGAAAATTTATTGACGTTGACATTCTACATTCACAAAATATTGTTATAAGATTCTATCATTCGGTCATTTTCGACTCACTCGTTCAAAAACGCTCGGGTACGGTTAGTTAAAGATACGGACTATAAGACTGTTTCCAATCCCTTAAATCTCTTAAAAAGAAGACACATTTTTTTTATATAATATGTGTATTATACTCATCCCCTATTTTTTTATATAATATGTGAATTATACTCATCCCCTATTTTACCCCTTTAGGGGGTGATTTTACAAAAACGGTGAAATATTTAATTTTTATTTCTTACTTGAAGCATAAATTAGAATTTTCATATCCCTAGCTTAAGACATGCTGGATTTCCCATACAAACTGACATCCCCTATATCACCCCCTTAAGGATTATTTTTGAGACAAAAGATACCCTATGTCCTTCTCCAGTAACACATCTGTCTCCTTGCCAAATTTTATCGAAATCCGTTTACTGGTTTAGCCGTGAAAAGGTAACATACAGACAGACAGAGTTACTTTCGAATTTATAATATAATAGTAATAGTATGGATAGCATGAATTCCTAACATTTTAACAAGTAATACTAATAAGTCAGTGTGTGAGTTCAAGTAATCACAGAATGTAAAATCAATGTTATAAAAAATAATAATTATAATACAATTAAATTAACAACCAGTTTGATTTTGTCTAGACTCTTTGTCCTATAGAGCAGGACCTACATGTTTCCAAGCATTCTTATCTTGGGTATAATCCTCTAAGTTGTAATATGCTTGTTTACAAAGTGTACTTTTAATATGAGTTATAAATTTTCTTCCGTTTAATTGTAATATATCAAAAGGTATTCTGTCGTACCATTTAACACAGTACCCCACAAAAGATGTATGAATCTGAAAAATGGTTGATCTATTTTATTTTTATTTCTGGTATTAAAACTATGTCTTTCACCTATTTTATTAAAAAGATGTAGATTTTTCTCACACATATTTTCAAAAATTTATTGGCAAAGTACCGTCATAATATTAATCTTTTTTAAATAGTTCTCTGAGAGATTCGCGACGACGTAGATTATAAATGGCTCTGACAACTCTCTTTTGTAAAATAAAGATGGATTCAATGTCAGCAGCCCAATCCCACAGTAAAATGCCATACGACATAATACTGTGGAAGTAGCTAAAATAGACCAAACGGGCGGTTTCTACATCTGTTAACTATCTTATCTCTCTAACAGCATAAGCGGCTGAGCTTAGCCGCCCCGCGAGAGATGTTATATGGCGTCCCCATTGTAATTTCTCGTCTAGCGTGATTCCTAGAAAAACCGTTTGATTAATAAATTCCAGTTTTTCTCCAATTCAATATGATCTCACATTCGCTACTGCTAACATTAGATCATTTGTCAAATGTGCCAAATTATTTACCGTAAACCAATCTTGAACAATAGAGCTATTCACGTCGTCAATTCACTACAGAAAGCGCTCAAAATGTTACTCCAAAAGATAACCACCAGCAAAACACAACTCAGAACTAAGTCGTACTGTGGACTGAATTCAAAGTCCTACTGCACAAATTGCGAGCACAAAACCACCCTAAACAGGTATTAGGGGCGATCACAAAGGCGGCGCACCACTACTGGCAACATAGTCTCCGGGCAATTCTCGTCGCCAGTCGACAAAAGACAGATTAACAACACACGTGCAGAACGATGCGTATTTAATAATTCAATAGATTCCGCGTTGCGTGTGCTGCCATCTAGTGCAGATGGAATTATTAATTAGACGGTTATTTTTAAATACTCACTTGCTTGCTTCGCACACAGTTATTGTGATCGTGTTGGACAAACTATCTGAACTTAAACAAGATCAAATGTCAGTCATAAATTGACACACAATGTGCTTAGAGTTGTTTAATAATTAAACCTACGAAAAAAGAGTCGTCAATTTACGCACAGAAACTGAGTAGGTAGGTAGATTAATAAGCATACGCAAGTTATACTTATGCTCCCAGTATTGTATAAGGAGTTGGGCTGCCTAACTTATTTTTCTCTACAAATAAAATAGTCGTAAAAATATTCCAGACACTGAAACACGTTTATGGAGGCTTTTTTCAATAATTAGGGTAAAAGTAAAACTACTTAATTTACTGGAAGTAACGTCTTAACTAGCAAACTTTTCCTATAATAAGTGCTACTTAAGTTTTATAGCTTAATATTTTTTTATAGCCTGAACTTGTGGGTCATAATCTATTTATTTTGACAGCAATAATCAATTTTGACTTATCTTTGGGATTTACAGCCGGTTACTGAATTGAGAATTTGAAGATAAGAAATAAAATAAAAAACCGTTCTTTGCAAAGAAATTTTAAATTTCGTTAACGACATTGATGAAACCATCTTAAGTAGGTGATGCTAAAATAGAGTTCGACAAGTTCCAATTCAAATTCTCAATTCAGAAACCGGGTGTAGGCTACCTACCTACTTGGCAAAGCATACCTACAACTTACAAATTCGGTTTGTGAGAGGCTAATTTACTATAAACTACTGTCGTGTCGTAGGTACCAACCTAGCTGTTAACTAATCGTAGTAGTTAACTTGATTTAGACAGTCCCTTAGGTTTTTTTTTGTTGAGATTCCGTTGTCTCGATTTTTACATTGTTAAGAAGATAGTAGGCTACTTGGAGATGAAAAAATGCTTTCTTGCAAGTTTTGCCCGTCCTACCTCGCGCCAAGCTTGGTCTTTAAACTGTTTGCGTATTGCAAAGAAAAGTTGCAAGTGGACTCGTAGTATTTAACCGCACGTCCATCCTGCTCAACATGTCCACATAAAATTATCCTTAATAGATCCTCATGATCTACAAGTTACGTTTCCAAGCTTCAAAATTAAAATAAATTGCCTACTGCAGCCTTAAAATATTACGCAATTTGTCCCTATCATCCACTTGAACAGAGACACAACTTCTGCAACACATTAATCCCCAGCTATTTAGCGTTCAAACGCGACAGTAGAACAAATGCAAAGCAATAACTAACACACTAGAACTGCCGGTAATGGGTGTGGACGCCATCTTTTTCTTTTCGCGCGCTCCGCCATGTTGCCTCTGTGTCGGAACCGGACGGCGTCACGGCGGCGCCTCGTCCGGAAACGGCGGGTCGGGTGCGTTCACAAACTCTCACTTGAGACTCAATCGAGTGTGAACGCGTGTGAGGACTTTATTTAGTAGACGAATAAGTTATACTACGATGGAATAAAAAAGAAATGTTTTAAACTGGCATTCCGCCCGCTCAGCTCTTTCTGAGTTGTGGTTTCTTGTTGGAATGCTATTGTCGTTAATGCTGGCTTGGTTTCCACTGCTTCCGTTGGAATTGTGGAAAGAATCTTTACAGTAGTCAGAGTACCACAATAACAATGGTTTCTGTACTTAGAAACCTACTTACTAAATAGTGGAAAGAAAAACTAATACGAATCTAGAACCTATTTCAGATTTTTTAAGAAAGCACTATGAAGGTTGGACGTTTTGGTTGGACGTTTTGGTTGTGTTCTGTCTTAAGTAGTTTTGACGTTCGGAAAGTGCTGATTCTCAGCTTAGTTTGAATAAATGACTTAAAATTTGATTTAATTAGATTGGTAGCTAGCTACGTAGCAGTCGCAAAACTTATTTACGCAAAACGGCCTGAGTGAGTTGTTAGTGTAGGTACCATAACATAATTATTTTGATAATATAAGTAACAAGATTACCTACCTACCTAGCTATGTGTATTTAAATCACACAGAAAATCAAAGTAAGTACCTACCTCGTTATTTTAAACACTCCAAGCAATATTTGCGAGCATTTCACTTTCAACAAAGTCAAAGTTAAATAATTTATTTCAAATAGGCCATATAAGGCACTTTTGAGAGTCAGCAAGTTTAGAGCTCAGATTTTTCAAGTTAAGGAGGATCCGTAGTAGTAGCCCGCGAAATGTAAAAAATGAAAATTGATCAAGATACAGCCTGACACTGACCTGCAAATTGCAAAAAACGTAAGAAAATTTGAATTGCGCGGCTACCACTGCGAATGTACCGACGCCAGCAGGTCAACCTACCCGAAACTGTCAAATTTTCCCAATCAACTTTGAACCATATGCTTCAGTGATAAAGTTGAAAATCTATTAAAGAAATTTGACGGATTGTAGTAGGTTGATGTGCTGGCGTCTGTACCTTAAATTTCGCGTTTCGAAGAATTAGTACGTAGGTACAGTAAACCGCACATCAGTCAACAATTTGAGATTGACATCTCCTTCATGTCGCAGCAGGACGTTTCTCGCAGTGCAAGTGTTACCTCCTACCACTGATGTGTGGTAGACTGTCACCTACATTTTGTTCGTCATAGCCTGCTAGCCTAGCTTGGCTGGCTTTATTCTTTTGTTTTTCTATGTCCCAAACTACGCCCAAAAAACATGAAAATTATTATTTGCAAATGTATCTGAAAAAGGGTCTCATTATATCGCATTACCTACTGAACCGTTCGCTTTACAGGCGACAACTTTTGATCGGCGACGAGAAAAAAATGTAATAGCTATAGGGCTGGATAATGTGAGTCTAATATGTTTGTTTACTGCATACGAAATCGTATGACGGCACGCGAACGATGGCAGTTTATCGCTGTTTTTCCGACTTATTTACATTTGAAACGTATCCAACACTGCTTGAACAAATTTCAGTGTTATCCTTCCTTCCTGTCTACGTAATGGTGATAATATAAAACAGTTTGTCATAGCGAATAGTTTTCGTGTGGTAAGTAGGTGGAGTTTTGCAGGCCATTGGTCGCTGAACGAGGCGAATTAGATAGTCATGAGAACCAAGCTCAGAGAAATATAGGTTCCTAATTCTACCCAGTAGATAAGACCTACCTACATTAAACCAAAAAGAAATATTTCATTGACTCTTCCTATTTATCAACAAAAGTCGATTAAAATTTTAGTTTTTTAAACATTATTTTTGAGCTGGTTTGTGAACATCAATCAGCTTATACAAACATGACATGCTGAAGTAAAAATGGTAAAAGTAACAGTGTTTAGTCAAATTTTCTTGCTAATCGTAATATTATTAGTAATTCAATAGGCAGTCGCTCTGTTGTAAATTCGTTATGATTTATTTTAAAATAACGATTTTCTGCCTGACCGTACAAATTACAGTAATCGGGAGTTAAATATCTGTTATTATTATTCGGGTGCAGTTGACTCGAGCCGAGCTGTCACTGACCCTTGGAAATCATGAAATACATGTGCATGTGCATGTTTTTAATCTTTATTACCAAGCATTTTAAGATACCTCTAAACCAGTAATACCCAAAGTGGTCTATATCAATCTCCAGGGTCGACGACGACCTGCAAGGAGTCCATTTTAGCAGGAAAAAAAATGGGGGCCATGAGATGTAAATAGGGGTCCACGATAGTGGATCTCATTTAAGCAAGTCGTGACTTTAATTTTGGCTTCCCATGAATTGAATAATCCGTATTTGCACAAGAGATCCTTTTTCCGAACGGAATTACGACTTTGGTATTTTCTATCAATTTACAGTTTGCGTGACTCTTGACACACCCAGTGGAACCATTGCAATTTTAAACTTTCACCTTACTACCGCAAAGCAGTGATTATCTGAAACTAGTTTCTGTCCGTGACTTCGTTCGCGTGGCAGTCGTAAGACACCACAAAACTTCACAATGTTTGTAGTTTTGGTCTCGGCGACCAAAATATACAGAGAGTTAGGACTGGTGACGCAGGACCAAGCGACGTACAGTTGTCCGTGTGAGTAGCAGCTCCTCCTGAGGTCGAAACGCACAGTCTTGTAGCAATTTCCCATTGCTTGCGAAGTTTTTCGTTTTTAGTGAATTATTAAACGGCCGCGTTCCTGCATATAATATCTAATGGCACAACATTGATACACTAAGTGATGTTTATAGATTATTCCCGACTATCTCTAAAAAAATATAGCAGTAGATTGTACAGTTTGTAACTTGGTACACCGGATTTCTCATTAACAGTCACCTAACCATAGATATTTATTTTAATTATAACCAACTCTTTTTTGACAAAAGAGCCCTAAACTTCATGTTTTTCTGTGTACATTCTACGGACTATCCCTTATCACTATATCAAAAGGTAAAAAAATTGTTTCCTTAATTTTATAAAATGAATTGATTGTTACAACATAGCACATTAGCCGTTAACGACACCGACCCGACATCGACACGATATCGGTAGTCTGATGATCGGATACGTTTAGTGCCTACCAAACTCTTTTACATTGTGTTGTTATTGTCACCTATATCGTTGCAGATAGCGACCGACACCGATATCGGCACGACATCTACCGGCGAAAACACAGTGCGGTGAGAGTAGCGGCTTTCTTTCACTTGGGGCCTTATTACGAAGTATTAATGCCATCATTATTCTACTGCGGAAAAAGGATGGTGCTAGCGGCCTTGTATAGCTCTGTCTCTCAATCACACTGGAATAATGGTGGCATTAATACGTCATAATACGGCCCCTGAACACACCTTTTCGCACTGCCGACTTCGAGACACTTATACTTCGAGATACTTAGTAGGTACTGTGGTTGTTTGGTGCGTCGATATTTAACAATATCATCGGGCGGATAATAATTATATCGGTATCGAATCGATGTTAGTATAGCTGCCGACATATCGGTATCGGGTTGGTGCCGTTATCTGATAATGTGAAAACGCCCATTACGTACACAGGATATTTTAAGTAATCTTTTCATTTCTCAAACTCGGAAAGTAGTGTTTGTTCGATCCGAGTAGCGGGTGGAAGACGCTGCTTCCCATCTTTGGGCGGAAAAGACTCATAGTAATTGCTTCCCTCTCTAGGGCGGGAATGAATCTTAAAAATAGAACTAAATTTGGTTAGTTATTAAGCTACGAATACAGCTACATTACATAATTCAGATTCTTTTTTGCGGTCTTGTGAGTGTATAAACAGCCCGAAGTGTGAATTTAAAAAAAAAACCTATTAAGCGGGACGGCACGCGGCGGTGACGCGGTGAGTTTCATATGTAAAATTGATCTAACTACTCAATTAATTTTAAATAGGTACTATTCATGTTATTATTATCAATAAATATTTTAGGAAAATTACCTACTATTTTTTACTTTCCTTATATTCGAAATGAAAAGTAGTGTTTAACACGGGTGAAAGTCATCAATTCGTTTCGACTTCACTACACCGTAGGTCCCATAAAATGTAAAAAATCGAACCTAAGAAAAACCAGTTCAGTTGATCAACTGCAACTATTTTATGCTGTGGCATGGATTTTCCGCGAAATGGTCGGCGGCGCATCGTAAATAAATACGTCGTCGCTCTGCATTTGGGGGAGGCCGAAGTAGCGTTTCAAAGGCCTACAGGCCCGGATAACCTCGCCTAAACGGACCGGCTATCTAATTACGTAACACATTTTCGAAAACGATTACAACTACTTAATCTGTTTCATTTTGACAGTTCAACAAAATTCATAGCGTTATTTACGTTGTTGAGCAGATTTTTTTTCGAACTTATGAAGCATCGGATTAGCAGTCTGTTTCAAAACGATTCAGATTCTGATTGATCGTGTATTACAGAATTAGGGCACAGGCCAACACCATGCGTCAGTTACTTCGAGCGCGCTCACAAAACCACAAATTCTATTTGGACGCAATAGAATTTGTGAACCAAAATTAGAGTAACTAACTCCGTTTATATAGTGCATCCAACCATTAGCGAGTACACAATTTAGTTTTAATTAGAACACACGTATCTGTGTGTGTTCAGTTTGGCTTGCTTTGCCCCTTCACGACGCCATTATGAGTCTTACAAAAGAAACTAGAAGTAGAACGGACAGGAATTAGCATTTCGAAGTCAGTACTTGTCGGTAAATAAAAAGTAATATTGTGTGTGGTTTACCTAAATGGAGTTTTGCGTTTTTTTAGATGAGCGTGTTTTTAGTGGTGTTTACTACGACTTGAAGGTAAGTATATCTACGATGTGCTAGAGCAGCCATACTCAAAGTCGGATCCGCAAAGCCTCTTTGGGGGCTCCGCAAAAATATTTTAGCTGCTCCAGAATCATCCTAATCTAGTACGAACAGTTTCTATTTTTTATTATTATTAAAACTTTTTTATTTTCACCATAATTTTTTATTAAATTCACTTGAAAACGAATTTATGCGAGTGTTATTTGGCCCACCAAAATTAATTAGTGGGACACGGTGGACGACAAAACTGTGAACAATCCACTTTGTCCCACTGTTGGGGCAGATTGGTGAGGCAAAGTGGAATAATCCGTAAAACGCAGTTTTTGATTATTTTAGGCCTCCGTCAAATATTTCGTTTTCCAAAAGTGTTCCGTCGCCAAAAAAGTTTGAGAACCGCTGTGACAATATCATCACGTAGGGGAAGGAAAGGCAGAACGGATCACTTAAGCAAAACCACCTCAACCTTAACTCTACGTTACTTATTAATTAGACTTAAAAATATTCATAAATAATCAAAATATTAGATGATTTCTAAAAACTCAAATTGATCCGTTTTACCTTCATAAGCGAGGCAAAACGCATAAAACGCAAACTCATCATCATCTTCGTGAAAACCACCGCAAGCACGGGTTCATTGTGCTTGCGGTGGTTTATATAAAAGAAAATCTGGACATTGCTCCTATCCCTCACTTGATTCGGAAAACTAATCGGATAAACTGTAATTTTTCTTTTTTTAATCTCTTTTATCACTCTTCTTTTTTATTTTCCCTTTCTTAGAAGTTTTTGGTCCTAGGATATCACCTAATGAACAATTTTTTTTTTTTAAATCTCTTCCTATTTGTCCAATCTGTTTTGCCTGGCTCTGTTTTGACTTTTGGCATAAACCACATCAACACTTAAGTTCTGGTTAATGCGTATTGCTATCGTCCACTTTGTTTGATATTAGTTCAATCACCAGTCATTTTGCATATTAAGACCGCCAGACCATAATTATGATGAGCCAAAACTAAACTGTAGGTCGATTAAAAATCGCCAACTCGGTTATCAAAACATGGAACATCAAACTTTTTAAAAAAAACAGCTCACGTAGATGGCGGCGTTGAGTATGCTGACCAGAGAGGGACCACGAAGAGCAAACCTATGACACCACCTATTCAGAGATGGCGTTATTCCTTTCAAAATTATTTAGGTGGTCCTTTGTGCCTGCAGGGGCTGTCTTACCTTCCTTTCCCCTATATACGTAGGTTGATACAGCCGCTTCACCTCGTGTAAATAGATAGAAAAAAAAAATAGAAAATAGTTTATTGTCCAGGTAATACAGTAAGCAGGTTTAAAAGTTAACACCAAATTGAGACGACATGAGTAGCTTAAAATATTACCTATAGCTATGTTACAAAATATTATTTGCCAGTGAACCCCAAACTAGACAGTTAGTCTGTATCTTGGGGCTCGGGGTACGAATTCCAGAGTGGAGACTTGAGAGGTGATTTCAGGTGTTGTATTATATATCTGGTGTGTTTGTGTACGTGTGATGTGAGTGTGGTGTGTGTGTATGTGTGCGTATTTGTTCCCATTGTGTATCGTTTGATTTAGTGTCAGGTCAGGGTATCTAGATGAATTGTTCCGAGTATAACCAGAGTTTTGCAACATTTCCTTTATTATTTTTTTACAACTGAATGAGGTAGTATTTTTGATTTCACAGAGTTTGCAGACTTTATTATATGTATTAATGAGAGAGTAATCTGGAGAGCGTCTAGCTAGCAGTGAGGTGTAGTCAGGTGTTGGGATTCTATAGTTTCTTTTGCTTATGATTGATGCGTTATCGGGTCTGTTTTTAACAGTTCTATGAGTTTTGGTGCAGGCAGAAAGAATGAAAAGCTGACGAACTCTAAGAACTCTCCTTTCACGATAGAGTAAGTCAGCAGAGAACCGATAGGGCTTCTTAAAAGTTACTTTAAGAAGCGCTCTCTGTGCTCGTTCTACTTCAATCAAGTAGGTATTTCCAGCACTACCCCACACGCTGATGCAATACTGAATTATGGATTGACATAGAGCTTGGTAAACTTGTTGTAGTGTGTCTGTGGGTAGACAGTCTCGTAGTCTGCGCATGGTGTGGGTGAGTTTTCTTATTCTTCCAGAGAGATTGGATATATGTTGCTTAAATGTTAGGTGGTCGTCGATAATAATACCGAGGTATTTAATGGAAGTGGTACGTTCAAGAGGAGAACAGTCACAAGAGGAAGTAGAAATGTGAGAAAAGAGTGATGCAGTTTGAGTTTTAGGTGTTCCGGAGGTTTTGAAGCGGTGGTCTTGGTGAAAACAATATACTTTGTTTTACTGCCATTTAACGTGAGGAGGTTTCTGTCCAAGTTACTTGCGATAAGTGTCAATCCCTCTTGTGCTAGACAGTGTACATGTTCCCACGTTTTCCCGTGAAATATGATGGCTGTATCATCTGCATAAGTTATAGTGTGAGCATTATTCACAGAGAGGTTTAGTATGTCGTTAATATAGACAATGAAAAGCGTGGGACCAAGCACACTGCCCTGTGGAACTCCGAAGTTAATGAGGAGTTGGTCACTGCTGAAAGAGTTTACTTTTGTGTAATGTTTCCGGTTTGTCAGGTAGCTTTTGAACCATTCAAGGCAAATTCCTCTTATTCCTATCCATTCCAGTTTCTTGAGGAGTAGGCCTGTTGAAACCGTGTCAAATGCCTTTGCAAGATCAAGGAAGATACCAAGGCATTTTTCATTTTTCTCAATATGAGAAGAGACCGAATTGACAAGAAGAGTGGCAGCGCCACTTTGGTTTCCGAAGGAATAGGTCGACCTATTCCTTCGGAAACCAAATTGATTATCAGAGATAAGATGATTTTTCTCAATGAAAGAAATAAGACGGGAGTTAACTATCCTCTCTAATATTTTAGAGACAGAGCTTAGTAGTGCTATAGGTCTGTAGTTAGGTATCTGGTGTATGTTTGGGACCGCTTTTGTGAATAGGGGAAACCGCAGCTATTTTCCAACATTCTGGGAAAGTACCGGTCTCAAGGCTCAGGTTAAAGATGTGAATCATTAGTACTAGTAAGGACTTTAAAGCTCTTTTGATTAGGATAACTGAGATTTTGTCAGGGCCAGGGGCACTTTCGACTTTAAGGTCAGATATGATTTTAATAATTTCGTACGCATCTGTCGGTTCAAGGACGAGAGAATGTGGGTTTGAGACGTCTGATGTGTGTGTATTTATTAAAGATTCATGGGATAGATTAAGTTTTTCTAGTATCTTGTCTGCCAGACGGGTTCCTACTGAGGTAAAGTGTGAGTTACAGGAGTTGAGTGATTCTTTTTCTCTAGTGGGGCTCAGTAATTGGGAGCTTTCATTGTTTCTAGGATGTATGTGACCTATTGATTTTATTACTTTCCAGAGACTTTTTGGATTGTCTTTGTTATCAACAACCTGTTGGTTATTGTAGTCAGACCTGATTTTTGAAAGAAGTTTGGAAAAAAAGTTTCTATATCGAGTGGATATTTTATTTCGGACAGGGTCATCAGGGTTAGATTTAGTCACTATGAAGCTTATCACGATGAATCATACATCTTACTAATCCCGGGGTGATCCATGGTTTAATGCATGCCAATTTCCTACCAATTTTTACTTGGCGCGTGTGTTTGTTTATAGTAGAAGAAACAATGTTCGTGAATTCTGTGGTTGCAGTATTAACATTTGTGTCTTTTGTGATGATAGACCAGTCAAAGCTGCTAAGATCAGCAATAACTGCTTCGGTGTCTGTTTTACTTATACATCTCTTTGCAGTACTAGTTGAAGGTTTTTGTAAGGAAATATTAGCGAAAACTATATCATGATCAGTGATTGAAGACTTGCAAACGACCCCAAAGCATTTGTTCTGAGTCTTTATAAATATGTGGTCTAGGCACGCTTTATCCCTAGTTGGGCTGGTAATGATAGGAAGTAGCCCATGGCAGGACATCAGGCATAGATACTCTGATGACTGACTATTGGTAGTGTTGCAAATATCAATATTAATGTCGCCAGTGACAATTAGTGTTTGTCTGTTTGCCAATGAGCTCAGTAATGTGTCCAGTGAGTTTAGGAATGGATCAATATTACTAAAAGAAGGAGATCTGTAAATACCCAGAATTGCGACTTTGTCATCGATGGTTATGAGAAGTCGATCTGCGTCTTGTATCGTAGGTTCAGTTGCTACAGAGTTGTAATCAGTTTTAACAAAGCAAATTACACCACCGTTTTTATTTTGCTGAACCGATGTGCGATATGCATTATATCCATGGCAGAGGATCTATAATACTGCCGTCAGACAGCCAGCATTCCGTTAAAATGATAACATCAAAGCATATAGTACTTCGTTGTAGCATTACCGCAAAGTTGTCAAAATTGTGTTGGAAGCTTCTGATATTGAGCGATAGAACATTAAAATTAGGCTCAGTATTTTTTATTAATGTTTGGCAATGTTCAATAGTTTCAACGGTGTGACAGTTTACTCGTAGATTTTCGTCTAAGTCTTGTACTATGTTAAGTAATGACATTAGTTTAGTATTTTAATCGTGAGAAAGAAAGTTTATTTAAAGGGGCTGTCAGTGACCAACAAGTTAGTATGTTCCATTTGCCAAAATTAACGAAAATATCTTTTGAGAATATCAGATTACCCTGGCACTGAAGGAAACGTCGTTTGTACGACAATAAGTGTCTGAATATGTGTTTGTACGCGGTGGTGAGTGAGTTTAGTAGGGTGTGTATTATGGTATGTGTAGGCGAGGTAACTAGAACAAAAAAAAAAAAAGTTACGCACACACTTCCATAATATGTGTTTATTATTCTAGCGTATGGCACTTGTGAGTTGCAACTGAAAATCAGCGTCAGGTGATTTTTGTGTTGTCATCTGACATTATGTTGAGCTGAGACCCTTTTGGCATTATAAGTAATTAATGTTTTCTGTCTTTTATAGTTTTAAGGTGTATTTTTCTGCTATAATGCCAATAAACGCATTATTCTTTCCGTTTCTTTCTTTTCTCTCTATACAAAATAGCATAAGGTAGTATGCGAGAATAGCTCTAATAAGTACCTACCTAATTCAATAGACACTATTGTAAGTATTTACTCATTAAAATGTAATCGTGAAACTTGTTGACAGCACAAACCAGCGATCGGTGAGTGGACCAAATTAGTGGTTTCAAGTGTAAATCTATCCCGGACTAATTAAACGAAGCTAGATTAAAAACCAACCTATACGGCCACACTTTGTAATATTCAGTAGGTATCAGGAGATGTTAAATACCGAAAAGTTTCGAACCTTCATAGAAACACAAAAATACAACGAAAACTGGTAGCGATAACCTTAAGGTCTACAAGTATGCTCGGCTACCTATTAGTAGATAACTGGCCTAAGCTGGGAGATTGCTATTAAGATATTAAACCACATAAACTCTATGCGGTTCATATCCGGACTACTAATAAGAAATAAGGTTTACGCTATAAACCTTATCATCCTCAGAAAAAAAACAAATCAAAAGCCATTTATTCAAATTAGGCTGAGTACCAACACTTTTTTAACGTCAAAAAATATCGTAAAAATGGTAGCTAATTGAAGACTTTATCATCTAGGTAAATATCAGTAAAATTAACTACGTTAACGGCTTCCGGTCACCAATAACAAGGTTGCAAAACAAAGCTCAGTATTTGCATAGCCATTCATGCGACTTCATCATATGAAGTGAGAGCGCGACCTGAAATAGAACGTGGTCGCATTCACTAACACTTGTGGTAGACAATGAAGACTCCCGTCATTGTTACCGGTTCTAAACGCTGGCTATTGTGCCAAGTAAACGCTCTCGGCGACATACTCAAATATGGTACGGTGCGCGAAAGAAATAAGTAAGTAGTAGGGCAGCTAAGTACAGGTACCTAGGGTATATAGCCATCTATTTTTTAATTAGGTATTGAGTGGATACTTATTCTTCTTTGTTTCAGAACCAACAATACGAGCCAAACTTTGCTGTGATTAAATAAAAGGTCAACCCTAATATGTTCTGGTAGAACATATTAGGGTTGACTGACTGCCGATGGTGCGCTCTACATACCAGAATATTGCCATTCTCCATGGCTTTTAATGATTCAAAGTCAAAGTCAAAGTCAAATAATTTATTTCAATTAGGCACAAAAAAGGCACTTTTGAACGTCAACATTTAAATAATAATTGATTCTAGTTCAAAAGGTAGTTTTCGTATGGAGAAGAATGGGCAAGAAACTCCATCGTTGATTGACAATGGTATGCTTCTTGCTGCGATCTGTTCTTAGATGAGTGACCATCCATTACACATCGAAACCCCTCCGTGCCTCGGAAAGCCCGTTAACCCCTTTGACCCGGCTGTCATTCTGAAATCTTTGACAGCCGTTACGGGTTAGTCAGAAGCCTATAAGTCTGAAAACCAGTCTTACGGGTTGTGGAGGTCAGATAGGCGGTCGCACCATGTACCTATAATTAAACTTATGTTCAGATGCATCCGGTTAGATTGGAAACCGACCACAACATAGTTGGGAAAAGGCTAGGCAGATTGAATGGGGTACCCTTCCGACTATACTTTTATCTGTCCATCCCTTTGAAATAATGTTTTTATGTTAGGAGTGGTGTTGCAACACCAAATATACAACTCGTGGCGTAAGAAGGCCTGAAGCCTAGGCTTACGGATACTTTAGACCAGGAGTCACCAAATGGCGGATCGCCATCCGGATCCGGCGACCTATTTTGTGCGGACCATAACGAAACAGTAAAAATAAATAAACATAATCTTAATTTAAAAAAATGTTTTTTTTATTGTTTTTATAATATATTTAAAAATGTAATGTTTTTAAATAAAATAAACAAAATAAAAAAATAGGTTTAGCTAACCTACTCTAGGCGTCAGAAAGATAGTTCTTTATAGTAAAAAATGTCATTTTACACATTAATATTAATTACTTAGTACTTTATTATTTTTGTTCATTATAAAATAATTTGTTTATTACTTAATAAAAATGTTTCTTTTCGTTATATTTCGTAATTGACATGTTTAATCTTGCTTTTAATTAGGGCCGTCTTAAACATAATTGGGCGCCGGGGTGCGCAAAACCAGCTTGGCCCGATAAGCCAAAAAAAAAAAAATATTTGTGTTCCTGGTTTTAGATTCCGTACCTCAAAAGGAAAAAACGGAACCCTTTTTTTTTTTTTTTTTTTTTTTTTTTTGGGTGGGAAATTATCAAATAACTTCTCCCGCTCTGGGTGGAGCGGGAGGGCGTGTCAGACTCTTACTGACTAAAACCCACCCGTGTTCCTTCCGTTGCCTTTACGTTGCCAGGGGCCACGGTATCCCTTTCGGACTTTCCCGCAACCCCGGCAGGCATCGGTCCTATCGGACCCCTTCCGTTGTGCTGACATCTCTTTGAGGCGCGCGTGGAACACAACGCGCCGTCGACCCGGGCCTGGTCCTTATCGGACGGCGAGCTACCCATTGCTCACCGTCCGCAAGCCCGCGCCTACGGTGGCCGGGAATCGGCCTGCGATTCCCGACGCCCAGGGCGTCTCCTGCGGCGGCTAGGGGCGTGAGGGCGCGAAATTTGCCTCTCCCTCACGCGTTCTGCCTCCTCCTTCGCGAGCATTACTGCTTCGCAGAAGGAGGTGACGGCCTCCCATGCCCTCTCGCTCCGTACCATGGCCTGGACTAGGGCCGGACGCGAGAGATCCCCGCCGCCGATCGCCTCCACGAGGACACGGCGATGCTCTGCCCAAGCCGGACAGACCTCCACCGTATGCTCAACCGTGTCCTCCGGGCGATCCACGCAGTGATGACACCCGGGCGTTTCCTCCCGCCTGATACGGAACAGGAACCTCCCGAAACAACCGTGTCCGGTGAGGACCTGGGTTAAGCGGAAGGTGAGGACGCCGTGGCGCCTCTCTAGCCACTCCTCAAAGAGGGGACTTATCGCCGCAATAGTGGCGTGCCCAGCACTGGGTTGCGACAATCGCACTCTCCATGACGCCATGAGATCCCGCCGGAGATCTGTCCGCTGGGCCGCGATTTCTCGCGGCAGAAAACGGAACCCTTATAGGATCACTTCTTTGTCCGTTTGTCTGTCAAGACCCTTTTTCTCAGGAACATTATTTTGTAGGTCATCATCATCAAGTTGAAATTAATATCAAATACGCAGATCTACGGCCCCTTGGAGCTCTTAAACAATCAATATTCTAACTCAACGCAATCAAAATATTACGGCCATTTATGCGGCCTATACCTACTCGCAAATAAATCAAAACCTAAAGCGTACTTCCCGTTGACCTAGAACCATGAAAATTGGCAAGAAGCAAGGTCACAGCTCAAGCAAAGGAAAAACAAGTTTTTTTTTTGTGATTTCGAAAAAAAATAAGTTTTTTTTTTACATTTGCAGTTGGGGAATTGACCGTGGCGTATGGGAGAATTATGTTTTTCAACTAAAATCATGGACGAATAAAAAAATTCGGACAGATTCAAGTTAGGAAGAAACTTTTCACTCTGAATTAGCCACATGTGTTTGTTGGAATATAAATTTAATTATTGTAGTAGATAATAAGATCTTAATTGGCATAATATGATTGTGATTACTCATGGTATGTGTAGGTATCGGCGATCGGCTGGCGCCCCCTATGACCCTGCGCCCGGATGTTTCGCACCCCTTGCACCCCCGGGTAAAGACGGCCCTGCTTTTAATGTTGCTAGTAATCGTCTACCATGTTTGGTAGACGATGGGCCGACTCGCGGTCTGTTGACCGCGAGTCATAATTATTTATAATATGGACCCCCAGTAGAACTAATTGGTGATCCCTGCTTTAGACAATGAGCCGCTGTTCTTTAAAGATGGATGTGAACGAATTGTTTGGCTATGCCTTTTTCGGAGCCCTAAGCGTAGTAATGTAAAAAATCAAGTAGGTACTCTACTTGGTTTTCCACAGGTTGCGTTGTTATTAATTGATGTGGGTATTCTTGGGTTTTTTACCTACCTACCTCCGTACCGTACCTACAGCTTGCTGCCATCATTATAACTTTATTAGAACATTGTTTAGCTGCTGTTTTAGTTAGATAATGAGGATCTCTCGTCAAGTCGTTGCTATGGCTTGTTATATTCGAAACTGTGGCGGTAACTAGGAACTTTCACTCATTAAATAGTTTGATCAAGAAATAACATAGCTGTTCTAATATAGATGGCACAAAAATCTGCGTAATGTCTAAACGGTTTCCTTAGCTCAGTCAAAAAGTCAAAATATTTGAGGGTAAACGTTGGAGTAAAATTATATGTAGGTACCTACTACAGTCATGGGCGTAACTATCTATATTCCTTTAAGAGCGCTTATCCTAAAAGTTGTCAACGTCGCAAATAGCAGTCAAATATTTACCTGTTTTGATTTATTTATTTATTTATTTATTTATTTATTTATTTGATCTTACAAGCTAACAGATGTACATCCAAAACGGCAATATTACTGTATGGAAATATGAAATGTGGCTAACTAGTGAACTAAAATAATGATTATGGTATGCAATAATTAATATCGAAACACCGAATATTTAGTTTTAGATGTAAAAAAAGTATTTGGAAACTTTTCAAATGCCTTTTTTACACCTAAAACAGTTACAACATCAAATTCAGTGTTATAATTGCAATTCATTATTAATATTCTAGTTCGCTAGTTAGCCACATTTCTTATTTCCATACAGTAATATTGCCAAAGTAATCAAAACAACGAAATATTT
The DNA here is from genome assembly GCA_949128155.2 of Xanthia icteritia. Classification (NCBI taxonomy): domain Eukaryota; kingdom Metazoa; phylum Arthropoda; class Insecta; order Lepidoptera; family Noctuidae; genus Xanthia; species Xanthia icteritia. The sequence continues at coordinate 2,234,835 of OX421942.2, read as the reverse complement.
GACATCTATTTGCGACGTTGCCCACTGTCAGAATAAACGAAATTTTTAGATTTTTTTTATTTCCTTGTGCGAGAGGGAAACACTACCAATCAGTGTTGTTCCTCTCAAGACCATTTCTTTCGTAGGTCTATTATTAGGCTAGTCAACATAAAAAAAAAACTCTAAAACAGGTCAACAAATATAATATCAGAATAAAATTCACAATAACTTTTTTTAAATATACCCTTGTTTAATAATATTGATAACATTGTAAAATTCTATATTTTGTACAACCTACTCGTATTTACTTCTAAACTCAAGGGCTGACGAACGCACTTTAAAGATTAACAATCACAATCAAGTTAATAATAATAATTTTAGTTAAAAATAACATAAATCGTTTCTGTACAAATCGAAGACATTTTCAAAGAGGCTTCTACTCTGTTACGTTTTAAATAAGATCCAAGGGGATCATATTTTAGGCAGGAAACTAACATAGCCCATGACAATGCATGAAAAACGATCAAATCGAAATATTATCAAAGAGTGTAGATACTTTGTACCTATATTCTTGTACGACCAGATGTGCACTTTGCCCTAGTCTTTATCACCAAACAATCTTGCGTGAGTTTCTCACGACTCCCACTGCCTATTCTATTTTCTTAAAACCCCGTATTCATTGGAAACAAAGTTGAGAAACAATTCTGCAACTTTTGTTGCCACATTCCATATTGCCAGTAACATGTTTCCCGCAACCTAAAAAACATGTTGCTGACACACGTTCATTCAACTTTCCAGTTTTTTTTTATTTATAAAAACAATATTTTTCTATTTAATATTATAGTTGTGAAGAAAAATTGAGCTACTTTTTTTTTATTTGACACAGTTATATTTAAATAGGTGTTCATTTATTTTAAGTTGTAATTTGCACTTCAGTTGCCACAAAATCCGTATTAAAATGTGCATGTGCACTGCACTCTCGCTACCTTTTCAAGAGGCACTCGTTTTTTACAGTTATTTACAAAACTATATTTTTATAGTTATTTACAAAACTTTATTATTACAGTTATTTACAAAACTTTATTTTTACTTATTTACCTATATTTTAACGTAAATATGAAATGTCTCTAAATATCTCAAACATATTACAATAAACATGTAGGTACATTTTTCTATGTAAGGCAAGAATGACAATTTATAGTTCTTAATATTCATTCAACTTTATTTTAAAGGATAAATTTAGAAATAATCATTTGTAATGTACAAAGTAGTATTTTGATCAATGCTTTAGAAGCGTTACATAAGTTAAAAGTTCAAAACATTATCTAGAAATCTACATGCGAGATACTAGCTTAAGCTAGCGGACTCGCCTGCTTATTATAAAATGTAATAGATATATTTAGGAGCAGTTTCAATTCCGTGAAGAAAATACATGTTTTTCAAAGATCTTAATCGCGACATCAGAATCGCTCCAGCCGTTTCAATGCACCCTACAGATATGTGAACAGACTTAAATGATCCTTACCACTAAAATACATAGTTCGTCAAGACCCAAATCTACGTGTGCACTGCGCCAAATATGTTTCTACCTGTATAATTAGGACGCGGGCGTTTCGGTAGCGGTCTGACTGACTAGACTAGCTTTGTGGTCCTTGTTGTCCTGCAGATAGTGGTAGTTGATGAAGCGCGCACCCTGCGTGATCTGCGCGCCCGTGTTGGTGACGTGGCACGCGAACAGCAGCATGTTCCGCGGCTGCACGCGCCACGCGAACCGCATGAACATCACCGAGTACAGCGACAGAGCTGGAACAACGAGAGTCACCTTATTATAACACATGTTTACAGTGTGGAAAAAGGCCCAAGATGGCTTAGGACAGCACTACTAAAAGTGTGCTCCGCGGATCGAAATTACTAGTTATAATGAAAAAAAAATACTAAAGGTGTAATAGAGTAAAATAAAATCTTTCTAATTATTGCAACACAAAGTTAAAAAAATCGAACTAAAAGAGTAGTAGTGGAATGCGTAACATGATACTATGGGTCAACCTATGCAGCTACAAAAACAAAATACCGCAATAAAACAGATGCCGAACCTGACATGCGACTTCAACTCTCTTCAATCAAGCCTGAAATCAAACAACGAAGATGAAAATGTTAAGGTCAAGTAATATGAATATTAATAAAGAATACACATAAAACCAGTTGTTGATTATTTTAGGGTTCCGTCAAATATTTCGTCGCCAAAAAGTTTGAGAACCGCTAGCATAGGAATCTTTTGTGACCTCTCCAAGGCATTCGATTGCGTAAATCACGAAACCTTACACTTGAAACTTGATTATTACGAACTAGCTAATATTGCCCTGAGTTTAATTAAATCTTATTTAAATTAAAGACAGCAGCCAGTTCAAATAAATTGTGTCAATTATCCGCATGAACATCAGCGAGCACAGCGACAGAACTGGAACGACGAACGAGGGACAGTTCTTAGTGCTGGGGAGTTTGTTGCGCCACTTCTTATTCCCAGCTAAAGCACTAGCAAGGAAGTGGTGAAGGGTGCGCGTTTTGGAGGACTGTCTTATGTAATTTTGACGCTTGAAAAGTGCTGATTCTCAGCCTAGTTTGAATAAATGACATTTGATTTGAGTGCATCTAGACAGGTGGCGCGGTGGCGACACAACTGATGAAAAGTGACTGCCTGGAATTAAGTGTCGGTAACGGTGCCGTGTAAGCTTCCTGCCAGCAGCACGGACATTATTCAGAAGCCGCAGAGCATCACGTCTATTGAGATGAACAAATGTGCTGCCGCCAGTAGTGTGTTCGAGCCCTTACAGCTTACACCAAAATATAATGTTTATAAAGACAAAACACACATTTAACACAGAGAACTAAAATTGAACTCAACTCAAAACTCAAACTCAAAGCATTTATTTCAATTAAACCATTTAGTCCCAACTGACGGCGCCCGTTCACGAACATGACGCATAAATCAGCACAATTCAGTTCAACCATTTTGAAGGGAGCTAAATGATCCGACACACGCGCCACCATCAGCGAGACATCGGAGTGAGCATGACATACTCACAGCCGCCAGGGCACGTTCAAGTCAATGAAAGACATATTACCCGGTAAATGGTAGCTCTTTAGTACATAGTACTCACACCTGTGCTATGCAATTATATAACACAAAAGAGATTGAGTTTATACAATAAAAAGATGGTCTTACAATCTTCAGCAGCTCCAACATTATTTTCAAATGTTAATCAATTAGTTGTGGTGGAGCCAAGCATTTTTATCAGCGATGTAATCCCAGAACTTGTATATATATGTCTGCCTGCATAGTATGCGTTTTATACAAGATTAGAATTTCGTCTCATTCAGTTGAAGTATGTGGAAAAGTGTGTAGAGATAGGTGGACCGAAATTATTGATCAATCATATCACTTGCAAAGTTATAATAAGATTTCAAAACAAACTAAATTATCAAATCTTTCAACAACCGGCAATTTTGCTTACGCCTACAAGTAATGTAATAATAACACCTAATCTCTTGATTACCTAGAACTGTCGAGGTTAAAGTACCTCCTTCATATACCGCAGAACTAAATAAAAAGATTCATACTACATAGTATATGACACAGGGAACACTGATAACGAAGTACGCGCTTGCGATAATATCAACTTTATTGAACTGCTGTAATAACAACTTGTATCTTTATGTCTGAGATTTAGCTTGATATGAAAGATATTTATTTAAGCAAAGTAATTTATCAAAGTAGTGAAGGCAGACATGTAAAATAACATTGTTATATCCATCATCTTTCCTCCCGTTTCTTTGGACTTGGCTTTCTATGGCAGACACTGGCTTATAGAGAGAGAGAGGCCTCTAAGTCAATGGAAGGATCATATTTATTATAGTTGAAGGTTCCCGTCTCCCTAATACAAACATGACCCATAAAAATGACTAAAGACTAAAAAGTAGTAAAGTAATTTATAAATTATGTATTTAAAATAAAATAAAAATTAAGATTTTTTATGCATTTGTCTGGATGTATGTTCCGAATTGGCGCAAAAACACTTGGACGGATTTAGGTAAAATCTGTGGATAGTTTACAACCTGGATAAAAATATAGGTTACTTTTAATCCCGGTAGTGTGTTCCTGTGGGATACTTTCCGACATCCACATGGGTGAAACCGCAGGCAAAAAATAGTATTTGGTAAAGCCGTTAAAGGTTAAACATTACTATCACATGAAGGGAGATAATAGAGTTCATATGAACACATTTGTCATTACTTTGAATGTATGTTATGTTTGATTACCTAACAGAGTAGATTGAAGCGTTTAGTTCTTAGAGACCACTGTGAAATAAAAAAAGATAAGAATATTATATGCACTTTTAATACTTTTCATAGAAATATTGAATGGCTCTGGTATTTTTTTCCCCCTTTTAGGTGTTTTTTTTCGTGTGGACAGACAGGCCCTGGCAATTCTTATGTAGATTATGTGTGCTGATATAAGAGAAGTAATTTTTTTTATTTTTATGTTAGTGTTGCTTTTACTCCGAAACAATATTCTTATTGATAAATGGTAACTTACCAAGTGTCATTTTCCCACTAATAAAGCTTGGGTCTTTTTGTATATCTGCAAGAGCTGCAAGAGGTATTCCCCAATTGGCTACAGGACCCCAGAAGTGGGTGCTGAAAAAGACAACCACCTTTTACATAAACTTAGATTTAATTTATTTTGCAAGAGTATTTGTGGAGTTTGTGTGGTTAGTGACTGACCCAGTGTCAGGGTTTTAAAGTCGCTCATGGGCCCTCTCACTTGGCTTCACATGCCATCGAGAAATATCTCTCAGGCATGGCGGTTTCCTCACTATGTTTTCCTTCACCGTTTTTGAAGCAAGTGATAATCATACAATACGCACATGAATCTGAAAGGTCAGAGGGAGTGCCTTGGGTTCGAACTCGAGACCTATGACTTGGCAGTCCGACCGTCACACCACTAGGCTATCACTGCTCGAATTGATTATATTGTCGTTTTGATTTTACCTCATTAAGTACTGTCTAAACTCCTTGCTTTTCAGCTGTTTCAATAAATTTCCAATTACTGCACTCATTCTGACTGAAATGAAAACAAAAATTAATTGCTAACAGTCCGGTTGTAACAATTGGTCCGATGTTATTCGAAACTCTTCAAATGAGACTGAAAAAATGGGAGACCTTTCTCCCATTTGATGCCATGCAAAAGATAAATGGTTTCCTTTTCGATACTTAATGTAACAAACACTGCAAAAATGCGTTGTCGGAGTGTAGCCTTAGAAGCAGTAGATTAAGGTTATAATGATGATTATTTGCGATAAATCAAGAAAAACATGCGTTAAGCTTAATTTCATTTTAAATAATTACGTATACATTCACTTGAATGTCAAGGTTACGCGATGGTTATGATAAGTTTCTAATTAATTAAACACCTCTCTGAATAAATAATACACTTGCCTGTTTTCTATTTCGTCCTGGTAGAGTAAGAAATAACTTTTATTTTCACAAAATAGTTATTTCCTCGATTTCTGTTTCTGATTTCTTCAGTTTCAGTGATTTCTTGCCAATGTCATGTCAGTGTCAGTGTCAGACAGATTCACAGAACATCTATACTCAAAGAGGTCAGATTGGTGTCAGCACTATATTAGTCTTTGGTTGAGTGTCAGACAATGATTGTGTGACATGCACAGAGCATGTAATTGTGACATGGTTGCCAGACGAGTGCGAGTGAATTATAGTATCATTATTCGAAAATGATCGTAAAGAAGAATAATTAAAATTTTAAATCCCAAATAGGTATTTTATTTAACATAAACCTACATGGGCACTTATGAAACGTTAGAAACTAGGTGCACGGTTCCAATTGGTTGTTTCCTATGGAGAAGAGCCGGCAAGAAACTCCACGGTTACTCTTTTAAAAATAATGGGCTTTTACAATATTTTCAAATAACAGTGTTATTAGGTATGGGAGGACCGTGTAGATCTTTCAACAAGTACCAGGTACTTAACAGAATAATGACGGTCAACAAATCTACAGTCCACTAGGCCTACAGCGTTCTCACATTCACAAAATTGAAAATAATCTATATAAAGATAAATAAATTAATAAAAATAAAAACATATTTTAAACGAAATTTTTAATTATGGTTCAACAACTGCCAGAGCTGCGCGGAAAGCAAGAATTTTAAGTTGTGAAATGAGAAAGAAATTAAAAAGTAACTTAATGTTTTCAGTTGTTTTAAAACCTTTGCAGCATACTTTTGATCGAGTTTTTACGCATTTGCTGAAAGTAAAGCCCCTATAACAGTTTTTATTGCAAGTTTGTTTCTTATTCTGGTTTGCGACACATTATTTTTGCGGAATAGACGTTTCATCCCATACATTTATTATCCTAGTGTCCATCAGAATGGCTCGTCACCACTCATGAATCACTTCAAAATGGTTCTTATAAATTGCTACCTAATTGCTACTATTTGCTAGGTAGCAAATAGTAGCAATTAGGTAGCAATTTATCGTAAAATAATTGCTACACTAGTTTAAAAAATAACAAGTTTTTTATGTGACCAGCAATCGCCTATGTGCTAAATAGAAACTACTGGGAATTAAAGAAATGTTCTTTGATCAATAATTGCAACCTAACAGAGACATTGACTAAATTGCCATCTAGTACAAAAATCAATGCAACTTTTAACATAATTTCAGTAAAAGTGAACTTCGAAAATACTCGTTCTATGTCGCATTTCTCCCAATCCTTACCAAGTAAAGTACGGCCGTTTTAATGGGCCGCATTCGACACTTCATCAAAATACTTACTTGCAACGGTAGCCACATTTTTTTTTTTCAACCTTACACAGACAGTTGCACAACATTATTCAGGTGCTATATTTATTTTAGGCAGTGTATAGAGGTGCCGATATATACACGGGCATTCTATCACTATCAGTTATAGTGCCGTCAATTAGCGGCATACTAGTACATCATTTTGGCAGTGTATAGAGTGCTTCAAGTGTCATTCTATCACTAGTGCATAGTGTCACAAGCGAAATTCTATCACTAGTATATAGAGTGCCGCAAGCGGCATTATATCACAATTGGTTCACAGAGTACATTGAATTGGTTTTAGTGCCGTCGGCTTGCGGCATACTACAGTTCGTTTTTTAATCCCAGAGACTACTAATTCATAAAACAAACAACAATCACTTGCTTCATCTAGTGTAAAGACTTTAGGCCTCATTTACGGAGACGCGGGGCGTCTCGCGTCGCGTGTGGCGTGGCGTCTCGCGGCGCGTCGGACGTTTTTTCTGTTTACGGTGGGGCGGCGCGTGAAGCGGCACGCATCATCGCACGCGTAAACACAAACTTATAGCAATATACGACCATGTTCATAGAGAAGCGAGACGGGAAGCGTGGCGGTGCCCGCCGCGGCGCCCGCGGCGAATCCTCAAGCGTGTAGCGAATCACGCGGTGGGCATCGCGGCGGCGCACGCTCACTCCATTGCGACGGTGACTACGTCTGTGTTGCGCGATTTCTAAATAAGACTGACAGAAGATTCCGCCTCGGACATAGCTTCATCGAGAATTGCCGCTGCGTGCGCCGCCGCGATAAACGCCGCGTGGGACGCGTCGGCGCCATCCGCGGGCTCGGCCGCAAAAAACGCCCTAATTCAAACAAACGCGTCTAAAATCGCTTCTCCGTAAACGCACTCATACAACGCCATATATTTGAATTCAGTGCGGGCCGCGCCGCTCAACGCAACGCGCGACGCCCCGCGTCTCCGTAAATGAGGCCTAAGCGGACGTGTTTTTTGTGTTGATTATAACGATATTGATTTAAGTAATAACGTTATATTAATAATGTTATTGCAATAATTTGCGGAGTCAGTTTATTGTGTAAGTGACGAGTGTGACTAACAACTTTTAGTTGTGAAAGATGAATTAAATAGTTTTATAGACAATCAGCGTTTTTGGTGTTAGTAGAATGTCTAACCCAGGAGATAGCCCCTTGGGCCGCAGCCAATTGGTACGACGAAGTCCCCCACCGACGCCATCGCTTGCCGATCAAAACCAGACAAGAGAACCTACGCCGCCAGCAGCCACGGAGATCGAATTACCGACTGAAGTCGTCTCTACATCGGAGATTAAGAGATGGCTTCGGTCCTTCGATACAATTTTGAGCGAAGTTTGCTCAATTGTGGCGGAGGGAAAAATTAATTCCGACCAAAAACTCCGTGTCACCAATCTCTGTCGAAAAATCAACCATACGTCGTCCCAGATGGCCGTGCTGTACCAATCCCTGAAGCAGAAGTCCATCCAGCACCTTCAAGCGCCAGTCTATCCATCTTAAAAACTAGGTTGGAGTATCTTTTCCTACGAAATGTAAGGGAAAAGTTTTTTGCGATTTCTTCTTTCTTTCTAGTACTCAAACCTCAGTTTGTCAAATAGACTTTTTTGATCCTTATAAGAAACAGGATCGGCGGTTTTTGCTACGGCTGAAAAACCGGCCCACATCGAACATAATAATATTATTGATAAACAATATAAACTTTTCTGTGGCCTCACTTTCTTTAAATGCCACAAGACCCTAAAACCATTATTTTTCCACGTAGTTTCCGTATCATTGGCATTAAAAAAAAAAGTTCTGTTGCGAACATTTTCTATGCCTTTAACTATGGGGCTGGATAACTGGACATGGACACTACTGGACATATTATTCTTCTTCGTTTTCTTCTTAAAAGAAATCAAGACTTGAAAGTTTTTGTTAAGTACACACATCAACACGGTCTAGGGATATTTCATACTCAATTAAATAACTCGAAAAGTACTGGCCGCATTGTAATCTTTCATACACCGATTTGTTTGTAATTTATCTCAGACTAATTCCAAATTCAAATTTTTGAAAATTCTTTTGTTTCGGTGGCATAAAAATGTCTTGATGTGTAGGAGAGGGAATTTTCATTGGTGCGAAATTTAGAAAACAATACGAATTACGTTTAGTTACAGTTTTTTTTCATTTTTAAACGAAAGATAAAGTTAAAATTGAGGTATTGTAGCCATGCAACGCCAACATTTGACGAGGGCGGAGATGTTACGAGCTGTGGGAATGCTGGAAGCTGGGTCTGTTCAGCGTAATGTTGCTGAGGCCATAGGGACCCACCAAAATGTAATTTCAAGATTGTGGATACGCTATCGTGCCACAGGTGAAGTAGCGGAGAGGCACCGGGGGCCAAGTCGCATCACTACCCCCAGACAAGATCGATTTTTGCAAATTACTGCGCGAGCTCAACCAAATGCAACGGCGACTCAATTGGTCCAAAGGCTGCGAGTGGAACACCAAGTGCTTGTGAGTGACCAAACTGTAAGAAGGCGACTGCATGAAAGCAATCTACGCTCTCGTAGACCACTCCGGGTCCCACCTTTACGGAGAGGCAATCGTGGACGACGATTAGAATGGGTTCGGAACCACGTAGACTGGGGCCGTGAGCAATGGTCCAATGTGCTGTTCACGGATGAATCCAGGTTCGGCTTCCATCCAGATTCACGAAGGACGCGTGTTTGGCGAGTTCTTGGACGATGGAGCCGTCTTCAGAACCCTCAGGAAGTTCACCCATACCAAGGAGGAACAATTATGATTTGGGCAGGAATTTGTCTTGGAGGACGGACGGATCTCGTTTGGGTGCGGGGCAATATGACGGCAGAACGATACGTCCAACAGGTGCTGGGGCCCGTAATCTTGCCCCACAGAACACAAATGGGGCAAGATTTCCTGCTCATGCACGACAATGCCCGGGCACACACGGCGAGAACGGTAGCAGCTTGGTTACATACACACAATGTTAGGGCCTTAGACTGGCCTGCTCAATCGCCAGATCTAAATCCCATTGAGCATGCGTGGGATATGCTGCAAAGAAGAGCTCTGAAGGAAGTTCCTGAAAATCTGGCTACAGAAGATCAACTTTTTGCGCGCCTCAGAAGGACATGGGACAATATTCCGCAGCAAGACATTGACAACCTTGTTCTGAGCATGCCGAATCGTTGCCGATGTGTTATGAACATCATGGGCGCTTTCTCAGACTACTAACTTCAAGTTTATAAACACAAATTAAATGATTTTTCTATATTTTCAGTTTTTACTCATAAATTAAAAGTTAATTCATATACGGTTTCCGTCTATGCTTCATTTTTTTTCCATAAAATCCTGAAATTTAAATCGAAGTACCTTAACCATTATTAAAAAATGGTAGAATATTAAATAACGTATCTTTTAAATATATACATGTCATATAAATAATTAACACATTGATAGTAATTCGCTTTTTTAAAAATATCCCTAGACCGTGTTGATGTGTGTATATTAAAAACAAAACAAAACAAAACTAGACAAATTCGAATCCGCCTAATGAGGATTTATTTTTGTTGTAGTTCTCTTTGTGCAGTTTGTCAATTTATCTATGCCAAAAGAATAATGACGTAAAAGGTACAAACTACAGACTAGGTACAAACCATCACCAACCATCACAACGTGAAGACAAGAGAAGAATTGGAAAAATTCTTTAGTGACATTTTTAAAACACATAAAGTATTTAAAAAATGTAAAGTACCTTTCAATACGCTTCGAAGTAAGTACAAAGCCACAAGATTAAAGTTTACTCACATTCAGTTTCATTATGATCAATCTCGTCGTGCGGAGTTCAGTAAACTTGTACTTTGCAGAGATATAAATCGGTGCTGTGTATGTCATAGTGTTGTTGTCTCGAGAGCGATAAATGTAAGTCTTCTTTTTAAATACGCTAATAACCTACTAACCAAAGATTAAATCTTTGCTACTAACACAGTAACACAATTTAAGCGGCAACGCCACATGGTGTGTGACAAGCAACGCGGATGCAGGTAATGCCTAACTAAGCATTGGTTGTACCCGAAATACCTACTGGTAGGTCTTGTTCGTCGGGTGGTTGGGAATTATCTACACGATGACTGACACAATGAGTGAACTGTCTGGCGCGACAGGCAAATAAGTTTGATTCTCTCCTCCAGAGCAAAGACCGTGTCGGACATTAGCCAACATGGTTCTAATATTTATGATTTAACCTAAAAAAACCAAGACTTAGCGTTGTTAACAGTAACGTGAGGCCGGTCTCGTAAATATGTGTGCACGTGCGCTTAGGCTTTGGTCTACTATTTCATGCTTTAGGCGAGCGACGTCTCAATTCAGCGACAATGTTCCCATCGACGTCTGAACTCAACGCACAGCGTCGGCGGTCAATATGTCCACCGACCAATAACTAGGGACGCGTCACGCGGCGCAAAGCGTTTGAATGCCGCGTACGAAGTCAAGACGCCGATGTCGACGTGTGATAAAGACAACAGCAGTACATTTCTCTAATAAGCATCGTGACGGTGTCCTTCACACCACACAATCCTCACTTTTTAAAACTTGAGAACGTATACGTACGTATATAACGAATAGTCAAGAATAAATCATAAATAATCACGAAAGTTAAAAAAATTGTCGCATTACGATTCCGAGGTTATAGCTATAAGTTGGCGAGGATTGTGAGGTGAACGTCTCCACACAATCCTCAACTCAGTGGAAGCAAACGGCTGGGAGCAGCACTGGGTTGCGACAATCGCACTCTCCATGACACCATGAGATCCCGCCGGAGCTCTGTCCGCTGTACCGCGGCAGTGGAGTTACGCCCCGGCGCGCGGCGTTTCGCCTCCTCGCGCCACTCCCAGATGTGCGCGAGGACTTTTGTCTCCAGATCTCATGGCGGCAATACGGCAAGGAGGCTCGCCGCCTCACCGGAGACCGTGCGGTATCTCCGGACCAGCCGGGTGGCCATGACCCTCTGGGACGCGTTCAACCGGCATGCTGGCCGCCGCCTCAATGGACGCGCCCACACCGGTGCTCCGTAAAGGGCCATGGACCGCACGACCCCCGCGTAGAGCCTCTGACAGGAGGCGTTTGGGCCCCCTAGTTGAGCAGGAGCCGCTTCAAAGCAGCCCCGGCCCGCTCCAGTCTGGGAGTCAAACGTCGGAAATGCTTCACGAAGTTCTACCGGCTGTCGAGGACGAGTCCTAGGTACTTCATCGTCGACTCGACGCCGATGTGAACTCTTCCTACCGTTATTTGGGAACCCGACGGTGGCGCGTTCCGAGGACCATGAAAATACATGGCCTCGGACTTGTGCAGGGCCACCTCGAGTCCCAATTGCCGGATTCTGTCCACGATTGTCGCAACCCCGTGTGTCGCTAGTTCGGCCGCCACCTGGTGCGCCTCCCCTGCGCCAAGACCAACGTATCGTCAGCGTAACAAACGACGCTGACGCCGCTAGAGAGGTCAGCGCGCAGCACCCAGTCATAACCAGAGAGTTGAAATTTTTACAGATTATGTTTTTCTATTGCCGCTGTAACAACATAATAAAAATTGAAAATTAAAGGGCGTCCCTAAACATTAAACATGATTAATGATTTAAAAAAAAACTTACTTTGGCATGGGGGTATCATTGTATAGAAATCACTGAGAAGAGTAACATTTTTTTATTTTTTTTGTCTTCAAAAATGATGAAATATGGGCAGGTTTAGACAATTTTTGTATGAGCTGTATCGCATCAACTAATCAAGTTAGGAATTTGAAACTTATGTATATCATATACCTACCATAATTATACTATATACGTATATATTATAATCAACATTATTAAACGCCGATTCATAAGGTATTTTAGGGCGATTTTATGCAACTCCAAAAAATAACTTTGTAATTCACAGTATCATAATGAAATACAAAGGAGACTGTTCAAATTTGTATGGGAACTGGTGGACATGAATGACAGCTCACTTCACCCAAGTTTTCACCGTGAGATTATTACAGAATAGACCGGCAGGTCTATGAACCAATAGCGATACGGTTTTGATGTTTGTGTAGGGATACTTTATCGATACCCTTGTGCAAAAGGGTATCAAAATCTGACCCGGCCGTTTCGAGAAAAATATACTTTTACGGTCTTATTCATAAAAAAAGCTTATCGAAGGTTTAAGACATTCATTAGTTAAAGTGCTTGATAAGCCTATAAAACCTTCGATAAAATGTTGTATTCATAAACGTTTCCTATACGTTCTATTACTAAAATGTCGTTTAGATTAATTTATAAATCAAAATGTTACCATTATAATGAAGTTGTACAACAAATTGACCAACACATAGATTCGTCAAACGAGAATGTCTGTCTACGCACCAAATAATTGTGACCATAGACATTATTACGTACTGTAAACTATTTTATTGTCTACAGTTTCGACACTTTTGACCCGGCGCGTCTTTCAAATTTGTCAATGAATTTGGTATTGAAGCGACGAAAACTTTTGAATAGTTATATGTAATAAATAAAAAAAATGGAATCAATACCGGAGACTAGTTCCAATAAAAGGCAAAGAAGTGAAAATTGGTTCGAGGCGGATAAGGTTTGTACTGTTACAGCTAGAATAAATTCAAAGTAAGTTTTGTTTTTAAACATACTCAATTTCTCATAAATGCTTGCTTTTGCTTCTATACCTTAGATAGTTTTGAAAGAATCGGTCAGGGAGAGGGTCACCTTAATGGAAAATAAAAATACGGACGCAAACACCAATGCGAAAAAAGTGGCGGCCTGGCATGATTTAGGAATTAGGTACCTATCCAATTTACTTTTTCGTTACAAAGTTCCTTAGGAGGCATGTCAAGAATTTTGTTTGCCTATAAAACTAACAGTAACAAAAAAAAACCGTAACCATAAGAATATGTAATAATGACTCGTAATATTAGTTATTCTTATGCCGCCACTTACTTAATTGGTATAACTATAATTTGCAAACTTTTTACAATATTTTGTATAAGTACATTAGTTTTATAATTATATGTGAGTACGATGCACCTAGAATAAAATTAATATACCACAATAATTAAAAAGAATTAAGAATTAAAAATGAAGCAACAACAGATAAATTAGTTATGTGATAGATACATGGTGCTCAGTGTGCTCACATACACACATCAACACGGTCTAGGGATATTTCATACTCAATTAAATAACTCGAAAAGTACTGGCCGCATTGTAATCTTTCATACACCGATTTGTTTGTAATTTATCTCAGACTAATTCCAAATTATTATTTTTTTTAATTCTTTTGTTTCGGTGGCATAAAAATGTCTTGATGTGTAGGAGAGGGAATTTTCATTTGTGCGAAATTTAGAAAACAATACGAATTACGTTTACTTACAGTTTTTTTTCATTTTTAAACGAAAGATAAAGTTAAAATTGAGGTATTGTAGCCATGCAACGCCAACATTTGACGAGGGCGGAGATGTTACGAGCTGTGGGAATGCTGGAAGCTGGGTCTGTTCAGCGTAATGTTGCTGAGGCCATAGGGACCCACCAAAATGTAATTTCAAGATTGCACGCTATCGTGCCACAGGTGAAGTAGCGGAGAGGCACCGGGGGCCAAGTCGCATCACTACCCCCAGACAAGATCGATTTTTGCAAATTACTGCGCGAGCTCAACCAAATGCAACGGCGACTCAATTGGTCCAAAGGCTGCGAGTGAAACACCAAGTGCTTGTGAGTGACCAAACTGTAAGAAGGCGAGTGCATGAAAGCAATCTACGCTCTCGTAGACCACTCCGGGTCCCACCTTTACGGAGAGGCAATCGTGGACGACGATTAGAATGGGTTCGGAACCACGTGGACTGGGGCCGTGAGCAATGGTCCAATGTGCTGTTCACGGATGAATCCAGATTCGGCTTCCATCCAGATTCACGAAGGACGCGTGTTTGGCGAGTTCCTGGACGATGGAGCCGTCTTCAGAACCCTCAGGAAGTTCACCCATACCAAGGAGGAACAATTATGGTTTGGGCAGGAATTCGTCTTGGAGGACGGACGGATCTCGTTTGGGTGCGGGGCAATATGACGGCAGAACGATACGTCCAACAGGTGCTGGGGCCCGTAATCTTGCCCCACAGAACACAAATGGGGCAAGATTTCCTGCTCATGCACGACAATGCCCGGGCACACACGGCGAGAACGGTAGCAGCTTGGTTACATACACACAATGTTAGGGCCTTAGACTGGCCTGCTCTATCGCCAGATCTAAATCCCATTGAGCATGCGTGGGATATGCTGCAAAGAAGAGCTCTGAAGGAAGTTCCTGAAAATCTGGCTACAGAAGATCAACTTTTTGCGCACCTCAGAAGGACATGGGACAATATTCCGCAGCAAAACATTGACAACCTTGTTCTGAGCATGCCGAATCGTTGCCGATGTGTTATGAACATCATGGGCGCTTTCTCAGACTACTAACTTCAAGTTTATAAACACAAGTTAAATGACTTTTCTATTTTTTTCAGTTTTTACTCATAAATTAAAAGTTAATTCATATACGGTTTCCGTCTATGCTTCATTTTTTTTCCATAAAATCCTGAAATTTTAATCGAAGTACCTTAACCATTATTAAAAAATGGTAGAATATTAAATAACGTATCTTTTAAATATATACATGTCATATAAATAATTAACACATTGATAGTAATTCGCTTTTTTAAAAATATCCCTAGACCGTGTTGATGTGTGTATTTACAAACATTGTAAAAGTAGACGATTTTCCTAAAATTTTACAATTATTAAGTCAGTGTATGAGGAAGTAATCACAGAATGTAAAATCAATGTAATATATTTAAAAATAATACATAAAAAATATGCAATTGAATTGGACCAGCATGTTTCCAAGCATTCTTATCTTGGATATAATCCTCAAATTTTTAATATGCTTGTATTGGAAGTGAACCCTCCGGGAGGGTTCACTGGCATTACGTTTGCGCTATAGTTAACCATCGCGGACGGTCAACGGCATTAGGAAAGCCGTAGGTATTATAAAACAATGTAAAACGAGTAGTGATTTCAGGGGGTCTTATCGCTATGCGTAGTTTCCAACCTTTAAAATATATAGTGAATATTTGAAAAAATGAACAAAATATTTTTGAAAATAAAAATTCTTTGATTTTAAAACCAACGCGTATACTAATAAAACTTGTTAAAATATACATCCGATTTTATTTTCACGGTTTATGCTGTATTCGCTAAGAAAAACCTATTTTTATAATGAGCTAGGTGAACCCTCCAGGAGGGTTCCCGGCACGAACGCTAGCGAGTAAGTTTTCGATGACAGCTCATGGTAGAGGTACAGTTCACAATTTGTCGGTTTCCCATGGGTAGGTTATAAACTCCCGCAAAATAATGCGTTAAATTGTAAATGGTTTGTTGCAGTCTTCATTTTTCGACAGTTTATAATCTAACGGAATTAATATCGATAGATTATAAAAAAACGAAGTTCATAATTTGATAATTATAGGGTGAAATTTAGCACATGTGTGAGTACTATGTACCGACTATAAAGCTACCATTTAGGTACTGGGTATGTCTTTCATTGGCTTGAATGTGCCCTGGCGGCTGAGAGTATGTCATGCTCACTCTAATGTCTCGCTGAAGTTGGCGCATATGTTGGATCATTTAGCTCCCTTCAAAATGGTTGAGTTGAATGGTGCTAATCCATGCGTCATGTTCGTGAACGGGCGCCGTTTTAATTTTTTGCATCGTTCTCACATGTCAACATGAATGATGTAACCAATATTTTTCAACCATATTTTAATTAAAAAAAAGATTCTCCGTGGAGTTTCTTGCCCGTTCTTCTTCATAGGCACCTACTACGCTTTGGAATGGGTAACTAGCTTCATCTTTCTGACTGACCGAGTCCTTGACAATTCAAAAGTGCCTGTAATTGGTTCATTCGAAATAAATGCTTTGAGCTTGAGTTTGAATTGTACTTGTATAATGTACGATCGTGGATAAGATGATTAATCACTACGAATTACTTTTATGATTTTTTTTTTGCCATTTGTGACATTTCTAATACTCTAACCACGGTCCCCTGCAGTTTTTTGATCCTTATTAGAAATAGGATCAAATAGCATCAAATAAAGTTTTAGGGTAAATTGCCCATTTTCCTGCTGACTTTACAATTGTTTACAATATGTGTAAATGCGGGTCAAAATATTTAAAAAAGTAAAGGAGAGTCTTCTAAGAAGGTTTTCCTCAAGCTACAACGGTTAAGGTACCTGCCATTATATTTTACATTATATTATAAAATTGTAAAGTGTATTTTTCTCAAAATTGCCGGGTCAGATTTTGATGCCCTTCTGCACAAGGGTTAAGATGAGGTATCTCTAAACCATATTGCTATCGGTCCATATACCACTTTTACTCACTCTCCTTTATTTATGAGATTTTTAAATTTTAGATGAAAATTATACTTAATTTAGTATTTTCATTTACTGAACTAAAAAACCGGTCAAGTGCGAGTCCGACTCGCACACGAAGGATTGCTAAATATTCTACGGTGGTTCGGAACCCGTGGTGTGCGAGTCCGACTCGCACTTGGCTAGTTTTTTAAATATGTAGACGTACCGCTATCTAAGACCTTTTCTCAATTTTTAGCAAAAAGCAGTCCTACGTCATGGGTATGTTTAAGAATTTATTGAAGCAGCTAAGAAGCAAAGAATTCAGAGACTATTTAATGAGGTAACGTACGTTTTTCGAGGCATGTGTCATTCTGCGGGGCACCGGTAGTACCTCCGTCCAGGGGCGGACTAGCCGCCCTAAGTCGTTTAGTAGTAGTCGCCCTAGGCTAGGCCGTTTAGTTGTAGCCGCCCCTTACTGCTGATTTTGCAGTGTAGCCCTGCGTTTACACTTATATACTAAGTACATAAATAAATGGGCGCGTCGGCAGGCTTATTACAGGGTATGCATTTTCAGCTTTACTCAGCGAGCTCGAAAATATTTTTACATCGGATATGTTAGGTTTTCGTTTGTCCATTCATACAAGGAGTAATTTTGTTGACTTATGCAGAAAAGCGTAACAATTAAGTGAATGTAGGATACACGAGCGAGGCGAAATCAGCCATTTGAGAAGATTACAAAAAAAAAGCTCTCGTACGATTTCGTCCGTTTGCTATCCGCTAAACTCAGGTCCATACATGCCCCTTACCCAAAACTGGTGCTAAAAATCATCCATATTGTTTTTCTCTTTTACAGCACCCACTTCTGGGGCCCTGTTACCACTTGGTCTTTCCCTGTAGCGGCTATTGCTGATACTCAAAAGCCTGCAGATATGATCAGTGGGAAAATGACAACGGGTAATTAATTTCAGTTTTACCTAGGTATTCGACAGCATCGGCGACTGGTGATAGAAGGGGCATTTCTGCCTACCCACAATTACTTTACGTGAATGTGACATATGTCTTTAAAATGGAATGTACAGTCAGAGGAATTAATTGATTGAACAGATTAACATTTTTTTCTGATTTTACCAAAGTATTTAATTGTGTTTTTTCAGCTCTCTTCTTTTATTCACTGTTATTCGCGAGGTTTGCTCTTATGATTGTTCCTCGCAACTTGCTGCTCTTCCTCTGTCACTTCACCAACGTTACTGCACAAGTCATACAAGGCGGACGTTTTATTCATCACAATTACAACAAGAAATAATTGTTTTTTTTTTTTATTTTTACAATGTAACTTTTTTTTAACAATAAATGCAGAAGAATTCGTTTATGACGGAGAAGGGTTTGTGTCTCTTTCGTTATTATCAGCCATACTTTAACTACTGTGGGCGTACTGTGGGTAGTGTTCGTTATTGAGCAATAGAAAAACCATTTGCAGTTCAGATCACATTATAATTTACTATCAAATTAATCACACTAGCAATTTACACACTGTAGGTACACGACACAACTATTCGGAATGTGCGACAGTTTCTGAACGTCTTCACTGCTTGACCACCCATGAACTCCTGCTTAGCTCCGGCCGGTCCGAGCGCTGGCGTCCCAATTAGTCAACTTAGTATTTCCGACATAGTTTAATGACGCAGTGGTACATGTCTATTAAAAATTGGACGCACCTCTACTGCTTTTCACGTACTTACACATTTTAAATGTATGTTGGTAGTCCCGCAATTTTAAATTAATTACACGACTATAACTACAGTTATGAAGTTTGGTTTCAAGACAATAGAAATTATATTGATTCGCTGTCTTGTTGAATTACTTGCAATGCCGAATTCAAGAGAATTTCGTGAATCCCGCTGCCTATAAAAGGAACAGAGAGGAGAAACCGAAGAGCGTAAAACCGAAAAAAAAAATTAACGCATAATAGGTATGTAGGTATCTTTCATTAGTGTAGTGCAGTAGGGTCTTCCATATGCGGCACAATTTTTTATTTTAATGTTATATTTCATTGAAATATTTCCGGGAACCTATCGTCGCATCGCTTTGTGAAGTACCTAATGTTAGTAAGTAAATATGAAGAACCGGCCAAGTGCGTGTTTGACCACGCACAATGAAGGATTCCATAGTTGGGATGAATTTATCCCAAGAACAAACTTAACATTACAGTTGAAAAACATGTTCTCCCATAAGGAATGTATGGGAGAACATATTTTTGCAACTGCAAATGTAAGTTGGTCAATTACTCGTTAACTTGTAGAGCCTTCATAGCTGCGATAGTTTTTGCGGTCCGCTCAACCCGAACGCTGCCCGCACCGTATGCGAACTTCATGGACCGCCGCCCGCTGACCGCTGCTCGCCTGCCCGCAACCGGGCAGACCTTCCGCGTCCTTCCCACCCCGACCGGCGCCCAGTGCGTTCCCTACGTTCTTTGCTTAGGCTCGCATAGTCAGATCGTAATTACATAAAATATATATAAAATGCATCTTAAATAATGTTCATTTAAGATGCGGTCTGTGTTCGATTTGACCGGACCGTAGGACGCAAAACGCTTCCAGTGTGACAAGTCCTTAAGGGTTCCGATTTTTCCTTTTGAGGCACGGAACCCTAAAAAGTCATAATAAACGAATTCTGCTGGAACACTAACTCATTTGCAGCAAGGATGTGCTCCTGAATTTGTTTTTCAGACCTCACATAGTATACAGTGACTGTAGTGACGCTTCTAGTACCTGAATTTCAGATTGTAAGTGTTGAGTGTCAAACTCGTAAATGTTCTTACTGTCTTCAATTTAATTTGATAGTTTTTTAATTTATAAGAAAACCACGTTCTTCCCTTAATTTAATATTATTGGAACTGTGTTTTTGTTGTTTCTTAAAATTGCATTTATTTATGATTTTATTTAGCTTTGCATATTTTTTAATTTTGTTTTGACTTACTGTATAACTACTATTATTATGTTTCATTATAGAATCTTCAGTAAGGTCTATTGTTATTAAGGAATGCGGGTTGTAAGTAGTGTTTAATAATTAATTATACAGTTTCGGCCGAAACTGAGACAGATACTGAAAATTCTGTTTCGGTTTTAGTAGAAAGTCTTGTTTAGGTCGGACACTAATTATCACTACAAGTAAGTAAGCCAATATAAATATGAAGAAACGTGTTTAAGAAAGTAACTTTGTATGTCATTAGATTATCGTAGCTGTAGGTACATCATTGTATACGGACAATCATTCCTGCGCTGCCCCGCTGCTCTGCTACTTCAGTTTACAGTAGAAACTGAAGATTCTTATTTTTTTTAGAAAACTGTTGATTATAATATTGTACGACGGTGATATAAATGTATGTTCCTATTATGTTAATTGACAACAGTGTAAACTTTAATAAAGTGTTTTAATTATGAACTAAGAATATTTAAGAATTGAATACTATGTTTTTTTTTTTTTATATAAACACGGACAAGAGGTGTTTACCTAAATTAACTTATTTAGCATTTATTCCCATTTATTATGAAATATTTGGACATGGGGCAAAAAGAAATTGGAAGAAATATATTGTAAGGATTAGTGGAATTAGGGATATAATGTCTTACTGTGGAAGTCATCATGGATTATGTATGTACTGCTTGCTAATGCTTGCTGTAAGTGCATGAGAGAGAGAGAGTTTAAATTTTTCCTGTCTAATGTAGTAGAGCCTGACACCTGAAATATAAAAAAAATAATTTAAGGATATCCTCAATATATTACATTATTCATTACATCCATCCACAAAGTCTAAAAGGCCTCTCCGTTTTTTCCTTTTGAGGTACGGAACCCTAAATAGTCATAACAAAAATCAACCACAAATGGTGTTATTTGCTGACGATACTTCCTTAATTTTTAAGGTAGATAGACGTGCTACAAATTTTGACGACGTAAATAACGCCCTACTGCAGGTCCAAAATTGGTTCACTGCTAATAATTTAGTATTAAATGGAAAAAAAACTAAGTGCATAAAATTTTCCTTACCAAATGTTAAAAGTAGTAATTGTGAGTTAATATTGAATCAAGAGAAACTAGAATTTGTCGATAAAACTGTTTTCCTGGAGATCACGCTCGACTGAAGGCTACAATGGGGTCCTCATTTAACATCTCTTGTAGGACGGCTTAGTTCAGCAGCATATTTTGTCAGAAAAATCCGTCAATTTACTGATGTATATACCCCGAGGCTATAGTCTATTTCAGTTATTTTCATAGTATCATGTCTTTTGGTATTTTATTGTGGGGACGGGCTGCAGACATCGAATCTATTTTTATTCTGCAAAAAAGAGCTATCAGAGCCATATATTATTATCTCCGCAGCTCTCTATGGGAACTGTTTAAGGATATTAACATCATGACGGTACAGTCACGAGCTTTAATTTGGGACCCACCTAAGGTTGAATATCGTGTAGCAAACTTTCGCCATTTAGAGCTATTATGTTAACGCTGTCACTGCACAAACAATAAACGTCATAATGTTTACCATCTACAACTTTAGGTTTCTAGGGGCTAACGTCAACTGGAGCGAGGGCAAACGATCATTACCGATTTCCGAGTAATAATTACTTTTTGGTCCTGTGGTCCCATAAGAAAAAAGAAACAAATAAAAAAGAACAAAATTATATTGTCAATATATGATAGCTAGTCAACTAACCCGCTTATTCTTCAAACCTATATTAGTTAAAAAGTTTTGTCTCTTTCTCAAACATAAATATCAAAGTGACGGACCAAAACAACATATTTAAAATAAAATAGGTTTAAAGGCCGTTTATGATTATGGGGGCTTAGAAGATTTCAGCTAAAATATTGATTAGAAAAACAAAGCTTTTTATTCTTTATATTTATTAAGACATTTATGACACAAACCTCAATCTTAACACAATTATATAGAAAGCATAGCCGCCATTAGCGGTGCACAAAATAAACACTTATCACCGAAGGCTACGACTAAATTAATTTAAATCTCTCCAGTATTTTTTTTATCATAAATATTCAAAACCGCGTATATCACCTATTACCTTCATTGTCAATCACAGCCTGGAGCCGGTTACGCATGGATCCAATCAATTTGTCACATATATCAGTACCCCTTAAACTTTCCCAGACTGTGAGGCAGTGATCCATAAGTGCTTCTCTAGTTCTTTCGTTTCTATTTGACCATTTTTGAACCATTAAGCCCCATAAATTTTCTATAGGATTTAAATCGGCACACTTTGCAGGCCACGGAATACGATTTAAATTTGCTCTATTATTGTCGAACCAAGTTCTAACGATTCTTGCCGTATGAATTGTTGCGTTATCTTGAACAAAGTTTATTGGAGCAACATCTTCTTGTGGATAATATAGTTGCAATGTTGGAAGGACACTCTCGTCTAATAAATCGACATAATCTTGAGCAGTGGCCCTGGGTGGTAATTTTATTAGTTCTCCAATGCCGGCTGAACTAATCCAGCCAGACATGTTAACTGTAATGCGACCAGACGCGTTGTTAGCTATGACGTGGTCTTCCGTGTATCGCGTCCTGTCAATTCGCCACAAATGTAGTCTGCCCGTTTGGGAAGATTGAAAAGTCTTTTCATCGATGAAAGCCGTCGTCGTCCAATCAAAATTTAGATACTGACGTGCGAAAATAAGTCGAGCAGCTTTATGGGCATCCGTCAACGCAATTTTTTTTGCAGGCCGCCTGTGATGCAGTCCCATAGCTTTAAGATGCCTTCTAACTGTTGAAGGGTGGACTTCAAACGCTTCCGCAAAATGCCTCGTTGGCGTAAATCCATTCATCAGGTATTGCCTTTGCATCAAGCGGCTCTGCTCTTGTGTTATAACTTGCGGGTGATGGTTGTTTCGTCGTAAGACTAATATTTTCCTCGTTCCCGTGGCGTCGAACCCAGCGGCGAACTGTGTTTCTTGTCACATTTATTCGTCGCGATATCTCGTGAATGCCTACTCCTTGTTCGTGCAAATCAATAATTTGGAGCCTTATTTGGTCACGATTAGCCGCAAGCATTTTATTAATTGGTAAATTATATTTTGTGAAAATATCACATTAAACTATTTTCTTAAATGACACTGACACGACACATGTTCGTAATTAGAAAATCGTAATGATAGCTTTTTGCAACGAGGTTATCATTTCATAGGTCGATTAGATAAGACATTTTATGTCTTAACTTGACATTCAACATTTCAACCTTAACGCAAAGTTGCAAAGTTTCGACCTTATTGCATTATGATTGTTCTAACAACATTTAACGGAAATGGGTCCCAAATTAAAGCTCGTGACTGTACCTTGTCAATATATCTATTAAAACATCATGTACGTAAGAAAAAATGTACATCTTTTTACTAAAAGAGGTGATAGACATAATTATAGTATAAGAAATAGGGACCTGTTAGTTCAACCAGGTTTCAGACTGGCTAAAGTGGACTCATCTTTCATGGGGTACTGCTTAAAATGTTACAATAAAATTCCTCCCCACATACTTCAACTGAATGAGACGAAATTCAAATCTCGTATAAAACGCACACTATGTAGGCGGGCATATTATAAGTTGGGGGATTACATCACTTATAAAAATGCTTGGCTCATTGCTGGTCCTGCTCCACCACGACTAATTGAATAACATTATCTCAATCTCCTTTGTATTATATTATTGCATAGCACAGGTGTGAGTACTATGTACTAAAGAGCTACCATTTACCGGGTAATATGTCTTTCATTGACTTGAATGTGCCCTGGCGGCTGTGAGTATGTCATGCTCACTCAGATGTGTCGCTGATGGTGGCGCGTGTTGGATCATTTAGCTCCCTTCAAAATGGTTGAGCTGAATGGTGCTGATCCATGCATCATGTTCGTGAACAGACGCCGTCAGTTGGGACTGGTCATCTCTTTGCTGCCATGGCTTATTTTAATTTATTTTAAATTTTTGAATGGTTCTTCGTTTTTTTTCTTTTTATTACGGACGCTTTTACAAACGTACACGTCTTTCTACATTGTTCTCATATGCATAATTTCAACATGAATGATCTAACCAATATTTTGAATCAAATTTTGGATTTAAAAGAGTGTCCGTGGAGTTTCTTGCCCGTTCTTCTCCATAGGTACCTGCTACGCTTTAGAAAGGGCAACTAGCTTCATATTTCTGGCTGACCGAAATGCCTGTAAATGGTTTAATTGAAATAAATGCTTTGAGTTTGAGTTTGACTGAAACTTTTTAGACCTGTTAAAAATCTATTATTTACTGAAATTTGGCTTATTTTTTACACTTATACAGACAGTTATCACGTGTTAAATTTAATAAAAAAACAATAATTGTGAGTGAAAAAATAATAATTTTCTGTTGGAAGAATAGATTTTAAAAATTAACAAGACATGCTAACTAGTTCTTAGAACAAAAATTTGTAAGTAACAAAATGCTGATGATGGCGTGTGACACACCAGCCACGACCTCACCCGAAGTCAGCCGAACGACGCGCGATAATCACGACCGCAGAGTTTCGGTACCTACCGCCGAAGGTTCGGGAGATTTTCTGCCGAAACCGAAACTTAAACCAAACCCTCGGTCGGTCACTAGTGACAATATCGACTTAGGTACTTTTCGCTATTGAGCAAAACAGCCTATGTAAGTCTTAGTGCAACCAGTGCAGAACGAAGACAGAGCACTGAGCAGGCAGTGTCTTGAACGAGAGAATTTTCTACAGTTCTTCCACAAGTCACAAGAAAAATGTTCCAAAACTGCTTATCATAGGCCCATGTTTCTGTATGAGAATAGTTAGTATAATTTTGTATGTTGAAAAATATAAAACAACTATTAATTCAAACAAAATTCAAGGCAAAACAATGCTTAAACAAAAACATTACTGAAATCAACAAAATCAAAATGTAAACAAAGGCGTCGCCATCATAAATAGCTTATTCTCCAAAGAATGATCATTCCGGCGCGAATTATTGTCAGATGTTTATCATGTGATGTTATATGCCTTTCCTGTTCTGTAGGCAAAGAACTTTCTAATAAAGTTAGAACAGCAAAGGTATACTTTAGACAGGCAATATTTCGCACTCGACTCTGAACACGTCGACTCAATGAGTCGGCAGATCGTTCAAGAGCCAAGAGGATATTTCAACTTTTACTGTGTTGCCAATTTTTTCCCTGCGTCCACTAACTTGCCTCAGGTATATGAAAATTAATCTAAAATCCGATTTCCATCAGAAATCGAATTGTATAGATAACTCGAACTAGACATTTATGTTTTCGAAATGACATTGTTTTCGATCTCCACTCGGGAGGAGCCTCTGTGGCTACTCTAGCTACTCTCTGGTACCATTCGTAAGAATGTTACATTACATGGAATACTCGACAAAATGTTATAGTGTATACTCACCTTTATGCATCCGAAAAAATAACCAGTCGCTTACAGCTTTTATAAAATCAGAAGGGATCTGCATTAAAGGGTCCTACTATTGTCACCCTTATCTATTTTGATCCATTAAAAAATCCATAATGAGCTACTTGTTCAAAAAAGTACCTATTCCTTTTTGTTTTGAAAATAATATGGTTTTTTTTCTGTGGAGTTCGAAATGAAAATCCAAGATAGCGGCTGCGAAACTGAAAGTGTGTAGGTAAATGCAGTGAATAGCTACTTACTGATTCTATCAGAGGTTGCAATGGAGAAAACCAATTGATACAATTTGCTTTCGTTCAGACTAGAATTTGCTTTATTTTACGACTTTCGTATTGTGTAACTCCAAAGTCTGTTATATCAACTGCACTCTGTTTCAGACGCTAAAGAGTGAACGATAAGCTTCTAAAAAGGCTATTATTCTAATTACGTAACCATTTTGACAGCTGTCAGTTTGCTTAAAATCTACGAGCAATTTGTTTCTACTATCAAATCAAACCGAAGGCAGCGTAGTGGTTCGCGCACATCTGGGAGTGGCGCGAGGAGTCGAAACGCCGGGGCGTAACTCCGTTCCCGCGAGAAATCGCGGCACAGCGGACAGAGCTCCGGCGGGATCTCATGGCGTCATGGAGAGTGCGATTGTCGCAACCCAGTGCTGGGCACGCCACTATTGCGGCGATAAGTCCCCTCTTTGAGGAGTGGCTAGAGAGGCGCCACGGCGTCCTCACCTTCCGCCTAACGCAGGTCCTCACCGGACACGGTTGTTTCGGGAGGTTCCTGTTCCGTATCAGGCGGGAGGAAACGCCCGGGTGTCATCACTGCGAGGATCGCCCGGAGGACACGGTTGAGCATACGGTGGAGGTCTGTCCGGCTTGGGCAGAGCATCGCCGTGTCCTCGTGGAGGCGATCGGCGGCGGGGATCTCTCGCGTCCGGCCCTAGTCCAGGCCATGGTACGGAGCGAGAGGGCATGGGAGGCCGTCACCTCCTTCTGCGAAGCAGTAATGCTCGCGAAGGAGGAGGCAGAACGCGTGAGGGAGAGGCAAATTTCGCGCCCTCACGCCCCTAGCCGCCGCAGGAGACGCCCCGGGCGTCGGGAATCGCAGGCCGATTCCCGGCCACCGTAGGCGCGGGCTTGCGGACGGTGAGCAATGGGTAGTTCGCCGTCCGATAAGGACCAGGCCCGGGTCGACGGCGCGTTGTGTTCCACGCGCGCCTCAAAGAGATGTCAGCAAGTGAAGGGGTCCGATAGGACCAATGCCTGCCGGGGTTGCGGGAAAGTCCGAAAGGGATACCGTGGCCCCTGGCAATGTACAGGCAACGGAAGGAACACGGGTGGGTTTTAGTCAGTAAGAGTCTGACACGCCCTCCCGCTCCACCCAGAGCGGGAGAAGTTATTTGATAATTTCCCACCCAAAAAAAAAAAAAAAAAAAAAAATATTCAGCAATCGATTTTATTAATAAATAATATTAGTAATATTTTTGATATTTACTCGTATAATCTCCTTAATTACTTGATAAATTGTGAATGTGTTTTTGTGTAAAACCTCAATGATAAATCAATATTAGTCGTATGTTAAATAAGGAAGCAGCGAGGTCGATTTAAATAATAATTGTGAAAGTTTTTTTCTGTTACAATTATTGCTTACAACCTAAACTAAAGATATATAATATGATATTTCAGAAACGAGGCATTTGGGTACACGGCGCATTACTTGGAACGGAAGTATAATGGGGGGGGGGGAAACGCCAGATTGGTTGTCGTGCCAGGCCGACGAGCTCAGTCGTGTATAAAACATCGAGATACGAGTACTAAAGCTCGAGCTGTATTTTTAAAGATACCTAGTGTTGATTGTGAGGTATATTTGATTTCGTGTGTTGAAGAAATACAATAAGAAAGTACATCAACAAGTGCCTATTATTCCTAAAAACCTTATTTTCAAAAGCCATGAACCTGAATGACAGTAAATTTTCATATTTCAACTATTACTTGATTCTCTGTAAGAGTACAGAGTCTACAATAGGAACACACATTTAGATATATCGCTGTCGTACAAAACTCAACAGCTTTCTAAAAAAAAAATATCTTTATAATATTATCTTTCATGAACAATCTTCAGTTTCTACTTTTGTACTTGAGAAGCTTGAAAACTGAAGTAGCAGAGCAGCGGGGCAACGTAGCAGGGGCAACATCATTCATGGTGCCTTCATGTCTTCGTAGGTGAAACGCCCAGGAACTACAGTTTTAAAACAAAATTATATTATTTTCTGCTCAAATATAGTATTTAAACATTGTGGCAAAGTAGGCATATCAACTAGGCCTTCATCAGGCCCATGGCTGGACAAGTCATCAGCCTAGTCATTGCTGCTGGTTGTATAATTTCTTCTTTATTTAGGGCTGATTTTTCAGTCTCTAGATATTTTATAATACTAAATTATAATAGTTAGGTATACAAAAAATATGAAAAGAAATAAAATTGTTTACTCTGTAAATAGGCCATTGCAATCATTGTTACACGTCTTATAAAAAAATTATTAAAAAATTAGCTAGATAAGTTCGGCGTTTTCTATCTGACTACTCTGAGAAGAAAGACCGATCACTCTGTGGAGACGTGTGCGATGTACAGCAAGGTTGGGTTCATTCCTGGTATTTAAACTACAAATATCGGACATTTTCTTAACATTTGGTATATTTTTGTGTACATACAATAGGTTTTCATAAATATATTGTGAGGCTACAAGCAGAGCATCGCCGTGTCCTCGTGGAGGCGATCGGTGGCGGGGATCTCCCGCGTCCGGCCGTCCAGACCATGGTACGGAACGAGAGGGCATGGGAGGCTGTCACCTCCTTCTGCGAAGCAGTAATGCTCGCGAAGGAGGAGGCGGAACGCGTGAGGGAAAGGCAGGAATGTCCCACTCACCGCACAGACTTAATTCATTCTTCCTTCTTCGTTCAGTCTATCTCTCTATGGAATGCGCTCCCATAGAGAGCTATGGAATGCGCTCCCCCAGGAAATCAGGATGGCACATTCGTAAGAAGCTGGCAGTCATCACAACGTTAATGTTTTCCCATTGTTTGTCTTATTTGTTCTAGTATATTCGTGTATTTCGGTATATTTATTTGTGCTTATATTTATATATAATTAGGCATTATATTATATTAATAGTTTGTAATAAGTACGTATATGTGTATATTTATAGTTAGGTACTTTAAAAAAATATTCCTCAATTTCTCGTAATTGCACCTACCACTGTTTGTCTCTGCATCACCCAACCAAGGTTGACTGGTAGAAAATGCCTATGGCATTAAGTCCGCTTCTGTACATTTCTGTGCTTGAAGTATTAAATAAATAAATAAATAAACGTCGCGCCCTCACGCCCCTAGCCGCCCTGGGTGTCGGGAAAAAAAAGGCATGCAGTCTGAACGAATTTTCCGAAAACATATAAAAGGGAAAAAAATTAACGAAACATGTTTCGATAATTGGTAAACGAATGTCTTGTCTTGTAAAAACTTTTATTGTACTGGCTACACCGAAAGATTCGATATGTCAAAATGCCCAAATCAAAAATACCATCGGCCTGGGTCAAGCGCTCTTGACGGTACGACCACAGAGTACATTTTATATAGGGTACGACGTGCTAGCGGCTGTGTCGGTTAAAAATATAGATTGGCTTAGAATGGTTGGAGATCTACCTGTAAATGAAGAAAACCTAGTATAGTTTTATTGTTAATATTCGAATATTAAATAAATAGTGATATTATGTTGGGAATAGGCGATGTGATGGAATCGTGTAGAATTTTGAATTTTATGTTGGCAAAGAAATATAAAGGAATGACAAAATATATTGGTTTTCATTTATTTTCCTTATCCCTGAATTATTGTTAATATGCAGTTTTATTAGACAGTTTTAGATTATGATATTGGGGTAACGACTTAAAGATTCATTTGGGGATTAGTGGTGCCGATTCTCTTGTCACAAATACCTCTAAGCTAGACTAAAAATCACCAAAACTTTGTTTATTCATGTCAAATGACGATTTCTCATTCTGAAATAGACACAAAACACATAACACTTTGACTTCAGCCGATCTATTCCGTAAAAATCTCACCGTGAAAGATTAGGTGAAGTGAGCTTCAAGTGAGCTGTCAATAGTGTCAATCTCTTGCATCTAGCTCACTTTATGCTCACTTCACCTAACCTTTTCACGGTGAGATGTTTCGCAGAATAGAGCGGCAGTAGTGCTATTCTGTAAACACCGCACCGTAAAAACTTAGGTGAAGTGAAGGGACTGACAGCTCACTCCGAGCTCACTTCACCTAAGTTTTCACCGTGAGATTATTACAGAATAGACCGGCTGGTGCAAAAACAGTACTGTATATATATTTTTTTTTCTTTTGCTTATATCTCGAAAAGGGTATGCCCTATGACAAAAATAATGACAATTTCGACCCCCTATAAGAAATCCTTATATTTTATACCCCTAATAATCAACACGTAGGCAATAATTTTTCTTATTTTCCACACAAAACGTGAAAAATTCCATATACAACACTTCGAGGCTGCCCCCGTGTGCGCCTCCGGCTCTAAAAAAATTTACGGGATAGGGCAAACAAGTATGAACCACGTGGAGTCACGATTGTATTACACGAATTCTATTCACTGTGTACACGAATTCTATTTAGTTGTGACAAAATAATTTTTAAATTTAGAGGCTTTTTATTGCAGAATAGCGTTAAGATTATCATAACCACAAGTAAGGAATTTTAGTGATAGTTTAGTTAGTTTAGTTCGGTGTACAAGAGAATCGGCACCATTATCTATTTTGAGGTGTTAGTTGTTTTACAACTAGGGTAGTTTTTATTAAAGCAGCATTATCTGGGTTGTTTTCAAAATTAATATACACGGTTTTGTTTATTTTGTGTTATCGTGACACAAAAGGTATCACAAATGACGAGTAATAACAGTTTCACAACGTAGTTGACGAATCTAGTCAAATTATTTTCTTGTACTAACTTCCATTTTGTTGGATGATTTGATTTTAAAGGCTCTCGGTAACGTGTTTGCCGTTCAGCGGGCGTTAACGGCATCCTTCCTAAAACGGAAATGGAATAACTATTCACATTTCAGTCAATATACTGTGATTTTTTTGTGTCACGTTACACTTAGGGCTTTCTAAATGTAACGTGACACAAAAAAATTACACAATTGTCACACAAATGAACAAAATGAACGTGTCCCTTACCTACAAAAGATAATACTCTTGTAATTTCATTTCAAACATGCACTTGACCTTCAGCTACACTGACATGTTGCACTGTATAGTACTTATGTAAGTTTAATGGCATTGAAACATGGTCGCTAACAATGGGCCTTATTAGAAGGCTCAAAGTCACCCAAAGGGCAATGGAGAGGGCTATGATAGGAGTGAAGAGAATGAAGAGATCCGCAGGAGAACCAAGGTAACCAATATAGCACAAAGAATTGCCAAACTTAATGGGACAGAAACAAATGACCGATGGGGCTGAAAGGATCTGGAGTGGCCTGCGCGTACCGGAAGACATAGCGTTGGAAGGCCATAAGATGGACCGATGACCTTGTAAAGGCCGCAGGAATCCCCTGGATGCGGGAAGCTCAGAATCGGTCGAAGTAGCGTTGCTTGGAGGAGGCCTATGTCCAACAGTGGACGTCTTTCCGCTGAAATGATGAATAGTATCAAGACAAGTCGCCGCGGGCCCCTGGTCCTGGCGGCCCCACAAATCTTAAGATGTACTTTTTAATAATATCCCAAACATGGTCAAAAAATATTCAGTTAGGGAATAGTTATAACAAGCGCACGAGGAAAACTTAGAAAGACTTGTAGGCTGAGGATGGCAATTTTGAGCTCGCTTCGCTCATATCTACATTCTCAAACTTTCTGCATAAGTCAGCAAAGGGACACCTATTTATGTATGACTTTTCAAAAAAATAACCTTACCTACACAAGGCGGTGTGCTAAAACGTTCGAGCTCGCTCCGCTCGCTCTGGAATTCTATATTCTTCTAACTCTTAAACTTTTCTACATAAGTCGACAAAGCCTAGATAGAAACCTAACTGGTAATTATGAGACGAGGTGCAAAAAATTTGGAGCTCGCCTTGCTCGCTCTGCTACATTCTTGCTTTTCGTAAATAATCTTGGAGACTAACGTAGCAGATGAAAATGGACTCTCAGAATGAGAGTTTCTGATCTAGGACTACACCTAGATATTTGGCTCGCTTCTCCCAAGGAATCGGCTTGTCATACATGGTGATTGGTCGTAGGCGAGGGGTTTTGAGTTTGAGTCTCGGTTTCTTGAAGAGAACCGCTTGACTTTTATCGGGATTGACTTCAATTCTCCACTTTCTGAACTAGGCGCCGAGCTTGTCGACTGCGGTTTGGAAAGTGAGAGCTATCGCTTCAGGGCTTTTGCCTGAATAGTAAATGGCTGTGTCGTCTGCAAATAGAGCCAACTGCGCTTTTTTACTTTTAAGGATATTGCTGGTGAACAGCGTGAAAATGAGAGGAGAGAGCACGGAGCCCTGAGGGACTACCGCGCGTATGGGGTGGGGGGGGGGGAGGAGAGCGCTCCTTCGATGCGAAAGCGGAAGGTGCGGTTCGATAAAAAGTCCCGTAAGATGAGCACGAGACGATCTGGCACACCAAGTTTGTAGAGCTTATATAATAAGACGTTGTGCCAGACTTTGTCGAACGCTTTCGCTATGTCGAAGAAGATAGCACCCGCCATCGAGCCGCGTTGGAAACCAGCGCTTATACTATATTTTTTTTGACTAGGGCATCTCGCAGTTGATCTCACAAGAGGGTCGTAGCTACTTAACCGGACTTTCCTGTGGCTGCCTTAAGCTTCTACACTTAAAGCCTCCAGCTAGGGGCAAAAACTATTCTAATTATCGAGCGCTCGCTAAGGGCACCCCCTGCGGGGTACGAACCTCGGCTTTGGGCGTCGCTGGGGGGATGACAGAAAGTTGGACAGGCTGGATCAAAGATATTATTATTTCCTTTATTTAATATATATACATATAATTTACATTTTTATAAAAACAAGGAAAAATAAAAACATTTCAAAATATAAAAATAGTAGCCCACCGGTATTGGGAACAAGCTACCGGTGGTCAGGGTTCCTGAGAGAGGAATCTCCTAACGATACGCGCCGTGTCCAGAAGTACCGCTTTCTGGATCAAGCCCTTGATCCAGCTGCCTAACGTTCTCGTGCCTCCTCAGGTGTTGGTCGAGGCTCTTGGCTATTATGCCATTGGCCGTCACGACTATCGGCACAATGACTAATGTATCCACATCCCACATGTCGACAACCTCGCGAGCCAGGTCAAGATACTTAAATCTGCTTATCTTTTTCAGCCTTCACGAGGTTCTCGTCATGCGGGACCGCTATACCAATAATCATTTTGCAACGCTCTAATCGATCTATCACCACTATATCTGGCTTATTGGCAACAATAGTCCTGTCAGTGATAATAGATCGATCCCAATACAACGTGATACCTATTGCCATTTTCGAGAGCTTATAGTACGGAACTTCCGATTCCACTGTAATTCAGAGCAAGTTGCTGGTGGATAATCCTGGCTACAAGGTTGTGCCTATGCAAGTAGTCTCCGTTAGCCAGACGAGAACAGCCGGAAATAATGTGTCGGATTGATTCACCCGGACGGTGGCATGCCCGACGGATGTCAACCGTGCCGTCCTTCACAATATATTTCCGGTAGTTGTTCGTCATCATAACTTCGTCTATAATCGCAAAGACAAAACCTTCGGTTTCCCCAAAGAGATCACAAATCGCAACCAGAATACGGACGCTAATAGTTCTACATCGGTCCCATGTAAGGGCCGGTAAAAGCGTCCGTGAAGCTCTTTGCCCTGCCATACCTTCCTGCGGTCATTAGTATCTAATACTATAGGTTTGCGCCAGTTCTCGTTAGCCAAGGATACCGGGGTAAGGCCCTTGTCCACTGAGACCACATCTCGGTGCATCCCCACGTCGACTTCTAGGAAGTATTCCCTGAGACTGCATACCTCACGATGGTGCAGGGTCTTAGCATTTAAGAAGCCTCGACCTCCGCACTTCCGCGATATATACAGTCTCATCACCGATACACGTGGGTGATGCATCCGATTTGCGGTCAGCAGTGTGCGGACCCTCCTATTCAGGGCGTCAAGTTCCATTTGAGTCCATTTGAGTATGCCGAAAGAGTACATCCAAACTGGCATGACCCAACCGTTGAATGCATGCACTTGGTTTCCGCCTGATAAAAGACTATTTAATACTTTATTCAGGCGGCCAAAGAAGCGCTCCCTAAGCGATTGCTTCATGTTAGTAGCGTTGATACCTAACGCTTCCAACATACCCAAATACTTGTAGGTTTCGATTGAGGAGAGAGATCTTAGGTGTATGGAATCCGAGAGTTGGGTTCCCACGGATTCCATAAAATATTAGGAATATCGTATAATTTTACAATGTTTGTAAATATGTGAGCACCATGCATCTATCACATAATTAATTTATCTGTCATTCCTTAATCTTTAATTATTTTTACCTATCGCATATAATTATATAGGTAATTGATGTATACAAGATATTGTGAAAACATTTTAAAAGAGTAACGGAGTTTGGAGTTTCTTGCCCATTCTTCTCCATACGAAAACTACTTTTTGGAAGGGGTGACTAGAATCAATTATTATTTTTTTGTAAATGTTGACGTTCAAAAGTGCCTTTTTTGTGCCTAATTGAAATAAATTATTTGACTTTGACTTTGAAAACAAAAACAAAATTTTCGCAACTGCCGTCTTGGATTTACGTTTTGACCTCACTATCGGCTTTAGCCTGTTACTTGTTCATACAATGTTCGTGATTGATCTCTTTGATGATTGGAACTTTTACTAACAATATCCACAATCCAAAATCAAATCACTTTTAGTCCTTAGGGATTAAAAAGTTATTTTTTTCCTGTTTACGGAGAATAAATGTGCTCTTTTTGAATAGATGTAATAAAAAGTTATTTTTGACTTTTTTGTTTTTTCTTTTGAAGTCGGGTTTTGTTTTTTGTGTTTTTTTTATGTAAGAAGTTTTTATTTTTCACTTTTTAGTTGTGATACCTACCCCACACAAATTCGAATACCACTACCTGCTATATCTTAATAACAGTGTCAGGAACTATAACATCATCCATAATATAGACTAAGTGGGAAAATACGTACGAGTATATTGAAGCTAACTCTAAAACTACCCAAGCAAAGTTAATACAATTTACATGGGACACCTCTGAAGGGACCATGGGACCTACCAAAAAAAAGAAGCATCAAAATCAATTCATACTAGGCGGTGTAATCACGTAACAAACATAAAAAAAATATATATATATACAGTCGAATTGAGAACCTCCTCTTTTTTGAAGTCGGTTAAAAACAAGGCAAATGCCCGGTTAAATGGAAGCTGTATTACAATATCTCTGATTATGAACAGTTTTCACTATACATATCTAGATTCCATATTGAATGCAATTCCGGCTACACAAAATACTTGGAATCTGTTGAAGACGGCATTCGCAGTAATGTTAAATACTTCTGGGAGTTACATTGCTAATCAAAGTCTTCTTCTGGCATGCCTTCTGACATGAAATACAAAGACCTGAGTACCAATGACCCGAAGAAATTTGTAATTTGTTTAATTCCGTTTATGAACAATCTACCGTGGGAGGTGCTTCATCGAGTGGGAATTCTGAGCGCAATTCCCTTATTAGTAAAATAGAGCTAAGTACAAATGAAATATTTAGGGCACTCAATTCCTTAGACTCATTTAAGGGTCCGGGACCTGACGGTCTTCCAGTCACGTTTCTCAAAGCTACCACTAAAAATATTTGCACTCCTATACATATTTTGTTTAATAAATCACTGGCACCAGGAATTTTCCCCGAGGTATAGAAGAGTGCGAACATAACTCCAATCTATAAATCGGGCTCGAAGCAAGATGTTCAGAGCGATCGTCCTATATCCATTATTTTATTTTATTTTATTAGGATCTCCAACAAAGAATACACCTTACATGCTATAGTACAAAGACAAGAACAACAATCTATGTGCTCCCTCAATTATAGGAGACCACATGCAATAAAGACATTATGTCAGCCCTGTCGAAGCTTTTTGAGAGATTAGTCCACGATAAAGTATATCCTGTTCTTCATCACAGGATAATTCAACAACAACACGGATTCGCAAAGAAAAGATCAACTACCACAAATTTGGTGGCATTTATGGATTATTTGTTTAACAATATGGTTTCTCGTGTTCAAGTGGATGACAACTGACAAGGATGCTACTGAATAAATTTTCATTGAGCGGTATACGTGGTGATTTACTCCGATGGTTCTCTTCAAATGACACGAACAAAACTCAAGTTAACTGTTTTAGATCTACTACAGCTATTAGTGTAACTTCCGGTGTACTTCAGGGTTATATTCTGGGACCCCTTTTATTTATCTTATTTATAAATGACACTGACACTTGTTTGGGAAATTCTAAAGTCCTGCTCTATGCGGACGACCTCAAAATTTATAGGCCTATCAAAAACTTGCAAGACAGCAAATTATTACAGGAAGATCTAGATCACTTCAGTGATTATTGTAGGTAGGTACAATAAATTGCAACTGAGTGTGTTAGTGTTGTCTAAATGCTGTTGTATCAGTTTCATGAAGAATAAGAATGTTCTCAAGCACCCTTATTCTTTATCTACTGCACTAACAAGGGTGTCCCACATTCGAGACCTTGGTATTCTCCTCGACGATAAACTTCACCTTGATGCACGCATTAACAAAGTTATAAATACCTCTCGGATGTATGGTTTTGTGATGAGATCTGCGAAGGAGTTTGTGCGCCCCACTACCTATCTATACAGATAAGTATCATCAAGATCAGATCACAGCTCGAGTACGCAGTGCCAGTGTGGAATCCATTTTACAATAAATATTCGGAACGTATTGAAAAGGTTCAAAGAAAGTTCCTGAAAGCCATGCATTACCGTTGCTTCCACACAGTTTTATCTTATGAAGATTTGCTTAAGAAGTATAAATTACTTGGTCTAAAATCAAGACGCACTCTCCTAGAGACGGTATTTTTGTTTGATTTGTGTAGCAATGTATATGACTGTATTGTTATCAGTAGGTAATAGAATAAGTTACATAGTTCCTAGAGCGACAATATGCCGCGAGGTGCGTCTAACTAATAATTACAACAAGAAAGAAAAGAAAGAAAGAAAAAGTATTTATTGGGACAAGCACAGGAGATCGTAATTAAACTAAACACACACTCACTAAAAATAAAAATAGAAAAAACAAACAGAGAGAAAATTAAAAAGTGGAAAGTCCTGTGCGAGGCCAAAAGGCTCCTATCTCAGCATGATGCTGCGACATTTAATAATAAATGTCGCAGCGCTGGTATTCTGATAGGGCCTGCAGTGATGTCACGGACAGAAAGATTCATATACATAAATACAAAATAAAAGTAATTATATAGATGTATTAAATACATTAAAAAATAAAACATAATGTTGTTCGCGTGTCAGCACCCGACGTACCTAATGGTTTTACAAGCAATCCTTTATTCCATTATATCGATTTGTTTGCTCTTTCTGCTGGTACATTCAAAAATATTATATGCAAAACACTTAGTCACATTTTAATTAAGATTTTCATGAGTTTTTCTTTACTTTTGTTTTACAATAAATTTAGCACAAAAAATGTTTTCTTAACTTAAATTACCTATTGTAATGTTTGTAAAGATGCGTGGTGCGTGTCGGAACACGCTCAATGCACGCTTCAACCCAATTAGAGCACGCGTGGGATGATTTTAAGCGAGCTGTTTGGAACCGTCAGCCACCTCTCCACACAGAGCCAGAATTCAAATTCAAATTCAAAAGTCATTTATTCAAACTAGGCTGAGAATCAGCACTTTTCGAACGTCAAAATTACATAAGACAGTCCCCCAAAACGCCCACCCTTCACCACTTCCTAGTGCTTTGGCTGGGAAGAAGAAGTGGCGCAACAAACTCCCCAGCAGCACAGCTGTCTGTTCAGTTAAAAAAAAATGATTCTATATAATAGTATGCAAAATGATATTTACATTACGCAACACAAAACATAATTTAAATTATAAAAATTAATAGCCTTATGACAGCTAGCACACGCCAATATACCAACCAAAAACATCGAGAACTATACTCAAGCAGAAATAAAAATTACTTAGTGAAATCAATATCTAAATAAAAGCCTCTAGGCATAAAGGGCGTGCCCGC
This sequence comes from Xanthia icteritia, assembly GCA_949128155.2. NCBI lineage: Eukaryota > Metazoa > Arthropoda > Insecta > Lepidoptera > Noctuidae > Xanthia > Xanthia icteritia. Next base: position 2,196,757 of record OX421942.2, on the reverse strand, counting down.
TTACATATAGCTGTAACTAGAAGTTATAATTGATAAACTAGAACCATTGAGGTAAATTAAAAAATTATCGAGGTCGCTAGCTAACCACATATTGCAATACAACTCATAAAAAAAAACATTGTAATGAGCAGATTATGTCAACAATAAATAAAGTAAAATTAGTAAAATTATAAACATTTATATAAACTCATATAACCTGTCAGTAAGTAAGCTAATTCTGGAGAAAGAACATTTAAACATTGTCTTGAGTTAATCACAGCGACCAACTATTCTTATCATTTAAGTAGTCGTTAATAGAATAGTATGCCTTTGAACAGAGGTTGGATTTTACTTTAGTTTTGAACGCATTAAAAGGCAAATCTAGCAAAGAAGAAGGTAGCTTGTTATAAAAGGTTATACCAAGCCCAACAAATGAGTTATGAACCTTATGAAGCCGGTGAAAGGGAGTACGTAGTTTATCCTTATTTCTAGTGTTAACATTGTGAATATCACTGTTTTTAGTATATAAGTGTATATTTTGCCTAATATATAATATGTTGGCGAAAATGAATTGTGATGCCACTGTGAGGATACCGATATCTTTGAAAAAATCTCTCAGAGAAACTCTGGCACCTAGCTGGTAAATTGCTCGAACAGCTCGTTTTTGAAGGACAAATATATTTTGAATATCAGCAGCTTTGCCCCACAGCAGAATACCGTAGGACATAACACTATGAAAATAACTAAAATAGACTAACCGAGCTGTATCAACGTCAGTGTATTGTCTTACTTTCCTGACGGCGTAGGCGGCCGAACTGAGCCTTCCCGCTAGGCTCGATATATGTTGGCCCCACTGAAGTTTGGCATCTACTGTTATGCCCAGAAAAACTGCCGTGTTTACAGTTTCAAGCAACTCTTTATCTAAGACGATGTTGGGTCCTAGATTTCTAACATTTGGAAGGGCGAACTTTACACATTTCGTTTTCTTGCTATTGAGAACTAGGTTATTTGACGAAAACCAATCTGTAACCATTGAGAGTGCACTGTTTACAGATCAAGGAAGCCGCTATTCAAGAAAGGGACAGGTGACAGGACAAGAAATGCTGGATAACTTGATTCTCAGCAAGCTCAGGAGGAGCATGTGTGCGAGCCAAGGGAGAGTTACCTATATTGTATTAAATAAAAACCTTCTAATAATAAATTGTTGTATAAGTTTGGATAAACGACCTTTTTTCTTTCCATCAAATTTCTGTTACAATTACATTAAGGTTGAATTACTCAATTTTTGTTATTAAAATTTTTATTTTTTAATTTCAAACAATGTAGGTATTTCTATTTAAAAAAGATATAACGTTAAGAGGGCACAGGGCCTGCGATTCTCCATAAAAATGTATTCCCCTTTTTTCTTCCTGAATAATGCCAGCAATCATTTTTTTTTTCATAAAATCAAGGTCTGCTGTAGTCGCGTCCCTGTTATTTCCTTTTTTTCAGCAACTTATCGGTAAAGAAAATATGACCCTCCAATAATTACAAAAATACCCCATTTTTACCGCCGTGAAGACAATGAAAAAAATAATTGAATCGATTCAGTATTCGAGGAGAAAAAAAGGGAAACACGAAACATCGATTTCGTATTTTTTTTTTTATGTAATTGGTCTGAGCTGTAGCTATCCCCATCGCACTATACGGGGGCAGACTTGAGGTAAGACAACAATATTTTCTTCAAATACCTATTTTTCAAATTGCTCGCAAGCCCTGTCTTAACACTTTCTCTTGATAAAGTTAAATTTAAAAAATATATCGGCTTTTGCTAGTGATCACAAACCTTTTTTGATGTGTGTATCTATATTATTAGATAAAACTACAAATTAACGATTCTCGGTTTTTTTCTTGCTACCAAATTTCATGATTCTAGGTCAACGGTAAACGGTAAGTAGAGGTTTTGATTTATTTGCGAGTAACAAAATATGTCGCATAAATGGCTGTATTTTTTTATTGTGTTGACTTAGAAGCTTGATTTTTTAGAGCTTCAAGGGACCGCAGACCTACCTACGTATTTGATATTAATTTCAACTTAATATTTCCACGCGTTCCTGAGAAAAAGGGTATTGACAGACTGTCACACAGACAGACCGACGGACAACGAAGTTATCCTATACCTAAGGGATCCGTTTTTTTTCCTTTTGAGGTACATATTCCTAAAAACGAATGAATTTGAATAAACATAAAGCTAGAAATATTCCTAAACATCAATGTTTTATTTATGGATAACAATCGTATAACATTAACAATCGATTTCGCCTAACAAGTTGACCGCAGTCAAGTTGTGATAAATCGTCTTGAGATTTATCACAACTTGGACCTTAAGACCCAAAGAGTATAATAATATATATTAAGACCGTTGTACCTAGGTGTCCGCAACTTTACGTCCAAGCGCATATTTTGCTTATGGGAGCGTTAGACCATAATAATAATTCTAAATCGAAATAATAAACGTACTTGGCTCTTATAAATGGTTTCGATTCTTACATAGACATTGAGGCTAAGGCTGGCGCGGCCCACACGTTTAATAAACAATTTAATTTCTGAACGTATTTAAAATGAGGCTCAGCAGCCGGCGGTAACTTTGAAACATAACGTCATACCGCTTGTCAAACACATTTTGCAACCAAATTATAGTTTTAACTCAGAACGATGGAAAATATTATGTCATTAAAAATATTATAGAGAAAATCTTTCAAAAAATGGCAAATCCCTTTAAAAATGCGTAATACCACATGTAAATATGAGAAAACAGAAAATGTGTGTTCCGGGCGCAGCATGGGATTACTCCGCATGTTCATCATTGCGTACGTCATCATATTCATCGGAGCTTACTTCGGACTAGTCACAGTACTAGTTTATGTTAGAAACGTCGTCCTACTCGACAGCAAGTACGTAGAATATTATAAATGCTTTCTCATAACTAATAGATACATCATCATCTGCCCAGTCGCATTCCCAACTGTTAGGGTCGGCTTACAGTCTAACCGGATGCCGAACTAATAGTTAAAGTGCCGCACTCATCTTCGTAATCGCTTATGGTACAGTATTCGCGTTTAGGAATAAGAATGGGGCGCGTCTTCGTGGATGGCACTATCTATAGAGTCAATGATAATTACATAAAATATCATTGGGGAAACGATGGATGGACTGTGTGAAATATGATGGCTAGAACGGGGGTGACTACCGAGGAGACGACTAAGAGCGGTTCTGCACTTCATCCGATCCGAATCAGAGTTCAATCTGATTTGGGCATGTTTTAAATTCCGACGGACAGAGTTCGGATCTAGTGCGCAACCTCTAAAATAGTACTATGGCTACTTCGGACCGACATTTCTCGGATTCGGGTCGGATGCAGTGCAGATCCGCACTTAAACCCAAATAAATTGGGATAGGGGCAAGAGAATGATGATCATTGGGTACAGTCCAATTAGAATCAACCGAATGCCTGTGGTAATAAAACTTGATCTACGAAAACCGCCGTTAGAGCTAGCAGGCACACGCAATGAATGAATGAATTTAATGGATGCATTAAATTCACACTTTTATTCGCATTGCCTGTGCCTGCTAGCTCTAACGGCGGTTTTAGTATGACAGACAGACGCTACCAAAAACAGCGTCATTAAAGTATGTACAGTCAACCACACGTCTACGGCAACAATTTATTTCGAAGCAGTAAAAGCTAGAGCGCACTAAAAACATGCAGCGATGCAATAATGTTGACTCAATTTTTTTTAATAAAATATCGATTCAAATTGATTTATTTAACATATAAATAAAAATAATAATTATTGTTCGTTTCAGGTAGTATACTGTTTGTGCTGCTAGCGCCACTAGTGGTGAAACTAGGCAGTAACTGATGAGCTACTGCCTAATGTCACCACTAGTGGCACTAGATTTGAGTCAACATTATTGCATGTTTTTAGTGCGCTCTAGCTTTTACTGCTTCGAAATAAATTGTTGCCATAGACGTGTGGTTGACTATACATACTTAATAACGCTGTTTTTGGTAGCGTCAGTATGTAAACAAGGTATTTTGGACATTCGAGTCTGCATTCTTAATTTTACGAAAACAGCGTATATTTTCCACCACATTTTTAATTTATTTATTTTACAGCTTACCCGAAGAACCCTACGCACAATAAAACTCATGAATACTTTAAAGAAGTTTTAATTAAAAATATTACAAAAAGGCACTGTTAGTTGGACGGTATTATAACATCGAAATACACTTCAAAATTATTATAATGGAATGTGGGAAGAAAATGAAACGCAGGAAGCACTGCGATTGCCATCATTGTTTGGTACTTAATATGCCAAAACTATTTTTTTATATGTCAAATCAAAGTTGAAACTTTATAAGAATGGAGGTGTGTCCGGTACAAAGAAACACATTTTTAACGTTACATTGTATAACATGGATGATGCCAGTGTAAAAAAAGAGATTCTATTTAGTCCGTCAGTCAGATAATTAAAAAAATATTAGACACGTATTTTTTGCTTTCAATATGATAATGATCAATATGATATTGGTAAAAAATTACTTAGATAAAACGCAATAAAGTTGGGGAGTGGGGGTCGCTACGTCACAAGTAAGTATAAAATCTACATACTCGTGACGTCATGGCACATTTTAACTCAATGTATCGCCGTAATCTTTCGATTACTTAAAAAAAAACAATATACGTGACAAACACAATTTTTGTCATCATCCCTATTGGCACTGCATATCTTTAGCATATCTTTTTGATAATTGTTAGTTTTGAAAATAAAATGTATCAATATAAAATATAGTATGGTCAGCCGCACGTCAGTTGCTAGTATCTACGAAAATCACCCATCTTTACTGCGGTGAGGCTGACTGTACAAATATCAGTCGCTTCTGAAGCATAATCAATTAATTTGACAGTGTAAGTAAAATTGAATATACAGGGACTCAAGACTCATATAGCCGTTATCTACGCATTCTGTAGATACCTTAGTATGGACAAAAAAACTATTGAGCAAAAAATACTTCATAATTTTGGTGTGAAAAATTACTGTTTGCGGCAACACGCCATGTAACGGACGCAAAACATTATGCTTAACGGGAGCGACTGCGGCGGTAAAGGAGTTGTGGTGGGTATTTAAAGTTAAGAACGTTCACTCTAAAAGTTGCCAACGTCGCAAATAGCTGTCAAATATTTACCTGTTTTGACGTTGCCCACTTTCAAAATGCATGTTATAACATTTAAAGACGCTCCCTAACCGGGAGCATTCGCCTGTAATGCAACAGTTTAGAATCGAGCATTACATCAGTATGTGAAGAGAACCGAGGTAATGGTAATGCTCAAAATTGAATCTTTTGATTGTTATATTACAGGCGCTCCCGGTAAGAGTGTACCTTAAAACTTGTTTTCGTGTATCTCCATAACCAGAAGGTAGAATAGGTATCCATTACAAAAAAAAAGAAACAGTGGCGGGGAGTATAAATGCATCTTTTTACCCCCGGTATGTAGTAATTGCAATGTGAATCGAATGGGGGAGACCGACTTGTAACATTTATTTGTAATGTATAAAAAAAAACATAATTTTTATTGATCAGTACCCAATTTAGGACCTTCTTTAATATTTATACAATATATAATTATACCTATTAATAATATTGCTCTGAATATAATTGACATGTACAATGTTCCGGCTATAAAGTAACTTGAGCAACTTACTTATATTTTACTTCCTTTTTGATACACAATAGTTTTCGTACATTATTTACGATTAAACGTAAGTATAAGAACACTACATACTTATTAAAAGTACATAAGTAAAATACGTTCAAGAGCACATAGATGTTTATCTTAAAATGTGAAAAATAACGTATTCAGTAATATTGGTTGGTAAGGTTTGCTTGTCCTAAAGGTCTGTTTACATTTTCTATATAACTAAGCTACCTAGATATGAAGCTACCTTGATTTGACAAATTATCAACAAACAAATTTTGAGCGATAGTAAAATATAATAGAATTCAATATTTGTATAGATAGTGCAGCGGTCGCCTGCATTTTTTTGCATACAGTTCGAGCTGTTTTGTAATGGGTGATGTGAGCTTTGAATGAATGCCTAAATAAAATGGTTGTGCTGTTGAATTTTCAACGCTCGGCTAAGCGCCGAAAGTTGAAAATCCAACAGTACGCTTTTATTTTGTTTAGTTGAAAAATGGGCATAAGTCTCTTGCACACGCTCTGGCCACGTCCTATGCCACTTTTTGATCGGAAAACCGGAAAGCGTCTTCTGTCGGCGCGACCACGCGTTCAGGTTCACCAAACAAAAAATTCGAACGATCGCGCGATGATCGCTTTTAAATAGGACGCGGGGTCAGGCTGCCGAGTAGCATGAAGTCAAGTATGAAAACAAGGACAGAAATAATATAATTGTGATTTAACTATATATTCGCAGATAGAACGAGTAGAAAGGAGGCTTTGCCAGAAAAAATATCTGTGCAAAACAAGTTACAACATCCTCCATTATTATACATAATTATAAAATTAAAACTAAGGCGAGCGCGCACTATGACTTTTTATCACGCGATTATTTTGTCGCAGAAATGCAGCGTATTGGTTTATATGGCAGTGCGCGCATACATGAGAAATAAATGAACCGCGATTTTAAAATTGTGATATATCACATTTTGGCGCAGCTGCTCGCGACGCGATTGACGCGATTGTAGCAAAAGTGAATTACAGCATATTATGTGCAGTATTATGTCCGCTCGCACTGCGTTAGTAAAACGCAACCCGCGTCCCGCGGCTGATTCGTGATTCTAAAATCGTGACGCAAAAAATAAAATCGTAGTGCGTGCTGAGCCTTAGACTATTCAATAATTCATAAACGTACTATACTTAACTAACGTTAATCTTAGTTGCCACGAATATAGTAAATAGGCACTGTAATAAAAAACCCACTAATAAAAAAGTACTTCTTATAAAATTAAGTAAGTAAATGATCTAGTAAACATATAAGTGTATTAACATCAAAATAAAATAAAATAGTGTCATCTTAGCTAGTTAAAAGTACAAAAATATGTAGTGTGTGTGTAAATATGTAAAAACATAGAGATACTATCTAAATTCGAAAAGCTTAGTAAATGCGTAGAGATTCAATAAAATACGAACACTAATATTATAGTCGTGCAGGTACGTAATAGCTACCAAGTTAAAAGCTGTTTTGGTGGAGGGCCCCAGTCCAATTAGTCGTACTGATTAGATACCTAAACCAGATAGGTTTGTTATAACATAACATAGGGAAGTGTTAATGCTATCACAGCATTGTTGCAATGCAAGAAAGAGACGGATGATCTACGTAACGAATCCCACGTAGCGCCATCCCTTGCTCTCACTAGACAATGATAACTTCCGTACAGTTCTGGTTCCCTCGTGAGACTCACATTCGCATTTATAAGCGAGAGAGATTTATCCTCTTTTATAATGCATCAGTCTGCCACAATAATACTTATCTAAAATAAACAGATCTATATTGTTCAGTACAGTCTAAATCTCTAAATAATTTATGTGCTTTGACTTTACTAATATTGATATGTTTTATAGGGGGCATATACAGCTGCACGGGTCGATCGAAGGTTAAGCTACGCTTGCCACGGTCGGTTCGTGGATGGGTGACCGTCCATTACATATCGAGACCCCTCCCTCCGTGCTTCGGAAAGCACGCTAAGCCGTTGGTCCCGGCTGTCATTCTTGAATCTTTGACAGTCGTTACGGGTCGTCAAAAGCCCAAAAGTCTGACAAGCAGTCTTACCAAATGGGTATCGTGTTACCCAGTAACAGGTTTGTGGAGGTCAGATAGGCAGTCGCTCCATGTAAAATATTGGTATTCAGCTGCATCCGGTTAGACTTGAAGCCGACCCCAACATAGTTGGGAAAAGGCTAGGCAGATATTTATATTGATATGTTTTATAGTAGATCATAAGATGGAAGTACACTTTTTTCTTATTAAATAACCGTCAAACAGATCCAAGTCTGCGGGCCTACTACAAGGCCGCCTAACTTATCTGATGACCATCTCAGACTATTGATATCAAAAATACATAGATAAACTTAAAATACTACTGCCATTGAAACTAAACGTGGGTATCTAAGGCACTGTTCCCAATTCTCGACGACTTTGTATGTTTGACGACATTGGTAGCTGTTCCTACTGGATCTTGACGACAAAATATTGTAAGAAAAATCACGATCGTAGTAGAATTATCGTGATTTACACTTAATTGTGGTGTATTGAAAACATTTCCGTCTAAATACGCCGCGACAATTGTATCACATGACTATCGCCCCGTTTCTGGAACGAAAATCAACATAAAAATTAGCTACAGACCGTTCACTATAACTTGTCCCTTACCGTCATGTTAGCACCATTGCTTGTCAAGTTTAGTATCAATACTAATAGAGTTCAAAATAGCGACTGACAGAACAGTGCTACCAATCGCGTCACGGGACAAGTTATAATGTAACAAATTGTCAAGCACGCGTAAACTGCTGTTATTGGTTAAATTAATTACCAACAGCCAATCGCATCACTTGAATTTTTCGTTCCAGAAACTGGGCGTATCTGTCGTCAAAACGCAGTGGGAACTCACATTAAGAGTTTACCTCAACTTAAAAACCAGGAATAAAATGCTCAATAACAAAACTATACTACTCTGTATAGCCGCAGCGCCCCCTAGCCTGCACTTAAACATGTCAACTCTTGTCTCCTTATCAGCGATAATGTTCTGGAACTCTGCTTCGACAATCTGTCCGTCGTAGTACGTGATGGGATCTTCAAATGGATACTCGTATCCTTGGAGGCACTCGCATTTGTAGCCGCCGGCTTCGAAACCACGGCCCAGGATTGGGACACACTGGAATAAGAATGGTAGTGATCAATATATGGTGGAGGGACGAAGTGCGGTAATCCTTCACTTTATTTATTTATTTTATTCGGGAAACAACCAGTTACACAAATATCTTAATAAACAGGTAGTGAGACTTTTTTTAAATTGTTTTCCACATCTTAAATACTACAAAGTTTCGGTCAAACTTGGGCGGCCAAAGCAACTGCGAAGCGGGAGCGTCACTTTTAGTTCCACGTTCCTCGTTCTTGACGCACAAGTTTGGCTGAAGCTTTACGAAACTATGTGCACACAAGTGAAACTAAGTAATTTTTCTGAATTCAACATAAAAATGGCTATATATCTAAAACTGGCTCTAAAACCTTACACCTATAATAATATAGGCTTTTAATCAGCATGTTACAAGCTATATTGTACCAAAATTTCTGTCAATTTGGCCGAACGCTTTTTCGTACCATTTTGCAAAAACAGTGTTGAAATTTTTAGCTTTACGACGAGAAGTGAGAGGTAAGAGGTCCGATCTCCAACGTTAAATTTGGATTTGACACCGGTAGCACACCTCCGCCGCGAAACCATAACAGCAAAACTGCAGTAGTTCAAATCAACTGGCTCGCGTCATGTGCCGCTACTCGATCACATACATGACGCAGTAATTCAATTAGTTGAATTGGATTACTGCGGTTTCGCGACGGAGGTGTGCTACCGGCGTGAAAACTCAAAAGTTTGGCCCCGTTGGAGATTCTTCCCTTTAACTCTAAAGTTTGCCTCGTTGGAGATTCATCCATTTGGAGTGTAGAAAAGGATGATTCTACAAAAAGTTTATATTATTTGCCTGCCTTCAAAGCAAGAGTGAACAGGCGTCTTCTGGGCACGCTCGTTTCATCATAGACCTCATCCATCGCTTTCCATCAAGAAGTCGAGGTCAAGAACAGGCCCACTCAGCAATAAAAATAATCTCTCATGTGAAACAGTCAGACTGTAGGTATTCTAGTAAATCGGATAGGTTACATCGCCTTAACCGGTTGAGGAAATGGCTGCTGATGTAAAATACTGATATTCAGCCACATCCGGTACGACAAAATAGTGCTGTGCTGCATTTTGTTTGCGTGCTTTATTTTTTTCATTATGCGTCACGGTTATTGCAAACTCATTAATTTCAATTAAACCATTTATAGGCACTTTTGAATTGTCAAATAAATGTATTTTCTTTATTTTTACAAAGTCAAAGTCAAAGTCAAATCATTTATTTCAAGTAGGCCCGTATAAGGCACTTTTGAACGTCAAAAATTTACAAAAAAAATTAATTGATTCTAGTTGCCCCTTCCAAAAGGTAGTTTTCGTATGGAGAAGAATGGGCAAGAAACTCCACCGTTACTCTTTTAAAATGTTTTACAATATTTTGTATGAGTACATTAGTTATATAATTATATGTGAGGACGATGCACCTAGAATAAAATTATTATACCACAATAGGTAAAAAAAAAAAAAAAAAATTAAGAATTAAAAATGAAGCAACAACAGATAAACTAATTATGTGATAGATACATGGTGCTCACATATTTACAAACATTGTAAAAGTAGACGATCCTCCTAAGATTCCACAATTTATAAGTCAGTGTGCGAGGAATTGGTCATAGAATGTAAAAACAATGTCATATAATAAGAAATAATAATAAAATATACACTTAAATTTGCAACCAGTTTGATTTTGTCTTGATTCTAAATTATCCTATGGAGCAGGACCAGCATGTTTCCAAGCATTCTTATCTTGGATATAATCCTCTAATTTGTAATATGCTTGTTTACAAAGTGTACTTTTAATATGAGCTTTAAATTTTCTTTCATTTAATTGCAAAATATCACAAGGTATTTTGTTGTAACATTTAACACAGTACCCCATAAAAGATGTATGTACTTTAGATAATCTGAAAAATGGTTGATCTATTTTATCTTTATTTCTAGTATTAAAATTATGTCTATCACTTATTTTATTAAAAAGATGTCGATTTTTTCTAACATACATAATATTTTCATAAATGAACTGGCAAGGTACCGTCATAATATTAATCCCTTTAAATAGTTCCCTGAGAGATTCGCGGTGACGTAGATTATAAATGGCTCTGACAGCTCTCTTTTGCAAAATAAAGATGGATTCAATGTCAGCAGCCCGACCCCACAGTAAAATGCCATACGACATAATACTGTGGAAGTAACTAAAATAGACCAATCGCGCGGTTTCTACGTCTGTTAACTGTCTTATCTTTCTAACAGCATAAGCGGCTGAGCTTAGCCGCCCCGCAAGAGATGTTATGTGAGGTCCCCATTGTAATTTCTCGTCTAATGTGATTCCCAGGAAAACAGTTTCTTTAATAAATTCCAGTTTTTCTCCGTTCAATATGATGTCACATTCGCTACTTCTAACATTAGGTAATTTAAATCTAATGCATTTGGTTTTTTTTTTATTTAGTACCAAATTATTTACCGTAAACCAATGTTGGACCTGAAGAATAGAGCTATTCACGTCGTCAAGATTTTGTGACCGTCGATTGATTTTAAAGATCAATGATGTGTCATCTGCAAATAACACCATCTTCGGTTGATTTTGAAGTAATTGGGGTAAATCATTAATGTAAACTAAAAAGAGGAATGGACCCAATATTGAACCTTGAGGAACGCCCATTGCCATTTCAGACCCCAATGAGTTTACGCCGTTTACTTGAACTTTAACCTTTCTATCTTTCAGGTATGATCTTAGTAAATCAAGAGCTGTATTTCTAATCCCATAGTGCTCCAGTTTCAGCAGAAGTGTCTCATGGTCTACGCAATCGAACGCCTTCGAGAGGTCGCAAAAGATACCAATGGCATCTTGTGCTTCTTCCCAGGCATTAAAAATGTTCTTTATTAGGGTGACACCGGCGTCAGTGGTACAACGCCCTTTGGTGAAACCGTACTGATGTTCATGAAAGATGGAATTTTTATTAAAGTGACGTAACATTTGATTGAGCATCAACCTTTCAAACACCTTACTGAGAACTGGTAGAATTGATACAGGCCTATAATTGTTGGGTTCTTTACTATCACCGGATTTGAACAATGGAACTACTTTACTGTGTTTCATGAGATCCGGAAAGACTCCTTGGTCTACACTGGTGTTAAATATGAAAGCTAAATAGGGCGCAATAGTTTCGATAATAGATCTACAGACTTTTACAGACATTCCCCAGAGATCTTCTGTTGATTTAATTTTAAGATCTTTAAAAGCTTTTATAACAGCCTGGGGGTTTGTATGCTGAAACCTGAACTCCAAAGAGCATGCCTTCACATTCTGTCTATTTAAGGCAGCAGAAAGCGCTGGTGAGGAATTTAAAGCTTCAGTAGTTTTAAGGGGAATATTAGCAAAAAAGTTTTCAAATTCCTGAGCTATTTCTACATCTGAGTTGATAGTGCCATGTGCAGTCTCTAAATTAAATTCAGTATTTCGCTGTTTTTTCCTACCTGTTTCATTATTTATTATTTGCCAGGTAATTTTTATTTTATCATCAGCTGATTTTATTTTATTGCTAATATAAAGAGCTTTGGCTATTTTGCACACACTTTTAAAAGTTTTTGAATATTTTGCAACATACTTATGAAAGCTTGTATTATTCGTATGTTGCTTTAGGCCATAAAGTTCAAATAGTTTTTCCCTGCTTTTACGAATACCTGCAGTCGCCCAATCACTAAATAAGAACTTTGTGTAAATATTTTTAGTTTTTAGTGGAAAAGTGTCATTAATTTGCATGTTTAATAGTGAAAAGAACTCGGCGTAGAACTCATTTGGGTCACCTATATTATTAAAACTCTGAACACATAATCTACTGGCCAAAGAATTATTCAATTTCTCTAAACTTTTACATGTAATTGCCCTAAACCTTATTTGAATTTTTTGTAAAGGTATGTAGGAGCAAAATGTTATTGTTTGCCCACTGTGATCTGATGGCAACTTGTTTACAATTTGTTTGTGTAAGTAATCACAATTACAAAAAATATTATCTATACAGGTGGCAGAAGAAGCTGTCACTCGGGTTGGTTCAATAAAAACATTTGACAAATCAAATGACCTAAAAAGACTTAATAATCTGACAGTATTCGAGTTATTTTCTAACAAGTTAATATTAAAGTCACCACATATGATTATTGACTTACTACTAGTACTAAGTTTCTTTAATACATCTTCCATTACAGAATCAAACACAGATAGATTCTGGTAACTTGGAGGTCTATATACGCATACTACAACATGCTTATCGAGCTCAACACAGGACAATTCAATGTTGTGTTCAACAGACAGTTTGATGATGTCTTACTTCTTCTACATTACATAAACTGTATTTTTTTTACATATACCTTGTTGTATACCCTTGGTTGTGGTAAACTTTTTAGAAGATATTTATATTTTTATTTGGATGTTATTCTTTTCTTTCTTTTTTGCTTTTTCTTGTATCTGTCAAAAGATTTTATTGTGTTTCCAATGTATGTTATATGTTATCACACTGAGCTTTAGTTATATTTCATTCCACCAACCACTAATATATTAACAGCTAGTTGCAGAAACGAACTTATATTAAAGCTGTCATTAAATACTAATCTTCCATTAACTTGTTGCAGAAAGTAACATTAGACTCGATTTTAATGGTTCTTAGATGAAATTTATGATATCATTAGCGTTAATGATCCATTACGTAATGGGGCATTAATGTTTGTCTTAGTGCAACTGGGTGTAAGTCCATTTCCATCGCCTTCATACCTACTTTATGGACAATTTAGGAAAGCTAGGATAAATACTACTTACATAAGAAGAACTCCTGTCGCACTTATCAGTGCCCTTGAAAGCGTTCGGCGTGTAGTACTCATCAGGACACTGGTTGATGTCCAAGGCCATCAGAGCCATCGTCACGGCTACCACTCCTCTGAAATTACAAATAGGTGATCTTAGATCGGAGACACATGATTATAAATAACTAGCTACCCGCCGCTGAATCATCATCCGCCTAGCCTTTTCCCAACTATCTCGGGGTCGACTTCCAGTCTCACCGGATGCAGCTGAATACCAGTACTTTACATGGAGCGACTGCCTATCTGACCTCTACAACCCAGTTACTGGGTAACACAATACCCCTTGATAAGACTGGTTGTCAGATTTTCGGGCTTCTAACGACCCGTAACGACTGTCAAAGATCTACAAATGACAGCCGGGACCAACGGCTCAATGTGCTTTCTGAGGGAAGTCGCACTGTGGATCGAAATTAGGCTCTCGAAGACATTGGAGGTTACATTTTAAAGTGCTGTTTTTGTTTCAAGTGGCAACTTTTGTTTTTGCAAAAATGAATGTAGCTAATACTTTTCCGGAACCGAGAGAATAACCAGAACATCCTTGCACACGGTAATGTAACTATTTATTTATGATTTTCTGACATACTTTTTTTTTCAGATTTAGTGCGGGTTTAAACAAAAAAACCGCACAACATCTCGTTATATGAGGTATGTCATAAAATCATAAATAAATAGTTACATCACCAGCATTCATCACCAACATTTAAAAAAAAATAAGTTGCCAGTTCAAACAAAAACCGACACTTTAAAATTTAAGCTCCAATGTCTTCGAGAGCCTATTTTCGATCCATAGAGCGGCGAGGTCTTAAGACCTATGTAAAGATGGTCACCCATCGCCGACCAACCGTGGCAAGCGTTACTTAGCCTGATCGATCGACCCGTGCGGCTGTTATTACTTAGCCACAAGCCCCACTTTTTATAATATGTAAGTTTAATACGTATTAAGTACTATACCGTTGCGACAAAATCCGTTGCGTCTTATAAAAGAACAACTACACCTAATATTATTAATGAGAAAGTGAGTGTGTTTATTTGTTACGCTTTCACGCTAAAACGGCTGAACGGATTCGGATGAAATTTGCCACATGGGTATATCATGACCTGACCTGGGTTAGGACAAAGGATACTTTTTATCCCGACATTCCCACCGGATCGAACTTATTCGGGGAAAAAGCGGGGCGCAGCTATAATATATTATGTATAGACATAACATCACGCCTCTATTTCTCGAAAGAATAGGCAGAAGTTGAGGGGTGGAGATTTTCTTTGTGATGTGCCTTCTCCAGCCAAACCTTAATTGCGCATCACACGATCAATCACAATCTGTTTCATTTTGACAGTTCAAAAACATTCATTGCGTTATTTACGTTGTTAGGCACACACATTTTCGAACTTAGGAAGCAATGGATTAGCAATATCCTTCAAAATGATTCAGATATGATTGATCGTGTGATACGCAATTAGGGTGTCAGAATCGAGTCCAAATCGCTAGCCTTTTTGAATATTATGTTAAAATTCAATGTACTTGGAGACAAGCTTGTTGCCATTAACTGGGCACATACTCAGACTTTGGGCGGCCCAAACTTTTCTAATGCATAAACCATAGAACAGTTTGGTGAAGGGCGGGCGATTTGGGGGAGAGTCTTATGTAATTTTGACGTTCGAAAAGTGCTGATTCTCAGCCTAGTTTGAATAAATGACTTGAATTTTGTTTGCCCGACTTGTGGATCTGTTCATAAATACAAAACCCCAACTCACTTGAATTCAAGCTTGACTTTAACACTGTCCCATCCGAAGAAAGGCGCGGCGTATGTAATGACCCACTGCTTCACATGTCCGTCGCAGTCGAAGTAAGGCCTCGTCCAATGTCCGTGCTTCAAATTCGCTGCCCGGTAGGACGTAGGGAACCTTTCATATTTCTTCAAGTATTTCCCAAGTTCGTCATCTCTGATCTTCATTTTGAGGAAGAACTGCTCAAGACTGTCGAAGTTGGTCGACCAACGTTGTTTTAAGAATTGGAACCAAGGTTTGTTTGTGTAGGCTTCGTCTGTGAAAAATACATGAATTGTATTTGTATTACTTCTTTCCAATACCCTAGCGTCCTATCAGAATACCAACGCTGCGGTATTTATATAAATATCGCAGCATTATGCTGAGATAGGAGCCTTTTTGGCCTCGCACTGGTCGTTATTTTGTTTTGTTTTCTTTTCTTTTACTCGAAAAAATATGTTAATTTTGTGAGTTTTAAATGCTCCTTTTTTACTGTCCCAAATAAAATATTTTTCTTTTCTTCCTTTTTTAGCGTAAATAACACATCAGCTGTCATCAAGTTTTAGAAAGCAACTGTAGTCTGACACAAAGCCTGCTCACTACACACATTTTTAAAGGATTTGGACAAGGCAGAAATTTACGAGTAGATTGAAAAATTGCGTGTGCAGCACCGAACACGTGAAACTTCTTGAAAAATAAAGAATAAGAGAGATTTTGTGTGAAAGACAGAGAAAGTTATATCTTACTCCTCTCTCATGTAACGAAATGTGCCCAAAGCCCAACACACACTCAAACCAGGTGCGTGTGGGGCGCGGGTCGGGGCGGCAGGACCAAGGGCTTGTATAAAATTGTATTATATGGATGTCAGCACACGACACGCGCGGAGCGGGCGGCAGCGAGAGCCGCACCCGCCTTGTGTGTGTGTGTCGAGCTTAAACGTGACGCATCCTTGAAATTTCACTCTCAATTTTCGTGCAATTATCGAATCGCTGCCTAAAAAGTTTCACTTCAAAAACAAAACGCTTCTCAAATAACACAAGATCTACAACAAATACTTTAATATTCCTTACCAGTTTTATTCAAGCGAGCCAGATCTTCTAGTTTGTACTTCCTTGTGTTCAACTCCGTCTTGTAAGCGAATGGCGCGAAGAATGTTCTGTTGGTGAACTTATTTCTGTCCCAATAAGTGCCTGGAAATTTAGCAGGATAAGTTAAATTATAACATTAAGAAATTCGAAAAGAAGTGACCACGACGGTTCGTCGGAAAGTATACTTACTTAGTAAGTATAGTGCGTTTCCATTGAAGCGGAGACGAGCGGAACTAAGCGGAGCTAAGCGGAGACGAGCGGAGCTGAGCGTTGACCTGCAGGAATCGACCAATCACAATGGTTGAAATCCTCATCGCTTCTCTCGTCTCGTCTTTGATTGGACGATTCCTGCACGTCTCCACTCGTCTCCTCTTCAGTGGAAACGCACCCTAATCAGCCTATATACCACTGCTGGGAGACAGGCCTCCTCTCTGTGGGAGGGAATGGGCCGCAATCCACCACGCGGGCCCAGTGCGGGTTGCTAGATGTCACATGTTTTCGAATTTTTGGTTCTAGGACATGCCGGTTTCCCCACGGTGTAAGTCGCGGCCGATACCACCACTGCTCTCGTCGGAAATGCGCAGGTTTATTTTTATTTCTTTGCACAAACATAATAGTATTATAGACTGTAAACTTTTAGCCAGTCTGTAACTTGGCTAACAGTGTAAAGGTGTAACTCACCAGCCGACCATATCTTGGAATCTCCTAGCACGATGGCGAGGGTCTCTCCTATCATCTGGTCTTCAGTCAGCGGCTTGTCTGTCACGCGGTTACCGCTGAACACTTCTTGCGGGTCCGACACCTGATTTAATAACAGAATTTATCAAGAAGTTCTTAAGAACAAAGACGAAAGTGTGATAAAAATATGAGATCTTTGATCTTCATTGCCTTTCTGTTGAGCAATTCCTGCACTGACAGTAGAAAAGTCAGCAATAGATTTAAGCATTGTGTGTGAGGACTTATCGCTTTGTATTAGGACAACAAGTGAGAAAAAATGGCTTCACAGTCAATCTAAATAACTCAACCTGTCATTTAAGATTTTCTCAGAACAAACACTCCAAGCTAGCAATGGTCAATCCATTAAGCAGTCAAAATCGCAAATCAATTTATTTATTTAACATAAAACGGCCCAGGCCAATTACATTAGTTAAGACAAAAACTATAACATAAAGTATACAACTACAAGACGAACGCTCATCTCATAATACTCCAAACACTGACAAAATCTTACATAGACCATACCTGTAAAAACGCACTGATAAAGTTGGCCAGTCGGACGGCCATCTTAGCTTGATTTTCTAACTGTTCTTCGTGACCGAATGCAATATCGCCGTTGAGGAATAAATCGGTTGGGTTGTACCTACAACAAAAATAATAAATAAAATGTCCATTGTTATGATTATGATACATCGTTGCAGTGATGTGTCTGTGTTGCTGGCAACACTGTCTGTAGCATGAGTATACTTTGTGTTCTAGATTTGAAGGCGGCAAAATAGGCCTACAACTGCATCTTTACAGTGTTTGCTCACATTGAGCTGTCTGCGTTGCTGGCAACACTGTCTGTAGCATGTGTGTGAAGATATTTATGTTCTAGATTTGCAAGCGGCAAAATAAGCCTACAACTGCATATCTAAAGTGATTGTTAACTTTGAACCGTACGCTGCTTTAGGCGGACGTTGCTTTGAATGATTCAAATATGTAATGACAAGCACAGTAACAGAGACATTTAAACACTTAGGCCGTATACGATCGTGGTCGTACGAATTGAGCACACTGAATACGTTTTTCTCCCTCAAATAGGTAGAATAATCCCAACAAGTTCGGATTGTTTTCTGTCTTCGGAACTATAAGTACGTATTACGACTAACTCGCACTCAGTCTGCGCACTCCCTTTGTACTTGAAAGGTCGGGGTCGTTCGTGCGTGTTTGTACGTGTTCGCACGAGTGAAATTCGTAGGAGAACGCGTCGAAAGTGCGCGTGGCACCTAATGATAGACGGGACAAATCGAATAACATCAAAATCGACTTAGTATTACCTACGGATCGCACCTCGCTCAATTTAGTTCTATGTTTCGTGTCATACGCCCCATGACAGGTCGCTTGTGTGCAGAAGGAAATTATTTACGAAGAAAATATGACTGGACCTACGGTTTATTTTCGTTAGTATTTTATTATTTACCGAGTATTATCTATTTTAATGGGACCTTGTATTGACGAATATTTAAAAATAATTCAAATTTCTTTAAATAAATTACAAAAGTTTAAAATATGTAATTTTCTTAGATAATAATATCAAACTAACTGACGGTAGCACTCACTTGGAACAGTTGTTGGGCTGCACGCCTCTGATGAAGTTGAGCACTTCGTATACGTTGACGCGCTCGGTGTGCAGCGCGGCGGGCCCGGCCGTCGCGTTCACGTACTCGTAGTAGCGGTCCATGTAGATGGCGCGCAGGAACGGGTGCGCGCGCTCCCACTGTACGGGCAGGCGTTGGATCCCTGCGACCAATGATACGTTAACCTCATCCTAAAGTTTATTGACAGCTCAAAAAGTACATACGACATTTATTGTGCAGGTAGAGATAAGAAAGGAGTGCAATCTCGATTCGAGATTCGTGGTCACGCGAGATCTCAAGCCTTTTTTAGAAATTCCATCTCGTGGGAAAACAATCTAGAGATTTCGAGATAGGTGTGGTAAGTAGATGGCAGGGGCGACGGCTTCAAACAACCCGATTCCTACCGGCTTCCCTTCGGAAATTCGGAACACAACCACTCTATCGTCATTAAATAATCACACTATAAGTATTTGATACACCATAAAATTAAAACATTACAAAACGCCTACATTAAATTTTTTGTCTTTATATCCCAACAACAAAACATTTCGCTCTAAAATAACTCGTAAGCGCGTCCGGCTTATCGTGAATTCAATTTCTATAGAAAACAAAGTCCGTCACTTCAGTCACGTGACACCGCGGTTTCTTAGCAGCCGGGTAAGCCGATTTGTACCGAGTTACGATCGGCGTGTAATGACGCGTGTGAACGAAAAAGAGCTATTGCTGATATTTGGTTGTTTTCGTTGAATTTCATAATGCGTTCGGCTCGGAGTTAATGATGAATGTTACTCATAACATTTATCATTCGATTGACAATGTGTGTTAGTTTTTAGACGTAATCGCATTAGAACCATATAATTTGTACAATTAAGTTGTTAATTTGCATTTTGTTCGCTCAGTATAAATTGAATTCATTAGTTTATTATTGTAGGTATAGAACAGTGATTAAAGATAGTGTTTATGTGTTTTGAGTTTAGTGAAAGAAAAGTACGTTGTTAATAGGTATTTGGGGTAAGTAGATAGTTTAATAAGTTGAAATTATTTATTTAGAGTAGATTTGAAAAGTAATTAGTACGATCAGTAGGATTAGAATGGCAGCATTAATAGTTTTAGATTATTTACTTTGTGAGAACAGGCTTTCCAAGGTTAAGTTTTGAAAATAAGAAACACTTAATTAAGTTATGCCGTGCAGATATGACTATAAATTACCAACGACGCGATGGCTTTTCAAACTTTTTAATGTTTCCCTTTAAAATGTATTGTTTCCCGTGTTTACTTTTCTCAGATTTAGTTGATTTTATCTAGTAGTTTATGGAATAAAGTTTTTACATGTTAATCTGACGAATTCATCAAAAAACACACGCAGACTGAAAAACATATTCGTAGCTGTTTTTCAGGACTGGTACGAATAGAATTATTTTCACTAATTTGCATGAAGATCATAATAAAAAAGTAGATTATAATACATGGGAATTTAATTAGGTAAACAAGAAGTAACTTTTCGCGGCCACGATGAAAGTTGAAGTGATGTCACAACAATTATTAAACAAGCATATATCTATTTCAAATAAACAAGCAAGCAAAAAAAAAACAAGCATATATCTATTTTAATGGGACCTTGTATATATATTTTTTTTTAATGCTCCGGCTTACCTCTCGTTTTCAACACCTCGCCACTGGTTGGTGGTGTAGTTTTCATTTTTTTATTTAAAAACGCAGTATTATATAAAGTAGGAGAAATCTCGATCTTGAAAATCTCTAAATATCACTAGATTGCCGGTGAGATTTTGAATGGCCAATCTCGAATCTCGACATAATAAGCACGCGAGATCTCTAGTTGCCAAAATCGACTCGATATTATTGCTTTCCCTAGGTAGAGCTGTACCGTGTACTGAAGCACCCATATTTCGACGGATATGTTTAAATCTTATGTGATAGGAATTACAGTCGTGTATTTAAGGTAAGAAACAGAATATAATGGAAATAATGTAAGTAGGTAAACTCCTACAAGGATCTTTTTGCGCTCGAATGAAGTAGACAGGGTGGCGCTGTTGGTAAACATTTGTTGCAATTGTTTTGTGAAATGTATTAGAAAAACAAGATGGCGGCGTTAGTTCCGATTTTGGCCACGCGCCAATAAATCTTTGCATAGCTATAAGTAGTACAGTACGACACAACTTAGATGTAGCATCAATTTGAGAATGTTTATTCATTCATTTCAATATTACGAATGTATTTTGTTATATAACTTACCAAGTTATGGCGTTTTCGTAAAGATTATTTACACCAAAAGCAGTAATATAGATTGGTGATTTTAAAGGCGCACTCAGTTCGGATGGTGATCGGTTTTACGAATTTTGCCAATGCGACATCTAAGTTGTGTCGTACTGTATTCTGTTGTTTTTTTCTACAAATTTTCGGGGACTATGAATATTATGCTGTAAAATGAATGGGGGAGTATTATCAAGAGTATGACTTACATTCAATCTTCTTGCATTCAAAGTTATTGTAGTACTGGTCGGAGGTGGCGCGCTCGATGATCTCGCCGAGGTAGGGGCGGCGCACGATGCTGGGCAGTCGGAACCCGGGCGCGCAGCGGCACTGGTAGCCGCCGCGCCGGAAGCCCCATCCGTGCAGGGGCTCGCACTGATACACAAATATCAACCATAAAGACATGAGCAAGAAAGACGACTTCTTAATAATTAATTAAATGTTTATAATCCATGCGAACAGAACTAGTAATAAATTGTCTAGTGAACATGTTAAGGATATATTCAATACTAGTGTTTCTCGGCTTAAGAATGCAGTTCAAACCGATGAATTTTCCATACAAACGTAATACCTAAATCATTTGCAATTTGAGCATATTTCCATCATATTATGTTGATATTTGGATTTAGACAGTATTTATGTAGGCTCCTACATCTTTTTTTCGAATTGAATTTCGCAAAAAAATATATTTGTAAGTGTTTCAGCAAAAGCATAGCTTATATTATCAAGTTACAAATGATCGAAAACAATATGGAAAAAACATTAAGTTCTCATTCATCAATTTTGGCTTTACGGAAATTTATCATAAATTTTCGATAGCTAAATAGTAGTGCTATCGCGTCAAGCAATAATTGTTAATGTGTGCGTGGTCGTACTGCTCACTGTAGGTGTATATCGCTCCGACAAGCACTCACACTAGCGCAACGTGCTTGGTTGGAATTCGTTCGGGGTAGTTTTTGTCAGCATATACAGAGGATTAGGTACATTATTGTGCTATACGTGCGTACAAGTATTTGTTTGCTAAATTGTATTGTAATATTTCTGTCACTATTGACCTATTCTATTTTTATTGGAACTGGTAGAAATCGTCACGGAACGAAAAATCGTTATGCCCCTTCATGCGACATTCTCTATGAGAAAGTGTGAATTTGGTCAAAACGAAAATCCAAGACGGCGGCTGCGAAAATGTTCTAATTTTTGGGTGTCGTTTTCATAGTTTTCAAAGGTGCTAAAGCAGATAGTGAGGTCAAAATATAAATCCAAGATGGCTGCTGCGAACATTTTAAAATTTTTCGTCATAGGTGTCGTTTTTCATAGTTTTCGAGGATGCTAAAGCCGATAGTGAGGTCAAAATGTAAATCCAAGAAAGGGGTTGCGAACTTTTTCTAATTTTTCATCATGTGTATCGTTTTCATGGACTCCGAACGCTAGGGATGTATCTCACAACAAGTTACCCAATGATATAAGTTAGGTACCTACTTACCTTCTTAGCTACTAAATGATTACATATTTTCAAACTCAGCCCACAAAAATAAAGATATTTTTTTCTTGGTCTGGTTTTTGTATTAGACGTAAGGTACCTAAGTATATTTTGTATAAATAAATAATAATAGGTTGGGGAAAAAGTCTTTTCGCATTATAGTATGTATGAACTTGTAATAAAATCTCTTTGGCTATACTATGTGTATCTGGCTGGTTTTGGTATCATTGAAAGTTTAAATTTTAAAGAACATAATTCCAAATTCAAATTAGGAAAATGTGTGATTTTTATTTGTTTTTCGTACTGTCAAGATGAGTGAATCTAATGAAGAAATTCGATACATTTTAAAATTTTACTAAAAAAATTTGCGATGTTTATGGACCTAGTGCAGTGTCTGTGAGAGTAGCACAAATTTGGTTTAAGCGTTTTCAATCCGGAAATTTTGATGTCAAAGATGCACGTCGCTCTGGTCGCCCTATTACGGATAAAATGGATGCCATTTTTGAAAAAGTGGAGCAAGATCGGCATATTAGTAGTTACGACGTAGCTGAAGAACTGGGAATTGACCACAAAACAGTTATGGCGCATTTGAAAAAAACTGGGTACACAAAAAAGCTCGATATTTGGGTACCTCACGAGCTCACTGAAAGAAACCTAATGAACCGTGTACTCATTTGTGATTCTTTATTACGACGTAATGAAACCGAACCATTTTTGAAGAAGCTGATAACTGGTGATGAAAAGTGGATCACGTACGACAAGAACGTGCGAAAAAGGTCGTGGTCAAAGGCCGGTCAGGCTTCACAGACTGTGGCAAAACCCGGGTTAACTCGCAACAAGGTGATGCTGTGTGTGTGGTGGGATTGGAAGGGCATTATTCATTATGAGCTGTTACCACCAGGCAGGACCATCGATTCTGAACTCTACTGCGAACAACTGATGAGATTAAAGCAAGAAGTTGAGAGAAAGCGGCCGGAATTAATCAACAGAAGGGGTGTGGTTTTTCATCATGATAACGCTAGACCTCACACATCTTTAGCCACTCAGCAAAAATTAAGAGAGTTTGGCTGGGAGGTGTTAATGCATCCGCCGTATAGTCCTGACCTTGCACCTTCAGATTTCCACCTGTTTCGGTCTCTTCAGAATTCTTTAGGCAGTGTCAGGTTAACATCACGGGAGGACTGCCAAAACCACTTGTCGCGGTATTTTGATCAGAAGTCCCAAAATTTCTATAGCAATGGGATCATGTCCCTACCTACAAGATGGCAAAAAGTTATCGAACAAAATGGTACCTACATACTTTAGTTAAATGTAAACATACTATGTTAAAAAATGTTTTGAATTTTCTTAAAAAATGCGAAGAAACTTTTTCCCCAACCTAATAGGTTGGGGAAAAAGTTTCTTCGTATTTTTATTTTATTCTTGCTTTAATCTCATCAGTTGTTCGCAGTAGAGTTCAGAATCGATGGTCCTGCCTGGTGGTAACAGCTCATAATGAATAATGCCCTTCCAATCCCACCACACACACAGCATCACCTTGTTGCGAGTTAACCCGGGTTTTGCCACAGTCTGTGAAGCCTGACCGGCCTTTGACCACGACCTTTTTCGCACGTTCTTGTCGTACGTGATCCACTTTTCATCACCAGTTATCAGCTTCTTCAAAAATGGTTCGGTTTCATTACGTCGTAATAAAGAATCACAAATGAGTACACGGTTCATTAGGTTTCTTTCAGTGAGCTCGTGAGGTACCCAAATATCGAGCTTTTTTGTGTACCCAGTTTTTTTCAAATGCGCCAAAACTGTTTTGTGGTCAATTCCCAGTTCTTCAGCTACGTCGTAACTACTAATATGCCGATCTTGCTCCACTTTTTCAAAAATGGCATCCATTTTATCCGTAATAGGGCGACCAGAGCGACGTGCATCTTTGACATCAAAATTTCCGGATTGAAAACGCTTAAACCAAATTTGTGCTACTCTCACAGACACTGCACTAGGTCCATAAACATCGCAAATTTTTTTAGTAAAATTTTAAAATGTATCGAATTTCTTCATTAGATTCACTCATCTTGACAGTACGAAAAACAAATAAAAATCACACATTTTCCTAATTTGAATTTGGAATTATGTTCTTTAAAATTTAAACTTTCAATGATACCAAAACCAGCCAGATACACATAGTATAGCCAAAGAGATTTTATTACAAGTTCATACATACTATAATGCGAAAAGACTTTTTCCCCAACCTAATAAATATTTACCTACCTATCTTTAGATAACATTAGACCTAACCAAAATTTAAATGTGTTTACATCCGTATCCAGACAAACGAGTATCCGTTTCATCACCAATATTAATCGGTAGGTACTTACTTTTATGTGTCTAAAGAGCCTTTTTTTTGGATGGGAATTTATCAAATAACTTCTCCCGCTCTGGGCGGAGCGGGAGGGCGTGTCAGACTCTTACTGACTAAAACCCACCCGTGTTCCTTCCGTTGCCTGTACGTCGCCAGGGGCCACGGTATCCCTTTCGGACTTTCCCGCAACCCCGGCAGGCATCGGTCCTATAGGACCCCTTCATTTGCTGACATCTCTTTGAGGCGCCCTAGGAACACAACGCGCCGACCTGGGCCTGGTCCTTATAGGACGGCGAGCTCCCCATTTCTCACCGTCCGTGTCTAAAGAGCCTCAGTGACTGATGATGACTAGTGATAATACAATACATGTAAAAAGGAGCAGTAAAACCTTAATTTATACCTACGATATATGCAAAGGTATCTTGAGATATTATTAGGCTGTAGCACATCTACATAATCATTCTGCATCAAGCTCAGTACCAATATAATGTCGAATTTACTTTGTTTGATGGGATTTTAATATTTGTTTATATACTTAATAAAAACTATACTTACGGTTGATTATCATCGTATGTATGGTACTGCAGATAACCTATGGTAACAAGCCAAATTTTATAAATATAATTTTAATCAGCGTGTTTAGTTTGGTTCTTTGACACTATGTATTCTGATTAACATAATTGTATTTTTTGTCATTTGAACGAGGTCGATAATATTATGGCCACCCTACACGACTTTATCACGTTTCGACTCTTATTTTTTTAAATTATGAATATATCAATATCTCTGAAGTAAGAACATAACTAAATCAATGGTTATTCAAAATCCTTGTTTTTTATTATTCTTAGCTCGGAATGCTCTGCCCTCAATAGCATAGTTACAGTAAGTCGGATTTTTGACAAAAATGAGTTAGATATACAGCCGTGGTCACGATAACGAGATCTACGTTTTTATCTTACCCATTCGTTTGAATCGCTTTTTAAACCAAATTTGGCAATTACAAATCTGCAGTAAGTCGAGCATTTTTTTTACATCACAAAGCATGATTACAGTGGGTGCACTTACTGCAGAAGTTCTTATTCAGAGGCTCTCGGCCAAAGTACAGTATGACATCTATACCACTAATTTGTTAAGTAATTTACTGGATAAAAATTGGTTATAAGCCTAGCAAATAGACAATAAGAAGATATACTGTTTTGATCATAAGCAGTTTCCCAATATTTACTAAATGAGTGATCTAGTCTTAAAAACAGTATGCTGCGATACTGCATGTATGCTTAGTAACGATCCTAAGTGTAGGTTCCAGATTACTTACTACAAAGACAGTTCGATGCGATATTGCGTTTATGTTAAGTAACGTAATCAGATCTTACATAATATTACTTATTATACTGAGAGCATGTAGCCATCCTGTGTTCATGTTTAGACAGTAGTAAATAGCATAATTGCAGTAAGTACGCTCTAGACGGTTTCGAAAAAAAGGCGGTTAAAGTTTTGGTGAGAAAATCTACCATAAATCCTTTGTTTGTAATCAGATTATGATAGTTGATACTTCAAATGAAAGAGGACCTCAGCACCTATCTATTACTTATTTGGAAACCAATTAATACTGAGTAATTGAAAGACAAAATAAATTCATTATCTTAGTTATACTTAGTATCTCCTAGAGGCTCTCTGTTAAGTAACACTTAGCATAAACCCAGTAAGTGTGTTTATTACTGTATTTATGCTGTATTTATGTTTATAAGTTTTATTTTATCAGGCTGGTAGTGATAATAAAACAATTAGTTTTTGGTTTTAATTTATGTATTTGAAAAATTTTATAATCTTGTTTTAGATATACTGTTATTAACTGTTGCTGAAAATAACCTAGCATAAAATTTGACAAATCATGATACGTTTAGTGAATGAAATTGACATTTAGTTTAAATCGAACTTCTTACTTACAATTAAGGCCACTTCGCCAGCTAGCGAGCGAGCGAGCTAGCTGGCGAAGTGGCCTCATATATTTCGTTCGCAGCATAATTTGTTTCGCTGACGTAGCTTATCTCTGTAGTTCGCGGTGTGCAAAGAGGTGAATTGATGCTCGCGCGGCTTGCTCGATCGCTCGCTAGCTGGCGGTGTGGCCTGCGCTTGATCACATAATAAATCACAAAATAAAATTCCTTAATTTTACAACTGTTGTTCGATAAATCTATATATAAGTATTGATTTGATAACGAAAAAAGGATTTTTAGATTATTTGAAATGTAAAACTACTATAATAGACTTTGCCTTACATTAGCATCTGTGATTCTAAAATAATTAGTATTGAGAAGACTGATTAATGTGAGAAAATTAAATTCTTAGTTGTGCCATTTTTTAACTGAAAAGACTGATTAAATTAAGTAAAATTAAGGAATTTTATTTTGTGATTTATTATGTGATCAAGCGCAGACCACACCGCCAGCTAGCGAGCGATCGAGCAAGCCGCGCGAGCATCAATTCACCTCTTTGCACACCGCGAACTACAGAGATAAGCTACGTCAGCGAAACAAATTATGCTGCGAACGAAATATATGAGGCCACTTCGCCAGCTAGCTCGCTCGCTCGCTAGCTGGCGAAGTGGCCTTAATTGTAAGTAAGAAGTTCGATTTAAACTAAATGTCAATTTCATTCACTAAACGTATCATGATTTGTCAAATTTTATGCTAGGTTATTTTCAGCAACAGTTAATAACAGTATATCTAAAACAAGATTATAAAATTTTTCAAATACATAAATTAAAACCAAAAACTAATTGTTTTATTATCACTACCAGCCTGATAAAATAAAACTTATAAACCATATAAATTTAATCATAAATTTATATGGTTACTTAGCATAAATACAGTAATAAACACACTTACTGGGTTTATGCTAAGTATTACTTAACAGAGAGCCTCTAGGAGATACTAAGTATAACTAAGATAATGAATTTATTTTGTCTTTCAATTACTCAGTATTGGTTTCCAAATAAGTAATAGATAGGTGCTGAGGTCCTCTTTCATTTGAAGTATCAACTATCATAATCTGATTACAAACAAAGGATTTATGGTAGATTTTCTCACCAAAACTTTAACCGCCTTTTTTTCGAAACCGTCTAGAGCGTACTTACTGCAATTATGCTATTGACGGCAGTGCTGTTATTTATCTGTATTTACGGACATCGCATAAGTAAACATACATTATTGGACATATTTGTCTTTTACTATTAGGTACTTTCATTGATATATAAAAACCCGGGTTTTTAAATATATTAATGGGTACTTTGCATTAATTACTCTTTTATTATTTGAATTGTAATAATTATTTAATTATAACAATATTTGAAGTTTAGTAAAAAGGAATAGGTACCTACTGCAATAAGACAGAAAACGCCTTAGTTTTTAAATTTTGAGACCAAATTTTTAAAGGAAATAAATAAACATAAACAGGCTAAGCGCACATTCGCACGGAAGTAAAAATATCGCGGCGGGATTTTATCGAGCACTGGATTTTAAACTCTCGGTGTTGAGCCGAGCGTTGAGAGCCCAACGCGCTGGGACGCACTCTCATCCCAGCGCAAAAATCAACTTCAACTCTCGGCGCTAAGGAGAGGGTTGAAAATCCAGTGCACAATAAATATCCCAATAATTTATATTTACGAGACGGACGATCGATGGCGGTGATCTCTCGCGCCCGGCCCGGGAGCGAGGGGTTATGGGAGGCCGTCACCTCCTTCTGCGAAGCAGTAATGCTCGCGAAGGAGGAGCGGGAACGCATGACGGAGAGGCAAATTTCGCGCCCTCACGCCCCTAGCCGCCGCAGGAGACGCCCTGGGCGTCGAGAATCGCAGGCCGATTCCCGGTCACCGTAGGCGCGGGCTTGCGCATGGTGAGCAATGGGTAGCTCGCCGTCCGATAAGGACCAGGCCCGGGTCAAAGGCACGTTGTGTTCCACGCGCGCCTCAAACAGATGTCAGCACAACTGACAGGGTCCGCTAGGACCGATGCCTGCCGGGGTCGCGGGAAAGTCCGAAAGGGATACCGTGGCCCCTGGCAACGTACAGGCAACTGAAGGAACACGGGTGAGTTTTCATTCACTAACGATTCCCCAAAGTAGTCAACAAAAATAAAGCAAATAATGAAAATACCTAATTACTAATAAAAAATATAAATCTATATACACACACGGCTACACACCGCGTTCACCGGTGCCTTGTTTTATCAAACAGAGATAGCAATATTCCAAACGAATTTTGCACACATCTCGTCTTGTAGCTATGAGCTGCGCCCCCCGCGCTCTTATGCATAACTGTTTGCGTCTAACAAGTACTGTTTTGTATTATTCGATGGTGTAATTTTTTATGTAAAAAAAATGTTTATCAGGGAAAACTTGTAAATGGTAATTTCATATTTTTATGAACATCGTAAGTAGGTTAGCCAGTGGTGGCGCTAAACCAAACGTGGACGTCGGCGACATCAGCTTTGTGAGGCCTGATTAAGTTCTCAGTTAAAAGAAAAACCGTTAAATTGAATGAGCTTTATTATACACTATGTTATGAGTAGGAATATAAGTTTTATTGGTAATCAATTAATGATGACAAAAGTTACATAAACAAACGCAAATGAAAATAGACGAACTTTTTGGCTTTTAGCCTCACTGATTTTTTTCAAGAATATGTTATAGCTATAGCTAACACAAGCTATTTGCAATACAAAAAAGTTTGAGAAGTATAATGCAAGAGCGAGCGAAGCGAGCTCGAAAATGTTAGCACGCCGCCTCTGATGGTGAAAATTAGGTTTGTCTTTTAACTATTCTTGCAGAAATAGGAGATATTTTTTTTAATTTATACAGAAAAGTTTGAGAACTAAGAGAATGCAGGACGCCAGAGCGAGTATAGTGAGCTCTAAAATTTTAGCACCGCGCCTCGAAAGATACAGAAATAAGGATTGAGAGAATCAACTTTTGATTTTTGCAGAAAGGATTGAAAGCGAAGATGTACGATGGAAGAGCGAGTGAAGCGAACTCGAAAATTTTAGCATGCCTCCAACTACAAACTGCCTCTTTGTTACTGAACCTAATATGGCCTTGTTTGGAATTTGATTAAAAACTACTTCTTGAGATTTGGGCCCCCCACAACCGGGGGCCGGGGAATAAATAGATACGAATAGTTAAACTTTTAAAAACTTGTAAAATATTTTGCGAAGCCTCATCAGTCGCGAGGCCTTCGGCGGTCGCCGACGCCTAACGCCGCCACTGAAGTTAGCAGTAGGTTTACCAAACAGAGTAAAAATAAATAAATAATAATAAGCATAATAACATCTACCACAAGTGTGGAAAGGCGAAACTAGGCTGCGGACGATCGATAACATCGTGACATTTGTTTTAAAAACATCCCTAAAGATAAGGTTTCCTAAAACAGCGGCGGCCACTTATCGCCCGCAGTGACAAG
This sequence comes from Xanthia icteritia, assembly GCA_949128155.2. Taxonomy (NCBI): domain Eukaryota; kingdom Metazoa; phylum Arthropoda; class Insecta; order Lepidoptera; family Noctuidae; genus Xanthia; species Xanthia icteritia. The sequence goes on along the minus strand of OX421942.2, from coordinate 2,166,227 downwards.
CGTCATGAAAATGATGACACCGGGGTTCAACTTTACGGTGTCAATAAACGCTCTCTAGAGAAACAAACCAACTTACTTTTATAAATAACGTTTCAGTGACGTTATTCGACGGTATGCAGATGCTTTATGGCGGCCACCACAGTACGCCCTAGCTTTAGATCACATATTTTAAGAGGCGACGGTCGACGTCATTCGACTGGTTTCCCAAGAGAAGAAATTGTATGTTGATCAAAATGTGATTCGCGAACCGCGATAGTATTTATAATATAATTTACTAATTAATCATAGAAATTGCAGACTGGTGCTCATGCCGACAAAGAAAATAAAGTAGCTATCCTAGTAAGTACAGGTATATAGGGTCCCATTAAAATAGATGGACAAATTTTAACACAGCGTTCAGTACGTTAACCAAAGCTATCCAAGCAAAAAAAAACACTGATTAGCGATTTTATTTTGACCTAAAATAATAAATGGCTAAGGTAATCAGCGTTTTTAGTGCATTTTAGTTAGCTGATTTATTTTTCTTGTAAGTATCTAATGCGTTTTTCTTATTATTTTTTTTCCATTGTCCTTATTTTGGTGGTCTGAACGATTTCTAAAAGTTTGTACATCTATTTTAATGAGACCTTGTATATGAAACTTTGTGATACCTACATTGTTTCTAAGATTTAACTTGTATTAGGTACTTACACCAATTTGTTTTTTTTGCATAAATATTTATTTCAAGATGAATGAAGCTTACCTCAGTGGTTTCTTTGCACCGCGCCGTCGACGCAAATCTATTCGGTCGATCGTTTCCTAAGCTTGGCGGACATTGATTTATGTCTATCCTGTCATAGTCCAACTCCATCACAACAGCTGCCGTGTACCTGAATAACAAAGTTTTATACAACATCCACAAAATATACAAAGATTGTGTCAGACAACAGCTTCTCAGTTTCCTTGATTTACCATTTCACTTCACAAAATATGGACAATGTAGTGCATTTATCGCAGCCATCTGGTTAAATTAGCCAGCTAATTGGATATGAACTAGGCCATTCATAAAACGCATCCAATTAAATAGCTGAAGGACAACTAGCTAAGTCATTGAGCGCAACGTTTAACCAGATGGCTGAATGTTAATTGGATATGAACTAGGCCATTCATAAAACGCATCCAATTAAATAGCTGAAGGACAACTAGCTAAGTCATTGAGCGCAACGTTTAACCAGATGGCTGAATGTCGTGTAGTCATTCAGTTAAACTGGGTGAAATAGGTTAGGTTAGGACTGTGACCAACCGCGCTATTTCCAAGTTGCTCGCAAACATTTTTTCACCATTTGAATCACTTGGCTGAGTCTTGGTCAGTTATCTTCAAAGTGCTGACTTTTAATACGCCAAGTTGTTAAACGTTGAATGATTCTTGAACGGTTCAATTAACTATCGGCCTAGGCATCCAATTGGATGCCGGCGTTTAATGAAAGGCCTAGGTAGGCGTACAATTAGCTGGCTAATTTAACCAGATGGCTGTGACACTTTCATAACTTCAATTTAAAATGCTCTAATCGACAAGCAAGAAAGACGATTCCTTGAGAAATAACTGTTTATCTTCAGTTATTTATGTCATACAAAGAGCCTCCAGTTATAATTAGAAATAGTGGCGATGTATGTCCATCAGACCTAGGGCACAATGGACTCTTGATGACTGGCTTATAACGGACGAATATTTTTTTTGTATTGGACATGACCTGGGTACTTTCTGGTTACCGAGATATTGAAAAGGTTAGTTCCAACCCTTTTTTTTTTTTTTTCACTAAAAGAATATATTTATTTATTTATTTAACACAAATGTACAGAGGCATTTTCTACCAGTCAACCTTTGGGTGATACAGAGACAAATTATTAACCTTTTAAGCGCTTGGCTAAATATCAATTGCCGTGCCCCTAGCGCGCGGCTACAAATCGATAAAATAATACCTAAAATAAATAAGGAGGAGCAATCGTAGTATCGATTAAAAAATTATCAAAAAGTTTTATGTTTTTATTTTAAATCAGCCTTAAATTAACCACCCTAATCATTTTCTTCATATCTCAATCGTTCATCATATTTTTTTTTTCCTATGAATAATGCTTTATACCTGATTATTTAACTGTTTGTTATTTCGTTTTTAAAATGCGCATTGCATTGTATCCCATCCCTATAGTCATATTTATGCGACGCTTGCGATAGACACCGAAGAAAAGTCCAAGTTGCCAATTACTTATTTTTGTTTAAGCTTTTTCAATACTTAGAGCTACGAAAATAATATATCTGTTAAATAATGGTTTTAGTTGTACCACGACCACGCATTTAATAAGACGAAAATAGTACGAAAAAATCATGCATGTTCTCTGTCGCAGAAATACGACACGAGCGGTAGGGGCACGGAAATATGTGTCGCATAAATGCGACACAAGTGGTCAAAAGGTTAATGAGAGCGCACCGAGGGAATGATACGTAATAAATTGCGATATAATTGCGTTCGTTTGCTCTTGCTGCATCGTTATTACTTAACCGTTAGTTATGCAATTAATATGCAAGATATTTAAGGATTCATTATATAAATCGTACACTTTAGAAACACGATTACTTGTAGTTTCCCCGATAGAAAAAAAATGCTAAGTAATCTCTAAATAAAAAACAAAATAAACCCTTAGTACGGCGTACACTTCACAGAAGGTCATCAGTTTTTTAATAATAACAAAACTATTATGTTTTCTATAACGTATACATTTCACATTCAAAATGTGTAAAGGAGAATGGGCACCTACATATGGGTTTCTGCCCTGAAGCCTAATAGAAATGAGATATATACCAGTAGAAAGAGCTTTTTAAGGCGAAAGCGCTAGGGTAGCCCGAAAAATTCAATGAGGGATGCCATGAGGATTTCCGCCAATATTAAAAAAAAAAAGGTTAGGTAGGTTAAGATCAACATACAAGCTGACACTGACCTGCAAATTGCAAAAAACGAAAAAAAATAATAATAATCGCGGTCTACCTTAGCGCATCCCCTTAAGGGGAACCTGTCCTACTAACACGACTTTTGCCAATTGTTAGTCAGTTCGGAATTAATGACCTAAATAGGTGACTACCCCTTTTCCCCTGGATCTCTGTGCGGCACAGATGTGTTTCAAGTTAGCTATATTGTCAACATTTCATTAAAATCAAATACCAAACATTCGTGCAAGTACCAGGCGCGCATAAGCAGTACAAAGCCAGCAGTGCTATTCTGTAACCATCTCACCGTGAAAACATAGGTGAAGTGAGCTCGGAGTGAGATGTCATTCCACGTGCTGCTAGGGACTGACAGCTCACTCCGAGCTCACTTCACCTAAGTTTTCACGGTGAGATGGTTACAGAATAGCACTGCAGGAGTAACCAGTGAGCAACCGACGAGCATCACCTATTTAAGCTATCTCCACGCAACAACTGCGTGAGTAATTTTGTCGAAATCCGTTCAGTGGATTAGCGGTGAATAGGTAACATACAGACAGACAAGTCAAACTCAAAGCATTTATTTCAATTAAACCATTTACAGGCACTTTTGAATTGTCAAAGGGTCGGTCAGTTAGTCAGAAAGTTGAACCTAGTTACCCATTCCAAAACGTAGATCTCTATGGAGAAGAACGGGCAAGAAACTGTAAGGACACTCTTTTAAATATAGAAATTACAAAATCCTGGGTACATTCAAAAAATTCAAAATTCAAAAGTCATTTATTCAAACTAGGCTGAGAATCAGCACTTTTCGAACGTCAAAATTACATAAGACAGTCCCCCAAAACGCCCACCCTTCACCACTTCCTAGTGCTTTAGCTGGGAAGAAGAAGTGGCGCAACAAACTCCCCAGCAGCACAGCTGTCTGTTCAGTAAAAAAGATTCTATATAATAGTATGCAAAATGATATTTACATTACGCAACACAAAACATAATTTAAATTATAAAATTAATAGCCATATGACAGCTAGCACACGCCAATATACCAACCAAAAACATCGAGAACTATACTCAAGCAGAAATAAAAGTAACTTAACGAAAACAATATCTAAATAAAAGCCTCCAGACATAAAGGGCGTGCCCGCTTACATATAGCTATAACTAGAAGTTATAAATGATAAACTAGGACCATTGAGGTAAAGTAAAAAATTATCGAGGTCGCTAGCTAACCACATATTGCAATACAACTCATAAAAAAAAAACATTGTAATGAGTAGATTATGTCAACAATAAATAAAGTAAAATTAGTAAAATTATAAACAATTATATAAACTCATATAACCTGTCAGTAAGTAAGCTAATTCTGGAGAAAGAACATTTAAACATTGTCTTGAGTTAATCACAGCGACCAACTATTCTTATCATTTAAGTAGTCGTTGATAGAATAGTATGCCTTTGAAGAGAGGTTGGATTTTACTTTAGTTTTGAACGCATTAAAAGGCAAATCTAGCAAAGAAGAAGGTAGCTTGTTATAAAAGGTTATACCAAGCCCAACAAATGAGTTATGAACCTTATGAAGCCGGTGAAAGGGAGTACGTAGTTTGTCCTTATTTCTAGTGTTAACATTGTGAATATCACTATTTTTAGTATATAAGTGTATATTTTGCCTAATATATAATATGTTGGCGAAAATGAATTGTGATGCCACTGTGAGGATACCGATATCTTTGAAAAAATCTCTCAGAGAAACTCTGGCACCGAGCTGGTAAATTGCTCGAACAGCTCGTTTTTGAAAGCTCGTCATTACTCTGACTGTTGATTCTACCGGGTGACTGGTAATTAGTGGCCGATACCTAAACACGTGACTTTACTCATCAATATGAACAACTTTTATTAGGGGAACAAACGTGAAATCGCGAAACAAAAACATCTGATCCCTAAATTTTGACGAGTTATGCGAACATAAATTGTAGGGAACAGCATTTTTTTTTTTCGCGAATTCTGGTTTGGTCCCGTAGTAAAAGTTGTTCATAATGATGAGTAAAGTCACGTGTTTAAGTATCGGTCACCCTGTATATGTGAGAATAATGTAAAAAAAAACAAAAACGATTAAAAATAAGCCCTGGCAGATAAGAGATGACCAGTCTCAACCGACGGCGCCGGTTCACGAACATGACGCGTGGACAGAATCCCGAAAGTCTGACTTTAAATTCAAATTGAAAAGTCATTTATTCAAACTAGGCTGAAAATCAGCATTTTTCGAACGTCAAAATTACATAAGAGAGTCTCCCAAAAACGCCCGCCCTTCACCACTTCCTAGTGCTTTAGCTGGGAAGAAGAAGTGGCGCAACAAACTCCCCAGTCCAGTCTTACCAAAGGGTATCGTGTTACCCAGTTACTGGATTGTGGAGGTCAGATAGGCTGTCGTTCCATAAAATACTGGTATTTTATTATAATGACGTACCGTATTGTAAGTTTACTGTTAGGATATTTTACTGTGTATAATAAAAGATCGCATCAGTAATATCAATTTGTCCCTTTATATTTTATTCTTATTTTTTTTGTTGCCAAAAGATTCCTTTATGCCAATCTTGTAGAAGATGAAAAAAAGTTTTTATAAAACAGTCATCTTACTATCAAACTACATATCTGGGCAGGTCAGTGCCGCCAAGACGAGCGGAAAACAAAAAACCTGCAAAGTGCGAGTCGGACTCGCATACGAAGGGTTCCGTACCACCGCACAATATTTAGTAAAAAAACGCCGAATAAAACACGTTTCTTTTTATAATAAAGCAGCAATAGAGTTAACAATCTGTGAAAACAACTATCTACCTATTACAGTTCATGAGATACAGCCCGCTGCAGACAGACAGACAGACAGACGTACGGACGGACAGCTGAGGCTTAGTAATAGAGTTCCATTTAGCACCGTTCGGATAGGAAACCCTAAAAAGCAAATCGTTTCGTCGTATTATAAAACTCTCATAGTTTCGGTCTCGATAATTCTAGAGAGCTCAAATTCTCAGGATAAGATGTAGTTAGCAAACTTATAAAACACACGAATTTTCATTTGCCTAGCTTTTATACTTAGGCCAGTCATTTTAAACATCACTCACAAAAAAATGCCAAAACAAATCAAGTTTGCAGTTTCGAAAGACATTTTGTTCAAGTTGTAAGGTTTTTATTTTTCTAGAGTTAGGCCTTGTTGAGTTAGGGGCTTGGCTCTATATAAGATCTGATAACTTTCTAACAGTGCATGCGTTATGTGAGTCTTGGCAACCTACTTTACATGAAATGTTTCTGGTGGGCTACATATTATGCTGCTTCATTACGTAGTTATAGAACACTAACACGACGATTCTTGGATTTTCTTACGAATAAATAGATGCTGCTAGCAGTCGTGACGTAATGCTATTTTTCCTTAAATTATGCATATATTATGTAGTGTTTAACATGGTTTGCACATCTTTTCGCAGTAGTCCCATTTTCAGTTTGAAAAGCTAGTTATGCCGCTTCAGACTTAGCAATAATATAGTTATCGACATTATATCTGAATACCTTGATTCACCTTACCCCATAGATAGCGCTAGATGGGCAAAGATATTCAAATAATTAATTGCAATTAGGCACGTACATCCCTACCTTTGGACGTCAAATTTACAAGAAAATAGATTTTATTCTAGCCGCCCCTTCCATAGGGTAGTTTCGTATGGAGAAGAATGGGCAACAAACTCCATGGATACACTGTTCAAATGTTTTACAAATCTTATCACGCAGTGTGCGTGGTCATCACCGTAGATGGATTTAACGGTTCATTCTAGAATGTTTCCTGGGAAGTAATACATATAATGAATGGCATGTAAGAATAGGTCCATAGCCGAAGTTCTGCCTGATAAATAAGAAAACGGTAGGTGAGAGGAGTCTGTCACGAGGCATGAGAGGCCCGTATTTATTATCAGACCCTCAGCTACAAGTAACGCTAGAATTTACTTTTGTTTTTTTAAATGTATGCTATTAAAACAAAAAATAAATGCCCAGATAAGTAAAGACCGGCTTCAAGCCTACAAAAACCAGACTTATCTAGAAAACGAAACAGTTGATAAGGTGACCCAGAAGTCGTTTAATTATCTAAAAACATCAATATATTTTTTACCCAACATTAAACTGGCCGATTTTTATAGCAACATATTTACAAAACATATTGCACAATTAAATTAACATCCCTGAATTTTAACTGTAGTGGCGTCTGAAATATTTTAGAAAGAAGAAGAAAATATATTATATATTATTTTTATTTCAATATTTTAGTTTAAGACTTCGCATATTTATACCTATACTATGTACTATGTACCGACTGTAAAGCTACCATTTAGGTACTGGGTATGTCTTTTATTGACTTGAATGTGCCCTGGCGGCTGAGAGTATGTCATGCTCACTTTAATGTCTCGCTGGCGGTGGCGCGTGTGTTGGATCATTTAACTCCCATCAAAATGGTTGAGCTGAATGGTGCTAATCCATGCGTCATGTTCGTGAACGGGCGCCGTCAGTAGAGACTGGTCATCTCTTAGCTGCCATGGCTTATTTTAATTTTTGAATTGTTCTTTGTTTTTTATATTTTTATTACGGAAACTTTTAACGTGCACGTCTTTCTACATTGTTCTCACATGTATAATTTCAACGTTAATGATGTAACCAATATTTTGTAAAAAAAAAAATATTTAAAAGAGTGTCCGTGGAGTTTCTTGCCCGTTCTTCTCCATAGGTACCTACTACGCTTTGGAATGGGCAACTAGCTTCATATTTCTGACTGACCGACTTCTTGACAATTCAAAAGTGCCTGTAAATGGTTTAATTGAAATAAATGCTTTGAGTTTGAGTTTGAGTTTATATTTTTCTCTTCTTGTTCTCACACACTATTGTCTACATTTCTTTCTGATTTCTCTGTCGCAGGTCTGCTGGAAGAAATTTCTTAAGGAATAAGCAGAACCTTTGTACTCATAATTATGATTATGTCTTATCTGTATTATTTTTCTGTGTGTACATAAATAATAAAATAAAGAAAATACATTTAATTTTGATTGTTTGTTGTCATGGCGGCAATAGAAATACATAATCTGTGAAAATTTCAACTGTCTACCTATTACAGTTCATGAGATACAGCCCGCTGACAGACAGACGGACGGACGGACGGACAGCGGAGGCATATTAAAAGGGTTTAGTTTGGTACCCTTCGGGTACGGATCCCTAAAAATTACATTAGTACATTCCGGTTTGTAATTTTCTGAATTACAAATTCGTATCTCCTAAAAACTTATCATTATTCTTCATCCAGTTTCAACCATTCTAATTTTTTACTAAGACAAAAAGATTAAGATATTTGTTAAGATAAATATTATCTAAATGTATAATCGATATTTATTAAGGTGTTAATACCAACCACAACACAGTTACTGGGTAACATGATACCCGTCATGTTACCCAGTAACTGGGTTGTGGAGGTCAGATAGGCAGTCGCTCCATGTATAATTTATTTGCCGACGACAGCAGTTATTACCAGAATACCCGCAAAATTTCGCAGATTTCTATTTTTTTTTACTTCATACTCTTTATGGCACCTTTCTAGGTCATGAGCTACCCGAATATCAAAAAATATTTGGCCTAGGTCTTAAGAGGGAGGCGTGAAAGATTCGCTGTTACAATGTATAATAGATACTGGTAGTAATAAAGAAATGGAAGATGACATGCTGAATGCTAATAACTTTAAAATTAACCTTACTAAAACTAAAATAATTAGTTTTAAAATTAGACATAAAACACTGACAGACTTTCAGGTGTATTTCAAAGGTGTTGATCACCTTTGAATTTTACCTGAAACTCTGTTAGTGTAAGTGTTGATACTTGAAACTAATGTGATAAAATTTTATGGACTGCATACTGATAATGTTAAGTCACGGAGGACTCAAATCGATGATGTATGTGGGAAGCTACGTAATTTTTCCTGTGCTCTTTATATGCTAGGCAAACTTGTGAACAACACAGCGCTCCTAACAGCTTATAATAGGTAGGTATATCGCCTCTATTTTTATGATGGTCACCCTACAATAACAATCATAGCAATCGAACGAGTTAACTATTTGCCTTCTGCATATTGTATGACTGCGAGCGTTTGTAGACGGACTGTGCGGTATGTAAAGTGACGAATCATACAATCTGCCTGCGACATACAAATTTTCTATAACAACCGCAGAAATAACTTTGATTTCATAGTCTTTCTAAAAATACTATGAAACACAAACTTATTTTTGCGGTTGATAAACACAATACTGCGCATTCTTAAATATTCATCACAACTACGGAACACTGCACTGTGCGTGGTCTAAATCGCACTTGGCCGATTTTCGCTGAGCTATGTCGAATTCGGTTCTCCGCCTGATCACCTAATCCGGATTCTATACAGCAAGTACTTACGTAGGGTATTCAATATGTCTGAACTGCGTGTGACGAGGGTAGATATCGGCTACGGGAGACACTGCCGCCACCAACCATTTATTCAGCCTGCCGCAGTCGAAATACGGACGCGTCCAATTCACTGGGCCAGGATTCTGAAACAGAATTTATTTGTAGAACTAACTGTGAAAGCAAGTTTTAAATGTTATAACTTAACTTTTATTACCTCCAATACCTCTGTATCGTTGCATGTACCCATAAGCGCAATGTTTTGCGTGCGTTACATTGAGCGCTTTTTCACACCAAAATTTAAGTAGTTTCCCAGCAATTATTTTTGTGCAATGTTACTTAGTTTGATGTACAGAATGTGTCGTTGCTATGTGATGGGTCTTGTTACACCCTGTATATGGCAGGATACTGGATACGGTATAAGACGGGGTCGGGTCTAGATTGCCAACCAACATGCCCAAAATAATCAGCAAATACATAACTGTATCTAAAATTGTATGTAAAATAAAACTGTGTGTAAAATTACACAAGTTTTTTTCTCAGGTATCATTTAATCCTGTTCATTCAGTGGTGAATAACGAGGAAGCTTCAAGATATTCTTATCGCAGCATCCCGTCTGTATTCATATTCATAATCCTTGCTGGATTACATGTACTTATTTTTGAGTTACGAGGCCGACACTGAAAGTTTTTAGAACTGGCCACTTGTAAACGATATAATAAAAAAATAAGATCAAATTTTGAAAATGGAACTCTGCCAATATTATTGTGTATGTATTTAATTTATTTGTTTACGATTTGGCGGCAAATTGAAAATCGTCTGTGTCACGTCAGCATGAATTTAACGCGAGAAAATTTTTGTACAATGATTTTTTATGACTTTCGATTTCATTTAAGTCAACAAGAAAGTTATGATAGATTTCGATTGGCCTTCCACGACGAAGCCCCATCTCGTGCCACTGTTTACAACTGGTTCAATGAGTTTAAACGTGGTCGCACTAATCTCATCGATGATCTGCGTGAGGGACGGGCTTCTACGGCGACGACTGAGTCTGACTACGAACTTAATGTTTATTTTTATTTAACCAAGCTTTAATTGTTGAATACTCCAATATACAATAATGATTTTCTTTATTTTTGGTAGTAAAATTCTTTTAATCTCACAAGTACATTGCAAACTATAGTTTTGTATAATTTAGAAGCTTTTTTTTTTCAATTGTTGTAAATGTGAGTACCATGGAACCGTTTACTATGTTATTATGTTGTATGTTGACTTGAAAGTATGTCATGCTCAGTTAAATGTCTTGCTGATGGTGAAAAAATAAAGAAAATCAAAATGGTTGAGCTGGATGGTGCTGATCCACGCGTCATGTTCTTGAACGGGCGCCGTCAGTTGAGACTGGTCATCTCTTATCTGCCAGGGCTTATTTTGACGTGACAACGTCTTATAAATTGGTTTGCCGGGTGACACTTCAAGAAACTGCGTTACGCTCCGCTCACGTTATGCGCTCACAATGAGAGCGAGTGAGAGGCACGCGTCCCTTCCACTCGGGCATGGTTAGCCCGCCTAAGAGCGAGAGAGACAAACATAAAAAGTGAAAGGCACACAAAGTCGTTGTCACGTAAAACTTTCGCCCGTATACCGACTTTACAGGCAACCAATTTTTTAATCTTATATTTTTAATAGTTTTTGTTTTTTTTTATATATTTCTCACATATAGAAAAGCAACAAGAGTAATGTACCCAGGATTTTGTAATTTCTATATTTAAAAGAGTGTCCTTGGAGTTTCTTGCCCATTATTCTCCATAGAGATCTACATTTTGGAATGGGCAACTAGCTTCAACTTTCTGACTAACTGACCGCATCTTTGACAATTCAAGTCTCTGTAAATGGTTTAATTGAAATAAATGCTTTGAGTTGGAGTTTGAGTTCAAGGGGTGTTAGACAGGGTTGTGTAGGGTCACTGTGGCTCTTCAACTTGTACATGGACAGATTTGAAAGATGGTGAGTGTGGATTGAGGATGAATAAGTTGCTTGTCAAATGCCTTCTCTACGCAGAAGATCAAGTTCTACTTGCATCGTCAGGAGAACAGTTACAAGACAAGTCAAGTAACTCTTGGTCTGAATTTCAAGACTGGGGATATGGCCTAGAAACTAACTAACTAACTTGCAGTTGTAAGGGACTAGACAGAGATCAGGAGAAGACATTAAGTTAACAACAGAAATTAATTCTAACTTACTGCAGCCAACAGGCAAATAATGAACTGGTAAATTTACACCGTAAATACAAAATTTATACAAACCTCATCATTGCCAGGTGGTCCATGGAATGTAAATGTCTCATTTGTATTATTTGCATATCTGATCTCCACTTGGTACGTCGTTTTGGTGTCATGACGGTTAGCTACTCTGTCTGGCAGCCATTTCTTGTACCACTCATTAGTCCTATAGAACTCAGATGTATAATCCTTAGACAAGCTCTCTGGGTCAAAAGCACCAAGATCTTCAACATGGAATGTGTTCATTGTAGAAATCTTTTGCAAATGTACAGGGTCATTGAAGTCATCTGCCCGGAATGCTCTTGGTGCAAATCGTGGCATAGTTTTATTAAAGAATCCTCTGTACGACGATGTATATGACATATTCGGAGAGAAATATAAAGAACTGGCGTTTATGTACGGATTTGCTGAAACATCAGCAACCGACGACAGGAAGTAGTACATCATACCGGGGTCGTACGTATCATTGATGGCCGGCCTGATGAACCGTGACTGCAGAATATAACTCCAGAAAAACGCTCGGTTCATAGCCATGTTGTGTAAATGCAACATCGCTGTACGATTCGGAAACACAGGGTTTATGTTTATTTCTTTCACATCAGGATGGTGGGAAACCGAATCATCTGGTAAATATAGATCATCCAGATGTGTTATGAAGCAGTTACCCGCGGATACCTTGTCAATTTTTCCTCGAACTTCATCAAAAGCATCGCGAATTTGCCATTCATACTGGCCGGCCACACCCCACAATAAAACACAAAGTGATATCGCAAGTAAACTCCAATTTGCTCTCTCCATTGTTAGTTTTTACACTTATTTCATTAATGAACTTAATTATCTTACTGATTTAATACATAACCGTTGGGTAATATGCCTTTGTAAAATCGTAAAATCTAACCGCCGCAACTGCGAACCAACAACAAAGTTATGAAGTTAATCTGTAAGTAGTCTGTCTATTAATGTTTTGAAGTCGTTTGAAGTGTTTGAACAGTATATATATAGTAGTCTATGGTTTGAACTTACTTTACTCGTTTACTTTACTCTTTGGTTCTGAAAGTGCTTGTTATTAATGTTACCAATTAAAATTTACATTTTCCATCACTCTTCGCACAGTAATGGCTCTTCGTACAACATCTATGTTCGCCCTCTAGAATGGGGATAAAAACTGCTACCACAGAGCATGACTGCTACTTGCTCACTTCAGATTTCACTACTACCCAGCGGCGTCTAAGAATTTGACAACTAGCTGTCACTATCCATACATTTTTTGTAAACAAGCGATATTATTTTATACATAAAATTCAAAACTTCAAAATTCTAAAGTCATTTATTCAAACTAGGCTGAGAATCATCACTTTTCGAACGTCAAAATTACATAAGACAGCCCCAAAACGCGTACCCTTCACCACTTCAATTACATGCTCTGTGACCACTTCCTAGTGCTTTAGCTGGGAAGAAGAAGTGGCGCAACTAACTCCCCAGCAGCACTGTCTGTTCAGTTAGAAAAAAATTATTCTATATAATATTGTGCAAAATGATTTACAATAAATGCAACACAAAATATAATTTAAATAATAAAATTAATAGCCATATGACAGCTAGCCAATATACCAACCAAAAACATCGAGAACTATTATATACTCAGGCAGAAATAAAAATAACTACACGAAAACAATATCTAAATAAAAGCCTCCAGGCATAAAGGGCGTGCCCGCTTACATATAGCTGTAACTAGAAGTTATAATTGATAAACTAGGACCATCGAGGTAAAATAAATAATTGTTGAGGTCGCTAGCTAACCACATATTGCAATACAACTCATTAAAAAAACATTGTAATGAGTAGTAACAATAAATTAAAATAAATTGACTTATAAAGTAAAATTATAAACAATTATATAAACTCATATAACCTGCCAGTAGGTAAGCTAAATTCTGGAGAAAGAACATTTAAACATTGTCTTGAGTTAGTCACAGCGACCAACTATTCTTATCATTTAAGTAGTCGTTAATAGAGTAGTATGCCTTTGAACAGAGGTTCGATTTTACTTTAGTTTTAAACGCATTAAAAGGTAAATCTAGCAAAGAAGAATGTAGCTTGTTATAAAAGGTTATACCAAGCCCAACAAATGAGTTATGAACCTTATGAAGCCGGTGGAAGGTAGCACTAATATATAATATGTTGGCAAAAATGAATTGTGAAGCCACTGTGAGGATATGGATATCTTTGAAAAAATCTCTCAGAGAACAAAAATCTCTCACAGAGTTTGACACCTCTCTCTGACACAAAATGACGCAGTGACTACATTTGTTTGTCATGGAAACGCTGTTTAATAATGTACGAGCTAACTTTTCTTAGTATGAACACTTTTTCTTCTTACTGAGTACGGTGAAGGCTAATCTAGCGATTTAAATCTGGGGGGTGGAGTTTGCTTTACGTTGTCAACAACGCTTTAAAAGAAACCACACCAACTTATTATACTTTGATTAATCAACGTTTCAGTGACGTCATTCGCCCATAAATTACGGACGCGGTCACCGCTTTTCTAGAAAACCGTAGCTCCGACTTGCATTTGTTTAAGCAAGTGTTTATTTTATTTTATTTGTGTTTGACTTTGATCTCATCGTTCTCCTGCTAAATCCCAATTTATTTTGGGTCGGCTCAGCACTACTTCTCTATTAGTCGTCATCTCGTCGGTAGCCATATCATCTTACCTCATTTCTAGCCATATCATATTTCCATCGTTTTTTGGTCTTCCCATACTCTTATCATCCACAATCATTCTCAAAACTTTCCTCACAATATTTTCCTGATCCTTTCGCATCGTTTTCGCTCCACATGACATCCTATTTCTACACAACTTTTCAGTCAACGGTGCTAATTTCAGACTTCCTCTTATATACAGAGGGCAGCTGGTCAACCTACCCAAAACTGTCAAATTTTCCCAATCAACTTTGAACCTTAACTTTTAGTGATAAAGTTGAAAATCTATTAAAGAAATTTGACAGATTGTAGTAGGTAGATGTGCTGGCGTCTGTACATATTCATTTCTTATTCTATTCATTCGACTAACACCACACATTTGGAACCCTCCTGACATTCTCATCTCAGCTGCATTCAATTGCTTTTTATTCATCCCTTTTATGGTCCAACATTCTGATCCATACAAGACAGGATTTATATCAGCTATGAATACAAAATGAACGGTAAAATAATTGTGAGGCCTGTAATGCCCTTTTATTATCTTACTCACTGAGCTCATCTCATTCAAAAAGTAAGCAAATATACAATACCTGTTATCTCGTAAACAATCATCTCAATGCATTTTTTGTAAGATAATTCTGACCATGAAAAAAGAAAGCGGCATCTGCACCACTGACAGTACTCACTAATACCATGGTACCTTTTTTTCCTTAAAAAAACTACTGTCATCAGAGTTTGTCTCTGGCTAACCTGAAAGTTTATCTGTCGAATCCACCAAAACAAATTATTTTCTAATTACTATTAAATTTATTAAATATACTGTTATCATGGCTGGGACTTTGTTCCGTAAGTTCGTTGAAAATGCTTAATCGAGTTTTGAATATGAATTTCATTTATGAAAAGTAAATAAATGGATTTTTTTCCAGGTTCCATGTTCACAAATACCTTAACATTTTATAAATGTAACACTACAAGTTTGGTGAGTTTTGAATACTATATTCACTCGTGTACCTAAACTACCCGTAGTGAAATTATATATATGCATTGCAATGAAGCGGTATCATGTACTACGTCAGCTCCATCATGATGATAAATAAAATACTATGTTATTTGTATTAAACCTGGACTGGTTTTATGTATTTGAAGCACACGTAAACTACGTTTCTTGTTGTGACAAGGTGATAGCCCTCTCTCTCACAGGAAAACCAAGTATTTAAGATATAAGTAATAATTTCGTCCTTTTTTAAGCGATTGCCAGTAGCAAGCAACTGGAGAGCATTTATTTCAGTCAACAGTCGTTCTCGTAAAGTATTGTTATGTTATAGAAAGTCTGAATATAGCCATAATTTATTTATTTGTTTTTGTTTCCTCATTTTCAGAGATCGTTGCACACTGCAACTGTGTCCTATGCAGCTCGCAAGGGCACCAGGGCGAAGGCTCGCGCCAAGAAGGTCAAGATTGAGGTCACAAAAGTAGGCTTCATCCCACACAACCAGAGGGGGAAAGATAAGTAAGTTTTACAAAAATGTTATAATAACTACTTAATTTAATTTGTAGTCCTACCTTGTGTGGAATATTTTAAAGATGTATATATTTTCTTACATACATAACATTTTTATAAATGAATTGGCAAGGTACCGTTATAATATCAATCTTTCTAAACAGTTCCCTGAGAGATTCTCGGAGACGTAGATTATAAATGACTCTGACAGCAATCTCTTTCCAAAATAAAGATCAATTAAATGTCAGCAGCCCTACACCACAGTAAAATGCCGTACGACATAATGCTGTGGAAGCAGCTAAAATAGACGAAACATGCAGTTTCTACATCTGTTAACTGTCTTATCTTTCTAACAGCGTAAGCAATCGAGCTTAGCCGCCCCGCAAGAGTTGTTATATGAGGTCCCCATTGTAATTTCTCATCTAGTGTGATTCCTAGGAAAATATTACACATATGATTAATAAATTCCAGTTTTTCTCAATTCAATATGATGTCACATTCGCAACTTCTAATGTTAGGTAATTTAAATCTAATGCATTTGGTTTTTTACCGTAAACCCATCTTGGACCTGAGGAATACAGCTTCACGTCATCAAGATTTTGTGACCGTCCGTCGATTTTAAAGATCAATGATCTGCAAATAACACCATCTTTGGTTGATTTTGTGGTAATTGGGGTAAATCATTCATGTAAACTGAAAAGAGGAATGGACCCAATATCGAACCTTGAGGAACGTCCATTGCCATTTCAGATCCTATTGAGTTTATGTTGTTTACTTGAACTTTAACCTTTCTATCTTTCAGGTATGATCTTAGTAAATCAAGAGCTACATTCCTAATCCCATAGTGCTCTAGTTTCAGCTGAAGTGTCTCATGGTCTACGCCAGGGGTTCCCAACCTTTTTTTGTCTACTGCCCACTTTAAGAATAAATTATTTTTTAACGCCCCCCTTTTTAAACATACTTAAAAACCGCTAAGTACTTATAACTGATTATTGAAACGCAAATTTATAGTATTCGGACAGAGTATCTTTTATTGAAAATAAAACAAACATAATCAATTCTTATATAAAAACTAATGTGAAGGTTGAATCTGATGTTGTTCAATAAGTTTGTTGATATCAGGTTCCAATTTACTCAAAAACAGCCGCAAGTCGCCACGTTCGGTAACACGCAAACGATTTCTCTTTTTAGTAAGCAGCGTTGCCACAGCACTAAATCCACGTTCACACAAATATGACGATGGGAATGCTATCAAAAATCGTTGAACAATTGACCACAATCCAGGGTACAATTGCGGGATCGGTTTTTGTAGCCAAAATTCTTGATATCCATTTTTGAACTTGATTTTTATTTCTTCGTTTGTTGTCAATTCTATAAGTTCTTCTTCCAGCTGAGGTGACATTGCTGTGTTGACATTTGAAAACGGATCCAACACCCAGTCTGGTATTTCCAAGTTTAAAATGTCCTGGTATCGTTCGGTGAAGTCAATGTGGAGGTTTTCCAAATGTTGGCAGTAGGCAAACAAGTCGTCGTTACTGCAGTATACTGATAAATTCGGAAAATTGTGAAACTCACGTTTGCCCATATTCTTTTTGTGCAGAAGCAGTTTGGCTGCGAAAGCAGCAACGACATTTTTTGTTTTAATTAAATTTAGTTCATCGCCTTGCAGTTGGAGGTTCATGTCGTTGAACATTTTATACAGGTCTGTCATGTAAGCTATATCATTCTTTGATGTTATGAGCTTGTTGCGCAGTTCTGTATCTTTAGTTTCCAAGAACTCTATCATAGAGTCAAACAGGTTGTAAAATCGAATCAGACAATTGCCTCTTGACAGCCAACGAACTTCAGTATGAAGCAACAAACGGTTGAAATCTTCGTCATTAGTAACACAAAGCTGATGAAATAATCTATCATTCAAAGAGCTGCTACGGATTTTATTGACTGCTTTGATGACATATTGCAGTGATTGAAATAGTCGTTCACTTAAGTTTCTAGCAACCAAATGTTGTCTATGAATAACGCAATGTATAGCAAGGACATCTGGAATTTTATTCTTTAAGTATGCTATGAAGCCTTTATGGCGCCCTGTCATAGCCGGAGCGCCATCCGTAGCAACTGATATAATATTTTTCAAAGGAATCTCTTTCTCTTCACAAAACTTTTCCAATGTATTGAATATGGTTTCGCCTTTTGTATCTGTCTCCAAATTTCTGGCAAACAATAGTTCTTCACGTATTTTCTCATCTTTAATAAACCTCACGTAAGATAGCAACAACGCTTCATTAGTTGGTAAAGTGGACTCATCGAGCTAAATTGAGAATTGACTAGTCCTCAGATGATTGCACAATGATTCTTCAATGTTTTCAGCCATTTCATCAATTCGTCTTTGCACAGAATTATTACTCAAAGGAATTTTTCGGATAATATCTGCGGCCGGTTTATGAAGCACAGTAGTTATTACTTCCTTTATTGCTGGCAAAATTAACTCTTCTCCGATGTTGTGTGGTTTGCCTGTTTGAGCAATTAACAAAGAGATATTGTACGAAGCTCGAAGTCCGTCGTCATCTTGCTTAGCAGCCACCGAAAATAGTTTTGATACACTTGGCTGAGTATTATGCTTCTTCTCTAGGTCTTGAAAATATGCTACATTCTTTTCTGTCTTATCTGGATGCATTTTATTCAAATGATCTTGCAGTCTTGAAGGCTTCATTGCTTCGTTCGAAAATGTTTTTAGACATAGAAGACACAAAGGCGACGACGGGTTTGTGGGATTTTCAATAAATCCGAATTTAATATATTCCGCAGAGTATTGCCGTCTCTTCTTTTTTACTTCCGACATTGTTTTGTTTTAAGAAATACGTAAGTGTTGAAATCAAGTACTGCTTATCTATTATGCGCGAAACCGCAAATGAAAATAAAATAAATTTACGTCGTTTATTATAGGATTGCATAAGCAGCACGCACCAACAGGAATAAGACAAACGTGCATAAACTCGTTTTATCTCATTCGACGCCCAATCGTACTCGACAAGCAAGAACAAGTATTATAGAACCAGCCGATTGGTATAGGAATGTACAATTCGGATTATTTAACAAAAACTTGTTAAAACATGATTGCCCGCGGTCTTTTATATCGAACCGAGTTTGAGCTACATCTTAATTAATATTAGTTGATGTTCACAAGATGTAGTCGAGAGTCGAGAGCTCAGTCGGTGTCTAAGAGTCTTCCTAGCTAGGTAGATGAAATTATAAATCGACCCCAAAGCCCTACACCAGTGATGTCAGAGTTCGAGGGGAAGGTCGGGCATTTTTACTGGAAAATAGGAATTTTAAACTGACTGGTGGGGCCCCTTTACACAAAAAAGAGGGAATTTCAAACGACTGGTGGGGCCTTTTACACAAAAAAGTGGGGATTCTTAACTGATAAGTGGGGCCAAGAAATATCTCACGTGCGGCCCTGAGGGCCCCATGGGACGGGGGTTTGACACCACTGCCCTACACAATGCCCCCTTTTTTTTCTGGGTCTCTTACCGCCCCCCTTTAGGCCTGCAGCGCCCACAAGGGGGCGTTATCGCCCACGTTGGGAAAGACTGGTCTACGCAATCGAATGCCTTCGAGAGGTTGCAAAAGATTCCAATGCCATCTTGTGCTTCTTCCTAGGCATTAAAAATGTTCTTTATTAGGGTGACACTGGTGTCACCAAAGTGTTTCACCAAAGGGCGTTGTACCACTGACGCCTGGGCGTCAGTGGTGAAACGCCCTTTGGTGAAACCGTACTGTTGTTCATGAAAGATGGATTTTTTATTAAAGTGGCGTAACATTTGATTGAGCATCAACTTTTCAAACACCTTACTGAGAACTAGCAGAATTGACACAGGCATATAATTGTTGGGTTCTTTACTATCACCGGATTTGAACAATGGAACTACTTTACTGTGTTTCATGAGGTCCGGAAAGACTTTAGTCTACACTGGTGTTAAATATGAAAGCTAAATAGCAGTGGTTTCTATAATAGATTTACAGATTTTTACAGACATTCCCCAGAGATTTTCTGTTGATTTAATTTTAAGATCTTTAAAAGCTTTTATAACAGCCTGGGGTTTTAAAAGCCTTTTGGGTTACACAAATAAAAAAAATATAAATCATATTTACTTTTAACAACATTGTTAAAAATTGGTTTGTGTTAGATTTTTATAGTTACTTATCAATTCTAGGACTGTAAAGTCGAATGTCAGTAAACATTCAGATGATACATACAAGCCGATACCCAAAGATGATGTGTACCCACTGAAGTACTACCGCTGGGTTGTCTACACCGCAGAAGATGCGGTCAGAGCACATCAACAAACACACCACCCTACTATGTACAATGTGCCCGATGCATTAGTAATTGCACAGATCGAGTTCAACATGGCTGCTGCAAAAAAGGTTTGTATATTAGCTGATAAATTATATAGTGTCCGACCGAAGGTTCGATTTCGGTTTCGTCCAGTTTCGGGGAAATAAATTCAGCTTCAATAGCTTTTCGACACCAGCAATGAAACACTACGCTAACTTGAAAAAGTCGATTCATTGATTTTACACCAGAGGCGTTTCAAAGAAAAAATGGGATAACTTTTTTATATTTTTAAAGATAATTTATTAAAATTTTCACTGTTTACAGTTCTCTTTGATAATACAAGGAATGTAGTTATTTAATTTCTTTATTGATTGTTAGTTTTGAATTGAACCCGACTTAACCGTGTATTATAAAAAACCGATAAATTCAAGTGTAATAAATTACGCCAACTCATAGTTAGCGTACTATATTATGGAATGTCAAAAGGTGAGAATACTAAAACATTACATAAAATTCATGCTAATTGCCAAACTATAACTAAAATGAAAATCATACATTACATTCTTTACAATATTAATAACAACAAAAAGCAATACTAATACCGTGTAATAAGTACTAGTAAGAGTGTATAATTACTCTCGGCTAAGTCGCCTCGAATGGACTACACTAATTACATGCTCTGTGGACTACACTAGGCTAACTAGAGATAGCGTAATATATTTCGCGCAATTGCAAAAAATAAATTCACTTACCGTATTGTAAACTTATAACTTTTTTTTTTTTTTAATTTCTGTATAATTGTTTTAGTACACTTAATTGTTTTTAGTTTCGGCTGAAAATCGTGTTTCGGTCAGACACTAATAATATTCAGGGTTCCGCATCCAAGAGTGCCATGGAACCCTATTAGTAAGCCACTTGTCTATTTTTTTAACCGGAATTTTGTTGTGTTTTTGGCAATTAAATTGTCATTTGAATGTTATTTCTCACTAAGCTTTTACTTATATTTTTTTCTTATTAACAGAACCGCTTTCTAGAAAGTTTTACCCGGCTCTCGTTGCTGCCCAACCTGTACCCTCGTGACGAGGAGCGTACGATCCTCGCGTTCGTTAAGGGACCCGAGCTGATCAAGGAGGTCATGGATGCAGGAGCTTCAATTGCGGGTGGCACCGACCTTGTTAAGAAAATACAGGTGAATGGCAGTAGCCGCGTCCTAACCAAAAGCGATCCTGTCGCAAGTAAGCGATCATCGCGCTCTTTTATATGTATGAATACGACATACTCGCGCGATCAATCAAGTCGCGTTTGTACGTCATAATTGAAATGAAATGAATGACCGTGTCCTATTTAAAAGCGATCGTCGCGCGAATACGCGAACGGTCGTGTGCATAATAATAACCTGTACCCTAATTGCGTAATACACGATCAATCAGAATCTGAATCTTTTTGAAACAGATTGCTAATCCATTGCTTCATAAGTTCGACAAAAAATCTGATCAACAACGTAAATAACGTAATGAATGTTGTTGAACTGTCAAAATAAAACAGATTAGTCTTAATCGGTTACGAAAATGTGTTGCGTAATTAGATAGCTGCTCAGCTATTCGGTTTTCCGAACAAAAAGTTCAGACGACCGTATATTGGCGCGACGATCGCTTATTTAAAAGCGATCGTCGCGCCAACATACGGTCGTCTGGATGCGGGATAATACAAACGATCGCATCAATCGTGTACTTGGGCGTTTATCGCTTAAGGTTAGGACGTGGGATTCTTATGAAGATAAAACGATGATTTCCGAGGCGCATCACTAAATTGTAGTACTGTATTGCTATTGATAGAGCTTTTGGACTTCATTAGCAATCCACTGAGTGAATACGCGTGTAAAATTGCGATAAATAATAATATTATCGTATCGTATTGGTCCCTTATGGTTATGAGTTATGTGCACTATGGAAATTATCATTTTTATTAGGCAGAAAAAACTGTCTGATCCGTTTTCTTAATTACAACTAACTTAATCTGGAGTTATCTTTCTAATTTCAATCCATTCACACACCTACTATCCTTGTCTTTCTATTATTCCACAGGAAGGACAAATCAAGCTCGGAGATTACGACTACGTGCTGGCACATCCTAATGTCCTCACAGACCTGGTGCCAATCCGAGGATTAATGAAGAGGAGGTTCCCTAACCTACGCGCGGGCACCTTAGACCCCAACCTTAAGGAGCTAGTGAGGAAGTTCTCCGGCGGGGTCCAGTACAGAGTCGTGAAAGACGACGCTCAAGAGAACTTTGGATCTGTCCAAGTGCCCATTGGAAGGGTGGGTACCAGTAAAAATAAAATGCCGTATTTACGAATTTCTTCTGTATGCGTTTTCAAACACAAATTTTCCATATGAAAAGAGCCTGACCTGAAACAACTTATCTGTAGTATATCCAAATATTTCTCAACTCATCCACAGTGGATATTGATGGCATGTTTGGTGCAGTAGATGATCCGCCGCACCAAACATGCCAACAAAATATCCAGAATGTAAGAACCTATTTGTCTTTAATTTAAACATTTCTTTCTTTCAGCTTAATATGGAACCAAAGCATGTAGCAGAAAATTTAGAAGCTTTGCTTAAGGACCTACAGTCGGCGCGCCCAAAACGAGATGGTCTTTACATTACAAGGTAACACCACATTCTCGGAGACTCTAGGGACGCGAGGCTACGTAACAACAGCCGCACGGGTCGATCGATCAGGTTAAGCTCGCTTGCCACGGTCGGTCTGTGTATGGGTGACCATCTTTACATACCGAGACCCCTTCGTGCCTCGGAAAGCGCGTTAAACTATTGGTTCCGGCTGTCATTTAGATCTTTGACAGTCGTTACGGGTCGTTAGAAGCCCGAAAGTCTGATAACCAGTCTTACCAAGGGGTTTCCTATTACTCAGTAATTGGTTTGTGGAGGTCAGCTGCATCAGGTTAGCCCGGAGGCCGACCCAAACATAGTTGGGAAAAGGCTAAGCAGAAGAAGACCACATTGTGTTAACAACTTGATCATGACAATTTTCTAATTTAATTTTAACATAACTGTGATTTGCTTCAAGTATATTCTTTTTACAGGTGCTTGATTATCAGCCCGCCATCAAAAGAAACACTCAAAATTGACCCATTTGTTTATGTTGACAAAACGTTGTCTAAAGAGGTACAAGAAGATAGTGATGATGAAGGAGAAGCTGTCGCCGCTACTGCGTAATAATTTTAAGAAGTCTTGTAGTATATTAGTGTTAAGAACGTTTAAATTACAATAAATATATGAAATGATAATTTGTTTCATTCTATGTGAACGCTTTCGTATTGTAAAAATACCTATCTTTATTCTGTGAACGCATTTTATATGTTGGCAGGCGGCAGCTAATGTCACGTTTGTTCTGTCAATTACACAAAAGTGCGTTCTGAAACTTTGAATTCGACAAAAATATTTCATGTTCTAACTCCGAAATTGAAACATTCATCCGTGAAATTTGAATAAATAACAGCTTTAGATTATTTAGGTTAAATTTGATTGATTAATCTATATACATACGGCTCGATACAACTGCCACAGCCCATCTCATTGTGGTTTTGTTAAAAATAATGTTTTTTTTTAAATATTGAAGTAATCTTTAGTTAGATTACTTTTTCCGGTCTCGTGTTTCGAACGCACCCAAGAGGGGCGTAAAACAATCCGCCATTTTGTCCCTATGACAATTTAGGATTTTAATAGTTTGAAACCAGAATAAATCTAATTAATCTTTACTTAAAAGTGATATTCCGGAAACTGTGCAGTGTTTATAAAAACTGTGATATTTGTGTCTCCAGTTATTTTTGTTTACGTTTCATCTTGACGTTTTATAGTTGACCGATTTTGACGTCGATTAGAAGAGAGCTCTAGATAAATCAAAATGGGCACAAGAGAGGACGAATACGATTATTTGTTTAAAGGTAACGTTATTTCTATTCTGGAGTGGATATCTTCGAGTCCTACTGTTGTCCACAACGATATGTTTTTGATTCGTATTGTAACTTCTCAAAACCATTGTTTCATCTCCGAATGACGTAGGAAAAAAGTGATTGATATGATTTTCCTCTAGCTTTTGTAATAAAGTACCCTTAAATTTTAGTAATATAAGTATGAGACGTGATGAAATGTTTGTTTAATGCGCATTTGCTACGAAACAACTCAAGTTCGTATCACATCAGCTGATTGAGTCATATCGATCGATTTCTCGTAAATTTTCGTTATTAGTGAGTCACCTTCCAGCTCACGTATGATCTAATCATTAACTGTTACGTTTCTAACATAAAATTGTGGATACTAACAGGTATTTCGTGCTAACATGCGTTTGGTAATGTTTGGTATTGTTCTTTGTTCCAGTTGTTCTAATAGGTGATTCTGGAGTCGGTAAAAGCAGTCTCCTATCACGTTTCACTAGAAATGAATTTAACTTAGAGTCTAAATCCACAATTGGCGTGGAATTCGCAACAAGAAGTATAGAGGTAAATATTTTTTTGTTTTTGTATCACAGTTTTATGTAAATTGTATGTTAATAACCTGTTCCCATTGTTAGCAGAGAAAATTCTATTTCTTTTATTTACTAGTTGTGTTTTTATTATTATTCTGTATAATTTAGAAACCTTGATTTCATATTGTATCACAAAGCAGTATAATAGGTAGGCATGTATTATTACATCTATTGGCAGTAATTTTCCTGAAGCAAGACAAAGGGCTTGTTCATTTAACTACAAAAATTATCTATGGCTTACAGATTAGAAGAGTATTAAATATCACTTAGGTCAGTAAAATATGAGTCAATATTCCATTAGCAATGTTTGAATGTATAATAATTATTTAAAACTTAACAGGGTTCCTGTTTTTTATTGGTAACTATTAAAACTATTTATAGCTCCACTTTGAATATAAAATAACTCTTGTGATTAAAAAAATAAGTTTAAATTTGAAATATTATCTTTTGCTTTTTGCAAAAAGTTTAAACAAAGTAAATGCTTTTAATCAAACTATAGGTATTCTTTTTTAATTGCTAAGAAAATAATAGCAGAACAGGGTAGCAGGTGGTGGTCTATAGTTTCTGCCTACTCCCATGGGTAGGTGTGAGTTTATGTATGTATATATAATGACTTACATTATGTATTATTCTGGGAGAAATTATGACTTAGGTACAATTTTTTTATTGAACTGATAACTAAATAACATTAGATTAGGTACTGTGCTGTGACTCTTAGCAACCACAATGGCATCACACAGTAGGTTCACTCATACTAACTAATACCTATTATAAATGTGATAGTGAGTTTGTTTGTTACACTTTCACACTAAAACAACTGAACGGATTTGGATGAATATTGGCACATAGGAAGACCATGACCTGGAGAAGAACATAGAATACCTTAAATCCCGATATTCCCATGCGATTGGGACTTATGCTGGTGAAACCGCGGGGAGCAGCTAGTAATCTTTAAGTTCAACTCAAAATTTTTTTTTTTTGTATGTTACTAACACTATATGGATATTGTCCGAAATAAATAAATTCTATTCTATTCTATTCTAAATGGTGCTTTTGTCTATGTGCTCTCGATTCATTTATAGTAAAAATAATTATAATGGCTAGTAAATATTAATAATCTAAAAATTTTAAGTTTTTACTAGTGGTTACCAAAGGTATTCAAGTATCCAACCAAATAAAAATTTGGCAAAGACATAGTGTTTGTGCCTGTGGCAGCCTGTTGCGGTGGTGTGAATATGTGCCTGTGTGGTAATCCCATGATAGTAATAGTCCTCTCTAAAATTATACTACACTAGCTGCATTCACATATCTGATCATAAATATCGGTCAAAAACAAGGAAAATTACAAGAAGAAGGAAAACCACAAATACGTTATCCTGTTTATCATATTTATTCTAAACTCTGTGTCACGATGCTCAGTCAATATATCAAAAAAGAAATGGACCAGCTTTTTAGTATTGTGACATATTCACAACTATTTGTAAGCTACTTATATCTATTAAATGTATTAAATGTTACTAATACATGGGTCTCCTTAATTATCCAAAGCAATGACATTGTTCCACCAATCTTAGTATGGTTTTATGGCTAAACAGTTTAAAAAAAAAAGAAAACATTCTTATTCCCATTTGCATTATTCAGTCATGGTGAATAGTTTCAGTTGTAATTCAAATTATTTTGAATGTCCTTCATATGACCAGACAGTATTATTCACAGTATACAGGGAATTGTTATAAAAAAATAATGGAGTAAAATGTGTCCTTCATCATGATCATTTCTGCCGAAAGACGTCCACTGCTGGACGTAGGCCTCCCGCCAGCACCGCCGCTTCGACCGATTCCGTGCCTTTCACTGAAAATGTTTTTTTTTTTTTTTTTCAATTTGTCTGGTCACTTTTCTATAAACGGTGATACTCGCTTTCAGTACCATAAACATGCAAATAGTAGTTTGATTTTGGTCATTTGACTCATCTACCGCACCACACTTCTCTATGCATATAATGATGATTTACATGACATGCTACATGATCTGACATAAATCGAAAGTTGGCTATCCAAACCTTTCCTGTAGGGATTATTATCGTTTTCCTGCCTAGCCCTATGTTAGTTGGGGTCGGCGCAACACAATTTCATCATACTTTCTCCACTGTCAACTGTCACACAATTATTTACTCACTTTTCTTTCATAACATTCTAGATGGATAGATTGTGTGAAGAATGTTATAATCAAAGAATCTTTGGCTTTCCTCTCCCTACATCAACATTTATATTCATATTATCAACAATTATAATTAAGTTATTTTGATAATAAGTTTTGTACTCTTTTATGTTGATTTGTCATGTGTTATAATACTGTCATACAAATCATCATAAAATTATCTGAATTTATGAGTCTACATCACTACATTCACACAGTAAAAAAACCTAATCATTGTTCACCCACAAGTGAATTTAACAACAAAGATAATGTCTTTTACTTTCTAACTCACTGAGTTTGATAAAGAGAGGTAGGTACCACTAGAGGGGCATTTCTGAATAATTCAGTCTCTACATAAAACATGTGGTTATATATTTTAAAGTATATGTATTATTAAAACAAATAGACTTTAAAAAACATAATGTAACAGGTTATTTCTAATTAGGTTTTATTTCTTCACGTGATTTTTCACTACATTTAACTTATCCTGGTTTTGGATAGTTCCAAACAAAACTAAAAAAATCCAAACCCAAGATTCCTGACTTTTATAAATTAAATTGTTGTTGTTACCTCAAATATAAATCGGCACCCTTTGAAGCACCCGATTTAATTTGTAGCGCGTTCTATTTGGTGCAGTGGGTAGGTATGAAACATTCTGTTTGCGGACTTTACCGCATTTATATCGAAATTGAATCGAATACCTATACCTCTACATTGTGAAATAGTTTTTTTTCAATCGAAAGCATTGAAGCTGCATCTCGTAAATCGTCATCGTAACGCGTCTTTATAATAAATAATTTACTTAAAAATAATAATGACATCCATTTTCGCAATTAATAATATTTAAACGTTCAGATTTTCTAGCTGATAATATTATATAATTTAATTTTACGTAAGTAATTAAACATTCGGTAACACAACTTAATGGCAAATCAAAATAAATCAGTCGAATCACTTGTTAATTAATTGTAATCTTCGGCTCCAATTATGTTCAATTGGTTGTATTCAATTTCAATTGTGTTACATTAGATAAGAGACTATTCCGTACATGTTACTAGGGGAGAATAATTCTTTTGTCAATTTTACATGGAAGTTTATTCTTACTTGAAACCAGAGTTAATAGAATATCATAATTTTTGGTATCATGTATCAGTTTTTCTAAAAGGGTTTTTTTTTTTTTTTGATATTGGTAATTATTTAAAAGGCTTCCCGTCCTTTGTATACTCTTTTCCTCGTTTAATTTTGTTTCATGTTTGTTGTTAACACTTTGAGGGACAGTAAACGCCCATAGGCGTAATAACAATAAAACTCCTATTGTGTCTCGTTCAGAGTCCATCAACCGATTAATATTTTATCCGTGAAACACAAACGGGCTGCTAAATTATCTAGGTTTGTGTAATATAATACCGAATGGAGTAAATAAAATACTCCTTTCGTATCACACAAATTTAATATCTAGGTACCTACATACATGGGATTTGAGTTCCCAAATCCCAATCTTAGGACCATAATTAATACATACCTACCATGCGCCTGATCAAGGAGCACTGTTCTTATCATTAATTACTTAATAAGTTTCACTGACCATAAATTAATATCTATCTACGATTTAAAATATTCCAACGTAATCGTTCTCACTGTTATCAGTAATTGATAGTATGGTCCGCGACTAATGCATGCCTCGCTCTATCACGTATCCATGCATCTATGGATTTTGTGGAACTTACGTCAATACAATGTTAGATACAGTATACATAGGCAAAACATATAAATCAGGTCTTAAAATTATTTTTATATATGCAGAATAAGTTCTTTTCAACATAAATAGGTACATTTAGAGTGATGTCAAAGACTAGACTGGACTCGACAGCACACACACGCGCAATAAGTAAAAGTAAAAGTTGAAAACACTTGGAAGTTATCTGCCTGGATACTTATCACTTTTGTTCTTACATGCAGTCGCACTTCGCACCACATTAAATAAGACGATTATCA
The DNA here is from genome assembly GCA_949128155.2 of Xanthia icteritia. Lineage (NCBI taxonomy): Eukaryota > Metazoa > Arthropoda > Insecta > Lepidoptera > Noctuidae > Xanthia > Xanthia icteritia. The sequence continues at coordinate 2,137,254 of OX421942.2, read as the reverse complement.
TCATCAAATACACAGATTGACAACAGGCTTTCTTGAAGAAGTGGCTCGTAGGTAAATAATAACAGCTGCACGGGTTGATCGAAGGTTAAGCTACGCTTGCCGCGGTCAGTTCGTGGATGGGTGACCATCCATTACATATCGAGACCCCTCACTCTGTGGAAGGCACGTTAAGCCATTAGTCGCGGCTGTCATTCATGGTATCGTGTTATCCAGTAACTGGATTGTGGAGTTCAGATAGGCAGTCGCTCCATGTAAACTACTATTATTCAGCTGCATCCGGTTAGACTGGAAACCAACCCCAACATAGTTAGAAAAAAGGCTAGGCGGATTGTTATTTTTAATGAAGCCCCAAATAGATATTACCACTCTCTTACTGGCTGGAATTTCGTTTGTTAACAGCTTTCATTGATATTCCAAGTTCCGCTGTCGGTAGCCAGAACTTCCGGTACGACAAAAACAAACAGTTCAAAATTCATTTCCGCCGTCTCTTTCCAATGTAAAAGTTCGAAATAGCTAAAGAAATCGATTCTTATCGATAACCTTCCTTATTTCCCATGCATAATCTGCTGACGTCACGTCACTTTCGTGTCAAAGGTTAAGACTTTTTCGTGTCTGACATGAAGCTGTCAGACTGTTTTATGGTTTAGTTTTTAAAAGCTAAGAACTTTCTTCCATCCAATTACCAAGATACTTTAAACCTTTTTTTTTATGGGTATAATAAGATTTTAATGTACACAGGGCTACACATTTCCAGTTTATGCTGATCTCGCATTGTATAGGATTTCCGTACAATACGAGGTCAGCTTATACTCGAAATGTAGTATAGCTTGATGTGTAGCGGTGTGTACATATCATATTTCGGAGAGTCGCCGATTTCTATTTCTTTCTGCTGAAAGTAAAACGTATAGAAACAGATACCTAGTTGTTCTTTCAAATTGCCTTCGTGTAAGACTTGCTAGTGGTTCATTACTAATTCATAAAATTGGTCGGGCTCACCTTTGCTATACTGCACTCACTATAAACTAATCTAAATATCTACTTAGATTAGTTTAAATATATTCAAGTCCAGTTATATTTCAATATTCCAGTCAATATTCCAGTTTAGTTTAAAACAATTATGTATCTACATAATTGTTTTAAACTAAGACTGGAATATTGGGGAGTAAGCTTTGCACGTAGTTAAAGAATAATACAAAACAATATCCATAACTAAATGACTGTTTAAAACTCGTATTTGACTAAACCTCTGTGTTGACACAGGCGCATCAGCGAATCACTATTCACTTAGCAGACTTTACAAATAAACTGTAATACCGTTGACGTCATCACTAAACTTATACTGTGATTAATTAAAGTTAGTAATTTTTTTTTTTTTGCTAACACATTTAATTTTTTTCATAAACGAAGACATTTGTGGTAAGACAGGGATGCTAAACCTATGGGCACGCACCTAACGACCAAAAGCTTTCGTCTGACGAATAAATGCAGTGCCGCATTTGTTACTCGGTCAGATAGCAAGCAGTTCCCATATCGAGATAAGCGTTACATTCTGTTCTTTCTGTGGGAAGATCGAAATCGCGATCACGATACCTCTGTACGATAGTGGTATTTTCTAACACTTTCAACGACATCATACTAACGTTATTGCTTCGTCTCTGTAGCAGGACAAACAGTAATGTTCGAACCGTGACGTCACTATAGCGCCAACACTCGATACATCGCTAAACCAATGACCCCCATACGATGTGCCGTTATGTGGACTCGCTATTGATCGAATTAACCAATGTGATTTATGAATGCGAGTTTTAAAGGCAGCAATAGTCTCTAGCGAACACAATTTCTAATGCATGCGCCACACACAGCTTCAAATACGCAAATACCTTCAACAAATTCGCGATGTGTATTTGAGCATGTCTGCACACTTTGTACAAAATTATTTACCTCCGACGTTAAAAGGAGGTTTGAAGCTATGTCTTCCGCTTATGCTATGTCTCCGGCTTAGTTCGAATAGGAAAATTCATAATAAATAATTAATATTTAAACTTCATATCTGGTGATTAATTTAAAAGCTGACTAAGAATAGAAAGGGCACATTTCAGTCGCTTCGTCGCTTGTCTTTGAAGGCTAAAGTAAATAATGTTGGGTGGGTGAAGGAAATGGGGTCGCTAAGGTGTTGGTTGGCATGGCCGCATGGGGCGACGACCTCCCCTAGCAATTCTATTGTCCATCGCTACACATTTACACCCTGTTTTTGAAAAGCCATGTCTAAGTTCGAAACATGGAGGAATTTGTAGTTTCAGTTTAGTTGTTGGTTAAAGGTTTCTTAAACAGAAAATAACATTCATGGCTAATTTAATGACAATATTAATTAATTCGTTTTAAGAAGGTGACCGCGGCTTTTTTTTCTTTTGTTGTAAGTATAATGTAGCTGTTAGTAACCAAATCATAATGTCAACATAACGTTATAATTATGGTAAGTTTAATTGTATTTACAATAATATAACAATTGTTTTTTTTTGTCATCAGGTGGACGGCAAAACCATAAAAGCCCAGATATGGGACACGGCCGGCCAGGAGAGATACCGTGCGATCACTTCGGCGTACTACCGCGGCGCTGTCGGCGCGCTGCTCGTCTACGACATAGCCAAGCATCTGTCGTACGAGAACGTCGAGCGGTGGCTGCGCGAGCTGCGTGATCACGCCGATCAGAATATACTGATCATGCTTGTTGGTAACAAGAGCGATCTTAGGCATCTCAGGTTTGTGTTTTACTATTCCTGGATTCCCCCTGTCTAGGGATACCATTTTGAAATCTGAAAAGTTCTAACAAAAACCCAGACAAAAAAGTTCGGACATCATTTAACTATTTAACTTAACGCCTTCTTCCAATGGGGGTAGCAAGAAACTACAGAACGCAACCTGCCGCCGCCTAACTTTTTTTTTTGATAACATAACATCACGCCTTGTTTCCCTCACGGGTTTGGCAGAGGTGTACCCATAGTAGGTACACCCACATTTTGCCAGTTATGTTTAAGTTCCATATAATAGGGGGCGAGCCTATTGCCATCAACCAGGCACAGATCTAGACTCCAGGCTACTTCTGTGAAATTCCTAATGGGAAACACCCAATATCACTTTGCCCGACCTGGGAATCGAATCCAGGACCTCATGCTCAGCAGTAGCGCTTGCGACCACTAGACCAATGAAGCAGCTTTTTTCGAGGGAACTTTTTTTTTCTTAATAATTCCCTTTTTGGTCGAAAAGTCCAGACAAATGACCGGCCTTGTCCCTTTCCCAATGTTCCTTTAACCACGTATTCTATGTTGTGTCTGTTTCGTAGACAATGAAATTGTTAAAAGAGTGTTTAGGATGCTACTGGGTAATTTGTTGGCTTATTTGTGGCTTTCATCAGTTTTGACCCAAAAAAGGTCGGTTGCCACTATGTTGTAAGTAACCTCTACCTCCGAAATATTAATCTTTAATAATCTTTGTATATTAAATGTTATTTGTCGTGATTCCACAGATCCATCCCAACAGAAGAAGCCAAGGCATTCGCGGAAAGGAACGGTCTTAGTTTTATTGAAACATCCGCTCTCGACTCAACTAACGTCGAGCCTGCATTCCAGAACATTCTAACTGGTAATTATACTTCGTTAAATGGCAAATACTCTCAATTAACATCACTATATTAAAGAGCCTATGGTCTAAAATACAATGCACGAAAGCCTTGGTCTGTCGTACATATTATGTATTTGCGAGCTAACTGATAAGCTGCCGTGGCCAAGAAATTGGCCAGTCTAGCCAGGTAGGCTGCGCTGGACGTACTTAAGTATCGATGCTTGTGAAGGCTCTAAATCCATATCAAGTAAGATTTATGATATCATCATCTGCCTAGCCTTTTCCCAATTAAGTTGTGGTCGGCTTCTAGTCTAACCGGATGCAGCTGAATACCAGTATTTTACATGGAGCGACTGGCTATCTGTCTTCTGAAAGACTGGTTATCGGGCTTCTGACTAACCGTAACGACTGTCAAAGAAAGATCTATTCTGTTGCGCCATTTCTTCCCTGTTTGTTGCGCCACTTCTTCTCAGCTAAAGCACTAGGAAGTGGTGAAGGGTGGACGTTTTGGGTGACTGGCTTATGTAATTTTGACGTTCGAAAAGTTGATCCTAGTTTGAATAAATGACATTTCAAAATTCAAAATTCAAAATTCAAAAGTCATTTATTCAAACTAGGCTGAGAATCAGCACTTTTCGAACGTCAAAATTACATAAGACAGTCCCCCAAAACGCCCACCCTTCACCACTTCCTAGTGCTTTAGCTGGGAAGAAGAAGTGGCGCAACAAACTCCCCAGCAGCACAGCTGTCTGTTCAGTAAAAAAGATTCTATATAATAGTATGCAAAATGATATTTACATTACGCAACACAAAACATAATTTAAATTATAAAATTAATAGCCATATGACAGCTAGCACACGCCAATATACCAACATTATTACATTTGAATTTTGAATTTTTATAAATGACAGACGTCACAAACGGTTTAACGTGCTTTCTGAAGCACGGAGGAGTCTCGGTATGTAATGGATGGTCACCCATCCAATGACCGATTTCGGCAAGCGTTGCTTAACCATGAAGACCTACCCGTGCGGCTGTTATTACTTAGCCACGAGCTCCACGAAGATTTGTTTACCGATAGAGAAAAAAAATACCGCCAGTACCTATATATTTTTTTCAAACTTATCTTGATTTAGCTAAAAGTGAAATTTCTTCTGTCCATATTACACAGTTATACGTAGACAGTCTTCACGTGGATAAACTCGATATGAATGTCAACGTCCGTCCGTCAGTTTGGGGCGTCGTTGACACCGGTCACGGGCTATATTTAGATCTCTGCCACGCAATTACAATGTCAACTATTTTGGGGTCATTTCACCCGATGCGGTAGTGAGGTCAAGTGATATATTTGCTTGTTATTGTTGGGACAGACAAAGGAAAACTTCTTTTGGCGTATGTTATGATATATTTATAATCTTAAAAAAGGGGTGTTTGAAATCCCTCTGTGTCTATGTCTATCTTTGGCAAGGATCATGCCAGGCGACTGATTTTACTGCAGTTTTTTTTAAGCTGGGGAAATCCGGGTAATCCAACTTTAAAAAAACATGAAGACTAACATGTCAAAGATCAATGATAGATGTTTGGTCTTTGTCTTAAAAAGCAAAACTGGGCGTATGATACGCCCAGTTTTGCTTCATACGAAGTATTATTTTGTTTGTAGCTGTAGGCTAATATAAACGCGTGCGGTACAGGACCTTCGCTTCTTATCGAAGATTTATCTTTGCTTACACATAGGAAGTTTTTTATCTATAAATAGATTTTATAAATTAAGGTTAATTTTAGTGTCTGTGCGACTGCGTTGTCCTGCATTTAAAATATTTAACATTATTCTACTTTATAATGTGGCGGCATCTACAACGCCACAAGAGAACTACGCATCACACTGACGTCACGCAAAATCCTGCATCGCGCAAGCAGAGTTTACAGCGCGACGAGTATATCCCTATACAACGGCAACGTCCGGACATCATTCGTCGGGCTGTGGTCTGGTCGGAGGCTCCTCCCTTTTCTATGGAGGATGAGTGAACTTTACACTTTGTTCATCATGCCTCTATATTGGTGACCCCGAAATTCATTCACTGACAGACAGACAACGCACAGCCTAAACCGCTGGGTCTAAAAACATTAAATTTTGCACAAGCGCTCCTTATATAATGAAAGTGAGCACTTAAAGGAAGGATTTTTGAAAGTTCACCCCCTAAATGGATGGGTTGACAGGGGATGAAAGTTTGTATAGAAATTCGTCTTTTTTGCCGATGAGAAATTCCATCGCGCACACGGCGTGTAATAAACGAGGGGCTCGTGGCTAAGTAGGTTCGGTCAATCAGGTTAAGCTACGCTTGCCGCAGTTAGTCCGTGCATGCCGCTATTTCTCCATGCCTCGGAAAGCACGTTAAGCCGTTGGTCCCGGCTGTCATTCTGGGATCTTTGACAGTCGTTACGGGTCGTCAGAAGCCCGAAAGTCTGACAACCAGTCTTACCAGGAGATGTCGTGTTACCCAGTAACTGGGTTGTGGAGGTCAGATTGGCAGTTGCTCCATGTAAATTATTGGTATTTAGTTGCATCCGGTTAGACTAGAATCTGACCCCAAGATAGTTGGGAAAAGGCAAGGCAGAAACCGTGTGAAGCAGAGACGGGTCGTTACTAACATTAGTGGTGTTTTCCAGAAATCTACAGGATCGTATCTCAGAAGCAGATGCGCGACCCGCCGGAGGGTGACGTCATCCGGCCGGACGCGGAGCCTACGGACGTGCGGCCCTCGCACACCGACAACGTGCGCAAGCAGTGTTGCCAGTAGTCGCAACACCTCTATAGTGAGTAAACACAACTGTTTTAGTATATTTACACACAAATAAACAGACGTACAGAGGTGATACTTATTTCTAAAGAAATCTCTTCGCGGATACCTGTGATAGGAAAGTAGGTAAAACGATGTACACACCTTTATATATCTTCGTCAGTTTTCAAATTCTTTCTTTTATCAAGTCAGGACACATAATACTTTTTGAGGCTACCGTACGGCGCTATTGAAAAGAAAACCATATTTTATTACTTGATAACAAAGACCAAAATAGCATACACCTTTCACCAATGTCGAGTTGACATCAACCTAAAACCTTCTTAAGGGGAGACCAGACGCGAAGAGAGTTGTTTAAACAACCAATAGAATTTCGTTATTCACCACTGAGCTGATGACAGAGAGCGGAGTTGTTTCATATTTTTATGGCGCGATCGAAGCGGAGATGGCAACGGGCGCAGCGGAGACGAGAAGAGATGTGAGCGGTCAACATCCAACGCTCGCCGCGCGCAGCTCAGTTCCACTCTAACCAGCACACATCTCCGCTTCAGTCTAGCCAGTACCTACACATCTCCGCACAGCTTCGTTGAATACACTCTAGCTGAAAATCATCTCTTTCTCATCTACGCTTCGGACATCTCCGCACATCTCTGCTTTGGTGGAGTCCGGGCCTTATGGCCTGGCCATTTTATGTTTTATTTTTATTGAATTGCCAGTGTCATTTGCCCAAATACGACGATGTGAAGTTACTGTACTCGCCAATATTGGCCTATTTTATACTTAGATTCACGAATAAAACGAATATGCAAATACGCGAACACTCGTATCCGCCGGTTGTCGGTTTTTGGTCACATATTAAAGGATTCCGAATATACCGAATAAGTTCAAACGAACTTATTCGGTATATTCGGAAGCCTTCGGAAACACCGCACTCAGCCATGTGTCGGTAAACACCGACACATGGCTTCCTCAGTAGAGTGCGGTGTTTTATGTACGCTTAACATGTATTGGTAATTAACACAGAGGAAATAATAAGTAGCTGCTGCCGTCAACACGTCCATCTTTGCCTTCAGATTAGCAAAAATATTCTTGAACGTTCGGCATATTCGCTGTTTATGACGATCTGTTGACGGTGTGTTCGAGTTATTCGGACTTCTAAACTAAAGCACTTTTTTTATTTTTATTGGTTGAAACTAAAAACTTTGCTTGGTATATTACCCAAGGGAAAAATTATGTATGTCAATCAAAAAGTGATGAATGTCACCAAAGAAAATGAAATTACTGTACTAGCTTACATATTTAATTACTCAAGCATCTATTCTTAACTGATATTATTTGTATTGGATATTGCAAGAAAATATTTTTTTTTGCCCTAAGTGAGCAGAATTTTGTCAAGTCCAAGCAGATAATGGATGCAGATATTGGTAGCAGATAATACCACGAATTGCAATGCTGCAATGAAAGTACTACCAAATCATCGTAACTAGTTAAAAATCTGCCATGCCATAGACACCTTCATCATTTTTTTTACTGACATTCATCATTTTTCGCCGGCATCGCACGAACATTCGTCGTTTTTCATGGTTTTTCTGCTTCAATATTTAACGGTTAATTAGTTGGTGACACCTAGCGTTTTTTGCGTTTATTCTGGGAGTCTGCTCCCTAAGCGACATCCGTAGTTCCGGCCTAAGTTACGGACGCTTCGCACTCCGTCTGATTCAACGACATACCGTAAGTGAGACGGAGCTCGAAGCTTCCATAAGTTCGGCCGAAACTACGGACTTCGCTTAGGGAGTAGACCCCTTGATATGAAACGAAAGTATTTTCGAAAAACTTTAAAAGGAAGACAAAAACAAAAAAAAAAAAACAATGACATCCATCATTATTCCCTGTGTACCGTTCATATTGTAAATAGTATATTGTATAGCCATCAAATATGTTTTTATAGAAATTGTGCACGAACCCCGTGACCAAATCATGTCATCAGTATCACTACAGATTTCATTTTGTTTTCAGAAAGTCCAGTTTACGTCGGAGCCGGAAAGAGAGATGCGGCTGGAGATATAAATGCAATCATTACGAATCATTCCCAGACAATGGTGTTTACCAACATAATAACTAGATTGCCAGGGCAAAAATATACTGTCTGACACTAAAGATGAAATCTTATATCCATGAAGTTTGCCATACGTTGTCTATGGCACGACATATATTTTAATCTGGCAACACTAACACAAAAACGGTTAAGAGTGGCTCATGTAGATAGCTTTGTGTAATTATTGATATTTAGTGTCCGAATGAATAAAGTTAATAAAATATATAATAAAAGGTCGTAACGTGAAGAGACGATTCAATATAACACAACTTAGTAAAGGAACCATGCTTTGGTTATAGAAAGCACCCGAGTTTATTAATTTTGGCGCTAGACACACTATACCTGTGTAATTTATACCTGAATTTATCTTTTTTATTTAGGGGTAAACCATATTTTTCGTTAGTAGATAATTCATGTTAAATGCTATTTATTTAGTGAAATAAATAATGAAGAAAAGTTACTAAAAACCGTTATAATTTATGTATTTTTCCATAGTATTAGGCGTAAATTCCTATAAATGAGCAATCATTGGGCTGGTAAACGGAATTCGCGTAAAGTTCACTGTTTTATAGCACACAAATCATAGCTTCATAATTAAAGTACGTCTAATTGTTTTGTAATACACTAGCTGGTAGTTTTTACTAAGTAACGAGATAGCTTTTTTAAAAAGGGAATCCTTTTTTTCTTTTACGAATACGTGCCTTCTATGGAAACGGCGTGACATGTACATTTTATTGAAGCTTTTATTGTTTACTTTTGCCTCATGTTGAAGTTATTGTTTCGGGCTGTGGGCGGGCGCTAGCGCTGTTACTGTTAGGAGATGTCGGGGCCCGCCACTAGTCTGCAAGCACGCTTGATGTTCGCTATCTCTTTGGAATAATATCATTGTTAACTGCCCTCGATTCGCTACTGGAACACAATACTCAGTCAAGTGTTCCCGGCCCGTGCCATTACTATGTATGGTCAGCGAATGATTCCAAACCATGGGCACTAAGGCCTCTGGCTGGTTTATTTCTCTAGAGAGGATGCGGTGTTTGTTGTATCTAAGAAATATGTTATTGTATTATGGTCTTCAATATGCATGATTATTTTTTTAGTGCCTACCTGTAATTACTTTATTAAAGACAAAGATAATAAAATATAATGTAAATTTCTTGGCGTTTTCTTTGTTAACAATTAAGAGCATTTTCCTGCCTTGCACAGTAGAAGGTTCCTCAATCCTACTTCTCGATATACAGACAAAAATTTCCTCAGTTAGCAGATTTATTGTGTCGGGTTTTTATTGAGAAGTTGAGAACATTAACAATAGGTACTTGGCGATTTTGGACGGTGCTTTGTATGAAAACAATGAAAAATCTGACTCGTGCGTCAATTACTTTGAACACCTTGACTGCTGTTTTGTTTTGTATTGCATTGGTTTAAGAGTCTGACGCGTATAAAAACTGAATTAAAGATCTCTACCTACCTAATCGGGTGAGAATGGCAATGAGCTCATATAAATTTACAATTCAAACAGAGAGATGCACAATTTTTAACAGACTAAACAAAAAAATAGGGGAATCCGTCCTAAATTTGCTGACTCACCTCACCAGTATTTCCTAATAAAAAAACTTGCATCATTTATCAACTTCCTACATGCCTCAAAAAAAAATTCAAAATTCAAAAGTCATTTATTCAAACTAGGCTGAGAATCAGCACTTTTCGAACGTCAAAATTACATAAGACAGTCCCCCAAAACGCCCACCCTTCACCACTTCCTAGTGCTTTAGCTGGGAAGAAGAAGTGGCGCAACAAACTCCCCAGCAGCACAGCTGTCTGTTCAGTAAAAAAGATTCTATATAATAAAAATGCAAAATGATATTTACATTACGCAACACAAAACATAATTTAAATTATAAAATTAATAGCCATATGACAGCTAGCACACGCCAATATACCAACCAAAAACATCGAGAACTATACTCAAGCAGAAATAAAAATAACTTAACGAAAACAATATCTAAATAAAAGCCTCCAGACATAAAGGGCGTGCCCGCTTACATATAGCTGTAACTAGAAGTTATAAATTGATAAACTAGGACCATTGAGGTAAATTAAAAAATTATCGAGGTCGCTAGCTAACCACATATTGCAATACAACTCATTAAAAAAAACATTGTAATGAGTAGATTATGTCAACAATAAATAAAGTAAAATTAGTAAAATTATAAACAATTATATAAACTCATATAACCTGTCAGTAAGTAAGCTAATTCTGGAGAAAGAACATTTAAACATTGTCTTGAGTTAATCACAGCGACCAACTATTCTTATCATTTAAGTAGTCGTTGATAGAATAGTATGCCTTTGAACAGAGGTTGGCTTTTACTTTAGTTTTGAACGCATTAAAAGGCAAATCTAGCAAAGAAGAAGGTAGCTTGTTATAAAAGGTTATACCAAGCCCAACAAATGAGTTATGAACCTTATGAAGCCGGTGAAAGGGAGTACGTAGTTTGTCCTTATTTCTAGTGTTAACATTGTGAATATCACTGTTTTTAGTATATAAGTGTATATTTTGCCTAATATATAATATGTTGGCGAAAATGAATTGTGATGCCACTGTGAGGATACCGATATCTTTGAAAAAATCTCTCAGAGAAACTCTGGCACCGAGCTGGTAAATTGCTCGAACAGCTCGTTTTTGAAGGACAAATATATTTTGAATATCAGCAGCTTTGCCCCACAGCAGAATACCGTAGGACATAACGCTATGAAAATAACTAAAATAGACTAACCGAGCTGTATCAACGTCAGTGTATTGTCTTACTTTCCTGACGGCGTAGGCGGCCGAACTGAGCCTTCCCGCTAGGCTCGATATATGTTGGCCCCACTGAAGTTTGGCATCTACTGTTATGCCCAGAAAAACTGCCGTGTTTACAGTTTCAAGTAACTCTTTATCTAAGACGATGTTGGGTCCTAGATTTCTAACATTTGGAAGGGCGAACTTTACACATTTGCCTACATGTAGGAAGTAATGATAAATGAGGCAATTTTTTTACACTATATTTATGACTGCATAGTAAACCTATAGCAGCAAATCCGACTAAATAATGATAGGTTCTTCTCATTCGGCGTTATCTATAAACTTCTTGATTCGGTCGAGTATAAAGGCTAATAACACAAGTCCACAGAGTACTTTTTAATGCACAAGTCCAAGGCTACCCGGTTTTTGTGCGACTGACTTCGCTCGCCCGCAGTAACTCTTTACGTTGAACACAGAGTGCACGATAGGTAAGTAAATTGATAAAATAATTATATTATAATGGATTCAATTATGTTTTTATTACTAACTAACACGTTTTAGTAGTGTTTCATGTAGAATTTATGAACCCAAGTAACTACTAACGTTGTTTATGTACTTTCATTAATAGTTATGTAGCTTGAGTGCCGATGAAAACATATACAACCGGCTACATAAACAATGGATCCCGAAAGCTACGCCCCTATAACAAACGTGATAATACTTATGATGTAATGATGATGATGTGTAAGTAAGTAGATCTTTTAGCTAAACAACTTAAACTTTTTTTTGTAAATTTTTTGTTCAGTAAGTATTTTAAAACCAGATGGCGATGGCGCCGGCATTTTATAGCAGACTGATTCCTGAAAAGAAATGCCTGCTATTCACGATGTTCGAATTGGCAACCAAATACAATGACATGTCGATTTATGCAGAGCCTCCTTAGATGAGATAGTTTTCCATTAAAAAGTCACAATGTAGGTACCGGTAAACTGCTCCAACTTTGCCTGGTCGTCCTAAGTTTGCCTATAATGAAAATGATGTAATATCTTTTTCATTTTACTTGTATGGCAAAGGAAACTTTGAGATTTTATAGACAGCTTTAAGTTTCGATTGCCATACAAGTAAAATGAAAAAGATATTACATCATTTTCATTATAGGCAAACTTAGGACGACCAGGCAAAGTTGGAGCAGTTTACGGTATATTATCCCATCGTGACTTATGACAATAAAATATACCCCCTGTTTACACCGGCAATTTTTTATTATTAAGGGATATTTTATGAATGAAAACTTGTTAATTACACTTCTTGTTTGTGACCAATAATTTGATTGTAGAGTGCAAAATAATATTTGTAGACAGGTACTATTATATGCCTACCTACTTAAAAGAAAAGTTTGATCAATCTGCCAAGCCTTTTCCCAACTATGTTGGGGTCGGCTTCCATTCTAACAGGATGCAGCTGAATACCAGTATTTTACATGGAGCGACTGCCTATCTGAGCTCCACAACCCAGTAACTGTTGTATAAATCATCCAAATTCAGAAATGATCAGCGACTTGACTTGTATACGCTGACTGTACTTGATAAGTGATAAGATAAATAATTCACTAAATACATCGTCATCATATGCGTTAACTTAACATATTTGTGGTAACGATAATAATTACGAATAACATCGTTATCATGCCCCCAAGAGGTTGAAAATAATATTGAATAGGTAGCTACAAAACGATTTATTTTAAAATTATAGTACAGACGCCAGCAGGTCAACCTACCCGAAACTGTCAAATTGTCCTAATCAAATTTGAACCTTAAGTTTTAGTGATAAAGATGAAAATCTATTAAAGAAATTTGACATTTTAGTAGGTTGATGTGCTGGCGTCGTACAGGAGTTCGGATTTGCGCCCGGTATTGGCGTTATCATGAAATGTAGGCGGGATATTATTATCTCCTTTATTCAATAAATATACGTATAAATTACATTATTTTTAAATATTTGAATAAAAATTTACAAATGTAAAAACATTGTAGCCGGTGGGTAAACATTTTTTAGATACGGTCCTGAGAGAAGAACCTACGAGCCGTGTCCAGAAATGCCGCTAATAATTTCTGAATTTGCCCTACGAGAGCCGCCTCCTCAGGTGTTGATCGAGGCCCTTAGCTATTAAGAGGGAACAGGGCCTGCGAATCCCCATACAAATGTATTCCCCTTTTTTCTTCCTGAATAATGCCTCTAGAACAATCATTTTTTTCCTAAAATCAAGGTCTGCTGTAGACACGTCCCTGTTATATTCGTATTTTTCTGCAACTTATTGGTAAAGAAGATATGACCCTCCAAAAATTACAAAAAATGCCCCATTTTTACCGCCGTGAATAGAGGACTACCATATAAATTCGAAGTTTAACATAAAAGAAAATGATAGGAACCTAGACATACTCTTTCTTAAAAAAAATATGTAAAAAATAATTGAATCGGCTCTGTTTACAAGGAGAAAAAAAGGGAATATGAAACGTCGATATCGACAATTTTTTTTGTCGCACTCTACGGAGGCAGCCTTGAGGTGAGACGACGGCAATAGTATCTTCAAATACCAATTTATGAAATTCCTCTCATCCCCTGACTGATAGTCGTAACAGCCAATGGCTTAAGAGGAATCTTAAGCCATTGGCTGTTACGACTATCAGTAATTAAGGATCGATCCCAGTACAATGTGATATTGGCATTTTGAATAATTAGGTATATTACTTGAACTGTCTTAACATCTTTCCTATTTGCCATCGATACGCTAAGAAAAAGATTATTATGATGTTGTGTGTTTGTTATTGACAGATCCAGAATGTCCATAGCCCTATTCTACACGCCCGGGTCGGCGCCGTGCCGGCTGGTGCTGCTGGTGGCTGCCGCGCTCAACATCCAACTGGACTTGAACCTCATGGACTTGAGAGGAGGCGATCAGTTCAAACCGGACTTTTTGAAAGTAAATCTGGATAAAACAAAGTCGCTTTTTGTGTCTGTCTGTTTGACGCTTAGTTCTTTTATAGTATCTGTGCGTTCATTATAACTTGTCCCATGACGCGATTGGTAGAACTGTTCTGTCAGTCGCCATTTTGAACTCTATTAGTATTGAACTTATTATGAGTTTCACTTGACAAGTAGTGGTGCCTACATGACGGCAAGGTACAAGTTATAGTGAACGGTCTGTACACAATATTAATATTTTGATACAATATTTAGCGTTCCGTACCTCAAAAGAAAAACTTTGGACATTTCTCCGCTCCAGTAGACAGGCAGCCTTAGCGTTATGTGCGCAAATGGCAAAAATGGAACCCTTATAATTTCGTCATGTCCGTCTATTTGTCCGTCCAGATGATACGCAGCCATTTTACCCGTATACTACTTGCAGGCAGACAGGCCTGCCTCCAATCTAAGTAACAAACTTTAGTATACCACTACTTGGCCCTTATAGTGAGCAGCCGACACATTCGAAAAAATCTAAACTTACTCATGTGCCTCTATCTACATTACCTACTAACACACTAACAAAAATACTATTCTACCTTTCAGCTCAACCCCCAACACACAGTGCCCACAATAGTCGACGGTGACTTCTCTCTGTGGGAGTCTCGGGCCATTGCCAAGTACTTGGTGAACAAATATGGCGAGGACAGTAGCTTGTACCCTACGGAGCCGAAGGCAAGGGCGCTAGTCGATCAGAGACTGGACTTCGACTTGGGAACACTGTATCCAAGATTTGCGCAGTACTTTGTAAGTATTTTTGCTCCCCTTTCATCTAGAGTCAAACGCACGTCAGTAATATTTGAATTATGAAAATCACCTTACCGCTGTAACGCTGACGTGTGGTTGACTGTACTACCCAATGGTCGTTAAAAAGACATTGAAGATAATGTATTTACAAGTATTCTATGAATTTGCTTCGTTTGTCTTTCCAGTTCCAAATTAGTAATTGATTTTTAATAACAAAGCTTGACGTTTAGCATATCCGACTATGCAGCTATCCAAATCACTAATTCCATAATCGCCTTCTATAATGTCAAATGCACATGGTAAGCCTAGGTATTATTTCTCGGTAATTACCCATTGTAAATATAATAATTTAATTCTAGTATCCCCAAGTCTTCGGTGGAGCGAAAGCAGACGAGGCTCAGTTGAAGAAGTTGGATGAAGCGCTGGTCTTTTTGAACACTTTCCTGGAAGGTCGCACGTACGCCGCGGGGCAGCAGCTGACCCTGGCGGACCTGGGGCTCGTGGCGACAGTGTCCACCATCGAAACGGCGGGCATCAGCTTGGACAACTATTCTAATATTCAGAAGTAATTAGTTCTAATCTGCCAAATTACTTACCTTATTTTTAACAGACTTAAAATAATAATAGTAATAAGTACCTACATGGATATACCTAAAAAGGAGGGGAAGGAATCATAGGGCATGAAAAAATTCGTCCACATCGATGTCAACACGACAGACCGACTGGCTGGTGGCATAGCCACGTTGTATGACAATGCTGATTCTTTTGACCTAAAAATGGGCCAGCCCTCTGGTCACGCGAAAAGTCGACCAACCGTTTGGCGATGTCTCGAAAAACTAAGCACCGCACTCTACTGAGGAAGCCATGTGTCGGTGTTTACCGACACATGGCTTCCTCAGTAGAGTGCGGTGTTTTATGTACGCTTAACATGTATTGGTAATTAACACAGAGGAAATAATAAGTAGCTGCTGCCGTCAACACGTCCATCTTTGCCTTCAGATTAGCAAAAATATTCTTGAACGTTCGGCATATTCGCTGTTTATGACGATCTGTTGACGGTGTGTTCGAGTTATTCGGACTTCTAAACTAAAGCACTTTTTTTATTTTTATTGGTTGAAACTAAAAACTTTGCTTGGTATATTACCCAAGGGAAAAATTATGTATGTCAATCAAAAAGTGATGAATGTCACCAAAGAAAATGAAATTACTGTACTAGCTTACATATTTAATTACTCAAGCATCTATTCTTAACTGATATTATTTGTATTGGATATTGCAAGAAAATATTTTTTTTTGCCCTAAGTGAGCAGAATTTTGTCAAGTCCAAGCAGATAATGGATGCAGATATTGGTAGCAGATAATACCACGAATTGCAATGCTGCAATGAAAGTACTACCAAATCATCGTAACTAGTTAAAAATCTGCCATGCCATAGACACCTTCATCATTTTTTTTACTGACATTCATCATTTTTCGCCGGCATCGCACGAACATTCGTCGTTTTTCATGGTTTTTCTGCTTCAATATTTAACGGTTAATTAGTTGGTGACACCTAGCGTTTTTTGCGTTTATTCTGGGAGTCTGCTCCCTAAGCGACATCCGTAGTTCCGGCCTAAGTTACGGACGCTTCGCACTCCGTCTGATTCAACGACATACCGTAAGTGAGACGGAGCTCGAAGCTTCCATAAGTTCGGCCGAAACTACGGACTTCGCTTAGGGAGTAGACCCCTTGATATGAAACGAAAGTATTTTCGAAAAACTTTAAAAGGAAGACAAAAACAAAAAAAAAAAAACAATGACATCCATCATTATTCCCTGTGTACCGTTCATATTGTAAATAGTATATTGTATAGCCATCAAATATGTTTTTATAGAAATTGTGCACGAACCCCGTGACCAAATCATGTCATCAGTATCACTACAGATTTCATTTTGTTTTCAGAAAGTCCAGTTTACGTCGGAGCCGGAAAGAGAGATGCGGCTGGAGATATAAATGCAATCATTACGAATCATTCCCAGACAATGGTGTTTACCAACATAATAACTAGATTGCCAGGGCAAAAATATACTGTCTGACACTAAAGATGAAATCTTATATCCATGAAGTTTGCCATACGTTGTCTATGGCACGACATATATTTTAATCTGGCAACACTAACACAAAAACGGTTAAGAGTGGCTCATGTAGATAGCTTTGTGTAATTATTGATATTTAGTGTCCGAACGAATAAAGTTAATAAAATATATAATAAAAGGTCGTAACGTGAAGAGACGATTCAATATAACACAACTTAGTAAAGGAACCATGCTTTGGTTATAGAAAGCACCCGAGTTTATTAATTTTGGCGCTAGACACACTATACCTGTGTAATTTATACCTGAATTTATCTTTTTTATTTAGGGGTAAACCATATTTTTCGTTAGTAGATAATTCATGTTAAATGCTATTTATTTAGTGAAATAAATAATGAAGAAAAGTTACTAAAAACCGTTATAATTTATGTATTTTTCCATAGTATTAGGCGTAAATTCCTATAAATGAGCAATCATTGGGCTGGTAAACGGAATTCGCGTAAAGTTCACTGTTTTATAGCACACAAATCATAGCTTCATAATTAAAGTACGTCTAATTGTTTTGTAATACACTAGCTGGTAGTTTTTACTAAGTAACGAGATAGCTTTTTTAAAAAGGGAATCCTTTTTTTCTTTTACGAATACGTGCCTTCTATGGAAACGGCGTGACATGTACATTTTATTGAAGCTTTTATTGTTTACTTTTGCCTCATGTTGAAGTTATTGTTTCGGGCTGTGGGCGGGCGCTAGCGCTGTTACTGTTAGGAGATGTCGGGGCCCGCCACTAGTCTGCAAGCACGCTTGATGTTCGCTATCTCTTTGGAATAATATCATTGTTAACTGCCCTCGATTCGCTACTGGAACACAATACTCAGTCAAGTGTTCCCGGCCCGTGCCATTACTATGTATGGTCAGCGAATGATTCCAAACCATGGGCACTAAGGCCTCTGGCTGGTTTATTTCTCTAGAGAGGATGCGGTGTTTGTTGTATCTAAGAAATATGTTATTGTATTATGGTCTTCAATATGCATGATTATTTTTTTAGTGCCTACCTGTAATTACTTTATTAAAGACAAAGATAATAAAATATAATGTAAATTTCTTGGCGTTTTCTTTGTTAACAATTAAGAGCATTTTCCTGCCTTGCACAGTAGAAGGTTCCTCAATCCTACTTCTCGATATACAGACAAAAATTTCCTCAGTTAGCAGATTTATTGTGTCGGGTTTTTATTGAGAAGTTGAGAACATTAACAATAGGTACTTGGCGATTTTGGACGGTGCTTTGTATGAAAACAATGAAAAATCTGACTCGTGCGTCAATTACTTTGAACACCTTGACTGCTGTTTTGTTTTGTATTGCATTGGTTTAAGAGTCTGACGCGTATAAAAACTGAATTAAAGATCTCTACCTACCTAATCGGGTGAGAATGGCAATGAGCTCATATAAATTTACAATTCAAACAGAGAGATGCACAATTTTTAACAGACTAAACAAAAAAATAGGGGAATCCGTCCTAAATTTGCTGACTCACCTCACCAGTATTTCCTAATAAAAAAACTTGCATCATTTATCAACTTCCTACATGCCTACATGTAGGAAGTAATGATAAATGAGGCAATTTTTTTACACTATATTTATGACTGCATAGTAAACCTATAGCAGCAAATCCGACTAAATAATGATAGGTTCTTCTCATTCGGCGTTATCTATAAACTTCTTGATTCGGTCGAGTATAAAGGCTAATAACACAAGTCCACAGAGTACTTTTTAATGCACAAGTCCAAGGCTACCCGGTTTTTGTGCGACTGACTTCGCTCGCCCGCAGTAACTCTTTACGTTGAACACAGAGTGCACGATAGGTAAGTAAATTGATAAAATAATTATATTATAATGGATTCAATTATGTTTTTATTACTAACTAACACGTTTTAGTAGTGTTTCATGTAGAATTTATGAACCCAAGTAACTACTAACGTTGTTTATGTACTTTCATTAATAGTTATGTAGCTTGAGTGCCGATGAAAACATATACAACCGGCTACATAAACAATGGATCCCGAAAGCTACGCCCCTATAACAAACGTGATAATACTTATGATGTAATGATGATGATGTGTAAGTAAGTAGATCTTTTAGCTAAACAACTTAAACTTTTTTTTGTAAATTTTTTGTTCAGTAAGTATTTTAAAACCAGATGGCGATGGCGCCGGCATTTTATAGCAGACTGATTCCTGAAAAGAAATGCCTGCTATTCACGATGTTCGAATTGGCAACCAAATACAATGACATGTCGATTTATGCAGAGCCTCCTTAGATGAGATAGTTTTCCATTAAAAAGTCACAATGTAGGTACCGGTAAACTGCTCCAACTTTGCCTGGTCGTCCTAAGTTTGCCTATAATGAAAATGATGTAATATCTTTTTCATTTTACTTGTATGGCAAAGGAAACTTTGAGATTTTATAGACAGCTTTAAGTTTCGATTGCCATACAAGTAAAATGAAAAAGATATTACATCATTTTCATTATAGGCAAACTTAGGACGACCAGGCAAAGTTGGAGCAGTTTACGGTATATTATCCCATCGTGACTTATGACAATAAAATATACCCCCTGTTTACACCGGCAATTTTTTATTATTAAGGGATATTTTATGAATGAAAACTTGTTAATTACACTTCTTGTTTGTGACCAATAATTTGATTGTAGAGTGCAAAATAATATTTGTAGACAGGTACTATTATATGCCTACCTACTTAAAAGAAAAGTTTGATCAATCTGCCAAGCCTTTTCCCAACTATGTTGGGGTCGGCTTCCATTCTAACAGGATGCAGCTGAATACCAGTATTTTACATGGAGCGACTGCCTATCTGAGCTCCACAACCCAGTAACTGTTGTATAAATCATCCAAATTCAGAAATGATCAGCGACTTGACTTGTATACGCTGACTGTACTTGATAAGTGATAAGATAAATAATTCACTAAATACATCGTCATCATATGCGTTAACTTAACATATTTGTGGTAACGATAATAATTACGAATAACATCGTTATCATGCCCCCAAGAGGTTGAAAATAATATTGAATAGGTAGCTACAAAACGATTTATTTTAAAATTATAGTACAGACGCCAGCAGGTCAACCTACCCGAAACTGTCAAATTGTCCTAATCAAATTTGAACCTTAAGTTTTAGTGATAAAGATGAAAATCTATTAAAGAAATTTGACATTTTAGTAGGTTGATGTGCTGGCGTCGTACAGGAGTTCGGATTTGCGCCCGGTATTGGCGTTATCATGAAATGTAGGCGGGATATTATTATCTCCTTTATTCAATAAATATACGTATAAATTACATTATTTTTAAATATTTGAATAAAAATTTACAAATGTAAAAACATTGTAGCCGGTGGGTAAACATTTTTTAGATACGGTCCTGAGAGAAGAACCTACGAGCCGTGTCCAGAAATGCCGCTAATAATTTCTGAATTTGCCCTACGAGAGCCGCCTCCTCAGGTGTTGATCGAGGCCCTTAGCTATTAAGAGGGAACAGGGCCTGCGAATCCCCATACAAATGTATTCCCCTTTTTTCTTCCTGAATAATGCCTCTAGAACAATCATTTTTTTCCTAAAATCAAGGTCTGCTGTAGACACGTCCCTGTTATATTCGTATTTTTCTGCAACTTATTGGTAAAGAAGATATGACCCTCCAAAAATTACAAAAAATGCCCCATTTTTACCGCCGTGAATAGAGGACTACCATATAAATTCGAAGTTTAACATAAAAGAAAATGATAGGAACCTAGACATACTCTTTCTTAAAAAAAATATGTAAAAAATAATTGAATCGGCTCTGTTTACAAGGAGAAAAAAAGGGAATATGAAACGTCGATATCGACAATTTTTTTTGTCGCACTCTACGGAGGCAGCCTTGAGGTGAGACGACGGCAATAGTATCTTCAAATACCAATTTATGAAATTCCTCTCATCCCCTGACTGATAGTCGTAACAGCCAATGGCTTAAGAGGAATCTTAAGCCATTGGCTGTTACGACTATCAGTAATTAAGGATCGATCCCAGTACAATGTGATATTGGCATTTTGAATAATTAGGTATATTACTTGAACTGTCTTAACATCTTTCCTATTTGCCATCGATACGCTAAGAAAAAGATTATTATGATGTTGTGTGTTTGTTATTGACAGATCCAGAATGTCCATAGCCCTATTCTACACGCCCGGGTCGGCGCCGTGCCGGCTGGTGCTGCTGGTGGCTGCCGCGCTCAACATCCAACTGGACTTGAACCTCATGGACTTGAGAGGAGGCGATCAGTTCAAACCGGACTTTTTGAAAGTAAATCTGGATAAAACAAAGTCGCTTTTTGTGTCTGTCTGTTTGACGCTTAGTTCTTTTATAGTATCTGTGCGTTCATTATAACTTGTCCCATGACGCGATTGGTAGAACTGTTCTGTCAGTCGCCATTTTGAACTCTATTAGTATTGAACTTATTATGAGTTTCACTTGACAAGTAGTGGTGCCTACATGACGGCAAGGTACAAGTTATAGTGAACGGTCTGTACACAATATTAATATTTTGATACAATATTTAGCGTTCCGTACCTCAAAAGAAAAACTTTGGACATTTCTCCGCTCCAGTAGACAGGCAGCCTTAGCGTTATGTGCGCAAATGGCAAAAATGGAACCCTTATAATTTCGTCATGTCCGTCTATTTGTCCGTCCAGATGATACGCAGCCATTTTACCCGTATACTACTTGCAGGCAGACAGGCCTGCCTCCAATCTAAGTAACAAACTTTAGTATACCACTACTTGGCCCTTATAGTGAGCAGCCGACACATTCGAAAAAATCTAAACTTACTCATGTGCCTCTATCTACATTACCTACTAACACACTAACAAAAATACTATTCTACCTTTCAGCTCAACCCCCAACACACAGTGCCCACAATAGTCGACGGTGACTTCTCTCTGTGGGAGTCTCGGGCCATTGCCAAGTACTTGGTGAACAAATATGGCGAGGACAGTAGCTTGTACCCTACGGAGCCGAAGGCAAGGGCGCTAGTCGATCAGAGACTGGACTTCGACTTGGGAACACTGTATCCAAGATTTGCGCAGTACTTTGTAAGTATTTTTGCTCCCCTTTCATCTAGAGTCAAACGCACGTCAGTAATATTTGAATTATGAAAATCACCTTACCGCTGTAACGCTGACGTGTGGTTGACTGTACTACCCAATGGTCGTTAAAAAGACATTGGAGATAATGTATTTACAAGTATTCTATGAACTTGCTTCGTTTGTCTTTCCATTTCCAAATTAGTAATTGATTTTTAATAACAAAGCTTGACGTTTAGCATATCCGACTATGCAGCTATCCAAATCACGAATTCCATGATCGCCTTCTATAATGTAAAATGCGCATGAGAAGACTAGGTATTATTTAGCTCGGGAATCACTCATTATAACTATAATAATTTAATTCTAGTATCCCCAAGTCTTCGGTGGAGCGAAAGCAGACGAGGCTCAGTTGAAGAAGTTGGATGAAGCGCTGGTCTTTTTGAACACTTTCCTGGAAGGTCGCACGTACGCCGCGGGGCAGCAGCTGACCCTGGCGGACCTGGGGCTCGTGGCGACAGTGTCCACCATCGAAACGGCGGGCATCAGCTTGGACAACTATTCTAATATTCAGAAGTAATTAGTTCTAATCTGCCAAATTACTTACCTTATTTTTAACAGACTTAAAATAATAATAGTAATAAGTACCTACATGGATATACCTAAAAAGGAGGGGAAGGAATCATAGGGCATGAAAAAATTCGTCCACATCGATGTCAACACGACAGACCGACTGGCTGGTGGCATAGCCACGTTGTATGGCAATGCTGCAAAAATAGGCGAGCCCTCTGGTCACGCGAAGAGTCGGCCAACCGCTTGGCGATGTCTCGAAAAACTAAGTGGGCAATCGACCCTATGGCCCTAGAATTTCAACAACCCATAACTCTTTATGAAAATATTTTGTTTGAAATTAAAAACCTTATTTTTATTTAATACTTCAATCTGTAGTCTGTACCTGTAGGTATACCCTCCGTTAGACGTTTTATGAATCGATTTGTTTGAAAATTCTAGGATAAGTCATTGTAAAGTTAATCCGATGACTAAACAAATACCTTCTTCATTCAGGTGGTTCGAGCTGGTGAAAACCACGGCACCGGGATACAACGAAGCCAATGAACCTGGCATTCAAGCATTCAAAGATATGTTAGCTCAATTAAAAGCTAAAACTGAATTGTAAGTTTAATTATATCCATTTTTACGTGTATCAACATGTAATCGGTATAGGTAGTCATATTATTGTACTACTAGACCATACTCATAGATATTTTGCTTCAATTCGGGTTTATATTTTACACAAAGCTACTGAATTTATCACTAAGAACTTCTTTATTATTGTATACCTACTTAAAATAAAACGCCTAAAATTATATTTTACCTTTTATTTGTGCCTTATAATCTAATCTTATAATAATAAATTGAGAATGTAAAACGGTGTAACTTGAAAAACAACATTTGTGAAAGTGACAGCAGCGTATGTAGGTACTGTGTATCAGAAATACGAATAAGCTCCATTCATTTATCCAAAATCTGACAATTTATGAAAATATTCAGCTTCCTTAAAAGATCACAATGGACGAAATCAGAAAACTGTAAAAGTCAGAATACTTAGGTGCAAAGTTTTGTGGACCAACGAAGACTCAATAAAAGCTAGGTTTTCATGAATTCTGTGCCTTTATTGTGTCTTCGTTGGACTCGTCATCTGTATAAACGAATGGAGTGAATGTCTCGGGTATACGTAGGTTACTTCTTCAGCATGCTGTTGACGAGGCCCTTGAAGGCATCTAGACCTTTCTCGTTGGCCTCCTGGTAGCCGGGCGCAGCGCTCTTCACTGTCTCGTACCATCTGCAAGTCAATTGTATCGTAAGAATGTGATATGGATCTCTTTTACTTGAGTAAAGTGACAACTGTTCTGCGACCTGTACCTGTTACTTACGTAATACACGATCAATCGGAATTTGAATCGTTTTGAAACAAATTGCTAAGCCATTGCTTAATATAAAAAAAAAATCTAACTAACAACGTAAATAACGCAATGAATGTTGTTGAACTGTCAAAATTAAACAAATTTGTCGTTATCGTTTACGAAAATGTTGCGTAATTATATAGCTGATGCTTAACTACGACCACTGCCAATTATTACAACTACCAAAGTACCAAATCCAATCCTTTTCTTCAATCTTTTTCACATAACAACCCAGATAATCTATCACAATGCCCCAATTTTAGAAACAAAAAAAAAAAAAAAATTAAAACGAAATATCTATTTTTCAAAAACATCTGGAGACATCATTAGAGACATAGCCGTTCACAGCTGGACATAGTCCAGTCCATTCCTCCATTTAACACGATCGCCTACTCTCATCCAGCTGCTACCATGCAGACACCCTGCGAAGATCATTGTTCCACTCAAGCCAAATCTTACCCTACTTTTATCTGATGTATGGAATTATACCTTTTAATATTAGGGTACTTCTTGAAGTCGATGTCAGAGGCTTCGAAGCTGGACACGCCCGCGATGAGACTCAGGTCAGCGACCGTGAGGTTAGGGCCGGCGCAGAACTTCTGACCCTCCAGGAATGTGTTGAGGAGCTGCAGAGCATCCTCGATCTTGGCCAGCTTTTCCTTGTCAGCTGGCGCGCCGCCAAAGACTTGTGGGTACTGGAGACATAGTTCGTTAGTGATGAAGAAGTCCGTTTTTATAAAACTGCCACGAAAGTGTACGGCAAGAAAAAAATTGATTGTACCTACTGAATGTTGTACTGTCGCAGGATCAATAGGACACAACCTTGTAATGAGATATCTGCTACTGGCGGAAGGACAGAAAGGTGAACCAGACCACATATTGTGTGTTGTGTGTCATCATCATGGCCGATGATCATCCAAAAAAGGGTACTCACGAAATAATCAGCGAATCTCTGGTACAACGTGCCAATATCGAAGTACAGGCGTTGGTCCACCAGAGCTCTCGCCTTCGGCTCCTCAGGATACAAGCTGCTACCCTTGCCGTATTTGTTCACCAGGTATGTGATGATGGCTCGCGACTCCCAGATGGACAGGCCATCGTCTACCAGCGTTGGTACTGTGTGTTGGGGATTGAGCTGAGGAATGAAGAATTCTTGTTAGAGTCTCACCAACATTATTATGGCAGACGTCAACTGCTGGGCATAGCATCGCCAAAACAACTGTTCTTGTGCTTCCAAAACCAAACTGATTCTCGATTACTCCTGACCTTCGTAAGGTCTACCGAGTGGGCCAACATGCGCCTGTTAGTCTAACGAGATAAAATAACGAATGTTCTTACAACACTAATCATTGCATTGTATAATTGCATGGCACACGTGTGGGCACCATGTACCGACTATAAAGCTACCATTTAGGTACTGAGTATGTCTTTCATTGACTTGAATGTGCCCTGGCGGCTGAGAGTATGTCATGCTCACTCTAATGTCTCGCTGGCGGTGGCGCGTGTGTTGGATCATTTAGCTCCCTTCAAAATGGTTGAGCTGAATGGTGCTAATCCATGCGTCATGTTCGTGAACGGGCGCCGTCAGTAGGGACTGGTCATCTCTTAGCTGCCACGGCGATTTTAATTTAATTTATATTTTTATTTCTAACGGACGCTTTTAATGTTTTGCATCGTTCTCACATGTATAACTTCAACTTGAATGATGTAACCAATATTATGTAACCATCTTATTTTATTTAAAAGAGTGTCCGTGGAGTTTCTTGCCCGTTCTTCTCCATAGGTACCTACTACGCTTTGGAATGGGCGACTAGCTTCATATTTCTGACTGACCGACCCCTTGACTATTCAAAAGTGCCTGTAATTGGTTTATTTGAAATAAATGCTTTGAGTTTGAGTTTGAGTTTTTGAGTTTGAATCATCCTTAAAAACTCAGTTTTTTAGGATAGGTAGGTACTAAGCAGGCTCATTGACAATGGCCCCGCCATGGGTATGAAGCCACGAAGCAATTTATTTCATCACTACTGCTCTAAGATGATTTAAGAAAACATCATGAGGAACCCGACATATCCTAGCTAGAACCAAAAATTCAAAGACGTGACATTCACCAATCTGCGCTGGGCCCGCGTGATCGATTACTATCCACTCCCTCTCACGAAGTGGGGGCCTGAGTCCCAGCAGTAAGAAAGTTACAGGCTGATTCTATGGGAAGAAGGCTCTTAGATAGGTGGTCTATAATAGATGCCCTGCGATCCCAGGGACCCCTTAACCTCTGGCTTATTGTAATGAACTGAAACGAACCGAAAGTTTTTGTTTGGTCATAACTTTATTCAACGTGAATCAGATGAGACCAGATAATGATGATTTATTTTAGGCTTCTCCGAAACTCGTTCGGTCCAAACTCGTATCATCTGAATCTGCGCATTCCGTTTTAGTCATTAAGTTTTCGACAGCAACCGGTTTGACATTGACTGCGCAAGCTAGCCCCACAGGCGCGCATATTTTTATTTTGTGTACCACATCTACTTCAAAACTTCTTACATACTCCTAGATTTTTTACTTTCTTAGTATGCAGTGCCTATACTATTTTGTTTGACTCTGACTCCTGAGTCAAGAATACCTACAAGATCCCATTCTCAAACATTTTCTAACTGAACAGACAGTTGTGCTGCTAGAGAGTTTATTGCGCCACTTCTTCCCAGCTAAAGCACTAGGAAGTGGTGAAGGGTGGGTTTGGGGGACTGTCTTGTAACTTGGTCGTTCGAAAAGTGCTGATTTTGAGCCTAGTTTGAATAAATTACTTTTGAATTTTGAATTGAAACCGAGGAGAGAGGAATTACCAAGTACCTACGGTATCTAGTTGTAACAACTGATAATTAAAGAAATATTTGTATACTACAAACAGGTAAATACTTACCTACTATTAGGTAACAATTATTTTCAAAATGTAGGTAAGTATGACCGATGTTAGTAGGTATAAAATTGATATCGATCAAAGAGGCGGTCATGGAACTTGGGCCAGCCCGATTATGAAATGTCTATAAGTATTTATCTAAGCTTATGGGCTGATAATAATAAGATAAAGAAAAGAAATAAATAAAACTTTATAACAGTGCAATGGACACGCACATTGTCCTCATAAAGGTTCAACGACTCTAAAATTCCTACTGCAAAGTTACATCACTGGCTGTCTATGTGCGACCTTCAACTCCTTTTAAGGTATTTTGCACCTAACACTTTAGGGTTTAGAGTCGAAAACAGATTGTTAATGGAGATTTAGATATGGTACCCCGATAGGAAACGCTGGCCGACTGCCATGGGTTACCAGCATTCTTACTAGGTTAGGAAATTGAATCAGACTGAAATCGAAGTAGCAGGCGCCTTAAATATAATAGATTACAAAACGCCTGCTGTCTAGGTTATTTATTTCAGTAAATTTCTGGTGTACAGGCTATTTTGTTTCCTAGTTGCGACTATAACTTATGGCATTTTATTGTAAACAGGTGTTTTGTTATGTTGATTCTGTTCATCGACTTTTGGTGCTGACTGTACCTAGATGGTATCTTTTAATCCTCTTTGTCCCGCTGTTTCAGGTTACAATACCTACTGGGTTTGTTTTTCAATTCGAATGTGTATATATGTTTGATGTCGTTTCACATTGACCTATAGTCATAATTCTAAAGCCTAAGTGACTGAAAGAAACGACATGGCATAATCACGCCGACCGCGGTAGTCTTTACTCACTCACTTTGCTTAACCCATCCCTCGGATAGAGTGGAACATAATTTCTTGTTGCCAACTTACCTTTTTATTACATTCTGCCCTAGTATTTTTTATAATAAATTAGATTAGTTACATACAGCTTTAGTGGCAATCATGTCATTTGGTCTAAATAGCTTTTTATTATTTGATTTTGCTTTTATATAGATTATTTTCTTTTAGATTTTGTGAATGTGAGAACGTTGTAGGCTTAACAGACTGTAGATCTGTCGACTATTTTGTATCTTGCTAAGTACCTGGTACTTGTTTATAGGCCTACACTGTCCTCTCATACCGATTAACACTGTAATTTGAATACATTGTAAATGCCATTTATTTCTAAAAGAGTAACCATGGAGTTTCTTGCCGGCTCTTCTCCATAGGAAACGACCAATTGGAACCGTGCACCTAACTTCTGACGTTTCATAAGTGCCCATGTAGGTTTTTGTGAAATAAAATATTTTGAATTGAATTTTGAGTATTGAATAACTTATTATTTAGATTTCTGTATGAGATTTCCTAGCTGTTCAAATTCATATCTTTATTTGCGTTAACTCAACATTACTCAGCGTTTACACCTCAATGATACCTATCTTACAACTATGACTAACGCCAAAAAAATATATAGGTACCTATATTTTTAGTTGAACCAATTCAATAGATAGAATAGATATGAAGCATAATTAACCCGTATCCCATACCTACATGTGTAACGGTCAATTAGTCTGCTAATATACAGGAAAGATTCCATTGTTATTCGAATTATTTGCTGGTTAATTACAAGGACATAAGTTTTCCTGAATCCTGACCACAATCTCGATACCTACCTATAGTGTTTAATTAAATAAACAAGAGCTACTACATACTGATGTTGGTGCACGAACTCTAACGGCACTGAAATTGTCAATTCAAACTCAACGTCGCGCGCCGCACAGTGGTCAGAAAATCGAGCTCCATACTTATCGAAACTCAAAGTAAGGAATAAAAAAAAACACGTAAAATAAAATTGTAAAATTGTAACGTCTCTGGTATACCTCCCTTTTCGTGATATTTACTTATGGATGGTAGTAGTAGTAGCCCCACACGTGAGAAAAAAAGATTTGTGTTCTTTTTGTATGGGAGAAAACACTTAAAAAGTTTTTTCTTTTTAACTGAATGGAGCTGAAGGGCTGGTGCTCACATGAATTATTGTACCATGCACGGCGATCAAGATGACATCCAATTCATGCATCTTTGGGTGCCGCTTTGAGCGCAGTTTTTGAAATGTTGAATTTTCCGTTATTTTTCAAATCTTTGACATGGTTAAATGAAACTGCCGATGGATTTACTTATGGCATCGTTAGTTTATAGCCTGCTTATGACTTTTGTGATGAGAATAATTAAAAACGTATGAATATCGTTATTATTTCGTTACTATTTAATCAATATCGTTTTTCGATAGACCACTGTGTGCCGCCCGGTAGAATTTTTTGCTAAAGATTTTTGATAAACGCAACCGCAGCTTTACCAAAAGTAGGCCGGTCTTAGAACTTCCTGCCCACTCCTAAACCTGGCTGTCTTGTAGGGCTGAATAATCACATCGTCAAACCTTCGATCAATAATTGATCGAAGTTCATAAGCACTTCGCGTATATATCGCGGTTACTCGCGGCATATACCTAATAGAGCCATTAGAGTCGTGCGTTTTGGAGAGAGATATTATGGTGATGAGAGAGGATGGTCTCTCTCAGTGTGACAAAGATGACGAACTATCCAAAACGAATAGGACCGACCCTATTTAGCAACGAAACAATTCAAGTAAGCCCCTTGACCATTCTTGGGTTGAAGACTAGAAGTCCAACTAGTAACAAGCCTCACCTTCAAATACTCTGGCTTGAGGTGGTCTCCGTGGTGCAGGTCCACAAGTTTCAGGTTCAGGTTGAGGTTTAGCGCCTTCGCAGTGAGTAGCACGGCGCGGCAGGGGGCGGAGCCCGGCACGTAGTACAGATCGATGGGCATGTCGCTGGAAACAAAGAAAATATGAATTATGGAAACATTTTCCAAAGTCAAAGTACATTGTGCGCTTTTATAATTTCTAACGTGACGATGTTTTCGCGGACGTCCACGTCATCACGATAACACAGGAAAGTAAAAAATGTATGGAAATATATGAAGACGCTTTTAAATTTCCGTCCACAATAACGTTATATCGTGCACGTATTTCCATACATTTTATGGACGTGGACGTCGTCCACGACCGATAATAATATATGATCGTCACGTTAGAAATTATAAAAGCGAATGGTACATTATTTATCATAGTGGACGGATACCCTACGTACTTCATCGTCTGCCCAGTCTTTTTCCAACTATGTTGGGGTCGGCTTCCAGTCTAACTGGATGCAGTTGAATACCAGAATTTTACATGGAGTAGGTACCTACCTACTTAATTAAATTTCAAAAACATACACAGCTAGAAAATATTGCTGTTGTAGGTATTGAAAACATCTTGAGAGATCTAATCGCGCATAAATCAATAAACTTGAATAACTTGTTCCTTATGTTACCTCACCATTCCTACTTATCATAAGATTAAAACATTCGTTATTTTAAACATGTTTTGAGTTCAAATTTTATCAGGGCAGTTATTTGGGTAGGTAAATAAAAACGAAAAGGCGTTGTTGAGAAAAAAAAACAAAAACATCATCCGTCCGTCAAGATGAGTTCTAAGAACTCGTTTAGCGATTCAAATATAAGCGCACCGCACCATGGGCTGTCATGAAGATGATGATTAATTTACCTGCCAGCATTTCATTATCATTTTATCTGCCAGCATTTCATTATCATTTCAGCCCAGAATGACCCCTTGCAATGGGTATGGCTTAGCATAAGCATTATCAGCCTATAATTTGCCCACTGCTGGGACACAACCAAGGGGGGGCAAAGGGGGCAGCTGCCCACCTTTACATTAAAAAAAAATGTGAAGAAACTACATACCTATCTACGCAAATTTTGTGTATTTGGAAAACATTTATTTGGGTTTTTAAAGTTCCTAAATGGGGTCTAATTCGGAGTCCGGGGACGTAAATTCTTATAGTATCTGTTGGTGGTAGGGCCAGTCATAATACCTATTAGGTGTCAGCTCTACAGTTCTGAATAGTTTTGGGAAAAACGACCCGAAAGGTCCTTTTCCAATCCATACATTGAAAATGGAAATTATTATGTTTCACAGTTCCTATCGGGACTACAGACTTCAAACGATACCCTAATTACGTAATACACGATCAATCGGAATTTGAAAAAAAATGATAATCTATTGCTTCATAATTTCAACGTAAATAGCGCAATGAATGTTGTTAAACTGTCAAAATGAAACAAATTTGTCGTATTCGTTTACGAAAATGTGTTGCGGAAGTAATTAGATAACTGATTTGTCAAAAACCAAATGTCCAGCAGCGTCGATTTTGGCCTTATTGTGCACCGTAAAGGTAGCACTCGCACTACAAGTGTAAAGCTTTATGTGCTCTTGACTGTACCTACAAATCATACTTTTCCCATCCTCCCTATATCAACTTGCCCCCCCTGGTTGATGTTGTCATGTCTCCGTACTTTTGGTTCTAGGACATGCTGGTTTCCTCACGATGTTTTCCTTCACCGTTTTGAGAGCAGTAGTGATGAAATAATTTACCCAAAGTAAAGGGCCTGCTTGGGTTCGAATTCGAACCCACGACCTACAACTCGTAAGTCGCGGCCATTACCGCTGGGCCATCACTGCTTATGGCGTATAGCTTATTAAGTAAATTCTTATATTTCTTGCCATTCTCAACGGTACCTACCTATAAAATAACTAGGAACTGTTGAAGCACCCATGAACAAAAAATACAAAAAACTGAAGGTAACCGGTATGACGTGGATAAGTAATCAAACAAATTCTCAGACAGCTGTAATTGAATGCTGTGACAAAAGGTAAGGTCAGGTCAAACAAAATGGGTATAATGACTGCTATAAAAACCTTTTAAGGTCACGCGGAAAATTGGTGAAATGACTCAAGTCACTCAAATATTTTAAATTGTTTTTCAGGGTTTTTCTGGTCATTTCACTTCCTTCTTGGTCTGTCATGGGCGCACGTGACCCGTGCCTATCTATCTTGGTTATGAGACATTTTGGCACAGTTCTTGTCTTGGCGAAAAGTCAGTAGGTACCTAAGGTCTGGGGGCTTACTCTTTAAGTCCGTCAACTAAGATACGGGCCCGTCCGAAAGTAGTTCGAAACATTTGAGTGAACCTTACACCCGATTAATTAACTGTTTTGGACGTGGGGAAGAGTCGGGACTACTGGCTAATCATGGTGTCATTCATTCTTAGGTCGGGCCCCAAACTAATCTTATGTCCTTAAGTGATACGGAGTAGGATAGGAATCGCCGTAATAACTAAGGATTTCGGGATTAGTTGGAAGACCCCCTGTAAGGCCCGCGCGGACTCAACCAACGCGGAGCTGAGCTGAGATGTTTGTCAGCTAGGGTGTATCCACCGAAGCTGAGTGGAGACGTGTGAATAACGAAAATCTATTTGTTGTTTAAAACACATCTCCTCTCCTCTCGTCTCGTCTCCGCTTTGGTGGAGTCCGGGCCTAACGGGTCTGCGGCCCTTACTGCTCAATGGCTGAAAGACGTTTAGTGACTAGTGGCCGTGGGTACAATATTGGACAAGACGTAAGGTAAGTTCAGCAGATGTATTCTGTAAAAATCTCAGGGTAAAAACTTTGATGGTTAATCCCTAGCATCAGATGAAATTGCATTTCACAGCAAGCTCACATCAGCTAAGTTTTCATGGTTAGATTTTTATAGAATAAACCGGCTACAGGTAGATACCTTCCTAATTGAAGTCTGGAGTTCCGGACGCAGGGAGGATGTTATCGTAGATATTTTGAATAGGTAGAGGTAGGTAGATGTAGCCTAACTGCTAACTATAAAGGAAGGGAAACTAAAAATTACATAAGTAGGTAGGTAGGTACTGATAACTAAATACCTAGGAAAAATAACTGCTTCACCAGCCATGGTTGCTTTTTAGCAAAAATAACTTATGGGATTGAACACAAACCCAAAATGATAAATTCTGATTATAAGCTAACTTGTGATTCTGATTGACAAAATTGTCTGTCAATATTGTTGTTTGTAGTTAAAATCAACGGAAAAAACTCTTTGCTGAAGTGTCAAGTCAATATCACACTAAAAAGTTTTGATATCACAATCCAGCCCTACAATATTTTAACACAACTAACTATTCACACTAGGTACTAAATTAAATGACTTCTGGGCACGATTCCGTCCGGGGAATGGCAGCGATTAGCACCCTAATTGCGTAGCACACGGGCAATCGTAATTTGAATTATATTGAGGAATTATCCATTGCTTCATATCTTCGGAAAATTTGTCTGCTCAACAACGTTTTAATAACGCAAGGAATGTTGTTGAACTGTCAAAATGAAATTGTGATTGATCGTGTGTTAGAGTGGACGAGTACTTGGACTCCAGTGTTCTTTTGTTTTTGTATTTATTTGCATAGTTAGTTCACTCTAGAACTCAAAAAACTCTTTCTTTTTATTCTGGCAAGTTTTCTCGCTACGCACGCACGATGTTGAAATCAATATAAAAATAAGTAATCTTGCAGTGGCGGATCTCACTCACGGTATGTCCGTAAGTGAAACGGTAAACGAAGCGCCCGTAATTTCGGCCAGTACCCTAATTACGTAATACACGATCAATCGGAATTTGAATCGTTTTGAAACAAATTGCTATTCCATTTCTTAATAAGTTCGAAAAAAAATAACTGCTCAACAACGTAAATACCGCAATGACTGTTGTTGAACTGTCAAAATTAAACAAATTTGTCGTAGGTAATCGTTTACGAAAATGTGTTGCGTAACTAGATAGCTGGTTTTGTTTGTTTCGCATAGACTGTAGACACAGTAGTCGGAACCGGATATAGCTTAGTCACAACAAGTGAATTGTTAATGGATTTCCAAATTGATTTTCAAGTTTGGCATATTATTATTATACTCTTTGTTGTTTGGGGTAGCTTTATCTTTTCACGTATTCCTATAAAAGTGACGCGAGTAAAGTAGGTAACCTATATTTATCTATCTATTCACGGTTGTATATGTGTTTGTTTGTTTTCATGTTCATAATAATCGATCCGAATCAACCCGAGAAAATTTTCATAGATGGACGAATTTAAAATCAGTCTTCATTAAGGGTAGGTAGTTCCTACTTACCTGAGGATACGAGAGCTATAGGTAGGTAGGAAGCCCAAGAGGCCAATTTCTCTATTGAAAACATGAAGCAATATGACTGATTTACTATAAATTCACAGTAGATCTCTATGTAACAGACATTAAGTTAGATACCTACATATCTACTATGGTTGGAATATCAACAAAAAAATGATAAGACAAGTTATTGCTATAGCTCAGATTAAGATGTAAAAAACGGTGTTGGTTCTTGGTTCGCTGTGTGAACGGTGTCCGGTACTCCGGCCCCATGTTCGTTGTGGCCTTGACGTGGTCAATTATATTGAAAATTATACAGTCACCATTATAGTGCACATTATATTGTAGGTACAATTTTTTTTTTTTAATCAAAATCCCGACTGCAACCTAAAAGTTCAAAACAAGCTCAATTTGCAAGCAGTTTGATGCAGTTGGTAAGTTATTTTAAGTCTAAAATTGGACTTGATGCCACCAACTGCATCAGAATGTTTGAAAAGCAAGTTTGCTTTGAATTTTTTGGCTGCAGTCGTTTTTTTTTTTTTAAACTTAGTAGGTACCTAATTGGCTTTATTTTTAATAAGTACCCGTCATGATGACAATGGTTTATTGCTATAATCAGTACATAAAATCTTCAGCAAATAAACTGTAGGAAAATAATGCTCGGGCCACAATCATGATGATATGACATTATTTTATTCAACAAAATTGTGTAAGTTGTCGTTAACTAACGACACTTTAATTACTTAGGTAGGCAAGGCATGTGTTGTTTGGGTAGGTAGGTACATAGCATAAACTGATTATTCTGAATGTATAATCAGTTTATGCTATAGTACATACATAAAACAAATAAATTGCAGGTAGATAGCTACATAGGTAATGTGCCGCTCATGAGATCATTCAACACTATGGTCTTCTGATGATTTCTGTCGCTAGATTAAATTGCCGAAAAACCAGCTGTGGGGTATTTTTTAAGCTATCTCTGTTCAATATTGCTGATGATAAAACTTAGGGAGACACGTATTTAGCTAGCTCTATAGACTTATATTTATACGTCTATGGCTAGCTCTTAATTAAAAGTACAAGTTTCTGGCAGTTGATTTAATAAGTATTCAGTCCTCGTATTACCTTCCTAATGATTTACCATCAGTCACAATGCTATCATGGGCGCCAGCATTGTTTGTTTTCAGGGGGATGCATATTCAGCTCCACGAAGCGAGCTCAATCAGTTTTACAGTGCACCTCGGATATGTAAGGTTATCGTTTGTCCATTCAGACAAGGAGTAACTTTGCGACTGATGCAGAAAAGCTTAAAAAAATAAGAGATTTTTCCTTCTCGCCTCCAATGGGATAGGTTTTATTTTGTTCATTCATACGGAAAGAGGACAAACTGTGTCGAAGCTTAAAAATTAAGATACAGTAGGATGCAAGAGCGAGCGGAGCAATCATAGATAGTGTTAGAACCCCGCCTAGGACCGAGTAGATTTTCGGAAATAGGAGTTTGGTACTTTGTCGATTTATGCACAGAAGCTTAAGAATTCAGAGATTGCAGTATGCAAGAGGAGAAAATTTTAGGATCTCGTTTCTTTCTCTCTTCATTTTAGGATTTGTTTTCTCTAACTTCTTTAGTTCTGAAGGAATGTTTTTACACATATATTTTATTTTAAAGCCAGGTAGATGCAAGTGCAACCTTCCCGGCGCCCAAGAATGCTATTGAAACACGTAACGCTTTGTAAAGTCAACATCACAAGTAAATGATTACACGACTGCCCAAAAATAGGAGTGTTATTGTTGTTACAATAGTAGTTCATGATAAACGAAAGTCCAAACCACAAATTAGCTAAGTTATTTTGTAAAAAGTATAGGTAATAAAGTTGAGAATACTTCGAAGTTATTTTATTCATCTACTTACGAATTTACCATGCAGACTTTACTACCAAGTGCTGTTATCTAAAGTATTCCACCCAATTAAAATTCAAAGCCAGAGCTGTACCTACAATGCCTCATATATCGTAAATGTAGAATAGGCACTTTCTTAAAACCACTAAACTGTATTAGGTACTTAATTTACCTTTAAACTTGACGTGTGGGAAGTGTGAAGTCTACTTTTAACTTGGTCTTTCGTTTCAAACTAATTGAACTAGTTTACTTTCAGCCTTTCACGTTCTTGCTTTTATGCAATGTCCAATTCAATCAATGCTATTTGCGTGTAGGCGTATGACCCATAATAGCTAATAGTAACGAAATAAATGTGAAAAGTAGAAACTGGAACGTGCTGCTTATTGTTTTATTGCGTGCATACAAAAATAAGAAATCTACTAGGTATTTTATTATATTTCGATCTTTATATAAATGTGGGTACACATTTATTACTAAACAAAAGCCACACTTCAATTACGTAGATTTAATTGCTTCAGAAATAACTTTAATTGGTTAAAAATTATCCTCAAAACGTGTTTCCTGTTGCGAAACCAAAACGGTCAACTCTAAAATCGAATAATGTACCGCTTTCATAAAAATCACAACACAAAAAAAAAATAACAAAATAAACTTACGTTTTTTCAACTATATTATTTTTGACCACAAACACTACGCGATGCGAGCAGTCGACTTCGAACAGTGAGAGAGAATAACTGCGAGAGGGGAGGTCAACTGTTATATACCAGCGTCGAATGCATGACGCATGTCGAGGACAAAACAGCCTGATCTCCCTCCAACCAATGGGCCTATTATTTAATTCTTACTACACAAGTTAAGTACAATGTCTAGATAACAAAATAATTGATACTTACTTAGGTACTTAGTTGATCAGAAGAAAAATTATCGGTGAGAAAACATGTTGAAATCTCTATTTTCTGTCAATGTTCGATACAATGTTTGACAGAAACAGAGATTTCAACATGATTTTTCACATTTTTAACCGACTTCCCAAAAAGGAGGAGGTTATCAATTCGGTTGTATTTTTTTTTTTTTTTTTTTTTTTTTTTTTAATGTATGTTACCTCATATCTCCGTCATTTATGAACCGATTTTGAAAATTATTTTTTTATTTGAAAGGATACACTTCCCGATTGGTCCCATTTTTATCAAAATTTAGTTCTGATGATGGAATCCATGAGGAATTGAGGGAACTCCTCAAATATTATAGGCACACACATAGCGATTTAGGTATTTTCAGCTACAAGTTAAGCATTTTCATTCAGAAACTATCATTTAGTGAAGTGGAACTGATGAAGAAGACCACAGATTGCCATCGGAATTCCTCAATGATAGGTATTCCACGGGTGGCGCCATTTATGAACCGATTTGGGAAATTATTTTGTGATTTGAAAGGATATACGGCCAGAATGGTCCCAATAAAAAAAAAATCAGTTCTGATGATGGAATCCATGACGAATTGAGGGAACTCCTCAAATATTTTAGGCACACACATAGCGATTTAGGTATTTTCAGCAACAAATTAAGCATTTGCATTCAGAATGTATCATTTGGTGAAATGGAACTGATGAAGAAGACAGATAGCCACCGGAACTACTCAATGATAAGTATTTCACGGGTGGCGATAAGATATCTCGATTAAGATAGTTAAGCGACAATGAAGCACGTTTAAATAAATAATTCTGATGACCATCGAACTGATCTGAAGATGAAGCCGGAAGGACGGCACCGGAACTCCGTCATAAAACAATGTATCCTAGCCGTGTTTGGGCTTATTCGAATTGCCATGAGATGTACTCTGGCTATAAATGATTTTAATGGTAATATCCCGGCATCAAATTGCGCTAATTGAGTCGTATGTTATGTGTGGCCTTGATTGTCAGAAGACAGATTTTGTAGCCTCGTTATTTCCGTCAATGATCTGTGGCCGTGTGGTCGCTTTAATAATTTGTTGGCGTCCAACTCTGATAAAACTGTGCCTTCCAAACTTCTGACACGACTAAGCGCGACGTATATTTGTTCTTTTGCAAAGTTTTTTTTACCAAAGTCGATCACAGCTCTTTCGGGGGTGGTAGCCTGTAATTTATGGACTGTGACCGCCCAGCTTAATATTAGAGGCAGCATACGCTCCACATCTCCGTTACCCCTTGCCGCCTGGAACGTAGTGCTTGTTGGTGGTATGGGTCTCACTTTGAAAACTTTAAATTAGCATATCTTTTTATTGTATGAGACGATTGCAATGAAACAAAAACTAAATGTTACATCGTGATAATATTCTATTTACAATTTTAATAGGACAGTGGGACAGTAATAGGCTGGCCTATTACTGTCCCACTGCAGGGCAAAGGCCTCATCTCATACAGAGAAGGAACGAGCACTGATCATCACGCTTGCTCAAAACGGGTTGGTGATTTCAGACTAATATTAACTATAAGTCCATGTTTCCTCACGATGTTTTCCTTCCCTGATGTCAATAATGTCCAAGATAAACTCAGAAAGTTCATATGAATTGAAAAAGTCACATTAGAACCCACAACCTCATGCATGAGAGGCGAGGCCTTAACCTCTGGGCCATCATAACATATTAAATTACCAAAAAATATATATTTTACTATACATTTCTTTCTTTTCCAAACAAATATAAAATACGAGCATACCTACCTACACATTTCTAAGGTGCCAACCCTAGTGGGGCAGAATCCATAAAGATTTTAGACTAGTGGAATCTGCCCCACCAAGTCGAACTAGTGGGGCATATTCCACTGAAAATTTTTAGGCATTCCTCTTTGCCCCACCAGCGGGGCGCTTGGAATGATTCGTTAATTTTTTTTAAATCTTTTGTTATGTTTCCATTATTCGACTGGTATACGAATTTGTGTGGGGTAGGTATAAACACAACTAAAAAGTGAAAAATAAAAACTTTTTTACAAAAAAAAAACAACCGACTTCTAAAAAAAAACACTTAAAAGAGAAAAATAACTTGAATTTCGGAAGTCGGTGGCAAAAACGAAAATACAGATCCATATAGTTATATTTTAAGATGGTTCGCAGTTCGCATAGAGTTGAAGCCGTGATATAGTTATATCCCTAGGGAAATAGTTATGAATTGCTTTCATATTACGGTAGGTATATTTTACTATATATGTATCTAATAAAATACTATTGTTTTTGCCACCGACTTCCGAAATTCAAGTTATTTTTCTCTTTTAAGTGTTTTTTTTTAGAAGTCGGTTGTTTTTTTTTTGTAAAAAAGTTTTTTATGTTAATGTTTCGCAAGTGCAAACGTACGGTAATGCAAGCAAGATATTGCTCATGGCAAGTTAGAAGGAAGTGAACCCTGATAATTATGTCAGTAATAACGGTGTATCATGCAAGAAAAGGACGTGCTGCACAGGTCCCAAAATACCTATTACCTACATACATTGGGAT
This sequence comes from Xanthia icteritia, assembly GCA_949128155.2. Classification (NCBI taxonomy): domain Eukaryota; kingdom Metazoa; phylum Arthropoda; class Insecta; order Lepidoptera; family Noctuidae; genus Xanthia; species Xanthia icteritia. The sequence continues at coordinate 2,097,657 of OX421942.2, read as the reverse complement.
ATGGGCAGGAGGATGATGTAAAGAAAAGTGATTATTCACGTACCTGCCAGACCGCACGTCAGTGGCAACAAAACCAGTATAAGCTGGCCTCATAGTCTATTGAAACTCTACACTACCCTAGGCCAACTCAAGGTCATAACCACCGATGCGACGTGCGGTCGACTGTACCAAGCTCATACTTACGAAGACTTCGAGATAGGTCAGATTATTTTCGGAGATGCCACGAGTAGTGAATTTGCCGAATACCAAATATTCACGCTCTCAGCCGAAGCGCCGAATATTCGGCGGCCGAATGTTCGTCAAAATATGCTACATTTCGCAGGTGACAGGCCTTATTGTGGTGCGTGTGGTAGAGCCGCCCGCCCCCGCAGTTGTGATTTGCGACTGTTGCGAGTAGGTAGATCGTGTCACGACGTGCATTATTTGAAACTGTTCGCCTAGATCAGACAGCAGACCCCTTACAAAATTGTTAGTCGGAAAACGCAATACAGTATCCAAGCCTGCCAGAATTCGCTAAGATTTATCTATCGTCTTCCAGCAGGAGTTTATTAAATACTATAGTCGGAGGCTGTTTTCAGAATCATCATCATTTCAGCCGAAAGACGTCCATTGCTGGACATAGGCCTCAAGCACCGCCACTTCGGCCGATTCGGTGCCTCCCGCATCCAACGGATGAAGAAGGTATAGCTTATGACAAAAAACGCAATCGTCTGCAATCAACAAATTCTGAAAAAAATATACTCATTCATCACAATTTACCAGCCCACTGATAGATTTAAAGAATTAAAATGTAAAAAATTGCGATTAAAGTAAAAATACCTTTTCAGTAATACGTGCGTTTTTTTATGATTTGGTATTGGGAATTCGGCCGAATAGTACACAACATTCGGCCGAATACAGAATATTTAAAAAAGTTGTCGATGACGGAATAGTAGCCAAATATTCGTGGCATCTCTAATTATTGTTATGCAAGCCGTTTTTTATCTGGTTTCGTTTTTAGCCGATAGGTAATTTAAAATTATGGTTAACTACTTACATTTAGCAGTACTTATTTACTTTTTTAATAATAATCGTTAAAAAAAACAAAAACGTTTGTCTCTGATAACATCAGAATACCTACTGCTCGATATACTTTGTGATAACTTGATATTTATCGTGTTAAATTAAATATATTTTATCGTGTTAAATTAAATTACTTAATTGTTACTGCCCAATTTAGATAATAAAGTAACAATTATAATACCATAACTATATACTGTAGGTAGCCCCTGCGGGATACCTAAGGCTATCTCGAGGCTAATTAATTTCCAATCGCTACTTAGTACTTTAGTCGATATCTTCTTGCTGCGATAGAAGACTGTACAGGTAATAATACTACGACATCTATGTACACTCGACTGCACGACAGCGGTAACAAATTAACTAAACCAGCTATCTAATTACGCAACACATTTTCGTAAATGATTAGGTACGACTAATCCGTTTCATTTCGACAGTTCAACAACATTTATTGTGTTATTTACGTTGTTGAGCAGATTTTTTTTCGAACTTATGAATCAATGGATTAGCAATCTGTTTCAAAACAATTCAGATTTTGATTGATCGTGTACTACGCAATTAGGGTACAGTATACTATTACGCATCGTATGCTTTTGAAACTACGCCAGTGTTACCCTTACCACTGACGTGCCGTCGACTTACAAATACTTAATAGAGATTCGTCATCTCATGTCATCTCTTGCTAGTAGTTCTCCCTTTTACTCCAAACAGCATCATGCATGTCTCTGTCTTCCACATATCTCCATTAAACTACACACAGTATCACAACTTTCCTAGCCATGTATCACCTTTCCTAGCCATGTATCACCATTCCTAGCAATGTATCACTTTTCAAACAAAACCACCCGTTCGTTTCTTTGGTCACTCCTAGTCCTAGCCATCAACATTCATATCAAAACGAAAGTACCGACCTCTGCAATTTATAAGCCTTGTTTCCCCGAAGGGATAGGCAGAGGTGTATAGTACAGTGTACAGTACAGTACACCCACATTTCGCCAGTTATGTGTAAGTCCCATGTAGCAGGGGGCGAGTCTGTTGCCATCAACCGGCCCACCAAGATTCTTCTTCGGTTATGGCGAAAAGGCGTCGAAAAGCTGCTGTGAAGTTTTCGGGAACTGAGTGGGTAATGGAGGTAGGTAATTAGTACCTAATGGCGTACAGATTCCAATAAGTCTTCAACAATAGACCTATGGAATCTCTGCTCGTTCAGATTTTTTCCCAACACGGAATTAAACTCAAGCCTTGAGTGTCTTGCTCATTAATTAAGAGCGTCGAGCTGCCTGACAGTAGGTAAAAAAACTTGCAAAAACTACGAAACGCCTGCCTGTAATCCACAAGTTCGTTTCCGTGAGTAAAGAAGAGAAAATTGCTTTTTCGCTTTTCATAAAATAATTTAAACACAAACATAAATCTCGCATGTTTTCGGAGGGAGTAGGAAGATGCGTAAACTACTGCTGTGTAACGTAGGTAATAAGTAGATAAATTCTGATTAAATAAGCACCTACCGTCAGTGGCGGATCCAGGATTGTCATTTGGCCCTCCCAAATAAAGAAGAACTCGCTGAGAGTAGATTTTAGCAAAGTAAACACTAAAAGAGCACACAACATTTTACAAGCCTCCTCTGATTACTTTTCTCAAATTCCTCCATGACTTGGTTATGTTGTAGACTACCAGAGATATCTCGGTGAATATACTTACAAAGCGGCCAAACCGGGCAGGGTGAGGGCAAAATCGTCACGTTACATCTTATAGAAAAAACTTGAAAACGTAATAGGGGTAAGGTTAATTGATGACAATTGTACATTAGGTTGTGTAATTTGCTAAAAAGTTTAATATAATATCAAGTTCACTTTAAGATTTGTCACGGAAGAACTCGACGGTTTAGGGGGCTTGAGCCCCTTAGCAAATTATAAGGAACCTTTTTCTACTTATTACATAATATGTATTTTTTTTTTACCGTACTCTATCTATCGTAAACGAAGCAAAAGGAGTGTAAGGATCGTAGCAGGTGGTGCTCCATAGGTTCTGTTTTAATACCAATTGCACCGTAGGTACTTGATGTCTGCCTTTAAGCGGCTCTTTACAAATGTCGATGAGTGCGAGCATAGAAACGCGCGGGGGTCGGGGTTTCGGTCATTAAGCAAGATATCAAGTTTTATCCTAAATTCAATTACATTAAATTAAATTGAAATACTTTTCATCAAATTTCCATCCAATATCCTATTACGTATTTTAATGATACACTTAGTTGCAAGGACGACCTTCCCGTTAGCCCAATGCCTTCAGGATCTCGGGTGTCAGGTGACCTCAGCAACAAGGATGTGGAGGCCGGTCATTCGTGTTCGGGTTGGTGGCGTATGCGCCGACCGTAACGGGAACAATACGAGGATTTAATAAGGTCTTTCAAAAAAGGTGTCAAATTATTAAATTGTCTTTTATTTAAAAAAAAACCTGAAACGAAACATCAACTGCACAACTCACCTGTAGGTATACCTACTTACCTACATCCTATGCATACGAGTATAAATAGTTTATATTCTATTCTTAAGTTGCACCCACAAATCGGCAAATGTAAGGTAGGCTTGGGTGATAGTAGGACGCCCTCGCCCTCAGGCAGGGCGCCAGTCTCGACATAGATAGCGATCGCTATGCGACCGAATTCGGTCGCAAAGTCGTAATGGCGTCCCAAGACGCGCGCGACGTGCTTCACAAGAACGGGATTTTTTCGTGCTTGTCAAGTAATTTTGACCGTCTAGGGACACCATTAAGAGGGAACAGGGCCTGCGAGGAATTTGATAAATAGATATTTGAAGAAACTATTGCCGTCGTTTTACCTCAAGTCTGCCCCCGTAGAGTGCGATAGGGATAGCTACAGCTCAGACCAATTATATCACAAAAAAAATTACGAAATCGACGTTTCGTATTCCCCTTTTTTCTCCTCGAAAACTGAACCAATTTAATAATTTTTTACATTGAAATGTTAAGAAAGAGTATGTCTAGGTTCCTATCATTTTCTTTTATGTTAAAAGCTTTTCGAATTTATTTGGTGGATCTAATCACGGCGGTAAAAATGGAGCATTTTTGTCATTTTTGAGGGTCACATTTTCTTTACCGATAAGTTGCTGAAAAAAAGGAAATGACAAGGAACTTGACTACAGCAGACCTTGATTTTATGAAAATAAAATGAATGCTCTAGAGGCATTATTCAGAAAGAAAAAAGGGGATACATTTGTATGGAATCGCAGGCCTTGTTCCCTTTTAAAGCTTTTAAGACTGACCGACCGAATTCGGCCGTATAGCGATCGCTATCTATGTCGAGACAGTCGCCCGCGCGCCCCCTGTCCTGCTATCTAATTATGCAACACATTTTCGTAAACGATTACGACAAATTTGTTTCATTTTGACAATTCAACAACATTCATTGCGTTATTTACGTTGTTGGTGATTTTTTATTCGAACTTATGAAGCAATGGAATAGCAATTTGTTTCAAAACGATTCAAATTCCAATGGATCGTGTATTACGTAATTAGGGTACAGGTGGAGCAAAGAAATTCGCTTCGCAGGGTGGCTGGTGGCAGCTGTTTGAGGGTAGCCGAGGATCAGAAAACTAAGTGGATGTCTGACTCTGACGGGTGTAAAAGATGATGATGACAGACAAATTAAGTTGATAAATACTTTAATGTTTAAGCTTGGAGTCATTCAACTATAACGGTGTTCGGGAGGCAGGTAAGAGGAGGAAGTAATTAGATTCTAGACTGATTAGCGCGGTGCTTACTGTAACCAAATATTTTATCAGTCCTATGGAATCTGATATTTTTGTAAAAATCTTTATAGAAAATCTGCGAGTTGCATGGTAATGCGGTAATGCTAAATGGGGCGCGCAATCCTACTTCTTAGAGCGTACACGAGAGTGTGTGTGCAGCGTATCTAATATCGATAACCGACCTTGAGCTACCTCTTGAATGTAAAAACTGCGAAAACCTCTTTGCTTAATGACGTCAATAAGAATGTATCACCACATGGCCATTAAACCCACAGACCCACTAAACGCGGGAAAACCCATTTTAGAAGTACATAATTACTTCATGTTATGACGATGCTTGCACGTTAGATACATAAATTTTATTGATGAACGCTCAATCCGGGCCAAACTCGTAGCTAAGTTCCGCATTGTAGTAGACCCGCAAAGAAGAAGTAGGAATAATGATTGAGTGAACAGGGCCCGCAAACGCAAACCTAATGATGAAATTACGATCTACCTACTTAGATCTATCACTTTAAGGGCCTCGTTCACCATCTCCAAGTAAAGCGTTGATTAGTTACTTCCTAATTAACGTTAATTGGCAAGTAAAGGTTACGAGTATCTTTTGTCAATTTCACAAACGAAAATAAAGCTTCCAGTAAGTTCAACTAACTGGTTAAGTGAATGACGTTTCAACATAAATACATAAACTCACGCCTTCTTTCCATGGGGGTAGGGAGAAGAATAAAAAATAAAACATAAAATAGAAAACGTGTGATTTTAATTTGTGACTTTATTTAACTATATTTTTTCATTAGCACGAATAAAGTTAAAAGAGATAGAACTGCAAACTTTTCTTTACCTCTCATAGACACACACATTTTGGTCAAAATCTGAAAACCAAAAGAATCTGTTTCATCTATGTCCGTATAATAATCAACACATCTGATAAGTGCCTACACAAAATCACAACGGACAATTTGTAAAGTAAACACGCTAATTGGCAAGTGTCGTGGCAAGTAAGTTACGGGTCAGTTAATCTTATGGTTAGTGCTACTCGAACGTCGCACATACGGGTATTTGAATGATCTACGCGGCCAAAATTATTTTGTGGTCAATATTGGTTCTAAACGATATTAGTAAATGAAACAAACGTTTTAATATTACATCGAGTCATTTATTGAAAATATAAAAACCAAAAAAAAAAAAACAGTAATTTTCATCTTCGCTTTCTGAAGAATGACCAGGTTCATTCGGATTCGCAGGCAGAAGTAGAGCAACTGTTTCTGGCAAGAAGCAATTATGTTTCCTACTTTTTGCGCTTCTTAAGAGAGGGTCCGAACTCAAAAGAAGCCGATAAAAAATGTCTCTGTTGCAATTTTCTCTTGAAATTTTTCTAGCGAAGTTGGTTTGGCGGTATGGTTTAAAATATTTATTTCGCGCTTCCGAGGCCTCTTCGGAAAGCTGTCCAATAGGCAACAATGCATTTTTTATTACGACTGCACCATGGATCAAAATTGTATGCATTGTTGGTGGCATGGGGTGCCAAGAGTATAAATCGACATAGGTATAAGCGAGCGGTATCTAATGCGTATTTGTCAATTTTTTCACTTAAATATTCAATTACATGTCCACTCAAAATCGTTTCAAGTATGACTTTTAAACTATCATGTCATGACTAATGCCCGTTATATCGGAAGTTAATTTTGGATCTTCAAAAAATCTTCTACTCGTGTTGCCGTCATTCGTGTTGCCAAAATTTGCCTTTGGCATATCCACTAGCAATCCAGCTTCTTTGCGAAATCTGGCCTGGATTTCCAGTTTCCTTTCGTTTTCGATTTTTTTCTCGTGTTCAGTTTTTCTCTCTCTGTATGTCTCTGTCTACAAACATTGCCAAGGCTTTTAATGGTGGAAGAGTGGAAGTTTCTTTTTCTGTTCTTGCTTCGGAAAATACCCTTTTATATTTTTTTGCACGTGTAGGACTACTGGTGATTTCTTTTAATATATCGGAAGCATTTCGTTTTCCACTTTTCCGTAACCCAATCTAAGCAGCATGAACGATCACTTCTTCTTCTAGATTAAACCGTATCTTCTCGGTTTTCCTCCTTTTGGTTCTTTCACTTGACTCTCCAAATAACTTAGATGGGCGGCCTGGCCGATTTTGTGCAACCACGGGAATCTCAATAGTTCCTTCAAGCCACGAATCATTGTATTTGCGAAATACGTCTTCCTTCTTATGAGCGTTTGACCACCTTTATCTTAATTGGCTTTTAAAGTGAGAAAAAGTGCGTTTTAAACTCTAAATTTGGACTTCAGAGTACCCTTCGTATGACAGAAGCTCCTCATTTAAGAAAGTCAGTTTTTCTTCCAATTTAGGCAAATCAAAGCTCTGCATGCGGTCGAATAGGTATTTACGGATCACAGTTCTTGCTCCCGGGGTAGTTTGTGAACCTATAACAAATACAAACAGACTTTCTATAAAAATTAACTTAACACACATGACGACTTTAAGTTTTCGTAAAAAAAAACGGTATCTATTAGGTACTTATCCGCGATTTTCCGCGGCAAATTTTTAAATTATTTATTACTGAAAGGTTTAATCTTTCGACTGTATTAAGAATTATTACAGGATCTAACTTGGAAGTATAACAAATTCCCTATTAAACACAAATCATAGCTAAAAAACTACTCCAATATACGCGAGACTTACAATACACTAAAACTAATATTTCCAATGGTAAAAAATATCGAAATTCTATTTTAAATATTAGATAATTACCTGCTGTATCAGGATCCATAACTTTTTCTTTCGAAATAAACGCAAAATAATAAATATTCACTGTTAAAATCTTTATTTGCAAACGAACGCCGAGTTCAGACACATACACCAAGCGGGACGATCGAATTCCAACTGCACGTAAAAGCGTGGCATGCACGGGGGAAAAGTGGAAGGGGCTGGGTATTGTTCTCAAACCTGTCCCCTAGCTCAGGTAGTCGTTCTTTTTTACCCGTTTTACATTTTATAAATTTGAATTATGGCCGCCTAAATCATTCAAATACCCGTATGTGCGTCGTGAAATTCGCCCATGAAGTTACGGGTGACTTTTTTAGACACTTTACTTATGGGTGGTGAAAGAGGCCATACCTATATCATGGATACTGTAAACAACACCTGTGAATTCCAATTTGTAGTGCAACTTACAAATTGACACATAACTTAAATCTCAAATCTCAAATCTCAAATCGTTTATTGCAATCCATAACGTATATGAATAAAATAAACCCCATAATGCTATGATTTGATTATTTGAATACTTAGGTAAAACTTAAATTCTAATTTGATTTGAGTGAATTATTTATTTCATTCATGTTGTTTACAAGGTAATTCAAGGTACAGACCTATAAATTACACCCGTTACAACAAAAACTTACTTAGTTCAAAGTTTCTACCATGGACCCTAGCTAGCACAGCAAGATATTGTTATTGAAAATTTATTTTGGTATTTAACTACATATACATATACTCGTAAACCATGCAATATTTTTGGTTAGAGGCTAAATAATAACAGTCGCACAGGTCGATCGAAGGTTAAGCTACGCTTGCCGGGCCGCGGTCGGTTCGTGTATGGTATGAGTGATCATCCATTACGTATCGAGACCCTCCGTGTCACGGAAAGCACGTTAAGAGGGAACAGGGCGTGCGATTCTCCATACAAATGTATTCTCCTTTTTTCTTCCTGAATAATGCCTCTAGAGCAACCATTCTTTTTTCATAAAATCAAGGTCTGCTGTAGTCACGTCTCTGTTATTTCCTTTTTTTCAGCAACTTATCGGTAAAGAAAATATGTCCAAAAATTACAAAAATGCCCCATTTTTACCGCCGTGATTAGAGGAGTACTAGACAAATTCGAAAAGTTTTTAACATAAATGAAAATGATAGAAACTTAGACGTACTCTTTCTTAAAATTTTAATGTAAAAAATAATTGAATTGGTTCAGTTTTCGAGGAGAAAAAAGGGGAATACGAAACGTCGATTTCGTCTTTTTTTTTGTGATATAATTGGTCTGAGCTGTAGATAGCTACAGCCCTATCGCACTCTACGGGGGCAGACTTGAGGTAAGAAGACGGCAATCGTTTCTTCAAATTCCTCGCAGCCCCTGTTCCCTCTTAAGCCGTTGGTCCCGGCTGTCATTCAAAGATCTTAGACAGTCGTTACGGGTAGTCAGAAGACTAAAAGTCTGACAACCAGTCTTACCAAGGGCTAGTGTTGCCCAGTAACTGGGTTGTAGAGGTCTAGTTGGATATGCAGTCGCTCCATGTAAAATACTGTTATTCAGCTGTTTCCGGTTAGACTGGAAGCCGACCCCAACATATGTAGTTCGAAAAAGGCTAGGCAGATTGAATATTTTTCGGTTAGTAATTTAGAGGCATGAGTAACAGTGTGTAAAGTTCACTCATCCTCTATGGAAAAGGGAGGATCCTCCGACCAGACTGGTGTCGTGTCTGGCGGGCAACTGCCCAACGATTGATGTTGGATAGTCGGTTATAGTATATAGTATATGTCGTTCACGCGCCTAAACTCTAATTGCACGATGCAAGATTTGTGTGACGTCAGGTCTTTGATGCGTAGTTCGCATGTGGCGATGTAGATGCCGCCACAGTAACAAGCGTAACATGTAGATAGGTAACAAGCGTAACTTTGGCTTTACCAACGGGTTACTTAAAAACTATGACGATAGAGATCACAAGACATGAGATTACTGAGATGCCGCGGCGGACATTGCCGGCGCGAGCGCGGCGCGGCTATACCGACCTCTCTGTGATAAAGATATTGATCTTCTGAATGACGAGTGAAATGGAACACATCAAGCTCTTATGTCAAAACTGCAATATGCTGTTAGTCAGTGTCAGTGTCCAGTGCTGGGAAACTCCGAACAAATATTTTTTGTATGGGATTTGTGACCGTTCTTTAGCCAACATTCAGAAACACACGTCAAAATGACATATTCACATAATGACCAACATTACATTACGAAGTGGTCACAAACATGTCTGCCTTCGCGCAAGTATTATTGTTTGTGTTGTGATTTATCTGTTTGTTTTTCCTTTTTCTGTATGATTTCGGTATATAACATATCAGAATAATTGGCGGTGATTCCAAGTTTGTGAACCAACATGGGTAAGGGTCGCAGAATATTATGTGGAGTTTGCGGTATCAAGGAGGCCTGGCATACTGTAAAAATGTTGCATTTTTCCAAGTTTTCACTGAATCCATACCGGTGAGTACCGATATTTATTGCTAATGTGATCTTGTGCTCACCTAACACAATGCTATTAATTTACAATCAGGAAATTAAAGCATCATTCAAATTCTGTAATACGACTGGAGCCATCAATGAAGATTAATTATTGAAACTTGAAGAAATGGTTTAAACATTGTGCCTACAGTAATATTTGTCTAATTATTGTAATCTAATTTAGTCTAACTAGGTTGACTTATAGATATATGGGTCAGAGAGGCTCATATTATATTATCTACCTGTGACACCATTATGTAAATACTGGGAATATGAAATAAATCTTTTTCAGTTTCATATTCAAAGTATAATAATCTATTCCATTTAGTTATGCTGATAGTGTGAATTGGGGGATCTCTTAACTTTAAATCACACTAAATAAATTCACAGTCAAACTTAGTCAGTTATACGAGTAAGCTTAGTTATACGAGTAAGCGAGTAAACTTTGATATTTTGTGTCTTCCAGCTGTCGAGAGTGGCTAAAAGCAGTTGGTCACTTAGAACTAGTGCATCTACCAATAGAAAAACTGCATGAGCAGCGAAATGTATGTGCTAACCACTTTGGAAGAAAGTATTTTAACAAATAGGGAAAAATCGTCTACAGAAGTGAAGTAGTTTCAGTATAATCCTCCATTAAGCTTTTCATGAGATGATGTTACAAACAGACAGAGAAATAAATTCTCAAAATTGATTGAGATGATTAATAGAGCACAAATTAATTGTGCTCTATTAATCATTTCAAATGAAAAGATCCCTGCGTTTTATATGCAGAGAAATGTTTACAAGTCTAATCGAAAATGTTGCTTATATTTAATTAATTATGTTTACAGATTTAACACAAAGGGAAAATCAGTTGATGGAACAATTCCAAAAAACTAAATGCAGCCTGGCATCACTAAGACGCAGTGCAAATCTCTTGGAAAAATTTGAGTCAGATGTGCTAAAAGGAATTGTGACGTTGGTGCTAAAAAACAAAAAACGAAGCCATTTTGCCCTGATACCGATGTTGCTTGCTCATTTATATAAATTAATAAATACTGAAATCATTTAAATCTGTTTTATTTTACCGATTTATCAAAATAAATTAGGTTTGGAGCCTCACTATTATCTGCATAGAATGCATTTTATCGATATCGATAAGTTTATTGATTTCTATACGTTGCGCATCCCTATTTATGACAGTTCTTCAAGGACATGGTTGTCAAGTTTGTTATAATTTTCATGTTGGTAGCTATGTTTTTTTTTATGTGGTTGGCTAAAGACGGTCACAAATTCTCAAAAACTGAATGTTCTAAGTTCCGCCTCTTAATTACATGCTCTGTGTCAGTGTCTGTTGTCACAACTGTCATACAAGTGTCAAATGAGTTGAGTGAGTCGTTCTAACTTTCGTATTTTGTAAAAAAATAACATTTCAAATAATGATAATGTAAATATTTTTACGTGAAATTGTGGTCTGTGTGTGCTGCTACACATTTTCCGGTTCACAATGGGTGACAGCAGTGATTCCGAGGAGTTTTACGACGCTGAAGAGTTCACACCCATTAAAGGTTCCAAGTAAGTAGCGAAAACGTTAACAATTCTGCTGGTTTATTATTCTAAGTTTAATGTACAGGCTTTTTGCACACTACATTATATAGGAACATAAATGTCGAATCAGGTGTTGTGTTTTTCAAGAAAAACTGCAGTGATGATCTGTTTTGAAATAGGTATTGTATGATTCGAACAGATGTTTCATTTTGCTATTGATATGCGTCCTTGGCGCTAGCGACGGGTTAAAGCAAATAAAAAACAGTCATCCATCGGTGCGAGACTAGCTCGTTTGACTAGAACAATGAGTTAATAGACCACATCATGATTAACCAATAACTTGATGGTTTACATATTAATTATGAATTTGTCCCACTTATGGATGTAGTATTGATAATGTTTTCACTTACACATATTGATGGAAGCGGTTTGAATTAGTATGTGTGTTGTTAGATTTTAATCATAACATTCTTTTTTTTTATGTATTGGTAGATCTAATCAAAATGAATCAAATATCTCACTAATCAGTGGTGTGTACCAAGCTAAGCTTGAGTTGAACATTTGTATATAAACTGACATTGAAATGAAAGGAATTGCCAATTTCAGAAGATCGTCACTATGCAAGAATTTACACATAACAGAGAGTGGGGATGCTCCGGACAAGGACAAGGGTCCGGCGTTGAAGACAGACTCCACTTTACCAGGCCCAGGAACCACCAGCTGTCTCTCCACAGAAGCTGCAGCAGCAGAAGATGACAGGACTACTGTGAAAAGTGTGAGTCTAGCTCTACTGCTTTTCTAATACATTTACTAAACTATAAACCTATGCAGACAATTAATTCTTCAAGCTTTCAAACTTCACAAAATACTTTATTGAAAAGAAAATGGTCAGTTTATGATATGTTAAATAAAAATTGATAAAGTGCCAACATCCAGGAAGAGAACAAATATTATGTGTAAAACATTATTAACCATATTTGTCCCCTTTAGATTAATATTGTTTATATTATTATTTCTAACAACACAATGAGGTTGGGTTGTTGATTAAAACATTACTATCGGTTTGAGAATATATCTTACCAACAATTGATTTGTGCAGATAAGTAGTTGTATGTAAATTATTTGTTTCCAACTTAATTTTCATTTTCATTTTCTAAGTGAACAGACAGCTGTGCTGCTGGGGAGTTTGTTGCGCCACTTCTTCTTCCCAGCTAAAGCACTAGGAAGTGGTGAAGGGTGGGCGGTTTGGGGGACTGTCTTATGTAACTTTGACGTTTGAAAAGTGCTGATTCTCAGCCTAGTTTGAATATGTGACTTTTGAATTTTGAATTGCCGTAAGTATTGTGCTCCTGCTGAGCATGAGGTTCTGGGTTTGATACCCAGGTCGGGAAAGTGTTTTTAGGTTTGTCATAACAACTGTGGATATATTCTTATTTGCAGGTTGTACAAGGCCGTCGAAGATTCCAAGAGTTACGTCGCTGCATGCAGACTGAGGAGGAAGACGAGGGTGTGATCGATGCCACTGGTTCAGTGGACCAGCAGACATTCACATCTGAACACCCATTCAAGTAGGTTTATCTGGGGGCACGGTAATGCCCCCGCAAAGTCAAGCTAAAAACAAAAAAAAAATACGATGAAACGTTTCGAGAAAAGGTGCCCTGCTACCTTTTCTCGAAACGTTTCATCGTATTTTCAAACCCTCATAGCTTCGGCCTGCAAACAAACAATAAAAAATTCCCCCTAAAGGGAGGCGCAAACCTGTATTTCTTACGGATATAGGTCAGTACAATATCACCGCTAAAATAAAAATAAATAGAGCACCCTCAATCTGCCTAGCCTTTTCCAACATCTTCGTAAATTATATAAAATTTAAAATATTAATAAAAATTAAAAACAAAAATAAATGCAAAACATTTTTGAATTAAGTCTAAAAAAAAACTGTTTAAAAAAACTCAAAAATAACAAATTACTAAAATAAATTATGACATTGGCCACTTTATTGTTTGTTTAAAGGTTCACATGCTTGGTGTATTTTCGCCTGTATGGTCTAAAAAATAAGACAACATCTCTCTTCCTGTGGGTTTCTCAAGTGAAAAGTACAGGTAGCAGTGGAAAGTTGGCACAATAAATGACTGGCTGGAAACACCTGACGCATTTAAGTCGTATAAAGGGTCAAGGCTATCGTGATGAGTATCGTTAAATAATCATGATAAAACAAAAACCCATCACGTCTGCGGAGTTTCGCTAATTACTTTAATTTCACCCTGTATTCGGCCAAATGCGCCACCTATTTTGGTCTTATTACAAAATGAGGTCTATCTTTAGCCGCAGTATACTGTGTTTTAGAGCTTAAACCTTCGAACCAGTTATTGTGTTTCGAACTTTATTCCAGCTAAGAGAAAGTTCTTAATACAAAAATGACAACTTAAGAGTCTGTTCATTAGTCAGTTTTTAAGTAATTTACTGACAAGCCGATGGAATGTGGCCCCTGGCAACGTACAGGCAACTGAAGGAAAACGGGTGGGTTTTAGTCAGTAAGAGTCTGACACGCCCTCCCGCTCCGCCCAGAGCGGGAGAAGTTATTTTTGATAATTTCTCATCCAATGTGCCCGATGGAATTCTCCATTGGCAAAAATGACGAACATCCTTACAAACTTTCATCCCCTATTCATCTCCTATTTCACCCCTTTAGGGGATGAAATCATCTTAGTGCTCACCTTCTTTATAAAAGGAACTCTTGTGCAAAATTTCATGCTAAACCCAGCAGTTTAGGCTGTGCGTTGTCTGCCAATGAATGAATGAATTTAAGATTTTTATTTAGTAGATATCTTGAATATTTGCAGGATAATAGCACATGACACGATGAGCCTCCAGAGTATGACGTCACTCGGCAGGATCGGTAGAATACTCAGCGGTGCCTCGGAGTCTCACTGTAAGTTATAATATAATAATAAAAAACAAGCGACTTCCGAAAAAAAACGAGAAAATGAAAAATTATTTTTCATTTTTAGTTTTTGGTCATGTTTTACTTTTTTTTAAATTTGCAGGTCAGTATCAGATTGTATGTTGATCAAAATATGATTACGCGACCGTATCAAATATGTATTTACAGAATTATAAAAATTAAAATCATCAATACAACTGTTTGGCTCAAAAACAGTACTTTTCAACCTAGTTAATATCCATCAAACATTATTGTAAAAACATATTAATTACTAATCATTTTAGGAAATATTGTTGCCTAAATACGTATTAAGGTTTTTTTATTTATTAATAGAGTATTTGTGAATTCTATCAAGATAACTGAACAGACGTTTTGATAATTTAACTTCGAGCGTCAATTTAGAAGCTTAAAATATCTTAAATCACTGATCAACCTAACAAACAATATTTTTTATCTAACTACAAAGATACATAGGAAAATACTTAGTAAAAAAAAAATCATTTTAGGTTCCCTACATGAGAAATAAAAATCCAAACAATACAAAATTATAGAGAAATTTTGGTCCATAAAATGATTTTTTTAACCGATATATCTTCCTTAATTTAAAATAATAATAGGTTACTGTATTGTATTAGACGAACATTTTCTTAAAAACGTGCAATTTAAAATTTTAACTAAATGAGTTCTATTATTTTTCTATAAATGTTTTAAAACTACTCTAAAACTACAATATACTCCACGCGCAAATCGTTTCAAATTAGTCCCAGCCCGATCACTATGTATGGCAAGCCGATTCCTTGGGAGAAGCGAGCTAAATACCTAGGTGTAATCCTTGACCACCACCTTACCTTCAATACCTTCAGTGAGCACATAAAGACGGCTCGTTCGCACGCCGCTGTTGCTCTTAGTAGGGTCCATTTCATTGCTGCGTGCGGTCAACACGCAGCAAATTGTCACTCAAGTGCAAATTGCGCATCTACACCGTGGTCATCGCACTCGCTAAGCCATACCATCTTCATACGATGCAGACCCTCCAAAACCGTTGCCTTAGAAAGGTTACGGGAGCCCCCTTCTATGTCCGCAATTTGGATCTTCACGTAGATCTCAAAATGCCTACCGTCCAGCAGTTCATGAAATGAAATGAAATTGTTTATTCTGTAAATAGGATATTGGAATCACATTTAAAGGTCATCTTAAAAAAATAAAATAAAAATTAGCTAGATGAGTCCGGACTCCTCGGAGAAGAAAGGCCGAAATAAACTCAGAGGTCACAGTCTCTTTTAAAGTCCAGACATAATCTTGGTAAGGCCATATGAGGACCATGTAGATGAAACGCCTCTCAAAGCATTTCTTTGACTCTGCTATAAAGCACCCCAATCCCCTGATTGCGGCAGCCGCCCGTTACACTTCCTCCCGCATAAGTATAGGATACTCCTATTAACGAATTGAAATCAAAGAAGTCACTGATGGCCACATTCAGGCCTCTTTTGAAAATAAAAATTCATCAATCCGATCTGGAGCAGGTGCAGACGATATATTTCATCCGATATGGTTTGCATTCGATGTTATAGAGAGGATCTACCATCTTCTATGAAGACGAATTTTCTTTTTTGGAATTTGATATCTTTTTAAATAATTAACATAATTATTATGTATTGCAAGAAGACAGCGAGGACGCTGTAATTATTTCGACGTCCACCATAGCCGAAAGTCCAAAACGATGTGAGTGGTAGAGCAAACTATGGCAGTATTTAGGGAATTATGGCCGGCAGCCCGAGGAGTAGCGGCAGGGGCAGAATGTAAATGAGGCAATTGTTTTCGAGGATGCTAAAGCCAAAGAGGTCATAATGTAAGTCCAAGATGGCAGCTGCGAAAATATTGTTTTTGTTTTAAATGATACGTGAAAAGGAACTTAGTTACTGACGGGGTTCCCCCGAACAAACACGTTTTTTTTAAAAGTGAAAAGTTCTTTAGTCGCGTTGGGCGATTTTTGATAGAGGAAAATCTTATGGGTTCGTACTGTACCCATAATGTAGCCATGGTTATGACGTGTTGCGCTTGTTGTTGCTCAGAGTAATAATAAGATAAGATGTACACACGTCAATAAAGTTTTTGATCACTAGTTAAATCTGATACTACTACTACGATAATAAAAATTGAGTGATTCAATCCTAATGTAACTGTAACAGAAATAAAAAGATCGTTTAACCAAACTTATACAACAATTTATTAATAGAAGGTTTTTATTTAATACAATATACCTTACTACTACGGTTTTGTATACCAACTTGACTAATAATAATATTAGTACCTAGCGAAGTAGGGATATTATAGTGCACAGAAAAAAAAATCTTAGCTGTAGTTTAAATATTCTTGATTCAAAAATTATTAGTTTAAAGATTTAGTTCGTCCAAGATAATTTCGGGCTTCCTAAAACTAAAAAAGAATTATTCAAGAAAAAACTTTTACATGAATATTTTTTTTTAGTTTTTCACACTACACTTCACTACAGTTAGAAATTTAAATCTTTCAAAGTGATTAGCACTATACCAGCTGTCAAAAGCATATTTGGAGTTGATGAATTTGCAAAAATTCTATATTAGGTCAGCAGGGGTAAGGGGGGTCTACCCAAATCCGTAAAAAATGCCAAAGTGGGCAACAACATAAAAAAAAATTGGGGACCTCTGCTATAAAGAGAGCAAACGCGCCAACTCTACGCACACATACAGTACGCGCGCTTCTGTTGAGTGACTTTTGCAAAGAATTTACCTTAACTTGACTTCCCGCGCTAGACGTAAACGCTCTTAATATATGTTTATGTCTGTGTGCAGCGAACATCCGAGATACCGCGCCGGTACCATCGATGTCTTCAAGAGAGCCCTCCACCATATCCGACGAACAACTCTCCGTTGAAACTAGAACTCAGAACGGTTAGTACAATATGTGATGTTATAGGTGATTCTGACTAGGTATTTTAGCCGGCAAACATCTTGATCATTCGCGTAAAACGATATTATGGTGTCATTTGAGGAACGTATGCGGCGCGGGGGCGCTTTTCTATACAAAACACCGCTATTGGGGCAGCTATTAGCGCTATTTTCTTTTCAGATGCTTGCCGGCTGTATGTGGGCGTCCAAGCAAAAAGGGTCCAGGAATCTAGCCTTAACTCAATACCCCACTATTGAGTTAAAGACTAGATTTGGTATCTAGAATAGTCAATTGATAGTAAGGATTGAAAAAATATTCAAAAACTGGCACATAATATCAGACATTTGAAGTTGGAATTCTGAAAAAGCTTGATATAGTCATTAACTATATGCAAATGTAGATAATTGAGCATTTATTAATAATCAATTAAAATCGCAAAATGTATTTTTTTTCACCCAACTTTACAAAACTTCTGATATCTCGGAAACTAAATGCCGAGAACTGGACCCTTTTTGCTTGGACGCCCACATATTATCATAACGCGCTTACAATTACGAAATGAAGTCACTGTCATGTGTCAATGTAAGATTGTTAACATGTGGTTGACTGTAGGCTTTTATTATATAAGTGTATAATAACTTAAATATTTAATAGAATATTATAGTCTAGCTTTCTGTGTTTTTGATAAGCACGAAATAGCAGAATAGAAATCAGGCAAGCGCCATTCGTGTTCGATTCATGAGCAGATTTTCAAATTACTCAAATTCTGTTTTAACAACATACGACTGATAACGAATGTCACATCTTTACCATCGTTTAGTAAAGGAACTCTTTTTATTGCGACGAGGTCTTTGCTGTGCAGTTGGTCGGTAAAGCTTGGGTTTCTTAAGAAAGCGATGCAGTCATATGACACCGTAAAGTCATACACCCACCGTCATTTTGCGGCCGTTACATGACTAAGGCACTTTCTTAGGGTACAACTAGACTGCGGTCGATCAACAACATCGGGAGTGTCATTTTTTGAGACATATGATATGAGTTGATGGTGACCTACATGATACAGGGTGTAGCAAGCCATCACTACACATTCAGTACATCAAACTAAGAAACTTTGTGTAAAAATAATTGTTGAGAAACGACTCTTATTTTTGGTGTGAAGATTTTCTCGATCACAGTTTACGGTAGTGCGCAATGTAACACTCGCAAAACATTGTGCTTATGCATGAGTGTATGCAATGGTACAGGGGTGGTAGCATCTATCATTTAAAACATGTTGGTAAGGTTTCCAGGAATGGTCCTGTAAGTACAACAAAATACATATTATATCATAATAACGGGAAGAACAAATGACTTGGCTATGTTAAGGGTGTTTTTACACCCGTCATTTTGAGACAACGGTTAACGTTGATCGACCGCAGTGTAGTTGCCTCTAGAAACTCAAGCTTATCAGGCCGGTATACGTGTTCGGTTGGCTGCAGTGCTCGCGATGGCGGAGCCGGACGTGATAGCCAGCACGAAGGCCAACAGTCTGAAGCACAGCCGCGGCGGCGGCGCCATCGTGGCCGTGAGCGGCGCCAGCGAGCCGCGCGCGGCCGGGCCCGTCGCGCCGCCGCGCAGGAAGAAGCGGAGTGCGTATATTCATATTTATTTGTTGCGTTACGTAATGTGTAAAATTCACATAAGTAATTGCTATCGATATGATTGCTTTAATAAAAGCAAAATGTTTGAATTGTAAGTTTTTACCAACTATTTTTTAGAACTTAATTTTGGTTTTATCACCCGGCGAAGTCGTCGCTTAGAGGTTATGTGTTTCTTTCGTTATTATCAGGCATATTTTAACTACTGTGGGCGTACTGTGGGTAGTGTTGGTTATTGCGCAATAGAAAAACCGTTTGCAGTTCAGATCACATTATAATTTTCTATCAAATTAATCACACTAGCAATTCACACACTGTAGGTACACGACACATCTATTCGGAATGCGCGACAGTTTCTAAAGGTCTTTACTGCTTAACCGCCACCCATGATGTCTGCTTAGCTATGGCCGGTCCGAGCGTTATGTCAACTCAGTAACGTATTTCCGACATACATATTAATCTTCAGAGCTTGCGGTTCCACGTCTAGTATGGCGATGCTTCGGTCCGAATGAATGCGACGTATTGTTTCCAGTTTTGTACCGTACATTTAGTCTTTTTTTTTAAGTCTAAGTCAAGTTTGTTAAGTCTTTTTTTTTAAGTCTAAGTCAAGTTTGTTAAGTTAAGTCTTAGTCGCGGGAAAAAGCTAGTGGAAAATATGGAGCTTCTTGCCCGTTCTCCTCCATAGGAACCTACAACGCTTTGGTTTTTCCTCATTGAAGTGAATAATTGTATTATTTTGGAGTCAAATAAAGTATGTTGTTATGGCGTCTGTAGACAAGCTGCACGGCTCGCAGTCGCTGTCGACGACGGACGGCGACAACCTGAGCGTGTGCACCACTGACACGGACGAGTACCACTACATCGCGCGACGGCCCGACAAGCCGCAGTTAGACTCTTTGATCGTCGAGGTGAGTCTTTATAGTGCCTCTGTCACATTATTCGTTACTCTTACATCTCTTGCATACACGTTATCTGGTTACTCACACACTGGTATTTTCATTATCTTTTTACTTGACTACTGCGGAGGGTTATGATTTTAACCGGTATGTTCATCTGTTCCCTCATAACTTCTCAAATCAAATCAAATCACTTTATTTGTAGATCATAGGTGAAAAAATACATATGTGCAGATGTTAGTGCTCTTAAAATTATCGCTATGTCTTGCCGTCAGCGGCGTACAAATATTCTAATTTTAATTCTAAAATATTGTAATTACAATTACGAATGATTACTATGTCAATCTCTAATTAATTAATATGTCAATTTTCAATTACTAATTATTACTATGTAAATTTTCAATTACTAATTATTACCATGTCAATTTCTAATTATATTAATATGTCAATTTTCAATTACTAATTATTACATACTATGTCAATTTCTTAATATGTCAATTTTCAATTATAATATTATGTCAATGTCAATTAATTACAAATAAATGGATTAAAATAACAATAAAATAATGAAATGTCAACAAATTAAAATACATCTTCTAAGCTTCTAAACTACTCATCATAATTTGACAAATGAGGTATCGTTGGAAGCGACGTCACATTAAATGTGGCGCCCTCTTGAGGACATAGTCATGACATAAAAACGAAAAAAATATATATGCCATATTGGGTATCAAATGAAAGGACTTAATTAGCACATTTCAAAAATATATAATGTATTATAACCCCAAATCAATTTAAATAAAAATACGTACATATTATAAACTAAAGTCCTCCGCCACGCCGCTGCCGCGTCTGTCTGTCTGTCTGAACGCGATTAAACTGAAAAACTACCGAACCGATTTTCAAACGTTTTCTCCAATGGAAGGAGTGGTTTTGGTGTATCATTCATTAGGGTTTTGTGTAAATTGGCTGAAATATGACGATTATTGTTGAAAATGTCGAAAAAATACTTATTGAAGTCGGTTCAATTTTTTTGGAAAAAGCTAGTAAAAGTTATAAAAGCTAAAACCCAACAACGACAAAAAAAAAAACTAAAAAGCCATAAACAAGACATCTCAGACAGACAAAAAATCCGGAGTCACACGTAATCTGTTTGGTTAATGCCACAAACACGACGTGTGACTCCGGAATTTTCATTTGTCTGTCCGTGATGCCTGATGTTTTTTTTAAACCGAGGTTCTGGTAGTACATTTTAGGTAGGAACATTTTTGATAAAAAGGATGATTCGATTAGTTAAGGTACACCCGCCATTTAGACTCATGATATTTTTGTGCTCCAAGGGACCATAGACCTACGTATTTGATATAATATCAACTTGACATCTCCACGCATTCCTGAGAAAAAGGGTCTTGCTTGACATACATACAACGAAGTAAATATATAAATATAAAACTTTATTGAAACGAAAAACTGTTTACAGAAACTTTGTGTTCGATAACAGCTGCATTAGAATAATACTGTGTCGCAGTCACTATTAAAATTAAAACAACGATATTTTCACTATACAATTTTATGTGAGATTGTGTTTGTAATGATAGTGGAGTTTTGAGCATGTAGTGTATATGTGTGTGTGTGTGCGTTTGGTCGGTGTGTGGGAGAGAGCTGTCAGTTTGTGCAGGGGGTGTGTGTTTGCGCATCATGATAGTAATCCTATAAGGGTTCCGTTTTTTTCCTTTTGAGGTACGGAACTCTAAAAAAGAATAATAAGTGTATGTATCCCGCAGCCGCCGCCGCCCAGTGCGCTCCTCAACCAGTCGATGGCGCTGCCCAGTCCCGCCAGCACCATCGAGTCGCTCACCAGGGAGTTTCAGGACTCGCTGGAGCTGTCACACTCGAGATACGGTAACTTACTTACTATAGTCCAAATACTACTTCTCAGAGAGATTTATGATACTATGGAGAGAGTATGAGAAGAAAAGTCATAGAAAAACTGTGCGCCCATGACTCAGTGACGCCATCTAGAATAATATAGCAAAAACACGATACACTCTTACCGCCTCCAACCTTTGATTACCAACCGTCGGATCGCTTGACATTTCTATGAACATTATCTATATAAATGGTACGATAGATTATAAATTCTAACGGAAATAAACTGTAGTTAAGTCCGGTCAGTTTTATCACTACGAGGTTTGCAATACCACAATATACAATTCGGCATAATTATTTACTTGGAAAATATTTTTCTTCTGTACACAAGCGACCTGTCATGTGGGGCGTATGACACGAGACAGAACTGTACTGAGCGAGGTGCGATCTGTTGGTAATAACAAGTAGATTTTGATGATGACACTTCGTCCCGTCTACCGTAAGTATATTCAAATGTCTTTGGAACAGATTTTTACACGAACAGTGCGTGAAGGATGTGGATGTGTCGCAGTATAATGTGCAAGCTACTCTTGGTTTTCTGGTTCATATGCAAAGTCAAAATATTATGCACTTTAAATTATCACGCTAGCACAGAACAAGAGCGGTGGAAGATCACTCAATGCAATGTTGTTTTTCTACATCGACGCAGACATTGTCGCAGGTAGTGCTATTTTATTTATTTCGGATCTCCAACAAAAGATGTACACAATACATGACACATAATTAAAGGGCAACATTTAAGTAGGTGTAAGTTAAAAACTAACATCCTAACTAATAAAAATACATCTGTTTAACTATTGCATAGTTATACACAGTCTTATTTATAAACGCCTCTTAAATTTTAATCAACTGCTAAGCAATTGATTAGCAAAATTCTTATTCATAAACGCTATTTAGCGCTAAGAGGTCGCTAAGCAATTGATTAGTAGCTGTCAAAACTAAACACCACCGGTCCACTGTTAAGAGGATGCTAAGAGGCAAGATGGCGGATTTTATTTCAATCAGCTGGTCGATTCAATGCGAATTATGTGTGCTTCGAGGTAATTTAGTTCCTATTATCGAGATGTGCCGATATTATTTATCGAGATAGTAAATATGGATTTCGACAATCTTTTACGGGATTTCAGAACGACTTAGAAGAAGTACTTAAATAATTTTGAAACACCACCGGCGCGAAGTACACGGAGGAAGACCTACAAAGCTCATTTATATCCCTTACGAGGATGATCAGATACCTACTAGATAATATTCTGAC
Organism: Xanthia icteritia; assembly: GCA_949128155.2. NCBI lineage: Eukaryota > Metazoa > Arthropoda > Insecta > Lepidoptera > Noctuidae > Xanthia > Xanthia icteritia. The sequence continues at coordinate 2,074,442 of OX421942.2, read as the reverse complement.
TGCCTCGTTGGTCTAGTGGTCGCAAGTGCTACTGCTGAGCATGACGTCCCGGGTTTATTCAGTGTGGAATTTCTCAGTAGCAGCCCGGGGTCTGGATTTGTGCCCTATTGATGGCAATAGGTTCGCCCCCTATTACATGGGACTTAAACATAACTGGCGAAATGTGGGTGTACTATAGGTACACCTCTGCCTAACCCTTCGGGGAAATACAGGCGTGATGTTATGTTATGTTGATAATATTCTTCTGTCGAAGTACACATTATACAAGGATTTATAGGGAAAGTTCAATCAGAAGGAGGCTCAGTAGGTACTCAGGTGGTTTGAAGAGAATGAGTTTGTGAGGGAGCTCATCGGAGATAATGATTATCCAATGTGTTTTCCCATGTGCCCCTCATCTTATGGCGCTAACTTTAAGGCCCCGAACTAAAGAAAAGCCACGTTGTGGCAGTCACACAAATAACAAGAGACATTTTATAGAAAACAATTTATTTTGATACATAATAAAGCTAAATTTTTGTTATAAATTCATTATTTTTGATTTCCAATATTCTTCCTCCAAAGAGATGGTGCCATTATTTTGTCATGCCACTCGCATTCCTCATCGTTTTCACGTAGCATGGTCTCCTCCCTCATTTTTGCGAGGTTGAATAATATTTAGTGGCTCATAGCAGCAGTCAAAGTTGCTGTAAACAAGTACCTATAGTAATTGTTATTAAAAGATACTGAAAACCTGATGCAGTCACGACAGATACAGAAATCGTGGTTTTGACAACTTTATTCTTAAAAGGCTGACACTGCCTTATTTATAAAAACCGCCCCTTCGCCACCGCCGCCGTTGCCGCCTCCACTACCGTCGCTGTCGCCGCCGCAGCCGCCGCGGCAGGGCCTTCACAGGGGGCACGGGAGGGGGCTGACATGGAGTGCCAATAATGGCCCCATTACGCCTCCTCCAGGCGAACATCAACCACTGCGCCGCAGCTCAGGATCTGTTGCTCCAGAGCATGGCGCAGTGGTCGATTAACATCGCCGTGGTCGCTGAGCCGTACTTTGTCCCGCCCAGTGACGACTGGGTGGAGGACCTGAGCGGCTCAGTGACCCTAATTTCGTCGGCCGCCGCCGGTACTCCGTCCCTCGAGGCTGTTAAGAGAGGACGGGGTTGCGTTGCAGCACGGTTCGGGGAGATCGTTGTGGTAGGGGTATACTTCTCCCCGAGCCGAACTCTTGCCGAGTTCCACAACTCCCTTGCGGAGTTGAGAGTTGTCGTCGTCGGGTTCTGTTCCCTTCGCGTGTTCGTCCTCGGGGACTTCAATGCCAAAAATGTGGCTTGGGGTTCCCGGTATACGGACACACGGGGCAGGATGGTGGAGGACTGGACTCTCGAGACAGGCCTGGTCGTCCTGAACCGGGGTTCTGTCCCCACGTGTGTGCGGATGCGGGGTGAATCAGTGGTAGACATCTCGTTCGCCAGCCCCGCTCTGTCGCCGCGTGTAATTGACTGGCGCGTCATGGAGGGGGTGGAGACCTATTCCGATCACCGGTACATCCGGTTTGACGTCTCCGCCCAGACCTCGAGCGCGCCGGTCCGACAGGCCCCGAGTGGTCCGCGGTGGGCGTTGAAGCAGCTGGACCGGGAGCTCCTCCTGGAAGCCTCGATCGTGCAGGCCTGGGTGTCATCACCGGACAGGCCTGCTGACATCAACGACGAGGCGGAGTGGTTCCGGGAGGCCATGTCCGAAATATGTGACGTGGCAATGCCCCGGGTCCAGCCCGGACGTGCCTCGCGCCAAGTGTACTGGTGAGCGCTCTGTTCCCTTCGAGAGGGGAACATGCCTCCCCGCCCATGGCTCCGCCTACTGCGGTGCCCGATGCGGTTCACACCGCCGACGACGATGACGATGCTCCAGAGGTGACCGAGGTAGAGATGAGAGTGGCGGTACGTAGGCTGAATGCCAATAATACCGCCCCAGGACCCGACGGCTTACCTGGGAAAGCCTGGGTCCTGGCCTTGGAGGCTCTCGGGCCTCGACTAAGAGGGCTCCTAAGCGCATGCTTGGAGAGGGGCCAGTTCCCACTTCGCTGGAAGACGGGGAAACTGGTCCTCATCAAGAAGCCGGGGCGCCCTGCGGACTCTCCGTCCGCTTACCGGCCCATCGTGCTGCTCGATGAGGTGGGCAAGCTCTTTGAAAGAGTCATTGCAGACCGCCTCGTCGGGCGGCTGGTGCGGGTGGGGCCGGATTTGGCGGAGAGCCAGTTTGGTTTCCGCAGGGGGCGCTCTACGATAGACGCCATCATGCGCGTGCGAGCCCTCACAATGGGGGACGCTGTGGCCCGGGGTGGGGTCGTCTTGGCGGTGTCTCTAGACATCGCCAATGCCTTCAATACCCTGCCCTGGAGTTGCATCAGGGAGGCACTCCGGTATCACCGGATGCCGACCTACCTCTGTCGTGTGGTCGAGGCCTATTTGACGGACAGGGCCGTCATCTACCCCGGTCACCAGGGAGAATGAAACCGGCGAGAGATGTCGTGTGGTGTCCCACAGGGATCGGTCCTGGGGCCGCATCTGTGGGACATCGGATACGACTGGGTGCTGCGCGCCGACCTCCCTAGCGGCGTCAGCGTCGTTTGTTACGCTGACGACACGTTGGTACTGGCGCAGGGGAGGTCGCACCAGGCGGCGGCCGAACTAGCGACACACGGGGTTGCGACAATCGTGGACAGGATCCGGCAATTGGGACTCGAGGTGGCCCTGCACAAGTCCGAGGCCATGTGTTTTCATGGTCCTCGGAACGCGCCACCGTCGGGTTCCCAAATAACGGTAGGAGGAGTTCACGTCGGCGTCGAGTCGACGATGAAGTACCTAGGACTCGTCCTCGACAGCCGGTGGAACTTCGTGGAGCACTTCCGACGTTTGGCTCCCAGACTGGAGCGGGCCGGGGCTGCATTGAAGCGGCTCCTGCCCAATCTAGGGGGTGCAAACGCCTCCTGCCGGAGGCTATACGCGGGGGTCGTGCGGTCCATGGCCCTTTACGGGGCACCGGTTTGGGCGCGTTCATTGAGGCGGCGGCCAGCCCGCCGGTTGAACGCGTCCCAGAGGGTCATGGCCACCCGGCTGGTCCGGGGATACCGCACGGTCTCGGGTGAGGCGGCGAGCCTCTTTGCCGGATTACCGCCATGGGATCTGGAGGCAAAAGTCCTCGCGCACATTTGGGAGTGGCGCGAGGAGGCGAAACGCCGGGGCGTAACTCCGCTGCCGCGAGAAATCGCGGCACAGCGGACAGAGCTCCGGCGAGATCTCATGGCGTCATGGAGAGTGCGATTGTCGCAACCCAGTGCTGGGCACGCCACTATTGCGGCGATAAGTCCCCTCTTTGAGGAGTGGCTAGAGAGGCGCCACGGCGTCCTCACCTTCCGCCTAACGCAGGTCCTATCCGGACATGGTTGTTTCGGGAGGTTCCTGTTTCGTATCAGGCGGGAGGAAACGCCCGGGTGTCATCACTGCGTGGATCGCCCGGAGGACACGGTTCTTCGGACATCGCCGTGTCCTCGTGGAGGCGATCGGCGGCGGGGATCTCTCGCGTCCGGCCCTAGTCCAGGCCATGGTACGGAGCGAGAGGGCATGGGAGGCCGTCACCTCCTTCTGCGAAGCAGTAATGCTCGCGAAGGAGGAGGCAGAACGCGTGAGGCAGAGGCAAATTTCGCACCCTCACGCCCCTAGCCGCCGCAGGAGACGCCCTGGGCGTCGGGAATCGCAGGCCGATTCCCGGCCACCGTAGGCGCGGGCTTGCGAACGGTGAGCAATGGGTAGCTCGCCGTCCGATAAGGACCAAGCCCGGGTCGATGGCGCGTTGTGTTCCATGAGATGTCAGCAAGTAAAGGGGTCCGACAGGACCGGTGCCTGCCGGGGTTGCGGGAAAGTCCGAAAGGGATACCGTGGCCCCTGGCAACGTACAGGCAACGGAAGGAACACGGGTGGGTTTTAGTCAGTAAGAGTCTGACATGCCCTCCCGCTCCACCCAGAGCGGGAGAAGTTATTTGATAATTTCCCAGCCAAAAAAAAAAAAAAAAAGGCTGTAAGCCTTAAGAAAGTTTTAACAAAGTTAAAACATGAATAATAGGTAAACAGAAAATAATATTAATTTTTAAAGAACATTAAAAAAAAAAAATACGCCAGTGGGCTACACTGGCGTATTCAATTTTTTTTTGAACTTCAAAAGTTTCTTTAGTTTTTTTGCATTTTGCAGGTGCAGTATCAGGTTGTATGTTGTTCAAAATATAATTCGTGACAGTAACAAATATTTACATGCACACATACATGAACTCACGCCTTCCTATGGGGTAGGCAAAAACTACAGAATGCCACCTGCTATCCTTACATATCACACATTTGCAAAACAAATAACAAATATTTATTTATTTAACAGATCATGTGTTAGTGATAGTGTTCTTTCACTCTTCTTTTAAAAACTGCAACATTTGGCAGTCCCTAATGTTAGGCAGAAGTGAATTCCACAACCGTACCGCGTGCACACTGAAGGAGTAGTAGTAGAAGTCGGTTGAGTGGGGAGGGGATTTAAGGATATTTCTAAGATGCGACCTGCAAGGAGCATCAGAAGGACGGGCGTAGGAAAAGCGTTCCCACAGATAGGATGGCGTTTTAGGGTTGTGAAGGATGTTAAATAGCAGACACAATATCCGAGAGTTCCTGCGAAGTCGAATAGGGAGCCACTTGAGAATTATAACCATTAAAATCATCAAAAAAACTGTCTAAGTTTAAATTGTATATTGAGTGACAATTTCATGAAATCATGACATTTGAAGCCAATTCTAACTTAGAGCGATGTATTGATTCTAACGATATTTTCCAACTTTCACGCGGTCTATGGCGCGGGCAAAAGCTAGTGGAAAATATGGAGGTTCTTGCAACGATTTGGAATGAGACAACTTTTATGATGTAGGAATAAACAGCCGTAATGTTAACAATTTTTAAAACAATTTTTGGCCGGTGTCGGCGTCTGCGTCTCTCTACTTCTCACAACAATGCCACAGACAGTAAAAGCATAGACAAGTAACTGATGTTACGTCGGGTGCTGACACGCGGACAATATTATGTTTTATTTTTTAATGTATTTAATACATCTGTTTAATTACTTTTATTTAGTATTTATGTATATGAATCTTTCTGTCCGTGACATCACTGCAGGTCCTATCAGAATACCAGCGCTGCGACATTTATTATTAAATGTCGCAGCATCATGCTGAGATAGGAGCCTTTTGGCCTCGCACAGGACTTTCCACTTTATATTAATTTTTACTCTGTTTGTTTTTTCTATTTTTTTTTTTAGTGAGTTTGTGTTTAGATCTCCTGTGCTTGTCCCAATAAATACTTTTTCTTTCTAGTTCATCTTTCTGAATGACCGACTCTTTTGAAAATTCAAAAGTGCTTGTAAATGGTTTAATAGAAATATTTTCTTGGAGTTTGAGTAAATGTGTGTGGTGGCATCCGCAGCGAGTGACAGATGCTCGCTGAGCCTGCACGAGTCGCGCTCCAGCGAGCGCACCAGCGAGTCGTCGCGCGGCAGCGCGGCCGCGCCCGCGCCCGAGCGCGGAGCTGACGAGCCGCACAAAGGTACACACACAGCCAACCACCACCTTTTAAAGCGGTATCATTTTAATACGAGCCGTGTGGCCACTAGAATTCTCATCTAGGATCTCATCTTCTATTTAGCCCCTTTAGGGGGTGTATTTTCAAAAATCGATCCTTAGTTCGTGGTCACTTTTGTTGAAACACTTGTGAAAAAATTTTATGTTTCATTGCATTGTCTGTCATTGAATGAATGTATTTTTATTAAGTAGATTACTTCGCGGTGGGAAAGCTATATGTTCCGTATAGCTTCTTCTCTTTCTCACACTAAAGAAATACAAAAATAATACTGTTATAGGTGATGGTACAGTAAAACATTTTTTTTTTTGTAAATTTTGACGTTCGAAATTGCCTTTTATGTGCCTAATTGAAATAAATTATTTGACAGTTACAGGACTCTTGCCCATAAAAACTCACTTGCAAAGTACGATTCAGCTCTGGTGTAGCGCGTAAGAGCGTATCCGAATGCAGCACGGATGCGTACCACATCCGATTGAATTGATAAATAAGCTTTAATAATTAAATGGACGACTCAATTTCCTTTATTATTATAAAAGGCGCTGCGTCAGGTGTGAATCGTACTTGACGATAATTATGTTTGCTGACGATTTGTGTGACGAATGAATAAGGCCAGTGTGGTCGCCCGCAGAGCCGGAGCGCGGCGCGCGGCCGCACAGCGAGGGCCGCGCGCCGCCCGCGCCGCGCGCGCCGGGCGCCAGGTACCCTCACACTACTTCCTTTTCTTTCTAATACTATGATCTTAAGAGGGCTGCGCTAAGGAGCCCGCGAAATTCAAATTTTCTTATTTTTCTTTGCAGATTGCAGGTCAGGGTCGGGGTGTATATTGATCAAAATAAAATACTTATACGAATAAAATACTTATACGGTCGCGAGTTGTATCGATGGTTTTACTGGTTTCTCAAAATACTTATTTGGAACGGTCGCGAATCATTCGCGACCGTTCCAAATAACTTGCGAATCATATGTAGATCATCGTACATACTGACCTGCAAATTGCAAAAAAACTAGCCAAGTGCGAGTCGGATTCGCACACAAAGGGTTCCGTACCACCGTACAATATTTAGCAAAACACGCCGAAAATATCACGTTTCTTACCCCCTTTAACTTTTAATTTAATTTTTATTATTTGTAGTTATAGCGGCATTAGAAATACACAATCTGTGAAAATTTCAACTGCCCACCTATTACGGTTCATGAGATACAGCCCGGTGACAGACAAACGGATGGACGTACGGGCGAACAGCGGAGGCTTAGTAATAGGGTTCCGTTTGGCACCCTTCGGGTACGGAACTCCGAAAACGTAAGAAAATTTAAATTCCGCGGGCTAACCTGGCGCTTTCGCTTTAATGTAAGATTGCCTACTGAAAAAATTGCATTTTATCATTTTTTTATACCGTGTTTCTAACAAATATTTTTTTTCCATTATTCCACTTATAAATACACATATAAATTGCATTTTTAAATATTATTCCATAAAAAAGTAAAAAAAAAAATATGGCACTTAATTGAGTCGGGCGCAGGCGCAGCAACTCGGAGTCGCTCGGCGGGTCGCGGCGCCGCTCGGCCGGCGACGAGGCGGCGCTGGGGCTTTCCCTGCGCACGCGCACGGTGTCGGGCCAGCAGCTGTCCGACATCGAGATCCTGGAGCAGGTCACCGTGCTCAACCTCGACACCGGTTTGTACGAGTCGACCTTACCGACCATTCTTTGCCCACGTTCGCACGGACGTAAAAATTTCGCGGCGGGATTTTATTGCGCACTGGATTTTCAACTCTCGGTGTTGAGCCGAGTGTTGAGAATCCAACGCGTCGAGACGCACTCTCGTCCCAGCGCGTTGAAAAAACACTGTTGTATTTTCAACTCTCGGCGTTAAGCAGAACGTTGAAAATCAAATGCACGAAAAAAAATCGCCGCGATTTTATTACGTCCGTGCGAACGTGGGTTTATATTCTGAGGCGGCGCTGCGCATGCGCACTGTGTCGGGCCAACAGCTGTCCGACATCGAGATCGCATGAAGTATCATACAATTTTGTATCACGCCGAATATCCCGCGACTATTCTAAACTGTGGTTCCCGGGCGGCAGGCGAGCGCGTCCCGCTGAGCGTGGCGGAGCACAAGCTGCCGCAGTGCATCAACCCGCTGAGCCTGCACATCATGCGCCTCACCTCCGAGTACATCGGCCGCGCCAACGACGACGACAACGCACGGTAACCGATTGACCGGCACCCTTTTATTTATTCATTTTATACAACCCGTGCGCCCGATGGGATTGCCCATCGACAGAAACAACCGCCTCAGGGGTCTAGTGGTAAGACCACCTGCCTCCCAGAGGTTCCGGGTTAGATTCCTAGCGGGGACAAAATTTTCTGCTCGATTTGGTTGGTGATAGGGTGGGAGTCTTTCTTTCTTTCTTTCTTTCTAAGTCTGTCGCCTATTTCGGCAGTTAGGTAAAATAGCCAGTTCCTCTGTAGTTGAGGATTCCGGATGAAGCTCGCTTCCAGCTTCGACCTGATCATCCCTTACCATCAGGTGAGATTAAGGCCAAAAGCTTACCAGTTGTGAATAAAATAAAAAATACAAAGTCTCATCCCCTATTTGACTCCTTTAGGCACAGAATTTTCAAAAATCCTTCTTTAGTTCTCACGTTCGTTATAAAAGAAACTTTTGTACAAATCATACTTCTAGACTCAGAGGTTAAGGCTATGCGTTGTCTATTAATTAGATTTTATTGATGTCCACTATATAAAACATAAAGCGCCGTAGTAGTGGTAAACAAAGTGACGTAAATTTTTTGTCGCAGCTACAAGTGCATGTTGCTGAAACAACGTTGTGCAACTTTTTCATCATTATTACAAGGCTTAACACTCCCCTATGCTAAAACGTTACCCCGAAAAATCCTTGACTTTAACTCAATGTTGGCTAAAGTTTTCACAATGTCCTTGAGTCGAGGAGATTTTGACAAATACACGATTAGTTTTTATTTACCATAAAAAAGGTAATATTCACTGGTGCACTTATAGAACGGTGCATTTCTCTATAAATCTCTTACGCCTTTTCTGCTCCAAGGCACATTTAAATCGGCACAATATTCGAAATTCGTTGAGCCTACAGTCATGTGCCGTAGAGTGGACGAGCCGTTACAAAACGTTTCTTTAGTGGGTTTAGTAAACTGTCTTATCTTGTCTAACGTCAAAGTTTAGAATAGAAAATGTTCAGGCTGTAAGGGACATCGACGGGCAAAGTGTTACCATGAATTAAGTACCTGATTCTAGACCCACTAGTGTTGATAGCAGGTAATTTAAAAACAAATCAACTGGTCCATACATTTTGACGGAGTAGGTATCATATTTTTAGGACGAAATATTTCTACGCTGGGGGGCGCTACACCATTCTAGTCATGTGCTGAATAATTAATGGTAACCGTCTTCCTTTCTTCGTTAAGTTGTATGTGACCTGTTTGTTCATTAAGCTCACGGAAAATTATGGATTAATTGAATAAAATGAAAATCAGAAATGACATTTATTCATTTATATATTGTAAACCAGAAAAAATACATAACAAAAAATAAATTAAACACTACAAAACCTAAAATGGGCGGCCTTATCGTTTTCTGCGATCTCTTCCAGGCAACCTTGGAATGAACAGTGATTGAGTAAACATAAAATGGGGTTGTCATTGGTGCATTTTCAGAGTTGACAGCAAACGCCGGCTGTCGTGGCGGCGTCGCCTGAACATGTCCTCTCTAAACCTCGCGTGGAAGTCTGAACACTCGTCCAGTCTCAGTCTAGCGACTAGGTCCATTATTTATCAATATTTTTGTCACTGCTTAGTTTGCCGCTTACGATCAGGGTTGCCAGACCAATGCGATCACTTTATTCAATTAGCAAGTTTTTGGTTGAAAAGTGTTTTGTATGGAAACGTATTTAAGGACCGAGGAAAAAGACAAACCTTCAAAAAGTCCTCGGAAAAATCTGTTTAAGTCAATTATACTTCCAGCTTAATTGTAGGGGTATTTCAGAATGTTAAACTTGTAGTAGTGTAATCAGTTCATTATGCTCCACTTATTCAGTATTCATTAGAGCATTATCATTTGTAAAGAACTAGCGTGTTGCCCGCGAACGCGTCCGAGTGTTTTTTTTAAGTAAGTACATTTTTCTATTTCCTTTTTCTGGGACCTGCCAAATTTCACCAAAATCTTTTCAGTGGTTAAACCGTGAAAACGAACTGTACCAGAAGTTGACATTCACCATGATTCCTTGAAAGTCTTTAAGGCCAAAATACAACAGTACCTAAGAACGCAACTGAATAATTAATTGTTCATTGTTAATTCATAGTGTTTATAATTGTGATTTGATTACACAATTATAATTATAGATTCTTAAAAAAAAAAAAATTATGTCATAATTTTCTGATAACTGTGATTATTTTGTCTTGTTTAGTTTCGATTTAAATTTTGTTTTGAATTTGATTATTGATTTTATTTTAATTTATTTTAAGTTTGTAGTCATTTTGATCTCGTTAGCTCCTACTGTACCCAATAAGCCTTTAATAGTTTTCTTAGTTGTGTTTTCTTTTTAACTTTAATTTGATTATTTGTAATTTTATGTAATTTTATGTCGTAATTAAGTTTTCACTTATCAAGATTTTAACAGCTAATAACAATTAAGTGTCATTTTAGTTACTAAGAATGTTGGTCGACCTATTATTGGCGACTGTATAAGTCTCATGCTTTTTTTTACTATTATTTTTATGTAATGCTGTATACAGAAGCTGTTGGTTTGCCTTTAATAAATAAATAAAAATAAATAAACATACAGACACTTTGGTAGTTAACATTAGTATGCATTAATGCATAATATAATAGCATAAAACCCTTTTTTACCGTCTGGCAATCCTACTTTAAGTTTCATAGCTTTAACAATCATAATGTTTGCGTTTGAAGGCTTAACTGAGCAAGTGAGGTTTTTGTGAAAGAAGTTACACAATATTAAAATTTAAAAAAATATTCAACACAGCCGGTTTTCAGAAGCTGCAATACCGTTTCACTAAATAATACGTATCTATACTGAGAGGTACCGTGGTTGAATTTGTACACTCAAGAAGTCAAGAATTATACTTTTTGCAGGTCTGTTCGATAATAAACTAATAATAATAGTAAAATTTATTATTTTATTCTAGTTCGGTGTTTGTAATCTGGGATTTTTGCGGAAATTTTATTAGGTATTTCAATTCTTCTTCACAGCGAACCAACTAGATTCCCTTAGGTATTTTGATACGTAATGCTGCGTCTGGTGTTACACTTTAATGACCGAACGTTTCATAACGGGGTTGCCCTGAATAACGAAGTTTGTTTTTTTAACAAAAAAAAACTACTAACTGAAACTAGGCACATTTTGTAATGCATCACCGCGTTTTTCGCACGAGCAATTGCACTCGCACGATAAAAATTGCTTTAGCAAAATTGATCGCGATTAAAACTCAAATGATTCTAATTTGGAATGATCTATTAATAACATCTAAATATTATAAAATGCAGCTTGTTTTTATTTCCCACGTGCGATTGTGTTACCGTCAATTCAGAATGTATGCCTGTTTTTCAGCTTAGTATCCTTTTCATGTAACATAGCTATATACATTCGGATCAGTATTTTGACAGTTTGTTGTAGGTATAGTGGTAAAGTAATGTCGCTTTTTAAATATATACAACTTACCCCTTCGTTCTCTCTTCTAAATTGATTTAATCAAACATTTGAACAGCGCATAATTGATTAAATTCGTAATATGTAACATTATTCAATATATACGAAAATCTTGTTCTGAAGTTTTAAAAACAATGCGATTGAGTGTTTATTAACGATTTAATTCCTTGCATTTTTTTAATACAAGTTTTGTCTCGTCTCTGGCTCATTAATTGACATAAACGCTGTGTATTTGCAGAGAAACGGACGAAGAGAGCGAAAGTGTGTGCGCAGGCGGCGCGGAGGACGAAGCCAAGGAGATGAAACGAGAATCCACCGACAGACAAACGACCGGCATAAAGAGGAAGACGGAAAAGTAAGTCGTACGCAGCTACTGTACACACAAAATTAAAATACACCAACACCCTGATTACTTAATGCGAGGTCGAGGTCAAGAGCAGGCCCACGTCACAATAATAACAAAAAAACACTCGGTTCGACATCCCCTTTCACATTACCCGTACAACAAAATACATCATTTCTTCGTATGTTCGAAAAATTCGTCTACACGACATCGACAGCAAGAATAACGTAATTTATATGTTGAAATAATTGAAAAAAAAATACAGGGTCATAATTGTCATATTGAGTGCTTTACTGAATAAAGGTGCTAATTACGGGTACTTTATCTACATTAAAATGTAAGTGCACGGTTCTTAAATAAGGTAGAGCCTAAGTTACAGAACCGATAATAACCACCATGGGGACTCGTTAAATAATAAAAAAATGTTACTTAGTAAAGTATTATTTCCTTTCTATATTAAATATGTCTTTAGTCTAGTAGTAGCAAGTGCTACTGCTGAGCATGAGGTCTGGATTCGATTCCCAGGTCGGGCAAAGTGATATTGGGTTTTCCATTCGGAATTTCTCAGGAGCAGCCCGGAGTCTTTGTGCCCGGTTTATAGCTCTCCCCTTATTACATATGATTTAAATATAACTGGCGAAATTTGGGTGTTACCACTATCGATCTGTCTAACCCTTTGGGAAAAACAAGGCGTGATGTTACGTTATACAAAATACATAGTAATGATTTCTAACTCTAGGATCACATCGAAACTGGTAAAAAGTCATTCGCAGGACAACATAAACAAGAAATTGACCCACGATATGAACTTCAGGTGACAGTTTGGCGACTAACGCGTAATCACTGAATATATCCACACTATCCGACTTGATATCGTTGTCGGACACCGTCCCGGTATCGTAAAGTTGTGTCCAGACATTGAGCGGCACGAGCGCGGCAGCAGCACGCGGCGTTTGCAGGACACATTTTTGCCGCGCTCTAGTTAGGACTACACCGATGAATGTTCGCGCGACAGTCGTCCAATCACAGTGCGGCAGCCGCGCACGGCCGCTTTATGTTTGGACACACCTAAACAGGACGTCGATTCGATATCGTTATTTATTGGACTACGACTCGAAACCGAGCGTTCCTGCCATAACGGATAATGTGGAAACGCTCTCACGCTTTACTTTTAGTTTATAAGTAGATATCGGATATTCGGATGCATATTTACCTAAAGTTGAGGTGTTGGCTAATATGGAATGCACTTTTATATCGAAAAAATCCCGGGATTCCGTGATCGACTGATTATAGAATCGAATTTATATTTACTTACGTTTAGGTGTTGGCTAATATGGAATGCGTATTTGCATCGATCGCAAAAATTTCGCGATTCTGGAATTGATAAATTTAGTACTTTTTGACTATAGAAATGCTAGCTAATGTTGTAAAGTAGGTTGCCAAATTGGCATAGCACATAGCGATAAACAACTCGGTGAGTGAGTTTCGTAAAAAAGTGTTTACAGTAAGAATATACATTTTTATGTTAACTAATTTAATTTTTGTAATTTTTTTTATTAAGAAACCTTCCATAATTTCTTCGCCAAAAATTACATTAGGCAAATATACACACGAAAATCCGATCTCTAGTTATAACTTTTGAAGTTTTATAAGTTTTATTTAGTTTCAAAATAATAACAATTGGGATTTAAATAATAATAGTCTTTCCCGCCAGTGATTTTAATATTAGGAGTATGTTTGTACGTTTTATGTTATCGAGGTGCGCAGACTAGATATGAAGGTAAACTAGAACGTAGAAGATATTAATAAATAGGTAAACTACTTACCTACATACTCCTAAATACTCCTAATGCCTAAACCCAACGAACAATGTTCTGGAACGAGTTTGACCAACGAATAAAGGTCACACAGAAGTAGAGAGAGACGTAAAGAGGGCCCATTGTTGATATGAAGTTATGTTAAAAAGTGTGTTTTAATGCTTGGCTTTATTTAGTTTTTCTTGTTACTTAATTATTATTTCATTATCAGCCGTTTGAGTCCCACTGCAGGGCAAAGGCCTGCCTTCCCTCCTGCCACTTCCCTATCTACTGCTGTAAAACCTGCCTGCTACTGAACAGTGCTTAAAATATAATAAGTTTGAAATGTTAAGTTTAATTTATTACGACTAATTTTAATCTGATATGATATGAGACTCACAGCTTGATGATGCGTTCACCGCAGTCATACCTTGGATGGGTACTACTACTGGATGATGGGTATACTGACTATCATCGAAACTATATATATTTTTTTTTTTTTTTGAACTCGTTCATCAGGCTCGAACATCTTGCAGGTGACCACTAAGGTCGTGGCTGCTTAACCGGACTGTCCTGTGGCTGCCAATAGCTTCTACACTAAGGGCCTCCAGCCAGGGGCATAAAACTATTCTAAATTAAAATTAAGCGAATGCTCGCTAAGGGCACCCCCTGTGGGGTACGAACCTCGGCTTAGGGCATTCGCTGAGGGGAGGACAGCAAGTTCAGGGACAGGCTGGATCAAGGATAGATCATTATTATTAGACGGGGAATTTAAAGCTACACGCTCAGCTGCGGCGCGGGCTGGCGTTTCATCGGACAAGGGTCGGGGGGGAGTAATTACTCGGGGTGGTCGCGCACGCGGTGGACCTCTGCGGCGAGGTCGGAACGACGGGTGTCGGGTGTGTTTGTTTTTTACTGTACTGGTGGCCCTATTAGACTCCTGGAGGAGTGTGACTGGATCATCGGGATCGGACAGGATATGCCGTGGACGGCGAAAATGACTGAGGGTCGAGGGGGTATAGTTGGCCGCAGCAACAATCAAGGGATTGCGGTGCAAGGCGGCGGAGTCAAAGTAACGCTTGGACATGCGTTTGAGAAACTGATGAATGGTTGGGATTCTAAAATCGAGATGGAGCATCTCGTTCCTAACGTACCAGGGCGCTCCCGTGGCTTTACGGAGGAATCGGTTTTGGATCGTCTGCATCCTATGGATAATGTGGGGCTTTGCTTGTGCAAAGACTGTACCCGCATAGGTCATGATGGGGCGGATGCACGCAGTATAAATGCGCAATTTGCCTTTAAGAGACAATTTGCTGCGTGCGTTAAGGACATAGTGGAGTCTACTGAGAGCGAAAGCGGCTCGCGAGCGAACCGACTTTATGTGCTCTGCGAAGGAAAGGTGGTGGTCTAGAATCACACCGAGATACTTGGCTCGCTTCTCCCAAGGGATAGGCTTGCCGAGCATGGTGATCTTCTGTGAGGGTTGGGGGCGCTTAGATTTCGGTTTCACAAATAGAACCGCCTGACTTTTGTCGGGATTTACTTCTATCCTCCACTTTCTAAACCAGATGCCAAGTTTATTGGCAGCTGTTTGTAGTCTGCGGAGGATATTGGAATGGGTGAAGCCCCTATAATATATGGCCGTATCGTCTGCGAACAGACCTAACTCGACCTTTGGAGTTTTGGGAATATCGCTCGTATAAAGCGTGAATAAGAGGGGGGCTAGCACAGAGCCCTGAGGGACTCTGGCTCGAATAGGACGGGGGGAGGATAGGGCTCCCTCGATACGATAGCGAAAGGTGCGATTCGACAAGTAGTCCCGTAGAATGACTACGAGACGATCGGGCACACCGAGTTTGTATAGCTTGTATACCAACCCGTTGTGCCAGACCTTGTCGAACGCTTTCGCTATGTCGAAGAAGACCGCTCCTGTCGACCATCCACGGTAGTAACCACCATGGATGTATTCGACGATACGGTGGACCTGATGCACGCTAGAGTGCTGAGCTCGAAAGCCGAACTGCTCGTTGGGAATTAAGCCCTTGGTTTCGGCGTAATCCCTGAGACGCTTATAAATAAGCCTCTCATAGATCTTGCCTAGTACCTTGAGCAGACTAATGGGACGGTAACTAGAGGGTGCGGATTTGGGCTTTCCGGGCTTAGGGATGCCTATAACAGTGGCCTCTTTCCACGCCTGGGGAAAGATGTTGTTGCTAAGCGCACCATTGAAGATGGTGGCCAATAGCATTATGAGATGGGCGGGAAAGAGCTGGATCACCTTATTGGTGATGCCATCTGAACCGGGGGCTTTGCGAGTATGTAGACCCTTGATAATGTCGTGCACTTCGTCTGGAGTGACGGGAGGCAGAGGACATTCGGGGTCATCAACTGGCGGGAGGGAAGCTCTATGTTCGACTTCGGCGTCTACCTCAGTGAGGTGAGCTTGGTCTACTGGTAGGGAGCTGGGGGAGCATTGAGCCTCTAGACTGTCGGCAAGGCACTCGGCCTTGTCGTCGTCATCGAAAGCAATGGATTTATCGGGGCGTACTAGGGGGGGCATAGCGGTTTCCCTCCGGGATCTGAGTTTCCTCTGGAGTTCCCAGAAGGCCTGGTGGTTTGGGGTCAAGTCGCTCAACAGCTTATCCCAACCCGCTTCACGCAGCTCAGCTATGCGTGTCCTTACAGCACGCTGTAAGTAGCGCATGTGAGCCTTGTTGGCGGGGCAGGGGAAGTTGTCGTATGCACGGGTGGCCCCGTTCTTCTCAGTCAGCAGAGCACGTGCATCGTCCGGGAGTTTCAAGAAACGAGTATTCGTTTCCGGAACCTCCCTTGAACAATCGTTCAGGACGGTTTGAACGTGCTCCGTGAGTGAGTCGATCGCGACCGTCGTGTCAGCGATAGAATCAAATATGTTGGGGATAGAGTCCAATTGGGGGGATGTGTTGGATTTCAGCTTATCGCTTACTTTCCTCCAGTCCGTCACCCTTTTGGTAGCTGGGGGTTCATTGGGGTCAGAGAGACCTATGCGGGGGGTCAGTCTTATAACTACTGGGCGGTGATCCGAGTTAAGCTCGTGAACCGTTTCTATTGACTCTAGTCTGAGATTGACGTTCTTAAGGAGCGCCAAGTCAAGGATATCGGGGGAGTGATTGGGGTCGTGGGGATAGAAAGTATTAGTCATCGGAGCGATGACGTCAAAGTTACGAGAGGAGGAGAGGTTGAACAAGTGTCGACCTCTATTGTTGGCTACTGAGCTATTCCAAGAGGGATGTTTGGCATTGAGATCGCCTGCTATGATAACAGAGTCACTCAAGCCAAGAAGAATGTCTAAGTCGTCAGAGATGGGTTGAAAACTCTCTGCGGTACTACGGGGAGGAATATAGGCTGAGACTAAGGTAATCGGCTGATGGCCTGTCATACCTAGTCGGCAAATAGAGACTTTGTTAACTTCTTGTTGAGGGTTCTCCCGTGGATTGAATGAAAGAAGTGAAGAAGTTGTACACCAGATATATTTAAAATAATAAAACATATAAAATATACGAGCGCAGCCGTCAGGCGATCACATTGACAGAATCAAAAAAGTCATTCTCAATTCAAAAGGCTACGACAGTAGTACAGAATAGAGATCTATGAATCAAACAGTGACTGCACAAAGAAGGTCAACATTCAACACTTCCCCTCAATCGCTGTTTGAACTCAGACATCACCGCTGGCTCAACTGGCCTAAAAAAAAAAAATTAAGCCCAAGTTCACAACACAGAACTTATGTTTAGGAGCACACAAAGACTTAGTTAGTACATCTGCCACCATTTCCTGAGTAGACAAATAATTCAACTTAATCACATGATTATTCACAGCCTCCCTAACATAGTGGTACCTGATGTCTATGTGCTTAGTCCTCCTATGAAACACTGGATTGACACTAAGTTTCTGAGCAGACTGATTGTCATTGAACAAATCTATAACCAACCCAGAACTACCAGTCAATTCAGTAACCAAGTTCCTAAGACAACTTGCCTCCTTAGCAGCCTCGCTAAGAGCAATGTACTCAGCCTCAGTACTTGATAAACTAACACATGTTTGTTTTCTGCATTCCCAGGAGATGGTATTTCCCCCATACTTGAAAACAAACCCCGAAAATGATTTTCGGTCACGTACGTCACCGCCCCAGTCCGCGTCTACAAACCCCTCAACCTTAGCATGACCCGACCTACTAAACACAAGGCTAACACTTTGAGTTCCCTTAAGATACCTCAATACACGTTTCGCAGCCCTCCAGTGTTCCATAGTATGACAAGTATTAAATTGGCTTAGGTACGAAACTGCATACGTAATGTCCGGCCGTGTAAATACACTCAGATACATAAGTGAACCTATTAATTCCCTATATAGAACAGTACCCTCGCCTAATACACTCGTATCAGTAAACTTAACGTTTGGGTCCAAAGGAGTCTGGACTGGTTTGCATTCCGACATGCCAAAACTGTCGAGCAAGCACTCAACATACCGCGCCTGACAAAGCTTAAGAGTTTTGTTCGTCCTGTCACGCTCTACCGCGACCCCGAGAACATGCCGCACCGCACCCAAGTCTGTAATCTTGAACGGTTTACGCAAACTCTCTTTCAGCTCTTCAGCCATGTGTGCATCATTGTAACAGACAATGAAATCGTCCACGTACAAAGCAATGTAAACAACCGACTTACCATTTCGTTTGTAGAAGATACATTGTTCAAGTTGGCATTGAACAAAACCTGTCGACAGAAGCACGTCCTTCACCCTCTGATACCAAGCTCGCGAAGCTTGTTTCAGTCCGTAGACTGCCTTCTTCAATCTGTAGACTTTATTTTCTCCACCAGGTGAAATGAACCCCTCTGGTTGAAACATAAATATCTCCTCATCTAAATTACCGTTGAGGAACGCCGTCTGTACGTCCAGATGGTCTATATCCAGATCCATCTCTACAGCAATCGCCAACAACAGTCGCATAGAACTGTACCGTACTACCGGTGAAAAAGTTTCCAAATAATCTTCACCATACTTTTGGGTGAACCCCTTGGCTACTAACCTAGCTTTATACCGGGCTATCTTCCCCTCGGCGTCACACTTAATTTTGAAGATCCATTTATTCCGAACCACATTTTTGCCCATAGGCCGATCCACCAACTCCCAAGCCTCATGTTGATTGAATGAGTTAATCTCTTCCTGCATAGCTTGCCACCACAAGTCGCTCTGCCCAGAACCCAAAGCTTCCTTAACAGTGCGCGGTTCAGCTGGGATCGCATCATGTGCGTACAAACCCTTAGGTTGTCTAGATCTAAGATTGTACCTTGGTTCCGGAGGTTCCACCACCTCCTCAACGCTATCTTCAAAAATCAAAGTATCGTCGCCGCGATCATCACCACTCGCTGACACAATCCCCGTTACCGGTTCTTCAGTGACAGGCTCTCGAGCTGTATCACCAGCCACCTCACTCTCAGGCAAGCTTGACTTCCCCTCACCAGTGAAATCGTCAACTTCTTCCCCTGAAAGAAAGATTTCTATAGTGGCTGATCCGTGTCCAGTTCCTAGCACTTTGGCTGGGAACACACTTTCATTAAATATGACATCACGGCTCCTCTTTATAGTATGTGTCTCAGAGTCATACAACCTGTAAGATCTGCCATTATCTTCATAACCGACAAAAATATACCTCTTACTCTTAGGTTGTAACTTATTCCACTTAACGTCATCAATATGTACATAGGCCTCACAACCGAAAATCCGCAAGTGGTCATACTTTACCCTACTACCCGACCAAACCTCCTCGGGCGTCTTCCCACCTAATCTACTAGACGGAGACCGATTAATAAGGTACCCGGCAGTGTTAGCCGCCTCAGCCCACAGCTTGTGATCCAAACCCGCATGATACAACATACAACGTACCCGTTCCAAAAGAGTTCTGTTCAACCTCTCCGCCGCACCATTCATTTGGGGTGAATACGGAACAGTAACTTGATGCACAATGCCCTTCTGTCTGAAGAATGCGCTCAACTCTTTGTTTACGTATTCTGTACCGTTATCACTGCGTATAGCCTTTACCTTGGATTCACATTGATTTTCCACGAGCCTAACAAAGTCTTGGGTAACGCTAGCTACTTCGCTCTTATTCTTCAAGAAGTACAAGAATACTTTCCGCGAGTGATCATCTAAAAATGTTAAAATGTACCGCTTACCTGAGTGGGACACAACAGGAATCGAACACAAGTCTGTGTGCACCAGATCCAACCGCTTAGCCGCTACATCACGCCCAGATTTCTTGAACGGAAACCTAATTTGTTTTCCAAGAATGCAAACATCGCAATTATTTGCAATTTCTGTATTCTGAAAATCAATAACGTGTGACAGTGACTTCAAGCTGTCATAACTTAAATGACCCAATCTATGATGCCAAGACTCCTTTGAAACCTTTTTATTTACACTACTTAAAGCTACCGCGTTAGTAAGCAGTTTGTATACCCCGCCAACAGACCTAACACTAGTTATACAAGATTTATTTCTAAAAATCTTACAAGTAGATCCATTAAATTCCACTCTAAGCCCTTTAACCGCTAAACTATTTACAGAAAGTAAATTTACACTCAATCCCGGAACATACATCACTTCTTTAAGAGTCAAATCATAATCTCCGAGTTTTAAACACACATTACCAATACCGACGCATTTCAAAGTCTGTCCGCTCGCCACGTTTACCTCTAAACTGCTTGTAGAAAAATCATGTATCCAGTCTCGCTGTCCCGTCATGTGACTCGACGCACCCGAGTCTACGTACCACGTGTCAGCCAAGAACCGAGTCGCGACCATTGCCGCCCCTTTCTGGGTACACTCCTTCTTTACGTGACCAGACTTTCCACAGTTCCAACACCTCGGCTTCTTGTCTTTGCGTCTCTGACCAGACTTATTTTCCGACTTACCAGCAATCAGGCAATCTCCACCCTTGCAATTGTCAGACCACTTCGTATCCTGAAGCAATTTAGCCTTCACGAAGTCACTGGTCAGGTCGCTCACACTACTCTCCAAAGCCATGATCATTGGATCAAACTTAGAAGGTAATCCCTGAAGAATAATCGCCGCCAGGAACTCATCGTCAATCGGTTTATTTACAGCCGTCAACTGTTGCGACAGCGATAAACATTCGCCAACATATTTGTCCATATCGCCACCGAAATCGTCCAACTTTACCGAGCACAGCATCCGCAACAGTTTTAATCTCCTGCCTATGCCCTTATCGTCGTACGCCTTCTCCAGGCTCAGCCAGGCATCCTTACTCGTCTTCGCAGTCATCACGTGGGACACGCACGAAGCGTCCAGTGACAGGCAGATCTTAGCCAACGCCTTTTCATCCTTACGCCGTTTCAGCTCTGGAGTCGACTTATCGTCCTCCGAATAGCCGTCGATAGAACACCAAAGGTCGTCATGAATAAGTAGGTTTCTCACATTGAACTTCCAAAGGAGGTAATTCTCTCGCCCCCTCAATCGCTCAATAGAAAGCCCACTTACGCTTCCGCCTTCTGCAGACATGGTTGCCTTCTCACGTCCGCTCGTTGTATATCAGTACAATTCTTCTACTTTGCGTAATCTGGGCCCATAACCCTTGTTAACTTCTTGTTGAGGGTTCTCCCGTGGATTGAATGAAAGAAGTGAAGAAGTTGTACACCAGATATATTTAAAATAATAAAACATATAAAATATACGAGCGCAGCCGTCAGGCGATCACATTGACAGAATCAAAAAAGTCATTCTCAATTCAAAAGGCTACGACAGTAGTACAGAATAGAGATCTATGAATCAAACAGTGACTGCACAAAGAAGGTCAACATTCAACAGACTTCTACTTTAGATAGAGGGGGAGGGTCCATAGGGATGCAGTACAGATCCTTTTTATAATATATTAGAGTGCCGCCCTTGTGGCATCGCGTTCTATCGTTTTGAACGAGACGATAGTTCGCGACTGCCGGGTTGCTATGAGAGGGTTTTAAAAACGTTTCCTGTGTGAGGAAAAGGTCAATGCGATGATCGCGGAGGAACTCCGCTATCTCATCGCGTTGACCCTTCAACCCATCTGCGTTGAAGACGCCTAGGTTAAGGGATCGGGGTTTGACTCTACATGGATTCGTATTATACATGATGGGGGGTTACGTAATCGGCGAGGGCCTGAGTGAGGTCCGGGTACGTGCGGAACACGTCCTGGATCCTCTTAATGTCACCGGATGCCCGAGCGACTCTAATATCGTTCGCCATTTGAGTGGCGCGGAGGGTGCAGAATAGTACGAATGTGTCAGAGATGACATTAAAGTCACTGACATGGACATTGCCTTTGGATAGGCAGCCTTAAGGGCAGGCGCGGGAGCGGGTTTCGCGAGGGGCGCGGAGGGCGCGAGGGGCGCAGAGGGCGCGGGGGGCGGGAGGGGCGCAGAGGGCGCGGGGGGCGCAGAAGGCGGGGAGGGTACTTTGGCCGCAGAGGGCGGCGGGGGAGGGTGGGCACGGATGCGCGGATCCATGAGTAGAGAGGGGTATGGGCGAGAGGGGGTCTCGCGGTAGCCATGGCTGGAAAAGCCTGATAATGGTGGAGTTGGTTCCACGGGCTAGGTCTCTGGGGACTAAGTCGCTCGGGCATCTGGGAGGGTTGGAAGGGAGTGAAATCCCTTTGCTTAGTCTGGCGAGCGTCAAGACGCTTAGCCGGCTTCAGCGAATGTATCTTGGGGGCCTTGGGACAGCCACGGTAATTGGCCGTGTGGCCTTCTTGCCCGCATAGCACGCAGCTAGGCGGGCTCAGGCAGAGGTCGCGGTCTTTCGGGCGGGGACAGTCAGCAGTGCCATGGTCGCCCAGGCACTTTACGCACCTGGGTTTCGCATGGCAATGCTTCTGCGAGTGGCCGTATAATTGACAATTATGACATTGTCCTATGGAACTATTTTTCCAGGGCTTCTCAATGGTGAAGCCCGTGAGATGGCATATGGCCTTTACATTAAATATGGGGTGATGCCCCTCGGTTGAGGAGCACACGACAAGTACCATGTCGTATGCTTCCCTACCGCGCGAACGGTGCATCCGGTGCACCTCGTCTACGGGTATGTTCTGCGACTTAAGGTCGGCCAGAATTTCGGGGGTGGGGATTTCGCGGGGGATGCGCTTAATGACCACGCGGGTCTGTTTTTCCTCAGGGAGGGAGTAGGTGTGGAATGACACACCTCTCTCTCTCAGGAGCCTAGTGAAATCCCTAAAGTCGCGGGAATTAGGGAGACTAACTTTAATACCCTGTTGGGTAGAGCGGGCATTTGTGTAGCCGATCCGTTGATCGACACCATTTTGAGACGGCTGTCCACTTCTCCTTGTCTTGTATGAAGACAGGGGGAGGTGGCGCCATCTTCTTTTGACCGGGTACTATTGGTTGGGATTGGGATTGAGAGGGCGCGGCGGTATCCATCGCGGTGGATGTAGACGCAATCGGGCGGGGGGTGAGGGGGAGGGAGAGGAGAGCTACGGGGGAGGGGGAAGCCGGGGGAGCGTCCCGGTCTACGTAATTTTTGGGAGGGAGAGAGGGAGAGGGCTCCTCCAGGGCGGCTACCTTAGCTGCCTGGGAGGAACTTTGCTTCTTCTTCTTCCTCTTGTTCCCCTTCCCGGTGACGGGTGTGAACCCATCATCCTCGGATTGGGAACCAGAGGAAGAAGAAAGAGATTTGACCGTCTCACTATCGGACGTGTACGGGGAGAGGGCCGACTTTGAGGAAGCCGGCTCTGTGGTGTCCATTGGACTGAAAGGGGTGGGGAGAGAGGGACCTAGTGCGTCACTGAAGGCTTCCAGTGACTGGTTGAGATCGGGGGAGTTGGGGGCTTGCTGTTTGAGAGACTGAAGGTCATCTCCGAACTTATCTATGAGAGTGGGACTCTCCTTAAGCATCTTCTGAATGAAGGTAAGGAGGGTCTCATTCCTATTTTTGAGAGCATCTAGCTTGTCGCTAAGCGACTGAATAGTTTCCCCCATGATAAGGGGGAAATTAGAAGAGGGAGGGAGGGAGTTTGGGGACCTATGTTATTCCCTATTAAATCCTAACTCTAACTCCCCGGGGGATAACCGGGGATGTGTAAACCCTCCCTGTCGGGTTAGACAGGGAGGTTGTGTACTTAAGGTGAGCCCTAAGCTTGCTTTTGCCCGTTGCCTATCTTATTGTGCAACGGGGTCCTAACCAGTCTAGTGCGCCGGGTGTAGACACACCCGACCGACACTAGGTGTGTAGCTGGGGAGGCAAAACTGTCACCAATGCCGACTAGGAGACCCCCCAAGGCCGGACACTGGGACCCGTCCAATTGACTGCCTTACCCTGAAGGGGTTCGGCGGGTGTGATTGGGACAACACCCCACTCGGTTTCGTTGGCACCGTAAGGTATCCACCGAGGACCACGAAACTGTGGTTTTGCCCGGAAGGGGCCAAGGACGCGACGAATGTGTTTTTGACCAAAACTGTTCTAGAAACACTTTATTAATTGTGTCCTGAAAAGGACAGCAATTAATAGCTGGAGAACACGATGAAACTCGGAGTTCAGGATGCCACAGGTGGGAGCACGGAGAAACAGCACGACCGTCCGCGACCGATGCCAGTCGCAGAGTGATCGAAACTATATCGGGCAGCGTGCTTTTGAGAGCATGTTTAGCGATCGGCTCGAGTAATTTCATCAATTTCGTGGGATTTCATGACGATACCATAATATTGACTCGCTATGCAAGTATTATAATATTCCTGAAAGAACCAAGCGTATCCATACTAACATAATTTTAAATATCATTAACCCTAAATTGCACAATATATTCCGATGTATGATACTTATATTATGATAACCCCTTCCAGGCTAAAGCGTTTCTTCGGCAGCACGGTAAAGAAAACAGTCGACGCCGCGAAGTCTCTGGCGCAAGAAGTGTCGCACGCGCGCCACAAGGAGGACGTGGCGGACATAGCCGATGACGTCAGAGGCGAACACAACATCAAGCTCAAGGCCTCCAACTCGCATAAGGGACCTTACGACTTCGATGGTTGCGTCAGACACGTTCAAGTTTGTACTCACTTTCTTGTTTTCATTTCTTAATTGGAATAAAGGTAAAACAGCTGGAAAACAACAAGAGCATGTGCGGGAAGCGATAATATGGTGTCGTTTGAGGAACTAATGGGCGCGTGGACGCGTTTCTATAGAAAACTTGAGGAGGAACCAGCGCAATCAGCGCCATTTTTGTTCAAGAAGTTTGCCAGCTTTTATACCAGTTGCCTACACTCGAAAAGTTTAGTCGAAATTCAGGTAATGTTTTAAATATTTTAACCGAAAGTCTGATCATGACTCTCATAAATATAAATGTATAAATATAAGCCTCAATTACGCGATGAGAGTTTCCGAATCGAATGAGCGAGGATGGAAAAGAGATAAAAATATGTTGACTCGGGTAAACAGTTCGTACGATACACGCGTCTCGAATGGCGAGAATCTATTGCCTCGTCTTCCATAACTGTATTATTTTGGTTTGGCATGAACGCCAAATAATTTCCAGTTTGATGTCCTAAAAATATTAATGGCCACTCTAATAATTGTAATCTATACTTTATAATAATAAAGCTAAAGAGTTTGTTGGTTTGAACGCGCTAATCTCTGGAACTTCCAGTCGGATTTGAAAAATTCTTTTGCTTTTGGTAGCCCAATTGTTGAGGACGGGTATAAGCTATTTAACTTTATGCTACGACCATTAGGAGCCGCGCAAAAAGAAGAAAAATAATACCTTTCTCAATAATGTTACATGTCTTTACTGAGCTACACTTTACACTTACATTTTGACTGTAATTAATGTGTAACAATCAACGTCTATGAGGAATCATGGTTCCTGCTTAGAGTATATAACACTGGAGAAGCCTTATGCGTAATAATCCGAATAAAAAGGCTGTCACTTTTGGCGGGGCACGCGGTTGCTACTACAAAAAAACAATAGCTGCTCGCCCGGAAAGAGAAGTCCGTACCATCTATTTTTTTTTTATCGATATCGATATTCATTCGGAATTTTGCTTGAACCCAGAAATAAAACAGCTGATGCATAGAAAAGTTAAATTTTAATAATAACACTAATCAATGAAAGTAAAAAAAAATCTTATTGTACCAACGATTAATACATTTAAAAAATCACTAGGTACATAACACCTACTTATTTTGAAAATTAATCAATTTGGAGTAAATATGGCGAATACATTTTTGAGCGCCCCTTTTTTTGTGTAATGTACGCAATTCTCATATCTGTGTATTTGGTCATAACGGCTTTAGCTAGTTCTACCTCATGACTATTCAAGCCTTGAATCATGTTTGTATCGAGTGAAAAGACAAAATTAATTATTTTATTTATTTATTTAATATCTTTATTTCAGACAATACAGTCCATATTTTCTACATAGCTAGCGTTAGTAAGGGTTGTTAGTAGTACACAAAAAATACAATAAAAGGTGTTAGTAATTTGTTAGTAAACAAGACAAGTTACACAATAATCCTATTTCCTATTTCTGTGCAGGTGTACACCTGCCCAGAACACAGTAAAAGGACTGTCGATTTTGCACGCTAACGCTCTGAGGACAGTGTTGGTGCTACCACGGACCCTGCTCATCATCGATGCTGTTCTTTTCCTTATGATGGCTAAAAAGTCACCGATGGATGCCTCCGCAAACATTGCGGAAGCACTGCAGTACCGGGGTTTTCTCAACACTGCCCTCAGAGCGTCGTTGTACTGAACACGCAGGGCATTGTAAGCCCGCCGCGTATACCTGATCCACAGACTGCACGTGTAAAAAGACTGACAGAAGGCTCTGAAAAGTAACAGTTTTACATCTGTAAAGGCTCTGAAAAGTAACAGTGGTACATCGTGCGAATCTGCGGGCCAACATATTGCAGCGGACTGCCAGCGCCCTCCTTTCCCTCTCTAGGTCTTCATCGTCGTGTAGCCGATCTGTCAGCATGTGACCCAAATATTTAACTTTAGACACCCTCACGAGTGCCGCCCCACCGATCTTAATTGGCGGCACGTTAGAGGGAGCCTTGTTTCCTGCTTTGTATAGCATGAGAACACTTACATCAACTTCACAAATACCCAGAAGTCTCCTGAGCCCACTAACTGACAGGCTCATCAGAACATGTCGTCTGCATAACTAATATTATTGACCATTTTTCCATCTATTGAGCAGCCGACCATAGTTTTTTACGCAATCTACTGATCTCTTTATAGACCTACAATTAAAACTCAATAAGTGATTTATTTTCCGCAACCATCTTGACGTATAACTGCCCGCTCTTTTCCAGCGACTAGGTGCTTCTGCCTATCCTTAAATATTATACATATATCTTCAAAAAAATATTCCATTTGATTATGAAGTAGGATTATAAGGTAGGTAGGGTTAGGATTTTGAATTTCACTGAAAACATGACTAAATAGTTAAAAAATACTTACATATGGAAGGTTATTCCGTCTTTATTTAAGTTTGACGTATTTGAACGCTTTTTACAAGTTTTAACAGCACAACCAGGCATTTTCACAGAGCACCGCGCGACTCGAAAACGATTAACGATGTGCGTTAGAATCGAATCGAAAGTAGTTTTTATGACCGTGTTAGAACATTTGTTCTTGTACTTTTATAGAGGGGGAAGTGTTCGAAAGGCTGCTCCAGTATTATATACTCTAAGGGCTCCTGAGATACAAATATCTGTTTACTAGCTAACTGTTCGATCTGTTTTTGACTACTGTTTGCTTGCACTTCAATTATGTTTAGTGTATATTTAACTTTAAGTGTTTTTCACGTTTTTAGTACAACAAATAATTATTATTATTATATTTTTTTAAGCTATTCGCATATCTCGGGACCATGCTGGTCCCGACTCTTTGCTTATCCCCGTGTACCGTGCGCAGGAGATGGGCTCGGGCCACCATGGCGCGGTGTGGTGCTGCAAGTTCAGCGTGTGCGGCCGCCTGCTGGCCACGGCCGGCCAGGACAAGCTGCTGCGCGTGTGGGTCACGCGCGACGCCTACCACATGTTCCAGGTCAGTGCGCGGCCCGCTGCTCGACGACTCCTCGTTTCTCGTTAAAAGAAAAGAGAGAAAGTAGTTTATTCTGTTTTTTACTTTTGTAACATACGACCGCAACCCCTTTTGCAACTGGGAGAACCGCGAATAATATCCAATAAGTGAATGGCGTAATTGTAAACCTATTAAGATTTAGGTGGGAATATAAATAGATCTCTATTGATCGTTCCTGCCGAAGATAAACAATATTATAATCTTTTAACGTTGTCATATAAGGGGTGACTCTGCAAGAACTTGAATTTGGAATCGCGCGCCATTTTAGACTGTCAACTGTTCAGTTAGCCATATTGGTATTTATTTAATTAAAGCACAGACATTTAAGAAAATTGTGCGTTACAGCTTAGAAGAATGATTGTTAATAGTGAAAACCCATTATAAAAATGGGGAAAATTGACGATGAATTTCACAACAAAATCATCATTAGTGATGAAGCTTATTTCCACCTCAACGGCTTCGTTAACAACCAAAATTCTCAGATCTGGGGTGATGAAAATCCACATGCCTTTCAAGAACTTCCGTCACATCCTCAAAAAGTGTCAGTTTGTGCCATGTGGGATAATCAGACCGTTTTTTTTTTAATGATGCTAAATTGCGTCAAAAGTGTGCATTCCTGCCAACCAAGCAAGGGTGGACATTTAACCAGTATTTTGTTTCGTGTAGTTTAGCTCCTTACGTGTAGTTTAGTTCGTCGAGTTGAGCTCCTTAAGTTCTGAGTTGAGCTCCACGATTACTGACAAATGCTTGCATTGACAGGACAGGTCCAGTTAAATCTGTGTGGTTCTTTCCTCAAAAGACCATTTCAGACACTAGTCTACATGGTTCTCATATGGCCTGACCAAGATTATGTCTGGACTTTAAAAGAGACTGTGACCTCTGAGTTTGTTTCGGTCTTTCTTCTCAGTGTAGTCAGTACCAATACCAGTATTTTATATGGAGCGACCTATTTGACCTCCACAACCCAGTAACTGGGTAATACGATACGATACCCCTTGGTAAAACTGGTTTTTAGTCTTTCGGACTTCTGAGGACCCGTAACGACTGTCAAAGACAGCCCACGAATGACAGCCGGGACCAACGGCTTTACGTGCTTTCTGAGGCACGGAGGAGTCTTGGTATGTAAAGATGGTTACCCATCCACGGACCAACCCCGCCAAGCGTAGCTTAACCTAATGGATCGACCCGGGCGGCTGATCAAGTTCTTACTGAGACACCCTTTATACAACCTTAGGTAAAAAACTAAGGTTGTATAGGCGCAATTACAAACACAAAGGGATTCGAACATTTTTTTATGAAAGCTGGAATAGTCATGTCCGCCATTTTGATTTTTTTGCAAAGGTTTTTTGTGCACCGTGAAACTGATATTTA
This sequence comes from Xanthia icteritia, assembly GCA_949128155.2. Classification (NCBI taxonomy): domain Eukaryota; kingdom Metazoa; phylum Arthropoda; class Insecta; order Lepidoptera; family Noctuidae; genus Xanthia; species Xanthia icteritia. The sequence goes on along the minus strand of OX421942.2, from coordinate 2,045,445 downwards.
GAGGACATTTGCACAAACAAAAACATTACCAGTGATATGGTACCCTCTAAAGGGTCATGTTACCCAGATATTACAGTTAAATAGTGCTAATAATATAACTTATATAATAATAAAATTTTAAAAAATAAACAAAATGGCGATGGGTGGTTATGCCACTACAGGTTTTTACGGTTATTTTACCTCTGATATAACATAACTGTCAAAATCACAGTGGTCTTTATTTACGTTACATTAAGGTCGCTGTTTTTACTCACCTTTCTTGTATAATACACACACGCCTACACCCTACACCTACACACACACATACACTCACACTTACACATACACACCACTCACATACACTAACACACAACATACAATTCTACTTTATTATTACCATACAGTAGAATGACACAGTCCACTTGAGATATAAGTTTTTGTTGATTATAGACCGTAAACTACCTCTTACAATACAGGTATGTTACCCTAGCTTATGAGGTAGTGAATTTTATTCTTGTACAGATTTTGCAACTTAAACTATAAATGTATTTTTTTTAAACCAAATATCACACTGTATTTCAAACTCTGTATGTTTTTGGAGAAATAAAGATTTTATTTATTTATGTTGGGTCGCTACTGTAAGAGGTAAAATAACTGTGAAAGGCCTGAAAATTGTACCCCCTTTACTCGAACCGTCACCGCTCAGCAAGTGCCCCCGCCCCTCCCGTGCAGGACATGCGCACGAAGTACAACCTGGAGCAGAAGTCGTCGCCCACGCCGTCGCAGGAGTCGCTGGCGTCGCTGGGCCGCGCCGCGTCGCCCGCGCCCGCGCCCGCCGCGCCCTTCGCGCCCGCGCCCTTCTGCGTGTACTCCGGCCACTCGTCCGACCTGCTGGACGTGTCGTGGTCCAAGAACTATTTCATCCTGTCCAGCTCCATGGACAAGACGGTCCGCCTGTGGCACATCTCGCGCGGCGAGTGCCTCTGCTGCTTCCAGCACATCGACTTCGTCACGGCCATCGTGTTCCACCCGCGGGACGATAGGTACTTCCTGTCCGGCAGTCTCGACGGCAAGCTGCGGTTGTGGAATATTCCTGATAAGAAGGTACGTCACTGCGACACCTGGGGCCTATCACTACCTCTTATAGCAGCTCTTATATTCATTTTGTCCTTGAACTACGATAACCGCTCTTACTGCGGTTATAAAAGCGGTTTCAAAGTCAAATAGTTGTAATGGACGTGCGACTATACATGACGTATTGTTTAGCAACTTTTTTTTAACGTTACACTACTCTGTTTGCTATATACTCGTACTTTGATGATCAAACATGTTAAAATAAAATTTTCGAGAATTTTATGATCAACAAAAAAGTTCCAATGTTTGCGTTTCCGTCACCATATCCATGACCAAGTATCACGTTACTAACAGATCCAACCTCACAGGTCGCTGTATGGAACGAAGTGGACGGCAAAACCAAGTTGATAACCGCCGCTAACTTCTGCCAAAACGGCAAGTTCGCGGTGGTAGGCACATACGACGGACGCTGCATCTTCTACACTACGGACCAGCTTAAGTACCACACGCAGATCGACGTGCGGTCCACACGAGGGAAGAACTCCACAGGCCGAAAGATCAGCGGAATCGAGCCCATGCCGAATGACGACAAGATCCTCGTCACTTCCAACGACAGCAGAATCCGACTATACGACCTCCGAGACCTGAACCTCTCCTGCAAGTACAAAGGCTATGTCAACGTGTCCAGTCAGATCAAGGCGTCGTTTTCCCACGACGGCAAATACATCGTGAGCGGCTCGGAGAACCAGTGCATCTACATATGGAAGACGTACCACGACTACTCCAAGTTCACGTCGGTGCGAAGAGATCGGAACGACTTCTGGGAGGGCATCAAGGCGCATAACGCGCTCGTCACGTGCGCAGTGTTCGCGCCCAATCCTGACCATATGATCAGGATGATCAGCGAGAGGGAGGAGGAAGCCAAGCTCGCTAATAAAGAAGCGGACGATAAAGAGGAAGTGGTATGTACTTTTTCTTGCCCGTTCTTCTCCATAGGAATCTACTTAGGGGCTTCATGTTTCTGTTTGACCGACTCCTTGACAATAAAAAAAAGTAAATTAAATAGTTTTATTGAAATAAATGCCACGTTGCTTAGTGGTCACAAGCGCTACTGCTGAGTATGTCTGGGTTCGATTTCCTGGTCGGGCAAAGTGTTATTGGGTTTTTCCACCGTTCATTTCTCAGTACCAGCCTGGAGTCTGGATTTGTGCCCGATCGATGGCAATAGGCTCGCCCCCTATTACAAGAGACTTAAACATAACTGACGAAATGTGGGTGTACTATAGGTACCTATGCCCAACCCCTCGGGAATTACAGGCGTGATGTTATGTTGTGCTTTGAGTTTGATGTTTTTATTACAGAAGGGCGCCGAGGGCGGCATGGTGTCGTCGTCGCAGACCGGCCACGTGCTGGTCAGCGCAGACTTCAACGGCTGCATCAAGGTGTTCGTGCACAAAGCCAAGCCCAAGCACTCCTCGCTGCCGGCCTCCGCGCTGGCCTGAGCGCTCCGGCCGCGACGGTTTCGGAAATGTGTTGCTCCAACACTGCGCCACTTGTGCGGCGTGCTCGCTGGTACCCCGGCCGCAGACCTCACAGTGTGCCGACACACTCGCCAAATTAACAGCCCAGTGTTTTATATCTTCGTCAGTTTTCAAATTCTTTCCTTTATCAAGTCACAAAGTACCTTTTGAAGCTACGGCACTGAATAGACTATTGTATTGAAAACTATATTTAATTACTTGACAATAAAGAACAAAATAGCAGATACCTTTGACCAATGTCGAGTTAACATCAACTTGAACCATTCTTAATGAGCTACCCATTAATTGAAATATGAATAAAAATGAATAAAAATTAGATGTCAGAGTCTGTCAGTGTCACGTTTTAAATTCAGTCTGACATGTAAAGAAGATGGCTGAATGTCAGTCTGCAGTAATGACATTACGACGCAATATTAACCTTAAATATTCTAGTCAAAACAAAATAACATTAACTAATTGTTAAGTAGCAAACCATTGATGTTACGAACTCTTCTATATCTAACCTCTTTGTTGTGTTATGCTTGAGCTCAAATAAAGGCCATATTTAAAATAAAATTAAACTCGTAATCTTGTTACGATTTTTCTTTAAGTTTTGTTTCGATTAGCGGCTTAGTATTCTGAAAATTATCATAATTTTGTTTAGTTATCTTGTAAAAACAACATCTTGCGTTAATATGCCACAAATACGAAGACATATGGACACAATTACTGCAACCAGAGTCGCTGATCCAAGAAGGAAATTCGCAGCTGTGGGTTCGCAACTGGGTTTTTCTTGAACATCTATCCAAAATGCTTGGAATCGCTTCCAAGAGACCGGGAGTGTTGCAAGAAGACCAGGTTCAGTAGAGTTCGCATTACAACTGTTCAAGAGGATCAGTACATCCAGCTAAGTGCCCGCCGAGACCGCACAGTGACGGCTCGTACCCGTGATTAAATAACAGAAAAATAAATAAATAAGTGAAGATTTTTTTTAGTTTTTAGTGAATTTTCGTTGTTTGTGTTTTTTATGTTAAATTGTAATTTATTATTTAAAGTTAAATAAATAATTTATATAAACAGTGTAACTAGCCTAAACGGTAAACAATAACATTGTTTTATGTTTACTAAAACTAAACAATTAATTAATTTAATAATTTTCATGGTACACCTTAAATACCTAGTGGCCCTTATTTTGTTTTGACTAGTATATAGTGTTGAGTCGATAAAGCAGATACAATCGCGCAATGCGCAGACAAAAATAGCCCTTAAGGTGACGAACATATTTTGGCTGTGACTGTACGGCTGAGTGTTGTAACGGTACGTTTAGCTCCGTGGATGAGTTAAACGTAGGTTACAATAAAAATAATAATAAGAAAAGATATTAAAATTAGTAAAGTTAAGTTTAGGACGTGAAGGGCCGGCTTCACAGGACATGGGATGCTCGGGATAGGCGGGAGGCTGGATCAGGCAGACGGGCAGGCAGGCAGTCAGACAGGTAGGCAGGCAGGCAGCGTGGAGGAGCTGGGCTGCGGCGCCACACGGAGCAGATTTATCCACCCGGCCAGCGGAGAGAAGGGTGGGACAGTCAGCGTCACGTGACGGCGGGGCCTCCCGGAGGGTAACGTCGTGTGTGTATTCGTAGCGTTTTACACCACATGATTAAAGTTCGTTTGGAATCGGAGTAGACACCTACATCACGCGGCGTCAACGGCGTCCTGACCTCTCGCGGCGTAACGCCAGACGACGGCCCCCCCGAGAGGCCGCGCCGCACGCGCTGGCCGGGTGGATAAATCTGCTCCGTGTGGCGCCGCAGCCCAGCTCCTCCACGCTGCCTGCTGCCTGCCTGTCTGACTGCCTGCCTGCCCGTCTGCCTGATCCAGCCTCCCGCCTATCCCAAGCATCCTAAATTTAGCCTTTAGCGTCCTAAATTTAACCTTTAATCTTAATATCTTTTCTTATTATTATTTTTATTGTGACCTACGTTTAACTCCTCCACGGAGCTAAACGTAACGTTACAGTTTGGCGCCCAAAGACTAAATGATGTGGTTCTGCACGGCAGAATACCACAGTGTGTCGGTTGCTATCATACACTATAAACAAAATTACGCGTCGTAATTCCCATACATGTTCAAAGGCGTTGCTGCCTTACTTTCAAACGACCCATTTTTACGCTTACCCCAAAACGCGACGTAACATAGGCCTGACGCGACGCCCTTGGAGTGCGAACGTCACGCCTCGATGGCCGATGACTTGACCGGTCTTCCCGTTGCGCAAGCGCATAGTCGTACCGATTTTTAGGGCACTATTTATGAAAGTCATGTATCCAGATCTTAACATCTCACGTATTGTTTATTACACGTCCCTTAAAAAAATCTAAATATTTTTTATACTACAGTACATACGATGTACTCGATTGCCTAAAATGATATCCCTCCATTTGATATAATTTCCCAAAGTTAGACGTGAAATCAGAAAATTTTCGAAGACAAGCGGCAGGCAGTACGAGGCGAACGAGCTGCCTTTAAAATATACACCTATAGACTATTAGGTACTTATCTGATATTATAAAGGGAATTGTGAGTTTGGTTTTTGTTTAGAGAAATTAAAACTTGTCACACACGCAGAGCTGTGAACATAGTATTCAATAAATAAAAGCCAAAAAATCATAACGTAACTTCGAGACCTATGAAGGCGAATACAACATTGTTCTTGCGCGGAGGACAGCTATACTCAATCTAAGTCCGCGACAGAATTTTGAAGAATAAAGCCAAAATACGACGACTTTTGACTGTATTTTAGAACAGTGTGATAAATGTTAGTTACATAGTGACGTGATACCTGAGATTAAAGTATGAAAGCGACACTTTAAACGATATTAAATATCAACAGCCGTTAGCAGGCAACTGTGATCAAAAGGCGAATTTCATCAATGTAACTGAACGCGATCAGCACATCTAAACCACGTTCAAGAGAGTCAGTGGTGCCGATTCTCTTGTACACCGAACTAAACTAACTAAACTATCACTAAAATTCCTTACTTTTTACTATGAGAATCTTAACGCTATTCTGCAATAAAAAGTCTCTAAACTTAAAAATTATTTTGACACAACTAAATCGAATTTGACAATCGCGACTCCACGTGGTACACACTTGTTTGCTCTACCCCGTGAATTTTTTTAGAGCCGGAGGTGCGCAGAGGGGACAGCCTCGACGTGTTTTTTATGGAATTTTTCACGTTTTGCATGGAAAATAAAAAAAAATATTACCTACGTGTTGATAATTAGGGGTATAGGGTTTCATAAAGGGGGTCGAAATTTTCATTATTTTTGCGATAGGACACACCATTTTCGAGTTATAAGCAAAAGAAAAGAAAAAAATATATATACAGTACTGTTTTTGCATCTGAAGTCGAGGTGTTCGTGTGAATTTTAGTTCATGACAACTAATAGTATTCCACACCATATTTTATCGCGATTAAAAATGGTCAGATTTAGGTTGACAATTAAAATTTTAGGTGAAAAACGTCAAATTCAGAATAGCAAAATTGTCATTTTCACTAAATTAAAATCTCAGAGCCATCTTAGTGCTGTCAAACTAAAATATAGTTAAGTTGTGTCACTTTAGTCTATTTCAGAATGGGAAATCATCGTTTGACAGGAATAAACTAAATTTCAGTGATTTTTAGTCTAGTTTAGAGGCATTTGTGACAAGAGAATCGGCACCATTGTCAATATTGTTGTAGAATACTGACACTGACAGCTCTTGAACGCGGTTAATTCTGCCTAAGAAGAAGGTAGAAGGGAGAAGAAGGGAAGGGGAATTTTATTCTACTTGATGTATTGAAGATGAAGATGATCGTTTTGAAGTTTATTTGATTTATTTTCAAAATGTAAATACCATTTCAAATATTATGGCATATAGGCTCGAACAATGTTTTGTAGTAATTATCTACGCATAACGCGGCAAATACCTGATCGACATAAGTTAAAACTACGCGTTATGTTTGTATTATACGTATAGACGATATGTCGCAAATCGTGAATATTTTTAGTTTAAAAAATGTTTGTGCAATTTATTTTATACCTTTAGTGTAAAATCTTTACGTTTACTTGTCAGTCACAGAAAAAAGATAAAAAAAGAGGTAGATAGGTTAAACACGCTCCTTAAGTGGCATCTCTAAACTTAGCTAATTAGCCTAGTTACGTATTGTCTTGTCTCGTTTTCGCTCCCGATAATTACAACATGCCGTCCTACTTCCACGTGTCATCTAATAGTATGACATTGTGCCGTTTTTGAATTGGGTGTCCTATCTACTCTTTTTACTTATAATATCATTGTTGTCAGTACGCAGCTGATAATGACGCGGAGCGTCAATCCTGCTAAACTACGGTTTCCTAGAAGAGCGATGGCCGCCACATAGCCGTAATTTACCGGCGAATGACGTCACTGAAACGTTATTTATGAAAGTAAGTAAAGTCAAACCCTGCTGCCATCATTTTCATGACAGCCGTGATTGCGGCCGTTATGTGGCGACCACGGACCGCTCTTCTAGGAAACCGTAGCTTTACAGTCTCTTAAACTCAATGCGTAATGTTAACGCCCGTGTACTGGTAGTATATGGTATTGGTGTTAGTCTGATTGCAGCCAATTTGTATCGATCAGTCGCAAAACCATGTGAATGTAAGGCCGAGATAAATATACATTACTTAAGGCTGTGCATTCTTAAAGTTGGCAACGTCGCAAATAGCTGTCAAATATTTCGTTGTTTTGATTAATAAATTAATATTACTAAATTATATTATGAAATATCGCTCCGTGTTGTATTCTATTTATCCCTACAAAGTTCAACACCCCGCCGACCCGTTTAAAATATAGGTTTAAAATTAATGATAGAAGTAGAATATATGAGAAAAGTATTCGGGTCAATTTTGAGGTTCAAAGGAAATATAATTTACATATTATAAACAGCTGTATCCCTCCCTTTTTCATCCCGAAAGAAGTTGATTTTTGCAAAAACATCCATCATGTTTTACGTCATTTAATGTTCGTCATTTAAGATTACTTTGAGTTAATCAAGACACGCAGCCAAATCCTCCCTTAAAAAGTTGATTACCCCAATTTTCGAAAAGCCAAATACTTGTACGATGTGTTAAATGATTTGTTTATTTTCTGTCAAAAATATTAATACAGAGTTTCGAAGTAATCGGACCGCGCGTTTAAGATTTTTCCATAAAAACTTTCACAACCCCTAAAATCCTTTTGAGAAGATTTGAAAAACTAATACCGACAAAATTTACCTTTTTCACCCCTTAAAGGTCGAATTTCTAATATCTTTTGTAGTTTGAAAGTTGCTCGATTGTGACAAAGATATTGCTTAGCAATAGCAAGCGCTAAGAAACGTCTATTTATCTCAGCGTAAGTGTATATAGACAGAGTTAGTTAGTACACAGTATTTCATGGCGGCTTACGTAACCCATTCTTAGTATACCTACTACATATAAACTGATCTACATGAATTGAATTGAAGTCTCATGAAGTCAATTGGCTCTCGGATTTTATTAAGCAGTACCAATAATTCGAATCACATCCCCAAAGCAGATCATGTGACTGGTACGTTTCACACTTCGTCAGAATTTTCGGATAGAGGACATAATATATTGAGAAAAATATACAGGGTGTATCAGAAAGGTATGTTAAAAATGAAGTGTACAGACCGTCAAACTGACCAACTTTCTCCATCAATATCGCAAAAAAATAATCATTAGTCCCATACATTTGGGTCAAGTCGGTATTGAAGTTTTGTATGGGACAACTGAATATTTTTTCTCGATTACGATGTTGGTCCCTGTATTGTAACCCATGGTATTTACTCTGATTCGAAGGTATTATGGTTTGGTTGCGACCGGGTATTCAATAATGATTATGTTTACCACGAACATTGTTATTAATAATGTATCTCAGAACATAAGGTATCTTAAATGAGTTATAAAGGTATCTGTAAAAAAAGACGGGACTATTTTTTTTTTAGTTTCACAACTTATGGCGAATTGTAATTGTAAATGCAATTATGATCCGTTATTGAAATTATGATCCGTTATTGCAATTATGATCCGTTATTGCAATTATGATCCGTTATTGTAATTATGATACGTTATTGCAATTATTTGGTTGCTTGTGTATAATCTCGATAAGTTTTCGTATGTTCTGCGACATGTTTCGTTTCTATCTCTGATAACGTGTATATTTATCGGAAAAGATGTCTTCTGCCATTCTTCTAAAGCATTCTGATTTTGTCGTTGTAGGCTCAATTTAATGCGAATTTAGATGGGTCTCAGCTTTTGTTCAAGCAAAATATATATTGCCTGAGACTGTTTGTAGGCGGCAAGTTATCAGATGTGCGGAACGTCCTAACACGTCCTTTGAAAAACCGTTCCAAAAGCTAAAGATAAACCACCAGAACTAGCTCAGTTTGTTACGTAGCCTTTAGATCCGTTATTATGAATATTGTTTTATATCCGTTATTAACTTTCTTAACCGATAAATATACGTTTCTTATCACACTAAATTGTATAATATACTTAGGATATAATGTTAAATGTATATTTAAATTTTAGGCTGTGTTTTCTTTTATTATTTAAAGACTAAACAAAATTATTTTCGTTAAGTTCTTGCCCTATGTGAGTGAAGTATTGTTTTGTATGTAGTAAGTGTACATTTAGTGTTGTATAAAGATCATGATGCCATCATAATTAAATTGGAATATATTTTTAAATCGCATTTACCTTCATAAATAAATAATCGTTACATACATTTCGTTTTATTAAAGTCACGCTGAGCCTTTGGTCCCGGCTGTCATTCGTAGACCTATGACTGTCGTTACGCTTAGTCAGAAGCCCAAAAGACTGACAACCAGTCTTACCAAGGGGTATCGTATTATCTAGTTACTGGGTTGTGGAGGTCAGATACGCAGTCGTCCCATGGTAATACTAGTATTTAGTTAGATTGCATCCGGTTCGGCTGGAAGCTGACCCCAACATAGTTGGTAAAGGCTGGGCAGATTGACTGGCCACAGCTTTTGTTTCTAGGTTCTGCTATTACACGTAAGTTTCGACTTTGTGGCGATTGCCTGTGATGATGATAATTTTACGCTAAATACATATACCTGTGACCGGCGCCTCTCAGAGTGTATCATTACATACGGCATTATGCAGTCGGCGACCATTTCAGAATGTCGATTGTTGTTGAATAGTGAGCACAGAGCTGTCTACTATTTAATTATTTGTTACAAAAAAGTCGAATCTCTTCTAATCCCTCGGAAGAGATTGATGAAAGAAAACTTGTTTGCTTTGGTCCTACTACTTTTGTAGTACAGACGCTAGCACATCAACCTACTACAATCTGTCAAATTTCTTTAATAGATTTTCAACTTTTATCACTAAATGGTAAGGTTGGTTGACCTGCTGGCGTCTGTACATACATATGGATAGTAGAGAACTTGACAAGAATAAAAACATATCACTTTAAAAAACATTATTTATTTTATCAACATTAAAATATGGAGTGCAATCAGGAATGTTTAACTTCATAACAATATTGAATACAAAATTACGATAATAAATATGTCTTACTTTAAAGTTTTCATAAAAACATGTTTCTTCTTTACAAATACAGTATCTTTCTTGTAGCTATTCATAAACTCTTAAAAAACTACAAATAAAAACTTATTACGAGGAATGAGCGCTGGGACGACTTAGAATCAATATTGAATAGAAAAAAAACGGTGGGTGCTGAGAATATAAGTAAGTGGCAAGAGTAGCCTAGGCGGATAATGAGGGACGATGGTTCTGAATTTATATTACCTATATTAAATTCATACATAAACATTTAGTTCTGCACCTTTTACCCGACTACGGCGAAGCTAAAGGAGGGTTATGATTTTGTTTCCGAAGGGTTGTCAGTGGTTCATTAAACCCACGTTGCTAGTAGCACCCATTATGTCATAATGGTCGAGCCTCGTCGTTTACTGTCCACAGTTCCAAACATCGGACTGCTACTGACACTTTCCAGACGGAAGCTCCCGCATAACACGTTGGCCGACTTAGGAATCGAACCAGGGCCCTCACGATCACAGCAGCCGTACTTGCGACCACTAGATCAACGACACTCATTTTGAACCCTTTATTTTATATCAGGGTAAGTGCCTTGCTTTCCCACCAATGTTTGAAGGGAGAAAAGCGGAACGCCGAACATAGATTTTAGCTGCCTGTAATGACAATACTTAAGTGTTTTGTTTGTAAATCACAAAGTGTTATCGATTGATATAAAACGTTCCAAACAACTATTTGTATAATAATTAATAAAATATGTCCCTGTGTTTAATATTTTTTTGTACTACAATATATTTATCACAAAATCATAGTCTATATATAATAATTTGAACATTTTTTTTTTAATAATCTGGAATTTGATTGAAATTCAGTTATTGAAGATGAGACAACCTGTTGAAAAGAAGCGCTAACGCAATACAACTCGCGTGTTCGATGCGTTATTTAATAATTGTTATAAAAGGCGTAATTGAACTGAAAATTAACTTTGTATTCGTATTTTAAAAAAAGTACTTAAATTTTTCTTTAAAATCTCCATAGCGAGTCGTTTTCCAAGTATGACCAGTACAGAAAAGCATTCAGTTTGGTGATGGGTCTTTTTACATCCCTTACAAGGTACAGACAGATATGCATGCATTCACACGATATTTATAAGTGTACAAAATGACGATTAAATTATTTACAGTAAACCTGCTTTAATTAAACGAGAATGCTGATCACCATCTTTAAATTTCACTATGATACATTGAGAGCTTTTCCATTATTACGTACGGCATTATTTGTAGAGCTGTCGCTAATTCTGTGTCCATGTCCAGCAAGGGACGTGTAACGACGTGTGCTACGCCTTCCAGGGCGGCTTGTAGCCGGCGCGGCGCTTGTCTCGCCGCTCGGCTCGCTCGGATGGCTCGGACGGCTCGAGTGGCTCGCCTGGCTCGCGTGGCTCGGCTCGCTCGGGCCGGTCGCTCGTGGGCTCCTCGCTGAGCGCGCGATGTAACTCGGACACATCGCCGCTGCCGTCGAAGTTCGGTGGCTTCGTTAAAAGCTAGAACGCATGATATATTTATACTAAATTACTGTTGTGAAACGGCTTCGCCTATCTCGTGGGTATACGTATTTCTTCATAGTATGTACCTATAATTTCAACATGGATGATGTATACAATATTTTGCAACTGTAGTGATTTAGAAGTGTGCATGGAGTTTCTTCTCCGTTTTTCTACCTAAAGTACCCGTCACGAGAAGCTATAAATTATGTAAACAAACATCTTTTACTAAGTAAACATTTTATACTGCGAGATAATAATAAATTGACCATATTCAATCGACATGAAATATAGACGGGTTATATGAAAGTAACAACCTATTTAATTTAGTCGGATCATATTTTAACGACGCAAAGCGCTATCGTTTGTGTTTCTTGGTACCGGAACGCGTCCGTCGTAGGGATTGTAAACTATCGGGACGCCATTTTGAAATAAACGCATCATTCGAGTTTCGAATGCGTACGAGTTTGTTTCATTGCTTTGCATGTATCGCGGATCTGGTTGTTATTGTTTCGTTATCACTTTTTTATTGTTGTTACTTTAATTTGTGTGGAGCATGTTATCAAGGAAGAAGATAATTTTTATTCCAAAATCGATGAGATGATTGATAAAACTGTAGACAGCTTCGTGATACATGTCACTGATTCTGACACAGAAATGGAAACATCTGAATCTGACGAATAATTATTCTTAAATAATATAATATAATGTTAATTAATATTTGTTACTTAATAATTTATTAAATCTTAAACAAATTCATTTTTTTTGTTGGTCCAAATGTTGTGAACTCCTGAACACTTGTTTACAAAATTTATAGCTTCTCATGACGGTTACTTTACTACGCTTTGGAATGGACAACTATACTCCATTGATTTAGATAATTAAATAAAGGTCAACAGATCGTAAAAGGGTTTTTAAGAAGACACTTTATCGACGACACGATAACAATATTTTGCTCTAACTTCTGTTTTTCACACAGCAATTAATCGTTACTGTTAAAATAATATCATACAGAGGCCAGCAGATAGCACTGATTTCAGAACTTGGAAATCCTGACTTTCTTTAAATATTATTCAGTAGTAACCCGGAAGACGGTAGCCCGGAAGTTTGTGAACTAGCTTTTCTAGCACCGGGTTGTGGGTTCTAAAGGTGGCATCTTATAAATGCACAAACAAACAAAGATCTAAAGGTGGCATGTTATAAATGCACAATCAAACAAAGATATAAGTATTACAGGCAGCTAACTGAGGCCCCTGATTCATTCGAAACAAAAGTCAGCATGGACTGTTGCAGATAAAACAATGTTAAGCAACTTCCGTTTCCGAGGCTTAAACAATGTTGTGAGTATAAAACAAAACAAAAACAAAAAAAAGGTACAATTACCAGTCTAACGTACTGTTGAAGCTCATTGTCGCTGAGTCCGTCGAAGTTGAGTTTGTCGCGCCACTCGTCCGCCCGGCCGGCCGCGCGCGCGTCCGGCCGGCCGTCGCTCCGGCCGTCCGCTCGCACGAGACCTCGCTCCGGCAACGTCAGCGGCGGCACTTTCACGAACTCGGGTCCCGGTGACGGCTCTACAAAAAAGTTTACTACTTACAGGAGAACTATCGTTGAACCACGGTTTAACATTCTCTAAACAAGCAACTAAGCTGAGCTGAATGATCTGAAAAAATGGCGAACATATACGTGACGTCACAATACAGGAGCGCCATACTAACTTCGCGCCATTCAGTGCAATCATCGTTTTGCGAGACAAGGATAGAAGAATAATTTTAAAAAGCGCGTAAGTTCTCCATTTTTTCATTCATTCTATAAATGTTGTCACAAATCGCTTTTTTTAGATAGAAATGAAGTGCAAGTTACCGGCGGGAGCGCGCGCGGGCGCGTGGCCGTGCGTGAGGATGGCGAGCGCCTGGCGCCACTGCGCCTGCATGACGCCGTGCAGCTGCGCCGCCAGCGCGCCGCGCCGGCGCCGGAACGACTCCAGCTTGCTCTGCGCAACACACGGCCGCGTCAAGCGTGCGTCGACGGTAACGCGACAGCTGAGAACACCCTTAATCTAGGGTATCCTAAAACTGCGGTGGCCGCCGCATAGCGTCCGTTATTTACCGTTGAATTACGTCACTAAAACGTTATCTATGACAGTAAGCCCTAGAGAGCGTTCTTGACACCGTAAAGTCAAACCTTGGTGCCATCATTTTCATGACGACCGTCACTGTGGCCGTGATGTGGCGGCCACCGTTGAAGGAACTGCAAGGTTTAGTGCAACAACGCTACAATATTTTGGCGCGTAGCCAAAATCGGTACTAACGCCGCCATCTCGTTTTCTCAATACAATTTCTGTGGCAATTTCACAAATGTTTACTAACAGGGGGGACTGTTAATGTCATTTAGACGCCAAAATATCCTTATAACACTCTATTACTGACCAATTAAGAAACTTCTTGTTCTTGAACGACAAAGAGACGCTGTCAATGTCAGATTGTCACCTTACGTGAACAGATTAGTACAGTCACGAGCTTTAATTTGGGACCCACCTAAGGTTGAATATCGTGTAGCAAACTTTCGCCATTTAGAGCTATTATGTTAACGCTGTCACTGCACAAACAATAAACGTCATAATGTTTACCATCGACAACTTTACGTTTCTAGGGGCTAACGTCAACTGGAGCGAGGGCAAACGATCATTACCGATTTCCGAGTAATAATTACTTTTTGGTCCTGTGGTCCCATAAGAAAAAAGAAACAAATAAAAAAGAACAAAATTATATTGTCAATATATGATAGCTAGTCAACTAACCCGCTTATTCTTCAAACCTATATTAGTTAAAAAGTTTTGTCTCTTTCTCAAACATAAATATCAAAGTGACGGACCAAAACAACATATTTAAAATAAAATAGGTTTAAAGGCCGTTTATGATTATGGGGGCTTAGAAGATTTCAGCTAAAATATTGATTAATAAAATCTTTAGAAAAACAAAGTTTTTTTATTCTTTATATTTATTAAGACATTTATGACACAAACCTCAATCTTAACACAATTATATAGAAAGCATGGTTAGCGGTGCACAAAATAAACACTTATCACCGAAGGCTACGATTAATTTAAATCTCTCCAGTAATTTTTTTATCATAAATATTCAAAACCGCGTATATCCACCTTCATTGTCAATCACAGCCTGGAGCCGGTTACGCATGGATCCAATCAATTTGTCACATATGTCAGTACCCCTTAAACTTTCCCAGACTGTGAGGCAGTGATCCATAAGTGCTTCTCTAGTTCTTTCGTTTCTATTTGACCATTTTTGAACCATTAAGCCCCATAAATTTTCTATAGGATTTAAATCGGCACACTTTGCAGGCCACGGAATACGATTTAAATTTGCTCTATTATTGTCGAACCAAGTTCTAACGATTCTTGCCGTATGAATTGTTGCGTTATCTTGAACAAAGTTTATTGGAGCAACATCTTCTTGTGGATAATATAGTTGCAATGTTGGAAGGACACTCTCGTCTAATAAATCGACATAATCTTGAGCAGTGGCCCTGGGTGGTAAATTTATTAGTTCTCCAATGCCGGCTGAACTAATCCAGCCAGACATGTTAACTGTAATGCGACCAGACGCGTTGTTAGCTATGACGTGGTCTTCCGTGTATCGCGTCCTGTCAATTCGCCACAAATGTAGTCTGCCCGTTTGGGAAGATTGAAAAGTCTTTTCATCGATGAAAGCCGTCGTCGTCCAATCAAAATTTAGATACTGACGTGCGAAAATAAGTCGAGCAGCTTTATGGGCATCCGTCAACGCAATTTTTTTGCAGGCCGCCTGTGATGCAGTCCCATAGCTTTAAGATGCCTTCTAACTGTTGAAGGGTGGACTTCAAACGCTTCCGCAAAATGCCTCGTTGGCGTAAATCCATTCATCAGGTATTGCCTTTGCATCAAGCGGCTCTGCTCTTGTGTTATAACTTGCGGGTGATGGTTGTTTCGTCGTAAGTCAATAATATTTTCCTCGTTCCCGTGGCGTCGAACCCAGCGGCGAACTGTGTTTCTTGTCACATTTATTCGTCGCGATATCTCGTGAATGCCTACTCCTTGTTCGTGCAAATCAATAATTTGGAGCCTTATTTGGTCACGATTAGCCGCAAGCAATTGGTAAATTATATTTTGTGAAAATATCACATTAAACTATTTTCTTAAATGACACTGACACGACACATGTTCGTAATTAGAAAATCGTAATGATAGCTTTTTGCAACGAGGTTATCATTTCATAGGTCGATTAGATAAGACATTTTATGTCTTAACTTGACATTCAACATTTCAACCTTAAAGCAAAGTTTCAAAGTTTCGACCTTATTGCATTATGATTGTTCTAACAACATTTAACGGAAATGGGTCCCAAATTAAAGCTCGTGACTGTACTATGTACCGACTATAAAGCTACCATTTAGGTACTGGGTATGTCTTTCATTGACTTGAATGTGCCCTGGCGGCTGAGATTATGTCACTCTAATGTCTCGCTGGCGGTGGCGCGTGTGTTGGATTATTTAGCTCCCTTCAAAATGGTTGAGCTGAATGGTGCTAATCCATGCGTCATGTTCGTGAACGGGCGCCGTCAGTAGAGACAGGTCATCTCTTAGCTGCCATGGCTTTTTGAATTGTTCTTTGTTTTTTATATTTTTATTACGGACGCTTTTAACGTGCACGTCTTTCTACATTAATTGTTCTCACATGTATAATTTCAACGTTAATGATGTAACCAATATTTTGTAACAATTTTTTTATTTAAAAGTGTCCGTGGAGTTTCTTGCCCGTTCTTCTCCATAGGTACCTACTACGCTTTGGAATGGGCAACTAGCTTCATATTTCTGACAGACCGACTTCTTGACAATTCAAAAGTGCCTGTAAATGGTTTAATTGAAATAAATGCTTTGAGTTTGAGTTTAGGTGACATACTTTTTCTCGTTGGCCTAAAATGTTCCTCCCAGGCGCGATAGATTTCTGCAAGGTAACTAGATTTCAACTTTAAAAAACTGAAGCTGAAGGAATGGTCTGGTATTCGGAGCCATAGTAAAAAATAATTAGGAGGACGTACCCGACCAGGGCAACACATTTTTTTTCGCCGGCCCGCACTCTTGGTTTTTTGCCCAATATGAATGTCTTTAACCCTGATGTGCAAGAATCATGTTCATTTACGCGACTGACATAAACATTACCTCTTTCATGCAGCTGACAATTTTTTTTGTGTTGAAGTTGATCCCAATAACCGTCTCATAAGGTTTTGGCGCGATATGAAATTCGTTTTTATGTTTTTTTTTTACTTGACATGCCCTTACTTTGGACTCCCCCAATACTGGACGGGCTGACGCTCAGATATCGTATGCACTAAAGGAAAACTATTTTTGTTCAGTCTAACGCCACTGCCCGTACTATATGATTGATTGAATATTGGGGTGGTGTCACGCAGCGCGGTACTACTGCCAGAAAATACCAACACGTTTCATAAAGCCGAAATAAATTGCAATTGATGAGCACTATGTATTGATCTCGCGAACTAGGATTAAAATTTTAAAACCGCGCTACGCTGAAATTTATCAGATGTGCGCCGCTTTTTCTCTATAATAATAAATTGGCACAATATGAACTAATGCTATATTCATGAAATCATAAGCATTGAATGTACAGACGTTAGCACATCAACCTACTACAATCTGTCAAATATATTTAATAGATTTTCAATTTTATCACTAAAGCCTAAGGTTCAAAGTTGATTGGGAAAATTTGACAGTTTCGGGTCGGTTGACCTGCTGGCGTCTGTACCTTGTTCGTTGGTAAGCGCATCAATTTAGAATGGCTGGACCGATTTGGCTATTTTTTATTTTAAAATGTTTGTAATACATAGTTCGAATTACATTTTTTGGGAAAGAAAAATTGGCAACGTTACGCAGAAAATTTGAAAAAAAGGGAAAAATTAGTCCTCTTTCTATGGGATTTTTGTATAAACTATTGTTTGCACAGACGCCAGCAGGTCAACCTACCCGAAACTGCCAAATTTTCCCAAACAACTTTGAACCTTATGCACTGGAGATAAAGTTGAAATTCTATTAAAGAAATTTGACAGATTGTAGTAGGCTGATGTGCTGGCGTCTGTACTTCTGCTCGGTTAGGTTAAGTTAGTAAATATGGCCCTGTTTCCCTTCATCTAAAGATTACCTCGAGCAGGCCGATCTTCTCACTAGCCTGCGCCAGTTGCAGCCGGCATAGTTTGTTTTCTTCTCTCTGTTTCTCTTCCAAAACATTTACTTCCAGTTTGTGCCTGAAAATATACAATATGCAAATTTATCAATCCGATATACATGGTGGTAATTAGAGACACCGAGGACTAAAAAACTGCAATGTTTTTAGGGTTCGGGACCCTATTACTAAGGCTCCGCTGTCCGTCCGTCTGTTGTGACAGATGGACGGACAGCTGTATCTATTGAACCGTAATAGGCACGCTTGAAATGTTTACAGTGTGTACTACTATGGACGCTTAACAACAAATAATAAAAACCTCTTAGAAACCTGCTTAAGTCCCCTCCCCACTCCACTGACTTCTACTCCTACTCCTTCACTGTGCACGCGGTGCGGTTGTGGAATTCACTTCCGCCCGACATTAGGGACTGCCAGACTGTTGCAGTATTTAAAAGAAAAGTGAAAGAACACTATCTTTCCACTTCGTCATAGTTGCGTTGTTATTTATTTTGTATTTTATTTATTTTAGTATGTACGATTGTATGTATGTATGTATGTAAGTATATTCTCATATAATTTGTTTTATTTTATTAAGTGAATTGTTTTGATTTTATGTATTTTACTTTCTCTCTACTCTAACACACGGTGTCTAAATGTCTTTTTACCCTCTGTCCTATCGCAGGTATGCTGGAAGAGATTTCTTTAGAAATAAGCATCACCTTTGTACGTATTTTTCTTTTCTTTTCTTCTTGTCTGTTTATATATGTGTGTACATAAATGGTTAAATAAATAATAGGTTGGGGAAAAAGTTTCTTCGCATTTTTTAAGAAAATTCAAAACATTTTTTAACATAGTATGTTTACATTTAACTAAAGTATGTAGGTACCATTTTGTTCGATAACTTTTTGCCATCTTGTAGGTAGGGACATGATCCCATTGCTATAGAAATTTTGGGACTTCTGATCAAAATACCGCGACAAGTGGTTTTGGCAGTCCTCCCGTGATGTTAACCTGACACTGCCTAAAGAATTCTGAAGAGACCGAAACAGGTGGAAATCTGAAGGTGCAAGGTCAGGACTATACGGCGGATGCATTAACACCTCCCAGCCAAACTCTCTTAATTTTTGCTGAGTGGCTAAAGATGTGTGAGGTCTAGCGTTATCATGATGAAAAACCACACCCCTTCTGTTGATTAATTCCGGCCGCTTTCTCTCAACTTCTTGCTTTAATCTCATCAGTTGTTCGCAGTAGAGTTCAGAATCGATGCTCCTGCCTGGTGGTAACAGCTCATAATGAATAATGCCCTTCCAATCCCACCACACACACAGCATCACCTTGTTGCGAGTTAACCCGGGTTTTGCCACAGTCTGTGAAGCCTGACCGGCCTTTGACCACGACCTTTTTCGCACGTTCTTGTCGTACGTGATCCACTTTTCATCACCAGTTATCAGCTTCTTCAAAAATGGTTCGGTTTCATTACGTCGTAATAAAGAATCACAAATGAGTACACGGTTCATTAGGTTTCTTTCAGTGAGCTCGTGAGGTACCCAAATATCGAGCTTTTTTGTGTACCCAGTTTTTTTCAAATGCGCCAAAACTGTTTTGTGGTCAATTCCCAGTTCTTCAGCTACGTCGTAACTACTAATATGCCGATCTTGCTCCACTTTTTCAAAAATGGCATCCATTTTATCCGTAATAGGGCGACCAGAGCGACGTGCATCTTTGACATCAAAATTTCCGGATTGAAAACGCTTAAACCAAATTTGTGCTACTCTCACAGACACTGCACTAGGTCCATAAACATCGCAAATTTTTTTCGCGGCTTGCGTTGCATTTTTACCTTTTTTGTAGTAAAATTTTAAAATGTATCGAATTTCTTCATTAGATTCACTCATCTTGACAGTACGAAAAACAAATAAAAATCACACATTTTCCTAATTTGAATTTGGAATTATGTTCTTTAAAATTTAAACTTTCAATGATACCAAAACCAGCCAGATACACATAGTATAGCCAAAGAGATTTTATTACAAGTTCATACATACTATAATGCGAAAAGACTTTTTCCCCAACCTAATAAATAAAAATGAAATAAAGTAAAAAATTAACCCTATACAAAAAACGTGTTTTCTTTGGCGTTTTTTGCTAGTGTTAAATATTGTACGGTGGTACGGGACCCTTCGTCTGCGAGTCAGACTTGGCCGCTTTTAAAATTCCCTGCAACATTTACGTCGCGTAACTCGTATATTAGGTGACAACGAGCTTGAGTCGCGTATGTACAGTCACGAGCATACATACCTTACAGTTACCATAAAATATCTACCAATACTTTACTGAAAATCTCTTTTGAATCTTGCGTAAATGTAAGGTATTAATGCTCATGACTGTACTACTCGCTCTATATATCTCCCTCTTTGGTCTAGTGGTCGCAAACGCTGCTGCTGAGCATGAGGTCCTGGGTTCGATTCTCGAGTCGGGCAGTTATATTGGGTTTTTTCTTCAGGAATTTCTCAGTAGCAGCCTGGAGTCTGGATTTGTGTCTGGTTGATGGCAATACGCCCGCCCCCTATGGGACTTAAACAAACCTGGCGAAATGTGGGTGATACTACAGGTACACCTAGTGAGGTTATGTCATGTGCTACTCACTGGTCCTGTATCCTCGCGAGCTGCTTGTGGTAGGAGTCGACCAGCGCGCTCTCCTTGGCGCGCGCGTCCTCCCGCGCGTCCCTCTCGGCCGCGTCCAGCTGCTGCTGGAACTCCTGCAGCTTGCACAGCACCGCGTCCTCCAACTGCTTCTGATAATGACCCTTCAGCTCCGTCTTCTGAAGCTCCAAGTGCTTTCGAAGATTCTTCGCTTCGATCTCCAAGTTGTCCTGAATGGTTGACATCGTCAAGCTAGATTGCGCGCCCCTCATGGCACGGTCAGTCAACCGCTCGTATGACATGGGTTCTCTTGGTTCAAGTGAACCACTGACGTGCCATTTGACCTTACGCACAGAATGTGTAAAGTATGCAGATATATATAAAATACTTTTTTGTACACAATATTTACCAATTCAATTATCCTCCTGTATTTATTCAAAACACATATAACTTACATTTTTAAATATTATAATGTAAAAAATAATATAATAAAGAAACATTAACAAATATAAAAAATTGTTTAACAAGATCAAAGACGAGTCACTTATTACCTGACTACGGCCAAAAAAGGAACCTATTTAAATTAAACCATTTGTAATTTAAAAAATGCGAAAGTAACTGTCTATCTGTTACCGATTCCTATGTAGAAGAATGGGTAACTCCATAGATACTCAAATCTATGGCGTTACTTGCCTCGGAAAGCACGTAAAGCCGTTGATCCTCCTCCTGATCTCCTACTATGAGAGTAATGGAACAGTGTGCACCTTTGTTTGCGCTCACACTTATGCACTACAATAACTCCTGTGTACGTCCGCGGCTAACTCCTTAAGATTGGTCGCCTTGATCGGAATTTGGTCGGGAGGATACTATTTGACATTAAAATGGACTTACACATTTTTGCATGAGCTCGGTGGCGTGGCTCTGCTGGTCGGCCAGCTGTTGCTGCAGCGAGTGGTTCCTCGCTCGCTCCTCATTAGCCTTTCCCTGGAGCAAGCTGCGCTCGTCCGCCGCCAGCGACACGCCATGTTCCAGCGACTGAAGCTTACCACTCAACTCACTTAACTTACGCTTCGTCTCATCATGTTCGGATTTTTCCTGAAATTTTTTGAACCGACTATAATCAGGTAGTCAGCAAAAAAGCCGATCTTTACTTTGTTCATATTACTATGCTTAAAAATGTAACTTTTAATTAAATATCTCCCTTACAGTTTGTTATTCATTCTAGAAATACGAACCAAAGGAAGCCATTTGGTATTTGGCCGACGAAATAGGCCATTTTTTGAACTGACTAGTCGGCCAGTCGGCTAGTAGGCTCTTCTCTCATAATAACATCATAATTGTATTACTGTTTTGCAGGTTAATGCGAAAATCACTGTGTCTGTATGTTACCGTATCACGCCTACTACCAAACCAATCATTATGAAGTTTTACAGATATTATTAGGTAGCCTGGAGAAGAACATAGGCTACTCCTTATCGTGGATATTTGTATGAAAAATACTATAAAAAATACACGCAAACGAAGGCGCGGACAACAGCTAAATATAAATTATACTATAAATGACCAAAACATAATTGGCGTGTACCTTTTCCAAAGCATCTTCTAAATGTCTGACACAGTCGCTTGACTGCTTATTTAGCCTCATGACCGTGTCACAGTTTTCCTTCAATGCTGCAATCTCTTTGTCTTTCTTTGTAATGATGTCATCTCTGTCCACCACAGTGTTCTGCATTCTCTGTTCAAGCTCTTTTTTCTCTGCGGTCAGTTGCTTGCACTTCTCTTGGTAATCATGTGCCAGGTCCAAAGCTTTGTACAGCTCTGCTTCAAAGTGACTCGTTTTCTACAAATATATTTAAAAATATAAGATTTTTCTGGACTATATATCAAGCTACAACAGACCCATTGAAATCACTTGTCAAATTAATATTATAAATGCGAAAATAATCTTCATTTGTCTGTCTTTTAAATTTTCATGCACTGAACCATTTGTTATGTTTGACATTTGTGTTAAAAAAACAGGCTAAGTGCGAGTCGGACTCGCACACGAATGGTTCCGTACCGTATAAAGATCGAGAAACAAATGCCCCATATTGCACGTTTTTTGTAGGTTCACCTTTAATTATTAACTTTATTAAATTCTTTATATTTGTTGTTATAGATGCTCTAACAACAAATATAATATAGTAGAAATACACAATCTGTAAAAATTTCCACCGTCTACCTATTATGGTTCATGATATACAGCCCGCTGACGCACAGACAGACGGAAGAACAGCGGAGGCTTAGTCCTTAGTAATACCCCGTTTGGTACCCTGCGGGTACGGAATAAAAAATTAATAATGAAATTTTTCATTATTTTTACCTAACGTGGTATAGTAATCTTATTCTAGGTGCATCGTCTTCACATATAATTATATAATTGATGTATACAAGATATTGTGAAAACATTTTAAAAGAGTAACGGTGGAGTTTCTTGCCCATTCTTCTCCATACGAAAACTACCTTTTGGAAGGGGCAACTAGAATCAATTATTATTTAAATGTTGACGTTCAAAAGTGCCTTTTTTGTGCCTAATTGAAATAAATTATTTGACTTTGACTTTGACTTTGGAACCCTAAACCCATTATGACAAATACACGCAGGCGAAGTTGCGGACAAGAGATAGTTTTATATAATTGATAACATGACTGATGAAGTATTGGTCATATTTATTATTAATGTAGGTACGGCTTTTTAGTTTATAATAAATAGCCTTCTATTCTCTATTCAACTCTAGAACATTCCACGGCAACACTCCAAAAACCTTCCGTGTGTGCGAAATCTCACGTGGATTGCGTGGAGTGGTATAAAATATTGAAATCCAAACATTCCATATCCAAAATCCGACGTTCCACACCACAATTCAACTCATCGTGTGTGCGAGATGCGTACGCGGTGTGCACCCACTCCACGCCGCACGGTGGATCGAAAATCGGCTGTAGAAGACATAGGATCTCGATTTCTTAAATGTTATTTTTTTTGCTGGAAATGACTTCTGCTGATCATTACTGTTCTATAAAATGTCATATGAAGTAATTGTGTGCACAAATGGAAGAGTTATAATTTTTATAAGAAAAAAATGTATGGAGCTGACATGAAAAATGAGGATATCTCTGGAATCGAAAGGTTGGCCATTATATCCTTGCACATTGTTATAGTACTATTTATTTGTGAATTTTTGACATACTTAATATTGCGAAATCACTTGCGATTTTTTTTTTTTAAATCCTCAAAATTAAAAAATTAAAAATGTTTATGATATGTACATTTTAATGCTTAAATATGGCTATGCCAAGTGTAACTTACAATATTTTTTATGCTTAGACCAAAACATTCTAAGAAATCACAAAGTCGTATTACCTACTTTGTGATTTTCATTTGAAATGACATGGTAATTATGAATTACGTAATACGTAATCTTATCTAATGCCTCAAGTCCGCATTAGCTAATGATTAATAAAACTTAATACCTATATACCTGTTAAAAGGATACGTACCATAATGAGGGTAATTAGATAAACGTGATCATTAGTCAATAACAATAAATGGTAAACTATTGTATGATTAAAAATAAAAGCAAATTATTAAAAAAAAAAATAACTTAACCTAACCTAACATAAACAATAAAAGTTAACTTATTTTATACTTCGTCACCATCAGAATCCACTTGAGAATCAGGCTCTACAATAGATATAACTTCTAAGACTTCTGTCGGAGCTTCCTGATCCTGAAGTTTCAGTAGTTCTACTGTTTCCTTAAAGTATGTCTGCCTCTTGTGGGCATTTAATTTTGGTCTTGTGGACGAAATTAGAGGATCAGAAGAGACGATAAGCATATTGAGGATATCCTCGTTTGATGCTTGTCTATTCTTTTTCCTCGAATGGTGTTCTCTGAACCTCCTAAAGTCTTTGTTTCGGGCCTCTGAAGCTTCTTCCGAAAGACTTCCAATTGGTACAATAGCATTTTCTGCAATTATGTCCCCTCCGTGAATCAACAATTTGTGGACGGTTGATGACATGTAGTACCAATCGTACAGTTCCACGTATTTTTCAGCGGTTGTTCTAGCGTATTCTTTAAATTTCGGCACGTCTACAATCTCTCCAGATGTGATAGCTTGCAGAATCACAGCAAATCTGCGTATTAGTTCTTCATCTAATCCAGTGATCGCTGCAGTTTTATCAGGAAATTCAAAAAACCGCCTTGCTGTGTTCCCGTCGTTAGTTGTGCCTGATCCTTGCTTAACGATGTCAATCAAAAGGTTGAGATCATCTTTGAATCGATCTTGAATGAGTTTTTTTCGTGAATGCAATAACTCTTGATGACCTTCTCCTCTTGCAGACCACTTTTTGAAGTCGAGACGATACGCTATGTGTAGAAGACATTCCATCACATTAATGCGGGCATGAAGTGATGATAATCCGAACTCATACACACCAGAAGAAATGGTTTTTGACGCAATGACATCTAACTTATTCATTTCTGTAGGCTTAGCCAAACACAGGTAGCAGGCCGCATTTGACTTAGCTTCAGACAGATATGTACAAATTTTGCCGTCAATCATCGTCATCATTAATTTGTGACTAATTTCATGTCCTTGACATTTTGAGGGAACGAGAGCTTCAATTTCGTTATCCATTGCAGTTTTTTCATTTATGACAACGTCTTTGGTTTCTTTCACAAAACTAAACTGGACTGGACGGCAATACCTAGGTGAGCAGGGTTTTGGATTCACCCATACGGTATCACCGTCAGCTGTCAACTTTAATGGAACCAAAGAGGTCATAAATATGCTGGAATCATCTTGACCACTATGTTTTGCTTATATCTACTTTGGTTAGATGCACCGTCAAATCCCCACTTTGATATTAATATCAATTGTTTATCTTGTATCGCATCAGGACTACGAATAGTTTCAAAAATTCTGTTCACTGTTAAATCTAGTAACGCTTGTAGTGCAATCTTAGCAAATGAATCCGTTACAGTCACAAATGTCTTCGGAGGGTAGCACTGTAGCTTAGCTTTTTGCACTTTATAGTAAGACGGATATATCTCCTTTGAACCTTCTCGAATAGTCGTTTCCCTTAATGTGATATATTGCCATTTCGATAGTTTTAATGAAAGTAGCAAACCCAGTGCTTTTTCTGGTGAAACTATTATTGAAGGAGCTGGTTTGTTCAACATTTCCTTGATTTTTCCTGCTGCTTCTGGATTTTGGAGCATATGTACAATAACAGATGCAATATCCTCATGACCATCTCCTTTCAAAAGTGCTGCAGCTGAATAAGCTACTTCATTAGGGTCATTGCCTATAATTATGTTCATCAGATCGTCTCTTCTTCTGCTTGTTACTTAGATCTTCAAACGGCTTTCGAGATCTTTTTGTCATCGTTGAAGTTGATTTCATTGTTGAAGTTGATGGTACAGGTTCAGGTACAGGTTCTGTAGAAATATTTTCACTTGTTGATTCTTGAATGAGCAAATTGGTTTGCACGCAGTTTGGCCAGTCAATATTTGCCTCAAGCCAATTACTGTAATCACCTCTAAAAACTTCACTTTTCCTGTGAGATCGTAACCATCTCTTTTGAAATGCCCGTGTAAATCTTCGACAAATTTCTTTCACGGTAACACTGTCTTCATCTGAAAGGCTAGACCCCAGTCGAATAACAAGTGTGTTGAACAATATTTCATGATCGAAAGACGAAGCATCCTGATTGCTCAGAATAACAAACAAATAAAAATTTGTAACGATGCTTTCCATTATTCACGATCACTGAGTAAAAAGACACGGTAGGATTAGGATAGATGTTAGTATTAGAAATGCTCTAAATGAACTGAAGTTGTGAATCCAATGTTTGACTATTTATTGTTATTGACTAATGATGGTATCACATTTATCTAATTACTTTCATTAAGTTAATCCTGCACTAATTGCTAAATTAGCGAGTACCCCAAATTATTTTGGTACTTATCCTTTTAACTAGGTATATAGGTATTAAGTTTTATTAATCATTAGCTAATGTGGACTTGAGGCATTAGACAAGATTACGTATTACGTAATTCATAATTACCATGTCATTTCAAATGAAAATCACAAAGTAGGTAATACGACTTTGTGATTTCTTAGAATGTTTTGGTCTAAGCATAAAAAATATTGTAAGTTACACTTGGCATAGCCATATTTAAGCATTCAAATGTACATATCATAAACATTAAATTTTTTTTAAATTTGAGGATTTTTAAAAAAAAAATCGCAAATGATTTCGCAATATTAAGTATGTCAAAAATTCACAAATAAATAGTACTATAACAGTGTGCAAGGATATAATGGCCAACCTTTCGATTCCAGAGATATCCTCATTTTTCATGTCAGCTCCATACATTTTTTTCTTATAAAAATTATAACTCTTCCATTTGTGCACACAATTACTTCATATGACATTTTATAGAACAGTAATGATCAGCAGAAGTCATTTCCAGCAAAAAAAATAACATTTAAGAAATCGAGATCCTATGTCTTCTACAGCCGATTTTCGATCCACTGTGCGCCGCCCGCGCTCGTTTGTGGCTGGTACAACAATCCATTTTGCGCTCAGTTGGCAGGTACGTAGCCGTCGGAGTAGGTGACCGAGAATTGGGAGTGCAGTAGAGCTTTAAACAAAACCAAACCGAGGAAGTAAAGCGATGTTCTTCTTCTAATTTTCGAGTCAATGGCGAAGGTAAAAGTTCTAATAGAACGCGAATAAGCGACCATAGCAAATGTCGTACGAACTCGTGAACAAACGCACAGTTGTCGAATAGATGTTCTTATGCATAATTGAATGGTCACAATCGTGTTCTATTAAATATTCATAACAAAAGTTAAAATTAATATTAAACCATACCTTTTGAGCTTCATCTGCAACCATTCTAAAGTTGTCTACTTCTCTAACCATCTTGTCCAGAGCCCCCCGGTGCCTTTCTTCTGCCTTGTCCAAGTTGCTGGTGAGTCGTAACCAGGCTTCTCGAAGTTTACCAATGGCTGCATCTTTTGCACGGTCTACCTTGATAGCCACAGCCAATTTTTCTTGTTGTTCTAAAATCTTTTTTTGTAGTTGTTGTATCATGGATTCACAGTGCTGAGAAAACAGTCAGTCATTAAAAAAACAGTATTAGCACATAGATAGAATCACTTTTTAGATATTAATTCATATTATGCATTATCCTATTTACATAATGAAGTTTGTTATGAGATTATAGCATTAACTCACCTCTCTCTTGAGTCTTTCCTCTTCCAACTTCACGCTATCTATTCTTTCAACGCGATCCCCCCTCTCCCCCCAGAGTTCACTCAAACTCAAGAGATCTGTGTCTATGGAGTCCAAGTATTTATTTGGCAATGAGCTGAGCTTTACACTATCCTTATTTTCAGGGTTATAAGGCCTCATTTGCGGCATCCTGAACTCTTCCTTCTTAGTTGATAAGTAGCTGTCTGTCATGGATCCCTGAGTATTCCTGCTGTAGCTCTCAGACTTGTACTGCTCTAAAACTTTTGATGCCCTGTCATATATCTTATTTGATGAAGGCCTGAATGTGTCCAAATAACTAGTTTGTGGTCTTTTCGGAGTAGATGTTGGTTGCACATCTTTATCTGAGAAGTTCAGTTTTCTTATAGTTGGACTGCGATTGCCCTGTTTAGATGTTTCTTGTGACACAACGGAAGTGCTTTCAAGATGGCTAACACTAGGTTCCTCATTGTGACTCTTGTAATTCATAGAAGGGAAAGACTTCTCTGCTTTGGATGTAGGATTATTATTTTTAACTAAGTAAATGTATTTATCAAGTATATGATTTGGCACAACTCGACCACTTGGCAGTTTAACTTCCTCTACATTGCTTGTTGAGTCTAGTTTTTGTGAAATATAATCTCCTGTAGCCTTTATTACATTTTCAGAACTAATTGCTGGCTCTTGATCTTTGTATTTTGTGTCGGGACCCTCATAGTTTTCAACTTTTGTAAGAAATTCATCTATTTCATGTAAAAGTAATTTGTCATTTTTTTTACTTGGTGTTGAAACTATACTGCTAATATCACCATCCATACTTTGAATATCATTGATTACTTCAGCTTTAGGGTAAAAAGATTCAAATTCATCAAATTTCAAAGGCGGGACGGTTCTCACACGCGTGCTGGCAGAATCTAAGCTAGTCAGAGACAAATCACGGCTTCTTAACTTCTTAGCGGTTTTCCTTTTACGCCTGCGCGGAAATGTAAAACATTTGCGATCTACACTTCGGCTATCAATGCTGTCGGTGGTATCCCAAGTTTTAGGCCTCCTTATAGTGCCGAGACTAGATCCATCACTGTTTAACTCCAAACTTTCTAATCTCGACTCCAATGTGTGAACTTGGTTTACCAATTTTCCAAGTACTTGTGCAGTGCAGGATACAGGCTTATGTACAACAGTCCTAGAAGATTCCAGCAGAGAATCCTCCTCAGAGCCAGAACTTTGCACCAAAAAGAAATTAGGTGGTATCAGCAAGAGAACATCAGTGTCATCGGTCTCACTCATCACAACGAACAAAATGCTTTGCTTTTAAACAATCACGGGCCATTATTTGATTCACAAAATAGATAAAATATTCAAACTATTTCATTAGGACGTTCGCTCGATCGCTCGACCGTTTTTGCTTGTTGTGTTTGCGTATCCATCCATCCCCCAGCCCCACGGTGACAATTGACATTAATGTCAAACGTCAGAATGACCATTAAGTTGAACCAGTGGACCACAGACTACATAAAGATATGTCGGACCTCGGAATAGTATGGACCTCTGAAGTACGAACAAATAATCTTTGAAGTGCACGTTGACCGATTTATGATATACACGAAAATCTTAAAGGGTCGCATCACCGACATGCTGTAAGCTCTAATAGCATAACTGCGCGTTTGCACTGGCGAAACATTAACAACAAAACATGTTGAAATCTTTAGTTTCTGTCAAAGTTCCATACAATATTTGACAGGAACTAGAGATTTCAATATGTTTTGTTGTGATGTTTCGCCTGTGCAAACGCACAGTTATGCTATTAGAGCTTATTTGTTTTATATCAATATCCGGCCTGAATCCATCTTGAGTCAAGCACCTGTCTTTTAGCCTGTTGTCAGCATTTTCTTTGCCTCTCCGCTGGTGGCGTTCTCTATACTTACCGTTAGTACTAAGTATTTTAAGTACGCATCAGGTGATGTCCCGATTTACCGTCATTATAGCGTCGATTTTCGCGCCGTTTAGTTTTTAGCGTTATTCAAACTTCGCGAAAAATTCTACCTATTTAATTAAAAGTTTGGTAAAAACTATTTTAGTTTAACATTCGTGATTTTTTTTACCTCTCAGTTGTTATTATGCAAAATTCTAATAATAATTTAGAGTAGGCAAGTGTTATTGACGGCTCATTATCGCATAAACGGGTTCGATCTCCGACACCAAGTACAAAAGATAGTGATGTTGATTCTTCTACGAGTAGTGGATCCAATCCTGAGCAACACAGAGCGAGTAGGGACTCCCAAACCGTGAGTTATGCACAATTTGAGTCCATAACACAACAATTGGCTTATTTAACAAACCTTAAATCGAAAAATTCCGACGTTGTAAATACGAATTCTAGTGCTAAAAACAATACGTCCGTTACCACAAACGAGTTAAACCTACGACGACCTGAAAATCGGTACAAGGTAAAAGATCCGGCGAATTAAGCATTTCTTAAGAAATTAAAGGAACTGAGCGTTTTATGCGCAATGATTGGTATGCCGTTCGGTTTTCGGATGCACAAAATAAATATTCAGCTACCCCCGGTTTTATCGAGTTAAATGTTAACGACGAACTAAAGTGTTTTGAATAGGATATGTTAAAAGAATATTAACGCTCTTATTTATTAGAACGATCTTTTGCTGGATTAACAAATGCCCCTAAGATGGCCCACTGACCAATGCTTTACTTTCTCAAAAATACGAATTGTATAAAACATTACAATCATTGGTGGATTGGTTAAAAGAGATTCACTAACGAATAAACCCAACACGTTATTTGAAAAAGTGGAGACTTTATTTTCTAAAGAATCCGCGTATAGTAAAGTTACTGACTTGTTACAAAAGTGTGCCGTCGTCGTAGAGCCGAATTATTAAATATACTTCGCTCTTCGAGAAGCTATATTGCGCCAGATTTCCGAAGGCTTTCATCGCGATCTATTACATACATAAAATTCCTCCTTATAGTAGTACAGCACAGTTCAAACCTACCTTAAAAAAATTGGGAGAGTGGATAAATTTATTGTATCAACAAAATCGATACCTCAAACTTAGTCTAAAGACAATTTTTATCAAAACCGAAAACGTAGACTCGTAGACAAAGTGATGATAGATATGTACGTCGATACAATATCAATAAAGGACAAAAACATGGCTCACACGCTTCACAAAAAAACAAAAATCGAGCAAGCAACCATCGAGCTATACCTAGGGGAAATAAATCGTTTTGGCTTTCACTAAACATAAGCGTCGCGAATGACTGTCGAACATTTCAAGGCGGTTGTCTAAAGCAATTTCAGTATGCTTAAAGCAAACTAGGTACGCCAGACAAAACATGCCGGCTGTTAAACGGTGCACACGTACCCTTCTCACTGAAACTGCCGCTAATATTTCAGAGTCTCACGGTTCCGAAACGTTACAGAACCAAAACATCTCCCAATATGACCATACAAATTCAAACCTTGTTAGGGTCAAGTGTACTAGAACCTGCAGAACGGACGCCCAGCTACCATTCCACGTTCTTTCTGGTACCGAAGTCAGATCAGACCTTCCGTCCTATCTTCAATCTGAAGTAACTGAATCAGTTCGTAGTAGCCAAACTATTTCAACTATTCAGTCACTTCTGTGTTTAATTTTTTTTCAACAACAAGATTGGATGACGAAACTAGATCTGAGCCAAGCATGTTTTCACGTGACCATCGCACAGCATCATCGCAAGTAGGTTCCTCAGATTAAATTATCATCTAAATTAACATCAGCATCAGCTACTTCAAATGAATCGTTTGGCTCGATAACCAATTGGGTGGCGGAATTCCATTGCGGAGTCACGATTTCTTTCTAGAAAACCAGTCAAAATCGCAATTGGAAGACGACATCGTATTCACAATTAAGATTCTGCATTCACAGGGCTGGATAATCAACTTCGAAAAGTCTGTACTGGCTCTGACACAATGCCTCGAGTTTAATTCTCGGCATATCAGGGGACACAAAACGCAACACAAAGTCCCTGTCGTAGCCAAAGTGCCTAGTGCCTAATGCACTTCACCAACAGCTCCAGACAAGCAAGTGGTCCCTCCAACAGTACCAAACTCTAATGGGGAGACTCAACTTTGCAACGTTCGTGATTCAGAGAGGTCGTCTTCACTCTCGCACTCTGCAATACTACAGTCGACAGCTGTGAAACATCCGTACCTATCCCTCAACCAGCTTAGTCAGAAATGGAGTCGTGGTGTCAAGCTATAGGAATGTCGATGCCGATCCACTTGAGCTCGGTGACACACCTATTGACTACAGACGCATCAGACATTGGATGGGGGAACAACTCGGCAATATAAATTATATTGTGTGGAACCAGGACGAATTCACGTGGTATGCCAACAAAAAAAAGAGTGGTTCGCTGTTTACACAACTCGTCAGAACCAACAGCAACTCCAAAATGACACTGCTGCAAACCGACAATCGGACAGTAGTATCATATATTATAAACAAGGAGGGTAGCTCAAAATCCAACAAACCCGATAACTTCTTGCTGTTCTACAAGCAGAACATTCATCTGACAGCACATTATTTTCCGGGCAGATTCAATGCGGAGGTGGATGCTCTTTCTCGGCAGAAGGCTTGCCTAGATTGGCACCTCACGAGAACAGCAACGACACAAATCTTTCGAATGTGGGGCTCGACGATAGACTTCTTCGCATCGAGAACCACTTACATAGTACCAAGGTACGCATCTTTGACGAGAACGGCCAGGAAGCAAAACACCACAACGCATTTTGTTATCAGTGGCACTACGACCTAGCTTGGTTGTTTCCGCCACTAAATCTGTACCCTAATTACGTAATACACGATCAATCGGAATTTGAATCGTTTTACAACAAATTGCTAATCCATTGCTTCATAAGTTCGAAAACACAATCTGCTCAACAGCGTAAATAACGCAATGAATGTTGTTGAACTGTCAAAATGAAACAAATATGTCGTAATCGTTTACGAAAATGTGCTACGTAATTAGATAGCTGATTTCCAGAGTTATCAGATACCTGAACCGGAGGAGACTACATATAAAATACCTTGTTCCACTTCAAGGCAATCATGCCTTGAAGTGGAACAAGGTATTTTGGCAGGCGGATGTTCCCCTTTTTCTGATTCCAGATCTAGCCCGCACTCTGATAGACACCAGCACAGGGACGCATCCGCCGCAGGTGCAAGACCTACACTTGGTGGCATGGCTTATTTCGGGTGGCCAGATATTTTGACGGACTGGGACCGATCAAGAACAATAATTCCTATATCAACCTGGAGAGGCTCTACAATCAATACTTACAGACTAGCGTGGCGCAGATGGTGTGAGTCGCATTCAATTTATTACAAATACCCTAATACGGATCAAGTAGCTCGATATTTAACACATTTACAATGTGATAGAGGTCTTGCTTAAAGAACAATTTTGGTTATAAATCTGTTATTTCAACTTACACACACATAACATCAAATAATGTTTTGTCTTCAAATGTATTTATAAAACATAATATAGAAATCTGCTTAACCACCTATTTGGAACCCTAAAGTTGTATTGCAATACAGAAGTACTTACAACTTTGACGAAAATAATATATTTCATTCATGTGGCTACTCTTTTACTGCTAGGCCGCATAGTTCACGATCTTGAATTGTTTCGAATTGATATATGAATAGAGGTGTCTTCATCAACCAAACTGGTGCTCAGTTTGGTTGATGAAGACACCTCTATTCATAGACGTATAAAAAAGGTCGGACGGAACTCCCGCTAAGACAAAACTGTGTCCCGTAATGGCGGCGACTAATTTATGTGTGCGTGAATTTAGGGATGCCATGTAAACCAAATTTACCCATTTATTATTGCTTTGTTTTATTAAGACAAAAAGTCGTGTGTAGACAGAATTATACCGTGCCATTTCAAAAGGTTAATGGTAAGAACCAATTATTATGAAAATATAAAAGAAAAAAAAAAGATAATAAAACACAGTTAATTGAAAATATTTTAAATGTTTTAAATTTTACTTTTTAACATAATGTTTTCGCACGGGCGTATTTTTATTGCGGCGATTTTTTTTCGCGAATTGGATTTTCGACGCTCTGTTTAGCGCCGAGAGTTGAATATCCAACAGTGTGTTTTATTGACGCGCTGGGATACGCGCTGGATGCGCTCTGTTGGATTCTCAATGCTCGGCTCAATACCGAGAGTTGAAAATCCA
The DNA here is from genome assembly GCA_949128155.2 of Xanthia icteritia. Lineage (NCBI taxonomy): Eukaryota > Metazoa > Arthropoda > Insecta > Lepidoptera > Noctuidae > Xanthia > Xanthia icteritia. Next base: position 2,011,296 of record OX421942.2, on the reverse strand, counting down.
GTGTACAAAAGAAGATCGCCGCGATAAAAATACATCTGTGCGAACCTGGGCTAAGAAGCCGGGGAGCACGGCTCGCAGCAGCCATCTTGGATTTTCATTTTGACCAAATTCACACTTTCTCATAGAGAATGTCGCATAGAGGGCCATAAGTGCTCAGGGACACGACGCCCGTCGCCGCGACGCCACCGCGATTTCTACCAGTTTACTCCCGTTCTAATAAAATAGTTCACAAATATTACAATACAATATAGCAAACACATCATCATAATATATCTTCCACACTTTATAGTTCATATAAATTTCCGATATTTCGGGTAATTTGCACACGTGAATATTGGCAACACTGGCCTTGTGACGAATTTTATCGAATGAATGAAGATTGATTTTGATGTATAAAATCGGGAATTAAATGAGTGAATTATTCATTTACCCATGAAACGTGATTCCTGGATTTTTACTACGGTTTTTACATCATTTCACCACACAAGAAATGCTGTATCTTAAAAAAGAAATATCACCGCATAGACGTATCGCCTGTGTTGACGTTTGCGCGTAAATGGCTGACTATTGTGTGAATGTGTGCTGTACGTACAGCGAACTGGCTGACTTTGAGTGACACAGTTTTTTGTTAGCGAGAATCCGTCCGACCTTTTTTATACGTCTATGCCTCTATTGTATTGTGGCCAGCATTTGGTTCTATTATACTCTAAGTCAAATGTCGAGGAAATATAAAAAAAAAATGTTTATTACAACTATAGTCAGAATTTTAATTCGATTCCAGATTTGACATTAGCTACTGTCATTTTGTGAAATAATGATACCACATAATATAATAGTGTAGTGATGAACACAAAAATCGATAAACAATCAGTGTGTGTGCCATCAGTGTGCCAATTAAAGACTAAATTATTGATGTTTATTTAAATAAATACATAATTATTTATTAATTAGTAATCGCTGCTCTATTTTACAAAAAGTTAATATTTTTGTTTTTATATTAAAAACAAAACTTATAATAAAAGAGCCTAGATAGTTTTCAGTATTGGCAACCCGTGCGCGCTCGTGCAGCTATCGCCATTTTGTTTATCGTGTCATTCGGCTTCATTCACAGAGCATGTAATTAAGAGACGGAACTTAGAACATTCAGTTTTTGAGAATTTGTGACCGTCTTTAGCCAACCATATAAAAAAAAACATAGCTACCAACATGAAAACTATAACAAACTTGACAACCATGTCCTTGAAGGGAAGAACTGTCATATAGGGATGCGCAACGTATAGAAATCAATAAACTTATCGATATCGATAAAATGCATTCTATGCAGATAATAGTGAGGCTCCAAACCTAATTTATTTTGATAAATCGGTAAAATAAAACAGATTTAAATGATTTCAGTATTTATTAATTTATATAAATGAGCAAGCAACATCGGTATCAGGGCAAAATGGCTTCGTTTTTTGTTTTTTAGCACCAACGTCACAATTCCTTTTAGCACATCTGACTCAAATTTTTCCAAGAGATTTGCACTGCGTCTTAGTGATGCCAGGCTGCATTTAGTTTTTTTGCAATTGTTCCATCAACTGATTTTCCCTTTGTGTTAAATCTGTAAACATAATTAATTAAATATAAGCAACATTTTCGATTAGACTTGTAAACATTTCTCTGCATATAAAACGCAGGGATCTTTTCATTTGAAATGATTAATAGAGCACAATTAATTTGTGCTCTATTAACCATCTCAATCAATTTTGAGAATTTATTTATCTGTCTGTTTGTAACATCATCTCATGAAAAGCTTAATGGAGGATTATACTGAAACTACTTCACTTCTGTAGACGATTTCCCTATTTGTTAAAATACTTTCTTCTAAAGTGGTTAGCACATACATTTCGCTGCTCATGCAGTTTTTCTATTGGTAGATGCACTAGTTCTAAGTGACCAACTGCTTTTAGCCACTCTCAACAGCTGGAAGACACAAAATATCAAAGTTTACTCGCTTACTCGTATAACTAAGCTTACTCGTATAACTGACTAAGTTTGACTGTGAATTTATTTAGTGTGATTTAAAGTTAAGAGATCCCCCAATTCACACTATCAGCATAACTAAATGGAATAGATTATTATACTTTGAATATGAAACTGAAAAAGATTTATATCATATTCCCAGTATTTACATAATGGTGTCACAGGTAGATAATATAATATGAGTCTCTCTGACCCATATATCTATAAGTCAACCTAGTTAGACTAAATTAGATTACAATTAGACAAATATTACTGTAGGCACAATGTTTAAACCATTTCTTCAAGTTTCAATAATTAATCTTCATTGATGGCCCAGTCGTATTACAGAATTTGAATGATGCTTTAATTTCCTGATTGTAAATGAATAGCATTGTGTTAGGTGAGCACAAGATCACATTAGCAATAAATATCGGTACTCACCGGTATGGATTCAGTGAAATCTTGGAAAAATGCAACATTTTTACAGTATGCCAGGCCTCCTTGATACCGCAAACTCCACATATTCTGTGACCCTTACCCATGATGGTTCACAAACTTGGAATCACCGCCAATTATTCTGATATGTTATACACCGAAATCATACAGAAAAAGGAAAAACAAACAGATAAATCACAACACAAACAATAATACTTGCGCGAAGGCAGACATGTTTGTGACCACTTCGTAATGTAATGTTGGTCATTATGTGATTATGTCATTTTGACGTGTGTTTCTGAATGTTGGCTAAAGAACGGTCACAAATCCCATACAAAAAATATTTGTTCGGAGTTTCCCAGCACTGGCTTCATTCTCCCAGTCTGACTGCACGAATATCTTATTTCATTGCGAATCGATTTTGTTATTTTGTTGGGTTGTTACGTTGTGTTTGTTGTTACGTTTATAGTTTTTTGTGAACTTTGAGTGAATCTATTTGTTTTGGTTTTCCATCAAAATGGATCCTCAGCCAAGTACATCACAAAAAGACGTGGATGTTTTCTTGTCCCCAAGAAAAAAACGTCCACGAAAAGCTTTCACTGTTACTGAAAAAGTAATGATCCGCAACGCCTACAAATACGTGAAAAATGAAATTTCTGCGCAATTGGAGGCCTTTGAAGTTGTGGAAGAAAATGAATGTATGAGCAAAGTTGCTGACATATTGGGAATAACCTCACGCTCTGTAACGTTATGAAGGAAGTAAATAAAGGTGCGCCGCCAACTCCTCCTAAAAAACTGGACCAAAGCGAAGTTTCAAAGATAAAATTGATGAATTTACATTCTCTGCAATACGAAGAATTGTTCATCAGTTCTTTTACCGAAATGAACCTCCAACCATTGCAAAGGTTAGTCAATCAGTCAGACAGTATTATTTTATACCTACATCTTTTATATATAAGTAATGATTCCAAGCTATTATAAAATTTACTATTTTAGATTTTACAAGTGATGAACGATGATTCAGAAATGCCCAAGATATCCAAAGACACCCTCAGAAAAATTTTGAAGCATCTTAATTTTAAATTTGTTGCACGGTCACGCAAGAGCACACTTATTGATCGAAATGATATAATAACATGGCGCCAGCGTTACTTGCGATCTATATGTCAGTTTCGACGAGAAGGGAGACATATATATTATCAAGATGAAACTTGGGTTAACGCAGGTAAGGCTAACATTTATACACAAAATGAATTTATATACATTTTACATTAAATTTAATAGTAATATTGAATGTTCATGTACTATATTTATTTTAAGGTCATACTGTAAAAAAAACTTGGGTGGACAAGAAAGTCACATCATCTCGACAAGCGTTTTTGGAGGGACTGACCACTGGATTAAAAAATCCATCTGGAAAAGGCAAACGTCTCATAATTAGCCATATAGGTAGTGAAGAAGGCTTCCTGGAAGAGGGGCTCATGATTTTTGAAGCAAAGAAAAATTGTGAAGATTACCATGATGAGATGAATGCAGTTTGTTTTGAGGAGTGGTTCGCTGGAGTCTTACCAAAATTAAGACCAAACTCAATTGTGGTGATGGATAATGCACCTTACCACTCCCGAAAATTGGAAACGGCACCAAAAATGAGCTGGAAAAAAGCTGCCATTCAAGATTGGCTTTTAAATAAAAATATTCATTACGAACCAGATATGGTTAAAGCTACGCTTTTAGAACTGATTCCACATAACGAGTCTTTTAATAAGTACGCTGTAGACGAAATGGCAGCACAACATGGGATCACGGTTTTAAGACTGCCCCCTTACCATTGCGAGCTAAACCCTATCGAATTGATATGGGCGCAGGTAAAGGGGCATGTAGCTCAAAATAATAAAACCTTCAAATTGACAGACGTGAGAAATTTATTTCAGGAAGGCATTCAAAAAATTACGGCTAACGAATGGTCTAAATGCGTATCCCATGTTGTCAAAGAAGAGGAAAAAATGAGTAGGCTAGATACAGCTTGGCCAGAAAGAGTAGAAAAAAATTGAGGTCGCCACTATCGTTTATATGGCATCATTTATACTACAACCAAAATGAATTTGATACTTCAAGTATTTTTAAAGATAAATCTGATTGTGGAAAATCGTTAAATCAGAAGCTAAATTTCATTTTTTTAAATTTGGTAAATAAAAAACCATAGGAGAGTAAAGCATCTTTAATATAGTAACAATATTTTTTCTAGTCACTATCTAAATACTCTACACCTGACATGTCCGATCCAAGTTCTTGATCATCTTCAGAATCTGAGCTACTGTCACTGCTGTCCTCACCAACACGAATTACCAGTCTGTCTATATCTTCATAGAGTGTTCTTCCCCTTTCATAGTAATCACGTTCTATTTTCTTTATGTGTTCGACACAATTATTCCAAGTTTCGGGACCAATGCTATTAAAAGCTTCCTCAGTTGCTTTTTTTATGTCAATTGCTCCTCCCACATTACATGCAGCAACTTTTTGCTTTGCTATGCCCCAGATGAGCTCGATAGGATTTAGGTCACAGTGGTAAGGAGGAAGCCGTACCACTTCATGACCATGTTCCCCCAACAACTCATCTATTTGGTATACTGGTTCTGGCTTGTGCTTTTTAACAAGCATTAATAATGCTGGCTTTCTTGTTGATGGCTCGAACGGGATGTTATTTTTTAACAGCCACAGTTTTATTTCATCTACTCGGGAAGCTGATGTTGGAGCCTTGTTCTGCACCACACTGTGATAAGGCGCATTGTCCATGACAATTATAGAGGCCTCATGTAGGTTTGGGATCAGTTTTTCTGTCACCCACTTGGTAAAATTGTGAGAATTCATCTCTGAATGGTAGTCTTCCATTTTGTTAGTACCACTAAATATTAGTAAAGCGTTGGGTACAAATCCATTGGCAGTTCCAGCATGGACAATTATCCATCTTTTTCCTTTTGATATATCATGTTTTATGCCTTTGATTTTAATGGATTGCCAGCACTTTCTCAATTTATAAGAACTATGGATGTAACTTTCATCCAAGTAAACAATTTGTTTTTGTAGCTCAACAGGCAAATCCCGATTTCTTTTTATAATTTCTAAATATTTTTCTCTTTTTGCTGCTATATTAGGTTTTTCTATTAGCGATTCTCTATTTGTCGAACATTTTTTGTATGAAAAGCCTATGGCATGTAATATTTGCCTTAATTTCTCACGGCCTCCTTTGTAATCTAATTCTTCTTTTGCCACAGCCAACAACTTTCGCAAAGTTGGTGCTATTTTCTGTACGGTGTAAGAAAACTGAATTTTCTGACGAATCGCACAGACACTAAAATCGTCCATCTCTATTTTTGAACGTCCTTTTCTATGCTTGGCTGGTGTTATGAATTTGCCTTCGTTTTTATTGCCTTCGTTTATTATGCGTCGAACAGTGCTTTCTGATTTTCCTGTAATCAAAATAAAACATTAATGTAGAATGACGTGCGTGACGATCAAAAAATGCAGTCGCTCTATACAAAGTCATTGTGAACCCGATGTAAACATAACCTCTAAAATTATATTAAATTCGTAAAAAACTTCGATGATGTGGTATTTTTTGAAGACCTAACCGACTTTAACTGTAACTTAGATCATGAACTATATATATTATATACAATGAGAGTGAATAAATACCTGTCATATCAGCAACTCGTTTGTAAAGGTCATCCAATTCTGTTAGAAGTTTTCCGGCATGATATTCCGCCAAACACCTCTTAAAAACATTGTAAATAACTTCTCTGGCACCACTTTTTATCGTCTTGCCCATTTTCAATAATAATTCACCGACTAATACGTTTAATAGCTACGAAAAATTAAATTATTTCACAATACACTTTTTTGTTTTGATAGTTTGACTGATGTTTGACATTTCTTTCGAGTTGCCATGTGTAGAAAAAATTAGTTCATATTTGTTTAATTTCTACTCTTTCTGGCCAAGCTGTATGTTAATTGACAATATCACAGACACATTTATAATAAATGTTACAGAAAGTGACAGCGATAGCGATAGCGATGACGGCGACAATTTATAAAATAAATTATTACCATAATACATCTATCTGTTTTATTTGTCATGTTCCTTCATGATCAAATTTTTTTATTTATTTCACACACAATTATAAAAGAAAAGTCTCAGATCGTTAATTAATCGTCAAAAGTAAATTATCGGTTCAGAAATATTTAATTTCCTGATATACTTAGTTTACGAGAGTAAAATTATAAACGAGAAGAATCGATCCAGAAATATTCCATTTCCATATCGAATAATTTCGCAACGTCACTATTTAGTACTTGTCATAACGTTGCAACACTGAAATTGTCAAATCTGGAATCGAATTAAAATTCCGAGTATAAAGGGGGATATAAAAGCTGCGTCTAGAACTGTTATTGGTGGGTCGGTGAGGTCTCTTTTAAAAGCTAGTGGTATTGATGCAACTCCAGGATGAGTATGTAAGATCTTCAGTAGCTTCTCTCAATTCGTTGGAAAAATTTCCGATTGATCAAATTCTTGCAACTAGTAACTGGAAAAGGATTCATACCTTCCAAAATTATTATCAAAAGGAATTTAAAAATGATTAGAATATTCCCAATCATTCTCCTTTGTCTAATACTAGCTTTTGCCCGCGGCTTCGCTGCGTGGATGTCGAAAAATATCCCACAGTACCGTGCTACCAGGATTCAGAGTATCCTATGTCCTAACCCAGGTCAAGGCCTATCCGTATACCTTTCATCTAAAACCGTTCAGCTGTTACGGCATGAAAAGGCAACAGGCAGATAATAAATCTGTTAGAGTTCCGTACCTACCTCAAAATGAAAATTTGAAACCCTTTTTTTTGTTGTTTGGGTGGGAAATTATCAAATAACTTCTCCCGCTCTGGACGGAGCGTGTCAGACTCTTACTGACTAACTCTAAAGTTATTTATCACACTAGTGTTTTTTTTGGACATTTGTTGTTTATTTTTGTAAAAAGTTTTTATTTTTCACGTTTTAATTGTGGTACCGACGCCAGCAGACAACCTACTATAATCTGTCAAATTTCTTTGGTTTAGATTCAAAGTTGATTGGGAAAATTTGACAGTTTCGGGTAGGTTGACCTGCTGGCGTCTGTACTTAACCCACACAAATTCGAATGCCACGACCTGCACGCGTAGTTTGACCTTGGTCATGCTACGCGTGCTGCTATTGCTATGTGCTTAAATAATAGTGACAGGAACTTATTATAATATCATCCACTTAAAATAAGTGGTTTGCGAAAAATACGTATTATTGAAGCTAAGAGCTAACTCAAAAACAACCCAAGCTAAGTTAATAAAATTTATATGGGGCCACCTTTGAAGTATATAATTATGATACCTATCAAACAAAAAAGAATCACCAAAATTAATTCATAATTGGCGGAGTAGTCGCGTAACAAACATACAAAAAACAATAAATAGAATCAATAGTCGAAATGAGAACCTCCTTTTTGAATTCGGTTAAAAATAGTGTCAAGTTTTCACTTCTATCGGCAGTCCTCATGACTGCCTGTTTTTTTTATTAGTAACATTTTTAGGCTCACGTTTGTCGACTATCTCACCTGACTGGTCAGTCAGGTGAGATATTGGACAAACGTTCACTGACTGAGTGAGCTCCAGTCACAAAGTAAGATCCAGTGTTGTTCAGAGCTGGCGCCCGCCGTGGCGGACTGTTGTAATGTAGTCAACCGCACATCATCAATTTGACATTGACAGCGTCTTTATGTCGTAGTAGTAAGGTTGATTTTTGTGTGTTCCAACTGATGTGTGGTGTTTTGGACTGTACTATCTGATATGGAGAGAGAAAGAGATACGGATATGCCATATACTTTTATCCCGGTAGTACGTTCCCGTGAGACATCCACGCGGGCGAAGCCGCTGGCAAAAGCTAGTATATTATATATTATATTATTAAGGAGAAAAGATTTGATTTTTTGTATGTTTGTTTGTTTGTTACGCTTTCACGATAAAACGGCTGAACGGATTTGGATGAAACTCGTCACATGGGTAGACCATGACCTGGGTTAGAACACAGGATTTTTTATCCCGATATTCCCACAGAATCGAGACTTGTGCGGGGGTGAAACCGCGGGCGCAGCTAAATAATAATATCTTTATTTGTCTTCACAAAACAAGATCTTGTTATAAAATAAGAATTCGATTTAGTTAGGGTAGGGGAACCATTTACAAGTAGTATTATATTATCTGTGGCCAAGTGAATGTGCAGAGGTGGCGTATAGGTATATTATATTCACCATATAACAAAAAAATAAAAACAAATTATCTCATTTTTAAGGCGATGAGACAATAATTAAACAGGTTGATGACATCAACAATGGATGGACTTTGACAAACCAATTTTCTATTGAGGAATAGCTAGTATGTAATGTAATAAGTTGAATTAAATTATGTAATATTAGGTATTTTATTTCTAGCCTTTATATTATTTCTATACTTACAGAATACATTAATACAATATTATACTTGTTAATCTCTTATGAAGCTTAAATTTCAATAATAAAATATGGAAGTTTATCAAGATGCTCTAACATGGATGGGAGTTTGCTTAACAAAGGCGTCCAGTTTGTTTTTAAATAATTCACTAGTAATGGGCTCTCCGATACCACACATGGGATTCCTTACAGCATACTTCACATAGATTTCTCCATAGATCTTCTTCAATAAGTCTCTGACACCCTGAGCTTGGTTGTCTGTATTCATAACAAATTTTAAACCTGATGGAGTTTCAAGACAATGCAGAGTGTATTTTGAAGTTTTGTAATTCATAAACCCATCTTTTGGATCCAGTGGAGATATTTTGGCGACAAATGATTTAATTGAGAATAGCATCCCATACATTAACTTCCCCTCCTGAAAAAAAACAAATTAATTTTAGATTTATTTTTAAAAACAAAATAAAGAACATACCACTGTCATTTGTCAATTCTTAATCTGCACATACTTTTGCTGTTCATTTCAATATCTGCATGAAATTCTTATAAGATTTCTTTCTTACTATAGTCAATTAGTCACATAAAAAGCTACCTATTATAGCACTTTCTTTATTCATAGGCTGAAAATCATATCAATACAGACATGTACTATTGCCCTATTCATGAATGGCTCTTTTATTCCCTTGTTGATGGTGGTATAAATGATGTCAGCCCAAAACATAGCTACGATTATAGCATCTATTCATATTATTTATAAATTTAAGTCACTTTTCATCTGTTTGTGTGACCCCGTTGTTCTTCTAAACTATGAAACGGATTTTGATGCGGTTTTCAACATCATTTAGAGAATTTATTCCAAAAGTTTAGTGTGTAATACACTAATATTAAACTTACTTAAAATAAAGAAATCTTGGATGTATTGTCAAGTTATAAAACCGTGCAAATCAGGGGCGGGTCACAAGTTACCTATAATCCTATACTATTAAATGAGCAATATTTGTGAATATATATGTTTGTAATCACATTCTCGAAAAAGGCTCTAACGATTTTGATGAAAGTTGCATGATATAGGGGTTTACGCGGGCAAAAAAACCGATCTAGCTAGGTCTCACATCTGGGAAAGTTTGTTTTCTTCGTATTTATACCCGAGCTAAGGTCGGTCGCCCAAATAAGTATGTACTATCCTATACTATTAAATGAGCATTCTCTATTTTCACCCGAGTAGAGCTCGGTCGACCAGGTAATGTTAATGATGACAACTTGTAAGATCGTAAGTGGGTCTGAGTGTACAGTGGGTTCTGTCATCTAGTTTTTTAAATACAACTAAAACAAGGTAATTTACATCGACTAACCTCCTCTCTCGACATTCCCGATTGTTTTGACCTGTTCCATTCGCCGTAATAGAGTAACGTGCCGTATCGGTCGAAAATGTATAAATTGTAAATCGTCATCGCTACTGTAAGGTGTTTACGACCAGTGTGAATCAATACTCAAAATATTACTTAATACTTCGGTATACTTTTCAAGTAGCGTATTATTTGGAATTATTTATTTTAAATATTTAGAACAGGAAAAACCATGCGGCTGTTGTAAAACTAATTTTTATTTACCAAATTGACATTATTGATAAGTTGCTATTGACATGACAGATGACATGCAGGACATTCACTTTGACAATGACATTAACAATTTATGCTGCGTTCCGAGTAACGCTGTAATCGATGAGAGCGTGCCAACTAGTTAGTAGAAAAATAAATTTAGTCGGAACAAAAGAAGGTCGTTATAAAATAAAACATACTCTTTTATTCTAACAAACAACCGTACCGAATTAGCGTGAGCGTGATAACGATGTGCCGTGAATCGTCATAGATAACGTCATGACTTGCGCCATCTTGCGATAACGCCGACCATACCTTTTACTAAAATCACCGTGAGCGCTGTCAAAAATGACAGTTGTGCTGTTTTGTATAGCATTTTCGAAATTGTGCTTCTGGCTACAAAAAAAATACAAGAAAAATAATACATTTGTGATCTAAACACAAAGAAATATGCAAGTTTTAACGTTGAGCGAGCACTGTTAGCGCGTTCACGAGCGTTCCGAATAGTTGACAGCCCTCAGCTGTCTTAATCGTGATTCTAAATCGGAACGCAAATTATTGATGTCAGCGCTTTTGAGCTATTATGTTCTAATTCGGAAAGCGGCCTGAGAGTGCGTTCAGAAAGTACTCAAACTCAATTCAAACTCAAAGCATTTATTTCAATTAAACAGGCACTTTTGAATTGTCAAGAAGTCGGTCAGTCAGAAATATGAAGCTAGTTGCCCATTCCAAAGCGTAGTAGGTACCTATGGAGAAGAACGGGCAAGAAACTCCACGGACACACTTTTAAATAAATAAATTGTTACAAAATATTGGTTACATCATTAACGTTGAAATTATACATGTGAGAACAATGTAGAAAGACGTGCACGTTAAAAGCGTTCGTAATAAAAATATAAAAAACAAAGAACAATTCAAAAATTAAAATAACGGCACGCGAACATTAATAGTTTGTTTCATGAGTACTACACTTACTTCTGTGACTACACTACTTGCTTGCTACTTGTCCTAGAAGCACATAGCGTCCGCAAATATTTTAATATTAGTCATCACCGTTCTTCAGAGTAAATATAGTAATAGTATAGATTGGCTATCTGTGACTTACAGATTTAGTCTGTGGTCTCATTCTTATCCTCATGTCTGTGGTGTGATTGAAACTGATGGAAAAACGAAAACCATGGTGCAAAAATCGTGTTATATTCTTTAGATAATTAGAAGCCTCAAATTGTAAACAAATTGTGTATTCAAGTGTAAATTACAACATTAACATCTGGCCAGTGCGTACAAAAATATTTTTTGAGACTTGTCTACATTTTGAGGTTATCTTTCTTACCTAACACCTTCATTCCAGGACCCTTTCAGTCAATAAACATAAGACATGGATGAATACACAAGAGAACCTTGCCCTTGGCGTATCCTTGACGATTCCGGTGGTGCGTTTATCATGGGAGCTATCGGTGGTGGCATATTTCATTCGATAAAGGGTTTTAGGAATGCGCCCGTGGGATTGAGTAGAAAAATGGTATTTTCTTTACTAAACTGTGAAGTGGTAATATAATTTGCCGTCATTAATTTAATATTTATTTTTAGCTTGGGAGTGTAGCAGCATTAAAAGAGCGCTCTCCTATTGTGGGTGGTAACTTTGCAGTATGGGGCGGTATGTTCTCAACCATCGATTGTTCTTTAGTATACTTGAGGCAGAAGGAGGACCCTTGGAACTCCATCATGAGCGGGGCACTCACTGGTGGGATTCTTGCAGCTAGGAATGGTAAATATTTTGGCACTTATTGGAACATTTGGAACCTAGATAAGATTTTGTATTGTTTATTTTAATAATTATGAACTGTGAACTATCAATAACATGAACACTCATGAGGGTGCAGTAGTTTATAACATTCTTAAACTTAAACAATGCCCAACAAAACAACTACTTGGCATAGTCAACTTGGATAATTTTTAATGACAGCTGAGATTTTTTACCTACCCTGGATAGTTATGCAATTTGAAACTTGAAGGAGAATAAACTAACCTTATGATATTGCCTGTTGAAAACGACATGTCTTGTGATAGAACTGATATCACAAACAAACGTGACAATAATAAAATTAGCACCTTTCGTTACTCTAGATATTGACACAGTATTATACCAAAACATGCAAAGTATAAATAATAAACTACACTTATTAGAATAATTTTTCTATAAAAACGAAGGAAAGTACCTAGTGCTTTGCTTATCGGTAACATGGTTATGACAGGAAAAGAAAGAATTTTTTAACTGCAACAGATACATCCTACTTTTAACTGCAACGGATACATACTTCATACTGTCGACTGAATTATGCATATGCATGCTATTACGACACATTGAAGTATGTGCAACTGTATTGCCGAAACTTAAAACTATACTTATAACTTTGTATTGGAACAACAGACAACCTGATGTATTCTGTAAACAGATAAAACAAATTCTAGAACTCATATTAAAAAATTATAATAAAAATAAAATCATATTTGAGGTGATTTCAGAATATCTTGGAAAATACCTTGCCAACCAAAACTTTATTAAACTTAATGCTAGAATATAACTTACACAAGTGACAAAAACGACTTCAATGTGTCTTGACATAGTATTTATAAACTTTGACTCTAAATTAATAATTACTCAGGTGCACCATTACGGTTTTTCTGATCACAAAGGAATAATAGTAAACTTAAAAAAAATAGACATCATGACTACGAAATGCAGACTGGAAAACTAAAAAAATAATTTTTAATTGTGAAAACAGAAAAATTTAAACTTTCGTTCAAACAAATTAATTGGAATTCAATAATAAAATAAACTCGTAAGAAAAACCATCTCAGGCGTTACGTAGATACGGGTTAGGCATGGTTTCTGTCACTGTTCCGGCGCTGCGGGGCTCCGGCGGTCCCACGGATGGTTTAACCTCCAGTTGAACCACCTGCTCCTCAACTTGCGGGCCGGTTCGCCCCTCCGCGTCTATGCGATTCTAAATTACACTCTAGGGGTAGGGCAGACAAGGCTGCGTGGATTCGGATTTGCAGCGCATGTAAAACAAAATATCGAATTTTTGCACATTATAATTACTGAAGTTTATAGCAAACATGTTATGGATAATGGTTTTCGAACAAACAATTTTAGGGGAAGAAAGGGACTACCCAATTAAAATATATCATAAAATACCAAACAACATAAAAATAGAACAAAATGAAAAAATATTTATTAAACGGTTCAGAAAACTACAGGTGGTTAAATGCTATTATTCACTAAAATTATTTTTTTATAATAACATTATAATGGATGACTTCCACCTTTTCTTCAGTTTTAGACATTTATTTTTATTTGAGTTTTTGATATTATTTTAATCTGTGACAATAAACTATTGTGAATTGATTTTTTTATAAGATTATTTGTAATTTTATATTAGTTTAGTTTATTTCAAATGAATTGAACTTTGAATCATTAATTATTTCTCTATTTTATTTTTATAATTTCTATTTGTGGTATGGATTGTTACATAATAGGTTGGGGAAAAAGTTTCTTCGTATTTTTTAAGAAAATTCAAAACATTTTTTAACATAGTATGTTTACATTTAACTAAAGTATGTAGGTACCATTTTGTTCGATAACTTTTTGCCATCTTGTAGGTAGGGACATGATCCCATTGCTATAGAAATTTTGGGACTTCTGATCAAAATACCGCGACAAGTGGTTTTGGCAGTCCTCCCGTGATGTTAACCTGACACTGCCTAAAGAATTCTGAAGAGACCGAAACAGGTGGAAATCTGAAGGTGCAAGGTCAGGACTATACGGCGGATGCATTAACACCTCCCAGCCAAACTCTCTTAATTTTTGCTGAGTGGCTAAAGATGTGTGAGGTCTAGCGTTATCATGATGAAAAACCACACCCCTTCTGTTGATTAATTCCGGCCGCTTTCTCTCAACTTCTTGCTTTAATCTCATCAGTTGTTCGCAGTAGAGTTCAGAATCGATGGTCCTGCCTGGTGGTAACAGCTCATAATGAATAATGCCCTTCCAATCCCACCACACACACAGCATCACCTTGTTGCGAGTTAACCCGGGTTTTGCCACAGTCTGTGAAGCCTGACCGGCCTTTGACCACGACCTTTTTCGCACGTTCTTGTCGTACGTGATCCACTTTTCATCACCAGTTATCAGCTTCTTCAAAAATGGTTCGGTTTCATTACGTCGTAATAAAGAATCACAAATGAGTACACGGTTCATTAGGTTTCTTTCAGTGAGCTCGTGAGGTACCCAAATATCGAGCTTTTTTGTGTACCCAGTTTTTTTCAAATGCGCCAAAACTGTTTTGTGGTCAATTCCCAGTTCTTCAGCTACGTCGTAACTACTAATATGCCGATCTTGCTCCACTTTTTCAAAAATGGCATCCATTTTATCCGTAATAGGGCGACCAGAGCGACGTGCATCTTTGACATCAAAATTTCCGGATTGAAAACGCTTAAACCAAATTTGTGCTACTCTCACAGACACTGCACTAGGTCCATAAACATCGCAAATTTTTTTCGCGGCTTGCGTTGCATTTTTACCTTTTTTGTAGTAAAATTTTAAAATGTATCGAATTTCTTCATTAGATTCACTCATCTTGACAGTACGAAAAACAAATAAAAATCACACATTTTCCTAATTTGAATTTGGAATTATGTTCTTTAAAATTTAAACTTTCAATGATACCAAAACCAGCCAGATACACATAGTATAGCCAAAGAGATTTTATTACAAGTTCATACATACTATAATGCGAAAAGACTTTTTCCCCAACCTAATATAATTTGTGTGTGATCTTATTTATTTGAAATGAAATGATTTTTTTCTAATGATTTCTAGTGCATTATTCGCTTCATTTATCTAGCATCTACTCATATTTTATGAAATTTTTGTATCCAACAGGGTCCATGTGAACTTTACGATTATTATTATGACTTTGTTAACACAATATGTGATATGCAATAAAGATTTGAATTGAATTGCCTCTAACGACTATCTTTACTTCCAGGTGTCCCTGCGATGGCTGGCAGTGCTCTTGTTGGTGGCATTCTTTTGGCATTAATAGAAGGCATAGGTATTATGTTCTCCAGGATCACAGCAGAACAGTTCAAACCACAGCAACCAATATTTGAGGATCCTTCAGTTTTAGGTAACCAAGGACAACCACCAAGTCAAACTTACCAGTAGTTTAGGTGTTAAGAGTATGAATGTTGTGGTAGTACAGCCTAACTTGATCTTACAAAGTTACCTGGACACTGTAACTCATAGAATCTTTTTACACCTTATAAATTTTTCCAATAAAGTCTGAATTGCAAATATTCATAATAAAAAGATTTTTTTAATTGCACAACTACTTTAAATTTTAAGTGACTGGTATAATAACAGTAATTATTTTAAAGGGCTAGGCTGTACAAGCTAAATTTAAAACAAATCTCTAGCCAACATGGCACTGTATCAGTAACCTGACTTGTCTTTAGAATCACTTTTAGTTTTTTTTTTTGTATGAGTGAATTATTTGCATCTGTGATATTTTCAGTCCTGTACTGATTGTTTATAATTTCACTCGAAATGGTTTTGTTATATATCCATTGGTTATTAGGTTTCAATAACATTATTTTGTTCCTGCAAAGCACAATGCAACAATAATTTATCATTATTAATTTGGTATTTCACAGAATATTACCTACTTATTCGTCGCCTCTACTTAATTATTTGTTCCCATATAGTTAGAGGGCCTGCAGAATCAGTTTATTACTGGCTGATTATGAAGATTATTTCTACCATCTTCAATTTAGCTGTTAAAAATTGTTACTGCAATATTTGCAAGTAGGTAATTTTCTGTGATGTGTTGTGAAAATAGAATTTATTTAAAAATAAAGACTTTTTATAAATAAGTATTGCTTTTTTATTTTGTTCTTCAGTACACAAAATATTTACATAGTCGACATTAGGTAATCACTCATTATTATAAAATATATTATTATAATGATAATTTTGGGGCATAAATATATCGTCGGCTTATTGCAAGAAGTCATTATGTGACATATTCACTATTCTGAGATAAACGGTATTTTATTTCGATTTAGTTAGTGGTTATGTTGATTTGCCCATATTATCCTAAATATAATTACGGTGATGAAAAATTTCATGTTTTTGATTAGCCTAATATGTATATTAATAAAAATAAGTGAGGGTCGCTAATCCTACAAAGTTATTTATTTTTTTAAAACACAAAATAAAAGTTAATGACTTCTGGCTACTGTAAGTCTATTCGGTATGAGAATTAATTATTTCTTAAATTGTAATAAAACAACGAAAATCTAATCAAATGTTTATTTTATAAAAGGGATAACCAGTATTATATTGAACAAAACAGTGCTAGCCATATGACAATCAAATTAAATTCTTCCAAACAAACAAAATAACAATTTTTTATCACAAACAACTTCCCATGTAAGTCAGTCTTCGAATAAACAGGTAATTAACAAAGCTTATTCAAATGAATAAGCAATTGGAAGTTTAATAATGAAAACGAAATAAATTCTAAAAAATAAACAAAAACAATTCTGTCTTAACAGTTGTCGTAAGCACTTACTCGTACTAAAGAAAATTGTAACAATTCGACCCTAATTTTAGATCCAAAATTACCTGCATTCAATAACCTATCACAAAAAGGCTTATGTTCACATGTGGAATCCAAATTAAGTGAAGGTGACATCAGGGGAGCGGCCAGGATACTGTTCAGCAGCGATGTGGTGGCGCCTTACTCTCCAGAAACGCTAACAGCTCTAGAGAGTAAACACCCAGCGCCTGCGGATAGTCTCACCTTTCCCGATCCCCCCGACCCTCCCGTCCTAAATTCAACCTTGCTAAACGTTTCGGCGCCCCAGTTAATTGCAGCCGTGAGCTCCTTCAGGAGCGGTTCCGCCGGCGGCCTCGATGGCCTGACTCCACAACATCTAAAGGATCTATTGAGCTCAGGCGCCGGGGACGCTGGTGAGTCGCTTCTGAAGGAGCTTGCGGCCCTGATTAAACTTATGCTCACCGGCGGTGTGAACGAGGCCGTCGTCGATGTCTTATACGGGGCCAACCTATGTGCCCTGCGCAAGAAGGACGGCGGCATTCGTCCCATCGCCGTTGGGTGCACCTACAGGCGTACGGCAGCCAAAATATGCTGTAAGCTGTATAGCGAATCACTTACAGCTAAGTTTCAGCCCCTGCAAGTAGGTTTCGGCTCGAGAGGGGGCTGTGAGGCTGCCGTGCATGCCCTTTCCACCTTTTTGAACTCCAACAAATGTGAGGTTATCCTCAAGGTTAAGAATACCTTTAACTCTGTCAACAGGGACACCTTGTTGGCTGAAGTCAAAAAAGAACTACCCGAAATTTATGGTTTTATGTGGCAGTGTTACAGGTACCCCTCTAAATTACTTTACAAGGACAATGTTTTGGAATCTGCAGTAGGATGCCAACAAGGTGACCCTCTCGGGCCAGTCATTTTCAGCTTGGCTATCCATCCAATTATCCAGAATCTAAATTCAAAATTTAACGTGTGGTATTTAGATGATGGAACGCTAGGAGGTGATGTAGACACCGTTTTGAAAGACCTACAACTCATCAAAGAACAATTTAAATCCATTGGCTTGGACCTTAACCCATCAAAATGCGAAATTTTCCTTTCTGACATTACCGACAGACAATTGACTCTTGAGAAATTTAATGCAATAGCCCCACAAATCAAAATTTTAGAAAAAAGTTCACTTCAGCTCCTAGGTTCCCCAATTTTAGAAGACAGCTTTCCTTCTTTCATTGACGAAAAAATCAAAAACTTTAACGACATTTCGGACAGACTCTCCAAAATTAATTTACATTCGGCATTCACCCTGATTAGATACTGTTGTTTTGGTCCAAATTTTATATATTTTCTACGCTCTTCCCCTTTATGGAAGCAGTCACACCTCTTGGACAAAATTGACCAAATTATTCGCAGCACATTAACATCCATTTTAAATGTGGCCTTGGACGACCGAGCGTGGCTGCAAGCCACACTATCCATCCGTTTTGGTGGCCTCGGCGTTCGCAAAATTACCAGTATTAGCTTACCCGCGTTCCTGTCCTCTGTCCGCAGCACTGAAAAGTTGACCGGGAAAATTTTAGCCCCCTGCCTGGTTTACTCTGAAGTGCCTTGCTTGACCGACGCAGAGAACGCCTGGAAAACGGCTTGCCCGAATACAGATCAGCCCATGAACCCATCTTCCCAGAGGCAGTGGGATGAGCCGCTCTGCAGGTTGGTACGGAATAATCTTATTAATACGTCCACCAATACTGCTGAGCGTGCCCGACTGTTGGCTGTGGGTGAGTGGGAGTCGGGCCTCTGGCTTCAGGCGCTACCGTCACCCAACATAGGTACTATGCTGGGTGATACCACCTTCCGGCTCACTACCTGTCTGCGTCTGGGCGCTCCTTGTGTGGCTCCGCATCGCTGCCAATGCGGTGAAGGTGTCGACTGTCTCGGACACCATGGCCTATCCTGCAGTAAGAGCGCAGGCCGGTTAGCACGGCACGCCAGCATAAATGACATCATCCGTCGTGCTCTTGTCACCGCCGGAGTGCCAGCTGTTTTAGAACCCAATGGCTTGGCACGCGACGATGGGAAGAGACCAGACGGAATGACCATAATGCCTTGGAAGGTAGGTAGGCCTTTGGTGTGGGATGCAACGTGTGTCGACACCCTTGCGCCATCCCATCTTCCTAGCACGGCGGGCTGTGCTGGGGCTGCTGCTGCAGGTGCGGAAAACCTCAAACGGCGCAAATACTCCAATCTAATTGGGACTTATATGTTTGAGCCGTTTGGGGTTGAAACACTAGGGCCATGGGGTCCGAGTGCCCACTTAGTTTTTCAAGACATCGCCAAGCGGCTGGTCGACTCTTCACGTGACCAGAGGGCTGGCCTATTCTTTGGCCAAAGAATCAGCATTGCCATTCAACGTGGCAATGCTGCCAGCCTTTTGGGCACTTTTCCTGTTGACAGTGATGCGGACGAATTGTTTGATGCCCTATAATAATGCCCCCCCCCTCTTTTTTTATATACTTGTACATATTATTATTATTTTAAGTCTGTTTTTAAATCATGTAAATACGTTTGTGTAAATAAAGTTACCTATGTAATTACTAAAAACAATAAATGATTTTAGGGAAATCTTAAATATCATGATTTATATAAAATTCATTTCGATAAAATTCATTAAGATTACTTATTGTGCACTAGTGATCAATTATTCATAACAGAAAGTAGTTAAATGCAAATAATGAACTTTATCGAACCTAATTCTAAGCTATTTATGCTACACTTGTTTCGATAAAGTTAATTACATGGTAAAAATGAGTTCTGTATAATGTGTATGGTGTTATTTTAATAATTATCTATTTAATAAAAATAACATGTGCAGCTTAGTGATTTTTTGTAAATACCTGATTTCCAAAGTTGCAGTTATGGATTTAATGGCAAGGCCGTAACGCCTAAAATTGAGTAGATAGAAGTTAGTGAGTTTTTGCCTTTTGTAGAATGTGTCAAAAGAAGTCCACTATAGATAAAAACGTATTTAGTGGTTTTTTGCAGTTAATGAGTTCTTGCAATAACCCGACGATATGTACTTAAATAAGATGGGGCAAATACACAGTAACTGAATTTATTTGCATTGGCCTCTAAATAGCTTCACATTATGAAATTACATTTATAATTAGAAATAGAAGAAACAGTTAAATGAAAAATGGTATTTTGTCCTGTCTCAAACTAAGCAAAATTTTTTTTTATTCCATTGTATTCAGCGGGGTAATTGAGTAACACATAAAAGTTTTATTTTGACAGTTCGCCCACGTTCATTGCGTTATTTACGTTCTTGAACAGATGAATTTTTCAAACCTATGAAGCAATGGATTTGTAATATCTTTCAAAACTTTTGGATTGTGATTGAAAGTGTGTTATGCAATTAGGGTGCAGTTCAAATTAAAAAAGGCTATGTTATGTGCGTTTGCACTGGCGAAACATTCAATAACAAAACATGTTGAAATCTGTAGTTCCTGTCAAATATTTTATGGGAAATTGAAAAGATTTCAACATGTTTTGTTGTGAATGGTTTACCAGTGCAAACGCACAGTGAGCTTAAATGCCTCAAAAACAATACCCAAACAAGTTAACGTTTCTTTAGTAGATAACACTGTCATGATAAGAATTAAAACCAAGATTAGGCAGTCTCACCTTCAGAATCATTAGTATACATAAATATTATTAGCTGCTATAGTACTATGACACATTTTACAATATCTAAACAGTAAATCTGACCATAAACAAAGGACATTGGAATACTATTCCCTCAATGAAAATAAATAACTGAAGCCAATGTATTCTCATACCATAAACGAAGCAGTTACCATGAAAATGCAATGCACTTCTTTATTTTCAAGCAAACAAGACACTGAGGGCTGAATAATATAAACCTATTGACCGCCCTAGTCTGATTAATGTGACAAAAGTTTTTTTTCCTGTGCCGCCTGTCATATTTTTTTATTGTTTTTTATGTACAAATAGTAAAATACATTGCAAATTAGGGATACATAAGGTTAGTTTTTTTCTTCTTTGCATGTCCCTATTTGTTGTAGATATCAATCGATTTATTAGCTGAGTGCTGGGGGCATGGCAATTGATATAAAATCAAACAGTCAATATGGTACATTACAGTCTAGTGTCAAGACAACTAAGTATATCAAAGTTTCACAAAAAGGTTTGCTTACAACTTTTTACTTTGATATTAAATGGTGTACAAAAATAGTTTATTAGTTTATCTTAAAGTATTGGGGCAATTTGTAAGTTAATTGAGAAGATCCGTTTTATGGTTGTAAGTGAACAGGTTTGTTTTGTGCGGCGGTATCACCCATTTTTCTGATTTCCTTTATAACGTGGGCTAGTACTTCCGGATCTACGCCTAGTTCACACAGCCTTATGCAAATTGAAAGAGTATCTGCGTCTAGCCCCGTGCAGAGGAGTTGAGATATCTGATACATCATTTGAAAAGCTTCACGCGCTTGACCCACCTGGGCATTTTTTTCTGATGTCATTTTGATTTCCTGAAATCGTTAAAAGGAATAATTAGGTGTTTTATTAAAACAAGCTGCACGGTGAAGGTAAAAGTATCTACAGTATTTAAAATGTCAGATTTACCGTTTACAGAATTTAATCTTGTTATTAGGCTTTTACTTCTTTATTTTGTAGGACGAATAGTTATTTTCTATTACATCTTCTAATTTCACATCAAAACAATACAAGCGTTGTTCTTTTGACACTTCTTTTATACACTTGACATTCACTGTCACTGTCATTCTGAGCTGTGTCCAGTGTATGTCTGATTTTAGAAGTAGTACATACTAATGCCATGGTGTATAGTCGTTTTTTTCATGTTTCGTGTAAAGTTAATGAAAGAGACTGTACAGGGTTATTTGTAACTCGACATATTCTTTGCAGGACGTCATAGTAGGGTTAAAATACAACAAATTTAGCCACCAAATGATCTACCGAAGTTCAGTAGTTTTTGAGTTATTTAGACAGTTTATTTTAACAGTTTTTTTTATGAAAAATCCCAGATTAAATCATTTGAAGCCAATTTAAATAATATATGATTTACGGCACGACTGTACTGAAATTTAAGTTATAGTTGATGCCATAGCAGATCTTTGTTTATAATTGAAAGTTCAAAAATGCGTAAAACCTTGGCAAATAACACTAATCAAACATTTAATGTTTTGTAATTTTTGCTATTACTTCATAAAAAATATTGTCTAGTGCAAAAAAAAAACCGATGAATACGGCGCGCTAAAGCCCCACCGTGTCCATTTGGCTACGTCAGGTATACGCGGCTTATATCTCTATTTCTGCTATGAAATAACGGCTAATCTGGTCTGTGGACAGTTTTACTCTATGGCCTGGCGATCTCGTCAATTAAATCCAAAAATATCAATAGGCAACATTGGAAAAAAAAAAAAAAATAACTGTTCTCGTACGTCAAACGTAATGGTCGCGAGTGCGCGTTTGGCATAGTATTATGTTATTTTTTTATTGTTTTTGTGTGTAAATTGACGGGAAGTGGTGTTATTTTCATTATTAAGAAGTTTTTACATCGTGGTAGATAATATTTGCACTAAATAACATCGTATTATACCTATTTTTATCCAACCAACAAAATGTAAACAAACCCGTTACTGAAAAAAGTTAATGTTGTGACATTTTGTGTGTGTAATCGGACGGTAAGTGAATATTTATAATTTTAATTTAGTTACATAATCGTTTTAGATAATATTTGAACCGAAATACACAGTAAAAACATTTTTTTGAGCCCAATAATGTAACGTAATGAAACGGTTCGTACCTACTCAGTAGTCATTTAGTTTAGTAATTTTTTGTGGTTTTTGTTTTCTGTTTGTCTGTAAAAAAAATCTGTTCTTAGATAACATCTATTCATAATGTACCCTGCAAAATTGTATCAGAAATCGTCATAACAATGGACAAAAGAACTCCCGATAGCAATATTTATTTCTTTGGAGCACATCTTTTTTAACTGCTCCAATAATAACCCAGCCCATGACTTGTATAGTTATCTCCCTAAATTAAAGATCCCTGTCCCAACTAATTTTCCATGCCTACTAACACACTCTTCCCCAAAGCTCTTTGCGGCTTTGATGTTTTTTATCCGTGTCAATGACATCAAATTATGATGATTTTTGTGTGGTTTGTGATCATATATATACATACTTATAATATGACTAACAATATTTTTTATCTGTTTGTTTCAGTGTTCTACTAATACCCGTCAACAAGTTTCACATTAAATTCAACTAGTTCTTTTTTAATTTAGATTCTAATATATATATATATATATATATTTTGTTTGTTTCCCTCCTTCGCACGTTTTCTCGTAACACATCTGACATTGGCAGAATTGTCGACATCGGCACCATTGCCATAGAGAAAAATAGAATAGAACAAAACAAGCGTTTGCACACGAAGATTATAACACTACATTCTGTAGTAGGTATGCTTTGTCTAAACCTATGCCCAAAACAATTCACGATAAGACGGTCCCCCTAAGATGACCCACTAACCGGTAGACGTAATTAAAAAACTCCAGTGTTTTGTTTATTTGAGTGTGGTCATAAATCTGTCACGACGCGCGGCGTTTCCGGTACTTAATCGCATTCGCACGCGCGGGGCCGCGGGGGACTTTAGGCGGTTTGTTGCATTTTAACCCTACTACGTCGTCCTGCAAGGAATACGTCGATTTACCAGTAGCTCTGTATATTTTTCAAATTCAAATTTAAAATATTTTATTTCACATAAACCAACAAGGGCACTTATGAAACGTCAGAAACTAGGTGGTTCCAATTGGTCGTTTCCTATGGAGAAGAGCCGGCAAGAAACTCCACGGTTTTAAATACTAATTCCATGGAGGTCGGAAAAAAATAGTATACTGCTAAGTTTCACTGCTAGTGGCGCTAGCAGCACAAACAGAAAGCAAATAATGTTTTCACCGG
Organism: Xanthia icteritia; assembly: GCA_949128155.2. Lineage (NCBI taxonomy): Eukaryota > Metazoa > Arthropoda > Insecta > Lepidoptera > Noctuidae > Xanthia > Xanthia icteritia. The sequence goes on along the minus strand of OX421942.2, from coordinate 1,987,109 downwards.
CCAGTGGAAAAACCAAAAGGCACATTTTAGGATAATTTGTTACTGCCAATATTTCCGGTGGGCGTTGACAGTTTATCTTGCGATACGATTTAGATAAGTCAACAGTGCTGCCATCTTGTGAGCGAAATTTAGTTTTTAACCGCATTGACTAACGACGACATAACAAGACGTATAAAGTATAAAAATAAACCAGCTGATCGGAAAACTAATAGGTTAGTTTTCCTACTATTTTATTTTTCAGTAGGATCGATCTTGCCAGATGTAAAGCGATGAGGATGTCTTGTGCACCCAAAACAGCCTGTCTACCTAGAATGTAGGTGCCTACTCTACTTAAGCTAGCTCTGGCTAACTGGATAGACGTCGGGTTAAGCATCGATGTTTGATGTTTGCGGAATACAGCGCGAACACAATTCAATTAATTTATTAATTTGATTCATGAGTACATAGGAAGGGTAAGATAATAGTATGTACACACGGCTACACATCAAGCTATACATTTCCAGTGTAAGCTGACTTTGCATTGTACGGAAATCCACAATGCGAGATCAGCATAAACTGGAAATGTAATAGCTTGATGTGTAGCCGTGTGTACTATCTTCAAAAAATACTCCCGCGCTAGTTTCAATAGCAGATAATTTGAAATAAGCGCGGGAATACGAATTTCACGACGCTCTGTATTTTTTCTATTTTTATATCAGTGCGTCTGCACTCCCAAAAATAGACGTTCAAGATTTGAACATAGTATATTGTACATTCTCTCGGCTTTTGAACGTGATCCTTTGCTAGTGAGTTTTTGGTGCTTAAAAATCTAATCACAAACCTACATAATGGTGAGTAAAACTTTTTATTAAAAACGTTATGAAAATGATCGATTCTTGTCATTTGAATTTCATTTTTGTCAAAATTCTTGCTCGCGTATGGGTAATGTAACTGTATGAATTGTAATGATAAAATAACTAAAATATTCAATAGGTATACCTACATGAATTGTTGCTGGTGATCTAATATGAGATCTATATGGACTAGGGTCTGTGGTTACGAGGAAGTACCGAGGGTAATTATGCCTTTTAGCTAACTGCGAAGCGCAAAAAGCGCAAATGTAATTTCTACTTTCTTATTGCGCGTTTAACTTAGTAGGAAATAGTTTGCAAGCCGAGTTTAAATATAGCTTCAAGTGGACGTACCTTTGTGTTGTTTTGAAGGCACTTTAACGACCGTTTAGTAACTTTTAGAATATTTGGTAAGATTTCCTGACCTACATAACTAGGTAGGCAGAAGGCACCTTGTATGTAAACTTTAGCGCAAGAGCAAACTCCTAATGGGGTCCCTAGACAGTACATTTTGACCGTCTAGAGACCCCATTAGGACTTTGCACCAAATTCGGTCGTAAAACGATCCTATCCAGTGTCGAGTCGAGACTGCAGCCCAAGCTTAGGTACATATTATCATTATTAGGTACCGACATATATACATGCCTACAATATTAGTTAAGCGTGACGCTGCTTATGATGGAAGTTGTTACCCACTGAACAAACATGACTCGACTTTATTAGTGAGATTTCTTTGCACATATTTTGTAGTGCATAAAGTTTAAAGAATATAAACATGTCTATTTTAGCGAGAAGTTTCGCAAGAAGACAATATCAATGACAACGACTCGGCGAGAAACAGAAACTATATTCATTTTTCTCGGGACTTCTAGGGTTTCTCAGAGTTTGGAAGCTGCATGATGTTTGCCTTTCTTTCTCGCCAAAATTAACCACAGAAAACATAACCCTTCCTTTTGGGTTTGCTGTAGTCGGTATAATTTTAAATTGATACCAATCAATTTACTGAAAAAAAACATGACGCCTAGGTCAAAAGGTAAATACCCTATTGGTTTTGCGAGTATCAAAATAAATATGAAAATATGACCTTATCTTTTGGTTGCGTCGACTTAGAAGCTCGAATATTTGTCCCGTCCAAGGGGTCGCAAAACTTTGTATTTATATTAATTTCATCTTGCTACCTCTACCCACCCGTTAATTGTCTTGACTAGACAGACGAATCGACGGTCAGCAAAGTGATCCTATAAGGGTTCCGCTTTTTCCTTATAAGGTACGGAATCCTAATAAAAAGACTAAAGTTAGTAAGAATCGGGTTAGGTACCTACATATTGAATGTAGGTAGGTACCTAAAGGTTGAGATTATGTTATGAATCCAGGGATGTTGGGCTGCAAAAGACAACTACTACTGTTGGGCAATTATATTGCGGCCAACGAGAAAATGCGTTCCTGTCACCTGCCAATAGGACACGTCTAGGAACTAATAAAGTTTAAAATCGTAACACATAATATTCTTTCTTTCTTTCTTTTTTATTTCTTTCTTTCTTCTTTTGTGTGTGTGATCTTTATTTTCATCGCTATAAGGTTTTTGGCAGATGTTAAATGACTGTGAAAGGATTGAGTATTATATATAAGTTACTAGCTTCTGCCCACGACTTCATACGCGTGATATTTTGGCCCCGACCCACCGCGTCGCATCCTAATTCTCATCGCCCGCCCGCGCTATAATTTCGTTTTCGCCTAGCTATCTTTCTGACTTTTTTCTTTTTGCTGGGCTCCTAAGGGTCATAGCGTGATGTTAAATAGCTAGCCTATAACCTCAAGAATTGGGGTATCAAGTGCAAAAATATTTTTTGGAATCCGACTGGTCGTTCCAGAGATTACATACAAACAAACAAATTTTACCTCTTTATAATATTAGTATAGAAGTATAGAGAACTGAGGTGACAGGAACGCATTCTTTCATCGGCCGGAGATTAGGTAGGTACTAGACACATGCAGCTAAGATGACAATGTTAGGATTTACTGATGTAGGTACGGTAGGTAGCTTTGTATGTTGTGACGAGAACCTTTTTAGGAATGAGTATTTGAACTCTTTTGACGCGAAATAACTGGAGATCTAGGTAGTATAAATTGTCAAAAGGGCAGAATCTTCCTGTTATCAGAATTATAATTGACTAGCAGCGCCCCTTGGTTTCACCCGCATAAGTCTTGATCCCGTGGAAATATCGAGATAAAAAGTATCCTAAGAGTTATCCATCCATCCTCACAAACTTTCGCGTTTATAATATTAATAGTAGGATTGTTGCGTTGTGCTATTTTCGTTATTAGGTCATCATTTGCCTAGCTTTTTCCAAACTACGCATAATTATGTTTCCCTACTCGTTTGTTGGGGTCGGCTTCCACTCTAAGCGGATGCAGCTGAATACCCAGAATTTACAGTTTTGGTTATTAGGTACCTACACCTACAGCATCAATCAGACAAAAATTGTGAATAATTTCGACACCAAAATTAAACACGGTGTCAAAATCGCCAAATACGTAGTAGAATACCGACAATATTAACTTAATGGGGGCCGTCGTCGTCGTGTCGGTCTCAAAATTGAAAACATATAAAAACATATTTTCTGATTTCAAGTACTACCAAGTGTAGTCACTTGAAATTACGTATGATTTTACAATGGTGCCGATTCTCTTGTCACAAAGGCCTCTAAACTAGACTAAAAATCACTAAAATTTTGTTTATTCCTGTCAAACGATGATTTCCCATTCTGAAATAGACTAAAGTGACACAACTTAACTATATTTTAGTTTGACAGCACTAAGATGGCACTGAAATTTTAATTTAGTGAAAATGACTATTTTGCTATTCTGAATTTGACGTTTTTCACCTAAAATTTTAATTGTCTAACTAAATCTGACCATTTTTAATCGCGGTTTAAAAATGGTGTATTAAATGTGGAATACTATTAGTTGTCATGAACTAAAATTCACACGAACACCTCGACTTCAGGTGCAAAAACAGCACTGTATATATATAATATTTTCTTTTCTTTTGCTTTTATCTCGAAAATGGTGTCCTATCGCAAAAATAATGAAAATTTCGACCCCCTTTATAAAATCTTATACCCCTAATTATCAACACGTAGGTAATAATTTTTCTTATTTTCCATGCAAAACGTGAAAAATTCCATATAAAACACGTCGAGGCTGCCCCCCCTGCGCACCTCCGGCTCTAAATTTCAAAAAATTCACGGGGTAGGGCAAACAAGTATGTACCACGTGGAGTTGCGATTTAGTTGTGTCAAAATATTTTTTAAGTTTAGAGACTTTTTATTGCAGAATAGCGTTAAGATTCTGATAGTCAAAAGTAAGGAATTTTAGTGATAGTTTAGTTAGTTTAGTCCGGTTTACAAGAGAATCGGCACCAATATCTTTTAATTTTTTTTTTCCTAAGCACATTAGATAATTAAGTATCTATCCCATCACGTCTGTGAAGAATCGCCAGTTATTTACTTTGACCTTGTGTAGGTAAAATTACTTACTAGGTAGGTACTGGAAAAATTCTCGATTTCTGTAACTAAGCACCGTTTAAAGTTTCCAATATCAGTAAAACTCCGTAACAAACTAACTTGCTTAGGTACATAAGTTAGGTATGAGCAAGTGTCGATGTTTATTGTGTTCTTTTAATGATCGGCCATCGACAAGTAGCTTCGTAGGTAGTACTTATTCAGGTTCTTTGCCAGAAGTATGGTTTTTGTTAAATATTTTTTGTTTCCAGGCAGACCAAGTTCAGGAGTCTGGTGAGTTAGGGGGCGACAAAGGAACCACCACACCACAACCTACAAACCAATTACCAATCAGCGCTGAACACAATCAAATGGTAAGTCGAATTATTTGTCTGCTTGGCCATTTCTGCAGATTTAAGTATCGTTTAACACCAGGGCCAGATTAGCCACGTAGCAGGTGTAGCACAGGGCCCGACCAATGGTCAAAAGGAATCTAATTAATCTCTCCGAGTGGGGATACTGGAAATTGTCGTCCAAATTTCTCTTAATTTTACAGCTTTTCAGAAGTCGACAAAGCTACTCCATTGATATTTAAGCTCCCTATGCTCGCTCTTGCTAGGTTTTCTTAAAAAAATCACCATTCAATCACCGCCGGCACCAACTACGTGAAAAATCAATATGTAGGGTAATTTTATGAAATTACAATAATTACCTAGTATTGTTTGATTAATTTGGGTCAAGTAACTTTTGTGCAATGGAACACGAAGAAAATAACGTCTATGTTTAGAAACGTCGATTTGGCTTTGGTTATATCGAGAAAAACTATTGCCTACTATATTAAGTACCTATACTTTAGAACCTAAAGCGAAATCAAATTCTGCCAAGCACGCCTTTAGCAAATTCTACTAAGGAAGCCCCCTTAGTGGAATTTGCTAAAGGCGCGCTGGCTTAATCCGGTACTGCCTAAATGCGTTTGTCCACCGCAGCCGTCACGGTGAAGTCACCGAGAACGAGATGACGGCGCCGAAGTAGCGATACATATTTGCTATGGCCGCGGTTCCACTGTACGTCCGACAACCCAGCGCGCCGTCATCCCGGCCGCCGAATTTCTGAGTAGTTCGGCGTGACTGCTAGAACTAGGGCCGAGATTATGACGGGCTGATGTGCCAGCAATACAATTCATAACACACTGGACCACTGCGTTTGGTCGCGCGGTGGACAAACGATCGCCGTCACCGGAATGTTACGTTCGGTTCGTATAATCTCGTTTCTCAGTGACGGCTGCGGTGGAAAAACGCCCTTACAGTATTTTTATGTCACGCGCGACGCGCGCTTTACTTGTTGTAACCAAGGGTACCAACACACTGTGAATGTGTGCATGAAGACGAGTAGCGTCAGTACATAACACACACATACTTCCGACTTCGCCATTATCTCGGACGGTACTGAGAGCTCCTGCGCTTACAGACATTCACAGCGTGTTTGTTGTAGATGACCACAAGTAAAGCGCGCGTCGTGAGATAAAAATACTGTACACGATGAAAGTTTCTCAATAGGTGATAATTTAAAGGACAGATTAAGATTACCTACACTCATATACAGACGTCAGCACATCAACCTACTACAATCTGTCAAATTTTATTTCTTTAATATATTTCAACTTTATCTCTAAAGCATAAGGTTCAAAGTTGATTGGGAAAATTTGACAGTTTCGGGTAGGTTGACCTGCTGGCGTCTGTAGATTTTCTCCCCCTATATTTAAAATAATTTTGATCGAATAAAATTGGTTTATAGATTGAGCCGTCGAGCGCAGAGCCGGGTACAAAATCTGAAGAAACAAAGAAGGTACAAGAACAAGTAAAAGAAAGCCAGCCTGCTGAGCACAGTGTCGACCCTACGACTGGCATTCATGAAGTGATTGAGAACAATGTCCAAGACAAAGTAAGTCAGGGAAAGTACAATGTCCAAGACAACATATGTTTGGGAAAGTTCCTTCCCTAAAAGTTGGTAATGCATTCTGCGACTCTTTCTTTTTACGGCAGCATAAAGCAGAGCAGAGTGTGTGCGCGGTGACTAGAGGGAGTGGGCGCGCTTAAATAGGTGGCCACGCTGCCGTGCGAGTTGTTGTAGCGGAGTTAAGCACGCGCACTAGCGGTGGAGGTAGTAGAAGCGTTTCCAGTTTTCCACAGGGGAAAACAATAGGCGGTCGCTCGTATATAATAGGGCTGTCGGCTACGAGCGGATGGAAACGTTTACAAACTCGCTGTCCTTAGAATTATAATAATCATAAAAATCATTAGTACAACTCCCTAAGTTCATATAATGCGACTGAATGAATGCCTATTTCATGAAATCATGACATTTTAGGATTATTCTAACATAAGGAGTTAGTTGTATTGCTGATTCTAATGATTATAATTCTATAAAGTCATATTTGTTACGGTCTGTTACCTACTTTTGTTCAGACTGTACAGATCGACTGACCTCAGTGGTGTCAAAGCACATGAAGTATCTTATCCCTACGGGATACGATATAATGTTACACATGTTCAGTTTTAAATATTCCGAGATCTACAATTTATTACAATTTTAGGCCATTAGGTCGAATTGTTATTTCTGCGATGGAGTTCTCACTCGAGAGCTCGAGACCATAGGCCTTAATCATACTTCTGTATAGCACTTGTTTAACTTATCAAGCGTCGACACTGGACACCGCAATCACTGCCGCGAGTCTAAAAGGGGTGATAGACTTGCGAGCAGCGTACGCGTACTTATGACTCGGTGACCTTTCTCGGCCGTGTGTGGGTGTGTCATACTAAGTACGCGTACTTTAAAACCGCTGAGTAAGTTCGTCGGCGATCCAACAGGTTTGAAATTTTGTTCGTAGCCCGCCTTGGTTCCTGGTTTCGTAGTTTCGTACGTCTGTGATCGCCACGAGTCGCGAGCCGCCACTTTGTTTCGACATTTGTGTAATGTTTGTTTAGTTTGGTTCAGAAAGTTCGGCAACATCGCGATACAGTGTGAGCAACCTTCACGTGTGTCACACCGACGGCGAACCGAGTAAGTTCGCGAACTTAAAGACCGAGTAATTTAAGTTCGCACGTCTATCACCCACTTTAGGGTCAGCGTAAACAGAGCAGCAACTGCGCGAGCATCCTCAGTCAACACGGCAGTCGCAGCGGATGTTCGGGAAGTCCGCGTGCGCGCGGCCGTGCAGTCTCCCGGATGCTCACGTGCTTTATCGTCACCATAATAATAATACCATACAGACTACTCAGTTATGAGCAATTTGGAAACCCTCCTGAGAAGCTTTGTCTCTGGCCTCTGTAGGTACCTAATCATGTGCTGCGTCGGCGACAGTTCGCAAGCGTTGATGAGCGCACGCTCCAGCATGCTCGAACGCCGTCGCGTTATAAATTTATGGGGTAAAACATTGAACCAAAATATGGTTCCCTCCTTCAATTTGAATATTTTTTTACAGGGTGATTGGCAACAAAGAGAACACGACCTCTTGAAGAAGATTGAACAATTGGAAAAAATAAAGAACGAGAGGACCGAAGATGGAGTGAAACTAGAATTGAAGGTAACACAAAACCTTATACTATCCAGCAGTTGTAAATTGTTGAGGCGTTATTAAATACTAGTTTCGCAAGGTACAGCGAGAATAGTAATTAACAACGCCTCGAGATAACGTTGTACACTTAGCCCACGTACGCACGGACGTAATAAAATCGCGGCGATTTTTTTCGAGCACTGGATTTACAACGTTCTGCTTAGTGCCAATAGTTGAAAATCCAACAGTGTGTTTTTTCAACACGCGGGGACGAGAGTGCAAGTTCCCAACGCTCGGCTCAACACCGAGAGTTGAAAAAACAGTGCACGAAAAAAAAAATCGCCGCGTTTTTATTACGTCCGTGCGAACGTGGGCTTACAACGTTATCATTAAGCCTACCTTTCACTCACAGGTCCGTGAAGAAGAGATCGACCTTCTCAAAGCAAGGGTACGGAATTTGGAGACGGAACTGCAGGCAGCTTTGTCTAAACCCAGTGGAAAGAACCACGAGATGATTGAAAACATCAAACAGCAGCACGAAGAGGTTTGCTTCAAAAGATTAGACTTTGACACACCCAGTCAAGTAATCATGTTGATAATATTTGATGGTGTATTGTCGTTTCAGTTGCTGAGCAAAGCGCGTGGCATGATCTTCGACAAGACCAAGATGGTAAAAAATCAAGAACTCCAGATTGAAGCTTTAACGACGCAAGTACAATCACTCAAGGATATCAACGTAATTACAAAAGACCTGTTGGAAATTAGAAACTCTGAAGTTAAAGCTATGGAGGTGGGTTTCGTTTGACGAAGAGGCTTGAACTTAATCCAAATTTGATGGAATTTGCGAATTTATCCGCGAAGGGAGTGCGATTATTGCGAGTACATACGGCTACATATCAAGCTTTACATTTCCAGTATAAGCTGACCTCTCATTGTACGGAAATCCTATACAATGCAATGGAAATGTATAGCTTGATATGTAGCCGTGTGTACCTATTCATGTTAACCTATCCTACTAAAGTTTACTCGTGCCATCGCGGACGCAAGTCGAACGCGTTGTTTGGACTGTAGACGCTTTTACTCGTGCCGGCCAGTACCCAGTGCCGCTTAGCTACTTTATCTGGGACCGAAGTATGCTGTCGTCAGCAATTACAGGCACAACAATTTTACCAATTTAAAAAAAAAAACATACTAACATTCGGAAATAGGTTTTTTCATGGAATATAGGTGTAACTGCTTTAAAACTCTTCCTGTCGTCATGCCAAAGTCGTAAGGGTAACCGTCTATGTATGTTCTCCAGGACCGCCTGCTGGCAATGGAAGCCAGGTTTAAGGCTGAGAAGGACAGATACGGACTGGTATTGCAGCGGGCTCAAACGAGCACTACCCTTAACGATGACTTGAAGAAGGAGTATGAAACCCAGCTCGCTATATTCAAGGTACTTACTGACTTTTAGCACTACGACATAAATTAATAGTTATATAAGTATTTATTAAATGAATGTTCTTACTTTCATTGACAGGAACTTAGAGAGAAATACGAACAAAGGGTACAGGCGCTGGTGTCAGAAAACACGAAGCTTAAAGAGATAGCTGCTTTGAAAGCCGGTATGTCTGGCTAGAGGCGACGGCCTGAGCCTGCGCAAGCTCGTCCGTTTGTCGCAGTCTCAGAACCAGCAGCGGAATATGACGTCGCTCATGTCTGACCATTATTATTAACATCATCAATCTAAACGTTTAACATTGTTTAAGGTTTATTCACGGCTCACGGGCGTGCTACTCTGTTACCCGTTTGGCTATGTTGCGATTATGGGTCTCCAGACCGCAACGAGTTGGGCCGTATTTACTAAAGCCCGAAATAATTTTCTTGCCTGTGGCATACAATAAAAATGAAGCAACAAATGACTTGCATCGTCTAAACACTGTTTGATGCCACGATGCAACTTTTACTATTACTTCAACATAAGGCATGCCACAGGCAATTAAAACGGACCATGTAAATCAGGCTTAGTTAAAAGAGCTAGCAGGGGGGAGTTATCCTATCCTATACTAATTAACGAGCAATATTTGTATAAATATATATTTATATTTGTTATCACGTTCTCGAAAAAGGCTCTACTGATTTCGATGAAAGTTGCAATATAGGAGTTTAAACATCGATCTAGCTAGGTCTTATATCTGAGAAAATTCGTTTTCTCCGTATTTCACTCCAGCAGAGATCGGTCGCCCAAAGTTTAGAACAAGAATCCAGAATGAAGTACCTACTATCGTGGCAGCTTAGAATTAGTAAGTACCTACTATCGTGGCAGCATGGAATTAGTAAGTACTTACTATTACGGTAGCTTGGTATTAGTGGTCATTTAATTTCATGCTGCCATGATAGTACTTACCTACTATCATGGCAGCATGGAATTAAATGAGCATTCTCTATTTTCACCAGAGCAGAGCTCGATGAACATGATGACTTAAGTATACAAGACTGTTTTCATTAGCATCGGATTGATGTGTTTGTTTATATATTGTTTTTGTAAGTTTGATAGCTCTTATATTTATTTTAATAATTTTTGTAATAAATATCTAAATTGAAGTATTGTGACTTTATTTCTGATGCATGACCTATTTTTAAGGATGTTTATTATTTTATTGAAAAAAAAGGAGTATGTAAGGATCGTAAAGGAGTATAGAATCAACTGGAACCAGACGTAGGTACTGAAGTCGGAAGTTAGAGCAGCCATAAAACACCTGAAGGACGGCAAAGCTACTGGCAGAGATACAGTTCCCATTTAGACGCCTTAGGACAGCAGGCAGTTGACATCTTCTTCGACATATGTAACAAGGTATGGAGAACTGGAATTTGGCCTACTGATTGAATCCGTTGCATAAAAAGGACTCCACTTAAGATATGTAGCAATTACCGCTTTATTGCACTCATCTCACACGCCAGCAAAATACTGCTTCATATTCTGAACGAACGTCTAAATGCCTACTTGTCCAAAGAGATTGCATCGGAGCAAGCTGGTTTTGTCAAAGGTAAAGGCACCCGGGATTAAATATTAATTGTTCGTCAGGTTATTCAGAAAGCTACTTCGTCGACTTCTCCAAGGCGTTCGACTGAGTGAAATGGCCAATATTGTGGAGTACTTTACTAGGAATAGGCACTCCGAAACACCTAGTGCGTCTATTGAGGGAGCTATACGAAACAGTTACAGCTTCAGCTTGAACCGCTTATTTTAATTGAACGAAAAACAAAGGGTAAACTAACTAATTAATGAGCTCCATTTTGTTGGATATACAAATTTATTCTTTTAAAAGGATTTCATTTGCAGTAACTTTTTATAGAAATCTCAGTTCTTAACTCGTTGCATAGGATTTTTGGTAAATTTACATATCCCCATAAAAAAAAATCTAGAGATAATTGTTAATTAATTAGGTATCAACATACTATGTAATCTGATGGAAAGTGCTTTACGAGTATAATCATGTCCCCTTGAATTTAAAAGTTTAGTTTTTATGGTTTTCCTTTCATTTAATTTATCATGTTTATTTGATCCATATGATGGACTCCATCGATTGATCCCATAAAAATACAGGGTTTTATTTTGTCGGATTTTAGCTGGTTCAATTCCAGAGTACGGGAAGTGAATTTTTGAAAATATTTGAATGCACGTTTCTTTTTAAAAATAAAGGAATGATTCCTTTGAGTAAAATTTGCCATCTACAGTATTTAGAGTACTTTCCCTCCTGATGAGGTTCAAAAATTCTAATATAGTAGAATAAATGGGAATAAAGAATTACTGCGTCACTTTTAGAACGCTGTAAACTTTTACAACATTCTAAAAGTGACACCACATGCGACGCCTCATGGACCTCGGGATGATCGGTTCGAAACAAAATATTAATTTCATCCCCATTCCTAACGAATTCCAGAAAATGGGATCGATCGGAACAAATTTTTATCCCACACCTAACAAATCCCACAAAGTGGGATTGGATACTGGGATCCGATCGGAATAAGCCAAAAAAACTAAGGTGATGATCGTAGACCGCGCTAATAAAACGCCCGAAGTTGCTAAAATTGCAAACTGCGACGTGGTCCAGTCCTACATTTATCTCGGAGAATCTCAAACGGGGTGGATGAATTGGTGAAATTAGAAAACGTATGGCGATAACTAATTCATCAATAGACTTACTGAAAAAAGTCTGAAGGAACAGAGATATTACAAATGCCACTAAGATCTCGCTTGTTCAAACACTGGTTTTTCCCTATGTTCTAATTTTCTATACGCTGCTGAGACGGACACTGCGTGACATCGAGAAGAAGATAATAGACGTTCTGGATATGTTGTGCTGGAGAAGAATGCTTGGGGTATTGTGGGTCGAGTTTCGCACCAACACCTATATACGTCAAGAACCCAAGCCTAGGGTGACCCCCAAGAACCCTCACCCTCTATCCAACAAACGCCGTCCCTCCTTCCCCTTTATCCCGTCGGTCCCAGAGGAAGGGTAACCTCGATTCCAAAAAAGCCCACCACCCGTAACCATGAACAAGCAGGATGACGAATGTACTACCCAGGTGGGTCCCGGCCAAGCCGGGGAATCCCACACCGCTTCGGCGGTCAGCCCCTATCGTATTCTGGGGGGGGGCATCAAACTGCCTGATGGAAAGATTGTTGCCGCGCTTCTTAGCGCGGCCGGCTGCTGACTTAGCGCCCACTACACAGGCTGCGATAAACGCGCCCACACACCCAACCTCGGCTGCGACCAACGCGCCAATACCCACGACACGGGTTGTGCCTCCCACGGGCCTCTGGCAACAGAGCACCGTGCGAAATAGCAAAACGAACCCGGACAAAGACCCAGAACAACACAGACAAACAGACGGGGGAAGATGATGGATCTGGCAACCCCAACACTCTTCCGGCTGCCTGTGGTGAAGTACGCCTGCTGACTAAGCGCGAAAAAATCCAGGCCCGGAAGAAGAGAATCGGCGAACGAAAGCGCAAAATCCGCGAAGGCATTAGCCAGCGCGAAGCGCGATCGGACGTCGAAGGGGAGGTGCGCGTCCGGCCCCAAGTCCGCGAAGGGGAAACCCAGCGCGAAAAGGGACCGGATGCACGCGACCAGCCGCGAGAGCGCGAAGGGGAAACTCAGCGCGCAAAGCGGCCGGACGCGGAACCACGCCTGCAGGGGCGTGATTGCGAAGGGGCAACCCAGCGCGAAAAGCCTCTGCAGACGACCGAGTCCGCCGGGACCGACAGCCGACCCCATGACAAAGACGGATCCCACGACCGACCTCGACCTAAACACAATAGGGGCAAGCGGGGTGGTACCTCACACCAGACGTCGCCGGCAAAAAAGAACCAGCCTGGCACCTCCAAGCCGCAACCTGGACCGAGCGGTACAGGACCGGCGAAGAGGGGACGCCCTGACGACACGGCCTCACCGAGCGCAATCCAGGGGGACGCTAAACGGGTGAGAATCCACTCTGCTCAAAGGGAGCAGAGGACCTACGCGCGAGCCACGAAGGACATCCCTGCGCGGCTGGCCGTAGCAATCTGCCTTCCCCCCCCCTCCAGAGACCTGACAAAGGACGAGGCCGAGCTCATTAAGACTGGACTGGAAAGCCTGGTTATGGACGCGGAACCGACGGCGCCACTCCCTGCTTTCCGCGGATACCCAAGGGTAGCGGAAGGTACGGTGCAGATGTGGTGCGAGGATGACTATGCCCTGACCTGGTTGACCCAGAACGTGCCCAAAATCCGACTCCCAGCTACAGACCTGACACTCACGGTACTGAGACAGACTGACGTGCCCACCCGTGTCCGAGTCTCGCTTTTTGTCCCTCGTTACAGAGGTGACGTAGCCAGACTCCAAGGTATTCTGATCCGTCAGAATACCTGGTACGACATCGCCAGGTGGTCACTGTACAGGGCGACTACCGTCGGTGGCGACAACTACGGGACTTATCTGACCGTGGGTGTGCCACCGGAGGAAGCCGTAAAGGTCCGGGCCAGGGAGCGACGTATATCATACCTGCTCGGGTCGATATACGTACGCTTCTGGCCCACGGCCGAACCCTCTGACGTCCAGACCGACAGCGACTCTAAGACCGCACAACCGACGCTGACACAGACGGACGACCCAGAGATTGACCAGCTGGAGGAGGTCATGGCCCGAGTGGTCATGGCTGATGACGCCGACACCAATCCGCCCGAATCACCTGGCTGGAGCGAGCGTCTACTCGCCTCGTCGCCGGGGTTAGAACACGACAAATACAGAGAGGAGGTAGGGGAGAGGCTGTCCGATGGATCCACCTCCGACTAACTCCTCTCCATCGCCGTCAACACCCATCAACATCATCCAGACCAACCTCCAGCACAGCCAGACTGCCGCGGCTAACCTACGCAGGGCACTGGAGGTCAAGCCCCGAACCATCGCACTGATCCAAGAGCCGTGGATCAGGAACAATAGAATATGTGGCCTCGGTAACATCGGAGGTAAGCTAATTCTCAGCACACACATCTCAGATAAGCCAAGAACCTGCATCTACATACCCAAAGAAATTCCTATCGCACCACTCACCCAATTCTGTTCCAGAGATCTGACAGCTGTCAGGCTCCAGACCGAAGGTAGCGTTCCAGATGTTGTACTGACCTCGGTATACATGCCAGGCGAGGACTTGGACTGCCCGCCTAAAGAGATGGCCGAGCTAGTACAACACTGTGAACGCGCCGAACTAGACCTGATCATCGGCACCGACTCGAACGCTCACCACCCACTCTGGGGCAGCGACGCACCGAACTCCAGAGGAGAGGTACTATCCACCTATTTATTCTCTACTAACCTTAATATTATAAACCGCGGCTCAGAACCCACTTGGGTCACAGTCCGTGGACAAACGATTATAGACCTAACACTCGCTACGGAAAACGCGACAAACCTTATTACAAACTGGCACGTATCGGACGAACCTTCCTGTTCTGATCACAGAAGGATCCGCTTCTCACTAACTACCAACACTAGAAAACCCGATCCGAGGCGAAACCCAAGGCGCACAAATGTTCCCGGGTACAAACGCCTCCTGGCCTCCCTATTGGCTAAACACCTAACGCAATTTACCATAAGAGACCGAACACAATTAGAATACACCGTAACAAAACTATCTGAATATATAACCGAAGCATACCACGCATGCTGTAAACTAAGAGCGCCACAGACCGGGAAGGAGAGAAACCCCTGGTGGAACGCTGAACTTAGTAAACTCAGAGATGCGCTACGTAAGCAATTTAACAGAGCCAAAAATACTAGACTTCCGGACGACTGGGAGATATACAAAGAAACCCAATATGTATACAAAAAGCAGATTAGAACCGCCAGAAGGACAGCATGGCGTAAGTTCTGTGAATCCATCGAGACAAACAATGAAGCCGCAAGGGTAAGGAAGATCCTGTCAACCGATCAGGACCGAACCCTCGGCGCGCTTAAAAAACCCGACAACTCATACACACTGACTGACCGTGAAACCAGTAATGTCCTTCTCGAAACCCACTTCCCAGACTGTGCAGTCCTGGAGGACAGGACGTGGGAGGCTGAGCCAGAATGGACCCCAACGGATCAAGACTGGTCACGAGCCCGCAACATGATAACAGATGACCGAGTAAAGTGGGCTATTGACACCTTTCAGCCATACAAGTCGGCAGGACTGGATGGCATCTTCCCAGCCCTGCTGCAGTGGGGGGTGGACCATCTTACACCATGGCTGGTGGAGATATTTCGAGCCTGCATAGCACTCAGGCTCGTACCTGTCGCATGGCGCGAGGTGAAGGTCATTTTTATACCCAAACCTGGCAAAACCGACTACACGCAACCCAAGGCTTATAGGCCCATAAGCCTCACATCCTTCCTACTGAAAACCCTTGAGAGACTCTGTGACAGGCACATCCGAGACGGACCTCTCCGGGTAAAACCACTACACAAACAACAGCATGCGTACTCCACAGGCAAATCAACGGAATCAGCGCTCCACAGCGTGGTTTCCAAAATTGAATGTGCAGTGGATCACAAGTGCTCGGCACTGGCTGCCTTCATTGACATCGAGGGCGCCTTTGACAAAACCACGTTCAACAGTATAAACACGGCCCTCGACAGACACAGCATAGACTCGACACTGAGTGGCTGGATCACCAACATGCTCATACTAAGGGCTGTACAAGTCACAGTAAATGACACTACGAGAGCCATCGTTGCGAAGGGATGCCCGCAAGGGGGAGTCCTCTCGCCTCTCCTATGGAACCTGGTAGTAGACAGCCTCATCAAAACACTCAACGACAAAGGTTATTTCACCGTAGGCTACGCTGACGACATAACCATAATAATCAACGGGACCCATGAAAACACTCTATGCAACCTCATGCGTCATGCCCTGAAAATAGTAGAGGAATGGTGCAACAACCACCAACTCTCAGTAAACCCTACAAAAACCGAACTGGTTCTCTTTACGAAGAAGAGGAAACTGACAACACTACAACTGCCACGATTCTTCGGAACAACCCTAAGCCTCTCAACTGAAACCAAATACCTGGGCATCTATCTGGACAAACAGCTGAACTGGGCAAAACACACGAACTATATTACTACAAAAGCCAGCATATCCCTGTGGCAGTGCAAACGACTGCTTGGCCGGAATTGGGGAATCAGCCCCAAGGTCACCCACTGGTTATACACCACAGTCATCCGACCGATTATCACATACGGCTCACTGGTCTGGTGGCCCAGGACAGACCGGTGCACAGCCCAAAAAGATCTCGAAAAACTACAGCGGTTTGCTTGCGTCGCAATCACTGGTAGTATGAGAACTGCACCCACCGCCGCCCTACAGGCAATGCTGGGACTGCCACCTCTGCACCTCATCGTGCGGGAGGAGGCGGCCCTGGCCACCTTTAGGCTCCATTTAACAGGAACCCTATGCAACGACTCCAGAGTTAAGCACATACGCATTAAGGAGGATGCGATCAAACGTGAGCCAATGATGGCATCACCCTGCGACAAAGCCCCGAAAACACACCACTTTCAAAGGCACTACAATATAACACTTACAGAAGAACAGTGTGACTACTCAGGCCCAAAAGAGATGAGAGTTTACACCGACGGATCAAAGACCGACTCAGGTACCGGAGTCGGAGTTTTCTCACATGACCTCAACATAAATATATCCAGACCGCTGGGAATGTTCAACACCGTTTATCAGGCGGAGTGTGTGGGCATCATACAAGCGGTCCACGCCCTAGAAGCCAGGAGGGTTACGGACACCCACATACGCATACTCTCCGACAGCGCCTCAGTTCTCCAATCCTTACGGAAGAAATATACTACCTCGAAGCTAACACTAGAATGTCACGATGCACTAGAACAAATAACGGTATCTAGCCGCAACACGGTGACACTGCAATGGATAAAAGGACACAGCGGATCGCTAGGTAACGACGCGGCTGACGAACTTGCTAGACGTGGATCCAGCACGGCAGTCTGCGGACCCGAGCCTATCGTACCCATCCCCTTCAACCAAATACGCAGGTGGCTGCAGAAGTTCACCCACACACAAGCGGAACGCTGGTGGACCTCGACACCAGGTTGCAGGCAGTCAAAGGAGGCTATGCCATCTTTGGACAGCAGGCTAACCAGGCGTTTGCTACGCCTGGACAGGAACGGCCTGCGCCTGGTGACGGGGACCATCACGGGACACTGTTCGCTAAGCAAGCACTTCCACACAATAGGCATAACGGACAGTCCTCTGTGCAGGGCGTGCATGGAGGCTGAGGAGACCGTTGCGCACGTGCTCTTCGAATGTACGGGCGTCACCCAGATTAGAACAGAAACCCTCGGGCCACCCAGATCATACACAGACGTTCTAAACAGACCAGGAGACCTAATCAGCTTCTGGAGGGAGGTGGGCTGGTTGGAATAACCACCAAACGGCCGCTATGGCCCACGCACAATGGTCCACCTGACGGACTAAGTGCGGAAACCAAACCCCCTAACTAACGTCAAGAACCCGGCGTCTTTCAGTTCTGGTCCAAACGCGAATCCTCAAATACTTCAGGCACGTCTCGACTTCTGGAGGCGTGAGGGTGACTCTATAGAGCGCCTTTTCGTGTAGGGTAGATTGGAGGGCACTAGACCACGCGGATGCTCACATTGCTCACCCAAGAGATGCGACTGACCAAATTAAATCCGCAGTGGGCGAACCCAAGTTTGAGTGCACAAAAACACTAAAAATCGAAGTAGATGGCGAGAAATCTTGAGGCGAATCACTTCGGCACCTGGGCCCTGGACAAGAAACTACATCAAGACCACGACCGCTCTAACAAGAGTGCTACGAAGAAGGATCGTAGCAGGCGGCGTTTTGTAGTTTCTGCCTACACCCATAGAAAGGCGTGAGTTATCGTTTATTTTTGTCAATATAAATGATACAGACTGAGCTTGGTGTAATGGTTCTGATGAGTTGGTTTTTGAATAAAAGTAAGGTTAATTATTATTAATAGTATTTATTATAGAAATAAAAAAATTATGATACAAGACTAAGTCAGTAATCAGACGTATTTCTAAAGGTGTGTCCAGACATTGAGCGGCACGAGCGCGGCAGCAACACGCGGCGTTTGCAGGACACATTTCTGCCGCGCTCTAGTTAGGAATAAACCGACGAATGTTCGCGCGGCAGGCCGCGCGCGACCTATGCTTGGACTGGCTAAAGCTCAATGTTTGCTCAACCTTTACGTAAACATTTTTCATATGGTATTATCCCGACGTCAACAATCCGTTACTTAATGATTGGATTAGTTAGGTATATTGACCCAGGAATACCGTTTACATATTATGTTTATACTGGTTGATCCGTTGAGATAGATACGAGAAAATCTGAAACTGAGGTACGTAGAATTTGTTCGGGCTCGGCAAACAAGAGGTCGCGTCGATCGCTTTTCATTAGGACAGCGCGCGAGGAGGCGATCGCTTACTAATAGGCCGCCATTATTTAGTAAAATGTATGTAACATAAGCGTAAGATGTAAGAAGAAATTACTCTAAGCTAGAGAGTTTACGTTTGGAATTAATTACTTAAGCGACTTCGTGAGAAAAACTTACAAGTGTAATGGCAGCCTTAGAACATTCGTTAAGAAGTGCCCAAATGTACGATTCCGAATCCCGCTGCAGTAGTTTTGTTCGGAATCATACCTCAAAATAAAGGGGTTGTCAATCCGAACGGGTATCGCAATTAGAGTGCGGGTTCGACTCTTCAGCTATGTATGAAATTAATGACTACTCATTTTGATGGATCATCCAGTATAAAACTTGTACCTACCTACTTATTAAGAACCTAAATAATGTATCAATATTAAAGTGTTTCAGAGAATTAGGCATAAACGTTTCAAAGATACATTCAATATCTAAAATTAAGAGGACAATAAGTGCCAGCGACCTCGAGCGAGTGGGAGGAGCCGCGCGTCACCCCCCCGCGACCCCGCAACTGCACGCACGTATATATTTCAGTACCAATTTAATCATTATCCTATTTAATACCTGAGCCATTCCGAGAAAAAATTACCCAAAGGAAAAATTACTGTCACAAACATTTACAAGACATTCCTATTCTTTATTGAATGCAGTTTTTTTTTTATGTACTGTTTATTCTTATGCTTTGAACAAAATGTATAACGGAGTCAATTGCTGCTAATTATATATGATTAAAAATTTGAAATAAGAAGCAAAACAGGCAATTTTTGCGTGTCACACTTCCTGTCGCTAACTTTAACTAACCGATGTTCATGGTTTTTTAAGATACACCTCAGCGTTTTTTTGTGAGGTTTTAAAAACGCGGGCGCGCGGTGTTTGTGCGGTTAAAGAATACTATTTTTTTAAATTATAACATACATTTTATAAACGAATCTAATTGTATTACAATAAAATTCTTAAAATAATGATAATCAAATTAGCACCAAGGTGAACATTCCACTTTATTCACTACTGTTTTATTTGCTTTCAATAGTACAAAACTACCAAAACAACTAAGTATTTTATTTTCAAGGTAACGTTATTATGGTAGATCAGCAATTTCTTTTTACCCATCGGGCATCGCAACGCGGTAATCGGTGACGAAAGGCGTACGAACTACAGGTAGTCAAATAAGAAGTCAACTAAAGTCACAGTAATACCGGGTTACTGGGAAGTTCTTAAAACATTCTTTCATTTGCGAATTATACTTTATATATCTGCGAATGTAATGAATTAAGCTGCGTGCAGACTAGCGCGACGCGACACCGGTTATTGTTATACCGTGAAGTTTTTTTAGAAATGGTATTGTTCGAGTCGCTTCGCGCCGTCGCGTCGCGCTTGTCTGCACGAACCTTTAATGATTCCCTTTAAAAGAAAAAAAGATTATTGGTTTTGTCGTAATTATTGTTAGTAAAGCGGGAGATCGTCACGTCCGTTTAGTGTCGTGAAATATTTGTGGCATTTTAAAATTGTCCATTTTGTCCAGCATAATAACGGGTCAATTTTTCTCGGAATGACTCACCTACGATTTAAGTTATGTGCCACATCATTATCTCTTCGGAAATATGAATGAGCGATGATATTTACACAATCAATATCTAATAATATTGGATCATTATTATGTAAGTACCTAGTTATAGTTATGGCTCTACTAGCTTTACATATTATGGAGAGCCCTAGAACTCACTTTTGATTTTTTTTTTGTGATGAACGACAAGCCGCGACGGCAAGAAATTAGTAGGTAGGTTAATGTAGGAAATACACAGATACAACGCACACACACATGTACGTCACAACATTTTATCTGATTTTGTATGAGTTAATTTTATTTTATGTTACCTTTAATTTATTTATTATAACATTTATAACGGACAGACACTTCCGTATGTTTATTATTCTAGCGTATGGCACTCGTGGGTTGCAGCTGAAAATCAGCGTCAGGTGGTACACTTTGTGTTGTCATCTGACATTATGCTGAGCTGAGGCCCTTTTGGCATTATAATAATTTGTTTTCTGTTTTTATAGTTTAAAGGTGTATTTTTTGTAATGCCAATAAACGCATCTTACTTTCTATTAATTCGGAAACACGATGATTGTCGAGGCACATAACTTTAAGCGAAGTACTGTATTGTAAAAAAATATGCATAACTACAGGGAGTACGCATTGTTTTTTTACTTAATTAATCAGAAAAATTACAATTTACTTATACGAATTAACTTATCCAAATATTATTCGAAATCTTACCAAAGTTAGTTCTAATCATAATTATAAATATTAGAAAGTTCTTCATCTTCACTTTGAGCTTGTTCGTCTTTTTTATCAGAATTCTCCTTATCTTGGGATGCAGTAGTCAGAATCCAAGAGGAACGTCCATCCTGATCACTGTCAACGCTTTTGTGCCCTACTACGGCCTTGACTTCCGAGGTATCGACATCGACAGGCAACTCCAATCGTTTGTTATCCTCGCTATTGAAAATATGAAAAGCGACTTGTCCGTTCATTATAATTAGCGGCTCAAAGTAAAACTTTTCGCTTAGTCCTTTAGAATCCTTCGAGCCGCATGCTTGTCTGACTTCGTCCTTCCCAGCCGTAGGAGACAGTTGTAAATACATATCGCTGTCAATGTTGTACAGTTTGAATAATACGCTATTATCATCCCATATCGGAATTACTTTCCAGCCTGACTTGTTACTGGATTTGTAGTGGCCGTCTCCGCTCGCTTTCGTTGTTTTGGGCTCTAAAACCAGCGCCTGATTGTTTTGATTGTTAATGATGGCCATACAGTCGCCGTCGAAGATGTGTTGAAACACTGATGGGAAATGCCTTCGCACAACCTCTTTGTCATTGATATTCCATAATTTCCAAGCGTACACGATGACATTTCCGACGTTGTTCGCGAGTAGTTTGTTAACGACGTCAGCTAGAGCACCGCCGCAGTAGGGGTTAGTCAAACACCCAGTCAGTATGACGGCAGCCTCGATATCACCTTTGTTAACGTTTCTGTAAAGATCTCTTTTCAGTTCATTGACGCCCAAATAGGCTCTATAACAAGTATTCCAGTAGGTTAATCGTAGGTTATCCGGTAACATGTAAATCGGGCAGTAAAGTAATTGCTTCATCTTCATCAGTTCATCAGCGAGACATTCAGTTTGTTCGTCGGTACGGTGTCCATAAACAATTACTTTTCCCCGCTCGCTATTCACTACACGAACAATGTCTTCAATTGTCTTTGTCATATCAGAGTTTTTAAGATTTACAGTGACAGTATGGACAGAGTTGTCTTTTATGTAATTACGGGTAGAATATGAAAGGCTCGCTTCTGAGGACATTGGTATCCTGTTCGGTATCTTTCTGCCTGTATCCGGACCTTCTGTTACTAAGTTATACTCGTAGTGAACATTATAAGAGTCTGGAAACCCTAGGATGCCGCTGGCGAGTTCAATTCTTCCAAAACCAAAATAATCTACATGTTCTATTAGGTTTTTCACACATAACGGTATTTTGACCAGTTTATATTTATTTTCAAACGGACTCTCAGAATAAGGATAAACTTTGTCATTATTTCTTTCATAGTTTGGGGATATTGCTTGTTTCCACTGGTCCATGGTACTTATTTCAAAAAGTATCTGAAAAAAAAAAGACATTAAGTATTTAATTTTTTAAATCATCATCCGCTTAGCAATTTTTAACTAGGTATATCGGCATTGGCATCAGTGAATGTTAGTATTTTACATAGAGCGACTGCAGTCCGATGTATTTCGACTGGTCACCCGTCCATGAGCCGACCGCGCAAGCGCAGTTTTACCTTGCATATCGCTTTTCTAGGACACGCGTGGTGGTATATTTCTAACCTATGCTTAGGGAACCTTCGTTCATTCAGTAGTTGTTCGTTCTATAATAGCCTCAAGCCCCTCAAGTATTCAATATATGCTAAACCTAACGTAGGTACGTACACATCATCGAACGATAATTCGGTACAAGTTAATAAAAAATAATGTTGCTAGCTCACTTTGTCAGCCAGCTAACGTTTATAGCGGATGATAAGTCCCTAAGTTCTATTTGTCTAACCTACAGGAACTCTCCCACAGCATATTCATAGGACACATGCTCCACGACGGTTCTTTGTCTCGTCCATTGCCTTCCCGGGTCAGTCTCTTAATGATGGAAGAGACATCTTTTAAGGCCTATGAAAAAGATTCGAGTAGTTTTTTTTAAACCTTGAGCCCTGTTCTATTAGGTTTTTCACACATAACGGTATCTTGATCAGTTTATATTTATTTTCAAACGGACTCTCAGAATAAGGATAAACTTTGTCATTATTAGTTTCATAGTTAGGTGAATCTGCAATATTCCACCCGTTCATAGCGCTTATTTAAGTTTAATAAACTTATTTCAACAAGTATCTGAAAACAAACAAAAAGGAGACATTTTTTTTTTTAATACCTTTCGTCATCATCCTATTGGCAGTATTTTACATAGAGCGACTGCCGTCCGATGTTACTTTTACCGGTGACCAGACACACTGTATAAGCTAGGTATAATTACAATTATTCACCCACACACCCCACATGCGGTCCCTATGGCAAGCATTACAGAAATCTCCTGCACCACCACGTACGAGCCCTATCGACCAATGATGAAAATGATCCGTAACTGATTGAACTTAAATTCCTTCTTTATATGAGAAATGGCATTAGCTCGATTATAGTGCCCGGTGGAAACGGCCGCGACTAACGAGGTATCGTTAGTAGGTTCGAACCCAGGCAGGCAATTTACTTCGTAGGCTTATAAAAAAAAACAAAGTATCAACAAAATCTTTTGCCACATGGCCCATAAAATGTTTTTTGGTATCAAGTATTACATACAGTTTAATTTAAAAACTTTGCCAATTTCGCACATTAGCAAAATAAAAAGATATTTTGTAAATTATAATAAAGTCAAATGTAATGATGATGCATAAAATCGTAGTTTAGGTCAGGGAGCGAAAATGATAAGCAATTTTCAAACAAACTCCATTCCCAATTCTCTTTTTTCTCCTTTTCATTCAAAATGTTGTCGGAAAAATCATCAGGTGCAAATAAAATTAACTTTAAGGCTTCCTGTAGAAGACGCCGGAGCCGCACCGGCGCGGGCGCCGGACCAACGATGAAAAAATAAATAAATTCAGAACATCCCAGAATGAAAATGTCAAATCTACGAGGCGCCGCCGGTTTTCCATATTTGTTCAGAAAAAATCACTCATGGAAAAGTTGTTATGGAACAAAACTAACTTAATCTTTAGAGTGATGTTCTTTATGTTACATTTGTTCCATAAGAAAGTTCTTATGGAACAAATGTAACTTAGAGAGATGTATTTGATTCCAATACATATAATTCAGAAAATACCTACTTAGCTGTTATAGTCGCGCATCATATTTGTAGAAGACGTAAGAAAATTTGAATTTCGCGCACATGAGTAAAGAAAACGGAACAGAGATAAAGCTTCATACAACCGAGCTATAATGGTTACCGTAGCTCTGTGCTTAACATTTTGACTCCTTGACTGTACATCCGTGTTCAATGTGAAATTTTTAATAGTATTTTTTTTTGCAGTCGGTTATCAGAAAGTTTTCTCTCGGGGAAAGGAAGAAATAAGCAGAGAACAAGAAAGACTCACCTGTCCACCAGGGCTGTTAGAGTTAGAAGTATCTAGTTTAGGTAACTGAATATAAGCGGGTCCTGTCCAGTAGTCCTGGTCAGCAGGTTCACTGAAAATATAAAATTGAATTTAAACAAACCAGTTTGGCAAGGGTCTCCCTTGCCAAACTGGTTTTTAATTGCATGGTATTTCATCACCACTGTCCACTGATCTCAAAACGGTGGTGCATTTCCTAATACTAAAAAATAAAAGTTATTAAAATTTCATTGCATTCTGAAATTTGATCAGTCTGTTCAGTATGTGCTTTTTTTTTTAACACGTTTCTCGTATGGGTATTATTTGTTGTTATAGTGGTAAAAGAAATACAGGGGCATTTTCATTTTTAAAGACCATCCCCGCTTTTTGACTGTCCCTCGTAATAAATGAATTATTATATGATTTCGGTGGGATAATAATATCAAAATGATTTTAATGCTGAGGATACTACTACATCCTTAGCTTAAGATAATAACATAATATATTAACACTTAGTCAAGAAAATAACAATAAAATAGATTAATTTTCGAAATTACCCCCTATATTTCACTGTCCCCGACCAGCTATTTAACAAGATTTATATTTTTTTCAACATTTTTATTCGACTTGGGGTATTGTTTTTACACTCAATTAGAAGCTTACAATATAAAGTAACAATTAAGCAAATATTTTTTCTGCTTTTTAAGTAATTATTCTTTTCTTTTTAATAAATTGAAACAACCATTTTATCGGCATTCGGACAGTTTCCGTTTAGTTACCGTGTTTTTGCCTTTCCAAATTTTCCGAATGGTAACGAAATATTTTTTAAATAGCAAAATTGTTCGTATAATGTCAAATCTGTATTAGAGTGTCGGCCATTTCGTCTAGACAGCGTCAGTGAGGTTGCATCAGCCGTGTGATAAAAGTGTGTGGTAAAACTTGTCCAGGTGAGTTACTACAATTTTACCTTTACAAATCTAAACTTGTAGCTAACAGATCGTTTTAATATTTTCTTAATTAGATTATGAAGTGATTTGTAAAGAAAAACGTACTATTTAAGAATTAGTTAAATTACAAGAAATATTTTTATTTATGAAAGTAGTTGTCCATCACTTCGGTTTCGTTACTTCGCTTATAGTAACGTATATGCCGAACATCAAAAGTAACGAAACCGAATCATAAAGCTGCGGTTATAACGAAATATTTTTATAATGTACCTATACATTATTATTGTTAAAATAATAATGTGTAGGATATTTATTATTGTAATAATATATAAGAAATAATGAAATCTTTGCGGATTACATATTTTTGTAATTGGTCTACTTTTTTTCTTGGTTAACATGGTCCGCACGCTCAAAGATTTAATGCAGAAACTGTGTTTTATAAACAAAAACAATTATTTTGTGTGTGCTAAGTGGTCAACGTTTACTTGCGTCGCGCTTCCAGTAACAGAATGCACATATTAAATATTCTTATCATTTAAGACAAAAAAGTTTTGGTTTAGCTAAACAAAATAAGTATTTCTGTAAACACTATTTCCCGTGGACTTTTCACGTAACATTAAAAAAATTACTGTATTTTTAGGTGCCTGCTGTATAAAGGTCAAAAAAGGTTTCAAAAGGTTATAGAAGAACTAAGTAAGTATCAAACAAGGGAACGTTGTTTTTATAAATGGCTTGCACATGACTTCAATTCTAGATTATTGGCATTTTAAAGAGCATGACCTGAGTAAAGGCCATTTTTGTGTGAGTATGCATCGCCGCTGATCGTATTAAATTGATGGTGGAAGGTTTCTAGCATGTTACACGTCACGTATTTTATGGAATGAGCATGTTTTTATGCTTTTAAGGTATTAATTACAATGCCGCTCACTGCCGCTGAAAAGATGAGAAGATACAGGGAGAAGTTAAAGACTGAGCGTCCTGAGGAATATGAGGCTCAAAGAAAAAGTCACCTCGCAAAAATTAAATCAAATAAGAAAAAGATCTCTGAAATGACAGATGCTGAAAAAAAAATACAGAGAGAGAAGTGGAGAGTCGAAAAGCGAAAGAAAAGAGAAGAAGTTAAAGCGCTAAAAATAGCAGAAGAAAAGAAAAAAAGAAAACCATAAGCGTAGAAAGCCAAGAACAAATAATTAAAAGGCTAAGAAAAAGATCAAGCTATTTACTAAGCAGATGTAGGTTTTACGAATCTCAAAGTGTCACTCTAAAAACGCAATTACAAAAATACAAAAAACGTCTTACTAGACTCAAGCAAAGTTCTCAGCTTAAAATTTCGCAATTAAACAATAATTTACTAAAATCAAAGTCCCGAGAAGAGATTTTAGAATCGACATTAAAAAAATCTTATAGAACGTTAAAAACACGCCGAGATAAAAATATTCTTAAAAAATTAATAAAAAATTCTAGAAATAAAGCATATCTTACTTCTATGTTGGGACTAACCCAAAAACCACGAAATAGAAAGAATCATCAGCACCAATCTTTCCATCTCTTGTAAATATAATATATTGCCCAAGTATACAAACTCATTCACTTGCTCCACACTCACATCATTTATTTTCACATCACACCACGATACATCCTCTTCTCTTTCAAAAACCAGCACTTTCGTCTTGTTTAAAATTTATTGTAATTTAAGAACAAATTCAATTTTTATGAAATGGATATTATTTTATGACTCAAGTTAACTTTTTATATGCTTTTAGTCTGAAATTGCTGGATTTTAATATAATATAACATCTTTTTAGATAACTTGATAGTTGTTATATTATATGAATAAATAAAATAATAAGAAAATCACAATTTATTGTTACACTCAATATTAAGAACGGGTGGCACTTAAAAATGAAAATGCCCACAGAACCTATTACGGTTTATGGGATACAGCTCACTGACAGACAAACAGACGGACAGACAGCGGAGGCTTAGTAATATGGTTCCATTTGGCACCCTTCGAGTATGGAACCCTAAAAGTTAAATATTATTGAAAGATTTTAACATTTATGTTCGAGTTTATGTACAAAGCCATGTAAGTCTCGCAACAACAGATAAGACCTTTGATTCTATAGCCCTCAAGTGATTAATGTGTCTTAATAGTTAAAGACATAGTATTAGGTATATTATGTGGTTAAAGCTTCATAAGAATTTAAAAGCCACTACAAATTTACATTCCATTTAAACAATTACTTCTCAGTAAATTATCATGAACAAATACTATTCATTGGACTTAAATTAGTGAACAAGAGAATCAGCACTAATATGCTATGAAATAAATCAGCCTAAAAATATATTAGGTACCCTAATACGGCTACCTGTTGATTACTTAATTTGCGACATAAGAAAAGAGGGTGTTCCTTGAGGGATTATATGGATAATTATTAATTCATCCATAAATTATAAATCTTAATCATAAAAGTAAATTGATAAAGACAATGTTAAATGACTTGTTCTATCACCGTAGAACCTGCTTCAGGCAGGAGTTAAAAAAACTCTTTTAAATGTCATGGTCTGTAGGCAAACTCATTAAGGCACTTTTAAATAATTAGTAGTTATTTGTTATAGTTTGCATTGACATGTGATCATAATTTATTAAACTATTTTATACTTACCAACCTAGTTAGAGAAGATAAATAAAGAACAAAACTTCAACAAAAAAAATGTTAATACACTCATTAAACCAAATAAAGTTAACACTTTCAAACAGTCAATTTAAATGCAGATTTTATAATTATTTGCTGCCTTGTGTTATATGTAATTGACACCTCCAAACAAAGAAATTATTATGAGCCACATGTTATTTGTTTACATTCAGTCCTAAGCTTCCCAGAACTTAATCAGTAGGTACCTACTAATACTTCCTTGCTGACTAACATGGAAATTAAATAGTCAATCCACTATGCTAAAATCATAGACGTATAAAAAAGGTCGGACGGATTCTCGCTAACAAAAAACTGTGTCACTCAAAGTCAGCCAGTTCGCTGTACGTACAGCACACATTCACACAATAGTCAGCCATTTACGCGCAAACGTCAACACAGGCGATACGTCTATGCGGTGATATTTCTTTTTTAAGATACAGCATTTCTTGTGTGGTGAAATGGTGTAAAAACCGTAGTAAAAATCCAGGAATCACGTTTCATGGGTAAATGAATAATTCACTCATTTTATTCCCGATTCTATACATCAAAATCAATCTTCATTCGATAAAATTCGTCACAAGGCCAGTGTTGCCAATATTCACGTGTGCAAATTACCCGAAATATCGGAAATTTATATGAACTATAAAGTGTGGAAGATGTATTATGATGATGTGTTTGCTATATTGTATTGTAATATTTGTGAACTATTTTATTAGAACGGGAGTAAACTGGTAGAAATCGCGGTGGCGTCGCGGCGACGGGCGTCGTGTCCCTGAGCACTTATGGCCCTCTATGCGACATTCTCTATGAGAAAGTGTGAATTTAGTCAAAATGAAAATCCAAGATGGCTGCTGCGAGCCGTGCTCCCCGGCTTCTTAGCCCAGGTTCGCACAGATGTATTTTTATCGCGGCGATCTTCTTTTGTACACTGGATTTTCAACTCTCGGTATTGAGCCGAGCATTGAGAATCCAACAGAGCGCATCCAGCGCGTATCCCAGCGCGTCAATAAAACACACTGTTGGATATTCAACTCTCGGCGCTAAACAGAGCGTCGAAAATCCAATTCGCGAAAAAAAATCGCCGCAATAAAAATACGCCCGTGCGAAAACATTATGTTAAAAAGTAAAATTTAAAACATTTAAAATATTTTCAATTAACTGTGTTTTATTATCTTTTATATTTTCATAATAATTGGTTCTTACCATTAACCTTTTGAAATGGCACGGTATAATTCTGCCTACACACGACTTTTTGTCTTAATAAAACAAAGCAATAATAAATGGGTAAATTTGGTTTACATGGCATCCCTAAATTCACGCACACATAAATTAGTCGCCGCCATTACGGGACACAGTTTTGTCTTAGCGGGAGTTCCGTCCGACCTTTTTTATACGTCTATGGCTAAAATACACTAAACTATGGGTAGAAACAGTATTGTGCACGCAATTTGTGTATTAACTAATGGGACCCAAAACGATCAACTGTCATTAGTAATATTGTCAATAACTTCAATTGTATTTGGTAGATGATCAATTTGCACATCAATGTGTATCAATCACGTAAAAATTAACAATTGCGACTGATCGTTTTAGGGACCCATAAGAACATGTCTATGTGGCCACCATGCGTGACGAAGAATGACATGAAGTCACAACAGTTATACTTGCAGGTTGCAAGTGATCTGTGATAGACCCTTTGAGGTTCAATCTCAATGGATGAGTAGACCAATCTATTACTATACTCTATGGGATAGACCCCATCCAGCAGTACTCAAATTACCGTAGGTACCATCAAAGAAGTTCATATCTATACACCGTAAGGACTATTTCGCCTTGCAGCGTTCGGCCGCTATTGAACCGTAACAGATGTGGTCATCATCTTCACGGGATTTTGTTTTCAAACTGCTTAGATATGAAGTTCATCAATAGTACTACCAATCAAGCTATATATTTCCAGTAGGTATAAGCTGACCTCGCATTGTACGGAAATCCTATACAATGCGAGATCTGCATAAACTGGAAATGTACAGCTTGATGTGTAGCCGTGTGTATCTACTTAAATTTTATTGGATGAAGATTGAAAACAGAATTGGTCAGTCATTTCAATAAAATTACAATCATTTCGTGAATTAGGTAGGTATCCACCTAGTCAGACAAGGGGAAATTAACGAAATACCGAAATACACGATAGATTTATCTAAATTTGCGTAATACCGATTTTTACATTCGCGGCTCGCTAAAATGAAATAAAATAATAAGTACAGGACTTACATCTTTCTTTCGAACTTGGGTACAAACCGCTGAAACCGCCACAGTAAACAGCACAGAGGGTGTAATGTAAACAGCTTACGAGCTTACTGCCAACTGAGCACTTTTAATTATGATTTATTATACGACGTTGCCACTGCTAACTGCCTATTTCATAGACTATAGAGCATGTAATTTAGCCTATTCAAGGATTCCCATTACTTGCTGTACTCAATGTTGCCAGATTCAATATTTTAATTTTTCAATCTTCAGAAAACAATAAAGATGCCACAATCTTACAACCTCTTCCAACCCTATACGACGGATTGGCTCGTCTACAAACATTTAATACAAAGAGCTACAAGAATCTAAGGCCCCCGAATGGGCGTTAGAAACATTATAGTGGTTCAAAGAACTTTTGGCTCGTGGTTAAACTCGGAACTAACGCCAACATCTTGTTTTTTCTTTACAATTTATTTCCATAATTTCACTTTTCATTTTATTTTATTTTCATTATTTGTGAAATTATGGCAAGATCACTCAAGCGCCAAAAGATTCTAGTAGCTCTGTAAAATTAGTAAATGAAAATCGTCTAGCCTAAAGCAAAGTAAACAAATTATTTATTTATCCAATGTACTTTTGAATTCTGTAATTATATTTTTGTTGCTGTCGCGAATCAAAAAAAACCTGACACTGACCTAGTCTAGCAAAAAACATAGGAAAACATTTTCGCGGGCTACCTTAGCACTTTCCCATAGGAGTAAAGCGAGCATTACATTATCCACTTTGCAGATCTAGGTGAGCTAGCGTGCTAAAATTGAATGGTGTAAAGGCAGTTATGCAGTTAGTGATCCAATCTAGTGCGATCTTATGGGCTCTGCAGGGCTATTGGCTATCTTTTTCATTGTCAGTGACTAACTGAGAATTTCATAACATTGGTATTGCGTATCACCGTTAGTGCATATTACGTTACGGTGACTAACAGATCGGGAACGGTGTTCCTCTTCCCAGCACATGACGCCTCTATTTTTTAACGACTATTATGCGGCCAAGTAGAGTAACGCCTTTTGAGCGTTAAAATACTTCATTTTACCATTTTACATTAAGCGGTTAATATCCTTGTCCAAGGCTAATTGTTGTGCGTTGCTGCGCGACGCCGGTACACCAGGAACCGCAGGCTCCGTATTCGTCCTCCGGATACGGAAGCCTATCAGGCGGAGCTGTACGAGGGGTACAGAGCGGCGAAGACCGCCCTCCAAGCGGAGAACCTACGGGCCAGGGGAGTAGCCTGCGAGGAGTCGCTGGAGACTCTGAATAGAAAGAAAAGACTCGTGCATTATTGTAATAAATTTAATATAATAGAAAATGAACAGTATGGGTTCCAAAAAGATAAATCTACAACATTAGCCATCTATGCCCTCATGAAAGCTGTATTACCTAGTATCAATGATAATAATCTAACCACAGGTCTATTTTTTGATTTATCAAAAGCTTTCGATCTAGTTTCCCACGATCTACTAATACAAAAACTAGAATTACTTGGAATCAGAGGGCCACCCTTACAGTGGATAAAGTCATACCTTCATAACAGGCAACAATGTGTTACTATACCAAATATTAATGATGATAAGGACCTAACACTATACGCATCTGAATATATTTGTAACAGATTCGGTGTTCCTCAAGGAAGCATACTGGGGCCAATCTTATTCTTATTGTACATAAATGACATCACTACAATAACTAACCATAAATGCATCTTATTTGCTGATGACATTTCTATTATTGTGACATCTAATAAAAAATATAATACAATTTATGACCATGAAGTTGACATTAACAACACAATTGACATCTTAATTAATTGGCTTCATATTCAAAATTTGAAGATAAATCTTGACAAATCAGTATACATACAATTTAATAAATGTAATAACAATAAATCTAATTTCAGTCTTAATATACTCAAACTCAAATCTGTAACCCAGACTAATTTTCTGGGTGTGACGATTGATGAACATTTAAATTGGAAAATGCATGTAGACAATGTCTCTAGTAAAATAAATAGATTTGTGTATGCGCTGAGACAAGTAAGAAAAGTTACTAATTTAAAAACAGCCGTATTAGTTTACCACGCATACGTAGAATCTGTACTGCGCTATAGACTTATAATGTGGGGCAACAGTACCGACCAACATAGAACATTTGTTGCACAAAAAAAGTGCATTAGAGCTCTATATGGACTCCAACATGACGAATCATGCAAACCAGTATTTAAAAAACTTGGTTTGTTACCGCTACCATGTCTATACATCTACGAAATATGCATGTTTGTATGGAAACATAAAAAGTTATTTAAGCGGAAATTGAGTGCATGGCTTAGCCAAAATAACTTTTATAGTCTGAAACAGTTTTTTGACACAAAATGTTAGTTAAGTACTTACTTTTTATTCTCGATTTTGCATGCTGAGTCTAAACCCGGCAAAACATGTTTGTACTATTTTAAACTGTAAGACCTGTTATACCATGTTTTGAGCAAATAAATATATTATCATTATCATTATCATAGGGACCCGTGGGGACGCCCATACAAGATGGTACGGGAGAAACTCCGCCTAACTCCCCCGCTGAGACAGAGTCTCCGGCCGCAGCTTGTGGGGGACGTGATGAGCGCTCTGTTCCCTTCGAGAGGGGAACATGCTACGGACCACACCGCCGACGACGACGACGATGCTCCGGAGGTGACCGAAGAAGAGATGACAGTGGCGGTACGTAGGCTGAATGCCAAAAATACCGCCCCAGGACCCGACGGCTTAGCTGGGAAAGCCTGGGTCCTAGCCTTGGCTCTCGGGCCTCGACTAAGGGGGCTCCTAAGCGCATGCTTGGAGGGGCCAGTTCCCACTTCGCTGGAAGACGGGGAAACTGGTCCTCATCAAGAAGCCTTCGCCCTGCGAACTCTCCGTCCGCTTATCGGCCCATCTTGCTGCTCGACGAGGTGGGCAAGCTCTTTGAAAGTCATTGCAGACCGCCTCGTTGGGCGGCTGGTGCGGGTGGGGCCGGATTTGGCGGAGAGACAGTTTGGTTTCCGCAGGGAGCGCTCTACGGTGGACGCCATCATGCGCGTGCAAGCCCTCACGACGAGGGACGCTGTGGCCCGGGGTGGGGTCGTATTGGCGGTGTCTCTAGATATCGCCAATGCCTTCAATACCCTGCCCTGGAGTTGCATCAGGGAGGCACTCCGGTATCACCGGAAGCCGACCTACCTCTGTCGTGTGGTCGAGGCCTATTTGACGGACAGGGCCGTCATCTACCCCGGTGACCAGGGAGAATGGAACCGGCGAGAGATGTCGTGCGGTGTTCCCTAGCGGAGTCAGCGTCGTTTATTACGCCGACCACACGTTGGTCCTGGCGCAGGGGAGGTCGCACCAGGCGGTGGCCGAACTAGCGACACACGGGGTTGCGACAATCGTTGACAGAATCCGGCAATTGGGACTCGAGGTGGCCCCTGCACAAGTCTGAGGCCATGTGTTTTCATAGTTCTCGGAACGCGCCACCGCCACAGGTTTTGGGAACCCGACGTTCCCAAATAACGGTAGGAGGAGTTCACATCGGCGTCGAGTCGATGATGAAGTACCTAGGACTCGTCCTCGACAGCCGGTGGAGCTTCGTGGAGCAATTCCAACGTTTGGCTTCCAGACTGGAGCGGGCCGGGGCTGCTTTGAAGCAGCTCCTGCCTAATCTAGGGGGTCGAAACGCCTCCTGCCGGAGGCTCTACGCGGGGGTCGTGCGGTCCATGGCCCTATACGGGGCACCGGTTTGGGCGCGTTCATTTAGGTGGCGGCCAGCCCGCAGGTTGAACGCGTCCCAGAGGGTCATGGCCACCCGGCTGGTCCGGGGATACCGCACGGTCTCCGGTGAGGCGGCGAGCATCCTTGCCGGATTGCCGCCATGGGATCTGGAGGCAAAAGTCCTCGCGCACACTTGGGAGTGGCGCGAGGAGGTGAAACGCCGGGGCTCAACTCTGCTGCCGCGAGAAATCGCGGTACAGCGGACAGAGCTCCGGCATGACCTCATGGCGTCATGGAGAGTGCGATTGTCGCAACCCAGTGCTGGGCACGCCACTATTGTGGTGATAAGTCCCCTCTTTGAGGAGTGGCTAGAGAGGCGCCACGGCGTCCTCACCTTCCGCCTGACGCAAGTCCTCACCGGACATGGTGTCCTGTTTTGTATCAGGCGGGAGGAAACGCCCGGGTGTCATCACTGCGTGGATCGCCCGGAGGACACGGTGGAGCATACGGTGGAGGTCTGTCCGGCTTGGGCAGAGCATCGCCGTTTCCTCGTGGAGGCGCTTGGTGGCGGGGATCTCTCGCATCCGGCCCTGGTCCAGGCCATGGTACGGAGCGAGAGGGCATGGGAGGCCATCACCTCCTTCTGCGAAGCAGTAATGCTCGCGAAGGCGGAGGCAGAACACGTGAGGGAGAGGCAAACGCGTGCCTCAAAGAGATTTTAGCAAGTGAAGGGGTCCGATAGGACCGATGCCTGCCGGGGTTGCGGGAAAGGTCGAAAGGGATATCGTGGCCCCTGGCGTACAGGCAACGGAAGGAACACGGGTGGGTTTTAGTAAGTAAGAGTCTGACACGCCCTCCCGCTCCGCCCAGAGCGGGAGAAATTATTTTATAATTTCCCATTTCCCATCCAAAAAAATAAAATAAGGCTAATTGTTATCTATACATATATGATATATTGTTTGAAGCTGTTGGTAAACCATACATCGCAATGCTGCTTAGAAATTATTGTAATTATAAAATAATTAAAACATTACTGCACCTTATTGTTTTATAAGTAAGTAAGCATCATAAGGTTTTTTTTAACATGTTTCATAAAACAAATATAGTTGTGTGTATATTCACACAAAATAATCAACAAAAAAAAAATCATAAGAAAATAAGAATTTTAGATTTTTTTCTTTATTGCATTTTAATCATATTATGATCAATATAAGGTATATACACACAATAGAATATTATAAAATATCTCTACTATTCCAAATTTTTTGGACTTTATTCACATAAATCATTTAAACGCGCGCTGACGCGAGAGGGCGCTCTTGACGCGAGAGGGCGCTTGACGCGAGAGGGCGCTGCTATGTAAACATTCAATTCTGTCAGTTCCGTATTAATTAATGATTAAAAATACGATTCGTTCATTAAAAGTTATGAAAAGTGTAAAGAAGTGAAGACAATTAACTAATATATCTGTGGAAGTGTTATCTATACTCTAATAAACTTGTGAACTAAATATTAAGTGATTAAAGTGACTAGACGATATATCCAGAAATACCGGAAACCGTATGTATTTTCTGTTCAATAATAGTGGTGACTTCAAGTACTTTACAATACACACTAACTACAAGTATTGTTAAGCTATTGAAACAGTAAAATAAACTAAAACAGGCTATTACTTTGTGTGAAAATTTACAACACCTATGGTGTGCAATAGCGGAAACCTATATTTAAAAATTCGCCCGTTGAATACAACAGTTTGAGGAATGTTATTAATAGATGTCACTACTTTCTTCGGTGATTCACTTTAATCTGCAAAACACCATCTATTGCTGGATAGCCGAACTACTTCCAATGTTCAATAGTTGTCAAATGATTACTGGATACCTCAGTTGTTTACAACCAAGAAGCGACATCTATTGTTGGATAGCAGTACTACTTTTGTTATTCACATGTACACTACAGATAATAGAGGGCGCCCCATTCTCTAACGATTACCTATAACATGAAGCACGACATCTAGTGACCAATAGCTAAACTTCTCAGAAAGTAACCATTGCGTGCACTAAATTAGTTCCACAACTTTAAGATAGAGGACGCATAACGATGGAAGACTTTGATAATGTAACTCATAGAAGAGTTCTTAAAAGATGTAAATCACTGGAAAAAGTGGATATGAGCACCTCCATTAACTCATCCTATTCAGATGAATTCCTGAGTAGAAGACTAGACGTTTCTTCGCATGTAACATCATTATGCAGAGACGAAATGGACTCCGAAATTAATCAATTAAAGGCGAAATTGCAATCAACGCAAAATGAATTAGAAAATATAATTCTCGAAAACGTAGAACAAAGAAAACAAATCGCCCAATTGTCTCAGGAAATTGAAATATTAAAGCAGATCTGCCGAAGTCCACGTACAACTTTACGTCAGTCCACCATGCAGAAACATAAAGTCAAGCGCCGTCTTACTCACTCCTCATTTATAAATTCTACGGTTGTGACACAAAGTTCACCTAGTGATGAAAATCTTCATGCTCAGACTCATTCATTGATCCAACAAGAAAAAACACAGAGCAACATGCCTACATCAGCTCTGGAATGTTCACAGCAATGTGTTACACCATCAGTTATTGACCCACAAAGCAGTCAATCATACGAACGCAGTATAGAGATCCCATGTGCTCAAACTTCACTAACATTAGCGAATAAAAGTGATCACCAACTTTTACAAATGTCGGACAACTATAAAGCGACTAGTGATCCAAAAATTGTTATATTAGGTGACCAAATGGTACGAGGTTTTGCCAGTCAAATAAAATTACAGAGGAATGCAAATAAGTGGAATAAGTGGAATAACGTGTATTCCGTATCAGGAGTGTCAAAGCCAAACGCAACAAGTACACAAATATTGCATAACATAGACGATTATATAAAAACCTTGCAGAATGATGATATAGTTATATTGGGCATGGGAAGCAACGATAAAAACCCGTACAAATTCCTATCAGAATTGATCCCAACCCTTCATAAACTTA
Organism: Xanthia icteritia; assembly: GCA_949128155.2. NCBI lineage: Eukaryota > Metazoa > Arthropoda > Insecta > Lepidoptera > Noctuidae > Xanthia > Xanthia icteritia. The sequence continues at coordinate 1,949,813 of OX421942.2, read as the reverse complement.
GAAAAAACCGAGTATTCTTAATTAACATCATTAATAATCCTTATTTAAATTTTAATTTGTTGAATCAAAATATAAAAATATTTTTGCTTAATTTTCCTAACTGTAAGTTCATTGATACAACTGAGAATATATATAGTCATAATAATCATCACGACAAATTCATTGAAACACTGTGTTATACACTAAACATAGAAATTGATAATATTAAAAGTATGGACACAGCTTGTACATTAAAATGTTATATATCAGAAGCTCAAACGTAAATAGTAGTATTTGCACTAACAAAAAAGGAACAATACCATATTATTTTAAGGTACTAGTAAAGAATCCCCACCCGCTATTAAATGCTAATGACGTCAATACAACTACACCGAACACTAGTACTTGTAAATCCACATTTTTTCGAGGTTAAACGTAAATTTATGTTATTTCACCAAAATATTGCCGGTATACTTAATAAAAAAGATTTATTAGAAATAACTTTAGAAGAACTAGATACAAACGGGTCAGTTATTGATGTTTTATGTTTTTCTGAAACTTTCATTAGACGAGGATCGGAAAGTAATTTAATACTCAATAATTACAAGCTAGTCTCATCTTTCTCAAGACCTCATCAGCGCCGAGGTGGGACTTGCATAATGGTTAAAAAGGATCTCGAATGTAAACCTATCCCCAACTTGGTTACGCCTTTAGTATATGATTTTGAATATTGTGCAATAGAAATTATCACTGTTAAGGTCTTTGTCATCTGTATCTACCGTACACCAAATTCAAATTTTAGTTTGTTCTTAAAAAACCTAGAGGCAATTTTAAAGAAATTAACAAAACGAAATAAAAATAATATAATACTGTGTGGAGATTGGAACATTGACGCATTAAAGCGAAATAATAATTTTAAAGAATTAGAATGTATTTTACAGAGCTATAACATATCTAACCACATTATTAAACCCACTAGACAATCATCATGCATAGATCTTATCGCAAGCGACATATCAAACGTTCAGCCTCTAATACATACCCTTGGATTATCAGATCATGAGACCGGTCAGTCCATTTGTTTCAATGCGTATGTAGAAACTGCAAGATGCAGGAAACAATTTTGGTTCCAAAAGAAAAGAGATCTAAGTCAAAACAACATAGCAAAGTTTATATCATGCATATCGTCTCTTTCGTTTTCAGAAACATACGACTCAGATGATACTGACATAGCATTCAATCACTTTCATGATACACTGTCCCTTTTTTATAATCTCTGTTTTCCCATACTAAAAGTAAAAATTACAAACAAGCCGCCGAAAAATAAATGGATAACAAAAGGAATAAAAAGATGTTGTGTCAAGAAACGAAGTATGTACCTAAAATACAAATTATTTAACTCCAATAAAAATCAAAACCTAAAAAACTACAAAAAGTACACAAGTATACTAAGACGGTGTATATTACATGCACAGAAAATTGATAATACGCGCTATATACTACAGTCGAACAACAAATGTAAAGCTGCCTGGGACATTATTAAAAAGAATAGCACAGATATGGATGATAACGCTGAAATAAACTGTATCAAAATTAATCAGTGCACTTACACTCACGCCGATATAATTGCCAATAAATTTAATGATTTTTTTATAAACATGACAAACAAACCTAAAACCCCTGATTCTGAAACCCCTATCAACTACAATCATACCATCACTGACATATCAGATAGCATTTACTTGACTCCAACTAATGAAGACTCGGTTCATAAAATAATAAATTCTTTAAATTCAACTAACTCAACCGGTTATGACGATATTAATACGAAAATAATTAAACGTTGCTCTAAATATCTATCACCTCCACTCACCCATATTATCAATCTATCGTTATTTCAAGGCTTATTCCCCACCAGACTAAAATTTTCTGTAGTCAAACCATTATACAAAAAAGGGGATAAAAATGACATGAATAATTATCGACCGATTACTCTTATACCCGTAATTTCCAAGATTTTTGAAAGAGTCATGTACGATAAACTACACTCCTTTATAATAAAACACCATTTTGAATGAAGAACAGTTCGGTTTCAGAAAAAATAAATCTACAACTCTTGCATGTTTTTCTCTTATGAAACTGATTACCTCTAGTCTGAACGATAAAAAACCAATAGCATCGATATTTCTCGATATGTCAAAAGCATTTGACTTCGTAAATCATAAACTGCTTCTTTTGAAACTAAATCGTTATGGGATTAGAGGAAACGCACTACAATGGATAGAAACTTATTTAAATAATCGCCAACAATGCGTAGAAATATCTAGGCACAAATTATCAGAGAAGAAAATATATAGATCCACTTATCGTCTAAACTCATGTGGTGTTCCCCAGGGCAGTATTTTAGGTCCCTTTTTGTTCTTATTGTATATCAATGATTTGCCCAACGTAACCCCACACTCTTGCATTCTGTACGCTGACGATACTACTCTTAGCATTAAACTCACCGATGGTAATATCATCAATTACGTAAAAGAAATTAGCGACACATTAAACAAAATAATTGAATGGCTTAAAGACAACAATTTACATGTAAATATAAGTAAAACGAAACTAATACAATTCCAAGCTTATAATAGCACACGTCATCAATTGGAAATAAAATATGCAGATAATGCTGTAGAAGAGGTTGAAAGTGCGACTTTCTTGGGTATAACATTGGATAAATATTGTAACTGGAAAGAGCATATAGAAAAACTATGCGCTAAGGTACAAAGATTTGTTTTTGCTTTAAATAGAATAACTCGCGTGGCTGGTATCAGCGCAGCACTTAATGCGTATCATGGTTACGTAGCATCAGTTCTTCGATACGGCATAATTATATGGGGAAATTCTGTTGATACTATTAAAGCGTTCCGAGCCCAAAAAAAATGTATTCGTTCAATGACTAAAGCACAACCATTACAAAGCTGTGTCCCAATCTTTAAAAAGCTCAAAATATTACCACTCCCAACTTTATATATATTTGAACTGTGTATCTTTGTACGTAAAAACATAGCTTTATTTCAGGTATATAATGATGTTTTTGTAAGAAAAAGCAGAAATACTTATAAAATTTGTGCACCTCAACAAAGAATTCAACTGTTTTCTAATAATGTTTACTGCATGGCAATTAAAATATATAATAAATTACCCAATGCATTTAAGATTCTTAACTATATGACATTTAAAAAGAAATTATTTAACTTCCTATTACAAAAGTGTTACTACTCAACGACTGAGTTTTTAAATGAAAGATTTGATTCTAAATTTAAATTAGATGACTACTGACATTTGTGCGAATTGAATAGAATTTTTATTATTTATTTGACATTGTATATCTTTTTTAATATTTTTATTATTGTATTTCATTTTTGACATTAGGCTTACTAATAACTCCTGAGCGTGCATGTAACGGTAATTATTTTTTCCCTTTTTCTTGACAATTGTTTATTTGTTAATGTTTAATTTTGACATTGTCTTCTAATCCTTATCATTTAAATTATTTTCAATATTTGTACGCTGGAAACAGCAGAATATTATGGACATCATATTATAATTTGTAACACCTTGTAAAACAATATTCTGACAAATAAATTATTATTTATTTATTTATATTTATTTATTTATTTAAAAAAAAATGAATATTATTAAAAATATTCTCGGCAACTGCAATGGGTTACTAGCGTCACGTAAGCACGACTTTCAATTAGCAGACGACTTTGTTTTCGCTTTTCTTCAGCAAATCTAAGCAATAATAGACGTGCTACATTTCTGCCACGAACAAGAATCACAATAAAACAACGAAAGACGTAATATTTACACGCTTCACATAATACCGGCTTCGGTGTTCATCACTAGAATTTCAAAAACACTACCTTTGAGTAGTGTCTTTCACGAAAGCCACGAATAACTTAATGACTATCAATTTGTTTTCCACTAAGCTTAGACAATCGCAGTCTTATACGTATCGATACAAAAAAATCTGTCAAAATGTGTTACGATGACTATCAGCGATACTGGGTACATAAGACGTCATCCTAGTTAGACACTGAAGATAGCCAATACGAAACTAACTGTTTGACAGCTAATCGTTAGACACTTTGCCAAGTGATCATCAACATCATTATGAACTGTCAACAGAGATACGCAATATCCCTGCTGCCACGTTTGCTCATCTAGTGCACTAGCTAGCGTACCAGATTGGATGGTGTAAATAGATCAAGCGTGCATATCTTGAATATTAATTGAAAGACCGTGAGATACAGTTGTAAGATGTTTAATTTTTATTCCAAACGATACAGGAGCACAATATTATTTATTAGAAACTTTTTATGTAACAAACCATCTATAACTTCGTGTGGCAGAGAGAGTGCACAGACAATAAATGTTAACTAATGTCAAAACGATCATAGACAATATATCTTATTTTTAATTCTCTTGTGTTGGTTGTTGTCAACACCGTCCCTCAGCACAAGAAATCCAGTAAAAAGAAAACTTTGAATAGAGATTATGCATGTGATTCAAATAAGGGTCAAATATATTTTTTTATAAACTTCAGAACTATGCCTCCATCAATATTTTTGATTATAATTTATTTTTGAGCAAGAAAATAATTTTTAAAAAGCGCAAAAAAAACTGTGGGAAATTCAAATAATTGAAAAGCGACACTGTTGGTCAGAGGTAAACGTAACAATCTATGGCAACAATAAAATGTCATGTGTTTTGTAGGAGGGTTTGCGATTCAGTCAGTTTTATTGTAATTTTAGTACACATTCTTATGTAAAATTATATTTGTTTTGTAAGGAATCACAAAAACTTTTATACAAAAAAAAAAATGTCGTTTTTGCAACCGACTTCCGAAATTCAAGTTATTTTTCGCTTTTAAGTGTACTTTTGTGGAATTCGGTGGTTTTTGTTTTGTAAAAAAGTTTTTTTAGTGTTTTTTTGGAAGTCAATTGTTTTTTTTGTAAAAAGTTTTTATTTTTCACTTTTTAGTTGTGTTTATACCTACCCCGCACAAATTCGTATACCAGTCGAATAATGGAAACATAACAAAAGATTTTTCAAAAATTAACGAATCATTCCACTTTGCCCAACCGGGCCGCCCACGCGCCCCGCTGGTGGGGCAAAGAGGAATGCCTAAAATTTTTTAGTGGGATATGCCCCACTAGTTCGACTTGGTGGGGCAGATTCCACTCGTCTAAAATCTTTATGGATTCTGCCCCACTAGGGTTGGCACCTTAGAAATGTGTAGGTAGGTATGCTCGTATTTTATATTTGTTTGGAAAAGAAAGAAATGTATATAATAGTTAAGTAAAATAATTTTTTTTGGTAATTTAATATGTTAGGATGGCCCAGAGGTGAAGACCTCGCCTCTCATGCATGAGGTTGTGGGTTCAAATCCGAGCAAGTACCAATGTGACTTTTTCAATTCATATGTACTTTCTGAGTTTATCTAGGACATTATTGACATCGGTGAAGGAAAACATCGTGAGGAAACATGGACTTACAGTTATAAGTCTGAAATCACCAACCCGTTTTGAGCAAGCGTGATGATCAATGCTCGTGCCTTCTCTGTATGAGAAGAGGCCTTTGCCCTGCAGTGGGACAGTAACAGGCTGGTATTATTATTTTATTATTAATTTTTATTTACTAGTTGTTTTTGGAAGGGATCGGGTTGTAAATCATACATTAATTACACGGTTTGTTACAAATAAAATAAAATCTAAGTGCTAGTTACATTTAGCTTAGATATACATTTCTTTCTTTTCCAAACAAATATGAAATACGAGCATAGGTACTACCTACACAAATTATAAGGTGCCAACCGTAGTGGGGAAGAATCAATGCCATGCGGCAGAATGCGCCCCACCAGTGGGGCGACTTGGTGGGGCAAAGTGGAATGATTTAAATTAACCCCTTTGTGGGTGAAAAGGATACAGTTTGTATGAAAGATCTTATTCATTGTTCAAAACTGGTTTGAAAGTGTAGAAATGGGGTTGAAATTTTTTTTGCATCTCAATGACATCTATTGGCCCAAAATGGTACACATTTTGGAATACATTTTTCTACATTCAATATATAAAAAAAAAAAATTGAAATTTAATTACAGTCCTATTAAAATTGTAAATAGAATATAATCACGATGTAACATTTAGTTTTTGTTTCATTGCAATCGTCTCATCCAATAAAAAGATATGCTAATTTAAAGTTTTCAAAGTGATACCCATACCACCAACAAGCACTACGTTCCAGGCGGCAAGGGGTAACCGAGATGTGGAGCGTATGCTGCCTCTAATATTAAGCTGGGCGGTCACAGTTCATAAATTACAGGCTACCACCCTCGAAAGAGCTGTGATCGACTTTGGTAAAGAGCAAATATACGTCGCGCTTAGTCGTGTCAGAAGTTTGGAAGGCATAGTTTTATCAGAGTTGGACGCCAACAAATTATTAAAGCTACCACACGGCGATAGATTTTGTAGCCTCGTTATTTCCGTCAATGATCTGTCTTCTGACAATCAAGGCCACACATACCTAACATACGACTCAAGTAGCGCAATTTGATGCCGGGATATTACCATTAAAATCATATATAGCCAGAGTACATCTCATGGCAATTCGAATAAGCCCAAACACGGCTAGGATACATTGTTTTATGACGGAGTTCCGGTGCCTTCCTTCCGGCTTCATCTTCAGATGCGATGGTCATCAGAATTATTTATTTAAACGTGCTTCATAGTCGCTTAACTATCTTAATCGAGACATCTTATCGCCACCTGTGAAATACTTATCATTGAGTAGATCCGGTGGCCATCTGTAGTCTTCTTCATCAGTTCCATTTCATATAATGATACTTTCTGAATGCAAATGCTTAATTTGTTGCAAAAAATCGATCTATGTGTGTGCCTATAATATTTGAGGAGTTCTCTCAATTCGTCATGGATTCCATCATCAAAACTGTTTTTTTTTTAAATGGGATCAATCTGGGCGTATATCTTTTCAAATCAGAAAATAATTTTCGAAATCGGTTCATAAATGGCGCCACCCGTGCAATACCTATCATTGAGGAATTCCGGTGGCAATCTGTGGTCTTCTTCATCAGTTCCACTTCACTAAATGATACTTTCTGAATGCAAATGCTTAACTTGTTGCTGAAAATACCAAAATCGCTATGTGTGTGCCTATAATATTCGAGGAATTCCCTCAATTCCTCATGGATTTCATCATGTCATGTCATGTTAACGTAAAATTTTGTTAACTTTGACGAACCTGACTTTAATATTTGTATGTCAACAATGACAAAGCATAGTGCAACACTTATCTATTTAAGACCTTGACATGTATGATTAATGTATATTATGTTCTTCACCTATGTTTAACAAATAAATAATTCTGATTCTGATTCATGAGAACTAAATTTTGATAAAAATGGGACCAATCAGGAAGCGACTCCTTTCAAATAAAAAAAGAATTTTCAAAATCGGTTCATGAATGACGGAGATATGAGGTAACATACATAAAAAAAAATACAACCGAATTGATAACCTCCTCCTTTTTGGGAAGTCGGTTAAAAAAACTGGAAAATGACTGAAAGCGGTTTTGTGAAGGCCCAATATTCCAAATGTTGATGTGTTCATGATGACCACATTTTTACAATAAGTCCTACCGATTTTACGACTGTTGAAATCAAAGGAGTGAAAGCTTTAAGGTATTACATAAAGTTTATATATATAAAGTTTATTTTATGTTGCACACCTTTTCAGGAATATGTAATTTAGTTATATGAAGCAACATAACCTAAAACAAATGAAATAACAGCTTCCGAAAATATCTAACTTTACATTGTGGTACTTATAGACATAGACGTATAAAAAGGTTGGACGAATTCTCGCTAACAAAAAACTGTGTCACTCAGAGTCGGCCAGCTCGCTGTACGTACAGCACACATTCACACAGTAGTCAGCCACTTACGCGCAAACGTCAACACAGGCGATACGTCTATGCGGCGATTATTTATTTTTTAGATACAGCATTTCTTGTGGTGGAATGGTGTAAAAACCGTAGTAAAAATCCAGGAATCACGTTTCATGGGTAAATGAATAATTCAATAATTTAATTCCCGATTTTATACATCAAAATCAATCTTCATTCACTAAATTTGTCACAAGGCCAATGTTGCCAATATTCACGTGTGCAAATTACCTGAAATATGGGAAATTTATATAAACTATAAAGTGTGGAAGATGTATATGATGATTGCTATATTGTATTGTAATATTTGTGAACTATTTTATTATATTTTTATTAGAACGGGAGTAAACTGGTAGAAATCTTGATGGCGTCGCGGCGACGGGCGTCGTGTCCCTGAGCACTTATGGCCCTCTATGCAAGTACAAGTGCTTAGCGGTACGACGCCGTCGCCGCGCCGTCACCGTGCCGTTGCCGCGCCGCGTAACCATGTAGACTGAGCCGCGGCGCCGCTTTATTTTGCCATTCTGCGAGCCCTACCGCAGCGCCGGCGCCGCTTGATTTTGCCATTCTGCGAACCCTACCGCAGCGCCCGCCGCCGCCGTCGCGGATTGTAGAGTGATATGGCAAAATCAAGTGGAGGCGGCGTGGTGGCGGTGTGGCGGCGGCAACGGTGCGGTGGCGGCGCGGTGACGGGCGTCGTGTCCCTGAGCACTTATGGCCCTCCATGCGACATTCTCTATGAGAAAGTGTGAATTTGGTCAAAATGAAAATCCAAGATGGCAGCTGCGAGCCGTGCTCCTTAGCCCAGGTTCGCACAGATGTATTTTTATCGCGGCGATCTTCTTTTGTACACTGGATTTTCAACTCTCGGTATTGAGCCGAGCATTGAGAATCCAACAGAGCGCATCCAGCGCGTATCCCAGCGCGTAAAAACACACTGTTGGATATTCAACTCTCGACGCTAAACAGAGCGTCGAAAATCCAATTTGCGAAATAAAATCGCCGCAATTAAAATACGCCCGTACGAAAACATTAGGTTAAAAAGTAAAATTTTTAACATTTAATATATTTTCAATTAACTGTGTTTTATCATCTTTTTTTTTTCTTATATATTTTCATAATAATTGGTTCTTACCATTAAGCTTTTGAAATGGCACGGTATAATTCTGCCTACACACGACTTGTATTTGTCTTAATAAAATAAAGCAATAATAAATGGGTAAATTTGGCTTACATGGCATCCCTAAATTCACTCACACATAAATTAATCACCGCCATTACGGGACACAGTTTTGTCTTAGCGGGAATTCCGTCCGACCTTTTTTATACGTCTATGCTTATAGAATGTAAATTTCGTACTACTAAGACATTGAAAACATTTCGGAATTATTTTATGAGATGAAAATCTTGAGCACAACGAAATGAGATGCTTTTTGGTTATCATTATTCAGTTTCGTTTTTTTTTAATAGTTCTAAGACAGAATTTATGACGATTCAGCAGTCTGATCCGAGCTTTCACTATAAATGTACCCCATTTATAGTGAAAGCTCGGATAACACCTAAACATAATGTTCATCAGAAGTGTTATGCTGTAACCCTTGTAATGAGGCAGAGGAAACTGTAAGACATTGTTATACAAAAGTATTTTTAAGAAAAAAAAGATAATGAAAGTGCAAAATATGTGAATGAGTTACATGAATAATTTTTTTAAACCTTTTATTTATTTTTCAGGAGGCCGTAAGCATGCCATTGCTTTCTTGGCCTGGCTGCATAGGCGCAGTGAAGACCCCGTCTATTAGTGTGGATTGTTATTGGAAAGAATCAAAGTTGTCTTTAGTGGGCATAAGTCTCAAATTTATTAAAGCAAAAGACATTTGCAATACATATTTTTTGTGTAGCTCACACCTATTTTTAAGAATGTAAATGTCTATTAACTGCTCCCAAATTAAGATGATTATTTTATTTTATCTTTTTTTTTTCTTTAACATTCTTCCTTGACATAATCTTTTCGTTATTTGACATTATATACCTAAAATATGCTAAATTTTATAATAAACTAGATTTGCTACAGCTGTAGTGGCAATCATGAATAGGTTTTTATTTTTATATTTTGCTTTTATATAGATCTTTTCTTTTAGATTTTGTGAATGTGAGAATCTTGTAGGCTTAACAGAATGTAGATCTGTCGACCATTTTCTATCTTGCTAAGTACCTGGTACATGTTGAGAGGCCCATACTGTCCTCTCATACCTATTAACACTGTATTTTGAAAGCATTGTAAATACCATTTACTTTTAAAAGAGTAACCATGGAGTTTCTTGCCGGCTTTTCTCCATAGGAAACGACCAATTGGAACCGTGGACCTAGCTTCTGACGTTTTATAAGTGCCCTTGTAGGTTTACGTGAAATAAAATATTTTGAATTTTTAAATTTTGTGAAAATCCTGTAGAAAAATGTACCTTATTTTAATAAACTCCTTGACGTCACTGAATTAGTGCGAAGACTAAAAAGGGTAAAACCTTTTGAGTTACTTTAGTGCAGTGTGAGTGAATTTAAAAACTGCAGTGCAAGTGCTGATTGTTTTATAGAACACGTGAACGAAGTGTTCCCCTTAACATAAAGTGAAAAAGAAAGACGTTATTGGACGATTTCTTAATTTTATAGTTACTTAGTAGTTTAAGTTATATTTAATTTACTTATTAGCTAGCTTGGCTAGATTGTAATGTGAATAAAGTATCATTAGCTACGATACTTTAACAAAGGAAAAAAAAAAATTTAATAAATCTATTTTTTTTATTAAATCATTATTCATGTTATTTAACGTAATGATAATGCTCACTGGTGGAACCACCCTTGCTGTAACAAGTATGTTACATGAAAAACACTATGGAATGTCTATAAAATTCTAGTCTAGTATATATTTAAAGTGGTTGCGCTGTGGAGTACCTTCCTGGCGAAACCACCATGATATTTCTATTACTATACATAGTATCTCATCGACCGTTGTGTCAAACCAACGGCCGATGCGGCTTGTGGGATGCAGATTGTTGTTATTCATCATCTGGGCTGCCACTTGCTGAGCATACCTATTCGTCGCCGAGGCAATGTGCTCCATAATTGGACGATCCCAAATGTTAATGAATGTGTCATATGGGTTGTCCCGTGGAGTTGTCAGACCAACATTGCTTTGGGAAAACGTTTCCCTCCTGGATTCAGGTGGAATCGGGGAACTCGGAAACTCTTTCCAATCAAAGTTATACCACCTCCAAGGCTGGTCTGTTACCGATGGAGGGACACTGGCGGGCTCAGAGTCAGCAGCGGGCGCAGCAGGCAGTGGGTCGAGCTCATCGACAGCATCCTCCTCCTCAGCATCCAAGGGTGTCTCCATTATGCTACGAAACACCCTTGGAATTGCTGGCAGCACAATGCTTTCCTCGACATCGTCGTCGCTCTCGTCAGAGCCTGAGTCGCTTCCTGTAACAAATGATAATTTGGTTTAAAATCTGGTGGAAACCAGTAGCCACAGCCCAAAACCAAACTAAAATCATCAGGTACTTACCATAAGATAGAGCATCTGCTCTACATCTTCATCTCTCAGGACCTGACGAGGGCGATAAGGTGGTGGCGGTGGAAGAGGATGCTGCACCAATGATGTGGACGCTGACTCCTCTGTGTCTACATCCATACATCTGGTACAAAAGCAATATTGTAGTACCCATATATTTAGAGATAAATGAGAAAAGCTCGTAAGAAAGCAACTTATAATGCCGGTGAAGGCACCGCAATCGACGCCGGTGATGGTGGCGCCACCATCAACGGTGATGGTGAAGGTGATGATAGAGGTGGTGATGTTGATGGTGGTGCTGATGGTACTGGCGGTGGTGCAAAAGCCGCGGAAGCCAGGTCTGAACTAGATGGACATATTAAAACAAAAGTTAAAACTTGCTAGTAAGTATTAAAACTAACATAAACAAGTAGAACTACTTACGGTGGCCACATGCGCTCCCTCTTGGGTGCAGGGGGGTCTCCAGACCCTGGGCTTCCAGCAGCTCAAGAATATTGCAGATCCGAAGCCTAAAAATAAAAACGATTCAATTGTAAAACTCCAAATGATTTTGATTAGTGAAAATAAATACCTAGTGTTAATGAAAAAAGAAAAAGAAAGGGTTAATTAAGCATAAAATCTTACTCTTCAATAGTGAGGTCCTGGCCGCTCGTGGACAAAGCCACGGCCACCGCGCCCTCTGACACGCCGGTTAGGACCACCGCGATTGGCAGCCACCGCCGCAGCTCCCTCCACCACTCCATCGATACTCTCCAGTGGCCGAACAACACCCCGGCCTCGTCCACCTCGCACACGCACACCCCCTCCACGTCGCGAACCAGGCGTGCGAGGTCATCTTCTGCATGAAAATACAAAAAACATGCAAATAAAACATACACGCAAGTTTTTAGAAAAGGAAGTAGTAAGTAGGTAATACGAAAATAAACAAACTTACATTAACGTCGGTGACGAAGGCGCGGACGATAGTGATGGTGATGGTGGCGATGGGGATCTTGAGGCTGGTCGACGACGTCCTGGTCTGCCACGCCGCCGCCGGCCCGTATCGGCAACTACTTCCTCCATCCCCACTTTTTCTATCCACACCTCCCTTGTGCACTAAAACATGCAAAAAATAAAAAACAACCAAATAAAACATGCCTGCAAGATTAATAGTTTCGGAGAAAGTTGTGACATACAAACAAGCATATATACATACATATATACCACTCTAAAAAAAGCACAAATCACAAAAAATATTACAACAAAAAAAATGAGTTCCAATAATATTACATTCATAGGTACGTGTCGAATTGATAACCTCCTTTTTATGAAGTCAGTTAAAAACATAAAAAAAAAAAAAACAAATAATATTCAACTTGAAATCACGGATCTCGTATCCATAATTTCTATCGTCCTGCAGAACACACACAAAATAATAGTAATATGTCGAAATGTGCAGCGGCCGCCGGGGCCATGACGCCACAACGGCTAACTATGTTTGTTCAAATTACTACTGTCCAAAATCTTCATCAATTACACTGTACAGGCAATAAAAACTGTTTATTACTTACCCAGACATGTTTCAACAGGCGTTCTTCAATTCCCACTCACACACAAAACAAATTATCACTTATTTAAAATTTGACAGCGACTAGCCGGCGCGCGTGCTTAAACTCGACTGAGCAGCGGCGGATTTGTTTCGGTGTATTATGCGTGTATTATTTGTGGTTCATTTTAAAGACTTGATAGCGACAGTATATCTTTCTTATTCTGTTTCATAGACTCTGTGCAAGTAAGAACAAGAAAGATACATATACAAAACCGAAAGCAGTGACGGGAGACCTGAATCGAGTTCCTCAATAAACGCGGTGTTTTTTTGACAGAAGCCCGATTCGGGCTCCTCAACAACGCAAGGGAGGGCTCGCAGAATGGCAAAATAAAGCGGCGCCGCGGCTCAGTCTACATGGTTACGCGGCGCGGCAACGGCACGGTGACGGCGCGGCGACGGCGTCGTACCGCTAAGCACTTGTACATGCAACGTTGCCAGACCGCTGCCGCGCCGCCATATACACAGCTAGGCGCGGCGGGTGACACGGTGGCGATGGCGGCGCGTCGACGGCGTCGTGTCGCTGAACACTTTCGCTATTTCGTTCCGTGACGATTTCTACCAGTTTACTCCCGTTCTAATAAAAATATAATAAAATAGGTCAGAAATATTACAATACACTATAGCAAACTAGTACATCTTAAACATTTTATAGATTATATAAATTTCCCAGGTTTCGGGTAATTTGCACACGTGAATATTAGCCACACTGGCCTTGTGACGAATTTGGGAATGAAGATTGATTTTATTGTATAAAATCGGGAATTAAATGATTGAATTTTTCATTTATCTATGGAACGTGATTCCTGGATTTTTTTTCTTCCGATCACTACGGTAGTTACACCATTTCACCACAAGACATGCTGTATCTTAAAAACAAAATTCGCCGCATAGACGTATCGCCTGTGTTGACGTTTGCTCGTAAATGGCTGACTATTGTGTGAATGTGTGCGTAAAGCGGCTGTACGTACAGCGAGCTGGCCGACTCAGAGTGACACAGTTTTCTGTAAGCGAGAATCTGTCCGACCTTTTTTATACGTCTATGGGGTCAATGTATAAGCTTTTACAACAAACTACCCATTGACATTCGAAAATTACCCATAAACCATTTAAAAGCTGTATTCACAGTTTTCTGTAAGCGAGAATCTGTCCGACCTTTTTTATACGTCTATGGGGTCAATGTATAAGCTTTTACAACAAACTACCCATTGACATTCGAAAATTACCCATAAACCATTTAAAAGCTGTATTAAAACCAAACTTTGTAAAAAAGAGTACTATAAAATTTCAGATTATTTAGAAGAAAAAAAAAAAGCTTGGGATTGAGCTGCTCGCTCTGCTAAGTCTTGTGATAAAACCATAAATTTTGACATTTTAATTATTATGTAAAATCATTAAAATATACCAGTTTTACATACACATTGACATTGTTGAAAATTATATACAAAATGTCATGATTAATTAGTAAAGTATTATACTCGTATTATTTTAATTTTGTGAAAGAGGACTATGTGGATATTTTCTTTTTTCTCTTTCATTATTTTTTTCTTTCTCAGTTAGTTTTAATGATGGTCTGGCAGTTTGAGTAGTTTATGCGGCCTACCCAAATGTCCTTTCTTTGGTATTGTTCGTCGAGTTGAGCTCTTTAAGTTCTGAGTTGAGCTTCACGATTACTGACGAATGCTTGACTGACCGGACAGGTCCACTTGTGGTTCTTTCCTCAAAATACCATTTCAGACCCTAATCTACATGGTCCTCATATGGCCTCATCAAAATTATGTCTGGACTTTAAAAGAGACTGTGACTTCTGAGTTTGTTTCGGCCTTTCTTCTCAGAGTAGTCAGATAGGAAAATCCGAAATCATCTAGCCAATTTTTATATTTTTTTAATGTACGTGTAAGGGTTATTGCATTATCCTATTTACAGAAACAATGCCATTTCAGTTACTTCCTTAAAATTTATTTAAGTAACTTATGACTGCGTAAGACGTAAGAAGAAATTACGACACGCTACTTACAAGAGAGCATACGTTTACGTTATCGTAAGTTAATTACGTGAGAAAACGTACAAGTGTAATAGCGGCCTTAGGACATCCGCTAAGAAATGCCTAATGATATGATCCGATGTACGCAGCAGTGCTAGCGCGGCAGTGCTGCGCGGCAGTGCTGCCTGCCGCTGCCGCTGGCCACTGATTCCCGAGACCTGCTGTTGGTGGTGTCTTACTGTTTTGTTGCCAATTTACTTGTCAACGTTCACGTGTTTTCGCTATAATGAACGCCGCACTACTGGTCATACGAGGCAGCAGTGCGACACAGCGGTTCTGCCGCGTCACTACTGGTCCACATACATTTTCTATAGGTTTGCTGCCGTGCTCGGAATGTAATCTCATATAAACCTATAGAAAATGTATGGACACCAGAAGTGGCGCGGCAGCACTGCCTTGTGCAGCGTTATTGTTCGGAAGCATAACTTTGATGGATTTAGTTGTATTGTCAAAATAAAGGGGTTGTCAATCCGAACGGGTATCGCAGTTAGAGTGCGGGTTAGACTCTTCAGTCATGTATGAAATGAATTATTACAGCCTGACTCATCTCGATGGGCCATCCAGTATAAAACTGGAACTTCCTTATTGAGAACCTATAACGTTTATCAATCAATTGGTAAATTTAAGGAATCCTGACCTATAAAGGTATGTTTCACAAGAACTAGGCATATTATCTAAAATTATGTATATTCAGTACCAATTCAATTACATACGATTTAAGATATATTATGCGCCTCCTCAATCATCATCTCCCTTCGGAAATATGAATGAGCGATGATATTTACACAATCAATATCTAATAATATTGGATCATTATTATGTAAGTACCTAGTTATAGTTATGGCTCTACTAGCTTTACATATTATGGAGAGCCCTAGAACTTACTTTTGAAATTTTTTTGTGATGAACGACAAGCCGCGACGGCAAGAAATTAGTAGGTAGGTTAATGTAGGAAATACACAGATCTCATCATAACTAACAAAACGAGCCCAAACTCGGCAGACCTAGTTGTACTCGTCGAGGAGTACCAGTAGCAGTCACCAAAGTACACCTTCAGGTCACTCCATCAAGTCCGGTGGTGAGGTCCAAAGAGAATATAAGAGGTTATATAGTCTTTGGTGAGGTCTCATCATAAACGCACACACACATGTACGTCACAACATTTTATCTGATTTTGTATGAGTTAATTTTATTTTATGTTACCTTTAATTTATAACGGTCAGACACTTCCCTATGTTTATTATTCTAGCGTATGGCACTCGTGGGTTGCAGCTGAAAATCAGCGTCAGGTGGTACACTTTGTGTTGTCATCTGACATTATGCTGAGCTGAGGCCTCTTTTGGCATTATAATAATTTGTTTTCTGTTTTTATAGTTTTAAGGTGTATTTTTTGTAATGTCAATAAACGCATCTTTCTTTCTATTAATTCGGAAACACGATGATTGCCGAGGCACATAACTTTAAGCGAAGTACTGTATTGTAAAAAAATATGCAAACTACAGTGAGCACGCATTGTTTTTTTTACTTAATTAATCAGAAAAATTACAATTAACTTATCCAAATATTATTCGAAATCTTACCAAAGTTAGTTCTAATCATAATCAGAAATATTAGAAAGTTCTTCATCTTCGCTTTGAGCTTGTTCGTCTTTTTTATCAGAATTCTCCTTATCTCCACGTCCATCCTGATCACTGTCAACGCTTTTGTGCCCTACTACGGCCTTGACTTCCGAGGTATCGACATCGACAGGCAACTCCAATCGTTTGTTATCCTCGCTATTGAAAATATGAAAAGCGACTTGTCCGTTCATTATAATTAGCGGCTCAAAGTAAAACTTTTCGCTTAGTCCTTTAGAATCCTTCGAGCCGCATGCTTGTCTGACTTCGTCCTTCCCAGCCGTAGGAGACAGTTGTAAATACATATCGCTGTCAATGTTGTACAGTTTGAATAATACGCTATTATCATCCCATATCGGAATTACTTTCCAGCCTGATTTGTTACTGGACTTGTAGTGGCCGTCTCCGCTCGCTTTCGTTGTTTTGGGCTCTAAAACCAGCGCCTGATTGTTTTGATTGTTAATGATGGTCATACAGTCGCCGTCGAAGATGTGTTGAAACACTGATGGGAAATGCCTTCGCACAACCTCTTTGTCATTGATATTCCATAATTTCCAAGCGTACACGACGACATTTCCGACGTTGTTCGCGAGTAGTTTGTTAACGACGTCAGCTAGAGCACCGCCGCAGTAGGGGTTAGTCAAACACCCAGTCAGTATGACGGCAGCCTCGATATCACCTTTGTTAACGTTTCTGTAAAGATCTCTTTTCAGTTCATTGACGCCCAAATAGGCTCTATAACAAGTATTCCAGTAGGTTAATCGTAGGTTATCCGGTAACATGTAAATCGGGCAGTAAAGTAATTGCTTCATCTTCATCAGTTCATCAGCGAGACATTCAGTTTGTTCGTCGGTATGGTGTCCATAAACAATTACTTTTCCCCGCTCGCTATTCACTATACGAACAATGTCTTCAATTGTCTTTGTCATATCAGAGTTTTCAAGATTTACAGTGACAGTATGGACAGAGTTGTCTTTTATGTAATTACGGGTAGAATATGAAAGGCTCTCTTCCTCGGACATTGGTATCCTGTTCGGTATCTTTCTGCCTGTATCCGGACCTTCTTCTACTAAGTCATACTCGTAGTTAACATTATAAGAGTCTGGAAACCCTAGGATGCCGCTGGCGAGTTCAACTCTTCCAAAACCAAAATAATCAACATGTTCTATTAGGTTTTTCACACATAACGGTATTTTGACCAGTTTATATTTATTTTCAAACGGACTCTCAGAATAAGGATAAACTTTGTCATTAATTCTTTCATAGTTTGGGGATATTGCTTTTTCCCACTGGTCCATGGTACTTATTTAACTTTAATAAACTTATTTCAATAATATCTGAAAAAAAAAGATATTATTTAATTTTTTAAATCATCATCCGCTTAGCAATTTTTTAACTAGGTATATAGGCATTGGCATCAGTGAATGTTAGTATTGTACATAGAGCGACTGCAGTCCGATGTATTTCGACTGGTCACCCGTCATGAGCCGACCGCGGCAAGCGCAGTTTTACCTTGCATATCGCTTTTCTAGGACACGCGTGGTGGTATATTTCTAACCTATGCTTAGGGAACCTTCGTTCATTCAGTAGTTGTTCGTTCTATAATAGCCTCAAGCCCCTCAAGTATTCAATATATGCTAAACCTAACGTAGGTACGTACACATCATCGAACGATAATTCGGTACAAGTAAAGTTAATAAAAAATAACTTTGCTAGCTCACTTTGTCAGCTAGCTAACGTTTAGCGTATGATAAGTCCCTAAGTTTTATTTGTCTAACCTACAGGAACTCTCCCACAGCATATTCATAGGACACATGCTCCACGACGGTTCTTTGTCTCGTCCATTGCCTTCCCGGGTCAGTCTCTTAATGATGAAAGAGATATCTTTTAAGGCCTATGAAAAAGATTCGACTAGTTTTTTTTAAACCTTGAGCCCTAAACGATTGAGTCGTAAAACTAAAACTGAACATTATTTAAAACCTAGAACAACTAGGTAATCTTTTAGTTTAAGGTTGCACTAGTCGACGGCTCGAACTTTGTGGTGGGCGTGGCTAATATGCATGCTATTTAGTATAGTTATTTATTTATCTAGTTTATGTTTATTTATTTATATATTCATTTAGTGAAATAGACGAAGATTTATAACGAAACCGAGCGCGTAAAATTTCATGAATAGATCTTTGGGCATATAGATATTATGGAAAAACTACTGGATGTAGGTATCTATCTCAAAATAAAATTATTTCAACTTTTGAATAAATTATCTATCCCTGTATGGTTTCTATTTTCATACTACATAAGTTATTTATGTACGCCCAAAGATGAGGTAAAATTTGAGTGCAAAAATTAAAAGTTAAAATGAGTGTGTAATATGGAAATTTCGACTCATAACTTCCAAACCAATTTTTTTTTTCCAATTCTGCTTCCTTACAGGGCTAGATAATGACAAGACAAATTAAAATAATTTTTAGTTTTGAACGTACACCGTCCAACAGACGAGTAATCACCATACCACATTTGTATGGAAGAATGACCGACTAGCGTAACCTTAACATATTGACTGCGAACCTTCAGTGTGTATTTTCGAATCGAGTAAGATACAGATACTGTTAAATGCCTGCCGGTCTAAAATTCTAAATATAAACGATGACTGGACTGCAGTGGCTTTCAGTAGGTAGGTATTTTGAAAGTTTACGGTAGGTAGGTACCATAAAACACTGGTCTACCCTGTATTCTCAAAAGACGTTCTTGGGCTTTCTGACTAGTGTCGATTTCACCTATGAAACTGAACGCGATACGAACTTCATAACCGCGTTCTGTCAGTGTCCATGTTCCATTTTCTTTCCGTGGAGGAAAGTGACATGTCAAAATGATTATATATTATATATTTATAATTTTCTTGGAATTATATTTCAATTATAATATATATATAATTATCTATATATAATTTTAATGGAATGCTCGAGGACATTTCCAAGACCATGCCTTCCACCACTAGGGCCCACTACAACGTTCTCTTGAGGGATTTTAACGCTAAAGTGGGAGCACAGAATTGCAATGAATCGGTAGTAGGATCCTATGGGTTTGACAGCAGAAATCACAGGGGGCAAATGCTTGTCAACTTCTTACAGAAGGACTTTTCTTGATGAATTCCTTCTTTAAGAAACATCCCCAAAGGAAGTGAATGTGGCTAGGTCCGGAACATTATGATAAAAAAATGAAATAGGATTCATCATAATAGATAAAAAGACGACGACTTTTCACGTCGTTTGTGAAAACCCACATATCACTTCGTCAGAACAACGGGCACTCAACAAAAATATTTGAATATTGGTACGACGTGACTACGAGACCTGCGACGCTCCAATACACGTTCAATAGAGAAATCAATTGAGCAAAATCAGGGATCGAAAGTGTTCGTCCAACCACTTGGAAGAAGCCACCTGACGAAGTTGACCACATCGGCTGGGGATATCGTCGTTTCGAAGCCGGAGATACTTTTGGAAGTCGAAAACTTCTACGGCCAATTATTGACATAAATTAAATAAATAAAATTGTATATAACACATTTTCGTAAATGATTAAGACTAATCTGCTTAATTTTGACAGTTCAAAAACATTCATTGCGTTATTTACGTTGTTGAGCAGATTTTTTTTTCGTACTTTTGAAGCAATAGATTAGCAATCTGTTTCAAAATGATTCAGATTGTGATTGATCGTGTATTACGCAATTAGGGTGCTGATTCCGAAAATAAGGATTCCAGAGCCAGAAGACCTGCCAGAATACCTGCCAGAAGTCAGCCAAGACGAAATCGAGCCGGCTCTTAAACAGCTTCAAAAGGGAGAATCCCCTGGTGAGCCTACTGTAGTAAAGTAATTTTATTCCAGGTGCATCGTCTTCACATATAATTATATTATTAATGTAGGTATACAAAATATTTTAAAACATTTTAAGAGAGTAACAGTGGAGTTTCTTGCCCATTCTTCTCCATGCGAAAACTACCTTTAAATATTGTAAATGTTGTCGTTCAAAAGTGCCTTTCCCGTGCCTCCCTTGTGCCTACTTAATTGAAATAAATTATTTGACTTTGGATTACGACCGAAATACTGAAAGCGGTAGGAAGTCCTGTACTGACAGGGCTTCGCGGCGGGAGCTCTTCAACTGTGTCCTGTTATCTGGGAGAACTCTAGAAGCGTGGCGAAGGAGCGTGGTCGTTCTCTTCTTTAAGCCTTTAATCCCCGACGGGTTAGGCAGAGGTGTATCTGTATGAGTTATGGTACAATTAGGAACTCAAAATAAATCATCTCAGAATCATTGGTTGTGTATGCTACGTGCATGTCCCAAAACAAAAGAGAAGGAAGCTAGATAAAAAAGTACAGAAAGGAATTCTTATAGGATATGACGGTGATGATGGGTATCGGGTTTATGATAGAAGGAACTTTAAACTGTTGCGTTCCAGAGGTGTAACTTTTGAAGAAGTACCTCTATTAGACCGAGACATATCTGTTAGTGAGGAACCTAAATTCAAAAAGAATACCAATGAGCTACCTACTTGTTCCATAGATGATCAACCAAACTTAGAACAATTGTAATGAAACAGGTGATAGCAATGCAGAAGAACGACAAGAAGAAGACACTCAAACTGTTGAAAGTAACAGGATTTGTCGATAAAATTGATCATATTGCTTCGCCTTAACGGGTCGGACACCGGTGACCAGACACACTGTATAGTACACCCACATTTCGCTAGTTAAGTTTTAACTTCCATGTCTTAGGGGGCGCGCCTAATGCCATCAACCGGGCACATATTCAGACTTCAGGCTGCTTCTGAGAAATTGTAGATGGAAATCGAATCCAGGAACTCATGCTCAGCAGTAGGTAGCGCTCGCGACCACCGAGATGATTTACCTCCCTAAAAATATTCCTCAGCACCCATGGTGAAAAAAATCTTGGGCTGTGACCGCGCCCGCCTCCTCAGACATAGGGAAGTGAACGAAATACACGATTGTTATTTATTTATTAATTAAATAACTATGGACGACATACAGCTAAAAAAAACAGAATAAAAAATAGTATGTGAGACTGACAGCCAATTAAAAGTCTTCACTTCTAAAAACAGATTGGAAGGAAAGGGTGTGAACAGCACAACACTGCTACCAAAAAAAAGTAGAGGAAAGAAAAAAATAGTATAACATTCAAGCTTAAACCAAATTAATATAGGTACCATATTCAATACAAGAATAAAAACCTGAGCATACAAATTATTAATTAAAAAAGCCAAGGCTCAGACACTTTCTGGCCGAGGACACACCTGTTAAGAAAGGATCTAAATCATGCTGTTTGCACATGCTATTAAAGTTGCTACTTGCACGCACTATAAATGAATTTTGCCTGTAGTTCGTAGAGGTAAATGGAACACGCAACGGTGCGTTCCATCGCTTTGATCTTCTGGGAACGTTAAAATAAAATTTCGATAGAATATCGGAGTTATTAATAGAATTATTGAAAAATTTTAATAATGAAATACAGTCAGAGATTGCTCGCCGATTAATTAGGGGTAATATATGATACTTTTTACAGAGGTTAAGGTAATCTTCAGACCGGTAGGGCACTTTCTGATGATAACATAAATACTTGGATGAACCTTTTCTATGCTCTCTATACGATCGATATACCATGGTTATACATAAATCTTTGCGAAATACCGGCTTTTACATCTATTTACATTGTATCTGTGCGTAGCAGGGCAGGGGCGGCTCGTTACTAGTTGGCACGGAACACTTTTACTCGTAGCATGTCGTTAGCATTGATGTAAATCAGTATGAAATAAAATAATACAAAACTTACATCTTTTCTCCAAGCAGACGATTTTTAGGAATTAACTTGAAATTCCTGACCTGAGTTGATCACAGAAGTCAGAACGTTCAAACTTCAAACATTCGAATGAGCATGGAATGAGCTAAAAGAAAAGAAAAGCACTCAAATGTCATGATTTCATGAAAATGTTATTCAATACCATAGACGTATAAAAAAGGTCGGACGGAACTTCCGCTAAGACAAAACTGTGTCCCGTAATGGTGGCGATTAATGTATGTGTGAGTGAATTTAGGGATGCCATGTAAGCCAAATTTACCCATTTATTATTGCTTTATTTTATTAAGACAAATACAAGTCGTGTGTAGGCAGAATTATACCGTGCCATTTCAAAAGCAAATAATTGGTTCTTACCATTAAGGTAAGAACCAATTACTTATTATGAAAATATATAAGAAAAAAAAAAGATTATAAAACACAGTTAATTGAAAATATATTAAATGTTCAAAATTTTACTTTTTAACCTAATGTTTTCGTACGGGCGTATTTTAATTGCGGCGATTTTTTTTCGCGAATTGGATTTTCGACGCTCTGTTTAGCGTCGAGAGTTGAATATCCAACAGTGTGTTTATACGCGCTGGATGCGCTCTTTTGGATTCTCAATGCTCGGCTCAATACCGAGAGTTGAAATCCAGTGTACAAAAGAAGATCGCCGCGATAAAAATACATCTGTGCAAACCTGGGCTAAGGAGCACGGCTCGCAGCAGCCATCTTGGATTTTCATTTTGACCAAATTCACACTTTCTCATAGAGAATGTCGCATAGAGGGCCATAAGTGCTCAGGGACACGACGCCCGTCGCCGCGACGCCATCAAGATTTCTACCAGTTTACTCCCGTTCTAATAAAAATATAATAAAATAGTTCACAAATATTACAATACAATATAGCAAACACATCATCATATACATCTTCCACACTTTATAGTTTATATAAATTTCCCATATTTCAGGTAATTTGCACACGTGAATATTGGGAACACTGGCCTTGTGACAAATTTATTGAATGAAGGTTGATTTTGATGTATAAAATCGGGAATTAAATGATTGAATTATTCATTTACCCATGAAACGTGATTCCTGGATTTTTACTACGGTTTTTACACCATTCCACCACAAGAAATGCTGTATCTAAAAAATAAATAATCGCCGCATAGACGTATCGCCTGTGTTGACGTTTGCGCGTAAGTGGCTGACTACTGTGTGAATGTGTGCTGTACGTACAGCGAGCTGGCCGACTCTGAGTGACACAGTTTTTTGTTAGCGAGAATCCGTCTAACCTTTTTATACGTCTATGTTCAATACAACAAATATAAGTTTACAGAGGTGTATTAGTGATTCTAATGATTATAATTACGTAAATACATATTTGTTATGGTCGGGAATCATAACCTGACACTGACCTGCAAATTACAAAAAACGTAAGAAAATTTGAATTTCACAGGCTATCACAGGATCCACCTTATTTCGCTGAAGAAAATTGACAGGTTCTAGTTCAGTACTTTTTAGATATTAACTTATTACATACTGTGAAACCTGGCAACTTTGTTACGGTGGGTAAAAAAGTTTGTATAGGTTTTTCTTAAAAAAAACTATGATAGATAGATACAAAGCAACCAATTTGGAATGTGCATCTGGACTGAGGCCAATTTCTAGGGTTCCGTACCAAAATAGTAAAAAGGAACCCTTATGGGGCGACTCAGTCTGTCTGTCCGTCTGTCTGTCACAGCAGGATATCTCAAGAACTACTAATGCTATCAACTTGAAATTTGGAATAGTTGTGTAAGACATTTGCCCAACTATTTTGCAAATAACCTCCCGCAAGGTCCCCCTTTTTAAGGTTTTAAAAATTCGAAGTGGGGCTACTAGGGCATGTGGGGTATCATATGAAAGAGCGCTATTTGCACATTCTCAAACATTTTTCTTTTTTTTAGGCTACATAGCTTTCGACTTTTGACGAAAAATTAAAAAAAAAAATACTGTTCTCAGAAGTTTGCATAGAGAAAAATTTGAAATTATTCTATGAGATATAAGATTACGCAAAGATTACAGGAAAAATAAAACGATGTCTCTGAATAGCACACATTTTTAGAAATCATCAACAAAAAATTATATTATTTTCACTATGGGTCAAGAGGTGGCGCTGACCTAAAACTGCAAAATTCTACACCACAGTGTTATAATTCTCTGACGAATATATGCCTCGCCGATGAAAATTTAAAAACATTTCACGGTTCACAACCAAAATGTCCTCCTTCCTACCTACTCGGAGGTTGCTTTGGGTGAAGTATAGTTGTAGTTTTTTCTGGGCACAGAACTATTTAGGTACTATACGAATGAAGCTCCTAATAGGCTCCCGGTTACTAAATTAATAAATATAATATTTAAAAAAAATATGGTACTGATAGAACGCGTTCAGCTGCTTTTATGGGGGATAGTCTGGTTTATACAGAATGGGTATTAATGAACCCTCAAGAATTCAACCAGGGGTTGATTAGTTTTTGGAAAAATAATAATAAAAAAAAACATCCTACATTCATTGCCTCTGCTGGTTGACAATAATTCAAACTCAAACTCAAACTCAAAGCATTTATTTCAAATAAACCAATTACAGGCACTTTTGAATTGTCAAGGGGTCGGTCAGTCAGAAATATGAAGCTAGTCGCCCATTCCAAAGCGTAGTAGGTACCTATGGAGAAGAACGGGCAAGAAACTCCACGGACACTCTTTTAAATAAAATAAATTGGTTACATAATATTGGTTACATCATTCATATTGAAGTTATACATGTGAGAACGATGCAAAACATTAAAAGCGTCCGTTAGAAATAAAAATATAAATTAAATTAAAATCGCCGTGGCAGCTAAGAGATGACCAGTCCCTACTGACGGCGCCCGTTCACGAACATGACGCATGGATTAGCACCATTCAGCTCAACCATTTTGAAGGGAGCTAAATGATCCAACACACGCGCCACCGCCAGCGAGACATTAAAGTGAGCATGACATACTCTCAGCCGCCAGGGCACATTCAAGTCAATGACAGACATACCCAGTACCTAAATGGTAGCTTTATAGTCGGTACATAGTACTCACACATGTGCTATGCAATTATACAATGCTAAGACATTGAATTTATACAATGCAAAGATAGTTTTTAAAATCTTCAGCAGCTCCAACGGTATTTTCAAATGATAATCAATTAGTTTATGCTTGTGGAGCAGGACCAGCAGTGAGCCAAGCATTTTTATCAATTATGTAATCCCCCAACTTATAATATGCCTGCCTACATAGTGTGCGTTTTATACAAGATTTGAATTTCGTCTCATTCAGTTGAAGTATGTGAGGAGGAATTTTATTGTAACATTTTAAACAGTACCCCATGAAAGATGAGTCTACTTTAGCCAGTCTGAAACCTGGTTGAACTAAAAGATCCCTATTTCTTGTACAATAATTATGTCTATCACCTCTTTTACTAAAAAGATGTAAATTTTTTCTTACGTACATGATGTTTTCATAGATATATTGACAAGGTACCGTCATGATGTTAATGTCCTTAAACAGTTCCCTTAGAGAATCGCGCCTACGGAGATAATATATGGCTCTGATAGCTCTTTTCTGCAGAATAAAAATAGACTCGATGTCTGCAGCCCGTCCCCACAGCAGAATACCATAAGACATGATACTATGAAAATAACTGAAATAGACTAGCCTCGCGGTATCTACATCAGTTAATTGACGGATTTTTCTGACAGCATATGCTGCTGAACTTAGCCGTCCTGCAAGATATGTTAAATGAGGACCCCATTGTAGCCTTGAGTCGAGCGTGATCCCCAGGAAAACAGTTTTATCGACAAATTCTAGTTTCTCTTGATTCAATACTATCTCACAATTACTACTTTTAACATTTGGTAAAGAAAATTTTATGCACTTAGTTTTTTTTCCATTTAATACTAAATTATTAGCAGTGAACCAATTTTGGACCTGCAGTAGGGCGTTATTTACGTCGTCAAAATTTGTAGCACGTCTATCTACCTTAAAAATTAAGGAAGTATCGTCAGCAAATAACACCATTTGTGGTTGATTTTTTAATAAATGGAGTAGATCGTTAATATACACTAAAAAGAGGAATGGACCCAAAATCGAGCCTTGTGGCACACCCATTTTTACTTTTAAACCTGGAGAATTGATACCGTTTATTTGAACTTGCTGTTGTCTATCATTTAAATAAGATTTTACTAAATTGAGCGCAAGTTTTCCAAGTCCGTAATGTTCAAGTTTCAAGAGTAAGGTTTCGTGATCGACGCAATCAAATGCCTTGGAGAGGTCACAAAAAATTCCTATTGCGTCTTGGGCTTCTTCCCACGCGTTAAAAATGTGTCTTAATAAGGTTACACCGGCGTCGGTCGTACAACGTCCTTTGGTGAAACCATACTGTTGATCGTGGAGGATTTTATTTGTGTTAAAATGATTGAGCATTTGAATAAGCATTACCTTTTCAAACACCTTGCTGAAAACCGGCAACACGGATACGGGTCTATAATTATTGGTGTCTTTACTGTCCCCGGATTTGAAAAGTGGTATTACCTTGCTGTATTTCATTAAATCCGGGAAGACTCCTTGATCCACACACAAATTAAATATTAAGGCTAAGTAAGGCGCTATGGTCTCAATTATGGAGGTACAGATTTTAATGGACATTCCCCAAAGATCTTCGGTCAATTTGATCTTTATTTGCTTAAAAGCTTTTATTACTATTATGGGGTTAATATGCTTAAAGTTAAATTCAATCGGGCATGCTGAAACATTCGCCCTCACTAAATCAAAAGAGAGCGAGGGCGAGGAATTTAAGGTTTCAGTAGTTTTAAGTGGGACACTGGTAAAGAAATTTACAAATTCTTGAGCAACTTCTTTGCTATCACAAATGAGACCACCACATGACGTCTTCAGGGTGTACTCCGAATTATGATTTTTGTTCCTGTTCGTTTCATTATTGATAATTTTCCAAACCGTCTGTATTTTATTGTCTGCTGATTTAACCTTGTTGCTAATGTATAAGGCTTTAGCTGTCTTGCAAGTGTTCTTAAAAGTTCTAGAGTAAGAAGCAACATATTTATTAAAAGTTTCCGTGTTAATATAAGGCTTAAGGCCATACAGCTCGAAAAGTCTATCCCTACTTTTCCTGAGTCCTTTAGTTGCCCAGTTACTAAATAAAAACTTTGGGCTGATAGTCTTAGTGTTCTTCTTAAAAGAATTATCGAACTCGGTTTGGACTAACGAAAAGAATTCTTTATACAAAATATTAACATTGTTCATTGTAAAGTCCTGATTACTTAATTTACAGACTAAAGTGCTATTATATTTATTTAAATTTACAGATGTTATTGGTCTGTATTGTATCTGCACTTTTTGTATTGGAATGTTGGACTCAAAAGTTATGGTTTGACCACTGTGATCAGAAGGGAGATAATTAACTATTGCTTTATCTAAATAATCGCAGCAACAAAACACATTATCAATACATGTAGCAGTAGTCGTACTTATTCGGGTTGGTTCTTCAAACACATTTGACAAATTGAATGATTTGAACAGATTTAGAAATCTAGTGGTATTTGAATTATTTTCTAAAATATTAATGTTAAAGTCACCACAGATAATTACTGATTTATTACCAGTTGCAAGTTTTGCCAAAACATCTTCCATTACTGACTCAAATATAGAGTAGTTTTGATAATTAGGGGGTCTGTAAACGCACACTATGACATGCTTATCTAGCTCAACACAAGACAGTTCAATGCTATGTTCAACCGATAGTTCAACTATGTCATTACGGGTTTTTGATTTAATACAACTTTTAATTAAAATTAGTGAACCACCATGCAGCATCGATTTTCGGTTATAGCAACTAATCACACTATAATTCTCATAGTTAATTAACATTTGATAATCTTTTAACCAATGCTCAGTAAAACAAATAATGTCAAACATTGTTTTTTCTAAAAACAATTCAATTTCCAATTGTTTGGAAGAAAAACCTTGAATGTTTTGATGAAATAATTTCAAGGATTTCTGCTTAGCCCCTTTTGTACAGTTAACTACAGTGCTAGAAAATACCTTTTTGTTATTAAATGTAACTATACTGTTATTGGTACTTTCTGTTGTCTTACAAACTAGTTTAAACTATTTGAGTTAACCACCTTAACATTAGTAGTATTACTAATTGTGGTGCTGATTAAAGTTGACTTCGACATACTAATTATGTCTGGGTTAATATTAAAAGCTAATAGCCTAGCTATTTGACGTCTAAAACTAATGGGCAGATACACAGTATCCCTAGTCGACCTTAGCTTATCAACAAAAATGTTGGTATCAAAAAATATAAACTTGTCACTGTGGTGACTAACTAAGAAATGCATGTAATTATTTAACATGTGAATGTAATTGTTTTGCCTGTTTGACAAGTGCTCAAAATATGGAAAAGCACACAAAATTACTTTCTTACAATTTAACTTCAATAGATTGGTGACACTATCAGTAATATCATCTTTTTTAACATTAAAACTATTACCTATAAGAACAGTAACAATGGCATTAGGATCATATTCTTTCCTAGTTAATGAAGACATTATTTGTTTGTAGGAATTCTGTGGCATACAATAGTTTTGAGAAGAATGACTCAGGTTGTTGCTAAGTAATTTTCCTAACCCTTTTCCAAAACTATCAGAAAACATAATGGAGCAGTAACAAACTTTAATACTACAAGGGACAGAACTAGCTTCTGATTTAAATTAAATAATGAGAGAATTAATGTGTGAGAGAATGTCTTTTTGTATTTTTATTTAAAAAAAAACTTCACCGGGTTGTTTACTTAGACTTCCCCTAGCTGAATTCTTGACGGTACATTAAAACCCACCCTGTACTTATAGTATATTATTATGATCAGTCACCAAAAGGTTCATTAATATAATAATTTCCATCTTAATAGGTACTTTAATAAAAGTCTGGCTGCAATTGTGTTCTGCTGGCTTGTGGCATGAGTTGTGTTACGTCTGTATTATACATATTTTTGTTAGAGTCAAGTGTCCCCCCCTCTGCCAGCTAAATGGTTGGTTTTGGATAAGTGAAAAAATTCACGACAGTAGTACTACTGCCGTGAATTTAATCTTCTCCCATACATTCCGTATGGGAGAACATGTTTTTCAACTACAAAGTTAAGTTTATTCTTGCGATAAATTCATCCCAACTACGGAACCCTCCATTGTGCGTGGTCCGGCACGCACTTGGCCGGTTTCTTAACATTAAAACTATTATCAATAAGAACAGTAATAATGGTATTAGGATCATATTCCTTCCTAGTTATTGAAGACGTTACTCGTATATTTTGTTTGTAGGAATTTTGAGGCATACAATAACTTTTAATTTTGTTTTTATTCATCCCAACTACAACAAACAACAAAAAAAAAAAAAAATTCCTTCCTTCATTGTGCGTGGTCCGACACGCACTTGGCCGGTTTTTTTGTTTAAGACTAGAGGCGTACGACAGGAATAGCCTGATCGGAGTTGAAAACGATCTCGAGGATGATCTTCCTGTGGCATCTACATCGCCACATGCGAACTACGCATCACGTTGACGTCACGCAAAATCCTGTATCGCGCAAGCAGAGTTTATCGCGCGACTAGAATATACAGGTTGGATTTTTGAGGTTTTTGAATAAGGGCAGCTACCTTAACCATTGTAGATAAAGAAAACGGCCTTAGGAGACTGTCCTTAACTTTTTGATCTGCATTCACACATTTTGAGAAAAATTTACAGTCAGCAAGAAAAAGGGCAGTTTATTTATTTAGTACATGGAGGACTTACAGCTAATAAAAACAGACAAAAAAAGGAAACCATAGTCACCACAGAGCCAATTACAAATCCTCACGTATATACTTATAATAATAATTTATGGTGTGAGCACAAAGACAAAAAACACATCGCCTTAATTAGAGTAAGAAGGTATATAAAATACTTGGTTTGCAATTATATGACTGAAGTAACAGAGAAAATAATAAAAAACAAGAACAAATGATACCGCCGATATTTAAAAAACTACTTGAAAAATTTGACGCTTAAGCACCTTCTGGGCGAATTCACACTAATTCTGAATTCCTTGCATATACATATGATTGAAAGTTCTGGTTGCGCGCACAATATAACTGTTCTGTTAGTTATAATGATGGTCTGGTAGTTTGAGTAGTTTATGCGGCCTATCCAAATGTCCTTTCTTTGGTATTGTTCGTAGAGTTCAGCTCCTTAAGTTCTGAGTTGAGCTCCACAATTACTGACAAATGCTTGCACTGACTGGACAGGTCAACTCAAATCTGTATGGTTCTTTTCTCAAAATACCATTTCAGACACTAATCTACGTGGTCCTCATATGGCCTGACCAAGATTATGTCTAGACTTTAAAATAAACTGTGACCTCTGAGTTTATTTCGGTCTTTCTTCACAAAGTAGTCAGATAGGAAACGCCGAAATCATCTAGCTAATTTTTATACTTTTTTAATATGACGTGTAAAAGTGATTGCAATATCCTATTTACAGAATAAACTATTTCATTTCATTTAATTTCCCACGGATGCCCATGTAGCTTAGCTTCTTTATCAGGGTATCGTGGTCGGTCCGATCAAATGCCTTGCTATAATCTGTGTAAACCACATCGAATTGCTTACCATTATCCATAGCATCCGTAATGAAATCATTGAATAAAATCAAGTTAGAGGTGGTGGACCGTCCTTTCAAAAATGCGTGCTGAAAGGAGCTGAACGAGTTAGCAAGGCCTGGATATAACTGGTTATAGACAATCCTCTCAAATATTTTAGCTATAATGCACAGCTTGGATATAGGCCTATAATTACTAATCTCGATTTTAGACCCCTTCTTATGTACGGGTGTAACAAAAGCATATTTCCATACTTTGGGGACAACACATTGAGTCAAAGACTTGGAAAACAAAATTGAGATAGGTAGGGCAATGGAAGGCGTGCATTTAAAGGCGTGATGATATGTTATCAGGGCCAGCACCTTTAGATGGATCCAAGTTACGAAGTAAACTGGTCACAAAATCAACATTCACTTCTAAGTGACAAATGTCAAATGAAGTTCTGTTAGTACTAAAGAGGAAAACAGGAGGGGGACTGGGAGTATTAGATGAAGTGGAACAAAAACTTTTTTTGTTGCCAATCGATCCTGTTTCTTAATTATAAGGATCAAAAAACTCTAATAGATCAACTGAGGTGTGAGTACTAGAAAATCGCAAAAAAAACCCTTGCATTTCGTAGGAAATAAGACTCCAACCTACATTTTACGATATCCATCGAAAAAGTTGTTCAAGATTATTCAAGAAACCATCTTTACTCTATGATGGACAGACTAGTCGAAAATAAACAAAAAAATCAAACTTTGAACGAATACGCGTTATAATTTTATTTGCTTTGAGAACAAGATAGTTTGTTGCTTGTGATTTCCGACGTTCTGAGAAAAAAAATGTCTCAAATAATTTTGAACTTTCAGACTTGTATGGAAAACGTTAAAAAAAACTGTCCGCTACAAAAGTCAGAAATTGCAAAAAACCTTTGCATAGAAAAAGTTTTTTGAAAAGCAAACCTCAGTTGGTCTAATAAAGTTTTTTGATCCTAATAGGAAGCAGGACCGACTGACATAAAAAAAAAAAATTGTGATAACTGCCCATTTTCTTGAAGTCGTATTTTTTTCAAAATCTGTGAATGCAGATCAAAATGTCTTAAAAAGTTAGGGACAGTCTCCTAAGACCATTTTCCTGTAGCTACAACGGTTCAGGTAGCTGCCCTTACTGCCCCATCTCAAAATACTACCCTGTATACAACGTCCCGACATCAATCGATGGGCAGTTGCCCACCGGTCGGACGATCATCTCTTTTCTTTGGAGGGAAGTGAACTTTACACCTTGTTCCTCATACCTCTACAACCTGACCTGATGATCTTCCTGACTGAAAAACTTCAGAAATGTTAATTCTACGAGTAGCATCGATTTAATTCCATAGTTAATTTCATATCAAAAGTATAAAGACAATTTTTTTTTAATCTCCATCCATAAAACCCTTATTCTGAGCCCCTCTTTATTTTAAAACTAAAGCATAAATACAAATTCTCGTTGATTAATGCACTTAAAAATTGCGGACATACCACCATTCCATATTAATTATGACTTTTCAAAAATCTTTTATACAATTAGTTTGTCGTCATATCATAAGTACCCAAACTATTGGTAGGTATATTGGCATGTGCTAGCTGACATATGGTTTTTAATTTATAATTTAAATTATGTTTTGTGTTGCGTAGTGTAAATTATTGTGCATACATAATATACATATTTTTGTATTTATTTTTAATATTTTTTTCTAACTGAACAGACAGCTGTGCGGCTGGGGAGTTTGTTCTCACGCCACTTCTTCTTCCCAGCTAAAGCACTAGGAAGTGGTGAAGGGTGTGCGTTTTGGGGGACTGTCTTATGTAATTTTGACGTTCGAAAAGTGCTGATTCTCAGCCTAGTTTGAATAAATGACTTTTGAATATAGAATTTTTGAATTTTGAATTTTTTTTAAAGGGCTCTAAATGAGAGTTGGGATCTAAAAAGAAACGAGGCATAAAGCTCCGAAACAGGAATTGGGTAATGGTGACGTAATTTTCTAGCTCTTTAAGAAGGCTCTATATCGAAGAGTCAGTACTTCAATACTTTAGATATTCTGAAATCTAACGTTTAAACTGGTTCACCTGTTAGACCGAATGAATCGTAGATACTGCGCATGCCAGTGTTTGAAAATGTCATGCCAACCATGCCAGGACGGACGGCCAGCAGGCTAGTACCGTGGTAGTAGTCACGCGGTGAGGGTGTCCCAACCCGAGGGATAAACCGACGCGCGTCTTTACGATCACGACAAAAAACAATTGATAACAGAAACCGTATACATTACCTTGTATTATTTATATGCAATATAATTAATATTCATCGAAAATTCTTCGTTTCTGTGTTGTTATATTAAGTATAATTTTTATAAAGTTTTATAGAACAGTGACTTTAAAATATTGTAGCTACATTATATATTAGCAAAATTTTATAAGTAGGTTGAATTTAAACTGAAATTTGACCAAAATGTGGTGGATCCTCCGACGAGCCCGGCTCACCGGCGCGTCGCTCTTCAGCCAGGCCACAGGGACGAATAACAACAACAATGTGAAAACAGGTAGGTACACGATACAGAACGACTTAGAGTCTGGATTTGTACTTGGTTGATGGCAATAGGGTCGCCCCTATTACATGGGGCTTAAATATAACTGGCGTACACCTCTGCCTAACCCATCGGGGAATTTAGCCAATACAGGCGCGATGTTATCTTATGTTGTGTGTTAGTTATTGAATGTAATTCATTAGGTATATTTTATGGTGCCACAGAGTTACCTAGATTTCATGAGACATTTTGATGTAGTTACCCGCGGTCAACCGCACACCAGTAAGTAGGTAATATACTAAGCCTCTCCCCAACAGGCGCGTTTTAATCGCGCGATAATAACGCTGCGTTTTACAAAAGGTACTGAAACAGATATCGCAATAACGCTTGAGTTATTATCGCGCGATAAAAACACACCTGCGGAACACGTTAGAAATATCGCACGATAAAAACGCAGCTATGTGCAAGGAATTGGGACGCATTATCGCAATAACGCTAGCGTTATTATCACGCGATAAAGACGCGCCTTTGAGGGAGAAGCTTTAACTCTTGATCGTTAGTACTATTATTTATTCTGTGCTTGAACTACGAAAACCCCCTATGCTGCCACGAAGTAAAGGTGCTGCCAATGCCGAATTGTTAAAATTGACGTGCGGTTGATTGTACGGTCGACTACGAACAATTGCAATTTTTTCATATCTACTTTTTCAATATTGGCCTCTTGAACCTCTATTAATCGTTATCTCAGCTAAGTCATTAGAAAACTGCCTGAAGAAAACAATGGAAACGTCTTTTGTGAAGCAATATTGAAGGACAAACCTAGTTTTAAATATTGGCAAAAGTTAGGCACATCAATGGCAAGAATTTAACATGTATAAAAAGGACATGAGGATAACGTAACGGTAATTTATATACTTAGGTAAAGGAGTAAATAAAAATTATTAGAACGTTATGCACAAGTAAAAAATACTGTACAAAGGCGAACATAATGCCTGAGCCATTTTCTACCAGTCAACCTTAGGGTGGTGCAGAGACAAAACATGGCAGGTGCGACATAATTGATAGATACTCGAAAAAGAATAAATACTTATATATAGATACATACATATAAAAAGAACAAGCTTTGTCAGGAGAAATGATAGGAAGAGGAGAAAATGAATCCAGCAAATCAGCGCTGGGATGATTCTGTCAATTTCTTATGAATATGTTCACGTGCCTTCAATTTTATAAAGATAAGATAAGATATTTCAAATTAGTTGGTTTATAGACCGACTTTTTCGTTGGTGGCAGTCCCATGGTTCACGCGGGCGACGGGAGACGTACTGTGGAGGTGTGTGGAGGACATTTTTCATAGCGAAATCTGAAGACTCAACTTAGACAACCTACCTTGTGCGGTCAGGTGCGCGTGATTTGTTTTTACTCGCAATCCCTTCACCCGCTATGACCATGGAACTGTAATCAACGAAATAGTCGGTCTATATTACCTAGTTCCGGATGTTACGTGATTACAGTCAGGTAGAAAATACGATGTACATAGGTAATATGTACCTATCCAACTACCAACCAGTGATAGATGAAGCCGAAGTCGTGCTGCGAAGTCGCGCCGCTCCACTCGCAAACGCCTTGCTTTTAGCCGACAGCTTTAATATCGGTTCAAAGACTATTCATGTTAAAAGTAATCGCTACTGTGAGCTTAAAGAGTGAACTGTTAAAACTCAGCCGATGGCAACTTTCCCTCGGGGATTACCTCAACGATATTGACTATAATTTTTGTTTTTTCCCATATAGATGATTAAAAACATATTGGACATGTATTTTTTCTTTGAATACGTAATCAAAAGATTACGGCAATACATTGATTTAAAATGCAGGCATGACGTCACTCTCTGGTAGATTTTATACTGACGTAGCGAGCCCCCCACTCCCCAACTTTAATGCGTTTTATCTAAATCATTTTTTATTAATATGATAAAGCAAAAAATACGAGTCTAATATTTTTTTATTATCTGACTGACGGACTAAATACCTATTTTTTTGCGCAGTCAACATCCTTATTCAAAGAGTATCTAATACCTGATCTTGAGATTCGGATAACGTCAGAAATTATTACGAAAAACAAAATTGTTATATTTTTAACCGATTCCAAAAAAGAGGAGTTTCTATGTTGGTCTGTGTGTATTTTTTATGTGTTCATCGATATTTTCATCAAAGCTAAACCGATTTAAAAAAAAAATATTTTGGTCGAAGAAGCTCGCGCAGTTGCTCCATATGAATCTTATTAAGTTTGCTTTGGTAGTTAATGGTGCCGATTCTCTTGTCACAAATGCCTCTAAACTAGACTAAAAATCACTAAAATTTAGTTTATTCCTGTCAAACGATGATTTCTCATTCTGAAATAGACTAAAGTGACACAACTTAACTATATTTTAGTTCTGAGATTTTAATTTAGTGAAAATGACAATTTTGCTATTCTGAATTTGACGTTTTTCACCAAAAATTTTAATTGTCTACCTAAATCTGGCCATTTTTAATCGCGTTTAAATATGGTGTGGAATACTATTAGTTGTCATGAACTAAAATTCACGCGAACACCTCGACTTCAGATGCAAAAACAGTACTGTATATATATTTTTTTCTTTTCTTTTGCTTATAACTCGAAAATGGTGTGTCCTATCGCAAAAATAATGTAAATTTCGACCCCCTTTATGAAACCCTTATATCCCTAATTATCAACACGTAGGTAATATTTTTTTTTATTTTCCATGCAAAACGTGAAAAATTCCATATAAAACACGTCGAGGCTGCCCCCCTGGGCAACGCCGGCTCTAAAAAAATTCACGGGGTAGGGCAAACAAGTGGAGACCACGTGGAGTCGCGATTATCAAATTCGATTTAGTTGTGTCAAAATAATTTTTAAGTTTAGAGACTTTTTATTGCAGCATAGCGTTAAGATAGTATAGTATAGTTATTAGTATAGTATAGTTAGTAGTATAGAATAGTCAAAAGTAAGGAATTTTAGTGATAGTTTAGTTAGTTTAGTTCGATGTACAAGAGAATCGGCACCATTGAGTTAACTTCATTAATACGTATTTAAATCACTTTTTTAACACACAAAACTTCCTGTCACTGTTGTTTCAATAGCAAAAAGCCGTATACGAATTTGCCGTATACGTAAACAAACTTTTTTTAGTAATTTTTTACTTTGTAGTGGATTTTTAGAAGTCAGTTGCTTTTTTTGCAAAAAAGTGATTGATGTACAATGTTTATTGAAATATCTCAAATCGTTTTAAATTGCATAATGCACAATTACAGGTGGTAAATAATAGAAACAATTATGGACCCTGTCGGGCACAGCAAATTTTTAAATAGGTAGAGAGAGGAAGAGCGCTTTATTAATTTTCCTTGTTATTAAGTTAGAATTATTTTATATCCTATTACCTATAGTACTTATATTTCCATTCATTCACTTATTCGTTTAATATTTTATATGCAGGTCTATCTATTCATATATTATTTATTTAGTATTGCTTATTTCTTTACTCGCTTAAAAATTTTTCATTATTATTAATGTAGTATAATTATTAAGTTATAATTATTTCTATTTTATTTCCCCATAAGATGATGCCATAGTCAAAAAGAAAGTTATATCACTAAACAAACAGTTAAAGTATTTTTGAGAAGTCTAAAACTTCTAATTTTCTCTTCTGAGTTAGGTATCTGCTGTTAGGAAAGTCACAGACACCATCATCATCAGAATCAATTTTGTTATTGATATATTAATATTGCCTTTCCAACACTAGGATTTGTTCCGTACATCCCTTAAGTATGTGAATACATTGAAAGCACCTCTGTTACTTTCAGGGCTAAATCGATTTTAATGGGAGATAGCTTGAACCCTGAGAAAAATCATTTTTCTCTTAATCAAGCTGAGCCCCTTAATGGTGTTGAATTGGGGTTTTGAAGTTTCTATGGGAGAATCCAAAATCCATGATGCTGACGTCGTCGTGGGTAAAAATCGTATTAATCTATTAGTATACAATAAAGTCAGTTTTGTCTTTGCCGGTGTGACCGCTTAGATCTTTTAAACTGCACAATTTATTTATATATTTATTTATAGTTAATTAAAACGGTACAACGCCAATTACATTAATTAACATAGAAACAATTATAACGTTGACAATACATAATTTAATTTAAAACTAACATGGGACAGTGGACTCCCTAGCATACTTTCTCTCACAGAACACCAGACATATACGCATAATTGTATTCCATTCATCCACAAACATATCATCATCACATTCAGGGTTGGCAGTCAGAAGGGCATCTAGCATCTTTAAAGCGCGACAGACTAGGGTTTCGGCTCTGGCTACAGTTTTAGATGACAGTTGCGCAAACAGATTGTGTTTGTGGCTCTGACGGTGTCCAGTACTGTCCAGTGTATTTGTCTGGCACAAATAATCGGCAGAATAGGCCATGGAGCTCTGGGCAGTCGACACGTCTCCGTAAGGACTTACAGACTACCGTGAGCTGATCAAGCCCTCTTCTCACCTCCAACGAGTTAACGTCCCTAAAAGATAGTTGGTTGTTTTCTGTACCTTTTCTAGTATCAGTGTTTGGGTTGCACAATGGATTTTGATGCGGCTTTCACCATTATTTATAGCATTTCTTGAATGTTAATGTGTATAAATATTTAACTTAGATCTGGCACAGTAATCTCGATCTTTTGACATGTCATCATATTGCAGCATTTCGTTCTGCTACCAACAATTCATGATTGGCATGACATGTTAACCATTCAGATTTGTTACAGTTGTAATGATATTCATGTCATTTGATTTAAATAGTTTTTTTACTTTCTTTATTTATCTTTTATGTTATATAGATATTTTTCTATTTTGTGAATGTGAGAACATTGGAGGCTTTGTAGACTAACAGATGCTTCAATTTGCTAGCTTGGCCAAGTGGCCAAGCTAGCAAATTGAAGCATCTACATACAATTCATACAATTTCTCCTTTACGTCTAAGTAGACGTAAAGGAGAAATTGTATTGAAGAAATTAAAAGAAGCCGATAATTTAGTGAGTAATTTCAATATAATCTTGAAAGAGTTAGAAATATTGAATGTAACGTTAAAGGAAGATGAATGTTTAAAGCTTGATAAATTAAGTCAATCTTTCTTCAGTTTATATGATAATATTTTAGACTTGTGTAGTAATATATCAGAAATAGTATCAGTAAAAGAAGAAACTAGGGCTAAGTTTGACTTAAAAATAGCATTAAGTTTATTTACAGTTTTAACTGATGACGAGCTAAATACGAATCAACTTATAGTTGGTATTGAATATTACTAATCTGAGCTCGATCAGGATGGCCAGCCTAAGTTAACTAATTTTGTCTTAAAAAGTCGACTATCGAAAAGTATACTATATAAAAAGGCAGAATATTTACTATGGATTATTGCGTTCAGTTTCATTAGCAATAATTTTCGATAGATGATAGGATAGCCCCTCAGTGGGGGGCCGAGGGTGGTTGTTCAACTCAAGGGTCAAGGGTGGTTTCATCGCTGCTGAATGATATAATTTCCGAGCGGTCGCGCTGACTTTGCGGTTCTCCAAGCTTAGGTCCGGATTTAAGAGAAGAGCAACACAATTTAAAAAAAAATGCACCTGTAGACAAGATAAGACCTCAGATTTAACAGGTTGGCATGGAGTCAATAACCTTACAGTTAAAGTTGAAATGTAGTATATTCTTGAAGTTTTACAGTCATCCATACCTGTAAAATGTTAATAAAAACTAAACTGGTAGATTGCCTTCATGATTTGATTAGACTCACACTCACGTTAGTGAGCAACACTAACACAGCATCTGAGCTTCGAGCATTGAGCCACAAGCCCCATCTAAACAAAGAGCCAACAATCCATGGCCCACAAAAGGCACCAACCTTTACAAAGGACATTTGCATGTAAAAGCAAGAATCCGCACATTTCAATAACTTTTCTTTTGAATTCTTTATTTTCGCACATTTACCGGATTCTATTTAATAATACGCTTTATTACTATAAGTTTAAAGCTTATTTTTATTGCACGTATTTCTTATTTGTTAGACTGCCATTTTGAGTCCACGTAAAAACTAAATGGGTATGATTCTTATTTGACTCGTTATGTTTGAAGTAATATTCCCGAGAATATGGGGCGGGACAGATAAAACAACAGGCGATTTCTTTCTGGGTACCTCGTTCCACCGTGAACTTTGACCACTACAAATAGGGATAGGATCTCATCGGATGGAAAGCGCTGATGAGGTCGACGGTAGTATTCATTGGTCTAGAAGTAACCTATGCAGAAGCCAGAGATGTACAAAGGTTGATCGTGACAATTTTAATAAACTACAAAAAAAATTGCAATTTTATACTCTTTTGTTTCAACACAGTTTTTGCTTTGTTATTTTCAAACATAGCAGCGTTATGAGCGCGGCGAACAGTATATCTACTAATTTCATTAAAACCGCAGACCGTAAAATGTTTTGTCCGTCCGCAGTAAAAGCTTTTACACCACGAATTTGGATCGAACTCGCCATTACAAAGTCCTGATGTCCCTGTCAATATCTATAGTCCCATCAATGATATTATAAGTAAAAAGAGGTAGACAGCTTATATACGCTCCGCAAGTGGCACCTCAAAACTTGTGTAATTAGCCTAGTTACGTATCGTCATGTCCCGTTTTCGCTCCCGATAATTACGACACGCCGTCCTACTTCCATTTTTCATCTAATATTATAACATTGTGCCGTTTTTGAGGATTGTATGTTGGGTAACCTATCTATCTTTTTTTACTAATTCATTGATCCCAATAGATACTTTTTTGAAAAGTAATAATTGTCATTTAATTAGATGACATGTGTACTACGCATCTGACATCACATCAACGTGCTCGGCTCATCTTGCGCCGACGCGACGGCGGCGGAGCTGCGCAAGCTAAGTCTTCGATAACATAAATTAGGTATTATTTAGTTTATTATTATGAACTATGTAGGTAGGTATAGAGCTGACACTGATTAGTTGTGGGTCGTAGGTTAGAACCCAGATGGACACTCTACTTTGTGTAAATTATCATGACCACTGCTCTCAAAACGGTGAAGGATAACATCACGAGGAAACTGTCATGTCCTAATTCAAATTCAAGTCATTTATTCAAACTAGGCTGAGAATCAGCACTTTTCGAAGGTCAAAATTACATAAGACAGTCCCCCAAAACGCCCACCCTTCACTACTTCCTAGTGCTTTAGCTAAGAAGTGGCGCAACAAACTCCCCAGCAGCACAGCTGCCTGTTCAATTAGAAAAAAATGATTCTATAAATAATAGTATGCAAAACAATTTACATTACGCAACAAAAACATTGAGTACTATATACTCAGGCAGAAATAAAAATAACTAAACGAAAACAATATCTAAATAAAAGCCTCCAAACATAAAGGGCGTGCCCGCTTACATATAGCTGTAACTAGAAGTTATAATTGATAAACTAGGACCATCGAGGTAAAATAAATAAGTGTCGAGGTCGCTAGCTAACCACGTATTGCAATACAACTCATTAAAAAAAACATTGTAATGAGTAGATTATGTCAACAATAAATTAAAATAAATTGACTTATAAAGTAAAATTATAAACAATTATATAAACTCATATAACCTGTCAGTAGGTAAGCTAATTCTGGAGAAAGAACATTTAAACATTGTCTTGAGTTAATCAAAGCAACCAACTATTCTTATCAAAAATTCAAAGACATGTGACAACCGCCAAACCGCACCGAGCCCGCATGGTGGAGTCGCTCAGAGAGAAGGCCTGTGGCCCATAAGTGGGAACATTATAGGCTGATTATGCCATAGGTATTATGTTATATTCGTTAATTCATGTTATCTCCTCCAACTTCTCCATGACGTCTACTATTTTGTTTATCTACTCGTATATAAACAAAATAGTAGACGTCATGGAGAAGTTTACGAATATTACGAATACATAATATAACATCACGCCTATATTCCCCAAAGGGTTCGGCAGAAGTGAACCGTATAGTACGCCTACATTTCGCCAGTTATGTTTAAGTCCGAACAACGAATAGTTTTACACTAATTCGAAAACCATGCGACATAAGTAACGTTTTCCTCGCATCGTTTTCTTTATTTAATTGGTCTTCTTATCGAAATTGCAAACAATTGTATTCGATATTCAGTATCCGTTTTCTTCCCCCTCTAGGTTCATCCCTACCAAGTTATTAAGTTATTTTAATAAGTTATTTTATGAATGATATATATGATGCGTTCACGTTGACTTTTCAGTAGAGGTCACATAAATTGCTTTATCGTTCTTGAAACTGTAGACTTTGCCGATTTCTTGCGAATCTGTGAGCCTCTTCTGCGAGCCCTTCTTGCGAATCAACCTCACAGATTCGAAAGAAATTGGCAGTCTCTCTAAGATTGATATAATAATATTATTGGCTTTGAGAGGTTGATTTTTTGTATAGGTTTATGTCTTTTCCAATCGTGTAGTAATAGGGGGGGCCGGCGTTCAAAGTGCCGACTTTCAAATAATACCTAAAAAAAATCGTTAAAACGAAGTCTGAAAAACAAACTTTCGGATATGTATCCTAGTTTTAAACTAAATGGTCATATTTATTACCATTGCAATATTTTCTTGACCAGAAACATTTGCGAAAAGTCGACAAGGAACAACCCACCCCCTCATGGGGTTAGTTGTTCCATCGTTAAGGCTGTTGCATCGTTAAGATGTTCCGGAAGCAATTGTGATAATTAGTGATGCAGTAACTGAAAATGGATTTACATAAATTAAAGCAAAAATTACTAGTGTCAAATATTCATGTCTCCTTTATCAAAAAAAGGAACTATTACTGTTTCAAACAAATGACATATATTTCTTGATCCCGAGCTAACGTTTTGAGCTTTCTACCATCTTTGATGGCAGCATCAGTTACCCGCAGCCCCAGTTCAACTGATTTTTTGCCCCGTTCGGTTTTTCTTTTGTTTCTGTTCTCATTGTAAGAAGTTTTTTCTTAGGTAACAAATATGTTCCACCAAGCGAAAACCAAACTAACACGTCTTTACAGCGTCACTAAAATGGCTGCCGAAGCAGCGCGATGGTGCACTTCATTATGTTAGCACCCAAACAGTATGATATAGATGTCCCGTCACTACGAAAAGAAGAAGATGGTGCTGTCCACATTTCTCGTAAGTTTATGAATAGGTAGGTAGTTTGTTTGAACACAGGAGACAGCACCTACTGCTTGATACGGTACGCAAGGGTTCTTGCGTTCCCAAGATCGATTTATGTGTGGTCCCTCAAATTTTTCCTACGGCTTTGTATTTCTAGTGTACAAAAAACAATGTAAGCTTGAATTTTAAATCAGTTTAATTGCCGGAGTGTGATGATTTCAAAAGTTTTGAATAAAGATTGAATTAGGACCTTACAAAATAAATGTTTTACTGGTATATTTTTGTAATAGCGTTTGGTATGAGGCATTTGAAATTATACTTCGATATTAATGTTACACGTTAAACAGTTAATTGAATAAGAGTGTAAAATAAATCTTTTCTTACCTTGGGCCCTATACCACACAACTTTACAAGTTGTTAAGAAATTACAAATATGTGTGTAATAGTTCCAATCTACAATGCTTTCGAATTTTTAACGCGTAACACAAAGCATGAGGGCTGTGTATAAATTGTAAAATGTCACTAAAATTTACATATTTGTAAGGTTTTTCCGTTACTATTTTGTGGCTTAGTGTTTTGTGGTAAACGGACTTGTAATATTTACAAAGGACAATGGCAGACTCCCGAACAAATTTTTATTGACATATTTTTTTGCGTATGCTGATGAAACATAATTATGTAAAAGTAGAGAGTTTGAATTCCTGAACAGTTTTGTCTTCAGTTATACTTTTGTAGGAAGTCAGGAATTAAAGATATTCTAGTTTGAAGCTCACTCGTTCTAAAGGTTATGTCTTGTCAACAGACCCTTATTTAAAAATAAATACTTACTTACTACTTAGAATATCATTGATAGACATGCATTTTTACAGCAAAATAAACTACGGACTACGGAATTATAAGTGTGGCACGTCGCTGTGGCTAGCCACAGCG
The DNA here is from genome assembly GCA_949128155.2 of Xanthia icteritia. Lineage (NCBI taxonomy): Eukaryota > Metazoa > Arthropoda > Insecta > Lepidoptera > Noctuidae > Xanthia > Xanthia icteritia. Next base: position 1,905,730 of record OX421942.2, on the reverse strand, counting down.
ACGTGCGTAGGTCTGCCACATGGCCCACATGCGATGTACCTAAGCAAATAAATTCAGTCTGCCTAGCCTTTTCTCAACTATTTTGCCGACCCTTCTAGTCTTACCGGATGCAGCTGAATACCAGTATTTTACATAGAGCAACTATCTATCAGACCTCTAGATCCCAGTAACTGGGTAATACGATACTTCTCGGTAAGACTGGCTGTTAGACTTTTGGGCTTCTGACGACCGTCAAAGATCCACGAATGACAGCTAAGACCAACGGCTTAACATGCTTTCCGAGGCACGGAGGCGTCTCGGTATGTAAAGATGGTGACTCATCCACTAAAAAATCCCGGCAAGCGTAGGTTAACTTGATGGATCGATTTTGGTGCAGCTAGAGTGCGGCGTGAACACTATAATTTTATGCGTTCTTAGCTTCGCAGACATTTCACGTGAAAACTCAACGAAAATGATGATCTAACCAATATTTTGTATCAAATTTTTGATTTAAAAGAGTGTTCGTGGAGTTTATTGTCCGTTCTTCTCCATAGGTACTAACTACGCTTTGGAATGTGCAACTAGCTTCATATTTCTGACTGACCTACTCCTTGAGAATTCAAAAGTGCCTGTAAATGGTTTAATTGAAATAAATGGTTTGAGTTTGAAAAAACGTAGGGAATACGTCTGTGTGTGTAAAAGACTGTATCTTTAATTTCACATAAAATATGCGATGCGACATGATTAAATCGGTTTGCACATGATTGCGACATTTCGCAAACTTGACAGCAAAGAATGTGCGATAATGCTCGAGTAGTATGCTGTTCCGTCTTCTTTTCCTTTCAGTTCTTGTTTCACTTCTTTCAGCGCCCAATTACTCAAATGCAAGCTCTTGTTTTGTGCGGACTCGTATCTATGGCACATAAAATTTCAGAAAAAGTTTGCCTTATTTATTTTTCCACGACGTGTCCATATTTTTTTCTGTATTCTGTATTAATGGTTTCCGTATTTAGTCCTTCAAGTGGACAATTGTACGTGGGCCATGGCAGCCGTTGTTGGTTATTCCACCTCGACGTGCCATATTTACGCCGTTCCTTCAATGTACTACCTAAAAATAAATAGTACTGTACATCTATCTACCTGAACACAGACTTAAGATTATCCTTGGTCTACACTGGCTCCATTTTACAGATTTTAAAGCTATTCCAGACCTAAGTAAAAGTATAAAATTCCTAAAGATTTCCATGCACTGATGAATCTGTTAAGAAATTCCTTTTCGTAAAACGGTTCAGGTTCCGGTAAAGTGCAGTAATGAATGCGCTTTAGTAGACCCGTAAAGCCAAGAACCTACTTTCTTTTGAAAATTGCGGTTTTATTACATTTCCATTCGTGTAATGGCACGTTCTGAGAAATAGGGTAATGACTCATGTTTAATTGAAGATTCAAGTTTTCTTAAGTTATGGTAAAGCTTACTTTCGTGTGTGGGCTCTATGTGTGTTTGTATTTTTTCTTTAAATGTGCGTTTTGTGTGTGCAGAATAAACATATTTCTTTTTCTTTCTTTTTGTCTTTCATATGTATTTTATATTAGCCATATATTCGCTCTATCTATAAAAATAAAAATGAAACGCTGTTCGTTGGTAAGCGCGTCGCTTGAGAAGGACCGATTTGACAATTTTTTGTTTAAAAATGTTCGTTATAGTTAGTTTGAATTAGGTTTTTTTGGAAAGAAATATCGGAAACGTTTTCCGGATGTTGTTCAAATTCTGGAAAAAAAAATTGTATGGGATCTTTGTACGAAGTATGGACAGGACAACGTCTGTCAGGTCAGCTAATCTAAACTAATATTTATAAAGATAAAAGATTTGATTTTTTGTATGTTTTGTGATGAATAAACTCAACAAGCAATGGACCGATTTAAAAAATTGTTTCACCAGTAGAATGCTATATTATCACTGAATAACATAGGCTATAATTTATAAACATATCACGCGGGCGAAGCCGCTGTTGGAAGCTAGTGTTTAATAAACTCAGCCTGTAATCGTCCCGTGTAAAGCTTAAAAGCCTCGAATCTTCTTGCACACAGAATGCTCACTATGTGCTGTTTAGTTCATGTTTCCTTTCGATGATTTGATTTTTCTCCCTCAGAAAATTGTTAACAAAGTGTAGGAATACCTTTTATGAAAATCCGAATAATCCTTATGTGACACCTGGAGCCTATCATCGTTATAATAATCCTTATGAGACACCTGGAGCCTGTCATCGTTATAATAATCCTTATGAGACACCTGGAGCCTGTCATCGTTTTAATAATCCTTATGAGACACCTGGAGCCTATCATCGTTTTAATAATCCTTATGTGACATCTGGAGCCTATCATCGTTTTAATAATCCTTATGAGACACTTGGAGCCTATCATCGTTATAATAATCCTTATGAGACACTTGGAGCCTATCATCGTTTTAATAATCCTTATGAGACACCTGGAGCCTATCATCGTTATAAAAATCCTTATGAGACACTTGGAGCCTATCATCGTTTTAATAATCCTTATGAGACACTTGGAGCCTATCATCGTTTTAATAATCCTTATGAGACACCTGGAGCCTATCATCGTTATAATAATCCTTATGAGACACTTGGAGCCTATCATCGTTATAATAATCCTTATGAGACACTTGGAGCCTATCATCGTTTTAATAATCCTTATGAGACACTTGGAGCCTATAATCGTTTTAATAATCCTTATGAGACACCTGGAGCCTGTCATCGTTATAATAATCCTTATGAGACACTTGGAGCCTGTCATCGTTATAATAATCCTTATGAGACACTTTCAGCCTGTCATCGTTATAATAATCCTTATGAGACACTTTCAGCCTATCATCGTTTTAATAATCCTTATGAGACACTTGGAGCCTGTCAATGTTATAATAATCCTTATGAGACAAACAAAAAAGAGCTGTCAGAGCCATTTATAATCTACGTCGTCGCGAATCTCTCAGGGAACTATTTAAAAAGATTAATATTATGACGGTACCTTGCCAATTCATTTATGAAAATATTATGTATGTGAGAAAAAATCTACATCTTTTTAACAAAATAAGTGATAGACATAATTTTAATACTAGAAATAAAGATAAATTAAATCAACCATTTTTCAGACTATCTAAAGTACATACATCTTTTATGGGGTACTGTGTTAAATGTTACAACAGAATACCTTGTGATATATTAGAATTAAATGAAAGAAAATTTAAAACTCATATAAAAAATACACTTTGCAAACAAGCATATTACAAATTAGAGGATTATATCCAAGATAAAAATGCTTGGAAACATGCTGGTCCTGCTCCATAGGACAATTTAGAATCTAGACAAAATCTAACTGGTTGCTAATTTAATTGTATAATATATATATTTTTTTTTATTTTTTTATGTTGGTTTTACATTCTGTGATTACTCGAACTCACACACTGAGTTATATTACTTGTAAAAATGCTAGGAATATCGTATAATTTTACAATGTTTGTAAATATGTGAGCACCATGCATCTATCACATGATTAATTTATCTGTCATTCCTTAATTTTTCATTATTTTTACCTAACGTGGTATAGTAATCTTATTCTAGGTGCATCGTCTTCACATATAATGATATACCTAATTGATGTATACAAGATATTGTGAAAACATTTTAAAAGAGTAACGGTGGAGTTTCTTGCCCATTCTTCTCCATACGAAAACTACCTTTTGGAAGGGGCAACTAGAATCAATTATTATTTAAATGTTGACGTTCAAAAGTGCCTTTTTGTGCCTAATTGAAATAAATTATTTGACTTTGACTTTGACACTTGGAGCCTGTCATCGTTTTAATAATCCTTATGAGACACCTGGAGCCTGTCATCGTTTTAATAATCCTTATGAGACACCTGGAGCCTGTCATCGTTATAATAATCCTTATGAGACACTTGGAGCCTATCATCGTTATAATAATCCTTATGAGACACTTGGAGCCTATCAATGTTATAATAATCCTTATGAGACACCTGGAGCCTGTCATCGTTATAATAATCCTTATGAGATACTTGGAGCCTGTCATCGTTATAATAATCCTTATGAGACACTTTCAGCCTGTCATCGTTTTAATAATCCTTATGAGACACCTGGAGCCTGTCATCGTTTTAATAATCCTTATGAGACACTTGGAGCCTATCATCGTTATAATAATCCTTATGAGACACTTGGAGCCTATCAATGTTATAATAATCCTTATGAGACACTTGGAGCCTGTCATCGTTTTAATAATCCTTATGAGACACCTGGAGCCTGTCATCGTTTTAATAATCCTTATGAGACGCCTGGAGCCTGTCATTGTTTTAATAATCCTTATGAGACACCTGGAGCCTGTCATCGTTATAATAATCCTTATGAGACACTTGGAGCCTATCATCGTTATAATAATCCTTATGAGACACTTGGAGCCTATCAATGTTATAATAATCCTTATGAGACACTTGGAGCCTGTCATCGTTTTAATAATCTTTATGAGACACCTGGAGCCTATCATCGTTTTAATAATCCTTATGAGACACTTGGAGCCTGTCATCGTTATAATAATCCTTATGAGACACTTGGAGCCTATCATCGTTATAATAATCCTTATGAGACACTTGGAGCCTATCAATGTTATAATAATCCTTATGAGACACTTGGAGCCTATCATCGTTATAATAATCCTTATGAGACACTTGGAGCCTATCAATGTTATAATAATCCTTATGAGACACTTGGAGCCTGTCATCGTTTTAATAATCCTTATGAGACACCTGGAGCCTATCATCGTTTTAATAATCCTTATGAGACACTTGGAGCCTGTCATCGTTATAATAATCCTTATGAGACACTTGGAGCCTATCATCGTTATAATAATCCTTATGAGACACTTGGAGCCTATCAATGTTATAATAATCCTTATGAGACACTTGGAGCCTGTCATCGTTTTAATAATCCTTATGAGACACCTGGAGCCTGTCATCGTTTTAATAATCCTTATGAGACACCTGGAGCCTGTCATCGTTTTAATAATCCTTATGAGACACCTGGAGCCTGCCGTCGTTATAATAATCCTTATGAGACACTTGGAGCCTATCATCGTTATAATAATCCTTATGAGACACTTGGAGCCTATCAATGTTATAATAATCCTTATGAGACACTTGGAGCCTGTCATCGTTTTAATAATCCTTATGAGACACCTGGAGCCTGTCATCGTTATAATAATCCTTATGAGACACTTGGAGCCTATCATCGTTATAATAATCCTTATGAGACACTTGGAGCCTATCAATGTTATAATAATCCTTATGAGACACTTGGAGCCTGTCATCGTTTTAATAATCCTTATGAGACACCTGGAGCCTGTCATCGTTATAATAATCCTTATGAGACACTTGGAGCCTATCATCGTTTTAATAATCCTTATGAGACACCTGGAGCCTGTCATCGTTATAATAATCCTTATGAGACACTTGGAGCCTGTCAATGTTATAATAATCCTTATGAGACACTTGGAGCCTGTCATCGTTATAATCTCGAATATTTTCGCATCGCTGTATTTTGGGCTCTAAGGAGATTATCGTTTTAATAGCTGTAGACGGGTTGCAGTAATCGGGCAAGTGGTCACACACAACTGATGAATCCTCTTCATTGATAAAATAATTCAAAACTTAGTAGAACTCACATCGGCTTGTTCACGGTTTTGACTGGTCTTAGGTCGAAGCGGCGAATCTCCACAGCTAGGTTCTTCGTTTAGTGCTGAGTGCTAAGTAAAACAAGTAAAAAACATACCTGCTTAGGTCCATTCCCCTTGCGAATAAACCTCTTTACTTAGGTAAGTACATCTTCATAGAAGTAAGGTGATTTTGTTTATGGAATATCTAGCCTTGGTGGCTGGTGGCGAGGTCGAATCTTGATACGGTTAGTAGGTGTTCGATGGAAAGGTCATGTAAAGCGAGACTTGGCCGAAGGGACTCGTAAACACTCTCATATTCAGATGACATCTAATCCCAACGTTTTACGTCGCACTCTTAAAAAAATACACCTTTTTTCGTAGAAAAAAATATCGTGTTTTTACAGGATAGGGTGTAGTGCCTCCATGGCTCGTAGATTATTACGAGTATTATAATCAATTGTGGAATGAACATTTCTAGCATCCTTGTTAACCGTGACAGTTTGTTCTGTACTTCTTCTTCCCAGCTAAAACACTAGGAAGTGGTGAAGGGCGGGCGTTTTTGAGGGACTGTCTTATGTAATTTTGACGTCCGAAAAGTGCTGATCCTCAGCCTAGTTTGAATAAATAACATTTGAATTTTGAATGTTGAGTTTTCAGTAGAATTTTGATTAAAAATACGAAAGTTCAAAACATTTTACAACACCAGGCTGTTGACAGGTACACCTATGAACAAAGAGGCATGCCTCAAGGTAGACCCAAAGCGATCGAGCAGGACGAGCTGGACACATGTGCCTTGACTATTCACGGCTTCACTCAAACCATTAAGTATTTTGTAGATAAGTTTCGTAGTCTAAATTAGAACATGCCAAAAAAATATCTTTCGTTATAATTCAGTAAATACGAAAGAACGAAAACTAAATACTGATGAAAAATTTACTACACATGAAATTAGACCATGTCGTTTAGAAATCAAAGAGACTATGTAGCATGTGATGCAGTGGGGTAGCTAGTAGTAGTAAAGGGGCCCTGTATATGTTGGGGACCCTTTTTATCTGACTGTAGTGAAGCTCAAAAGAAGGGTATTTTTTTTACAAAATAAATAAAATAGCACCCTGAGTCGAGAGCTTAAAGCCGTCACTGTGACCTTACTAAGAGAATCCAAGAGCGTGCGAGGTGAGCTAGAAAACTGACTCAGATACGTTAAGTTTTCATTAAAGAATGAGTGTAGCGAGTTCGAAAATAGAACCATTCTGAACCAAGATTGTTGAAGATTTCATTGGAATTTTATTAAGTCAATGCAAGAGCGAGCGTAGCGAGCTCGAATATTGGAGCATCCTGACTCATAGGTTGGATTTTCTGTGTGATTTAAAAAAAGAGCTTAAGAGTCCGTGGGACCGTGACCATTAGCTTGAAGCCTCAGAAATCCATAAACAAAAAACATTCATTTTCATATTTTCATTAGGTATTCATTCATTACGGGGTCCTCCCGTAATGAATGAATACCTAATGAAAATATCAATCAAATATCAATACGAATTTGAGGTTTTGGATAATATTGTACGAATTTTTGCTTACACACCTGGGCTCCTGTAGCTTGGAGGCCCCGTATCATTGATACGGCTAATAGGGCCGTAGCTACACCCCTGATGTGATGTAGCCGATTGCCGACGTCATCGCTAGCAGTAGTCGGTTGTCACAACACAAAGTAATTTCAGCGTTTAAGGGCCGAATCACACGTATCACAACCACACCACAACGAAAACACATGGACGGGCGCTAATCTTGTTGAAAATTAAAAGTTTATTCATCCAGACAACATTTTGCCGTCAAAATCAACCGTGTGGTCGATACCGCCACATTGCAGCCACAACACAACCACCAGCGAAACCGCACACTGGCGATCGCAAGAACAATGTTGCGTTGACCATTTGATTTGATTTTGTAGTTTCCACAACGCAACTACAAGAAGCAGCAGGGACACTATTCACACCGCTCACGTAACCACTGCTTACCCACATTTTGTCGCTGCGATGTGGTGTGGTTGTGGTACATGTGATCAGGCCCTTTCTCCTTGGAACAAGGGTCGGAGTAACGGTATAACGATATCCTTCGGGGCCACTTCTGCACATTGTAAGAGATACATGCTTTACACTGTAGCTTTATTGCCGCTACATATTATGTAGTCTTCCACTTGAACGGTCTACACAGTGGGGTAGTGTAGTTTTCATACAATGTTCGTCAAGGAACTGCAAATGTTATTACAACAGTGTTAAGGGTGACCCGTCCTCGCTGAGAATATAGTCTATATCTACTTACAAGATGAGTTTCCCAAACTTTAACGAAAGTCAGTCGCTCATATAGCCCATAGGATAGCCAAGCCGTAGTATACTTAGGTGCTTATTAGCCGTCAAATTTATGGCCTTTAAGCGGTGTTTACATTATGAAACCAGTGCCATGAAACAGAAGCTTGACTGTTTTGTTTCGGGCTTTAGGTAACTAACATCCGGCTTTTGAAAAGCTGAAAAATTCAAATAACACGCTGGGAATTAGTCATCGAAATTTGCTGACGTAATACCTAGTCGAATATTCTTGAATGTAGGTAGCACCGCACACTATTGAACACTATTTTAGTTTAATGTTGTAAAATAATGTTAATCTAGGTACCTACATAGATATACAAAGGACTGACAGATGCCTAGACTAAGGCTACGTTCAGACGGTGACTATACGATTCGATTTTATCACGTATACGGTTTTACCGTTTACGAGACAGTCGTTCACACGATGACCATTTCCATTCGATTCGCAGCTCACAAGGACAACGTGCACGCGCGCGAATCTCGAATACGACGGACAAGTTTGTTCGTGTGAATGATACAACATGAACACAAGTGCCACTGCTACTGAGATGCGGCCTCCTCGGCGGCAACTTCGGACGGTATACGGGATAAAATATTTCTCGAACACGAGATGTTCCCGCATATACTCCTTGTGAACAATTTAATATATTTTCTACAGTCACCACGGGAAAAAAATTGCCGTGTGAACGTAGCCTAATTGTAATCTCTCCAATACTTGTACTTGTCAGTGAATAACAATATGTTTCGCAATACTTAATTGGATCGAATTCTGTGAAACACAAATTAATTCCACTACAAAGAAAAGAAAATTTGTTTATTCTGCACAAACAAAACGCCCATTAAAAGAAAAAATACATAAAATACACACATACAAAAGTAACCAAACGCCTCGTATTCAACCAATAAAAGTTTGACAATGTTGTTCATTGGTTGATGTCAAGGCCACGGACCAAAGACAATATTGCGTAATTACTGTTGCGACATTTGCAAATGACAACAAAAACAAAATGCCGATTGCAGAGTTAACTACTTTTGTAGCGATTAATAAGAAAAATTAAGCTGTGCGTCGCATCTGTGCAAGAACAGGTCAATAGAATAGAATTAACATAATGGTGCCGATTCTCTTGTCACAAATGCCTCTAAACTAGACAAAAAATCACCAAAGTTTAGTTTATTCCTGTCAAACGATGATTTCCCATTCTGAAATAGACTAAAGTGACACAACTTAACTATATTTTAGTTTGACAGCACTAAGATGGCACTGAGATTTTAATTTAGGTAAAATGTCAATTTTGCTATTCTGAATTTGACGTTTTCCACCAAAAATATATATATTTTTTTTCTTTTGCTTATATCTCGAAAATGGTGTGTCCTATCGCAAAAATAATAAAAATATCGACCCCCTTTATGAGACCCTTATATCCCTAATAATCAACACGTAGGTAATGATTTTTCATATTTTCCATACAAAACGTGAAAAATTCCATATAAAACACGTCGAGGCCGCCCCCACTGCGCGCCTCCAGCTCTAAAAAAATTCACGGGATAGGGCAAACAAGTATGTACCACGTGGAGTCGCGATTGACAAATTCGATTTAGGTGTCAATATTTTTTAAATTTAGAGACTTTATTGCAGAATAGCGTTAAGTTTTTCATAGCCAAAAGTAAGGAATTTTAGTGATAGTTTAGTTAGTTTAGTTCGGTGTACAAGAGAATCGGCACCAATATCTACCTATCTAACTAGCATGTATTGTTCCACTACAGGGCATAGACCTCCCTCTCCCGTATCCACACAGCAGAGGCCTTTTCCCAACTATGTATGTTTGGGTCGGCTTCCAGTCTAAACAGGTGCAGCTAAATACAAGTGATTTACATGGAGCGACTGCCTATCTGACTTCCACAACCCAGTTACTGGGTAACACGATAACCCTTAGAAAGACTGTCAGGGCTTCTGACAAATACCCGTAACGACGGCCAGAGATCTACGAATGACAGCCGGGACCAACTGCCTTGCTGCGTGCTTTCCGAGGCACGGAGGGGCCTCGATATGTAATGGATGATCACCCATCCACGAACCGACCATGGCAAGCATAGCTTAACCTTCGATCGACCCGTGCGGCTGTTATTGTGTTGTTATGTCATAAGCCAACATAATATATAACATAAGCTATAACATAAAAGATGCATTCGAGCGATGTTTTAACTTAAACCCACTGATAGTTGTGAATCGTACTTTAAAACCTACAAAATATTAACATTACCTTGTCTGTACAGCCACGAGCTTTAATTTGGGACCCACCTAAGGTTGAATATCGTGTAGCAAACTTTCGCCATTTAGAGCTATTATGTTAACGCTGTCACTGCACAAACAATAAACGTCATAATGTTTACCATCGACAACTTTACGTTTCTAGGGGCTAACGTCAACTGGAGCGAGGGCAAACGATCATTACCGATTTCCGAGTAATAATTACTTTTTGGTCCTGTGGTCCCATAAGAAAAAAGAAACAAATAAAAAAGAACAAAATTATATTGTCAATATATGATAGCTAGTCAAATAACCCGCTTATTCTTCAAACCTATATTAGTTAAAAAGTTTTGTCTCTTTCTCAAACATAAATATCAAAGTGACGGACCAAAACAACATATTTAAAATAAAAACTTATTTACAAAAAAAAAACAACCGACTTCCAAAAAAAACACTTAAAAGAGAAAAATAACTTGAATTTCGGAAGTCGGTGGCAAAAACAATAGTATTTTATTGGATACATATATAGTAAAATATACCTACCGTAATATATATGAAAGCAATTCATAACTATTTCCCTAGGGATATAACTATATCACGGCTTCAACTATGTGAACTGCGAACCATCTTAAAATATAACTATATAGATCAGTATTTTCGTTTTTGCCACCGACTTCCGAAATTCAAGTTATTTTTCTCTTTTAAGTGTTTTTTTTGGAAGTCGGTTGTTTTTTTTTTGTAAATAAGTTTTTATTTTTCACTTTTTAGTTGTGTTTATACCTACCCCGCACAAATTCGTATACCAGTCGAATAATGGAAACAACAAAAGATTTTTCAAAAATTAACGAATCATTCCAAGCGCCCCGCTGGTGGGGCAAATAGGAATGCCTAAAAATTTTCAGTGGAATATGCCCCACTAGTTCGACTTGGTGGGGCAGATTCCACTAGTCTAAAATCTTTATGGATTCTGCCCCACTAGGGTTGGCACTTTAGAAATGTGTAGGTAGGTATGCTCGTATTTTATATTTGTTTGGAAAAGAAAGAAATGTATAGTTAAGTAAAATATATATTTTTTGGTAATTTAATATGTTATGTTGGCCCAGAGGTTAAGGCCTCGCCTCTCATGCATGAGGTTGTGGGTTCTAATGAAACTTTTTCAATTCATATGAACTTTCTGAGTTTATCTTGGACATTATTGACATCAGTGAAGGAAAACATCGTGAGGAAACATGGACTTATAGTTAATATTAGTCTGAAATCACCAACCCGTTTTGAGCAAGCGTGATGATCAGTGCTCGTTCCTTCTCTGTATGAGACGAGGCCTTTGCCCTGCAGTGGGACAGTAATAGGCTGGTATTATTAATTTTTATTTACTAGTTGTTTCTGGAAGGAATCGGGTTGTAAATCATACGTTAATTACACGATTTGTTACAAATAAAATAAAATCTAAGTAAATACAAGTCCTAGTTACATTTTACTTACATATAAATTTCTTTCTTTTCCAATCAAATATTAAATACGAGCATACCTACTTACACAAATTCTAAGGTGCCAACCCTTGTGGGGAAGAATCCATGCCATGGGGCAGAATGCATTTGCCCCACTTGAAAGTGTAGAAAGGGGGTTACAAAATTTTTTGCATCTCAATGACATCTATTGGCCCAAAATGGTACACATTTTGGAATACATTTTTCTACATTCAATTTAACAGAAATAACATTTTTGAAATTTAATTACAGTCCTATTAAAATTGTAAATATAATATTATCACGATGTAACATTTAGTTTTTGTTCCATTGCAATCGTCTCATACAATAAAAAGATAATATGCTAATTTAAAGTTTTCAAAGTGAGACCCCCATACCACCAACAAGCACTACGTTCCAGGCAGCAAGGGGTAACGGAGATGTGGAGCGTATGCAGCCTCTAATATTAAGCTGGGCGGTCACAGTCCATAAATTACAAGCTACCACCCCCGAAAGAGCTGTGATCGACTTTGGTAAAAAAAACTTTGCAAAAGAGCAAATATACGTCGCGCTTAGTCGTGTCAGAAGTTTGGAAGGCATAGTTTTATCAGAGGTGGACGCCAACAAATTATTAAAGCGACCACACGGCCACAGATCATTGACGGAAATAACGAGGCTACAAAATCTGTCTTCTGACAATCAAGGCCACACATAACATACGACTCAAGTAGCGCAATTTGATGCCGGGATATTACCATTAAAATCATTTATAGCCAGAGTACATCTCATGGCAATTCGAATAAGCCCAAACACGGCTAGGATACATTGTTTTATGACGGAGTTCCGGTGCCGTCCTTCCGGCTTCATCTTCAGATCAGTTCGATGGTCATCAGAATTATTTATTTAAACGTGCTTCATTGTTGCTTAACTATCTTAATCGAGATATCTTATCGCCACCCGTGAAATACTTATCATTGAGTAGTTCCGGTGGCCATCTGTCTTCTTCATCAGTTCCATTTCACCAAATGATACTTTCTGAATGCAAATGCTTAATTTTGTTGCTGAAAATATCTAAATCGCTATGTGTGTGCCTATAATATTTGAGGAGTTCCCTCAATTCGTCATGGATTCCATCATCAGAACTGTTTTTTTTTTAATGGGACCAATCTGGGCATATATCCTTTCAAATCAGAAAATAATTTTCCAAATCGGTTCATAAATGGCGCCACCCGTGAAATACCTATCATTGAGGAATTACGGTGGCAATCTGTGGTCTTCTTCATCAGTTCCACTTCACTAAATGATACTTTCTGAATGAAAATGCTTAATTTGTTGCTGAAAATACCTAAATCGCTATGTGTGTGCCTATAATATTTGAGGAGTTCCCTCAATTCGTCATGGATTCCATCATCAGAACTGATTTTTTTTTATTGGGACCAATCTGGCCGTACTTATATCCTTTCAAATCACAAAATAATATTCCAAATCGGTTCATAAATGGCGCCACCCGTGGAATACCTATCATTGGAATATTCCGATGGCAATCTGTGGTCTTCTTCATCAGTTCCACTTCACTAAATGATAGTTTCTGAATGCAAATGCTTAACTTGTAGCTGAAAATACCTAAATCGCTATGTGTGTGCCTATAATATTTGAGGAGTTCCCTCAATTCCTCATGGATTCCATCATCAGAACTAAATTTTGATAAAAATGGGACCAATCGGGAAGTGTATCCTTTCAAATAAAAAAATAATTTTCAAAATCGGTTCATAAATGACGGAGATATTATGAGGTAACATACATTAAAAAAAAAAAAAAAAAAAAAAAAAAAAATACAACCGAATTGATAACCTCCTCCTTTTTGGGAAGTCGGTTAATAAAATAGGTTTAAAGGCCGTTTATGATTATGGGGGCTTAGAAGATTTCAGCTAAAATATTGATTAATAAAATCTTTAGAAAAACAAAGTTTTTTATTCTTTATATTTATTAAGACATTTATGACACAAACCTCAATCTTAACACAATTATATAGAAAGCATGGTTAGCGGTGCACCAAATAAACACTTATCACCGAAGGCTACGACTAAATTAATTTAAATCTCTCCAGTAATTTTTTTATCATAAATATTCAAAACCGCGTATATCCACCTTCATTGTCAATCACAGCCTGGAGCCGGTTACGCATGGATCCAATCAATTTGTCACATATGTCAGTACCCCTTAAACTTTCCCAGACTGTGAGGCAGTGATCCATAAGTGCTTCTCTAGTTCTTTCGTTTCTATTTGACCATTTTTGGACCATTAAGCCCCATAAATTTTCTATAGGATTTAAATCGGCACACACGGAATACGATTTAAATTTGCTCTATTATTGTCAAACCAAGTTCTAACGATTCTTGCCGTATGAATTGTTGCGTTATCTTGAACAAAGTTTATTGGAGCAACATCTTCTTGTGGATAATATAGTTGCAATGTTGGAAGGACACTCTCGTCTAATAAATCGACATAATCTTGAGCAGTGGCCCTGGGTGGTAAATTTATTAGTTCTCCAATGCCGGCTGAACTAATCCAGCCAGACATGTTAACTGTAATGCGACCAGACGCGTTGTTAGCTATGACGTGGTCTTCCGTGTATCGCGTCCTGTCAATTCGCCACAAATGTAGTCTGCCCGTTTGGGAAGATTGAAAAGTCTTTTCATCGATGAAAGCCGTCGTCGTCCAATCAAAATTTAGATACTGACGTGCGAAAATAAGTCGAGCAGCTTTATGGGCATCCGTCAACGCAATTTTTTTTGCAGGCCGCCTGTGATGCAGTCTCATAGCTTTAAGATGCCTTCTAACTGTTGAAGGGTGGACTTCAAACGCTTCCGCAAAATGCCTCGTTGGCGTAAATCCATTCATCAGGTATTGCCTTTGCATCAAGCGGCTCTGCTCTTGTGTTATAACTTGCGGGTGATGGTTGTTTCGTCGTAAGTCAATAATATTTTCCTCGTTCCCGTGGCGTCGAACCCAGCGGCGAACTGTGTTTCTTGTCACATTTATTCGTCGCGATATCTCGTGAATGCCTACTCCTTGTTCGTGCAAATCAATAATTTGGAGCCTTATTTGGTCACGATTATCCGCAAGCATTTTATTAATTGGTAAATTATATTTTGTGCAAATATCACATTAAACTATTTTCTTAAATGACACTGACACGACACATGTTCGTAATTAGAAAATCGTAATGATAGCTTTTTGCAACGAGGTTATCATTTCATAGGTCGATTAGATAAGACATTTTATGTCTTAACTTGACATTCAACATTTCAACCTTAAAGCAAAGTTTCAAAGTTTCGACCTTATTGCATTATGATTGTTCTAACAACATTTAACGGAAATGGGTCCCAAATTAAAGCTCGTGACTGTACATATTAGAAGTCGCTGTGTTTGTAAAGACAAATCCGAGTCGTTTTAGACGACTATCAGATGTAGTACCCCGCAATAGACGCCATAATAGTGTGCTATGTCTGCAGTCAGCCATGACAGCACTTATGCGCAAAAGTGCCAGCTGCATGGCTCCAGTCATTTATAACAAATT
The DNA here is from genome assembly GCA_949128155.2 of Xanthia icteritia. Taxonomy (NCBI): domain Eukaryota; kingdom Metazoa; phylum Arthropoda; class Insecta; order Lepidoptera; family Noctuidae; genus Xanthia; species Xanthia icteritia. The sequence goes on along the minus strand of OX421942.2, from coordinate 1,890,365 downwards.
GCCAAAGACATTGAAAGATCTTCCACTTTCATTATTTAAAAAGAGACTCCGAAGCTTTTTAGTGGTGAAATAAGGAGTTCCTAATTGAAAACGAATTTTTAAGCTGGTGTATATGTATATTATTTTTTGTACTTAATTCATTGTAAGTATAATATTTTAAAATTGTATTTAATTATTTAGTTATAGGTTGAATGTTTTAGATCTTTTGCATGCCTACGTGGTAAATTATGGCTGAACTCTTATATTTTTTGTTATCATTTGCTGTTACCCATATTTTCAAAATAAAATTATCTTTATTTTTATAATATACGAAAATTAAAACGGAAAAATATTTGGTTAGGGTAAAAGTTCTTTCTTACTTTGGTAGGTGTGCAGGTAAATAAGGTTTTTTTTCACACCGGACTAAAATAAATTTTGATTGATATTTGGTTGCCTTTTTGATATCGACTTTCTACTTTCAACATGATTCCGTTGTTGTAGAAATGTCATTTGTCGTAATTTCGAGTCAATCGGTTACACTATTAACTCACTTGAACCAACTCTGATCACAAGATATTTAGCGTATGTAGTTAAATGGTCCAACATAATCCTACATACCGCATTATATGACAAAGAAAAAAGTTTTAATAGCACATTAATAAAACCGACCCATTAGGAACTCGTAAAACAGATGAATAAAATACGTCTTAAATAAAAACTCAGTGCTGTCATAAGATATTCAAAGGAAAAATGGCGGCTAACGACGTCCAAACTTCTTGTTTAGAATGTTTTCGGAAATTGTGAGACTCTCAGCCTTCTTAAGTACATTTTTTTAGAGTTGGTTTAACATTTTCGCCCTTAAAGACCGTTAATGCGTCTCTTGAGTTCTGATATAGAAAATATCTCATAAATTTTCCCTTTAAAATATATACAGAACCGTACCCTAATTTCGTAACACACGATCAATCACAATCCGAATCATTTTGAAGGATATTGCGTCAGTCAGATAATAAAAAAATATTAGACACGTACTTTTTGCTTTATCATATTAATAAAAAAATACTTAGATAAAACGCATTAAAGTTGGGGAGTGGGGGTCGCTACGTCACAAGTAAGTATAAAATCTACAAACTCGTGACGTCATGGCACATTTTAACTCAATGTATCGCCGTAATCTTTTGATTACCTACGTAAAAAAGAAAAAAACCGGTCCGATATTTTTTAATAATCTACCTGACGGCAAAACAAAAAATGTAGTCATCATACCTATTGCTTATAGTTCTGGAGAAAACTTAAGTCAAAGGGCAACATTTTGTTCGACAAAATTCATTTGACATGTTCATCTCCCAAAAAATTTAATGAAGGAGTGCGGCAAACACTTCCTACTTTGTAATCTGTACGTTCGTTATTTAATAGTTTGAGGTAGTAACGGAAGCTATATTTTACTAACAAAACTTATCCTAGGATTTCTTCACAAGCTTCTGCATTTTCTACTAATTACGCAAACTAGCTGGTTTGCCCAAAACTGCTAAATGATTACGCAGAACTGGTACAAACTTCAAAGGAACTTTGCTTACAACTCTATCCATTTTCACGTCTAAATTGATTTCGGTATTTAAAAGGTGACGATTTGAATTCTTTTCGTTTTGTTTCCATTAGATTGCTACTCAATATTACGGGAAAACTTAATGTGGTACTTAGATAAGTTTTTTGATGTATAGCATCTTTCCTCTCGCTTCCCAGCAATCTAACTTAAAATCAGAATCTATAAAAATCGAAATAATCAAATCTGTGGGAGTGATTTCGTGAAAAGGGACGGAGGTGTGTCACATGAAGCCAAAGCTCGCGCTATTTGGTTTGACCAATGAGCGCTCGCGGTGCTAGAGTTGGTTGTCAGAAACGACCTTGATGAGGCCCCGCCGAAATTTTATTAGGGTTCCGTACCAAAATGGTAATAAACTCTTATGGTGCGACTCAGTCTGTCTGTCCATCTGTCTGTCACAGCTGGATATCTCAAGAACTGCTAATGCTATTAGCTTGGAATAGTTTTAGATGACGTTTCGACGATGAGCTGTCAGAGCCATTTATAATCTACGTCACCGCGAATCTCTCAGGTAACTATTTAAAAGGCGGTTTTAATATTATGACGGTACCGTGCCAATTCATTTATGAAAATATTGTGTGTGTAAGAAAAAATCTACATCTTTTTAATAAAATAAGTGATAGACATAATTTTAATACTATAAAGATAAAATAGATCAACCATTTTTCAGATTATATAAAGTACATACATCTTTTATGGGGTTTTACTGGTGTTAAATGTTACAACAAAATACCTCGCGACAAGGTATTTTGAAAAAAACAAAATTTAAGACTCATATTAAAAGTACACTGTAAACAAGCTTATTACAAATTAGAGGATTATATCCAAGATAAGAATGCTTGGAAACATGTGGGTCCTGCTCCATAGGATAATCAAGAATCTAGACAAAATCAAACTGGCTGCTAATTCAATTGTATAATATATATAATATTTCTTTAAATTTGATTTTACGACCTATTAATTGTAAAATTTTAGGAAAATCGTCTACTTTTACAATGTTTGTAATTATGTGAGCACCATATATCTATCACATAATTAATGTATCTGTTGTTGCTTTATTTTCAATTCTTTTTACCTATTGTGGTATAGTAATTTTATTCTAGGTGCATCGTCCTCACATATAATTATATAACTAATGTACCTATACAAAATATTGTAAAACATTTTAAAAGAGTAACGGTGGAGTTTCTTGCCCATTCTTCTCCATGCGAAAACTACCTTTTGGAAGCGGCGACTCAATTTTTTTGTAAATGTTGACGTTCAAAAGTGCCTTATAAGGGCCTATTTGAAATAAATTATTTAACTTGACTTTGACTTTGTTTGCCCAACTATTTTCAAATAAGAAGGAAATAAAAATATATATTTTTTTTTTTGCAACGGACTGAACAGGTGTCTTAAAAATTCGAAGTGGGGCTAGAGCATGTGGGGCATATGAAAGAGCGCTATTTGCACATTCTCAAATAGTTTTCGACTTTCGAAGAAAAAAAAAAACCGTCCCTACCTTATCTTCGAAGGTTGTATAGAGAAAACTCTGAAATTATTTTGTTATAGAAGTTTATGTAAAGATTATAGGAAAAATAAACCGATGTCTCTAAATAGCACACTTTTTCAGAAATGATCAACATAAATTACATTAGTTCCACTGTCGGTCAAGAGGTGACGCTGGCCTAAAACTGCAATATTCTACACTGCAGTGTTAAAATTCTTTGACGAATATAGGCCTCGCCGATGAAAATTTAAAATCATTTCACGGTTCACAACAAAAATGTCCTCCTTCCTACCTACTCGCAGGTTGATTTGGGTAAAATACAGTTGTAGTTTTTTCTGGGCACAGAACTATTTAGGTACCTATAGGAATGAAGCTCCTAATAGGCTCCCGGTTATTTATTTACTAATATAAACAGTTTGCAAAGTGGAGTGGCTGAAATGTTTTTTAGTCACCATAAGCAGTTGTGGCTAAGATTTGTAAATTAACAATTAAAATATAATAGTAAAGTACTGTCCGCCTGTACGCCCTTCCACCTGTCCGTCTGTCCATCTATCCTATTTTTGAAGGACTGTACCTACGTATGTAAAGTAACAAACACATCCAAAATATTTATAAATATATGATGGTACGGAACCCTCGGTCCGCGAGTCCGACTCGCTCTTGACCAATTTTTTTGCTTCAGGGTTCGTGTCGTCCGGCCGCGAATCCTGGTTGGAACGAATGCTAGTACTTTTCTTCATGATTCACCCAAAGTTTTGTTATTTATTACCACTCCTAAATAGGAAATTAAAGTTTAATCTATCACAATATCTTGCCCCGAGCCGACCCTGGCCTGCAAACAAAGGAAACTTTACAGCAACTTCGTCCGTTTTTCAGCTCGTGCACAACTTTAAGTGTTTATTGTTCCGGGCAGACAATAATACAAAAGTTCAACTTGGATCGCTTGCGAGAACAGCACGGCGTCCACTGATGATACAATGACCATCGCGCCGAGTGAACCAACTACCTGAGCAGGTTTTTCTGTCTACCTTACCGACTGACTAACAAAATTATTTGTTGTTAGTCTGAGATTTTTTGTTCCTGTCGCATAATCAGTTCTCATTTACAAGTCTCGCGTGTGCAACCACTTCGAAACTAATTCCACGTATGAGACGACAGTATCTAGGCTAGAAAATATGGCGAGTACCCTTATTGCATCTTAGACGGTTAGACCCAAAGCGAAGCGGCTACCTCTCAGCTTGATACTAAGGTATTGGACATCAACTAGTGTGTTGGAGCCTATATCAAACCTTCTGTCTGTCCTCGAAGGTAGTAAAACGTGAAGTTGTAATTGTGATAGATATCGGAGAGCGACCGACGTCTAACAAGATTAAATTGAATTATATTGTCTGCTTCATGTTATTGGATTACTGCTAGGTCTGTTGTATTTGTTATGTAAATGAAGCTTGCTTGTTGTAGGGAGCGAAGGGACTTCTGTATCTCTATTTGCAGTTAATGTGTCGAAGTTATTATTACTGGGTATTGTTTGGTTTACGTTGGTGGCAGTTATACAAGAGAGGTAGCAGCGTCCGTTCTCTAAACTTAGTATCGAAAACAGATCTTTTCGTGTGGTTAGTGACTATCCTGGTGTCAGAGATTCAAAGCCATGGGCCTCTGACTCAAGTTAGAGGACCATGGGCGGCTTTAAATCTCTGACACCAAGCCTGAAGCCAAGCTTCACATGTCATCGAGAAATATCTCTCAGGCATGCTGGTTTCCTCACGATGTTTTCCTTCACCTGTTTTATGGTGACTGAAAACAGATTGACTGGCTAGATAATTCTTCAACTCATGTTCAATCTTCTTAATAAACCATATTGTCAACTCAATCAATTTTAGGGTCTTCACATTCAAATATTTGGCATTTAAATAAGTACAATATGACCTACCCTGTAAACTGTCCGGTATCAAATATGCACATAATTTGGAGGATGGTACCTTCCCAAAATGTTCATAGACGTAATAACCTCAGGCTTACGAGTGGGCACGTCTTGGCGATGCTAGCCGTGGATGAATTTCAAAAGGGGCCACAGAGGATTCCTCTGAGTATATTTGTGCTATGTTGGAAGTTCTAAAATGAGACGGTATTTGGCGAGTTGAAATTCTTAAAGTTTTGATTGTGGTTAGAATACGGTTGATCGCATTCTGTTATTCTTATTACACTCTTTTGAAGATATTTTTTAATGCTGTTGTATTTGGAAGGGAAAGAGATAATAAATACTTGAAGGTAAAAGTCGTATACTATTAATATTATTAAAAAATACAGTTCTTTAAATAAAATGCTACAAGTTATTTTTAATAAATAAATTTTTAATAGGGCTGATTTAATGCATCCTTGTAATTTATTAAACTTTTGTTTTTATTTCTTTCAGGTAATCATTATCCACAGTTGATATGTATGTAAGTATGTATGTTGTAAGTTAACTATGTTTTATGAATATTTATATCACCTGGCCCACTGCATGAAAAAAAGTCGATCGAGTGTTTTCGAAAATTTTGCTATGATAATAATTAACTACCTAACCGAGGGTAGTCGATTTGCTGTGTTGTCGTAGCTTTGAAGAACATTGATCTGATTCCCGATCACAATTATTTTAAAATGTTATCGAACGTTTATAGGTTGTAACTTTGTCAGTAATACTAATAAGGCTCAAAATGACGATTTCTTTTTAAAGTTCAACAATCTCCTTGACAGTAAATTGTTGAAATTAAAGGCAACTCCTATAAGGTATAGAGAAGAATAGGAATTTTTGTACCCTTGTAAAATATTATGGCGCACGTTATAATTTTAATATGTCGTCAATTTCTCTTCTTATTAAGTACCATTCTAAATCATCGTAAGAATGTGTAATCAGTATCCAAGTAAACCGCAAGTGGTTTCAAAAATAAGATGTAAGGAGACATTATGATAACACGTACCTAATAGACAAAGGATCTACGATCTTGAATCATTCATTGAAGTTCCTTCGTGAAACTAACCGTGGTAAGTATTTTATGACTACATCACTTCGTAATTCGGATGGTGTCAAGCTATGAATCCGCGATAATTTACTTATTTTGAAACTAAGTACTGTTTTGAATGGAATCCTAGCATTTCCTGAATTATAGAATATAATTAAGGGGATATTTGTGCTTTGCTTGCATTCTACCACAACATCACGCCTGCATTTATTTTCCCCGAAGGAGCAGGCAGGTGTGAAGTAACTTGGCATATTGGGTAGGTACTATTGATTTAATACGTTAGATGACATATTTATGTGGAGTCGAACTTGGAAGAAAATAATAAATTTGCCGGGGAGCGGTCTTTGTCACGTTTAAATCTTCAGGGCTGCTACTAAGATAGAAAACTCACTCTTCCTTCTTCGTTCAGTCTATCTTTCTGTGGAATGTGCTCCGGACCTGGAAATCGGTATGGCAACCAACCGGTTATCCTTTAAAATTTAAGTTGCGAGCACATACGTAAGAAGCTGGCAATATCATCACAACGTTAATGTTTTCCTATTGTTTGTCTTATTATATTCATGTATTTATGTATATTTATTTGTGCTGACATTTATATACACGATTTAAATTATGGTTTTAGTTTGTAATATGTATATGTGTATCTTTATATTAAAATAACTTTTTATTCTTAATGTTTTCGTAATTGCACCTACCAGAATTATAATCATCATTTATTGCATTCATGTAGCTTACAAGTTGTTACAAGTATATAGGTTTCATATATGAACCCTGCTAGGGCACAGCAATATAAATAGATTAATGTGCTACAGTGTAGCGTAGTGTAGTATAGTTTAGACTGGTAGAAAATGCCTATAGCATTAAGTCGTCGTCTGTATATTACCTCTCTGTACTAACTATTTGAAATATTAGAGAGGAGACCTCGAGTCTTCAGGTTCAATGGATGTCCATTGAGATTGTCCATCCAGAAATGGACGAAGAACTTAGTGTTGATGCGTATAATTATTAATTTTTCAACAGGTACTTACAATACAATCTGTTATAAATTTTCCATTTGGACCAACAAAACTGTACGCAAAAAAATCAATTTTGAAATGATTGGAAAAAACTAAAAATGATACACGTTAAAATACAATTGGCTACTTTTAATAAATACGAATAGGAGCACCTGGCAGCCCTACGTAATGTAGTAGAAGAGAGTCGTGTCACGTAAACTGATAGAAATAAAACTAGAAGTGAATGAAAAAGTTTCACGAAATCTATTGAATTAGTAACTCCTAGGAGTCCAAACGGTCTTGGATCTAGTATTCCGTGTTGTTTTTCGAGGAATGGGGTGGAAGGTGCTCCATCAGGGATCTTGAAGATCCTTGTGCATCTAGAAGTGCCCTAGCGCCTGACTATACATGACTACGAGATCTAGCTGACCAATTTCGACGACGAAGTACTGTCAACAAAGAGAAACCACCTTATAACCTACAATCGATAGATGCGTCTCTTTCATGTTTAAAAAGAGAGAAAAAGATAGCAATATAATCCTAAATTAAGATGGTTCACAACAAAATCAGCTCTCTCTATTCAGATTAAACCGTAAAACATGTTTCAACGTACTCCATTTAAACATGTCTATAAGGACGGTGTCGGTACTTAGGGCCTTGCAATAATGCGACCCTCGTCTACATCGAGACAACATGGGTTAGCCGCGCCAAGCCGTCTACCGCCCTAATTTAGTTAATACCTATTATATATAGGGCTGCATGTGTGAATTTTCCACAGGTCTGCTCTCTCGAATTATTTGAAAATAAGATTAAAATATTAGCCAATCAAGGTTATACATATTGAAATCCTGTATAGATTTGTTAAATAAATAATTAATTACAGATATGTTTCATTTTGAATTATTTGCTTAAGAGAACGTTACGTACACGTTGTATCGGTGCCATTTGGCGCAACTGTTGATATACGACCGCAAAACAGCTGGTTGACGCTTACCCTGAGTTATGGGCCAATGGGGACTTACTGCGTACAACTGTGAAAGAAAATAGTTACGATCATCACGACTTGCAGCTCTTAGTAAACAATCATGATGATACGTATGCAAGTAAATATCTGTGTGATGTATTTAAAACATCAACAGTCGTAATAATTGTGACCTATTTAGAGCTACACATGGAGCTATTCTGGACAAATTGTCATTTTAAATATTTTGCCATGTTGTGTGACATACGTCACTTTTTAGGCATGAAAATTACTATCCCATTGTTTAGGTTACTGGATTTGTTGTTTATTTTCCGAGTCAGTGGCCACCGGGCGTGTGGTCCTCGTCCTTTCCACGGAGTTATCGGCTCAACCAAATGATTTTAGCCTCAAATTGCGTATTGATCGGTCCACGTACCTGTTGTTAGAGGAGGCTAATGTCTCGTTTATTAGATTACTAGCTGCGGTTAACTTCGCATAAGTCTCGATCCGCTGGGAATATCGGGATAAAAGTATCCTATGTTCTAACCTAGGTGATGGTCTACCCATGCACCAAATTTCATCCAAATCCGTTCAACCGTTTTAGCGTGAAAGCGTAACAAATAAACAAACAAACTCACTTTCGCATTTATAATATTATTAGTTAGGATTATGTTCTTAATAATTTCGGTTTACTGCCATTACAAGTAAATATCAAAAAGCCCTTTTGCTGTCTCGCTTGTCTAGTGGTCACAAGCGCTAACGATGAGCATGAGATGAGCATGGGGTTCGATTCCCAGGTCAGGCAAAATATTATTGGGTTTTTCTATCTGGACATTTTCAGTAGCAGCCCGGAGTCTGGATTTATACCCGGTTGATGGCAATAGGCTCACTCCCTATTACATGGGACTTAAATATAACTGGCGAAAAGTGGGTGTACTACAAGTACACCTCTGCCCAACCCTTCGGGGACACAAGGCGTGATGTTTTGTATGTTAGTATGTAGCGAAAAGCCCCAGGTTAGGATGTGTGGACTCGGACAGTTCTATTGTCTTTTTATAAACATGTTGTTTATTGCGTTGTATGGTGAATTTGTTGTTTTAAAGACAAATAGATACACAGATATTAGACAGTTTTTCGGTATGGTGGCGAAAGTAAAAGAAAGAGTTTTTCTTATCAGCACAAAAATTTGAAAAAAAACGTTTAAAAAAAAATACAATTTTAATCAAATTCTATGTGTGTAGGTATAGTAGGCTCCGGGTACAGCGTAGCCCATTTATACCTACACACATAAATAACAGCATCGTTTCGAGATGTCAAGCCCAATAGAAATGGCCGCGACTTACGATTTGTAGGTCGTAGGTTCGAGACCAGGCAGGCATTGTGAGGATACTAAAAATTCGAAGACATTTAATAGAAAATACAGTTTTAATACTAAAAGCTCCGTAGGGTTAACCCTATTATTCCATTCACTCAGAAATCTGAATACGGGATTCTTTATGCAAAGTGGGTTGAGTCGAAATCTTTTGGAGACTTCGGTCAGGAAACAGGGTCTGTCGTGAGACTCATGCGCCCGAGGACAGGTTCCAATTCAATTGTACAATTAATTATCTTTGCTTTAAGGGCGCCTCGAAATGTTTGATATTAACATTTTGTAGAGTTATAAGAACATAAATGTATGGAGAGAGTAGTGGTGGTCCAGTGGTAACGGCCCCGACTTAGAGGTCGTAGGTTTGGACCCTGATAGGCGCTTTACTTTGTGTAAATGATTTCATCACTACTGTTCTCAAAACGGCGAAGGAAAACATCGTGAGGCAACCGTCATGTCGAAGACATTACCCGCCCTGGGCCCGCGTGGTGGATATCGGCCCACTCCCTCTCGCAGAGAGAAGGCCTGTTGCCCAGCAGTGGGACATGGGCATTATAGGCTGATTATGCAGAATTGTATGGAGGAGCTGATTTCTTACCGCGATTTCAAGTTTGTTTCCGTAGTAAAAGATGTTCATAATTATGACTACAATGATCCCCAGTTATTTCTAGGTTGCACCTTGTATAGTAGTAGTTCGGGAGTAGTATGGTTACCTAGTATAGTTCGGGAGCTGATAGTCTTTACCACCAAATCATAGGTATTGGTGGTATCGGTATTATTTAAAAGGATTAATATTATGACGGTACCTTGCCAGTTCATTTATGAAAATATTATGTATGTTAGAAAAAATCGACATCTTTTTAATAAAATAAGTGATACATAATTTTAATACTAGAAATAAAGATAAAATAGATCAACCATTTTTCAGATTATCTAAAGTACATACATCTTTTATGGGGTACTGTGTTAAATGTTACAACAAAATACCTTGTGATATTTTGCAATTAAATGAAAGAAAATTTAAAGCTCATATTAAAAGTACACTTTGTAAACAAGCATATTACAAATTAGAGGATTATATCCAAGATAAGAATGCTTGGAAACATGCTGGTCCTGCTCCATAGGATAATTTAGAATCAAGACAAAATCAAACTGGTTGCAAATTTAAGTGTATATTTTATTATTATTTTTTATTATATGACATTGATTTTACTTTCTATGACCAATTCCTCGCACACTGACTTATTAATTGTGGAATCTTAGGAGGATCGTCTAATTTTACAATGTTTGTAAATATGTGAGCACCATGTATCTATCACATAATTAGTTTATCTGTTGTTGCTTCATTTTTAATTCTTAATTCTTTTTACCTATTGTGGTATAATAATTTTATTCTAGGTGCATCGTCCTCACATATAATTATATAACTAATGTACTTATACAAAATATTGTAAAACATTTTAAAAGAGTAACGGTGGAGTTTCTTGCCCATTCTTCTCCATACGAAAACTACCTTTTGGAAGGGGCAACTAGAATCAATTAATTTTTTTTGTAAATTTTTGACGTTCAAAAGTGCCTTATACGGGCCTACTTGAAATAAATGATTTGACTTTGGTATAATTTCCGGTATTCGAAAGAATGACCATGCGTCGGAATTTCGGAAGCTAATGAAGTGGCTATCTATTCTGCAGTTTCGAGATACAATTTTTCCTCAATTCCTTTTCTGTTCTTCACTATTATAATCCTAATGAAATAAAACAAAATGGAGTTGAGTATAACTTTCTATAAACATTCTGAGTACATTTTTTTTTTTTTTGTATTTTTTTTTTCTGCGTGAACTTGCCTGTACTACTAATATACAACACATAAGGTCTGATAAGGTTGGTCAAAAACAATATGTAAAAAATAAACACAATGTGTAAAATTAAAAGTTTTATTAATTCGTTAAAGTATTTTGTTCTGATTGGGTCAGGAAGTAAAACTTAATCATAATTAACCTACAACTAATGGCGAAACTACACCTGCCTGTAAAATGAAGCAGTAGCTTGCATGCCCGTTACACTGCAAAGTAAATGTCACACTGTGGATACATTAAATGTACACATATGTATAAGTTGTATGCATAGAAAAATAAGTAAGTTATATTGATTTTATCATAATTAACCAACAACTAAATTGTATGCATAGAAAAATGAGTTTCCATTTCCATCAGCTACAGCTAGATTAGTAACATTTGAATTTGGTGCTATATATCTAGCACTTGGTAATATATATCCAGAAATTTTCTTAAGAAAATCTGTATATGGTTCATTGATTCTAGACTGATTTGCGTTAATTGATGAGTTTATCAAAATATTTACGGGGTTACGGCCGGTGGGGTTTCCGCGATCAGTGGTAGTGTGGTACTTGTGGTAGTGGTAGTTTTTTGTAACATTCTGATCTGATGAGTTAGTTCTATTATCAATTGGAGATACTGAAGTTATCCGATTATAATTTTTATCTGTAGTAGTGTGGAATCCAGTGTCATTAGTACCAACATTATATATTTTAGGAGTAGGTATGGTCAGATTTCGTGGTCTATTCCACCATTGGCCGTACCCGTACCCGTAATGTTTTGTTGTTGTAGTCGGATAGTATTCAGTGTCATTAGTACGAACATCATATCCATAAGGAGTAGGTATGGTCAGATTTCGTGGTCTATTCCACCATTGGCCGTACCCGTACTCGTAATGTTTTGTTGTTGTAGCCGGATAGTATTCAGTGTCATTAGTACGAATATCATATCCATAAGGAGTAGGTATGGTCAGATTTCGTGGTCTATTCCACCATTGGCCGTACCCGTACCCGTAATGTTTTGTTGTTGTAGCCGGAAAGTATTCATTGTCATAAGTACGAACATAATATCCATAAGCAGCAGGTGTGGTCAGTTCTCGTGTTCTATTCTGCCATCGGTCGTACCTCCTGCTGAAGTAATATTTTCTTCTTGGAGTCGTGGTTTTAACGCTTTCATTCCGCCTTCCTTCGTACCTGTCCGACTGATATGGTCTTCTTGTAGTATCAGAGTCTACAATTGTTTTGTTGTATAGGTAATATGATGTTTCAGTCATATTACTGGTACTTGTAACTGTTTCATTGAACCGTTTATATGGCCATACAATCTTAGTAGATTTTTTTTTTTTTTCATAACCTGATTCATAATCCCGTGTACTGTTTTTGTGTGCCTCTGATCCGTAGGACCCCCAGTTATTAGTTGCATTTACAGGGGCTGGTCGTTCATCTTCCACTGGGACGGATGTGTAATCTGGGAACACTCTGCAAAAAGAAAGAGAGGATATAACTTTTCTGTACTTGAAAATATAAAGTACGTAATAAAATAGTCCTCCAGACCGGATTTCGGCCATAGCGGCCAATCTCAGCGGAGACTAGCCTTCGGCGCGGGAGAGATAATAAAGTGCACAAGTAAAGTAAACAATAGGTAGATAATAAAGTAGGTGCTTTTTTCCAGTTCCGGTCACCCAAGGGTTAAGATGTACGCCAGTGAGCTCCGCAAAAAAATATTAGAAATACAGTGCACAACCGTCTAATAATTGTTTAAAAAGTATTCAATCACAAGTTAAGGAGTGGAAAAGTGATAATAAACAGTGATTACAGTGAAACAAAACGATATAAAGTGAAAAACCATAATCAATAGCAAAAAGAGATAACCTAAAAGTGCAATTCATCTGTCATCACTATAAAAACCTCAGTGTAAAATATTATATTACAATATCCCTCCACCCATAAAGTATAGTAAAAGTTGCTCGACTTTCAAATTTAAATTAAAAGAATTCTTATTGAGCCATCAAAAGGATGTTGAAAATGTTCGAGCCGACATATCTGCCATTTAAAAAATGTTTTAAATTTTATTTTATTTTTATCATTTTTATAATATTTATAAATTTTGTCAATTTTGCCCATTTATTTTATCACAATTTTATCAGTTTAAATTTTTATTTGTTAATTATCATATTATACCCTAAATGAAAATAAAAATCGCATCAACCACCGTTTCGTAGTTTACAAGAACAACGCAGTCGCACGATTTTGCATAGATTTATTATTTGAGTGTAGGAAATACACAGATTCAACGCACACACACACGTACGTCACCACATTTTATTTGATTTTGTATGAGTTTGTTTTATTTTATTTTATATTACCTTTAATTTATTTATTATAACGGTCAGACACTTCCCTATGTTTATTATTCTAGCGTATGGCACGCGTGGGTTGCAGCTGAAAATCAGCGTCAGGTGGTACACTTTGTGTTGTCATCTGACATTATGCTGAGCTGAGGCCCTTTTGGCATTATAATAATTTGTTTTCTATTTTTATAGTTTTAAGGTGTATTTTTTGTAATGCCAATAAACGCTATTTTCTTTCTTTCTTTCTTTTATAAGAATGCTTGGAAACATGCTGGGCCTGCTCCATAGGATAATCTAGAACCTAGACAAGATCAAACTGGTTGCTAATTCAATTGTATAATTTATATATATTTCTTTAAATATACTTATTACATTGATTTCACACACACTGATTTATTCATTGTAAAATTTTAGGAAAATCGTCTACTTTTACAATGTTTGTAAATATTAATGCTTAAAGTTAAATTCGGTCTTTACCTATGAAATTGCCGTTCTGCAGTACTGGCCATTTCAAATCAAAATAATTCTTTATTGGCTAAGAATTCTAATTTCAAATTAATTTTATTTTAAAAACATGTTTTTTTTTTCCAAAAGTAGTCATTTGTTTATTGATTAGTGTTACATTTTCATCGCATTTCAATCTTTTTCGTCATCATGGATACGTTAAAAATTCGAGTAATTATGGAATATGAGTCGCGGCACAAGCGGCACGCAACATCAACGACGTTTACGGAGCTAACACTACAAACCAACGCACCACCTGTTATTGGTTTGCTCGCTTCCGTTCTGGTTTCGACCTGAAAAATGAACCTCGCGGTCGTCCGAAGACTTTGGTCGACAATGACGAATTAAAGGCGATTGTGGAAGCTGATGATACACAATCTACGGCTGAATTAGCAGCAGCTTTCGACGTTAGCGTCAAAACAATATTGGTCCATTTGCGTCAAATTGGCAAGGGAAAAAAGCTTGATGCCCCACGAACTCAATGATCGCCAGCGCGAAGTACGCGTCGAGACGTGCCTTGCACTGCTCAAGAGACACACAAATGAAGGAATTTTGAACCGCATTGTTACCTGCGATGAAAAATGGATTCTGTTTGATAACCGCAAGCGCTCAGCAAGTTGGTTGGATCCTGGTTCAGCACCTAAACAATGCCCTAAACGAAAACTTACCCCTAGAAAAGTGATGGTCACTGTTTGGTGGTCTAGCGCCGGTGTGATTCATCACAGCTTCTTACCAAACGGGGTGAGCATTACTGCAGATGTATACTGTGAAGAACTGAACACAATGATGGAGAAGCTGGCACATCTCCAACCAGCATTGGTCAATCGCTCGTCTCCGCTGCTCCTGCACGACAACGCGCGACCTCATACTTGTAAGCACTCTCAACAACTATGAAAACGACACCCATGACTAAAAAATGAAAATTTACGCAGCCGCCCTCTTGGATTTACATTTTGACCAAATTCACACTTTCTCTCCTGCCAGCCGGCAGGAGAGAAAGTGTGAATTTGGTCAAAATGTCTTTCTCTCTTGCCAGCCTGTTACTTGTTCATACAATTTTCGTGATTGATCTCTTTGGTGATTGGAGCTTTTACTACATTCCAAATTCAAATCACTTTTAGTCCCTAGGGGTTAAAAAGCTTATTTAGGTCCTGTTTACGAAGAATAAACTAGCTCTTTTCGAATAGATGTGATAAAAAAAAAATTTATGCTAAAAGTGTAAGCAGAGTCAAACTGGAGAGACAGGGCGAAAAGTTCAAAAGTGGAAGAGAAGTAAGGCAAGGAGACCCACTCTCTCCAAAACTTTTCATAGCAGTACTTAACGACATCTTCAAAAACTTCGAGCAGAGCCATACATATGGACACTGAACAAAAGACTGACACACTTACGATTCGCAGACGATATAGCCATTTTTAGCGAATCGGCTAGTGACCTGGAAAAAATACTACAAGAACTAGACTTTGAAAGTAAGAAAATTGGCTTACACATGAACGCAACTAACACAAAGATCATGTCAAACCACAAGAAAAAGTAATCAAAATAGAAGAAAACCCAATTGAATATGTGGCTAATTGATCTCTTTCGAAGCAAACAGCAAGGAAAATGAAGTTTATAGAAGAATAAATACAATATGGAAGAAATATTGGGCCCAAAAAGAAATCGTTAAAGGGAACTACAACCTTAACTTGAAAAAGATAAGAATGTATTCCTGCATCCTCCCAAGCTTAACAAACGCATGCCAAACATGGACCTATACTGAAAAATAAAGAACAAATCCTATCCTGTTAGCATGCGATGAAAAGAAGCATCTTAAAGCTAAGAAGAATACAGTAAACAAGAAACACAGATATTCGGAAGAAAACGAAAATAACAGATACTCTTCAGTATAGTTTGAAACAGAAGTGGAGATGGGCAGGTCATATAGCGAGGTGTAAATATAAAAGGTCCTCCAAAGGTCCTCCTCTAAAGGACCCTCCAAATAACAAAATGGCGTGGCCCAGCAGGAAAAGAAGTGTCGGAAGGCAAAGAAAAAGATGGGTTGAAGACATCATAAAACAGCAGGAAAAACTGGACAAATATTGCTACAGATAAGGACAAGTAGAAAATTATGGAGGAGGTTTGTACCTGTAATGTGGAAATAAAGCTATAATAATAATAAAAAAGTAGGTGATCTGTGTACTTACAGGTTAAGGATTTGTTGTTAGATTTTGTAATATTTTTCTTAAGTAGTTTGAGCAAAAGTAGTTTCTAAACTAAAGAAGATGTTGAATAAAATTCCGCGGCACCGTTCGTTGGTCATAATTCTAACCTAACCTAACCCATTAGGCCAGGGACCTAGTTTTAGCAACTAAGGTACGGAAGGTAAGGAACAGTAGTTGTCCAAAGGCAAATAGGGTAAAGCGGAGGTAGCCAACCTATCAATAAAAAAATTAAAAGTTGGGATATTCTGAACAGTTCAGAAAATTTCGCTAATTTAATCATTTTCAAGAAATTTTACACTTACACTTGGATTTTTCGACCCTGTGAACAAAATTTTCGACGTAGCGAGTTCAAATTTGACTGAAAGATGCCTTGATAGTGTAAGTGCAAGACTATTCACGTTCAGTGTGGCTCTGCAATGCTTCAGATTTTATTTTTACTTGGTCTTTCCTAACTTTAGCGAAACTATCTAGCAGCAGATTTACAAAAAAAACTACCAAGTAGCAAATAGCTTTAAAAAGTTTCTTAATTATTGATAGTTAGACTGGGAAAATTTCAAACCATTTTTTTTTTAAGTTTTTCATAACACTGGTTGAACAACATTTTATAGCGTTTATTTGCGGCTAAATACGAGGCTTTTGGCTACTTTTGTATTTGTGTATTTTGTTTTTTATTTAAATGTGCATTTTGTTTGTGCAGAATGTTTATTCTGCACAAACAAAACGCACATTTACGGTCAAAAAATCATAATGTTTATGTTCTTTCTCCAGAATTAGCTTACCTAGTGACAGGTTTTATGAGTTCATATAATTGTTTATTTTATTTGACTGTATAGGTCATTTTTTTTACGTAGTTTACGTTTATTATTTACATGATCATTACAATGTTTTTTTTATTACTTGTATAAATGTAATACGTGGTTAGCTAGCGACCTCGACAATTGATCATAATTATTATTCTTGCCTGAGCAACCGGCAGCAAGTTCGTCATGCTCCCTCAGATGTCACTGCTTGCGGTAGCGTCGGAGGTCAGTGTCGACTTTTTAAAAAGTATGGAAATCTCTAGAAATGTAAAAATTACGAATACGTTCATAAATAAGATATAATTATATTCTGTGTTCTGTTAAGTAAATACAATTGTTTTTTTTAAGACAACTATCTATTATTTCTCCTACTTTTCAAAATAAATAATGATATCCAGTGATTACATTAACAATGTACTTAATTTAGGTAATAGTGAGACTATTATCTACCTCCCGGTAACCGGTACCTCTTGGTAACAAATTTGGTTTTTCCCAAATCTGAAATGACCAATTAATGAGTAAAAAGGCGAATTGCATTAAATGGTTAAAAAGTTTTTAGAGGATCTATATTTCCAAATACTTCCCATCTTACATCCCTTCAACCAGTACCACAAGCAAAAACTATTAACTTGTGTTGCAGTGGGCTTAATAATAATGACGATTACTTACTTTTCTGTTGTTGCTTCCGCGTAGTCATAAAATATTGCTTCTGTGTTGTACAACTGAAACAACAGAGAAAAATTATTATTACATCGGACCTACTTCATAACTACAATTTTATTGTTGTAGCAATTTATTTCGGGTTTGCTAGTTGTAGGACTAGTTTAGCAAACATGACCATAATAAGCCTAGGAATTGCCGCCGGCCGTCGCACCGGGCGGCGTAAATACAAAGGCCGATGCAACACAGACAGTTGGTAGCTATTCTGTAACGCAGCCGCGTCCGTATGAATACAGTATTACAAACACCACACACATTTTGAAACTGTCTGCAATGTTATCGGTTCCGGAAGACATTATTTTAACAAAACGACTGCAATACTCAGCTCATAAGTAGGTACTTGCTCTGTCTCCACGAAAGATCGCTAGGTAATTAGTGTCTGTACTATGATCGCGTTCGGGATGGCAACGTCGCACGAATGCGACGGCTTTACAGACTGATTCCGAGAGACACTAACAATAGGGAATATGCACGTAATTAAAAACTTATTCATTATTTATATATAATTTGTATCGGAGTCAAGAAACAAAATCCATGTTTTTCTTTTATGCATTACTTATTTTACAATTCATTATTTTATGTTGCGTTTTTTTGGTGGAACGGAAAGCAAACTCAAAACGCGTCGCCTTCGACGACGCCGGAAGTGACATAAACAACTATGTGCATAAAAATCTATTCTTTGCAAAGTGCTTGAAATCTCAATAAGGTATAGTGCGATTTCTGCTTGAATAAAGAACAAAAAATAATATAAATACAATACACAGAAACAGATGTAAACAAAACAGTATCTTGGCAATTTGACACGGTTGGCGCAGAGAAATTTCTAGTGGGGCAACGTTTAAAAAAAAAATGTCATACCTACATAATATTTGTTATCTTCAATATCCGTTGACATAACATAATGTTAAAAAAAAAAACTGACATTTGAACTGTAGTAGAAAATTGATGGAGTTTCATAATTTTTTTGAGCAACATGCAGCAGTTGATTACTTTTCCTGGGCTTATATTATTTACTTTTAAAAATTAGTGGAAAAAAAATTACATGCATATTCCCCATTATTTATGAATTGAAGTTAGTTTGCACTTGACCTAGCGATGAGTCGACGCGTGTGTGCACGAATTATCGTTTTTTTTTAAACTATTGAAAAATGGTTGATAAAGACAAGTTAATGACTTTTTTGAATAAATTCTGTGTGTACACAATATTAGATTAATACACAGACTATAGGTGTCTGCGTTGAATCCGCCTTTTCATTGCAAATGCGGCTGCACTACAAAGCGCTGTGTTGCAGCAGGGTTCGGAAGGACTGTTCCGGTTATTATTATTATTATTATTGTTTTTACGTCTCTTGACATTCTTCGGGACCCTGGGGTCCCGGATCTTTAGAAGGCGTACGAGGGGCCAAAGCCAACTCACAGAGGCCCGTTAGACGTTTTTAATGAAATGAGACACCAACCGACGATTATCCCTGTATGTACTATGTAAGTGCACCCAAGAACAACCCCCGGTTGGTGTAGGACTATTGCAGGATATGGAAACAAAGATATTGGACTATGGGTTTGGGTGGCTTAAGTTGACTGGTGACCCGGGCCCGGAACTATGAAAGGACTATGGCCCCTGCCTGATCAATGTTTTATATGTACACGAATAAAATGGCAGGGGGTGACTTGCACACTCAATAATGGGTTATTATTATTATTTTTAATATTGCTCAATTTCTCGTAATTGCACCTACCACTGTTTGTCTCTGCATCACCCAAAGGTTGACTGGTAGAAAATGCCTGTGGCATTAAGTCCGCCTCTGTACATTTCTGTGCTTGAAGTATTAAATAAATAAATACTACTGATATAGGCCATTCGCGAGATAATGCAGCACAGACTATGGGAGTCTATTTTGCATCCGCCTTTGTATTTACGCCACCAGGCGGCCCCACGTAGATTTTACACTAATTTTGCGCCGGAGCGGCTCCGGTGTCATGTCCAGGAAGCCTAACAGTGAGCATCACCGTAAATTCGCACTACGACACATAGAAACTGACGGTTTTGACTGGCGGCTGCCGGACGTGGCGGTCCGGCGCCGCATGCGCGATATTCATTCGTATACAAAAACATGTAGTCCGTTGCCGGTGCGGCTCCGGCGTCATGTACAGTCAAAGTCAAATAATTTATTTCAAATAGGCACATAAAAGGCACTTTTGAACGTCAAAATTTACAATTTAAGGTAGTTTTCGTACGGAGAAGAATGGGCAAGAAACTCCTCCGTTACTCTTTTAATTTTTTTTCACAATATCTTATATACATCAATTATATGTGAAGACGATGCACCTAGAATAAGATTACTATACCACGATAGGTAAAAAGAATGAAAAATGAAGCAATGACAGATAAATTAATTATGTCATAGATACATGGTGCTCAAGTACTTCTGTTAAGTACCTGGTACTTGTTGAAAGACCTACACTGTCCTCCCATACCTAATAACACTGTTATTTGTAAATATTGTAAAAGCCCATTATTTTTAAAAGAGTAACCGTGGAGTTTCTTGCCGGCTCTTCTCCATAGGAAACAACCAATTGGAACCGTGCACCTAGCTTCTGACGTTTCATAAGTGCCCATGTAGGTTTATATGAAATAAAAATATTTTGAATTTTGAATTTTTTGAATTTCACATATTTACAAACATTGTAAAATTATATGATATTCGTAACATTTTAACAAGTAATACTAATAAGTCAGTGTCTATGCAGCCTTAAGCCCCAGTACACGTTGGCCGAGCGCGCAATACCTACACGTAAATCAAACGGCAAATACTACGCAAGTATACGATTTCCGAGCGCGATTTGTCAACGGGCTCGCCCAACATGTACCGGCTTTAGAGCCAACAAGAAGGCGAGCCGTCCACCGCCAGCTACAGTTCGGTCAAATAACTTTGCCGCTCTAGAGCTAGGTTACGCATGCGTGCTACTGTTTTTTAAGTAAGATTGACTACTGCGCAATCATTTGTAGTCTACTTCAGAGCGGCAAAGTCATTTGACGCGAACTGTAAACTAAGTTACTTTAAAGTTAGTTTAGTTTAGCTCGCCAGTTTTTCATACATGTGCGTCCACCAACGTGTATGGAAAACTGGCGAGCTAAACTAACTTAGTTTAGCTGGCGGTGGACGGCTCGCTGAAGTGTAAAACTTATTTTTATAGTTTTATCTTTATTCTTCTTTATTTTAAATATTTTACATCTTCTTTTGTTTTTTCTTATGCATCTCATGTATGCACAAAAACTAAATAAGTATTTTATGATATTTCATTATTTGTTTGCAATGTTTAACAAAGGTGCCGAAACCAGAGATAAAACTTGTGTGCCGAAACAAAATAAACATAATAAAGTGATAGGTCATTTTCCAGTGCCTAATTATTATTAGTTTAAAAACATTGTGCGTCCGATTGTCGCGTTCATACAAAATTGTGATGCGATTGGAGCCAAGAAATATCGCCATAACAAGCACAGCCCCGCACAGCTAAGTCATTGATTGTAAATCGATGAGCTAAGTACACCTACTAAACTAGTTACCTACTAAATCAATGTCAACAGAGAGCGACATTACATTTATCTGATCGCTCTTCCACGTCTGCTACTAAAATTATGGCAGAAAATTTTAATAAGATCCATATTGAATGAGGACTACGAAAGGCGACCATAACGCGGCTCGAAAAATAATTCCAAGCTCGTACCATTGAGGAGATTGACTTTGAAGACGTCGCCTTTCGCCGAGAATAGTTGAGAGAATCTTACGAGCAATATCAGGCCGTAGAAATTAAACTTTTATTGCAAGATGACGAGCCTGACTCTGACAAGACTGACGACCGATTCACACAGCTGATGAATTGATGAATTCTGTACTGAAACCGACGCAAGAGTCTCGCTCTCACGGCTCATCTGATCACTACAGAACGATATAATTAACTAAAGGATATTGCTTGTTACAAATCATTCGTGGACCTCTTCACGGCGATAATACGCAGAGATACTCGTACAAGGCTATCTGATGTTCA
Source organism: Xanthia icteritia (assembly GCA_949128155.2). Lineage (NCBI taxonomy): Eukaryota > Metazoa > Arthropoda > Insecta > Lepidoptera > Noctuidae > Xanthia > Xanthia icteritia. Next base: position 1,868,516 of record OX421942.2, on the reverse strand, counting down.
AAAGCTTTTTATTTGAAGAAGTATATTAAAAGAGAACCGCTTACACTGACAGACAACTTGCTGCTGATCAACAAATCCTACGAGTCTGCTGCCAACATCTTAGAGACGCTACAACGATCCGATGCTATTTACTCGTCAACAACCACATAACGTCAATATTTGATTTGCCACCGTACTTCGCACAACAGCTACGAGACGTGGTGGCATAGGTGTGGCAGCAGATCCCTGCCCTAAAGAGCATGAAGGAAGCAGTCGACCACTGGGATTCAAACTTAGTTTACATAATATCCTGCAAGATTGATCCATTGACCATCAGGCTATTTCAAACGGATAGAGAAATGGGAAGTCTGCCTACAGTAAACGAATTGTTGATATTTTTAGATAAGAAGGCAATGTCCTTAGAGGTAAGCCCATCATTTGTAAATAGCAAAAGCAATAAGGCTGTTAACTTCGCGCAAATTTCGTGCCCTCACGCCCCTAGCCGCCGCAGGAGACGCCCTGGGCGTCGGGAATCGCAGGCCGATTCCCGGCCACCGTAGGCGCGGGCTTGCGGACGGTGAGCAATGGGTAGCTCGCCGTCCGATAAGGACCAGGCCCGGGTCGACGGCGCGTTGTGTTCCACGCGCGCCTCAAAGAGATGTCAGCAACTGAAGGGGTTCGATAGGACCGATGCCTGCCGGGGTTGCGGGAAAGTCCGAAAGGGATACCGTGGCCCCTGGCAACGTACAGGCAACGGAAGGAACACGGGTGGGTTTTAGTCAGTAAGAGTCTGACACGCCCTCCCGCTCCACCCAGAGCGGGAGAAGTTATTTGATAATTTCCCACCCAAAAAAAAAAGGTAGCGTACATTCATCAAAACAATCAAGCACTAATGTGCTTATAGTATGAGGAACAGGGTGTAAAAGTCACTCATCCTCCATAGAAAAGGGAAGATCCACCGATCAGACGGGTGTCGTGTCTAGTGGGCTACTGCCCGACGATAGATATCAGGACGTTTTATATATGCTAGTCGCGCGGTAAACACCGCTTGCGCAATGCAGGATTTTGCGTGACGTCAATTATATGATAGATAAATGGTGCTCACATATTTACAAATATTGTTTAAGTAGACGATTTTCCTAAAATTCTACAGTTATTAAGTCAGTGTGAGGAAGTGATCACAGAATGTAAAATCAATGTAATTTAAGTATATATAAAAAATAAATAAATTATACAATTGAATTTGCAACCAGTTTCATTTTGTCTAGACTCTACATACCCCATAAAAGGTGTATCTACTTTAGATAATCTGAAAAATGGTTGATCTATTTTATCTTTATTTCTAGTATTAAAATTATGTCTACCACTTATTTTATTAAAAAGATGTAGATTTTTTCTTACATACATAATATTTTCATAAATGAATTGGCACGGTACCGTCATAGTATTAATCTTTTCAATAGTTCCCTATACAAGATTTGCGGACGTAGATTATAAATGACTCTGACAGCTCTCTTTTGCAATATAAAAATGGATTCGATGGCAGCCCGACCCCACTGTAAATGCCATAAGACATAATGCTGTAGAAGTAGCTAAAATAGACCAAATGCGCGGTTCTTACATCTGTTAACTGTCTTATCTTTTTAAGAGCATAAGCGACCGAGTTTAGCCGCCCCGCAAGAGGTACTAAATGAGGTCCCCGTTGTAGTTTCTCGTCTAGCGTTATTCCTAGGCAAACCGTTTGATGAATAAATTCCAATTTTACTCAATTCAATATGATTTCACATTCGCTATTTCTAGCATTAGGATTACCTAATGCAAAAAAACAAAAGCATTACATTTAAATTATTAAATGTAATGGTTTTGTTTTTTTTTTCATTTATTACCAAATTATCCTATTAATCCTACTAATATTATAAATGTGAAAGTTTGTATGTTTGGATGTTTGTTACTCAATCACGCGAAAACGGCTGAACAGATTTAGATGAAATTTGGCTCACAGATAGTGTATAACCTGGATTAACACAAACAGTACTTTTTATCCAGGTAGTACATTCCCGTGGGATAATTCCCGCACGAATCGCGGGCGAAGCCGCTGGCGAAAGCTAGTTTACCATAAACCAATCGATTCGATTAGATTTTGTGACCGTCCTTCGAGTTAAAAAATCTATTATATATCGTCTGTAAATAACACCATCTTCGCTTGATTTTGAAGTTATTGGGGTAAATTATCAATGAAAACTAAAAAGAGGAATGGACCCAATATCAAACCTTGAGGAACGTCAATATTCCAATAGCATTTGTGGTTTTTCCCAGTCGTTAAAAATGATCTTTAGGGTGACTCTGGCGTCAGTTGTACAACGCACTTTTGTGAAAACGTACTGTCGCTCTAACTACTACTCCTAACACTCAATGACACGCTAGCTTTGTACGCACGAAACACAATGACAAATTGTAGAAAGATTTCTAAGTCTCTATGTCAAAATGAAGAAAATAAATGTCACTTTAAGAAAGGGATTTATAGTGACAATGAAACACGGGAGTAAAATCATTAACCTTTGTAAACGTTAAATTCAAATTCTTATAGCGATTTTAATATAATCTCACGTCCACACACAGATTATGACATCGCCAGCGACAAATCAGCCTTCAAATAATTCCCAAAGGTGGAAATGTGCGATTCTGAAGTCCGCTATCCGACGACTTCAGATTTCCACATGTTTTGTAACTCAGAACTCTTCGTGTAACGAGTAACGTAAGGATCAATCTAACATTATTTCTATTATCTCCAGACAAAAGTATTTATCGCATAATTAGACATTCATTTTTCAGCTACAACAAAAATTATCGCGGGATGCCGCTAAGGCCTTAAATGGGTGAATTAAATTCGGAAGTCTGTGCTTAAAATGAAACAAAATCAGCAAAGTAATATAAGCAATCGCAATAAATGAAATAAATGCTTAACAAAAGGTCACTTACCAATACAGAAATTAATAATAAACGCACGACAAACATTTTGAAGACGTTGTATAGCATGCGGTGCGCTGGATCAATGTGAAGTAATGTCACAAAATGATCTCAATAAGTCATAGTGCTCCTATTTAAGCTAGCTTATTATCAAAAATCCCTGGTTTTCCTGCTTCCGTTAAGTTGTTATTTTCATGCGTTAATTGGCTCGTGTATGTACAATGTCGATAAGACTTTGATCAAATAATACTAGTACATAACTTTTTGGGCTCCGCAGTCACAATAACTATATAGTGCAAGTAAAAAAAATAAAATCTGCCATTCCCTACATTTACGTTCTCATAGCTCGTCAAAATGTAGGGAACAGCTGATTCTTATTCGCTATTTCAGGGTTGGTCCCATAGTGAAAGTTGTTCATAATGATGAGTAAAATGACCATTTAAGGAGGTGCCCATGAATACAATTTCATCCTGTAGAAGTGGCAGCTCAAATATGTGACATCGAAGGAACAACAAAACTATCTGACAAGACAAGCGACGCCAAAATATACTATGCTGCATCGGTACACAGTACTCACACATTTGCAAAACATATACTTTGGGAAACTACGGTAAAACAAACCCAATAATTGTATTGCGACCGGGCCCACCGGCTAGTAAAGGTGAGAGTACAGCAAGATTATCTGGCCCGGTGCGTTTAATTGCAACTAACAAAATTACTATGAAATTTTACAAGATCTGTGATTTTGGTTTACCGAGTTAAACTCAAAATCAAAGTCAAATCATTTATTTTAATTAGGCACATAAAAGGCACTTTTGAACGTCACAATTTATAAAAAAACATAAATTATATTAGACAGAATAATATTTAGAATTTACAGAAAACGCCCCTTCCAAAAGGTAGTTTTCGTATGGAGAGGAATGGGCAAGAAACTCCACCGTTACTCTTTTAAAATGTTTTCACAATATCTTGTATACTTTAAATACATATACTTAATTATATGTAAAGACTATGCACCTAGAATAAGATTACTACGAGTATACCACGTTACAAACGGTGACGCCTTCACCGGACCTGGTGGGCTTGCTGCACTATACGGGACCAACGTGCAAGGCAAACTCACTTGGCCGGTAAATTATTCCATGATTTAATAAAAGATTCCATGCCTAACAATTAAGCTGGATACTTTATCGGGACAAAAACACAATAGTACCTATTGCGTCTAATTAGAGTATTGATAACAAGCTATGCTGCGTAAAACCATGCTTAAACATCACGCTTGTTATACCCTGAAGGGTTCGACAGAGGTGTGTCAGTATACCCACGGAATGTCCCGTGGCACACAGAGTGATCGCTTGTGATTGTCTCACAGCAGGGTCTCTTTTTATGCAGAGAGGGAACAAGCATTCATAACCATTAGCGCCCTCTGGCGGACGGCAGGGTAGAGCTTCGAGGAGGATTCTTCTATCCGCCGGCGCACACTGACAAGAAAAATCCTTTACGATACCGCTAGCGTCCTCCAGCTTACCGGAGCAGCCACCGCTCGTCGGGATTTGATTATTCAACTAGCGACTACGCAGTCAAAAAGTTGCTTTTGAAAGAGTGTGGCAGACTGGTAGACTGCAGCGCATACCGGCGCATACCGCCGCCTCCCGCCGCGGTAGGCTCCAGCGTGCTCTTCGATGCTCCAAGGTCGATCACCGAGAATTGAAATATATACCTTATTTCGATTGGCTAAGTATTAAATTAAATTGATTTCAAACTCCTCTACCGTCCCATCTGCTAGTCTGCGCAGGCCATTAACCACGCTTGTTCAGCACACTCTTACGATTCCAGACTGTGCTTAGCTCAGTTTTCCTCACGATTCCTTCACATAATTTTAGCAGTCCTCAAAACTGTTATCATAATAAGTGGAGCGTCCCCTGTGGGTCGTTTTATCTTATTTAATTCCGCCACGACTTTATTATGAAATTAATTTGGTTTCTCACTGAGTTCTCGTACGGAACAATAGCCCCAGATGACTTTTGAATCTTAAGGACTTGTCTTTGTTCCAATTGTAATTAATGTTGTAAGTAGACCCTTATGAATATTTTGAGGGACCGGTATTGAAAAGTGTATACTTACTTAACATTTTTTTGGCTATGTTGATTCGTAACAATCAGTTAGAGTCCATTGCTTCTTCTGTATGTAGGTGGCAAATTAATCTTGAGGGTAGGAAGCGATCATTTTGCGAAAGATGCAATATTGTATGTTTCTGAATGTAGTATGTATGGGAATCATGACCTGTTATATTTTTAACCACGCATCCTACTTTAATCCAAACTAGATTTTGCTTAAAGTAGTCTAAAATGATGGTTGAATAAGAAAAATAGATATTATTTTGTTTCGTTTGTATTTTCGGTTTATTGGCAACGATAGGTGAAATATTAAAGTTTTTCCATTCATTCGGTCAATATGATCAGATGCCTCACTGGAATATACCTTATTTTTGGTATATATATAATTATGATCAGAAAAGTTAAATGGGAAATAGGAAAGGTAATCCTTTTATTCTTAGTGAATGGTTTTTAAATAATGGTAAAAAAATAATACAATCTTAATCAAATTCTTAATCTTTGATTACTGGTTTGTTCTCATTTCAGAATGATCCGTAAGAGGTTTTCAGTTATTTCTATTAGATCTTGTATGTTTATAGTTCGGGAGTAGTATAGTTACCTAGTATAGTTTGGGAGCTGATTGTCTTTATCACCAAATCATAGGTACTGGTGTATTTTAATTTTTCCTTTTCTGTTCTTCACTATTCTAATTCTAATTTAATAAAACAGAAATTCCTGAAATTGAACTTCCTTCCTTCCTGAATCTTCTGATTGAGGATAATTCTCAATAAACATTCGGAGAAGTCATATCACATAAGGTCTGATAAGGTTGGTCTAAAACACAATTGTGTAAAATGAAAAGTTTTTATTCATTCCTTAAGTATTATTCTGATTGGTTCAGTAACTTAAACTTTATCATAATTAACCTAATTGTAAACATTTAGAATCAAGTTCCCATTTCCATTAGCTACAGCTAGATTTGTAATATTATTTGAATTTGGTGCTATATTGCTAGCACTTGATACTATATATTCTTTCATTTTCTTAAGAAAATCTGTAAATGCTCCATAGTTTCTAGTCTCAGTTGCGGTAATTGATGAATTTATCGATATTGTTTCGGGGTTACGGCGGCTGGTTGGTGTTTTTGGGTTTACTTGATCAGTGGTAGCTTTGTTCTTAACATTCCGATCTGATGAGCTAGTTCCAGCAATTGGTGATACTGCTACTACTACTCTTTTTGTAGTCATAGATTCAGATTCTTCAACTGGTTTGTTATACCCGTAATATGGTGCTTTAGTCTCAATTATATCCTCTTCAATTTCTTCGCCCCAAAACGAGGAATACGGCCTTCTTGTAGTCGTAGTTCTAGAGTCTTCAACTGGTTTGTCATACTTGTAATATGGTGCTTCAGTGTCATTTGCTTTAGTCTCTCTAATTTCTTCGCCCCAAAACGAGGAATATGGTTTTCTTGTAGTCGTAGTTCTAGAGTCTTCAACTGGTTTGTCATACTTGTAATATGGTGCTTCAGTGTCATTTGCTTTAGTCTCTCTAATTTCTTCGCCCCAAAACGAGGAATATGGTTTTCTTGTAGTCGTAGTTCTAGAGTCTTCAACTGGTTTTTTGTACTCGTAAAATGTTGGTTTCATCTCAATTTCTGTACCCCAATACGAGGAATATGGTCGTCGTGTAGTCGTAGTTTTAAAGTCTTCAACTGGTATGTTGTACCCGTAATATGGTGCTGTAGTCTTCCTTTTATCGGTTTCAATTTCTTTGTCCCAATGTGAGTAATAATATGGTCTTCTCGTAGTCGTAGTTTCAGAGGCTGAAACTGGTTTGTTATGCTTGTAATATGGTGCTTTAGTCTCAATTATGTCGTCTTCAATTTCTTTGTCCCAATACGAGTAATATGGTCTTCTCGTAGTCGTAGTTTCAGAGCCTTCAACTGGTTTGTTGTACACGTCATATGCTGATGCAATCTTTCCTTTATCGGTTTCAATTTCTTTGCCCCAATACGAGTAATATGGTCTTCTTGTAGTCGTAGTTTCAGAGTCTATTTTACCTTTTTTGTTGTACCGGTAATATGATGTTTCATTCGTATCTTCATTGTTTTCAATTTCGTTGTACTTGTATGAGTAATATGGACTTCTTGTACTCGTAGTTTTTTCAACTGTTTTGGAGAACCTGTTATATGGCCAACCAACCGTTTCAGAATTACTTTCTTTTTCATAATCGTTCTTGGGCAAATTAGCTGTTAGTATTCCATTGTCTACAGTAAGGTATCCATCGTTATCTTTATATGGTTTTGTAACTGCAAATTCATAATTTAAGTTGGCTGGTTTTTTATCGCCCACAGCAGGTGGATCTTCAACTGGGACGGATTTGTAATCCCATGTTTTATTTTTTTCGACTTCAACTGGTCCGTCAGACCACGCGTGAGTTGCATTTGTAACAGGAGCTGGTCTTTGATCTTGGACTTCGACGGATTCGTAATCCCATGTTTTATTTTTTTCGACTGCAACTGGTCCGTAGTACCAGTCAATAGTTTCTGTAAGATTGGTTGGTGTTGAATCTTCTACTGGAACTGGTATTGTCTTTGAAGTGGTTGCATTTGTAGCTCTGCAAAATGAAAGAGAGATTAGGGGCTACTTGAAAATTTGACTTGTATCTATTCTCTGTACTTTTGGGCTTAGGATTTGTTGTAAGATTAAGTAATATTTTTCTATAGTGCATGGTTTGAGCAAATATTCTAAGCTATGGATGATGTGGATTAAAATTCCTCGTCATCGTTCGTTGGTCATAATGCTAACCTAACCTAACCCTAGGCATGTAGGCCGGGGTCCTAGTTTAGCAACTGCAACCAAGTTTAACGGTGCATATCGTTTTTAAAAAGACTAGAAATAACAATGGCCACTCGCCTAGTGTTTGGAATAGAAAAATCAAATAAAACGTAACTTGATGATAAATATTATGACGTTTCATTTGCCAATTTATATAACTTAGTACGGCATTCAATATATTTTGAAAAGTACGGACACAAAAGTAAATACGAAAAAAATTTGTTGAGGTTATGTGGTATATTTTTAATCTGTGGCATTGCTTATTGAGATATTTTTTACTTTAAACTATGTAGAGTACGGATAAACACAAAATAATAAAGGGTGCGAAATAACACAAGATCGCTCGGAACACAGAGTTGGCGCCGGTTTTTTGAGTTCCGCTAGAGGGCGTGGTATTAAAAACACTCATAAAGTACAACATCCTATTAATATTTAATTTACGTACAATATTTTATTTTTTTATTTTTCATATATTTTTTTTTAAACGTTGCCCCACACTAGGAATTTAGCCTGTATCGTGGGTGCGTTTACAAACATTTATACTCACATACACAAACAGCCAGATCCGGAACAACTACTTGCAGGTCATACAAATATTTGTTCCGTGCGGGAATCGAACCCGCGACACGTAGTGCAGCAGTCAATCGCTCAACCACTGCGCCAACCGTGCCGTCAATTCAAAATCAAATTCAAATTCGTGCTGACAATTTTGATAGTGCAGTGTCACAGACAGAAGCAGAAACGTATAATTAACGATGAAAGCGTGGAATAGTGAAAATTAACACATAGTCAAAACGAAGTGCAAAACACTAAAATTTAATTTCTAATAATAAAATTCGTAACGACACTTGATACAGTGACACTTTGATAGTTAAAGAGGCAGCGCTATATCTATCAAAATGTAAAAATCAGTTTCGACTTTAGAAAAAGTATGGAAATTTTAAGAAACGTAAAAATTACGAATATGTTCATAAATAACATATCGACTATCGATTATTTCCCCTGCTTTTTAAAATAAAATAATGATAAAACCTGATTAATAATGTACCTACTTCATTTAGGTAATAATCTCATCTCGGTAACGAATTCTGTTTTTTCCAAATCCAAAATCGCCATTGCTTTACAGGCCAGGCCCCGCAGTTTGACATTCCACAACCAAATTATACCTACTTACGCGTATAATTACGCGGTTTACATCACTTTAAACATTTTTCAGAATTTTTCGGTGTTACCTGTCATTTTTTGATTATTTTTGGTCTAATTGACGAGAATATCCGTAAGACCATAGGTTAAAACAGCCCACAGACGATAATCATTATTTAGCAATAAAAATAGTGATTTATTCGACCGTCACCAATTGAAAGAAAGAAAGAAAATACGTTTATTTGCGGTAAATATGAATTGGCTACGGTCGACTCACGCGTTTTTAAATCACTATTTTACCGCGCGTGAATGTCAAACTGCGGGGCTTGACCGGTTATGACTATTTAATGAGTAAAAAGGTGGATTTCATTAAATAATTTAAAAGTTTTTAGTGAATCTATTAAATATTTTCCAAAACTATGGTCCCATGTTAGATCCCATCAACCAGTACCACAAGCAAAAACTATTAACTTGTGTTGCAGTGGACTTAAAGCGATCACGATTACTTACTTTCCTATCGTTGCTGCCGCGTATTCTTCATCAAATATTGCTTCTGTGTTGTACAACTGAAACAACAGAGAACAATTATTATTACCTACTTCATAACTACTAGTATATTGTTGTAGCTATTTATTTCGTGTTTGATAGTTGTGGAAAGTTTAGCCAACATGAGCATAGTGCACGGAATAGCCGCGCCGGCAGCCGCCAGTCAAAGCCGTCAGTTTACGTGTCGTAGAGCAAAGTCACGGTGACGCTCATTGACACGCTTGGTTTGTATGGAACGTGTTGACAATACCGTCTGTTGCAGGAGCGCCGAGGCGACTCCGTGCTCTGTAATGGCTACCGTAGAAACCTAAGAAACCAAAGACAATGACAGATTATAGAAAGATTTCTAAGGCGCTATGTCAATCAATAAAAGAAATGTCATTTTAAGAAATTAATTTTATAGAGAAAATACGGGAGTAAAACCATAAACCTCCGTAAACATAAAATTGCATCTTGAATGTTGCAATAGACGTTAAGAAAAAAGTAATTTCGCATTTATTCAAACTCTAATGTATTTATTTAAGCAGCGACTTTAGTCACCGGCCACTAGCTGGCGATTTTATAATCTCACGTCCACACACAGATTATGACATCACTAGCGACAAATCAGCTGTCAAATAATTACCAAAGGTTCCTTACGTTACCTGAAGACTTCAGATTTCTACATGTTTTGGCCACTTCAGAACTCTTCGACTAACGTAATGCTGGGGCCACATTGTCGCGATAAGGACTAAACTTCGCGCGCTCTCTCTCGCACACCGCTCGACGTTTCGCTGAGCAACAGAGAGCGCACGAAGTATCGTTCGCGTTATCGCGGACATTATAAGGACCAATCTAACATTGTTTCAATTATCTCGAGATAGGATTGAAAAAGTACTTAAATCAACTACAACAAAAAAAACACGGAATGCCGTTAAGAGCTATAAGTGAAATAAATCCTAGTATTAAATTCGAAAGCTGGTGCTTAAAATGAAGCAGAATCAATAAAGTAATATAAATAATAGCAATAAATGAAAGGCCACTTACCAATACAGAAAATAATAATAAACGCCCGACAAACATTTTGAAAACGTTACGTACAGCATGCGGTGCGCTGGATCAAAGTGAAGTAATGACACAAAATTACCACAACAAGTCATCGTGCTTATATATATAAGCACGATGCACGTACTAGATTATTTAAAAAATACCCCTGGTTTTTCTACTTCCGTTAACAGTTGTTGTTTTCATGGGTTAATTAGCACGTGTATGAACAATGTAGATACGACTTTCAAAAAATAATACCTTACTTTTGGGGTTCCGTATTTAAATAACGCTGCTGTCGAAGTCATTTCAACGACGTGAATATGTGGAAAAAAATCTAATATAAAAGCAGTCACAGTAACTTATGTAGTCAATCCGCCTAGCCTTTTTCCAACTATATTGGGCTCGGCTTCCAGTCTAACCGGATGCAGCTGAATACCAGTATTTTAAATGGAGCGACTGCCTATCTGACCTCCACAACTGGGTAATACGATATTCTTTGATAAGACAGTTTGTCAGACTTTCGGGCTTCTGACGACCCGTAACGACTGTCAAAGATCCACGAATGACAGTCGGGACCAACGGCTCTACGTGCTTTCCGAGGCATGGAGGAGTCTCAGTATGTAAAGTTGGTCAGCCATCCACAGACTAACCCCAGCAAGCGTAGCTTAACCTGATGGATCGACCCGTGCGGTTGTTATTACTTAGCCACGAGCTCCTAGTGCAAGTAAAAGTAATAGGCAGATAGGCGTGAAGTAGGAAAGTGCGCGTCTCGACAATTTTCGTTTCTTATCATTAGAATTTTCAAATTGTTTAATTTACTTTCATCATCATCGTCATCATTTCAGCCGACAGACGTCCACTGCTGGACATAGGCCTCCCTCAAGCACCGCCACTTCGACCAATTCTGTGCCTCCCGCATCCAGCTGATTCCTGTTTAGATGGATTTTAATTTACTTTACTTACTATAATTATCTAAGCACGTTGTCTAGAGCACTCTCATATGAGTTTATATAATTGTTTATAATTTTACTAATTTTACTTTATTTATTGTTGACATAATCTACTCATTACAATGTTTTTTTTTATGAGTTGTATTGCAATATGTGGTTAGCTAGCGACCTCGATAATTTTTTAATTTACCTCAGTGGTCCCAGTTTATCAATTATAACTTCTAGTTACAGCTATATGTAAGCGGGCACGCCCTTTATGTCTGGAGGCTTTTATTTAGATATTGTTTTCGTTAAGTTATTTTTATTTCTGCTTGAGTATAGTTCTCGATGTTTTTGGTTGGTATATTGGCGTGTGCTAGCTGTCATATGGCTATTAATTTTATAATTTAAATTATGTTTTGTGTTGCGTAATGTAAATATCATTTTGCATACTATTATATAGAATCTTTTTTACTGAACAGACAGCTGTGCTGCTGGGGAGTTTGTTGCGCCACTTCTTCTTCCCAGCTAAAGCACTAGGAAGTGGTGAAGGGTGGGCGTTTTGGGGGACTGTCTTATGTAATTTTGACATTCGAAAAGTGCTGATTTTCAGCCTAGTTTGAATAAATGACTTTTGGATTTGAATTTTTTGACTCAAATAACTTCAAGGAGTGATGTGTTATTTTTTCTTCAAAATTATTTGTAGGTATGCAGCAAAACTCAAACTCAAAACTCAAATAATTTATCTACACTAATATTATAAAAAGAAAGGATTTGTGTTTATGTATGTTCGTATTTTTGTTTGTAATAAACTCAAAAACTACTGAACCAATTTAGAAAATTCGTTTACCAATAGAATGCTATATTATCACTGAGTCACATAGGCTAAAATTTATGGAGATATCACGCGGGCGAAGCCGCTGGCGGAAGCTATATTACAGACACTTTTGAATTGTCAAGGGATCAGTCAGTCAGAAAGATGAAACTAAATTCCAAAGCGTAGGTACCTATGGAGAAGAATGGGCAAGAAACTCCACGGACACTCTTATAAATTAAAATATTGTTACAAAATAAAGGTTACATAATTCAAGATAAAAATTTATAGATTTTTTATCTTGAGAACAATGTTGAAAGACGTGCACGTTAGAAGCGTCCGTAGTAAACAATAAAAATAAAAGTTTTTACGTAAGTACAGAGTACTCACACATGTGCAAAACATAATCTTTTCGATAAAACAAACCTATGACCGGGTAAGAGTGCAGCAAGATTATCTGGCGCGGTGCGTTTAATTGGAACAAACCAAATCATTATGAAATTTTACAAGGTCCGTCATTTATGCTTACCGAGGCTGAAATCGGGTCTGATGGGCTTGCTGCACTATACGGGACCAACGTGCCAGTCAAATACACTTGGCCGGTAAATTATTAGATTCCATACCCAACAATTTTGCTGCACAATTTATCGGGAAAAACCGTAATGTTATTTTATCTAATTAGAGTATTGATAACAGGTTGTGCTGCATAATATCCTGTTTGAACATCACGCTTGTATTTCCCGAAGCGGTCGACAGAGGTGTGATTTTCTCACTGCAAAGGAAAAGATGCGGATGTCTTACATGTCAACGATAGTCTGGCTGTTCTTTTGAAATAGTTCGCAGCTAATAATCTTTTACTTAATGCGAACAAGATCAAATATCTTAAGTTCTCATTACCAAATGTACCCCAAGTAGTTCTAGATTTAAAACTTAATGGCAAGAAACTTGATGCTATTATGGAAATTGTTTTTCTAGGAATTATTCTAGATTCGAAATTGCAATGGGGCGACATTAGAGCTCTTTCAGGTTTCAGTTCTGCTGCATATGCAGTATGAAAAATAAGGCAGTTGACTGTTAAAGCCACAGCTAGGTTAGTATACCTACTTTGCTTATTTCCAGTTACAGTATAATGTCTTATGGCGATCTGCTGTGGGGATCGGCAGCTGACATAGATTCTATTTTCATTTGACAAAAGAAGGTAATCCGCGCGATCTATAAAATGGGTTCTCGTGAGTCCCTTAGAAACAAATTCAAAGAAATTTATATTGGAACTCTGCCTTCTCTTTATTTCTTAGAAAGTATTGTGTATGTTCACAAAAACTTAGGACTTTTTAAAATAAGAAGCGAATTCCATAATAACAATTTAGTAATTTCTTATAAATAGTATCCGCTTTTATAACAAATTGCCAAAGTCGGTTACAGAATTTAGCGATGGGAAGTTCAAAACCCACATAAAACGTGACCTTATCAAAAAATAATATTAAAAGATTAAAGACTACGTTGAAAACGAGGCAGTTTAGCAATAATTCCTTCTGCACATGTGGCTTCCTTAGCTCAGACCATATAAAAAATTGACAGAGGTCAATTTTTCACGGTTTCGTAAACATGTGTGCTCTTTGTATGGTTTATTTTGATTGTAGTGTCATTGTAAAAGGTTGTAAATGTGTGCGTGTGAGCGTGTATGCACAGAGCGGGCGGCGGTGTAGTTTTGGCATGCTTTACTGTATTGTTCGCAGCGCTGTCTTTGGTTTTTTATTTGGTCTGAGTTCCCTGGTACCTCATTAACGGCATAACTATTTAACTGCTCCCTTATTACAAGGTTTTTTTTTCATACTTCCTTGACATAATCTTTTCATTATTTGACATTACACCTACAATTCTATTTTAACTATTTATAAGTGGCTTTTGTGGACAGGATATTAATTCAGATTTGTTACAGTTGTAAAGGCAATCATGACATTTGGTTTAAATTGCAATTTCTTTTTTTTATTATATTATTTATCTTGTAAATAGATTCTTTTATATTTTGTAAATTTGAGAAATTTGTAGGCTTAATAGACTGTAGATTTGTAGAACATTTTCTATTTTTGGTTAAGTAGGTACCTAGTACTTGTTGAAAGGCCTACACTGTCTTCTCATACCTATTAACACTGAAATTAGAAAATATTGTAAAAGCCATTTATTTTTAAAAGAGTAACCGTGGAGTTTCTTGCCGGCTCTTCTCCATAGGAAACGACCAACTGGAACCGTGCACGCTTCTGATGTTTCACAAGTGTCCATGTAGGTTTATGTGAAATAAAATATTTTGATAACCATTAACCAAGCTTATTCAGCGCACGTTGACGAAGACTGTGCATAGCTCAGTTTTCCTCACGATAAAAACCAAGCCGACAGCAGCCGCTATTCTATCAAGCGTATCTAGCTTGATAGAATACGGCTGCTGTCGGCTATAGCGCCGCCGCGAGACTACACGAGCCGCCGTGAGGCCGCGCGGTGCTTTTTATTCTATCAAGCGTATCTATATTTTTTGATATTGCACATACAGTTTATAATACCTTGTTATTAAAACTGCTCGTCGCGTCGCTGCCGGCCGCTGCTATTTCTGTGTGAACTGAGCCTAATGGTTAATACTTTTGAATTTAACTGAATTAATTAATATGATAAATAAGACAATAATCGGCATTATTATGGTCGTCAAGCCTACCCTAAAATTATGCACTAACGTCTGTTTAACAATGCTTATAATACGTATAAACCTCTTCTTGTATGGACCTTGTAAGTATGTAAGTCTCAAACTCACAACTTCAGAAATAGGGAAGGTAATCCTTTTATACTACGATAGTGAATGGTTTAAAATAATGTTGTAGGTATTTTAACCTTGCGAACTCTATAAACCTTAATCAAAATTATTCAGAATTTTAAATTAATTACAAACTCAAATAGAATTAAATCAAATCTCTGAACTTTCGATCCAGTTATTCGGGGCTACTGATATTCTGAAGATTTATCGAAGGTACCTATATCATAATAATATTTATATATATACGGTACCTATGTACTTCGTGATATAGGCAGCTTTTAGTTCACTTTTCATAAAAGAAAAACATTAGCGTACTTACGTTCAGACACGGCTGGAACCGCGCGGTTCTGAAACCACACGGTTTTCGCGAGGTTCTTGTTTACATGAGCGTCTTCATATTCGTTCAGACATAAACGCGTGGTTTTCATCGTGTCTGATCATGCGCTCGGTATAGATACATACACATAGGCTTGCGTTTGAAGACTCTCTCACCTGATGGTAAGCGATATGCGATCGATGATGGTTTTTTTTTTTTCTTGTAATTATAATTATAAACATTACTCGTTTTTTTGTGTACCATATTTACACTACAAGAATTATATCAGAGCTTTTTCTATGTCATTCAGAGCCTACCTACTAGTAAATTAAATCTCCGCAAGACCGAATGAACTATTAATCAAATTGGTACTCACACATTATTGTTCCGGGTATCTTCATAATCGTTCATGACCTTGTGTCTCCGTCTAGCTTTCCTTTCATGATAACACTTATTTTAGAACTGGGGCAAAAAAAACGAAAGTTATTATAAATGTGAAAGACTATGTTTAAATTTGTTTGTTACTTACTCACGTAAAAACAGTTCAAAAATTCAAAATTCAAAAATTATATATTTCAACTAAAACATTGTTTCATAGATAAATTGAGGCAGCCCCAGTAAGTTACAATAGTACTTGTGTCGGAGCTGTCTCACTCTTCCCCATAAGTGATACCTTTAAAATGAAGTTAAATACAGTTTATAGAAAAATAAAAATAAAAATTTAATTAGACATTAATTTAGCAGCTTTGGGTGTAAGTGTGTGTGTGTATATGAGTGAGTGGAGGTGTGTGTTTGTGGGTGTACCGTTATTTTTTAACTTATTCTTGTCAGGATGTTTTCTGTTTCTAAATATGTTAGGGATCTCAACCATTCAGTTATGGTTTTTTTACAGTCATATAACAACAGGGGATACATATCTAATTCCCGATTCAGTTTATTATAGATATAGGTGGATTGTTTAACATATTGACGTTTAGCAAAGACAGTTCGAATCCCCGGGGAGTTGAATGGATTTGGATGAAACTTAGCACACAGATAGTTTATAACTTGGATTAACACATTTTATACTTTTTATCCCAGTAAACGGTAACCACCCGGTATCCACGCGAGCAAAGCCGTGGTTGGCTAGTTCAAAATAAATGTTTATTCTTTCAGAATAATTAGGCAATTACTGTAGATATTGCTGTTAGCTTGGTACGCTTTATAAAAACCTAATAAAATGAATAGTAGAAGGTAAAAAAGAACTAGTAACATTATTTGCATGCAATCTCAAAATTATAAGCACTCGATTCACTTTTCGATTATACAGGTCTAAAGAAATTTTGTTGTTATTTTATTTCAAATCCCAAAGAGCTTCAATTTAAACACAAAATTACTTTATTGAATTAGACCGTTGCAAATACTTGTGAACGACGACGTGTTTATACACCCGAGGAGCGAAACCGTCTCGTTTGAACTTTTATAAAGACAAAGTTCTTTAATGGTCTCGAGATTCAAGATAAATAGAAGATTTATAGAACAGATTGTTTCGGTTCTGTACCCGAAGGATGCCAACGGGACCCTATGACTAAGGCTCCGCTGTCCGTCCGTCTGTCAGCGGGCTATATCTTTTGAACCGTAATAGGTAGACATTTGAAATTTTCACAGAGTGTGTACCGTAGTTGGGATGAATTTGTCGCAAGAATAAACTTAACTTTGTAGTTGAAACACATGTTCTCCCAAACATTTCGTATGGAAGAACATGTTTTTGCAGCCGCAAATGTAAGTTGGTCGATAACTCATTAACTTGTAAAGCCTACTTTGCTGTCATAGCTTTCCTTTTAATTTCGTTATTTAAATTACTGCCGTGAATTTTTTCACATATCCAAAACCAACCACATTGTTTCTTACAAAAATAGCACTTTAAAGCCTAATATTTAAAAAACGGATCCCTGATCCAAAAATGGTTTTGGTTTTCACAAACTCTATGGCTCCACTCCACTCCATGGCATCAGTCCACTCCACTCCATTCACAGTCGAGTTTTGAATTGATATTAATGAGTGGTTTTATAAACACACTTCTCCAGGGGATACCGTGGCCAATGGCAAGGAACAGGCATCGGAAGGAACACGGGTGGGTTTTAGTCAGTAAGAGTCTGACATGCCCTCCCGCTCCACCCAGAGCGGAAGAAGTTATTTGATAATTTCCCACCCAAAAAAAAAAAGGGTTACAACATTACAGCTGCGTACATCCTTACTTAATATTATAAATGCGAAAGTGAGTTTATTTGTAGACATGACATAGACATGACCTGGAGAAGGGCCTAGGCTACTTTTCATCCTGGATAGCAGACGTAGTCACGGGCAATAGCTAGTTAGAAATACTTTAAAAATCTAGAAAACAGTTTTGAAATAAGTACATTCAAATAATCTGTTGCCACTTGATTGATTTTCAATATCGCCAGCCTTCTTAAAATCATCTATCAACTCGATAAAGTCCGCTTGGGCAGCCATAGTAATGTCTAATGAAACGGAGGTAGGGGAGACCGGGGCTACAATTAACAGAGGTAAGTATTAACAAGCGAGTTCCTCTAAAGCTATACACACTACACCTACAGGGCATGCTTTAATAAGCCGACGAGGTCACGCCGTATCGCTCGGGATTGGTCAGCTGCGATTCGCGCGTCACGAGAATGAGTTGTGTGCCGGACGTAAGTTTACGAACATTTTGAAGTTTTTTATTTTACGGTAATTATACGGTATTATGATTATGTTTTTTGTTTCCCTAGAAGCTTATTTTATACTTGATAATGGTACATTGCTTATTTGACGTAACTATTAAACAATATTTTGTTATGTTATTTAATACAAGAAATGTCCCTCGGGGGCTATAATTAACAAATCGGCGGGGTTATTATTAACGTGTATACCTACCCCGGATGTCTAATGAACCGGTAGCTGGACTAATCAAAAAATAATGTCATACATAATATTTGTTATCTTCCATATCCGTTGACATAACAAAATGTTAATTGTTGCCCCTTCTGTTAATTCTTACCTCAGATATGTTAATCCTAGCCCCGAACATGAGGTAAGAATTAACAACTGACGTTTTGGAGATTTTGGTTTCTATTTAAGACATAATTTATTTTATGTTAATAACATGATGAGAAAGTATTATGTAACATAAAAATCAAGTCTAGATGTTGAATCATTTCGAAGCTAAAACTAAAAATCCATCTTTTGTTAATTGTGGTCCCCTAGTTGAGAGAAGGTGAGCCGCTCGGCGAGTCACGCGCTCGTGGCGCAAGTAGTGGGCGGGTACGGAGTTAACAGTTTGCCTCAAACTTTGCTAATTTAGTATTTAGCTCTACTGTGAGAGTTTTGGAGTCGGTTCTGCATTAAGTTGAGTCGTTTCTAGAAATTATAGGTTAGGTTGAAGTATCTACTATCATAATTCATATTCAAGTTACATTTTTTTGCTTTTTTGTGTCAATCAATCAATTAATCATAAATCATTTATTACCTTGCAAACATGGGTAATTACTTGATTGATGTTTTATTATGAAAGTCCTCCTCAAGTTAATTAATTATTAACTTACATAGAAGGGAATGCCCTTCTATGAAATTCATTTCTCCGAAACCTATTACCGAAACATGACCGTGACAGGGTCAGGCGGAACCCATTTGTATATCACTCGGCCGCCATATTTCATTCCTGTGAAAAAATCAAAACAGTATCTCGACCATATAGAGCATATTTGTGAGAAAATTTATTTATCTTACAAACCTTCCTTTTCTCTCGTGTTCTATTCCTCCTGGGGAGAGCCTTGGAATTTACGTAGACCGATTCATTTATATGCTAATTTTGAGTGTAAAATATTATGGCGATTATTCATTTTTTAGTTACCGTTATGAAGTGGAACTGTAACATTTACGTTTGGGAGTAACTTTGAGGTGCAGTTTTAAACAGTTGGTACCTATTTTAAGATCAAGATTAAACATCTTATGAGGCGTAGTAGATTACACTGTACGATGTTACAAACAAATAAACACACATAAATACTTAGTACCGTCTCACCGATCTCCATCGACCTAATATTAGTCGCTCACTGTTGGCCAAAGGTATTTTATTTCAACAAACAAACATCAAAGTTGGACGGGTAATAACAGCGCTTTGTCGTTCGGGAGTCGGGCGGAATCGGGAGGAGTCGGGTGGAGTCGGGAGGAGTCGGGCCCCGAATATTAAACACGACAGGACACGTAGCGCAGGTAATACGTTTCTTTATGAAGGTTGCAGACTCTCCCTGTTATACTTGACCATACAAGTGACATATTACCAGTAGACTTTCAAAGATCGCTGCAGGAAGGAGTCAAGAATTTTCTGATGAGAAGCTTAACATACATGACGCCTGTTTTCCTGTGGGGTATAGACAGAGGTGTAAAATACACCCACATTTTGCCAGCTTTATAAAAGGGTACGGCCCTATTTCCATTTACGAGGCACAAATACAGACACAAAATTGCTGTTGAAAATTTTCTTATAGAAAAACCTAATAACACTTTGACGGTCCCGCTCAGGGGATTAACCCAGGACCCTATGTTCCGCAGTCTCACTTGCGACCACTAATCCAATTAGGCAGGTATTTTATTTCCGTTTGTATACTACGGACTATTTCCGTACGTATTACAGTTTTAATAAATGGGATTATATTGTTTTTGTATCAATTGGTATCTGGATAAACCAATTATAAAATTCAGTCTTGTAATACCACACTAGCAACTACAGAATCAAAAACAAAATCTAGTCAGGTCTAATTTCGATATTCGCTAATCTCATCTCACGCAACACCGATTATCAGCCCCTTGTACGCCGTGGTCACAAATAGACGACGAAACCCTGACGTCATAAGCGCGGGGATCATTTTTAGTGAAGTCCATTAGTCTAAATCTTTATCTTCATGTCTTCTCTAAAGTTTTGGAATCCCTATTCTTTTTGTAGGTATTTGCGGTGAAATTATGGCTTGGCGTGCAGGGCACGCGCGTGCGTTTAAGATCTGGCGTTCAAAAGGCAATTTGTGCATCATTGTCCCTGCCACGCTGTATAATGCTGAAAATATAATACACAAATAGATAGGTACATTCATTATTATTATTAGTTTATTCTGTGTGCAAAGTCGCAAATAGATGTCAAATATTTCGCTGTTTACTTAACTAGCGAACAAGAATATTAATAATGAATTGCAATCATAACACTGAATTAGATGTTGTAACCGTTTTAGGTGTAAAAAAGACATTTGGAAAGTTTCCAAATACTTTTTGTACATCTAAAACTAAATGATCGGTGTTACGATATTAATTATTGCATTTCATAATCAATATTTTAGTTCAATAGTTAGCCATATTTCATAATTCCATACAGTAATATTGCCAATTAATCAAAACTGATAAATATTTGACAGCTATTTGCGACGTTGCCAACTTTTAGGACAAGCCCTCTTAATACCCGCCGCGTATTTGTAACCGCCTTGTGGTCTAATGGTTAGACCACCTGTCTCAGACCCAGAGGCAAAATTTTCTACTCGGTTTTGTTGGTGGTAGAGCTCGTTCTAAGTCCGCCTGGCTAGCTACCAGCATCTTATCTAAGTCTGTCGCCAAAACGACAATGTTAACTGCATTGTTGTGTTTCGGCAGCTATAGGTAAGATAGCCAGTTTCTCTGTGGTTGAGAATTCTAGGTGAAGCTCGCTTCCACCTTCGGCCTGATGATCACTTACCATCAGGTGAGATGCAGGTCAAGAGATACCTTTAGATTTATTTAAAAAAAATGTGGTACTCTGTTCACCTCTGCCTGAAAAAACAGGCGTTATGTTATGTTAAATACAGCTTTATTAAACTTACTGTTAGTGTTAAAAACTCATTACTTAATCGTCATTTGTTTAACTTTTTGTTTATCTGCTCCAAAAGGGCGTCGTACGAGTACGTGCAAAACAAAATTTGTAAAGGCAGAACAGTCATTTGTTAAAATCTGAATGAATAGAAGTTGTTCAGAAGTTCTGATAAATTCTATCCTACAAAGCAAAAATTGTCTTTAACAGGTGTTAAAGGTATCCGCGAATTGCGGGTACAATCGCAAACAGAAGTGAAAAGATAAAGTTTGGGCTTTTAAAAGGTCAGCTAAATATTTTAGGTATTACCTTTTTAAGTCGTCGTGGATAAGGAACGGCATTCATCTTTTGAAATTGTAAAGGAAATAAATTTTTAATTTTTTTGCGTAGGTACTTTAGTATTTTGTATAGGTTTTATAACCTTCAAGACATTTCAAAGTTGCTTGGGAAGTCATAGTCAAATTGAAATCTGAACTCTACTACTTACATATAATCATAAGAGCTGGAAACCGTGTGAAGCTAATGGCATTGCTTTGCTACATAACCTGCCACATGCCTTGCTACGCGCCCTGCTACGCGCGCTACTACGCGTCTCGCTACGCGCGCTACTACGCCGTAGCCCAATGTGCTACATTTTTTGGCATACATTGAACGTTTTATTAATTTTACTTTACTATGGTTAGTTTTGGTTTTTAGTTTTGTTTTCAACCTCATTTTAATTCTTATACGGTTTTACAAGTTGCTAATTGATTTATTGTTTTTTTCTTATTTCTGTTCTTACCAAATTCATTTTTATCAAGGAGTATCGTATTACCCAGTAACTGGGTTGTGGAGGTCAGATAGGCAGTCGCTCCATGTAAAATACTGTTGCGTCCGGTTCAGTTGCATCCGGTTTGACTAGAAGCTGAAGGCAGATGATAATTTCTCATATTTTGCCTTTAAATCGTTCCTTCGCCCATCTCCCATATATTAGTCTGCTAAGCTTAATAGCTGTCATTCCGGTTTTAAACCGAATATATTCGTATAGCAGGCCGCGGCTAGGCCGAATATATTCGTATAGCAGGCCCCGGCTAGGCCGAATATATTCGTATAGCAGGCCCGGCTAGGCCGAATATGTTCGTATAGCAGGCCCGGCTAGGCCGAATATGTTCGTATAGCAGACTCCGGCTAGGCCGATGAAGAGTTTACAATTAAACCTGTATCATTTTAATACCAACAAATTGATGGACTAACTGATTCGTTCGGGATTCCTCTAATTATGTCGGACCTAGGGATTACAAAGCTTTGATGTTTAGTGCCTACTTGTATATCGTGCATATCTGTGCGTATGTAGTTGATAACCCTCCGGCTACGAACCGGAGGATATAGCAATAATATTATGCCTAGATAAAGATATGTTCTATTGAACTTGCTGCACCCCGCGGTTTCGCCCGCATAAGTCTGGATCTCGAGGGAATATCGGGATAGAAAGTACCCTCTGTCCCAAGTCCTAACTCAGGTCATAGTCTACCATGTGCCAAATCCATTCAGCCGTTTTAGCGTGAAAGCGTATATTATTATAATATTATTTATAATATTACTATAGTAAGGATGTATGCAACATACTATTTCTTTATTTCTCGTTCGTATATAGCCAAGAGTTTATTTGCCGTGAAGAAACTTAATAATTCATTCCTTGTATGAAAACAGGATTTTGCTTTGCAGTTGGATGAATACAGGCTTCTTTATTTCTCGTGTCAGTGCAAGCTGTGAAAATATATACATTGTATTGTTTGCTAGTCTTAGTTAAAGTTACTGTAGTACTTCGATTTACTACTGGCTACTATAAATTGAGATCAGTTTCTACATATATCTAAAACAAATTGACTGTAAAACAAAATAAACATCCAGAATCTTATTACAAGCACTACATAACATTTATTTTTAAAAAAATGTCTATTAAAAGCGCACTTGTGTAATAAATAATATACTATTTATTCTATTCTATGAATGTAGTAGTTCTGCCAAGTCTGCGTAATAGAACACTGTAGAAGCTTTCTTCCGTCTATTAAACTTAATAGTTGAAGAACTTCCAGTGTTCGCTCTCGAAGTTAAGTTATACCTAGGTAGTAACAACGGCGCTTTGTGTCGGTATTATGTGCGGGGTCAGAAAAGGCTACTGTTTCTTTATAACACTCTCTTTTTTTTTTTTTTTTTTTTTTTTAAAAAACGTTGCCCCACACTAGGGATTTCTCCTGTGTCGTGGGTGCGTTTACAAACATTTAAACTCACATACACAAACAGCCAGACCCGGAACAACTAATTGTAGGTCATACAAATATTTGTTCCGTGCGGGAATCGAACCCGCGACACGCAGCGCAGCAGTCAATCGCTTAACCACTGCGCCAACCGTGCCGTTTACTCTCTATACATTGTACTTTTAGAAATATTGACACGAGTCAATATTTATATATATTTTTTTAATAATTTGTAATTCCATTCCCAAAGGTTGAGACTCATCCTCCCGTCCTTTGGGAATGGAATTACCAATAAAACAAGAATTTTTTTTTTTTAAAGAAATGCCCCACACTAGGAATTTCTCCTGTATCGTGGGTGCGTTTACAAACATTTAAACTCACATACACAAACAGCCAGACCCGGAACAACTACTTGCAGGTCAAACAAATATTTGTTCCGTGCGGGAATCGAACCCGCGACACACAGCGCAGCAGTCAATCGCTTAACCACTGGGCCAACCGTGCCGACAAAAAAAAAAAAAGTCAGGCTCGTGTTATTTTTATTATAAAAACACGAGCCTGACTAGCTTTTGGCCTTGATCTCACCTAATAGACGATGGATGAGGCTACGATGGAACGAGCATACTCAGAAGATAATAAATATTAAAAATCAATAAATTAAGAAAATTTAGATTTTTAAGACAACATAATGTTAAAAATACTGTACGTCATAAACTTATAATGTAGTACCTAGTATCATGAGAAGTCCTAGCACCATTATAATCTCTCGAAATGAAAAAGACGTTGTCGCCTGTAATTTCACATATAATTGCATTGTGTACCAAACGTCGCACGTTCTGGGTTCTCCCGAGGGTCGAGGGGCGCCGTCCCTCCGACCCTGGCACGTAAATCAAAGAACCTTTATCGATAGACGGGTTGCCGGCAGATTACGTAGTAGCCCAGGGTGGCTCAGGGTGTGGTGGCACTTAACGCTTGTAGCGGCATTTTCTAACAGACAAATTTTTATTCACTTGAGTTCGGACACTATTTTGATTTGCACAAATCTTTCCTACTTTTACATGGTGTAAGGGATATCGACGCTCGGGGTCGCGGGAAAGTCCGTAAGGTACACCGTGGCCCCTGGCAAGTACTGGCAACTAAAGGAACACGGGTGGGTTTTAGTCGGTAAGAGTCTGACACGCCCTCCCGCTCCGCCCAGAGCGGGTAGTTATTTGAAAATTAACCACAAAAAAAAAAGGAATCCATCGCGCAAATTGTTACCATATATTCAGGAAATGAGTACCTATAAACCCACCAGCGTTGAAAGTTTTCGTCGGCTATAAAGAAATCTCGATGGTTCGTCAAGTCGTAGGAGCAGTGGTACCCTAGTGGTGGTCACACCAGTCGAGTTCGAACCCAAGGCACGCACCTCTGACTTTTCGGATTCATGTGCGTATTGTATAATTATCACTTGCTTCAAAAACGGTGACGGAAAACATCGTGCGGCATGAGAGATATTTCTCGACGGCATGTGGGGCCAAGTCAGGAGCCGTGAGCGGCATAAAAACCACACGAAAAAGAAGAAGTCAAGTCGTAAAGTCCGTGCGAAGCAAGGCCGGGTTGCTAGTTATAGTTATAAAATGTAAAAGTGTGTTTGTCGTTCATTCCCGCAACAACAGAGCAACGGTACGACGTGATAGTGTACGAGCTGGAGATTGCTGGAGATTCACTTAGGCTTTTACCCACGAAAAATACACGGTTCATGTAGGATACGGGAGCAAGGTTTCGGTTTGCTGGTATGACATTAAATAATGATGATTTTGTTTAAATACTATGTATAAAAATCGTAAATGTATTGGATAAATAACACCATGGAAGGATTACTCCAGACATAAGACTACACATGTCTTTGTGTGTAAATTATTGTCATTTATTGTTCGAGGTCTGCCTCGTTAGTCTAGTGGTTGCAAGCGCTACCGCTGAGCATGAGAACCTGGGTTCGTTTCCCTGGTCGCGCAAAAGTGTTTCTGGGTTTTTCTATCAGGAATTTCTCAGTAGCTTTGTGTCCGGTTGAGGGCAATAGGGTCGCCCCTGTTAAGTGGGACTTAAACATAGCTGGAAAAATGTGGGGATATTATAGGTACACCTCTGCCTAACCCTTCGGGGATTACAATTTTCAATTTCAATTCATTTATTATATTAGACAACTTTGATCCATAATGGTTAGTAACAACAGAAACTTATAACTATGTTAGTATGCACAATATCAAAATACAAGAATACACAATATTATAATAACTATAAAATAACAATAATTGAGTCATTTCATTTTACCGTGCCAACAACAATGCTCACCCAAAGCGAGTGTATCGGACACTGATAATATTTACTAGCAATTATCTTCAGAATGTCATTGCTACCGCCGCGTACTCTGCCCAGCAGCGACGCCACTCGTTTGCGTCTTAATGCATAAAAGTCGTCTGTACGCGCTTCGGCAAACATCGTGGACGCACTGCAGAACCGCGGCAACCGCAACAACATCCTGAAGATATTATTATATTGTACCCGCAGAGCGCTGTATGCCCTTTGAGTATAATTAACCCACAGGCTGCTCGTGTATAGTGATTGGCAGTAGGCTTTGAATAATGCTACCTTCACTTCAACTGAACAACGAGCAAACCTGCGAGCCAACATATTACCCCGAACAGCCAGCGCTCTGCGTTCACGTTCAATATCATCGTCGTCCTTCAGGTTGTCAGTGACAATATGCCCTAGATATTTAAATCTTTTAACTCTAGTAAGAGGAGAACCGTTGAGACAAATAGGCGGCAGCTCATGCAAGGTTCTGCCATCAGGGCCGAAAACCATACACTCGCTCTTGGTCGCATTGTATATGAGGCCATGACTCTCAGCATATCGCTCACAAACCCTCAGTAGGTTGCGAAGCGCCCCTATTGACGGGCTCAGCAGCACCATATCATCGGCATAGCTTATATTATTTACGGCCACGCCGTCAATGTGACAGCCAGCATGCATGCTGCTGAGCTCGCCAACCAGGTCGTCTATGTACACATTAAAAAGAGTGGGTGAGGTAATTCCCCCCTGCCTCACACCGCATTCTAGTCTGTACTCCTCAGACAAGCAATTAGCCCATTTCACAACATTTAATTGATTGCCATACCAAAATTTTAATAACTCCACTAGTTCTGTGGGTACATTTTGTTTACGAAGTTTATCCCACAGGACCTCATAAGAAACCAGATCGAATGCTTTGCTCAGGTCTAGGTAGCAAGCGTAAATAGGTGTCTTACGATCTAAATAATACCTAACTGTGTGCTTCAAGCAGAGAATAGCACTCTCAGTAGAGAGGCCAGGTTGGAAGCCGAATTGCGCGTGATGCAGATTTAATTTTTTCCTGATATGAGTATTGACTAAACTATCCAATACTTTAGCTAGGATCGTAGCAAGGGAGATGGGACGATAATTACTTTTATCACCAATATCTGCAGTTTTACATTTAACAATTGGTATGACTGTAGTTTTCATGAGGTCCCGGGGAAGATACTTATGACTAATACACAGCGAGAAAAACATTGCCAATACTCTGGGTAAGTGACAGCCCGCATGCCGTAGGTGTTCGACACTCAAGCTGTCATGTCCAGGCGATTTACCACTAGTCATGTTGTCAATAATACTCTTAACGTCCCTAGGCCTAACTTGCACAATGGTCGCAGTATCTGGCTGGAGGCAGCATTGTTCCGACTCCAGACAATCCGGAGACACACGTGGGCTTGCCTTAAAATGAGCTTTAAATATATTAGCTATTTTATGAGGATCTCTTTCAGCGTTTACACATTCAGCTAGATTTTGTTTTATGTTTAATTTATTAGTGCATTGCCAGAACTTTTTGAAGTCATGATTAGTGCAATGTGATGCCAATATGTCCATTTTAATTTGTTCGGCATGGTTTTGACACCACTTAAGGCGTGATTTGAAAATTTTCCTACTATAACACATTGCATCATAAACACTGCCAGATGAGGGCCTCCCATGACAGACCCAATTCATGAAATTAGTTTTAGCCTCATCATGTGCTTCCTTTACATGCTTATTCCAGCCACATACCGGTTTTCTACTGTGACGTCTACGACTCGTAATATTACAGCTTTCTATACTAGCCTCCTGCAACGTTTTTATAATACTGTTATACATCCTATCTATGCTTCCAAGATGTCCTAGATTGTTACAACATTTATCAGCGCATTTCTGGAATTCTACCGTCGTGATGTTATGTTATGTTGTAGGTCCTCAATAAATCTTTACCACCAGTGTTCACCTGTCTCCGCGATCAGTCGCACCGACCCCCTTGACTCCTAACGGGCGAACAATGCTGTGTGTCATGCCTACTTAGTGCGAGTATTTATATCCAGAGATATGATTCATATCTCTGGAGGTTTCTCATTTTTGAGATACGTATGCTTTCCTTATGCAACCACACTGGAGAACTGTTTTATCGATGGGTTCAAAACAGCCACTTAAGGCACTTTCATACACTGACTAATACTCATTTATCATGCATGAATCGATTTTATTTCCTTAAATGAAAAAATATTTTTATTCTGTAAAATTGGTATGAACAAATACTTTTACACGTCTAAGTGGCTCTTAAATGAAAAAACCGGCCAAGCGCGAGTCGGACTCGCACACGGAGGGTTCTGCATCACCGTACACTATTTAGCAAATAAATGATAATACTAAACGAAGAATATTATAAGTTTTCGGCTTAAAATTAAAAAATCGCAAAGATAAATTTGTATTTCATAAAGATACTATGAATTACAAAGTTATTTTTGCAGTTGCAGAAAATCACCCATATTTAAATAAAATACCTGACAACTTTTACAAAAATTAAAAATGATGAAATAGGGTGCCCCTATTTCATCATTTTTGAATACAAAAAAATAAAAAAAATCTATATTTGTTCTCTACTCGATGAGTTCTAGACAATGACACCCCACACGTCAAGGTTAGTTTTTTTTTCCAAATGCCTTGTTTAGTATGGATCCTTTAATTTTAATTATTTGTTGTTATAGCGGCAATAGAAATGCATAATCTGTGAAATTTCCAACAGTTTACCTATTACGGTTCATAAGATACAGCTCGCTGACAGACATGGACAGACAGACTACCGGACAGACAGACAGACAGACAGACGGACAGACAGGCAGACAGACGGACAGCGGAGGCTTAGTATTAGTAATAGGGTTCCGTTGGCACCCTTTAGGTACGGAACCGTAAAAACGACGGTTATGTATGTCAATAAACAATTGAGTCAATCTAAAATAGAATCACAATTCGTCATGTGTATTTGTGTAGCGATCTTTGCGATAATTTTAGTCGCACTGTATATATGAAGTGTGGCAGAAATAGTGGATAATCCTATAAAAGGACAGGCCCACTCAAATCAATATGATTTAACCCTTAAAATACCATTTCAGACACTAATCTACTTGGTCCCCACATGATCTGACCAAGATTATGTCTGGACTTTAAAAGAGATTGGCCCCTGTGTTTGTTTCGCCATTTTTCTCAGGGGTAGCAAGATACGAAATGTCGACTTCATCTAGCTTATTTTTTCTTTTATCACGTGTAAAAGTGATTCCAATGTCCTATTTACAGAATAAACAATTTCATTTCATTACAAAGACGCGCGTAAAAATCTTTCTACAATATCTTTATAATGTCCTTTGTTAGTTCTGTTTCCATCGCGGTCATGTTACGCGTGTGAATTAATTTAAAAAGTAGTATATTCATTTCCGGAACGTTTGGTTCACCGAGGTCCATACTAACTGCCTCATCTAGGCCGGTACAGTTCAATAAATAACATAAATGGCCAATACGGCTAATGTTCCTTCTTGAATATTGATGGAATTGTAACATACGGCGACTCTCACGGGCCCGAAACAGCAACCCTTTGTCCTGGGAATTGCCCATCACTAGTAGGACCTGTTGAAAATTCAACAGGGCTTATAACGGGAAAAAGTCTCTCAGAAAAATAGACATTTCTAGGTTACTTCTTATGTTTTTGCTACTTTATTAGCCTTTTCTTGTCGTGGGAGTCGCGCCACAAGTTGTTCATTTTGATTCATGTCATATAAGTTAATTCGTTTTTATAATATTCATTCATAACTTTTGTTAATTTATCTGTCAGACAAAATTGGCCAAATGGCCAAAAGGCCAGAAGGCCAATGTCCGTAATAAAAAACGTTCAAAATCTAGTCGCAATCTTATCTCAGCGCAATCAATGTCAAAAACTTTTCAAAAATGTTGTAATATTAGAACAATTTTTGGCAGATTCAGACTAAGAAAAGAATGCGAACGTCCTTAAAACTACGGGAATTGCCCGCAGTGTGCTACAATCAGCGGGGCTTTGTTCAAAATGTAACTGTAATTTAAACTTTGTGAAGGCGTTTGTGAAACAATTGAGAATTTAATTTTGTTTTAAGAAATGTTTATTTAAAATAGATGAGTAGATATTGTTGCCACCGGCGAGCTAGCGGTGCCAGGATCCTACGCAGAGGAGCAGGCACTAAATACGAAAATAAGAAGCAATATTAAAAATTATCTGTTTATTTCAAGTTACTGTTGTTTCTTGGAAACAAACATATATATACAAATATTCGTCAATATTCAATAATCAAAACTTATTCTTATTTCGCTTGAGTGATCGAATACAACCAAAGTTATTTTTCTACCAGCCTGAATGATGTAAGGCTCCCTTTTGCAGACAACCTTGATAGAGTACCTAACCATACAACTTTCATATAACATTGTTTGATAAAGTTGTATGGTATATTCATATTCTTTCTTTATTAGGTAAGAAGAATGAATTTTCCAATGTATTTTTGAATCTCACGTACTTACTAACAGTACCTAATAAATTATTTTGCAATGGAAGTTATAACCAAAACAATAATAATCCAATATACAAAATATGCTTACCTAT
This sequence comes from Xanthia icteritia, assembly GCA_949128155.2. NCBI lineage: Eukaryota > Metazoa > Arthropoda > Insecta > Lepidoptera > Noctuidae > Xanthia > Xanthia icteritia. The sequence continues at coordinate 1,837,975 of OX421942.2, read as the reverse complement.
TTGCCGATGTAGACTATCGACCACAGTGTTTCTAATATCGACCAGCCAATCGTCCCTAATAACGTCATGCTCAAATTACCTCTCTGGACAAACTTTCCTATCTAATATAGCACAAAGATCTTAAATAACATAAGACGCAGACAATTTAAATCGCAATTACATCCGGGTATAAATTCCCTTCGACATTTGACAGACCTCAAGCACGGATAAGATTTCCCGGATCCGGTATTACGGCTATAAAGGGAAGAACGCTTGAGGATAACGAGTGCTCCGGAGTTCGTTTCAAATAAAGCTCGTGGTTGTTTTACGCGTCTCCTGACTTTTCTGCCGAGTTCGCGAATGTTCGGAGGTCGTAATATTTTTTTTTAATGAACTATCTTGGTTTTTGATTACCTACTCAACCTAGATATACAAATAATGTTCTTCGTTTGTAAATTTTATAATTACGTTAACACACATTCATTCATTTTTACACTCCCAATAGTTTTTTGTGCAATTAAAGAAACACAATAGTGTAATAGGTTGAGTAAACACAGGCATTTACGATATAACATCGTGTATTTGAATCATGAAGATTGAAAATTGAATCATCTATAACATAAATCACATCAACATCACCATTCATCATCTATAGCATAAATGGTCAACAGAAGGATATTTCAAAACTGGTGTTTGAGTAAGAAAGCAAGGAGAAGGCAGTTTATTCTACACTTCCAATATAATAGATTTTGATATTGAATTATACATGTAAATAATGTGAATTAACTAACACAAAATGAAATAAACTTAAATATTTGTAATAATAAAACAGTTTATTTTAAATATATATTTTTGTTTTTTTTTTATAACTTATACATAATATCATTGAAGAAAAAGAGTGCCACATTTCACTTCGATCAGAAGTGTGGAAGATGATTATCAATTAGAAAAGAGCTGATAATATTCAAACGACTGAATAGATTTTCTTGAATCATAGCTAAGGCTATAACTTTCGATCAAGTAACCTTTCAAACAAAACAAAAAAAAACAAAATCTGTTCAGCCGTTTGTTTCCGTCAGGGTTAAAAAAGTTATTGAAGAAGCGAAACTTAAAACCACAAGTCTCATTTTAACAAATGATCCCATTTTCATCTTTAGCAATAAGTTTCAAATGTTTTTATTATTGTTTGACGCTGAATCATTGTTAATAATAACTGAAACTTAGACATAAAATGTTGAAAATCTGACGATTGTCTTACGAGTCGAAAGTTAAACTAGAAACAAAAACCGTCCAAGTACGTGTCGGACCACGCACAATGAAGGGTTCCGTAGATATGATGAATTTATCCCAAGAACAAACTTGAATTTTTTTTCTTCAATATATCGATATACGTCACGGTCAATTCTCAAACTGCAAATGGGAGTTTGTAAGGCAAAAAAAATAAATTGTATGCCGGAGGCACAGAATCGGTCGAAGTGGCGGTGCTTGGGGGAGGCCTATGTCCAGCAGTGGACGTCTTTCGGCTGAAATGATGACGATGATGATGTCATAAAACTGCAAATTAACGATTTTCGGACTCTTTCCTTTACAAATTTCATAATTCTAGGTCAACGGGAAGTATGGTATAGGTTTTGATTTATTTGCGAGAAACAAAATATGTCGCATAAATGGCCGTATTTTTTTATTTCGTTGACTTAGAAGATTGAGTTTTTTAGAGCTCCAAGGGACTGTAGACCTACGTATTTAATATTTATTTCAACTTGATAGCGCCACGCGTTCCTGCGAAAAAGGGTCTTGATAGACAGACAGGCGGACGGGTGGACAATGAAGTGATCCTATAAGGGTTACCTAGGTTCCGTTTTTTTCGTTTTGAGGTACGGAACCATATAAACGGTACACATATGTTTAAAAAACCCAACATACATACATACCCTACATTCTCGTATATTTTCAAACTAGTTGGAACACGATGAAAAAGAAAAACCACCCATTCAATTCTCGGTGCAAAAGAATTTTCAGGTTAATAAGGTGAAGGCATTTCGAAGTAATGAGGTGTACAATTTACCTTTGACTAACAAGTAGAAAATATATTCATAACTCGTGCGAGTTCCCGACTTAATAGGAACCACATTGTTTAAAATATTACTCTGGAGCGAAAACCTGGCGCTTTTCATTTAAATTGTATGAATGTGGATTGCAAAAGTTGTAGGTATTATGATAAATAATAATGATAGCCGACTGGAAAATGCTGTAGTTGTGCACCATAATACTCTGTCTACCCCTTTTGGAAATTAGACATGATATCATTTTATGGTGAAAATAATTCATCATCTGCAAAGCCTTTTGACCTTGGTACGACTGCCTATCTGACCTCCACAACTCAGTTACTGGGTAATACGATATTCCCTGGTATGATTATTTGCCGTTCATTGCGACTCCTGGCTACTCGTAACGACTGTCAAAGATTCTAGAATGGCAGCTGGGACCAACAACGGCTTGAAACGTGCTTTCCGAACCACGGAGATCTCTCGGTATAAAAAGATGGTCAGCCATCCACGGGCCGACCACGGCAAGCGTAACTTAACCTGATTGATCGACCCGTATGGCTGTTATTACTTAGCCATGAGCCTCTCATAATATCTGATGTCGTGGTTAATAAATAAAAGATTACCAATCAGAAAAGTTGGCTAACTGCCCAGAGAGGATGGTTACGCGCCGTAAAAATCGTGTGAGCTTGTATATGCGCTTCGGCGATCCCTCGGTAAATATAAAACCGAAAATGTACTTGATTAAGTACATTTTTAACTATAAAAAAATATCCAATTAATACTTACCAAATCTAGTCTTCCAGTCTGGCGTCTTACTTTTATTTCTATGTTTAAGTTAACAATTTATAAAAATGAAAAACTTGTAAAAATTAAGATTTTTTTTGCAAATTTTCGGTCCTGCCTAAGTTATTGTCGTCAATTAAATGGCGATAAAAAAACAAAAATGAGGAAGAATTTTTAATTTTTTATTGTAATGATGAAAAATCTTTGTTTCCACCATTGACACGAATCACACAATCACAGCTATTTAGCATACTTAAGATCAGTTCATCAAAATGGCCGCTCACATTCTTTCTAACAAGTCAAAAAGCTGTTGTGGGGTATGCACGGTATCCATACTCGTCAAAACTCTTCTTTAGAGCATATCTCATACGTTGCCCCTGATCTAAATGAGATCGTTTCTTCCACCGAGCCAAATATCGGCCCACACCATTATTGTTCCCCCTCCATATGGATGAACTTCCTGACAAAATTTCAAACGTTCTTGACGTCCAGAGGTCCTCCTAATTCGATTACGTCTTGTGTCCAGCCTCATAACGAAACGAGATTCATCGGAAAAGCAAACACAACGCCAGTCTTCTTCCTCCCAATTTCTGTGTTCGCGAGCCCATTGTAAACGGGCCCTACGATTGCGGGGTGGTATAGGTGGAACTCTCAGCGGCCTTCGGGAACGCAGACCCACTTCACGTAAACAATTTCGGATGGTTTGGTCGCTTATCAGCAAGTCTGAAGAGCTGTGGAGCGTCGTAGCGTCGTAGCGTCGTAGCGTCGTAGCGTCGTAACATCATAGCGGTCATGGTACGATTCCGTCGAGCAGTATTTTGGATGTACCGGTCCTATCTTCGAGTGGTGATGCGAGATCGTCCTCCATGTACTCCTCGGCCACGCTGCCCGTGATATGATAGCGTGTCCAGAGGCGGCTTATGACGCTCTGTGCGTCAAGAGCGACAACCACAGTACGTTGCCTGAAACCAACTTGCAACATTCCGACGGCTCTCATCATCTCTTCTCGTGTCAAATGATGTCGTCGCTCCATATAGATGCATTTTTTTTCAGTTCCAATACAGAAATTTTAATGGTTTTGTACAAACGCTAATTTAATGTAAGCCATGTCTCATATTTAAACGCGGGTACTACCAATATTTAGTAGCAAATTAGCTGTTTTTGTAGACCCGATCTGGGGATTTGTAGTAAAACCCTTAAAAAATTAACAGGACGTACTCGAAAACTAGGTGACGTATATTTTTTTATTAATTTGGTAGTAGCACTTATGAGTAATCTCTTAAAATAAATGGGTTTTGTACGGCTGAATTGGAGATAGCTACAATGTTTTGATTTTTCATAAAAATCCATTTATTTTATCGCGCTGTTTCTCGAAAAGTAATTACCCAATTACAACATATTTTTAGTATAATTTATTAGCCAATGTGTTGTAATTTGTAGTATAAAAATAAAATGGAAAAACTATATAATTTCGCTAATACAACACATTTGATGTGGCTCCTCAATCCTGACAGTCTATAGAAAATACCTACTAATGTACGCAGCTACTAAAGTAGTTGATGAAATCGGAAAACAATAGCACCAATATTTAGTAGAAATTTCTATGGATCGTCAGAATTGAGGAGCCGCCTTAAACGTCCTGTAACTTTTAAGGGTTTTACTACAAATTCCAGGACCGGGCCTACAAAATCGGCTAATTTACTACTAAATATGGGTAGTTCGCGTTCAAATATGAGACATGGCTCCTCAATCCATACGGACACAAATTCACAAAAAAGAATCAATAACGATCCAAATACGTTCAAATAATAATCCTCAATTGCGGCGATACTCTAAAACTTATATGATCTCTAGACTAGACTAGATTTTGATGTGTCTAAAATACGACGAAGGCGACAAAAAATGTACACATACGTTTTTTTTGCCGCCTTCGTCGTATGCGTCGTCTGATGGTTTGCCGTGTCATATATACATTCTCACACGATTATTGAACGGAGCAGCTAGTGCGCCGTACCGTAAAGAAACCGTGCCGTGTACAACGGACCTAACTCGGGAGGCACTTTTGTAGTATTGGTGTAGACAGCTGTTAGATACTAATATACATTACTAGATTTTGATTTTATTGTGTGTCTTCATATCTTTATGTATAGGCTTTATCTGAATGAACAATATCTAAAAACGCATTGCTGAATTTTATTCATTTTGTGCCTATTAGGTACGGCGTAAAAAGTATAATGACATTAAAATTGGAATAGAGAATGTTATAAAAAGTCTTTTCATAGCTAATTAAAGCATTTTACAGCACAGCCTGTCACTTTATAGTTAGGTACTAGTTATTGTTACAGCCTAAATTATTACTCGGTGCGCAGGTGGACAAGCCGTATATAACGCTGTTTAAGTACAGTGCTGTTTGTTACTCTGTTTCACAGGTCATCATTTAAACAAGGCATGTATAGTCAACATAACAAGTTACTGATCTCCGCAATTTTTTTTTATATGCTCTATTTTCTGTGGCAATCACCGAATATTTCTTTTTTTCTCCTTTCTCAATATTATCTATTTAAATAAAGCCTCAAATTATTCAAATTAATAATAAAAACCTCCAAGTGTTAGAAACCTCCTTTACACCTACTACACAATCCATTCAGTAGTTTTAGGGATTTGAGCTTTAAAACAGACAGACGGGACTAGCTGACATTACTTTATCTGCAATGATGATCATATATATTAGTTCCGAAATGTTCTTCTAATGACGGCGCCGTTGGCGCAGTGGTGAAGCGATTGACTGCTGCTCTGCGTGTCGCGGGTTCGATTCCCGCACGGAACAAATATTTGTATGACCTACAAGTAGTCGTTCCGGGTCAGGCTGTTTGTGTATGTGAGTTTAAATGTTTGTAAACGCACCCACGATATAGGAGAAATTCCAAGTGAGGGGCAAAGATTAAAAAAAAATAAAAACCGTTGTGTTGGCTGTACCTCTTATAGTACCAGCTGTAAAGAGTGTACAAGGATTTTACACAAACTTCAGTATCTACTTAACGCTTCATTACAGAACTTCAAATACTTGTTTTACCGAAAAGTGAAGTGCGCTTATTAATATTTACTTACTAACTGCGCCCCGGTTTCAACCGCAAAAGTCACGGTGCTGTGGGAATATCGGGATAAAAAGTATCCTATATCCTAACCCAGATGACAAATTTCATCCAAATCCGTTCTGCCATTTTAGCGTGAAAGGTTAACAAACAAACAAAAAAACTCATTTTCGCATTTATAATATTAGTTAGGATTAAACATTGGGAAATATTTAACTGATTCTCTAAAAACTTATTGACCTTCTATTGATACCCTTTTTTAAATTAATTAAACTCTAAAAACCTTTTGCGCTTCTAATGATGCATACTTTCTAAAATAATTAAGCCTTTTTTTAACTTTCTGGTATTTTCTCACAGTTGGTCGCAGTAAATAAGCTCGAGCACCCCGTGACCCCGACCAAATGGGTTGCGGTAAGGTAAAACTGTGACAAACCGCACGCGAGCGAGTGCAGCGAGCGGTGCCGCTATTTATTAGTTTTAGAAATCCAAAATAGTAAATATTTGAGGTTCACAAAAAGAGGCGCAATGATTATATTGAGGTTCAATAATATTTTTAGGAGCGCAAAATGGGAATAATTCGAGGTTTTGCACATGCTTTAAACATTCCTCAGAATAAGGTATTAATCTGTGAAAAAAAATCGTAAGTCGAAATCGGGTCATTTACCTAATAATCGTAGTATTAGGTGCCATATGCATCGAGGCTTGCGCTAGCATAACCATTTTACAACGCCGCGTTAAATTGTTTCATAGAAAGTCATAAGTATTCGTAAATCGTTTAGAAGCAGGTCAGAGATAGGTCCGTATCTTAAACCTACAGTTAAACCAAATACATTTGTGGTATCAAATGGTGAGCTTCAGTAAATTTATTAGAAAGACGGTCCGGCGTTGTAAGCCCCGGGATTACCTTCAGCAGACGTCTGACACAAAGGAAATAGATGCAGAAGTGCCAGTCTTATACTAATTTATGTGTTACCATTTGTATGTTTAAAACTGATCACGTTAGTCTGTCAATTGCCTGCAAAAGAAAAAACAGCAGCTTCGTATAACTCGACAAAATGTAGGGAACAACATTTTTTTTTGGCAATATCATAGTTGATCCCATAGTGAAAGTAGTTCATATGAGTACAATGCCCCTACGACGTTCCCCTAAGACTAAGACTAATAACTGAAAACTAAGCCCAAGTTTTATAAAACCACAGTTTTAAATATCGTTTGGAAGGCCTTCAAAATCTAGATCAATGCCACACGCCTTGGAAGTTGATTTCCCATCCTTGAATAATCCTGAATTTAGCGACACGGCACCTTAGCGGTATCATCTGTGACCCACTTCTCCAAGCCTTTGTCTGGATCTTAAAGCAAGTCTTACTACCGTTATATTTTATACCGATATAAAAATTGACAAATATGTCTGTTTTATGACGATGTGTTACTTTGTCTTCCCCATTACATGGATTTTGATGAGTTACTGTTCACCGATAATTAGAAAAAATCTGGAAAATGAAGTTAGGAAAGCATCCAATTAATGCTGTATATGAAATGAATGGATGCAAATGAATTTTACCTGTGACATAAAGTATCAGCTATGTGGAAGATTTATCTACGTGAAAAGTTTTACGGCTAGTGGTGCGGAGTTGGTACCCAACTTATCCCAGAAAGCCGGGCGCCTTTGAAGGCTTACAAAAAGGGAGAAAAACAAAAAAAGTTAGTAAGTACTTACTCTCGTAAGTGATCTCTAGTTCAGTTCAAAATCGAAAAATATTTACAAACACGAACTCATTTTCGCATTAACATAACATTAGTAAGGCTTGGCACTTTACACTCAATGAGAAAATACCTTAATCCTATTGATCCTTGCGTTACCCTTCATCAGTAGAGGTATCTACCCATCCTACCTATGTATAGAGCCTACTCGAACATATTGAACCCTTCGTGGATTTTTGCGGTAAACCCTCATCTAACCTTCACATTCTGGACCAGTGAACATCTCTATTGTCGATAGAGTGGTTACCAACGTCCCTTTGCTTCTTGCTTCACACTTTTTAAATTTCATTTGGTACATTGAATTTTGGAAGAAGTCGCTTTATATAGTGTTGTTTCTGTCACTCTTATCTTACATGGGAGTGTGTTTGTGAATGTGTGTGTGTCTGTGTGTAACGGACTCTTATTTAAAACTTTATGTGCCATATTGCCGTCAATTTTTTCTTGTTTTGGAACGAAGTTCCTTAACGCGGCTTGCGGTAGGAGTTGACTGGTAGAAATCGTCACGTAAATAAAAAGTGTTATGCCCCCTCCATGCGACTTTCTCTCTCTTTCTATTACATGTATGGTGTGTGTGTGCCTGGGAGTATCGCGTAAGGAACTTCGGACCCCGACCGCATACGTTTTTTTTTTCTCGCGTGTTGTAGAGACTTTTGCCCATTCTTGTCTATAGGAACCAGTAGGTTCACCAGTAGGTTGACTGACTGACTCCTTGAAAATTCAAAACTGCCTGTAAGTGGTTTGATTGAAATAAATAATATGAGTTTGAGTTTGCCAACACATTATTTGCCTGACCTATCTACTTCGTTCAAAAGTTCTGTTTATTCTTAGGTTGTCTGGCAGAAATTGCCCTGAGCGATAGCAGTAGCCATAGTACATTTCTGTTTGTAAGTTTAATCTTGTTTATATTTTGTCCGTGTAATACAATAGTGTATTGTACTGGTGTAGGTATATGCGATGAAGTAAAATATCATGGGGAAACCTGGAACTTTATAATCTCAATAAGCTAACAATTAGTGACTGATGGTCAAAACTTTCTTAGCATAGGCATACATACATATATAAGTATGTTTTAATATTGCTGATTGTAGTAGTATTCTTATCCAGCGGTAGGTCTTTGTGAAATCTGTTCACAGGTATTGTTACTGTGCGTGTAAGAGTGACCAGCATATCGAATTGCATGACGTGAGAGCGAGATAGAACATACGTGAGACATTTTACTGTTCTGTTGGTGAGTTTGTGTGTGAGTTTTGTACAGTGTGTGCGTTTTATTCTGAATGACTTCTTGATCTTTTCGCCGCGTCGCTAAGCCGACTGCCGAACCCTGCAAAACCGACTGCAAAACCAATATCATTGATTAAGTTAAGAAACGTGCCGCCTCGGTAGAAAGAATGTGAGGCTATTATATATACAGTTCTAGAGGATCCAAAACCCTCCACAATGTTTTTTTTCCAGAGATGATTTAAAAAAAAAGTATTATTTTTTAGGTTAGACTCCTCTGTACTTTATGGACCGCGCGTGAGAAGCTTTTGCGTATAGTCTTAATGTAGATCGCTTTTGCAAAATGTCACAACTAGCAAACGCCAAGTTTTCGATCGATGTGAAAACCTAGTGCTTAAGCATATCAGACACTTCAATCGAGTGAGAGTTCATTTTTGTTTCATTCCACGTTCACACGACACCGACAAAATTATAAAGGAACAAGCCGTGCGCCCGATGGCATTCCTATCGGCAAAAATTAAGAACTCCATACAAACTTTTACTCTCAGTTTAACATTAGGGGATGAATTTTCAAAAATCCTTCCTTAGTAGTTGTTGTGCGTTAGATCCTTAATTATTTAAGGAACTATTGTGCAACATTCTCAGCCAGACTTTTGACATTTGAGGTTTTCTGTCGGTGAATGAATGATTTTAAGATTTTTATTAATTAGATGAACGTTCATCTCTCCTTTCATTTCATTCGGTAGGCGAATGAAAGCCGAGGGTCGAAATACAATATCCTTGGATCGGTTCACGAATGAATTCATTTTTCATTTTTGATTCATTTTGTGTTCAGACGATTCACTTCGAGTGAAAGATGCCGAATGAAAGGCGAAAACTAACGAAAAGTGAAGCGCCTGATATCGGCTTTATAAAGCCGATATCGATAGGGCTTAATACTACTGGCTTGTCAACTACCTATAGGTAGTTGACAAGCCAGTAGTATTAAGCCCTATCTAAAAAAGAACAATATATTTATTCAATTTACTTAAAGTCCATAGCAATCAAGACTATTCGACGAACCAATCAATGTTGAGACCTTTTGCAAATTGAAAAACCACTCAGTGTTATTAATGTGCAGTTATAATTGTGTTATGAAAACGAAGGGATATTAACGGAATGTTATTTTTTCCCAATGTTTTACGGTTTAGTGATTTTTATTTTACCGGTTTTGTAAATCTTTGTTTTTGGGCCACGCAATGAGTACCTTCTAATTTTTCAGTAACTTAGACACATTTTTATAATTGTATTTTGAAAATGTATAGCTGCGAAATAATAATGGCATGTGGAATGAAGTACTCGTACATTATATACTTATGTTAGTGTCACTTGTCAAAATATAATATTACTTATTCCAGCAAGTTAATTTTTATTTATATTATTATGGCTTCAAAACAATAAACAGGCTAATATTTCTGAATTTAAATAAAGCCCGCTGAATCCTCACTCTGAAATATGTCAGCAGCAATCATTTCGTAAAATTATGTTCATCATAAATTCAAATTTACGTTCTGTCAAGCTTTAAATAGAGTTGAAAATAAAATAATCTTTATAATAATAAAACAATGTTACCTACCTATGTCTGGGCAGGGGGGCATTTCAGGTACAATCACGATCACATTGTCATTTTAGGGTTCCGTACCTCAAAAGGAAAAAACGGAACCTTTATAGGATCACTTCGTTGTCCATCTGTCCATCTGTCTGTCTGTCTGTCTGTCAGTATGTCAAGATCCTTTTTCTCAGGAAAGTGTGTCTTCAAGTGTCCCTTGGAGCTCTAAAAAACTCAAGCTTCTAAGTCAACGCAATAAAAAAATACGGTCATTTATGCGACATATATTGATTCTACTAGAATTATGAAATGGCAAGGTCTCACACAAGCAATGGAAAAGTCTGAAAATCGTTAATTAATCACAAAACAATATTTGTTTCAATTACAAACTTACATTTGCAGTTGGAGAATTAACTGTGACGTATAAACATTTTCACAACTACAAAGCAAAGTTTGTTCTTGGTATGAATTCATCCCAACTACGGAACCCTTTATTGTTCGTGGTCCGACACGCACTTGTCCAGTTTTTTGCATAGGGATAGTTAATGGGCCGGAGAGCGACATTGGCTACTTTAAACCGATGAAAAAAAGTAATCCATTTGTTTACATTTTCATAGAATACTTTGGAACAGACCAAAGCTGATTTCGATTCACCTTAAAGGTACCATATCTAAAAACAGAGGGCCCCTTTACCGTGCGCCCTATTTCCAAGTTCACTGTTCAAATGTAACATACGTTGCGACTATAAAAGTAAAACATTTACTTCGATACTTCTATATTTTATCGCTTATTCATGTCTCTGAAAACGTCTTACTTTAGGGTCCTGTATAAGACAGTATTGATTTAGAAAATATAAACCAACATTATTTTTTTAAGAACACTCGTAATATCGGTTGTTCAAAGTGATGTGTCTTTAATAATGTCTCTAATACTTTCAAATTCAAACTTAGTCTTTGGCTGATAGAATACAAAAACAACCATTTTTCTAAACTAATATTATGAAGAGAAAAGGTTTGATTTTTGTATGTTTGTTACGCTTTCATGCTAAAACGGCTGAACGGATTTGGATGAAATTTGGCACAAAGGTAGACCATGACCTGGTTTAGGACATAAGATACTTTTTATCCCGATATTTTCACGGGATCGAGACTTATGCGGGTGAAACCGCGGGACGCAGCTAGTTTAATATACAGGTGAAATTAATTTAACTAGCGAAACTCCGCAGCCGTGATGAGTACCGATATCTAAACAAGATAAAACGAACACAACGAACTCAATGTTTTCGGTGCTGCAATATCAATTGTACGTGTTAAATCATCTCCAGGTAAAGTGCACATGCTGTGCACCTACCTACGGGCGCAATCCGTGCTCCGAAATAATACTTTCAGGCATATCACAATTTCACCATCTTCCAAAATATATGTAATCATCTTCTGCCCAGCCTTTTCCCATCTATGTTTGGGTCAGCTTCCAGTCTAACTGGATGCAGCTCAATACCAGTATTTTACATGGAGTGACTGCCTATCTGTACTCAATAACCTCGTTAATGGGTAATACGATAACTCTAGGTAAGACTGATTGTCAGACTTTCGGGCTTCTGACGACCCGTAACGACTGTAAAGATCCACGAATGACAGCCGGAACCAACGACTTAACATGAACACAGAAGACTCTTGGTATGTAAATATGATCACCCATTCACGGGAAAACCGTGGCAAGCGCAGCTTAACACAAGCCCCTCTCCCCCACAAGCTCCTCAAAATCTATGTAATCGTGATACTTAGATAGATAAATAGATAGTTAGATAGTTCATTTATTTAGTGCACACAAAAAACAGCACAACATACAAAAGCACAATTAAATTAACCCAGACTTAAATTATGTGATGTACTGTTACTGTACTATGTGCGTCTCCACTCCCATAAAGATACAATATACGTTAACGTTCTAGAATTAAATGAAAACATGGTGCACTATCCTCAAGTGTGCTGAGCCAACAAAGGAAGGGTCCTCCATCGTTCACAGCTGGAGTGTTGACATCTTATATTATTAATATTATCTTAGTTTAAACTAGTAACGTACTCAGTATTTCTCGAAGGGATAGGCAGAGATGTATAGTATAGTTCACCCACATTTCGCCAGTTATAATTAGGTATCAAGAAAATCGATAAAGATAAAACCCAAAGTTCCTGTGTAACTTTGGGTCCTACATCGTTCCATACATTTATATCGAGTAGGTTTGAAGTTTTGTATGGGACAGTTGATAATTTTTCGCGATTGCAATGTTGGTCCCATGGAGAAAGTTGTCCAGTTGATGGTCTGTACCACACCCTTAATTTTAACCACATGCTGTATATTATTTGCCCGACCTGCGATGCAACCTAGGACCACGCTCAGCAATCGCGCTAGCGGCCACTAGACATACAATCTCTCACGGACTACGGAACACCATGTATATGAAATCCGTTATAGTATCCGCCATATTGTATTTATGACGGCAGGAAATTCGAAATAAATCTTTTAGACCCTCAATAAAATTTCCTTTGGATGTATAAAACGATGTGCCTTTTTACGGTCAATCTGGTGAACGACACGGTCTGTTTTGAACGTAGATAAATAATATTTTATTTTTAATACATTTCTTTCATAGAAAATACTACACATTGAGCTACACATTCAAACTCAAACTCAAAGCATTTATTTCATTTAAACCATTTACAGGCACTTTTGAATTGTCAAAGAGTCTGTCAGTTAGTCAGAAAGTTGAAGCTAGTTTACCCATTCCAAAACGTAGATCTCTATGGAGAAGAACAGGCAATTCCAGTATAAGTTGACCTCGCATTGTACGGAAATCCTACAATGCGAGATCAGCATAAACTGGAAATGTATAGCTTGATGTGTACCTTCTTATGGTGTAACTAAATACGACTAATCTTTCCCGCAGCTCTGGGCATACAAATATAAATATAGGGGAAACAATTTTGTATTTTTTTGAAGTCTTGAAAATATTGTTTACTAGCTGCGCTCCGCGGTTTCACCCACATAAGTCTTGATCCCGTGGGATTTTTGGGATAAAAAGTATTCTATGTCCTAATATGGTCATGGTCTACCCATGTGTCAAATTTCATCCAAATTTGTTCTACCGTATTAGCGTGAAAGCGTAACAAACAAAGAAATAAACAAACAAACTCACTTTCGCATTTATAATGTTAGTTATGATTAGGAAGTTAGTATAGTAAAGTTAGGATTATCTTAACTTTATCATAAGACTTTTCTGAGCAATCCTTGAATCCTTCATTCAAAATAGTCTTATATTGCTTAGCATTCAACGACTCTTTGTTCAGTGAGCAAATTAATAATTTTTCATTTCATCTTAACGCGTTTCTTCACAATACAAAATACTTCACCGAAGACCTCGTTTCGACGATTCTACAAGCGCGCTAAGAATTTATTCGACATTTTAAAATGTTTAATTAAATCCTTTGAATATTTTCATGTTGACGGAAATTGAAATACTCGGGATAGTATTGGATGCCTACAACTTCCGATCGGAGGATAAATGGAAGATATGGTAATCGCATTTTTTGTATTTTCTCAACTATGTTGGGGTTGACTTTCAATTGAACCTCACGATATCTCGTTTGTCATTCGATTCTCATTAGTTGTATCGATTCGCTACTAGTCGCAATTTTATTGATGTTGAATCGAAATTGAGGACAAAGTGAGCGATTAAAAATGATTGCCATGACTTACACGTTATTCTTTTACGGAATTATACAAAATAACATAACATCACGCCTTGTTTCCCCGAAGGGTTGGGCAGAGGTGTACCTGTAGTACACCTCTGCCCAACCCAGTTTCACTAGTTATGTTTTAAAGTACCATGTAATAGGGGGCGAGCTTATTGCCATCAACCGGGCACAAATCCGACCACCGGGCTGCTACTGTGAAATTCCTGAAAGAAAAACCCAATAAGACAAAAATACAAAAAGCACACAATATAAATGCGTCCATAATGATAGATGCTTTTTAGGAAATTTTCCCTTTTAAAATGTATGATCAATCACCTGCTCACCTTATGTACTTAGGCTCGGGAATATTTTCAGATGTTGGTGTTCATAAGCGAACTAACTAAACTGTCATGTGAATCACAAAAACATAATAATCTATAAAAAGTACAAAATATGTTTACAGTTAAATGTAAACCAAAACTCTGCGCAAGTCTAATGTAATGTAAACTAAAACCCAACTATACTTGGATTATATTAGTTTCAAATCAATAACAGTCTCTCCGTTCACAAAGATTATGTGGTTCGTTATGTCTATATGCATGCTATACCTACTTATTGTTGTAGTATAACCATACATAGAATAATAGGCGACGTAAAATACTAATTAAATTGGCTATGTTCTATATAACCTTATGTAAATACTGTCAATCAATTATTGATATTTCTTTAGTTTTTTCTTGATAATTCATCTTATTCATAAACTTAATATAACGAACAAAATTCGCTTTAAAAAATATAGCACATTTTTTAAGGAACATAAAAAAAAAATCTAATTGAATGTAACTTGCCTGTATTTTCCCACTGCATGGAATAAGCCTCCCCTCCCTTTTCCACACCATTCTGTCTGTCAATTAATTGATTGATTGGTAATATACATAATCAATTGATTGATTGATTGGTAATATACATAATCAATTGATTGATTGATTGATAATAATCAATTGATTGATTGATAATAATCAATTGATTGATTGATAATAATCAATTTAATGATTGATTGATAATAATCAATTTAATGATTGATTGATAATAATCAATTGAACGATTGATTGATTGATGTCCCACTGCAGGACAAAGGCTTCTTCGCATACAGAGAAGTATTGACTATAAGTCCAGGTACCTTTACGATATTTTTCTTTCACCGATGTCAGTAATGTCCAAGACAAACACAGAAAGTTTAGGTTTAAAGATATTTATTCTCAAAAAAGACACAAAGTCACTTACATGAGAACAATGCTTAAAATAAATTATAATTAAAGTTCGTCACAGACGTCACGGTAGCAATTATGCTAATTAGATATTATGTACACCCATCCAATGCATTCAGATTTACGGAAGGGTGTTATTTGTGATCAAATATTCAGCTAATAGAGTTTTGAATGCATTGAATGAGTGTACCTTTTTAATACATGAGGGTATTTTGTTGTACAATTGTGCTCCTTCAAATGTTAACATTTTTTTGCCAAACTTAGTTCTCATCTTCGGCAAAATCAGGAAACTAGCTCGGCGAGTGCTACGTTGGGTTACTTGTTTCACTTTAGTAAACGATATATTAGTTTTTATACTTTTGTTGAGTGCCTTACGAATGAAAATACATGTATTGTAGATATATAACTTTCTGATGTTCATTATTTTGGTTTCTTCATAAATTTTGCTTGTCGATGTTAAATATGGGTAGTTAAAAATCATTTTTATTAATTTGTTTTGTGCAGCTTGGAGACTTGCTAGCTTTGTCTTGGCCGCACTGCCCCATATTTCAACCAGATATAGTAGGTGAGGTTTTATTAATAGTTTGTAATAGGTATATGTGTATCTTTAGTATATGAGTTACTTTAAAAATATTCCTTAATTTCTCGTAATTGCACCTACCACTGTTTGTCTCTGCATCACCCAAAGGTTGACTGGTAGAAAATGCCTATGGCATTAAGTCCGCCTCTGTACATTTCTGTGCTTGAAGTATTAAAGTACATATGAATTGAAAAAGTAACGCGTATCTTTAAAATATAAAAACATACATCAAGGCGTTCAGAGCATCGACTCAGATTGGTGAACACCCAGCACACCTGTGACAGAACACATGCTGCATATAGTCCTTTGAGCGATCTACTTTGAACTGCTTTGAGACGGAAGCAACAAATATATCCGAGATACTTATAAGACGACCATTATATGGGTAGTATATACAGGGTGAAACTGAATTCATGGGCAGCCTCTTATGGGGTCATTGTACTCATCATTATGAACAACTTTAACGATTGGCCCAAAATAGAAATCATAAAATAAAAATCAGCTGTTCCCTACATTGACGAGCTACGCGAACATAAGTGCAGGGAACAGTAAATGCCTTTTTTCGCGATTTCAGGCTTGGTCTCATAATTAAAGTTGTTCATAATGATGAGTACAATGACCCTTTAAGCGAATGCCCGTGAATTAAATTTCACCCTCTATAGAAGTACTGTAATAAACAGTTAGTAATGTTTAAAAACACTTACTTTTTTTGGATACTTCATTTTTGTATATTACGACTCCTGAAAGTTTGTCTGATGATCGTATTTATTACTTGTGACATTGTTCTATCTATTATGTTGTTATTAGTGACCTACTAACATTATTATGTAGAACACCAACGAACCGACACAAACATAATATTCGTATCAAGTTATGTGCATCATGCACATAACTTCATTCCTATAGCACCAACAGGACATAGATATTGCCTATAACCTGCTGAAAAAGTTGCAAAAAAATTACATACTATCACGCCTGTATTCTATGGGGTATGGCATCCATTACACGATCAATCTTGTTCGCGAGCCCCAAACAAAATCAACGGTCGGAGGTATAGTACCCGTAAAACACAATAAGATTGACAGAGTATGCGGAATGAATCTTCTATTCAGACAAGACAGCTGCTATTTATCATGATAACAAACCAAGTCCATGATAATTAGTATACCGTTTTAATATTTATGTGTTCAGCGTTTAGAATATAATTTACATATTTTCTGCATTTTTTTACATAATGTTTTGTAATTTACATTGTGGTTCTAAGCGGAGGAGGCACGGGCAGTTTACAAAGAGGCGAACAAAAGTGTAGTTATATTACGTTAATGTAGGCATCAACGTGTTGCCTTTATATGGAAAACAGGGATCAGCAATCCTTTGTCCAATAACGAAGTACACATTAATATAAAAGATATAAAAATGTAACGTGTCGGCAAAATTAAGGGGTTTTTGTATATTTGGGCCTGATGAGTGAACTCGATAGAAGACTGCAATAATTAAATGATTGTCTATATAGTCGGTGAAACATGCTGCATATCACCAACACTGCTAATCGCTGATGACTATGTTTCTGGCAAATAAACTGTTTCTATTTATGTTCCGAAATTCCGTTATATTAACCTAAAATATTAACGAAGACCGAGCACATACTCCTGTTACAAGTAAGTATATTATCGTGTTCTAACATAACGAGCCCGTATGTACCAGGATCGGATCACACAGCATCCTTATCTCATCCATCCCTCGACATTACAGGGAGAACTATAACCAGGAGAGCTGCAAGTACATGTAGCAAGAGCCTCCTATATAGATACTCTAGGAACAAGGTCGCGGTCGTGACCTCGGCTTGGCATAACTCGCTCAACATGTTGTGTAAAACCTAAGTTTGGGAATTGAAATTAATTAAATATTACATCGAGGCCCTGATTTGATATGTTTTATGTTTATTGTGGCGTCCTTGGCGTGATTAACGTCAAGATTGATCGATTGATCATTGATCTTTTACGCTTTTACTCCTAAAAGGAGAGAGAGTTGGTCACGAGTATAGCTTACAAGGTTAAGCTATACTCGTGAGCTACTTTAGGAGAACATCTTGCGCCCTCGCGCAAAATTCTAAAGCAATTTTCTTTTAAAGTATTGACAGATATTTTACGGTGTTACGAACATAGTATTATCGAAACCCAAACTAAATGAAAATATTTTCTCAAAGTTGCAATTTTTATTTAACGAGAGAAACGCTTTTGAATTTTGCGTATACTTTTTTTTTTTTTTTTTTTTTTTTTTCTTTTAAAAAACGTTGCCCCACACTAGGAATTTCTCCTGTATCGTGGGTGCGTTTACAAACATATATACTCACATACACAAACAGCCAGACCCGGAACAACTACTTGCAGGTCATACAAATATTTGTTCCGTGCGGGAATCGAACCCGCGACACGCAGTGCAGCAGTCAATCGCTTAACCACTGCGCCAACCGTGCCGTCAATATATACTGTAAGGTATTTACGTTTCGCAGCTAAAGCACTAGGAAGTGCTGAACGGCGGGCGCTTTGGGGGACTGTCTTATGTAATTTTGACGTTCGAGAAGTGCAGATATTCAGCCTAGTTTAAATAAATGACTTTTGAATTTTGAATGGCCGGTTAATGGCTATAGAGCCACTAACCGTGCTTAAATTTAGTCTCCGGACTGCTACTGAGAAATTCTTTATCAACCCTAGCTGTAGATGGATCCGTTGCTAGCCACTGTGACTAATAGACCAAGGTATAGTCATAGATAAAAAAAAATCGTAGTGTATATAGAAACTCTCGTTCTGAACGTGTTCAATATTGTGCTATTAGGCGTGTATGACCAGATGTTTGAACTTAAACGAAGCAAAAGAAGTATGTGGCAGGTCTGTAGTTTCTGCCTACCCCCATTGAAAGAAGTCGTGAGTTTATGTATTACAGCTCGCCACTCTTATGCGTTTACAGGGATAAAAGTATCCTACGTGTTAATCCAACTTTAAATAATAATGGTAGGACGTATATACCGTACCGTTTCGAGCCATAATTAATACTTTAGAACCTTACTGTTCTTCTTCATTGGCACATTGAAGTCTGCTCTCAAGTGATGGTTACATCATTGTATTTTCATTTTGTTTCAGGTAAAGTCAGAAATGGCGGGCGAAGCAAGATCATAGCATATTGAAATAATGTTCGGTATGTATGGTGAGTTTTTAGGTTAAATATAAAATTCAACCTAACGATCTGACGTTCATACGTTTTTTTTTATTTTACGGTACATGATTTATCTTCAAATTACATTTGTTATTTTAAGCCATATTTATATTTTTTTGTAGCTATTAAAGTAGAACAAGTTGTATTGTTTGAATTATCTAAACTAACGAGTTTATAATATTTTGGCCGTAAAACGATGTGACATGGTTTTGGTCGTGGGCTCTCGTACCACACTAAATTGTTAAGGAATGTTTATTTTATTAATATCTTTTGAAATACTAAATGTGCAGGATGTTGGATTACGCCAATATTTAGTAGAAATTTCTACTAAATATTGGTGCTATTCGATTTGATCAACTACTTTAGTAGCTGCGTACATATATTTTCTATAGACCGTCAGGATTGAGGAGCCATAAAATGTGTTGTATTAGCGAAATTATATTGTTTTTCCATGTTATTTTTATACTACAAATTAAAACACATTTACTACTAAATTATACTAAAATATGTTGTAATTGGTTGATTACTCTCCGAGACACAGCGCGGTGAAATTTATGGATTTTTATGAAAAATAAACATTGCAGCTATCTCAAATTCTACCATAATTAAATGAAATGAAATTAAATTGTTTATTCTGTAAATAGGATATTGCAAAAAATACAAAAAATAAAACTGCTAGATGAGTTCGGTGTTTCCTATGTGACTACTCTGAGAAGAAAGGCCGAAACAAACTCAGAGATCACAGTCTCTTTTAAAGTCCAGACATAATCTTGGTCAGGCCATATGAGAACCATGTAGATTTGTGTAGGAAATGGTATTTTGAGGAAAGAACCACACAGATTTGAGTGGACCTGTCCAGTCAGTGCAAGCATTTGTCATTAATCGTGGAGCTCAACTTGACGAACAATACCAAAGAAAGGACATTTGGGTAGGCCGCATAAACTACTCAAACTGCTAGACTATTATTAAAACTAACTGAAAAAGAAAAAAATAATGAAAGAGCACAAAAAAATTATCCACATAGTCCTCACATTCACAATAATTAAAACAATATAATACTTTACAAAGTAATCATGTCATTTTGTATTTAATTTTCAACATGTCAATATGTATATAAAACAGGTATATTTAAATAATTTTACATAATAATTAAAATGTCAAATTTTATGGTTTTATCACAAGGCTTAGCACAGCGAGCATCTCAATCCCACGCTTTTTTATCTTCTAAGTAATCTGAAATTTTATAGTACCCTTTTTTACAAAGTTTGGTTTAACGGGTAAGTTTCGAATTTCAATGGTACGTTTGTTGTGAAAGCGTATACATTGACCCATGAACGAGTTGCCTACTCTGTGGAGACGTGTGCGATGTACAGCAAGGTTGTGTTTATTCCTGGTATTTAAAGTATGATTATCAGACATTTTCTAAAAAATTGATATATTTTTGTATACATACATGTATGGTTTTCAAATATATATATTTATTATATATATTTATGAGGCTACAGTCAGAATGTTTATTTCTCTAAAATTTTTCGAGGGATGCTCCTGGACCTAAGTTGTAAATGTCTCGAACTGCCCTTTTCTGTAGAACAAAGATAATATTAATGTCCGCACAGGTTCCCCAGAGAAGAATCCCATAAGACATAAGACTACGAAAATACGTAAAATAAACAATTCTGGCTGTATCTACGTCAGTTATCTGTCTAATTTTTTTAACCGCATAGGCGGCCGAAATAAGCCTTCCTGACAATTTTTCTATGTGTGGGCCCCACTGTAATTTCCCGTTGATGGTTATTCCAAAAAAAACTGTTGACTCAACAGGGTCCAACTCTATTCTATTAACTTGAACATTGGTAGTTAGCTGCCTGACATTTGGCGTTGAAAATCAAAGGAGTTTAGTCTTTTTTTCGTTCAGGAGAAGATTATTCACATTAAACCAATGCACAACTTTAGAGAGTGCATCTTTAACTTGTTCAAAGTTGACTAACTGATGTTTGATTTTAAAAATGAGGGAAGTGTCATCTGGGAATAAAACGATTTTATGATTATCCCTTATGGAACGTCCTGTAACTTCTTTTTACAAATTCCACGATCGGTTCTACAAAAACAGCTAATTTACTACTAAATATTGATAGTACCCGCGTTTAAATATGAGACATGGCTCCTCAGTCCATACTGACACGCTTTCTCGGCTCTTTTATACATCGCTGCTGTGCTGTATTACATTTAGCTATTTCTATGTCTTCGTCAAAAGACTCGCTGCTATCCGTTTCAGGTTTCTTGTAGATCTTGCTGGCAGCCTTAATAATCTTATATCGGTCTGCAGCCGTGTCCATCTAAAAGTTGATTTCCTTGTCGAAGTAGTCAAGTCCTGTTTAAGGTTGTCGTTCCATGCGTAAATAGGACAGCTTACTTTCTTGGATTTGGCCTTGTTGCGTGTAACAGGTGTGGTTTGCCGCGCCTGTGAACCTATGCGAGATAGCACATCCTGTGATTCTTGATGCGTTCGGTTACTGTTTATCCGTCTAAGATTTCGTGCATTTTCTTTTGTCTTGGTTTATTTGTGGCGTAGTTAACCTCATGATGACTTTATCATATCGTCTCAGCTTTGGTGAATTCCGATACTTACAAATCGTATATCATATAAGGTATCATCACCATTCGATACATAAGTCTGGCTAGTTTCCAGTCCATCTTTGAGTTTATTATGAATGGTAATAGTGACTTTGCATTTCTAGTGGCCTGTTCACACCGTTTTCTAATTGTGCTTCTATTTTTAAAACAGAGACATAAGTTCGTTCATTTTACGCGCTTTGTCACTTATACGATACTCAGGCCTCGGCATTTTGCATGATCTTGCCAGCGAGCGGTCCTATTTGTCTTTCAGGGACAAGCAAAATGCAAAATCGGCAGTTTATCACAAAAACACACAAAAAAATTGTAACAAGTATTATCGTAGCACCGTAGCTATGGCGTAGACCCTACTCGTAGCGTGCGCCGTAGCACGTTATTGCCGTAGTTAATGAAGCGGAAATTTTTCTGTAGTGACTAGGAGTGTTCTAAACGTGATCTAGTAGTTACTATTAAATACAATGTACATTTTAATCACTCTTTATTGGTGTTGGATAAGATGGAGTGCCGGCTGCTACTAAAAAAATCCAAGAATTTTTTACCCGACCCGGGAATTAAATCCAGGACCTCATGCTCAGCAGTAGCGCTTGCAACAACTAGACCAACGAGGCAGTCAGTTAGACGAGTGAGTTTTAGAATTCGTTTGTAGGATTCTGACCTTAAAAGGAAAAAAGAACCATTTATAAGATCATAATATTTGTTCAATATTATTAGTAACAAACTCGGCAATATTATTAGTTAATCTCAACAGTACCCATAAACTGGAAACCATCACAAATTGTTTGTATCTGTCGTTGTTCAAAACTTTTTCATGAATTGTTGGTATTGTGGGCTCGATCTCCGTGTCGGGCTGAAATATTGGATCTTTTGGTTTAGATTTTTGTCGTTAGGACTTATAACTGGCATAATGAGGTATACTGATGTCTGCTTACTTTTTAAGGGAAATCAGGTAATCAATGATGTTATATTTCATAGTATTCACCACGTGATGTTGGATACAATAATTGTTTTATTTGTTTTTACTTACATCGTCTCGCGACAAGTCAAGGTCACTCAGCTTGAAAACCGTGTGGGTTAGGGTCACGACACATGACCTAGATGTAGCCCTATTACTAGATGTTACCCTATTACTGGAGGTAGCTTTGTTATTAATGATACCTGATAGGGTGCCGCAGTATAAATAAAACAGTCAAAGTTTAACTCTAACAAACATCGAATCTTTATTTTAATTTCGTAGAGGCTACGTGTTACTTCGTAGCCATGTAGTTAGTCTCTCGTAGTGGCTACATCGTAGGCATATACTGGTTACGTAGTAGCCATGTAGTTAGTCTCTCGTAGCGGCTACATCTTAGGCATATACTGGTTACGTCGTAGCCATGTAGTTAGTCTCTCGTAGCGGCTACGTCGTAGGCATATACTGGTTACGTCGTAGCCATGTAGTTAGTCTCTCGTAGCGGCTACATCTTAGGCATATACTGGTTACGTCGTAGCTATGTAGTTAGTCTCTCGTAGCGGCTACATCTTAGGCATATACTGGTTACGTCGTAGCCATGTAGTTAGTCTCTCGTAGCGGCTACATCTTAGGCATATACTGGTTACGTCGTAGCCATGTAGTTAGTCTCTCGTAGCGGCTACGTCGTAGGCATATACTGGTTACGTCGTAGCTATGTAGTTAGTCTCGCGTAGCAGCTACATCTTAGGGCGGATTCGACCAAACAGGAATAAATTTTATTCTCGGAATAAATCGCTACTTACTCGAGAGTAAATCAATTACACGTTTAACCAACTACAATTTCAGGAATAGCGAGTCTATTCGGGAATAGTCACTATACCACCGATAAGCATGGAATACAGAGCTATTCCAAGAATAACAAAATGGCGTCCTATTGTTTTGTGCTGTCATTTCAACTCGACTCAGGAATATTGTTTCAAAATCATAAAATGCAACGTTTAAATGATTTAATTCAAGATAGTGATAGTGATGAAGAAGTTATACCTAGACGTCTAAGGTGGCTAAAAGAGAGAATAGATTTATTTGAATACTATGATGATCATAATTTCACGATAAGGTTTCGTTTGAGCAAAGAAGCAATAACTTTGTTTTTGCTGACGAGAATTGAACATAAATTGGAATATATTTCCGACCGGTACGTGTGTATACCTCCTACAATATCTACCTAATTAGCCTGCGTGTATAATTTATTGTACATGGTTACTAAAGGTACCTACCTACATGTCTGTGTAGTACAGCAATATAGCATATATGATGATGATACATTATGTTACTCTCTTTAGAATATCTACCTAATTTTTTAATTCTTTTTCAGCAACTTTTCCATTTCACCGATAAACTGGGAACCTTGAGATTTTATGCAACAAATTCCATTCAAATGCTTATTGGTGATATCTGTGGTTGGAGTACTCCTACTGCCAATAAAATAATCCACAGAGTCAGTGCCACTATTGCTGCACTGCACAAGGAATATATAAAATTTCCTACTACTCAGCAGAAGATCAGGAGGGAGCAAGACAAATTTTACCAAATAGCTCGATTTTGATTGGTGCCATGGATTGCTCGCACATAAAGTTGTCATTTGTACCTCTCCGGTGTCAGGTGGGAGGTGAACAAGCAGAACTGTACAGGAACAGAAAAGGTTACTTTTCTATAAACGTGCAGACGATATGCAACGCTAACTTGGAAATCACTGACATAGTAGCACGATGGCCAGGGTCGTGCCACGATAGCACAATATTTAACAATAGTGTTATCAAAGCAAAATTTGAAGATGGATGCTACAGTGATTCAATTCTGGTTGTTGACAGTGGATATGCCTCAACATCATACGTGATGCCTCCATTAGGAAACCCGAGAACACAAGCAGAGCAACTTTACAATGAATCACAAATAAGAACAAGAAATCCCATTGAAAGAAGTTATGGTGTATGGAAACGAAGATTTCCTGTGTTGGCATTTGGAATGCGTGTGAAGTTAGAAAAAGCATTGATAATTATGGTGGCCACCGCAGTTCATTGAAGGAGAGCAAATACCTGTGCGACGGCATGAGATCCGTGATGCTCTTATTGCTAATTATTTTCTTAGTTTAGTGTGAATAGAGTAAAATAAAAGTAAATAAAAAAAAAATGTTTTTAGAATTAATTTATATTCATAATAATTAACGATTCTGCATGATTCAAACATTTATACATTAATTTTTATTTTTGAAAGCCAGTAGCTTTCTTCGCTTCATCAATAAAATGCTAGTTTTAATTATTTCCTGTTTTAATAACTGCTTTTTTATTTGTATTTCTATGTCATGCCGAACCTTTGACCTTTCCATTTCTTCCACAGCAATCTTAGTCTGTAGATCTATTGCTTCAATTTTCTTCCTGTGGAGTTGTTCTAATGAAGAAGATGTACTTGAGTGGGTTGGTCTTCGTCTAGAAGCACATGTCCGTTGAGGTGTCTGATTCTCAGTAGGAACTGTATTTTTGAGGGCCAGCGACACAGGAGTTCACAACATTTGAGGTGTGTAATCTGCCCAATCCTATATTAGAGAAATAATTAAATTAGTAGGGTAAAGTAGTTACTTTTGAATTTGAATCCCAATCCCATCCCAATAGAGGTTACGAAATCTCTCTCCTCATCATCTATACTAGCCGAATCTCTTCTAAAAGAAAACTTCAGTAAGGACATTCCAAGTTTTGAATTCCAACCCATTTCTATTGTCACAATTAAAAAAGCATTCAAAAGTCTTAACATAAAAAACACTGAAGACTTATGGGGGATTTCCGTTAAGGTTCTTGTAGATATCATTGAAACAATTGCCCCTGTCTTAACAGGCATATTTAATCAATGTTTAGATAGCGGTACGTTTCCTGATTTAATGAAACATAGTAAAGTAGTACCAATTTTCAAATCGGGTAGTAAGAGTGATCCCTCTAATTATAGACCTATATCTGTGCTACCAGCTTTGAGTAAAATATATGAAAAAATCATGCTGGACCAGATGTTGTCACATTTTAACTCTAATGGGATTTTACATAGTCACCAGTTTGGTTTCACGAAAGGTAGATCGACGACTGACGCAGGAGTGAAACTCATCAGTCACATTTTGGAATCCTGGGAGAAGTCCCAGGATGCAATTGGCATTTTCTGTGACCTCTCAAAAGCGTTTGACTGCGTTGACCACAATACACTGATCTGTAAATTACACCACTACGGAATTCGTGGACAAGCTGCTGACCTTGTTCTTGCCTATCTATCAAACAGGCAACAAAAAGTAAATGTTAATGGGGCGACGTCCTCGGGGTCTCTAGTTAAAATGGGCGTGCCTCAAGGTTCAATTCTTGGCCCTTTCTTATTTCTAGTCTATATAAATGACCTTCCTTACATGATGGCTAACTTATCGGATATAATTCTATTTGCTGACGACACTTCTCTAATTTTTAAAATAGATAGAAAAGATACAGATGTCTTACATGTCAACGATAGTCTAGCTGTTCTTTCGAAATGGTTCGCAGCTAATAATCTTTTACTAAATGCGAACAAAACTAAATGTATTAGGTTCTCATTACCAAATGTACCTCAAATCGGTCTAAATCTAAAACTTGATGGCAAAAAATTAGATGCAATAACAGAAACTATATTTTTAGGTATTACTTTAGATTCAAAATTGCAATGGGGCGCCCACATTAGAACTCTTTCAGGTAGATTAAGTTCAGCTGCATATGCAGTAAGAAAAATAAGGCAGTTGACTGATATAGCCACAGCTAGGTTAGTTTACTTTGCTTATTTCCACAGTATTATGTCTTATGGAGTTTTGCTGTGGGGATCGGCAGCTGATGTAGATTCAGTTTTCATTTTACAAAAGAGGGCTATCCGCGCTATATATAAAATGGGTCCTCGCGAGTCCCTTAGAAACAAATTCAAAGAAGTTGATATACTGACTCTGCCTTCTCTTTATATCTTAGAAAGTATTTTGTACGTTCGCAAAAACTTAGGACTTTTCAAAATAAGAAGCGATTTTCATAATATAAATACACGTAATAGACATGAAATTGTGATACCCAAATTTAGATTAACTAAAACAAGCAAGTCATTTCTTATAAACAGTATCCGCTTTTATAACAAGTTGCCTAAGTCGGTTACAGAACTTAGCGATGGGAAGTTCAAAACCCACATCAAACGCGTCCTTATTAAGAAAGCATATTATAAAATTAAAGACTATGTTGAAGACAAGGAAGCTTGGCAATAATTCCTTCTGCACATGTGGCTTCCCTGGTACCTGATTAACGGCAAATTATGTAAGAATCTATTAACTGCTCCCAAATTACCATGTATACATTTTTTATTTTTATTTTTACATTCTTCTTTGACATAATCACCCTATTATTTGACATTATATACCTAAAATTTTATTTCAACTCTTTATTAGTGGCTTTTGTGGACATGATAATTATTGAGATTTGATACAGCCATAACAGCAATCACGTCATTTCGTTTAAAATTCGTTTTTATTTTTATTAATTTATTTATCTTTATATAGATTCTTCTCAATTTTGTGAATGTGAGAACGCTGTAGGCCTAGTGGACTGTAGATTTGTTCACCATCATTATTCTGTTAAGTACCTGGTACTTGTTGAAAGACCTACACTGTCCTCCCATACCTAATAACACTGTTATTTGTAAATATTGTAAAAGCCCATTATTTTTAAAAGAGTAACCGTGGAGTTTCTTGCCGGCTCTTCTCCATAGGAAACAACCAATTGGAACCGTGCACCTAGCTTCTGACGTTTCATAAGTGCCCATGTAGGTTTATATGAAATAAAAATATTTTGAATTTTGAATTTTTTTTGACTCGACATACATAGTTCTAGTTTAGTTTCATTTATCTTATAATAGACTAGATTAATTACCTTTGTCACAAATTCTTGATTTTCACATACTACATCCACATCATTCGTCTGGCTATCAATTTCGCTATCTGCAAATAAAGGTAAACATTGTTTAGATTTAAGACATACAGCAAACATGGGTGTATTTAAAATGTTTATAAGATAAACTGACTGAAGCTGAAATATCAACACACAGCTCAAACCTTTTCTCAGTGAAAATTATAAGGGTTAATAAACTAACCTATGTATTCTATTTGTGGTGCTTCCGGGAAATCCTCTTTTTGTACCATAGCCATTGCCTCTTGGTCTTGCACCACAGATACACTGAAGTCCTTGTCATATGGGTTAAACAACCCAATAGCACTGGTGGATATAAGGCTTATGATCTGCTGTTGAAAAGGATCCTCCTGTTTAGGAGGTGTTAAAAAAATGTAAATAAGTAAAGTAAATAATAGCTGGTGATGATTAGGTATATTCATTCAGGTGTCTCATCATCATCATTCAGCCATAAGCTTTTTAGCATAAGTGCCGACATAACATAATGATACTGACCTGTTTGGATCATGTGCTTCCTGTTATTTGCTGCATCCTTTCTTGCCACCTTTTTCATACTCTCCCATTGAGATTTTAAGTTTGCCCCCGTGCAAGAACAGTGGTTTGTACGGCTATTATACTGGTCAGCAATCATTTTCCATTGAGCCAATTTGACTTTAACAGTAACACCATCCGTTTTTTTATTTTCAATAATATTAAAATGAAACTTTACAAGGCTTAATAAAACTTCTTTTTCAGAGGGCAGCCAGTTCGTAGTCACTCATTTTAGACAAATAAACTTGCAAAACCCGAAAATAAACACCACATGAACCAAACCGAACCGACAAACAAAACGTCAAATTACTACAAAGTGTACATTGACACTATTGACAGCTACTTTCCTTAGCTATAATACGACCAATGCCAGTTGACATGAATTATGCTTATGCACCGTCCGTAGAACAACGTTTTTTTTTCGGGTATTACATTCGTTCACATTCACTCCGCTATTCGCGTATAGCATATCCAAGTATAGCTATACGTTAGATTGCATGGAAGAACGACTGTTGATTTACTCGAGAATAAAATCATGGAATAGATTATTCCTGGTATAGTTACTCGTGTATAAATGCGGGTTTGGTCGAATCCACCCTTAGACATATACTGGTAACGTCGTAGCCATGTAGTTAGTCTCTTGAAGCGGCTACGTCGTAGCCATTTAGTTATCTCTCGTAGCGTCTACGTCGTAGCCATTTAGTTATCTCTCGTAGCGGCTACGTCTTAGGAATATACTGTTAACATCGTAGCCATGTAGTTAGTCTCTCGTAGCGGCTACGTCGTAGCCATTTAGTTATCTCTCGTAGCGGCTACGTCTTAGGAATATACTGTTACATCGTAGCCATGTAGTTAGTCTCTCGTAGCGGCTACGTCGTAGGCATGCTCGTAGCTACGACCAGCAGACGAACGAGGCAATTATGGTTTTATTTCTCGTAGGTAAAACAGCAAAAATATTACAGAACCTACGTATAAATAAAGTTGTAACCCGACCCACTTATTTCATGATAGCAATTACGTGTCAAAGCTGCAGGTGACTCGTATAATTAGCTGGCACAGAGCCTCAAAGAGATTCCCTAATTATTTTGTTATATGAACACTGCTAGATTACACGCACAATTATAATCCTTGTAACCTTTATACATGCTTAAGATTTCCTAAAAACATGTACATACCAAAAAACCATCTCTTTTGCACGGTCAATAGTATAGACTATGAAGTCTATACTATTGACTCACCCCTATAATATCCCCCTCAGCGCCGTGCAAAAGAGATGGTTTTTTGGTATGTACATGTTTTTAGGAAATCTTAAGCAATCGGTCAATCGATGAAAAAAAGAATACGATCGATATAATATCAACGATCGTTTAAACAGTAAACTTCTGCCCCAGTTGATCTGCAACTCAGTATATGTTTAAAAAAATCTGTCGATATCCATCACTGTAACGATTCATTCAACTCGTAACCTGTCCATCATTCCACATTTTCAGAAGATTTTTTTTAACACAAGCAGGAATTTTATTATGTGATCATCATCTGTCTTTTCCTAACTATTGGTTGGCTTCCAGTATAACGGAATGTAGATAATACCAGTATTTTACATGGAGCAACTACCCGACCTCCACTACCCTTTTTTTTTTTTTTTTTTTTTTTTTTGGGTGGGAAATTATCAAATAACTTCTCCCGCTCTGGGTGGAGCGGGAGGGCGTGTCAGACTCTTACTGACTAAAACCCACCCGTGTTCCTTCCGTTGCCTTTACGTTGCCAGGGGCCACGGTATCCCTTTCGGACTTTCCCGCAACCCCGGCAGGCATCGGTCCTATCGGACCCCTTCCGTTGTGCTGACATCTCTTTGAGGCGCGCGTGGAACACAACGCGCCGTCGACCCGGGCCTGGTCCTTATCGGACGGCGAGCTACCCATTGCTCACCGTCCGCAAGCCCGCGCCTACGGTGGCCGGGAATCGGCCTGCGATTCCCGACGCCCAGGGCGTCTCCTGCGGCGGCTAGGGGCGTGAGGGCGCGAAATTTGCCTCTCCCTCACGCGTTCTGCCTCCTCCTTCGCGAGCATTACTGCTTCGCAGAAGGAGGTGACGGCCTCCCATGCCCTCTCGCTCCGTACCATGGCCTGGACTAGGGCCGGACGCGAGAGATCCCCGCCGCCGATCGCCTCCACGAGGACACGGCGATGCTCTGCCCATGCCGGACAGACCTCCACCGTATGCTCAACCGTGTCCACCTCCACTACCCTGGATGTGGCTCACATGATACCAATATTAAGTTATATATATTAGTATATTATATATATTAGTCTTATATAGTTTTACAAATTTTCTTTCAATCGTACATTCTATGCTAAATCAAAAATACTACCTCCTTGTAAAAAATAATAAAGGAAATGTTGCAAAACTCTGGTTATGACGATTCAGAACAATTCATCTAGATACCCTGACCTGACACGAAATCAAACGATACACAATGGGAACAAATACGCACACACACACACACCTCACTCACATCACACGTACACAAACACACCAGATATACAATACAACACCTGAAATCACCTCTCAAGTCTCCACTCTGGAATTCGTACCCCGAGCCCCAAGATACAGACTAACTGTCTAGTTTGGGGTTCACTGGCAAATAATATTTTGTAACATAGCTATCGGTAATATTTTAAGCTACTCATGTCGTCTCAATTTGGTGTTAACTTGTAAACCTGCTTACTGTATTACTTGGACAATAAACTATTTCTATGCAAATAAACATTTTCTGTTATATTCTATGCTAAAACGTATTTCAAGATAAACTCGACTTAAATTGTACGCAATCAATACAATACACATTTACATACACATATAAAAAGTAAATTTTCCTTCAACACAGAATAAGAATACAAAAGAAGAATTCTCGAGCGAAAATAATGTGATCGAGTTATGTTCACCACAATCACGAATGAGCGTGTTTGTGTTACGATCCGTGATAATGGCGTAATATGCCTTTTTGTGCCAAATATGTCTTATTACACAATAGACATGTTAACCGAATACTTTTGTACAATTATCTATTAGTTCGATTTCATGATCGCCTTTATAAAAAAATTCTTAGCTTCGACATAATATTTAATTTGAAAAAGTAATCACAGTTAATGAAAGAAGTCGTTGAAGAACATCTTAAGAGTTAAGTGTCGTTTAGAATCCGGCTGCGAGAAGTGTATTCCGCAAACATGTACCAAACCTTCTCCTCTCTTCAAGTCGGGTAAAAATAGCTGTTATTTTGATGTATACTCAAGGCTAAGAGGCAATCATGGGATGACGTCGGAAGATTGAGTGATTACTTGTTACTTTGGCATTCTTTTGGAAACAAGACGGGCCTAATTTTGGGGAAGAAGAAATTGACTTTCTGACGTCGTTTGTAGGCTCTGAGACGTTTTGTTAAAAAAAGCTTTGTGATTATTTTATGAATCACATAGCTTCCGCCAGCGGCTTCGCCCGCGTGACATCTTTATAAATTATAGCCGGATATTCGGATGCATATTTAATCGGATACATGTTATGGAAACGACTTATCAACATTAGCTAGCATTTCTATAGTCAAAAAGTACTAAATTTATCAATTCCGGAATAGCGAGATTTTTGCGATCGATACAAAAGTGCATTCCATATTAGCCAACACCTGAACGTAAGTAGATATACATTCGATTCTATAATCGGAACTCTTGCCGATCCCGGGATTTTTTCGATACAAAAATGCTTTCCATAAAAGCCAACACCTCATTTTAGGTAATGCATCCAAATCTGATCTCTAGTGATAAAATAACATTCTACTGGTGAAATAATTTTTAAAATCGGTTTATTCATTACAAACAAAAATACAAATCTTTTCTCTTGATAATATTAGTGTAGATGTAGACTAGCGACCCGCTTCCTGTCCTGAGGAATTTTGTGAAGGCATCCCGCAAGAAAATCAAAGATCATTTTAGACAAAACTGCAGTGCAAAGATTTTTGCCTGGTTATTTCTTCATTGGTATTAGGAGCACGGAAAAGACCGTTTTTTGCTGTCGTGTGTCCTTCTGCTTAAATTCAATTGCATAATTTAGTTCAACTACCTTGTGCCTAAATAAGAACCCGCTTTCCTAACGTGGCTTTTAAGTAAATTGTTACTAACATTATGAGTCTGTATGTCGGTGTGTTGTCTGTAAAATATATTCTACACAGTGACATTTTTGTCGTCTTACAAAAGGTCATTTAATGTACCCGACATAAAATACCTCTAGGAGCAATAAAAAAATTGTTCCAATATATCAATTATTTTATGAAGTGGATTGCTTTTTTAAGACGACATAAATGTCATGGTGTATAATAAAAAAGTAAAAGCTTTTTGAGTATGAATATGGATGGCTATAAGAGAAGGAGAAGATCAAAGAAACGATGGATGGACTGTGTGGAAGATGATATGGCTAGAAAGGGGGTGACTATCGAGATGACGACTAAGAGAGAAGTATGGAAGAAAGAGACATGTTGCGCCGACCACCACTGAATAGTGGTGAGGGCAGGAGAATGGTGATGAATCAAAAAAGTAAAACAGTGTTTTCTATGTCAGTGTATATCAATATTTAATACAAATTTTTATACTACGTCGAGTCAAAAAGTTAATATTATTATGCTCTTAATTACAAACGTGCGTAAGTAGCATAACTGTAGGGTTTACAAAAATAACAAGGTGTAACTGACGGTTTTCTTTATAGTAAAGAACGGACTTTATAGTTAATCCTTTCCACTCACCCACGAAAAGAAAGACGTCCGATTCTGTATCTTTAACTCTCGGATCTGTTATACAAGATTGATTCGATTCGATCGTATTTCCTTTGACGGCTTACGAAGGGTGGCACGTGCGAAAAGGATCGTATTTCTCGCCATTCCCGTAGTGCTCAATTGAATTGTTGTTATTTAATTCTGATCGCGTGCTTGCGCGAGTGAGTCGCGCGATGAGGAACCGTATCTTTTTATAGATGTATTATCTTTTCAAAGTTTCGATGATGGAATGTGTAATTATGTTAGGTATTACGAAGATTCAGCTCATTTTAACCTGTCGAGGGATTTCTACATGTAACAGGCAACATAAGATTATATCGTGGTTCATGCTGTTTGATCGATATGCTGCAAAAAAGATGAAAAATTACAACAATAATAATTTATTATGTCCTCTTTAGTGTAGTCGACCGTCCATGTCCAACATTTGGTTATCGGCCCAGGAGTAGGTCGATAACCAAATGTTGGACATGCCACATGAGATATATGAGGTTTACTATTACAGTATTAACCTTTTTAAACTAAACCAACTAACTGCCACTTATGCTTTTCACTAAGTGCTCTAATTAGAATAAAAAAACTCATCTTATTTATTCTCAAATGATCAAAACACTACAATCACCATGATATTCTCAATGTAACGACACTAAACAAGCTCTACATAGACACGACTATAACTCTCTTCGATATGACTCTACAAGCTCTACAGGAGCAGGTGCGCGAACTAACGAGCTCTCGTGATGGTCTCTACGTACAGCCGTAAAGCAGCACTCTACGTGTTTGTTCCCACCACTTTATGCCTAAGCGTCGGTTTCTGGAACTAAAGTCTGTATTTTTTGATAACTTTCTGATTGTGATGAGGTTGTTATGTGCAGTATATTGGAAGCAATCCGTGAATATAAGTAACTTCTATAGATAATATTATAAACTATATATTATTATAAACTAGATATTATTATAAACTACATATTATTATAAACTAGATATTATTATAAACTATATATTATTATAAACTATATATTATTATAAACTACATATTATTATAAACTACATATTATTATAAAGTACATATTATTATAAACTAGATATTATTATAAACTATATATTATTATAAACTATATATTATTATAAACTACATATTATTATAAACTAGATATTATTATAATTAGCTTCTGCCCGCGACTTCTTTCGCTTTGAAGTCGTAATATACTAAAGTAATAGCCACATTTTGAAAAATACTGTCGGGCCCCGGCCCACTGCGTCGCGTCGTATCGCCCGCCCGCGCTATACTTCGTTTACGCTTAGCGTTATTTCTGACTTATTTGTGCTCGGCTCGTAAGAGTCGTAACGTGATGTTAAATAGCCTTCCTCAACCTTCCATAACCTTCCTCAAGAATTCGGCTATCGAATGCAAAATATTTTTTCCAAATCCAACTGGTAGTTCCAGAGATTAGCGCGTTCAAACAAAAAGACAAATAAACTTCTCAGCTTTATTATATTTGTATAAATTAAAGTCGTTTTTCATGTCTTTCTGTGTGACCGCGTTGTTCTTCTAGACTACACAACTTTTGTTGCTGTTTTCACCATTGTTTAGAGAATTTTCCGAAAGTTTTAAGTAACATTAGTATTAAACTTACATACCTAATATAAATAAAACTCGGTTTTTGTCAATTCGTAAAAACCGTGCGAAGCAGGGGAAGCAATGAATATAAAAAGTTGTTGTTATTATGTTCAACAAATCGCAATACTTAGTTACCTACTTAACATTAAATACGGAAGCTCCTGCATGATTACAACAATTTCGTAAAAAGTCTAAAATTATTTCTCTGTGTTTCCTTATTTGATTAACTTCGAAGTACTCGTACCTACGTTATTAAAATCCCTTTAGAGTAGTAGGTACATGCCATGTTTTGATCTCCGTTTATGTCTTTCTACTTATTTATAATTATTTATTTTACGCAGAAACCTCTTTTCTCTTTTTCTTGGGTCTGATTCCTATAGGTACACCTCTGCCTGACCTTTCGGGTATTACTGGCGTGATGTTATGTTATGCTGTAACCCTCTTTCAAAAAAGGCTAACACCTTTTTGTATAAAACTAATGGACTGAATGTAAGAAGGAACGCTTTTTACGACACGACAACAATATGGCATTGTAATGTGCCGCGACAGCCAAACAAAACAACAAATAAACAATTTATTATAATTTCACATTAAAAATACATACTCCACTACACCTCAAAACAATTCCCACCCTATCTTCATACATTAAGGTCTAATACAGAATGACACGCCATCCAGATTGTATGAAGCAATTTTTTGTATAGGCTTTAACTGGCCGTATTCTTTGTGATTTTGATATAAAAACGTATTTATGTTCTCAATCCTGTTACGTTCCGCCAGCTGGAATTTGAGCTCAGTTTTTGAACCAATAAAGCCCATTTTTGGACGTTTTGAGTGTCGAAATTAATTTTTCAACAAATTGACGTAGACGTGGATGGGCGATTTGAAAATCGTTTTTCCCTTGCAGTGTGTCTGTAAGTACATTAAATTGTTCATTATTTGTATTTCAATTTTAATCATTATTTTAATATAGACTTCATTCATTGTTGCAAACTCTTCATTCCCGACAGACATTGAATGAAGGTCAAAATGGAGGATAAGGTGAACGACACGTGTAAGGCGGGTAATATGAATTACCACATCAAATA
The DNA here is from genome assembly GCA_949128155.2 of Xanthia icteritia. NCBI lineage: Eukaryota > Metazoa > Arthropoda > Insecta > Lepidoptera > Noctuidae > Xanthia > Xanthia icteritia. The sequence continues at coordinate 1,802,078 of OX421942.2, read as the reverse complement.
TCATCAGTTATTATTTCTTCTCAGACTCGCCACATATGGTTACGTATTGGTAATTTGTTTTACTTATTTTTGGCATTTTTTTAGTCTGGTCATTCCCATGTTGTTTCTCCACTGTTTGCACATGGATTGGTGCTCATAGTTAGATAGTTGGCCTTATAGGCCCCGCCATTGTGATTTTTTTGTTGTACTGGCCCACGCTTTCTGGTTATGGAGAAATAGAAGGTCAAAATCCTTTTTTTTTATAACAATTTTTATGTTAATAACTTGACTGTAAATACTCCAACAACTCCTGTATCGTTACATTTACCCATGAGCACAGTATTTTGCGTGTGTTTCACACTGCCGTAAAAAGCGACATTTCAAATTTAAATAAAGTCGTTTCCCAGCAGTAATGTTTGCTCAATGTAGCTTAGTTTGGTTTCCAGAATCGTATTTAACGTCTAGTACCTGGGCGACGCAGCTCTGCTCGAGTGAAAATAGAGAAAAAAATTGTAAATTTTTCACCCCGTAAACTCCTATATTGTAACTTTCATCGAAATCGTTAGAGCCGTTTTCGAGAACGTGATTACAAATCTTCATATATATAAAAGAAATTTGTGTTAGTTATACCATTTATAACTCAAGAACGGCCGGTCCGATTATGAAGAGTTTTGATTTATTGGATTTTTCTCCACCCGAATAGCAGAACAACGATTAAAACGTTGGTTAAATTCACGAAACAAAAAGGATAATGTAGAAAAATAATGTTTTTATAAATTTTGCACTTATCATATCCCGGTATAAATGCCATAAATCCTAACAAAAAGTAATAGGCTTGCATGAATTCACGACAGTACTTAAATTGGAAAATCCACTGGAAAAGTAGATATTTATCAAGATCGTTCTGAGCAGTAACCTAACAAAAAGTAGTAGGTAGTTTTTGTTAGGTTAGGCTGAATAGGCATGAATTCACGATATAGTTAGTATTTTAATCATTAGCCGTTGTGCACAATTTCTGAGCAGTAACCTAACAAAAAGTACTAGGCTTGCATGAATTCACGATAGTATTCAATCATTACGTTATGCTACATATAGGATTTGGAATAAGAATAAGAATCATTTATTTGCAGAAAATACAGGTGTTACTAGTTGTAAAAGTTCGTGGTTTAGTACAGTCCATATTTTGCCTGTTTAGGGCATGCAAATTAATTTTACATTAATAAGTACCTACTTATTTTAATAAGTTATAGGTACAGAAAAATGACGTTGTTTTTTAAATATAAGGAGGTCCACACATAACAAAACATAACAAACATGGATAAGGCAGACAGATAGTTTATAACTTGGATTAACACATAAGATATTTTTTATCCCAGTAGTATGTTTCCATGGGATAGTTTCCGACTTTCATATTCCATATTGCTTATATAATAGTATAGGATATAGGATGTAATGGGTCTCTGTACACACTGTATAGATCAACCAATCATAGCAGTTAAAATGAAAACAAGGACGGCTACTATATGTCATTATTTGGCAATGATTCAAGCCCCAAACAAAAGGTAAATAATTCATGAAGCAATTAATTAAACGCTGTTTTTGCATAACACAATGTACTACCAATTATAATGCATGGGTCACTGCGGATATATTGTCGTGTGAACTGTAATGAACAAATATTGGGAAATTAATCTGTTTATATAAAATACCAGTAGGTACGTAATCAATCCGGAATAGGGTCAGTGTCGTGAGGCAATACACAAGGAAAGGAACAGGGAAACTGCAGATTCTCAAAGCATTAGGTGCGATCAGCATGTGACCAACTAGCACGGAAAGAAAGGAAGGATTTAATGGATTAATTGTTTCATATTTGGATATACAGGAGAAATCCAGCTGTGTTTTTACAATATGGATTTCTCCTGTATTTTAACGTGAGTTTTACAAAAAGAAACAAGAATATTTTTTGTGAACCTTGGTATTGGTAGTTTATTTTTTACATGAAAATATCGAATAACAAGCAAACTCAATTACTCATTTACTTATTCAATTACTTATTTTTCAGTTTGATGTAGGTATCTGTTCATAATAAAAAAAAAAGATTTCTTATTTTTTTTTATACAATATTTATTGTCTGCTTTTTAGAACCCTACGCGCCGAAGTTCTCAGAAAGTTATTATTCATGAGCAGAAGCAGGATGTGGACACTATGTGCCATTAGCCGTAGTCGAAGAGCATCAATCAAAGTGTTTGTTTGTTATAACAACACAAACTTCACACTGGCCTCATTTCCCTATCTCTCCGTACCACCATTAGTTCTTATTATTTCGATATGAGATGGCGTTGATTGAACTTTTTGGCGTCAGGCTAATAATATTTTTAATGTTCAGTTAAATTGAATCATTTTTTGCAACAATTGTTTTCGTGGATTGCATAAATCTAAAGCAGACGTGCATGAGGTCCAAGATTCGAATCCTAAATAGGCATCGTGTTTGTGAAAATTCTTTATAACAGCGAAAAGAAATCGTTTCAAATGAAATTAATACGTTCGCTCTTTATAAAAATCATTTGAAACAAAGAAACTAAGCCAATTTTAGATACGTATGTACTCATAATAATACATATACTTGAATAAACAAAGTAAACATATTAGATATAGCAAAAGTTATAACAACTTTTAAAACAAACATCATTCAATACCTAATAAATATAACTTTCAATACAAAATGTTTCCATTGTTTCACAATATTCCACAGACCTAAATAAGTGCTGTCTGGGAAGTTAGTACCGTCAAACAAAGAGATAAGTCAACAAGCTGCAACTTGCAACTACTACACTTTATTCTGAAATTAATTTATGTTAACAGGCAAAACGTATTTATGAACTTTATCGATAAAAAATATTTGCTGTAGTGTCATTATTTAGAACGAATGTATCTATGTACCTTTGCATATGACATTCTTTATACCTTCGAAGCATCCTATCGGCTGGATGGATTTTAATATATGAGGTGTCTATTCATCTGGGTCGCACGATGGTTAAATAATTAATAATTTGTTTATTTTATTTTACAGATAAAGTCCATAATAACGTTACACTAGATTCAAATTAGAACATAAACTTGATATAAAAATCACACACACACAATAAAATAATCCTCAAACATTCAAATCAAATAAAATCTAAATACATTACTACACATGTCATTTCAAATCACATACATTTAAAATACATACAAATGTCATTCAAAACAAATAAAATCTAAATAAATACAAACAAATGTCATCCAAAACGAATAAAATAAAACACAACACAATAATATTACATAATACGAGGGAAGGCGCTACTATGAAGCTGCATCCACCTCTGTTAAGGTGCCGATAGGCTTGAGCAGTAACTTGTAACAGAACATTGAGCATTCGCCGTTTTTAAATGTGTGGAACTGAACAACGAACAGAGCCAAGCATAGAGCTAAACATCGCTACGAACATTTTCACGATCCTTCTAGCGAACGCTCTAGTCAATGCTCGTCAAAACAACAGGGGTGCGGGGGGCATAGAGGGGTGGCGGCGGAACAATGACAGAATGGCTCGGCTCGGCAAAAAGCTCGAAGCAAATTTACTGTCAGAATTTCTGTAGAATGGTGGCTAAAACGCTCCCGTTTATTTTTCTGTAATATAACATTCGCTAGAATGCTCAAGTTTATGACCACCTTAACAAGAGCAGATCCCACCGCTCGGAAATACCTTCAGGACGCTGTTCGAGCTGTTCTGTAGGGCGTAGGCGACTTAGTAGCAAAGCGCTCCGTTTCCTTATGATCGCGAAAAAATCATCTGCGCACCTCAACAAGCATAGTCGAGGCACTACAACACCGCGGAAACCCTAACAGCATCCTGAAAGCATTGTTATACTGTATGTACGCGCAGTGCCCTGTACGCCCGCTGCGTAAAGTTGGTCCACAGGCTGCACGTGTAAAACGACTAACAATATGCCTTAAATAAAGCCACCTTTACTGGTAGTACATCGTGCGAACATGCGAGCCAACATATTACACCGGACAGACAGCGCCCTGCGCTCCTCTCAATATCCTGATTGTCACGCAGGTCGTCGGAGACTCAGTGGCCCAAATATTTGAATTGCTTCACCCTGTTTAAAGGAATGCCGCAAAGAGTGACAGGAGGTGTACATCCTGTCACTTAAAGAAAACATAGCTTAGGTTTTCTTTTAATATAATTAAAATGGCCGATTTTAATCATCATTAATTATTGACTAGAAAAAAAAGAGGACTATGAGTAGGGTATCAAAATAAATGGCTTGAGGAGACAAACTGGTCATCTGAACAATCCGAACCCCCCTCACCTGAACAATCCGCATAGTAAATGAAGTCCATGAGAAAAAAAAACATTTTTGTGCAGTTTGAGTGAATTCGTAATGTATATGTTAAGACATTTTAGTTTAATTAATAAAAGAGAGAACTCTTTATGTTTAATTGTTATGTTTAGTTGTTATTTTATTATTAAGTTGTTAAGCATTATGTTTTGTTAGACTGTGAATGATGCACCTATGTTTAGTAATTAGATAGGTATTTTTTGTTTAATTTTAGTTGAATAAATTGATGAATAAGTAGTAGACTCATAATTCGCTGTAATATATCCGTAAAACTTATTATAAGATAATAATAGTTGATAGCCACACTACCGAATTAGTTCGAAGATCTGTAAAGATAGTTGTAAGAGGTAAATAAATAAATAAACTATATCACACTAAAAGGATGTAAAAAATATATAAAAACCCCGACAGAAAAGTTCAAAACAAGCTCAATTTTTAAGAAGTCTGATGCAATTGGTGGCATGAAATCTGAGATTCAAATTAGAATATCTGCCGTAGCTAGGTAGGTGCAATAAAAATATTTGGCATTGTAATGCAAAGATAAATAATTCTGCCAGTATATCGTAACTATCGCCCGAAAGCTGACAACCAGTCTTACCAAGGAGTATTGTATTATCCAGTATAGTTGTCGTCACGTCAAAAGAACGCTGAGCGACAGTGCAGGGGATGTGTCTGCGCACGGGTAGTTATAATATAAGTGTAATTGTTTTATTGTAGTATCATAATAAGTACTTTATTAGCTACTTAGTACTATGGAATAGGCTGAAATCAATAAATCGCTCAGTGCACAAGTAAACGGCCAGCATTCTTTTTACCTGACGGGACCAGTAGCTGGGTTGTGGAGGTCGCTCTTTGTAAAATACTTGTATTCAGCTGAATCCGGTTAGACTGGAAGCTGACCCCAACATAGTAGGGAAAAGACTGGGAAGAAGATGATGATAACATCAAACATATCACGCCTTATTTCCCCGAAGGGTTGGGCAGATATGTACCTATAGTGCACCCACATTTCGATGATGATATCGTAATTATTTTGTTGACTGTACTATGTACATAAAGATGTCTTGACTTGGCGAAACTAAACACTCGAGCGAAAGGGAACATGTTACAAACATGGGGCTTCTGAAGTGCGGCTAAGCGGCGAAGCTGTATGTATTCTAGTGTAGGCGAGAGAAGCGATCGTTTTGGACGAAACGAATATTTAGGAAGGAAGTATTGTTAGCTAGGAATATCGGGTATTTATTAATGTTTTTCTCCGATAGCTTTTCAACGTATCTTTGCGAGGTTTGCGTGATTGAGCAATAAACATGTTAAGAAACTTTAATGAACGCTTTTATAATTTCTAACGTGACGATGTTATCGTGGACGTCCACGTCCATAAAATGTATGGAAAAACGTGTACGTTATAACGTTATCGTGGACAGTTTGAAAGCGCCAAATTTACATAACATCCACTCAAACGTCTACATACCTACCGTATTCTACCCAAAACATTTGCCGCAAAACACACCTTGTAAAACCACAAAAACGTTTAAAACATTGCAACATACACCGCAAACACACAACATTACCACAAGATGCAAAACAAATCTCGTTACAAAAACTGAAAGCTCTAACAAGGGGCGGTATTCATAATTCAGTATCACCGGGCGGCAGCTGGGACCCGGAGAAAGAAAATCGAGTAAAACTCTCGGAACATACACGTAACATGCAAAGTCGAGGCGTCAAGGATGGCGGTTTGAAAATTTAAGCCATGCATGACATATTTCTAGAAATGCCATAATATTTCAAAATTCAAAATTCAAAAGTCATTTATTCAAACTAGGCTGAGAATCAGCACTTTTCGAACGTCAAAATTACATAAGATAGTCCCCTAAAACGCCCGTCCTTCACCACTTCCTAGTGCTTTAGCTGGGAAGAAGAAGTGTAGCGCAACAAACTCCCTGCAGCAGCAACAGCTGTCTGTTCAGTTAGAAAGAAATGATTCTATATAATAGTATGCAAAATGATTTACATTACGCAACACAAAATATAATTTAAATTATAAAATTAATAGCCATATGACAGCTAGTTCACGCCAATATACCAACCAAAAATATCGAGAACTATACTCAGGCAGAAATAAAAATAACTAAACGAAAACAATATTTATTATTTTATGTTCTAAATCATTTCTGTTTGTGTAAATCATATCGAAAAGTACAGAAGAGGCCACGGTACACATTTCCATCTAATAAAATTGTAATAGGAAATTATAAGTCGGATTCATAAGAGCAATTTTTTACTAATTGCAAGACCGTTTGTCAGCGCATATTAGAAAACGTGCAAGAATGAGGCTGCCTCTCCACTGGAGCGGAGTAGAGAGGAAAGGAGAAGAGCGGAGCTATTAACCAATAGCATCTAAACTTTGGAGCGGAGTTTAGATCCTATTGGTTAATATTGGCACAGCTCCGCTCCTCTCCTCTCTTCTCCGCTCCAGTGGACAGGCAGCCTAAGGGTCTATACGTTTCGCTTCATTTATATATGGACGTTCAAACCAGATGTATCTTTTAGAACTTAGCAGTGTATATTGGTCGTAGGAATATTTGTAACATTACCACATTTTTGCGTTAAGCGGTTCGTCATTTTTGCGTTAAGCGTTGCGTTACGTTTCGATTCCGATTCGAATTGAAATGGATTTTATATTGAATTTGTTATCTGCATACGTAACTATATGGGCGAAAGTCAAATCGCCAAGAATTTGTCGATTCTTGATAGAATTGATAACTAATATTTTGATAGAATTGATAACTAATATTTTGATAGAATTGATAACGAATATTTTGATAGAATTGATAACTAATATTTTGCTGTATCTACTGATAGGATATAGGTAGACGATATTTGACCAGGTGGTGATTGTGTTGTATCTATTTTTTTAAATGAACTGAAAATTAAAACTACTTTATAATTTTAGAACACATGCAAATATGACTGGTCAAACAGAAACACCTAAGAGGTTTAACAAATACTTAAATTGTATATAAATAAATCTTTAACTTCATAAAATGCCACGGTTTGTTCACTAGAAGAAGCCACATTGGTTCTTATCTACCTACATAACAAAACTAATTTGAATTCGAACTTAATTATAAGACATCCACCGCTGGACACAGGCCTCCCCCAAGCACCACCACTTCGACCGGTCACTGTCATCCAGTGGATTCCTGCGGCCTTCACCAGGTCATCGGTCCACCTTGTGGAAGGCCTTCCAATGCTACGTCTTCCGGTACGCGGTCGCCACTCACTCCAGAACATTTCGGCCCAATCGGCCACATCGGCCATCTGTACTAATTATAAGCAATCGTTTGTAAACCCGAAACTAAGTCTCTGGCTGTTTTAATTACTAAATTATGAAAAAGTTTTTGATATAGGTACATAGTAGAGGTCATTCTCGGAAAATTAAAAAGTTTTCATTCGGGCCGAGCGGGAATTGCGGGAATAACTAACGTTAACAAAAACACTACTGAATCTTTTACTTTGTATATATTGTAGTTTTTAAAATGAACATGTTGGCAGTTAATTGCTCAGACTGATAGTGTTAATGCATTATGTTAAATGTAGCACGTTGGCAACCCTACACGACACCCACGCCAGACTAGGGGTGTCAATCATCTTTTAAGTTTATTAAGCGATCCTTTTATTAAATTTATTTGAGGGGCTTATCTTTAACTAGAACTTATGATAACTTATAATACGTATTATTTTATAAACTTTAAAAAAAGCGAGCTTTACAGTAGTCGCATAATTTATGATGTGTAACATCTCACATCTCCGCTGACGTATATGTGATATAAACAATCATCATCATAATCACCATTAAATATCGTCAACATCATCATAATCCTGTTTACAACCTCTCGGAAAATGGGTTGGTACCATCTGACGGCCAGCTTTAGCATCGCGCGCGCTTATTGGTCAAATCAAATAGCATGCGCTTCCCCCACTTCCTGTTACACACTTCCGTCCCTTTTCACGAAATCACTCCCACAGATTGCATGAAAGCGACAAGAAAGATGTTTCACCTCAAAAACCACCTACCTTTATTTATAAGGTACATTCTTAGAACTCTTGAAATAATATTACGCATAGATAAACACAGCCACAGTCCTGAAAGACATTTAGGGAAATGGTTCAAAGAAAATTCTGTCGGAATAGTTTTATTCAATGTTGGCAGATTTTATCTCAAATACTATTTGAACTACAGTTCTAAGATCCTATTACGAAACATGTTCAACATGCATGAATTTCAAAAGGAGAACTAGAGAATTTCCTATTGCGATATTGTGTGGCACCCCTATTAAAACCGCATCCACATTTTGCTGCAGCGGGCCTCGCCAAATGCACTCAGTTATGTAAGCCGTAGTAAGTGGCTTTCCCCGATATCCTACTGCAAAGCGCTTTATGCTGGATTTATTATAGACCACGTGGTTTTTACTACACGTTGGTGTTTGGGTAGCAAGAACTGTAACTAGATAAGAGAGAATTAACGGCAAAATGGAATAAGTTTCTATAAAGTTCGGTTTTGAAATCATTGATGCTCTATCTTGATATCTTTGATGTTCCATTTTACTTGAACTTAGTAATTGATGCAAGTTACTTGTTGCCGCTGGCTGTGAAGGTTCAAAAACTCAAACTCAAACTCAAAGCATTTATTTCAATTAAACCATTTATAGGCACTTTTGAATTGTCAAGAAGTCGGTCAGTCAGAAATATGTAGCTAGTTGCCCATTTCAAAGCGTAGTAGGTACCTATGGAGAAGAACGGGCAAGAAACTCCACGGACACTCTTTTAAATAAAATTGATTGATATAGTTGATATAGTAGTAGTAGGTGGTTATAGTCCTTCATAGAATACATTATTATAAGTAGCACCTACGGGTGAAAATATAAGGCTATAATAGGTAGGCCAAGAGTTGTGGCGGTCGAGCATCGAGACGAGACCCATCTGTGAGAAAGGCACGTTTAGCTGATTTATGTTATAAAAGTTGCGAACGTGCTGATTCGTGACTAACCGTCAAAACTCCCCGAAAGTTCTACATATATACCTAGTGTATTGTTGCTGCTATATTTAAGTTACATTTTACTTAGACGTAAAAACGGACGGACGGTAAAACTGCATACTTTAGTATCAGCAATACCATTTCTGAATTCTGCGCCTTTCAATCAGAATGTCAGTTCCCATAAAAGAATAATCATCTGCCTAGCCTAGATAAGAACCGGACGTTGTTGAATACCAGTATCTTGAATGTAGCGACTGCCTATCTGACCTCCACAACCCAGTTACTGGATAACACGATACCTACCCAGCAACGGCTTTATTGGCTAAGCTCGAAGAGGTCTCGTTATGTAATGGATGGTCACCCATCCACGAACCGGCCGCGACAAGCGTAGCTTAACCTTCGATCGACCCGTGCGGCTGTTAACGTTTAGCTGCGAATGGGTCGACCCCTCATAGATAATTCTTAGCAGGTACCGTTATTATCCAAAGTTGTGTATTACAGCAGCTGTGTTACGGTGCCTTTGGCTATCGCTTCAAGGAAAACCAGATTATTATCTTTGTACGTTCTTAGATTTCTATATTTTCTTCTAAAATGTAAAGTCCCGAACGAACTATTCAGGTGCTGAATTGAATTTCTTCTTAATATAATGTTTCCGTCTCGTTTCTTATTTGGTGTAGTAAATTCTTCGTGTAATTTTCCCGAGTTCATTGCAAAATATAATTTAACAACATTTTATTATTTATGATCCTAATACACAATTAGTATCACGTGTTTCAATATCTTTAGATAGTTGTTTTATGCCAATGTTGAACTACCTTTATTTTATAGCGGGCTGTTACAAAGAAAAGCCAACTAAAATATAATGAGAACTGATAAAGATAACTAAATAATTGAATCATTTAGCTGTAGGGCTCCAATATAACGCGATATCCTTAGTTTTTTAGTACCTTCTTATCTTTTTTTACTTCGCTTTCGAGAACAATAGTAATTATCATTTAAGATCCTGGATCGTCCGTAAAGAAGTAAAGAGATTATACTGGTTGATAGTGGCGCCCAACTGGGACTTGGAGAAATACTTAACGGATCCTCTAAAAACTTATTGACCTTCTAATGATGTACGTTTTTTAGATTAGTGAACCATTAAAAACTTTTTTAGTACATTTTTAATAAATGAGCCTCTTTTTAGCTTTCTGGCCTTACCTCGACTAAATGGGTTAAGAAATGATTTTAGGTTAGAATAATGACAAACCGCGCGCGAGCCGAGCGAGCGAAGTGAGCAATGCCATGGCAGCGGGCGGGCGGGCTCAACATATAAGTTGGTTGCAGTTAGCCTACCCCAAGATAGGAATTATTTGAGGTTCACAAAAAGAGGCGGATTTGAGGTTTGATTAAATACTCGAAGTTGAGAGCGTTATTGGCGTTCAAGTGGAACTCAGACTTCAATCGAAAGTAATGTCTCAATTAACCAATTACTAATTGATGTGAGTAGGTTCATTCGATTAAAAAACGCACCTACATTAAAAGTGGCTCCACAAGTTAAGGTACTTAAATTTGTCCGAAAACTGATGCGCAGTCAGCCCCGCCACCCATCATAGATTCGATAATTCTTTTATTTAGATATGACCAATTTTGCTATAACGAGACAAAAAGATTACATGTTAAAGTCCAACTCACTAACAAAACAGTAGATTTACATCCTCATCATTCGTATGTCACGCCTACACAATAATTTATTCCCAGATTAACGTGGCTTTAAAGCGCTTCATGCTTGATGTTCAACTTTGTGGTCATGTCACAGCATGTTCAAGCGCCATGTCAAGCTTTCCAGCTCGCTAAGCTTTATAATATCAGACAGCAGTTCTATTGTTTACCTGAGTGGGACAGACACCTAATGTATCATGTTCGTGGTCTTGTTTTACGATGTAAATAGTATGCATTTTATGGAATGATATTCGTTTTTTTTACTTAGTATTGTGACATTTGCGCTTGTATGGCTCTAGCATATATGATACAAAAAAAATATAAACCTTTTTTCTTGTTTTCTAACATAATAACATTACATCACGCCTTTATTCCCGTAAGGGTTAGGCAGAGGTGTGTCTAATAACTTGTTTAAGTCCCATGTAACAGGGGCGCGCCGATCGCATTCAACCGGGCACAATTATTATTATTTTTTCTTTCTTATTTAGTTTTAATGATGGTCTGGCAGTTTGAGTAGTTTATGAGGCCTACCCAAATGTCCTTTCTTTGGTATTGTTCGTCGAGTTGAGCTCCTTAAGTTCTGGGTTGAGCTCCACGATTACTGACAAATGCTTGCACTGACAGGACAGGTCCACTCAAATCTGTGTGGTTCTTTTCCCAAAAGACCATTTCAGACACTAATCTACATGGTCCTCATATGGCCTGACCAAGATTATGTCTGGACTTTAAAAGAGACTATGACCTCTGAGTTTGTTTCGGCCTTTCTTCTCAGAGTAGTCAGATAGGAAACGCCGAACTCATCTAGCTAATTTTTAATTATTTTTTTAAGATGACGTGTAAAAGTGATTCCAATATCCTATTTACAGAATAAACAATTTCATTTCATTTCATTTCATTTTCATTTCACAAATCCAGACTCCGGGCTGCTACTGAGAAATTCCAGATGGCAAAACCCAATAACACTTTGCCTGATCCTGGAATCGAACCCAGGACCTCATGCTCAGTAGTAGCGCTTGCGACCACTAGACCAACGAGGCAGTTACGTCCTAACGACCTACCAAACTTTATTATACAGAATGATATATAATTTGCGTTATTCTAAACCCTCCTTTCCATAAAGATGTCCATGAAAAGTTAAGTCAAAGTGGACGACAAAATGGAGGCCAGACAGGTAACTCGCTAGATTAATTTTATTCTACCTTTAATATTATCGCGGACTTTAATATTATTATTAAGACCTTTTAGAAACTAAATAGAGAGAGAAATGTTCACAAACTCTTTTAGGCACAACTTTGTATTCTCATACAGAGAAGTTACGAACATTGTCTACCACGCTTAGGCACTCGACTAAATCTAAATTCCTTTTTACCACCCGTAAATCAGTGCAAATACCAATAAAAAGGGCGTTTTAACTTCATTAAGTAAACACGTTATTTAGACATTAAAAAAGCTTTTCTTCAAAAACAGATTTGACAAATTTCAGCCTTTACTAACACCGCCATTGATTTTCCCAAACACGGTATAATTAAGTGCGTCGATGCATAAAGTCAATAAATAGTACGGCTGAGTGAATACTTCTATGGCATAGAGGTATACAGCCATTCGATTGCATAGAGTCTATGCAATCGAACGCCCCGCAGTACACTACCAACGAAGTTGCAATATTGCGCGTTTGTGAATAAATCGATTTGGCGAGAACGGTGCGATTTTATCGATGCAAACGAGTTTATCGACGAAAGGGCGAATCTTTGGCGAATTCTCTTGTGACTCCTATCTACGCGTTCTTGTGCGGCATTACAGGCTTCTACGAAAAATAACTCGGGATTTGACCAGATCTTTACGATCGGTGTCAGACTGTCGGTACGCGACTGACCGACTTCGGTAAAATATTATATACAACAATGACCTTTATGTTCTTAACGGCGCAGCAAGTGGAGCCATCTAGTTTACGAAGTTACGGAATCACCGAAAAGGTCGCATAAGAGTGACACTGGCTGGTGACACTCACTCTAGCAGAGCGTCGCATCAATGGTTGCGTTGCGGCTGTGTTCTGATGACAGAAGAGGATGTCATGGGAGCCGCTGTGATACCACCCGTATATATAGAGTACTCGCGACTCGCCCCTGCTTCGTTTTTACGACTTGACGAAACATCGAGATTTCTTAATTATCTATAAGTTTAATATTCATGTATTATATACATAAACCTTCCGGAATACATTATCAAAATTGTGTTGAAAACATCATCAAAAGCCGTTGCGTATTTTGGAAGAACAACGCGGACATACAAACGCGAAAAGCGATTTTGTTTTATAATATGCATAGATTATCTGTGCAGACCACGTCGATGACGAACTGCTATATTCCGGCACAATCCTGATGTTATAAAGCTGCTGAACCACTAATTCGATGACCACTTCTGGTGAACGCTATCCTGCGCCATTATACTTATTAAATAGAATCTATATTTTAAAATAAATTGCTTGCCGCTTAACAAACTGACCTTTTCTAAACAAGATTTCGACTTTCAAGTATTAAGTTTCCAACCTTTTGAAATCTGATGAAGAGAGTAACTGCTTTACTTACAATAGGTATAAGTCAGTTGCTAACTTGTAGTAACAAGCTTGGAAAACGCCCGTTGAATCAAATTTCTTGTTTAGAAGGTCAAAGAAGTGCCTCTACTTAGGACGGCTCAATTAATAATCAAGTTAATATCGAGCCAATATTTTGTAGCAGGGTAGGCAGTTAAAAATCTTGTGTGGATAGTAAGTGCAATATATTGTTACTAGAGACTACTTGCAAACGTTGCTGCTGAATTCCAGTCGAGAGTACACATATTCAGTTGCTGGTTTTTACTTTAGTTCAAGAAATTGACATTTTCAATAACACCGTAATCATGATCCCGCCTCCTATTTAAAAGCGATCATTATGTATGTTACTTTTTTGGCTCGTGAAGACTGGCGCGACACCGGTAATTGTTCTACCGTGAAGTTTTATGAGAAATTGTTTTATTAGAGTCGCGTCGCGCCTTTTTGTGGGAGCCCTTGTTCGGAAAACCGGAAAGCGCCCTCTGTCGGCGCGACCACGCATTCAGGTTCCCCGAACAAAAAGTGTCATATGAACGCGGCGATCGCGTATTCGTGCGACGATCACCTTTAAATAGGACGCGGCCTAACGTTCAGATTCTCAAACCATCCAATTTTTTTTTTGTCGTCTTAGCTCCTCATTAGTGTGACAATCGCATGAGATATCCCAAACTATTTTTTTTATTAACCTTTGATGTTCCACCTTGGCAAAGCCCCTACTCATCATCCCGTCATGAACTCCAAGTGCTCACGTCAACATATCCAAAACCTGCCTCAGGGATGTCCGTCTTTCAGCGCCCACTGAGTGACGACTCTAACCCTTATGTTCATCTGAATGAAGACCAAGCTCACCATGACAGTTGAGAAGTTAGAGTCGCGCCATAAGATTAACTTCAAGTCTTTTGTGGTGCGGATTCCGATTCATCATCTGGAGACCTTTATGAAACAGGAATTTAGGCCGACGGATGTCCTGGCTCGGCGTTGTCACGAATGGTTACCCGTGACGCAGCGCAATATGTCGCCGACTTTACGTATGTATTAGTCAATAGTTTAATGTTTCGATTTATAATTTTTAACTCCCGACGCAAAAAGTGGGGTGTTATAAGTTTGACCGCTATGTGTGTGTCTCTGTCTGTGGCACCGGAGCTCTTAAACGGGTGAACCGATTTCAATGCAGTTTTTTTAATTGAAAGCAGGTTTTCTAGCGATGGTTCTTAGACATGTTTTATCAAAATCGGTTCACCCGTTTGAAAATTATCAGCACTTTTCTAGTTGATAAATGGATGTGAGCGTCGTCCACAGAAGGTCAAATCGATATGAAATTTGGTATTCTGTTACCTCAATGATACTAGAAGAACATAGTAAGCTTGAACTGATGCTGCATCACCTGGACTTTACAGGATACCCAACTCCCTTACTAACTTACAGCACAGGTATCATGTTTGGGCTCATTGGAATAGTCTCAATGAATAGGTTATAGATAGATGATGAACAGGGTCTGGTGATGGAGTAGGAAAGACAAATGAGGAAATGTATGTAATTTTTAACTGTTTTATATAATTTCACTTGTTTATGTATTAGTTTATAAGTTATTTGTATTTGTTTATTGTATTTCTATGGGCCCCAGCTGCCTGAAATAAATGAATAACAATAAAAAATATGGGCCAGTCCCCTGTCCCCCTTCGGCCTGGTAGAAGCAATTACCTAGCCAGTTCCACTATTCCTGGTATGGCGAGTTTAAACTCATTAAAATACTATTAAAACAACATCAAAACGAACATGTATAATTTGACGGCAACGTTAGACAGTTTTAAGTACGTTAAAAGAGATTCTATTACGCCCCGTCACGTCCCTCGTAACGATTATACCGAGACACGGTTACCGGTTACGAGTCACGCTAATGTAGGCTTATCACGTTTTCTTGAGACGTAATCTTTCACGCGAAATTGTTATTCTCATTTATAATCGCCTTCTGAAGAGTTAATCTTATGTTGGCGACCTATTTACGAAATTAGGTAATCTGGATTCGAGGTCAGTAGGTGATTTACAGTGTACAGAGATGAAATGATTAGGGTAATTGTCATATACATATTAAATAGGTTTTAGTGAAAGTTGGGAGAGGCTTCAGGATTGTCTAGCAGTGGACTGTGATAGGCTGACTTAATTGAAACAGGATTCAAAATTAATCAAGACGTAAAATATTCTACGTGAAATATGAACAGCTTATTTATGGATACACACATCACATCTTGAGGAAACCTGGACTCATAGTTAATATAAGTAAATCTGAAACCGCCAACCCGTCTTGAGCAAGCGTGGTGATCAATGCTCGCGCCTTCTCTGTATGAGAAGAGGCCTTTGCCCTGCAGTGAGATAGTAATAGGCTGGTATTATTATTATATTTATGCAGACTATAAATTTTTAATTTCAAAACCAACAAGACGTTTATTTGATTTTATTGGGACCAAAGTTTAGACACTCAAGGCAGTATCTACAACCATAAATTTAGGATGGTTTCACAGCTGTCTGGGAGACCCTTACGGGCCGCCCTTACGGGTTCCCGGAACGGAGACACACGGGAGGCGCCAGAACATTGTTTGACAGCGACGCGGATTGGTCCGTAGCGACCCGCTCCGGGTAACGCCCGTACAACGTATCGTACTACTCCCTCGTTTCAGAGCACTGCGGGCGCTACCCGTACGGGTTTTCCGTGTACGGACGGCCCGTACGAGTCTCCCAGACAGCTGTGAAACTAACCTTAGTGATAAGCGAAACACATATACAAAATTACTAAACATAACATGGCCATCTCTATAATCCCGTTGGGTTTCTAAGTTATCAGGATAACTTATCTTATCAAATGCCTACCGCCCTAGAGACCTCCAGGCTCGTTAAGTTTAAATCTAAATCGTGTAAGTAGTTACGTTTGAAAGACGTACCAACTCACCGAGGGATCGAACTAATGTTAATTAAGCTTTAACTCTAAGTCGTGGCTGTCATAATTAACCTGACAGTTAAATAACCTTAAGACAGTGCACACACTAGAAATTAAACAGTTTTACTATACATGCTGAGGATTTAGTCTATCCGACATACTTAAAAGAGCGCTTATCCTAAAAGTTGGCAACGTCGCAAATAGCTGGTAAATATTTACCTGTTTTGATTAATTTGGCAATATTACAGTATGAAATGTGGCTAACAAGTGAACTAAAATATTGATTTTGAACATTATACAATACTTAATATTAATATTTTTTTAAAGTTCTAGATGTACAAAAAGTATTTCGAAACTTCCAAATACCATTTTTACACCTAAAACGGTTACAACATCAAATTCAGTGTTATAATTGCAATTCATTATTAATATTCTAGTTCCCTAGTTAGTCACATTTCATATTTGCATACAGTAATATTGCCAAATTAATCAAAACAGCAAAATATTTGACATCTATTTGCGACGTTGCCCACTTTCAGAATAAACGCTCATAACAACTTTCCCTATGAAAATCATACCCGATTTGTTAAAAAGAAGACAAATTCCAACAGACTACACTTTTGATGCATGTTTGAAAAGAATTGTTTGGCTTTCTTAGAGAAAGTTGATCTATATTGCCAGCCTGTTTAGAATCTTTTGTTACGAGTGTGCGCGCTATTATGGGGGATGCGATAAGGTAGCCAGATTCATTTAGTAATTAGGTCGCGAATTATATTTTGATCAACATAAAACCAACCACACCATATAACTGACCAGGAAATTGCAAAAAACGTAAGAAAACTTGAATTGTCTCGGGCTATCCTGGCCCTTTTGCCTTATTGTTGTCATAGATTGATAGACTGTGTAGTAGACAGTCGTGACTCAGTCTGCGCACAGTCTTATTCAATTAGTTTAATGATCTGAAAACAAAACGGTTAAAGGTAAAAAAAGATTTTTATTTCATTAAAAGTTGGTTATTTAATTATAATATTAATGCCAGTATTTAATTAAAAGTATGAGGTACTTGAAACGTATTAGCTTGAGACATTATTTAATTCTAAAGTAGCCGAGAACTTGGGATTTAAGTAATGGAATTAGGGTTCGGTCTCATAATTGGCGATAAGTATTGATCATCGCGCTGACAATTTTAGTTAGATACATAGAAACGCACGCTGGGGTTTAATTTAATTGTTTTCTCAACTTTAATCGAAATCGCTGTGAGAATACTTACAGTTATTTACAAGTCATTTTAAGTTGTGAGCTACCTGTTATGACAGAATAAATGACTAGATCCCCTTAAAAATAGGTGTGCTTCATATAAAATCCTATGGCGATAAAATAATACCTTTCAATCCACCTTGAAAACTTCAACGCTATAATAGAGCTATTTCAATCACCCGACTACTTGCAATCTTTATTCAAGTTTCCAGTTGTAATTTAGCCGCAGCTGAAGGCTACATTTCTATCGGTGCCTACAGTTAGTGCCAGGTTCGCAGTGACACTGCTTGAAGGTCGGTTAAAACGTAGTTTAGTTACACACAAGAATATGGGGAGTAAGCTGTGGTAACTATGAACTTTGTTGATATTTACAAGGTTTTTCCTAGGTCACTTGCATGTAGGTATCAACGCCGTGCAATGAGAAACTAGTAAAAAAAATTGATGTGTCATCTTTCCTCTCGCTTTCCTGCAATCTGTGGGAGAGATTTCTTGAAAAGGGACGGAAGTGTGTAACAGGAAGCCAGGAAAGCGCGCACTATTTGATCTGATCAATGAGCTCACCCAGTGCTAGATTTAGCCGTCAGAAACGACCTTGACGAGGCCCGCCCCTTGGACTACTTGCGCTTAAACCCCGATTTCTCGCTATTTTACTATGACCCCCATATAAAACTAATAACTATAACTGTTTCGTAATCTGTATAATATTTCCTATTGACTTTTTTGACTTTTGATTATATACTATATTCGAAAACGAGCATGTTTATACTAAAAACTAGTTTTGTTATTTTTACCCATTTTTTCAACGGTTTTAAACGGTAAATATTTTGAAATCACAAGAAATATATGTCTCATATTTTAGTTATGAAATGTCTATTGTCTCCGCTATCCCCCAAATTGAATAAAAATACCTGTCTTCAATAAAAAAAATGCATAACTCCTAGTGTTAATTAAATAAAATAAAATTTTCATTAAAAAGTATTATTCTTCGTTACGAAAAATCAATTCAAATATCACCTTAATATTTTTTGTTCGGGAAATAATATTAATGTTGCTTATTACCAAAGTGACATGTCAGATGTTATAGCCAATTATGCGACTACTGTAAGGCTCGCTCTTTTTTTTCCATTCATTTATTTGTAAAGTAGAACCCCCGTAATGCATATTTAGAACAATTTATTTATTTATTATTCAACAAATTTAAAGAAAGAAAAAGAAAAGAAAGAAAATACGTTTATTCTGCACAAACAAAACGCACATTTAAATAAAATAAAAACACAAAATACACATACAAAAGTAGCCAAAAGCCTCGTATTCAGCCATCAAACAAACGCTATTTATAAAATTGATTCATTCATCGGTTGATGTCAAGGCCACAGACAAAGACAATATTGCGTAATTACTGTAACAACATTACATACTCTTACATATTTCATACTCATACTCTATTTACATTTGTGTCGAACGGTGGTTTTAACAATAAAACACGAAGCGGTTTTTAACAATAAATGTAACACAACAATTAAAACAATCATCGTAAAGACAGAAAAAAAAACAAACACTACATTACACATTGGTCACAACACTATTAGTCTTAATATTAATTAAAACAACAAAGCTGCAAGATGCTTCTAATGTCTTCTATTAATGATAACGAGAACCTTGGGATACGTCAATGGCGGCCATTTCTCCGACAGTTTTCCCATAAATAATAACTTTCATTGCAATCACGAGGTTTCACTGCACGACGACAGTATGTGGATGTAAGTGTTAAATTCAATAATATATATATTTTTTAATTGTCTTCATGTTTCTATTGCAGTTCATTGGATAACATGGTTCTATGTTCAAATGAAAATGAGTTCTCACATACTTAGATTTCTTGATTCGTTAGAACACAGGAACAAACCCTATGGGCCAATGTTGGCTGAAATTAAATTAATTATCATTTATGTTTTATTAATATTAACAAAAAATATATATATATATATACTGCTATATTATCGCTTCCCGCTAACCGCTGTCTCTTCGGCGTCAGTCGCAGTCTCTAAAAAGGTCTGATGAACAAAGTTTCTCGAAACTTCTCGGCTCAACGGCTCGACAGTAAAATCTTAAATCAAAATATAATTCATACTGAATTACTCCATTAATTATTAATGAATGAGATGCATGCTTTATCTAGTAGTGTATAATCTCATATGCGTTTGCGGACATTTGCATTTATGTACTGGAGATTAATTAAAATAACCACCAGACGAGCCTTCATGCATCCACCTGTCTGATTTTTTTAAGTGTTTACCAGGATAGTGTTCAAGGATAGTTCAAGGCAATACGAGAGAAAAACACTTTGGTTCCCTAAATAAGTAGCAATGGTATATCCCGGGGCCCCTTATATCCTAAGGGTATCTTCTCTGTTCCTCTTATGGGTAGTAAGTCCAACAGACCCATCCTCCTTCGCAATGGGCTCCGTGAGAATTTTTACTTGAGTAAGGTGTATCTGATTTTGCAAGCCTTCCTATTCCTTCTCCCTTCCTCCTTTTTCCTTATTCCTTTTGTGACCATCGTTTTTAAAATTACACTTTTTTTTTCTCCCATGTTCTTTTATATTTATTTACTAGCCCGCGGCTTCACCCGCGTGGAGGTCTTCAATTATCCCACGCGATCGTACAACCGGGATAAGAAGTATCCTATGTGTTAATCCAGGCTATAAACTATTTGTGTGCCAAATTTCATACAAATCTGTACAGCCATTTTTGCATGATCGTGTAATAAACATCCAACCATCTAAACATCCAAAAATAAAAACTTTCACATTATTTGTGTTTGTTTACTAATGTTATTATTAGTAGGATTTCAAAGTTTATATACACACAAATAAACAAACAAGAAGCAAGGAACTGGAAAATACGTACAAAGGTGATGCTTATTTCTAAAGAAGTCTCTTCCAGCATACCTGCGAAAGGGGAATAGATTAGAAGAGATGTAGACACCGTCATTAAAATATAACGAGATAATAATGTAGACAACGGCGTCACGTCAATCGATAATCACGAATAATAAAGTTGTTGACGTAGACTCGCATCACGCGTCACGCGTCGAGTGGCACGCTAAACCAATTATGGACACACGACAACATGTATGTTTAGTCAGTCTGCGTGAGTATGGTGAGTAGCATAGAATAAGAATGAGTAAAGAGGCGACATTCCTGCTTTTGCGCACTATTAGCCGTGACAACATAACTAAAAAAGAAACCGAAAAGAGAAAAATTTAAATAAACCTTTTATTCTAACTAAGGTCATAATGTAACGTTACCACTAACTGGGGGCTAATTGGGTGTCGCACTAAATTTAAAAAAAAAAATTAAAGTTCTCATTAAGATGAATGAAATAAGCCCAAACACGCTGTAGCTGCTGTAAACTGTTGATGAACTCTCAAGACTGACTTCCGTCGCTATCATTAGATCGACTCCAGTACGTCGATTCTGTAAAATTCAAACAACAACTCGCATCTCACTTCGCTATTCACTCTCACTTCGCATAAGCAGTGCTATTCTGTAACCATCTCACCGTGAAAACTTAGGTGAAGTGAGCACGGAGTGAGCTGTCAGTCCCTAGCAGCAGGTGGAATGACAGCTCACTCCGTGCTCACTTCACCTAAGTACTCACGGTGAGATGGTTACAGAATAGCACTGCTGGTTCAAAATTACCTTGATTTTGCATTCTGTAAGCATCACCCAGTCACTTGCGAAGTGAAGTGAGTTCCGAAGCGACCAATATTGTACTAGTGACTGCCACACTCAACAAAATGTTAGTCGAGTTTTATCGATTCCAGTTTTTTGACACAATCGTTATGTTTTTGGCACAGAATTTTAGCTAATATAATGTTTAAATTAAAATTTCTTATTTTAAGGAATTTGAGGCAGCTAATAATAAGTAAAAATACAGAAAACTCTAAATTTGTGCCATGAATATAATCTATGCTTCCCTTACGAAAAAAAATTAATGTCAGATTGACAATATTTTGATAGTACGTTGCGTTGTTTTGCTTGTGTTTCATGTCTTTGATTTGATCGTTCAGTGCCGAATGACTGTGAAATAATCATGAAGTAAGTTTATATTTGTGGTTGTGAAGTTTAAAAATGATATTAATTAAAATAGTATTTATTTTGTTTTCTAATCCAACAATAATGTTCCAGTCCAAATGAGACACGTTCTTCTCACCCATCGTCGGCTCAGGATGAAACTGGTAGAGTTTATGGAAAGAAACCCGGCATGGCGAAGGGTTTTTTGAGAACTCAAAATGCCAGAGAGCGAAGTCGACGCCAGTGGGAGGAACTAGCCGTGCGCCTAAAGAAAATAGGTAGCACAATCAAAAAATGCAAACAGTGGACCAAGGTTAGCATCGCTTTTTTTTACTATACTCGTACGATATTTAGAACCACTTAACATTCCTCAAAGCAAACCACTTAAAATGTGCGACGAATCTTGGTTTGAAGTGTGTTCCTTGATTTCATAAATTGTATCATATTGTTAATTTTATTCAATCAATGACTATTAATCGGTTCAGTCCTAGCGGCACCCAGAGGGGTCGGTTACTCCGCGCAACCATTAGGGACCGGTGGCACCACCCGCCATCGCGCGCTGGCTCCCGAAGGCGCCACCTGTAGCCTTCGGGAGCCGCGCAACGGTTGCGCGCGGTAACCGGCCCCTCCGGGTGCCGCTACGACTAAACCGGTATAAGAACAGCACTATAACTCATAATTTCGTCTATAATTGCACAGACAAAACCTTCGGTTTCCCCAAAGAGTCCACCAAAACGCAGCCAGGCTACGGACGCTAGTAAATCTACATCGGCTCCATGTAGGGCCTGGAAGTAGCGACTGTGAAGCTCCTTACTCTGCCACCTCCCTGCCATCGTTAGTGTCAAGCACTACAGGCTTGCGCCAGTTCTCTTTGGCCAAGGAGAGCGGGGCAAGACCCTTATCCACCGCGACCACAGTCGACCACAGTCCACCCTGAGACTGCATATCTCGCGATTGTGGAGGGATTTCGCGTTTAAAAAGCCTCGTTCTCCACACTTTCGCGGGATTTACAGTCTCATTACCGATGACCGTGGGTGATGCATTTGATGTGCAGTCAGCAGCGTACGGACCCTCCTATCCAGGGCGTCAAGTTCGGTCTGTGTCAATTTGAGTACGCCGAAAGAGTACATTAAAACCGGCATGACCCAACCGTTGAAGGCGCGCACCTTGTTTCATAAAAATAACTATCAAAACTTAATTTTTCAAACGAATAACAACGAATAGCTGCTATTTAAGATTTTTCATTTACGCATCATAGTAATCGGTGTTCTTTTTTCAGCATCACGTCACACACGTCTTCAGTTGAAAGAAAGAAAATACATTTATTTGCGGTAAATATGACGCAAAGAAAAAAACACGAGAATAACAAATTAGGGGAAAATGTGTCACATCCACGCAAAACGGCCATCGCTCAGCATAATGCTGCGACCCTATGCAAGACAGAGCCCCAGCACTGGTTTTCAGCTGCTCCTCCACCATCTCAACGGCGAACGTAATTCTCCACCACTACTGAGAGATTCCTGAGGGTGGAAGAACAGCAGCTGGAGATACAATAACTAAATGCACAAATCCTACAGTGCTTTGTGGAGAGGAGTGCGGAAAGAGAAAGGGCCATGGATGAAAGGAGTGCAGAGAGAGATAGAATCTTAGCTGAAGCTGTGCTGCAGGGGGAAAGGGCTGCAAGCATTGGCAGAGGTTATGAATAGAGATAGGGTGTAGTAATATAAGTTAATATAATATATATTGTAAATATGTAAGAACTAAGTATCTATCACATAATTGATTTATCTGTCATTGCTTCATTTATAATTCTTTTTACCTTTTGTGGTAGACTAATTTTATTCTAGGTACATCGTCTTCACATATAATGAATGTATACAAAACAATTTAAAAGAGTAACGGTGGAGTTTCTTGCCCTTTTTTCTCCATACGAACACTACCTTTTGGAAGGGGCGACTAGAATCAATTCTATTTTATTGTCATTTTTGACGTTCAAAATTGCCTTAAATGTGCCTATTTGAAATAAATTATTTAACTTTGAATAAATAAAACACTTTTAAACAGATACCTGAGCGGTTTTATTGAAAGTCCATCGGTGATTAGTTTGAATTTGGTTTGATTACATACATTTCCCGATATGCTAAAAATAGAAATCTATTGAATCTACCACCATTTCACAAATTGGGAGGCTTCTCCAAGAAAGAAATGGCGAAAGTAAACTTAGAAAGGGTTGTTGACCTCCGTCTTTTATAATTATCTATTTACAAAAACAACTAACTACCATTAGATTTGATCCTGCAGTGTGTATTTTAGGGTGGGGCTTTAACTTGTGAATTTATCACTTTTAACGAATACTAGCGCAGTTTTATTGAAAGTCCATTGGTGATTTGTTTGGATTTGGTTTAATTTGACACTGCAGACTTATAATAATTGACTATGTCTGGATGATAATTAGGTATCTATTATGAAATAGATACTGTATGTTCTTTACCGTGAGCTTCACGTTCAGAGTGAGTTCATACTCACTCTGAACGTGAAACATGTAGCTAACATGAACATAGGTGCGATTTGGAGCCGCTGACGTATCTCAACAGCGGTAAGGTAGCGGTTTCTTAGAATTTCCAGGACAATAAACCGGTGGTCCCGGGCCGATGTGCATCTAACTCCTCCGCTGCCTGGTCTGCGAGAGTAGTGGCCTGTCTCCTGGTATCATTTCGTGGCATACTGCATTGACTAACGTGGTACGTTAAGCACCACAGCAACTTCGCGCTGTGTAAAGCCTTGGTCGATTAAGGCTACGGCCTGTGCAACCTGTGCTGGAGTTAGTGGCATTTTTTGTATTATAAAGCACCTTTAGTGTTTGAATGAAAAGCACGAAAACACAATAACTGAATAACTAAACCGTAAACTTTCACAACACACAAATTCAAACTTGCAATTTAGTCGCTCAAGAAACAACTAAGAATTAAAAGTTACGCTACAGTGCACTCAAACATAATGAATTACCATCTTCAACTAAGGGTAAACATATTTTGACTTAGCTTCATAAGAAACAACCGTTAGAAACCATCGAGATATAAGTACTAACGTACAGTACTTATATCTCGATGTTAGAACCACTTAAAGCTATCGCAAGTATTTGCGAGATAAGCGGTTGGCCAAGATTTCGTGCCGCTGAGTAGTTATTGTACTAATTTTTAACACTGTGATATAAACATATTATTTTAACACTATTTATATAGGATTTCTTCTATTTTCACTCGTAAAATAGATTCTTTTTATTTGACACTTTGAATCGGGTTCGAGTGCGAAGTGAGCGTCGAAGTGACGGCGGAATTACCTTACTGAATGCCACTTCCTACGTCATCTCATACTTTATCGGTCAAAATCTCACGTCAATGTAGTTCAACTCGCCAACACGCTCGCAATGGTAGCGCTAGTGTAAATTCGAATTCACAACCGAGTTTTTAGAATGCCAATCAAGAAACTCACAGCGGATTCAGATTCGAACTTTAGAACGAGGTCTTACAGAATCACACTCCTGGTCTCTATTATGTTCAACTCCAGGTTTCAACAAAATCGGTTTACGGCGCGTTACACTACACACTCCCCGCACTAACATCAAAAATGTTTTATTTATTCTTAGGAAAGCTTACAGTCACATCTATATAATTAAATAATTAACAATTAGCGCTTTTAGTTGTAATTTAAAAGCTTGCACAAGGTCAAAACTGTGGCTAAATCTTGGAATTTATGTATCGTAAAAACACAAATAAACTGACATACTTTATTAATGAGTGTACGACTAAACGACTAAAATACCCCTTCTAACCTAACCTGTGCGAGTCGGGGTGCCCCAAGTCCCGAGCTCGCTATGCGTCGCTGATGAGCCCTGTCGGCGAAGAGTCCTGTCGGCGAAGTGTCCTGTCGGCGAAGAGTCCCGTCGGAGTAAAGTCTTGTCGGTGTTCAGTCTGTCGGCGTAGTGTCTGTCGGCGTTTAGTCGTACAGTGTTATTAATTGAGCTAAAAACAAAATACAGTTATACATATTATGTACTTTGAGAAGCGATAGGCGATTATTTCGCTGGCGCAAACACAAAATATTACTATTATTATATTAGTTTCGCTTCTAAATGGATTTATTACTCTGTGGTAGTGGTGAGAGCCGGCCACTTGAGACGTGTGTTCGTAACACGGCGCCCGCTGATGACGCTTTGGCCGCCAAATCTTTGTCCACACTGGCATCGGGTGTAATTGAGTTGTGTGGGTCAGACATAACAACAGTGCCATTTGATATGTGTATTTTATTATATTAAACATTGGTCAGGCAGGGGCCATAGTCTTTCCATAGTTATAGATAACCAGTTCACTTAGCCAACCAAACCCTTAATCTTTGTTTCCATATCCTGCAATAGTCCTGCACCAACCGCGGGTAGTCCTTGGGTGGACTTGCATAGTGCGAACAGGGATAATCGTCGGTTGGTGCCTATATTCATTAAAAATTAAAATCTAACGGGCTTCTGCGAGTTGGCTTCGGCCCCTTGTACGCCTTACAATCGTCCAGGACCCCAGGTTCCAGGCCAAAGACGAATAAACAATAACAGTAATAGTCGGTTATTATGTCAATGTACAGCGCAGGCATCTTAAAACACCAGTCACGTTTGCTTCCCGTGTGCTGGCAAATTCTGGCTTCCTTCAAACAAGTCTTATTTTAAACATTATTTCCAGCGGGCGTAGTTGTGTAACCGCGTTCAATGGAAATGCCTTTCATTTAAAAAAATCAACAATATTCATTGAGTTATTGTTATTAACGTTGTCGAGCAAATGAATTTTGTAAGCATATGCAGCAATGAATTAGGAATTTACTTCAGAATCCTTCGGATTGTGTTTGAAAGTTTTAATGAATTAGGGTACTGATGTCTGCACGATCTTGTATAAAACTTAATGACCTACTGATGTAGTTAATTGATTCAGGCGTGACCTTGCGGAAATCCTGTATAAAATACAATAGACGTAGATATATTTCGTAATCTATTCCGCTTATCTATTCCAGAGTCATAAAGCCAACTGATGTGTTTAGTTTGACATATTCTTATTTTAAGATGTCGGTTGGAAAATGATATATACCTGTGACAGTTGTTGCTGAATTAAAATATCATTATCCTCACAATTTTAAGTGTTTTACGTGTTCACTTCTTCATGGTTGTAAGAGACAGGGAACGAAGAAACGATAAGTGGATTATGTGACGTGTACGTAAATAAATTGGCTAGAAAGGTGAAGAAAACTGAAATGATGAGAAGAATATACGCAGCTGCTCCCAAATAAATTGGCATCTAGGTAGCAGGAAAAACTAGATAGCATTCGCTTCATGTAAAAATCCTTTCGGAATTCAGTCACATTTAGTAAACAGGTTTATAAGCCAATCCCGATACAGACGTGGGCAGATGATATACGAAGTAAATATTCCAAAAACATTATATTGAAAGCATCTCCATGTGGTATATTATATTAATATTTATGTAATATAATAGATAGTTGCTCGTTGACAACGTAATGCTTAAGGCTAAGTTAACAAGGATCGACTATCATGCTCCATGTACCTGCTTGTATATGCTAACATGATCTTTTCTTTTACACATATACAAATAACGAGAGGTTTTCATTTCATTTTAGAAATTAATTTCGAACTTATTGGGTCACATGGTAAAGCAAAAAAAGTATGTCACATTAGTCCTCTTGATCGAATTTCGGCTACTAGGAGACTAGCCATCGACGCGGGAGATTATTATAGTGAACAAGTGTTTGCGCAGACATAAGTGCACTCTCTCTTCCCTCACTCGCATAGTCTGATGGGACAGCAATCCGACATGACCGGAGAGAGATCAGGCGCAGGGCGAATGACTTAACGTGCTTTCCGAGGCGCCGTATCACACCGCTAACTTCCAAACTCCGGGCTGCTGCTGAGAAATTCCTAATGGAAAGACCCAATAACTTTTGCCCGGCCTGGAAATAGAACCCAAGACCGCAAGAAGCAGTCGCGCTTACGACTACGAAACCAACGAGGCATGCTGTACCAAATAAAAATACAATATCAAGTATCTTCAGGCTGTGTAGGCATAACAATCTTGTTAAAAATGCGCCGATGCCATGTTCAAGAGCTATCACACTAACGAGGAACTGCGGTATACAATATACATGAGGTATACCTACATTAAACGCATCTGCTTATTTGACGTTAAAGTAATTGCAGAGAAAATAATTATTATGAACGTTGCGCTGATGGGTGTGTGCATGAGCGAACGTTAACAACGTCACACGTCTAAATAATTAAACTAAAAAGAACCTTTTTGCTTATACAAAATTGAGTAGATACTTTTAATCAGTCATGAACTATAACCACAGATGAATAGATGGTTCACTCCGCATTTTAGGTATAAATCTACAAGTAAATACGCGGTGGGCTCGACGTGTCGAATTCAGTGAGCGTAACGTAGTCAGAAGATATAAGAGTTACACGATAAAAAGAGAGGCAACTTCTAAGTAATTAGCGCTGTGCGACCTGAGTTGCACTTTATTGTGTTCTAGCAAGAGTCACTTTTTATTTAAATGATTTTGCGGAGTGAACCATCTGTAGTAATCTATGCTTTAACGTACTTTGTTTGATGACTTTAACTTGAATATTGCCTGAAGTTACAATTGATCTGAATCTTGTGGGCTGCATTTCACAAAACTTTCTAGGCTGACATGAATAAGTATGTGCTATTAAAAACTAAGTAAGTAAGTAGAACCTACTACAGAGCACAGAGACGCCTCGGCGCGCGGCGGCCGCAGCTAGAAGCAAGTAGATACCTACCACAGAGCACAGAGACGCGCGCGCCCGCAGATAGAAGCGGCATTGTCAACACTTACCATACGACCCAAGCGTGTCACAGTTTACTCGCACTACGACACAAATGAAGAATAGAAACTGACGTCTAAGGCGGTACGTGACTGAAGGGCTTATTGGTGATTCGCCCGAATTTACTCGAATCGACACTTAAATAATATTATTTTTTATTATTTGTGGACGTATCGATTTCTGAAGTTCACCCGTTTCGGGCGAGTCTATTCGGGCAAATCGCGAATCGCCGACTGAAGTTGTGCGCTCAAAGCACTTGTTCGGAGCCACGAATTTTATTCGCTAGACGCTGCCGGCGGCGATTCCGTGCTCTCTGGTACCTATCCATAAGCTATCCACGATCACCGGCTTATTTCCCGGCAATTCTTCTCCGTATTACCGGCTTATCTCCGACCAACACGCACGGTACGTACATTATGCACACACACCTTAACTTGCATATGAATGTATTGTGAATATAGAGCGATTTCAAACTTTAACTCGAGATGTATATACTTAGTAATAGATAAAGTATCCAGCCGTAAAATAGGACATCGAGTTTTAAAACAGACCTGTTGGACAGTCTGCTTCTAAAGCTCAATGTGTTATATTAAAACCAAATAGTACATGATACTGACAAAATGCATCAACTCTTTGTGCAAAATGCAACAACTCATTACGAAAATAGGAATAATAAAATAAATACAAATTACGCTCCCCGCAGATAGGCGCGACGCGACTCTAAAACAATTTCTATGAAAACTTCATGGAAATTGTTCTACCAGGATCGTTTCGCACCGTCACGTTGCGCTAATCTGCGGGAGCCTTTATAGTTCAGTGCTCAGATTTCGGTTAAATGGAAAAGGTGGTGCGTAATATGAGCAATTAATGTAGGGCACTAGTTTTGTGTGGAAACTCTTTACTTCGGTCTAATTGCTTGTAGGTATTTAGTTATCTTATACTGTGCCACGTTCAAGGCACTTTAATTAGTAGGTGCTTATTGAAACCAAACTAGGCTTTGGTTCGGTTTCAATAAGCACCTTCTAAATTAATTACTAATTACCTACTCCAAAATAATAATCTAAGGAATATGCCAGATGTACGAAACCACAGCGTAATTTATGAGTTGCCGATATTACATTACTTAAAATATTGTTGATTATTTTCTAATCAATAAAACTATGACTTCAAATACTTACTTACGACGTAAACGAAGCAGCGGGCACAGCTAGAATGATATTTAAGTACTCTTTATTATGCACACCTTATAAATTTCAGATATAAATGTAGAAATAGGTACCGACTAGTCGATAATCCGCAATGAGTAGGGGAGGTAGTCAAAGCACGATTCGTTTCTGTAGAAAAGACCTGACTTGTCTTGCAGTAGGACAATAATAGGCTGATATTTCTCAGTTATCTTCTCAATAAATCAAAGTTACAAAAAAAAAAACTATATTTCATAATACAGGGTGTAAAAAGAATCATCGCGGAGCCGTCATCCACGCATTCTGTACACCAAACTAAGTAACGATTGATTTTATTGACGAATGATTTTAATTTTAAGATATATAGACATAGGTATTTGGTCTATAATTAATATTGACGCCTTTTGTACTGACTCTGATTGTATATTTTAATTATTGACTATATTTTGCACTGACTCTAATTTTATATGAAACTGAAATTACTAATTAATTTATAATTGTCAATTTAATTAATAACACTATTATAAACATTTTGTACGTCGTGAGGCAAAACATGTTGGTCCGGTAAAATTATGTTTCCATCTGTATGTTAATATTCATGTATCATGTTACACATGTTTGAACAAATTGTTTTAATTTTTTTTTTAATCTTTAACTTTGTGTAAAAATAATTGTTGGGAAACGACTTTTGTTTTTGGTGTGAAGATTGACAGCTACGGTAGTGCCCAATGTAACACACGCAAAATATTATGTTTATGCATGCAACGGTACAGAGATCCTGGGAGTATATAAAGTTAAGTTATATTATAACATTAAAATTTTGGTTTCGTAAAAATAACGTCAAAAAATATTGCAACTTTTACATTCAACATCGCCGTAACTAGATGGTTCCCAGGTATGGTTGAGCGGGAGAAGTTATTTGATAATTTCCAATCCATAAAAAAAAGGAATGGTCCAGCAGTACAAAAAAGTATCATAATAACGGGACGAACAAGAGACTCTCGGCTTCGTTTAGAGTATTTTTACAACCGTTACAACATCTGAAGATCTGTCACCGGAATAATCCAATAATAATTTCGTTCGGTATCTCTTATGCTGATGCATAAACTCAAAGTTATCTGTACATGGTACTTACCCACAAAGCGGGTGTATATCTCAAACCGTCTAACACTAGAGTTATTTATTGGTGTCATTATGAAGTAGGTATGCGCGCGGTGTCGCCTGTCTCCTCGCATGGCGTATCGCGCCCTTTCCTAAGCTTATTATGTTTTTATTACCAACATTCACCCGCTTTTCTGGAAGGAATTGTTACAAGAAACGGAATGCCTCTCCTCTCTCATCCCTTCAAATATGAAACGTTTCATTTATATTTTTCTCAGAATACTTTCTCTTGGAGAGACGCGAATGTTTATCAGAGAGCGTGGAATAATAGAGTTTAATATAACTTTAGAAAAATAGAAAGAAGTCGAGTGACTTGTTTTTTTAGTATGGAATTTTCTTGCGCCTACAGACAAGGACTTTTCCAGCAGATAAATGTGTGCATTTTGTATTTTTTTTTTTATTAACATATAATGCTAATGGTATGGGCCTTGATGCCTGACAGTAAAACATTTTTATTTATATTTATAAACTTCGATTCTATTTTTGTATACCTATTAAGTACTTAAAGAGGGGAGAATCCCTTGCATTTATAACATTATAGTAAGCACAGCAACGTTCACAACTCCGCTTGTGAGGAAGTTTTGATTAAAGTGGCCATTCTAATAATTCAGAATGCGATCAAGTTATACTCCAACAAAGGTGCTAAAGAAACCAACATACATTCTAAGTTCTACTTAAATGTGGCTAAATTTCGATGTATACTAAACCCCTCTGTCTTCCTCTTCGAAGAATATAAGCGTGATAGGTAGGTATTATGTTATTCCTGATAAAAATTCGCCAAACCGTACCTAGGTATAAACGAGAAATTACAACAAACCCACTTCGATCATCGTTAAAATCGAATTCTATCAAGCTTGAGATTACATAATCAGCCTACTTATAATGTTCCGACTGTTGTGACGCAGGCCTCTCCTCTGTGAGAGAGAGTGGGCCATAATCTACCACGCGGGTCCAGGGCAGGTTGGCGGATGTCACATCGTCTTCGAATTATTGATTCCAGGACATGCCGGTTTCTTCACGATGTTTTTTTCTTCAACGTTTTGAGAGCAGTGGTGATGAAATAATTTACACAAAGTAAAGTGCCTGCTTGGGTTCGACCTACAACTCGTAAGGCGCGCCTATTACCACTTGGCCACCACGGCTCTGAAGCTTGAGATTAATTTAGCCAATATGGGCTAGCCTTTATCACCTACAGCTGTAATCCAAACAATATAAGCCAAAAACCCCTATTCTCAGGCAGACATCTGTACCTGGATTTCGCGTTTGAATTCTTCAGAGGACCATTTAATTATCGGTGAAATAAATATCTTGCTCTGAGAGAGGCCTTTAATTTCCGTCTTTGAAACTTCGATTATAGTAGCTAAGGTAAATGTACCAATAGTCGTCGGGTTTTGAAATTCACTGACTTTAAAGAACTGCTGTGTGAAAAGCATTTCATTTAGAATTTTAAAAAAATCATAACTAGTTAGGCAATTTCTCTTCAGTCTTCTGTATAAACTGCCGCAGCGTATGTATTTAGTCTACGGTGCTAAAGCCTTTACGGAATTCGGGAGGCTGGAAGTCGTCAAAACTGCGCGCGAGACGGTTCGTGATGACTCTTGAAAAAAGCTTGTAGACATGGCTCTGAAGTGAGATGGGCCTATAATTCTTAAGCAAGTCATTGTCACCCTTTATAAGGAAGTGTACCACCTCACCTTTGTTCCATGGCTGTGGCTTTTCACTCTCGAGTATGACGGAATCGAACAGCTTCTGGAGGTCCTTAAGAACGGGTTTTCCACCCGGCTTCAGACCGTAATTCCGCCTTGTTGTTTTTAATCGTCAGATGTAGTCCAAACCATATATTTGTTTGTACAAGAGACTTAACAACTATGAAACGGTCCCGATAATAGTTATTATTCGTATTTTGTGCCATAAAAAATAAATATAACTACAATATGACAAGTTTAGAGGCATCCTATTAAGCATGTCCCAATAATCGTCGCAATGGTACTTAAAATTACGAGTTCTGGGTCAATTAGGAATTTTTAGTTACCAATGGATATCATATTCGAAAAAAAAAACTTTTATAATAAATTTCAAGTTGTATCGTTAGCACATTAACTTAACTAATTCATCAAATAAACAGACTTACCGTAGACCCCACTGAAGTCTCATAAATCAAATCATAAAACTACGTGCTGAGTTTCACATTTAGCCGCTGAAATTGCAAAAAAATAATAATTGAGGTACACACTTTTCAAGTCAAATATTTCAGACACCATTACAGTTAAAGCTCTGTGTTGTTTTTAGATAATTTGACGACTTCTGGGTCACTGCCGACTTCACCCGCGTTTACCTTATTTCCTTTTTCTTTTATTGCTAATTGGAACGTAGCCACTGATCGTTGTTGACTAACCCGCATTAGAACCGCGGCCCGTTCCCTCTCACAGAAAAGAGGCCTGAGTCTAAGCAGTGAGAACTTTATATAGGCTGACTACCTTTCGGCCGCGGCTTCTCCCGCGTGGAGGTCGGAAATTCTCCCACAGGAATGTACTAACGGGATAAAAAGTATTCTATGTCCTATGCCAGGTCATGGTCTATCTGTATGCCAAATTTCATCCAAATCCGTTCTGCCGTTTTTGCGTAATTGAGTAACAAACATCCACACCCACAAACATACAAACTTTTACATTTATTTTATTATTTATGTACACACAGAGAAATAGATACAGATAAGACATAATCATAATTATGAGTACAAAGGTATAATATTAGTAGGATTATATTATAATGGATCATAGGTAAATAGGTACCTACTCTCACTTTACTGGATAAGGTTATAGATATTATTTTATTATTATTAGACTTTTCCTATTATAAGGTCAAATAGTAAAAAAAGTCTGTGGGAATATGATCCAAAGTGTGTGAGTATATATAATAAGAACTTATCACTTACGCTCGTACATAAGGTAATTTATGTAAGTAAGTACTTACACCCTGTAACTTTAAAACGAACATGTGTCCCATTTATGTTTCAAAACCAGCGCTGGGGCTCTGTCTTGCATAGGGTCGCAGCATCATACTGAGCGATGGCCGTTTTGCGTGAATGTGACGCATATTCTCCCTAAACTTGTTTCATTTTTTAATTTTGTGTTCTTTTTTTGCGTCATGTTTACCGCAAATAAATGTATTTTCTTTCTTTCTTTAAACGGTGATTTTTTTTTTTCTAAAATTTTATATCTGAAACTAGAGATATAAAATTTTAGAAAAAAAAACACACCGTTTTTTTCATACTAGCTTTAACCCACAAAATTTCGCGGATTTATATTAGGTTCTTTTTATGGATTTTTAATTCATATTCTCTATGGTACCTCTTTACGTCATGAGCTATCCGAATATAAAAAACATATTTGGCCTGGGTCTTAAGGGGGAGGCGTGAACATTGATTCGCTGTTACAATGTATATTATATTATAAGTACCATCTGTTAACGTCTACTAATGCTTTCCAATTACCATTTACGAATAGTCAAATGGTAAAGAATCATAGTTCATCAGAATTATAATACTTCACATTCGAGTCGGTAATTAGTGTGATCACTTATTGTTTGTTACGAGATTTTGTTCGTAGCTTCGCCCGGTCAGACATTATCCCACGGGCACGTAATACCGTGATAATAAGTCTATGTCTATCAAATGTCATGGTCTATCCAATTGCTAAATTTTATCCAAATCCGTTCAGCCGTTAGGCATGAAAGGTAACAGACAGACTGAGTCAAGTACTTTCGCATTTATAATATTAACTATAGATTATTATCACAGAATGGCACTAGTGCCAATCACCTTGACGTATTCTACGTACCTGCCTAGTTGGTTCACCTCGACAGTGATTGACCGGTGACAACATCACAAGTCTATAGAAAAAACTCTCTGAATTCGTAACATCAATCACTTTGAAAGCAGTTCAGGCGTGTCCAAGATAAATGAGTGCTTGAACAATTGTCTCCAATCGTTTTATACTGAAGCAGTTTATTGCAAGAAATTGCGCAGTGAGCGGTGTCATATGACATTAGAGGGCGTGCCATAGGCTCGGACTCCATCAAAGCGGAGTCGAGGCGAGAGGAGATGAGATGTGTTTGTTTTAAATAACCAATAGAATTTAGTTATAAACACATCTTGTCTGCACTTCACTCAAATATGATATATCTCCGCTAATAGCGGAGATATATCATATTTGTATGGCGCGATAGTAACGGAGATGTGGACTGTGCCTCGCCGAGATTGAGCTGGGCGGCGGTACAAAGCTGTGCCTCAAGCTGGCGACGACGGTGACGGCGCGCAGCGGTGACGAGAAGAGATGTGAGTGGCGTGCAGCCAGCTCACATCACCGCTCTAGCCAGCACACATCATCGCTCTAGCCAGCGAACATCATCGCTCTAGCCAGCACACATCACCGCTCTAGCCAGCACACATCATCGCTCTAGTCAGCACACATCATCGCTCTAGTCAGCACACATCATCGCTCTAGCCAGCACACATCATCGCTCTAGTCAGCACACATCATCGCTCTAGTCAGCACACATCATCGCTCTAGCCAGCACACATCATCGCTCTAGCGAGCACACATCATCGCTCTAGCCAGCACACATTATCGCTCTAGTCAGCACACATCATCGCTCTAGCCAGCACACATCGCTCTAGTCAGCACACATCATCGCTCTAGCCAGCACACATCACCGCTCTAGCCAGCACACATCATCGCTCTAGCCAGCACACATCATCGCTCTAGCCAGCACACATCATCGCTCTAGTCAGCACACATCATCGCTCTAGCCAGCACACATCATCGCTCTAGCCAGCACACATCATCGCTCTAGCCAGCACACATCACCGCTCTAGCCAGCACACATCATCGCTCTAGCCAGCACACATCATCGCTCTAGCCAGCACACATCATCGCTCTAGCCAGCACACATCACCGCTCTAGCCAGCACACATCATCGCTCTAGCCAGCACACATCATCGCTCTCGGTGGATACACCCTAGCTGAAAAACATATCTTCTTGTCTCCGCTTCGGACATTTCCGCACATCTTCGATTTTCTGGGGTCCGGGCCGGGTCTCTTTCGTTTGGTTTCCTAAGAAAACGGTGAACGGTCACACAATAACGGCTGTCCAAATATAGAGTGTTCTTGACACTTTAATATCAAATAATGTTTAAAATGACGGATTTTCATGACAGCCGTTATAATATGACGGCCCCGCTCTTTTCGGTAACCTTAGCATTAGTACAAATCAAATCAAATACGTTTATTTGTGCACACAGGTACAAAGTAGGTGTAACAAAATTTATATTGTGGGTATTTGTGTCCTGCCATAGTGAGTGATACAGAATTATTAGTATAAATATTAAATGAAGTAAGTTAACATATGTCAATAATATTGAATGAAAGTAGGTACCTAAACTTTGCTTAGTTTTCTTGTGTTGGATCATTAAGTTCCCTTCAAAATGGTTGAGCTGAATGATGCTGATCCATGCGTCATGCCCGTGAACGGGCGCCGTCAGTAGGGACTGATCATCTCTTAGCTGCCACGGCTTATTTTATTTAAATTTTTAAATGGTTTTATCTTTTTGTTACGGAAGAACAACTTGCACGGCTTTCTATATTTTTCTCACATATATAATTTCGACATGAATGATGTAACCAATATTTTGTAAGAATATTTTTATTTAAAAGAGTGTCCGTGGAGTTTCTTGCCCGTTCTTCTCCATAGGAACCTACTACGCTTTGGAATGGCCAATTAGCTTCACCTTTCTGACTGACCGACCCCTTGACAATTCAAAAGGCTGTAATTGGTTTATTTGAAATAAATGCTTTGAGCTTTGAGTTTGATTTCTATTGTGTTTAATTAGCTTTGTTACAATTTTAGTACTAAAGTCGATATCAGCACTTCACTATTAATAGCAAGATATTGCTAGATGTTTGTGCTTCAGAAACTACAGGGAATGTACAGGCAAGCAGGATGAGAGTAAATAGCGGCCGGTAGTGGCTCTATCCGGTCGCCTGATGCGCACCGGATATACGGCCGTATTCGCTCACCGTAACCGTGTAAATAGACACTCGGGTGCCGGATACGATCCGTATAATGTCAACATTTATGTAATTGAGCCAGTAGAATGGTATTCCCGGAAGGGGTAAACAGGGTGTGCCGTTCCCTCACCCACTGGTTACACAAACACATTCATGTAATGCGATGAGCCCCTAGAAAACGCTATCTTGATGAGACCTACAGCATATGGGACCAATATCGTAATCGCGAAAAACTAAATATACTGTCCGATACAACATTTCAATTCCTATACTCCATAGATTTAGGTAGTTAAATAAACGTAAACAAATCGTAAAAAAGGTTTTTGATGACACTTTCTTGTTTAAAAATACGATAAAACCAAATTCAATTTATTTTAGATATTTATAATAGGTTCCTCTTTTATTAATGTATGTTAATCTTTATCATTTATTCTTAAACTACTCTTTGTAGATGTAACTGCTTGAGCACATTTTTTTAGTTAGATTTATAATAATAAAATAATATTTTGTAATCAGTATATTGTAAAGAGCCCAAACTCTAAACGTCAACGAATTATAACGTTGCTAAATTGAAGAGTACAACTGTGACGTAACATGACAACAGCTGTCTCTTCACGTGGTTTTTTTATTTACCAGCTGATTATTTTTCGCGATTACGATGCTGGTCCCAAGAAGAAATTTTTCAGTTTGACACCCTTAAGAGGGAACAGGGGCTGCGAGGAATTTGAAAAATTGATATTTTAAGAAACTATTGCCGTCGTCTTACCTCAAGCCTGCCTCCGTAGAGTGCGATAGGGACAGTTGCAACTCCGACCGATTAAACACAAAAAATATTGACGAGATCGACGTTTCGTATTCCCCTTTTTTTCTTCGCGAAAGCAGAGCCGATTAATTTATTTTTTCATAAATTTAAGACACAGTATGTCTAGGTTCCTATCATTTTCCTGCAGACCTTGATTTTAGGAAAAAAAGAATGCTCTAGAGGCATTATTCAGAAAGACAAGGGGAATACCGATCTGGACAGGTTTGTGGTATATTGTAGGGATAATAAACTGCAGCTTAATGTGTCTAAATGTTTTCATGTACCGTTTACACGGCAAAGACGTTTAATTGATTCCGCGTATAAATTAGATGGTCACTACATAAATAAACTGTGTAGTGTTAGAGATCTTGGCGTGATACACGACAGTAAACTGATTTTTGACGAACATATAGAATCTATCATAAAGAAAGCCTCCAAGGCCATGGGATTCATAATACGAACTTGTTCTGACTTTCATTCTCTAAAACCAGTAAAGGTACTTTATTGTTCTTACGTGCGCAGTACCCTTGAGTATGCTTCCCAAGTATGGAACCCCCAGTATGAGACGTATAAATCTCGTATTGAGTTAGTTCAGAGGAAATTTATGAGATACCTAGATTTTAAGGCGCAGCAGCTTTCAGACGACTATGCACACCGGTGTAAGCGTTATCACTTTTTACCATTAGAATTAAGGCGTAATATTAATGATATTTGTTTTCTTGTTAACATTGCAAATGGAACAATCGATTTTCCCGATTTACTTCGTAAAATTTGTCTGCGGACCAATCAAAATAACCTAAGATTACGACCATTATTACAAGTACCATTTACAATGACAAATTATAGGCGTAACGCTTTTTGTATACGCAGTGCAATATTATTCAACAACCTGCCATTGTATCTAGAAATTGATTTATTTTGCACGAGTGCGTTAAGAATCAGGACAATTTTGAGTAGGGAATATTTCAATGGGTGAATATTTGTGGTTTATCACGGCATACCTACCTATTTTTCCATACCTTTCTTGTCTTTAATCCTGTATCACAACTTTGTTATTTATATGTGGTAGCTTGTAATTAGCAATTGTCAGTTGTTCACTATTTGTTACCATTTGTGTGTATTAGTCTGTAAGCTTTCTTAAGATTGTAAAAATAAAAAAAAAAATAAATATACATTTGTATGGAGATTTACAGGCCTGTTCCCTCTTAAATATGACCACACATTTATGCTACATGTAATATAAAAGTAAAAAAACATTGAATAGAAAATCTCATCCCCCTAACAAAGCAGTAATCCTATAAAGAACCCTTAATTACTAACCGAGCAAAATCTAATTAATTAATTGAACCATGAAACATGAATTGAGCAATTCGTCCGGGCCGAGTGTCCGTACTCAACACTGCTCATGTGTCAGGCGGTGAGGGTCGAGGGCGAACTCTCAATTAAAACAAACGCAAAAGAATCAGGCACTTAGTATAGTCGGTAACAAAAATAGTATTTTTAATGAAATTGGCAACCTTTCTGACGGCAGACGGAAACTGATCTTTGATGTAAAGCCACACGAAAATATAGCTCCTGTGTCGTGGTAAGCAGCACGTGAAAACTAGAAAAATATTTAGTTTGACACGCCTAGGTACAAATAAAAAAGGACATTAGAACAAATAAAACCAGCCAAGTGCGAGTCGGACTCGCACACGGGGGGTTCCGTACCACCGTACATTATTTAGCAAATAAATGAAAATACTAACAGAGAATATTATTATTTTTCATCATAATGAAATTCGCAAAGAAAAATTTGCATTACATAATGGTACTATGAATTACAAATCTGTGAAATACAATGCCGCCCATGGCATGTGACCACCCGTATTTTTCTGAATATTCATGATTTTTTTTCGAAAATTTACTTTAAAAGGGTGGTCTATCTTTAAATTTTTCAAGTTATTCATGTTTTAATTTTTGAGTAGCATTTATGACCTTTTATTATTTCTAAAATCTTATGAGTTATTTTATCGGATTAACTACATTTTTTTATTAAAATAAGTCTACTATGAAAAAAAACGGATGACATTTTATTAAAAAATAATAAGTATTTATTTAAAAAAACACAAGTGTAAAATCCATAAAATCACCAGGTTTAAAAAAAAACATTTCATAATTGGACGTTGTGTTGTGTTTGTAAAGTCCCTCACTGGGCAGGATCCAGTGAGGGGACTTCACACTTGTGACCAGCCGGTCTATTCTGTAATAATCTCACGGTGAATACAGAATAGCACTGCAGGTATTTCAAATGTCAACAGTATGAACATGCTGCAAGGCTTTTCGGGGCGCTACCTGTACGTGTGGACATTGTGGAGAATAAGGTCATCAGGCGAATGACTGCACTAAACATGCTGAACCGTCACATTGTGCTTGCGATTTAAAAAACCGAGCAACCGCAAAGAAAATTGCTCAATATATACATAAATACGAGTACTATAGATTACAATGTGGTCGATTAACGCCAACGTTTCTTTTAAGTCTTTTTTATTTGTGTTATATAATTACTCTTAATAAGTTTTTGCAATTGGAATGTGTAAATAAACATTGCAACAATGCAATCTAAAAAAAATGTTTTTTTGTATATTTAACTAACGCATGTTGTCCACTGCTGGACATAAGCCTCCCCCAAGCACCGCCACTTCGACCGGTTCTGTGCTTCCTGCATCCAGCGGATTCCTGCGGCCTTCACCAGGTCATCGGTCCACATTGTGGGAGGCCATCCAACGCCACGTCTTCCGGAACGCGGTCGCCACTCCAGAACTAAAAACATTACATTGCAAAAATCATAAATCAGAACATGATTGCAAAAATGTCTTACGATGCAAAAAAGTCTTACGATGCAAAAAGGCAGCAAACCATTTTTCTTAATTAGAATAAAACCATCATTTAAAGTAGATAAATTATTTACTATTTTTTTTATGAATCTTAGATAATACGTATGCATTTGAGTGTACCTGAGATACAGGTTTATTCCTAGTTCAGGTAGAATCCAATTATTATATGCCTATAGTTTAAGGCCCTATTTGTAAAATGTTTATGTAAATATATTAAATCAATAAACATTTACAAATCAAATTAAAAGAAGAATGACCAAATTGGTCCATAAATTGGATAAAAAAATCAAGGTGTGCCCCCAGATTTACCACATAGTTCATTTGAAAGACAGGTTCAAATGCAACATTTTCTTCTATAGAACTGAAAAAAACTGTCCCACAGAAACAGCATAACATAGCATTATTTACATAGCATTATTAACAAAGCATAGCTCAAACGTGATCCTGAGCAAAAGTTGCACATTTCACTTTTTTCCCACAGGTCGACGACCTTTTCTTATCGCAGGTAATTAGATAACACGCGAGTTTGCTTTGTTTGACATCGTTGTATACTTGTGTCAGTGAGAAGGTAATAGAAAGCTCTATTGCAGTGCTACTCAAAGTATGCTCCGCAGAACCCCCGGTCTTCGCGGAGCTCCCGCAGAGGCTGTGCCGAGCCCAGCTTCTTCAAGATCTAATTTTAGATTTGGCAGCATTTGCTTAATCACGTTTCAATGCAGGATACAATAGAACTACAACTACGAGTATTTTTTATTCGGGATAAGTACTGCTCCTACGTCTAAAAAAAATGAAACTTGGACCCAGTGCAACAATCAGTTATGCAGCATCTGTTAAAACAGCGATTAAGCAAAGGCCGCCAAATCTAAAGTTAGTTCTTGAAGAAGCGGTAAAAATAATTAATTTCATCAAAACTTGTCCACTGCAATACCGATTGATTTCAATATAGTGTGAAGATTGTGGCAGCAAACATAAAATACTACTGCTCCTTCAGATCAAATAAAAAACCGAGACATAGCGCTGCGAGTAATAGGGTGAACCATGCCAAAATTACATCTCCGCTCTGTGCATATACGCTCAAACGCACACATTTACAACCATTTACAATCAAACTGCACCAGATTACACCCAGAAGGTGCACACATGTTTACGAAACCGGTTTCACGTCACTGTTGACAGCGCTATGTCTTGTTTTTTATTTGGTCTGAGACTGATCCATACGGAAGTGAGATGGTTATCTCGGTGTAAATCTTTAACGAGGCTTTTTGAACTTACACCGAAGTTACAAATTGTGCGAAACAGGATTCTCATCTCAACCTATGCAGCTACAAAAAC
This sequence comes from Xanthia icteritia, assembly GCA_949128155.2. Lineage (NCBI taxonomy): Eukaryota > Metazoa > Arthropoda > Insecta > Lepidoptera > Noctuidae > Xanthia > Xanthia icteritia. The sequence goes on along the minus strand of OX421942.2, from coordinate 1,759,797 downwards.
AAAATACCGCAATAGAGTAGATGCCGAACCTGACATGCGACTTCAACTCTCGTCAATCAAGCCTGACATCAAATATTTTTTTTTTTTTTTTTAATAAAAAACGTTGCCCCACACTAGGAATTTCTCCTGTGTCGTGGGTGCGTTTACAAACATTTAAGCTCACATACACAAACATCCATCCATTATTGTCTATTTCCTCCCATTAGATGCAAATGTTAATTTCAAGTATTATGATTATTAATGAAGAATACACATAAAACCAGGTTTTGATTATTTTGCTCAAATATGTCGTTTTTCAAAAGGGCCGCTGCACGCGCAACGCTCATCACTGTAGTTGTGTACTTTGAGATTATTTCTGTGGATATCCTGTGATAAACTGTCTGACCCTGGCATTACGTTACTTGGACCTGATTTTAAGCCCTGTGATTTAATTAAATTGTTTTTAAGATGTTTCGTGCACCTACTGGACAAGCGTGTCTATTATGTGGTAGATCTGTGCTGTCAATCAGAAAAAGGACACTAACTAAGCAGCTTTTTCAATAATTTCCAATCGCTGCAAGCAATATAAGGGCGCTGCCGCTGCGGCTATGGAAAACCTCAAGCGGCGAAAGTATAATAACCTTATAGGTAACTAACTATATTTTCGAGTCGTTTGGGGTTGATACCCTAGGGCCTTGGGGTCCGAAGTCTCATGGTTTGTTCAAAGAAATCTCCAAACGACTGGTTGACACGTCCCGTGACTCAAGGGCTGGCTTTAATCTTGGCCAGAGGCTAAGCATTACCACACAACGTAGCAATGCCGCAAGTCTCTTGGATACATTACCAGTCGACAGCGATGAGACGTTATCTCTCCGAAATAGTTCACCGCTGCACTGGAGGATGTCTTCAAGGTTCTGGACTGGTATCAACATCAATAGCGAGTGCACCACTAACCTTCGGTTTGCCGACAACATAGTTGTCATGGCTGAGACTATGGAGGACCTCAATACAATGCTCGATGACCTCAATAGCGCTTCCGAAAGAGTGGGTCTTAAAATGAACATAGACAAGATAAAGGTCATGTCAAATGCCTATGTAACACCCACTCTCATGAAGATCGGAGATATTACTCTCGAAGTTGTGGACGAGTATGTTTACCTAGGACAAACTGTCCAGTTAGGTAGGTCCAACTTCGAAAGAGATCGATCGTTGAATCCGACTCGACTGGGCAGTGTTCGAGAAGCTACGCAAATTCGTCGGCCTAATTCGTTAACCTGCTAAGTCCATTTTTAGGCAAAATTAACTTTTTATAATAATCAAAAAATTCAGTCAAATATCTACCGTAATGCATAAGGAATAACAGCGATATTAGCTTATAAAGGTGACAAATGCTATGCCCGAAAAACTGCTTTCTAGCCACCACCCAATCTCCACAGCGCAAACCTTCTAAATCCTATTGGGGCCTCAGTTTTGCACTGACAACGTTCCCAAACCCACGTGCCGTTTGCGGCGCGTCAAATTTTGTTGTGTTTTTGTCAAATATTTGAGGATGTAAACCACTTATTATAAACTAGGTAAGTTTTTATTGTTTTATCTGTAATTTTTTTTTTCGTTTAGTGCCTAGATCAAATGTTTTTAATCACATTTATCTCCTAACCTAAACTTTAGGGACTTAGCAGGTTTACGCACTATATTATCTTATTTGGACACGGATTTAGCAGTGTATCAGATTAATAGTATTTATTAGTTTATTGCTTTATTCAAGATAATTTCGAAGATGTTACTCATTAAATACATTTTAAAACTAAGTATTGTGTATCAGTTTAATAGTTTTTATTAGTTTATTGCTTTATTCAAGATAATTTCGAAGATGTTACATATTAAATACATTTTGAAACTAAGTATTTATTTACAAATAAACAGTTAAGTTAAAATCTGTTTTAGGTAATATGTATAAATGTTAAAATTCATTTATTGTGTCATAATTTTTATTCTTCTTTTTTAATTTCATTAAATTAAATATATTTTTTTCAATATTTTCAGAATGCATCGGGGAAAAAAAATTGTGGCGTTGGTTTCTGAGGCTTGTAACTTACAGGATAGACCTGAAAATGTAGCTCCGAAGTCAGATTATGATCCAAATAAAGTAATACACGTTTTAGAAGATATTCAGTTACAATATTCAGAATCAAGAAAGTTTATCCCAGGACCTTCAGACAAAACTTATTATGAGATAAATGACGACGTCAATATAACATCACTGACTGATCTCGATCTACCAAGTACTTTTATTACAGAAAAGATAGATCATACAATTTGTTCTGACATTAGATTTCCCAATACTACATTCAATGACGTGCCTTCAGACGATAACATTTTGTCAACGGTTTATGATGTTCATAATACTTTCATCACAGACGATAATTTGATTATACTACCATCACAAATTGAAATAGATTCACAAGCAACAAATATTTTGATCTCAGATAACGTAAATAGTTCTGATACGCATACTATTCAAACATTAGGTAGTGAACAAGTGTTTGCTCATGAACTAAGTACCAGTCCTGTAGAAATTATACCTCATGTTGAAAACACACATCATGTTGTACCTAATCCGCCGATATCGGATGATAGTGACACAGAGAAAAAGCTTGTGCCTTATTCGGATTCAGACTCAGATTCGCTTGCTAAAATTAGAAAGAGTAAGAAACGAAAGAAACGTTTTAAAGTTGATAACAAAGAATGGGTTAGTGAAAAGAATAAACAAAGAAGACAAGAAGGTAAAACATATTTTGGGAGAGAGAAAAAACAAGACTGTTGGAATTATAATAAAACTAAAAAAGCACGTTCCATTAAACCAAGATGCTCGTGTAGGATTGGGAAGTACAGTACTTTAAAATGTGAAACAGTAGATGAAGATGTAAGAAGAAGTATTTTCAATCAATTTTGGAGTCTCACTTGGGGCGAAAAAAAGACCCTTGTTAACGAATGGGTAACAACTATTCCAATCGTCCGGCCACGAAATCGAAACACCGAAGAGATAACCAAAAGGGCTAACACGTTTGTTTATCATTTAAAAGTAAATGATCAAAGTCTCAAAGTATGTCGAAAGATGTTTTTGAACACTTTGGATTTAGGAAGATGGACGGTTCAAAATTGGAAGCAGGAGTTTTCAATGCGGCCTCCTAGTACACTGAGACGTCCAACACAATTATCTGAATCTGCTTCGAAGCCGAAACAATCACTTATTCAGTTTCTGGAGTCTCTTCCCGTAATGGAATCTCATTATTGTCGTGCAACGTCACAAAAGCTATATCTATTGCCAGAATGGAATTCTAAAGAAAGCCTCTACAAATTTTACGTTAACGATTGGTGCAAAGAGCGAAATATAAAAGCTGTCTCCATAAGTTTGTTTTCGAATTTATTTGAAGACAAAAATTTGGCCCTATTTAAGCCGAAAAAAGATTAATGCGAAAAATGCGCCTGTTATAAAGTAGGAACAGTTACAGAAGAAGTATACAAAGTACATATTGAGAGAAGTAAACAAGCAAGAGAAGAAAAAGATGCGGATAAGAAAGGAGACAATTACGTTTTCACAGTGGACTTACAGGCGGTACTAATGGCACCAAAATCGAATGTTAGTACGCTATACTATAAAACGAAGCTACAAGTTCACAATCTTTGCTTTTTCAATATAAAAAATAAAGATGGCTTCTGTTTCATATGGAATGAAGTAGAAGGTGGACTTAATGCTGAAGAATTTGCCTCCATTTGGGTTGACTTTTTAGAAAACAAAATAATACGTCCTGAAGTTAATACTGAAGATGGGAAAAAAACAATCATAATTTATAGTGACGGTTGCACTTACCAAAATAGAAATTGTATTTTATCTAACGCTCTTTTGAATATTGTCATGAGGCACAAGAATATAGCTATCGAACAAAAATTTTTAGAGGTGGGTCACATCCAAATGGAGGCTGATTCAATGCATTCCACTATAGAACGTCACCTAAAGAACAAAGTCATAAATGTGCCAGCTGAATACATATCTATTGCTAAGCATGCTCGTAAATGCCCAGTACCCTACTCTGTAACATATTTGGACCACACTTACTTCAAAAAATTCGACAAAATTCAGTTTTATAAAAGTATTCGTCCAGGAAGATCCAAAGGGGATCTCAAAGTGACTGACATTCGTGCAATACGTTACGAAAGCAATGGGTCAATTCTTTATAAAACTTGCCTTAAGGATGAATGGCAAAATTTACCACAAAGGCGATCTTTGCAATGTAATCCTTGCGAGATTACTGAACTATCTCAATTGCACCAGAACCGACGTAAAATTACTGCACGAAAATTTGAAGACTTGCAGCACATAAAAAAGACCCTTCCTTCTGACTATCATAAATATTATGATGACTTGCCTCATGAGTAGAATTTAAGTTTAATGAGAACCAATAAGTAGAATTTAAGTTTAATTACAATTTTACTTTACCAAAGTTTAATATTGATTTCTAAATATTGTTACCCAATTTAAGATTTTTGGAGAATTGTTTCTATTTTATTTTTTTAGGTTTAGTCTCTATTAAATAAGATATTTTAACCCTGTTTCCAATTAAAGAAGACTGAATGTTTAATTTTTAATAATAAATATTTTGATTACTGATTGCATTCGTTTCACTGCACAATTAATTAATCGATACACCATACAAAATTTAACTCAAAAAGTGCTAAGTCCTCAAGCAAATCGAAACTTCTCCTCGAAAAACTGCTAAATAAGTGTTTTCCTGATTTTTATAAGATGTGTATAAGTTTTGCTACTAATTATATTGTTAAAATTACAAGAAAAAATATAGAAACCAACGGGATTTTCAGAATTTTGATTGCTAAATTAATAAAGATTTTATTCAGTTTTTTCTTCATCCTGTAAACTATGGAAAAATGGACTTAGCAGGTTAACGAATTAGGCCGACGCAATATCTTCTCATTCCACATACCGCAGTGTCTCAAGGCGAAAGTCTTTGACCAGTGCGTATTGCTAGTGATGACTTATGGCACTGAAATGTGGTCGCTCACAATGTGCCTTATTAAATGGCACAAAGTCACTCAAAGGGCAATGGAGAGGGCTATGCTTGGAGTTTCCCAACGTAATCGAATCAGAAATGAAGAGATCCGCAGGAGAACCATAGTAACCGACATAGCCCGAAGAATTGCCAAATTTAAGTGGCAATAGGCAGGGCACATTGCTCGCAGAACAGATGGCCGATGGGGCCGAAAGGTTCTGGAGTGGCGACCGCGTACTGGAAGACGAGGCGTTGGAAGGCTTCCCTCAAGATGGACCGATGGTCTTGTGAAGGCCGCAGGAATCCGCTGGATGCGAGAAGCACAGAACCGGTCGAAGTGGCGGTGCTTGGGGGAGGCCTATGTCCAGCAGTGGACGTCTTTCGGCTGAAATGATGATGACGATAACATAAAAAATAGATGCAAGCAAAAGTGTATTTATTTTTACAGTGTTAAACAACTGGAAATTACTCTGTAGCTGTGGGTTAGACTTTGATGCACATTTGCACACATAGTTCACACGTATATGTTCACCAACAATAGAGTCAACCCTGGGGGCATCATTATTTTTTTGGACCAGCGCCCTTACGAATTTGGTAATTTTCCTTTTCTGAAAGAACTTACAGTATTTTTTTTTCTTACGTTTCTTTTTTGATATATAATATTTTATTTTGTACATCAAAGCTAATCCTACCTACCTACCTATATGTTTTAGACGTATGGCATTTTTTTAGCAACGTACTTAGTACAATTTATATTTTCGATTTAATACGTAAATTGTATACGCATTGAAAAGCGGTCTCCTTGTCTAGACCCTTTAATCTTTAATATTTACATAACCTTTGTGGTATGAGTTGAAATACAATTTAATATATTTAAAAAATAAAGAATTGGAGAAAACATTATGTTGGAAAAAACTTTTGAAACTGAAGACTTGAAGCTGGCCAGAGAGAGCCGGTAGATACTCGTATTTTTTTACAATCAAACTGAAATCATAAACTAAAGTGTATATTGGGAGACTGAAATCATTTTTTCTCAGACATGCTTGGAAATTCGAGCATTATTTTGACAACCTTCTTCGAGATAAATCGAAAATGCTGTACTGGCCGAATACATGCGAGTAGGCGGCTGGCAATGTTACTATGAAAATCCATGTGTCGTGTTTTGCGGCCGAATAAATTACTTAGAATCTCATATGTGTCGTGTAATTTAAAAATGGAACGAACTTTTTACTTCGACACATGGCAACCAAGGAGAGACTTTTCACAGATTTTATATAAATTTCGATTGTGCTTGCAAATAGAGCTGTTTAAAGTAAAGAAGAAACAAATAGACATATTGACGCGTGAAAAATTACGTTGTTCGTCATTGATTCTGGAATTTATAATTAACTAGCTGTTGCCCGCGACCTCGTCTGCGATCCAGGCCTATGTCCATCTTCAGGTCATGGTTTACCCATGTGCCAAATTTCATCCAAATCCTTTCAGCCGTTTTAGTGTGAATACGTAACAAACAAACAAACTCACTTTCGCATTTATAATATTATAGTTAGGATTTACTTAGTTTGAATTTCCACGCATTATTTGAGAAAAGTACTATACAAGCCTTGGCCACAACCAGGCATTGATGGTCTCACGATGTGTGCCTTGGCCCACATTTTTAAGTTCGTCCATCAATGCCGCTCTTGCAGACCGCGACAGTAATGTACAATATTGAAAGAGTGTCCTGTTACATGACATATAGTACACAGCTTTGAAATCCATCAATTTTCCTAGGTTTTAACCAACAACATATATATTTACATCTGTATTTTTCGTCTACCTATATTCTAAAAGGAAGGAAAAAAAAGGAGGAAACCGGCATGTCCTAGAACCAAAAATTCGAAACCTTGTGACATCTCCCAACACGCACTGGGCCCACGTGGTGGATTACGGCCCACTCCCTCTCACCCAGAAATGAAATGAAATGAAATGAAATGAAATGAAATTGTTTATTCTGTAAATAGGATATTGCAATCACTTTTACACGTCATATTAAAAAAAAATAAGAAGAAAATGCTAGATGAGTTCGGCGTTTCCTATCTGACTACTCTGAGAAGAAAGACCGAAACAAACTCAGAGGTCACAGTCTCTTTTAAAGTCCAGACATAATCTTGGTCAGGCCATATGAGGACCATGTAGATTAGTGTCTGAAATGGTCTTTTGAGGAAAGAACCACACAGATTTGAGTGGACCTGTCCAGTCAGTGCAAGCATTTGTCAGTAATCGTAGAGCTCAACTCAGAACTTAAGGAGCTCAACTCGACGAACAATACCAAAGAAAGGACATTTGGGTAGGTCGCATAAAGTACTCAAACTGCCAGACCATCATTTAAACTAACTGAGAAAGAAAAAATTAAAGAAAGGAAAAACAATAAAAATAAAATATCCACATAGTCCTCACATTCACAATAATTAAAACAATATAATACTTTACAAAGTAATCATGTTATTTTGTATATAAATTTCAATAATGTCAATATGTATATAAAAAACTGGTATTTTTAATGATTTACATAATAATTAATCAGAGGAAGCCTAACAGAGGAAGCCTGTGTCCCAGAATTGGGAATTACAGGCTGATTATGCTGTTCTCCAAATAAAAATATTTGAATTTGAATTTTTGTGTTGCTTGACGAAAATTAACCTAGAAAAGCTATTTCATAAAGGCCTATTCAGGCCCGCTTGCACCACGTCTACAACTCATTAAATGCGTTTAAAATGTGTATTTATGGTCAAGCGAACCTGAACATTGGTAACTACACCACTTTTTTTTTTCCTTTTTAAGTTAAAACAAATGTTTATGGATAACCAAAATGGAAAAAAATTACATTCCTAAATTAAACCATTCCTACTTTAAACGTAGAACGTAAGGTGACTAGGTGTCATCCCAACATGCCAAAGATAACGTCACAGTCTCCCGTGTTCTTTTACTTTTTAAATAAGCCCATATACTCCTGGCACGCGGCGCAAAGGTATTTTTTCACTCCGCCACCTACCGCAGGGACTTCATCCGATAGCCAACTAATGAAATCAATCTACGACCGACGATACAGCGTGATTGCTTTTTATACGTATTTTTCCCGCGTCGAGTTACGTTCAGGAATTCCCTGGGTATTTTGTCGCTACTCGTGTGTAATTTGTGATATATGGTTATTGCGTTACACTGGATTTTTTCGTTCGTTGATGTTTGTACGACCAACGCGTTTTTTTTTTCGAGTGTTGTTTGCTAGTTGATTGCTATATTAATTTGTTTTAGAAGTAATTGTATGGAGAAATTGTTGTAACGTCAGATGATGTAAAAAAAAACATTTAAAAACTAAAACCCAACTACGACAAAACTCCATTTAAAAAGATATAAATAAGACATCGTAACAAAATAACATCGGTTTTCGTATTAAATCATGCAGATTACATTAAATACCTATACAATTCGATTTTATTTCAATTATTTTGGGGCGATGATAACTAATGGTAGGTAGCAAATGGAAACAACCTATGACTTGTTAAGCAGCCTACAAAACATTATAGAAGGGTTTTTCAGTGTTATTGAAAACAGTCAGAGTAAAATCGAATTATTTCTTATTTGGGGTTTATGTACCTAAATGATTATGTATAATTATAGACAACCAATATATTTTCAAACAGTAGGTACTCTTTAAGACCTTTCATTAGATACCTTATATATTAATCATAAAAATATTTTTTTCGTTAACACTACATCCGCTATAAGCCGCCATGTTGGATTGTATGTGACGTCATATAACTCAAACTCAAAGCATTTATTTCAATTAAACCATTTACAGGCACTTTTGAATTGTCAAAGAGTCGGTCAGTTAGTCAGAAAGTTGAAGCTAGTTGCCCATTCCAAAACGTAGATCTCTATGGAGAAGAACGGGCAAGAAACTCCAAGGACACTCTTTTAAATATAGAAATTACAAAATCCTGGGTACAATACTTTTGTTGCTTCTATATGTGAGAACAATGTAAAATAAAATAATAATCAAAAACGATTAAAAATAAGCAATGGCAGATAAGAGATGACCAGTCTCAACCGACGGCGCCCGTTCTCGAACATGACGCGTGGATCAGCACCATCCAGCTCAACCATTTTGTAGGGAACCGAATGATCCAACACACTCGCCACCATCAGCGAGACATTTAAGTGAGCATGACATACTCTCAACTGCCATGCTCTTTCAAGTCAACATACAACAAAACAACATAGTAAACGGCTCCATGGTACTCACATTTACAAATATTGAAAAAAAAAATATAGCCTATAACCCGCAGAACAACATGACGCTTCCAACGATACCTCGGTGGACGCGTCATGTTGTGAGAGTTCTAAATACGGCGAATAGTTTTAAGGAGTTATGAGGGAACTGATGAACATACATAATATGCCTTGTTAAAATCATAACCCTCGTTTGACATTGCCGTAATCGGGTAAAAAGGTTAAGGTTTTTGACAAAAAAGTGAGGGTAACTACTGGGATTATTATGAGAACGTTTGCCGAATCCCTGGATTATGGTAAATACTTTCTATCGATCACCGTAGTGTCTATAGTAGTGCGTGCTACCTATGGTCGCGGGCTTATGAAAATTACGGTGATTTACATTTTCCCGGTCCTTCGATTTGTTGACAAATCGTGTCCAAAGACTGCTTCGAAAGATTACCAATAAAAAATTACAATCTTTTTATTGCCCATCACGTTCTTATCGAATGAAATTATTCCAAAATCGAATTATATAAAAATTGGATAAGGTATTATTTTGCTGGCCTGTTATTTCGTAGACCTTCAATAAACTAAGTGTTTCTTACCAAGGATTTTAAAGGATTCTAAACTATATTATTACATTACTAATGTAATAAACGGACGAGCAATACAAAAAAGCCACTACCTTATCATGAAATATTTCCGAAACCAAGCAGGATAGCTTCTTGAAGTAAAAACCAACATTCAAGTGTATTTAATAGTGCATAAAAAACACCTATACTACTGTTTTTAAGATTTTTATACTTCATACATGGTTTAGGCTAACTTGTGTGGTTTAGGAAATAATTAGATTTTTGTGGCCCTTGCAAATGGCTATTTTATATTTCTCGTCAGTGTAGTTGACAGTTGTAGAGTCGACATTTTGCCAACGGTAATGTTGGTGCAGCTTTGTCATTTGCTCAAAAATGCAGTGCCATAAACAGGTGTCAAACATGAGGCTAGTTTTTAGAACCGTTCATGCTATTTCTTATAAATCAGATCCTATCTACCTTCCGATTTTCACAAATAACTAACAGATTTACTCAATAAATAATTTATTCCTTAGACCGTATACGTACTAAACTCTGATTTTCACAATACCCAACAGATTTGTTCAAAAGACGATTATTCTCAGTGAAGGATAAGCTTTAGTAAAACATTTTTACTGTCTAGCGGCGCCCGAATTAAGGCGAGAGCCGCGACCAGAATTACGAGCAAGATTAGGACAAGACCGGCCTTGTGGTTGCTCTTGAAAATACAAGTAAATAATGAAGACTGCTTGAGTAAGAAGGACGCTTTTAAACGTCAATAATACATATTTTTAAAACAAGATTGAAGGTTGATGTTTCCTGTTCGACTACTCTGAGAAGAAACACCGAAACGAACTCAGTGGTCACATGTCTCTCCAGCACGCGTAGCATGACAACCATAGAAACGGGCTTTCTACGGGTTTTGTCGACCGAAGAATAGACAAAATGACAGATTGTGATTGTTTATCTGTCATTTTGTCTATTTTTCCGTCGACAAAACCCGTTTCTATTGTGCTAACCGTGCACATTATCTTGGTCAGATCATGTGAGAATCATGTAGATTAGTGTCTGAAATAGTATTTTGAGGAAAGAACCACACAGATTTATGTGGTCCAGGCAGTTTCGTTGCTGTAGTGGCCGCAAATGCGACTACTAAGCCTAATGTCCTGGGTTCGATCCCCAGGTTCGAGCTAAGAATTATAAAAGAAAGAAGAAAATGACTACACCATTAAGCAAGCAAGTTATCAACATCAGGCACTCGGCGAGCTACTCGGTGATGTCTAAGAAGTTCTAGACCGCGTGCTGGTCTACGGACTTTTAAGTTTACTACCTCCATTTGTCTTCTCACCATATAGCTCACTAACATTCACACCTCTTCCGATTTGGAGCCGCTGGCGTATCTCAACAGCAATAAGTTAATGGTTTCTTAAAATTTTCAGGACAATAAACCGGTCGTCCCGGGCCGATATACATCTGCCTGGTCTGCGGGAGTAGTGGCCTGTCTCATAGTATCATTTCAGGGCATATTGTATTGACGAACGTGGTACGTTAAGCACCACAGCAACTTCACGCTATCAAAATCCTCGGTCGATTAAGGTTACAGCCTGTGCACCCTGTGCTGGTGTCAATGACATGTTTATTGGTTATAAAGCATCTGTAGTGAATTAATTAGAAGTACTAAAACACAATAATCAAATAACTTAACCGTAAACTGTCACAACACACTAATTTAAACTTGCAACTTAGACGCTCAAGAAACCCGATTAAAAAAAAAACAAAGTTATGCTACACTGTACTCAAACAAAATCATTTCCCTCTTCAAGTAAGGATAAACATTTTATGACCTGCTTTCATAAGAAACAACCGTTGCTTGGTCGGAAACACAAAGCTTTTGTTATCGCAAGTATTTGCGAGATAAGCGCTTGGCCAAGATTCCGTGCCGCTGAGGTACTTAACTGTCACTAACGGGGATATATATTAGGAAATCTATGTGCTATCTCAATGACAGCCCGGAGCCTGGCCAATTGTTGACCAGTATGACAAAACTGGTCAATTGTTGGTATACATAACGCGTCTGCTAACCCTATTGAGAAATAATGCTGGTCCTGCTCCATAGGACAATTTAGAATCTAGACAAAATCTAACTGGTTGCTAATTTAATTGTATAATATATATATATTTTTTTAATATTGGTTTTACATTCTGTGATTACTCGAACTCACACACTGAGTTATATTACTTGTAAAAATGCTAGGAATATCGTATAATTTTACAATGTTTGTAAATATGTGAGCACCATGCATCTATCACATGATTAATTTATCTGTCATTCCTTAATTTTTCATTATTTTTACCTAACGTGGTATAGCAATCTTATTCTAGGTGCATCGTCTTCACATATAATTATATAATTGATGTATACAAGATATTGTGAAAACATTTTAAAAGAGTAACGGTGGAGTTTCTTGCCCATTCTTCTCCATACGAAAACTACCTTTTGGAAGGGGCAACTAGAATCAATTATTATTTAAATGTTGACGTTCAAAAGTGCCTTTTGTGCCTAATTGAAATAAATTATTTGACTTTGACTTTACTCTAAATATCTACAGGCGATGTGGTATGTATGTTTACCCAAGTTAAATAATAAAATAAAAACATTAGTCCGCAATAGTGGAGCTCGTGGCTAAGTAATAAAAGCCGCACGGATCGATCCATCAGGATAAGCTACGCTTGCCAGGGTTGGTCCATGGATGGGTGACCATCTTTACAATCCGAGACTCCTCCATGCCTCGGAAAGCACGTTAAGCCTGTTGGTCCCGGCTGTCATTTATAGATCTTTGACAGTTGTTACGGGTCGTCAGAAGCCCGAAAGTCTGACAACCAGTCTTACCAAGGGGTAAAGTATTACCCAGTTACTGGGTTGTGGAGGTCAGATAGGCAGTCGCTCCATAAAAAATACTGGTATTCAGCTGCATCCGGTTAGACTGGAAGCCGACCCCAACGTAGTTGGAGAAAGTCTAGGTAGATTGAGTCCGCAATAGTGGCGTTGATAAGTTAGACGCCTGTAATTCCTGAAGGAGGCAGACGCCCACATGCGTTGATTTGATCCCACGAGATAGGGCTCGTCCTATCGGGATTCATTGAGCACAATTAGGTACTGAACGGAATAATGTAATTACACTTTTTTCCTTTATGAATATTGATTGTTACGCAGTTAGGAAGTTACCACAGAAATGGTAGCTTGTAATTTAACCATTAAACAGAGTACAGAGAAGGTATGACCGTATATCACAAACTGCGTGCAAGGATCAAAAAGGTTGGTAAACATTTATGTAATTGTATTGAATAAACCGGCCAGGTGCATGTCGGACCACGCACAATAAAGGGTTCCGTAGTTGGAATGAATTTATCCCAAAAACAAACTTAACATTGTAGTTGAAAATCATGTTCTCCCATACCACGCCACGGTCAATTCTCAAACTCCAAATGTAAGTTTGTAATCGCAATAAAAAAAAGATATGTGTCAAAACTACAAAATAACGACTTTCAGACTTTTTCCTTTACGTGAGACCTTGTGCTTCTTGCCAAATTTCATGATTCTAGGTCAACGGAAAGTTGACCTAGAATCATGGTTGGTTGGTTGGTTTTGATTTATTCGCGAGTATCAAAATACGTCGCATACTCGTAAATGGCCATATTTTTTTATTGCTTTGACTTATCTGCAACGGACCTTAGACCTACGTACCCCGCGTTCCTGAGAAAAAGTCTCTTTACAAACTGACAGAAAGACGAACAATGACGTGATCCTAAAGGGGTTTCGTTTTTTTCTTTTGAGACACGGAACCCTAAAAACAAGATGGCGGCGTTGTTCCGAATTTTGCCACGTACCAAAAGATCTTTGTACACTTTTTTGTATACTTTCAGACTATTCATATCTCAGTTTCAGGAACCTGTAACTGTTTTCGAAGTAGGCAAAACCTGAATCACTGACGAAAGTATGACGGTGGCATGACGTCGAGGCGCAAACTGTAACCATTAATTCAGCACCCCTAGCGTACAACCTTAAATTTAAAACAATATGACTTGTGTAAAAGTCACTCGTGAAAGTGGTTCATGGAGAGCTGTCGACATTGTCGGTCATCGGATTATGTGGCGCAGCGTGACGACGACGTGACGACGCGACGTGTCATCGTGGCGCGCTGCCATCCTGTCAGTCTGTGACTAATGACAGCGGCTTCCCATCCAGGTAGATGTACGGTATTTGGGGCGCCTGTTTTCCACTAAGTCTTAAATCGACAGTTAAGTATGAACGCCACTTTACAGTTTGCACGTCAGCCTGTATTAATTAAAAATTGAAATTTCTAACATATTTTGACTCCACTATCTACTGAATGTTCTGGACAACCACGACCTTAGAAACAGCACAACATTTATTTGAAAATACAATTCGTTTTCGTCGCCCAAAATCTAAATCATGTAAATAACATTACTCAACTATAACCGAGTTATCGCAGTTCGCAAAGCCCTCGGAAACGTGTAAATAATTGGAATTTGTGCGTTTTTTCCCGATTTACATGGTGCCCTTTGTGCCAAAAAGAAAGGCTCAAATCCCGGTGTTTGGCACAAAGCGTTTTGTTATAGTGTTACGCCTTTGTCGATAACATCCGTTTTGTTCAAGCCTTTGCTGTTACAACAGTTTTCACACCTATATGAAACATTCCCCTATGTACCTAGGTCTCGTTTTCTTTGTGTAAAAGGATCCCGTCGGATTATTTAGGCTAGGCAAAAAAAAGATTGTGTGCGTGTGGCGAGCGTGCGTCTCCAATTTTGCGCTCAACGCGTGAGATATAAAATGTAAGTGAATATCCAAAGGACGACAATATTGTGTCCCTATCCTCACATATTTGAGGTTATTTATTTTCTTACCAAATTGTTTTATTCTGTGATGAGTTTTTTATTTTATAACGCTATTAGATACACTGTATCCGTCCGCTGAGCTAAAGCTAAGTGGTAGGTATAGTAACCAGTCCTATTTTTTATTTTTTTTCCCCGCTTTTGTCTATTATTACAGGGTAACCTATATAGTGATAGTGTAGTTATTCATTCATATCCTAATTGATTATTAACTTTTTTATAGGTAACTTATTAAAAAACAATGCAATCTTAAATCTTCATCATCTTCTTGTTTATTATCTTGTTTATTTTGACATGATCATTCAAGTATTATTAAAACAAAAACAACAAACGACCATTGCTCATCAAAGGACCATAAGCGGTATAATCGAAATTGCCGCCACGATCACTTAAAATGTAATGTCAAGTTTAAGTCACACTCGTACACAAGCACCTGCCTATAATATTTCATGACGTCTGATATGCTACCTGCCTATAATATTTCATGACATCTGATATGCTAACGATTGGCGTCCCTTTTCATTTTCCTGCCTCTCGGCTCATTTCTTACGCGGCTCGCTCGTGACGCCGCACTTATTCCCTGCCGCCCTCGTTGCCACGTAACGCTGAGCTATCACGTTATTTAGATAATGTGAGACGCTTTAAAATATTATTCAATATCATTGGGGGAAACTCGAATGGTGGAAGACAGGGACGCCGACTTTTAGAAACCCTCGTGGGTGCTCATACTTATGCCCATGGGGGAGGGGAATCTTTTTATGGATACATTTTATTCGCGGCGATTTTAGACTTCGCGATTCTGGTAGAACAATTTCCATTAAGTTTTCATAGAAATTGTTCTACTAGTCTGTCTGCGGGTGCCTAGTGAACACAATCTTATCAAAATACGCCAAATTTTACTTGGTTTCTTTATTGTACACTGTTTTTAAGTGCATCAAAGACCAACATATATTAGTTCTTAGTCAGCCGTAGTCATTAGTGTCTGTCGAAAACTAATATGTGCTGGCGAAATTTTTATATAATATTCTTGAATCGAAAATTTTAGCATCTCGGATAGTTTAAGTTTTCGTTTGACCATTCATACAGAAATATGAGTTACTTTGATGACAGTACTTAGGTATGCAGAAAAGCTTTAGAATTAAGATAGATAGATAAGTTTTCTTATATCCGCGAGCGAAAACGAGCTCCAAAATATTTGCACCCCGCTTTCAAAGGTTATAACGCACCTAACGTAATAACATACTCGTAAGTAGTAAGAGTATGTTAAAGAGATATCGGATAGTCGATCGATTGATCAGTTTTGTTGTATATGTTCATATTAACCACTCGTGGGTGCTGAAACCCCCGAACACCCACGAAGTCGGCGCCCCTGGGGAACATGTAAAAGTGAAGTTAGGTCTGCCAAAACGATTCAACCCACAATGTCTCAATAGGTAAACCGGTTAACTACTTGAAACTTATCCAATATTCTAAATGTGGTTTATTTCTATACAGCAAAAATACTCCGATATAAATCCGAAACTTATGCTTTGAATAGATTGAAAATGAATCATTGATTTGATTGATTGAATAAATGCGTGAACTGTCGAAAATCATTGCAATCACTTCGGAGAATGGAATGTGGGATGTCCATTATGGCAGAACTAAGACAAGAGAGGATGAATTTATTATGCTTGACTATACTGTGACTGAACCGAGGCGCGGCAAGTGTATGTTTGGTCGTCTATCCGTTTAGTATGTAAACAATAACATAGATAGTTAATAGTAGATATTACCTATACTACCAATGTGTGTTAGTGCCTTGTACGTGCTACGAAGTTGAGTCTGCGTTGAATCATTCCGCATGCGTATAAGAAATAACTGTTCAAAAGGTTAGGCTCACTTCAGGTGCAGGCTTCTCAGTCAAGGTTAACGGAGGGCATTCGTTAATAGCTAGTTAAAATATTGCTGTTAACAGCTAAGGACACTAAACTTAAAAAATATGTTTTTTCTAGAAAACCTTTAAAAATCGAAATACACTAGCTTCTGCATACGTGCAGACGTGCTTGTTATAACATAACATTATAAATGCTATGACACTCGTCCGTACTATAGCTTCGCATTAGTGAAAGATTTTTCAGAATCGGATCACTGTAGTTCAGAAGATCATCCCCTACATACAAATTGACTTACCTCTTTATAATATTACTATGTATAGGTACAAGTATAGATTAGACGGTTCATCATTCAACTACATTGTCCAACTATTTACGTAACATTCACACGATCTTATTGCTATCCCCCACAAAATTACACAGTTCAAGAGAAAAACATAAGAACTGAGAAGACAATCCGACGAAGTTTACTCCGATCTCGCCTGCAATGTCATACAGTCAACCGCATATCAGTAACACTTCAATAACGAAAACCGCTCCCTTAGCACTCATACGCACTAGCGGCTAAGCGCGCTTATAGCCGCTTTTTCATTTTAATATGCAACCGCTTATGATTGTTTTCACTTAACCGCCACAAAATTACAACCGCGGCGGTTGAATGGAGTGCCGCGGCCCGCTTCGCGGCTAGCCGCCGTCCTGTCTATACGGACTAGGTGATTCATAGGCGGTTTAGTTTGCGGCGAGCCACCGGTGAGTTTGCAAGTTCACGTTCCTGAGTTGCGCAGCCATGAACTTCGACACAGAGAAATTTATTGTTGAATTCAACGACGAGAAGCTATTTATTTAGAATTATGAAGGAGCAACATATAAGACTAGAGATTTAAAACGTAGTCAATAGGTTTTTTTTTTTTCGTTGTTATCGGAAGTTACAATAGTCTAATAGATAACACAAGCTACCTCGACGGCTTCCATATTGTTTATGGACCGACAGTACCTACTTCGCCTTCGAGCGGTCCAACCGCGTGACGTGGTTCAACATAGCGGTTGGCCGCCCTAGCTGTCAGCCGCTATTCCAACCGCGTCAGATGGCTGGCCGCCCAACCGCTAGTGCGTAGGAGCGGTTACTGCTACGTCATGAATACAACTTCAAGGTCAAACTGCTTTGCTGTGCGGTTGACGGTACGCTGTGGTGAGAGTTTTGCCGTAATATCGGAAGGCGGCAGATTTGATCGTGCAGATCGGCAATCGTCGGAGATTGGCCCGAGTGATACCCGAACCGAGTTTTACTGTTCGTAACCGCGTGGAAAATGAACGCTTTTTTATATCGTGCGACCCATGCGATGTAATAGTATTTTGTCGTTCTACAGGGTAGGCATTATAAGATCGCACTAGTTCTTCTGGGCATTTATATATTTGACAGTGGTCAACGAGTTAAGAAACAAACACCACAAGACAATGTGAAATACACAATCATGCAATGTTCGCAAAAACGTAAGACTTACTTTACCGAATTCCGCTTCCGAGACGGCACAGCCGCGAAGTTGCCAGCCGACCCGACGCGGTCGCCGACTGTAAACCGCAAGTACTTTGACAAAATTCACTGACGCCAAATAAATTTTGATACCTGCCATCAATTCCCCGGAATGATGCTGATATTGCCGCCACGGGTAATGAACGCTGGATATTTTCAAAATGGAGGTATAGAAGTGTTTTTTTTAAGGCGAAAGTGCCAGGTTAGCCCTCGGTATTAAACTTTTCTTACGTTTTTTGCTATTTTTATTTTAAGTTCAAATTACCCTATTGAATGACTATTTCATTAACTGTTGACATTTGAGACCAATTGTAACTTAAGGGTTGTATTGATGATTGTAATGATTATAATTCTGTAAATTCATATTTCTTACAGTCACGAATAATATTTCGATCAACATGTAAGTTTGTACTGAACTGCGAATATTTGTGATTTTCCATGAATACGTAACTTATTTGAAAAATCCCTTTCAGCCACATGCAAAACCCGACTTTTCAAATCACAAATAGTTTTGTTTAAATTATTTTTCCTTTTCTCACAACTGACGAATAAAATTGATCAAAATCAGTCGATTTCGTGCACGGCCTCTTTACAGACGATCGAACTTGGTTCGAGTCGGGCAGTGGGTTTGGTTCGCTTCGTACAACATTTTTCTTCGTCTTGATAATAATAATTGTCGCTAGACTGCCCTCTATGGTCTGTTACAAAAAGTATGTGGATGCCTGTTTGTAGTGCCACTTACAAATTGAGTGCTTTTATTTGATTATTTTAATACTTAATCCCGAAATTATAATTTAATAATCACCATAAAGATGTTTTTCTTTTCACAATGGAGATTAATTTTATAAACTCAATTTTTGTCGTTGATTATTCAATTACAATTCAAACAATTGTAGAAAAAAGTGGTGTGACATTAAATTTAAACCTTCTAAATACAGATGAATGTGTTACTAATTCCCTTAAGTGAATGATTGCGTAAGAACTTAACCTGGACAGGGTTTGCTTACAGTTTCACCACATAAGATTAATTTTGGATCATGATATGAATTAAAGTTTACTCACATTCATATCATGATCCAACATTGATCCATACTTATGTTTCCCCTTCTTACACACATTCAAAGGTGCGAACATAATCAGAAACTCATACACACCTCCACCTCCTCTCTCTCTCTCTTAATCACACACACACACACACATACACACACACACATACACACAAACACACACCCACGCACACAAATACACATAACTCTGTTGTATTTTTACCGTGCTTTTGTTGTTATAAGTTTTACCTATGTTTTAACCGTCTACTGATACTGATTTTAACTATATGTATATATTTTTATCACATGACACTTGACTATCAACTATGTAACGAAACTTCTCCACAATATTGTAAAAGCAATTATAGATCCAGGCCTAGTTTAGGGGTTAGCATTAAATTATTGGCAATACATATGTGTGCTATATTATTATGACCTACTTGCTTGTAAGATGTATTTTAAGTGTCGAATAAATGTTTTTATTTTATTTATTTTAGATATTTTTTGAACAGACTACAAATAAGTTAAGTATTCATGGAAAATCACAAATCTTCACAACAAGATTTCTGAAAAATGACGAGAAACTCATGTTTGATCACTTATTTACAAGAAAGTACTTTTGATTTTGAACATTTAAAAATATCAACATCGTTATATGGTCTACTTGCATTTGGCTGAATATTTCAACTTTGATACAAAATATAGCAGAAAAATAATGTTGACAAAACTGTTTTTTTTTTTAAAAGCCCTGTCAAGAATGTATTTTTTCCATTGTATTGTATTTAGCAAACTATATTAAGAAATTTAAAAATCACACAGTCTGCAGATATACTAAAAAAAAAAAAAATTTTTTGTGAGTATACAATATCTTCATTAAGTAAATCAAAGGCGAAATAAACCATATTTTAGAGAGCGCAAAAGCGATGCAACTATTAACAGGTTCTGCGACTGACACGAATGGTTTAACACGTTTAACACCACAAAAACTGTACTTTTATAGTTACATAGACTTAATGTTTCAATTATTTCAAGCTTTTTACAATTAAATAAGTTATTGAAACAAGGGTTTTTTCGTGTACGGAGCCTTAATACTTGTGTCGACACTAGATAAGAAGGAGGCTAGATATTATCGAACCTATAGTGATAACATTTGGCATGGAGGTATTTACCTCCGTTTCATTTCTATACCTAAGTTAAAATCTTTGATTATTCGTATTTCATATCTTTGGTTAAAATCTACACACGGGTAAAACTCCGAGCACATGCAATAAAAACAAAACAAAGATGTAGGTACCTACGTTACCTACCTACATAGTTATATCCTAGCTGTGACGATATTTCCAACCTTTTGTTGTCCTACCCTCGAAAATTAATTACTGCGACGTGATTGGACAACAAAAAGAAACAAGAGCTATCATAGGGGTGGTGTATAAAAGCCCACGTTCGCTACTTCCAATAGGCTATACATTAGAGGGAAATATACGAGTAAGCTATACATTGGGAGAGCATCTTTATTGTTATAGTTAAGGCTAATGAAAAGCAAAATGATTTATTTTACGGACTTGGAGTCATTTCTTTGTATGTAGAGGGTATGTACACATACATACCTTTAAAAAACACATAAACTCAAGCTTTCTTCGTGGGGGTAGGCAGAAACTACAGAACGCCACCTGCTACGATCCTTACATACTCCTTTAGTTGCGTTTACGTTCATACATCTGGTCATATACGCACGTCGAAAAGCGTGTTCTACACAGTACACACCTGACCTTTCTGAAGAACATCAGCAATAAGGTCACTAAATGCCCTTCAAGGACGGTGTTTCCACTCACATAATTATGCCATGTGACCGCCAACTACCAACCAACCTGGTTGGTAGTTGGTATGTGTTGGCAAATTTATGTGGATACCTGCATCACGAAGTTGACTTATTATTATAAACGTGAAATCAGGGGTCACTTTTAAGAGGACAGTCACAGTGCACAGGCTAACTCGGTTTTGATGGCACAGAGGATAGGATCTTTGAGAGGATTAGAAGAAGAGTACTTTATCTTTTCTTGATGTGAACAAGTTGCTTCCCAGCCACTGTGTCTTCGGCTCATCTGAGCGCAGTGGCGATAGTATTTATTAATTATTATATATATAGTACAGCAAATTAACCAGTAATAATAAATTAAGTTAACCATTGTCTTCTCACACAACCGCAAACATTCAAATTCATTTATTGGTGTGATTTTTGGTACATTTTACATGAGATCTTAATAATAAATAATTAGTTCCTCAAAAAACTACCTTAAAGGTGTACACTCTTCCACATAATTAGTCATTATTATAAAAAAGAATAATCAACATATTAAAATAAAATAATTACAACGAAACACAACATAACTCAAGACAGAAAAAACTAGCAAATCATTAACAATTGAGTTTACGTATAAATAATTATAATCAATGGAAATAAAGATAAAATGAAAATAATACATTTTCAAAATTAAATAAATATCTATGTCAAATAACTTACAATTTATCATTAAGGAATTCGTCAATAGAATAATAACATTTTTCCAATAATAGATGTCTTAATTTGTTTTTAAATTGATTAATATTTAAGTCCTTAATTCCATTTGGTAATTTATTCAATAGTTTTGGGGCCATGCAAAGTATGCTTTTATGCGTCAAGGCAGTCTTTGATGGTCGAACATATAATTCATGTCTATAAACTTGTCTAATCATTTTATAGCGATGTTCAGATGCTTTTCTGAATGCATGTTCTTTTTAACAAATACAGCAGTCTCAAATATGTACAAGCAAGGTAAAGTCTAAGGTTATCGTCTTCAATTCATCAGCAAACCGGTCCAATCCAAGGTTTGATCTCCACGAACGCGTTGAGTATCGTAAAGATACACGGTATAAGGTAATTTATGTTTTATAGAGCGATTGTAATTTTTACGAACAAAGACACAGCTCCGCATGCTCCGTATACCTATAGATAACATCACACCTGTGTTTCCCAAAGGGTTAGGCAGAGGTGTACCTATAGTACACCCACATTTCGTCAGTCATGTTTAAGTCCTATGTAATAGGGCTAATAATATAGGCTCGCCGCCTATTGCCATCAACAGGGCACAAATCCAGACTCCAGGCTGTTACTGAGAAATTCCCGATGGAATCGAACCCAGAACCTGCTCAGCAGTAGCACTTGCGACCACTAGACCAACGAGGCATATAGTACTATACATCCCAAAACAATTTAGTCATGCGAGTGCCGCCACTGGTAGGGAGGTAGTACAAGTTTTTTTTTTTCTACAAGCAATTTGTTTTAATCCGGAAAATCGATGAAAATGTGGATTGGGATGAAAAACTTCAGAGTTTTGTTTGTTAGGGATCTCTCATCAAGTCATCAGTATTTAAGCTTATCTCCTGTTGATAAGAAAAAACGTATTTAAGTAAAAGTTAAACCTTCTATTTTATGAAATAGGTAGGGAAATTAATTATTAAGTAAATGGCTACCAACTTAAATTTCTGTACAGTCAAATCACAACTGGTAAATTGACGTAAATAATATGTTAATTTCCCTAACTGCACTTACATTTTTCTCAAACAACAGATTATGTATACATTAGGTACACATTTTTTCTCAAAATATGTACCATAATCTACTATACATTATCTGTTGTTTAGTAGGTATCTACTGGATCTTTCTTTATATCATACTTTTGGAACACGATTGTAGCATTTAAAATCGTAGGTTTTTAGGGTATTGATAAATTTCATTATAAAAAAAAACAAACTTCTTTAAAAAAAAGAGCCCAAATCGAATAAAAAATAAAACTTATTTCGACTAAATGAGAACCTTAAAATTATGGCTCTCATTAATGAATGTATAAACAGTAAATATCAAGGACTTGAAGTTAATTTAACAAGATAAAAGTTTTAATTACATTAACAAAAATATAGCTTATTTGCCCTAAAGTGGTCTAGGTATAAAGTTATAAGATACTTGTAGGTATTCCTTTACTCAGAAAAATATTCACATTTCAGAAATTCAGGCTGAAATAATGGTCCGCATTTACTTAAAGATGAAAGGATATTTTTCCAGGAAGAAATCATAATTACTGTGGAGCAAAAACGTGAACTGGATTTTATTGCTCGGAACTACGAATAATAAAAGTCGTACACTCAGAATAAATGTATCTAATTAATACTGGTTCATACTGTACGTTTCTTCTTCTACAGCCTTTATCAGTTCCTTCTACAGTTTTTCTTGACAAGCTGTTGTGAAATCTTTCGAGTCTGACTGACTTACCTACTGGTTTACTGACCAACGTATCTAAAAAGTAGGTACCTACCTATTTTTTTTTACAGCTGATTAACAGAACCCTGTTGTAACCCGGCTTCTTTGTAGTTTACAGAATTTTATTAGAAACACAAGCTACTAACTGTTGCTATGTTACTTCCAACCGTGTTAAATTAAATGTGTAGGGTATATCTTGTTAGGGAAAGAACCAATTAAACAAATTCCTCATTACACGTTACAAGGTTTATTTTAATTAAACAAATATTACAGGTATGCATTCATAAAATATGGCGAGCCACTAAACATGTAGGACTTTCCCAATCTTTTAACAACGGTATTTTCTCTAAAACACACCGTTTCCGTAACAAGGTGTGTTAGGGGAAATACCAGTATGAGACCAAATACATAAAGCTCAGAGTCGCTTGTGAGGATTCGTGAGATGAACACTTAATAACTTATAGCTCAATCGAATAAGAACTGACCTATTATGGTTGTGCTCATAAAAGGAATATAGCGTTTGGGCAAAGCAAACAGAGACACAACCAACCACATTAAATCTATGACAACTGGTCTTATTACCTAGTTCTCTAAAAAAGGTCTAACTCACTCTGAAATAACCTTATCAAAATGTTCAGTAGAACTATCGTCACATGGTTATCACTCTCTCAAAGGATATACTACACTTAACTTAGCTATAACTCAGTTGTCTCAGTTAGCGGAATCAAGCTTCTTGGCATGGCCCACAAGGAATACCCTGGGTTCCCACGAACAAACGCGACCTACGGGGAAAGTCCGTAAGAGAACGATGACACTATCGTTCGAACGGCGACACTTCCTCGCACGAGGATCGGATAGGTTAGGCATTCCAATACAAAGGGATGGCCACACTGCCTGCACTCGTCAGGTCAAACCTCTAAACTGCCTAAGCTCGGGTCAAACAGCACATTGCCCGCATGCTTGTCGGATCTAACTTCCAATCTGCCCACTCCGGGACAGACACTGCCCGCTACTCGTCGGGACTAATTTCTACTGCGCCAGACCACGGGGCGACAGCAGGGCGTCACGTCTTTACACGTTCGTATTAGTTCAGGCTAACAAAAACAGCAAGAGGTTCAGCTTCAACTGAAACACAACATTACTTATATAAAACCCATCGGGTTATTCGGACACAGTCTAATCATCACAGAACTGCCTCTCAAATAGTATACCTGTTAAATCTGCATCACCGCGTCAGGATCACCAGCATCGGGAAGAACCCCCTTTTCCTCACACATGCAGGATCAAAGACTTGAACCTCTCCATCGAGCTTCGAGAAATATCTAACCACATAGAGTTTTTTGATCCTTATAAGAAACATGATCGATTGGCATCAAAAAAGTTTTTGCGAAAACTACCAATTGCCTGCTGACTGTAGGTATTTTTTTTCCAAAATCTGTGAAAACAGATAAAAATATCTCAAAAAGTTAAAGACAGTCTCCTAAGACAATTTTCTTGTAGCAAATACGTTTAAGGTGCCTGCCCTTACTGCCCCATCTCAAAAATCCAGCCTGTATATTAGATTGTTTACATAATTGAATTATTATATATAGATAGTATTCAATTATACATAGTATTCACACGTTTATATTTAGATTAATACATAATGCTACTATTTATTTAATAAACTCTGTGTAATAAAATGATCTCATTTCGACACACTTATATGTTTCGTATCGGAACTTATCAGCTGTGGCTCAGTGAAAAAGCGCGATTCGAGAATTCATTCCTGTTTCGTTGTACACCTGCCAGAAGAGGAGTCACGGTCAGCTGCTAGTTTTATTACTAACAGCCAAAGTTCCCTATTTAATTAATCTCACTATAACATGACCAACGCAAACATTTACAAACTAACTGACATGCTCCCGGTACGAAGGCCTAATAAAAGCCGCCATTGCAATATTTTGACATGAAGTTTAATTAAAACGTCGCTCGCTTCCGGTC
Source organism: Xanthia icteritia (assembly GCA_949128155.2). NCBI lineage: Eukaryota > Metazoa > Arthropoda > Insecta > Lepidoptera > Noctuidae > Xanthia > Xanthia icteritia. Next base: position 1,734,287 of record OX421942.2, on the reverse strand, counting down.
CGCACCGGTTACAGTCGGCTCCGATTGGTTCAAAGCAGTTCAAACCGGTATCGCTGTAGATATTTGTTGGTGACGACAATATCTCTGCTGTAGGTTTAATTAAAATAGGGGCAACAGGATGCGGACTTTGACTTTGGGTATCAAAATAGTACAGTAGAAGGCTATTTACGTTTAAATTCAAAATATTTTATTTCACATAAACCTACTTGGGCACTTATGAAACGTCAGAAGCTAGGTGCACGGTTCCAATTGGTCGTTTCCTATGGAGAAGAGCAAGCAGGATATGGAGCGGCAAGAACTCCACGGTTACTCTTTTAAAAATAAGGGGCTTTTACAATATTTTCAAATAACAGTGTTATTAGGTATGGGAGGACAGTGTAGGTCTTTCAACAAGTACCAGGTAAGATTGGTTGTCAGACTTTCGGGCTTCGGACGACCCGTAACGACTGTCAAAGATCCACGAATGACAGCCGGCATTTAAAACACTAGTGACCAACGTAAGTATGATCTTAGCCGGCTCGATAATGAAGCACACATCATGTTGAAACTCAAAACTCGTCGTAGAAACTCAAAACACGATTGCTATTCAACAGAAAAAACAACAATGACTTGGTCTTTAAAACTTCACGCTCATCCTTTCCCCGTGACGAGGGGAGGGGGCAATACCCCCACTTACTGCCCCCTCCCTGGAAGCCTGCAATTCTCACGTCTCAAGTCATATCGCGATCCTCGACCTCTTTCCCCGAAAACTTGGTTATTTGAAGAGCTCCACAATCTCCGTGCCCTGTAATCATTAATTTATGTCAGCGCTCCTTTTAACCGTAGACGTTAGTAATTAATGACAAGCTCGTGGCTCAGCAATAACAACTGCACGGGTCGATCCATCAGGTTTCGCTACGATTGCCGAGGTTCGTCTGTGGATGGGTGACCATCTTTACGTAACGAGACTCCTCAGTGCCTCGGAAAGCACGTTAAGCCGTTGTTCCCGGCTGTCATTCGTGGATCTTTGACAGTCGTTACGGATCGTCCGAAGCCCGAAAGTCTGACAACCAGTCTTACCAAGGGGTATCGTATTACCCAGTTACTGGGTTGTGGAGGTCAGATAGACATTCGCTCCATGTAAAATACTGGTTTTCATCGGTAGCCGGTTAGACTAGAAGCCGACCCCAATGTAGTTGGGAAAAGGCTTGGTAGATTGATCGATGTTAGTAATTAATGGTATGTGTCAAATATCGAAACTTAATTCGGATAAAAAAATCCAATAAATATTCTCAGTTTTTTGACAAATATCGACTTTTGAGACATAACGGTGCAGATGGGTGACCCACCGGGGAGTGTGCGCTTTTTCACTAAACCTACCCCAGGTTTAGTGAAAAAGCCCACACTCCCCGCTTTTATCCCTAAAGCCCAGGCGCCCTTTGAACCTTTTCACGCCAAAAACAAAAAAATAAAAGGGATGGAAGGGAGGGCAAGGGAGGCAGATTACCACTTCTTCTTTTCGCATCGTCGGTACATAATACTGTTTGGAACCAGTTGGTGGCCACGGTAACCGATAACCGCTATGCCATTAGGTTCAAAGACAAATGGACATAGAAATATGTACATAGTTTTGATAAAGCGGATTTTTTCTAACAATCCCCATGGCCCCCATCCATGCATACCTTTTAGGACCCTGCGAACTCTCACCCTAATATTTTGAAGCATGCGATCATAGGCGACTAGAACCAACACCTGATAGTGATACCTCTAGTATTCATATTATAGTGTTGTTCATTCTACCTCAATCAAACGTGATCCAATTTTGCGCGTCAACCAGAGGATATGTTTCCTTTGTTTGCGTCAGCTTAATATTGTGGAAGCTTGTGTATAACCACTGCACACTATGAGCATTTTGTACGTTATTTATATAAATATTCGAGTAGACTGTAAGCTGTCCAAAGAACAAAATTAATGAATACCATTTTGTGACTTGAAAATGAGTCTCCGCATTAGCTTCGAGTTACACAATAATATGTTGGTATTTTTTTCAAACTCTGAAACTACATTATAAGCTCCTCCAACCAAGAAATCGGGTTGTGTGATAGCTGTAATGTGTGTGTGTGTATTGTTTGCACGTCAAATCTTAGCAGAATAGCATTCTTTTTTCTGCGATACCTATTTACGCCTTGCCAGTTTCACATGAACATGCAAAATGTATTGTTTTACAAAATACTTCGTACATAACTACGAGTAAGTATACTGTTATTGTTATACTAGCTTTTGTCTAGCCTAGCCTAATATGAAATATGGAAGGAAGTATGGATTAGGACAGTAACACAGGTCACTGTTCTTTTGCACTACGGCCTGCCTGATAGATCCATGTCTCAATTTGAGTTTGTCGACTCTTACGGGCCCAGAGTGTTACGTGCACTAAATATCCATTGGTGTTTGTAAGACACTCCTTTCAGTGATGATAACCCAGCCTATTAAGTGTCTGTATAGGGAATGAATGACGTCATAACTACTCCAGTGGGAGAAAACGATAAATAACTATACAGAAAGAATTGCCCTCCCCGAATAATATGAGAAAGAGTAGAGAGAGAAGAGTGTGCTATAGGTACGAGTGTTGTGCTTATTCATTCAATGATTCGGTAGTGTATGTACAAATGCCATAAATAAAATAGTTACAGACAAAGAATATAAACCAATAGGTACCTACTTAAGCACGTAAATTGTTTTGTAAGCTACAAAAAATATTCTCAACAAAAGCTCTCACCATAAAATGTGGGTAGAACCAGTGAATAATTTTAATCAATTTATTCGCGGGGGGCGCCATTATGGTTTTATTAAAAACGTTCGCAAGGTGTGGTTATATTCGGTGTGGTTCACTAATGTACTCGCTTACTTGCGTCTACAGTTACTTATTGTTTGGTCGTGTCGGATTGCCGTCCCGTCGGACTATGAGAGTGAGGGAAGCGAGAGTGCACCTGTGTCTGCGCTCACACTGTTGCATTATAATATCTCCCGCTCCGAAGGCTAGTCTTCGTTGAGATTAGCCGCCATGGCTGAAATACAGTCTGGATGACTATTACAATTTTGGACTTAACAGTAGATATTAGGGAATTAAAATAACCTACAAATATGTAAATGTCAGACCTACTTAACGATGGTTCCGGGAAAGTACGTAATTTTATGTTGAGTAAATACTCGGTTTGACTCGCATCCTTGGGAAACTGACGTACGTACCAGAAAAAAGTAGGTACTGTCTGGGCAGAAATACCTATAACATAGAGATTTTAAGTAAAATTATCAGTTGTTCCAAACAAAACTTCTATACCTACTTGACCCAAATGTATGGGGGAGCTGATTATTTTTCCGTAATCACGATGTTGGTCCCATGGAGAAAGTTGTTTAGATTGTCGGTCTACTGTACCACCCCCTTAACATGATCTTCCTGATACACGCTGTATACTTATCCAATACATATTATATATGTGTTATCTACACACATTTATTACGTCCAAACATCCTGACCTCCCATTATGTTAGATAATATTTACTAATCAATTGTTTATTGTACTCACCTCATTTGGTAACGATTCGTTATGAGTTGAGTTGTTGTTGTGACCTTTGAATATGTATGCTTTTAATGATCCTGTTGATTGCGTCCTCTCTTCCATTAAACCAGAGTCCTGCCCGATCAGTCGTACGAGTACCATTTCGCTTCCATCTAAAGCATTGTTAAGACACGTTAGAACATTAAAAAGTAGTTGTCTTAATCGCTGCTTTATCATTGATAAAAACCCCTTCTGAGCACCAGAATATTATATACTCGTATGTGTGGCATATTTTAGTCTAAACAGTTTTAGAACACAGTCTTAACAGTTTTTGTTAATATTATCGCGTGAAAGTATTGAACTTGTTTATTACCCCTTTCTCGTTTTTTGCGCGTTATACTGCTGTAGAAGACTGCTTTTTACTTGTACTTTTAGCACCAAGTATTAAAATTTTAAGCATTTCGTGTGAGTAGTAGAACCGCAGATAAAATATAGTTCTTTATTAAAATTCTAAATGAGACGTTTTTAAAACATCGTTAGTCTGCGTCTAGCTATTCAGCAGTCTCGCCCTACTTAACATTACAGAATATTTAAGTTTCCTAAAAATATAAGAAAACCTTTTGAAGATTTTGTGAAGAAACTTTGAAAAATTCTTGCTTTTCGTTTTTATTTGAAGACACAAAGTTAGATAAGATGTTTTTATCAAAACTTACTTCACGTAAAACTTATTTATAATTTAACATCGAAATACCAAAAATTATAATAGGTACTTATTTAACTCCATTTTGTTTTTCTTTTTCAGGTACGTTGATACAATTAGAACTAACTAAGTGCAATGAAGATGACGGTAAGTAGGTATGTAGGTAAGATTTAATCTACTTTTTATGGAAATCCTCTTGGATCCTTCCGTCACGGGTAGGCGGATAAATGCGAAACTCCTGCCTACAGAAACCACGCGCTGGCCATCCCCGGCAAGGTAGCTTCGAAAAGGTAATGTTTCGTGTATGAGCTCTTTGATGTTTTGTCATTTCTAGTGCAGTGCATCTTAATAGTGTTTTATACCAAATCATGTACCGGCCAAGAAAAAGTAAGAAAAAGTGTACAATGTCTTGTAAATGTGTCTGGTTGGGTTCAAAATTCTTCCGCCAAAAATATTTGTACAATAAAACACGTACGCATCACCTATAAGGTTCAATATCGCTAGTTCAAACTCAACCTGCCCTAACCCTTCGCTATTGGCAGTTTCTCAACAAAACTCGTCAAAGATTAAGCCGTAGACGTGTCAATACATTAAGTCCGCACCGTTTCTCCCGAAGCATTTGAGCAACAGTCTGATTGGTCCCTAAGGGCGTCAGAATATCATTATATCTAAACTTTCCCGTACGAAACTTTGACGCGTTCAATCCGAGGGTGCCTCCAGGGAATATGTGCTGTAAATATGTGTTACAGAAGGCTCACATTCACATTTGTTAATCTTATATAGTCGTTTTAATTTTGTTAGCCTTTGTTGTCCTACTGTCTTGTGTGACCTCTGGCCATGTTGGCCATGATTTGAGTATTTAACACGATTCTTTTGAGGGTTCCGGGTTCGATTTTCAGGTCGGGCAAAGTGATATTCGGTTTTTCCGTCAGGAATTTGTCAATAGCAGTCCTGAGTCTGGATTTGTGCTCGGTTGATGGCAAAAGGCTCGTTCCCTGTTACATGGGACTTAAACATATCTGGCGATATGTGGGTCTTACTAAAGGTAGGTACACTTCTGCCTAACCCTGACCCCTGGGGATTACAGGCGTGATGTTATGGTATGAGACTTTAGAGTAGTGCCGCGAAGGGCCTTACCTACATCAATTATTATAGCTGTGATTTACTATTTCGTTAAAATACGTCAGTAGCTACTGGTAACAGACCCCAAAATAGCCGAAAAAGGCGACAGTGATGTGTTAAAGTGTGTACCTTCTGTGTGTTATCCTCTTATTGTCCCCAAGGGAGTCACGCCTGTTGGAATCTTCATTCCGTTGTCGGGTTTACGACTAAACTCAATTTGATAGTTGTGATGCAATTTCAATGAGTTTGATAGAACTTTGTGCTGTATTAATATGTGTTTAAGTACTAATTGTTCGTGAATTTAGTTTGAGTTCAAGTCTTGCTGTCTGGCTTTGATAATGAATGGTATTATCGATATTTACATGAAAGAATAGAATAGAATAATCTTTATTATGTATAGGATGACACAATGGGCGGCTTTATCGCAAAAAGCGATCATTTAAAGACAACTTTTGGATGGATTTAAAGAGAGAAGGAGAGACAGTACTGCAGGTAGTTTATGGTGTAACATTTACATACAATAAATAAATACATACAAACATAAAGCATATACCTGTTTATCTATGTACATATATAGCAGATGGATTGTTGAAACCGCTGTTTTAAAGAACTGCTAGCTGTTTTACAAAACAGCTTGCGTTATGTAAAATAGCTGAACGTTTAGCGATATAAATGTTTTGCATTTATCAATGCAGCGGGTCAACGATTAGAAGTTATGTAAAACAGCGTGAAATGAAACTTCAGATTGTAGATTTTAGTTCAAAATTTTGTCGCTCGTAGCTCTGTATGTCATAACATCAATAACGGCGTCCGAAACAGGAATAAACAAAATTACCCTAACTCAAAACAGTGATTTTAATGATAATTTTAATATAAAATTATCGGAGTTTTAGTTACTTAGCTATTGCGAAACGAAACGAAAATAGCTAAGTAACTGCGACCAACTTGGAAGTAGCGCTCACTGGCCGCTGCCGCGACACCGCTTGCTTCGCTCGCTCGGCTCGCGAGTGGGTGGTGAAAGTTCTTACCTAACCTAAACCAATTCGTCAGGGTGCCCTGCCTTAGTTACTGCGACCGATTCGGCATTAAAAGCCACATCAAACGCTTATTGTGACTGCAGATAAGCCATTCTGCATTACGTCTTATAGCAATCCATATGCAGGCATCTTATATGTTTTACATAAGGGAGCTGTTTTGTAAAACAGCTAGCGGTTATATAATATAAAACAGTGGATTCGACAATTTATCTGCGACATAATTATACATATGTAATATATCATAAATTGTCGAATCCACTGTTTTATATATGTTCACGTGATTGTCTCGTTGGCCCTACTAACCTACTGATTACTACAAAATACTTCCTTACTTATATGACAAACGACCTTATGACCACGGCTGGACTTAAGCATCTGACAGCCTCTCCAAATCATCAGGTTCAATCCCCGGCCACTCTCATCCATTAAAATAACATCAAACACGTTTAAATTGGTATTCCGCCATTAAAGCCTTGTTGGCAACTTGATTGAAATGAAATGAAAATGAAATGAAATGAAATCGTTTATTCTGTAAATAGGATATTGGAATCACTTTTACACGTCATCTTAAAAAAATAATTAAAAATTAGCTAGATGAGTTCGGCGTTTCCTATCTGACTACTCTGAGAAGAAAGGCCGAAACAAACTCAGAGGTCACAGTCTCTTATATAGTCCAGACATAATCTTGGTCAGGCCATATAAGGACCATGTAGATTAGTGTCTGAAATAGTCTTTTGAGAAAAGAACCACACAGATTTGAGTGGACCTGTCAGTGCAAGCATTTGTCAGTAATCGTGGAGCTCAACCCAGAACTTAAGAAGCTCAACTCGACGAACAATACCAAAGAAAGGACATTTGGGTAGGCCTCATAAACTACTCAAACTGCCAGATCATCATTAAAACTAAATAAGAAAGAAAAAATAATAATAATTAAAAAATCCACAGTCCTCACATTCACAAAAAATTAAAAAAAAAAAAACAAATACTTTACAAAGTAATAATGTCATTTTGTATGTAATGTTTATATAATACTGGTATTGATTTTATGATTTTAGCACAAGGCTTAGCAGAGCGAGCAGCTCAATCCCAAGCTTTTTTATCATCTAAATAATCTAAAATTTTATAGTACCCTTTTTTTACAAAGTTTGGTTTTAATACAGCTTTTAAATCGTTTAATGGGTAAGTTTCGAATGTCGATGGGAAGTTTGTTGTAAAAATTGTGTATTCAAACCAATTACAAAGGTAAATATTGTTACTGCTTATCTAATTTAGTCTTTATATAATATCGAGAGACCCGTTTTATTTTCTATGCTGAACAAACAGCCTAAGTAAACAGTTTCGCTTTTAACATCAAAGTGTTTTTTACGGTCACATTAATTTAAGCAAAGGAACGCAGATTTGTTAGCTTTGGAGTTCCAAAATATTATCCTTATTTTCTCCTGCGTTTACAGTCTTATAATTCATATCCCGCCAACCGTTGCTTAAAGGCGAATTGCTCATTTCTAAAGGCGTTCGTAAGTAGGGTAAAGTCGAACTCTGTCCTTAATAGAATCAGCTGTAGGTAATCTATAGAAAGCGTACATATTAACGTTGATAAGTTATCTACATATTATATATTTAAGCAATCGGATATAAGTAGTACATACTTCTTTACTCTTCACTACTTTGAAATTTAGGTCTCTTTAGGTACAAGTCCGTAGCCAACTGCAGGCAACAGCAGCAGCTGCAGTAGGCGACGTGTCGTCGAGTCACGACTGGTTTCTATGTATTTCTATTAAATACCTTCCGTGGCTAGCGACACGGTAGCAAGAAAAAGTAGGTTCTGTACTATATATTATATCCGATTGCCTAAATATATAATAGATAACTTTATCAACGTTAATATTTAGGCTTTCTAGAGATTGCCTAAGGTATATTAGTAGTTATACACCGTGCACTGTATACTTTTACCATCCATTAATTAAGTGGAACCCTGACAACCAATAAACACAATGAAAACCCGTAAAATCCCGTACCAGAAATATTAAATAGGTATAAAACAAAATGAAGAGTTTAGGGGTTATTTGAAGCGCCCAGTTTTTCACTTACCCCCGTTGCGCAGCGTCGGGCACAGAACAAAAGCGCTGGTTAATAGAATTCTCGATACAATCGATTGTTTACGAAATATCGAGTAAACGAGAGCCCCTATTGTTTCTCTAGTGATACTTTAATAGAAGTTTGAGATTGATAGTTTCAGTGGACCCGCTGTGATCTTTAGCAGATTTAAACGAAAATATACTAGGTACGTAGGTATTTGTCTTTTTAGAAAATTACTGAAATGAAATGAAATTGTTTATTCTGTAAATAGGATATTGGGATCACTTTTACGCGTTATCTTAAAACAAAATTATTAAGAATTAGCTAGATGAGTTCGGCGTTTCCTATCTGACTACTCTGAGAAGAAAGGCCGAAACAAAACTCAGAGGTCACAGTATCTTTTAAAGTCCAGACATAATCTTGATCAGGCCATATGAGGACCATGTAGATTAGTCTGAAATGGTCTTTTGAGAAAAGAACCACACAGATTTGAGTGGACCTGTCCAGTCAGTGCAAGCATTTGTTAGTAATCGTACTAGCAATGCATCTCGCACGTGACTTGTATAGCGATACAAGGTTGTTTTGGAGCGTTTCTGTTGACACTGCCAATAGAACAGTCAGATTCTTCCTTCAACTACCTACATCATTCAATATTGTTTTAACAATAATCAATTTAGTTAGGTACTCAAGTGCACGTGTGGTTTTCTAAGCGTATTGACGGATTGTTTACCTAATCCCGTCGCACACGTGATAAGCGAGAATAGTGTCGCGACCACAAGCGTTGGTAACCAGCCAGCCAGTTTGGTATTTAGACCGTCAATCGTCACGGACGTATTAGTATAGCCTATATCTCCCTTTGAGCGATCATAGAAGCCATTTCAACTGTCTGAAACGTGAGATGTAGAAGTACTTTTGTTCGTGTCTTCGCCCGCGTGGATGTCGGAAATTATTCCACGGGAACATACTAACAAGATAAAAAGTAAATTTCCCATGTCCTAACCCACTACTGGTCTACCTGTGTGCCAAATTTCATCGAAATCTGTTCAGCTGTTACGGCGTCAAAAGATAACAGACAGAGTTACTTACGCATTTTATTCGTATGGATCTTTAACTTCCGTTCTTCTCCATGGCAAACAAAATTTTTGCATACGCAATATTAGAAGAATATTTTTTTATGAGGATCATTTAAATACGCACCGTTTCATAAATGCAAAGTCAAATCCAAATCATTTATTTTAAATAGACACATTGAAGTAGTAATTTTGAACGTCAAAATGTACTAGAAAATAGAATTGATTCTAGTTGCCCCTTCCAAGAGGTAGTTTCTTATGGAGGAGATTGGGCAAGAAACCCCGTTTGATTGCCTCTTTCAATGACATTAATAACTTTCACAACTCTAAGTAACTAATTATACTATGTTAATGGTGTGAAATCTTCCGGGCTGCCAGTTCAGTTAGGTGTGCCTCAAGGCTCAATACTGGGTCCATTCTTGTTCTTAGTCTATATCAATGACTTACCATTCTATTTAAAGGGTATCTGTGAAGTTGTACTGTTTGCAGATGATACGTCACTTATTTTTAAAGTAGACAGGAATAGACAAGACTTTGACGATGTAAACAGTGCACTCTCAATGGTTACGGATTGGTTTTCGTCAAATAACCTAGTTCTCAATAGCAAGAAAACCAAATGTGTAAAGTTCGCCCTTCCAAATGTTAGAAATCTAGGACCCAACATCGTCTTAGATAAAGAGTCACTTGAAACTGTAAACACGGCAGTTTTTCTGGGCATAACAGTAGATGCCAAACTTCAGTGGGGCCAACATATATCGAGCCTAGCGGGAAGGCTCAGTTCGGCCGCCTACGCCGTCAGGAAAGTAAGACAATACACTGACGTTGATACAGCTCGCTTAGTCTATTTTAGTTATTTTCATAGCGTTATGTCCTACGGTATTCTGCTGTGGGGCAAAGCTGCTGATATTCAAAATATATTTGTCCTTCAAAAACGAGCTGTTCGAGCAATTTACCAGCTCGGTGCCAGAGTTTCTCTGAGAGATTTTTTCAAAGATATCGGTATCCTCACAGTGGCATCACAATTCATTTTCGCCAACATATTATATATTAGGCAAAATATACACTTATATACTAAAAACAGTGATATTCACAATGTTAACACTAGAAATAAGGACAAACTACGTACTCCCTTTCACCGGCTTCATAAGGTTCATAACTCATTTGTTGGGCTTGGTATAACCTTTTATAACAAGCTACCTTCTTCTTTGCTAGATTTGCCTTTTAATGCGTTCAAAACTAAAGTAAAATCCAACCTCTCTTCAAAGGCATACTATTCTATCAACGACTACTTAAATGATAAGAATAGTTGGTCGCTGTGATTAACTCAAGACAATGTTTAAATGTTCTTTCTCCAGAATTAGCTTACTTACTGACAGGTTATATGAGTTTATATAATTGTTTATAATTTTACTTTATTTATTGTTGACATAATCTACTCATTACAATGTTTTTTTTTTATGAGTTGTATTGCAATATGTGGTTAGCTAGCGACCTCGATAATTTTTTACTTTACCTCAATGGTCCTAGTTTATCAATTATAACTTCTAGTTACAGCTATATGTAAGCGGGCACGCCCTTTATGTCTGGAGGCTTATTTAGATATTGTTTTCGTTAAGTTATTTTTATTTCTGCTTGAGTATAGTTCTCGATGTTTTTGGTTGGTATATTGGCGTGTGCTAGCTGTCATATGGCTATTAATTTTATAATTTAAATTATGTTTTGTGTTGCGTAATGTAAATATCATTTTGCATACTATTATATAGAATCTTTTTTACTGAACAGACAGCTGTGCTGCTGGGGAGTTTGTTGCGCCACTTCTTCTTCCCAGCTAAAGCACTAGGAAGTGGTGAAGGGTGGGCGTTTTGGGGGACTGTCTTATGTAATTTTGACGTTCGAAAAGTGCTGATTCTCAGCCTAGTTTGAATAAATGACTTTTGAATTTTGAATTTTGAAATTTTGAATACATAAATAAGCTTACAAGTAATAATACGGTTACCTACCCAATAATATTTCTCTCAAAATAATTTGGAGTGGAACCACCACAATATTGAACAATGAGGAATGAGGAGAACCAATACAATGGCAATAAGTACGAAATAACTAAACGTTTTTGTAATAAATATTAAATACTTACGTAGATACTTGTAACGAATATAGAAATAAATTGTCATGAGCATACAATTTAAATATAGTTAGTTATTGAACGGCGCGGGAACTTGGTAAACGATTACAAATAAATGTTTCAAGTATAACTAGGAAGGTGCCTAATATTATATTTATTTTGATCAAAGTTTTGTTTTAATTTTTATTTTGTCTGTTTTACAATTTATTCGCAGAATTGAAAATTTTGTAGTAATTTGAATATCATTGGACTGCGTCACTAGCAGACAATAAACGTTTTCAGGTTTTAGCGAGAAAATATTAAAAGAGTTTTAGTTTTATTATTTTTTTCTTTAAATTCTGATAACACCTTCTCCTGGAAATTAAACCCAGAATGTCTATAGAAGGCATCTCATGATTTAGTGAAGTTATTTAGTTACCATCGTCACTATAACTTAGTTGAAAGACGTCCACTGATCGACATAGGCCCCCCAAGCATCGCCGCAACAACGGGCCCGGCGATATTTCAAAACAATATCACCAATTATTGTGTGAATCCAATCCCGGCTCAATTCACCAATTACTCACATTTGCATTAATATTAACAGAGTTAACTGCCAGTAGTGATCTGTATTCATGTAATACATCTCTCCTATCTACTGATCTACGTACAGCGCCGTCTAGCGGACCAGTTTGTATTAATTTGTTGTGATTGTGGCCATCATTTATTCATTTATTGTGACCTTGTTCCAATTATACAGTTTACTGTATTAATTTGAAATGTTCTATTAATTTAATATAACTGCATTATTTCATTGTTTCAAGCTATTATTATTGTATTTATACGCCTTTCCAGGCAAAACATGTTGAAATTTTATTTTTTTGAACATACCAACTGTAAACCTACACATGTTTTTGACAAATAAAAATATAAAAAAAATAATAATAATAAATCGACTTAGCACACGAGGTTGTCGACATGTGGGACGTGGAATCTGCAATCATTGTACCGATAATCGTTTCGGTTAATGGCCTAATAGCGAAGAGCCTCGATCAACACCTCAGGAGGCTCTCATTGCGCGGCTGGGTCAAGGGCTTGATTCAGAAAGCAGTACTTCTGGACACGGCACGCATAGTGAGGAGGTTCCTTTCTCTAGAGCCCTGACCACCGGCAGCTTGGACCCTGTTCCTGATGCCGACGGGCCACTATTTTTTATATTTTTAAATGTTTTTTTTTTGTGTTATTTATAAAAAATATTTAAAAATTTAAACGATATGTATTAAAAATGAAATAAAGAAATAATAATAAATTGTTACAATATAACCAGATTAAAAAGTGTATTCAGTATGTTTTTGTGACTTTACTTTAGGATTTACTTACTTGCTTACTTAAATTGGTGTTTACCTAAACAATTCAATACCTAAGCTTTATTTTTTATTGCTGATAGACATCAGCTAAATGTATTGGCACCATAAACTAAATTGAAGAGTGTGTGTACGTTTGTTGAAAACAGTCGTATGTTGTCGAAATAATTAAGCAATCAATTTAGGCAGGGGTTCGATATTCATCTCTGCAAAGACTGCCAACCAAGTTACTTCTTCGTACATGATCTTCTTTCAGTATTAATTATAAGATATGAATGGTAAATAAATTAAATAAAGACACAAACCGAACAAAGGCAAAACTTTTTCTCAAAAAACGTAGTTTGTTTGTCATTGACATGCGATTCCAATTAAAAACAAAACAGAGTGCTTTTGAGACTTAACATCCCTAAAACAGGACGTTTTAATTAATGTTGTGACGACCCTAAACCTGCGTCCACACACAGACGTCCCATTATAACCTGTCAGTCCCGTGCCGTGCCGTTTAATAATATAATATTATACTAGTATGCAAATACTCGAGTGTCGGTATGTCGGGGCGTCGGCACAAAGCCATTCTCCCGCATCGTGTCAACAAATAATCTTTTTTTGTACAGAAAATGTCCCTAAATCGGGCCGTACGGAGCAGCGGGTATCGCCTTTTTAACTTTTCGAGGTTGAATTTTCCGACCCAGTTATTAAATGTCTTTGTTCGTGCTCTTTTCCGGAATAATGGCAGTTTTGAGGGTATGACAGCATTATTCGAAGTAACTTGCTGTGAGGTGATGACTTTAAAGAGCCTTTTGTAAAGCTGCATTGTGAGTGTCCTTTTAAAAGGACACCTGTGTTTTTATATTGAAGCACTTGAATTTCTTTCAGGGTTGTGTATTCAAATATTTTGATGTCTACGAATTTGTGCGTTTCCATGCAATATTAAATCGTTCAGTGTAATGTAGCAACCAACAATTAGAATAAAAATAAAAGTCTTTCAACTACATAATATATTTTCTCCTTTATTCATTTATATATACATATAATTTATATTCTTAATGAATTTATAAAAAATATTATAAACAAACATTAAAAAATATATAAGAAATAGTAGCCCAGCATATCAATTATTTTATTATTATTAGAAGACCTTTATAAAAACAGATCATTAATAAACTGATAACTTTCTCTTCGACACCGATAATTTTTGCTTTCTTGAACGCTACAGCTGAACGAGGTCAGCTGTGGTAACGTAAGAAGAATCTTGAGTCAAGCATCAAAAATTCAGAAACAGTAATCTTCTGGGAACACATTACTCCCACCAGTTAATAGTGATTAATCTCAATCAGCAGGCTTCAGTCCTTTGCCGGTTGTTAGTCGGACCGACGGCTTTGAGGTTACCAGTCAACTTAGCTAGAGCCATGGTCATTAGCCTAGATATTTGAAGAGCCCCACAAAGCCTAGCTAGACCTAGAAGAAGTCAATAATGAGTCTAGTCGATTTTTAAAACAACTACAATGCTACATACTATGAAGATTTAATTTTCACCCGTCTGATATCTGCTACAGAGATTAGCATTTTAGCAAAGAAAATATCTCTTAATACATGATTGTCATGGCTTGCTTTCCATTTTGTCGCATCTCTCAAAAATCATAACAATCAATCAAAAATTCAAAATGTATGAATATTGTACTAAAAGAATGTTGGTCACGTTCATTTTTTAAGGGGGTGAGACGATACTGAAGGTAACACTAGTCAAAATACTTTACACTTTGCATTATTGTAGAGTCTACAAAGTTTAAAGCTTTATTCAATTAAATATCTCATTCAAAAATAATAAAAGGTTTTCTCAGAATATAAAATCTAATAAAATTCTTGTAATATATATATTATAATTAAACCTCAGGTTATTGCCCTGCCAACCACAGACCTTCGACATTGACAGGTGCCTATCACCTTAATTCGCAATTTCGGGCTCAATATATTATCAGAGATTGGTACTAAATAATCGTCATGTAGCGGTCCGCCTGTTCGTAATCTTAAAGCTAATTAAACTTCTCTGGTTCAAACAATTCGTCGTTAAATTACAGAATTGTTGAAGTATTGGGCCATTGTGAGTACCTACTTAGCAAGCGATTTTGTATTGTTTTTATTGTTATACTACACTCTATAAATAAAATAAATCATTTATTTGCATTTGTATGTAGTGATTATTAAGTACCTACTAGTGACCCCGGTGACCCGGCCTGCTTCGCACGGGTTCAATCTACTGATTTTGCGACATGTCAAAACATGGGGATTTTAGTGCTTCGTCTATGTTAAAAATTAATATGTTCTCACACATAAACCTTCCGGAATAAATTCTTTAAATAATGGTGAAAGTCGCATCAAAATCTATTGTGTAGTTTAGAAAAACTAAGCGGACAGACAGCAGACACCTGGGTGAGAGTATTTATTCATTTATTGTATTAAGGATCGTCAACACCAAACCAAATAGCCGCGTAAATGTTTACATATTCATTTACTTGTAATTAAGTTCTATTAGCACCTGGAAGAGAGTATACATTTCAAACACGGCAAGATTAATAAAAGAATTCTAGTGTTGCAACAATTATAGACAACAACAACATTAAAATATAAAAACTTTACAAGCACAAGGTGTAAAAATAACATTATCGAGAACATAGTTAAGCTTATACAAAAGTTAAAGTTGATAGGCATTTTAATTATGACATAAACACAAAAAAGAAATATAGGGATCAGTCGAATTGGTGATGTTCTTCAGAAAGGACAGGTGCGTAGTACTCGCAACCGGCGTGCGTGTATGACCAGATGTATTAACGTAAACGAGACAAAAGGAGTATGTAAGGATCGTAGCAGGTGGCCTTCTGTAGTTTCTGCCCACCCCCATGTGAAGAAGGCGTGAGTTTATGTAAATAAAATAAAACTTAAAGAACTTATGAGCTTGCACATAACTCGAAGCAAACAACAACGTTCCGTTGTACACATTTACAAGTCTGAACATTCGCTTTTGTTCCGTATGTTATTACCAACAGTTTTGGGTACATTACACTGAAACTTTCGTTAACAAACTACTGTTTCTAAGCAAGTGTTTTTGGCTTTATAAAAATGGTGTTTTTATGACAGAAGCACACATATCGTTATAATAAACATTTGTATTTTTTATAAAACCGTGCACCTTGAGTTTCAGTGTATTTTATATTTTCGCGTCAACATGGTGTTGTTGTAATATAATAACCTATTGATATTTGAATGGGAATATAAAATAAAATTGCATCTTTAACTCTCCATCCAATTTTACAGCGTAACATAGTATTATTGTACCTCCATAATCATTTGACATAACGATCCCTGTGTTGCCAGTTAAAAATACCTTTTTAATCTTCGTTAATTAATAATGAAAAGGTATATTTTTAATTGTAAATGTAATATTTTGGTCGTTATGGGGCACATTGGTACTGCAATAACATAAGGTACCTAAAAGTAATAAGAAAATTATATTATTATTGAAAATAAAAATGTTATTGCTATTTAAAATTCACATTTATAGTTTCAAAATTACCCCAAATCCATTAAATGTCAGCAAATTTTCAACAGGGGTCAAAAGTTATGACTTCTAGACACCTGCTAAATGACGGCCGGCGCCCCATGTAAAATATCGCCCCATTGAAAAAAAAGTGGCGTTTTTTTTTTCCCTGATAATTACCACATAAATAGACTCTCAGTACGATATTTAACAACACCCTCATGGATAGGACAGGATTTTTTTCGGCGACCAACCGATTATCTTTTAGAATTAAAGTTCGCGAGCATATTCGCAAGGAGCTGGCAGTATCATCACAACGGTAATGTTTTCCCATTGTTTGTCTTATTTGTACTTATGCTTATATATAATTAGGTGTATTTATTATATTTATAGTTTTTAATAGGTATATATGTATATCTTTATATTTAAATATAAAAAAATCTTCAATTCTCGATAATGCACCTACCACTGTTTGTCTCTGCATCACCCAAAGGTTGACTGGTAGAAAATGCCTATGGCATTAAGTACGCCTCTGTACATTTGTGTGCTTGAAGTATTAATATATGAATTATGTTTATATTTATAAATAAATGAGTTTTGAATTTATGATAAATGAGTGTAGGTATGCCAAACGATTTTCTGCGAAATGAAGTTTATGCTATCGGCTGTTATGCAATATAAGATTATGACATAAAAAGTTCTGCTATAAATGGTAGACCGGAATAATAGTATTTAATTTTTATTATTCGTTTATTGTTGTTTGTAGTTATTATATAGTTAAGATTTATGTAATTAGTTTCTTAAGCCGTCTAAATCAAATAAATAAATAGGTACAATATTAAGCAAAGTAAATAACATAAAAAGTAAGTTCAAATACCGAAAAATCACGCTCTAAAAAGTATGAAACAAGAAAATATTTCTGACAGACGGACAGAGTTTTTAGTAATTAACTGTTTATTTATTTTACCTCGATGGAACTAGTTTATCATTATTAACTTCCAGTTACAGCTATATGTAAGCGGGCACGCCCTTTATGACTGGAGGCTTTTATTTAGATATTGTTTACGTTTAGTCTTTATTTTTATTTTTTCTGCCTGGGTACAGTTCTTGAAATTTTTGGTTGGTATATTGGCGTGTGCTAGCTGACATATGGCTCTGAATTTATAATTTAAATTATGTTACCTGAACAGACAGCTGTGCTGCTGGGGAGTTTGTTGCGCCACTTCTTAGAATAATCAATACACTTTGAAAAAAATTTAATAATTGATTTTTGTTACAAATTAAATTTTATGTTTTGACATTCATATCATAGAATAACAAATCAAATATTCTTTATCCTCATATTGTTTAGTTAATATAAAACTTTTTACCAAGAAAAACATTCATCATTCACCTTTGACAAAATGCAGACCCTCCTATAAAATTACACACCAATTACGTTCACAAAAACAATGCGGGGTAAAGTCAAGCAGGAAAACAATCTTGTTATTATAATTTTGTTATCGCGACCAATTTCGACGTAGCGCTTTGAAAATTTCGAATTCTAATCCCATTTAATTCTTTTATATTTGACATTCCAATTTTAAAAAGTAATTTAATTCGATTATATTTGACATTCCAATTTTAAAGAGTATTGCATTGAACCAAGCTTTTATGTGAATTCAACGTTTTTTTGAATAAAATCGGATTGAGTTTTCAAACATGTGTCAAAATAAAATGTAATTTAAATCAAAAGCACTAAGGAGTATTGATATCAACTTCAATGCAAATCTCCCCCAAAATAACTTTCTACCCCTTTTTAACCCTGTTAGACGATGAGTTTCAATAAAATACGAAACACATGTTCCATCAATTCTGTTAAAGGATGTTTATGCAAAATTTGAAGTAGATTGGAGCAAGGAATCACGTTGTCTATACCAACTTTGCCCCCGTTTTTGCAAATCTTTTCTTATCGGATGCCCACGCCATACAAAGAACACACCCTCCAAGTTTCGGGTCTCTACGATCAGCGGTGTAGGCTGTGCGTTGATCCGTCAGTCAGTCATTCAGGACAAAGCATTTTATATGTATAGATTTGTAATGTGCTCGTCAAGCCCTTTCATTTGATACCCAACAAGGCATAACTAATTCTTATTTAAATTGGTTTTAAAACTTTATGTCCTCTAGAAGACGCTACATTGAATTGAATATGACGCCACGTAGCCTATAACCAGCGGACGATCAAGATGCTTCTAACGATACCTCATTTGTCAAATTATGATCAGTAGTTTAGAAGTTATGGAGGTAACAGATGAACATATATACATACATACCGGTCAAAATCATAACACTCCTTTTTGTTTCGCTGTAGTCGGGTAAAAATAGCTTAATATATACCTAAACTAAGCTTCCAGGCGGTTAGGGCGTGCCCGTTTAATGGTAGCCCTTTAAACACTTCTTCTTTTATCACTTTATCATGTTATCAGACGTACCAAATCCGTCCAGTAATAACTGTGGTTCAGTAATTACTGTGCCAGAGTTAGTTAGTGCTGTACAAAGACGTGCGAGGGCGTGTGCAGCGTGTGTAAGCACGTCGGGACATGTCAGAGCACAACAGAACAGTTGCAAGCCCGAACACTTGACTAAGGACACTGATTACTTGATATGACGTAATCTGACTGTAGATACTGAAATACGAGGATATTAGAAGAATAATAGAAGTTTGGTTTAGAATTATCTTTTTCAATCTATGCTTAAAGAAGTACAGATACTGTGAACCCCCATAATAACATAGATATTCTGGTTTAAATCGGTTAAAAAAATAAAGAAAAATTTCAGTTGTTTCTCCAAGTTTCCTTCACGCAGCGAGTAACCACTTTACATCAGATTATTATTTTTCTTGTTTCTTACCACAAAATAAATCTATTTTTTTTTAACTGATACTCATGACATTAATAAAAAAACTAACAAGCCATGCATTCATTTACAGACAATGTTACATCAAGACTTAAATAATTGTGTTACGCTAAACAAACACAAACATACGGAAAATAATTTAAAATGGCGAGAGTAATCAGCGTTCACGTACCACCGATCACACAAGACGATCACATTGACACAAGTACAGCAAATAGCGGGTAAAAAGAAAATATACCGCGAGTGTACCAGCTCGGAAAATAAAGCGTATTCTTCAACCCACAGAACACGGAATCTCCGCAACGCAGAAATGAAATGAAATGAAATTGTTTATTCTGTAAATAGGATATTGGAATCACTTATACATGTAATCCAAAAAAAAATATATATATAGATGAGTTCGGTATTTCCTACATCTGACTACTCTGAGAAGAAAGGCCGAAACCAACTCAGAGGTCACGTTCTCTTTTAAAGTCCAGACATAATCTTGGTCAGGCCATATGAGGACCATGTAGATTAGTGTCTGAAATGATCTTTTGAGAAAAGAGCCACACAGATTTGAGTGGACCTGTTCAGTCAGTGCAAGCATTTGTCAGTAATCAGAGCGTCTACAGAAGGCAGTACAGTTCGTTCACAGTACATTTTACCTCTGATTTTGCATCACTATCAAAATCACACTGATCTTTATTCTGGTTACAATAAGGTTACTGTTAGGTTGCTGGCACTGACAAGTCTGTTAAAATCACAATGGTCTTTATTCTCGTTAATAATAAGGTTGATGTTCACTTGGCTTTTTTGGAAAGTGTTAACAATGCCGCCTCTAACAGCGGCCGCAGAGGTGTCTCCGTGCTCTGTGTTCCTACACAAGGGCAAAGAAACGCGGGCATCATACGTGCCGCTGTTTCAACAAAGTACAGGCTGAGAAACTTGAAATAGAATAGAAAAGGAATATAGGAAAATACCCACTTATACAGATAATCACAAATGGAAAATGAGGTCTACTAGACGTGAAAACTTATTATTATCGTTTTGCCAGCCAAGTACATAATTATGTAGTCTTGTACAGACGATTAAGGTTGGCTTTCAGTCTAACCAAAAGTGGCAGCAAGTTATTATACACGAACCGCTAATACTTTGACCGTCACACGATGCATAGCTACGCAGCTACGAGCGTAGCCGGCGATTTGCTACGCCGTAGCAGCCGTAGCAAATACGTAGCTTAAGCCATAGCTACTACGTTTTGTTTTCTGTAGTATTTTTGTAGAGGGACTTAAATAATAATACTTGGCTTAGCTCCAAAACTATTTATTTCGTCAATGGGTAATCTAAAAAATCCCTCTGTATAATCACACCTTTTTTAATCTACCCTATTTACCTAAGAAATTCTTCTAATTTATCCTGCTCCTACAATCAGGCTTTCCCCACTAAATAAACACATCCTCAGAGGCTCAGAAACACCTTTTATTTCTCGTGGGAAGTATTTTCCGCTATTTACATTAGGAGGGTAGGCGAGCAAACGTCTCGGACTAATCGCTGCGTGATCACTGATTACGTTTCGTCTGTCTTTCGCCGTCATTAGTAGATTACATTAAAATGTTTAAATTTAACCTTGTTATAGTAAATAAGTTTTAGGTGTATTCTACAGTTGTTAGAAAACTTCTTAACATTAAAATAATATACTCAAACTCAAAGCATTTATTTCAATTAAACCATTTACAGGCACTTTTGAATTGTCAAGGGGTCAGTCAGTCAGAAATATGAAGCTAGTTGCCCATTCCAAAGCGTAGGTTCCTATGGAGAAGAACGGGCAAGAAACTCCACGGACACTCTTTTAAATCATGATGTTGTTACAAAATATTGGTTACATCATTCATGTTGAAATTATACATGTGAGAACAATGTAGAAAGACGTGCACGTAAAAAGCGTCCGTTATAAAAAGATAAAAACAATTCAAAAATTAAAATAAGCCGTGGCAGATAAGAGATGACCAGTCCCTACTGACGGCGCCCGTTCACGAACATGACGCATGGATCAGCACCGTTTAGCTCAACCATTTTGAAGGGAACTTAACGATCCAACACACACGCCACCACCAGCGAGACATTTGAGTGAGCATGACATACTCTCAGCCGCCAGGGCACATTCAAGTCAATGAAAGACGTACTCAGTAAATGGTAGCTTCATAGAAGGTACATGGTCACAGTGCTCACACATGTGCTATGCAATTATATAATACTACGAGATTGAAGTTATACAATTCAAAGATAATTTATGCAATCTTCAGCAGCTCCGACAATATTTTCGAATGCTAAAATTAAATTAGTTTATGCGCCCTTGTGGAGCTGGACCAGCGTTGAGCCAAGCATTTTTGTCACCTATATAATCCCCCAGCTTATAATATGCTTGGTAGCATAGTGTGCGTTTTATACAAGATTTAAATTTAGTTTCATTTAGTTGTAGTATGTGGGGAGGTATTTTATTATAATATAGTTCGAAGAACGTTCAGAAACATCGTATATGGAAGATACGTTTCTTCGAGGAAAATAAGAAATGCTCTCAGAAACTCGACTCCGAGCGTGTCGAATGGGGAGTTGAAGTATGCATGTGTTAGAAATAGGGCAGGTTAATACTAAGAAAATAATATTCAAGCAATTTATGACAAGTATTTATTTTTAAATATACCATTTGTTAGGAATAGGACGATTAATACTAAGAAAATAATATTCAAGCAATTTATGACAAGTATTTATTTTTAAATATACCATTTCAGTATAATAAAGATGTATCAAAGTATAATTAAGATTCATTTATGACAAGTATTTTCTTATGATTTATAAAGATTAATAAATGGAAGTATTTTAAATAAACCATTTTAAATAAAAAATAAGGATTAAATAATGGCAAATATTTATTTTAGACAAATTATTAATTAATGGCCAGTATTAACTTTAAATAAACCAGTACAATTTAATTAACACACATATAACGATATCAGAAGTATAACTGATACCATTATTCAATTATTTCACACATATTTTAAGAGAAATACAACATAGCAATATTATATTTATAGTCATACATATACAACAATAAGAAACAGAAAAGAATATACTTAACCGGTGATCTGCTCGGTCCGAAGGCTCGACAAAGAATGCCCCCCAAGCGGTTGGGCTCTAGCTTTTATACGCAGTGACAAACAAGTGGCGTCATCGAGCAGTCGGTACAAAGAACACGTGTTCAAAATTGATCATCCGATCCATTCTTTACTTAATTTACTTAACTAAAGCGATATAACTGTATCAAAAACTATAATTATAAATATCATAATAATTAAATGGTGTAAAAGTAGTTTTAACAATAATTTTATGATTTGAATCACAACCGAAACAACTTCCGGAATCAAGCAAATTCAATTTTACTTAAATAATTAATGTGGGTAAACAAAAACATAGTGCTAAAAATTGAAATATATAACACATGCAAATTAGGTCACAAGCAACACCTAGTTCAAATGCATACTCGTAGATACTATCAGTAACAGAGTGCTCTGTTTAGCTTCATTCCCGTTGGCTTCTCTTTCTAAACATAACAACTCTCCCAAATTGTTCGTGTATAGCATGCGCTACTGCCTTGTACAGGATATTTGGTTTTGGGAATTGTTAGAGGTTCGATTAAATACATGCCGTATTTAATCGAACCTCTAATAATTCCCATTTTGCGCTCCTAAAAATATTATTTAACATTCTAATATAATGACTGCGCCTCTTTTTGTGAACGACATATAATTCCTGTTTTGGGGCCCTAAAAATATTAAATAGCCAAGTAACTTTTTTTAGATTCCGCCTCAGAAATTAACTCAGCATGACTAGTTGATGATCAGTTTTAGTCATTGTATTTTTATTTTAGTCTGATGAAAAATGTCTGAAATTTTCAGTTAACAGCTTCCTAGATACATCAGCTACGTACTTGCATTTGGGCAAATAAAAATATCTACCAACAGAATCTAAAAAACATTCGACATTAGAATGTGTACTTCTTTTACGTGCAGGCTGTTTTGAGCCTTAAACAAACTGAATAAAGTCTTACAAATAATATAACTAGTAGTTCTGAGAACAGTAGACCTCGCGGGCACAAACTTTTTGCAACAATTAATATACCACTAAAGTTATTTAAAACGGGGTATATACCATGTTTTTTTTAAACTTACTATATATCGTATATTAGTGAAAATAACCATGTCAGTTTAAAATCCTAAAATTAATATGTAATAAGCATAAAAGGAGCTCAGGTAAGTAATCAATCAGTTTAAAGCTGGCGGGCGGGACGGAGTCGGTAGGGTAACAGCAGTAACACCTATTTTATGAATTCCAGGGTTTAAAGGAGATTTTTTTGCCCGGCGATTAGGCCTACCAAAATGTATGGCGTCTATTAAGGTTAGTTAAACTCATGTTGATTTGTTCCTTATGATCTCTAGATTACAGTGGTAGTAATAATTATAATTCGTCTAACGGGAATACGGAGAAATACGATCATAACCTAAAAAACACAATAGCTCTTTTAGTGAAAAGAGCTATTGTTTAGTGAGTAGGTTGGTCTCATTGGTATTATAATTTCGTAAAATAGTACACTGTTCATGCACCTGAAAGAAATTGAAGATTTGTGTTAGAAATGAGCGTATTCTGATATTATTATTTTTCTCTTTGGTGTGCCAGAATCCACTACAAAAATGGTCTTTTCCGCAGAGTCAACGGGCACAGTATGCGATTGTTGTGCAGATTGACATGGAATGTAAATATTCCTGTATCCGAATCTCCTTAATTAATAAACAGTATCAATACTTTCTTGCATCATCTATACGCACTTTCCTCAAATTGCATCTAGATGGTTTGACTGAAACAAGCGAAAAATCCATGCGTTCACAAGTTACCGCACATCTGCAGCAGTCTCGGACAATGTCTTAGCACATAGCGTTGAAATCTTACTGAACAATTAACAAAACATCCTCCTTGAGTATTATGCTGTACCTTTTTGAAGATGCCATCTTAAATATAATCCTTCAATTAAACACAGGAAAACAGAAATATCAATTTCATGCAATTCGAAATAAACGGAAAGAAGAAACAAAACGAATGTTGTTGTCACTTGACACTTGCCTTTCTAACAGTGACAGATAGTGATGCTTTAATAATTTCGAGGACAAGCCATCATCAAAATAAGGTCTAAATCAGGTGTGAACCCGCTGCAGCTTCAATGGTATATTTTTTACTTAATAAAAACCGATTTGATTACCACTACGAACTGTAGTTATATTATTTGTTTTTTTTTCTTTAAATAAACGTTAAAAACGCTTCAATATAAGCGTTTACTTTGCATAAGACATTGACGACCATAACTGAAATTGAATCAATTGAGTGCATTAACAAAACATTATCTTTTAATTACGATTTCGTGATCCCGACTTTATTATAAAAATAAAAATCAACAGGGTTTGTGTCTCTTCCGTTATTATCAGCCATATTTTAACTACTGTGGGCATACTATGGGTAGTGTTGGTTATTCCGCAATAGAAAAACTGTTAGCAGCTTAGATCCAATCATAATTTACGATAAAATTATCACACTAGCAATACACACATGTATTGCTAGTGTGATAATTTTATCGTAAATTATGATTGGATCTAAACTGCTACAGTGTGCTGTAGGTACACAACACACTACTCGGATCGCGGGACAGTTTCTAAACATCTTCATCGCCTGACCGCCACCCATGAAGTGTGCTTTGCATCTTTTTCGGGTCGGGCTGGCGCATCGTCAAAAAAAAAAAAGTCAAATAATTTATTTCAATTAGGCACAAAAAGGCACTTTTGAACGTCAACATTTAAATAATAATTGATTCTAGTTGCCCCTTCCAAAAGGTAGTTTTCGTATAGAGAAGAATGGGCAAGAAACTCCACCGTTACTCTTTTAAAATGTTTTCACAATATCTTGTATACATCAATTATATCATTATATGTGAAGACGATGCACCTTGAATAAGATTACTATACCAAGTTAGGTAAAAATAATGAAAAATTAAGGAATGACAGATAAATTAATCATGTGATAGATGCATGGTGCTCACATATTTACAAACATTGTAAAATTATACGATATTCCTAGCATTTTTACAAGTAATATAACTCAGTGTGTGAGTTCGAGTAATCACAGAATGTAAAACCAATATAAAAAATATATATATATATATATTATACAATTAAATTAGCAACCAGTTAGATTTTGTCTAGATTCTAAATTGTCCTATGGAGCAGGACCAGCATGTTTCCAAGCATTTTTATCTTGGATATAATCCTCTAATTTGTAATATGCTTGTTTGCAAAGTGTATTTTTTATATGAGTTTTAAATTTTCTTTCATTTAATTCTAATATATCACAAGGTATTCTGTTGTAACATTTAACACAGTACCCCATAAAAGATGTATGTACTTTAGATAGTCTGAAAAATGGTTGATTTATTTTATCTTTATTTCTAGTATTAAAATTATGTCTATCACTTATTTTGTTAAAAAGATGTAGATCGATACGTCGAGCAAGGGTCGGGGGGTGCTTTGCTTCGGCCGGTCCGAGCGTTATGTAGTAGACTCTGTCAAGCAAGCGCCGCTAGACGCGCTGGCGTCCCGATTAGTCAACTCAGTAACATATTTCCGACATACATATCTGATAAGGAAGAAATATCTAGTAGCTCACTTTTTGCCCCTTATTGGAGGATGTAGCCCTCCAATCAAAAATCCCCGACGACAAAAAAACTATAGTCGTAAAACCTGTATACCAAATTTTGGCCAGATCGGTTGTAAAATACGACCTGTAGTTCAGAGACACTTCGCTCGCTCGGTCAATTACTTTACTAATGTCAATATATTATATTATTTAAATGTTGACGTTCAAAAGTGCCTTTTTTGTGCCTAATTGAAATAAATTATTTGACTTTGACTTTAATTAATTTCTTTTAATTTTAACCGAAATTCTCAGCACATTTTGACAATAATAATAATTTTGACTATTATCACTTTAACGATAATGGTTGGCTTTGGTTAAATTCCGCTCTCACACCCTGTTCCCGATATCGGAGGGCAATTTTTTTTTTATCAGTTTCATTTTAGATTTTGTATTTAAAATATATTAAAATAAATAATAATGTACGTATGAAATAAATATGTATTATAAATGTTTTTTTTGTATTTTTAATTTTAAGAAATAATTAATAATAATTTCAGATAAGATAAAAAATGAATACACGATGAAATAATAATAATTTCAGTACTTAAACAAGTCCAAGTATAACTCAAGTCAAAAAAACTACAAGCAATTCCTCAGAATATTATCATGAAGCAAATTGAAACGACGCTCGTTGCAGCTGCTCACAGTTCACACGAACCGAGTCCTCCGGATTAGTCCTCACAAGCGGAACATTCGATTACAATCCCACTTTCTGGAATGGAAAACGTGGATAGCATAGTTTGTTTGTAGCTATAAACCGAATGCAAGTGCAGTTGTTTCGTGTTGGTATCAAGTTTGACGCGAACACCAGCGAACAATTTCATAAAAAGTTGGTTTTTATGAAATTGTTCGCTGGTGTAACATTACCCTAGAATGTTTATTTATTAATTAGCAATGTCCTGACATACAGGGTTATTGGTTATTTGTCGGCAATCTAGTAAGGGGATGTAGGAGAGTTCATTTACAACCAAATGACCCCTTCTGACTCCTATGCAAATAACAACAATTTTCCAGTCATTTGACATTTTATATTTTTATTTCATACATTTTAATATAAGGTGTATCTATTCATACACGAAATATTTTAAGAGATATACCTATAGCTGGCACAGAAACTATAAACACAAAAATAAAGATGATATCTCAATGTTTTTTATTTTACGTAATTATTATAATTTTAAAACTGCTTGAGACATTTGGCATAAAACCTTTACTCCATGTTCTATCAATGACCCGCCCGCCCCGCGGTAAAGTGCCGCCGCGTCGAGATACCAATAAACAGCTGATAGGAGCAACTCGAATTCGCATGTTAATGACCTCTGTCCGTCTGTGTGTGCGAGTCTTATCCGTCAGCTGATTGTTAGTTGCCTACCTATCTACTTATACAGATGTGAACGTTAAGAGTGCGTAGCGCAGATTTATTTGATCAATAATCGTACCAGAGATTAGCAGACGTGCACATACCTACTGTTGTAGGTACACGCGGTTTGTCGCCTCGCAGTGGTCAAAAGATTTAATAAACGGGATAAATGGCTTGTCATGTTATCGTCACAGGTTTACGACTGATTCCGTTAGTCGGAAACCTGTCTATTTTACACGAAATTCAGTTATCCCATTGCATCAGGTATGCAGGTACCTTTTACGAATTATTGTTACAATAATTTAAAATGTACATACCTAATACTTGCGTAGTTTTTATTTACACTATTTACACCAATTGTTGTACATATTCGCCCTGTTGTTGGACGCAGATGGCTGCACGTTTTAATATGTATCCTTGCACTTTTAATAATGTGTCTCTATCACTAGGCATCACTGCGAAAGCGTTCACAATTCGCGTTCCTAAGGGTCTATCGCCGATTAACCCAGCCCACACATTAACACTGAACCGCGTCTGGAAATGATCCGGCCTAACAACACGTGGATTTTCTGATGCCCGCGTTGTGGATGTTAAGCAACCCAACTCCTGGTTGGTATACCTGTAGTTAGGCATTGTTAAATATCTTGCCCGAGCGAGCCCGATGCGTGTCAGCTAAGACGCGCGCTAGCGACACAACACGCGGATTGTGTGGGACTGAACACAAACACATGCACATGCCGCGCGCGAGGCGAGGCGCGGGCGCCGGGCGGGGGAGGCAGGCGCCCGCGCGGCGCGCTCACGTGTTTCTCTCTCTTTGTTTATCATTCATAAAAGCCGCGCGCCGTCTCAAATACCGCCGCCCGCGTAAACTAGCGTAATGGATGTTAAAAAATAAGAAGGAACCAGTATTTATTATGTGTGTCAAGTAATATTAAACTATTTTTTTTTTTTTATAATATACCTTGATATATTTTTTTTTTGTTGCTATGGTTTCTTTACCAGCTATAGGTATATGTCTTAAAATATTTCGTGTATGAATAGATACACCTTATATTTATTTGATATTTTATCATAGCATCGTCAACAGGGGTCATTTATTTTATTTATTTTATTTTTATTCAAGAGGAACAACAAACAGCTACAATATAAAACATAGGAACAAGAAATACACAAAACACATATACAATATTGCAGCCCACAGCGCTGTTCACAGATTAATAATGGGATACAATACAGTGAAAGTAATCGCTAGGGTCACAAATACATTTTTTTTTTATTTTAGTACTTACTTATTAAAATCATTTTCATTCTAAGATGTATATAATACACGATGTAAAGAATATGTAATTGATTAAATATAATATATATAAATATAATACTCAAGAAATGACACAAAAAAAAAAAAAAGAAAAATACAGAATAACATTCAAGAAAGCTCTTTAAGTATAAGACTTTTGAACATATAGGGAGCACACGCAAAAATGTCTATATGTTCAAAAGTCCTATTGTAGGAATCAACCATTCTGCGAACAGGCGAACGCAGGCCAGAGTTGGACTTGCAAGTACCCACTGAAAATAATCTGCCAGCGCGCACCTTTCGCTTATGGACTGTCCTAGGAACTGCATAACATATCATGTTGGAGAGATCAATGCTGTCAAATTTATCTCTAACAATACTATATAAATTCATAGCTTCTAAGTACGTACGTCTATTTTCAAGTGTTGTGAGCTTATACTTTGCAAGTAAATCTTGGTATGGTAAATAATATCCATAACATCTATAATGCATGGTACGCAGAAATTTATATTGAACACACTCAATCATTTCAACATACTTTTTGTAGTATGGACTCCAGACGGATACAGCATACTCCAGTTGAGAGCGTACTAGAGACTTATACAAGCAAATATAAGAAGAAGGCTTTTTAAAATCGACTGTTGATCGCATTACAAATCCATATAATTGATACGCTTTATTAACAATCTTTCCTATGTGTAGGTCTAAGCAAAGCTTAGAGTCAAGGATAACGCCGAGATCACGAATGAAGTCCACTTTAAGTAGGGGGGCATTGCACAAAGTGTATGAATAATTTATTTTTGTTTTATTTTTTGTAAAATTTAAAAAGTTACATTTAGGTAGACTTAGATGCAACTTATTTTTTTGGCAATAATAGGATAGTCGGTCCAAATCTTGTTGCAGCAGAAGGCAGTCATTTGTTTGTCGTATGGCTCTGTATACCTTGAGGTCGTCGGCATAAAGTAAAAATTTAGTATTGCGAAAGCATTGGCTGATGTCATTAATATATAAAATAAACAAAAGAGGACCAAGTATAGAGCCTTGAGGCACACCTGAGGTCACCTGTGCGATGTTAGATTGATGACCATTGATTACAACCCTCTGACTGCGATTGGTTATATAAGAGGTAAACCACCTCAGAAGGTTACCACGGATTCCGTTGAACGCTATTTTATTTAGAAGTATTTCATGGTCTACCTTGTCGAAAGCCTTACAGAAGTCCGTATACACGGCATCCACTTGTACACGGCTGTCAACACAATCAAACAAAAAGCTAGAAAATAATAGTTTGACAAAACCGTGCTGTTGTTGAATTATGATGTTGTGGAGTACAGGATAAATTCCGTTATGGACTAACCTTTCAAAGAGTTTCGACAGGGCAGACAGAATGGAAATGGGACGATAGTGTTCAACGCTGCATTTGGATCCGCTTTTGTGAACGGGCACTATATACGCATGCTTCCACAGTTTAGGTACAACTCCCTCTGATATACATTTATTATAAATAATAAATAGAGGCTCGCAAATGGAAGTCGCAGTGTTCCTAAGGAAGTAAGGCGAGAGTCCGTCAGGTCCGGGGCCTTTCGCTGGATCTAGGGTTTTAAGCTCCTTCAATATGTTCTCTTCGCTAAAAGAAAGTTCGCAAATAGAGACATCGTGTAGTGCGTTGGTGTCCTGCGGAGGCTTCCAATGAGGCAGCGAAGGAGATGTCGGTTCATATACCGAGTAAAAAAAGTCAGAGAACATATTACATACCATATCTGGATCATTTGTTTCAGCAGTTTTGTATTGAAGCTTAGATGGGATTCCAGGTTTATCTTTTCGATTAGAAACATAGGTCCAGAAGTGTTTTATGTTTTCACTTAGATTGTCCTCCACAGAACTGATATACGAACTGAAACACTTAAAAAATGTATCCTTAAATTGTTTTCTATAGTTTGAAAATGATTCATAATCAGAAATGTTATTATATTTCTTCCACTTAATCCATGCCTTTTGCTTCTTTTTAGAAATAGTTATGAGAGTACGAGTGAACCATATGGGATAGCTAACTGATCTAAGTCGGGCCAGCGGAGTGTCTTGTTTAATAATATTATCTATCTCAGTGTAGAACTTAGCCAGAGCCTCTTCAGAATTCATAGGGCATAGAAGTTCAGACCAGTTCCGTTGCTGTATGTTACGATTAATATTATCAAAGTTGGCCTTATTAAAACAATATTTGTGAAGAGGAATTTTATTCATCGGGGTGATTTTGACGCTTAAACAGGTCTCACACGTCAGGACGGGATGGTAGGTGTCAATCGGAAGTAATGTAGTTGAGATATGAGAAACAATACAGGGGTTGTTGGAAATGACTAGGTCAAGAATTTTACCTTTGTCATTAACTATGTTGTTAAATTGAGAAGCACCCAAAACTGAAATCAAGATATTTAAATTTACGCAAGCCGAGGGTCCACCAGAATATGATGTATCAATGTTCGAGATATCAGCTGCAGAGGACATCCAGTTAGCTTCAGGGAGATTATAGTCTCCTATAACAAAGAAACTATCAACACTAGGATGGCCTAACACTTCTTGTAGCAATTCAAAGTGCTTATCATACACTAAAGTAGAAGTCTTAGGTGGTATATAGGCAGCACTCACAATGTGTCTTTTATTGTTGGTAGTGCTAGGCAACTCAACCATAATGTGTTCAATGTGAGTGTGTGAGAGATCGCTAAACTGTGGTAATGAGATACCCAATTCAGAAGGTTTTAAAGTACGTAAAATAGCAATCAGTACACCTCCACCGTCCCGTTTATTAGTAGCAGTACGATCACGATCGCAACGGTACACACTATATCTCTGGTCTATGAACTCACTATCGTAAATTTCAGGTGTTAGCCAGGTTTCCGTTAAGATAATTAAATCGTATGTATTCATAAGGATATTCGTGAATAACTGGTGCAACTTTGTGTGAATACCCCTGCAATTTTGGTAGTAAATGGTGATGTTTTTATTAAACATTGTTAATATTAAAATATAAATGTGTATTAGCGATAAGAGTGTGTTCAAGCAGCAAGTATGTATAAGATCTTATCAACAAAATAACAGAAATAAAGATAATGGGAAATAAAAGGGGTTGAAGCAGGAGGCAGTATATATTACAACACCTTATAATAACGACAGCAATACATTTCTCAGGAACAGTACTCTTAATTTGAACTGCTATAAATAAATAAGTTAAATTTATTAGGTATGAGATCAGAGTTGAAATATAATTTATAACATGGTAAAAAACGGTACACAATTTACGAACACAATAAAACATGCACAGTAAAGACAATAATTTAAACAGCAGACTAAGGACAGTCAACACAATCCAGTAGTGAATACAATTATCTAGTGAAAAAGTGTAACGATCAGTGAATATTGATATCTTTAACGACATTATTACCATCACTTTTGAAATCACTGTTGATTTTAGCGATATCTGCTTCTGATCTAATGGCAAAAGCAGCTTCGCCGTCTTTCTTACGGACAAGAATAGTGCAATTTTTAATCCAAACATAATTAAACTGGTGAAGCTTTGCCGCTTCCTTACATTTACGAAATAATATTTTGTTTTTTAAAGTTAAATGTTCGTTAATGTAAATATTTGTTGCAGACCCAGTCATACCTATTTGATCCGTTTTCAGCGATTTAGCCTGCCGGAATGCGTTAAGAACATTATCGCGCATTATGCGCGTGGAGAATTTCACAATAATGTTCTTTGGCCTGTTTGTTTGTTGGTGGGCGTGTGGTACTCTGTGGATGGATATTATGTCCTTTTGAGGTATGGGAAAGCCGATGACATCTCCAACCACCCCCAACATCTGCAAAAGGTTTTCACCACGCTTGTCTGGTACGTTGCAGATTTCCAGATTGCATTGCCTCGCTTGCTGTTCAAGCGCTTCAATTTTGGATTCTAAATAGGTTGTAGAAGTGGCTGATTGTTCTGCCTGCAAACGTGCAATGTGTTCTACTCGTCTTTTAAGGCCAATCTGTTCGCTTGCGTGGAACTGGAGCGAATCATTTGGTTGCAAATGACCCCTGATGTCCCTCCCTCCCCTCATCTGATTGCCGACATAAACCAATAACCCGGTAGATGTAACTAGTCGTGCCAGTTTTTATATCAGTCGCTTATCTGATTTTCTGTGAGAGTTAATACAAACGATTGTGTTTTGTCAAAAAACTCAACTCAAAAACTCAATCGTTTGAGTTTTTTTTTTTTTTACTTTCCGTTTTACAAATATACCTATAAACAATAAATTTTATCTCTACATAATATAATATTAGTTTAGATTAAGACAAGAAGTCACTGTCAACGTCATTGCAGCAGTATAATTATTTGCACGACAAAGGCTGTTCCTAAAGTGGTTGCAACACATATATTAGGGAACGCCAAACTTTTTAATTGGCAATTTAAGCAATGCTTTGGTTTAGTGCAAGAGAAAATTATAGCTGTTAATACTAAACTTGCCTCAAAATGAACACTACAAGTTGGTTGTACCTACAAACTCGTCCTCAATGTGTTATCTAAGTACTTTGTTGTGAAACGATTTTTACATATAATGTGTGTTTGTGAGCGTGATATTATCTTCTTTTATGATTTACGTATGTCCTATAAAATCAGATAATCGCCGAAAAGGGAAATTAAAAAAAAAAGAATGTGTGAAATGTGCAAACATAACATAACTTTTCACAAAACCAGTATAAGCTAGCCTCATAAGCAAGCCTCGTATTCTATTGAGACGCTGTTCAACGCTAGGCCAGCTCAAGCTCAAAGTGCTACCACCATTGCCTTTTTACAATACACTTCTTCAGATTCTGCCCGCGATTTCGCCCGCGTGAAATTTCCTATCCCCCCACCCCCCGCCGCGTCGCAACGCATTACCCGCCCGCGCTATATTACTTCGTTTTCACTTTTACTTTATTTTTTTGGGTCGGGATCGTAGCGTCATGTTAAATAGCTTATAAACTCCCGCAAGAATTGGACTATTAAATACAAAAAGAATTTTCCAAATCCGTCAGGTAATTAGCGCGAAGAGATTAGCGCGTTCAAACAAACAAACTGTTCAGCTTTATTATATTAGTGAATATAGATATTATTATGTCTATTTTTGCCAAAGAAACTCATTCACAATTCACCCAACTTGGAAACAAACCCAGAACATCTCAGTCATCAGTGTCAGCTGTCAAAACATTGAAAGTAAAACCAACTTAATCAATTTTGTAATAGACGTTTAATCAATTAAGCCCTAATCCAATAACAGCAGCCTTAATTCCAGGTATTCAGATATTTGATTATGACGCAATAAATTCAAACATGCATAATTAACTTACTTGATTAAAATTGAGTTAAACTTAATAATTCATTACCGAGCGGCTGGCTGGTATTTAATTATTGGCCCACTTATGAGGCAAAAGCGATTTTACAGGCTTTTAATTTTCATTTTAATCATCGAAAATCAAAAGGCCAAAAATTACGTTTTTAACGTAATTTTAAAAGTAATTTAATGTTTTGATTTAATGTCCCTGGGATTTTTTTGAGTTTTTTTATGAATGAGCATCCTTTAGTGAAAGAGGACAGCAAAACCCTTTTAGTTTTTTGTTGCCGACCCATCTCACTGAAAAATGTGATTCAAGTATTTATTAATTATTTCTAAATATCGAAGACCGACTGTCAGGCTTGCCGTGTGTTACAGGCGAGCACAACCTTTACCTCTTACAGCAGTACCTATTATTTTATTATTACTTCACAGTTGGAAAGTGATAGAGCTATGCAGCACGTATAGCTCCATCCCACTGTTTGTTGGGCCTCTGGCAGTCCATCGAAACTGTGATCGGTAGGTACTTGGGTGAACTTGTGTTCTACCCATCTATGACACCCGAGCTCACGGAGGTAACTAAATAATTATTTATCCATCCACAACTCACTTTTATTAAACCAAGCTTATATCGCGACCAATTATCGCAACAATAGTCTTCTATTAATATAACCTAATCACTAATTATGTTAATTAGTATCTATTTTATAGCTTCACGGAATCGTATCGCGTATCCATGATGGGAGATAATTTAATTAATTAATGTAGGACTAGATTGAATTTCCAGGTAATGTGGTTTCACTGTGGATTATTGTCATGCAATCTGATAATTATACTAAGGTACTGCTCTAGAAACGGTTTATTAATATCTAAAACGTGTTTTCTCTTGTCATTACGAGTTCACGAGAACGGCTCATTATTATTACTAATGTCGCGATTAAATGATTAGCCAGTCAGCAGATTTAGTAGTTAGCTGACTAGAACTGCCTATAATAGGATGATTCACACAACATCACTTCGAATATCAAACAGTGTCGAGGTGAGAATCCGACATGATTTACCTCCAAAACAATTGAGTTCGATATCGAATTGTAGGTATACGAGTGTACCTGTAATTCGAAATCAAACTCGTTTGTTTGAACTTTACATAAAAGCACTACTTTCGTGACAATATGCGTTTTTAATGATTCTTATAGCGGTCATTGAGAGGCCCATCGTTACAAGGTTTATCGACCGATATAATGAAACAAATAACTAATACCTTAATGACACATACAACAATAAAACCAAGCTAACAAATCTATAAAATAAATTCCCCATGACAGTTTACTATCCCAGGTTATTACCAGCGTCTATCGCTTTTACAGCCCGCTAGGGATCACTAAAATGTTCGTTCTAATTTATTAGAACGCACGGTAGAGGCACCGCCAAGTACGCGCAAAAAATACGGCCCCACCGACCTAAGTTTACTTTCCCAAACCGTCGTATCTTTGGAACATCCCCTTTCTTTTCGTAACTATTACGTACATTGTTCCTATTTTTATGTTACTTTATGTAAGGGATAAGTAAGCGATGAAAAGAGAAAGTATTTGTCTGTGTGTGTGTGTGTGTTTGTTTATTGTTATGTTGAAAATGACTATGAGCTATTCTAGATAACATCTTGATATTACACTTCATTATTGATACAGGATGAAAAGAACTATAATCTATTTTCTTACCTACAGTGTCTTTGATAAATATCTATCTTTATTACATAACATAACATAACAATTCATCAGACGTGTATTCTCGGAGGGGAAGGCCCAGGTGAATTCACCCATCTTTCGCCAGTTATATTCAAGGCAAAAGCAAAACTAACAGTGTCGTATTGATGATTCTAATATAATGATTATACTTAATTCTGTAAATACATACTTGTTGTTCACATGACTTCTCCCGCTCTGGGCGGAGTCAGACTCTTACTGATTCACCCGTGTTCCTTCAGTTGCCTGTATGTTGCCAAGGGCCACGGTATCCCTTTCAGACGTTCCCGCAATCCTGGCAGGCATCTGTCCTATCGGACCCCTTCAGTTCTGCTGACATCTCTTTGAAGCGCGCGTGGAACACAACGCGCCGTCGACCCGGGCCTGGTCCTTATCGGACGGCGAGCTACCCATTGCTCACCGTCCGCAAGCCCGCGCCTACGGTGGGAATCGGCCTGTGACTCCCGACGCCCAGGGCGTTTCCTGCGGCGGCTGAAGGCGCGAGGGCGCGAAATTTGCCTCTCCCTCACGCGTTCCGCCTCCTTCTTTGCAAGCATTGCTGCTTCGCAGAAGGAGGTGACGGCCTCCCATGCTCTCTCACTCCGTACCATGGCCTGGACCAGGGCCGGACGCGAGAGATCACCGCCACCGATCACCTCCACGAGGCCACGGCGATGCTCTGCCCAAGCCGGGCAGACCTCCAACATATGCTCCACTGTGTCCTCCAGGCGATCCACGCAGTAAAACACAGACCTGCAAAATGCAAAAAAAATAATTAAAAAATGTATGAAAAAAAAATTAAGGGACCTGGTTTCAAACTGGCAAAAGTAGACTCATCCTTCATGGGGTACTATTTAAAATATTACAATAAAATACCTCCCCACATACTACAACTAAATGAAACGAAATTTAAATCTTGTATAAAACGCACACTATGCTGCCAAGCATAATATAAGCTGGGGGATTATATCACTGACATAAATGCTCGGCTCAATGCTGGTCCCGCTCCACAAGGGCGCATGAAAATATTGTTGGAGCTGCTGAAGATTGCAAAAACTATCTTTGAATTGTATAAAGTCAATGTCTTTGTATTGTATAATTGCATAGTGCATGTGTGAGCACCGTGACCATGTACCTTCTATAAAGCTACCATTAACTGTGTACGTCTTTCATTGACTTGAATGTGCCCTGGCGGCTGAGAGTATGTCATGCTCACTCTAATGTCTCGCTGGTGGCGTGTGTTGGATCGTTAAGTTGCCTTCAAAATGGTTGAGCTAAACCGTGCTGATCCATGCGTCTTGTTCGTGAATGGGCGCCGTCAGTGACGTCAGGGACTGGTCATCTTATCTGCCACGGCTTATTTTAATTTTTTAATTGTTTTTATCTTTTTATTACGGACGCTTTTTACGTGAACGTATTTCTACATTGTTCTCACATGTACTCGTATAATTTCAACATGAATGATGTAACCAATATTTTGTAACAATATTATGATTTTAATAGAGTGTCCGTGGAGTTTCTTTCCCGTTCTTCTTCATAGGAACCTACTAACTACGCTTTGGAATGGGCAACTAGCTTCATATTTCTGACGGACTGACCCCTTGACAATTCTAAAATGCCTGTAAATGGTTTAATTGAAATAAATGCTTTGAGTTGAGTTGAGTTGAGTTAATTTTGCGTCCTACCTTAGCGCATCCCTCTTAATCTCATGGGGTCACATCTGACAGATTCATCTAGTAGGTACTTACTTACAAAACTTGTACTAGGTAGTAAACGACCCGTTAATTCACTCTGAATGGCTATTAATTAGATATCAAGACAAAACATTTAGCTTTGTAATTAGATTCTAAATGTCGTCATAAATAAATGGAAACGAGGATACAAGAACAGGGAAAATGTATATTATGAAAATATAATCAAATGTAATTCTCGATAATATTCCGAGTTGTTGGTTTATTACTTTGTGGAGATTCAATCAGCTTCTGTCATGTCGCGGTGAATTGGGTTCAATTTACCTACCCATGAGTTTAAAACAATGCATAACCAACATTGTTGTTTATTTGCAGGAGGTTATTAAATAACATTTGCAAATGCTTTAATTATAAGGTTGCTGACACTATACAAAAATTAAAGTGATAAAACAATTCAAACTGTGTGTAGCGAGCGCTACACCTTTTCCCTTTTACTTTTTCACGACCGAATAAGATAAAACTCGTCACAACGTAAGCTTAGCATGTCTCCGCCACCGGCTGCCTGTAATTGAGGAGTCTGCTCGGAACGATTTGAGACGGAAAGTCAAGAAACGAAACGGAAAGTATGGGGACATTAATTTCGCGTTCTGCGGGATTCTTAGAAACTCCTAATATAAACCAAATTGATATATGCTCAGTTACACCCACATCAAAGAAGGATATTTTTTCAATTAAGATTTTGGTAAATCCCAAATATTAACTTATTCCATTCGAGAAGTTACCAAATTCATGATTGCTTTCGACAACTTGGCGAATTGGATAGGCAATTAACTGTCGAAGATAGCATTGTTTAAGTTTGACATTTTTTGTTTGGAAAAATAAATTAATGTTGTTTTTATTATTTCATTTTTGTTTTGTAGAAGATATCACGGGCTAGATCTTTCTCTTTTTGCTACTAAGTAATTCTAGCAATGAAACTATATTTTCTTCGATTAAACAATCACAGTAGATGTGATGGCTATTCAAATCAAATCAAATCAAAATATCTTTAATGTGGGCATATGTTTGTTACAGGTCTTAACAGATTTTTTTTAAGTTCCAATATGTTCTGCCTAATAGGCATACCATAATTATGTATGGGCATTAAATTTAAAATTATTTTACATGTCAAATTTAGTTATTATAAATGTCAAAATACAGTTAAATTAAATGTTTAAACAAATCAATCAATAATTCAAGAAATCTTGTGAATCTATTACAAGAAAATATGTCAAGAGGTTTTGTTTGTCATTAGTTAGTCGTCGACGATTAGAAGTCGATGGCCGGTCACCTTCGGAGATCTCCCGGCCAACTTATCTGGCAGATACTTACAAACTAACATTTATTTATCTGGTAAACAAAGCGTATCTGGAAACTATGAAACTGATCCTTTTTAAGCAATAAAAACGAGCAGAGAGTAGTGGTGGCCCAGTGGTATCGGCCCCGACTTAAGGGTTGTAAACCATGGCCTCATGCCCAGGCAGGCACTTTAGTTTGTGTAATTTTTTCATTACCACTGTTCTCTGAACGGTGAAGGAAAACATCGGTAACCCGGTAGGTCATCCCAATAGTGGGATCATTATAGGCTGAAGCAAAAAAGCCGGGCATACTTTTGTCCATACCTAATTGAAAGTCAGAACTTTTTCTAACTAGGTAGGTACAGCTGTCTCACGAAGCATTATTGTAAATTTTTTTTTGTTTGTTAGCGTCCTCTATCCCACTCTTGGACAAAGGCCTGCCTCCACTCCTTCCATCGCTCGCGAGCTCGCGCGTTTTCCTTCAAGTTATGGTGGAATCTGTCTAGTTGTTAAGGTTAACGTTATAAACGAATAAATGTTAACATTAGAAACTAAATAAACTGTCATAAACAGATAAGATCATGAACATATACCTACAAAGTCGAGATAATATCGATGCAACTTAACTTAAGCGGTCATTTTATTAATCGAGAATCGATTTTGTTTCTATAACTATGAACCACTTTGGCACCAGAATATCGTCTATTTTGAATGTTAGAAACCAGTAATAACACCAGAAAATATTTGTTAGAAAAAGGTTGTTATAGTCTAAGTATTTGCAAAGTTCGAGTTTGTTACGAATAAACGAAATAAACATACCTACACGACGAAATTGGAAGAGAAAATCATCGACCACTATTATTTAAGTGAGGGTTCCGGCGAGTCTGAAACTAATCGGACACCCCGGACGCTCCCTGAATACCAAACGTGAACGGTTCTGTTGTGTCGAGCCGAAACAGTAACTCTAGAACCTAACTTCACAAACTCAAATGCGTGTTCTATTCTTAGAGAACGTAGACCGGCCGAACGGCTACACATGTTACCTGTCCGTTATGTTATTCAATAGCCGGACTCGCACAGGTTACGTCTGTGGAACGTACGGACATGACGCCTGTCGGACGTATTATGTTAGCTGTCCGGTTGAGGAATCTTGGGAAAAGATTCTTGAGTTACCATTTTATTTAACGACGCCTATCCTATAAAACGTAATTTTGACGCTAGTTTAACCGTTTACAAGTAGTCTGGATGATTTAGTGGACTTCAGGATAGGTTTATAAAACTAGACTGGGAACGGACGAAAACGCCAGAAAGTTTAATGACGTTTTAAACTTTTTAAGTGCAGAAGTTTCGTTTTAAAGTGAAAGTGTGTGCAAAACCGATGTTTTAAATCATGTGAGCTAGACGTCGGTACTTACAACTTTATATTATCTTCCATCGGTCCATACATAAAAATAGAAATCTACAAAACGCAAAAACTAAATTTTTATGAAAATCTTAATCATAAGCACTATTTATTTTTTAAGTTAGAAATAACAATTTTCTCTTAGGTATTTAATGTTGATTAAAGTATATGTAAGCCGCTCACGTCATTATGTTCGCCTATTTACAGTTGCGCTGTAAAGTTTAAACAAACGAACTATTGTTTCAACGTGTTTCAATATTGTTTTGGCAACTCGCAAAACCAGCTAATTGAATTTTGACGCTGTTTCCACAGGGCGAACAAATCGAAAATGTGGAAACTAAATTGAGCTACACAAACAATTAAGTGAACTGTACTCAAATATAAAATGAGAGAAAATATTATATTAGATGTCTGTAAACTTTAGGCAAAATTGTTTTTTTTTTATAACTAGCTGACCCGACGTACGTTGTCCTGTCCAAACAATAATTCATACAAAAATCACATAGAAAAACCGGCCAAGTGCGTGTCGGACCACGCACAATGAAGGGTACTAGTAGTTGGAATGAATTTGTACCAAGAACAAACTTAACACTGCAAATGTAAGTTGGTTGATTATTTTTAGGCCCTACGTTATTTTTAATCTATATAAATGAACTGTGCCGCCTATTACTCCAAAATGGTGTCATAATGTCTTATACAGATGACACCGCTCTATTGTTCTCAGCTAAATCAAGAGTTGAGGTCTAAGAACATGCTCAGAATGGTTTTAACATTGTGTCTAAATGGCTTCATAATACTCTACTAACATTAAATACAGATAAAACAAAATACATTTTATTTACTATGAGAAATACTAACATACCGCTTACTAATCTAAACATTTACGCACATAATTGTAGCGCGTACGCTGACACTGCATGTTCCTGTCGCACTTTAACTAAAGCTGACCATTTCAAATATCTAGGTGTCACTATTGACTCATCTAAATTTCCGTAAACATATCGATTTACTATGTACTGTGCGCAAATTAATATATGTCTTTATGAATTTACGGAACATAGCCGACTACAAATTAATTAAACAGGTTTATTTAGCTTTGTGTCAATCCATTCTTACCTATTGTATAACTTCTTGGGGTGGTGCTGCAAAAACAATGTTACTCCCTCTAGAGCGGGCTCAAAGAGCAATTCTAAAGGTGCTACCTTTCGCCCTTTTAGATTTCCTACGCACCAGCTCTACATAGCATGTAATGTACTAACAGTTCGGCAATTATTTATACATTAATTATTTAAC
Source organism: Xanthia icteritia (assembly GCA_949128155.2). NCBI lineage: Eukaryota > Metazoa > Arthropoda > Insecta > Lepidoptera > Noctuidae > Xanthia > Xanthia icteritia. The sequence continues at coordinate 1,692,607 of OX421942.2, read as the reverse complement.
AATATATTTACTAATTGTAAAGTACAAGACTCGTGCTTAATTAGTGGCGTCAGGTCTGATCATACTGGTCAACTTGTATCATTTGACTTAGATAAAAAGTTGCATCTAGATAAAACCATTGAATTAAGACCTCTCACTAAAAATAGATTGAAGAGATTTAATAATAATGTTCTTAGCAATCTCTCAACTGCTAGTTTAGATTCACAAGACCCCAATATAAACTACGGTACATTATTTTCTACAGTATGCCATGAATTCAATAAAGCATGTCCTGTAAAAAAAGTAACCGTCAATGCTAAACCAAAATTCAATGAATGGGCCACTGCTGGCATTAAAAAAAGCAGAGATATTTTATATAATTTGTACTACGAGAAATCATTAACTTCTGATCAAGCCCTTCATAATTATGTCAGAAACTATTCTAAGATATTCAAACGAGTCTGCGCCCAAGCTAAATCTAAATTAATAAGTAACAAAATTAGTATTTCAAATAATAAAATAAAAGCTGTGTGGCAGGTAATTAACAAAGAAACTGGAAACACAAAACAGCGAGATCAGAATGAATTGTCTCTAAAAATTGATAATGAAATCATTTCAGATAAGTTAAAAGTTGCTGAGACACTAGAAAATTTCTTTACCAACATTCCAATAGAGGTTACAAAATCTCTCCCCTCATCATCTATATTAGCTGAATCTCTTTTAAAAGAAAACTTCAGTAAGGACATTCCAAGTTTTGAATTCAAGCCTATTTCTATTGACACAATTAAAAAAGCATTCCAAAGTCTTAACATAAAAAACACAGAAGACTTATGGGGGATTTCCGTTAAGGTTCTTAGAGATATTATTGACACAATTGCCCCTGTCCTAACAGGCATATTTAATCAATGTTTAGATAGCGGTACGTTTCCTGATTTAATGAAACATAGTAAAGTAGTACCAATTTTCAAATCAGGTACTAAGAGTGATCCCTCCAATTATAGACCTATATCTTTGCTACCAGCATTGAGTAAAATATATGAAAAAATCATGCTAGACCAGATGTCGTCACATTTTAATCAAATGGAATTTTACATAGTCACCAGTTTGGTTTCACGAAAGGTAGGTCGACGACTGACGCAGGAGTAAAACTCATCAGTCACATTTTGGAATCCTGGGAGAAATCCCAGGATGCAATTGGCATTTTCTGTGACCTCTCAAAAGCGTTTGACTGCGTTGACCACAAAACACTGATCTGTAAATTACACCACTACGGAATTCGTGGACCTGCTGCTGATCTTATTCTTTCATATCTATCAAATAGGCAGCAAAAAGTAAACGTTAACGGGGCGACGTCCTTGGGGTCTCTAGTAAAGATGGGCGTGCCTCAAGGATCAATTCTTGGCCCTTTCCTATTTCTAGTTTATATTAATGACCTTCCTTACATGATGGCTAACTTATCAGATATAATTCTATTCGCTGATGACACTTCTCTTATTTTTAAAATAGATAGAAAAGATACGGATGTCACACATGTCAATGATAGTCTGGCAGTTCTTTCGAAATGGTTCGCAGCTAATAATCTTTTACTTAATGCGAACAAAACTAAATGTCTTAAGTTCTCATTACCAAATGTACCTCAAGTAGGTCTAAATTTAAAACTTGATGGCAAAAAACTAGATGCTATTACGGAAACTGTATTTCTAGGAATTACTTTAGATTCGAGATTGCAATGGGGCGCCCACATTAGAGCTCTTTCAGGTAGATTAAGTTCAGCTGCATACGCTGTAAGAAAAATAAGGCAGTTGACTGATGTAGCCACAGCTAGGTTAGTATACTTTGCTTATTTCCACAGTATTATGTCTTATGGCGTTCTGCTGTGGGGATCGGCAGCTGACGTAGATTCAATTTTTATTTTACAAAAGAGGGCAATTCGCTCTATCTATAAAATGGGTCCCCGCGAGTTCCTTAGAAATAAATTCAAAGAAATTGATATACTAACGCAGCCTTCTCTTTATATCTTAGAAAGTATTTTGTATGTTCGCAAAAACTTGGGACTTTTCAAAATAAGAAGCGATTTCCATAATATAAATACACGTAGTAAACATGAAATTGTGATACCCAAATTTAGATTAACTAAAACTAGTAAGTCATTTGTAATAAACAGTATTCGATTTTATAACAAGTTGCCAAAGACGATTACAGAACTTAGCGATGGAAAGTTCAAAACCCACATCAAACGTGTCCTTATCAAAAAAGCATATTATAAGATTAAAGACTACGTTGAAGACAAGGAAGTTTGGCAATAATTCCTTCTGCACATGTGGCTTCCCTGGTACCTCATTAACGGCATAACTATGTAAATATCTATTAACGGCTCCCAAATTACGATGATTATTTTATTTTATTTTACCTTTTTTCTTTTACATACTACCTTGACATAATCTCATAATCATAATCTCATTATTTGACATTATATACCTAAAATATTATATATATATTTTTTTTTTATAACAAATAAGTATTGTTACATACAGCTGTAGTGGCAATTATGTCATTTGGTTTAAATAGCTTTTTATTTTTATTATTTGATTTTGCTTTTATATAGATTCTTTTCTTTTAGAATTTGTGAATGTGAGAACGTTGTAGGCTTAACAGACTGTAGATCTATCGACCATTTTCTATCTTGCTAAATACCTGGTACTTGTTGATAGGCCTACACTGTCCTCTCATACCTATTAACTCTGTAATTTGAAAGCATTGTAAATACCATTTATTTTTAAAAGAGTAACCATGGAGTTTCTTGCCGGCTCTTCTCCATAGGAAACGACCAATTGGAACCGTGCATCTAGCTTCTGACGTTTCATAAGTGCCCTTATAGGTTTATGTGAAATAAAATATTTTGAATTTGAATTTGACAAAGCATAGTACTACACCAGCACACTGCACTTCCCTTTGACCCAGTACCTTCCGACGAGAGAAGGAAGGACTTGGTTTGCATAAAGCCTCAAACTAGACATGCGTTTGCTAATCGATTTTATGTGTTTTTAGGACCTTTTTTGTATAATAGGCTCAACCAGTTACTAACCTTCTATAGCGTCTGTTTTAAAAAATGTAGTAAAATGTTATCAGAACATTTAGCGATACTCAATTACACAGACCCAGAAAAACTTCTAGAAATCTTGTCATGATGATAATTTATTCCCTCGTAAGTATTTACTTTTGTATATTTACATAGGTTTAGTTTTAGATATTAATGTACCAATATGCTTTTTCTCATAGTTGTTAATAGATTATTTTATATCAGTTTAACTTTAAATTTTAGTGTTCCGTTTTAATTGAAATGTAAAGTGATGGCCTGAAACAGGTTTGAATTAACCTAGATCGGGCGGGTCGCTACCTAACATTGTATTTCCGTATCATGATTACTTGAACCTGTTCTTAACATATTTTAGTTTTAGTTTATTTTTAGGCACCATAATATTGTTTGGGAAATCTTACTATTGACTCTTTGAAAACGTTCTTTTTTATTTTTTTTATTCATTACAAATTATTTTATTCAATAAAAATTAAAAAATATTATTACTCGTTAATTAGCTGTGATAGTTTTCCTTTTAATTTCGTTATATATACTACTGCCGTGATTTTTTTCACATATCTAAAATCGACCATTCAGCTGGCAGGGCTCGGACACTTGACTCTAACTCTACTTATCACTTTGCAGCAAAGCTTAATATTTCGCAAACGGGTCCCTGAATTCAAAAATGGTTTTCACACACTCACAATATTTTTAAACGACCTTTCCAAAGACACCCCATACCATAAAAAAAAAAACAAAAGACGACATTTTTAATGATTTTATTTTACCGTTTTGTCGGCGTGATTAATATTTGTATGCCCATGCCAAATTAAAGCTTTCTAGTACTATCAGTCTTTGAGCTAAGCCGCGGACAGACAGACGGACATGGCGAAACTATAAGGGTTCCTTGTTGACTACGGAACCCTAAAAAAGGACTTTTAGTTTTTAAAATTTTGTTCTTTCCTTATAAACCTTATCGGACACAAAAATTAACCAAATCGGTCCAGCAGTTCTCAAGTGATGACCAACGAACAGCATCATCAGCCTAAAACGTACTCACTGCTGGAAAACAGGCCTCCTCTCTTCGAAAGGGAGTGATGAGCTGTAATCTACCACGCGGGACCTGTGCGGGTTGGTAAATGTCACATGTCTTTGAACTTTTGGTTCTAGGACATGCCCGTTTCCTCATGATAATTTCTTTCACCGTTTGAGGGGAGTGGTGATGAAATTATTTACATAAAGTAAAACCTACAACTCGTAAGTCGTGGCTGCTCTCTCAACAAAAAGCATTTAATTGATATTAATATAGATAAAAAGAGTAAGTACCTATGTAATCTTTGAAATAAATTATGGAATCAACATTCTAGTTGAATATAAAATAATAGCAAGTGCCTACTCTCTCGAGTTCATAGCCTCCGCTAAAGACCGAACCGCATTTGAATACAAAAATGAACTAAAGTCACATGTAGGCAACCACTTTATTAATGTTATATCATAACGGTGAAGGAAACATCGTAAGAAAACCTGTTTTTTTATTCAAAGACAACCTATATAGTCCTCCAGACCGTATTTCGGCCACGGCGGCCAATCTCAATGAAGCCTAGCCTTTGGCGCGGGAGATATTATAGTGCACAAGTGTGTGCGCAGACACAGGTGCACTCTCTCTTCCCTCACTCTCATAGTCCGAAGGGACGGCAATCCGACACGACCGGAGAGAGATCAGGAGCAGGACCAACGGCTTAACGTGTTTTCCGAGGCACGGGGGTATCACACCGGCAACTTCCAAACTACGGGCTGTTACTAAGAAATACCTAATGGAAAAACCCATTAACACTTTCCCCGACCCGGGAATCGAACCGAGGACCCCACGCTCAGCAATTGCGCTTGCTATCACGAGACCAACGGGGCAGACAACCTATAGAGAGCAAGCGAACCCCGCTTGCTCGTGTAGGTACTAGCGGTTAGTGGTCGTTACTTCTCTTAATGAAAACTTTACAGTGGGACAATTACACGCTGATATAATTTCGCTTTTCTCTTTGAAAACACACTTCAAAACATCATTCAACTGCACACTTTCATCTTCATCATAAGTGAAACATACGAGTGAACACATAAAACCAACTATGTTTAAAAAAGCAATCTCGTAATGTACCTGCAAGGGCGTCGCGAAACGTCCCCTACATTTTATATGTAACCCTTAGTAATAGGTTTTAGTGTTTAGTTTAGTGGCTATTAGTGTCGTTTGTGTTTTGGTTATTGAACAGTAGCCCTCTTATTCATAAACGTTGCTTAAAGTTAAGTGATGTTTAAACGTCAAAAATGTATGGTTAAACAGGCGCTAATCATTACTTAACTTTAAGCAACGTTTATAAATAAGGGGGTGAATGTTTAGTCTTTGTAATGAAAGAAACACAGCACTACCCATTCTGATGGCAATTCCTAAAATGCTGTGCGTGGAAATGTTTCTGCACTATAGGTGTACCTATAGCGCAGAAACTATTTCTTCTTCATCTATTTTACTACAATAGATATAACGGATTTAATAAAAAGACGCTTAACGGAGCCGAGAGTAACTTGTACTCCGCGTCATTGTGATCATTTTTTTGTTCTGGACCATACCTAGGAATCTTCTGGTTACGGAGATATTGAAAGTCAAAGTTTCGACGTTTTTTCTTTCAAGAAAACCAGTTTTAAATGTTATAACTTAACCTTAAATACCTCCACAACTCCTGTACGCAGAAGAATATTACGTTGCCTAATGCTCAGCACGGTTCCCGCCAGGGACTGTCAACAGAGACTGGTTTAATATGTCTGAAAAAGGCGTAATCTATTGCGTGAATAATCAGAGCCCTGTCTTTTCTTGCTTCCTTGATAATTATGTCAAAGACTTTTGATATGGTGAGTTATGACATATTATGGGGTAAATTACTCAAAGCAAATATGCCATTGGAACTGATTAGCATCTTTAGGAACTGGAATGGTGCCCAAGTGAACTGTTGCGTTGGGGTGATGCTAGTTCTGATGAGTCATTGCAGTGTGGGGTCACACAGGGTGGTTTGACTTCTCCGATATTGTTGAACCTGTACATAGACGACTCATTAGTGAGTTCAGTAGCTTACAGGCCGGCTGTTACATACTTGAGAAAGCTGTTGTGTGAGGTATGTTTGTAAGCGGTATATTGAGGAATACGGATTAGGATACAAAGCTAAAAAGAGTGACTCAGTATTTTCCTCAGAAATTTTTCCTCCCATTAAACTAGCAGGTAATATTTTTAATCGTGTTCAACAATTTAAATATCTCGGCCATATTGTAACCGCGGGCATCAAAGATGATCTGGATGTGGAAAGGGAGCGAAGAGCATTGGCGGTTCGACGCAACATGCTTGTCCGTAGGTTTGCTCGTTGCACGTGTGATGTGAAGGTGCTTTGTAACGATTTTGTCAGACATGTTACGCGGCGCAAAAAACTTCCCATCCAGTACAGAGCGTCCATCCGTAATGCGTTCTTAATAAATATTAGTACGCACTACAATTTAGTCTAGTCCTTTAGACCTAGGGAGATATGATAATGTCATATGTACATGTATACCTAGAACAAAATGATTAATTTCGCCCTCAACCCGGGCATATGCAAATAGCCTCTCCTGTCACAGCAAAGCTAATAAAGGCACATGCATATTCTAATATTTGTCAAAGGGAGTCAGTTTTTTCGCACTTTTCAAAAGAGATTGGATACGGACAGGTCGTCACTTATTTTGTTTACTGTGTTGACAACCGTACCTACATAAATACATAAAACTCACGCCTTATTCCCATGGGATTTGACAGAGACTACAAAAGATTCTAATCGGGCGATCTGTAGTTTCTAATCTACGATCTTAACATAACGTACCTACCGATGTGTAACAATTATTACTAAACTAGCAAATTATTATTCCTAGTAGGTACAATTCGCATAAAAATAAACTATGACTAATTGTATACAAAGTATCTATAAAAAAATATACGATCACTTGCTCGACGCTTGCGCGACAGTCAGTTGGTGCTCAAAAAGGGCAAAGAAACGAGGTGGCAAAGCGAAAACTTTAAAAGACGAAATCAATAAAAACATCTATTTTCAAAAGTCCCGGAAAACTTTCGAGGTTAAACTACCAAATGACTAGAGTATTTTATCTTTTTCGTTATTAAACATATATTCACAGATTCTACTAAATACCTACGTGTTAACTAACTAATTAAATAAGTACACCACAAATCTGTAACAAACCTCGCACCAGAAAAACATTCAACATAATTATATCATAAAGCGAGCGCCCCTATAAACACTAATTCCTTTCATGATTACCTCACTAACATCCAATATAACCAGAACTTATTGGACAATAAAAACCGACCTTAACACCTCCACTTAAAGCACAATATAACGTCGAGAGGGATCTTGTTAAAATGGTCTTTAGCACGGAGCTGTAATGAAGTCTTCCACTATTAAGTAATCGGTGCCAAGCAATTTTCTTCCTTTCGGTGCTTTACTTACGATCCAAATTGTCACGGCTGCGGTTAGATAGGATTAATTAGAACAAAACAGCTCCTACCGCGTCCTGTCCTCCTGGTACCTAGTTGGAGACGCGTCCAACTAATTGGAAAAAACAAAGGTTCTGATTAAAATTTAAATAAGAGGTTGTTGATGAAAAGACAATAAATTTTCTTGTTTCTAATGGCTAGGACAAACAAGAATTAGAATCGGACCCTTGCGTTGTATTTTGTAAGACAAATACAACCTTGACCGACATTTTATATCAAGCTCGCAATCGAGCACCTTTATCACGATAAATATGATCGATTACGACATTAATTTTATTTATTTCACGTTCATAAACAAGACCAACTTTCGTAAAGCTTCAATAATCTATTTTCTTCTCGAATGTTATTATATGTTAGTCCCTGCGATATATCCATCACATAAACTTTGACGAGCCTGAAACAAAAGGTGAAATAACTAAGACTGACATATCCATCGAGGGAGATTACAGCTCATTCCATCAATCAACGCGTTTATCCTCTAAGAAACCGCAAGATTATACACGTGTTCAACAAATACCTATTCCCTTTATATTATGTATCCCTTGCTTATCATAAAGTATTAGATAATGATCTTGCGAGAGATCGCTAGGGATTCTAGTATTAGTTTACCGGCTTTACAGAACAATATTAACAAGTCTGCTACCACTGCGAAGCATGCGCGCCTGCTGGCTGTGGGTAAGTGGGAATCGGGTCTGTGGCTTCATGCACTACCGTCGTCGAACACAGGCACTTTGTTCGACAACACTACCTTCCGCCTCGCTGCTTTCCTACGACTAGGAGCTCCTTGTTGTCCTCCTAATCGCTGTCACTGTGGCGAAGTTGTAATCAGTCTCGGACATCACGGCTTGTCTTGCAGCCGAAGTGCGGGTCGCTTAGCGTGGCACGCGAACATTATCGACATCATCCGACGAGCTATATTAGAACCACCACCGCACCGCCGGCGTTCCAGCTATATTAGAACCCAATGGCTTGGCACGCGACGATGGCAAGAGACCGGACGGCATGTCTTTATCTCCATGGAAGGTGGATAGGCCTTTAGTGTGAGATGCAACCTGTGTCGACACTCTTGCGCCCTCCCATCTTCCTGGCTCGGCGTGCTGTGCTGGTGCTGCTGCTGCGGCTGCAGAAAAACTCAAGCGGCGTAAGCATAATAACCTTACAGGTAATTATATTTTCGAGCCGTTCGGGGTTGAAACCCTCGGGCCGTGGGGTCCGAGTGCTCACGGTCTCTTTAATGAAATCTCAAAACGGCTATTCGACACTTGCCGTGACCTAAGGGCTGGTTTTTACCTTGGGCAGAGGCTAAGCCTTGCCATACAACGTGGCAATGCGGCCAGTCTCTTGGGTACATTACCAGTCGACAGTCGATGCGGATGAATTTTCGATGCTTTATTTTACTTTTTGAATAGTTTTAGTTAAGTTAGTATATAATTTTGCTATTTTAATGAATTAATTAATTAGTTCTAAGTTGTTATGTGCCCACTTGTAAATATTAAAAGGAATTCTCGTATAAGTATTTTGCTTAAGTAAATAAACACGTAGCTAAAAACGATGGCGGATTATTCCCCCGTCATTTGAGATCAAAGGAAAGCTAGAACACTCATAAAAAAATGCTTTTATGTACAATTTGGCAATTTTCTCTGATAGGCTACTTGAGTAGCAAGTACATAGGACTTAATCTGAGGAAAGAGATCTATTTTTACCGTGTTGATGGCCAATGGCCGTGCTAAGAAGAAGAATCTGAGGTGCAACTCCCGTATTTTTTAAACTGTATTGTACGCATTCTAATGTCAATCTCAATGTGTCGAAAATATAATTTACCCGTGGAATTAGTAACATGTTTTTGACATTGATTCTCTCTGAGATGTAATTGTGGCTTGAATTTGATTTTTTTTTAAACACAATTCATAATGAAATTCAAAAAATTTAAAAGTCAGTTATTCAAACTAGGCTGAGAATCAGCACTTTTCAAACGTCAAAGTTACATAAGACAGTCCCCCAAAACGCCCGTCCTTCACCACTTCCTAGTGCTTTAGCTGGGAAGAAGAAGTGGCGCAACAAACTCCCCAGCAGCACAGCTGTTTGTTCAGTTAGAAAAAAAATATTCTATATAATAGTATGCAAAATAATTTACATTACGCAACACAAAACATAATTCAAATTATAAATTAATAGCCATATGACAGCTATCACACGCCAATATACCAACCAAAAACATCGAGAACTATACTCAGGCAGAAATAAAAATAACTAAACGTTAACAATATCTAAATAAAAGCCTCAAGGCATCAAGGGCGTGCCCGCTTACATATAGCTGTAACTAGAAGTTATAATTGATAACCTAGGACCATCGAGGTAAAAAAAAAATATGGTCGAGGTCGCTAGCTAGCCACATATTGCAATACAATTCGTTAAAAAAACATTGTAATGAGTAGATTATGTCAACAATAAATTAAAATAAATTGACTTATAAAGTAAAATTATAAACAATTATATAAACTCATATAACCTGTCAGTAGGTAAGCTAATTCTGGAGAAAGAACATTTAAACATTGTCTTGAGTTAATCACAGCGATCAACTTTTCTTATCATTTAAGTAATCGTTGATAGAATGGTATGCCTTTGAACAAAGGATGGATTTTACTTTAGTTTTAAACGCATTAAAAGGCAAATCTAGCTAAGAAGAGGATAGCTTGTTATAAAAGGTTATACCAAGCCCAACAAATGAGTTATGAACCTTATGAAGCCGGTGAAAGGCAAGCAGGTAGTTTGTCCTTATTTCTAGTGTTAACATTGTGAATATCACTGTTTTTAGCGTATAAGTGTATATTTTGCCTAATATATAAGATGTTGGCGAAGATGAATTGTGATGCCACTGTGGTGAGCATACCGTATCTTTGAAAATTTTTAAATATTTCAGAGAAACTCTGGCACCTAGCTGTCTCCTTACCGCACCTAGTCAATTTACGACTAGGTGCGGTAAGGAGACAGGATTGGCTCATGTCACAATCCTGTCTGATTGTGGCATGAGCATAGGCTGGACTGCAAGCCGTCTTTTTTGCCAAACGCGATGATGTGGCAATATCAACCCATTTATTAGCACTATTTACCTTACTGATCTTTAATTAATAATATGGATAGGCAGTTTGCGTCGAATGACATTAAAATACAACAACCTACAAAAAGCATACACAAGCCAATATTGATTTCTAAAATAGCTTTGGAAACTACATCTCGATATTGGAAAAGCTATGAGTATCAGAATAAACAAATGACGGGCAACATTCGTCATTAGAAAAAGCGGCCAAGCGCGAGTCGGACTCGCACATGAAGGGTTCCGTAATACCACCGTGCAATATTTAAGAGTAATTTTTTTTTCGCAGTGTAAGGCACTCTAGCCACTAGCGGCATTATATCACTATTGGATAAAGTGCCGCAAGCCGCATTCTCCGGAACCACTGCACTTTATAACCCGTCGCTTTTTTATAGTAGTATTTTTTTTTATTGAACTTTTTGCTCCGCCGTGTCTATTTTTGGACGTTCGTGGTCGCGAACGTCACTAAATCCATTATACGAGTAGGTGCAGACTTTCTGGCGCATTACAATTTGTTAATAGACTTAAAACATTACCGCCTCACGGACGGGCTAACCCGGCTGTCCTCCACGGCGTCATCAGCAGCCGGTCCAGCAGCATTGCCTCAGTCCATTGGTGGTAGCACGGGGTACCATGAGCTCCTTCGGCAGTACCCAAAGATCACGCGCCCTGCGGGAAAACAGAGACAGGTCAGTCACACAACTGTACATCAAATCCGTACCACCCCAGGCTCGCCTATTTTCAGCCGACCTCGCCGTCTCGCACCAGACAAGCTCAAGGTCGCTCAGAAGGAGTTCGAGGCAATGCTAGCGAACGGCACAGCACGTCCATCAGAGAGTTCATGATCGTCCCCTCTTCACCTCGCTCCCAAGAAGGACAACAGCTGGCGGCCATGTGGTGACTACAGGGCACTGAATGCCCACACCGTCCCGGACAGATATCCCATCCCACACATACACAACTTCTATCATTAGCTGGCTGGCAGCAGAATTGACAGTAAAATGTACCTTATAAAAGCGTACAATCAGATGCCGCATGCAAGCAGGCATGCAGCGTGCAAGCAGGCATGTAGCATGCAAGCAGGCGTGCAGCATGCAAGCAGTCATGCAGCATGCAAACAAGCATGCAACATGCAGCAAGCATTGTTTCCGTCACGGCTCCAGCGCTGCGAGGTTTGGGTGGCCCCATGCGAGCTTATCGTCGCTGGTGGTTTTAACGCTCACCACCGCAGCTTCGTCTTGCTGGCCGCCTGGGCCAGCCAGCCTCAGCCGCGGCGGTGGGCCTTCAAACCACCTGCTCCTCAGCTCGCTGGCCGCCCCACCCCTCCGCGCCTACGCGGGCTTAAATCACACTCTAGGTGTACGGCAGACAAGACTGCGTGAAGTCGGTTTTGCAGCGATTTGTTTCTGACACAAAATTTTGTAGCACAACATATTGACTTTTTATGACACTATTTATACACAAAAATTCCATCGAACCCAGGAAACGAACATGTATTTGTGACCAAATAATATTCCATAAAATGTTGTTTTGGTGTGAAAATATGGCAAATAAATCATTTGGCAAATGAAAAAAGTTCAAAAGAAGCTTCGGCCAATAGCAAAAAGTTATTTTGTAAATCGGCGAAATATAGTTCGGTAAAATAATACCTATGAGACGTGATACTTCGATGATCTAAAAATATATCAAATAATGCATATAGCAAAAAATACGTACGTCAATAGTTTTCGGTAAAATTAAACTCGAACAAAAAGAAATCGGAAAAGTGATCGGTTCCCGCGAATGACATATATAAGACTATCCAACATTAATCCTTGGGCAGTTGCCCGCCACACGACACCCGTCTGGTCGGAGGATCCTCCCTTTTCTATAGAGGATGAGTGAACTTTACACCCTGTGCCTCATACCTCTAAAGACCCTTTTTGGTGTAAATTTGCAAACCACAAAGTGCGCAAAACTATAGGTGCCGGAAAAAAATCGCCAGTTTCTTTCAAGATTTGTAGGATGGTGGGAGTATTAAAGGAAGATCACTTAACGGATCTAAATTTGTATCGAAGCAATACGGTGTATTTGACGGAGCCGCGCTCCGCGGGGCTCCTATTTCGGAATGGTTAAAGAAAAAATAACCACGAAGGGGATCCCCTTCGAACTTAACCTGTCCGAGTTGGTGTGCCCCAAGTCCCGAGCTCGCTTCGCTCGCTCTTGCATCCTAAGTTCTCTGAGTACCAGTACACTGCCAGTACATTGCCTTTTGTACATACACAAAATGTTCAATATATGTATGACATATAATGTATGTATCTTTTAACGGAGTAAAACAAATACAAATCAAAAACTAGCGAATTAACCTCAACACTCAACCAAAATAACAAGGGACAGTGACAATGCAAATCCTTACGGCACTTTAACCGGTTCTAGGTAGGTGCCACTATTATGCCGGAAATTGCGGCTCTTTATCTGATAGTGATAGAATACCGCTAGCGGCACTCTATATTCTACCTTTTTTAACAAGAATCGTGTTTTTTTTTAACTCTAAACTTTATTTTATTTTAATTATTTGTTGTTTTAGCGATCAACTCAAAGTTTCACACACTCTGTGAAACTTTGAGTCAAGTGTCTACCTATCACGGTTCAAAATATACAGCCGTAATAGATGGACGGACGGACAGCGGAGCCTTAGTAATAGGGTCCCGTTGGCACAGTTTGGGTACGGAACCCTAAAAAAGTAAAAAGTTCAAAGTGAAAAGAGTTGTTTATTTACGTGAGTAGCTAGATAACAGCCCGCGTTGATTACACGGTACTTTTCCCGGGAGCTTAAAACTCCACGTTAGCTGCTTTTGCGTACTCAAAATGGCGAATGTCGATGAACGAGCCATTAGCTTGCCACTTAATGGATTAAAAAATACTGTAGTGAATGTATGATGTGCCTTATGTATTATAGTACTCGCACTGGTTGGTACCCGTTTTTTTTTTTCGTAGAATCCATTTATTTTGTAAGTTCAGAGGCGGTATCCTAAACTATGTCCCATTTCAAAATCTCAACCTTCATTAACCATGATTATTTTTTAAATATATTAAAAGTAAATATTACGTGCAAATGTTACGGCATCCATTACTTAGCTGTAAAAGTCATAAAAGTTTCTCTTGTCTTCTAATTAAATGTGAGCTCTACATCTCCCAAGTGGCGATTATGATAATTTTTATGTTCATTGCCAGCGTCAATTACCTATTATTCAATGTTGTTTTATAAGAATAATAAACAGTTCACCATACAGAAGGATTACATACATAAATCACGCCTTCTCCACATGGGGGTAGGCAGAAACTACAGAACGCCACCTGCTACGATTCTTACATACTCCTTTTGTCTCGTTTACGTTCATACACGCACGCCGGTTGCTAGTACTACGCACCTGACCTTTCTGAAAAAACATCATCAATAAGGTCACTATATGTCCTCCTAGGGCGTCCCCTCCCGGAACTTACCCTCATTCATCCTCTCAACATGACCAAAAAGATTAATACAGGTATTCAAGCTAAGGCTAAGTTTCTTTTGGTAATTTTGGGTATCTATAATAACTAGACATTTTATTAACCTTTCATGTCCTATAAATGTCTTTCACGGACAGCCGCGGACCTTCGCTGACCGTTAGGCACACTATTCGCCTTTGCAATTATTTCACAAAAAAGGTAAAAAGAAGTACAGAATTACAGTCTTATTTATAAACGCCTCTTAATTGCTTAGCAATTGATTAGCAAAATTCTTATTCATAAACGCTATTTAGCGCTAAGAGGTCGCTAAGCAATTGATTAGTAGCTGTCAAAATTAAACACCACCGGTCCACTCTTACTCTTAAGAGATGCTAAGAGGCAAAATGGCGGATTTTATTTGAATCAGCTGATCGATTCAATGCGAATGTATGCTTCGAGATAATTTTGTTCCTAATATCGAGTTGTGCCTTAGTAAATATGGCTTTCGACAATCTTTTACGGGATTTCAGAACGACCTAGAAGAAGGAAATAATTTTGAAACACCGGCGCGAAGTAGACGGAGGAAGACCTACAAAGCTCATTTATATCTGCTACGAGGATGATTACCTATTAGATAATAGTCTTCTTTCGAAGTACGCATGATACAAGGATTAATTTATGAATAATATTTGTGCTAGGTGCGAGTGGCTCATAGCAGCAGTCAAACTTTCTGTAAACAAGTATACCTAGTAATTGTTATTAAAAGATACTGAAACCGGAAGTAATAAAATTTTTGGTTTACATTAGTAGGTAGATATAAATTCAGAGATAAATACCTTTTCCTGTTTACTCCAATTATTGGAGCTTATTTTTTTCCATTACTACCA
Source organism: Xanthia icteritia (assembly GCA_949128155.2). Taxonomy (NCBI): domain Eukaryota; kingdom Metazoa; phylum Arthropoda; class Insecta; order Lepidoptera; family Noctuidae; genus Xanthia; species Xanthia icteritia. The sequence goes on along the minus strand of OX421942.2, from coordinate 1,677,521 downwards.
TCGCAAACACAATTAAATACTCTTATTAAATATTTTATTCAGTTATACATTTTTCGATGAATTTTTTTACATTTGTCTGTCAAAGTCATAACAGATACACTGATAAAGAAATCGTGGTTTTGATAACTTTATTCCTAAAATTCTGTTTTTTAGTCAACTATGTTGATTATAATCTGTGCCGAACGCATAATTTCACCTCTATTTCGTTTCTCAACTAATCACTTGCTAACTAGCGTTTATAAATAAATAAAAGTTAATCATTTATTATGAGCTAACTAATTGCTTAGCTAAACAGTTGCTAATTTTGGCGAGATTTTTATAAATAAGGCTGTTATAGTTTAAATGATGTTGAAACTAACATAATACATAACCATGTATTTACATAACCTCTTACAGGCTCAGGTAGAACTAAGTTACGATATAAAGGAGTATTTTCACAGGTGTTCTCATATTCGTCGACTTGATACTTCTTTTATAGTTCGCCATTTACAACGCGTTCAAGTTTTGCTGTTTTGTCTACAAAGTAGTTTTATTACGTAGTCTGGGTTTTTATAAGGAACCTTTTCATCTTTTTAAAATTCAGATGGTTTTTAAGTGGGAATTTAGAATGTGCTCAGAGGTGGATTGTAACATATCTTCGTTTCATATAGGTATCTGTTTCCAGAAGTTAAGCTACACCTTTTAATCAGTCTGAACTGACTGAAATATTTTACTTCTAATGTACCTATGGAGAAGAAGATAAAAGTTTTCATCCCACACTTATGTAACGTCAACTAACCAAACCACTTAACATCCCTAATGGCTGTATCACAAGCAGATTAGCATTTCATTGGTCGTTGCCGACTCGTCTCACTTCAAGTTTTCACATAAAACCAGCAATGCTTGAGGTATTTACCGTTAACTTTGATAGTCGTATGCCGCAGACATACGTAGACTGGGGCTATAAACGTCAAGTAGCGGTTAAAACGTAATTGAGCTTCATTTATGTAAATTAAACGTGTTTTTTGGATGATATCGTGTGTTCGTTTATAGTTCTTGTCACATCATTTAACATGTCTACAATACGATTCAATTTCAGCGTAATATCCTGTGTTTGCCTGTACGAGTAGTTACCGAGAACATGTATGCCGTAGTGTCTCCAGCATGTGCTGGACCTGTCACGCGTGGTAACTCTTTCTTTTTGTGTCGCCGACTAAGTATCTACGATACAACGGGTTGAAAACTTATGTTACATTATATTATAATGTAACATAAGTTTGAAACCTTATGTTGCATTATATTATAATGTAACATAAGCTTTCAACCCGTTGTAAAATGACTGTACAGCGATCAAAGTCCCTGCTCCCTAGCTCATCATTTCAAGTTCACCTCAACAAAACCGAAAAAGTTCGTAAATTCGACGGAAAAAGCACCACTTCATAAAACAACAACTTTTTCTATTTGATATACGAGAAGCTTCCAAAAACTGAAGGCAAGTTTAATCAGCGCAAAGTACTCCCATTGGAGCGTTTCCAATCCGCACCGGGGCGAAACTTACGAAGGAAACTCAACCCGTCCGCTGCCGATGGAACTCACAAAAAGGTTTGTTTAATAACTTGTTTGTGGAATCCTTTTTTGGAGGGTTATTCGAAACGGAATTGGATGTTTGGGGGTTAGATTAAAACAAAATTGAATAGGAAGGTTTTATATTTCTTTTAAGTTTCGGGAAATTATCTGTTTTGGTTTCGGAGTTCTTATAATTATTTATTTATTTATATATACATATACTTTATTGTACGTACGCCAGAAAATACATAGCTAAACATTAATTGGATACTACAAAACATACAATGGGCGGCCGTCATAGTCAAAATATGGCTTCCGCTACGTTTATGATTCTCGCTTTTGATTAATTTTGTTGCGATAAATTAATATTCGCCAGCAAGAGACTTTTTTTGCTTTGTTGGTCATAATGGTCACAATATTTATTGTAACACATATATTTATAGCTATATAAAATGGAAACTAGGACTGCAACGAGAAAATAAGTTTATAAAAGTCTGTTCGATCTTAAGAGCGTTTATTCAGAAAGTTGGCAACGTCGCAAATAGCTGTCAAATATTTCGCCGAATATTTAGTTTTAGATGTTAAAATAAGCATTTAGAATCTTTCCAAATGTCTTTTTACACCTAAAACGGTTACACTATCAAATTCAGTGTTATAATTGCAATTCATTATTAATATTCTAGTTCACTAGTTACCGACATTTCATATTTCCATACAGTAATATTGCCAAATTAATCAAAACAGGAAATATGTGACAGCTATTTTGAATGAACGCTCTTATCACGTCGTGGGTCCCAATACAGTTTAATCACTTCCTGCTTTCGTCTCGGCGTTTTCTGATTAGTTCCCATTGTAGATTTAGGGCCCCGTTAATATTAGAGGAGCATGTAAAAAACAATGAAATAACACACAACACAACTTGAATTGCTTAAGTTTCCTTACCTAACTTTGGACAGAAGTTAGAAGTGTGAATACGATGGGCATTCCCAAGGGCCTTTGCTAAGCGCATACGTGAGTTACGTATGCGCTTAGCAAAGGTCAACCGTGCCACCACAATATTTGTCTATACAACTTGACCACATTTTAATAACTTGGAAACTAAAGCTCAAAGCAATAGTTTGTTGGGGCCTGGACCTTTTTCCGAGTAATGAGTTTTCCTTATATTTTTATAGGAAAATCAGTCGTTGGAAAAAAGGCCACGGCTAGAACAATATAACGAGGACTGGGCACAGAGCTCGTTTGTGGGGTCAATTGTACAACAATATTATAAGAATAGCTAACATGGAACTTATCGCCCAGCTATATTTTATGTTATATTACTTGTTTTTTTTATGTTTTCGATAATAATGTTTGTAGTTAATATGGGAATGGATGTTTCAGTAGGTATCTAATAATAATAGACCTCCTAACCGAATTTCGGCCATGGCAGCTAATTTCATCGGAGACTAGCCATCCACGTCGGAGATATCATAGTACCTATACAGTCTGTGCGCAGACACAGGTACACTCTCTTCCCTCACTCTCATAGTCCGGTGGGACGGCAATTCATCACGACCGGAGAGAGATCAGGCGCAAGAGGCACGGAGGTATCACACCGCCAGAGTAGGTACCTACCCAGTCTATAAAAATAAAATAAAACCGTTTCAGTACAGATTGGCGCACGGAACAAATTATTACAAATTTAATTTACTCAATATATACGAAACAGAAGAAATCCAAGTGAACAACAAGGAATAATACATGAGAAAAATTGGTCAAGTGCGTGTCGGCCCACGTACAATGAAGGGTTCTGTAGTTAGGATGTATCTATCCCAAAAGCAAACTTAATTTTGTAGTTGAAAAACAATTTCTCCCCATACATCAATGTATGACACGGTCAATTCTCCAACTTTTATAAGATTATAAATGCAAAAAAAATGTGTTTAATCTACAAATTTACGATTTTTGGACTTTTTCCTTTACTTTTGCTGTGAGAGCTTGCTTCCTGCTTTTCATGATTCTAAGTTAACGGGAAGTATCCTGTAAGCTTAGATTTATTTGCGAGTATCAAAATATGACGCATAAATAGCCGTAATTTCTTATTGCGTTGACTTAGAAGCTTGATTTTTTTACAGCTCCAAGGAACCGTAGATCTACGTATTTGAGAAACAGGGTCTTGACATACTGATAGACAGACAGATGGACAACGAAGTGTTCATATGTGGGTTACGTTTTTCCTTTTGAGGTACGGAACCCTAAAAAGTAGAAAATCAGCACAAAAATTATATTTTTCAATGTTTTGTGCCCATATGCTTATATATGTATCTTTTTTCTTTTTAAGGCACAGAAAATATAACTTTCAAAAGGTACTTTAAAAAAAAAACATAGTTACATGTCGAAATTGGAACTCGTTTAAAAAGAAAACTATGTTGCTAAAGAGAATATTTACATTTAATTTATCTCTTTGAACATCAGATAAGGTAATCAAAGCAAACATTAAAAAGCTATGTAATAAGAATTTAAACATACTTTACTGTTAACAAAATGTAAATGTTGTATCTCTAAGATAATATAATTATTATTCCCAGAGGTCAGGTATATGGTAAATGAATATTTACGCTGTAATAACAGAGCAAAGAGCAGGAATTACGAGAATTTGAAAATACTGTGATTATGTATGTTAGGGTTCCCAACGTTACAATGAAAAACACAAGATCACAAAGAAGCGAAAAGAAGTTCACGATCAAACTTAAGCATCCCTCATGCCTGCACGGCTTGGGCAGAGCATCGCCGTGTTCTCGTGGAGGCGATCGGTGGCGGGGATCTCTCGCGTCCTGCCCTGGTCCAGGCCATGGTACGGAGCGAGAGGTCATGGGAGGCCGTCACCTCCTTCTGCGAAGCTTCGCAGAGGTCATGGCTTGAACCAGGGCTGGACGCGAGAGATCCCCGCCACCGATCGCCTCCACGAGGACACGGCGATGCTCTGCCCAAGCCAGGCAGGCCTCCACCGTGTCCTCCGGGTGATCCACGCAGTGATGACACCCGGGCGTTTCCTCCCGCCTGATACGAAACAGGAACCTCCCGAAACAAACTTGTCCGGTGAGGACATAATAAATGATGACAACTTATTCTTTTAACGAGTTAACTCAATCACTCGTCAAAACCTATAAAGTATTTTCCGTTGACCGACCATTTTAAACCTGACACAAAAAGACAAAAACTAAAGCCTCGTTGAATATGAAATAGATTGCAGAATGTTATTATTCAAGCAAACTTAAAATAATATCAGTTTCGTGCCTGAAAATAAATTAAAAATTATTTAGGGCAAAAATATCTACTAAACCTTTGGTTTCATAAGAAGGCGGTAGGTAAATAGTCATAGAATAAACTTTTATGTGCTAGAAATACAATGTTTTGGTACAGGTCAGCATCATGCTGAGATAGAAGCGTTTTGGCCTCGTACAGGACTTTCTGCTTTTATTTTAATTTTACTTTGTTTTTTATGTATGTTTCTATGAGCGTGCTTAGTTTAATTTGTGATCTCCTTGCGAGTCCCAATAAATGCTTTTTTCTTTACTTATATAGGATATCTCAGAAATAACCAGTTAACCTTCAAAACTTATTTATTATTCTCAAAACTTATTAAAATCAAAACTTATTTCTTAAAATTAATCATCACAGTACAACAATACTCCAACTGCTCGCTGTCAACTCCCATCGAAAAGTGCCCGATCTCTCCCAAGTCAACGCAACTGTCGCCACCAGTGTGGCCAGTGCAAATCAATTCAATCTCCCGATTTTATTTCAATACGCATTTTCGCCGTCAGTATGGCCAGTACAAACATTTTAACCGTCGATCGATTTGAATAGTAGATTTTAAACCGTGTAGTTTTAGTAAAATTAATAAAACCTTACACTTAGGTGAATTAATATCAACTCCTACTGTTGAAAATAACAGATTTCCATGATGGCCGTTATAATATGACGGAACCGCTCTTCTAGGAAATCGTCGTTACGGAACCCTCGGCAAGATGAGCCAACTCTCACTTAAATGACTTTTTTAATAAGATTGTGGCTTAATAAAATTGTAGGTTACTGTTTTTCTCTTAACTAACGCGAAGTTGTTTTTTTGAATTAAAGAGAGAAATTATTTCTTAACGCACAACGTCGACCTAGTATTGTTTTAATGAAAAGGTAGTTAGTTAAAATAAGCTTTTTTAAACACTGTTAAATACAATTAGTTCTAAACTTAAGAGCGCTTATCCTAAAAGTTGGCAACGTCGCAAATAGCTGTCAAATATTTACCTGTTATGATTAATTTGGCAATATTACTGTATGGAATATGAAATGTGGCTAATTAACTAACTAAAATATTGATTATGAAATGCAATAATTAATATCGTAATATCAAATATTTAGTTTTAGATGTAAAAAAAGTATTTGGAAACTTTCCAACTGCCTTTTATACGCCTAAAACGGTTACAACATCAAATTCAGGGTTATAATTGCATTTCATTATTAATATTCCAGTTCGCTAGTTACATTTCATATTTCCATACAGTAATATTGCTAAATTTATCAAAACAGCGAAATATTTGACAGCTATTTGCGACGTTGCCCATTTTCAGTATAAACGCTCTTAACAATAAAATGTATTTAAAAGTACAAAATCGTTTTTATTATGTACGGAACACAGCTCTTGCCAGCCTTTTATAGCGATACATGGTTCGCCCTCATTTTCAAGTTCCGATTACTTCGTTTGTTTTTCTCTGTCGGAAATTGTAGTAGATCGCTAATGGTCTTCATGACGTCATCGGCTGCGTTCAGCTCTAGGAAATGAGAAAAGGCTTCTTCATTTACTTATGAGGGGAATTAAGGCAGCTGCGAAGACGTAAAGATATTTTTCGTTTTTAGGGTTCTGTACCACCTCCTGCATCCTTCCGACCAACCGTCCGTCCGTCTGTCTGTCAGCGGGCTGTATCTCATGAACTGTAATAGGCAGACAGTTAAAATTTTCACAGATTGTGTATTTCTATTGCCGCTATAACAAAAAATAATAAAAACGAAATAAAGTTAATATAAAAGAAACGTGTGCGAGTCCGACTCGCTCCTGGCCGGTTCCTTTTTCTGTTAAAGTCACTACATACAATGGACCTTAGCGTAGCGACACACCTGCTGAAAATTACGTGACGGAAATTCCGTGTGCTTATATTTTCTAAGAAAACGCAAGGCAATTTAGAAAAAAAGAAGTTGTATTTATTGGGACTCGCAAAGGAGAACACAGAAAAGACATTGAAAAAAAAAAGTAAATGACAATGGTCATGGATCAAACCAACCTATTTTTGAAAGTGTTTGGCTGCGTAGTTAGCTTTTTCAAAGTAGTAGTAATACCTTAAATTAGAAATTAACGAAGGAACTTTCCTAAAGGAATAATTATCACAAGGAATGTTGGTGACGGGCTGAGAATGTCTATTGTCTCGCACAGTTCTCAGAAACACGTTATTTCAGCACGTGGCCACAAACAATGATACTATTAACAGAAATGAGAAACTATTCTCTTTGAAAACGAAAAAATAATCAGATTATAACAAAATCAAAATGCACTTTCAGTTTTCCTGAATTCGCCAATTTTCCTGGCAACCATTTTTTTTGGCTTAATAACCTGATTCTAACTAACTAACATTTTTAAACAATAATTTTCCAACAGGTCCAGCCATTCTGAAATTATGCGCTTACCAACGAACATCATTTCATTTTTATTATATAGATTACCTTTAGATAGGTGTCTTGCTATACAATACACCGCAAACACGTACCTAAAGGTTTAAGTGACACAAAGACATTCTCCCAGTAACCCAGAAGATACATAATCCGTTTAATGCGATACATAATATGTGCGCGGTAGGTATACATCATCGTGTGCCGTGTCCGTTTAGCGGCAGGCACGCGACACATACTTTATGACGTCACAATCGAAGCTAACCTGTAGCAAACCGAAAGGGACGCAGTACGAACCTAGGACATAAATCGGCATGTAGCTAGATCCATAGGACTGTAGTTCGTCCGATTCTAGAATCAACCACAGCTTGGATGATTCTAGAATCATACTTGGTAACGATTTTATATGTACTTTAGTATTCATCTTCAAAGTCAAAGTCAAATAATTTATTTCAAATAGGCCCTTATAAGGCACTTTTGAACGTCAAAATTTACAAAAAAATTGAATTGATTCTAGTCGCCCCTTCCAAAAGGTAGTTTTCGAATGGAGACGAATGGGCAAGAAACTCTCTCTCTTTTAAAATGTTTCACAATATTTTGTATAGGTATATAGGTAGGTTATATGGGAGGACAATGCACCTAGAATAAAATTACTATACTACAATAGGTAAAAAGAATTAAGAATTAAAAATGAAGCAACAACAGATAAATTTATTATGTGATAGATATATGGTGCTCACATATTTACAAACATTGTAAAAGTAGACGATTTTCCTAAAATTTTACAATTAATAAGTCAGTGTGTGAGGAAGTAATCACAGAATGTAAAATCAGTGTAATATACTTTAAAAATTAAAATTAAAAAAACATATTATACAATTGAATTAGCAACCAGTTTGATTTTGTCTAGATTCTAGATTATCCTATGGAGCAGAACCAGCATGTTTCCAAGCATTCTCCTCTCTTCAACCTACCGACTATTCCTGCTCTTATCACCCGCTTCCTACTCATTTCCTCCAGCATGAATACTTCCCTTTGATATAAAATCACGTTTGTACCAGCAGGGCAGTTCGTTCCGTCCTGTGCTATGCTAATACCTTATTTCACTGGCAGTATGAAGCGACACCTTGTCAGAATTACAAATTTCTATCTCCTTTCAAATATTAATACCAGCCCGCTTACTATGACGAACATTGTACATATATTGTTGAAGATGATAAAATTTGGGAAAGCGAGGGAATGCTACTGGACTGGAGCTGAGGTATTCTGTAAGAAACTGAAATTATCCAATGTCCTTTGTCGGGCTTAACGCTCTCCTAAGATGCACCTTGCATGAACTACATGTTACTCATGTTGATTCCCTGAACCAACTAGTAGATATCAAAATAAATTGTCGGTCTACAAAAATTAAACATACTGCTGTGATAAATAAAACATTTCGTATTTCTTCAAGCTGAAATTTGAAACTTGTCTCTGAAAAACAATAAACAGCAAACATCTCACGTATATTTTACCAAAAAGTTGTATTTGCTTCTGAAAAGGCGACCAAACTCATGTGATCATAATCAAAGAACAAACAGTTTTCATATTAGTAATTTTCCGAAATAATTTCCGAAATAATATATCTAAATATACCAAAGATATACATTGAAGAAAGTGCCTTTTGAAAAACATTGTCAAACTTTTATTTATTGGTTGAATACGAGGCTTTTGGCTACTTTTGTATTTTATGTCTTTTTTTCTTTTTGCGTTTTGTTTGTGCAGATTAACAATTTTTACTTTCTTGTTTTTCTTTCCTTTCAGCAGTTTGAATGAAGGCTGAAAATTTGAAGTCTCCGAGACAAGCAATTACAATGTCTCCGAGTTTATTGACATTACAACATTGTGTTGAGTCTCCCAGAGCCATTGTTAGTAAAGCAGCCTTCACTTAAATGTTAATTAAAATACGTATGTAAGTAGTTGAAATAGTCTGAGATACTACAAGATAAATAAAAACAAAGTAACATTATAACCAACCAGTTTCTCTTTACAAGCTTCTTCATCATTATCTGCCTAGCCTTTTTCCAATCCATGTTGGTGTCAGTTTCCAGTCTAACCGGATGCAGGTCAATACTATAATAAGCTGAGTAGTTACTGGGTAATACGATACCCGTTGGTGAGACTGGTTGTCAGACTTTTCGGGGTTTCTGACAACTCGGTACGACTGTCAAAGATCCAGGAATGACAGCCGGGACCAACGACTTAACCGAGGACAGAGACTTTTCCGAGGCACGGAGGGGTCTCGGTACGTAAAGATGGTCACCCATCCACGGACCGACCGCGGCTAGCGTAGTTTAACCTGATCGTTCGACCCGTGCGGCTGTCATTACTTAGCCACGGGCCCCTCCAAGCAACAAGTTCTTACAAGCTTATTATTGCATTATTTTGTTACTCGCCACCAGATTCAAAATGGCCCAGTAGAATGTTGTTCTGCTTCGAAGGCTGTGCTCCCCAACTAGTATTAACAATGATTTCATACAGTATAGTTTCATTAACCAAAACCTTTGTTAGGTCAATATCTTAAAAACAGCGGAAGATCAAAAATAAACAAGCATCACCGTAGATAGACACACATTATTTTGTACTTAACAATACAATGACATCGACAATACGTAGCGCCGGTATATGTCAGGGATGACTGTCGTGCCATAGACAAATGAGTTTGTCGCCAATACATAGGTATTGTGTCACGTGACAATATACAAGCTAGTGGGTAGTTTCCCAATGATGCGTAGTCTATTGTTGTGAAGAAACTACGTATCATTCTATGAAAAAAGTTTTTCGATACCAAAATACTTTGCTAAAATAAAAGTCACAGTGGCCTAGACACTTTTCGATCAGCTTTTAGAGCACGGTATTTGATTCGAATGCTTGCATGTACCAACGTGGATTGTTCATTGTCATAATACGGGTTTTCTTATCTTATAAACTTTAAACAAAGGAAACTATTGCTTCAGCAAGCATGATCAGCAATATAAATTAATTCTTTCTCCGTCTGAGAAGATTCCATTTGTCCTGCGGTTTTGGGCAATAAAAGCCAAAGCATATTTTGGTACTAAACTTTTATAAAATTCCATAATGACCCTATATAAAACGTAAGCGCTATATCAAACGTATTATGTAAAATACCGGCAAGTTTTCAATGGTATAAGATCCCTGCGTCAATCAAAGGTAGTCAATCACTCAACGGCCGCCATCTCTGCAGCAGTCGCCAGATGATAGGAACTCGTCAATCATACTATGGTAGGTCCAACACTATACTATAAATGTAGGTCAGTATAGACATGTACCTACCATTTGTGTCCCCGCTAATTAGTTTCGTATATTAGGAGACATTCGCTACGCGACAAATCTACTTAATAAAATTCTTACCGATGCCGCTGGGTGTTTAGACGTAAGAGGAACAGTGTGTAAAGTTCACTCATCCTCTATAGAAAAGGGGGGAATACTCCGACCAGACGGGTGTCATGTATGGTGGGCAACTGCCCAACGATTAATGTCGGATAGTCTTATATATGTCGTTCACGCGGTAAACTCTAATTGTGCGATGCAGGATTTGTGTGACGTCAGGATTTTGTGTGACGTCAGGTCTTAGATGCTTAGTTCGCATTTGGCGATGTAGATGCCGCCACATCTCCCCTCCGGCCTCCGGCGGTCAATCAGCATAAAATTTTGCATAACAGTTCCTTTCATAATGAAAGTGGGCGATAAGAAAATATTTTTGAAAATTCATCCCCTAAAGGGGTTGAATATTTAGGTTTGTATGGAAGTTCGTCATTTTTGCCGATGAAAAATCACATCACGCGCACGACTTGTTCTTTAATATCAGATGAATAATATTGGTTAAGGTAGGTAATGAAGTTCCTAAAATTCGAGAAATACACCCTAAAACGACGTTGCAAATTATTTTGTCTAAATGGTTCGCGTTTCATCTCGTAACCTTTTTTGATTTAAATGCGCTACGCTACTGCTACGACGTAGCAGAGGTCGGGACTACGCGAGCTACGCGATCGTAGCACGCGGTTACGAATGTAACTTTCATATTGAACGCTTTTTATGCTTGTAGTGAATATAAATAATGTTTTGTAATTTCAATAAGACTTCTTTCCTTCGTTTTCTCGCAAAACGTAACTTATTATTTCATCCTAAAATAATAACCCATGTTTTCATTACGTACCTACGTTTATTTGTTTTTACATTATATTACGTTTTACACAATATTATTATTACGTAAGTTACATACTATTTTGTGGTATATTTATATAGGTATTGTACATACATAAATACTTAGCTACATCCCTACATCGTCCAAGCGTTGTATGTATGTACAGTCAGCAAAAGTTATCAGTATTGTATTTCAAAATTCAAAAATTCATAATATTTTATTTCACATAAACCTACAAGGGCACATATGAAACGTCAGAAGCTACGTTCACGGTTCCAATTGGTCGTTTTCTATGGAGAAGAGCCGGCAAGAAACTCCACGGTTACTCTTTTAAAAGTAAATGGTATTTACAATGTTTTCAAATTACAGTGTTAATAGGTATGCGAGGACAGTGTAACCCTATCAACAAATACCAGGTAATTAGCACGATAGAAAATGGTCGATAGATCTACAGTCTGTTAAGCCTACAACGTTCTCACATTCACAAAATCTAAAAGAAAGAAATCTATATAAAAGCAAAATAAAATAATAAAAATAAAAACCTTTTTAAACCATCACCATATAACACCAAACAACCATCATCATATAATATATTCACAGAACATTAATACTATTGTATTGTATAACGGACTGGTGCTCGCAACTCCACGTCCAAGTATGTATTTTGCGTACGCTAACATTCTATGAAACTACTTCTTGTAAGTTTGCTCAGTAGTCAAATCATTGAAGAAATCCTTTATATCATAGCGATATAGAACAATTGCATATTAATAGACAATATTTATTTATTTATTTATTAAAACTTTATGCACAAGTAAAAAAAAATACTGTACAAAGGCGGACTTAATGCCTGAGGCATTTTCTACCAGTCAACCTTAGGGTGGAGCAGAGACAAAACATGGCAGGTGCAACATAAGTAATAGATAACTTTGAAATGAATACTTACTAATACATACATACATAGATACATACATATAAACCGAATAAACTTTGTCAGGAGAAATAACGATAGGTAGAGGAGAAAACAAATCCAGCAAATCAGCACTGCAAAGATTCTGCCAACTTTTCACGAATATGTTCACGTGCCTTCAGTTTGAAAGCTAACCGACTGGTTGCCATCCTGATGTTCAGAGGAAGCGCATTCCAAAGAAATACCGCCTGGACAAAGAAAGAAGAGTGTATAAAACCAGAGCGGTGAGAAGGACATCGTAGAAGACGATTGTTGGTAGAACGAAGATTTTTACTAGGTATTGAAGCAAAGGTATTAAGCATAGGTATTGAACATGGGAAGTCAGGTAAGAAGGAGTAGTGGGTTTGTCGAGTATAGAATACAACATAGACAGAGCCCTCAACTCTCTACGCTGACGTATGGGTAACCATTTTAAAAGCAATCGATGCGCAGATACATGATCATACTTTCGAAGATTGAATACGAATCGAATGCAGTTATTTAGAAGGCGGTCAAGTTTATTGAGGAGATATAATAGTACATAGTAGGAGATACAATAGTGTTTGTTTATTTATTCTCGTCTTTATTTGTTCTGTAGAGAATATTGTAATCATCCGATTTTCCTCTGAAAAAGAAAAGTTATGACGCATTCAATAACAATGACATTACTTACCTACATAGTGTGAAAAAATAACTATACAGGCGCAATACTAATTTCTTTAATTACGGGACAAACAAAGACAACAGACACACGTTCCCTCATGTTCACTGTTTATTTCTAAGAAAACCTAGAACTCGGTGCTCTTGCAACAAAGTGTCGTGAAACAAAGTGATTGGATTGACGGCATCTCACTGAGATTACTGCCCCACACCACTGGAGAGGGGATTATATGTAGTGTAGGTGTATTGGTTCTAATGTGGGATAAAAGGAAAATGATGAGTTTGAACGTGTGTTAAAGAAATATCTAGGGCAAAAATGTACAAAGCATGAGCATGTTTTTGTTTTAAACCCCTTCCTTTTCTGACTTAGGTATGTTGTCTTCGTTTCTATAAATAAACAGCTGTTAAGAGGGTCGTTCATTCACATCCCTCTCCCTAATGTCGTTTAAATCGAACGCATTGTGGCAACATCAGGTGAAGGCAAGTGGAATCCATTCAACAATATAATGTATATACAACGAATCCTTTTACTAACCGTTGCAATAAAATATCCTTCACGACGATCAAAGAAGGCCTATATTTAATATTAGACGTTTACGGTCCAACAAAACATAACTTATATTAAATTTGTTTGTAATTCTACCTTCTCCTGACTAGAATGTGGATTATCCTGACAATCTCAATATAAGCGACGTTTGAGTGATGCCTTTGAGAGAGACCTCTTGAATAATTTATCAACGCTCGGTCTGACGTGACACTGACAGGTTATGCTTCTCTTGTCTATGGTGGATATTGCCATAGATTACGTTGCAGGCGCGGCAGCACGTTTATAGGGTTCCGTATCCGACAGTGGAGATTTTCACAGATTGTGTATTTCTATTGCCGCTATAACAACAGAAATAAAATAAAGTTATTTTATTTTACAAGAAACGTATTTTTTTCGTCGTTTTTTGTTTAATATTCGTGTGCGAGTCTGACTCGAACTTAGCCGGTTTTTTGTCATTTATACGTATTTATAGTCAACCTCGTAATTGCTTAATCACCTTTGATTGTCACTTGTATGTCATAACACGACAAGGTCTATGTATTTGCTGCCTGTCCATTGACGCGGAGCAAGGCAGCGGAGTGTAGCGAGGGAGTATTGCGGAGCGGAGCTGCGCGCTGTGTCTGTCCATTGATGCGGAGCGGAATATATTAGGTTGGGGAAAAAGTCTTTTCGCATTATAGTATGTATGAACTTGTAATAAAATCTCTTTGGCTATACTATGTGTATCTGGCTGGTTTTGGTATCATTGAAAGTTTAAATTTTAAAGAACATAATTCCAAATTCAAATTAGGAAAATGTGTGATTTTTATTTGTTTTTCGTACTGTCAAGATGAGTGAATCTAATGAAGAAATTCGATACATTTTAAAATTTTACTACAAAAAAGGTAAAAATGCAACGCAAGCCGCGAAAAAAATTTGCGATGTTTATGGACCTAGTGCAGTGTCTGTGAGAGTAGCACAAATTTGGTTTAAGCGTTATCAATCCGGAAATTTTGATGTCAAAGATGCACGTCGCTCTGGTCGCCCTATTACGGATAAAATGGATGCCATTTTTGAAAAAGTGGAGCAAGATCGGCATATTAGTAGTTACGACGTAGCTGAAGAACTGGGAATTGACCACAAAACAGTTTTGGCGCATTTGAAAAAAACTGGGTACACAAAAAAGCTCGATATTTGGGTACCTCACGAGCTCACTGAAAGAAACCTAATGAACCGTGTACTCATTTGTGATTCTTTATTACGACGTAATGAAACCGAACCATTTTTGAAGAAGCTGATAACTGGTGATGAAAAGTGGATCACGTACGACAAGAACGTGCGAAAAAGGTCGTGGTCAAAGGCCGGTCAGGCTTCACAGACTGTGGCAAAACCCGGGTTAACTCGCAACAAGGTGATGCTGTGTGTGTGGTGGGATTGGAAGGGCATTATTCATTATGAGCTGTTACCACCAGGCAGGACCATCGATTCTGAACTCTACTGCGAACAACTGATGAGATTAAAGCAAGAAGTTGAGAGAAAGCGGCCGGAATTAATCAACAGAAGGGGTGTGGTTTTTCATCATGATAACGCTAGACCTCACACATCTTTAGCCACTCAGCAAAAATTGAGAGAGTTTGGCTGGGAGGTGTTAATGCATCCGCCGTATAGTCCTGACCTTGCACCTTCAGATTTCCACCTGTTTCGGTCTCTTCAGAATTCTTTAGGCAGTGTCAGGTTAACATCACGGGAGGACTGCCAAAACCACTTGTCGCGGTATTTTGATCAGAAGTCCCAAAATTTCTATAGCAATGGGATCATGTCCCTACCTACAAGATGGCAAAAAGTTATCGAACTAAATGGTACCTACATACTTTAGTTAAATGTAAACATACTATGTTAAAAAATGTTTTGAATTTTCTTAAAAAATACGAAGAAACTTTTTCCCCAACCTATTATATTAGCGGATAGTACGGAGCGGAATTGCGGACTGTGTGGAGCTAGGCCGAGTTCACGCGACGAGTAATTTGAGCGGGCTGCAATACTCCGCGGACGGTTTTTTTCCGCTTCCCTGCTCCGCTTCCCCGCCCCGCTACCCCGCTCCGCTTCCCGGTTTTGTTTGATTTTTTAAACTAGTTCGCAAATCCCTGTCCACTGAAGCAGAGCGGAGATTTTATGCATTTCCATTGGTTAATATTGGCACAGCTCCGCTCCGCTCCTTTCGTCTCTGCTCCAGTAGACAGTATACCTAAAGCTGTGGACATAGTTTTGTAAAAATACACTTAGGTACTAAACAAACTTCTAAATCTAGACAAGACAAGAATGATAACAACATTATTATAATTCGATTTATAAACTCTAAAATAACATAGGTAAGTACCTAGAATATAAATTCAAATTCTGAATTTGAACGAGCAAATTCTCTGTTGATCTTGGGCCCCGAGCCAACAGTGCCAATCCCGGTAAAATTTAATAAATATTATCGCCATTACGTTCCCCTTAAAATTCTCTTTGCATAATAAAAAAGCGGGTATTAAGTTGAGAAGAATGGCCTCCTCGATGTCTACAAATAACTGAATTAAGGCAATTTTCCTCATGAAGTTATAAGAGAATGTCCTCGGCGCAGGTGTGACTCGGAGTTAATTTAATAGAACCTCCTTGTTTGGCCTCCGCGCGCCTTTTATAAGAATTATTTGTCTTTAAGTATTTGTTTTGTTCAGTTATCTCAATAAGGTAGGCAGATTTTACTGGAAACAAGAGAACAATAGACATTTTTTTAAAGACAATAATGTTTTTACACGATTTTATAAGCTCCATTTGAGGTTTTGTAAAAAAAGTTTATAATTTAATTTAATGGCATGACATTAATTTAAATTAGTAATTTAATGTCATTCCAACATTCTGTCAACCTTTTATCTAACTCAGATGCACTAGGACTCACTAGGTAGTTAGATTTGCTAGGAAATGTTGATATCGCAACGGGAAGGCAACTTTCGAACTTGCTCTTAATTTATCAGTCTGACTGACCTGAGTCGTGCACAAAAGTCTGAAGCCTATTTTATAAACGGTTAATCATAAATCTCATTTTCCCCAATCAACGTAGATAATCTTAACAAAAACACAACACACACACATCATCATTGCACACTTACACACACGCATACATACATGTCGCGATCACATTAATAGAATCAGCGAGGTTTAATCTAACCAAGTAAGCCAACACGGCGGTTGGCGTTTGCGCCGCGTGTTTGTCCGCCCCCGGCCTTATCCGTAATTATATTTAGCTGGCATTTGCACAACATTTCTGTTAACAATCCTCAGATATTACTAGCCCATGGGATTTTAACATTTGCACGAATATGCTTAATCAAAGTCAAATAATTTATTTCAATTAGGCATATTCAAGGCACTTTTGAACGTCAAAGTTTACAAATTAAATAGAATTGATTCTAGTCGCCCCTTCCAAACGGTAGTTTTCTTATGGAGAAGAATGGGCAAGAAACTCCACCGTTACTCTTTTAAACTGTTTTATAATATTTTGTATACCTACGTTAATTATATAATTATATGTGAAGGCGATGCACCTGGAATAAGATTACTATACCACAATAGGTAAAAAGAATTTAAAATGAAGCATTGACAGATAAATTAATTATGCGATAGATACATGGTGCTCACATATTTACAAACATTGTAAAATTATACGATATTCCTAACATTTTAACAAGTAATACTAATAAGTACATATTATACATAATATCTGCGATATTATCGATGTTCGTCGAACTAGAGCTAACTTAATAAGCCTTTGTGTACAAGGGCTAAACAATACAAACTATGATCGAGTGCCACTAAGTACTTCAGTACTTATCACAAATACTTATGTCCTTTGTAGTCATAGATTGGATTTGAAGTTGGGATTTAATTATTAATAGACATGTATTCCATGTTTATACTACTTAGATGATTAGATGCACCGATTCGAATCGTTACTATGAAGACTTATTGGTGTTTTAGGACTTAGATATTAGGTCTATAATTTTAATGTACTACATAGTTGGTGTAATTCATAGTGACATTCTTTACAAAACATCCAATTATTATTTAAAAAGAATAGATACTTAGAAAGAACCAAGAAGAACAAAGGAGAAGCAATTTAACCAACATAGCCCAAAGAATTGCCTAACTTAAGTGGCAATGGACAAGGCACATTGCTCGCAGAATAGATGGCCAATGGGGCCGAAAGGTTCTGGAGTGGCGACCGCGTACCGGAAGACGTAGCGTTGGGAGGCTTCCCACAAGATGGACCGATGACCTTGTGAAGGCCGCAGGAAACCGCTGGATGCGGGAGGCACAGAACCGGACGAAGTAGCGGTGCTTGGGAGAGGCCTATGTCCAGCAGTGGACGTCTTCGGCTGAAATGATGATGATGAGATAAAAAAAACTATGAAATAACAGTGTCCAGCCATATAGCAGTTGTTACAGATAATTGATAGATATTTAAGATATTCATCTTAAAGTTTCGCATTGTCATGGGTAAAAACTGAATAAAAAGTGATGATTAGTTTACCTATCACAACTTCCATCTCGTTAATGTTCTTTGACCTTTGAGAGGTAGGTGACATTGAATCCGTATTAATTTTGAAAAAGAGAGCTGTCAGAGCCATTTATTATCTACGTCGTCGCGAATCTCTCAGGGAACTATTTAAAAAGATTAATATTATGACGGTACCTTGCCAATTCATTTATGAAAATATTATGTATGTGAGAAAAAATCTACATCTTTTTAACAAAATAAGTGATAGAAATAATTTTAATACTAGAAATAAAATATCTCAACCATTTTTCAGACTATCTAAAGTACATACATCTTTTATGGGGTACTGTGTTCAATGTTACAACAGAATACCTTGTGATTTTTGTGCCTAATTGAAATAAATTATTTGAGTTTTTAAAGATTTTCCCTATCAAAAATCGCTCAACATGCCTAAAGAAGTTTTCACCTCAATAACCTGTTTGTGTGTTTAGCACGTGGCCTTTCTCTAGTTTCTGCCTCCCCCTATAGGAAAAAGGCGTCAGCGGTCGAACCTAATTATGTTATGTTTACCCATGGATTATGAATAATTGTGATGATACAATTGCTACGAAGAGCTTTTTCGTAGCAGCAGTGCCTGCCCGCCGTAGCCGATGGGCTACGCACTTTTCTTTCAACGTTGCTAGGTCACTGTGTACAACGCACATGCGGGACATGTCTTATGTTCTTTTGTTCATATTTTGATGTTTAAAAAAAAACATTATAAAAATAGACTAATTGCATATTTTATTGTGTAATTATGTCAACATGGACTCGAAAAAAGCCCCAAATCGCCCAAATGGCTCGCCAAAAACATTATTAATAAAGTACAACCAATTTCCCGCACTTATTAACGCTCGTAAGTCTTAATTAGAAAGGTCACAGGATAATTAATGATCCTAATGAATAACACAGCTTCTGGTTCCACAGACAACAAATGTTTAGCCGGCTGTCGTTACCAGGTACCGACTTAATAGTTCTTTTATTTCGGAACAAAGAGAAATAATCGTTAAGAAATACAATGGCTAAACTAGAATTCCCGAAAAGAGTTTTTAACTCGTAAATCTTGTGGAGGCTGCTACAGGCTGTATGAGTTACGACCTTTGCGAAATATCATCTTCGCTTTAGGTACTGTGGTACTTTATGGCACATAGTTCTTGAAAGTTGCTCTTCCAGAAGATTGAGGTGCTTTTCTTTTATTGCTGTTACGTAATAAGCTAGGTACCTTATCATAAATTCTTTTACAAGTTCACGGAACAGCTTTTCTGTATTATTCGTTTTTAAAACTTTCATTGATACAATTTTATAAACCCTTTTGGTAATAATTACACATAACATCACGCCTTGTTTCCCCGAAGGGTAGGGCAGAGGTGGTGATAGTATACCCACATTTTGCCATTTATGTTTAGGTCCCATGTAATATCGGGTGAGCCTATTGCCATCAACCGGGCAGAAATCCAGATATTCTAATCCAGGCTACTACTGAGAAATTTCAGATGGTTAAACCCAATAACACTTTGCCCGACCCGGGAATCGAACCTGGACCCCAGTACGTGTACGGGTTTTGTCGACGGAAGAATAGACAAAATGACAGAAAAACAATCACAATCTGTTATTTTGTCTATTCTTCCGTCGACAAAACCCGTTTCTATGGTTGTCATGCTAAGCGTGCTGGTGATAATTATTTGGCCGGAAATACCATAAAGCTAATCATTGTGATGTTACTACCCAGACACAGAACATTTTTATTTCTGAGCTCAGTCGCTCCACTCTAATAATAATTTCTTCGCTGAATGTCTTACCGTAAAGAGAGCTACTTAACACAGTGACATATTCTACAAGTCAGACATGAATAGTTAATGACTTTGTCACCCATTCCTTCAGCGCACTATATTCTACACCTGAGCCACCGTGAGCGAGGCGCGGCACTCATGTAATACCATAGTCTTTTTTTTTTGGGGGTTAGAAATTATCAAATAACTTCTTCCGCTCTGGGTGGAGCGAGAGGGCGTGTCGGACTCTTACTGACTAAAACCCACCCGTGTTCCTTCAGTTGCCTGTACGTTGCCACGGTATCCCTTTCGGACTTTCCCGCAACCCCGGCGTAGTAATAGCGTTCAAGTTTTAGAGGCACTCAAGGTAGAAGTATTAATGCATTGCTGTTCTATGTGCTCCCCATGTGGGTTCCGTAGTGGGGATGAATGCACAGTATTGATTTTATCGACCGCAGAAATAATTTTGTTTTACATTGATATTTTTCGAAAAAATTATTAAAAATAAAGTTATATCTGCGGTTGTAGGTAACCGAAAATATCCCATATCTCAAGAACTATATATTAGCTGAATTTGCGTGTGTCACTAGAAAGATTAGAATCTTTTTAATTATGAGATCCAACAACACGCTTATGTGCATTCATTATTGTGCATCCTAGAAAGTATAGTAATATTAAACCATGGATTACGCCCGGACTTGTTCGCTGTATCAGACATAGAAATAAACTGCACCAAAAATCGAAAAATACCCCGGCTAATGAACTACTATTAATTACTTACAAACGATATAGGAATTTCTGTAATAATCTTTTGAAAAAGCTAAAAAACCAATATGATCAAAGGCAACTACAGAAAGCAGGTAAAAATAGTAAACTTATATGGAAATTCATAAAAACTAACACTTTTAGGTCAAAAAATTCCGAACCTGCGCTCGATCTTTTGTTTTCTGAACTAAGCCCTACCGAGGCAGTAAATAAAGCTAACAACTTCTTCATTAACGTAGGAAAAAACTTAGCAGAAAAAACCATATTATCTAATAGATGTTTTTCCATTCAAAGCCAAACTGAGACATATGCAACACGAAACTCTTTTGTGTTATTAGATACAGATGTTAATGAGGTAGTAAGTTTAATAGATGGCTTAAAGGAAATTTGTGCCGTAGGATGTGACGGTATACCTAATAGCATACTCAAAAGATTTAAATACGTCATTGCCCCTCCCTTGACTCACATTTTTCAGTTATGTTTAACAAAAGGAATATTTCCTAAATTGCTCAAAAAAGCCGTAGTCACTCCTGTCTTTAAAGCTGGAAACAAAAATTGTGTAAATAACTACAGGCCAATTTCAGTTTTCACAGGCCTCTCAAAGATTTTGGAAAAAATTATAAACAGTAGATTAGTAAATTATCTTGAAAGTAATAAATTACTCTCTGATCATCAATTTGGTTTTAGGCCTAAAAGATCAACAAGCCAAGCTGTTCACCATCTGACAAATTTTATAAACACAAACCTGGATAACGGCATGCACACCATAGGGATATTTTTAGACCTTGCCAAGGCTTTTGACACAATTTCTTGTACTTTGCTTTTGCATAAGCTGGAATTGCTGGGAATACGGGGAGTACAGTTACAACTATTATCTGATTACCTTAGCGACCGCCATCAAAGTGTAAAAATAGGTCAATGCATGAGTTCTGAACTTAAGAATAGCTGTTATGGAATCCCACAAGGCAGTATTTTGGGTCCTACTTTGTTTTTAATCTATTTAAATGACCTATGCAATCTGACACTCCAAAAGGGTGTAATTATGTCATATGCTGATGACACAGCTCTACTGTTCGCAGCTAAATCAAAGGCCGAGGTCTATGAACTAGCACAAAATGGTTTTAATACTGTGTCTAATTGGTTTCATAAAAATCTCTTAACATTAAATACAGATAAAACCAAGTACCTATTATTTGCAATGAGAAACACTAATCCAACGCTTACTAATCTAAACATTCAAGCGCATAACAATTGTAATTTTCATTATGCTGACATTGCATGCACTTGTCCCACTTTAACTAAAACCGATCATATCAAATATCTAGGCGTCACGATTGATACAAACCTGAATTTCCGCAAACACATTGATTTATTATGCACCAGAGTGCGTAAACTAATATACATTTTTAAAAATTTACGTAACATTGCCAACTTTAATTTAATTAGACAGGTTTATTTGGCTTTGTGTCAATCTATTATTACCTACTGCATAACGTCCTGGGGTGGTGCCGCAAAATCTATTTTACTGCACCTAGAACGTGCCCAAAGAGCAGTTTTAAAGGTTGCTACTTTTCGTCCATTTAGATTTCCTACTCATCAGCTTTATATGGCATGTAAGGTGCTAACAGTACGTCAATTATTTGTTTTGAATGTAGTTTTATTCCAACACACTGAACTTTATTTTAACCCAGTGCCTTCAGATAGGAGAAGAAAAGATCTGGTTTGTGCTAACTCTCAGACTAAACATGCTTTTGCTAATCGATTTTATTTATTTTTAGGGCCCTACTTGTATAACCAGTTAAACAGAGTGCTAAAGATTTATAGTTTAAGTTATAATAGGTGTAAACTACTAGTACAGGAATATTTAGCAAAACTCAATTATGCTGACACGGAAAAACTACTAGAAATTTTAAAATAAAATTTTCTATCTATCTACTCTAATATAATTAATAATAGTGTCCACTTTATATACTTTAATATTATTCGTTAATTTATTTAAATATAATATATCTTACATAATCTAGTTTTAAAATAATATACCCAAATAGTTACTCTATAAGTCATTGAAAATATTATATTTTCTTCTTAATTTAGCTTCTAATAAACTTATTGTTGTCTTCTTTTTAAATGTTTGATGTAAATTGATGGCCTGAAACACAGGTTTTCACAAACCTATATCAGGCAGGTCTTAATTACAGTTAGAATTAAATATTACTCGAATGTAATTAATCTAAATCATGTTTTTACTTTATACTTGAATAAATTTTTATTATTTTATTATATTATTATTATTTGTTTTTGAATCCCTCGGTTAATTACAAGTAAGTATCTATGAAGAGCGCCATCTTTAACTTTTACTACAGCAGTGCACAAAATACACTTTTCCAATTTTCATCGATATCGTGCAAATAGTCTCCGAATAAAATAACTTTTACGGGTTTTTAGGGTTCCGTACCTGAAGGGTGCCAAACGGAACCCTGTTACTAAGCCTCCGCTGTCCGTGTGTCTACCACCACAACGTATTCAGCAATTGCATCAGGATCATAATGTTGCACATTGCCCTAAAATAATCTCACGTATTTATAAAAGAGCAGCTGCATCATCACGGCATTGTATTTTTGTTGATTGTAGGAATACAGAACGTTTGCTGGTACCATCTGTTATAAGGGAAATGTTATTGTCAGAGCATAAATTGTATACACCAATTAGTGCCCGAATATGCAGTTATCATCTTAGTATTGGTTCTTGGGATGAATTACAGTTTCATTATAATGATTTTACTGGGGGCCAAATGGACGACATGATGTCAATTATGGATAGAGGTACTCGCAGACAGTACGACTTTTCTAATATTAGAGAAATGAATCCACATCTCTGTCATTATTGGTTAGGGATCAATGCTGAACAATTTTATCAGTTGTTATCACATGTACCACAGCTGGCACTGGAAACTCCTTGTCCTAGTGTGGCTTTAAGTATAATGTTGGTTAAACTTAGAACTGGTGACAGCAATGAACGCTTATCAACATTGTTTCGACTTCCTAGAAGCACTTTAGAAAGATATATGTCTAAAGCAAGACATTGTTTGGGTATATATATAATACTTGGGGATATATAATACATTTGTACCCTTATATTTAGGCCTTGGTCACATGTCAATACAAGATGTGGCAGCTAGAAATAAAATCATTCCAGAGGGTTTATTTGGAAACCCAGATATGCCAGTTTCTACCAAGCCAGCAATGGTTATATGTGATGGTACTTATGTCTACGTGCAAAGTAGTAGTAATTATTCATACCAAAAACAAACATACAGCTTACATATACATACCTTAATTTGGTAAAACCATTTTTGTTTGTCTGCTGTGATGGATTCATTTTACAATCACTTGGCCCATTCCCAGCAACTAAAAGTGATTCGGACATTATGTCCTCTGAATTTCGCAATGAAACCAGTGTATTACGAAATTATTTTAGGCCTGGGGATGTTTTTATTTTAGATAGGGGCTTCAGAGATGTAATTGGCGAATTGCATAGCCATGGTTATAAAGCTTATATGCCTGAGTCACTTTTGGAAGGCCGTAATCAGTTGACCACAGGACAGGCAAATCGATCTAGATGTGTAACAATGTGTCGATGGGTGGTTGAAGTTGTAAATGGACGTATAAAACGAGATTTTAAATTATTTCGCCAAGAATACTTCAACCGTGCATCGACACACCTTATGTTAGACTTCAATATTGCATGTGCACTTTTAAATAAGTTCCATGCGTCAATAGTAGACCGGCCTGATGCTCAACAATTCTTAGAATTAGCTAAAGCTAGATTAAATACAATAAATCATTTGGGTGCGTACATACAAAATGAAAATATTAATAGAAGGAGAGCCATTTTCCTAACCATAGATGCTGATCATCCACATTTGGACACATTTCCAAGACTTACCTTACATGATCTGATGACAGTAGCTCTAGGTTCCTACCAGTTAAAACAGGCTCGGTCGTACTATGGGGAGCATGTCCGTAGAAACGGAAAATACGAAATCGAGTTAGCAAACGACATTGAGGATGACTTGCCACTGATACTGGGAACGGACAAGTATTTAGTAAGGGGACGAATTAAATCACGTCACGTTAGCAGAAAAGTGTACTATGCTTACATTTTAGTTAATAGGGCTATAAGTAACTCAGTAGCTGATATTGCTGGTTACTATTGCAATTGTTTGGTGGGTAATCGAACCGTGGGATGCTGCGCACACGTAATGACCATTTTGTGGTATCTTGGTTGGGCTCGATTTAGATCAGTTGAGCCGCCGGCTCCGTTTTTAGACGACATATTTTATGAATATGATGATCATATGGACCAATAAAACTATTTTATTCCTATAAACAAGCATTGTTATTTTGTATTCCCTGTACTACTAACCTATAAACCCATTTAAACTCAAACTCAAAGCATTTATTTCAAATAAACCAATTACAGGCACTTTTGAATAGTCAAGGGGTCGGTCAGTCAGAAATATGAAGCTAGTCGCCCATTCCAAAGCGTAGTAGGTACCTATGGAGAAGAACGGGCAAGAAACTCCACGGACACTCTTTTAAATAAAATAAAATGGTTACTTACATAATATTGGTTACATCATTCAAGTTGAAGTTATACATGTGAGAACGATGCAAAACCTTAAAAGCGTCCGTTAGAAATAAAAATATAAATTAAATTAAAATCGCCGTGGCAGCTAAGAGATGACCAGTCCCTACTGACGGCGCCCGTTCACGAACATGACGCATGGATTAGCACCATTCAGCTCAACCATTTTGAAGGGAGCTAAATGATCCAACACACGCGCCACCGTCAGCGAGACATCTGAGTGAGCATGACATACTCTCAGCCGCCAGGGCACATTCAAGTCAATGAAAGACATACTCAGTACCTAAATGGTAGCTTTATAGTCGGTACCTACATGGTGCCCACACATGTGCCATGCAATTATACAATGCTAAGTAAGTGTAACCTACCTACCATTGTAGCTAATACTATTTACTCAGGATTATTCACTAGTTTGATGGAACTATTTTCTGGTGTCTTGTGAGTATTCAAATCTGTATTCAAATGTTGTAAGGACTGCTTTTTTAGTAGAAGGTTGGCTCCAAACTAACCTCAAAACTTGAACAGAAAATCAAAAAACAATAAAAACCCCACAAAAGAAATAGTTCATTTTTATTTCCTTGGAAAATATGACATCTCCCCTCTTTTATGTCCAATTTATGCTATCATACAACTTATTTTTATGCGCAACGGCGGTCCATAGAAGGATGGGCAATGTCTTTTTAGGTGAAAAACGTCAAATACGAAAATTGCCATTTCCACTAAATTAATAACTCAGTGCCATATTAGTGTCACTTTAGTCTATTTCAGAATGGGAAATCGTCTTATGACAGGAATAAACTAAATTTTTGTGATTTTTAGTCTAGTTTACAAGCATTTGTGACAAGAGAATCGGCACCATTGTCACTCTTTGTTGATCCACCCTACTTAACTTACCTGCCCCACCATTTGTGACGTAATTTATGAATGGCCCCTTTTCTTCAAATTTATCACTATTGAAAAATCGTAATATAAAGGAGTACCTACCTACTTATTGTATGTAAGGATTGTAATAGTAGGAGGCACTCTGTTTCTGCCTACCGCTATGGGAATTAAAAGGACATGAGTTTATGTATGTAAGTCGTTGGCAGCTAGAGAACGATATACGAGTATGTAGCCGTAGGTATAAAGATCGTAATACCTGCATTCTTATACAGATTAGGTACCTAACTATTCGTGAACTCAATTAAATCAGAGTCAGGCCATTTATTCGCTAGATTGCCTGCAATTTATTTATTTTAACACAAAACGATGGCGGGCGGAAATCCAACCAAGCGTAGATGATGTTCTACACAACTGAATGCGTTTGACATCAACTTTTAGTTGCTATTCTTTGATAAAAACTACTTACTAAACCTTATCTGATAACATGGATTTCAGATTTCAGGCGCGTATTCCAAGTGGCTTCTTGTTCTTACAAAAGTACAGTAAAGAATTTTTAAAGTTTTGGCTTGAGTGAAGCACCTGGACAGCCGCATTATGAAACCTTATGCTTTAGCGACTATGGCATCAACATGAAATTCAAACGTAAGCTTAGAATCGTGATATACCCCCAGATCTCGGATGCAATTCGTTCTTGGTAGTACTTGATCACCTAAGATATACGATGAAGATATAATTGCGCGCTTACGAGAATATGTTAGGACTGAACATTTAGCAGGGTTAAGATCAAGCTTACTCCCACGACAATAAGCTTCCAGACGACGTAAATCATCCTGAAGTGCAATCGCGTCCACATGTGATGATATTGTGGCATAGATTTTCATATCGTCAGCAAAACACAGCAACCCGGATGAAATCAAGCAAGTGTTGATGTCGTTTATATAGATAATGAAAAGTAATGGGCCGTGCAATGAACACTGGGGGACTCCACTGGGACAGGCACCCAACCAGACATATAATTGCTTAATACTACTGCTTGGGACCTGTTCTCCAGAGAAGAAGAAAACCATCTGAGTAATCACCTCGTATTCCCATGCCATATAACTTTGATAGTAAGATCTCATGGTCAATCCGATCAAAAGCTTTACTGTAATCAGTATAAACGACATCAACCTGCTTGCCGTTATCCATGGCGTCAGTAATAAAATCATTGAGCAGATTAAGTTGGTGACGGTAGACCTTCCTTTCAAAAACCATGTTGAAAGGAACTAAACGATTTTTTAAGAGCACTATACACCTGGATATAAATGATCCTTTCGAAGATTTTTGCCACAATGCAGAGCTTGGATATTGGCCTATACCTAGTTTACAATTTCGGTTTTGACTCCTTTTTTGTGAATAGGCGTTATGAAAGCTGATTTCCAAATCCTTGGATAGTTGTGTTGTGTTGAGGTACAACACAACACAAGTATCCAAGGATTTCCTGAAGAGAATCGAGACAGGTTGGGCAATCGAAGTCGAACATCCTACAAGAAATTTGGATGAAATATTATCTGGACTTCCTCAACGTTCACTACAATGCTACATATATCAGATAGGCTGGAAGTTTCAGTAAAAAGAGGAGGTGAAGAAATTCCATGACTAGGGCTAGTATCCAGAAATGTAGAGTGAAATTAAGTAGAAAACGCTTCGCATAATGTTTCTCCGGTACGCAACGCTTCGCTATTATAGTTTAAAGTGCTCGGAACTTCATTTGAGTTGTGAAGTTTTTTAACGAAAGTCCAAAAATATTTTGGATTTCCTTTAATAGATAGGTATTTCGATTTATTACGAATATCTCGCATTATTACGAACACCCATACACCCATCTAATTGGAGGATCCTCTCTCCTTCGTCCTCTATGGAGGATGAGCAGCTTTCATCCTATTCCTAATACGTCTTTATTACCATAATATATACTGACGGACTCATAAACTGCATCAATGTTCAAGACGCCTTTGAAATAAACATTTTAACCAAGTATTCAAACTTTTTATACAAATTTAAATTGAAACTTATAGTTTGTTTCGTTAACTTCATAACAGCGTAGTATAGTATTAAATCCTTAAGTGTATGTTTGTATGCTGGAAAGGAATATACAATTTTTTTGAACAAAAACGATAAATGTAATAAAAATTAGTTTTTAAAATTAATAAAAAAGTTGAACAACAGGTTTTTTTTTCTTCTAATACGATCTTGCGGAATATTTTTCCATTCTTGTGAAATCGCTTTCTTAGTGCTGCCAATGTTGTGGACACAGGATTTCTCGCATATACTTACAGTTTTTGTTACACTGTCCCAAACATGCTCAATGAGATTAATATCCGGGCTGCGTGCTGGCCAATTCATGGTACGTATCCCAACCTCTTCGCAATATTTACGAACTTGTGCAGCGGCGTGGGGTTATCTTGCATTAGAGTAAAATGTTCGTCTATTAATCCCATGTAAGGTACCACGTGAGCTTCTAAAACCTCTGTTACATAGCGTTGTGCCGTCAAACATCTTCTACCGTTTTGACGAACCATGTCGATGAACACAAGATCATCGAAATGCCACCCCACACCATACTCGAACCGCGTCCAAAAGGAACACGCTCCTCAATGCAACTTCGAGTATATCTCTCCCCACGTCGACGATAGACTCTTCTGCGACCGTCAGCACCATTTAAACATGTCCTACACTAATCGGTGAGCAATACGGAGGGCCATTTTTTTTTTTTTTACTCCACGCACTTCTTTCAACTTTGTTTTGATGTTTACTGACGTGAGGAAACGATTTCGTAGGGAAGTTGAAACAATAAATCGGTCATCACGACGGGTGGTTTTTCGAGTTCTGCCTGTACCGGGTCTCCTTTTGTCTCTACAAATCTTCGGTATACTCTAAAAACCGAAGACTGGTTTAAATTTAAATATCTAGCTATCGTTCGTTGATCCAAGCCTTCCCGCACCAATGCCACAATTTGAGCGGCTTGTTCGGACGAAGTATCCATATTTATGGTTACGAAACTTTTGTTGAGTTAAAAAGACTAATAATCAATACTATTGGTAACAATAATTTAAATCGCAAATAAAAAAAAAACAAAAAGAATTACTTAATTTCATACTTTAATTAACACATGAATTTGAGACTATGCATAAATTTTATTTTCCTGGCTATTATTGTAGGAAAATCGTCAGAGAAAGATGATTCGTCAATAGTTTCAGTTTCATAGAATCAGAAATAATAGAATTCTCTTCAATTATAAAATTAGAGAAAGTTGTATACCTACCAATGTGTCCATTTTGAATCAGCCGCCACCGTTCCGGTAAATATCGTAGCATGCTTGGAGTTTTTCAGATTTTTGCGTATCCAGTTTTGTATCAGTTTCAGACATTTTTATAGCAAAATAAATTGATACATTTAAACAAAAATAGGTACCATTAGAAATCTTGGCTTTTTTCTGCTAAAATACAAGATAATAATTAAAAGTAAAGCTGGGAACAATTTACCGGACGCCTCCGATTTTTTTTTAAACTCTTTTCTCGTTTCAAGTGTCCAGTAGGTAGGACGTATAATAATCGTCTCTATAAAACAAAAAGAAATTAGAAAATAAGTCAGACGATTAATATGTTTTTTTCCGTGTTTACAGAGTCAAGACCACCGCGGAAAAATTACAATCAACTGTCATCAAACGAAAAGCTTGATAATAGACAGACAGATGATATTCACATTGAGGAAGCGGAAGTGGAGTCGGATGCTAGCAGCACCGATTTAGATGAACGTGATACAGGCGGAGTCTGCCCACCTTGCGCGCATGACCGATATAACAACAACGTCCGTCGTCATGCTCATGACGACTTCAGCGATGATACAGATTACGGTGAGTTTAAATTGCCTTATCAATTATTCTGTTTCGAATAAGCGCCAAATTAAAAAGCTTATTTACTTTTCCGTTGAAGCGCTATCGATACATGGAAATAGATTCTAATTACTGGCATTGCCAAAAATATTGTCTGTGGTTTTATCTGCTGGCAAGCAAAGTTGCCATTGTCAGTTTGGCCGCTTTCCGAATATAGAACATAATCGCTCACAGCGCTGACATCGATAATTGGCGTTCTGATTATGCTGATATCACGATTATGACAGCTGAGGGCTGTCAACAATTCGGAACGCTCGTGAACGCGCTCACAGTACTCACTCATCAACGTCAAAACTTGCATTTCTTTGTGTTTATACCACAATTTTCTTCTTCTTCTTAGTTGGCGAACGGTAGCCAGAAGCACAATTTCGAAAATGCCACGTTAGTTTAAAGATAGGATGCGAGTCAAAACAAAACAGCACAACTGTCATTATTGACAGCGCTCTCGGTGATATTAGTAAAAGGCATGGTCGGCGATATCGCAAGATGGCGCATGTCATGACGTCATCTAAGACGATTCAAGACACATCGTTATCGCGCCCACGTTAATTCGGTAAGGGTGTTAGCACGCTCAAATCGATTACAGCGTAACTCGGAATGCACCCTTTGTTAATGTTGTGTTGTCAATGTCATATGTTTTGACGTTTGTTGTTCATCCATCAAGAAGTGGGCAGTGTTATTCATTTTGTGAATACTTTGATGAAATTGGAGTAAACTGTTAATTTACGAGCTAAAACCTACAAAACGGGACCAAAAGTGACTTAACTAAAAATGGCGAACCTGAAGACAGACTTGGATCAATATTTACTGAAAAATGAAAGTCGTCGGAGCTACAATTTCAGTTTACCATCATTTTCTGCCCCGAGTTTTATGACACGGAGTACTGACGAAAGCCCCACGAGTACTAGCAGTACTGCTACTTGGTTTGAAAATGTACAGAAAGAGTACTGCACCTTGGTAAGTAGAAATGAATTCAGTAATGAATTTGCGCATGAATCATTGGTCAATAGAATACAATTATGCTATCAATTACATCACTCTAAAACTGGTCTGTGCAGTTGTGTACCATCATTTAATTGGGGTCACACTATGTACCTGTTTGTAGCAGAGTAGTTCAAAACTTCAAACAAATGACTCACCCTACATTTTTTTTTGTTTTGTTTATTTATCTTAATGAAGGCTTATGTATAGATCATAATAATATGATTATTTCTTAGATACCGTACACAGATTGTTTACAAGTAACAAGCCCCAACTGTTAAGTAAATTGATAATGATGATGGTTTAAACAAAGAGATCTTTACGACAAAGGTTGTTATTTTTTTCATTTTTATAATGCAAACTGGGGTCAGTGGGTCATCTTAGGGGCGGAGTTACATCTGCTTACTTTTTAGACCAATATAGCCTCGTTTTATTTTCCCTTAATAAACCTTACCTATGAACACTTGGTATTAACATCAAAATGTTCTATATTTCAGAGCAGGACACAGCGGTTCATGGGCTTTGGAATATGTTTATTCTTTGGATTCCTATGTTTCATACTGTCATTCCTGTACATACCTGTATTACTA
This sequence comes from Xanthia icteritia, assembly GCA_949128155.2. Taxonomy (NCBI): domain Eukaryota; kingdom Metazoa; phylum Arthropoda; class Insecta; order Lepidoptera; family Noctuidae; genus Xanthia; species Xanthia icteritia. Next base: position 1,645,796 of record OX421942.2, on the reverse strand, counting down.
CTGCAAGCTAGGAAATTTGCCCTACTCTTCACTCTAGGGAGCATGTTCTTTATTATCAGGTAAACAAAATATTTTTGTGTACAAATTTATATATTATATGATACTATTTAAATACTGAGTGAGCATCAGGATGGCAGGCATAATTTTACAGGTAATCATGCAGTAAGTATGAAAGCAATTGGAGAGGCTCATATTGAGTAGTGGCTGTAGGTTGATAATAATGAAGTATGATAGCAATGTATGGTAGGCTGTACATCAGTGGTAACAAAACTAGTACCTACAAAGCTGGCCTTTTATTCTTTTGACTGCATGTTTATCTGTAACATAACATAACACCAACTATCCTACCTCTCACAAATATTTACTACATTAAGATTGCTATTTAGTACACAGTTCAAGTATTAAATAACAAAATAAACATTGATGTTGTATCTATATATTTTTTATTAACATTTTGCGGGACACTAAGCACCCCAGATGTAATAACAATAAAAATTGTGTCCTTCCACTGATTAAATAATTTTATTACAAATAAGCATAATAACAATGATTAGCAGGTATTATTATACTATTGTTATAAAATAGTAAAGTAAATAATTCAAGTGTTCAACATCCTTTATTTTTTGTCTAGCACATAGTGTCCATCACCACACAATCCTCACCTTTGAAAACTTCATGAAAATCAACTTTGACAAATGCCAAAAAATTCGAAAATGTGTGTAGAAGTTTACATGGAAGTTAAACATAATTCTACATGATAAATCAGGTCGAAATTGTCTTGGTTGGAGACAACTATTTCTTGACACCAAATTCAAATTAAGAAACCGGCCAAGTGTGTGGCGGTCCACGTACAATGAAGGGTTCCGTAGTTGGAATGTATTTATCCCAATAATCAACAGTCGACTGGTCCCAAGAACAAAGTCCTATCTTCAATATTGTCTAGTTGCAGTGCGAAGCAATAAAGTTACGCGAATCAAATAGTAGTAATCAAGTAGTAGTAGTAGAAAACTATGGTGAAAGGTATTTAATACCTTTCACCATAATTTTCTACTAATTTTATTTTTTTTGCAACTTATTTGATTCGCGTAACTTTATTGCTTCGCACTGCAACTAGACAATATTGAAGATAGGACTTTGTTCTTGGGACCAGTCGACTTAACATTGGAGTTGAAAAACATGTTCTCCCATACGATTTCGACGTCTCGTATGGGGAATACGAAACGTCGAGTTTTTCTCCTCGAAAACTGAACCGATTCAATTATTTTTTACATAATTTTTTAAAAAAAGAGTATGTCTAGGTTCTCTTCATTTGTTTTTATGTAAAAAACATTTCAAATTTGTCTGATAGTCCTCTGATCACAAGCGCGGATCCACCGTTGTGGGCACGATGGGCATGCCCACAACCCTAATTGAGGTCGATAGGCTGATGTTCACATACATTGTGTGCGAGCATATAACCTTACCAAAGGAGACTGGGCAAAACTGCTCTATGGACTTATAGCAATTTATTGTATCGATCGCGAGCGACTCCTAATCCAACGAGAGTCGAGACCACAACCTTTTTTGAGGGCTGGATCCGCTCCTGTCTGATCACGCCGGTAAAAATGGGGCATTTTTGTTATTTTTGGAGGTTCTTTAAGTACCAATAAGTTGCTGAAAAAAAGGAAATAACAGGGACATGTGTAGACATGTCCCTGTATGGTGCCGGTAATTTCTCGCTGACTGATCTCTGACCGAACTCAGAAGTCATACACTAGGAGCAGAGCCCTAACAGAATGGTTGCCGAGAAACGGTAGAAGAACCTTTGGCAGATCAATAGCCATGTGGTAAAATGCGGGTGTACTGGTATGTAAGCCACACATGCACACAATAGACTGCTGTAGAGCAGACCTTCATTTTATGAAGGAAAAAAAAATATTGCTCTACAGGCATTATTCAGGAAAAAAAAGGAGGAATACATTTGTATGGAGAGTCGCAGGCCCTGTTCCCTCTTAATGATTATTTTCGAGATTTGGCATAGCGTTACAACAACTATTTCTTGACAATTTTTTTGGAATTGAACCCAAGTTGATACTCCTTTACAGGTATGAGGAAAACAGGGTGTAAAGTTCAATCATCTATAGAAAATAGAGGTTCCTCCGACCAGACAAGTGTCATGTCTTAATGTGTCGTTCGCGCGGTAAACTTAATTGCGCGATGCACGATTTGTGTGACATCAGGTCTTGGATGCGTAGTTCGCATGTGGCGATCTAGATGCCGCCACACTCCCAGCCGTTTGCCGGCACTGAGGTGAGGATTGTGGGGTGAACATCTCCACACAATCCTCACCAACTTATAGCTAAACCTTGTTGACTATTTATGACTATATATCTTGACAATTTTTCCGCATTCTCAAAATTGATTTTCATGAAGTTTTCAAAGGTGAGGATTGTGTGGTAACGGTCACGTTATATAGATAGAAAATTATAAATATTCTAAATGAAGGTTCTAACCATATTCTAAAACAGTTTCAGTTTCCTGTACGGCCCATGGAATCACCTGAAGTCTATGTTTAGCAAAGAGAGGGCTCTCACAACCTCCCTGTACACGCTGACACTCATAGCAACACTGTACTGTGCACTACACCTACAAAGTACTCCCTGGACAATTGTGTGCGCCGTCCTGCAGGTGGTCGCTCTGGTCTGGATGATGATGGGCTCCATCCCTGGAGGCTCCTCAGGAATGAGGTTCTTCGGCAGCATGTTCAAGTCATCCGTATCTAATACTTTACCGATATAACATTATATATGAGTATCGACTGGAACGGTTTACTATTCTTATAATACACTTTGATAATAATATTAGTTTTGAAATGAGTAATTAAGATTGTTATTTTTATAATAGGAGAATAAATGGTGAAGTTTGAATGTTTTATAATTGTATACTCTATCATAGAGTGGATCATGCAATAACTGATTACATTGATTCCAGCTTCAATCAAATAAAATAAAAACTAGAACTGAACTTATGAATTTATAGAAATTATGAATTTCTAGTCTAGCAGTTCAATAGTTCAATGTACTTACTGCATTGCCCTATTTGCGAGGACTTATTAGTGATGTTAGTTGGACCATTAGCAGCTGTATGAGAAATTCCATGTGCTAGAATTTCTCAACATAGAACTTCTTATTACTATTTCGATTGCACCTAAATGCCTATTGTCTATATTTCGTTCCTAATATAGCAGTAATCGATTTCGTAAGAATGCTCGATATTTATGTTAAGTAATGATTTATTTATTTTTAATTTAAGTAAATTTTAGTTATCTTGCCTTACGGATTTTGTATCTAAATTATTTTAATTTGGATTGCATTTATATAGCTAAAACACATATCATATTAATGCAGAGTACCTACCTACGAAGAAAATAATTTATAAAGAATTATCTACTTATATAATATGTAGAGCTGGACAAGTTCTAAATCATGTCTTCAAGTAAAATATTGATGTCATTCTATGTTTAGTGTAGGTAGTAATAAATTAATTGAATCTTTTTCCTACTGCCTTGCGAACGAAAAGCTTTTTTTATCAATAAATAATAATTATGCTCAAACTTATTGAAACCTAGATACAACAAAATATTTTTTGTAAAAAGATTTATTCAATTAAACTTGAGACTTTTTTATTATTGTATCATTTTAAAACCCGACTATGTACCTACTTTAGCTATAGTATGATTTTGTTAGTTCCTACCTACAGCCAACGACAAAGCCCATGATCTTGAACATAGAAACTCATTATTTAAAAAAAATATTGTTACAAACACATGAAACACAGGTGTTTTTACGAGAATAGGCAGGGCTACACTTGGGTAGCAAGTTTTCATCACTTTTTAAACTTTGAATATCTTTTGTTGCTGACTGTACCAAAACTAGTTTTACTATTATCTCTGATTATCGGATAAGTCGTCATGCGGCCGTACAATGGTGAGTAAGCGCAAAACCCAAATGACTCATAATAGTCATAATACATTACATAATGATTAGTAATTAGTGCTGTAGCACGCAGGATCATAGTGAGAAATCTAACAACTACAATACAACTTAGTAGTAGGTATATATACCTTCACATAGTGAAGATCCAGAAAATAACCCTTGGCTCATCCTCATCAAAGCGAATTTGTATATATACCTTCCGCGCTTCCTTGATCAATACCTAGCCAAGATTAGGAGGTACGGAATAGGCCAGGGGTTTAGTATTTTGTCTCGGCGCCTTAGCTAATCGAAATAGGGTACAATGATGGGTAGATAGGGACAAAAATTAAAATATCCACAATATGAGGCTGAGTTTTTATTTATTGTATAATTTTGCATAAGTACCTATCGGCGAGTTTGTGACGAATTGTTTATGTTGTACCCGCAAATACCTGAGTTTAGTTTCCGGAGGCGCCGTGACACGCTCCTCTTTACCACTCGCCACCCCTCTTTACTCTCTACGGCGCACACTTTGGCAACCCCTGGAATATGCAATTTCTCAGCAACAGCCCAGTCTGGATTTGTGCCTGGTTGGATGACTTGCCCTTATTTATTACATGGGATAATGGGACTTATACATAACTGGCTAAATGTGGGTGTATTACTTACTTACGTGGGTGTAGTACACCTCTGCCCAACCCTTCGCGGATACCCACAGGAGTAATGATTACGTCATTACACGGTGTCATCGATGAACCTACCTATGTAAAAAATAACAAAATTACATTTTATTACATTACAGACGAAGCTCTAACTTGCAACGTGTGCGACCGGTCGTTTCCAACGCGTCGCCAGCTCGGGGATCATCAACAGAAGAAACGACATTTCGGGTAAGTAGCAACTGTCTGCACCTACTACTGCAGCTCAAGGTTAAAGCCGATAGCGAGTTCAAAATGTAAATCCAAGATCGCCGCTTCGATAATTTTCTAACTTTTTATCATGGCTATCGTTTTCATAGTTTTTAAAGGTGCTAAAGTCGATAAAGAGGTCAAAACGTAAATTGAAGATGGCGGCTGCTAGGGGTCGGACCGCACATGTTTTTTATTCTCATAGAGGGTGATAAAAAGCAGTGTTCACCTCGAGAGCAACACTATTTTAAGCTCGAGTGACGTACTTTGAATCACTCGCTGCGCTCAGGATTCTACTATGGAATCCTTCGCTCCGCTCTGGATTCAAAAAAACACTCTCGCCTTAAAAATAGTTTTTAGGCAAACAATCTACTATTCTCTACCCGAGCCCGCCCTTCTATCACTTACTTGACTGAAATGCTTACTGTATTAAGGTACCATTCCGTACCCGACGCAGGCGGCAACTGCAGGCGACGTGTCGCCGCGTCATGACGCTGCAGTCGTGATTCCGAATCCAACCGCAGGCGGCAGCAGCAGCCCATCTTCCAGTCGGTAGATAGAAGATAGAAAAATGTGTTAGCGCTTGAGCGTTGGGGGCACTACTGGTCTGTGGTCGGGGTACGTGTCGTCTGTCGCTCGCCGGTAACTGCAAACGACGTGTCGCTAGCGGAAGGTATTTCATAGAAATTCATAGAAACCAGTCGTGTCGCAGTGACAGGTCGCCTGCAGTTGCTATCGGTGGCTACGGAATGGTACCTTTAACGATGTTTGTGGATACTGGGACCCCCCAGTATCTTACACCACATGAATAGGTAGCAAGCAAGTACATTATAAATGCGAAAGTGAGTTTTATTTGTTACGCTTTCACGCTAAAACGGCTGATCGGATTTTGATGAAATTTGGCTCATGGGTAGACCATGACCTGGGTAGGACATACTTTTTATCCCGATATTCCCACCGATCGTGACTTATGCGGGTAAAAACGCGGGGCAAGTATTTTATAATATGCATGTGCGGTTATAACTGTCACCACTGAGTGTATAGGTAATCACTATCAATCGATCTTGCCCTGCACATCAATAGTTGATTGATGTGACGACGCTATCCTGTGACTTATCACCTTTTCTAATATGGTACGATGAGTGGCTTAGCTACTGAGCAGTGTGCACATTTGTAGACGTTCAGCAGTAAGGTGGTATTGTATACCTTCTCGATATCAGAAGGAACTTTATAACTAGTCCTATAGAACACTTTCAATTGTGTGGTTTCATACTTACATCGATTTCACTAAAAGTAACCATTCTCTTTGCACAGATGCAGCGCGTGCGACAGCCTGTTTCCCTCGCTGATGGCTCTAGAGCACCACAAGGAAGAATTCCAGCACTGGAGCGATTCCTCCTACTGCTCACACTCTGACTCCGAGGACAGCGACCTCGAGACGTGCCACGAGGATAAGCATCGACTACTCTAATGCCACCATCTCATTATTGCCGGGGAAAAACCCACTACGCTGGGCACTTTTGTGTGAAAAGTACTGTACAATTCTTCTGGAATAGTCAAGCGTGTAGCTAGTAATATTGTAAGGTCGTCAGAGTAAACCATGAACCCAGTTAGCAATCTCAATCGAAACCAATACTAACTACCTAAATGGATATAAGTATTTCATATTCTGTAAAAACTGGTTCCATTTATGGATGTATTTATAGAGAATGTATTCTATAAAATATGCGCAAAATGTGATGAATATGGTGAACCGACACCAATATCTGGCAAAAAAGTTCTATTCAGATACTACTTTGACTGAAACTATAGCTTCTAGTTTTAACACATTAACACCAGGCCCTCAGTAAGTACATTAGAATAAATGAGGCAATAACATCGAAAACTGCTATTTTAGAACTGATTAGAAGCAAACCTGAGCTCTCACGATTTAGCACATAAAGGCTGCTATCAACATCGACTCATCTTATCGCGCCATATAAACTCGGCTACTCATACCAAGACTTTATTATTTCCATTTTTTTTGTGTAATGTTGTAGTGATGGATTTACTAGCTACACGCTTGTCTCGACTGTATTCTGTACGATGTCTAATAATGGTCTAACGATTCTCTAAAATGTAAGCACTGTATCATTTCATTAGACATCGACTTCATCTGATAGGCTGTATGTAAAGGTATTAAAACTCAAACAGGTCAGTAAAAAACGCATATATTTTTATGCCATGAATCAAAATTATATCTGGGTCTTAAAGACTTCAGTGTTTACTTAAAAAGTATACAATGTTAATGAATTTACAAAAACAATGATTTTTCTCATAATATAGTCACATTGTGACTTTTCAAAAAGAACGTTTATAATAGGAAAGAATATTACAGTATTTCTAAGTATATAATTCTATATATACTGAAGCCTAATTATTGTACAGTGTAGACACATATCATTTTGTACAAGCATACGCACCTACTACGTAAAGGAGACGAACGATGTGAAGTGAATAGAAATATATATCAATTCATAATGCTGAGTGATTTCCACGAATTGTCTAAGAATAACTACATACATACTTATTAAGTCTAAGTACTTAAAAACAAAGACAACCATTAGAAGAAGACTTGGGTTTTTAATTTCGTATTATTTGTAATTGCACATAATGCAAACTGTGTTTATTATTTTATCAAAAAGCAATTTTCTAATTATGGCTTTTCTACACTGTTATTACATAGGTACATTATCTGGGTGAAATAGAGTCAGCAGAACTGGACAACAACAATATTTTTGCTCCAGTTTCTGAATTCGTCAATTTCGTTTACATTGACTACGAAATTCTACGTAGGTAATCATTTAGTTATTAAGATAATTTCCGTGTATTTTTTTTTTCATTTTCTTAGTTTTTTCCTTTGCAATAAATCGATTGGTAAACATAGCATAGACAACATTATATTACTAGCTCGAAAATAAAGTTAAAAAAAACATTTTTGGCGGGTAACGTAGCAGTGTAACTAACGATGTTTATGTTACGATTCGTAATATTTTTCCACCAGTTTGAGCTGAATCTCAACAGAATTGTTTTTGATGTCTAGTATTCTTGGAAATTTCTCGTAAATAGTAACAAGAGTAGGTAAGTTAAGATTTGATGAAATTTTTAATGAAACTAGAAAGCTTGTTCACAAAACTAGTATATTTACAATTCTAAAAGTAGTAAGTAAAAGTAATTTTGTCCTCAAATTTTAATAGCATTTGTCTCCCTTTTTAGTACATCTACTTTTGTGAACATGCCATTTCTTTTCGCTTCACGTTAGTTACGCACTCCTGCCTCTTACCTGACGTCATATCTTTGTAAATACTTCCTAGTGATATCCCGGCAATAATGCATATCACGGTATTGTTATATGACTGATATTTTAGTCTAGATCTGTAAATATTTGTTAAATAGGTCTGTCATCAGAATCACATTTAGAATTTTAAATTCTTAGTGTCACACCCAACTAAATGTATGTATCCCGCCCCCTTCCCTACCGAGGTACCTTTCGAGTTTATAGTATTACAAATTTAAGTATTAATTGTAACATTCCAACTAGTCATACTATTTTTATAAATTATTAATTATATTTCAACATCGTAATATGTATATTGTAAAATTTGTAAGTTCGCTACGCTCTGTAATTTAGACAGGGAGGAGACGACGGAACGAACTATTCGTACAAATAAAAATACGATTGAAAATATGTACAGAAATGTTTATTTTATAGGAAATCACATAACCACAGAGTACAGGCTACGAACACGTATGTACTGCGCTATGTCCGATCTCCCATAAAGGTACCGAAAGGCCGCGATCGGCGCGTATCGTCCGGGGAGCGACGTACACATCTTTAATTTTTCATATTATCGAGTAATCAGGAATACAAATCACGAATCTCTTACAAAAGCATAATACGAGTAAGTCTAGTGACGGCGGGCCCTCGGCGGCGGCGGGGGCCTCGCCATACATGTTACGTTACGTTAGGATAATAATATGCGCCGCGCAGGGGCGCAGCTGGCGTCACGTCAGGGCAGGGCCGGGCGGGCCGGAGCGGGCCGGGGGCCCGGGGGGCGGGACACGCGGGCCGGCCGCTCTACGCGGTGCCGTTGAGCAGCGGCTCGGCCTTCGCCTTGGCCAGCGGCGAGCGGCGCTTGCTGGGCGCGGCCCCCGCGCGGGGCTCGCGCGCGCCGTCCCGCGCGGCGTCCCGCGCGGGCTCCCGCGCGCCGTCCCGCGCGCCCTCGCCCGCCGCGCCCGCGCCGGCGTGCGGCCCGTTCTTCCACCCGCCTCCTGCAACACGCGCGCGTCAGGCCGCCACCCGCACGTCGTCCGACATCGACCGACGCGGCCCCACGCGATGTCACACTATAGGCCAGACTGATATTCACGAATACTTTCGAACAGACTAGTTTATAAGAAATAACAACATGATTTAGTGAGCGTTGCGTAGTCTCTCAGCTTTATTTGTTTGATATTGTGTGGCATCGCATGGCGTTGTCGTGTTTGTCGTTCATGTAGGACGATGTGAAAGATGCTTATATTACGACTGAGGTCGCGAGCGTTCGCGGCTTTCGCTCGCGAACGCTTCGACTCTACGAGTCATAAATCTGAAAATCTTACGTCATGTGGGCGAGCGATTCTAAGTCATGCGACCATTACTTCTCTAGCGAGTCTACTACATTTTGAGAAACAATGACAAAGCTTAACTAGAAGGAGACTAGAAACTTTTAGTGCGAAAAACATATTAATATCAAACCATGCATTTACTTACAATTCGGTTATATTGTTGTGCACGCGTGTAAGTTTATTATGTCCAAAGTTACTTGTTTTTCTTATAAGACAAGTGGAAAGCACTGAATCAATATTATTATGAAATACTATGGGTACGGTAGATAAAAAATATTATTTCACTGGAATAAATCCAAGGAGTCACTTTATGGACGATATTTTATATTATTATGAAACACTATGGGTGCGATAGAAAAAATATATTATTTCACTGAACCAAATAAATCCGAGGCGTCACTTTATGGACGACATTTTCCAAAGTATTGGTCAGTATGAGAAAGGAGTATGTATTTTAAGTTCTTTATGAACCAGCTTATTGGTGTAATGATGTAGTTTGTGAGCAGTGAGTTACTAGTCGTCGGAAATATCTGTGGAGTCGGCCGCAACAAGTGACGAGAGCTGGCGAGAACAGACTACTTACAACTACGTACAACGAGCCGCGACGCACAGATAGTTCCAGCGAGCGGTGAAGCCGGTCTATTCTGTAAAAATTTCACCGTGAAAACTGGTCAAGTGGAGCTGTCAATGGTGTGAATCTTTAGTATCAGATGGAATATGCCAGCTCACTTCGAGTGCCCCTAAGTTTTCACGGTGAGACTTAGACAGGCAGGCGGCCGCGGCGCGTACCTGTCCTCCTGCGGCGCCGGCGCCCGGCCGCGGCCTCGTCCGACGTCGACTCTGCGCAACATGCCAAGTGCCTACAGTGGCGCCGGGGACTAGTCGTTTGCGGGCGCGACTCTACTCGCTAACGTCACCGGAGCGCTATTCGTCCGTCGCGTTCGCACACGCCGCTCGTTTGACTTCTAAGTACGTTCCGAACGATAACTAACAGAACTATAACACGGAAACTACGGACATGGTAATACGAATCATAGCCGCCGTGCTCGAGTAGCCCTCGCCGAAGTATTAGGAGACGGATGAGACCGAACCGTAGCACGAAGCGAGAATAGGAAACACGTCGTCCATAAATAGCAAACAACTATTCACCCCGCGTCTAACAACTAAAACTTCCCATTTATCCTTCTACAGTTTATGTACTAATTAAAATGTAAAACGGGGTGCACAGAAAAAAATAAACATATAAACATTATAATGCATATAAATAAACTTATGACATATAAAACACTACAACTACATTTTAACTAGCACATTCAGTAATATTTTCAGATTTTTCGTAATAGCATAGCTTTTCGATTGCATTAACACTTGATTTTAAATAGAAACAAATAGCACAGTATGCGTTATAGGCGATCGACAAACTTCGGAGTATTGCAAAATCTGTACTACTAACACAATGAATGACATCAAACGTTCGTATTTATTATTATTAATACCCAATCAAATTATAACCCACAAAAAGAAAGAAATCTGAATGGTATATGGTAACCCGAATTCAGTGTTTGTTGGTTTTTATAATAATGCTATCTTGTTCTGTAGTTTAAAAAAAAATATCAGAAGCAGTAGAAATATATACATTTGAATTTAAATTATGCCTCTGCAATTTGTGGTTGTTAGCTTCAATAAGTAGAACTACCAAGGTCAAGCCTATAACTATGCGAGCTTACTATTGACGTCACACTAACAAATCGATCTATGTTCTCGAATCTACGTGTAAAAATATTAAAATTCAAACGCACATAGTCCGATAATATTTTTATTTCAACATTTAAAGACTATCCATCTTTTAAATCATTTATTTCTAAGAACAACAGTACGCAAAAGCGTGGGAGTGCTTTCAAGACTTCGTGTCCGAATGAGACGAATATCTTTAGTATACAAATAGCATGGCTCCCCTCTACTTAAAATGTATCACAACCCAGAGAACAGCCAGCAAATGGGCGTGCAGTAACCTTATCCACGCAACATCTATAATAGTTTTGTAAGTACATTCAATCCCGCACGTCCATGGTAATAATTTGTCATTGGCAGCGCCTTTTATGTGTTAACAGTAAAGACGGTTCCATGGCTAAGTGTTACCAGTACCGCGCGTTTGACTGTACGTACGTTACATACTTGGCATGCAGGCTGTTCGCTCGGCTGACACGCGCGAGTTTGTCGAGCGCCCACGTACAGAAAGTAACAAATACACTAGAGTACAAAGCGCGGTCTATGTCGTACCTCTGTCCGCACTGGACACATCTTGGCTGTCTAGCACACTGCTCTCGTCATCAGTTTGCCTTCGTCTGTCATCGCGTCGTCTGCCACTCTGTAAGATTATATTGTTGAATTTAGATATATTTTGAAATGCAATAAGATTATAAGGTAACAGTTTGACAAATGCTTGTGTAAAAAACATTTTTTATTGTAATGTTATTTATTGGGTGGCAAACACGCGGTCGCCGACGGTCTACTCTCCTTGTACGGAACCGTACATTATCGAGTTACGCGCCGTCCATTCTGCAAACATGCTGCCTATATTGCAAATAATATGTAAAAATTTAATTCAATAAATCGGTGTTGAACGAACATTCAAAGCGGTCGGTTTTATTTCATCATCCCAATAGAATGGTCCAGCTATCATATCAGTAAATTAGCCGGGTATTTAGTGTCATCAACCTTGCAAATCTTCAACAAAGGAAGCCGCTTGGCACACACATAGACCTAGTGGTCACCTGAGCTGATTGAGCGCTGTGCCCACGTGGCACCACCCTGCAGGTAGGTGCGGAGGGAATACCATCTACCGCGCTGCTCTATCGTTGATATCCGCAAAAGTTTAGCAAATAGATCGTGTTTGATAAACGTTTTCGTATAATTCAAGGGCGAGGAATTCATTTCTCGAAAAACATTTTCACTCGTTCATAGAAAAAAAAAATATTACACAATATTTTATATAGTCACTGAGATACAGCAACCAGAACCCGGTTTCTACCGGCTTCCCTTCGGAACAACAACTCTAATTGAGTTTACTATTACTAAATATAATATAGAACATACCTAGTCGCATTACAGGTTTTTAATACATCATAAGATAAAAACATTACAAAACCGCGTACGCAGTTCACATTTTTGCCTCAGTCAAAAATTCCGACAACACTAACGCCAAAATATATAATATAATTACACTTTAAAAGCTGAAAATAATAATTCAGGTACAGATAATTTTAGTTTCTTTTAGGACCAGAAAAGGCAGACAACAGAGGGCATTGCATTGCATATCAGTGAGTAGACCGGGTGGCACGGTAATGATAAGGAAGAACGTGTCCTTAGGGTATGGAAGGATTTGCGAGCCATACTGGATATGCATCCTTGAGTAGGCAATGGACTAGTGGAGAGACGGGTGATATTTAACTATGGATGGGCATCTTTTAATGACGTCGTTGCCAGATTGCTTTATGTCCAGCTTCACCGGTGCATCTTTTGGCAGGCTTAATTGCGTTCTCGACACTTTTCTGTGTCACTGTTTTTTTATTTTATTTAATAGGAACAACAAACAGCTACATTATGCAATATTACAAACAGAAAAACAGAAATAACTTAAGTAATAATGTAGTCCACAGCGCTGTTCACAGATTACCAGTAATAAATAAAACCTTAGTCACCAGGTGAACTGTTCATGCATGACAGTTATACTAATAATTACAAAAACAGAGAAAAAAGAAGAAAAGTATTTAAAAACAACAAAAAATTTAAAAATTTTATTTATTATCCCATAATAAATAAAATAAAATAAAACAAACAATTAGTCTGAGAGTTCCAGTGTCTCATACAAAAGGCTACGAAACCTTTTCAAAGAACATGTAAATATGTCTGTGTTCGAATGCTTTGCTTTTGCTGTGTTACATGTTGCTTTTCCATTGTCTTCGTCTGGCTACTATCTGTTTCAGGTTTCTTGTAAATCTCGCTAGAAGCCTTCTTAATCTTATCTCGGTCTTTGGACGCCTTCAACTTCACAAATATTTAAATATGTAAACTTGAACACTTCTTCACAAAAATAACTTGACCACCCAACAAAACACAAAACACGTCAGCGTCAAGAGCAATAAAATCTAAAAGGAATACTTTGTTAGTTAACGACTACCTGCGACCCTCAACCAGTGGCGTGCCTAGAGGTCAAAATTAGGGCAAGTGAACAGATTTTTTAATGAATAAAGTTACACAGTTATAATAATAAAGGCGTACCGAAGGATTAGTTCTAGGCCCTGTCTTCTTTATAATATTTATAAGCTTTTGCCGATGACACGCGCATAGCTAGCGACAATATAGAAATTTTAGAAAAGATTCTTTTTATCGCAAGTGCTCTTGAGAAATGGTTGAATGATTTAAAACTAAACCTAAAAAAGACGCAACGTTTATTATTTAAATCGACTGTGAAGAACAACGACACTGTCAAAAATGCATTTTTTTTTAAATCGTTACCCCCACACTAGGAATTTCTCCTGTTTCGTGGGTGCGTTTACAAACATTTATACTCACATACACAAACAGCCAGACCCGGAACAACTACTTGTAGGTCATACAAATATTTGTTCCGTACGGGAATCGAACCCGCGACACGCAGCGCAGCAGTCAATCGCTTAACCACTGCGCCAACCGTGCCGTCTAACTTTGACAGTGTCGTTATTAGGGAATAAAGTGGATATTGTAGACAATGTAAAATTTTTGGGGGTACAAATAGATGCAGTTTTAAATTGGAAGAAGGAATTGAAGGTAGTCACTAACACTATGAGTAGTGCTTGTTATGCTCTCAGGAGCCTTAGAGATGATTAACCATTGCTCAGCTCAGAATGGTGTATTTTTCACTCGAGCCTAGACTTAGATATGTATAGCATAAAGTTCTGGGGCAACAGCTACCAATACAATATTAATGCTGCTTTCGTTATGCAGAAAAGAGCCTTGAGAACTATGCTTCACATTAAACAAACGGAGTCTTGTAGAGATCATTTTAAGAAACATTCTTACAGTACCATCCCTCTATATTCTGGTCCAGCTTGGTCATTTCATTAAAAATATCCATAAGTTTGAGGCAGAAGAACAGAGACATATCAGAATAAAAAGGCGAAGAAAGCATCTACCTGATTTCATACAGCCTAAGCTTAATGTCGTTAAACATGCCTCAAGAGTGCAATCAGTAAATAATATGTACAATAAATTGCCGGTACAATTTAAAAACTATGAATCCAAATGAATTCAAGAGAAAATTAAAGTCATTGTTATTGATGAAATGTTGAAGTTGTTGAAGAGTTTCTCAAAGATAATGGTTGTTCGTGATTGCTTATATATTTTAATGACTTTAAGTAATATAATATATCCAACATTATATCATGACATTTCATCTTAATTTTATTGACATAGGTACATTTCTTTGAATTGAATTTAATTTGAATTTATATTGATTTTGAATTAATATTAAGTAAAATGATTACAATTAAAATTAAGACTAATAGTGTTGTGACCAATGTGGAATGTAGTGTGTTTCTTTTTTTCCTGGCTTTGCGATGATTGTTTTAATTTTTGTGTTACATTTATTGTTAAAAACCACTTCGTGTATTATTGTTAAAACCACTGTTCGACACAAATATAAATTTGTTGAAGAATAAATAAATAAATATGTTGTTCATGGTACAACATTATTATAAATTTGGTTATAAAACCTTTAAAATGTGTAGAGTTCTACATATTATTTCAAGCATTACTACGTAATTGTCATAAGCGCAATTTATACTAATGAATGCGCGTAATCATACCGCTTAGTCGAACCTTTATACCATAAATTAATATTTGCTTGTCACATGCAAACATTTTCAACCAATAGCCACTACATGGCTCCCAAATTATTGATTTGTCTACTGCCGTACGCATAATTGTATAAGTTAAATGGTAACATGATATAACATAAATCAAATTTTATAATTTATAATAATGATAATAGCCAACTCTAATCTTTATTTCAATGAAGAATCTCTCCGATACGAACTTTATGGTTTTTTGTGATCTCAATGAGATGTACTTTATATAATAAGATGGTTTGTTTTTAAGTGGTTTACCAAAACTACAAATGCCATACAAACAACAATTATGTGCTTTCATGGCACCAGATACCTACCTAAGAGTGTCTAATAAACAATCGAATGCCTATTTCAATCTATTCTTCGAAACAGGTACAGTAATTTGAGGTTGGTTACGGTGAAGTAAAGAGTTACTTTTTGTCAAAAAACTAAATTTAAATACCTTTACGAAGTTTCTGAAATCCTCAAATCGTTTATTACAATCAATAAATAAAAGAAATAATAATAGAAACAATTAGGACCCTGTCAGGCACAGCTTCCCATTTCTATGATAAAAATAACACTATAATCACTTACAAAAGCAAGAAATGACATCACCGCAATAACTATCACATCATTTTAAACAATAAAAAATACTATTCTCAAAATATTAATTTCAATATAATAACAAATTCGTCGTCGCGTCGCGCGGGCTTGCAACTCACTTTACGCGGGTCTACAGAGCGGATAGTGCATTTGCGCGAACTTAATGCCTCTCAAAATAAAAAGTGCTCTGTGCGCATGTGCGCTCAAAAGCCGGGCTTTTCATTTCATAGAAATCTGCGTATAAGTACTTACCAATATATCAACAAATGTAAACGTTTCTATAGCAAATTCTAGGCGAAAACTGCGAGACAAAGAAAGGTACGCCAAGCCAGATAAGAAGCCCACGAGTCTGAGCGAGAAGGCGCATTTTAACGCACTGTATTGGCGCGTAGGTTTGGCAACAAAGCGTGGATTTTGAAGCGTTAAATTGTATTCTTATGATTACTATATGAATGATCGAGTTCAATGAGTGCGTAAATCTGGCAACCTAGCCCAGTGCGCGCGGCAGAAAAAGCGGGGATTTCGAAATTTGATTATTCATATTCCTATGACATGCATGATTGAGTTAAGAGTTCAATGACTGCTTAAAAAAAAAACTTTTTTATTGGTAGGCTTAGGTTTGTTCTTGTGAATTGTGATTTTATTAGGGCAAGCCGGGCTTTTTGGCTTCTATGAAAGTACCGCCACTGTCGACTCACTCCAAATGTCTAACAAAAGAATACGCACTCGCAAAAAACAAACCATTATGGAACACTTCACCACACAAATAATCACACGTATTATAGTTTAAAGTTAGTCGAACAAACTGTAAATATAGCATATAAGATGTATGGATTTATAATGAGATCTCGATCACTCATGACTTTAGACCTCTGAAATGACCTCTTCAGCAGATCCCTGAAAGATATGGAAAGATCTCACCAGATAAGCTTGCAAAACTGGCGGCAGTTATTCCCTCGTACTTAAGCACTAGACCGCTCGCGGAGATCAGGAACGCTTAGTCCACCCACTTTTGTACTGTTTTAATGTATTTTTGGCGACATACATTACAACCACAGCAAAACAAAAAACAAAACAAATCACTTCCATTTCGATGCCCGGCTCGTAACCCAAACTTGCATTAACTTGTTACACGTAACGTATAATAAAAAACTTTGGAGCAGCACAATTGGGAGCGTCCGTGCTCTTCAACGTCCGACGACCGAATGTAGAATTGTGGTTATTTCAGTGACAATATAAAATATTTGTTTTAATATTATTAATTATCTCCAGATATTCATTTAAGAATACTACATCTAGATATCGAGGTACTTATACTAATCAGTCTTCAAATCTTATATTAAACAATAAGCGCCAAATCCTATCCAAAATACGCACTTCTATCGCAGCTCCGCCGCGCGACGCAAATGATTTTTTTGACATATTTATCATTTAAATCTATTAAGATAGTTTATGTTCATATATTTAAGATAAACAGGGTTATTTGCAACTTTTTTTTAATAAAGCGTAATCTCGTGGTTTAATTGTAGGCATAGTTTTAAGAATAAGAATTTTTATTTCTTATTATTCTATTTTTGCGCCGAAAAATGTTTTTCCAGAAATGAATTCCTCGCCCTTGAATTATACGAAAACGTTTATCAAACACGATCTATTTGCTAAACTTTTGCGGATATCAACGATAGAGCAGCGCGGTAGATGGTATTCCCTCCGCACCTACCTGCAGGGTGGTGCCACGTGGGCACAGCGCTCAATCAGCTCAGGTGACCACTAGGTCTATGTGTGTGCCAAGCGGCTTCCTTTGTTGAAGATTTGCAAGGTTGATGACACTAATTACTCGGCTAAGTGTAGGGATCCCCTTTATTTGCTTTTGGTCCTTCTAGTATTACAGTAGGAGCTCGTCGCCGTTCTTTGATCTAGCGAGCGCGTCCTGTCCAGAGAGCACCCCCGCAACAAGCGTGTACTCACGGGCGCGCGCGCGTCGCTGGCGCGCGGCTGGCGCGGCGCGGGCGGGTGCGCGCGGCCGTTCTCCAGCGGCACGCGGCGCTCGGGCCGCTCCTCGCCGCCGCGCCCGCCGCGCTCGCCGCGCTCCGTGCGCTCGCTGGATCTGCAAGTACCGCGCACGTTAGATGCAATTCCGACTAACGATTGACTACCTACTAGTAACTAGTGTGTAGAAGCGTGTCCGCGGATAGTGTGTTGGAGCGTGTCCGCGGCTAGTGTGTAGGAGCGTGTCCGCGGCTAGTGTGTAGAAGGGTGTCCGCGGCTACTGTGTTGGAGCGTATCCGCGGCTAGTGTATAGGAGCGTGTCCGCGGCTAGTGTGTAGGAGCGTGTCCGCGGCTAGTGTGTGAGCGCGTGTCCGCGACTAGTGTGTAGGAGCGTGTCCGCGGCTAGTGTGTGAGCGCGTGTCCGCGACTAGTGTGTGAGCGCGTGTCCGCGACTAGTGTGTAGGAGCGTGTCCGCGACTAGTGTGTAGGAGCGTGTCCGCGACTAGTGTGTAGGAGCGTGTCCGCGACTAGTGTGTAGGAGCGTGTCCGCGACTAGTGTGTAGGAGCGTGTCCGCGACTAGTGTGTAGGAGCGTGTCCGCGACTAGTGTGTAGGAGCGTGTCCGCGACTAGTGTGTAGGAGCGTGTCCGCGACTAGTGTGTAGGAGCGTGTCCGCGACTAGTGTGTAGGAGCGTGTCCGCGACTAGTGTGTAGGAGCGTGTCCGCGACTAGTGTGTAGGAGCGTGTCCGCGACTAGTGTGTAGGAGCGTGTCCGCGACTAGTGTGTAGGAGCGTGTCCGCGACTAGTGTGTAGGAGCGTGTCCGCGACTAGTGTGTAGGAGCGTGTCCGCGACTAGTGTGTAGGAGCGTGTCCGCGACTAGTGTGTAGGAGCGTGTCCGCGACTAGTGTGTAGGAGCGTGTCCGCGACTAGTGTGTAGGAGCGTGTCCGCGACTAGTGTGTAGGAGCGTGTCCGCGACTAGTGTGTAGGAGCGTGTCCGCGACTAGTGTGTAGGAGCGTGTCCGCGACTAGTGTGTAGGAGCGTGTCCGCGACTAGTGTGTAGGAGCGTGTCCGCGACTAGTGTGTAGGAGCGTGTCCGCGACTAGTGTGTAGGAGCGTGTCCGCGACTAGTGTGTAGGAGCGTGTCCGCGACTAGTGTGTAGGAGCGTGTCCGCGACTAGTGTGTAGGAGCGTGTCCGCGACTAGTGTGTAGGAGCGTGTCCGCGACTAGTGTGTAGGAGCGTGTCCGCGACTAGTGTGTAGGAGCGTGTCCGCGACTAGTGTGTAGGAGCGTGTCCGCGACTAGTGTGTAGGAGCGTGTCCGCGACTAGTGTGTAGGAGCGTGTCCGCGACTAGTGTGTAGGAGCGTGTCCGCGACTAGTGTGTAGGAGCGTGTCCGCGACTAGTGTGTAGGAGCGTGTCCGCGACTAGTGTGTAGGAGCGTGTCCGCGACTAGTGTGTAGGAGCGTGTCCGCGACTAGTGTGTAGGAGCGTGTCCGCGACTAGTGTGTAGGAGCGTGTCCGCGACTAGTGTGTAGGAGCGTGTCCGCGACTAGTGTGTAGGAGCGTGTCCGCGACTAGTGTGCCAGGGTCGCACCTGTTGGTGCGGGGCGGCCGGCCGCCGCGGCCGCGGTAGGCGGTGCTGTCGCTGCGCTCGTCGCCCAGCTCCGGCGTCATGCGCCGCCCGCCCGCTGCAACACAACATAATTATTTATAACAAACACCAACTAGTTACGTAAGCGCGTCTATAGGAAGTCACCGCCGTAGGAATTACGTGACTCTACTACAGGAAGTCGCCGACGTTACAGTTACGCTAATAGACCTTGACAATATCAAATCGCCGATGCAGCATTGACGTCAATCGAACAATCGATAGTGCGAACTAATTATTATATAATGATGATTTCTCTAAGAGCATTCATTCCAAATTCCTACTTCGAGTAAGAACGAATCCTCGTAGGATAGTTAACTGTAGTTTCATTCCCAATTCCCACTCCGAGTTGGAATAAATCATTGTAGGATCTTTAATTGTAGTTAAAATTAAAAGTTGTTTTAAGAATCATTTCGGTTTTCTTTCTAATCCTCCGGCTGTGGTAAACGTAATTAAAATGTTGTTAATTACGTAAATATGTTGATATTTACGTAATTAACAACATTTTACATACTCTAAGTTGTGTAAATACGCAAATAATTAGACAGTAATTTAACTAGGATTAATAAATTACATTAATGACTCTTAAAATGTATAAATTATTTAATTTAATTATTAGATAAATTTGATTTTGATAATAATTCGTTAGAGAAACAATACGCAAAATTACGTGCTCTTGTGAGTAGTAGAGAACAAGTTGTGACAATAAAACTAATAAATTTAAAAATTTATTTGAGTTGCGTAACATAGTCGAATAGGATAGCGGTTCCGTCATTAATATAGCGCGTGCGGCGCGCTCGCGAGGCGGGCTGGCCGCGCGGCGGGTACGACATCGTGCCGCCTGCCATCACCACGCGCAGCTGTTAGTGTGTCGGTACGTACCGGTGGGGTACCGGTGGTGCGGCGGGCGCGTGCGGCGCGCTCGCGAGGCGGGCTGGCCGCGCGGCGGGTACGACATCGTGCCGCCTGCCATCACCACGCGCAGCTGTTAGTGTGTCGGTACGTACCGGTGGGGTACCGGTGGTGCGGCGGGCGCGTGCGGCGCGCTCGCGAGGCGGGCTGGCCGCGCGGCGGGTACGACATCGTGCCGCCTGCCATCACCACGCGCAGCTGTTAGTGTGTCGGTACGTACCGGTGGGGTACCGGTGGTGCGGCGGGCGCGTGCGGCGCGCTCGCGAGGCGGGCTGGCCGCGCGGCGGGTACGACATCGTGCCGCCTGCCATCACCACGCGCAGCTGTTAGTGTGTCGGTACGTACCGGTGGGGTACCGGTGGTGCGGCGGGCGCGTGCGGCGCGCTCGCGAGGCGGGCTGGCCGCGCGGCGGGTACGACATCGTGCCGCCTGCCATCACCACGCGCAGCTGTTAGTGTGTCGGTACGTACCGGTGGGGTACCGGTGGTGCGGCGGGCGCGTGCGGCGCGCTCGCGAGGCGGGCTGGCCGCGCGGCGGGTACGACATCGTGCCGCCTGCCATCACCACGCGCAGCTGTTAGTGTGTCGGTACGTACCGGTGGGGTACCGGTGGTGCGGCGGGCGCGTGCGGCGCGCTCGCGAGGCGGGCTGGCCGCGCGGCGGCGGGTACGACATCGTGCCGCCTCCCATGACCACGCGCAGCTGCTGGTCGATCTCCAGCTTCTCCGCGCGCAACTGCTCCACCTCCTGCAGAAGCATAAAACGGGTGTCAAGTGCTGAACCACACACGATCAATTAAAACATTTGTCTTTTATTCGGAACGGTATTTCCACAATGCTGACACAGCAGCCTCGCGAAGCAAACACTCGATCACGTCAAACTTCGTCATACATGACACATCCGAGCGTATACTTCGCCGAGTCGGTACGGGAACGCGCCTTGTGTTTACTCAAACACAAGGCGCGTCCGCACAGACTGTGTACACCTTGCTAGACTTTTGTTAAAAAATGTTATCATAATAAAATGAGAAACAAAAGAAGAGTGTATAAGAGAGAATGCGTTAAGTTAGCCCGCGAAATTCATATTTTCATACGTTCTTTTCAATAAGTGTCAGTGTCAGATTTTTTGTTGATAAAAACTTGATTCACTCCATAACAAATATGGATTTAAATCATTATAATTAAAATAAACAACTCTCTAAGTTCATATTACCCTATTGAATAAATATTTCATGAAACCATAACTTTCGAAGTCAATTCTAACTTAGGGAATTGTTTTTATAATTGCTACAGTCGCGAATCTTTTCTAATTAATTGTGTACGCCATATATTGGCGGGTCTCCCTTGTTTTACCGAAAAGAAATTGCTAAATTATCACTTCCCAAACAAATTTTCGCATAATTTCATTTGCCAAATTATTACTTACCAAAAAATCTCTTTACAAATAATTGTTACGAAAACCTATGTTTGGCAAGTGAACGTTTGAACAATAACTTGTTCACCAACTAGTACTTTTACCATTTTTTATCTAGTTAAATATTTCAGTTGGTATAACATATTTTACGCAAAATTAAATAAGCTTAATATTTGGTGTCGTCAATTTTAAACTTACCATTTCTGTTTAGTCGATTGCGTAGCCAATGACAAAAATTTTGCATCTATATGTTAGTTGCACAGATTATACAAATTAAATTACAATGTCAAAAGTCTGTATATTAGATTTCGAAAAGGCAGCCATTTCAAGCATAAGATCTAACTTTGAAGACGTTTTATAGTAGTAGTAACCATAAATTTGACTTGTTTCAGACAAATTCAAGCACATAAGCTTACAAAGAAATACGCAAATGACTTCAAATTTAACAAACAAGTAAAATGTTTATTGGCTTTAAGTTATTTGCCAGAAAATGAAATCATTCTATATTTTAACAAGCTAATAGAAGGTATAGAAGATTCTGATTGGAAGCAAATCGCGAATTGGTTTGAGGAAAATTATGTTAGCGGATCATGGAACACGCAACCGAAGTATCCACTAAGCTTTTGGAGTTACCATGTTGTAAACGAAAGACAAATACCTAGAACTTCAAACTCAGCTGAGGCGTGGCATCGTAGAATAAACATTCTCATTGATAAACACCACCCTGGAGTGTATCGCTTAATTAAAGAATTAATAAATGAAGTTTCTTCAAATTTAGCTGACATTGAGATTATACTATCAGGTGAACCGCCACAAAAAAAGAAAAAAATATATATGGATAAAGACGACAGAATTAATCGAGTTCTGCAACACAAGTCTGAATACTCCGAAATAAATCTGCTAATGTCCATTGCAAAAAATTTAAAATTGTAAGTTACAAATATTTTGTACTAGCTTTTGCTATTTTGTACTCGCGTTAATAAATAATTACCTATATTAAAATAAAATTGCATTTTTAATTATACAATTCCCAAAAAAATCGTATTTTTGCCTTTATATTTTTTGTCATAACAAATCATTTGACTAAACGTTTATTGTCTAAATATTGTTTGCTGTAATAAATCATTTGATTAAAGACCAAAAGCCTTAATGACATTATCCTTGGTAACAATCTGCCAAGTAAACATTTGACCAAATGAAAATGTGCGTACTAAAATTATTCCAAATATTACATTGGTATAAAAAAAGGTTGCTAAAATTTGTTTGGGTAATGAAAATTTGGCAAAATCTTTCTGTAACCATACATGTTTAACAAAATAAATGATTGATTGAATCATATTTTGATCAAAATACAACCTGACACTGACTTGCAAATTGCAAAAAAACCTAAGAAAATGATCGGGCGGCTTACCTTGAGGTGCGCGACGTGGTACTCCACGAGCACCTTGGCGTTGGCGATGTTCTCGCGCGTGCCCACGAACACGAAGGGCACCATGCCCTCCTCGCGCGGCGCGGACGGCTGCGGCTCGTTGTCGCCCTCCACCTTCACCTGCGCCGCAACCAACTGGGTACACTACACTTAACTACTGCGGCAACTACTAACTAACGCGACGCACAACGTCATCAACAAATAACACCGAATTTCTCCAATGAAACTGAACGCGATCCGCATATCTAAGACCGCGTCCTAAGCAAGTGTGATCGACGCGTTCATATGTCACTTTTTGTTGTCAACTGGAACAGGTGATCGCGAAGATCGTCTTTGGTTAGGACGTGGGGTAAAGTGGGTTAATAGCTATCAGTTTCATCTTAGTTGTGACGAATTGTCACTGGCAGCTCTTGAACGTAGTTAAGATGTGCTAATCGGTTTCAGTTTCATTGATGAAATTCGCCCTAAGCGTCCGGTATTTGAAAGCCTGTTCCAAAAAGCGGGCGCGATTGTCTCGCGACACGCGAGCTGATGCAACGACAGGATTTTGTCGCGCTCACCTGGCTGATGTCAAATTTCATGGCTTGTCAATAAAAAAAAAAATGATAAAATCATAACAGCTAACATGAAATTTGAGAGCAGATTTAGTAATGAGCAGGCTTCAAGAAACCGAGGATTCTAAACACGCTCTGAACTTGGCACCAAGTAAAGCTATGTTTCTGGCACAGCAGGTTTAAGAAATGTATACAATTGATAGTGCACAATGCACGCGAAACACAAATAGCGAATGAAATTTTTTATTACATTTATATGGGTTAAATGGCGTGCATCCCATGTGTGCAATATTTCGAAATACCAATCTTTAATTTAGAAAAGCACTTAAATATATTTGTGCTCAAAATAAAATAAAGAAATGTACAGTAAACAAGGTATTTAAAAAACGCCTCGCTTTTGCTGCTGGTGTTCAGAGCGGCCCAGAAGTTGACACAGAAAAACATAATTCAAAATCAGTACCCTAATTATGCAACACATTTTCGTAAACGATTACGATAAATTTGTTTCATTTTGACAGTTCAACAACATTCATTGCGTTATTTACGTTGTTGAGCAGATTTTTTTTTTAAACTTTTGAAGCAATCTGTTTCAGAACAATTCAGATTCTGATTGGTCGTGTATTACGCAATTAGGGTACAGGTTAATAAGTTTAAATTAGATTTGAAATTAAAGCAACTGTATAATAATATTATACACTTCTGTAGTTAATACTTTGAGGCAATTGTCTTGTTCGTCTTGCCATCTTGTGATTCCATGTAAAATACAAATTAACCACGGGACGCGAAACACAGTCGTGCTTGCTTTCACCCCTTTGGCCACGAACACTACTACTCCCAAGCGTAGTCGTATAATACAAAATAATTAAATCGCCGAGTATTTACAAACATGCGTCCCGTAGTTATATTATATCCATGGCTATATCACAAGAACGAAGCCGTAGTGAACACAGCTCACAGAGAGCAAGCATTGCTTGATTATATCGGGACTTAAGGTGCTGATAAACTTGAGCATTCTAGCGAATGTTACATTACAGAAAAATAAACGGGAGCGTTCTAGCGAGCATTCTAGCGAAAGGACCGTAAATTTGCCCCGAGCTTTTTCGCCGTCCGTCTGCGCCTAGAGCGTTCGCTAGAATGATCGTGAAAATGTTCGTAGCTATGTTTGGCTCTATGCTTAGCTCTGTTCGTTGTTCAGTTCGACAAATTTAAAAACGGTGAATGCTCGATGTTCTGTTACAACTGAATGCAATCAAGTATATCAGCACCTTCAGGCTTCCCGTACATAACGCAGGAGCCGCACCGGCAGCACCGGACCGCAAGATGAAAACATTTCAGAATGTCTCAGAATGAGTGTAAAATCGAAGTGACGTCGGTGCCGCTCCGGTGCGGTTACGGTGTCATTTACAGGAAAACTTAAGCTTAAAATTATTAATATAAAGTACAGAATCAATGATCAGGGGCGGTGCAAGAAAGTATAAAAGTAATGATATATTCATTCCAATGCAAGAAAGGGGTCGCGCTATTCATTCTGTATAGCTTTAGAACGCTTTCGTATACGGCCCCTGTGCTCTAAGTTGCCAGTCAGTCAGGTCCAGTACTTTAGCTGGCCAGCAAGTTAGAGCGTGTGGTAATAAGTGTCAACTCACGCGCACAACGCCGCTCTTGTCGACGATCTCCTGTATGACCTTGCCGTTCTTGCCGATGACCTTGCCGACGAGCGCGCGCGGCACCTTGATGGACTCCTCCGCGTACTCTAGCAGTGACCGCGCCGCGCGAACTGCGTCCACGGACTGATGGACAATAGAAACAATACTTCTCATTTTTGTGTCTATGCAGAATGCTTTTTTTAAATCAGCAATCCTAATTTCGCAACACACTTCCTATTTATATTTTATTTTTTTGGGTTGGAAATTATCAAATAACTTCTCCCGCTCTGGGTGGAGCGGGAGGGCGTGTCAGACTCTTATATACTGAAAACGTAAATAACGCAATGAATGTTGTGAAACTGTCGAAATGAAAAGCATTACAATTGTAAGTGTGTTACGCAATTACCTCGCAGGATTTTAGTAGTACGTGATCTTGCAATAGTAATTACGCAATATTGTCTTTGGTCCGTGGCCTTGACATCAACCAGTGAGCAACATATTTCAAACTTTTATTTATTGGTTGAATAAGAGACCTTTTTTTTGGGTGGGAAATTATTAAATAACTTCTCCCGCTCTGGGCGGAGCGGGAGGGCGTGTCAGACTCTTACTGACTAAAACCCACCCGTGTTCCTTCAGTTGCCTGTACGTTGCCAGGGGCCACGGTATCCCTTTCGGACTTTCCCGCAACCCCGGCAGGCATCGGTCCTGTCGGACCCTTTCAGTTGCAGACATCTCTTTGAGGAGCGCGTGGAACGACCGGCCCGGGCCTGGTCCTTATCGGACGGCGAGCTACCCATTGCTCACCGTCCGCAAGCCCGTTGAATACGAGGCCTTTGGCTACTTTTGTATTTGTGTATTTTATGTATTTTTTTTTCTTTAAATGTGCGTTTTGTTTGTGCAGAGTAAACAATTTTTCTTTCTTTCTTTATATTAGGCGGCGAAGGGACCGACCCCATTGAATCGACCGAACCCGGTTTTTCTTACTTATTTTAATATTCATGACGAGCAACACCAATGCAAAATATGTACCTTAAATTTTACAAACTATTAGAGAATCTTTTCAGCAAATCAAATTGACCGAAAATCTATTGGGAATGTCTATCAAAGTTTGTACATCCAAAACATCCATAATCGAGACAATAGCACCATACTTAGCTATAATATTTAATTTGTGTGTGAATCAAGGAGTCTTCCCGGATCTAATGAAATACAGTTAGTTTATGTAGGTATACCACTTTTTAAATCTGGGGACAGTAAAGACACCAACAATTAAAGACCCGTATCAGTGTTGCCGGTATTCAGCAATATGGCTTCACCAAAGGACGTTTTACGATTGACGCCAGATCACCTTATTAAAAACATATTTATAGCGTGGGAGGAAGCCAAAGATGAAATGCAGTAGAACACTTCAAGATCGGTTTCAAAAAATAATCACGCCGCTATTGGCACCCCAACCAAGACCTGAGTCACAGGTGACCAAACACACCTAAATAAATCATAATACAGGCGCTCGGTACCAATCCTCGGTACCAGTCCAATAGTCCGGCGTTTTATAACTTAGCTCTCCTACCATAGATGTCTGTCTCCTACTCTGTTATCCGGCAGGTTTAATACAAGTGCAATTACAGAGCGGGAGCATTGATCGTTGTCGTTCTGCAGTCCGATTCGATTCTACGATTTTTAAAGATTTTTTACATTGCAAATCTGTGTTAAAATTATTTCTTACTAGTTAGCCGACATTTCCTATAGAAATCAAATAATCCGATTGGCGAAAAAAATGGGTGCCGGATTACCGAGCTACTGTATATCGATAATTATATGAAAAAAAATGCCCATCTTTGACTAGCTGTATCTCAACCCATAGGCTTAGAGTGCTTGGGTTGAGCTCAGATTGTAGTAAGGACTTGCCTCTAATACCATAATATTCAAGTTTAGTTAGTAGTAAGTAATTCATAAACAATCGTATCAAAAGCGGAGCTACGGTCGATGTATATTTAATTTAATTTAATATCTTTATTTCAGACAATACAATCCATATTTTCTACATAGCTAGCGTTAGTAAGGGTTGTTAGTAGTACATAAAAAATACAATAAAAGGTGTTAGTAATTTGTTAGTAAACAAGACAAGTTACACAATAATCCTATTTCCTATTTCTATGCAGGTGTACACCTGCCCAGAACACAGTAAAAGGACTGTCGATTTTGCACGCTAACGCTCTCAGAACAGCGTTGGTGTTACCACGGACCCTGCTCATCATCGATGCTGTTCTTTTCCTTATGGTGGCAAAGAAGTCACCGATGGATACCTCCGCAAACATTGCGGAAGCACTGCAGTACCGGGGTTTTCTCTACACTGCCCTCAGAGCGTCGTTGTACTGAACACGCAGGGCATTGTAAGCCCGCCGCGTATACCTGATCCACAGACTGCACGTGTAAAAAGACTGACAGAAGGCTCTGAAAAGTAACAGTTTTACATCTGTAAAAGTAACAGTGGTACATTGTGCGAATCTGCGGGCCAACATATTGCAGCGGACTGCCAGCGCCCTCCTTTCCCTCTCTAGGTCTTCATCGTCGTGTAGCCGATCTGTCAGCATGTGACCCAAATATTTAACTTTAAACACCCTTCACCCTCACGAGTGCCGACCCATCGATCTTAATTGGAGGCACGTTAGAGGGAGTCATAACTTATTTAGGTGAGCGTTTTTTAAAATTATATCTCGTTATGTCATCGAGCCCGTTGCGTCCAATTTAGTGGTGCCCTCTAAGGTTGCTCGCTGCGTTATATCATCATGAATCACAATAGGTTCTAATATTGAATTTTCCGTCGGCGTTTTATTTATTCCAGTTTGTTGAATAGGACTTTGTTGTGTATTTTTGAAGTCAAGCTTGGTTCTAATAAGGCATTTGCGTTTTATTTTGACCTCGGATTTTTTTGAGGAAGTGGTTGTACATAATGTGGGTCAGTTTGTCGATTCTTAGTATGTAATCAATGGTTTTTTTTAACTTGAGAACTATTTTCTAACAAGTTCTCTATTTCAGTTTCTGCAATTAACAACTTTTCTTCGAGTATACAAATTCTGCTTTTCAGTTCTTTCACATCGCCATTTGATTTTAAATATAAGTCGGGATAGCTACGGTTCAACTCGTAAGAGTCCGTCGAAGCGATCTATATTCTTCCTCTTTTTCTGATAAATCAAATGAAAAACGAAGAAGTAACTAATTTATATTTCTTTCTCATCATAACATTGTTAGTGTGAACCTCATCATTTGTAGTAATAGGATTATTAAACATTAGCCTTGAGTTTTCTGCCACCCTACTTTCGATACCGTCAGTATTATAATTTACGTGTCTCAGACTATTAATGAATAAGGTACTTAGTAAGATGGGAACTCACGCCTCGACGAGTACTTAGCACGGCCGAACGACCGAGCCGCTAGACTATGTTTATGCGTTTATTATTTTAAGGTGTAAGTAGACCACTCATAATTTTGTTTAAGTTTATGCGTTGTCACAGTATATTTATAACGAATTTAATTGTCTTATAATAGGTCTTTACCTATGAAATTGCCGTTTTGTATGAAAAAAATAACGAATTTTTTTCATGTATTTTTTATTTGTATTAATCGAAGTAATCACCCATGCAATCAATGCATCTTTGCCAACGCAGTGGCAGTTTGTTGATACCCTTCTTAAATAAATCAGCTGGACGGGAGGCAACAAATTCTTCAAAGGCATTTTGTACTGCCTCTCGGGTATAGAATTTTTTTCCCGCCAAGAAGTTATCCAAATTCTGGAAAAAGTAGTAGTCTGTAGGCGCAAGGTCTGGTGAGTAGGGCGGATGACGGAGAGCTTCCAACCCCAGTTCTTGCAACTTGGAGACCGTCTGCTGTGCAGTATGAGGTCGCGCGTTGTCGCGCAGCAGCGGAGACGAGCGATTGACCAATGCTGGTTGGAGATGTGCTAGCTTCTCCATCATTGTGTTCAGTTCTTCACAGTACACATCTGCAGTAATGCTCACCCCGTTTGGTAAGAAGCTGTGATGAATCACACCGGCGCTAGACCACCAAACAGTGACCATCACTTTTCTAGGGGTAAGTTTTCGTTTAGGGCATTGTTTAGGTGCTGAACCAGGATCCAACCAACTTGCTGAGAGCTTGCGGTTATCAAACAGAATCCATTTTTCATCGCAGGTAACAATGCGGTTCAAAATTCCTTCATTTGTGTGTCTGTTGAGCAGTGCAAGGCACGTCTCGACGCGTACTTCGCGCTGGCGATCATTGAGTTCGTGGGGCACCCATTTGTCAAGCTTTTTTTACCTTGCCAATTTGACGCAAATGGACCCATATTGTTTTGACGCTAACCTCGAAAGCTGCTGCTAATTCAGCCGTAGATTGTGTATCCACAATCTGTCTTCCACAATCGCCTTTAATTCGTCATTGTCGACCAGTCTTCGGACGACCGCGAGGTTCATTTTTCAGGCCGAAATTTCCAGAACGGAAGTGAGCAAACCAATAACAGGTGGTGCGTTGGTTTGTAGTGTTAGCTCCGTAAACGTCGTTGATGTTGCGTACCGCTTGTGCCGCGTTGCTGCCACGACGGTACTCATATTCCATAATTACTCGAATTTTTAACGTATCCATGATGACGAAAAAGATTGAAATGCGATGAAAATGTAACACTAATCAATAAACAAATGACTACTTTTGGAAAAAAAATCCATGTTTTTAAAATAAAATTAATTTGAAATTAGAATTCTTAGCCAAACAAAAATTATTTTGATTTGAAATGGCCAGTACTGCAGAACGGCAATTTCATAGGTAAAGACCTAATATTAATGCCAATAGTTAATTACACGAATAGATCCAGTATTATCAATAACGCACTCGCAAGTTTTTAAACTCAGGGGCCTTATTATGAAATATTAATGCCATCATTATTCCACTGCGAAAAAAGGATGATGGTAGCGGCCTTGTATAGCTCCGTCTCTCAGTCACACTGGAATAATGGTGGCATTAATACGTCATAATACGGCCCCAGAATAGTACATACAAATAACTGCTTACTGTTTTGTTTCTTGTATTTTGGATTGAGAAGTTGGAATGTTTAAAGTTGTTTTCACTATAAATAACGTATTGTTTACTTTTTAAGTGAATTTAAAATACGGAGCCAATTTTGTTCTTATTTGCTTCGTAATGGCGGCGACCCGTCGTTGTCCCTTCTGTATACTTCTGAATATTAAATTAATTTATAAAACATCGCTTTCGTGTGGCACTAATATTTTAATTATGAATTGCAATAACTAACATAGTGACACTAAATATTTAATTTTAGATAAAGACACTAAAGACAAAAAACACTAGAAACCTTCCAAATGCTATTTTTACACACTTTAAACCATTACAATACCTAATCCAATGTTATTATTGACACATAATCAATATTTGAATACAACACAGAGTAATATTTCATCATTTAATTTAGTAATAATTATATAACAATAATAATACCGTTTATTTCAGGCGAAACAGGCCCATAGAAAAATACGTTAACCTAAACATACATATTTTAATATAAACAAAAACTTGTGTTAATAAAAATAAGGCTTAGACTATGTTAGTAAATCTTCACTTTGCATTAGCTTGACTTTGTGATGTCCTGTGGAACTTGTCCGCGGAAGTGACGGAACACCACGTCCTGCGGCCAAAAGTCTTCTTCCATGACTAGGGGCAGATAACAGTTCGGTACACGCACCACGAACGCCTTGAAGTTGATGTTCCGGTGCGATTCTAGTAACTGCACCCTCGGCGTGTACCTCGTCTTTTGGCGCACGTACTCCACGATGTCCTCCGCCTTAGTGGTGTAGTGCAGGCGGGAGATGTACACCGGTGTGGTCGGCAGGCTCACTTCAGGGTCCGTAGGAGCTTTGCCGCAGCGGTTCTTGTTTGTTCGCGATCGGCGCTTCCTCCTTTGCACCGTCACGAAACCGTCATCATTATCAGCCTTATTCGGCGCCTTTTCTGGCATTGGCTTGATAATAGGAGCGCCAGGGGCACTCGCGGTGACGCTAGCGAAATTCCTTTGTAGGGGTTTCGCCGGCTGCAGGCACTGGCGGCGGGCGGCGGCGGGCGCGGGGCCGCGGGGCGAGCGCGGGCGGCGGGCGCCGGCGACGGCTGCGGGCGACGAAACTGCTGCCGCGGTATTCGACGACGATATATCGAGGCCGACTCCGCGAAATGTGTTGACATTTGACTCATCGACAGATAACCTAATTACCGCCACACTGTTGCGCAAATCGCTAACTTCTTTACGCAAATCGGCGACGGTGTTTTGGGATGCATCTAATTTCGTTAACACATCCGCGAGGCGGGCCTTCAGAAAGACAATATCCTTCAGAAGGATCGTTACATCGACGTGGTCGAAGATGACGGGAGGAAACTTGTGTAGCTCTTTCGCCACAAGCGTCGACACGTCGTCAGGGTCGGTGTCCTTGAACAGCGTGATTATATCCTGCAAGCTCAACACACTGTACAACAACAGCTTGACAGCAGCTATGTCATCCTCACTGAAGTTCGTTACGCAGATCTGGACAGCGGACACTTCGTCCATCACATCCAGCTTCTGCTGTAAAAACGCCAGCAGCTCATTCGCCACTAATTCATTACTCATGGCGGGTAAATTACAAGCGACAGCTTGCGCCGCGCTAACTGAAATAAAGAACATGAAACGCGTCCGCATCGGAACGCAACACAAGCGAGACTGATAATAATATTGATTAATTTATCAAAACAGCGAAATATTTGACAGCTAATTGCGACATTGCTTACTTTCAAAATAAGACCTAAAAAACCAGCCCCAAGTGCGTGTCAGACCACGCACAATAAAGGGTTCCGTAGTTGGGATGAATTTATTCCAAGAAAAACTCAACATTGTAGTGGAAAAACATGTTCTCCTTCCCCATACATTCAAACTGCAAATGTAAGTATGTACGCACAATAATGAGATATTTACCATGTTATTTTAAGAACATAAACTTAAAAAACAGGAAGATTATTTTTTGTTGTTGTTTAGTTTGTCGTGTAGATTTACCTATATGTTTATAGGTTTTCCTGTAATCTATGAGTAAAGAACCATTCTCCGTATTTTTTTCAATTTCATCCTCACAACAAGCTCTTCCATTTGATATGTCACAGGGTACAGTTTGCAAATCTTTAATTTTTAATTTTCCAGTTTCACCCGAAAAGTGATAATATTCAAAATTAATTAATTTACTTTACGCGTTCGAGTTTGGGTCACAGAAATTGATATGTAAAAAATTTCAACTACATTAGTCCATTTGATTCGGAGCAAATTGGCTGACGGATAGACATCCAGTCAGACAGACATGAATAATCCTATAAGGGTTCCGTTTTTTTATTAGGACGTACGGAACCCTAAAAACAGACCAACGAAACCTCATAAAAGGCTTAATCATTATGCTATGCTGTCATGTTTTAACGCTTTATGACACACTACACTTACTATATCACTTACTGTTAGAGACAGAATACAATACTCACACTTCTCGTGCGGTGTGTGGTGAACGTCGCGCATTACGCATCATACCACAAAAAATTGCATTCAGATGATGACAAGTCGTAACGCTTTTATGAATGTAAAAGCGTTGCGACTTGCCATCATCTGGATGCAATTTTTACATCCAGATGATATAAAAATATGTAAATGTACACTTAATGAGCTTTCATTAAGTGTACATTACTATATCATTAAATGGTAGTAAGTAGTTATGGTAGTAATGGATACATTGCAAAAAGTTAAAGGATTAAAAGTAAACCATTCCTACAATCCACAAGTCATTACTAAAATTAAAATTTCAGCAGTTCAGAAATTTTCCGAAAAACCCGATAACATAGAATTTTGCGAGTTTGAAGATAGTTTGATTATTTTATGATCACTGTTGTTTATCAAAGCAAATGGAATTTAAGTAACCAAAACTAAGATGGAATACGTATCACCCGTCCACTTAACGTTTAAAGTAAAAAAACACTTAAAGTTAAAAAAAAAGTACCCCTTTTGTCTTATTACCATTCAAATCCGTCAAAGGTTTGAGTAAGGCGTCACCGCTAGCAGTATTATTGACTTGGTTGGCAAAGGACTGATTTACACCGTGCGATTTAATTGCCTGTGCCATACCTTCAACTTATGAAGCAACAATAAAAGTTGCACCTTAAGTACGTAAGTCATTTAATTTTGTACCTTTAATATTACCGTATGTCACATGCAAGAAACTTGCATCGTGTAAATCTGGCTTACTATGTAGACGCTCACCTCTCCACAGATCTTAAAAGTGCAGGAAACCTCCTCAAGCTCAATGTTAGTGACGCCCGCGACCTTGCGCGCCTGCTGTATGTTGGCCCCGTGCGTGCCGATCGCCAGCCCCATCAGATCTTCACGCACTGAGAACTCGTCTGTGTAGCTGGAACAATCAATGTTTATTTATTTAACAACTTTAAATCTATCATTACAGGTTGCCCTAATGCGACAGTTAAGTTTACATTTATTATTTATCATAAGACCTACTTATTATCTAGTTATAAAATTGTATATTTTATAACTAGATAATAAGTAGGTATGGGTGCCTGTGAAAACAATCGATTTTACATACCCGAATCAGTTATTTCATAGAAAAGTGACCTACGCGATCAAAATGTATGGAAACAGCATTTTTTTTTTAATAACCGTCGACAAATTTCAACGCAGGGGGGTTCAGATTTATGTACTGAATCCATGGTATCAGTTTTCGCATCGATGTCCCTGCCACCCTGTATTTGATGGGTACAACACTCCCTTAAATTGTATCGCTTGTCTTGAGTCTATTAAATACACCAACCAATATAATATCGTTTAATACAATGTGCAATTTACTTAATCTTTTTTTTAAACACATTTTCAATTTGTTGATAAACTGTTTGATTTCTGACGACTGCCTTGTCGATCTAGTGGTCGCAAGCGCGAGTGCTACACTTGTGGTCCTAGGTTCAATCTCTGGGTCGGACAGTGCCATTTAATTATATCCCCGCCCCTGCTTCGCAAGGTAAAAACCGCATCAAAATCCGTTGCGTAGACTATACGAAAAACGCACAACACAGACACGAAAAGCGACTTTAATTCATAATAATTACTAGCAGTGCCCCGCGGTTTCCGCGGGATAAGAGTAAAAAGTATCCTGTGTTAGTCCAGTTATAAACTATCTGTGCCAAATTTCATCCAAATCCATGGTTTCTGCGTGAAAAGAGTAACAAAAATCCATCCAACCTCACAAACTTTCACGTTTATAATATTAGTAGAATGTATAGATGTGCACACAATAAAATATGTTGTAAAAAGTCATAGTTTTCGTCGTAGATTTTCTGATATTTAATTCTCAGCAGTAGTCTATAAATTAGACAAAAGGTCGGTTAATGGCATTAGGGTTGCCCCCTATTACATAAGACATAACTGGCGAAATGTGACTATTCCTAAAGAATAATATTTCTGCCTACTAATTCGAAAAAAAAAGCCATGCTACGATAATTTACGAGTGTCTATAGTTAAGTTTTGATTGATTATTAAAGGTACTCATTAATAAACCTAACTTCGAGCCAAGAGCCAACTGATTGTCGTCACTACGCCTTGTCCCACAGAAGCGTGAAAGTACCTAATTTTAGATTTATCCTTTGGTATCGATTTAATATTTACCCTATGGCTAAAAGTCTACTGAAGAGAAAAGTGACTGACTGGCTTAAATCCTTGTCTTATGAAGAAACTGAGCAACTTATGGTGTATCATCATAACACTGTAAACATACACATACACACATTCACCCCACCTCCACTCTACACTTATACTACATAGTAACCTCCACATAGGGTATATTCTCTTATTTATTCCTTTTAAGAAAAAAAATGTTATTCTACATTTAATTACTACTTAATTAACTTCCTTTGTGAAGTCTGAAACATACATATTTGTATATATTTTTGGGTTGGGCGTCGATAGCTGCGCCACCAGTATTTTACTTTTGTGGCTATCTTCGTTTTCCTTTGTAAATTGTAAACTTAAGTTGTTCCAAATAAACTTGTATTATTTTTTATCGATTAAGAGCGCCGTTGTTGCCGCAGTATAATAATTAATCATTCTCCTAGATTAACTTGTAACGCGCGCCTTGACATACGACTGACAACGATTTTCTTACACATTGATTGATCATTATAAAAGTACCCACAGCGATTGCAATCACACGAAGTAGGGTACGCTCTACGCAAGAATACGTCCATGTAGCTATGTTGCATGCGTGCCACATAATCACGTGTCGCTGTGGCATGCGGAAATCGTGTTGCCGAAAATAGCTCAAAAAAATATTTAAAACTTGTTCCACTAGTTTTGTGTTAACATAGTATGTAAGGAATTTGGGGGAGTTCAACCAAACATTGATAATATTGTTTCATGTTTCCGTAACTGATAAAGTGGTGACACAATGATACCGATGTTGTAAATACGGGGAAAGCCCGATATTCCAAACTGAGACATTTTCATTGGCTTGCAATATGTGATAATTACTGATAAAATCTCATCCGCACATCGTGCAGAGAAAGCGTAGCGTCACAGTCACACAACGCATCACAATCTATGAATAACGAAAGCAACTGTGTCAATAAACCATATTTTTGCTCATGACGCCTGTTCGTAAATAATAATTACTTTTACTTGCGATTGTATTATCGAGTAATATTATGCGCAATCATTTGTTATCGGTTTAGTGCGTTCTATCCCATGCAAGGCGAAAGGCGAAGAATTTTGGCGGTTATTGTGCGACAAAATAAATTGCGTCGTAGTGGAGCGTTCGCCTCTGATAAAGTGCGCGAGTTGGTATCTAATACCTACAATCGGAATCAAGTCTTTGTATGGCCTAACAGAAACTTGCCTCTGTGCGTATTGAATCAAAACAAAAACAATCCGTTGCGACATACATTAACATCAATGGAAAACACATTATTTTTAAAATTATTACGTTTTTCCACTTTTGATTATTATTACGTAAGTATTTAATTTTGTGCAAATTCTAGTAAAACGTTATAATTTCTCTAACCTCGCAGACCAACAGAGGTCAGAATGCAGACAGTCAATGAAAGGTTGTTGAACTTAGTAAGCCGCACCTGGTTGACTATTGCACC
Source organism: Xanthia icteritia (assembly GCA_949128155.2). Classification (NCBI taxonomy): domain Eukaryota; kingdom Metazoa; phylum Arthropoda; class Insecta; order Lepidoptera; family Noctuidae; genus Xanthia; species Xanthia icteritia. The sequence continues at coordinate 1,609,014 of OX421942.2, read as the reverse complement.
TCACCCACCTTTGTGATACTCGTTACATGGCATAATTTATATTTAATTCTCATGACGTGGCTTTTGATAGTAACAAATAGATATGTTGAGGTTCTGGTGATTTACAAGATTTACCAAGACGTATTTAATTGTTTGAGATTTATGAATTACCCGTATACGTCCACAGTGAAGTGAATGGTGGTGTTGTAGCGCAGTTTCATTGTCTCACCTTGTGGAGACATGTATACCCACTATTACATATTTTATTTGTATTTTCTTTATTTAGGCAACCAACAGCGATACATATACAGTTTAAATAACTGGGACCCGGATAAATGAGAAACCTCCATAGTTGGAACTTATGTTGAAGTCCCGACAGTTTAGCACTGAACACCTCTGTTAGTGGGACTACACGAACCTCTATAACTGGGATTAGTTCTTTCGATTTTGTCGTCATAATTACCTCTATAATTGAGACAGCTAGTGTATTTTATCTCTTTGACTGATACTATATTTAAAAAATACTTTACACATTTGTTTTCTTTGAATTTTATAGGTATTAGCCTCTGTAACTGAGATAACGTAAATATGTAATAATTGATCTCGTCAGTACTAACATAGTTTTAAGATAATGTAATAGGTAAGTACTAACAAAATATGGACAAAAATTGTCTGAATTAAATAAATTGTAATTTCACATCTCATGTATAATGTTCACAACATACTTATTTTATTTAATAATCACACCTCTATAACTGAAATAACCTCTATTAATGGACCTCTCTGTAAATGAGACAGATATTTATTTATAACTGGATATCTGAGACACTGGATAAGTGGAATACTTCTGTGAGACAAATTTGCAGGTCACTTAATGTCCAAGTTATCCAGGTTTCACTGTAGTTTGTTACAGAATATGTGTGTAAAGTATTGTATGGCTAATAATAGGTTTCCCTGTATAACTAGGATAAATATAAAATAATATGCGAACGGACTACTAAGAAAAAAAGAAACGAAGTTCGACGATTTCAAAAAAAGTTTGAAAATTAAGAGATAATAGTTTGTCGTCGTCTTTAGCCTTCGTTTATGGTTTTTATTATTTGGCATCTGAATGTAGGTTTATTACAGTTAAATATATCAACTTGAGAGAAATCTGTGTTATAAATTCGAGCAATACGGGTCAATACACAATTTTTGGCGTAATTAGTCGAGTGCCGAGGCACAGTACCATCGTAGTGTGACGAGTGCGCCGTGGGGGAGTATTAAAAGTTAGATGTCCAACCAGCTCCAGACAATCAACTTTACGCCTTTCATCGAGTGTTAGCAGACCATGTGTTCGACAACTATTTTCATAAGCCATCGGAGGTTCACGGAGGAGATAGTTAAGATGGGTAATAAGTTTTCTTTGAACCCGTTCTAGTTGGTTCTTATAAATAATGTATTAGGGGACCAGTACCCTAATTACGTAATACACAATCAATCGGAATTTGAATCGTTTTGAAACAAATTGCTATTCCATTGCTTTTTGGCGCAGCCGTGAGGCACACACTATTATCGCTTTATGATTATTTTCACTTTTTATTTTTGTATTATGTGTTTCACGAACTGTGTCCAAATAAATATTATTCTTTCTTTCTTTTCTTTCATTAATTCGAATAAAAAAATCTGCTCAACAACGTTATGTTTGTCTAAAAGAGACAAATTTGTCGTAATCGTTTACGAAAATGTGTTGCGTAATTAGATAGCTGATTGGGAAAACATATTCTAAGACGCTGCGCACATTTACAAAATACACCGATTTAAGAGCCTACACACACATACGCCAAAGGGAAACCTAGTGTGGGTGCAGGGAATTGTAAAAATCTAGTGCCTGGCTTCAATGCATTACTATACTCCATTTATAGCATTAGACAAATAACGGCCAAATAACGATAGTTATTGTGTAATATTGTTGAAATGACTGAATGTTTAAGTTATTTATTTAAAGTAGATGGTAAATTGATTACATTGCTTTGTACTCATCGTGAAATAACGACGCTTATTTATGTTTAAATCAAAATAACGGAAGGGTTATAATGGTTTTTTTTCTCAAACATGCTTGGAAATTCGAGCATTAATTTGGCAACCTTCTTCGAGATAAATCGAAAACTGTTCTGGTCAAATGAATGCGAGTAGGCGGCCAGCAATGTTAGTATGAAAATCTTTAAAATTGAAGAGGTTATTTTCAAAACTTTTCTATTCCTTTTTAATTATTTTCAGAATTAGGAAATAGTTTTTTAGGAATGCAGTTATGTCCTATAGTTTGTTGAATTATTATACGAGAGTGAATCAAAAAGTTCTTAAAATTGCATATATATAAAACCAGACAGAAGAATAACTATAACAAATATAGCTGAGATCCTAAAGATGTCACTTAGTAGCGTTCAATCCATTTTAATTGATTCACTGGGGTTCAAAAAAGTGTCGGCAAGATGCCACGAATGTTAACCGACGAAAACAAAAAGCGACGTTTGGAAATTTCTAAGCGTAATCTCGAAATGTTCCAGCGTGATTCGGATAATTTTTGCCGTCGCCTTGTCACCATGGATGAAACGTGGGTCCACCATTTCGATCCTGAAACTAAGAGACAAAGCATGTCTTGGAAACGACCATCCTCTCCATCCATTAAGAAATTTCGAGTTGCTCCTACCGCTGGCAAAATTATGGCCTCAGTGTTCTGGGATAGTGAAGGAATCCTTTTTATTGATTACATGCTAAAAGGCCAGACGATTGCGGGAAGCGATTAAAGAAAAACGTCGTGGAAAACTATCGTTGGGCGTGTTGTTTCTTCAAGACAACGCTCCTGCTCATCGATCGGAAGTTGCGCTCAACGCAATCCGCTGTGCTGACTTCAATCTCCTTAACCACCCACCATATTCTCCGGACTTAGCCCCAAGTGATTTTCACTTATTCCCAAAATTAAAAGAGGACATTCGTGGAACAAACTTTTACTATAATGACGCGGTTATGGCTGCCGTAGAGGAGTTTTTCGAGAGTCAAGAAAAACATTTTTATTCACAAGCAATAAGTTAGAAACGCGTTTTTCTAAATGCATTGCATTGGAGGGAGATTATGCAGGTAGAAAAATAAAATATGTTTGTTTAAATTGTTTTTTTTTTTAATATTGATTCCAAAAATTTTTTGATTCACCCTCGTATTCAACCAGAATAGGCCATTGTTTTGCTCAGGTTTCAAAAATCTAGCAATAATCTATTTTGAATAAATTAAGAATTTTAAATAGAATCATCTAGTTTTGACTCAGCTTTATTGGAATAATCATGTTTTGTATGTGCTATAGAAGAATAATTTCAAGTCACGCCATTTTTTTTCAAGCCACGCCATTTCAAGCACAATTTCTAGCCACGTCATAAAAACAATAAACCCTGCACTGAACAAATGTACCTAAGAACTTTGAAATTAAACTGACTGAAAAATATATGGAAAAAAAATGTTTTGCAGCAATTAAAACTAGCAAATTAGTTCTGGATTAATCATGTTTTGTTCCAAAACTGTATTTTTTTTAAATTTCGAATTGGATTAAACTACTTTTGATGAAATCATGCGTTTTTTTTCTGTTGGATCAATCACGTTTTGGCAAACTTTAGTTTTCGCTGCATGTAAATTTCAATGTTACCAGCAAAAAAAAAATTTTTTTCCTTTCAAAATGGAATAGAGAGATTAGTGAAGTCAGGTTTTGAAAAGAATCTCCTCAATTACTGTGAAAACTCATATCTGTCGTGTAATTTTAAAACCGAAAGAACTTTTTACTTCGAAACACGGCAACCAAGGGAACCAACATAATGATTGTATTTAAATTTCGACTTAGTTTTCAATTAGAGCTCCAGAGCTCTAATTGAAAATCAACCTTTATTGAGCCCTGGAGTACCAAAATCTCTCTTGCTCAAACACTCATACAGCCCATCATAGACTATGCTGATGCCTGTTATTTGGATGCCACCGAGGAGCTTTTAAATAAACTTGAACGTTTGCAAAACATCTGTTTTCGTTTTGTTGCTTTTTTGAATTTTCGCAAGATACGCAAGTGGCTCCCTATTCGACATCACAGGAACTCTCGGATATTGTGTCTGCCATTTAACATCCTTCCTTCACAACCCTAAAACACCATCCTATCTGCGGGAACACTTTTCCTACGCCCGTCCTTCTGATGCTCCTTGCAGGTCGCATCTTAGAAATCTCCTTAAATCCCCTCCCCACTCAACCGACTTCTACTACTACTCCTTCAGTGTGCACGCGGATGTATGTAAGTATCTTCTCATATTGTATGTTTATTTTTAAATTAGTGAATAGTTCACTTTTCTATCGCAGGTATGCTGGAAGACATTTCTTTAGAAATAAGCATCACCTTTGTACGTATTTTTCTGTTCCTTTTTTTTGTGTGTTTATAGGTGTATACATAAACTGTTAAATAAATAAATAGAGGGACTTGTCATGTCATACTGAATGCGTTCTGCGTCTTACGTTCCGTTCAACTCGAACATTTATGTTATCTTATGTTCGATTTGACCGGACCGTAGGACGCATCCAATGTGACAAGTCCCTTAAAGTAAAAAAGAAACAAATGAACATATTGGCGCTTGAAAAAAATATCGTTGTTCGTCATTGATTTTGGAATTTAGTTAATTTGCTTAGTTTGAACGTCCGTGCATTATTCAAGAAAAGTACTATACAAGCCTTGGCCGCAACCAAGCATCAAATTTTGCAGCCCGCGGCAGTAGTGTACTTTTGTCTAATGTGATAAATCGAGTATAGTTTTTTTTTTTTAATATTGTACCGTGTTTTCTTTTTGCGCGCTACAACAACTCGCGATGTACTGGGTCACCCACCTAGTCGCGCCCGATACTGAGATATAACGCGTTCATTCTAGATCAGCCTACACCATATCAGTCAGCATGCCGACTACTTGACACATGCCACTTCCAAAGAACTTCATTATGTCCTTCTCTGACACTGTCGGTCGCGTACGTCACTCTCTCGTATGAACATACATTGTGTGTCCAAATATTGAGCGCGGGCAGCAACACGCGGCGTTTATAGGACACATTTCTGCCGTGCTCTAGTTAGAACTAAATAGGAGTGAGGCGTATTTATCGTAAGAGATAGAAATAACAGATATTTAAAAATAACAAATAGCAATTGTTCCTAGCAATATAACTTATCTGTTACTTAAAATAACAGACCCTCATAGACTGTTACCGCGGCTGTTACTTTATTATAACAATTCCCACACAGACGGTTACTACAGTTGTTACTTACATACACACACACAAAGGAAGGAATATTGCAAGCTTATCATTTTTCTCTCTTCCTCATTAAGGAATGACCCTTATTAAAAAGAGAAACACCTATTATTTACTTCGAAATATGTTGACTTCTCACTCCTACTAAACTACGCTAAAAAGACTCTGCATTACTATACTCCATTTATAGCATTAGACAAATAACGGCCAAATAACGATAGTTATTGTGTAATATTGTTGAAATGACTGAATGTTTAAGTTATTTATTTAAAGTAGATGGTAAATTGATTACATTGCTTTGTACTCATCGTGAAATAACGACGCTTATTTATGTTTAAATCAAAATAACGGAAGGGTTATAATGGTTTTTTTTCTCAAACATGCTTGGAAATTCGAGCATTAATTTGGCAACCTTCTTCGAGATAAATCGAAAACTGTTCTGGTCAAATGAATGCGAGTAGGCGGCCAGCAATGTTAGTATGAAAATCTTTAAAATTGAAGAGGTTATTTTCAAAACTTTTCTATTCCTTTTTAATTATTTTCAGAATTAGGAAATAGTTTTTTAGGAATGCAGTTATGTCCTATAGTTTGTTGAATAAAAATAAGTCGGGTTTTCCTTCCTGACGCTATAACTCCAGAACGCACGAACCGATTTCCACGGTTTTGCATTCGTTGGAATGGTCTCGGGCTCCGTGAGGTTTATAGTAGGTAGGGTAGGTAGGGTTGGTAGGGTAGGTAGGGTAGGTAGGGTAGGTAGGGTAGGTAGGGTAGGTAGGGTAGGTAGGGTAGGTAGGGTAGGTAGGGTAGGTAGGGTAGTTAGGGTAGGTAGGGTAGGTAGGGTAGGTAGGGTAGGTAGGGTAGGTAGGGTAGGTAGGGTAGGTAGGGTAGGTAGGGTAGGTAGGGTAGGTAGGGTAGGTAGGGTAGGTAGGGTAGGTAGGGTAGGTAGGGTAGGTAGGGTAGGTAGGGTAGAGTAGGTAGAGTAGCTTGGTAGGGTAGGTATAAGTACTTAGTGCTACCCGTGCGAAGCCGGGCCGGGTAAAGCTAGTGTCCTATAGTTTGTTGAATTATTATACGAGAGTGAATCAAAAAGTTCTTAAAATTGCATATATATAAAACCAGACAGAAGAATAACTATAACAAATATAGCTGAGATCCTAAAGATATCACTTAGTAGCGTTCAATCCATTTTAATTGATTCACTGGGGTTCAAAAAAGTGTCGGCAAGATGCCACGAATGTTAACCGACGAAAACAAAAAGCGACGTTTGGAAATTTCTAAGCGTAATCTCGAAATGTTCCAGCGTGATTCGGATAATTTTTGCCGTCGCCTTGTCACCATGGATGAAACGTGGGTCCACCATTTCGATCCTGAAACTAAGAGACAAAGCATGTCTTGGAAACGACCATCCTCTCCATCCATTAAGAAATTTCGAGTTGCTCCTACCGCTGGCAAAATTATGGCCTCAGTGTTCTGGGATAGTGAAGGAATCCTTTTTATTGATTACATGCTAAAAGGCCAGACGATTGCGGGAAGCGATTAAAGAAAAACGTCGTGGAAAACTATCGTTGGGCGTGTTGTTTCTTCAAGACAACGCTCCTGCTCATCGATCGGAAGTTGCGCTCAACGCAATCCGCTGTGCTGACTTCAATCTCCTTAACCACCCACCATATTCTCCGGACTTAGCCCCAAGTGATTTTCACTTATTCCCAAAATTAAAAGAGGACATTCGTGGAACAAACTTTTACTATAATGACGCGGTTATGGCTGCCGTAGAGGAGTTTTTCGAGAGTCAAGAAAAACATTTTTATTCACAAGCAATAAGTTAGAAACGCGTTTTTCTAAATGCATTGCATTGGAGGGAGATTATGCAGGTAGAAAAATAAAATATGTTTGTTTAAATTGTTTTTTTTTTTAATATTGATTCCAAAAATTTTTTGATTCACCCTCGTATTCAACCAGAATAGGCCATTGTTTTGCTCAGGTTTCAAAAATCTAGCAATAATCTATTTTGAATAAATTAAGAATTTTAAATAGAATCATCTAGTTTTGACTCAGCTTTATTGGAATAATCATGTTTTGTATGTGCTATAGAAGAATAATTTCAAGTCACGCCATTTTTTTTCAAGCCACGCCATTTCAAGCACAATTTCTAGCCACGTCATAAAAACAATAAACCCTGCACTGAACAAATGTACCTAAGAACTTTGAAATTAAACTGACTGAAAAATATATGGAAAAAAAATGTTTTGCAGCAATTAAAACTAGCAAATTAGTTCTGGATTAATCATGTTTTGTTCCAAAACTGTATTTTTTTTAAATTTCGAATTGGATTAAACTACTTTTGATGAAATCATGCGTTTTTTTTCTGTTGGATCAATCACGTTTTGGCAAACTTTAGTTTTCGCTGCATGTAAATTTCAATGTTACCAGCAAAAAAAAAATTTTTTTCCTTTCAAAATGGAATAGAGAGATTAGTGAAGTCAGGTTTTGAAAAGAATCTCCTCAATTACTGTGAAAACTCATATCTGTCGTGTAATTTTAAAACCGAAAGAACTTTTTACTTCGAAACACGGCAACCAAGGGAACCAACATAAAGATTGTATTTAAATTTCGACTTAGTTTTCAATTAGAGCTCCAGAGCTCTAATTGAAAATCAACCTTTATTGAGCCCTGGAGTACCAAAATCTCTCTTGCTCAAACACTCATACAGCCCATCATAGACTATGCTGATGCCTGTTATTTGGATGCCACCGAGGAGCTTTTAAATAAACTTGAACGTTTGCAAAACATCTGTTTTCGTTTTGTTGCTTTTTTGAATTTTCGCAAGATACGCAAGTGGCTCCCTATTCGACATCACAGGAACTCTCGGATATTGTGTCTGCCATTTAACATCCTTCCTTCACAACCCTAAAACACCATCCTATCTGCGGGAACACTTTTCCTACGCCCGTCCTTCTGATGCTCCTTGCAGGTCGCATCTTAGAAATCTCCTTAAATCCCCTCCCCACTCAACCGACTTCTACTACTACTCCTTCAGTGTGCACGCGGATGTATGTAAGTATCTTCTCATATTGTATGTTTATTTTTAAATTAGTGAATAGTTCACTTTTCTATCGCAGGTATGCTGGAAGACATTTCTTTAGAAATAAGCATCACCTTTGTACGTATTTTTCTGTTCCTTTTTTTTGTGTGTTTATAGGTGTATACATAAACTGTTAAATAAATAAATAGAGGGACTTGTCATGTCATACTGAATGCGTTCTGCGTCTTACGTTCCGTTCAACTCGAACATTTATGTTATCTTATGTTCGATTTGACCGGACCGTAGGACGCATCCAATGTGACAAGTCCCTTAAAGTAAAAAAGAAACAAATGAACATATTGGCGCTTGAAAAAAATATCGTTGTTCGTCATTGATTTTGGAATTTAGTTAATTTGCTTAGTTTGAACGTCCGTGCATTATTCAAGAAAAGTACTATACAAGCCTTGGCCGCAACCAAGCATCAAATTTTGCAGCCCGCGGCAGTAGTGTACTTTTGTCTAATGTGATAAATCGAGTATAGTTTTTTTTTTTTAATATTGTACCGTGTTTTCTTTTTGCGCGCTACAACAACTCGCGATGTACTGGGTCACCCACCTAGTCGCGCCCGATACTGAGATATAACGCGTTCATTCTAGATCAGCCTACACCATATCAGTCAGCATGCCGACTACTTGACACATGCCACTTCCAAAGAACTTCATTATGTCCTTCTCTGACACTGTCGGTCGCGTACGTCACTCTCTCGTATGAACATACATTGTGTGTCCAAATATTGAGCGCGGGCAGCAACACGCGGCGTTTATAGGACACATTTCTGCCGTGCTCTAGTTAGAACTAAATAGGAGTGAGGCGTATTTATCGTAAGAGATAGAAATAACAGATATTTAAAAATAACAAATAGCAATTGTTCCTAGCAATATAACTTATCTGTTACTTAAAATAACAGACCCTCATAGACTGTTACCGCGGCTGTTACTTTATTATAACAATTCCCACACAGACGGTTACTACAGTTGTTACTTACATACACACACACAAAGGAAGGAATATTGCAAGCTTATCATTTTTCTCTCTTCCTCATTAAGGAATGACCCTTATTAAAAAGAGAAACACCTATTATTTACTTCGAAATATGTTGACTTCTCACTCCTACTAAACTACGCTAAAAAGATAAGCACTTAGTTTTTATTATCCCTAAAAATACAGTCGGTGGTCTTACAAGAACAAACATTTGCGTAAAAGTGACTCCTAAATTAGGTCGTGTTACCTGTTACTGACCAGTGACCATTATAAAAATAACCTTAAAACGAAAAGAAATAAAGAAGATATTCAATTGAGATTTAAATACGTATTTATCGTTCGTACAAGTTATATATAGTTTTGGATGTTATTTTTGTGTAACAGTAACAGTGATAACAGATATCGTGTTTAACTTGTTACAAGCCATATCTAGGACTAAGCCGGCGGATGTCCGCGCGGCGCGGCGCGGCCACATCAGCACAGCAGACGTTTAGGTTTCAGAATACTGCACTGCCAACGAACAGCATTCCATTTTTATTTTTATAATAGTAAGTATTAATTTGTGTACTCACCCGCCCTGATTGTGTATTTTGGTGGATTCCAACTGTCTGGCTGCCTCTTCAGTCTTTTTCATCAGCAACAGCTTTTGAGTTAGATTCCTGAAAACAAAATAACATGATAAAACATATTTTGCAGATACATCACAAACGAAATGGCGCAGTGAACGAGGAATAACTGTACGACATTATTAGCCAGTTGCGTCGACTCATAACGATGATAGCATAAGTTTTAAAATCAATCGTTCGAGTCGTCTAATTAGAATGTAATAAGCCTAATACTACCAATACGGCAAGTACCTTAGTACCGTCGGCCCTGTGGCTTATTTGTTACTGTTAGCACAACTTTGTAGAGCAAGTGAGTCGACTGCCCAAACAAATAGGACCTCAAATGATACTCTACAAATGAGATCCTAGTTTAAGTGCTGTGGGAAGTATTGATTTTCTAATAGTTCTTCAAAGATCCCAAACAAAATAAATATTTTAATCTGTGTAATGTGTTACTTACATATTAATGAGTATGTGGATGATATTACAATATTTCTGTAGATATTGTCTTGTCTACATAAAAGTTGTATGAACTGACTCTTCAAATGCAGTAAAGTTCACATCAACAGTGCAATGGATGAGAATCGAACCCACGGTGTCTCGCTCGCAAGTCCTGAGCTTTGACCATTGAAGAGTCCATAATACCTCAGCTCAAATTCACTCTTTATCTCGCTCGCACACTACAGTTTGCAGGCTAAGTAAGAGCGAGACTGAGAGGCGGGGAGAAGGCTCCAAGGCGCCGATAGTTTAGATAATTAGTAAAAAGAGTTACGAAAAAATAAAGGTAATTAAAAAAAAATCTTAAGAAATTTTATAATATGAAATTTCTTAAGATACTTTGTACCAAAAAAAACACGTGATTTTGGGTAGGGAGGAGGGGTTAGTCTAAAAAATTACCACTTATCACCAAACCTCCCCTGGTTTTAATAAGTTGCTAAATAACATCGTGATTAATGGAAGACCCCTAATGTGTCTAGTGGTCACAAGCGCGACCCGGGTTCGATCCCCAGGTGGTAGTGGCATTGGGTTTTTGAAAAGAAAATACTCAGTAGCAGCTTAGTCTGGATAAACAAACTGGCTATTGCACCCCCATTTTATTAATTTATTTTTGTGCCTATGTGTATTTTTCTGGTATGTATATATTTATTTTTTAGTTTGTGTGTTTGTAATAAACCTTTATTATCAGGCCACAGTGAATCCATACAGTAGTGTTAGTAAAGAAAACTTTAAACTATTGTTTTCATCGTTCTCTTGCCCTTGTCGCCATTTAGATGGGGTCGGCGCAACATGTCTTTTTCTTCCGTACCTCTCCCTCTCTATCAGTCGTCATCTCGGTAGTCACCCCCTTTCTAGTCATATCATCTTTCACAGTCTGTTCATCGTTTCTTTGGTCTTCCCTTACTATTAAAACTAATATTACTATCCTAATAAAAATGTTATGCTAGTGTGTTTCGTGTGATTACCTAAAGTGCATCTCCTGCAGCATCTGGGCGCGCTTCTGCGAGGTCTCGCAGCGCGACACCACGGCCAGCACGCCGCGCTCGGCCACGTACCACACCAGCGCCGCGCCTATCGCCTTCTGGAACTCCTTGTGAGCGTTCTCCACCTTCGCACTGTGGAACATCGCATAATGTTAACACATACAAACACTTGTATTAAGGTGCCTGCACGCGGTGCAAGTTGGCCATTTAGTGCGAGAAGGTTACCAGCACTTCATCGCATGCAGGCGCACTCGCTTGCCTTGTAGTGAAGAGGGATGCTGTTTCTCATCTACTTGAAAGACATGATTAGGCTCATTTTACAACACCTAAGCTAATAGAAGAGTTTGGGCGCAAGAACGCTACTCTACTCTAAGCTCGATTCATGTTATTCTTCCTCGTATTACATGAATATGAACAGCTAGCAGGTCGCAAAATATTTATATCTTTTATAATCTTCTTGAAACCGTATTTTGATATTTTTCTTTGTTACACTTCTTGCAAGTATTGAATAGAACAGATCGCAAATGTAACATGTTCAATAGTCTCTTTTGTTATAAAAGCACTCGACTTCAACTAAAACACGGCAACATTATGCCATAAAAAAGAACTTACCACAACACTTTTAGATAAATCAAACAACATCTCTAAACACAAATTGTGTTTTATTTATGTTGTAAAACACTTTTGAGTCATAAAAGACACCACAACATCCATGTCGCATCCTACGCACAAACACGGCCGTAATTGCGTATTTCTACTCATAAAAATTGATAGACGTTTTCTTATAAAATTGGGGTCGAGTCATAAACTGATTACTTAGGCCTGTATTACAGAACGTCACTCAAGACTCAAGTATTACTTAAAACTAGTTTCAACCAATGAAAAGGCTTTAAACGAGTTTTAAGTCATGTTTGAGTTTTGAGTGCTGTTCTGTGATATGGGCCTTAGTAGATTTAAACAGTTTATTATGTTATCAAATATGGAGTAGACTCAGATCGATAGCGAAGCTTCAGGAATTATTGCAGACTCCTTAAGTCACCCATCAAACAAACTTCTAATTGCATATCTTTTTAATGAAGTTAATTGGCCAATGAAGTAGACTTTTAGAGTAATAGACTTCACATATTTATTATTGAAGTAAAAACTTCTTTAGGCGCATTTTGCGCTCTTTCTGAACAGTGAACGAAACTGAACAGGCACGCTCGGGTAGGTGACGCTGAAATCTCGCAATTACGGCTCCAGTCGTAAGTTTTCACTTCTATCGTGTGGTCATAATTTTATTGGCGACAGTATTCCAGACTGTGGTGTCATTGATATCTTAGGCGGTTAATTATACTCACTAGTCCTTGAGATCATCAGGTACGGGGATTTCGAACTTGTGGAAGGTGGTCTTGTCAATGGGTGTCTTAGGCGTCTTGACCCGGAGGCGATCCTTTGGCACAATTTCCGTGTAGCAGTTGTCCCACTCCAGGTATTCTATCACCAGAAAGTCGCCCCTCATCATCTGGAAATAAAATCAATGTTCAAGTAATAGATTGCTGTGATTCACTCATTACAATAAAATGTCAACATTTAATTATTGGAATTATTTCTATGAGCTATCAATAGCTTGGTGTTTATGCGAATTTATTGACTTGAAAATAATCAATGTCAGCCCATTATGCTCCCTCTCTCTATAAGCGATGATATACTTCAGTAAAATTTGCCCTAAATTAGTTTGTGTGTGTGCGTGTGTGTGTACCTATGTTTTTAACACAGTTTTATTACCAAAAATACAAGCAGATCGCAAGAAATCGTGAGGCGAATCACATCAGCCCCTGGATAAAACCAAGCCCCTACATGAAGACACACCTGCTCTGACAAGAGTGCTACGAAGAAGAATTGTCAAGAGGTTTACATAGATATGTGATTTAAAACTTGTTTTAGGGGTTGCTCAGCAACAGCTTGCTTTAAAAATAATACCATTATTTTTTTATACCGCTATGGGGAAGCTCTTGGCCTGCATCTCACCTAATGGTAAGTGATGATCAGTCCAAAGGTGGATAACAGCTTCACATGGAATCCTCAGAGGAACTAGCTATATTACCTCTAACTGCCGCAACACAATGATGGCTGTTAACATTATTGTACTGTCGACTTTGATCAATGTTAAAATATTCTATGAAATCAATATTCTTTAAATGCATCTAAAAAAACTGCAGCATTTCAAGTAATAAACTAAAGCTGAAGCATAAGAAAAAGGCGTAATACCTGGAAATCGTCATGAAAATGTACCAAAAATGTATTGACGGCATTGAAGCATAATATGCACTGTTGATCTCATTTTCTTTCCGTAAAAAATGCGCAATGCGCCATATTACGACATTATTTAGAATTATTTAATTAAATAATAGCATTCCACATGTGGATCTACTTTTAGATTTTTTTTATTCGATTTCAAGAAGCCAGTAAGATATTACTAGGAAAAGGTACTGGTGTTAGACTGATGTGATGATTGGCCATATTAATATTATCTAACAATCATGAATGTATAAGTGCAATCTTGAAAAGCATTCAGAATGGCACAGGTACTTCTGATGTAGTTACATAGGTGACTCAATATAATTTATGTATTGTTTTTATTTCAGATATAAAACAAAGCCTAAATGTTTCTTGTATTTCAATTATAAAAACAAATTGTTATGATTTTAAAATTAGTGGACTTTTTGCAAATAAAGAAAGTTTTTTAAGTATTGAGTTACAAGATACTTAAAGAACTTCAGTGTTATTTGAAAATTGTGGGCATGAAACTGATTCATTCAATCTTAGGTGACCAAATAGAAACAAAAAATAATTGCAAATGCTCATAAGTAGACTTGTTAAACAAATAGCTCTAATTTGTAAATAAATATCATAACAAGTCCCTCCACAAATTCTGATAGGTTTCTTTTTAACAAGGCTCAATAATTGCTATACACAGCTTGCATGTTACGCCTGAGTGAAAGTGCACCAAAGTAGGGTACAGTGTTTAAAGTTGCATGTCATCACAACCAAATGATGATTAATACTTGGTTCATTTCCATAATATGTTATTGAATTTATTTTTTTATCCCTCTAGTCACCTTCAACCAGCTATGTTTTATTATTAAATGGTGACAGTTTATAATAATATGTTGGTTGCAAAAACACATAGAAATAAATTGTATTAGAAAAAGTCAAAAATATTTAAAACCAGTGGTTCCCAAACTATGAGTCGCCACTGTTGTTTCGACCCACTGTTGGGTCACAAGTGAATATTGGAAGGGCCTTGGAAAATTTATTTTTAGCAATGATTAATATTAAAAATAAATATTGAAATACATTGGGTGTATAAAATCTTCTCTCAATTAAAATTTTCGATTATAACAGAATTCTTATTTGAACAGTCCTTCCACTTTTTGCACCGCCAAGAGGTGAGTCCCAAATTTGAAAGTTTTTGTTTGGTGGGTTGTGCTCCAGTCAACTTTGGACACCACTGTTATAAACAATGGTCCACATTTGTCAAAACAGCTCGATTATAACTGAATGTTTTTTCTTATTTGAACAGTCCTTCCACTTTTTGCACCGCCAAGAGGTGAGTCCCAAATTTTAAAGTTTTTGTTTGGTGGGTTGTGCTCCAGTCAACTTTGGACACCACTGTTATAAACAAAGGTCCACATTTGTCAAAACAGCTGAAAATTGTGGTAGGAAGCCTTTGGCCAGCAATGTGATATAGCATGCAGTGGAAATGGAAATCTTAAAATATGACTCCTCAAACACATACTAAAGCACCTACTTATTTAAGATAGAAGAAGCTTGGCTGATATATACATAGAAGACATACCTAGATAAATAAAAAACAGCTATACTCAGTGTTATGATCTGATGAGAAACCGGTAAGACTTGACCAGACCATCAAGGGATGATAATATAATACCAGATACAACCCCCACACACCAAGCCTTGCATAGATTTGATGTTAAATCAATAATACAGACAATGAATTTGGTTATCTTAGAAAACAATGCCAAATAAACATTGGCCATTTTTGATAAAACTATTGATTACAGCAGTTTTCTGACAACAAGAGATTATGCATAGCTGTATGATTAACATCCAGACTAAAATAAAATTGTGGGCCCAGGTTCAGGTTGATACACAATGAAGTGTCAGACTGAATATTTATAAAATCACATTAGTTATACATTTTCATAGTAATCATAAGGGTTTATGGCTATGATGCACCTACCTGCTGCATGATGCATTCATTTGCAGCAATTAGTTATATTATGGATTTCTGTACACAGTTATGCATAGGTATCTCTTGAGAAGCCTCTTGACATACCTAAGCCTTCATACATAAATCACAATTGAGGGTAAATGGGAAAAAAATATTCGGGAAAATTGTTGTGATAGGGTACACTTATGATGTGGTATAAAGGTATGTAATTCAATACCTTGATGTTTGCTGTCCACCACCCACATGCTTCCTTCTCATTGGACCTCGCGTATACCTCCACCTCTTGATTTTCCACGAACTCTGTGTGTTTGCCGGTGTCTTTCGGTGGTAAGAACACTTGCGAGAACGGGAATTTCGACTCCGGCTGCCAGCTACAAAGCAAAATATTAATGTAAATAAAAATACCCGCACTTTTTTATTCCAAAATTACTTAAATCAATTACTATCATACTTACTCATTTTCAAAGGCTACGAGAACCTCGTTGTCGAGCACGTCGGTGACAATGGCCTAAAAATAAAGAGATTTTTAGAACATTCCGACTGTACACCAACTTCGTGATGCGCTAGAAATAAGATATCTAGGTCATTTATGTGTATATGCGCAAATATAAAAATGCGTCGCGGGTCGTTCCAATTCCATAACACCTAAATCGCAGCAAAAATTACAGAAAGCAGCACAATTATTACAACACATGGAAAAATCACGCCCTGACAGGCGGACATGGCGTCCATTCCAGCCGTGATGATCTTCCCGGAAAAATATTTTTGTAAGTATAAGAATTACCTAGGTATTGGTCATTAGAAATAACTGAATAAACATTACACTAATCGAAATAATACTTCTTGTGTACAATTTTAACGTACTTCACAATTTACAAACCTTATAATAAGCACCATTATCACCGTACACCTCGACCGACAAATCCTCCATTTTGGTTTGAAAGCGTATTTGGCGTTTTCGGAGCGAGAACGAATGTTCGTAGAGAATCGACGGGCCAATCGTTAACCAGTATTTCCGCATAGACAAAATCACTTTTGTTTTTAATAGGTGCTGCTATGCTGTATATTGCTTTTGTGAGTCATCGACATTTTTGAATTTGGAATCCCCTTGAATCCCCTGCTAAAAAGTAAATAAATTTGGGTGTCGTCAACAATTCATAATTCTTGGATTTTGAACGGTTTTGAAGGTTTCAAAGAATTATCAACATCCGTGACTGCAGTGAGTGTGTCTGAGAAAGATAAGAACACGCTTAAAAAAATCTTTATCATAAAGTATGTAATACACATGCTACTGGCACGTGTATGACGTGCTATTTGCACCAAAGTTGCTAATAATTAATGTTGTTGTTAGATGTTGTTATGATAGAACGGCGTGTAAGTTGCAAAGCATGAGTATATCCGGCTTAAGGTCATCACACCGCCAGCAAGGCGACCGCTCGTTGCAGGCAAGCCACCGGTGAGGTGGCAAATTGTTATTCATGCGCCGCTTATCCCCTCAACTTTTAACTGTGCGCTTGGAGGTCGTAGGTTGTCAGAAAGTGTTCTGTGGTCGTAGTATTGAATTCACCCGCCCGGTTACCTCGTCAGTGCCCCGACGCCTCATAAAGCAGTGCTTCCACTTACATTTTTGGTTTTTCCCAAGTTTCTTAATGAATTATGGGAGCATGATTATATTAAACCATGACACATCATTCAACATATTTAATAACATAAAATACCTAAATAACATTCATAAATTTACAAGATCAGAAACCGAAGCATTACTTTTACATTTTTTCGCTGCATTTTTCAATACACTTGCTCGTAAAGTGGCTCTTATTGAAGCGATTTTAAGTTCATAATGCAGTGTATTAAACACGTGTGCTTTTTTACTTTATATTACCGCACTAGTGCTGTAATGAGCGCAAAAGATAACTATTTACTAGTCGGAGATATATGCACTTTTATAAATCTCATCAATCAAAGAGACTTGATGCGATTTTATACCTACTGTGTAAATAAATAAAATATGATAAATTAAAACTAATATTTCATCAAATTGTATATTTTGCACTACATGCGAAGCTGAAGCGTCGGTGATTTATGACGTTAACATCCGTCAAGCGGCGGCCATAACGCGCGCCGTGACAAATTTATGACACCGCAAACAAAAAAGGTCGCTCGCACTTTGATTACTGCTACCTCCTTAACGTTAAATGTTTCAGGCTCTTAGATAATCAAACTATACTCGGATTGCAAGTGATTTATTTATAATCACATGATGATTACAGAAGTGTGTGTGTTATTGTGTTATGTCGATTTCTGATAAAACTACTATATCAATTTACACGTAATTTTTCAAGTTACAATATGAATAGATAAGTTAACTAAGAACAGCGTTTTTTTCGTAACGTTTTCATAATATTCAAACTCAAACTTCAAAGCGCGCGGAGCCGTTTTTATGAATTTCGTATGACTTTGTAAACGCTCTTCCTAGTTATATTGAGTAGTTTCTAATAAAAAAATATTATCAGGATCCTACTACTTACAAGCCTTTATTGACTGATAGCTACCTATATGTCGTAAAAATATGCCACTATAATTGTAAAATGATAGAATTTGCTTGAAATGTTACACATTGTTAACTAATTTCACATGGTATTTTAGGTTTTAGAATTTGAATATTAGTCAAAACTACAAAAGAACGAACTATATTTTCCTATTACTATTAATACTTACTTATCTTTATGGAAAAAAATATATATATCTACCTCTGAATTACTTACCTAAAAAATGTTCAGTAAGTAAAATAATGAGTCATTTCAGTTACATTATGTTATAATAATTTATCATAAAAAGGTATTTCAGTATGTTTACGTGGGGGGTAAAAATAACAAACATTATTCTTGAAATATTTAATTTTTATTTTATTTTTACATCAGATCCTAAATACCCGAATTTCGGCGACTCGCGGCGAGGACAGACGTACGAAACTTGGACCGCCTTGGTTCGAGCAAAATTTCAAACCTGTTGGATCGCCGACGAACTTACTCAACGGTTACAAAATGCGCGCACTTAGTATGAAACACGGACGAGTAAGGTCGTCGAGCCATAAGTACGCGTACTTACTCGTGCGTCTATCACCCCTGTTAGAGAGTGAATGCCTGAGATAGTCACGTAACCCATAACATCATGTTTGTATTCTCCGAAGGGATAGGCAGAGGTGAATATTATACCCACATTTAAATACTGAGAAAAGAGACGAACGACGAGACGAAGAGACGCACAGAGAAATACTGAAAAAAGGCCTATTTAAATATTTTTGGTTTTAAATCATTTATTTTACGAGAATATCAAAGGTGAAGGGTGGGTGTTTTGGGGGACTGTCTTATGTAATTTTGACGTTCGAAAAGTGCTGATTCTCAGCCTAGTTTGAATAAATGACTTGAATTTGAATTTATCCACCGGACTCTAGAGTGAAACTGAACAAGATGTTAGGCCTTATTTGTAAGTATAATAGAGATTGAAGTTGCGAGAAATGGGTGGGACATTGGTGTGCCGGCGACGCTTTAAACACGGAACGACTGGCACACCGCTGCTTTAGCGGTTCTTCCCTACCCGGGGGGGTCGGGGGATACTGTAAGGGGGATATCATCACGCCAGTTTTTCCAAAAGGGTTGGGCAGAGGTGTAGGTATTTATAGTGACATTTTACCTGTTATGTTTAGGTCCTATCCCATGTGTCCATATCCATGTGTGTGGTTTGTGTATGTGTGTGTATGTCATGTGTGTGTGTGTTCATATGTGTGGGTGTGTGCATGTGGTTCATGATAGGGGGCGAGCCTATTGCCATCATCAGTCAACCGGGAACAAACGCACAAAAAAAAAACTTTTGAAAATCTTTATATAAGTTGTACTATGAAGTACTTACTAATTCCATGGTATTATATTATCACAAATCCAAGTAAGCCCGACATTTGTCAGCATGCTAGTAGTTTGTTCTCATTCTGTTGCACGAAGCGAACCGAAGTGCCCTTCTATACGTTCGTATTCGTTATCTGTGATCGCAATGGTCAGTTGTGGCTTGTCAGTTGTCAGTGGCTTAGCGTGAACTACGTGAACGTCAAAGTCAAATTTAAAAATTATTTTGAAAACTGTGCCACATACCTACTCCTGAAAAAGTAAAGTATGTACATATTATATACTTTACTTTTTAAATCGCTGTCGAGAAAAATGATTGAGTTTAAAATATATACTCTATATAAAACTTATTTCAGATGAGTGAAGATAAAAGTGTGATATTGGTGACTGGAGGTTCCGGCCTTGTTGGCCAAGCGATAAAAACTATAATCAATGAAGAAAAGTTGCAGAAAAATGATAGTTCCAAAGATGAAACTTGGATTTTCTGTGGTTCTAAAGATGGAGATCTCAGGTACCTAAAGACAACGGTTTCTGAGGGTTAGGAACTCTGTACGCAGGTGCATACGTAACGTTTATCGCCGGCTGGTACCGATGGTATTATGTATACAAGCTTGCACCTAGTAGTGCCTTACATTTTTATTTATTTATAGCCTTTTTTCAGAGTTACAGTTGTGTTACAAAACATTTAATCTCAGTTCTGAGTCTCTGTGTGCCCTTTTGCAAAGGCTTCTTCCTCCAACCCCTTTCAATTCCCCCTGTTCCTTGCCTGTCTAATCCATGTCTTTCCTGCTCTTATTTGAAGTCCTTGATAAACTTTGTAAAATTTGGGAATATTTTAATTGTTGTAGCGAAACCTTCGTAAAGTATGATTACAAGTTAACTATATACATAATTATAATTGTGACTACATATTTTCAGAGATAAGGCCCAAACGGATGCTTTATTTGAGCAACATCGGCCCACACATGTGATACACTTAGCAGCTATGGTTGGAGGGCTTTTCCATAATATGGCACACAACTTAGACTTCTTTGTAAGTACATACAAGTAACACTAAAAATATATAACATTATGTACAGTACAACTATTGTCTGAACGTCCCTAGGTAATCATCACATTTCCAAATACAAACAAATGCTAATTTCCATGTCCTTCAATTATTTGATTTATCATCATATCCGTGTAAACTATATACAGCTGTAAAACTATTTTCCTTTTTAATCAACTTCAAAAAAGGAGGTTCTGTATTTATAATAAATAACATTTACTCCTTTTCAATATTATGTATAGTATACCACAGAAATTAATAAAAATAAAATACTTCTTCAACCGACTTCCAAAAAAGAGGAGGCTCTTATGTTCGACATGTAGGTATGCAACTAAAATAAATATTTATCTGGTTATTAATCTTTTCAATTCAGTAAGAAAATTTCTTCATCTGATGTAGCTGTGTCAGTATGTTCACTTGTTATCACTTTCTTCACTGCTTGAACAATTTATTATAAAATTTTCCATGTGTGAATCAACATTGGTTCAAATTTTCTATATTCGTCATCATATTTTATAGAATGATCTTACAACAGCAACAACAACTTGAGACTTTTTTGCATTCTTCCCGGCCAACCATATTGATTTTTTCCAATATAATTTCTTTCTTTTACTAAAACACTATTAGCTGGTAGATTTGGTATTAAACTGATTACCAGTGATCGGAAATAAGTGAGCTAAAATACCTAAAGTTCGAAAAAGAACAGAGAAAATAAAATTGAGACACCTTACGACAAAATATTTTTTGGGGATTAAGTAATGTCCCGAGTTTCGGAACATTACTTAAGTACAATTAAAATTAATACAGTAAAACAACTATCGAATTCATTTCCTGTTTCTGTTTAAAAAAAAAGAGTATGCACGATTTTTATTGTTTAAAAAAAAATAGGTAATATCCTTATCTTCGTTTAAACATACCAGCTTTAGTATTTATAGAACTAACAAGGTAAATGCAAAAAAAAAAACAATTTTATAGTTTTTCATACCATTCATTAATTTTGTACAATTATTGGAACTAAACGTAAACAGAAATCAACCTTTATAATTAAGAAAGTCACCAATCTTAAGACTCGGTATATTATTTCCGTTGATGTTGAAAGTTGTCCCTTAATCTGAATCTGTACAGTTTTCATCAGGAACGAAGTTTTCTTTGTCATCGCAAGATTTATCATCTTTCGGAGAATTAAAATAAATTATGAGTTTTTCCATAATATCTATATCCAAAAGATTTCTTTTTGTACTTAACATTATCTATAGATAGAAAAGGACCTAAGTATCAACATCAACTAAAGTTACAGGTACATATTTATAGTACGACAATGATTCATTTTCATGGTCAAATCTTTTTTCTATATTGTCACAAATGTCTCTTAATGCATCTAGATCGGGATGTCTGTTTATAACGTTTTCTAATTTTATTTGGTTCAGTCAGACGAACACCAGCTTAGAATGTTCTTGCTTCGTCAAATATGTGGAAAGATTCCGTTAACAATAAATTAGACTTGTAATTTCTATAAAGAAATTTGAATCATTTTAAAATATTCGTCAATATAATCTAAATCAGTTTTTAAATTTTCCTTTTCCATTACTGTTTTAGCATGCCTGATAGACAAAGAATCAGAGGTTCTGACTTTCTGAGAAGTCTTACAATAGTTTTAATTTGTTCGTAATATTTAGCATAATACGAAGCTGCGTCTAGCCATGTACCCCACCTTGTTATGACGGGCTCGGGTGGCAATGGCAGGTTCGGAAAATTTCCTTTAATAATTTTACTCTATTAGGAAGGAGCCTTTAAATATATATTTTTTTAATTTTGATATCAACGTTCGTATATTGTGTCCGTATTTGTTCTGCAACGCGGTTAAGAGCGTGTGCTAAACAGGTAACATGTATCATATTTGGCAAATAGTTCTTTAAAATTCTTCCTGCTTTTAACATATATGCTTCGCTATCAGAACATTAGACTAAAACATACTTTGGCTTCATAGGAGTCTCCCCACATATTTTCTAAGCAACATTTTTAAGAGGGAACATGGGCTGAGAGGAATATGAAAAATAGGTATTTGAAGAAACTATTGCCGTCTTTCTTACCTCAAGTCTGCCTCCGTAGAGTCCGATAGGGATAGCTACAGCTCAGACCAATTATATCACAAAAAAAATGACGAAATCGACGTTTCGTATTCCCCTTTTTTCTCCTCGAAAACTGAACCGATTCAATTATTTTTTACATTAAAATTTTAAGAAAGAGTATGTCTAGGTTCCTATCATTTTCATTTATGTTAAACTAACTTTTCGAATTTGTCTGGTACTCCTCTAATTACGGCGGTAAAAATGGGGCAATTTTGTAATTTTTGGAGGGTCATTTTTTCTTTACCGATAAGTTGCTGAAAAAAAGGAAATAACAGGGACGTGACTACAGCAGACCTACCATATGTTTGCTCTAGAGGCGTTATTCAGGAAGAAAAAAGGAGAATACATTTGTATGGAGAATCGCAGGCCCTGTTCCCTCTTAAATGTCCAAATAAACTTTCCTCAATAACGATTCACCGGGAATTATTTTAACTTCTGTACAATTACAACACATGTCATGTATTTAAATAAAAATGTTTTAAACGCTGGTTGATTTACTCGTGACCATATGTTACACAATATAAGGAATAGTATTAAATAAAGATAAAATCCTTCATTCCCTTTTCTAGCAGCACCTTGGTGTCTGGTGACGGTCCGTCAATATGACTCCTGATATTGCTTTTCTTGCATACAATACTATTCTCAAATTTAGAACAGTATATCGTGTTGCTGGCGGGGTGGTATTATAATTCAGGGTAATTTTTAATCAACGGTAGGTTTGGTCGCCAATGATTGCTATGAGGGAGCTAAATTACTGTAAACAATGAGTCAAATTATATAATAACTTTGTCCCGAGATTTCTTCTTTTCGTAAAATATGGTTTAACGATAGGATTGCGACTGGGTACAACATTTGAGCACGGACTAAGATATAAAACAAATGTTTGAATAAAATTCCATAAATTGTTGAGTAACATTGTTTGAATTTGGAAAATTAATCAAGAATAGTTTATTCTTTAGAATGACTGTAGTCATGTAAAATTCATAAACTTACCAAGCAGTTTGATTACCAGAGCAAATGTCAGTAGGTATGCCAGTTGCGGTAAAACGTAGTCCATAAAATCAAGCCAAGGTAGTCATGTGAAGCAGATCCAATAAACGATAAAACAAGTACAGGGTAAAAGAAAACAATTTTTATAAAAAAAAAAAAACACGAGTCAAATATGCGTACTCAACTTTACGAACTACAGGAGTGAGTGATGCGATTTTGGCCATCGGCCCTTATAATTTGAATTTCTCGGAGATACTTAAGACTTATAAGGCGAATATCATGCTTTTCAATTAGTATTTCCAGATTGATTTCTGTGTTTTTTATATCGAAAACCAATATTTAAAAAAAAAAATCGTCATGTTCCAGACAACCTCCGAATTGGATAGCTTCAACCAACTTCGATTTTAAAGTCTTCAAACAAGGTAATTCCTTAAAGCGTAAATGAAAATCGTAAATCATGTTACGTATGACAGAATAGTCAAAATCATCCACATTTAAACGAAATTGTTTGGTCTTTATTACTCTTTTTGGTGATGGGACGGAAGCCAATTTAACTTTTTTATCATTTTCTTTTACAATATTCTTTACATTTCTGACTGAAACACCACAAGCTTCAGAAACACGTTTTTGAACTTTTTGAAAAAAAAACCATTGCTTTATTTCTTGAATTCATCGGCTTCTTGTAAAAAATACAAGTATACGCTTAAAATTATCTGCCGTGCCTGTGACTTAAGCAGCGTTCCTCCCATTTTTAAAATAAACTATATTCAGTTAAAAGGGTATTAACAACTCTATTATATACTTCCGAGTCGATTGTGGGCGTCCGGTCTGCACCAAGTGCAAAGGGCAACTGATAGAAATCCGACGACTGACGAAACACGAAGTTTGCCGAGGAACATTAAGAAAAAAGTTGTACTGTACATGTATATAAGGTGGAGAAGCTCATTGGGCATCATAAATTCATTTGCATCACTGAGAATGGGAAAAGTGCCAATTAGGGTGGCATTGCCACGTTGAAAGGCAATGCTGATTCATACAACATTAGTTTCCTGTTCTATTAGAGACGCTTATTAACAAACAAACTTAACATAAGTGGTTGAGATTTTGATTAGATTATCAATGAAGATTTTCTTGAGTTACTTAACTTACAAACATTTTCCATTAGTTCGCCTTATCTAATGTGAAACGTTGTTGATTATTTTTTACACTGTTTTTACATTTGGCTGTGCAAGATGTTATGTTGAAAAGAAATTAGCATTTATGCCATTATATCATGTTCATGTAATTGTTTCAAAACATATCATGAATGCTTATTTTGAAAAAAGCTGTTTTAAAAAAAATATATACAACATGTAACGTTAAATGCGCAAAACCTGAAAATAGTTTGATCAGAATAACGAGCAGAAACAATTGAACCACTTAGAGGTCACATTTTTCAAAAAATCTTCATTAAAAACGTTGCCGCATCTATTTATTAATAGGTCAAGCCCATCACATGCGCAAACCATCCAAAATAGGTAAACAAACACAAATTGTTGTCGACCAATTTAAATTTTCTCATACGCGGGATAATAATTGCTTTTATTTCAATGCAAATACGAATCTTCCATACAGTACCATGAATAAGATAAGAGCGTCGTCGTCGCAGTCACAAGAAACGATCAGAATTGCCATTGAAACTAAAACAGCACATAAAACCTTTACAATTTTTTTAATGATTTATTTTCTCTGAAATAGGTCAACTGAATTAAAAATCAGTTGGGGTGTCTGAGGTTTTGCGAATTTAACGTTACACGTTGTATACTGTTAAGGTGATGGATTCTATGATTCTGAAATAAAAAATAATTATAAAATTTTGCTGCTTACATGTTTAAATATTTTTATAAAAGCATTTAAAAAATAGTGGTTACCTGGGCGACCAAGCTCATCTCGGGTGAAAATAGAGATAAACAAAATTATCCCAGATATGATACTAGTCTACTAGACGACTAAACTACTAGCTAGATTGATTTCTCGTCCCCGTAAACCCCTGTATTGCAAGTTTTCGAGAACGTGATTACCAATATATAATATATATATACAAATATTGCTTATTTCAAAATTCGAAAGTCATTTATTCAAACTAGTCAAAATTACATAAGACTGTCCCCAAAAAACGCCCACCCTTCACCACTTTCTAGTGCTTTAGCTGGGAAGAAAAAGGGGCGCAACAAACTCCCCAGCAGCACCGCTGTCTGTTCAGTTAGAAAAAAAAAACTTTATTCTATACAATAGTATGCAAAATAATTTACATTACTCGACAAAAAAACATTAAATAAAATTATTTGACACAATGACAGCTAGCACACGCGAACAAAAACGTCTAAATCTATACTCAAGCGAAAATAAAAACTAAAAACGTAAACAGAACTTAATACCCGAATAAAAGCCTCCAGGCATAAAGGGCGTGCCGCTTGCATATAGCTAATAAAGCTGTAACTCGAATAAACTACGACCATCCAAGTAAAAATAAATAAACAGTTAGGCAAGAATCGTATCTGATTAATTGTTGAGGTCGCAAGCTAACCACATATTGCAATACAACTCATGAAAAAACATTGTAATGAGTAGATTATGTCAATAATAAATGAAAATAAATTGCCTTATACAGTCAAATAAAATAAACAATTATATAACTCATATAACCTGTCAGTAGGTAAGCTAATTCTGGAGAAAGAACAAACATTGTCTTAATTTGTCTTAATTTGAGTTAATCACATTTAATAGTAGGGGAGACCGAGGGGTTTTGACACAGAGGTGATTTGAAACAACACTGATTTCGCGGAATTTAAAAACGTTAGCGATCTGGCACCGACAAAAATCAGCCGCTCCCCACCACCCGCCGGGCCCCACAGTTCGCGTCCGTGCCTCAGACACGCGGTTGAGTCGTTGTGGCTGCCACGTCGCAAAAATCGTGAAAAGTAAGTTTTAAACGTTTTTTTAAGATACCTGTATTTTGATAACGGGGTTATATTTTAGCTTGGGTTTTAAATGTTTCGAAAGCTCATTAACTAACGATTGAAACCATGGCGCTGGTAAAACAAATTTCTTTGTGTTTTGCTTCTGGATTTTTGGTTGTATAAAGATTGGCAGGATTTTTCTCACTGAGGGGATTTGAAACAGACTGTTTCAACTCACCTCGCTTAAGTTTTGTATGGGAGATTGCTATTAAGGTGTGGTTTATGTTATTTTTTTTTCTAATTTTGTTTCAGTATGCCTACTGATTATAAAAGGAAGACTGATAGAGGTATGGCGAGTCGCAAAATTTACACATTTGTGAAATTATTGTTACAAATTTTGACTCCTTCATAAGAAATATTAAGACTGATTGTAGTGATTCTAAACGACTGAAAATTGATAATAATTGAGTCAGTAAGATTTAGTTTTGTAAGAATATGATTGTAGATTCTAAACTTGTTGCTTTAATTAATATTATAATTTGTTAATTATAATCGCGTATCATACTACTTAATTATTTAAGAGTTTATGTTCATTTTTTGGGAATTTAATAAGAAGTGATGATTATTTCGTTAAAGATTCAATTAGTTCAGTACAAAATATTGTAAAATATGTTAGAATGTTTTATTTTAATAAATACCTTCAAATTGTCTCGTCGTTTCCACTTTACAACCCTTAATTCTACTAAAATATCAACTGTTTCAACTCACCTCGAGCTCTGTTTCAACATACCTCGGTATGAGGGGAGTTGAAACAAAATGACTTGTTACATTCAAGTTCATTTTTCACCACAAATTTCATACTTACACGTTATTTGTGACAGGTATTTGAAAGTGTAAGAAATAAACTATCGATTGGCACTAAACTCATACGATTAGTGTTTGTAGAATTTTGTGTATGAATTAAAATGTCAAAATTGTTTCAACTACCCTCGGTCTCCCCTACCTACCTATAGGATATATAAATAAAGAAACCAGCCAAGTGCGTGTCGGACCACGCACAATGAAGGGTTCCGTACTTGGATGAATTTATCCCAAGAACAAATTTAACATTGTAGTTGAAAAATATGATCTCCCATACATTCCAACTGCAAATGTAAGCTTGTACCCACAATAATTAAAGATTTACCATGTTATTTTAAGACCATAGACTTCTTATAGGTTTCCCTGTAATCTTTAAAAGTAAAGAACCATTCTCTTTGTATTTTTTTTTTTAATTTTAGGCTCAGTAGTTTTGGAGATAAGGGTGGGGATAATGGACTATTTTCATCTATTTTCTTAAATATCTTTAAAAGCATTTATTCTATTTCATACAAACAGCTACAATATACAGTATAGAAAAAGAAATACACATAACATTTGAACAATATTGTAGCCCACAACGCGTTTCTCAGATTAACTGTGGAATATAATAAATTAATTAAATGCTAGGGTAATAATACATAATAATATTAAAAATTAAACTTACTTAACTGTCATGTTTATCTATATTTTTCACATAAATCAAGAGAGCTCCTTAAGTATAAGACTTTTGAATTTACTGGGAGAACATGCAAAAATGTCAGTATCATTCTACGAATAGGTGAGCGCAAACCGTTGTTAGAATGGCAAGTACGCATGGAAAATAGTCTGCAACATAGCATAACATGTTGGTTAGTTAACTCAATGGAGTCAAATTTATTTACTAACATGTTGTAAAGGGTTATGGCTTCCAAGTACTCACGTCTATGTTCAAGTGTTGTGAGTTTGTACTTATTAAGTAAATCCTGATATGGCAAATAATATCCGAAAAACAATTTAAAAAAAAATTGATCCTGCAAGCCCAACAAGCCCTTTCATTTCATGTGTCACACGGTACAGCTTGCAAAACTTTTTTTTAAATAAAACCTCAAAAAGTGAACCCCATATTCAAAATTCATTTATTTAAGTTACACGTCCGTGTTGGGGGTCACAGAAATTCACATGTGTACGAAATTTCAACTAAATTGGTCCAGTAGATTCGGAGCAAATTGGCTGTGACAGACGGACAGATAGACAGACACCCAGCCACCGGTATCTGACGGTATGTTTTGACATCCTCAAAACCCAAGTAGGCAAACCTGGTCGGGGCATGAGAAAGATCACTTAAAGATGGTTCTTAAAGTTAACGTAATATATTTGTTGCAGAGGGAGAATATGGCAATTAATGATAATGTGCTGAATGCTAGCCAAAAGAATAATGTGACGAAAGTAGTGTCCTGCCTATCTACATGTATATTTCCTGACAAAACCACATATCCCATTGATGAGACTATGGTAAGTTCAAATACATAAACAACAACTGTTTTAAACATGTGTGAAATATGATAAAGGAGACTGGGTCAAAGTGGTCTATGGACCCATAGCAATACGGTTTTGATATTTGTGTAAGGATACCCCTTGTTCAAAAGGGCATCACAATCGGACCCGGCGGCAATTTGAGAAAAATTTACAACAGCAGCTATAACACATTTTCGTAAATGATTAAGACTAATCTGTATCATTTTGACATTTCAACAACATTCATTGAGTTATTTACGTTGTTGAGCAGATTTTTTTTTTGAAGCAATGCATTAGAAATATCTATCAAAATGATTCAGATTGTGATTGATCGTGTATTACGTAATTAGGATGCCATTGTAGCTACAGGCAAAACGTGTATAGGACTTGTCCTTAACTTTTTGAGTAATTGGAAACTGCATTTATAGATTAACGAAAAATGGTACAGTCAGCTAGAAAAATGATAATTCTTAAGTTTGATTTTTATTTATTGACTTTAGTACTCTATAAGAGTTAGGCACTGTTTGATTATATCCGGTCGCATTGTCTTCACTTCGCCTCTTTGATTTTCGATGTTTGGCATCCAGTCTTTCTTCTCTATTAAGCATTTTATTGCCTTCTTCAGTCGCCCTGTTTGGATGATGTTTTTCGCAGTGGCGTAGTGTATTTCTGCCACCCGAGACACACCCAAAATTTGTCGCTCCCACTCCCCTATTTTTGCAACTAAGCATTATTACAATATCAGCTATTGCCCGCGACTTCGTCAGCGATCCAGGATGAAAAGTAGTGTCCTTCTGCAGGTCATAGTCTACCCATGTGCCAAATGTCATCCAAATCCGTTCAGCCGTTTTAGCGTGAAAGCGTAACAAACAAACAAACTCACTTTCGCATTTATAATATTAAGTTAGGATTAGGTTAGGACTTCAAACTTGAAGTTGAATAAAACAATAAACTTAATTAAAACCAATGGGCCGGAATCAACAAGGTCTCTTTTGCAGTCTGTTGTACCTATGAAGACCCTTAGACGCGCGCACTCAACCTGAAAGTATTCTCTGTCTATATCTTGAGGGCATTGGTCGAGGTTACATTCGTCGTCATCACGACGCCCAATAATTATTATTGCAGGCCTTAGGCAGGCACAATCCCGGAGCTGCTGGAATCTTTCTCGACTTTCAGCAATTATATCTCTATCTAATGAAGTATCAATTTTCGTATAAAACTGTCTTCGTACGATAAGCCAACATCCCTACTTTAGTCGCCAAAAGTGCCTTTTTATTCGCCTTGGAGGTTCGATTTTAGTTTCTGATCGTAAAATGAACTTAATTTGAATTAAAATACTTTACAAGCTTATTTAACTTCACAGTCTTGATATATTTTAAGGAACATTAATATATCATGTGAAAGATACCTATTTTTTGACGTCAAATCTTGCAATTATATTTTGAACAACTTCCACATGTCCCACTGTCTTGAAATTTTTCGTAAATAAGTACCTATGTAGTCCCGATGACAATACAGTTCTATCTGATCTGATGATAACAGTCGCAAAGTCGTCTCTGCGCCTCCGAAGGGGCCGCGTGGAATCGGTTTTGGGGCTTTTTTGGCCCCTTGCCCGAGGGATTTTTCTCCCGGCCCACGAAATCGGGGGCGGTCATTGCGTTCCCCTCCCCCTCCTAGGAGGGGGTGGGAGTGCTTTAATGTACACCTGCTCGCTGAGAGGTTTACCTCCCCTCAGCGCGTTAGGGTGTGTCTCTGGAGTGTATCTGTGGGAGCGCCCGAAGTGCTTCTCGACGCCCGTGTGACCTGGCCCCTGCCGCTGCTCTTATCTCTGCGCCGCCCGGGGCCATGGCCCCCTCTGCCGTCCCCCCACGCTACGCCACTGGTTCTTCGAAAGTTTTTAGTCTATAGTACTTATGTATTTGTAAAAAAAAATATTATTTGCTGCCTTACTTCTTTAGATTTAGAACTACATACTAACAACATACTAATCTGATTTATTCTATACTAAGGACCTGTAAATTGGTTTCAGGTGCACAATGGCCCTCCACACACGTCAAACTATGGTTACAGCTATGCTAAAAGAATGATTGATGTTCTAAACAGGTATTGTTGTACTCTTAATATTTATCAGTAAAACATTGTGACCTGAGCAACGCTTCTGACGCTGCAATACATGTGCCCACCTACTGGGCCCAAACAGTGAAACAAATATAGAAAGAAGTAAAAAACTATTATGAAGTGCATCTTCACAAACAATTTTGGCATCTTCGTGTTTACATTGACCTTTTAGTTATGGTAAACAGATATCTATTTTCAAACTCAAAATCAAAGCATTTATTTCAATTAAATCATTTAAAGGCACTTTTGAATTGTCATGAAGTAGGTTAGACAGAAATATGAAGCTAGTTGCCCATTCCAAAGCGTAGTAGGTACCTATGGAGAAGAACGGGCAAGAAACTCCACGGACACTCTTTTAAATAAAAAAAAATATACAAAATATTGGTTACATCATTCATGTTGAAATTATGCATGTTAGAACAATGTAGAAAGACGTGCACGTTTGTAAAAGCGTCCGTAATAAAAAAATAACCATTCAAAAATTTAAAATAAGCCATGTCAGCTAAGAGAAGATCAGTCCCAACTGACGGCGCCCGTTCACGAACATGACGCATGGATCAGCACCATTCAGTTCAACCATTTTGAAGGGAGCTAAATGATCCAACACACGCACCACCATCAGCGAGTATATTTGTCGATAAAACTGTTTTCCTGGGGATCACGCTCGACTCAAGGCTACAATGGGGTCCTCATTTAACATCTCTTGCAGGACGGCTAAGTTCAGCAGCATTATGCTGTTAGAAAAATCCGTCAATTTACTCAAACTCAACTCAAATCAAAGCATTTATTTCAAATAAACCAATTACAGGCACTTTTGAATTGTCAAGGGGTCGGTCAGTCAGAAATATGAAGCTAGTCGCCCATTCCAAAGCGTAGTAGGTATCTATGGAGAAGAACGGGCAAGAAACTCCACGGACACTCTTTTAAAGCAAAATATGGTTACATAATATTGGTTACATCATTCAATTTGAAGTTATACATGTGAGAACGATGCAAAACATTAAAAGCGTCCGTTAGAAATAAAAATAAAAACTAATTCAAACATTAAAATCGCCGTGGCAGCTAAGAGATGACCAGTCCCTACTGACGGCGCCCGTTCACGAACATGACGCATGGATTAGCACCATTCAGCTCAACCATTTTGAAGGGACTGATGTAGATACCGCGAGGCTAGTCTATTTCAGTTATTTCCATAGTATCATGTCTTATGGTATTTTGCTGTGGGGACGGGCTGCAGACATCGCGTCTATTTTTATCTCCGCAGGCGCGATTCTCTAAGGGAACTGTTTCAAGGACATTAACATCATGACGGTACCTTGTCAATATATCTATGAAAACATCATGTACGTAAGAAAGAATTTACATCTTTTTAGTAAAAGAGGTGATAGACATAATTATCGTAGGTACAAGAAATAGGGACCTATTAGTTCAACCAGGTTTCAGACTGGCTAAAGTAGACTCATCTTTCATGGGGTACTGTTTAAAATGTTACAATAAAATTCCTCCCCACATACTTCAACTGAATGGGACGAAATTCAAATCTTGTATAAAACGCACACTATGTAGGCAGGCATATTATAAGTTGGGGGATTACATCACTGATAAAAATGCTTGGCTCATCGCTGGTCCTGCTCCACAACCACAACTAATTAAAAACATTTAAAAAAAACCTGTTGGAGCTGATTATAAAATGATGATTATATAATGGCATAGCACAGGTGTGAGTACTATGTACTAAAGACGGGCTACCATTTACCGGGTAATATGTCTTTCATTGACTTGAATGTGCCCTGGCGGCTGTGAGTATGTCATGCTCACTCAGATGTCTCGCTGATTTCATTGTAACTTTTACCCTATAATTATATTTTAAAACACAATAGCCTAGGACGCAATTTGGATCAAAAGAGTTCATGCAGTAACCACAGCCTTATTTGTTGAAATCGATTCAATAGTTCTGCTCATAAATTATCGAGGGACAAGCCGTGTGCCTAATAGGACTGCCTATCGACAAAGATTTTGATTATGTAGACACTATACAACAGGGTACTCGTACGTACTTTTTGATTTGCCCAATTATTATGATAGTCTGCGCTAATCAAGGTAGTTGTGAACCAACATTATCATTTTTGGGTGTTGGCTCCTGGAGTTTTTTTTTAATATTTTAATATTTAGTTTAATAGAACAAGGTACACACTAACGTATGATGCCTATCTTCTTAGGTTCTTAGCGCCTATGCAGACATTGGTAAAATAAAAAGTATAATTTTTTGATCTACATACTATTAAGTAAGTGCCGAGCATAGGTTTATTTGAAACGTCATTCGTTCACAAAAGTAGAGTAATAGGCACATTACTGGTAATTAAATATTAAGATTAATTATTCTTTGAATGATAAAAGTAAAAACCAGACCACGCACAATGAAGGGTTCCGTAGTTGGGATGAATTTATCCTAAGAACAAACTTAACATTATAGTTGGAAAACATGTTCTCCCATACGGAACGCATGGGAGAACATGTTTTTCAAACTGCAAATTTAAGTTGGTCGATTATTATTCGTTAAAATCTACTTAGCTGTGATAGTTTTCCTTTTAACTTCGTAAAATATACTACTGTTGTGAACTTTTTCACAAATCCAAGTATAATCATTTAGCTGGCAGAGGGGGGGGGGGGGCACGTAACTAATAAAAATTAGCACTTTAAAGCTTAATATTTCGCAAACTTATCCCTGAATTGAAAAATGGTTACCAGTTTGTCGGCGTAATTAATATGCCAAATTACAGCGTTCTCGTACTAACAGTCTCTGAGCTAAGCCACGGACAGACGGACAGACAGACGGACAAGGCGAAGCTATAAGGGTTCCTTGTTTACTACGGAACCCCAAAAAACATAACAATTGAATCTTAATAATTGTCCCTTTCTCAGAGGTTACCACGAGATGCACGGATGCACGTTCACGTCAGTAATACCGTGCAACGTGTTCGGCCCACACGACAACTTCAACCTGGAGTCCAGCCATGTCATCCCAGCGCTTATCAGGAGAATGGACGATGCTATGCAGAAAGGTTAGTCCTCGTACCCACGGGCGATTTTGTCCCGCGGCGATTTTTTATCGCGCACTGGATTTTTAACGCACTGCTTAGCACCGAGAGCTGAAAATCCAACAGTGTATTTTTTGGACGCGCTGGTATGCACTCTGTTTGGTTCTTAATGTTCAGCCGAGAGTTGAAAATACAGTGCGCCATACAAAATCGTTGCAGGAAAGTATCGCCCGTGCGTAAGACCGACGCTTAATCGTTTTTACCAATACAGCTGTTGCAGACTTAGCCAATACAGATAAAATCTATTTAAATCCATGTTTACAATTGATGTTATTTCCACTTAAACAAACATCAACTTTATCAAAATGTAAATAAATTTGATTTTAGACTGACCCTGTACTGTTGAAAAGTCATAAAAAATATGAAGTTGTACTGCAAACCTTATGTGTAGGCATTATAGTTGTTTCTCCTAAAATTCGTGTTTGTTTACATGTTTGGCAAATAAATTGCGAACGCAGATTAGTATTTTTATTTCCTTTGGAAGTGTACAGAAAAGCATATTTTTGTTTTAAATAAAATCTGTGTATTATTCAAAACCTACCAGTACCCACGAAGACAAAAAAACTGATATTTAAAAAAACTGGAGAGTGTTGTGGAATGACATAGTATCCCCACGCCAATGCATAAATCTTTTTCGCGGACAGCCGACGCCTCCAAAAATTGAAAAAGCATCTATTTGCTCTGTACTAACTATTGTAAAGTAAATATTACTTCTTTGTCATGAGGAGGAAATTGAAACTCATGGAGAGCGGCCTGTGCCCAGCAGTGGGACGGTACAGGCTAACAATAACTTCTTTGAAGTGTCATTTTTGTTTGTAATAGTAGTCTACTACCCAATTGCAGGTGAACAAACATTCACGGTGATGGGAAGCGGCAAGCCGTTGCGTCAGTTCATATACTCGTTGGACCTGGCCCGCCTGTTCATATGGGTGCTGAGGAACTACGAGAGCGTGGAGCCCATCATATTGTCAGGTGAGCTGAATTATTACAAATCTACCAGATACGGCGGTTAACGCGTGGTTATGCATATACAGGGTGAAAAAAGACGCTTGTAGAAGCCGAGAGTCATATAAACGTCTTTGTGATTTTATTGTACTTGACTATGCCTGGGAATCTTTTGATTGCGAAGATATTGAAGGTAAAACTTTTTTCACGAATTCATTCATGTTTTGAGTGTCTTAAATTGCTCGCTGTCAATGTCGTGTAACCCGCCATAAAATAAAATTACACAACAAAATTAAAAATAAATCCAGCTATAATTTTTGCTCAATGTTTACTTAGTTTGATATACGTACAGAATGTTCAGATAACCTATGTGATGCGTCTTTTTACACCCGGTATACGAGCGAAATACTGAACGGGACATGGTGGCCAGACTATCTGGACTCGCGCATTGTGGACGGTCTGGACTCAATCGCCTTATTTGAACAAAGTGTATTTTAGTCAAACATAACATTAATTGTTTTTCCCTACCCTTCTCATTACAGTTGATGAAGAAGACGAAGTAACTATAAGTACAGTAGCGGAAATGATAAAGAAAGCGCATAGTTTTCCTGGAGAGATCGTGTTCGACACGACAAAGGCAGACGGACAGCACAAGAAGACCGCTTCGAACAGTAAACTTAGGACGTTGTACAAGGACTTCAAGTTCACGCCGTTCGAGACCGCGATACACGATACCGTGGCATGGTTCAAGCAAAACCGGGAACATGCTAGGACCTAAATGATTATATTAATAGTATTATTATTTAGTTATTATCAAATCTTTTTGTGATTGTCTTGCCGAGCCTATTTGTTCTGTCCATGCAGTTCAGAAGTCAGGGCTTTCCAGGATTTTGCTATATTGTATGTCAATATCGAAACCGGATTATTGTGTAGGAATAAAAGGTGTGCGTTGCCCCATCAAGATAATCTCTTCTAGAAAGAATTGAGCTTAACGAATATTTAGAGCATAATGTGCTGTAAATGTGCGTCAGGTAAAAAAATTGTGCGTGCTGTAGTTTTGGAAAAAAAATGGTTAAGCGAATTCTGCTGGAGTAATGTTGTTCCAGCAGGAAGATTTTAAA
This sequence comes from Xanthia icteritia, assembly GCA_949128155.2. Classification (NCBI taxonomy): domain Eukaryota; kingdom Metazoa; phylum Arthropoda; class Insecta; order Lepidoptera; family Noctuidae; genus Xanthia; species Xanthia icteritia. The sequence continues at coordinate 1,572,710 of OX421942.2, read as the reverse complement.
CGATTGACCGGAGAGATAAATAAATATTTGTGGATAAATGTAAGCCGAAAATGAAATCTTGTTTCTCGGAAACCTATCAGTAGCTCTAAATTTGCGTATTTGTGCATTAATTAGGTTTTCAAAAATATTTACCGTTTTAAAGTCATCAAGCACTTACGCAAAATACAAAAAAAAAAAACTAGCGCTTAAATGAACAAACGTATAAACTCACAGAAAACGGTATTCGGTTCTTCTTGTTATTCTTAACATCCATAAAATGTTTCAAGACTAAGTAAGTATCACGCGTTTTTGAATAATATCACTTGCAAGTCAAAACCAAACCAAACCAATTTTGACGTCAAACTGCAAGGTACAGAATCAACCTAAGATTTTTGGGTTTAAACCAAAAATTTGCGTTTCGCTGAATATTTCAGCTTCAAATGTCTCGTACTAAAGTAGATACAGACAAAAAACCAAAACAATACCTAGATCACTGGTAATCCGATCAAATTAGTGGCCCATTTGCAACAATTAAGCTCCCCATAAAGCCTAGCCTAATTTTGATGTATTTTTGAAAAACTCCCAGAATTCCTCACTAAATATCACTTTTCTCCAAACTCAAATTGACTGGCCTTCATTGCTATTCCATTGGATACCTAATACTTTAACAAACCTTTTGATCTAACGGAATTTTCTAAAACAGGGATTCCTAATGTGGGTTCCCTATAAGTCACCAGGGGTTCCTCGAAATTATTGTGTAAATTGTTATGTTACGCAAAATATGTATTTCCGGATAGTGATATTGATATTGAATGGGTACAAAATCCATTTTTAGTCAGAATTCAACCTGCGATGCTGACCGTCCTGGACTATGAAGAATTCATAGATCATCAAAGTTCATTCACACTAAAACAGATTTGAGTCTGTATCTCTGTATGAGTTTTGGGTTGGTGTTAGGAGTGATTACCCTGAAGTAGCCAAAAAGGTTACCTTAACTTTGCTCCCATTTGTCAACGTATCGTTATGAAACAGGTTTTTCAGCTTACACTTATACCAAAAACAAATTCAGGTCGAGATTGGATGCTACCCCAGATATGAGCATACAACTGTAGGACAATACCGAATTATAAAGCGATTATAGATAAAACAGTGAAACAATATTCATTCTTCACATTCAAAGTTAAAGTAAAGAATGAAACTGTTTCACTTTTAAAATATTTCTAATAAAAGTTTTTGTTTCTAATTAAATTACAGTGTGTTTAATTTGTAATCATTTGTTAAGGGGTTCCATAATACAAAATATATTTGTTCTAAAACATCAAACAGTTAAAAGTTAAAGGAATTTTTTTTGGTTGTTTTTGAAAATGACTACGTACATGAACGTGGACACCAGTACCTCTACCATGAGCTGTCATCGAAAACTAACTCGCTAGCGTATTAGCGTGAATCAAATAGATTTCGATAATGTCAAATCTCGCTAGAGTCTCCGTAAATGATTTATATGAAAAGATATTGCACAGCGCCCCTAGCGGTCATAAAAAGAATTAAAATTCGTACCAAGAGCACTATAGATTTCGATACGTAAGAAACCTAACGCAATCTATTCGATAGTCACTAACGTTTTTCAGCTGTCACCATACAAAACGGCACCATGAGTCACTACTTCGACAAACGCTAGCGAAAATGACGCTTGCGATATTAGTTACGTAGCCACTAGCATTTCGAGGTGTGAAACATGTTTACATTAAAATTATATACGTTTTTGAATCTATTAAAGTCAAAATAATGTCTGGAACAGCTTATTTAGCATGGAATATGTTAGTGGCCGCTAAAGGTTGTTTGGGAATTTAGCTCGACATAAACAGGCACTTTAAGTATAAATATAATACCGGTTTAATAGCTAATACCAGTAGGAAAGAAGTAATACGATTGTATCGAGATGGACTTGTTCTGCATACTTGTTTTTTTTTAAATAAAATATTTTTATTTATACATGTTGTTATTATTCTGACTCATAAGTTAATAATATGTTGTCTAGGAATTGGGCAGATGGATATAAATTATCTTGGTACCTTGCAGAGCTTAAAAACCAAATTATAGTCAATACATGAGCGCAGCAACCCACTGGTCTTCGGCCTACTTTGCAGTTGGAGCAATACTGCTTGGTTAAATTCCATCCCTGGCTGTTATTTTCATTTTCATGTTATATGTTGACACGTTTCATGAAAAAATCTAAATTAGTTCCTGTACAAAATATTCTATGATTGTAAACATAGATTTTTCATTTTTGACATTTTAAATTGAATAAAAAACGCCGCAAATCACACATCGTCAACAAAATTACAAATTGAATAGATGTACATAATTATTATAAGGGATAGAAATTCAAAAACCCCTAAAGAAATACCATAAGTAGTCCACTAACCGTTAACCTTTGATTGTTTCATGATATTGACTGCTAGACGACACGATCTATCGAGCTTACCTTAGCGCCTGCGTAAGACCCGTAAAACTCATGCTGCGAGCATTATCAAAATCTATTTGATCCACATTAACTTTTCTGACTCGAGCCACTATTCATAGAGCTCATACGCCATGCCGCCATATATATATTGGAAGTGAACCCTCCGGGAGGGTCACCGGCATTGCATTAGCGCTAAAGTTAACCACCGCGGACGGTCGATGGCCTTAGGTTTAAAACCGTATTATAACACTGTAAAACAAAGTAAAATATTGTTTTATCGCTATACGTAGTTTCCAACCTTTTATTTGTTTTGTGAATATTTTTACCCGAGAACAAAGATTTTTTTTTTTAAATAAAAATCTTTGGATTTTAAAACCAACGCATATACTAATAAATCTTGTTAAAATATAGTTCATCATTTTTACGGTTTATTGCTGTATACGCTAAGAAAAACCTACATTTAAAATGAGACCACCACGAGGGCTCTCGGCATCCCATATGCGACTAGGTGAACCCTCCAGGACGGCTCCCGGCACTGAACGTGTTAATACGCTAGCACTGGCGAGTAAGTTGACGATGACAACTAATGGTAGAGGTACAGTTATCTCAAAATTTTACAGACTCTTTAAAAGCGTACAAATTACGAAGAAGACATCTTCATTTAATCAGCTATCTAAAGAGGTACACAAGTTAAAAAAATATTACTAGGTCCCGATGAAACAGTCGATAATGATGGCAAAGGTCGAGTATGCAAATTCTTGAAAAGTTAAAAAATTGTGATAATCGAATTAATTTACTGGTTTATGCCATCCCACTACTTCTAACCTCCTAGCAATTCATCACGAGTTGGGAGGCGGCTTTAGAATTTTAACATGACTCACGGCGCTGGTCAGTGTTGACTTGTCGCTTAGTTTGCGTGTATTGAAACATACGAAACACGTACTACATACTCTAAAGTTTGACATGCGTCGCTTGTCCTTACTCCTCTAGATTCTTATGTTTGGGATCACATGGTAAGCCTTGTATAGTCGACCCCGGTGCCTTATGTAGAAGTACTAAGGTAAAGAATAATACATATAGCGGAACACAACTTCACTCCACAAATTGACTTTAGTAGAAGAGTAAGGGCTTGTATAAGGCACAGAGGTGCCCATTTCGAACATAAGTAACCAACAGCAATCAGGTTCAGACCTTATAGTCGGTACCTAGTACTCATACATGTGCTATGCAGACAAACAGCAAGCCAGAGAGACCACACGAGTGATCCTATAAGGGTTCCGTTTTTTTTATTCTGACGTACGGAACCCTAAACACGAAAGCAGGAATGAAGTTCCTTCGCACTTATGATATAAAACAAAAACAAAATTTCCGTAGCCGCCATCTTGGATTTACATTTGACCTCACTATCAAATTTAGCACCCTCGAAAACTACGAAAACGATAGTAGTACCCATGATGTAAAATGTGAAAATTTTCGCGTGCGCCTTATTTACCCGGCCCGTCTACGCACGGGGAGCATCTAAGTGCGCGGGCATGAAACCAGCGGTGAGATACGATGGCCGAGCGGGGCGGCGCGGCGGCGGCGACTTCTGTGAATGTACCTAATTGTAATTGGTTCTTTACTCATAGATTACAGGAAAACCCATAAGAAATTCAAAGGTTTAAAAAAAAAAACCTTGTAAATCTCCCAATATTGTGCGTACAAACTTATATTTGCAGTTGGAATGTATGGGAGAACATGTTTTTCAACTACAATATTAAGTTTGTTTTTGGGATGTAGGTAAATTCATCTCAACTACGAAACCCTTCATTGTGCGTGGTCCGAGACACGCACTTAGCCGGTTTTTTTGTGTAGTCTGACCGTTGTTATCATTCTGCATTCTTACTGTTACCAATTTTCATACATAAAGTACACAGAAAACTCTACCAAATCTTGATTAAAAAAACTGGCCAAGTGCGAGTCGAATTCGCACACGAAGGGTCCTGTACCACAGAGGGTCATGGCCAGTGGCCACCCGGCTGGTCCGGGGATACCGCACGGTCTCCGGTGAGGCGGCGAGCCTCCTTGCCGGATTACCGCCAAGGGATCTGGAGGCAAAAGTCCTCGCGCACATTGCGCGCAGTGGCGCGAGGCGAAACGTCGCGCCGCCGGGGCGTAACTGCAGCACAGCGGACAGAGCTCCGGCGGGATCTCATGGCGTCATGGAGAGTGCGATTGTCGCAACCCAGTACTGGGCACGCCAGTATTGCGGCAACCCAGTGCTGGGCACGCCACTATTGCGGCGATAAGTCCCCTCTTTGAGGAGATACCGTGGCCCCTGGCAACGTACAGGCAACGGTAGGAACTCGGGTGGGTTTTAGTCTAAGAGTCTGACACGCCCTTCCGCTCCACCCAGACCGGGAGAAGTTATTTGATAATTTCCCACCCAAAAAAAAAAAAAAAAGGTTCCTGTACCACCGTACAATATTTAGCAAAAATCTCCGAACTTCATTTTGGGAACTCTTGATTTTAACAGTTTATTTGGATTTTTTAAAGGTTTATTTAGAACACTCAATCCTCCAGAGTTGAAATTTTTAAAGTTGCAATATTTGTGAATAGTTTTCATAAATTCAATACACTTATTCCACATAAAAATGTTAAATATATTTATATACCTAGTATATTTTGAGACACGAGTTACAGTATACTCTCAGGTTAGCAGATTGAGTGTTCTAGTTAAATGACCAAGACTTTCTCACCATAGGTTTGACCATGTTTTTATCTTCACCATGAAGTTTTCAAATTATTTCCTAAATTGTTCCTTGATTTCGTAAAAACGCACACACACGCACATTTTGAGTGTTCTAGTTAAATGACCAAGACTTTCTCACCATAGGTTTGACCATGTTTTTATCTTCACCATGAAGTTTTCAAATTATTTCCTAAATTGTTCCTTGATTTCGTAAAAACGCACACACACGCACATTTTGTTGCTGGGGTAACGCACATTACGCATACGAATAAAAGCATGCTGAGTTGGACTTGATGCAACCTTGAGACGCATACCACGCTTTGCACGTTTCATTATTTTTCATCCCACCATCTCGGAAAGAGTATTTTTAATCTTCAATATCTGAGTGGAAAAGCCGTTTTTATTCTCTAGAGGATAAAGTAAATTGAATTTAGAACATCGTGTGCACTAAGTTTGTGAATTAAAATAGTTATTTGTTATACAAGAGTGCAAAGTTGCTTTTTAACCGCGTGTTCAATTTTGATGACCGAGCAAGCGAAGGATTCTAAAATTGAATCACGAGCGCAGCGAGTGATTCAAAATTAGAATCCTGAGCGTTAGCGAGGGAATCAAAAGAGCACGAGGTGAAAAATCTTTGCACTCGAGTGCAACACGTAACTTTTCATTCCACCTCAGCGAGGAAATGACTAAATGCAAAAAAAAAACGTTTACAATCACAAGATAGGTACACTTTTATTTCAGTTTAGGTATTAATTACTACATTATGACAGGTAAGTATTACAGAATAATCTTTAAATTATAACAAAATAATACTAAGGTATAATTAAGAAAAAATTAAAGTAACGTTGCTACAGTTATTATTGAGTGTAATATTTTTGTTTGGTACTGTAATATTGGTGTTAGTCACTTGTGTACTGTTTTTCGGTAAACTATCTGTCATACTTAATAGTTGTACCGATTCATCGGATTCCCTTGGCGTGAATGTTGGAGAGAGAGGGAGATGGTTAGGTGTTTCATAACGGCTTATTTTTGATGTAGAAGGGCCAGTCCAAGGATCCGATTGAGGCTCTTTCAGTGTAATGGCTCCTACGATGCCTTCACATATTTTAGACTTATTTTGGATGGAATCCTCTATGTATCCCTCTACAACTGCATTGGACTTCCAGCCTCCGTGGCGCTTAAGGGACAGGAGATCAGCTCCGGAATCAGCCAAAAGTGTGGCTGAAGTTCGTCGGAAACAATGACCCGTGTACAACAGGGGTTCTGGAAGTTCAAGAAATGTTGCTATTTCTCGTGGGATACTGCCAATTTTATTAGTACCCATAGGCTGTCTAACACACTTTCCATTGCGATACTGTAGAAAAAATCGATTGATTGGAGTGTTAGGCGGGCGTAAGGCTTGATATTTCTCAACAATCGTTACGTATTCCTTGCGAATGACGAAGTTGCGGTCTCTTTTTGTCTTTGTATTAGGTAAATTAATTAATAGTAAGTCATCTGAATGTTTCTCAATGTTTTTGACATTAAGTTGTGTTAGTTCATTAGTTCGACATGCTCCGTTTATTCCAATAATAAGAACAACCTGTAACGTAAAGAGTATTGTAGTAGATAAATGAATAAAATTGATATGAACGCATAATTATGCCTATCAACATCTACTAAGTATACTATTTAATTGAGATTAATATAAGTACTTAAGTAGATACTGAATGTGCAACTGACTTACTTTTGCCGCCAAATATACGGAATCGGGTGCTTCGTTAAGAAACTTTTCAATATCAGATACTGTGAAAACCTTCGATTTTTTTGGTTGATGACCAGATGAGGCTCTTTTTAAAAATGCCACTAATTTAGGATAGGTATCGATATGTTTGTCTTTTTTCATCTTTATTGTTGCTTATAGCATCGAATACGTACTCCATAGAGTGCTTGCTTTCTTGTTCTCGGATAATTCTATAAAATATGCCAGCAAAACGTTTTCTGAGAAAGTTTTGGCTCCTTTTGCTAGTCGCCACGTGTTGAACATATCGTACTGTTTTAAATACTTCTCGCGTGATTGTTGAGGGAGAAAGCTCATTTGCGCATTATTAACAGTTTCAGTCAATTCTGTTGGCGTCAAGCAAACTTCCTCGTCGCTAGAATCACTCATTTTAGTTTTTTCACTTGTTTTCAAGTTTCTTGTTTTTAATATAAGGTTTAACAATGACGTGAAAAAATGCCGCGTAAAGAACCGCGTACAAAGCAAATTGAAAAAAGAACACCAAGAAGGTTCCGAGTCTGAGTTTTTAACAAATTAAAAAAAAGTTGTATGATATATTCGGCACCATAGAGGTAGCAGTAAATAGGTTTAATGTTTTTTTTAATTCACAAACTTAGTGCACACGATGTTCTGAATTCAATTTACTTTATCCTCTAGAGAATAAGAACGGCTTTTCCACTCAGATATTGAAGATTAAAAATACTCTTTCCGAGATGGTCGGATGAAAAATTTTGAAAAATTTTTTCTACAGTATCGCAATGGAAAGTGTGTTAGACAGCCTATGGGTACTAATAAAATTGGCAGTATCCCACGAGAAATAGCAACATTTCTTGAACTTCCAGAACCCCTGTTGTACACGGGTCATTGTTTCCGACGAACTTCAGCCACACTTTTGGCTGATTCCGGAGTTGATCTCCTGTCCCTTAAGCGCCACGGAGGCTGGAAGTCCAATGCAGTTGTAGAGGGATACATAGAGGATTCCATCCAAAATAAGTCTAAAATATGTGAAGGCATCGTAGGAGCCATTACACTGAAAGAGCCTCAATCGGATCCTTGGACTGGCCCTTCTACATCAAAAATAAGCCGTTATGAAACACCTAACCATCTCCCTCTCTCTCCAACATTCACGCCAAGGGAATCCGATGAATCGGTACAACTATTAAGTATGACAGATAGTTTACCGAAAAACAGTACACAAGTGACTAACACCAATATTACAGTACCAAACAAAAATATTCCACTCAATTTAAATAACTGTAGCAACGTTACTTTAAAATTTTCTTAATTATACCTTAGTATTATTTTGTTATAATTTAAAGATTATTCTGTAATACTTACCTGTCATAATGTAGTAATTAATACCTAAACTGAAATAAAAGTGTACCTATCTTGTGATTGTAAACGTTTTTTTTTTGTATTTAGTCATTTCCTCGCTGAGGTGGAATGAAAAGTTACGTGTTGCACTCGAGTGCAAAGATTTTTCACCTCGTGCTCTTTTGATTCCCTCGCTAACGCTCAGGATTCTAATTTTGAATCACTCGCTGCGCTCGTGATTCAATTTTAGAATCCTTCGCTTGCTCGGTCATCAAAATTGAACACGCGGTTAAAAAGCAACTTTGCACTCTTGTATAACAAATAACTATTATTGTTTTAGCCAAGTGTCATCGACATCACAATGCCTTCTTTTTTTTGTATATTGGCACCTTGTAGCTATATTCATGTACTTATTATTTAATCGTGTTCTTATATTAGGTCTTTACCTATGAAATTGCCGTTCTGCAGTACTGGCCATTTCAAATCAAAATAATTTTCGTCTGGCTAAGAATTCTAATTTCAAATTAATTTTACTTTAAAAACCGATTTTTTTTCCAAAAGTAGGTAGTCATTTGTTTATTGATTAGTATTAAATTTTCTTCGCATTTCAATATTTTTCGTCATCATGGATACGTTAAAAATTCGAGTAGGTAATTATGGAATATGAGTACCGTCGTGGCAGCAACGCGGCTCAAGCGGCACGCAACATCAACGACGTTTACGGAGCTAACACTACAAACCAACGTACCACCTGTTATTGGTTTGCTCGCTTCCGTTCTGGAAATTTCGACCTGAAAAATGAACCTCGCGGTCGTCCGAAGACTTTGGTCGACAATGACGAATTAAAGGCGATTGTGGATGCTGATGATACGCAATCTACGGCTGAAATAGCAGCAGCTTTCGACGTTAGCGTCAAAACAATATTGGTCCATTTGCGTCAAATTGGCAAGGTAAAAAAGCTTGACAAATGGGTGCCCCACGAACTCAATGATCGCCAGCGCGAAGTACGCGTCGAGACGTGCCTTGCACTGCTCAACAGACACACAAATGAAGGAATTTTGAACCGCATTATTACCTGCGATGAAAAATGGATTCTGTTTGATAACCGCAAGCGCTCAGCAAGTTGGTTGGATCCTGGTTCAGCACCTAAACAATGCCCTAAACGAAAACTTACCCCTAGAAAAGTGATGGTCACTGTTTGGTGGTCTAGCGCCGCCGGTGTGATTCATCACAGCTTCTTACCAAACGGGGTGAGCATTACTGCAGATGTGTACTGTGAAGAACTGAACACAATGATGGAGAAGCTGGCACATCTCCAACCAGCATTGGTCAATCGCTCGTCTCCGTTGCTCCTGCACGACAACGCGCGACCTCATACTGCACAGCAGACGGTCTCCAAGTTGCAAGAACTGGGGTTGGAAGCTCTCTGTCACCCGCCCTACTCACCAGACCTTGCGCCTACAGACTACTACTTTTTCCAGAATTTGGATAACTTCTTGGCGGGAAAAAAATTCTATACCCGAGAGGCAGTACAAAATGCCTTTGAAGAATTTGTTGCCTCCCGTCCAGCTGATTTCTTTAAGAAGGGCATCAATAAACTGCCACTGCGTTGGCAAAGATGCATTGATTGCATGGGTGACTACTTCGATTATTACAAATAAAAAATACATGAAAAAAAATCGTTTAAATTTTTTCATACAAAACGGCAATTTCATAGGTAAAGACCTATTATTTTGTGCTGTCTTTTTTGTGCACCAAATAAACGATATATCTATCTAAAGCTACCTAAAAGGCCTTTTTAGGAGAATTTCACAAAAAGATTTAAAACTATTCACAGAAAAGGGCTCTGGTTTACGCCGTTGTTAATTGTGCCCTGGGGCCGTATAGGCAATTCAATATTATTCCAGTGTTACTTGTTTCGTCAAAGCCGAGTAATAAGCAAATGTCATCAAGTAGTCATCCACATCTAATGTAATATGAATTATTTCCTCAACTAATCAGGTTATAAATAACGATGTAATATATTTAAATTATATACCTTTTTAAATAAAAAAAATCAATTTAAAATTTGTAAATGTTTTATATTCTATAAAATAAAAACTAATAGTAAAGTAATAAGTAATAGTAAAGAGACTATGGGTAGGCAATCATTTTCAGTTCTGAACATCACAATTATTATTGGTATTATAATGATAGTATTATTATATATACTATTCGTGAACTCCGTGAGTGTTCCTAAAAGTTACAATAACCCATAGTCACAGTATTAAAAAAAACGAATAGTAAACTAATAGTAAAGAGACTACGGGTAGGGAAACTTTCAGTTCTGAACACCACAATTATTATTGTGGTATTATTATTATAATGATAGTAGTACTATTATATGTACTATTCGTAATATCGTGAGTTTCTAAAAGTTACAATTACCCATAGTCACAGTATAACAACAACGTTTTACACATTCATTTATGATACCTACGTTTTGTTAGTCATATAATTAGATCTACTCTTGAAGTACCTAAAATACTGGAACTGGATAAAAATATTGTCGTCTGCAATGATTTAGCGCACGTACGCACGGACGTAAAAATATCGCGGCGGGATTTTATCGCGCACTGGATCTTGCAACTTTCGTTGAAAAATGGGCGTTGAGAATCCAACTTGCTTTGACTCACTCTCGTCCTAAGGTTGCAGAGGGTTGAAAACCAGTGCACGAAAAAAAATCGCCACGGGAAAAAATCGCCCGTGTGTACCTGCGCTTAATATAAACATATTATTATATTTTGTTCATTATTTTAATCCAAACACTTCAGTCTGAACGAACCGAACAAGCAAGAGAAGTACGATTCGTTTTATACCTACAGAGATCTTACTTCTGGTCGAAAACTGAAACTACAAGTCATGCTTGTGTAAGGATCTATTTTGTACAGAAAAAGGCATTTTCCACTCTTATTTTTACACACTTTTTAGTTGCTTCACTACTAGTTTTAAATGCAGTTTTTAGTTTGGTTTTGATTCAGTCTCGCTTGCGCAGTTCCGATGCGGATGCGTTTGCATATTGTTTATATCGATTAGCGCGGCGCAAGCTGTCATTCGTAATTTACTCGCCATGAGTCATGAACTTATGGTGAATGAGCAGTTGGCGTTCCTGCAGCAGAAGCTGGACGTGATGGATAAGGTCTGTCCAGATCTGCGCAGCGAACTTCAGGCTAAGCGTATGTTGAGACGCAGTTGACGCAGGTCCACGCAGCGCAGGGCAGAGTAGAGTAGATTTTGAAATGCATGAACGTACCGAGAGCTGCGTACGCTGAGGCGCAGGCACGTGCGACGTAGACATGTGTCTGTCCTGCTCTGCGTCTCGTAGAGCCGGCACAGATTTCTGGGCGACGCGTGCAGTTCGTCCTTTTTGACCACTGTTTCATAATTTTGTTTCAATGACAAAATCAATGTCTACTGTTTTTACTAGCTAGGACGCAAATGTGTCTGTGTAGCTGCGTGGCAGCATGCGCTCGCGGCCTATGTATGTCTCGCCTGCCCTACCCTGCAAAATCTGTACTGTACTGTGCTGCGGCACCTGCGTCTCGGCATACGCTTAGCCTAGTGAGGATGAAGTAGCTGCTGCTAAGCTGTTGTACAGTGTGCTGAACAAGCGTGACCAGGTGGTGTCCTGCCGGCGTGACGGAACTAAGAGAAGCCTGCCACTGATCACACTTCACACGGCACAAGGAGATCCACTCTGACGACGTGCTGACGTTTGTGGCGAAGAAGCTATACAAGCTTCCCTCCTGTTACCTTGGACCACGTCGATGTAACCAGCCTTCTGAAGGATATGTATTTCTGAAGGCCAGTCTCGCGGATGTGCTGAAGAAATTGGTTGTTAGCACACACACGTCAAAACGAAAATACGAATGCTTCCCAAAACACTTTTATCATTAAAGATTTTACTGCATTTCAATGTTTCTGTGAGTGCAACTAATATTCTGTGATTATGAAGGATTATACCTGGCCTGTTACCAAATGTTATGATAATATTTTAACAGGACATATTGCCTGTTTCTAAACATATGTTTACATGATATACGGGCGCATTTCTTTTGTTCGCTATACATAATACGGTGTTCAGTAAACAGGGCCTGTTGTTATTTATGGACTTCTTACTTACACTAGGAAAGTCTGTTTGATCGTTTACCTTCTTTGTAACCGTGCATTCATGTCTATTTTATAATAGGCTGTCTAAACGGTTTTGGTTTTGACACTGAAGTACAATCTCAAAAAGTCTCCTGTAGGTTATAAGATGTAATATTCGTGTGTACATGGTGATTTAAAATTCACATCTTTTTCCCTTTTCGCACTAGGTATTTATACGACGATACAAAGTTAATCTCAGCACGACAACGCCAACGACCGGAGCCTTAGTGGGCACCGCTGGCTTTAATTTCATCCGCATTGGTAAGTATTGCAATTATTTACAGGCCCTAACAACAATCATAATAGTAAGTATGGCCTTAAACCGTTGCTAGAACGCTAGGCCGTGTTCATCATACGTTTGGAATATCTTCTCTATGGACGTGATATAGGCGGCGGTTCGCAAGTCGATGCCCAGGTTGAAGGTCTTCGACGCGGCCGCCACGTTCTGTAACAAAACCAAAGTCCTTTATTCAAACTAGGCTGAGAATCAGCACTTTTCGAACGTCAAAACAGTCCTCCAGAACGCCCGCCCTTCACCACTTCCTAGTGCTTTAGATACATTCCAATTAAATGAAAGAAAATTTAAAACTCATTAAAAGTACACTTTGTAAACAAGCAAATTAGAGGATTATATCCAAGATAAGGATGCTTGGAAACATGCTGGTCCTGCTCCATAGGATAATCTAGAATCTAGACAAAATGAAACTGTATGCTAATTTAATTGTATAATTTGTATATATATATATTTAAATATATTACGTTGATTTTACTTCCTCATACACTGACTAATAATTTGTAAAATTTTAGGAAAATCGTCTACTTTTACAATGTTTGTTATTATGTGAGAACCATGTATCACATAGGTAATTAATCTGTTGTTGCTTCATTTTTAATTCTTTTTACCTATTGTGGTATAGTAATTTTATTCTAGGTGCATCGTCTTCACATATAATTATATAACTAATGTACCTACTTATATAAAACATTGTAAAACATTTTAAAAGAGTAACGGTGGAGTTTCTTGCCGATTCTTCTCCATACGAAAACTACCTTTTGGAAGGGGCGACTAGAATCTTTTTTTTTTGTTTATTTAACCGTTCCAAAGTGCCTGGGCCTAGGTATTTGAAATAAATGATTTGAATTTGACTAACTTTCACTTTGAGTTAGAAAAAAATGACTACAATAGTATGCAAAATAATTTGCATTACGCAAAACAACACATAAATGAAATTACTAGCCATATGTCAGCTAGCACACGCCAATATACCAACCAAAAATCATCGAAAACTATACTCAAGCAGAAATAAAAACTAAACGTAAACAGAACTTAATATCTAAATAAAAGCCTCCAGGCATTAAAGTGCAATCTCCACTGGGCCCTTCAGTTGCAATGACCGATGCCGAGTCTGACAGTGGGCGGGCGGAACCACTCATACTTTTTTCGGCTAAACAAGTCGGATCTGTCATTCAAGGCATGAGCATACATTCATATTGGTATTTTTTTTGGTCCAGTTGCGAACTTTGTCATTTCTTGAAAAGATACTTTTTATTCGCCAAAGTTTCCTTCACCTTGTTATTCCATCAGTTGGTTCTTTGGAGACTTTCCATTTCCAGGTGGTCCTTTGGAGACTGCTTGCATCTCTGCTGTCTTCTTTGCCACTTCCTTTCTTTTCTGCAGTGTGCTTCAAACTTAGACCACATGTCTTCAGCGAGGTCGTAGTTTACTCCAATATCAGTGTCAAGATATTCATTTATCACAGCTCTTAGCGATTCGCCTTTGGGTGAACATCTAACCCCTTCCACTTAGTTTTTGGAGTTCTATCAACCTCGGTTTGTATCGGCTTGGGCAAATCGTACCCAACAACAAGTATGCGATGCTGAGATGTCAAAGTCTCGTCAGGAATAACTTGCAGTCCTCGAATTTTTGCTTTACAGCAATGTCTGAGATAATATAGTCTATTTGTAACACTCCGCCAGCACAGTTATGCTCTAGTTTCTTTTGAAAATTTGTCTTTGTCAAGGTTAAAGAATGTCTGACTGCAAACTCCAAGATTTCTTCCCCCTGCTTATTTTTTTTTTTATTTATTTTTATTCATTTCACCCAGACCAGTCACTATGCGCGGTCCCATATGAAGCATTTTTGGCACCCACGTGACCATTCGTATCCCCTTCTATTATCTTATGTTCGTTTAATTGTATGTCGTGGATCAGATCGTCCATATTTTCCCACAACTACACTTTTCCCGACTCTGTCCAGCCTGTCTGTGGAGCATAAGCTGATATAATGTTAATTATTTGTTGGTCATCCAAAGCCAGTTTGGCTGCAATGAGACGCTCACTTTTCCGTGTGATATTTTCTATGCGGGTCTTAAGAGGAGAGTCCATAAAAAACACCTGAAAAGTTTTCGAAACTTCAAAAAATCCACCGCATTGAATTACAGGATTTTTTTAAATGAAGGACTTAAATAGGTAGATGTGCCAACCGTTTCACCGCGAGATATTTGCGAAATCATCCGTAAACACGAGATTTTTTTTATTATTAATTTCTCATTAACAGCAAAATCGACCTTTTCTATTTGATATTTTTTATTTATTTAGAGGTATAAATTATGTATTAGGTATGTTGAAACTGTTGGTACTCCGCGTCACTTTTTTGTTTTGTTATTATGTGTTCCACGAACTGTGTCCAAATAAATATTATTCTTTCTTTCTTTCACTATTTAGGACTTCATTTTAAAGGAATATATGAAAATAATGATAGTAATCTAAGTGTCAACATGATTAAATTTCGTTTTAAGAAAGCATATTATAAAATTAAAGACTACGTTGAAGACAAGGAAGTTTGGCAATAATTCCTTCTGCACATGTGGCTTCCCTGGTACCTCATTAACGGCTAATTATGTAGGTAAGAGTCTATTAACTGCTCCCAAATTACCATGTTTATATTTTTTACATTCTTCCTTGACATAATCACGCTATTATTTGACATTTTATACGTACAATTTAATTTCAACTGGCTTTTGTGGACATGATCATTATTCAGATTTGTTACAGCTGTAATAGCAATCACGTCATTTTGTTTAAAATAGGTACGTTGTTATTTTTATTTATTGTTTTATAATAATATAGATTATTTTTTATTTTGTGAATTTGAGAACGCTGTAGGCTTAATGAACTGTAGATTTGTTGACCATCATTATTCTGTTAAATACCTGGTACTTGTTGAAAGACCTACACTGTCCTCCCATACCTACATAATAACACTGTTATTTGAAAATATTGCCAATAATTTTTTTAAAGTGCCCATGTTGGTTTCATGTGTGTTTGAAGTCATCATCCCTAATGGCTACTTTTTTATCGTAATAGATCTGTCAGCTTGCCCTAATTTTGACGTATTCCCCCTTTTCTCCTCGAAAAGCAGCAGAGCAGAAACAATTATTTTTTAAATTTAAATTTTAAGAAACAGTGTCTAGGTTCCTATCATTTTCTTTTATGTTAAAAACTTTTCGAATTTGTCTACTAATCACGGTGGTAAAAATTGGGCATTTTTTATAATTTTTGGAGGGCATATTTTCTTTACCAATAAGTTGCTGAAAAAAAGGAAATAATAGAGACATGACTACAGCAGACTTGATTTTTTGAAAAAAAAAATGATTGCTCTACAGGCATTATATTCCGGAAGAAAAAAGGGGTACATTTGTATGGAGAATCGGGGGCCCTGTTCCCTCTTAAGGCGCAGACAACAGGCAAACGGTAAAAGTAGGCTAGACTTAAACAAAAAAATTGCCAAATCTATATAGTTTGTGGTAGCGGAAAAAATATATGTGGATCTCGAACATATTTTTCAGAACTTGATTGTTACCAAAACACGTTTTGAAAAAAAAAACTCGATACAAATTAACGTTAAACTAACCCTTTCCCTTGAGTTCTAATCCAAAAATTCTGTATTAAATAGCAACGTACGTTGATATTATAATTAATAACAAGAACGTCTTATTTGAATGCAGAACTTGGTTGTTTTTTATTACCGATTACTCAACTCATTTTTGAATAAATCGATAATTGTTTCATATTTTGCAATAAATTACAGGCGTTGTGTCATCGCGCTTCTCTTTCTTTTCTATGCAGTCCGACAGTGACCGCGGTTTAGCTGTTGTCAGCGTCTTAATACATTGCGCGTTTTTTGGAACACTCATTGAAGCTATAATTTGCCTGTCACGCCGCATAATTTTTCATTTGATTTTCGGTAGATGTGTACACTACACTGTGTGATGCAGCTGTGCTAGTGGAAATGTCGATGTGTGAGTTCAAAAAAAAAGTTCTCACGCTCGCAAACCTCCCTCAAAGTTATTTATTATCCAAAACGATTGCCACTTCCTTTCTTTTATTCTTTCCGTGCTGTAATATATGACCTGGTAGTTAGGTTCCTTAGATTGTAAGCCCTTTTTTATTATTTTGCTCTTGGCTCCTTCCGGTAAGAGACCCCAGGTTCCATGTTGCTAGTCTTATTCTTTTGATATGGAAATACGAATATTTATTCTTGTCTAAGTATTCGTCGCTTCGGGGGTACGCCCTGGAGGTATTGACATCGTAGATCGCCCTATTACCATTTGCGTCGCTTACGGGGAACGCCCTAATATTATTGCCCTTTTCCATTTGTGCATTCATGTGAGGAGTAAGTGTGTTGGGCTAATTATTTTACGACCGGTTGCCAAATGACGCCAATACAGTAGTTCACCTGGTGAGCTCGAGAGCCGCCGTTTCGTTGGACCGAAATCTCCTTCACCGCCATCACTACTGCCCCACCCTGCATTGTAGCGCAGCTCCAATGTAACCTGTGATCTCGATATGCAAGAGTAGCTTTCCTCTGGATTTGTGCTCCTGCCACCTGCTCTGCCGTAGCGATAACTATTATCTCCACCTTAGCAGCCGTTCAAGTCTTCACCCGTAACCCTGGGCACGGGACCGTGTTATAATACCCCATTCGCCACCAATTTACCCCGGCCTACTGAGGTAAAGGGTGCCCGTGCCTAGGACCCGCCGGACCAGAATTGCCCTAGTGGGAAACAGAGAGGATGACTCTGCTTCCCCACGGGCCGTGTTAAAGGCTGTGTTTGATGCCACAGCCATGGGCGCTACTGCAAGCCGGTTGCTCAGGAAAATATAATATGATCAATTGTCGAGGTGGCTAGCTAATCACATATTGCAATAAGTACTACTCAAATCAAAAATACATTGTAATGAGTAGATGATGTAGCAGCAAAGACTTAAATCGTTAGATGTGCTCCTCCCCGTACTCCCCGTACTTAGTGTTTACACTGAGAAGTGTGAGCTCGCCACATCTAGCATGGAACGATAGTTTGATCGTTTTTATTTTGAGTACGAGTGAGAAACAATACCATAAGCATGTCATTGTTCATTGTCAACGAAACCGAAACGTACTCATTTTGACGCGGTAGGGCGAATCTTATGCGGGATTGGGGACTTGACCAACACTCTTTTTGGATGAGTGAGTTGGACTAGTAGAAGCGCTCAAATACGTACTCTGCAGGCATTATTCATGGAGAACTCGAGCCCGGTGCCGACGATGTGCTTCTCACTGGCGCCTGACATCATGGACGCGAACGCCGAAGTCGGCGACACCTTCGCGTCCACGTTAGCCTTTTTCAGCGATTTCTCCACCGAATCTATTACACAAATAAACCGCGATTAGCTTGATGATATCACTTAGGGCCTGCGCCCTCTGGCGGTACGAATATAACTTAGAGCGTTTATACGGAAAGTGGGCAACGTCGCAAATAGCTGTCAAATATTTCGTTAATTTGATTAATTTGGCAATATTACCATATGGAAATAAAAAATATGGCTAACTAGTGAACTAAAATATTGATTATGAAATGCAATCATTAATATCGTAGCACCGAATATTTAGTTTTAGATGTAAAAAAAAGTATTTGTAACTTTCGAAATGCGTGTTTTACACCTAAACCAATTACAACATCAAATTCAGTGTTAAGTATAATTTGCAATTAATAAATATTACTTAATATTTCAATATTTTACAGCTATTTGCGACGTTGCCCACTTTCAGTGTATACGCTCTTAATACTAGGACAATAAAATTGAAATTTAAATGATAATGCTAATGACGTCGCGGCATGTAGTGATGCCCAAGGATCCCCTGCCGTGCCTTGGCGCCAGTGGGCGCAGGTCCTAAGGTTATAGGTATTTTCCAAGTTGGGCCGCACATTATGACCAGATGTAAGACCGTGGACGAAGCAAAACAAGTAGGTACATACGTAAGAATGGTAGCAGCTGGCGTTCTGCCTGCCGTATGATTATTTGTTTATTTAGGTATTCTGCGTCAGATATCCTGCACGGGTGTACCCTAATTACGTAAATACTCGGAATGACAATCAATTTCATTTTGAAAATACGACTAAATCAACCCTGGTATTTTTCACAAGTAACAAATTCTAGCAAATAATATTGATTAGGTACCCAAGAGTGCAGTGTTCGAATCTCTCCAGAATTTAATGCTGAGTTTCCCAAAGCTGACGTGATTGAGGTTCTTGAGGAACTCGAAGTAGGACACGGTGACGCCGCCGGCGTTGCACAGCAGGTCGGGTACTACCAGGATATTTTTCTTTAGCAGAATCGCGTGGGCAGAAGGCACCGTAGGCCCGTTGGCACCCTCCGCTATGAACTACAAAAAAAAATGTCGTGGCTCATGCTATACAAAGGTACTGAAATATTACACTAAACAGGTTTTCTCGCTGCAGGGGTCACACAAATCGTGTCATCTAATTAGAGAAAACTTTTCAAAGTCAAAGAAGGACGCCGGCACCGACCCGCCCGCCGACGGCCGACGGTAATAAGATGATACGAAATCTAAAAATCTCTTGTATGCTGCCCCACTATTGGGCCTCCGCCCTAAAGCCGTGTTTAACCGGACCTTTTATTGAATTGTTTTGGATTTATTTGGTGAAATTATTTGAGACGAAAATGAAGTAGCGTTTGAGTTTCTAGAAACTCTGGAAAGTGGCACTTCTGATCAAAATACCGAAACAACCTACAATTGTAAAACTCCCACAATGTTTCCAAAACATAAGAAGTTAGACGCCGACGAGGGCGAGAACTCTCATCCACTGAACTACTTATAATAATTACCTACTACTGCCTTAGCTAGGCAGTAGTAGGTAATTATTATAAGTATTAACATTATTATTATGTAAACTGAATATTTAATAAAAATACTCAAAAACACCACACCACTATTCATCCACCACCATATCCATTCATATCCATATTTTAGTTTATACTCCGAAACTTGCGAAGGAACTATATAAATATATAATAAATTAATAAAATTAATAAATAAATATTTATTCTGTATTAAAATTAGTATGATATTAACATAGTTTGTTAGTATGCCATTGGTGCCGATTCTCTTGTCACAAATGCCTCTAAACTAGACTAAAAATCACCAAAATTTAGTTTATTCCTGTCAAACGATGATTTCCCATTCTGAAATAGACTAAAGTGACACAACTTAACTATATTTTAGTTTGACAGCACTAAGATGGCACTGAGATTTTAATTTAGTGAAAATGACAATTTTGCTATTCTGAATTTGACATTGGTGCAGATTCTCTTGTACACCGAACTAAACTAACTAAACTATCACTAAAATTCCTTACTTTTTACTATGAGAATCTTAACGCTATTCTGCAATAATAAGTCTCTAAACTTAAAAATTATTTTGACACAACTATATCGAATTTGACAATCGCGACTCCACGTGGTACACACTTGTTCATTATTTTTGCGATAGGACACACCATTTTCGAGTTAGCAAAAGAAAAGAAAAAAATATATATACAGTACTGTTTTTGCATCTGAAGTCGAGGTGTTCGTGTGAATTTTAGTTCATGACAACTAATAGTATTCCACACCATATTTTATCGCGATTAAAAATGGTCAGATTTAGATAGAAAATTAAAATTTTAGGTGAAAATTGGTGCCGATTCTCTTGTCACAAATGCCTCTAAACTAGACTAAAAATCACTAAAATTTAGTTTATTCCTGTCAAACGATGATTTCCCATTCTGAAATAGACTAAAGTGACACAACTTAACTATATTTTAGTTTGACAGCACTAAGATGGCACTGAGATTTTAATTTAGTGAAAACGACAATTTTGCTATTCTGAATTTGACGTTTTTCACCTAAAATTTTAATTGTATGTTAATTGTAACGATAAAATATGGTGTGGAATATTATTAGTTGTCATGAACTAAAATTCACACGAACATCTCGACTTCAGCTGCAAAAACAGTACTGTATATATTTTTTTTTCATTTCTTTTGCTTATATCTCGAAAATGGTGTGTCCTATCGCAAAAATAATGAAAATTTCGACCCCCTTTATGAAACCCTTTATACCCCTAATTATCAACACGTAGGTAATATTTTTTCTTATTTTCCATGCAAAACGTGAAAAATTCTATATAAAACACGTCGAGGCTGCCCCCCCTGCGCACCTCCGGCTCTAAAAAAATTCACGGGGTAGGGCAAACAAGTGCGTACCACGTGGAGTCGCGATTGTCAAATTCGATTTAGTTGTATCAAAATAATTTTTAAGTTTAGAGACCTTTTATTGCAGAATAGCGTTAAGATTCTCATAGTAAAAAGTAAGGAATTTTAGTGATAGTTTAGTTAGTTTAGTTCGGTGTACAAGAGAATCGGCACCATATTGTTGTCATAACTGGGTCCAACTCATCTAACATTATACATGTATTTACCACCGACTCGAAAAGAAGAAAAATAAATGTTGTACGGGTTGTACCACAATGCTCAAAATAAAATCATGGAATGTTAATTACACGCGAATATACGGTGAGTGACCACCTTAAATAGCCTAAGCAACATTCGTTATGAACATTCGTGATTAACCTATTTGTGTATTTCAAATAAAATCTAAAAACAAATGACACGTCAAGTTGGGGTAACACAATCACTATAACAATAGCTACCTAACGTAGTCTACCTATTACGATGTTGGTAGTATTCAATTCTTTGAAATAAAGTTCTAAGTAATTTTCAAAACAGTCTTTAATAACGGGAGTGACGGGATTTTGACAATTGTTTATATTAATTAGTGATTTGTGATGTGACAGTAAAACCAATACGTTCGGAGTGACGACGAATTATCGTACCAACACCGCGCCCCGCACAATACCCAAAAAAAATATAGCTTTTCTATACAGGCTGTTTGGTGCAACGTGTACCAAATTAAAATGGTCGACTGAAGGGGACATCTGCTATCCTTTCAGACCCCTTAAAAAAGACAATATAAAAAAAATGGATCTTTTTGAATAAAACAATAAATAGATTTTTTTTATAGACTTGTTATCGGTTTTTTTAAAGACCCAAAATAAAAAAACAGCAAAACTTGGGTCTTTCTAGATGTTATTCTGTGTCCCCTGTTACGCTATCCCGCACTTGACCCTACTTACCTTCGCTTGAATTTTACCGGCATTCTCGGCTGTGATGACTTTCTCCGTAGCCGCTACCACGAGAATGTCACATTTCTGGTATATAAGTTCCTCCTGAACTTCCTTTGCTCCCGGAAATCCCTTGGCGCTCTTCTTATTTCCTAACATGTATTTTCTTAATTCCTGGTTGGAAAAAAATTAAAAATAGTTTATTATTTTAACAAGTAAATACCTTAACAAATAGTGAGTGACTGGAGCCTCCTTTAAAGAAAATATAAAGGAAATGGAAAATGGTAAAATGTGTGTGTATGTTTGTGTGTATTTATTTATGCGGGATCGGTTTTTATATTATATTTAATAGAAGATTCTCTACTTCATACTTCATCATAGCATAACTTATCCATCCACTTAATCAGCAACGATTTGCATTCTTTATACGGTTTAGTATGTATATCTATTTGTTTATTTATTTTATTATATAAGAAAGACGAGCGTTTATCGTACTGATTATTTGCAAATTCTGTTTTTACAAAAGGGGTGTAAGCAATATTGTATTTCCTTCTTCTAGCTAATACATTAGGATCTAAGGGTAGGGTTTTATATTTTTTTAATACAATTTGTAATACATATAATTTTCTGACTGATAATAAATTACAATTGGTATAGCTCATAGGTGGAAAAGGTCCTTTTTTTGAAGTAGGTACATTACTTTTATTATTGTTACCACCACTCTGCGGATAGCCGGCGCACACGCCAACGGACGATTGTTGGCGTTTTCTAACCCGTCAAGACAGGCGAAACCCTCTCGTTGGCGTTTGTTGGACCGGTGTGTATGCAGCATTAGATATATCTAATCTTATAACATGTATCAGACTCACCAAAGGGTTTAAACCATCTGGGTTGTGGAGGTTGGTTTTGAATTCACTCACTCCTATAACTTTGATTCCTGCTTTGTGTAGGTAGACGGCTGTCCAGCTGCCCACATTCCCGAAACCCTGGACTATTGCCGTTTTACCCTGAGGGATTATATTATTTAGGTCAATATAGGAACTGGTGGGTGCCAGTGTAACATGGTAGAAGAATACAGAGTTCGCTATCTAGCCAGAGCAGTGGTGGCCCAGTCATGACGGCCCCGACTTATGAATTTTAGGTCGTCAGTTCGAACCCAGGCAGGCGTTTTACTTTGTGTAAATTATTTCATCTTCACTGCTTTCAAACGGTGAAGGAAAACATCGTCAGGAAAGCGGTATGTCCTAAGAAACAAAAATTCGAAGACATGTGACATTTACCAACTCGCACTGGGGCCGCGTGGTGGATTACATCAGACTCCCTGTCGACGGGGCCTGTGTCCCAGCAGTGGAAACAAACTGATGATGCTATCTAGCCTAACATAACTTAACCTACTATTGGAAACATAGACTATATGCTATCTAGCCTAACATAACTTAACCTACTATTGGAAACATAGACTATGCTATCTAGCCTAACATAACTTAACCTACTATTGGAAACAGACTATGCTATCTAGCCTAACATAACTTAACCTACTATTGGAAACATAGACTATGCTATCTAGCCTAACATAACTTAACCTACTATTGGAAACATAGACTATGCTATCTAGCCTAACATAACTTAACCTACTATTGGAAACATAGACTATGCTATCTAGCCTAACATAACTTAACCTACTATTGGAAACAGACTATGCTATCTAGCCTAACATAACTTAACCTACTATTGGAAACATAGACTATGCTATCTAGCCTAACATAACTTAACCTACTATTGGAAACATAGACTATGCTATCTAGCCTAACATAACTTAACCTACTATTGGAAACAGACTATGCTATCTAGCCTAACATAACTTAACCTACTATTGGAAACATAGACTATGCTATCTAGCCTAACATAACTTAACCTACTATTGGAAACATAGACTATGCTATCTAGCCTAACATAACTTAACCTACTATTGGAAACATAGACTATGCTATCTAGCCTAACATAACTTAACCTACTATTGGAAACATAGACTATGCTATCTAGCCTAACATAACTTAACCTACTATTGGAAACATAGACTATGCTATCTAGCCTAACTTAACTTAACCTACTATTGGAAACATAGACTATGCTATCTAGCCTAACATAACTTAACCTACTATTGGAAACAGACTATGCTATCTAGCCTAACATAACTTAACCTACTATTGGAAACAGACTATGCTATCTAGCCTAACATAACTTAACCTACTATTGGAAACATAGACTATGCTATCTAGCCTAACATAACTTAACCTACTATTGGAAACATAGACTATGCTATCTAGCCTAACATAACTTAACCTACTATTGGAAACATAGACTATGCTATCTAGCCTAACATAACTTAACCTACTATTGGAAACATAGACTATGCTATCTAGCCTAACATAACTTAACCTACTATTGGAAACATAGACTATGCTATCTAGCCTAACATAACTTAACCTACTATTGGAAACATAGACTATGCTATCTAGCCTAACATAACTTAACCTACTATTGGAAAAAGAAAGAGCAAAAGGCTGGAACCGGATGTTTTTGGCACAATTTGGGTTAAATTGAAATCAAAAGTCATTTATTCAAATTAGGCTGAGAATCAGCACTCATTGAATGTAAAAATTACATAAGACAGTCGCCCAAAACGCCGCGCGTCGCCCCTTCGCCATTTCATAGTGCTTTAGCTGGCAAGAAGAAGTGGCGCACCAAACTCCGCAGCAGAACACAGAATAATTTTTACCATATATATAGAAGAACAATAATTTCACTAAGTATAAGTAAACATTCAACGGTTACCGCGCAGCCAGGTTCCATATTAATTAGTTTCATGAAGAAGGGATCGTTTATAAAGTAGTTGATGGTCATGAACACGCCGCGTCCCGTCGCCTCGACTCGACCGTGTATGCCGCCGCCGTGGATCGGCTTACCGGTCACACACGCGGCTGCGTTCAAGTCCTTGTAGCCTGCGAAATATGTACTCCATCAACTTATCAACTTAATAAAAATCTTAAAATTACGCACAGATAACGCAAAGCCTAAACCGCTTGGTCTAGCTAGAAGCATGTTTTAACAAGTTCCTATAGCGTAAGTAAACTATAAGGGTCAGTTCACACCGAGACGCGACGCGACGATGCTTGAAGAGGCCAGTGGTTTCGCACTGCGCAGCGCGGCGCCGCTTGACGCAGCGCGACGTCGCGAGACGTATCTTGACGTTGCGAGATGATATTTTAATTGACATGAATAGTGTACTTGTTGAATGCATTTTTAACTTACGAGCCCGGTAGGTTTAACTTATTTTTATGACGTAATGTATATTTTGACTATGTTTTTATGTCATATGTCGTGTAAAAGTGTTGGTAATTTCTAACGAATTTGCATATTTCTAGAATGTAAAGGCAGGGAGGGTAAGTATTTTATGTTCTTGGAAATGAGGTTTGCAACTGTTACCCTTATAATAAATTCATTTTCAATCATGTATTTAAAATGGACGTCTCTTCTGAAGTCTGTCCGTTAACATTTTCTTTGTATCGGTTTTCTTTTTATATGTTTAAAAATTTAATAATACAGTACCTAATTAAACGTTTCTCTCTTTTCTAAATGTGTTTGTAAAAGTATAGATTTTTCAGAATATTGATTTTATTCGGTCTAAAACGTCTTAAAAACGGTCACGACACGACGGCAACGGCAACTTTTCCCAACTATGTTAGGGTCGACTTCCAGTCTAACCGGATGCAGCTAAATACTAATATTTTACATGGGGCGACTGCCTATCTGACCTCCGCAAGCCAGTAACTGGGTAATACGATACACCTTGGTAGGACTGGTTTTCAGACTTTCAGGCTTCTGACGAGCCGTCACGACTGTCAAAGATCTTTGAATAAAATCAATATTCTGAAAAATCTATACTTTTACAAACACATTAAGAAAAGAGAGAAACGTTTAATTAGGTACTGTATTATTAAATTTTTAAACATATAAAAAGAAAACCGATACAAAGAAAATGTTAACGGACAGATTTCAGAAGAGACGTCCATTTTAAATACATGATTGAAAATGAATTTATTATAAGGGTAACCGACGAAGATAGTACAAATGATGATAATTTTTCTGGATCATCCAGTAACGAAACTGAACAAAAATTAATGAAAAAAATATGTGAGTTTATTTATTTACCTGATGATGATGACGTGCAATGAAACGATATGCCTCGAGAACCAATATTAAGTAGATAAACTGTCGATTACAAACTTTTAGAGGTATGATTTTTTTTTCCCCACAACTGCACAAAGTATTTTCATAAGTTTCAAATTGGGCTTCTTAGATTGTCGTGAGATTCGTTTTTGTCAAGACAGTGCCAACGAGTCCAAACACGATCACAATCAACACGGAAACACGATGTCTTGTTTGATTGAGGAGTTCATATGGCCACTTTCCAGATCTATCATCAGACCCTGGACACCACCTAGCGTAATAGCACTTGTCAATAAGTACATTAAGCCCAAATACGATGGTGCTATCTTGTTTGGTTGAGGAGTTCCTATGGCCACCTTCCGGCTCCATTATCAGACCCTGGATATTATCTTGAGCTATAGTACTAGTCAAGACAAAGCCAACGACTCCAAACACGATGGTGCTATCTTGTTTGGTTAAGGAGTTATAGTGGACAACTTCCGGGTCCACCATCAGGTCCTGGACACTAGTCGTGCTTTTCATAAATATATATATATATATATATATATATATATATATTATATTGAGAACTGCAGTGAACATTAGCGTCATAGACTAATACGTTTACTGGTACTCGCTGGTCTGAGCCTCTACCATGAGTTGCCATCGAAAACTTACTCGCTAGCGTTGAACTCGCTAGCGTATTAACGTGAGTCAAATAGATTTCGATGACGTCAAAACTCGCTAGCGTCTCCGTATATGAATTATATGAAAAGTAATTGTACAGCGCCCCTAGCGGTCACAGAAAGAATTGAAATTCGTACCAAGAGCACTATAGATTTCGATAGGTAAGAAACCGAACGTAATCTATTCGATAGTCACTGACGTTTTTCAGCTGTCACCATACAAAACGGCACCATGAGTCACTAATTCGACAGACGCTATCGAAAAATACGCTTGCGATAGTAGTTACGTAACTCACTAGCATTTCGAGGTGTGAAACATGTTTACATTAAAATTATGTACGTTTTTGAGTCTATTAAAGTCAAAATAATGTCTGGAAGAGCTTATTTAGCATGGAATATGTTAGTGGCCGCTAAATTTGGAGACTAACGACTTTCAAGAAAAAATCAAAATAAGTTCCTTTTCTATTATTGTAAACCTCAGACCAAATATAAAACCAAGACAGAGCGCTGTGAACAATACACATGTCAAAACTACACCGCCGCTATGCATAGACGGTCACACGCACACATTTACAATGAGACTACAATCAAACTACACCACACAAAGTGCGCACATGTTTACGAAACCGGCTTCACTTCTATCACTGGTTGACAGCGCTCTGTCTTGGTTTTGTTGAGGTAGGAGTCCCGGAGTGAAAGACGATTGAGATGCGAATGAATTTTATTGCTAAACTTAACCTTTAACTTTTTATATACAAAAATATTTACAAAATAATTAGCGACTACCTACATACATATATTAATTAAATAAATCAAAGCATACGTCGGTAAGTCGAGAATTGTTGAGTGAGACACGGATTGATGGTGTACTACCATCAATCCGTGTGGTGTCGCGTCGACGCAGTGCTTGCGCGCCGTGCCACACATAGGTATATATTGAGGCTCCATCTAACCGTAAGTGAAGCGTTAGCTGTGTCGGCGGACGAACTTCCAGCGTTATGGTCTTCGTAGTTTCAGGTCCAATTCGAGCGTCTTCTTACCGTATGTCAAAATAGTAGTATTGTTGGCCGCATATAGGCAAAAGCTTGTAGGTGTAGCTTTCATACCGGCTTTCTTCGGTATGACAGATGTTTGCGCCGGTGTCGATCAAGAACGATAGATCCTGTCGGTGATAAATAGACGGTGTGATAGTGTTCTTGCGCCGGTTGCCGCCTCAGCCAACGCAGGTTTTAGTTTTTCGAGGTCTTCTTTGGGTCTTCATAATGGCATGGGCGTGTGCATCGTTGAGCTTGTATCCCAAACTTCCGATGGTAAAAACAGATTCCTGTTTGTTCGGCTTGTCGGGGCGTATTACTGCGCTGTGCGCGATATTGATTAGGCCCACTTGACGAACGTGATCTTGAACCATATCTGCTGAATGGTCTGCGATGGTAATGGTTTGATTGACTTGCCTTGAGTTCTGCGATTTCTTTTGTGAGCATGTCGATTTTCTCCTCGATCGATGTAGGTACATGGGCGTTAGGTTTTGTGGCTACTGCAGCAATCGCACCATGTGGTTGCGCCTGCTCGAGGATCTTGTCTGCAATCATCGCCAGCTCGTAGATATCGGAGTGTTTCGCGATGCTATCGCTGACGGCGAGGACTGCTCGTACGGATTGTGGTAGATGGTTGGTCCACATAATACGCAGCATGTTGTCGGCGGCGAGATTCTTCATGCGACGTAACAACTGCGATGGTTTCAAGTCGCCGAGTTCCATTTCGGGTAGTGATCGCTGTACTTTTCGTTGCTCGGATTCTTCATAAACCTGGAACAACCGCTTCTTCAGTGCGTCGTAACGATTTTTTTCCGGTGGATGGAGAATGATGTCTGAGATTTCGTCGAGATCGTGTCGCTCAAGTTGACCGATAACGAGCTCAAACATTGTTTGGTCCCCCTTTTTTTGTGGAGATATGATGGCTTCAAACTGGGCAAACCACAGTCGTATCCTGTCGCGCCAGATAGGTGGGATGCGCTGTGACGTCGAAACACCAGAGACTTCTTGACCTTGGTCGTTATTGTTCGGCATGTTTTGATACAGCTGGTTTAGTCAGTAGTAGTAGCTTCAATTAGAGTTTCGGATCTTGGGCTCCTTGTTGGTAATCACGTCGGGGTCACCACGATTTATTTGGTCTGAATTGTAAACGTAGTTCATTTTAAATTTAAATCAAAAACGCCGCGAATCACACATCCTCAAAAAAATTACAAATTGAATAGACGTACATAATTATTATAAAGAATACAAATTCAACAACCCCTAAATACCATAAGTAGTCCACTAACCGTCAACCTTTCTATTTAGACGGATTGTTTCATGACATTGACTGCCATAAATAACATTGTTTGTTACCATAGTGATACTACTACGTTTTGATCATATGAGCCGTTCTCTTTTCTTATTACTGAGAAAGAAAGAAACAAAACGATCTATCGAGCTTACCGTAGCGCCTGCGTAAGACTCCGTCAAACTCATGGTGCGAGCATTTTCGAAATCTATTCGATCCACGTTAACACTTCCGACGCCACACACTTTTGATAGAGCTCATACGCCATGCCGCCATACATATTGGAAGTGAACCCTCCGGGAGGGTCACCGGCATTACGTTTGCGCTAAAGTTAACCATCGCGGACGGTCAACGTCATTAGGTTTAAAACCGTATTATAAAACACTGTAAAACTAAGTAAAATAGTGTTTTCAGGGGGTCTTGTCGCTACACGTAGTTTCCAACCTTTTAAATATTTAGTGAATATTTGTGCCGTGAACAAAATGTTTTTTTGAAAATGAAAATGCTTGGGTTTTAAAACCAATTCATGTATTAATAAATCTTGTGAAAATATACATCTAATTTTATTTTCATGGTTTATAATGCTGTATTCGCTAAGAAAAACCTACATTTAAAATTAGCCCTCCGCGAGGGCTCCCGGCATCTCATATGCGACTAGGTGAACCCACCAGGAGGGCTCCCGGCACTGAACGTGTTAATACGCTATCGCTAGCGAGTAAGTTTTCGATGGCAACTCATGGTAGAGGTACTGATATGTCTTTACCCCGGTATTTCACAACCTTCTGCTCATTTTGAAAATTGATGCTTATGATATAAACTTTCATTTGATGTTTATGTGGTTTTTATTGGATATGCCTGCCAAAGTTGCTCATCATTCTTTCTATCTCTCGTATTTCGGGAGTTAATTGAGAAAATGTGAAATTTTGAATCGAACTCTGCCTCCTGAATGGTCCTGTTTCAAGTTGTGGTCTTTACTATCATCATAATACACATACCAAGAGCTGCATTTAGTGCTATTATAGAATTGATTCTAGTCGCCCCTTCTAATAGGTAGTTTTCGTATGGAGAAGAATGGGCAAGAAACTCCACCGTTACTCTTTGAAAAATAATTATATAATTATATGTGAAGACGATGCACTTGTAATAAGATTACTGTACCAAGACAGGTAAAAATAATTAAAAATGAAGCAATGATAGATAAATTAATTATGTGATAGATACATGGTGCTCACATATATACAAACATTGTAAAATTATACGATATTCCTAAAATTTTCACAAGTAATAGGTACTAATGCATAAGTCACTGTGTGAGGTTCAAGTTATCACAGAATGTAAAGTCAATGTTAGGTTAGTTACATCTTTTTGAAGCCCACCACAGACGTAGCTATAATATATATTATAGCAAGACATATTACGATATATTTTCCATAGTAATCTTCGAATGACCTCAGACGTAGCTACAATATATATTGCTTCTACGCACCAAATAGTACGCAAAAAAAAGCAAAGTATATTAATATATATTATAGCTACGTCTGTGACTTCAGGCAACTCCATGTGTTCTTACCCAGGGTTTTGATGTAGGTGTCCACGACCCAAGACATCTCCCTGCCTGACGTGCAGTAGTCAGGGGCTGGTACATCAATGCCGGCACCTTAAACAAGAATTATTATTATTTATATGAAATTATTTTGAGTTATAATAACGAATCGAACGTTCAGAATAAAGTTGTTCCAAATAAACAATTTGGAGATTAGTAGTGGTGGGCCAGGGTTACCTAGCTAACACAGACTTGCTAAACTTACGAGGAGCGTGGGTTCGAAGCAAGCAGGTATGCAGTTACCTTGTTGCTACTTATTTGACGATTTACTAAAACCAGCATGTCCCAGAACCAACAATTTAATCCTGGAAGAAAGATCCTCCCTACCTGAGGTGAATTTTGTGAATTCAATTGGTGAATTTTGAATGCACAAGAATTTAGTAATTTCCTCTAGTCGCTATCAACTGATTAAAACATAAAAGAAAGCACAAATTTTCGTAAACGATTACGACTAATCTGTCATTTTGACAGTTCAACAACATTATTTACGTTCTTCAGCAATTTTTTTTTACGTACTTATGAAGCAATGGATTAGCAATCTGTTTTGTTTTAAAACGATTCAGATTCTGATTGATCGTGTATTACGCAATTAGAGTACAGGTTTCGAACATTTTATACCCAAACATTTAAGAGCCAGAAAAAAAAAAAATGATTTGAAGAATACGACGACGGCGGCGTGTAGTGTCGGTAGTTCCTGTACTACTTCTTTATCAGATTATGAGTTCTTTTGAAAAGTGTTTCCGTCAAAATGTGCAGGATGTGCTATGCTGAGTGGCGGCTACAAACTACAACAATATCCTGCATAAAACCTCGAGACTTCTAAATTATTGGCACGAAACTTACCAGATTACGATTTAATTACAAGAGAAGTACTTCATAACCTCCCAAGAAAGGGTCTGGTTAAGTTAACGACCCTTATCAATACCGCACTAAGGCTTAAATATGTACCAGACTACAGTATGAAAGGTGGCGGAAGTAATACTGATAGCTAAGTCAGGAAAACCGGTTACGAAACATCATCTTAAAGGCCTATTTCCTTGCTACCAATTATTTCCAAGCTTTTTGAAAAGCTTGTTACTCAAACGGCTTAAACCAATAACAGATAGCAAAAACATATTACCAGAGCACCTATTTGATTTTCGAGATAAACACTCTACCATCGATCAAGTGCATAGGATCACAAACGTAATAGAAAACGCCCTTGAAGCCAAGAAAGTATGTTCTATTGTATTTTTGTCAACTATGGCATGAAGGCCTTATACATAAATTGAAGAGCCTGTTAACAAAGCAGTTAGCAGAATATATTAAAATCCTACATTCTGAACAGTCTTTAGAATAAGACAAGAAGACGCCTACTCAGAACTGAAAGAAATTAAAGCTGGCGTACCGCAAGGAAGTGTGTTAGGTCCGGTCGTGCCCCTACTATACACTTGCGATATTCCTGAATTATGGCAAAACACGATTGGGACCTTTGCTGATGATACAGCGATAATGGCTGTAGGAATCAGCCACGAAGAAGCAATGAAAAAGGTACAAATGGCTGTAAATCAAGATTATGACTGGACCAAAAAATAGAGGATTAAACTTAATGAATCCTGGATCTGTTCACATTGATTTTACTAACCAAAAAATAACAGTATTCTCCAGTTTACATTAATAACAAACAAGTCCCATACGACCATAGAGCCAAGTATCTCTGTATGACCCTTGACGCAAAGCTACGCTGGAAAGCCCACGTATAGACGAAAAAAGATGAACTCGACCTCCAATTCAAAATAATGTTTTGGCTGCTTGGAAGACACTCCATGCTGTCCGCACAAAATAAATTATTGCTATGCAGACAAGTCCTGATGCTAGTTTGGACTTATGGTATTCTGCACCGAACAGACCAATAATATTAGGTCTTTACCTATGAAATTGCCGTTTTGCAGTACTGGCCATTCAAATCAAAATAATTTTTGTTTGGCTAAGAATTCTAATTTCAAATTAATTTTATTAAAAAAAAAATTTTTTTTTTTCCAAAAGTAGTCATTTGTTTATTGATTAGTGTTACATTTTCATCGCATTTTAATCTTTTTCGTCATCATGGATACGTTAAAAATTCGAGTAATTATGGAATATGAGTACCGTCGTGGTAGCAACGCGGCACAAGCGGCACGCAACGTCAACGACGTTTACGGAGCTAACACTACAAACCAACGCACCACCTGTTATTGGTTTGCTCGCTTCCGTTCTGGAAATTTCAACCTGAAAAATGAACCTCGCGGTCGTCCGAAGACTTTGGTGGACAATGACGAATTAAAGGCGATTGTGGATGCTGATGATACACAATCTACGGCTGAAATAGCAGCAGCTTTCGACGTTAGCGTCAAAATAATATTGGTCCATTTGCGTCAAATTGGCAAGGTAAAAAAGCTTGACAAATGGGTGCCCCACGAACTCAATGATCGCCAGCGCGAAGTACGCGTCGAGACGTGCCTTGCACTGCTCAACAGACACACAAATGAAGGAATTTTGAACCGCATTGTTACCTGCGATGAAAAATGGATTCTGTTTGATAACCGCAAGCGCTCAGCAAGTTGGTTGGATCCTGGTTCAGCACCTAAACAATGCCCTAAACGAAAACTTACCCCTAGAAAAGTGATGGTCACTGTTTGGTGGTCTAGGGCCGGTGTGATTCATCACAGCTTCTTACCAAACGGGGTGAGCATTACTGCAGATGTGTACTGTGAAGAACTGAACACAATGATGGAGAAGCTGGCACATCTCCAACCAGCATTGGTCAATCGCTCGTCTCCGCTGCTCCTGCACGACAACGCGCGACCTCATACTGCACAGCAGACGGTCTCCAAGTTGCAAGAACTGGGATTGGAAGCTCTCCGTCATCCGCCCTACTCACCAGACCTTGCGCCTACAGACTACTACTTTTTCCAGAATTTGGATAACTTCTTGGCGAGAAAAACATGCAATACCCGAGAGGCAGTACAAAATGCCTTTGAAGAATTTGTTGCCTCCCGTCCAGCTGATTTCTTTAAGAAGGGCATAAACTGCCACTGCGTTGGCAAAGATGCATTGATTGCATGGGTGAATACTTCGATTAATACAAATAAAAAACACATGAAAAAAATTCGTTTAATTTTTTTCATACAAAACGGCATTTTCATAGGTAAAGACCTATTATATTAATAATACAACAATTCCAGAACAAAGTGCTAAGGGAAATTATAAATGCACCTTGTTACATACGAATTGATAACCTCCAAGTTGAGTTCATCGAAACAGTGATCCAGAAACTTGCAGAAGCTTACGAATAGAGCGTGAATAGTGTAAAGTACAGAAAAGTACAGTAAAGTGTTTAGTAAAGACAATTTAATAGTTTAGGTTATAATGAAATTACTTATTAGTCTATTTATAAGGCTAGATTGTAATAAGATTAGGGTCCATCCTATTGTTAAACCCTAAGACAAGACAAAAAAAAGTTTATAAATAATAGCGATGTACAGCATCTCTTTTTGGTTTTGGCATTTTATAGATTGTTCAAATTAAAAAATTCGCTCTGACTAATAATATCGCAAAAGACGTACGGGTTCAAAAAATCAAACAGCAAGAATGACAAATTGTACGGTCCCTGCAAATGCCTGCAATAAAGTAATAAACAAGTACAGACATGAAAAAATCATAATATTATGTAATTTCGATATCCGGCCAGTAAAGCTAAACTATACGGAATTAATTATAAGTATCGGTTTTTAAATTCGTTTTATTTTGTTATAACTTGATTTAAATTTTTATAAAATTTAGTTTGATTTAATTTCGATATCTTTTATAAATTCTAAATCATTTGTATTTTTATTTTAATGGGGCACATTACTAACATAGTTTTACTAACAACAATATGAATCATTTGTATTCGAAATAAATAAATAGTGATCATACATCCCTAGCCGTTTGGTAAGTAGCCACAAAGCGCCACCGCGGCCGCTTAACGCGTGCTATTTCATTTTGCAACCTATGCCCATCATCAAGAGATCATATTACGTTGCTCCGAGTCGGAATGTTAGGCTGTTATCGTTTTTAAGAGATTTGAAAGTGTAACCCTTTTGAATGGCTTAAATTAAGCCGTTCAAAAGGGTTACCCACATCGTATGGCTTTTTGATTAATTGCTTGGAAAAAGCCTATCGAAAACCCTTTCAATGGGTAACCAAAATTTGAATGGCTTAAATTAAGCCGTTCAAATGGGTTACCCACATCATATGGGTTTTTAATTAACTGCTTAGGAAAACTCAATCGAAAACCCTTTCAATGGGTAACCAAAATTATCATTGGCTGCATTATGGCCCGCTCTCTCTCAAGGAGGCTTGAGCCCCAGAAATAAAAACATTACGGGATGATTATACACACATCAACACGGTCTAGGGATATTTTTAAAAAAGCGAATTACTATCAATGTGTTAATTATTTATATGACATGTATATATTTAAAAGATACGTTATTTAATATTCTACCATTTTTTAATAATGGTTAAGGTACTTCGATTAAAATTTCAGGATTTTATGGAAAAAAAATGAAGCATAGACGGAACCCGTATATGAATTAACTTTTAATTTATGAGTAAAAACTGAAAAAAATAGAAAAATCATTTAATTTGTGTTTATAAACTTGAAGTTAGTAGTCTGAGAAAGCGCCCATGATGTTCATAACACATCGGCAACGATTCGGCATGCTCAGAACAAGGTTGTCAATGTCTTGCTGCGGAATATTGTCCCATGTCCTTCTGAGGTGCGCAAAAAGTTGATCTTCTGTAGCCAGATTTTCAGGAACTTCCTTCAGAGCTCTTCTTTGCAGCATATCCCACGCATGCTCAATGGGATTTAGATCTGGCGATTGAGCAGGCCAGTCTAAGGCCCTAATATTGTGTGTATGTAACCAAGCTGCTACCGTTCTCGCCGTGTGTGCCCGGGCATTGTCGTGCATGAGCAGGAAATCTTGCCCCATTTGTGTTCTGTGGGGCAAGATTACGGGCCCCAGCACCTGTTGGACGTATCGTTCTGCCGTCATATTGCCCCGCACCCAAACGAGATCCGTCCGTCCTCCAAGACGAATTCCTGCCCAAACCATAATTGTTCCTCCTTGGTATGGGTGAACTTCGTGAGGGTTCTGAAGACGGCTCCATCGTCCAGGAACTCGCCAAACACGCGTCCTTCGTGAATCTGGATGGAAGCCGAACCTGGATTCATCCGTGAACAGCACATTGGACCATTGCTCACGGCCCCATTCCACGTGGTTCCGAACCCATTCTAATCGTCGTCCACGATTGCCTCTCCGTAAAGGTGGGACCCGGAGTGGTCTACGAGAGCGTAGATTGCTTTCATGCAGTCGCCTTCTTACAGTTTGGTCACTCACAAGCACTTGGTGTTCCACTCGCAGCCTTTGGACCAATTGAGTCGCCGTTGCATTTGGTTGAGCTCGCGCAGTAATTTGCAAAAATCGATCTTGTCTGGGGGTAGTGATGCGACTTGGCCCCCGGTGCCTCTCCGCTACTTCACCTGTGGCACGATAGCGTGTCCACAATCTTGAAATTACATTTTGGTGGGTCCCTATGTCCTCAGCAACATTACGCTGAACAGACCCAGCTTCCAGCATTCCCACAGCTCGTAACATCTCCGCCCTCGTCAAATGTTGGCGTTGCATAGCTACAATACCTCAATTTTAACTTTATCTTTCGTTTAAAAATGAAAAAAAACTAACTAAACGTAATTCGTATTGTTTTCTAAATTTCACACAAATGAAAATTCCCTCTCCTACACATCAAGACATTTTTATGCCACCGAAACAAAAGAATTTTCAAAAATTTGAATTTGGAATTAGTCTGAGATAAATTACAAACAAATCGGTGTATGAAAGATTACAATGCGGCCAGTACTTTTCGAGTTATTTAATTGAGTATGAAATATCCCTAGACCGTGTTGATGTGTGTATTTAAAACAAAAAAATGTGTATGCTTACCAATATAATTCTTCTTAGCAAGTTCCAACGTGTAACGTCTGGTAATACGTTGCAGTTCCGCCACGGAGAACTTTTTGGGGTTTATGCATATACCTAAAAGGAGTAAGGAAGTTCACAATAACGGAAACATAGCACCACACTTCATCACACCTGCACGCTTAGCATGACCACTATAGAAACAGATTTTGTCGACGGAAGGAGAAAATAACACAAACAATCACAATCTGTCATTTTGTCTATTCTTCCGTCGACAAAAGCCGTAGAAAACCCGTTTCTATGGTTGTCATGCTACGCGTGCTGGAGTAGGCAGAGGTTTAGTTATTTCTACGAACACATTTTTAATAGACCTCAAAAAGGAGGAGATTGTCAATTCGACATTTTTTTTGTATGTGTGTTCAGCGACAGCTTCGTCAGTTATTAACTGATTTTGATGTTTTTTATTTTTATTTTGAAGAATATTCTCCTGAGGTGTTTTTGTAATTTGGCAAAGATCTGATGAAAACCTTCGGAGATACACAATGGAACGCCTCAATAACAAACAATAGGTAGTTAGATGTATTGTGAATTGATTATTGTACTGAAGATCAAAGAAAATTCCTAGTTAGTTACCTATTCGTGGTCAATAATTAATCATGTTTTTCAACAGTACCTACCCTATGGAACTCCTCAATGACAAACAGAATATATTAGGTAATATATTAGAATATAATAGGTATAAGTACATAATGTGTGATGGGATAATCGTACGGAAAATGAAATAACGTTGCTGAGCATGTACATACCTTGTCGTACACAAATTAGTCCAATAGCCTGAAGAATATGCCCTTCGATAATTCTAAAGTTTTATATTTTCGCTGAGTGGATAACTTTAGTGAATTCATTCCTATGTACAGACGCCAGCACATCAACCTACTACAATCTGTCAAATTTCTTTAATAATTTTTCAACTTTATCACTAAAGCTTAAGGTTCAAAGTTGATTGGGAAAATTTGATAGTTTCGGGTAGGTTGACCTGCTGGCGTCTGTACAAAAATGCTAACAGTTTAGAGTTATGCAATAGGCATAAAGTAGGTGTTTCCTAATATTTCTTGTTATAACAATAATATAAAATTTAAATTAAAAATCTTTACTGCTTCTCTATTAGTACTATCTAAATTTTTTATTAGTTTTTATTAGTGAAAATACTAAGAACAATGGAAAACTGAAAATGTTCCGTAACTCTTTCAATGAAAAAAATCAGTTTTTCAAATATTTCCTCTACAACAAAAGTTCTAACAACTAAGTAATATGCTGCCCGAGTAATTATATTTTTACTTTGCGATATGCGAAACATTGAATTTAAGTTCGTAATTTTGCGCCTACATATTCGTAATAATAAACTCTGCTACCATACAAAAGTTTAAACAATATACGTGCTATGCCTTTCCTTTAATAATAAATAAAATATAATTTGGGTATTGCGGGGCGCGGTTTATGTAGGTACATACGATAATTCGTGCGGCGCGGTGACACTTCGCTCGGAACGTATTGAATGAGGCGCGAAATCATTTCATTACTGTCATATCTCCCAAACCCCTACCCTGTTCCTGTCCGTGACTTCACCCGCGTGTACATAATATCAACAACTAGCTGAGCCCTGTGGTTTCACCCGCATAAGTCTCGATCCCGTGGGAATATCGGGATAAAAGTATCCTATGTCCTAAGTCCTAACCCAGGTCATTGTCTACTCTAATGTGCCATTCATAGCTATTGCATAAACTGTTAGCATTTTTGTACATAGCAAAGAAAAGTTATCCACTCAGCGAAAATAAAAAACTTTTGAATTATCAAAAGTTATGTGGAAAATATAATAATATATCTCTACTGGATTAAATTTGTAAAATCATAACTAATAAATGAAAAATAAAAAGTTTCGGAAGTCGGTGTTATTAATTTTGTTCGAATTTGATATCAAAATGTAAACTACTAATTCTCTATGAGCTTTATGGTATTAAAGATGTTTCATGTCATTCGTTTTTGGAAAGTCATCCATGCGTTTCATTATACATTTTGTATAATTGTTGCCACCGACTTCCGAACTAATGTTTTTTTGCACTTTTTCTCTTTGAAAGGCGGTTGAATTTTTAAAAAGTTATTTTTGCGGTATAGTCCTATGCAATAGAGGGCGACTTAGTTCCATACACTGAAATAAACTCAGTACCTAGTAGGTGGGTACACTAATATAAGTACTACTAACCTCCTTTGGAGCCTCCAAAAGGAATGTTAGAGCAGGCACACTTGTGCGTCATCAAGGAAGCCAAAGCTTTCACCTCATCCAAGTTCACCTCATCCGAAAATCTTATTCCTGGATAAATGAAAAAAAAAAAGTATAAATGAATAAATAGGTCAAAAATAAAAATGAGGTACCTAGGGTAAAAAAATGCGGTCGGAGGAACGAACCCGACAGGAGCCCCGACAGGAACGAAGTTCTTTACGCGTAGGCGCGTAGCATGTGCAGGTAGAAGAAGGCCATACTTTCTTATGAGTTTATAGACCACCAGCCTCAAAGAGATAATAAAATAGTTTGTGGTGACCTTAATGTTGATCTATTAGTAAATTCACCGGAAAAATTTAAACTTATCTCATGTTTTAAGTATTTCAATTTAAAATGTATTGTTTTTTTATTTTATTATCTTTTATATAGATTACTTGTTGAAAGGCCTACACTGTCCCCCCATATCTATTAACACTGTTATTAGAAAATATTGTAAAAGCCAATTACTTTTAAGAGTATCCTTGGAGTTTCATGCGTCTAGTTCGTGAACGGGCGCCGTCAGTTGAGTCTGGTCATCTCTTATCTGCCAGGGCTTATTTTTAATCTTATATTTTAAATCGTTTTTTTTACATTGTTCTCACATATAGAAGCAACAAGAATAATGTACCCAGGATTTTGTAATTTCTATATTTAAAAGAGTGTTCTTGGAGTTTCTTGCCCGTTCTTCTCCATAGAGATCCACGTTTTGGAATGGGCAACTAGCTTCAACTTTCTGACTAACTAACCGACTATTTGACAATTCAAAAGTGCCTGTAAATGGTTTAATTGAAATAAGGCTTTGAGTTTTGAGTTTCTTCCCGGCTCTTCTCCATAACGACCAATTTACTAATATTAACATTTGTACTTTATTGTTCACCTATGTTCTACAAATAAAAATATATGAATTCTGTATTTCAATTTTCTAATTGTCCCCAAAAACCAAACCATAATCAAAAATCATTTAAGTTTCACGTCCGTGTTTGGGTCACAGAAATTCATATAAATTTCAACTTAATCGGTCCATTAGATGCGGAGCAAATTGGCTGTGACCTGTGACAGACGGACAGACAAACCGACACACAAGTGATCCTATAAAAACTTAACGTAACTAAACGTTACGTACACTCACATTTCACCACTGATACTCTATTTC
Organism: Xanthia icteritia; assembly: GCA_949128155.2. Lineage (NCBI taxonomy): Eukaryota > Metazoa > Arthropoda > Insecta > Lepidoptera > Noctuidae > Xanthia > Xanthia icteritia. The sequence goes on along the minus strand of OX421942.2, from coordinate 1,532,496 downwards.
ATGACGTGACTGATACAGTCACGTCATGAAATAGACGCGACATAAATCAGGACCCATTATCATTAGGTACTTAAGACGGACATAAATCTGGAGCCACTATCGTTACTGAGAAATTCCATATGGGAAAATCTAATAGCAGTTTGTACTAACTTATTACTACGGGTTTATTGAAGTCCTAGCGAACCGCCCCCTCTGCTTTGCACGGTCTTTCAAGATTTCTTTATTATAAGTTTAATAAGATTTAATGTAGGTAATACACTCATGAACCTCCCGGAATAAATTCCCTACTGTACTAAATTATTGTGAAAACCGCATTCAAATCCGTTGCATAATTTAGAAGAAAAACCGGCCAATTGCGTGTCGGACGCGGACCACGCACAATGAAGGGTTCCGTAGTTTGGATGAATTAATCCCAAGAACGAACTTAACATTGAAGTTGACAAACATGTTCTCGCATATGGAACGTATGGGAGAACATGTTTTTTCAACTGCAAATGTAAGTTGGTCGATTATAACTCGTTAACCTCCCCTACACGTAAAGTGGGGATGTTTTTCTCGTCTATCCCATGGTGGAAAGGTCGTTCAAAAATATTGTCGAGTTTTCGAAACGCACTTGGCCGGTTTATTAATAATATGTATGTATCTATAGATATGATAGTGGTTGGTACCTCCTTTACAAGGCAGGCGATGGACGCTGTGTTGAACTCGGTACGCTTGGATGATGTCATAACCACCATGTTTGCGCTGCAGGGGAAACTCCATATTGATACAGCTGGCGCATGAACCCATCACCTGAAATTAAGGTCTCAAACACGTTAAACATTGTTCAATTCTATTTTTTAAATAAAACAAATAGGTACCTATGTATAAATAATAATTATCATCTGCCGAGCCTTTTCCGAACTATTTTGGAATCGTCTTCCAGTCTTACCAGATGCAGCTGAATACCAGTATTTTACATGGAACGACTGCCTATCTGACCTCCACAACCCAGTCACTGGGGAAACTAATATAAAATCTAAAGATATTTTCGATTTGGCTTGTGCATATTTGAGCGGGTCGGGCCGCAACTACACTACTCCTAAGACACTCTCGTACAGTTTTACTCAAAATGTGTGCACTTCGTTAATCTTAGTGTTTCCGAATAAGCACGAACGTCGCGCCACTGAGTAACTTCCAAGTTACAGTCACGTGCATAAATGTATTAATATGGACAGCTCGGAATAATATCAGAATCTGTCGTCAAGATTGCAAATATAAAACCAGATTTTTCAACTTTAAAAAAAAAAATAGGTTAAAAAACTGTAACCGACTACGGAAAAAATAAAAGTGATCTTAAATGTAAGAAACAAGAAAATATTTCAGGCTGAAATCAAGACATAGGTACAAAAATGGTCAAGGTAAAGCCGTCGTCGCATGACATTGTAATTGGCACCCACATGAGATACTCTTTTTATTTTTCCGTAGTCGGGTTACAGTTTTTTAAACAATTTTATTTTATTTTATTATTTTCCGATTTAACGCTTGATATACGTTAATGAGACTACTTAATACATACAGTATTATAGGTCAGTAATTAATCGAATGAGGAAAATATGTAGCCGAGTCTTATGTATCTTTTATCTAAATAATTAATTTTATTTTTTTGACTTTCGTACCTGATTAGGTAGCTGATTAAATAAAGATGTATTTTACGTAATTTGTACGCTTAGTGAAAAAAAAATTGAGAAAATTTTGAGATAACTGGTGTCAAAGTTCAAGTACGTAGATGTTTTTTGAAAATAGTTAATAAACTTCATCCTTTTTTTTTTACTATTTGATGTTTTATAAAATTTATGATAATGTTACATCGAAAGGTTTATTAAAGTATTAGGTGGTACACAATGGAATCAATGAAGACCATTCAATTTGAGAGTTTAGAGAAAAGTGATATTTATTGACGAATTCTGTTGTTTTTTTATAAATACATAAAAAATCGGTTTTTTAATCATTTTCTTTTGGTGGACACGAATGCGGCTTGACATGTAGGTAGGAGTACGTACCACCTAAGCAGAAAGCATGTAATTTTAAGCGTGCGACCATCTAAGAAGCCCGATTTGACGTTTCTCATTATAAATGCTGCGATAACCTTGTATGAACGTCTAAGTAAGAAATCGATAATGAAATTCATAATCCTAATTAATAGTTAATTAATTACTTACTATGTTATCCATACCTACACTAACAATGAGTATCATTCGTATTACGTTTAGCGAACATCAGGTCTTGAAGTCATTACAAGCTTTAGATTCCACTAAAGGTCCTGGACCGGATCAACTACCCCCTTATTTCCTTAAAAAGACTGCTAAGAGTATATACAGACCCCTGCAAATTATATTTAATATGTTTATATCAGAGGGCACCTTCCCTGAACAATTAAAAAGGGCTAATATAACTCCTGTATATAAATCAGGGTCCAAGCAAGAAGTCGAAAATTATCGCCCCATATCTATTTTGTCTGCTTTGTCGAAGCTTTTTGAAAGGCTCGTTTATCAGGAAACACATAAGATAATTTACAGAATTATAATAGAACAACAACATGGATTTGTTAAAAGTAAATCTACAACTACTAATCTATTAATATTTACCGACTTTCTCTTTAACAATATGGATCAACAAGTACAAGTAGACGCAGTGTACACAGACTTTCAAAAAGCTTTCGACAAAGTAGACCACAATTTGCTTCTTACCAAAATTGCATTTAACGACATACGAGGAGATTTGCTTCGCTGGTTTGCATCATATGTAAGTAATAGATCACAAAGGGTTGTTATCAGGGGGTTCCACTCGATGAATACTGTCGTAACATCTGGCGTACCCCAGGGCTCAATTTTAGGGCCTCTTTTATTCATTTTGTTCATAAATGATATTGGAAAATGTTTCAGACACTCAAAATTTTTGCTCTATGCTGACGACCTAAAAATCTTTAAAGCTATAAGAAAACCTGCAGATTGTTGTCAGTTACAAGAAGGCTTAAATCGATTCTCTGAATACTGCGTTCAAAACAAACTTTACCTTAGTATTTCTAAATGTTTAGCGATATCATTCACAAAAAATAAAAACGTTTTAAATCAAAATTATAATCTAAACAATGCAACTCTATTGAAAGCTCCATCCGTGCGAGACCTAGGGGTACTGCTAGATAACAAACTTCACCTTGATCAACATATTGATAACATCACCAAAAAGGCTTATCGTATGTACGGGTTCGTTATGAGATCAGCTACTGAATTTAAACACGCAAGCACTTATTCTCATCTCTATAAAGCACTAGTTATATCTCAACTCGAATATGCAGTGGTGGCGTGGAACCCTTTTTATAATAAATACGTTGAGATGCTAGAAAAAGTGCAGCGCAAATTCCTCAGATCGATGCACTATAGGTGCTCCCACAATTTCCCAACCTATAAAAATCTACTTATTAAATACAATATAATGAGCCTGAAGTCTAGACGTTTATATCTAGAAATTATGTTTCTTTTCGACGTATGCTATAACAGGTATAACTGCTCTGAGATTACTAATAAAATATGCTACTGTGTCCCAAGAACTGTTATCAGACGAGAGGTGCGCGCACGTCCTCTTTTTGCTGTGTGCCATTGCCGCACTAATGCTGGTCTGCGGGCGCCTTTACGTCGCTTGTGCAAAAACTATAATGATTTTTGTTCAGAAACTACAGAATTAGATTTATTCTCAGTGTCAGCAAATAGATTTCGTTCTGCTTTGTTAAAGAAACTTAAGGATTCCGATGTATAATTATTTGAACAGTCTTGTAGTCTTACTCGCATAGATTGTTCATTAGTAAAGTTATATGAATTGTATATGTTGTGGATAACGGTGTGAGTTTCACATTTATATAATATATTTGTTTATATTGTTTGCGCAGATATAATGTGTTACTGTTTGTATGTCCCAAATAAATAAATAAATAAGCAACAACAATATTAACGTTACAATGTCTTTCGGTTCGTTGCCGTAGTGTTGTAACCTTTTAAGCAATGTTTTTACCGAAAAATCGATACTTTTACAAATATTACATTTATAACAAAGATAAATATATAATTACTGTATTATTAAATGTTTAAGCATCTAAAAACAAAATCTGATCACATATATTTTTAGCTTTAGGGTAGGGGTGTGCAAGATCCACACAAAAGAATACTCGAAGAAGACTTTTTATACAAGAATGAAAAACGTTTACCTAAGAAGAGTAAGACTGATAAACCTAAGAAGCCAGCTGTTGCACCAAAGAAGAAAAATTGGGCATGTCCACGTTACTCAGTGTATAGAGAACCAATTATAGAAGACTGGGTCGAGTGTATTTCTTGCCAAAACGAATGGCACGAAAAATGCACAGCATACGTAGGTCATGGAAGCTTCAAATGTCACATTTGTGGGTGATGCGCACTCTTGACCTACGTGCGCAAACTTGCGCACTCTCGCCCTCATAACTTGTACAAGAGTGCGCATTAAGGATGCTGCAATTTTTTTGAATAGTTCCTAAACCGTTAGCTTTCTTACTCGTTTTCTTACAAGGCAGATAACCTAGGTAAATGAAAATTTATTTTTAAAAGAGTAACCATGGAGTTTCTTGCCGGCTCTTCTCCATAGGAAACGACCAATTGGAACCGTGCATCTAGCTTCTGACGTTTCATAAGTGCCCTTATAGGTTTATGTGAAATAAAATATTTTGAATTTGAATTATTTTGAATTTGAATTTGAATGAATAAAGACCGATGTTGATTCTAAAACGCTTCCGGCCTTATTACAAAACAAGGTTTATCTTTAGAACCAGGTTTAACCCAGTAAGTCATTTTTTAATTTAGAAATTTATTTCGACATCGTTAAAGTTCTAAATACAAAAACTGATTTTAAAGCCGAGTCTAAGTTGTTATTTTTTTATTAAGAACTTTAAACCAGTTGGAATAAGGTTCGAAATAAAACAACTGGCTGGATGGATTAAGCTTGGAACAAACTTAGAACTCGTTTCGTAATAAGACGGTTCTTGTTTTTTGAGAATTAGTAGTAAAAATGCGCAGTGCTCCACACTCCTACCCTATTTTGATATTTAAGTCATTATAGGAAATGGTTTGGTAAAAAAGGCCGTTAAAAGGGTCGGTGGACTTCGTTTTATTTTTTTTAGCCATTCCTTTTCGATTTCATGCCATGATATTGAAAAAATATATTTTAACGTCAATTTTTTCTTTCTATTGATTCGTCAATGCTCCGCGTAGTCTCTCGTTATCTTGAAAGTTTTCGTGTTACAGGTTATTGTTATATTTTCTGATTCAGCTATTACTTTTGGACTGTTTCTGTTATATTCGTTGACCTAGGCTTGCTAATTTCGGACTTTCACTACGCATTACGTGATTTTGGTGTTATCGTGTGAACTCGGCAACATATCTAAAAGAGGACGTACTCTTAACAGCCAGTCTCGTGACTTGGTTTTGAAGTTGCACGAGTACCTACTTTGAACGAGAGTCAGCAAATAGGGGGCCTCTTTTAGAAGGGTTATCGACTAAGACAGTTCAACTGATGATAATTTTTCTGGATCATCCGGTGACGAAAGTGAATAAAAATGTTGCAAGTTTAGTAAATGTATTTATTTACCTGAACCAACTATGTCCAGCAGTGGACTGCTGTACGCTGATGATCATGATGATGACGTGTAATAAAAAGATCTGCCTCGAGAATCAGTCATGTCCCGTCTATTGATATGTAATAATTTTATGTCATTGATTATCAGCAACCTCGAAAACCACGAAAACGACACAGATGGGTGTCATTTTCGTAAATTTTCGGAATTTTGATTTCAATCCCATTATCGTTGTCACCGCTCTCGAAAACAGAGCCAGTGGCGAGCAAATTCGTGCCAGTAGCTTCGCGCAAGTGTCTTTCGCGCAAGTGTCCTGCTACTTTTACGCTGGACTTTATAATGATCTACCTACTTATTTGAAAGACTTACCTTCAAAATCCCAGCTACTCTGTGAAGCCTCTTTTTTTCAGACATATGCGTATGTTTCTTCAGGTAATCTATGAGGGCAGGCTCGCACACGCGGACAGCATTGTGGTAGAAATACTCCACCATTCTGAAGAAATCCGGGTTGGGATCGTCGACTAGTTTAACCAAGTGTGCGGGTAAGTCGTACTGTCTTACGGACACCTTTAAAGGAGTGACCGCTTTTACAGCAGATTTGCATATTCTGAACATGTTACTCAACGTACGTATCATTTTATTTATTTATTGTGCAAAACAAAATATCATTATAAAACACAAAAAATCGCGATACAAACTGACATTTGCATATGCGCTTATGTTTTGTTTTTCCGTTATTTTATTTAAAATAGTTGTTTTCTTCTCGATATGTAGTTGTGTAGAGAGGTTGTATAGGTAACTGTTTTGTGATAAATTAGTAAATGCCAAGTATCCGACGGTAAGCTATGGGACTGCGGCAACTCGGCAGTGCCACCACATGGGATTTTTAAGATAAATTATAAATTTTTCATTTATATAAACGAAAAAGCGTGATATCTCGTTGATAACGTCACGCGGGAAGCTTCTAACTCTCAAACTCAAAGCATTTATTTCAATTAAACCATTTACAGGCACTTTTAAACAGGCACTTTAGACCGCAGGAAAGTCGTATTTTCGACTATATCGAAAATACGACTTTCCTGCGGTCTAAAGTCACGATATCTCGAAAGCGATGCTTTGTAGAAGAAAAGTGTTGAGATCTTTTTTGTAGACAATTTTACGATCTACAAACTTTGTTTGAACTATTTTTCGGTAGCTCTCATTGTTTCAGAGATATACGCAAAAAACGCAAATTTGTGACCTTTGACCTCGAATAAAAAACAACGCACAAGAGGGATCGATGGGGTCTTTTGACATATCATTTGTAATGACGTATTCAAGGCCTGCACAAAAATCCAGCTTGTTGGGAATTAATGCAAACTGGAATGTCTATATTGACTGGACTACCAGGGCACATTTATGTCAATAAAAGACGTACCCAGTAAATGGTAGCTTTATAGAAGGTACATGGTCACAATGCTCACGCTTTGGAATGGACAACTAGCTTCATATTTCTGACTAACTGACCCCTTGACAATTCAAAAGTGCCTGTAAATGGTTTAATTGGAATAAATGCTTTGAGTTTGAGTTTTCAAGCCATGGAGCAGCAACTGCGGAATTTCAAGAAGGATTCTGCGGATCGCAAATCTCCGGCCAACATCAAGAAACGTTTGCAAACCCTGGATACATATTGGCGGGAGTTTCAAGAGAATCATGTTAGATTATGTGAGTTTGAAGATCGTGGTTATACCTACTTTTCGGAGGACTTCTACATTAAGGCAATGATCTTCTACAATGAAGCTTAGGACATCATTCAACAATACAAACCACCCACTAGTTTGGAGAAGGGGGATAAGTCGCATAACGCTTCATAGATTCGTATATCAGACACTCGCAATCAAGAAGCTGCAGATGAGCGACAGCAAATGGACACATTGTCTGTTGATCCAGATCAACCGAACATCAAGGCTAGTGGGAGCCAATCCACATCATTGTTCAAGAAGATTGCCTCTCGGGGGAATGCCAGTAAATTAGGAGAAATGCTGCGCAAGCAGAAGAGTAACTTCAAGGCTTTATCACGTGCAAGCAAAAGCGTGGACATAGAGAGTCTCTCCGAAAAATGGGAATTCGAAGATGTGCTCAGAACCATTCAAGCAAAATGGTCAACGATCGATTCCCTGCACTGGGAAATTGATAGTGAGATGTACTTAGAAGATGACGACTATGAACACGAATATAGCAAGAATGAACAACTGTACGTTGGCATCAGAAAGTTGGTCAATAGCAAGATGTCTTCCTTTTCCTATCGGAAAAGTTTTACACCGAAAATTGATATTCCTACTTTCTCGGGGAACTATCATTCAAGGACTTATTCCAAGAAGCAGTCCATCCCAAGTGCCCAGAAGATAATGTTATTAAAAACTAAACCGAAACAGAAATAATCATTCAACACCTCAATATCATTACCAAGTCTGCTGGGACATCTTGAACCATAGGTATAACAATGACAGGCTAATTTTTACCTCTCACATGAACATACTGCTGTCAATACATACAATACAAAACCAAAGTCGACACACAGATCATGAACATATTCGACACCATCAATGAATGCATGAACGTCTTGAAAATTCTTGGTATAGACGTAATCGCCATGGGGCCAACGGTTGTGCATTTACTTACACTGAAGCTGGATACCCAGACACTTAGTGAATACACTCAATCATTAAAAAATCCTAGAGCCTTGCCTGTTTTAGCAGATCCAGCCCTGCCGACTTGTATGGCTAAAAGGTGTTAATAGCCCACTTTACTCGGTCATCTGTTATCATGTTGCGGGCTCGTGACCAGTCTTGATCCGTTGGGGTCCATTCTGGCTCAGCCTCCCACGTCCTGTATTCCAGGACTGCACAGTCTGGGAAGTGGGTTTCGAGAAGGATCTTACTGGTTTCACGGCCAGTCAGTGTGTATGAGTTGTCGGGTTTTTTAAGCGCGCCGAGGGTTCGGTCCTGCTCGGTTGACAGAATCTTCCTTACCCTTGCGGCTTCATTGTTTGTCTCGATGGATTCACAGAACTTACGCCATGCTGTCCTTCAGGCGGTTCTAATCTGCTTTTTGTATATAATTGTATTGGGTTTCTTTGTATATCTCCCAGTCGTCCGGAAGTCTAGTATTTTTGGCTCTGTTAAATTGCTTACGAAACGCATCTCTGAGTTTACTAAGTTCAGCGTTCCACCAGGGGTTTCTCTCCTACTTGGTCTGTGGCGCTCTTAGTTTACAGCATGCGTGGTATGCTTCGGTTATATATTCAGATAGTTTTGTTACGGTGTATTCTAATTGTGTTCGGTCTCTTATGGTAAATTGCGTTAGGTGTTTAGCCAATAGGGAGGCCAGGAGGCGTTTGTACCCGGGAACATTGGTGCGCCTTGGGTTTCGCCTCGAATCGGGTTTTCTAGTGTTGGTAGTTAGTGAGAAGTGGATCCTTCTGTGATCAGAACAGGAAGGTTCGTCCGATACGTGCCAGTTTGCAATAAGGTTTGTCGCGTTTTCCGTAGCAAGTGTTAGGTCTATAATCGTTTGTCCACGGACTGTGACCCAAGTGGGTTCTGAGCCACGGTTTATAATATTAAGGTTAGTAGAGAATAAATAGGTGGATAGTACCTCTCCTCTGGAGTTCGGTGCGTCGCTGCCCCAGAGTGGGCGGTGGGCGTTCGAGTCGGTGCCGATGATCAGGTATAGTTCGGCGCGTTCACAGTGTTGCACTAGGTCGGCCATATCTTTAGGCGGGCAGTCCAAGTCCTCGCCTGGCATGTATACCGAGGTCAGTACACCATCTGGAACGCTATACCTTCTGTCTGGAGCCTGACAGCTGTCAGATCTCTGGAACAGAATTGGGTGAGTGGCGCGATAGGAATGTCTTTGGGTATGTAGATGCAGGTTCTTGGCTTATCTGAGCTGTGTGTGTTGAGAATTAGCTTACCTCCGATGTTACCGAGGCCACATATTCTATTGTTCCTGATCCACGGCTCTTGGATCAGTGCGATGGTTCGGGGCTTGACCTCCAGTGCCCTGCGTAGGTTAGCCGTGGCAGTCTGGCTGTGCTGGAGATTGGTCTGGATGATGTTGATGGGTGTTGGCGGCGATGGAGAGGAGTTAGTCGGAGGTGGATCCATCGGACAGCCTCTCCCCTACCTCCTCTCTGTATTTGTCGTCGTGTTCCACCCCCGGCGACGAGGCGAGTAGACGCTCGCTCCAGCCAGGTGATTCGGGCGGATTGGTGTCGGCGTCATCAGCCATTACCGCTCGGGCCATGAGCTCCTCCAGTTGGTCAATCTCTGGGTCGTCCGTCTGTGTCAGCGTCGGTTGTGCGGTCTTACAGTCGCTGTCGGTCTGGACGTCAGAGGGTTCGGCCGTGGGCCAGAAGCGTACGTATATCGACCCGAGCAGGTATGATATACGTCGCTCCCGGGCCCGGACCTTTACGGCTTCCTCCGGTGGCACACCCAGGGTCAAATAAGTCCCGTAGTTGTCGCCACCGACGGTAGTCGCCCTGTACAGTGACCACCTGGCGATGTCGTACCAGGTATTCTGACGGATCAGAATACCTTGGATTCTGGCTACGTCACCTCTGTAACGAGGGACAAATAGCGAGACTCGGACACGGGTGGGCACGTCTGTCTGTCTCAGTACCGTGAGTGTCAGGTCTGTAGTTGGGAGTGAATACCTTAAAAATATTCAACTAGCAGATCCAGATTACAACGTTTGTCGACCAATCGACTTATTGCTGGGGGCAGAAGTTTACTCGGAAATCATCATGGCAGGCATAATCAAGAAAAATTCATCTCTACCGATAGAACAACAGACTCAGCTTGGCTGGATTTTAAGCGGTAATGTCATGTCCTATCAATGCAATGTTATCATGAACAATATAGAAGATATACAAAGGTAGCGGTGACAATATCATGCTCCAATATAAGATGTCACCGATCCCGACACTAACATGTCCTCTGAAGACTGTCAATGCCTTCAACAATATAATTCGGAAACAGTACGTCGAGATGATGGCAGATACGTGGTTAGAATGCCACGAAACAAATAAATGCCAGATATCAACGAAAAATTGGGAGAATCGAAACAAAGAGCCGTAGCCCAATTTTAACAACTGGAAAAAAAAAATAGAAACAAAAGTATTTCCGAAGATTACATATCATTCATTAACGAGTACATTAAACTGAGTCACATGCGCAAATGCACACGGAAGAATTTGCCGGATTGCATTAATTTTACCTCATAATTGCGTTTTACGCCCGGACTCGGCAACAACAGCTTGCGGGTGGTATTTAATGCATCATCAAAAACATCGACAGGCTACAGTCTAAGCGATTTAATGTTTAGCGGTCCGAATCTACAACAGGATTTGCTTACACAAATTCTGAGATGGAGACAGTATGAATATGCAATCACAGCCGACATCGAGAAAATGTTCCAACAGATCTTCTGTAATGAAAAGGTACAGTATCAGAAAATCGTCTGGCAATTGGCTTCGAGTCATCACCTAGCCAATTGCTAAGAGAATATGAGCTGAAAACAGTCTACCTATGGCACCAAAGTAGCTCCATTCCTGGCCATGATGACGTTAAAACGTCTAGCAGATGACGAACGTTCAAGGTATCCAACAGCATCAGATACCAGCTGACTGACTTGAACAGTGTTTTTACATGGATGACCTTTTATAAGTATACGGTCAAGGGATCAAATATCACAATGCGACGAAGTCCGATTACAACTGCGTCACGGGTACAACGAACTTGAACACTAAACCAGATACTTGGTCATCAAGGTCAATTTCGCCGAAATCGCGGGCTTATCAACGAAATTGGCTACGTCGCACATAGTTTGTTCGGAGTTTTGGCCGAAACTTTCGCCGAACAATATCAGATATATTGCTTTAATTAGACATCATCAAAAACATCTTAGCAAGCTGTGGGGAAACCAGACGTCAGTTGAGGAGGCTGAGCTAAATGTTATCAAAAGAATTGAAAAAACCCTGGACAAGCAGCACAAAATAGTCAACCAATACATTACAAAATGCAACGTGGGCATGAGTAAACTGATAGAGGAAATCCAACACACGGAAAGCAAAGCAGAATTTACATTATCAACATTTATAGCCAATAACAACATGACAAATCTTAAAGAAATCCAGGAGACGCTAGTTGATACAGTAGCCAACATTTTCTATGACAAGTTCAACTTTCACATGTTAACACCGGAATAGTTGTAAAAATAACTGAATATTATTATAGGACAGATCCCAAAGGACTTAGCCTTACCGATTAATAATATTCAAACTGACTTGGCGAAGATATATTACCTATTGAAAATGAAAGCGAGAGCTACCAGAGGGTTCCTGATTTTTGAAGTTAGAATTCCTCCTGTGAGCAGGGAAGACTATGAGCTTTACAACCTCATACCGATTCCAAAACAAGCTAACGAAAGCATGGTCAATATGGTGCCTGGACGAGTACATTTGTCCACTGAAAGGGTCCGTCTATCAGATGACGTCAGACACCAACCTATGTCTGAAACATCAAGCCTAAGCTTAAGGCCTAAGCCTCAATGTCAGACTGAAACAAAAGAATGTCGAGATTACTGGACTGAATTTAATTTATTTGTCGTAAGGGGAGATACATTTGGGAGGGCTCGTGCTGTCCATCCTCTGACATTGTTGTGGGCTGTTTGTGGATCTCGGGCAATTAAAAGATGATAACAGCTTCTTACACTTAGTTTATGTACACTTTGTCTATACAGTTACACAAATCACAATTAACAATTATTGTCCTAATTCATCTTGTCCATTAACAATAATAATCGAAATAAAGTAATAAAACTTGGTATGAATCTATGTGCGCACGCGTCTCATGAACGTGTGACAGTTCCTAGGGCTGAAGGGTGACTGGCGCTCCTGTTGTTTCCGGCGCCCTCGCCCTGCGGTCCTTAGACTCCGTCATAGCGCACCGACTGTATAGAGTACTTCAGTCGGCAACACTGTATTTCATGCGACATATTTAATTCATACCTATACTTTTGTTGCGGACAATGCAGTGTGCGAGTCATATGCGATGACGATATTACGATCGAACAACTCAGCAAAACAGGTGTCATTACACTGGGATACAGCTGCGTCATTAAAGACAGAACGTTTACTATTTACGCACACAAATCTTTATCAAACTCAATTAAAACAAACCATGAACGAAGTGAACGAGTCCATCATAGACGATCTATACGGATTTGTTGTAAATTTTATGGTGAGGCCGTTTCGGAAAAAATTCAGTCCTTGCAGCTAGGTTACGGCTCCAAAAGGGGCTGTGAGGCTGCCGTACACGCCTTGTCGACCTACCTAAATTCTGATAAAGGAGATCATCCAGGAGGTCATCCTGAAAGTTGACATAAAGAATGCCTTCAATTTTGTTAATAGGGACACCTTGTTTGCAGAAACTAAAAAAGAAATACCCCAAATCTATAGTTTCCTTTGGCAATGTTACAGACACCTTTCTAAATTACTGTATCGGGACAACCTTTTGGAATCTGCTGTTGGCTGTCAACAAGGTGACCCCCTCGGGTCCGTGATTTTTAGTTTAGCCATTCACCCAATTATTGGACGGCTAAATTCCAAATTTTACGTTTGGTATCTTGATGATGGAAGTTTGGGAGGCGATGTAGAAACTGTTTTAAATGACCTAAAATTCTTAAAAAACGAACTTCATTCCATTGGCCTTGATCTCAACCTTTCGAAATATTAACTATGCTTAGCGGACAGTACCTACCGACAGACAACTGACACTTCCCAAATTTAACGCCATAGCTCCAGAAATTTAAAAAAGCTCTCTTCGTCGCCTTGGGTCTCCAATCTTCGAGAATTCCTTCCCCGTTTTTATTGAGGAAAAAATACAAAATTTCAATATAAAATACAGAATTCCCGTGACCCAAGGGCTGGTTTTTACCTTGGGCAGAGACTAAGCCTTGCTATACAACGTGGCAATGCGGCCAGTATCTTGGGTACATTACCAGTCGACAGCGATGCGGATGAATTTTTCGATGCTTTTAGTTTTTCAATAGTTTTACCTAGTTCAGTTTGTATATAAATTTGCTATTTTTATTAATTAATTTGAATGTTTTTTATTAATTAATTAAAACAAAGATCGATGTCATGAACATAGAGATTCCACCAATAAATCACATCATTAATCTGTTCATACCTCTCATCACTCTGCTGAATGAGACAGATGATATCACCGAGCAACGGGAAGACATAAAGGCGATTGAAAAAGCACTCAAAGAGATGAAATCCAATCAGGTCCTGGCGGATCGAGTGACATTCCACCATTGCGTCAGCACTTTACTTGCTACGCGTGGTCTATACTTTAGTACACAAGTAGCATTCAAATCGCGTACAGTCATTATCATTCATTTAATTTCATAATCAATCAATAAATCTTATTATTACGTACTCTTGTGTATCACTCGAAACTATCGTCATTAAAAGGTTTAAAGATCCTACTCTTTTAAATCAAAATTGTAAAAAAAATATTGGATACTTTATTCATGTTGAAATTATACATGTGAGAACAATGTAGAAAGACGTGCACGTTAAAAGGGGGTTGGTACCAGAATGACTGGATCGCAAATTGATTACACGGTCACATTTGAATCACAGTTTTGATAGAACAAACGTTGTTCAGACCATGGTATACTACCATTTTATAGCATCCAATAAAAAAAGTCTTTAGTTTTTGAAAAAACACAAAAAAGACAAAGTTAAAACCGTCGGGATTATCGTTACTCCCTACAACAGACACTACGGCGCTCGCGTCTCAGTCTCAAAGTAGTTGCGGCGCGGCGCGCGCCTCACGCACGGGACACAGCACTTTGTCTACAGAGAAATGTACCTCCATAAACGAAATTTAGTAAGCACTTATTTTTGTACGTCTTACTAGAAAATACTAAAGTTAAAAGTTAACTTCGGCAGGTATTTTATCACTGTTAAGAGGGAACAGGGGCTGCGATAGGAGGATATAAAAGTCTAGGAATTTAAAAAATACCTATTTTTCAAATTCCTAGACTTTTATATCTTTACTACAACGCGCAAACCTGCGGGCTACCATATTACATCGAACCGCCAATGCCCCCGCTCTATATCAGCATCGTCAGATAAGTCCTCCGTGACTACATGCCCTAGGTATTTACTCTCTGTAGTGGCTTTCCGCTTAAAGTCACTGGAGGAACATTATCCAACGAGCTAGACTTTGATTTAAAAATCAATAGCTCACTTTTCTTGACATTATAAGTGAGTCCATGTGACGCAGCATAGGACTCACAAACAGCCAACAACTTCCTGAGCGCGCTGATTGATGGACTTAGCAAGACCATGTCGTCTGCGTAGCTGAGATTATTTACCATATTGCCATCAATCGAGCAACCGACGTTAGTCTCGCTGAGCTCACCAATCAACTGGTTCATGTAAACGTTAAACAGGGTCGGCGACGTTAGTTCACCCTGTCTAACACCACATCCCAAGACGTACTTGTCAGAGTGAGCACCTGCCCATCTAACACTGTTAGTCTGCGAGCCATACCAAAACTTCAGTACATTAATAAGCTCGTCGGGTACCTCTAGAAGTTTAAGCTTCGACCAAAGCTTGTCGTAAGAAACCAAGTCAAAAGCCTTGGAGAGGTCGAGAAAAGCAGCATATACTGGCGTTTCCCTATCCATGTAATACTTGACCGTCTGCTTAAGCGCCAGGATAGTTGATAGCGCCTTCCTAAAACCAAACTGAGCATCACTCAACTTCAAATACACACCAAACCGGCGCTCAAGCAGACCATCAAATACCTTTCCAATTAAAGCGGCCAAAGAGATGGGCCTCTAGTTTGTTTTGTCCGCTATGTCACCTGTTTATAATAGACTGACAAAGTGATTAATACACCGTAGTGCGTAATTGCATTGAACAAGCATTTCTGAGCATTTTAAAGATGTATACCTATGTATACCTATATATTATATTAGTTTTCGTATACTAGTTATTACTATTAATTAGTTCTTTGCAGTTAAGATACTGATCAACCACACCACCGACATAATTATTTAGTGGAGGTGGTATTGATAATACCGTAACAGGTACATGCAAGTACGTAGTGACATTTATGTGCTTTTATATCCATGATGTTTGCTGGAGGCTGAGTTTAAATTCCTAACTAAACGTATCCTAATAGTACAAATGCGAAAGTGAGTTTGTTTATTTATTTGTTACTCTTTCACGCTAAAACGGCTGAACGAATTTTGATGAATTTTGGCCATGGGTAGACATTAGACCTGGAAAAGGACATAGGATACTTACTTACCTTTTATCCCGATATTCCCACGAGATCGAGACTTATGCGGGTGAAACTACGGTGCGCAGCTAGTACATAATAATCCGTTGGACCTACTGGTGGTACCTTGGGTCTTTAGACCTTAAATCTGAATAGGCCTTTAAAGATGACGGAAATAGACAGATTTCTGTTAGGTAATACACAAAAAAATCTTACATGTTAGAACTTAGAGCTGTGGAGTCTTCAAATAAAACAAATCAAACATTTTGCAAACAAGTATATTAATCGAAAACTATTTACTTATCAAGCCTACATATAGGGTTATTTTGTACCATCTGTAGGTCGACTTTAGGGCCGACTAGGTCCCTAATATTGTTTAGTCCGTATTTGATCATAGTCGGTCGTTCTAACGAGAGTCCCCAGGCGATCACGTTCACGTCTTCGGGTAGTCCCATTGGTAACAACATTTCGGGTCGGAACACGCCTGAATTACCGATTTCTATCCATTTTCCGAGGCCTGAAATAAAAAAACAGTATTCCTTTTGTGAAAAGTTTCGAAATCAAATCTGCTTATTGCAGTTAGCTGAACCAGAGGCCGTCTTAACGAGGTGTTGATGACATCATGCGAAAAAGAGATAGTGGTATTCGTTAGTGAGTGAAATGAAATGAAATTGTTTATTCTGTAAATAGGATATTGCAATCACTTTTACACGTCATATTAAAAAAAAATAAGAAGAAAATGCTAGATGAGTTCGGCGTTTCCTATCTGACTACTCTGAGAAGAAAGACCGAAACAAACTCAGAGGTCACAGTCTCTTTTAAAGTCCAGACATAATCTTGGTCAGGCCATATGAGGACCATGTAGATTAGTGTCTGAAATGGTCTTTTGAGGAAAGAACCACACAGATTTGAGTGGACCTGTCCAGTCAGTGCAAGCATTTGTCAGTAATCGTAGAGCTCAACTCAGAACTTAAGGAGCTCAACTCGACGAACAATACCAAAGAAAGGACATTTGGGTAGGTCGCATAAAGTACTCAAACTGCCAGACCATCATTTAAACTAACTGAGAAAGAAAAAATTAAAGAAAGGAAAAACAATAAAAATAAAATATCCACATAGTCCTCACATTCACAATAATTAAAACAATATAATACTTTACAAAGTAATCATGTTATTTTGTATATAAATTTCAACAATGTCAATATGTATATAAAAAACTGGTATTTTTAATGATTTACATAATAATTAAAATGTCAAATTTTATAGTTTTATCACAAAGCTTAGCAGAGCGAGCAGCTCAATCCCACGCTTTTTTATCTTCTAAATAATCTGAAATTTTATAGTACCCTTTTTTACAAAGTTTGGTTTTAATACAGCTTTTAAATCGTTTAATGGGTAAGTTTCGAATATCAATGGGAAGTTTGTTGTAAAAGCGTCTTTATGAACAGGGGCCCATCATCATCATTAGCAGGAAAGTTAAAGATGGCAGCAATAGTTGCACCGCACATTGTTCAAAATCATTAATTGTCACTTAAAGTTTTCTCTAATATTGACCCTGAGTGTTTGGTTTTGCATCTCTGTCAAAATCAAAGTGATCTTTATTATTGTTACAATAAGGTTGCTTCTGTCAGAGAAAAATATTGTGAAAAGACTGTAACCTCCAAGTTGATCAGGTTCAGGCTGATCTATCTTGTAAGTTATGTTTTATTTTATTTTAAAGAGCATCGAAGCTTTACGGCATATCTACCCATTTTGACTAAAATAAGTGATTACAAAGACTCACAAACACACTGAATATTTTTTGCATAGATCTTAAATACATTAAAGATCTATGCAGAACATATTCAGCCTGGGTAATTGATATGTAGTCTACAGTTTCCAGACGACTCCTGGCTGTAAGAGGTTTAACACGGCGCGCGTACGGCTGGTATGCCAGGTCCCATACCTAATTATATCCGAACCCCTTTAACTCACCCGTGTGATAGGCGAAGATCTCCATGCTGGGTTCGGTGTAAGGGTTGTAGGCTGGTTTGAACTGCAGTCTGTCGAACCCGAGACGTTTGAAGAACGCGTCGAGAACGCTGATGAGGTCTGCGAGCCCGAGCCCGCGGTCTGCGATCACACCTTCCACTTGGTGGAACTCCGCTAGATGCGTCGCGTCCAGAGTCTCGTTACGGAATACCTGCAAAAGTTAGAGACGCGTCATCATCTGCCTATCCTTTTCCCAACTATGTTGGGCTTGGCTGCCATTCTAATCGAATGCAGCTGAATACCAGTAATTTAGAAAGAAAAAGTATTTATTGGGACAAGCACAGGAGATCGTAATTAAACTAAACACACACTCATTTAAAAAGTGGAAAGTCCTGTGCGAGGCCAAAAGGCTCCTATCTCAGCATGATGCTGCGACATTTAATAATAAATGTCGCAGCGCTGGTATTCTGAAGCGCTGATATATTTACATGAAGCGACTGCCTGTCTGACCTCCACAACTCAGTTACTGGGTAATATGATACCCCTTGATAAGGCTGGTTGCCACCTTCGGGCTTCTGACGACCCATAACGACTGTCAAAGAATGACAATCGGGACTAATGGCTTAAAGAGCTATCCGAGTATATAAGTCTCGGTAAGTAAAGATGGTTACCCATTTATGGACCGTCCTCGGCAAGCGTAGCTTAACCTGATCGACCCGTGCGGCTGTTATTGTTTAGCCTTGTGAAAATCGCGGGAATCCGCTGGATGCTAATGAGACAGGAGCTATCATTGTGGCGACACTTTCAGGAGGCCTATGTTCAGAAGTGGACGCTGACCAACTGAATTATGACTATGAACAAAAACATTTGTCTAATTATGTCTATGATAGTCGAATGTGGCAAAGATATAGGCGGCGGAGAGTTAAGGACGAGTTAAGGACGTGTTGACGGCACGGTTGGCGCAGTGGTTAAGCGATTGACTGCTGCGCTGCGTGTCACGGGTTCGATTCCCGCACGGAACAAATATTTGTATGACCTACAATTAGTTGTTCCGGGTCTGGCTGTTTGTGTATGTGAGTTTGAATGTTTGTAAACGCACCCACGACACAGGAGAAATTCCTAGTGTGGGGCAACGTTTTAAAAAAAAAAAAAAAAAAGGATAACGAGCTCAGTGTTTTTCCACTGAGTAAACGACCCTTAGTAATTGACACTGGGCGTATACATAATTATAGGATATCTACCTTATCAATACTGAAGTACTTCTGCGGGGTGAACTCTCCCTGTTGTGCCAACTTGTACAGCATGCGTGCACTGACTGCGGTAGTGTGTGTACGGAGTAAATTTTTCTGAGCTTCTTCTATCTTCCACTCGTATCTGTAGCCCTGGTAGTTAGGGGTGAATTTTAATATGGTGGTTTGAAAATATTTGATGAGCTCTGGTCTCTTTGCACTAAGGTGCTAGTGTATAGCTATTTATCATGTGAATAAAATAATTTTATTATCTGCTTGGTAGACTTCACTAAACTCTTAAAAAATTGTAACTAGTTTACAGAAAAATAACAGAGAAAAAAATCTTAATTTGTGAAAAATTCCAGGCATGTGTGTGATATTCAAACACTCTCAACTACAACAAAATAGAGACAAACCTGTGACCCATAGCCACCTTCACTGTGAACCTTCTTCACCCTTTCCAAGTAGTCCATCGGGAACTCTGATGTACTAGTAGGTGAGGACAAAAAGAATGTGTCGTGAGCATCCCTAGCCGGATGTTGTTGAGGTTGGAAGAGGGCATCAAAGTTCCAGAAGGAGCTCTCAATATACTGGTTGGTAGGCATCTCGTTGAAACCCATCTCTAAGAAAATCTCCCGGAATTCAGAGCGAACTTTGAGTAGTGGATGCAAGTGACCGCATTCTGGTGGTTGACCTGTTTGAAGATTGTGGAGGTGAGCTACAAGTTGTGGTGCAAATTTTAAATATTTCAATATACACATATAATACTTTCTCACCCAAAGCATCAAAGTTGTACGGCTTGAACTGCAATGTTTTCCAGGCACCGGTCAATAGCATCTCACTTGTCAAGTCTGTTTCTAATTTTTTAATTGTTGTGGCAAACTGCAGTCCTTTTGATAACAAGAAACTCTTTACCGTAACTTCTTGGAGTAGCTTCCGTTTCTTATAATCATTTCTGACATTATCAGGTATGTTGTCAATGCCCTTACTGATTTCGATCAAGTGTTCTTGTACTATGTCCGTAATCGTTCCTACTTTACGTTTGACAAGTGGCGCTCCTGCTGATTTGTCTATGAATATCCAGCCTGCAGACATTGCTTTGCTGAATCCAACTTTTGCATTTGGTACAGTCTGCAAAAGATATTTTACGTTTTTTAGATGAAAAGTATTTCATAACAGAATCTATATTTATACTAACGTGTTTGTAGAGTAATTGCAACTGCACATTAGACAGCATAAAGATTGATAATAAAGTTATTTAAAAACTGTTATCAATACCTCTAATATGTTAGGTATATGACTTTAGACCTAACTGTCAAATCGGTGTCTGATAGTGGTACCTAATTTCATCATCCACTTTAATTCATACCTTCATAACTTCGGCCTGGGGCACGCCAGTTTCAGGAATACTGTTGTATAATACAGCTTCGTGGCTCCCTTTATCAGCAACTAGTTGACCCTCCCCAGTCAACTCCCATCTCGTACTTTTAGCAGCTTCAGAGATCACCATTTCAAGAGCCTCAAGACTTTTCACAGCACCCACAACTTTTTGGTGGTCTTCATTAAATTCGCTAGCTAATTTAATAGTGTCAACTTTATCACTTTTCTCTAGGTAGTGAAGAATTCTTTCGTTTAATTCCATTTTGTTTATTTAATTTCGATTTTGGTGAGGTTATTAAGCCACGGACCAACTTTCGGTGAGAAGGAAATGTTACTGTCAGTAGTGTCAGTGTCAGTGATTCAGTGAGTGAGGGTGCATTCCGAGTTACGCTGTAATCGATTTGAGCGTGCTAATACCCGTACCGAATTAACGTGGGCGCGATAACGATGTGTCTTGAATCGTCATAGTTGACGTCATGACATACGCCATCTTGCGATAACGCAGAGCATGCCTTTTACTAATATCACCGTGAGCGCTGTCAAAAATGACAGTTGTGCTGTGTTGTTTTGACTTTTGACTCACATCATGTCTTTAAACTGACTTGGCATTTTCGAAATTGTGCTTCTGGCTACCGTTCGCCACTTAACCAAAGAAGAAGAAGAAATTTGTGGTATAAACACAAAGAAATAATTATGATATGCAAGTTTTGACTTTGAGCGAGTACTGTGAGCACGTCCACGAGCGTTCCGAATTGTTAACAGCCCTCAGCTGTTATAATCGTGATATCTTACTCGGAACGCAAATTATCGATGTCAGCGCTGTGAGCGATTATGTTCTAATTCGGAAAGCGGCCTCGTCAGCTGTCGTAAGATTTGGCAAGTTCTGTCGATACGTGTTTCATTTCATGTTGTTCAAAACCTCAGTAAGCTGAAAAAGGCTTTGAATTTTGTATATTTATGGAAAAAAGGGACGATTTTTTTGTTATCCTGTATTATAAAATAAATAATGTAATCTTTGAAAACGGTTTGTCTTATAATTATATAAAGCTTCGTGCAGACTAGCGCGACGCGACAGCGCGACGCGACACCGGCTATTGTTATACCATGAAGTTTTTTTAGAAATTGTATTGTTCGAGTCGCGTCGCGCCGTCGCGTCGCGCTGGTCTGTACGAGCCTTAATTATCTATGCGGGTTCCAACACTGCCGATGGCAATTAACCCAGTTTTTGGCCTAAGGGGTGAGGGGGGTTTGGGGGGGGCAAAGCAAGAATTTCCTCTAATAGGTAGGTACTTAGACTGTTTACTAGCAAAACCTATGAAAGGCAGGAAGGGTACCGAGGAGGGGAGGGGCATCAACCTGCCCCCTTCTCGATCCGCCCATGACTAAATATTATACGGCCGGGAAAATCAGCATACCTAATGCAATAGGCAGGTTCATAAAATATTGATAGAATAAAAGTGAAACTGTTCCTGTCAGTTCAAGGCAAGGGCGTCGCCAAGGGGGGCAAAGAGGGCAGCTGCCCCCCCTTTACGGATTTATTTTTCTCAGTTCCTCTCGGAACCGAGATGAAACTGATTTGTCAAAAACATTACCCTCCTTCTGGGGCAGTCGGGTAAAAATCAAATGTCCACCAACGTCGACTTGTGGCCCTTGTGAGCCGTAGAGGTAAGACTCGCACTACAAGTGTGAAGCTTCATGTGCTCTTGACCTTAGACTGTACGTACAAATCATATTTTTCCCATCCTCCATATATCAACTTGTCATCCCCTGGGCCATCGGCTGGCAACGCCCTTGGCTCAAGATGTCTGCCTAGCACAGTGTAATTTAATGTAGTGGTCACAGAGGTAGTGGCGAGCGGCCTGAGATGATAATTTTACCCGAAGAGTCATCAAATTCAGCATAATTCGTTTTGCGGAATCCAATGTCCAATGTCCATCTCGATTCAGTTATATATGCCACTTCCCCTCCCTATTTGTACTAGTTCAGTTTGTGGTTCTGATTCGTCAATAACGTGTGGCGCGCGGCGCGACTTTGAGTGTGTTTTTTAAATAGTGCGATTATTTTTTAGGTCGGTGCTAAGTGTTAGTGAAAAAGGTAAATTATTTTCTGATTATTACGGTGTATTACTAATTCTTCTTAAGCACTGATAGATAACCGGTCGAAATCGAAATATACGAATGCTTAAATATAATAATTTATGTATGAAAGATTGGATTGTAGCAGTTTCTGTAGTTAGAAGGTACTAAATGCGATTAAACTTGACTGAAATAAGTAAGTACGTACCTATACCTACTTAACCATCTTAAGGACGACAACATCCAGTAAAGTGCAAAATAAGCCTACGGGAAAAAGGAGTGAGTTAGCGTAGATACCTATAGGTACCGAGGTAGATATAAATAGTAAGCGCAATATAAATAATTAAGTAAGTAAATTGAGTCTGAAGCATCTCTTATTTATCTCATCGATTGTTTTACCTACACTCATCTACCTACCTAATAGTCTGTTTACCTAGACCCGGCAAGTTTGGCCGTGCCGGGTAGGCAGGGGCGAATACTTTAAAGGTCACAGCTCATTAGAGCCACCCGGCACCCACTCCGCACCGCCTCGTCGTACGGCGTCCACTCGTTGTCGACAGGTGGTTCACGGGTGGACGCCACGTTATCACCAAAACGTTGCACGATCAACCAGTGAACCCCGCGCGGTCAACGAGTGAACACCGCGTGGTCAACGAGTGAACGCCGCGTGGTCAACGAGTGGACGTCGCTTAGTCCACGAATTTTCGAGTAGTCTGTTAACAATTGGCATTAGGTCTACACGTGTGTTTCGTAATGTCAAATTTTACAAACCTTGAATTGGCACTCATAGCAGTCGCGCTTGATGAAGAAGAAAATGAAAGACGCAACAAAAAACGCCAACGTATCGTCCTCGCGTGAATCACTCGCGGGCAGCGCGCGGTCCGCTTCGGACCCGCGCGTTGGCGATGCGCAGTCAACGCAGGGCAGCGAGTTGTCACCGAGTGGTCCACCCGCCGTCCGCGCGTGGACGGCTTACGATAGAGGCGATCCGGTGACGCTACGGAGTTGATGTAGTGAGCGCATACCCATACAAGTCCATATCAAGAATACTAACCGCACGAGGCGAGGCGGTGCGGAGTGGGTGCCGGGTGGCTTTAATGAGCTGTGACCTTTATTATTAAACAAGCCGTGTCCCCGATGGGACTTCCCATGGGCAACTTCTCAGGAGCTTTAAGGGATGAGTTTCCTAAACACGATAATGGTGCCGATTCTCTTGTCACAAATGCCTTTAAACTAGACTAAAATCACCAAAATTTTGTTTATTCCTGTCAAACGACGATTTCCCATTCAGAAATATACTAAAGTGATACAACTTAACTATATTTTAGTTTGACACCACTAAGATGGCACTGAGTTATTAATTTAGTGAAAAAGGCAATTTTGCTATTCTGAATTTGACGTTTTTCACCTTGACTAAACCTGACTAAATTGTTAATCACGATTAAAAAGGTGTGGAACAAAATTAGTTGTCATGAACTAAAATTCACACCAACACCTCGAATTCAGGTGCAAAAACAGTGAAATCCTATCGCAAAAATAATGAAAATTTCGACCACCTTATCGGCCACCAAATCCATAAACGTAAACCGTTTTCGACCACCAAATCCATAAACCCCTAAAACTCAACAGTAATGCTCGCGAAGGAGGAGGCAGAACGCGTGAGGGAGAGGCAAATTTCGCGCCCTCACGCCCCTAGCCGCCGCAGGAGACGCCCTGGGCGTCGGGAATCGCAGGCCGATTCCCGGCCACCGTAGGCGCGGGCTTGCGGACGGTGAGCAATGGGTAGCTCGCCGTCCGATAAGGACCAGGCCCGGGTCGACGGCGCGTTGTGTTCCACGCGCGCCTCAAAGAGATGTCAGCACAACGGAAGGGGTCCGATAGGACCGATGCCTGCCGGGGTTGCGGGAAAGTCCGAAAGGGATACCGTGGCCCCTGGCAACGTAAAGGCAACGGAAGGAACACGGGTGGGTTTTAGTCAGTAAGAGTCTGACACGCCCTCCCGCTCCACCCAGAAATTATCAAATAACTTCTCCCGCAGTTATTTGATAATTTCCCACCCAAAAAAAAAAAAAAAAGGTAATAATTTTTCATATTTTCCATACAAAAAGTGATTTTTTTTTGCAGAATAGCTTTAATATTCTCATAGCCAAAAGTATGGAATTTTAGTGATAGTTTAGTTCGGTGTACAAGAGAATCGGCGCCAATACCTACAACAAATTTTTACTTTAAAACAGAAGTCCCACCAACTTTCATGTTTCTAACTTCAAAAATGACGAACTCCATACCATATTTCATCCCCTATTTAACGTCTTTAGGGGTGAATTTAAAAAAATCCTGCCCAGACATCGCGGTTTAGGCTATGAGTTGTCAGTGAATGGAAGTTTTTTTCAAATAGTTTAAACAATGATTTAGAAATAATCTTTACAAAATAGGTACAGACACCAGCAGGTCAACCTACCCGAAATTGTCAAATTTTCCCAATCAACTTTGAACCTTATACTTTAGTAATAAAGTTGAAAATTTATTAAAGAAATTTGACAGATTGTAGTAGGTAGATCTGGCGTCTGTACCTAATTGGTATTCGCTATGTGGGGGTCAAAATATCGAGACTTTTTTGTCTCAAAGTCAAAATCAAATCATTTATTTCAAATAGGTAGTCGCCCCTTCCAAAAGGTAGTTTTCGCATGGAGAAGAATGGACAAGAAACTCCACCGTTACTCTTTTAAAATATTTTGTATAAGTACATTAGTTATATAATTATATGGAGGACGATGCACCTAGAATAAAATTATTATACCACAATAGGTAAAAAGAATTAAGATTTAAAAATGAAGCAACAACAGATAGACTAATTATGTGATAGATACATGGTGCTCACAAAGTCAAAGTCAAATAATTTATTTCAATTAGGCACAAAAAAGGCACTTTTGAACGTCAACATTTAAATAATAATTGATTCTAGTTGCCCCTTCCAAAAGGTAGTTTTCGTATGGAGAAGAATGGGCAAGAAACTCCACCGTTACTCTTTTAAAATATTTTGTATAAGTACATTAGTTATATAATTATATGGAGGACGATGCACCTAGAATAAAATTATTATACCACAATAGGTAAAAAGAATTAAGATTTAAAAATGAAGCAACAACAGATAGACTAATTATGTGATAGATACATGGTGCTCACAAAGTCAAAGTCAAATAATTTATTTCAATTAGGCACAAAAAAGGCACTTTTGAACGTCAACATTTAAATAATAATTGATTCTAGTTGCCCCTTCCAAAAGGTAGTTTTCGTATGGAGAAGAATGGGCAAGAAACTCCACCGTTACTCTTTTAAAATGTTTTCACAATATCTTGTATACATCAATTATATAATTATAATGTGAAGACGATGCACCTAGAATAAGATTACTATACCACGTTAGGTAAAAATAATGAAAAATTAAGGAATGACAGATAAATTAATCATGTGATAGATGCATGGTGCTCACATATTTACAAACATTGTAAAATTATACGATATTCCTAGCATTTTTACAAGTAATATAACTCAGTGTGTGAGTTCGAGTAATCACAGAATGTAAAACCAATATAAAAAATATAACAATTAAATTAGCAACCAGTTAGATTTTGTCTAGATTCTAAATTGTCCTATGGAGCAGGACCAGCATGTTTCCAAGCATTTTTATCTTGGATATAATCCTCTAATTTGTAATATGCTTGTTTGCAAAGTGTATTTTTTATATGAGTTTTAAATTTTCTTTCATTTAATTCTAATATATCACAAGGTATTCTGTTGTAACATTTAACACAGTACCCCATAAAAGATGTAAGTATGTACCTTTAGATAGTCTGAAAAATGGTTGATTTATTTTATCTTTATTTCTAGTATTAAATATTTACAAACATTGTAAAAGTAGACGATTTTCCTAAAATTTTACAATTAATAAGTCAGTGTGCGAGGAAATGGTCACAGAATGTAAAATCAGTGTCATATAATAAAAAAATAATAATAATAAATCTCGCGCCAAAAAGGTCTAATAAGAGCCTTTTGGTTTTTTGTGTGCAACTGTAGCTAGTGTCTCCTAAGTATGTAGGTACGCTCAACGGTTCAACACCGTTGGCGTAGAAGTCGAAAAACAACATTTGATTTTAGTCACAAGTTATATCTTCTTCTAGGAAAGAAAAGTAGACATACGGTAGTACTAGACTTACTCAGTCTCATCTGATATAAATCATACAATTGATTCAAAATATGACTCACTATACTCCATAGGTTTAGGTAGTTAAATAAAGCTAAACAAAAAAAAAACACGTGACAAAACAGCTGTCACTTCAATTGGAACACTTCAATTTAGCAACGTTATAATTCGTTGACATATAGAGTTTGGGCTCTTTACAATAGACATATTACAAAATATTATATTATTATTATAAATCTATGTAACTAAAAAATTGTGATCAAGCAGCTACATCTACGAAGAGTAGTTTAAGAATATAAATGATAAAGTGTAACATACAATAATAAAAGAGGAAACTATTGTAAAAATCTAAAATTAATTTAATTTGGTATTTTTAAACAAGAAAGTGTCATCTATAAAAAACCCTTTTTACGATTTGTTTACATTTATTTGACTGCCTAAACCTATGGAGTATAGTCATCAGAAGCTTGATTTCTTTGCTCGGTTCGATATCCGGGATGGCCAAAGTGTTTATCGATGAGGAAATTCTCAGTTGCAACTGAGAGTCGGGAGTCTGGACCTATGCCCGGTTAGTGTCAATAGAATCGCGAATTCACGCCCTTATGCTGGCTGCCGACGGTGCGCAATATTGCGCACACACGCGCACCAGCCCGCACGAACGACGCACCGTGAGAAGAGTAACGTGCGTGGTAGTTCAGACGCGTGCGTGGCGGTGTGTCCGTCTTTGGGTACATTTCCTTTGAATTTACCGACTCACCGCGGATTAGCCCGCACGGACACGTACCATGGGAAGGGTAACGTGCGTGGTAGCGCAGACGCTCCCGTGGCGATGCGCCCGATCCGCGGCGAGTCGGTAAACTTCAAAGCTGCGCGAGGTATGCTAGGTTCCTACTTCATAAATTAAAACGAATCGTTTTGCTGCGAAGCGAGCCGAAGAAACCGATCGGTCGATGACTTCGGTGTCTCGCTCGGTGAGACGTCTGCTGAGACCTGATCCGCCCTGACCCGATCGCAATATCGCGCACCATGGGAAGGGCCTTGGTGCGCGGTGCGTGGCTATCCGTGGTCGTCCGCTGTGCGGACGGGTGCGCGTGCATCTGTGGTATTAGGTATGTGTGTAATACCTACGCAAGGATACAAGAAAATTATAATAATTACTAGGTTTCGCCCGCGGCTTCGCCCGTTTGGAGGTCGGAATTTATCCCACGGGAACGTACTAACGGGATAAAAAGTATCCTATGTAATCCATATCATATCTATGTATGTATGTTCTATGTAATGTATGTATGTTAATCCAGTATCCTAATTACGTAATACACGATCAATCGGAATTTGAATCGTTTTGAAACAAATTGCTAATCCATTGCTATCCATTGCTGCAATGAATGTTGTTGAACTGTCAAAATGAAACAAATTTGTTGTACTAATCGTTTACGAAAATGTGTTGCGTAATTAGATAGCAGGTTATAAACAATCCGTTCAGCCGTGTTTGAGTTATTAAGTAACAAACATCCAAACATACAAACTTTCATCTTTTTAACCGTTGTAATTAGGTGCAAAATATAACCAGTGTTGTTATAGTGAATGCGAGTGTCAATAAAAACCATTTTTGATACATTCATTGAACTGTATTTAGACTGCATGTATAAATTAACAAAAAAAAACCTATCTAACCAAATGTACCCTTAATGAACAGATGTCACGATTAGACCTGGTGATCTTCGGCGCTACCGGCCTCGCGGGGAAACAGGTGGTGGTGTACATGGTGAAGCTTGCGAAGAAGTATGAGTTTGGCACTTGGGGAGTTGCCGGACGCTCTCGGGCCAAACTAGAAACCCTAATAGCAGATGTCTCCAAGCAAACTGGTAATTATTGATCTACTCTACCTGCTGATCTATAATAGATTATAATCTAACACTGGTTATCTTTTACTTTAGGCAGTGTGTGGTGAAATGTAAGTATTTTGCCTGTGGGCTGGATTGTCAAAACCTCGGCACTGCACTTTTGCCGATCTATTCTGTAAAATGTCACCGTGGAAACTTAAATGAAGTGAGCTGTCAAAAGTGTCAATTCCTAGCATGAGGTGGAATGACAGCTCAGTTCACCTGAACAGTGGCGGCAGATGAATGACAGTCCAGTTCACCTGAACAGTGGCGGCAGATCTTTGCGAGGCCCATATTCGTAAAGTTTACGCAAAGGACAAGGATCTCGCAAAGATCTGTTTCTGACGATTGATGAGAAATGAAATAGGCCGCAGCCCAATGCACTGGTGGATCGCTCGGCAGGCGTATTTTGCGGCCGCTGTTAAGCGATGCGATGCGGCCCGCCTGTGATTGTGAAAAGCACGAAAGTGATGAAGGAGGATTTTCGCAAAAATACACTGACGAGCAATATAAAAAGCCACTTGCAAAGAGCCACAAAAATCTAATTATCTCCTAAATCACACAAGTTAGGTCCAAAAAAAAAAAAACTTGAGAACCGTTTTATAGGTGTTTTTTATGCACTATTAAAATAATACACTTGAATGTTGTTTTTTACTTCAAGAAGCTATCCTGCGTGGTTTCGGAAACATTTCATGATAGGTTAGTGGCTTTTTTATATTGCTCGTCAGTGTATAACTGTTCACTGATGAAGTTACTTAATTTTGAAATCTCTAATTGTTAATTTAAATATCGTAAAGTTTTAAATGTCAACTTATTTCTACTTGCGCGAGGCGTCTGCAAGAGCGAGGACCTGCTCGCCACCCGCTATGTTTTCACGGAGAGATTTTACAGACTAGTCCGGCTGTTCTTATACATATTATCATGATATGAACGACCGGATACCAACACGAAGGTCATTATAGCCGAACTACCTCGTTGGTATACCTACCTAGTGGTCGCGAGTGCAGCTCACGTGATCTTGAGGTCCCGAGGTCGATTGCTAGTTCGGGCAAAGTTTTATTGAGATTTTTCAGTAGCAGCCTAGATATATGCAGTCTGGGAAATAACAATTTCATCCACATAAGACCAACAGGCCAAACTGTTATACACAAAAGACCAACGGGCCAAACTGAGGCCCTAGTGTGAGTTTATTTTAGCCATCTCGACTTTACGCATCGACCGCGTTCGGCGTTCCGTTTGGCAGCTGGCCGGCCTTCACCAGTGAAGGGCCAATCGGAGCGCCGAACGTGGTCGAAAGAAACTCACATTAGGGCCTCAGTTATACACCACTTCTAGCCCTTACTATGTAAAAGTGTGAAGCTATTTCAGGCACTGCGGTATCACCACTTTAATTCATAAGGAAAAACGGAAACGAAAACATAAAGCGTCAATATTGTAAAATCAATATTGTGGTAATGCTTTATGAGCGCTATGTATATTTTATGAACACTACAAGGTAAATCTTACCGCATAATATTATGTACTATGTCGCATAGTATTAGATTACATAGGAGTTTCAGAATGCGAGTTAAACAGGCTCAAAATAAATTACCTAACGAAACTCCGCAGACGTGATGGTTACTGTCAGGATCTCGTCACAGCTAGGCACAACCTAGCCACCAGCTTCAGCCACCGGTGCCTCAGCGACAAGAAGTTCACAAAACTCAAACTCAAACTCAAAATTCAATGCTTTTTCATACGTTTTGTAAGGATTCGTCGCACACGTGTGCCGTGCCGTGTACTACAGCAGTGCTCGCCAGCGCAGCAGGTAGCGACAGCCACCGGTAGTTGTGACCGGTGGCTCGTATCCGCCTCATCGTCATCATCATCATTTTAGCTGTAAGACGTCCACTGCTTGACATAGGCCGCAAGCACCGCCACTTCAACCGATTCTGTGCTTCCCGCATCCAGCGATTTCCTGTGGCTTTCACAAGGTCATCGTTCCATCTTGTGAGGGCTTCCGGTACGCGGTCGCCACTCTAGAACCTTTCGGCCCCATCGGCCATCTATTCTGCGAGCAATGTGCCCTGCCCATTGTCACTTAAGTTTGGCAATTCTTCGGGCTATGTCGGTTACCTTGGTTCTCCTGCGGATCTCTTCATTTCTGATTCGATCACGTAGGGAAACTCCAAGGATAGCCCTCACCATTGCCCTTTGGGTGACTTTTTAGCCTTCTGATAAGGCCCATTGTGAGCGACCACGTTTCAGTGCCATAGGTCATCACGCACTGGTCAAAGACTTTCGTCTTGAAACACTGCGGTATGTGGGACGAGAAGATATTGCGTAGCTTCCCGAATGCTGCCCAGCCGAATCGGATTCGACGATTTACCTATTTCTCAAAGTTGGACCTACCTAGCTGGGCAGTTTGTCCTAGGTAAACATACTCGTCCACAACTTCGAGCGTAGCGTAGTGTTACATGGGCATTTGGCATGACCTTATTGTATTTATTTATTTTATTATTTATGTCACACATTCAAATAGATAGAGATACGACATAATTATAATTTGAGTACAAAGGACCTTTGTCTTGTCCAAGTCCATGTTCATTTTAAGACCCACTCTTTCGGAAGCTCTACTGAGGTCATCGAGCATTGTACTGAGGTCCTCCATTGTCAGCCATGATAGCCCTTTCCAGTCCAGAACCTTGAAGACATCCTCCAGTGCAGCGGTTCCGCTATTATACCCTAATTCCCGTCTATTTTAAAGTATACATGTATGTAAATGGTATAATTAGGTACCTACAGTCTTGTTTCTTTGTCTTTGTATATCCGTATAAAG
The DNA here is from genome assembly GCA_949128155.2 of Xanthia icteritia. Taxonomy (NCBI): domain Eukaryota; kingdom Metazoa; phylum Arthropoda; class Insecta; order Lepidoptera; family Noctuidae; genus Xanthia; species Xanthia icteritia. Next base: position 1,500,955 of record OX421942.2, on the reverse strand, counting down.
AACTAAGATAATAACACTATGTTTACCATCATTACCATACGAACAAACATATTTTTTATCGTTTTTAATTTGATAGGTAACATGTGAACCTAGGTTAGTAATTATTTCCCCATTAATACTAAATAAAGTCAGGGAAATAAACTGTTAAGTAAATTGACTAGGTACCTATACTATAAATCGTCCGTATATTCAAAAGACAACTGTCATTCTTTGACAGTAGTATGAAATGACTATAACACGGCAAATTGACGTCAATTTGCTTAACAGTTATTTTCCCTGACTGAACCTATTTGTAATTTGCATTGTGATCTTATAATGACAGAACGGAAGTCTTCAATATTTATGATGATATTTTGTATTATTTATCTTGGTCGAGTAATCGCAAGCGCAACTGCAGGCTAGGCGTCCTAGGTTTAATTTGTTTTTTTTTCCCGGTAGGAATTTTTCAGTTTCAGCACTGAGTTTGGATTCGTGTCCAATCAGTTACTTGTCCCTTACTCTTATCTCTGTCTGCTTCGAGGAATATACTCGTAGTTGTGAAGTAATGTGTTTTTGTAAATTATACACGAAAAATATCCACCACAAAGCCGTGACTTACTTATTCTGCTCATCAAAGCATTGTACAAAAATAATTGCTGCAAAACTAATATCACTATGATAGACGGGAAGAACAAGTGACTCGCCTTCGTTAAGACGCAGATATATGCCAGTGACCTTGAGTGGTTAGCTTGCGTGTTACTACTTCACGCAACGCGTCGTACGTCCAGCCAGAAATAGACTCGCCCATCAAGGAGCGCTGTCCCAAATTAGACAAATTCTTAATTTTTATACATAAAACAAAGTGTCTTTTTATAAAACACGTATACTAAAAGATCAATAATTCAATTATCTTTAAAATGGTGAAGGTTTCAGAAATACACGCTTGTTAGATTTTGCGTGATTCTCTATTTTTTTATCCGCGTTAGACATAACACACAAATTAATTTCACTATGTAATATAAAAATAAACTTAAATATTCATATATTAAGTTATTAAAAAAATGCTCTAATTTAACATTATATTTTTTCCAAATCATTAACACTACTCGTTTATTTATTTAATACTTCAAGCACAGAAATGTACAGAGGCGGACTTAATGCCATAAGCATTTTCTACCAGTCAACCTTTGGGTGATGCAGAGACAAACAGTGGTAGGTGCAATTACGAGAAATTGAGGAATATTTTTAAAGTAACTCATATACTAATGATACACATATACCTACATACACATATACCTCGTTTAGACATGATCTTCGGTATAAAATCATTAAAAGTCGGTTAAGAGTGTTTTTACACCCGCAATGAAGGCAAACGTATTCTAAAAAAATCAATAAGAGGTGCTATATGAAGTCAATTCTAAAGGGCAAGGTAACAGCGAAATAGCGAAGGTCCTTTTATGGGTCATGCGCAGAATGACCTCTGATTTGTAGACTGATATGGAACTTCTATCATTAGGTAGCGGTACAAATATTATAGGTAGGTATACTTAATAATTATATAATAATTTATATTATATAATATTATTTATATATAATAATGAATATATTATATTTTAATGTCTTTGACATATCTCGGGACCAAGGCGGACGAGGGTCCGAAGCCAACTCGCAGAGGTCCCTTAGACATTTTTCAGTGTTGAGGCACCAATTATTATATAACTATATAATTATTATATATATATATTATTATATTTGTGTGGCTGATAGAATAAATGAATATTTTTAGACCATGACATTTGAAAGGCAAGTTTTTATCAGTTTTACCCACACAAAGTTGTTTTGTTTTGTAACTCGTTTTAATTTTAGATGTTCAATCAAGGACACTGAACGAGACACAATAAAAGTTTTGTTGTTATGAAGCATTTGGGCGTTTAGTGTCCCTCAAAGTGTTAAGTATGTGAATGTCGTGGTCTATACCTACGTCAGAACATAAACCTATAACTTTTATTAATTAATGTAAAATGTATCGGTATACTGTTGGCATACTTACCAATTTTAAATAAACCAATTATTTACTGCAGTAGGAATAAGTTAAGAAACTAAGTCGGGTAAAAAGGATTCAACTGCGGTTAGCTGAAATAATAACACCCTATTGCGTCATCCATTAACAAGGAGGTTTTTGTGCGATTCCTAATATGCTAATCCTCGCGTATTTTCTTCAATAACGAAGACAATACGAGTAGTAAGGTAGTAGTATTTCCGTACATTCATACAGCTCAAGGGCTCTTTTATACGTTTGTAAGTAACAATGGTATCTGTCTGCAAGATCTTCTGAGGACCCTCTTGGTATTAAAAATCATGGGTTACGACCGGTAGCTTATCCGTGAGCGCTTACCAGGGGTTAGTGAATAGATTAACCACCTACGCATTGTCTTTGGCGATTTGATAGTTGATGTTATAATATTCTAATCTATTTTGATGTTGGCTCACAGTGACTAAGCATATTATTATTTATCCTCGGGTCACGTCATCACTGTATTAGTTTTTGTCCACACGTGTATCAAAACTTGTTATAAGTATTTGTCTTCTGGTTTCTTTTTTTATGATTACGCGTGTCTTTTGAATAAGTATTTAATGACGTTTATCAAAATATTCATTAGAATATTTTATTGATGTAGGATTATTTATTTGGAATTAGCTTTGTCCTGCGACTTCGATCGTACAGAAGTCGGAGAGCGACAAAATTTAGGAAAATTTAACCACGGGAGCGTACTTAGGTAGGTACGGCAGGAATGTAGGAACGTAGGCTACAGGAATAAAAGTATCCCTTTTCCTAATGATCATGGGCTACCCGTACACCAAATCATTCAAATTCATCCAGCTTTTTCGCGCTCGTTTTTATTTCATATTTTAGATTGCCTCGTTGCTCTAGTGGTCGCAAGCGCTACTGCCGAGCCTGAGGTCCTGGGTTCAATTCCGAGGTCGGGCAAAATATTATTGGGTTTTTTCAACAGGAATTTCTCAGTAGCAGGCGTAGAAGCCCGAATTTGAGCCCGGTTGATGGCAATAGGCTCGCTCCCTATGGGACTAAAACATAACTGGCGAAATGTGGGTGTACTACAGGTAGGTACACCTTTGACCAACAAGGGGAAACAAGACGTGATAGTTATGTTATTTAATTTTAATCCGTTTTTGAAAAGACCCTATGTCTGTCTGTCTGTACCAACTTCCCGAAGAGCTCGTTTACCTGCACTTGATCACTTTAGCTATGATATGAGTCTTCTATGCGAAGAATTGAAGATGGTGGTCATAGTGGACGTAAACAATATTATCATGCCAACACGACTTAGGTACTGTTTATTTACAGTTTTACGCGACACTCACTGTGTCGTGAAGTTTGCTACGGCTATGTTAATATTATGACTTTTTGTGAAGAATTCTCCGAAGAGAATTATTGCAGGTCATTCTAGGTATAGTTATTAGATCATTTTATCACGATAATGTTTACAGTGTACTATTCTATAATAGCCCAAAGATTATTACCAGAGTGCAAGGTCAAAGTGGACGCTACTTCAAATTATGTATAATTAACTTTGTATATTTTATCGACCGCTACTTGTATGGAAGTATGTCGAGTACTATGGTAGGACTTATTCCCAAGCGACACAGACAGGCTTCAACAGAGTTGTGATCGTTTGTTTAATATGATGTAGTTTTAAGGTCACCGTACTCGAAGGGTGCAAAACGGAACCCTTTTACTATTCAGCCTCCGCTGTCCGTCTGTCTGTCAGCAGACTGTATCTCATGAACTGTAATAGGTAGACAGTTGACATTTTCACAGGTTGTGTATTTCTATGGCCGCTATACTTACAAATACTAAAAACGAAAAAAAAAAAAATGGGATTATACAAGAAACGTGTCTTTTTCGGCGGTTTTTGCTAAACATTTTACTGTGGTAGGTACGGAACCCTTCATGTGCGAGTCCGTCTCGGACTTGGCTGGTTTTTTTTGCTTTTTTTTTTTTTTGTAGGTCGTACAAATATTTGTTCCATGCGGGAATCGAACCCGCGACACGCAGCGCAGCAGTCAATCGCTTAACCACTGCGCCAACCGTGCCGTTAAATGCCATATATGTTTTGATTGTACATCTGGTAGACAGGAAACTGGAGATACTCAGATTTTTTAAACGCTAGACGTTTAAAAAATCACCGAGTTTTTTCAATTTACCTCTAGACTAGACTGTCTTGTGTCTATTATTGGTTGCAAATAAATTAGCATAAAGGTCAGAAGGCGATGGCAGTTGAAATAATCGAACTTTTGTTAGATTTTGTTGGTAGCTGGAAAAAGATGTAGAAGTAGAAACAGAACAGAGTGTTCTATATATTGAGTAGCGTGTTCTACCTCTATGTCTTTTTCCACACCAAAAGAAACGATCAAATGCGAGTAGGTATAAATAAATAAATAAATAATAAAAATTATTAAAATACGAGTTTACTTTTAATTCCGAAAAATTTTAAGCTTTCTTATACATAAGTAGTTGGAAGTTTTGGAACGGCGGGATACTCGGATACCATCGTTGTTTCTCTGCCTATCCATGCCATAACCACAAGTACGTCATTCCAGGTGAGGATCTCTCCAATGTCGGACTCATAGTAGCCGACGTGGGCGACGAGAAGTCCCTCCAAGACATGTGCGCTCAAGCGAAGCTGGTGATCAACTGCTGCGGACCCTACCGTCTGTATGGAGAACCTGTGGTCAAGGCTGCGGTGGAGAACAAGGCCAACTATATAGATATTAGTGGAGAACCACAGGTAACGATTACAATACAGATAGCTATGGTGCTGGGGAGTTTGTTGCGCCACTTCTTCTTCCCAGCTGAAGCACTTATAGAATGTGGTGAAGGGCGGGCGTTTTGGGAGACTGTCTTATGTAATTCTGACGATCAAAAAATGCTGATTCTCAACCTAATTTGATGAGTTTTGATTTTGATTTTGAATATTCTTAGTTCTTCTACACTGGGTAGAGGAACTTAGAGTGGGCGGTTTATTGGTAGACCTTCAGAAAGAGTTTCTTTGCTTGAGGACACCATTAATAGTTCTTTATTCAGCGGCTGTCCCTGACTTTGTTTAAGTACTTACAAACCTTCACCACCCACTAACCCACTCTGGGTTGGAGTATAACTAAATAAAATAACTATGCTTATCGATAATCCTTACATCTTTATCTCACTACCGTCAAGCCGTGTTCCGTGTTGTCGTGCCAAAGCGTTAAAAGCAATGAATCCAACCACGGAAATCAGCTAATCATTAATATATCATAACAATCATTCTTCAAGACAATGCGATTTTTTTTCTTGTCTGATCTGGTACCAACTGGTTATACCTAGAGATATGCAAGATCAAAGTTTTTTATTTTTTATTTCAAACTTAAACTAGTTTTAAATATCATAATGCGTCTATTGTGACAAAGCAATACGTGCCGAAGCTTCGTATGTTTTGCTCGCTAAAAAGTTATCGCGCGAATCCGGTGGTCATATTAGCGGCTTCGCCACGTTTATTATGTACCGCCACCCGGGCGATAAGTGCTACGCAGCCCGAACTATTGCGACGATAAGCGATAATGGTTGGTCATATCTGCGTGTATCGTATTGTGCAAAGCTTCGTCACGATAGACGCAGATGCGGCCGCAGCAGACACATTTAGCAGTCTATTGTGTATGTTCCATTCAGCGCTTTTTCACACCATAAAAGTTGTTCTCAGGTATTCATTCTGCTTAATGTTGCTTCTTTGATAAAATTTGATGGTACTTTCTTGTCTTTTTAACCGACTGCGGGACAGCAAAGACATAGATACACGTGAAAAACATAACGCTGTATGTTTTTCACGTGTATCTATGTCTTTGTATGTGGGATTCTTTCTACCCTCGAAGCAACCTAACGGCTGGATGTATGTTAATACATGAGGTGTCCATCAACTCGTCTAGATCTCGCCATGATTATATGCTGCTGTGTTAAAAAAAATGGCGTCTATTAGACGTCAATAAGTAAGGCTTTGAAAAATAAAAAATCATGACCATATCAAAATAAAGGGCTTGAAAAAAAGGGCGACTGCAAAATTAAAACACACTAAAAGATAATAAACTAACTAATACATAATATAAAAACTTTTTTACAAAAAAAAAACAACCGACTTCCAAAAAAAACACTTAAAAGAGAAAAATAACTTGAATTTCGGAAGTCGGTGGCAAAAACGAAAATACAGATCCATATAGTTATATTTTAAGATGGTTCGCAGTTCGCATAGTTGAAGCCGTGATATAGTTATATCCCTAGGGAAATAGTTATGAATTTCTGCTTTCATATATATTACGGTAGGTATATTTTACTATATATGTATCTAATAAAATACTATTGTTTTTGCCACCGACTTCCGAAATTCAAGTTATTTTTCTCTTTTAAGTGTTTTTTTTGGAAGTCGGTTGTTTTTTTTTTGTAAAAAAGTTTTTATTTTTCACTTTTTAGTTGTGTTTATACTTTATACCTACCCCGCACAAATTCGTATACCAGTCGAATAATGGAAACATAACAAAAGATTTCTCAAAAATTAACGAAACATTCCGAGCGCCCCGCTGGTGGGGCAAATAGGAATGCCAAAAAATTTTCAGTGGAATATGCCCCACTAGTTCGACTTGGTGGGGCAGATTCCACTAGTCTAAAATCTTTATGGATTCTGCCCCACTAGGGTTGGCACCTTAGAAATGTGTAGGTAGGTATGCTCGTATTTTATATTTGTTTGGAAAAGAAAGAAATGTATAGTTAAGTAAAATATATATTTTTTGGTAATTTTATATGTTATGATGGCCCAGAGGTTAAGGCCTCGCCTCTCATGCATGAGGTTGTGGGTTCTAATGTGACTTTTTCAATTCATATGAACTTTCTGAGTTTATCTTGGACATTATTGACATCAGTGAAGGAAAACATCGTGAGGAAACATGGACTTATAGTTAATATTAGTCTGAAATCACCAACCCGTTTTGAGCAAGCGTGTTGATCAGTGCTCGTTCCTTCTCTGTATTAGACGAGGCCTTTGCCCTGCAGTGGGACAGTAATAGGCTGGTATTATTATTTTATTATTAATTTTTATTTACTAGTTGTTTCTGGAAGGAATCGGGTTGTAAATCATACGTTAATTACACGATTTGTTACAAATAAAATAAAATCTAAATGAATACAAGTCCTAGTTACATTTTACTTACATATAAATTTCTTTCTTTTCCAATCAAATATTAAATACGAGCATACCTACTTACACAAATTCTAAGGTGCCAACCCTTGTGGGGAAGAATCCATGCCATGGGGCAGAATGCATTTGCCCCAGCAGTGGCGACTTGATGGGGCAAAGTGGAATGATTGAAATTTCGAAGACTATAATTAGTTCACCACGGATGGATAGATAGAACCAGCAATTATTTTTGATCTTTAGTACAATATCCAAATCACATTACGTGTACTGTTTGTTTTTGAGGAGTTCCTTCGTTTATCTCCCAAAGTATACATCAAATCTTCACAAAATTAATATGGGACCACCTCAGGAGTATACCCTTACGAATAAAAAAAGAATTTTCAAAATCGGTTGACAATTGGCGGAGAAATCGGTGAACATACAAAAAAAAAAAAAAAAAAATACATACAGTCGAACATATAACCTCCTTTTTTTGAAGTCGGTTAAAAATTAAAAAACGCCGTTTGCGGTTTGTTTTTCTCATCTCGAGGTATTTATCATTGCAGGTGATGTTTCCACCAAAACTGATGTACCTATCTATGGTTTTCATGTTTGGTTTTTTAGTTCATGGAGCTGATGCAGATCCGCTACGACGAGCAAGCGCGCGAGGCAGGCGTCTTCGTGATCAGCGCGTGCGGCTGGGACAGCATCCCGGCCGATATGGGCGTCACCTTCCTCAAACAAAACTTTCAAGGTCTGTAGTCTGAGACGTTATTTTACACTATACAGGCTGTAAGGGACATCGACGTCAAACTGTTCCATGAAATCAGCACATGAATCTAGTCTAGGCCCCCAAAACAGAAATATCTAGTCGGTTATTAAAAAATCAATCTGCTTAGCCTTTTCCCAACTATGTTGGCGTCGGCTTCCAGTCTAACCGGGTGCAGGTGAATACCAGTATTTTACATGGAGCGACTGCCTATCTGACCTCCACAACCCAGTAACTGGGTAATACGATACCCCTTGATAAGACTGGTTGTCAGACTTTCGGGCTTCTGACCACCCGTAACGACTGTCAAGGATCTATGAATGACAGCCAGGACCAACGGCTTAACGTGCTTTCCGAGGCACGAAGGAGTCTCGGTATGTAAAGTTGGTCACCCATCCACAGACCAACCGCGTATCTAACAGCGTAGCTTAACCTGATGGATCGACCCGTGCGGTAGTTATTACTTAGCCACGAGTTCCGCTCCATTAATATTACTTACAACTAAAGCAATATTAATAAAAAATTAAGTCAAGCATTCTTTCTTTACAAAAAATGCAGACTGCGAAGATCTCTAAGAGGTTAATATTGAACAAAGAGTTAAAGGAACTCTACAAGAAACTCAAAATTATTTTGATTTGCTTTGGCCCAATGGCAAAGAAATCGCCCAAGCCGAAATTGGACGACTCCATGTTTGACTTAAGTCCAAAGGATTGTTTGGATTTTTATGAACGACTTTTCCTTTGGTTAATGCTCAGATTTCAGAAGATGGAGATGGATTCAACAATTTAATGGTTGACTTTGAAGTTGATGTAAACAGCCAAGTTTTATGTTGGCATGCCTATACCATTTTAACTGTAAGAAGGTACGGGTTTTGATGGTGGCGAGTGTGTTGGATCGGTTCGGTTCCCTACAAAATGGTTGAGCTGGATGGTGCTGATCCACGCGTCATGTTCGAGAACGGGCGCCGTCGGTTGAGACTGGTCATCTCTTATCTGCCAGGGCTTATTTTAAATCGTTTTTGTTTTTTTTTTTCCATTGTTCTCACGTATAGGAGGAACAACTGTAATGTACCCAGGATTTTGTAATTTCTATATTTAAAAGAGTGTCCTTGGAGTTTCTTGTTTCTTCTCCATAGAGATCTACGTTTTGGAATGGGCAACTAGCTTCAATTTTCTGACTAACTAACCGACTCTTTGACAATTCAAAAGTGCCTGTAAATGGTTTAATTGAAATAAATGCTTTGAGTTTGAGTTTGAGAAAGAATTTTAACTGCATGGAAATGGTGTTCACCTTCTAACAGTAAAAATGGTATAACGGCCAGACTATTTTTGTTTCTTTATGTAATTACGTCCAATTTACCCCAAGAACAAATGTAACATTGCAGTTGAAAAACATATTCTCGCATACGGAATGTATGGTAGAACATGTTTTTGCAACTGCAAATGTAAGTTGGTCCATTATTACTCGTTACATTTACTTGTAGAGCCTACTTAGCTGTGATAGTTTTCCTTTTAATTTCGTCATATAAATATATATACTAGTGTCGTGATTTTTTTCACATCTCCAAAACCAACCATTTAGCTTGCAGGGGGGGGGGGACAAAAATTTGCACTTTAAAGCTTAATATTTCGCAAACGGATCCCTGAAACCAGAAATGGTTTTAACATACCCAAATTTTGTTTTATCGTGCTTAGATATCGATACTCATTGCATGTCTCGTTTCGCTGGCTAATTTTATTTAACCCTGTTTAAGATTGTACCCTCCGCTGGTATGAGCTGTACACACGGCTACATATCAAGTTATATATTTCCAGTATAAGCTGACATCTCATTATACGGAAATTCTATACAATGCGAGATCAGCTTATACTGGCATTGTATAGCTTGATGTGTACCCGTGTGTACAACGGATCTGATAAATAAGCTGTATGATTATGATTTTTATTATTTCGTTTACAGGCACACTGAACTCGGTGGAGTCCTACCTTAGTATCGACTGGCCTCCAGAAGTGGAGGAAGAGGCCAAAGAGCACGGCGTCATCGGTAGCGGCACGTGGGATTCTATTATTTATGGGTAGGTTTAATATTCTATTTTAATTACTGTACTTAGAAGTTTTTCTAACAAGACATGTTTAGTGAAAATTACCAGGAAAAAAACAAGATCTTTTTTTCAGACTATTTACACACGGCAAGAAACGAGTGTTTATTACAAACTTACATCTACCAGAGACACAAAGTGTCTATTTTTGTCTCCAGTACCTATCTGCGTACAACTCACTTCACCGAAAGTCACAAGACAACTAAGAATATCGATTCACTTCACAGCCGCACTTGCCTGTCGGCGGCGCTAGCCTTGTGGTTAAGCCGCCGGGCGTGTGGATCCACCATTAGATATCTACAGCTAGGACTGTGATGTTAATAAGTAAGGTTTCTTGATGAAGTAACCTGACACTTACGGGTTGATTTAAGTTTATTTTCTACGTAACTTATTTTCTAAAGGAGTGACCTATTTCACATTTACCCACAACAAAAAATTAAGTCTTTTTATTTTAATAATATAAGTTTCACTTAATAATTGTATATACACCGTGAAATATTAATGGTTGTTTTCCCGCGGCAGAACAACTTGCCATAAGGAGTACTACGACGAATTAAAGTAAAAAAATAAAGATTTTTTTGTTTTAAAATAATTTAAAAAATATTCATCAACTCGAAAACGTGAGAATCAACAGTAACTTATAGGTACTACTCGAATCGCACGCGCCGCCCTACAAAGGGAACAGCCATGCCAAAATGTTCAAAGCAAAATAAACTCTCACACGTTGTGATACGGCATAAACTAGTTTGCACGCAACAACACAACATTTGTTTTCGAAATTGTTTCTAATATTTTATTTGTTTATATAACGATTGTATTACCAAGACAAAAGCATTAAGATTTCACGGTGTGTAATTGTATTTTTTCAGCATGGCGTACCATTCCGAACTGTCGCGGCTGCAGAAGGCGCTGTTCCCGGAGCCCCTGCCGCAGATGAAGCCCGTTGTGAAACAAAAGTAAGATTATCTTATATTATATACCTACTAGTGATCCGCCCTAGCTTCGCACTGTTTTTACTACTCCACAAAATATTCAGATTTCTAAAGTATAATGTAGTAAGTTTAATATTAATTTATATGTACATTAACCTTCCGGAATAAATTCTCTAAATGATACTGAAAACCGCATCAAAATCTATTGCGTAGTTTAGAAGAACAACGCGGCCACATACAGATATTACCTATAGGTAGGTACGAGAAGCGACTTTAATTTATAATAAGTATATACAACGTGTAACGTTAAATGCGCAAAACCTGAAAATAGTTTGATCATAATAACGAGCATAATCAATTGAACCACTTTTTAATATACCTAGGTCATATTCACCAAAAAATCTTCATTAAACACGTTGCCGTGTCTATTTATTAATAAGTCAAGCCATCACATGCGCAAACCCGCCAAAATAGGTAATCAAACACAAATTGTTGTCGACCAATTTAAATTTTCTCATACGCGGGATAATAATAGCTTTTATTTCAATGTAAATAAGAATCTTCTATACAGTACCATGAATAAGACAAGAGCGTCGTCGCAGACGCAAGAAACGATCAGAATTACCCGTAAAACTAAAACAGCACATAAAACCCTTCCAATTTCTTTAATGTTTTTTTTCTCTCTGTAATAGGTCAATTTAATTAAAAATCAGTTGGAGTGTCTGAGGTTTTGCGCATTTAACGTTACACGTTGTATAGATAAAGATGCGCGCAGTAGGTACCTATATGTATGTCAGGCTTATAGAGTTTTGAAAATGATTTAAGTACCTTTATTCTAAATCATCTCAGATAAGGCTGATCAAAGCCGATCCGACAGACATCGAAAGAATTCATTTACTTTTCTACAATCTTTGTAATTGTATCAATGTGTACGTACGAAACATACAATATAATGGATACAGTATAATGGAACACAAATTTCAGAGAATCAAAGGAATTATTGACGATGAAATACATCTTGTTGAGACTGTACAGTGTACATGATGAGGATAGAAGCCCATAACAGAGAGACGCCATTGATGATATAATCTGCTAAATATTGTTTTTGTGATTGTCTGTCATCAAAGGTTATACGTAATTACTTACTAAGGGGCTCATTAATGATCAGAATTTCCGAAATCACGAGTTTCATAGTCGTTCGAAAGTACCTACAATACATGCAGACTAATCATAATTATATAACTTAAATTAATACGTATTATTTTTTTGAACTGAAACTATAATATTATTCTCCATCAAAACAGCAAACCAAGGAAATTATCTAATGATATGATTCACGTGACCCTATATATATCATTTCAGGACGTTTCAAAAGAAAGACGAGAAATGGTACATGCCATTCCCGGGAGCTGATGAGTCAGTCGTGTACCGCACGCAGCGGTACTTGCACAGCAATGCCCAGCAGCGCCCCATACAGTTCCTGGCTTACGTCAGGACCGGGACCCTCGGAAGGGCTATCCTCACGGTCTTCAACGGCCTAACATTGTTCATGATGGCGAAGAGCGAGTGTACTCGGAAGAATTTGCTGAACAATCCGAAGTACTGGTCGGGCGGCTACGTGACGAAGGAAGGTCCGACTGAAAATGTCATGAAGAATACCCACTTCACTTTTGACCTCGTTGGCAAGGGATGGGAGCCAGGTGCCGATGTGGACAACACGGCGCCTAACAAGACCGTTGTTGCAAAGGTTAGAGTCAATTCTTCATTTATAATAGGTATAATTATTATGGTATAGATAGATTAACGAAAAGAAAAAGAAAAGAAAGAAAATACGTTTATTTGCGGTAAACAAGACGCAAAAAAGAACACAAAATTATAAAATGGAAACAAGTTTAGGGAAAATATGCGTCACATTCACGCAAAACGGCCATCGCTCAGCATGATGCTGCGACCCTATGCAAGACAGAGCCCCAGCGCTGGTTTTCAGCGACAGCCGGCCAACGCATATTTTATTACAGCTGTGACGTCGAAGCACAGTTAGTTCAGCACATCCTGGGTGTTAATGAAAGCACTTATTAATTAAAAACCAGCTGTACAAACTTAGATACTATTTACTATATTTTCTCTTGCTTCGAATCCTTGAAAAGAAAATGGTTTTTCCAACAAAACAAAAGAATGGATCTTTTGAGCACGTTTACTACGCTATTTCGAATCTTATCATAACAGCGATGGTTCACACGTTATATTCCTATCTTCTCATAGAAGATAGCATTTAAATCATTTAATCGATAACATAATAAAGATATTGTTGCTACACATAAAACATTACGTGTTGGTCTAGACGTCGTAAGAACGGCAGCTGAGCGTGAGGCGACCTCGAATCCGGGAGGTTCGATTCTCAGGTCGGTCACAGTGTTATTGAGTTTTGACGTGACAACGTCTTATAAATTGGTTTGCCGGGTGACACTTCAAGAAACTGCGTTACGCTCCGCTCACGTTATGCGCTCACAATGAGAGCGAGTGAGAGGCACGCGTCCCTTCCACTCGGGCATGGTTAGCCCGCCTAAGAGCGAGAGAGACAGACATAAAAAGTGAAAGGCACGCAAAGTCGTTGTCACGTAAAACTTTCGCCCGTATACCGACTTTACAGGCAACCAATTTTTTTCTACTAGGAATTTTCCCAGTAGCAGCCTGGTGTCTGGATTTGTGCCCGGTTGAGGGAAATAGGCTCGCTCCATAATACATTTATTAATTTATTGACATAAAAAGGTTACATCGAAAATATATGAAACTAGTGTTAACTGTATCATAGAGACCAGTGACATGGGACTTAAACATAACTGGTGAAATGTGGGTGTTACTTAGACTATACATTTATGCCTAACCTGATATTAAGTATGCTACATCAGTTATTGAAAGGGTTCTCCTGTTACAGTTATTCTAATAGCGCTCCTATTTGTGTGATAACAAAGTTGATGTGTTGTTTGCAGGTGACGGGGACGAACCCCGCGTACGGCTCCACGGTGGTCGCGGTGCTCATGAGCGCGCTCTGCGTGCTGAGGGAGAGAGACAACATGCCTGCCGAGTGAGTCTCACTCTCTCTCTATGACAGAAACGTATAAATACCCCACACTTACACAAGATTTAAAAGCGATTTTCTCCAAAAGTATTGGTAGATATTGAACATACTATTATGAAATAGTTCCTTTGTCAAAGTTGCAATTTTTATTTGACAAGAAAAACGCTTTATTTTTGCGTTACTGTAAGATGATTGACTGATACCTAATTATGGTGTTTAGAGGCATGGGGAAATGTTCACTCATCCTCTAGCGGCTGTCGCTGAAAACCAGCGCTGGGGCTCTGTCTCGCATAGGGTCGCAGCATTATGCTGAGCGATGACCGTTTTGCGTGGATGTGACGCATATATTCCCCCAATTTGTTATTCTCGTGTTTTTTTTTTCTTTGCGTCATATTTACCGCAAATAAACGTATTTTCTTTCTTTTCTTCTTTCTCTATAGAAAAGGGAGGATCCTCCGACCAGACGGGTGTCTGGCGGGCTGCTGCCCGACGATTGATGTTGGGAAGTTATATATGTATATGCTGATCGTGCGGTAAACTCTGCTTGCGCGATGATTATTATACATAGATATTTTGTCTTTCCTCAGCGGTGGCGTGATGACGCCAGGCTCAGCTTTCACGAACACCACACTGATCCAGAAACTGACAGAAAACGACCTGAAGTATGAAATTATTAGCAAGTAACTTAGTTTAACACATTTAATTGTAAGTAAGCAGAGAAACCTTTTAGATTGTTTTGATGATATTTATTTGGTTTTACATGTGGTTATATCTATATTTTAAAATGGGTAGTTTTTGTAATGAGATTCTCGAAGCAAAACGAAAACTACCCTTAGCTTCCGTTTAACTTCCCTTACCATCTCAAAATGCCATGAATACGACTTTGGAGGAATCAAACTGCATGTTTGTGACTATTTTTGAAATAGGTACCTGACACGTCTAATGATACCTACTTAGTAGGTACTTGTTTGGCCGGAAATCGTAACTTTCGTGGCTTCGTTTCCTTTTTAATACATTCCTATCCATCTAATAATAAATAGTTGCCATATTGTATTATTTTTCATTAGTTATTTCAAGCAGTAAACAGCATTAGTGCCTTGAAATGGTAATTTTATAAACGCTAACACATCAGTAATAAAGTTGAATATTGCGTGCGCTCTTTGAGTGTGTTCGAGCACGGAGCTAAATGGCGTAGGTCTCATTTCTTACTTTGTTTTTATCTAAAGTAATAATTGATCTAGTGAAAAAATATCTTTTGGCTGGATAATAAACTGTTAATTTTCTTACTGTGAATACTTATTTTAGACATAAAAGCCGAGACATCTTGATTTTAATCTTTTGAATAAGAAATGATTTTCGAATAAAAAATTAATCGACCGAAAATGTTACAATTACGTAACTGTCTTGTACATGGAAAGAAAGATCCAATGTATCATATACTAAAGTTCCATTTTGATTGTATGGCGTGACTGTTGCAGAATAGGTATTAATGCAAATTAACATACAATTTAAGTAGCCTACTTTTAAAAATGGTACTAAGGTAGCAGGATCGCCCTGTGCCACACTGCCGACTACCTGAATTTGGATTTAATGCTAAGAGAAATAGGATCTATTGTCCTTGGTAATATTAGAATTTGTGGCATATTTTTTGTAGAAACACCGCATTACTTACATGGAATCGAAACTGATTTGTCTCGCAGTTCGTGTGTGAGTATCGCCATCTACAATCTACCTTGAAACTAATAGGTTCATTTTTGTCTTCGAAGCTCTTGATGTGTGACAATAGATGTCGCTAGTTATTCCATCTTGCTGTGTTATGAAGATATTTTGTAATATGTAATAATAATAGATGGCGCTGAATGGTGTGAAAAATTGTGAAGCGTTTTGAATATTTTTGTAAATTTATTGCAAAACTAAAACAATATTTTATAATATTTGTAATTTGTGGTGCTTGTTTAAGTATTGGCCTAGATATATATTTAAGAGGAAAAAAATCTTGATGTGTTTTTGCTGTGTATAAGTGAGATTATTTTTAAATCGATATAAAATATTCAACATAAGATCCCATCTGTTTAATTTTGATCATAATAGTTTTATTCCTGAATAATAGTATTTTAAAATTGACTAAAAAGTAATTTATTCAAGGGACATCATTTATTTTGTACCCAAAAAACGGTTTACTTTAGCGTCTTTTAGTTTTTGGGTACAAAATGTTCGAGAGATGTCCTCAGTCAGCCTAAGCTGAGAATCACTTTTTGAACGTCAAAATTACATAAGACAGCCCCGCAAAACGCCCGCCATTCACCACTTCCAAGTGATTTAGCTGGGAAGAAGTGGCGCAACAAACTTCTCACTACCTTTGGTAACAACCAAAATTAGAGATATGAATGTAACATTCTGAAGAGATTTAAGCAACCACGTAGTCTGTCCACCGTCCAGTCCTGTATATATCATTATATATTATTATAGTTGCCTTCCTTTTCCCTAACGGCAAGGTTCAGTTATAGATGGTCTGCTTCACCTGTCGTTAAAATATGTTTTTTTTTTTACTACTATTTCTCATTGTCAGTTACTTATATTAAATAGGTCCCCTGGTACATAGGTACGTATTTACTTGAAATTGTTGTAGTCTACCCAAAGTACCGCATTTGAATCCTAGAGAAGAGTGCTTTAGGCAATCCTTCAAAAATCTCCCGCAAAGGTACTTACTTAGTTATACTATTCAAGACGTCTGTTAATAGTCCTCCAAGTCGTAAAACAATGGCCAACCTCCTAACACGTTTAGACTAGACAAATCTTATAATATGTAACTTGACTAGATAATAGTGTTATCCCGGTAACAAATCCTTTTTTTCTAGTCCAAATTGGCAATTGTTCTTTCGGTCATGGCGGCCAGTCACAGCGGAGACGCGCCAAGGTCTCAGGAGATACCTATTATAGTGCACAAGTGTGAGAAACACAGCTCCTTCTTCCCTCAGTCTCATGGCCTCAAATTCATGATGTCTTGAAAGAGTCTTTTATTCGGGTAATATGAACTTAGAGGGTGGTGATGATTTTTATGATCTATAAATAAATACCTATATTATTATTATTTTAGATCAACATACAACCTGATACTGACCTGCAAATAAAAAAAAAAGTAGGAAGATTGAACAACTTGGTTGATTTATTTTACAGGATTATTCGGCTTTCCCGACATATATTTGGGTAATGTTATCATAATCATCGTAATGTATGCGTAAGGTCGCGAGAGCTAGTCGGTACTAATAGAAAAGTTTTTGTATTCATCGCTTAACATCAGAGAAGACATCAACGCGCTTCAGCATTATCTATCCCTTGTTTCGAAATTGATTTGATGGAAATTACGACGTAGGCTACTCTGGATACTCTTTGAGAGACCTATAGGTAGCTAAAGGTAGGGGCCCTCTACAAATAATGTCACACGAATTTCATGATTTTTGGATGGGATGTATAAAAATCACGATCTTTGTCACATGTGGTCATATTTGCGTGACCTCCTTTTCTGGTGTGACGTAATGTATTTTGCAATTTTAGATTTAACTTTATAATAGGTAATAGTGATAGACTTGGTAATATATTGCAAAGATTTTCTTTAGAGTTGACGATTAGTTTGAATACTTTAGATTTATACATGTGTCGTCACGAAGCTTATGATTCGTCCCCCCTGTTATCACACGACGGCACACTTTGTTGGCCCCCTCCCTCCTTAATGTGTGACGTAAATTTTCAACACAACTAGCATTCCATTCAAACGAACTCATGGCCTTCCACTAATACAGGAGTATCGGCTTGGCCATACGTGTGTTGTATGTGAGTAAGCATTGGTTGGGCTGAGCTCAGCCCTGCCTGAATGACCACGGCACAACACTACTGCTAGGCCTATTGCTGCGGAGGCCAATAAAAGGGCGGGGTGGGGGGATTGTGATTGTCGCTTCTTTACATAGGTAATAATAGTTATTATTCTTCGTCTATACTGGCGAGTTAAGCAAGCGAACAAAAGAGGATTCAATCAATAAACGCATCGGCGTGTCCTGGATAACCAGCACCGTGATTGCGTTACTTCTGTTCCATCACAATTCGAGGGTTTTGAACTGAACTGTCATAATTAAATTGCATTCCCATCGATTGCCATTGATGTGTGTTATGCAATTACCCCGCGGTACTTGACCGTCTTCTCAATAACTGCATTCGATTCGTTTTCAATCTGCGTAAATATGATCATGACTGCACATCGAACACTTCTAAAGTGGTTGCCCATACGCCAGCGCAGAGAGCAAAGGGCGCTGACCACCTTGCTTCCTTTACTTGCTGTCTCTCTCTCCTTCTTACCCTAGTTATAGCCCCCCAGTTTCAGTACCTACATTTGCGCCAACCACAATAGAAATCTACGTTCATCATGTGTTCTTCAATGTCTCACTCACCGGACTGATTTCATTCACTCTTCCTTCTTCTTTCAGTCTATCTCTCTGTGTAATGTGCTCTCCCAGGATGGCAACCAACCGATTATCCTTTAAAGTTACATTTCGTGAGCACATTCGTTATAAGCTGGTAGTATCATCACAACGGTAATATTTTCCCACTGTTTGTCTTATTAAATTTGTTTTAGCAAATTGTTGTTTATTTGTGCTTATATTTAGGTATATATAATTAGTTATATATATACATATATTATAGTTATCGTTTTTAGTAGTTATAGGTATGTTTATGTATATCCTTATGTGTATTTTAATCAATGTTTATTCCACAATTTTCATTACACCTACAACAGTTTGTCTCTGCATCACCCAAAGGTTGACTGGTACAAAATGCCTATGGCATTAAGTCCGCCTCTGTACATGTGTGTACTTAAAGTATATATATACGGCAAGTATATATATACTTTAAGTAAATAAATATTACGGCAAGAAACGAAACTTTAATAAGTAGATTCTTGTGGGGGCGGCACTACTTCGTTTGTCGTCGACGGAGACATTCAAGTCACCAAAGTACCTATAGTTAACTAAAAGGGTAATAAAACTTCAATAAATGAAAATAGGTACAATTAATTTAATGATAAAGTAGTAGTCACTATCTTATTACATAATTTACACTCAAACGGACCTAACACACCACTATTATATACAATAAACGATTTGTACACAATATAATTACAAAATTAAGACTAGTATCGTCAACGTACTAATGAAAACCTTACTTTATACGTATAGACAGAAACATATGTATTTAGTTAAAGAAAATGTCCAATTGCAACAGAATCTTACAGCTACCTGTATCATCAGAAATTGAAAACAAGACAAAGTCTAGGATATTTTTTTTTTAATGCATTTGTGACATCTTTAGCAATTCCCAATTGGAGTTTTCGATTCACATATAATACAAAAATTGGACATTCATGCTGAAAGGTTTGAAATCACTGTCAATTACATTACCAATGAATGTTTTTAAAACTAAAATGATAGTAACACGAATATGTGAAAAGAATGTATTTGACCAGACAATAAAATAGAAAGGCAGCCGAAAGATACGTCAACACAATATCGACGAAGGTACAAAACATTCATTCAATAATGTCACTGACTCAATTTAATAAATTAAACAAAAAAAGCTTTGGTCTAAAAATAAAAAGGATCTTTTAAAAATAAATTAAAAAAATACAAATCCTACTGATATTGATCTTAAATATCTCCTAACGGACGAACCTAAAAGCATTTTAATAAAACAGCGCTTGATCTTAGAAGTAACACTTAGCTTATGATTTGTTTACATTTTAAATCTAAGAAAATTCATTACGTTGACACATCCGTTGGTTTACACTAATCAGGTTAATTGAGCCTTTATAATTTTCATATTATTACAATAATCTCTTTTGATATAAGTTTTATTTTCAAAACCAATGCTGCGAAAACAATAAGTTTTATTTTCAAAACCAATGCTGCGAAAACAATCTACGCTATATCTTTTTATTGCATGATGGAAATATAATATGTATTCGCAAAAACCATAATTATATAGTTTTTATTTGTTTTATTGTACAATCTGGTGTTATCCCGTTACAGGATAAGCAGATATTTTGTCGTTTTTCTTTTTCTTACACTCTCAGTCAAACTTTGAATGCGCATTTCTTTATTTTCGTCAATGCTCTATGTCGCCAGCAGGTATTTACAATGTTTAAGCTTCCAGAGAGGACTTTAGCATAATGCGTAAATATATTTTCTTTCTTGTTGCTTGTTATTCACAAGTGCAACAAAAAAATTAAAATGACCGACGGAAAAATGCTTGGCATGAAAACATCGCTTCAATAATAAACGAACATAGTAAAAATCAAGATACTAAAACACAAAACAGCAAAATCTATTCTGACCTGACAGACAATATTTTGCGTTAAAATAAAACTGTAGAATCACTTGATGATGTCGTAAATCGATAAAACCAATAGTTCACTCGATTAATCGTCTTTGAAAACAATTGATTTAGCTAGATTCGCGGCTGTTCTCACTGGAGCCGACGACGCTGGCTTGGGAGGTGGACGTGGGAGTGACTTCAGGGGCGACTATCAGTCCCTCTTTGATCCTCTTCTTTTGTTTCATCCGCCTGTTTTGGAACCATATCTTGACTTGTGTTTCATTGAGCTGTAAGGCTGATGCTATTTCTATCCTCCTCGCTCTTGTTAGATACTTGTTGAAGTGAAACTCTTTCTCCAATTCCGTGAGTTGTTTGTTGGTGAAGTTGGTGCGGCCGGTATTGTTCAGGTTGAGGAGAGGGTTGGCGAGCATCTGGCTGCCTGTGGGCGTGCGCAGGCCTTCCTGTGGGCTGCCGATGCCGCCTTGACTAACGAACTCGGTTGGAGGAATCATCAGTTTTGGAGCTGGAACAAAACAGAAGAGGTATGTTATTTTGATTTTGTTACTCTATAATCTGTAGCATGGAGGAAAAATCGAGATAACTATATTATAATTATGCATTGTTTCAATTTTTGTTTTTATTGTTAAGGGACACCATACGAGGTGCAACAAACGCTCAAAATAAATCGCATTGTTCGTTACAAGTATTTTTAGTAAACATTGCCATTCTGCCTTTTCCGGGCCATTCAAATTCATAAACTTTTTGTTATTTGCAGACACACAGGTTTGTTTACCAAACGTCTCATTGCCAGGGATAATCTTTTTAAAACGTACCAAAGAAAGTTCGTGGGAGCCTCTCGGGTCCATTTATGACAGGTGTCACTTTTTTTCTAATTCGTCCGAAGAAAAAAGAAGTGAGATAAAAGATATTTCAATATTAGCCTAAAGACGACGCCCCGCTGCGCAAGAGTGGCCCATACTCGTTTCACGGTAAACTTCGTATTTGACGTACATTGTTCTTAAGTAAACATATTCAGTACGGTTATTATACTATAAAATACCTTTGTTTGTAATACACAAGTTTGTTTCCGACATGGGCAGAATTTTATGTCTAACATAGCAATCGAAGACACGTACGAAATCATGTTTGAATTAAAAACTAAACAAATATTGGAGTTGGTATTTGTCAGGTGTGTTTTGAATGTTTTGATTTCTTAGAATTGACCTTGTGTGGTGCTTGTTGAATTCCTTGGAGCTAATTAATTGAGAAATGCTTGCGGTCTAATTAAACACAAAGATGTGCAAGGTTTTAGAAGATTAATTATTGATTATGAAGATAATTAGACGTTCTTATAAAGCTATTGATCGCAGGATTAAATTAAAAGTGAGTATTATTAAAAAAAGTAATTCTCACAAATAGCCGTTTAATTAACAATAGTCTGATATGATTCTGATTACAGAAATAATCAGATTTCAATCAAGGCCTGAAACTGTAACGTGATCTAAATAAAGGTAACCGAAGGAAGAAAAACGGATAAGGAAAATATCGCTAGTAGCAATTTACTTTATACCAAATTTGATGAACAATAAAGAAAATGGACGATAAACAAGTCACCGAAACAAAGATAACAGATGAAAGCTTCATCAACACGCGTACAGCTAATGACACGATATCTACTAATACCCTTTTCGTCCTGCTGTCCATTTGTCCAGATAATCCTTTCGACACTTGTTACTTAATAACAACGTTAGAAGGGGAGAAATTAATATATTTGCCGACGTATGTTACATTTGAAGTTTCTGCTATTGACAAAGAAATTAAAGGTGAGAAAAGATAGAGACGCTGTATAGTCACTGAAAAATAAATGTGTTGAGTCTATGTCTGAACAAATGAAATAAAAATTGAGCTGAAAGCAAACACAATTTTTTAAAGAAGTTCAAAACAAATATGTAGAAGATATATAGTAATCTATTTCCTTCAGTATATAGCAGTTGGTGCGTTTGATGTGGCACGGAATTACAAAAGATTTAATAAATGTTATAATATTTCTTACTATTTGGACCTCTCTCCTCCTTTTTTATCCTCAATACAACAAGTTGCCTTCAATAAACAAGGTAAGTATAGTTCGCCTTATTCCAACCATTTCCTACCAACAGGTCTCTTCGATTGATTCAAAGATATTGATCACCAAATATACTTACGCCTACCGCCATGGTAGCTACGACTCGGTCCCTAGCCTGCCCATCTCAGCAACCCGTTGGCAGATCAAACAGAGCCGGGTGTTTGTCCGTCTGTGTGTTTGCGCAACGCTCGGCCCGCTAGCAAACTGGACAGATGCGTGCGTTTCCGCTGTACTACGGTATGAGCGTAATTAACTACAGTTTGCGTTGGAACACTATGCGGGAGGCCTGTGTTAAGTAGGAGTTGCGATTGATGAAATAGGAAGTATAATGTTTAAGAGTATTCAAAAAGTTTCGTTTTTTGAGCAAAATCGCATTTGTCGCAACGGAAATGACAGCTATTTGTAAAAAAAATGGAATCTTTGGATTTGACTCATTGATGATGCTAACATATTATGTAATTTATATTCCATCAGGGCAAGATCCATGCACCTTGGAACAATATACGTAATTGAACATGGAAAAAACATTGATAAGAACGGTTTTTAACACTACCCACAGTATTAAAAACTGTCAATGAAAACGAGAACGCAAGCAACATGCAAATTTCGTCAAACTAGATAAATAATAGAAGATCTGAATAATAAAAGTGAACGGTAAATACCGTGCCGTAGAAGCAAATGTGTACCATAGACACAGGATGCGTGCACGCAGCTCATGGTAATATTGACAGTGAAGCAAACCTCCGCATTGTCTAAGAGTGCGATGAGAATTGGCGGTTAATGTCATATACACTTACAAGCTTGATTGCACAGGAGGAAAGTCAATTTAGATCAGAACAGCAAATAAAAATGAATTGAAAATAAATTATGCAGTTTGGGACTGGTTTATATTGTAAGACTATCCGAAATCAACCATTGAGCAGTTGCCCACCAGACACAACAGCCGTCTGGTCGGAGGGTCCTCCCTTTTCTATAGAGTGAATTTTACACCCTGTTCCTTATACCTCTAAAACATCAAAGATATTAAGTAATTAACCGGTTGCTGAGAAGCAACCTTAGATACATTTTTATATGTGCTAAGTGCTTTTAAAGTACCTAATAACTACTCATCATGGGTTAAGCAGAAGACCGTTTTTCAAAATATCTTCAGAAAGCTCAAAAAAAAGGGAGTTTTCGCTCAAAACGAGACTTAGGAAAAGCTTCTCAACTTTCCTTCTAAACTTAAAAAAAGAATGCAACCTAAAGCCGCGTACTCGTTAGCGTAAAGCGGGCACAAAGGCACCGACAGTGGTTGTTTGCCCAGCGGCCGTTGTAATAGTATACCGGGCGATGCGACAGCGCTAATCCATTACGCGATCGCAAGCAAATGTTTGCTCGGTCGTGCTTGCGTACGACTATGCCGTGTTTGCGTTTTTTTTCCAATGAGAATCGGGTTAGCGCAACGGGGTAGTGTTTAGATTTGAAATATTAGAACGATTTCAACTTGTTGTTGGCGGCCAATGACTCAATCTTTGGTGATGACTTCTTTTCGGAGTTGCACAATATTGTGCAATATAGACCTTGCTAGATATGACAATTTGTTTAAAAGAAAAATGAAATTCCGCCGCCTCATAATAAATAAACAAACTCATAGTGAAGAACAACTGAGTTATTTAGATTTCAGAAGCTGTTACAAGTGAATCGCAGAGTGGATTATCCGTAGGGTTAATTTGGTTACGAACTGAAATACAAGGTATAGGTAGAAAGAAGGTAAAGGATCCGTAACGATTACTCTGATACTGAATTAAACAAAAATTTGTTTTTGATTAAATTATTTCTAAAGTTATTACCGGAAAATACTAATAGCGACTTATGCGAAATAGAGTTTGGAAACAGAAATAAACCTTCGTTATTTCAAGTCTCTTCCCAACAAAAGTAGCAATTGTTAAGAACGTGTATGTATTAATACCCTTTATTTACCGGACACAATGCGGGTGGCAATCCATTACGATACGCCGCAGCCCGAATTAACCGTAATTCAATCAATTCAATTGTACTACACGACTGGCTGTGTACCGCCGCGTCAACGCCCTACCACGAGAAAAAAAAATAACATTCGAATTTCATACAATTGACAGTCAACTGACAGCTAGGGGAGCGGGAGACGCCGCCATTGGTCGAAAATTGGACAATGCGGCAGATGCGTTCACGAATAAACTTTTTTTTTCAACTTTTACACGGCCATGTTTGCTTAAATTCTTTACCGAAAAATGGGTGTGTATTACAGGGAAAAAAATACGCAGCTGACGTTTCAATTCATCGTGGAGAGTTGACAGGAGATGCGAGTGGTTAATTAAATCATACATATTAAAGTAGGTGAGGGAATATAAATAAGGCTGTAACGAAGGATTCGTTGGAATTATTACGATGACACGATGTGATACGTCTGTTGGATGGCATGATGCATTGCACTTCCGTTTCAGTGGTTAGATTGTGGGTGAGTTTGATAAGTTTCAAGTCAGTTAAAACTAATGAGGTGGTAAATTTAGTTTCTTATGTGTATGCGTCAGAAAAAGTGGCACGTATATAATGCTACCGTTGATACCACTGATCGATTACATGCACAATTGCACATTCGCACAAGTACGTAAATATTATGCACCCTGAAGCCTTGATCGTGCTCTGTTGCCTTAACCTACGAGAATATATCAGTTATACGTGTTACCCATAGATGTAGAGAAAAAGATGTACCTAGTTTTTTTTTGCACCTCCCGAACCACACAACGTGAATTGATTACAAGGGTATAAATTCGTAGTACTTATTGTTGGGACCTTATGGGTATCGTGGTTGGAGAAGGAGATAAATGAAATTCGTATGTACAAGGTAAAGTCTATTCAAATGACCATGAATGTTAAGCACAATGACGCTTCTTATGTTAGTTACACGGTACACAAGTTATCGACACGGCGCGCGCCGGAAAAACGACTGGCCGCTAAACCTAATGCGCGGGGAACATTGCATTTTCCACAGCTAGCATTTCTGCTACCTGGAGTCCCTACATACCTCCCCCCTTTAAAAAATATTATTTGGTTTAATTTCTGCTGTCCTCTCTTGGCATCATTGTGGCTTGCCAAAATGTTTTTTTGACCGTCAGATAGATTACTAAAAAAGATTGGACACGAATTTTTTCCTTTTTTACGTAACCAAAAGATTACGGCAATACATTGAGTTAAAATGTGTTATGACGTCACTCTCCGGTACATGTTATACTTACTTGTGACTTTTAATGCATTTTATCTAAACCATTTTTTATTAATATGATAAAGCAAAAAAAACGTGTAAATTTTTTTTTTATTATCTGACTGACAGACTTAATAGTTTTTTTCCCCCAGTCAATATCCCTATTAGTTGATACAAGGTTCAAATAATAATAGACAGAGGTTAATTCAACATTAACCTCTTCATAAAGAAATATTTTCAAAACTAACGATACCTACCAAGTCCCAAAATATATTCAAACAAGATAAAAATACTCCCTTTTTCGAATAAGTACCTACATAGTATTTTTATTAAAAAAATTCGTCACCAAATACTTACGTAGGTAGATAGATAAGGGTACATTACAGGAGCTGAAGGATTAGAGGATCAAGTGTATTGGCGTTACAATGTTTGTTCTGTTGTTCAATGTGGGGACGCCCTTATCTTGTTTTAGTTATGGTTTTATTAAAAATATAATCGTCTGGCGTGGGGTTTATGGCACACTCCTTTTGGCAATCGGCTGTCGATGGAATGATTGAAAGGTGCTGTAATTAGGAATGTGTTGTTTATTGTTCCGGGATATTGAACCTATGTATTCTGCTCGTATAACATAATAGGTTTGTTAGCACTTTATTAGTTCAATTTGTGATCCACTTCTCAAACTGTTGAACAACAACAATGATGATGAACTTTTCGTTTTTGAACTATTTTCCTACTATCTATTATTCCAAACATTTTCTAGGAGATTTCCTAGGATAATGTTAGGAATATCTATTCCTAACATTTTACTACCATACGGTTCCATTCTGCTTTAAAACATTTAAGAAATTCCTATTTCTGGCGCATGGCTGGTGAAATTGGACTAGTCGCTATTCGGGGCTGGGCTGTCTTCAAACGTGAACATTACATAAGATAAAATTCAAATTCATAATATTTTTATTCCATATAAACCTACATGGGCACTTATGAAACGTCAGAAGCTAGGTGCACGGTTCCAATTGGTTGTTTCCTATGGAGAAGAGCCGGCAAGAAACTCCACGGTTACTCTTTTAAAAATAATGGGCTTTTACAATATTTTCAAATAACAGTGTTAGTAGGTATGGGAGGACAGTGTAGGTCTTTCAACAAGTACCAGGTACTTAACAGAATAATGATGGTCAACAAATCTACAGTCCACTAGGCCTACAGCGTTCTCACATTCACAAAATTGAAAAGAATCTATATAAAGATAAATAAATTAATAAAAATAAAAACATATTTTAAACGAAATGACGTGATTACTATTACAGCTGTATCAAATCTGAATAATTATCATGTCCACAAAAGCCACTAATAAAGAGTTGAAATTAAATTTTAGGTATGTAATGTCAAATAATAGGCTGATTATGTCAAGGCAGAATTAAAAAAAAAATGTATACATGGTAATTTGGGAGCAGTTAATAGACTCTTATATAATTTGCCGTTAATGAGTTACCAGGGAAGCCACATGCAGAAGGAATTATTGCCAAACTTCCTTGTCTTCAACGTAGTCTTTCATTTTATCATGCCTATGTTCCCCGAAGGGTTAGGCAAAGGTTTACCTACCAATAGTACAGCCACATTTCGCCAGTTTTGTTAAAGTCAGTAATAGGGTTAACGCAAAGTGAAGGAGAGACATAACATTAATAATATTGAAGGAGATTTCCATTCCGTTAATAAAATAGAACCTATTTCAAGCGTCACTTTTCTACAAAAAACGACTTTTTCCAACTACCTCTTCCACGAAAATATTTCTAAAAGCCGTCAGTCAACCAAAAATATCTGGCAATAATTCTCATCGTATATTATAGCAATTTTTTTCGCTGCCGGTAGCAGCCAGGGTTGTGGGTGATCAGTCATAGCGCTGTCGGTCGACATAATGCACGTTGCTAGTACGGAATTATTAACGTACCATGGGGGTCTCGGGACGAATAATTGTTTGGCTTAGCTGAGAGATTTGGGTAAAATATGTAGGTATGATTATTAGAATTCTAGCGACCCGCCCCTACTTCGCACGGTTTTACGACTTGACAAAACATGAAGATTTATATATTATATTTAAGTTAAATATTAATATTTTATACACATAAATCTTTCCAAATAAAATATCTAAATGATGTTGAAAGTCGCATCAAACTCCGTTGCGTAGTTTAGAAGAACAACGCGGTCTCACGGACAGACACGAAAAGAGACTTCGATTTCTAATATGTGTAGTTATATAGTTATTGATATATAGATATCGTATCCACTACTGACATTACAAAGAAAAGTTTAGGGTATAATGATACGGAAACGGATCAAAGCATAGAGGCTGGTTCAAATAAGATTTATGAAATTGATAACTTTTGGTAACTGTTGTGTGCTTTTTAAGTTTCTACCAATCAGAAAGTCTTTACTTGGTGCCTATAAATGAATCTTAATAGGTAGAGCTGCAGCAGCTGGATAAAGTGCGTAAACGCAGGGGTCATTAAAGTAGCTCCCTACTTAGGTGTATAATTCAAAATGAAATTTTGATGTCGTTTTTGTAAATCAAAGTCATCACAAGTGTTATATTTTTGCTGTAGGTACCTACCACAATCGTCACACTAGATCGAGTACAGCCTGACTGAATGGGATCAATGGAACGTGCTGAAGTGAATGGTATGAAAAACGTAAAAAAAAATCTATGAATCTGTAAATCATCAAAAAGCATCGCCAACTTGAAATTGCTCAAACGCAAATTAAGATCTCAATTCCACTACATTACTAATGATTAAACGCAATTCAACTTTTGAACACATCCACTCAACCGCATCCCTGATAAATCCAGGGGTTGTCACTCCCCAATCCGAAGGGTTCCGTCTAAAATCCCTAATAATATTTGTTCGGCAAATTTGCTTAAGACCGCCGCAATTTTAGACATCAACGCGCTCGGCAAAGGTACCTTTTAATTTTTTAGGGATGATTATGCTTTAGATACTGTCGCGTTTGTAATGAATTAGGGGTTTTATGTATAATTTATTTTTTCATTTTATTAGAAAAAAAAAGGTTTTCGAAAATGCGTTTGTTTTTTAGAACCGTATTAGAAAAAAGAAGAGTCGTAAAGTTATTTTGTAGAGTAAATAAATTGTAAATAGATGAGGATCGGTAAATAAATGCGGTTACAAAATATACAAAACTGGGTAAAAAGGTATTAACATAAATATAATCTTCAATATTTTAAATATTTTGTACCAAAGAAAAGAGCAAGTTGTAACTATTTGCATGTGTATTTTATTACTCTAGAAGAGACTACCTGGGTAAAGTAGTGATTCTGTGCCAGTGAATTCACAAGACGCACAGAATCTACTGATTCTTACCTAAAAAAACAAAAAAATATACTCCTTCATATAACGAATTTCCGGATGTCCTTTCGTAGAAAAAAAAAATAGAAAAAAAAATGGTGAGGGTACTCGCAACACATCCTTAGGGAGGCGATCAATCGTGCGGAGTGACGGGATCCTCCCACGGAGGGGGATCTCTACTACAAGTAGTATTTATTTAGTTATTTAGCAAATAAATAACCAACAAGTTTGTGTACGTTGGGTTTGTGGGTAAAGTTTTATTTATACCTATCATAGGTATACATAAAACTGTAACCACAAACTCTAGTATACATCTAGTATACAGTTATTCCAAAAGTTTAAAACCGACATAGGTTTGAAACTATTAACATGATACAATGGAAAAATTGAAAAAGTATCTACAAAATAAACTAGGAAAATGAAGGAAATCATGTTTTTAATGAAACTATCATTAAAAAAATGATTTCTTACATTTTCCTCTCGTAGAAATCAGTAGTAACGAAACATTTCGAAATTCTCAGACAATTCTAAAAGTGTTTATTTAACTTATGCAATGTAATAAGGTAACTTTTATTTATTTATTTATTTATTTATTTATTTATTTATTTATTTATTTATTTATTTATTTATTTATTTATTTATTTATTTATTTATTTATTTATTTATTTATTTATTTATTTATTTATTTATTTATTTATTTATTTATTTATTTATTTATTTATTTATCACTTGATAAGTCCAATACATTTAAATAAAGAACCTGAAGATATCTGAAAACTTACAAACAAAAACGGAAAAAAAAACACCCTTAGCGAAGCTGAAAGCCTCATATAGTCCCCATCATTGTGATATATTTTTTTGACTTGGACCTGACCTGGTGCTGCAGTCTCGACATAGAAAGCGATCGCTTTACGACCGAATTCTGTCGCAGCCGTAAAAAGCCTTAGACGGTCAAAATTGCTTGACAAGCACGTGATTTTTTCGTGCTTGTCGAGCAATTTTGACCTGCCGTATCGCGTAGATAACGGCTGTGTGTTGGGTCTTTTTGCCCGACTGCTCCAGAAGGAGGGTCGAGAGTATGTACTTATGTATATATGTATGTCTATTTCTTTGGCACGCTCTGTAGCCTAAACGGCTTGATAGATTTTTACTATGAGGTGTCGTTAGATTCGTTTTAATTGTGGGAGTGACATATGCTATATAGAATTTATATATTGCAGCTGCAAATACAAAAAAAGGGAGAGAAGGTTTTTTTTAAAAAGAAATTACAAAGATATCAAATAAATGCTAGTAATGAGTCAATTACAAATATGTATTATTAATAAAACTAAAAAGCTTGAAATAAAGAAGATTATTTAAAAACACAAAACTCTCTGTATACGACTATTATCAATTCCCACTGATAACATCTTGGCCACTTCTCTAGATTTATATTACAGACTAAAGTACGTGTACCAATGTCCATCAACTAAGATTAGCTTATCACAAATCTGCGCTATCGAGTGATAAGGAGAATTAGAGCCGTTTCCTTCAGCCTTGTGCTAGCATTGACAATGATAAACCATTGATTGTAAACAATCGATGCCTTTTCTTACAAATATCGTAAGTACGACTTTGTGAAAGAACCTTGTTTCTACCCGCGGTTTCACTCACATACTAAAACAACTACTGCCTGTATTTGACTTAAAAGTATCCTATGTGTTAATCCAGGACATGGGTTATCTGTGTGCGCAATATTTTCCAAATTCATGCGGTCGGCTTTGCGTAATTGAGTAACAAACATCTTCACAACCTTTGGAGGCAAAAGCACATGCATTGTCAACTCGAAATAATTAGTATAAGGGCAGAATACTGTAAACTTAATATAAGTAGGATTTTTTGTCTCTTTTCCTGCTATATGTGCCCCAAAACCTGCCGATCTATTCTGTAAAAATGTGAAGTTGGCTGTCAATAGTGTAAATTCCCTAGCATGACAGCTCACTAATACATATGATAGACCGGCAGTAAAAGCGACCTCTGCGCTGTCACCGACGATACCGTGGTGAGCCGAAGTATTGGGCCAATGAAAACCATCCATGCGTAGAAGAAGAAATAGAAGCAGTAGGATTTTAAAGATATAATTAAGGTACTTAATTTTTCATTGATTTGATCAAACCAAAATCTTACTCCGATTTCCTTGTAAAGTCGGTGTATGTACTCAAATATGATTAGCCATATCATCAGATATACGCCATTGATATCGGTACCAAAGGGTACATTTATCGATACGCAACATTTATAAATCGTTATCGCGTAATATTTGATTTCTAGATTTTCAGTAAATCCGTTTTAAACATATTTTGTTTGAAGATTGTTATCTAGCCTTCGTAAATGTATTTGTTGTTTCTTCGATCATCTGTTCGTTTTAGAAATGTCTTGATTTTATTATTGTTTTTTGATTTAGTAAGTACCGGGCGGTATAAGTAATACATAAGTACCCCAAAAGTTTAAAATTCATAATAGAATTTTTGTTGTACAAACGAAAATAACAAGGTTTTTTTTTCATAAATAAATAATTTAGGCTTGACCATTTTTTATGGTAAATAACATTTGCTGAATCTTTTTGCATACTTCATTAGATATCCCACCAACAAAATCATAAATATTGTGCTCCAATTAAATTAAAATATGATTAAATTATGCCACATTTGTCGATCCTATTTCTATAGAGATTGTCACGTATTTTTCTTCTGCCCTAATAATAAAACATACAGTCTGTACGACAGAGTCATTCATACGCAGAAATGTATTTATTATTAAGGATCAGGACTAATTTGTTTTCTTTTAGCTAGATTTCGTTTCTAACCCACTCTTTTTGGTAAATCTCGACAAACTGTTGTAAACGGAACTTTTCCCCAAACTCATGTTTATTTTTCGCGAAAATACCCGAACAAAGGCCAAACCATGTTGCATTGTTGCTAGATAAAACAAGCACATGTTTGTGTCAAAAATCAATGTTTATCTTTCGGAGACGTGACGTCACACGTGTGATCACATTATATAAGAGTGGAAGTACTTACCCGTGAGACATGCCTATCTTAACTGATAAAGATGCAATAAAATGTGTTGTCCTAAAGCTAAACGTCACTTGTTTGTTAGATTTTAGATGATTTTGACGTTAATCGAGAAGGAACAAAGCTTGAGCTCCTAAAGATCTGATCTGAGCTGCACGATTACTGAAAAATGCGTGCACTGACTAGACAAGTGCACTCAATCTGTGTGGTTCTTTCCTCAAAAGTCAATTTCAGACATCAATCTAGATAGTCTTCACATGATCTGACCAAGATTATGTCTGGACTTTAAAGACCTCTGAGTTTGTTTCGGCCTTTCTTCTCAGAGTTAGATTGTAAACGCCGACCTCATCTTGTTTTTAAATTTTAATATGATTGACGTGTACAAGTGTTTGTACTTACAAAAATAATATTATTACAGAAATAAAATGATTTATCATTTATCACAAAGACTACGTTTTTTCATAGGGATGTGCTAAATATTAGGTTGGGGAAAAAGTTTCTTCGCATTTTTTAAGAAAATTCAAAACATTTTTTAACATAGTATGTTTACATTTAACTAAAGTATGTAGGTACCATTTTGTTCGATAACTTTTTGCCATCTTGTAGGTAGGGACATGATCCCATTGCTATAGAAATTTTGGGACTTCTGATCAAAATACCGCGACAAGTGGTTTTGGCAGTCCTCCCGTGATGTTAACCTGACACTGCCTAAAGAATTCTGAAGAGACCGAAACAGGTGGAAATCTGAAGGTGCAAGGTCAGGACTATACGGCGGATGCATTAACACCTCCCAGCCAAACTCTCTTAATTTTTGCTGAGTGGCTAAAGATGTGTGAGGTCTAGCGTTATCATGATGAAAAACCACACCCCTTCTGTTGATTAATTCCGGCCGCTTTCTCTCAACTTCTTGCTTTAATCTCATCAGTTGTTCGCAGTAGAGTTCAGAATCGATGGTCCTGCCTGGTGGTAACAGCTCATAATGAATAATGCCCTTCCAATCCCACCACACACACAGCATCACCTTGTTGCGAGTTAACCCGGGTTTTGCCACAGTCTGTGAAGCCTGACCGGCCTTTGACCACGACCTTTTTCGCACGTTCTTGTCGTACGTGATCCACTTTTCATCACCAGTTATCAGCTTCTTCAAAAATGGTTCGGTTTCATTACGTCGTAATAAAGAATCACAAATGAGTACACGGTTCATTAGGTTTCTTTCAGTGAGCTCGTGAGGTACCCAAATATCGAGCTTTTTTGTGTACCCAGTTTTTTTCAAATGCGCCAAAACTGTTTTGTGGTCAATTCCCAGTTCTTCAGCTACGTCGTAACTACTAATATGCCGATCTTGCTCCACTTTTTCAAAAATGGCATCCATTTTATCCGTAATAGGGCGACCAGAGCGACGTGCATCTTTGACATCAAAATTTCCGGATTGAAAACGCTTAAACCAAATTTGTGCTACTCTCACAGACACTGCACTAGGTCCATAAACATCGCAAATTTTTTTCGCGGCTTGCGTTGCATTTTTACCTTTTTTGTAGTAAAATTTTAAAATGTATCGAATTTCTTCATTAGATTCACTCATCTTGACAGTACGAAAAACAAATAAAAATCACACATTTTCCTAATTTGAATTTGGAATTATGTTCTTTAAAATTTAAACTTTCAATGATACCAAAACCAGCCAGATACACATAGTATAGCCAAAGAGATTTTATTACAAGTTCATACATACTATAATGCGAAAAGACTTTTTCCCCAACCTATTATTTCTTATAATTCATGGTATCCTTACTACAGCAACTCGTTTGTACCTATCTGACTGTTCTCAAGGGATTTTATCAAAAATCAGGAAATGATGTATTACATAATACAAGTTTGAGATATGTTCACCTAGCTGTGTGAAACTTGCCTCGATTCTACGATTAAATCATTATTATCTGAGGGAGTTCTACCCTACGTTTGCCGATTCACGTTCTCCTCTCGAGAACACGTCTATACCCAGCAGTCATCGGTTCTACGG
Organism: Xanthia icteritia; assembly: GCA_949128155.2. Lineage (NCBI taxonomy): Eukaryota > Metazoa > Arthropoda > Insecta > Lepidoptera > Noctuidae > Xanthia > Xanthia icteritia. The sequence goes on along the minus strand of OX421942.2, from coordinate 1,466,741 downwards.
GTGATAGGATGGTCGGCCCATTACCACTCCAGCTTGCTTATTCATAAGCATAGCCTTTGACTTGCGCACACCTTGGGCGACTAATCTGACTCATTTATGGTGTATCATCGATCACGGTGTTATCTCAAAGTACGTAACTATGTAATTTTGTTGATAGTCATCACTTCTGCTAGATAACGCCACTTTTCTTCTCAGAGCCGCAGGTGGAACAGATGAAGGTATAATATTTACAGATTTTTTGTTATTACAAACACGTTATGTCTCGTCATATGAATTTTATCACTTGTCAACTCAAGTTTTAGGAGTCGGTAGAAGGTCGCCATTATTTACCTTCAAAGACAAGTTTTGGTTCGACTTTAGAGCTGATTATATGAAGTGTTTTCAATGTTCTTAGATGCCAGAAATTATTTTCTCACTAATTCTTAACTCAGCCCATTCTTGTCACTCGCCGGGTTCAACCTGCACCGTATCATCATCTTCCGTAGCTCCACTACAGCCTCTGCTGGGCATATAATTTACTTGTGCAAATCTCCACGCTGCTGTGCAAGTCTTATCCAGGCTCTTCCCGCGATAGCAACAACGTCGCCTTCCCTCTTCGCCGCTGCGGCGCCGGATGGCACTCCTACATCCAGTTCTGTATAGTTCTCATATATTGATATCTCAATGGTTAAATGAAATTTAAAATCATTGGAAACAACAACAGCATGTATGCAACAGCAGGCGAGGTTTTCTGGGCCTGTAGGCCTTTGAAACGCTACCTCCGCCTCCCTCAAATGCCGAGCGACGTATTTATTTACGATACGCCGCCGACCATTTTGCGGAAAATCCATGCCACAGCATAAACTATTTGCTTGGCTCGCTATTCGAAAAATATCATTACGATTTCTATCGTGTTCCATACATTTGGTCATGTTAGTATAGCACTTTTGTTTGAAACAGCTATTTTTTTAAATTTTTCATTGTTGTTGCCAGAGTGAAAGTTGTTTTAAATCTTCATTATACAACCGACAACGACACATTGTATATTACATATGTGTTTATTAATGTAGGATATGATATTATCAAAGACAGTTCGATGGAGAGTCAATATAGTAACACGGATGAATGTGATAAAAAAATCTTTAAAATAACTTCTTCATAAACGATGATAAAAAATTATATAAGACTCGCACTTGACTATAATTTTATAGATAATAATCTGTAATGTGTCTAACACTATCGTAAGATGACATTTAAACGTCATCATATCGCATAGAAATACCTAACCACACTTTAAAACAATATTATGTATTAAAACTATAATATAATTACGAAATATTTCTCTGAGCCGTCGCAATTTCACATCAAATGTGTTCTTCTTTTATTTGTTTATTTTTTTTAACTTAGGCGGAGAGCGCATATTTTTTAAATTTTTACACTTTTCCACCCTCGATGACGTCCCGCAGGACTCTGAGCGCGAGCCGATTTACTATTTTTGGGGTTATTAAAAAAAAGAAAAATTCAAAATTCTATCCTTTAAATTCCCTGTTAAGTAAGATTACCTGCAATTTTCATATTATTTTGTGCTGTGATTAGGAAATGAGACGAAAAATGGTTTTGAAATCGAGCCTGTTTCGGCTTTTTTTTTGATCTAGCAAATTACAATTTATCGTAAATTGAACCTTTAATTTCCTTCAAATAGGTAAGGATGTTTCTATGACATATTTTTTTCACTTAAGCACACTATTCGAACTGGCGAACGACCAAAAGAGAGACTGAAGTTGTGGCGAGACAGTGCTCCCTTACCCAAACCATTCATTCCACCTGCTGGAGATATCCCACCTGGACATGAGTAGCCTTGTGTAGCCTGGAAGTCTTTAACAGACTCCGGACATAGGTTGGCCGAAGCAAGGAAAATCTGTTCAGGTGGAGATTCATAGACGACTCCGCATTGGAGTGTAAATGTGGTGCTGTTCCACAAATGATGGGACACTTACTGTCGTATCTTGCGTGTCCTGTCAGCTGCACGTCACAGGAGCTGATGGACGATAGTGATGGCGCCAAACACGTGACCAAACTTTTGGCCGAGTCTATTTACATTGCCATCGACACGCTAAGAAGAATACACTAATTTGACTATTTAAAATTGATTCTAAAACTGTCAAATTCGGATAATCCCCGTTAAATCAAGGTCAATCTAGATTTTAATGGTGCGACGAATGATTCGAGGTTCAAATAATAGCTGGTACTACCCTGCGCGTTGCTGCGGAAGAAGAAATAATTGTGGAAATTTCGCTTGAAAGAAAGAGTAGGTGCCTATAACCAATTATAGTGCAAGCAATTAGTTGACAAGTAGTATTCACATAAGGTAAAAACACTTTTCATAATTTTATTGACCATAGTTAAAAATTCGTACCTATGGTCATTTGAATAAATGTTCTAATGCCGATTGAGGCGTGTTGAATATTTCACTCGTCTAACGATCGCCTACTAGAAGCCATTTGCATGCGGTTAACGGTTTTCAAGATCATATTTATTGTCGTTTCGAGAGTATTTTTCTTATGAACCAGCAGCAGCGCTTTGGTTGATATGACATTTGTCGGGGTAATTAATTATGACTGTCAAAGATGTTGTCTTTCGTGAAGAAGGAATCCAAAATCTTTGTAAGCTTCTTTCTCATCGATGTATAATCATAGCAAAATATTTTGAATGTGCAATAAAGTATTAGTGAACAAATCCGTTTAGTTGTTTGCGTTGCGAATCTTGACAGATAAGCGATCGAGCCCTCGATGTTTGTTGATGCAGATTAGATTGGCAGCGAGTTCGTGGACCCTACACTGTCACGATTTTGGACAAGACTACTTACAAATTATTGGTAAAGTTATGAACAAATGCTAGCTTTGAAGACATCTGCACTTTATTGGGTTCAAATTGAAAAAAACTGTTTGAAATTAATAACTTAGACATAATTGATAGTAAAATAAATACCATGATGAAAAACATTGATTTGTATTTACATGAAAAATCAAAGCTACCTACACATCACATGGTAGTGAATGATGTTCTAAACAGTCTTGAATAATCATTGATTCATGTGTGCTATAAACACAATACAATTATATCTCCCCTACCAGGCAGTGATCCCCTCAGAACTGCGTCCCGGGATGTTTATGTACTGCTGTACGGTGTATAGGAGACAATACGCTCCTAATATTCTCAGTACTTTGTAATAATAGCCATATGTTTCCTTAAGTCCGATAAACTATTTTCTTCTGAATACATGGGGATCTGGTGAGGCAAATATCCAGCTATTAATGTAATGCAGAATGTTGATAATGTTGAAAATAATGGCATTCCGCATAGGTACTCTATCTATCCCTTTAAATCGATTGCCGCGCGTCAGTCTCGCGAAAACTTGAAAATGACCCGACCGACTTGAATATTTATTTGTTTCTTTTGTTTGCCTCAATACTGGGGTGGTTTAGTAAAAAAAGAAATTAGGAAAGCCTCAAAGGAACAGCCGAAAACCTTTAGAAATAAGGTATATGCTGTAAAACACAAAATCATGAGTAACTCTACCGAGAAAGTATATCGTTCTTGTAATTCCTGTATGGCTAGAAGACAGGTACTGTTGCCTGCCTATAAAATATGACAAGGAATCTTCGATATTCTCGTTAATCATACCCAAACTGATGCCGATGATCTTCAATTATATACAGCTGAGCGGGTTGAAGGTTTATCGGGCGCTATAGCAGATGTAAACCGAGATTTAGATGCCATCAAGGACTGGTCTGATAGATTTGGGGTATCAGTAAACCCCTCAAAGTGTCAGGCCATTTTAATTGGAAGCTCACGTATGATGGGGAGGGTGACGCTTAGCTCTTTACCTCCTCTTATTTTTAATGGTACTGTCATACCCATAACCCCTACTGTGAAAGATCTCGGTTTGCATCTGGACTCGACACTTAGCTGGCAACGCCAGGTCTCTAGTGTAAGTCAAAGAGTCAATGGTACTCTGCGATCTCTGTATCGTCTGAGGAACTTTTTGCCCGCCAAGACGAAAACTATGCTGGTGCAGACTTTGATTTTCCCTATCATCGACTATGGTGACGTGTGCTACTTTGACTTGAATGCGGTTTTGCTGGATAAGCTCGACAGACTGCTCAACAATTGTATCCGGTTCATATTCAACCTCAGAAAATATGATCATGTGTCGAGCTATAGGTCTGAGCTCAAATGGATGTCCATTCGCCAAAGAAGAAGTTTGCGTGCTTTGACCACGCTTTTCTCCCTTCTCAACTCTCCCTCTCCTCCTTCTTATCTTTTGTCTCACTTCCAATATCTATGTTCTTCACACTCTAAGAATCTGCGTTCTTCTAATAATCTTCTCCTACTCTGTCCTTCTCATACTTCTGACTTTGTTCATTCTTCCTTTCATATTCAGTCCATTCTTCTTTGGAATGCGCTTCCTCTTGATATCAGAACGGCCACCAGTCGGTATGCATTTAAGCGGAAATTGCAGATTTATTTTCAAAATAAATAGAGTAGAGTCATCTCAGCACCTCCCTCTCTTGAATTCGTATATAATATGTATATATATATATATATATAATTTAGATATATTATATTATTGTAAATATGTATGTATGTGTAATTAGTACTATTTTAGTTCGTATGTATTATCATATATTTTTAATAATAGTTTTCTCTTTGTTCCTCTCAAATAGAGCACCTGCCATCTAATCTCTTCACCACCCTTGGTTGACTGGTAGAGAATGCCTAAGGCATTAAGTCCGCCATTGTACCTCTTTGAGTGCGAGAAGTTTTAATAAATAAATAAATAAATAAATAAACTGATCCCCATACAGTTTTCTGTTGACATAGACAGAGAGATACCAAACACCGGTACCCAAATAAGATGTTAACTTAATATAATTGATTTATAGAGTGTTGACAGTGTAAAACGTCTCGCTCCGGAAGCTCACTCCAAATGTAATAAATTACTGAATACCAACACGTGATAGTGATGGGAATGATCGATTGAGGGCGAAGCCTAATCGATCGACTCAGTGCATTCAAGATGGCGCCGGCCGGCTGATGACTTCATTGTTCGGTATCGGTAGCATTGTTAGGGAAATCAGTGTACCGTTATTGTGTTTAGTGAATTTGTATGCAATGTGTATTTTGTTGGCGAAATAGGGCAGTTTGGCGGTATTCCTAAAGGGTTAAGATTAAGAGAACATGTAAGTGGATTGGATGAAGGCTTGTCTGAAAATATTATACAAGTGAAGTTTATAAAACTAGCTGTATCTAACCAGAATACAATTGTTGTAAGTATTCAGATTGCTATTTTTCTATCACAATGATTGTTGTCAGAAAAACCCAATCCTGATTGGATAAAGAGCAACATTGAGTTATAGCTGATAAAAATAACACTATCTTTAAAAAGCATAATCTTGCGTTATGATCCATAGATAAATACTAGATTCATTTACAATTTTCTCGATTTAAAACAATAACGATGATGTCACGGCTGTACTTCTGTAGCAGAGAGATGCTGTGAGTCAACCTGACGACGTGTTTGTGACAGAAGTTCATGACGTCATAAATCTTGGCAGATAATCTTTGCTTGTAAATATTGAAGTGCTTGAAGATTAGAAAACGTTGAATACTCTGCATACTATTGATTTAGAAGTTTGTGTTGCTAATTTGAATTTTCATTACATTTTGAGGTATTTTATAATTATTGTATAAGTTATAAAGTTGGACAGAAATAGCAGCGCAATAACATTCCTGAAAATAGAGTTGGAGGAAATAGAGTCTGCGTTTCGCTTTTTTATGAAAATAAATATTTTCCTTACAAGAAAATTCTCCGTTCCAAACACTAAGAAGGTACTACTTTACTCTTCCCATAGAAATAATAAGTAAGACAAGTAGTAACTACTTGATTCGTTTTCAATGAATTTAATCTATATTTTTTATTACCTCAGGATGTCAGCGTAAAACTAGTAAATAAAATCAAATGTCCGCACCTCTTGATAAGATATACTTGCCGAAGTGACCGAGCCATCGGACACAGCTGTCCAATTTGTGATATCAGTCCATCTCCACTGATACACCGATACCGATACCGATACCGGTAGTTAATCCTTGTGACGCAAATTGTGGAAAGATTCAAATTGATTTTAATTTTTAACGCTGATTAAGGGATAGAACAAATATAGATTGTTATTGTCGAGACATGTTTCTTTTACGATAACCATCTGTGGTCATGTGTGATCGTCACAAAATGACTTGAGTTATCCAATCGGGGAACGGGTGTGGGATTTTTGATAAGATACCTAAGTACTAAGGTTACTGTTGTTCTTTTTAACGAAAAATAGAGCAACTTTGTGAAGTGCTGTAAAAGACTTGTAGGTTTGTGATGATGACGATTGATACTTTCTTCTTCTTAAGAAGCAACTCCGAAATATGAAAAAAGAAAACAGCTGTTCTCATCTTCTCTTCTTCTTCAAAAGTGCAATACTAACACGATTAAAGTATCGAATTGCAGATTTTCCCCCATAATGTTTTGAAATACTGATACTCCAAAATAATAATTTAAATTATTACGACGCAACGCGTTAAAGATTTTTTTCTTAAGGTACTTAAGGTACTTTCAAAGGGGTAATATTCAAAAACTATGTATTTGTTGTACCTACAGTAAGCTCACTGTGTTTCTAAATGTGATTGGAAGACCAAAATAATCGCTTAACATATTTATTCCACAATTTTTGTTATTGCATCTTCCACTGTTGTACTGTTGTTGTGTGTTGTTGTTGCATCACCCAAAGGTTGACTGGTAGAAAATGCCTTTGACATTAAGTCCACCTCTGTACATTTTTGTGCTTAAAGTATTAAATAAATAAAAATAAATAAATAACATTCTAATTATGTAGAAAATGCTGTGCTGTGAGGTCGAAAACGATCACTTCACCGCTACTAATATCTATTAGCGTACATTATTATTTAATAAATAATCCTTCTATTATAGAGTGATCCGATAAAGTAGTAACTGAACTGTACAACGGCCGCCTACAAACTGTCCATGATTAAAAAACATTAATGGTTCCGTATCAAAAACATTTGAGTATCGTATAGAGTGGGTTTAAGGTTTCTATAAAATACCAAACAATGTGCTCTGTATGTATAGAGGTCGTGGATCTGGGCCGAACTTGAAAAACGCCATCGTCTTTTTCAAGTTTCGCCCAGTTAATTTCCCAGATTATTTGTGTACTGTATTAAAATTTAATAGGCTGGCACAGCGAGGAAAACGTGTGTCGTATAATGAACGTTTAAAGAAATCTATCACATAAAAGTTACATTCTCCTTAATAGTTCGATTTAAATAGTTTTCCCGACGGTTGAAGCTTTTACGGTTTCTATGAACTAGGTATAAATTTGCCTTAGGTTTTTAATGTATTAAATACCAAGAGTAAATAAGGGAATGTGTTTTGTAGACAAGAAAAGGCTAGTCAGCTTTTGTCTTCTAGCTTTTGGAGTTTTTTTTTATCTAGATAAAAAAGTAAGTAATAGTCGTTTTTTTTATAAGAGAAAACTACAAGGAACCCTACGAATAACGATCACCAAATAATTTATTCAAAAAATATTAATATAGCTACGTCCGTCCCACGCACGCTAATCTGTCCGTCCGTCCGTCCGCTCTATCTCAGAAACTGGGCAAAGACAATGGGCTCCATATCTTGGTGGAATGCATCCATATCTGGTATCTATTCGTTAAACACGTGGGTTAAAATGTTTTGGAAATTCATTAATATTTAGAAAGTAGGCTTTTGTGTTAGGGACCGTCGGTTATGATGTTGATCTTAATAGTTTGTAGGTTGTTTAGGGTGGTTTGTCAAATGTTTACTTTGATACTTTTGACTGGTCTGGATGGCTAAATCCTTAAGTAGTTTTTTCAGGATAGCACTCAACAAACTCGAAAGGAAACTGAGTAAAACCAACCATAGCAACATCGTCAGGCGAAGATTTATATTAGGTGGATATAAAAATCCGACAGGCGAGAAAAATTATTTGTTTGAAGTAGGATTAGTTTGAAGCTGTAAAATACATAATTGTTTCTTGATAACCACATGATATAGGACAAACAATAACGAAATTAAAGACCAAATAATGAGTTAAAGAAAAACAATCATGGTTCCCAAGAGCTATTCAGCACCAGCCATAAACACGAACAGGACATCACTGTCCTAAGACACATCACTCCCGCAGCCACAATACATCAGCTCACCACTTAACCAGACCACGTAAGCTCCACCACGAAAGTTCCTATCTGACCACAATCATAGCATTGCTTACAAAAATAATTTTATTGATATTAAAACAAGTCAAGGGGTCATTACCAGGACAAAGGTATTGGAAAGTGCGTCACGTGACGAGGTGAGGGGTGAAAGGGGCAAGGGGGGTGGGTCGCGTGTGAGATTGTGCGATAGTCTCCCCGCGGTGGACGCCGGTCTAATCGGTTTACTGGGCCTAGCGACTTTGGTGCTTGGTGCTGGGTGAAAGATGTAGCGAAATAGGGCGAAAATTGGGTCCCTATTTGATTCCTAAATGAAATGATTTTGAAATAGAAGCGAGTGATCAAAATATCTTAACTAAGTTCTCATTATGAGGTGAAGGTACTCATAAAAGTCGAATTTTGATTTCTGGTTGGGTTAAATCAAGATTACAGCAGAGATTTAGAAATTTTCTCAATATCTGCTTCAATATCAAAATCTCACTGCAAACTGCCACGTGCAAACAGCTCAAAATACAGAAAGTAGGAAAATATCAGATCACTGACTTTAAAATGACAAGATATGGGTGAACATAGTCACAGCACTTGGTAAGCAGTGACGACTGGGTGTCAGTACCATCTGCCACCTGTTTGATCGCACCTTCTTCATGGTTTTTCTTCTAATTGCGAATCAATTACACAAACAATCGCTGAACGCTTTCAAATCGTACCACCCTTGAACGTCTCGCCTAATGCAGGTGACTTGCAAGCCGCGTTTAATATGCCACTTCGAGCCACTTTCAGTCCAGTCCACTCCTAATAACCCCTTCAGAGGCGTTCCTCCTCCAATCTGATGGTTCAGACATCCACTTGAAAGCCAAGGAATAGTGTTATTACGGCTAACTTAGTCAAATTCATTGAGTTGACGTAAAACGATTTTCATGGTAGATTTGTAAGTGCCCGCTGATTTTCTTTTGTGTTCGTTCACTACTTGCCATTAGCATTAACTCAACTCTAAAATCATGCATTTTAACTTCTGAACTTGATGTAGGTAAGTATATACCTAAATACAAACATTGGAATCTTTTCCAATGTTTGTATTTAGGTATACCCAGATACAATCTCAGCCGCTGCGAATTTTACAAACATTTGTGTTACGTCATCGTCCCAAAGCGACTTGAACAAACATCAATGATTTTGCCAATCACAACAAAGTTACTTTACGCATTCTTTAAAAATGCAAATAAAAACCCTAACCGCAAGCTTTATAACATAAAATAAACCATAGGCTTGGCAGAATACAGTTTATAATCGACTGTCAATGATCAATATTTCCGAAGACCCAAACGTCATGCGACAGTCGACTCGCAAGCGGAAAATGACAATGTGAGATACCTATCCTTTCCTTTGCAAATTTAAATTTTGCTGTCTCACTGAGGATCCTGACGGAACATTGTCCATAGGATCTTGGATTTAGGGTACTCATTCGCGTGGCATCGATTTGGGGCCGGTAAAGTAAAGTGTTGTGGAGTAATCCCGCGAGGTTTGATATCTGCGCACGCTGGCACAGGGCTGGCATTGTGCGCGAGGAATAGATAAGATCTAACTCCGGCCTTTGACAGACTTCACGTGTGGTCTAATTTTGGCGTGTTTTTGAAATTGTTTAATGGTTTTGTTGGCTGTAGAACGATTTTTTAAGTTATATGGTTATGTGAGAATGGAAAAATATTGCGGGAGGGAAAGCTATATAATGAAATCGTAATGGTAATGAAAATTATGAAGTTAAAGATGCTGGCTGATAAATGTTCACAATTACATGGCTCTTACCTGCTAAAGACATGTTGTTCCAAGAGCTTGGTTTCCATTATAAGATAAAAGAAAATCTCCAAACATTGACACTATTTGCAAAACCATTTCATATTGTACACTAGAAGACGAACCATATGACACAAAACTGACAGTCACTGTCGAGCAGTAACAGAAGCTAATAAAATCACCACAATACAATTTAATACCCGCTGTAATTCATCAGCATGTTTGTGACGCCGCGACAATGTTAATTCTACTTTATTGGGCACCGCACAACGTTGTCTACTCATCGTGACCATGTTGTTTCTGTCTTTTAGGCTGCTTGGATCTGATGCTCATCTAGCATACTCATCTAGCATTTTCTTCTTTTTTTTTTTTTTTTTTTTGTAGTGATTGCAATATCCTATTTACAGAATAAACAATTTCATTTCATTTCATTTCATTTGCTGAATTTGTATGAAGAGGTTTCCCGTCACGAAAAACGAAGTTTAATCACGTATGCTTATATCTTCAGTTCGGTTATTAATATTTTTGGCTCTGACTGTTTTCAACTTATGAAAAAAAGGTGGTCTTAAATCGTTATTATGTATTCTGGTGTAAATAAGATTTTCCCTGTCCTGAAAAATAGATGTACCATCACCAACACTTTGCATCATATGAATAATTTATAATATAAGGATGCAATTGCTTAAGATCCAACCTTTGGTGCATCAATTCTACAGGGAAGAACCTTGAAAATTATTTAGTAATCGCGAATACTTAATTGCCCTTATTTGAAGGTTAGTTGATAAGAAATGGAGAATCTAATTAGCCTATTTACGAGGGTCAGCTAGAGGAAGCGGATAAATTTATTTTTTATATTTTATGATAAACTGTTGTAGTGACTTTTTTCAGTTTTAACTGAGGGTTTTTCGTTTGAGGTTTGTTCACCTTCTACACACAGGATAAAAATACTCGTACGCTCATATCTAACGAAAATCAACGCAGGCATTTATCGCAATCCAGCAGAGAGTGACGGAAACGGCTGAAACGATTGACGATAAACATAGAAGAGATTTGTAGAAAAACGAAGTTTCAAATTAAGTTTCAGTGTTTCATATAGGTATATTAAATACCTAAAACATTGTTACACTCATACATATATATGTAAATGTAAATCTTATTGAATGTCTGCTTATATGTCTTTATCAGAAAGTCATTTCAAGAAAGAATTTTATCTGATTTCAGAATTGTCTCGTTTTGGAATAATTTTAGCAAGATTCAATTTTTTGATGTTATGTTAATTGATGGATGACTGTATGTACCAGGTAAGCTTACTTATTTGCAGATTATAAATTTTTCGAAATGACCAAATCTAAGACCTTATTATGAATTTTCTAACACAATGATGACTGTCAGCCTGTCTTCATATAAAATTCCCATGCCTAGGTTTTCTTAGTCTCTGGGAAAAGCAAAGCTGAAAACCACGTGACCGGCTCCTCAACTCTTAACAGTCTAGGACCTACAGTTTTCAGAGTTCAGGATACTGTACCAGGACCTCTGTGGCATGGAGTTAGTTCTATAATATTGCGGTCATAAGAAGTAAAGACTATATGCCTACGTATTATGTAGTGGTCACCAAATGAATCGAATTGAATGAAAATTATCTCTTCTGATACCTTCTTGCTTCGTGTGGGCTATTTTTTTATTATTCATTATACATCACGTTTAGTGCAAATAAATGTATTTTCTTTCTTTCTATTCTATAATTGTGTCGCACCAGTAGCACAGTTGACAATGTGCTGTGGAGTATATCTGCGAACTTCAATTTATACCAATTGATGCGAGCAATTTGTTAGTATGATCTGACTGTTGGCATTGATTCACGAGATCCCTGTTAAGAGTTTGTTTCATAAAATTTTATGTTATTCATGATATTACCTTCAAATAACTTTCAGTGATTCTCTTTAAATTCATAACTTAATTATTCGTAACTGAATAACTTAAATAATTCTTCGTTAATATTTTTGCCTGGCCCTAGATTCATTAATGCTATGGAAAAATGAAAATGAAAATGAAAATTACTTTGCCCAGTCATATGGCAAAAAAAAAGACATTTTTAAAAGTACCTACTTCACTTTTAAAATAAACCACCAAAGAAAAGGGCCGCCTACTTTAATCCGCTTGAAGAGGATTTGAACCAGGTTAGAATTTGCATACTTAGCTTTATGTTTTCTATACAATATACTAACTCCGACTTATAACCATGTTGTTTACGATATTTTGAATAATAATCTGTAAGATGGTATGATTTGAACAGTAAGTCGATTCAGAGAAAAATAAAATATTATGGTAGCGGATATCATGCAGATTTTCAGAAACAGTTATTGCAACCAGGAAAATAAATGGAAGCCAGTAAAGGCTGAAATACAGCATGTGCTGTTAAAAAGCATGCTTATTAGCTAGTAAGTAGTATATTTATTTATAGCATGCTATTCGTATGTGTGAAATTATCATACTCTTTTCGTAGGTATACACATGCTAATTGTTATACTACGAGTAGGTAGCGTGTGTTCCAAATGTGCATACTTTGTGCTACTGCTTTGTTTATGTATTCCGGTATCCTAATGTCATAAATCCGAAAGAAAATAAATAAATCTGTAATTTGTGTGGTGTAGGTACATAATAAAGAGTATTATTTTCCCTTCTATAAACCCAAGACAAGAAGGTTAGCAACCAATAGACAACTAAAATACGAGAAACTTTGAAAAAACTTTACCAAAACGGCAATATCTTATCAAAATCAAAATGACAAACCATTTCTAGCGCAGCTTTGGGGCAGTATACCCAAATCGTACGAGCACAGACCCCGTGCGTGTTGCGTGTCCGCACAAACAAACACAGATAGCCAGCACGAGGTTTAGCTGAAATGTAAACCAAGTCGCGTGTGCTGCCAAAAGTACGCGTGTTGTACGCGGCTTGTTCGCTCTTGTAGCTTGTCTGTTGTGGCGTGTGATTGGAACACGTTACTTTATGTTTTAATTAGGTGTTACTGAGTATTGGAGTGCTTTAAAAGCTTCCGCGAGTCATGTTTTTGTCTTTATCCCAATTTATTGGTTGGTCGGTGTAACATGGCTTCTTCAAATAGTTATAAGAAAGAAAATACGTTTATTTGCGGTACACATTAAGGAAAGAACAAAACACGAAAATAACAATTTGGGGGAAAATATGCGTCAAATCCACGCAAAACGGCCATCGCTCAGCATAATGCTACGACCCTATGCGAGATAGAGCCTCAGCGCTGGTTTTCAGCTACATTTCATCATTTTATAACTACATTTCTATCGGCCATCATAACAAACATCACGGAATCCAGTCATCATTTATTTTATCTTCTCCTAATCTAGTAGCCATCCACATATTCTACATTCATACTAAAAAGTTTCCTCTCGACATATCCCTTGGCAGCAGGCTCGCCCCCTATTACATGGGACTTAAACATAACTGGCGCAATGTGGGTGTACTACAGGTAGGTGCGCCTCTGCCTAATCCTGCGGGGATTACAGGCGTGATGTTATGTTATGCTTATTTCTCTTGTTTTTCTGCATCATAAACATATTCCCGAACATGCGAGTTTCTCACAACTTCTGCTAAAGCTTCCGTGAATGCGAATACTTCAGTAACTTTGTGCATCCTGGCAAACTACTTATCTGGCTGACTGGAATTTTCACCTAGGCATGATATTATCAAGTTGAGTCAGACATAAAAACGACATAGAGACGGTATAAACTATTACGTTGTATAGGCTCTATTTTCTTAAGTTAAATACTTTTTATATTCTGGTTTTTGCGAATAGTTTTTGTTTTCAATCCTACTAATATTAAAAATGCGAAAGTTAGTTTGTTTGTTATGCTTTCACGCTAAAACGGATGAACAGATTTGTATGAAATTTGGCACAGGGATAGACCTTGATCTGGAGAAGGATATAGGCTACTTTTTATCCTAGTTCGCAGACGAAGTCACGGGCAACAGATAGTTATAGCTATAAAAACTTCCTTGTTATCGTTGCGTGTACGCACTGCAATCAGTGTGCACCATCTGGTGCTATTAGACACCTCCACCACTCCATTTTGATATATTTGCAATGTATTGCGGCAACGATTAGTATCACTCCTTTGCATTGAGAAAATCAAACGTAATTTTATTTCTGAATATTATGCTCTCGTACCATAAAGAACTTATTACAGTTACGTAGTGTGAGGGTGGACATTCAAATCAGAAAACGATGGCTTTTCTGTACATTTTAAAGCCCCATTTATACAATGTAAGTTTCTGGCCTAAAGTATACCTACAATAAAATTGAAGCAACCAACGACTTGCATCGTCTAAACGCTGTTGGTACAACTTTTATGGCTACTTCAACTTAAGCCCCATTTACACGATGCAAGTCTCGTGCCTGAATCATAAAATAACATGGAGGCAACAAATGACTTGTAAATATAGTCCAGCAGTGTGTGTTTAGGCGGTGTAACTTTTATGATTGCTTCATCTCATGGTATGCTACAGGCAATGAAATCGCACTGTGTAAATCAGGCGTAGTCTCTGAATCACACTATAATAACGAAATTTTGTTTCATAGGATGTAGAATATTACATTGTAAAGGCTTTTGCAGGTTCTGAATTAAGTTTCTCATTTTAATAAACTCGAGCGTCACTTCGTATGGAACAAGAAGGCGTTGCGTTTGCGCATGGCAGCATGGCGCTATCGGTCCGCACCATCTGAAGTCTGTCCGAGCTGCAGCGACTACGATGTTGATAGAAAGTACTGGCCTGAGTTTCAGTTTTAATTAAATGGTAAAGTGTTGTTTTATAAAGATACTAACTATTCATTTTTATTCCTTAGCGCTGTTTTTATTTAATTATAATTGTTTAATTTTTGTGAACTTATTCAGATTATTTTCACATTTATAAGTGAGTGTGAATGACTTATTTTAATTAATTAATGGAATCTAACCTAACACGAATTTTTCACTTTTTATTAGCTTACGTTTTTTAATTCATATTTTGTTAAAACAATACACTAAAAGAAGGTTTGGTTAAAAAAATAACGCTGCTGTCTAAAATTTGAAAACTAGAGAAAAAAAATGGCTTTATAATATAGACCACTAGGGTTTTATTCTAGTTAAGATAAAGAATAATTATGAATTTTACTATGTGTACATACTTAGATAATGAAATAAATAAAGCTGGCAAAACTTCATGACTAAAATTATATGAAGGACCACGATGTGCATATTATTATAGAAATAGGTATCGAATCACGAATGTAAGGACAGGTTACTAAACCCTGCAGAAAATCATTATTCTGTTAAGAAGTCCAGAATTATACCTAAATCATTAAAATACTTGGAACAACGAACCATTCACTTTAAAAAAATCCCAAACATAGAAGTCCATCTCAGGCCCACCGTAGTGTTGTACCGTGACAACTGACAACTGACAAGCGATGAACGTCAAATTATTTGCTCTGCGCGTCAGTCGAACGCAGCGCAGGTCGAGTCTCAACCCTTGAACTACTCAGAGTTAGACTGACATCAAACGTCACAATACTGACGTTGAGCGTTGCCGTAACTTAGAAGCGTTTGTGTGAAGGTAACTTGAAGGCTTCACGTATTTAGGAGCAAAAAAAATTGAGGAAAAACTTGTGGTCAAACAAAAAATTTTTTTAAAGGTCAGTTTTGTTTGTGATTCATAATTTTTTGAGAGAGGATGGCCAAGTATGAGTAGTTGCGTTGGAAAATGGTGAATTCAATGAATTTGATGTGACCCTGCATTACAGATAGATTTATCTTCACAAGGCAACTGGTGACAGCTAAACAGAATAAAATAGCCTGCGATTGAAGTAAAACGGTTGAAGAGGCCTATGTCCAGCAACGGACAGGCTTACGATGATGTTGATGAAAATAAAAGGGTTAGAGTTAACTTAGTCTGGACGTACCTACTACAAAGATAATGTTAAGTATAAAGGGTCACGTATCTTTGGTTATATCTCTGCTATATAAGAGGTAGGCAGAGATGCGGCATCGGTTGTCAATTATAGTGATAAATGATTGGCGCTTAATGTGCTCGTTGTGACGGCAGTTCTTCGTTACATGGCAGGTGAAGCCGCTTATTATAACTGTCTAGCTCATACCTACGAATTAATTGAAGTTCTGTTTTTTTGTCTTTATTCCTAAAGTACTTGTATACCGTCGTCTCTAGGTCATGTGTAGTTAAAAGCCCAAATGATAACGAATTTTATAGTAGATTCTTAGGTATCTACGTCACCGAAATAGTATTGTAATGTGATTATGTATATCTATTAAAAATTATGATATAACATTTAATTAAGTACCTACTATCAAAACATTGACATTGCTTTGCAACTGTTCGATTATCTAATGACAGTGATACTATTGCAGTTAATTAGTCGATTTATAATTACATCATTATTAGAATACCTCATTATTTACATAATTTTATTGAAGGCCGATATGAACTGTTTATTATTTCGGCAGATACACACAGAAGAAGTTTTGTGAATTATGATCAAATAACCAACACAAAAGATTCATCTGTTTAAACAGAACAGGATAGAAAGAAATGCCAAAATTGGTGTACCAGTGGCCATGGTGGCTTTGATATGAATGATAATGATGTATAAAGTACAACAATACTATTAATGATGTGTTGTTACTAGTCGCTCTTATTCTAACAAGAAACTGCGAGGATAAAGATGGAAGAAGGAACTGGTGAACCATAACTTTGAAAAGAGTAAGTCGATTTTCTGAAACAGTTTTCATTTTAAATAACAGCTCTACCAAAACCTTCGCGCTCATACCTACCTAGTAATATATTTTTGTAACCGTCCATAAATTCCTTCTTTTTGTAGTTTTGTATTTTCTTTTTACTTTATTTTTATAGGCTCATTTAATATTTGTTTTTGTTTTCAATTGCATACAACCTGTTATCATTATAAGTAGTAGAGCGGAGTTCACCTAACACAAGCATCTTCTTGCTTAAAAGGTGTTCTCCAACTCATGTGTGTTGTTCGTAAGTACAAGGTAATTGCAATAAACATTTTATTTTTTATAAATCTTATGAGTAATAATCATTTGTTTGTCTTTCAATAGTGTCAGATTTTTCTTCAACTAAAGAGATTGTATTTCAACTTACCGGTAGGTTTGGGAACGTTCCTCTTCACCTGCATCCATTTATAGGTCGGCACAGTCGTATGGGACGCGTGCGCCTGGTGACCCTGAAGATGGCTGTGAGAGGACATACACTCCTCCCGCGGAAACCCATCCCTCAACCCTCCGAACTCATCCTTCGGTTGATAGTGTTCGAACTCTGGGCACGGGAGAGGAGAACCAGCGTGGTTGTACTGCATCGTGGTCTCGTCCACAAAGTGCATGTTGTACTTAGTCTCCAGGTAGTGATTGTCTAGCTTGTGCTCGTGCATCACCATCTCCTCATGCCGAGGCACGTCCTCTCTGTGTTTGAACGGCTCCGGATGAGGAGGCAAGGTGTGTATAGGGTAGTTCGGCTGCAGCTCTCCATAGTCTAGATTGGTATAACATAAACCAGTATCTGTGCTTATAACAGGTGTAGGAGGATGCTCGTGTGTCTGCCCGTGAAGTAAAGGCTCGTAGTAGTGCCCGGGAGTTTCGTAATACCCCTCATGATAACCCTCATATGGTGGTTGGTATGCTGCACCCTGCTGGTAGTACTCGGCGCCCCCGTACCCGTTCTGCTGGTTGTTGTACATCCCGACGTCCATAGTCATCATGTTTATCACGATCACCGTGTCTGTGTCTATCGACAACAATATCTTACATCACACACATCACTATTGCGCTACGATCAAACAGTTCGCGCGACGGTATTGGCCTCCCGGAATTCGGACCGTTCGAATTTAAATCGGGCTAGTGCCGCACCGTGCGCTATCGATCGCACGCCCGCACGTCAGGTGAACCGACGAACACTGATCGCGGCACACACGACGGCATAATTTTTCTTAACCACACCTAAAACTTTGATTCACCGTCCCTCTCTGACGAGTCCAAAATCTCGACGCCCGACAAAGACGGAGTTATCTCAGACAGTTTTGATCGTATCACGAATTGATAAGAGTAAGAATTTTGATTTAATGTAAAGAATGGTAGTCACGGCGGATGATTTCGTTAATGAATGCGTTCGACGTCAGTTGTGGACTGAACGTTACGTGGGCAGGTAGAGCTGATTCTGGAAACTTTTTGTGCAATGGGAGGAGTCTTTGCGAAGGGTGGAGCTTGATACAGCGAGGGGCCAATGAGAGTGTTGTATTCCGCTCTCCATTTTGGATTGGCTGCATGGAGATAATAGTGCGAATCTGGGAGGCTGGATGCGAGCGGCGGAGTTTTTTTATATTTATTTTGTGTCGTTGTGAATGGTCCTCGGCGTTTATACTTGGAATGCTTTAATTTATCCTGGTGACGTAAATCGATTTCAAGGTGGGAAATGTTGCGTATTATTCGTTTTTCTGCCGTTATATTCCGTGGCAGCTGTCCTTATCTATGTATCGCCTACTGGTTTAACTCTACGTGAAAATAATAATGCTGGATAATTTTTAGGTAAATTACCTTCATCACTATTTTTGCAGTGTCTTTTCTGCCATGAATGATTAGATTTTTCATTACTTCGTTTCAGGATTTGTGGTGTTTCAGGTGATTTGCCATTGACATTGTAAAGAAGACGGTGTTCGTGTTACTGCTTCGCAAATGTACGCCTTCGCTATAAAAAATACCCAGAAACTCCTGGCTTGCTACTGACCATTAAAAACCCTGTGGTAAAACATGTTTACCCTCTGATGTAGCTATTCCTACCTACATTCATAGGTACGTTTAGCTGAGGGGTCACAGCAGTACTTCAGTGGAGTTGGATTTGAACCCTCTAGGGTCCTAGAGTCCACGGGTGTTGCAAATTCAGGTCAGCTTCCCATACACACAATTTAATCTGATGGGATTCCACTATTTCGATGAATTAAGACCACGTGAGCTTACTTTGAATATTTTGTTTTGTAGGTATCATTTTATAGGTACAAGTCTATTATTTACAAAGTTGTGTTCGAAAAATAAGATGGAAACCATGTCAATTTTGCATCAAAATTTTTGTGAATATCATCGACCCCTCAGTCGGCAGCTGTCAGTAATCGATTACTCTTACAACATGAGAACACGGCTTATAAACGAATTTACAAAAAATCGAACTATGCCAAATTGGTTGGGACTTGTACCTATGGTTTCCCGTTGTTAGGATTTGAACACTGTTTTTATCCGACGTTCCTGTTATGAAGGTGCCAAAACCTGTTTGGCTTTTTATAGATTAGCTTTAAATCGAATAAAATAAAAACTTATTCAAAACAAAAACTGTGTAACATTTTTTCTTTCAGATTCACAATTAATTTCACTTACCTACTTGTTAATTTAACTTACTGAACTTATCTATTCTGCACTCAGATCAGCAACCAAATTATAATGTTACAAAAACTGGCACCTGATTCAGGTAGTACTAACATATATTACTGTCTAAACAAAACATGATTTATTATAATGAAGACTTGCTGACATCTTGACAAGTCGCCTACACTTCGTGGGCCGGCATTATTATTGTTGCAGGTCTTAATCCGGTGCACCAGACATGTAAAGTGTCGTAGATGTAGGTTTTGTATTCATTTTTAGAGGTTTGTATTAAATAGATATAATAGAAAGTAACAAAGTTTTACAGTCTGAGGGCTGGTTTAACCGACGAGTAGTGACTACATATTTTATCTAAGGAATAGTTTTTTTTTTGTAAAAAGTTTTTATTTTGCCTTTTTAGTGTGGTACCTAACTACCCAACACAAATTTGAATACCACTACCTGCTATGTAGGTATTTACATAGCAGGTAGTGGTATTCAAATTTGTGTTTGACTACTATTTAGTAGTGACAGGAACTTATTATAACATCATCCACATAAGGCTAAGTGGGAGAAATATGTATTATTGAAGCTAATTCAAAAACTACTCAAACAAATTTAATGACAATATGGAACCACCTCTGAAGCCACCAACAATCAAGGAAGAATCATCAAAATCATAATTCATAATTGGCGGAGTAGGATGGCGTAACAAATATACATAAAGAACATACAGTCAACTTGAGAACCACCTCCTTTTTGAAGTCGGAAACTGTCAAGATGCCGCAATTTTATTCAACCGATAAAAATATAGATATACTTAACGTTGCAAAAGTTAGATATAGATTTAGTTCAAATATGCACAAAAATGTTAGAATGAAGATTTTTTTTTTAAGCAAAATCTTATCAGACATTTGGTTGCACTTACCTAATTCATCGTGAAACTTTCATCTTTAAAAAATTACCAGTATTAACTTACCCGCGTTCCTGTCCTCTGTCCGCATCACTGGAAAGTTGACCGCCCCCCTGCCTGGTTTACTCTGAAGTGCCTTGCTTGACCGATGCGGAGAACGCCTGGAAAGCGGCTTGCTCGAATACAGATCGGCCCGTGAACCCATCTTCCCAGAGGCAGAGGCAGTGGGATGAGCCGCTCTGCAGGTTGGTACGGAATAATCTTATTAATACGTCCACCAATACTGCTGAGCGTGCCCGCCTGCTGGCTGTGGGTGAGTGGGAGTCGGGCCTCTGGCTTCAGGCGCTACCGTCACCCAACATAGGTGCGAGCCGGCTGCCAATGCTGAGGCATTGCCAATGCGGTGAAGTTGTTGACTATCTCGGAAACCTTGGCCTATCCTGCAGTAAGAACGCAGGCTGGATAGTAGCACGGCACGCCAGCATCAATGACATCATCCGTCGTGCTCTTTTCACCGCCAGAGTGCCAGCTGTTTTAGAACCCAATGGCTTGGCACGCGACGATGGGAAGAGACCAGACGGAATGACCATAATGCCTTGGAAGGTAGGTGGGCCTTTGGTGTGGGATGCAACGTGTGTCGACACCCTTGAGCCATCCCATCTTCCTAGTACGGCGGGCTGTGCTGGGGCTGCTGCTGCAGGTGCGGAAAACCTCAAATGGCGCAAATCTTCTTGGGACTTATATGTTTGACCCGTTTGGGGTTGAAACACTAGGGCCATGGGGTCCGAGTGCCCACTTTGTTTTTCAAGACATCGCCAAGCGTCTGGTCGACTCTTCACGTGACCAGAGGGCTGGCCTATGCTTTGGCCAAAGAATCAGCATTGCCATTCAACGTGGCAATGCTGCCAGCCTTTTGGGCACCTTTCCTGTTGACAGCGATGCCGACGAATTTTTTGATGCCCTACAATTATTCCCCCTCCCCTTATTTATATACTTGTACATATTATTATTATTTTAAGTCTGTTAGTTTTTAAATCATAATCACGTTTGTCAGTAATTACGTTTGTGTAAATAAAATAAAAAATATTTTTGTGTAGCTGTGGTGAGTTGTGTTTGTGCAATTGCATGATGATTGCAAAAAATTAAATTCATTCAATTAATTGTAACTCATTCGTCGTCAATAATTCTGTTATACTTTAAACTCACATCTTTTTTATCAAACCTGTAAAAAATATGCAGTTAAATGAATGAATTAATATTTAGAATGCTAAGGAAAGAAGAGGAATAAAGCCTTACTTGACACTTGCCAAGTTTTAGCTGAACCTTTTGATAGTCTTTTTATTTAACACTGTGCAGAAATTACGGAGATTTAATTCTTACAGAACAAGAAATCAAATAAAACTTGTAGTGCCTCAAGGTACTGTCTTGGGTCCTGCGCTGTTTTTAGGTATACTTAAATAATATTCAAATCTCATAATCGGGACGAAAAGTCGGCCATTATTTCATACTTAATTAATTCATATTTGCGTATCCCCCCAAATTCAACAAAATCATGCCTTTCAAAACCACAGCAATAGACATTACTTTCAATACCTACTTTAAAAGACAACAGCCTGGCGACAGTTGCCCGTTGAAGGTGCATTTACAAGAAAACCCTTGCGTTAAATTTCAACCTTATGTCGAAAGTCCTAGAGGTGGTATTTGAATGAGTTAAGTGTGGATAAAATTGTGAATATTATAATGAGGTTAGACGTGTTAATGCACAAGACGAGACAGATAACGCATTATGGGTGTAACGGCGAATAAAAAAGGATGGGGCTTGTCCACTGAATATTAAAATGTATCGACTATGAATCAGTAAAGATGGAGAGGTCCGAAAACTCAAGTACCTATAGTATTAAAAGTCAGAACCCTTCGCTGCCGAGCAATGTCAGGATTGGATTCTTTGATTTCATAAGCAGATTCAAAACCCAGACTACTCTAAAAATACAGAGTAAGATCTCTTTTGCACAGAAGCATTCACAAAAGATATAACCTCAAAATACTATTCGGTCAATTGGCCCGCAACCTATCTTTGGAAAATAACTGAAGCAATATGCATGCGCTTCAAATAGTCTGCCATAGAAAAACGACTAAATATATCGACTCCCACCCAACCCTATTCCTCACTTGTTTTCAATTAAGTTATCGAGTGCTCCCGTCTCGCTCCATCGTAAGTAACTATTATATTTCTGTCTCTCTCACCCAGTTTAACGGAAGCACTGGAGTTGATCTGATGATTAATGGAGCAAAGGGTTTATTCGCTGCTATTGTGGGCACGGTATAATGTGGTCAGTGGCCATTAGCCGCGGGATAAAACGAGATTATGTTGTTATTGAGATTGTTTAAGAAAGTAATGTTAGGTTTGTCTTTGTCTTGTTTGTAAATAAGGTTGGTGCTTTCTTTCTCGTGATAGATGTTTTCGTTGTTATCTTTGGAGTGGTCATCGTGTTTTTTAAGACGCAGTCTTTTAAATTATTCTGTTTCCCCGAAAGAAAAATTATGGGTCGAAGCATTATGTTTTCTATTTTGTGTTGGTGTTCTTTATTTTCGTCATTTTTACCGCAAATAAATGTAATTTCTTTCTTTATGAAAGACAAAGAATAATCAAAACTTAAAGCATCTTCTGTCAATTTAATTTGTTTCCTTTTAGCTTTGGCAGATATAAATGTGTTGCTACAAAGCTTTTTTTTTTTTTTTTTTGAATGGGAAATTATCGAATAACTTCTCCCGCTCTGGGTGGAGCGGGAGGGCGTGTCAGTCTCTTACTGACTAAAACGCACCCGTGTTCCTTCCGTTGCCTGTACGTTGCCAGGGGCCACGGTATCCCTTTCGGACTTTCCCGCAACCCCGGCAGGCATCGGTCCTAACGGACCCCTTCACCCTAACGGACCCCTTCACGTTGCTACAGAGCTTGTTGCAGCTTTTCGTCATTCAGGCTTGCTCAAACGATTCTGAGTATTTTGGCGAGAGCTTTGCCTAGTTTAAAAAAAAGAAAACATTTAAATTTAATTCATTCACTAGACATAAGACCAAAAATGAATTAACTTTCGGCCTTTCGGTACATCATTTAAACTTTTAACCCATCAAAAGTAACGATAAGCACGAAATGATTCGTGTGTATAAAACAAAAAGTTTAAGCTTATGTTAAAAGCATAACATGTTCCCTGCATCAACATTATTATATTTTAATAAAAAACTGACCGAAGTGGACAAGTCACCTCCATTATTAATCAAACGATACGTCAAAACACTATGATATCGTTATTCAATTATAACCCTTTCTTTTCACTACCCTATACTTTTAAAAATTGACTTTAAGCAAAATTGTACAAAGCCTAATTTCTTTTGAAGAGTTCCGCGTGATTTGGGACTTTTTGTTGATGAAGTAGAGCTGATAAAGTAATGGAAAATCAACTTTATTTTAATGAAGCAAAAGGTCAGTATCGTATTAACATAAAATGGTTTATTTTAATAGCATGTCAAGCGATAGGGTATTGTTTTTGTGTTGTTATGAAGACATCGAGTGTCAGGCGAGCTTCATTGTCTGAACTCGATAAAGAATACTTAAGTATAGTATGCTCTCGCTGAGGTTTATACGATAAACGCAAGAACTTAAGAAGTAGAGGAAAGTATGAATTATCAAGTTTTTGAGTGCTTTGACCTCCGCCGATTAAGAAGGAATTGGATTTAAAATATTTTAGAAATAGGTACCTATGTAGGTATTTACTTTGAGGCATTTCTTCTGTAAGAAAACTGATTATTGCAGAGTTGCTGTTAGTCACCCAGATGCCGTCTAAGTAGTCAACTTAATAGAATTAGTTACACCCAAGAGTATCTGGAGTTTATTGAACTCTTCATCGTTCTCATTTTCGCTCTTTGTAACTAAAAAACACAACATTCGATTTAAATCAATATTTTCGTGACGTCATTGACAACTTTGCTGTACTGAACCTAAAATAGACACTTGCAATATTAATTTGGCGTGGAAGTTGAAATTATTAGCGACTTTCACGCAGCAGTCGTGGCCGAGCGGTTAAGGCGTCTGACTAGAAATCAGATTCCCTCTGGGAGCGTAGGTTCGAATCCTACCGACTGCGGGAACTTTTTGCATTTAAAAAAAAAGATTTTTCATTTCACGATCTGCTAGATTTCATAATTATATTGGAAGTCGATGTTAACGGAAATAACTTTTGTATGATGACAATCTACATTCTACCTTGACATTAAGAATATTTAGGTAAGTTGCATTGACACGTACCTACTTACATAACATACTGACATAGTAGGTATATAAATATTAGGTGCATTACGATAATTGACAGCAAATTAACATTACCGTGTAAATTAATATCATGTTATCAGAATCACCATAATAAATTGGCCACAATTAATATCTATTTATTAGGGTGGCAACACACTGTCATACCCTCAGATCATAGATTTATGATAGTTTATTGGGTTTTTTTTACTCGTAGTGGTAGTGTAATTCAGTTTATACTGCATTGCTGATGTTGAGTCATGAATTTTACGAGTATAATCTCTTTTTTGAAATAATTCTTAACTTATCTAATTCCTAGATTAATAAAAAATCCTTTGATACGACTCTGCGCATAATATCAGGCACTTGTTTAATGTGTGATTATTAAATAAAATAAAATGATATTCATCCGAATTTGCATACATTCAAAGTCGATCCTCAATTAATATTATAGCAAGTAAATAGGATTTTAATTTAAGTACTTTGAAGAGCAATAATTCTAATTAGAACACAAATAATCCAAATTTCGTGGTTTTATTTGGACAATGTACCAACAAACCCAACCAAACTCTATGTCACGACAACCGTCATCAGCCGTATCGACTACATCTTATAAAGTGTCAATTACTGCTCTCGTATAACCGGCCTAATGCTAAACCACTGTCAAATCAATTAGCCGCTAATTAATCACGCGCGGCTCCGTCACGCCGCACTGACAGCGGCTGTCAGTGTGACAGCTCGCGTTTTGACAGCTGTCACGTTGACATCTCAAGGCCTAGTTGTGGTTCAAGGGTGAAATTGTTGGCAATGGAATTTACTGGACTTCCTTGTTGTGATTAAGATCCGTTTTGTAAGAGGTCTTGATGAAATCGCCAACTTTAGTTAGTACCTGTGTCCCTTTTAACCGACGAAAAAAAAAGGAGAAGGTTCTCAAGTCGACGCGTAAATTTTTTAAATTTTTTATTAAGACCACGCATAACTTTTTACTGAGAGTCCGATTTGAACGATTCTTATTTGATTAGGGAGGATATACTTCGAAATTGGTTCCATGAAAAATCTACCCCCCAGGGTAAAAAAATTGGGGTTGATTGATTTTTCCACCTTCTGAATTTTCAATTTTATAAAGAACAGGAGTTGATCTGGTGATGGAGATGGAAGACAGTCGCAATAGCTGCTCAGCAGTTTACAGCAGCTACATCGAGTTTGGGCTTATTTCATTCGCCTTGATGATAACTTTAGACCTAGCTGGGGTATGACTGCTATCGAGGGTCTGACGATGGAGACGGCTGTTCCTGGGCTGTGGAGGAAATTCCTTATTTGAGGAAAACACAACTAACAAACAAATTAATTACTTATAGCGAAAAATGGTACCTTGATACATCTTCGTTGAATGTGTATTTGGCGCCGCCTTAGTTTAAGAGCTTAGTTACACTAAAAGGTTATTTTTTGCTTTTCAGTTTTTTTCGTAGGTAATTTTATTTTTATTTTTTATATGGCATTCATATATTTTTGGCTTTTAAAAAACCTTGAACAGCATAATTGGCATTTCATCAGACATTTACCTGATAATTCAATGTCACATCAAAACACTTTCCCGTTAAGATCCAATGAACACTACCTTCCCACGGTCATGAGTTAATTTTATAGTTATAGTGTCATTACTGTGTTGACATAATCTACTCATTACAATGTTTTTTTTTATGAGTTGTATTGCAATATGTGGTTAGCTAGCGACCTCGATAATTTTTTACTTTACCTCAATGGTCCTAGTTTATCAATTATAACTTCTAGTTACAGCTATATGTAAGCGGGCACGCCCTTTATGTCTGGAGGCTTTTATTTAGATATTGTTTTCGTTAAGTTATTTTTATTTCTGCTTGAGTATAGTTCTCGATGTTTTTGGTTGGTATATTGGCGTGTGCTAGCTGTCATATGGCTATTAATTTTATAATTTAAATTATGTTTTGTGTTGCGTAATGTAAATATCATTTTGCATACTATTATATAGAATCTTTTTTAATGAACAGACAGCTGTGCTGCTGGGGAGTTTGTTGCGCCACTTCTTCTTCCCAGCTAAAGCACTAGGAAGTGGTGAAGGGTGGGCGTTTTGGGGGACTGTCTTATGTAATTTTGACGTTCGAAAAGTGCTGATTCTCAGCCTAGTTTGAATAAATGACTTTTGAATTTTGAATTTTGAATTAAGGTTTAATTATACGATGCCGCCGCAGTACCTATCAGATAAGAGATAGTGTCGGACAATATTTGTATATTGATCGCTAGGAAACAATCATCCTTTGTATTGGCGGCAAGATAATGGGACGAACTATTGTGTAAACTTGGTAGGTACTGGGGCTCGCCACGCTTCGCTGTACCGACACTTTTCAGGTTCGTTGCTACTGTAGATTCTGGGTTATAGGAGTTACAGTGGTAAGTATACAATAGTACCTACCACCTTTTTAGGGACGTAGTACCCAACATTCAAAGTCAGCTAAAGGCATACTATTTTGCTTGCGTCAGTTCCACACTGTTATACTCGTAGATAAAAGAAGAGCTGCTAAACATAAACAGCCTTTCTTTTCCCCATTTTTCTCTCTTAGAATACAAGTTCCGTATGAAATAATTCCCGGTCCACAAGTGTGCAGCAAGTTGGTCCGGGGCCTGGAGTCCGGGACAAGACGGATGGTCCCGCTGCGGTGGAATCCCGGGAGAGTATCGTACGGAAGTTACCTCATATTTTTGGTCGAAGTGGTTCTGTGACGGTGGGAAGTGTTGGGTGGTTTGTATACATTTGTATTGCAGTTGGAAAAGCATACGTACCTGCCTAGGTATGGTTGAAGCTATAAATAGTGTGTCTTCTATTCCCGTCGCTTTCGTTTGGGCGCTCTTAAGCAGTGGATAATCCTTTACATTTATTATAAAGGACTATATCGTTGCCAATTTGTTGAACCGTGCGAAAATGTCGCGTAAATTGCGAAAGTGATCATAATTATATCAATACATTTACTATAAAAAGAGAGCAAGATACCTAGTTGTAGAGAATTAGGTACTGAGCGACTCGCCAACCTGGCCGCCCGTGCCGCCGTCGGCTTTGATAACGTTACCGTGTAAACTCATATTTTAAGTTTAAAATTTTAAATAATTAAAGATTTCTGTTTATTTTTAGATTATTATAATCACTTATGACGTGACGCTCATCTGCTATTGTCTAGAGAGGCGATAGCTACAGTTAGGTTGTGACAAAAGATAAATTCAACAGCATACGTAGAAGTAGACTGAGATCTCATAACAGCCCCCATAGCCACATGACCACGATTAGAACATCAAGTATGTTTGCAACATGTTTGAACCCAGTGAAGCCGATCCATCTATTTTAGTGGCATCTCGTCTACATGAGGCGTCGACAAAAGCAAAGCTAGCTGGGTATGTGTCGCGCAAACAGACAACGGAAGTACTCCACCCGATAGCGCGGTGTGGTGTTAGCTGATAACGAGTCTATCCTAAGTTGTTTTAACTACTGATACGTTAGACGATCTTGGCTATTATAATGATATCGTAAGTATGATGTGTCATAAATCCTCCTATAACTCCTATGACTGCCTCGTTGGTCTTGTCGTCGCAAACGCGACTGGTGAGCGTTAGGTCCTAGGTTCGATTCCCAGGTCGAGCTATTAAGAGTTTATTGAGTTTTTTCATCGGGAATTTCTCAGTAACAGCCTTGCTAGGCAATAGAGACGCCCCCTAATACATGGGACTTAAAAACTGGTAAAATGTGGGTGTACTATAGGTACACCTCTGCCCAACCCTTCAGGGATTACGTGATGTTATTACTACTTCTAATAGGTTGCTACCCCAACCTTTAAAAGGTTTGTTCATACTGACCCAACTCAATGTATCAAACAATATAATTAGATATTTTGTTGGCATAAAACCCATCTACTTCTTCTGAGTAAGTGTCTATATATTAAATTCTAATATTTATTTGGCGATTCCTATAATCTTGAATTCTGTAGCTAGATACTTCTTATTCAGTATTGTCCTTTTCGTCGTTCCAGGTATTATTTTAATTGTTATTTTTCTGTTTGTGAAAACGCCATTTAACTACGTACATACATCGTCACTATCAAGGAATTCGATGGCTAACATACATACTTATAGATAATTGTTGTGATTTTTATAACACGTAGGTACCTGATCCCTATCAGAATGTGTATCTTAATCTATCAAGTTCCATGTTGGTAGTCGATTTAGATTTAGATCTTCATTTTGGTAAAGCGGTTTCTTCTTCATTTAATTGCGTCCATGTTTCCTTGAAAAAAGTGCTACAATGTCTTTTGTTACTTGGGCCTACATTTGGATTCCTTGTGTCGTTTAGAGGGTTTAGATTTTTTCACCTTTGAATTTGAAGGGTTAATGTGCAAGATCAGCCCCTGGATGTGGCCACAGGCTGCAGATAAAAGAAAACTGTACTAATATTAGGAACTACTTAGTAAGTACCTACGTATACCTACCAATTGTTTTGTACCTATATGTGGAAAAGATTACATGAATCTAAAAGATGGTTGCAATAATTTATTGATTACATTGACGTAGGTTCCAGATAGTAGATTTAATCACTGGTATCTTACTGTAGATACTAAATCATACTGTTTACCTAAAACTACAACAGCTATAAAACATTCAAATAACAATTCATCATTTTGGAATCACGACTAAGATTTATCTTTATCGAGAATTTATTTGTATCAACATTATAAATTAAAACGTGTCAAGTGTTACTAACAATAAAAATATCAATTTAATAACAAAAATAAATATTGATGACGTCACCGGCCGATACGGTGATAAGTGTGATAACATTTGATATTTGATAAGTCGAAAATTTTATATTATCAGTGTCAAAACAGAGCTTATCATATCAGTGTCGTTTGGTAAATTAAATTTTTACCTTTAAATATCCTCAAGTAACGCACTCACTTTTAGAATTGTTTCCAATTATTTGTAGGTACCTACCCTAATTATGACGCCAAAATGTTTTGGCTTAAATCACATTACAGTACCGAAGTTAAATGAAAAAGCATCGTCAGTATGACTGCATATTTTTTTATAATGGAAATTATATTTATGAGTTTAACTATCTTTCAGCTCATCCATTTAAGATTCCCTTTTCATCTTAATATTCAAACATTAAACCAACTACTTACAATAACACTATCACCTAAATTCTTGACCTCTTAACATTTAGATGTACCTGTCTACTGTATACTATCATTCTCAACAGGTTCCAAATTGATGTTAGCCAGCGCCTAATATAATTGACAGCCAAATCTCAAAAGGCTTGCAATTACAATACCGTGTCGTAATAATTACTGTCGCATGTCCACATTTCTATCGCTTGTTCCACATTTACCAACTTTTATTTACTACCATTTTACGCAAAATTGAATCTTCAATCACAGATATAAGGACTAATGTGTCGTTCTCAGATGTAAAGATATTATTGTATAGATATGGTATTCACATAATATATCATGTTTATCTATGAACAAACTCAGTAGCTGGCAATTATTTTAGATTTCGTCGCCTCCATGGAGTTTGGGCGAAGTGTTATCTCTGGTAGGTATTTTGTTTTAGGAAAATACACATACCTACTGTAACGATTAATGGAAAGGAAAAGTATTTAGATATTTTCCAGGCATAGATCACATCTGATTTCAGTTACATTACAAACTATAAACTCATCAAAACACCACAGACATGAAGACCTGAAAGACATTTTTTCGGTGTCATTATAGCAAAACTATAATTGAAACCGAAACTATATAGCAAACCTGAAATATGGATTATAGTACTGTAGATGCCCAAAACAACCTTAAACATCAAAAGCTTTATAAGCAGAGGCCTGCAAACGAATTTACTAGAAACGAATCCAATGAAGACCATTCATTCTGTACCTAGACTTAGTATATTTTAATAACCCAACTGTATAAATATACGCAATACGCAAAATACACGCGTGGACTTGGAGTTGCGGATACCAGCCCGTCTGACTACTAGTACTCCCCAACTGTCTGAATAAGAAACAAAGGAATCCAACTACGAGTATTCTCTTTATAACTATGATAAGGCAGTTACAAATAAACAATTATGTTTAACGAAGGGCGTCACGTGCGAAAACCAATATACAGCTCTATCTGTCCGCCCGTATTATAGGATTAGGAGAATTAA
This sequence comes from Xanthia icteritia, assembly GCA_949128155.2. NCBI lineage: Eukaryota > Metazoa > Arthropoda > Insecta > Lepidoptera > Noctuidae > Xanthia > Xanthia icteritia. The sequence goes on along the minus strand of OX421942.2, from coordinate 1,435,786 downwards.
GCTACTGGACAACTCGTTTGATAAGATAGCTGACGGATTTGGTCGCTGCCTGACTTTCGTTCAATTTAATGTTTTTGTAGGTGAACACGTAGATAGGGCTTTATTAATCTTGAGACGGCATTGAGATTTTCTTTTCGATGTCATGATTACCTTGTTTTTATTATTTTGAAATTATTTCCTGTTATTTTGTTTGGTAAATATTGCTGGTCTCGGTTAGGGCTGGACTATCAAACTAAACCTCGGGGTTTAAAATACCAGATGATCAGATGACCAAAAGTCTGACAACCAGTCTTAACAACGGTTATCGTGTTACCCAGTAACTAGTTTGTGGAAGTCAGAAGGCAGTCGCAGTCGGGAAAAGATTAGGCAGATTAATCGAGGGGCACGGTTTTTTCGTTATTGTCTTTCTCTCTTAAGGATTTTCAGTTGGACTTCAGACTTTTAAAGTGACTTTTCTTTATGCCAGGCATATATGCAAGTTCGATGTGATTTTCATGAGAGAGTCGCAGAAGCGTGACTGAAAATTAATCTGGTAATTGCGGTAATACTTAAATTGTTTTTTGATCTCGTATAAGTAGGTGCTGCGGTCTCGAAGTCTCAATGTTTAGACTAAGTACTAATTAATTGCTTGTTGATCCATTCGAGTATTAGAACTAGCTAACAATGAATTGTGGGTTTTTCCCAAATAGGTAGACCGCCTAATGCTTACCTAAGCGATTGAGATGACGTTCAAGACTTGAGATAACCACAAATAAGTGCGCGCCAATATGATCGAATCGTATTTTGTTGTTATTTTTAGATAATAATTTATGTTATCTCATAGAAAATAGACACATATAGGACTGATAAAGATCACACATGTTTAAACCCAGACAGAGTCATTAGTCGTTTAAAGTAACTTCAACTAAAAATAACGAAACAAAATGAAACCGAAACAGACTCAATAAAAATGGCAGTGTCGACGAAAAACAATATTTCTACAAAAAGTCTACACTGTCAACCACTGCCCATCAGTATCACCACACAATTTTAGACCCTACTCTCTATATCAGATGGCTGAATTTCTTTTGTAATTATTCAGCTTTCCTGTCAATTATGTATGATGAAAAAAAGCTACCTTGTCTTTCTAATTACGTGGCGATGGGCTGTCGACAAGCTCGGGAGATAAACAAATAAGATGATACTTTCCGGTCCGGAGGTAAAAAATGGAGGAACAAGACTGTATATCAGATTATCGTTACTTTGAACAGTGTCAAACGACTCCATCGCGAAGGCTTTGAAGGATTTTTAAAGTTTGTTTTTAAGACTTAGTTGGTGATGATGACATTTGAGCATTACAGAAAAAAAAAAAATGTTTTTAGCAACACTTGGATCCCTACATTAATACTATATGTTCATTTGGCCCTAAAATGCAAACCCTCAGAATGAGATTCCATTTGCAGTGACTCCAAATTTGAGCTTTGACTTCCTTTCCTGATTATTTATTTTCTCTATCCTGTACTTTTGTATTTGTATCGTCTGACCAGTCTTCACGTCTGGTGGTTGGCCAACGTGTCTAGTTTTAGCGCTCGTTCTCTTTTTACCCGACTGCTCCAGAAGGAGGGTATTATGTTTTTATTTAGCAAATTTACCATATTTGGTTTGAATTCATACCTAGGGAAATCACATTTTACAAAAACTTCGCATTCTCAATCCTCGCTGCCATTCTTTACAAGCCTGGGACATGATCATCACTGGCAGCCCTGTTCCACCCAGTGCTGAGTATAGGCCTCCTCCCTTCTGTGCCATGCTTCCCTGGTCTGTGCGAGTCTTACCCAGGTCTTCCCGGCGATCTTCTGTAGGAATGATATATAATAATATATGCGTATCTTATTCTGGAAGACGTTTAAATCCCATGATATTTTTGGGGAGGACCACTACCCTATTATTTCAACAGGCCTTGGACAAATTACATAATATAGGTAAACAAAATAGAGACTCTCAAACACCTTTATACTTAGCTCCAGATATAAGAACAGATTGCAACTGATTTCACTTGAGATATGAGATGGTATCAGTGCTCTAATCGTAAGAACTGGATCGAACTTATATTTGTGAGCGTTGCTTTTGTCTCCAACGTCAATTGTTTATCTTACATCTAAAGGGTTATAGTTACGCCTGTGTGATGGAAGGTGCTGGGCAGAATGGCTTTAAATGGGCCTTAAAAAAGAAGATCGTGAGAAGTAGATGGTACTAATTTTTGGTACGCCGTAGACCACTGTAATATTTTACTTAGATTCATCATAATTATCATCCTTTAAGCTTCTATTTGCTTTTGCTAATTTCCATGCTTTTTTTTTTTTTTTGGGTGGGAAATTATCAAATAACTTCTCCCGCTCTGGGTGGAGCGGGAGGGCGTGTCAAACTCTTACTGACTAAAACCCACCCGTGTTCCTTCCGTTGCCTGTACGTTGCCAGGGGCCACGGTATCCCTTTCGGACTTTCCCGCAACCCCGGCAGGCATCGGTCCTATCGGACCCCTTCACTTGCTGACATCTCTTTGAGGCGCGCGTGGAACACAACGCGCCGTCGACCCGGGCCTGGTCCTTATCGGACGGCGAGCTACCCATTGCTCACCGTCCGCAAGCCCGCGCCTACGGTGGCCGGGAATCGGCCTGCGATTCCAGACGCTAGGGGCGTGAGGGCGCGAAATTTGCCTCTCCCTCACGCGTTCTGCCTCCTCCTTCGCGAGCATTACTGCTTCGCAGAAGGAGGTGACGGCCTCCCATGCCCTCTCGCTCCGTACCATGGCCTGGACTAGGGCCGGACGCGAGAGATCCCCGCCGCCGATCGCCTCCACGAGGACACGGCGATGCTCTGCCCAAGCCGGACAGACCTCCACCGTATGCTCAACCGTGTCCTCCGGGCGATCCACGCAGTGATGACACCCGGGCGTTTCCTCCCGCCTGATACGAAACAAGAACCTCCCGAAACAACCATGTCCGGTGAGGACCTGCGTCAGGCGGAAGGTGAGGACGCCGTGGCGCCTCTCTAGCCACTCCTCAAAGAGGGGACTTATCGCCGCAATAGTGGCGTGCCCACTAATTTCCATGCTTCGGTGCCTTTCTTAGATTATGTTGCTTTAATTTGTTATATCATATTGTAGGTATCTACTCTTCTGTAATTTTGAAAGACACAGACATAACCAAGTAACCGAACACATTACCTCTGTATTGCCTTCCTCTCCCTTATGTCTGTGCCTACAATAAATAATAAAATAAAATAAATTATTTAACAATATGATGTTATAGTATCTACAAGAGTTTGTAACCTAATACTTATGTGGTTATGGTTAACAAGTTTTTGTGAACACGTTACAACTTACAAGTATTGTGGTGAACCGCGACACGCGTCTGTATCGAATTAACTTTTTGTGTTCAGAAATTAATATTCGTCTATAATTCAAAGTTCTTCAAGTTCAGCTGAATTGGTTCAGGTGCCTTGAAATAGCCTCTACGAGTGACCATTAATGATGAGGCGATACCTAAATGAACGAGCATTACATTTAAGCTCGGCATCCTGTGTTGTCAGCCCCGTTACTTACCACCTTGCTGACTGGCTCATATTTCGATCACTGTGTAAGTAATTATGCTCTAATTATTGTTAGAGTAGATACGAGTGAAGAAGAGAAGCTGAAACAAGACGTAAATTGTTCAGAACAAATCTCACCGTGAACACTTGAAAACTTAAGTGTATCTTGAAATGAGCTGTCATTCCATAGGGATTAACAGCTTAAGGCTAACAGCTAAGTTTCAAGTAGAGATTTTACAGAATAGATCAGCAGGTGTTGTGGTGAAACTAGAGGTAGATAGATAACGGCCAGTTAAGGACTACGATGGGAGTTGTTCGGGTTAGCAGAAAAAAACAGTGTGTTTAGAAGTGAGAGATTTATTTTCTTTCAGGTTTCAGCGCAGTAAGCGAGGCTAGCCTTGGAATCATCATAGAATAGAATATATTTATCTACATACATTTAAACATAGTACAACGATGGTCTTAATAATAGGATTATGATCTACATGTCTCGCCATGGTTTAAACAGTTTTTCATCTACATTCTTCGCTTTCGTTGGTTAGATTTGTAAGAGCCTGTTTTATGCTGGGAAATGGTACCTAATGGCACTTATCTTACTTAGTAGGTACAAAGTGTCTTCGCCTTTGTTTTGATTGCTGGGTTCTGTAAATACAAAATAAATCGTACCTCTCATTCCACAATTTTTCAGTTTAAAATTCAGAGACGTCTTGGCATTATCAAATCTCTTAAATCTCTAATGGCATTACTAACCTACCTTTCAATATCTTGGATTCTTGACAAAGCAAAAGCAAAACCACAGGCAACTCCACAGGGACGAAAGCTAACACACGGAGTACGAAGAAATAACTCAATTCCCATAGGAGAAGTGAATTCCTTTAGGAATTAGTCAAACTCCTGTACAAATTACAGACAGGTGAAGTACCACACTTCACTTGCGGTTACAAAACTCAGAGCTTGTACATTTTAAACCCTATTGCAAGAGATTAAAGAGTGGTGAATTATTTTCGCAAGTGTATGTTTATTGTGGGTATTAAATTATGATTTTGTATGGAACACGCGCCTCTCAGTAGGTGGTCATATTTTTTAAATGTTTGTTACGATAACTGCAAAGGGTTTTCTTTCTATAATACCTACTTCTATTGACATTTCGCAGCTTTGTTTAATTGTTGTTGAGTTCGTTCTTATCGTTTCTGATTATATTTGAAGGATAAAGAAAGATTAATGCATACGTGAGGTGGATTAAGCATAACGCCTTATCTTTTATTACCTTTCATTATTATCAGAATGTAACGTCCGTTAGTATCCACTGTGGAATATGGACTCTATCCTTTATTTTAATCCTTTTTTTCACTCCTCTATCTTCGGAATATTTTTACATGGTCTCACCATGATAATCAAAATGCGAATGTGCCGACAGTGGGGAGGTAATGTGAAACAATAAAGTTTTAGATATCTTAACATAATATGCCAGCGTGTAGACGAGGGATTAGCCTGGGCAGGTCCAGAACCATCAGACTCCTTGATTATTTCGCTTTGAATGGCGTGTTCTATCCTTCCCTTTGACCTTTTGGATCTAAGTAAGTGCCATTTTCAATTCTTAGTCAAAGACCATGTTGCGTCCTCGTCCAATGTAAAAGACACAAACACTCTAATAATAACTCGACTGTGTCATTGTTTCAAGACCTTTAGCAATGTAGTTCGCCCCAATTTCGAGCCCCACAAACACAGTTTCTCATGTAGGGCATCTGCACACGTAAGTACTTGTGCAAGCTTGTGGGTACTTGTGCAAGCGTGCGGCTGTGTGCGTGTGACGCTGACTGCAATTTCCTTGCACGTCGACTAGAGCGCGTTATCTGGCCATCGCAACACCTTGCTATCAACCACCTTACTTGCGAAACTTAAGTAGATATTCTAAGTGTGTATTTGGATTACTGTGAAACGTTACTTTAAATCTCCAACTACAAAAATCTATATAAAATAAGTGTTTTGGAAGTAATTTCACTCATTGGTCTAGTTTTTCCCATCAGGAAATTGGTAGCGGCCCGGAGTCTGGGTCTGTCACTGGTTCATGGCGATAAACTCGCCACTATTACGTGTGGGACTTAACCTAAACATAACTGGCAAAATGTAGGCGAACCTCTGCCTTTGCGAACAAATTAAAAACCCAGAGTCACACGTGTTCGGGCATAAATCGAACAGATTACGCTGGTTTTTCAATTTGTCTGTCTGTTATGTCTTGTTTATACCTTTGTTAAGATGAATTTTTGACGCAGTTGGGTTTTAGTTTTATAACTTTTATATTTATTTAAATTATTTTGGGGTTATTTTATATATATTTTTGAAATGTGCTAATTAAGCCTTTTCATTTGATACCCAACATGGCATGACATTTTTTTTTAAAGTCTTTATATCCTCTAGAGGACGCAATATTCAATTCAATGTGACGTCACATAGCCTATAACCAGTCAACAATCAAGACGCTTGTAACGATATATCATTTGTCAAATTATGATGAGAAGTATAGAAGTTATAAGGTAACAGATGAACACATACATACATACCGGTTAAAATCGTAACTCTCCTTTTTGCTTCGCTGTAGTCGGGTAAAAATAATGTAATGATGTAGCGCTGTGATGAGTTGGTTTCCACCAATAGTGAAACATGAATTCGTAACTCTTCAATGTTATTTAATTTCGAAGGGCCTCTTAAGCAAGGGTGCTGATAATCATAACTGGTATAGGCACCTACCTAATAAAGCTAAACGAAGGTCCTCTCAGAGTGAGTGAAACCTACAGGTTGATGTCAATATTGTATCGTGTACGTCTGAGTTTCTACCTGCCGTTTCGTGACAACGACCCGGCTCCGAAAAAAACGAGATGCCGATGCCGTTCCGAATCATTGAACGATTGACGGCAGGTACAGAGGTGCTCAAAGTTTGGCAGTGGTAGGCAGCTGGGTGTAATAAAATTGTATAAAGAATTGAAGGCTTACTTTTAGCACCTTTTAACACTTTTAGACCGAAATTCGACTCCATAAGACATGATGCATGTAAGTAAATCTTCTAAGACTCCAAAATAAATAACAGTTTGATTGAGAATGACTATAGAGCGCACTCGATGATTATGTCACATTCATGTGTAATTAACCCCAAACTGTCGTTGTAGCTTTTGTCCGATCAAAAGAAAAGAGTATCAGGATCTTTCAGGTTGACAAAGTACCATCGTCTGAACTATTTATTATTTCGTAAGTAGAAAATCTTTTACCCATAGATACTCAATACTCAATATCTTTATTGCTTTACCATAATGTGTACTTAGGTGGTAACTATATAATTTAGATCATTATGGACCCTGTGGGGCACAGCAAAAGGGTAGGAGAGAGGAAGTCCTGTTTTATGAGATAATTAATTAAGTTGTTTTTGTGGGAACAAGTTTTAACTTGCATAATTATTATAATAATCGAAAGTCAGGAGATCGCGAATAAGATACAATTTCACTTATCTATTATTTTATCTGCAAAATGTACTTAAATGTTTAAGCTGATTTTATATACCTGTACATACTCGTACGTATTATAATTCTGTGTATTCATTTGTTTAAATTGTTTTATATGAATAATTATTATATTCTTTTGTAGGGTAAAGAGTGTCAGTGCATCTGTACTATTTCCCCAGAGTAGAGATAGAAGATCTGACCATGTCTTTGCTGCGCTACGCCATAGATGGATTAAAAGGAAGAAGTAGGTGACAAATAATGGGCTCGTGTCATCAATATATATTTATTGGACTTCCTGGCTATTTTTAATTTTAGAACTTTGAGCATCCTGGCACATCCGCTGACGCGCGACAGGCCGTGTTGTTGTGACAGCTCGCCGGGACGCCTCCACCATAAGTCAGTATTCTGTGCCTCCACCATGTATGTAACAACACTGTTCTTATGTACAGAATACACCCTTTGTCCACTCTGTGCTGCAGTGGACATTGGACGTGAGAACTTCGGAGAATAGGACGCACTTTGGGGAATTAAAACATAAAAAAATCGGGACGATCGTTTTTTCTAACCATTTGACCATTTGAGATTTAAAGGGTTGATGGCACACTCCTTCCGATTAAAGACCGAGATCACCATTGTTTTATTATGGTCTCGATTTTTTTTTAAGTACGTTAAATTGAAAACCAATTTGCTGAGCGCCTGTAAAAACAGTACTGCAAATGTGAAGAGTAATTTGTTTGAGTTTTGAGTTCAAGAGTGATCTTTGCCTAAGCAGAATGCTATAATAATAGTCAACTAAGTGTATTTCATTGAGTCAAGCTTCAGTTCGTCAAGTTTGAGTCAAGCTTCGTCAATGAACCTTGGGACACCTGCAACAATCAAATACATGTTATTTCATCGACCGTCATTGTACAAAACTGCTGCTGCTTTGTAACAAGTATAATTTAATAAATACAATATTTTGATTTAGAAGAGTATCCATCGAGTTTCTTGGCCGTTCTTCTCTTTTCTTCCTACTCCGCTTTGGAATGGGCAACGAGCTACATCTTTCTGACTGATCGACTCTTGTTTTTTTCTTAAAGAGCCTGTAAACATGTTTTGATTGAAATAATTGCTTTGAATTTAAGTTTGTAGATAATTTTCTTATTTAAAAAAGTTGTCCCTTAAACGGTAAATCCCGCCATTCCTTGCGTAACCATGACACAGTTAATCAGAAATCATTGCAGCTATCGCACCGCATATAACTCGGTCGTTGTAAGCCGTTTATCAGCGATACAGGCTGCCACTGCTATCATAATGTATTAGTAATTAATCAATTTTACGCTGCTTTTGTTTTAGAATTCCTCGGAAATGATTTAATTACAATGTTACGGGGGGAGATTCTAGAGTAGGCACCCGAAAACCCATCTGCATGCCTTCATTTATTATCTGTATATGTGAACAAATTGCAGAATAGTTAAAAGAAGGGTTGTTGCTCATCTAATACCAATAAAGCTCTGGCCACACTGAGGCGAATCCCGCGCGGGAGTTTTTAATTATTCGCAACAGTTTGACCACCTCCAAGTCAGTTGACACAATCGGCGACTGCGAATCCCGCGCGCGATTTGCTTTAGTTTGGCCAGAGTTTCAATAATATCCTTATAGATCTAAGGAGCTATTTTCAGAGGATTTAAAGCATTCATTACCTAATCGGAAAGCGAATGGATGTGCCTATGTGACATTTATGGGGGACTAGCTAAGTGAAGCTTTTCAGTATGATAAATCTCGATCTCGACTCTAACTAGGAAAACTTGATTGAAGTTTATCTAGAAAATGTTTATATAACTTGGAATTTAAAGGAATTTCAAAGAGCAGTGTCTAGAGACTGTGCAAGTCTACCTCTGTCAATAAAAGTGGTCTTTTTTTTTCACATCCCTAGCCTGGCCTGCCTTTGTGCTACAAAACTCCTATGTACGGAATCGCCATTCTTAAACCCGTTATATTTTCAATTAAAGCTACCAGCCTTGCGTATCGTGGTAGCATTGATGATATTATTTCTTTTGATTTTAACAAAAGATACGGTTATGTTTTTGACTGAATCTTACCGCCGGCGTCTACGCAATTCCTATCAAATTGTTATCTTGCACATATTACCTGTGGTTTGTGGCGTTTTGGTAAGCATGAATTTTTCCTCATCGGGGGCGAAAACACAAGAAGGATGAAAATAAGAAGGTCATTGCATCCTTCTTTATACTGCAACTTGCAGCCGCAGGTCACCATAATAAGAAGATAAATTTCTAACGGAAAAACCAATAACACTTTTCCCAGAAGAACCCCATGCTCAGTTATCGTGAATTCCAACAAAAACAAGGCAATATCTCAATATTTCTTTAAATAAATAAAAATATTTGGCCTTTAAGAGAGCTTATCCTAAAAGTTGGCAACGTCGCAAATAACTGTCAAATACCTGTTTTGATTAATTTGGCAGTATGGAAATAATAAATGTGGCTAACTAGTGAACTAAAATATTTATTATGAAATGCAATAATTAATATCGTAACACCGAATATTTAGTTTAAGATGTAAAAAAGTATTTGGAAACTTTCCAAATACCTTTTTTGCACCTAAAACGGTTACAACATCTAATTCAGTGTTATAATTGCAATTAATTATTAATATTCTAATTCGCTATTTAGCCACATTTCATATTTCCATACAGTAATATTGCCAAATTAATCAAAACAGCGAAATATTTAACATCTATTTGCGACGTTGCCAATTGTCAGAATAAATGCTCTTAATATTTCGACCTGACACATTTAATAATCTGCTCAACTCAAAACCGAAACTCAGATAAGAAATCGACACAAAATAAAATTCAAAAAAATATTTAACCAAACTTGTCAAGTGACACCCGGTTCAAAAGATGTGTATCTTTGACAGACATGTTGGGGCTCACAAAAAGAGTATCAATGGCGAATAATCCTCGGAGCTTAAACTAACATTATTAGCCACAACAATAGCATAATCTTTGAATCGGTAGCCGTAATGCGTTTAAACATCCTTTTAAACTTTTTTACACGAGTGTGACAGGTAGCCTTGATGTGTGGTGACCTGGGCGGGTGTTTCGTCCAGCTAGTGTGCCACATTATTGGTATATATAGTAGGTAAATCGTTTTAGAACAGTCGGAAAAAGGCAAAAGTAAGTATTTAACTGACAAACACTACGTTTAGGATTAAGGTCGATTAGGGGACCTACCTATTCCTTATTACACAAAAAATCCATTAAGGGGATATAGGAGAGGCCATTTACAACCAAATGACCCCTTTTGACTCCGGTGTCTGCAATTTTTGAGTCCTTTGACATTTTCATTTCATTAATTTTAACATATAAAACGTCAAATTACTCGTAAATGGTTGACATTTCATCAGGTCAGTGGTCATTTGGTTGCAAATGACCTCTCCTACATCCCCTTAACAGATTGCCGACGTATAACCAATACCTTTGGACCACCACACCATTTTGAAGTCGAATACATACTTAGTTTCCATAATAATGTGTAGTACTATAGCAACACGAGAGCAAGCTCTAACTTCAAACTACGTTGCAGTGATATTTTGAAAAGGCGTCGTTATTTTTTACGCTGACGTATAATACTGCTAGTTGGTTTTTATAAGGCGTTCGTATGACGATGTTGTGTAGATAAGGCTGATTTTTTTACCACTGTAGTGCTTAATTCATTATTCCATTTTATACTGAGAATTAGTCGGCAAACTTAAAGTATAGACAAGGATAGAGGCATCTGGAATTAATAAAAAGCAATGCAAGCGTAATCACTTAAAGTCAGTTTATTTAAATTAAATCGATTTCATAAAAAATGAGGTATACACAACAGAATAAAATATATTTACATGCGAAGAGACCGGGATAGACTGCGCCATACAAAAACATTAAATAATTCGTTCCTGAGGCAGGCAATGCGAAGGCTAGAAGTAAATCGTTCGCATTTGAGAGGTAGTCCGTTCGAAAAGTATCTGATGAAAGTGTAAACGATGGTTTAGGTTAAATTCTTACGCAATCATTCCCTATAGGGAAATATTAACACATGCATCCGTATTTAGAAAGTTTCAACTTATATCTCACCTCTTTTTCCAACAATATTATTATTTAAATAGCATTATTAAATCTGTCGCATGTCAGACGAACAATGGGTCAAACTCACCACCCAATGGATCGCTCTAAAAGGCAAACGACATGTCCGCAGGCCCAGGGGGTGATGGCGGGATGAGTTGGACTCCTTCGATAAGGACTCGCCCTTAGTAGTCATCTGTCTAGGAGAAGAGGAAAGAGAGAGGCTTTTGCCGTGCAGTCGAACATTACAGGCTTGTAATAAATAAATAATAAAATTATTAAATTGTAATTGAAAAATCATGGATGAAAGTTGAGGTTATAAAACTAACCTCAATTGTGAAATGAAAATATTTTTTATGGTAATTTAAAATTAGAATTTTAAGTATCAAATCAAAGAAGTATTGAAATAATCAAATCAAAGCACTCGATTTTGTAAGTGACGGTTTTTTATATATCAATGGGTGACACTACAAATTGGCATCCACGGGTACAGTTTTTGATCCATTTGTTTACATTTTCATCAAATACTTTTGAAACAGACCATCTGTTAGACTATTGTTTTTGCGGTTGGTACTGCTGTACAAACGTACTCTTTAACTTCAAAAAGAAGTAGTTTCATGGCACGTAAGTTAATAACATCGAGTACTGAAGCTGGCACAAATCCAGACTCCAAGCTGCTACTGAGAATAACATTTTTCTAATGGAAAACCTTATAACTCTTTGCCAGACCCGGGCACCGAACCATTGAAATCAGGAAATCTTACCTAATACCTATTATAAATGTGAAAGTTTGGACTTCTGGATGTTAGTTACTCCATCACGCAAAAACAGCTGAACGGATTTGATAAACCAATGAAATTTGACATACCTATAGTTAGTTTACGACCTGGATTAACACATAGGTTATTCCGGTATTATGGTACCGTGTAAAAATCCCAACATCCACGCGGAATCGTAGGCAAAAGCGCGTATGTATATTATTTATCATAGTAAATACTAACGAGACAATCGAGATGTTATGAAATCAATAAACGGAACGATCTTCACTACATAATTATGTTTTGAATGGTGTTATTAATAAACTTTTTAAATATTTATACTTAGCATAATGACTGATTCAAATATGTGTTTGGGATGAGAACAAAGAGACAATAACATTATTACGCCTGTGAGTGCTATATAGTCTCATTGTATGCTGCACCGGTTGACGTCATAACGTCAACGACGGTTGTAGCTGAAAACCAGCGCTGGGGCTCTGTCTCGCATAGGGTCGCAGCATTATGCTAAGCGATGGCCGTTTTGCGTGGATGTGATGCATATTTTTCCTCATCTTGTTCTTTTCTGTTTTGTGTTATTTCTTTGCGTCATTTTTACCGAATATAAAACTTATTTTCGTTCTACTTTTTCTTCACACACATCAGTCACAGCCAATTATTATAAAATAATTTAAATGTACGCACTTTCATTTAAAATAAAGTCACTTGTCGTGTCGGCCTGTGTGACCACTTAGTTCTTCGTAACTACACAACAGATTTTGATGCCGTTTTCACCATCATTTAGTGAATTTATTCCGGAAGGTTTATGTGCATAATTCATTGATATTTCAATTAGATATAGCACAGAAATCTCGATATGTTGACGTGTCCCCACATCAGTACATGGCACCCGTGCGAAGCAGTGTGGGTTATTTATATAATACGGTACTCTGATTCACTGGAATGACCTATAGCTGCATTTGGTTGCCAAAGAAAACCGGCAGTTTCATTATGCCACGGGGATCTCAAGAAACTCATATAACACATTGGCACGAAAGGTGTTACATGAGATGAAGAAAATTGATGGTTCCTTTTTTCCTAACTATTTTGAACAGCACAGTGTATCCTTGGTACGTGTTAGCAATGGAACTTTAAATGTTTCGATGAGCCATGTTACTTGAATTGGTACTGTTTTTTAAATTTTAAAATGGTATTATACTATGTCCGTGCTCTGTCGCAAACTAGTCATCAAACTTAAAGTAGTTTGCATACAGGAAATATAGTTGTAGCCACAGCCTTACAATATTCAGTTGGTCTGAACCAAAAGGTCCGACTCAAGAAATCAGAAGCACATAGGTAACCCTCTGATCTTTCCAAATGGGAGGTACCCATGAAAATTCCCCATAAAAAAAGGCAATTAATTGGTAGTTACTCCCGAAGTAACCACGAATGAACTTTTATGGAGTAAAATTCCGAACATGACTCTTAACATTTTGAAAGTACCATTGCCACTATTCTAAGGCAGTGTCCTAAATGAAAGCGATCAACGCGTGAGTGCGCGATCTTAACGCCCTTTCATATGAACATGACATTCGCACGATAAATCAAGTCGCGTATGTGCGTAGTTTTCCAGGTAAACAATCACGTAATCGCCTATTCGCGCGACAGTCGCTTTCGGTTAGGACGCAGGGTAAAGTAGCTAATATTCTAAGTTTTCTGCACGCTAGCCCTGAATCCTTGCTGGTCGTCGGCAGTGTAGTGGACTGTACGCGTCTTCCCGTCTGAATCTATGAAGCTGTAGAAACCGTGCACGTTGCCGCCGTCTCGACTCTCCTGCGCAGTTTTGGAATCGCCTGTGGTTTTGTCCTGGAATTAGAGAACATTTTGGTTTAAAGTAAGTGGCTGGAAAATTTTAGTTTTCCTGCTTTTTATCGACATTACAGTCCAGCTAGCTATTTGGTATTTATTCATCTTCCACTGCCAATATTATTTATTGTGTTCGGGATAAATCTTTAGCTTATGGCATACTTAATTCAGTGATGCAAAATAATTGACTACTCGGCACATATTGCCTAAAAGGAGTTACAAGTTACGTAGCTGCCTGTACACGAAATAGCAAAAAATCATCCTCGAATCCATCTTCATCGTATCGATGTTTCAATTTAGGTATATTTTAATTTAATGTTTTGTGTTGCGTAATGTAAATTATTTTGCATACTATTAGAATCATTTTTTTCCAACTGAACAGACAACTGTGCTGCTGAGGAGTTTGTTGCGCCTCTTTTTCTTCCCAGCTAAAGCACTAGAAAGTGGTGAAAAGTGAGCGTTTTTGGAGACTGTCTTATGTAATCTTGACATTCGAAAAGTGCTGATTCTCAGCCTAGTTTGAATAAATGACTTTTGATTTTTTTAATAAGTTTCGATCAGAATTCGGCCACTTCGACACCGTTATCAAAGGCCTCGCAAAGATCTTCTACAACTTAGTCAGGCGGGGGTACTCCAATGAGCCACAGTGCGACTGTGGAGCCACATCGCAAACGATGCCTCACCTCTTGTCGTGCTCTCTGTGCAATAACACCTGCACTTGTTCGACTGTACTTTAATGATAATAGGTATCTGAGAAGGGATATCCCCTTCTCAGATATTATCATTTAATTACCAGATAATTAAGGCCTAACAAAAAGTTTAAGCATTGTGGCTCAGTGGTAACAGCGGTGTTTCGATAAATCCTGTCAATAACATGTTGCTAAAAAGTTTTGAATTCTGTGCTGATTATGATTCTGCGCTCCCAAATCCCATGACTAAATTATTATAGTAAAACGTAACAAATTTTCATGTCAAGATTACCTCGCTAGTAAATACCACATATTTTATGACTGACATTTAACTTCGACTTCAAATGAATGGGTCATAAGATAACCTTCTCCTTTTGTTCTAACTGCATATCCGTTGTATGAGTTCAACAAGTTCACACCCTATTATTAAGTTCAAAATCGTGCAATTATGAAGTGCTTTTTATTTGGGTACTGGAGCCGATAAATAGGCACTTTAATCTAACCAATTGTATCTTTCAATCTGTAATAATAGGGTGTTAAAGTAATGTGCAATAGGCAGCTATCATTATTACTTAATGTCAAATTTTAATTGCAATGCTTAAGTCCTGCAAGGCTACAACATAGATCCGGAATATTAATCTAATTTCGGAATCGTTACATTCCGATACGTACCAGATCTCGGACCAAACATTTGAAGAGCTGTCTAATTTATAGTAAGACTAACAAAACTACGAAAACAATCTTTCATCATTATCATTTCAGCCGAAAGACGTCCACTGTTGGACATAGGCCTCCCTCCAAGGATCGCCACATACACCGGGACTGTGGTTCCCGCATCCAGCGGATTCCTGCGGCCTTCACAAGGTCATCGGTCCACTTTGTAGGAGGCCTTCCAACGCCACGCCTTCCGGTACGCGCACGTCACCACTCCAGAACCTCTTGGCAAAACAACTCTTCTACTACGAAATTAAGGCGCTGCTAAAATATTGTTACTTTGGATATGCCGTTGTTTGTAAACCGACATGCTACAATACTTTTGTTCTATTTTAAATTAAATTAGCCTAAGCATTCAAGAAATCTTTGAAACGAATAAAAAATTCGTGGAACCTTGTAACAGTGACTATGCAAATTAGTTTCCTAGTTTATATTACAGACATAAGTTCATAATCCTGGCTAAGCGTTGAGTCGTGATATAGTAATTTGCCGCTTCTCTGTACCTATTACAATTTAGACAAAGGCTTATTTTTAAAGACTTTGGGTGTGGCAATTTCAAGGTTATGCTATGAATGGACTGTCTTATTTTAGAGTTTATTTAGGTCCTGGTGTTTTGAAATGGATTAGTCATTCTTTATTTTTTTGTTACGGAACTCACGACTTTCTGGGGATTAGTAGAAATCCCTTTTAAACATTTTGACGTCTTCTTTTACTTTCCATGTCAACGGTATTTTGTTATTGTTTGAGCACAGTAGGTCCCACGTTGATTGCGTCATTTTGACGTTCTTACTTCGTAGAGCTCACGCTACGCTGCGTAGCGAATACGCTACGTGGCGTAGCGTTAGCTCTACGAAGCGTAGTAAATGCATTTTGTTGAATATGCGCAATATTTGTTTTATTTCTAAAAACTGAGCCCAACTAGGTATTTGGTACAAATATGTAGCGACTAGCGACATAAGCACGTTGTTAATTTTCAAAGATATTTTATGACCTTAAGGTACAACCTATTTATATTACAAGTAGTAGGAATAGACCCGTTAAGTGTTCTAGAATTACTTGATTTAGATTAAGTAGATATCTTCTTCTATTTCTATTAATACAACTTTAAATAAATTCTAAGAAAGTTGGTACTACTATGTACCTACTTGCTTAATTTCAATTTCAATTTGATAAATTCGCGATTAAAAGCAGTAAAAGTTAGTTTATTAACATAATTACAATATGACCACCAATGGCATATGCATAATTATATTACAAACCATTAGCAAGAATCAAAACAAACTTTGACCTCTCACAATAAGACTTATTTTTCAATAGTAGCACACACGGAGTTGTGACGGACAAGAACAAGGTTACAAGTTAAAAGTAAGCTCAATGCGTACACGCATTCACGTGTGTATACCCGACTGACCAAGGTCAAGAACGCAAGAAATGAGTTTGATACGGGTACTTAGTAATTGTTCAGAGTTCCTTATTGCCGATATGTGATTGGGTATTTTTTGCGAACTTGAAATAGTTGTTTTATCCTTGATCATTTCAGTCAGTACCTTAACTGTGTTGTGCTGATAGAAGAATGTTGCTAATATGTTGTATATTTTTTTGGAACCTTATGTTTGGTTTTTATTTCCGAGGAATGTTAATAACTACTTAGTAGTACCCACTTTATTTTAATGCCTTTACTTATATATAATTACCGCTTCTATTAATTATTGCAAGACAATAAAATTGGCAGTACCTACTGTTGTAATTGTTAATTTTATAAAGAAAAATAATTGTGTAACTGTCATTTATTCTAAAATTGGTAAAAATCGACATTGGTAAAAAAAATTGGTTATAATTTCGTAAAATACCTATGAACTTCATTAAAGGTAATTGAAAGTAGGTAAGCACTGTCTATTGTCTTATAAACACATTTCGAAATACATAATAATGATTGTAATTATGTTGCTTTTTAATTACAGGGTGTAATCTGCAGAGTCTCTAAGAAGTGAGAGTCATAATCAAAATGAAAATTGGCGGATTTTTCCGTCGTAATTTGTACAAAATATTCTACAATAGGTATTAAAAAAGAACTGTTTAGCAATTAACACTTTCGACTCCACCCACGTTTCATTGATCTCATACGCCATGCCGCCATACATATTGGAAGTGAACCCTCCGGGAGGGTTACCGGCATAACGTTTGCGTTAAAGTTAACCATCGCGGACGATCAACGGCATTAGGTTTAAAACCATGTTATAAAACACTGTAAAACGAAGTAAAATATTGTTTTCAGGGGATCTTGTCGCTATACATAGTTTCCAACCTTTTAATTTTATTCTGAATATTTATAACCGTGAACCGTGAGATAAAAATGCTTGGATTTTAAAATCAACGCATATACTAATAAATCTTGCTAAAATATGCATCACGGTTTATAATGAACCCTCCAAGAGGGCTTCCGGCATTGAACGTGTTAATTTTCTTTTCCCATAAACGTCATATTATACAAAAACTCGATATCCTTGGTCCGTCATCGCTACGCGTAACCTTACGAAAGTCGAGCATACCTCGTTACGTAACAGACCACACCTTCGCCTTACTTCCTACTATGGCAATTGATTCCGACCGCATTCCTATTACACGAGATACATTGACGGCAATGTATTGAGAAAGATATTAGCAACCAGTGTTGAAGAGGCAATGGATTATGTGAAATTTTTAATGTTCGTGTTTGTGAATCTAGGCTTCCGATAAATGAAGTCCACTCTCACTCTAGTTTATGTGTACTTGTTTTCAGTCTTTCGTCAGTCTTAAACACATGCTAAGTTTCTTTAATATCATTGCCAAACTGGGAATCGAACCTATAATTAGCTTGCGTATTATGCGTTGTTCCTTACTTATTAAGTTCTTAAATGGATACTAATTATTTAGAACGAGAAGAAAAAAATGATTTGTTTAAAATAATAATAATTAATTGTTTTTTTTTTCTACGAAACGTCCTTGCATTTGACAGCTATCTCAAGATTGCACAAGAAGATAAATAGTAGAGCTATTAATTATTTATAATAACGAGGCTCGGTAATTTGGATATTCGTCGGTATTAAATGTGAGGTGTTTATATGCGAATTTACATTACGTTAAAAGGTTATTTTAAATAACATGCATCCGTGAACAAAATTATGATGAATTTAAAATGCTTTTATTTTTCAACATTTTATGGTAGTAAATTGTACCAACGATAGGCACATACCTACAATAACAATAATGTTAATGTTGATCAGTGGTGGCCCAGTGGTAACGGCCGCGACTTACGAGTAGCCTGTAGGTCGTGGGTTTGAACCAAGCAGGCACTTTAATTAGTGAAATTTATTTCATCACCACTGCTCTCAAAACGGTGAAGGAAAACATCGTGAGGAAACCGAAATGTCCTAGAACCAAAAATTCGAAGACATATCAACATGTGACATCCACCAATCCGCCCTGGGCCCGCGTGGTAGATTACGGTCCACTCCGTCTCGAAGAAAGAGGAGGCCGGTGCCCTAGCTGTGGGTACATTATAGGCTGATAATGCTTAATGTGGCCACATCTAAATATTCACCTTTATCTTACTGCTCTCACAAGCAAAAACAACTAAATCAGGAAGAAAAGAATGAACAGGATCACTTGCCTTTTTCATTGAAAAACTATATTCTCATTGTCCACAAGTAGGTACCTCGTACCCAGTATGTCGGTATAGTCAACCTCGTAATTTCTTTACTACTTTAGACAACAATTCCCCGTAAATTGAAACTTCGCTAAGGCAACTGTCTAACTCACAATTTCAAAAGACAACAAACCATATCGTGTTATGATTATCACATATTTAAAACTCATTATCTTACGTATCTTTAAACTAGTTTTTTTTTGTTTTTGCTATTATTTTATAGTATAGTGCTTGTGGTACAATTATGATATATATGGATGGGGCATACAGTGCTTACCTATAAGAAATTGTTACACTAACCTAAGATATTAGTCAAACATTTAAAAAAAAAATTGCATTGTAAATAATTGATGGTTCGCCATTAGAAAACTAAAAATAAAATGACGCGCATGAATCATTTTACCATAGCCTGGTGAAGTTCTTACGAGGCCGACTATACTGTAGAAGTAAGTTAACTTGGATAATATTCACAGCAGCCATCAGAGAAAGTGTTGTATCTAGAATGCGTCGCTTGTCGCGTGAAAGTGAAGCAATGTCACTGTTACGTGCAAAAACAACAGCAAACCAATAACAGGTGGTGCGTTGGTTTGTAGTGTTAGCTCCGTAAACGTCGTTGATGTTGCGTGCCGCTTGTGCCGCGTTGCTGCCACGACGGTACTCATATTCCATAATTACTCGAATTTTTAACGTATCCATGATGACGAAAATGATTGAAATGCGATCAAAATGTAACACTAATCAATAAACAAATGACTACTTTTGGAAAAAAAAACATGTTTTTAAAATAAAATTAATTTGAAATTAGAATTCTTAGCCAAACAAAAATTATTTTGATTTGAAATGGCCAGTACTGCAGAACGGCAATTTCATAGGTAAAGACCTAATATTAACTACTATCTGCGCCTCGCGGATTCACCCGCATACGTCTTGATCCCGTGGGAATATCGGGATAAAAGTATCCTATGTCTTAATCCAGTTCATGGTCTACCCAAGGGCCAAATTTCATCCGAATCTGATCAGCCGTTTTATCGTCTAAGCGTAACAAACAAACTTACTTTCGTATTTATAATATTATAGTTAGTATAGAAACACAAAGACGCATGATCTTTCAAGTTATTTATATAACTTATATAATCGGCCTATAATGTCCCCACTGCTGGGACACAGGACCTCTCTGTGAGACGGACTGCACCGTAACCCACCACGTGGGCCCAGTGTGGGTTAGTGCCATGTCATTTGCCTGACTATTAAATGTCGTACACGGATGCATAAACTATCAAACTAATTTATTTCCTTTGGTCACAGTCAGGAAAAAGTTGAATGAACAAGCAACAAGTAAACACCGGTCAATGGTTATGTAAAAAATATGCTCCAGTTCCGTGTTGGTGTCCGAGAAACGAATTAAATGTGTTCGAGTTAATTATTATTCGTAGAGACAGAGGTCTGATGTAGGTAGAATTTCATGTAATAATGAGAGTAATACCTATCATTAATATCATGTTTGTATTCCCGAAAGGATAGTGTAAAGGTCCTATTTTGTCAACAACCGCGGGCAAATCTAGACTCCGTTTTTTTTTTTTGGGTGGGAAATTATCAAATAACTTCTCCCGCTCTGGGTGGAGCGGGAGGGCGTGTCAGACTCTTATTGACTAAAACCCACCCGTGTTCCTTCCGTTGCCTGTACGTTGCCAGGGGCCACGGTATCCCTTTCGGACTTTCCTGCAACCCCGGCAATCCTATCGGACCCCTTCAGTTGCTGACATCTCTTTGAGGCGCGCGTGGAACACAACGCGCCGTCGACCCGGGCCTGATCCTTATCGGATGGCGAGCTACCCATTGCTCACTGTCCGTAAGAAATCTAGACTCCTGGCTGCTAAATAGAAAACTACCTAGTAAACCCCCAATAAGACTTCCAGAACCTGGGCACAAAACCAAAGAACCCGTGTTCAGCAGCCAGCTGTCAGCACCCGCGCTCGTGACCACTAGACCAACGAAATAGTCAATTGTGATTAAAATGCCTCTGTCGTGGTCACGAGTTCAGGACACGACAGACTTCAGAATAGTCGATAGAACTGCGTAGTGTCCACAAGAAGAATACAGGTAGCCTATATTTCTTTAAAACCTCCTGGTGCAGTAATGGATTATGTGAGAGAGAGCGAGATCAGAGTCTGAATAGTTTTAATTTTTTCTATAAAATGTGTGTTTAATTCATTCTAATCTTACCTAGAGATTCTGTCTGATACCATAATAACAGGGTCCCTACATAACAATTTACACTTAAATTATCATATTAGACAAAGCAGTTTTCCTTTCAATTATATAATGTAGGTGGTAATTGAACAAACGGCTATTAGTTTCACGGACAAAATCACAGCCTGAGGCTTGTAAATATAATAAAACATGCTTTGTAACAACAACCATGACTTGATTATTAGACCATTAGAATGTTAACAAACTGGGTACCTTTATTGGATTCGACATGGAATTATGGTAATCGGAACTTGATTGTCGAATTGCTATAATGCGAGAATGAATAGAATGCGAGCTGCTTTAGTTCGCAAAATATGGCTGTCTGTAATAGTCCCATTGAAGGGCAAAGGTTTCTATTCCCAACAGAGTAGTTATGAGCATTGGATTGCTTGCTGCTTGTTGGCGATTTCAAATCCTAATATCCAACCAAATCCCAAATCCAACCAATGCAATCCTAATATCCTACACTATTAGTCATTATTTAATCGTGTTTTTATGTTGTGCTGTTTTTTGTGTGCCTAAATAAACGATTTATCTATCTATCCAATAAATCTATGTTTAGGTTTCTTCACAATATCGAATCGAACTTGAAAGTTTATGAATTTAAAGTTGAAAAATCAAAGTGGTACAAGTTGCAAGGTTTGAACCTTCGTGCGATATGGTCCCTTCTACCTCCGGGCCATCACGACAAATAACTGGTTTGATTCTATATAGGTACTTGGTTGGAATCAGTTGCCTTACCACCAAATCCGCCGCACGACTAACCTCGACCTGTCCACAACACGCCAATTTGACATGACGTCGGTTATAGTTATTGTTATTGATAGCAGATTATCTTTTGTCTAATCTTGTAGAGGTGACAGACAGAGCCAAATGCACAGTTTTGGCCACGGACCAAAACTCTGAACAAAGACAAGGCAAACTCGTAAACGATTACAAATTCGGATGCAGAGCAAAGAGGCAGTAGGTACTGAATACTGAGAAATGCATACTTAACAGGGAATACCCAAACAAAAGTATTGAATTAGTACACAAGCATTCACAATAACCGAAAAGATAACATACATAACATCACGCGTTGTACGAGTACATCCAGGTTTCACTACTTATTAA
Organism: Xanthia icteritia; assembly: GCA_949128155.2. Classification (NCBI taxonomy): domain Eukaryota; kingdom Metazoa; phylum Arthropoda; class Insecta; order Lepidoptera; family Noctuidae; genus Xanthia; species Xanthia icteritia. Next base: position 1,413,542 of record OX421942.2, on the reverse strand, counting down.
ATCTCATGCAGGTAATAAGCGAGTCTATTGCCATCAGCCGGACACAGATCCAGACTCCGACCAGCTATAGAAGCTCCTAATAGAAAAATCCAATATCACTTTGCCAAGCCAGACTTTTTTTTGAAAAGTTAGCCATTATAAAACATTGCATTCTGTACCTGCTTTTTTAGAACAGTCCAGTACAATTGTTTTAAATGTCAACCTTGAACTACTCGCGATCACGACATGAGCTTGTTACATACTTGTCAAAAATTTAAGTAATAGTAACACCTTTAAGATATTCAATGTCATTTATTATAACAATGATAAGTGTGTAATTCTATTTCATTACGTACTTGAACTTGGCTTTAGATTAGTTATCAGAACAAGGGCTGCAGTTTCGGCATAGATAGCGATCGCTGCATGACCGAATTTGGTTGCAAAGTCGTTGCACTAAAAAATCCCGTGCTTGTGAAGCACGTCGCGCGCGTCTAGGAACGCCGTTACGACTTTGCGACCGAATTCGGTCGTATAGCGGTCGCTATCTATTTCGAGACTGCCGCCCCTGATTAGCTTCCACGTCCGCATGGAGAAGTTATCGGATCTAGTCGAAAAGAAAACCATAATATGTGTTATATTAACTGGCAGCCAGTCTTACCAAGAGGCATCGTGTTACCCAGTAAAGCTACCCTAGTTGAGAAAAGACTAGGCCGATGAGGATATTATCTGGCAGCCAAAATCTGGGCATCACATTTAGAATGATAGTAACTACAGTACAGATTGTTCTACAAATCATTGTTATTGTGTGTACTTATAGAACACTCTAGGAACCTCAATTTGACATATTCCTCGTATTTTGCAGAATGTGAAGAATTTATCCTCTACAAGCTAAGTCTTTGCTAACTTTTACTAAGTCCACAAAAGTACAAGATTAGTATCCTGGTGCCCAGCTGATTAAAACCAGAAACCAGGGAACTGCCCTGTGGCAAACACCCACGGGTACCTACCAGCCCAAGTTTGCACATCAACACTTCTAAAACTTCCTTCAATTTTGCAATTTAACGAACTTTTAAACAAGCGAGCCGTGCTTCCTGGAAACGTGTCCAAACTCCTGACACCTTGGTTCGAACTGACGCCAGTGGAAAGCTACCGTCACGCCCCAGTACCGCTTGCATTGTTAATAAGAACTCCAACGATTATAACGCATTTCTTAGTCGGTTGTTGCAGAAATGTCGGTTGGTGTTGATAAATTACAGTTAACCTAATAGCAGTCTACTGCTGGACACAGGCTTCTCCAAACACGCTATTGAACTTAATAAAGCCGAGGGGCTATAGCTGTAATCCAGCTGTTATCACTTATCAGTCACCTTGCGAAGATCGTCGCCCCACCTAGCGTGGAAGCGACCTACCTTACATTTGAAAACTAATACCCATTTTCACTAACACTAGGCGACATATAAATGAAAGCCTAAATAAAATCGCACTGTTGGAATTTCAACGCTCGGCTCAGCGCCGTAAGTTAAAAGTCTAGTAGTCCGCTTTTATTTAGGTGGAGCCTAACGGGAATAAGTACACTTCCACATATTCTAAGAATAGGCTTTTTTAAATCTCAATTACTCAACAGAATCACTCGCACTATGTTACACAATATAAAAAAAAAGCCGAGCCGTCAAGATTTCACTTGACTCATAACATATTTTATGCGTACAAAGATCGTTGTCAGTTTGTCGGTGAAATAAGGCCACTGTCGCACTGTCGCAACCCACGTGGGGAACCAGCTACTACAACTTTCTTATTCTCAATGAAGACTTGCATTTTTACGACAATGTTGAGAAATTACACTTTGTAATACAAACTTGTATTGAACTTACATTTATTTTATCTATGACAGTTTTAATTTTAGGTTCCATGGTTATTTATAAAATCGTCTGGGTTGCTGCTGAAGTTCTCAGAGGAAAACCTAACAACACTGCCTGAGTCTGGAATCGATCCAAAAATGCATACAATCGCACGCTTAGTTTACGAAAGCCATTCTATTCAATTCACTGTGTTAACTCCGATTCAGGCTTCCAGGTTCCTGTTGAGGGAATAAACTACCCAATAATTATGTAGGTACCAGGATGTATGTTTACTTTCTTTTATGCAATCACGCCAAACCAACATGTTATTTTAAACAATAGAAATAAATGAACAATATCGTACGAGTATGCGCCAGGCTATAGTTATGCGCATGATCATTACTTGGGAATCTTGGGCATTCGAGGCGTATAGCGTCTCATTCGAGGCGCATACCGTCTAATTCGCTTTATCCTTCGCTGCAGTGGGCTTTTAATCTATATCTTTACATAAATACTTAAAAAAGTAACGAAGTCAAAACTGTACATTGAATATTATTGATAAAAAGTAAAGTAATAAAAAGTAATTGCTACGAGGTCTGATGCTGAAAATATAGTTTATAGAATTTTTGTCGGTTTGTCTGTTTTTAACGACTTTATAACCTGGATTAACACATAGGTACAATAGGCATAACGGACAGTCCTCTGTGCAGGGCGTGCATGGAGGCTGAGGAGACCGTTGCGCACGTACTCTTCGAATGTACGGGCGTCACCCAGATTAGAACAGAAACCCTCGGGTCACCCAGAGCATACACAGACGTTCTAAACAGACCAGGAGACTTAATCAGCTTCTGGAGGGAGGTGGGCTGGTTGGAATAACCACCAAACGGCCGCTATGGCCTACGCACAATGGTCCACCTGACGGACTAAGTGCGGAAACCAAACCCCCTAACATAGAACATAGAACATAACACATAGGGTAGGTACTTTTATGATATCATTCAATATGTACAGAAATCACTTTCTCAATCTTACGCAAAGTGAATCCTAAGCCAAAATTGAAAAGGAAAATACTTATAATTTAATAATACAGAATATTAAACTTAGCTACTTACATGAACTCCATACGAAAACATGTACTTAGGGTGTGGATCAAACTGATCATGTGCCAGCTTCAGGTCACGGTCCCTCATATAGTGCGCCAAGCTCAATGGATTACCCTTCACAGTATGCATCTTCTGAAATCTGAACGGTTCCAAATTCTCGGCAACTTGGTAACGCCCCCGCACTTCGTTCCCATCTAAGCCTTTAGGTCTTGTTAAACCAACTTTGCTATCTTGAGCATAGAAGTGTTTTTCAATAGGAAAGTTGGATGCATCTGTGTGAATGTTCAGATGTTGAAACTGAGGTTTTTGCAATATTTTGAAGTGTTCATCTTTCTGGAATTGTCCTGCATGATGCGCGGCGTAGTGATCTTGTTGTTTTAACTTATTGATTGCTTTTTCTCTCTCGTGTTCTGGCAGCTTCGTGTCTGGGTCATCTAGGAACGCTATTAGTGCATCTTCCAGGTTCTTGTACGTTTTGTAAGCGTATTCTGGCTGCTTGGCTCCCGGTCCTGTATCATCGAACTTGTTCTCTAGCGCGAACTTGACTTGTGACTCTGACGCCACTTGCACGTTAGGGCGCGGTAGTTGATGTTTCGTTGTCCAGCTCCGCCATGAGTTTGCTGATGATAGCACGAATATGAGAGGTACCTGTGAACAATAGGGTTTGCTCAGTTATTTTCTTAAAATGGGGCTCGAAAAAATCAAGTACTACAATAAAATGTCTCTTACTAAAAAAAATCGGCTGTGTATTTTACAAGGTGAAGTGTTTTTCTGTATCTTTTTTTGCAATCTTGCCAAATTAAATCAGTGTTTTTTCACACAACATGCTCAGAATTTCGAAACTAACACCCTAGCTGTAGGATTCACACCATTAAGTGGTTGGTCAAGGTTTTCCTTTCGGAGATGTCCTCAAAATTAGCATGCACTATCTAATTAGCAATTATTCTGATCATCTGGTTCACATGGTCATGCGTCGACTTTATTTAACCAGTTTCCGCTTACTGACCGAAAGAACGCGTAACTGTGTTGTTATTTTCGAAACCGGTATCTTTATTCTTTGCTATATGGAGCAGTTAACATTGCGTGGTTGAGTTAGGTAACCAGTGAATTAGTGTTTACGGTCAATTGTTTTCACTTGTTATTTCATTAATTTGTTGGCTTCTTCTGTGGTTGAGATACAAATTGCATTTTTCAGACTCCCTAAATGTTTTCTAACTACTAACAACGAAATCGTATTGAGTTAGCGCAGCTCCTAGGTTAACGCTATGTGCTAACTTATTGAGAATCAGGAAGGTGCGGACTGACTGAGTCCCGGAATGTTCCGTGATTCCGTCGTTCCGGGATCTGGTCAGTCCACTGCCGTTTCTCGGAAGCACATTGTATTTATTATTATGCGAGTTACCCCGATGCGTGGTACGCGTGTTATGATGAACACGAGAACACAATAATGAGTAGTGGACGTAATGTATAAACACAAAGAATGCAGCTCTGTCACTAGGGGTGGTTTGATCATTATTAATTATCATCAAAACGGCAACAGGACACAATTGGGAACTAAACAAGTTGAGAAAAAGTGATCATATGATTAGGTCTTGTTAGAGTACCTAATCGATAATCGAAATTTCAACATTTATATCTGTAACCCAAATGGTGTACAGCCACGAGCACTAATATGTATACACTTAGCAACTTTTAAAAGTGATTTGCTGCTACTGTGTAGGTTGTAATTTTATGTTGTTACGATCATAGTATTTTGGAACCCACACTAATATGAAATAGGTCTTATCTTAAAGTTGTAGTCGTTATTCCATGAGAAAATCGCGTTTGAATTTTGCTAAGTGTATTAGCGCTCGTGACTACATACTAAAGAGTATTCTATTATATTCGAAGCAAATCTAAACAGTACAAAATTAGGTTTCTGAAGCACTTCAATTCTTATCGATATAAGGTTAACGATTATTTAGGATAATGTTGCTTTTACGAAATACCAAGAGGTTATTTACGTGGTGAAACTGGTGTGCTAAGTACCTAAACAAGGTAATAAAGTTTCCGTGGAGTTACTTCAGTCAATGGTGAAACATATCTCATCATAATTATTAATCCATAAGTGGAGGTATTTGTCAGGAATTGCAGCCTCCTCTGACATGAACGAATAACGATATATTGTTCAAAACTGAATAGCATATTGTTGAGCAATTCCTGAGGTTTCTTCACAAACAATTCATTGAAGGAACCAACTAGCCGTAACACACACACACACAAGCAAACAGGCAGAATTTTTAATTAGTTTGAAACAATTCGGCAAGGTCGTGTATGAGAAATTCACGCATATTTAAAAAAATCGCTTACAGTCTCCGAGGGAAAACTTTAAAATTAGTTAGGCCTTGAAATATCAAATGTCTTTTCGACTATATATTAGTCATCAGCATCACTATCATTATCATGTTTGCAGTAACATGGCAGAGGCTTTCTTCTCACTTACCCAGTCCTGTTTGTAGCAATCAATCTGTTTCCGTCATCTTCCCTGGGTTTGCGGTAACGTCGATAGACTTATCCCTCAATATCCGACTACATACACAAGTTCCGCGAGTAGGGCACGCTCTCTATTCAGCGTCTTGTTGTCATTCGGACATGGAATGATGGAACATACTATTATTATGTCTGGTCCAAAAATATCTGATGAAAGTGTAAGCAAACCTTGTTCAGCTAAAGCACACACACATTTCGCGCTTGTGTGCTTCTGTTCCGCTAAAGGGAATTAGTAACATATTTGTCAGTATTTAGAAGGTTTTTTAACTTTACATCTCACCACTTTTCCTAATAACTATTGTATGAATAACATTATTAAATTGTCATTTTACGACAAAAATTTTGGTAATATAATATTAACCACAATATTCCAATGAAAAACATGTTTAAAATTAGAGTTTAAGTATTCAAATAAACAAATCTAAGCACTCAGTTTGTAAGTGACGGTACATCTCTGATAGATTTGTTTACATTTTCATGACATACTTTTGGAACAGATCATCGTTGTTGCGCACATGACACGTACCTACCATCTTCTACCGTGATATTGTTTATTCGGTTCCGCAAGGTCCTACAACATGTTCAGCCTCTTTGACCTAGTGCTGCGATTTCTGTTATCTTTAGTAAGTATCAATTTGATACCTTGATTATGGGTATCGGCGAGCAGCATTTTGTATCGAATCAGAGTCGTGGGTAAATTGTAACTTATTAAGGCAAATAGCCTATTGTGGAAGGCGTTAAAGATAATTCTACAACCTGTCATTATTTTTAAACTCAACACAATCGATTCCTTAAAGGAAAATGTTGCTTTATTTTGCTTAATCTTGTAATTTACAGGAGATTCTATAAGAAGTTGAGCAAAAAAACCTACCCATATCCTAATAATTGCACCATTGACCAAATAAATTGGTAATTATTATCACGTTTATGAGCTAAGAAAAGTTCCATTAATTAAAAAAAGCTATAGGCCACTTAATTGTAAGGTCGAATATTGAAGTAATGAGTAGGTATATACCTAACAATAAAATGAATAAACGTTTGTTACCAAACTGGTAATCAAACATAGTCTATCACTAAGTAATTACGCTTTATTTGCATGATGTTCTGTTGTTTATTCACATGCTGCTCAAATTATGCATGGCCTCGACCTAATATCTAAAAAGTGCATATTGCATTTGAATAATGGATTTCTTCTGGCGAAATGTGGGTGTACTACAGGCACACCTCTGCCCAACCCTTCGGGGAAACAAGGCGTGCGTGATGTTATGTCTGTGCGCTTTCGTCACGTAGGTCACCAATAAAAAAATAGTTAGGCATAAATAGTAGAACGGATCTGGATGAAATTCGTTGCAAAAACGGATAGGCCATGGTTCTCATTGGATGTCAACAGAAACAAGGGGTTTCTTAATTCCATACTTTAATATATTATAAGCTAACTTTTACCCGCGGCTTCGCCCACCCGGGGTCGGCCATTATCCTACGGGAACGTACTACCGGGATAAAAAGTATTTTGTTTCTTAACCCAGGTCATGGTCTACCCATGGGCCAAATTTCATCCAAATCCGTACAGTCGTTTTAGCGTGAAAGCGTAACAAACAAACTCACTTTCTTATTTATAATACGTATTAGTTAGGATGCGAAAGTAACTCTTGTCTGTCAGTATGCCTGTCTGTTACGAACTTAACGACGGAACGGATTTCAAGGAAATTTGGCACACAAGTTTACCATGACCTGAATTAGGACATAGGATACTTTTTATCCCCATAGTACGGTGCCGTGCGATAATTTCCGAACTCCACGCGAGCGAAGCCGCAGGCAGCAAGTAGTTTCTTATAGTTCATAAATAGTTGGGTATTGTTTACAATCATAATTCTGTTATTTACGTTCCAAATCAACTGGTTTGCCTTTACGTACATCACTGAAGGTAAGACGTATTTATAATTATAATTATGATGGTCATTTATCTTTTATTGCGTTACGGCGGACGACGAGCTCGTTACGTTACGGCGTGGACGAGATACGAATGTGGATCAAGGTGGAAGATGCCAACTATGCCAAGTGATTGGCTTACATTGGGTAAAAATATTTTGGTTTGTATTGAATTTAAAATAAAAATTATAAAATTCGTATAACTTGCTTGGCAACCATATTAAAGTAAACGAATCGCAACCCATGAAATACTTATATGACCATTTTTTTTTTTTTTTTTTTTTTTGGGTGGGAAATTATTAAATAACTTCTCCCGCTCTGGGTGGAGCGGGAGGGCGTGTCAGACTCTTACTGACTAAAACCCACCCGTGTTCCTATTGCGTACTGTTGAACTTTTCACAGTTTGTGTACTTCTATTGCCGCTATAACAACAAATAATAAAAAATATATAAAGTTAATAATTATCCACCATACATACCATACAAGTAACATGTCTTTTTCGGCGTTTTTGCTCGTTCTTAATATGGTACGGAATCCTTGTGTGCGAGCCCGAGTCGCACTTGGTCGGTTTTTATGATCTTTGATTAGGAATTCGTAGGAAATTGAAAAGGGAGTTTCTCGGCAATAGACAAGTAGACATTAGGGTTCAAGTTACTGTTGCATCAGAATCATCCGTCACAGCAGTCGCCAAAGTAACAAGTTAAAATTAAAAACTTTCACTTGTGCACCGCGGGCGCAGCTTGATTTCCATTAAACGTAACCACGTAAAAGGCGTAACGGTCAAGAATGCAAATAATTGAAGGTAAATGTGGATCAAGGCGTAAGATGCCTTGGGATTGTCCTACTTCCGAATACGATCAGAATTATACCATTGAACTGACTTTTACGATTCAATTGTGTATTTTTGGTGTGCTTAAACCATGTTGTAGGAAAAAATAAATTAAAAACGTAAAAATGTTTTAATTTTGTTAGCATAATTATCATTTTTTAGGGTTCCGTAGTCAACAAGGAAGCCTATAGTTTCGCCATGTCCGTCTGTCTGTCTGTCTGTCCGCGGCTTAGCTCAGAGACTCTTAGTACTAGAAAGCTGTAATTTGGCATGGGTATGGGTATATTAATCACGCCGACAAAGTGGTAAAACAAAATCACGTAAAAAATATTTGTTTTAGAGTAGGTACCTCCCCTACTCGTAAAGTGTTGTTTATTTTTTCTCGTCTATCCCATGGTGTGGGGTGTCGTTGGAAAGGTCATTCAAAAATACTCTGAGTATGTGAAAACCATTTTTAGAGTAATTTTAGTTAGAGTCAAATGTCACCCTGGCCCTGTCAGCTAAATGGTTGGTTTTGGATAAGTAAAAAAAAAACGCGGCCGTAGTATACATAACGAAATTAACGGCTCTACAAATTAACGAGTCATAATTGACCAACTTACTTTTGCAGTTGCAAAAACCTGTTTTCCCATACATTCCGTATGGGAGAAATTGTTTGTTAACTACAATGTTGTTTTTTCTTGGGATAAATTCATCCTAACTACGGAACCCTTCATTGTGCGTGGTCCAACACGCACGTACAGTTTTTCTCTTGCGCTATCAGATGATTAGGTTGTGAACTAACAGCGACTGTATTAAGAAAATATAAAATATATTTAGGTACCTATGTAATAAGGATGTGACAACTTTATTAAACCTAAGTAAATATTTTAAACACATTTACTTGAAGTTTTACTCACACACATACAGTGCTCGGTTCTTTTACCAATTAGTATAATTATTACGTGCTCAATACTGAATTGCGAAAACATGCGTTAACTTTAAGATGAGTAGATATTATTCGTGAAAGCTGCTGTCCTTACCGGTTTATAAAAGTTAAACTTTTGTGATGACATAACTCAGCTTAAGAGGTTTACATTTAGGTCAGTGGGTAAATTCTTAAAAAAAATATTACTTCACAATGTTTCAGAACAGTTTATGAAGAAACCCTTGCTATTTTACAGTACAGGTTAAACTAAAAAAAAGTGATGGAAAAATATTCATTGAATGAATAATTAACTAAGTACTTAGATAATGCTTCAAAGAATTTTTTACTCAGATGCTGTTGCTGGTAAAATCGTATCATGAATTCCAAAATTATTTATTTCGCATTTAATGTGTCAAACCACAACAAAGTAAACAAACACCACCAACAAACCAACCTACCAACCAATAAATAAGCCATGCACTAATATTACCCAAGTTTGTAAACTAATAATTGATTTGATTTAATTTTTGATTTGAGAAATTAAACCACACATGGCAAAAAACACTCGTAAGCTTTTTTGTATAAACTTGGGGTTGAGTATGGATCATGCCTATTATGCATGTCATGATAATCACTTCTACTGATTGATGCGTATTATGGTCGTATACATACACTGGTTACCGTAAAAACTGGATCGTTTTCACAACTGTTAGGTACAAATCGTCTCGATGGTACATAGGTTCTACCTACTACTGAAAACCTGCCAACGCACTAGTGAAAAACCAAAAAGTAATATGCAGGTACCTAAATAACGGTGAAAATTCGATGTAGCTACCTAAATAAGTATTTCAAGAATTGATGAACTTTTTATATTTCCCTGTATTGATAAAAAACAATAAAAAAATCTTACCACGTATCGTAACATGTTAACTCCAATATAACAAATTAAAATAATAGAACCACAAGACACAACCACTAAAAGCTTACAAAGTCGGCCACATTTGCAAATTATCGATATAAAGCACGATCGATTGTTCTAAACTCGAATGTTAAATTACGCGGCTGTGTTGCGCGGACGCGGCTTGCGGAATGACGACGATCTGCCACTCAAGCGCATATCAATCCGATGATTTTGACTGCAGGTGTTATAAAACAATGTAGGTAGTCAGTCATACATAAATTATAATATTAGACCTGATTATGTATCATTTGCCCGGGATGTTGTGATGGATTGGCTAAGCTAGGCTAGATTGCCTAGGCTAGGGAAGATTGCCTAGGCTAGGCTAGATTCATGGGACCCGGCATGAGGCTACAGGTTCTAACTTGGCAAGTACCAGTGTGATACTTTCAAAATCATTGATTGATATTGAAAGAAACTTGGACTTCCTATTATGGTCTTAAATTGCCAAAGAGCACTAACAATTATCATAATCCTAAGCGCGACTTCCACTACCGGGTGCCGCTGTCAACGCTCACGTGCCGGTCCCATCCAGGCTGCTCGCGATGGCAAAAATGTGGTGCAGCCAGTCCCAAAAAGATGTATACCTACATCAACATAAATTCATTCGATTATCTACAATTTGTTCTTCATAATATTGTATAATGTGTAGCCAACTAGCCACTAAATTGGGTACTTAATTGTAGCTTACAGTATTATGAAACACAAATTGTAGACAATCGAATGAATTCTTGTTGATGTATACATCATTTTGAGTCTGACCTGACTGTGTATCCATTTCCACGCAAGGAACAATCCAATGGGACCTTCAGGCTGGAATTTTATTGTAATCACATTGGGTAGGTACCTACTTATTTTCCTAAGAAAAGTGCTGTAAGTTCTGGCACCCCCACATTTTAAAAAATCTGGTCCTGGCTAGAATTAAAAACTGTAAGTGACATGTTTAATTGGGCAGGATTAGAATTACATTCGGTAACTATAAGTAGATGCAGATTCTGATTTGTCAGGTAGGTATTGCTTAAGTGGGCACTTAACAAATTTTTTGTTAGAAAATATTGAACTGTCATGTCTAGAAAGTAGTTGATATTTAATTTCTAACATTATTTAGTTTAATTTCAAGGCTCATTAATGATAAAAATGCTATAAATATGTATGTGGTGTAAGCATGATCTTGCATTAAAATAGCCTCCACAATGTACAGCGAGTGCACCCTGCAGAACTGGCTGCAGTTCTGCTACTTGTACTCATGCAAGTCTTTGTGATAGAGATCAGATACAATACAATTTTTTTTTTTTAAGTAGACTGTAAAAGTTAGCTGTATGTTTCCCGAATAAAATAAAATAAAGCTAGTAACCGGAAACACAGTAGAGGATAAAACTGCCCAAGCTTATTTCTGCTAAAAACACGTTCGGTTTAACCCTTAATTCGACGCCGTGCAGTATACTTCCCATTGACTTTAAAAAAATCTACATACAAAAATAGACCGTATAACAAGAGTCGTAGGTGGTATAATTGCACCCTGAACTATCTAACTACGTTATCAAAAATCAACAACGCGTGTACATCGACGGGACGCGAGTAGTCGCCGGCGAGATGGCGGGGAGGAAGGACTCGCTGCGCGGGCTTTCGGTAAGTTGTATTTTATTCATTGTGTCACGGCTTATTTCCTTGTAATATCATTGATAGCTAAAGATAACATACCCGGAAAGCTACTCATAATGTTTTGATTATCTTACTGAGTTTTGTTTAGTTTTTACGACGCCCTCAACTTGAATGTCCAGTATACTTCCCGTCGTCGAATTACTAGTAAATAACTGCTAAATACTATGTCCAGTATTCTTCCCCTCATCAAAGTAGTAGAAAACGAAATACAAAATCGTATGTCAAGTATTCTTCCCGTAGCCGTATTATTAGAAAAATAACTTTTGTTGTCTCTCGTAATAATATTTTGAGGGACCCGCAGATAAAATGTTTTACACATTACTACTTTTCGTTTTTCAGGGCTTCAAGTCTAGAGGACATCGCTTAGTAGCATTGGTGCCGCCTGAAAATGCTTCATCGGATGTAGATAGTGGTTCAGAACCTGAGAATGACGAAGAAATTGCTGTTCACAGAATTGAAGAGTTGTCCTCCTCACCCTGTCCTTCCATTGATTCATACTTGGAGCGTATGAATATATTAGACAACTCCGAAAATGATACACAAGACAATGCTTCCATCGACAGTGACGAGACTAACGTTGATGCCGATACTTTCATGGAGACAGTAGACGAAAATCTTCAAACAGAGGACCGTCCTAGGGTCAATTGCAGTGAGAACAACCCTGTGTTGGATGTCGAAGACGACTTGAACCATGCGCGACCTCCGTTGACTCCTGTTATTAACAACGTGCTACTACCGACTGGTGAAGTGAATTATAATGCTTTACCAAGTTTGGCTTCATTATTGTCGATTCCTTCACCAAACGCTTCGTCTATTGCTAGTTCATCAACACCAAGAACAACCAGGAGTAAGAGGAAACTACCAGTACGAGCTGTGCCAAATGTCCGCGCAAAAAAGACCAAGAAAACACTCATTGTGAGTTACAAATGGAAGAAAGGACAATTCAGACACAAGGCTGACATTCCGTCGAACGACTTCGTTTTTGATTTACCGGATACTGACTCACCGTTGGACTTTTTTCATCGGTTCTTCTCCCCAGATATACTCGTTGATATTGTCGACAATACGAACTTGTACTCAACCCAAAGAATTGGCAAATGTATACAATTGACCATCGAGGAGTTGAAAGACTTTCTCATGGTCCTTCTAATCATGGGTATAGTGAAAATGCCTTCTTATCTAGACTATTGGTCTACAGAATTCAGATATTCCCAAGTCGCTGATGTCATGCCATTGAAACGATTCGAGCAGATTCGACGCAACATTCACTTTGTTGACAACGCCAATTCAGATGAGGACAGATATTACAAGATACGACCATTCATTGAAAAAATAAGGAGAAACTGCCTTGCAACGGAAGAAGAAACAAAGTATAGCATAGATGAGATGACTATACCGTATAAGGGTACTAAAGCAGGAAACCGGAGACAGTATAACCCCATGAAACCTGATAAATGGGGATTCAAGAACCTAGTACGCGCTGGAGCGTCTGGTATCGTCTATGATTTTCTATTGTACGGCGGCGATGACACCTTCCGGTATATCGATTTTAGCGAGGAGGAAGAGCAGATGACGCTGGGTGCTAAATTGGTATTAGCCCTTTGCAAGACAATTCACACTCCAGGATGTGCTGTTTATTTCGATAACTATTTTACAACGCTTGACTTGATCTGGTATCTACGTGAACACTGGGGAATTTTCAGTCTCGGAACCATACGGCAAAACAGACTGAAAGGCTACAAGGGTCTGCTAAGTGACAAAGAACTGAAGAAAAGAGGCAGAGGTTCATTTAGCCAAGTCGTAGACAATGACAAAAAGATCGCCATTGTCAAATGGTACGACAATAAAGTTGTGACTTTGGCCTGTTCTTACGCAGATGCTTACCCAGTTGAAGAAATAAAAAGATGGAGTAAAGAACAGAAAATAAAAATTGGTGTCATGTGTCCGCAGTTAGTTCGACACTACAATCAACATATGGGAGGCGTTGACCTGTGCGACATGTTGATAGCTCTCTACAGAACATCTTTCAAGAGCCGTCGTTGGTACATGAACATATTTGGCCAAATGTTAGATATAGCGGTTAACAATGCTTGGCTACTGTACAGGAGAAAATGCAACATGAAGAGCCTGAAAAACATAAGCCTGAAAAAGTTTAGACAGAGGTTGGCAGTCGAATTGAGGCAAAAGGGAAGATCAATTGAGATGGAACCACCAAGCTCTGTACCGAAAAAAGCGCTGATCCAAAACCCAAGTGCACCGAGGCCACCTGTTTCTGTGCGTTATGATGGCTACAGCCACTGGCCTGAATATACGACCTATGGACGTTGCAAGTTCTGCAAGAACAATAAAACGAACATACATTGTTCCAAATGCAAGCAGAGGTTGTGCTTAGTGGCCAAAAGAAATTGCTTTTATAATTTCCACAATAAGTAAGTAGGAGGCAGGCGACCAAGAAGCAATTGACAGTGGATATAGATTAATCTACTTTGATATTTTTAAGGAATAGAAGGCTGATTGTTTTTGAATAAGCTAAATGTTGATTATTATGAAGATTTTATAGATACCTACTTAATTATTATGATAGGTATGTTCAAAACATACTTGAGTTCTTCGTACTTATAAGTTTTCAGAGTTCCTATTAGTATTTTGTGCGTAAACCAATGTAACTATGAGACTAATTTTCTAAAATATATTGACTATTTTCCTACGGAAACACTTGTTTCTTTTATTCTTTCTCTTTGACAATGGGAAGTATATTGCACATGGTTGGAGTGCATCAGTTTCTTATGAACTCGATAATGTCCAGTATAATGGACGTAGGTTTTTCAGGAAACTGTAATGAGTGGATTTTTTCAGGCATTTTTTCTACAGCCCTCTACAAGCTTAGAACCAAAATCTGTAACGATTTTACAAATTTATTTTAAAAAAATATCCGTCGAATTAAGGGTAAGTGATACAAAAAAAATCAAGTTCAAGTATCGAAAAGAAATCCTAGTCAAATCTATCAGCAGTCACTAAGCAGTTTTCCTCACCAAAGTGGATTTGGATCATTTCCTGGATAACGTTTATATATGATAATTTATTTGAAAAGCGGTATTATTGGTAGCGGTATTATGCTTGATGAAATGCAAGTCTGGCTATTAGATAATGTTGAAACTTGCAAATAAATGACTCAATTAATTGGTACAAACTTGTAGAATTTTAATTTCTGTAAAATCAAGCGCACCTTAATTTACCTATGCGTTGAAAGAATGCCGGAGGAAAGAAAGATGCAAATGTTCTTCAGAAATATAGTAGTGTAGCATATTTATGGGAAATAACAAATTCTCCGTAACCAAAGTACCTCAGTAAGTTAAAAAAAAACAGTAGGTATCTAACAAGTATTTACCGAACGCTGCATTTAAAATCAGCATCCTTCTGAATAAAATTCTGGACAAAAGTTTGATGGAAATCTTTGAAAGATTTGCAAAGTATTTTAAAATATAGACACGTTCTTTTTTCCCAAAGAATCAGAGCAAACTTCGCTAATCTAGTTCAAACCACTAGTTCCGCGTGGCTGGTCACCCATCCGATCATTGTCCTCAATGAAGTTGCCTCACACCAGAGCCAGGCCATTAACCAAATATAATCCATCATGAAGACAGAATTGATTGTCTCACCAATTGATTGTACACTCTATTGTTAAACACATTGGGTGGTGTTTTAATTGTCAAAATGTTTGGTATTTGTCTTGACCGTAACCTTGGATTATTAGGTGATTGATTTTTACATCCGTCTATGTTGTCTGATTGTTTTCTTTCTGTGCTAGTTTTTTTTTTGTTTCGTGGGAATATTATTTACTTATGTAATTTCCGAACCTTGAAACAATAGGTGCTATATAAGTGTAAGACAGCATATAATACCATTTATAATTTTCAGTAAGAAGTAAAATTGCAGGTGCAGAATGTTTTCCTCACTACTAACGTTTACGCCAGTAGCACACCTCTCTCCGCCGCGAAACCGCAGTAGTTCAATTCAACTGGCACACATGTTCGGGTTCACTCGAGTTCCGCTAGTCAAATTTCGAGTAGCGAAACATGACGCGAGCCAGTTGAATTGAACTACTGCGGTTTCGCTGCTGTGGTTTCGCGGCGGAGGTGTACTACCGGCGTTAATGAAGCGTCTAGCAGTTACAACATGTATTTGTTTGTTTCTGAATGAGTTATCACGACTTGACTTCGAATTGCCAACCTTTCAATTTAATTTAATTTTCAAGTACACACGGCTACACATCAAGATATACATTTCCAGAATAAGCTGACCTCGTATTGTACGGAAATCCTATACAATGCTAGATCAGCATAAACTGGAAATGTATAGGTAGCTTGATGTGTAGCCGTGTGTACTAACCTACTAGTTCTTTGGCTAAGAGTTGCTTCCTTACCAGCTTACCACCTACCATTGATGGAATGGAATGGAACAAACACATTATTTCCATACTTTGCCACCGACATGAAAAAAATAACTATTGTTCAAAGTAGAAAATTCGTGGTCCCAAAACCAGGAATAGCCTTAGTACGGAAGCTATAATTAAATGAATCATGTATTCAAGTGTGTTGTATGGCCACGGAGCACGATCTTTGTTATGCCTCCATAGTGTTAAGACAAAGCCATGATCGGTCTCACTTAAACCTTGGTTGGGTAATTAATCAAATTATACAATTGGTCGAACATAACGAAAGTACAAATACTTGGTGCAGTAGTTTTGTTTGCTTGAAGCCTTGAGTATTTACCACGAACGATTTTCAATAAGTATAACTTGAGTCACACATTGTGCTTTGGACAGGAACTGTCACAAAGGCATGAAACCCGGAATAACATGCTGTGTAGTAGCATAAAAGCATGCAAATTTCGAGCAGATGCTACTTACTAGCACACAATAAGCATGTGCCTACGAAAAAAGTATCATCACTTTACTTACACGGAGAGCATAAATAAGCATGCTACTTGCTAGCAAATAAGCATGCTTTTAACAGCATTTGTGTATTCCAGACATGAGTGAGAGAGGTGACGCCCGCTCTAGAAAGGTAGCATATCAATTTGTTAAACCTGGTCATTACGGTTAATATTTTCTTGATGGAATTAAACATGCTTTGGGAAATAAGCTGTTGATGATTGAAGATGCGGACGGATTTCAACATCTTTTTGCCTGCCCAATGAACTTGTAAAGTTTCAATCAAAGCAAAGCTAAACGTATTTTTATCTCAATGACTGGTACAGGCTATTCAATCCCCATTGATAGGAAGAGGACGATGATAGCAACCGTAAAAACCCGTTGAATGACTAGTCTATTTAATTTGTAGGTAGCATTAGTTACCATAGACATAGAGAATGGACCGAGCGTTCCGTATTCAGTTGTGCAGTGAATATGGACCGAAAAGTAAGAGAGAGACAAAGCGAATGTGCGGCCAGTAGTTTTCTCCTTTTTGCGACTTTAACAGGCTTGCAGAAAAGAGACAGGTATTGGCCGCACAGTCGCTTTATCTCTTTCTAGAGAGTGGTCATTCAGAACTCCGCTGCACGCAGCAGTGAGGGCTGCCTGTCGTTGCCCGCTGATTCCGAGCACCTGCTGTTCGTGGTGTCTCGCTGTTTTGTTGCCAATTTACTTGTCAACGTTCACGTGTTATCGCTTTGATGAACGCCGCACTACTGGTCTGATGTGGAGGCAGGGCGACACTGCCGTGCAGCAGTGATTCCGCGACATTGCTGTCGTGCTCGGAATGTAATCTCATATAAACTTATAGAAAATGTATGGGGACCAGTATATAGTGATACGTCAGCACTGCCGAATGCAGCGGGGTTCGGAATCATACCTTGAAGCGTCGTGCAGATCGGCGCAACGTGACTCTAACAAAACAATTTCTAGAAAACTTCACGGTAGAACAATTACCGGTATCGCGTCAAGTCGCGCTAGTCTGCACGAGCCTCAGTCCAGTCTATGATTAGCTACCTACTGTAAATAACTAAGCTTTTATCTTTTTAAATATCTGATTTCTTCATCAAGGAGGTTTGATCTAAAGAATGCAGTCAAGAATTTTATTGACCGCTATATTATGTCCTTAACAATTAATTTATGCACAAATTTTCCTTCAACGTTATCATTCATTTCTTCCGTTGTTGTTAGCCTTTTTTTTTTTTTTTTTTTTTTTTTTGGGTGGGAAATTATCAAATAACTTCTCCCGTTCTGGGTGGAGCGGGAGGGCGTGTCAGACTCTTACTGACTAAAACCCACCCGTGTTCCTTCCGTTGCCTGTACGTTGCCAGGGGCCACGGTATCCCTTTCGGACTTTCCCGCAACCCCGGCAGGCATCGGTCCTAACGGACCCCTTCACTTCTGCTGACATCTCTTTGAGGCGCGCGTGGAACACAACGCGCCGTCGACCCGGGCCTGGTCCTTATCGGACGGCGAGCTACCCATTGCTCACCGTCCGCAAGCCCGCGCCTACGGTGGCCGGGAATCGGCCTGCGATTCCCGACGCCCAGGGCGTCTCCTGCGGCGGCTAGGGGCGTGAGGGCGCGAAATTTGCCTCTCCCTCACGCGTTCTGCCTCCTCCTTCGCGAGCATTACCGCTTCGCAGAAGGAGGTGACGGCCTCCCATGCCCTCTCGCTCCGTACCATGGCCTGGACTAGGGCCGGACGCGAGAGATCCCCGCCGCCGATCGCCTCCACGAGGACACGGCGATGCTCTGCCCAAGCCGGACAGACCTCCACCGTATGCTCAACCGTGTCCTCCGGGCGATCCATGCAGTGATGACACCCGGGCGTTTCCTCCCGCCTGATACGGAACAGGAACCTCCCGAAACAACCGTGTCCGGTGAGGACCTGCGTTAGGCGGAAGGTGAGGACGCCGTGGCGCCTCTCTAGCCACTCCTCAAAGAGGGGACTTATCGCCGCAATAGTGGCGTGCCCAGCACTGGGTTGCGACAATCGCACTCTCCATGACGCCATGAGATCCCGCCGGAGCTCTGTCCGCTGTGCCGCGATTTCTCGCGGCAGCGGAGTAACGCCCCGGCGTTTCGCCTCCTCGCGCCACTCCCAAATGTGCGCGAGGACTTTTGCCTCCAGATCCCATGGCGGTAATCCGGCAAGGAGGCTCGCCGCCTCACCGGAGACCGTGCGGTATCCCCGGACCAGCCGGGTGGCCATGACCCTCTGGGACGCGTTCAACCGGCGGGCTGGCCGCCGCCTCAATGAACGCGCCCAAACCGGTGCCCCGTAAAGGGCCATGGACCGCACGACCCCCGCGTATAGCCTCCGGCAGGAGGCGTTTGGACCCCCTAGATTGGGCAGGAGCCGCTTCAAAGCAGCCCCGGCCCGCTCCAGTCTGGGAGCCAAACGTCGGAAGTGCGTTGTTGTTAGCCTTCACATAGTTTAGGTATCTCGGTTACTTGTTATTTTGTAATAATATACTAAGTATTAATTAAAACTGCATCGTGGATTATTCTTGTAGTCGCAAGATTTCTTGATTCTTCTTCTTGCTTCTGGAAAAGTGTTCTATGGCTTTTCTATAGGGAATTTCTTCGTAGCAGCCTGGACTTTTTAATGTATCCAATAAATAGCAATAGTTTCGCCCCTTATTACATGGCAACTGGAGTGACTTGCTTGGGTGTAATACACTACTGCCAACCCTTCGGGGCAAAAAGCGTTTTGCTATGTGTAATAAATATTATATTTTTTTATGCCTTTTTTTTCACCCCCCTTTTTATATACTTGTACATATTATTATTACATCTTCTATACATACAATTTACAAATAAAATAAAGTGTCTGTTTGTAATGTCAAAATTACAGCATTTTACTATAATGTTTATACGGTACTTATAACAAAAAAAAACAATTTAAAAAATGTTTGTCTGTCTGTCTGTTTGTTCCGGCTAATCTCCGAAACAGCTGGACCAATTTTGGTCTGGTCCTGCTCCATAAGGTCGCATAAACTAATTGATTAGCATTTGAAAATACTGTTGGAGCTGCTGAAGATTTTAAAAACTATCTTTGCATTCTATAAATTCAATCTCTTAGCATTGTCAAAGAATATTAGAGATGGTCCTCCCATCTCTATTTATCTGTGACAATGCTAAGAGATAAGAGAGAGCTAAGAGATAAGCTAAGAGATTCACTCCGCAAAATCATTTAAATAAAAATTCAAATTCAAATAATTTATTTCAGATAAATTACATTACAATCGCTAGTAGAATTATAATCATCCATACATGTTTATTTATTTTTAATAATATAGATGTCGTGGCCTGATCTTAGAATTGACCCTTTCATGAAATGGCCAGCTAACATTGGCCATATCGTTAAACGTCAACGTTTAATGATATGTCAGTCGATGTTTGGCCATATCATTAATGTAGGGTATCCATGGTGTAAAGTGTAGGAAAAATAGCCAAGTAAATGCGACAAATTTGGAAGTAGCACTCGCCGGCCGCTACCGCAGCACCGCTCGCTTCGCTCGCTCGGCTCGCGCGCGGTTGGTCACTGTTCTAACCTAACCAGGTTGGTGTTGGTCGGGGTGCCACATAAGCGGCGTAAATTTTTTTTTTTTTTTAACTTATTTAAAGTGCTATGTTGCATTTCACGCCGCGGCAGCAGCGGCCGGCGAGCGCTACTTCCAAGTTGATCGCTTTCCATAATATCATATTTGGAAACCCAATAAAAGTCCATCGACTTTTTTTGCGTGGTTACCCTACTTTGTTTGATTTATTGTATGCCGCCGCCATGATGCATAACAAAAACATAGCGACATAAACGCCTCTACCGGTGGATAATCTACCATCTAAAATCTATCACTAATGTTCGGCCACATCATGAAGTAGTCGTGCATTTAAATATTCATATCATTAAACGTTGAGTATTCAATGATCTGGCCAGGCCACATCATGATGTGACCAGTGACAATGTTCATTTCATGAAATGATCAATTTATGATCTGGCCACGACATAGACATTCAATGGCACAACAATGGAAACATTGGATCAGGACCCACTACTCGTACATGTAGTTTTGTCCAATGTTCCATGAAGGAGCAATCCACATCCATTTTCCCATTACAATAAACTGCAAGAAGCTGTTGGGGCTGCCCCGTATGCGGCGCATCAGAGACGCTATTCTTTTGCGATGCATCACTTGGAAGCCATCCACTTGAGCGTCTGCAAACATACCTGATGCGCTACAAAAGCGTGGCAACCGCATCAACCTCCATCCTGAACGCGTAATTGTATTGGACACGCAGGGCATTGTAAGTCTTCTGCGTATGCTTCACCCATAGGCTGCAGGAATAAAAAGACTCACAATACGCCTTGAAATAAAGTTATTTTTACCTGTGCAGTAGGTACAGCGTGCAAACAATGATCTGCGTTCCCTTTCAACATCCACGTCATCTGTGAGGGTCTCAGTGACCCCGTGGCCCAGGTACTTGAACTGCGCCATTTTTTTGAGAGCACTGCCATCCAATGTGACTTGAGGTACGGTGTCATAGCTCTTCGTACCGGACTTGAACACCATCACCTCACTCTTGTTCGTGTTATACCTGAGCCCATGGGCCTCCGCATAGCATTCGCATACCTTTATTAAGCGCCTGAGGGCACTGATCGATGGGCTCAGCAGCTGCATATCGTCGGCGTAACTTATATTGTTAACAAAAACTCCATCAATCGAGTAACCTACCTGAGTGCTGCTGAGCTCACGGACCAGCCAATCCACGTACAAGTTAAATAGCTCGGGCGAAGTCAGACCACCCTGTCTTACGCCACACTCCAACCTATACTCATCCGATAGTGATCCCGCCACCTGACATTGTTACGTTGATTGCCATACCAATATTTAAGGAGCGATGTGAATTCGTCAGGACAGGAAGTTCAGTCTCACTCGACAACTTCTGCCACAGCTTGTCATGTAACACAACCAGATAGAACGCCTTTGAAACGTCTAAGAAACAGGCGTAAACCGGTGTAGTAAAAAAAAGCGAAGCCGAATGGCGCTAATGCGTCATGTTCGTGAATGGGCGCCGTCAGTAGGGGCTGGTCATCTCTTAGCTGCTACTGCAACATGAATGATGTAACCAATATTTTGTAACCATATTTTGATTTAAAAGAGTGTCCGTGGAGTTTCTTGCCAGTTCTTCTCCATAGGTACCTACGCTTTGGCATGGGCAACTAGCTTCATCTTTCTGACTGACCGACCCCTTGACAATTCAAAAGTGCATTCGTAATTAGATTTTTTTTGTAATTTTTTTTTTTTCTGAAATAAATGCTTTGTGTTTGAGTTTAGAAAAAGAATTTGGGTCCACGCGTACAGCAGCTAGTTATGCATATAAGTGTTAATGTTTAGGAGGTACTTGGGTGTTAATCTGCGGTTAAAGTAAATCTACAATGGCTTGTGGCGTGTGATAAATTGAGACAACTACGAGCCGTTAAAGTCAAAGTCAAAGTCAAATCATTTATTTCAAGTAGGCCCGTATAAGGCACTTTTGAACGTCAAAAATTTACAAAAAAAATTAATTGATTCTAGTTGCCCCTTCCAAAAGGTAGTTTTCGTATGGAGAAGAATGGGCAAGAAACTCCACCGTTACTCTTTTAAAATGTTTTACAATATTTTGTATGAGTACATTAGTTATATAATTATATGTGAGGACGATGCACCTAGAATAAAATTATTATACCACAATAGGTAAAAAAAAAAAAAAAAAAAAAAATTAAGAATTAAAAATGAAGCAACAACAGATAAACTAATTATGTGATAGATACATGGTGCTCGTTTTCCTTTACTAATAGATACTTAGCAATTACCATAGTAAGGTTTCCTTTCGTTCGTAAGTTCATGTTTCTGTAGCCCAGTGTAGCTTTACCTAGTCCTAGATATGGTGAAATGAAGTTATAATTTCATTTCCAAAATTGAGACCGCACTGCCTGGACCTGCTTTGGGAAGTTTCTATAGTTACTCGTATGTGGTGATTTGTGCTCGCAGTTTGCAATGAGCAGACACGAGGATGCTTCAAATGCTACTATTGTATTTCGTGACATGATCCCTGAGTTTTCTATTTTCGCCGTCAAGCAGTGTTCTTGTGTTCATGAGTGAACGGAATGGGTGGCGGTGAAATTACCGGTAGGTAGTAAGACCTACCTGTTTGAAGCCTCTCTGCAATGGCAACGCCTCTGCCATACCTCTTATGTAGATGACCATACGTAGTGGTAACCATTTATCCACCATCACGGCCTTTAAGTTGCCAACCAGTAAAAGAAATAAAATAACAAAAATATCTCGCACAAGAATGTCTCATTTTGGGGAAAAATCGTCTAATTTTATCGGTAGCCGTGCAGAGGGGCGAGGGGGCGTCCGATCCATCACCGCCGCTGTCACATGCCATTAGCAAGGCCTATGGGTATGGCTCCAGGAAAGTACGTTGTGCTATGGTGTTTGGAGTAGGCAGGAAAGTGCATATGGCTTTATAGTTAAAATAAGCTTTAAGAGACGTGCCTATAAGTAGTAAGAAAAACGTACCTTTGTATGGCCTAGCTGTTTTCTGTCTGGTATTGTTGATGAGGGGAGGAAATCAAAACTTTAGTTTTTCTTACTCCACCGCTGTTTTTTTATTTTTATTAACTTCGTTGCGGGTTCCAAGACAGTTGATTGTTTCTCCGGCGCTTTCTTGATTTCGTTACTGTAGATTCCGAATTTCAGGAACTACGGTGGTTATAGGAATACCTAGTAGGCATGGCGGGCTTGCTTGTCCCAAAAGTCCCAGGCAACAACCAGGTACTTGCAACACTTGATTTCCTAGAAAATAAGTAGGTACCTATTTCTATAAAAGCTGTTAAACAACTTTAATCAATATAAATACATCCGACCAGTTATTTCATTTAAAAGAGAAATTAACATCATATTTATTTGACAACTTATTTGCGCAATTTAATTATAAACTGTCAATGCTAAACGTTCTGTGATTTGCATACTTACATTAAATAAGCAAGTTATAATAATAGTGTGGTTACATTATTTCAATTGCGAAGTTTAAAATACCTAAAGGTACCACGATGGAACATGATAAAAGTAGGTACTTACCTAACTAGTTTTAACGTGTTTCGTATGCCACGAGACATTTTAATTTAATATTAAAGTAAAAATGTAAGTATACTGATTAGGTACCTACATTTAGGTAGGTCGGTACCTCTACCTATTTAATTGTACGTAATGTATTTAGATCTACGCTAGACACAGTGGAAATATTGTGTCTATGATACAGCAGTTAGTGAAAGTTTTCATTCTTCACAAATACCTAACATGAAAAAAAAACAATGGGCATCATGATATACGAAGTGTATCGGCGTAGTGGGTAGGTATCGCCACGCTTTTTACCTATAAGTAAAATAAAGTCACAAAAACCAAAACTCTCGCTGCGCACTTTCTTCCAGCCACGCACGCGCGATATTTCTCACAAAATACGCGTAAACACGAATATCTCCATCCGACTCGGTCTTAGCCGGCCGCACGTATATTTACCTTACTTATATATTTAGGTAAATATTGTTGTAATTACCGTTTACTTACTAATACTATGACTGGTACCCAACAGTATGTATTAAAGACGGCACGGTTGGCGCAGTGGTTAAGCGATTGACTGCTGCACTGCGTGTCGCGGGTTCGATTCCCGCACGGAACAAATATTTGTATGACCTGCAAGTAGTTGTTCTGGGTCTGGCTGTTTGTGTACGTGAGTTTAAATGTTTGTAAACGCACCCACGATACAGGAGAAATTCCTAGTGTGGGGCAACGTTTTTAAAAAAAAAAAAAAAAAAAAAAAAAAAAGAGCAACCTTCTTTAAAATATAATTTATCTTCTAATAATCAGATTTTTTAGGAGATAAACTATAGTCTCTCTCTATATTGACTTGTGTACGAAACCCTTGCAATAATTTGATGAAAGATTCCTCTTAAACTCTCTTGTCTAACGTTCACTTACTGCTGAGAATCGTGACTCCGTTTCAAATTGTCAACGGTTGTCTCCATCTGTTACGATCGGTGGCCTGATGGAGGGCGCTGACAGGTACCTCCAGTTGCTCAGAAATTGGATCCAACCTCCGCTTTGGCCAAAGCCCTGTTACCATTACACGTTCCATGTTGTGGGTACCTCTGCGGGCGTTAATTCTTTGCCTTTCAGTAGCTTTGATCGTCCAAGTCTCTGCAAACTCAAGCTCAAAGCATTTATTTCAATTAAACCATTTACAGGCACTTTTGAATTGTCAAGAAGTCGGTCGGTCAGAAATATGACGCTAGTTGCCCATTCCAAAGCGCAGTAGGTACCTATGGAGAAGAACGGGCAAGAAACTGCCCCATAGATAAAGATGGAGAAGACAAGTGTGCGAACCAGGGTGTTTCTTTATCCGATTGGTCTCGTCTTACACTAAATCACCGTTAAATATCTGTCACCCACCCCTCTTTAAAATCAGTGCTGACCCTCTTATAAAACACTCTATTGAATTAAAATCACCCTTTCAAGTTAAATAGGGCGTTTCATATAAGTATTTTGAAATAAGGATACCCGATCTTAGTAGTTGATTGCTTTGATAGTTTAGCTAGTGGTAGGTATCAAGCTCGGCTTACCGAGGAAGGTCCTATATCGATCCGTGGGTCAAATTCCCAATAGTAGCTAGGAGTCTAGACTGTGCCGGGCTAGTTGCTCGCAACATATTCCGTCTGACTTTTAAAATTACTGGCTAAAAGTGATTATTCTATTAACTGTACCTCTGCCTGTCCCCACGGGGAATACAAGCGTGATATTATACTATAGCTTCTGCCCGCGACTTCGTTCGCGTGGAAGTCGTAAGACACCACAATATCCTACAAAAAATAACAGCCACATTTTTATAAAACATCCCTGTAGGTATAAGTACCTACAAACGTAGTATACTACGTACTACAAACGTAGTATACCACGTACTACAAACGTAGTATACCACGTACTACAAACGTAGTATACCACGTACTACAAACGTAGTATACTACGAACTACAAACGTAGTATACCACGTACTACAAACGTAGTATACCACGTACTACAAACGTAGTATACAACGTTTGTAGTTTTGGTTTGAGCAGCCAAAATTTACAGACTCAGGACTGGTGTCGCGGGAGCAAGCGACGTACAGTTGTTTGTTCGCTCGTCCTTCCTGAGGTCGACAGCCACAGCCTTCAGTCGCAATTTACCATGCTTGCGAATAAATAAAAATAACAGTAGATTGTAGGTAAACACACGGGATTTCTCATTAAGAGCGTTTGTTCTGAAAGTGGGCAACGTCGCAAATAGCCGACAAATATTTCGGTGTTGTGATTAATTTGGCAATATTACGTACTGTATGGAAATATGAAATGTGGCTAACTAGTAAAGTAAAATATTGATTATGAAATGGTAAATACTTGACAGCTATTTGCGACGTTGCCAACTTTTAGGATAAAAGCTCACAGTCACCTAACCATAGACATTAATTTTTATTATAACCGTAGATGACAGAAGAGTACCTAAACTTGATGATTTAAGATAGAGAATCGTAGAACGTACAGACGCCAGCACATCAACCTACTACAATCTGTCAAATTTCTTTAATAGATTTTCAACTTTATCACTGAACGATAAGGTTCAAAGTGTATTGGGAAAATTTGGCAGTTTCGGGTAGGTTGACCTGCTGGCGTCTGTACGTTCTACGAACTATCATAAAAATAATAAGTAGTATAACACAATGTTTAAAAAAAGAACCACAAAAAAGTGTCATTAATTGAGAATGGAATTTACAAACGAGTCGACTGGTCAATTTATGCCTGTAATTTTTATGGTGTACAATAAAGAGTATTCTATCTATCTATCTCTCTCTATCTGGTTTACAAAAAAGTATTTGTGAAACTGGCACATTTTCTTGCTGACTGTACAGGTCGACATAAAAGAGTGACGTAGTGATGGAACTAAATATTTTACTTATGCGACTTATGATGATGGCACTACTTTGCCGAGAAGTTTTAGTAGGTTTTGAGTCACCCTAGTCAGGGGGGCTTACTCGACTCCATACAGGTTGGAGTGCGGCGTGAGGCAAGGGGGGCTAACCTCACCGAAGCTCTTCAACCTATATATTAATGCACTGATAGAGAGGCTCAGCAGCACGCATGTCGGTTGCCATATTGGAGGTGTGTGCCTAAACAATATCAGCTACGCAGACGACATGGTGCTGCTGAGCGCCTCTGTCTGTGGTGTGTCAAGACTGATTCGCATCTGTGAAAAGTATGCTAAGGAACATGGTTTGTTGTATAATGCGAAAAAGAGCGAGTGCATGGTCTTTTGGGCCGAGAGGAAGTGTCCAGATTACTTGCCGGCAATTAAGCTCAACGGATGCCTACTTAATAGAGTAAATACTTTTAAATATCTTGGACATTTATTTACTTCTGACCTGAAAGACGATGCAGACATTGAAAGGGAACGCAGGGCGCTGTCTGTTCGTGCGAACATGATAGCCCGCAGATTTGCTCGGTGTTCGAGGGGCGTCAAAATAGCCCTATTTAGGGCATTTTGTGCGTCCTTTTATACCGGCAGTCTGTGGATGGATTACACGCAGAAACAGTAGGTACAGCGCTTTGCGTTTCCAATACAATAACGCGTTCAGGGTACTCTTGGGGCTGCCTCGCTTCTGTAACGCATCGGGGATGTTTGCCGAGGCGCGTGTGGATTGTTTCTACACAGTCATGCGCAAGCGGTGCACATCCCTGGTGCGCAGGGTGCGGGCCAGCCGCAACAGTATCCTGGAGGCTTTTGCTGAACGTTTCGACTGTCAGTACGTGAACCACTGCTGTATGGTTCACGTACTGACTAATGTTAATGTTAAGATATTGTTTTAATTTTATAATAATTTTAATTTTATTTGTAATGTTGATTTTAATTTGATTTGTTTTTTTTTTAATTTTATTTAATTTTTATTGTGTTTATGCTTTTTGTGATTATTCATTCTAATTAATTGTGCCTATGATCCAAGATGATTGAAATCAATAAATAATAATAAGCAGCGTTTTTTGTTGCACAGTTATTTTAACAATTTATTTCCTACTCAAACTTACCTAGGTAAATACTATAATGGCGCCCCAATTCATTTTAAGCTTCGTGCAGACTAGCGCGATTCGACAGCGCGACGCGACACCGGTTATTGTTATACCGTGAAGTTTTTTTAGAAATTGTATTGTTCGAGTCGCGTCACGCCGTCGCGTCGCGCTGGTCTGTACGAGCCTTTACTCTTTTTTGCCAAGTTGTAGGTAAATTGTTTGTATGCTCGAAAAGATAAGGACAGTCTCCTAAGGCCGTATTTGTGTAGCTACAACGGTTAAGGTACCTAGCTGACTTTACTGTCCCATCTCAAAATTCCACCTGTATAAGTCATGATCGACTGCTTAGCTGCATGAAAGTATGCCGTGATGATAATCATTTAAAATGTTAAATCTGTAACTCTCTGCAATGTTCTAACCGTTTGGCTCGTCTTTTTACAATTTGCGGTAACCTATAGAGGAATACGAACATAACGCAATATTTCTCATCCTCTATATAATAGCAAATAGCGTGAAAATGTATATAGCCTACACTGACCAGACATACACACGGCTACACATCGAGCTATACATTTCCAGTATAAGCTGACCTCGCATTGTAAGGAAATCCTATACAATGCGAGATCAGCATAAACTAAAAATGTATAGCTTGATGTGTAGCCGTCTGTACAAGGAATATCTACACAAATTTTGAACAGAATCTATATAGTAGTTTTTACGAGATGCTGGAACATACATACACACAAACAGAAATAAAAAATTCTAAAATAGAATACTATCTATGCTTTTACTATGATTATTTATGATACTAGTGCGGTAAGCTGGTTTTTGCAAACGAGTAGACGAATGTCGAACTCGAGGGCTTACCATAGTCACGAGTTTGTAAATATAAATTTTCGCACGTGGGTCATACAATGTATTTCAACACATTTGCGAGAAAACAGTACGATAAGTAATGGAACGAACATTTTCATTAGACTATTTTTAATAGAAAATAAGAAATTTTTCAGATAGGTCAATGCTTTTTACCATTGAATATATTGACCACGTTGAGGACGGCTTCACACGTAATTTATTGAAATAAGCCATCTAAACATTTTCAGAGAATGATTGAGTATTTCTTCGAGTCTTCCATTATATAAAATTATTTTAAATCATTAAATAGCACTCGCGATTTTGGTGGCAAGAGACCATTTTCTGCAATTTGCGCCTTACTCAAGATATCAAGTGGAGTAGATTCCATATTAACGGATTCGTCGCTGGAACACATATTATTATTTTGTTTAATAGTCCGTAAGTCGCAACAATTGTTGACGTTTCTAATATGAAAATGGCGCGAATTTGCAAATGGCGCCACGTGGGCGTGGTGAAAATTAGAACTACATTTTTCGTCTCATTTTCTCTTTTGTATTAAGTGAGACAAACGTATTGAGCAAAAGCTCTTCCAAGAAGGTTCGATCATTCAGCTTATTTATTCTCGAGATGTGAAACTCCTTTGTGGAATTCTTATAATAAGTATAAGTATTATTGTTTTATGGAAATTAAAAAGAAACCGTAAATGATACGCACGGCGCTATACAACAGAGAATGCGGTAAAACAGGTACTTAGGTGAGAGTACCTATACCTATTTTACCGCATATTCCGTTGTATGGTGCGTAATTTTATTTTTAACTTTCGAACAATGTATACAGGCTTCGAAAATGGTTTTTTTGAGCAAATGTGTTGAAAACTATATTTTCGGCTTTAGAATCGTTCCCAGAGCTCGTAGTTATTACTTTTTTTTAAATATTCAGTTTACAGTTTTGACTTCGCTACGATTTTATTACCTATATGTAGGTATAGGTAGATGTTAGTAGTTTCTTCCCTAGTTTCATAATTTTTCCCTGCGCTAAACAGTCGGACATGTTGATTGTCACGTAACACGACGCCGTCAAAACTTAGCTCTCTTGATGGATCACCGCTACTTTGTAACTGTTGTGTTAGTGGAGCTGCATTTGTTTTTGTTGAGGTAACCGTTGGAACTTGGAGCATGGCTGAAGCAGGGCTTTAAGACTGTCTGACGTGTCAATCACCTGAACATAGGTACCTAAAGTAAGACGAATATCAGTACCTTCCAGAAAGTTTCCGTACTAAGCTAGACCAGCTCAAGGTCAAAGTGTTACCACAGGTGAATGTACAGATGGTTCACTTTGCATTTTAGGTATGAAGCTACAAGTACGCGGCAGTCTCGTCTTGTCGGGCCAATTCAGTGACTGTAACGGAGTCAGAAGATATGTCACGCGATAGAAAGAGAAGCAACTTCTAGGTGAATATAACTGTAGGGTTTTTTTATGTCGTAGCAAGAGTCACTTTAAATGATTTTGTAGAGTGAACCGTATTCATCTGTGGTGTTACCATCGCTGGGTGGTCTACTGTGTACCCACTATACAACCAATGCCAAGTCCAATTGAAGAGAATTGCACAGTAGCAAATATAAACTAAGTAGACACTCGTAATTTTTTTGCCCAAGCTACAAAAGCCACAAGCTCTATAGACTTAAAATGTAGAATTTCACCCACTCTAGGTTTATTCACAAAAATCTGTCGTTAGCCGTCCCACTTGATGGATCACCACACACAATGTGCGCAGAAATTATTCTTTTATACCTACGTAAAATATACAAAGATATACTTTTGGACGAGGATTGACGTGTTCGTTAGCACTTTTTTTGCGTTAATAATGAAATTGAGATGTACGTATGTAAATGGATTATGGGTGAAATCTGGCCCAGCCCTTTTTATGGTTTGTTGGAAAAGGGACTTAGGTATATTTTCGACATTTTCCTTTCTGTTTGCACGACATAGCAGCAGGTCATTTCACACATTTGTATAAGTACTGCTTTAATAGAAGAACTTGAATTACGGACAAAGTATCCAAGGATAACATTTTTACATAGGTACCACAACCTAAATCCAGCTTTTGAGATACCGCCACAGAATGTTTTTCTCTCAGCAATACATAAGAAATGATCCCAGTACAATTCAAGCTCACACATACCCAGTGTGTGCTCGCACATAACATTGTAGGAGAGTCGCCGATCCATCATTCTGTCATCGGGCGTCCCCCGGCGCGGACGTCTGTCGTACAAAAGCAACATTTCGCTAAAATCGCACGAATCCGCTATTGTATGGATTTATCGTTCAGGATTCGTGACGGATTTACTATACTTATTGATTATATTGTTATTTTAATTTAGATGTTTTCCTTATATCGACATCTGTCGGCTGGTGCAAATTCAATAGTTTTTGAGGTGGACGGAGTTTTGGGTTGTCAAGGTGATATCAGAGAAGCATAGGTACTATCCAGTGTATTATATATTAATATTATGACGGTACCTTGCCAATTCATTTATGAAAATACTATGTATGTAAGAAAATATCTACATATTCTAAATAAAATAACTGATAGACATAATTTTAATGCTAGAAACAAAGATAAAATAGATCAACCAATTTTCGATTATCTAAAATACATAAGTACATATTTTATAGGTTACTGAGTTAAATGTTAAGTAGGTACAACAGAATACCTTGTGATATATTGCGATTAAATGAAAGAAAATGTAAAACTCATGGGTATTAAAAGTACACTTTGTAAACAAGCATATTACAAATTAGAGGATTATATATAACGCCGGGGAATCTATCCCGTGCCGTTTCTGACCAGTCTCCGGTGTAATTCTTCGTTGATGGTAGATATAGGTAGTTAGTTTTCAATCACACACAACTCTTTACTCAAACTCAAGGCATTTATTTCAATTATAACATTTACAAGCACTTTTGAATTATCACTTATCAAGGAGTCATTCAGTTTGAGTTAGTTGGTGAAGCAAATCGCCCATTCCAAACGAAGTAGGTTCCTGATGGAGAAGAACGGGCTAGAAACTCCATGGACACTCTTTTAAATCAAAACATTATGTTATAGAGGTTAAATGTTCAGCAATTACAATTTCAGTCCTATCTAACACAACTTTTCTTTTCATCTCTAGTACCTACCTACCCACACACGCGCGACTCTTTCTCAAAGTGGGCGGACATACCGCGTATTCCAATACAAAATCTTATTACTTAGTTTGATCAATAAAACTTACAAACAATGCTTAAATGCTTATCAGTTAATTCTTTTATAATTAAACAATGCTCATATTCACAAATACAAAGGTTATTCAGATTAAAGTTAAATTAAAAGCTTCATTACTTTCTACAACTTCACAATTACTATTTTGACAACCCTTCCTGTGATTCAAATAATTTAATCAAACAACAGAGATTCTTTAGTAAATTGCAGTGTAAAATAATCGTATTACTTTATAGTTTGTTTTCTATTATTGAAACTTATTTAATTCTAGTATTAAATTATTACATTCAGTTATATTCGCATTTCGTGCCATCTGCGTGACATTAGGTAGCGCTTTATCATAAACAAATTTACTATGTCAATTGACCACTTGTTAATATGATTAAAAACCCAAAAATCATTTTAATTTTAACTTTATTTCCAACATCGAAATTAGTAGTTTATCGTCCAGTCGAACTCACTGTATATTGACTGTGAGTTCATAAACTGGGCAATAGATGGCGTTTGATCCTTTGAATCCGAATGAAATCGATATAATATCATTCACCGATGCAAGCAAATTGTTGTAACAGTATTCTACAGTAACCAATAGAGGGCCGGATCAACAACTTTATGGTGAATAACAATTATAATAAATAGTTACGCATAAGATTATGTTATAAGCTTTACAAGTAGACGCTTTCGCGGCGACATATTATATAACCAAGAATGCTTGAAAACATGCTGGTCCTGCTCCATGGGACAGTCTAGAGTCAACAATATCAAACTGTTTGCTAATTTAATTGTTTAATTTATTATTTTACTTGTATTTTTTTTTAGGAAATTCGTCTACTTTTACAATGTTTGTAAATATGACATGTGAGCACCATGGTATCTATCAATTTATCTGTCATTGCTTCGTTTTTAATTCTTTTTACCTACTGTGATGTTGTAATTTTAGTCTAAGTGCATCGTCTTCACCATGTTCACATAATAATTATAATTAATGTAGGTATACATCATATTTTAAAAGACTAACGGTGGAGTTTCTTGCCCATTCTTTTAATTTATAGAAAAATATAATTGATTTTAGTTCCGAAAGACTAAAACTAAAATCAATTAAGTATATTTTTCTGTAAATTTTGACGTTTTTAAGTGCCTTTTATGTACCTACCTATTTGAAATAAATGATTTGACTTTGATTTGAATTGGCACCGCGGCAAAATTTTTACTTAACGGTGATATCTAGAATGTGTTTTTTACCTACTGAATACCACTGACAGGATTAAGTCCAAATACAATTACTTTGTCACTTTCAATCTAGTGAGATATGATCTGTGAGTGAGATGCGGCGACAAAAATCTTCAAGTTTTAGGTGAACTTCTTTAATTTCTACAACCCAATAATGACTGGGCGGTAATCTCATAGTAGCTGTAGGTGTTCAATAGTTGTGCGTTCCGGGCTTCAGTTTCTGACTACCAGTAACAACACAACGTAATAACTGGCCCTGGATCTTCGTATGAGATTACCGGGACCTTCAGTTTTACGTGCTCTCAGAAGCACATTGTGTTCTCGGTTTTGTATTTTCGTTAAGATATTAATAACTTATTTATTGGTAAAAACCTAGAAATTTATAAAATCTCATACTTTCTACTTCGATTGAGCCTAGTCAGCGCCATCTTTTGACGTAATAACAAATAACGAGAGTAAGTAACGCCATCTGCGTCTTTAAATATGAACTACACAGTACGATCCACGATTTACCTTTTTTTATTTAGAAGTGGAGTGAGGGAAAATTCAGTACCAGATACTAACGACAGATGGCTGAACCAGCTAATTTTACAGTAGATTTTGTATCTATGGCCGATTGTAGATATGATGTAGCCAACATTTACTTATTTAACGGTATTGCAAGATAAAACACAGAACTTTAAATAACATCGTTTATTTTCAACTTGTCCTTTCCATTCAAAATAAATAAAAAGTAAATAAATATCAAAGTGAATAAAAAAATATTCACACTTGAATGTTAACCTCCGGTATCGGAAGCACTTTCCTCTCGAGATTCCCTCTTACTGACTGCTTGCTGCACTGATCCTGAAAGAGAAAAAACAATATTTGTTCAAAAATTTGCTTGAGACAACACCCGGTTTCTAGACAAAATTAAACGCAAGTCAAGTGACGCGATTAACTGTTGATAATTAATTCTGGTTGAATCACAGCAGTTTACGCGCGCTTGACAATTTATTAGCAATTTTTTCTGTTGATTTTCGTTCCAGAAAACGGGCGTGAGTAGCCGTATGGTTATCGAAATAATAGAGAGGTTCTTTAAGCTAAATCAGAGCGTTGAGGACGCGGGAGCGTCTAAAATGAGAAACCTATCAGTGCACACCTGTGCGAATACGAAGCGACCTGAATATATTGTTAGGTCAGGAAAATTGGTTATTTCATACGACTCAAATCATCGGGTTTGAATATTTGACAGGTATTTTACCGACTATTCAAGTTGATAGCCTTTAATCATGCCAAATCTCTATTTTTTTAAATACAAATATGTTTGTGTATAAAATCAAAAAAGTTATAAAACAAAGTCGCTTTTCGCGTTTATCTGTATGTCCGCGTTGTTCTTCTAAAATACGCAACTGATTTTCATGATGTTTTCAACATCACTAAGAGAATGTAAGATTTTTTTTTTTTTTTTTGCCCCACACTAGGAATTTCTCCTGTATCGTGGGTGCGTTTACAAACATTTAAACTCACATACACAAACAGCCAGACCCAGATTTATATAGAATGTGTCTGGTCACCGGTGTCCGACCCGTTAAGGCGAAGCAATATAATCAATTTTATCACCAAATCCACCTTAACAAAGTATTTTAAATTTAAAGGACCATAACCAAAGTATTATAAGTACATGCATACCCTAACGAAAATGATCATGTCCTAAACCTCCACATGGTGCATTTAAAAGCACATTAGACCTAGATTTTGAAAGAATTCCTCTATTTTGATCTAACGTGCAGTTTTTTTGTATATTTCATATTAAAAAAAACTTTTCCTGCCAAACCGCTCATAAGCTACACTTCAAAAAACGATTGATTGCTAATCATTTTCTGTCAGGCGTATTTATACTCAATTAGATCAGTATCAAATTTCGATTTAAAGAACAATTGGTGTAACCTAGTAGAGCTTGACTAAATTTGGCAACATAAATAACTAAATGTTGTGGCACAACTCGCGACTATGTCCGGCAGCGGCTGGAACCAGCTTAAAATGTGCTAAGACTGTGGTGAGAACTATGTACCTACCTATATGTTTAAAACCAGAGAATTAAGGATGATTTCCACAAAACGGCTCGCATCGGATCGGAACGGATTTGACAATCTTTAAACGATATTAAATCGTGTACACAGTATTTAGTCTATATTACCAAGCCACGCACAGCAGCTTGACCGCGTTACGCGATCGTATGCGTTTGCCTGTCGTCGTACCACCATTTAGCATAACCACTTTGAAGGAAACTGAATGCTTCAACACGTCATGTTGTTTTGTTCTCCTTCAAGATGCTTTGCAGTTGCACGGATAATTCACTGGCTGCACGTCTCTAATACGTTGCACGCGTACAACACAAGTGATGCACCAAAACATTGATGCATGATTTCAATCAACTCAGCACCGCAATATCGTATTTCATCTATAAGCTGACACGTATCGTAAGTCCAATAGGAAAACCAAAATCGACATTGAGATATCGCTTTCAAGAATATGTATATCGAGCTAAAATGTGCAAAAAAGGTACGGGTAAGTATTTAATCAACAATAAATAAACAAACAATAAAACACGCACAGAGCTCAAGTTTGAACGTAACAGTAGGGTTCTATAGCGACGAGTGACAAGTGAGTGAGCGAGCAAATGAGACCTACAATCAGTGTTTCCAGATAGTTGTATTGTTTTTACCCAAAACCTTTTCAAGAATCTGCTCAGAAAAATACTATACATTACCTACAAAAGAACTTATTAATCAAAATATATTATAAGATCTTGGTAATATAATTCATATTGAAACTATACTTATGTTTATGTGAGAAGAGAGACCGTATGTTAACTAAAGTGTCTAGAATATAAACAATTAAAATAATCAAAAAGATAAAATCTGAATAATATGTAGGACACATATTATTCAGATTTTACACTACAAAAGGCAATCGAAAGTATAATTCAATATTTTATTCATTCAATTTAATTCAAAAGTATTTTCCATTTTGTCCATTCAACTTCTCACACTTTTTTATATTTTATAATATATTTCTGTACTTCCCATCGTATTTGTTAACATAGCTCATTTTTGCTCTATTTTGAATTTTATAACTAATTCAATTAACGTTATCTTACAAAAAATCCTATAATGATTATGTTCTCTGTTATCGTGCTGTGCACTTCTGAAAGTGACGAATTCACAATAGGTACCTAAAACTGTATGTGATTTTTGTTTGTGTATGTTTTAGTGAGCTAGTCGCATATATAAATAAATAATATTGTTGCCTCCATGGTTATCTCCTGTACCTCAAATAAGGTGTACTCCTACCATTCATCTGATCACATTGACCGAATGAACGGAATGAACTGTAATCTTTCACTTATCGTCGCCATTGAACCGATAATGTAACCGGTACTACAAATAACATTTATTTTTAAACAAATGCTAATATTGACTCTAAACTATTAGCTTAAATCTAGTTTTAATAAATGAAGGATACTTAAAAATATGATTTGGCTGGACCAGATTAGGGCATAAATGGTCATCGTCATTTATTTAAAATTAAACGCCATTAAATAGTTATTTTATTTGTTATTTTCCTTCTACTTGTAAGTAAAGGGTCATATTCACAACTCCTAAACTATGTGACAAAGAGCTTAGGTCTTGACATCAGTTTTTAGTTAATATCTTAGTGCATCAGAAAAGTTAAAAAAAGGTATGTTAACAGGCGATTTTTTTTAATCATTTAAAAAGTAACAAAAACAACTAAATATTTCCACACTTTTTACGTTACAAGAATTTTGTTAAGGTTTTAATGGGAGTTTTTGATAAACCTTTTAGTGTCAACTTATTTCCTACTTTTGTAGCTGTCGAATGAAACCAAATTTATGCCTGTAGATATTGCAAAATAAATGAACCCACCCGTGCTCAGTAAAAATAATAATTGAAATGCCCGCCATTTAAAAACAGTAGGGGCAAAATGTCTTATTATGGTGAATTTGTCGATAAATTTGATCATATTGCTTCGCCTTAACGGGTCGGACACCAGACACATTGCATATAATTCTTTTATATTACACGTAAACGTAGTATTGAAACTTGACGTTTTGTCAAGTTATGAAAAAGGCCCTTTTTTGAGCGCTTACGTGGCGTGCGCTGACTAAACCTTAACAGATAGATAAAATTTATGTTTTATTGCATTGTATCTTAACAAAATCAACAGAAAATTCCGCGATAACATATGTCTATCTTCTAAGGATGACCCACAGTGGCCATTTTTATATTTCAGAATTTCATAAAAAAATATTGTTATTTCCGAAGTTATTTTGAAAAGATGTCACAGATTTAAAATTACGCGCAGCAAAATAATTATGGCTGACGGCGTGGCGCCATGACTGACAGGGTTAATGACCTTTCATCGGCTTTTAAGGAACTGCGATTATTGAAATTAATTTATGAATTGAATTAATAAAGTTTGATGGTGGTTGAAGCTGAAAAACATTCATAATTAAGTATTTGGACGTCTAATCTCCACAAATGGAGAAGGATACACCATTTTATTTACATATCTAGTGCAACGAAATAGTGGGACCATCCATAAACAATAGACCACTTTTGTTTTCAATTGCAAGGCCCGTTCACAGCGATCGTCAGAACGATATTTTGTAACTGTATAATTTGAGATCATCCGGCAGTTCAGTTTCTTGGCAGTTTCATACTGCATTTTGTTTTTAACCGTATGATCATTGGGATGTCGACGTGTGCATCAGTACATTGCATCCGTGCGAAGCAGGGGCGGGTAACGAATAATCGCTAGTAAATAATAATCGGCTAAACAATCAGTTTTCCCGACTTCCTTACATAAATTATCATCATTAAGCCGAGCCCGCTTCGCCAACACATCGTCGAGTACGCGTGCAGCGCTCGACGCTCCAGCTCCGCGTAACGTGGACGGCCAGCGCGGCCGCCTGCACGTCGGCCGGGCGCGGCAGCGCGGCGGCCTCCAGGCCGGCGGCGTACGGCATGGGCACGTCGGCGCCCGTCACGTGGACGTTGGTCGTCACTCACTTGTTGCCGAGCACGGCCAGCGCGGCCGCCTGCACGTCGGCCGGGCGCGGCAGCGCGGCGGCCTCCAGGCCGGCGGCGTACGGCATGGGCACGTCGGCGCCCGTCACGTGGACGTTGGTCGTCACTCACTTGTTGCCGAGCACGGCCAGCGCGGCCGCCTGCACGTCGGCCGGGCGCGGCAGCGCGGCGGCCTCCAGGCCGGCGGCGTACGGCATGGGCACGTCGGCGCCCGTCACGTGGACGTTGGTCGTCACTCACTTGTTGCCGAGCACGGCCAGCGCGGCCGCCTGCACGTCGGCCGGGCGCGGCAGCGCGGCGGCCTCCAGGCCGGCGGCGTACGGCATGGGCACGTCGGCGCCCGTCACGTGGACGTTGGTCGTCACTCACTTGTTGCCGAGCACGGCCAGCGCGGCCGCCTGCACGTCGGCCGGGCGCGGCAGCGCGGCGGCCTCCAGGCCGGCGGCGTACGGCATGGGCACGTCGGCGCCCGTCACGTGGACGTTGGTCGTCACTCACTTGTTGCCGAGCACGGCCAGCGCGGCCGCCTGCACGTCGGCCGGGCGCGGCAGCGCGGCGGCCTCCAGGCCGGCGGCGTACGGCATGGGCACGTCGGCGCCCGTCACGTGGACGTTGGTCGTCACTCACTTGTTGCCGAGCACGGCCAGCGCGGCCGCCTGCACGTCGGCCGGGCGCGGCAGCGCGGCGGCCTCCAGGCCGGCGGCGTACGGCATGGGCACGTCGGCGCCCGTCACGTGGACGTTGGTCGTCACTCACTTGTTGCCGAGCACGGCCAGCGCGGCCGCCTGCACGTCGGCCGGGCGCGGCAGCGCGGCGGCCTCCAGGCCGGCGGCGTACGGCATGGGCACGTCGGCGCCCGTCACGTGGACGTTGGTCGTCACTCACTTGTTGCCGAGCACGGCCAGCGCGGCCGCCTGCACGTCGGCCGGGCGCGGCAGCGCGGCGGCCTCCAGGCCGGCGGCGTACGGCATGGGCACGTCGGCGCCCGTCACGTGGACGTTGGTCGTCACTCACTTGTTGCCGAGCACGGCCAGCGCGGCCGCCTGCACGTCGGCCGGGCGCGGCAGCGCGGCGGCCTCCAGGCCGGCGGCGTACGGCATGGGCACGTCGGCGCCCGTCACGTGGACGTTGGTCGTCACTCACTTGTTGCCGAGCACGGCCAGCGCGGCCGCCTGCACGTCGGCCGGGCGCGGCAGCGCGGCGGCCTCCAGGCCGGCGGCGTACGGCATGGGCACGTCGGCGCCCGTCACGTGGACGTTGGTCGTCACTCACTTGTTGCCGAGCACGGCCAGCGCGGCCGCCTGCACGTCGGCCGGGCGCGGCAGCGCGGCGGCCTCCAGGCCGGCGGCGTACGGCATGGGCACGTCGGCGCCCGTCACGTGGACGTTGGTCGTCACTCACTTGTTGCCGAGCACGGCCAGCGCGGCCGCCTGCACGTCGGCCGGGCGCGGCAGCGCGGCGGCCTCCAGGCCGGCGGCGTACGGCATGGGCACGTCGGCGCCCGTCACGTGGACGTTGGTCGTCACTCACTTGTTGCCGAGCACGGCCAGCGCGGCCGCCTGCACGTCGGCCGGGCGCGGCAGCGCGGCGGCCTCCAGGCCGGCGGCGTACGGCATGGGCACGTCGGCGCCCGTCACGTGGACGTTGGTCGTCACTCACTTGTTGCCGAGCACGGCCAGCGCGGCCGCCTGCACGTCGGCCGGGCGCGGCAGCGCGGCGGCCTCCAGGCCGGCGGCGTACGGCATGGGCACGTCGGCGCCCGTCACGTGGACGTTGGTCGTCACTCACTTGTTGCCGAGCACGGCCAGCGCGGCCGCCTGCACGTCGGCCGGGCGCGGCAGCGCGGCGGCCTCCAGGCCGGCGGCGTACGGCATGGGCACGTCGGCGCCCGTCACGTGGACGTTGGTCGTCACTCACTTGTTGCCGAGCACGGCCAGCGCGGCCGCCTGCACGTCGGCCGGGCGCGGCAGCGCGGCGGCCTCCAGGCCGGCGGCGTACGGCATGGGCACGTCGGCGCCCGTCACGTGGACGTTGGTCGTCACTCACTTGTTGCCGAGCACGGCCAGCGCGGCCGCCTGCACGTCGGCCGGGCGCGGCAGCGCGGCGGCCTCCAGGCCGGCGGCGTACGGCATGGGCACGTCGGCGCCCGTCACGTGGACGTTGGTCGTCACTCACTTGTTGCCGAGCACGGCCAGCGCGGCCGCCTGCACGTCGGCCGGGCGCGGCAGCGCGGCGGCCTCCAGGCCGGCGGCGTACGGCATGGGCACGTCGGCGCCCGTCACGTGGACGTTGGTCGTCACTCACTTGTTGCCGAGCACGGCCAGCGCGGCCGCCTGCACGTCGGCCGGGCGCGGCAGCGCGGCGGCCTCCAGGCCGGCGGCGTACGGCATGGGCACGTCGGCGCCCGTCACGTGGACGTTGGTCGTCACTCACTTGTTGCCGAGCACGGCCAGCGCGGCCGCCTGCACGTCGGCCGGGCGCGGCAGCGCGGCGGCCTCCAGGCCGGCGGCGTACGGCATGGGCACGTCGGCGCCCGTCACGCGCCACGCCGGCGCGTCCAGCTCGAAGAACGACGGCGACTCCATCACCCGCGCGCAGATCTCTGCGCCGATACCTGAGGACCGATGGATTTGGTAGATATTACATTCGAGTGAAAGGTTTCATTAAGTCCCATACACGTCATCGCGGCTTCTCCGCGCAGCGCCGCCCGCGCCCCTCGCCCCGTCCCGCCGCCAGTGCCTGCAGCCGGCGAAACCCCTACTAAGGAATTTCGCTAGCGTCACCGCGAGTGCCCCTGGCGCTCCTAGTATCAAGCCCATGCCAGAAAAGGCGCCGAATAAGGCTGATATTGATGACGGTTTCGTGACGGTGCAAAGGAGGAAGCGCCGATCGCGAACGAACAAGAACCGCTGCGGCAAAGCTCCTATGGACCCCGAAGTGAGCCTGCGTGCCGCAAAGCCGACCACACCGGTGTACATGTCCCGCCCGCAGCACACCACTAAGGCGGAGGACATCGTGGAGTACGTGCGCCAAAAGACGAGGTACACGCCGAGGATGCAGTTACTAGAATCGCACCGGAACATCAACTTCAAGGCGTTCGTCGTGCGAGTACCGAACTGTTATCTGCCCCTCGTCATGGAAGAGGACTTTTGGCCGCAGGATGTGGTGTTCCGTCACTTCCGCGGACAAATTCCACAGGACAGCACAAAGTCAAGCTAGTGCAAAATGAAGTTCTACTAACATAGTCTAAGCCTATTTATTAACACAAGTTTTTGTTTATATTAAAATATGTATATTTAGGTTAAGGTATTTTTCTATGGGCCACTGTCGCCTGAAATAAATGGTATTATTATTAAGTAATAGGAAAATAGGAAGGAAACATTTGTTAAGTTCAAAGATTTAACGGAGGTGACTCAAATGCTGTGTTCGACATACTTACGGGTGATGAAAGCTGGATTTATTGTTGATCATAACAATAAATCCAGCTGAAACTAAAAGACAGTCTGCTGTCGGGGTGTTTCCTTCCGAGGAGTCGCCAACTAAAGTAAAGAGAGGTCGAATAGTGGGAAAAAAGATGGTGGCCTCGTTTTTCGGAAGGACAGGTCATTACGCAACAATTGCTTTAGAGGATCGAAAAAAAGTTACTGCAGAGTGGTACACTTGTCTTGGAAAAAAGTTCGGGAGAAACGAACTCGCAGTAGGATCCTCGTTCACCACGACAACGCCTCGTCGCACACCGCCAAGCAAACAATCGACTACTTGGCGACGTCAGACGTGGTGGAATTACTGAGTCACCCGCCCTATAGCCCCGACCTCGCACCTTGCGATTATTATTTATTTCCGAAAATAAAAGAAAAACTTGGAGGAAAACGTTTTATGGACGCCGAGGAAGCAGTGGCTGCGTTTCGAAATGCCGTCGAAGAGATTCCTAAGGACGAGTGGGCAAAGTGCTTTTCTCAGTGGTTCCATCGGATGCAGCGATATATTAATGTAAATGGACACTATTTTGAAAAGATATAATAAAACTAATAACTTGCTTGTTTGTTCAGTTTTTAATTTTCTAAGAACTTTCAGTGTCACCCTCGTAGCTAGTTAGTGCTGCAAGTACTTGATGTATTATGCGGGTAAGCAGATAATTACGCCCAAGTCACTGTGTTATTGTTTTGTTGATTTACGTCCCTTATTCGCACTATTTATTATTCACTCCAGTACATGTCACGCTATGTTGCACTAAGTTTACAATTATTATATTAAATGTTTACACGGAAATTTGTGTTTAAATGATAGACAGGTCAACATCGATACAGCCGTCAATCGCCACTCCTCCAATATGTATTCTTCTGGTGTACAATAAAATATAATAATAATAAATAATTACCTGACTGTGGCCAGCCCTCCTCCACGGTAACGAGGTGGTGTGTCTTGGAGATGGAGCGCGCGATGGCTTCGAAGTCCATTGGCCTGATGGACCGCAGGTTAAGCACCTCGCATTCGATACCTGAAACATTTTCATAGCTGCAAAACTGAAGAACAAAAACTCAAAGCATTTATTTCAACTAAACCGATTACAGGCACATTTGAATTTTCAAGGAGTCGGTCAGTCAGAAAGATGAAGCTAGTCGCCCATTCTAAAGCATAGTAGGCTCCTATGGAGAAGAACGGACAAGAAACTCCATAGACACTCTTTTAAATCAAAGTATTGGTTACATAATTCAAGTTGAAATTATACATGTAAGAATGATATAGAAAGACGTGCACGTTAAAAGCGTCCGTAGTAAACCATACAATAAATAAAAATAAGAGTACATTTCTGATTGACTTCAAAGGTACTTTTAAAATAGTTCAATTGAAATAAATAGTTTGGGTCTGTTGACCGCCTTTTACAGCCTGTCTAAAATACTTTATAACATACAATAGGAAAAATAAGTGTTAAAAAATGTTAAGCGTTTAATAATAATAACGAAACATGTTAGGTTAAGTTTTAAAGTTACTGAAATGTAGCCTTCGTCGTCAGCAGAAACTGCTGCCGTCACCTCCCAAAATATTTGTTAATATAAAAATAAATCATCTTAAAACTTAGTGGCCTTCTAAAGTTACCATTCCGTACCCGACCGCAGGTAGCAACTGCACGAGATGTGTCGCGGCGTCATATCACTGCAGTCATGATTGCGATCCCGACCGCAGGCGGCAGCAGCCCGTATTCCAGTCGGTAGATAGAAGATAGAAAAACGTATTATCGCTCGAGCATTGGCGGCACTACTGGTCTGCGGTCGGGCTGCACGTGTCACCTGTCACTCACCCGTAGCTGCCAACGACGTGTCGCTAGCTAGGGAAGGTATTTCATAAAAAATCATAGAAACCAGTCGTGCCGCGGCGACGTCGGCTGTAGTTGCCTCCTACGGTCGGGTACGGAATGGTACCTTTTTTAGGCCTCTAAAACTTAGTGGCCTTCTAATGATGATCGTTTATTTCAAATAAGTGAGCCGTTTCTCAAAAATGGTCGCAGTAACAAATCTAGAGCAACTCGACCAAATGGGTTAGTCTAGGTTAATACTGTGCGAACAACTTGCATGTAGACGCGGTTGGTCACAAGCAACCGCGTCTACACAAATTGGTCGCAGTTTCTTAGTTATTTAATATT
The DNA here is from genome assembly GCA_949128155.2 of Xanthia icteritia. NCBI lineage: Eukaryota > Metazoa > Arthropoda > Insecta > Lepidoptera > Noctuidae > Xanthia > Xanthia icteritia. The sequence continues at coordinate 1,369,611 of OX421942.2, read as the reverse complement.
TTTAGGACTTCAAAAACGGAAATTAATATAATATACAAATAAATAAAATTGAAGTGTCTGTTTGTAATGTCAAAATAATAGCTTAAATGCATAATTCGGTACGTAAAGTAAAAATGTTCTATGCTGTGTTCTAAGCTTATTTTTCTATTTTTAGCGCTTAAAGTTATAAGATGGGAGTTTATTTTAACATAAACACATGAAACCACTTGACTTTCATTTCACCCCCAAATGACGTCAGAAACGCAGGCAGATTGGGACTACTCCATGATAAAAAAATCAAATTTAGGGATGACCAAAATTATAATGCAGTCATGCGAAAATTCGGTATTTGAATCGATTCAAATCAAACATTGAAAATCAATTCACACAAAAATCTAAATCCCGAAGCCTGAATGATCGTTAACCAATATAACGATAGCGTAAAGAAAATCCATTCCCTGTTAACAATAATCATTATAAAATCATTCCAACTATTTTGTAACTGGTACAAATATAACTGTTATTTGTTGATTGGTTTGATAAATTATTTAGAAATAAATCAATTACAGTCGTGCACCACATGGTAGATAAGTAGATACCTACTATCTGTCTTCATTCGACAAGACTACTGAACTCTTTTAACAACAAGTAAAGATAGATTAGTAATAAATAGTTAGTAACTATGTATAATCGATTAACTGTAATCGAGTTACTAATTTCATATTGATATAGGTACGTAAAATTTCGATTATGTCGCTCATTCACACCTCTAATTTCATGTGTCCATCAACTAACTGTCAAATGTCATGTAGAGATGGGTTGTAACAGGTATCTGTTATCACTGTTACTGTTACACAAAAATAACAGATCCAAATATCTGATATTAAATAACAGCCTGTTATTTCTGTACATTTAAATCTCAATTGAATATCTTCTTTAGTTTATTTCGTTTAAATTAAAAAATAAAATCTGAAGTTTTGACTAGGAATGAAGGGGTAATGTGAAATTATAGAATTATGTTTATTTATAAAATTGTTTAGTTATCCGGTTATATTGGACACCGACCCCAACATAGTTGTAAAAGGCTAGGCAGATTGTTTGATGAATACGCCGTAAACACAGAAATGTTTTCAAAAAAATTAAAATTGCTATTCACCAGTTCTCTTCTTTTAGAAAGCAGTGAAAGCAACGAAAGGACATTGCCACCAGGCAGGTCCCTTTTGTGGTATCGTGTGCCTGATTGGAATAATAACCTAAAAATATTATTTATTTTTTTGTTTGCAAGTTATTTTTAATACAATTTCTTTCACCCTGGGAATAAAGTTTAAATTAATTAATAGTTAAACATTACGTCGACATCCGTTTGATAGGTATACAAAAAAAATGTTGCCAGATATCAAATAACTATTGAAAATGACGTATTTTAATCAATTGAGTAATCGATATCAGAACAAAACGATAATTAACAATAAAAAAAACAATTATTTTTAATTATTATAACTAGTTTACGTCTCTACATTTAAATGTAGGTCTCAACATTTGACAACTTAAAAGCTACTGTTTTAGCATTGTTTTCACGACGATGAGTTAGAATGGTGTTAACCCTGTCTTTTTCATAGGTACATATTATTGTAGCATATTATAACTGAAATGTACAAAGATAAGTGTAGGCCAAGTATAAGTTTAATTATGTAAAATATTCATGATGACGTAAACTAGTGGATATACACTGCTTATTGTCGATGCGAGTAATAGCGATGGAACGATGACAACAATAGGTTGCTTATATTCATAATAAGTCTACATTGTTGAATAGATGTTTATAAAAGCGATTTACACAAACATACAAGCCTTACGTATTTTGAAAACGCCGTATTAACAAAACAGCTTTAATCGATATATCGATAAAAAAAACTGAAATCGATTTATTAATGATTAAAAATAATTGATCTGGCAACATTTACTTGCGCATGTCACAGCACTTTGTTCGGAGGTTCGTTACGTTCGTGATTGCTTTGTTTAATACGTTGAGTTTTGAATTCCGTATTTACATAGTTATTATTTACGATACGTGCTTTTTCTGCTACCACCGAGTTGAGCTAATAAGTTCCTCGAGTACTTTATGTTTTGTGAGATAATTGACTCTTTGTGCTGTTCTTTGTGAGATATTTGACTCTTAAGTGCTATCCTTGGTGAGATATTTGACTCTTAGTGCTATCCTTGGTGAGCTACTGGACTCCTGAACTGTTTTTTGTCAGAATTATGTCCACCCCAGTCAGAAGTCGGGCACACCGTCTGCCTTCCCGACGCTGTATTAACTGTTCGATTTTATTAGCACCTAATTTACGCCGGTATACAGTTGAGGAGTTGAACGAGCAAATGACAGTTCTTCTACGAACATGGACAATGCCTACACCTGTAAGTTATCTTGTGCTTATACAATAATAATTATTGTGGACAATATAGTGCCTAAATGCATTGTGCAAACTCAAAATAACATTTAATTAGAGTAAACAAAGCACCGTATAGTCCTTTTTGAGAGTTTCTTTTATGTATCTACAATTTTTGCACGTATTTTTCAGTCTAAACATAATAAAAAGCACACCGTTATGCCAAATTAACACAACATGCACTAAGTTAAAATGTTTTATTTAATAATTAGTTTATCAGTGTTGAAAGTAAGACTTAAATAAATCGACTATACAACTACCTAAAACAATGCTTATGCATTAAATGTCAGTGAAGCAGTTATAAATATAGAAGAGTAATGATTTTATAATCTTTTCCAGGCAATGTCGGACGATATCCTGTGTATTGAATGTTATTTGCTGTTGCAAGAAAGGATGTTATCAAATATAACTGGATCCCACGAGGATATGTCACCTGCATAATATATGGTCACTTGAACATTTGTTATGGATGTGGTATCTCTATTGCAAGTCGGAGAACCCATAGAGTTGAGTTAGACTGCCCACAACGTAGCATGATTTTAAGATGGACTCTAGCACATCTGGTCAGTATTTTTTTAATAACATTCCATATCATCACACCTGTAATCCCCAATCACAAGCGTGATGATGACTAGGCATAGGTTTACCTAATAGTACACATACATTTTGTCAGTTATGTCCCAAGTAATAGGGGTGAGACTATTGCCATCAATCGAGCACAAACCCAGTCTGCCAGAATCCTGGCTGCTACTCAGGAATTCTTAATGGAAAAACCCAGAAACCCAACCTGGGAATCGAACCTGAGACCTCATGCTCTGCAATTGTGCTTTACATTTTCTAAATACATTCAAAAAAAACTGCTGCACTGTTTCTTTCTAATTGATAGTATTTTTATTCACATGCTTGCACAATAACAATATAGGGTTTGGTGCGTATTCTGACATTCACTAATACCAACTATTTCATTTTAGGCTCCACATTTACAAAGAGTGTGCATTCCTTGCTGGTTAGCAGCAACTCGACAAACACGACAACTGGTGGTTCAAGATTCAAACAGACCCGACAGTGTCATGGATGCAGCTTCACCTTCATTAGAAGACACTGGGATACCTGAACCACCTGCAATGCCAGCTTCAACACCCCAACCACAACAAGCACTACGCCTACAATCTAAAGTTAACTCACAAAAGTATAAACGGGTTGCTGCAGCTTCTCGTCACTGCATTTTTGTAGGATGTGAAAATAATGAACGTCTTTTAGTGCCTATGACTATCAAGGAATTGTTGTTATTGCAGTACAATATATATATACCCTTAAATGCTAGAATCTGTCATCACCATTTAAATAGTAATCAGTGGGATGAACTGACTGCCACTTTAAATGACTTTACTGGCTTTCAAGTTGATGATATATTTTCCATGCTGGAAAGAGCTTCTCAAAGGACTTTAGATTTTAATAATATTGCAGCTATGGATTCACATTTACGCCATTATTGGCTGGGACTAACAGAAGTGCAGTTTAATGAACTATTAAATAGCATTCCTACTTTAAATAATGAGGTTACAAATCCTAGCCTTGCATTGAGCATATTTCTTGTTAAGCTTAGGACAGGGGACAGCAACCAAAGACTGGCAACTCTTTTTAAATTGCCACGATCTACATTAGAAAAAAAAATGAAGATTGTTAGAGAATGTTTAAAAGAACATTTTGTACCAATGCATTTGGGACTTACTCATACTAATATACAAAATGTGGCCTCACGTAACAGGACTATTCCTGAAGGTCTATTTGGAGACAGCAGCATGGCTTCAGATGCTAAACCTGCCATTGTTATATGTGATGGTACATATGTTTATGTACAGAGTAGTAGTAACTACAAATACCAGAAACAGACATACAGTCTACACAAATACGCTAATTTGGTTAAACCCTTTTTAATCACATGTTGTGATGGATATATTTTAGAGTGATTTATCTTTGCATTGTATAAATTCAATGTCTTAGCATTGTATAATTGCATAGCACATGTGTGAGTACTATGTACTGACTATAAAGCTACCATTTAGGTACTGGGTATGTCTTTCATTGACTTGAATGTGCCCTGGCGGCTGAGATTATGTCATGCTCACTCTAATGTCTCGCTGGCGGTGGCGCGTGTGTTGGATCATTTAGCTCCCTTCAAAATGGTTGAGCTGAATGGTGCTAATCCATGCGTCATGTTCGTGAACGGGCGCCGTCAGTAGAGACTGGTCATCTCTTAGCTGCCATGGCTTATTTTAATATTTTAATTTTTGAATTGTTCTTTGTTTTTATATTTTTATTACGGATGCTTTTAACGTGCACGTCTTTCTACATTGTCCTCACAAATGTATAATTTCAACAATGATGTAACCAATATTTTGTAACAATTTTTTTTATTTAAAAGAGTGTCCGTGGAGTTTCTTGCCCGTTCTTCTCCATAGGTACCTACTACGCTTTGGAATGGGCAACTAGCTTCATATTTCTGACTGACCGACTTCTTGACAATTCAAAAGTGCCTGTAAATGGTTTAATTGAAATAAATGCTTTGAGTTTGAGTTTGAGTTTGAGTGCATTGGACCGTATGAAGCAACAAAAAATGACTCAACAATCATGAGTGATCTGTTTCGTAATGAAAGTGGTCCAATGCGCTCATTTTTTAGACAGGGGGACGTCTTTATATTGGATAGGGGATTTAGAGACGTGATCCCTGAGTTGGAAAGCTATAATTATAAAACTTACATGCCCGAGTCATTATTGGAAGATGAATTTCAATTGACAACTGACCAAGCAAATAAGTCTAGATGTATAACTATGTGTAGATGGGTAGTTGAAATTGTAAACGGTCGTATTAAAAGAGACTACAAACTATTTCGACAAGAATATTTTAACAGAGCATCAACACACCTTATGGATGATTTTAAAATTGCTTGTGCTCTTTTGAATAAATTCCACCCAACAATAGAAGACAGACCTGATGCTGCGGAATATTTACAAATTGCTCAGGCGAGATTAAATACTAGGAGTTTTTTAGGGGAATTTATTCGAAGGGAAAACATCAATAGGAGACGTACGGTTTTCCAAAACATAGACAGCAATGCTCCCCATTTAGACCATTTTCCTAGATTAACTTTAGATGATTTAAGAAGATTTGCATTGGGATCTTACCAATTAAAACAGGCTAGATCCTATTATGGGGAGCACATAAGAAGCAATGGTACTTATAATATTGAAGTAAGCAATGATGTTTTGGAAGAGGATTTGCCCTTAATATTGGGTCAAAATAATTATTTAACTAGGGCTAGAATTAAGTCCCGCCATGTGAGTCATAAAACATATTACTCTTATTTATTGATAAGTAGAGATGAAAATCTGGCAAATTCTTTAGAAAGTATAATTGCTTACTATTGTAACTGTCTAGTGGGTAACCGTACAGTAGGGTGTTGTGCTCACACTATGACAGTATTATGGTATTTAAGCTGGGGCCGCTTCAACAATGTCAGTGCTCCAGCTCAATCTTTGGATGAAATATTTTTTGAAGAATAAATAGTTCATTCAAGTTGTGATTTGTTTTATTTCCCTTGACATTACTAAAATAAAAATAACTATCAATAACGTTAATTATGAGTCGTTAATAAAAATTATTCCAGTGCTGAAGCTGTGAACTAATTATACATTATTTATCATATGTAAACGTCATTAATCTACACTATAGATGAGCACCTATCTACTTTTTATTTTACTGCTAAATAGTAGTACAATAAAAAGTAGATAGGTGCTTGGAATTACGTCTCTATTTATGCATAAAGTAATAGAGACATAATTCCATGCTCATAGTGATGTATAGTCTATGTCAATTTCTAATTATAACCTAGATTTTAAAAACAGAAAAATAATGATATCTCATGAACCAGGGTGAATAAATGAATAAAGGTTTCTGATTATGAAAATGCTATGTTTTTACTATTAGGTAAAATAAAAATCTTCAGGGCACAAGCATTTTTCACTGGGACCGAACTTCCTTTACAAAACGGGCAATCTCCGTTCTAAATTTAAAATATTAAACTTTTAAAAAATCTCAAAAGCAAACCAGCCCTAATTACTTTCAATTGAGTATCATCTTTATTACTATTAAAATACAGTCGTACATTTTGCGACCAATCCCGTCAATCGTCAAACCAAAGATAAATAAAGGCATGCGGATACAATCACAAACTTTTTTGCTTGCCGTAAAGAAAAATATAATAAAACATAGCCGTGGTAAAAGTCTGTGTGGGGATTGTTATTTTCAGCTTTTTATTGTTTAAAATAACTAAATCTATCAATTAAAATATAAAAAATATATGAAAAAAACTTTACATACCGAAATATGAAAGTATATACGGTACCTACTTGTAACAAAAAAAAACAAATTGTTGTCTGTGTATCTGTTTGTTCCGGCTAATATCAGAAACGGCTAGACCAATTTTGATGGGACTTTCATTGGCAGATAGCCGATGTTATAAGGAGTACCTAAGGCTTTTATTTTAGAAAAAGAATTAGGGTCCACGCGGCAGCAGCTAGTATTTTACAGAAAATCAAAATGGGAATTTAGATAATTGCCATTTTGATTTTATATAAGGTTCGACTAAATACAAGTCTGAATATAAATATCTGATACGATTTTTATCAGTAATAATTCAGTAAGTAAACATGACTTCTTCTTTTCGTGTGGTTAGTGACTAAAGTGGTGTCAGTTTGTACAGCCGCCCATGGCTCTGACTTAGCTTCGCATGCCGTCGAGAAATATCTCTCGGGCATGCCGGTTTCCTCAGGATGTTTTCCTTCGCCATTTTTGAAGCAAGTGATAATTATACAATACGCATATGCATCCGTACAATTAGAGGTGCGTGCCTTGGGTTCGAACTCGAGACCTATGACTAGGCAGTCTGACGGTCACACCACTAGGCTATTACTGTTCCTCCACTAGGCTATCACAGTTCCCAGTAAAAACGATTAATGCAGTGTCTTACCCTTGCCGGCGAGTTCCTTGGCCGCTTGCAGCGCCAAGCTGACTCCTCTGCCGGCGCAAACTAACGTGATGTGTTTGCCTTCCAACTCTATCTTAGCTTTACCTGGAAATTTTACAATACATACTTGTTAATAGCTTGTAGGCTGTCACGTTGAAATAAAGCTCGTAGACGACACTGCGGAAGGCCAATTCCGGTAGTGAAAAACGTTCAAAAGCAATCATATCTCAGCGACAATGAATGTCAAAAATTTATCAAAAATGTGGGGAAAGTAGAGGTATTTCTGACAGATTGAGAATCAGAACAATTAGGGAATTGTCCCTCTGATCCACTGTGGGTAATTGGATTCACAAGTAGTAACCCTGACGTGTGTTATATGGGACATTTAACATTACTGGCGAAATCTGGATGAGCAGTCGGCCAAAAGTGGTCTACCGCTCAGGGTCATTTTAGACTGTTAATTTTAGCATCGGCTATTTTGCGACTTCATCAATATTGTATTACCTACGTTTTGAATAATCACTGGTTTGAGCGAAGTTTTAAAATTAAATGTTTCCTATCGCCAGAAAAACGACGAAATCGTTGACCGCAGTTGGCTTAAAGTAGCATGTAAGGCGCTAAGGACTTAAATTCTTTTGCACGGCATGAAACAGTAAGGTATATTTTATATTGGATAAAACAAATAATATACATACCAAATGGAAGTAAAAAGTCTGGAGAGAGTGCCTCATCTGACACGGGGAATGGAACACCATACAAGAGCTCATGTTCTAAAAATACCACTGGGTCAGAGCTTCTGATGGAGGCTTTGAGGAGACCTGAAACAAAATAAGATTCTTTATTAAGAGGAGTTCCATCTTTCGTAATTACATACGTACTAGCCGTTCACTTCCGAGATGGCCGAACAAACACACGAAACAAACAACGATAGCAAACTCGCTATCCGTACGGGTCTGACTTGAGGCGCGGTGTGAGGAAGCGGGAAGGGAGACAACGGCTATTTCAAAGTGAACGGCTTAGTAAATAATGCAAATACATTGTCAATACGTTTTAATTATTTTATCTGCCCAGCCTTTTCCCAACTATGTTGGGATCGCATTCCAGTATAACCGGATGCATGGATCGCGGTTTTTTATTTTTCTCTGTTTTATTCAACCTACCCAAATGCCCTTTCTTTGGTATTGTTCATCGAGACGTTGAGCGCTTTAAGTTCTGAGTTGAGCTACACGATTACTGACAAATGCTTGCACTGACTGGGCAGGTCCACTCAAATCTGTGTGGTTCTTTCCTCAAAAGATCATTTCAGACACTTACCTACATGGCTTTACAAAAGACTTTGGTAATCAGTTAAGAAATGTCGACTCCATCTAGCTTATTATTTAATATGACGTGTAAAAGTAATTCCGATATCCTATTTACAGAATAAACATTTTTGTGTGTCTGAAATTTTTTTGTGTGCCCTTTATTTCATTTACACATCATTTACATATTTAAATATTTCTATAAAAAGAGATCACAGTAAGCGATAAGGCCGCCAATTGTATCTTTTGTAGTTTTTTTTTTTTTTGTAATATCTCGTCTGGTGTACAATTTATACATAATAACTATATTATTTAAAAAAAAATGAGGCCATCAGGAACAGAGTCCAAACTGCCGGTGGTCAGGGCTCTAGAAAGAGGAACCTTCTGACTATGCGTGGCGTGTCCAGAAGTACTGCGTTTTTAATCAAACCCTTGACCCAGCCGCGCAATGAGAGCCTCTTAAGGTGTTGGTCGAAGCTCCCCGCTATTAGGCCATTAACGTAACGATTATCAGTACAATAATTGCAATTAAATATTATCTATGTATATAATTGTATATAATTATTATCTAAAAGTACCTCTAGCATCTTCAGAACTGTATGGCATGACCACCTTGAGGCCGGGACAGTGGCTGTACCACGCGCCGAAGCACTGCGAGTGCTGCGCCGCCACGCCCGACGCGGCGCCGTTGGGCCCCCGGAACACGATCGGGACCGGCACCGTGCCGGCTGACATGTAGAAGGTTTTTGCTGCTGAGTTTATTACCTGGAAATTAATGTTATGATTATTAATTTATTTTAAACTAGCTACAAACAAACTCACTTTCGCATTTATAATATTAGTTATGATTGTATAAACACATTTGAACTATATCAATAAAAAAGAGTAAAAAATATAAATATAAAAAAGAAAGGTAGAAAACAAACATTCCGCATAGGACTTAATAGGTATGTACAATTACTACTTAAAATATACACACAAACACATGATATGCAGTCATACATTCTTCTCACAAAATTTCAGATTCTTACAGCGACATTATAAGATGGGAAAGGAAATATTGCTTTGCGTAGAAGCGTAACTTAGCAATAGCGTAATTCAGCAATATTTAAAAACAATATTTTTGAAATTTTTCCAATCCACTTTGAACCTTATGCTTTAGAGATAAATTTGAAAATCTATTAAAGAAATTTGACAGATTGTAGTAAGTTGATGTGCTGGCGTCTGTACCAGAAATTTCTTCTTCTTTGGTTAGGTGGCGACGGTAGCCACAAGCAAAATTTCTAAAATGCCACATTAGTTGAAAGATATGATGCGCCTCAAAATAAAACAGCACAACTGTCATATTTTACAGCACTCACGGTTATATTAATTTAGGGCATGGTCATAATTATTATGGGTAATTTGCGAGCTTCTTATATAGGTAAATGATATAATATGATAGTGTAATATCCCCCTAAGGGGATATACCCTTATTTAATGTCTATTTTACAATTTCATTATAATCTTTGATCATAGATAAGATAGTGTAATACCCGCCTAAGATTGTCGCAAGATTAGCTTAACTTTTTATTTTCCATTTTCATTAGATTACAAATTGTGTAACGACGTGTAGGGTGTCACAACGGACGTTTTATTGTTAAAAGACAGTTTTCAGCTTTCAACCTCTGGATGAAGCTTTAACTAGAGTTTCGTCGATTAAGCCACGTTTGTACACGTCGAGTTCTATTAAAAAACATTGCCGCAATGACGCAAACTTGGTGATCATCGTCATCACCCAGTTATCATTTTTGAGATCTGCGCCTCTTTTTAATAAGCGTTACACTGTATTCTGTACACCTACCCACGGGAACTTATACAGGAAACATCAAAGATAAAAAGTATCATCAGACTTCAGTGTAAGTGCAATAATTGGCCATTGTAAAGCAAGACAATTAGGCAACCGGTGGAACGCGGCCTTGCTCGCAGCTTATGTTTCGCGTTCGAGTTACAAGTGCCGTATACATACCCGGAATATTTGCGAAAGTCACGAAAGTCAGTTGAATTTGCTACCAAAATATCTTCTATAATCCCAAGAACAATACTCAAAATGTATACATTTCTTCTGTACAAGCCGTGTGCTTGGTGGGATTTCTGGTCGACAAAAAAGAAGAACTTCCATTCAGACTTTCATCCCCTATTTAACCCGTTTAGGAAGTGGGTTTTCGAAAAATGCTTCCTTAGTGGTCACTTGCACTATAGGAACGCTTGTGCAAAATATCATGCTTTTAGATCCAGCGGTTTAGGCTGTGCATTGTCTGTCAGAGAATTTAAGATTTTTGAGTAGATTTATTAACGCCTACGTACTGTAACATACAGATTGAATAACAAATGAATAATTTATTGCTTGCACTTGACTTGACATTCGCTCAAATATCGCACAGATTAGATAAACTATCTGGCAGACATCTGATGAACATCAGTTGTCTGCTAGATGTATGTATGTTACCATGAATTTATTAGACATTTATCTTATCTACTTTGTTGTTTTATATTTGTATAATTCATATCTTCATAACGACTGCAAACAGCATTTAGTGAATGACATGTACATTTCTTAGATAGGTTTTAGTGTCGTTTAATCTTTATCATATATGTCTTTGATTGTAAAATAAGATGAACTTTAGGGCAAAACAGTGTGGGGCGGTCTCGTTTTCTTTCTTTCTTCTAAAAGTTGTGGTTTGTTACATTTCCCTACATTTTGCATGTCATTTAAGAGCGTTTATTCTGAAAGTGGGTAACGTCGCAAACATATTATGTCAAGTATTTCGCTGTTTTGATTAATTTGGCAATATTACTGTATGGTAATAAGAAATGTGGCTAACTAGCGAACTATAATATTGATTATGAAATCCAATTATTAATATCGTAACACCGAATACTTACGTCTTAGATGTAAAATAAATATTTGGATAACCAAATGCCTTTTTTACACCTAAAACGGGTACAACATAAATTTCACTGTTATAATTGCAATTCATTATAGATATTCTAGTTCGCTAGTTAGTCAAATTTTTTATTTCTATACAGTAATATTGCCAAATTAATCAAAATAGCGAAATATTTGACATCTATTTGCGACGTTACCCACTTTCAGAATAAATACTCTTTTAAGTTCATAAAAATACCACAATAACTTATAAACAAAATATGTTATGCTTGTATTGAAATAGTACAATCAACTGTTTAAATTAACCATCTTTCAAAAGCCCTTTACTGCATAACCATCCATTTAAGTTTTGAGGAATTACATGTACAGTTAAGTATCTGACAACACAATACTATTGTGGTGAGAATATTTTGGCCAAATTTTAGTTAAATTCTTAGGAAATCAATTCGGAAAGGAAGTGCTTACCTAAGGAATTGACAAATAAAAAAATTACAGATTATAAAAGTGTCACAAAGTACTGTGAGCGTCACTCAGAGTACATGTAAGCACTGGCTACATTCAATATGCTATCTATGTAATTTTTTTTCATAACAATACTGACCCAATTGATTGTTAGTTAGATTGATCTACCTTTTTATGGGTCAAAAGTCAAATGTTTTAGATCTATTTTTTTTTGTCCAATATTGTGTCCCACTGTAGGGCAAAGGCCTCCCCTTTTTCCTTTCAAACCTCGTCTTGTGCGAACAATGGGCACGTTGGCCCTGACAGATGGCCAGGGTTCTAAGTATATATTAATGAAAAAAAAAACGGAATAGTTGTGGAGTTGTTTTCTCATTACTTGAGTTGGAAAACTCAGCTTCGCAGTAGGTACTTGAATACCTGAACTGGTTCTAAACGCTTCGGAAAAAACAAAGAATTATGGTCCAAAAAGTCACAGTTGCAGGTTGATAGGACTTTAGCGAAACCAGATGCTTTGTATAGACTTCTAAGAGATATATGTTTGTTTAAGATACTATTGCAGTAATTCTATACAATGAATCATTCATTACAGAATAAAAATAGAAGTTTTCTATTTGAATAAAATATAGGTATGTAATACAATTTTTATTAAAAATATAAAACTAACGGCTATGTAATGAAAAATAAATGAAATAAACTTGTTGTAAAGGTGACCTCGAAAAGTATTACTATGACAACAAACCACTGCAAATATCCCATAAATATTTAAAAAAAACCATTAAGTTATTAATGTCTTGAAAGACTAACCGGCGCGGCGGGCGGGCGGGGTGATGGGATGGTGCAGGTATAAAGGGAATCCAATCCTCTGGAATTTACTTCTAGACCATCTGCTAAAGGGGCCGGAAAAAAGGGGAGATCTTCGACGGTGACCTAGCATTGGAGGTTCAAAGACAGGCCAATGCCACCCTCGAGTTTATTCGGAAATGGGGCTTTCCAAATAAGCTGAAGTTTGCACCACATAAAACCTGTGCAATGGTAGTCACTAGGAAGCTAAAGTACGATGTCCCACTCAAGAGCATGAGCGGGGTCGACATTGGCATGTCTAAGGAAATAAAAATACTACCACCAGCTCACATGCACGCCGTTAACGTGTGTAGAATACACAAACAGCTATCTAGAGCGGCCATAGAGAGCTGGGGTCTGCACCCAGAGGTCATACGCAGCATTTACACGGCAGCGGTGGAGCCGGTGGTGATGCACGCGGCAAGCGCCTGGGTGCCGGCAACTAAGAAGATTGGAGTGTAGAAAATACACTCCAATCTTCTTAGTTCCCGGTCACACGGTCGAATGAGTATTCGCCCAAAACCTCTGCAAATTCTACAGCACCGTTTCGCTGAATCCATCCCTGATGCTGGCTGGGATACTCCCACTCGACCTCCGAATACAAGCAGCAGCCGTTCTGTATGAGGCAAATAGTACCCCAGCCAGGCCTTGCGGGCAGGGAGATAGAGCGTGTGCGTTTGCGCAACTCACACGCTCCACTTTCTGGCGGCGGAGGCGAGAGCAAACGTGGACGCGGCCTTAACCCAGAGCAAAGATGTTTCTTTGTACTGGGTAAAAGCTCACGCAGGGCTGGAGGACAACGCGCAGAGCACCTTGCGAAAGAGGCTACACTCAAGTTGAAAAAGAATCCGGTCTATTACCGCTGCCTGGTTTCATTCGTCAAGTGGCAGATCCGTATGGGGTCGCTTGACGAGTGGAACCGAAGATACAAGAACGGCGAAACAGGCTCCGTCCCTAAAATGTTCCTTCAAGACGCGATAGATGCCTTTAAGGTATCTAGATTTTTAAACTTTAAAAAACAGCTTCCTAACCAATTCCTAACCAAATCTGAGATATTTAAGATCAAAGTGGCCAGTTCGACAAGACGCCAATTTCGTAATTGTAATGCCACACAGCCCGGCGGCATTGCGTGCGACAATCGCCACAAAGTCACCAAAGCGGCGGCCATTTAGCCAGCGAGGCCGCCGCGCCGCGCCGCAGCGGGTGGACAGCTATTGTCCATTTTTGTCTCCAGTATCTGCGTACAACTCACTTGACCGAAAGTTACAAGACAACTAAGAATATCGATTCACAGCCGTACTTGCAGTCTTTTTTGGCAGCTTTGTTTGTGGTCAAGCTGCCGGCAGGCTGCCTCTGGGCTGTGTGGATCCACCATAAGGACCTAATATTTTATGAGTCTGTTTTAGCATTTCTTCTAAGCATATGCTGGTGCCATCAAATGTTTAAAAAAAAATTATGTGTAAAATGGTCTTAAGATTTTGTAACATAAATACACATAATTTCATTTTGTTCATAGCGCCAATGACCTCAAACCAGACAATCAGTTAAAGCATACAATGATGGTAGGTATGAGGAGTTGCTTACCTGATCAATAGCCTGCATGGAGAAGTTCATTGTCATGAACTCACAGATTGGTCGAAGGCCCCCAAACGCAGCTCCAACAGCAAGACCGGCAAAACCGCTTTCTGTGATTGGTGTGTCTATGACTCTCTTGTCACCATATTTTTTCAATAGGCCCCTGAAATGTTGGAAAAATAAATAAATAATAGTTTTTTTTTTAATGAAAAATAAATAACTCTATTCTATAAAACTATTGTTCATGATAATCAGCAGGATCCAATTTGAAAAATATTGTTTTTGACATCACAGCGGTAGTGCAATTATCCACACAAATAAACCATACAGACTGTAACATAATGGTGGTGTTCACACTTTACAAACACATCCCACTCCTCTTGCTATCATAATATAAGTAAAATTCATCAAATTGTGATCTCCTCAATTAACTCCACAATATTTTTATGAGCACTGTTGTTGCTTATATTCCTTTTAACATCCTTTACAGATGGTTAACTAAACTATGTAGGTACTGTACACATACATTTTCTTTGCGAGTCATAAATACTGACTTGTCGTACATAAAGCTATACAAAAAGATAAAATAAAGTTATTCAGTATCTATTTATAGTGTTCGGTGGCTTTTAAAAGGTTATGTATGATATTTGACTGTATTCCACGGAGATAACATTCTCATTGAAATCTATCAACAAACTTCTTGGTTATGTAATATTGAATCATATTTTTGCAAAGTAAAAACCTCGAAAAGTTTGGAATTTTCAGTGTTCACATAAAATTTTAAAGAGTAATCTCAGGCCAACACGTACTGTTAAGGTTATTAGACCGTTTTTCTCATACCTTGTCACTTTGTAGGCACCGTCGTATTGGGCCACTTCTTCGCCCAATATGAAAACCTTGTTGTCTCTTGCCATCTCCTCGTCAATGGCACTGTTGAGAGCATCACGCACAGCCATAGGCTTAGCGGCTAAAGCGCTAGATGTGGAGAAATTACGGGGCAACCGAGAAAGCCACCCGAAGATAACCGGCGACGATTTCAACGCCATTTTCATTTAAAAACTATATTATTACACTGAAGAACTTAAAAAACTACACTGATACTCCTGATGACTCTTGGAGAGATATTTTGAAAGCTTTTCGTTGAAAATGGTGTTAAAAACGTTATTTTGATGAGGCGAAGGATGAATGGAGGTCGTAATCAGTGTTGCCAGATCCGAGCATGTCTGAGCAGTTGTCAGTAGAAAATCAGCTGTTTTTATTTTTCTGAAAATGTTAATTAAAAAATGTTTATTGCAATTTTTATTATATTCGTAACCATCGATCTTATTATATTATTGTAAAATAGAGGATAACGTGATTTAATGTAAGCAGTAGCTAAAAGATTATTCATCATTTGAATATTGGTTTATGGTGTAATTCTCCAGCTTTCAAAATATTTTGAAAAGAGGCCCTGCGTACGTAATTATGCATTTTATGTTTCTTGTACCTTTCTTAGAAAGAGCCACAGAGCATGTAAGTTTAGAAAGAGCTAAATAGCAAAAAAAAAAAACAATCTGGAAACACTGCCAAGATCAGTCAGTGTAAACTGTCAAGCAATAATACATTTCATAATACGAGCGCGGTCCATTGAGAAGATTGAGAAAAAACAATTTAATATTTAAAAAAAACGAACAAGAAAGTAAAAAACAAGTTGAATAAATAATATTTACATTTTCAATTTTTGATCTAAGAGGTGCCACAACTGCTATGAAAATTTTATTTCTTCAACTTGTTTTTTATTTGTTTTCTGGTCGTATTTTTTAATTATTTATTTTTATTATATACATTTTAGTGATTTAGTTTTTTCATATTTGAAAATGGAGCCATACTGCTTTTTAAATGATTGATATAAAAAAAAACAGTGTCACTCGGAATTCGGGATGATGTAACCAAAGAGTATTTTATCCTCTCTGCTTGACTAGATTTTGACATAGATGACAAACCAGCTGACTCGACGGGATAATCAGGGGAAATTCATTAACTTTTAGCATTCGAATTTATTAAGAAAAATATGTTATCGAGTGTGAGGGATTTATCTATTAAAATAACTCATGAATAAAGATATCGCTTTTATTTGACGCAGCGGTTATTACGTATCTAAGGTAAAAAGGCAAACGACATGCAGCGTCAGTTGGTACTGGATGGCCAGTACTCACACTCTTCACGGAATCGTCGTGGTCATCAGAAGTTTAAGAAAATCCTAAGTCGCTCCGCAATTTCAAAAGCCGCCGACTTGAATATCTGCCTCCATATCTTCGGTTCGCAGATACCTGACCAGCCGGTCTATTCTGTAATAATCTCACGGTGAACACTTAGGTGAAGTGAACGTGTGGTGAGCTGTCATTCCACCTACTGCTAGGGACTTACAGCTCACTCCGAGCTCACTTCACCTAAGTACTCACGGTGAGATGGTTACAGAATAGCACTGCTGTATCGCTCCGTCCATTATAAAATCTCGTATGAAGTGCATTTTTAAGTCCAAAAACATGGACTTACGGGTTCGGACTGACGGGTCCAAAAACATGGACGTTTTTGGACTTGGAAGTGACCATTGTGTTTTGACTTAATTTGAGGGCGGCTTGGTTGTCGTTTCATGACGATGCTTTGATAGTTGGCCCCAAGATCTTTGAATAGATTTTTCAGGTGAATGGCCTCTCTTGCAGCTTCAGTCAAGGCGACATATTTCCACTTCTTCGATAGCGCCACAGACTTGCTTTTTCGACATCCAGCTTATGGCCGTTCCAGCATATTTAAAACAACAGTCCGAAAAAGACTTCCGCTCGAGCTTGCATACTCCCAAATCTGCGTCAGCCATGCTATGTTCTTGGCAAGTTTTTCTGAATATGAGACCAACGCTTTTTAGCCCCTTTAGGTATGTCGGCACTCTTTTTGCATAGGTACTTGAAATGTTCTTCTCCATAACAGTAATTAAATTGGGAGAGATAGCTTATGGCAAACATTATGTCGGGTCGAGTTGCCACTGCCAATCTTGACAAAATCACAAAATCTTGACGACGTGAATAGCTCTATTCTTCAGGTCCAAGATTGGTTTACGGTAAATAATTTGGTACTAAATAAAAAAAAACCAAATGCATTAGATTTAAATTACCTAATTTTAGAAGTAGCGAATGTGACATCATATTGAACGGAGAAAAACTGGAATTTATTAATCAAACTGTTTTCCTGGGAATCACGTTAGACGAGAAATTACAATGGGGACCTCACATAACATCTCTTGCGGGGCGGCTAAGCTCAGGCTCAGCCGCTTATGCTTTTAGAAAGATAAGACAGTTAACAGACGTAGAAACCGCGCGATTGGTCTATTTTAGTTACTTCCACAGCATTATGTCGTATGGCATTTTACTGTGGGGTCGGGCTGCTGACATTGAATCCATCTTTATTTTGCAAAAGAGAGCTGTCAGAGCCATTTATAATCTACGTCACCGCGAATCTCTCAGGGAACTATTGAAAAGGATTAATATTATGACTGTACCTTGCCAGTTCATTTATGAAAATATTATGTATGTTAGAAAAAATCGACATCTTTTTAATAAAATAAGTGATAGACATAATATAGTAGAAATAAAGATAAAATAGATCAACCTTTTTTCAGATTATTAAAGTACATAGGTACATCTTTTATGGGGTACTGTGTTAAATGTTACAACAAAATACCTTGTGATATATTGCAATTAAATGAAAGAAAATTTAAAATTCATATTAAAAGTACACTTTGTAAACAAGCATATTACAAATTAGAGGATTATATCCAAGATAAGAATGCTTGGAAACATGCTGGTCCTGCTCCATAGGATAATTTAGAATCAAGACAAAATCAAACTGGTTGCAAATTTAATTGTGTATTTTATTATTATTTTTTATTATATGACACTGATTTTACATTCTGTGACCAATTCCTCGCACACTGACTTGTTAATTGTAAAATTTTAGGAAAATCGTCTACTTTTACAATGTTTATAAATATGTCAGCACCATGTATCTATCACATAATTAGTCTATCTGTTGTTGCTTCATTTTTAATTCTTAATTCTTTTTACCTATTGTGGTATAATAATTTTATTCTAGGTGTATCGTCCTCACATATAATTATATAACTAATGTTCTTATACAGAATATTGTAAAACATTTTAAAAGAGTAACGGTGGAGTTTCTTGCCCATTCTTCTCCATGCGAAAACTACCTTTTGGAAGGGGCGACTAGAATCATTTCAATTTTTTTGTAAATTTTGGACGTTCAAAAGTGCCTTATAAGGGTCTATTTGAAATAAATGATTTGACTTTGACTTTGACTTTGCCAGATACATGAGTATGCCAATCAAATTTTTGTAGGGCAGATAATCCCTTTCATCTCTTCCTCCTTTTTCTAGTCTAAGGCCTGGTTCTATAAGTAGACGTGGCTCTATAATCTTCTATTTTGATTTTTTTAAGAGTGTCTTCTATGAACTTCTCTTGGTTCAGTTTGATTTCATCTTCCTTATAGGTAACATCTATCCCTATTAACCGTTTAGGTGTACCTAAGTCTTTTAATTCCAATTTCGCATTTAAGAGGTATTTTATTTCTTGAAGCTTTCTAGGACACGAATAGGCAATTAAAAATCGTCGACATAGATAATTATTATGACTTTAACTCCTCTTTTCTGTAGTAAGTATACACATGGGTCAGCTTCCGATGCTTTGAAACCTATGTCTTTTAACTCTATGTCGAGTTTCTTGTACCATTGCCTCCTGTTTGAGTCCATAAAAAGCTTTTATGAGATGACAAACTTTCCCTGTTGGATTGTTTTTTATGTCTATTAGCATACTCATTGTTTTGTTGTACAAAGTTAAATTTTGTTGTTTACTTTCTTCAACCATGATTTCAGTCAGATATTCTTCTAAAAAGTCAGGATATTTCATTACTATCTTTTATTCTAGTTCACCATTCCAGGTACACCGTTGTAACGTCCATCTGGTTCAATTTCAAGCTTTCTTCTATGGCTATTCCACCAACAGATCTTATTGAACTCAGTTTAGCTACACGAGCGTATGTTTCGTTATAGTCAACACCATATGGTATGGTCGCTGAGTGAATATGTGAGCACCATGTATCTATCACATAGTTTATCTGTTGTTGCTTCATTTTTAATTCTTAATTCTTTTTACCTATTGTGGTATAATAATTTTATTCTAGGTGCATCGTCCTCACATATAATTATATAACTAATGTACTTATACAAAATATTGTAAAACATTTTAAAAGAGTAACGGTGGAGTTTCTTGCCCATTCTTCTCCAAGCGAAAACTACCTTTTGGAAGCGACTAGAATCATTTAAATTTTTTTATAAATTTTTGGCGTTCAAAAGTGCCTTATAAGGGCCTATTTGAAATAAATGATTTGACTTTGACTTTGAAACTCCGTGCTACAAGTTTGGCTTTCTTTGTGATACTGTTGTTAGGTCCTATTTTGTTTCTTAGAACCATTTTGTAGTCCACTTCTTTCATGTCTTTATTCTTCTTTTCTATTTTCCAGGTTCCGTTCTTTAACATATGCTCTAATCTCGGCTTTTATAGCATCATGCCAGTATTTATCATCTTCATTCTCATCGGATATGACTTTCTTCAGTCAGGTCCAGTATAAAATCTATGGTCCACGCGGGTAGACTCCTGTCTCTTTGCGGCCTCCCATTTTCAGGTACTTCTATAACATCTGATGCATCATCGTAAGACTCTATTTCTTGTACTGAGGAAACTTCATCTTCTTGCTCAATTAAATTTTGTAACGTATTTTCCTTTTCATTCTCTGTTATTACAATTTTTATTGGTTGTACCCTTTTATCTTATCATTGTTTTTAATTTTTTATTCTTTTTCAGATAGCAGAAAGTGTTCCTTTTCGTTAATAAGTTTATCATAGTTCTGACTTTCTTCTTCGAAGTACATCTTTTCTATGACTTTTATGTCCCTGCTTGTTACTACATCATCGTTGTCGGGTATGTACACTCGGTAAGCCTTTGAGGTCATCGAGTACCCCATTAATACGCCTTCTTTGGCATTCTGGGTCAGTTTGCCTCGTTTTTACTTCTTTAAAAAAAAGGTCTTTCTGCTATACACGTGAAGATGATGTCCACATGGTATTCAGCCAAGCCATTTCTTGAATGGTGTTTCGCCATTTAGTGCATTGGAAGGGCTACGATTGATAAGGTAGTTTGCGGTTGCTACTGCTTCCGCCCAGAGCTTTTTAGGTGCCTTGGCCTTGGTTAATAGACATCTGGCTAGTTCTACCAAGGATCTGTTCTTCCTCTCGCTAATCCCATTTTGTTGAGGGGTGTTAACTGTGGTCAGCCTTCTTTGGATGCCATGTGATTTGAGAAAATCATCAAATTCTTTGGCGCGGTATTCTGTGACATTGTCGGTCTGCAGGTTTTTTATCTACTTGTTATGAAACTACTCAACTTTACTTTTATATATTCTGACTATACACTTTTATATGTTGAATACGTCACTTTTTCTTTTAATAAAATAGACGTGACAATAGCGACTAAAGTCGTCTGTGAAAGTAGCATAGTACTTTAGTCCTGCTAGTGTATCGCATTCAAAAGGTCCACAAACGTCGCTATGAATTATTTTCAGGTTACCGGTTGTGTATGTAATAGATGTCATTATTTCATTAAACGGTAATCTGGATAGTTTACCTTTGATGCAGGTCTCACATGTTTCCATGTGTTCATCATTTAAGTTTAAGCCATACATAAGGTTATCCTCTTCTTTAAATCTATTTCGTTTATGTGGCCGAGTTTGCGATGCTATTCCATAAAGTTACTGATATTTTTTATGTGTAATTTGCAGTTTCTTTTCATTCAGACTCAACGTAGTAAAGCCCATCTCTCTTTCAAGCAGTCTGTGTTATTTCGCCGGTTTTTTCCACGACGTAGGCCTTTTCTTTTTCAAGAACAACCTTATTTCCTCTGTCCGTTATCTTTGCGACGGATAAAATGTTTACTGATATTTCGGGAACATACAGGGTGGCATTGAAATAGTAATCATGTTTATCGGTGCTGATTGTAACTTTTCTTTTGCCTTGAATTCTACTAGTGTATTTGTCTGACGCTAACTTTAAGGTGCCTTTTTCAAGGGTCGTGAAGTTATTTATGTGGTCACGAATAGCTTCTCCTATAGTCATTCGCTTTAGAACCAACTGTTTTAATGTGCCTTTCCTTACAGGCCTAGTGCTTTGGTAAGTAGATTTCAACTTGTCCCATACACCTTTAGATGTCACGCAGACTTTGTTTTAATTCAGACGGTGACAATAAAAGTAGGATTTCAGCCCTTGCCTTCAAGTCCTCTTTGTTGAACGCCGATCTCGCCGCCGCATCCATAGCTGTTGTAACGTTTTCTCGCCGCTTACGATATCCCAAAAGTCATTTTTAATTAAGACCGCTTGTGCTTGTAAACACAACGTATCATAGTTTGACTTGGTCAAAGGTTATATGTTACGATAACTCGTAGTTGATGCCATTTTTCATAGTTGCAAACAACCACGCTCTGCTACCAATTTGTGAGGGATTTATCTATTAAAATAACTCATGAATAAATATATAGCTTTTGTTTGACACAGCTGTTATTATGTATCTAACACAGACTACGTAGAGATACTACGTATGTATCTAAGGTAAAAAAGACAAACGACAATACCGGGAAAAACATTGTCAATAAAATTAAAAACGGAAAATAATATATTTGGAAAGCATTCCTTTGCATACAACAGGGACCAGGCCCTGCTGTCTCGACATAGATAGCGATCGCTATACGACCGAATTTGGTCGCAAAGTCCTAATAGCGTCCGTCCGTAGCAGTATATGTCATGAAACGCCATGGAATTAAACCGGCGGAAAATTATGGAAGTATTCTTTTTTATTGCAATGTGATTCAATGACACACCACACTTGTGCCGCGTCAAAAGGACTTCAGTGGTTGCGCGGACTTATTGACAGTTTCAAACAAGATATCTGCCAGACAGGCACTTTCACATACCCCTACAATAAAAAATGCATTAAAACCGATCGGCCATGTTACTGACGACCTTTTCAGTCAAGGATGTCATGAAGCTGATCATAACCATAAAAGCCACGGTCCATAAATGTCCTGTTACAATTATTGGCGGCGTAATTTGGAGGATTAGGGACTAGGCTGAATAAAGGACGGCCTTGACTTAGTTTGAGAAAAATAACATCGCCGCCTTTTCATAGTCGTTGAAAGCATTGACGAGTTAGCTCTGAAGACTAACTGTGCGTGCATTGGCGAAACATTTATATATAAACATGTTAAAAACTCTGTTTTTAACCGAATTCTAAGAGGTTATCAATTCCGATGTTTATATATATTTTTTATTTTTTATGTATGTTCGGGCATAACTCCGATATGAACGGATTTGCAAAATTATTTTTTTGTTTGTAATGTGAATGAGAAAAAATATGATGTCCTGGAGAAATCGAGGAAAATCTTCAAATATTATAGGCATACCTATAGCGATTTGGGTATTTTTATAGTAACCTATGCAGTTGCTCTCGGAAAGCACCATTTGGTAGGGGAGACTGAGGGGTTTTGACACAGAGGTGATTTGAAACAACACTGATTTCGCGGAATTTAAAAACGTTAGCGATCTGGCACCGACAAAAATCAGCCGCTCCCCACCACCCGCCGGGCCCCGCAGTTCGCGTCCGTGCCTCAGACACGCGGTTGAGTCGTTGTGGCTGCCACGTCACAAAAATCGTGAAAAGTAAGTTTTAAACGTTTTTTTAAGATACCTGTATTTTGATAATGGGTTTGTATTTTAGCTTGGGTTTTAAATGTTTCGAAAGCTCATTAACTAACGATTGAAACCATGGCGCTGGTAAAACAAATTTCTATGTGTTTTACTTCTGGATTTTTGGTTGTATAAAGATTGACAGGATTTTTCTCACTGAGGAGATTTGAAACAGACTGTTTCAACTCACCTCGCTTAAGTTTTGTATGGGTGATTGCTAATACGGTGTGGTTTATGCTTTTTTTTGTTAATTTTGTTTCAGTATGCCTACTGATTATAAAAGGAAGACAGATAGAGGTATGGCGAGTCGCGAAATTTACACATTTGTGAGATTATTGTTACAAATTTAGACTCCTTCATAAGAAATATTAAGACTGATTGTAGTGATTCTAAACGACTGAAAATTGATAATAATTGAGTCAGTAAGATTTAGTTTTGTAAGAATATGATTGTAGATTCTAAACTTGTTGCTATAATTAATATTATAATTTGTTAATTATGATCGCGTATCATACTACTTAATTATTTATTTAAGAGTTTATGTTCATTTCTTGGGAATTTAATAAGAAGTGATGATTATTTCGTTAAAGATTCAATTAGTTCAGTACAAAATATTGTAAAATATGTTAGAATATTTTATTTTAATAAATACCTTCAAATTGTCTCGTCGTTTCCACTTTACAACCCTTAATTCTACTAAAATATCAACTGTTTCAACTCACCTCGACCCCTGTTTCAACATACCTCGGTATGAGGGGAGTTGAAACAAAATGTCTTGTTATATTCAAATTCATTTTTCACCACAAATTTCATACTTACACGTTCTTTGTGACAGGTACCTATTTGAAAGTATTTATAAGAAATAAACTATCGATTGGCACTAAACTCATACGATTAGTGTTTGTAGAATTTTGTGTATGAATTAAAATGTCAAAATTGTTTCAACTACCCTCGGTCTCCCCTAAAGTAGAACTGATGATGAAGACCAAAGTTGGCACTGTTCAATAATAAGTATTTCACGTGTTGCGATTCGATTACTTTAATATGGTTGCCAAGCAATTTATGCTCGTCACAATGCATATAGAGAAGTTGAGCTGATGGTGAAGAACCAGTAGAACTCCTCAACGATTAACGTCCCTGTATCGGGAAAAGCAATATTTTCTAAAAGTTGCAGTTGACATTAGGCTATTGTAAATTAGGCAAATTACAAACTGACCTACTATAAAACGAGAAATAAAAACTGTGACTTTGGTTTTGTTTTTTCGTTATTTGCCACCGACTTCCGGTTACTTTTCACTTTGTAGTATTTTTTGGAAGTCGGTTATTTTTTTTTGTAAAAAAGTTTTTCTGTCAATGTATCGACTCGCGTTCGCATTGTCATGCAACTTGTTGACGCGAAACATGTTTGACGTTTCACATATTGCTCGCGGACTGAGTGAGAGCGAGACTGAGTCCACCTTGCAGCTGCAAGACGCCAATAGTTTAGGTAATTTCTTTTTACGGCGAAGATAATGGTAATTAAAAATATAAACCATGTACCTGCTTTATAGTTATTTCAGTTATTATGAAAAGTTTCATGATGTAATTTCAAGTATTTTCTGAATACCAGCGATTTATTGTTCGGTTTGGAGGTAACTTTGGTTTTTTTCTCTCTATGAAAGCGTTTTAGTCAAACATTTATTTCAAAATTAATGCTGTTGTATTTTCGATATCACGTTCGATCGTGCTAAGCAATTTGAGGTAGCTAGGCAACTTTTCACCAAGGGCGAATAAAGAAAATGCTCTTTGGTTTCAAAATATAAATGTATTTTAATCAAGAATATAAAAGGTATGTACAACAAATTCGTTTAACTGAAGATCAGCAAATTATTGCGTGTATTTTGAACGTTGAGTGATTATTTTATGAAGCTGATGTTACGGTACGGCTAAACCCTTTCTCTCTTATAGTAACGTAGCCGTAATAAAAGCCAGTTCACTAATTACCTCACAGCACACGAGGCCCTTTACACCCCATCGTTATTCCCTTCCTTTTCCACACATCATTAATTATCCCCTTATGATTCTAAAACAGGGTTCTCGTAAATAAACTAATATGTGTGCAGACTTGGGTCGACCGCCCTGGGCCGCGGACGAAAGAGATCGGTCTGGGTGAGAGTGATAAGCGGGGATGGTGGGATGTTGACCCTATCTTTAAGCTAATTAACCTTTTCGATTGAGTAGGTAATTTGTAGGCTACTGATTAGATTTTTAGGCTTATTGATGTAGAGGTTCCAGATTATTTTGTATTGTGGTGGTTGAAGTGATCTTTGAATCAAACAAGAAACTACTTTTAGATGTCTCAAGGTGTTCGGTTAGTTGAGTCTGGCTGGAAGTTTGAATTTAACATAGCCATGATAAACAAAGAAGTTGGCACCTTCGAAAAGAAAACCAGGCCTGTTGCTGAAGAATCAAATTATCGTCAGCATTCTATTGCTAGAATAAGAATTAATAGAACTTTGACTTCTTGATGATTCTCCAATACCTACAATAGTAACCGACTGAATTCAGGTTATAACTTCATAAATAGGTCACCCGCTTCCCGCTTACAAACAGACCATTCCTTAAATGCGGCCAAAAACAGACTGCTATTAAATCTTTACAGTTGCACGCGGCCTTGGCCTACTTACCCCTGCCCTGGTAACCGGTAACTCTTTACCGGAAAACCGTATCTTACATGAAACGTAACGCTTTATGTTCACGGAGGAGGAATCCTTTTGAAGCTTGCAAGATGTCTGAGGATTGAGCACTTACCGTCAGGTCAGTTAATGGTCATGTTATGACAGAGCAGGACAGTTAATGGTTGAAGTAATGGCTGTTTTATTAACATCGAACAAATGGCTTGAATTGCTTTTTAGTGCGTAATTTTTTATTGTTTTTCTATCAATTATGTTTATGATTATTTGTCATTTCGATGCAATATCTAATGCTCACACGTACTTATCAAACAACATTTTTCATCACAATTGTAAGGAAAAATTAATAAATATTTCTTTAAAATTATATTTTGTATTAAAACTAAGTATATAATATTTGTTTAAAATGCTTTTCAGCACCTCAATTGGGTAACACCCTTTCTTTCACAATCCGAAGGATTTTGAAAGAAATTCCTAATCCATTGTTTGAAAGATTCGTTTGGTAAATAACGAAAGAAAAAGAAAAAGAAAAGAAAATACATACGTTTATTTGCGGTAATCATGACGCACAGTAAGAACAAAACACGAGAATAAAAAATTGGGGGAAAATATGCGTCACATCCACGCAAAAAATGTACGCAATGATTGCACGCAATTAATGTTGTCGAATTGTCAAAATGAAAGGCATTGCCATTGTTAGTGTGTTACGCACTCACGAAATTACCCCGCGGGTTAATTTTTTCGTACGCCACACCCATGCCTTCTCATTTTGAACAAAGTTTATTGTTGATAGAACACTAATTAATGTTAATTTGTTGACATAAAAATAAATTGTCCAAATAAAATGTTTACCATCTATCGTATTTTATTTATTTATACAGTTTAAAAATTTGCACGCTTGCTTACAGGTAGAATAGAATGACGCTCAGGGGCCGTATTATGACGTATTAATGCCACCATTATTCCAGTGTGAGTGAGAGACGGAGCTATACAAGGCCGCTAGCACCATCCCTTTTTCGCAGTGGAATAATGATGGCATTATTACTTCATAATAAGGCCCGGTTAAAAGATCTCATCTGTACCAAAACAATGTATTTCATTGGATTTATGTATTCACAGGCAGAAAAAGGCATGGAAGGTCTTTGGTGAGAAAGAAAAAACCGATCTCTGGCTAGTAGGTAAATTATCTGTGACGTAGGACATGCGTGATAAACAATAAATACCCTCCCAGCATTGTGAATTGTGACCCTAAAAGCAGTGTAATTAGAGCCAGTTTTCGAGCATGGGTGTTGAAAAAGATCGTTACGCTAACAGCTCAATAAGCTTATCTGACAGCTCCTATGAAATTTCGAAGTGCAATTTGGAAGTGAAAAACTAGTTGAATAAACGTGCTTGTAAGCTGTTGGCGCTTTGGGTCGCGCGTTGGATTTTCACTCGAAACAGTTCCAGTGTTTACAGCAAGAACATAGGTAAGCGGCAACCAGTCGGTCAATATTTTGCCTTTATAACAACAACAAGTACCTACCTAGATACAAGCCACAAAGCCCAAAATTTCAGCACTAAACGATAAACCTTTAACTTAGGTACCTACGTGTTAAGTATATAAGTTTTCAACATTAAATTCTCCTAACTCACCTTTAGAATAGAGGTTCCAAGTCC
This sequence comes from Xanthia icteritia, assembly GCA_949128155.2. NCBI lineage: Eukaryota > Metazoa > Arthropoda > Insecta > Lepidoptera > Noctuidae > Xanthia > Xanthia icteritia. The sequence continues at coordinate 1,341,878 of OX421942.2, read as the reverse complement.
CATTGAAACTTCACTCTTTGTTCCTGGACAACCTTGAAACTTATAAGCCTTTTGTAACCGGGTCAAGTGTTACTGCTGCCTAAAAGAAGACAGTAACTGTTTATGCCTCATTTTGTACTAAATCTGGAAATGTCCTTGTATTTGCATGAAATCGTTTAAAGGCGTGGCTGTTTTCAACATTAAATTCTCCTAACTCACCTTTAGAATAGAGGTTCCAAGTCCCATTGAAACTTCACTCTTTGTTCCTGGACAACCTTGAAACTTATAAGCCTTTTGTAACCGGGTCAAGTGTTACTGCTGCCTAAAAGAAGACAGTAACTGTTTATGCCTCATTTTGTACTAAATCTATAAATGTCCTTGTATTTGCATGAAATCGTTTAAAGGCGTGGCTGTTTAGTGTGATAATGAACGTAGGAAACCTAGCTTGTAGTGATGACAGTCATAAACTGGAAAACGGTTTTGAGAAATTCAGAACCGATTTTCTAATAAATTTGGTAATTGGAATACACTATTTAACTTACTTCATGCCTGGGAAAATAACCGATTACTTATCAATTTTCATTTTCATTATGTTCGAAAAAAAATATAGATAAAACATTTATGAAATGAAATGAAATTGTTTATTTTGCAAATAGGATATTGGAATCACTTTTCAACGTCATCTTATTTTTTTAATTAAAAGTTAGCTAGATGAGTTCGGCGTTTCCTATCTGACTACTCTGAGAAGAAAGGTGTCTGAAATGGTCTTTTGAGAAAAGAACCACACAGATTTGAGTGGACCTATCCTGTCAGTGCAAGCATTTGTCAGTAATCGTGGAGCTCAACTCAGAACTTAAGTGTTCTCAACTCGACGAACATGATATTGTGAAAACATTTTAAAAGAGTAACGGTGGAGTTTCTTGCCCATTCTTCTCCATACGAAAACTACCTTTTGGAAGGGGCAACTAGAATCAATTATTATTTAAATGTTGACGTTCAAAAGTGCCTTTTTTGTGCCTAATTGAAATAAATTATTTGACTTTGACTTTGACTTTGAACAATATCAAAAAAAGGACATTTGGGTAGGCCGCATAAACTACTCAAACTGCCAGACCATCATTAAAACTAAATTAGAAAGAAAAAAAGAAAAAATAAAGAAAGAAAGAAAAAAGAAAAAACAACGAAAGAAAAAAAAATTCCACATAGTCCTCACATTCACAAAAAATTAAAAAAAATGTAATACTTTACAAAGTAATCATGTCATTTTGTATGTAATGTTTATATAATACTGGTATATTTTGATGATTTTACTGAATAATTACAATGTCAAGTTTTATGATTTTATCACAAGGCTTAGCAGAGCGAGCAGCTCAATCCCAAGCTTTTTTATTTTCTAAATAATCTTAAATTTTATAGTACCCTTTTTTACAAAGTTTGGTTTTAATACAGCTTTTAAATAGTTTAATGGGTAAGTTTCGAATTTCGATGGGAATTTTACACGTCTGTAATCCCTGAAGAGTTAGGCACCCGCATTTTGCTATTTCAAATCATTTAATTTTAATAGAATTGTCTTTTGTAACAAGATAAAAGTGGTTTTTAATTTTATTAGATGTAGGCTTCCAAGCCAACTCGGAGGGAACTTTATCTTCGACTAGTACCATCCCTTATCTTCATAGTCTTGAAAAGTGGCACCCAAATAGCTACCCCAACAACATGACGGATATATTTCGAAATGATTTATTGAGGAAACCATCTCCAATGCAAATATGTCGAATGTCGGGTAAACACGATGCTCTCGGGGGAAATACGAATATGAGTAGCTTTAGTAGTGATCATAGTGTGACGTTTGTCGGGTGTGACTTTGGCGCATTCAACGATGAAACCCTCAAGGTAGCCTCAACATTGCTTCAGGAATTACCCTTTCAATAAAATGAAGTTGTTTCTTTGTTTTAGTTTTGAGAAGTGAAGTTAGCTTCTTTCATTCGCCTCTTTATCTAATTTGAATATTTGTCGAGTGTATTTTCAATTATGTTTTTTATTTTCGTGATAGTGTGCATGTGCAACGATTTGAGATTGAACTCATGATGATCTTTAGATTGCTGAAGGGGCTCGTGGAGCCGTGGCTAAGTAATAACAGCCGCATGGGTCGATCGATCGAATGGTCAGTGAATGGGTGACCATCATTACATACCAAGAAATGGAAAGCACGTTAAGCCCTTGGTCCCGGCTGTCATTTGTGGATCTTTAACAGTTGTTACGGGTCGTCAGAATCCCGAAAGTCTGACAACCAGTTTTACCAAGTTTAACCAGTTTTACATACTCACTACTTTTATTGCATTCCACATGTAGGTACTCTTAGGTGGTAAACTTATAATTAGATCATATGGACCCTATCGGGCACAGCAAAATAATGAAGTTAGGAGAGAGGACGAGTTAGTTACTAGGTTGTGGAGGTCAGAATAGGCAGTCGCTGCATGTAAAGTACTGGTATTCATTTGCATCCAGTTAGACTGGTAGCTGACCCCAACAGAGTTGGGAAAATGCTAGGCAGAGGATGAGTCATAAAAAATACTGCTTATTTTATTCGATAAAACTACTTCTACGTAGCTAGGTAGGTACAGTGCTGTTTCAAAGATGTAAACCACAATGGCCGCTCGAAATTGTCTATGGTTTAGTGATGCGGTAGTATAAATTTTAAGTTATCTAGGTGATAGGTATATAATAACCCGTTTACCAAAATATCCGTCCTTGCAAGGGATATCTTCTCGACTCGCTCTGCGTCAACTAAGTGATTGATTCATTCCACAGAGGTTTAACGGGCAACAGATCCCTGCCTCGCAGAGTCCCTATTTACGTATGTGCATAGTTCAGTAGGGTAGCCCAGATAATGACCACTAACATTTAATCGTTTCATGGAAAGCACTGAGTTTTTGTGGGTTTTCTGGGGAAGATTATTGTTATCATTATTTTGATATCATTTACCTATCTACGTACGTACTTACACTTGACAACCTACCTTTAATGAAACTGTGGTGTTCAAGTATGTCAGCCTGATGTACGCGGTGCGTTTAATTGCCAAGCAATTACTCATTTAATTAAAAACACAGGCAATTAAATTGCACCGTTTAAATCACCAAACCATAATTTGAAGTAAAAATAAAAGTTTCACCGTTAAACTTTGTTTAGACGGTGCAAGTAATTTGTTGCTTCAATTTTATCCTATTCTATTAAATGAGAAATATTTGTATTATATATAATTAGCGGCCCGCTCCTGCTTCGCACGGTTTTTACATCTTGACAAAACATCGAGATTTCTTAGTTACTTCGATATTAACCTATTATACACATAAACCTTCCGGAATAAATTCTCTAAACGATGGTGAAAACCGCATCAAAATCTGTTGATGAAAAATCTGATTTTGATGCGGTTTTCAACAACAACGCGAACATACAGACAAAAGCGAAAAGCGAATTTGTTTTATGATAAAGAAAGGCCACGCACAGGAAATACAAACAAAAAACTGAAAAGGTGCATCTAAAACTAACAAAAAAAAGAATTCGAATAAACGAAAAGAAAAAAATAATATACTAATAACAACCTGCGCGAGGCCAAAAAGAAAACTACTAACGATTTCGATGAAAGTTGCAATAGAGTGCTTTACGGGGGCGAAAAATCGATCTAACTAGGTCTTATTTCTGGAAAATTCGTTTTCTCCGTATTTTCACCCGAGCAGAGCTCGGACGAACAAAGTTTAGAACAAAATGGCTAATAGGTACCTTAGAATAAATTTATGACATGGCCGCATGGAATTTGTATGTACTATCGTATACTATTAAATGAGCATTCTCTATTTTCAACAGAGCGGAGCTCGGTCACCCAGGTACTAGTAATTATGCCATAGGCAAAAAACATGCATCGTGTAATTCGGACTTCAAACCGCACCGTTTAAATCTGGCTTTGGAATCCTATTGTTGCCCGTTTGTTGCCCGATTGTTGCCTGGCGTTATTTTTTTAAGGTATTAGATAAGCAAGTTTGACAAAGTAATCTTAAATCTCAACAAACCATTTTTTAATTTTTTATTAATCTTACAAATACTCAGCGCTCTAGTACTCTCATAATGGACACAGCATTAACTACATCGCCCTCATACCAAACCAAATCCCACTTTCACATTGTTTATTAAAGTAAAAATATCATCGTTATTATAATTCTGTCTTACCTCCATTATATCCGTAGAATATAACCTCAATTGCTAATGAATTCTATCTGCTCCAGGCCAGCATATTCACCAGTTTTAGGTTAATAGGTAAGGGCCTGGTTAGCGTTGATATTCTCCGACACCAAAACTGATTTAGAAGTCATATTATTATGTTTTGAGGGCAAAGAGACTGTTTGCTTGGTTATAATGATGCGGTAAAGTTTGCGTGGTTGTGTTATGTTTATTGCCATCTCTGAACCCGGTGTCCCTAATGTCTCATTTTCATTAGTCGATAACTCGGTCGATATATATGTCGAAAACGCGGTCGCTACACCATCTGCGCGGAATCCCCGTAGCGGGTGTAGCGACCAATGAAATTCATCGGTCGGTAAAAAGCGTACGGAGACTCACACCCAATGAAAATGAACCTTCAAAGCAACTGCCAAACATGTGGTGCAGGTTCTCCGTATACCGCAATCATTCACTATGGTATGCGTTACAGAATACTCCCGCACCCCGCATACGAGCCCTATCAACCAATGAAAATGAACCTTAACCAAAAGCGACTGTCGTCATTGCGTGTGTACGTATAATTCATGTAAACAAGCACGTAATCGCGTATTCGCGCGACAGTCAGCTTCGTTTAGGATGCACGGTTAGAGCTAACGCGGCAGACAACAGCTAGGCAAAATTCCAATGATGACCGACTAGTGTTTAATTTTTTTGGACTGACTGATGAAGGTGGAAGTACGTACTTTAGAGGATAGACGGCGTTCGGTGTAGGTATTCTGCTGCAGAAAGGCACATGACGTGCTTATTTTCATCATCGTCTCAGCCGAAAGATGTGCACTGTTGGATATACGCCTCCCCTAAGCCTCGCCACAACAACCTGTCCCGCGCAGTAAAGGTCACCGGTATCCGCTGGTACGGTCATACCTACTTATTGACATGGAAAAAACGTGAAAAACTTGTTTCTGAAAATTAGAATTCAGCGCACGAAAATGTAAATAAGTTCCTAGAATAGGTAGGTATGCATCGAGTTTCGACCGACCAATAAGCTAGTTCATAGTAAGAAGCTATATGACATTGGTTTTGTAGCATGGTTCGGAGCTAAAAATATTAAAAAACAACTTAATTTTGTCATAAATGCGGGTGTCAAAATAAGCACGGGCCGTCAATGTTACTGGGTGAAACAATGGATAGTTTCAGTGCAAGGGCTGATTGAATTGACCCTTGCGCTGAAACGATCCATTTTTTCACCCAATAACATTGACGGCCTATAAGCTTTAATGTTTTCACGGTTCCAATTGGTCGTTTCTTATGGAGAAGAGCCGGCAAGAAACTCCACGGTTACTCTTAAAAATAATTGGCTTTACAATATTTTCAAATAACAGTGTTATTAGGTATGGGGGGACAGTGTAGGTCTTTCAACAAGTACCAGGTACTTAACAGAATAATGATTGTAACAAATCTACAGTCCACTAAGCCTACAGCGTTCTCACATTCACAAAATAGAAAAGAATCTATAAAAGGATAAATAAATTAATAAAAATAAAAACGTTTTTAAAACGAAATGACGTGATTGTTATTACAACTATAACAAATCTGAATAATTATCATGTTCACAAAAGCAGCTAATATCTTCCAACGATGTCGGTATGTGACACGATGTAACCAACAGCTTATTGTCATGCGGTATGCCACAGCAGCCTCGAATAGTCGCGTTGTGCCAGCAAAAGCTTACATCGCTGCACGATTCCAAAAGTGTAATAGTGTATTCGAGGTAATAATGGCAGCAGTCAAAAGTTGCACTGTGTCGTCCGCCGCTATCGGCGCGACAGTCAATGTCGGTGACGATACCGGCACTCCACCGACACAGTGTGAAAGCGTTAAGTAGTAATTGTATTAAACTACCAGTCCGACGATATCGTGTCGTTGACGATAACGATTATCGTCCACTGGGAAAGCGCCCATTGTTGTAACTTTAACCTATACACTATAAAGTATTCACTCATTGTATAAAATTCATTTATTCTAAATAATAAAAACCTAGAGTATACAATGGAAGATGACAATGTAAGAATAAAATAAGTTTATGGGTAATAAAACGTGATTCCCCATGAACGAGACGCCTGTAAAGGAAGTTCAATTTCGCTGTAAAGTCGCCGATTTTGAAGATGCTCGATATTTTATTATTGTTAAAATGTAGTTTGGTATTTTTTTTTTGTTTTACTATATTGGTTATTTGAGGCTAAATAGCATTTTAAGACTTTTTTTCTTATTAAACAAAAAACATTATCTTATTCAAATTGAAAGTCAAATGTTACAAAAAAGAATGCTCCCTAACCTCACCACTTCCTTTCGATGAGACCCTTACCTTTTGGTTCAAGTTTTTTACATTTATATGTTTGTGTGCCCAGAAAGAAATAAAAAGTATTCCACCATCTTGATCTTAATAAATCAAGATGAGCACTATCCACTCAAGTGAATCAAATCATCCGCCATCATAACACATAAGAACCGCTCCCCTACTGACTCCAGTATTTAGTCACGTAGTCTATGAACTACGTCACAGGTCGACGACCCCGTCGCTACACATCACACCCTTTCATTGCTTCGTGTAAACAAACAGTAGGCATATGGAGAAGGTTAACCTATGTGATATTATGTGTGATAGCAAAGGACCAGCCCACAGAATCATGTTATCAAATTATATTACTCGCATCGGTAGGTACACCTGTACACTATAAATTTCGCTACTGCCTTAAAACAGTCGTAAGTTTTTTATGGTATTGAGGGGTAAGAAAACCGATGGTCTAGCTGTCGGAAGATATCACATATGTGGCAATCACGTGTCACCACCACGTGTAGCGCTACAAGGTTATTTTGGCGCGTGGCCAAGATCGGAACTAACGTCGACATCTTGTTTTTTTAATACGTTTCTAAAAACAATTGCACAATTGCCTATTAACTGCGCCCCGTCATTTGAGCGTCAAGATCCTTGTAGCAGTGTATGGGACATTTGATATATCATTAAACCATCCCAGAGAAAAATCTGAATAATGTCCCATGTGCATGTTACACCAGCACCCAAATTGTCCTTCCAATCGGAACACAGCAGCGCTGTTTAGCGATGGAACTAGATTCATATATGTACCTATTACAGTTTGTGGGGTTGTAGTTGAAGACATTTATCACGTGTTGATGGAATGTGACCGGAACATACAAGAAAGACAATGTCTATTTGGTGTTGGATTTGAGGTGGGGGCATGTAACAGTATCTTAGCGTCCCCGAGGTCGGAGGAGGCTAGGATGTTGTGTAGCCTATTATCGCTGGCCTATTATCTATTATGGACATCAAGTCATTCTATTGATGATTTAAAATTTATAATAGTAACTGTGTTTTACCCACTGTGTTAGATTTAAGTTATTGATTGTTTTCCTCAACGGGGGTGACATTATCACTAAGTGACAAAACTCCTTTAAATAAATAAATAAAACATAAAAAAAGATTCATATATTATAATGAATTTAGTTCCATCTAGTTCACTGATTAGTTTTAAAGCTTTATTAGATATATCGGAGCCTTCTGGGGGCTTATTACGAACTTTAAAAAAAACCAGGCAAGTTCCTGGCAATTCAATTCCCTGGCTGGTTAAATTCCGTATTATGACATCCGTAATTCTGACCGACTTCACGCTGGCTTGTTTGTTTATGGCTGGCTTGTAATTCTCTGCCGTAACATTCAGAAACACAAATAAATATTTATCGGTAATATACGGTTTTATTTAAATCACGTATTTTATGATAAAAATAATAAATATAGGTATTTTTAATATAATTACTAAAAGTAGGTGAAAATATGAACGCAATATATATTATATTGTGCTAAATAATTAACTTTTATTATATTTTTCCGTGTTTGTAAATTGTAACGCGAGATTCTCTTAACGATAACTTTTCCGAACGTATTCCACTTGAAGTTCGACGGGGAATTTGACAACTTCATTCATGGACAATGTGTATTGTTGCAACTACAAATAAAATAATACTATCCTATTGTTTGTATATTAATAATCCAGGCCAGTGGAAAACCCGTTCTTAAGGGTCTCCAGAAGCTGATCGATTCCGTCATACTCGAGGGTAAAACGCCACAGGCATGGAACAGAGGTGTGGTGGTACTCTTCTTTAAAAAAAAAAGGGTGACAATGCTCTGCTTAAGAAATATAGGCCCATCACACACACTCTACCCTCTGTTGACTCTACAAGCTGTTTTCAAGAGTCATCACGAATCGTCTCTCGCACAGGTTTGACGACTTCGAGCCTCCAGAACAAGCCGGATTCCGTAAAGGCTTTAACACCGTAGACCACATACATACGCTGCGGCAGGTTATACAGAAGACCGAAGAGTATAACCTGCCTCTCTGCTTAGCGTTTGTGGATTACGAGAAAGCCTTCGATTCGATCGAGAAATGGGCTGTACTGCAGTCTCTTCAACGGTGCCAGATCGACTATCGGTACATCGATGTGCTAAAGTGTCTGTACGAAAACGCCACTATGTCAGTCCGACTCCACGAACAGACCTCGAAACCTATCCTTCTGCATCGAGGTGTGAGACAGGGATACGTTATCTCTCCGAAACTGTTTACTGCTGCACTGGAGGATGTCTTCAAGGTTTTGGACTGGAAAGGGCTAGGCATCAACATCAATGGAGAGTATATTACTAACTTTTGGTTTGCCGACGACATAGTTATCATGGCTGAGACCATGGAGGTCCTCAGTACAATGCTCGATGACCTCAGTAGAGCCTCTGAAAGAGTGGGTATTAAAATGGACATGGACAAGACAAAGGTCATGTCAAATGCCCATGTAACACCCACTCTCATGAAGATCGGAGACGCTACTCTCGTAGTTGTGAACAAGTATATTTACCTAGGACAAACTGTGCAGCTAGGTAGGTCCAACTTTGAGAAAGAGGTCAATCGTCGAATCCGACTCGGCTGGGCAGCGTTCGGGAAGCTACGGAAAATCTTCTCGTGCGACTTACCACAGTGTCTCAAGACGAAAGTCTTTGACCAGTGCGTGTTGCCAGTGATGACCTATGGCACCAAAACGTGGTCGCTCACAATGGGCCTTATCAGAAGGCTAAAAGTCACCAAAAGGGCAATGGAGAGGGCTATGCTTGGGGTTTCCCTACGTGATCGAATCAGAAATGAAGAGATCCGCAAGAGAACCAAGGTAATCGACATAGCCCGAAGAATCGCCAAACTTAAGTGGCAATGGGCAGGGCACATTGCTCGCAGAACAGATAGCCGATGGGGCCGAAAGGTTCTGGAGTGGCGACCGCGTACCGGAAGACGTAGCGTTGGAAGGCCTCCCACAAGATGGACCGATGATCTTGCAAAGGCCGCAGGAATCCGCTGGATGCGGGAGGCACATAATCGGTCGAAGTGGCGGTGCTTGGGGGAGGCCTATGTCCAGCAGTGGACGTCTTTCGGCTGAAATGATGATGATGATGATGAATTTGAATTTGACATAAATGAAATAAGTGATCTGGTTGTCCCTTCTGCATTTTCTTGCAATGCGGTTCAAAGTCAAGCCTCTTATGTGACGTCATCGTCAGTTTGTCGAGTTAATTCGTTTGTTTGGCTGTTGAAGAGGGAGCCGATTTACTCAGTAGGCTTAGATTTTTGGAGATATCGGTTTTTAGTTTTCCCTTAATGGCTGTCTGAAAGTAGTAACTACATGGACTAAGGAACTAGCTGGTTTTATTTGTATATTTTTCCCATAGCTGCTCTTTTTGAAGCTAACCTAATCATCTTGGCATGAATTTAACGGGTTTTTTTTTATTTCTGTATTTTCTTGGAATACCGTTACTGTTATTTCATTATTTCCTACTACCTATTTCTTTTCCTAAGAAAACGTATAGTAATACTTTCTTATTGATGGGTGAAACCCTCCCCCCTATAACCACACAGACTCATGGTACTTGTAAATTCGTTCAGGTCTACTTTGAAGAAATGTTTTAAATCACCAGCGTTTGGCAAACCCCTCATTCATTTCATATCTTCATATAAGTAGCTATTATCCGAAGAGAGCATTCAACTCAGTTTTTTAATACTAAACTGGCAATTTCCTCGTCTTCAAAGAGAGTGCTATGACCGGAAATCCTCAAGTGTTTGTGTAAAGACACCGTTTTGAAGACACACGTGGTGAGTTGTTTGTTCTGTATGTGAATGACCACCTGACGATCAAATGATAACAATAGGACGTAAAGGGGCTCGGCATCGAATTGTTTTTATGATTTATGTAATCATACGATTAAAAGTGTCCTGGTGAAAACATTAGGTACTGTCCTTCTAGAGCAGTCTTTCCCAACGTGGGCGATAACGCCCCCTTGTGGGCGCTGCAGGCCTAAAGGGGGGCGGTAAGAGACCCAGAAAAAAAAGGGGGCATTGTGTAGGGCAGTGATGTCAAACCCCCGTCCCATGGGGCCCTGAGGGCCCCACGTGAGATATTTCTTGGCCCCACTTATCAGTTAAGAATCCCCACTTTTTTGTGTAAAAGGCCCCACCAGTCGTTTGTAATTCCCTCTTTTTTGTGTAAAGGGGCCCCACCAATCAGTTTAAAATTCCTATTTTCCAGTAAAAATGCCCCACCTTCCCCACGAACTCTGACATCACTGGTGTAGGGCTTTGGGGTCGATTTATAATTTCATCTACCTAGCTAGGAAGACTCTTAGATACCGACTGAGCTCTCGACTCTCGACCACATCTTGTGAACATCAACTAATATTAATTAAGATATAGCTCAAACTCGGTTCGATATAAAAGACCGCGGGCAATCATGTTTTAACAAGTTTTTGTTAAATAATCCGAATTGTACATTCCTATACCAATCGGCTGGTTCTATAATACTTGTTCTTGCTTGTCGAGTACGATTGGGCGTCGAATGAGATAAACGAGTTTATGCACGTTTGTCTTATTCCTGTTGGTGCGTGCTGCTTATGCAATCCTATATAAACGACGTAAATTTATTTTATTTTCATTTGCGGTTTCGCGCATAATAGATAAGCAGTACTTGATTTCAACACTTACGTATTTCTTAAAACAAAACAATGTCGGAAGTAAAAAAGAAGAGACGGCAATACTCTGCGGAATATATTAAATTCGGATTTATTGAAAATCCCACAAACCCGTCGTCGCCTTTGTGTCTTCTATGTCTAAAAACATTTTCGAACGAAGCAATGAAGCCTTCAAGACTGCAAGATCATTTGAATAAAATGCATCCAGATAAGACAGAAAAGAATGTAGCATATTTTCAAGACCTAGAGAAGAAGCATAATACTCAGCCAAGTGTATCAAAACTATTTTCGGCGGCTGCTAAGCAAGATGACGACGGACTTCGAGCTTCGTACAATATCTCTTTGTTAATTGCTCAAAAAGGCAAACCACACAACATCGGAGAAGAGTTAATTTTGCCAGCAATAAAGGAAGTAATAACTACTGTGCTTCATAAACCGGCCGCAGATATTATCCGAAAAATTCCTTTGAGTAATAATTCTGTGCAAAGACGAATTGATGAAATGGCTGAAAACATTGAAGAATCATTGTGCAATCATCTCAGGACTAGTCAATTCTCAATTCAGCTCGATGAGTCCACTTTACCAACTAATGAAGCGTTGTTGGTATCTTACGTGAGGTTTATTAAAGATGAGAAAATACGTGAAGAACTATTGTTTGCCAGAAATTTGGAGACAGATACAAAAGGCGAAACCATATTCAATACATTGGAAAAGTTTTGTGAAGAGAAAGAGATTCCTTTGAAAAATATTATATCAGTTGCTACGGATGGCGCTCCGGCTATGACAGGGCGCCATAAAGGCTTCATAGCATACTTAAAGAATAAAATTCCAGATGTCCTTGCTATACATTGCGTTATTCATGGACAACATTTGGTTGCTAGAAACTTAAGTGAACGACTATTTCAATCACTGCAATATGTCATCAAAGCAGTCAATAAAATCCGTAGCAGCTCTTTGAATGATAGATTATTTCATCAGCTTTGTGTTACTAATGACGAAGATTTCAACCGTTTGTTGCTTCATACTGAAGTTCGTTGGCTGTCAAGAGGCAATTGTCTGATTCGATTTTACAACCTGTTTGACTCTATGATAGAGTTGTTGGAAACTAAAGATACAGAACTGCGCAACAAGCTCATAACATCAAAGAATGATATAGCTTACATGACAGACCTGTATAAAATGTTCAACGACATGAACCTCCAACTGCAAGGCGATGAACTAAATTTAATTAAAACAAAAAATGTCGTTGCTGCTTTCGCAGCCAAACTGCTTCTGCACAAAAAGAATATGGGCAGACGTGAGTTTCACAATTTTCCGAATTTATAAGTATACTGCAGTAACGACGACTTGTTTGCCTACTGCCAACATTTGGAAAACCTCCACATTGACTTCACCGAACGATACCAGGACATTTTAAACTTGGAAATATCAGACTGGGTGTTGGATCCGTTTTCAAATGTCAACACAGCAATGTCACCTCAGCTGGAAGAAGAACTTATAGAATTGACAACAAACGAAGAAATAAAAATCAAGTTCAAAAATGGATATCAAGAATTTTGGCTACAAAAACCGATCCCGCAATTGTACCCTGGATTGTGGTCAATTGTTCAACGACTTTTGATAGCATTCCCATCGTCATATTTGTGTGAACGTGGATTTAGTGCTGTGGCAACGCTGCTTACTAAAAAGAGAAATCGTTTGCGTGTTACCGAACGTGGCGACTTGCGGCTGTTTTTGAGTAAATTGGAACCTGATATCAACAAACTTATTGAACAGCATCAGATTCTTCAATAAAAGATACTCTGTCCGAATACTACAAATTTGCGTTTCAATAATCAGTTATAAGTACTTAGCGGTTTTTAAGTATGTTTAAAAAGGGGGGCGTTAAAAAATAATTTATTCTTAAAGTGGGCAGTAGACAAAAAAAGGTTGGGAACCCCTGTTCTAGAGCAAAAAAAGGTAAAAAGGCGGCTTCTGGGGTAAACATTTACACCTTAATTTTTAGGGGTTCTGTACCCGAAGTGTGCCTCGGAACCCTCTTACTAAGCGTCCGCTGTCCGTCTGTCTGTCAGCGGACTGTACCTCGTGAACCGTAATAGGTAGACAGTTGAAATTTTCACAGATTGTGTATTTATATTGCCGCTATAATAACAAATAATAAAAATTAAATAAACATAATAATTACTAAAAGGGAAGAAACTTGTTTATTTCGGCGTTTTTACTATTACAACGAGAATAACAATTTTTTTTTCATTGAAATCGTCTCCCTCTATGAAGCATAATATGTAACTATCACCACTTACTACGTAGACCAGTAGTTTAAATCATGTTCCCGGCTGCTGGGGGACATCTCCGTGGAGCAACTTATTGTGGACTTACTTAGAATACAATTAACTGCAAATGTATTGAATTCTTGACCAAGTTTGACATGATTGTCCATTTTAATAAGTGCATGCATTTATTTGAGTTTAATACTTATTCAAAGACGTCACAGCCCCAAGCAAGCTATTGTGCCGTTAAGGTTGACGCAAGAATTAATATGAGTATATCTACGTAATGAAATGTCACAGGTCACCTTAGAACGAGATTGGGCACTTCTCGTTATATGCGTTTGTGTACCTAATAATATTAAAAAAATATTGAGAAATTATGGTTTTGGTGAACTAGGTTCTAGTTCACTTACAAAGTATACCGAATCTCTGTCCAAAGAATTTGAAAGGGACATTCAAACAAAACAAATTACACTTTTTACTTAAGAACTTATGCTTAGGTACTTACAGATCATTTCATTTAAACTTTTTTCTTTAATCCCAAAAGTACCGAAAGTTTAACTTTACAAGTCCATCTACATTAACAAACATCTTTAAATAATTCATCAGAAAAAACTAGGAATCCCTTTAGAATAAAAGCTGCACGCAATTTCAACTAGCCCGGGCTTAGTCCGAGCAATAAAAATTCGCAAGTCAAAGAACTTTACATCAATGTTCGACAGTCTTCAGTGTGGAACATTTATTTAGGTGGATTCAACGATTCCCAGTATTTATAAGCTTTCCTCGGAAAAACAACTGATCTATTAAGTTTTATTTCGGAATACATCAAGTATTCCGAAATAATCCTTCGATAGATCTTTCTAAATCCGAATAAAACTTGATAGGAAGTTTACATATTTTGTTGTTTTGTGCTTCAGTTTGAGAAGTCTGTATATAGAAGAGCTCTTATTTCATGCTACTGTAATTTGTCTTACCCAAATTATTGCTAGTATCTGGGTGACCGAGCTCTGCTCTGGTGAAAATAGAGAATGCTCATTGTTTCTTTTCATTATTTGACATTATATACCTACAATATTCAATAATTTTTAATTAAAATATTTTTTTTATTAAATTAGATTTGTTACAGCTATTATAGTGGCAATCATGTCATTTGGTATAAAAAGATCTTTATTTTTATTATTTTATTTATCTTTTATATAGTTTTTTTGTTTTTGTGAATGTGAGTACGTTGTAGGCTTAACGGACTGTAGATCTGTGGACCATTTTCTATTTTGCTAAGTACTTGGTACTTGTTGATAGGCCTACACTGTCCTCTCATACCTATTAAAACTGTAATTTGAAATCATTTTAAGAACCATTTACTTTTAAAAGAGTAACCGTGGAGTTTCTTGCCGGCTCTTCTCCATCGGAAACGACCAATTGAACCGTGCACCTAGCTTCTGACGTTTCATAAGTGCCCTTGTAGGTTTATGTAAAATAAAAATATTTTGAATTTTGAATTGACTGTCTTCTTCTCATAGATCACAATTAAATACCGGGCAAACATTATCAATCAAATTCAAAACGGAAAATAATATATTTGGAAAGCATTGGTTTGCATTCAAAAGGGACCAGCCCCTACCCTTGCCCTTGTAAATTTATGTGAAATAAAATATTTTGAATTGAATTTAAATAGTAAGGATAGTACATACTAAGTTCATGCTGCCATGATAGTACGTACTTACTAATTCCATGCTGCCATGTCATTATTATAAGGTAGCCATCTTGTTCTAAACTTTGGGCGACCGAGCTCTGCTCGGGTGAAATACAGAGAAAACGAATTTTCCCAGATATGAGACCTAGCTAGATCGATTTTTCGCCCCCGTAAACTCCTATAATGCAACTTTCATCGAAATTAGGCGAAGGCGACAAAAAAGAAAAGTTCACGAATATTTCGCGATTTATGTCGCTTGCAACGTCACGCCATTCTAAGATCCCGCTTACGAGCTTGCTGCCCGCTCGATAATGAATAAAGACTTCCAGGTACTTCCACAGCGACAAAGTGCGACTCATTTGTCGCTTATTGAATACGAGCCTTCAGACACGTAAATACATGAATCCTTCTCTGTCTTATCTTCTTAAAGTTAAAGTTAATGCATTTTCTTTCAGCTCACTGATGGGTAAAGTGGTATCCACCTTAAGATCTAGGGGTACCTATCGAAAGTTCAGGATCAGGCGCTTTCAGGCTCAGTTGTTCGTACCTATCGTCAGAGCATACTTCGGAACACGTGGAGCCCGCAACCCTGAAAAGTGTGGATAGACCCATTCTCATCTCCAGGTTGTTGACCATAGAGTCAGCTTCCACGCGCATGCCACTATAACAGTTAGGTAAAAGTCACTTTTACTGTCACATAAACTTTGTTATAAAAGTTAGTTCTGTACTGGTTTATGTTTGAAATCAAATTATTTACATACTACAGAGTATTCGCACGTCGTTCTGTACGATAGTAATTTTTAAAGTTGAAGTGCTTTTTATTTATGGCTCGATAATTTGGTAGCGGATCGGATTTTTATATTTGGAGATTTTATCATCCTTACTTCTTTAAATATAGGTAATTGTGAAAGTTTGTGAAGATATTTGTTTCGTTTTGGAAAGATTTTTGTGTGTTTTGACTCGTTTTAATTTTGAGTGAACGTCTGAACAGATTTAGATGGGTACACATAATTATGTTACATGCAAGTAAATTAATTAAATATAATTATGATTCTAGAGTTTTATTATTCTGTGTCATTGCCTCTTGGTACAGACAAGAACAAGAAAGCTAGTTTCGGGCACTTCTTGCTACAATAATAAGTACTTTTTCTTGTCTCCAATAATGTCGATGGATAAATTGGTAATGAATTTCAAATGGCTTTGCTTACTCTCAAACTGATAGCAGACACGTATTAATTACGGCTTGCCAAACAAAGGCCAACCTAATAGCAGAGCCAATAAGTCGCTAATTTGAAGGGTGAGATGGCAGAAACAACTGATCTGGGTACCAAGTTTAATTTACTATTGATATTGCTAGCAATGGTTGTATGCAATTTATTAGCAACCGTGAAACTGTGAGGCTAAAGTGCATTTTTGTGTGATCGAGGTTCTATATTTGGCCAATGGAAAATAATGTTTGATTGTCAAGTTATTTAATAGTCTCCTCAATTTCAGTTTTCACAATCAAGTTAGATCTTAGTTGTTCTAGAAATTAATTTGATCAATCCCATTTAGTGAATTATGTTCAGTATATTTGGTTAAGGCGATTACGTTTTCATTAATAATTACATTTTGCTTCTCATTACACTGGATCTATTTTGTCAAATTTAATGATAACTGACTTGTTGGTCTAGTGGTCGAAGTCCGGCTGCTACGCGCTGGGTGTATCTTTGCTCGACCAGGACATTGAAGCTAAGACCCGACGCTCAGCTAAGTAGCTTGCGATCACCATGGCATTTTCATTCAGCATTACATTATCTTTAAAACGTGCTCAACAAATGTTGGTGTAGTTTTAAAACTACACCAACATTTATGAGCTCAATGCAGTTAACTGCATTTGAGGTTATGGGCCGCAATGAAATGTATACTAATATTATAAATAGGTAAAATTGGTTTGTTTGTAAGTTTGTATCATGTAGGGGGGTAATCAGTGGAACTACCGGTCGGATTTGAAATTATTTTTGTATTGGCTAGTCCAATTCTTGGGGCAGGTTATTGGCTGTATAACATGACCCTACGACCCTTAGGAGCACATCAAAAATAAAAAAAGTCAGAAAGAACGCTAAGCGAAAACGAAGTAATAGCGCGGGCGGGCGATGGGATGCGATGCGATGGGTCGGGGGTCGAAATATCACGCGGACGTAGTCGCGGGCAGAAGCTAGTCTTAAAATAAAATGCGAATAAGCCGTTGCACTGCCGTCTAAAGTTTACGATGTCTCGACATGTCGTATTCATCAATTCAAGTTTTATTTTGTCATATCTAGTAATTCTCAAAGAATAGGGATGATGCCCGGGTCAAAAAAAAGAAATTCTATTTAGTCCGTCAGTTAGATAATAAAAAAATATTAGACCCGTATTTTTTGCTTTATCATATTAATAAAAAATGACTTGGATAAAAACGCATTAAAGTTGGGGAGTGGGGGTTAATACGTCACAAGTAAGTATAAAATCTACATACTCGTGACGTCATGGCACATTTTACCTCAGTGGAACGCCGTAATCTTTTGATAACGTAAAAAAAGAAAAATACGTGTAGGTACGTATTTTTTTTATAATCTACAAGAAGGTAAAAAATAAAATTTTAGTCATCATCCCTATTGGTTAATAAAATCCTGTAGTTATCGTAAAGGGCATAATATAACACCCCGTAGTTGTCATAAAAGGCAAGTGTACATCATTGATACTTACGCTAAACATGTTTAGACAGCTTGTTACCGACTTATTTGAAAATCTAATTATTATCCTTCCTGAAACTTGTGGCAAATAAATGTACGTAACATAAATTCTGATAGTGAGTTCAAGGCTTCTTAGGAAATCAAATAACATCTCAATTTCCGAAATATCAATGTCAGCGAGATGTAGGTAGTATACGTGCAGAGTTGTGTTTAGGAACCTACTGCAAACTTTAAAAACGATGTTCTCAAAGAGTACAAAGTTTTTTAAAGTGAAATTTGAATTATTAATTATTTAAAGATAGTTTAAGAAAATTTTAATCACTTTTTCGAAAAAGAAAACATTCCTTAATTTCACTAAGAGCTCATTCGCACGAGGACGATTCCTGTTTTTTTTGCTGTATCAAAATATTTCTCGACTTGTGATTTTATTTGACGGCGGCAATGGTTTTTAAATGGCTGTTTTCACACGAATCACGTGTCGTGAAAAATGACGGATACGTCTTAAATGACGTACCGTCTTTTAGAAAACACGTTCGTCTAAAATCACGAGTCACTATTTTTTTTGTGACGAATCCGCTGATGCTTTCGTCCAAGATTGAATTCTGAATCACGAATCAAGTGTGAACATCTATTCGGATATTTTGACGAATAGCAAAAAAACTCGATTCCGTCTGCAATGTGAAAGTGCATCCGACATGACGTATTGATTTTTTGACGAGTCGTCAATGACGGGTGTGAATGAGCTCTAACTGCATGGAAATCTATAGATACTATTTAGCACGTGACTGTACGAACAAGGTTGATAGATACTGGCGGGTTAGCCATATTATTATTATTTATCAAATTTTTCACCAGTCTGTGCACAAAAAGTAAACATGGCTTTTTTTTAAAGCCTGAATTTTTCTTTTTCTACCTTAAACCTAATCTTTTCGGCAGAGGCTTGTGACCGACAGTGAACTACGTTAGCTTCAGTTCATATTCTAATTAGTTTACGTCGTACGCAAAAGAGGTAGATAGGTGATTATCTTTGAAACTATTTTGCGCAACACACCACTTACCGCCGCGATATCGTCACTATATAATTAATAAATAATTTTAATTTTTCATAAATTTTGCTCTGCTACCCCCATTTTACAGCAGACCACAGCAGCGATATGCAAATGACGTAAACGTTATAAATAGAGGCCTAGACGGGTTATTATAATAAAACTACAAAGAATTCCAAGCAGAATAAAATCGGATTTCAGCCCGGGCCTGAAATCCGGGTTTATCCTAAACCCTGTCCGAGATTTGAACTAGGTTCAATGCCTCCTCAAAGGGCAACTCGGTCAGTATATTTATATCGAAAACATGTCTGTTACTAAATAAAAACTCGATTACCAAAGGTGTTATCTATGAAATTGTAATAAAACGGTTTGATAGCGGATGTCTATAGAAACGTTCGCATTTCGTTGGCGGTCAGGGGGGTAGTCATAAACTATGGCTTGAAATACAGCCTTAATGTCCTATTGTACAGTACACCGACCTGCCTTTTAGGGTTATGTATTCAATGGTGTAAACGGGACCCTTTTTCATTGGTTTGTCCATACGTTAGGCGATGCGACGAGTCATTCAACCGACAGATTTAAAGTTAGCTGTAAAAATAAATTACTCTTCTGTGCAGTCAGGTGAATGTATTGTATTTACATTAACCCTAGCGTAAAGTACTGGAAATTTTACATACAATACAATATACATAGTTACATATTTTAATATTCAGGGTTCTAACACTTAAGTTAAACCGAATATGGTTTATATCTTAGCTACGGAACCAAAAGTGCGTATCTCATACAAACTTGTTCAGTTTTTATTACTAGAAAAATTACCTACGTTTCATTCAAAATCGTTCGTCCCGATCATTCGATAAGATTTATTATAGGCGACAAAAATATCTGTATTTTACGACACATTATTATTTTTTGGTGTGTAAACATTCATACAATAGTTTTTTATCTTTTCAACGGATTTGTTCAGTTCAATGGATACTGAATTAAATCTTATTCAGTCAGTGAGTTCACTGAACTTACAGGATTTGATTAAAATACTATTTTCCGAGAAAATAACTATGAGTCCAAGGAATCTTTTTTATGCCTGCTTGGATTTCCTTTAGAGAGCTTGAGCTTAGGCTAATTACATAACGTTTTATAATATAACAGTAGGTATCATTGCTAACTTCAGAAACTGTTCCAGAGTTTATATGATAAAGCTTCTTGCTAATGTTAAAATGTACTATTTTAAGCTACGAATTTTATTATTCGTAGATTTTATACCTGTAACTTATTTATTATGTAAATATTATAAATTAACAATAAACTGGCAACACCGATACGTCAACAACGTCAATTTTTTTCAAACTTTTTCCCTTATTAAATTATTTATTTTAATGATCGGTTCAGTGGGTTTTGAGTTTATTAATTAAAAACAGAAGTATAAATCTTTTCTCTTTATAGTAGACAAAATGTAATGCATTTAAAAATAAAAGGTAGGTATTTAAAGATAAGTTTATTCAACTAACCATGCAGTCTCGATGGTTTAGCTTTTTAAACAGATCCTAAAATTACTTGCAATAAAAGGAATATGTACTAATCCGCCTTTCCTAAAATTAGGCAAAAAAGGGCTTGATTACTAACAAATAGCAAAGTTTGTCGACCTCTCGATTTCCGATAATGTCTAGCAAGACTGACAATCTTAACTAGTTGTAACAGGCTGCTATCTCGCACTACACCCAGTGAACATTTAATGCGGACCGGCTAAACAGTGATGGCTAGTCCACTAAACAAGATAATCAGAAGGTTCATTTCACTTCACTAATAATATAATAATTATTATATGCTAGTCAAAGTTGCTGCGCTACGAGGAGGCACCTACTGCGAATAGCAATAACAAATGCATTCGTTTTTGCTATATTTTAAAAGTGTATGGTTTTTAAATATTGGGGCAGTGGTAGCCCAGTGGTAATGGCCGCGTCTTACGAGTTGTAGGTCGTAAGTTCGAACCCTGACAGCCGCTTTAATTTGTGTCAATTATTTCATCCCCGCAGCTCTCAAAACGGTGAAGAAAAACATCGTGAGGAAACCGGCATGTACTTGAACTAAAAACTTCGAAGACATGTGACATCTACCAACCCGCACTGGGCCCGCGTGGTGGCTTACGGCCCACACCCTCTCACGGAGAGGTCCTGTGGCCCAGCAGTGGGAACATTATAGGATGATTATGCTTATGCATATGCTATGGTTTTTAAATATTGTAGTAGTAGAAATAAATGGCATTTTTTAAAGTCCAAGTCGCTGTTGAAATGAGAGACTTCATTTGCATTCCTTCTTATCTCTACTTGAAAACAATTTCTAACGAATATCAAATCAGATCATACATTTTTGTTTTTTTACCTCTTGATGATCCTCTTACCTTTTAAGGCTATAGCTGGACACATAGATTACTTCCTTAAGCACAAAAAAAACTCGTAACTTTTTGAATAGTTCATGTAAAGGTACCCAATACCTGCCGATCTTCCAAAATAAAATTAAATAAATATAAATAATTTATTCTGTTCAAGTTCCTCACCTGATCTTGGTCAGATCAGGTGAGGGCATCGTAGATTCGTGTCTGAAATGGTCTTTTGAGGAAATAACCACACAGATGTGAATGGACCTGTCCAGTCAGTGCAAGCATTTGTCAGTAATTCGGTTTAAAGGCATTTATTTCTCAAAGAACAAATTACAGTTCACTTAAAGAGAAACTTAACTAAATTAACAATAAGTTTTAGTTTATATTACGACGTTCAAGCCATCCAAGAAACTGAACACCATAGTTTCATTTATATAATATTAAACGTATGTACTTATGTCTAAATAAAATACAAAACAGTTCAAGCTAAACTTATGTATCTAATATATAATTCATTAGACCTTTTTTAAATGTTGGTATGCTTGTACACTCTCTGACTTTTTTAGGTAATTTGTTATATAGCTGAACCCCCTCATACTGTATTGTTTGTGTCGCTCAACTCGGAACTTAAACGACTCGATGAACAATACCAAAGAAAGGACATTTGGGTAGGCCTTATAAAGTACTCAAACTGCTAGACCATCATGAAACTAATTGAGAAAGAAAAAAAAAAATATAGTACAAATAGTACTCACACATATAAATAAAATTGAAGTGTCTGTTTGTAATGTCAACCTGACAACTTTTTACTAAATGGATATGAAAGTATATACGGTACTTATAACATAAGACAATTTTTAAATGTTTTGTCTGTCTGTTTGTTCTGGCTAATCTCCGAAACGGCTGGACCGATTCTGACAGGACTTTCATTTTAGAAAAAGAATTAAGGTCCACGCGGGCGTAGCCGTGGGGAGAAGCTAGTTCATAATAATTATAATACTTTGGGCCATAGTCTTTCCACAGTTCAAGATAACCAGCTCACCTAGCCAACCAGACCCATAATCCAATATCTTTGTTTCCATAAACTGCAATAGTACTACACCATCCGGGGGTTGTCCTTGGCTGCACTTGCATAGTGCGAACAGGAATTATCGTTGGTTAGTGCCCCATTCCATTAAAAACGTCTAACGGGCCCCTGCAAGTTGGCTTCGGCCCCTCGTACTCCTTCCAAAGGTCCGGGACCCCAGGGTCCCGAGAAATGTCAAGAAACAAATAAAAAAATAATATTTATCAAAGTAAATATTCATGTCATGTCATATAGTCTTGTAATTGCAACTATCTGGTTATTGTAACTAACATAAATAACTCCCTCTAGGCTCACCGTTCTGAAGAACGACAATCTGGCCTGTCGTTGATTGATCTTAATTTAAAAAATAGATCGCGCTGTAGTTTTTCAGAACCTAGAGAATTAGAGTCGTGAGAGTTTTCCTAGAGGGAGTTATTTATGTTAGTTGCAATAACCAGATAGTAGCAATTACTTAATTAAGAATCCATGTTAGATGATTTTGCATAATGAGCCAGCTCGATTGCCTTCAAGTCTTCCACCTTCAATAAACTTTTGTTGGTAGTTGGTATTCTGCATGCTCTTGTCTGATGTAGCTTGTGTCTGGTCAGGGTGGCTTGACTTTTCTTTTCGCAGGCACAATAATGTATATGTATATAGAGGAATAATGCCCCGGACAGCCAGTTCCACTCCCACCGGTAATTTCTGAGTCAGATCTTCTTCAGATCCTGAAATTGATCAGAACTTTGAGTATGAGACTAAACTTGGTGTACAACATTTTTTACGGAATTTTCTTCACACTGAGTTTTCATTAGTATTCATGATAGGTCAACAAATAATTTGCAAATCTTACCAAATTATTAAAAATCCTCTCTAAATACCCTTTATAAGTTAATCAAACATTTGTCTAACGGCTGAGATACGATGTTTGAATGCAAACATAATAACAAATGAGCTCATTCTGGTAAATTTGCAATAAAACGAAGATTATCCTAATTTACACGTCTTTTGTTTTGGTAACGTAATTGCAAAACCAAAGTTATATCACTGATCTTAGGTCTATGATATAAATAGCATAGAATAAAGGTGTTTGTACGCACGGCTACATATCAAGCTATACATTTCCAGTATAAGCTGTACTGCATTGTATAGGATTTTCATACAGTGAGAGGTCAGCTGGAAATATATATATCTATAGTTGAACATGAGGATCTGGGTTCGATTCCCGGGTCGGGCAAAATGTTATTGGGTTTTTCCATCTAGAATTTCTCAGTCGCAGCCCAGAGTCTGGATTTGTGCCATCCATTACATGGGACTTAAACATAACTAGCGAAATGTGGGTGTACTATAGGTGCACCTCTGTCTAACCCTTCGGGGGGAATACAGGCGTGATGCGTAAACATAGACAGCACCCTGAAGTGTGGGGTCGCGCGCTAGGCCACGCTCTGACGAGCCCGCAACTACAAACAGTTCACGGGGGTTGGTTATTAGTTTAGAAATATCAATAACTATGACATTATGGTAGTTAATTATATGTTCAAATACAAATAAATGTATATTTTTACGTCAAATGGCAAAACATAGAAAAACTATGTATAATATAACAATTGTAACATCTCGCACACAGATATAACCTATGTTTACAATATTTTTATTGATTAGTATGCAGGTACCCCACCACTAGACTATCGGCACACTCCTGAGGGACAATTCCAGTAGTATTTAGAATGTTCCTATTCTTTCATTCATAGCTAGCGAAATCTGGGTGTACGATAGGTCACCTCTACCTAACCCTTTGGGGAACAGGCGTGATGTTGTTTGCATTCTAATCTGTCTCAATCTGTCCTGTCATCTGTCATGATGTCAATCTGTCAAAAATACCTTTAATTTTGACGGCACGATTGGAGCAGTGGTTAAGCGATTGACTGCTGCGCTGCGTGTCGCGGGTTCGATTCCCGCACGGAACAAATATTTGTATGACCTACAAGTAGTTGTTCCGGGTCTGGCTGTTTGTGTATGTGAGTTTAAATGTTTGTAAACGCACCCGCGATACAGGAGAAATTCCTAGTGTGGGGCAACGTTTAAAAAAAAAAAAAAAAAAATATATATATCTACAATTTTGACATTGATTGTAGCTGCAATAAGATTGCGACTTGATTTTGCAGTGTTTTTAATTAGGTACGGCTCGCAATAACAGAGAGCTAGCAGTCCCGTGAAGGGCGAGTAGGAACCTACAAAGCTATTTTTCTCTGATGTACGTAACGGTAAGTCTTGGATACCTATCCAAGACTTAAAGTGTCCCTGACCCTGACCACTTTTTACACATCAAGCCTTTCCGCTTAATAAATATGGAAGGTGATAATTAAATATCCTGGCATTCCTTCAAGGTTGTGTTCATAGTTCAAGAACAATTTGATCAAGGCTCCCACCTACAGACAATCCTCAGAATGTCATGCATAAAATTAATATGCATTATGATGTTTATTAATATATTCTAGTTTTACGACGATGAATGATTAAAATTATGAATATGATCTTTTCTTGATTTATAACGTAGCCATTGCAGATTTGATACTTTATAGCAAAAACATTTTCAGGTTAGTATTTGTTGCAAAAAAAAAAACCCAGCAATCCTACACTTTTTTATATACTTAACAAATCTGATTCAACAAGGAAGTTCTAAAAAACAATTAAATTGATTAACATAAGAAGTCATCTAATTTGTTTCTTCACCATCTATGAATCACCTTCAGTAAACTGTAAGGTCACCGCAAATCGAACCTTTAATGTAGATGGCTTTTTATTTTAATGGCATTTCGCCATAAAATGGTCTCAAGCTGGTTTTATTATAATTGTATTCATTTCTTTAACGAAGGTATTTGTAATAAAATATTCAAAATTACCCATATTTTTGGGCACGATATTGAATAACGTCTGCGTACATAATGAAAAATGATTGTGAATTGCCTTTACTGTGTTAATAGATTTAATGCAACAGGTGAAAAAGTATTTAAGAGAGTGTCTAAGTTATGAAATAGCTTTGTTTTTTTCATGTATTTCTTTTATTACGTATTTGTATTCAGGTAACCTGGTTAAGGTTGCAGATACAGAGGTTAAATTGTACTATTTATTGAGAAAAAGTTTAATCATATTTCGTTTGTAAGCAATTCGGTCGGCCGCCGGTCACCATGGGACATAGACAGTATGCACGTCGTAAGTTTCGCTACGGTGGTGGCCCCTTCACATACTCAGCCTAGCTTCCTATGGTCCATCTGGCTAATGAGACCACACAACATTGGGTCTATTTCAAGATCCACAAGAATGATGAGTTAGACTCTTTAACTGAATGAAACATCAGGCCAATCCCCGTACCTAATTAAAAACACTGCAAAATCAAGTCGCAATCTTATTGCAGCTACAATCAATGTCAAAATTGTAGATATATATATTTTTTTTTTTTTTTTTAAACGTTGCCCCACACTAGGAATTTCTCCTGTATCGCGGGTGCGTTTACAAACATTTAAACTCACATACACAAACAGCCAGACCCGGAACAACTACTTGTAGGTCATACAAATATTTGTTCCGTGCGGGAATCGAACCCGCGACACGCAGCGCAGCAGTCAATCGCTTAACCACTGCTCCAATCGTGCCGTCAAAATTAAAGGTATTTTTGACAGATTGACATCATGACAGATGACAGGACAGATTGAGACAGATTAGAATGCAAACAACATCACGCCTGTTCCCCAAAGGGTTAGGTAGAGGTGACCTATCGTACACCCAGATTTCGCTAGCTATGAATGAAAGAATAGGAACATTCTAAATACTACTGGAATTGTCCCTCAGGAGTGTGCCGATAGTCTAGTGGTGGGGTACCTGCATACTAATCAATAAAAATATTGTAAACATAGGTTATATCTGTGTGCGAGATGTTACAATTGTTATATTATACATAGTTTTTCTATGTTTTGCCATTTGACGTAAAAATATACATTTATTTGTATTTGAACATATAATTAACTACCATAATGTCATAGTTATTGATATTTCTAAACTAATAACCAACCCCCGTGAACTGTTTGTAGTTGCGGGCTCGTCAGAGCGTGGCCTAGCGCGCGACCCCACACTTCAGGGTGCTGTCTATGTTTACGCATCACGCCTGTATTCCCCCCGAAGGGTTAGACAGAGGTGCACCTATAGTACACCCACATTTCGCTAGTTATGTTTAAGTCCCATGTAATGGATGGCACAAATCCAGACTCTGGGCTGCGACTGAGAAATTCTAGATGGAAAAACCCAATAACATTTTGCCCGACCCGGGAATCGAACCCAGATCCTCATGTTCAACAGTAGTGCTTGCGACCACTAGACCAACGAGGCGAGGTCTATGTTGATCTCCATGAAATACTATGGAGTTTACCCACTTTTCCAATTTTGTTTTGAAGTCTGGAAACTTAAAACAAGTGATCTTCCGAAAATCATTCTGGAAGGATTGTACTGCTGCTACGCCGTAGCTAGCGGCTACGACGTAGCAGACGGCTACGAGCGGCGGTTACACCGCCGGCTACATTGAAAGTTGCCGTTTGTTTTATTTGACGGCTTTTTGTGCACATGTCATATTAGTTTTTCCATTGGCTAGCTGATTACAGCAACGTATGCAAAGTACGAATAATATCGGTAATTTTGTTTATACAGGACACGATTTATTTAAATCAATTACAAAGCAACACTTTCTTTTGACATTGGCTTTCATTTGTTTGATTTTTTAAGTTTTAACTAATTTTAAGTTGTCTGCCAAGTACGACAGTACGACGAAAGAATAATGTCAAACTCAAACTCAAAGCATTTATTTCAATTAAACCATTTACAGGCACTTTTGAATTGTCAAGAAGTCAGTCAGTCAGAAATATGAAGCTAGTTGCCCATTCTAAAGCGTTGTGTCTTATAAACTACCTACAGATTTTAATTTAAAATGTTATAAATCACGTCGCCGTCAGCAATCTATTAGGTTGTTAACACAACCGAGCAGAATGTCAAAGTTATTTACCGAATCACGCGCCACGCCATGCCTTCTTAAAGTTAATTAACTAAACCATCTCCCTGGCTGTGGGTGTAACAATAAAATATTATACAGAACAAATAATAACTAATAATATTGTAAAAACATTCTGATCAAAACGTGATAATGTTCTTAGAATTTTGTTTGAGGACAGTTTGAATGACCTTTTGAATATATTGGGTGAGCAGCTGAATGTCAGGGAAAGTAATTGTTTATCAAATCGATACACTACCTACGTCAATTTGCAGTGTTATAGACTTTTCATACAAATGTTAAAGAATGACAGTTGTTGAATATACGAAAAATTTAAGTTGGTAGTCAATTTGGCAAACCATAAATTCCCCTGATTTTACTTAAATAATAAAAAATAAAACAGGTTTTGTTGGATAATATCACTCCTCCATGCTTCAATAAGTATATCTCCAGTTTCTGAAGGTCCAATCAATTCTCTGATCAGTCAATCCACTGACAAATCTCACATTATTCTATGAATCTTCTGATTGCTTGACTGAACTAAATCATTTATGAGCTGATTTAATTGAATCGGCACTCAAAACCAGAGGTATGTGGAGATGACAATAAATTAAACACAGGCTAAATAGGAATATTTAGGAACCATCAAATAAAATCCTAACATTGAAATTAAAAATGTGATTTTTTCAAACAAACTAAATAGTAGTGATGAGCCGACTATGGATTTTGCCGATCAGCCTACTAGTTATAGTACAACTTTAAATTAAGATTATTTTTATTACAAACGAAAATTACCGCATATTTTTTTATAAGCATATTATTCATGCTTGGCAATTTTGTACGGTGAATAAGATCTGTCTAATCTGCTCCTGTTTTATTCTTAAAAATGCGATCGCTTTTCATTGTGTTTTTCATTAAATTTCATAATTTTCGCATACTTTATTAGGTATCCCACTAACAACGTTACAAGTATTTTTTTTTCGTATTTATACTTGACCATGACACGTCCCTTTAGACCCCACAGAACAAAAAAGTCAGGTATAGGTACTCGTAATGATTTTTTAGAAAAAAATGGGTCGTTTTTAAATTTGTTTAAGAACTTCAGGATAAAATTTTATTAATGAAAGTATTGCAGTGGTCATGATCTTATAGGCGATTCATAACAAATTTGCCGCATTTTAACTAAATAATAGACACAAAACGACTGCAAAATTTGGCGTCAAATCTGAATGGGGGTAAAAAAATGTAGTATACCTATTAGTTGGCCACCCTGTATTTGAATTTTCGTGTGCAAACTCGGAACGTCATTAGAAATACGCAGTTTAATTTGTTTTCTAAAGAAGAATACATTTTATTTATAGAAGACTAGTATAGAATATAATAAGTAAGTAGTACCAGAAAATATTTAGTTCAAAATCTTTCTCCTCGCCTGTAAATCGACTTGAAATGATATCTACCAACTATTTTACCTATATTATCTATCGAGAAATGCAGTTTCGAAAA
Organism: Xanthia icteritia; assembly: GCA_949128155.2. Taxonomy (NCBI): domain Eukaryota; kingdom Metazoa; phylum Arthropoda; class Insecta; order Lepidoptera; family Noctuidae; genus Xanthia; species Xanthia icteritia. The sequence continues at coordinate 1,312,914 of OX421942.2, read as the reverse complement.
TGTATGATTACAGCCTAGGGCAATGAACTGTGGTTCAGCTTAGATTATGCAAATGCTGAGTAACCACACTCTAAATATAACGTATCTGTGCGTAACACTCGACACGTAATCACGACGTGTTTCGCGGCTAATAAAAGGCTAATTTACCGCAGTCTTCGTTTGAGGCGTCTTGTATTAAGTGGTGGAGGTCGGTGACCTTTTGTGAACCTGGAGGGTACAGGAATCTTGTGGGGTAGTCTTGTTCTCTCCTATCAACCTTATATCGAACCTATGCTCAAGGTTAAAATAATAAAAGTCGAGATGAAGATGAAGTTCGCTGTATATACATATACACATACATAAATTCACGCCTTGTTCCATGGTAGGCAAAAACTACAGAACGCCACCTGCTACGATCCGTACATACTCCTTTTGCCCCGTTTACGTTCATACATCCGCGCCGGTTGCGGTTCGCTGTGTATTACGTATTAAATAACTGGCACAATTAAATAAATTAACTACGTCTGAGATTACCAACTAAATGAAAAAAAAGACACATATGGTATAATAGCAAAAGTGTCGTGACGGTCAAAATGTTACACTTTTTCGGTCTAGATCTCATTCGCCAAGTGTGCAGAGTATAACGTTCGTTATGGAATTACATTCTAAGGCAGGTAGGAAGATGGGAACGAGGTAGCTTTGGGTATTTAGAGATTAACTATAAACTCGTTCTTTTGTAGTAACTTTCCTTCGTTTTCAAAGAAATTTCTTTGGGAAACTCCTCGTAACCACTTATGATCATTCAGAGAACATTCGTGGAAAATATGTCCTCTTCCAAGAATTCTGGGACTTCTTCGACAACTTCTCTATGAACGACGTTGACTGGGTTTTTCGGATGTTCGGGAAACCACACAGAATCCTGCGGGGTAATTGCGTAACACAATGACAATGCCTTTCATTTTCACAATTCAAAAACATTAATTGCGTCATTTACGTTGTCGCGACGACCAATTTTTCAGATGTATGAGGTAATGGATTAGCAATTTCCTTCAAAATCGATTCGATTGATAGTTTGTTATACGATTGATTACTTCATAAAGAAAATAGCCTTACATCAAACCAGACAGGTCAGTCAATCTAACCAGTATCATAATGTTGCCAGCATACGCAAACATTTACCCGCAAACTTGTAGATAGGGAGTGTTGCCCTCTTGGATCGTTGGCACTCGTTATCAACGCTCGTGTCAGAAGCCTGCCGTGCGTGATGGATGCTTTAATACACGTATGATATGATGGCTGAGTTGTAGTAATCCTTTGAGTGAGTGACTGGAACTTACGAAAAGTCAAGGAAATAAATTGTTAAACAAATTGACTACCAATTTAAATTGTCCGTAAGTTTAAACCACAACTGTTATTCTTTAACAGTTGTATGAAATGGCTATAGCACGTTCAATTAATTTCCCTGACTGTATTTTATTGTTGAGTATACCGAGGATTCAAACAGCCTTAAATCGGTCTGGTGCTAACATAGTCACGGCGTTTTTGTCTAGATTCATTAGAATTTGTAAATTCTAATGAATCTAGACAACCTGAACGTTGAATAACATTCGTGAATGTTATTCAACGTTCAGGTTGCCGCTTAGAGCTACTTCGACGTTTCTCGGTAAAATAAACCAAAACCTAATTTCAATTAGTAGGTTTGTTATTATAAGACACGTTCTTCATAGACATTGTGGTGACTATCATAACGAAGATCAATATTATTCAACATTCTTCTACCCTTGTCTACATTTATTAGGGGTTTCATTTTGATTCTATTCTCTTTCTCTATATACGCGCAGAACATTAATATGATATCTACTTAAACAATAATTGCCATCAATTAATCGAGTTTAAGTATTATAAAGTAAAAGTACACGATTCCTCTATCGTCTCTTCCGATCGACTCTGTGATTTGTGGTCGCTATTTATAGGGACATTTTATTAGTCTGACATGGATATTGAATTACTAGAAATTACCGTAAAGTTTCTTGCCCGTTCTTCTCCGAATTAACTGACTACGCTTTGGAAAGGGCAACGAGCTTCATCTTTCTGACTAACCGACCCCTTAACAATTCAAAATTGGCCTGTAATTGGTTTACTTGAAATAAATGCTTTGAGTTTAAGTTGAGTAATTATAATGGCCTGGCGACCGCAACTCCACCCACGTCCAATCACGTATTTTCGTTATAAATGCGAAATTAACTCTGTTGTCTGTGTGTCTGTTACCGTTTCACACCTTTACGGCTGAACGGATTTGGATGAAATTTGCACACGAATAGTCCATGATCCGGGTTAGGACATACAGTATCCCGACTCTTTATCCCGGCAGTACGTTCCCGTGGGCTAATTTCCGATCTCAACGCAGTTGAAGTATTTATTTACTACTAGCAACGCAGTATTTATTTACTATCACCACTTACATTTGTTTTTACAGGTAGGAACCCAATACAACAATGTAGTCACAATTTCCACACTCAGAGACGACACGAGAGATTATGTAAAACGTTGACAAACAGGCTGCCATGAATTGCCTCTTGGAATGTGGTACCACTGCCTAAAAACCGACAAATTCCCAAAGGACCTGTCGATGCATTGACAACTTTACAGACAAAGTTATTATGTCTCACCTGTAAACATTGAACAATATTTTAGAATTACCTTGCAAAATAACAAAATATCCAGAAAATAACGAGATGTTTTTCATTTCTTAATTTTGCCAAATAACATGCACGGTAGTACGGCGGCTGGTATCAACAACCTCACATACTTGTTTGAAGTACATTATACGTTGACGTAATTGCTTCCTATTTGTCTAATGTCTACTCGAAGCAGTGCTAGGGATATAAATAACTTGCTTTAAACCACACTTACAAATTTACACACCCTTATGTATTTATAAATATATGAAGGTACCTATCACAGGTATTTTTGCCTCATTGGTTCATAAAAACATCAATAGTGGTCTGCCAAGTAAATGAAGCCCTGCACATATTTTTGTCTTTTTTGAAAATACAGCCGTTGCAAGTAATTTGGAAAAATACCCAAAATTTTGAATAGATAGATAGGCAATGTTTTAGATAATTTAAGCCAAGCTCATATTTAGCAGTAGTAGTTTTAAGGCCTATGAAAAAGACAGAATTAATGTCGCATCTATCAGCTTTATATCTACGATTCACTCGACGCCTGTCCAAAGACATGTAGCATTCTGTGAACAGTAACATTTTACGAGCAATTATAGGTCGCTATTAATAAAGATTCTCATCTTTAATATAGCGTTGAAGATCATTACCAGAACCGTATAGTTATTAATAATTTTGGAGAAAACATAAAACGCATAATGTGCTCGTTTCTGTATGGAATTGGGATTGCCGATGTATGTCAAAGGCATTGCCCAGCTGAATGAACCGACCAGCTCAAAAAGCCAGCTGGGACAAACTGGATGCGGAAGGTGGAAAACCTAGTGTTGTGGCGCAGCTTGGGAGAGGTCTATGTCCAGCAGTGGACTGCGAAAGGATGGGTTGATTCATTGGCGACCGTTGAAAAGTCTCATGGACCGTACATGAGAGTTTTCAACGTGCATAGCTCGGCAAACCCTTGTAAAGGTATTTGTATGTGTAAATGGTACCCAATGAATAAAGATGTCTGTACATGTAACAGCAAAAGTTGTCTGTAAGGCAAGTTACCGCAGGAACAGGCTAATTACAAACTTGCTACATGATAAATATGTCTTAAACTTGATACCTAAACAGTTGCAGTTTCAAAGTTAGCAAGTTATCCACACTTTGCAGGCAGACTGGCGATCGCGAGATAGTAATTATTGGTCTATATGGCATCGAAATTATATGTAAATAGTTTATACAGGTTCACAGATCACTTTCAGTTTTTCCGAATAGAGATGTGTTTAGAAACACGAACTCAAACAAATGCATCGTTTCGTATAGTTCGCCATATTCGCACTGATAACCAATAGAAGGCATTTCAGTATTATTTGCAACAAAACAACACAATCTAATAACATTGTTCAACACTCAATGATTTCAAGTTTCCGAACCAATTACACACCACATTACATGAAGTTTACGGCCGACCTTGGCTTTGTCAAATGGTCTCTGTAACTGTTACGATAGTCCCAAAATGACGATCTTGACCTTCAAGGATTTAACATTAAACCATTAGAACAGCCATCAGAAGGGTTCGAAGATTAAGGGCCCGATTCACAGTATACTGATAGGTACAGCCTACAGAATACATTACGTTACGTACATTTATATACACTTTCTATTGGAATTGAATAACAATAACCACGAGGATGTATATGACTCCAGTTAAATTATCTCTTTCTAACCCTTTTTTATTATTTTGTGACGTGCAACAACATGTTGCTGCACTTCTTGTAATTGTCCTTTTCATACAATGTAATTTTAGAAAGCAAACACTTTGAAAATTGCCGGTTTCCGAGCAACTATTACGGTAAGGCATTCCTAGTTAAGATTTTCTTAAGTCACTTAAAGTTACATCGCTGTTTGAGCAATCACCGAACGGCCTCGACAACGAAACCATGTTTTGCCTTACCTACGGCCGTATAAACTGGCCCTTAACCCAAGGATTCCGGACGCCCTAAGGGGTAATTGTGAATCAACTTGGTCGCGCAAATGGTAATCAAACCTGCCACGAATTTCACTCATGTCTTATTTGCATGTCTTGCTCAGAATTTACTGACAGACGCGTGAATATTGTTTCAAAATTATACAGGCTGGCAGGGACATCACCGCGCAACCTGTTACCATGCATTCACTACATGATTAAGACGGCGAAAAATTTCAAGATACAATAAGGGCCCCCGCCTTGTGTTGAAATTTTTGGTCGGTTATAAAAAAAAAAAATGTTCTTCCATACATTTTGACCGCGTAGGTATTGCACTTTTCTACGGTGAAACGGGACCCTATTACTAAGACTCCACTATCCGTCTGTCTGTCCGTCTGTCACCAGGCTGTATCTCATGAACTGTAGTAGTTAGACAGTTGAAATTTTCACAGATGATGTATTTCTGTTGCCGCTATAACAACAAATACTATAAACAGAATATAATAAATATTTAAGTGGGGTTCCCATACAACAGACATGATTTTTTTGCCGTTTTTATAGATATCGGAATCCTTCGTGCGCGAGTCCAACTCGCACTTGGCCGGTTTTTTTTTTATAACCGACTAAAAATTTCTTCGCCAGGAAGTTCAGAATCATGATTGTGCTGAATTCGAGGTTACAGTTTGCGCGTCAATGTCCCTGCCGCCTGTATTGAACTGTTAGGTTTCCGAAAGCCTGGTTAGGGCTCTAATCACTAAACCTGCTGTTACATAAGCGTTGTAATTGGAAACAATCATAAGTAATGTGGTGAAATGTGAAGGCAGATAGGCTTTCGAAAACCATTGATGTTTTGGCTGATTTCGGAGATTTTGGAGATTGATTATTTTAATCTGTAACTATACTAAACTTATAAATAATATTATAAAGAGGTAAAATTTGTTTGTTTATAAGTTTGTATGGGGGTAATCTCCGGAACTGCCAGTCAGATTCGAAAATATCTTTTTGCATTGGATAGCCCATTTCTTGAGGATGGTTATAGGCTCGCGGACGAATTTGCAGGCGGCTAGTAATTAATAATAATAATGTAATTTATTCATCAAAATAAGACATGTGATACAAAAAGTATAACCATTTTTACAAATTTACAGTATCAAGTGCTGCTTAACCTCGCCGATCCATAGTTAAATGTTATGTAGTCAATTGTAATGAGCCACTAATTAGTTGACAATCCATTGCATTACCATTATTATACCTGAGGTTGGTGTTCAAAGTAACTATAAGTGGACGCTTACGGTATTAAGTATGGACGCTGGAAGCCTCGATGTCTGTCATCGATCCGTGAATGTGTGCCAGGAGAAACTTCGTGGTAATCATTATGTTGATGATATGTTGTTGTTTGCATTGAGGTGCTTTTGATTTTGATAATTTTCCTATTTTCTGCAGTTTTTAAATTGATATTCATTTGTATACTAATCCTTTATTTATTACAGAAGTTGCTTTCCAATGGCTATAAGGATGTATTATAAATTACCAAAATCATATAGGGACCTGCCAATCAACCGTTTAAATATTTGTCAAAATAGTATAGTAGTAAAAATAGTATAATAGTATTGTTAAAATAGTGTTATTCAAATGGCTTATAGAAAAATCGTTTTATTCTGTTTGCAAGTACCTAAACTTTAAACATTCACACTGACATTTTACTATTATAATTAGACAAATGATTGACATTCTTATTCTTATAATAAAAGGTCCCATTAAAATAGATGGACAAATTTTAACACAGCGTTTAGTACGTCTAACCAAAGATATCCAAGTAAAAAGAAACACTGATTAAAGTTTCGCTAGACAAACGGCGACGCATTAATGATGCAATGTTTGTGTGCAAAATAATGCACAACAAAATTGACAGCCCGCAAATACTGCACACCTTTAATTTCCGTGCCCCCTAAAGAATTCCTCGCAGTGCAATTACACCACTCTGCCCACCGCAGAGAAGAACGGTTCTAGGCGACAATTCCCCCTATTCAAGGTTATGCAGGGTTGTAAATAGCTGCAGTGATCAAATCGATTTGCACTTTGAAAGTTTGGGCAAATTTAAAGCCAATTTTTTCAAGCATCTTGCTGAATATATTAACTTTTAATCTCTATCTTATATTATATTATCTCCCTTGAGGGATAATGTGTTTTCGTATAATCAAGTACCTTATGTTGTTATATTAATTGTTTAGACTTTATAACTTCCAGACAAGTAATTATTTAAACTAGATTAATAATATTTTAAATTGTACAACTTCTTTATGCATGCGGAGTTTACCTGTAAGTGATTGTTGCACTGTTGCACTTACATTTTTGCATGTTACTTTTAGCATACAACCTGTGTAAACAATCGTTGGTGAACCAATAAATAAATTAAATTAAATTAAAGTGATTTTATTTTGACCTAAAATTTTGCGTTTTCTTATAATTTTTTTACCATTGTCCTTCTATATAAAATTTCTATATAAAAGTTTGTCCATCTATTTTAATGGGAACTTATATATAAAATATGATGTATGTTTCAATTTTATTAGCTTATTTCATTTATTAATTAATGTAATTTTGCTTGATATTTTTAGCGAATTGTTTTAGAAACTGTTAAAAAACCCGACTGAACTGATTTTTTTTGCAAGAATTGTAAATAAATTTCATTTAAAACTGTATTATAAAATACGTTTGTATAACTTGAGAATCACTGGAGGATCTCTTTACGTGATCCTTAAAAACAGATCTATGATTTAGATCTGTTTTCTTACTGGATTTTAATATATCACAGTCCATAAGGATGTAGTCGTGGGAACAGTTAATTATGTAAAAGACCCATCACTAATTAGCCGCGGGTTGATTAATCGGCAAGGTTTAGCGTCTTAATACTTCCGCGCATCGAAGAGTATGTTAAACCGCCTCATTAATAACGGATGTCAGATGTTCGATAATCTGTTAACTGGCGGTCGATTCTGTGAAAACTTAGGTGAAATGCTCTTGAAGTGAGCTGTCATTCTAGCTGACGCTAGGAATTTACACTATTTACACTTCACCCAAGTTTTCATGGTGAGATTTAACAGAATAGATCAGCTGAACTGACCATTTATCCGCCCAACTGTCGATTTGCCTTTAGATGTCGATAACAATAAAAACTCTATTGTGTCTCGTTGGTGACAGTTAAGCTCATAATGTCGATATTGGCAAATCATTGCGAAGTATGTACGCCTCTTTTTTATCTAAAAGTTTTGTAAAAAAGGGTTACAAGGTTAAGTATTTTGGGATTTTGTAGACTTGATCATGAATTTCGAAAATAACAGTAGAAATAATAGTAGATAATTGTTCCGGGTCTGGGTGATTTTATAACATAACTAGTAGAAATTTCAGAGTGATAATCCTCAGCCTACCCAGTTAATGTCCAGCAGTGGACGTCGTCTTTCGGCTCAAATGATGATGATGATGTTATTCGAGAAATTTACATCTATTCCAGAAGCTTCAGTCAAAACTACCTTACATTAGACAATCCGTGACAACTTCGCAATAAAGACGATTTCCACATAATACCTTACTGCTCATTCTCTCATAATTCACAATTATATGACGAAAAAACATTACTCCACTTCAGAAACAAAGAAAATTGAACTAAATACATAATCCTGTCAGTTTCAGTCTAAACGATGTCTATTTCAATAAGACACGTGTACAGCCTTGTCCTTCTTGTAAATACACGTCCTTTTTATTGTGACTAACCAGTATCTATGCGACGGTTATGTCTTTAAAATATACTGATAAATTTATTATTTCTTGGAAATAAAACTTTTTTTTAACGTAAAGAAGTGCTTTATTTTATCTTTTTCAAATCAAATGAAACAAATCATAATATTTTCATTTCTCATAATGGCACTTATGAAACGTTAGAAGCTAGGTGCACGGTTCCAATGGGTAATTTTCTATGGAGAAAAGCCAGCAAGAAACTCCACGGTTACTCTTTTAAAAATAATTGGCTTTTACAATATTTTCAAATAACTGTGTTATTAGGTATGGGAGGACAGTGTAGGCCTTTCAACAAGAACCAGGTACTTAACAAAATAGAAAATGGTCAACAAATCTACAGTCCTCTAAGCCTACAACGTTCTCACATTCACAAAATAGAAAAGAATCTATATAACATATAAATAAAATAATAAAATATTTAAAGATGCTTGGTTGACAATTATATCATTTAAAAGTGGTAATATCCCAACGCTAAGTAGGTACTTAGCGATGGGATATTACCACTTTCTCACAAAGACTGGGTCAACCATCAAACCAGCTCGACCTAGCTCACAAAGACTGGGTAGACGATCAAACTAGTTTAACCTATTTCACAAAGATTGACCCAGTCTTTGTGAGCTAGGTCGAGCTAGTTTGATCGTGGACCCAGTCTTTGTGAGCTAGGTCGAGCTAGTTTGATCGTGGACCCAGTCTTTGTGAGCTAGGTCGAGCTAGTTTGATCGTGGACCCTGTCTTTGTGAGCTAGGTCGAGCTAGTTTGATCGTCAACCCAGTCTTTGTGAGGTAGGTTGAGCGAGTTCGATCGTCAAATCAGTCTTTGTGAGCTAGGTCGAGCTAGTTTGATCGTCGACCCAGTCTTTGTGAGCTAGGTCAAGCTAGTTTGATCGTCGACCCAGTCTTTGTGAGCTAGGTTGAGCGAGTTCGATCGTCGACCCAGTCTTTGTGAGCTAGGTCGAGCTAGTTTGATCGTCGACCCAGTCTTTGTGAGCTAGGTCGAGCTAGTTTGATCGTGGACCCAGTCTTTGTGAGCTAGGTCGAGCTAGTTTGATCGTCGACCCAGTCTTTGTGAGCTAGGTTAAGCTAGTTTGATCGTCGACCCAGTCTTTGTGAGCTAGGTCGAGCTAGTTTGATCGTCGACCCAGTCTTTGTGAGCTAAGTCGAGCGAGTTCGATCGTCGACCCAGTCTTTGTGAGCTAGGTCGAGCTAGTTTGAGCGTCGACCCAGTCTTTGCAAAACTGGAACTGAACCCATTGTTAGCACAATCATAATTATTTTGCTAGATAAATTTTGATTATATAAGGTCTCATTAAAATAGATGGACAAACTTTTAGAAATCATTCAGACCACCAAAATAAGGACAATGGTAAAAATATAATAAGAAAAACGCATTAGATACTTACAAGAAAAATAGATCAGCTAACGAAAATACACTAAAAATGTTGGTTACTTGATGCCATTTATTATTTTAGGTCATTATAAAATCACTTTAATCAGTGTTTTTTTTTGCTTGGATATCTTTGGTTAGACGTACTGAACGCTGTGTTAAAATTTGACCTTCTATTTTAATGGGACCTTATATATGTACTTTAAAAATATATGAATTAAGTTTTCAAATACATTTAACATAAAATAAGAATAGCTACGAAAGTGTGAAAAAAAGGGTAAAACTTTGCAAACTAACAAGAAGTAACAAGGATGAAATAATACATCACATAATTATGAAAATGTAACGCAGTCACATTACGAAAGCTTGTTCTATTGAAATAGTTAGAACGGGTTAGCATCAAACCTTGACCTTTTTTTCGCTAGGAAACATCTTTTTAGCGCGGTTACAGAGAAGAATGGCCGCATTCCATGTAATCTGGGTGTCGCACTTAGACTTCGACTACATTCGTAAAAATACTCTCAAAAGATAGATCTCGGTCAAATTAAGATAAAAGGTATATTTTAAATATTGTGTTTCGCCACAAAAACGTTGTTTAAAAAGCAAGAGGCCCCATATAAACAGACCCCACGACAGTAAGCCAAAGAGTTATTATGCAGTATACCAACGAGTAAACGGTATATGACATTCAAAGATGGAAATTAATAGTTCCAATAATGGCTACTGAAGGAAAAAGTGGCACTAGTAGCTGACTCTGTATATTAAGCGTCATGTCCTATTGTACTCCATATTGCACTTCTATGCAAAGCAGGCGGACATAATTACGTTATGACTGACAAAATGTCTTTTGTTATTACTACTAATGTGAACGTCATCCTAACTAATATTACAAATGCAAAATTGAGTTTGTTTGGTTGTTACGGTTTCACGCTAAAATGGCCGAACGAATTTGGATGACTCACAGATAAACCTTGGATGAAGAAAAACAAAAATTCGGCCTAGGAATACGTCAAAAAAATACTATGCATGATGGTTTGTTGCCCTGCAACTACAAACCAACGCGTTTTCGCTTTGTGTCGTGTAGCGTACATCGTACACAGCCAAACAGGCTCAACGCATAAAGCTTCCCACGACACATATCCCTAGATATGTCTGGCAACACCGAAAACGATGAAAAAGGTCGTGAGGCTTGGATATCTAAACACGTTGGTCGACATCGCCCGACAATAAAAGCGACAGGTGCCGCGGGATATTTGTTCAATGAATACGTGGCTTTATCACTGACAATACTTGTCAGTGGGCTTATTGGGATAACTGTCAGTCGTGATGTCATTTACAAGTATTTTTACAAATATTTGTAAATGACATCATAACATCACACATCACAAAACATTTTTAAATACCTAGGTATTTAAAAATGTTTTTGCCTATACCTACCTAATATCTTATTATATTTATGCAAGGTTCAATGGCGAATGTAGAATTTAAAACCTGTGAAGGTATTCAGGTTGGGGATGTCACGCATCCCATCATGTTGTCTTAGTATCTTGGTCGACTTATTCCTACCTATTATGCATTAAGCAAAAATAAAACATTAATTTGGTAATTGAATAAAGCATTTTTATTATATTATTACATTCTAATCTTAGAAGAACTTCTGCGAATAACTGAGTAACCGGCGCGGTCGTCATGCTTGTCGTCAGCATCACCATACGATGCTCATCACGCATACTAGCATCAACCTTAATCTATGGCATTGCATTAGACTCATTCATCTCTGCACACCTGGATTACGTACAATCCTCGTATTCTATACTTCACAAAACAAATAAAACTAGTAGGTAAACAAACTAATCCACACAACTATTTACAACGACACTTCAAGAAAAACAGAGTTAATATATGACAAATAAGACATTTCTGATTTAAGGTGACATAACTCGATATTTATGTTGCTATGGAAGCTAAATTCTCTAAAAAACGTATACATAATGGATTCATTTAACTGTCATCAACAATTAGGTAAAACATATTTATTAATATAAAACATGTTACAAGTACAAATAGGCACTGGCTCCAAAGCTTAGAATAATAATCTTGTGTTTGAAAGGACAGGAGTCTGCTTCTCCAAAATGTGTTAGATTTGATGGAACAGAACTCCGTTATCAATAATAATTAACGTCTTGTCCTGTAATATTCCTAAAAAAATAAGAAATACACTATTAAGACAAAACTACAACAACAAACTATTAAGACTTTTTAATAGTTATATAAATAGAAATACCACGTTCCGGTAAGTATGGTAACTCCATAGCTACCGTCCCAGGTTCTGCGTTTAGATAATTGATAATAGTAATAATTTTGCATGCCCGAATTGGTGCAACACAGTGGACTGCGCATTCACTTGACATCTAGAAATGTATGATTATGTACTGTGTTGAGCAATAAACATTTGAATTTGAATTTGAGATATTGCAAATAATTGCGTTTTGATAGTCATATTTAATAAATAAAAAAATCTTTTTTTTCTTTGTGCTGCTTAATAATAAATAGTAAAAATAATAATAAAAAGAAAAGCCCTGTAACTGTTTCATATAATGTAAATACTTTCATTCATGAACGCTTCTTAAATTAAGCGACACCAAAACTGCCTTTCTTCTTATAAAATTGATTTGAAATTGAATCTAACTATATTTCAGTTTAGTACAGCAAATATCGGCAGTTAATTATTATTATTATGCTAAGGGTAACGGGTTCGATGTACGCACGAAACGTTTATCTGTGTTGACCAATAAGACCGATAGATTAATTTTTGGATTGCGTACGTGAGATAACAAGATTAAAAAACTGCGCTAAAAGTTTTCCTACGTTACTACGAGTATATATTACAAGAAAGAAAATATTTAATAAATATTACCTAATTATTTGTTTTGTAAAACTAGCTATCTACCAGGAAGCGCAATTTTAATAAATTCAACTATATCGCTTTCATAAGGAGCGCAATTTAGACTAAAAATATCTTATACATCACATTATATTCATTACAATATAATTATTCAACTTCACTAAGGTTAAAATTGATGAAACGCTCTTCTAATACCAATGCATTTTCGATAGCCTTCCAATTTACCCACGAACTATCCTTGATAACGAATAGTAAACAAAGCAATTTAAATTCTATTTCAATAGCCATACAGTTTAACGGAAATGCATTATATCGTATGTCTGTGCGTTCCTCAAAATGCACATGCGTCGCGCGGGCCTACGCGGCCCGTAGCCCGTAGCAGCGCTACGCCAGACGGCGCGCGAACGCCAAACTAACCGCGCGTAGACCTGCTACGAACCGCCGCGCCGACCCCACGGAACTTTTCATACTTTTCTAATGGAACATTACAGTTTACGTTGTCGTGTGCTGTAAACAATATTAATTTATTTTATTTGCTAACTTTTGATGTGTGAAACGAATGATAAATAAATTAGGATAGACTTAGTGAAGTGTGATTATTATTTTGAGATAATTTCGAATAGTTGTTGATAGTTTAGTGTTATAATTTTGCGGAAATGTCATATTGAGAGATGGCACCTTTAAGGATTCCGAGTGATTTCATGAGTGAGGATGCTAACTTTAACTTTTCGAGTCATGCCAGTCAGGAGCCTCGTCACCACTGGCGCCACCACAACCACTCTCACATGAGGGAGGGTCACAAGCACAACATGGTGGACATACTTTCAAACTCCATAATGGAAGCGATGAACAGTAAATTTGTGCCTGACAATAGTGTGTTACCGGACTTGGAGCCACTGTCGACTCACATGGAGGGTGCGCTGGAGCGGCATCACCCGCTGCGGATGAACGTCACGCTGAACCGGTCGGACCTGGGGGTGATGGCTGACGAGTTCATGTACCGTCATGGGGGCGCGATGACGGCGGTGTACTGCGCCGCGTACCTGCTCGTGTTTCTTGTGGGACTTGTCGGCAACTGTTTCGTGATCGCTGTGGTGTACCGCTCGCCCAGAATGAGAACTGTTACCAACTTCTTTATCGTGAACCTGGCGGTCGCTGATATCCTCGTGATCGTCTTCTGTTTGCCTGCCACGCTGATGTCCAACATATTTGTCCGTGAGTACCTTAGCTCATAGTTATCTATTTTGCAGAGTTGTTGGCAAGACTTCAAGAGATAAAGCGTCGATTGAATGGAAAACTTAATGTAATTGTTATTTACGATTTGTTGTGTCTAGAAAATCTAGGAATTGATATTCAGTTTTTGGAAAACAAGAATTCGAGTAGTGAATTTTAATAGTACAAAAATCTGACGAAACAAATTTGTCTGTTTTATTAATGGAATAAAATAAATATCAATCTTCATCCTTTAGACATTACACACCATTTTAAAATAACATTAAATCCACAAAGCCTGCCAGTTCAGCTTACGTAATCAAAAAATTCTTAAAATAATAATAAATTAAAACATGCGTGTGATTAGCAAAAGCAAGTAAAACGAATCGACTGGAATATACCTGCTCGTAAATCAACCAGAGTCCATCGCTAGCGAAACAAAAAATTTGATATTTTTTGTGTACCTAATTAATTCATTTGAGCAAAAACAAGCCTCGGCATGAAAATACCTTATTGGATGTATGTATTTTTCAATTTTAGAAAAAGCGTATATTGTGATTTTTGTTATTTCATTTCGGCAGGGAATTCAACGAAAATAGAATTTTCGAGAACATCGATTTAAATCGGATTGCCTATGCTATCATTTCCTCGAAACTGCTGATGTGATGAGCTGCCGTTTCTACGTATATTGAATTAAATTATTAAACATTTTCAAAGGTATTTTGATTAATCTGCTATTGTTTGTGATAAAAACAAAATAACAGACATTTTGAGTCGGAAACAAACATTTTACTTATTATTGATCGCAGTCGCTGATTGTATTACGAAGGGAAATTCTGTTTACGGGGATTCAATTTTGCGTGTTTCATCTCGAGTTCCAAACTCCAAAGGTAAGTTCCGGAAACATTGGTGAATAGTAAGTACAAGGATCTTGCTACTCATCACATAATTTATTAAAGTATTCGTAAGAAGTGGATGCATTTTGGTGTTTTAATTTGGCAGAGTATTGTATATAAGTTATTGTTTAGATTTGTCCGTGCTCTGAGAATATTTGTCAGGCTTTATGTTAAAAGGGGAACTAAGAAGTAAGTTCGTTTATGAATATATATTATTCCATATTTTCGCTTCCACATTACTTACCTACCTAGTTAAGGTTCAATATTATAATAAATCGAAGTGCAATGATGTAAATATTATATAATGCAACAGCTATCTTCATTACCCAGATTCCTAGATATTTATATCCTAGATTGTTATTAACTTTTAAATTCTGTTTTAACTTTTGTGGTTTTAATGTTCTCAACAAAATTAAAGTTCATTCGTTTTAAAATTGATTTATGGCTTCGGTATATTTTGGTACGTACTTTGATATTTTAATGATTTGGAAATGTATTGTTGATTTCCATCAATTATTAATGTTTGTATTTCATTGGTGTGGTACAGAATACGGGGTTTACAGGAATGTAAAGTTTATTAATTAAAATATAATCTAATTATACAAGACTAATTTGAATAATTATTCAGACTTTCATAATTTGACATAGCTAAAAAAATGGACTGTTTCTGACACTTTAAAAATATTTTTTATGTCGGCTAGTGAAGACCTAATTTAATTTCAGTCCCATCTTTTAAAGAATTGCTTCGCAAATTCATTGAATTGTCTGGAATAGAATATGTCTTTCGAAATTGATTTTGAATTAGTTTTTCATTTGTTTAAGAAAATAGTTTGAAATTAACATTTTGAAAACATACGGCACTAGCGTACATCAATACATGCCTCTTTTCATGTAGAAAAATGGCGTCTGGTTTCTTACGGTCACAGAATATCGGAACATGGACCTCCCAAAAATTATTGATTAAATGGTTCTCGTCTATCAGTTTGAACTTTGAGAAAATAGCAAATTTTACTATTGCCCATCGTGGAGGCTATTTCAATGCACCCTTGTCGGTCATAACGATAGCGCTACATAAGTACTGGAGCATTCTGGAAGCTTTATATATGTAGATACTTAAGATGTGTCGATCGTAAACTGCGGAAGAAATCGTTTATTGTTATAACTTCCGTATATTTGAGATGGAAATTCAGAGTAATCGTTTCCTTGTTCACATTGTATAAAGATTTGTAGGTACGCATCGAATTGAGAACCTCCTCCTTTGGGGTTTTTGTAAGTCGGTTAATTCATTTTGGTATTAACAGTGAGCCAATGTACTGTTAGTAAGTAAACCGTTTTCGGCACAATGTGTCAATTCCGTTGGGTAATGTGACCGAAGTGGGTATTTATAACTACGTAAATATTGTTACGATAAAACTTTGAAAGTAATCAGTAATAGAATAAAGATTTTCTAATATTTTATGCATTTATTTGAGTCACGGGTTGAATACGAACTAACTTGGAAACAATAAACTTGTTAAGTTTTAAGTTAAATTGAAATGTAACTTATATTTTGGTAGTAACAGCTGGCGCTACTTGATCACCAAACTTTTTAATATATGTAGTTTATAAGTTGTAGGTTTATTTTTGACGAATTTACTTGTCTTGATTTCAAAGTAAGTCAGTTTCGTCATACATGTCTACTTACACAGATTTCTGAAAGAACCAAAGCCGAAGTAACCAAACTAAAACCAGAAAATTGTTACATATTACTGAAACCAAAAGTCTACATACTAATATAAACTCACGCTTCTTTCCCTATGGGGATAGGCAGAACCTAGAAAACGCCACCAACTACGATCCTTACATATCCCTTTTGCTTTTTTTTTAACAAAAATCTAATGAATAACTTGTAATATCTATCCTGAAAGTTACGAATTTCGTTCCTTTTCTTTCTTTCTGTTACATACCATCACGCCTGTAGTCCCCGAAGGGAAGGGGCAGTGGTGTACCCATAGTACACCCACATTTCACCAGTTATGTTTAAGTCCCATGTAATAGGGAGCGAGCCTATTGCCATCAACCGGGTTGTTACTGAGAAATTCTTGATAGAAAAACCTAATAACACTTTGCCCATCCTAGGAATTGAACCCAGCTAGGACCTCATGCTCATCAGCAGCGCTTGCGACCACTAGACCAAAGTGGCAGTCGTTCCGTTAAAATGTTCCTAAAATTTTTGTGATGTTGCCGTCTAGGGTATTCTAGACTCAATAAAAAAAGTATTGCGGTAACCTTATCTCGTCTAAGTAACGTTCACATAGACAGCCAACAATAGTCCAGTGTTCTATAGTCAGTAGGGTCGGCTTCCTGTCTAGACTGATGCGGTTAACTGCACCTAGCCGTTCAGATACGGAGATTTTAGGTTGAGCTTACTTGCTTGGGTCAGCAGTTTCTATTCCGCAGTATTTGTTGAATAAGAGAGTTCGGGTGGATCGAAGCAATGACTAAGTTCATAATAATTATATAGCAGACCCGTTAATGAGAGCAGTGGTGGCCCAGTGGTAACGGCCCCGAGTTACAGAGAGGCCCGGCTTAGTTGTAGGTCGTGCTTTCGAGCCCAGGTAGGCACTTTACTTTGTGTAATTAATTTCATCATCACTGTTCTCAAAATGGTGGAACCAACGTGAGGAAACAAAAAATCGAAGACATGTGACATCTACCAACCCACCCTGGCCCCGCGTGGTGGGTTTCGGCCCACTCCCTGTCACAGAGAGGAGGCCTGTGTCCCAGCTATAGGCTGGGTGTTATAGGCTATGTTGTGCTTATGCTAATAATTATATTATACTAGCTGCATACCCGGTCTACTCATGTGCCAAATTTCATCCAAATCTGTTCAGCCGTTTTAGTGTAAAAGCGTAACAAACAAATAA
The DNA here is from genome assembly GCA_949128155.2 of Xanthia icteritia. Lineage (NCBI taxonomy): Eukaryota > Metazoa > Arthropoda > Insecta > Lepidoptera > Noctuidae > Xanthia > Xanthia icteritia. The sequence continues at coordinate 1,295,212 of OX421942.2, read as the reverse complement.
ACAAACTAACTCACTTTCGATTTTGTCGCCCCGCTGTACCGATTAATACCGACCCGTAAAAGTGTATAGCAAGCCTCACAGAGTGAAGCAAGAAGGGCTGCCAAAGATAGTTAAAGACGTTGCACTACACATATTCTTGTCAGGCATTTTGCTTTCAATTGTGGATTTATATCGCTTCCATAGAATGATGAAACGTTACATAATCTGTAGCCAAAAAAGTTCCCATTCTGCGGAGACTGAAGCCTCCTCTGTGAGAGAGAGTGGGTCGTAATCCACGGTATGTAAACTTGTGGACGTCATATAGAACTCATAAGACAGCATTGAGGGACATAACATATCATCAGCATCATTCTCCTGCCCTCGCCACTATGTAGTCGCGGTCGGTGCAATACGTCTTCTTCTTCCATACTTCTCTATTAGTCGTCATCTTGGTAGTCAGCCCCTTTCTAGCCATATCATCTTTCACATAAACCATCTATTGTTTCTTTACTCGTGAATCCAACCACATTCATACTCAATCAAATTTATAATGTATTTTATACCTACACACGAAAGGGGCATAGAAAGAAACCATTTAAAATAAAGAAATGCCAATTTCTCAACTTAATCTTTTTGTTCATTCATTCGGCCATTTCACACATGCATACCGTCTGGAAAAAATATATTTTATTTAAAACCATTTTCTATTTACAAAACAAATAGCCTTCTAGTTTATTTACGACTTGCTCGACCATACAGTCAATACTGCAGATAGCTTCAAAAGTCCAATGTAAGTAAAATAAAAATAATGTAAATATGAAAGGAAAAACATGCAACAATGGAGCTTGTTTGAATTCTCATTAGATGAGAGTCGCAATAGACTGCACTGAGGCATTGTCTCTGGTTTATAGAAGGAGTCAAAAGAGGCTATTGGAAGTCTAAAGGTGTGTTTATGCAAAGGTATTGTTGCGTTCATCCTGAATTAATGAGAACTTTTATGAATAAGGTGATAGAGGAATGGAGAACATATACCAAGGTTTTTGTTTAGTTTAAGCATGGATGTGCTACATCGTCGTATCCATACTAAATACTAATATTATAAAGAGGTCAAATGCGGGAGTTAGTATGTAGGGGGCACGGAACTACTGATCAGATCCCGAAAATTCTTTCACTAATGGGACCTGAGACCTTATTACTGAGTGCCTTAGGATATTGACGGCACGGTTGTAGCAGTGGTTAAACGATTGACTGCTGCGCTGCGTGTCGCGGGTTCGATTCCCGCACGGAACAAATATTTGTATGACCTACAATTAGTTGTTCCGGGTCTGGCTGTTTGTGTATGTGAGTTTGAATGTTTGTAAATGCACCCACGACACAGGAGAAATTCCTAGTGTGGGGCAACGTTTTTAAAAAAAAAAAAAACATATTTTATGTTAAAACAAGAAATATCACGCGGATGAAGTCACGGGCAGACGCTAATAATGTTATAAATCTGTCTGTTACCTTTTCACGCCTAAATTGTTGAACGGATCTGGATAAGGCACACGGATATATCATTACGGGTCATGACCTACGGGTTAGGACAGAGGGCATAGCTTTTTATCCCGATAGATCGTTCCTCTGGGATAATTTCTAACCTCCACATGAGCGAAGCTGCGGCAAAAGCTAGTTTTAGATAAAAATCAGATGTTGAAAAATTATGTGGCGAGTTTAAAGTCATCTTTTTTAAAAGATTTTCAGTCATAATGTTACCTAAACAAATTCGTAAAAAAATCAACAACGCAGAAAACGCAAACTGCGTTGAATGCAAAACCATTTGATTTGTTACACATCAATGTTTATTTTGAATTTGAAATAAAAACTTAAAATATTTTAGCAGCTGATGTTTTCTCAGCCACAAAGTCGAGGGTTTAACTCTAGTTCAAATAAGATCAACATTTGCCACTCTAGATATTAAAAGTATACTTTATAAGGAGCGAGTCAGTTTGACTAGAATTTTAATGGAAAATCAGGTCAGTCATGGTAACATTAGATCAATGCTAGGCCAGTGGGTTACCACCAGATTTAAAATAAATTATTCTTGCACTACAACTCCAAAAAAAAAATTGCATGCGTCGAACTCAAATCTCAAAGCATTTATTTCAACTATTCCAATCACAGGCAGTTTTGAATTGTCAAGGATATTTCAGATAATCAATAATTGTAAAATGAACAGAGTATCCAGTTACGCAGCACTTAGTTAATTAATCCGCTGGATGCTAGCACAGAACCGGCCGAAGTGGCGGTGCTCGTCGGAGGCCTATGCCCAGCAGTGGACGTCTTTTGACTAAAATTATGATGATGATAGTCCAGTTAAAACCTCAACTTTGTTATGAAGACTTAGCGTGATCATTCACCCGTACACTCGCATGCATCGAAAGTCTAAATAAATAACAAAATAAAAGTACCCAAGGTCACATTCGTGTTTACAATTAATTCCAACAAAGTTTAAAACGAGCTAACTACGTCAATTACCAGCCAGTTACATTTGGACGTTGTAGTAAAATTGCTAGTTTATGCATCCAGACTTGTTGGAAGGATCCAACTTTGTTTTGGAAATACAAAGGTTCGTTTGATGCTAATAGCGAATGGACGAATGGGTCTACTAAACAGGGCTTCAAAGTGAAATTGATTTTGAACTAATGTCGAGATGCATTCTTTTAGGGATTTTATTTTTGATTAAATAGCGGAAAATTGGTCTCATGGAAATTTACTGTGAATTTAATTCGCAACGGTCAAAAAGAATCATTATAGATACTAAAAACTAATTGCAAGTTTAAGACAAAGCTGAAATTCTTAGGTGATTACCAGTTTTACCATCTTGAAATCAGATTAGGACATAATAACTTGTCACTTTTTTACAAGACATTATAAATCCTGTATATACTAGGTCCAATTGGTACGTATGGCATCAAAGTCTGTGTTGCCTAAGGTCCGGAAATTTTCAGCGCAGCCGGAATGAGCGCCGCACGGAGCGAACAACTATGGCGTTTCCATGTACACTCGCGGGTATCGGTGTTATGATGCATTTCTTTTTGCAATATTATAGAAGTGACTAAGGACAACTTTCAACACTGAAACTGAACGCGATCAGCATTTCTGATCCGTGTTTAAGAGTTATATGTGTCAATATTTCACAACGATGATGACACTGGCAGCTCTTGAACGCGGTTTAGATGTAATGACCGCGTTTAGTTTCATTGGCGAAATTCGTATTAAGTGAGTGTCGTTTTAAGTGAATATTGGTAGGTAGGTATACATATAGGGAGCAGATGTTAAGGATGCTAAGTATTCGCTTCAAAGGGACCGCTGTAAATATTTACAAATCACAAAACTGCACAGAGCATTGTCAAATTAATACAATTTCCAAGCGATTCCCTGACAAACTTTGTCATCTAAACAAAATATTATTTGAGATCGATAGCCATGTTTCCGATAGCAACAGCCGGGATCCAAACTCGTTATATCGTGAATAACAAGCCAGGCTGTTCACTGTCCACGTCAAGTTTTACAATACCCTCGATCTGAGATATCGAAGACGTTTCACTTAATAATTGTTTCAATTTAGATATTGTCACAGCTGGAGCTTTGTAGCGGTTTTTTAGAAGGGAAAATACACCAAAATCATGCATAAAATCATGTTACAAACTCTTGTAACTTTTGATACATGATTTTGGTGTATTTTAGATATAATCTTCAATTTTATGAGATTGCGTGCCTTATCTTTCGCTTAAGATAATAATATGTAGACTTTATTAAAATCAAAACTTATTAGTTTTGTCTTGACCACAGTTTCGCAAATATATAAGTATGAAGTCAAGTCATTTGACTTAAATATTTAATTTTCCCGAGTTTTAGTCTTCGCTACGAAATTTCTCAATTAGTTTCATAACTGTTTTGACTAATCACCCGCGCCTGCATCAAATAACACAATTTTGCATTAAACAAGAAAAAGGCTCTATATAAAAGACACAAAGCAATGTAAATAAATTGTAGTTAAAAATCTTAAATTTAACGATATTCCCTCCATGCAGAACCTTATAACCTAGACAAAAATAAGAGCAACGATGTTCTTACATTGTCCTGAAATGTTTCCCTTTGATAATTATTTAAACTATTTATTTATTTATTTTATTATTTATGTACACACAGAAAAATAGATACAGATAAGACATAATCATAATTATGAGTACAAAGGTACTGCTTATTTCTTAAGAAATTTCTTCCAGCAGACCTGCGATAGGAGAAATGAGAAAGAAATGTAGACAATAGTGTGTGAGAACAAGAAGAGAAAAATATAAATATGCGAAGTCTTAAACTAAAATATTGAAATAAACCTACACGTATAAAGTAATAAATGAATATATACTTAAATAAATACAACTATTCATATTTAGCCTTGCGTTCGCGACTGTATCTCGTTACGTCCGACGTTGGAATATTTTAGAGAGAAGTTTTAAGCAATACCAACAGGCCATGTTTGCATTCGAACTATTTGTTCAGACTGGGTTTTTTGCACTTATAATAAAGGCAACGTTTTGGTATGTAGGTTTCGAGTGTAACTCTCTCTGCTTACCGATGTACCAAGACACATATGGACCTATTATACAAACTTACTCACCATTTTGGTATTTTTGTGGCGGCATCTACATCGGCACTACGCATCAAAGACCTGATGTCACACACAATCCTACCGTCACAAATCCTGCATTACGCAAGCAGGGTTTACCGCGCGATCTACATACGAGGGTGCGTTTTTAAGTTCGCGGAATGGCGGGGTTGAAGAGGGGTGAGGGGTCTCATTAGTACCTCAACGAGTTGAGTGATTCACTATTAGTATAAATACCGAGTATTATTACGATCGGCTTATTAGTTTTTGAACTACCATCAACCAAGCAACTTAATCGGGAAGGCAGCATTCACAATGGAAAAAATCGAGCACCGCGCCGTTATAAAGTTCCTTACCAAGCAAGGAAAACACGTCTAAACCATTACGGAAGAGATGTCCTCCATTTATGAAGACTCTTGCCCTTGTAAAACCATGGTTTATAAGCGGCATCGTCTATTCAAGCAAGGAAGAGAATCACTTGAAGACGATCACCGGCCTGGGCGCCCTATCGAGGTGACCACACCATAAATCATCGCTAAAGTCAAAAATTTATATTGGAAGACGCTCGTCTTAAAAAAAAACAGCTTGCAGAAATGGTTGGAGTATCCGATACAGCCATTTTTAAAGCTCTTCATGACTATCTCGGTATGACTAAGGTCAGTGCAAGATGGGTGCCGAGAATACTCAACCGCCGCAAAAGCAACAGCGCGTAGAGAGTGCACTTGCGTTTTTGGACCTCTGTAACGAAGATCAAGAGGGTATTTTGAGTTGAATTGTGACTGGAGATGAAACTTGGGTTCATCATTATGAACCTGAATCTAAACAAGACTATGCAGTGGCATAAAAAAGGCACACCACCGCCTAAGAAGTTCAAGGTGTCGCAGTCGGCCGGAAAACTCATGGCGACTGTTTTCTGGGATACTGAATGAATCCTGCTGATAGATTATAAGAACAAGGGTGTTAATATAACCGGAGAATACTATGCCTCAATTTTGGAGCGTTTGAGGGAAATCATCAAAGAGAAAAGACGAGGAAAATTTACAAAATGCGTCTTGCTCTTGCACGAAAATGCGCCTGTTCACAAGAGCCGTGTTACCCTGGCTGCCCTACACAAGTCTGGCTTTGAAATAATTAACCACCTACCATATAGTCTAGACCTGGCCCCCTGCTATTATTATCTGTTCCCAAACATGAAAAAAGAGCTTCGTGGCAAGACATTTTCAAGTGATGAAGAAGTGAATGGACGCAGTTTTAGCGTATTTTAAGGACAATAATAAATCTTTTTTTTTTATGGTATGCATAAGCTTATTAAAAGATTTGAAAAATGTATTAGGCTTGCAGGTGAATATATCGAAAAAGAAAAATATTTGCGAATTTTTATTTGCTCCCCTTACCTGCCATTCCGCGAACTTAAAAACGCACCCTCGTATATAAAACTTTCCGACATCAATCGTTGAGCAGTTGCCCGCCACACACGACACCCTTTTCTATAGCGGTTGGAGGATCCTCCCTTTTCTATAGAGGATGAGTGAACTTTACGCCCTGTTCCTCATGCCTCTAAAGTTTCGATAGTCTTACAATATAACTATTAAAGTAACCGGAGAAATAAGAAATACACTGTGATGTCAACGAGAATTTAATCACGTATTTATGTTGCTTAAGATAAATTCTAAAATATTCAGTGTGAATACCAGATAACAAATAAAATTCAAGATTTTTGCATCTCAGACGTTAGTCACCTCACCGTCTTTGAAAATAATATCGCAATTATTTAAATTAATCATTTTCGCCGGGAGTGTCCCTCGTTAGAGTTTACTTCGAGCAGTCGGCACACTTCGGTAAACTACGGCGACGTTCGTGAATCGGCTTCGTTAACCGACTCTCTCACAATTATGATCAGCTTAGATAAGCAAGAAAGTTGTTTCTGTCGGTGGCAAGTTAGTTAAAGTTGGAAGTATTCATTTAGTATCTTGCTTTCCATCTCTCCATTTGCCAAGATCTGACTTGAAAGTTGCCGTAAGTACTATCCGAAGCTAGTTCAGGACAAGTGATTAAAGAAAAAGAACGTCTCGTTTTTAATTTCAGGTGGAATTAGATAGTTCGGTTCCTAATGACTAAATAACCATTTTATAGACTACCGCCGTTATCAGATGGCCATTAAATAAATATATCATGATATGTTTTTTCACTGATTTTACTGTTTTATTTTTCCAAAATTACACGAACAATCAATTTAGTAAAAGGTCTTGCAAGACGTACGTGTGGTATGTTACCTGTAGCTACTTATGATGGCCAACAGTATTTAAAAAATCTCGGAAGAACTTCAGTTTCATTCTAAACCTATATTGAATACCAGTGAGACGGACATTCATTCTTATCACAGATTCAGACTAAAATAGGAAGATCAATACGCGACTAACTGAGACTATGGAAACTATCTAGTTTTTAAAATAAGTGACTCTTCCAGAGCTTTAAAATTTCGTAGCAGTGCATTCTTGTTCACAGAGAGTCTTAATAATGACGGACGAAGTAAAAAGAAAAAGAATGTCATTTCGTTGTCTTTTAATCAGAAGAAAAGTAGTACAGCTAACAAAAGAGTTGAGTATATAAAGGCAAACAATAAGCATATTTTTGCACTACATTTCACGTTATTGCCAGCGTATTATCTAATGTTTTAACAGACAAAAAGAGATATCACTACTCGGTACACGCACGATGACTAACTCGACTGTCCACTGCTACGTAGGACGTGCTCGGAGAGATTTACAACATTACCTGCGCGGTTCATTTGTTTGCCAGACACGTCTAAGGATACGTGCGTAGCTTAGCCGCGCTCTTACGGTTTCAAAGCTGTTGCTGATACATGACTGTACCTACCTATGCTTATCTTGTTTGTTCACTGTACATGCCCAAAAACCTATGCCGTTGAATTTAAATCCTCAATGATTTTATTTCACAATCGTCTTTGCGCCTTAATGAGCCAATTAAAGTAGATTACGTTTCTGTGTTTAAAAGCATTAAGAGTTAACAGTTTTATTGAATTGAGTTTTTAGAAGTTAAAGGTTTGGTATATTTAAAGTTTGTGTTACTTGCGTAAAACCCTTGCGTATTTCTTTCGATAGCGTTTTTAGCGATAAGACCGCCCATTGTGTCACCCTGTGTAAAAGATCTACATTTATATCTGTATTTTTTATGGTGTACATAATAAAGACTATTCTATCTATCTATGATCGCCAGCCGGACTTCGCCCACTGCTGGGCACAGGCCTCTCTTTTCTTGTGCCAATCCCCACGCACGGAGCGTGCCAGCCACATCCAGGTTTGCCAGCGATGGCAACAATGTCCTCCGCCGATCTCGCCGTCGGACGACTGACACCGCGTCCTCCATTTTGAATGTAATCTTGTATTATTTGAATAGACTTTGATATTTTTTTTCAGCCATCAATCATTGTTCTCATTAGCTTTTGTGTTATTAAAACTTAATTTATAAACTGAAATCGCCATACTCGGCAAGCGTGGTGATCAATACAGGTATCAGAAAGTTGTGTTCATTTGGGCGAAGTACAGACCATCCAACTGAACTACATTCTCGATGGGACCAACATCGTAATAAAATTAAACACCTACACAAAGTGGTCTTAGTATAATTTGAGAAAATTTTTATATTTTCAGTGTTTTTTCTCATTTGAATATGATTCCATCCAAGCAAAACGTAATGTTAATATAGTTATTTAAATTAGTTTGCTGGTTATTATTTTTTGTTTTATAAACTTCCTTCGGCCTATACATGACCTTTAGCACAAGTTGAGAACATATTTAACGAAAAGCATTTGCTCTCACAAAACTTATATTGAATATATTAAAATAAATTATAAGCAATAATAAATTGCCTCCCACGAGGATTTATCCTGTATCGTTCGGGGCGGGAATCGAACACCTCATCCATAGCGCGGCAGGCAATGGTGTCAATCGAGCTGTTAAATGACGAAAACCTGTATCAAAGGCATACAAATGACTCCATCAACAGCTAAAATCAATACTAAACCTTTCAAATACACAATTTGTCTTATCCCAACAAACAATATAATTATTTTGTAACAATATACGTCATTTTAAAGTAGAAAAAGAAAGAAAGAAAGAAATATGTTTATTCTGCACAAAAAAACGCACATTTAAATAAAAATGACACAATACACAAATACAAAAGTAGCCAAAAGCCTCGTATTTAGCCAACAAATAAACGCTAACTACGAGTATTTATAAAATGTACACTCTTTTAATGGAGTTTCTTGCCTCCACAGGAACTTACTACGGCTTTGGAATGGGCAACTAGCTTCATCTTTCTAACTGATCGACTCATTGACGATTCAAAAGTGCCTGTAAATGGTTTAATTGAAATAAATGCTTTGAGTTTGAGTTCAATACGAATCATTATCACTAGTTACAGCACAGCGGTTGCTATCTGTCCAACTTCGCTACACTTCCTTTATTGAAATTTTGACAAATGAAAGTCGGTAGATACAGAACTTGCTCCAAACTGTGAGGTGCACTTCCTTATTGTTTTTTTGTATAATTGCATTGTAAATGGCGGAAAATATGCGGATAAGATGCCTTGCTTCGGTTGCTGTTACAAGATTATTTTCTTATGATAAAATATATTTTTAATGCCTCTTCTACGAAAGAAGTAGGTACTACGATTATAGGCTTATTTGGTTGTTGTATCATCGAGCCATCAATCAGCAAAACATTTTTAAGACCATGAGTGATACCAAAAAGCATTGACATGTTCATAAAAAAAAAAACATCTTTATAAGAAAATCGAAACACATATTTCATGTCTTTAACATCAAAAACGCAAGATTAACAACCCTTTAAACCATTTTCCCATCTCCGTTCAGTCACCGGTAAAGAGTCGCCAAAACCGATTGAAAATGTCTAAAGTTCTACCTTCAACCATTATATCTTGACAACACATTATATTTCCAACTGCAGTCAAACGTTTTATTAAAACTGAAAGTCTAGGCATTCCGAGGAGTCTAGACGACATAATAGTAACACCTAGCACCTTATAAATATTGACTACTTGTTTTAATAACATCAAGGGGTTTAAGAAATTACAAATGTATCTATCACAAGTACCTATATGAGATAGTTTTACAATCTGTCATGTAATTTTTGTGTTGATTGGTGTTTTATAGAAATCGATTTTTAGATGAGTTCGGTCACAGCTTGATTCTTTACACTACTGAATGAAAGCGTCAACTGCCAAACCAGGCTCCAAGAACGAGATTTATAAACGTTACTTAACTAGCACGATCTTTGGCTAAGCGTTATTCCTATCACCGTCGCACAACTGCCAAACTACAAGATAGAGACGGGAACCTGTCTCAATCAAAGTACGCGCCAGGTAAATAGATTTTGGTCTCAGCGGCTAGAATTTCTTTGGTGATTTGGGGGTACGGCAGTGCCCTCACCAGGTCGAGCATACTATAAACACTAACAATATTAACTTCGGTAAAATCCGGTTCAAGTGTAAAATTGAAACTGTTTTAGCATTTCTCAGTTCTAGATCTTAAATCGGAGAAAAATTTCCTTGTAATCGGCTTATCCGTGTCGATAGAAAAGGATGAAAAATGTCCTTATACATATTTTCTATAAGATTTCTATCTTAGTTGCAGTAGAAGCGAACTTGAACTTGTCTTATTGAACTATGTAGGATAAAGACTTGAACTAGATGAATATTTTATAGGATTTAACAATGTTGAAGATTTCTCTTTCTGTCCTGCGTCGGCGCAGACGGTTTGAGGCCGGCTATTGGCGAAATTTTTTGCTCGGAATTGTTAAACACTTTTCTAGTATTGATATCCTAACGTTAAGTCGAAGAAAAACATTGTCCGCTCATCATCATCACCTACCTAGTCTTACCCAACTATGTTGGGGTCGGCTTCCAGTCTAACCGGATGCAGCTGAACCAGTATTCCACATGGAGCGTTTCCCTATCTGGAGCATGGACCGACTGACCTCCACAACCCAGTTACTGGATAATACAATACCCTTGGTAAGACTGGTTGTCAGGCTTTCGACTGTCAGAGATCCACGAATGACAGCCGGGACCACAGCTTAACGTGCTTTCCGAGACAAGCAAGGGTCTCGGTATGTAAAGATGGTTAACCAATCCTCGGACCGACCGCGGCAAGCGTAGCTTAACCTGATCGATCGACCCGTGCGGCTGTTATTACTTATTCACGAGTCCACTGTCTGATAATGACTGCACAAGACAAGAGGATTGGTTATAATTATGAAAGCCGGCCGACTTGTACCTGTTGACAAAGAAATTGTTAACACATAAACTATGAATAAACAAAACAAACAATCGCCATAAATCAAGCACAACTAATTGAAAAACAAATGCAGCACACTATTACATAAAGTAAACTAAGCGGTTTGAACCAATGACCTCTAAGTAACAGGTCGCGATGACATTGCCTCATACAATACAACCAATGAGCGAGCACGCCTTGTTACGATTTTAATTTGTGTACGTAAGGAACGTATGGGGTTGGACGGTAATACACCGCAATTATAGTAAGCAAAATCTTGTTTATTCATTCTTGACTGTCTGCAAGTAACTACTGGCAACAAATTAATTTTGATGACGTTACAAGAAGCAATGACTCCATTTCGTTTTGTATGCCGCCAAGTAGTATTCTGATCAAAATGAGTGCTTTAGTACTACTAAAGTGTATTCTAGGCTTTATGAAATTGCAAGTAGTAGTAGTTTGAATAAATGAATTTTGAATTGCAAGTACTTTTAAAATTATTTCCAATGAATATATGGTTTGAACAACTGCGTCAGTCCTAAGCGTGGTATTAAATGTGCGTATTTCCAAAATATCTTGAATTTTTCCGCCATGGCGCGCCAAGCATTTGAACCTGCATTCCCTCACGTTCCAAGTCTTAACCTCTTATACCTTATTATTTTTTCAACGCACAATAAGTTTCGTCACTCAATAATGAACTTTACAAATATTCTTTCTATAAATAAAAAGCGAAAATAGTATTATGAAGATAAATGTAGTAAGCTAAAAGTGTGCAAGCGAGGCACGATTCAAACCGTTGCAATAAAACTCTTGAAATGTCTTCAAAAGTGGCAAAGTTTATGGTGGCCTATGCATGAGGTTTGGATCACTATTAAAATAACAAATGGTAGAAAAATGTTGGCTTACCGTAGAGCAATTATTTTAATAAATAGTAATGGACCAATAGTTAAAAACATATTCAAGGCTTACTGATTGGTTGACCGACAACTTAGTACACGATATACTTTGGTAAAAAAAAAACTGTAAAAACAATGAAATAATAAATGTGGCTGCATTTGTAAACTGAAACCAATATAATGTAATGTAATGTACAGTAGATTCAAAGAAAAAGAACCGTGTCCTGACAATCTATCAATCCTGAAGACTGGCGTGGATTTAAACTCAATTCATTACAGAAAATAGTATAATATAAAGTTTTTTTTTAATGTTTATTTTTACTTCCTTAGGCTAGTGATTCTAAGGGCCTTTACAGACTACATCGTGTCAATGAATGTTTAATCTAAGTAATCGGTGTAAGGTCATCAAGTAAAATGCTTAAAATAAAACATACCTACGACGATCTTCGAACATTTAGCTAAATGAAAAAAGTATTCGAGAATAATGCATAGCAGCTGCATGTTCTCTGTAAAATAATGTAGCAATTTGCAACTATTACGGTAGAAAATATGATGCACAGTCAGCACAAATGCATGGGACTCCAATTTAACAGAACCTTACGCCAGTATTTCAAGCCTTATGTCCAATTTGATAATGTCATCGAAAATAAAACCTTTTTCTTTAAAACAATGGTACCCGTAACGTCTACCGGGACACTCAATGTCAAGAACCTCAGGTCGACAGTGACATTTGTCTTCTTTTGTATTTTTTCATTTAAAAAATCTACTGTAACGAAATGACTGACGCTCATGTAAAAAAAGAAAACCTTTTTCATTTCAGTAATAAAAACAAGGAATTTTTTAAGTATAATTTAATTGTAAACGTTTTTTACAGGAATAAAACTCTCCAAATTTTTACATTTAATTAAAATTACGTTTTTGTTATAGTTAAAATACGAGATTTAAGCAATACAAATGAGAGTTGAAGTGAATTAAACCGCAGGGAACTAGGTACCTATATAATTATGTGTTTGTCTGCTAACACTCTTATTTTATGTACATTAATTTGAAATAAATAAGTAAGTATTTTTAGTATTCTGCAAAAATATTATCCTTACTTTGTCTAATGACCTAGGATTGACTTACATATGTGGCTAACAAATCTCATTTGTACGTTTTTACTCATTGTTCATGAATGTTTTTAAAATTAGAAGCGACCTTATCAAGTAATAACTAATGAATAATATGAAGAAAAACAAATTTTACGGCGACCCCAAATACATTGGAATATGGGCAGGAAAATGACGGTGAACTTTTGTTTTAAAAATTTGGAAATTTTATAGCAGTCAAGACGACGCTTGAAATCACACAAACGATTAATTAATATATATCATCAATATTAGGTACACACAAAAAAATCACTGAAACTGAAAATCTTCTTCAAATAATGAACCACCTGTCCCTAATGCCATAATCATTCTAGATCACTATTCTGGTTTGAATGACGGGTATTCGATTCAAACCAGAGATACCTGGAAGTTAATTGAGTGTCAAACGTGACGCGTTGATGTGACGCCTGACAACATCAGGTGCACTGACCAGCGAGGATGATGGTGTAGCGAGGTAATTATGACTTTTAATTGGCATTGATTTCATCGTGATTCTTATGCTAAGCTTAGTCTATACGATTAAGTTATGATTTACATAAATACCGTATATCATAATTTAATTTAGGTAACTATGTTTTATTGTTGATGTCATAATCATTTCACCTTACATTATTTCTATTTGCTTCAGCTTCCATATGTATTTGTGTTATTTATTTATTCCTCTTATCAACTTTTTTCACAGGTCTTCGGTACTTTATGTATGTAGGTACATTACGGAATTACCTTAAAACAGCAATAGGTACCTACTCAATTCAAATAAAAAATTATTTACAAAGTTACCCGTCCTAACCCAGGTCATGGTCTACTCATGTGCCAAATTTCATCCAAATTCGTTCAGCCGTTTTAGCGTGAAAGTGTAACAAACAAACATATACACAAACAAACTCACTTTTGCATGTATAATATTAGTTACGAAAATATGTATGTAGATTGTAGGTTCTGTGGGGAGAACATCAAACTACACGTGATTCACGTTTCTCACGTGAATTACCTAAATTGTAGACTCTGTTCAAAGTTTCTAGCTGTTCAAACAATACACGATCAAATATTTGACAAGAACAGGTAAACAAAGTAGGCAAACGCCTAGATAACCCTACCGATAATAAATCAAAAATAACCCATTTTATGTTATTGTTTTATTGAAAAGCTTGTGACATTAGTTCACAAGTGAAATAAATAAAGATTGAAATTCATACTGTTTACTATTTATCCATCCATACTCATTCATGAGTCATATTATAATGAGAAAGCAACTCTGTCAGTCGGTTTGTTACCATTTCACGCTTTAACGGCGGAACGGATTTCGATAAAATTTGGTACTCAGTTAGACCATGACCTGGTTAGGAGATGGGATTATTTTTACGCCAGTTGTATGTTCCCGTGGGATGATTTCCGACCTCTAGGCGGGAAAAGCCGCTGGCAAAAGCTACACGTACAAAAGAATTCATAAGTAACTACAAGAAATCACAAATATTTTACCAACCCTATATTCATCTTACATTCACTTAGCATACCAAAGGATTATTATAGTGAACTGTTTTATCGTGGACCCGCATTCTTTCCCCGCTATGATTCATGCTCGTTTCCTGGAATATGGTAATAATATCACTCATAACGCATTTCCCTACTAAACTACATTCCTAGGAGAAATGATAATGAGATATGTCGCGTAGAAACACATTTGCATCGCAATGCACTGCGACACGTGCTGTCTGTCTAGTAGGACGATTCTACTCAACAAAAACCGAAAGATAGCAAACATACAGAACAGAAAGGTTGTAGGATATAAAAATACATAGCTTAACGACATTGTTGTATTTTCTGAAGGAGCTAGTAAAAGTGTTTTGTGCACTATGTATATATTTCGCCCTGTCGCGTTCGTAGACATAATTTCGTCAATCGTTAATTTACCCATAGTCTGCAAGTGTTGTTATAACACGATTTTTATAGCTGTGCGCCTGTCAACGTCTACACACACATGGTTTAAATAATAACAACTTAACGAGTTGTGTAGACCTTACCTCCTCAGTACCCCGACGCCTCTTAATACGTTTAAGAGGCGTTGGGGCACTGAGGAGGTAACCGGGCGGGTGAATTCTATACTATTAACCTACGATTTTGACTGCTCCAAGCGCACAGTTATAGTTATAAAAATCGTGTTATACTGTAATGTTAACTACCGTTCTATTCTGTAAAAATCTCACCGTGAAAACTTAGGTTAAGTGAGTTGGAAGTCAGCTGTCCATTGCGTCACTCCCTACCAACATTTGGAATGACAGCTCACTGTCGCTCACAGGCTGTTTCTTAACGTGTATAGATAGTGCTATCCACGAAGACGCGCCCCACTCCGCTCCGCTCTATACGAAAGTACAGTTAACAGTACAGTAATCGCGGAATGGAGCGCGTCATCGTGGATGGCACTATCTACAGACAGATATCTTAAGTACGAAGGTACGTAATTATGCTATGAAACAGTTAATAAAACAATACAACACTTTCGCTTTTATCGCCAACTGAGAACGATGGCATTCTGCTTGCAATTCTATTTTTTTTAACGTTATCATGTCCAAGGATTTTTCAAGGCTTCATCATAATAAAGTGGGTTAGTTAGGTACTTCACAAGCTTGTAGACACTGTTCATATTATCGTTTTTTTATTAATAATTATCCTGCTACATTGTGGGTGTGAAGTTTAATTAAAAGGTATTAGAGCGAATGTATACTAGGTACTTTTAAATATTTATTTTGTTTGTTATTTAGAATGTATGTTTTATGTTCCTAAATGCCTATTTGCTATTGCCAGGGTAATTTTAATGTTCTATGCTTTGGTAGTATATTAAAGTATATTGCGACGTATGACGAAATGGCACTGTAAAATAAGGGGAAATCTGAAAGTGGCACCGGTAATTTGCGGGAGAACGAGGAAAGTTTTGAGTATGAATGCGAATGGCTATGAGCCAGTTCCGGATTCTATTGGTACGTAACTTTCTTAATATCAGATAGGTATAAGGCTATAAGGTATTTTTTACACCACTGCCTTTCTGTAAACTAAAATATCGTAAGCAAACCAGGACTAAATATTCTGAAATTGCCACCTTGCAGTGAGCAAGTATCAATGCAACGATCATTAATCTTTCTCAAAATGAGAAGCGGCCTTTGCCTTGCCTGCAAGTGGCTCAATCTTAAGCTTGTACCTATTATTATGCCAAGATTACTGACCTTTAAACACGACCCTGTAAACTAAACAATAACTATTATTTAAACTATAAACCCTTTCAGCAACTATATTCTACAACAAAAACAGGACTATGCACTCAAAATTAATAGGCCTGATTCATACGAGCCACTAACGTTTAGTGGCCATAGCTGGCCATGTGTTCCAACACCAGTTACGACCAATAAACAGTTAATGTGGCTTCTAATAACAGCTTTAGGTTGCGTGACATATTTCTTCTTAGATTAACGAGAGTTTTTTGGGTTACAGGTGAACCTCAAAACTCAACAATGAACCCGTTTTTTTGGTCGACTAAATGGCGATGGTCGGCCATTTTGTCCTTTGTCACCATTATGTGAAATGGTTGTTCTTGTTGGGATAGAAAGGGTGAAGTTTTAATTAAAAAGATTTTTAGGCTTCTGTTTTCAGAACTGAGAATATTTGAGAACTATTTTCATTTCAAATTCTAAATCCTAAACAGTTCTTATTTGTGAAGTCTATAATACATCTTATGTTGGAATGTGTTTGATGAAAGATATCTATTTGCAGTTTGTACGGACAATCTAGCATTTAAAAGTATACATATAACGCGATGTTGGCTTGCAAAAAAAAAATCTTAGAATTATGTTTACCTTCTCTACATGTATCATACAAAAGTACCCCACACTTTATGTTGCGTAACATATACGCGGCGAGACGTAAACAGGCCTCATGGGAACTCTTTACGCCATGCCCACTCACTATAAATAAGTTTGAAGGAACTTACATTTTACACTCAATACAAAATACTACTGTTTATACAGTACTAGCTTTTGCCTTATTTATATATTCCCAATTATCCTATGGGATGTTGGATGAGTCAATTTATTTTAATTTCTTGTTGACATAATCTACTCATTACAATGTTTTTTTATGAGTTGTATTGAAATATGTGGTTAGCTAGCGACCTCGACAATTGATCATATTATTTTTTGCCTGAACAACCGGCAGCAAGTTCGTCATGCTCCCTTAGATGTCCCGCTGCTTGCGGTAGCGTCGGGGTCGGGTTGCCTCCTTCCCTCAAATATGGCGAGGGGGGTAATGGCTGATCTTTGTGTTATGCTCGTGAACGGGTGCTGCTTGTGGTGACTGGTCGTCTTGCTCATCATGGTTTTGTTATTGTTTTGAGTAATTAACTGTTTATTTATTTTACCTCGATAGTCCTAGTTCATTATTTTTAACTTCCAGTTACAGCTATATATAGTTATACGTAAGCGAGCACGCCCTTTATGACTGGAGGCTTTTATTTAGATATCGTTTACGTTTGGTCTTTATTTTTTTTATTTCTGCCTGAGTACAGTTCTGGATATTTTTGGTTGGTATAATGGCGTGTGCCTGCTGACATATGGCTATTAATTTATAATTTAAATTATGTTTTGTGTATATATATATGATATATAATCCATTTTTTTTCTAACTGAACAGACAGCTGTGCTGCTGGGGAGTTTGTCGCGCCACTTCTTCTTCCCAGCTTAAGCACTAGGAAGTGGTGAAGGGTGGGCGGTTTGTGGGACTGTCTTATGTAACTTTGACGTTCGAAAAGTGCTGATTTTCAGCCTAGTTTGAATAAATGACTTTTGAATTTTGGATAAGACGAATCCTGTGTCCTAACCAAGTCATGGTCTATCCGTGTGACAAATGTCTTTCAAATCCATTACACTGTTAAGGCTTGAAAAGGTAACAGACAAGCAGACAGACAGACAGTTACTTTCGCATCTATATCTTCAAAATCTACATATAATAAAAAATTGAAATTAAGTCAAAACTGTACATTGAATATTTTTTGAAAAAAAGTGATTGCTACGAACGAGTCTGATGCCTAAAAAAATTTTTTTAGAAATTTTGTCCGTTTGTCTGTTTGTCCGAATGTAATTTCCGGATTGGCGCAAAAACGGCTGAACGAATCGATTTGGATGAAACTTGCACACAGATAGTTTATAACCTGGATTAACACATAGGGTACTTTTAATCTCGGTAGTACGTTACCGTGCTATTGTGATAGCTAGCCGTGGGAAAAATCTAGTTTATAATATAAGTATGGTTACCGCTAATATACCAAGATCAAAGGGCAGAACATTCTAAGAGTTTGATCTTTTTGAATAATATTTCTTAGACCCACAACACTGTTGTGATTGGCTGTAGAATCTAATAAAAGTGAACCGCGATTGTTATTGAATTCCTGAGACTTTTGGTCTGAGGTTCACTTCAGCCGTTTGACGGAACGTGTACAATCGTGCGCCGGGAAATTGAATCAAACATTCACTGTAGTGAGTTTCTGAGAAACGTAGTGGAAAGCAGGATAAAACATACGATTTCGTGGAGAAAAATGTCCTTTTTCTTTTCTTTAGTTTTTTGTTTTGTATTGCCATTTGGTATTATTGTAGCAAAACATTTAACCCCCTGGAAGATATTCTATAGCGGGTCTAGTTACAAATGTCCAAAGGCTTTTTTCCGACCCCTAAGCGTCAAACGGAAAGGCGATGTTCTAGTCCCATTATTTTTATAAGGAAAAAAACATGAACACTCTATTTAGGTAACAGTATACCAGGACGACCTGCTAAAAATATTCACCAACATGTATCACGTTCATGTTAATACAGTGGATATTAAATTCAACTTTTCCTCGAAGTCGTTTGGATAAGTTCCAGAAAACCCAGTCACTTGTTTTAACACGTTAAACATAAATAACATCTGCAAGCTTCACACAGCTTCACTACATTATTTTCTTTGACATAGTGCCCGAAGTAAATCTTTCTACATCGATATTACGTATTTTTTCAATCCCTTGGCATTTCGATTACTGAAGTCAATGACCCAGACGCTGGGACTATGTTTTATAAAATTGCAAACTCGTTAATTGATGATGTAGTGAAACAATGAAGAATAATCAATCAAACGGAAGTAAGCAGGACGAAGAATTTTCATCGTTATAAGTTCAATAACTTTTGCAAGTTTTGTGAACATTGAGTTATGTAGGAAGTAAAGAAACAATGTCGCATTTGTTAAGTATTAGGAAAACTTATAATACCGTCAGGCCTCGTCCTAACCAAAGCGATCGACACGAAAAAACCCGAACGCGTGGTCGCGCCGACAGAAGGAAAAGGTGCCTTCTGTCGGCCAAAAAGTAACATGTAATCGCGACTGTCGCGTAATCACGCGAACGATCATTTTAGTTAGGCCGCGGGCACAAAGTTTTATAGGAAATATTTATCCAACGCGTAAACAATTACAAGTTTAGATAGGCTATCATTATCAGTTTGCTTTTCCTTAGCTAGGGTTAATGACCTCTTGGTTAAATTAATTTGAACAAAATTCAATGTTAACAGTTTACTAATTTCATGTTCTCAGGAATTTAATTTTCTTTTGATGGTTAGTAGCGTAGGTGCTAAATTAAATATTGGACAGTCTATGTTGTCTATTATATACGGGCCTTATTTTTACTCGACTACGGCGAAGCAAAAAAGAGGGTTATGATTTTGACCGGTAAGTATGTATGTATGTTCATCTGTTACCTCGTAATTTCTAAACTCCTGATCATAATTTGACAAATAAGGTTTCGTTGGAAGCGTCTTGATCGACGCTGGTTATAGGTCATGTGACGCGATCAATATGGCGCCCTCTAGAGGCCATACAGTCATTAACTAAAACATTTTTTTTTTATTATTATGCCATGTTGGGTAAAATACTTTTTATTTGACTTATAGACTTAGTTTTGTTAGTTCTCTGTTCATAGTTGCTGCACGCTCGGAAATAATCTATGCTAGGTTGGTAATAGGTTTATGTTTTATGAATAATTACGTAAATTTAAAAAGCGTTTAATTCTGGAAAAGTTGCATAGATATACAAGAAAAAACGGGACAATGTGAAAAAAAAAGAATAAGTTAGTTTTTTTAAATAGTAGTTTTCTATAAAAAATGATTAATTCTATGTTATCTCTCGGAATAAAACACGATACTTGGTCTTAAAATAAATTCATATCATTATAAACAGTTGGAAGTTATTAATGAAGCCAGAGTTTCGGTGAGACCGAATAAGAACCATTTGTAAAAAAATAAACCAACTGAAACAGTTTGTCTTTTTTATATCGACTATTTTAACAATAAATAATAATAATTTTAAAAGATCCATCCAAAGGTAGTAAGTGATGAATATGTACAATATTTTCTTATTTGTACAATCTTAAACGGAGAAAATGATTTATTATATTCAACAAAAAATTCAAACACTGGGCAATTAATACTGGGAAAGAAGTCAGTGAAAAAGATGGACCGAAGAAGTCAGTGAAGAAACTTTATAACTAACTAGCATCTGCCCGCGACTTCGGCCGCGTGAAATTTTTTGCACTGCCGACCCACCCCGTCCGTATCGCATTGCCTGCCCGCGCTATTACTTCTTTTCAGTTTCTCTTCTTTCAAACTTTTTTTGCTCAGCTCCTAAGAGTCCTAGCGTGATGTTAAATAGCCTGTAGCCTTCCTCTATAATTAGGCTATCAAATACTAAAATATTTTTTCAAATCCTAGTAGTAGGTAGTTCTAGAGATTAGCTCGTTCAAACAAAAAAACAAATTCTCCAGCTTTATTATTACTCAAAATTTTATATTTTCATTTGAGTATTCAGTAGAAGTCTACTAGAAAAAAAAGGAATTTCAAAGGCAAAAACCACAATTCACACATTCAATATCAGAATATCTCATTTGTATAGCTCAATCTTTGAAATTAGAATCAAATTCTTCGAAAAAAGAATCACTACGTTTGTTGCCAAGTTTGAATGGAGGGTTATTCTCAAACGATATCAAGTACAATACAGCTCTTTGTGGAAAGTATTATTCAAAATTAATTTCTTATTAGATCTAATTGGAGCCAAAGTTCCAATTATGTGCTATTTTTAACCGAGGCACGTATAACAATGGGCTATTGAAGTATTTCTGTATTATAATAACAATTATTAAGTCATTTTTAACGAGTATGAAAGTCACAATAGAATTGTTTTCTGTTGTATTCAATGCCATTTGTGTTCGTGACTTTTGCTTGAAGTAACATATTGGTTTGGGTACAGCTATTAAATAGGTACATAGTTGTGATTATTTTGTTTTCAAACCATACGACTGAAATATTGCAGGCAATTTAGAAACTTATCTAATTAACACAAAATTTCTGTTACCTACGTGAGTTTTGTTTTAAGTAAAATAATAGAGAGAATAGCTCATTATTATTATACATACATTATACTACTTAAATAAGAACAGCTAATTTGGGTAACTAAACTGATAAAAAATAAATAAATAGACACTGAACATAGTACTTATGTGTGATAACACTTATGTACTTACATCAGAGCCCAAAACTGGCAGCAAGGACTGTAACCTATCATAAAATAACAATTTAATCTAAATTTCAAAGCATCCGACTAATAATAAAAGTCATTGTTTCTTTTGTATCGAGAATAAAAATATAGTAAAACCAACCTTTGATTTCTTTTAGATTACATTTTATGTATTTTCTACGGGTTTTCTTATGAAAAGGCTTCCGATCAAAAGCACTGAGTAATAATAGGAAAAATATATAATAACTAAATTACGATGAAACTTCTTTGATGGTAATAGTACTTAAGTCGCATTAGATTTGTTTCTGCTTTTTTGTGCGCAATAAGTCAGAGTCCTAGTAATGTTAAGAAAGTTTATCCATACATGTATAGAGATAGAATATACCAGAATAAAATATTATATTCTTATTGAAAACTATTATAAGTACTTCTTTATGAAGAGATTCATCGGATAAGTCATTCATATGGATTCGTATTTATAAATCGTTATTATTTCTCCGTTTATCCCTGACTGGAAATATTTATTCTATTCTATATTCAGTACGTACTAGGTTTTATAAGGCAGCACCGCATAGGTGTAGCAATCTGTAAAATCTTGTTGATTCCGTATTTAACCCTTAACCACCTGACGTCGGTCTGAGAGACTCCGGCGATTTTCTTTTTCAAATTATTCCATTACTATGCATTCGACACACCTATGTGTCGATGTACTTTTACCTCGCTTCCACCAGTACGCGACGTGCACCTCGGCAGCTCCATATGCGCGCGCATTTAAACATTATACGTAATTATATTTGTAAAAACTATTGAGTTACAGTGTAATTTCCTACTAATATCACAGATTTTCGAAGATCCTAGAGTTTTTGCTAAAATTTATATATTTTTGTAGTGTTGATTTTTTATATGTAAATGCATACTTTTGCACAATTTAAAAACTTATGATGAATAAAAATATAACTAAAATACAGATGTGACTTTTATATTGTAATATTTTAAATAATGGTTATTAAATATGGAAAATACGCAAGCGGTATCCAGGACCGACGTCAGGTGGTAGTGTAACTGAAAAACACGTCAGGTGGTTAAGGGTTAAGTTGTTTATATCACTACACCACTACCACTACGCCACTTCACCATTTCAATATTTTCCCGCCATTTGTCTTGACTGGTAGATGACTATAGTGACAGCAGCTCCCCACTACTTGTGTGAATGAGACTGTGTTTACATATACATAAATACATACATAATTAATCCTTCTTCCCATAGGGGTAGGCAGAAACTACAGAACGCCACCTGCTACGATCCTTACATACTCCTTTTACGTCGTTTACGTTCATACACTGGTCATAACTATTAAATAAATACACTACATAATCTAATATTAAAAATATTTTAGTGTAAAGGTACCAATTATGACATAACTCATATGTTCTGAGCTTCGGAGCTCACCCGTGCATAAAACTATAGTGTTATGACCGCATACTTTACAACTCAAAACCTTGGAGGCTTGACATGTTTGCTCAAAGAACTTATAACTAACTTTAAACAGATTGATTACTCGTAAAAGCAATCTCTCTAACTTGAGAATTGTGAAATTATAAGTTGACTTAACTTATAATGTCATTAGTTTTGAAATTATTGTTAAATTGTATTGCAATGCAGCTGTTTAGTAGTTTAAATATTAGATTATGACGCATCTGAGTTTAAGCAGTTGAGTGAGCATTTGAGTTTTACAACAATATTAAATAAGAGAAATCTTAATTTTGTAAATACTTTTTGTTGCAGAATAATCAATGATATTTTTATTTCGCGTGTATCTTGAATTTCGTACTGCAGGATTTAGAAATTGTTTATATTTATATTGTTCAGAAGTACCTACTTTTTGTAATAAAAAAGCTTGTTCAAATGATACACATGTACTTATGGTCTGGTATTACTTAGTCTAGAACAAATCTTCCAGTTTCATTTTCATGTAAAAAATAAAATATTGAAATATGATTCAAATTGAAATACCTTTTGCACCGTCTATTGTTTGTCATCTAGCTCAAAATCCCAGTGGAGAATTTAACAAAACACACACCAAGTTGGTAGGAGCTGTTGACTTTACTTAGCTTTTGGTATAGAACAACCTCAATGTTAGCAGCAAATCAAACGAAATATGTTGACTAGCGTGGAGATCGTGTGGGCACAATGTTGAACTAGTGCTGCGTAGGCGCACATAATAATCTTTATGCAATGCCGCCTCTCTCCTCACATCTTTGTAATTTGTTCATGATAATATACCTAGGAATTACGTGTACCTACACTGAGATGATGCAAGAAAAAGACGCTCTGCACTTTTCTGCGCCGTCCCTTAAGGTTGAACTAGTCGCGGACTCGAACTCACTGGTGGGCGTGGCCAAAGAGCACGCTGTCTCCTTATCACCTAGAATCGTGTCCGACAGAGATAACATCAGTGATGAGCAGTTAGACGCTAGTCTACACGCACAAAGTCTATTTCGCACGCACACAAACAACGTTCCGAACTATTTTAATAAAATCAACGCGTAAAAAATTACGAAAAGTCCTCTGAAAAGTCGAGTTTTATGAAAAAATCACTGCATAAACCAATTAGAAATAAAGTTTATTGAACTCTTCGATAATTGAGCTATGTCGGTGCCGACGTTGTTTTGGAGATTTTACACTTCTTTACGCCAAGTTGCAATAAAATTACTAAGAAAAAAGTAACGAAGGCTCATAACTTTTTAATGACTTTTTATTTTACTATTCTATTTCCGCACAGACAAAATTAATAATGAGACAAGACGATGTCATGTTTAACTTTGGATGTATGTTATTAAGATTTACTCTCTCGGGATGCCTAAGTACATATTTCTAAGGAATACACGCCAGTTTCTCTGACATGTTGTAGCAGTAGGATCTTGCCAGCTTCATGTGGTATGTTGTAACTTGTATACGTCTATTATATCTCTATTAAATCATATATGTTCTCGCTCTTGAAACTATCTTGCCGTTGGGGGATATGTTCCGGATAAAAACAAGGCTAACAGATTCAGATAAAATAATAGCTGCCTGTCAACGATATTTTTATTAAATATCATTATATATTGTTTATTTATAGGTATTCGTAGGTAAGAAAACGAAATGCCATATTTTTTCGGTTAAATAAAAAAATAAAAAATTTATACAATAAGCCCACTCAGATCGCACATAAGAAGTTTTTGTCGACTCTGGGTTTTGTTTAGCCATCTCCTTTATATGGAAAAAATATCGAATAGTGCAATCTTGAACATTGGAATAAGGGCAGTAGATAATGATTCAGTTACGAGTTCTCCCGAAACGTCCAACTGGTGTGCACGGTTTCTATTTAGATCACCTTGTATTGTTAAGGGGCCATCAGTCTGGCAGTCTTCAATCTCTTATTTATTTTTTAACTTCGTTTTGCCCGCGGAGGTCGGAATTTAACCCACGAGAACGTACTTCCGGGATAAAAAAATATCCTATGTCCTAACCCAGGTCATGATCTATCCGTATTCTGATTCAAATCCGTTCAGCAGCTCAGACGTGAAAAGGCACAGATTTACTTTCGCATTTATAACAATATGGATTAGATTTACTCATTTGACTAATAAGCAAAGTTTTCGCAGTAATAATTTCCTCCCGGTCGACAGAACACGGCCCGGCCCGTATACGGTCCTAGCCGTCTCATTAACATGAATTATGTTTTTATCTGTAAAATATTGTCGTAATCTCGTGCAAGTTCACGGGTTTACAGACACGATAAAACTCGTTAAGAGTTGAAGGAAGTTTGCTTAGGACGTCAACGACCCGCTTAGATACGGATTGTGTAAATATGTAAAATAGTCGGAAAAAGGTAGGTAGTCCCATACTTTTACATCTAGGCTGCTACTTAGAATTGCAGGATAGAAAACTTGATCTCACTTCGTCCGAACGCATGAAGACGATACTGTCAGAATGTATAAGATTTTTTTAAAGAATTATGACTATATATCATGTGTATGTGCGCATCTACAAGTCCGTACTTAGTAAGTCATACGCGGAATATCTTTGTTTTTATAGTTTTTAATAATATTGTTAGTAATTAATACTGTTAATAGTGTAATTGCTGTCCGCCGTTCTATTTAAAATAGATAAATAAATCATCAAACCCAAGACCCGGGCCCATACTCAGTTGTTGTTCTAGAGATCCACCACGAGGCAGTCAAGTGTAAGATCACGCCTGTATTTACCAAAAGGGTAAGCGAGGTGTATTTTTAGGCAGACAATTTCCATCATTTAGCGACTCAGTCGTTAAAATAAAACGTGTGTCATTAAACCTTGCTGACGTCACTGATCTTACGTAGGTTCGTTCCTCGGTAGGTGCCTATTAATTAATGTAAGTGTAACGCGATTGTCTGCTTGATGCCGTGAAGATAATGGAGGTCGTTGACGTTTTTTAATTGCGATTTATGAATTAAATGACTTGAGTTTTCGTGTTTCGGGAAAAGATGACGGGAATTTTGTGAACTTATTTCAAAGTAATGAAACCGTTTTTCTTCATGATTTAATCATGGAAATGGCTTTTTTAAACTATTGTAGATCCCACGTTTTCGAAAACGGCTCTAACGATTTCTATGAAAGTTGCAATAGGGTTTGCGGGGGCGAAAAATCTATCAAGCTAGGTCTCATATCTGGGAAAAATCTCTATTTTCACAGCCCCGGGAAAGCGATACAACGTTGGTATACCTGGACGATATTTTTATCTATTTTCACTCGAGCAGAGCTCGGTCGACCAGGTACTAAAAATAAAAGGGCTTGCAATACGAGTATATTATAACGTTTCAACGCCTATTAATGAATCACTACACACTGTTAGCTACGCCCAAGCTACGCTTTTGCTACGCCGTAGCACACTTGCTACGCGCGACCGATAACTTCTAATATACAATGTGGAGACAATAATAAATGAAAACACTGGCAATACGATTATTGGAACCATCAAATAAATCCTAGCACCGAAATTTAAAAATTTTTTTTTTTCAAACAAACTAAATAGAGTGATGGGCCGACTATGGGGTTAGCCAATCTTTCTAGCTGATCTAAGATGAACTCATCTAGCTAATTTTTAATTACTTATTTTTTTAAGATGACGTGTAAAAGTGATTCCAATATCCTATTTACAGAATAAACAATTTCATTTCATTTCATTTCATTTTGACTAATCCAACATCTTTGGATATATTTATTATAACCAATTCTAATTCTAATTAAATACTGAAAATATTTGCATGCCAAATGGCAAAATATAGCTGATCTTTGTACTGTACTAAGACCTATTGATGTATCATCTACCCAAAAATAAATTATTTTATTCTATTCTACTGATGAGAAAGCCCACACTAAAATCATATTTCGAGGCTTTTAAGTAAAACATGTAGGTGTTTACAAAGAATTTATATTATCCTTAACAATCGTTTACATGACATTCAGATAGTCCTTTCCAATTTTGTATTGACAAAGACTTAAAAAAGAAATTGATTCACAAAGGAATCCGTATCTTTTCTGCGTTAAAATGCGTATGAGTAATTTTAAGGTTGTGACACATCAAACAATGGCCCAGCGTTTGTCACAAGTGATTGGGGTGCTAACAGGACGATTCTAATTTTATCTTTTTGTTTTGAGCGGCTACTATTTTTGTCTTTTGGGAAATGAAAACGATTAATTAATATTGGACTCGGAACGAGTATTGTTATCTTAATTTGATTGTACATGTACAGTCAGCCCCAAAAATATGTACGCACGGAAGGAATAAATTTATTCTCAACAACCTTTGTTTGTATCCACCGATACAAAACATAGTATACAATTTATTTTACCTAAACCATCCCTACGCCCTATGACAAAAACAATGTTCGCAATGATAGTTCCAGAACAAGGTAAACAGGCTGTCAACGTCATACGACTTATATCGAATGACACGTCTTTAACTTCGTTTAACGTACTTCGTATTTCATGCATGATGGTCACTCACCAGGTATTTTCGTGTATGACTTTTCGAAATAAAGAGAACTCAATAAAAAAAGTAAGAAAAAGAGCATGACACTTCATGGCTACTAAGTCCAGGGCGCTCAACACGCGGCACGGCGCGGCATGGCATGGCCAAGAATTTCGTAAGCGGAAATGATTTTGAATCTTATTTTCATACCTTTAGCATCAAATTTCGTTGATAACGTCACAATAAGATTAGGGTGTACCGCGAGATGCTTCGGTATATATAACAAAAGGCCCTTAAATACTCAAACGACTTAATTAAAAAGTTATTAATAACACATTAAAAACAAACAGCCTCACTGGGCAGGCACAGCCCAAGTTTTGCGTCAGCTCCGCCAGAGGGCATCATAACTAGGTTCCATTTTATTTCCATCGGTTAGTTAGCTTCGTTCATTTTACTGCTCTTTAACTCTTGTCACTAGGGAGATCACAGAAACGTGTATGTTTAAGCCATTTTAGGCATAATAGCTGTAACAAGTAAAGCCTTTTTAAAAGTCTTCTGCATTCAACTAATAATATCCCAGTGAATTTTATTATAAGAAGTAAATTTAATCACTAAACAATTATATAATTGTTCGTTCGATTTCAGTATTAAATGAAAACTCGTAAAAAGTGCTTAAATTTAGTTTTTCGGGAAAGAAGTAATTAAAAATTATTTCCAATTAAAGGATAAGTGCGCTGCCATTAAATTCGTGCTGTGTAGTGGTGTGTAAACCAACAATTTTATTTTGATCAATTCTGCTTTCTCCGTACGGCGTGAACATCGACGCGCAAACTGTTACCATGATGGCATCAGCACAATATGATTATAGATATTATATTCCCCCGAAAATTATAGACCCCTGAAGTACTAACATTTCGTCGCTCATTAAAAAAAAAAAACTGTTTCACATGAATAAAAAAAAGTATGGAAAAGTAGACTTTTTTAAAATAACTCATGAATAATTTCTACGCTGGTGGGTCTAGAATCATGTTCGTGGCAACAGTTTTCGCTTCACACCCTGTATACAGCTACGAAGCAGGTAGCAGGCTTGACTACTCAGGATGCGCATAGGCGTCCTCAAGCGACGTCAATCGTAGAGGCTTTTCAACCTACCCAATACTGTGTTTATATTACCAAAGTTCAAGTGTTCTAGTAATTATGAAATAAAGTGTGTTAAACCCTTGTGATTTAAATTATTATGTATATTTTGACCTTGTGAGTTCAAGAACCAAATGACTTAAAGGAGTCACGTTTTTAATCCTTGGGGTTTTAGAGCTGGTATTGAATTTAATATTCGAATACATTAAGTTTTGACTATTATGTTACGAACGTGGGTGTCTCTTTCAATGGCGTTTTCGCTATAGAAAATAATGTATTCAATTGACATCATTAACTAGCTAGTTTTAGCCTGCAAACGCCTACTTCTAAATGTTTAAACACGACTAGAATATTACGGATTTTTAGATAAACTATCAACTACATACCTACATTGTCTAAATATTCTACATTCAAGTAAAACCTTTGAGGTTGCCTGCTGAATCCCTTTATAAATAAGTCGTTAACATACCAGGAACGTCTTCAAAGAGCTCCAAGATAACATTATATAGATATTAAGTGCTCGACTAAAGCATAAAGTAATATCGTCGAAAGCAGACGTAACATTAACGTAAACGTTAAAGTTAATTATGTGGAAATGTTTATGTAGGTGCCTTTACGTGGTGACTGCTTAAACTACGGACTAAATTCCATTTTTTAACTTCATCTCTCCCATATCACCGAGGTGGTAACGACAAATCTCATGAAACCTCAAAAATTGTTTATCCATCTGTTCGGGTGCTATGAAGAAATTAAGAATCCTAGATTCATATATTACATACAGCGCCCAAAACTTACTTTTTGTAAAATTTCACATCTTAATATTATTATGCCACGCTTGTCTTAAGCGTCTGAAATAACTTCGCATAATAACTACTGCTTTCTCATTATCTTGTTTTCACTACATGCTACCATGGATAACTAGATGTGGCCTTAGATTATGTCCCTCGTTTAACTAGTCACCTAATGTTACAGTGAGTCGTTGAGGATATTTTCTCCTCGATATTATTGATTTTTTTTTCCTCAAATTTTCCTGAAAGACAGGGTATTAGGTAGCTTTGAAGTTATATTTTTCTATCCTGTCAATGAAATGCTCTTTTTATTTCAAGTTTGTCACAAAGTCCTATCGCAGGTCTGCTGGAAGAAATTTCTTAAGAAATAAGCAGTATTATTATATATATTATTACAGATTATGTCTTATCTGTATCTATTTTTCTGTGTGTACATAAATAATAAAATAAATAAATAAAGTTTTTAAAAAGGGATATTAATAAAACGGTCTTCTTTGAGAGCTGCTTAAGGCTCAATTTACATTGCTTCTGAACGAAATTAAAGAAATAATATAATTCTGTATATTAATTATTATATATTAATTATTATTTTTATAAATAGCCCCGATAAATTTTACCAAAGGGCATGCAAAATTTTCAACTAGGTATAGGGGGATTATTATTAGGCTCAGTCGTTTCGGAGATAAGGAGAGGGGAATGGTCAATTTTCATATTTTTTCTTAAATATCTTTAAAAGTATTAATTTTAAAATTATAAAATAAATAAACTGAAATCTTCGCAATAAGCCCTTTCATTTGATATGTCACACGGTACAGTTAGCAAACTTTATTTTTTTCTTATTTGCCCCCGAAAAGTGACCCCCATATTCAAAATTTATTTAACGGTACGGTTGGCGCAGTGGTTAAGCGATTCACTGCTTCGCTGCGTGTCGCGGGTTCGATTCCCGCACGGAACAAATATTTTTATGACCTACAATTAGTTGTTCCGGGTCTGGCTGTTTGTATATTATGTGAGTTTAAATGTTTGTAAACGCACCCACGACACAGGAGAAATTCCTTGGGTGGGGCAATGTTTTTTCAAAAAAAAAAAAAAAATTTTCGTTACTCGTGTTTGGGTCATATTATGTGTACCAAATTTCAAATAAATAGGTCCATTAGATTCGGAGCAAATTGGCTGTGACTAGGGTTACCATCTATGTAAGGCAGGATGCCTGTCTAGGATATGCAAAATGCAAATGGATGTATTAAATGCCTGATTTTTCAGAAAAATGCCTGTCTATTGTAAAAAAAAAACGATAAGTCTTAAAATAAATAAAACGCAACAGATAGTTTTAAAGACTAACATTGAAAATTAAAAATATTAACAATTTACGACCACTAAACTAATTTAGAAAAAACTAAATGACTACACTGAGTAATAGTTTTCCGAAGATTTTTTTTTTTGAAAACCTCTTTTTTTTTTAATCTTCACACGAAACATTTTTTAAATTTCCGTGTGTTACTAATAACGCTTTTACCGACTCTATTGTCAGGTGATTCCTTTCTTTACTCAACTGTGCATTTATTAGGGAAATACAAAAATGCCTGTCTCGGCTTAGCACCTGCCGCACGCCTGTCGTAACCGTAAAATGCCTGTCAAATGCGGCAAATGCCTGTTAGAAATGCCCGTTTTTTACTTTTGAAGTACGGAACCCTAAAAAGAACTCCCTTGAACAGTAAAACCTTAATCATTGGAAGTAATACCAGGTACGCAGCACCAACCCCATGACCCACTTACGTGGGGTGAATGACCCCCCACTGGCCCACGGGGTGGCTACCTAATTTGCAATTCTCGGTGCAAGGCTTGCGGTATAGTGTATAGTATTTTGTTTTCGAATTTCAATGACTTTACAATAATGTTGTACTGGGATTGAAATGAATGAGCTTTTTTGGAATAGAAAAAACTACTAGGTAACGTATTTAAGAAGTGATACTAAAAACTGCAAGGTCTTCATATAATTATGGCAAAAAGCAATTTCGATGAAAATGTGGTAGGTATCTAAAGGATTCATATCAGATGAATTTTGTTCTTAGGTAAGTTAGACGTAAGACAGTAAGGTGCATACCTACTACTTTTAATTTCATAATCAGAAATCTACGATAGCAAAGATATGGTTCTAATTAGACAATATCTATTCCAAATTAGTGTCTACCTATTACATAGGGAAACGGTATATAACACTTTGCAACTTTAAGCGAATCTATTGACTTGGTACATAAATACGGTAATTTACAATAGATTCTACGGAATCTATGCGGCGTATTTATGTAGTAACAAAAAAAAAAAACAGTTACGTATTTTGCAGTTTAAGGTCATTGCCACGATCATTAGCCTGCAGCAAGAATATGTCATATGTTACTACCGTCGGTTAAACACAAGTAAACACACCTATCTTGTTAAAGAGTTCTTCTCTTTCTTTTCAGATTAATAATAACTTTAATTAGATTTTATATTGTGTTTTATCTATACATAGTATAAAAGTAAATCGCTTTTCGTGTTTGTCTGTGTGACCGCGTTGTTCTTGTAAACTACGCCACGAGTTGACCCAGTTTTCACCATCATTAGATAATTTATTCCGGAAAGTTTATTTGTATAAAACAGACATAATATATTAAACTTACATAGTTAAAGAAATCTTGATGTTCCGTCAAGTCTTACGAGCCGTGCGAACCAGGGGCGGGTCACTAGGTTACAATAATTCAAAGAACCGTAAGTTGTTATAAATTGTAATAATGCCTCAGCGATCAAGGAATACTGATCGCTTTAACGTGCCTGATGAAAACTACCTAATTAATCTGTATACCATTGTTTTCTTGGAACATCCACAAAATGTTACGCTACGAGCGTAGAATAAAAAAAAAACAAAATAATAATAAGCATTACAATATGTATGTAATATGAATAAAACATTGTAGGATGATTAACCTACCTAGGTACCCAAAGGTAGGCATTTTACTGTTCTAAAACAGGTTTAAAAAAACTACCAAATTTTACCTGGTATTTGAAAGTTGTCAGCTAAAATTCTTCTTCCAAAAAGTTTAAAACATAGATAAAACTTAAAGATTTATAAGTACGTTTCTAGTTATTAAAATAACTTTAAGAACCCCTTTTTATTGATCAAAAAACTTTTGTTTTGCCTCAACCACTCCTAAGTTATAACATACTTCTAGCTTGAACTCAAGTTAATGCAACAAAGTCTCCTAGGGAGTGAGACCTCAACTTTTGCAATTGATGTAAAGATATGTTATTGAACTTGCACTTTGGAAACTTGAGTGAACTTTGATTTATGTTGCCGTAATTGCTTATCGTAAAATAAGTAATTACTGGTACCTTTTGTTTTATTTTGATTGAAAAAGGCAGTACAATGATCTTTTTCATGGTAAATAGAGCGTTGGACAAACAATTAAGAGGCCGTGAATGCGAGACCCGCTCGTGGTACTATTGACGGAAATACCTATATATTTTTCACATGTTAGCATATTTAGCATTTTAGATTGTTAAAAAAAAACAAAAGCTAGGGCTGATTTAATCTTATAATATTATTATTGGAAATTATCAAAACCTCGTGTATCGTCCATCCATTATCCGTGTTATCAACTACTTGGCAATTAATAAAGCTTACGTACAATGTATCTTGATTGTTCCACTGTCCTACAACCGGTGTATTCACCTCACTGAATTAATTTACGAGCACGTCCCTTTTGAGGTTAGGTTAGTATAATGAACAAAAGAAAATAAATGGCTAGACAACTATTTAAGGCCTGATAAGCATTCTATACCACACAATGAAAATAAAAATAGTGTGTTGTACCGGCACAAACTAGGTGCAGTCAAAACCGTTTATAACGACTTTTCTTATAACGACGTGCCGGTTATAATGACGAAATTTTGACGTCGTAGCATTTCTGTTTATTTAACATAGTGTTTGGTTATAACGCCTATCGGCTAAAACTACAGTAATCCGTCGCGGCGATTATCCCTTCGAAGTCGTTAAACGGTTTTGACTGTATAAGAAAATAGCTCATGTATCACTGTAAAATAATATTATTTCGAGAATAGCGGTGACGAGGCTATCTGCCCAGGCAGCGTATGCCTGGCATTTGCGCATAGTGTTTTAAACAGACTTCCACCAAACCCCACGGTAGAGTTCAACTTTCGCATTAATAATAATTTTCGTTATAAAATCGAAACAGTGCCGAATTTTACCAATACCCACGTAGTGCTCTAAATAATCTAATTATTCAAGCATTTCCATATTCCCACTCGGAATTTTAGATAAGTTTATGTTATTGTGAGGTTAAAACATGAATTTGGTTTTATTAATGTGGCAATAAAAGGCTTTATTACGTTATTACTCGTGGATATCGACGGTTCTGGGATATTTTCAGTTCCGTCTTACAAATGCAACTTCACATTATTATAAACTCATTGAAATAAATGCCTCTAAAAAAGTTTCTTGTTTCCAAAACGATGTGCCTACTATAGCTCTTTCTCGATAGGTTACTTTGGTTCCACTTATCTGGAAAAAATCAAATTTTCTAGAAAATCAAAACTGTGTCGATTTTGTTCATCATCGTAGGCTGACGTTTAGCAAAGTCCATAAAAAGTTTTTACAAACAGTAAACCTATAATTTACCTACTAGGTATTCTAAACTGAGCTGACTCATGGTTTGTGTTTAGATTTTATATCTAGGTCTTAGTTTTATCTATGTATCCATATCGCCTCTGCCACCCAGTGTCAGTAGCACACTTGAAGCCCTAATATAAGGGGTGATACGCATTTTTTATTCAACGCTGGGTTCCAGGTTTCGCGGTCACCCGGTTCAGTTATTGAATTTACAATGTATTCGGGACAGACGATTCGCAAAGTAATATGGGGACCCAGATAACGTTAGATCGAGTGTTTTTGTTAAATAAGGATTGCGTCACCGATAACTAGGACAGTTTTTCTGCATGACAGCGTTTCGGCCTAGATTTTTGACGGATGATTTCCTTGTGTAGTTTTGATTAATGAAACTTGTTTTGTTCGTTAGCAAGAGTCTGTGGTATACCGCCGTTTACCCGAATTTTATTTGCCCTAATATCATTTGCCATAATAGTCAACAGCCATAATATCATACGATATAATACTCATTTGCCGTACTCTCATTTGCCATATTAGTCACGTGCCAGAATCATTGTTTCCCATAAAGTCACTTACCATAACATCATTTGTCATAATCATTGTAAGCCCTAATTATCACATGCCCTAATTATCACATGCCATAATTATGATATGCCATAACATAATTTGCCATCGACATCGGGTGTGTAACGGTTGTTTATATCAAGAGAAATTGGATGCAATTGGGACTTTAGGGCACCCCGACTCGGACAGGTTAGGTTAGAAGGGGATGGCGGGGTCGTGTGAGCGAGCGAAGCGAGCGAATAGACCCCGCCATCCCCTTCGTGGTTATTTTTTTATAAACCACACAGAAGTAGGAGCCCCGCGGAGCGGGGCTCCGTCGACCTAGCCCACCATCAACCATGCACAGAAAAAAAAACCTGTCTAATACTTGTTATGCCATTTAAATATTATGCCATTTAAATATTATGTCTAATAATTATTATGGCACATAAAAATAAGGCAAACAATACTTATGGCATTCGTATCTTATGGTATCTAAAATTCGGATAATTAAAAGTATGTCATATGTCTTTTAGGGCAAATGAAACATTCGGGCAAATGAAATTCGGGTAAATGAAATTCGGGAAAATGATGATTATGGCATATAATCTTCGGGCAAACAATAGACAACCAGAGTCTGTTCGTAACGTTTTATTTTGTAAGTTTGATATAGATTGCATAGCTACGTATATTAGTTATATGTTGACATTTGTTGTCGTTTACCAAAACGATCTGGGGTCTGTATTAACACTTTCACTCTCCCAAGGTAATTGGTAACTAATTCTATCACCATACGGCCACTAATAATATTGCTGACTGAATGACTGAATGGAATGCTGAGAAAAATGACTGAAAACAGTGCTGTTAGTGATTAATTAGATGACAAACAAAGAAAGAAATTAGGCTGATCTTATAGCTGAACAGTTTGATAAGTCATTAACCCATAGTTAATTAACTCATGAAAAACCTTTATTATCAAGAAAGCTTGATGAACGAAGAAAAACTGCAGACAAATCTACTTCGCAAATGAAGCCAAAGAAAAACGAGTCGCACTTAGTTTTTGCATGCGCTGACTTAATTTTTTTAGATGTTTTACAATTCTTTACGTATACGTAAAGAATTGTACCTACTCATTTCAAAGACATTTGAAAGAATATACTGTTGTATGAAACGGTCATGAAATGTCGTAGTGCTTTCTATGACTGAAGAATTATGTAAATAAATTCCGAGTTTAACACTGTTCGTAGAATTGTTGAAAGAACCATGTTACTTATAAAAACAGTAAGCGATTTATTTTTCGAAGAAATAATTTTTTGCATTAATAATTTACTTCTCTTTTTATATTTGGACTTCACTTGCGCGATAACAAAGCTATCCTATCCCCTTATACATTAAACTGCAGTAGTGCTCATTTCACGCTTGAGTTAAAGACAAACGAATGCCATTCGTCCTTCTCAAATAAACGTCAAAATGCCGGGAGCCAGACATAACAACTATTCACTAGATTTGACAAGCATAAACTTTTCAATCTCTCTGAGGACAGACATGCTCCGAAACATACCTACCTAAGGCCGTATTCACAAATGTTTATTAAAGATATTGAAGCTTTAACTAGCCATTACACAAAGGTTTAGTACGTTGGTACTTTAATATTAAAGTTTACTCTACGTAAATGGTACTCGAGGAGCTCGTGGCTAAGCCGCACCGGTCGATCCAACAGGTTAAGCTACGCTTGCCGGGGTTGGTTCGTGTATGGGTCTTTACATACCGAGACTCCTCCGAGCCTCGGAAAGCACGTTAAGCCGTTGGACCCGGCTGTCATTCGTGGATCTTTGACAGTCGTTACGGGTCGTCAGAATCCCAAAAGTCTGACAGCCATTCTTACCAAGGGGTATCGTATTACCCAGTTACTGGGTTGTGGAGGTCAGATAGGTAGTCGCTTCATGTAAAATACTGGTATTCAGCTGCATCTGGCTAGACCGGAAGCCAATCCTAACATAGTAACGCATTTCCACACACATCCCCACATACATACCATCATTCTAACATACACACCCACAATCTAACATACACACACGTGTACACCCTAAAAGTCTGGTCCCCAAAATACTGGTATTCAGCTGCATCCGGTTAGACTGAAAGCCGACCCCAAGATAATTGGGAAAAGGCAGGCAGATTGATTGGCACTAAGAAAATGGCACAACAAGAAAAATATGAATTTAGTGCATTATAGTATTTTAGTGCCTTTTTTGGTGCTCTGTCTGTGACAAGATTTGTAGAAAATGGTGTCCTTTGTTTTTGTATTTATTTGTATATTTAGTTAGCCGTTTAATGTCCCTAGTGTAAATATTTGTTTAATAATTTAAAAGTGTATATAAGCATTTTCTGTTATTAATTAATTTCACATGGCTTTGAAAATAGATAGTTATAGTCCATTATCAATCATTAAATTTGGATTGCAACTGTAGCAAGTTCAAGTTCAAGTTATTTATTTCATAACAAAAATACATTTGTGTCGAAAATATTTGCACAGTAGGTACACAAAAAGAGGCAACGTAAACAATTATACCATAGCTAACCTCGTTCCTAACCCATTATCAAAGTTGGAACGTCTATCCAAATTAAAAGCACAAACTTTACAAACATTTATATTCTTATTTATACAGATACAAAGTCCCTAGCAAAATACATTTAATGTCGAAATATTAAGTATAAAAACAAAGCTACATTTCTAACAACGTCAAAGAGCAATTGATACACCTACTTTTAAGTTTGTCATTACAAAATTCGTCAATGCTGTAATAGGCTTTATTTATTAACAAAGCCCTGAGTTTATTCTTAAACATGTTCACATTCTGAATATTCTTTAATTCTGCTGGTAATTTGTTAAACAGATTGACAGACTGCACGCGTGACGAGTGTTTGACAACACCAAGCTTTGCCTGCAGAATAGTAGGACGATCTTTTCTGCGAGTATCTACTCTAATTTTTCTTTCATCGTCTGTTTCAAACTCGCTTAAGTTTTTATTTAAATGAGTAAGGAGAACTAAAATGTAAAGACATGGTACCGTTATGGTTCTAAGTTTAACAAAATACTCTTCACATGATTCTATCTGGTTTAAACGAAGCATGGTTCTTAATGCTCGCTTTTGTATAGTAAAGGCTGCCTTAGTGTTATATTTATAGCTGTTTCCCCAAAATTTAATACTATATCTAAGTTTAGATTCAACTAGAGCAAAATAGACGGTACGAAGTTGGGCAATAGACAAAAAATCCCTTAGAGATCTGATAGCATAACACGCACTACTTATTGTATTCGTAATTGAATCTAGTTCTGGTTTCCATTTGAGTAAAGAATCAATTTGCACCCCTAAAAACTTCAAACTTTCTACCATATTAATTTTTCTGCCTAAGGATTCTACGTTTACTAAAGGATCCACGCGTCATGTTCGTGAACGGGCGCCGTCGGTTGAGACTGGTCATCTCTTATCTGCCATTGCTTATTTTTAATCGTTTTTGATTATTATTTTATTTTACATTGTTCTCACATATAGAAGCAACAAAAGTAATGTACCCAGGATATTGTAATTTCTATATTTAAAAGAGTGTCCTTGGAGTTTCTTGCCCGTTCTTCTCCATAGAGATCTACGTTTTGGAATGGGCAACTAGCTTCAACTTTCTGACTAACTGACCGACTCTTTGACAATTCAAAAGTGCCTGTAAATGGTTTAATTGAAATAAATGCTTTGAGTTTGAGTTTGAGTTTGTTCCTAACCGTAGATCTAAATATCATACATTTTGTCTTATTTACATTTAATTTAAGATTATTCGTAGAAAACCAGCTTTCACAAGCAACTATTAATACATTTAGTTTACACTTTAAGGTCTCCATATTGTCAGCAGCTATAACAGCACTCGTATCGTCAGCAAATATTATCAAGTCAGCATCAGGTAAAATGCTTTTAATGTATTCAGCTAGATCGTTAAGAAATATTATAAAGCACCAATATATAGCAGCAAAGGTATCCCAAAGTGTAAGATATAGACAAAATCCATTATCAAACTAAATCCCCATTTCAAGTCAGCAGAAATTCAATCTCCTTTCAAGAGTGAACTGAAGGTGAACTAATCATGAGCATAATATCTCAAGTATGGGCACGCTGAGAGAATAAAGGTATTAGTTCTTGTCTGGTTCGGGTACTTACTCCGTCTTAGAGGAAGCCCAAAGTGTCGCCAGGTGTGTTGCTTTATAGCTTTGTCCAGACTTTTTCTAAGGATGCTAAGTGATTTCGAATGAAAAGAAAATCACTTCAGGGTTGTGTACTGTAGCGTTGTGTGAACTCACAGCTATAATCTATTAGTCGAGTGATGCTAAAATATTACAATTAGTAAGTTCCTAATCACATCACTAGAATCGGGGTACAACACTAACTTTCTTTCCGGGGATGCTCGTTCATTTCGTTTCCGCTTGCAGAGCTGGTGGAAGCAATTCCCTGATCATAAGAATTCTGTGTGCCCCGACCTAGGGTGAGTTCCACATTAGTTTGGTAATAATGCCTGACTCCCTGCGCTGGATAACCTATATTGATTTTATCACCTAAGTAGTATATGATTTCGAGTGTGTCAATGTCGGACACGCGGCTTAGAGTTATCCAGCGCACAGGAGATGGTAATATGTATGTATTGCTGCTGCATCGAGGTGGTGTAGTGCCTTGCTGTGCTATTTTTAGTGATTAGTGAGCTATCTGTTATGATTACATTTACTTTGTTTGTGCACGCTTGCTCACATACTTAACCTAATTTTAGCATCTGTCAATGTGCTACGCTGACCTTTCTATTCTCTCTCTCTCTGCCTGTAAGCCGCTGCGATGTGTTAAGCTACCGCCTACTCCCCTTCCTATACCGTACCTTGGTGGCTGAAAGGGGAAGAAGCTGGCACATCGCATGCGGCTTGGCTTGCTGCTATTGCACCGCATCTAACATGCGCCCCCTATGGCGCTTCCAGGGTTCTCCGTACGGGCTGAGGGCAGGACCCCTAAATCCATCCTGCACGCCCTACGCATGCCACCACTTCGAGCCTGTACCTACTAACAGGCCTCCGCGGCCTACCGCCGCGAGCTACTGCCGGGAGCCTCTGCGACAGGCTTCCGCGGCCTACCGCCGCTAGCTACTTCTACGGAGCCTCTGCAGCCTACCGCCACGTGTTGCCGCCATGTGCCTGTGCTGACAGGCCCCCTCGTCTGCCACGTGCTACCAAGGGCGGTACCCTACTTACCTACTTACCTAAGTGTGCGAGTGCTCAGCTCTGAACAGTATTGTAAAGGACCTTACCCGCGACCTAGCCGTGTTATCTATATTATATGTATTAATCTATCAACCTGTTCTTTTTCTACCTAACTACCTACCTATCCGATAACGGCCTGCGCAGCCTACCCTGCGCAGCCCTAGCCGTTACAGTGGCGCCCAACTCTTTATCTATCCTACCAAACCTAACACGCTGACTGAGCCCTCGTACACACTTCTTGCTACACATCGTAGCGGTATAGTTTTAAGTTTATACTATCTATTGTTTTAACCTATTGTAACAACTATACCTATGTCTATCTTAAGCTAACTGTGTACATAATGGGAACTCACCTAATGCATAACTAAAATTTAATAACTTTATCCCTGTGCTGGCAGCGGAGAAATGCATATTTTACATGATAAACTTTTGACTTCTACACTAACTACGGATAGCTGTCAAACAAAATTAACCTAAAACTGTGATATACTACTTACTACTACAAACATATTTTGATTACTAAAACTTTAATCTATGCTATAAACTAACTTGATATCCCTACAAACATTAATAAATTAAATTAAACTTCATAATTACAATCTGAATAACTTATCTACTGGCTCACAAATAATAAAAATAACATTTAAAATTAAATCTACTGTGGCCAAAATTATACACTAAGGACAGCTATCACTTTATACAAACTACCAAATTAATTGAACTACATTGCTAACTACTACTGTTGACCTAATCACAATTTATAAAAATGTATCACTACCTTCTATAATAAAATAACTACCTATCAAAATTGTAATACAATTCCCCACTTAACTAAAGAAATAAAAATTGAAACTAAAATTGTATTCTTGTCTAGTCAATATAAAATCGAAAGTCAATCAATCACTGTTTACTATACAATATAATATACAACTATTTATAACAATATAATACTTAATATTGCAATACTACAGTTACATGCAAACAACAGTTAACTAATTTATTTTATGACACTGCTCAACAATATAAAACTAATAATGGAACTGATGCCTAAACAAGTATGGTCAATAACCAACCACACTACTATTACCTATCTATATACACACATTCACAAATACCAATAAAAACAAATTCTAACATTAATATTGAATTGTTGTCAAAACTTAAAGAACAATAAACAACAATTACTTTAAAAACTAAACCAATCTAAATTCCATTATCAACTAAACCTAAGTTAACAACTAAACAACTGACTACCAGTAAA
Organism: Xanthia icteritia; assembly: GCA_949128155.2. Taxonomy (NCBI): domain Eukaryota; kingdom Metazoa; phylum Arthropoda; class Insecta; order Lepidoptera; family Noctuidae; genus Xanthia; species Xanthia icteritia. The sequence goes on along the minus strand of OX421942.2, from coordinate 1,253,976 downwards.
TAAAAAAATAAAAAAAACAGATCAACCCCCACTAACACTAATCTACCACTGCTAAACTAACCTAACCTACCACCACTAACCAAACCAATACTACTCTACAAACAATTGCACACACCCACTACAACTACCTACTGTGAACTACATTAATTCTACATGAATAACCAACAATTATCATATTATCTACTATTTAACTATTTGGAAAATCCAATCACTTCTATAGGATGATGGCCCTATCCCATCCATCTTATTCTTCTATAACTATTGGTCCTACAACCATAGTTTGTAATTGATGATGGCACTACCCCATTCATCACCTACCTACCTTCTACAACTATTGGCCCTACAACCATAGTTGAATAATTGATGATGGCCCTACCCCATTCATCACCTACCTTCCTTCTATAACTATTGGCATATAAGCTGTAATGATCATGATGGCCTACCCCATCGATCAGTGGTTTTGCTTTATCAATTGGCCCTACACCATTGGTAACCTAAGCAACCTAATATATCTATATTTATGTACTATCTATTACATTCTAAAGAGCGGTGCAACTCTATAAAAAAGCCTTTGCAGCAGCGGATGGTTACTGCCTAAATAAGCCTAAACCAAAATTATCTATCTAAAAGTATATTCTAAGCAGCGGATGGTTACTGCCTAAATAAGCCTAAACTGCATTATCTAACTATTACATAAGTATATTCTATGGAGCGAATGGTTACTCCCTAAATAAGTCTAAACCAAAAGTATCTATTTATGTAAACTGTCTATCTATGTAATTGTTGGTATTCCTATGCAGTTTAGGTTATTATGTACTAAATAAATCCTACATACTGGTTACTTTGAAATATGGACTAGCCCTAATACACCTAGTCTTGTGTGTGCAATATGCTATTGGGACTTAAGTTGGAACTACATCAGTAATCTACTTACTCAAATCTGATCTGTCGCTATATATATGTATTCTATTATCAATGATAGTATGGAAAATAATGACTATTAAATATAATAATAAAATAAAACTATAACATATAAATAAAACTTAAACTATTAACTATATAAAACAAATCTACTACCTTGTACTATGGACTAGACCCTAATTATTACTAGTCATGTGTGTGATCATATACTCACTCAAATCAGAGCTGTTGCTAACATAACTATTATTTATTATATGTGATATTATATAATTATATTGTGGAACTATTAACTATAGAAAACAAATCTACTACTACTTTGTACTATGGACTGGACCCTAATTACTAGTCATGTGTGTGATCCTTATACTCACTCAAATCAGAGCTGTTGCTAACATAACTATTATATTATCTGTGATATTATATAATTATATTGTAGAAACTCTAATGACCATTACATCTATAAATAAAATAAAACTATTATATATAACTAAAAGTAAACTACCTCTACTACCTAATACTATCCTTAACATATGCTGCACTGGCGCTATATTAGGGAATGCTGTTGATCCCAAGGGATGTCTATTTATTATTGCAGAGCAGGTCACTATTATAACTACCCTTAGCTTTTGTGTTGTCTATCCGTTACCTAAATGCCTAAAGTACATACTAAAATTAAATCTAATAAAGACTTTGGCATTCTAACTACATGTACATACATACCACACCTACACCTACAAGTTAACACTGAACTCAACTACCTACCCATCCTTTAACGGCCTGCGCAGCCTACCCTGTGCAGCCCTAGCCGTTACAGTGGTGTTACACTTGCTCTCACACTGTACTCACTTACCTATAGTTACCTAAAGCCAGTTAAAAAACTAAATATCTAATACACAACATGTCTACTCACATGTAGGTATACTACTGAACACACTGGCACCCGCTACTAATAGAACACTACCGACTGAGATACACTTGCTCTCACACTTGTGTATTTCTTCGCTTGCTGTCTGTAAATCTTGAGTGATCTATGACTAACTGGTTTCACTCATGGCTGTTGAGTATGTTTCCAGTCTCCGCTGTGATTGGGCTGGATTCAGACTTGTGCTAAGGATTAGACAGCAAGTGGGAAGTGGTCGTTCTAGCGGATTCTATACAGGTAAAATCCTCTCTCTGTACCCGGGGTACTGTAGCGTTGTGTGAACTCACAGCTATAATCTATTAGTCGAGTGATGCTAAAATATTACAATTAGTAAGTTCCTAATCACATCACTAGAATCGGGGTACAACACTAACTTTCTTTCCGGGGATGCTCGTTCATTTCGTTTCCGCTTGCAGAGCTGGTGGAAGCAATTCCCTGATCATAAGAATTCTGTGTGCCCCGACCTAGGGTGAGTTCCACATTAGTTTGGTAATAATGCCTGACTCCCTGCGCTGGATAACCTATATTGATTTTATCACCTAAGTAGTATATGATTTCGAGTGTGTCAATGTCGGACACGCGGCTTAGAGTTATCCAGCGCACAGGAGATGGTAATATGTATGTATTGCTGCTGCATCGAGGTGGTGTAGTGCCTTGCTGTGCTATTTTTAGTGATTAGTGAGCTATCTGTTATGATTACATTTACTTTGTTTGTGCACGCTTGCTCACATACTTAACCTAATTTTAGCATCTGTCAATGTGCTACGCTGACCTTTCTATTCTCTCTCTCTCTGCCTGTAAGCCGCTGCGATGTGTTAAGCTACCGCCTACTCCCCTTCCTATACCGTACCTTGGTGGCTGAAAGGGGAAGAAGCTGGCACATCGCATGCGGCTTGGCTTGCTGCTATTGCACCGCATCTAACATGCGCCCCCTATGGCGCTTCCAGGGTTCTCCGTACGGGCTGAGGGCAGGACCCCTAAATCCATCCTGCACGCCCTACGCATGCCACCACTTCGAGCCTGTACCTACTAACAGGCCTCCGCGGCCTACCGCCGCGAGCTACTGCCGGGAGCCTCTGCGACAGGCTTCCGCGGCCTACCGCCGCTAGCTACTTCTACGGAGCCTCTGCAGCCTACCGCCACGTGTTGCCGCCATGTGCCTGTGCTGACAGGCCCCCTCGTCTGCCACGTGCTACCAAGGGCGGTACCCTACTTACCTACTTACCTAAGTGTGCGAGTGCTCAGCTCTGAACAGTATTGTAAAGGACCTTACCCGCGACCTAGCCGTGTTATCTATATTATATGTATTAATCTATCAACCTGTTCTTTTTCTACCTAACTACCTACCTATCCGATAACGGCCTGCGCAGCCTACCCTGCGCAGCCCTAGCCGTTACAGTACTTAGCTTTGAAAAAAAAACGATATTCGTTGTTTTAGTAATCTTGTAGATCAGATGTTTCTTTTTCTTTTATATTTAAATTTTGATAAAGTAGGGTAATTCAAGTGAAGAATTGAATAGAAATCACATCATATTAAATCATACTTAAGGTATTGCTAAAAAACGTTTAAAAAAATCTCTAAAGGGTAACTTTGTGCTCATAATTCGGCAATTTAAGCAACATAAAGCAACCTGCCCAATTTGTTCCCCATTCACACCATCCATTATGACACAAATATTACCGCCAATCAAATACCGACAGGCAATCGATCATGTCGCACCGAACGGGTTAACCACGCCTATGTGTGCATACAGTCATCGCGTCGTTAAGGCGAAAGCGCCAGGGAACTTCTTATAATCTGAATATAATTGGCTACCGTAACAAGTATGTATTTATAGAATTATAATCATTAAATTTATCGAAATATGCTTGTACTAGGTGTAATAGGTACACCTCTGCCTAACCCTTCGGGGATTACTGTTACAGGCGTGATTAAGTTATGTTATGTAAATTTATCAATACAAGTCTCTAAGTTCATAATTATTACCCAATTGAATGACTATTTCATGAAATTATGACATTTTAGGCCTTCTAATGATTATTATTCAGTAAATACCCATAAATTTCGGTCGCAAATAATTTTTTAATCATTATGCACTCTGACACTGACCTGCAAATTGGAAAAACGTAAGAAAACTTGAATTTCGAGGGCTGCCCGGCGGTGGCGCATCACCCTTAAACGTGTGCATGTGTGTGTGCATTCAAACGCAACACTAGACTGCGTTGCTATCGAGCGGGCACCGGTCATCGACCCCGCCGCACTGTGCTACTCGCGAAAACGTGCTCTAATTTTATGCTGACTACAGAAAAATCTGGATATATGGCGCGAAAAAAATCGCGTGGAAACGATAAAAGTGAGTCAGCTCGAATTTTCGTATTCATTGTTAATGTAGTTTGGGAAGCACGCAAGAAAGACGGTTTTAGGAGATTGCATTTGATTTGAATGGGGTACTTTATCTTGTACGCGTTTTGAAAATATTATATTCTTCGACGATTGGGTTTAAAATATTCTTTTTTTATTCTAAAAGAACATACATTGTTCGCTTAGCGAATAAATACACAACTAAGGTAGGTAGGTACGTGTAGTCCAGTAGCTAATAGTGTTGTTTATTTTTTTTTTTTTGTGCAGGTACGTACGTACGGTGTCGCATTTTATGTGCCAGACTGGATTATAACGTTAATTAATAGTTTTGTGTTATTTGTGATGTACTATATGTTAAAAGAGGATACATGTGCTCCTGATATCTGCCGGTAGATTATTATAAAGTTGTACGCCTTCGTACTTTATATTTTTCCTGCCATATTGCGTCCGCGGGGGGTGCGTCTGTATTTGGTTAGAGTTTCTTTGGCTGTATTTGGATGTTTTTATGTCAAAGGATAATTGTGTGTATGGTTTTGTTAAAAATATTCTAATGAGAATGCAGGAATTGTATGTGTAAAGTTGATTAGTGCTCATTAGCTTGGTGTTTGTATAGTCTGATGTAGGTGTGTGATAATCGTAGAAGTTTAATTATTTTATTTTGTGCTATTTGTAGATCTTTAATCTGAAATTTGGTGGCACATCCCCTGATTTCTATTAGATAATTTATGTGTGATCGAACTAATGAGTTGTAAGTATAGTAGCGGTTTTTTTTTTGGAATGTTATTTAATGTACCCGCGCATTGATCCCATTAGCGATGTTATTTTTGTTTTTATGTAATCAATACTTGCTTGCCAAGTGAGTTTGTTGTCTAACCTAAGTCCGAGTTATTTTTCACAAATACTTTTGATGATTTTTGTTGTTTATGTGCAAGGCTGGGTGGTCAAGATTTTTTAAATTGTTTGCTGAGAATATCAGGTACGATGTTTTTGATGCGTTTATGGTAAGTAAATTAGAGCTAAGCCAGTTCTATAATTTATCCAAGTCTTTTGAGCGTCAGTTCCAATGGTGTTTATGTTGTTACTGAAGTAGAAAAGGCAGGCATCACCGGCGTACAAAGTCAGTTGTCCAGTTAAGGCTAAATCTTTAATATTATTTATGTAAATAGCAAATAAGAGGGGTGATAGCAGAGATCCCTGAGGAACACCAAATTCTATGGGAGATGCTCTACTCATCGCGTTTCCCATTTTATTGTCAAGGTATATTTCTATTATATTGTCAAGGTATGAGAAGAGGATATTATACATTTCTCCGGTGATGCCAATGCTTTTAAGCTAATAATAGAATTTTGTGGGATACCGTATCAAAAGCCTTATTCAGATCAATAAAAATATCTAGTGCAATTTTTTTTTGTCAATGTTTTTTTTTCATGGTGGTGACTAAATCGATTGTGGCGCACAATGTTTGATTTGGGTCAGAAACGGAACTGCCGATCATAAATATAATTAATATCATTTAGGTATTTTTCTAGTCTAGTGCAAATTAATCGTTCAAAAATGTTTGATAGTGCCGGTAATACCGATATGGGTCGATTATTCCCGGGATCTGTCTTTGTGCCGGATTTGTATATAGGGTTGACTTTCGCCATTTTGAGGGTATTTGGGAATGTACTACTCTTAAAACAGTTATTGATACAATTTTTTAGGTTAGCCGCTATTAGGTTTTTGTATGCATTTCATAGTTTTAGTGGTAATGCCATCAATTCCTGAGCTACAACTTGGATCCAAATTTTCAGATCCACTTTTTTATCGCGTTCTTTTTAGGGTACCAAAACGGTAAAAACCATTATGGTGCGACTCAGTCTGTATGTCACAGCTAGATATCTCCACAGATAGAATTACCAATGCTATCAACTTGAAATTTAGAATAGTTTTACAACAACCATTTTTTTTGCGGCCCGGCCTGTACGCGATTCTTAAAAATTCGAAGTGGGGCTACTAGGGCATCTGAGGTATCATATAAAAGAGCGCTATTCGCACATTCTCATACATTTTACTTTTCTTTTTTAGGCCTACATAGTTTTCGACTTTAGACGAAAAATTTAAAAAAAATACCCTTATCTCCGAAGTTTGCATAGAGAACGTTTTTCAGTCACCATAAGCAGTTGCGGCTAAGATTTGTAAATTAACAATAAAGATATAATACTAAAGTACTGTCTGCATGTTCGCCCATCCACCTGTCCGCCTGTCCATCTATCCTACTTTTGAACGTATGTACAGTTCGTACATAAAGTAACACATCCAAAATGTTTATATATGATGGTACGGAACCCTTGATGCGCGAGTCCGACTCGCTCTTGACCGGTTTTTCTTGTTTAATTCTTAGGAAAACTTCACATTGGGATGTCTAATTAGTACAGTAAGTATCAGAAATGTGTGGTCATATTTAAGGGTGTGGTTCAGACCATCAAACTGAACCACTTTCTCCAAGGGATTAACATAGTAATCGCGAAAACAAAAACGAGCTCAACCACAAACAAAACTTCAATACCTAAACGACCCAGATGTAAGGGACAGCTGATTATTCTTTCGCGATTAGGATGTTGGTCCCACGGAGAAAGTTGTTCAGTGATAAATGCTGTATACTCCGAAGTATATTACTCGTAACAATAGATAATTGTGTATCATTTGTCAATACTGGATAGGTTAATAACAAAGGTATTCCCCAGTAAGGGTCATCCCCCTGTTATTAGGAAGAGGCCTAGAAAATATTCTAGTGTAAAAAAGACTAGGAAGTTCTTATTACCCACAGACTATATGTACAAATAAATATAACGTAACAAGGAACGCTACGCAACTAACGCGTCCATTCATTACGGCTATTATTGCGTAGTGCTGGGAAGAGAGTTGAATTGTAGTCATTCGCTATAAATGATTGCGGCGGTCAGCAGCTTATTACAGTCACTTACTAAATACTTACTTATATTACACGTGTTTCATCAACGCGTTGAAAAGCTCAAGTCGAGAATGTTTTTATTGGGCTTTTTGGAACTTTGTTTCCTTTATCCTGAGCAAATTGTTTATTTTTCTTCTATTATAATGGGTCAGGTACATATTATATACCTATACTATATTATACCTGGGTCTTGATCAACAATTTTTTTCTGAATTTATGAAGTTCTTTTCCTGTATACTATCTCGAGAGATAGGAAGTGCTTTTTATTTTTCTCGTTCCTAAGATGCAGCTAATGCAGTTCAGATCCCCCAGGTGCATCAGCAAAAAACTTACAGTTTAGAATAATGTTATCATCAAATAAACTCCTCAGGTCCAACACCTCAGTTTTCTCACTATCGTAACAAAAGGTAACATATTAAAAAGTTTTCCTTTTCACTTCTGTCTCCGATTGTACTAACTTGGGTTCCGCTTAGTTAAGTTGGGCAGTTACCTTGTTAATGAGACTTCAGGGTGTGAGCAGCCAAGAGAGGGGAGAAAACTACACTAACCAAACTAAACCTTCAGAGACCTGTGTAAGGTTCATTTTGGAAAGTGTCAGTCTCAAAGGGTTAACCATAAACTTTTTCTATTTATTATTTTCAACTTGTTAGCAGAAATAAATCTAGAACTTTATTCTAAAGAATAAAACGCTGTGTAGGTGTAAGTTCTGAGTTAAGTTTTTTTAAATCGGTACAAAGGTAAACTTAGAAGTGTCATCGGAGAAGACAAGAAAAGATTTTATATCAGAAATAAAATAAAAGAAAGTGCATACGCGTGGGCGTCCTGTCATCTTTGTCTCGACCGTCTGATAGTTTCTAGAAAAAGTGTTTGATACACAATACTTAAGTACTAACAATATTGAATTGACACCGAACTTGGATGTTTTTGATATTTCACTTCTACGTACCTACAAAAGTTTGTTTTTAGACCTTCCAACGTGTGATTCCGTGTCTATATATTTTTTGATGACAATGTAACAGAACATAATATTGTGCGTTGGAATTATTTTGAAGGACGTTTATCAAATTAAGTATATTGAACGTATTATGCAAAACTAGCCCTAAAGATTCAATTACCTGTCAATAGCTGTCAATGTCATCTGACTCAAGGCATTAGGCACGTGATGACTGATAACGGCAAGAAATAGATTTAGTAACTCATCAAAAAGAAGAAATTTTAAAGGATCAAACTTCAAACTTCTTTCCTCTACAATTCAAGGTTAAAACCCTTGGTTTCTTCATAAAATAAAAGGATAAAATGAAAACCACGTGGAGCAAAACAAAACCTGATCAATTTTTTGCGAGTTCGAACAGGCTTTAAATAAAAAAGGTTTGACGATATCTAAAAAGTTTGGAGTGCCTTAAATACTTTGGAAGTGGAATTGAATGAACCCGTGAACGTTTTATGTATAAAAGGTTTTGCTCGCTGGTTTAAAAGCTGAAGTTTTTAATAAAAATCAAGTGCATAGAGGTTCAGTTGTGGGTGACAGCGGGTACTTAACCCTGGATTGAAGTTGAATTTAAATGCATTTAAATTCTAGATACATATGTACTTGATTAAAATTCTGAACGGTAGTCGTTGCATGGTGAATATACCATTAGATTATGGTAAAGAATAAATCCTTAACACTTTTTGTAACACTCAGGCCCTTTCTTCATTGGTCGGTGCGTCAGCGGTGCGGGATCAGCATGCTCGGTATACTCGGTACCGAAAGCTCACCGAGCGCATATATTTCAATGAGCGTTTCCTGATCGGGTCGGTATGCGCGGAAGCGGGATCGTTTCGGTTTACCGTATCTTGGTAGAACGTGAACGTATCGGTAAAATGTTTACAGAGACGTCACGTGATATAGGTAATATTTTTTTCAATTTACGGATGTCGCCAATAGCGCTTTCGTTTTTTTTTTGTAAATTTAGATAAATATAACAAGCCACAATATTACATTTTCTCCCGAGGATCTAAGCGGTACTACACAAATTATGCCGAAAACATAACGTCAGGTCCATAAATAATGGCAGTGCGGTATCGTTTCGGTATACATAGCATCCTATACCGTACTGCTGCTTACCGACCAATGAGAAAAGGGCCTCACTGGTAAAAAACTTCACAGAAGTCAAACAGTTTATATATATAGTAACTAGATTTGACAAGCATAAACTTTTCAATCTCTCTGAGGACAGACATGCTCCGAAACATACCTACCTAAGGCCGTATTCACAAATGTTTATTAAAGATATTGAAGCTTTAACTAGCCATTACACAAAGGTTTAGTACGTTGGTACTTTAATATTAAAGTTTACTCTACGTAAATGGTACTCGAGGAGCTCGTGGCTAAGCCGCACCGGTCGATCCAACAGGTTAAGCTACGCTTGCCGGGGTTGGTTCGTGTATGGGTCTTTACATACCGAGACTCCTCCGAGCCTCGGAAAGCACGTTAAGCCGTTGGACCCGGCTGTCATTCGTGGATCTTTGACAGTCGTTACGGGTCGTCAGAATCCCAAAAGTCTGACAGCCATTCTTACCAAGGGGTATCGTATTACCCAGTTACTGGGTTGTGGAGGTCAGATAGGTAGTCGCTTCATGTAAAATACTGGTATTCAGCTGCATCTGGCTAGACCGGAAGCCAATCCTAACATAGTAACGCATTTCCACACACATCCCCACATACATACCATCATTCTAACATACACACCCACAATCTAACATACACACACGTGTACACCCTAAAAGTCTGGTCCCCAAAATACTGGTATTCAGCTGCATCCGGTTAGACTGAAAGCCGACCCCAAGATAATTGGGAAAAGGCAGGCAGATTGATTGGCACTAAGAAAATGGCACAACAAGAAAAATATGAATTTAGTGCATTATAGTATTTTAGTGCCTTTTTTGGTGCTCTGTCTGTGACAAGATTTGTAGAAAATGGTGTCCTTTGTTTTTGTATTTATTTGTATATTTAGTTAGCCGTTTAATGTCCCTAGTGTAAATATTTGTTTAATAATTTAAAAGTGTATATAAGCATTTTCTGTTATTAATTAATTTCACATGGCTTTGAAAATAGATAGTTATAGTCCATTATCAATCATTAAATTTGGATTGCAACTGTAGCAAGTTCAAGTTCAAGTTATTTATTTCATAACAAAAATACATTTGTGTCGAAAATATTTGCACAGTAGGTACACAAAAAGAGGCAACGTAAACAATTATACCATAGCTAACCTCGTTCCTAACCCATTATCAAAGTTGGAACGTCTATCCAAATTAAAAGCACAAACTTTACAAACATTTATATTCTTATTTATACAGATACAAAGTCCCTAGCAAAATACATTTAATGTCGAAATATTAAGTATAAAAACAAAGCTACATTTCTAACAACGTCAAAGAGCAATTGATACACCTACTTTTAAGTTTGTCATTACAAAATTCGTCAATGCTGTAATAGGCTTTATTTATTAACAAAGCCCTGAGTTTATTCTTAAACATGTTCACATTCTGAATATTCTTTAATTCTGCTGGTAATTTGTTAAACAGATTGACAGACTGCACGCGTGACGAGTGTTTGACAACACCAAGCTTTGCCTGCAGAATAGTAGGACGATCTTTTCTGCGAGTATCTACTCTAATTTTTCTTTCATCGTCTGTTTCAAACTCGCTTAAGTTTTTATTTAAATGAGTAAGGAGAACTAAAATGTAAAGACATGGTACCGTTATGGTTCTAAGTTTAACAAAATACTCTTCACATGATTCTATCTGGTTTAAACGAAGCATGGTTCTTAATGCTCGCTTTTGTATAGTAAAGGCTGCCTTAGTGTTATATTTATAGCTGTTTCCCCAAAATTTAATACTATATCTAAGTTTAGATTCAACTAGAGCAAAATAGACGGTACGAAGTTGGGCAATAGACAAAAAATCCCTTAGAGATCTGATAGCATAACACGCACTACTTATTGTATTCGTAATTGAATCTAGTTCTGGTTTCCATTTGAGTAAAGAATCAATTTGCACCCCTAAAAACTTCAAACTTTCTACCATATTAATTTTTCTGCCTAAGGATTCTACGTTTACTAAAGGATCCACGCGTCATGTTCGTGAACGGGCGCCGTCGGTTGAGACTGGTCATCTCTTATCTGCCATTGCTTATTTTTAATCGTTTTTGATTATTATTTTATTTTACATTGTTCTCACATATAGAAGCAACAAAAGTAATGTACCCAGGATATTGTAATTTCTATATTTAAAAGAGTGTCCTTGGAGTTTCTTGCCCGTTCTTCTCCATAGAGATCTACGTTTTGGAATGGGCAACTAGCTTCAACTTTCTGACTAACTGACCGACTCTTTGACAATTCAAAAGTGCCTGTAAATGGTTTAATTGAAATAAATGCTTTGAGTTTGAGTTTGAGTTTGTTCCTAACCGTAGATCTAAATATCATACATTTTGTCTTATTTACATTTAATTTAAGATTATTCGTAGAAAACCAGCTTTCACAAGCAACTATTAATACATTTAGTTTACACTTTAAGGTCTCCATATTGTCAGCAGCTATAACAGCACTCGTATCGTCAGCAAATATTATCAAGTCAGCATCAGGTAAAATGCTTTTAATGTATTCAGCTAGATCGTTAAGAAATATTATAAAGCACCAATATATAGCAGCAAAGGTATCCCAAAGTGTAAGATATAGACAAAATCCATTATCAAACTAAATCCCCATTTCAAGTCAGCAGAAATTCAATCTCCTTTCAAGAGTGAACTGAAGGTGAACTAATCATGAGCATAATATCTCAAGTATGGGCACGCTGAGAGAATAAAGGTATTAGTTCTTGTCTGGTTCGGGTACTTACTCCGTCTTAGAGGAAGCCCAAAGTGTCGCCAGGTGTGTTGCTTTATAGCTTTGTCCAGACTTTTTCTAAGGATGCTAAGTGATTTCGAATGAAAAGAAAATCACTTCAGGGTTGTGTACTTAGCTTTGAAAAAAAAACGATATTCGTTGTTTTAGTAATCTTGTAGATCAGATGTTTCTTTTTCTTTTATATTTAAATTTTGATAAAGTAGGGTAATTCAAGTGAAGAATTGAATAGAAATCACATCATATTAAATCATACTTAAGGTATTGCTAAAAAACGTTTAAAAAAATCTCTAAAGGGTAACTTTGTGCTCATAATTCGGCAATTTAAGCAACATAAAGCAACCTGCCCAATTTGTTCCCCATTCACACCATCCATTATGACACAAATATTACCGCCAATCAAATACCGACAGGCAATCGATCATGTCGCACCGAACGGGTTAACCACGCCTATGTGTGCATACAGTCATCGCGTCGTTAAGGCGAAAGCGCCAGGGAACTTCTTATAATCTGAATATAATTGGCTACCGTAACAAGTATGTATTTATAGAATTATAATCATTAAATTTATCGAAATATGCTTGTACTAGGTGTAATAGGTACACCTCTGCCTAACCCTTCGGGGATTACTGTTACAGGCGTGATTAAGTTATGTTATGTAAATTTATCAATACAAGTCTCTAAGTTCATAATTATTACCCAATTGAATGACTATTTCATGAAATTATGACATTTTAGGCCTTCTAATGATTATTATTCAGTAAATACCCATAAATTTCGGTCGCAAATAATTTTTTAATCATTATGCACTCTGACACTGACCTGCAAATTGGAAAAACGTAAGAAAACTTGAATTTCGAGGGCTGCCCGGCGGTGGCGCATCACCCTTAAACGTGTGCATGTGTGTGTGCATTCAAACGCAACACTAGACTGCGTTGCTATCGAGCGGGCACCGGTCATCGACCCCGCCGCACTGTGCTACTCGCGAAAACGTGCTCTAATTTTATGCTGACTACAGAAAAATCTGGATATATGGCGCGAAAAAAATCGCGTGGAAACGATAAAAGTGAGTCAGCTCGAATTTTCGTATTCATTGTTAATGTAGTTTGGGAAGCACGCAAGAAAGACGGTTTTAGGAGATTGCATTTGATTTGAATGGGGTACTTTATCTTGTACGCGTTTTGAAAATATTATATTCTTCGACGATTGGGTTTAAAATATTCTTTTTTTATTCTAAAAGAACATACATTGTTCGCTTAGCGAATAAATACACAACTAAGGTAGGTAGGTACGTGTAGTCCAGTAGCTAATAGTGTTGTTTATTTTTTTTTTTTTGTGCAGGTACGTACGTACGGTGTCGCATTTTATGTGCCAGACTGGATTATAACGTTAATTAATAGTTTTGTGTTATTTGTGATGTACTATATGTTAAAAGAGGATACATGTGCTCCTGATATCTGCCGGTAGATTATTATAAAGTTGTACGCCTTCGTACTTTATATTTTTCCTGCCATATTGCGTCCGCGGGGGGTGCGTCTGTATTTGGTTAGAGTTTCTTTGGCTGTATTTGGATGTTTTTATGTCAAAGGATAATTGTGTGTATGGTTTTGTTAAAAATATTCTAATGAGAATGCAGGAATTGTATGTGTAAAGTTGATTAGTGCTCATTAGCTTGGTGTTTGTATAGTCTGATGTAGGTGTGTGATAATCGTAGAAGTTTAATTATTTTATTTTGTGCTATTTGTAGATCTTTAATCTGAAATTTGGTGGCACATCCCCTGATTTCTATTAGATAATTTATGTGTGATCGAACTAATGAGTTGTAAGTATAGTAGCGGTTTTTTTTTTGGAATGTTATTTAATGTACCCGCGCATTGATCCCATTAGCGATGTTATTTTTGTTTTTATGTAATCAATACTTGCTTGCCAAGTGAGTTTGTTGTCTAACCTAAGTCCGAGTTATTTTTCACAAATACTTTTGATGATTTTTGTTGTTTATGTGCAAGGCTGGGTGGTCAAGATTTTTTAAATTGTTTGCTGAGAATATCAGGTACGATGTTTTTGATGCGTTTATGGTAAGTAAATTAGAGCTAAGCCAGTTCTATAATTTATCCAAGTCTTTTGAGCGTCAGTTCCAATGGTGTTTATGTTGTTACTGAAGTAGAAAAGGCAGGCATCACCGGCGTACAAAGTCAGTTGTCCAGTTAAGGCTAAATCTTTAATATTATTTATGTAAATAGCAAATAAGAGGGGTGATAGCAGAGATCCCTGAGGAACACCAAATTCTATGGGAGATGCTCTACTCATCGCGTTTCCCATTTTATTGTCAAGGTATATTTCTATTATATTGTCAAGGTATGAGAAGAGGATATTATACATTTCTCCGGTGATGCCAATGCTTTTAAGCTAATAATAGAATTTTGTGGGATACCGTATCAAAAGCCTTATTCAGATCAATAAAAATATCTAGTGCAATTTTTTTTTGTCAATGTTTTTTTTTCATGGTGGTGACTAAATCGATTGTGGCGCACAATGTTTGATTTGGGTCAGAAACGGAACTGCCGATCATAAATATAATTAATATCATTTAGGTATTTTTCTAGTCTAGTGCAAATTAATCGTTCAAAAATGTTTGATAGTGCCGGTAATACCGATATGGGTCGATTATTCCCGGGATCTGTCTTTGTGCCGGATTTGTATATAGGGTTGACTTTCGCCATTTTGAGGGTATTTGGGAATGTACTACTCTTAAAACAGTTATTGATACAATTTTTTAGGTTAGCCGCTATTAGGTTTTTGTATGCATTTCATAGTTTTAGTGGTAATGCCATCAATTCCTGAGCTACAACTTGGATCCAAATTTTCAGATCCACTTTTTTATCGCGTTCTTTTTAGGGTACCAAAACGGTAAAAACCATTATGGTGCGACTCAGTCTGTATGTCACAGCTAGATATCTCCACAGATAGAATTACCAATGCTATCAACTTGAAATTTAGAATAGTTTTACAACAACCATTTTTTTTGCGGCCCGGCCTGTACGCGATTCTTAAAAATTCGAAGTGGGGCTACTAGGGCATCTGAGGTATCATATAAAAGAGCGCTATTCGCACATTCTCATACATTTTACTTTTCTTTTTTAGGCCTACATAGTTTTCGACTTTAGACGAAAAATTTAAAAAAAATACCCTTATCTCCGAAGTTTGCATAGAGAACGTTTTTCAGTCACCATAAGCAGTTGCGGCTAAGATTTGTAAATTAACAATAAAGATATAATACTAAAGTACTGTCTGCATGTTCGCCCATCCACCTGTCCGCCTGTCCATCTATCCTACTTTTGAACGTATGTACAGTTCGTACATAAAGTAACACATCCAAAATGTTTATATATGATGGTACGGAACCCTTGATGCGCGAGTCCGACTCGCTCTTGACCGGTTTTTCTTGTTTAATTCTTAGGAAAACTTCACATTGGGATGTCTAATTAGTACAGTAAGTATCAGAAATGTGTGGTCATATTTAAGGGTGTGGTTCAGACCATCAAACTGAACCACTTTCTCCAAGGGATTAACATAGTAATCGCGAAAACAAAAACGAGCTCAACCACAAACAAAACTTCAATACCTAAACGACCCAGATGTAAGGGACAGCTGATTATTCTTTCGCGATTAGGATGTTGGTCCCACGGAGAAAGTTGTTCAGTGATAAATGCTGTATACTCCGAAGTATATTACTCGTAACAATAGATAATTGTGTATCATTTGTCAATACTGGATAGGTTAATAACAAAGGTATTCCCCAGTAAGGGTCATCCCCCTGTTATTAGGAAGAGGCCTAGAAAATATTCTAGTGTAAAAAAGACTAGGAAGTTCTTATTACCCACAGACTATATGTACAAATAAATATAACGTAACAAGGAACGCTACGCAACTAACGCGTCCATTCATTACGGCTATTATTGCGTAGTGCTGGGAAGAGAGTTGAATTGTAGTCATTCGCTATAAATGATTGCGGCGGTCAGCAGCTTATTACAGTCACTTACTAAATACTTACTTATATTACACGTGTTTCATCAACGCGTTGAAAAGCTCAAGTCGAGAATGTTTTTATTGGGCTTTTTGGAACTTTGTTTCCTTTATCCTGAGCAAATTGTTTATTTTTCTTCTATTATAATGGGTCAGGTACATATTATATACCTATACTATATTATACCTGGGTCTTGATCAACAATTTTTTTCTGAATTTATGAAGTTCTTTTCCTGTATACTATCTCGAGAGATAGGAAGTGCTTTTTATTTTTCTCGTTCCTAAGATGCAGCTAATGCAGTTCAGATCCCCCAGGTGCATCAGCAAAAAACTTACAGTTTAGAATAATGTTATCATCAAATAAACTCCTCAGGTCCAACACCTCAGTTTTCTCACTATCGTAACAAAAGGTAACATATTAAAAAGTTTTCCTTTTCACTTCTGTCTCCGATTGTACTAACTTGGGTTCCGCTTAGTTAAGTTGGGCAGTTACCTTGTTAATGAGACTTCAGGGTGTGAGCAGCCAAGAGAGGGGAGAAAACTACACTAACCAAACTAAACCTTCAGAGACCTGTGTAAGGTTCATTTTGGAAAGTGTCAGTCTCAAAGGGTTAACCATAAACTTTTTCTATTTATTATTTTCAACTTGTTAGCAGAAATAAATCTAGAACTTTATTCTAAAGAATAAAACGCTGTGTAGGTGTAAGTTCTGAGTTAAGTTTTTTTAAATCGGTACAAAGGTAAACTTAGAAGTGTCATCGGAGAAGACAAGAAAAGATTTTATATCAGAAATAAAATAAAAGAAAGTGCATACGCGTGGGCGTCCTGTCATCTTTGTCTCGACCGTCTGATAGTTTCTAGAAAAAGTGTTTGATACACAATACTTAAGTACTAACAATATTGAATTGACACCGAACTTGGATGTTTTTGATATTTCACTTCTACGTACCTACAAAAGTTTGTTTTTAGACCTTCCAACGTGTGATTCCGTGTCTATATATTTTTTGATGACAATGTAACAGAACATAATATTGTGCGTTGGAATTATTTTGAAGGACGTTTATCAAATTAAGTATATTGAACGTATTATGCAAAACTAGCCCTAAAGATTCAATTACCTGTCAATAGCTGTCAATGTCATCTGACTCAAGGCATTAGGCACGTGATGACTGATAACGGCAAGAAATAGATTTAGTAACTCATCAAAAAGAAGAAATTTTAAAGGATCAAACTTCAAACTTCTTTCCTCTACAATTCAAGGTTAAAACCCTTGGTTTCTTCATAAAATAAAAGGATAAAATGAAAACCACGTGGAGCAAAACAAAACCTGATCAATTTTTTGCGAGTTCGAACAGGCTTTAAATAAAAAAGGTTTGACGATATCTAAAAAGTTTGGAGTGCCTTAAATACTTTGGAAGTGGAATTGAATGAACCCGTGAACGTTTTATGTATAAAAGGTTTTGCTCGCTGGTTTAAAAGCTGAAGTTTTTAATAAAAATCAAGTGCATAGAGGTTCAGTTGTGGGTGACAGCGGGTACTTAACCCTGGATTGAAGTTGAATTTAAATGCATTTAAATTCTAGATACATATGTACTTGATTAAAATTCTGAACGGTAGTCGTTGCATGGTGAATATACCATTAGATTATGGTAAAGAATAAATCCTTAACACTTTTTGTAACACTCAGGCCCTTTCTTCATTGGTCGGTGCGTCAGCGGTGCGGGATCAGCATGCTCGGTATACTCGGTACCGAAAGCTCACCGAGCGCATATATTTCAATGAGCGTTTCCTGATCGGGTCGGTATGCGCGGAAGCGGGATCGTTTCGGTTTACCGTATCTTGGTAGAACGTGAACGTATCGGTAAAATGTTTACAGAGACGTCACGTGATATAGGTAATATTTTTTTCAATTTACGGATGTCGCCAATAGCGCTTTCGTTTTTTTTTTGTAAATTTAGATAAATATAACAAGCCACAATATTACATTTTCTCCCGAGGATCTAAGCGGTACTACACAAATTATGCCGAAAACATAACGTCAGGTCCATAAATAATGGCAGTGCGGTATCGTTTCGGTATACATAGCATCCTATACCGTACTGCTGCTTACCGACCAATGAGAAAAGGGCCTCACTGGTAAAAAACTTCACAGAAGTCAAACAGTTTCAAATCAAGCTTTTTAATAGGGAGAACGTATATTTCTTATTCAGTAATTAAATGTATAAGAGTTCTTGGTAACGTAAAGAAAAGAATTAAATATATAAAACATATTTTGACTAATTGTCTAGAACTAGAATAGAATGACAGACTGTCTAATTAATTGGTTCCATGTTTTAATATCTCTTCTTAGCTAGAATAGCTGCTTTTTGTATACTTTTTTTTAAAGCTCTGACCACACTGAGGCGAATCACGCGGGACGTGGCACGCAACTTCGCGATTCGCCTCAGTTTGGCCAGAGCTTAAATAACAGCCCCGAAACCAAGGAAACACAATTCCGAAATTGTGTTTTCTGCCTTAAAATTAACTTAAGTCTGCTTCAATTCCATATGTAGGTATTTTAGGGAACTTTTATTAACTTTCAATTTTACCGACTATCTGTTCCTATCAATTTTTCTTGGCCATGCAAATACATTTTGAACGCAGGTAAGTAAGTACCTGTTATCGCAGCGCTAGCAATTTTCCAGAGAGATTTTTTATCAATTTCCAACAGCCAAAATGTTCACGTAGCCCTGAGATGCAGCCTCCATCGCCCACTCAAGGGATCAGCATTCTGAAAATAGAGTGAATTTATGTACTTATAATATTTTCTAAAGGGTTTTCTAAACTTACAACGAAAGATGAAAACGAAAAGTTCGTTAGCTTTAAATTCTTCGCAAAATTGTAAAGTTTATTTTTTCCGTGACTTTTACATTTACTTTTGATTTAATTTTGTTTGATTTACTGACGGCTATTCTACTAAAATATAGAGAAATCTAAATAGTTTCCTATCCAAGATGTCAATAATATCTTCCTTTTATGTCACACCATTCGTTTTGTTGTTATTCCTGCTACTTTTGCTTTACAATTCATTTCCCTGACTTTACACAAATGTATTATGAAGTTTACCTAAAAATAGCACAAATGCTAAATCCTATATTGTCAGTGTGCCAGACTTCTAAAAGTTCCTTTTATTTTCTTGATTGTTCTGTATGTTATCAGTTTAGTAACAGTACCAGGGGCTGTATTATGACGTATTGATGCCACCATTATTCCAGTGTGAGTGAGAGACGGAGCTATACAAGGCCGTTACCATCCTTTTTTCGCAGTGGAATAATGATGGCATTAATACTTCATAATAAGGCCCCTGGTTGACTGAGCTCTGCTCGAAGATAGAGAATGCTCATTTAATAATATTGGATAGTTCATAGTATTAAATGTATGTATGTGTGTGGAATTAGTATGTACTAATTCCATGTATTAGTACATACTGATTCCATGCTGCCATGATAGTAGGTATTTACTAATTCCATGCTGCCATGTCATTATTCTAAGGTAGCCATCTTATTCTAAACTTTGGCGACCGAGCTCTGCTCGGGTGAAAACATGGTGAAAACGAATTTTCCCAGGTATGAGACCTAGCTAGATCCATTTTTCGCTCCCATAAACCCCTATATTGCAACTTTCATCGAAATCGTTACAGCCGTTTTCGAGAACGTGATTACAAATATACATATATATATATATACAAATATTGCTCATTTAATAGTGTAGGATAGGATAATAGAAGTTCTAATCCCAGACTTAGTGACAGAACTAGCTTACCACTTGTAAATCAAATCGCCAAACCACACTCCATAATATTTCTTATTTTACCCACGTTTCTTCTTACTCACTAAAAAAGATTTGTCATCCATACTTACGCTGACTAGATGTCCATTGAGTGTTTATATTACATTACGTTCTATGTTTGTTATGTGGAGTCCGTAATGTACATCGCACTGTGTTGCCGAAAGTAATGTAAGTACTTTATCTTTTCTGTGATAAATCTTTGTGGCAACGTGACGTAGGCACTGTAGGCCCTTTGTGGACAAAAAATGGATGGTGGTTCTGTTTTCTTAATAGTGGATGGAAAATGTGGAAAGCAATGTTAAGTTTAGCAAATATTTAGAGCTCTATCATAATAGATACCTAAGTGTAAACTGATATTCAATCTTTGGTAGTAAGGATATAATTTAAAACTCGTAGTCATTAAATTAAATCTATTATGTACCGACTTATTTGTCATTTTCTTTTTCGACTCAAAACTACAAATAGTTTGGAAGAGGCTAGAGCTACGTTTATTTTCAGAATAAATTAGGTACTTATTATAACATGAAAACCACGTATTCACTTCAATCACAGAATCACTTATTTAACTTTAGTCTACGTAGGAGGTTTATTAACTCATATAATTAAACAATTGCAAAACTTTATCCACTAGGTTAGCAAGTAATGTTAAGTATTTCATGAAGTTGTTGTGTAGTGTGGGTGTAACAACGTGTTAGACTGTACTCTCATAATCAAGATTATTGCTGAGTCTTCTTTGTTCTGTTCTATTTAGCAAGATTTCCAATAAAGGTAGGTTTATATAAAGGTTACCTTGTTTATTTATTTTAGTGGATGTATTTTTTAACCCTCAAAATTAAAAACGGTCAGTATTCATGTGAAATCTAAGTACACAACAAATCATAACATCACGACTTGTTTCCCCGAAGGGTTGGGCAGAGGTGTACCTACATTAATAGTACAGCCACATTTTGCCAGATGTTTAAGTCCCATGTAATAGCCCTTAACTAATAACATGCTTTATAGAAAGCCATTCAGAATCATTTTGATGGAGTTAATATATTCTTCAATGTCATAGGGCAAAAATGGATTCCTGTGATATCAACATACGTCCTGTAGGCTATAGAGAAAAAAATAAAGGAAAGAAAGATTTATTCACGTTCCAAGACCGTTAACCTCAAATTCAAATTCAAATTCAAAAGTCATTTATTCAAACTAGGCTGAAAATCAGCACTTTTTGAACGTCAAAATTACATAAGACAGTCCCCCAAAAACGCCCGCCCTTCACCATTTCCTAGTGCTTTAGCTGGGAAGAAGAAGTGGCGCAACAAACTCCCCAGCAGCATCCTCATTAGAATAATTAATGATGATGCTTTCACTATTTTACCTATATACAAAGGTATCTACCAACATCGGTAGATGTAGAATGGCAAAGCTGTAGCTATCTTACATCAGACTCTTATATATATACGTCCAAACGAAATGACTTATTTATATTGATTTATAATAAACTAGGTTTTGCCCGCGTGAAAGCGTAATAAACAAATAAACAAACAAACTCACTTTAATTTATAATATTAGATAGAATACTACGTATATTAATTAACAATTCTGAGTTTCACAAGCTTCGTCCATATTACAGAATAATTGAGCACAAGTTGTGGTTTCATTTTCAGGACCAACATACTGAGTACTTAAATCTAAAACATTTTTCTTAAAAACATGTGTGATACCTGTCACCTTCGGATATCTTGTCTGAACTTTAGATAATATTATATTTCCAAGAAGGTATGTTCGTTCATTAGATGCGTATCTTACCTAGTTAGGCTTACCTAGTTCGCAACCTACCTACCTAGTGGGCAGATCAACTCTGAACTTAGCATTAGCTACGGAGTACACGAGCGGCGATCAACGAGCGTCCTCTCTATAGAGACTGTGACACGTGCCAACAGCTCGCCTGGTGACAGGGGATTATCATTGTTTGCGATGGCGTCAATAACTGTTGGATTATGCAATGACACTCTAAATATAGCATGTAAGCGATGGACGGAATGTGTGAAAGATGATTTGGTTAAAAAGGGAGTGACTACCGAGTTAAAGTTACCGAGAAAAAGAAGAAAACATGTTGCAACGACTCCAAATAATTTGCGATAAGGGCGAGAGAATGGATTTTAAATACAGCTTGGATAAAGCCTGGATTCTCTTAAGAGGTACGCGGAGGCTTTTCCCACCCAGGTTTCACCAGTTAACTCCCAATAGGAGGCGACCCTAGCACCATTAATTGAGAACAGATCGAAATAATGATTTACTCAATTCCACTCAGCCTAAACATAGATTCTAACGTGGTACCTAATGTTCAACATCTCGCTTGTGACGATACAACACAACGAAATGTTCTACCAAACCATGTTTGCCTGACCTGGGAATGAAAGCCGCGTCCAGACACTAGCGGCGACCACTAGTCCAACAAGATGGCTGCCAAACTTTAACTAATTGCGACTCTTGTCTAACCACAACTTTACAATTCAGTCACTAACTAAATTGTAGCTTAAACTCTAAAGAATTAACACAAAGGAGCGCCGATCTTCAATTAAACTCATTTAAAGTTTGACTTTTGTATCCAGTTTAAACGGAACGGTTTCATTATAAAGTTAAATAAACATTTCATGATTATTTTGTTGGAAATAAATTATTTTTATTTAAAGTTTATTTAATTATTGAAATAGTACACAATTCATACAATTACGAGCAATATAAAACCAAGGTTTTAGAACGGTCAAAATAAGATATGTTATCCCAAATTTTATTTACCTCAGGCAGATTTTCACGGATATCCATATCTGACAATAGTTAAGATTTAATACGTAGTAGACAGAACTGAATACCTACTACAAATGAAAGAAAACTGTCAAGCACTGTTAAAGAAATTCCTAATAAAATATTGTATAAGAGATTACTTTTTGTTGGACAGGCAGACAGTACAAAAAATATCTAAGAAACTTTTAGAAGTCTGACAATAGGCTGACTGCCATCGCGAGATAGATAAGATTTAGTATTTGTGTTATTATTTGGTCAACTTTATAGCACATTTATGTATAGCAAGACAAAAATATCTCTATACACAAGCAGCTGGTCATAATTAAAATTAAGAAAAATTGCGTATATTTCAATCCCTGTTACCTGTGCACTTGATGACCTTGACTGCGTCAGCGAGTGCAGTTCGCGTAGCTGAATTGTAGGCCAAACATTTTATATGAACTTGTTGCCATTGATACGCTAAGAATAATCTCTTTTATTTATTTATTTATTTAATACTTCAAGCACACAAATGTACAGAGGCGGACTTAATGCCATGGGCATTTTCTACCAGTCAACCTTCGGGTGATGCAGAGACAAACAGTGGTAGGTGCAACAGAGAGATTTGAAGATTTAAATATTTAAATATAAAGATATACATATATACCTATTAAAAACTATAAATATAATAAATACACCTAATTATACATAAATATAAGTACAAATAAGACAAACAATGGGAAAAAATTACCGTTGTGATGATACTGCCAGCTTCTTGCGAATATGCTCGCGAACTTTAACTCGAAAAGATAACCGGTTGGTCGCCATCCTGATTTCCTGGGGGAGCGCATTCCACAGAGAGATAGACTGAATGAAGAAGGAAGAGTGAATGAAGTCTGTGCGGTGAGTGGGACATTGAAGAAGACGATTGTGAGATGAACGTAGATTTCTATTGTGGTTGGCGCAAATGTACTGAAAGTGGGGGGCCAGATAACTAGGGGAAGAGGGAGAGTTAAGAAATGAAAACAAGGTGGTCAACGCCCTTTGCTCTCTGCGCTGGCGTATGGGCAACCACCTTAGAAGCGACCGATGCGCAGAGACATGATCATATTTACGCAGATTGAAAACGAATCGAATGCAGTTATTGAGAAGACGGTCAAGTTTGTTGAGGAGATCTGCATTCAGGTCATAGTAGCACACATCACCATAATCGATGATAGGGAAAATTAAGGACTGCACAAGCATTGTCTTCGTACTCGATGGCAATACATTTTTCAATCGGTATAGAGCCCGCAGCGTTCCAGTAACCTTCTGGCTTACCCTAGCGACTTGAGTACGCCAGCTCAGTGTATTATCAATGTGCAAGCCTAAGTCCTTCACGTCAGTGCTAAAAGGAACGATCGTACCATTGAAGAGAACTGGTGGCACGGTTGTACCATCCACCTTGCTAATACCGCGAGGACTGCCAATGATGATCGATTGACACTTCGTAGGGTTTACGGCTACACCAAATCTATCAGCCCAGGTTTTTATGGCTATCAAATCCCTGTTTAATTTGTCGATAGCGTCAGGCAATTTATCAACCCTTCCCTGACAGTACAACTGCAAGTCATCTGCATACAGATGATACGCACACTGAAGTTCAGAAGTTATAAGATTAATAAAAATAGAAAACAACAGAGGAGAAAGTATACCGCCTTGAGGAACGCCAGTGTCCAAATCACACCAGCATGAAGAAGAATCCCCAACATGAATAGACTGCTGACGTTCCTGAAGATAAGAGGAGAACCATTCCAGTGCTTCGGGAGAGACCATAAGATATGACAAAATGGCTAACAGGATGTCGTGACTGACGGTATTAAAGGCATTCGAGAAATCAACCAATACTAGAGCAGTAACTTTGGTGTCTTCCAGTCCTGCCCTTATATCGCCAGTCACTTTAAGGAGGGCGGAAATAGTGCTATGCCCAGGCCTGAACCCAGATTGAAGAGGGCTAATGAGTGAGTGGTGATGAACAAAGTTGGAGAATTGTTTGTGGACACAGGCCTCAAGCACTTTGGATAGGAAGGGAAGGATAGAAATTGGACGGAAGTCAGTAGGAAGTGAGGGATTGGAAACCTTAGGTAGTGGACGAACATAGGCTTTGCGCCACAGGAAAGGGAATACTCCGGTGTATAGGGAAAAATTTATAATATGGGTAATCGCGGGTAGGAGATGATCCAGAATAGTAATGATCATACCACGGGTGATATTGTCACATCCCACGGCTTTTGATTTGATGGAGAGAATTATCTTTCTGATCTCTCCCGGTTCGACTGGAATAAAACTGAAAGGATTAATATGAGGACGCGTTAGACCAGAAATAAGAGACAGAGTTTGTTGTTTAGTTAGACGATCCATGGTAGGAACAGTGGAGAAATGCCGGTTGAGATCATTTAAATCAATAGAATTAGGAAGGTCCAAATGTCGCGATTTGCCGATACCAAGAGTTCCAAGAAATTTCCAAATATCGGCAGAAGAGGAAGAACTAATAGTATCGAGAATGTGGCGGCGTTTAGCATTGCGTATCATCTGATTGCATCTATTCCTTGCAGCCTTGAATACCGTCCAGTTCTCATCAGTACGATCCCTTTTAAATATACGGAACGCGCGGTCCCTACGTCGCATTGCCATCTGTATGCCTCTTGTCATCCATGGTGCAGGTGGACGTTTTAACTTAATTTTTTTAACGGGAGCATGGATGTCATAAAGTTTGAGTACAACATCATTGAAGATGGCAACCTTGTCGTCAACCGAAGTGGCTTCCGTCATAGGCTCCCAATCGACCACAGATGCATCTTCGTTGAGTTTATCGACATTCATCCGAGCAAAACAGCGCCTGTACAGAACCTTGGGTTTAGATTTGGGAGGTTTCAGGATATAGGAAAGGAAAATCATGTCGTGATGAGAAAAGCCAGGAGCGTCATGTTGACCATGGGAGGAAACGAGGGAAGGATTCGAGGTGAGGATCAGGTCAAGCCAGGTGTCATCGCCGACAGTGTTATGATGAGTAGGTTTGAGCGGCAACACGTGTAGACTAGCAGACTCGATAAGATGGAGGAGCTTACGGGGCTCTCTTTGTGACATCGATAGAACGAATTTTATATCCCTTTATTTTTCTGTAAAATAATCCGGACTAAATTACATATACACCGTTTATACATCATACTGGAAAAACGACAACAAGTCCGAAAAAAAGGTAAATTTCGACCTCAAATCCTACTCGATCCAATTAGCTAGCAAAAGCAAACAAAATCATGTAAAAACGTGAATCTATGTACTTTATTACATACCTACATACGTTGTGTACAACAGAACTGTGTGTACATAAGTGTGGAAGTTTGTTTTAGTGGCGTAAGTAAAGAAATGTGGCTCAAGAAGAAGTGAACGAGGTAGCGATGCCTGTACAGAATGCGACAGAGTGAGGTCTCTAGTAGAAAGACCTTTTTTTTTATCTTGGTGCTTTATTTTAATTTTGGTCTAGTAGTCGTCAACACTGCTGAGCGTTTCGTATATCTTCAACGATTTTCAATAGGATTGACATAATAATATGCTTTTCGATAGCTTATGAAAAATGGTAAATATTAAAATTACACTTTGTCTGAGCCCTCTGATTTCGATCCCCAGGTCGGCCAAAGTGTTATAGGTTTTTCTATTTACAGGTATCAGAGGCAGCCTGGAGATTTATGCTCGATTAATAACAATGTACTTGCCCTCTATTATTCTTCTTAACGTGTCGATGGCAATATATATTGAGGTACCGTACTAAAGACACCAAACTCGTAGCCAAATTCTAGGCCCTCGATTAATGGAGCTTGACATAATTGGCGACATGAGGGTATTCCTCCTCCTCAGTTTACCTCTTCAGAGAATACAATCGTGATATTAAGTCTAGTGTTATGAAAATGTATCACTTATCAAATTATGTAAGTGTCTGTCTGTCGGGAGGCTGAGGTGGGATGAAAGGCTTATATTTATATTATTGATTGGCTAGACTCGTCTGCGGACAAAGTAATTCATTTCGTCTATTGACTCACTGATTTGGTAGAACAAAGCTGGTTAGATTGTATCGTGTTCTGATTATTGCGGAATTATATCTTCAATTTAGATGTTTAGGTACCTATTGTGATCTCTGTAGTTACCTCTTCAAAAGCTGTTTTGTTTCATTACGCATGGGTACATTTAGCTCTCTAAATGGACCCGTATGTAATGACACCACTGACCAGCACCACCACCGCTAAATGTTAAAATAATATTGTAGGTAATAGTACTTTCTGACCGGCTAGTAGTTTTATTATTCCATGAGTTATTCAGAAGAATTCAGGAGATCATGTATTTTAAGCATCTCTGCCAGCCAAATGAATGCATGAAAACAAAAGACTTTGAAAGAAGGCTAAACTACATATATATGAGTATAAGCATTTTTTTCTTTAAATCTTCGGCATGTTTTCCCTGCCGGTACCGTCTACCCACACCTAACCCTTCACTCTCAACTCTTAACATTTCACACCGCATCTCCTCCGTTTTTTCACCTTTACAAAGCCGGGCTTTGACTCGGCAAGCGCTCTCAAACACACTCCAAATGTTTGGATTCAGGTCGTTAGTTTAAGGTCGCTATGATTACGGTCTTCGGTTGAGAACGCGCTGTTTTAGGTTATTAAATGTTCTGTGATGAATGTGATGATCATTTTAGGGTTGACGTTATTATTTTATCTACTCGTCAATATTTTTTGGCAATGTTAATGATATCGCAAGAATTATATAAACGTTTTGGTTAGTGCTTGTAGGCAACATGCTACTTAATGTTATTATTTATTTTGAAATTATCCCCTCACCTTAAGATTATGAAGAAAAGTTTTAACGAGTCTGAGTTTTAGGTGACCCCTAAAAATATGGACCTAATATTTTGTGACCAGGCAATTATGAATTATGTATGATTACTAAAGAGGTTTATTATAAATACTTTTAAAGTTTACGTACCTAATTCATAGTTTTGAGCAATTTCTACACAAAATAAGTTCAGATGTTTTTTTTTTTAATAATAATATTGTTTATTTTAAGAAACTTAGACATAGATTACATAATATTTTAACAGGCAAATTTAGTTCAGAAAAAGTGGTGTAGTTATCTGTAGCCGAACTAGGCAGAGCCTGTATTTCAGCTATCAGTGCCAAAACCCTCGAGTATTATACAAATATATAAAAGCCATAACGTGATTTCATTTACATATCTTGTACATAATCACTTTAACAGTTTATAGTGTATTTACTTAAGTATTAGAGCGAGTACATAAAGAGAAAAGATGTAAGTAGGTAGTACCTAAAATTAAATAATAGAATTCTATTATTTAATTTTAGGTAGGTAATCTAAATACCAATGACAGTAATTGCTTTTGGGTAATGTTTTCGTGCGTAGCACAAATGCTTTTCGTTGAAATTTTAGTTACCAAATAATTGTTTAGAGCAAAATTTTACTTTTTATGTTTACGACATCGACATTACTAGCAAATTTATTTTCATTTAAAGTAATAATGTATATTATTAATTAATATTTAAAGCAGAAAAGCTCCCGAATTGTCTTAAAATTTCTAATTAACATAAAGTACGTAAGTATAAAAAACGAAGGTATGACCAAACTAATTCATTTTCTCTTTCCTTTTGAAACGGAATGCCACAGTTGTAAGTTGGTGTGTTTCGATTCGCTTATAATAAATAAAAAATATGAGAAAAGTTCTTATGTAACATATCTCATAAATCAAAGGGATTCAACTTGATACCGGTTGCATTGAATTGAGGAAAACTGTGAAGAAGATTTTGCGTTTTCTTTGCAAGGAAATAAAAAGAAACTGTTCGTTCATACACGTATACAGTCACAAACATACACGTTTGTTGAAAAAGAAATAGAGCAAACGGTATTCATTATAATCTACTTACAATTAATTGTAGTCGCTCCCAGTAAGACTGTTTGTATCGGAAAGATATTGAATGAGATAAATACTTTTCCAAGAATATTGTGTTTAGTTTTAGTATTACGATTTCCAGGAAAAGACTTGTGACTAAGTGGTACCGAGAAAACTTCTCAAAAGTAATTATAGTAGGTAACGAAGATTTATTGAGTGATTCCGTTTATCCGATACTTATTGATACGAATACGTTTTATTTTTATACGAAATATGTTTATGAACAATATCGTTATTGCAATATTAAAACGAAAAATTGAGGTTAATTTTTTTCCATAAAATTATTGTTATCCACACAGATTACGTCCTGTTAGGCTAACATGACAAGCGCGAGAATGCTCTTTTTCTCGTTTTATCGAAATTTGTCTACGATTCTAATATCATTCTAATCCCTAAAATGACCGTAAACGACGAATAAACTCGAAAAAGGTACTTCTACATCTCGCGACGAGAAACCGATGTTGCAAGTTATTAAAAACAAATAATTTTTATGATAGTAACGTCGGTTTGAGATTCCGTTTCATTGATTCGTTGGTGCCGATTCTCTTGTCACAAATAAACTAGAATAAAAATCACCAAAATTTAGTTTATTCCTGTCAACCGATGATTTCCCATTCTGAAATAGACTAAAGTGACACAACTTAACTATATTTTAGTTTGACAGCACTAAGATGCCACTGAGTTTTTATATATAGGTGAAAATGGCAACTTTGCTATTCTGAATTTGACGTTTTTCACCTAAACTTTTGATTGTCTAATTAATCGCGATTAAAAAGATGTGGAAATTAATTGTCATGAACTAAAATTCACACCAACACCTCGACGTACTGTATCTTCTTTTTCTTTTCTCTTGCTTATATCTCGAAAATGGTGTGTCCTATTGCAAAAGTAATGAAAATTTCAACCCCCTTCTTGAAACTCATAAACTCCTATAATCAACATGTGGGTAATAATTTTTCATATTTTCCATACAAAAAGTGAAAAATTCCATATAAAACACGTCGTTCCAATATAAATAGTAGTTTAAAACTAAGTATTTTCATTATTAATATATTGTAAAATAAAATGACTAAAATAAGTACAATTATGAAACTGCCATGTTATTTTGGAGTTTTTTTTTTGTATCATAATTTTGTCTACTCTTCTCGTCGTCAAAATCGAGGATGAGAAAATACGACTAAATGACAGAAGAATTGGAGATTATCTCATGTTGAATTGTCAAAAATCGAGATAACTAAGGTGTCATGTTAGAGTTTGTCGAAAAAACATCAAGTTTGACAAAAGAAGAATTTGTATGGAAGCACTGTCAGAAAACGACAAAAGGACAATTACTCACGCGAGAGTGAGTAATTGTCGCGTGTTAGGCCTGCTGGGCTGAACATGTTCATTTCTTAGGGGCGCTACGCATGTTCGGGTTGGCATTATCGATATATGTAGATATTATCCTATCAACATTTATATTATAATATTTAACAAGTGTATTTTTATGGTATATTTCCTGATGTGTGGATATGCGCAAATATAGTATCAGTACACAAAAGTGTTCTTAGAATGACGAGGAGACTTATCGCCCAATTTCAATATTATCAGCATTTTCCAAACTCTTTGAAAGGCTTGTTCATATGGAGATGTACCCATTTATCCACCAGGTCTTAATTAAGGAGCAGCATAGTTTTGTTAAAGATAGATCTTGTATAAGTAATCTCTTAAAATTTAAAACACAACTTATCGAAAATATTAATAACAGGAACAAACTGACGCGGTATATACTGATTTTCAGAAAGCATTTGATAAAGTTGATCATAGATTGATGCTCGATGAAATCGCATACAATGGTATACGAGGGGATCTCCGTCGCTGGTTTTTCTCCTACATAACAAATAGGAGTAGGACCCAGTAGGTTGTCATTTATGGCTTCGAGTCTAGCTGCATTCAAGTCACATCAGGAGTGTCAGAAGGTTCAATTTTAGGGCCTCTACTATTTGTTCTGTTTATAAATGAGATAAAACATTGTTTCCGAAATTCTAACTTTCTCTTATATGCTGATGACTATGAACAAGACTGTATTGACTTCCAGCAAGACCTTGATCGCTTTTCTTACTATTGCTCTTCTAATAAACTATACCTCAGTCTGCCTAAGTGTCATCGTATCACATTTACCAAAAAGAAAAATATTAATTTCAATTATCGACTTGCTAATAGCGTTATTAACAAAGTTACTTGTCTTCGTGACCTTGATGTGCTGCTGGACTCGAAACTTCATCTGGATATTCAAATTGAAAATTTTACTAATAAGGCGTATCAGATGTTTGGTTTTGTAATGCGAACATCTAGAATTCCATCGTCCCTCCACTTTCTTACACTTCTATAAGTCCATAGTTACACCTCAATTAGAATACGCAGTACTTAGCGATATGGAATCCCAATTATGTTAAATATAATGAAATTATAGAACTAAACTCAACGGAAGTACCTAGATAGGACGGAGAACGGAAGTATGATGTTTTAGAAAAAAAGCATCTCAACAGTCGCTTCTTAAAAAATATGGCCTACTTACTTCAAAGTCAAGACGTATGCTGCTTGACATAATGACTATTCAATGTATGCCGAAACAAGTTTGATTGCCCTGACTTGGTGAGTAGTTTGTGTTACCTGGTTCCTCGAACTGTGCATGGCCGGGTGGTGCGCACCAGTAAACTGTTCGCTACCAACTTCTGTAAATCTAATGCTAGTGTGCGATCACTGCTACACCGCATAGTCGACACATATAAGCCATTTGGTGATATCGACATACTATTTCTTAACCGAAAAGTAATATAGCTTAGATTCTGAAGGATCAGCAGTAGATTCTGTATGCTCGAGCAAATTACTATTATTTTTATAGGACCCGTAATATAAAATACACAGAAAAGGGTTTTGTTGTGTTATTTTTAGTTTCTTTTGTTAATTTAATTAATTTTTCTCTGACTACAGTTACGTTTGAACATCTAAATTGTAATCTGTGGAAAATGTAGTGGGCAGTATATTTGTTAAGTTTATTATTAAGTTAATTCTGTTTATTTTTAATATAGTATTGTTTGTTTTCCCTTACAAAATAAAATAAAACATACTCGTATTATTATTATGTCCCAATTTGTCGACCGGCACGAGCCGGGTCGGCTCTGTTATTCAAAAAATACTCCCGATTCGGATGTGTCGACCTGAACACACACACACACACTGTGAGGGTATGTGTGTGAGTTTTCAAGTCGACACCAATCACAAATATGCGTGTGTGTGTATTATTACAAAAAATATTGTTAATATTTTATTTTGAGCAAAATGTTTGTATATCAGTGTATGTCTGGCAGTCTTACCAAGGGGTATCGTATTACACAGTAACTGGGTTATGGAGGTCAGATAGGCAGAGAAATACTTGTATTCAGCTGCATCCAGTTAGACTGTAAGCTGACCCCAACATAGTTGGGCAAAGGCTAGGTGGATGATGATGATGTGTGTGTCAAGCAAAGTATTTTTCTCTTACATTTTTTTTTTTGTAGCAGGCCGCAGTCTAGTTTTGTGCCTGGTTAATAGAAATACTTAACTTTGGTTTCAGCATGAACTAAATGAAAATAGTGCAAACCGTGGTAAAAGATATTAGTCAGTCAACAAGGGATTAAGGCTTGCCACGAAGAGGCTGTTCTAATGCACCCTATAAGATCTAGATCATATAGTATCCATACACTTTACCATCATACTAATGAAATGCGAAAGTAACTCAGTCAGTCCGTCGGTAACTGTTTCACGCCTTAACGGCCGAACGGATTTGGATGAAATTTTGCACTCAAGTAAAACATGACCAGGGTTAGGACATAGGATACTATTTATTCCGGTAGTATGTTCTTGTGGCATAATTTCCAACCTCCGCGCGGACGAAGCTGTGCTCTATAAATAATTGTATGGTCAGCACATTCAATTAATCAAAAGCTTTTTCATACTATCATTATTAGCTCTCTAGCTCCTAGTCTATTCAAATCTTGATAATGTAATAGCTTGGCTCAAAATAACCCTGCAACGGCTGACAATAGACCGCTAACAATTACCGGCATAGAGTTACGTAGCGTTCACTATGGTGTGCGATGAAGTGTTAAAGCTATCATTGTTCCGTTGCGAAAAGGGGATAGTGGGATACATCCTGTATAGCTTCATCTCTTTCTTGCAATGAAACAATTATTGGTGTATTATGTCATAGTTTGGCTTATGATTTCTCTAATTAGGATTAGAGTGATAAGTTTATAGCAGTTCAACTTTGATAAACTTCTTCAACTTCTGAAAATATGAGGTTATTGTATTCTAAAGTCTCAAAGACCAATATGATAGTTTTATGTAAATACAGTGATTGAATAATCTTACCTATCACCTAGGTGACAGTTACAAATTGTCCCAATTAACAAGACCTCGTCAACTTAACACCTTAAATTAAATCTGTGTAATTAAGTCTCCGCCTAATAACTTAAAACAATTAATAAAGCAAAATTAACAGCCTTGCATTAAGTTACGAGAGCATAAATTTTATTGTCTGCCTTAATGCCTATCTCCTTCAATAAAATTCATACATATTATACAGTGAGAGACTTTAAAAAAAAACATTTCTTTCTAATACATCTCAGAGTTCAGAGAAGCGTTCAGGGTTACACAACACTAAGTTTATTACACAACCAGCATTACCACCAACTGAATCTATTACTGAGAAGATTGAAGAAAAAGACGTTTATTTTTTCGCTTTTGAAACCCCTGGATATAGGAGACAATGAACAAGAAAACGCAGAAGGGCAATAAAATAACTGGCTGGTGGCTACTGGTCTAAACTGGTAATTTTTGTGCAAATAAATGCAGTTTTTAACTCTTTTTTCTGTGTTAAGGTTATCTATTTCAGTAGATAACCTGAAATGTCTATAAAATACATGTATGTAGACGATACATGTCTATAGTAACAAAAATACATATTTAAATTTTTGAGAAATAAGATATAAATAAAATTATGTTATGTAAATAAATAATTATTTCTTATGCATAAAATAACGTCTCCAGCCGTAGGTTAGGTTGGATCCGGCGCATACTAGTCAGTCAGCCACCTTACTGACTGGCTAATATTTTTATGACGGCATGACATTTTCAATTTTTATATGAATCTTCTGAGTCCTTCTAAAGCGTGGTGTATAACAAGTATCATTGCCCGGGGCGGGATAAATATTAACTTGTGAAGCGGAAAATTGGGCCACACCAGTTGTTTATGGCAGGCCACGAGCTCTGACGTCACCGCTCGAGATACATTACCGATGGCGATTGAGCGATTACAACAGTTTAAATTTTTAATTGCTAATTTAGGTTTGAAATAATTAAGCACTTAAACATACAGACATTAACTGCTTCTAATATTTATTTCATATAAATTAAAATGCTTTTTACAATGTTATATATAACACAACTAACTATTTACACTAGGTACTAAATTAAATGACTGATATGATGATTATGATAACTAACTAAATATACAAATAAATACATTAACTAACAAAATTACACTTAGGCGTCGAAGTCGGTACTCGTCCGTATCGCTGTCATCCGCTTCTAACATTATATACCTGTATTTTGTGTAGGATAAGAAATATGGCTCTGAATTAAATAATTGTAACCCCATCATCTAGTATAGTAGCAGTGAACATCACAACCTAAGAAGTCGATCTTTTAATGAAAATAAAAAAAGTAATTCAAAAACTTTCGATAAGTCGCATTACTACAATCTTTGTAGATTGTTACGATAAAACCTGTCACTCCAAAATATAGTGTGATCTTTTTATAAGCGGCTGTCAGCACGCGCCATTGGGTAACAATTTCCTTTAGTCCACAGTTGAGGCACCCTGTATTTTATTTTATCCCCGATAAGCAACTGTGTCAAGATAATCGATATCTCCGGAATGGCGCAGCATCTGAAGCGTCTACTTGTGAAAACTTTCAAATTATGTGATAGGTAAAAGGAAATTCTTTGGATATAATAGCAGTTTTTACTGTATGATGAAATTACAATCATTAAGGCCTGCCCGCACAACACATTACTAAAATATGCGTTTAGCGCGAAATATATTTAAAACTTCATTCTGTGTATGTCATCTTCAAACAATTGACAGCAACAGGACGATCTTTTAAATTAGTTTCATTGAGGATCCCTTTAAAAAATAATATGACCGTCGCGGTAGACGATAACTAACAACCAAGGTTTTATAAAATATGTATAAAATAGGTAAAAGGGAAACAAACCTGAATATTTGTTTATTAAGTAATAAAGAACAAAAATAGAAAAGTAAGTAATTAAAATTGATGTCAAAAATTAAATTTTTTACTCCGTCTTATCTGTCTGAAGTCTGGAGTAAAATTGGTGCAAGCTAAACTCAAAAAAAATATTTTAATATTTTAAGATAGTTGCAGTTATTTTTACTGTTTACTTATGGTCCGCACAAAATAGGTCGGCGGTCCGCCATTTGGTGTATCCTACCTTAGACCGAACGATAATGTCCACAGGTAACACGATACGTTACAGTATTCATAAAGAAAAGCATATTAAAATCACGAGTGAAATGTGAAATCACAATTAAAGTGAAATGCCATCTATAATTTTCTTCATGGACATAATTCCGGCGACCTCGCTGAGAATGGAATTGAAATAATTTATGTTGTTCCATTTCCTTGAACGCAAACCGGTGTTGGTACATTATTGGTGAGGACAGACGGTGCGACTTTTTTGTGCGACTTTTTTGTGCGATTTTTCGTGACTGCATTTGCTTCTAGCGGTATTTTTCAGACGGTATGTTGGTTAATCCAAGATAGTTGGGAAATTATTTTGTGTTAGGTCTGAATTAAGATTACCTAGTTATATTAGATGTAGGTTTTTTTTGTTGGCTCTGAAATTGATGCTATGTAATGATGTTAAAGGAAAAGATAATCACCCATAAAATTAAATATAAATAGAATGTTAGAAGAAATAGGTAGGTACAAGAAAAATCGTCTCGCAATGGCGGGTATAATTAATTAAAGCCCTGTCTCAAAGAAAATCAGCCATCCGTACCCTCCTACACTTGTCTGGACCGCCACATACCTACTTGTGACAAACCTTTATAATAAATATAATGTAGTGTCAGGATTTGCCACACAATATGCAACAAAGTAACTTGTGAGGTTTTCTATTTTTAGGACAAAGAATCAGAGATTTTGGACACTTTACTTGTTGGCAGCTATGTGGACAAATTTGTTGATGCCCTATGATTCCTTCAGCGCCCCCTTTACCCGACTGAGGCGAAGCCAAAAAGGAGAATTGTTATCCATGTAGTTACATATTATTATTTTAAGACTATTACTTATTATTATTAATTTTAGTTACTAGTTTATAAATTATGTATCTATATTTCGGTGTTAATAAAGAACTTTCAATGTCTCAGATGACCTAAATGTAAGTGATGTTTTTCACCTGCAAATAAACTGAAAAAAATAATACTATAACATATACCCGTACTTTTGGTAACTATCGCTAGCCGAACGACTATCTCTCGCCGCTCAAAGACGAGATAATGTTACCAAAAATGAACAATAACTAGGAAAGCTGATACTTGTACGGCATTATGATATGAGTTTATCTGTGTAAACAGTATAAAACTGACGATATTTATCGGCCGGTTCACTAGATAAAGACGTGTTATGGTTTAAAAAAATGAACGATCACTGGGAAGGCTGATACTTGTATAGTATTAAAGTATGCACAATACCTATGTGAACAGTAATCAAATTGACGATATTCGTCGGTCGGTTCAGGAGCTATAGCCAATTTAACATGTAAAAATATTAAGTACTAAATTATATATTTCGTGATTTACTTCCGTCGTAATACTATTCCATCATTATTATCATGTCTAGCATCGAAATTAGGTCCCATTAGGCAGGTATATAATAAAAATATTATGGAAACATTAAAACTGAGATATACAAAATTGATTCCAGATTAACGATGAACAGACATCAAATGTCTGTCTACCGCAGATCTCTAGATTAGGTATCATCTTGGAAACTATATTATTTGATTAAAGTGATGGACAAATCCGCTGAGAATAGTAGAAGATTTACAAGAACTTGAATATAACTTCGAATATTTCGATATTCATTTATTTTGCTTTTCAATTCCAACAAAGAAATCTTTCCAAGTTATACTTGCTTGGAGAATAGATTTAAAACTGTGGCCCAAGTTCAATATATGATTAAAGTCAAAAATTGCTAGTCAATGATTAAAATCACAAATTTCTCGTTAATCTTACGTAGAATCTTCAAATAGGCATCTTTGGGTAGAGTTCAACTGATTTATTACTGACTTTATTGTCTATGTTTTAAAGATTGGTTTTGTACGTTCTCTGAAAACCAAAAAAGAAAGATAATTGATAAATAATGTGATTTATTTGTTATTCACATTGATTTTTATTTCTTTATTGGAGTCACGTCAATCTGTCAAGAGCAGACAGGTATATTGAGATTGAAATGAAATAATTTTCTGTAATTATTTCGACTCTCGATTCGAGAATCTCGATTTCAGAATTATATTAATTTGGAAAGGTTTGTCTTACTACGGCTTTTGTTGTACTTCCTACTCACTGGACGAATAAAAAGTGTCTCTTCTTATGATTGTAATTTATTTATTTGATTATCAACAGTTTTCTTTTTTTATTGCAATAAGACAAGTAAAGATCTATAAGTAACATTATTTTGAGCAGCATTGCGAACATTTTAAGTACAGACAACCTACCCGAAACTGTCAAATTTTATCAACCAACTTTTAACCCTATGCTTTAGTGATAAAGTTGAAAATCTATTAAAGAAATTTGACAGATTGTAGTAGGTTGATGTGCTGGCGTCTGTACCTAGTAACATTAGATGATCTATCCAGGTGAATAACTTCAAACATAGATAATTATTTGTCAATCATTTTTGATCTTCTAGTGTAGACTAAGTAGGTATGTACATAACTTCAACATTAAGCTTACTTCATGTTACTAAAAATGATTAATATATTTTAAATTTAATAATATCGTTTAGTAACCAAAATTCTTGGAATTAATAATCACGTGAAGATGTTGTGTTAAGTTATTTCTAAGAAAGCACATACATTACATATAAAATACCTTAAACGTGAACACATATTTTTGATAAATCAGCTACATGTTTTTTCTACTGTATACGACGAGGGATTTGTATGAAATGAGTTGATCCCATCGTTTGGGAGTTCGGCAGGCAAGTCAATTTGTGCGGGTCTAGCCTTGCTAGCTCCCTGAATACATATTTAGAGGGTAATGCAGACAAATTGATCTGTTCCAACGGCTGTTACTTGAATAACAAAATTGTAGGCTTGTAATGAACGTATCGCGCCTTTACTGAATAAAAAACTCAGTGGGGTGAATCACTTTAACACTTTAGACTCGATTTATTTTCACGCCGTTTTTCGGGGGTGAATAGATTTTTACGAGAGGTCGATAGTGTTTTCTTATCAATTTGAAGCGCCTTACGTCAGTGGAATAACAATGAGTATGAGATATTTTTTTTTTTTTTTTTGGCCAAAGTAATGATTTTTTTAGCCAATTACATTTAAGTGGTTACTGCACACGACTTGCGACATGCGTAAGCTATAAAATCATCGAAATCAATCAATAAAAAAAAAAACCACAAGCAACAAAGTCGTACCTCTGAACCTGCCACAACAAACATTGGCTGTTGGCCGCCAGTTGCATTGCAAGCGAGGTCGGCAGCCGGTGAACGACCAAGTGACCTGCTTCCCACCGGTCGATGCTTGCAGCGCGATCGATGCTCCACACTTAGTAACAGTGGACTGTTTCATAAGGAATTGTGGTGAGATTTTCAGGGGTTGGTAAACTGCTAACAGAGAAATATTAAGTTTTTTGTAGTTTTTTTGAAACAGTTTCTAAATTAAAAACGAACCGTACACACAGTGGTAATTTTTATTTTGATTGTGACATATATACAACTATTGGACCTGGACAAGTGGCAATCGGCTTCAAAGCGATTCGTATTCCATTTTTTTTGCAGGATTTCCGTCATCGTAATCGCTGATAGAATATCACCTACCTATCCAGATGAAATTGTAATTTATATAATAGTTATGAAGTTAATTAATTACTGTTACTGGTGTATAACCGTTGTAATTAATAATAATAAATAAAAAATCACTTCGTCTAGGGCCCTCAGCACTGATTAAAACTTAGTTAAGTATAGTTATACTGCTACTACGATATGACACTGCAAAAATTAAATTTTTAAATAAAAATGTAATATAATTTCGCAACATTTCCGAAAATCCCATAAATATTTGTCTCATAGTCTGGTACTACTTTGTAAGGAGTTTCCACGCAGTCTTGAACACTATTATCGTTTGATCGGCCGACAATATTCCCAAGTTGTCCCGGGTTACGTTAAAAGCCTCTTGGGTATTAGAACGATCAGTCCCGACACCACCCGAGTGGTCCCGACCGTTTATTTATCAAAGGATCTATGTAGATAATGATGCATTAACGATTTTGCTAATTTATGGATTGGATAGATCAGTTTGTTACTGCATTTCTCATTCAAACTCAAACTCAAAGCATTTATTTCAATTAAACCATTTAAGGCACCTTCGAAAGGAGTCGATCACGAAGATAAGAAAAGAGTGTGATAAGTTCTTAAGGAGAAGAACGGGGAAGAAACTGCATGGACACTCTTTTAAATCAAATTCAGTCCACAAGTCATTCACATTGTTTTAGCATAATTACCTATACCTGACATTTTTTTTTTTACCTCAATGCATTAATTTGTTTCATTCATATCACTTGTTCTTGTTTTGTGCCAATTCAATCGGAAAGCTCATCAATTTTGAGCTCTTGTTTATAGCTATCAAGTAAAAATGTTGTTTTTACACTCCCTATTCGAAAGGAAAGATCCCTGTAACCAGGCTAGGTGATAAAATCCTTATAGGCGGTTATATTGACCGGCCATATGACTGGCCTACATCCACCATTTTATTATAAGGCCGGTATGTACCTAGGCTTAGTAGAGCTCCTAGCCCTAATGATCAACTTCACTTAGTAAATATGGCCACGTATGTAGGTTAAAATAAAGGCTTTTCAAATTGTAGTGACCCAGTAACGATTTATGTAAATTATGAAATGTATGACAGAATTTGGGTGAAAGCTATCGACTATAGATCGATGGATTTCCACCGTATTTTAATCTATGAAAATAGGGCTAAAGGTTGAATGAAACACAAAACCACACAAATTAATATGCTTGAGACAGAACAGTATTCACCTTTCTCTTAGCAGTTGGATCAGTGGTTAAATTAAATTTGTTTTTTGTATCCTGGTTAGTTGATTTTTCACAAAGGCGGTTTTAATCGTTACTTACTTCAGGCTCCCTTAGTACTCACTTAAAGATAAAAAGAAAAAATTCCAGTCATTAGTAAGCAAAATCTCTTTACAAGCTCGATTAATCTTTTCTGTCAGGCCAGCCAATAACCCAGATGCAGCATCTCGATGGTCCTCCACGACACCCGGTCACCGTGTCAAGTGCCACGGGAGATTGGCCCTTCGATCACTCGCCGGTTGCTAAGCAGTTGCTTGAGATGTTTATGGGTCAATAAGGACTTGTTTTGTTTAAATTTTTACGTGATGATTTTAACTTATTTATCATCTTTGCTTGCTGTTCAGAACTAACTGACCACAACTAAGGACACTAATTTAATTATCAAGCTAAGCCTCATGACTTCTAGAGATCTCTTTTTACTGAAATTTACACACACACGCACATATCATCACGCCTGTAATTCCCCGACGGTTTAGACAGAGGTGTACCTTGGATTAGAACACCCATTTCTCAAAGATTAAAAGAACTACTAATCAAATTATTACCTTTATTGAGTTCTTCAGTACCTTTTCCAATCAACATTAAATAGACCTGCTGAAAACAAACAAGTATTTCAAATCTTTGATTATGCAACCATCAAGAACAGTTTAAAGTACCAAGTTAAAGTCACTTCAATGACAAGGCAGTTACTTCTTCGTAAGTTAACTAAGTTACTAATGAGCAGTCTCACTTGCTTGTCTTCTAAGTAATTAGGGCACCAGCTAATTACTTTAGGCCAAAGGTAAAGCTAATTAGTATTATCAGACATCTAATATGAAGAATCTTATGTAGGTAGAGGTACCCATTATTAATTAATTTATAAGAAGAGGTAATCTTTTTGATATTTTTAAGTGCCGGTCGGAAGAGCTGTATTTTGACCCTTCTGTAACAATAGTTTTGTTTCTAGGGTTCCGTGCGTTCGAATGAAAAACGGAACCCTTATAGAATCACTGGTATGTCTGTTTGTCTTTCTGCCCGTCTGTGACAGCCTCAACTCAAAATTGGTTTCGAGTCAACTACCGATTAAAGAGAGAAAACTAAGAGTCAAAACTCAAATTGGTTTCGAGTCAACTACCGATTAAATTGAAATTTGGTACACATTATGAATTTCTGTGACCCAAACACGGACGTCTAACGTAAATAAATGAATTTTGAATAATATATGTGGGTCAGGATACACTTTTAGGGGAATTAACTAAAAAAAAAAAGTTTTACAATCTGTACGTCTGTACGATACTGTGTCCAAGACCGACAGTGTATCAAGCGAACATTAATGTTTTTTTTTAACTATTCACAAAATAATTATTGTACAAATGTCTTGTTTTAGTATTACGCCCAACAATATTGAAATAAGTTTAGTTTTGAATGTTCTCATGGAAGCGTATTATTATATTCTTATGAGAATAAAGTTATCTCAAATCTCAAAATGATACTTATGGATTTTTATGAATTGGTTACCGCAACTTAGGTACTTGTTTGCAGTTCGTAAAACAGGCCATAAATACTGTAAACATTTGAATACCTGATGATAAAAACTTGATAATACTTTATCTTTCACGACCACGATTGAAATAAACACAAATATTCTCTCAAAATAGTAACAAAATCAAAATGTTGCCAGTATTTTGTTCTTTTAATAAAATATTCAGCCACCGCCAGTGTTGCCCTCAGTAGACTGTAGGCTAACTATTAGCTTCAGTAATTCAGTTACTATTCCTGATTTCTCCGAATACGAGGTTACAACTCTCTGTATTCCTAATTGATTCAACTGACAAGTTGTACGAATACAATAATTGACATAACACAACAACATCACACCTGTATTCCCCGCA
This sequence comes from Xanthia icteritia, assembly GCA_949128155.2. Lineage (NCBI taxonomy): Eukaryota > Metazoa > Arthropoda > Insecta > Lepidoptera > Noctuidae > Xanthia > Xanthia icteritia. The sequence continues at coordinate 1,212,012 of OX421942.2, read as the reverse complement.
GGGTTAGGCAGAGGTGTACCTATAGTACCCACATGTGTCACCCGTTATGTACCTAATAGGCGAGCCTATTGCCATCAATCGGGCACACATCCAGACTAAGGGCTGCTATTGAGAAATTCCTAATGGGAAAACACTGCTCGACCCGACAATCGAAACTCGGACCTCATACTCAACAGTAGCGCTTTCGACCACTAGACCAACGAGGAATTCCAATAATTTATTTATTTATTTATTTATTTATTTATTAATAGGAGAACCAACAGCTAAAACAAATGGATAACAGTTGATTAAGAAACATAAAGCAAATAATAATAACAATATTATAAGCATTGTTGGATGGAAATTAGTGCCAGTTGCAGATAATGTGCCTTATCTGGGTCGCTGTCTCCTTTGGTGCGTTAAATTAAAACAGCCTTTTGATTCTCGTAATTCTTTGATGAATAGCAATCCACTTAATTTGAGTGTTCTAAATAGTAAAGTAGGTTACTGCTCACTTCTGTTTCAATTCAGATGACTTACGTAAGACCTGCTAATTGTTTTAGGGATTATACAAATAGGTTAAGGGTTATAATTAATGTGGCTCACAGATACAACTGTGTCGAATTTGTTTCAAAAGATAGACCTTTTAGTTGGAATGTCTTTTTGCAGGGAAGAGACCTAGTTTCAGAGTATTTTATTAGGTGTCGGGTTATACGTTCTGTTTTTTTACCAAACTGCTGGGTTTAAGCATTTCTAAAATGTATTATTGTGTGTAAAGTGTAATTTCTTTTGCATAATAATTATAGTCTGCTATTGTTGACTTCAAATTGAATCTACTTAATAAAAATCTTAAATTAATTCACTGACAGAAAAAGCACAGCCTACGCTGGGAGCAGAAGCATGACATTTTGAACAGGAGTATTAGCGATATAAAAAAAAAGAGCACAATGGAAGGATTTTTGAAAATTCACCCCCTTGAGCGGTAAAATGGGGTTGAAAGTTTGTATGGAAGTTCGTCTTTTTTGCAGCACACGGCTTGTTTGGCTCTAATCGATTTTTTGTAAGAAACGCATAATTTTGTTACTTATAAGGCATTAAATATCTAAATGGCATAAATAAATAAAATGTTAATTTGGATTATCCATCCATACATTAGGGATAGTTTGTCCTTCGTTTGGCACAACGTATTCATGCATTAGGCAAAATTTGTAAACAATCAGTTTACGTTTGAAGCAAGATTGCTCACCCAATTTACCTAATCCGTTGCAGTTAGTACTAAAATATTCAAATGCAGCTGGCCTGAGTATTTTCCGATTTAGTAAGTCTGTCTGCTAAGTTTTCATATATTTAGAACGCCCCAGTTATGCAAGTCAGAATGCATTTTATCTTAATAGATGACCTACTTCTAATTGATATTTTTATTTTGTGAAAAGAATTTTGAAAACCAAAAGTTATTAGTTTTAACATGGTAGACATGTAATGTTGTGATGTGTAATAGCCTGGCTATTGTTCTATTAATTTTAGAATCTATTTTAAATGAAATATATAAGTACTCTACACAAAGAGTATTTCTTTGTGCTATTTGTAACATTGCCGACATGCAGTGGGTTTAAAGTGTCACCTTGTTCTGGACTATCCTCAGGGTCACAAGTTCACGACTCTACTTTAGTGGGTGTACACTAATATTTTAATCAAGTTAACGACATTTCAGTAGTAATAGTAAACTTAACATATTATGTAAGTGACGTCTGCTGCATTAAGTCAGTGACCATTTAGTACTGATTTAGGCCGTTTTAGTTGATTGGTTTAATCGGATACTGAAACCTCTAAGATGTTTTCTCAGCATGAACCTAACTTCATCAGCAGCTCTACAACTGATCACTAAATTATAATATCTACATACTTATCTAACCTCCAAACTGCCAAAGTTACTCGTGATGAGGAGAGAGGTCTGTCTCAAGAAATTTGTGAAACACTCAAGTGCTGTGAGTGGCCGCGTAATAACGTTATTATTAGGGACTAACCACGCAAATGTTGTTGCCCGTCTTACTTATAATTTTAATATTATCATGTAGGAGGACCTCCTTAATGTCCAAAAAAGAAGACTGTATTCTTACAAACTAGAGAGCAGGAAAATAGTTTAGAGTCCAATTAAAATCAATGACTAAAAATAAGGTGCTAAAAGTCTCTGAAAGATCGATTACGTAGGTACACATTTTAGTCTAATTTATTTAGTCCTGCGCTCAACTCTCGTGGCACATTCAAATGGATATTTGAATCATGCCTTTTTTTTTTTTTTTTTTTTTTTTGGGTGGGAAATTATCAAATAACTTCTCCCGCTCTGGGTGGAGCGGGAGGGCGTGTCAGACTCTTACTGACTAAAACCCACCCGTGTTCCTTCCGTTGCCTGTACGTTGCCAGGGGCCACGGTATCCCTTTCGGACTTTCCCGCAACCCCGGCAGGCATCGGTCCTAACGGACCCCTTCACTTCTGCTGACATCTCTTTGAGGCGCGCGTGGAACACAACGCGCCGTCGACCCGGGCCTGGTCCTTATCGGACGGCGAGCTACCCATTGCTCACCATCCGCAAGCCCGCGCCTACGGTGGCCGGGAATCGGCCTGCGATTCCCGACGCCCAGGGCGTCTCCTGCGGCGGCTAGGGGCGTGAGGGCGCGAAATTTGCCTCTCCCTCACGCGTTCTGCCTCCTCCTTCGCGAGCATTACTGCTTCGCAGAAGGAGGTGACGGCCTCCCATGCCCTCTCGCTCCGTACCATGGCCTGGACTAGGGCCGGACGCGAGAGATCCCCGCCGCCGATCGCCTCCACGAGGACACGGCGATGCTCTGCCCAAGCCGGACAGACCTCCACCGTATGCTCAACCGTGTCCTCCGGGCGATCCACGCAGTGATGACACCCGGGCGTTTCCTCCCGCCTGATACGAAACAGGAACCTCCCGAAACAACCATGTCCGGTGAGGACCTGCGTCAGGCGGAAGGTGAGGACGCCGTGGCGCCTCTCTAGCCACTCCTCAAAGAGGGGACTTATCGCCGCAATAGTGGCGTGCCCAGCACTGGGTTGCGACAATCGCACTCTCCATGACGCCATGAGATCTCGCCGGAGCTCTGTCCGCTGCGCCGCGATTTCTCGCGGCAGCGGAGTTACGCCCCGACGTTTCGCCTCCTCGCGCCACTCCCAAATGTGCGCGAGGACTTTTGCCTCCAGATCCCATGGCGGTAATCCGGCAAGGAGGCTCGCCGCCTCACCGGAGACCGTGCGGTATCCCCGGACCAGCCGGGTGGCCATGACCCTCTGGGACGCGTTCAACCGGCGGGCTGGCCGCCGCCTCAATGAACGCGCCCAAACCGGTGCCCCGTAAAGGGCCATGGACCGCACGACCCCCGCGTATAGCCTCCGGCAGGAGGCGTTTGGACCCCCTAGATTGGGCAGGAGCCGCTTCAAAGCAGCCCCGGCCCGCTCCAGTCTGGGAGCCAAACGTCGGAAGTGCTCCACGAAGTTCCACCGGCTGTCGAGGACGAGTCCTAGGTACTTCATCGTCGACTCGACGCCGATGTGAACTCCTCCTACCGTTATTTGGGAACCCGACGGTGGCGCGTTCCGAGGACCATGAAAACACATAGCCTCGGACTTGTGCAGGGCCACCTCGAGTCCCAATTGCCGGATCCTGTCCACGATTGTCGCAACCCCGTGTGTCGCTAGTTCGGCCGCCGCCTGGTGCGACCTCCCCTGCGCCAGGACCAACGTGTCGTCAGCGTAACAAACGACGCTGACGCCGCTAGGGAGGTCGGCGCGCAGCACCCAGTCGTATCCGATGTCCCACAGATGCGGCCCCAGGACCGATCCCTGTGGGACACCGCACGACATCTCTTGCCGGTTCCATTCTCCCTGGTGACCGGGGTAGATGACGGCCCTGTCCGTCAAATAGGCCTCGACCACACGACAGAGGTAGGTCGGCATCCGGTGATACCGGAGTGCCTCCCTGATGCAACTCCAAGGCAGGGTATTGAAGGCATTGGCGATGTCTAGAGACACCGCCAAGACGACCCCACCCCGGGACACAGCGTCCCCCGTCGTGAGGGCTCGCACGCGCATGATGGCGTCCACCGTAGAGCGCCCCCTGCGGAAACCAAACTGGCTCTCCGCCAAATCCGGCCCCACCCGCACCAGCCGCCCGACGAGGCGGTCTGCAATGACTCTTTCAAAGAGCTTGCCCACCTCATCGAGCAGCACGATGGGCCGGTAAGCGGACGGAGAGTCCGCAGGGCGCCCCGGCTTCTTGATGAGGACCAGTTTCCCCGTCTTCCAGCGAAGTGGGAACTGGCCCCTCTCCAAGCATGCGCTTAGGAGCCCTCTTAGTCGAGGCCCGAGAGCCTCCAAGGCCAGGACCCAGGCTTTTCCAGGTAAGCCGTCGGGTCCTGGGGCGGTATTTTTGGCATTCAGCCTACGTACCGCCACTCTCATCTCTACCTCGGTCACCTCCGGAGCATCGTCGTCGTCGTCGGCGGTGTGATCCGCATTGGGCACCGCAGTAGGCGGAGCCATGGGCGGGGAGGCATGTTCCCCTCTCGAAGGGAACAGAGCGCTCACCACGTCCCCCACAAGCTGCGGCCGGAGACTCTGCGTCAGCGGGGGAGCCCATGGGCGGAGTTTCTCCCGCACCATCTTGTATGGGCGTCCCCACGGGTCCCTGTTCAGAGTCTCCAGCGACTCCTCGCGGGCCACTCCCCTGGCCCGCAGGATCTCCGCTTGGAGGGCGGTCTTCGCCGCTCTGTACCCCTCGTACAGCTCCGCCTGAATGGCTTCCGTATCCGGAGGACGAATACGGAGCCTGCGGTGCCTGGTGTACCGGCGTCGCGCAGCAACGCACGCATTGCGCAGTGTCGTCAGCTGTTGCGACCACCAGTACACCTGGCGCGAAGCACGTCCGGGCTGGACCCGGGGCATTGCCACGTCACATATTTCGGACATGGCCTCCCGGAACCACTCCGCCTCGTCGTTGATGTCGGCAGGCCTGTCCGGTGGTGACACCCAGGCCTGCACGATCGAGGCTTCCAGGAGGAGCTCCCGGTCCAGCTGCTTCAGCGCCCACTGCGGACCACTCGGGGCCTGTCGGACCGGCGCACTCGAGGTCTGGGCGGAGACGTCAAACCGGATGTACCGGTGATCGGAATAGGTCTCCACCCCCTCCATGACGCGCCAGTCAGTTACACGCGGCGACAGAGCGGGGCTGGCGAACGAAATGTCCACCACTGATTCACCCCGCATCCGTACGCATGTGGGGACAGAACCCCGATTCAGGACGACCAGGCCTGTCTCCAGAGCCCAGTCCTCCACCATCCTGCCCCGTGTGTCCGTATACCGGGAACCCCAAGCCACATTCTTGGCATTGAAGTCCCCGAGGACGAACACGGGAAGGGAACAGAACCCGACGACGACGACTCTCAACTCCGCAAGGGAGTTGTGGAACTCGGCAAGAGTTCGGCTCGGGGAGAAGTATACCCCTACCACAACGATCTCCCCGAACCGTGCTGCAACGCAACCCCGTCCTCTCTTAACAGCCTCGAAGGACGGAGTACCGGCGGCGGCCGACGAAATTAGGGTCACTGAGCCGCTCAGGTCCTCCACCCAGTCGTCCCTGGGCGGGACAAAGTACGGCTCAGCGACCACGGCGATGTTAATCGACCACTGCGCCATGCTCTGGAGCAACAGATCCTGAGCTGCGGCGCAGTGGTTGATGTTCGCCTGGAGGAGGCGTAATGGGGCCATTATTGGCAGTCCATGTCAGCCCCCTCCCGTGCCCCCTGTGAGGGCCCTGCCGCGGCGGCTGCGGCGGCGACGACGACGGTAGTGGAGGCGGCAACAGCGGCGGTGGTGGCGGTTGCGGCCGTGACGGCGGTGGCAGAGGGCTTGCCTCTGGCTTTGGCGGGTGGTGCGCAGGCCTTGCTCCCAATCCGGTGATTGGCCGGCTTGCCAACTGCCGCACATACAGCGCAGTGCGGCGTGGCATCACACGAGCCGGCCTTGTGACCGGCCTGACCACAGCGGTAGCAGTGTCCGCTGCGGTCCACCTCCGAGGTGCATTTAGCTCCCACGTGGTTGCCCACGTGGCAGCGGAAACACCTCAGAGGTCTGGGTTCCAGCAGTTTGACCTGCGCGGAAACCCAGCCCACCAATAGCCTTTGGCCCTCCCCGGCTATTTTCTTGGCCGCTGAGACAGGGCAGCTCACCGTAACGGCTCGCATCCCCGTGTAGTCAGGACGGATGGTGCCTGCCCTAACCTGCTCGGCAGAGCACCCCCCAGTCCTAACGACAGCGGCCACCACCTGTCCCTCCGTCACTGAGTCGTCCAAGCCCAGAATACGCATATCAGCGCATTTGGTGGGCCTGGACACTCGGGCCTCGTCCGCATTTAGGGACGCCCTAAGCTTTGCGGCCAAAGCGTCAGCGGCCGGACCGCTTGCCGCACCGGGGACCTCCAGCATCCGGGCCCCAGTCGCCGTGACCCTTACCCGGATGCCATCGGCGGCGCCGATCTCCTTCAGGTCCACCGCTGCCCCCACCTTGGCGAGCACGTCGCGGTAGGACACGCCCTTTTTCTCCGCCTCTGGCTGTAGCGTGATAACTACAGCTGCGGACTTCGGGGCGCGGAGCCTAGCCGCGACGCTTCGCTCCTTGCGCCGCTGCCGCCTCTCTTTCTTTTTGGCCGCCCTATTCGCCTTCCCCTTCTTCTTCTTTTCCCCGGCTACTTGCCATTCAGCATCAGCCGGAGGAGATTTAGAAGAAGGAGGTGGGGGCGGCCGTTTCGCCGCTAAGGCCGGGGCTCCCGCTGCCCGAGCCGGGGCCCCCGCTGCCTGGGCCGGGGCCCTCGCCGCCTGTGTAGCCGCCCCGCCCTTGGTCTGCCCCGACGAACCCGGTTTGGCCGAGGCAGCTGCGGTGGCGGCATAAGATGTCGCCTTCCGTTGGCCAGAGGCTGGCATGCTAGCCGCTAACGGGGGGCGCAGGACGATGGCCTCTAGGGCGGAAAAACGGGACCGCAGGGAAGCCATCTCCTGCCGCACCAGGGTCAGGACCCGATCTTCGGCAGGCACGGGTCGTCCCTGCCCGTGCTGCTCCTTCCCCTGCGACACCACACAAGGGCCGGCTCCTCGGAGGCCAGCCAGGTCCGCTCGGAGCTCCTCGTTCTCCTTTCGGAGAAGCTCCATGGCGGCTGTCAAGCGGGCGACCTCCGCCCGCATTTCGGACATTCCGTCCGACGGAGGACTGAGGTGTAAGGCCTCCGCTGCCGCCAAAATAGAGGCCGTGGCCGCGGGTATGGCCTTGTCTTTAGAGGACTGGATCCTCTTCAAGGCCACACCCTTAATTGCGGCTGCCACTACCTCCGCAAACCTGGCCGCTCGCTCCGAATTGGAGCCACCAGCGGCGTCCAGCTCACCACCTGCAGGCTCTGTAAGGGCCACCCCGGTGCTGGTCTCTACAGGGTGGTGCTCGCCCGTGGCAAGCCTCTCCAGCTCAGCTGGGCTGGCCTGGCTCGGCTCGCCGGCCTTCTTGGTCTTCTTGGTGAGCCCTCTGCCCAAACCTTTTCCCCGGGCCGCACCCCGCCGACTGGAGTGGATCTTCGACCGATGGCCTGAGCCCGAGACCCACTCGTCAGCGGACGACCCCTCTTCCGGTTTGGAGCGCTTCCGGAGGAACTTCCGGTTCCTCTCAGCAGCTCCCACCACTTCGCGCTCCGAGCTCTGACTCGAGCTCCTTGCGCCCGATGCAGCGTCGGACTCCGACCCCACATCACTCCCCTCCTTCTGGTTTTTTGTGTTGTTTTTATTATTTCCCATATTTGTTCCCACGAGTATAAACATGTTTTATTGACTCAAAAAAAATGTGGTTCGCACTAGCGATTAATTCCATAGCTACCCATTAATCAAGCTTGCAACCTCCCTCACGGTGCGCCGCCGCTTGGAGGTTTGGGGTAATTTTTTATAGAGGATTTCTTCCTCGCGGCCCGGGCGGTTAAGCCAGGACCCTCGACCCCCGTCAAGTGCCAGAGACATGACCTTGACACTCTTCGGGGCTACGAGACCAACGGTGGCAGAAGAAAACACTTCCTCCTGCCTGCCCGACGGCAGTGTTAGTGCACGCCGAGCCCGCACTCCAACGCTGCTCAACGTGTGCTCTCTCCGAGTACACGTTAGAGCGTTCCTCCGACAGGATATTGGCATACGGGCAACGAGACCCCTTAGGCATAAAGTACCTAATGGGGAGTCATTGCCCGTACCCCAGGGTGCACCGTCCCGGAGACTGGCCTTCCCCCCGGACGCATCCATAAGGGAACTCCAGTCCACAGGCACACGGGGAGGTTTCCTGTCCAAGCACCCCATTTGAATCATGCCTCAGTTCTATTCAATTTATTAATCTTATTTGTGCATTATTGTGATAATTTATTTAAATTTTTATTTCATCTTGTAAACCATCAAATTATTTTTTAAATTGTTGTACAATAAAATATTTTTAAAATGTTTTATTGTACTTACTTCACGTTTTTTATAATGAGCACACTAAAATGGCAACATTTTTTAAATTAAAAAATAATGCGAGGATTGTTTATAAATGTTGCTTGAAGTTAATTTAATTATTTTCATTCGAAAAGTTGGCAACGTCGCAAGTAATAGCTGCCAAATATTTACATGTGTTGATATAATTATATAGATAGTTATTTCATTTCATAATCAATATTTTAGTTCACTAGTTATCCATGTTTTATATTTTCCTTGCCTTATTAATCAAAACAGCGAAATATTTGACATCTATTTGCGACGTTGCCCACTCTCAGAATGCACGCTCTTAACTTTAAGCATCCTTTGTAAATAAAGGGGGTTAAACTAGCAAAACTTACAAACTTGTGTTAATGGGGCGACTATAATCAATTCAATTTTTTTTGTAAATTTTTGACGTTCAAAAGTGCCTTATAAAATATTGATATAAATGATTTGACTTTGACTTTGACTTTGAATGCCAAACGATTTATTTGTAATAACATTAGGTACCCCGCGCACGTTTTTCCATAACACATCTGCCATTGGCAGAATTGTCGACATCGGCACAATTGCCATAAACAAACAGAAGAGAATAGAGTACCTATGTTATACACTGTTATAATGTTAGTTCATTCAGCTGGCACTATTTATTTAATTTGTTTTTTTTACACTGTTACAATAAGACTACCTATATTTTATAGAAAAAGAAAATATTATTTCATAATTAATTTATTCTATTGATTTTAAAATAAAGTTATCGACGCATAAAGATTATTTCGAGCTCCGTTTTTTCATGTTACCCATATTGCATGGTTATGTCCAGTCGTGTTTTCTGGTTCGCGTCTTCTTGTTGAAAGGTTGAAATATCCCTTATTTTTTTATTAAGATTAGCTAGAGTGTAGTACTGTAGTTGCAGTGAAACAAACTAAAATCTATTATCCTTAATAACATCGTTCCTGGACTTATTTTAGGCAGTGATTCAGCACTTGTTTACTTTATGGCAAATATACGGGAGCACAGATTCATATTTCGGAGCGTAAGTGTGTTACCCAACGTTACCTTGAGTCTCCAATTTTCATTTAAAATTTACATTTACATACATAAACTCACGCTTTCTTCCCATGCTGGGGAAGCAGACACTACAGAACGCCACCTGCTACGACCCTTACACATACATACACAACATTACACTGTACATTAGTACGCTAAAATGTAAATACCACAGAACAGAATATCTTCATTCTTCATATATTTTGTTGGCATTCAAAGAGCCTTCACGTGTGGCGATGCCCTGCATGTCTTTGAATGCATCACCGATACTTTTATTCCTATTAATTCCGGCTTTCCCACGTAAAATTAGCATTGGAGTCAACGATTTCTTGGTAAGTTTCTCTAGTTTATGTTAAGTCTGGAAAATTATTGGTTCAACATATTGACTTAAAAATCAATCTGCCTAGTCTTCTCCCAATCTACACACTTTTTGGCATAAAAACATAAAAAAACAACAAGACCTTGAACCAAAGAGAATGATTTGGGGCACAGCACAGCGTTTTCGACAAAGATAGCACGAAAAAGGATCTAATCTCAATCTTCAGGAAGAGGGAAGACATACATACATATTATGGTGCACGCTAATACTAATCATCTTTAAAATCAAATAAGTGGCGGATATATTATAAGGTACAGCTCTGCCTAGCCCACCGGCCAACAGGCGGGTGTTTTGTTATATGATGTCATCATCTGCCTAGCCTTTTTCCCAACTATATTGGGGTCGGCTTCCAGTCTAACCGGATGCAGCTGAATACCAGTATTTTACTTGGAGCGACTGCCTATCTGACCTCCACAATCCAGTAACTGGGTAATACGATACCCCTTGGTAAGACTGTTTGTCAGACTTTCGGGCTTTTGACGACCCGGAACGACTGGCAAAGATTCAAGAATGACAGCCGGGACCAACAGCTCAGCGTGCTTTTCGAGGCACGGTATACAAAGATGGTTACCCATCCACGGATTAACCCCGGCAAGCGTATTAGCGTGGCAGTGTTCAGCATATTATTATAATTTTTTTTTTCAGGTAATTAAAATCCATATCTTGTTAGTATATATTAGCAACAATATTAGCTTACAATTATGTTAGTATTGTTAGTACTTATCTTTATGTGGCTACTATATAAAACCATTCACCACCCTCACCCAGTGTTTTTGAATGGGGCAGTCAAATCGAGCAGCAATGACTTTCAGAATGCTATTCTTAGCACCACAGGCCACTCGAGTAAAAAGATTGACAATACGCTTCAAAGAGCGTTATCTTCACTTGAGTAGTACATCGAGCGAACCTGCGAGCAAGCATATTACTTCTCACCGACAACGCCCTGCGTTCCCGCTCTATGTCCTCGTCATCCTTGAGGTCATCCGTCACAATATGCCCCAGATATTTAAATTTGTCAACCAGCTTTAGTGCAACGCCATTGAGATATACTGCAGGCACATGGGCAGGTCGATGTTTGCCTGCTTTGAAGATCAGCAGCTCGCTCTTTTTGGAATTGTATTTTAGTCCATGTGCTTCTGCATATTGTTCGCAGATAGAAAGTAGTTTCCTCAATGCGTTTATCGAGGGACCCAGCAGCACCATGTCATCTGCATAACTAATATTGTTGACACAGGTACCGTCGATATAGAAATCGACATGAGTGCTGCTGAGTCTCTCAAGTAGCTGGTTGACGTACAAATTAAACAGAAGAGGTGAACTCAACCCACCCTGTCTGACGCCACATTCCGACCTGTATTCGTCCGACAACGTACCGGCCCATCTCACCTGGTTTTTTTGGTTTGAGTACCAGTATCTGAGTATCATTGGTTTGAGTACCAGTATCTGAGTACCAGTATCTGGGAAATGCCGGCACACCCGCATCTCCTATCTATCCCACAGAAGGTCATATACAACAAGGTCAAAAGCTTTCGATAAGTCAAGGAAGCACGCGTATACAGGCGTCTTCTTCTCAGTGTAGTACCTGACAGTATGCTTTAAGCTTAGAATGGCACTTTCAGTGGACAATCCTGACCTAAAACCAAACTGAGCATCATGTATGTCCACATGTTGGTCTAGAATGCCACTTAGCACACTGTCAAGTACTTTGGCAGTTACAGTCGCAAGCGAGATGGGCCGATAGTTAGTTTTGTCAGACGAGTCACCTGTCTTATTTTTAACTATCGGTACCACTATCGTACGCATGATCGACTCAGGTAAGTATGAGTGACTTAAGCAGAAGATTGAAAAACATCTTCAACACTCTTGGCAGATGCTCACCACCATATTTAAAATGTTCGATGCTGAAACCATCGTGACCAGGTGATTTACCCCTTTGCATATTCTTAATTAGCTCTTGATACATTTTTCACGGAGAATAAAGTGATATTTTGTTTTCTAGTCACGATGGTCCCGGGATCGCTATCAGTACTAAGCGGAGTACTCAAGGACGACTGCAGAGTAAATTGTTACCTAAATAAATTAGCAATCATTTTATGATCAGTTACTCCGTCGACGCTCACGGGGATACCAGTTTTACTATAAAATTTATTAGTATTTTTCCAAAAATTACTGAAGTCCTTTTTTGAATGATTTGAGGCAAGAATATCCATTCTTATCTGTTCTTGTCTATCCTGACACTACTTTAATTTTGACTTGAATATCTCTCAGGTTTCCACCATTTCATTATGAATAATGCCGCTAGTTGGTTTTCCCGCTAATAGCCAAATTTTAAATTTAATTCTGGCTTCCCCGCGAGCACCGGCGATATATTTGTGTCACCCCGCCACTTGTCTCTTTCTACCGGATTGTTTTTCAACACAACTTTGTATAGCAGCTTTGGATAGTACATCCGTTATATTCATATATTATATAGTTTATCCAGAATTACGTAATGATCCGGGTTACAACTGGATGAATCACAACAATGGTGTACAGTAGTTCCTTAGGAAAATTAATGTCACGGAGTCCAGAATGACACATGTCATGATACTTATTAATCTGCTCTGGCTGCATATTGCCCCATATAATATGTTTCTTAACATCATCATTTTTCATGTAAGATGTAACTTTTTTATTTAAATTATAAAAATTACATTCGATTAAAAGTGGGAAATGGTCAGACCAATACACGTCATGTTGCACTTGTATATTACAAATAGTTGGTAAAGCTGACTGCGTGACAACGCAGTGGTCTAACCACCTCGCAGTCCCGTGCGCCTCACTACGAAAGGTAAAAGTGTTGGACTGCAGTCCTAAGATATCTATATCTTCACAACACCATTGGTGATCCTTACAAAAATGTTCTAACTCCTTATAAAATAATTCGCCGGGATGAGCGTTAAAATCCCCTATTAAATAAAATGCCTCGACACCACTATTCTTTTCTACCTCTATAATCGACTGAATGTCACTAAGACATTCGGTAAACAAAGGAATACTCTCATAAGAATTAGTAGGCATGTATATACTAAATATTAGTGTAGATCTATGACTCACAGTTACTTTTATTGCCGCGATCCGAACATTGTCACACTTTATCACTGACACTGACTGAAATGCACATTTTTTCCACAATATTGCGACCACCATATGGCCTCCCAGTTAGTAAGCCAGCGGAGGTAGAGGAGATATTGAATACCAACTTCAATTGTCTGTATATTAAAATCACAACTGACAGTTGTATGAAATGGCTATATTAACAGAGTAAATTGGCATAGTGTGTCAATTTGATTAAAAATTATTTCCCTGACTGTATCTTAATCTAAGCTCGGCTAAAGTTTATTTTTATAATGTAGTTGTTATGTACAGAGTTTTAGCCTTTAATAGGTATCCTGTATAAAAGCAATTTCTGGGATGGGTGTATCTATGGCTGTTTTTGGCATTAAATATCGTCCTGTTTTTTTTTAAACATATTCTTCCACGAGGAAAGTTTCTTTTTATCGCTAAGCAGCTTTTTTGAGTTCCGGTTGGAGCGGTATGGATAAAGTCAAGTTAAAAGGACTTTTTTGGAGTCGTTATCAAAGCTATGAAATGGTGGGTTTGATTTAACCAGTATTACATTTTATCCAACGCCAGACAATACTTTAAAGTCTAGTTAGGTAAAATCGTCTACGGTTGCAATTTTTGTTAAAATACTTTGTAAAGTACCTACCTATTCTATTTTAGTAATTTTATTCCAGGTACATCGTCTTAATATAATGAATGTGCATTCTCAATATTTAATTAATGTACCTACTTATACAAAATTTTGTTAAACCTTTTAAAGTAACTATATGGAGTTTCTTGCCCATTCTTCTCCAAAATTCAAGAGTCTCTTATTCAAACTAGTCTGAGAATCAGCACTTTTCGAATGTCAAAAGTACATACAGACAGATCCCCAAAAACGCCCGTCCTTTACCACTTCCACTTCCTCCATACGAAACTATACCTTTTGGAAGGGACAACTAGAATCAATTCTATTTTGTTGGTAATTTTAACGTTCAAAAGTGCCTTTTAATGGCCTACTTGATATAAATTATTTAACTTTACCATTCATTAAAGATTTAGCGAGACGAAAAATATGTGTTAAACATAAGTTAAATATCCGTCCATTGCGACTTTATAGGAATTTGATATTATGTTTAGTGGTGAGATTTGTAAGACTTGACAAAGTATACCGTTGAATAAGAAGGCTATAAACATTTATATGTTAGGCAAAAAGCCAGCAAGCAAGTGGTCAAGTATGTATGAAATAAAATATATTATATTTAACGTCAATCGCGTTTCAATACACTATACATTGCCGAATGTTCACACAAGATATCAAATTAATTACTCAATTTCGAAATATTTGGGCTACACTGGGATCTGGCATTGAAACAAGATACTCGCGTTACCAGGAGGATCCAATCTATTCGCTGATGGCTTTAGGTGGCTTATGGTTATGCGTGGAATTGTTTAGTAGTTTCATTATCAAGGGGATTTGTAGTTTGTGATTTAGGGAATAATGTTGTTTCCTTTCACTGGGTTTAGAACTCTTACAGAGAGGAGGCCTGCGTCTCAACAGCGGGAACATGCAGGCTGGTTATGTGATATGTAGGTTTTGAATATCAATATTTTGATCATAATTACCAAATTGTCTTTTTGTATAAAGTGAATAGACGACTTCTGCGTTTTGATGTAGACACAGCCTACTGTGTCTACATCAAAACGCAGAAGTCGTCTCGTATCACTTGCTTCAAAAACGGTGAAGGAAAACGTCGTGAGGAATACTTATCATAATACCACCTAAGTTCACATTGTGGAATGCAATAAATGTATTGAGTATTGAGTACCTATATTATGATAAGTATTCCTCACGACGTTTTTGAAGCAAGTGATAATTATACAATACGCGAATGAATCCGAAAAGTCAGAGGCCTTGAGACCATGCCTGAGAGAAATTTCTCGACGGCATGTTAAGCCAAGTTAGAGGTTCATGGGCGGCTTTAAAACTCTGACACCAGGTTAGTCACTAACCTCACGACAAGAAAGAAGAAGATGATAGGTATTGTCTTGATTACTTTAAATTACTTAAGAGGGAACATGGCTTGCGATTCTCCATACAAATGTATTCCCATTTTTTCTTCCTGAATTATGCCTCTAGAGCAATCTTTTTTTTTTCATAAAATCAAGGTCTGCTGTAGTCACGTCCCTGTTATTTCCTTTTTTTCAGCAACTTATCGGTAAAGAAAATATGACCCTCCAAAAATTATAAAAATGCCCCATTTTTACCGCCGTGATTAGAGGAGTATCAGATAAATTCGAAAAGCTTTTAACATAAAAGAAAATGATAGGACAGACTCACTTTTTACATAAACATACTCTTTCTTAAAATTTTAATGTAAAAAATAATTGAAGAGGTTCAGTTTTCGAGGATAAAAAAGGGGAATACGAAACGTCAATTTTTTTTGTGATGTAATTGGTCTGAGCTGTAGCTATCCTTATCGCACTCTACGGGGGCAGACTTAAGGGGTAAGAAGATGGCAATAGTTTCTTCAAATACATATTTTTCAAATTCCTCGCAGGCCCTGTTCCCTCTTAATAAAACAATATGGCATGTCAAGTAAAGTACTGTGACTTAGACTACGGCCAACTCCGCAACTGATCATCGCTAACTTTTCATTATTCACTTAATATTAAAACAGCACACCATGCTTACCTACACTGCTGACAATACTAACAAGCGACGGAATAATATAGTATGCACATAATTTATAATAATAATAATTTTGAAAAACGTTGCCCCACACTAGAAATTTCTCCTGTATCGTGGGTGCGCTTACAAACATTTAAAGTCACATACACAAACAGCCAGACCCGGAACAACTACTTGTAGGTCATACAAATATTTGTTCCGTGCGGGAATCGAACCCGCGACACGCAGTGCAGCAGTCAATCGCTTAACCACTGCGCCAACCGTGCCGTCAAATGACATCTAATGCAACCTCAAAACATGTCTTTTTAGAAAGATTTTTTACATTCTTAGGCCCATTTCTGTACAATAGATTAAATAGAAAACTTAGTATTTATAAATTAAATTACTTTAGCTGTAAAAAAAATATACTTGAATATTTACTAACCATAGAGTATGCACAGACAGAAGATCTACTTGTTGTCTGCAAATAGAATCGTTAACATGCTATTTTACTTTGATTTACTTAATTTTAATTTAGTTTATACTATATACTCATTGTTAATTTACTGCATTAAGTATTTATGCACTTCCTAGCCTGAAGCACAGGTTCAACCTAGTTCAGGCAAATAAGCAACTGTGCTCTATTTTAATTATCAAGCTATGTATTGTAAACGTGCCCCTTTTTATAAATAAACGATTTATTATTATATATTATTATTATTATTGCTGACACGAACGTACTCTTGCAGCGTGTAACAGATTACGTTACATCACCCGTAAGGACCCACGTCTGCTCAGATTGATACCTGAACAGACAAGTAGCATGAAGGGATTATTTATAGCTTGTATTATGTTTTTGAGAACTGGTTGTTGTTTAATTCCACTGAAAAAGAAAATGGTTTGTCTACATAAGTATGCTCATCCTGCACTCGTAGTTGGACCACTTCTATCTCTACTCTATGAAAAATAGACAAGGTTATTGTGGCGCGTGGCCAAAATCGGAACTAACACCACCATCATTTTTTTAAATACATTTTAAGTGAAATTAATTTCACAAAATAATTGCACAAATGTTTACCAACAGCGCCTCCTGTCAACGTCACAAGTGTGAGTGCCACAAGATCCTCGTAGCAGCGGAGTAGTTATCTCGTTCTATATGACAGTGACATCGTGCCATAGAAATCTGTCTACAGTGTGTCATTTTATCTTTTGTATCTACGGACCACATGTTCATGTTACACGTGCCTTAGTGAGATAATAATAAGTTATTCAGTTGTATATTGTTAGATAACTTCCCATTATTACATCAATACGATTTGTTTTTAAAACCAAGACCTCAATTTGTTTTCGAACTCGGTGAGCGTAACAATAGCATAAGAAAATAATAAGTACGAACAATTTTCTGAGTTTTGCCAAAACATAACCTCATTAGGAATTCAAATGTCAAATTTTCTTTCAATGAGAAAACTTTTCTGGGACTGCCATACTTTGCTCTAGGTACAGCCAGGGAAATTAATTGTTAAGCAAATTGACACCCTACGCTAATTTGCCGGGTTATAGCCATTTCATACAATTGTCAAAGAATGAAAGATATGTGATTTGAATATACGGACAATTTAGGTTGGTAGTCAATTTGTTAAACAATTTAACTTCTCTGACTGTACATTGTGTTCAATCTGGGTACAGTGACTTTCTTCCTGATCCCAAATTACGTGCCCAGAGTTTATTTCAGGACCCGGTTATATTTCTGGAGCATTCACCCATTTTTATGGCATACTTTGTGAATTGTTTATTCCCGATATTTCACGTAATAGGGAAAGACGGGAGCCGCTTGGGATCCATGTTCGAGCACTTGTTTCTGGGTTACTATTGGCCGTAATTTCGTTTTGGTTTTTTTGTTTATGTTACAAGTAGGTCGTTGTTGTGTTTGGCATTTTTGGTAAGGAAAATACATTAAGGAAAATATATTCACAATACACAAAACACGTATTTTTTGCCCGATTGGATTTAGATCCAAAAACTTTTTCCTTTGCAAAATTAACACCGCGTAATGTGTTCAGTTAACATCAGTTGACATAAATGGCTCAGCTAATAATATAACAAAAATAACTGAAACTAGTTTAAAACAATATTCTTGTCCAAAGATAAAACCAATTGTCAGAAATTGGGTTCCAAGATGCCTAAAACGAAAAAAAAAATCTTTTTAATGTAAAACTCTTGACGATAAGACGGTCTTGATTTAGAATTGTCATCATCATTTCAGCCGAAAGACGTCCACTACTGGTCAAAGTGGTCTTAGGCCTCCCCCAAGCACCGCCACTTCAACCGGTTGTGTTCTTCTTGCATCCAGCGGAAACCTGCGGGCTTCACAAGGTCCACGGTTAACCATGAATTGAGAACTTATTAGATGAGGATCCGGAGATAATTATTCGTTAGATAATTCACATCAGAAAATAATAATTTTCGCGATAAAATTCCAGCCGTTAAATGGTTGTTAAATGGTTGTAGTTGTACGTGCTCGTATAATAGGCACTTGATCACAACATGATATAGCTTATTTTAGCTCAAAAATAAACACGACTTAGATTTTCCAACGACAATAAATTCATAATCAATTATTCCACTAGCCAATTCCTCTTCAAAACCAAACCAAACACCCTTTGAGGGACAAACGCAATGGGCACGCCACTATTGCGGCGATAAGTCCCCTCTTTGAGGAGTGGCTAAAGAGGCGCCACGGCGTGCTCACCTTCCGCCTGACATTGATCCCCACCGGACATGGTTGTTTCGGGAGGTTCCTGTTTCATATCAGGCGGGAGGAAACGCCCGGGTGTCCTCACTGCGTGGATCGCCCGGAGGACACGGTGGAGCATACGGTCGAGGTCTGCCCGGCTTGGGCAGAGCATCGCCGTGTCCTCGTGGAGGCGATCGGTGGCAGGGATCTCTCGCGTCCGGCCCTGGTCCAGGCTATGGTACGGAGTGAGAGGTCATGGGAGGCCTTTACCTCCTTCTGCGAAGCAGTAATGCTCGCGAAGGAGGAGGCAGAACGCGTGAGGGAGAGGTGAATTTCGCGCCCTCACGCCCCTAGCTGCCGCAGGAGACGCCCTGGGCGTCGGGAATCGCAGGCCAATTCCCAGCCACCGTAGTCGCGGGCTTGCGGACGGTGAACAATGGGTAGCTCGCCGGCCGATAAGGACCAGGCCCGGGTCGACGGCGCGTTGTGTTCCACGCGCGCCTCAAAGAGATGTCAGCAAATGAAGGGGTCCGATAGGACCGATGCCTGCCGGGGTTGCGGGAAAGTCCGAAAGGGATAGCGTGGCCCTGGCAACGTACAAGCAACGGAAGGAACACGGGTGGGTTTTAGTCAGTAAGAGTCTGACACGCCCTCCACAAGTTATTCGATAATTTCCCATCCAAAAAGAAAAAAAAAAAGGGATAAACGCAAAAATATTCAATATTATATTCCATTCTCTTTTCCCAGCTGGTTTTAATAGAGACGGCACTGATAACAAGGGGGAAGCAATCAGTACTTGACCCGATATATCAGAATAATAATGTTCCCTAGATGCTGAGTATTTGTGAAATATTATATTATTTATGAGGTTCTCAATATGCTCATCATTATATGTGGTCATAAGGAATTGTTTTCTGCCTACTGAAGTGAACTAATGCAATATGAACGGGATGTGAGCGGATAATTGTGTTTATGGATCAAATATTGAGTTTCATTTTATGAAGAATTTTGTGGGTAAAAATGTTACGAAATTCTGAGTAATTCTGGGTTTAGTAGTACTTTCGCAAGAAGTATCAAAAGATTCCATTATGTACAGATAGAACGCCCTGTATGATTTATTGGCAGTTTATGGCGGCTTGAAGACAAATTGCTAAGTAAAAAATCATAAATACATCAGACTCGTCAATTTATAGTGCAGTAGATAACATTTTGTCAAATTCTGTTCACATTATTAACTCTCACTTTTATATACAAATTGTACATCGAAATTCAATATTATATTTCAATGGTTAGATCCCATCTCAGATCCCTAACAACCCATCCAAACTTAACTATCAGGCAGTAAAACAATGTACAGGCGTGCTATCTTTTTAAGCTTATGCATATTAAGAGGATGATGTAAAAGAATTAACCACTCACTTGACACACTCACAACATTTTTGGAGTTGCAATACCATTGCATACAGTTACCTATATGCCAAATGGCTTGTTATATTAAAAGAATTTTGCTAGATGAGTTCGGCGTTTCCTATCTGACTACTCTGAGAAGAAAGACCGAAACAAACTCAGAGGTCACAGTCTCTTTTAAAGTCCAGACATAATCTTGGTCAGGCCATATGACTTGTTTGACTGTAGGTGATGTTTGACTGTACCCGTCCGTATCTGCAATATGCGTAATCAAAATGTGCCTACAATATCGGTAATTAACAATCTCTCAATTGGCAACTAAGTGGCAAAGTATCATCGTCATGATTAGTAAATACATCATAATTGCATAATGTTATATACATAAGTATTTATGTATCTACATTGAATCTATTGAACCCTCAATATGTTATTGCTACGCGTGACGCATGTTGTGATATCGCTTGAATATTTGTTCGTCTGTCCGTCCTTTGCAAATAATTCGGTAACTTATTGCGTCGCTGAACAAAAAATGATTATATATATATTCATTTGTTCGTATTCTAGTATAAAACTTACTATTAGTTAGTGTATTTATGAATGGCTATAAGAGTAGAGGAAGACCAGAGAAATGATGGATGGACCGAATGAAAGATGATAAAGCTGGATAGGGGCTGACTACCGAAATGACGACTAATAGAGAAGTACGAAAGAAGAAGACAAGTTGCGCCGACCACGAGTACATAGTGGCGAGGGCAGGATAATGATGCTGATGAGTTAGTGGGATGCACTTCAAAACACTTAACACAAACCAGCGCCAAGTGAATTTAAAACATTGTTCAATTTGTCAGATAATCGTGTTCAAATTTGAATTCGATAGAGATAGAATGACGTTTTAAACACGATTAGCGCAAAATTTTGTACAGCTACAGCTAGTGTGTGTAGCTACAGTTTTTAGTCGCTGTATTGGGTGTTTTTTCCTTTTTTCGGTCCTACTTTCACCGTCCTAACTCGACGGCAGATCAGAGATAGAGGCTGTCTATTTGTAGTCTTCGGACTTCTCATTTAACAGATCTTTCTTCTGATTGACAAATGAAGTGTCTAGTTTTTATACATAGGTAATAATTATGTTGAGGTCAGCATCCGATTAACTCAGATTCAGCTAAATATCTTTAGCAACTCCAAGCACTATCCAGCGTACCTACTATTTTTCTCCTCAGTAACCAAATATCTTACTTATTGATACGGATCTCAAACAAATACTGTTTGCTCTGAATCTTTGTTTATCCACATTAACGTCATAAAACGTATCCTTGGCGGTTCTAGAGGAGTACGCACGACGGCACATCGAAATACAACAACCACTTTAAGTTGACCTGTCATTTTACAAAAAGCTTATGCTATGCGAGGTCAGTATATGCTAGAATTGTATACCTTGATGTATCGTCGAGTGTACCATGTGGGCTTATTTGATATATTCTGGATTAGGCACTTTGTTTTTTATGATTCTATTGCAGTAAAAGTAACGAAGGTCGATCGCGATGACAAGCTTGATTGTAATATTTGTGATTGCGGTGCCTTTTCGATAGTAGGGAGGTTTGATGTCTGTTTAAAACAAATGAATTCTTGTTGAGTGAGTGGTCAGTATTGTTTTGTTTTTACAGGACACAAAACTTGGAGTTCTCAAAGGATCGTTAGAAGTACTTAATGTGAATCTAAACTTTGCTCTCTATTTAGCTTATGTCAGTTGCGGCCAATTAATTTAAGATGTTGTTTACCATTGGTATAGAATTTTTGTTGCAAATCTATGCAATAATAAAATAATGGCATTAGATAACGCAAACTCTTTATCATAATCAACAATTTTTTCATAATTATTATTGTCAACTTTACCCAATAGTCACAAAATTTAATTTGCCCTAGCAGACCAAAATAGGCTTTATAAAATGATATTTCCATCAGAGAAACAAAAAAAAAAACACCGTTCTCTGAACATCCATAATCTCCAGATACCTGCTCCAATCAGACCACAAACCGATGAAACAGCTCATACAGAAGTTCTAGGACTAAACTTACCGTATACATGAGACGGACGAATGGCCGAGCATATTGGACGAGAGCCAAATAATGCGTAACAAGAAATTCTTCATCCCGCGCCCATTTGTTAGATGAGAGCCCAACTTGTAACCCAGACCCACTTCTACAGGGTAGCTACGAAATGGCCGTTATTTTTTTTACTGTTTTGTACTGAATTTTTTTGTCACAGTCATCCGTATAAGATAAAAAATATCATCCAGGTATATACCAACGATGTATCACTTTCCCGAGGCTGTGAAAATAGAGTATAGTTCTCGATGTTTTTGGTTGGTATATTGGCGTGTGCTAGCTGTCATATGGCTATTAATTTTATAATTTAAATTATGTTTTGTGTTGCGTAATGTAAATATCATTTTGCATACTATTATATAGAATCTTTTTTGCTGAACAGACAGCTGTGCTGCTGGGGAGTTTGTTGCGCCACTTCTTCTTCCCAGCTAAAGCACTAGGAAGTGGTGAAGGGTGGGCGTTTTGGGGGACTGTCTTATGTAATTTTGACGTTCGAAAAGTGCTGATTCTCAGCCTAGTTTGAATAAATGACTTTTGAAATTTGAAATTAGAGAATACGAATTTTCCCAGATATGAAAGTTAGCTTGATCGATATTTCGCCCCCGTAAACCCCTATATTGCAACTTTCATCAAAATCGTTAGAGCCGTTTTCGAGAACGTGATTACAAATATATATATACGAATATTGCTCACATAATAGTATAGGATTTTAGCCTTGTTTAATAAATAAGCTGGTAGCTGATTCGGTGTTCAACGATTTTTTATAAACTTGAATTTACTTCAAATATAATTTTAAATGATTGTAGGTAGTGGATATCCACTGTCCATAAAATTAATTCATATTTTTTTGCGTGAAGATCTAAACATACGGGCTGCGCGGGCCGCCTGGTCTTAAAGTACTCGAAAAACTAATAATAATAATGTCGATAAAACTTCCTAAGTTTTTCTATTAAAAATAATCTCAAGTCACAAAATCCTCAACAACAGTAGCCCTCCCAAACGAAAACTGGAGCAACATAAAAATGCTTAACACAAAGCCTAAACAATACATTTAACATCACAAATCCACCCTCTATTTCGTCATTCCACTTAGTCCAGTTTCTTCCATTGACCCAGACCTCCATCCAATGAGGATCTGCCCTTAATCTAGTTGAGCCTTGAACGAGCCACTTACGTAAGACCATTTCTTATCTCAAATGACGATCGAAATGATCTAATTATTGCTTGGATCTTACTAATCAGACTGTTGGAGTTTTTTTGTAACAAATTTTACCCCTTTAAATATGAGGGGCTTAGTGATAGTGTCATTGCGATTTAAGTTTTATGTTTCTTTTTAATTGATGTACCTATTCAGATGTTTATCCAGCATAAGAAGCAATGAAATACGTGAATGAAAAATGAATAATTATAAATAACAATTTGTTCCCGTATGTCTATCCCACTCTATTATCTTCATACTTACATCAAGATAACCGGGTACAAAGTTCTGAACATGAAAATAAATAACTAATAACAACAATTATACCAGCCTATTACAGTCCCACTGCAGGGCAAAGGTCTCTTCTCATACAGAGAAAGCTGCTCAAGACGGGTTGGTGATTTCAGTCTTATTAACTATAAGTCCAGGTTTCCTCACGATGTTTTTCCTTCACCGAAGTCAGTAATGTCCCAGATAAACTCAAAAGGTACATTTATGATGATACCTAAATAATAGTAAAACTAAATTATTAAAGTTAACAAAGGAGCAAACTTATAAATTGTTATGATAGTTTCTTATGAGGACTATGTTATTATTAGACTTACAAATATACCGTCTACAAAGAAGTCAAAAGTTTGAAAATATCCCTAAAAGATCTTTGAAGGTTCCACAAATCTTTTCAATTAGAAAATCTTATTATTGAAGACATTTTAAAATCTCCCGATTAGCTTTCTTGATCTTTGAATTAAAGAGAAAGATTAGCCGCGAACGCTACTCGGAATTTCGGAGAAAATAAGGCTACGTTAAGTGATCTCATTTTTTAGACGGCGACTGAATTCGCCTGATAAATAGTAGGTATTAGGAGTCTGGAATGAATCATGGAAATATCCGTCGCTAACAGATTTTGTAAATAAAGCTACAGATTCTAAGTATCAGCTGCTTTAATTACGTAAACTCGCAACTTATTCAGAGTAAAATGTCTGGGATTGGTTTTGGCTATAGACCACAATCATTCTACTGTTAGACACCAGTCTTTCTTGCAACATACTTATTATGTAGGTCTTTTCCTCGCTTCAGATAAGTAACGTGATAAAACATGGCCGACCAATAAGAACAAACAGTACCTAAGTCTAAAAGAGCTTTTTGTATTTTAATAATACACGTACTATGTAAATGATCCCTCAAAATAGGTATCAGAAAATTGCCGTCTACTACCAATTCCAAACAATTTACAATGGGTCCACTAAGAAACAGCGGTACCGAATTACATGGAGGTACTTTTAATAAATCTCCCAAGTATATAAAGAGTTCTTCAAAGGTCTTGGACCTAACCCTTTTTACGAACCCTTATAGTAATAAGTACTTCAAAGCTTTTTCATTGAATTCGTTTTATCAAAAGTACAAAGATTTTCACAAATCGTAGGTAATGTTATGTTATGATAAGTGTTATTTCATTTCATGAACTTGTTATAAGAAGTATTTTACTTAAAGGAGCGGTAGAATTGACGACACATTAGATTTCTATATCGTTGTCAAATACGAATATGGAGAGACTATTCGAGTTTTCTACAGAAAAAAGAAACTATATTATTATCAAAACAACGTTAAAGTCAATTAATTATTTTTATCCATTCTATCAAGTAAATGTGACTTTTAATTTTAACACGAAAGTCAAGATCCGTAAATCATACCTGAAGATACAATTGACGGATACAAATGATAACAAGTCGTTTTAACAAAAGCATCATATAATTCAATCAAATACACAAACCTCCTTCCAACTATCACTGTACCAGACAAGTTTCCTCCAGGGGCTTCTCTGCCCTGCTCCCAAACGATACAGACTGAATATATTTACAACTAGTCTCGAAACTTTGGAACAATCTGCTGAGATTTAATTAAGGAGGTGTTAGTCCCTGGATACAGTAAGAGTACTAAATTATGACAATAGGGAACTAACTACAGGTAATAGATTATGAATATTGTGATACACTGCAGCACTGGTTCGTTTGTGTTTTGTTTGTTTAGTTCTATGTTTCTTTAATCATGGAAAGGGTGGAAATGGGTTCGTCCCTGAGGGCCTCGATCCCGCAGGTACACGTCCCGGAGGGCCACGATTTCGATAAATTTGATCACATTTTTTCTTTGTTATTTTCTCTATTGTTTTCAACTTGTACCGTCAACATAAAAATGCTTCAAGTTATTTATTTATTTATTTATTTGTTTGATTTACACGGTTAGAAACCAGTTACATAAATCAACATTATATGTATTATAAAATAAGTACAAATAAATATAAACTAAACTAACTAAACCAAAAACAACAATTAATTCTCAATGAATTCACTGAAATGTAGACACATAGCCATCAGTTTTTTCAAACTATTATGAAAAAGGTCACAGTCCGGGTTGGCCTCCACGATCTTATTCAATGCGGTCATCACGCGCGGTACGGGAGACGCAGCGCGGGCCACAGTCCGACAGGGCGGCACGCTCAGCAAGCGATGCTTTCTGCCACAAAGATACCTGCTAGGCGTGTAGAGTCGAATCAGCTCATTATGAATGTCAGGAGCATCCGTCATTCCCTTCGATATCTTAAGCATATCACCCACCTGGTAACATGCTCTTCTGGTCTCTAACGAATGATATCCTAGACATCCTAAGAGGAACTTGGTAGGATATAGGTAGGGATAATAACCGCGAGTTCTTTTGTAAAGAAAACGCAGGAATGCTTTTTGCACTTTTTCTAGTAGAAGTGCATACTTTGCTTCGTGCGGATTCCATACAGAAGAACTAGCTTCTAGCTTGGTACGGACCAGTGTGCCGTATAAGAGCCTTATTACATGCTCGTTACGAAAGTCACGGGCATTCCGTAGAACAAACCCTAGTCTCTTAAAAGATTCCCTGGCAACTGCAGAGATGTGATCATGAAAAGTAAGTTTCTGGTCAAATGTGACGCCCAAGTCCTTCATGTTGGTTGATCTAGATATGTTAGTACCATTTATTTTGTATTCGAAATTAATTGGGTGTCGCATTCGACCAAAAGTCATTACGTAGCATTTTGAGGAATTGAATTCCATTTTATTTTGAACTCCCCATTCATATATGGCATTTATGTCAT
Organism: Xanthia icteritia; assembly: GCA_949128155.2. NCBI lineage: Eukaryota > Metazoa > Arthropoda > Insecta > Lepidoptera > Noctuidae > Xanthia > Xanthia icteritia. The sequence continues at coordinate 1,185,736 of OX421942.2, read as the reverse complement.
TTTGCACCGCTTCGCAATCAGATATAGTGTTAACAGCACTATAAAGTTTGAGGTCATCTGCGTAAAGAAGACATTTCGCAAATTTTGCAACGGATGGTAAGTCATTTACCATGATAAGAAATAGAAGAGGTCCGAGTATTGATCCTTGACTTACACCAGAGCGTGTATGGTAGGGACGAGATACGTAGTTATGATAATGTGTTTGTTTACTTTCTGCCGGCTTATAGTGGTTCCCAATATGGAAAATACGTGGAGTTAGTTAAGTAATTTGATTTCAATATTTTGTGAAATATAGAACCACTAGCTGCGCCCCGCGGTTTCACCTGTATAAGTCTCGATCCCGTGAGAATATAGGGATCAAAAGTTCAGGTCCTGAACTACCCATGCGCCGAATTTCATCCAAATCTGATCAGCCGTTTTAACGTGAAAGCGTAACAAACAAACAAATAAACTTTAGAGGTATGAAGAACTGGGTGTAAAGTTCTCTCATCCTCTATAGAAAAGGGAGGATGCTCCGACTAGACGTGTGTCGTGTATGGCGGGCAACTGCCCAACGGTTGAATAGTCTTATATGTATATGTCGTTCGTGCGATAAACTCTAATTGCGCGATGCAGGATTTGCGTGACGTCAGTATTTTATGTGACGTCAAGTCTTTGATGCGTAGTTCGTATATGGCGATGTAGATGCTGCCACAAAACAAACAAACAAACTCACTTTCGGATTTATAATATTAGTTAGGAATTTAATAATTATTATTGTACCAAACGTATTTACATGATTTAAAAACTAACAGACTTAAAATAATAATAATAATATGTACAAGTATATAAAAAAGGAGGGGGGGGACCCCAAACGGCTCAAACATAATTATAAGTCCCAATAAGATTAGGAGTATTTGCGCCGTTTGAGGTTTTCTGCACCTGTAGCAGCAGCCCCAGCACAGCCCGCCGTGCTAGGAAGATGGGATGGCGCAAGGGTGTCGACACACGTTGCATCCCACACCAAAGGCCCACCTACCTTCCTTCCTATATTTAGTTTCAATAATTATAATTCAAAGAAAATGTACGTAGCTATAAAATTAAATTCAACAATATTACAAAATCATCAAAATCTTCTAGAACTTATTATTTATACCTGATCCTTAAAGTTAAGTCAAGTATTATAATAAAGCATTAAAAAAATTGACTTTAATCCTGCTGATGGTGGTTTAGAGTCTGGCGGATGGCTTGGTGATTAAGTAAGGTTGACTTTTAATCGACTTTATCGAGATAATTAGAAATCGTGACCTTCCGGGACGTGTAGCTGTAGGAGCGGGGCCTCAAGGACGAGCCCGTTGAAGTTACTGTGTAGTTTGTCTTTTATTTTATTAAAATTAGCGGCGTTTGAGTAATTTTACATAAATATTCAAACACCGCTACATAGATAAATGATGACATCAGAATGAAATGGAAATGTAAAACGAAATGGCTCAAATACTTAAAAATATTTATGTATTCAAAAACCATCAAACCATTAAGTTTCAAATAACACTTACTTACTTACTTACACTGTTCACTTTGCTGTCGTAACCCTGTTCGGATCTGATCTTATAACTTGGTGTTGCTACAAAATTCTCTATGGACTAAATTTACAAGTGTTAAACAACATTAATAATTAATTCCAGCCTATATTGTCCCACTGCAGGGCAGAGGCCTCTTCTCACACAGAGAAGGCACGAGCATTGATCACCACGCTTGCTCAAGACGGGTTGGCGATTTCGAACTTATATTAACTATACGTCCAGCTTGTCTCACGATGTTTTTCAACAACATTAGGATTTGATATCGCCAAAAATATAAGTGACAGTACATAATGTTCGATTATGACATTGTAAAACGTATCAATGACAAATGATTAAATATGCTAATATACATTATTGTCCGTTTTCACTAACACTAGGTAGCACTATGAATGCCTAAATAAAAGCGCACTGTTGAATTTTCAAGTTTTCAACGCTCGGTTTAGAGTTGAAAATTGAAAATCCAACAGTGCAATAATATTAAGGCGTTCATTAAAATTTTTCCTAGTGTAAGTGAAAACAGGTCTGAGTACAATATTATTAGTAGTCAATATAACAATAACACAATAATAACTGTGTGTTGTGTGTGTAATAACTTACCAAAATCCATGTGAAAATTCCTCGAAACTGTGTCATCATAACCAAGGAAAGTCAACTATTTGATCGTCAAAGTTTGAACCAGGAAATACTGAGATAAGTGTCTTCATAACTTGCCTACTTGAGTGTTATCCATAAGACCTTGGTCCGAAGGCTAAGGAAGACAAATAGCTGTTTGATGAACGCTCTCGGGTCCCTTGTATTTTGCCCTGCGTTTTGTGAAGGACTGCATATTTTGTCTTGGAGATAAATTGGAGGGCTGCGGTATTTATTATGTTTTGGTGGTAGATCATAGTGGAATTTGAGATCTTCTGACCGCCTAATGAAATAAGCAAGTTACTTAGTTATTTGAACCGTCAAAACGCAACCAGATCAAAATAATGTACTGTAGGTATTTTAATTGAATTTAATCATTCGTTTTATGAAATCATCAAACGCAGGTTTTTATAAAAATCATGATGGTCTATGAACCTATTATTTTATACATGAAAATCAAATTAAAAATTAAATATTTCACGTCTGAAGTTTCAAGAGTTTCCAATAATCAGAGACTTAGTTTCAGTTCTATGATAGCTAATAATCTGGAATGGAAAATATTTGAAATTTTCTGATAACCTTTGAATATTTTATTCTTTGTATGAATTATTGATTTTTTTGTTTGAATGTTTTTCGATAGTGAACAGAAAATAAATTACCTACCCTATAGAGTATGTTAAAATAACGAAGAGCGGTCCTTGTGAGTGGTAATACGATAGCGTATATATATAGCAAAAAATATTCCCGTTTTTCCCGCTATGCCAGTAGTTATCGGAAGCGTCCAAGTTGGGGTTGGCTTCTAGTCTAACCGGATGTACCTGAATACCAGTATTTAACATGGAGCCACTGCCTTTCTCACCTCCACAACCGTTAGAGTTACTGAGTAACACGATACCCCTTGGTAAGAATGGCTGTCAGACTTTTTGCCTCAGATCTACGAATGAAAGCCGGGGCAATGGTTTAACATGCTCTAAGAGGCACGGAGGAATTATTGGAAGCGTCCATACATTCTATAAAACTTAACATTTTATATTACGTAAAGATTAAAAAAAAATGAGTAATCATGTTTTTAATATAACACCATTTGTACGGAAACAATAGCACTGACGTAAAATTTAAGAAGACCAACAAATGAAAAGCGAGTTATTGAACACAAAACATTAAGGAAACCCTTTATTTAAAGGGTTTGTTAAACTGATTGGCTGGTAGAAATTTTCAATATTATTTAGGACCTCGTTACGATGAATAGGAAGTCACACAAAACAATCCTTCATCTAAAATTAATTTTACTAACTGAAGCTTATCAGTTATTGGCTGGGAAGTGTTTAAGAGAAGAAGGAATACGAGTAACTTTGCTTTTAGTCTGTTGAGGGAATCCGAATCCGGAATATAAGGTTCCAGTAATTTCTCATCATTGTTCATGGCCCGACTTCACCCAATTGAACAAAAATTCAAAAGTCATTTATTCAAACTAGGCTGAGAATCAGCACTTTTTGAACGTCAAAATTACATAAGACAGTCCCCCAAAACGCCCACCCTTCACCACTTCCTAGTGCTTTAGCTGGGAAGAAGAAGTGGCGCAACAAACTCCCCAGCAGCGCAGCTGTCTGTTCAGTTAGAAAAAAATGAATCTATATAATAGTATGCAAAATGATATTTACATTACGCAACACAAAACATAATTTAAATTATAAAATTAATAGCCATATGACAGTTAGCACACGCCAATATACCAACCAAGAACATCGAGAACTATACTCAAGCAGAAATAAAAATAACTTAACGAAAACAATATCTAAATAAAAGCCTCCAGGCATAAAGGGTGTGCCCGCTTACAAATAGCTGTAACTAGAAGTTATAATTGATAAACTAGGACCATCGAGGTAAATTAAAAAATTATCGAGGTCGCTAGCTTACCCACATATTGCAATACAACTCATAAAAAAAACATTGTAATGAGTAGATTATGTCAACAATAAATTAAAATAAAATAAATTGACTTATAAAGTAAAATTATAAACAATTATATAAACTCATATAACCTGTCAGTAAGTAAGCTAATTCTGGAGAAAGAACATTTAAACATTGTCTTGAGTTAATCACAGCGACCAACTATTCTTATCATTTAAGTAGTCGTTGATAGAATAGTATGCCTTTGAACAGAGGTTGGATTTTACTTTAGTTTTGAACGCATTAAAAGGCAAATCTAGCAAAGAAGAAGGTAGCTTGTTATAAATGGTTATACCAAGCCCAACAAATGAGTTATGAACCTTATGAAGCCGATGAAAGGGAGTACGTAGTTTGTCCTTCTTTCTAGTATTGACATTGTGAATATCACTGTTTTTAGTATATAAGTGTATATTATGCCTAATATATAATATGTTGGCGAAAATGAATTGTGATGCCACTGTTAGGATACCGATATCTTTGAAAAGATCTCTCAGAGAAACTCTGGCACCTAGCTGGTAAATTGCTCGAACAGCTCGTTTTTGAAGGACAAATATATTTTGAATATCAGCAGCTTTGCCCCACAGCAGAATACCGTAGGACATAACGCTATGAAAATAACTAAAATACAACATAACCTTTATAAGATCACTTTTGTGCCTGTCTGCCACAGAGGTTTTTCTCGAGATCTATGCAACGTAGGAATTTGAAGTATGGCATGATGTTAGTGACTATTTTTTATTTTTTTGTTTATTTGTGCCAATTCCAACCAGATTTTACCTGCGATGGCAATATTTTTTTGTATGCGACTAATTTACCAAGTAATCTAGACTCAAGTAACAATTTAGCTACGAAGCGTGTGAGCAGTGATTTTTGCAAAAGCTTAGGTAAAGATTACGAGAGGATAGTTGATATACTCACATTTTGCTAGTACTCCTCTCTCATGTCACAGGGGAAGCGCCTACGAAGAGTGTCCAAAGATTATCCATTTAACCATTATCCTCGTAAATCACAGATCTTTTAATCTATTAATGAAACAAACATCAACATAATGCGATCACATTACGGAATCAGACAGTCACAGTTGGCCCGTGTCCCAGTATGATGTCCATGAAACTGTGGACCATCCATCATTGGTATCACTCGATTACATTTAGATTTCGCTTGTAATCTTTCGGGTGTGGTAAGGTTGGGGCTTTACTTCAAATATTTAGATGACTTCGTTTAGTAATTACTTATTTGTATCAAATAAACCTTCATCATACATATCGTCAGCCCTTACTTACTATAAAGAAATCTTGGGTGTATTTTTGCAACCATTCTAGTAACGAAGTTTTAAAATTCATGGTTCAAAATTAGTTTGCCAAAAGTTTCACCTTTTTGCGAGTTTTTGTCTTGTTAAATACTATGACTGCTGTCAACTCAGATGTTGAAAACATTGAAGCTGTCAGTCAAAAGCCCAACTTTGTTAGAACCTGAAAATAATCTGAACAAAAAACAGCTTCTGTAGAAATGAATCTGCCATATTCTACATCAACAATGTTCAATATTTCAACAATGTCGTTACGGGCAAAGTCACTGAACACAAAAGTATCTTCCCAGCTTACCATATTTTTACCATTTCCATTATCTCTCCACATTGTTTCACCCTCTCTCACTGGGACCTCGAACCCATCGCTTTCAAGGCCCTAGTATTAATCTTGTGCACCTCCAAACTGACAGACATGAAGGTTGCATTATTCTCCAGCCATATTGGAATTTCGGCCATCTTGAACGTATTCCTTCCTTCAAGGTTGCGTATAATGTGTCGGAGATTTCCTTGTGTGGATATCAATATGCTGACAGTTGTTTGACTTATGTTCGTGATTCTGGCTCGTTTACTTGTTATTTGATTTGTTGAGGATAATGTATGCATATAAATCGTGTAGTTTGATTTTAATGATAATGTGCTAGTGTAGCTACTGTAGCTATTGATGTAATCTTTTACAATTTAGTTGGAAGTAGATTAAGGGTTAGGTCACGAAGAAGAACAGGTACTATTTTTTGCACTAGTACTCTTAATATGGAGGTAATGCGAAAGGTTTAAGTCTAAAAGTGATCTTATAAAATAAAGCTAAAAAAACACAGATTGTCTATCGATCACATCAAAATTGCAATGTCAATAACAATTATATTCTTAGCTGACACGTGTACAAGCAATAAAACATTTTACAATAAAACAATTGATTTTAACAAGAATAATATGTCGAAATATATCATTATTCTGCTTTATAAGTGAAGAGCTCTAAACGCCCCTGTACCATATAACAAGTCTATAAACGAAAAACTGTCGTAAAATAAACATATTTAGAAACTTTATGTACACATCGTAAATTGAAAAAGATTTCAGTGTACGAGGGGCGTATAATTTTTATGAATATGTTCTGTTTTACAGTCGCAAATAATATTGGATAAAATATAAAATAAATGCGTGTAAATGGTGTTATACAAAGCAAAAAAGATGGAAGCAAAAGTTTTGAGGAAAGCGAGAATAATATAAAACGGAACGTGTGTATTGTGTAATGGTGTGAACATTCCGATAGATAGCGCCACCTATGGTGTACCGCAGATATGCCACGTAGTAACCATCTCCTGTATAGCAGACATTTCATGCTCTTAAATGAATGTAAAAGTTAAAAATAGTACCGAAATTATTATTATAAATAACAAAATACTCGTATGTCAAGAATTTGATTATGAAGAATGTTACACGTGTATAAAATATGACATAGGTAGATGTTTAAACAAATTAGGTATATTGCAAAAGGCACTCTCTGTCTTTGTGTTTTAATAGATTTTTGTGGCTAAACTAGCATCATTATTAATTTTTCTTAAACTTTTCAACTGGTTACTCAATAACTGGTAAAAGTTGCTCTCTGACATTTAGTCGTTACTCAACTCTCCCCATCAAAATAATAAGGTTATCTGACGGGAATACCTACCTCCTATATGTCTCTCTACTTAATGTACTCTCTTTGAGATACTTGACACTGATAATGTTATGAATACTTCACGCAATCAAAGCAGCTTTATGAACATAGAGTATGTAGTATGAATGGAGTGATCGAACATCGTATCAAGTAGGTATACCTACTGGGATTGCACTAAATTCGCCAAACCCAACGAAAAATCATGAAGGTAACGAAGCAATAAGAGTGGTAAAACTATTGCCTATTATCTTATAGGTATTTATATACCAACAGGATGAGCCGATAGTCGAGACCCGTGTATGGAGAGGTATCTAGCAGTCGATTGCTATAGATAGAGTGACTAACGAAAAATAAAATATGCGTAATAACACTCTGATATTTACTTCTCCGTGGTAAATACTAATAAACTCAATGAAGTGAAGGCCTGAGATGGCTCTCGTTTGAGAAACCCATCGTTGCAGAAAATTGAGAGGAACATAGTCATATTCTGATTACAGCTCAGAGGTTTTAAAATTAGGATATTTTGTGTAGGATATTAGGGTATTGCTTACCACAAAGTAAACTTACATATAAAATGATGATGCACATGATGTTCTAAACGACTTTAAAAAAACGAGAAGGCTTAGAACTCGAAATAATTTTATTTCATTGTTCCTGAATTCAAGCTTTTAAACCAAGACCTAATTATGTTACAAGTCCCACAAATCTAAACACTGTTACACATCCAGACGCACCGAGTTCCTCTCTAGAGATCCTTAAGGGATTATATCAATTCTGAAAATGGTTAGCACAGGAGCCTAAGCTCCTAAAGTAGGTGCTCCAACTAGGCCAGTGCGAGCCAATATTTTAGACCAGTGCTCAATTTGTGCGGACCCCACTTAACCGCGTAGAAAATATCAAGGGACTTCGGAATAATTTCCGAAATTGAATTGATATGGCTGAGAGATAGGGATGGGTACTGTGATAGACTGTTTTCAAACTTTAACAAAGGAGTTTTAAAACCAATAAAATAGATATCTGATATCATCTTCAGATAGAAAAGCTGTTAAGATTTTAGACTAGCATTGTTCATTGGGTTTATGCGACCTGACCTACCAATCTATAAATGATGTTGTAATATAACAATATCAGACAGCGTGTACAGGCCTAGCCCACACTGCGAATAAAAATCGCGCAAAATTTCTATCGCTATTCTGTAACACATTGGTATCTTATATATCTACACGCACTGGCGATTTAAAATTCGCGTTCGTTGCAATGCCGTACACTGAATATAAAACTCGCGAATAAGATTCGCAGTGCTAGTGCTGGGGCTAGGCTCTGCTGAAAATAAGGAATGAAAAAAGTAATGCTGCTACACTGAATTTATCAATATTTTCCTGCTTATTATTAAAATTATAGCTTATTTAAAATATAGATATAATTGGAATCATCGATGCGACGAAGAAGAACATACAGGGGAATATTCTTTGTTCGCACGTGGAGGCGAATAGCCATTGCCCTAAATTGTACTTAGATAGTATTGCATTAGTACTTAGCTCATTATCACATAGGTATCACACACCACATGTTCAGTGTCATGTTCCATATTAACTTTATCGATAACATTCCTAAACACTTAAGTTCAAGTAGATTTACGAACAATATCAACCACTTCATAATCCCATTTACACGTAATTCAAACACATTGTAATCCGCTATAATCTATTATGAAGAGCTTCATAAATCCAAACAATATTAACTCTTCAAAGCTGTGGTTTGTCGTTGAATTTCAACACAAACTGATATTTCAAAGTTTCTAACTGCAGCTGTATCGGGTGCCCTTTTGACTCTTTGCTTCAGTTGCGTTATAAACTTAAGAGTTATCAGATTTGTAGTTTTGTCAAGTTATTGCATCAAATTGTTTTCTGACTGTATTTCATTTATATTATGTGTTTTTGACCTCAATTACGCTATTGGACTTATTCTGATTGTCTTTCAAATTATCTAATTGTACAAGAATTAAACGTCATGCTAGCATAATTAATCAGTGCTTCACACAGTAAGTCACTTGAAGTACGATTAAGCTTCACAAACACAATACAGCTAAATAAATCTTAGATATCTGTTCAAGACATCCCAAGGTCATCTTGACTCCAACACAAAACAGCACTAAAGATATAACAAGAACTCCACAATTTCAAAATAGAAAGCCTTTAAGCCATTTCATCCATAAACTGCTTAAAAACTCTCTCAAAAAATCCCCCCTGCTTATCTACTTAATAACAAACTCGGTTCGACTCGTATATAATCCCGTATGATCCTCCGACGCACCTGTTCAGATCGCAACAAGTCTCCGGGAACTCGCCCCGGCGGCCTAGTTCATCGGCCTGACCTACATTTCGCCGCCCCCCGTCCCTTAGCCCCCCCTGACCTACCCAACAACCAGCCTAGCCTGGCCCCGGACGATCATAATGAAAAAGGAAGTAGAAGGTGCCTTGAGACATGTCGTCCAACCATATCTTTACGTGTATCACGATTCCTGCTATGTTTTTGGCAAAAAAACGAGCGGTTGATAGTGTCAACAGCAGATAGTAAGTCGAAGTGGCTGACTGTTGTGTAAATAAACATTGGAAGTTCCTTTTTACCCGGAAAATTGTTAACAAAAGCGTTTCTGGTATCTCTTGGTTTGCCTCGGAATATGTAAGGGTATTTTTTCCATTTAAAGAAGAATATTCAAAGTGTTTAATATAAAATCTTCAAGGACATCAGTCTTCTGAGTACCATTGATTACCTAAAGGTTAAACGTTAACAATTTAATTTTCCTTTATTTAGAACAAATTGGAAATTGGATTCCTTCATTGTATTTCCAATTAAGCATTTTATTACCCGAGACTTATTAATTTTCTTTGGTTTTTGGTCAGACGATACTTTGGTTTCGGTAAGGGCTTTTTGAGAAATAAGTTGCCAGACTAAAAAAATAAATAAACTTGAAACCCTGTGAATCACTAAAATTTTAAGATTGGATTTAAGTGGTAAACGGATCATTTTCACTGATACTTAGAGGGCTATTCACTTATTCAGATACAAAAGCTTGTTCAAAACCCTTAACTTTTTTATGTCAAATCATTCAATAAGTACTTTTTTTATGTCAATTCATTCAATAAGTACTTACCAGTTTTATAGGAATCACACCTGGAACATGAAAGTAGTAGGAAAATCAAGAGGAAAAGCTCTATCATAAAATGTTTACCATAATAGCTGTTGTAATACATTCACAATTTAAAAGAGCACTCAAATATTCCTGCGAACAACAAAATAAGAAAAACAAAAGATTTTAATCCAAGACAGACAATAAAATGAGGTTCTCAAGGCCGAGACATCCGGGGTCTCGCTTCCCTAGCCGCTCTTCCTTTGCATTATACACAGCGAATTGTTCGCATGCCCGGTATTGCCCGCCCATTCTCCGTTACTTAATAAGCACTGTTTGTGTGCACAAATTGAAATAAACTCAGTTTTGTGAAATTGTTGATCAGTTAGAACAAGGTGGTTTTGAAGTTGGCAGTATGATCTAGTTACGATTATTAGTTTTCCTAAATATCGAGGTCATTTTAAGGAATGTTTCTCTTAGATTCAAGTTTTTTGAGTAAGGATTAAGAACTTTACGTCAAGCTCAGTTTAATCAGCGGAGTCTAATATTTGCTAGCTTTACTTCTATTTCATTATGTCTAATTCAATTTCGCAGAAACTGTACAGCAATTTTTAACTGACTTTCCAAATGGTTATCAATTCGGATGTTTATCATTTTTTTTTTATTACGTATGTTCGGGCGTATCTCTAGTGGAACTGATGATGAAGACCACAGACGGCCACCGGAACTGCTCAATAATAAGTATTTCACGGATTGCGATTCGATTACTTTAATATGGTTGCCAAGCAAATTTATACTCGTCACAATAGATACGTAGAACGCTGACGGTGAAGTACCAGGAGAACTCCTCAACGATTAACGTCGCTGCATCGGGGAAAGCAACATTTTATAAAAGGTGATGAGCAGTTGACATAAGGCAAGTAAGAAAGGTAACTTAGATAAATTACCAATTGACCCACTAAAAAGCGAGGAATAAAAACTTTTTTACAAAAAAAAAAACAACCGACTTTAAAAAAAAAACATGGTGTCATTGGTTTTGCATTTTCGTTATTTGCCACCAACTTCCGAAATTTAAGTTATTTTTCATTTTGTAGTGATTTTTTTGTAAAAAAGTTTTTATTTCTCGCTTTTTTGTTGCTAATGATTAACTATTGGTTCGGTATTGATTTCGTTAGTTATATTTAAGTCCCATGTAATGAGGCGTGAGCCTATTGCCATCAACAAATGACGACTCCAATAATTATTTATATTCCCCGCTATAGAATAGAATAGAATACTCTTTATTCTACACCATAAAAGTTACAGACAAATTTAGAAATGTTACATAGGGTGACATAATGGGCCGTCTTATCGCTTAAAGCGACCTTTTACAGATAACCTTTGGATAAATTAAAGGTAACAGGAGAGACAGTACTGCTGCTGCTATCATCATACTGTTTTTAATACTTTTAAACTGTCCCCTAAAGCGAGAGGCTCTTTCGTCAAATCTAGAAAGTGGAACATCCTGAATTATTAACTGTTTTTTGTGCCTGTCGGGTGTTTGTTTTCTCAAACATTTATCTTTGATCAAGGTGAGTAGCCTACTTACAATGATGGACAAAGGCGAAAACCTACAACCTGCAATTAGTTAGCTGTCACTTGAAACCGTTTTTGTTATTGGAAAAGGTAACTGTTCGACCTCTGATTAAGTATAATTTTATCGTTCACTATAATTTTTCCAGATGTTCTGTCCAGTTCTTCATATAGCCCGTTGGAATTATGTAATTGGTGCAGTCTTGTGCGCGACAGGGCAGCAATTTGTCTCAATTTGCGCGCAGTAAGGGGGAATTAGTGGCAACAACCATTCAGAGTATGTTCTTAAACGGATCTTTTCCTCTTCACAGTGAATTATCTGAGGTTTACTTATATGAGTGCCTTTTCCTGAAAACGTGTGAATACATCAGTCCTGAGTTCAATTGAACGGTAATTCGGATTCTTAACAAAATATAAAAAAAAGTTCATAAATATTTATGAACATAAAACGAAGCATACAATATGTATAAAAACGAATGGGAAGATGTCTCGAAATATTCTACAAAAACTACCAGGAAGCGAACCCACTGTGCCTGCGTACAGTAGGCCCAATTAATTGACTTGCAACATAAAAACCCCTGCTCATTGGCTGCCGTGTGTCCCAATTACATAATTTAAGGGCATCACTACATATTTTATTGGCATCGTCACGCATCTGTACGCATGACTTCGTCCGGGTCAGGCTGAGCTTGTAGATTTGATTATTTTTATGGAAAATGTATTATCCGATTGGTGATCGTTGGAGTGCAATAAATCTATGACTTTCAATGCAAAAGTTACTTATTAATTTCTGCTAATTAGTCCGCCAAGAGGCATTTGAAAATTACAATGATTTACCTAGAATTACTGAAATAAGGAAGCAAAAAATGTATTGAAATTAAATTTGCAAAATCGTTCCAATGTTTCGCAATAACAATGTTTTTTTTACATTATAAATAATTTCTAACATATTAATCCTAATTAAATTTAAAGAAAAGACGAACAAACATGGTTCCATAATATTTATTGTGTCTTGGCAGTTGACCTTAGACCTCATTGGAGGCGTTCAGATAGACATTTATACAACAATATACTCACGACTGTTTAGTCACGACTGAGTAAAGGTTACTTTAGCGGTAGTTGTAATTGAGAGGTTTAAAATGATGAGCTTCGTATTATTATAATTTTCAGTATCCGATTTTATGCTTAAATAATCGAAACCTGTTCGTCTTTTATAATCATAGTCATCCATTACCCTTTATAACCGTTTACAAATCACAAGGGACCGCAATCAGCTTATTTCCCTCATCTTACTTAGAATAATCAGGTAATATTTTCTAAATTATCATACTTCAAATTTATCGAAATATAATCTACCTTCCAGGCCAAGGCCTAAAATATAGGTTAAGAAAAACTAAAGCATCATTAATATAAAATCAGTTGTTACTATTCAAATCGATTTGAACTGAATGTCACTTCCTATAAAGTTTCAAACGAAATAGAGATTTAGATTAAAACAATACGATTCATATTTAATTGTAAAATGTTCAGTCATATCCGACTTTTGTATTGTAATGCTTTGGTACAAGGTTAGGAAGGAAAAGGACGGGTGTATAGGGGGTTGTGCTAGAGAGAAAGGGAGGGGTGGAGAGGAATGCAAGGCTAAGAGGTCGCAGGTAGTACAGTGACCTGACCTACATTTGGTTGCAGGGTGCCGTGTAAATATTGATTTAGTGACCTTTTCTACTTGTTGCTGTGTGTTCGAAGACGATTCTATGGTTTTCCGAACCGTTTTATGGCACTCGAACATAATATGTTCTTGTTAAGCGGAAAATATTAAGATCTTGTAGTTATACCTACCATATATCATAACATATCTTTTATGTTTTGTGTTAAAGACGTATTTATTTTGTTTTGTATAAAGAAGAAGTTGTTAAGTTATATTTAAGAAGATTTTGTATTTAAATCTTGTTTTTGATGTTTCTTTTCTTTTCTTTTAATGTTAGGTACATATGTATGAAGAAACCTTTACCCTACAGTGGGACAGTAATAGGCTGCTATTATTTATACATAAACTCTCGCATTGTTCCCATGGGGGTAGGCAGAAACTACAGAACGCCACCTGCTACGATCCTTACATACGCCTTTTGCCTCGTTTACGTTCATACATCTGGTCATGCACGCACGCCGATTGCGAGTACTACGCACCTGACCTACACTACATAACTAATCAGAATTTTCATGGAAAGCTCCCTATGTTTTTTTTCCAAAATTGTGACATACATCTACAGCGACCTTGACCTTATTAATATTGATGTGGAGGTATGTGTTACCCCGTTTATCGCGTTAACGCTAGCCCCTGCTAACATATCCCGTCGTATCCTAGTACCAGTGAAGGAACAGAGGGATTTTTTGTGCACTTGAGAGTATAACGTACTTTTTCACTCCAAGATATAAAACTTATCTTATCTTTATCTTTAACTTATCTTTATCTTTAATAAAGATGAAGATGTTGTATTAAGTATCTTTAATAAAGATAAAGATATTTATTCGTCGGATATGGTACGTTCAAGTTGGTTAGGTATAATTATGTTCAGGACACATCCGCCGCTAAAAGCGGCATTACGAATATTGACATGGTCATAAAACCTAACTTATATGCTACTTATACTCTAATAACAACACAAAACGCTTAGACTATATAAAATTAAATTAAAACACAACAACAACAATATTTGGAGATATTATAAAACTAAATAAATCTAATATGCATTACCCTTATAGGCAAAAAATGATTTTAGTGTATAAAAATTATTAGTAGCTGTGTCTGTAGTGCAGAGGGCCGTTACAAAATTGTTTTTTTAGCTATGAAATTAAATTGAAATGACTTGAAATGAAATTGTTTATTCTGTAAATAGGATATTGCAATCACTTTTACACGTCATATTAAAAATATATTTAAAAAAAAAAAGAAGAAAATGCTAGATGAGAGTTGTGTTTATTATATTATCGAGTTGTGTTTATTATATTATCGCTGTTTACGTCTTGAGAAAAACTTTAAGGAGAGGAAAAGGCTTGGAAGTTTTCTCAGTAGGTATTTCGTGTGTAAAGAGAACATTAACTAGATATGAATGAAACGAGTCCATGTGTTGTGTTTACCGTACCTTCCCCACCTTATTAAAAAAACGAGCCTTAGGTCAAGTTTAAACCTTCCAGCCAGTTTACTGTATTGATAACCTAATTTCGACTGAGTTATATAATAGATCTAAATACAAAATTGACAACTTAAACTCGGTTTTAAAGTCAGTTTTTGTATTAAGAACTGTATCGTGGTTGGTTTAAACTTCGAAATGAAAAAATGGCTCCATCGTTTAAACCTGGGTCTAAAAAATACATTTCATTTTGTAATAAGACGGTTCAATTCCTATCCGTTTTTTACCTTTTAAATAAAACTGAGGCCTTTGGATAACTAAATTGTTATTCTCACCAACAGCATAATATTAATATCCATTTTTGTATTTGTTGCAGCATGGGTGCTAGGCTGGTTGATGTGCAAGACTGTGCCGTACGTGCAGGGACTGTCAGTCGCCGCGTCAGTCTACAGCCTGGTCGCAGTCTCACTTGACAGGTAAGAAACTTTCATAGCACTAGCTCTTGTACTACACATATTTTATTCATCAGGTTGTCAAATAAGCCGGTTATCCTCTTGAATCATAAGTTGCAAATGCTTTCTTTGTCTTCAAGAGAAAGATAAAATGTCTTTTCTGTATTGTAAGGGGAACCCACGCAGACTCATACTACAATACAGCAATGTAAATAAATAATAAAAATAAGCATCATAAAAAGAGACACGCAGTTATTGATATAAGATCTTTCTTTGATAACTCTACCGAAATGTTTTCATATTATGTATCGTAAAAGATATTTTTAACTTTGATCCGATGAAAGGGCAGAAAAGATCTTTTATTCGGTTGCTAACCGTTTGATGTGAAAATGGAGCCTTTTTTATGGTCTATGTTTGTATTACTTTTCATATTCACACATAAACTTATTTAAAAATAAATCTATAATATTTCTAACAGCAAGAAATACCAGTTTAATTTCAACGTTTGTTTAATACCTCAAAGCTATTTAGTATGATATCAAAAAAATATCAATGAATCTGCCTAGCCTTTTCCCAAATATGTAAGGGTCGGCTTCCAGTCTAACCGGATGCAGCTGAATACCAGTATTTTACAAAAAAAGTAATTATAATTTTTACGCTGTGTTATATTTAGGCCAACCATAAACGAACAGCCTGATGCAGTCATAGAGCAAATGGTGACGCGAGACAAGTCTTTCTGGGAAGATATCAAAATCTCTGACCCATGATGGAATCCAACAGCGCAAACTGTTTTCTTAAAAGTTTGATAATATCGGTTAAAAAGATATTTCAAACATAGAGTTAACAAGCTACTGTATTACTGATACCAATTTTAATTTTCATAAAGCTTCGTGCAGACTAGCGCAACGCGACAGCACGACGCGACACCGGTTATTGTTATACCGTGAAGTTTTTTTAGAAATTGTATTGTTCGAGTCGCGTTGCGCTGGTCTGTACGAGCCTTAACACTATTTAGTTTAAGTAAGTTTAGATAACATCAAATTGGAAAAGTTTCTGAAAAGTTTCGTTTAAAACTATATCAGTTATTACTGTTACCTACGTTATAACTAGGTATTGGTTTAGAATGTTAAGTTTAGACGTCTTGGACCATAGTTTGACTAAGTTTGAGTTTGAATCAGACCTAAAAGTTATTTATTCAAATTATGCTGAGAATCAGAACTTTTTGAACGTAAAAATTAATAAAACAGTCCCCCAAACCATCCGCCCTTCATTACTTCCTAGTGCTTTAAACGTGTAAGCAAAGCAAAAGACACTCCAAGGAAAACACAATTTTCTTCAGCAAACTCATACAGCCATAAAATGACACCATCCAAATAAAATGCAGCTGCCCCGAAATATACCGGTATGCGCCAAAAAGGGCCGAAGCCAAAACGCGACCCACAAATACCTGAGGCCAGCCTTGACCCGGTAGTGGAGCTTATTATAATAACGGGCCTATTATGCGAAAGGGCCAGAATTCCAAGTCAAGGTCCTTTGAGCCAAAATTTATCAAACACACCCTGAGCTGAAAAAATATGCGCCAAGAATGTTGATTAATGGAACTGACAGCATCTTCGTCATCATCGTCTACTAGTTTATATTTTGATTAAAGTCTTAGTGTTTTGAAAGGTATCCTAACTAATAATATTATATATGTGAAAGTGAGTTTGTTTGTTTGTTACGCTCTCACGCTAAAACGGCTGAACGGATTTGGATGTTTGGCACATGGGTAGACTATGACCATAGTATATTTTTTATCTCGGTAGTACGTTTCCGTGGGCTAATTTCCGACCTCAACGCGGGTGAAATCGCGGGAAAAGCTAGTAATAAAATATTTAAGAGCTGAGTAAGATTGAGAAACGCATTCAGAATAATAAACACAATATTAATTCAGTTTTCAATAATTGCATCCTTAAAAAACTTGCTTCAACTGTATATACAGCTAAACGATACGAAAAGGTATTCAAAGAAAAGTAATTTGAAATCAAACAGCATTTCCCCAAAAAAATTCAATTAATTATTTTTAGTAATTAAAATAACTTTCTAAACATCAAAAAATCATAATACATGCTCGAAGGCTGAATAGATTAATTCTTCTGCTTAGTTCAGATCTAGTGCCGCTTATAAACGTCTTAGAAGCAACATGCGGTGGTTCCGAGGATAGAGAACTAATCCTTATATAGATGTTGTTTACCTCTGATGTTAAATGAAGGGTGAATACTATAGTAGGTTTGAAAAGTACACAGTCAGAAAAATAAAATATAAGTATTTAGGAAAACGAAAACAAAAATGTTTAGGTTTAAAAATGAAACTTCTAAAGGTAAAAAGATAAAATAATTTTTGTATTTCAATAATTGAAACATTTTCCTATAACCACTTTTTGAAACTAAATATTAAATGGCTAAGACCTAAACAAATATAAGTAATAATAGGAGGGAGTAAAACGATTTAAAATTCCACCTCAGTTAAATATTTACCTAGCCAAACTTAGCCTAGTAGATCATTGTCTTTTTTAGAATGATCTTTTTAAGTATAAGTACATTTTCGTTCGTCAATCATGTACTTATTTTTTGGTCCTTCTTGTGTTAATCGAACTAGATTATATAGCTGCTTGAGTAAATCAAGCACCTATATAATCTAGTTTGAGAAATGGACTTTTACCTGCCTCTTCTCATAATATGGAGGAGGAACGACGTCTGCTTCTAGGTGATTTTATAAAACTTACAAACTCACATAAGTATTTGTGAATTAAAAACCAAGGTGTTAATGTAACTGCCGGGGTTGCGGGAAAGTCCGAAAGGGATACCGTGGCCCCTGGCAACGTACAGGCAACGGAAGGAACACGGGTGGGTTTTAGTCAGTAAGAGTCTGACACGCTCTCCCGCTCCACCCAGAGCGGGAGAAGTTATTTGATAATTTCCCACCCAAAAAAAAAAAAAAGGTGTTAGTGTAACATTGGTTTTACCTACTTATGTGTTCTCATAAATTATCTAAATTTAACATATTTATATAATTTATGAGAACCTAAATGAATTTGACGTAAAACTTCTTGCCACGTGTTATTATTAAATTTAGCGTGTGTGTAGGAAATACTAATTAACATAATGAATGATGACGAACCTTGTCCCTTTTGCAAAGTTTTGCGGAGGCAAGCCCTACCCACATACGTCTTACCTATCTCTATACAATGTTATCAATACTTATAGCTATTTCATCCGCACTGGTTTTAGAAACACACCTGAGAACATACGTCGTTCTTGATCATGATAAATCACCTTCCCCGCAAGGGGTCCCCTTTCGAACAATAAAACTTTAATGCTCTAAGGTATACTATTTTTAGATCTAAAGGTAAAATTCAGGGGAATAATGTATTAGATCAATGACCCTTTAAAATAATATAATATTATTAAAGGTTATTGGCAGTAAACCAAAGAAAATGAAAGATTTACTATGTACCTACAGAGTAAATTCTGTTTACCGTTTTACGCTATTCAATATATTAACGTTTTTGATGTGTGAAAATCGAGGTATTAACGCTCTTATAGTCATAACAATATAATACTTAGTCCATTCATAAGCTTCTAAGATATATTTTTTTCAGGAGAGGCACTCTTCGGTACAAAATCGAAGTTTAAAAGTTAGACTAACTAAGTGAATACAATACATTAAAAAGAAAAGCACATTTGTTCATGAAAAAAGAAAAAAAAGCGTCCCTGACCGTCTTGTCTTGAACTGTGTCCAAATAAATATTAGTCTTTCTTTCATTCTAAGTTTTAAAATACAAATAACCAATGTTTTATTCCACAAATAGATTTAAAAGGTTGAATCAGAAACTCGATACGTTTCCTTCTCTTGTATTTAATGGATGTTCGCCAAAATACACCGTCTTTACAAATAATACAAAATAATTCATAAACAAGTCATTGAACTTATTTGAATTTTAGATTTTCACACGAAACCGTTTTTGTCTAGTGCCACGAATCAAATTTAAATCTATACACTCCTAAAATTCGACACGTCAACGTGTCTGTGCAGATAGAATAAAATTTTAGAAAGAAACATGATCTTTTTAAAGTAGGATATTTTTTAAGTTTTGGAAAAAGTACAGTTAATGCTTATCTAAAGATTAAAAATAAAGTCGTGTATCTGGTGGCCAAATCATGCATATATTGGCCAATGACCCTTCACGATCATCAATGACAAACTTAATCTTTACTAACTATTGATAATTATGCATCTTAATCCAAGAATAAACATTAATTCAGTATCGCATAAAATTGTCGATTCACGTACCTAAGTACATAATGTCAGTGGTAAACATAATCTCTTTATAACCACGCCACTAGAGGCTCTTACTCTTTAATGATTAACTGCAAATAAACCAAAGCTCTCAATCTATTCTAGATGTCAAATTAATTAACTATCTCTTTGGAAGTTTCAGAGAAAATTGATTAATTATTATAGAACGCCTATGAACGGCCTCCTTGTTTCTTCCTTGAGTGTATTCTTGTAAAGATGGAGGATCCGCTATCGGAAATATTTAAATTATGAGGCTCGAAATAACATCCATTATTATCGGAAAGTTTTGGTTTTCTTCGTCATATTTTCATCTAAGAAAATCATTTTATCGTTATGATGAAAATCGTTTTAATTTTTTTATCGAAACCATGTAAGATGCCCGGGATTGCTAATACCTAAAGACTTCTGTGATCTTGACATTCAGCTCGTTACAGTTTCTAATAACTTGAAGTCGTTATGACTAGAAAAGTCTCGAAAAAAGTGATGAATCATGCGTCTCAACCAAGGGCTCAAGCAAGCCATGTTACATAATAGATTAATTGTTTTCGCCGACAATGACGCAACTGCTTACATCAAACAAGCCACGATTAGATAATCTCATCCATTTTCTGAATCATGAAAACAACAATTACTTAACTTGCAAGATAATACGTCATCGTGTTATTAACATTACGTAATAGATCGTTTTCAATATAAAACCACAGTTTTCCTCTCTTAAGTCCCGTAACTTTCGCTCCACATGGTATGACCTTCAAATGTCAGACGTAACTATGTTTCCCCTATTCGTATCTTTAATATGATTGATGTGTATTTAAAACATCGTTTTCTGAGAGTTTGTAACATCCGCGGTTAAGAAACTAGGGTAGTCTGTCAGTGAAGCCTTGAAGAAATGTGTATTGTTAGTTTTGAGGCCTTCGTTCTTTTTGTGATTGCTTTGTTTATACGGGTCCATTTCTATATATTTTTTTTAAATAAAAAACACTACATTTCAAAGCTTTATTGTGTAAAGTATATCATATATAGAGATATAATATATCTCTCAGGCATGCCAGTTTTCTCAGGATGTTTTCCTTCACTGCTTTTGAAGCAAGTGATAATTATACAATCGTTAAATTGTTTCCTACTAACAAGACAAGACAAGATATACTTTACACAATAAAGCTTTGAAATGTAGATAGATAAACGCTATCTACATAGATGTTTGAAAACACGATGAGCGACCCATGGGCCTCTGACTTGGCTTCACATGGCATCGAGATAATATCTCGATGCCATGTGAAGCCAAGTCAGAGGCCCATGGGTGGCATACCTAGACACCAAGTTAGTCACAACCACAAGAAAAAAAAGAGTGCTTATAATGTCTTTAAGCTTGAGTGTCGGAGAGTCAGGATCGCTCATCGTGTTTTCAAACATCTATGTAGATAGCGTTTATTGGTCCTCGTTACTTCAGTCTAGATAAGTGTACCTAAATATTTTTATGATTTTCAAACCACTTTCATTGGCCTGCTATTGTATTATTTAATTAATCTCTAGTTATGCTTCGGTCACAGATTGTATTCGTATCGTGTTCGTAAACATTACTAACTTTAATTCAAGTTTGTGTATGATTAAAATCCTGTAAATCCAAGGTCTGGGTATGAACGAGAGAACAATGCGTACAAGGCAATGATTCGATAACATCTTCTATTACGGAAGTCAGTTGGTCCTTGGAGTCTAAGATATATTGTGGAACAATAGGCCTTCGATTTGCTCACTATCCCTTTAAATTGCCTTGTTTATGTCTTTTTTATTATGAAAACAGGAACTTTGTTTGTGAAGCATAATATATCGAGGACAGAAGCGATTTCCTGGTGCCTAGCTCTTTTGTATTTTTCAGTTAGATTATGTGACAGAGATATTACTTAGCCTAAGCGACATTGAAATTGATTTAGCTTGTGGTGGGCTACAATCTAGGAGAAATACTGCGTGCAAGCTATTATCATTATTAAAGAAATAGTTTTCGTTCGTAAGATCATTATTATTAGTTTTATAGTCTCTTTTGCAGTGTACATAGCAGTTTCACTTAAATCATAGATGAATCAATCAGAAAGTAAAAAAGGCCTTGCACCTCATTATTTCAAAATTTCATTTTCATCGACCTTCAAAAGACCCTTTCCAATTCGGAAGCCATTACTATTGATAACATTGCTATGTTATCAATAGTAATGGCTGTTGGTGAGTAATGGTGTACCCATGGATGGGCATAATATATTACCCAGAGGGATCCTATACAAAATCAAGGCGAAGCTTAATGGGAACCATTGTTTTATCGGATGCTTTACAATGTTATATTTATTTAGCATTGATTTTATTCGGAAGGAAAAAACCAACAGCAGTCCAGCAGTCAATTGACTGCAATTGCATGTCAATCAGCTAAATACTTGTTAACTCTCATTCAGCTGCTACCAGCCACCCTGCGACGATCATCGCTCCACCTATCCTAAGGGCGTCCTTCCTTACGCTTGCCGATTCGCGGTCTCCATTCAAGAATACATCTATCCCAACGGTCATTGCGTCCTTTGTTCCTTTGCGTGGTCCTACGGCTAATATGGCCGGGCCACTGCCTCTTCTGCTTACTTATTCTTTGAGCTATGTCGACTTTGTTTCTCGGCTGTTTCATGGTCATTTTAATAACTATCAATTGAAATCGGTTTTCGCAGTCTTGTTCCACCCACTGCTGAGGATAGGCCTCTTCCCTTTTGTGCCATGTTTCGCTAGTCAGGTACCAAATTATAATTCATTATTTTAATCACAAAAATGTTTCATAATTTTTCCTAAATACCAGAGTTTTTATTTTTGGTAGATTCATGACGAGTATCAAGTAATTTAAAGTATTTACCGCAATATTGCGAGTTGGCGTCTCAGTGTATATTAGGTGCTGGTATTTATGGCTGGCCTTGTGGACACCTGGTATGTACAGACGAAGACTTCATTTATGCACTTAATCGATATGTGGAATGGAACTACTGATGAAAGTGTGGGATAATATTTTCATTAGTTTGGGTACTGGGACTAGTTATAGCAAGATGGAAAATGGCAGAAGGAATTTAATAAATGCTAAAAAAGCTTACAGCAAAAATCTTAATGAATGCACGTTTCGAGAAAAAATATGCTTTGAAGATGTCTCGTTCGGCATCTTAAAAATGTATGCATTTTTTCCTTCTCATAAAAATATACTTAGTAAAATCTCTTCTGAGAATTTATAAAATATGCAAAGTAATTGGCGTACGTTTATATTGGGAAGACTATTTTATAGAATGGAAACCATCCACAGAATTTCATTTTTAGGCCGATTTAATCAGGTTTTATATTTATCATTACCGCTGAGCCCGAATTCCGACTGATGAGATACACAATCCACGGTTCAATGACCACAATCCAAAATTTTTACATAACTTCTTCTATCAAAGTCAAAGTCAACGTAATGTATTATTCCTAAAGTAAATGGGGAAACCAATCAAAATTAACCGTACCGTAAAGTTACGCTTGTTCATTTGTTTGTTTGAATATTTGAGGCAATTAAAAGTGTAGTAGGTGATGCAAAAAAAAAACCGATATGGCCCCGACGTCTCCCATGAGAGACACTAACGTCCCAAACCGTCAAGCCCCGTTGACTCTCATGAGAGTCACCAGACTCACATGTGAGTCAATGGGGCTTGACAATATGGGCGCGTGTTATAATATTTTTAACAGTTATAAATTCATGAGTTACTAAAATTTTGATTTATAATATAGTCACCATGTTGTCGGAACTTATACATAATTAGTAAGCGATTTAAATAAACGTTAATTTACATTATAATTATTGGCTCTGGGTAAACTCACTTTTAGTCTTCCGTCGTAGTAATTTCCCTAATGACCTATTTCCTAGATCTGACAGTTCACAGTGAACTGTCAGATCTGATAAAACCAAAGAATGCAATATTTGCCTTTACTAATTAATTGGAAGTAGATGTAGTGGTTGAAGATAAGAAGATTACTCCAATTATAAATATCTATAAAATAATATGATGCGGAAAACAAACTCATCGATCGTTCGCTAACAAGCGGATTACCATTTTGTTAAAGAAAAGCGGATTATGGTCACTTCAATTTTGAATGAAAAATATAAAATACAATGTGCAAGCTTTTCGGAACCCCCGAACATAACATTAAACGTTCCTTTTGCTATTGGTAATTTCGATGTGTACTAAATCACTCCGCAAGCACTGATAGCACTCGGAAAAATAAATACTCATAAAGGAAAGGAGAATGATATAAATTATGAACGCCAATATTTATGTCCTTAATAACGTGTGCTTCCACGGGTCAGTAACCTCACAAATATGCAATCACGAAAATAGAAAATATCATAACGTCCTAAACCAATTGATCAATTAGCGGTCCTTTATGCCTCACAATGGTCTTGTAGAACCGCATTATGTCCAAAATCAGTGCTGGTCCTTATGGGTCATTAACGCCCAAGGGCGGTATATAAAGAACTCAATACAAAGAAGGGATTAACGCCAATACCGCTGCCGTCTCCCCAAGTAATTATCCTTGAAGATACACTTTATTAGGGCGTAAAAGCCCTCAGGAGGGTACAATGCATCTCTGCGAAGGTTTCGTGCGGTGATTGCGATCGAACTTCTTGGAGGATAATAAAGTGGATTCAAGGATGGTAGCGGTTTATTGCCTGTGTAACTCATTGTCTGGGAAGATTTGGATCTACATACAGCTATAAACTGCATCTATAATGCTTTAATACTTGCATTGGGTTTTGGTCGGTTAGAATTGATTGAAGTTTATAGAATTGTTATTTCATGCACTCACAAACTATAGAACTTCATCTTGACAAAGAGCTCGTCGTAGGTATTTATACAATTTGTGTCATGAAATGAACGCGATGATTATTTTATACTCGTCAAATTGCGCGTTTTTTTATAATAATTAAATAAAACTAAAAAGGACAATGACAACCAAATGTGGGAGTTTCTAATTTGCCCCAACCTACCCACCACCCTATTTGTAAAGGGTGGTTCCCTTTACAAATAATCCTACCCTACTACTATAATTACAATCTTTGTTTTTTTTAAATTCATATAATAAAATATCCGTCCCATCCGTTTTATATCTCCATCGCCATAAAAACCATAGGTTTGACAGAGATGTTTATGCTAAACGGGTCCTGCAGCTGACTCGGCTATTTACACGCAGTGTCATTGACACCTAGCCACGAGCCACGACGAGTACAAATAAAATAGAACGTAAATCTCTTCCACTGTACCCTTTGATGTACGATCTCAGCCTATTTTCATAACACGATAAAAATCTCTTTCTTTGTCAGAATTATTTGGAGGATCGAGGCGTTTGCGATGGGCTTAGTTTAATTTTGTGGGGATTGCTTTTTTGTAAAATTATATTTTTAATAATATTTTATGGTTAATTTAAGTTGTGTCTTGATGCGTACGTGGGTAAATTTAAAATCAAAAGGGTGCTCAAGTGTGACCTAGGAGGTTTCTTAAAGTATAATGTAGACGCCCTTAGTACGACAATTTTGTCAGATAATTATGTTATACAGCAAGCTTAAGAATCACCCCCTAGCCTACACCAGCTAGTCTATTGTCAGTTCTGGGCCACTGAACTATTTTAGATGGCACCCGTTACTGTCCTTGGCAACCACGACTTAATTGAGAGCTTTTTATTTGTTTGTAAGGAATTTCCGTGATTTTATGGCGACGACAAATTAATTAAATGTTTACAATGTCATAAACTAAAATGATGGCTATTTACATAAAACAAACGCTTTGCTTCAGTACAGATAAAACAATAATTTGTTTGATAAGTTGCCAGCTTATTACGTTGAAAGTTTGAATCAGTTTAGTTTGTCAGTCAGTAAACTTATTTGTGTCAGTTAGTAGAGGTTCATATTCAGTGTCAAGTTTAACATTACAACGTGATTTGATTGATTATCTTTTTGGAAACAAAAAATATTCATCATTTAGGATTATTTGTACTCCTCTTTGTAAAATAATTACAAAATTATTATTTTTTAAATAGCTTATTTGTCTCAGAACATACATAGACTCACGCATCTTTCCCATGGGGGTAGGCAGAAGCTACAGAACGCCACCTGATACG
Organism: Xanthia icteritia; assembly: GCA_949128155.2. Taxonomy (NCBI): domain Eukaryota; kingdom Metazoa; phylum Arthropoda; class Insecta; order Lepidoptera; family Noctuidae; genus Xanthia; species Xanthia icteritia. Next base: position 1,159,846 of record OX421942.2, on the reverse strand, counting down.
ATCCTTACATACCTACTCCTTTTGCTGCAGCTTCGTTCCCGTTCATACATAAGAAAAAAAATAAACAAATAACTAAACTCTCAAAATAATTTAATAAAAATTTACACCAACTACATCACTAAATTTGGATGAACTACTCTTGATAATTTAATGATGATGCACGGCGATTAATGGGGAATGCCTGACAACGGGGACAATGGGGGCTGCATGTACTAACGGCGCGTGCACTATGGGGGCCGGGTGGACCACGGCGCTGTGCGACACCGTGTGCACGGGGGCCACGACGTGGTGGGCCACTATAGGGTGGGCTGGCACTACGGGGGCGATGATACCGGCGTGGGTGATGGCGATGAAAGCAAATATGATTGTCTGAAAAAGAAGAAATAAAGTTTATTTATTTATTTATTTATTTATTTATTTATTTATTTATTTATTTATTTATTTATTTATTTATTTATTTATTTATTTATTTATTTATTTATTTATTTATTTATTTATTTATTTATTTATTTATTTATTTATTTATTTATTAGGGACAAAAAAGTTATTTTAGTTTAGATGGTAAAACAGACTTTGATGTCTTCTTGTTCCTTTCCAATACTCAATATTAACAAAACTTAAAAACCTCTGCTGGTACAGAGAAGGACACAGTATTATAGATCACTACAACTGCTCATTACGTATCGGTAACTTCCCGATACCCCCTTTCCTTACTTCAGCCTGAACATCAGCCGATCTAATCTGTAAGAAATTCAGTGTTAACTTAAGTGAAGTCAGCTTCAAGTGAGCTATCGATAGTGTCAATCGCAAGCATCAGGTGGTCTGTCAGCTAACTTCACATAAGTTTTCAGGTTGACATTATTCCAAAATAGACCGGCAGATATTAAATCTACAACCCTGGGCTATAATAAGCGAGTCCTCAAATCTTCCCCACGACATTTTACACACATTAATCCTCACGTGAGACCATTTCTTGCTCCTTAGTCATCCTGTCCTAGTTTATTGAACTTTTACTCAATACGATTATTCCGTAAAACATGTAGATAAGTATTACCTACTTGTTTGAATGAATACTTTGTTGATACAAATCAACAAAATATTAATTCAAACAGTTGTTAGTTTAAACGAGTTTTTCCAACAGTTATTTGCATTTTCCGTTATTTAAAGACCTACAGTTCAATGGGTTCACGGAGCCAGAAATAGAAAATATCAATCATCGTATCCGTTTCCGTTTGATAAAGTTAGATTAAATATCAGTTTTGTTAGAATTGCTTAGTAGATTAAATATCAGTTTTGTTAGAATTGCTTAGTCTTTCGATATCCTGACATGATCCTATCAAATAACAAATTATTTTAGGGGTTCACGACACACACCAAATAAACATGCTAGTTATCATTAGAATAAAATAGCATACTTTTTATTATGTACACCGTATAAATCTAGAAATTTTACATAAAATGACATAATGGGCGGGCGTTATTTATATTTTAAAAGTTCTTATTTCCGTCTTTAAAAGACACTAATATTATGGCTATAGAGTGATAGTTTCACTCTTTAGCAATAATATAAGTATCTTCAAGCCACAAAGGTAACTTTATTTATAGCAGTTATTTTGATATTGCTGTCATATATTTATTGCTCGCTGAAGTTATTATAAAAATATAAAATAATGTTAATAAAGTTACTAGCAAAGTGGTTTGAAAATTAAGGGAGTATTTTCATATTGGAAATAAAAATATATCACTATTATCGTATCGTCTGCCTATATTATGGTTACAAAAATAGAGGCACTTCGTGTTTTTGCGTGGGTGTCACAAGTACCATCAACATGTTGAGAAGAGGTAATAAATAATAAGTGGTTGGAAATATTTACCTAAATGACGTCACTTAATATTAAGGGGTTGAGACTAGTTATATGACGTCACGAATAAAAAGCACTCGTAGTGAATCTTCTTTGTAGTTATTTTGAGGAAAAACAAGAAAATTTTGTCGATTTTAATACTGGCATGTTCATAAGGAATAAACATAGCCAGTATTAAAATTATCAACATTTTTATTGGAAAATACGAAATTATTGTTTAGCAGTGACAATAACAAAATAGTAGTTAGTACATTCTATACATTTGGATTTTAAAGTTCAATAACACGTAACATAACATCACGCCTTATTCCCCCGAAGGGTTAGGCAGAGGTGTATCTAAAGTACACCCACATTTCGCCAGTTATGTTTAAGTCCCATGTAATAGGGGGCGAGCCTATTGCCATTAATTGGACACAAATCCAAACTACTTTACTGAGAAATTCCTGGAATGGAAAAACTCAATAACACTTTGCCCGTCCTGGGAATCGAACCAAGGACCGCATGACCAGCAGTAGCGCTTGCGAGCACTAGACCACCGAGGCAGTTCAATTAATATAAAATTATTGAAGTTCACTTCAAATACTTGGCTGTCTAGGAATTTTTTAAATTTCTGGCTCTTTATATTGAGGAATAGATATTAATCATCTCAGATCAATGACCACTACTATAAGTAAAACTAGTGACAAACTTTTCAATTAAAACTTTATATTCAAGTGTTACTTTATTTCTACTTGATTAGTTTGTAAGAAATGTCAGAATTGTAAACTTTTACATTTAAAAAGTTTTAAAAGGTTTGCTTTAATTTAAAGGGGATTTCGATTGGAGTAAATTGTTTTTATTTTTTAAATATATATAAACTGATGAAAATTAAATACAGTGAATTCATGTCTGAAATTGAGTGTAGGTTGGTAGTAATACTAGATAAAATTTATAGACTTTGATAACTTTTAAGTTCGTAATGATGGGCCAGAGATTTCTAATTAAAATTCTTTATTAAAATTTTCTTTATATTACATAAATAACTCGGGCGTGTGAATTTAATAGCAGACATTAATGGTTAAATATAAAATTATCATTATTTACTACAAAAAATCTATATTATATATTATGAATATATAATATAGATGGTATAATATACATGGTACTTATGAAAGTACCATGTATTTTTCCACTGCAGGGCAAATATATATACTCTACTTCCCAATATTTGTTAATTTAATTTGACGATAGCCATTAATATTAATAAAGTAACATCAATTAATTAAAACAAATATTTAACTTACCAGCTTGAACATTTTGCAGTACGATAATGTTTACTTGTCTGCGTGTTAATCCGTCGATGCTGTGCAACTGTGTACCTAGATCACCTAGGTTTAGTCCTTTTATAGTCCTAAGACCTACGGTCTAGGCTATATGCATCTACTGTAATAAATCTTAACGTTTGGCAATATGCAACCTGAGCGCACTACTGTTCTATAGTTGGGTTAGTGAGAATTGTCATGCGAGGAAATGAATATACGAATTTTGAAAAAAAAAATGTTTATTTTTGTTCTCCTCAAATGTCTAGCTAATCAGCGAAGTGCTGATAAACGATGAAAAACTCGAACTACCTACATAAATATATATTATTTATGCGGGTTTTTTATCTTTAATTCCTATCATTCTTAGTGCTAAAATTATTGTTTGTCTCCTGGGTATGAGTTACCTTGTCAGGTTTCTTGTAATACAAGTCTCATGCTGCCATACATGTTTTTACTGGGCCATAGTGCTAATAAATTTAAAGAAAAGTAAACGTTATTTTTATTTACTTCAATAACATTTTTAAGAACTTTGAAATGAGATCCTAGAAATTCGTAGGTTTAGATTTTTGCTTTTGTTATTGTGTAAATGTTTTGAAAATAAAAATATTTTAATAGAAGAAATGGAGCGTAATACAATAGGCTTCTATAGTCTTTGTCTGTCTTTTCATCATTTGAATTCTAAATTCGTATTCTAGTTATTTAGACAAACTTCTGCCCACAGCTTTCATTTGTGTTCAGTGAGACGTGTATTCAGGCCGACACAGCCTTTTTCTAACTTTCTCAAATCAAAGGATTTTGACGACACGGTTGGCGCAGTGGTTAAGCGATTGACTGCTGCGCTGCGTGTCGCGGGTTCGATTCCCGCACGGAACAAATATTTGTATGACCTACAATTAGTTGTTCCGGGTCTGGCTGTTTGTGTATGTGAGTTTAAATGTTTGTAAACGCACCCACGACACAGGAGAAATTCCTAGTGTGGGGCAACGTTTTTTTTTAAAAAAAAAAAAAAAAAAAAAAAGGATCGTTGTGAATTCGTTAACATTTGTATGCATATGTTTCGTGTTACTGTTTTGTAATATTAATTTACTTACATTAATGAGGTTTTAGTAAATTAACTATATTCAATACCTAGATAATTATGGTGAGATTATTATAATAGAAAACAATCCCACGCTGTACCCAAGCAATAAAAGGTACAACAATAAATGTTTTACGCCAAATTCTTAACTAAGATATTCAACCAAATTTAATAAAGCGTTATCAGAATCCACTAGCTAATAATTCAGCAGACAACAATCATCTAATTACCTAAATTCTCATCAAAAGTTAGACCACTTCTCAAGGAAATGTTTTTAGGAAAAGTACGCATTTTTCCTACCATCTGCTTTTCATCGTCCTCTCGAGAATTAAGATTTATTATCTAATTAAGATTAGGCACCTTTTTAAATGAATTATTATTTCCTCGGTAGAAAATAATTATCTTTGAGGTTATTGAATATTGTGCCAGTTCTTGGATTTCTACGTCATAATAGTAAAACAAAAATGGAATTTGGAGTAACGTACTCATAAATTAATTAATTCTCCTACCTACGACGACAACAACAAACCACTCAACCAACAGAAAATCAACAACCAACATCATCATCATCTGAATCAACTCTGCAGCGGGACGCTATAGTCTTAAATAAATATTATATAAATAAAAATAAACTCGCAAAACCTTATGGTTATATTATTTTACCACATAAGTCGGTCAATAATGGCCACTACACAACAACAGTACTACACATACGCTAAGTTAGCGTGTATTCGTATTGCGTTGTTGCCGAACCGATCGCGATATTGTTGTACACGGCATTAATTGAAACAGGTGGAGTAAAATTAAAAAAATGCAATTATTAGGCAGAAAATTTAAAAAAATGCAATTATTAGGCAGAAAATTGGCGTTTTGATTCATGGGGGATGGATGACATGATGAGTTAATTTTTCCTAGGCTTATGAGTATCTTTAGATATCACATTTGCGTAAAAGACATTTTGTGTATCTGCCATTTAATTTGATTGAATAGTGTGATTAAAAATAAGCACCTGGTCGACTGAGGTCTGCTCGGGTGAAAATAGAGAATGCTCATAGATTTTACTAATTCCATGCTGCCATGATAGTACTTACTAATTCCATGCTGCCATGATAGTAGGTACTTACTAATTCCATGCTGCCATGATAGTAGGGTACTTACTTATTCCATGCTGCCATGTCATTATTCTAAGGTAGCCATCTTGTTCTAAAGTTGGGCGACCGAGCTCTCCTCGGGTGAAAATACGTAGAAAATGAATTTTCCAGATATGATACCTAGCTAGATCTATTTTTCGCCCCCGTAAACTCCTATTCTCCCAACTTTCATCGAAATCGTTACAGCCGTTTTCGAAAACGTAATTGCAAATATTGCTCGTTTTCGATATAGGATAATATAAAATTACACCTGGATCATGCAATTGGCGTTCTGTAGTTTCTGCCCCATGGGAAGAAGGCGGAATGTATGTATGATACCAACTACCGAGTGGAAGTAGATATTATTTATAATTTTTAATGTAAGTAAGCATAGTGTATTAAGGTAGACTGGAAACCTATGGCCTTTGTCGGCATGCGGGACAATACCGGTTGAAAAAAAAAGAAAAATAGCCCATGTAACATTAAATACCTCACTTCATTTTTCTATTTTCGCATAAACAATATTCTCATAATATATTGCAGTGATTTCAAGGCCTATTTTCAACAGCTGATGTCCTTTTACGGGCCAATGTCCGATGATGGATTAATATTTTTATGATGGATGGCTCTCTTCAAACACGTCTAAAAAAATATCATTCTAGAATTATATAACAAAGTGCATTCAATTTAAAAATAATAGATATAGTTTGAGCTGATTTAAGACTAAAGATTATTTTGATGAGATCAAAGGATTGACTGAAACTTTTGGAGTTAGTGTAGTACCTAGTAAGAAAATTATGTTTTTTCATTAGTTCTCAATGTTAATGTGGTTATTTAGTTTTAACTAAAGAGACTCAAAAAGAATATCGGCAGAACTTTTTGAAAAAACATAGTTTATTAGAATTTTTTCTAATTAAAAATTAAAATTTCTGTAAAAGTACTTACCTTTACTTTTTTTGTAATATGAATAATAGTAAGCAATTGAATGGCTTTGTTTGTTGCAACTCGTGAATCATTTGATCGATTTTTGTAAACTTCATTCAAAATGTTTAGCTCGGTGGTTTTTTAATAAGTTATATTTAGGGTATAATTATTCATAGATTGAAATATTACCTGCTGAATACTTTCTGTTGGGAAGATTCAATCACCATTTATTAAATAAAAAGTTAGCATAAAAAAAAAAAAAAGACCGAGCTTATTTTCTCCTTTTATAAACGAATTTTCAGACACAACGAACATACAGGAACAGTATTACAAAATCGTAAAACTTTCACTACCTTAAGCGATGCAGAGACGATACAAAGGCGATACAGATATCGCCCACGTGGGTACGGAGCAATTTCCGACTCATTGTGTATCATGCCGTGATATTTTTGTAGAAAATATTACGCAAACTAGATTGTGGGAAAAATGACAATATTTTGCAGGAACACAGTAGAATCAACTTTATTACCATACAATAAGAGTATTTTTTTTTGAGTGCATTCCCCGAAAGTGCCACGTTTCGCTAGTTATGTCCGATATAATATAAATAGAGAGCGACCCTGTTGTTCTAAAGTTAGCCTAGAGTACATACATCTGTATTTCAGCTACTAACATTAGAATACTAAAAAAAAAAAATGTATAAAAGTCAAGGTGGTGGGACGAGGTGCTTTAAAATAAAAATTTGTTGTTAGCAAAAAGCCACACACGTAGTTAAATGTGTCTATCTGATCCATCACTCTTTCATTAAACATCATAATTTTATTCAGAGAGCTGCTGGTACTGCCGTAATTAAATCACCCTGTTGAAAGGTTAAAACCTTTCTGCATACGCCCACACGATTAAGGTGTCGGGATTCTAAAGCTGAATTCAAAGTTGTGAGCATTTGAACTTGGTTATCTGTGGTGAGGATAGTTTATGTCAGCTAGGCGTGTCTGGAATGCGTATGGATAGATATTTTACTTACAAAGATAAGAAATTACAGATATAGTTAGATTAAGATTTCCAAAGATAATATTTATAGATAGATTTCCAAAGATAATATTTATAGATAGATTTCCAAAGATAATAATTATAGATAATATCGAATTGTCTTTGGCATCAACGTATTAGGGTTCCGTTGTAAACAATTAACCGTTATAGTTTCGCCATGTCCCTCTATCTGTATGTCTGTCTGTCTGTCCGTCTGTCCGCGGCTTAGCTCAGAGACTCTTTGTAATAGCAAGTTGTAATTTAGCATGAGTATGGTGTGGGGTGTCACTCACAATATTTTATTGTGAGTTTTTGAAAACTATTTTAGTATTCAGGGATCGGTTAGCGAAATACTAAACGTTAAAGTGCAATTTTTTGTTAGAGCCGGCTAAATTGCCAGCCCCCCCTGCCAGCTAAATTGGGTTTTGGATGTGAAAAAATTTACGGCAGTATTATGTATAACGAAATTAAAAGGAAAACTATCACAGCTAAGTAGGCTTTACAAGTTAACGAGTAATAATTGACCAACTTATATTTGCGGTTGAAAAAACATGTTCTTCTATACATTCCGTATGGGAGAACATGTTTTTCAACTATAAAGTTAAGTTTGTTCTTGCGATAAATTCATCCCAACTACGGAACCCTTCATTGTGCGTGGTCCAACATGCACTTGGCCGGTATTAATTCCATTGGTCACCAAGGCAGTTCTCGATTACAATTTTATCCAGTCCCTTAATCTCTATTTACGACATCCCAGTTTCAAAATCCTAACTAATATTATAAAGCGAAATTGAGTTTGTTTGTTCGTTACGCTTTAACGCTAAAACGGGTAAACGGATTTGGATGAAATTTGGCACATGAGTAGCCTGGGACCGGGAGAAGGACAAGGACCAGTTTTCATCCTGGATCGCAGATGAAGTCACGAGCAACAGCTAGTATAAATATATTGCTTATAAAAAATCCAGTAAGTTTAAAGTTCAAACTTACACTTACATTCGAACCACCAGCCAGTCACCACGTACCGTATTTAAATCTAGTCAAAACTAAACAGTATTCCAGTCGTTTGATAGTTCATTCGCCTCATACTTAACTATTGCGAGGTGTAATGGCCTCTAGAACTTGTCTTAATTACAGCTTTGTTGCTGACAGGATAAAATAACGAGTTCGGGGAAGTTTCAGAGGTAAATCATGAGCGTGAACTCACAAATCCTCAAGTGAACAAATAATGAAGCATTCTTTATGAAGTTAGTTCTGCTGGTGACACTTAGGTACTTGGTTGAATGCGGAAGGCTGTTGTCTGGCTTAGAATTTTAATAATAATTATGTTATTCATAATGACTGTGTTTCTGAAATAGATACGTAATTGTTAAATTATTATTGTCTCTCTGTCAAGTGTCGTGAATAGCGATGCCTGTGATGCCGATTCATTGCCTGTGGCATACCATAAATTGACGCATAAGCACCAAAGTGCACCGTCAAACAGTGGATAGACGTGCAAGTCATATTGTGTTGCTTCGACTTAGTGTATGCCACAGGAAAGAAACTTGCTTAGTGTAAATGGGGATTTAAACTCGAGTTTTGCAATGTGAGTGTACTATAGGTACACCTCTGCCTAACTTTTTGGGGATTAGCGGCGTAATGTTATGTTTTATGACACATAACAACACATGCACGTTATTTTCCTTTACAGCAGGTAGGTATGTCGTGTTTTAGATTTATTATCAATGAACAAAACATCACGCTGATAGGGCGGGTTCCCAAACCTACATACTTCTATGACAAACGAAGTAGGTACTTATCTACTTACCGTAAACCTGAAAAAGGACAAAACAGAACTTTGTAGATCCAACATCAGGGTTTTTTGTGTTCCGACAAGATTTATGCACGTCCCGACAGTTCGTAAGGACTTTATTACATGATATATTTGTACAAGTCTACAACAGACTTGGGCCGAATATTGGCCATAAACGCTGCCCTAAATAATGTGTATGTTCCGTTTAGGGCTTTTGTAGATGGCCAAATTTTCCCCTTTTTTGCAGCCATCTATTTTTTACTATAAAGCATCTTATCTGGGTTATGTAGTGAAAGAGTAATCCTCACGGGTACTTGTGAATCTCGATCACATGATAAACTATGAGATATACATCTTTAAAAATCATGGTGTTTTCAGCACGATCAATATTTCTGCACTGTAGAGATCTGATACCTAAAACGTAACTAAGTATGTAATTGTTTCCTTCAGGGATAACTTGTACTCATTAATATTTAACACGGGCAAAATGATGATAAATTCATAATTACAAAATTAATTCTCGTATTACCACAAACCTAGCAGACTGTATATCCACCTGGAGTAGCCCTTATTGTAGCGATACAAAGGAATAGCTCTGGGAATCAATCACGCGTGGCGATAGTGAATGTGCGACGTGTCTTATCTTACGTATCTTATGCTTAAAATCTTATAGGTATTACTAACAGTATTAGAAATATATCTTAGAATTTGGAACATTACATTTAGAACAAAATCATATAAGAACTAAAATGATAATGTTTTGTGTGTATGCAGTAAGTGTAAGGTATGTAAGAACGTTTGTAAACCCAAAACACAAACATGACATCGCCACATCATGTCCGCTTCTCCGAAGGATGAGGCAGGCGTGTACCTATAGTATACCCATATTTCGCCAGCTATGTTTAAGTCACATGAAATAGGGGTCAAGCCTATTGGCACAACTCCAGACTCCGGGCTGATACTCAGCAATTACTGATGGAAAAATCCATTAGAGAAACAAATTCTTTATAATAAATATGTACATTCATTACAATTTAAAACACATGATAATGCGTCTTCACGCGATAATTGACCAACGGCGGCTGTAGCATCTGCATCGGTATGGGGTGTACAGCGTGCCCAACAGGTACCGTATAAAACCCTTGTATTTGCGAAGGTTGTACGGTCTGCACTATTGGAGCGCGGTGTACAGGGAATGGATGCGAGTGGTAGGACGTATGGTAGTCCACATCGTAGCCTGGTGACGCTGCAGCGATAGTAGTGGCCAGTAGAATCTGGAAGAAGAGTAATTTTGTTTTATGGTGCCCTGGAAGTTTGGTCTTGTCTATTATGGTATGAGCTATTGAGGAAAGTAAGTGAAAAGATTTTGTCGGCAAGGTTGGTGGCCCATTATAAATACGCAACGTACTATGTAAATTATGTAATTAGTTATGAATACTCCCTCTGAAAATACCCCTATATTTAACTTGTTATTGAAACACAATTAAAATATATTTACACAATTAAATGACTGAAATGATGATTGACGAAGCCCAATTTTACCATGAGAACAAAAGAGTAGTATCTCCAAAAAAATCAAGCGTCTCTTCAATCTTTTGAACGAGGCACATATTTGTAAATACAAAAGCGTGTATTACAAAACTTTGTTAAACTGTCAGTATTATGACCTGTTTGCCCAGACCGTCTACAAATCTATGTCATTTGAGCCTGGCAACATGTAGTCTAACAGTCTGTCACAGCGGTGAGTACAAAAATAGTTATAGAAAATAGATATACTAGAATTGTTTAGTACGGGCGCTTGCGAAAGTTGTTTGGTATTTTTTATCAGAAAAATCAAATAAAATAACAATTATTCAAATTAAAAATTAAAATAATAATGAATATATGAAAATGATAATAAAATAATTTAATTAAAATGATAATTCAAATTCATCAAAATACATTGGACATTAAAGTAGCTGAAAAAATGAACTCTTGCATGAAATACTGAAAATGGATTTGGTAGGTAGGTTTTTATTGCCTGAAGCGTATAATTTCAAAACAAGATGTTTGTTTTGCAGCGTTCTGGTTCTTTTTATAAAATATACTATTTCTACGGATTCCATTGAGTTTTCTAGTTATTTTTTTTCATAGAACATTATATGCGAACCGCGAAAGTTCACATCACGTTTACTTTAGCATTATGCAAAATGGACACGGACGTATTTTCTTTAGCAATTTTATTTGTGTTGTCTTTAAATCTTTATTAAATTACTGAGTTGGCGGGGGACAGACATCTTTTCACTCTAGTTTTCTGACATTGATAAATATATTTTTTTCGTTTTGTGTGGTGTATGTGCTACAGTGTAAAGTTTATAAAATGATTATGCTCCGACTCCCTTCGAGAATTATATAGGAGTATAGTGAAAAACCTTTCCCAAGTCTTAGGTAATTATAACAGTTTTACCCAGTGTTCCTCTGGAGGTCCACTGGTAACCATAAAAACATCCACACTCAAGAATTAATGAACGTAGGTACGTGTAGTAAGTAGTCCAACAGGACTAGTTACTTCAAGCAAAACGAGCTATACGAATACCTACGAAAAATTATAAGAGACATAATTTATCAATTGAGCTTATTCTTATTCTTGAAATTAGCCGAGTCACCGATGAATAATTAAAAAAAAAAACATTTATAAACTAAAGAACAAAAATAGCCTTACCACAAGAATATGCCTGTCCATCTTGCTTACTGATAGCTACAGAACTGAAACGAACTATATTTATATGAAGAACTTCTTCTACAAACAACAATAGATTTCGTAACAGGTGATAATAATATACCTATCTGAAATTAATTAATAAGGTGCTCTTGCATTATTTCCAGTTTTCCTTGTATTGGCTAATGAGTGACTAAGATTCCTTGATTGACTGTGGTTTCCTTTGAATAAATATGTAAATAATGATTTTCATGAATGGGTTTATACAAAGTATTTCTGGTTTGCTGAGAATCCATTCGTTTTATTGATTATAGGATATTTTTACACTCTGTGTTGGTAAAATAGATGATAGATGTCGATTGACCTTACTTAATAAGCACATTTGAATTTGCTTAGACATAAACACATTTAATATCATGCCTGTTTCCCCAAAGGGTTAGGCAGAGGAATACTTACAGTACACCAAAATTTCGTGTTATGTTTTAGTCCCATGTAATAGGAGGCGAGCCTATTGCCATCAACCGGGCGCATATCCCGACTCCGGGCCGCTACTGAGAAATTACAGACAGAATAACTCAATAACACTTTGCCCGACCTGGAAATTGAACCCAGGATTGCATGCTCGGCAGTGGCGCTTGCGACCACTAGTCCAACGAGGACTCTGAATATGACTATTTAGGATTTTAGGTCACACGACGGCAATTCTATCAAAAATAGAATTAAATATATTATGCTCTCTGAATCGAAGATATCTTTCATGTTAAAATTTGATTGATCCTGTTTGTGATAAAACATTTCGAATGACCTAAACGTTAAGTTAAATAGACCATGTAAGCGACAGGGATGAATTACATCATTTTTTTACACAATAGTCCTTGGTACTATTTTTATGTCTGTTTATTGGGCTACAAAATACCGGCGACATAATGTCAAAACAGGACGAATCCAGTGGGAAAATAATAACTAATATTATAAATGTGAAAGTGAGTTTGTTCAGTTGTTACACCTTCACGTTAAAATGACTGAGCAGATTTGGATGAACTTTGGCACATGGGTAGACCATGACCTGGCAATCCAGGTCATGGTCTGGCCAAATTTGGGATGTGACACATATAACACAGGATACTTTTTATCCCGATATTCCCACGGGATCGAGACTTATGGTGAAACCGCGGGGCGCAGCTAGTACAACGATACAATATTTTTTAACTGTTTTTTCCAAGTAAATGTATTCATTTAATAGACTTAATTGTATTATTGCAGGTCTTCAGTGATTGTTATAGAAAACTATATATCGCAATAAAAAGATCTATTTATTATTTTGGTTACTGAGGGCGGATCAACTTTCAAGTCTGTGCTGTTATAAGGTTTTATACTTCAGAAAAGCCTGGGTTGATTTCTAAGTAAAGTCGAGGTAATAAAATTAATAATAAGTAGGTAAAATACGTCAGCTGGTATTGTTATATGTATTGTTATATAATAATAAGTAGGTTAAATGTTAGCATACTTGAAATACTAACATTTTGCTAGACATTTTTCGAGGTGAACTTATTAAGTATCAGATCTATTTTAGTTCTTATAATTTAAGACATACCTACATAATTTTAAAGCTTCGCTAGGTATTTATTCATTATAATAAAATATAAGTAAACTGAATATACTTCTTATACTTAATGAACTAACAAACTATAAAAATAAAGACATAATAACCTAACCTAACTAAAACTATTGACAAACTAAAATATGGCGTCGAAATTTTCTCCGCATCGCTGTCGACTATTGGCAAGAGACCGGATGTCTTTATTTCCATGGAAGATGGGTAGGCCTATAGTGTGGGACGCAACTTTGTTGATACTGTTGCGCCATCCCATTTCCCTGTCTCGGCGTGCTGTGCTGGCGCTGCCGCTGCGGAAAACCTCAAGCGAAAAGTATAAAGTATAATAACTTTATCGGTAATTATATTAACGAGCCGTTTATTGAAACCCTCGGGCCATACGGTCCGAGTGCTCATGATTTGATCAACGAAATCTCCAAACGGCTGGTTGACACTTCCCGTGACCTTTTTTTGTTTTGGTTGGGAAATTTCAAATAACTTCTCCCGCTCTGGGTGGAGCGGGAGGGCGTGTCAGACTCTTACTGACTAAAATCCAACCGTGTTCCTTCAGTTGCCTGAACATCTGACATCTCTTTGAGGCGCGCGTGGAACACAACGCGCCTTCGACCCGGGCCTGGTCCTTATCGGACGCGAGCTACCCATTGCTCACCGTCCGCAAGCCCGCGCCTACGGCGGCCGCGAATCTGCCTGCGATTCCCGATGACTTCCCGTGACCTAAGGGCTGGCTCTGGTTTTACCTTGGCCAGAGGCTTGCATACAGCATTGCCATACAACGCGGCAATGCCGCCAGTCTCTTGGGTACATCACCAGTCTACAGCGAAGCGTCGATATATGTTAGAACCATAAAGCATATTTACTTATTTCTACTTCACAAACTGATGTCGAGGACTTCGCATAAGGCCTCCGCCACGTCACCGAGCACGTATCCGATGGGAATTCGATTGTACGTAGTGACGAGCTTCAGTTTCAAGGTCAGTAGAGCATACAAGTTTACCTAAGGCTTGGCTCAGACATGTCATACGTCATGTTTTAGCAATATAATGTCACTAAATGTCGTGATGCAATAAATAAAAGTGATGTTAGATACGGTAGATACTTACCTACATACATATAATTATGTATACAGCTGTAATAAACTCACCTGAAATTGTCTCAAAAAGTAGCACAGTTCTAAAAAGTAGGTACCTAAGTATAATTAATTACCTATCTCATAAAGAAAACTTTCAAAATGATAGGTAGAAAAAGAAGAAAGAAACATAACAGAATGAAAGAAGAAAGAAAAGTAAGTAACAGAAAAAAATAGGATCAGTTTTTCCTTTTACAAAACTAAGCTGCGTGACAGTTAGTTGGCAGGACCAGCGCTCGTCTAAAAAATTACCTAGTGACTAGTCTAAGCTAAGCCTGAATCCTCCCGGTATGTATGTCCGGCTAGACGAAGTCAATGTCACGCTAATAAGGCTGCGCTTAATGCGGTCACGATCGATTTACTTAACATTGGACAATTATTTATTAGTACAGATGGTGACAGTGCGATTTTGTAGTTATTTATCTTTTATAAATTCACGATAGTTGATAGCAATTAGATAAAAAACTCCGTAATTCGCTATTATTACATTATAACAAATATTTGCCTTGAAACTAAGCAATACCTACCTTTCTGTCTTTCATGCATAATATTATTGGCAATCTAATAAATACCAATAAAATTGCTTCAAGTGTTTATTTCTCCTGTTTTTCAAACTGTACAATAACCATAGTAATGCATGTTAGCACATCCTCTCATCACTCTCAATGCAAGGCAGGCCCTTACAAGGCCGCGGCACTCGGCAGTAATGCCTATTGCCCATTTATTTCTATACAACATTCCGAGGATGCACTAGATTTGTTTTATTAACAAGGTTTATTTTCAGCTAATTTAATCTGTCATGTATTTTTAGAATGAACATTAAAAATAAGATAATAAGTATTGCCATAGGACGGATGACTAATATAGTTACTGCTAAATTCATGTCTCGATGGAGTATGAACATGTTGATAACATCGCAAAGATTTCCCTCTTAAATTCTTTATAACTTAGAAGTTGATTTCTTTATAATAATAATATACACTTTATTCTCAGACTTCAAAGGCCCATAGCGTGTTAGCATTGTTATATATATATGTTAGTATAACAATTAGGCACACACACAATCATGTGGGTCTCCTACTATCTCACGTATCTGAATGCCGGTCTGTGTGCCGCCATTCAGTGACATATTAGACCTATACCTTGCCATACCTGCAGCCTGCCTACTTGCTATGCCTTGTTCCATTCAGGGTACCACGTTAAGTCAGCAGTAAGTATTTCTTCAGAAAAAAACCAGACTTTTTCGCTTCTATGGCGCTGCCTACTCTTAATTCCATCGCAATATATAATATACACATGGCAGTTAACACTAAACGCGTTGTTTGTCCATACAATTGTAATCAGCAATCATTGTGATTTGTTGGTAAACTCAATTAATCATTTCGCTACTAATGGTTTATTAATTGCCAGGGTGAAATGTGAGACTGGGTTTTATTCCATTTTGTGAATAGAATCGCAATGTTAAACTGCTGTAAGTAAGCCTTAATTGCCGTGGTGACTAAATGGACCTGAAGAGATATTGGTATATTTATAATAATTGAATACCTTCAATTTATAACATACCTGATATTACATTAATTAAAAATCGTTAAACAGTTGCACATAACTTGAGATCTACACATTTGCATAAACAATCTTAATATTTTTTCTTCAAACCTCTTTTTCTATTTCTGTTTTCTTAAGAGCTGTTTATGCACTCCTTAGTGGTTACTAACCAGTTTTCTCATAATACCTAATGGTAAAGTTTCTTGAAAGGAAATCCGATCCGATTCTGAAGAAATCTTTTAAGTAGGTACTTAAAATGAAATGTCGCCCTTTTTTAAATATTTAGTTTTGTTAAGCGAAATCAATGTTGTATCTTAAACAAGAAAACAAATCCATTCCATTATATATAATTAAGTAGTACTTAGGTATCTCGTTTTGTACTCAACATTTTATTTTTCTAAATAAATCACATTAAAAAGTATACATCTACAACTAGGTTAAAGCTCTAGTGACCAAAGTAATTAAACTTTTGTAATTAAGAAAAAACATTTAATTACAAGGAAAAGTTTCTTCATTAAATCCTCTAAAGTATTATGTTTCACTGCTTAGGAAAATCATTATTTCGATAGTATCTTCTTTCAAAATATTGAATGTACTAATAGATTCTATAAAATGTTACTATCCCAAGAACTTTAGTTTGGTAACGAGGTGACATCATTGCAACATATTTTCTTATTTCTGTATAAATCAATCAATCTGCCTAGCTTTCTCCCAACTATATTGGGAGCGACTTCCAGCCTAAGCGAATGCAGCTGAATACCAGTATTTTAAATGGAGCGACTACCTATCTGCCCCCCACTACCCAGCTGCACGGTAACACGATACCCCCTTGTTAAGACTGGTTGTCAGATCTTTGGGCTTCTAATTACTCATAATGACTGTTAATGATCTACGAATCTCAACCGGGACCAACGGCTTAACGTGCATTCCGGGGCACGGAGGGTCTCGATATGTAATGGATGGTCACCCATCTACGAACCGACCGCAGTAAGCGTAGCTTAACATTTGATCAACCCGTGCGGCTGGTTGTCATTTAGCCACGAGCCCCCTTATTTCTTATTTTGTAGTATTATAAAAATAAAGTAAATATGTAAAATTATATATTATTAAGATTAGATTAGAGTAATTATGATATATTATTCAATAAAATTAAATAAAGTATTTCGCACAGAAATAGTACCTAACATAATAGTTTCTTTGCAAAACACTTTTGCCCCCAACTATACCTCAGAATTTGATCATGATTAAATATATTGCATACAGGTGACACAGGTGACATTGTGGGCTCATTGTAACGAGATTATTTTAAATTGTGTCGGCCATTAGACAGCTGAGGTCTTAGGTCTAGAATGTCAAGTGGCTAATCTATTTATAACACTACTTGAAATTGATTTACGCTTTTGCATTATTTAACATACCGTACGTGAAGAATTTGCAGAAGGTTTTACTAAAGTGTCATCTAGAAAAATAAATCAAAACTTGAAAGTAGGTCCCTACTTTAAAGTTTTGATTCACTATTTATTTCTATTTAGCTGACGGTTACAGAAGGTGTAAATAACAACCAAACTGCATGTACACTGCTATAAGGATCGTTTGGCGCTCGAATAGCGTTGACATGGGGGCGCTGTAGGTTAACATTTGTGCAAATTGTTTTGTCAAATGTATTAAAAAACAAGATGGCGGCGTTAGTTTCGATTTTCACCACGCGCCAATAGATTCATGTTAGGTAATTAAAAGGATACATGTTAGTCGTGGTGTTTTAGTAGAAATAAGATTAAAATAATTATTCAGTTACATTTATTAACAGGTAAAACCTAAAACATATTTATTAAAAACGGATGACAAATAACTTACAAAATCTGAAAACCATTATACCCAAGTCTTCGCATAAAAACTTGTATAAAATGCATTCCTACTTAATAACATAAAATAATTAATCAAGCCATAACATCCAGCAACGTTTTTTTCAAATAATATAATATCTACAACAGATATAATGTATAAGCCATATTATAAACTTTATTAGATCTCTATGGTTGGATTAAAAAATCTGAAAAATAAGATAACAGAAAGGTACGGTAGGTATTTGTAGTAAAATATCAAACAAAATAACTGTTTTACTGAAAAACAATGAAACATTTTACAGACTTTTAATTTCTGCTTCAGCAAATTTTCTAATAGTAAACTTGTCGTGTCGGAGTAAAAAACGCTTTCATTAAAATGTTAGTTGTTTATAAAATATTTTATACTTAAACAATACAATAGAATATATTTTACATAAAGTAGCATGGCGCAATATGTAGATGCAAACTAGCTGGTGTCGAAAACGGTTGGTTTAACTTTCTGCTCTTATATTTTATAGCCTCAAAACATCCTATATTAGACAGAAAATTTCTTATAATGTATACTTCTAGTTGCCCAATCTTCTTCATACGAAACTACCTTTTGGAAGGAGCACCTAGAATCAATTCTGTTTTCGTATACATTTTGACACTTAAAAGTGCCTTTTATTGGCATAAATGGAAATAAATGATTTAATTTAGACTTTAGTACTACTAAAAATAATATTGAAAAAAATATATTATTAAACACAGAAATTGGTAGGGTAATTAAAATTATACATCAGGTAAATTTTTTCATCAGTTTTTGGGGACTTACTCAGAAGTCTAAAAGAAGAAAGGAGTATGGAATCCATTTAGTAACGTCGGCGTGTGAGCAAAAGCCACTCGATGATGTAACAGCGGCGCGTGGGCAACTATAGGAGCGTGGTACACTGAGGGCAGTGGGTAGCCGAATGATGGGTAGACCACTATGGGCGTTGGTATCGCCTGGACTGATGCCAGGAGACACAGGATTGTGACCTGGAATGAAAAATATTTTTGTATAAAGAAAGAAAATATGTTTTTTTGGCAGTTATGTACCTACACACAATATGAAACTAAAAAGACTTAATTACTCAAAAAAATCTAAAAAATAAATTATATTGTATGCCTCACGGCTGCGCCCAGCCATGTATACTTATATGAGAGCATCATTTTGTCCAAAAAACCAAATAGGTACGTTTTCACGGAATATTGTTTAAAAATGTAAATAAAGAAAGGACTCGTTGAGATAAATTAAAAAATAACAGACCGGCCGGAAGGTCGCCGTACTATTTTATATTGTGGAAAATATGTACAATATTTTGTTAATTATGCACAGACGCTCTAGCGCCGAACAATGAACCACGTGCTTCGCTTTATTCAGACCCCTAGACGCATTATTATTTAAATATATATTTTTTACTAATTTTATTGGCTTTTACAAACTGCCACTTCGAATATCTGAAGAACAATATTCTCGTACTTCAAAACGTTCAAATTCTAGTTGCAATATCATCTCAGCTGTTTAAAGGTTTTTTGGCTGATTGAGGCTGAGATAAGAACGCAAACGTTCTACAAATTGAAACGTCTCTAGACAATTCTATGAGAGGCAGCATGCTTTTTAGTTTCTATTCCATACGGACTCTCAAGCACGTTTCACCCAATTGTTTGCGATGAAATGAAATTTACAATAAATTATTGATACGGTTCGTTTTATTCCGAAAATATGAACCGAATCCTGAACGTAGAATTCAAAATGACAGGCGTGATTCTATACTAATAGGCAATAGACACTAAGACACATCCCTGAAAGTCAACCGCAACATAGTTGGGGAAAGCCTAGAACTCTAGGTTATCCAACCCAATCACCAGCCTAGCTTTTCTCGAACAATGAAAGGGTCAACGCCCTAAATCCAATATCTATTACTAAAACACTTACCAATCGATACATATCCATTTCCGTTGAAATATCCGGATTGCGGCCGGTCCGGCTGTCGACTGCCACATCCGTGCTAGCCTCGTCCATTTATATGAGCTTGGATTGAATTTTAGCAGTTTTCTTAGCCTGTATGTGGATAGGAATTTACCTAATATGGCTAGTGCGTGCTGACATATTCGACTAGGTAGAAACACATATTTTGTAGCCAGTGGGACTCTTTGGAGATGTTCTGGGAAATTAAGTTGGAAATTGCTAGGTTTATGTTTATTTTTTTTTTGGTTGATCATCATAATCCCTTCTCCCGCCACCTCAATTTAATTATGGCCAGCTCATTCTCTACGTCTTTTTCTTCCAAACATTGTTACAAACCGCCAATTCAGTTTGCACTTCCTTCCAAGACTATCGTTTTACAAAAAATTGCAAGCGTATAGGAACAAGCGTTTGATATCCAAAGAATGACAAAAAAGAGGTTCGGCAGATTATTTCATTGAGCACAGATTGTATAATTTGTTTATGTTCTTTCCTTTACAGCTTCATAGTTTCTAGGGCACTAAAATCCCTTTCAAAATATGAATTCAATTGCCAAATTAAATTAAATGCTAGACCGACTATCGGATACCTCACCTCAGCTACTCTCTACCTAAATTGTATCGACTATCGGCTATCGGATAGTTGTTCAAATTCGTGGCTACGGCGCCCCACTGCATTACTGGCATAGCTATCGAGTATAGAGTAGTGTAGTAGAATAGGGACTGCAGATATTAATACGTTTTATAATGTATTTCTCTAAATAAACAAGCCCTGTGCACGCTGGGATTTCCCATCGGCAAAAATCATGAACTTCCATACAAAGTTTCATCCCCTGATTTTTATTAAGTAGAAGAATACCTAAAGAAAACTCTAAAGAAAGAAAAAAAAGCATTAAATTGCATTTTCTTTTCCAATTTATTCATGCTATGACATCTATATGCCATATTTTAATAATTAGAGATACTCTACTAAAAACCTATACGAAAATAGTAGATTAATCTCAGTCAGAAAGCTATACATAATCCATACGATTCTAAAAAACATAAAATCCTCCCGAACAAGAAACCAGATATGGAAGAGTGGAGTCTCCTAACCCAGGCATTTTTTGCCGAAAAGGAGGCTCCAAACACAATTAATTTATTGTTTCTGAAGCTTTTAGTGAAAATAAAAATATTTTGCATTATTTTAAGTTACGAACTACATACTTTGATCTTGCGGTTTGGGTATGTTGAGAGTAGGGAATGCAATCAAAATAACGGGTTCTCGTGAGATCTTTCCAATGACTGCAGATGATTTGAATTTACTTGCTACTGCTGCAAAAACTCTTCAAAAGGAATTAGAAGAGACTTTGAGAGCATCTAAAAGTCCTTTTTTGCGTGTATCTACGAGTTTAGACAGGTTAGAGTCACTTATAAAGAAAGAGATAAATCTATATGAGTGTGAAGGAACAAGGGTTAGTTTAATACAGTTCACTTTTCTAATCTCGCAAGATCTCGAATTTGCGATCTCGAGTTGAGATTGCATTCCCTAGTTGAGAGTTGCAATATTTACTAAACAATTAAAAAGTATTTCTTTATTTGCAGACATGTAATTGAACTACATTGTAGTTATTGAGATTTCAGTTAAATTGAATAATAAAATATATAAAAAATGCTGAAAAACTTAATTTTTCAACTTTCTTCATACTTTGATATTGTTGAGTTCTGAGAATCGGTTTTTAGTAAAAAAAGGATTTCAGATTAAAAAATAAAATTAGTTTTTTAGGAATATTGAATTTTAAAGTAGGTATGTCTATTCCTCTTCTATTGTAAAAAAGTATAATCAATTTTATACGGTATTTAAAAAAAAAATGTCCTCAGGCTACGACTGTATTACGACATCGAAAAGTTCAGAAACCTACAGAAAGCTTTAACTAATCTATACCAATAAAAAACCCTACAAATAATTCCGAGTAGCATCCTAACGTCGTGATGCTGATGCGCCAAAGCTACCGGTTCAAATATGGCATCAACTGGTATGGTACAACTGGTCTCACCAATTACTTATCGGTATTTTTATGCACGTTTTTCCTCATGTTGGGTAAAAGTACACGCAGGAACTTTTAGTGACGTATTGAATTTATTAAATGGCTTAAAAGTCCAAATAGGTATTAAATAGACTGTCGTAAGCGCAATTAGAATAATTATAGCAACTGAGTGAGTATATTATGTAATGTTATTTAAGTTATAATCATCCAGACAATAAATTAAGCTTGGTAGTTGTAAGAAAATTCATGCATATATTTTTGTTGGGTTTCCTTCACAGCTATCATCAATCAAATTAATTATTACCATATTCTTTTAAAATTTTACATAAAAATTGAACTTCAGATAACAATCAATCTCTGTTTCCTCACCCTACTCTATCCAAATTCACAGAACACAATATCATAGAGTTACGTCACTTAGCGGACCGACCCGATCGCTTCTATTTTACAGTCCCAGTAAATGTAGCTCCCAGTAATTGTAGCAAACAAATTAATTAATTACTTTTGATGTAAATACTTAATTCAGGGTATTTGGTATCACGATTCTTCGTAAATTTCTGGGTTGTGTAAAACAGTTTATTCAGTAATTCTATTGTAAGCCGTGTTTGCTAACAAATATGTAAATTAAATCTTCAGACATTCTTTGTCTAATATCATACATACATATTCTGCAAGAACTCGGCGTTCACCGGCGGCTATACCGGGTCAGTAAAGGCGGATTTTAAATGTAAACTTTGGATTATTATTTCTATAATTATGTAAAACTACTTTTTGGTACAGACAAGCGCTGTCAGCTATCCGAGCAGCAGCTGATTATAGAATATATTTCTATTCTCTTAAAAATAACAAAAGAACTTCTAAAATATTCGAGGATGTTGGATGGGAAAGCCTTCCAATACTACTTATGGAATTGAAATAAACACACGACATAAAACAGTTGCTCACTCTGTTTTTTTTTACTCTCGTGATTTTTTTAATTTTTGAGAGAAATGGCTAACCTCATTATTATAGCTTCTTGCGATATTATTGGTGTAGTGATTTTAACACGAGGATCTTTTGGATACAAATAGTATTCAAGTCCTTTAGTGGATTTTACAGTCAATGTATTTAAATAAATCATTGACAGTAAATATTTCTGCCTAAACCATTAATCTTGACCAAGTAGGTTAGTATTCCCTTTTATCATAAAAACATAGCCAATCCAATTACTAGAAAGATCCAAATTCACTGTCAAGATTTCTTTAAAACGATTTTAAAAATCCAATAAAAAGTAAATTATTAAATATATTATGATTGCGAATATTTTCAAGAGCCTACTTTCTTTACTGAGGTCAGCAGTTCACGTGGATTTACTCAAACTTTTATATGTTTACTGAAAATTCTTGATTTATCTCATACTTATTAAGATTTCTTTGAAAGTTTGTTAATATTTTGTTTACGTTTTTAAATTTCCAAAATTGGAAGAATCTGATTTTGTTGTTTTTAAACTATACTTTGACCTTATCATTTATGCAGATAAGGGCTTACTACTTTTATATTGTAAATCGTCGATAAAACTATAAATAACGAGCTTTTCATCAAATACTTAATTATGGATAAGGCATACAAAAAAAAAAAAACAACAGAAATAAGTTAAAAAATATCGTTTTAATTTACTCTAAACCTTTACTGAAGGTAATTAAATCAATGGTGGACAGCGATGAGGGGAACAGACTTGACGACATGACCGTGATGGACAACGGAGCTGGAGTGAGTGATGGCAGAGGGAGCGGTCTTCACGATGACTGGGGCAGCGTGGACAACGGGGGCGGCGTGAACAGCGTGGACCACAGGGGCGGCGTGCACAGCGTGGACAACAGGAGTGGCGTGGACAGTGTGCACCACAGGCGCAGCGTGGACAGTCTTGATCACAACAGGGGACGACGCGATCACCGGGGTGTGCACGGCATGGACGGCGTGTACGGCGTGGACTGGGGAGCCGTGGTTGACGACCTGGCTGGACTTGGTGATGGTGGTCTTGGAACCGACCACAGGGACGGTGTGGACCACTGGGGCGGAGTGAACCGCGACCACGGGCTGGTGGGCCACGAGGAGGCCGGGAGCGGCGGCGGCGCAGGCCAGGATGGCGGCGAAAGCAACCTGTTGGGAAACAATGAGTTAATAAACAGTGGTAGTTATGATTGATACGTCTAAAGAAGATCCGTTGTATAGTAAAGACGGAATAAAAAACATATGTGTCGGAGAAATCCTACTTAGATTATTAAAAAATTAAATTGAAATTCCCGTTTTTGGAAACCTAAATATTGCTGTAGTATGAAGGATCGACAAAATGTCCTAACATAACAACAACGAAACACTTGATTGAAACACAAAAAAGATCACTAAACCATTCTAATTTGTTGGCCTAAAATACTCTTAGTATAATTCCTCAACACTTACAAAGGACTTCATGGTTGATAAGGTAGATGTTTATACGACTGGACTGCCGAGTAATCTAACGAACTGTTGGGCCACCGATGCTTATATACCACGCTGCCGAAATTTACAATGAGTACGCAATGAACTTGAAGTTGTATAAATTATAAAGCTTTGTGGAGGAGGCAGTGGTAGAGGCGTAAGCGCTTACGTTTAGTTGTAACAGGCATTGTTTTATGAATGAAATAGTGACTTGGAAAAAAACGTGTTCTATATGTGAATTTATTTAGGAATTACTATAAGCAAGCAAGATTAACGTTTAGGGTGATTTAAGTAAATGAAAAGAATCATTGTATGACACTAGGTATTCTATAATAATACTTAGGTACCAAAAGAGTTAATGATTGCAAAGCAAATATTTATGGGGATTAAAAAGCTTCATGCCAAATAACAAATTCACCAGCTTAAACACCAGCTTCAGAAAACACCAACTGTTCCTTCAAACTAAACAAAAAACCTAACAGTATTTCAACAAGATTCTTGCTATTTCAGTTACGGGAAACGTCTTCTTCATGTTTAACCAGTACAATGAAGTAGAATGGGATGTATTGATATTAAACCATATCACAATGTGTAACTTTAGAACCAGTACCCACTTCAATAGCAGTACATACCGTATCCACTTTCACTCTCTACATCTGGCCCCCATTAAACTTGTCGAGATTAATGAATGCAAACATTGAAGCTGTATTTAGGTTGATGCCAAGTTCATTCGTACTTATGTAATGGTGGACTACTTGCTACTTATGCACTTATGTGTATTCATTGTTGGATATGGTACTGTATGTTTCTTTTTGATGTTATGAATGTTGAAATATGTGTTTTATGAAGCTAAGAAATCAACCAGTTCTTTGACGGGCTTAACAAAAACATTTACTAGTATTATTTCATGTGAGAATTTCTGCTACAAATGACTGTTCATATTGAATAATTCAAAAAAAGAGTTTTAATCCATTAATCCATTGAAATCACATTATTTTCTTCTGTTTTATCTACATTGCATTATTACTTTATTTCAAAATAAATAGGTAATGTATCCTTCAAGTCAGTACCTTCCACTATCATGCACTATGCGAATTTGTAAAATCCGTTTTCATCGATCTTCTACATTATACTCCAATATTTAACAAGAACTGGAGGCAATTTTTGTAATTGTATCCACTTAAATTGTCATGTCAGCAATTATTTGTGATGATATAATCTGAATTTATTTTATTTCGCGTTTGTGTGACAGTGATGAACAAATTATGTGCATCGACAGACGGTTTTGGTTGTATGGGCCAATATCGTCCATAAGCGAATTATCGTACATCGCTTTCGGCGTTACTACCTAAGAAAGCAATTTGCCCGTTTTGTCACAAAACATTAATAAAATACGAGTAATTTTTTTTCGCTATGCAGAGAAAGAAAAATGGCGGCCCATTTTTGGTCGGCACGGCTAAAGCTTTTTCTCAAGTATGTTGAGGTCGGCAATAAAGTCGAATGTAACTGGACTTCATTATGTTTATGAATCTACTCATACTCATACGGCTGTAAATGCGATAATTAAACATTAATGAAATACGCCAAGTTATGTCATTAATCCGCTCTGTGTCGTGGAGGTGTTTTCCAAATTATACAATTGCAATTAATAACGGTTTTAAAGGTGTTAAAATATCAGTAGTCGTTTAATGACTGGCGAAATGTCACCGGTTTAAGTTATAAGTCTTCAACTGAAATTAAGTGAATGAAAATAAAATGTATGGAATGAGACCACCGAGCAATAGTAAAGTGATCATGAATTGTAAGATGGGGGCTTTATCAGCGATATGTGCCAAGAGCTGGTATGTTGTCTCTAGCATGTGTAGCAGTGTCATCCTGTCTTCTGATAACAACTTACTGCGTCCTTCAATAAAATTATCAAACTGTCTGTGTAAAAATCTGCCACAAAACCAAAGCTAGACCAGACCTACGAAGCAACCATTGTGCATTCAAGTTGATTTTATTTATTTATTATTAAAATCTCCCTTACAACTCTCATCACAGGTGTATATCTAACGCGATAGCGCGGTTATAAAATTAACTTACTTACAATTTAAAACTATGAAAACGTAAAAAGCTAGTAGATTGATAAGCAAGACTACTGTTTTTATTAAAGATCTTAAATTAATACAATTCCGTGACTGATTTCGATACTGAAGAAGATTCATATTTAAAATTTTCGCTGTTTCCTGTAGAACAAATTCTTCAAGAGATACTTTCTAAAGCTTTTGTTTCGTATAGATTAAAGAGTAATACAGTCTGAGATGTTAGTAGTTAGTCATATGAGCAGTAAATCAACTACGTCTCGTCTAGACCAATGCTGTTAGATCTTGTAAAATGAATGGTGTGTCTAATTTTTAGAGAGATTGTGGATATTTATTGCTATTCTTCTTGATTAAAGCAAACGGATTGCCTTCATGTTGTAAGTACCAGATGCTTAGTTACGATGTCTGTGTTGTCTCCGGATTAGAAATACTAAGCAACGGCATTTGTTTTTGTTAGATTAGATATAGTTAGTAAGTATCTGGGCTTCATAAAGGATGATGGTGGAAGACGGTCGATGTGGCGACGCTTGAAGGAACTATGTCCAGCAGTGGTCAGCAACTTGACTAAAACGCTGATGATGATGATTATGAAGAGACGACACAACTATTATGTCACTTAGGTATGTCTGTAGGCCGTTCCTTGTATCTTCCGAGTGTTGAAATAACTATTGTTATTACATGCATAATACATTTTGTTTCTTGTAGGCCCTTATACAGCAGCAATTGTACCTATAGGGATTGATAATGATAGGTTGAACTTCCTCTATCCGCCATAAATCATTAAAGTCTATCAAAACTATCAAAAACACTCGTTTGTTCCAACTTCACTGTCTTTTAAGGCAGCTTTCTCAAGGTTGATCTAACGTCAAATTACAAATTACAAATTCAATAATCACTCTTACTGACAGCCGATAAATGAATATTAAGAAGTTGTATAGTTTTTTTGTCCATACGTTTCAAGGGAGTTAGGTAAACCAAGGCTACTTCATGTTTTTAATGTGATTGATAATAATTTGAGGTCAAAATGGCAATTTTGGTGTTAGTGATGTTCGCTGAATTAATTCCTTGCAGAATATTCATAAGTTGGTGGAGCCAGAAAGCATTATGCTTGCACAAATTATTCATTTTCTTTCTTGTCCAAACATAAACTGACTATTTGTTTAGTTAAACATTGAATAGAAACTCTTTACTCGTTGGGTCGTACCCAAGTTGGACATAACTACTTACACAAAGTTTTGGAGATGCCATTATTGATAACTCTTATCATTGCTCATCCAACAACGACAAACAGCGCAATATAGCCACGTGACTCCAAATCGTGCATATTTCATCAACATCCCACTAACCTTATAAGTTAAGAGGAGTGATATTATCTCGAACATAATTCTTTCTTGATAGCCCAAAAACTGTCCACTCCGATCTTATGAAACTCTTAACGTCTGCCACGAATCATGACAGCTTTAGACAGATGATAAATTCAATGCTTAAAAACATAAAAAAAGGTTTGTATCCAGTTTTTTATCCGTGTGTGTTACAGTTTTTCTAATAAGCCATTTGATGTAATAAAATGACGAATCCTTATGTAAAGCTTCTTATTTTCACATCTCTTTGAGTTGATTACCAAAAAATATTAACTTTATTAAACAAATCTGCCAACATCTTTGTTGTGATGAAATTGTTAAGTGTGTCGCGATTAATTTCGTCTTTAGACAGACTACAATATATTAATCACAGTGTAATTGATGCGATGTAGGCGATTGTCAAGGTAAAATAAAGTTAAGAATGTTCACTCTACACAAAAACGCAAAAGCTCACAGGTTTAAAGATATTATTATCATAATGATGTTTCCAATAACTAAAATATGTAAAAACTTAGAAACTATAATAAAGCCTCGAAACAAAACAAAAGTTTTGATATGGGTTTATCAGAAAAGTGTGTCGCTTTTCTGATAACAAAACACAAAAAAACAAAAGATAATAAAAAAATAAAACCCATATTAAAAGGTTTTATTGTGTTTCTAAGAATAACTGCAGTGGTTCGAGCCTTAATCATTTTCGTAACATGTACCTAGTGGTGGGCCTTCTGCATTTTTTTAATCCGTGGCATTGCGTGCGCTTGCGCCTCGTCGTTTTGTAATACTTCTTTGAATGTCAAGTTCATGCACGTTTGGAAGATTATTTTCAACATTTTGATGTATTATTGTTTAATCCTCAAGGCTTTTCATGTGTTTAAATTATGTTCTTTGTTGTAATATTTTTGCTTCATCTATAAATGAAGTTTCATTTTGTGTTTACTTACTTTGTATTAGCTTGCTAGTTAGCCTTCATAATGCAGCTACTATTTATAGAACTCTTCATTTTTCAAATTGCTTAAGAAACATCCAACACCTTTTTCAAAATTTACTTTAGGTCCTATTTCAAGTAACAAGCTTTAATTAATCATCATAGTTCCAATTAACCGACTTCCACTTCATCTGTACCAAAACAAGAATCTCCACTGTCTTTCTTTAACTCAATACCAAGATAACAACCAGCATGAACACTAACAGTCTCATTACCACCTAACGTCCCTCTTTCACATTACTTCCAACGAGCTTGTCAACGACTGTTATCAGATCCACTGTTCCCTGCAAAGCTTTGCAACATTACCTTGCAGAGGTCTAGACAATAATTTGATACTATTTGGTAATATAATGACATGCGATCGGACAATTAGCTTAGTTTATGTACCAAGGACTTGGTTGGGTAACTGTAATCATATTCGCTGCAACAAAGCTGCAATGTGTTGCTTAGATGATTAATGAAAGGAAGTGGGGTAGAAGATTTGGATTGATGATGTGAAATTACATATAAAAATTGTTAAGTATCGCTATTAAGTTTATCTAATCGATAAATCGAAATTACTTGAACGATTGATTAATGCGCTGGCAGTGACAGGTGTTGAACAGTAGTTACTAAAATATAAATCTAATATTGAAGCAATGTCCCTAAAATTATATCTGGAACAATCGAAAAGGAGTCTTACACTGAAATAATTTCCACTTTAACTTATAATCCACCTTAAACTACTCAAACTATATATCCTTCGTCTGCAAAACTTAACGCTCTTACAGTACGTAGCAGCTCCCCATTAACACTTTAACTCCTGTCATAACAGACAAATAATGACTCATCAACTTTTAACTCCCCCAAAATTCTCAACCTCTCTAACTGATTGGGCGAAGTTCGTTGAACTTGTATTCTTCTCCAGTAATAGATGCTAATTCCTTTTAATCACTTAACGTATCACATACTTTTGTAAGACTGTCATGAGTTATTTCCTTAGAAAATAGAGCAGCAGAAACATTCAAATACATCCCATTTGAATGTTTTCCTTCCGTTCATTCTGATTTGTAAGAAAAGTTTTGGGACGCAAATTATAACGGTTAACGACACGGATAAATTAGTAATTACATTAGTTTTTTATTTGTTTGTTTGTTAAGTGAAAGTGCTAGTTTTGGCATTGTCTAGTTTTATTATTTGTCACTCTTTGCTTTCCGAGTCGATTTTAAAGTTTTACTTTCCAAGTTTTCTCCTAGTTCCTTCATTAACGATAGGCTTAGTAAGGTTCCAGTTGGACACGACATAAAGTCGGCTTTGACAATCGATTATATCGCCATGAAGTACGCAAACAAGTTCTGCCAGTTATCAACTTTGCTTTGATTTCTCAGGTCAAATCTTCAGGGGTTAAGCCAACTAGCAGAAAATAATAAAAATTATAGATTTAACTTACTTAGGTCTTCATGTTGTGGACTAAAATGGGTTTTGTAACGTTACGTTTAGCTCCGTAGAGTAGTTAAACGTAAACATAATAAAAATAAAAAAAAGAGATAATAAGATTAAAGTTTAAGTTTAGGACGTTAAAGGACAGCATCACAGGACATGAGATACTCGGGATAGGATCAGGCAGACAGATAGGCAGGCAGGCAGCAGGCAGTGTGGAGGAACGGGGCTGCGGCGCAACACGGAGCAGATTTATCCACCCTGTCGAACGGAGAGGAGGGTATGAGAGTTTGTAGATAGCGAAGGCACTTCGCGGCGCCTGATGCTAGCGGCAGGACCGCGTCAGCGTGACACGTGGCGGTGGAGGCCAATCCCGGAGGGTTACGTCGTCCGGAGTTACGCCGCTAGACATCGGAGGCCTCTTTTGTGTGTGTGTATTCGTGGCGTTTTACGCCACGCGATTAAAGTTCGTTTGGAATCCGAGAAGCCGCCTTCTACAGGGTGAGGCTAGAGATTCAGACAATTTATACACAGTATTAAACGCACTCAATGTTTATTGTCAGAGACCATTAAGTGTCGACAGTTTAGGTTACACACTTAATACGATTACACGTATAATTACGCTATAGGTATACACACGCACAAGCTAGTTACATGGAACTAAAGTTGGAGTAGTTAACTGTATTAAAAATAATAGACCCAAGGAGCAGAAAAACAAAGACTTATTCGAAAGCCAAAACAAGATTGAAAAAATTGAAGGCCGTTTTTATCGTTCTATGTATGTCATATGTTAAACATTTCAAACATTTTAAGTTATTTCTTAATTTATTGATGGCTAGAACTAATAAAAACGGTTTACAGAGGGAAAATCCTACACCTGCACTTACTGCAATGGTTACAGTGTATTCACCAGCTTTATAAGAGGTCTAAAAGAAGATAAAGTGTACTTGTTCATGGTGCGATATGTCTACGGTTTAGAAAAATAAATTAGACACCATAATACATATAATGAAAATGTCAGAATATAAAACACTAAGATTTAAAAAAAAAAAGGAAAGTTAATAGTATAAAATAGGTTTTGTATGCTAAAACAATCAGAGATTATTAAAAGTATGCTTTTCAGAAGTACAACATTAAAGGATATACAAAAAGAAAATTACATGAGTGACATTGGATTTTAATAGGTAAATAGATCAAAAGATGGTTTGTTTAGTATAATAATTAATAACATAGAAAGACTAAATGATGTGGTTCTGCTGAAGACCACAGTTTCTAGAGGTTAAAACCTTAGATCGGTTTGACTTTTTTAAAGGCAGATAAAAGTGAACATGCATGTACGAAACTAAGAGATATTTATGCCATTATTAACATTAATATTCTAAAAAATACTTATTATCTTATAAAACTCGTTTTTAACTTGGCAGTTTTTGTTGAAAGTTTCATAGACTTTTTGTTTATAAGTTTTTCGTAACGTTATCATCATTGCATACATATTAGGAGGGTATGTGGGTGAGTGACCTATCGAAATCACTGTTAATATTCTTTTGTCCCTGTTAATGTTCTTACAATTTGAAAATTATTTAGAATTTCATACAATCTATGAATCTATGTATAGGTATTACAAAGCTCAGTAATAGATGACTTGGCATTTTTGGGTAAAATAAAATGAAACTATTAAAGAGTAGATTAAAATGATAAATAATAAAATCACAATTCAGCTGTAAAAAAATACACATTTATTTCAATAAAACAACAACATAACAATCAATGATGAACAGCAACCAACGACAGTGACTTCACAACTGGCACAGTTTCATGGACAGTGGAACTGTGATGAGTCACAGCGGAATCACCAGTCTTCAGGGTCACCAGTGGCGAAGAGTGGTAGACCACCGGAGTATGGGCAACAGAAACCACAGGCTCATGGACTAGAGTAGTTCCTCCATGGTTGACAATCTGGTTGCTCTTGGTGATGGTGGTCTTCGGAATGTGGTAGACTTCATGGACAGGCATAACACTGATGGAGTGGACAGGGTGAACATAAGTTCCACCGTGATTGACCACTTGGTTAGCCTTTGTGATGGTAGTCTTCGCATGAACGACAGGGATTGTGTGCACGGCATGAACAGGGTGGTAGACGTGAGTGCTTCCATGGTCGATGACTTGACTGCTCTGCGTGTAGGTAGACTTGGAGGTGAGGGGAACCGTGTGTATCACGTGGGCTGGCTCGGTGAGGAGGTAGGCAGGAGCCGCGGCTCCGCAAGCCAGGATGGCGCTGATGATGATCTGAAAGTTTGAAAAATATTAGTGAGCACGGGAGAATAATTCTATGAATTGGTTTTGGTCTATTTAATAGAACATAATTGGTTCAACAAAATGTAGATTTGCATCATCTTAATCAGACTAGTACTATATTTGATGATCGTTTCATGTGAGATAGATAGATTTTTGTAATCATGTAGATTACAAAAATCTATAAAGAAACTTATACGACAGTGACATATTCCTCTTTCATAACTTATATCATGCTGGTCATTCTTATCGACCCCATTCCCAACACGATTTATCAATCCCAAAAAGCTTTCTCAACTCAAAACTTACAATATTTTGCATTGTCGAAGTCTCACTTGCAACTGATGATAGTCCTCAAAAGAACCACCCTTTTATACCATGTATAATTATTGATTGGCCCAGATTGCGACAATTATTCGTGTATTCGTGTACTTGAATTTTTTGGTCTTATTTTGCGAATAAAAAGGCGAGGGATGTTGCGAAAGCGTGCGCAGTGTTCAGATCTGTCAGCTTGAGATTAGCAAATAATTAGCATGGTTGTGACTTGAAGACTTGTCAGTTATGGTCCATTAAGCAGGAGATATTAGATAGATAAGGCTGTATGGTGAGTTCGGTCTCGTTTGCGTCATGTCAATGTCGTAAGTAGGGCCTATAGTAAACATCATTGCAGATCTGACTAGAGATATAACTAGCTTCAACTATCTGGCTAACTGATAACTCTTTGACAATTCAAAAGTGCCTGTAAAAGGTTTAATAGAAATAAATGCTTTGAGTTTGTTCTGAAATAAACTTAACAAATCAGGACTTAGCCCAATTTTCGCAAAATATTCTATTAAGTACTTTGTTATCTCTTGTCATCTGGCCATTCTTTTTCAAGGGATGTAGATTTTCGATGTATCTAATAGAATTTATTCGGTAGGTCAATCAGTTTGTCCACCCACAAACTCCGTTGTTTTCATGTCTACCATACTATCAATTTCCTTGATATTTATTTGAGTTGATTTGTAAGTATCAAGTCTTATTACAAAAAATGAGCCTCGCAGGAGCGTGGGCGGTAGAAACATATCAAATGTTAAAGAAGATGAGATACGATATCTCATTTTCTTTAACACAATTTCACTTAGGAAAAAAATCTTTAATGTAAATCGTAATATCAAAAAACTCATAGCTATAGAAAATGGGATTAAGCCAAATGTCATTGCAATTTAACATTAAAACAGTTGATATATTTGTAATGCATCACATTAATTGAGAGGTAAACGAGCTTTTAGTCAGCTTTTAATGGTATTAATTGGAATGGATGTTACCTGAGTTTATTGGAGCTAATGGACGGCTTATGAGCTTTTAATATGAATGTAGGTCTTATGTAAAACTACATAAAATTTTCAGCTCCGACTCTTGGATGATACAATTATTTGAACTGGCTTAAAGCATTAATTACTTTCAATCCTTAAACATTCCTCGCCAACTTTCCATTGATTCTGTACACTATTATATAGCTGTAGCTGAAGCCTGAAATACTTCCTTCCAGCCTAGTTTAGTATCGATGCTAATAAAATGCTAAACTAGGCTTTTGCAGTAGTGCTGGTGTTTCAAACATATTATTTTTAGCTACCCACCAATTAAAACAATGACCGTTTCCACTTAGCATCACCTAGGGATATCATCTTCCCAACTTATACACATAGATTACACAGCTGTCTATTTTCAAAAGATGAGTTTGTACAAAACTGTCGTCAGGTGAGAGACATACCCTCGTCAAAACTTGGTCCGTCGTCAGACGGGTCCCCGGAGAGCATTAGTGACACTTCATCATACAAGGTGAAGGGTAACACACCAGTTATAATAATTTTGGTTATTGAATATCTTGTAGTCAGCAGCTGATTATCTTAGAATTTGCGTTTCCATGCCCATTGTGCGCTGGAAAAACATTCCAGATTCGTCGCTTGTGAATGCTATGAGACTCTCAAATAAAGTTCCGTTTATTCTGAATAATGTTATCAACCATTAACCAAAATATTATAAACCTGGCCTTGATTCGAATTCAATCCAGAAATAAAAGTACCAGGAAGACATAGACAGTAACTGATTAGTCAATAAAGTTTGCTCGTAGATAGTGTTCAACTTTGCGTGACGTCATAGCATCCATATTCGTCATTTAACAAGAGTCGACTTAGGAAATGGGCCTATATGGACCAATATCCGACCTAGACAGATGAGCTTTCTAGATAGACTTTCCGATAGATCTAGGCTTTTACTTAGATACAAACAAGGATGCTGTTTGCTTTCGTACTTAGTAATGTTTTTCATCTTAGTTCTGGCATTTTTTCGTTGTCATCCTAGAGATATTACAAACACTAATCTGCCTAAAGATTTGTTTCTATTTTAAACAGATGTGGCTGAATATTGTTGATTAAGTGTGTGTAATTAAAGTAATTGTTTTATTATAGTTTTGAAACTACCAAATAACTTTTCCAGATACAAAACAAAAGCCAGTGACTCTTTCTTCAGAATGTACAGTAACAGT
Source organism: Xanthia icteritia (assembly GCA_949128155.2). NCBI lineage: Eukaryota > Metazoa > Arthropoda > Insecta > Lepidoptera > Noctuidae > Xanthia > Xanthia icteritia. The sequence goes on along the minus strand of OX421942.2, from coordinate 1,124,767 downwards.
TTGCAAAACGTCCAATCAGATGTAACTGATAAGTACGAACCTTTATAAGGAAATCGTTGCAACAATAGTTCTATGGCACTCTGGCCTTCGCCTGATTGCGATGTATTCAAGAATTAATAGATTGCAGATATTGTTATTAAAGAGTTGATTATTTATGCAATGGCTTATAGGGCCAAAGGGTCGGGGAACCTTGTTCCTGATTAAATTGATTGTATTAGATAGGTTTACTTAGAAAATCTTTTTGAAAATTCGGAACGTTGTGGGCTGTGGCTAAGTTGCAAAATAATTCAGTCTCTTTTTCGGCATAACATCGAAGGAAAAAAGATTACTGTGCAATGGATGTAAAATCTAGACCTACAATAATTATGTTACTTGTCACCAGGATTGCGTCAAGCTTGCTGATTATAGAAATCAAAAGTTAAAAACTAAAAAACAAATCTATCCGGTCATTGTCGAATACAATTTGTCCATTTATTCATTGGACTGTGCTGGCAGACAGAATGACAGATGTACAAATGCACCTTTTCTTTGATATTCATCAAAAAACTTTCACAATACTAGCCAGAATGTTCTATGCGCGTAAAAAAATTAAAACAATTTGGACTCTACGTCATCAGCGTAAGGTATAATTTATATTGGGGGGTTGATGATATTTTTGTCATGTGTTATGGACATGACCACACAAGCAGTTTACGTTATAGTGTAGATATTATCGAAGCATTTCTTAATTTATGGGAGCATAAATCATTCCTTTTTCTTTTCGATACTGAACTGCGAAGTTTTGCTTTATGAGAGCAATAAGAATTTTACACTCGTAACTTGGGGTTTGTAGTTTAATTAAAAGTATATTGAGAGGAAAGGCTTACAAAATGATTTAATGGGTAAATAAAGTGTTGATTGCTTTGCGTAACTACGTCCGTGGAGTGTGCTGATCTTATCTGTAGGGTAGGCCTCCCGCATAGATCGGCGCAATCAATTTGGGAAGATAATGCACGTATCTCATGGAAGGGAGATTGTTCATTAACGCCATTAGTGCAGAAATAATGCCCTTTGATTGCTCAATACATAATTAATGTCTTTACAAAGCAATTTCATCTTTTCTCACGGAACAGGAACAAAAGATTTTCGTCACACTCGCTCCCTGCGAGTTCATTTCAGATCATTAAAACCAAGTGTCCCCACCATATTTCTTTCCATTTTATATGACATCAATAGCATAACTGGGTAAATGATTTAAAAAGACATTTATTATTTATGTTTGTACTTGCGTGTCTTGCCTTAAAGAAATCGGCAAATATAGTGCTGGAAAAAGTGTTGAACCAGGCCCATAATGAACATAGGATCAAAAATCTCGAAAAATCTGCGCAGCAAATATAGTATATATAGCATATGGCCACTGCATTTTACCTACCGCATAGTACTATACAATCATATTTATGTTGCACTTAATCTGAACGAAGTTATAATGTACAAAGTTTTTCATATTGTTCAGTCCGCCTTACTTTCTGAAACATTAAAGCACAATTTCGCTAAAATCGACAGAAAAGTAAAATTGGTTTTCGAAACCCATTCATCGTGAAATCGTGAAACATTATTACCGTATAATTAATTTGGCACTCGCTTGTCTGATATCATTAAAAGGTTTTTAAGATTTAAGATAGTTTGTGAAATTACGAGAAAAATTGAATATATTTATTATGGGAGACCTTGGAACGTCAGGAACATCATGTCATTGTAGCGTCATATTGGATGTATGGTCACCACACCCAGTTTCAATTTACACCCTAAAAGGTTGAATGAGAACATTTAGGGAGTTTATGGGTTCTTTGACATGGAGGCGTAAAACGAAAATATTGCATATTAAAAAGAAATTACTCATTCTCGGTAGCTATTTCAATGACAGTATAGAATCTACAAATACCAAAATAACTTCGAGTAATTTTGAAGTTCATGTTTATTTCTCATGTCGAACCATAACATTAAATGTTATTGCTGAAACTGGTATGTACATTATGAAGATGTCTAGAAGTCTAGTTCGTAACATGGACAATCAAATACTTAACTATGAAGCTCTAAGGCGTCGTGTCGGTCAGACGATGCACGACGTCTCACGAAATTCGCGTGCCCAGCTATCTGTGGCTTCCTTTTAATAGCTGCAATTTGTTCATGGGTACATGTATTACATATAAAAACTTGTAGCAACAACATTTTTGTACAGCTTGTTTACCGAACTCAATCTTACCATAGGAAAGTATATCAATCCTGTCGTAATTACCAACATAACTCTGACATGCTAAAAGTAATATTAATGAAAATATAGATCTTAAGACATTGTAATAAGAAGGTTATTGAACATAGTTGGTTAGCACTGATTAGTTTGTTTTCCGTGCACTATAATTATGTAATTTAAACATTTTCATGTCAATGTCGTCACGCCAGCCATATTTGTAATGGCGCCAATTTTGACAGATCGAACGCGCCAAAAATGCTATTTTTAAGCGATAAGCATGTGATGGTAAATTAACAGTTTTAAACGTAATTATATTGATTTATTCATGAGATAAGAGACATTAATAATATTAACATAATAAGGAAAACTTTCGTAAGCATGCGTGTCAGCTTAATGTCCAATGAGGTTGACTTTAAGCCTCCGAATTACGAGTTGTAATGTTGCTAATTGAAAAAAATTAACCTCTAATTAAAAATTATTGCATCTTGTTCGACTGTTCGTTCAGGCAGTAATCTAATTAAGCTTGGCAATAGATACAGTTTTGATAGCCACATTGGGGTTCCATCCGGTACATTTTTATAATTACGCTGGTAAATTAAAATTCATCAAGCAATTCACACACAGTCACATTTCTTTTGATTTATTAATAGCTAGGCACTGTTAAGTCAGGCATTTTAAATATGCTGTGCAAAGCTATGCATACCTATACATATGTGTCTATGTGGTAAATGGTTGTTCGATCTAATTGCCGATTCTACCGTCGAAAATTTGAACTAGCCCTAAATTGTTAACTAGCTGTCTAATCAGATAGCCCGACTGCTCACTGATTGTCACTCACTACATGTAATCTCATTATGCTGCGTTAATTGTAGCACTTAGGAGGATTTTGATGCGGATGGCTATAGCGTCAGCATGATTTGGTTTAGATTTTAGAATTTGGTCCAATGCTTTGTGTGAAACAGAGCACGTAACTACTTAGTAAAGCACTTTAAATAAATGTTTAATAACTGAGCCACTAAAAAGCCTTGCAATTGCAATGAAAAGTAACCTGGGTATATTTTATTGTGACTGCAAACACAGCTACTAATTACAATGACAGACACCATGAAAACTTTAAAGGCACATTTAATTAATCATTTATTATATATTTAACGACCCATCAATCACTTGAATAGCCATTTAAAATAAAAGTAAACGAAAATCTTCCAGTAAAACACATTATTTATCTTATTAAGTAACAACCTACCATTATTAGGTTAAAAGATCAAGCCATGTAGTCCCGGAGCGATGTGCCACTTATTTACAAGATACGTACATCCGTGATTTATTGGCCACAATTGACGCTTGCGCAATGTTTATGCAAAATTCAACCAATTTATCGGTAAATTATTATAGCGTCATAATGTGTGTTGAACAGGAGATAGGGTACTAAGGAGAAAGACCATCTTCATCATTTAAGCCTAATCCGCTGTTGAACGGAGCGAAAACAATAATTTGAATTTGATTTTGAAATAAGCATTGATTTGCAGAATATTGAATTGCAATAGCTTACATAATAGTTTGGTTTATCTCTAAGAGGGCTCCACTGTAACGATATCGAAGTGATGATATCGTTATTCGTTTGACAGTTCTTCTACTTAGTCTGTGCTCATCTTTACTAGGAAAACTTAGGATGCAAGAACGAGCGAAGCGAGCTCGGAACTTGAGGCACCCCGTCTCGGGCAGGTTAGGTTCAAAGGTTTTTTTTTAACCCTTCAGAGAATAGGTTCCGTTGACTTCACCTTAATGCTTGGAAACCAATGTAGACCCGCCATGTGATCTTTCCCACCCTTAATACTGCCACTATCCCAGCAATCCCGAGAGGAACTTCTTCTCATCACCTATAGTTTTACGCACTTGGAGGTTTTCAAAAATACTCTAAAAGGGTCTATTTTACCCCAAAAAAATACCTACTGTAAAAAAGCATCGGGTGTTAAAGTACAGTGGATCCCAAACATATATAGGTATACATAACATCATGCCTGTAATCCCCGAAGAGTTAGGCAAAGGTGTACCTATAGTACACCCACATTTCGCCAGTTATGTTTAAGTCCCATATAATAGGGGGCGAGGCTATTGCCATAAAGTGGGCATAAATCCAGACTCCGGGCTGCTACTGAGAAATGTATAATGGAAAAACCCAATAACACTTTACTCGACCTGGGAATCGATCCCAGAACCTCTTGCTTAGGAGTAGCGCTTGTGACCACTAGACCAACGAGGTAGCTACAAACATACAACAAATTATAAAGGATGTGAAAAAAAATTATAACAAAGCTTTTTGTCATAAATAAAATCTTACAACACTAGCTCCTGAACAACAAATCGCGTTACTTTTACGATTCAAGATGTCACACATGTATCTACATATCAGACGTCATGTCGAAATTATAAATTTCGCTCATACATTCGTTAAAAGGCCACTTTCGGTGAAGAATAACCCGAATTTTGGGCCCTAAATGTCAATGAGAGGATTACAATGCGTGTGCTCAGTTCATTATTCATTATTATCAATGTTGCAAGTGCGAATATTTCGGGAAATTGGTGAGTACTTGCACAATTGAGGATCGACTTCGATAAGTGGAAGTGTGGGTTCAATTTATCAGAATTCGACAGCACTGAGGTGAATAAATAATTATGAGATGATCATTGTTGTCAAGTACGATTCGGTTATGTAATATGCAAAATAATGTAATTTTTTATTGCTACTTTGTAGCTTTGTTTACTGGTGAAGCATCCTCAACATTGATCTTGATTTAAAAAATATTAGGACAAATATTTATTAGACAGAATCAGAAGCGTAGGAATAGAAAGTTAGTTACAAATATTATAGGCTTACAAAATATAATTCTAAAGAAAAATAAAAATAAATCTCCGCCATACTCTTTAAAAAACAAAAATAAACAATTTTTTTGCGGGAATATCTAATAAAATGTTATAAAAAAATAAAAACAACATATTATTTAATTTTTTAAAGTACAATCTTGTTCTTTAGACAGGACGTCACTCAACAAGACAGGCGTTACTATTTTTAGAACGCATCTCGCTGTCCCAATGGAATCATACTATCTTTAAGTAAAGGTTACCTACAATATTATATTTTACGTCTCTCTTGGAGAGTACAACGATCTGATTTTTGGAAAAAATAAGGTGTATTCGCCGCCGGTCTGAGCTACAGACAGATCATTAGATTTTTCAGAACTAAAAGTTGATAGTCTTCGTTATGATTGATTAAGCTTTAGGAGACCATGAATAAATGGAAATTATTGGAGATTGATTGGTACTATATTTTGTGTATCTATTTGCGCTATTTCTTATTCAAACATTTTTAAATAAAAACCACAGTCATCATTATTTCAGATCAAAACACCGCACCATAAAAACTATTCCACACAACCAATCAAATAATGTTCACTCACAAAATACTACATACACAATCTACACAATCTACATACACATTATGCACATAATTTGACCCACAATTCATTAGCATTTTAATATATTTGTTATATTAACTGTCGCCTACACTTTGAGAGTAATATGATAACTTGCCTCGGGCAATACAAAAAAAATAATTACGCAGCATTTTCAACTCTGTTTTGAAGGGATTACAGATTGGAATTGAAATTGGCCTCGAGTTGTAACTGCCCAAGGGTAGCAGCTGTCAAAGAAAGCTCGTTGGTATTGGATTTGATTGAGGTGCAGTACCTAATGTGATTCTCACGTACAGGTTTAACACACATGTGTTACAGGTCTGTGATTATATGGTTTTTTGGTGTCGTTTAGTAGTTTCTGCCTACACCCTTGGTAAAACGCGTGAGTTTATGTATGTATAATTATGTCAAGAATCTAACAACACAATAATTGTAATGTGATTCTAAATGATTATAATTTGATATAGGTACTTGAGCTAGCCAATCATATTGTTTTCAACAATGATGGAACTTTTTAGGACACAGAATTTAAATGTAACGTGACTGTTTTTCAAAAACCACAGAAAAAAATATTGGAACCAAAAAAGCTTTTCTACCTCAAGATCTATAAATAAAAGTACAAGAAAGAAAAGTCACCCCGTTTAAAAATAGGTATACTGTAATTAAATTCAGATAACCATCTTGTTATAAGAGCCATTGAATCAGACAACGTTGAAGCAAGTCTTAATATTATTACAACGAGCTTGTTATTCCCGGAATATTTTTAGAAGGAGAAAAGCCTTTTTAGGGTCATAAAGAAATGTCGTGAACAAAAAAGTTAATTTTTAGGAACAACTGTTAACATCAGACATAACTTAGACAGAAATAAGTGTGAAGAGACTCTTTGTAAAATAATACGATTTGTACTTTGCTTTTTCATATAGTCTTCTAGTTTCTATTTTTTATGTTTAAAATACAGCACATATTTTATGAGGACCCTTTGAAAATTAAAGAATGTGACAGATGAAGGTCGTCATGACAATTTGTGACTTAAATCAAATTCTTGATCTATGTGATCTATATATAGGCTATCTCCTAACATAGGGGTAACTTTGGCAGCCGACATACTCTCGATAATATCAGAGTTTGATCCGTTATGCAATCAGCCGCCGTGATTGGGCGTAAAATTAAACCGTCTGTAGGGTGTTAAGATAAGATTGATAGCACGCAATAACGCAAAACCAGTCTTTACCTAACATTATCATAAGGAAGGGTTAACTTGAGGTTCAATGCTGTAAGTTCCTTCGATGTTACATCATCCGATTCACTTCCGACTTGGTTTGTAGTTCCCAATTGTTTATCTTTGATTTTGAGGTCGTTACTGTCTATTAAACGATTATTGGTTACCGAGGTCACTGCGCACTCATGATCGTTGTTTGTTTTAAAGATGATGACCTTAGATTGAATTATAAGTGTACTGTCACTCTGGTTTATTATACGTAGGCCATTAATATTTTGTTTGTGATTATATTATATGGGTTCTGTCAGCCCTTACTTTGCACGTATTACAATTTGTATTTTATATTCGTCTATTTAGTTGTCGTTACTATGTATGATGTGGGTTGGTTCTACAGGATCGTCCCTTTCAGTAAACACTGCCTTATTTGATGTTATCATTGGCATGTTAAACTGAGAAGTTTAAATCATGTCAGCAATTAAGGCCACTTGAATTTATCCAACAAAATAATTGCTCTGCCCACATTCATCTCAGTTTTCACCAAAATCATCAAATGTCCCAATTTGCTAAACCTAATTCGTCTGAAATCGACAAATGGCTATTAAAACTTGTGTTTTGGTAATTCAAAAGTAACAGTAAATGTTATATAATCTAACCTAAATTAACGTAAAGCAAAAAATACTAGATCACAAAAACATTTTGAAAAACATAGACGAGCTCAAATTACCATAGCCCAACCCAACCAACCTGTTTTTATCCGTAAGCCAATTAATCTATCAGACGCTTAACTGCCTCACACTTGGCTGGGTTTACATCTTCCGCGCGATATTCCCCGCCATTACGCGGTAATGCTCCATCGTCTATTTTTGAGACAGAAATATCCCATCTTAATTGTGGGAGTCTATTTTGTGAGGTTAGTGCATCGGAAAATTGATCAGTTGTTTTTGGAACGGCTGGTGGATTTTATGTATGTTGTTTTATGTGACTAGTTTAATTTTGAGCCCGTTTTCTGACGTCAGGAATTATCGTACTCTTGATTTTCAGACATTAGCGTAGTTTTTTATCGAGTTTATAAATAAAAACTAATTTCAGAACTTAAATTCCTAACACACCGCAATGAGTAAAAATCATGAATCAATTAGTTTTATATTTTAAGACATCTGTTACAGGCTATTGGTGTTACGCTTTGGGCTAGATTATTTCTATCACCCAGTTGATTTGTTTATTTATAAATCATATCTCGAATTTATTTATTTTCAGGTTAGTAATAGGATTCACCTCCTTGATTTTCCTCCCTTCCATTATCATTATGAAAATTGATGATTTGAATCGCTATTTGATTTAAATAATTTTTTGAATATTTATCGTCTTAATAATTGATAAACAATTTACATCTACGCTAACTTTTTGTGACAAAGAATAATCCTTGCCAAAAGTTAACAAACATAAACAAAACAAAAAAACTTCTAACATTACCTTTTTTGATTGTTCGTTTTCTTTGTTACAGATTCTTGGCCATTTGGTGGCCCTTGAAATGCCAGATCACCAAGCGCCGTGCGCGAATGATGATCGTTTTCATCTGGATCTTCGCCATCAGCGTCACCACTCCCTGGGTCTTCTTCTTCGACTTGGTCGTGGTATTCGACGATAACCCAAACGTTCGGCTCTGCCTTGATGTCTGGCCCAACCCCATCAGTGAAGTCCTCTACTTCGTCATTGGCAATCTCATCTTCTGCTACATACTCCCCATGATCCTGATAACCATGTGCTACATCCTAATCTGGATCAAAGTCTGGAGAAGATCGATCCCCACGGACACACAAGATGCCCAGATGGAAAGAATGCAGCAGAAATCTAAAGTCAAAGTCGTGAAGATGTTGGTTGCTGTCGTCATACTTTTCGTCTTATCCTGGTTCCCGCTGTACCTAATCTTTGCAAGGATTAAACTTGGTGGCCCAATCCAAAAATGGGAAGAAGAAATGTTCCCCGTAGTGACACCACTTGCCCAATGGCTGGGTGCTTCCAACTCTTGCATTAACCCAGTACTATACGCGTTCTTCAACAAGAAGTACAGGAAGGGTTTCGTTGCGATCATCAAGAGTAGGAAGTGCTGTGGGAGGCTACGCTACTACGAGACCATTGCTCTGCAGTCTTCGAGCACGTCAACGAGAAAATCTTGGCATTACAATAATAACAACCATCCATCAATCACTCGACGATCTCCTCCCGTCGATAAGAATGCGGTGTCATTCATTTACAATCACACGGGAGTTTAAAAGGTTAAGAAGTGCGCTTTGGATTTTGAATTAGAGCCATGGTCGGCTTTGCGTCGGGCACTCGGGCCGCGAGCGGCCGGAGCGACGCGTCTCAGCATATCGACACAATACGACATTTTCTATTGTACGTTTTTATTTCAACAGTTTGGTGTTGTCTTGTGCGAGAACAGTTTAATGACCTTCAAACTAGCATAGAATAGTTAAGTGAACATAATCAGTGTTTTTTAATAATGCTAGTAGTAATAACTTGTAACTTTTATACGTAAGTCGGTTAAATGTTTTAAGGAGATTTTATTTTTACACTGATTGTAATAATATTAAGAGCGTACGGAGGAAACGCACATCGAGCACAAAATGAAAACGATTTTATCATTTTAATTTGTTGTTTCTTAAATTTATAAATAACATAATTCATGAATTTCTGTTACATATTAACATAATTATTTTAATCCGGTACCAATTTAAAACCTTGTTTTTTTGAACGAAATATGTATTACTTTCATTTTTTTCTCAATCGAATAATCCCATATCTCTTTTGACATTATATCACATCCAAACTATTGATGTTTTTTACAAAAAAAAAAAAAAAAAAAATACAAAATTAAAAATGCTGAAACAAAACACTACTGACAGTACAAAAATAATACTTCGTAGAAAAATAAGCTTTCGAAATTCTAAACAATAGTATATTCCTGCTTTTAAGTTGCTTAAAATTTTAGCAACGAAAATATTACAGTGAAATTGTATGTTTATATATTTTAGTTCTTTAATATATTTTAAGCAATTATTTATAATTTTAGTAACTTGTTAAAATACGAAGTTTACACAAATGTCAGTTGATCAATAAAATAATTATGTATGACGGTATTAATTTAATACGATTTTTAATAGAGAATTTAGAAAATGCGCTATATTTAAATAGGATAAAAGTAGTTATTGCAACAGCAATAAATTTGTTAAACGCTCGTTAAAAGTGTGACTAAGTTCTTGGAGAAATATTTAACGTTGTTGATAAATTTGTGGATTTTTGACTTGGACATGTGCCCAAAGGATCATTTCATTGTTAAGATTATCATTGTATAGGTTACATGCACATGAGGCTGGCGAAATAAAATGTAATATTTTTATTAATTAACTTTATAAAATTCTCAATCGATTAGGTTATTATGTATTTACCAGTTTTGGTAAATTTTTCACCTCATGCACTTAGTGCAATCTGTGCTTTACAAGCAATAATTTATTGTGATGTCATAATAATAAAAATATGCCTTTTAAACACTTTATGACGATTTAAAAAACAACTACATGTCCTTGTCAAAATTACCAGATGAGCTTCTAAAAAGTCACCATAGTAAGGTAACGAAAAATAATTTTAGATGGTCTCAAGTTTAAAAACTCTTTCGTAAGTTATAAGAGCCTGCGCTAAGCACAGGTCGATAGCCGCTTAAAATGCACAAAATGATACCAAATAATATAATTATAGTATATTTTTAAAATAATATTAAATTGAAGTGGGAAATAAAAATATTTTGGTGATTTCTAGGTTAGTTATACTGTAGTATTGAAATAAACGTGAACTTTTGCATGTTAATATACAATTCTTGTTTTTGAATTAATGTAATCTATTTTGTTGTCCCCTATTTATTTAATAATTCGATGTGAAAACCTGTATTTTTGTTGTTTACCAATCCACAAAATAAATCGTATTTGTATTTTTCACAAAAGATTAACCTTTATTATTGAAATAATGGTACACAATAATTGCATTATATCCTAATATTATATTATACTACCTATTAGATGTTTTAAATAACCGCACACTTTCATAGATGATATTTAGATGGTAATTTTTATTTATAACAAAATAAAAATATAAACAAAAATATTTTTCTACTAAACAACATTGGTAATAGAGCGATCAAACATAGTTTTAAGGAATGTATGTTTCTCTTGTGCTGTTTCCTCTAACTTTTTTTTAAATTGGGTGATTATTGTTATAGTTTTTTCTGCACTGCAGTGTACTAGTAGGCATTTGTGTTCGTTGTGTAGGATATCAAAGACGAAGTCGAAGCTTGCAAGACTGATATAATTGCTGGACTCCTTTAAAAGGACAATTCGTGTGATAGTAAAAATGGATTTTGAATTCGACTATTTTTGTAATTTTAAGCTTAACCCTAGCTTATTATATCCGTTATTTTCTTGTATTTTCAAATAATTTACTATAAAAGCTTCCTTAATTTTGTGTGACATGAAAATATCTTACGAGTAGAGTATCAATAAATCTTTTAAAGGTTATTTTCTATGCGTTAAATTTTACAAAAAAAATAAAAACAAATAAAAAAGGAATGTAAGTAAAGGCAATATGTAGAGAGGGTAGAATCATGCTGAGCATGTCATCTTGAGTAAGTACTTGAAAATTATAAATAAATGATGTTTCTGCCCTGAGAAACTGCTGGCAGTCAATACTCCAGTACCCTAATTGCGTAATACACGATCAATCAGAATCTGAATCGTTTTGAAACAGATTCCATCGCTTTATAAGTTCAAAAAATCTGCTCAACAACGTAAAAAACGTAAATAACGTTACGTTGTTGAGCAGTTTTTTTTTTTGATGAATGTATATTGTTGAACTGCCAAACTGAAACAGATTCGTCGTAATCGTTTACGAAAATATGTTACGTAATTAGATAGCAGGGCTATAAACGATTTATACAAAAAGTTTCATTGAAATTGGTCCAGTAGTTTAAGATGACATACACACAGTTTTTTACTCAATGCAAAAACAAATAATAATTTTAGTGTATCAATAAATCTTGTTTTAGTAAAAATAAGCTATCATTCCGAAGAATGTGGGCTTGTTACATATTTGTAAATGATACAATAATAATTATTGTATAGAAGAAATAATTAAAAATTAATATAGTGTTTAACTTTTAAATATAATATTTTCACGCATTCTACTATCGGTAGTAACTTGTATACTATAATTGTTGCATTTTTATCTGAGGCTTAATAAATAATAATAATCATTAATAACTTCAACTTCTGGAAAATTACGATTTTCCAACCCAATACAAGTATTGTGTGTGGACTATTTAGAAAATTATTAAGGCAACAAATAATACGTGAGCACAAATATTTATACTTAATGCTTAAATTGAAAGTAGGCAAGTCAACTCCCTCAGCTTACACTCTAACTTAGATTAACTTAGTTCGCACACAAATTCTTGTAATTTCGCATGTTTTTACTAAGCCTCAGATAAATAAAGCGTGTGTAATATATACATAATAACTATACAATTATACATATGTATAACTGCTCTAAATAAATAGTTTTATACTTATACTTATAAAATGTCTACTATGACGTGTTGTTTATAATATAAATTGTTCGATAATTATACATATATTTATACAAGACAATTGGTAACACATATTTCTTTGTAAATAAATTGAATTAGAACAATAAATAATATTATTAAAATTACAATTTGATTTATTTTAATTGTCTAATAAATAGAAGCATTTCTGTATAATAATGCTGTTGTTTATTTGCCGTGTTTGGTGTTAGATGATAGTAATTAATTAATCATTATGTGTAATAATAATAATGTGAGACCTGATTTAGAGATTAAAATAATAAATTCATATATTGAAATATTTCTTCTTGTAATCTTAAACTGTTTGATGTTATTACAAATTGTAATAGTTATTTCATTAAAATGGTTTAATAATGTAGTATATGTATAGCATAAAAGCTTGTAGTGTAGCCGTTTACTAGAATTTGTAAATGTAGAAATTCTACTGTACATTTATGTATAAATAGAAGTTTGATGTTTTAAGCAATGTTAGGTGATTTTAGGAGTTTAGTAAGCTTTTTTAGTGGAAACTGTTAATTTAATTATGAAACATTAACATTATTTCGAGTAAATTAAGAAATACGTAAAATTAAAATGTATGTTCATAATTAAATGAGCAAGTTTAATAATATTTCAATCAACACAAGATTCCTATATATTGTAACAGAAGCAATTTTTGACATATGAAACGTTGACTATATTCCGTACAATTTACCAACATATCAATGAAAGTAACCTCCCAGCTCGAAGACATTTTTGTAAGAAATCTTAGTCAGTTTCATATTATTTTTGTAAAAATTCGACACAATTTTGATACTTTTTTTATTTATATTCACTATTTAGTATAAAAATATTGTTCTTCTTAGTGAGTTTCGTTTTACGTAGGTATCAAGAAGCTTCGAACTTGCTATGATTAGTATCAATTTGTTATACCTAGTCTAGATCTATTTCCCAGCTAGTATTCGTCTGAGATAAATTGGCCCATTTTGCTACTTAAGTAGCCCATGAATCAGTTTTGGTAGTTCGGATTAATCCATGACATGACATGATTTCGTCCATGATTTTATCAGTAGTTAATTGTCTCAAATTATCTTTGAATTCAATTCCTATTTAGAAAATAATTTTGAACGTGTAAAAATGAATAAATTTAATTATTGAAATAATGGAAACACATTAAATACATTATTATTACAGAATTAAAGATTTTTATATTAAATAAGAGAATTGTTTTTATTTGTGATCGTAGTATTTATAATAGATTTGAAGTTTGGTTCTTTTTTACAAAATAAATTACTACCCACCAGATATTTTTCAGACGTCAGGGTTTTATTAGATATAATTAGTATTTCTGTAGAATTTAATTCGTCAATTTAAATAATTTTCATAAAGTAACTACTTATTAGGTACTTTGCTTATTTGGAAAGTAGTTATAAATATTCTAAAATAATGTTTTAGTGATTTTGTCCTTCTATCATTTACGAGTTTTTAGTTATTAGAAAATAATTTGTGCCCGTTTACGAAGTAGATGAGATTTTAGATGTTAATTAAAATGTTAATTTCACAACTGCATGTAAAAGATAGGTACTTATTTTTTAAGAAACATCACAAGTAATGTCCCTAACAACAGACCACAGATATTTTTAAATAATAATGAATCAGATATTTCTTTTAAGTGAATACAAATAACTTTATATCGCACGATACGGTATACCTACTAGACAAGTTTTGTTCTTCTTTTTGTGAGACGTTCGGTGGTCTTTTGTCGATGATTTGATTAAACAAACATATTTATTCCATGAAATGTGTGTTTTTAGCAAAGGCGGTAACAAATAGTGGTTTTTGCGGTTACAGCTTAGATAACAATTCGTGTTGGATTAATATTAACCTTACATGCAAACACTATTGTATGTCGAGTAAATAAAAATGTAAAAATTATTTCACCATTCTTTTATTACCTAGATATCCCTTTAATTAATCCATCACACGAAATATCAGAAAAAGTTGTTGTGACGAAACACAAATAAGAGGATATATATCAAGGGAATGGGCAGTATTAACAGCTTTCTCCTGTTGACTATAGACAACAATCTTCAAGCAACAATATTTTGTCTGCCAATAAGGCCAAGCATGATAATATTCCTAAGACCACTCTACATTTTGTCTGCCGATAAGACCAAACATGACAATTCGCACCGCAAGACGCACCGCCCAATGTCGTGGCACACTCTAAATAAATTCTAACATTTTTGTTCTCGCCGCGGTCGCAAGACGCAGGCCGCGCGAGCAGAGATGTCGTAATTAGTGAAGTCGGGTAAGACCACTCTACATCGAACTGGAGGTAAGTACATAGGGGATTGGCACAAGCAAAGAGAGGCCTAGGTTTGCCCAGTAGTGGGTGAAGTTGGGCACGCCGTGGTTAACCGAAATAAAACCACTTGTACCTACAAAATAAAATAACTGATTTTTCTAAACTACTATCCGAAGAAACTGGTCCTTTGGGAACAGCGGAACTAAGGATCTGAAAATTCATATGTACATTTCAGGGGGTCCAATTACCCTGCCGGGGTTGCGGGAAAGTCCGAAAGGGATACCGTGGCCCCTGGCAACGAACAGGCAACGGAAGGAACACGGGTGTGTTTTAGTCAGTAAGAGTCTGAGACGACCTCCCGCTCCACCCAGAGCGGGAGAAGTTATTTGATAATTTCTCATCCAAATAAAAAAAAAGGCTGTCCATTTACCGCCGCCTGCGAAAATACTTTGTGCAATTTGCTGCATTAGTGCGAGGGAAACTATACTGTGCAGTCTGAGTCGGTGCGAGGGAAAATATACTGTGCAATGTGCATTGTGCCAGGAAAAATAATAATAATCTGCAATCTGTATTCGTGCAAGGGAAAACACAGGCACAGTTTCTAGAAAAAGTTTTATGACACTTAAGAGGGAGCAGGGCCTCCGAAATGTATTCCCCTTTTTTCTTCCCGAATAATGCCTATAGAGCAATCATTTTTTTCATAAAATCAAGGTCTACTGTAGGCATGTCCCTGTCATTTCCTTTTTTTCAGCAACTTATTGGTAAAGAAAATATGACCCTCCAAAAATTACAAAAATGCCCCATTTCTACCGCCGTGATTAGAGGACTACTAGACAAGTTTGAAAAGTTTTTAACATAAAAGAAAATGATAGAAACCTAGACATACTCTTTCTTAAAAAAAAATATGTAAAAAATAATTGAATCGGCTCTGTTTTAGAGGAGAAAAAAGGCGTAATAGTTTCTTCAAATACTTATTTTTCAAATTCAAATTCGTCGCAGGTTCTGTTCCCTCATAACGGGCATTAGTCTTCTAAAAATAAGACGAATGCCAACTCTCAGCGCTGAGCCTAGGGTTGAAAATCCAACAAAATTATTATTTTTTTGCTCTTTTGTTTGGGGATTCATTTAATTGTCACTTAGTGAAGGTGAACACGGGCATGAGTGATCTGAAATAACTACTAAATGTATGCTCACAAGTAGCAGTGCTTAACTAAAAGGCTACAATCATTATTTCAAGTACAGAGCAAGTACCTACGAGTACCTATGAGGTTATTAAACTAGATAATAATATGAAGGTAGGTGTAAAGTGTCAAAGATATCCGATTGTAACAGTAATATTGTGAATTAGTTAGGATTACAAAGTGGATTGATTCAAGATAACTCAGCCGAGCCATGTGTACGCACGCGGAAGTGTTCGCAGGTACCTGTAATGGAATGGCCGATACGTTCCTCTAATGATGTTAAAACAAACTGTTATGTTGTCGCCTAAATGGGGAAATTTGTCTCATCCGGGTACTAAATTTTTTTAGTGATGATTCAGGCATATTGATACATTCACTGTCTTCAAAGTAGACAATATTTAAATAATCAACCTAAACCATAATATGTGTGTGGTTCATGGGTCAGGGAAAGGTTTAACTAATCTAGTGAAACAGTAGTAACACGTAACTAAGACCAAAACAAGGATTCTAAAAAAGGCAAGATACAAGTTTAAAAATATGGTTATTAAAATAACAGTATCAGTTATACGACGAATCGTAACATATTGCAAGCACAGTACAACTATTTTCTTAATGTCCCTCGGAAATCATCGCATTTCCGAATACAAACAGATTTCCTCTCATTTTAAAAATAAATTACATTAAGTTAAAAGAGTATTAACAACTCTGTATACTTCAAGTCGATTAGTGCAAAGGGCAACTGATAACTGACGAAACACGAAGTTTGCTGAGGGACATTAAGAAAATTGTTGTACTGTACATTAACGTTGTAAATCACCATAAAATACAATTGTGTATGTATATCTTGTTGGTTGAAATACCGAATATTTGGGCACTAAGCATAAACACAATGACCGCATAACTAAAGTTCATATGAAATGAAGTTCATGGTATACACTAAACTTTACGAAGCAACATAATAGGTAATCGTAGTCAGCCAGTAAATGCTATAGTTATGGTATATGTTATAATAAAGAGTATAACAATGCTAATCTAGAACACTATGTTATTGTACCAAATCAGCATAAAATGGATAGAATAGAGCGTTCTGACAAGACAAGCTATGACGCAGAACGCCTGATGAGCACCGCATTTTACGACAAACTATAAAGATTGAGATGCTCAATGATTAGGCGTTGCGTTGGTCTACACGCATAGTACCTAGTACCAGTACCTTGAATATGATAGGGAATAATAGGTAACTTTTCGGATTGTAATCACTAGCACTTTAACCCATGAAGTCTAACTTCTAAGGCATGAGTTCTAGCCATTTTTAACCGACTTCAAAAAAAGGTGGAGGTTCTGAGTTCGTCGGAATCTTTTTAATTTATGCTCGTCACAATGCATAGGGTGAAGTAGAGCTGATGGCGAAGTACCAGGATAACTCCTCAACAATTAACGTCCCTGCATCGTAAAAAGCAATATTATTATGTAAAAAGTGATGGGCGGTTGACATTAAATTACAAACCCACCCACTAAAAAGCGAGAAATAAAAACGTTTTCACAAAAAAAAAAACCGACTTCCACTACAAAGTGAAAAATAACAAAAATTTGGTTTGTATGTTCGTTTTTGTTTTTTTTTGTAAAAAGTTTTTATAGTGATGCGCCAGTCTTATTTACATTACCAATAAATTATTGCATTGTTTTGTGATAAGTCACAAATAGTATTTTATTGTTAAATAGAAAGGTAAAATGTAATATGTAGGTTGTAATCTGAATAATAATTTAAGGGCGCGTTTTCAAATCGGACAAAATTCTGCTGTTTTTCGGTTCATTTTGTGACAAAACTAAACCGAATTTTATATAACTAATAACTACCACATATAGATTGGTTCTTCATCTTCAAATGCAAGTAACTTTTGTGTTAAAAATTATAGTTTTTTATATTGTAAAAACGATCTTCCGATGCCATTTTCCACAAAATTAACGATACTGGGTCGAGTTTCAGTACAGTTTTTATTCTATTATCAACATATTTTGAGATTTAAAAAATACTTTAAGTAGGCAAACATACTTATTTCTAAAATCTAGAAAAAAAAATGTTTCAAAATGTCACAAATAGTCGCAAAAAAAATAAAAACCAAAACTATTTTTTTCACATATTTTGCTATTACGGATGAATCTTAATGGATTGCGTTAAGGGTTATTTTATTTTTGGTTCCTGTTTTGATTATTGCACAAACATTTCGAAAGAAACCTCAGTCCGCGCTAGACCGCTGTCGTGAGTGGACTCTGTGTTGCCTGTTTGCAGCGGTTCGTGTGGAAAAGATCGCTGTACAAATACAAAATATTCTGTAAACCAAATTTGATACTTGATATTGTGGTAAGATAATTTTATAATTACACATTTTTATTTCGGTAAAAGTAAGTAGTTTATAAATGCCTATTCGTCTGGGACTTGATGGAGTGACCTGAAGGTGTACTTCGGTGACTGCTACTGGTACTCCTCGACTAGTACAACTAGGTCTGCCGAGTTTGAGCTCGTTTTGTTAGTTATGATGAGACCTTACCACCGGACTTGATGGAGTGACCTGAAGGTGTACTTTGGTGACTGCTACTGGTACTCCTCGACGAGTACAACTAGGTCTGCCGAGTTTGGGCTCGTTTTGTTAGTTATGATGAGACCTCACCACTGGACTTGATGGAGTGACCTGAAGGTGTACTTTGGTGACTGCTACTGGTACTCCTCGACGAGTACAACTAGGTCTGCCGAGTTTGGGCTCGTTTTGTTAGTTATGATGAGACCTTACCACCGGACTTGATGGAGTGACCTGAATGTGTACTTTGGTGACTGCCACTGGTACTCCTCGACGAGTACAACTAGGTCTGCCGAGTTTGGGCTCGTTTTGTTAGTTATGATGAGACCTCACCACCGGACTTGATGGAGTGACCTGAAGGTGTACTTTGGTGACTGCTACTGGTACTCCTCGACGAGTACAACTAGGTCTGCCGAGTTTGGGCTCGTTTTGTTAGTTATGACGAGACCTTACCTCCGGACTAGATGGAGTGACCTGAAGGTGTACTTTGGTGACTGCTACTGGTACTCCTCGACGAGTACAACTAGGTCTGCCGAGTTTGGGCTCGTTTTGTTAGTTATGACGAGACCTTACCACCGGACTTGATGCAGTGACCTGAAGGTGTACTTTGGTGACTGCTACTGGTACTCCTCGACGAGTACAACTAGGTCTGCCGAGTTTGGGCTCGTTTTGTTAGTTATGATGAGACCTCACCACCGGACATGATGGAGTGACCTGAAGGTGTACTTTGGTGACTGCTACTGGTACTCCTCGACGAGTACAACTAGGTCTGCCGAGTTTGGGCTCGTTTTGTTAGTTATGATGAGACCTTACCTCCGGACTAGATGGAATGACCTGAAGGTGTACTTTGGTGACTGATACTGGTACTCTACGACGAGTAGAACTAGGTCTGCCGAGTTTGGGCTCGTTTTGTTAGTTATGATGAGACCTTACCTCCGGACTTGATGGAGTGACCTGAAGGTGTACTTCAGTGACTGCTACTGGTACTCCTCGACTATTAGAATTAGATGTGCCGAGTTTGGGCTCGTTTTGTAAGTTATGACGAGACCTTACCTCCGGACTAGATGGAGTGACCTGAAGGTGTACTTTGGTGACTGCTACTGGTACTCCTCGACTAGTAGAATTAAATCTGCCGAGTTTGGGCTCGTTTTGTTAGTTATGATGAGACCTTACCACCGGACTTGATGGAGTGACCTGAAGGTGTACTTTGGTGACTGCTACTGGTACTCCTCGACGAGTACAACTAGGTCTGCCGAGTTTGGGCTTGTTTTGTAAGTTATGACGAGACCTTACCTCCGGACTTGAAGGAGTGACCTGAAGGTGTACTTCGGTGACTGCTACTGGTTCTCCTTGACGAGTAGACCTAGGTGGTCACTCCATTGAGTTCGGTGGTGAGGTCTCATCATAACTAACAAAACGAGCCCAAACTCGGCAGACCTAGTTCTACTCGTCGAGGAGTACCAGTAGCAGTCACCAAAGTATACCTTCAGGTTACTCCATTGAGTTCGGTGGTGAGGTCTCATTATAACTAACAAAACGAGCCCAAACTCGGCACACTTAGTTCTACTCGTCGAGGATTACCAGTAGCAGTGTCTGAAGTACACCTTCAGGTCACTCCATCAAGTCCGGAGGTACGGTCTCGTCATACCTTACAAAACGAACCCAAACTCGGCAGACCTAGTTGTACTCGTCGAGGAGTACCAGTAGCAGTCACCAAAGTACACCTTCAGGTCACTCCATCAAGTCCGGAGGTAAGGTCTCATCATAACTAACAAAACGAGCCCAAACTCGGCAGACCTAGTTGTACTCGTCGAGGAGTACCAGTAGCAGTCACCAAAGTACACCTTCAGGTCACTCCATCAAGTCCGGTGGTGAGGTCTCATCATAACTAACAAAACGAGCCCAAACTCGGCAGACCTAGTTGTACTCGTCGAGGAGTACCAGTAGCAGTCACCAAAGTACACCTTCAGGTCACTGCATCAAGTCCGGTGGTAAGGTCTCATCATAACTAACAAAACGAGCCCAAACTCGGCAGACCTAGTTGTACTCGTCGAGGAGTACCAGTAGCAGTCACCAAAGTACACCTTCAGGTCACTCCATCAAGTCCGGTGGTGAGGTCTCATCATAACTAACAAAACGAGCCCAAACTCGGCAGACCTAGTTGTACTCGTCGAGGAGTACCAGTAGTAGTCACCAAAGTACACCTTCAGGTCACTCCATCAAGTCCGGTGGTGAGGTCTCATCATAACTAACAAAACCAGCCCACACTCGGCAGACCTAGTTGTACTCGTCGAGGAGTACCAGTAGCAGTCACCAAAGTACACCTTCAGGTCACTCCATCAAGTCTGGTGGTAAGGTCTCGTCATAACTTACAAAACAAGCCCAAACTCGGCACATCTAATTCTAATAGTCGAGGAGTACAAGTAGCAGTCACTGAAGTACACCTTCAGGTCATTCCATCTAGTCCGGAGGTAAGGTCTCGTCATAACTTACAAAACAAGCCCAAACTCGGCACATCTAATTCTACTAGTCGAGGAGTACCAGTAGCAGTCACCGAATTACACCTTCAGGTCACTCCATCAAGTCCGGAGGTAAAGTCTCATCATAACTAGTAAAACTAGCCCAAAATCCACAGCCCACATCTTTCTACTAGAAGAGGGCTTCCAGTGCCTCCTAGCAGTCACTGAAGTAAGCATTTGTATCTAAGTATTATTTAGTAAAAATACAAACTACAATACGAAATATCTTTTGTAGATGCCTATGTATTATAAAGAATATAGAGAAAAAAAAAATTCAAAGTACCAAAATTAGTTCACTTGACTACTATTCCCGCAATTAACCGTGCGTACACTTGTGTGTGTGACCTTTGTCAATGTAGTAGTTCGATTCTATACCTATCAAATTTGTAAACGCGTCCTTAATGAAAACACTTAAATTGGAACTAACGAATAAGGGAAATGTCGTCGGGAAAGTTTTGTGTATGAATGTGGATGGCTATACGAGTAGGGGAAGGCCAAAGAAACGATGGATGGACTGAGTGGAAGATGATAAGGGCAGACAGGGGGTGACTCCCGAGATGACGATGGTTAGAGAAATATGGAAGAAGAAGACAAGTTGCGCCGAACACAACTAAATTGGGATGATGATAACTGAAATTGAACTAAATGCCTGTCTGTGTCAAGACATCTTCAACTATCAAGTTTTACTTATCATACCCAGAATGAAACCAAGAGATGAACCATATTATATTTAAATAACTTAGACAATGACGCCTTGTTGAGGCATCAATTAGTTTAGGATTAATAGTCAGCTTAAGATTAACTAAGAACCTAATATTGCTTCAATTGAGATGCTTAGGGTCAATAATAATATATTATTGTCCAGCGGATTAATAACAGCGTGTCCTTTCTAAGGAGCAATTGTTTTGTTATTGAAATAGTTACTTATGTAGAATTGATTAATTTCTGAAGTGGTGTTCATGGCATGATATTTTTGCCATAGCTTCTAAGCAATGGGTTTAGTGTGCCGAGGAATTAGAATAATTATGGAATGTTTATTTAGAAGCAAATGTTTCTTAATCTTAATGTTACTAAAAAGCTAATTTATAATCTAGGTATGTATTTTGGTATTATCTTGTTTTCTATAAAATAATTTGTACTATTATTGTTTTCCATAATCGCCCCCCTCATAATATTTACTTGCACTATTATCATTTATACTAATAACGCTTGTCATATCAACTAATGAGTCATAACTTTTATTTGCCATAAAATAAGTTTCCATAATTGCATGTGTTATAATCATTAGTTTCTATATGTAACACATTACATAATCGATACTTGACATTTAATATCATTT
Organism: Xanthia icteritia; assembly: GCA_949128155.2. Classification (NCBI taxonomy): domain Eukaryota; kingdom Metazoa; phylum Arthropoda; class Insecta; order Lepidoptera; family Noctuidae; genus Xanthia; species Xanthia icteritia. Next base: position 1,102,290 of record OX421942.2, on the reverse strand, counting down.
AGAAACGTTTATTGTTTTGTACAAAAAATAATGTTATTCAGGCATTTGGTCTGTAATCAATAAATGGTTTGTATATTCGAACCGGTTAGGTTAGGTTGGAACTGTGAGCACACAACGCTAGATTTCCTCTTTTGCAAAGAAAGCATGCATGGTAGATTAGGTTTATTTTTGGGTTTCCTTGTGAATAAAAAATCTGTATCGTATAATAATATATTAATCAATATAATTCAAATGAATTTTATGGTGAATAAATGTTATGGAAAACGACATTATTGAAAATGAAAAATATAGCAAATAAATTTATGGATTAAAATTATTATGACTTGATCGATTATGACCAATAAAATGAGTGAAAATGATTTTATGTAATTTCACGATTATGGCAACTGAAGCGTTATTTCTAATGAAATTATGGCAAATACAAGTATGATATATAAAATCATTGCATTTTAAGTTATGGCAAACATTAGTAAACCATGTATTTTGTGTGTTTCAATAATCTTCGTCATTTTTTAAACACAGCAAACAAGCACTTACACGCATAATAAGAGCATCAGAAAGGCAGAAAGAAACATAGAATCTAAAAATAGTATAAAACAAAGTAATTTGAAACAGGACCTTGCTGATAGGATGTAGGTATGCTACCAAGACCTACAATCGGTGGTTACAAATAGCCACGTAAATGTTTGAATTTTAATGTGCAAGAGAATAAAGGCGTGATTTTATTTGTGTGTGTTTATGTACATAATTTTTTTTTAAATTGTGTTTTGTTTTATGGATCATGTGAATAAAGATTTTTATATATTTATTTTTCGTGTTTGATGCGGGGTTCACCATCATTTAGAGCATTTATTCCGGAACGTTTGTGTGTATAATACATTCATATTTACTTAGATTTAGCAAAGAAATATCCACGATTTGACGCGTTGCCAGATTAATTGATTGCACCCGTGCGAAGCAAGCGCGGGTCACTAGTGTGGAAATAAACACAATAATAACTAACTAAAAGCAATAGGTAGGTGCCAATTCTTCCTGATTATTTTCAAAGGCCAGTGAATCACCAGACACAGTTCCCAGCACAGACAGGATGGGTCCATCACTATGATTGAAGTCAGTCCTCACTTACACCCACGATTGTCGTATGAAAGGACACGGGCGCTGATCTGAACACATCGGCTCAGACGGATTAGTTTTTAATAACGTCTTTGAAAGAGAACGTTGACTTCATTAGGAAATACGAGAAACTGAGGAAAAGTTTCTTATGCCCGTTTTCACTATGTGATACGCACTGCGCTCTGTTGGATTTTCGACGTTTGGCGGAGCGCCGATAGTAGTTTATAATTATGTCAAAGTCATACTTTAATGACTGAAATAAAAGTCACGTTTTTCATCAAAGTCAAAGTCAAATCATCTATTTCAAATAGGCCCTTGTAAGGCACTCTTGAACGCCAAAATTTACAAAAATAGAATTGATTCTAGTCGCCATCGCCCTGTTACATGTTATGCCCTTAATTTCTCTACATCATTGTTTAGCGATACACGTTAGACCTTATTTCCAATTTTCATCGATATAGTCTCCGAGTTAATGGCTGTGTGTCATTCGGACAAACGAACATGACGAAATATATGGATTTCGTTTTTGCTATTTGGCGGCGGCGTACTAAAAACGAGAATGTTGCTTTACGAAATAGATTTCCTTCCTCATTTTTTTTTTTAAATTTTTGATATTGGTTTGCAAATATATTTTTGAAAAACCATTTTATCTAGACTCTATCACTAATTATTTTCTTATTTTAAAAACAACTTTAAGCAATGCTTAAAATACTTTAGGGGCTGCGAGGAATTTGAAAATAGGTATTTGAAGAAACTATTGCCGTCTTCTTACCTCAAGTCTGCCCCCGTAGAGTGCGATAGGGATAGCCACAGCTCAGACCAATTACGGCGGTAAAAATGGGGCATTTTTGTAATTTTTGAAGGGTCATATTTTCTTTACCGATAAGTTGCAGAAAAAAAGGAAATAACAGGGACGTGACTACAGCAGACCTTGATTTTATGAAAATAAAATGAATGCTCTAGAGGCATTATTCAGGAAGAAAAACGGAGATTTTATTTGTATGGAGAATCGCAGGCCCTGTTCCCTCTTAATCTCTTTTAATCGTCTTAAATGTTTACCTACGATATTGTGTTACTACCTGTATGTTAATCTAAAGTAACTATTATTATTGCTATATTGTTATTATTGCTATATTTCTACAATGTATCGTCAAATTAATCAGAGGAAAACAAATATAAAAAATGTCCTATTTATAACAACGATGTTTTATTCAGATAGGTACAAAATACGTAATAATCAAGTTTGTTGCTGATCAATCTCAAACGAGGTTTGAAGTTAGGGCGATTTTTCGAAATAAATTAATCATAGTTCGAGTAGATAAAGATAATTTTATTTGTCTAAACATGCGTATACATGCAAATTAAGCATGCAGGATGTCACAATATGTCGTGCGTACATGTTTCCCCCGTAAGGCGTATAAATTTCGCCCGGGTGTCATCACTGCGTAGATCGCCCGGAGGACACGGTGGAGCATACGGTGGAGGTCTGTCCGGCTTGGGCAGAGCATCGGCCGTGTCCTCGTGGAGGCGATCGGTGGCGGGGATCTCTCGCGTCCGGCCCTGGTCCAGGCCACGGTACGGAACGAGAGGGCATGGGAGGCCGTCACCTCCTTCTGCGAAGCAGTAATGCTCGCGAAGGAGGAGGCAGAACGCGTGAGGGAGAGGCAAATTACGCGCTCTCACGCCCCTAGCCGCCGTAGGAGACACCCTGGGCGTCGGGAATCACAGGCCGATTCCCGGCCACCGTAGGCGCGGGCTTGTGGGCTAAATGGGTAGCTCGCCGTCCGATAAGGACCAGGCCCGGGTCGACGGCGCGTTGTGTTCCACGCGCGCATCAAAGAGATGTCAGCAAGTGAAGGGGTCAAAGTCAAAGTCAAAGTCAAAGTCAAATCATTTATTTCAAGTAGGCCCGTATAAGGCACTTTTGAACGTCAAAAATTTACAAAAAAAATTAATTGATTCTATTAGGTTGGGGAAAAAGTCTTTTCGCATTATAGTATGTATGAACTTGTAATAAAATCTCTTTGGCTATACTATGTGTATCTGGCTGGTTTTGGTATCATTGAAAGTTTAAATTTTAAAGAACATAATTCCAAATTCAAATTAGGAAAATGTGTGATTTTTATTTGTTTTTCGTACTGTCAAGATGAGTGAATCTAATGAAGAAATTCGATACATTTTAAAATTTTACTACAAAAAAGGTAAAAATGCAACGCAAGCCGCGAAAAAAATTTGCGATGTTTATGGACCTAGTGCAGTGTCTGTGAGAGTAGCACAAATTTGGTTTAAGCGTTTTCAATCCGGAAATTTTGATGTCAAAGATGCACGTCGCTCTGGTCGCCCTATTACGGATAAAATGGATGCCATTTTTGAAAAAGTGGAGCAAGATCGGCATATTAGTAGTTACGACGTAGCTGAAGAACTGGGAATTGACCACAAAACAGTTTTGGCGCATTTGAAAAAAACTGGGTACACAAAAAAGCTCGATATTTGGGTACCTCACGAGCTCACTGAAAGAAACCTAATGAACCGTGTACTCATTTGTGATTCTTTATTACGACGTAATGAAACCGAACCATTTTTGAAGAAGCTGATAACTGGTGATGAAAAGTGGATCACGTACGACAAGAACGTGCGAAAAAGGTCGTGGTCAAAGGCCGGTCAGGCTTCACAGACTGTGGCAAAACCCGGGTTAACTCGCAACAAGGTGATGCTGTGTGTGTGGTGGGATTGGAAGGGCATTATTCATTATGAGCTGTTACCACCAGGCAGGACCATCGATTCTGAACTCTACTGCGAACAACTGATGAGATTAAAGCAAGAAGTTGAGAGAAAGCGGCCGGAATTAATCAACAGAAGGGGTGTGGTTTTTCATCATGATAACGCTAGACCTCACACATCTTTAGCCACTCAGCAAAAATTAAGAGAGTTTGGCTGGGAGGTGTTAATGCATCCGCCGTATAGTCCTGACCTTGCACCTTCAGATTTCCACCTGTTTCGGTCTCTTCAGAATTCTTTAGGCAGTGTCAGGTTAACATCACGGGAGGACTGCCAAAACCACTTGTCGCGGTATTTTGATCAGAAGTCCCAAAATTTCTATAGCAATGGGATCATGTCCCTACCTACAAGATGGCAAAAAGTTATCGAACAAAATGGTACCTACATACTTTAGTTAAATGTAAACATACTATGTTAAAAAATGTTTTGAATTTTCTTAAAAAATACGAAGAAACTTTTTCCCCAACCTATTAGTTGCCCCTTCCAAAAGGTAGTTTTCGTATGGAGAAGAATGGGCAAGAAACTCCACCGTTACTCTTTTAAAATGTTTACAATATTTTGTATAAGTACATTAGTTATATAATTATATGTGAGGACGATGCACCTAGAATAAAAAAATTTATACCACAATAGGTAAAAAGAATTAAGAATTAAAAATGAAGCAACAACAGATAAACTAATTATGTGATAGATACATGGTGCTCACATATTTACAAACATTGTAAAAGTAGACGATCCTCCTAAGATTCCACAATTAATAAGTCAGTGTGCGAGGAATTGGTCATAGAAAGTAAAATCAATGTCATATAATAAAAAATAATAATAAAATATACACTTAAATTTGCAACCAGTTTGATTTTGTCTTGATTCTAAATTATCCTATGGAGCAGGACCAGCATGTTTCCAAGGTCCGACAGAACCGATGCCTGCCGGGGTTGCGGGAAAGTCCGAAAGGGATACCGTGGCCCCTGGCAACGTACAGGCAACGGAAGGAACACGGGTGGGTTTTAGTCAGTAAGAGTCTGACACGCCCTCCCGCTCCACTAAGAGCGGGAGAAGTTATTTGATAATTTCCCATCCAAAAAAAAAAAAGCGTACAAATTTATAACATTTACAAAAAATAAAATATAAACTAAATTACAAAATAAAACTAAATTATTAAAGGCACTTTAATCTAAGTACCTTTACCTAGTGTCATTCAAAAAAGTCGTTTATATTATAATAACATTTGTCTGTTAATAAATTTCGCATCTTTTTAAAACAAATTTACTCGCAATGCTTTATACGACTTTGGTATTTTATTAAACATTTTTGGAGCCATACAGAAAACGCATTTTCCCATTAATGCCGTCTTTGACGTATGCGAACACAGTTGTTGTTTGTCACGTCTGTTACGGGGGAAGGTGTCAGCTAGTCGTGGAAATAGAGATTGATTCACCCTAACAAATGCCGCAATTTCAAAAACATACAGAGATGAGGAAAAGTTTAGAGAGGTAAAGTTTAATTTGTGTTTTTTTAAATAATGGCATACAGCTGTCGGTCGACTTCAGATTAAACATAGCATGAATACGTCTCTTTTGGGCCTTAAACGCTATTTCTTTGTTTGTGGAATTCCCCAAAATATAATACCGTAGCGGTATAAAGGTAGTAGAACGTAGTCCCTCACTCAGAAGGTGGTAGTAGACCACAGTTCCTCACTCAGAAGGTAGTAGACCGCAGTCTCTCACTCAGAAAAGAACTGTTTCTATAGCAACAAACAATTTGTTCGACACTGTACACTATACCATATTTGCATCGCCATTTTTTACCACACAAGTTTAATCAGCCCATCATTATCATTATCATTATTCTCCTGCCCTCACCCCTATTTAGTGGTGGTCGGCGCAACTTGTCTTCTTCTCCCACACTTCTCTATTAGTCGTCATCTTGGTAGTCTCCCCCTTTCTAGCCATATCACGCAGTCTATCCATCGTTTCTTTGGTCTTCCCCTACTCTTATAGCCATCCACATTCATAAGCGATTCTCACACAACTTTTCAGTCCGAAATCAAACTTGAGATTTGTATTATCAAAATCCAAGCCAAAGTTATGATTCAACATTGTATCCTTCAAATAAAAGTCTAAAATATAATTCCTCGTACAGAAAGTATTATCCGAGCGGTCTAAGCGATCATGAACTGCTGTTTTTGGGTCAGTGGCGCGAGGCCGGCCCCGATGCAGTAGGCTCCGTGCTTTTATTTGTCGAGGATACACCTACAACACGTGAATGCGTTTTATGGATAGTCGGCTATGCGATAATTTATTTATTTATTGGATCTCCAACAAAGACAAAATTTCATGCAAGTATACAAGAAACGGAACTACAAAACTAAACGCGACTAAACTGTCAAGTAAAGGTAAAATAATTATGGTACCTAACAGGTTATGTAAAAAGCATGCACAGAATCAAAGTTTTTTTAAGTGCTTTATAAATTATGTCACACATTTGACTTAAAAATAAATAAATTGAGCCATAGCCAGCTAGCTCTCTGATAAGTATGTGATAAATCCAATGCAACGATTAATAATAATGCAACGTTGATTCTTGCGGGAGATTGAATAGCTGAGGTCAATGTGCAATACCTTTAGTATCAAAGTGGTCTAAAAGGTGTTGGATATAAGTATCCAACACCTTTTAGACCCGCTAAGACCTAACCTGGTTTAAAGAAAATATACTCAATAAGTTCCATAGGACTGCCGCCAGGTCATTCTAAGTCCAATGCACCATTAACACGAATACAAACTTAACTATACTAGTTCGTCTTCTAAATCTGGACACTCACTATAAATTACGCTGCAATTGTCCAATAAATCTGCTGCAACAATTAACTGCCCTGTCTGGGCGCAACCAATAGCCCGGGGTCAAGGTTCATCGCTCATACTATGCGATACACATTGCACTTTGGTTGGTTATTGCTTTGATAAGCTATCCTTATATTTTTAGCCTGTTTATGTTCAGTAGGTACCTACTTATTATGCATGTACAAATTCCAAACACATTAATATTAACACAAATTAACTGATTGATTGATTAACAACAGGTTCTGTCTTGGTAAGAAATGGCTCTGTTTGCCTAGCCTTTTCCCAAATATATTGGGGTCGGCTTCCAGTCTAACCGGATGCAGCTGAATACCAGTATTTTACATGGAGCTATTGGGTAACACGATACCCCTTGGTAAGACTGGTTGTCAGACTTTCGGATTTCTGAGGACCCGTAACGACTGAAAAAGATCCAAGAATTACAGCCGGGACTAACGGCTTAACGTGCTTTTCGAGGCATGGAGGGGTCTCGGTATGTTAAGATGGTCACCCATCCACGGACTGAACGCGGCAAACGTAGCTTTACCTGCCCGATCGACCCAGTTATTACTTAGCTATGAGCCCCTCCGAAAAAATTGTTCTGTCTTGTAAAGAATTCATTATTACCCTAGAAGTCATTCCCAAAGTTTAGACACATTTTTTTTCTTTATTATTCTGGTATAATATCTTGCACATTAACCTATCGGGCTAAAATCTGTTGTAATATATTTGGCTTTATAGTTATATTTTTTTTTTAATCAGTTTTAATTTCATCTCCATGTACGATGTTCCAATTTTAATTTAATAATTGAATATTAGTTTATTTGTTTTATGCATGTGGTGTTTACCTATAAGTTATTTTTGCGCCGTAATTTCATTTTAAGAATGTATAATGTCACACAAATTCTGTGTGAACAATTGTTGGTAAACTTAATAAAAATAAATAAATAAATTAGAGCTGCAAACTGCTAAACTCTCTCTGTGGAATAATGATGTATGATAGTGCACTCCAAAGTCAAAGTCAAATAATTTATTTCAATTACGCACAAAAAAGGAAGTTTGGAACGTCAACATTTACAAAAATAATAATAATTGGTTCTAGTCGCCTCTTCTAAAAGGTAGTTTTCGTATAAAGAAGAATGGATAAGAAAAACCACAGTTACCCTTTAAAAAAAAATCAAAATATCTTGTATACATCAATTATATAATTATATGTGAAGACGATGCACCTAGAATAAAATATAATCCTCTAATTTGTAATATGCTTGTTTACAAAGTGTACTTTTCAAAACTCCAAAGAACGACAAGAGACAGGTACATTTTCATTCATTTCAATAAACGAATAATTAAGTAAGTAATTTCTAAGCTAGAATCTCGTAACACGTACTAGTCAAATCGGAAGCTCAAGCGAGCAGGAATCAACCAATAATATAAAATAAAACACCCGTCAAATCGTTCTGTGGTTTTCCAATAAATCCAACGCTACGATTGCTATCCTGAGCCGGTGGAGTGCCCCAGTACCTGAGGTCAAGGTACTGCTTTATTATTGAGTTACCTATTTAGGAGCAGCATTTTGCACTTTCAACGTTATTATTTAGTGATAAGATAAGATTGCAGTACGTTTAAAATGTTGGCTTCGAGAAAAATTACTACATGTATCGGCACTTCTTTTAAACTGTTAAGAATGCGGCGACGGATGAATTGTCCATACAAACGTAATACCTAAATCATTTGCAATTTGAGCATTATTTTCACCATATTACATCTGCTCCTACATCTTTTTTTTTTCAAAAAAACTTACAGAAAATGAAGTTATAGCGAATTGAATTTGGCACATTTTTACAGCGTAAATGACGTGTTTTCATATTGCTTTTTCTGTATTATAAACAAAAAAAAATGTAATATTGTTTCAGCAGAAGCATATCTTATATTTTCAAGTTACAAATTATCGAAAAAATATTAGTAAAAAATTTAGTTTTCATTCATCATTTTTGGTATTAGGGAACTCATCCAAAGAACAATGGCAGTTTTGGTGACGCTTAATTTCATAAGCGTTCAGGAATGAAAGTATGTGAAACAGTCCCAGGGCTTTTCTCTTTCTGTAACAGCTTTTTTTTATCATGCTGCACAAAAAAAAAAAAGATTAAATATGACTTTCAAAACGCAATTATTTGCAATATCTAAATGCAGAACCTGGTACGGCAGCTATGGAGTTACCATACTCACCAGAATATGGTATTTCTATAATTGCTAATTATCAGGATTTCGGTGGTAGTGGTTTCATCGTTTAAACCATTAAGAGACTTTTACTTCACCTTTTTTTAGAAGAGTATTACAGTACAAGACGTTAATTCTTATTGATAACTCAGTTCTCTTCCATCAAATCTAAGACATTTTGGAGAAGCAGAATCCGGTCCCTTGAAACATAAAACTATTATTCCAGGCTTTGGAGCCAGTACCTGTTTGTATTTGCAACATGTTATATATTAATAAATATGTATTTGCTTATTGTGTATGACAGTTAAATGAATCCACTATGTATACGTTTTTTGGAGAATTTAGCTTCCATGGCAATATTCAAATCTATTGATGTCACCTTCAAATCAGAAATGTTTTAGTTGTCATATTTTAATGTCATTACTCTGTTTTGTCTTGATGTGTCGTTGTAAATATTTATGGATAAGTTTGCTTACCTATAAATTTTATTTGTTTTGTGGGGAAGTATAGAATACCAGGATAGAACGTAATCCAGGTGTGTAGAATGATCGAGTCTTAATGCAATGCAATGCCATAGGTTACAGTTGATGCTAGTGTGATGAGCATCGTATGGTGATGCTGACGACAAACATAACGATTGCGCCGGCTACTCAGTTATTCGAAGAAGTTCTTCTCAGATTAGATTGTAATAATATAATAAAAATGCTTTATTTAATTACCAAATAAATGTTATATTTTTCCTTAATGCATAATAGGTAGGAATAAGCCGATCAAGATAGATAGAATATTCTTTATTGTATACCATAAAAATTACAGACTAAAATTTAAAAATTTTACATAGGGTGACACAATGGGCGGTCTTATCTCTTAAAGCGATCTTTTACAGACAACCTTTGGATAGATTAAAGGTAACAGGAGAAACAATACTGCAGGTAGTCAGTGGTGCACCATTTACATATACAATAAATACACACATACATAAAGCATAAACTTATTCATATAAATATATATTTATATATACACAGATATATTTATATAAAATTATAAACGTGAAACAAGGAATTATATCTAATGATGATGTTTAAGAAGAGAGGAATTGTTTTACCAGAATTTTAAAAGTGGACAAAGATTGAGCACGCCTTATCGACACGGGCAAGACATTCCATAACCGTACTTCTTGAACTGTAAAAGACTTGTCATAAAAGCTAGTGGAATGCAGCGGCATATCTAGTCTCAAGTTTTCCGATGACCTAAGATATCTATTATGTGTGTCATGAAGGAACTTGAAACGTTCCATAAGATATAGGGGTTATAGGATTGAACAGAATACTGTAGAGCTGAAATAAGATATGAGAATTCCGGCGAAGACGTATGGGAAGCCACTTGAGCTTTGAACGAAATTCAGAAATGTGATCATATTTGCCCCGGCCAAATTATAAATCTTATACAAAAGTTTTGAAGCCGCTCTAGTTGTGCTTCAGTGAGTTCGAGATAATTGACATCAGGCTAGTCAAGGATGGGAACTTAAAGGGATTATGCAAACGCAGTCTCAGTGGCAGTTGGAAGACAGTTCCGCAATCGTCTCAGGGACTTACCAGATGCAAAAAATTTGCGGCTTACGTCCTGTAGCTGGGGACCCCAAGAAAGTTGTTTGTCGATCCAAACTCCAAGGTTCTTAACCTTTTCGCTTATTGGAATGGCAGTTCCGTTAAATTGAACTTAGGGAAGTTGCGACCAATTTATCTTTGGGATCATTCTTGAGCTGCCAACAACAATGATATGAGTCTTCGATGGATTAAACTGTAACCCATATGCCTCACTCTACTCGCAAATTGAATCCAAATCCTTGTTTATGCTATTAATTGCATCAGCCAAATCCGAAAGGGCAGCTTTTTTATATATTTGTAAATCATCTGCGTAAAGTTGGTAGGACGAAAGAAGTTTTTTGGAAATAGAGTTTATAAATATTGCGAAGAGTAAAGGATATAAAACGCCACCCTGAGGTACACCGGCAGAAGTATAACACCAAGAAGAGCAAGACTCTTCTATGCATATACGTTGCCGGCGGCCATACAGGTAACGACGAAACCAGTTAATCGCCGTTGGAGATATGTTAAGCGAGCGAAGCATGCCAATCAGGATATCGAAATCAACAGTATTAAACGCATTACTAAAATCTAGTAAGCAAAGAACGATCAGATTTCCTCCTTCCATGCCTAACCGTATGTCATCAGTGACGTTAACTAAAGCTGTCGCGGTGCTGTGACCAGGACGAAAACCGGATTCGAAAATTTATTTTCTTACAAAGAAAAGCACTAAGCTGATTGTGGACAAGGCGTTCAAGATAGATAACATGATGAGATACGCGACTTCCCCAGCCTGATATCTTCACAGGTCTTAAATTCTACATTCGCCTTTGTACCTTGCATAAATATAATAAGATATTAGGTATTGGCAAAGCCATTTTTAAATACCTAGCCTAGTACCAGTGAAAATATTTGTAATGACATTACGACTGACAGTTGTGAGCTGCCCAATTAAACTCACTGACAAGTATTGTCAGTGATAAAGCATTCACTTGACAGAAACGTCCTGCGGCACCAGTCACTTAAAACGTCGGGCGATTTTAACCAATGTCTCTAGACATCTTGCCTCCAAAAGCGTTTTTTTCATTGATTTGCCTTTATATTATACTATCAATGACCCGCAACTTTGTCTGCAATCCAGGATGTATAGTATAGACTATGTCCTTACCCAGGGCATGGTTTATTTGTGTGCCATCCAAATCTTTTCAGCCGAATTAGAGTGAAAGCGTAACACACACTTTCGCATAATATAATATTAGTTTGGAGGACGTTCACATTAGTAGTAATAACAAAAGAAATTTGGTTAATCCTAACGTAATTATGACTTCTTGCTTTGTATAGAAGTGTATAGATTACATGACGCTCTTCTAGAGGTCCAATGTGTAGAGAGCTTATTATACAACGTCAGCTACTAGTGCCATTTTTCCCTTCCGTAGCCATTATTGGAACTATTCATTTCCGCCATCTTTGAATGTCTTAGGTATACTGTTTATTCGTTGGTTTACTGGTTTACTATCATGGGGTCTGCTTATACGGAGCTATTTGATTTTTAAACAACGTGTTTCTGGCGAAACCCAATATTTAAGAAATAATATGCTGTGATTACTTTTTATCTTACTTTGACCGAGATCTATCTTTTGAGACTATTTTTACGAATATACGCGAAGTCTAAGTGCGACACCCAAATTACATGGAGTGCCGCCTTCCCTCTTTATCATAAATTTTCGATAGGTAGTAGTGCTATCGCGTCAAGCAATAATTGGCAATGTCTGCGTGGTCGTACTGCTCACTGTAGGTGTATATCGCTCCGACAGGTACTCACATTAACGCAACGTGCTTGGTTTTCGTTCGGGGTATTTTTTCTCAGTATAGATGATTAGGTACGTCACTGTGATGTACGTGCGTACATATTTGTTTGCTAAATTGTATTGTAATATTTCTGACACTATTGAACTATTTTATTTTCTACCAGTTTACTCCCGTTCCAATCAATATTTTGATTGGAACGGTAGTAAATTGGTAGAAATCGTCCCCCTCGTGCCCCTCCATGCGACATTTTCTATGAAAAAGTGTGAATTTGGTCAACATGAAAATCCAAGATGGAACTGCGAAAAATTTCAAAAATTTCGTCATGGGTGTCGTTTTCATAGTTTTTGAGGATGCTAGTGCATAGTGAAGTCAAAATGTAAATCCAAGATGGCGGCTGCGAATTTTATTAAATTTTTCGTCATGTGTATCGTTCATGGACTTCGAACGTTGGGGATGTATCTCACAACAAGCTACCAAGTGATATAAGTTAGATGCCTACTTACCTTCTTAGCTGCTAATTGTTTACATATTTTTAAACTCAGCCCACGAAAATAAAAACATTTTTTTCTTGGTCTGGTTTTTATATTGGATGTAAGATACCTAAGTATATTTTGTATAAATTAGTATTTACCTACCTATCTTTAGATAACATTAGACCTAACTAAATTTAAATGTGTTTATATCCGTTTCCAGACAAATGAGTATTCGTTTTATCATTAATATGAATCGGTAGATACCTAATTTTATGCGTCTAAAGAGCCTCAGCGAGTGTTGACTGATGATAATCCAGACAAACATATAAAGAGGAGCAGTAAAACCTCAAATTATGCAAAAGATATTATTTGGCTGTAGCACATACCTACATAAAGATTCTGCATCGAGCTCAGTACCAATACATTTCGTATTGTGTCGCACTTACTTTGCTTGATGGAATTTTAATATTATTTATATAGCAAAATTACGGTTGATTATCATCGTACTGCAGATAACAAGCCAAATTGTATAAATCAGCGTATTTAGTGTGGATCTTTGACACTATGTGTTCTGATTCCCATAATTGTATTTTTTGTATTTTGTTCGAGGTCGATAATATTATGGTCACCCTACACGACTTTGTCACGTTGCGACTCATATTGTTTTAAATGATGAATATATCGATATTTCTGAAGTAAGAAAATAGCTAAATAAATGGTTATTCAAAATGCTTGTTTTTTATAATTTAGCTCGGAACGCTGTTATTTATCTGAATTTGTGGACATCGCGTAAATATAAATTATTGGAATATTTTACTAATAGGTACTTTGCTTTTATTATTTGACTTGTATTCATTATTTAGTAATTTCAATATTTGAAGTTTAGTAAAAGGAATAGGTACCTATTGCAATAAGACAGATAAAGCCTTAGTTTTTTTTAATTTTGAGACCACCCTAAAGGAAATAAATAAACATAAACAGGCTTAGCCCACGTTCGCACGGAAGTAAAAATAACGCGGCGGGATTTTCAACTCTCAGTGTTGAGCCGAGCGTTGAAATCCAACGCGCTGGCACGCAATCTCGCAGCGCGTTGAAAAAACACACTGTTGGATTTTCAACTCTCGGCACTAAGCAGAGCGAATCCAGTGCTCGAAAAAAAATCGCTGTGGAAAAATATCGCCTGTGCGAACCTGGGCTTAAAATAAATACAGACAATACTAATAAATATCTCAATAATTTATATTTACGCGACGTGTATGATGACAACTAGCGCCATTCTTCGGCCGATTTGCCCCAAGGCCACGCTCGATAACGATGTATAGGTAGGTACCCAACTCTAGATCTCGAGATTAGATGTGATATCGTAATATGTTGAGATATCGGCATGGTAAATAAATTTCCAAAAAGCGCATTATTAGTAAACATTCACTAACGATTCCCCAAAGTAGTCAACAAAAATAAAGCAAATAATGAGCTATGCTATTATGTGAAGCAGTTGCTTAGTGGTATTTGGTGAGGCTGAAAACTGACCTAAATATCTTCATGAAATAGATCGTGTAAACATTTAAAAGCTCTTACTAATATGTATTTTTAAGTAAGTATATCTTAAAATCTCCACACGCTCATATAATAAATATTTCAACAGCTGTCCAATAAATTCAATGCAATATTGATTATCCTGTGTGGTGTTGACCCAATAGCGGGGTCAAGGTGTGGCGCTGAAATATTTACTTTAGGACTCGTATTTACTTTTATATTATATGAGAATTTATTTGTGTATACTATATCGAATACTTCGTATCTCCTTTTGATAGTACTTATGCAACCAACTTTGAATTTTTTGTTCAAAATATTTTAATTAAATTTTCAGAATATTAAAAGCAGCTTTTGAATGCAAATTAAATATGAGTGTGACTACATTCAAAATCTGCTTCCTTTATACATACATTTTCAAAATATTCTGCATGTTTTTCGGAGTTCTCTAGGGTCTTATTTTAGGCCCCACAAATCTCAAACCCTAAGAGGCGAATAAACCAAAGAAGCTTCAGTATTTTGTCAAAATAAATCCCATACATAATCGTTTTATTTTGTCTTATTTACTTTTTAATTAAGGTTTAATGTTTATAATAAGCGATAGATCAGGGCTATACCCAGGTATAGCCCTGATCTATCGCTTATTATAAACAAAAAAAAAAACTTCTTCTTGTCTAATCGCCTAAGAGCCAGCTCTTAGGCGATTAGATTCAACTATAAGTCAATAATTATAAGGTGAACACCTTGCAAATTAGTCAGTCACTCTAGAGTGCTACATGGCAGGCTGCCCACAAGAGAACGTGGATGACCCAATATCAATGAGAGCATTATGCAAACTTAGCCCTTGACTTTTATGTATGGTGATAGCATACGCGACTCAGATTGGAAACTGTTCACGGTGAACGAATGCTCTATTGTTAAAAAGCCATACAAACTTCCATATCCTAATTTTAAGGGTGAT
The DNA here is from genome assembly GCA_949128155.2 of Xanthia icteritia. NCBI lineage: Eukaryota > Metazoa > Arthropoda > Insecta > Lepidoptera > Noctuidae > Xanthia > Xanthia icteritia. The sequence goes on along the minus strand of OX421942.2, from coordinate 1,086,983 downwards.
TTACTAAAATCCTAAAATATGTATTATTAAACTTCCATCCCCTAGTTTAAGGGGTTGGGGGGTGAAGTTCAAAGTTTTAGAATATTATTTGTTGTTTGTGTACTAATACTAGCTTATATACCAAATTTCAGCTTTTTAGGACTTCAGGAGGTACCGTAAGAATTTGATGTTGATCAGTGAGTGAGTCAGTGACGAAATCGGGTTTTTTTAGAAATCAATAAAATCTAAAGTATAAGAGTTATGCAATTGAAAATTTATATGTTTAATAAGTCTACTATTGATATCATATCCCGAGAATTTTGTTTATCTGGTATAATGCAAACCCAAGTTATGAGGGTTCAAAAAAATGACGAAGATCTTCGAGAAAAGGTAGGTAGTGCCCTTGCGCTTCGCTTGGCTCGTCTTGGCCGGGGCACTACCGTGCCCCCAGATTGAATACACCTGGTAAATCGGGCGGTGCAATAGATAGTCTTGTGCGCAGCCGCCCGCGCCCCAATAACTGAGGTCAAGGTCCTGCGGAGTGTCGTGTGTTATATTGACGTTTATTATGTTGCCTATCCTTTTCAAATTTTTGGGTTTTGTCAAATTATAACTTTAACTTTATTTTTTCACCGAATGTCCGGCCGTAGTTCGTATTCGGTTCAAACCACGTTCGGCCCATCCTTAATTAACAGCTTAACAACCAAAGAGAGCCAAAACGTTATAAAAAGGAAGCACTACTGGTATTTCGTAAAGAACTTTATCCTTTCAAAACAAGGTAGATAAAACAAATTCTATCCTCACTTTCAAACAGCAACAGAAAATTCCTATAATTGTTTTCAGTATTCACGGAATGCAACAGGGACTTGCATCTGGGTGACGACCTTGAACTGACGATTTTAGGTCAGGTCGGCCACGGCCGCGCCCGGGACGCGGTGCTTTGCATTATACGGGTACTTTGCTGTACATAAAGGGTACAAAGTTGGGAATGGTACAAAAATATTGTATTGAACAAAAAAACAATAAAATTGTGGTCCTTCAAGCCTTATAATTTCTTTTGTAAAAATTTCGTAGGACCAAAGATTTACTGAAAACCAGCTTAAATACCATTACGGTTCGTTATAAATTTCTTTGGTCTTTCCAATTAATTAATTTCCCTGTCTTGAAATTGAGCAGAACACAGTTATTTTGTTCAAATAACTATGTATTTTGGACACAATATAGAAAAAAAACACAATATTCGTAGTAAATAAATAATCCTAAAAATAGACACGACATTGAAAACCCAAACCTCAAAGTTGAGGCATTGACTTTCGGACGTGTCATCCAGAAAGTTCAATTTATTTCGCGGGCGTCAGGACGTGGTCTCAGCTCCTGAATGTGATTCAATATGTGATAAGTGTTTGTGTAACTTGAGGTATGTAGCCGGAGCCTGACGTCAGGCTATAATTGATTATGTCTCTAAATGTAGTATCTTGGTCTATTATTGGATTTTTGGACTGAAGGGTTGTTTAATTAGGGGTGCGTGCAGAAAACCTCGTCGTGTGCCTGATACCTGCTGGTCCCTTATGGATACGCTCGTGGGGCAGAGCAGTTGTCGCACCGGTGCACTCTGGGCATGGACAACAATCTCTTTGAAAAAGGTGTTGGAGTTTTTCGGAGAGGATTGTTTGGGGCGAATTTCTGCGAGCGGGAGAGCAGTTTGCTTCTTGACGTTCTTCCACGAGTCCCTCTGATTTGCAGAGGGCATAGTGGAGGAACAAGGGAGGCAGATCGCTCCTGATCGATCGACGTTTGTCGATTGACACTGGATGTGACCCTGCCGTTACGGTGCAGGCGCACCAACGTGGCTGTTGTTTTTTGCCTCAAAAGCGATCTTGAGGAGAGAACGAACGGAGGCATGCATAATGCCGCCGTCGGGGGCTTGGCTTAACCGCCCAGCCCAGAGAAAGGACACCTCTAAGATAAAAAACCACCTAATCCTAAGCTTTGAAGCGTGGCGAGAGGATGAGTGGCTGTTGGGAGATCAGTCGCTGGCGCTTCCCCTGTAGATACCTGCCAAACTCTACAGTATATAGGCTGACCTAGTGAGAGAGGCTCTGCCTAGGCGGGCATTTATTTCCTCACTACTCGTGGGAACAAAATGGAAATATATAAAAACAAACCAAAAAACATTTCTTCACATTCCTTGAACCGCTGCAACAAGAGTCGAGGAGGCTCTTGTACATCATGGAACCAAACCATGGCCAATAATTGGCGGATATATGATTATATGGTGGAGCTTCCGCTTCGATGCCAGAGCGTGGCAATTGGGGTTGCTTCCAGTGGCCCTATACGCCGGGAATTGCTGGGGTGAGTGACCCCGGGGTCTCATCCGGGGCTCATCAATTTAGTTGAGGAGTCGGGAGGGGTCACCATCTGACTTGTGGGCATGAAGGCGCAGGCTAACGCCGCAAAGCGTGCTCAGGGTAGAGTGGTCGCGACCGACGAGGCCGCTGAAACAGCCCGACAGGCCCGGGAGCGGCCCACGGAGGGGCACCACTCTGGTGGTAAGCCAGACGCCGCTGGCGGCTCCAATTCAGAGCGAGCGGCCAGGTTTGCGCAGGTCGTGATAGCCGCAATGAAAGGTGTGGCCTTGAAGAGTATCCAATCCTCTAAAGACAAGGCCATATACGCGGCCAAGGCCTCTATTATGGTGGCAGTGCAGGCCTTTCACCTCGGCCTCCGTCGGACGGAATATCTGGAATACGGGCGAAGGTCGACCGCTTGACAGCCGCCATGGAGCTTCTCTGAAAGGAGAACAAGGAGCTCCGAGTAGATCTAGCCAAGCTCCGAGGAGCCGGCCTCCAGTAGGTGCCGCATGGGTGGGAGCAGCATGGGCAGGGACGGCTCTTGCCTGCTGAGGACCGGGTCCTGACCCTGGTGCGGCAGGAGATGGCTGCCATACGGAACAGGTTCTCCGCCCTGGAGGCCATCGTCCAGCGCCCCCCGTTAGCGGCGAGCCTGCCGGCCTTGGACCAGTGGAAGGCGACATCATATGCCACCACCGCTGCTGCCCTGGCCAAACCAGACTCGTCGGGGCAGACCAGAGCCGGGCCTACACAGGTGGCGAGGGCCCCGGCCCTGCCGGCGGGGGCCCCGGCTCTGGTAGCGAGGGCCCTGGCCCTGACAGCGGGGGACCCGGCCCTAGCGGTGAAATGGCCGCCCTCGCCTCTTAAATCTCCCGTCGACGCAGAATGGCAAGTAGCCGGGAGTGGAGGAAGGCGAATAAGGCAGCAAGGGTGGCTAAAAGATAGGCGAGGCGGCAGCGGCGCAAGGAGTGAAGCGTCGCGGCTAGTCTCCGCGCCCCGGAACTCGCAGCTTTAGTGATCACCACACTACAGCCAGAAGCGGAGAAGAAGGGCGTGTCCTACCGCGACGTGCTCGCCAAGGTGAGGAGATCGGCGCCGCGAATGGCGTCCGGGCAAGGGTCACTGCGACTGACGGATGCCTGCCGGGGTCGCGGAAAAGTCCGAAAGGAATACTGTGGCTCCTGGCAACGTACTGGCAACTGAAGGAACACGGTGGGTTTATGGATGCTAAGCTGCGGGGCCTCTTCAATATGAACACAGTTATAGCGAGTGGCGACGGGAGTCCGTCCGCCACAGGTTTAAGTCAGTAAGAGTCTGACACGCATTCCCGCTCCGCCCAGAGCGGGAGAAGTTATTTGATAATTTCCCACCCAAAAAAAAAAGTTTTTTTTAAATAAGAGGTTTAAAAAAATTTTAGAAAAGTTACCTATGTAACTATAAATATTGTAACATAATATAACATTACGCTTGTATTCTCCGAAGAATTATGCATGGGTAAGGGAGAAGTCCCATGAAAAAGTCATTCAAAGACATTATAATTCTGTTTAAACCTATGATTTCCAAACAAGGCTATTAGTGACTACAATATCCAGCCTGTAGGGCAGAAATTAGATATCCGAAGAAAACATAAATGTACCTACCAATTAATTCCAATGAATCCCTCTTGGGTAATAAAGTCGCTAGCTAGGCTTTGAAATGATCAGGCTATTAAGTAGAAGTTTCAACCTTTAACTACATCGAGAGTGTTAAAACAGCACCTTAATTGCGTGACCCACTTTCAATTACAATCCAAAATAATTTGAAGGAAATTACTAATCCATTGCTTATGCTTGAAAAATTTGTTTGCTCAACAATGTTAATAACGCGATGAATATTGTTGAACTGTCAAAATGAAAGGGGCCATTGTAAGTGTGTAACTTAATTAACCCGCAGGTTCTCCACTTGATATTTAACCCGACACACTTAGACATAATACACCTAGGCTGTACAAATGTATCTTAGTACCTGTCCCTTGAACTCCCAAAGCTCTATTTGAAATTGGACCTTGAACTTTCTTCTCTTCTTCTCAAACTAAAGACCTTAAATCCAGCCTACCCTTGAAAGCAAAATCCTTCCAACACACGCCTGAGGTTTGTGTGTGAATTCGGTCAGTGAATTCCGTATCGATTGGAGTGTCAACACCGACGGGAGAGGGCGCAGTTGCAGCAACCTTGAACTATTTCGGCCTGCACTGAAACTAGGTTGGGGCGTTGCATGCGGGGCTGTGGGAGTCAGGAATTTTCTGAAAGTTTCTGATGTGCTAAGTGCTAAACAAGTCTAGGTAACATGAATCTTACAATCCCTGGAAGGGGTAGACACATATATTTCGAACAGCTTCATTTCGCTAGGCAAAATTAAATGAATGAGGGTGAGCCGCGAGCCTATTGCCATTAAACCTGGTAAAACTGAAGTAGACAAAACTGGTGTATAAATAATAGTATAATATGGAAAGTAGGTTCTCTATTTGTTTGATCTTAATGCCTATAATCAGAAATGGATTTAGATAGAGTTCGATACTTGACATTCATATTAATATCGCTCACTGGTTTATCTCCCAGGAAATCAATAAATCTGTTGTCGACTATTCCCCCATGGTCATAAAATAAATACCAGGAAGAATCATCTAACGTATTTTATCAGTCCCTAATATAGCACAAAACCCGAACGATGTCGGAAGTCATTCTACCATCAAACATACAGAAATGATAGGACCAACAAAATTTATGATACGTACGCAAGAACCAAAGGGTGAATGCTAAATAATCGTCAAATATTTACTTATTTTTCCCATACATTCTGGTGTTTTTGTATCGATACGACAAACAAATATTTTTTTCTTTTTAGAGCCTATTCTGAGAATCTGTGTGCAAATGTATAAAAGTATGTAGTTTTGTTTTGTTTTGTTTTTTTTAAAAACGTTGCCCCACACTAGGAATTTCTCCTGTGTCGTGGGTGCGTTTACAAACATTTAAACTCACATACACAAACAGCCAGACCCGGAACAACTACTTGTAGGTCATACAAATATTTGTTCCGTGCGGGAATCGAACCCGCGACACGCAGCGCAGCAGTCAATCGCTTAACCACTGCGCCAACCGTGCCGTTGTTTATGTTTATCGTTGTTTATGCTATTTGTTTTTGTTCTTGGAGATTTCCTCATTTTTGATAAATATAATTATTGTTCCTGGACAAAGAGTGGTGCATTTCTGGTTTTACTTAGTTTTTTTTTTACCTGTATAAATGTTTACAAATTGCACGCAGAATTAAACTTAGTAACGAAGGAAGGTGTCACGATTTACCGAATATGTATTAAGGCCCATGCAGACATAAGCGATATGGCTGTCGCGCTCGGTAGCGATACTGGTCCAAAGTGACTAACCAGGGGCCTTATTATGAACTCTTATTTCCAGGCAGTTTACGGCGTAAACAGAACTGCCTTGCAATTTCGTATTATGAACTCGTCAAACAAGCCAGTCAGTGGTCACGTGACACCCTGGCCGGCTTCTGCCCGACTATTGACTGGAAATACCGTATTATGAACGTTCGTTTGACATTTCTTGATATATTAAAACTGATAATAAGTAACCTCACAATCCATTCAATTTACGTTGCTTCAGAGTAGCTTTTATTGAATTGCTTTGGATTTTTTTGGCGAAATAATTCCTAAATGTTAACTACATAAGAAAATGTTACGTGTTTGAGTTTCTGGAAATTCTGGAAAGTGGCACTTCTGATCAAAATACCGAAATATCGGTAAAATTGAAAAACTCCCACAATGTTTACTACTAAACATAAGTTAGGCACCGCCGAGGGCGATAACTCTCATCCACTGAACTATTAATTATAAAATAATTACAACTGCCTATTAAAGGGTGCACCATGATATTATTACCATGTTGAAAACTGGGTATTTAGTAAAAACACTCAAAAACACCACACCACCATTTCTATACTACCTACTAATATTCATTCATTAACCATATTTTTGTTTATACTCTGATACTAGTACTTACTTAAGAAGGAACATAATACCGCATTGTGTAAAAAGTATTGGGAATCGTTCAATAAAACCAAAAAGTAATTTATTCGTCTAAATTAATTTTGTCGCCTTCAAAGTAGACCCTTTCGCTTGCAATAAATACAGCTACGCCAGCGCTTGACCCAGTCCTCCATACATTTTTGGTAAGCTGATTGAGGGTCTTCAAGTCCTTCAGCGAATTTTCTTTTATAGCTTCAACCGACTCGAAACGTCTTCCTCGAAGATGCAATGTTAGCTTCGGGAACAGGAAAAAGTCAGACGGAGCCATATCAGGTGAGTACGGCGCTTGGTCGATGACATTCGCTGAGTTTTTGGCTAAGATCTCTTGCACAATGATGGCTTTGTGCAATGGTGCAAAATCTATGAATTGTCGTTCCACAAATCTGGGCCGTTTTGAGCGGATATTCCTCGCAAACGCCTCATGACGCCTAAATAATACTCCATAATCATCGTTTGACCCTCTGGAAGAAATTCGTAGTGCACTACACCGCGGTAATCGAAGAAAATTATCAGCATAATTTTCGCGGTACTTTTTACAGAGATTATTAATATACAAACAATACGATGGTATTATTTTATTAGTAGTTGCAACAATACACATTGTCCTTGAATGAAGTTGTCAAATTCCCCGTCGAACTTCAAGTGGAATACGTTCGGAAACGTTATCGTTAAGAGAATCTCGCGTTACAATTTACAAAGACGGAAAAATAGAATAAAAGTTAATTATTTAGCACAATATAAATTGCGTTCATATTTTCACCTACTTTTAGTAACTATATTAAGATATATTTATTATTTTTATCATAAAATACGTGATTTAAATAAAACCGTAACTTACCGATAAATATTTATTTGTGTTTCTGAATGTTACGGCAGAGAATTACAAGCCAGCCATAGACAAACTAGCCAGCGTGAAGTCGGTCAGAATTACGGATGTCATAATACGAAATTTAACCAGCCAGGGAATTGAATTGCCTGGAACTTGCCTGGTTTTTTTAAAGTTCGTAATAGGCCCCCAGAAGGCGGACCAGTATCGCTGCCGAGCGCGACAGTGATATCGCTTATATCTGAATAGGCGCTAAGTAAGTTACTTAACCCCAAGTTAATCTCAGTAGAAACTTTTATCGTTCATTAACCTCAGACGTGCAGCAGTGCACTGCAATGCAATGCTGTGCAATTCAAGCAGGCTTGCTGGCATTTCCTTCCATTGACACAAAATTGTTTTGAAGCCTGAAACTGTATTGGTTTATAAAAAAGAAAATAGTTGATTTGTAATTTTAAAAGAGCAAAATATTTTGTAGAAAAATAGAAAACAATAAAATATATTTCCTGACGAATTGGTTGAAAATCAGAGTCTAATTGAAACTTCACTGCGGCTATCGGCCTCGCCCGATATTTTGTGGTGTGGTACAAGTGAAAGACTTTTTTGATATCTCATGTAATTGAGTTCGATGGCAAATTTGTTTATTCCAGAACCAAGATTATATTAGTTTACTGGAGACTGGTTGAATAAAATACCCTTCGACGCCAAGGAAGATCTAGGTAAACTACACTGCTTCATAAAACATTGTACCACAACAGCCAACAATCGTCAGAAGAAGAAGAAGTTGTCAGAAGTTTTATGAAGCAGTGTAGTTTACCTAGATCTTCCTTGGCGTCGAAGGGTATTTTATTCAACCAGTCTCCAGCATTGTCTTTTCTTAGAAGTGGCACGGTATGGGCTGATATAATAGCACACTCAAACTAATATATTCTAACCATTCATGATTTTAATCTCTAACATTTCAAACATAAAAACTCAGCCTATCGCAGTCGACTGCTGGATATACGCCTCTTCCAGGCTGCGCTACCACATCCTGTCCTTCCGCATCCAGTCTGTCCCAGTCACCGTAAAGAAAACATCCTTTTCTAAATGAAAACTCGCTCTCCGCTTATAATTTAACTAATGTTGTTTAACCTCGCATTACCAGCGGAGTGGTCTTTATTAAAATAACTGCGCGTCGCCACTCTTCTAGCGGTTTTGGGATGCCACACATTTTGTATTGCTCGTTCACTGCCAGTTTTTCGGGTTCATGAATTAATATGCGTATTATTAATTTATAATTAGGGATTAATGGGGCTTAGCATAGTATGAAATACTGGTTAGGAATTAACGGTGAGTTTTTAATAAGCAACAATACCTTATGCTAAAATAAGTGGTAGTTTGACCAAGTCCTAAAACCTACTCTAACCTCCCTAACTCGTGGCTGCTGCAGAGAAATTCCAGATCGAAAAATCTAATAAGTTAAGTTTACCCAATCCGGGAATCGAACCTAGGACCTCATTCTCAGCAGCGCTTCAGACCACTAGACAAACGAGGTAACGAGGCGGGGGAATAATATATATTATCTGTTTTAAAATAAGTCGTTTATTTTTTATTTTCCTCTTTAATCAAATTCAAAGTCAAAGTCAAATCATTTATTTAATTTTTTATAGTATAAAGCACTTTTGAACGTCAAAAAATTACAAAAAAAATTAATTGATTCTAGTTGCCCCTTCCAAAAGGTAGTTTTCGTATGGAGAAGAATGGGCAAGAAACTCCACCGTTACTCTTTTAAAATGTTTTACAATATTTTGTATAAGTATATTAGTTATATAATTATATGTGAGGACGATGCACCTAGAATAAAATTATTATACCACAGTCCACAATAGGTAAAAAGAATTAAGAATTAAAAATGAAGCAACAACAGATAAACTAATTATGTGATAGATACATGGTGCTCACATATTTACAAACATTGTAAAAGTAGACGATCCTCCTAAGATTCCACAATTAATAAGTCAGTGTGCGAGGAATTGGTCATAGATTGTAAAATCAATGTCATATAATAAAAAATAATAATAAAAAATACACTTAAATTTGCAACCAGTTTGATTTTGTCTTGATTCTAAATTATCCTATGGAGCAGGACCAGCATTTTTCCAAGCATTCTTATCTTGGATATAATCCTCTAATTTGTAATATGCTTGTTTACAAAGTGTACTTTTAATATGAGCTTTAAATTTTCTTTCATTTAATTGCAAAATATCACAAGGTATTTTGTTGTAACATTTAACACAGTACCCCATAAAAGATGTATGTACTTTAGATAATCTGAAAAATGGTTGATCTATTTTATCTTTATTTCTAGTACTAAAATTATGTCTATTACTTATTTTATTAAAAAGATGTCGATTTTTTCTAACATACATAATATTTTCATAAATGAACTGGCAAGGTACCGTCATAATATTAATCCTTTTAAATAGTTCCCTGAGAGATTCGCGGTGACGTAGATTATAAATGGCTCTGACAGCTCTCTTTTGCAAAATAAAGATGGATTCAATGTCAGCAGCCCGACCCCACAGTAAAATGCCATACGACATAATACTGTGGAAGTAACTAAAATAGAACAATCGCGCGGTTTCTACGTCTGTTAACTGTCTTATCTTTCTAACAGCATAAGCGGCTGAGCTTAGCCGCCCCGCAAGAGATGTTATGTGAGGTCCCCATTGTAATTTCTCGTCTAATGTGAAATTACCTAATCTACCTACCGAATCTACCTGTATATTAATTATCTCATACCTGTTATCATGTCCATATTTCCATTATCCCGTGGTTGGCTGTATTAAAACAGGTAAATTATAATGGAGCAAAGCGGATGCATCAGAATATCAGTTTAGCTGGGTCAGCGCGTGCACTTGACCCAAATCGAGGGGCCGGCCGATATTTAGCACATATTTTATTACTTTTCAGTCTGCCGTATGTCTCTTTTGGTCTTTTGGTACTAATTTGTTGGGAAATCTCATCTGGGGGATAATAACGGATTTATTTTTTAAGTACATAATATACTGCACTATGAATTTTGGATTAGACAAGTAGATTCTTAAAGAGTGAAGGTTGCTAGGCGGAACATAAGATACATATGAAGCGCAAAAGGACCCGATTACAAATTGACTTGAATTTATTCTTTATTTATCGGCTGTTTTATATGAATGGGCTTTATTAGAGTGCAAATAGATAACTTTCTCGGCGGCCTCAAACTATGTGTCTCATACATATTAGTTAGTCGTCAACCGACTCAGTCTAGTTTGCACCCCTACACTGTCGAAGATGTCGAAGGAACATATGTCGCCTCAAGAGGACATAAAGTAAAGAAAAAAAAATGTGGTACCATGTTGCGTATCAAATAAAAGGGCTTACTTAGCACATTTCAAAAATATATACATTATAACCCTAAAATAATTTAAATAGAAATAAAAGTTATAAGGTCACACGTGTTACTTACATAAATCGAACAGATTACGTCTGACTCCGGATGTCACTTTTTTGTCGTAGTGGGGTTTTAGTTTTATAACTTTTATTTTTCTTATTCATGTCGATGGTACGACATTTTAAGTTTGTATACAATGAAGTTTTGTTTTAGTTTCTAATTGAAGTTTCTAGACGTTTTAACTCGCAACGATTGTATTGTGGATTGTATAATTATAATAATATTGTTTAATAAAAAAATTGTGACTATCATATTATTGGAACAATAAGTAAATGCATTTTTGACCCTGTGATGACACATTTGGGGGCAATGACATCAATGCTGAAGATCTTAAGCAATTATAAGGCACTCATTACTGACATATTTCACTCCTATTCTTAACTTGAGATATTATTTTTGGAGCTTCCTTTTACAATGGCATTTTCCAAGGTGTCAGTTTTTTTTTATAAAAGCACTGTTTTTTTTGTACTAAAATTTGGATACTGAATCCCTTATCTACAATTTGGTATTGTAAAAGGGTATGTTTTATGTAGATAAATCACTGATATTTTAACTGTCGCAAATGATCTCGAAAAACGTTTTGCGATCCAAATCTTGACCAGGACAAACATCACTTTCCTAAAGACTAATCAACGGCCGGTAGCCAAATACACTACAATATCTAATACTAAATAATGTTTCCTATAACAGTTGCATTGATCGAGTGTCAGTACCGGGAGATTATTCAGGGTCGCAGCTTCGGATCTGGGTAATCAGGTCATAGCCGTGCCTAGAGGCTGCATTCTATGCTAGAAGTGTAGAATTCCTGTTTATCTATAATGTCCTGGTATTATTATTTCCGACATTGCGAGTAATAAATTATAGGCTTAATAAAAATGTTTGTATATGAAGTAAGTATATGTTTGCTTCACGACTCCGCCCAGGTTTTAAAGATGTAATGATGGTTTGGTTTTGGTTTCCTGAACCATTTTAACAATTGCTTTGTAATTTTCAGATAATCATCCAATTTTTTTTATAGTAATGGAGTCTGAATTTCGCTCTTCATTACTTTAGTTCAACAGCGCTATGTTTGGCAAACGGGATTGTCGAGCAGAGGTCAGTAATTAAGAGTTTAGTCACAGAGTCCGTTTCTTTAATTATGTGGCTTAGTGTTAGTCTATCTTGAAGTCGCTTTTCGTGTCTGTGTAACCGCGTTGTTCTTCTAAACTACGCAACAGATCCAGATGCGGTCATCACCATCATAAGATAATTTATTCCGGGAGGTTTATCTGTAAAGTAATGTCGATGGTTGGTCAAGTTTAGCTTTATATTAGCAATAAAATAAAATCAGCTGATGATAAAATAAAAATTACCTGGCAAATAATAAATAATGAAACAGGTAGGAAAAAACAGCGAAATACTGAATTTAATTTAGAGACTGCACATGGCACTATCAACTCAGATGTAGAAATAGCTCAGGAATTTGAAAACTTTTTTGCTAATATTCCCCTTAAAACTACTGAAGCTTTAAATTCCTCACCAGCGCTTTCTGCCTTACTTAGACAGAATGTGAAGGCATGCTCTTTGGAGTTCAGGTTTCAGCATACAAACCCCCAGGCTGTTATAAAAGCTTTTAAAGATCTTAAAATTAAATCAACAGAAGATCTCTGGGGAATGTCTGTAAAAGTCTGTAGATCTATTATCGAAACCATTGCGCCCTATTTAGCTTTCATATTTAACACCAGTGTAGACCAAGGAGTCTTTCCGGATCTCATGAAACACAGTAAAGTAGTTCCATTGTTCAAATCCGGTGATAGTAAAGAACCCAACAATTATAGGCCTGTATCAATTCTACCAGTTCTCAGTAAGGTGTTTGAAAGATTGATGCTCAATCAAAAATGTTACGTCACTTTAATAAAAATTCCATCTTTCATGAACATCAGTACGGTTTCACCAAAGGGCGTTGTACCACTGACGCCGGTGTCACCCTTATAAAGAACATTTTTATTGCCTGGGAAGAAGCACAAGATGCCATTGGTATCTTTTGCGACCTCTCGAAGGCGTTCGATTGCGTAGACCATGAGACACTTCTGCTGAAACTGGAGCACTATGGGATTAGAAATACAGCTCTTGATTTACTAAGATCATACCTGAAAGATAGAAAGGTTAAAGTTCAAGTAAACGGCGTAAACTCATTGGGGTCTGAAATGGCAATGGGCGTTCCTCAAGGTTCAATATTGGGTCCATTCATCTTTTTAGTTTACATTAATGATTTACCCCAATTACTTCAAAATCAACCGAAGATGGTGTTATTTGCAGATGACACATCATTGATCTTTAAAATCAATCGACGGGCACAAAATCTTGACGACGTGAATAGCTCTATTCATCAGGTCCAACATTGGTTTACGGTAAATAATTTGGTACTAAATAAAAAAAAAACCAAATGCATTAGATTTAAATTACCTAATGTTAGAAGTAGCGCATGTGACATCATATTGAACGGAGAAAAACTGGAATTTATTAATCAAACTGTTTTCCTGGGAATCACATTAGACGAGAAATTACAATGGGGACCTCACATAACATCTCTTGCGGGGCGGCTAAGCTCAGCCGCTTATGCTCTTAGAAAGATAAGACAGTTAACAGACGTAGAAACCGCGCGATTGGTCTATTTTAGTTACTTCCTCAGTATTATGTCGTATGGCATTTTACTGTGGGGTCGGGCTGCTGACATTGAATCCATCTTTATTTTGCAAAAGAGAGCTGTCAGAGCCATTTATAATCTACGTCACCGCGAATCTCTCAGGGAACTATTTAAAAGGATTAATATTATGACGGTACCTTGCCAGTTCATTTATGAAAATATTATGTATGTTAGAAAAAATCGACATCTTTTTAATAACATAAGTGATAGACATAATTTTAATACTAGAAATAAAGATAAAATAGATCAACCATTTTTCAGATTATCTAAAGTACATACATCTTTTATGGGGTACTGTGTTAAATGTTACAACAAAATACCTTGTGATATTTTGCAATTAAATGAATGAAAATTTAAAGCTCATATTAAAAGTACACTTTGTAAACAAGCATATTACAAATTAGAGGATTATATCCAAGATAAGAATGTTTGGAAACATGCTGGTCCTGCTCCATAGGATAATTTAGAATCAAGACAAAATTAAACTGGTTGCAAATTTAAAAATAATTTTATTCTAGGTGCATCTTCCTCACATATAATTATATAACTAATGTACTTATACAAAATATTGTAAAACATTTTAAAAGAGTAACGGTGGAGTTTCTTGCCCATTCTTCTCCATACGAAAACTACCTTTTGGAAGGGGCAACTAGAATCAATTATTTTTTTTTGTAAATTTTTGACGTTCAAAAGTGCCTTATACGGGCCTACTTGAAATAAATGATTTGACTTTGACTTTGACTTTGACTTTAGAAGATAAGATACAGACAAATAATAAGAACGAAAAATACTATGTTTTATACCATACAACATTACCATTATTAATTGTCAGTAATAATTAGTATAATAATTTATTAAGCGTGTTCGTTTATTTTTAGATCAAGAAAAGATAATATTCGTTAGTTTGTTACCTACTTTACAAATATTTCTTGTTTAATGGTACAAAACAAACATGGAAGTGTATTTCGACTGTATTTATGAATAAATAAATAATAATCTTGTTTAACTACGCAGCATACATAATATTGATATCGCATTTTGCGTATTATTTCTTACATGTTCAATTCGCAATATGATCATATAATAACATTTTAATTATTATTATTTTTGTTACACGATTTACCAATTCTTATTAATATAATATTAATAAATCCTTTTAGTTTATAATATGTTGTATAACCTTATATTGAGGTGAATGTGTAGCCTTTAAGTAACTTATAAATTTATAATAAATAAACAAGCAATTTATTATAAGTTTATTGTGTAAACAGTTTATTGGCTTACCTAGATAAATAAAATACTTAAATATGTCTGTGTACTACAGGTATACACCTCTGCCCAACCCTGTGGGGTAACAAGGCGTTATGTTATATTACGACTTATTTTATAGCTGTCTTACACATGAGGGAAAATGTATCCTATCTAACATGGAAATACCCACATTTCTGGGAAAGCGGCACATGCAAGCTGCGTTGCGTTTTATGTACTCGTTTTGGACCACTTTTTCCATGTGTCCTGGTTTCCTATTTAAAATCTTCACCAAAGAATCCTTCTGCAAAAAATCCAACTAATTTCCAAAACACGGGCTTCCTACCCGGTCCCAATGCCGGCCAGTATTGGATCGTCGTTTGGCGTGGAGGCAAAGTAATAAATCTAGCGGCGACATGGACGTGAACGTGTGATCCATCCGAATTGACCTTGGACTGGGGCTTAGCTAATGCTTCCTATTTTTAATTCTTATTTATGTAAATTTTATAATGAAATAAAATTCAATTCTGTGTCTGATACAAAGACGTGGATCACAATAGAATAATAAAAATCCATACTCCATTATTAATATTATAAATTCAAAAGTAAATCTGTCAGTCAGTCTGTTACCTTTTGAAGTCTAAACCACTGAACCGATATGGAAGACAAATCGGTAGCCTGGGACCTGGAGAGGCACATGGCTACTTTTCATCATGGAGATAATACAATTATTAATAATTTCAAAATACACGTCATACCTACATGACTTTATGGGACTACAGTTACCTAATTATTTACGTTTCACACTATGTGATGCCTATTAACTAATTGGCTTATTGTAAAGTTACGTAGATAATAATTTACATAAATGGTCGAAAGTAAAATCATCCAAATTTTCCTGCTATATTGAAAATGACGAAGACATACTTTACCGCATTCGGATTCGTTTTGCCGCAATCGATAGGCTAAGCCAGAATCACCATCAGACGGAGATTTGCCAGATGCCAGGTTAGCACATCACCAGGGCCCTTTCACCCACGTAGGGTTGGATTATTTTGTCCCCCTGAGCGTCTATTGGCAGACGCACCGCCAAGAGATGGATTGCACTTTTTACATGCATGGCGGTGCCAGCCGTGCATTTGGAGATCATCGAGAGCTTATTGTCGGACTCCGCCCTGATCGCACTCAGTCGGTTGATCGCTAGAAGGGGATGCATTTTTTTTTTTTTTTTGGGTGGGAAATTATCAAATAACTTCTCCCGCTCTGGGTGGAGCGGGAGCGCGTGTCAGACTCTTACTGACTAAAACCCACCCGTGTTCCTTCCGTTGCCTGTTACGTTGCCAGGGGCCACGGTATCCCTTTCGGACTTTCCCGCAACCCCGGCAGGCATCGGTCCTATCGGACCCCTTCACTTCTGCTGACATCTCTTTGAGGCGCGCGTGGAACACAACGCGCCGTCGACCCGGGCCTGGTCCTTATCGGACGGCGAGCTACCCATTGCTCACCGTCCGCAAGCCCGCGCCTACGGTGGCCGGGAATCGGCCTGCGATTCCCGACGTCCGGGGCGTCTCCTGCGGCGGCTAGGGGCGTGAGGGCGCGAAATTTGCCTTTCCCTCACGCGTTCTGCCTCCTCCTTCGCGAGCATTACTGCTTCGCAGAAGGAGGTGACGGGCTCCCATGCCCTCTTACTCCGTACCATGGCCTGGACTAGGGCCGGACGCGAGAGATCCCCGCCGCCGATCGCCTCCACGAGGACACGGCGATGCTCTGCCCAAGCCGGACAGACCTCCACCGTATGCTCAACCGTGTCCTCCGGGCGATCCACGCAGTGATGACACCCGGGCGTTTCCTCCCGCCTGATACGAAACAGGAACCTCCCGAAACAACCATGTCCGGTGAGGACCTGCGTCAGGCGGAAGGTGAGGACACCGTGGCGCCTCTCTAGCCACTCCTCAAAGAGGGGACTTATCGCCGCAATAGTGGCGTGCCAAGGGTGGCGTGCCAAGTGTGAGAAGGGGATGCCTGACGAGGATTTCTTCCAATAGCGGGACTTCATTCATCGGCGCAGCAAGGATGCTATCAGAGCTCGAATGGCGATTCATACTCACCCCCATCCGCACCATTTATGGGGGGCTGTTGGGAGCGGCAAGTCCGCGTGGTAAAGAGTTTCATCGCCGTGATCCTGAAGGAAAAGACACCCAAGGAGGACGGATTAGACACCCAGCTCCTAGAGGTAGAGTCCAACAAAAATTCAAAAAAACCAAACAAAAAAAAAAAAACATTTATTCAAACTAGGCTGAGAATCAGCACTTTTCGAACGTCAAAATTATATAAGACAGTCCCCCAAAACGCAACTCCCCAGCAGCACAGCTGTCTGTTCAGTTAGAAAAAAAAATCTTGTATATGCAAGATAATTTACATTACGCAACACAACACATAATTTAAATTATAAATTAATAGCCATATATGTTAGCTAGCACACGCCAATATATCAACCAAAAACATCGAGAACTATACTCAGGCAGAAATAAAAATTAAGATTAAACGTAGACAATATCTAAATAAAAGCCTGCAGGCATAAAGGGCGTGCCCGCTTACATATAGCTATATATAGTTGTAACTGGAAGTTATAAAATGATAAACTATATTTAGATCATATAATATAAATTATAGTTAATTCAAGACTCCTTTTTTTTTTTTGGTTTGGGAATTATCAAATAACTTCTCCCGCTCTGGGTCCTTATCAGCCAGCGAGCTACCCATTGCTCACCGTCCGCAAGCCCGCGCCTACGGTGGCCGGGAATCGGCCTGCGATTCCCGACGCCCAGGGCGTCTCCTGCGGCGGCTAGGGGCGTGAGAGCGCGAAATTTGCCTCTCCCTCACGCGTTCTGCCTCCTCCTTCGCGAGGATTACTGCTTCGCAGAAGGAGGTGACGGCCTCCCATGCCCTCTCGCTCCGTACCATGGCCTGGACCAGGACCGGACGCGAGAGATCCCCGCCACTGATCGCCTCCATGAGGACACGGCGATGCTCTGCCCAAGCCGGGCAGACCTCCACCGTATGCTCCACCGTGTCCTCCGGGCGATCCACGCAGTGATGACACCCGGGCGTTTCCTCCCGCCTGATATGAAACAGGAACTTCCCGAAACAACCATGTCCGGTGAGGACTTGCGTCAGGCGGAAGGTGAGGACGCCGTGGCGCCTCTCTAGCCACTCCTCAAAGAGGGGACTTATCGCCGCAATAGTGGCGTGCCCAGCATTGGATTGCGACAATCGCACTCTCCATGACGCCATGAGATCCCGCCGGAGCTCTGTCCGCTGTGCCGCGATTTCTCGCGGCAGCGGAGTTACGCCCCGGCGTTTCGCCTTCTCGCGCCACTCCCAGATGTGCGCGAGGACAATTCAAGACTCCTGACACACGTCTCAGTGTACTTATGACAAAATGTCCCTTACGACATTTGAAATTTCCATCGTCGATACCTATGCTTAATATTTTTTTACCACTGTTTATATACTTAAACTGAAGTCATAAAAGTAAGTAATAAAATATACTAAACAACAACAAGTTAAGCCGTAAATTGACTTCATTATAACAAACAGCTAACTAGTAATTTAAATACTTACTTTTATTATTTTATGATACGGAAGTTAAATTGTGTTTAAGTAGGCACCTGTACCTTAACTTAATAGGATATTGGTAATTTCTTTTTCTTTATTTAATTCAAGTTCCCTATTTTTGTTTATTTTCTTGTGTTATATTGAACTGTTAGACTTTTTTCACTTGTATCACCTACTGTCATTCTAACATCTGTAAATAACAACATAGCATCACGCCTGTATTCCGCGAAGGGTTAGGCAGATGTGCACCTATAGTACACCCAATTTCGCCAGTTATGTTTAAAGCGAGTCGTCCACCGCCAGCTAACTAAGTTAGTTAAGGTTAGTTTAGTTTGGCTCGCCAGTTTTTCATACATGTGCGTCCACCCACATGTATGAAAAACTGGCGAGCTAAACTAACTTAGTTTAGCTAGCGGTGGATGGCTCGCTATAGTCCCATGTAATAGGGGGCGAGCCTTTTGCCATCAACCGGGCACAAATCCCGACTCCGGGCTACTACTGAGAAATTCCAGAGGAGTAAACCCAATAACACATATGTAAAATATGACTATAAATCTGTTACTCATAGTACTACATAAATACTTAGAATGTGTAATAAATTTTTGACGTAGGTATTGCTAAACATCTACCTTTCATGACACGGCAGAGTTCCTTTTTGACAGATTGTAATGCTGAGGATTTGAAAAAGCTTCTTAAGTTTTCAGAAGTCTCAATGATCTAAAATATATTTGGTAGGTGTTTGTGTTTAACCAATTATAGGAGCAGATAAGTTCCAAAAGAAGTTTTAAGTTCTTGTAGTGCTAATTTGGAATACAATAGTACTCATACACACAAGTGGCACGCGTGACTGGTGGAGGCAACTGCACCGTCCACACGTGTACGCTAGCACTTACATACTCATATTCATAGACAAAATAATTTTTAAACTAATTAACAGCCTGTTTTTAAATTATTAAATCACCACAAAAGACTATGACTACGAACATATTGGCTACTCACACAGCTGGTAACAAAAACTGTATTATATTTTGGAAGCCCCTACCACAGACTCAGTAACTTGAGTCACTTTGGAATGTAATTACGCGTTTTGTAAACTCCTTAAGTGTTGGGTGCGACGAACTCGGAAACTTTGTGTCATTACCTTATTTGTTTACAGGTTTTTTGTTTGGGTTTGAAACAAATCATTGATTTTTTGTAAAAATGTAAATTTTACTTATAAATAAAATTAATTAACCAGCGTATGTCTATGTAAACGTATGTCCCTTAGTTATAGTCAACATTTTGCAAAAATTGGCAGAAAAAAAAATACAACAGAATTGAGAACTGCTTTTGTGAAGTCAGTTAATTTAATAATCAACGTAAAAAAATAAACCATTTTAAGCCACCCTTCGCCGGTACAAGCATGTTGGTACAAGCATTAAAATAAGCCACCCGCTTAAAATGTTTATATATTGTTATCCAATAGAGAAAGAAAAGGAAGGAAAAAAGTCAAAATCAAAATCTAAAAAAAAAATATAATAATAATAATTATATATTATTATATTAATATCATATAATTTCATTATTTTTATTTTTCATTAAGTATATTTTTATTTAAAAAAAATCTATCAAATAAGCCACCCCCTTAAAATTGTTTACATATTGTTATACAATAGAGAATAGAAAAGGAAGGAAAAAAGTCAAAATCTAAAAACAAAAACAATTTTTTTTTTATAACAAAAAATAAAAATAAAATATATTATTATATATTATTATATTAATATCATAACATTTCATTAATTTTATTTTTCATTAAGTATATTTTTTTATCCATTTTTTTTATTTTTTATTTTTTTGTTTTTTTGTTTTTCAAAATCTATTAACCAAATATATAATAAAACCAAAAAAAACTATATATAAACCATTTTAAGCCAGCCTTCGCTTGATTGAATCAAAACAGATGTGGGCCCAGTTAACCATTATCAATTTTTAAAAGGGGTAACTGCTCCGCGGGCCATTCCATAGTGGGCCGAATGACCCCTAACCCAAAAATATTTGTTACAAAATCTGCAACCTGTAATATCAAAATAACTTTAGCGATTACGGGTTAGTTAATTGCTCGGTAGTAATGTCAATCCAGTACATGTCATTAAAAGATTTTACTCATATCTTTTGTGGTCAAAGATTGTGCCTCGTCTACAGGGGCTTTTACGTTTGTCATTATTAATCAGTCTTGTATAAATCATTGGAAAATTTTACAATTCATGTCGGTGATAATAGAAATGATACAGCAAAAATAAATTTTTATTGCTAAATTAATCAGTTAATTATGCAAGATTTACCGGCCTAACGTCTTTTTGAACTGGTTAAACGTAGTTTTTTATTACCCTTTAAGTAAATTATAGTGTTAATTTTTGGATATAATACATTAATAGTGTGTCTTTTGCGTGTTTTTTATAATAGTAATAATTATTCATTTGACATTTTATTTTGTTGCACAACATTACCTACACAAATTAAGTGATACTCGTTTAATGTTAACAAAACTTTTTTACTAGAAAATAACTCTCGTCCACATACCCAATACGTTATGTACCACATACTCATACGTTGGTCCAAAAATTGTGTTAATCAAAACACGTTTCGATACTCTTTCTAGTACTAGTATATCTTTCTAGTTCTAGTAGAACTCTTTCAGCTTTAACAACCACCAGGTTGCCAGCTCATTCAGCAGAGTTAATATGATACGTGGTGGCTCTCTAATAATTGTTCGTAACAATATGAAATTTAAAGAACGTAAGGATATTGTGAGCCTCTCTGTTGAGCGAGTTATTGAAATAGCTTGCATTGAGCTTGAGCGGTTCATTGTAATGAGCGTGTACAGGCCCCCATGTGCTTCATATGATATTTTTGAGAAATATATGGAAGAAGTATTGTTAAAGACTTGTAACAATAATAAAACAGTTGTAGTCTGTGGAGATTTCAATATTAATATACTGGATAAATCTGCTGTAGTAAATAAATTTATAACTTTATTAAAGTCGTATAATTTGTACAATACTTTCTTTGAGCCGACTAGAATAACTGCCACTAGTGCTACCTGTATTGACAATATTTTTACAAACTTAAGACCTTCTAGCCATTTAATTATAAATGAGCTGGACTCTGATCACTGTGGCCAGTTAGTCACTTTCCCTCAGAAAACAGTCAGAGCTCAAAGAAAACTAGTGAGTTTTGTTCCTGTAAATAAAAGTCGCTTAGGACAATTTAAAAATAATTTAATGGAAAAGCTACCGGGTTTGCCTTATCATAATGACCCGGATCAAGCTTATGCTTCACTATTTAAACTCATCAATTGTGAGTTTAGGAAGGTTTTCACACTTAGCAAAGTGATTCCACTGTTCAAATCTGGCAGCACAACTGATCCCACAAATTTTCGGCCTATTTCGATTTTACCATCATTGAGCAAAATCTTTTAAAAAAATAATTTTAAAACAAATGTTAGGACATTTCAATGCACATAATTTACTTCATCTGAAACAGTTTGGTTTCACAAAGGGTCGTTCAACTACAGACGCGGGCGTGGAATTACTGAAGAGCATATTCGAGGCCTGGGAGGAGTCGCAAGATGCTCTTGGCATTTTCTGCGACTTGTCCAAGGCCTTCGATTGCGTACATCATGACACACTCATCAGGAAATTGTACCACTATGGTATGAGGGACAAGGCTCTTGACCTTCTGACTTCTTATCTGAACAACAGAATTCAGAGGGTCGATATTAATGGCAAGAGATCTGCAGGATCTGCGGTCACCATGGGCGTTCCGCAGGGTTCAATTCTAGGTCCTTTCTTATTTCTAATTTATATAAATGACTTACCTTACCACATAAGGGATAATCACAAGATCGTCTTATTCGCAGATGACACTTCCCTCATTTTTAAAATCAAACGTCAGTTAGTCAACTATGAACAAGTTAACGATGCACTCTCTAAAGTTGTGCATTGGTTTAATGTAAATAATCTTTTCCTGAACGAAAAAAAAACTAAACTCCTTAGATTTTCAACGCCAAATGTCAGGCAGCTAACTACTAATGTTCAAGTTAATGGAATAGAGTTGGACCCTGTAGAGTCAACAGTTTTTCTTGGAATAACTATTGACGGTAAATTACAATGGGGCCCACACATAGAAAAATTGTCAGGAAGGCTTAGTTCGGCCGCTTATGCTGTTAAAAAAATTAGACAGATAACTGACGTAGATACAGCCAGAATTGTTTATTTTAGTTATTTTCATAGTCTTATGTCTTATGGGATTCTTCTCTGGGGAACCTGTGCGGACATTCATACTATCTTTGTTCTACAGAAAAGGGCTGTTCGAGCCATTTACAACCTAGGTCCAAGGGATTCCCTTCGAGAAAAATTCAGAGAAATAAACATCCTGACTGTAGCCTCACAATATATTTTTGAAAACCTATTACATGTACACAAAAATATATCAAATTTTAAGAAAATGACCGATATTCATAGTTTAAATACCAGGAATAAACACAACCTTGCTGTACATCGCACACGTCTCCACAGAGTAGGCAACTCGTTCATGGGTCAATGTATACGCTTTTACAACAAACTTCCCATTGATATTCGAAACTTACCCATTAAACGATTTAAAAGCTGTATTAAAACCAAACTTTGTAAAAAAGGGTACTATAAAATTTCAGATTATTTAGAAGATAAAAAAGCGTGGGATTGAGCTGCTCGCTCTGCTAAGCTTTGTGATAAAACTATAAAATTTGACATTTTAATTATTATGTAAATCATTAAAAATACCAGTTTTTTATATACATATTGACATTGTTGAAAATTATATACAAAATAACATGATTACTTTGTAAAGTATTATATTGTTTTAATTATTGTGAATGTGAGGACTATGTGGATATTTTATTTTTATTGTTTTTCCTCTTTCTTTAATTTTTTCTTTCTCAGTTAGTTTAAATGATGGTCTGGCAGTTTGAGTACTTTATGCGACCTACCCAAATGTCCTTTCTTTGGTATTGTTCGTCGAGTTGAGCTCCTTAAGTTGAGCTCTACGATTACTGACAAATGCTTGCACTGACTGGACAGGTCCACTCAAATCTGTGTGGTTCTTTCCTCAAAAGACCATTTCAGACACTAATCTACATGGTCCTCATATGGCCTGACCAAGATTATGTCTGGACTTTAAAAGAGACTGTGACCTCTGAGTTTGTTTCGGTCTTTCTTCTCAGAGTAGTCAGATAGGAAACGCCGAACTCATCTAGCATTTTCTTCTTATTTTTTTTTAATATGACGTGTAAAAGTGATTGCAATATCCTATTTACAGAATAAACAATTTCATTTCATTTCATTTCAGTATCTTGTTATTAGGTAGATATCAACATAAAGAGGTGTGATAGCCTAATGGTGTGCAAGCATTTTATCTTGGATATAATCCTCTAATTTGTAATATGATTGTTTACAAAGTGTATTTATTATATGAGTTTTAAATTTTCTTTCATTTAATTCTAAATATCACAAGGTATTCTGTTGTAACATTTAACACAGTACCCCTCTATTTTATCTTTATTTCTAGTATTAAAATTATGTCTATCACTTATTTTGTTAAATAGATGTAGATTTTTTCTCACATACATTATTTTCATAAATGAATTGGCAAGGTAACGTCATAATATTAATCTTTTTAAATAGTTCCCTGAGAGATTCGCGACGACGTAGATTATAAATGGCTCTGACAGCTCTCTTTTGTAAAATAAAGATAGATTCAATGTCAGCAGCCCGACCCCACAGTAAAATGCCATACGACTTAATAGAAAAGATATTTCTCCACGGCATGTGAAGCCAAGTCAGAGGCTCATGGGCGGCTTTAAAACTCTGACACCAGGTTAGTCACTAACCACACGAAGAGAAGATACAAAAACATAAAAACGTAAACGAAAAAGCATGCATTTCACAATACTTTCATTCATTCGATGAAAGTTCGAGTTCCTTAGTAGCAAAAATCGGGACTAGTGCCAAATAATTAATTAATACGAGCTAATTGATCAGCAAGCAGCCTTGACACAGTCAGGATAAAGTATTAAGCAGCTGAAGCATCTTCACAAAAAATACGCTTACGAAGCACAAAGTTTCTTCTAAAGTTACGAAGAACAACGCGCGAACAAAGATAATTTTTTCCGTTCCAAGGTTTAATTAGGCTTTCAATGCTGTTTGAAGGACTGAGGCCGAGATCTCTAAATGTTACTGAGCGTGCTTCGGCTTAGACAATCATTTCTATCTTACACTTGTAGTTTGACAGTTGTACGACAGTAACAGGAATAACGCTTAGCCAAAGTACTTACTAAGTGATGTTTATAGACCTCTGCCTGAGATGTGATTGAATAAACACAAGTAGTACATAATCTTACTACATAGGCTACGAATAATATTATTCGTAGTAGGTTGGTAATTTTATTGTTTTTGTTGACATGGTACGGTATTCCGGTACTCCGTAACGAGGGTGTCGGACTTACAGGCTTACGTGGAGATACCAGGTCAATAAAGAGAGCTCATTGGAATATAATAAATTGAATATGAGGCTAAAAATACCTAATAGGCGTACATGAGATTGGTTTTAGGGATAAACACATATAAATGGTGGCTAAATAAGTTTTCAAAGCGATTCCCATTTAAACTCTAATCGCAACAACTTAAACACAAATAAACTTGCCCCAATAAAGAATCTATTTTATTTAAATTATACACTATATTAATAACCTCGTAAAGTTCGCACATTATTAGCAGAACTTTTTCAATGAAAACTGCCATTATCTTGTTATCTCACAAAATTGAATACGCTTACTTTAACCTTTTGTAAATATTTCATAAAATATTAACAATGCATTCTTTTAGTAAACGTCGGTAGATAATATAATGGTCTTCAAAAATGGAAGATCAGAAGAGTAGGTCTAATGGATTTATGTTAAGAATAGCAAATAAATGACGTTGGCATTAAAAGTAAGGGGTGGAGGAAGGCTGTTTTATGACATTTCTTTATTAAAGGTCTGGTAGAACACCCACGTGAAGTCTAGCTGGATGTCTATCGTATTCATTACGATATAAGTTATTTTCACATAAGATGTAGGTATCTCTGTGGGTCGTGATAGGATTTGTGCCCGGTTGATAGCAATAGGCTCACCCACTATTACATGGGACGTATACATGGCTGGCAAGATGTGGGTGTAGGTACTATAGGCACACCTCTACCTAACCCTTCGGGGATTACAGGCGTGATGTGTATGTGTGCGTATCTAGGTATGAGAATAGCTATAGTTTATATAAGCCAGTCTTTCTTAGGTCACATTTCCACAGTTAGATGTCTACAAGAAATCATGTTTTAGGCACCTGTCCCACCGCCGACGAGGAAGCGACTAGCTATCAACGATTTTCTCGCTCAAGAAACGTACAAAAGTTTGTAGGTCCCGAGTCAGAAAAAAATATACATATTAATAGTTAATAGCTGACTGTTTACGTGCCGGTGAGTACTCGTTTGTTGCAGCGACAAGAAATAGGTAATACCTGCAGGTACTACGGGCTGGTGTCCGCAACTCCATGTCAAAGCGCGTATTTTGCGTACGGGCGACAAGAGCTATCAAAGGGTCTACCCTTTATAGCAGAATTTTGTATGTCATAATATTATTTTGCATAACAGAGGATAGCATATACTTCATTTCGCAGAAAATCGTTTGGCATACACTATTTTATCATACATTAAAAACTCATAATTTTGTTAGTCAGAATCATCTTTAGGCATAAATTTCATAATTATAATAATGAAAAAGCAGAACCATAATATCGCAGAAAGTTCACACAAACATGCAAGCAAGCATACACCATGCATGCAGCAAGCATGCAGCATGCAAGCGAGCATGCAACATGCAGCAGACATGGTTTCTGTCATGGCTCTGGCGATGCGGGGCTCCTGCGTTCCCTGCGGTTTTACAGCGATTCGTTTCTGTCACTGACTTTTGTAGCACAACATATTGACTTTTTAAGACAATATTTTAATTTAATTTAAGATTTAAAATGCTATTTTATAGAAATGGCAATATTCGTAATAAAATTATTCCAAATAAAATTCTGCCATCTTAAAAGAATGCCATTGTAAATTCGGGCATATGAATATTCGGCTAAACAATAATTATTATAATAAATAATTTTTATGCCATTAAAATATTCCTATAAAGAAGATTATGCCAAATAAATTTAGGACCATCAAGATTCAGCCAGATAGAGGGAACCCCTATCAAAGAGAGTACTCTCTCAGCGACGCTCGCTTGGCGGGCAGAACACTCGCTGAGAGACTCACGCTTGATACAAACGCTACCAGCGAGTCGCTGGCGCTCGCTCGTCGCCGTCGCGCATTCGCCAACTCGTTTGTAGCTCTTAAAAACAGCCTTTTTTTCAAAAGTGGCTATTTAAAACTCACAATTAAAACTAAAATTAAGTAGATACATAATTTCGCAGCCTTAAAACCATTTAGAGGATAAAATATTCAGTTTGTATGTATTTGACATTTAAAAAGTGCACATTCTCAGCCTAATTTAAATTTATTTTTTTAAGATAAACTAGTTTTATATTAGCAGATGCTATCTAAAATTAAAATACATAACAAATTATAATGGCGTTAGTAGTCTGTGGGACAGTGACTTGTCGTGATTTTATAAATAATTTTATTCAAATTTAAATAATAAAACCACCGTGAAAAAAAATACTGACAAGTTTTTTTTTATAAAACTACAATTTCACAATTTTCGGACTTTTTCCTTGTACTGTGAGATCTAGCTTCCTGCCAATTTTCATGATTCTAGGTCAACGGGAAGTACCCTGTAGGTTTTGATTTATTTGCGAGTATCAAAATATGACACATAAATGACCGTATTTTTTTATTGCGTTGACTTAGTTTGATTTTTTTAGAGCTCCAAGCTTGGACCTACGTATTTGATATTAATTTCAACTTGATACCTCCACGGGTTCCTGAGAAATGGGTCTTAACAGACTGACGCACGGTAAACGAAGTGATCCTATATGGGTTCAGTTTTTTTTTCCTTTTGAGGTGGGCAAAAAAAAAGAAAAGGGTTCCGCCCTTTTTTTTTGTGGTTGCGAAATTATCAAATAAGTTCTCCCGCTCTGGGCGGAGCGGGAGGGCGTGTCAGACTCTTACTGATGTCCTCTTCCACGTTATTTTTAATTGTTTTTATAGCGTCTGATTCACTTTGTTGATTTATATCTTCAGTATTGGTTTCACTTGTAGGTTCATATTTTCTTAATGCACCACTTTGGTATTTTAATCTATATAACTGTTTTCGTTGTCGTTCGTTGACAGTCTTTAATTCATCAATCTTCTTTTTCTGTAACTGATACATTTTGTTCATGCGGTATTTAAGTATAAAATGGTATCTTCTGGCAATATTACACATAATAAAAATCCAAAGGGGGGGCAACATACTTTAAAATTATTCAATCAAAATATTCAAGGTTGCTCTTCCAAATTACTGGAAATAGAATTGTTTTTAGAAAATACTAAGTTTGATGTTGTTTGTATTACTGAACATTGGTTAAAAGATCATCAAGTAATGTCAATTAACTTTGAAAATTATTGTGTAGTTAGCCATTTCAGCCGAAAACGTATGATACATGGCGGATCATTAATATTAGTATCATATATATTTTAGTAGTCATATATCATATATGTATTAGTATCATATAATAGAATCCATATACTTCACCAGAATATCAATGGTTTATTACGCAAAGCTGATGAATTTACTGTAAATCTAAATAATATTATAAATAACCATATTGATGTGCTATGTGTTACCGAGCATAATATGATAGCAGACGATTTAAAACATCTCCATATTCCCAATTATACTATAGCGGCAAACTACACAAGGACAAATAGAAATGGTGGGTCATGTATCCTAGTACGAAATAATCATAAATTTAAGACTATACAGGAAGCAAAACTTGTAAGCATACCCAACCTTTTAGAGTGTTCGGCTATTGAATTGTTAGAGCATGGATTGATTATCGTATGTATATATAGACCTCCAAAGACAAAAAAAGATTGTATACAATTATTTTTCGACCGTTTAGCGGCTTTACTAGCAAAATTATGCAGTAAATTTAAGAAAATTGTTATTTGTGGCGATTATAATATTGATCGACTGAAAGACACTCCTGTTTCAAGAGAGTTTGAAAACTTGTTACAGAGCTTTAACTTAAAACTTGCAATAAATGAGCCAACCCGCTTGCAAAGTAAAACGTGCATTGATAACATTGCACACAATATTAGAGGCTGTCAACAAAGCGTTATTGAACTAGCTCTGTCTGATCATACAGCACAAATTCTCTCATGTCCAGTTAGAAAAACTTACTCAATAACCCATTGGTATAAATTCAGAAGAGACTTTAGCACCGAAAATGTTGAGAAATTTATTGAATGTCTAAAAGCCCTAAATTTTACTGAATGCTATGAGAATAGTGACGCAAATGCTTCTTTTGAAGAATTCCATAAGGTATTTAAACTTTTTTATGACCTCTGCTTTCCAAACATCAAAATTAAAGTTCCAATTATTCGCAAAACCAAATGGCTTAGTAAAGGATTAAAAATATGTTCTCTTCGTAAAAGAATGCTTCTTAAAATATATCGACTCTCAGGTAAAAAGTCAGATAAGGGTAACTTTAAGAATTATGCAAAAAAGTTTAAAAGAATTGTAAAACTTACTCAAAAGTCACAAAATAATTATTATATACAAACAGCCACAAACAAACCTAAAGCAATATGGCAAATAATAAATAAAAATAAAAACAATAATCCCCCTGAAAAAATTGATAGATTAAGATATAATAATCAAGTTATAACGGCCCCTGATACTATAGCACAAACATTTAACAATTTCTTTATTGATGACATCTCGAAACTGACAAATAATAAAATAAATTACGCAAAGATTCTAACTTATAATAAACCAAACTCTTGTTTCTTAACCCCAGTTACCCTAAACGATGTTGTGAAATTAATCATGGCATTAAAAAACACCAAAAGTACGGGCTATGATGGAATTTCAACGCAAATAATAAAACGTGTAGTGTACATAATTGCCCCAATCATAACTCATATTATAAATCAGTGTCTTGAGGAAGGCATTTTCCCAACATATTTAAAAACTACGGTGGTTACACCACTATTTAAAAAAGGAAACCCAGAAGATGTACGATGTTACAGGCCGATTGCTCTCATTCCAATATTCGCCAAAATATTTGAAAAAGTACTAAATAATAAACTTACTGAATATTTCGAGAAAAATAAAATAATAATAGATAATCAAGTAGGATTCAGAAAAGGGAAATTGGTAAATTCAGCAATTCATCAGTTTTTAGAAAAAATACTTACAGAACTAGATAAAAAAAACCAAGTTACAGCTCTATACATGGACATGACAAAAGCGTTTGAT
This sequence comes from Xanthia icteritia, assembly GCA_949128155.2. Lineage (NCBI taxonomy): Eukaryota > Metazoa > Arthropoda > Insecta > Lepidoptera > Noctuidae > Xanthia > Xanthia icteritia. The sequence goes on along the minus strand of OX421942.2, from coordinate 1,057,219 downwards.
TATGTTGATCATGAACTTCTTTTGCAAAAACTGGAAATATACGGAGTTCGGGGTAAAGCACTACAAATAATCAAATCATATCTATGTAACCGAATACATTTCACTGAAATAACACAGTTATGTCCATTTACAAAGAGAGAGATTAAGTATACATCGAGTCCTAGATTTATAAAATATGGTGTACCTCAAGGGTCAATACTGGGACCACTACTGTTTCTCATTTACATAAACGATTTACCTAATGCTATTCAGCAACCTATGGTTTTATTTGCAGATGACAGTACGGTTCTTTTCACAAATAATAAAAACAAAAATCATGAACAAGAAATAAATGATTCCTTATCTAAATTAATAAATTGGCTTCAAATAAATAATTTACAAATTAATCTCACAAAAACACATTACATGAACTTTAAAAATAAAAACGCGACATCTATTCCTTTAAGTATTGCATACAATAATGAAACAGTAGCTGAAGTAGCAAATACAAAATTTTTAGGAATCCATATAGATTCGAATATGTCATGGAAAACACATGTAAATAGTGTATGTACCAAATTGAATCAATTTTCTTACGCTCTATACATGCTTAAGAAAGTATCCAACCAGACAGCGCTTCTTACTGCTTACCATGCGTATGTGGGATCCACTCTGTCGTATGGGTTATTATATTGGGGAAACTCGACTGATAAAGAAATTGCGTTCAAAGCCCAAAAAAAGTGTATTAGGTCTATATGTGGGTTACGCCAAACGGATTCATGTAAACCACATTTCGTAAATCTCAAGATTTTAACACTCCCTGCTCTATTTATCTACCTGGCCTCAATTTTAGTTAAATCAAACATTACAAGCTATGATACGTTAAAAAGCAGAAGACTTAAACATACCTTAAGAGATAAAACGTCCCACACTAGAGCGTACAGTAATAGTGTTTTCTGTATGAGCACAAAGATTTATAACAAGCTACCTATGGACATTAAGATTATAAATTAAATTATTATTTTTAAAATAATGCTGAAAATTTTCTTAATTAAAAAGGCCTATTACTCAATAGCAGAATTTCTTGAGGAAAAATAATTTTGTTCAATAAAGTACCTATCACTAAAGTGAATATAATTCAGTAAAATATTTTTAAAAGGATTATGATAATTAATATTAAATGATTACAATACTGTGACATAATTGAATTAATGAATAATGATAATTTTTAAATCAGGTAACTCATGACATGTGTATTTTTATTTAGGTATGACTTTAATAATTTATAATTAATATGATGTAAATGATAAAATTATATAATGTAATTAAAACGATGTCCTATATAAAATTTAGTATTTAAACTTTTTTTCCTTTTTAATTAATGAATGTAAATAATGCATGTTCAACTGTTACTGTTACAATTATAAGCATATATGCATGATGAAATTGCAATGCCCTAACAGGGCCACTATGTTCTAAGAACTGATATCCTCTGTTAAGAACTTTATTTATGTACACATAGTTAGCAATAAAGAATTTGAATTTGAATTTGAATTAGTAAAAAATTTTATTCAATCGAAAGAACAAAAAGACATAATCGGACTCTCTGTTGAACACACCATTGAATTGTCCTGTGTTGAGCTCGATAAGCATGTTATAGTATGTGTATACAGACCTCCAAGTTACCAGAATCTATCTATGTTTGATTCTGTAATGGAAGATGTGCTAAAGAAATTAAATGCTAGTAGTAAGTCAATAATCATATGTGGTGATTTTAATATTAATCTATTAGAAAATAACTCTAATACTGTCAGACTACTTAGTCTTTTCAAGTCATTTGATTTGTCAAATGTTTTTATTGAACCAACCCGAGTGACAGCTTCTTCTGCCACTTGTATAGATAATATTTTCTGTAATTGTGATTACTTACATAAACAAATTGTAAATAAGTTGCCATCTGATCACAGTGGACAATCAATAACATTTTGCTCCTACATGCCTTTACAAAAAATTCAAATAAGGTTTAGGCCAATTACATATAAAAATCTAGAGAAATTAAATAATGCTTTGGCAAGTAGATTATGTATTCAGAGTTTTAATAATATATGTGACCCATAAGATCCAGAGCAATCCAAAATGTATAAATCTTTTATATTCCTTGAAGAACTTAGAAAATATCCACGATTGAATTTCCTTAATGAGTTAAAAAACGATGAATACAATTACTTATTTTTATGTAGAAATCAGTGCGACAAGACCAAAAAATCTTCATAAATCTAGTCTAGGAACAAACAAAAATCTTCCATCAGTGCTCAATATTGTTCACTTAAGAAAAATATTATGCCTATTCTCCAAACCTATAAAGAAACCCCTTCATGTTGGAAGCCGTAGGGGCCTATACATCATGCCCCGGCCGCACCGTGGGGCACATTCGTCTAATAGTGGGGACATTTAATGGCCTATTAGGAACGTCATAAAATATTTTGCTTCCCACACTAAAAGAAAATAGAGCGAAACGTTTCCTCTGGAAAACACTTTAGGAATATTCAAGCTGGATATTAATGTAGGGGGAATAAACTATTGACTTTTGTAGTGTCCTGTTTTTTTTGAGTTTTGTTTTGTCGTCATGTGGTATTCTTCTAGTATTTAGTAATTTTTTTTTTTTTTTTAAACATTTAAACTCACATACACAAACAGCCAGACCCGGAACAACTAATTGTAGATCATACAAATATTTGTTCCGTGCGGGAATCGAACCCACGACACGCAGCGCAGCAGTCAATCGCTTAACCACTGCGCCAACCGTGCCGTCAAATAATAAATTTGTTTTGTACTGACATGTAACTTACATTATATTTTAACTCATAATCACTTTCAATTCAATATTTATGTTGAACTGACATGTAGCTTACATTATATTTTACTTCCATTTAAATAAAAGTACTTAAGTACCTTTTCCAGTTAAGTAAATAACTTTTCCTTTATCACTATTTAATATAATAAAGCAGGTGCCCTCATTAATATACCTACACAAAAATGCAGCTTTTATAAGTTCGTTGCACGTATGTATAGTTTATATGTAGATACATAAAACAAATTTATTTAATATGGCAGTGATATTGTAATTTTATTTGAGATTAACCTATGTTGTCCCACTGCATATTACAAATTCGAGGATTATAATTATCCAAGATAAGAATGCTTGGAAACATGCTGGTCCTGCTCCATAGGATAATTTAGAATCAAGACAAAATCAAACTGGTTGCAAATTTAAGTGTATATTTTATTATTATTTTTTATTATATGACATTGATTTTACTTTCTATGACCAATTCCTCGCACACTGACTTATTAATTGTGGAATCTTAGGAGGATCGTCTACTTTTACAATGTTTGTAAATATGTGAGCACCATGTATCTATCACATAATTAGTTTATCTGTTGTTGCTTCATTTTTAATTCTTAATTTTTTTTACCTATTGTGGTATAAAAATTTTATTCTAGGTGCATGGTCCTCACATATAATTATATAACTAATGTACTTATACAAAATATTGTAAAACATTTTAAAAGAGTAACGGTGGAGTTTCTTGCCCATTCTTCTCCATACGAAAACTACCTTTTGGAAGGGGCAACTAGAATCAATTAATTTTTTTTTGTAAATTTTTGACGTTCAAAAGTGCCTTATACGGGCCTACTTGAAATAAATGATTTGACTTTTACTTTGACTTTGCTGAGCAAAGGTCTCACCCAAAGTTTCCCAATTCTCTATGTTTTTGGCCTTCTTGAGTCACTCGGTCAGGAACGAGTCCAAATATAGTTATTTACCGATGATAATTATGAGATTAATTCCTACAACTTCAATGCAATTAAAAGCTTTTGAAAAAGATTTCTTTTTCTCCGAAACTCTCCCAACAGACAGTCGCCTGTGCACTGACTCGACAGCTGTTAGTCATACTCATAACTTAATGGTTACAGAACAAAATCACGTATCACTTATGCAAGGTACTTATGGTTTTTAAGACAAGATTGGAGATTAATTAGCTCTGAAGACCAGTCCAACAGTTTAAGCTAGAGTTAAATCAAGGAACAATGCCCTGAATTATCGCGTGTGCGATTTCTTTGTGCATTGGTCCTACAAAATATTATGAAAGCATCATAAAATTTCATTTAATATTGTTGTTATTACCATATTTCGTGTCGGCTGTCTACGGGCAACTTAACAATATTTATGAAGAGCAGGTCCATCCCCCAGACAATATTTGCATGCTAATCCATTGCTGATAACACCTACATTATATTTCACTTAAGCACATGTAATCTATGAATATTAAAACACTAAGTGTTTACCCTGAATCCATAAAGTCCCATACGCTAAATATTATTGTGAGTGTTGTAGAGAAAGATGAATTCAAACTCTTGACAAACTTGGAAATATTTAACATGTTAGCTGATTTAGGTACAAGGTTCTTTTGGCGCGTGGCCATAATCGGAACTAACGCCGCCATTTTGTTTTTTCACTCATCATCATCATTTCAGCCGGAAGACGTCCGCTGCTGGACTTAGGCCTCCCCCAAGCTTCGCCACATCGTTTGGTTCTAAGCTTCTCGCATCCAGGGGATTCCTGCAGCTATAGACAAGTGATCGGTGCCCCTTCGTTTTTCAATACATTTTATAAAACTGACTAGTACATAATAAGCATACCAACAGCACTCCCCTGTTAAACTCATTCGAGCGCCAGTAAATTCTTGCAGCAGTGTACCTGTTTGATTTAAATAATAGTTGAAGTGTAGAAAATCTTTTTTAATAAACTCATCATACCAACTTTCAAACTGTTGTATCCATTTCATAAAAATAGGGGTATCGTATAACCAGTAACTGGGTTGTGGATGTCAGATAGGCAGACGCTTCATGTGAATTACTAATATTCAGCTGCATCCATTTAGACTGGAAATTGAACCAAACCGAGTTGAAAAAGGCTAGGCAGATGTGTGTACGGTTATGAACTCAAACTCAAACTCACAAGGAAGCAACTAGCTATCAACGATTATCTCGCTTAAGAAACGTAAAAGAGACACATATATTAAAAGTTGATCACGGACTGTTCACACCTCGAGTACTTGTTTGCCGCAGCCACAAGAGTTATCAAAGAGAGTACTTGCTCAGCGACGCTTGCTTGGCGGTCAGAACACTCGCTGAGAGACTCACTCTTGCATACCAGCGAATAATTGATCGTTGCTCTTTGCTCGCCAATGCATTTTTAGTTGCTAGCTCTACTCGCTTCCCGGTGGGACATGCTTTAAAGAGTTCGTTTATTTTTTGTCATTGTTTGTACTTCAAATCATAGAAGTGACGACCGATTCGGGCTCGCACAAACACACATCAAGCTACACATTTCTAATATAAGTTGACCTGTCATTGTCCGGAAAGCCTATACAGTGCGAGGTCCACTTACTCTGAAAATGTATAAACAGCAATGTGCAGTCCAAAACCTTAAAGATCCACTTTACACTGCTTCTCTGTCAGAAGGAATCAAAAGACTAAGTCATGTTATTGTTACCAAAAGGTTCTGCTGCTAAAAGGTGCTGTATTTAACTGCAGGGTAAAGGCCCTCATTGTCACGCCAGCTGACTTATGGCGATTTTAAACGAACATTTAATCGAACCTGCGTGTCTTCCTTCAGAGCTGTAAGAGTTTACACGGTCTGGTGTTCTAGATTCACATAGAATGCACATGCGTGATATTTAAAAGACATTGGTGCCGATTCTCTTGTCACAAATGCCTCTAAACTAGACTAAAAATCACTAAAATTTAGTTTATTCCTGTCAAACGATGATTTTCCATTCTGAAATAGACTAAAGAGACACAACTTAACTATATTTTAGTTTGACAGCACTAAGATGGCACTGAGATTTTAATTTAGTGAAAATGACAATTTTGCTATTCTGAATTTGACGTTTTTCACCTAAAATTTTAATTGTCTACCTAAATCTGACCATTTTTAATCGCGATAAAATATGGTGTGGAGTACTATTAGTTATCATGAACTAAAATTCACGAACACCTCGACTTCAGATGCAAAAATAGTACTGTATATATCATTTTTTTTCTTTTCTTTTGCTTATAACTCGAAAATGGTGTGTCCTGTCGTAAAAATAATGAAAATTTCGACCACCTTTATGAAACCCTTATACCCCTAATTATCAACACGTAGGTAATATTATTTTATTTTTTTCATGCAAAACGTGAAAAATTCCATATAAAACACGTCGAGGCTGCCCTCCCTGCGCACCTCCGGCTCTAAAAAAATCACGGGGTAGGGCAAACAAGTGTGTACCACGTGGAGTTGCGATTGTCAAATTCGATTTAGTTGTGTCAAAATAATTTTTAAGTTTAGAGACTTTTTATTGCAGAATAGCGTTAAGATTCTCATAGTAAAAAGTAAGGAATTTTAGTGATAGTTTAGTTAGTTTAGTTCGGTGTACAAGAGAATCGGCACCACTGTCAGCTTATTTCTCGGAGATGCTTATGCATAAAGACCACTACGATTTACAATAATTATAAGCTCAAATCACATTCTTTTATCGTTTCATTAAATTATAAATAGAACTATCAATACTAATAGACTAATAACAGGTTGTATTAGTGTCTAAACCGGTGTAAGTGTCACCTCAGTTTTAGGTACCATTATTAATTAGCAAAGATTCACATCCGGTTTACCAAGGCGACCCATTCAATAGTGAACAAGACGTGAATCTAGATGGATCATAAGAAATTCAGCATAAAACAATTATATATTTTTGTTTAATTCGCGATGAAAAATAAGTTTTAAATAATCCGGGGTGTATTAAATATTAACTAATACATAAAAACATTGTGTAAACATTAACATTAATTTATTTTAACGCTATGGAAAAGTGTAAATATAAAGATATTCCGCAAAACAGTAAACTTCAAAAAAACACAGATTGGAAACCGTTTCTGAATCAGGTAAGTAATATTCAGACATTTGAAATTTAGTGCTAAAGCGACATCGTCTTGCTTCTCAATATTATTTTGAAGGCAATATAAGCGCGCTGGCACGCGCGCTTTTAATGGACACATTAAAAACTATTTAAGTGCCAAAGTGCCAAAAAAAACTTGTAAAAAATTGAAAAAATTACTTCAACTAATAAGTTTAAAACAAGATCAATTCAAGCAGGCATCAGACTGCAAAAATAAATAAATCAATTTTTCAATTTGCCCCCGAAAAGTGGCCCCCTTATGGGTCACTTTTCGGGGGCAAATTGGAAAATTCATTTATTTACGTTACACGTCTATACGGCCCCGAAAAGTGGCCCCCTTATGTTTCACTTTTTGCGGGTAAATTGGAAAACTAAAACAAAAAATGTTTTGCAAACTGTACGGTGTGATATATCAAATGAAAGGGCTTATTATGATAATCTCAAATATATGTTGTTTTTGATTTTATAATAGATACTTTTAAAGATATTTAAGTAAAAAGGTAAAAATTTGTCCTTATCTTTGAAGTTACTGAGCCCGAAATTTTGAAAAATACTGAGTGTGGTTCTTTACTTATAGATTACAGGGAAACTTATAAAAAGTCTATGGTCTTAAAATAACATGGTAAATCGCTCAATATTACACGTACCTACAAACTAACTTTTTCAGTTGGAATGTATGGGAGAACATGTTTGTCAACTCTAAATGTCAACCAATTATAACGTTGCTAAATTGCAGAATACAACTGTGACTAAGCATGACAACTGAAGTGACAGGTATTACGTTTAGTCGGTTACTTGACAGCTGGCTCGTCACGTGTTTTTTTTTCCTTAATTTAACTAGTTACCTAAACCTATGGTGCATAATACTTGTTTTAATCATAAAACTGCCGTCTGTGTAGGTACTTACATTAATTTGCATACCCCAAGTGCGAAAATTAATATATGTATTTCATCTTTTTTATTAAGTAAATATTTACACTCTGTAAATAAAGAAATGAATGAAATTAAAATAATGTAAAACAAATTTTAGTTTAGTTACTAAAATATTAATTGATAAATAAGTACCTACCTAAATTTAATCGCGCTGACACCAACTTCCGATAATGACGAAAATTTTGTCCTTGAGCAAACTTGTCTTCACTCGGTTCTGATTAAATTATGATGAGTAGTTAGTCGTTTAGAATTTTAGATCATTCGTTTATTCGAATTATTTCGCCCCGAATTCCTATTTTATCTGATCTCTCTCAGGGTCATGGTTAGAACTGAATAGAATAGAGTACTCTCTATTTTGTACACCATACGAATATACAGATACAAATGTAGAAATTTTGCATAGGGTGACAAAGTGGGCGGTCTAATGAATAATAGCGATATTTTAAAGTCAACCTTCGGATGGATTTAAAGGGAGAAGCAATACGGTAGTCTGTGGAGTTAACAAATAAAACAAATAAATACTAACATAAAGCATATATTTATATAGGTAAATAATATAAATATGTAAAATACAATAAAAATCATGACACAAGAGAGAACTATAAATAATGATAAAGGTTAAAAAGGAAGGAAGCGTTTTTCTACGATTATTTTAAAAGAGGACAAAGATTGAGCAGCCAGCCTTCGGGCAAGGCATTCCATAACAGTAGTGCCTGAATAGGAAAAGATAGATATCTATTAAACTACAAACAATCATCATTTGGTTATGGTAAATATGTAATAATTATCTAACACTCTCAAACTGTACTGTAACTTTTATAACTTTGAAAAAATTCGCACTCCAGAGCCACAAGATACAAGCGACGCTTAGTTTGTGGTTCACCGAATATCTCACATTGTATTGTTACTTTTTCATGAATAAACTTTTATTATTATTATTTTCTTTATTTAACTATATACATATAAATTATATTATTAAATATTAGAATAAAAAATTAAAAACATTTAAAAATATAAAAAATAGTGTTCCGCCGGTGTCGGGAGCAGGGTCCAAGCTACCGGTGGTTAGGGCTGCAGAGACAGGAACCTCCTCACAATACGAGCCGTATCGAGGAGTACTGCCTTCTGAATCAGGCCCTTGATCCAACCGCCTAATGAGAGCCTCGAGAGATGTTGGTCGAGGCTTTCGGCCAATGGCCATGGAGCACACGTTCCACATGTCGACAACCTCGTGTGCTTATTATTATTTATTATTATTATTAGTTTGAATTAATTAACTTACACACGCAACTATTCGCGTCAAGGGAATATTCTGTATCGTATTCATTTTCTTTCATGCATTATCTCCCACTATGAGAACTGGTTGTGTGCATTTTATATTCTATAAATAGTGCCCATCATTCTTTTTACTCATATATCATATAAGGATAATCTATAAGGATGACTATAAGATGAGGATGTCTCTAAGGGTTCATTAGAAAACCAGCGTCAGACAGCATTTGTCTGGCATTAATGCTGAAATGAACCTTTTTGGCGCAGCCGTGAGGCACACTATTATCGCTTTATAATTATTTTCACTTTTTTATTTTTATTTTTGTATTATGTGTTTCACGAACTATGTTCAAATAAATATTATTCTTTCTTTCTTTTCTTTATATAATATGTAAAAAAAACCGGCCAAGTGCGTGTTGGACCACGCACAATGAAGCGTTCCGTAGTTGGGATGAATATATCCCAAAAACAAACTTAACATTGTAGTTGAAAAACATGTTCTCCCATACGGAATGTATGGGAACAAGAACATGTTTTTCAAACTGAAAATTTAAATTGGTCGATTATTAGTCGTTAACCTGTAAAACCTACGTAGCTGTGATAGTTTTTGTTTTTAACATCGTTATATATACTACCGCTGTGAATTTTTTCACAAATCCAAGTACAACCATTTAGCTGGCAGGGGGGGGACATGACTAACAAAAATTAGCATTTTAAAGCTATTAATTTCTCATTATTACATCGCTAATTTCGCAAACGGATCCCTGAATTGAAAAATGGTTTTCGCACACCCACAATATTGTTGAACGACCTTTCCCACACCATGGTATAGACGAGAAAAAAAAAAACATCTACACTTTACGTGTAGGGGAAATACCCTAAAAAAATATGTTTTTCTTGATTTAATGTTACCCTTTTGTGGCGTGATTAATATGTAAGTTACAGCTTTTTAGTACTAACAGTCTCTGAGCTTAGCCGCGGACAGACGGACGGACAGACAGACACACGGACATGGCGAAACTATAAGGGTTCCTTGATTACTACGGAACCCTAAAAATGGCGTGAATGGTATGAATTATTTTCAATTTCAGTTTCAAATAGCCATTATTAGCAATCTTGAAACTAGTTTTACAATTTTTCAGGCTTTTCCATAGCTCACGGTCGCGAGATTTCCTGCAGATTTTCGCAGTAGTTTTCAAGTCATCTTCCCATCTTTGAAATGGTCTTACTATTTTCTTCTTTCCTTCTCTGGGAAATCTGGGATACCATTCTGTTACGTCTCTGGCCCATTTTCCGTTCTTACTCCCGATGACATGACCTGCACACAGTGTACACTTCCATTTTAGTTTTTTAATTGTGTAAGTCACTGTCTACGATTGTTTTACTTTTTATAAGTTTAAGGTTTACTTTGTGTTTTTTCTTTATATTTAGCATGCTCCTTTCTATGGTGTGTTGACATGTTTCCAATCTTTTTATGTTTCTTTTGTTAGCCAAAATGACCCACAGTTTCCAAACGTGGGCCACGTTTGGAAACTGTGGGTCATACTGGCTTTTTAGTTTGAGTTGTATCTTTTCCACGATGTGATTAACCACATATAAAGAAAAGATGTGAGTTTATTTTAGATGTGAGTTGTGCAGAGGAAATGATTGGGCCGAGGTAGCCTATTGTTTAACATTTATTCAATTATTATATTATTGACTTTAATGATGGATGATCTTAAAACGAGGGTGCTAAGAATTCGTTCACAGATCCTACAGTTTAATAAGAGGCTACTGAATAACGAAAAAGTCAGGAAAAGATTTTAACAAAGGTACACTTTTGATTAATCAATCAAATTAGATGAAATTTCGAGATTCGATGACGATAACAACTATGCGTTCGAAAATATATGGAAAAATAATATTCATCATAATTTATATAATTATTTTATGTCCAGTTGCTCATCAGCAGCGGAGTATGGACGTCAGTGTTCATATTTGGAGTGTGCGTCGGCGCACCTACCATGTTCATCCCGCAGATAAGGCAGGAAGCGAACAATACTGAAATAATCACAGATGACATGGCTTCTTGGCTCAGTAAGTTATTTTTTTTTTGTCTTTGCCCCACACTAGGTATATAAACATTTAAACTCACATACACAAACAGGCAAACCCAGAAAAACTACTTGTAGGTCATACAAATATACACATCAACACGGTCTAGGGATATTTCATACTCAATTAAATAACTCGAAAAGTACTGGCCGCATTGTAATCTTTCATACACCGATTTGTTTGTAATTTATCTCAGACTAATTCCAAATTCAAATTTTTGAAAATTCTTTTGTTTCGGTGGCATAAAAATGTCTTGATGTGTAGGAGAGGGAATTTTCATTTGTGCGAAATTTAGAAAACAATACGAATTACGTTTAGCTACAGTTTTTTTTCATTTTTAAACGAAAGATAAAGTTAAAATTGAGGTATTGTAGCCATGCAACGCCAACATTTGACGAGGGCGGAGATGATACGAGCTGTGGGAATGCTGGAAGCTGGGTCTGTTCAGCGTAATGTTGCTGAGGCCATAGGGACCCACCAAAATGTAATTTCAAGATTGTGGACACGCTATCGTGCCACAGGTGAAGTAGCGGAGAGGCACCGGGGGCCAAGTCGCATCACTACCCCCAGACAAGATCGATTTTTGCAAATTACTGCGCGAGCTCAACCAAATGCAACGGCGACTCAATTGGTCCAAAGGCTGCGAGTGGAACACCAAGTGCTTGTGAGTGACCAAACTGTAAGAAGGCGACTGCATGAAAGCAATCTACGCTCTCGTAGACCACTCCGGGTCCCACCTTTACGGAGAGGCAATCGTGGACGACGATTAGAATGGGTTCGGAACCACGTGGACTGGGGCCGTGAGCAATGGTCCAATGTGCTGTTCACAGATGAATCCAGGTTCGGCTTCCATCCAGATTCACGAAGGACGCGTGTTTGGCGAGTTCCTAGACGATGGAGCCGTCTTCAGAACCCTCAGGAAGTTCACCCATACCAAGGAGGAACAATTATGGTTTGGGCAGGAATTCGTCTTGGAGGAGGGACGGATCTCGTTTGGGTGCGGGGCAATATGACGGCAGAACGATACGTCCAACAGGTGCTGGGGCCCGTAATCTTGCCCCACAGAACACAAATGGGGCAAGATTTCCTGCTCATGCACGACAATGCCCGGGCACACACGGCGAGAACGGTAGCAGCTTGGTTACATACACACAATGTTAGGGCCTTAGACTGGCCTGCTCAATCGCCAGATCTAAATCCCATTGAGCATGCGTGGGATATGCTGCAAAGAAGAGCTTTGAAGGAAGTTCCTGAAAATCTGGCTACAGAAGATCAACTTTTTGCGCACCTCAGAAGGACATGGGACAATATTCCGCAGCAAGACATTGACAGCCTTGTTCTGAGCATGCCGAATCGTTGCCGATGTGTTATGAACATCATGGGCGCTTTCTCAGACTACTAACTTCAAGTTTATAAACACAAATTAAATGATTTTTCTATTTTTTTCAGTTTTTACTCATAAATTAAAAGTTAATTCATATACGGTTTCCGTCTATGCTTCATTTTTTTTCCATAAAATCCTGAAATTTTAATCGAGGTACCTTAACCATTATTAAAAAATGGTAGAATATTAAATAACGTATCTTTTAAATATATACATGTCATACAAATAATTAACACATTGATAGTAATTCGCTTTTTTAAAAATATCCCTAGACCGTGTTGATGTGTGTATTTGCGACACGCAGTGCAGCAGTTAATCGCTTAATCACTGCGCCAACCGTGCCGTCAATTCAGTTCAGGATGTTTACTTATAATATTTCTATGTATATTTATTTCATCCGCAGTAGATTCCCTCAGGAATCGTGGATATTTTCTGTCATGAAAAGTATCCTGTATCACTCTATAATAGCTTTCTATCAGAATTCTCACCGACATCTAAAATGTTTGCTTCACATAATTTTTCTTGAAAACTCAGTTTTGATTGAACAAGTTAAAGGCAATGCATCATTGTCAATCTATCATAGATCCTTTTATGAATATTCTTGAATCAAAGTACATTTATACCTTACCTAATATAATATTTACAATATTCCTTCCGACCGAATGTTAGTCACGGCGACCAATCTTAACGTTGACTAGCCAAGTACGCAGGGGATATTAAGTTTAGTAGTTCTTTTGGGTTCCATAGCTCAAAAAGAAAAAAACGGAACCCTTATAGGATCACTTGTGTGTCTGTCTGTCTGTCTGGCTGGCTGGCTGGCTGTCCGTCTGTCACAGCCAATTTGCTCCGAATCTACTGGACCAATTTAATTGAAATTGAAAACACATATGAATTTCTGTGACTCAAACACGGACGTGTAACGTAAATAAATGAATTTTGAATATGGGGGTCACTTTTCGGTTAAGGTTTTGGAAACTGTACCGTGTGAAAGGGCTAGTTGTAAGGATTTTTTTTTTAATAATTTTAGTTTTAATACTTTAAAAGATATTTAAAAAAATTGATGAAAATTGACCATTGCCCTTATCTCCGAAACTACTGAGCCCAAAATGTTGAAAAAACAATACGGAGAATGGTTCTTTACTCATAGATTACAGGAAAACCTATAAGAAGTCTACTTACAATATTACATTTGCAGTTGAAATGTATAGTTTTCAACAACAATATTAAGTTAGTTCTTGGGATAAATTTATCCCAACTACTTAAACTTTCATTGTGCGTGGTCCGACATGCACTTGGCCGGTTTTTTTAGTTCCTTAACTCTCATGATCTGATAGGACTGCAATCTGTCACGACCAGGGAAAGAGCTTACCAAAAAAAAGAGGTAGCTGAGCAATGATTACACCAATCAACAACTGTTTCTAACCCTTTTAACTTCATCGATACCGAGCATGAACCACGTGTTATCGGCCGAGAATATTGTCATTCAAAGACCTATCCTCGTAACAATTTTCTATTATTTTCTAAAATATTAATAACTAATATATTTTTATTAAATATTGTATTTTCCAGCGTCCGTGTACGGCTTCAGCGGTTTTCCCTTCGTGATTATCCTCTCGATCGTCACAAGATTCATCGGCAGAAAAATACCTTTCATCATTGGGGTCTTGGATACATTGGCGGCGTTCATAGTTTTATATTGTAGTTCAAACATAACTGACATATTGATAAGTGAAATAATGCAGGGATTATTCAGTGCATCAAATACTACTATTACTATTATGATCTTAACTGAGTATGTTTCCCCGAAATATAGAGGAATATTTCTAACAGTTAAAACAGCTACGTTTTACTGGGGCATTTGGGCTTCTAATGCGATAGGCACCTTCTTTCATTGGAAGAATATTCCGTTAATTGGTATAGTGTGTTCAATGTATTCCTTATTGACTGTTTTTATTTGGCCTGAGTCTCCGTACTGGTTGGCAAGCAAAGGAAGGTTTGAAGAATGTTCAGTATCACATCGCTTTTTGAGAGGTTTTGATGAAGATTCAGAGAAAGAATTAGAAGCATTGATAAAGTCTCAAAAGGAATATATTATTAGCTGCGAAAGTAAAAAACTATCTGCAAGAGAACGCGTGATTAATTTCTTTGATACAATTAAATCTAAAGAATTTTATAAACCAACCATAGTAGCCATTTTAACTGGTTTTTTGGGAATCTGTTCAGGAAAGTTAGTTTTCGCTGTGTACGCTATAGATGTTTTAAAGAATATAACAAACAGTGAATCAACGGCGTACATCGCAATGTTAATAATAGATGGCTTCACAGTGTTGAGTATGTATGGAGGTTGCGCTTTATCGAAACTTTTAAAAAGACGCACATTGTTGTTCTTCGCGTCGAGTGTAGGTGTCATGTTTTTGTTTATTTTATCTTTATACTTATATTTAATTCGTTTAAATGTTATTATGGAAAACAAATATGTTACAATTTCATTATTTGTTGCTTTCTCAATAGCTGTAAGTTGTGGACCTTTGTCAGTGTCCATTTCAGTTTTTGGTGAGTTAATTCCGATAAGGTCTAGGAATTTATCAGTATGTTGTATTGCATTAACTGGAAAACTTGTAAGTGCTCTGTTTTTAAAACTGGCTCCTTCATTGATTAGGAGTTTTGGATTGCATGGGACATGTCTTGCATTTGGTATTGTTTCAGTAATTGATTTAATAATTTTGTACAAATATTTACCGGAAACGAAAGACAAAACTTTGCAAGAAATAGCAGATAGTATGAAGGGTGGGAAACCAAATAAAGGTGAAGTGACATCGAAATTACTAGTTTATAATAAAGACATATAGAACTGCTTGTTTCAGTTTGTGAGGTACGTTTGCCCCACCGTGAAATATGTTGTACCTACGTGAAAACTTATGTACCTCATGTTATTTAAAGGGCTTGTTAATTGACCTCATGTTAATTAATATATCTTTATCTTTTTGCTCTCGAGACCTACAATGTCAGACAAACCCAAGCAGTCCTTTTTTTCTGTTTACAGGCCGTTTTGAATAAAGAGCGCCTGACAATTTCATGTTAGCAATATTATTTACGTATGTGTGTTTAAACAAATAAAAAAAACTACAAATGTAATGGTTGCATGAATTTTCTCTTGAAGTTGTATTAATGGTACATTTTTTTTAAGCTATGCGACTTTTCTGCAAAGCTTTCTTTTTTAGTTGTCAAAATGAATATAAGTCTGGAATTACCAATCCGCGTTGAGCTCGCTTGGTGATTAATGCTCATTGCTCCGTATAAAAAGAGGCCCTTGTCCTGCAGTGGAATAGTAACAGGCTGGTATTATTATTACAACAGTAACCAGTAGTGCCACTGCGGCCAGCCATTACTGTTGTCTGATTCTGTCGCTGTGCCTTTAAGGTACCTACTACGATTCTTAACAATTTTCACAAACGGTTGTATTACCTATCTCGTTGGTCTAGTGGTCGCAGGCACTACTGCTGAGCATGAGGTCAGAATCAGAATCAGAATCAGAGTGTTTATTTGTGAAACATAGGTATTTACATAAAGATCTTAGATTATTGCATGTGCGCTATGTTTTGCCGTGAAGGCGTACAAATATTGAAGTAAAACAAAAATCATAAAATTATAATACTACTAACATAAAAAGAAAACAAAATTAAACTCTAACATGCGAAAAGGAACTATTTTAAAATAACTTAATAAAAATTATAATTAAAAAGAACTTAATATAAAAAAATAGTCTTAAAAATCTCAAAACAGTCTTTAAAATTACATTGTATACATAAGCATGTGTATAAGTGTTTATCGCTTAAGAAATATTAAAAATTATTATCATTCATAAAGTCTTCTACAGTATAATAACATTTTTCTATTAATAATGAGGAGGTCGTGGGTTCGATTCCTGGGTAGGGCGAAGTGTTATAGAGTTTACCCATCTGGAATTTTTCAGTAGCCAGCTCAGAGTCTAGATTTGTGCCCAGTTGATGGCAATAGGCTGGCCCCCTATTACATGGGACTTAAACAAAACTGGCGAAATGTGGGTGTACTATAGGTACACATTACTATAGGATATACATAACTCCGCAAGGCAGAGGAGATCGGGAGTACATAAAGATAAAGACCAAGCTCACGAACGATCAAGAGTCGAAAATTTGGAGTTGCGCCACGAAATTAACTTTAAATCTTTTGTGGTGCGCGTTCCGACTCATCCATCCATATTCAGACCTTTTTTTTTTTTTTTTTTGGGTGGGAAATTATCAAATAACTTCTCCCGCTCTGGGTGGAGCGGGAGGGCGTGTCAGACTCTTACTGACTAAAACCCACCCGTGTTCCTTCCGTTGCCTGTACGTTGCCAGGGGCCACGGTATCCCTTTCGGACTTTCCCGCAACCCCGGCAGGCATCGGTCCTAACGGACCCCTTCACTTCTGCTGACATCTCTTTGAGGCGCGCGTGGAACACAACGCGCCGTCGACCCGGGCCTGGTCCTTATCGGGCGGCGAGCTACCCATTGCTCACCGCCCGCAAGCCCGCGCCTACGGTGGCCGGGAATCGGCCTGCGATTCCCGACGCCCAGGGCGTCTCCTGCGGCGGGTAGGGGCGTGAGGGCGCGAAATTTGCCTCTCCCTCACGCGTTCTGCCTCCTCCTTCACGAGCATTACTGCTTCGCAGAAGGAGGTGAGGGCCTCCCATGCCCTCTCGCTCCGTACCATGGCCTGGACTAGGGCCGGACGCGAGAGATCCCCGCCACCGATCGCCTCCACGAGGACACGGCGATACTCTGCCCAAGCCGGACAGACCTCCACCGTATGCTCAACCGTGTCCTCCGGGCGATCCACGCAGTGATGACACCCGGGCGTTTCCTCCCGCCTGATACGAAACAGGAACCTCCCGAAACAACCATGTCCGGTGAGGACCTGCGTCAGGCGGAAGGTGAGGACGCCGTGGCGCCTCTCTAGCCACTCCTCAAAGAGGGGACTTATCGCCGCAATAGTGGCGTGCCCAATCCATTCAACCAGACCTTCATGAACGAAGAATTTTGACCGCATGATTTCGTGTATCAGCGTTTTCGCGGAAGGCTACATGACACCTCAACTCAGAGCAATACGTCGCTGACCCAACGTACTTACTTATTAATAGATTATAGTGCCTAATGTTTTGAATAATTATGTATTAGTTTATTATTTTATAAGAATATTTTGTTCATTTTATCTATGGGCCTTGGTTGCCCTACGGTAAGGAAATTATTATTATTATTATAAGTGTACCTCTGCCTTACCCTTTAGGGATTACACAGGTATGATGATGTTATGTGGAAATAGTAATATAATACTTCCGATCGAATTTTGGTCACAGCGGCCAATTTCAACAGAGACTAGTCAAGTTGCGCGAGACAAGGTACACTCTCTCTTCCGCCGCTCCCATCGTCCGATGGGACGGCAATTCGACATTAAATGAAAATTTCTAAATTCATTTTGCTGTCCTAAAATTCGATTCGATAATAAATTACAACTGTAGCAGTACATTATTATTGACAATAAAGTACTGAAGATCGCGTCTGAACGAGTAGTGCATTTCCTTAATTGGCCTTAGTAGTGCAATTCCTAGCATTTTCTTATTAATTTATCTGTGATTATTTTAGAATATGTTTACATTACATAGTGTTATTAATTTGTAAAGTTACTACCGCAGATAACAAACTGAGATTCACGCAAATACTATCAAGCGTATTTTTTTTGAAACCATCACCACTTTAAAGATAATTTTAATAATTAAATGAATCTTTTAGTATACGTGTTTTATTAAAATACTTATCATTTTATGTATAATAAATTAAGAAGTGCTTTACCCGTGTCCCGAATTGGCTGCCAGCGCCGGTTGCTGAAATGGTTACCGGCTGACTTTGGAAAAAAAAGCGGAAAATGGGGTTGGTAATATATTATCTCCTTTATTTAATATATTTACATATAATTTACATTTTTAAATATTTTTATAAAAACAAAGAAAAACAAAAATATTTAAATATATAAAAAATAGTAGCCCACCGGTATCGGGAACAGGGTCCAAGCTACCGGTGGTCAGAGCTAATAGAAAAGGAAATAATTATTGAAAGAGGTATGATATTATAAAAGTGGCCATGTTTATTATAATTGTCATATTACTTAGTATGTTTATAATTCTTTGGCATTTTGCTTACAGGCTATTTTTATTAAATTTTTTGTAAAAAAGTGTTACAGATCTTGTACTTTATAACATCGCCTTGGATGAATCTGTAAAGGTGTTATAATTGTGATATAAATAAATAAATATCCATAATCAATAATATCCATATTCCAGTAATCAAGTACTACTCGGAACCGAAATAGATTAGATTGAATATTTTTACTCGCAAAAAAACTTAGGTTAGGTTAGTTTAGAATTGTGACCCCCTACTAAAAACGATTAGAATTATTGAGAAAAATACTTTAGGTAGGGTTAGTTGGTTGGAGTTCTGAATACTGGAAGGGTTTCCATAAACGACGGCGGCGCCGGCAGCCGATGTTTTTAATCTCGGCTGACGGCAGTCATGTACTGCCGGTTCCCAATGGCGTTATTTTTTGGTGCCGGTGCCGGTGCCGGCAACGGTGGCACTCCCAATAAATTAATAATGCGTTTAATTTGGGATAGCGCTCCTTGAGGGGCGAGTCCTACTGGCTGGACTTACGACGCGTTGCGTGAGCTCAGCACAGAACACGCAAGCTATCCACTCAAGGCCTTCCAGGTGACTACTTTTTAAGCACCAAGTAGTCACCCTTCGACACAGAAAAATTTAAATATTATTTTTATTTATAAATACCACCAGCACCGAAGTATTGGAATTATATTTATATGTGGGTTTACTATAGGTACACCTCTGCCTAACCCTTCGAGGAAATACAGGCTTAATGTCATGTGTGTTACGTTTTATAAATATTTAAATTTTCTCTGCGACCACAGTTTTTGTCAAATGCTAACACGTTTTGCTATCTAATTATTTAAATTAAGTTAAAACCGTAATAGGAACTAACACAGTTTTGTTGATTAATGAATATGTGTAACATTAAAATACGTATCAAATTAGATCAGTCTGGTCCGTTTCGATATTGTTGTTCTATGTCCGCCTGACAGTTTGCAAGACGCACTTTATAATTGAATAGCAATTACACTCGTTAGTAATCGGTTGTTAATTTTATTTAATTATGAATCTTGTCCATGTAAATATAGATCACATTTATTGTGATCTCTTTGCTATTATTTAATTGGTCAATGTTTAATTGTTTATCTCGAGCTTCTCAAGGCTTTATTTTTTATTTTTTTGGGTGTGAAATTTATTTATTTACTATCACCACTTACATTTGTTTTTACAGGTAGGAACCCAATACAACAATGTAGTCACAATTTTCACACTCAGAGATGTTACACAAAAACCGATTAAACACCACCACCAACAAAAATTAAGTCTTTTTAAACTGTTCTATTTTGACTGACGGGGTCCAAATTTATATCTATTAGATAATCAATTTACAAGTCCCAAGTAACGATTCCGAGTATTGACACTAGTTATACAGAGGACAATATGTTAAGTGTCACCCTCTGGAATTCCGCCAATGAGCATGTAAAGATATTCACTTGCAGAGAGACGCTGTTGAGTATCTTTATTGCCCGCCCCACTGGTGCAAACTTTAACAAGTTTGTACGGGCCACCGGGACTTTAAACAGCCTCTCTCTCGGCCCTTGCCGCAGCCTACTGTTTGGAACGAGCAATCCCAAAGATTCTAGTATTTGAGGATTATTCAGCATACCACGAAAAACCATAAAACATATTTAACCAGTGCCAAATTGCGCCTTACCTCCAACTTATAGTAACCAACCATCCCTATTACAAATAGGGTTGGACACATAAGTGGATATAATGGGTAGACGCCAAATTGCTTCATATAAAGGAACCGGGTAAATTTATTTTGCATTTTTTCTACCATCAGACAATACTTCGTTTCAAATGGATTCCAGATGATAGCACTCGTTTCCAGGTTACTTCTTACTAATGCATTATATAGTGACTTCACAGCTGCTGTGTTAGTAAACTCACGGGTTTCACGCATTACAAATCCAAGATTTTTGAAGGGTTTCTTACACACCTGTACGATATGTGTGCGAAACGACAAATCTTCGGAAAAAGTGACCCCAAGATCTCGCACCGACACTGCCCGTGGTATCGCATGTCCGTCCATGTTATATTCGTGATGTTGGGGAACCTCAGCCCGCGTAAAAGACATCACGTTACACTTACGGTGAAATTATCAAATAACTTCTCCCGCTCTGGGCGGAGCGGGAGGGCGTGTCAGACTCTTACTGACTAAAACACACCCGTGTTTCTTCAGGTGCCTGTACGTTGCCAGGGGCCACGGTATCCCTTTCGGACTTTCCCGCAACCCCGGCAGGCATCGGTCCTATCGGACCCCTTCAGTTGCTGATATCTCTTTGAGGCGCGCGTGGAACACAACGCGCCGTCGACCCGGGCCTGGTCCTTATCGGACGGCGAGCTACCCATTGCTCATCGTCCGCAAGCCCGCGCCTACGGCGGCCAGGAATCGGCCTAAGATTCCCGATGATTCTCCTGCGGCGGCTAGGGACGTGAGAGCGCGAAATTTACCTCTCCCTCACGCGTTCTGCCTCCTCCTTTGCGAGCATTACTGCTTCGCAGAAGGAAGCGACGGCTTTGCATGCCCTCTCGCTACGTACCATGGCCTGGACCAGGGCCGGACACGAGAGATCCCCACCACCGAGTGCCTCCATGACATGGCGATGTTCTGCCCTAGCCGGGCAGACCTCCACCGTATGCTCCTCCTTGTCCTCCGGGTGATCCACGCAGTGATGACACCCGGGCGTTTCCTCCCACCTGATACGAAACAGGAACCTCCCGACACAACCATGTCCGGTAAGGTCCTGCGTCAGGCGAAAGGTGAGGACGCCGTGGCGCCTCTCTAGCCACTCTTCAAAGAGGGGACTTATCGCCGCAATAGTGGCGTGCCCAAGCTTCTCAAGGCTAAAATCTGAATTTGAGGCTGTGATTTTATTGATGTTTCCTTTACTAATTTTTACACATAATTATGTTATATTTATATTTTCTGAAAAAAAACATTTATTATTATAAAAATAGATAATAGATCCACAGGTGTTGGGGCAGGTACCTAGCGGGAGTAAAGAGCTCCAAATACGAGATGGAATCTTCTCACAATGTGAGCCGTATCGAGGAGATTTGCCTTATTTATTATGAATCTAACACTTGATCCACGCCTTTAACGAGAAACTCCAGTGATACTCATATTTGTCTTCCAGTTATATCTCCGGAGGTTCTCTTGGCCATCAGGCCTTTGGCCGTTACGACAATGATGCCAGTGGCACAATGACAGCCAAGTCCACATTTCACATAATTATCAACAGCCTTGTGGGCTAAATCGAAATATTTGATTTGTTTCTCTTCCTTAGTTTTCATAAGGTCCTCGTCATGGGAGACGGTAGCATAGACAATAATTACGCGGAACGCTAATCATCTATTACCACTATATCAGCCTTATTGGTGACAATAGTCCTGTCAGTAATTATCGACTGATCCCAGTACAACGTGACATTGTAATTTTTGAGAACTGGGTCAAGCATATACTTATAGCATGGTAACTCAGAATCCACAAGATTGTATTTCAAACCAAGTAGCTAGTGGATTATCCTGGTCACTTGGTTATGCTATTGCAAGTACACGCCGATAGCCAGATGAGAACAACCAGATAAAAAGTCTGATGAACACGTCCGGTCGCGGGAGGGTGACGTTCCCGACAGACGTCCCGTCCCCCAAAATGTACCGGTAGGTATTTGTCAAGAGAGGTTCGTGAATGAAGGTAGAAATTCAAAAGTTATTTATTTTTAAACTAGGCTGCGAATCAGTACTGTTCGAACGTCAAAATTACATAAGACTGTCACCCAAAACGCCCACCCTTCACCACTTCCTAGTGCTTTAGCTGGGAAGAAGAAGAGGCGCAACAAACTCCCCAGCAGCACAGCTGTCTGTTCAAAATTGATTCAATATAACAGTATGCAAAATAATTCACACAACACAAAAAATTATTTAAATTACAAATTAATAGCCCTATGACAGCTAGCACACGCCAATATACCAAACAAAAATATCGAGAACTATACTCAGGCCGAAATAAAAATAAAGACTAAACGTAAACAATATCAAAATAACAGATGCACAGGTCGATCAAAGGACAAGCTTGCCGTGGTCGGTTCGTGGATGGGTGACTATCAAATGCATAATGGAGATCTTCTACTATACAGCCATTTTAACCAAAAGTTGTGCATTCCATCCAGTTCCGGTGATTTACAACTCAGTATCGGACGTATATTGTTGTGTTATTTATACATTATTACTCGACATCATCATCATCATGCAGTGAGCAGTGTGTTAAAGTCACCGCATATGATAGTGATGAGTGTGGATTGTCTGTCAGAGTGCCTCAAGGTTCTTGGGGCCTACACTTTTTTTAGTGTATATAAATAGTCTATGTTATTTATAATATGTGTAAATGCATATGTGTAAATGATTTGGGAGATTTGGGAGTACCCAAATTGTTCCATTTACACATATGCTGGCGCTTCTAGCTCATGCTGAAAATTGGAATGAAGCCCGAGAGAGAGCAGAATCTGTTCTAGGCATTGCTATGTCTTGGCTATCGGCGAATAGTCTAACTCTAAATGTGGATAAAATCAACTTCATCACTTTTTTTCCCGTAAATCTACTACGCAACCTGATAACACAGTTTAAATTGAAGTTCATACTAATCGTAATACTAACCCGAACCAATGCTCCTGCCTTCGCCTGGCAAGGAAAACCAGTGTGAAATACCTTGGCGTGCGAATAGACAACCTCATATCATGAAATGCTCAGATTTGGGTATTGTCTGGCAGAGTTAGTAAAATAATTACCGTGTTTAAGGGCCTGCGGTATAGTGCCGACGCAGATACCTTACGCAGGGTTTATATCTCCCTTTGCCAGACAATATTAACATTTCAAATTCAAAATATTTTATTTCACATAAACCTACAAGGGCACTTATGAAACGTCAGAAGCTAGGTGCACGGTTCCAATTGGTTGTTTCCTATGGAGAAGAGCTGGCAAGAAACTCCACGGTTAGTCTTTTAAAAATAATTGGCTTTTACAATATTTTCAAATAACAGTGTTATGGGAGGACAGTGTAGGTCTTTCAACAAGTACCAGGTACTTAACAGAATAATGATTGTCAACAAATCTATAGTCCACTAGGCCTACAGCGTTCTCACATTCACAAAATTGAAAAGAATCTATATGAAGATAAATAAATTAATAAAAATAAAAACGTATTTTAAACGAAATGACGTGATTGCTTTTACAGCTGTATCAAATCTGAATAATTACAATGTCCACAAAAGCCACTAATAAAGAGTTGAAATTAAATTGTAGGTATATAATGTCAAATAATAGGGTGATTATGTCAAGGAATAATGTAAAAAATGTAAACATGGTAATTTGGGAGCAGTTCATCGACTTTTACATAATTTGCCGTTAATGAGGTACCAGGGAAGCCACATGTGTAGAAGGAATTATTGCCAAACTTCCTTGTCTTCACCGTTGTCTTTAATTTGATAATGTGCTTTCTTAATAAGGACGCGTTTGATGTGGGTTTTGAACTTCCCATCGCTAAGTTCTGTAACCGACTTAGGCAACTTGTTATAAAAGCGGATACTGTTTTTATGAAATGCCTTGCTTAAATTTGGGTATCACAATTTCATGCCTACTACGTGTATTTATATTATGGAAACGCTTCTTATTTTGAAAAGTCCTAAGTTTTTGCGAACATACTCTATATATACTTTCCAAGATATAAAGAGAAGGCAGAGTCAGTATATCAATTCCTTTGAATTTGTTTCTAAGGGACTCGCGAGGACCCATTTTATAGATAGCGCGGTTTGCCCTCTTTTGTGAAATGAAAATTAAATGTACGTCAGCTGCCGAACCCCACAGCAGAATGGCATAAGACATAATACTGTGGAAATAGGCAAAGTAAACTAACCTAGCTGTGGCTATATCAGTCAACTGCCTTATTTTTCTTACTGCATATGCAGCTGAACTTAACCTACCTGAAAGAGTTCTAATGTGGGCGCCCCATTGCAATTTTGAATCTAAAGTAATACCTAAAAATATAGTTTCCATTATTGCATCTAGTTTTTTGCCATCAAGTTTTAGATTTAGACCCACTTGAGGTATATTTGGTAATGAGAACCTAATACATTAATTTTGTTCGCATTAAGTAAAAGATTATTAGCTGCGAACCATTTCGAAAGGACAGCTAGACTATCGTAGACATGTAAGACATCTGTATCTTTTCTGTCTATTTAAAAAATTAGAGAAGTGTCGTCAGTAAATAGAATTATATCCGATATAACGGCATAACGGGCTGGGGCGGTGCCTCGAATACAAACTTGATACAACTGGAGAGGGCGCAGAGAGCTGTCCTCAAAGTCACCTTTAAACACAAACCGTTTTTGTTGTCATTACAAAAAACTGCATAAGTAATGGTTTTAAGCCAAGACTAAAAGATCTGGGATTATTTCGGTAATAAAGACAACACATTTTTGAGAACACATTTTGAGCCTGGTACTAGTACCAGGCTCAAAATGTGTTTCGATTACAAAACGAAGACTATTCGAGGATCACTTACTACCAATGGTTCATGGTTCAAATAATATCCACAGAGAAGAAACCAAAATGGCATTCTTTCATGCATTCACGCAGGCTTTATTTGAAGCAACGTTCTGTTTCTCTAAATATTGATATTATAATAACACTTGAAATGCTTAAATAATTATTTATCAATACAAAAACATGTCATAAATTGTTCTTTGTTTAGGATATACTGCACAACTTGTACTTTTGACGCGTTTTTTATAATCAAGTTGTCATTTTTTTTAACACCTCTGGGGTCTAGTGTGAGTTTCTTTTAACCATCTCTACTTTACGCATCGACCGCGTTAAACTCACACTAGGGCCTCTGTTGAGCTTTCTTTTGTGAACGAAATGGTAGTTGTCAAAAACCTGTCAAGTTGACTGAATAAACGTGAGTGACGTTTCTCTTGGGAAAAACAGAAAAACGACAGAAAGGACATATTTTATTAACCATAATTCCTGAATTATTCCACTAATCGAACCTGAAATATCCATTAAAAAACATCCAGAGATTTGGCGACGGACGCTGGGCACTCGTGAGCTTGCTGGACAACCTCTAGCGTGAAGTGGAGCAACTTATACAGGCTGAAATTTAATTCATTGGCAATATTTTAACCACGTATTCTAACCATGATACTGCTTCATTTAAGTCAACAATATCGAATATTAATATGGTCAAATTATTAATTTAAAAAACGTGATATAACTTGATATTTACTTACTTAAAGATCAAAATTAATAAACAAGATTTAAAAAAAAATAAACGCGTTATTGTTACTTACGCTCAGCGTACGAGCTCTCATTCAGTAGATAAATGTCCTTCAAAAGAAATGCCGCCAATACAAAAGAACAAACTACAAGCGCGCGAGTCCCTCGCCCCACCCCCGCCCCTCATGCGCTTGGGCGCGCGCTGCATGTGCCGCTTCAGTCACGAGTTTATTTGGACAAGTGAATTACGTGTAATTTCCGAAAAATTATTGGATTGCAGTGAACCATAGCTAACATGCCTCGACCACGTAGTGCAGTGTACACGAACCAGCAATACTTTTACGTTTTATTCTACGATAGAACACACAGTTTGCCGCGAACTCGTTTCATGTTTCACCGCCGCTACCCCGATGCACCGATTCCATCACGGCGTTGGCTGACTACAAGCCCAGGGTCCGATTTCGTAATTGGCTATTACAAAATCTGGATAAAAATATCCTGTGGACAGACGAGGCAACGTTCACCCGACTCGGGCTGTTTAATGTGCACAACGAGCATTGGTGGGCTCAGCGTGGGCAGAACCCGCACGTAAACCGAAGACACGCTTTTCAAAATCGTTTCTCGGTGAACGTGTGGGCAGGCATAATAAACAGCTGTATCATAGGTCCCTTCTTTATTTAAGAGAGACTGACCGGGGAGCGCTATCTCCGATTGTTAGAGACCTCCGTAGAAGAACTGCTGCAGAACGTGCCTGAGAGCTATTAGTCTGAGCTGTACTACCAGCATGACGGAGCACCGGCTCACTACCAGCGTGAGGTTCGAGCCTTCCTCGATCGTAAATTTGGTGAACGTTGGATTGGTTGCGGTGGACCTGTAGCTTGGCCAGCGCGGTCGCCTGACCTGACGCCCTTGGACTTTTTTTTGTGGGGTGAGGTGAAAAGACTAGTTTACGAGCATAAGAGTGAAAGCTGGGAACAGTTAAAAGAAAAGATTATAACGGCGTTTGACACGGTTAAATTGCGTACTTTTGTGTTGCAAAATGTGAAGGTGAATCATAGGCACCGTGCTGAGCTGTGTGTACAGAGAGGAGGTGAACCTTTCGAGCACCTCTTAAAGTACATGTAGATAAGTACCTAGGTACTAAGTTTAATTTAAACGTTGCTATACTAGATTTCAAACACAAATCGCACACACACAAACAGCCAGACTCAACAATTAATTATCCGCATGTTATTAGACAACATTTAAATACGCCAAAATTATGTTAAAAGTTTAAAATTAACTACTTGATATTGTTATTTCTGTGCCGTAGTTACGATTTTAAATTAATGTGATTAAAATTTAAAACTACAATACAACGTAATACTTCTAGTAAATTCAATTCAAATAAAAAGTGCTCCCAAGTCCCAATCAGCTGTTTCGCCAAAGTTCGCGCGCGGCTATCGCAGTGTTTAGGTACTTTACTAAACATCTACACACACACGTACGCGCTGTCCCGGCGCTCATAGCTCACTCAAAGGAACTGCCGCCGCGCGCCGCCGCGCCACGCTAGTCAGCTAGCAGGGCACAACAGACGCGTTATTCATTAGGTATTTTAAAAGTCAAAGGTTTACTAACAAATTCAATTGAGATATTATTGGGATAATAATTTTTCCACACTTTAACCGACTTTAATGCAGACAAAAAATGCTGTCTACAGAAAAAATAAGTAATTTTTAAAGATCATTACATTGTTTGTAATTGAACGTTAACACCAAAGTTTAAATCACTTTCAATTATTTTCCAATACTTCTTAATTCTTTTTAAAACATTCCCTACGCTAGTATTGTTGGTATAATAATTCAAATAATTCAAAGTGGATGTGTAAAGTAAATAATTCAAATCTCATTTCATCTTTCTGTGCGGGAATCGAATTTGCGACACGTAACGCAGTAGCCTATCGCTCAGTCACTGCGCCAACGGTACCGACTATTACAACTTATTATTATGTGAGTTTTGCTTTCTGCATTTCATTGAAACACTGCTGTTGAAACTTGAGCATTACGGACTGGGTAAACTTGCGCTTAGCTTAGTAAAATCATATTTGAATGATAGACAGCAGCAAGTTCAAATAAACGGTGTAAATTCATTGGGTTTAAAAGTCAAAATGGGTGTACCACAGGGCTCGATATTGGGTCCATTCCTCTTTTTAGAGGAACCTCATTTATTGAAAACCGACCACAAATGAATGACACATCGCTGATTTTTAAGATAAACAGATGCAAAGGAACTTGACGACGTAAATAACGCTATGCTAAAGGTCCATAATTGGTTTACTGTAAATAATTTAGTATTAAATGAGAAGAAAACGAAATGCATAAGATTCGCGTTACCGAATGTTAGAAGTAGTGAATGTCACGTTGTATTTAATAAGAAGACACTAGAATTCGTCGAAAAAACAGTTTTCCTGGGAATCACGCTTGACTCAAAACTACAGTGCAGTGGGGTCCTCACTTAACATCACTTGCAGGGCGGCTGAGTTCAGCCGCTTACGCTGTTTGGAAAATCCGGCAACTAACAGACGTGGATACCGCGAGCCTGGTCTATTTTAGTTACTTTCATACTCATTACTCAAAGTAATGCTCAGAAAACCTTTTCGTTATCCTACAATGAACCTATATAACATAAGGACTGCAATGTTTTGACAGTGAGGCAATTATTCATCCTTCACATTACACTTCGCAAGCATAAAGAACTAATCTACGATGCTAAGTTAACATATCCTGCACGAAGAAATAACAGAATATGCAAGGCAACTAAACACAAAACTGCTTTCTTCAGGAGACACTCATGTTTCCTTGCTCCTTATTTATATAATAAACTAAACTCTCTTTTAAATATATCCCCAAAAATCTCGCAAGAATGTAAATCTATTATACAAAACTATCTTCTAAAATTAAATTACAATGACACGGAATCCTTACTTATAATTTCTAAATAACTTCAGTGCTATTCTGTAACCATCTCACCGTGAGAACTTAGGTGAAGTGAGCTCGGAGTGAGCTGTCAGTCCCTAGCAGCAGGTTGAATGACAGCTCACTTCACGTTCACTTCACCTAAGTTTTCACCGTGAGATTATTACAGAATAGACCGGCTGTTCTATCTGCAGTGAATCAAGAGCAGTCAAAGCTCACTCGTCCATAACCACGCATACATATTATAGATACCTACATACCCCCACAAACACCGATGCGCGCAACTCACTCATCACTCACGCAACACTCACACAAACTCACACAATATATATTAATTTATACCTCTAGTTGTCATACATTTAATAAATTGTACCAACTCACTCACCGCGGGAGGAAGACCTGGCCGACCTATTCTGTAAAAATATCACCGTGAAAACTTAGGCGAAGTGAGCTGTCATTCCACTGATGCGCTGAGCTCTCTCACTGAGTTCACTGAGCTCGGAGTGAGCTGTCAGTCACTAGCAGCAGGTGGAATGACAGTTCACTTCACCTAAGTTTTCACCGTGAGAATTACACAATAGACCGGCTGCTGCTAGCGACTGACAGCTCACTCCAAGCTCACTTCACCTTAGTTCTCACGGTGAGATGGATACAGAATAGCACTGCTGTAGTGCTATTCTGTAACCATCTCACCGTGAAAACTTAGGTGAAGTGAGCTCGGAGTGAGCTGTCAGTCCCTAGCAGCAAGTGGAATGACAGCTCACTTCACGCTCACTTCACGCAAGTTTTCACCGTGAGATTTTTACAGAATAGATCGGCTGGAGTCCTGAAATACAGGGCTGCCCTAGTTTAGGCTCCAGTCCACTCCATTTATTTAAAAAAGTCTGTACTGTGTATTGATTAGTGTGGAAAATAAATGCATTTTTATATTTATATTTTAAATTTTTATATTTTATATTTATAATTGATCAGAACCTGTCTTTCAAAGCACAAATTCGAACACTCGCAAAAAAGACTCGCAAGTTCATTTACGAGTACATTGCAAAACTCTTACGAGTCAGTGCTCCTAAGAACGTATGTTTACAGGTTTACATTTCTCTGTGTCAATCTGTCCTACAATACTGTATAAGTGTCTGGGGTAGTGCCGCCAAGACAAGCATGCTGGAACTGGAACGGGCCCAGCAGGCTGTCCTCAAGGTACTTCTGGGTAAGCCGCGGCGTTTTTCTACGGGCGAACTATATACGGAATCTGAGGTTTTACGCGTACGTCAGCTGTTCATCCTCCGGTTACTTCTAAATCTCATAAAAGTCAACACAAAACGCTCTAGCTGCAGTAAAAGGGGTAGGAAAATAGCTGAAAGAATCCCCTTTCCAAAAACAAAAACCCTCTTGCGACCCGGTTCGTGTCGTATTTATCCGTACGGGTCTTTGATGCTATAAACAAAACGTTCACTGTACCGAACAACTACTCTGAGGCCAAAACTAAACTAAAAGAATGGTTGCTGGGCCGGACTTATGAGGAAACAGAAAACTTCCTTTGCAGCACATAATAATACACACTCTCTGAAAGAATACATACTCTCACTTACACTTACACCACACACTTACTCCACACACTTACTCAACTGTTTTTGTATAATCTTTGTTATTTATTTTCTTTGTACTTAAATTATTGTAAATTTTGAAATTTTCTAATTAACTTTGAATAATAGTATTGCGCTAGCAGAACACCTTAAATTTTTAACTATGAGTAGTGATTGGGTCACCAAGATACAGGCTGTGCCTAGTTTGGGACCCGCTGTCTAAGTCTTCTGTTACTGAGAATTTCATACTATGCTAGGTTGTATATTTAAGAACTTTGTGTGAGCTAAATAAATAAAAATAAAAGAGAGCCATACGAACCATGGCCCGGATATCACAAATAGAGAGCCACACTTTATAAATTTTAAAATTCTTACTGTGCCCAGCATCTATGTCTTAGTATTCTTGGTGAATTAAAAAAAAATACCTGTTACTATGAAAAAGATGAGGAGAGACAGTTGAGGGAAAGTACTCGCAGGAAAGATATTAGAAGCAAATTAATACCCCAACTTAGGATTGTTCAACATAGCCTCAATATCAAGCAGTGCGGATTTTTAACATGTTGCCATTGGACTTAAAAACTGTAATCTATAAGAGCTCATTTAAGTCAAGACTCAGAGCGTTCCTATTGGAGAAATGTCTATATTCGATAGACGATGACATATCCACGTTTTAAAAATTTGATATGGGTAGTATTAGTATGTAGTAGCCTGTAATGTTAGTTATTGTATTGAATGTTTAATTTGGAATGTTATTGAATTTATTTTATTTTTATTTTGTTATTTTCTATAATTGATTGTATTATGTTATGAATGTGTTATTTTTTTATTATTTAATAGACTGGGCAGAAGCTTCGAGGAAAAAGGATTCATTTTTAAAAAAGAACAGCAATTGGTTGGATTCAGAATATTTGGTAAGTTTACCAAACTCAGATGAAGTAACGCCTGATTTGACTCCATCTACTTCTTCTGGGAAACGCGGAAGACCCTGTGTCTTTTATGGGGATTCGTCAGAATCAACCAAAAATAGAAAAAATACTGCGCTGTTAGTGAATATGGCTTTGAACACATCTACAACGCCTTTATTCAGGGATTACGTTCAATAGGAGAAGGAATAGAAGCAAATCTCGTGGAAAAACTAAGGCTTGCTGAGTGATATATAGTCTCTATATTTTAATCTCTTAGATAACGCAAGCCAGATTACAATCCTAACGGATCAAGAGGCATTAAGTGTTTCCATTGATTTAAATTTAACGAAAGCACAATATACTTCTTTATGGAATTTAACTAATGAGTGAAACTGTTTTATATTTCCACCATATTATAAAATACAAGAAGCCAAACAGAGATGTTATCCATCATCTTCAGCAATAGAAATTACAAATACACATGCAAAAATACTGAATCTTCAAGATGTATTGGACCACACTGCAAGCTAGGATTTTGGCTATAAATTCGGTGTGTAAGACTCGTAAATGGGGATGTGATGGTTCATCTGGTCAGAGTTAGTACAAACAAAAACTTCCAGAGGAGTCTGAACTGATTTCTGACGCAAATAATTATGTTTATTACATCTTTAGTGTCTATCAAATTAATCAATGAGCTAACGGGCGGTATTGTCTGGAAAAATCCAGTGCCTTCGTCAGTCCATTTTTGTCGACCTATATCAATATTATAATTTTGCAAAGAAACTCCTGAAAAAACTAAAGCTGTTGTGGATGAAATAAAAAAACCAAATCATTTCCTTGCATCCATCATTGATTAATAAAGAAGTCGAAGGAGTGAATGTGAAGCACGAATTCTTTCTGACAATGATAGATGGTAAAGTAGCTCAAGTATTAACCTTCTGGTTTCACATGTACAATTTGTGGAGCTACTCCACGGCAAATGAATGATCTGACTAAAGTGACTGCTAGGCCTGCAAATGAAAATTCCTATCAAGACGGATTTTCTACATTGCGTGGCTGGATTCGTTGTATGGAAATTATATTAAATATTTCATACAACCTCTCTTTTCAAACATGGTCAGCCACAAGTGAAGAAAAAAAGCGACAAAAGCTATAAAAGAAAACTCTAGTTCTACAACGTTTTCGTGAGGAGCTAGGATTGATCATCGACAAACCACGACAAGTAGGTAAGTGGTAATACCAATGACGGTAATACTGCTAGAAGATTTACTTTTACAGTGCAAAATGTTCTGCTGATATCACAGGAGTGGATATAAATTTAATTAAACGGCTTTACATATTTTACAAATTCTTTCATCTGGTATAATGTTGAAAAATTTGGCAATTATGCCATGGAAACAGCCAGAATCTATGTTAACAATTATGATTGGTACTACATGCCATCTTCAGAACATACAATTTTAATTCATGGTGAAAGTATCATTAAGCATTTTGCTGTGCTTCCTATTGGTCAACTTTCAGAAGATGCGCAAGAATCCCGCAATAAGGATTATAAAAAAATTCAGCTACATCATGCCAGGAAGTGCTCTCGTACGGCTACAAATGAGGTTGTATTTCATAATCTTCTCCACACATCAGATCCATACATTTCCAGTCTTAGAAAAACATTTAGCAGCAGTGTGAAGTCACTTGATGAAGATACCCTAGATCTTTTAAAAGTGAATGAACTCATTTTGGATCCCGAAGTTCCCCAGATATAATTAAGCAAGTGTACATTATGCTTCATATTAAGATACATATTTTTATAGTATTAATTTTACTTAGAAATTACGTAACTTTAAATGTTTTATGAGAAAAATGTTTGTAATCATAATTTTAATTACTTATTTAAATACTAAATAGCTATATTACTATTGTTTTATAATAAACTAATGTAATTATACATTTTTATTCACAATATAAATAGTGTTGTCCTTTAGGAGATAAATAAAGACCATTTATAAAAGTTTTTCTTTTATATATTTTTTTTAAATATTTATTCTTTAATCAATTGATAGCATCTGAACTTTATCTAAAGCCTTATTTAATACGTGCAAAAATTCAAGCGCCTTTCTTGAAAAAAAAGAAGTTATCGATTTTTGATCTGAAACAGACCTCGATTTTCCATAGACATTGAACAGACTGCCACCCGTGCTAGAAAACTTATATGGGCGTTCAAGAGACTGCGGCGAGTGGCCAACTTTAAACTTCTCCGTACGGTGTATCTAGCACTAGCACAGTCAATCATAGATTACTGTGTCACGGCATGGAGAGGTGCTTGTAAAACCTATATGATACACCTCGAGAGAGCTCGAAGATCAAGTCAAGTCATGACCTTCAAACCGTACCGGTTCCGTACTAAAACCCTGTATGAGAGTTGTCAGGTACTTACAGTGAGACATCTTTACCTTCTCAATCTCATAATAAAACAGAATGAAATCACACTGGTAAATCACACAACCAAACATAAGAGAACTATCACTAATGTATGTTGCGCAGTCAAATGTAAGACCGCATCCGCTCAACGGCAACGCCTATACCTAGCTACTTATATTTATAATAAAGTAAACATAATTCTCCACATCAACCCACTAACAAAAAATAAAACTAAGATGAAATTAAACACATGGCTTCAAACACTGGAGTACCCACAGACAGAAAACATACTTAAAGACTCGTGATAATTAAATAGTAAAGTAGGCAAATAAATCCTCACATGTAACCCAAAGTCCAGCCACCGAGAACGTTTTGAACTTTTTCGGTGATTTCTTGCAGACGGGTTATTTTATGTTACGATATTATTTTTCATTCATTATGAACACGGAATACGTACTTTCCAAGTTTGAAAGGTAATCTGTAACCGAGAAAGAACATGCCAAATGATTATTTTCCTCCAGTAGTAGTTTCTGCCAATAGCTGTTTGCTGACATGAATATACCTGCTATAAAAATCTGCGGACATATTGCCACATGAGTAAAGAAACGGAATAGAGGGTAATTTTCTAAAGAGCGCGCAAATTTATACATATTTCGGTAGCGTTGGCACAGGAGGATACAATTTCATAAACATAACATTATTCAGCTTACGTGTTTTTTTTTCAAAACATTATTTTTCTATCACTTAGGTCGGTAGGTATTTCCTATGTATTTCAAATCATAAACAATATGGCATTCATTGTTAAAAATGTTCTCAAATAGTCGTTATTTTTGCTCTTGAACGCACCGTTTACGTGA
This sequence comes from Xanthia icteritia, assembly GCA_949128155.2. Taxonomy (NCBI): domain Eukaryota; kingdom Metazoa; phylum Arthropoda; class Insecta; order Lepidoptera; family Noctuidae; genus Xanthia; species Xanthia icteritia. The sequence continues at coordinate 1,022,328 of OX421942.2, read as the reverse complement.
TAGAGATACCTTATTCAGTGTCACTTACTAAAAAAACATTAAACCATTTACGATTATAATACCAAAACTTGATTGTACCCCCGGGTTGAGTTTTGTGTCGAGTCGTTGTGTTTTATGTTTGTAGTGTTTAAGTGTTTTATGTCGCGGTATGAAGTATCTACCTACCACATTAAAAATTAAAAATTATAATCAAGTTACTACTTATGGAGGAGCTCGTGGCTAAGTGATAACAGCCGCACGGGTCGATTCATCACGTTAAGATACGCTTACCAGGGTTGGTTGGTGGATGGGTGACCATCTTTACATACCGAGACTCCTCCGTGCCTCGGACAGCACGTTAAGCTGTTGGTCCCGGTTTGTCATTCTTGGATCTTTGACAGTCCTACTGGGTCGTCAGAAGCCCAAAAGTCTAACAACCAGTCTTACCAAGGGGTATCGTATTACCCAGTTACTTGGTTGTGGAGGTCAGATAGGCAGTAGCTCTATGTAAAATACTGGTATTCAGCTGCTTCCGATTAGACTGGAAGCCGACCCCAACATAGTTGGGAAATAGGCTAGGCAGGTAGTAATCAAGTTACTAAATATAGTGGAGTCTTTGGGATAATTAAAAAATATAATTAACTTTTACACACAGTACAATAAACAACCATGTTTAACTCATTTCAAAACATGGAACGTACAAACACGATGCGCGACACGTACGCGCAGCCCTAAGCGATGCATCTGGCCGAGTCAGTATGAACCGGTTTCTCTTCGTATGTGACGAAGCCGCCAGTTGCACGCATACGCGCGCCACATGTTTGTAGTAGTGTACCTATCATAGCGCGGTTGCATGAAGCTTACCCTCTGTCCGTTACTCTGTGATACTACTATGATACGGTCTTCGTAGGTGTGATCGGCTACAATTTAAACAATTATGATAATTATCCACATTCCTTGACAAAGTCAGATAAAAAGTTTCATAATGAAAAACCGAACATTATCATATCGTAATAAATGATTAAAAATGAAATAAACCTACTGAAACAAACAGTCAAAATAGAAGATCACTTTCAATCAGTCTAATGCAAAAGTGTTGTTTATTGCTTTCAAGTTTTTCTTAACCATTTTGTGAATACATAATATTATTGGAATTGTCTCCTCGAGTGTTTTATTTTAACGCCCGAAATGACCAACGTCTTAAAAAAATTAAGACTACGCGGCCTACACGTACTGGTGGTGTGACTGTGTGTCATTTACTCTAAATTAATAACGAAATATGATATTTATTTTAAAATCGGCACATGATCGGGGCCACTCAGAAACACATTAAATCTCAATTTTATGGTTTGACAGCTCGACACGTTACCGTAATAAATTACGAAAGATCCTATTTAAAATTGTAACACAATATTGAACCTCTTAGAATCCCATTACATTTATACTTTATGGGAAACACGGGCCATGCAAATTCTGAGCACTTGAGCCAAAGCAGGGATCGTCAACATGCGTGCTCTTACATGAATGTAATGGAAGTAAGGTAACTAACAAATAGAAAACTAGAGTCATGCTTGAAACAAGAAGTTATCAAACAGATAGTTAAACAGTTAGTTATAGATTCAAACAATCTTTCAAAAGGCATGCAAAGCCAATGCTTTAATGTCTATTATCTATAATCCAATAACTGCAGTTGTATTATTAGATTAGTTATTTTATTATTCTAGCAGCTAGCTAAAATACTTTAATTAGGTTTTGTGCTAAAAACATAATAGTATGGTTTTATAATAAAATATACACGGTGACATTTGAATCGCAGTTTTGCTAGAACAAACGTTGTTCAGACCATGGTCTACTACCATTCTATAACATCCAACAAAAAAAAACGTCATAAGTTTTTGAAAAAACGCAAAAAGACAAAGTTAAAAACATAGGGATTATCGTTGCTCCCTACAACACAGACACTGCGGCGCTCGCGTCTCAAAGTAGTTGCAGCGCAGCGCGCGGCTGGCGCACGGGATTCAGCATTGTCTACAGGGAAATGTACCTCCATAAAATAAATTTTGTAAGCACTTATTATTGTACGTCTTACTAGAAAATACCAAAGATAAAAGTTAACTTCGGTAGGTATTTTATCACTGATAAGTGGCTACTTTAAAATAGATTTTTATGGCTTGGTATGGCAAAATTTGGTAGGTATTTTCTGGCTATGTACGATTGCACGCCGCGACGTACCGTACCGATGACGCGGTGAGGTGGGTGACCTCTAATGTTATCAATATCATTTCGTTGTAGGTGCAAACTTACGGTAGGTAGGTACTATCAGATATGGTTTTAATTCTTTCCTGTAGGTCATTGGTGGGTCGCCTTAGAGGCGGATTTTGGGTTAGCTCCGTGTGCACCAAGACAACATTGATTCCAAGGCTTCCGCCAGATTGTTAACAGCAACTGCGTAAAAACGTACCTTATCCAACCACCACTCCGAATAGATAGAACTCATTTTCACAAAAAACGCGCGATGTGTGCGTGTGACGTAAGTACATCGGTTGCATACACGTCGCTCGCTCGAGAGATTTCGGTAGACTGGCTACCGCCCGGGCGGCTCGGGCGGCAGTCAACAAAAGAAATGGGCGGAGCGGTACTTCGCGCGATTGCATGCCATTGGCTAATGATTTATTTGTATTTCGACCCGCATTGGCCGGTCAATTTTTAGTCCACGTGGACTCCTTATAACTGTTCTGAATGCCATATCGCTACCGCGATGAGTACTTTGATGTTACGGTTAATGTTTGAACACGTTTGAGCAACATACGACTAATTTGAGAACGGCTAGTTTAGTTTGTTTTAATAACATATTTGATGCCATAGAATGGTAGTAGACCATGGTCTGAACAACGTTTGTTCTAGCAAAACTGCGATTCAAATGTCACCGTGTATATAAATTGTAACGGACATTATTGCATCCACATCTGGCTGTCATAAATGCTTAGGCAATTTAAACGGACCCTTTTAAAACAATTGAGAAGTTGTACACAAAAACAGCCATAAATCTATTCTGCAAAACTGTGGGAAGCCGTGGTGTTTTAGGAATGTAGGAATCTGAGGGATGAAGTCGAGGCAGTTGATTTTGAATCGCGAAAGGCTAAGGACGTGAGAGTCCAGGCGAGTTAAGTTAGGAGACTTGACGAATATCAGAGGTGATGTCCGTAGGCTGTCGTAAGGGACCGAGCATTATTTATCAAGTTGATAGTGGGTGTAAGACTACATTAGGTAGCGACGACGCAGTCTAAGATAGATGAGTTAGTTTTGAGGCGCTTCGAGAGGCGGTCGAGACGTAAGAGCGGTGCTCGAGGCTATGCTGGTAATGTGTGCAGTATTTTGTAAGTGAGTTGTAATCTAATTCTCTCTAAGGAATTATTTGGTAAGTGTCAACTTTAATTAACTTGTATCTTTAGATTTCCATTGTATTTATAGGTAACAGCTAGGTGATATCGCTGTCGAGTTATTATTGATCGTTTATACCAGAAAGGCGAAATAACTCTTATCTAGTATCGTGTTTTATAACTAATGTACATTCTCGTGTATTACGTGTCTATGTCCTAATCCGTACCTCGGCAGATTATTGTCACTTGCATTTGGTTATAGGGAGATGGCGAAGGCCTTCCACCATACTTGACACTGAGCACTAACGCTCCAGACTTTTGACGATTGCTGACCTTGAATTGAAGCACCACTTTTGGAAAACAAAACCATAAATACTCACAGCTCATTTAGAATTAAACTGGGCTATAAAGCCAATCTGTAATTGCATTATAAAACAGCTAAACGTTAGTGATGATTTCTGTATGCAAAAAGGCCTAGCTACAGAACTCTTTGTTGACGTACATTCCCGGGAGAGGGGGTAGGCTTTAACAAGTACCCCAAACTGAATCGATAGTCCGTTCTAAGGAACGCTAGAAATCGTGTCTCGTTAAGCCACAACCAGATTTCGGGCCTCTCACAAATTTATATTAGCGTGACACGTCATTTGGATGCCCAGATAGAAACGCCCCATTGTCAGATAAGGACGATCCACACGGCTGCCGATTACATTGCAAGCGTCCTCTAAATGGGGCAGATTAAGGAAATGGGAAGAGACGAAATTCACCTTCGGCGTTCAACAAGTGCAATCGTAATGAGTTCTGCTAGAGACTGAGTCTACGGTGCGCTTGTGCTAGTTTTGTATTCATTTAGTAAAAGGGCTAGGCTGCCGTAAGGGAGCCTTGTACATTACTACGCGTTTAGAACTACTCAAAACTAACTCTAAACTTATCTTCCTCAATAACAGTTGGACTTCGCAGTACTCTGTCTCAGGATTGGGTAAGATATTTTTATTGTGATTAGAGAACGTGTTCCGTTAGAATCGTATAATTCCTCAGAGGTTCTATGCGTTAGGTAATCAGAACATAAAAAAGGGAGAAGTGCCGTACTTCTTCATTTCAACCAAAACCGATGTCCCCAGTTTCCTCCCACCGCAGCGCCCACACACACATTGAACCGTGTAAAAACGAAGACTCGGGCGTTGCCAGTGAGTCTACGGTAACATGCAAACAAGGGCTGTGATTGGCTTAAACGCTCTACACTAGGGGGGCGACAAACGTTAAAATTATGTTTTATCGACATTGATATTTAAATTATTATATTAAGATATTGATGGGTTACAAAATGGAAAGTATTATGTACTTATCTTTAACTTTTAAGTAAAAGTTATATTCATTTTATGTTCAATAGTTTTTATTATATGACAATGACAAAAGGATGACATGACACAATGAAAAAGAAATAAATGTAAGTTGATACAAAGAAGGCCACATATATACATCACCTCCGTCCCAAATCATCTTGATGTTCCGATGGTTTTACTTTTCCTCTCTTTGTATTAGGGTACCCAACATCTGATCCACATGTCTTTTGCAAATTTGACCTGAATCAGTTTCTATTTGATAGTGTAATCGGCCTAATATCCTCAAAACGGTTCCGAATTCCCATTTAATTTGGTCGTTTGTGTAGCTGCGTATTTGCACTCTCTGCCCAACAGTAAATGAGCGTACCGTTGCCTCATCAGTCTGTGGTCGTGTTTCATCTCTCGTCCTCGCCTTGAAATGAACACTTAGGGTGTTTCTTATCTCCCTGCCGAACATGAGTTCATATGGACTTTTATTTGTGCTGCTACTCGGCGTCCTCCGTAAGCGTTCCTTAATACCCAATAGTTTAACCTGTAAAGAGCCTGGCTCTGCACTGATGCTATGTATTGCCTTTTTAATTGTTTGTACGTATCGCTCCGCCTGTCCGTTCGTGGCCGGATGGTATGGGGCTGTGGTTTTGTGAACAACCCCGCTTTCTCTGAGGAATGATTCAAATTCATTTGAAACAAACTGTCGACCGTTGTCTGATACTAAAGTAAGCGGGAATCCGAACGTCACGAAAAGTTCTTTGAGTTGGCGGATACACCATGAGCTTATGGTTGTTTTCGTTTCTATAATTTCCACCCATTTTGTAAATGCATCCACTATTATAAATAAGGAATAACCCTTAATCGGCCCAGCAAAATCGACATGGATCCTTTGCCAAGGGCCTGACGGTAAGTCCCAATGATGTAGTACTGCGCATGCAGGTTGATTTTGCTTTAATCTACATTCTCGACAGCTTTTAACAAGGTCTTCTATGTCTTGATCCAAATTTCTCCAGAATACGTATCCACGCGCCAGTGATTTCATTTTTACTATTCCAAGATGTCCTGTGTGTAGTTCTTCTAAAACCTGTTGTCTCAGGATTGCCGGAATCATCACTCGTGTTCCTTTTATAATGCAACCGTCTTGTATGGTCAATTCGTTGTCATTGTAGCCGTATCTTCTCACTGAGGTACCATTTTTTAAAGCTTCCAATAAATGGTTATATTCATCATCGAGTTGGGTCTTTTCGGCGATTTTTATACGGTCGACGGAAATTGTGTTCATCTGATTTAATTGAAATGCGCAATGTACGTCAATTAGGTTATTTGCTACTGAATCTACCGGAAATCTTGATAGATAATCTGCATTGCTATGGTCATCCGATGTTCTGTATTCAATAGTGTAGTCAAAACCAGATAGAAAATGTGCATAGTGAAAGAGCCTCATTGTGCTCATCGCCGGCAAAGTTTTGTGTGGATTGAAGATCGAAGTTAATGGTTTATGATCTGTAATAAGTATGAATTTTCTTCCGTAGCAGTAGTGAAAAAATTTTTTTAATCCCCAGAATAAGGACGTCGCTTCTTTGTCTATCTGACTGTATTTTTGTTCACTACTTGTCAATGAACGCGATGCAAAAGCAATAGGTCGATCAGATCCGTCCGATAATCGATGCGATAGAACTGCTCCAAGTCCAAAAGGTGAAGCATCTGTAGCGAGAACCAAGGGTTTCTCAGGGTCAAAATGCATTAAAACTCTCTCACTGAGAATTTCCTGTTTAATTTTCTTGAAACTCTCATTACATTTGTGCGTCCATTCGTATTTAATGTCCTTCTTCAGGGCCACATATATACATCAGAAAGTTTGGTGGTATTTAAGCTTCTAGCTACAAGTTTAAATAACACGGGTTGTTGTAGACTTGCTTTATGATATTATAGTATTGAATTGTCATCCGTCTTACATAATTGTACAAAATTTTACGCACACTTGCAACCGGCACCGACTCGTCTTTGGCGGCGGTTTGGACACCAACGGGCAGCGGGGCGACTGTAGCGTTGTGTGGACTCAACTATATTAGTCGAGTGATGTTAAAATATTACAATTAGTAAGTTCCTAATCACATCACTAGAATCGGGGTACAACACTAACTTTCTTTCCGGGGACGCTCGTTCATTTCGTTTCCGCTTGCAGAGCTGGACGTGGAAGCAATTCCCTGATCATAAGAATTCTGTGTGCCCCGACCTAGGGTGAGTTCCACATTAGTTTGGTGATAATGCCTGACTCTCTGCGCTGGATAACCTATATTGATTTTACCACCTAAGTAGTATATGATTTCGCGTGTGTCAATGTCGGACACGCGGCTGAGAGTTATCCAGCGCACAGGAGATGGTAATATGTATGTATTGCTGCTGCATCGAGGTGGTGTAGTGCCTTGCTGTGCTATTTTTAGTGATTAGTGAGCTATCTGTTATGATTACATTTACTTTGTGTTTTGTGCACGCTTGCTCACATACTTAACCTAATTTTAGCATCTGTCAATGTGCTACGCTGACCTCTCTATTCTCTCTCTCTCTGCCTGTAAGCCGCTGCGATGTGTTATGCTACCGCCTACTTCCCTTCCCATACCGTACCTTGGTAGCTGGAAAGGGGAAGAAGCTGGCACATCGCATGCGGCCTGCTGCTATTGCACCGCATCTAACATGCGCTTCCTACCGCGCCTTTCAGGGTTCTCCGTACGGGCTGAGGGCAGGACCCCTTAATCAATCCTGCACGCCCTACGCATGCTAGCAAGGCTGTCTCAAGGCCTGACCTACCTGCGGCCTACCGCCGCAAGCTACCTCCACATGCTACTACCGGAAGGCTGTGCTGACAGGCCGCCGCTAGTTGCTGCCGGGAGCCTGTGCTAACAGGCCTCCGCGGCCTACTGCCACGTGTTGCCGCCACGTGCCTGTGCTGACAGGCCCCCTCGTCTGCCACGTGCTACCAAGGGCGGTACCCTACTTACCTACTTACCTAAGTGTGCGAGTGCTCAGCTCTGAACAGTATTGTAAAGGACCTTACCCGCGACCTAGCCGTGTTACCTTCTAATTATATGTATTAATCTATCTCACTGTTTCTTTTCCTACCTATCTACCTACCTATCCTTTAACGGCCTGCGCAGCCTACCCTGCGCAGCCCTAGCCGTTACACGACGAACAGGCGTTGATACATTAACTCGCTCAAATGAGAGCCCGATCGACGCCACGCTGCCTTAGCTCTGCTATACAGCATAACATACCGATGAAGAAATTTGACAAATCTTCAAGGTTGGTATGGCCCATTCGAAAAATCTACGGCTCTTATTAAGTGGTTGGAAATATTTTTCTTAAAAATGTTCCGAACACATAACACTTCTCTGTACAGGAAACCAGTTAGGACCTCTGCCCGTAGCATCTCTCCATTTTTCTTTAGTACTCGGATTCTTTGAAAACCAAGAAACCGAAATTTCTTCTTCAATTATCACACTTCAAATGAAAGTAAAAAAGACACATTTCAAATAAATAATTTGTAATAATATCACATTTGAAGTTGTTCCGCAGCCATTTGCAACTAAATAAAATTTTAATATGGTGTATTTACCGTTCATACTGCGACTTAGTGAAAATCTTACAAATAATCTATACAATCTTACAAGGACTTTCTTTGCCGATTAAGGATATGCAAAGGGATTTTCAAGTCATTTATGAACTGATTCACGTGAAAGCTAGAATTACACGTAACTATTTACTATTTGAGTTACACATTCCGTAATTGAGCGACGAAGACTACAAAATATATCGTGTAATTCCGATTCCATTCATGAGACAAGGACACTTCAAACTTGTTAAACCTTTTTCGGACTTTATCGCTATCAACTTGATAAAAAACTCATACATAACTTTTGAAGAGCAAGATATGCACCATTGCACCTCGTACGGAGAAAATGAATTCTCGTGCATCTCGCGACAACCCGTATACAGTTTACATGATAAAGATGCGCCGTGTGAGACAAAGGTGTTTAGTCAACAAACTTCACTATCGTGCGTTATTAATGACATAACTTGTAAGGAGAGTTGGATAAAATTGCATAAACCCAACGTTTGGTTATTTACATTGTGCTACAAACAGCTGATGCGTGTAATATGCAGCGATCAGGTGACGCCGACGGTCATTGACGGAACAGGAGTCATTGCCTTGAAACCTAAGTGCTTACTACAGAAAAAAGATGCCACGATATTTACTTATAATCACTTAGGAAGTAGGGTAAACACGGGATTGGATATCGAAGTACCTATCATAAATACGACGATAAACAACATGTTTGATATCAGCTGGAGGAACGTACAGTTAAACATCACTGAATTGACCAATGCAGGAGATTTGTCAAAACTTGATCGTCAAATCTCTTACCAAAAACCACATGAAGTGCTACCTGCGGCTTCAAGTATTTCACCGCACGATGTGTATTTTTATTCCGCGACTTCTTTGTTGTTGGGAGGACTTGCTATAGTTGGCATCTACTTCATTATCAAGAAACGAAGAAATAGGAATCAGAATTCTACGGCAAGCAATAAACTAGAACAACAGAAAGGAGCAGACAAAGGAGTTAACATCGAGATGCGAGAGATGCGTAGCTCGACGAGACAGGAACCTGGAAAGGGATTTAGTTTTGACGAAATATCGTCAAGTTAATATTTACACTTTTTTATTTACTCTTTTTACTTTACTTACTATATTTTTTAAACTTTGTTTCTTTTAAATTTTTATACTTATTTTTTTGCTATGTACTGGTTGCCCATCTCGCCTTTCGTTACTGCCCATCTCCCTCTTTTCCCTTGGGAGCATGTACGGTGCACGTACAACGATTTGGTTGCTAACAATGCGACCTCAATTTATACATAATAATATTCACGGAATATTACCGTTAGTTGACATATTGCAATTATCGCGATCGGCACGGATTGGCATCCAACTTATAACTATTTTGTAACTTTAAGAAATAAACTATTTCTTGTGGTCAACCGTGGTTTACCGTCAACTCACCAAACTCTAACTAACTCTGAGCCATACACCAATATTAACGTAATAAGGAAAAACGAAAATTTTATCAGCCTAGGGTAATTTAGGTACAGCCACAGTGGCTAACATCCACCATGAAGTTTTTTTTTTTAATTAATCATTTACGTATTTTATTCTTTGCGGATTTTCATGCAATAATCTGCTCACTGCCGTAGTTTTACAATGTATTATGTGTCTTGACTTGATAAAGGAGAGAATTTGAAAACTGCCCGAGATATAAATAAGACTTGACTGTACTCAAAGTGGGAACTTTGTGAACGTGGGAGAAACTAATTCCTAAATGTGAAAAATAATTAATTAAATGTGAAACTAGTTCTTAATCGCCGCTGGGTATTTTGAGTATTCTATACTGCAATAATTTACCTAGGATAACAAGCTAAATAATTCTACATTGATAACAAGCTATGTTAGTCCTTAAAAAGGTACGTAGATAAGTGTTACCTCAGGTGAACATTGTTTACAAAGTTTCACTTCTGGTTAACAAGGCTACACATTCAATAGTGCGCAGAGTGGATCACCGCATGTGGATCATAAAATTATTTAATAATTGGCTTCATCAATTTCATTTTTGGAAAAAGTAACAACAATTCTGGGTGAATTAAATACCAATTCAGTAATAAATAAAAATATAGTAATAAATTTGAGTTTTAACTCGATGGAAAATTGTGAATATAAAGATATTATGCAAAGCAGTGACCAGTATATGAAACTACAAAAGAATACACATTGGAAACCGTTCGTGAGACAGGTGAGTAATATCAATACTACATTATACATATATATATTTATATATTATATTATTAATTCGAAAGTAACTCTGTCTGTCTGTCTGTATGTTACCGTTTTATACCACTGAACGGATTTTAATAAAATTTGGCAAGGACATAGATGGCAACCTGGGGAAGGCTTCTTTTCGTTTGAAATGTCTTATAGGGGGTGATTTAGGGTATAGAAGCTTTTATGGGGAACTTAGCATTTCTTAAGTTAGGGATATGAAAATTCAAATCTTATCAAAAATATAACAAGTAAAAAAATACAAGTCTCATGACGCAGTTCTTTTACCACGAAACGATGTGAGATCGAATTTAAAACCAAGACTGTTAATAATATTCAGTACCTATCTATGTGTAATAAACAACTACCCTTGATCTAAAATAACAATTTAACCTCTAAATAGTTACTAATCCCCAAATGGATCTTAAAGTCGTTACCCCAATATCATAATCTAAAACTGTCTAATAAAAAATACTATTGACAATATTTCAGGGATAAGGAAAATTACATGAAACACCAAGATATTTTTTCATTCATTTATATTTCTTTGGCAACATGAAATTCAATATTCTACACCATACCATCACTTATCCTAATTCCCCACATAATACGAGTATAACTATTTATTTAATATTAAAACATTTACAATAAAACTAATAGGTTACCTTAATTTACAGTACACGTTATTTCTAAAACTTATACTCTGTTCGAGAACTATTTTTCTCGCCAGAATATAAAATATAATACAAATGAAAGAATTTTGTAGAAAAAAACAATATCAAACGATTCAAAATACCCGATTAAAGATAAGTCCTGGCAGTTATGAGATGACCAGTCCTAACTGACGGCGTACACGAACGTTACGCGTGGATAAGCACCATCCAACTCAACCATTTGAGTGTGCATGACATACTCTCAACTGCTCTACTCAAACACACATCATAATAACATTATAAATGGCTACAGGGTATTCACATTTACATTTTTTTACACGTTATAGCTCTTTATTATAATCAAGTTTGTGTGACTGTACCTAAATTACCCTAGGCTGATAAAATTTTAGTTTTTTCCTAATTACGTTAATATTAGTGTTTGAGTCGGTACGGGGTGGAGTGCGGCCCTTCTCCCTTAGGGGGGCCCGTACGGCCCTGTAGAGCTCGTCTCCGGACTGGTCACTCTCCCACCGATATAAGAAATGAATTCCCAAATAAGAAGTCCGATACCTTGTCCCATTAATAAGGCATTAATAAGGCAAGGAAAGGATTGAATGAGTTTGTAAATAAGACAGGAATTCATAGTTATGAAAATAAACCCACCCGTGTTCCTTCCGTTGCCTTTACGTTGCCAGGGGCCACGGTATCCCTTTCGGACTTTCCCGCAACCCCGGCAGGCATCGGTCCTATCGGACCCCTTCACTTGCTGACATCTCTTTGAGGCGCGCGTGGAACACAACGCGCCGTCGACCCGGGCCTGGTCCTTATCGGACGGCGAGCTAATCCTGTGAGTAACCCTTACGTTAGCGTAAGACTAACCAAATACCTTTTGGTCAGTCATTACTCACACGATACCTCACATCTGCACTTAGAGTACTCAGAGCAACACTTCCATAAAGTGACGCAAGCGGCTTCTCAGCGGCATTGCGTCAGTATCACGCTCTTTTGGAGACGTGGTCCCTAGCAGTTCTTTCGAACTGATAAACGTGACGAAGCGGCTTTCCCTGCGGCAACTGTGCGACAGTCCTGGTACAAGCAACAGAGCGGCTAGTTCCAGCGGCATTGCGTCGGCATCATGCTCTTTAGGAGACATGGTCCCTATCAGTCCTTGGACTGAATATAAGATAGATGTGGTCACCCAAACCCCTGGAAGTTCACCCTTCGCACAACAAGCATATCTGCAAGACACGTGTTCATGTCAGTCTGACCGAATTATTGGTCTGAGATAAAGAATACAACATTCAAGAATTACGAGCTAATAGGGTTGAGAATCGAAACTCAAGAATCATTATTTATTTATTTGAGCTTTGGATAATCTCTCGTAAAGCCCTGTTATTGGCCTGATCGATTCATTAATAGAGTTGTGGATCAACTCTTGAAGGCCTATAGACAGCCTTAAAGCGCCCACCCTTCACCACTTCCTAGTGTTTGAGCTGGAGAGAAGAAGTGGTGCAACAAACTCCCCAGCAACACGTCTATGTCTATTTAGTTAGAAGAACTTTAATTACATCACCAGCCTAGGATAATTATTATAATGAAAGACTCACCCAGTCGCACCAACAAACACACACACATACTACGTTATACTACATTAGTCTAATCCGGGCTTCAACCCAACTATATTTAACTTAATAAATAATACCAGCCATCTTACGACAGCCACTGGACATGGCCTTTTTGGTATTCACCAAGTCTCCTAATATAACTCGCTTAGGATATTACGTCCGCACCCTACCGTGGTCTAAAACAAAGTACCCCTCTTGTCTTACAATATCAGTGTCCTCCGTTCCTAAAAACACCAAGGCCCAACTTCCCAGTTTCGCCGAATAGGTTAATGGCTGTTTTTGTGTAAAACTTCTCAATTGTTTCAAAAGGTTCGTTACCTAAGCATTTATTACCGCCAGATGTGAATGCAATAATGCCCGTTGCATTGCGCCCAGGGAATATCAACCTTTTCCGACGGAAGATTCAAAAGTTACAATTTATATACACGGTGACATTTGAATCGCAGTTTTGCTAGAACAAACGTTGTTCAGACCATGATCTACTACCATTCTCCGACGGAAGATTCAAAGTTACAATTTATAATAATATATTATATTTTAAAATCATACTATTATGTTTTTAGCACAAAACCTAATTAAAGTATTTTAGCTATCTGTTAGAATAATCAATCAATCAATACAATAGCATAACTACAGTTATAAGATAATAAATAGTTTTATCCATGGGAGCATTGGCTTTGCATGCCTTTTGAATGGCTTATAAGTAATTGTCGTTTTAAGTTTCAAGCATGACTCTAGATTTCTATTTTTTTAGTTTCCTTACTTTAATTATATTCATGTAAGAGCACGCTTGCTCGCACTAAATTTGAGAACCGCATGTTGACGAACTGTGCACCGGTTTTTACTTACAATCTGCAAGCCATAAAGTATAAATGGAATGGAATTCTAAGAGGTTCAATATTGCTTTACAATTTTAAAGAAATAGGATCTATTGTAATTTATTAAGATAATGGGTCGAGCTGTCAATGTGTTTCTGAGTGGCCCAAATCATGTGCCGACTTTAAAGTAAATATAATATTTCGTTATTTATTTAGAGTAAATGACACACAGTCACATTTGCAATCGACTTCCGTTCACTAACCGGAGACGGTATTTACAGCACCGGAAGTCGGTTACAGAAAGTGTCAAATAATGAAATAAAACATTTACAAAATAGTCTGTACCCTATCAACAAGATTTAATTCCATTAAAACCAAAAGATAAAATTCAGCCTTCCTGACATCACGTTTGTTGTCAAACTAAAATACTTTGAAATTATTTCATGAAAATATTCAAGGTTTTTCTTCCAAACAATTAGAAATTGAATTATTTTTAGAAAAAACTATGTCTGAAATTATTTGTTTAAGTGAACATTGGTTGAAAGATTATGAGATGCTAATTAAGTATAAAAATTATAGTGTGAGCATTTGTTTTAACCGAAAATCTATGCTGCAAGGTTGTTCACTAATCTTAGTTAAAAATTCTAATAAATCTAAGCCTCGTACTTGATCTGTCGGTTGAACATAACATTGAATTATCCTGTGTTGAGCTAGATAAGCATGTTATAGTTTGCGTTTACAGACCCCCAAATTATCAAAACTACTCCATATTTGAGTCAGTAATGGAAGATGTTCTAGCAAAACTTGCAACGGGTAAAAAATCGCTAATTATTCGTGGTGACTTCAATATTAATATCTTAGAAAATAGTTCAAATAGCAGTCGATTATTAAGTCTCTTTAAATTTTTTCAATTTGTCAAATGTGTTTTCAGAGCCAACCCGCATAACCACAAATACTGCTACATGTATTGATAATGTATTTTGTTGCAGCAACTACTTAGATAAAGCCATTGTAAATTATCTCCCTTCTGATCACAGCGGTCAAACCGTTGCTTTCAAGTCCAACACACCATTACAAAGAATTCAGGTACAATCTAGACAAATAACAACCAGCAATTTAAGTAGATTTAATAATAACTTAATTAGTAAGTTAAGTATACCGGGTCATATTATAAACAACGTAAATTAATTACATGAGGAATTCTTTTCGGTAGTGCGCACCGAATTCAAAAATACTTAAAAAAGAAAACTAAAACGATTTGCCTAATTCTTTGTGACTTTGAGTGACTGGGAAACTAAGGGTATTACGAAAAGCAGGGAAAAATTGTTTGAGCTGTATGGCCTTAAGCCTTATATTAACTCTGAATCTTTTAATAAATACGTTGCTACTTACTCTAAAACTTTAAAAAATACTTGCAAGGTAGCTAAAGCCTAAAGCCTTGTACATTAGCAACAAGATCAAATCAGCCGATAATAAAATAAAGACGGCTTGGAAAATTATCAATGACGAAACAAACAGGAATAAAAGACATAATAATGATTTCACACTAGAAACTTCACGTGGTCTCATAAGCACTAAAAAAGAAGTTGCTCAAGAATTTGTAAATTTCTTTACCAGTATCCCAGTTAAAACTACTGAATCCTTAAATTCCTCGCCCTCGTGTTCTATTGATTTATTAGGAGCAAATGTTTCATCCTGCCCGATTGAATTTAAATTCAAGCATATGAACCCCTTAATAGTACTAAAAGCTTTCAAGCAAATCAAGATCATATTAACCGAAGATCTATGGGGAATGTCAATCATAGTTTGTACCTCCATTATTGAGACTATAGCGTCGTACTTAGCCTTAATATTTAATTTGTGTGTGGATCAAGGAATCTTCCCTGATCTAATGAAATATATTAAGGTAATACCACTTTTCAAATCCGAGGACAGTAAAGACACCAATAATTATAGACCCGTATCCGAGTTGCCGGTTTTAAGCAAGGTGTTTGAAAAGGTAATGCTTAACCAAATGCTCAATCATTTTAACACCAATAAAATCTTACATGATCAACAGTATGGTTTCACCAAGGGACGTTGTACGACTGACGCCAGTGTCACGTTATTAAAACACATAGTTACCGCGTGAGAAGAGGCCCAAGACGCCATAGGAATTTTTTGTGACCACTCTAAGGCATTTGACTGCGTCGACCAGGAAACCTTAATCTTGAAACTTGAGCATTACGGACTTGGAAAACTGGCGCTCAGTTTAGTAAAATCGTATTTAAATGACAGACAACAGCAAGTTCAAATAAATGGTGTCAATTCACTCGGTTTAAAAGTAGAAATAGGTGTACCACAAGGATCAATATTGGGTCCTTTCCTCTTTTTAGTATATATTAATGAACTACCCCATTTGTTAAAAACTCAACCACAAATGGTGTTATATGCTGACAATTTAAAAAAATAAGGAAGTAACTCCTTAATTTTTTAAATTAATAGACGTGCATCAAATCTTGACGACGTAAATAACGCTCTACAGCAGGTCCAAAATTGGTTCACTGCTAATAATTTAGTATTAAATAGGAAAAAAACTAAGTGCATAAGATTTTCTTTACCAAATGTCAAAAGTAGTAATTGTGACATAGTATTGAATCAAGAGAAACTAGAATTCGTCGATAAAACTGTTACGGCTAAGTTCAGCAGCATATGCTGTGAGAAAAATCCGTCAATTTACTGATGTAGATACCGCGAGGCTAGTCTATTTTAGTTACTTTCATAATATTATGTCGTACGGTATTCTACTATGGAGACGGGCTGCAGACATCGAGTCTATTTTTATTCTGCAGAAAAGAGCCATTAGAGCCATCTATGGCCTCCGCAGGCGCGACTCTCTAAGGCAGTCTAAGGAAACAGTTTAAAGATATTAACATCATGACGGTACCTTGTCAATATATTTATGAAAACATTATGTACGTAAGGAAAAATCTACATCTTTTTAGTAAAAGAGGTAAACACAATTATATCACTAGGAATAGGGACCAATTAGTTCAACCGGGTTTCAGGCTGGTTAAAGTGGACTCATCTTTCATGGGGTACTGTTTAAAATGTTACAATAAAATATCTCCCCACATACTTCAACTGAATGAAACTACAATGACGAATTAAAGGCGATTGTGAAAGCTGATGATACACAATCTACGGCTGAATTAGCAGCAGCTTTCGACGTTAGCGTCAAAACAATATTGGTCCATTTGCGTCAAATTGGCAAGGTAAAAAAGCTTGACAAATGGGTGCCCCACGAACTCAATGATCGCCAGCGCGAAGTACGCGTCGAGACGTGCCTTGCACTGCTCAACAGACACACAAATGAAGGAATTTTGAACCGCATTGTTATCTGCGATGAAAAATGGATTCTGTTTGATAACCGCAAGCGCTCAGCAAGTTGGGTGGATCCTGGTTCAGCACCTAAACAATGCCCTAAACGAAAACTTACCCCTAGAAAAGTGATGGTCACTGTTTGGTGGTCTAGCACCGGTGTGATTCATCACAGCTTCTTACCAAACGGGGTGAGCATTACTGCAGATGTGTACTGTGAAGAACTGAACACAATGATGGAGAAGCTGGCACATCTCCAACCAGCATTGGTCAATCGCTCGTCTCCGGTGCTCCTGCACGACAACGCGCGACCTCATACTGCACAGCAGACGGTCTCCAAGTTGCAAGAACTGGGGTTGGAAGCCCTCCGTCATCCGCTCTACTCACCAGACCTTGCGCCTACAGACTACTACTTTTTCCAGGATTTGGATAACTTCTTGGCGGGAAAAAAATTCAATACCCGAGAGGCAGTACAAAATGCCTTTGAAGAATTTGTTGCCTCCCGTCTAGCTGATTTCTTTAAGAAGGGCATCAATAAACTGCTACTGCGTTGGCAAAGATGCATTGATTGCATGGGTGATTACTTAGATTAATACAAATAAAAAATACATGAAAAAAAATCGTTTAAATTTTTTCATACAAAACGGCAATTTCATAGATAAAGACCTATTATTAAACGCACACTATGCAGCCAAGCATATTATAAGTTGGGGGATTAAATCGCTGATAAAAATACTTGGCTCAACGCTGGTCCTGCTCCATAAGCATTAACTAATTGATTAGCATTTGAAAATACTGTTGGAGCTGCTGAAGATTTTAAAAACTATCTTTGCATTGTATAAATTCAATCTCTTAGCATTGTGCAATCCCAAATTATAAGCTAGCTGCAAGTTATTCAAGACAAACAAAGAAGCGGGGAGGAGCTTGTGTTCTAGTCAAAAATGGTATTGAATACAAGGAAATAACAGATATATCACGCTATTCAATAACAAACACCTTCGAATGTTGCGGAATTGAACTTGTCCAACAAAAATTACTTGTTCTCTGTATATATAGGCCTCCAAAAATGAATAATTTGAATTTATTTTACGAAAACTTAGACGCTATTTTTAAAAACACATGTTCAAAATCTAATAAGAAAATAGTTTTATGCGGGGATTTCAACATCGACATTCTAAAAAGAAACAACGTTACGAAGGACTTTGAATGCTTTCTTTCAGGGCACAATCTTGATCTAAAATTACGTCAACCGACTAGGCTAGCTAGCAGCAGTTGCCTGGATAATTTTGCTTGTAGTTCTCAGTTAAAATGTAAAACTGAAGTTTATGACTTTGCATTGTCAGACCATACCGCGCAATTTTTAGAAGTAAAAACCAATAAAACATGTAGAGTAAGCTTCTGGCGTACAAAAAAGCGCGATCTCTCATTATAAAATCTAATTAAATTTAAAAATCACCTCCAATGCCTTACTTTTTCGGAAATATATAAAACAGAAAATGCGAACGAAGCGTATGATTACTTTATAGAGCATTTCTGTATGTTATACGAACTTTGTTTTCCAAATAAAATGGTTACTATTAGGACAAACAGAAAAGTAAAATGGGTTTCACGTGGAATACGAGTTTGTAGTAAAAAGCAGAGACAGCTGTTGTGGACATAATAGACATAAACTTTCAAAGCAAAATAAAGTAATATTTAAAAATTATTCACAAAAAATTAGGAAAATAATAAAGTTGAATAAGTACAAAAGGCGCAAAATAATTACTTCATAAATACGTCCACAAACAAATCGAAAGCATCGTGGCAAATTATAAATAATAATAACACGCGCACTACTGACCAAATATCTCAAATTAAAATCCAAGATACAATTATTAATAATCCAGTAGACATTGCAAACGCCTTTAATGATTTCTTTATCGATCAGATACAAACAAACACTAAAGTAACTTGTGCAGCTGCTAATATAAGTAACAATCCGCATTCAATGTTTATGTCACCTGTCATACCTCAGGATGTCATGAAGGCAATCAAGTCTTTAAAAAATAAAAACAGCTTCGGATATGACGGCATAGCAACAAAGGTAGTCAAATTTGTATCGGATAATATAGCTTCACACCTCAGTCACATTATAAATTTATGTATCAGCTCTGGAGTGTTTCCAAGTGCATTAAAAATAGCGATCATAAAACCGCTCTTCAAAAAACAAGACAGAGAAAACTTAGCCAACTATAGGCCCATTGCCTTAATTCCAATTTTCTCCAAAATAATAGAAAAAATATTATACGACTCAATTAATAATTTTTTGGATAAATATAATATTTTATGCTCTGAACAAAAGGGTTTTAGAAAGAACAAAGGTGTTAATTTGGCTGTTTTCGACTTACTTAGTATAGTATTAAAAAATGTTGACAAGAAATTACCTATATGTGCAATCCTCACCGATATGACAAAAGCTTTTGACTGTGTCCATCATGAAACGTTACTTAGTAAACTCAATATGTATGGCATAAGAGGAAACGTGTTCAATCTAATAAAGTCATATTTAAACGACCGTAGACAATACACAGAAATATCCCGGGTATGTATTAAAAGCAAACGTGAAAAGAAATACTTATCCGAGTATCGATATATTAAACACGGCGTGCCTCAGGGTGGGGTCTTAAGTTCTCTTTTATTTCTGCTGTGTATAAACGATTTACCAGGTCACATTAAGGTCCCAATGATTTTATTTGCTGATGACAGCACCGCATTAATTGGTTGTTCTGATACAAATAAATATGAAGAAGACATTAATAATACACTAAAAGACATTATAAATTGGCTTGAAAAAAATAAATTAGTAATTAATCTAGAAAAGACTAACATAATATCCTTTTACCAACGAACATCTTTACCAAATTTAATTATTGAATATGATAGTCATAAGATAGACCAAGTACATAAAGCGAAATTCCTAGGCATAATTATCGACAGTCAATTAACGTGGAAACCACAAGCAGAAGAAGTTTGCAAAAAATTAAATGTATCTGCTTATGTCCTCTTCAATCTAGCTAAGAAAGTGAACATACTCGTATCTACAACTTTGATTGCATATCATGGGATCGTGGCATCTACTCTGAGATACGGTATAATTTTCTGGGGAAATTCTTGTCTGAGGGAACAGGTATTCAAGGCCCAAAAACGTTGCTTAAGGTCAATTATGAACATGAAGACAAATAGCTGCGTTCCGGTGTTTAAATCCCTAAAACTGTTAACCTTTCCGGCAATGTATGTTCTAGAAATGGCAATGTTCGTTAAAAGGAACATGCACCTTTTCACTACAGTACAACAAATGAGGCAAAGACTAGTCAGGAGTCAGTATAAAAATCTTTTACATGTTGAGAGTTGTAATACTGCTTTACTTAAAAAAAACATTACTTGCATGGGTCCTACGATTTATAATAAAATACCTGACATAATAAAGAATGACACAATACACAATTTTAAAAAAGAGATTAACAGCACTACTTGTTGAGAAATGTTATTATTCTATTAACGATTTTTTAAATTATGATGACATAAACTAATTATTCTTGATTATCAACAATTATAGAAGTAAATAACCTAATTTAATAAAGTATTCGTTTTGACATTATATTCGTGTAATTGTGTTCGTTCATTCAATTGTATTTTTTTTTATTTCATATATTTTTTTTTTTTTGACATGCCTAATTTAATTAATTTGTATTCAATATTCATGTTCAATAATATTACTTGCATGATCATTATAATTTATTATGAGATAAAACCAAAAATTTTTGCATGCCTATTTTAAGGTAAATTGTACAAGGATCACAACTTATTTTAATATCTTATGTCATGTACCTACAATTTATGCCAATAAAGCTTTCTTTCTTTCTTTCTTTCTATAATTGCATAGCACATGTACTATGTACCAACTATAAAGCTACCATTTAGGTACTGGATTATGTCTTTCATTGACTTGAATGTGCCCTGGCGGCTGAGAGTATGTCATGCTCACTCTAATGTCTCGCTGACGGTGGCGCGTGTGTTGGATCATTTAGCTCCCTTCAAAATGGTTGAGCTGAATGGTAGCACCATTCAGCTCAACCATTTTGAAGGGACCACTTTGAATCAACCATTTTGATCCATGCGTCATGTTCGTGAACGGGCGCCGTCAGTAGGGACTGGTCATCTCTTAGCTGCCACGGCGTTTTTAATTTAATGTTCGAATTAGTTTTTATTTTTATTTCTAACGGACGCTTTTAATGTTTTGCATCGTTCTCACAAGTATAACTTCAACTTGAATGGTGTAACCAATATTATGTAATCATGTTTTGATTTAAAAGAGTGTCCGTGGAGTTTATTGCCCGTTCTTCTCCATAGGTACCTACAATGCTTTGGAATGGGCGACTAGCTTCATATTTCTGACTGACCGACCCTTGACAATTCTAAAGTGCTTGTAATTGGTTTATTTGACATAAATGCTTTGAGTTTTGAGTTTTTGAGTTTTGGTAAATTACACAATAAACACTATGTTGCTTGCAATCAATATTATAGACCTGAATGTTTAGTGTTAATTATTACAGTATCTAATTAGAGCATCGTCTAATAAAATTCTCAGAAACTTTGAAATAATTATAGTCAATGACAATTTACTCCAAAAACACAGGAACCGCTTAAAAGGTAAGATATTACATAATCACATTTTGCATATGCCATACATTGGACAGCAAGCTTCACTGGTCAAGCACTCTCACTTGCCAGCCAATGTACGACTTCCAATGAGTGACATAACATTCTGCACATGCCAAACATTGCACCGCAAGCTTCACTAGTCAAGCACTCTCACTTGCCAGTCACTATGACAGACTTGCAATGAATGACCTATCCTTTGGGTGAGAGATGCACCGAAGGATTTCGCTGGCGGTTGACCACTTAACGTGAGCTTCATCAACACAAATCTATCAAGCAAACCACCACGACTTCCATCTTTAAATCATCTCTATTTCTATTAAATATGTATTTTCATTTTAGCTTAGCTTAAGTGATACTGATATTTTTTTCTTAATAATTTCAATTTCGTATAAATCATTACATTTATCTCTATTATTTCTAACACAGACTAACTTTTGACAAAAACAACATCATATATTTAATTTACATTTCCTCTTCACTTTGAGGCAATAACTTAATCATAAAATTCATAGACTAGTTATTTCAATTAATTATTTCATTATTAATTTTTATTTTATTCTTTCAGCAACCGCATCATAAACTTCTGTCGATTTTCTTAATGATGTAACACAATTTTCCGTTGGTATGACCTATGACCAATTACATACTCCACAATTAAGATGTCTTTCATTTATCACCTACCTAATCAACTTGATCTTATTTCATATTCTGAACTTATTTCATGAATACTTGTGCTAGTCCGTGGCTGTATCTGATCCACAGCCCAAATATTAAAATACTGCTTTTTGCCAATGTTAGAATCCGGTATGCTTGAGACTTTATACCTATCTATCATTATCTAAAACTTTTGAGATTCTGTAAAGACCTAAGTATACAGGTAGTCTCTTTTTATTTTGGCTTTCATTAGACCAATTCCTATATATTTTTTTTTACTAAGTACCCTGTTGCATCTATCTTAGGTTCTTTATGTATCTTATCAAATCTATATTTCTGTTTACGTTGGCCTTTGATAAGTATTCACGAAGTTCAGTTATTATTTCACTAATGTAATCTAACTGTCATGTGTCTAAAAATATTTCGTTCATAATATTCTCACTACTAAGGATTAAATAACGACCAAACAGAGCTTCTGTTGGGGTTATAATCTGATTGCAAACTAAAACAATTCAATACCTTGACATTATTATCATAACTGACTTTATTAGCTCTAAACAGTAGCTTCTTACTAACCGTAATTTTGTGAACCTTCCTTATCACAAGAAATAATACATTAATAGAATTAAAAGATCACGGTGGTAGTGAAACTTCGTACTAACCATGGTGACATAACTTGTGAATTTCACTTACAATGTCCTCATTATTTTATAATGCATATTTATCAAATCAATGTCCTGAATACCCCGGCAACAGGCCCCATTGTCCTGAATACCAGTGGCAACAGATAACCATGCTCCATGATCTCATAATGTTAACAAGTTATATCAATATAAGTCGAATCTCACACTCACGTCCAATAACAGCTATAACATAATTATGAAAGTAAAACAAAATCCCAATTACCGCAACGCTTCCATTCTTTGTAACAAAAATATTTATTGATACATGCTTTTATAGTGTACTTGAGTTCTTAGATTTTATGTTGTGATAGTATTTAATTAATGTCATACAGATTTTATGTATTTAATGTACATAATTTATGAATAAGGATTAAATTTGATACAGTTTACTAATCGCATGCATTACATGTATAAGTTAATAAATTAATTTCTCAAAATAATAATTAAGTACATATGTGCACTCCGACATTAAAGACATAATATAAGATAGATGTAATCATCCTAAGAACTTTCTGTACCTTATTTGCTAATAAATGATTTTAATTTTGTATAAATACATAACTAAAATGACATATTATAATGAAAAGATATTGAAGCAACGGCAAAGATTACCATCACCAGGTGCTCTGCACTGGCCTCCAGCTGCACAAGCGTCCAGCTGCACTGGTGTATCCGCTTTGCGCCAGCTCTCGTCCATCCTGCGGTCCGCTCACGACGGGCGCTGCACACGAGACTCCGACCTCCACGGCGTTGGCTATGACTGTGACCAGTTCCCGGTTCTTCTTCTGAATGGGTGCTCTCTCCGGCCAGGGTCGTCAGCCGGCGCCGTGAGGACGCTTCACCGTTTGCGGAGCATTATCTGAAATCATTTTCTTGTACCCCCCCCATCGTATGTGACCTTCACTTTTGGAGTTTCCCCATACGTCTCCAAATTTTGGAGTTGCCTAAGCTTCTCCAACTTTGGGTATTCCCCCCGTACGTCTCTATCTTTTGGAGTTCCCTAAATTTCTTCAATTTTTGTGGTTCCCCCATATGTCTCCAGCTTTTTTAGTTCTCCAACTTTTGGAGTTCCCTAAGCTTCTCCAACTTTTGCAGTTCTCCCATACGTCTCCAACTTTTGGAGTTCTCCAACTTTACAATAGTTTTAATTTGTTAGTAATATTAATTAGCATAATACGTAGCTGCTTCTAGCCATGTACCCCACCTTGTTATGACGGGCTCGGGTGGTAATGGCAGGCTCGGAAAAATTTTCCTTTAATAATTTTACTCTAAGGAGCCTTTAAAAACATATTTTTTACATTTGAAATTAACGTATCAACGTCCGTATATTGTGTCCGTATTTCTTCGGCAACGCGGTTAAGAGCGTGTGCTAAACAGGTACCATGTATCATATTTGGCAAATAGTTCTTTAAAATTCATCCTGCTTTTAACAATTTGCTACGCTATAAGAACATAAGACTAAAACATCTTCTACTTTGGCTTTATAGGCGTCTCCCCAGATATTTTCTAAGCAAAAAGTCACAAATTGAGCTATTGTCTCTCCATCCACCTTTTCTAACATTTTGCAAGCTATTAAAAATGGTTTCTTTGTTACCACATTTAAAGGTTTTACAAGAAAATTTACAATATGACGACCTTAATAATCGGTAGTTTCATCTAGACATCCAAATTTTTTGATTATGAATATGGTCATGAATTGAAGCAATTTTTTTTTAAAACATTGTCCAAAGAAAGTTTCCTCAATAACGATTCATCGGGAATTGTTTTAACTTCTGTACAACACATGTATTTAAGTAAAAATGTTTTAAACGCTGGTTGATTTACTCGTGACCAGGGTATGTTACACAATATAAGGAATAGTATTAAATCAAGATAAAATGCTTCATTCACTTTTCTAGCAGCACCTTGGTGTTTCGGTCCGTCAATATGCCTCGTGATATTTCCTTTTCAAATCAAATCAAATTATTTATTTTTGCAGAAAACACTGTTACAATGGTGTTATAAAAAATTACATGTTTCAATTTTTTTTATGCTTTATTTATTAGAAAGAACCAGTCGGTCTATTCTGTAATAATCTCACGGTGAAAACTTAGGTGAAGTGAACGTGAAGTGAGCTGTCATTCCACCTGCTGCTAGGGACTGACAGCTCACTCCGAGCTCACTTCACCTAAGTTCTCACGGTGAGATGGTTACAGAATAGCACTGCAGAGGTTCCTACTAATCAATTACAATCTAGCGTTTAAGACTAATAAGCAATTTTTAACTTATTTTTTTACGTGATAATTATTTTAAAACTTAGAATAGTGTTTATTGCACTTTACACAAGCCCGTTTCACTTTCTTAGAGTCTGATATAATAATAAAAACACTTTGTTCATGTTATATGTGTGTCATTGTCACTATTATTTCTACACTTTTTACACTACACTAACTCAAAGGGTTTTGTTCGTTTTAGTCTTCGCACTATGTTTGTGTTGTCTAACAGCTGAGTTGCCTCGACGTTCACATGACGGTGGAGTCTGTGTTCGTGGGACTCAGCAATTTTTTTAATTATGTTGGTGACGGGTTCCATTTTTAAGTCACGATGGAGGTCGTCATTTCTTATATACCAGGGCGCGTTAACAATGCTCCTGAGTACCTTATTTTGGAATGTCTGTATCATTTTGATGTTGGTCGGATTAGTACAGCCCCACAGTTGGATCCCATACGTCCATATTGGCATGAGAATATGCTTATATAATAACATTTTGTTATGTATCGATAGGCAGGAATTGCGTCCAATCAACCAATACATGTTTTTGAAACGCATGTCTAGTTCTTGTCTTTTCTTTTTGACGTGCGCTTTCCAGCGCAGTTTCGCGTCAAGCGTTATGCCAAGATATTTGGACGTGTTTGCGTATGGCACTTGTTGGCCATTTATGAAGATAGGGTGGTAATCACAATTCTTGTTGGTGAAATCAATGTGAAGTGACTTTGATTCATTTAGTTTAATTTTCCATTTTTGTGCCCAGTCATGAACTTTATTTACAGCTATTTGCACCTTTTTTACTGCTTCCTTGTGGCATGACCCTATAGCCATAATGGCAGTGTCGTCAGCAAAGGTTGCAATTGTATTATTTTCCAGATCTGGTATATCATACGTATAAAACAGGTAGAGGACTGGACCCAGCACACTACCTTGAGGAACGCCAGCTTTAATCATTTTCAACTCTGAATAGGCATCCTCGTGCCTTACTCGAAACATTCTATCAGTAATGTATGATTCCAACAAATCGGCAAAATCTTTGGGCAGGATTTGTCTTAGCTTGTATATCAAACCCTTATGCCAAACTCTATCAAAAGCTTGTGCCACATCAAAAAATTCGGCGGAGCAGACTTTTTTATCTTCAAGCGTTCTCTCAATGATGTTGGTAATTCTATGTACTTGGTCTATTGTGGAGTGTTTCTCTCTAAATCCAAACTGATGGTCAGGGATCAGGTTTCTCTCGTTTATAATAGGTTTTAGGCGTTTTAGAAACGATTTTTCAAACAACTTTGATAGTATAGGCAATAGGGAAATGGGTCTGTATGATGATGCTTCGTGAGGTGGTTTACCTGGCTTTGGAATCATAATCACTTCAGCAACTTTCCACGGCTCAGGTACATGCTTTAAGACGAATGCAGAGTTGATGAGTCTGGTAAGTTTGACGATGGCTTTACGCGGGAGATGTTTCAGGATTTCTTCCGTAATAAGGTCGTACCCTAGGGCTTTATTCAGGGTAATGTTCTGAATTTCCGTGGAAACTTCTTTCGGGGTCACAAGTTTAATTCTTTGATCTTGCAGAATATTAGCAACCTGTAGTTTGTCTACAGAGCCGTTATTTGGCTGAAAGGTTTCTTCTAAGTGATCTGCAAATCTTAGAGCTTTTTGCTCACTGCTTATGGCCCATTTTCCATTACCATTTCTGATAGGGGGAATTTGTGTTATCGGCTTTTTGAGTGACTTTGTCGCTTTCCAAAGAGAGTATTGCGTTGTATGGTCACTGGTTAACTAACGTAGGTTAGTATTAAAAGCCTCATCTTGAAAGGCTTGTATATTTCTCTTTAATCTTTTCGTGAGATTATTTAATAAAGTAAGTTTCAGTTCACGGTAGACAGCGAACCGTACGCACGCATACGCTCATACGCTCGACGCTCCGTATCAACAAAGCTCTCAAGGTTTTATTTTATAAACTTCTCGGAATCACTTTTAGATACAATGTTTAAGTGCAAAAGGTGCGACAATCAATTTAATGACGGGGTCAAATGTACTGCCTGTCATGGTCAGTTTGATTTTCCGTGCGCGGGTATCACTGAATCTGGATGGAGAAAGCTCGGTGATCGGAAATTAACATGGAGGTGTAATTCCTGCAAAACTCTGGCTGCGAGTCCTCGGGTAGGGTCCGCAACATCCACGGCGACAGACATGGAGAGTGTGCTATCTGAGTTGAAGAGGCTGACGGTGCAGATGGAGTCACTACCGGCGTTGATGGAGGACTTAAAGCTTATCAACAGGGAGTTGGCTGAACTGAAATCTATGAGAGGGGAATTCTCTGACGTCACTAGCTCCATTGCAGGAATGAAGGAGTCTCTTGAATATGTACATAGCTCAGTAAAAGATCTGGCATGTAA
This sequence comes from Xanthia icteritia, assembly GCA_949128155.2. Classification (NCBI taxonomy): domain Eukaryota; kingdom Metazoa; phylum Arthropoda; class Insecta; order Lepidoptera; family Noctuidae; genus Xanthia; species Xanthia icteritia. Next base: position 994,629 of record OX421942.2, on the reverse strand, counting down.
AGTTTCGGGATTGGAACAGGAAATGGATAGTTTTAAGAAGACCAAAGACGACATCACCACCCTGCAGGAGCGCTGTAGAAATCTTGAATTTCAGTGTCGTGATAATGAGCAGAGGTCCAGGATGAATAACATTGAGATCAAGGGTGTACCTGAATCAAACTCTGAGAATTTGTTTGAAGTCATTGCTAAAATAGGGGATACAATCAATTGTCCTATCCCTAAGGAACGGATTAATTATATAGCAAGGATTCCCATGCGAAATGACAGCCATAACAAAACAATAATTTGCTCGGTACACAATTGTTATTTAAAAAATGATTTTATTGCGGCAGCTAGAAAACATAAGATCTTGAGCGCCGGCGATTTGGGACTCCAGGGTGACATAGAATTTACGTCAATGACCACTTGATGCTGCATAACAAAGCCTTACTAAACAAAACCAAGATATTGGCAAGGGAAAAAGGTTATGAGTTTGTTTGGGTAACAGGTTGCAAAATCTTTATTCGTAATAATCATCCGTCACCGAAGCACCATATCCGGACTGAACAAGACTTAAAAAAGTTTTTTTAGGCAATATCGCTAGTCGATCTGCTGACACACTATTGTTGATCGACGAGTCGTTATGTTTAAAATTGAGAATTGATGATAATTGTTTTTTGCTCACATTCCATTCGCGCCTGCCTTTTGTTCTCTTATCGCTCGGTGTCGCCTATTCATATAACTCATTAAGCTTTGGTTTTTGCTATTTTAAACTTTACTTATGTGCTAATGAGTACGGGATCTGCTTGCACTTGAATAGTGTTTTTTATGTTTACTACACTTACAAAGCCAATTATTTCTTGGCATGTTTGGAGAAATCTGTTTTATTTAATGCAACTACCGCCTTATTTTGCCTACACCAACCACACTTATTATTTACACCGACTTTTATTTACTATGGTTTCTACTTGGGACAGAATATCACCGTGCCTCATATTTTTACGATTATTATTCTAGTGTTACATTTGACTTATAATGGCACCTATTAGCTTATTTTACCAAAACGTTCGTGGGCTACGGACTAAAACATCTGTTTTTTATAGGAATGTTTGTATTAATTCGTTTGATGTCGTTTGTCTTACAGAGACCTGGCTTATAGATGGTATATCTAATAGTGAATTGTTCGATGACAGATATTTTGTATGGAGACGGGATCGAAATTGCTCTCTCACTAACCAAACTATGGGAGGAGGGGTCTTAATAGCCATACGTCGGGAACTTGTTGCTGACGTCCGCAATGAATCGTGCTCGTCCGCAGAGGATCTGTGGGTCACCTTAACCCTACACCAATCGAAACCTAAGGTAACCTATAAAATGCATCTTTGTGTGGTTTATATATGTAATCAGCAGTCTGGTAACTCTTTGATGGTACAACTACACAATTTCGCTAATAATTTGGCTGAAATTGCTCTTAAAAATCCAGCAGATAAGTTCTTGATTCTTGGTGATTTTAATCAGCCGAATATTGACTGGCATGCGGCGAATGATGGTGATTATCTATGCCCCAGTAATTTACGCGGACCTGTCCAAACCTCCTTTTGTGATACTCTTACCGCTTGCAATTTGTTACAGTACAATTCTCATCGTAATGTGAATGACAGGATTCTTGACCTGGTATTATCGAATAACGAAGTTACTGTCACTTGCTGCCTGGATCCTTTAGTGGAGGAGGACTTACACCATAAGGCACTCTGTATCACTGCTGACTTCGTTCAACTGCATCAGCTGCATTCTCGGCCAAGAGTCAAGTTCTTGTATGCTCTTGCAAATTATGACGCCATAATTGAGGAAATGGTGGCTAGAGACTGGTCATTAGAGCTAAACTCTAGGACTCTTGAGGAAGCTGTCAATTTCTTTTATGACACTATTAACTTGCTACACAATAAGTTTATACCTACTAAAATAATTGTACCTCGTGGCAAGTATCCTCCTTGGTATAAAAGCCCTCTTATTAAAATGGTTAGGGAAAAGGCGAAATTTCACTCTAAATTTAAAAAATATGGAAATATATCTGATCTTCACTCTTTTGTAACTTTACGTCAGCGGGCTAAAGATTTGGAGAAGGAAATGTTCGATAATTACATTGCAGATATTGAAACAGACATTTCTAAAAATCCAAGGGCTTTCTGGCGTTATGTAAAATCGAAACAACAAACCAACTGTTACCCGTCTGTTTTTAACTTTGGTCAAGTTTCATCCAGCATTGGGGAGGAAATTTGTGATATGTTCGGAAACTATTTCTTTTCTAATTTTCAAGAACGAAGTGACGACGATCTACACACTGAGGTAATGGATGAACCTGGTACTCTGACTGTGGGTGGCGTATCAGACATTAGCTCTATTGATGTTCGGGAGGAGGAAGTGTTTCGGTTGCTTAAACAAGTGGACCTAAACAAAACCGCGGGCCCTGATAACATTTCGCCAATTTTTATTTCTAAATGTGCCAGGTGCCTATCCTTTCCGTTAACATTATTATTTAAGCGGTCATTTGAATTAGGGGTAGTGCCTCTCATCTGGAAGTCAGCGTATATAACGCCGATTCATAAAAAAGGAGCTAAGGACAATATAGGCAACTATAGACCAATTTCCAAACTTTGTGTGTTCGCCAAAATTATGGAGAAAATTGTGCACAGACAACTTTCTTCTTCTCTTAAATTAAGTTTCTGTGAACAGCAACACGGGTTTCTAAAGGGTCGCTCGACCACATCCAATCTTGTGATCGGTAGTGACTATCTTACAGAGCACATGTCCAGACGGTCTCAGGTCGACGTTATATACACTGACTATAGCAAGTGTTTTGATCGAATTGATCATGCGCTTCTTCTGCGTAAACTTTTGTTGGTTGGTGTGAGGGGTAATTTGTTTAGATGGTTTTCGTCATACGTGGAGAATAGGTGCCAGACGGTGGTCCTCAACGGGTATACGTCAAGAGCGATGTACATTCCGTCGGGTGTTCCCCAAGGATCCTTGTTGGGACCTCTCTTATTTAATATTTTTATAAATGACGTTGCCTCTTGTTTCTTTAACTCTAAAGTCTTATTGTATGCGGATGATATGAAGATTTTAGGTCAAGTGTCAACTGTTGAGGACGCACGGCTATTGCAGGATGATCTAGACAGGTTCCACGAATATTGTGCTATGAATAGGTTGGATTTAAATGTATCCAAATGCTATGTATGTACATTTACGCGTAAGCCAAACCCTATTACATTTGATTATAGGCTTTCAAATGTTTTGGTAGCCAGAGTGAGTGTCATCAGGGATCTTGGAGTAATTTTTGACTCTATGCTTCTGTTTGATGCACATATTAATAATATAGTTAACCGGGCTTCTAAAGCCTTGGGTTTTATTTTTAGGGTCTCTTCAGATTTTAAGAATGTTAAAACAATGAAAATTCTTTATTGTGCGTTTGTCCGTAGCCACCTTGAATATGCTTCTCAGGTTTGGAATCCTAATTATAATGTATACATTAATCGGCTTGAAGGTATACAAAGGCGATTTTTGAGGTACACTCAATATCGCTCAAATACCTATGTCCCGAATTATATGAGTCGGTGTAAAAAATTTCATATTCTTCCTCTACACGAGCGAAGGAAAATCGCAGATCTTGCTTTCTTGTTTAGCGTTATGAACGGATCTACTGATGTCCCTGAGTTGGTGGGCAAGATTGGGCTTCGTGTACCAAGTGTGTTTCTTCGGAGACCACGTCTTCTTCATGTGCCTCAAGTCAGAACTATTTACAGACAGAACTCGTACGTGATAAGAGCTTGTCGTACTTTCAATGTGGTGTGTCAGAATGTCGACATTGATTTGGATTTGTTTTGTAGTAGCGTTAAAAAAGTAAAGAAAAGTTTGAACAATTGTTTTTTTGATGTATAACCATGTATTATTTTTTTTTTCTCTTATCTTTATTATTGTACTTTTTTGAGAGTGAGTTATATCATTTGCGTATCTCTTACGTCGCTGTTTGCGTGTATTTGTCAATGTTACTCACATTAATCAGTTGTGGAAACTTGTAATTGGCCATCTTTTACACATTGTACTAGTTTTATAGAAATGTATTAGCTGTAAGTTTTCCTAAAAGTAATAAAATAAAATAAAATAAAATAAATAAAGTTTTATCTTGCGTGAATCTTGTTTGCTGCCATCTTTTTCTTTGAGTCCTTTTTTCAGACAGTAGGTCTATTATCTCCTTTGGATATGTATTTCCTCTACATTTTTTCATTAGCTATGGTGTGTTGTTCCAAGCACATTGTTGGATATTATTGCTAAACTTGATTACTTCAGAATCGAGCTGACCTTTGCTTTTTAATTAAGTTTTTAGGTCAATAATATTTTGTAGGTCTAAGCTAAAACTTTCCCAATCTGTAAACTTGTTAACTAATGTCAAGTGGTTTTCTCTGAGTAATATTTTGTGACTTAATCGTAATAATATCGGAGAGTGATCGGAGTTCATATGGAAGCCTTCTTCCACTCTCAGATAATTAACTGATATATTCTTCACTATAAAAAAGTCGATTAGGTCTGGTTGTTTCTGATGGTCAGTAGGCCAGTATAAAGGTTTTCTAGTACTTATGGCCTCGCAGCGCATGTCTTTAACTGCACTCAGAAGCTGTCTTCCCTTTGTTGTAGTTAATCTCGATCCCAATGAATGTTTTAGCGTTAAAGTCTAATATAAATCTCTGCCCAAGGAGTCCGAAGAACTGTACATATTGTTCTTTGTTTATCGTGTGTCTTGGAGGGCAGTATACGGCCGCTATTGTCACATTAAATTTATTCGTTTTAACTGATACCGCCACAGCTTGCGTATCTATTTCCTCGTATTTACACTGTTCGAAATGACAGATTTTTTTTAAAATAATAACCGCGCTACCTCCTCGGGCTGTGTTATTAGGGTGCAGCGAGTTATAAATCTTATAGCCTTTAAATTTTACAAAACACTGTTTAGTGAAGTGAGTTCCAGAGATCAAACACACATCAATATTTTCTGTGTCTAGGACTACTTGCAACTCATGTTGGTGTTGCAGCAGTCCGTTCGAATTCCTCGCCATTATTTTCATACGATTCATGATTGATTTTTCATAGTATTTGATTCTAATTTCTGTAGCCTCTGGTCAAATGAGGATATGCACTTCAAGATCTGGTTAAGCTTGTCCTCGAGACTTGAAGGTTGTGTGCTTGGTTTTGCCGCTTGGGCATAAGAAACACATTTAGATGCACGTGCAGTTATCGCAGTTGTCTGAGCAAACTGTGGACTTGGTTTTGATGTCAGTTTGTCGTTATTTCTAACAATATGTTTAACGGCAGGTGTTACTGGATAATTTTTTTAGTTTCTGTTCTTTAACATTTGTATCTCCTTAGCAACTATACACCCTCTATAGTTGGCTGGGTGAGGTAAGGCACAGTGTACACACTTGGGTTTTTCGTGTGCAGGTTTGTTACAGTCAGCCGTGAGGTATTTACCTGTACATTTAATACACCTAGGCTATTTTGAGCAATACTTTTGGGTATGACCATAAGCCTGGCATCTCTTGCACTGCGGTATTATTTTTGAAGTTTTAAGCGGGTGTATTTCAACTTTACACCCTAGGATAATAATATGTTTTATGCCGTATATTTACCGACAACTTCATCATTCTTGAATGATAATATAAACATGTTCAGCGGTTCTTTTGTTTTCCAGCTTAACTTGTTAATTGCATTTTCTATTCGGAATCCCTGCGACGTTAAGTCGTCTTTGATCCGATCCGGCAAGCAGGATGAATGCAATTTTTTCGCCACTACTCTTATTGGCCTGGTCTGCTTATCCTCGTATGAGTGCCACAGACAGTTATTTTCTGTTAAACGTCGAGCAATAACTCTGTAGGACTCTTCAGATTTGGCATTTATTTTAACACTATTCCCGCTTAACATTTTTGCGGTAAATGTTTCTACTGGCCGAGATTCAGTAAAAAAGTCGTAGAATGTTTGATAATTTTTAACACCGTCCACTACGATTGGAGGCAGTGCTAGAATTTTTTTGTGGTTGAACTCTCTTTCTTGTTGAGTTGCTGCTGCTGAGCGCAAATTTTAGCTTAATGTAATGATGGTGGAGGGAGGGAGGTGTTCAACTTCCTTTTCTTCCTGTTTTTCGCCCTTATCCACCTAGTCTCTTTGGCGAGTTCATCCTCATCCGTGCAGTACTCAACGTCACTTTTAGCACACTGAGCAGGTGATATGGTCTCACTGTTCTGTATCTCTGAGGATTCTGTTTTTTCTTGTGCTTTCAAGCATTTTAATTCTCCTTGAAGGCCTTGTACTTGTTCCTGCAAGCTCTGTATGTGGCCGTTCAGTTGGCGTACCATTTGCTGCAGGTTTTCTCTGTCCGTTTTCTCCTAGATGTAGCAGTCATACAACTGCTTTTCCAGGTCAGTTTTTATTTTAATAGACTGTTTTGCAGCCATTATTGAGTTTTAAGGCGAGTGTGACACCTAAACAATTATAATAAACACTTCATGATGATTTCCGCACTTGTAACTGGGTCATCGCGGTGGCCCCAATAGATCGACGTGCACCGCGACGACGGTGTTGTGATGCGTCTGCAAAATACTCTAAACTAGAGCACGCGCGCGCGATCAAAAAAAAAAAAATCAAAAGTCATTTATTCAAACTAAGCTGAGAATCAGCACTTTTTGAACGTCAAAATTACATAAGACAGTCCACCAAAACGCCCACCCTTCAACACTTCCTAGTGCTTTAGCTGGGAAGAAGAAGTGGCGCAACAAACTCCCCAGCAGCACAGCTGTCTATTCAGTTAGAAAAAAAATTGATTCTATATAACAGTATGTAAAATAATTTACATTACGCAACACAAAACAAAATTTAAATTATAAATGAATAGCCATATGTCAGCTAGCACACGCCAATATACCAACCAAAAACATCGAGAACTATACTCAAGCAGAAATAAAAATAACTTAATGAAAACAATATCTAAATAAAAGCCTCCAGGCATAAAGGGCGTGCCCGCTTACAAATAGCTGTAACTAGAAGAGTTATAATTGATTAACTAGGACCATCGAGGAAAATTAAAAAATTATCGAGGTCACTAGCTAACCCACATATTGCAATACAACTCATAAAAAAAAAACATTGTAATGAGTAGATTATGTCAACAATAAATTAAAATAAAATAAATTGACTTATAAAGTAAAATTATAAACAATTATATTATTATATCAGATCAGTACGTCCGTTCACAATAGTAGTTAAACACTCACCGATGTTTCAAGTGATTCTACCGGTAAGGCATGCAAAATGTATACAATCATAAAATACAATCAACAAATAAATAAAATAAAGAATCTTAAAATATTTTAAGATATTAAATTAATGCAATGTCATACAGATTAATTATTTATTTAATAATAGTAATATTTAAATCATTTCAATGTCATTCCTAGAATTATTACAATATTTAAAGATACATGCATAATAATTGTTATTATTTGATGTCACTGTGAGGTTCTAAGTTTAAAAACATTATCGTTTAAGAAGTCGTTCAAGTTATAGTAACATTTATTAACTAAAAGGCTTTTTAGACTTTTCTTAAATAATGCAGTATTCATTGCCCTTATTTCTTTAGGTAATTTATTGAAAATTACAGGCCATGTGAAACACACTTTTGCGGTATATGTTGCAGCGTTGTGTGGACTCACAACTATAATTCGAGTGATGCTAAAATATTACAATTAGTAAGTTCCTAATCACATCACTAGAATCGGGGTACAACACTAACTTTCTTTCCGGGGACGCTCGTTCATTTCGTTTCCGCTTGCAGAGCTGGTGGAAGCAATTCCCTTATCCTCAGAATTCTGTGTGCCCCGACCTAGGGTGAGTTCCACATTAGTTTGGTAATAATGCCTGACTCTCTGCGCTGGATAACCTATATTGATTTTATCACCTAAGTAGTATTTAATTTCGCGTGTGTCAATGTCGGACACGCGGCTGAGAGTTATCCAGCACACAGGAGATGGTAATATGTATGTATTGCTGCTGCATCGAGGTGGTGTAGTGCCTTGCTGTGCTATTGTTAGTGATGAGTGAGCTACCTGTTATGGTCACATCTACTTTGTGTTTTGTGCACGCGTGCTCACATACTTAACCTAATTTTAACATCTGTCAACGTGCCACGCTATGATTGCAAACTCTCTGCCTGTAAACCGCTGCGATGTGCTGAGCGTTTACTTACAATGCTTCCCATACCGATCCTTAGCTTTAAAAAGGGGAAGAAGCTAACACATCGAAGGTGGCTTGCTGCTATTGCACCGCATCTAACATGCGCTCCCTATGGCGCTTCCAGGGCTCTTCGTTACGGGCTGAGGGCAGGACCCCTTAGTCAATCCTGTACACTACCTACGCATGGTAGCAAGGCTATCTAAGGCCTGACCTACCTGCGGCCTACCGCCTCAAGCTACCTCCCCGTGCTACAATCACGAGCCTGTGCTGACAGGCCTCCGCGACCTACCGCCGGGAGCTGCTGTCGTGAGCCTGCGCAAAATGAATTCTAATGATTTGACATTTATATTCATTCAGTATCAATAATTAGAATCTGTTTAATTTTGGAATTCAATATTATTTGCATGCCCATGAGACGGTAGAATATGGAGGACTACTTTTTTAAGAAAACATCTACGAGTATGTACCAATTACCCATGTTTGCAAAAATAAATGATTTGATTTGATTTGATTTGCGCTGACAGGCCTCCGCGGCTTACCGCCACGTGCTTCTGCCGCGAGCCTGCGCCGTCAGGCCTCCATGTCTGCCACGTGTTGCCAAGGACGGTACCCTATTAATTACTGGTGATAGTGCTCAGAACAGAACTCTAGTGTTTAGGACCGTACCCGCAACCTAGCTGTGTTCTAATATATGTATTAACTTAATAACTGCTTCTTTTCTTATACCTATTCTACTTACCTATCCGTTAACGGCCTGCGCAGCTTACCCTGCGCAGCCCTAGCCGTTACAATGTTCGGCGGACACAGAGGCAAAATGCGTCACGTTGTTGCCTATTATTCACTTCTGAGGCTAATATAAATAATTTACAAAAAAAAACATGTAAAATTCATAAAGTAAGTTATGACTTTAAAGACATTTTAAAGATCAAGCAGTTTGATTAGAAGAGAAAAATATGTCAGTTTGTCAGTTGCGGTAAAACGTAGTTCAAACCCAAACTCAAAGCATTTATTTCAATTAAACCATTTACAGGCACTTTTGAATTGTCAAAGAGTCGGTCAGTTAGTCAGAAAGTTGAAGCTAGTTGCCCATTCCAAAACGTAGATCTCTATGGAGAAGAACGGGCAAGAAACTCCAAGGACACTCTTTTAAATATAGAAATTACAAAATCCTGGGTACATTACTTTTGTTGCTTCTATATGTGAAAACAAAGTAAAATAAAATAATAATCAAAAACGATTAAAAATATAAGATTAAAAATAAGCAATGGCAGATAAGAGATGACCAGTCTCAACCGACGGCGCCCGTTCACGAACATGACTCGTGGATCAGCACCATCCAGGTCAACCATTTTGTAGGGAACCGAATGATCCAACACACTCGCCACCATCAGCGAGACATTTAAGTGAGCATGACATACTCTCAACTGCCATGCTCTTTCAAGTCAACATACAACATAACAACATAGTAAACGGCTCCATGGTACTCACATTTACAAAAATTGAAAAAAAAAATGCTTCTAAAGTTTATTATACAAAACTATAGTTTGCAGTGTATTTGTGAGATTAAAAGAATTTTACTACCAAAAAGAAAAAAAAAACATTATTATCTGTTGGAGTATTCAACAATTAAAACTTGGTTAAATAAAAATAAAAAGTAAACATTAAGTTCGTAAAGTCAGAAAAAATAAAAAAGAGGAAGCAACTCTTCCAAAAATAAACATGTTAACTAGTGAGCCTAAGTGGCTGTGGAGCAGGACCAGCATTAAGCCAAGCATTTTTATCTATGATATAATCATCCAACTTAGAATATGCTTGTCTACATAGTGTGCGTTTAATGCAAGTTTTAAATTTCTTCTCATTTAGTTGAAGAATATCGAGTGGTATTTTATTATAACATTTTACACAGTACCCCATAAAAGAAGTGTGTACTTTAGACAATCTAAAGTAACGTGGTTGATCTAATTTGTTCCTATTTCTTGTGTTAAAATTATGCCTGTTACTTATCTTACTAAAAAGATGTAAATTTTTTCGAACATACATAATGTTTTCATATATATACTGACAAGGTACCGTCATGATGTTAATTTTCTTAAACAGTTCCCTTAGAGATTCACGTCTGCGGAGGTTGTAGATGGCTCTGATAGCCCTCTTTTGCAGATTTTTTTTTATAGAATCAATATCTGCGGCCCATCCTCACAGCAAAATACCGTAAGACATGATGCTATGAAAGTAACTAAAATAGACCAGTCTCGCGGTATCCACGTCTGTTAGTTGGCGGATTTTCCAAACAGCGTAAGCGGCTGAACTTAGCCGCCCTGCAAGTGATGTTAAGTGAGGACCCCACTGTAGTTTTGAGTCAAGCGTGATTCTCAGGAAAACTGTTTTTTCGACGAATTCTAGTGTCTCCTTATTCAATACAACGTGACATTCACTACTTCTAACATTCGGTAACGCGAATCTTATGCATTTCGTTTTCTTCTCATTTAATACTAAATTATTTACAGTAAACCAATGATGGACCTTTAGCATAGCGTTATTTACGTCGTCAAGTTTCTTTGCATGTCTGTTTACCTTAAAAATCAGTGATGTGTCATCAGCAAATAACACCATTTGTGGTCGGTTTTTCAATAAATGAGGTAAATCATTTATATATACTAAAAAGAGGAATGGACACAATATCGAGCCCTGTGGTACACCCATTTTGACTTTTAAGCCCAATGAATTTACACCGTTTATTTGAACTTGCTGCTGTCTATCATTCAAATATGATTTTACTAAGCTAAGCGCAAGTTTACCCATTCTGTAATGCTCAAGCTTCAACAGCAGTGTTTCGTGATTAACGCAATCAAATGCTTTGGATAGATCACAAAAGATACCTATTGCATCCTGTGCCTCTTCCCATGCGTATAAATGTGTTGTAATAAAGTGACACCGGCGTCGGTTGTGCAACGTCCCTTGGTAAAACCATACTGTTGATCGTGTAGGATGTTAGGGATACCTTCTTTTCGCATAATGTTCTTTGTCCTAATATACTTCGGCATAACGATTTTGCCACAATTTGTTTTGGCATAATAATACTTCGGCATAATTTTTTTAGGCATACATTTTATGTTGGCATAATCATCTTAAAGACTAATTTGTTTTGGCATAAATTTGATTCGCATAACGTTAGTAGGCCTAAGAACCGAATTGCTGCAAAACCGACTCCACGTAGTCTTGTTTGTCCTACCCCTAGAGTGTAATTTAAAATCGTGTAGGCGCGTAGGGGCGAGGCGGCCCGCGGGCTGAGGAGCAGGCGGCTGCGAGCGAGCCACCGCGGCTGAGGCTGGCCGGCGAAGCCGGCCAACAAGCCGAAGCTGCGGTGGTGAGCGAAAGCCGTCTGCGACTATTAGCAGGCGTAGGGCCGCCGGAGGCCCGCAGCGCCGGAGCCGTGACAGAAACCCTGCCTGCTGCATGTTGCATGCTCGCTTGAATGCTGCATGCTGCATGCCTGCTTGCATGCTGCATGCTTGCTTGGATGCTGCATGCTTGCTTGCATGCTGCATGCTTGCTTGCATGCTTTAACTTTATGCTTGATAAATTTATGCTTTAACTTTATGCTTAATAAATGTATGCTTTAGAATATTATGCTTAATCATTATTATGGTTAGAGAAATTATGCTTAAAAAAATTATGCGTAAGCTGTTATGCGTAATTATATTATGCGAAAATATAATTATGCCAAACAACATTATGCTAAGTTATATTAGGTCTTAAAATTTTATGCAAATGGATAGGGAACCAGGATGTTATTACGATTAAAATGATTGAGCATTTGATTTAACATTACTTTTTCAAACACCTTGCTGAAAACCGGCAAAACCGACACGGGTCTATAATTATTAGTGTCCTTGCTGTCCCCGGACTTGAAAGTGGAATAACTTTACTGTGCTTCATTAAATCCGGGAATACCCCTTGATCTACACACAAATTAAATATTAAAGCTAAATAGGGTGCAATTGTCTCAATAATTGATTGACAAACTTTAGTAGACATGCCCCATAGATCTTCGGTGATTTTGATCTTAAGTTGCTTAATAGCCTTTACAACGACCACATGGTTTATGTTTAAATTTAAATTCCACAGGACAGGATGAAACATTCGCTCTTAATACATCAATAGCCAGTAAGGGGGAGGAATTTAAAGATTCTGTAGTTTTAATTGGAATATTGGTAAAAAAAAGTTGCAAATTCCTGAGCAACATCGATATTATCGCTAATGAGACCGCGGGAAGTGTCCAGTGTGTAATCAGTGTTATGTCTTTTGTTCTTGTTCGTTTCATTGTTAATAATTTTCCAAACTGTCTTTATTTTATTTTCCGCTGATTTAACCTTGTTGCTAATGAAAGACGCTTTAGCTGCTTTGCAGATAATTTTAAAAGTTTTAGAGTAAGTAGCAACATACTTATTAACATTTTCCGTGTTAATATACGGCTTAAGGCCATACAGTTCAAATAATCTTTCCCTACTTTTCCTGATGCCTTTAGTTGCCCAGTCACTGAATAAAAACTTATGGGAAATAGTTTTAGTTTTTTTCTTGAAAGAGTTATTGAACTCTGTTTGCACTAATGAAAAGAATTGTTCATACAAAACATTTACGTTGGACATATTTAGGCCCAGACCACTTAACTTGCTAATTAAGAAGCTATTAAACTTATTTAAATTACCCGATGTTATTGGTCTAATTTGAATCTGCACTTTTTGCATTGGTGTGTTGGACTCAAAAATAACGTTCATAAAATCAAGCCAAGGGGTGGTCATGTGAAGCAGATCCAATAAACGATAAAACAAGTACAGGTAAAAAAAACAATTCACGAGTCAAATATGCGTACACAACTTGAGGAACTACAGGAGTGATGCGCGCACGACGACGCTTGGAATGCGAAACACCCCTCTACCCCTTAACCCTTTTGTCATTGTTTACTAGTGACAAACAAAATATAAAAAGAGACAGCAAGTTTTGGCTATTCTGGGAAACAAAAACATTAGGCGAACCCAGTTCTTTACCTGAATTAATAACAATAGAAAAAACAAGGAGAACGTTCTCAAAAAACCAGTAGATACGCTACTGGTGGTGGTGGTTCTCCTTGTTTTTGAAGTCGATTAAAAACAAAAAGGAAATCAATAATTAGTTTACTCTATTAATAACATTTACATTAAATTTACTTAAGTAATATCCCGAAACCCTGACAGACAGTCCCGAAAAAATATTTTAGTCGTAAGAAATACTCAATCAATAATAATAACAGGTTACGTTAGTGCTTAAAACGGTTAGTAGATAAATGTCAGGTGGACATAGTTTGCAAAGATTTACATCAGGATTACCAAGGCTACACATTCAATACTGCGCAAGAGTGGATCACAGCAAATCGATCATAAAATAATTTTATTAATTTTCTTCATCGATTTCATTTCTGGAAAAAGTAACAACAATTCGGGGTGAATTAAATACCAAATAAGTAATAAAAAAATTGTGATAAATTTGAGTTAAAACACGATGGAAAATTGTGAGTATAAAGATATTCCGGAAAACAGTGAACAGTACTCGTATACGAAACTACAAAAGAATACACATTGGAAACCGTTTGTGAGACAGGTGAGTAAAATTAATTAGTTAAATACATACTATACTATATAATATATTTATATACTATATTATACTCGAAAGTAACTCTGTTTGTATGTTACCTTTTCACGCCATTGAAATGAAATGAAATGAAATTGTTTATTCTGTAAATAGGATATTGGAATCACTTTTACACGTCATCTTAAAAAAATAAGTAATTAAAAATTAGCTAGATGAGTTCGGCGTTTCCTATCTGACTACTCTGAGAAGAAAGGCCGAAACAAACTCAGAGGTCATAGTCTCTTTTAAAGTCCAGACATAATCTTGGTCAGGCCATATGAGGACCATGTAGATTAGTGTCTGAAATGGTCTTTTGAGAAAAGAACCACACAGATTTGAGTGGACCTGTCCTGTCAGTGCAAGCATTTGTCAGTAATCGTGGAGCTCAACCCAGAACTTAAGGAGCTCAACTCGACGAACAATACCAAAGAAAGGACATTTGGGTAGGCCTCATAAACTACTCAAACTGCCAGACCATCATTAAAACTAAATAAGAAAGAAAAAATAATAATAATTAAAAAATCCACATAGTCCCCACATTCACAAAAATTTAAAAAATAAAAAAAAAATACTTTACAAAGTAATAATGTCATTTTGTATGTAATTTTTATATAATACTGGTATTGATTTTATGATTTTAGCACAAGGCTTAGCAGAGCGAGCAGCTCAATCCCAAGCTTTTTTATCATCTAAATAATCTAAAATTTTATAGTACCCTTTTTTGCAAAGTTTGGTTTTAATACAGCTTTTAAATCGTTTAATGGGTAAGTTTCGAATGTCGATGGGAAGTTTGTTGTAAAAGCGTATACATTGACCCATGAACGAGTTGCCTACTCTGTGGAGACGAGTGCGGTGTACAGCGAGGTTGTGTTTATTCCTCGTATTTAAACTATGAATATCGGAAATCTTTTTAAAATTAGATATATTTTTGTGTACATACAATAGGTTTTCAAAAATATATTGTGACGCTACAGTCAGAATATTTATTTCTTTGAATTTCTCTCGTAGGGAATCTCTCGGACCTAGGTTGTAAATGGCTCGAACAGCCCTTTTCTGTAGAACAAAGATAGTATTAATTTCCGAACAAGTTCCCCAGAGAAGAATTCCATATGACATAAGACTATGAAAATAACTGAAATAAACAATTCGGGCTGTATCTACGTCAGTTATCTGCCTAATTTTTTTAACAGCATACGCGGCCGAACTTAGCCTTCCTGACAATTTTTCTATGTGTGGGCCCCACTGTAATTTACTGTCAATAGTGATTCCAAGAAAAACTGTCGACTCAACAGGGTCCAGCTCTATTCCATTAACTTGAACATTGGTATTTAGCTGCCTGACATTTGGCGTTGCAAATTTAATGAGTTTAGTCTTTTTTTCATTCAGGAGAAGATTATTTACATTAAACCAATGCACAACTTTAGAGAGCGCATCGTTCACTAGTTCAAAGTTGACTAACTGACGTTTGATTTTAAAAATAAGGGAAGTATCATCTGCGAATAATACGATCTTATGATTATCCCTTATGTGATAAGGTAAGTCATTTATATAAATTAAAAACAAGAAAGGACCTAGAATTGAACCCTGCGGAACATGGTGACCGCAGATCCTGCAGATCTCTTGCCATTAACATCGACCCTCTGAATTCTGTTGTTCAGATAAGAAGTCAGAAGGTCGAGAGCCCTGTCCCTCAAACCATAGTGGTAAAGTTTCCTGATGAGAGTATCATGATGTACGCAATCGAAGGCCTTGGACAAGTCGCAGAAAATGCCAAGAGCATCTTGCGACTCCTCCCAGGCCTCGAATATGCTCTTCAGTAATTCCACGCCCGCGTCTGTGGTTGAACGACCCTTTGTAAAACCAAACTGTTTCAGATGTAGTAAATGATGAGAATTGAAATGCCTTAACATTTGTTTCAAAATTAATTTTTCAAAGATTTTGCTCAATGTAGGTAATATCGAAATAGGCCGAAAATTCGTAGGATCAGTTGTGCTGCCAGACTTGAACAGTGGAATCACTTTGCTTAGTTTCATCAGATCAGGAAATACACCAGATGCAATACAAGAGTTAAAAACAATTGCTAAAAAGGGTGAAATAACATCAATTATTGAAGACATGGTATGTACTGACAATCCCCAAAGGTCAGCAGTTTTTTTTACATCAAGGTCTTTAAAAGATTTTATTATGTCTTTAGCAGTAGCAATTGTAAATTCAAAAAGTTTTTCACATTCTGGTACACATTCTTTTAATATTGAGTAAGCAGAAGTTGAGGACGACGATGACAGAGTTTTGGTTGTTAAAATGGGAATATTAGTGAAGAAATTTTCAAACTCTGTTGCCACCTCCACGTCTGCCTTAATATCTACATCATTGATTTTTAGATGGAAGTCACGATTCCGTACTGTCGTTCTTCCCGTTTCAGAATTAATAATATTCCAAGTTGTTTTAATTTTATTCCCAGAAGATTGAACGGATTTCAATAAAATTTGGCAAGGGGATAGATGGCAACCTGGGAAAGGCTTCTTTTTGTCTGAAAAATAGTCTTATAGGGCACCCCCTATGATGTAGGGTATGAAAGTTGTTATGAGGAACTTAGCATTTCTTAAGTTAGGGATATGAAAATTCAAATCCCATCAAAAACATAACATGTAAAATAATCTCCAACGCAGTTCTTCTACCGCAAAACGATGTGAGATCTATTGTAAAACCAAGACTGTGAATAATATTCAGTACCTATCTATGGGAGCATAATTATATTCAACAACTTTGTCATAAATTGTTACCTAATTAGTTAACTAACGACATTTTAAAATGACCGTATCAATATTAGACATCTTTATTTCCTTAATAAATATAATGACTTGGCCATGGCACGGCAACCAAATCACATACGAATAATCTACTATTTTAAATGGTCCCCTATTAAATAAAGCGCTCACACCGCTTGTATTAGGTAGACTTTGCTACGCTGAAACAATTTTTTTAATACATACGTATTAAAAAAATTGTTTCAGCGTTTTAGTAAAATCATCCCCCAAAGAGGTAAAATAGGGGATGATTTTAAAATTCACAAGATTATTGACATTTTTGTGTAGGTATCTCTTTTAGGATATTTGAAGAATAGTTAATATACTCAGAGTCCGTATCTTGAGGTAATAGGTATTTACGAGTATATCGGTCCACGCGCTTAAAAGTAACTACAATTTAAAGTTATGTGTTTTTATGTAGATACTATACTACGTGGTCAATGACGGCGCTTCAAATTGACGGTGATACTATAAAAATGAATTATTATTACTTTTTAAGTTAAGAGTTTTTTTTTGTTAGTTACAACATTAATAAGATCCATTTTCACAAATTGCTTGTAAACTCGTGGCTATAAAAACTATTTACCCTAGTATTTATTAACCTAATAATCTCCGCTGGATGCGAGAAGCAGAGAACCGGTCAAAGTGGCAATGCTTGGGGGAGGCTCATGTCCAGCAGTGGACGTCTTTCGGCTGAAATGATGATGATCGTGATGAACCAAATAAATAATTTCGGCCCTGGACTTAGATTTTGCTGGCTTTTTTTTTACAACCAACTTCCGTATCACTCCATTACTAAATTTTTCAAAATATTATCAAACTGAATCTTTAAAAAACATTCACAATGATTATAATATTTGAATGTATTAATATTTGTACATTTATGGGTTTTTGTAATTTATTAGTAACTTCTGAATTATCACTATCATTTTAGCGATAGGTATCATGACACAAATAACATAACTGTCAACTTTGTTTACCTACATGAAATCTGTCATAATTGAGTCATTCCGAGAAAAATGGACACTAAGGAAATAGTACTGTCACAAATATTTACAAACAATTTACAAGACATTATTATTCTCTATTGAATGCAGTTTTTTTTTTAAATATACTGTTTAGTTCTAAGCTTTAAAATATAACGTATAACGGAGTCAATTGTTGCTGATATATCTGATTAAAAATTAAAACAGGCAATTTTAGCGTGTCATACCTCCTGTCGCTAACTTTAACTAACCGATGTTCATGGGTTTTTAAGAAAACCTCAGCGTTTTTTGTGAGGATACCATTTTTTTTTTAAATTATAACATTAATTTTATAAACAAATCTTATTCGTGTTACAATAAAATTCTTAAAATAATGATAATCAAATTAGCACCAAGGTGGAAATTCCACTTTAGTCACTAGTGTTTTATTTGCTTTCTATAGTACAAAACTCCCAAATAAGAAGTCCACTATTTATAGTCTCAGCTATAACGTGATACTGGGAAATTCTTAAAACATTATTTTATTTGCGAATTATACTTTATATATCCATTTATTTAATGAAATAATGATTCCCTCTAAAAGAACAAAGAATACTGGTTTTGTCGTCATTGTTGTTAGTAAAGCCTCGTGCAGACTAGCGCGACGCGACGGCGCGACGCGACTCGAACAATACAATTTCTAAGAAAACTTCACAGTATAACAATAACCGGTGTCGCGTCGCGCTGTCGCGTCGCGCTAGTCTGCACGAAACTTAAAGCGGGATTTCGTCACGTCCGTTTAGTGTAGTGAAATATTAGTAGCATTTTAAAATTGACCATTTTGTCCAGCTTAGTCACGGATCAATTTTTCTCGGAATGTCCTACACCAACCGGGGGTTGTTCTTGGGTGCACTTACATAGTACATACAGGGATAATCGTCGGTTGGTACCTCATTTCATTAAAAACGTCTAACGGGCCTCTGCGAGTTGGCTTCGGCCCTCGTACGCCTTCTAAAGTTCCGGGACCCTAGCAAGCCCTAACTGTCAAGACACGTAAAAATAATAATAATAGTATTAATCATATTAATGAATATAATAAAGCTGAAGAGTTTGTTTGTTTGTTTAAACGCGCTAATCTCTGGAACTAGCAGTCGGATTATATAGCCCAATTTTTTAGGAAGGTTATAGGCTATTTAACATCACGCCACGACCCTTAGGAGTCGAGCAAAGAGAAAAAAACTCAGAAAGAACGCTAAGCGAAAACCAAGTAACGGGGCACAGTTATAGGATATCATTATTTCAGCCGAAAGACATCCACTGCTGGACGTCAAGCACCACCAAGCACCGCCATTTCGACCAATTCTGTGCTTCCCGCATCCAGTGATTTCCTGCGGCCTTAACAAGGTCATCGGTCCATCTTGTGGGAGGCCTTCCAACGCTACGTCTTCCGGGACGCGATCGCCACTCCAGAACCTTTCGGCCCCAACGGCCACCTTTTATAGGTTATATGGCTAAGAGATATTTCTCGACGGCATGTGAAGTCATGGGCAGCTTTAAAACTCTGACACCAGATTAGTCAGTAACCACGCGAAAAGAAGAATATAGGATATATTTTATGTTAAAACAAAAAATTTCACGCGGACGAAGTTGTGCGCAGACGCTGGTGAATAAATAATTTCAGGGGAAACTGCACCTCCTTTAAAAGGTGGGTTTCGAAAATTAATGATGTCAATATTTAGTATTCGGGCCAATTTTCAAGTTTATACGAAGTTTAAAGGAATAAAACTTCCATATGAACTGTGTCCTCCCCCATTTTCACATGACATTCTTAAAATAATCGTTTGGTATGTTTGGTATGGCCCCTACTTACGTATGTCGTGAGTTCGAACCCAGGCAGGCACTTTACGTTGTCTATTTAATTTCATCATCCCTGCTCTGAAAAACGTTGAAGAAAAACATCGTGAGAAAACCGGCATTTCCTAGAACCAAAAATTCAAAGACATGTGACATCCACCAATCCGCACTGTGCCCGCGTGGTGGATTATGGCCCATTCCCTCTCGCAGGGAGGAGGCCTGTGTTCCAGCAGCGGGAATTAATTATTATTATATGCTGATTATGCATATATGTTTCTATTAATTGATTTAACAATAGTCATAACCATTTTCAATTTAATTGAAGCAAGCAGTTAAATCCTTTTTTTAAATCTTGATTACCCTTTTTCACCCCGTTAGTTATATTTTTTCGAATTGTGCCTTTAATTTCTAGTACTCTAAGTTATGCTTAAAGATTCCAAAGATTTATCTTGTAGAGAAGAATATCAACAACAATGTGTATATTCCAGTTGCTGATCTGCAGCGGAGTATGGACTTCTACGTTCCTGTTCGGCCTATTTGTCGGCGCACCCACCATGTTCATCTCGCAGATAAGGCGGGAAGCGTACAGTACTGAAATAATCACAGATGAGATGGCTTCTTGGCTAAGTGAGTTGCTGATGTTTATATTTTTATTTCTGTAGATGTTGGATTCATTCGCAAGGAAATTCCCACAGAATTTGTGCATTTTTCTGACATAAAAAGTATGCTAGACGTAATTGATTGCAAGAACCGACAAAAGTTGTTCCGTTATTGGACAATATGCTACGAGGCTTGCCACGGCGCGCAATGAATCTATTTAAAGCAGCCACGTATGCTTCTTTTGTGAGATCCGTGACAAGCTCCAGATGAACGGCCTTGACAGCGAGGCAGACAAAGATACATATATTATACGACTTTATAAGCCTGCAGCCTCTTCCCTTGCGGTCAGCGATCAGTATTGGGCCGGCATAGTCAACACTTGAATTAAAGAATGGGAATTCGAGATTACTTCGATTATTACTTCGTGATTTTGGAAGTTGTCCCATTATTGGCTGTACATTTAGAGCCTTATGCCTAAAGCACACTACACATTTTTGAACAGTGACTCTAGATAGGTTTCTGCCCCCCAAGGGCCAATAGTTTTGCCGAATCTTTGCCAAGAGCAACTGAGGTCGATGTAACAGTTTTCTGTGAACAGTTTGAAACATGATTTTAGTTAAATGATGCTTACTGCACATGAGTATGGGATGTTTCACGTTATAATCATAAAGATAATTATTTAACCTGCCTCAAACACGAATAATGCCGTCAGAATCTAAAAAAGGAGATAATGATATGAGCCGATTTTTATGAGGCTCCGCAGCAGCGACGCGTTACGCTTACGTCTGACCAGTGTGCGCATCAGCAAACATTCCCGACACACTGCAGAAGCGTGGTAGCTCCAGCAGTATCCTGAATTCATTGTTGTATTGAACTAGAAGAACATTGATGGCTTTCTGCGTACAACTTGCCCAGAGGCAGCACGTGTAAAATGTCTGAAAATATGCTTTAAAAAGCGTCACTTTAATATCACACGTGCAACGAGCAAACCTATGGACAATCATGTTGCATCGAACCGCCAATGCTCTTTGTTCTCTTTCTACCTAGATCATCTTTGATGCCCGTAGTTACAATATGGCCGAGATATTTAAATTGTTGAACACAATTTAAGATATTGTTACCAGCTAGTTTAATTGGAGGAAAACTTTTGACTTTGTTCCAAAAATAAGAACCTCACTATTTTTGGCATTGTAACTTAAACCGTGTTTCTTAACACACCTCTAACAAAAATCCAACAGCTTTCTCAAGCCTGAAACTGATGGGCGGGTTTAAGTACCAACTTATTTATATTGAAATTGTATTTTTCAGCCTCGGTGTACAGTTTCAGCGGGTTTCCCTTCGTTATCATCCTCTCGATCGTTACAAGATTCATCGGCAGGAAGATACCTTTCACTATCGCAGTTTTAGACACTTTAGCCGCTTTCATAGTTTTATACTTTAGCACAAACGTCACTCATATATTGATAAGTAATATAATGCAGGGATTTTTTACTGCTTCACAAACTACCATCACCATTATGATAATAACTGAGTATGTTTCTCCGAAATATAGAGGAATATTTCTAACAGTTAAAACAGCTACGTTTTACTGGGGCATTTGGGCTTCTAATGCGATAGGCACCTTCTTTCATTGGAAGAATATTCCGTTAATTGGTATAGTGTTATCAATGTATACTTTACTGACGGTGTTATTTTGGCCCGAGTCTCCGTTCTGGTTGGCAAGCAAAGGAAGGTTTGAAGAATGTGCAGCATCACATCGCTCTTTAAAAGGTTGTGATGAAGATTCAGAGAAAGAATTAGAAGCATTGATAAATTCTCAAAAGGAATATGTTGCTAGCTGCGGAAGTAAAAACCTATCTGTAAGAGAACGAGTATTTGATTTCTTTAAAACAATTAAATCTAAAGAATTTTATAAACCGACCTTATTAGCAAATTTAACAGGTTTTTTGGGAACCTGTTCAGGAAAGTTAGTTTTCGCTGTGTACGCTATAGATGTTTTAAAGAAAATAACAAACAGTGAATCAACGGCGTACATCGCAATGTTAATAATAGATGGCGTCACAGTGTTGAGTATGTATGGAGGTTGCGCTTTATCGAAACTTTTAAAAAGACGCACATTGTTGTTCGTCACGTCGAGTGTAGGTGTCATGTTTTTGTTTATTTTATCTTTATACTTATATTTAATTAGTTTAAATGTTATTATGGAAAACAAATATGTTACAATTTCATTATTTGTTGCTTTCTCAATAGCTGTAAGCTGTGGACCTTTGTCAGTGTGTATGTCACTTTATGGAGAGTTAATTCCGCTACGGTCTAGAAATTTATCAACATGTTTTATCGCATTATTTGTAAAAATTGTAACTGGGTTGTTTTTAAAACTAGCTCCTATGTTGTTTAAGAATTTTGGATTGCATGGGACATGTCTCGCATTTGGTGTTGCTTCAGTAATTTGTTTAATTATTTTGTACACATATTTACCGGAAACAAAAGACAAAACTCTGCAAGAAATAGCAGATATTATGAAGGATGTGAAACCAAATAGAGGTGAGGTGACATTAAAGTTACTAGTACGCAATAGAGACGTATGAAATTGTTTGTAACGGACTTCAAAAAAGGAGGAAGTTGTGCGCTCGACGACTTTTTTTATGTATGTTCACCGGTTTATCCGTGATTTCTAGACCGATGTATGTGATTCTTTTTTGCATAATATGTTTTTGAGTTTAACTTTAATAATAAGTACTAGCTTTACCCGGCCCGGCTTCGCACGGGTAGCACTAAGTACTCCTACCCTTCCTACCTACATACATACATATATACCTACAAATTGAAATACTATCGTGAATTCATGCAAGCCTAGTACTTTTTGTTAGGATTTATGGCAACGACAGATAGAGATATTATCAAAAATCCGTTTCATACAAAAACCTATGAAATTATTGTTTTTTTCTGAATGTTTCCGATGTTTTAGTCATCTAAAACCATCTTCGCATTATTGCCTTTCAAATGAAACCGTCTCGGCGCACATCGGTTGGATGGTTTCAAAGTCTATAACGGATATAGGTAGAAACATTTTTTATGTTTTGTATAAGTATATAGATTTAATCCATTTCATTAATTTATGCCGATTATGTTATAATATTCACGTAGCAAGTATTGGTACACGAATTTGTGGGTTAACGCAACCAAAAAGTGAAAAATGAAACTCTTTACAAAAAAAAAGGAGACAACCGACTTAAAAGAACACTAAAAGTGAAAAATAACTAAGAAGACGTTGGCAAAAAATTTAACTAAACTAAAGAAAAAGACTGACTTCCGAAGAGGTTTTGTAGAAATTTTATAAAATTGTAAATTGAAAACATACTTAACTGGTTTTTTTGCTTTTTAGTTTTGTTTGAACAGGTGCAGATCATTCTTCGGTTTAAAGAACTTTATTCTCATTCTCATTAAGACAATATAAAAACAAATATAATAAAAAACAAATAACAAAAAACAAATATAATATAGGAACAAATGTCATAAAGCATTAACTAAATGTAAAAATAAATACGATAAGCAAAGTATAATAGAATGTAACGGTAACATAAAAAAGTTATGGGATAGAATACATGTGATGATGGGGAAGAATAAACAATCCTTAGATAGCGTAATTTTAAATAACATTAAGATGCAAGGCAGTGTGAAAGATATCTGTGATAAGTTCTCGTCAACATTTGCAAACGAAATTGAAAATATAAAACACGATTGTGATGCGAAATGGTTAGACAGAAGCACATATGTTAAGGAGAAGAGTGTGTGTATGCGATGGCGACCGGTGAATAGTCAGGATGTTAAGAAAGTTATAACAGGTATGGATGCAAATAAATCACCCGGAAGCGATCTCATACGCATGTCAGATCTTAAATATTTGGTCAATATAGTAAGTCCCGTGCTCGCACATCTTATTAATTTATGTGTCAGTACATATACATGTCCGAGCAATCTAAAGGAGGCAATAGTGCGTCCTATTTTTAAAAAAGGTGATCGTAAAAAAATGTCCAATTACAGGCCAATTGCAATATTATCAAGTGTAGACAAAATATTAGAAAAATGTATTGTTAATCAACTAGGAGATTTTCTTCAGAAAAACAGCATTATTAGTAAATGCCAACATGGCTTTCAAAAGAGTAAAAGTTCGACCACATTGTTATCTGAGTTTTGTGACGAAATTAATAATAATTTAAATAAAAAACAATTTGTAGTAGTAGTATTTTTTGATTTTAAAAGAGCATTTGATACTTTAGAAACAAATACTTTATTAAATGCAATGGAGGAGTGTGGAGTGGGGGAACCACTTAACAACTGGTTTAAAGACTATCTCACGAAGAGATATTACCGCGTAAAGGTGGACGAGTCGTACAGTGACGCGAGGGAGGTGAGGTGCGGGGTGCCTCAGGGTGCGGGATGCGGGCCTGTATGCTATCTAATGCACGTCAATAGCTTGTGCGGCGTTTTACGCAGCTGCTCAGCGTACATGTTCGCGGATGACCTGTGCGTACTGCGCGCCGGCACCGACCTCGCCGAAACATGTCGACTCATGCAACACGACGTAGACCGAGTTGTTGAATGGTCACACGATAACGGGATAATCCTAAACGCGGATAAAACTAAGCTAGTAATGATACGCTCGCCATATTTACTAATCCCTGGCGAACCACCTCCGGTGTACACACATGAGTTTACGTGCATTCATAAAAACTATGTTAACTGTAATTGTAAACCAATTGTACGCGATAAATGTGTAACATATCTCGGAGTAAAGGTTGACGAGAATTTTTCGTGGTCAAACCACATTGAGTACTTGTGTAATAAGCTTAGAATATTACTTGGTAAATTCTACCATCTAAGCTTTAAAGTGCCAAGTAATACCCTTAAATGCCTTTATCTACAATTAGTTGACCCAATATTAAGTTACGCCCTCGACTGCTATGGTCTCACATTCAAAAGTAACTTAGGAAAATTAGAAGCACAACAAATTCGATTTTTAAAACTAATGGTAAGTAAGAAAACTAAAGAAAAATGTAAAGATGATTATAATAAGTTATTTAAAATTTGTAAAATTCTTCCTATCAGCATAAAGCATAAATATCTGCTTCTGGTTAACAGTCATGGTAGTTGGGAGCGTCACTTGCTAGTTACCCATAACCACGCAACTAGGATGGTATCAGCAGGTAAATTTGATGTACCTAGAATAACAAATTTCTTTGGCGACCGAACGCTTGATAAAAGAGTACCATACCTTCTCAATCAATTGCCTACTAATATAAGAAGACAGGAAATAAAAGGTAAATTTGCTAAATTATTAAAGCAGTTCTTGTTCGGGTGTTTGTAAGTGATGTTTTTCGGAAACTGGTTTGCAAACTGCTGTTTATTAATGTTATATTATTGTTTGATACTTGTTAAGTGCAATAAGTGGAGATGAAGTGTCCGCACTGATAAACCTATTATGTGTCTGCACTAATAAAAAATTGTTATGATGTGTGTTCTGTTCCCACAGACAAACCGTGGAAACGGTTTTGCGGGGCATAGTTTTTAAGTAAGTTTTTTATAAAATTTGTTCATGATAAATAAATAATAATAATAATAATAATCGTCACTTACACGAGAACATTAAATCCTATTACTAATTATATTATAACAGTGCGGGTAGAAGAAAAATAAAATAAAAATAAGTATGAGCTTTGTCAACAAAATTGGAAGCGAGTTCACTGCATTCCTAAGATAAGGTGGTGGCACAAGTTAAGAGATGATACCGTTTTAAACAAAAATAAACACAACACAATTAATATAGTGTTTCGTCGTTGTAAATAAAAGTGAACAATTTATTTTTAAATATGTTGAGTGAATTCGCTTCTTTTACATCCTTTGGAAGTTTATTATAAAGCTGTGCTCTCCCATAGGTTAGGTTATTTTTACCGTAGTTAGTTCTTACTCTAGACAATACCAGGTGACAGGCTCGACGAGATGAGTATTTGCATATTTCCCCTTCTGTTGTGAATGTAATGCGTGAGTGTATAAGTTTATGAATGATTTTATAGATAAGTATGCATGTGTTATATATATAAAGTTGTTTGATGTTTAATAGCTTCGTCTCTTTGTAAATTCTTAAGGAAATAAATGTATTCTAAATATTTAGATTTTTATTTTGACTCACCGCGTGAATCTGCATCTTCCATTTCAAAGTAAAAAATTATAAGAGATTATAATTTTTGTCTGCAGACTGACTATTAAATGACTCAAATAAGTTTAACGCTGATTTTCGTCTACAATAGCCTTATCCGCAGATTTGACTGATTTTGAAATAGTCGAAATACCTGCTAGAACACTTTCTTATCTATTCAAAAGTTTTGATGATTATAGGTAAGCAAACTAATTTGACTAAAGGCCGTTTTTTCAATCGTCAGAATACTTTATCAAAAAATTCAAATTCAAATTCTTTATCAAGCAAAATATGCCAGCACGTGATGGCGTGGCACATTTTCTATACAATAGTTGTCAAACTGCAATTTTTATTCCTCAGTTTTGAGTTATGAAAAGTAGTACTGAAGTTTGAAAATACGATCCCAAGTCAGATAAAATAAAAAATTCTGTTGTTTTAGTTGTATTTTTTTTTCTGATATCTTTTGATCACATATAAGATTATGACAAAAAAGATTTTCCACGCGCCAATAATATGTTCATTTGTTTCTTCTTTATTTTAAACAGCTCTATTTGCAAACCAAATCGAAATGATAATGACCATTTATATTTTTAAGTATCCTTCATTTATTCAAACTAGATTTAAGCTAATAGTCTAGAGTCAATCAAAACATTTGTTTAAAATTGAATAAAAATAAATATTATTTGTAGTTCCGGTTACATTTTCGGTTTAATGGCTACGATAAGTGAAAGATTACAGTTCATTCCGTTCATTCGGTCAATGTGATCAGATCGGTGGTAGGAGTATAACTTATTTTTGAGATACAGGAGGTAACCATGGAGGCCAACCTATTATTTGTTTGTTTATTGATATGGCACTTCAATGACTGATTTACTAAAACAGTACATAGTATATTTTACACTTGACCTAGCAGATGCATAATCTATTGGTCATTTGTGTGCAAATGATACCGGTTGATAGGTAGTACCTACCTTATTAATGTTTGTAGAGCTCAGATGCACTGTTAGCCTTCAAGGAATGGTTATAAATACGTTCATTGATATTTAATTTTGTTCAAATAAAGCAATTTAAACAGAATCAAGTTTTTTGTTGGCATACAATTAAAGGAACGGTTGAATCAACGTTGTTATGACTTTTGAGAAGTCATAACGACATTGATTGTTTTAAAGAATGAAACCCGTTAAACAACTTGCATTTTCATTTAATTCTTATTACTTAATACTACATGATGTTGATTATTATAAATGTAATGGGATTTTAAACACTTATGAAAAACATTTATACGCAGGTTAAATTCTGTATAGTATGGACCTGAACCAACATAGCAGCGACGTCGTAAAAAGATGCCTATCCATAGATAAATATCACCCGTCTCTCCACTATTCCATTGTCTACTCTAGGATGCATATACGGTACGGTTACACAAACAAAAATCCTATACATATTTACGTATTGTGAATTCGTCACTTACAGAAGTGCACCACACTATAACAGAGAATTTAATCATTATAGGATGTGTTGTACGATAACGTTAATTAAATAAGTTACATGTTTCAAAATAGAGCAAAATTAGCTATGTTAATAAATACGATGGGAAGTATAGAAATATATTACAAAATAACAAAAAAGGTTGAAAAGTATCTGAGAAGTTAAATGAACTACACTTTTGATTGATTGAATGAATGAATATTGAGTTATAAGTACTCTCGAATGGCTTTTGTAGTACATACAGAACACGTAGACAACGTGCAGACTAGCGCGACTTGTCGCGCGACGCGACACCGTTAATTGTTCTACCGTGAAGTTTTCGTAGAAATTATTTTGTTAGAGTCGTGTAGCGCTGTCACATGGCGCCAGTCTGCACGAGGCTTCATTATCTTTTTGATTATTTTAATAGTTTATTTTCTAGACACTTTAGTTAGCATACGGTCTCTCTTCTCACATAATCATAAGTATTGTTTCAATATGAATGATGTTACCAAGATGTTATAATATATTTTGATTAATAAGTTCTTTTGTAGGTAATGTATCGTATTTTTTCCGAAGCAGATTCTTGAAAAAGTTTTGGGTAAAAAAAATACAACTATCTGGAAACACTGATTGTAGATGTCACTCATTCATTTACTTGTCACTTGTCGCCATAGAAACCTACTCTTACGCTCAAACTTGAGCTCTGTGCGATTATTTATTGTTAATTTAGTACTTACCCGAACCTCTTTGCACATTTTAGCTCGATATACATATGTACATATTATTCTAGAAAGCGATAATTCATTGTCGATTGTGGTTTTTCTACTGGACTTACGATACGTGTCAGTTTATACGTGAAATACGATAATGCGGTGCTGAGTTGATTGAAATCATGCATCAATGTTTCGGTGCATCAAATGTGTTGTGCACGTGCAACGTACTCGTATTAGAGACGTATGGCCAGTGAATTATCCGTGGAACTGCAAAGCATCTTGATGGAGAACAAAACATCGTGATGTGTTGAAAGCATTCAGTTCCCTTCAAAGTGGTTAATATAAATAGTGCTGGGACTACATTGTTGGGACTGGCCATCTCTTCACTGCCTTGGCTTATAATATATTCATTTAGGTTTTCAAATAAATGCTTAAAGATTGAATAAATACCTACGTTGTTTCTGAGAGATTTGTTTTATTTTCCTTTACACTCGCTTCATTAGTATGTGGAATTCTCCCATAAGTCATAAGCTTCTGGTAGGCCCACTCCAGATGTTTATAACTATCCTAACGTAGCCTTTCCACCAGAGATGTGCAAAGCTTTGTGATCGGTCCAATGGGATCGTTTGATTTTCACAGCATAGTTTGGTTTAATTCTGCTCGAACAGGGTTAAATAAAACGAAGTACCTACACATAGTTTCGTAGCTTAGCGTCTCCGCTTAGCGTCCTCACACATTCCTGATGGAAAGACTGCCTAATCCTCATGTTTTAAAAATATAGGTAGGAATACATAGTTCTCACCACAGTCTTGGTGCATTTTAAGCTGGTTACAGCCGCTGCCGGACCTAGTGGCGAGTTGTGCCACAATATTTAGTTATTTATGTTGCTAAATCTATTCAAGCGGTGCTAGGTTACACCAATTGTTATTTAAATCAAAATTCGATACTGAACTAATTGTGTATAAAAACGCGTGACAAAATGATAAGCAATCAATAGCTTTAACGAATAAGCTATTTGGCAAGAAAAGTTTTTTTTTTGTCATGAAATATACAAAAAATTGCGCGTCAAATTAAAATAGAGGAATTCTGTGAACATCTAGGTTTAATGTGATTTTAAATGTACCATGTGTAGTTTAAAAAATGGTGGCTCTGCGGCAGAGCATGACACGATTGTTTTGGTTTAGGGTATGCATGTCATGGTCCTTTAAATAAAATCTTATTACCTACTTGGTTGCCATGTGTTGTAAAAAGTTCGTTCCATTTTTAAATAACACGACAGATATGAGTTTTTATAGTAATTTATTCGACCGCTAAACACGACAGATATGGATTTTCATACAAACATTACCGGCCGGCGCTCGCATGTATCGACCAGTACAGCATTTTCGATTTATCTCGAAGAAGGTTGTCAAAATAATGCTTGAATTTTCAAGCATGTTTGAGAAATTAATTATTTGTTTTCACCTATCTATGATTGTTTTTTGTTCCTTTAGACAATATTTTTTTTTAAATTATATCCATTCATTGAAACCGTAGCTCTTTGGCAGGTACAGTAGAAAATATCTCCACGACTATTTTAATAAGAAAGAGAAAGACAAAGATATTTATAAGTAGGAACCACGAGTCACGAGCAAATTGTTACTGGAATACCGACATTTAACTGTCTTAATATTAAATATGTTGGCTAGGCCAACGTTTTCAATATTAAGACAGTTTGCAATAACCAGGTCGGTCTCAGGTCAGCCTGCCGAGGCCCGAAAGGAAATAGCGCGGTGATACCGGCACGAGCCCAACCGCTATCGGTTACCGGACGCGACGCCATCTTGGAATGGCGGTGCTTGCAGCCGTTGAGCTTGGAAGGTTCTGTCTATGGAATTGGTTGTTTGGTTGTATATTACTTATTTGGCCATGCAGCTGTAATTGTTTGTGAAAAGAAAAAAATTGGCAATAATTTTATTTACTTATTAACTTACCAGAACATCACGTCTGCATTCCGCGAAGTGTTGGGCAGACGTATATACACCTAGTAGACTCACATTTCGCCAGGTATAGACCCAGGTATGCCAATTATGTTGTCCCATCATATTATAGCCATCAACCAGGCAAAAATCCAGATTCCGGGTAGCTAATAAAAAAATCCAGATGGACAAACCCATTGTCCATCTGGATTTTTTCTCGACCCGGAAATCGAACCCAAGGTCTTATGAGCTCAGCAATAGCGCTTGCGACCACTAGATTTATTGTATTTAACTTTTCATCTGGATGTGAGATCTTCAGGAGCTCTGAGAACCAAGAACCCTCCGCTTAGCAGTCGCGCGTGCGACCACTACTCCACAAGGCAGTCAAAACTTAACATTTCCGTTCATTAACCCTAGCTAAGATACGTTTTATAGGTCATAATGTAAGTTGCACTTAAACTGAGGGCCGCAATAGGTTGGAACTATTGAACATTTAAATTATTTGATTATTAATTATAATTTTGGAGATATCAACGAAACATTGGTTACCCCATTACAATATTACCGGTAGGAACAGGTAATATGCATTAAGTAAGGCCAAAGTGCCATACGGTACTGGTTGCAGCAACCAGTTAAAGCGCTGAGCAGACGATATAACTTATGGAAATCTATGCAATAACGCACACGGAAGAAAAAACGGCCGCGCTCCGATGCTTGCCGGATGATGTCGCTCGCGGTCATTCGCCATCCGAATGACCGCCGTCTGCGACGTGCCTTAGGCGCTAAGCAGACGATGGAAAATTTGTCCGCGGATAGTTTGGAATCATATTGAAATCCTACGTGCACGTAGGACAAAATCATGCATTGTAACCACTGGCTACACAGGCCGCATTAAAAAAATGACCGTCACTGAAAGTCGTAAATTGTTAATAAGATGTCATAAAACGAATACTATAACAACATAACATCAAAGTGAACTTCATTTCCCCGAGATTTCCTTATAAGACCCAATCCTGCAGAAAATTCGATAAAAAAATTTAAAGTCATCATAAACCGTCTCACGACAAAGAAATATACTAAAAAAAGTTAATTGACTCGTCTAGATACTTGTGACCCTTTCGTTGTCTGTTTCCGATTGGATTCACAAAGTCAGAGTTAGCCCTAAGCCATCCATCATAGCTTTTTGGGACAACGTCACCGGGGTCAACGTTCTCTGTGGGATATTCGCGTATCAGCTGAAAGCAGGGATGGATTTGGATTATAGGATGCATTCTTGGGTGTGATAGTTGAGGTATTGGTATCTAGGTATAATGTTTTAAATGAGATAAAATCATTGGTTACTTTTTCTGACTGCAAAAGTGCTAAAACCGGTTACTGACCATGATCATCATCATGTCGATCCCCAAGTCAGACAAGTGTTAAATATTGTAGGTATCCCATTTTTTTAATGACAAATTATTAATTATTATTACGCATAAAAAAGGCACTTTTGAACGTCAAACGTTTCTGTCAGCAGCAATGAATTGAAACACACACATAGGGATTAGATATTAAAATTATAGGCTTCCTCCTGTGTTTAGTTGCAGGTTTGTTGATCTCTAGGCAAACAAAATACAGTAATTTATGAGACATTGTTTTATTGCTATCTGCAGTATTCTGCAGTCTTGGCAATCGCTCCTATGGCTGGTCTGAAAGGTTTAACTCATACCAAAATCTTTGCTACTAAAAATTAATTCTAAATCCGTCCCACAAATAGGCCATCGGCGATTTTAATAAACCGAGTTCAGTCGTTAACCTCTGGTATAAGTTTAAACAAGGGCCAGCAATCCAGTATGCCGCCATGTTTGTTTCTACAAGTACTCCTATTAACTGCCGGAGTTCAGGCCGTTTGCATTTTAAATTGACGATAATGGACTAGCAAAAACGTGTTTGCTTTGAATCAAAGTTTATTTATTGTTTCCAGAGTGAGTTATGATTTGGCCTGTTTTGGCTCGTATAAGAGAAAATCAATAGCTAATAAACATGCTGATTTGGATTTAGCTATAAAACTAGCGGGGTAAATGCGTAACACACATAAAATGGCAATCGATCGCAATGCCTCTCATTTTGACAGTTCCGAAACGTTCATTTCGTCTTTTACATTATTGGGCAGACGAATTTTTCAAACATATGAAGCAATGGATGTGACAATCAAAGGTATAGCGATCGATTGCCATCTGTACAACTGTATAGGTAGGTACGTACTGTCATGCTTACTTGTCCTGTTCAGTTTGTCCTTTTGTTGTAAATAAAGAATAAGTTCCTACTCTAGTTTTGTATCTTAATATCAATGTTTAAATATCTTCTGAATCCAAGAATTGCAAGATAGGGTTATGCTAAAGATAGGAGTAACGATAAAGATTTTTGGTAAAATTCGTTTCACTAATTAGAAAGCAGCTAAGTTTTTATTTTAAATATTTAAAAAAATATTAATAATAATAAAATAAAAAAAAAATAATGCTGATAAAATCCTTTAAATTACAACAAGTTCACGCACGACATTCAAAATAAAAAGTCCCAGAAATAATCCAATGAGACACATTGAACTGTCCGGAGTTTATCACCCTCAATAAAAACAAATCCCAGTTCCCGGCCTTAAACGCAGAATAGATACAGAAGACCAGCGCGATCAACGAGCGAAAAAGGCGCACGTGCATAGAGATGCGTGTTTACAAATGCTGATTCATACCAACACTTGTACGTATAGTTTGTTAAAAGAGCTTTTGGGCAGACACATTTTAAATATCTGTCTCGTTAATCTAGTGGTCGCAAGTGTATGTAGCCGACCTTCTGAACCTATCTATTCTGTGCTTCAAGTAAGAGTGTCGACCTTATGATAATAATCTCGTATTGATATGCAAGCCGATGTTTGACTGAAAGTTAGACTTTTCAGTTTATGTGCCTTGTTAGGCTTGCGTTACTTTGACACAGCTTTGGTGTGGATGCTCTTTGACCTTTAGGAACGTAAGTTTTAGTTTCTAATGATCCTAGATCTTTTAGTTTTTAAGGTTTTCAAGTTAATTCTGCTGAAAAATTATAAGGCTATTAACTAGTCCATTAAAGGTTAAGTCCTAATCAAAGCCCTCAATTAAACAAGTTGAAATAGCGACTTTTCTGTTAAAAAAAAATACGGTACTTTAAAGTGTCGTAGCATCTACATAGTGCTAAAAATAAATACCTACAATTTAATTATACATTCTGAACAAGTACGAAGGCCTAGGACAGGAAAGGTACGCCACCTGTCGGGAAAACCGCGCATAAATCAAAAGGCAAAGGTTTTATATCACGCGTCTAGCACCTGATTATGTCATTTTGGTTAGGTTGGAAAGGTAATAGAGAAAATTAAGCTTTGGAATTTCCTTGAACGCTGTAGAATATTGGCCAAAATCGACGAAGTGGAATGAATCATTTTAATTCATTGGTTAAGAAATTGCTTCCCTCCAATAACCTCAACCAACCGACAGATTACTGACAAGAGATCGACAGTTCTATTAACAATAATTTAGGGAAGGGTATTTTTTGAGAAACCTTAATCGGGGGGCACGGCAGTGCTCCGCCCAGTCGAGCAAAACAAACAAACAAAGGCCCAGCCGTATAGTTATTACTACGAAAACTCAAAAATACTTTGACCTTTACATTTATAATGACCTTTACATCTATACATATAAGAAAATCAAAGTCGAAATCGAAGTCAAAACTGTAAACAAGGTCTACTGGGATCGATTCTAATGCCAAAAATATAGTTTTAAGTATGTTTGTATGTTTGTCTGTGTGTATGTAGAGTCTGACCAACCAAAGCTGTCCAAGAAAAAAGGCGGGAATTTATAAAAAACAAGAGCTTTTAAGCTTGGCTATACACTGCTTAAACGGAATTGATGCTATTTATTATTCAAGGTATATTGTGTGATATTTAGATCAGTTATTTTAATGTATAACCTTATTATCCTTGATTTTTACTAGGAACTGTTAAAACGCCATTATGTAGGTATTCGCGCAATGGGGGATAAGCAAGTTAGCGTTACAATATTTCACTTTGAGGATGATCATTATAATTGAAATAATTCGTGCTCAGCTTTCGTTGGCCAAACTCTATGTTCCAGCATCACGCAAATTCTACTGGCCAGATTCTGTTAAAACTTTGCATAGAAATTTCCTATAAGTCTGGTCAAACTATTTTTTTTTTTTTTTTTTTTTTTCATTTCATACAGTGTATTTCTATTTAAAGATATAACGTAAACACTTTTTCTTGATAAAGTTAAACTTTAAAATTATATCAGCTTTTGCTAGTGATTACAATTTTTTTTTGATGTGCGTAAGTTATGCTTTTATATTCTCTGCGTGTAAGTTTTTATTTGAAAAAAAATATTTTTACGCGGTATAACCTCCAACTTTATCTGTTCAAAAGATCACGGAGATTTGTTGCTTAGTTTTTAAGTGAAAACGTAATTAACAAACCTACCTTACTATTACGGTTTTGACTACAAACTTATTTTCGCAATTATAATATTAGTACTTGGCAAACTAGTTATTATAGTGCACAGATAAAATGAAAATTTAAGCTGTAATATTCTTGATTCAAGAAAAAAATTATGAAGCCCGAATCTATTTTGACGAAGTTATAATTTTCTTGAGCCAAGAAAATATTTTTTTCTTGAAATTGTTTTTTTTAGTTTTTCACACTATAGTTAGAAATTTAAAATTTTCAAAGTGAGCACTATACCAGCTGTCAAAAACACATTTGAAGTTAATGAATTTGCAAAAATTCGATATTAGGTAAGGTAGGGGGTCTACCCAAAACCGAAAAACATGCTAAGTGGTCCACAAAATTTAAAAGTTTGGGGACCTCTGATCTATACGAAGACTTTTTACGAATTTTGCGGCGTACTACTGAAGGTAACATTGAACAAAATAATGAACGCGTTCTAAACAGATGTCTTAATCCACTTAACAAGACGTGGTAATTTCCATCGGTGGCAATCCACTGATCGAGTATAGGTTACCGGCTCCGCAATCATTGGCACATCAAGACCGCGAAAATTGGGAATACGCCGCCGAAACTAAATATTATCCAGGCGCAATGAGTACCATCGTCTACGATGACTACGTATCTATGTTCACCTCATAACAAAGAGACATTTTTAACTCCGTTCTGCAAAACGTTGGGCTCAGTCAGGGTAAAATGTTGTCTTGGTTGCTCCTGGTGGAACCGGAAAAACATTTACTACCACTGGCATGCTTGCACAGGTCAGGAGGCAAGGTAAAATTGCAAACGGGGTAGCGTCTGCCAGAATCGCTCCCACGCAGCTTCCTGGAGGCAAAACAGCGCACACCATGTTTAAAATTCCCATCGACTTAAGAGTGCAAAGAAATGCTTGTTTGTGGGGGTGTCAAGCAACAGTGACAAGAGGCGCGTGCTTGGGGATTGCGCTTTCATCGTATAGGATGGATGCATTATGGCAAATAGGAAAGCAGTGGTAGCTGCAAACAGAACCCTGCAGGACGTCCGCAGGAACCAAGACATGATGGGTAGTGTCACAGTTCTGTTTAGTGGCGATTTTCGGCAAACACTACCAGAGGTGACGCGAGGTTGGGATATTGCACTTATACACTAAAAACAGTGATTTTCACAATGTTAACACTAGAAACAAGGATAAATTACGAGCTCCCTTTCACTGGCTTCATAAGGTTTATAACTCATTTGTTGGGCTTGGTATAACCTTTTACAAAAAACTACCCTCTTCTTTGCTAGATTTGCCTTTTAATGCGTTTAAAACTAAAGTAAATTCCAACCTTTATTCAAAGGCATACTATTCTATCAACGACTACTTAAATGATAAGAATAGTTGGTCACTGTGATTAACTCAAGACAATGTTTATGTTCTTTCTCCAAAATTAGCTTACCTACTGACAGGTTATATGAGTTTTTATAATTGTTTATTTTATTTGATTTTATTTTAATTTATTTTTGACATAATCTACTCATTACAATGTTTTTTTTATGAGTTGTATTGCAATATGTGGTTAGCTAGCGACCTCGATAATTGATCATATTATTTTTTGCCTGAACAACCGGCAGCAAGTTCGTCATGCTCCCTTAGATGTCCCGCTGCTTGCGGTAGCGTCGGGGGTCGGGTTGCCTCCTTCCCTCAAATAAGGGGGGTAATAGCTGATCTTTGTGTTATGCTCGTGAACGAGTGCTGCTTGTGGTGACTGGTCGTCTTGCTGGTTTTGTTGTTGTTATTAGTAAACTAGGACCATCGAAAAATAAATAAACAGTGAATCTGTTTATTTATTTTTCGATGGTCCTAGTTTATCATTTATAACTTCCAGTTACAGCTATATATATCTATATGTAAGCGGGCACGCCCTTTGTGACTGGAAGCTTTTATTTAGATATTGTTTACGTTTAGTCTTTATTTTTTGTATTTCTGCCTGAGTAAAGTTCTCGATATTTTTGGTAAGTATATAAGCGTGTGCTAGCTGACATGGCTATTAATTTATAATTTAAATTATGTTTTGTGTAGCGTAATTAAAATTATTTTGCATACTATTATATAGCAATAAAAAAATAACAATAATAATATTAATATTGCAATATAATGAAAGGTCGAACTTGACGGATTACCCTATTGATATTTTCTCCATGACTTTCGCTTCATACAGACGCTCCCGATTTAAACAGTGTCCTGAGTGCCCGTCTATCTAGCTCAAATTGGTTTGTTTTTGTAGTGTTGTAGATTTATGTCTACTAGACACACTTTATATTGTTCTCCTTTGTCTCTAAATTTCATATGTGAATGTCATGCATACCTGTCATTTGCATGGTTACTGAAATGCTAATTTTAGATGTTATTTAATTTGAATTGTAAGTGACTGTGCTGTTGGTGTGCTTATGATAAATAAATAAATAAATATAATTATTTTTTTCTAACTGAACAGACAGCTGTGCTGCTGGGGAGTTTGTTGCGGTTCTTATTCCCAGCTAAAGCACTAGGAACTGGTGAAGGGTGTGCGTTTTGGAGATTGTCTTATGTAACTTTGACGTTCGAAAAGTGCTGATTCTCAGCCTAGTTTGAATAATTGACTTTTGAATTTTTGCAGATAGTTACTGATTTAACCTTTTAAATTAAATAATTATCATCACGCTATATTTTTATGGAGCTAAGCTGTAAATCATGAAATATTAGAAGAACGGTTATTTTAGCTAACTTTTAACAACAGAAAATAACTAAGCGGTTGGACAATTGCTTTGCAAACCTGCTTTTGTAAGTTCAATTTCCAACTACGTTTGATTACGACTATTTTTTATGTTTTTTTTTTTACCTTTTGTAAAACTAGTTTGTAATTTGTATGTCACCGCGAAAGCGTCTACCTGTAAAGATTATAACATAATCTTATGCGTAACAGTCTTTGATCTTACCCTCTATGGGTAACTGTGAAATACTGTTACAACCATTTGCGTGCATCTGTGAACGCTATCGATTCCTTTGAGATCAAACGTCATCTATTGCCCACCTGGTGAACTCAGTCAATATACTGTGAGTTCGACTGGAAGAGAAACTTACTATTTTCGATGTTGGGGCAAAAACTAAAGTTAAAATTAAAAGAGAACATTTATTTAATGATGTATGTGTTCTTAGTCATATTAACAAGTGGTCATTTGACATAGTAAATTTGTTTATGACAAAGCGGTACCTGAGATGGCGTGGTTTGTGAATATTAAGATCAATAGCTGAATAATAATTAATACGAGAAATAAATAAGTTTCGATAATTGAATACCAACTATAAAGTAATAAGATTATTTTACTAATGAATACCTGTTGTTTGATTAAATTCCTTGAATCACAGGAAGTGTTGTCAAAAGAGTAATAGTAAAGTGGTAGAAAGTAATGAAGCTTCTAATTCAACTTTAATCTGAATAACCTTTGTATTTGTGAATATTAGCATTGTTTAATTATAAAAGAATTAATTGATAAGCATTTTAGCATTGTTTGTAAGTTTTATTGAACAAACTTAGTAATAAGATATTGTATTGAAAGACGGGGTATGTCGCCCGACTTTGAGAAAAGCGTAGCGCACCGAATGGCGTGTGTGGGTAATAAACATGAAAATAAAAGTTGTGTTAGAAAGGACTGATATTATTGTAACTGTTGAACAAATAACCTCTGTAACATAATGTTTTGATTTAAAAGAGTGTCCATGGAGTTTCTAGCCCGTTCTTCTCCATCAGGGACCTACTTCATTTGGAATCGGCGACTAGTTTCAGAAAATAACTCAAACTGATAAGTGATAACTCAAAAGTGCCTGTAAATGTTATAATTGAAATAAATCCTTTGAGTTTGAGTTAAGAGTTGTGTGTTGAATTACACCGGAGATTGGTCAGAAACGGCACAAGGTAGATACCCCGTCGTGTTATGTATATAATAGTTCGTAGACGTATTAAGTCAATAAAAAATCAAGACTGTAAGCAATAGGAAATTACTAGGTCACGTCACAAACACTTTACAGTCACAAAACATTCAAGGTTATGTACTGATCATTTAAGAGCTAAAGCCTAAAAACAAAAAGCATAAAGAATAAAATGTTTTTCATACGTAAAAAATACAATATTTTTTGTGCTATTTACTTTACAAAGCATATTGTAAAGTAGTTCAATATCACAAAAACAAATATGCATAAAATACTTAATTTAATCTTTTGGTATTATTGGAACATTATTAACAAGAATGAAATTAATGTAGTGACGCCTGGAACTTAAGGCTAACGAAGAGAATGCTTAGTTGAAAAGGTTGACTCTATGGTCGCAAGTTCATAAACTGCGCTTGACCATCAACATGCGAGCTTGGCTTAGCGGGAATGCACATGCTTAAAGATTTTCCGATGTTCTTCTAAAAGTTGGTGAAGGCACTCTACAGGAGGAGAGTGGCCAGGTGGCTCTACCAGAGACTCTTGGTAGAGTAGTTCCCACTTTAGAAGATCTGATTCTCTCACAGTTCTCTCTCAGTTGTGTAGCAAGATGATGCCACACAATACCCCGTAGAATTTTTGAATTCACATCATCCAGCTGAAAGTCGGTGTCCCTATTATGCTCCTTCGGAACTTAACTCCGCCAAAGCTGTGTAATGAATCCGGCTCAAAGTTGTGTCTTTGCAGAAAAACGACATCGAGGCGAAGATTCTAACAGGTTGTAGCGTTGGCGAGGCAGTGTTTATACCGCGTATGACACTAATTCCCCACAGTTACCCCTTCCAATTTAAGCGCGTGCAGTTTCAAGTGAGCATTGCTTTGCTATGTTTATCAACAGATCACAGGGGCAGACACTGAAAGCTGCGGGTGTCAACCTCAGAACCAGCTGCTTCTCACACGGTCAACTGTACGTCACATGCTCCCGCATCACCAGTCCTGACTCTCTGTATATGTCTGGCTGTTGAGAACAAACCTATAAACGTGCGTAGTATACAGGGAAGTATTATAAAAATGTGGCTGTTATTGTAGTATATGTACTTCCACGGGAACGGAGTCGCGGGCAGAAGCTAGTTTATAATAAAAGTGGTGAGAATACTCTAATTAAATTATTTTAAAACTATTTTTATCAACATGTTCTTTAGCTAGGCTAGTTGAATATTATAACACATACAATAGACCGGTCTACCTTTTCGATTCAATAACAATTCAGTTGGTCTTCCTTAACACATTATTTTGGTAATAGATTTCCGATAAGCGACCTTCTAAGAAGATGAATATTGATTCAAGGGGTGAATGGAATAGGCTAGAGTTGCATTTTCATTGCTAACCGAATGTTGTTATAGTTTCGATACTAAAAAAAACATTCATTGAATCGCAAATTAAAACCAAAACGGGTCGATGTTTTTTAAAGTGTAAATTGCTATTTTGCAATGTTCTTAACGTTTCCGCCCGCTTCGCCATAGAGGCGCCAGAACGCGGTAGTCGGTTCCGCGCAGACAGCGTTAGAGCAGGATCTGGCAATGCGCTGAGCCCTGGCGGTGGAGCTATAGGCGGTAGGTAGGGCCGAAACCGGCCTTTTATATAGAATAATCAAATTTAAAAACTTCAATTCATCATCGTTGGTTTCTGTGGAGGAATCACAATTTCAACAACCGAAATTTTTTTGGCACGGTGCTTCATTTGGCAAAAGACTATTATATCTTAGAGATATTTTTATCGAGTTTTGGATCAAACAAATTACAGTAGAAAGGAAGAAATCGCAGCACTCCATTTAATTTGAGTGTTGCATTTAGACTTCGCGTACATTCGTAAAAATAGTTTCAAAAGATAGATCTCGGTCAAATTAAGAAAAAAAGTAATCACAGCATATTTTTTAATATTGGGTTTCGCCAGAAACATGTTGTTTAAAAAGCAAGTGGCTCCGTATAAACAGACCCCGACAGTAAACCAAAGAGTTTATTATGCAGTAAACCGACGAGTAAACAGTATATGACATTCAAAGATGGCGGAAATAAATAGTTCCAATAATGGCTACAGAAGGGAAAAGTGGCACTAGTAGCTGACTTTGGATATTAAGCCCTTTACACATTGAACCTCTAGAAGAGCGTTATGTCCTTTATTGTACATATCCTATATTGTACTCTATACACTTCTATGCAAAGCAAGCAGTCTTAATTACGTTAGGATTGAAAAAATGTCTTTTGTTTCAAAATTCAAATTCAAAATATTTTATTTCACATAAACCTACATGGGCACTTATGAAACGTCAGAAACTAGGTGCACGGTTCCAATTGGTTGTTTCCTATGGAGAAGAGCCGGCAATAAACTCTACGGTTACTCTTTTAAAAATAATTGGCGTTTACAATATTTTCAAATAACAGTTGTTATTAGGTATGGAAGGACAGTGTAGGTCTTTCAACAAGTACCAGGTACTTAACAGAAAATGATGGTCAACAAAATATTTACAGTCCACTAGACCTACAGCGTTCTCACATTCAAAAAGATAAATTAATTAATAAAAATAAAAACGTATTTTAAATGAAATGACGTGATTGCTATTACAGCTGTATCAAATCTGAATAATTATCATGTCCACAAAAGCCACTAATAAAGAGTTAAAATTAAATTGTAGGTATATAGTGTCAAATAATAGGGTGATTATGTCAAGGCAGAATGTAAAAATGTAAATATGGTAATTTGAGAGCAGTTAATAGACTCTTACATAATTTGCCGTTAATGAGGTACCTACCAGGGAAGCCAAATGTGTAGAAGAAATTATTATCAAACTTCCTTGTCTTCAACGTAGTCTTTAATTTTATAATATACTTTCTTAATAAGGACGCGTTTGATGTGGGTTTTGAACTTCCCATCGCTAAGTTCTGTAACCGACTTAGGCAATTTGTTATAAAAGCGTGTTATAAATACTGTTTAAGTATAAGAAATGACTTGCTTGTTTTAGTTAATCTAAATTTGGGTATCACAATTTCATGTCTACTACGTGTATTTATATTATGGAAAACGCTTCTTATCTTGAATAGTCCTAATGTCGGACGTTCATTAGTAGTAATGTTATTACTACTAATGTGAACGTCCTCCAAACTAATATTATAAATGCGAAAGCGAGTTTGTTTGTTTGTTACGCTTTCACGCTAAAGCGGCTGAACGGATTTGGATGGCAATTGTATATCTTCGTTATTTTAAGTAACAGATCAGTTATATTGTTAGGAACAACTGTTATTTATTATTTTTAAATATCCGTTATTTCTATCTGTTACGATAAATACGCCTCACCCCTCATACTTGTCAGTGGTCTTAATTGGCGGACAACTCACAACTGTCAGTTGTGAAGTCAATTACAAAAATTTTCAATATTTAAAAATGTCTTTGCCAATACCTAATATCTTATTATATTTACGCAAGGTTCAAAGGCAAATGTAGAATTTAAGACCTGTGAAGATATTCAGGCTGGGGAGGCCGCGCATCCCATCATGTGGTTTTACTATCTTGGTCGGCTTATCCGTACCTATTATATATGCATTAAACAAAAATAAACCACTTATTTGGTAATTAAATAAAGCATTTTTATTACATTATTACATTCTAATCTGAGAAGAACTTCTTCGAATAACTGAGTAGCCGTCGCGGTCGTCATGCTTGTCGTCAGCATCACCATACGATGGTCATCACATAGCACATACTAGCATCAACTGTAACCAAAATAAATAAAACTAGTAGGTAAGCAAACTAAACCACAGATATTTACATCAACAAAACAAGACAAAACACAGTAATTCAAACAACATTCAAATCAAATATGACAATTAAGATGTTTCTGATTTGAAGGTAAAAAGGTCAATATATTTTAATGTTGCCATGGAAGCTAAATTCTCCAAAAAACGTATAAATAGTGAATTCATTTAACTTTCATACACAATAAGCAAATACATATTTCATCATTTCAGCCGAAAGACGTCCACTGCTGGACATAGGCCTCCCGCAAGCACCGCCACTTCGACCGATTCTGTGCCTCCCGCATCCAGCGGATTCCTGCGGCCTTTGCAAGATTATCGGTCCATCTTGTGGGAGGCCTTCCAACGCTACATCTTCCGGTACGCGGTCGCCACTCCAGAACCTTTCGGCCCCATCGGCCATCTGTTCTGCGAGCAATGTGCCCTGCCCATTGTCACTTAAGTTTGGCGATTCTTCGGGCTATGTCGATTACCTTGGTTCTCCTGCGGATCTCTTCATTTCTGATTCGATCACGTAGGGAAACTCCAAGCATAGCCCTCTTCATTGCCCTTTGGGTGACTTTTAGCCTTCTGATAAGGCCCATTGTGAGCGACCATGTTTCAGTGCCTTAGGTCATCACTGGCAACACGCACTGGTCAAAGACTTTCGTCTTGAGACACTGTGGTAAATCGGACGAGAAGATATTCCGTA
The DNA here is from genome assembly GCA_949128155.2 of Xanthia icteritia. Lineage (NCBI taxonomy): Eukaryota > Metazoa > Arthropoda > Insecta > Lepidoptera > Noctuidae > Xanthia > Xanthia icteritia. The sequence continues at coordinate 951,199 of OX421942.2, read as the reverse complement.
GCTTCCCGAACGCTGTCCAGCCGACTCGGATTCGACGACTGACCTCTTTCTCGAAGTTGTTTTTTTTTTAGGGGGGCGGTTGCCATAATCATATTTATTCATATAAAACATGTTGCAAAAACAAATAGATACTGGCTCCAAAGCTCGGAATAATACTCTTGTGTTTCAGGGGACAGGATTCTGCTTCTCCAAAATGTCTTAGATTTGATGGAACAGAACTGAGCTATCAATAATAATTAACGTCGTGTCCTGTAATACTCCTCTAAAAAAAGAGGTAATATGAGTCTTTTAATAGTTTAAACGATGAAACCACTACCGCCAAAATCCTGCTAATTAGCAATTACCGAAATACCATATTCTGGTGAGTATGGTAACTCCATAGCTACCGACCCAGATCCTGCGTTTAGATATTGCAAATAATTGCGTTTTGATAGTCATATTTAATAAAATATTGTTTTATTCTTTTTTTCTTTGTTCAATTTAATAAAAAAAAAGCTGATGCATAAATAGAAAAGCCCTGTAACTGTTTCATATAATGTTCATACTTTCATTCACGAACGCTTCTGAAACTAAGCGACACCAAAACGCCTTTGTTCTTTATATCAACACATCAGGCTGGGTAGCTGACAACTGACGCAAACAAGCACGAATCTTTTTTATTTCTCCTTCGACAAATATTTTGAATGGTTGTCTAATAAAATATGTTCGGCCTTTCACGTGCCTATCTGGCAGCGGAATGCTGCAAATCCCTTTCATTTTGACAGTTTAGCATTGTAGCAATTTATCCAAAACATAACACAAACTTTCCTCATTTGTTTGAAGCAAAACTTTCCAGAACTTCGAAAGGTAAAAGAAACAACTCGATCAACGGACCATGATGACAAATGTCCTGGAAACAAACGCAGAGGTCTTTAATAATAATAAAGTAATCATATTATTAATTGTACGTCTGCCTCTTACCTTCCTTATCTTGCCATCACTCCCGCGTATAAAAGGTTGTGGAATTAACCCAACACATTATACGTGGGTGTTTCATATCCGAGACAGCACCAGAAACAGATGATTTTTTGTAACAAATTTGTATCAGAGACGTCAGTCGCGAGAGCCAATTAGACATTCAAATTTTGATAAAAAAGATACTAGAAAACGTGTAGGTAGTGTTATATTAATCAGCATTGGAGAATTCGATGTGAAAATTAAGGAAAAAATGTCAGGTCTTTTTTTTCACGACAGCTATAAATACGTCGGGTCTGTTACAGGAGTTAGTTAGTTAGTTCAGATAATTTCACTAACACCATAAACAAAAGCGTTCCGAAGAAAAAAATAAAAATCTCATGTTTATAATATTATGTTCGATATCAAGTCTGATATCGAGGTCATTGACAAACATAAAGTACGAAGTGAGAGAACTAAAACTAGACAAATGTTAATGAAGGAGGTCGCAGTCCCAGAACTGTCTGCTTTATATTTTAACGGGAGAAAAGACAAAACGTTGAAGATTATTAAAAAAGGTGGTTAATACTACAAGACTATGACAGTTGAGGAGCAGTTCTCACTAATTCAAGAAACAGGGTCTATTTACATGGGTTTCGTGTTACCTAACGTTGGTTCAGCGAAAGGAATATAAACTGCGATGACAGGTTTTCTCTAGCATGAAGGAATTCCCCAATATCATCTCATGGCAATCGGATTTGATGGTGCCAATGTGAATACTGGCAAGTATGGTGGTGTTATAAGACTGCTTGAAGAAAAGCTACAAAAACCACTCCAGTGGATAATTTGTTTACTCCACATGGACGAACTTTATTTTTTTTTCATGCGACATTTGTTTCTTTATCTTGACGGAGGTACTTCGGGACCTAAGTCTTACACTGTAACATTGGGGACAGCCGATTGCCCGTTAAAAAATGTCAACGCATTGATGGAGAATTGCTTCCAGAAATGAGTCATGATTTGAGCACAGATCACCAGTACTTGCACAATATTGTCTCAGCGGTACTTTCACGTGATTTCCAAGAAGATCTTGCAAACAAATCTCCAGGCAAAATGTCATATAACGGGCATGTGGCTTACACGTGCCAATCGAATACTACGTTTGTATGTAACAACAGAGACACCATCAGAACACTTGACAACCTTGCCTACATTTGTTGTAAAAGTTTAAATAAAAATAAATAAATAAAAATTGTTTATTGATACCAGTTACATTCACAACTTTGCAGGCTAAAGCGGGTAACAATTGAAATGTATAGTACAATACATGCTGATATTGATTCCCAAACTAAGCTAGAGCTTGTATTTTGGGAAACAATGTTCAGTCATAGTGATGACACACAGTATACATTAATTGATGTTTGAGGACAAAGGTGAAATGTTGTGAAAAATTTGTCGCTGCACGGTGCATGTGGTTACAAAAAAAAAAAACATCCTAATTATTATATTCTTATATATTACGGTGTGTGACGCGTGTAAAGTGCGTGCATGTATCTATGTATGTATGTACTTATCAGTAATTAGGGGGGGGGGTGTATGTGGATGGGAGAGTGTCCGAATGTATGGGTGAGTGTCCGTATGTATGGGTGAGTGTCCGTGTGTGTGTGTGTGTACGCAGCCCTGCGATGTAAATCTTGGGATCGGTTTCATAACCACTACGTACTGTGTGTTTAGTGTGTGAGTGTGCATCTGTGGTTTTATGCGTGTTGAAAAGTTTATGCGTTGTATATTAATAAATCCTCAGTTTTGTGGTAATCTAGTTGCAGAAGCCAATCCGCCACTAGAGGTTTAATTTTATTTTTAGTTAGTCCTGTAATTTGCAGATCCTTGTTTATTATATTATACAGCTTACAGCTTATTGCATTATAGTGTCTACTTGCAAAAGACGTCTTACAGGGGACTCCACGGCAAACAAAAGTTTTTTTGCGTCTCCTTGGGTCAGGTAAGGGGACATCACTATGCTTTCTCAGCTTTTTGCTTGTTTACCCACCATCTTAGTTTTACAGTAAAAATAAAACATCATGCGAAGATGGCACGCGACTCATTTTTAATACGATTAAGGCCTCCAGGTACCCGCCAGAGAATCTAAAAAAGGTTATCGATCTTGTCATTCAGCGCAATAGCTATTTTGCACATTCTGAGAGCATTCTGCTTGCAATGATAACTGATGATAGGAAGCAAATTCGAGAACAGGCAGCTCGGCGCATATTAAAGGCACGCAGGCTGCCTCAACCTTCAACACCTAGACTGTTTGAAGTTCCGTCTATAAATTTCAATGCTTCAACATTGATTTAATAAATTGGCAGGGAATATTATCTAAACCACCGATTATGAAAAACTTGTCTGACCAAACTCAAATTCAAACTCAAAATCAAAGCATTTATTTCAATTAAACCATTTACAGGCACTTTTGAATCGTCAAGGGGTTAGTCAGTCAGAAATATGAAGCTAGTTGCCCATTCCAAAGCGTAGGTTCCTATGGAGAAGAACGGGCAAGACACTCCACGGACACTCTTTTAAATCATTGTTACAAAATATTGGTTACATCATTCATGTTGAAATTATACATGTGAGAACAATGTAGAAAGACGTGCACGTAAAAAGCGTCCGTAATAAAAAGATAAAAACAATACAAAAATTAAAATAAGCCGTGGCAGATAAGAGATGACCAGTCCCTACTGACGGCGCCCGTTCACGAACATGACGCATGGATCAGCACCGTTTAGCTCAACCATTTTGAAGGAAACTTAACGATCCAACACACACGCCACCACCAGCGAGACACTTGAGTGAGCATGACATACTCTCAGCCGCCAGGGCACATTCAAGTCAATGAAAGACGTACCCAGTAAATGGTAGCTTTATAGAAGGTACATGGTCACAGTCAACAACAAATTCAGTCCATCGTTGAATGAGGTGGTGAGGCTGAAGTGTTGTTTTTAAGGCTTCCATGCCATATTCAAGCTATTGAACGAGCTGTAAAAGTGACGACGGAAGCTGCCACTTCTCAATGCACAAAAAACTCACGATTAGGTGCAATAAAAGCCAAATTGGAATCACGGAATGTAATGCCAAAATTTGAGACAAAAAGAGATTTTCGGGTAAACTAGTTGTTGTTTTTTTTAAATATTTTTATGCAAAAATTGTTGTATTTTTGATGATTAATAAATATCTGAATTGTCTGAATTAAGCTTAATATTTGGCCATAGCTGTACTAGAATTTTTGCATTAAATTAAAAATTTTGAGGTCAGTGCAGAGGCAGAATTAAGATTGAAAAATTATATTTATTTTAATTTTAATATAAGGCACCAATCTCCCTCTATTACAACTAAAAATCTGAAAAAATAGTCATACATCCGTGCTCCACCCAGTATATAACCTATCTAATTGAGACGATTGATGATTTGATTGTCGTATTTACGAATTTCACACAAAATTATCATTTGAGTGCAAATTTTATGCTAACTAGTGCTATTATTATCTATCTTACTTATGAAGCTAAGTTAATATAATGATTCTATAAAATTTACATTGTGTAGTGATGCATCGCCGTGAACAGAATAATATTCTGTTCTTCACATTCATCTTTAAATACAGATACAATGATAAAACAAAGTTCTGCTTTAACCCGAAGATAAAATATTTTTTTCACGATTACAAAACGATGCAAAAAAAAAACGATCGTGATCGTGATCGTAACGATCGTGTGGATCGATTACGATTACATGCCATCATCATTACGTGTATTACTACGGCTGTATCGCTTTTCAAAAATGCAAAATATAATATAATTCTGACACTTTTGGTAAAAACGAAGACCGCGTTTAAGATGTTGAAAGAAACTTAATATAACAAGATGATGAACAAACCTTATAATTTAAACAAGAGCGGCGGTCATCGCTCTTGGCTAGCCAAATACAAGAGGTAACTCGGAGTAAATTGAAAGTACATTTTTGATAAATCCCCGCCAAATTTAATTTTGCTGTCGACAGCATCTGTCAATACAGAATATTGTGTAAGACACAAGACGCAATTTTTATTTTGATATATGATGAGGGCATTTTTTTTGCAAGTGGCTCTTCGTTGTTGTAGTTCCCGCGTGACTGTTTAACTTGGATTCGATTCTTAAAACGAGGATTGTGTTATGGGATATAATTGTTAGGAAATTGATGGATGGATAGATTTCAGCCAGTTAGTAACAAAGTAATACATAGTGCGGAGTGTGTAGAAAATATATCCTTTCCGCAAAGTAAAACACTAGATTTGGACAATAAAAAAAAATCAAGGGTATATTAAAAAACGACGAACTTTGTCATACTCTTTGTCGCTTATGCCTTATCCCAGCCCGAACCGCACTGAAAGCCTAGTTCAAACAACATCCTCTCATAATTCAAGATTCTTTTTTTATTTTGTCAAGTCTCTCCATTATTATTACAAGACTGACTAGACATTTTAGAATTATAATTTGATCTTTTTTTTAATCGATAAAAGATATAACCTTTAAAACGGATGAATCGACAAGATGGTTGAATTTTTATTAAGTATGTCGGTATGTAAATGTTACTTATATAAAGATCTTGTATTGCAATTGCCGGATGGAAGCTAATAAATACAAAAATAACGAAAAAGAAAGAAATCTTAGAAATATGTAAAATTAAAATGTACACCATAATCACAAATTTTTGTACAAATATCTATAAGTGTCGTGTCGCTTGTGGAGTAAACACTACACCAAATGATCGCGAGTCGAGCCTCTGGCTACAACATAGGCACTATGCTGGGTGACACCATCGTACTTGTTTGCGTCTGCACGCTCCTTGGCGTCTCTGGATCTCTGCCAATGTGGTGAAGGTGTCGACTGCTGCGGACACCATGGCCTATCCTGCAGTTGGAGCGCAGGCCGGATAGCACGGCACGCCAGCATCAATTACATCATCCGTCGTGCTCTTGTCCCCGCCGCCGTCTTGTCAGCAGAGCAGCATTGACTCGTTGAGCTCGATGTGCAGGCGCATTATCATCGACCAGTATGAATTGGTGCCCATGGTTAATATAATGTTAATATGAATTGGTTTTAGAACCCACGGTACGTGTCGATGGGAACAGACCAGATGAAATGACTTAGACTCAGACTTTAGTGTGGGATGCAATGTGTGTGCCATGGGGTCCGAGTACCCACTTGCTTAGTTTTTCGAGACATCACCAAGTGGCTGGTCCAGAGGGCTGGCTTCTTTTTAACCGACTACGGCGAAGCAAAAAGGAGGGTTATGATTCTGACCGGTATGTATGTATGTTCATCTGTGACCTCATAACTTTTAAACTAATGATCATAATTTGACAAATGAGGTATCGTTGGAAGCATCTTGATCGTCAGCTAGATAAATTCAAAATAAAAAAGAAAGAAAGAAAGAAAATACGTTTATTTGCGGTAAACATGACGCAAAAAATAACACAAAATTACAAAATGGAAACAAGTTCAGGGAAAATATGCGTCACATTCACGCAAAAACGGCCATCGCTCAGCATGATGCTGCGACCCTATGCAAGACAGAGCCCCAGCGCTGGTTTTCAGCGACAGCCGGCGTTGACGTTATGACGTGACCGGTGCAGCATTATCATGAAATACAATTAAGATATAAAAATAAAATAAATATACAATAATTAATTCTACATAAATAAAAAAAAGTATAATATTTAAAAATGGCAATATTCCGGTAATCGACATACGTAGAATCTCTGTGTAGTCTGTGGTAATCGACTCGCGCGCCGTCGGCTTAGAGTAGTCTGTGCGCGCAGATGTCTGAAAACTAAAATGTCGCGCCCTCTTTTTTTTTTTTTTTTTTTTTGGGTGGGAAATTATCAAATAACTTCTCCCGCTTTGGGTGGAGCGGGAGGGCGTGTCAGACTCTTACTGACTAAAACCCACCCGTGTTCCTTCCGTTGCCTGTACGTTGCCAGGGGCCACGGTATCCCTTTCGGACTTTCCCGCAACCCCGGCAGGCATCGGTCACGCCCTCTAGAGGACATAAAACAGGAAAAAAAAAGAAAGAAAAATATATGCCATGTTGGGTATCAAATGAAACAGCTTGATGAGCACACTAGAAATATGTACATATATATATATTTTAAGAATAAGAATAATTTATTGTTTAAAAAATTACATTCAAGTGCGTTGATTCCTGGAACTCACACTAGGATTCCCTGTGTCGTGAGATCCAGGCTCCTTTGTTCCATTTACATTTTATTGATATGTATTAAGTATATTATATACGTTACAATATTTTTTTTAATTTCATATAATCTACTAGAAAAGGAATATAAAAAAAAATATAAAAAATAAGACGAATACAGAAAGAAAACAGTATTATCAAAGTATGTAATTATGTACGAGTATGTTGTGTGTAATTGTAATGGTGTGTGTATGTGTGATATTGGGTGTTTGTGGGGGTATATGAATTAAGATAGTTATGTTAGTGTTGATAGTGTATCTGAATGTTATACCGAAACATGTATATAATTATGTGGATTTTTGTGAAATAGAATAATTAATAAATAAATAGAGATTTAGATGAGAGATGTATCAGTACTTTTATATTTTTAGATTAAGACGTTTTCAGTCATTTCATAGTCCAGAGTAAGAAGCCATTTCGTAACCGAAATTTTGCATTTAATTTGGGTAAGTTGTAGAATATTGAGTCGGTTATTGAGTTTCGTGTAAATGTGTGGTCCCATAAAACAGTACGACTTTCTACCGATTGTTTTACGGTATCGAACCTTTTCCCATTGTACCCTTCGACTAGACTCGATACAAGTGCACATGGAGGTCTTATGAAATCTTAGAGTGACTGATAGGATGTAAAGCTGTCTGACTCTAAGAACTCCCACTTCGGTGTAGAGTGTGTTAGTGGGGTACCGGAATGGTCTTCCATATGCAAGTTTAAGCAAAGCTCGTTGAGCTCTTTCAACCTTTATTAACGAGGTTTTACCCGCCGCGCCCCATACTATTATACAATAGTTAAGGACTGATTGACACAGAGAGAAGTATATCATCTTTAGGACTGAAGCATCTGCAATTTTACCCAGTTGCTTAAAGATACGGAGCAACTTTCGAACTCTACCTCTTAAAGCACTCAGATGTGTGGACCATGATAAACGGTTATCTACAAAGACTCCCAGGTCGATCGAATCGAATCTGTTTGTTCGATGTATGGGCAAGTACAATTTTCTGGTCTAGAACAGGAGTGCAGCTGTATACAAGTTACAGAGTTAGGGGCGGAACGTTTCGAGATAGCAAAGTTGATTGCCATCGTTTTATCTATATTTAACGTCAGAAGATTATGTTGCAGCCAGTTCGCAATAGCTTTAACCCCGCTTTCAAGCGAGAACTTAACGTCATCCTAAGTTTTCCCATGAAATACGATTGCGGTGTCGTCAGCATATGTAAAAATTTTAGCTTGAGGGATTTTCATGGCGCATAGTCCATTTATATATATGATAAATAGGATAGGTCCCAGCACGCTTCCCTGGGGCACACCAAATCGCACTGTGTTTGGGTCACTAGAATATTCACCTAGCACTACTTTTTGTATTCTATCGTTGAGATATGAGGTAAACCAGTCCAGGGCAGTACCACGAACTCCCAGAAGCGACATTTTTCTAATCAAGATTTTCCTAGATATTGTATCAAATGCCTTGGCGAGGTCCAGAAAGATGCCAGTACATGCCCGTCCTCGACCTAGATTGAGGGTTATAAAATCGGCTAAATTGGTTACTGCGTCCTCCGTGGACCTACCATCCCGAAAACCGTATATATTATATATATCGTAATGTCTAAGTAAAGAAGTATTTTGAAATGGTTAAAAACAAGCAAAAGTGAGACTATGCTACGTAAGTACGGCGCGGCTGTAAAATTAATACAATAAAACCTAAACAAAAAAATATTAAAGCAGCTCTGCAAATACTTTATCATGATATTATAACCCCAAAATAATTGAATGCCATTGTAATTTTGTAGGTGTAAAGGCATGCGACCACTTAGGCATGCAACGGCTTTACTTTGATCTTATTTTTACCTATGTCTGGATTTATGTCTGAAATATTTTAATGTTTCATCGTTTTTAGACGGTGAAATTTCAGTACTTAGTCGGGTTTTAGTTTTTAAACTTACTTTTTTGTTGGCCAAATAATCAGCATTGCCATACAACGTGCTGGCAATGCTGCCAGCATTTTAGGCACTGTTCCTGTTGACAGCGATACCATCCGCATCGCTGTCAACCCTTTGAATTTCTTTCCCCTCCCCTTTTTTCTATACTTTTGCACGATACTTAAAATATACTATAAATCTATACTATATAATTAATATAATAAAGCTGAAGAGTTTGTTCGTTTATTTAAACGCGCCAATCTCTGAAGATACACGTCAGATTTGAAAAAAATATTTTTGCATTTATTAGCCCAATTCTTGATGAAGGTCATAGGCTAGGTATTTAACATCACCCTACGACTCTTAGGAGTGGGCCAAAAATAAAATAAACATAAATAACATGGATAAGCAAACACACACACACCCACGCGCACAATCACACACACACGGAACTGGACTGCTTCTCCTTAACACAGGTTCTCCTTAACAATGCACAATTCACTCAGTAATGGAACTTTTTTAGTTTCCATATAATGTTTACACAATATACCAACCCCGCCCCGCCTTTGGTTTGGTCTGGAGTAGAAATCAGTTAGCTTAAATCCTTTCAAAGATAAATTAGATTCCTCCCCTGATCTGAGAAAAGATTCAGATAGGCATATTATGTCTACGTAAATTTTCTTATTTATAAGTCGGAAATAGAAATTTGAAGAATGTCTACTTTACTAAGTGCTCCTGCTATATTTTGATGCAGTATAGTTAGAAAGGAGGTTTCAGATTCGCCTTGACTATTAAAAAATTATCCTGTATATTTGAATTTGTTGATTTATTTGAGTTGGGAGGCGACTGATACATATGCCTATCCTTAGTTAATAAGGCAGGTTTTGACTTCTTTATCCGAGAAAAATAATTAAGAATCGATTTCTGGGTGCATTTTTTTGAAGAAATACATTTTTTAATGCTGTTGTGCCGTGCCACCTTATTGAGGCTGTCATATTTAATAGCTAGAGAATTAGCATGTAAATTATTATAACTAAAGAATTTTTCATCATAGTCCAGACTGTCAATTATATAATTCAATATATCACAGGTCTCCTGTAATAAATCCCCTGTGGCACCTGTAACATTGATAAAATGGCAGTTTGGAAAACTGTTACATATTAATTTAAATCATTGGTTTAACCTACGTTCATTCAGGTAATGGTTCCTTACTACGTTTAACAGAAAAACAGTATTTTTTTGTAGTTTCTTTAAAACATACGATAATTCGCACAAGCTGTTTGTAGGATTTGTGTCGTTTTCACCGATACATAGTAGTATTTTGTCTGCTTCAGACACTAGGGTGTTACCACATCCTTTCAAAACTTCATCCGATTTGGCGTTATGTTTCGTGATGCTTGACACAGAGTATTTTTCATGCTTGGTGCCATCTCTTGAATTTATGAGTTTAGAGGCGAGTCCACTACATTGTTGAGTACCATATATCATAATTCTTCTTTTTGAACAGTACTTATTAATTGTCATGCTCAAGGTCGACGATTTGTTGTCACTATTTGGCGCAGAGGTTGAGAGAATCTGTTCAATGTGTTCTTTTATTTAAGATTCTACTATTTCCGTTTCTTGGTAAGGTTTATCTAATACGCTTTCAGAGATGACTTGATGATTGCACCGCGAAGTGGAAGGACGTGGTGTCAAGTTCCTGTCTTCCACTAAGTTATTAGGTAGCAAGAAAGGGGATTGATATGTAGTGTTATTCAAAGTCAATGAGTTATCCAGATCATTCTTGGTGAAGTTAATTCGACTTTTCATTAAACTTTTTTTTACTACTTTTAACCGAGTTAGTTTTAGAAGTAGATGAGCAGATTTTGATTAACTCTTTCATTTTCATCTCGTGATCGATAGTTATTTGCTTTAGTGATTTATTTTCCAATATCAATTTATCAATTTCATTATCCACACATTCCATTTTCAAGTTCAGATTGTCAATAGTGTTCCTTAATTCAGTTATAATTTCATCATTTTGTACTGTGGATAAGTCCGGTAAACTTCTCATAATGTTTGAATTCTCAGATAGGAGTGAGCTATTGTTTTTGCATGGTAGTGATTCCCATGAAGTTTCCTTATGGATGATTTTCTTACGCAAAGTTATGTTAGATTCCATCGTGTTTAAGAGTTAGATGCAGTTATTTATGTTTAACATTGATTTATGTCTCCGCAGCGTAATATTTTTATTTGCACTCTCCATTTTAATTTTATTTCAATAACACTGAGTCTGTTGGACTTTTCTTGTACTTTATACCCAATATTTATATTATGTTATTATTAGGTGAAGTCTAGAACGTAGAAAATAATATAAAAATAAATTGTCGATGTTGGGTTCGAACTCGAGCACTAACACCGCGAGCGGTCAATATCTGTTGGAGCTATGTATGTTCTTGCGTTTTAGTCGAAATAGTGGTTTGGTTCATAGTTCTTTTCTAAAAAGTTCGTTAGGATGCCAGTATATTTGAAAACAATTTTACACAATTGACGACGGGTCAAATATTTATTCACTTAAGTTTTTATTTTCACTTATGTTTTGGTGTTGTATTTTAACTGTTCAATAAATTGAATGGTAAATATGCTATTTGGTTTTGTTTATAGTTTAGGTCACTTTATCAACATAAACACTTGGATTTAGACACTTTTTATAGTTCAAAACTTTAAACTATTCTAACAATGTTCTCTGTGAAAGTTCGGTTGAGATAACAATGTCAGGTGATATTAGCACTATCTAGATTAGTTTAATACTATACTTTACAGCAAATTATCATTTAGAACATTTTTTTTAAATTTAATTATACGGAGCACAGTGTTTACTTGACGGCAACGCCATCTGTCAGTCAGACCGATCAGATCAGAACGTCTCTTGTACGTAATTTTAATAACTATATTAATTTTGACGCATTTTTACAAGATATTTCCATACATACCTACTAAACCTGAAACCGGAAAACCATAATAAAGTTCAATAATAAAAAGATTACAACTAACCAAAATGCAATAGAATTTTATTAAAAACTGCCGAATCGGAGGTGACATGACAGATATCACCACCGATAAAACAACAATGAACGGAAAATAGGAAATGAAGATGTTGACAAGATCGGCCGCACGCTTAGCACGCCTCCCCCCACCTCCGGGCTCTTCGCTCAGCTCCGCCTCGCCGCCGCCAGTACCCAGCCCCACTGTGAGCGCTGAGACGACACCGGCCGCGGTAGTTGCGTCGAGCTCGAGCTACGAGTATTTCTTCCCGCCCATGTCGCCACCACCTGCTCGTCGTTTAGGACCTCGAGGCCCACCGGCCTCTGACAGGGTCCCATCTCCCGGTGGAAGTGTGCAGCGCGCATAAGATGGACACGATCCATTAACGAAAACGTCATGCGCTCATACTATGGGGCTACATAGGGGGGAAACAACCTGACCGCGTACCGTGTCCGGATGCTCTCTCTTCTTCAGGTGCTTGAGCCAGCTGTCAACGTTTCGGCACAACGACTATCGGATCAGGTGCGGGTCATCCAGCGTAATCATAATATATGTTGGATAACACTGTACTTAATCGACTGCGAAGTGAAATGCAGAGTAGCCATGTCATCGCTTCCCCGGCACAGAGTGTTATACTGCCACCACAGGTCGCTACAAATGTAAGTACCCAGTGCGATGAGGAATATAATAACGTGGTATAGTAAAAAATAATATAATAACGTGGTATAGTAATCTTATTCTAGGTGCATCGTCTTCACATATAATTATATAATTGATGTACACAAGATATTGTGAAAACATTTTAAAAGAGTAACGGTGGAGTTTCTTGCCCATTCTTCTCCATACGAAAACTACCTTTTGGAAGGGGCAACTAGAATCAATTATTATTTAAATGTTGACGTTCAAAAGTGCCTTTTTTGTGCCTAATTGAAATAAATTATTTGACTTTGACTTTGAATTGAGAAGTGCTTTGGAGGGTGCGCTTCAGGAATATCGATTTATGTCGCCCGAACTTAGACCACGCTTACCTCGTTTGCCCATGCATTACAAAAATAGAGCGCTCGTGGCAGTTCTGGATTCGCAGTTGTCAAACTATTTTGATGACTGCGAAGACCTCACTGATACATATTCAATTCTGTACTGTGCGGCTGTAGCGGCATGTTGTGTAGCTCACGTCAAATTTGCTAATGACTCTAGAGCTACACGACTGAAACCGGCTGTACCAGCTTGGCAGTACAGGATTGAGCGCCGTATTGGTGGGGCCAGAGCGCTGATCGGTAAACTAATCTGCTTCAGGGAGGGCAATATTCGCCCTAGAGTGATGCGCTTTGTGAGGCGGGCGTTCTTAGGGACTGATATCAGTCCTCAGGACTATATGGCCTGTGCCACAGAGTGCATCGACTTCCTGAAGCAGAAAGTGTATGCATGGGCGAACCGTATTCGTAGGTATAAGCGGCGAATAGAGCGATACACTCAGAACCGAACCTTCCAGAGCGAAAGGTGGGTTTATAGGGCTTGGGAGCGACCGGACCAAGGTGTAGCTGACACGCGTCTGCCGGATGATGTTGCCCTGTGCTCTTTCTAGCGCAGCATCTGGTCGGTGCCTGTCAGTCACACCGAAGGTGATTGGACTCGGGAAGTCGAGCGAGCTTACGATCTTATACCAAAAATGGGGGCTATTACCATCTGCCCCCAAGATGTAGCTTGTGCAGTCCGTCCATTGCCTAACTGGAAGTCTCCAGGGCCGGACGGGCTGCACAACTCCTGGATCAAATGGTTTAAAAGGTCACACGCTCGCTTGGCGGCTCAGTACCAGACTGCATTGGAGTCTGGTTCGCTACCCCAGTTCTTAACGACAGGAGTTACCCACCTGCTCCATAAATCTGGTAGCACCGCGGAACCCAAAAACTATAGGCCGATCATATGTTTACCGACGGTCTATAAAGTTCTTACATCTATTTTGAGAGCTAAAATTAACAAACATATAGACACCAACTCCATCATGTCTGCCTCTCAAAATGGATGTAGGAACGGATCCCGTGGTACTAAGGAGCTACTCCTCATTGATATGGCCGTTAGCCAACAGGTTCGTCGTTCCCGAAAGGATCTGTCGACATGTTGGATAGATTATAAGAAGGCCTATGACTCGGTGCCACATACATGGCTCATGAGGAGGGATGTTGTATAAAGTAGATGCAACTCTGCGCACCTTCTTGATGTCGTGTATGGGGCAATGGAAGACGGTCCTTCGCTATCCAGGATGTCGAAATATCCAGAGGAATAGCGAACCGATAAGTATCGAGCGAGGCATATTTCCGGGCGATAGTTTAAGTTCATTTTGGTTCTGCTTAGCCCTGAATCCTCTTAGCACACTGCTGGAATATTCAGGCCTAGGCTATCGGCTGAGGAGAGGTGGTCAGGTTATATACCTCCTGTACATGGATGACCTAAAACTGCATGTAAAGCGAGGGGAGATTGTGGAATCCGCAAGAACTCTGCTCGCGGGTTCCATAAACCTTAAAGCCTCCGCATCCGAAACCTACAAGTATTTGGGTATTTTGGAAGCGTTGTGCATCAATGTTACTGACATGAAGCAATCGTTGAAGGAGCGCTTTTTGGCCGCCTGAAGAAAGTATTTAATAGTCTTCTATCAGGCGGAAACCAGATGCGCGCCTTCAACAGTTGTGTCATGCCGGTTTTGATGTACTCTTTCGGCATACTCAAATGGACTCAGACCGAACTCGACGCCCTAGATTCCTATCTAGGGCGTCGAGTTCGGTCCGTACGCTGTTAACTGCTGATCATTGTGCCGATAGTCTTATCAGCCAATGGCTTAATTGCCAAGAGCCTCGATCAACACCTAAGGAGGCTCTCGATGGGCAGCTGGATTAAGGGCTTGATTCATAAAGCGGTACTCCTGGACACGGCTCGCATTGTTAGGAGTTTCCTCTCTCTGGAGCTCTGACCGCCGTTAGCTTGGACGCGGTGGGTCGCAAGAAATTTCACGCGAAGTCGCGGGCAGAAGCTGGTAAATTAATAAAGTAAGTAATTACTCAGAAAAGATGGCCAGATTCTAATTTCTCGCCAAATCTCTTTTTCGACCAGAAATGTAACAAAGGGCCATAATTGGGTGCTTACCCAGGATTAGGCAGTATTTGCCTTCCGGGAGAGATGACACGCTTCGCTACAATTATAACACAAAATGAACGTTATTCCCGAAAAAGATACGTCGTCGTCGTCAAAATCTTGGGCTGTTTTTTGGGGTCGTCAACCCAAGGATGGATTCGTTTTTTATATGTTTTTGTCGTAGTAAAAATGCGTCGTTTTTGGAAAAGTCTAGTGACGTTTTATTAACTAAGTATTCTTTTATAGTGCCTTAGCATAGCGTGAATAAAAACCCTTTTTGCTTGTTTAGATAATGAAGAGACCTAATTTGAAATACTTGGTTGGACAGTGTAAAGTTTTACAAAAACATAATTAACGCATTCAAGGACACTGAACGAGACACAATAGAAGTTTTATTGTTATAACGCCTACGGGCGTTTAGTGTCCCCTCAAAGTGTTGACATTATTATGCTCTTTAAAATCACTCTTTAAAACACATCACATTTTGTGAAAGTGTCAAGTGTCTTTAATTGAACTTTAATAAAGTGCGATCTTTTAACATGTAAAGGCCATTCAAATGTTATGCATACTAATTGATTCTTATCTTTAGTTGCATTGTTCTGATAAATTCATCGTTGTCAACATTGTGGTCACATTAGTTATGTAGGGTGTTAGGCAGACGGTTGAACATACGAACATTCGCGAATTTCCACCGAATACGCGGCCGACTAGCGTAGTGAGCGGACGTGTTTAAAGTTTTACTTGAGGCAAATATTAAAATAAAAATAGCTGTTTTTCAATTCTAAACTTAATTGTTATCGATATAAAGTGTAAATTTACATTACGCAGTGAGTGTCACTCAAAACCGTAGCAGGTATTAGAACGAAACAGATAGACTCGCTTCATACCGGTTACGCATTATAAGGTTCACTGCACACTAACCGAGCGAAGCGATAAAACGGAGCGAGAATAACATGAGTGTCCAACGTTCTCCCACTCATAAATCCAGCGACAAATCGAGTGTTACTAGTGGGAATAGTAGTTCTCAACCCGACCTATCAACTTGCGATTATACAGAATATGTGTCACAACGCAAAAGAAAAACGCCCGAGGATGATTTCTCATAGGTACCAATTTAAGGAATTTAAAAAGGAAATTATGGGACTGCTTAAGGAGTTTGGTAACTCCCAAATTGAAAATATCAATATCATAAGAAAAGATATTTCATCTATTAATGAACAGTTGACTGAAATGAAGACCAAAACAGATCAAGTGATTATGGAACATAACAACCTCAAGGCGGAAATTAAAAACCTTTCAAGTACTGTCAACAAGAACCAGGAAAAAATTCAAGGTATTGAAAACGATGTACATGCTCTCCAAAATGCATCGTCATCTTTAGAATATCCTGCACCAACAACTACTTATGGTAGCATAATGATCGAACTTCAAGAGCGTTTGGAGCGTAGTAAAAATATAGTTATCACTGGTGTTGCCGAATCGTATTCAGAAAATATAACGAAGAAGAGGGAAGACGATAGATGTGAAGTGAAGAAAATACTATCAGACATAAATATCCATCCTATCCTGAACCGGAAAAAATACTGCGCTTAGGAAAATATGATGGGAAGAAAACACGACCTCTAAAAGTCTGCTTTTCAACATCGGAAATTGCTAAAATAATACTTAAAACTAAATCAAATTACAAGGATAATAATATTAAAATCTACTCCGACCAGACACCCAATCAAAAACAGGATATGGCAAACCTACGAGAAGAGTTGCGTCAACGTAAAGAAAAAGGTGAAAATGATCTAATTATAAAATATATCAAGGGAACTCCTAAAATTCTGAAACAGCAGGCAAAAAACGAGACACAAGAGAACATACAATAAATAAAAGTAAAGATAATAGATTTATAACTCAAACAATTTATAACAACTATACCGATATAACAACCACAAAAAAAGCACTAAAATTTTTATATGCTAACCTCCGTAGTATAGTGAAACCAGGCAAATTGGATGAAATGCGCTGTATAATAGAATCGTTCGAAACAAAGGTTCATGTAATCGTTCTTACCGAGACCTGGATAAAAAGTGATGAGGAAGCACAAAGGCTAAAACTACCAAACTATACCCACTACTACAATTACAGGAAAGAATCCAGAGGTGGTGGAGTGTCCTTGTACATTCATAACAGTTTAAAACATGAACTTTTGGAAGAGCAGTACGAAGATTGAAACCATTGGTTATGGGTACATCTTGACACACTTTCTCTTGATATAGGGGCCATATACAAACAACCATCAGCAAACACTGGCAAGTTTCTCGAAAATTATAATCAACAACTGGCAAGAAGAAAACGTGTTATAGTCTTTGGTGACTTCAACCTAAATTTACTAAATAACGAAAAACCTACAATGGAATACAAGGAAACCCTACGAGAGCATAATATAAAAATTTTGAATAAAATTACCACAGAATATTGCACTAGGGAGACCACATCCTCAAAAACAATCATAGATCATGTGTGTACAAACTTACAGAAAAACACTTTCCAGATGTCTATTATTGAGTCCTCCTTATCCGATCATAAACAAATTTACCTTGAGATAAACAGAACTCAAGAAGAACGTGTCCAAAAAATAGAATATGAATCAATAAACTACACTGGATTACAGAACGACATCAAAGAAATTTTTCACACAAACCTATTTACTGACTATGAAGAACTGGAATCTCAGCTTTTACAAGCAATTTCAACCAACAAAACAATGAAGATAAAAATGTTAAATCCTCCTTGCAAAGAGTGGATAAATAAGGACCTCATAACATTAATAAACAGAAGGAACCAACTGTATCACAGCTTAATACAAACACCTGAAGACGAACACGTGAAAGAAGAATTCTTAAAGCAAAAAAACCGCACCTTTCAAAAAATACAATGTGCTAAAAATCAGTACTACCGTAAGTCTTTTGCGACTTGTAAGAACAATCCTTTAAAAATGTGGAAACTAATTAACAGACTAACAAATAATAAAACAGAATCAGCAGACCTTGGACATTTAAAAATCAATACCCCTAATGGTCAAATCTCAGATATTCAAGAAATTTGCGAATACTTTAACAATTTTTTTGCTACAATAGGTACTGAACTTGCAAATAAAATACCACAAAAGTACCACAACAACTTAACACATACCTTAACGTATAATAAACCTAATAATAACAATACTGAATTGTCAAAATTAAAGCCAACCACTGCAAACGAAGTTTTAAAAATAATTAAAAACCTAGATTCCAACACTAGCTCCGGTTTAGATGGCATAAATACAAAATCTGTTAAATGTGTTAAAGATAATATAGCGGAAAGCTTAACTAGTTGTATTAATAAATGCTTTAACGAAGGCTATTTCCCAAACCGCCTTAAAATTGCGAAGGTCAGCCCAATTTTTAAATCAGGAAGCAAACTTGACCCCAGTAACTATAGACCTATATCGGTACTACCAGTCATGTCCAAAATATTTGAAAAAATTCTACATAAACAACTGTATGAATTCTTAACTACTATTGATTATCTGTACAAAAAACAATACGGGTTCCGCCCAAAGTCAAACACTGTTTCCGCGACTGTTGATTTAGTAACCAGTATTAGATCTAACATTGATCAGAAAAAAATTACTCTCGGAATTTTTATTGACTTGAAAAAGGCATTCGATACAGTTAGCCACGACATACTGCTGTCAAAACTAAAGGACATAGGCGTAACTGACAAAGCATATGAGATTTTTAAATCATACCTTACAGGCAGATCTCAAGTGGTCAAAATTAATAGCCAGCAAAGTAGCCCTCAAACAGTTACTTGTGGTATCCCTCAGGGCTCAATTTTAGGACCCCTGTTATTCCTTGTGTATGTTAATAACATTTATGAGATTGGGCTAAAGGGAGACATCACTTTATATGCCGACGATACTAGCTTGTTCTATTCTGGTCACTCAATACAAACAGTAATAAACCAAGCTCAGCATGATCTACATCTTTTACACATTTGGTTACAGTCAAATTTACTTACTATAAATGCCGCAAAAACGAAATACATTATCTTCTCTGCTAAGAATAAAAAAATAGAAAATTATAGTCCTCTTGTTATTAACGGTGAAAAAATTGCTAAAGTCAACAATGAAAAATACTTAGGCCTTATTCTAGATAGCCAACTTACCTGGAAACCTCATATCGATAAAATTCGAAACAAAATTAACTCACTAACAGGTGCAGTAAGAGGCATAGTGCGATCTCTCCCAAATCATATCCGATACACGATATATAATTCGTTGGTCAAGTCTCAAATAGATTATTTAGTAGAAGTGTGGGGTTCTGCAACTAAATCTAATTTGCAAAAACTACAAGTTGCACAAAATAGAATCATTAAAATATTGTTTCAATATGATTATCTAACACCTACCATAAAAATTTATAAAGAAACAAAACTATTCAATCTCACCCAAATATATAAATATAACACATGCATTTTAATTAGAAAAATTCTATCAAAAGATATACACTCACAAATTACGTTCACTAAAATTGTGCAGCCATCTATCGGTCAGTAGCAACATCGCCTACAAATCAATGCACTACAATGTATTTTGATCGGTGTTTGTAAAATTAATTATTATCGGGACCAATAGATGGCACTTTTTATTTGAGTCTTAAAGTTAGATCGCGGTGTCGAGATTCTCCACCGATTACATGTAACATTCATGCAATAAGGTTTATTTTTGTACATTTTATAAGTGTAACCAACAAAGTTTAAGTAAACAGCTGGTTTTGATACCCGATGTTTTATTTTTGAAGTCAGCCTCATAGAACGTAGGGAACCAGCAGATAGTGTCATTGTGACCCTCACGAAGCCCGAGGGTTCGCATAACCTATCATTTCAGCATTACCAGCTCGCAAGGTGAGCGAGCTAAACCCAGAACCCTCACGAAGCCCGAGGGTTCGACATGGTCCTTCGAACCGGGATGTGATGATGACCAAGGTTGGAATCAAACATCAGATGCTAAGCCTACTGTGACTGTGGATAGCATCAGCCCGAACGTGCCAAATTCAAGTTGTTCCGGTGTCAAGGCGGTCGAGCAGCGACCGGACTCGGAGTCAGCAGCGACGGGACGCGCGGGGGGAGGAACAGGACATACAACGAAACAGCAACCAAGAAGCGCTGCAGACGACTATAGTCGTAAAGAGCTAAGTGTTACAAGTGAAAACCGTGAGTACTTTTCAAATTCATTCCTGCCAAGCAAAAGTGATCTCAATTTCAAGGTGCGAATTAACTTAGTATTTGTGCAACGTATTCTTAGACTTAGTTAGATTTAAGGCAAATTGTGTTCAGACGGGGAACCTATGCCCAATTTTTATTTAAATTATAAAGTTCAACACTTAGAAAAATTTGTTTGTTTACATCGACTTAGAATATTTTCTTCTAAAATATTTGGGACTTGTAAAAAATTTTTAAAAAAAGTTTGAGACTTAGAAAATTTGTTTGTTTACATCGACTTAGAATATTTTCTTCAAAAATATTTTCGACTTGTAAAATTTTTAGAAGTTACCATTTATAAAAATTTGGTTGCCTTCATAGACTTAGAAAAATTTCCTTAAGAAATTTTTTCAACTTGTTATCAAATTAGATTTATCATAAAATTAATTTGTCAAAATGTCTCAATTACAAATGTTCGTCAAGGTACAGGATGATCTGTATGCTCGATTGTCGAGAGCTAAAAGTAACTTTAAGAAGTCACCCAAGGATAGAATTACCAAACAACATGTAGAAGCCAGGTTAGAAAACGTTGAAGAGCTGTGGGCTCAATTTAGTCTAACACACACACAGATGGTTAAAGATTGTGAATCTATTGAGTTAACAAAGTCGCCGTATACTATAAACGAAGTTTACTTCAACACCGAGGAATTATATTTAGATTTTAAATGTGAACTAAAAACTGTTTTAAATAAATTCAAGAGTAGTAATGATGTTTCTCCAATTGCGGGGTCGTCAGCAAATTCAGAAAGTAGAAACATGCCCATCAAGTTGCCTAAAATATCGATCCCAACGTTTTCTGGGAAATATACTGAATGGATCACCTTCAGAGATTTATTTATTTCTTTAATTCACAAAAACGACAAAATTGATAAAGTACAGAAACTCCATTATTTAAAAGGCTACCTTACAGGTGAAGCCGAGCAACTTTTGCGACACATTCCAATATCCGATTTAAATTATGATAAGTGCTGGGCTCAATTAGAATCGCGTTACAATAATAAAAAATATCTTTCACATTGGATTTTAAAACGTTTATTCAGTCAAAGAAACATTACCAATGAATCAGCTAGTGGTTTAAAGGATCTAATGGATACCACATCTGATTGCTTAAATGCACTTATTAATTTAGAGTTAAATGACACAGCAATTAGAGACATATTAATCATTCATATCCTCACACTAAAGTTAGACTCAGACAGTCGCAAAGAATGGGAGTTAAAGGTGGCCTCAAACATTGATACCGATAAGCTACCAACATTTGAACAATTTAAAGAATTTTTAACCAGTAGATACAGAGCATTTGAATTCTTAGAACATAAGTCTACTCAAAATCAAAATGTAAATGCATCTAAAGCGAAGGTATTTCACACAGTATCTTCGAGTTGTCCTGTGTGTAATGATGATCACAAGATAGGGGCTTGCAAACAGTTCATGGGTAAAGATGTGGACGCTCGGCGTAAGTTCGTACAGGAAAACCACTTATGCTTCAATTGTCTGGGGGGTAACCACTCTGCCAGGTTTTGTAAGTGTACAGTCACTTGTCGAATCTGTCAACGTAAACACCACACTTTATTACATTCTAAAAGTGAGCAGGAATCTTTAGGGGAGAAGAGCACTCATACGGTTGGAGCAGAAAATCAAGATTTAGTTGCTTGTTTTTCGAAGGGTACAGCTAATAAACAAGTCTTATTAGCCACAGCTTTAGTGAAGGCTGTATCGAAAAATGGGTCTATGTTCACAGTTAGGGCTTTGTTAGATCAAGGCTCTCAAGCATCGTTTGTTACGGAAAACATTGTCCAAACCTTAGGATTAAAGAAGACATCAGCTAAGGGTTCAATAGTTGGTATAGATGTCAACCACAAATTAGAGTTGAATTCGGTCGTTAAAGTTAAAATACAGTCTAGGGTTGATCCATCTGTGGAATTGGTAGTAAATGCATATGTTCTAAAATCACTTACATCTTTATTGCCTAGTAGGGAAACAGCACATTTAGATTGGGTACAATTCCAAGACATACCGTTGGCGGATCCCAAATATCACAAACCGGATAAAGTTGATTTATTGTTGGGGGCAGAAATTTACGGCAAGGTTTTACAAAACGGGTTGAAGAAAGCTTCGGGTTGCAGTGCGGTGGCGCAGTGTACTTCTTTGGGGTGGATTCTATCAGGAACGATAGCTTCTGCTGGCCATAAGTCTTCTGACTTCACCGTGATGCACGCCCTCGTAGGTGATGATGAGATCCTGAAAAGATTCTGGGAATTAGAGAAGGAACCAGAGGAAAACAAGAAACATATACTCACCGAAACGGAGACCAAATGTGAGGAGATATTCACTGCCACAACTACAAGAGATGACAGCGGACGTTACGTTGTTAACCTGCCATTCCGAACAGAAGATCCAGGCTGTAAATATGGAAAAACAAGAGACGTAGCAATTAGGAGGTTTCATGCTCTAGAATCTAAGCTACGCCGGAATGAGGAACTGGGGGTTAAATATGCAGAGGTAATCAACGAGTATCTCGAACTGGGGCATATGAAACCGGTAAGCAAACCGGACAATCATGCAAACGAAGCTGTATATTTACCTCATCACGCAGTAATTAGAAATGATAAAGATACAACCAAGGTGCGTGTAGTATTCGACGCATCTTGCAAGGGAAAAACCGGCATTTCGCTCAATGATGACCTGATGGTTGGGCCAACTCTGCAACCTGACTTGCGGCATCTATTGATGCGTTGGAGAAGACATCCTATTTGCATGGTATCAGATGTGGTCAAGATGTATCGACAAGTACGCGTAGCGGATAAACATCAGGATTTTCAACGTATCTTATGGAGAGATAACAGGGACTCGGAATTAAAGGATTACCAGCTTCAGACGGTCACCTTTGGCACTGCAGCTGCACCATTCTTGGCTGTTCGAGCTATGCAACAAGTAGCATACGATGAAGGAAAGGATTATCCTCTTGCAGCTGAGAAAACACTAAAAGATTTTTACGTTGATGATCTTATGACAGGTTGTGAAACAATAGAAGAAGGGATAGAAATTTGTACACAAATGGAAGAGATGCTCGCCAAAGCAGGGTTTGAGTTACAAAAATGGTCAAGTAACAGCAATGAGCTTCTAGCGAAAATTGTAGATGGGAAAAATAAGGACATGGATCGTGCAGAACAGGGAATTTGGATTAAGCAAGATGAAATATTAAAAACACTGGGACTCACCTGGAATCGAAACTCCGACACTTTCCAGTATTCAGTTCAGCTGCATCCAGTAGAAGAACCTGTAACCAAAAGGAAAATGTTGTCTGACATTGCAAGATTATTCGACCCCTTAGGGTGGGTCGCTCCGGTCATTGTGAAAGCAAAAATGCAAATACAAGCATTGTGGACTTCGGGAATTGGATGGGATGAAGAAATTCCTATTGAAATAAAAGATGAATGGTTTACTTACCGACATCAGTTGCAAAGTTTAGCAGAGTTTTCAATACCCCGATGGTTGAAAATGAAGCAAGGTGACAAACACATCGACTTGCACGGATTTTGTGATGCGTCCAAATCAGCATACGCCGCGGTTGTGTATGCTCGGGTGGTCGATGCTAATGGTGAAGTATCAGTCACTCTTGTCACTGCTAAAACTAACGTTGCACCTATAAAAACTGTTTCAATTCCTCGGTTAGAGCTGTGTGGGGCAGTACTGTTAGCAAAACTCCTATCTGAAATATCGTTAGTCATGGGAATCAATAAATCTGACTTGCACTTTTGGACAGATTCAGAAATTGTATTAGCTTGGTTAAACAGTCACCCCAACAAGTGGAAAACCTTTGTCGCTAATCGCGTATCAGAAATTTTATGCATAAGCGAACCACACCAATGGAACCATGTCACATCAAAAAATAATCCTGCTGACTGCGCATCACGGGGTATGTACGCCTCAGAGTTCATACATTTCAAAATGTGGTTAGAAGGTCCTGAGTTCCTCAAAGACGCGATAATTGCAACGGGTAAACGCAAATCAGTCTCAACTGAACTGGAGGAGAAGAGGGTACACGTATCAGTGAATACCGAAATTTGTTTCTGGGATAAATATTCATCCCTTGACAAATTATTGAGAATAGTAGCTTATGTGAGGCGGTTTCTCGAACTAAGAAAACCAAAGGCTACAAGGAAAAGCCTCAGCTATATTACCGCAGAAGAGCTCGAATTAGCGTTAGAAACATGCATCAGGGTTAGCCAAGGCAAAAGATTCGAAGCGGTGATCACCAACCTGGAAAAAAAGGAAAATTGTAAAGAAAAGGTCTTAAAGTCCTTAAACCCTTACCTGGATTCAAAACAGATCTTGAGGGTGGGCGGGAGATTAGAACGTTCAGATCTTGACCACAACCGTAAACATCCAATATTGATTCCCGGTAACGATCACCTCACTAATCTCTTAATATCAGATGCGCATAACAGAAGTCTTCATGGAGGTCCCCAACTTATGCTCAACTATTTGAGTACGAAATACTACATCCTAGGAGCCAAGCGGTTAGTTACAGCATATGTAAGGAAGTGTGTAACTTGTATCAGGTATGCAGCTACAACCAAACCTCAGTTAATGGGTCAATTGCCACCTGCGCGGGTTACACCAAGCAGGCCGTTTAAAAACAGTGGGGTAGACTACGCGGGTCCTATAAATTTAAGAACATCTAAGGGTCGAGGTCATCACGCATACAAGGGGTATATTTGTTTATTTGTATGTATGGCCACAAAGGCTGTCCATATCGAGGTCGTAAGCGATCTTACCACAAAGGGATTTATTGCCGCATTCAAAAGATTTGTGGCCAGAAGAGGTCACTGCAAGGGTGTATGGAGTGACAATGGCACTAATTTTCAGGGTGCTTCTAAAGAGCTAGATGCAATGTTTCGCTCTGAAAATTCACTCATAGCTAAGGAAATTGCAGCGGCTTTAGCTGCTGAGGGAACAACATGGCATTATATTCCACCACATTCTCTTAACTTTGGCGGTCTGTGGGAAGCTGGAATAAAATCATGCAAAAGGCATTTGCGCAGGGTAATAGGCAACTCTACTTTAACTTACGAAGAAATGTCGACTCTTTTAAGTCAAGTAGAGGCATGCTTAAATTCACGGCCGTTCTGTAGGTTAACGGATTCCAACAGTTGTGATGCATTAACACCAGGGCATTTCCTTATTGGTGAACCGATTATAAACGCACCAGATAGGAATTACGAAGACACTAACGTATCCAGTCTAAAGAGGTGGCATTTAGTTCAACAAATGCTGCAACAGTTTTGGAGACGCTGGTCAAATGAATACCTGACCACACTGCTCCATCGGTATAAGTGGTCTTCGCAAACTCCTGAACCGAACGTAGGAGACATAGTTTTAATTAAGGAGGATAACATGCCCCCTTGTCGGTGGCTACTTGGCAGAGTGGTTGAGAAACATCCGGGATTGGATAATCTAACACGGGTAGTCACACTGTGCTGCAACGGTTCAAAATTTAAACGACCTACCTCGAAACTGTGTGTCTTGCCTATCACTTAAAAGGTTGTTCAGTAAGAACTTAATATCGATAATATACGCATGTGTCTAGTGTGTAATTTTTGTGTAAGTAGAAAATACGTTATTTTTAAGAGATGTCTTCAATAAAATATATTTTGTAATCTCACTTCTGAAGTGTTTAGTGAGACTAATTTCTAGTTTTTAATCATTTTAACTTAATAGGTTGAAGGACATAATGTTCATAAAATGTCCTTGGTGGGCGGAATGTGCAGCCATCTATCGGTCAGTAGCAACATCGCCTACAAATCAATGCACTACAATGTATTTTGATCGGTGTTTGTAAAATTAATTATTATCGGGACCAATAGATGGCACTTTTTATTTGAGTCTTAAAGTTAGATCGCGGTGTCGAGATTCTCCACCGATTACATGTAACATTCATGCAATAAGGTTTATTTTTGTACATTTTATAAGTGTAACCAACAAAGTTTAAGTAAACAGCTGGTTTTGATACCCGATGTTTTATTTTTGAAGTCAGCCTCATAGAACGTAGGGAACCAGCAGATAGTGTCATTGTGACCCTCACGAAGCCCGAGGGTTCGCATAACCTATCATTTCAGCATTACCAGCTCGCAAGGTGAGCGAGCTAAACCCAGAACCCTCACGAAGCCCGAGGGTTCGACAAAAATGATAGATTACCATAAACGCATGACAAGGCAGGCTAACAATCTACGTTTAAGATCCCATAGAACGAACTACGGAAAAAAGAGTATTCTATATGAAGGAGCCCAGCACTTCAACGAATTACCGAAAAATATAAAAGAAGCAAAATCTCTGTTTACATTCAAAAAGCTATTAAAAAACCACTTTTTAAAGGATTCTTCATTAATAAGTACTTAATTTTCTGTTAAACACATATCTTATAAAACAATAAATTATATTATATGTTTAAATATAATACACATTGTATAAACAATAATATACATACATCCATCCATACAAGCATATATACTTACACTATATTACAATCTACGTTAAATAAATAACTACATAATATATTAAATGTATATTCATAATAACGATAATATAATATTCTAACACTATACTAACTTTATATAACCTAATAAATATCTTATACATACACAAATAAACAAATAAATACCAAGAAGTTAGATAACTCTCATAACAATAATATAACTAAAAAAAAAAAAAAAAAAAATACACAACAAACATAACATCTAAAACGCAACGCTATCGCTGTGATGCGGGCCTTAGCAAAAAGGACACTATCACTCACGCACACTAACCTGCAGCGGCGACGTGAACTCGACATCGCGCACTTTGTTTCTGTTACTACACTTATTTTCTACAACTACCCACTATACCTACTAATATACTGCTGCTATTATTGTAACACGGTTTATTTGCCATAATGTGAACAATAACCCACTACGCCATTCGGCTTAATGTATTCTTACCTAATTATAAATATTGTATTTTCTCTGTAAGTGATTTTGTAAAATCTTTTGAGAAAATAAATGTCTAAAACCGTAACATGACGGATCCGTGGGGCCGTCTGCTAAATGTTTAAGCCCAATATCAAGACCCAGGCCACACGGATTTTAATAAATGTCTTTTTTAAATATTATTCGATATTCGTCGTTGCTCAAACTTCCAACGTCAATAATTTCATTTAAAAATAACAAAACTGTCTTTTTTTTCATCTATAGTAATTGTAGACTCTTACATGTAAAAAAATGTTTTGCTTGTTTGTAATTAATTTCACTTTTCGCAAATTAAGAGTTCCGTGAAAAAAGGCCCAGGCACTTAAAATTGGCGAAATATTCTAGTTTTTTTTAAATTGTGTCAAACTCAAAACTCAAACTCAAAGCATTTATTTCAATTAAACCATTTACAGGCACTTTTGAATTGTCAAAGAGTCGGTCAGTTAGTCAGAAAGATGAAGCTAGTTGCCCATTCCAAAACGTAGATCTCTATGGAGAAGAACGGGCAAGAAACTCCAAGGACACTCTTTTAAATATAGAAATTACAAGATCCTGGGTACATTACTTTTGTTGCTTCTATATGTGAGAACAATGTAAAATAAAATAATTATCAAAAACGATTAAAAATATAAGATTAAAAATAAGCAATGGCAGATAAGAGATGACCAGTCTCAACCGACGGCGCCCGTTCACGAACATGACGCGTGGATCAGCACCGTCCAGCTCAACCATTTTGTAGGGAACGCGAGCGAGACATTTAAGTGAGCATGACATACTCTCAACTGCCATGCTCTTTCAAGTCAACATACAACAAAACAACATAGTAAACGGCTCCATGGTACTCACATTTACAAAAATTGAAAAAAAAAAAAAAATGCTTCTAAATTATACAAAACTATAGTTTGCAATGAATTTGTGAAATTAAAAGAATTTTACTACCAAAAAGAAAAAAAAAAACATTATTAACTTTTGGAGTATTCAACAATTAAACCTTGGTTAAGTAAAAATAAAAGTAAACATTAAGTTCGTAAAGTCAGAAAAAATAAAAAAGGGGAAGCAACTCTTCCAAAAATAAACATGTTAACTAGTGAGCCCAAGTGGCTGTGGAGCAGGACCAGCATTAAGCCAAGCATTTTTATCTATGATATAATCATCCAACTTATAATATGCTTTACGTCGATTCTGTAAAATTCAAACAACAACTCGCATCTCACTTCGCTATTCACTCTCACTTCGCATAAGGTTCAAAATTACCTTGATTTTGCATTCTGTAAGCATCACCCAGTCACTTGCGAAGTGAAGTGAGTTCCGAAGCGACCAATATTGTACTAGTGACTGCCACACTCAACAAAATGTTAGTCGAGTTTTATCAATTCCAGTTTTTTGACACAATCGTTATGTTTTTGGCACAGAATTTTAGCTAATATAATGTTTAAATTAAAATTTCTTATTTTAAGGAATTTGAGGCAGCTAATAATAAGTAAAAATACAGAAAACTTTAAATTTGTGCCATGAATATAATCTATGCTTCCCTTACGAAAAAAAATTAATGTCAGATTGACAATATTTTGATAGTACCTACGTTGCGTTGTTTTGCTTGTGTTTCATGTCTTTGATTTGATCGTTCAGTGCCGAATGACTGTGAAATAATCATGAAGTAAGTTTATATTTGTGGTTGTGAAGTTTAAAAATGATATTAATTAAAATAGTATTTATTTTGTTTTCTAATCCAACAATAATGTTCCAGTCCAAATGAGACACGTTCTTCTCACCCATCGCCGGCTCAGGATGAAACTGGTAGAGTTTATGGAAAGAAACCCGGCATGGCGAAGAGTTTTTTGAGAACTCAAAATGCCAGAGAGCGAAGTCGACGCCAGTGGGAGGAACTAGCCGTGCGCCTAAATAAAATAGGTAGCACAATCAAAAAATGCAAACAGTGGACCAAGGTTAGCATCGCTTTTTTTTACTATACTCGTACATTATTTAGAACCACTTAACATTCCTCAAAGCAAACCACTTAAAATGTGCGACGAATCTTGGTTTGAAGTGTGTTCCTTGATTTCATAAATTGTATCATATTGTTAATTTTATTCAATCAATGACTATTAATCGGTTGAGTTCTAGCGGCACCCAGAGGGGTCAGTTACTCCGCGCTACCGTTAGGGACCGGTGGCACCTCCCGCCATCGCGCGCTGGCTCCCGAAGGCGCCACCTGTAGCCTTCGGGAGCCGCGCAACGGTTGCGCGCGGTAACCGGCCCCTCCGGGTGCCGCTACGACTAAACCGGTATAAGAACAGCACTATAACTCATAATTTCGTCTATAAATGCACAGGCAAAACCTTCGGTTTCCCCAAAGAGTTTACCAAAACGCAGCCAGGCTACGGACGCTAGTAAATCTACATCGGCTCCATGTAGGGCCTGGAAGTAGCGACTGTGAAGCTCCTTACTCTGCCACACCTCCCTGCCATCGTTAGTGTCAAGCACTACATGCTTGCGCCAGTTCTCTTTGGTAAGGAGAGCGGGGTAAGACCCTTATCCACCGCGACCACAGTCGACCACAGTCCACCCTGAGACTGCATATCTCGCGATTGTGGAGGGATTTCGCGTTTAAAAAGCCTCGCTCTCCACACTTTCGCGGGATTTACAGTCTCATTACCGATGACCGTGGGTGATGCATTTGATATGCAGTCAGCAGCGTACGGACCCTCCTATCCAGGGCATCGAGTTCGGTCTGTGTCAATTTGAGTACGCCAAAAGAGTACATCAAAACCGGCATGACCCAACCGTTGAAGGCGCGCACCTTGTTTCATAAAAATAACTATCAAAACTTAATTTTTCAAACGAATAACAACGAATAGCTGCTATTTAAGATTTTTTATTTACGCATCATAGTAATCGGTGTTCTTTTTTCAGCATCACGTCACACGTCTTCAGTTGAAAGAAAGAAAATACATTTATTTGCGGTAAATATGACGCAAAGAAAAAAACACGAGAATAACAAATTAGGGGAAAATGTGTCACATCCACGCAAAACGGCCATCGCTCAGCATAATGCTGCGACCCTATGCAAGACAGAGCCCCAGCGCTGGTTTTCAGCTGCTCCTCCACCATCTCAACGGCGAAAGGAATTCTCCACCACTACTGAGAGACTCCTGAGGGTGGAAGAACAGCAGCTGGAGATACAATAACTAAATGCACAAATTCTACAGTGCTTTCTGGAGAGGAGTGCGGAAAGAAAAAGGGCCATGGATGAAAGGAGTGCAGAGAGAGATAGAATCTTAGCTGAAGCTGTGGCTGCAGGGGGGAAAGGGCTGCAAGCATTGGCAGAGGTTATGAATAGAGATAGGGTGTAGTAATATAAGTTAATATAATATATATTGTAAATATGTGAGAACTAAGTATCTATCACATAATTGATTTATCTGTCATTGCTTCATTTATAATTCTTTTTACCTTTTGTGGTAGACTAATTTTATTCTAGGTACAACGTCTTCACATATTATGAATACAAAACAATTTAAAAGAGTAACGGTGGAGTTTCTTGCCCTTTTTTCTCCATACGAACACTACCTTTTGGAAGGGGCGACTAGAATCAATTCTATTTTATTGTAATTTTTGACGTTCAAAATTGCCTTAAATGTGCCTATTTGAAATAAATTATTTAACTTTGAATAAATAAAACACTTTTAAACAGATACCTGAGCGGTTTTATTGAAAGTCCATCGGTGATTAGTTTGGATTTGGTTTGATTACATACATTTCCCGATATGCTAAAAATAGAAATCTATTGAATCTACCACCATTTCACAAATTGGGAGGCTTATCTAAGAAAGAAATAGCGAAAGTAAACTTAGAAAGGGTTGTTGACCTCCGTCTTTTATATTTATCTATTTACAAAAACAACTAACTACCATTAGATTTGATCCTGCAGTGTGTATTTTAGGGTGGGGCTTTAACTTGTGAATTTATCACTTTTAACGAATACTAGCGCAGTTTTATTGAAAGTCCATTGGTGATTTGTTTGGATTTGGTTTAATTTGAGACTGCAGACTTATAATAATTGACTATGTCTGGATGATAATTAGGTATCTATTATGAAATAGATACATGTTCTTTACCGTGAGCTTCACGTTCAGAGTGAGTTCATACTCACTCTGAACGTGAAACATGTAGCTAACATGAACATAGGTGCGATTTGGAGCCGCTGACGTATCTCAACAGCGGTAAGGTAGCGGTTTCTTAGAATTTCCAGGACAATAAACCGGTGGTCCCGGGCCGATGTGCATCTAACTCCTCCGCTGTCTGGTCTGCAAGAGTAGTGGCCTGTCTCCTGGTATCATTTTGTGGCATACTGCATTGACTAACGTGGTACGTTAAGCACCACAGCAACTTCGCGCTGTGTAAAGCCTTGGTCGATTAAGGCTACGACCTGTGCTGGTGTTAGTGGCATTTTTTGTATTATAAAGCACCTTTAGTGTTTGAATGAAAAGCACGAAAACACAATAACTGAATAACTGAATAACTTAACCGTAAACTTTCACAACACACAAATTCAAACTTGCAATGTAGTCGCTCAAGAAACCCGATTCAACTAAGAATTAAAAGTTACGCTACAGTGCACTCAAATATAATGAATTACCATCTTCAACTAAGGGTAAACATTTTTTGACTTAGCTTCATAAGAAACAACCGTTAGAAACCATCGAGATATAAGTACTAACGTACAGTACTTATATCTCGATGTTAGAAACACTTAAAGCTATCGCAAGTATTTGCGAGATAAGCGGTTGGCCAAGATTTCGTGCCGCTGAGTAGTTATTGTACTAATTTTTAACACTGTGACATAAACATATTATTTTAACACTATTTATATAGGATTTCTTCTATTTTCACTCGTAAAATAGATGCTTTTTATTTGACACTTTGAATCGGGTTCGAGTGCGAAGTGAGCGTCGAAGTGACGGCGGAATTACCTTACTGAATGCCACTTCTTACGTCATCTCATACTTTATCGGTCAAAATCTCACGTCAATGTAGTTCAACTCGCTAACACGCTCGCAATGGTAGCGCTAGTGTAAATTCGAATTCACAACCGAGTTTTTAGAATGCCAATCAAGAAACTCACAGCGGATTCAGATTCGAACTTTAGATCGAGGTCTTACAGAATCACACTGCTTGTCTACACAGTGTGCGTTTAATGCAAGTTTTAAATTTCTTCTCATTTAGTTGAAGAATATCGAGTGGTATTTTATTATAACATTTTACACAGTACCCCATAAAAGAAGTGTGTACTTTAGACAACCTGAAACGTGGTTGATCTAATTTGTTCCTATTTCTTGTGTTAAAATTATGCCTGTCACTTATTTTACTAAAAAGATGTAATTTTTTTCGAACATTCGTGTATATTGCATACTGTTAAAAGGAATGAACCAAGATGTTGTTTCTAAAACTCTTAGTTTTTTTAACGCAGGTCAAAGTCGGGCTTTCGGTATTAATGATTAATTTTTTCAAAGTTTAAGGGCTCGTCTTTAATTTTCTAGCAATCATCTGCGTCAAATACGAATTTTATAAGATTTTACACATTTACGACGTTCGAAGTTTGAGCAGCGACGAATAATAATAAAATTTAAAAAAAATGGCCTAAACACGTTGCGGACGGCCCCACGGAACCGCAATTTTCGTATGTTCAACCGTCTGCCAAAAACCCTGTATATATGCTGCTCGCGCGGTATTGAAAATTTCCCAAAAAAAAAAAAACCCTGCTTGCGCGATGCATGATTTCGCGTGACGTCAGTGTGATGCGTATTTCACATGTGGCGATGTAAATGCCGCCACAGCTTAATTGTTATTTTATTATAATCAGACATATTTTATCAGCCTGTATTAGCCGCTGTATTAAACTATAATCAATAGTCCCTACTTTAAATTCTAACCAATTATTATACAAGGTCGAGTCAACTATGCGTATATTATAGTGCTAGTACGTAATAGTGACCAAAACAAAAACGTTTCGTAAGTTTAAAGGTCAGTTGGTTTAGTATTAGTTAACCGCTGACCCGTTATCTCATATCAACCATTACCATGTCCTAAGTCAACACAACTCGTGTAGATATCTACTAGCCGGAAGATAGAAAATTATTACTGTCATATTTTGTTATTTTCAGTAGCCACAGCCACATCCAACGTACCATAATAGTTTGGGATAAGTCACTTCCGTAACAACTGATGAATGGCACCATTAATTATTACTCTGTAATCAAAACTTACTTTTGTGATGGAGCTTCCTTTCGAAATTATTTCAACACAAACCGGTGGCCAGTGGGATTTTCCATCGGAAATTTCTTAGGAGCCTTAGGATGGGTTTCCAAAAACGATGATTTAACAAACTTTTACTTATAAACAGAAGTCTAAGTACCAACTTCCACGTTTCAAACTTCCATGCAAAGTTTCATCCCCAAATTAACCCATTAATGGGATGAAATTTCAAAAATCCTTCTTAAAAAGAATTCTTGTGCTTGTCTTCATGCTTGTAGAGTCAGTAGTTAGGCAGTGCGTTGTCAGTCAGTGAATGAATGAATTTAAGATTTTTATTATGAAGTGGATAGATAGATAGTAGTCATACCTACTCTTTGTTCTTTTCGAAGACTGAATAGTGACCGTTCGATGTCCATTTTTAACCTAGCCTAGTTTTCATAGTTAAAAATAGTTTACATTTTAGACCTTTAGAGAATCGTTGACAAGTACCTAAATTACGTCCATCAACTTTTCAAAGGAGCAATCAAGCATTTCCAGAAGTTATATTGGATTTGTTTCAGACTGTAAGTCAATTACTATAAATAAACTAAAGGTCTCAACTGGTTCCATTCATCACATTTGAATGAATGAAAATAAATACAAACCGGGAGAAGGAGTTGTATTCAAGCAAAAAAGACAAAAGTTAAAACACATTATTATTGTCACGCCCTGTTACCCAAAGGCAGTCATTACGCCGAATGTCAGTTCTCAAAGAGACTGCTACGAAATATTTTGTTATGAATGTCGTGTGTTGACTGGGATTGTGCTTGTCTTTGACAAATGCCGATCTTTTGAAAGATGATTTTAGTATAAAAAGGCTAAGGCTGCCAGTCCACTGGAGCGGAGACGAGAGGATATGACTGGAGCTGTGCCGATATTTACCAATAGAATCTAAACTCTGCTCCAGCGTTTACATTCTATTGGTTAATATTAGCACAGCTCCGCTCCTCTCCTCTCTTCTCCGCTCCATTGGACAGACAGCCTAGAGGTTTGTTCGCACTAGGCAAAAAGTTTCAAGAACGAATTGTATGTAAGTACTGCAATAGTGTAGGCAGTCGAGGCTCAAGTTTCACCGCCATATTTATTAAGAAATGCTAAAGGGAGCAAATTTTTCTTCCTCAACTATTCGTGGAAGTAATAAATAGTGGTTTGATAATTCTTTCCGCAAGTGCATTACTTGGCGTAAGTTTTCGTGAAATATCGCCTTCATGTCAAGGAAACTTTTTATGACACAATTTTAGATCTTTCTCGAAGATTTGCAATCGGGACTTTATTCTTGTTCTTGTAAAGTAACAACTGATAATTATGGTGTGTCTGACAACCAATCTTGCCAAGGGGTATCGTGTTACCCAGTAACTGCGTTGTGGAGGTCAGATAGGTAGTACTGGTATTCAGCTGCATCCGGTTAGACTGGAAGTTGCCCCCGACATATTTGGAGAAAGGCAGGCCGACGATGGTGTTGCGAAAGTAACTCATTAGTTACTAGGTAGGTATGTATGTAACTAGTGAGTGACATAGAAAGATACTCATTTAAAGTAAATCAACGCGATGTGATAGGTTACTTTAGGAAAAAAAGGTTTTTTTTCACAACTTGTGACTTCTACACTGTTGACTGTTAAAAAGAGCATAAATAAAAAGGTATCAAAGTGACGATTGATACAGAAAATATAACATCATGCCTGTAATCCTCAAACGGTAAGGCAGAGGTGTACCTTTAGGACACCCAAAATTTAGCCCATTATGTTTAAGTCCCACGAAACAGGGGGTGAGCCTATTGCCATCAACAGGGCACAAATGCCGACTCCGGACTACTACTCAGTAATTCTATGTGCATCTGGACTGAGGGCCACTTTTTTTTCTTGCGTATCGACTTGAAACTTACAGGGAAATTAGTTAAAAATAGTAAAAACTTAAAGCTAAAAGGTTCATAAATTTCTTAAACGTAAATTAAAACTTTTACGAAAAAATGCTTGCGCTCTCGGTCCAGACGCTTGCATAAAGTGGCATAGCATGAATCTCAGGAAGTACTATCTCTGGGTCAATAATTTTTATATTAGAAATTAGTTAAGATTTTCTTAAATCTTTTAATAAATTTCCAACTCGCTAGAATATGACATTACAGATTTATGGCGGTTTAACTGGGTCCCTCAGACTGTACTGAGGAATCTTCAAAATATGAGTTTAACTGTAGAAATATTAAATTTTCCTACCATAGTTGGTGTTTAATTTATAAAAGTAAAGGAATAACGTTAATTGTTGAGTTAATTTATTTAGATGTCATCTAGCGTTTATGAAACCTGAAACAAAATCTTCAGCTCCCCTCTAATTAAAACTGTATCTTCGACACTATTGTGCAGCATATATTATTAATCATCATCAGTGTTTCCGTTTTGTGAGATCGAAGTAAGTACCTACCTATCTCTTGATGTATTACTTTATTCAGCATCTTACGTTGGTCTAGTGGTCGAGCAAAGTGTTATCGGGTTTTTCTATCAGGAATTCCTCAGTAGCAGTCCGGAGCCACTATTTGTGCCCAGTTAATGGCAATCGGCTCGCCACCTATTACATGGGACTTCTGACGAAATTTGGGTGTAGGTACTATAGGTACACCTCTGCCTAACCCTTCGGAGAAACAAGGCGCGATGTTATGTTACAGAGACCTAATAAAGAAAGAGTTACAGAAACCTAATCTTAAGTATGACCCCATCTTCACCCTTATGGCCAAAGAACTAGGTGCCAAAATGACAAAAATAGCATATAAAACGTAAAAACAAGTGGACAAAGTAAAATATTTTCGTTCGATCTAGATGTATATGATCTTAAAAAAGTTACACCTTTAACCGAATACAGGGAGGATGAAAATGATGTGGAGGGGATACAATACAGGAAGGGTAATTGTAGTCAGTGTTTTGCACAGACTGAAGTAAAGATATATATATATATATATATATATATATATATATATATATATACGAGTAAATATATATATTTGGGACAGATAAAGTTAATTTAAAGAACCTACCCGAAACAATTAGTTTAAAAGGTAATTGTTTCAAATTATTAGGCGTTACTGATTTGCGTATTCCTGAGTTGTAACCGACTGATCTCGGTGGGGGCATGGTTTTGTAAACTGCCGCATGGTCTGCTATGATGACTTGATGGTAAGATTTTGTAATAGTACAGAACAACCTGTTTATTTACATACTGTGTCGTACGGGCTTACCGATTCCAATGTAAAAGAAAAAAAAAACATGATTCAAAGGGAGATATGAATATTTAATCATACTTATCACCTTCAAACTTTTTTTTCTGATTATGTCTGTTTATTGTAATAGTTACTAGCTGTTGGCCACGACTTCATGTGCGATTCAGGATGAAAAAAGCCTATGTCCATCTCCAGGTCATGGTCTACTCATGTGCCAAATTTCTTCCAAATCCGTTCAGCCGTGTTAGTGTGAAAGCGTGACAAACAAACAAACAAACTCACTGTCGCATTTATAATATTATTTAGGAAGTTAGGATTAGGTATGATATTATATATTATAGTTAGGATTCGAAAACCGTTGGCTAGTTTTCTTTAGTTTTTTTTTTTAAGATTGTATCTGACCTGTAATTTTATGTGACATTTATGTGACTTTAAGTTATAAGTAATAAATGGTTTAATTAAGTTTCTTTATGACTTTCTGACTGAGCTTTAGAAATTTATTTTGAGTTTTTATTATGTAGTTAAGAAGAACATTATGGTCACCCTACAAAATTTGCTCCTATATGAAAATTAAAACTGCATTTTCTCTTAAAATATGGCACTTAGAACAACGGACGATATGTCAAATTTTAATAAAAATACTTGGTCTAATTTCTATTAATCTATGAGGTTGAGTCTAGTCAATAAAGCCGAAAATGTTGGGCTCTCAGTTCAAACGTTTTAAGAAAATTTAACTTTCATTTACTTCTCGACCAATTGCTTTTGAGACATTATTTCTTTTTAACAAATTCACAGAGATGATCAACTATAAGATATAAAAGGAAAATTTAATATTTCTACAGTTAAACTCATATTTTGAAGATTCCTCAGTACAGACTGAGGGACCCAGAAACCGCCATAAATCTGTAACGTCATATTCTAGCGAGTTGGAAATTTCTTAAAATATTTAAGAAAATCTTAACTAATTTCTAATATAAAAATTATTGACCCAGAGATAGTACTTCCTGAGATTCATGCTATGCCTGAGATGCTCGCTCTGCTAAGCTTTGTGCTAAAATCATAAAATCAATACCAGTATTATAAAAACTTTACATACAAAATGACATTATTACTTTGTAAAGTATTATGTATTTTTTGTGAATGTGAGGACTATGTGGATATTTTTATTATTTTTTTTTTCTTTCTTATTTAGTTTTAATGATGGTCTGGTAGTTTATGCGGCCTACCCAAATGTCCTTTCTTTGGTATTGTTCGTCGAGTTGAGCTCCACGATTACTGACTAATGCTTGCACTGACAGGACAGGTCCACTCAAATCTGTGTGGTTCTTTTCTCAAAAGACCATTTCAGACACTAATCTACATGGTCCTCATATGGCCTGACCAAGATTATGTCTGGACTTTAAAAGAGACTGTGACCTCTGAGTTTGTTTCGGCCTTTCTTCTCAGAGTAGTCAGATAGGAAACGCCGAACTCATCTAGCTAATCTTTAATAATTTTTTTAAGATGACGTGTAAAAGTGATTCTAATATCCTATTTACAGAATAAACAATTTTATTTCATTTCATGCCACTTTATGCGTATATCATAAAAGTTTTAATTTACGTTTAAGAAATTTATGAACCTTTGCTTTGAGTTTTTAGTATTTTTAACTAATTTCCCTATAAGTCTCAATCCGATTCGCAAGAAAAAAAGAAATGGTCCTCAGTCCAGATGCACATGTAATTCTTGCTGGAAAAACCAAATAACACTTTGCCCTACCTGGGAATCGAACCCAGGACCTCATGCTCAGCAGTACGCTTGCGACCGCTGGACCAACGAAGCAATTATACAGAAATTAACGAATAATATACCTGGCATTAAAATAATTTAGCAATCCAAGCTTCAATAACTGTCAGAGACTGATATGGTTCGTTGCGATCGGTGAGTTGTACTTGAAAACACGTCGGTTATTGCGAAAAAAGTCGTAATCGAAAACAAGGAACGTAGGAAACACTGACGTAGAACGGCACAGCCTAGAAAATAACGTTATTATGTTGGAGAGTTAAGTTATTATTTTGCAATAACTAAGTCCTACGAATTATTATGATTGACTGGAAGTGTTAATCATGGTAAATGTAGAATAATAATATCTCTTTTGTACGGGTAAAACTTATGAAAAATCACAAATAAAAAAAAAACTAAGATTCAACTAAATCAACCTCGGTATAACTGCTATAAAATCATAAATAATAACAATTTCAAAGGGAACATTTAAAAATAATCTTGAAACGCAAAAAAATGTATAAAACTTTTACTCTGCGTCCTCCGACTCGTGACGTAGTACGAACGTGTTTCCGCACTCATAAAATAATTTCGTCGCGACCGGAAAATAATATTCCAAGAATAGCCTGCCGTAGCCCTATTGTTTCTAGTGATACTTATGTTCAGATAGTGGATCTACGAGCCGCTGGTAGTTTTCACAACTTCCCCCTTGTTTTGATAGGAAAGCTTCTGACCAACTTTTTCAATGATTTCTTTTGTTACTACAATACGAAATGTACGTTCTGTTTGCCAAACTCTATGGTAAATAACATATTTACTCATGGAAACAATTTCTATGACATCTTATATCAACAGACACGACCTCAAACAGATCAGGCACAGGTCCAACGCGGCTTAACGTGCTTCTCGAAGCACGGGGGTATCACACCGCCAACTTCCCATTGGACAGTGAGAGTGAGGGAAGAGAGAATGTGATACGAGAGAAAACAAAACCATTTGAGATATATGGTTTTATTGCATATAAAATTACAGATGTTATGACAGCTGTGATGTGACCAAGGAGTACTTTATGTAGAATTCCATTCTACATTCTTATGGCAACCATAAGCAATGGCAATAGTAATAACACCATAGAGTGCACCTGTGTCTGCGCACACACTTGTGCATCATAGTATCTCCCGCGTCGTTGGGTATTATCCGCTGAGATTGGCTGCCATGGACAAAATTCTGCCCTGAAACAGTCACAGTCGTGGCACATGCCAGTAAATTGCACAAAAGTATGCAATTAATTTGCATGCCATTGTGCTATTACAACTCCTGCTTGGGGAATGTTACAATGGAGTCCAAGCTAATTGTATATTTCTGGCTTAAGGCGACGATAACCGACTTCTAATGATTTTATAATGAAGATCATGTCTAACGAGTAGTGTTAATGATTTGGAAAAAATATATGTTACATTAGATATTTTTTTATAACTTAATAAATTAATATTTTAGATTATGTTTATATTACATAGTGAAATTAAATTGTAAAGTTATGTCTAACGCAGATATTAAACTGAGAATCACGCAAATACTATCCTGCAAATTTTTCTGAAACCCACCTTTTTAAAGATATATTTATTTTAAATACGGTTTGTTTTATGGTATAAATTAATAATGTGTCTAATTTGGGACAGCACTCCTGGATTGGCGATTCCTATTACTGGCTGACGAACGACGCGTTGCCTGAACTCAGTACAGAACACGAAACCTAACCACTCAAGGTCACAGTTGCTTTTTAAATTCAACGGAAAATTAATTAAACAAAGTAGCCCTTTAAGCTCATAAGCTCGATATTCTCGTCTGCAAAACACTTCCCCTGTCATATATTGCCAATAAGTCCTCAAGGAAAACCCGTAATCCTCACCGAACGGATGTTTGAGAGTGAGGCGTCGAACCCTTGCGACAGTTTATTACTCCCTCTGATCTCCACAAGTGTTTGTCTGCCTGCCTACATATTTACGTGAGGTATTTTTACTTCAATTGTGTGTTGTAGGGTTACTATAATATTTTTATTCAGTGTTATACAAGTAGATATTTCGGTATGGTTGCCGATGGAGCCGTGGTGGCCCGATGGAAAAGGACCCGACTTATGAGTTGTAGTTCTTGGGTTCGAACCCAGTCAGGCTTGCAATAGTGACTTTGTGCAAATTATTTCATCACCGCCGCAGTTTATGTAACTAAGCGCAATCTGAGCGAAGGATACCAACACGTGGACATACAGTAGTAAAAAGCCAAAGTTTTTCCCTATAAAACCAGAGGAAATAGTTAACTTTAAAGTGCGTGCCGTGACACGCTGTAGGACACGGCGGGACAAGGACGTGATAAACAGATGGTGTCCGACAAAATACGGAGCGGTTGACGACCCCTGACGCCGTGACGTGACGTCAGATCACGCTGGCATTGGAGGACTGGGGCTGCTGTAATAATAAAAAGACGCATGTTTTTGTTTTGATAGCTGTGTGCTAGCCTAGC
Organism: Xanthia icteritia; assembly: GCA_949128155.2. Lineage (NCBI taxonomy): Eukaryota > Metazoa > Arthropoda > Insecta > Lepidoptera > Noctuidae > Xanthia > Xanthia icteritia. The sequence goes on along the minus strand of OX421942.2, from coordinate 909,836 downwards.
TGACATATTATGGCAAATAATTTAATTTCATGTTTTGTGGCACTTTGTTTTGCAATCTTAATTACTTTGCATACTACTATTTGTACAGAATCAAATTCTTCTAACTAAACAGCTGCTGTGCTGCTGGGGAATTTGTTTCGACACTTTTTCCCAGCTAAAGTACGAATAAGTGGCGAAGGGTGGGCGTTTTCGAGACTTTCTTATGTAGCGTTCAAAAAGTGCTGATTCTCAGCCTAATTGGAATTTATCAAGTCTTCATCAAAGCTGCCCTTTATAGATCGTAGGTGCTGACCATCTCACAATAGGCAATATAGGCATACAATATAATACTACACTAAACTGAGCTAAGGCAAACTTGCTTGATCAATGAAGACGAGTTATATCTGCACTGGTAACATTTTCTTTCAAACGTCCCACACGTTTGAAAGAAAATGTTTTAACAAAATGGTACACTTTCAAGGATGCATCCCACGCTGACAGGAAATATCCTGTTCAAATACAACGGCTGTTTTCCTAAAAAAACATTTTTTTTTTCTACAATCACCTTTACTAAACTAAACATCACAACAATGGATTATAACATGTCTTAATAGAATATTATAATTAATTATAATGTATATTTAATATTTAATCTGAAAAAAAAAGAAAAACCGAACGTTTATACAAAAAAAAAAAACATATCCTTAATATATGAATGTCCAGATTTAGGATGTATGTACAAATGAGACAACATATAAATCCACATGTCAATTCAACTAAATAAACGCATTTACAGATGTTGGAGGAAGGAAGTTAACAATAAATAACAAAACAAATAAGAAATAGAATCTCCTTTCTAATATTTCTAGACATTTACGTGGGTAAAAAAATGGTTTGGCTATTAATAATATACCGAGCTCCCACACAAGGTGTGATTAAAATAACTGAAAACCTCTTAAGGGGTAATTTTACTCATCATTATGAAAAACTTTTACTGTGGAACCAATCTTGAAATCGTGAAAAAAAATCAGCTGCTCCATATACATGTTGTAGATTCAAGCGTACATAAATATATGGAGCAGCTAATTTTTTTTCGTGATTTGGATGAGTTCAAGATCCCACTAGTAGTTTTTCAGGTATATAAGATACACTTTGTATATTAATAACGAATGGTTTTCTTTAGCAACCAACAAACGTAAGAGAACTGTAGGCAAGTAATGGGTTAACACGGGTGGAAACAATTAAAGCCCAGATTTGTAACCCATTAACGTTAAGAGACCCGCTGATAAAAACTCAGACGTCATCAGATCAACTATATCGATGAAGCCAAACGCGGTTCAAATCTATTCAATTCTCTTCGTCCAGCTGAGCGCCCATCGCATGAAAACTTATCCACTGCTTCAACAGTGGAGAATCCCACCTGTTTGCCAACTCGTCCAGTTTGCAGTGCCACGCACACGTCTGAGCAGCGAGGAGGTTCGCTTACGGATGATTGAATAAAAACAATCAGTGTGCGCCTCAGTAAACATAGTCGACGCTCTGCAAAAACAAGGCAGCCTAAACAACACCCTAAACGCGTTGTTATATTGTACACGCAGAGTCCCGGACACTCGCTGCGTATAGTTGACCAATAGACCACACAAGAAGGATTGACAATACGCTTAAAAAAGTGTCAGTTTCACTATATTACTATTATGCAAATCTACGGGCCAACGTGTTGCAGCGCACACACAAAGCCCTCCGCTCCCTCTGAATATCAAGGTCATCGTTCAATTTGTCTGTGACCCAGTGTCCCAAGTATTTAAACTCCTGAACAAGCCTAGTGTTAATGAAGTAGGACAATTATAACATTTCTTACCGACTTTGAATATCATTAGCTCGCTCTTGGATACATAGTACTCGAGTCCAAAGGCCGCAGCATATATCTCACATATTTGAACAGCTTTCTTAGTGCACCAATCGATGGGCTCAGCAGCACCATATCGTCAGCATAACGTATGCTGTTTACACAAACACCGTTCACGTGACAACCGATATTAGTACTGCTGAGCTCACCGATCAGTCGGATCAATTTTAAAGTAAATTGACTACTAAATTAAATTCATTACTCATGTCAATTAATGTTGCCAGCTTAAATCACACACAAAATGACCAAGAGCACGTGCTTAACTTCGACATTGAGTGAACTTTGTATCTAAGTAGGCCATTTGCTATCTAAGCAAGTTTTCTTCCCTTTACTAATGCGTTTACTAAACTTGAGCGAAGTTTTTTAACATCAGAGAGGTCATCATAAAGTATCACATTTGGATGAAAGTTGAAACGCTTCTATTTTAAGGATAATGTATCGTCATTATGGATAGTTTTTAGCTTTTATGCTAGATTTACTACTTCGGCTACTTAACTAAAGCCTCAGTCACACACAGCGAGTTCACACACACAGAACAGGCTATTTGCTGTACATTCACTTGCCGCGAATTGAATTCGCCACGAATTTGTATGTTCAAGTTTACTCTCTGCGAATGCGCACTCGCCGCGAGAATTCGCTGTGTGACAGGGTACTCGCTGCGAGTAGCCATTCCGCTCAGCTCGCCGCAGCTCGCCCGTGCTACAAGTCTTTTCGTCTCTGCACAGATACGTGTGTGTCCAACAGACTGTCGAAATTGTCGTGTAGAACTCGCTGTATGTGACAGGCAGGTAGCGAATTGTCGCTGCGGGTATCATTCGCAGCGAATATTCGCTATGTGTGACTGAGACTTAAGTAACCAGTTTAGTTTCAGTAGCTAGTGGTGTCCAAAAGTGACAGTTTTTCATTGTAAAGTGTCACTCTCACTGGTTAACGTCAAGTTGCTCGCTACTTAGCTAATGCAAATTCAAATCAGTCTTTAGTTATAATTATTTAGGTACCTTGTTTTAATCGTATAGTAGGTACCTGAATTCGTTCGGGGAAATATTACCATCATACTTACCGAATTCTGATAATCATGCAGATAGCCCACTAAACAGGAATAGTTCAAGTACCTACTTTATTTATACAACTTTCAAAGTAAATGACGTCAGATTCAAAGTTTATCGAGAATTTTATCACAAACTTTTGGAAGGAACTCTTGCAACGTAATATTTTTAGTTGTTTTACGAAACGGTATTAAAATAACAAATTCTTGTAAATTGTTGCTTGTTATCTAAGGATAGTTCGTCGTTTTTGAAGTTTTGTTTTCGAGACATTTAGTTACGTAATCATTTAAGTTGTTTTGAAAATTCAAAATTCAAAAGTCATTTATTGAAACTAGGCTGAGAATCAGCACTTTTCGAACGTCAAAATTACATAAGACAGTCCCCCAAAACGCCCACCCTTCACCACTTCCTAGTGCTTTAGCTGGGAAGAAGAAGTGGCGCAACAAACTCCCCAGCAGCACAGCTGTCTGTTCAGTAAAAAAGATTCTATATAATAGTATGCAAAATGATATTTACATTACGCAACACAAAACATAATTTAAATTATAAAATTAATAGCCATATGACAGCTAGCACACGCCAATATACCAACCAAAAACATCGAGAACTATACTCAAGCAGAAATAAAAATAACTTAACGAAAACAATATCTAAATAAAAGCCTCCAGACATAAAGGGCGTGCCCGCTTACATATAGCTGTAACTAGAAGTTATAATTGATAAACTAGGACCATTGAGGTAAATTAAAAAATTATCGAGGTCGCTAGCTAACCACATATTGCAATACAACTCATAAAAAAAAACATTGTGATGAGTAGATTATGTCAACAATAAATAAAGTAAAATTAGTAAAATTATAAACAATTATAATTATAAACTCATATAACCTGTCAGTAAGTAAGCTAATTCTGGAGAAAGAACATTTAAACATTGTCTTGAGTTAATCACAGCGACCAACTATTCTTATCATTTAAGTAGTCGTTGATAGAATAGTATGCCTTTGAACAGAGGTTGGATTTTACTTTAGTTTTGAACGCATTAAAAGGCAAATCTAGCAAAGAAGAAGGTAGCTTGTTATAAAAGGTTATACCAAGCCCAACAAATGAGTTATGAACCTTATGAAGCCGGTGAAAGGGAGTACGTAGTTTGTCCTTATTTCTAGTATTAACATTGTGAATATCACTGTTTTTAGTATATAAGTGTATATTTTGCCTAATATATAATATGTTGGTGAAAATGAATTGTGATGCCACTGTGAGGATACCGATATCTTTGAAAAAATCTCTCAGAGAAACTCTGGCACCGAGCTGGTAAATTGCTCGAACAACTCGTTTTTGAAGGACAAATATATTTTGAATATCAGCAGCTTTGCCCCACAGCAGAATACCGTAGGACATAACGCTATGAAAATAACTAAAATAGACTAACCGAGCTGTATCAACGTCAGTGTATTGTCTTACTTTCCTGACGGCGTAGGCGGCCGAACTGAGCCTTCCCGCTAGGCTCGATATATGTTGGCCCCACTGAAGTTTGGCATCTACTGTTATGCCCAGAAAAACTGCCGTGTTTACAGTTTCAAGCAACTCTTTATCTAAGACGATGTTGGGTCCTAGATTTCTAACATTTGGAAGGGCGAACTTTACACATTTGGTTTTCTTGCTATTGAGAACTAGGTTATTTGACGAAAACCAATCCGTAACCATTGAGAGTGCACTGTTTACATCGTCAAAGTAAAAGTTTGGCATCCTACGGTTTATTTTACTGAAGTAATGATATTGATCTAACGGTCAATGGAGAGCAGTAGATAAGGTCGTAACTAGCACTAGGTCACAGGTTCAAACCCAGAGTGGCACTTTAATAAGTGTAAATTATTTCATCGTGAGGAAACCGACATGTTCTAGAACCAATTTAAAGGTGTGACATCCACCAATACGCGCTGGGCCCGCGTCGTGGATCATGGCCCGCGTCGTGGATCATGGCCCACTCTCTCACACAGAGAGGAGGCTGCCCATAATGGTCCCACTGCCGGGACACAACAGTGGGAACATTATAGGCTGATTATTCTACGATCCATGGTTTGGTCATCGGCTTCCTACACTTATATCAATTTACTTATGATTGACGCAGCATATTTTCTCCCATATGACCCTATCAGCCGACATCCCAGTATCCATATCTTGATCTTTCACTCAATCCATCCATCACATGACACAGGGTTCTGCTTGCTGGGTTAAATTGATAATAAGGTGGTCTTATTTAAAATGGCTTTTCAGAAAAATATGTAAGTAAACCAGTTCGTTAACAACTATACTATTTATACGCTTAATAAAAACCTTGACATTTCAACTTTAGAGTGTCACCAACACTCTAAAGTTGAAATGTCAGGGTGAACTTGTTCCAATCGGGAATCACAGGACGATTCCCGGCCACTGTAGGCGCGGGCTTGCGGACGGCCGATAAGGACCAGGCCCGGGTCGACGGCGCGTTTTGTTCTACGCGCGCCTCAAAGAGATGTCAGCAGAAGTGAAGGGGTCCGTTAGGACCGATGCCTGCCGGGGTTGCGGGAAAGTCCGAAAGGGATACCGTGGCTCCTGGCAACGTACAGGCAACGGAAGGAACACGGGTGGGTTTTAGTCAGTAAGAGTCTGACACGCCCTCCCGCTCCACCCAGAGCGGGAGAAGTTATTTGATAACTTTCCACCCAACAAAAAAAAAAACCTGTTCCAATCAAGTTTCTAGTTCTAGGAACAATAATACTAGTCACTACTACCAGTCAAAATAATTACTGATTGGCCCAGTTTTATTAAACTAGTTATTATGCTAGACTATTGATTAGTTCAATATGTATGGAAATATTAGGCCTATGAGCTTATTACAGACTACATACAAATTATTCACGCAAGTATTGCTTAAAAGAAGTATGACGTCGTTATGGCGTCGTAGGCGACTTGGTTAAAATTTTACTTTCGTCTCAACTTGGAAATGAAGTTTCATCATTCTTACCTCGTGTTGACGATTTTCATGCTATTAGGAGGAAGAGAACAGCGTCAATATTGGGTAGGTTGCGCGGAAGCTCCAACAGCATCCTAAAAACATTATCAGACAAAATAGACAGTCCCTTTATAAGGCACTGGGTACGGAGGCACGTGCCAACGTGTGTTGGGCCACGTTAGTTTTACTTGTTTAGATTGTACTAGTTTACTAACATAGTTTTTATGTCATTGTTACTAACACGATATGGATTGTTTGTACTTGTATGTGTAGTCCGAAATAATGCATATAAGATATTATTATGCTTTTAACAATTATCTTTTAGAATTATTACAGTAAGCACGTACATTGTTTATTCTCTTTAGAACCGTTAAAAAAGAAAATCGTAATTTGGTATCCGCCAATCTAAAAATACTCAGAAACTGAAAAGTTACATTAAAGTCACAAGTCCTTACGACCAAACAACAAAATAAAATAGCAAGGTCAATGCCCCATCTGGGCGCAAGTATGAATGGACTGGGGTGACCACACGGCGGGATGTTCCGGCCCAAGTTAACCCCGGATTAACTTCGGGACATAGATTAATTACTTTCTACGTCACCTATTTTAAATGCGAATCTTTTGAGATAAGAGTTCAAATTCGGGTTGAGTGGGCTAATTATAAACTTTTGGGGAAAACGTTGTTACATATAAGATATTATAAGTAAATAAAAAATTTAACAAAACGTTGTTAATAATATCTTGATTTTTTTAATGGGTTTTTTTATTTTTTTTAGTAATTATAATGTTAGCATCTTCATACTAAGGGTAGTATTCACCAGAAACAAAATAAAATTATTCCCCAGAGAAAAAACGCATTTATTTCAAACCTACGTATCGAACCTAGTACGTATCCCTTTTTCAAGAACAGTGTAAAACCATTTTCTTTTTACAAAAATCATTTCTGTTAAAAAAGATTTCACCTGCGACTAAATCTTAAACAATTTTAAAACGGCCTTTCCAAGTTTTCCAATCTAATAAGCATCACAAACTTTACAGTTCCAAAATGGATTCTATCAAAATAATATTTTCATAAAGGCATTATTATATTCAAAGCGTAGACTTTGGAAACCGTTTGACTTTCAATGAATTATTATATTATAACTCGAATTGTTCTTGATGGTGTCAATCGTTTAAGTGCATAACTTTGGTGACTTGCGGGATTGTTATAGGGGGCAATATTAATTTTGTTTGCCGACTTTTGTTTGCTCGGTTGTCTAAAAACAATAAAATGTGTGCAGTCGGAGTTGTTTTGGGGAGCCGTTGCCTGAACAAACTGGCACAGTCAGAAATTATTGATAACCAAATTGACTACCAATTTAAATTGTCCGTATATTCAAATCGCAACTGCCATTCTTTGATGGTTGTATGAAATGGCTATAGTAGTGCAAATTTACATACGGTACAAATTTGCTTAACAATTAATTTTCCTGACTCACTACAAAATTCTAATCACTTATTTTAAATATAAAATATAGCTTTCTTTTCGCTTTTATTTCGCTACTATATATAATTTGCCAGGATTTACCTTTACATTTGGATAAGTCTTGTCCACAGGCGAGATTTTGATCTTATTCAGAGAGCAAATCTGCTAAGTATGGACCATGAACCTCAAAAATCGCCTAGAAAACATGATATACCTACTTTCCATCTCTGTATGAAAAGAAGCTTTTGTCCTGCCTGGGTTTATTTATTTCTTTATAGAGGCTTACCAACTACAATCATAATTACAGATCTCGTTATAGGAAAGCACGGCAGTATTACTTAGCGTTTGTTTCCCAGACACTTGGTCACCCTACTCAAAGTACTACAATAACACATTTAAGCAATACTTTTCCCTTTTGTTTTCTCAGTTTTATTTATGTGGCAACATATTCGCGATGTTTTTCAAAGGGATACGCTTACAAAGTGAGGATCTTTTATTATTTCTATAAGTATTGACATATTGCTTACTATTGTACATACTTTGGGACTTTGACATTTTGTTTGAGGATTAATATCCATTTTATAGGTCTCGGTAGTAACAAAACTATGTATTTTTGTCAAAGTGAGAAATTGATTGTTTTATGTTTTTTTTGCGGAAGTAACATTGGTGAAGAGTGACTACCTATTTGCCTTTCAGGTGAAAAAAAAAAGGATTTATTGGTTTTTTAATTAAATTAGGTCTTATGTTGAGTATATTTTGAGATAACGGCTTTCAGGTAGGTTTTCCATGTTTCAAGTGCCTTAGTTATTCGCTTTTAGCATCTAGATAATTCATAAAGAGAAAAAAACATTGTTTTCTAAAAATCAAACAAATATACTTTTAACTCATTTATTTCTTAACATCTAAAAGTATTTACAAAAATACAAATCGTCACTTTCGCAACACATAACATCATTATTAGGTGGTTAAACATTAATCTTATCAGACAGTAACAAACTCTACATTCACAGAACTCTACAAATGTAGAGACATTATCCAAATGGCACTTAATATCAATCTATGAATTCTTTGGACACACCAAATAGTAAAGCTGACGAAGGCAAGAAATTATTTTAAAATGTCCAAAATTTAGCTAAACTCTACATTATTTACATAGAATATACACTTAATTACATATTTATAAATAAAAATTGCACAATAATTCATAAGTTAACAATTGTTTTAAGCATCAAAAATTAACACATTTGAATATCATTTTTATATCACTATCAAAATATTTCACCTATAGGATGTTTATAATCTCATCGTTTACATGTTTTTGTGTATTATTATTTATTTTATAAGTTAAAGGAGTAATGAGTACAGTTGAGTGAAAATCTCAATCAAAGGATTTCAACATCCAACATTTTGGTAGTTTTTACTAAAAATGTATTTAATAAATCATTTAGTTTTATAGTCATAGAATGTTGTCACCCTCAGGTGCAGAATCTTCTACCATAAATTGTCTGAACAATCTGACGATAACACGAGCGAACTTAGTTTATTTTAAAATGGCTTCGTTGGCTTCTACTATAACGGTCTAGCAAACATAAGTCTCTCGCTGCCCTGCCTCCTCATGATCTCGGCAGCTGCAGGGGTGGCTACAAATACGGCAGCCTGTCCTCCCAGTTCCATGAACTTCCCTCTTTTGTGATTCCTCCCACTCGCTCTCTTCTCCATCCTGTGCGTCGTATCGAATACGTCTTCTCCTTCACTATGGTCGTAATCCACCATAGGCTCATTGAGGACCTCTTTTCTTCTAGTTTCGAGTCTTTTCTTTCCACTTAAGAAGTATGATTGAGTTAGATTTGACACGTTAGGAGTTGAGATCTGTCTGGTCATCCGACCTCCTGAGCCAATTCTCTCGAAAGGTGGGAAGTGTCTCTGCATGTTCTCTGAGAAGGACTGGCGTCTGTAGTTGAACTGTCTTGAGTCCAGAGGCTGGTGGGTGAAGGATGCTCGTCTCAGGAACCGAGGCTCATGCTCCACCAGGTAAGGCTTCCCCCGACCCTCAGCGTTGCGTGTGGACTTCAAAGAATCTTCGTAACTGCACCTAGGAATTGGAATTGAGTTTGAAATGCCTTTGGATGATAAGGTTAGTAGAATTTTTGCTGGTGGTTCAAAAATTAGAAAGAAAGAAAGAAAGAACGGACGAGTTACAGCTAAAATAAACAGAATAAAAAATAGTATGTGAGACTGACAGCCAATTAAAAGTCTTCACTTCTAAAAACAGATTGGAAAGAAAGAGTGTGAACAGCACAACACAGCTACCAAAAAAAGTAGAAAAAAAAAAATGTATAACATTCAAGCTTAAACCAAATTCGCATACCATATTCAATATAAGAATAAAAACCTGAACATACAAATTTTTAATTATTAAAGCCAAGGCTCAGACACTTTCTGGCCGAGGACACACCTGTTATGAAAGGATCAAAATCTATTTATGATTGAATAAACACATAGAGAGTGGGAACCAGGGTTTAAAGCCTCACTTTTCATAGGTTTGTCAAATTGGCTAACCTTTGCCAACCAGTACTATTTAATTGAAAAAAAAGCCACCCACCCGCTGCTTTCCTCAGAAGTGTGCAGACTGGACTGGCCGCAAGGACACCGCGTAGCCTCCGCGATGCCGGAGTCTTGTCCACTGGAATTCACGGACGTTATCGATGTATCCTGCCCCTTCCTATAGGTAAAGTGTTTTAGATCTGTTGGTCATGTGCTGTTGGTGTTAGTCTGTTGGTGGAGTGTTAGTACGGATGCAAACGGAGCTGGATACGCCTTGACCTGCGTTAAGGGTTCAGGTTTAAGGCAAAATGGTTTTGGATTCAAATAATTTAAGTCTAAATTATACAAATACAGTTGAGTAGAGTGAGTGTAGTAGTATTTCTGGATCTAAAAGTTGTTGATCAGAAATATTGTGTTTATTGAGCAACAGTGTTTTGTAGGCTGAATAAAATAGACAGACGAAATGGTAGAAAATAAGAAACCTATATTGATACAAATATATACAAAAATTACTGGTATTTTCCTAATAAGCTAGTACGTACTTATTGAAAGTTTTCCAGGTATTCCAAATAAATTCATACCTTTACCATTCAAAAAAAATTTGTAACAGAGTAACGGAGAATTAGAACGGCGATAACGCTCTACAAAGTGGTGTACAAAGTATTGTGTATAAGTATGGTCTGGCCTGGTTCCTTTGAAATATGGCATTATAATAATTATGTTGTGGCGCGTTTGCTTCAATGACTACACGACATTAAGGGTTTCTGTCACTTGATTTCTATACCTACAGCCTTGCTAGCGACTAGGCTGTGTATAAAACGGTTGAATCAATCATGAGTAGCCAGAATGTCTCACCATTAGTAGGTATTTCAATAGCGGTCCGTACACGCCACGACCACCATTGACATTCAAGTGGTGTGACATTCTGGCTCATTGGTGATTGGAGTTTGTAAGATGTTATAGTCTTTTTAGTAGAATAATATTCTTAGGAGTACCACCTTCAACTGTTTCATAATGGAACTCAAAAAGTGTAATAAAAACCACATAACATCACATTTATCTTTCCAATAAATATGAAGTCTGTAAGCACCTATCTTTAAAAGAACCTCTCATGTCAGTCTACCGAAGCGATCTTATAAAAAAGTTTTATTTGAAGAAAACATTAAAAATAACGATCTTTCTACTAGTGATTGATGGTCAGCCGAACGATAAAGACTGGAGTATTTTCAAAAGCAAAAAGAGAAAATATTGGAATTTATATTGAAGAAGTGCGATAGTGTTTCCACTACAAGACATCACTACAACAGTTTTAGGCAATTATATGGTTATACAGATCCAAGGCACTTAGTCCTTTCAACTAAAATGTTATTATATTATGAGGCCAATGCCCCTATGTCAAATGGGAATTCAAACGTAATTTTTCTTGAAGCATTTGCTCCGCTTATTTGGTAATAACTTAATGTCGAGCTACCTTATTTGCTAAAATTTGATTTCCCAGGTTGAATTACGTATGATAGGTACCTATAAATTATTTAGAGAGTAGGTAACTTAAAAAAAACAGCGATTCTGTTGTGAAGGGAAATAATTTATAATGAGAAGAGATAGCCTAGGTTTATGAGCCAACATCCTTAAGCCTAGGTTTATAAACAAGTTTTTTGACATTCAGGGTGAATTTCACCAATGAAACTGAACGCGATCAGTATATCTGAACCGCGTTTAAGGGCTGTCAGTATCAATATTTCCATAGCAATTATGACATAGACAGCTCTTGAACGCGGTTCAGATGGGTTGATAACGTTCAGTTTCATTGGTGAAATTCGCCCTCAGCCTCTAGATTTTGGCAAAGTTCGATAAATACCAAAAATTTTACGATCCATGATGTAGAAGTCAAGTTCTGTAAAATAACCAGAATATTATGTAGTACTTACAGTATATGGAAATGAGGAACAAATTAGTTTCTAATAAAACATTGACCCTTAATCAGAAATTCAGTTCTAAGAATAACGTTTACAAGGTTTGTAATATTCAGTAGCTGTTTACATAATACACTACACTCTAAGAATCTTCGTTTAATTCAGTTGAGAATTAACTTCTGAGTACTTCCGGTAGCTTCCGGAAAATCCTCATGGCTAATCTAAGTAGGAATTATTACACATTATTCAGAAAAGTTTTGTATTCAAATACAAGGAGTATTTCAAGATAGCAAGGTATTTGTTGTAGATCCTAAATTCTGAATATTTCATTTGTTTTGTTGTTTTCAAAGTTTTTCTGCAGGTATTCAGAAAAGCTTTTGATGTTGATTTGAAATATTTATAAGTCTCCAAGGATATTGAACGGAACCCTGTTGCTAAGCCTCCGCTGTCCGTCTGTCTGTCAGCGGGCTGTATCTCATGAACTGTAATAGGTAGACAGTTGAAAATTTCACAGATTGTGTTTCTATTGCCGCTATAATAAAAAAAAAATATAATAATAATGGAATAAAGTTAAAAATTACCCAAACCAAAAACGTATTTTTAAATAAAACATAAAAAAAATTGGGTAAAATATTGTAGGGTGGTACAGAACCCTTCGAGTGGGTGTCCAACTCGCACTTGGGCGATTTTTTTAAATAAATTTTTAAATATACACTAATGAGATCCGTTAGATCTTTTAATGTAGGTATTTCTGACCTTTTAGGAGATGAGTACCTCTATTAAAATCATCGCCCGTAGCACTAAATGTCACTACATAATTAGGTCCTGTCCTAAGCACGTACCAATTAATATGATTTCCTGTAAAGTACCTACATATTATTATATCAGGTCAGGACAATACACCTATAAAAATGGCGTTGGTAATTTCAGGCTTATTTCTATCTTACCAGCATTTAGCAAAATATTTGAAAAGTTAATACTCAAGCAGTTTCTAAGACATATTAATTTAAATAGCCTCCTTCATAATGAACAATATGGCTTTACAAATACAATATATAGAAGATGAGGAAAATAAAAGTGTTTCGTTGGATAATATTAATTAATTGAATTCCGATGAAGTACTAATTATGGAGGAAGATGTGGTAGTAGATAAACCGACGGAACGAGAAAGAGAAGAGGATGAACAAAGCTGGACTAAAGTTGAGAGTAATAGAGAGTAATATAGTAATAGAATAAAGAGAAATTACCTAACGACATAAACCATATAAAGTATATTATTCCATTTAAGTTTAAAAATTGAAGTTTTGACTGAGGAATGTGCGGGCATGTTAATGGACTGTCAGGAATTCCAAACCAAAGAGTGGAAGTTTATAGCGCAATGGATGTAAACAATTCCTACGATATTATACGGGATGTGAACCTGGAGCTGTCTGACGAAGAGGCATTAAAAGCGATCAAGTGTCCAAATGATATTCAAATTATAACATTCAAAAGGCTTCAAAGACGAGATGATGAAGGCGGCTTGGTGCCTAGTGAGGTAGCCAAGGTGGGTTTCAGGGGTTCAAGCCTGCCAGCATTTATATATGTGAACTGTCTACGTGCTAAAGTTGAACTTTATGTTTTCCCGGTAACTCAGTGTTCAAACTGTTGGAAATTTGGTCACGTAATACGTTTATTTTCTAGAGGAAAGACTTTACAGCCGCGAAATGTCAATATCAACAATGTCTGTTTGGAAAATGTTCCTGTTGTGAAATATTTGGAACTCTGGCTAGATTCATCTTTGAGAAGGCGCAAACAGATCAATGAAACCTGTGCAAAAAGTATGAAATTTTTAAGTGTTTTTAAGGTGCTAACCCATGTCATGGGAAGTTCATCCGTTGCATTTAAGACGACTATATATTGCAATAATTCGATGTCGGTTAGATTATGCAATCTTTTTGTTCGATAATATGTAGCACTGAGACCAATATTTCGAGATTAGACACAATTCAAAACCATGCGATGAGAGTAGTTGGTGGTTTTTTTTAAAGTTTCCCAATCCACTTGATGGAATCGGAGTTGTCTGCCACCATTGTTTGTTCGAAGTAAATATTTTGCTGCAAAATTTTGTTTAAAAGCTAAGTCTATTGACGGTGACACCATTTCAATGATATCGAAATTAACATCGATATGCGAGAAGGAATCATATTGGTGTAATAAGTAAAAACCGTTGCTATCATATACGGTGAGATGTCCAATCAAACTTTACATCGTTCTAAAGTTCTAGAGATGTTCTCACTGTCGATATGGATGACAAATATTGATATTAAGTCACACATTAACCACTGACGATAATGGAACATTAGCAGCCTTTTTTGATCTTCAATCTAACTCGGGAGCTAGTTTCATATTGAACTGCGAGATATCCATAATGGCGGCGGAATTTTATGCTATTTCGGAATGTCTGTCGTACTTGATGCCATGCAGTTGTACTGAGGTATGGTACTTTGTGTTATACTTTGTGATTCAAAAAGCGCTTTGCAGCATATAGCTCGGTGCACCGAGGTGTAACGGACGCCGAGCGTGCTTGTATAAAGTAAATAAGACTAAGTCATATACCAGTGTAGTGATAAAAAAGTGTAAAAGTGTTAGTTTAAAAGTGAAAGTTTTGACCCTATCCGTGCACCAGGGCACAAGTAGCGGCGGGGCCTTGACGGACTTTTGCCATTTAAAGTAAGTTTTCTTTAGTTTCTAATTAGGTTTTAATTTTTTTCTTTAATTAGTTTTTTTATTTGAATCAAATAAGATCAGATAAAGTAGTATTTTTCAAGGATTTAATGTATGAAGAAAATGTTGGTATAATTACGTAACTTGAAAATGAAGTTTTTTGTTTATGAAGATATGTTCACGATTTTGGTGTCAAATAAAAGGCCTATATATAAAACTATTTACCCCGTTTGAATTGTGTAAATCGGCTCACGGGTTTTAGAGATATTAATGACTTTACATTGTGAAAATATGTCGTAATCGGCTTTCAAGTAGTTAATGTTCTAGAAAGTTTTTAGCATATAAAGATATGGTCAATATTGTTATATATATCGATAAAAGAATACATAAGCTATGTAATGGGTAAAAACTGTAACGATTCCACTTGGAAAACAGGTAGAAACAGAGATCCAAAGAGCAAGACCATGGTAAAAATTGTAAAGCCTTTTTTCTAAATAAAGATATTTAAAACAAAATGTTTTGTGTTGCGTAATGTAAAATATTTTGCATAGTATTATATAGAATCATTTTTTTTCAAACTAAACAGAGAGCTGTGCTGCTGGGGAGTTTGTTGCGCTACTTCTTCTTCCCAGCTAAAGCAATAGGAAGTGGTGAAGGTTAGGCGATTTGGGAGTCCCACAAAACTTATGTAATTTTGACGTTCGAAAAGTGCTGATTCTCAGCTTAGTTTAAATAAATCACTTTTGAATTTAAATTTGAATTTGGACATCAGAACCATCATCTTAATTTGAACCTATTCGAGCGAAAAATGCCTATATCCTTTTACTCAATAAAGGCAAGGACTAAAAATTATGATACCTTTTTCAGGTTAAACACAGAAAATTGACAGTCAATCTAATTTATATTTGAAATTCCCAATAGAGTCTATTGCGCATTTACTAAACTATCTTGTGCTGTATACAAATCATTATCGAATTTCTAACAAGATTCCCACGGGATACGAAGACAGACGTGAATGTATTGTTTAATTTTTTTGTTTTTTTGTGTGTATTTATGTTTATTAACGGAGTTAAGTAGGTAGGTACCTAATTCAAGCATGCTAAATACATGATAATTTAAAAACTGCACCAATTTGTTAGGCTAAAAGCAGACACAGGAGTGTGCAGAAATATATCCTACTAAAATAAAACCTAGATTTTTTTCATTTGCAACATATCTTAGGACAATCATACTAAATAATATGACGTCATAAGTGTATTACAAGTCCTCCATTCTTGTCAACATCTTATAAAGGTAAGGGAAGGAATGTTAGAACTTATCTGAACAAAAACACGATATCATTCATACCTCTTCTGCAATGGTCGCTGGTTGAACTTGATGCACATCCTCTCATGCTTGAACTGGTCCTCCCCAAACTGGTTCTGTGTCTTCACACACTTCTGGTGTGCCTTCCCGAACTCCTCCACCGTGTTCCCGTGAGGACATATCTTCTTCACATTATGGTTGATGACGTCGATGTAGGAGTCCGCCTCGCTGTAGCTCTGGTTCAGCTCTTGGCACTGGTTGCCGCCAGACGGGAAGAGGCCTCCGAATTTGGTTAGGTGCTCAGTTGAGAAAGCGTTAAGTCGTTGCTGGGAATATGGTTTTTGGTGTCGTCTGTTAGGGAAAAAGTTTGAAGTGAGTGGTGGGTTAAAAGTGAGTGGAGCCGCTGTGATTGATATTTTTCTTCAACTTAAATAATATGAAGCTCCTTGCTAATTAAAACTATTAATAATTTAAATTTGACGTAGAGTATAGCCATTCGAGTTGCAATCACCTAAAGTTTTAATTAGCGGTGGTTAGCTGACGTCGTTATAATTCAAAAACATGAAAAAAAAATAGCCAATTAGCCTACACAATATCTTAAATTATAATAAACATCAAACGTTGCTTTCCATAAGCATTGTATCGTAGTAGACCAATACGCTATTTTTAACATCAGCATACATTATTAAACAATAAAAAAAACTTTAAAAAAACCTTTACTTATACGAAATTAATGTCTATAGGAATTTACAGCCACAATTCGTGAAGTGACTTTGCGACAAAATGTGATAGTAAAGTTGAACTAAAAATACCAAAAACAGCGGCAAATCAAGTTTTAAACATATACTTACTAAGGTTAAAATTATAATTATACCTACATAATATTATGAAGAATTCTAAGTTAAGTGCCAGGAAACGCTACATTTTAAAGATTTCTTTATTTTTACTAACGAAATAGGCTTAGAACAATAATTCTACAACACATGCAACAAGAGGGTAGTTTCATATGAAGTAGTGGGTCACATGCTTTCGCCTGTGGTGGTGGTGTTTTCTGAAAATGATAAGCGAAAAAAATTTTGCTTACCATCCGTTATTAACAACTTAAACAAGACAAGGTAGTTACTTGCAAATATTAAGTATTTCCATTTAAAATAAAACAACTTATTTATAATCAAAGCATCAAAGTTGCTTAAAATACTTAATAATAAGGAAGGTAAAAATGAAGCAATTGAAAAGTTCTGACTCAAATTAGGCGTAAAACCTAATGTTCTGTATTTAAAAGAAGTGCAAATTCTGCTTGAAAACCTACAAATGTTAACTGTTCTTTATTTGCATCAACAACAAATTACTTTATATACTTAACGAAGTAGGAATGCTAATGATGATTCCCACTTTATAAGAACTTAAATCATTCTCATTGGATCTCACAAATCATATAAAATGATAAACAGACTTCATAAAATTCAAGTAAATCCTCACCTTCGACTCCTCCTGACGCACAGTATACAGACTGCAGTGGTACAAGCGCCAACGAAGACGATACACCCGAGAGCCACGACACTGATCTCCATCGTGCTGAGGAGTCTGCCACTCCTGGCCTGCACCATGGTAGTGTCACCCACTTCGAGCACGCGGAACCCTGCCAGGTTGTGGCGAAGTTTCGTCTCGCGTTTCATTAGGGATCTGGGAGAAGAAAATATTTGGTGAACTTTCTTACAATTCCGTGAAAACTTGATGATTCTCGATTCAAAAATCGTCAAGCTTTCACGGAATTATTTCAATCATCATTATTTCGATAAAGATTAATTTTACAATAGGTAGGTAATAATTGAATTCCAACTCGACTTTGGTCAGGTGGATGGCAGATAAAAGCACATTAACTTTTTTACTGCATTCAATATTTTCGATCTATAACAGTAGGATTATTTACGATGTGATAAAATTCAAAATATAAACATTCAAATAAAACTTACTTCTGAAGGACATCCATGTCAATGATGGCATTCGATAGCGGATCCACTCCGTAGATATACAAATCGGTTCTGAAAATACATAGAAATGTTATTGAATACCTACTGACCTTTTATGGCTATAAAAATGAAAGAAAAGACAAGAAAGAAAAAAAGCCAAACTCACGCATATCCATCCATGGAAGCCTTATTGTGCGCCTCCAGTCTTCTGACTCTTATGTCGTATCCTGTCATAGACGTCAATGATTTGGTGATGTTCTCGATTCCTTTTTCTACTTCCATCGGCTTCGCTCCTACTACCAGCACCAGTTGTTTATTTTCATCAAGAACGTATACCTGAAAAGTTACAATTTATTGCTTAATGTCTCTCAAGTTGAAAAGGCTATTGAAAAGCATAGGTTGAACAAATGATTTCATGAAAAATTTGGGCTAGTTTCAATGTCCAAATAGCATATAGTACTATATTAATGTACCATACAGATCCATACTCCTTTTAAGCCTCTTATGAATTCTTATAAGCTTTTAAAAGATACTTTAAATGTTTAAGTATGTTTACTCCGGATACTCACAAAAACATTAGCAATTGCCGATTTCCCATCATCAGCGCCCCGCTTGTCTGTAGCCTTAACATCAAACCCGAACACACGCCCCGCGTCACGAGTGAGCGCCGACACGACACGCACACGACCCGACACCGGGTCGATTGCGAAGCGCGGCGCCTGCTCGTTGATAATCTGGTACCGGATGTCTGCGTTGATCCCGACGTCTGCATCCGTCGCCTGGGAACGAATTAAAGTTGCTCGTTAATTTTTTTTCAGCTCAAACATTCTGAGGAAACATTCGTCACTAATCGTATCTGGACGTATTTCTGCGTATGCACGTATAAATAGACGACGTAACATGCATCGATTCGTTTGATTGAAATGTATGGATCTTTTAATGAGTTAGGGATCCATCGATCCATCAGGTTAAGCTACGCTTGCCGGGTTTGCTCCGTGTATGGGTGACCATCTTTACATAATGAGATTCCTCCGTACCTCGGAAAGCACGTTAAGCCGTTGTTCTCAGCTGTCATTTGTGGATCTTTGATAGTCGTTACTGGTCGTCAGAAGCCCGAAAGTCTGAACCAGTCTTACCAAGAGGTATCGTATTACGCAGTTACTGGGCTGTGGAGGTCAGATAGGCAGTCGTTCCATGTAAAATACTGGTATTTAGCTACATTCGGTTAGACTGGAAGCCGACCGATCCTAACATAGGAAAAGACTAGGCAGATCGATATTGCCAACTGAAGTACGCGGCGTATCTCGGATGTGCCGCGCAGTACTACCGCGCAAACATTCGTCGGTTTAGGCCTTACTAGAGCGCGGCAGAAATGTGTCTTGCAAACGCCGCGTGTTGCTGCCGCGCTCTTGCCGCTCAATGTCTGGACAGACCTTTACGAATAAACTATGACTTAACGTTTCTATGAACTCATAATGTCAGATAGAATACACAGTCACGTAAGCGAAGCCACGGGCACAGCTATTTGTAAAATAAAATTAGTTTCTAAGAATTTTGCTTGCCATTACTAACTTAGAATTAATTAATCGTCGACTAAATTAAATTAATTTTCAGTCACTTACCTTCAATTGTATAACTTGGTAGCCAAACGGTGCTGTAGTTGGAATTGCTGTGACTAAAGGCCGTCCGCCATTGGTAAATTTTGGAGCATTATCATTGACATCCTTTATTCTAACAATTACTTTAACATCATATTTAGTTAGTCCCTCCATTACATCATCGGCTACAGGATATATCATGTGTGGTAACTCTCTGCTTATCTTTTGTCTTTCAGCTCTTACTACAATCTCATAAACATCCTTCACTTCTCTGTCTGGACTCCTCACTAAATACAAAGTTCCATTTCTTGGATCAATTACAAATATTTTTTTCACATCCCCATCATTTTCATTCAATATGAAATACTTCATTTTGAAATTCTCATAATGCTCAGTTAAATTCAAAGTTACTAATTCAACTGGTGTATGCACGTTTTCTTCTATTTCTAATTCGTAATATCTTGAAATAAAAACTGGTTTATCTGAAATTTCTACTTCATCAGGAACATCAGTTACTGATAACATCAGAATAGCCGTGGAACTCAAACTTGGTGAACCTAAGTCAGAGGCCACAATAGTCACATTATGAACAGTTTGGCTTTCATAGTCAAGTCTCCCCGTTGTTGTGATTATACCTTCCTTCGAGTCGATAGCAAAAATATTCAGTTGATTCTTTCTTTGTGGTAGACTGTATAAGATAAGACCATTTCCATTACCTATAAAATCAGTATCATTTGCGTAAACCTTTGTGACAACCGTTCCAATAGGAGCATTTTCTTTTAATGTTGCTTTGTAAACTGGCATCATCATAACTGATTCAAAGTTGTGATTTGAGATTTCATCAGCTTCTGGATGTTTCCATTCTAGCAATTCATCGTATGCGTAGAACTTAGGTGCGTTATCATTCACATCTAATACTTGTATTTCAACGCTGACAGAAGATGAAAGTTTCTTATCATACCCATTGTCTTGTGCTACCACTGTGATAACGTATTTATCTTCATTTTCTCTATCTAGTTCCCCATTAACACTAAATACTCCAGTCAATGGTGATATCTCGAAAGGTAAGTCTTTAGGTTTAGGTTGAATGAAGTATGTTAAGTTAGCGTTCTGTCCAAAATCGGCATCAGTGGCATCTACTTTACCTAATACTCTTCTAGTATACTGAGCTTCTTCTACATTAAAACTGTACCAGGATTTTTTAAACATTGGGAAATGGTCATTGATATCTTTGATGAAGAATCTAATTGATATGTGATCAGTCAAGTCTCCACCATCTAATGCTGTTATATTTAATCTAAATTCTGCTTCTGGGGGTAATGTTCTTGCAACAATTATGTGGCCATGTCTTTCATTGATGACGAAATATCTTTTCACTTGCATACCTTTAGCAGACATACTATGAGGAGGTATAAAAACTTCTGAAACGAACTCGTATCTTACTTGACCATTGATTCCGCTGTCCATATCAATCGCATTAACTTTTAATATCGTTGAACCAATAGCAACGTTTTCTGGTACCATAAACAACGGTCCAGAAGACTCTGAATTCAAAGCAAACTTATTTTTAGGCTTAGCCTCCGAATTTGATATACCCGTAGTAGAGTTATTCTTCCGTTCACGATACACTTTCACAGAAGACTTGTCATCTGACTCGAGGAGTTCTATATTTTCTCCCAATGGTATGATGATTTGATTGAATTTAGGAAAATTGTCGTTTTCATCTGATACTAATATTGTCAGTTTAGTTTCAGAACTCAGTCCACCTCTATCTCTTGCAACAATTTTTAGTACATACGAACTTTTTTCTTCTCTGTCTAATCTGTTTCCTATAAACGTTACTACTCCAGTGTTTTCATGAACGTGGAACATTTCACGTCCATCACCAAAGAGAGTGTACATAAAGGAAGCATTCGGTCCCATGTCAGCGTCTTTAGCTACTATCTTATTTGTCATTTTAACTTCAGTATCTTTTGGCGAGTTTTCAGCAATAAAACCATCATACATTGAAAGTTCAAATACAGGTGGGTTATCATTTTCGTCGTCAACGTGTATCGTAACTTGGTATATGCCAGCTCCAGATATCATACCTTTAGTGAATTCAGCGATCACTGTCATTCTGTACGTTTCTCGTTTTTCTCTATCTAAAGGTTTCTGAGCAAAAATTGTACCATCTTGTCCTGGAATATAATAATTACGTTTTAAACACGTGTTACATTTATGTTCAAATTATATTTTATTAAAAACGTTAGGTTAAAATTAAGATTTGTATCTTACCTATCGCAATATCGTCGGTAACATCTTGCTGATTAGCGATTATGAACCTTATGTTACCAGTGTTGTTGGCTTGCAATGAGCTTACATTTACAGGGAAGATTTGGCCTACTGTTGCACCAGCTATGTTTTCTTTTACGTGGAATACCAGCGGTGAATGTGCACCTCTGAAATAAAATAATTAGAGCTTATTAGTAAAATATTATACTTTGTTAAGGCGGCAACAAAACAAAGCAAAGCTCATGCTACGTGCACAATTTATCGTAGTGAATATGTATTTTAAATCGTATTTTTCATTACGATAACTTTTAATATGTATTTAAAAAATATGTAGTGGCACAAGTGATGGAATCTTCTCGGAAGACTTCAACATACACATAGCCAAACTATTGGGGTCCTTATCACAGTGTAACCATAACTTCGGCTATCATGGCCAAGAAAAGTAAGGACTACTCGATCCGCGTACTCTGCAAGCGCTAAATTTGTCACACGGTTGACTCTGAGGTAATATATTTTATGAGTGCCACCAGCGCCTCAACCAAGTAGTCTCAATAATATAACCATTTAAGGGATCAAAGGACACAGCGCTTCGCTGGGCAACGATGCAGCCGACGAACTTGCCAGAAGGGGTTCGAGCACAGCACTAGAGGGACGTGAACCCATCGCGTCACTCCGCTTCGGGTGCCTACGCACTCTGATAAGGAAACAAACCAGGGACCAACATCACAACCTATGGTTGGACCAAGGTGAGTGCAAGCAGGCTAAGGAAGCACTCCCTACAATTGATTGCCGCCTCACGACACAGATTCTTCGTCTAACTAAACAACAGCTGCGTACAGTTACAGCAGCTGTAACTAACTGGTCATGGGTCATTTAATAAACACATCTTTGTCATAGGAGTCACAGACAGTCCGCTGTGCAAAGCCTGCATGGAGGACGACGAGACAGCAGCTCCTGTATGCTAAACGGCCCGGTGATCGCCAGTTACAGGGCAAAATACTTCGCAAACCCAGGTACTCTCCGTGAGATTGTCAGTAATACCAAGGCATTTATGGCCTTTCTTGAGGTGCTAGGGAGGATCGAACAATCGTGAAATTGCGGAAACCAGCCTGTATTACCTATTATAATTATGTATTTTAGCAGAAAATTACCTCAACAACACTCCTCTTTCGTCATTCACATCAACTACGTGAACCGTTGCGTTTGTTGTTATACTTAAATTTGCGTTTTCTTGGATTGCTACTGCTTCGAAGTCGTACATGGGTCTGTTATATTTCGTCAGCTCATCTACTACCGTTATAACCCCAGACCTCTCTTCTACTGCGAATGGCACTGCAAATTTATAAAAAAAATATGTAACAACATGTTAAACTAAAAATATTAACAAATACATTTAATGAATATTCATTTTTGCACCTCCTTCTTCATAACTATGCAATAGATCATAAGATACGTCATTCTTTTCCATTGCGTCGTTGATACGTATTTGGCCGACACTCGTTCCAATACCAACATTGGCTCCAACCCAAAATTCGTATGGTGCTCCTATAAAACCAGGCTTGTCTGATTTGGGACCTGAGAAAAACACATACAAAACAATTGATTGGATTGGTAGTTTTGCATTACTCGAGTTACATGAAAATAAAATATATTAGTAGTACAGCTGTTAACAATTTGTCAAGCAAACTAAATTGTAATAGTTATCTTTCAAACATAGTTGGGGAGTTCATTAGTGTTAATTCCTAACTTATCATGACTTTCCCAACTCACCTTTAGTAGCACTTGTAACATCAATAGTAACAACAGCTAACGAGTATCTTCTCTCACTAGGATTCGCCGGTTGATCCGAAGCTTCAATAAACAAAGCATGTCTTCCTTCAACTATCGGTGACTCAGCCACACTTACGGCTCCAGTCTTAGCATCAATTTGGAAAGGTGAAGTAATAGTCAAATTACTTGTTCTTTGCAAATCATACAAGACAATCCCATTTCTTCCTAAGTCAGGATCCACAGCCTTCACTTTACCAATAGATGTACCGACCTTGGCATTGGACTTAATTGCAAATTCGTATAAATTACTTGGAACAAAGACTGGGTTATTGTCGTTAGCATCTAGAAGTGTGACTTCTACGTTGACGTATGACATGAGTTGTTCATCAACATACTCCATATTCTCATTTTTGTTTCCTAACTTATCTGGGAAGACATAAGTGGTTCTGTCTTTTAGTGGTGTTCTAGGAGTGGTTACAGTTCTTCGCCATTTAGAAATACGGTTCTTGTCCAGGAAAGTTCCAACTACACTGGGGTTTTTCTCTTTGGCGTATACCTTCATTTTGAGTGATGCGTGTTGTTCTCTGTCAAGAACAGTCTGGAAAATAATTATGTTTTAGTGTCATAATCATAAGGCCTGCGTAATTCATTCATATTCATTTTATTGAAATTTTTAATGTTAATAAACTTCTTTGTGTATAGTTAGTTGAGTTGCCTATGTTACAAATATCAACGATATAATCCCGTAATAAAAACGTACGTATTATGTACGTGAGCTACAAGGAAAGACGAAAACAACATTTTCATGATACTATTATAGATCAAACATACACTTATTATATCTGGATTACATCAATAGACATGTTATCCGAAAGGAAGACGCTAATGAGCTGTTGTTAATGTGAATGAACATAGTTTCTGTGCATAAAATAGCAAAAACAAAGTAAGCCTGCTTGTTATTATACCAGTATACTAGCTTTTGCCCGTGACTTCAACCTCTTGGAGGTTGAAAATTATCCCACGGGAACGTACTCCAAGGACAAAAGTATACTACATTATGTCCATAACTCAGGTTATGGTCTATTCGTGTGCCAAATTTCATCCAAAGCCGTTAATGTGTAAAAAGGTAACAGAGAGACGGACAGAGTTACTTTCGTTTATTTAATATTAGTAGGAACTATTCATACAATAATGATTTACTTACTAAATAATCATCAAACTTAATAAAAGCAAATTAACTAACATTCATGAAAATTATATTATTTGGATTAAGAGTTAAAATACGTACCTGATTTCTAACAGTGAGCCAGCCAGATCGAGGGTCAATAGTGAAGGCTCCTTCAGGATCATTCAGTTGATAAGTAAACTCTCCATTATCTCCCTGGTCTTTATCTGTTCCCATCACTTGAAGTACACTGAAACCTGAAGGAAGAAATGATAATTGTAAAGGTTTCGTAACAATTTCTATTCTTGTAGAAACCAAGATTAACAATGACTACTATGCTGTACAAGTGCAGTACGGGGCCGTTCATATTATGCCACATGGGGTCTTAGCCAAACTTCGGCTTCATTCTTCCACTTCTATGTCACTCATAAAAGTATGACAGAGTTCTTGTCTCTTTATTAAACTTGATGTGCCGTATTAACATCTGGTTACTGTAATAGGGTTTATAAAGTTATGTTGAGACTTCCTCTCTTTGTGATGTCGATTATTATCGATACCATATGTGATAATATTTTCATTATCAAATACATACCGTTAGGCAAGTTCTCGACAATGCTGATGTTGTAAAAGTCCACTTCAAACTCTGGAAGGTTATCATTTAGGTCTAGCAGTTCCATTTCAACCCTCGCCTGCGCTGTCTTCAGAGGGTTGTCCAATTGCGACGCCTGGACTTGTAGCACAAACGTATTCCCTGAAAAAAAAATACGATTATGACATAAAACTTTGTTGGGACAACAGATAAGTTTTACCACTGATTTATATAATGTATGTAAATAATTATGAAAATAAATTATATTATTGGTGCAAGTAGAACGTTGTTGATTTTTTTGATATATTTTTTAAACTGTTTGATCGCATTCTCACAGTATAGAGGGTGAGATGAGTAGGTATCTGAAAGTTAAAATAAATTGTACCTGGTAAATTAGCTTCAGCATCCAAATCGATTTCTTTATCAAGGAACAAGGTGCCATTTCGAGGGTCCAAAGAGAAGAGTTTCCTCTCATTACCAGCCACCAGCTCGTATCGTAGTGCTGCATTTACTCCAAGATCTTGATCAAACGCCTTGATGGGCTCCGGGAATAACAGCTCTTGGTGGATTTTCTTCCCCTGGAACATTATTAAACACATAACATAACATCAAGCCATTGTTTCTCGATGGGAAGGCAGAAGTACCCCATGTAATAGGAGGTGAACCACCAAACGAGCACAAATCTCCTGGTGGCGCGTTCCAGTTGGAAACCCAATAACTCTGCACTAACGCGACTGCTGAGTTTTGGGTAATTTCGATTCCACGTGGGGATCAAAATTACCGCATTATTATTATTTATTATTAGCAATTATCGCACTTGCAACCATTTGACCAGTCTGATATTTATATTATATTAACGAAGCAATTATTATATATTTGGCTCATTTTTGGGTTCCGAACCACAAAAGGAAAAAACGGAACCCTTATAGGATCACTACGGTGAACGTCTGTCAGTCTGTCAAGACCCTTTTTCTCAGGAACACGTGGTGGTATGAAGTTGAAATTTAAAAAATCAAACTTCTAAGTCAACGCAATAACAAAATACGGCCATTTATACGACATATTTCGATACTCGCAAATAAATCAAAACATATAGAGTACTTCCCATTGACCTAAAATCATAAAGTTTGGCAAGGAGCAAGTTCTCTCAGCACAAGTAAAGCAAAAAGTCCGAAAATCGTTTGTTTGTACTTTTATCACATAAAAAAAAAATGTTTGCGATTACCAACTTACATTTGCAGTTGGAGAATTGCCCGTGACGTATATCGATGTAAGGGAGAACATGTTTTTCAACTAGAATGTTAAGTTTGTTTTTGGGATAAATATTCATCCCAACTACGGAACCCTTTATTGTCCGACACGAACTTGGTTGGGTTTTTTATCAACATTAACAGCAATATCTGGTATGTCTGTCAATCAAGGATGAGATACTCAATTTAGGTCATCCCTTTTTATCGTTTGGGTCCAGAGTCGGATTAGCTTAATCATTTCAGTCCGCAGGTAACTGTTGGATGTTCGAGGCTAACGTTGTAATAATTGCAGATTTAATAATATTATGTAATATCATAAAAGTGCTAGAAAGTAAGACAAGTTGAACATCAAACGTCGAGCTAAAGTTCATGGGTCGGGACTCATGTTCTTTCGATTGCATCTGAATAAAAGTTTTATTGACAAATGACGACAAAACTTTAAAAGCTTTACACTTTTGTACTGTACACTATACAAAACAAATAAATGCCGTAAGATATGCCTAAGGCATTTTGTCCACCTCTCTGCAGTACCTATTTTAGTTGTGCACGAAAAATTATATAAATAAAATTATGATCTGAAGAAATATCACAGAACCTTCATATTATTACTCGTATAAAGAAAAAGTAAAGTATACGAATGCACATTAATTATTTGAATTAAATATTATGCATGAAACAAAAAAAAAGCTATATTATGAGGTCTGGATAGCTATAAAAAGAAGATAACAGACGGGTAGCATTTACAAAAGTAAGCAGGTTATAATTTGATAATGATACTCACAAGTAACGGGTAGAACTCTGGTATTTGTGTCCTGTAGAGGTCTGCAGTGAACTTGGGAGGCAGGTCATCATTGTCTTGCACCACAATGTGTACTGTGGCGTTGGAACTGCGAGGTGGAGAGCCGCGATCCTGAAACAGCAACATTTGAATGATAAATACATTGATAATTTCTTCATATAATTATAGTCGAAAGGATTCTGCTTTCACGGTAGGTAAGTCTGTAACAAAAAGGTATTTGTGGTATTTGACGGTTCGATAGTTGATTGTCGGTTGACTACCTATAGGGACATTATGGAATGTCAAGTTTGTACGTAATTATATTGTAGGAGGTAATGAGTTAATCCTATACCATAAGCTTTTGAAAGCTTATATCTGCTACGCATTTTCCTTTCACATTAGCCAGTCTATTCTGTAAAAATCTCACCGTTACAGCTGTGAGGTGAGATGGAATGACAGCTCCCTTCAAAGCTGTCATTCCATCGATGCTAGAGATTGAAACGATTGAATGCTCTATCATCTTAGATTTCAGTACATCGGTAGCTTAGTGATCACTTACCGAAGCAGTAACAACTAGTGAAAACTCTTTATCCCCTGCGTCATAGTCTAGCGGTTTCTTGAGCACTAGGACTGGCTTGTGAGAACTTTCTAGAGCGAAGTGACCCTCAGTGTCTCCTGAGATGATGCTGTACTGGACATCCGAGTTGGGAGTGTTTGGCTTGTCGCGATCGAACGCGTGGATCCCTTTGAATATTGTGAGGCCTGGAAAATACAAATTAATGCCGGGTGAATGAATGCCGATGCCAGCGTTGGCTGTGTTTAGTGTATAAATGTCACAGCGTTATGTCAAGCGATGGTCGATTAGCGCGGATCCGACGAATATTTTCCTCGTCAAATTTTTTGGCGTAATTAAACATATTTCTTTATTTTTATTCTAATTAAATATTTGGACTACATGGAGTGGCCGTTTTCAAAAGTGTTATATTAAATACAAATTAGATTATAAATAAAATGATTTACGGTTTACTGGAAGAGATCTTCTAGCTCAGATTGCATTTTGGTTCAAAATTGAATTTTCAGAAGAGAATGAGTAATTAATGTTTTTTTACAACTTTTATATTCTGCTTGAGCACTCTTGTTTGACTTTACCAGCTGTATCTAGAATAATACAATTTCTAATATCTTTTTATAGAAGAAGGTCCGAAAATCTTGAGTAAATATTAATTTTATATCCCAAATATTTTCCAATTTTCCTTTGAACATTTTATAAAAGACAAAAAAGGACCCATTGCAAAAACGATATTGAAGAATTAGAGTCTGAAAAAATTGTTGCTGTTAAAGATCAATGAGAAAATATAATATTTTGGTGGATGAGGTCCACAGGCAATGTCTTTGAAATTTATTAATATTGCGAAAGACGCGTAAACTATCTTACAAAGATTTTTATTTACACCAAGCTGCTATTTTATTGGTCTCCAGAGGACATTGATATGATTCATAATCACAAAGCGTCATTAATATTAAGAACTCTACCTAAGTATTATATTTTTCTCATGACACGTTATAAATGATTGTCGAACTAACACAAACTTTTAACAACTTGTTTTTGGCAAAGAACTAAAAACTACAAGAATCCTTCCAGAAATTTTTATAAGAAGTTTTTGATTAGTTAATGGAGAACAATCCGACCATAACTTTTCGAAAGATATCGGTCAAAGGCCGAGATCTATAATCAACACAATAAACACAACCTTGCTGTACATCGCACACGTCTCCACAGAGTAGGCAACTCGTTCATGGGTCAATGTATACGCTTTTACAACAAACTTCCCATTGATATTCGAAACTTACCCATTAAACGATTTAAAAGCTGTATTAAAACCAAACTTTGTAAAAAAGGGTACTATAAAATTTCAGATTATTTAGAAGATAAAAAAGCGTAGGATTGAGCTGCTCGCTCTGCTAAGCTTTGTGATAAAACTATAAAATTTGACATTTTAATTATTATGTAAATCATTAAAAATACCAGTTTTTTATATACATATTGACATTGTTGAAATTTATATACAAAATAACATGATTACTTTGTAAAGTATTATATTGTTTTAATTATTGTGAATGTGAGGACTATGTGGACATTTTATTTTTATTGTTTTTCCTTTCTTTAATTTTTTCTTTCTCAGTTAGTTTAAATGATGGTCTGGCAGTTTGAGTACTTTATGCGACCTACCCAAATGTCCTTTCTTTGGTATTGTTCGTCGAGTTGAGCTCCTTAAGTTCTGAGTTGAGCTCTACGATTACTGACAAATGCTTGCACTGACTGGACAGGTCCACTCAAATCTGTGTGGTTCTTTCCTCAAAAGACCATTTCAGACACTAATCTACATGGTCCTCATATGGCCTGACCAAGATTATGTCTGGACTTTAAAAGAGACTGTGACTTCTGAGTTTGTTTCGGTCTTTCTTCTCAGAGTAGTCAGATAGGAAACGCCGAACTCATCTAGCATTTTCTTCTTATTTTTTTTTAATATGACGTGTAAAAGTGATTGCAATATCCTATTTACAGAATAAACAATTTCATTTCATTTCATTTCATTTCAATCGTTACACGTACTTTAGCTAAGCGTTATTCCTGTCATGGTCACACAACTGTCAAAGTACAAGTGCAAGATAGTGATGTGAACATGTTTACGCCGAAGCATGTGATAAGTGACGTTTATAGGTTTTGACCTAAGTATTGCGCCACTCCTCTTGAATAATACAACCTGTCTCCTTTGTATCTCATAAGCTACTCCAACACAAACAAGCCACTCAAGTTCCAAACACTTGACTATCTTCCATCTTCCCCCTCAATGAACCCACCTGTTGGAGTCAATTCATCCACGGAGACATGGTACGGCGTGTCGAGGAACTTGGGCACGTTGTCGTTTACATCCTCGATGTACACCGTCACTGATAGGTAGGCTGATATCTGGAAGGAAAAATATGGCTTTAAATTATCCGATATTAACTTAAGAATAGAATAGAATATTGTTTATTGCTGCTGCAGGTATTTTTTAATTTTTTATTAATAATTATGTTTTGGAATTAAATTAGAATTATAATGAAACTGCAACCTGCAGATCAGGTCGATATTTTGAATTGAACTTTAAGATGTTAATGCTAATAACTTGATTATTACCAATCATCACGAAATTAAGAGTAATACTCTTATATAGGTAGTCTTAGTGCCAAATGCCGGCTTTACTGAGGAGTAGAACCCATACAGCAAAGGATTAAAGCCCTGACATACCTAAGCGGGGTCGCGGCATTCCGAGTAGAAGGTGGTGGGATGACGCAAAGGTCCTCCCGATGACGAGTTTTGATTTTTATGTTTGGATAGGAACAAACATACCTTGAAAATTCAAAAGTGCCTGTAATTGGTTTATTTGAAATAAATGCTTTGAGTTTGAATTTTTTTTAAAACAACTTTTTTTTTGTAAAGCTCATGTCTTCTATTTTCAACTAAGGTTCAGGTATCATCAATAACATTATTTATGTATTTACTTTAAGGCATTACACTTGTAAAGAAAATGCTCTTGTAACAATACCTATCCTGAGTGCTAGTATCAATTTGTAAACGTACATAAACGTACATTTATCATTCAGAAAGCCTACGTGTGTCGTTTACCTTTATGACTAGTCATGTAAGGAGGCTTACGTTTGTAGATACATTTTAAGCTTCAATATAGATCAGAATAATTTCAGTCTGACTCTTCTTCAATGTACGACGGTTCATTATTACATCAGTCTATTTTATATTTTCGACTAGAGTATGTTTAAATTCTTATCAGCTCAAATACATATGTCAAAATAACTATGAGATATTTAACTGAGCCTCTAAAAACTTAATGACCTTCTAATAATGCAAGCTTTTTAAAATTAATGAACCTCTAAAAACTTTCTGGGTTTCAAGTGATGCACACTTTTTTATTAATTGAGCCTCTTTTAATTTTCTGGCCTTTTCTGACAGTTGATCACAGTAACTAGGTAGTTTTCCCCGACCAAACGAGTTGTCTTAGGTTAGAACAGCAACCAACTACGCGCAAGCCGAATTGGTCGCAGAAACTAAGCTGTCCTAGCTTAGTATTTGGGACCAATTCACCTCGACCATTTGGGTTAGGTTATTGTTTAGAACTGTAACCAACCGCTACATACAAGTCGGTCGCAATTGCTTTGCTTTTAAGTATTTTTAGGACCCCAAAATAAGAATTACTTTAGGTTCATAATAAGAGGCACAATAATTTTATTAGAGGATTCATTCATATTCTTAATATGAAATATGAAAGCAAATATTGAATTATTTGTGCCATTGTAAACTACCCCAAACCTGGTATTTTTAAAGTTCTGGTAAAAGCCTGTAAAAAACTACCGTCCATTCAACTCACAGCTAATGGCTCATAAAAATCCAGGCTATCAAAATATCGGTCCATCGAACAACAATATTCTGTACAAAAAATTTCTAGAACGACTACAACATCTCGAGTGGACAGAAATGGTACATATTCGACGGTAGGACATTTTTATGTTTACTTTTACAATGTGACGTCGTTAAACGTGAAAATAGGTACGTCTCAAAGTGTCAATGAACTGTACAGGCGACAGGAAAATGTACGAGGAAAGATTTGGAAATTCCGTTCACGGGAATTATAGGAAATATGACGTGATTATGAGATGATAGCGATGGCGGTGGTCAGTTTATGAATGGAATGCGATTAGGTGAAGCTGTGAAAGAAACGGTTTTTATGTGTAACTGTTCATTGTAAATTGTTAAATTGTAAATTATTTATTTCTTTCTTTCTTTCTTTATTTATATATATATAAATAAAGAAAGAAATTTATCTTTTAACAATTTACAATGAACAGTTACACATAAAAACCGTATATATATATTTAGCACACGGAGGACTTACAGCTAATAAAAACATACAAAAAAGGAGACCACAGTCACCAGAGCCAATTACAAATCCTCACGTATAGCCTTATAATAATAATAATAATAATTTATGGTACAATTTAAAATTTTGATATAGGTAAAATCTTTTTACAGGAACTGTTATTGTGAGGGTTAGCAATTTGTCATAAATTTTTAATCCGGTATGTACTCCTTGTTCATGTGAAACCATCATCATCATCATTTCAGCCGAACGACGTCCACTACTGGACATAGGCCTCCCCCTAAGCACCACCACTTCGACCGGTTCTGTGCTTTCCGCATCCAGCGGATTCCTGCGGCCTTCACAAGGTCATCGGTTCACCTTGTGGGAGGCCTTCCAACGCTACGTCTTCCGGTACGCGGTCGCTACTCCAGAACCTTTCGGCCCCATCGGCCATGTGTTCTGCGAGCAATGTGCTCTGCCCATTGCCACTTAAGTTTGGCAATTCTTCGGGCTATGTCGGTTACCTTCGTTCTCCTGCGGATCTCTTCATTTCTGATTCGATCACGTAAGGAAACTACAAGCATAGCCCTCTCCATTGCCCTTTTGGTGACTTTTAGCCTTCTAATAATGCCCAATGTGAGAGAACAGCGACCACGTTTCAGTGGCATCACTGGCAACACGCACTGGTCAAAGACTTTCGTCTTGAGCCACTGCGGGATGTGGGACGAGAAGATATTGGGTAGCCTCCAGAACGCTGCCCGGCCGAGTTGGGTTCGACGATTGACCTCTTTCTCGAAGTTGAACCTACCTAACTGGACAGTTTATCCTAGGTAAACATACTCGTCCGCAACGTTGAGTGTATGGATGATCGCGTCTCCGATCTTCATGTAAAATACCAATGAGTTTTTCAATTTATTTGCTTTTTTAAGTATAAAAAAATTAAAAAAAAATCATAAATTTAAACGGTTTGTAAGAATAAAAAAATTAAAATATTTTCAGTCATGAAGCAACCCAATAAATGTTTACACCAGCAAAGTAGGACAAACATCAAAGTCAAACAATGACCACGATATAACTCGAGACAGTTAAACAAACAAGCCTAAACCCTCCCAGATGAATTCCTAAAATGGGGGAATAAGATTAAAAATGTTATTTTATCTCCATGGCTAAATTAAGGACGGATAGCGATCCCGAGGGTGGGTTACCGAAGTATGGGGAATGATCTGACGGCCTGAAGGCAACTGGGTGAAGGACAAATGGCTATCAGAGGTGACTGGATCAACCCTGAGAACTTTCAGCCGCATTGTTTCAGAGGCATTTTTAATATGCCTGTAAAATAATCCTTACAGTTCTCAACATAAAGACGGATTTTCTATGTTCTAATTGTTGCTTAAACTTTGCAACGGAACTGCAAATCTTTTGAAAATCCTTGCAAGGTTGGATTTGTATTCAAAGTGGGGTAAGTCACTGTTAATTTCGCTTTTAGCGTCTCATTAAAATTGACTTTTACAAACTGGAAAGAAGTAACTTCTTCAACTTTTCTATTAAAAACCTTGTTGTGTCATGAAATGTTATTATTTTTGGACCATGAAAGTTTTAATACCCTTCCTGTGTTCTTGAACTGTTTTAAAATTGTTTAGGCTCAATTATTTTTGTTTTGTTCAGTTTTGAGTATATTAAAATGAGCTGTCGTTTCTTTAGACAGAGGCAATCTTATCTACAATAAACCTTTGGCATTTCAACTTTGATTTTCAATCCCGTAGAATGATTTATTTCTAATTGAACAATCATAAAACTCAATTTTATAGTCTTCATCAGTATTTTTTCTGCAATAAAAAAATGTCTTGATGGCCCAGTGGTTAAGGCCTCGCCTCTCATGCACGAGGTTGTGTCAAATCCGGGCAAGTTCCAATGTGACTTTTTCAATTCATATGTACTTTCTGAGTTTATCTCTGACATTAGTGACATCGGTGAAGAAAAACATCGTGAGGAAACCTGAACTTTATGGTTAATATAAGTCTGAAATCACCAACCCGTCTCTTCTCTGTATGAGAAGAGGCCTTTGCCCTGCAGTGGGACAGTAACAGGCTGGTATTATGCCTGTGGACCAAGTTTACCCAGCGGGCATACAGCGACCTGCGCGAGCAGTACAATAACGCATTCAGGGTGCTTTTGGGGTTGCCGTGGTGATGTAGCGCGTCTGGAATGTTCGCGGAAGCGTGCGTCGACGGATTCGCCGCGATCATGCGAAAGCGATGCGCTTCCACGATGGTGCGCTTGCGCTTCTCCTCCAATAGCATCCTGAATGTGTTTACGGACCGGTGGGACTCTCCCCTCTTGTGAAGGTGGGTAAGTGTTCAGACACACTTATCCAAATAAACTGGTGTAACATTGAACGAACAGTTCAATGGTACACCAGTTGTTTATTGTTATTTATTATTGTAAATTTAATTTAATACTAACATTAGGCTAAGTTATACTACTACTAACAATATATGGATATTATTTCTGAAATAAATTATTTGAATTTTAATTTGAGTTATTATTTTAGTATAGAGCTTCTATGAAATATTCTCTCAAATCACCGTCTTGACATTTCAACTGAGTGACGAACGAGGCAGATATTCAATTTTGTCAAACACCCGCTCGTGCGGCTCCTGGTGACCTACTTCTGATAATATTGTTGGGATATGATGTGATGCGGATGCCCTTTTGTGGGCAGGGGAAGTGAGAAATTACCTATAGCCTTGAAGGTTTGAACATGTAAACTACTTTTTTGCTCCAATTTTGATGCCATTCAAAATTCAAAATATTTCATTTCATATAAACCTACATGGGCACTTATGAAACGTCAGAAGCTAGGTGCACGGTTCCAATTGGTTGTTTCCTATGGAGAAGAGCCGGCAAGAAACTCCACGGTTACTCTTTTAAAAATAATGCAATCGCATTTTACCTATTCTTGATGACTATACTTGTTTAAATGTTTTAGTTTTTTCTTTTGTTTCCTCCCGCTACTTTCTAGTTAACCTAGCTTTATCAATGTCGTGAAACTCTGTTATTGGCTTAAGTGATAATTGTCATCATCTCACTATCACTGAGCAGTGCATGCAGGCTGTATGATGCTGTAACCTTAACTTTGACGCGACTGCCTGTTCAACTGCATTGAGCTGTTCATTGATAGTGGGGTGAACTTTCATAACTCATGTAAATTTAATATTAGCTGTTGAGTTCCCAAATAAATAAATAAATAAATAAATAAATGGGCTTTTACAATATTTTCAAATAACAGTGTTATTAGGTATGGGAGGACAGTGTAAGTCTTTCAACAAGTACCAGGTACTTAACATGATGGCCAACAAATCTACAGTTCACTAGGCGTTCTCACATTTGCAAAATTGAAAAGAATCTATATAAAGATAAATAAATTAATAAAAATTAAAAAAATCGATACTGTACAACTAATTACGTTACTTAGCACCCTTATTTTTATCAAAAGAGACTTTGAAGTTTTAAAAATGAAAAGTACTTTTCTGCTTATTTTATTCTGCTCGTGATGCCAATCGATGGTTGGAGGAAGTGATGAGGATTATTAATACAATAATCCATCCATGAAGTGTCAGTAAGAGTAATACTTACAAGGTCATCCCCGGCG
The DNA here is from genome assembly GCA_949128155.2 of Xanthia icteritia. Taxonomy (NCBI): domain Eukaryota; kingdom Metazoa; phylum Arthropoda; class Insecta; order Lepidoptera; family Noctuidae; genus Xanthia; species Xanthia icteritia. The sequence goes on along the minus strand of OX421942.2, from coordinate 874,016 downwards.
TCAAAGTCGCAGCCCAGTCGGAACTTGACGACGTTCTGTGGGGAGTCGCTGTCGACCAGGTCGTCCACACTCTGCGCCAATACTACAGACACGTGGGTTCGATTGACGTCGCGGTAGGTGAACAAGTGCGCGTCTTCTTCTCGGTCTACTGGCTGTAGGCTTAGGTTTTTTCTGGAAAGATGGAAAAAGTTGGTATGAGTATGATTCAGTTGAAGTCTGAATTGAAAAGTTTTTTGAAAAAGTTTTTAACAACTCCAGTTGCGATGGTGGGTTTTGTGCCCGGTTCATGGCAATAGACGACCCTTCGATCAAGAATACCAACCTCACACGCCATCACATGAGACTTCGAACTTACCTAACTGGCGAGATGTAGTACTATAAGTTTACCTGTGGCTAGCCTAAAAGTTCAGCAATATTTTTGGAACATAATTAACTTTGGTTTGAAATAGTCTCTTACTTATAAAGTTGAAAATTAAAATTGATTTTTAATCATTGCATCAACTCAGATTAGACTTTCTGTAGCTCTATTACCTACGATTTAATGGTCTATTAAAATTTGGGTCAAATAAATATTAATCGCTTCGATTTTACTAATATTGGTAAGCGTGGCATCTATGTTGTCACGTTCAAACTAACTCAAAATTGTGCCACTTCTGTATTGCTTCAAAATATTCTCAGGTTTCATATTAACTGTTTCATAATGCTAGCACTAGATGGCATTTCACATAATAACATAACATAATTTCGCAAAGTATTTATGACGTCTAGACACTTAGCATGTTTGCACCAAATACATTCCGACTCTAACACAACTTAACATAATCTAACCAAATATCTTAGTTAATATCGTAATAAAAACAGTAATGTTTGTTAATTCCACATTTCAGCATGTCGCACCATATAATAGTTAGTAATCGTCTAAATAACAACCTGAAAAGTGTTATAATGACATAATAACTGAGAAAATAACTTAAATTTGTGTTATTATGAGTAAATTAGTGGAAATTCTCACGGCGTTCGTCCGGAAGCTAAGTATGGCGGATGTAAAGATATCAATCTTATTTAAACTGTGCCACCCATTGTTTTAAAACGTTATTCGGTATAATTAGTGATGCAATCGATATTCATGTTTGTTTAAAAGCTTTTAATCGTGAGAAGTCATCTTATATGAATACGGTAGGTTGATAGTAACTACCACGAGGTGATGGAGATATTGGAGTTAATTAAACACGGGCATTCTTTTGTTTTGTTGTCATTGTTCATTAAGTATTGGTCTGTGAAATGATTCTGAATACATGTTATTCAGAATCTACTAAACTAATGATTGTGCGTTTTGCCTAAACTATCTTAGCGCTAAACACTAAACTATCTTAGCGCTAAACACTAAACTATCTTAGCGCTAAACACTAAACTATCTTAGCGCTAAACACTAAACTATCTTAGCGCTAAACACTAAAATCAATCTGACTAGCCCTTTCCCAACTACGTTGGAGTCGGCTTCCAGCCTAACCGGATGCAGCTATTTTACATGGAGCGACTGCCTATCGACAGTTTCTGGGTAACACGATACCACTTGGTAAGATTGGTTGTCAGCCTTTTGGCTTTCTGACTACTCGTAACGACTGTCAAAGATCTACGAATGACAGCCGGGATCAACGTCTTAACGTAAGGTCGATATCTAATGGATCCATCCACGAACAAACCGCGGCAAGCGTAACTTAAATTTCGATTGACCCGTGCGCCTATTATTATTTATTTAGCACTCTCTAAGAAGTTCGAGGTTGTTAAATATCAAAAAGGTTGTTAAATTCATTCAAATTGATCTCTTATTAAATCACTGCTTCGATGCTTGAATCCTTCGATGCTTAATACCTTGGGTCAGGCCTAAGGCATTATCACAGATCATTTTGGTTCAATAGAAGGACAAGTTTCTGTAAAGAGTTGTTTCTTCTTGGAAAGAGTCATTATTTTGATCATAATATAATTATTTAGGTATTAAATAGGATAGATAATTATATTTGTAATTATTTTCCTTTTAGATTATTTTTGTAGCATTTAATAAATAGGTCAAAGAATAACGAAGAAAGTCGACCAAACCAGTGGGTTTTGTTAGTAGCAGTACACATCATGAAAATTCACGATCAGAATTATAAATTAACGATTATCTTCAACTTGACAACAAACAAGAGATAAATTTTGTCTTTATAACAAAAAAATACACGTGTTAATTATTTTCGTACATAGGTACCTATCATACATTCTATTTCCATCTTATATTTCTATCTTTCCTTATATTACTTAGAATAGTTCTTGTTCATAGTTTAGTTTTCTGTTTATCCATGTGAGAATCTTTATTCTCTTATTTATTGTACACCCTAGACGTAATTATATTGTAGATAAACTTTTTTTTTCTCTTTACCAGCTTTATTTGTTAACTACCTGCAGCTACAAAAAACAAAATAGGTACTATAATATTGTTGCATATGTTAACTAACAACCGAATTACTGAATTCAATGTTTAGCTTGCAAACAAGAGCCGACTCCTCTTTCGCCGCGCTCGATAGATGGCGTTGTTGACAAATTTATTTTATAATGTGATTTTACTTATTTTATTTCATTTAGATATAATAACATTATTTTGGTGTGTGCTCTTTGGTTACTAACATATTTTTTGAGTATACTAACAAAAATATGGATAATTGTGTCTGAATTAAATAAATTATTTGTGTACTTCTGAGGAAGTACCCGGTAGGAATGGGAGGCGTGGCTATGGAGGTGGTCACCATAGTTATTCCTGTTTACTATTTGTATGCTCATCACAGTCATCACTCCCTCTCGCAAGGAGAAGGTCTGTACCCAGCAGTGGGAACGTTATAAGCTGCTTATGCTACAAAATGTATGTCTAATTAATTGTTTCCCTACCTTTTTGTATAAATGTATGTATTTAAATAACTGAAAATTTGTGTTTTATTTTGTATGACTCATCAAGTGATTCATGTAACCTTTCCCCGTGTACACGTTTACATGTAATTGTAATGAATCACTGATATAATTATTAATAGAAGTAGCGTAGTACGGAACTGTAAAGGGCTCTTCTGTGACCTTCATTGTTATTGAACGGGCATTGTAAGGGCTAGTTCCAGTAGATAGACCTGCAAGAGATATGAGATTTGTGACTTAGATAAAATTGAGGATCACATTTTTTCCCATAGGTCCAAAATAAGGAAATCCGTGTTCAAAATTTTTATACGTGTAATAAGTATAAATCAGTAGATTCTCTTGATTTTACAACCACACCTTGACATCTAAATGATTTATAAAGTTTTTCGATTCATTTATCTGCTTAGCCAATAAATAAGACAAAATTACGAATTCGGAGCAATCATAAACTCATCAGATATTCATTGAACTGTTTTCTGTCGAAACTTATTGGCTACATATTCACCAATCAATGTCTGACTTTGAGCTTGCTGATTGATAAATTGAACTCATTTTAATTAGGCTTATCCTTGGGAAATACGATACTTCTTCCAGGCTATCTTATGAATAACTAATTCCATACATAATGTAAAATTGGATCATGGTAGTTATGTCTTGGAACAAGATATTCACCCGAGAAGTGCGGATTCTATGAGCATAAGCATTTTCTGAAACATCTCTAATATTAAGGATCAGCTTTTAATCCTATATAAATTTTTAACATCTCACTTGATTCTAAGGCCGAAATCTATAAATGTTACTTAGCTAGCTCCTGCTTTGATTTAGACATTTTCCAGTTCTAGTTCTATCTTACACTTGTAGTTTGACAGTTATACGACAGTGACAGGACGCTTAGCCTAAAGTACCTGCTAAGTAACGCTTATAGATCTTGGCCTTAGACCCAGTAGTACAATCTAGCTCACGTATAATTTATAGTTTTAACCGGTGTTTATTTCTGACCTGCTTCAGAACTCGTCTCCAACGGCGACCACTTGCAACAAGATATGCAACGGTAAACGAATTAAATCACTTTGTAAACTCAATAAACTTAGTCATACCGTAACTTTAAGAACGATGGCTAGAATGATAAGTTCAGTCTATCGTATATTCAAAGCTTGGTCTCAGCCAAATAAGGTGATAAACAATATACCAAAGCCTGTACTGTAAGTAATACATTTTGGATGAAACTTAAAATTATAGATTTTCTGATCTGGTAACTGATTTTGGGTGTTTATGAGCGGCCAAACCGTCATACTTTTCATAGAAACGATAACGGTAACGGAAACGGAAACGGTAACACATCTTTCTTTGTTTTTTTAACTAATATGTATCTTTTGCACTATAGCTAGGTTTCTATGCAAGCAAAAAATTGAAAATTTGAGAAAAAATTCAGTATAAGTCTCCAAAAATCTATATTTTTGCACAAATTTTACCTGAACTTTGGCCAGTCATAATGTACTCATAAATAGTAAAAGTAAAGAAAACATCTTCATAGAAACCGAGTAAAAATCAAGATTCCAAAAAAAACAAAAAATAATCGAAAAACAACAGAAAAACTAAATTAAAACAAAAAAAAAAATCCTTTGTTAATACCTAGGGATCGAAGACAGGACCTCACGCTCAGCAGTCATGCTTGCGACCACTAGACCAACGAAGCAGGAAAAGAATTTCCACGTAAAAAAATAAGGGACAATTACATTCATGGCCGAACCCAACGACAACCAGTATAACTACAAAGATGAGTATCCAACAATAAAAGAATGACGTAAATGAGACCAGCATTTTAGTAGATCATAACATAATGTTTCATATTAGACTAACACGCAACGCTTACGAAATTAGCAAAATGTTAACGGAATAAAATGGCTATTTGTTTCTTAATGACTACATTTAAATAAGATGGGCCTTTTAAAACCTATTGAAGCTAGCAAAATGTTATGCTATTAATGGAATTTCACAACAAAAACTTGGAAAGCACTAATTGATCTATTTGGGTTTTGGTCTCGCTACATTTATATGATGAGTGTTGAATAGAATAGAATAGAATAGATTTATTTGCAAGAAGCATGGTACAGAAAGATCTTAAAGCTAAACAGTGAACTTCACACTTCGCCAAATATAAATGGCATGCAAAAATGTATCATGAGGCGGGTACATACTAATAAAATACCAATTACATGCGCAGGATAATTAAACAATTCAATGTCAAAAACACAAGAAATACAAACCGATATACCAGTAGAAAAATTAATATTAACATAGTAGTCAAGTTATTATGAAAGTCAAGTTTACAAAGTATACAACAAAAATGTCTATATTTTATTATTCAATGTCAAAATTATAGTAGATTCCAATGTCACCTTAAGAAGTCATTCAAGTTGTAAAAACTCTGTTCTATTAGCCACCTATATAGTTTAGTTTTAAACCGATTCAAAGGCAGCTCTCTGATACATTTTGGAATTTTGTTAAATATTTTTACGGTCATTATAGAGCAGTTCTTTTTACAGTAGGCTGTCTTACACGGTGGCATCACTAGAAGAGTGGGGTCCCTTTTTTTTACAATCGAGTTTAATTTATCGGACATTTGTGGGAAGAGCCTACGCTGTTCTTTGACAAATATACCAGCTTGCAGGATGTATAGACCAGTTAAAGTGAGTAACTTAAGTTTTTTGAATAGTGGTCTACATGATACTAGGGGTCCCACTCCACATATTGCTCTTATGCATTTCTTTTGAATAATGAACGCTCGTTTAATATCAGTTGAATTTCCCCACAAAAGAAGTCCATACCTTAAAGAGGAGGCAACAAAGCCATGATACGCTAACAATGCAGTTTTCTGTGATGAAGTCAGTTTTAACCTTTTTAATGCAAATACAAATTTGTTTATTTTTTTACATATATGGTTAATATGTGCCTTCCAGTTACAATGGTTGTCCAATACAATGCCGAGAAACTTCATTTCATTAACTAGTTCAATATTATGCCCCCGGCATGTTAAACTTGAAACACCCTGGCTTGTTTTTGAATTATTATAGTTTGAAAAGTTCATGTATTTCGTTTTGGAGAGGTTGACGCATAATTTATTGCTATCCAACCAATTCAGTACAGATTCCACCGCAGGCTTTAACCGAGCCTCTTGAGTGATTGCATTGGAATTGTGTTTCACAACAAGGGATATATCATCAGCAAACAGTACGCATTGATGATTGGAAGCTTTAGGCAGGTCATTTATGAATAGCAGAAAGAGTAAAGGTCCTAGAATGCTGCCTTGAGGTACCCCGGTTTTATTGGGTTGAAACTCTGACCTATACGCACTTAACTTGAAGTCTGTATCAATTCTTTTAATCTCTACACATTGTTTCCGTCCTATCAGGTAGCTTTTTAGCCAGTCTAATGCAGGTCCTCTAATGCCATACAGTTCACATTTATTTATGCTTGGAAACATGCTGGTCCTGCTCCATAGGATAATTTAGAATCAAGACAAAATCAAACTGGTTGCAAATTTAAGTGTATATTTTATTATTATTTTTTATTATATGACATTCATTTTACTTTCTATGACCAATTCCTCGCACACTGACTTATTAATTGTGGAATCTTAGGAGGATCGTCTACTTTTACAATGTTTGTAAATATGTGAGCACCATGTATCTATCACATAATTAGTTTATCTGTTGTTGCTTCATTTTTAATTCTTAATTCTTTTTACCTATTGTGGTATAATAATTTTATTCTAGGTGCATCGTCCTCACATATAATTATATAACTAATGTACTTATACAAAATATTGTAAAACATTTTAAAAGAGTAACGGTGGAGTTTCTTGCCCATTCTTCTCCATACGAAAACTACCTTTTGGAAGGGGCAACTAGAATCAATTAATTTTTTTTGTAAATTTTTGACGTTCAAAAGTGCCTTATACGGGCCTACTTGAAATAAATGATTTGACTTTGACTTTGACTTTGACTTTATTAGAATGTCATGGTTAACAAAATCGAAAGCACGGGTCATGTCAAAGAATATGACTGAAACAGGGATTCGTTTATCGATAGTCTGCGTTATGTTCTTGATTAAGTTAAAGGCTGCTAAAGTAGTTGACTTTTTCCTTTGAAAACCGTTTTGTTCTTCTTTTATAACGTTATGTTTGTCAAGAAAACCTGTAAGACGTTTGTGCATGGCCTTTTCAAATATTTTAGATATAATGTTTATGAGGGTTATTGGGCGATAATTTTTTATTTCCTGTTTGCAGTTCTTTTTGTGTAGCGGTCTGACTATAGATACTTTAAGTTGCTCCGGAAATGTTCCCTCTGTAAAGGACAGGTTAATTAAGTGTGTAAGGATGGGTGAAAGTGTGCTAGCACAATATTTTAATACGTGTGTTGATATACCATCTAAACCTACAGATCTTGTGTTATTTAGTGAATATATTATTTTAAATATTTCTTCTTCAGCCATTGGTCTTAAAAATACACTAGAGCTTACGCGGTCTATTTTGCTTAGTTGTAGGCTACCTACCTGAGTATTTTGTGAGTTCGCTTTTTCCGTCTCAATGAAACAGCTATTAAAAGCATTGGCAATTACTAAAGGGTCTGTAACCAGACAGTTATTTACGTTGATACATTCAATTTCGTCAGGTAATTTTACAAAGTCACTTTCATTTTTGATTATTTGCCATGTAGCACTTATTTTTTGCTCGAGACACGAAGTCAAGATTCATGTTTGCTTGTGATTGAATAATACATTTTCTTAACATAGTACTGTATTTTTTATATGTCCGTTTATTTCGTGAATTTTTGCATTTATAGTAACCATATCTAAGCTCTCTCTTTCTTCTACAAGATCTTTTAATTCCTTTTGTTATCCACTTAGGGGATTTTACACTGGAGTCTAATTTTATTGTATCAATCGGAAAACATAGGTTGTAAAATAATTTAATGGTGTCATAAAATGTATCAAAGGCCATATTTACGTTATTTTCCTTTAACACCTCCGACCATGTAAGTGCTTCAATACAGTTTTTGAATTTAATCATATTTTCTTCGCAATAGTTTCTAGAAGCCGTGTAGTAATAATTTAAATGTTTATTTTTTGATGTTAAAGGAATAGTTAGGGGAATAGTTAGTGTTTGTCCAGTATTATGGTCGGATAGATATAGTTGATGTACCTTACCTTCTCCCTCATCATAATTACTAATTATATTATCTATGCAGGTTGCTTGTCGCGTAGGCTCATTAATATGGAATTTAAGATTATAGTTTAATAACAAATTTTCAAAATTATTAGTCAGCTGATTTTTATTGAGAATATTTATGTTGAAGTCACCTGCTATAACAATTTTATATTTTTTTTTTATCGTCAGTTTATGTAACAGTAAGTCCAGATTTTGTAGAAATATTTCAGTTCTACTACCAGGCGTGCGATATGCGCATATGACATAGCAATTTATGGCCGGTATTTGTATGCCACAACACTCGAAAGACCTTTCAATCAATGTTTGTGGATATTGAAGCAAATCCATTTCGGACAGACGGAGCTAGGATTAATTATTATTGCCAAACATGTGTCGGGATAACTCGGGTAATTTTCAAATCAAATCAAGTCATTTACCTCCATAGCGACCTGGTAACGAATGAAACTCTCATTGTTGTGGCCCCAGCTGTCCCACCGTAGTAAAAGTCGAGCGAGGGAACTGTATCGCGGTCACCTCTCATATATGTTGCCAATCTGTGATTACTTATGTATCACTGTGATATTTATCCTTTTATGGTTTATTACTTAGCTTCACTTATAACACCGTGTTTATGACTTACATAGTGCGAGACCTGATAACTTATGTGTAATCAGCATTATTGATTATGGTGTTATGTAAGCCACACAGTCGACTTTGGTCACGTTTTATGTCAAATTTTACATGAAAGCTGGAATCCACTCTGTGACCAGAAATCTTTTTATATGATAATAATTACCGATGAGGGACACCATCTACAAGGGATCAGTAGAGGTAGTGGTTGCAAAAAGCTATAACGACTTCACCGCTCCCCTGTTGAAAAGAGCGATGCTAAACTCAAAGCAATATTTCAATCTTGCTGCTCTGTTGCTACTGCTGCTATGTTCGTGGTCACGGCTTTAGATATACTTACGATGATTTTATAAAAGCCCAGACAGGTTGATTACCAAGATAATACAAAAGCAGAGCATTTGCCTCCTAAGACCATGCTCTGTTAGCTTTTAGAGCCGACAGTTTAATTCCCTAATGGAGACAATTTGTTCAACATTTTGTTAGTACTCGATTAGGAGATGGTAATGACATCCACATGATACAAAGAAACCAAGTGTAGGTCATGTGTGAAGTTATACACAAATGAGTTTATGCGTACTTATAGGTATTCCCCTGGTGGTACAATTTATAGACAAAAGATTATTGGTGTGACACACAAAAGGAAATATTCAATTCCAGAAAAAAATCCTACGACAAAAATATGCGGCTTCTGTAACTGAGAATATTCAAACAAAAAAAGAATGATAGATTTGTACCCAACCTAGGAATCGAAACGATATAGTTATTTTTTTTCAAATTAAGGTAATCAGAATAACATTAACAAATCAAGTTCCCATTTGCTCATCTGCAGTTGATTGCTACTAAACTGATACAAATATTAGAATGTGGTGTCCTTGCTACGCGTACTGCTCATTCGTCTTCATTATGTCATTATGAGATTCAAATTATAGCTGTCGACAGCAGTTACTAGTAACATCGTTAGTATACTATGAGAGTCCTATATAATTATAATAGTCTACTTCTATTAGAAAATCATATTGATCGACTCTAATTAATTTTGGTTCATTACTTTTGCATTGCTGTGTTAAACTAAAGGCATTCGCTGAAATGGTTTTGCAGGCATAGGTACGAAAAATAGAGGACAGATTTTGGTCTGGTTTTAATTATATTGTTTTTCCCCGAAGCTCCCTTAAAAGTAACGCTAGTCTACCTTTTCACATGCTTTCATTGCCAAAATATGGAATATGAAACATAAGCCACAAATAATTATGGACAAAGATGAGCCACTGAATTACTAAGCACAGAAGAGAAACGATCCCACCACAGCTGAAAGCATTAGGTAATTTTGGACACAATCATACACAAATTCATATGCAAAGTTCATCACGCGATAAAACCGACCACTGGATGTATCCCAAACTAAATGCGGAAGCAATTACTCCTAATGATGCAAAACTTATTGATAATCAACTACTCATAGATAATAACATAAACGACGAATTTAATAAACAATCATACCTAAGTAAATAAACAACGTTACATAACAAACCTCAAAACTTATATAACATTATTGGATAGAAAGTAATACCTAAGTTATTAGAATTAGCTATTATTATTACCTACAGAATAGATTTCCCTCAGAAAATTATTTAAAAGTGAAACCGCAGCGCCTGGTTTTCAATTCTAGCTTAGGCTTCAAAAAGAAAAGTTGATAATTTCTATAAAAAAACAATAAAACTTAGTGCTTTGTTTACGTGACTAAAGTATGGTAGTAGGTACAATAATTATTACTACAACAAGATAATGGCAAGAACTCCTGTTCGGAACAGAAATAAGTGTCCCAATATTGTAAAGGCCTCGAAACCACTTTGATAAGTTATAACATTATACGACATGCAGTTTAATAATACGTCAGTTTAATTTGCCAATAAAATATTAACATGGATTAACATTATAATTTATTATTTTGATAATGTCATGATGAAACTCAGAATCCAATCTTGACGATCTTTAAAATCTAGGTATAGAAGTTATATCGCAAGCACAAAGGAATGAAAAATATTATGTATAATAATCTAGAAAATATATTATGTTATATGTATTAGGTACCACTTTAACATTATTACGTAATTTGATCTCTTATCAAATTACGTAATAATGATAATCTAAAGACTGAAATTGTCGCTATTGTGTCGATAAATTGGAAGAAGTTATCGATCTTTAGATTGTTTGATAAACCGAATAGATTTTTATGTAATGATCGTAATAATCTTTCGAGCTAAAGAAGAGCAGGTCAGGTCAACGAACGAAGAAAAATATCTAGGAAAGAAATCAAGTATGACATTTTGATAATAATATAAATAAGTACTATATAATTATAATATCTAAGCTGATATATGTATAAGTCAAAGAGATTTAAAGAACGTTTCATTAGCTTGGGCCCAATTTTAGATTTTTTATTTCCCTTGGTTTAGAAAGATATAACTCTTTATATCTTTCTAAACTTGAAACAGGATATTTGAACGTTTCAAGGAAGACTGACGTCACTTTTCTATTGCTTCTGCTTAGCCGGTAGCCGGAATTTAATGCTATGCGACTGACTCAATCTTCAATTCATCTTATTTATTAGGTAGTTCATGATATGAATTCAACTGAACTGTATAAAACAAAAAAGGTCACGTCGCCATACTTCCCTTTACTAGCCTCTATAACACTCTCACTATAATTCATTCCTTTTTCTTACATGTTTGTATTATTATATTTTTCTTTTAATCCGTACATAATCTGTGTGAGAAATACCCACTAAATTGTTTACGTAAGTAACAATTTAACCTTATTTCATTATCACTTTGACTATTATAGTCGTTGTAATAGCCGAGTCATCCTCCTTAGTAATGAGTGCGCACTGCGTTGTTATTTATTTTAAGTACACGAGCGAGCGTTTGAAACGTGGCGTTCGAAACGCTGACCTATGACATGTGGTTGTTCCTGATCTTCTTTTGTTTCGGAATATGTTTTAACAAAATGTCAGTACTCGATAAATTAATTTATTAAGGCGTTCTGTATATCTGATATTCATGCACGAATTGACTATTTTCTGTAAAGATACTGACACATATGCTTTTAAAAAAGCATGCTTGTAAGAATGCTTAAAACTAACTTGCTCTGCAGCCGTTCATATTTGCTAGAAATAAGCTTGCTAAATTTAAGCATACACACCTGTCCCAGACTGGATCAAATCGATACTAGCATGCTCATAATAAGCAAACCGGACTTCAGACGCGCTCGGAGCTCGCTCTCTTCCACTTCAGGTAGCACGCTCGAAAATCAAACTACTGATGATTTTTGAGCATACTCGAAATAAGCATGCTTATGATTAGCAATGACACACGGCTACTAAGTAGCAATTGCAAAATAGTTTCATGCTTTCGTGCTACTAATGAGCATGTGTATCAGTACCTGTACGGTCATTGAACTTACGCTGGCTAAGTTCTTAGAACTAGAAACATTACTATTTATGTAAATACCTCGCCGACGATAATCTACTTAGTAACATCTAGATCCGGTGTATTAGCTGCTAGCTTTCGATAGAAAATACGTTCATTTTCATTGCTAAGTAAAAGTCGTACATATTGCAACACATCTTGATAATAAAATTTAAATAAAGTGGAATTATTCAAATTATTATGCATCGATATTATCAAATAGAATTCACAAACACTTTCTATGTAAAAGTTTAAGTTTCGATTTTGTAATAATTTCTAAACTTTCAGTGTGTTACGAATGCAAGTTTGACATTTTGTTGAATAAATAATATTTTTGAAGTTATTTGGTAACTTATTAACTAATATATGCTAGATTTTTCATCATTTTTGTACTTAATTGGCTAAATTTAACATATTCTTCTATAAGCTCAATAAAATCTGACATTCAGCACTAACCGCAATTAAACCTAATTCAAAATGTATGAATAATTATATTTAGTTAGGCCGTGCATATTAGTCACTATAACCTTGGAATATAATGACTTAACCCAAACCATGTCAGTAGTTTCATGATAGTTAGTGAAAGCCTACTCCTTTTCGAACCACGATTGGTGAAACCCATAATCAGGTTCTAAGTTTCAGATCGCACACGCAAACAGACCTTATTTCATTCTCTATGCATCTCTCCTGAGAAAACAAAAGACCAATTACACTGGCGAACTATTAAGCTAAAGTCACACTAGTCACTACAATGCTACAAAAAAAATATTTGTGACAGAAGTTTAACATAAATTATTATCAAATGTAGCGTTATTAATGCGTCCAATAATAAGTAGGTACTACCAATTTACTAAAAATAATAGGTACTCTAAAACCTATTTTAGATCGGTTTTCCACATAATATTACTAACCCAGTACTATCAACTATCACGGTAAAACTCAATCATGTTTTAACCTTTTTCACTTAGGTACAGACAGCAGACATAAACGCCGCACATCGTAACCGCTCGTCTGTAACGGTACTGAGATGGTGACCGCACTCTCACGTGATTGCACAACACGCATGGGTCAGTATTTGTTATAATTTAATATAACGCAGCCAATAAATTCTTTGCTTCAATATTATGTAAGTTATGGTGGTGGCGGAAGAGAAGATGTTTTTTGAGTTGTCGATTTCTCATTTAACTTAATGTCGATTAATGCTTCGTTTAGTTATTTCCGGAGTTGGTGGCATGTGCCCAAGAGGCCGAGGTCAGAAATTGAAATAGTCAAACATGCAGCCGATCTATTCGGTAAAAAGTAATATTACTCTAAAAACTTAGGTGACGAGAGTTTTGAGTGGGCTGTCAATAGTGACAATCACTGGCATCAGATGACATGGCAGCTGACTATAAGTTCACTTCACCTACATTTTCGCGGTGAGCTTTTTAGGGTTCCATAATAAACAATTAACCCTTATAGTTTCGCCATGTCCGTCTGCCTGTCTGTCTGTTTGTCTGTCTGTCTGTCCGCGGCTTAGCTCAAAGACGGTTAGTACTAGAAAGCTGTAATTTGGCATGGGTATACATATTAATCACGCCGACAAAGTGGTAAAATAAAATCAAGAAAAAAAAGGTTTTGAGGGTTACGTGTACGGGATACCTCCCCGGTATCCCGTACACGTAACGTGGCGATGTTCTTTTTTTCTCGTCTATCCCATGAACGATCTTTCCTACGACATCCGTGTGGGATGTCGTAGGAAAGATCGTTCAAAATATTGTAGGTATGTGAAAACCATTTTTTTATTCGAGAATCCGTTTGCGAAATATTAAGCTTTAAAGTGCTAGTTTTTGTTAGAGTCAAGTGTGTCCCCCTGCCCCTGCCAGCTAAATGGTTGTACTTGGATTTGTGATAAAAATCACAGCAGTAGGATATATAACGAAGTTAAAAGAAAAACTATCACTGCTAAGTAGGATTTACAGGTTAACGAGTAATAATTGACCAACTACAAAGTTAAGTTCGTTTCGTAGTATCGGCACGGTTGGCGCAGTGGTTAAGCGATTGACTGCTGCGCTGCGTGTCGCGGGTTCGATTCCCGCACGGAACAAATATTTGTATGACCTACAATTAGTTGTTCCGGGTCTGGCTGTTTGTGTATGTGAGTTTAAATGTTTGTAAACGCACCCACGACACAGGAGAAATTCCTAGTGTGGGGCAACGTTTTTTAGAAAAAAAAAAAAAAAAAAAAAAAAAATTCATCCCAACTACGGAACTCTTCAATGTGCGTGGTCCGATACGCACTTGGCCGGTTTTTACAGAATAGGCCGCGGCCTATTATTAGAGATCGAGGGAGACACTAGCAATAGTCGCAATGGTCGCAAAAATAAATAAAAGTAAGACCTACATAATCTATTTATACCTACTGAGTGTTTATTGTCTGTAAAGTAACGTAACCACGACACCACATGCAATTTCTAGTGTAGTACTGCGGTAAATTGTAGGGAAAAGTTCTTTCATTTGACACATCATAATAATCATAATTATTAGGTACGTAACAGTCAAAAGTTTTCTATTTTCCCCAAATTCACGTCAATAAGTGGCTTTAATTCTAAAATTACTTGTAAACGTCGCACTTAATGTACTCAATACTTTTTGCTTCAAGTTAGTACAAAAAATTAATCGATATTACCGGTCGGTTATACAATATCGCATTACTCGGTTATTATCAATCGATCGATTCGCGCTATTTAACCGATACACGTCACTTTAGTCACGAATGTGGGGAATGAGTAATTTTCGTAGATGGTTACAATGTATGGATAAGAATGTAACAGGTTTATGCCTGTGTAACCCACAGACAGAAGGAAAACCCAGAAGAAGGCGATCGAGATAACTGATAATTTATTATCACTGACATCAGCGATACAGACTATCGGCGATAACAGTGATGTTATAGTCAATAAAAAATATTGGAGATTCTCCCAACAAGCCCTTTCATTTGATATGTCACACGGTACAGTGTGCAAAACATTTTTTTAAATTTTCTAATTTTCCGCTGAAAAGTGACCCCCATTTTCAAAAATCATTTATTTTCGTTACACGTCCGTGTTTGGGTCACAGAAATTCACATGTGTACCGCAGTAGGTATCCAGTAGATTCTATTACTGTTACAGACGGACAGACAGCCAGCTAGCCAGACAGCCAGACACACACGAGTAATCCTATAAGGGTTCCGTTTTTCCATTTGACGTACGGAACCCTAAAAACGTGCAATTGCATGTTGCAAGTCTTTGTAGAAATACAAAGTCTAAGTCACTTGTCTAGGCCCTCGGGCTTAAATCTCTAAACATTGTTAACGATAATAAGTTGTAATCCTAACTAATCCTCCTAATATTATAATGTGAAAGTTTGTATGTTTGGATGTTTGTCTTTGTCTCAATCACGCAGGAACGGCTGAACGGATTTGGACGAAATTTGGCACACAGATAGATTATAACCTGGATTAACACATAAGATTCTTTTTATCCCGGTAGTACGTTCCCGTGGGATAATGGTCAACATCCACGCGAGCGAAGCCGCGGGCAAAAGCTAGTAAATTATAAATGTAAAAGTGAGTTTGTTTGTTACGCTATCGCGCTAAAACCGCTGAACATATTTGGATAAAATTTTGACAAATGGGTAGACCATAACCTGGATTAGGACATAGGATACTTTTATCCAGATATTCCCACGGGATCAAGACTTATGCGAGTGAAACCGCGGGGCGCAGCTAGTAGTCTTATAAATGCGAATGTGTGTTTGTTTGTTTGTGTGTTATGCTTTCAGGCTAAATGGCTGAACTGATTTTGATGAAATATGGTATGAGATAGTTTGAACCCCGGGGAAGGACATAGGCTAGTTTTTATTGACATACTACTCGGGCGAAGCCGCAAGCAGAAGCTAGTGTGGGTATAAAAGACACATAACAAAAAAAAAAACATAGATTAAGATTGATTTTATGGAACTGTAAAAAAGGGTTCACAATAAAACCCAATGATGATGGCAACAGAATGACGAATAATAATGATGGTGCTTGCGTGACGTCCGTTGTTAGGTACTGGTCCACTAGTCTTAAGAATAAGTTTCCATAAACCTTTTCGACTTTGGAACATGAGAAAGAAACCCTGATCCACTAGCGTATAGTAGTAGAGTCTAAAATCTTAACGAGTTGATTATAACAAGTTATTAATTAAAGTCCTAATCAATACTGACAGTTAATTGATTATGCAGATAGGTACTTAACAGCTGGTTGTCAAACTTCTCATCAGTTTCAGCTTTTAGACTCATATCATGCAAATTCTGACAGACAGATTATTAAAAATCAGGATGACAACCGATCGATTATCCTTTAAAGTTAAAGTTCGCGAGCACATTCGTAAGAAGCTGGCAGTATCATCACAACATTAATGTTTTCCCATTGTTTGTCTTATTTGTTCTAGTATATTCGTGTATTTATGTATATTTATTTGTGCTTATATTTATATATAATCAGGCATATATATTATATTTATAATTTGTAATAGGTGTATGTGTATCTTTATAGTTACTTTGAAAAAATATTCCTCAAGTTCTCGTAATTGCACCTGCCACTGTTTCTCACTCTGCATCACCCAAAGGTTGACTGGTAGAAAATCCCTATGGCATTAAGTCCGCCTCTGTACATTTCTGTGCTTGAAGTATTAAATAAATAAATAAATAAAAATATACGACTGACACATTATTCTACACCTTCGTGCAATATACATTATCCCCTTTATTTCTGCAAGTTTACTTTGTTATTTTATTGATTGATTTAGCACAATATTTTGATGCAAATAACAGACGTAAAGGGATCATATTCAATGGACAGAATATTAAATTTTAGCAAATGAAAATGGCTGAAAGGTAGGTTAGGTTAGAACTGTGACACACACAACGCACGAGCCGAGAGAGCGTAGGCAGCGATGCCGCGGCAGCGGCCGGCAAGTGTCAGGTTCCGTTTAGGCACAACAGAATGTAATGTTTTTGGAATGTAGTGTTTTACAGCCAACTAACCTCAACAATCAAACAAAACAACGAGTGACAGTGACAATGACAATGCAATGCTTACGCTAGCGTCACTTCGACCGGTAGGGATAAAGTGCCGCTAGCGGCAGTCTATACACTGCCTACAATTTATGGGTTTGCTGAAGAAAAAAAAGTGGTTCATCCTTTAGGTACCAATAACTAGATTGATTTGTAAAATATTTAGATAGGTACTTAAGAAATTCTAGATTTCTTTGACATGAATCTAGGCTTAACTTGAGCGTAGGTATTGATTTTTACCCTGGGATTTTTCTTTCATAAGTTTTTTTTTCTATATTGTTATTAAAAATGAACTTATTTACTGCCAGAAAGTGAAATATTATCATTGTTATCATAGAAGTTTTACAAAAAAAACTATAACATACCTCGGATGCACTTCTACTCTGAGGACTTCATCGCCAACATTCAGGTTCTCTGGTATCCTCACGAACTTTAGGTATTCACCCACTGGGTAGAAATTACAACCTGTAACAATAAAAGAAAAGCAATTGAAACTCAAGGTCGTAACGAAAACATGATAAAAATGAAATGAATGAATAAGGATGATTGTGCTTTGTTAAGTTCTAGATTTTAAAGTAACTAGGTAATTAGTCTGCAAAATGCAGTTCCAGCAAATTCGTTTTGTGTACTTCTTACATTGGTATTAAGATTCGTAAGATATGCGGACAAAAACCAAACATATTCAGAAACTTAATTAGAATAACTCAAGTAACCAACTATATCTATTATGCGCAAACATATAAACACAGTTCCGAATACAATAAAGCAAAAACGGAGGTGCCTTCCGAAGACAATCAGGCTAATGGTAAAACTAATTATTCTGCTTACGACACTGTCCCACAAATGGACCCTATTCAATATGGCGACCCATTGTTGGGAAGGGAAAAACTGTCAGTTATATGTATGGTGATCGTTTAATAGTATTTGCTAATAACTGTTTGCAATCGTAGCTGTTAAGAAACATAAATGGAATCGTTTTGGGTACAGACATTTCTAACAAACTGTGTGTCATCCTCATCATTAAAAATACTGTGTATTTTTCAGACAAAGTGAAGGTTTATAATACACAAACGTCTTCTATAAGCTGAGTACAGTAAATACAAATTGAAGAAATCTTCGGGGAAAATAATGTCGAAGAGAATCCCAAAGAGTATAATTTTATTTGAGAGAATTTCGTTCTAAGTGTTACGCAAGTAACAGAGCACCATAATTATGTGTAGGCACGGAATCAAAACGCGCAAATAACAAAACTCGTGAATGCTATTCAAACGGAGACTACGGACAGCCCATCAAAAAAAACTAGGTATCGTTGCAGAAAACGTCCAAAAGGATTGCATAGGTTCTCAGATACCGTTTAGATATTATCCAAGCCATAAAAAAATTATCCAACTTCCTCATTGATTTCCATCAGTTCGACAATGTTGTTGCGATTGCGCGACAAATCGCGTCTTACAGCTGTCATAGAGTATTTTCCCATAGATCGACAGTTTCACAATGGCGACGCTTGAGTAGAAACTGATGGCTTCTAATCCAGCCGTGAAATCCGCAATCTTTTGTTGCATGTGATTTGAGAATTATTTTTTTGTGGTGAGTCTACTGGTGTAATCAAATGTATGGCGTAAGTAATGGTATTACCACTACATACCTTTGCATATGATTAGTTTTGCATTTTACCTACTTTTTGTGACATATATTTTATGTATAAATTAATAATTATAAACTTATATCTTAATTTATTCGGTTTTTTAAAATATAATTGTTTAAACTATATGTATAAGTTAAAGTTTTTCTGAGTTTCTATGGTTGACCAATCAATCAATCAAAATCAATCGAATAAATGACGTACCTATGGAGAAAATAACTTTAAATCTTATCAAACCTTGCTAAATAACTTTTTTTATGATAGGTGGCTAGGTATCAGAGTTTTGATAATTGTCATCCACACCAAGAGAAAGTTTTAAATTGGCAATTTGTTATTTAATTCTGAACGCAAAATATCGCATAAATCAATCGCTTTTTCTTTTTAAAAAAATACCTTAATCCTAGACTGTTCCTATTCATTATTTACGCTCTCATCGTTTAACCCAAAACCTGGTAATACTTAATGTCTACACATGTTGGCTAGTTAAACGACGTTTACTTAGTGCATTTTGACTGTACTACATAAATAACGCAAGTGCACACACAACAATCGTTTTTGATGTATGTACATATATATGTCTGTGTCCTCAAATTCACTCAGTTAGCGAGAAAGGCGACTGTGTGTCAGTCAACAAAACAAAAAAAAAACAATCTCACAGCATTAACTGATTACTTACATAACACCTGTTAATCCATTAAAGCAATTTGACAAATATCACACCGAGGCGAGGGAAATTCTTCACATTCACGCTCTTTTTGTTACGGAGACTGCAAGAATTTTGACAGGTAAGGCTGATTCTAAAGCAAGATACTTCGTGATCAATGTTTCCTTGCATTCTAATGGCGATATAATTGTTGGTGGGCTTAAAAACTATGGAATTATTAAGTGAAAATTGTTTATAGGTTTTATATTAAACAGTAATTCGAAAATACCTACAGAAATATCCAAGCTTAATAACATGAATAAAAATAATAAAGATACGGCGCTATACTCTCCAGAATTATGAGTTTGAGGCACAACAAACATACATTGTAGTTCATTCACAACCCACAATCAAGGCAGCCTCGTCAATGAAGCGTGTGATCGCCATAACACGGCAGGTTCTCAGACGTGCTGATGTTCGGATAAAATACCGTAAACTATGGGACGGCTAGCGGGACGCAATTGGGTACCTTACTATGTGTGTTCGGTTGAATTATCCCGACTATTTTGATATAAAAACACGTTTATAGTTGTACAAAGATCTTTTGGCGCGTGACCCAAATCTTGATTTTACAATAAATTTCACAAAAAATAATCACAAATGTTTACAGCGCTCCCCTGTTAACGTCATTCAAGCGCCAAAACATCCTTGTAGCATTTAGACATCAAAGATTTTATTGTCTCTCTGCATTTTATTTGAGGTTAGTGAGAAAAGAGAATGTTTTTTAACAGCAACGTAATGGAAATAAATATTTTGAAAGAAATTATGTAGGTAGGTATTTAGTTTGGTACTTAAGAACAAACTAACTGTGATATTAATAAACGTTCGTACATTTCTTTTTATGGAGACAGCTGAGATAGTGGAGAACCTTAGAATAGGCAAGTGAATGAGTATCGGGTATTTCCACAGTAGGAAATGTAAATAATATTTGCATAATATAAGATTTTATGATTAAACCTTTCTCAAAGAGTCGTTAAACTTGTCCGAGGCAGTCATTTACAGCAATCAAAGATACAGTCTTTACCCTCTTAACTCACGCAAAAAATCAAACAATAATATGCAATTTGAATCGATTCTGATCTAAATATGCACTGTGGGAACCCAGTTATGACTGAATAGTCACTGCTATAAAACAAAGCAGATGATTACAGAAGTCTGACTTGCTAACGTGCTTATACAGTGGCCAGACGAAGTCCGATTTTAGCGCATTGTTTTTACATTAGTAAGGGACAAATCGACCAGAGCGGAACCAAGAACGGTCTATCGTTTTTTCCAGCAACGTATGTTATATTTTATTGGTATTTTTCATTATAACAAAGTAACAAACTTAATGTAATTCAATAACTCAAAGCAAGCCCAAATTTAATTTCATCGATATGAAAACAACCAATATTTTTCTGCAATTCAATGTGTTGGAATTTCTCAAAACCTTAGTGACGAAAGGTTTTTTGATGTGTACCTAAGCCTTCTGCCCCTAGTTGCCCAGTCGCTATGCTGTGTAGTCAATCTCAAGTCTCAAGGTGGCGGAACATCTCACTTCCTTACCTATTGTTTCTTTATGGGTTGAAATAGCGGGGTTTAGTGTTAAAGTTCCTATTAACAGCGCCATTTTTATCCAAACCAAATTGGCTTGGGAACTCTTGTTAAAATGATATACAATGATCCTTTGAAAGATGTAGGTAGGATGATACATGACTTTAAGTGAAATTTAGACAAATAAACGCTAATTTTAGCAGTTGGGTAAGATACATTCCATGTTTTTCTTTGAGAACTTAATTATAAGCTACTTAATCTTTTCTTAAGTGTATTAACGCCCGTTATTTTTTATGATAAGATTATCTCTGTCTAAAATCTGATGGATTACTTTTAAAATATTAAACTTGACTAACTTGTTATTTAGTCTGAGCTAGGCAACGTAGACGCGAATGAAACAAAAGTTTTTAATAACTCTGATTTGATTTGTGTTCCACCTAAAAGATGTTTCCTTGGCATCACAAAAAACTGACTCCTGATTCAATTCATTTTTTGACGTGGTTCTAAACTTTTTTTAAATATGAGAAAAGCAAAAAAGAGCCAACTATTTTTAATATTTGGTCATCATCATCACCATTTCAGCCGTAAGACGTCCACTGCTGGACAACAAGCTTTCCCCAAACACCGCCACTTCGACTGACTCTGTGCTACACGCATCCAGTGGATTCTTGTGGTCTTCACAAGGTCATCGGCCCACGTGGTGGACCGATGACCTTTAATCATCATAATAGCCTTATTATTGAAAGATTGTAATTGCACCTCTGTGGACTTCCACCAGTAATCTTGATTAGATGTCGAATGGATACGGATCCATATAATAACTTCATATCCTCAATCCACGTCAAAATTAGGGGTTATCAAAACAATACCACATACCTCACCATTGCGTGACTTACTTACGACAGTTAACATTCTTAACGCGTTACAACATAATGGGGCTATTCTTGTTAAAGATACCATCAGCTACATTTTGTACAATACTACATGGTTCGTTATAAAATAGCCGTATTATAATAAGATAGTCATCGCGGAGTGAATGATCTGCTTGTGACGGATT
This sequence comes from Xanthia icteritia, assembly GCA_949128155.2. NCBI lineage: Eukaryota > Metazoa > Arthropoda > Insecta > Lepidoptera > Noctuidae > Xanthia > Xanthia icteritia. The sequence goes on along the minus strand of OX421942.2, from coordinate 851,756 downwards.
CGGTTGGGTAGTGAAGTGGCTTGGGTGGCCGTCTGATGTTCTTGAAGATTCAATCAGTTGCTCTGGTGACTCACTCGACACCTTTATCTTAAAATCATGTTTTTCTTAAAAAGCTCCATGGTAAGCTTTGAATAATAATAACCTGAAAACGGTAGTAATGCAGTAATGCAGTTAGTTAAAGATGAAACCTTATCTTTCTGTAAAGTTTTCTGCTTCTCATTTGACAACTAAATCCATTGCTTCTTATTCATAACTTGACTTCCAAGCAGAACAATAAAATTACTGATGGATCCTACGTTGGATAGCCTAAGTTTTACAAAACTTCAGTGCAATTTATTTCAACCGCTACTTGCAGAGAAACAAAATATTAACAACAATACCGGTTGCGTTGTTGTTAATATTTCTGAGAATGTATCTGGTAGTAATGTAACGTATTGCCTAGATTAAATTAGTTACAAAATATTGTACTCTGAGTTACCTGTTTCATCTGCTGTGTAAATACCTACTTGATATTTCAGTGCAAAATGTTGTAACTTCGCATTCGAATTAAACATTGCATTCGAGCATAAGTACCTAGTGTACTAGTGTCAGATTGCAAAATGATACGTCTGACAATTGTCTAGATTTGTGTCAATGCGATTCAAAGCTCTGTAATTCCGTTTGATTGTCATAAATAGATGATCACGATTGTTTTTTGTTGAAAGTGAGGGACTAAGTATTGAGCTATTAATTCCCAAGGCATTGCAGTTAATGCTGATGCTCTTATGAAACAGGCATGCGCTGACAAAAGATAGAAAGGATGGATATCAAGATAGATATACTTTCTTGTACACTGAGAGGATGAGCAACGGAACGCCACATACATTAGAACGGTAAAATTACGAATCTCATCGTTAAAAGCAAGACAAAGATATAAAATTATTTAAAAAAAAAAAATTGGGCTGGAGGAATGGCCATTGGACGGTAGATTTTCAAATAGAAATTACTATTCATAAAGTAAAGATAGGTTTTTATTGCGAAAATGACGATTCCAAAAAAACATTATTCATTCGTGAACCTTCAAATTAAGATAAAACTGATGAAGCGACCACAAATGCTTAATTAAATGTCAACCACCTCCGAGAGAGTTTGACGTGATTAAACTTTACTGAAGCTACTATGGCCGGAAATAAAAAAATGTGAATACTTCTAGAAGTATTCTTTCTTTTTCCTTCCCTAAGGAAGAAAACAATCTTGATTTTATCCTTAAACCTATAATGATGAAAGGTAAAATAGGTAACATAATTATTATTTTTAAATTATACAATTACTCATGATTTAGAATTGATACTCTGGCAATAGCTTTCGTTTGAGTAACACACAGTAGTAACACAAAATTAAATGTTAATTGCTTATTCCGTTTCATATACAAATGTCGATACATTCCAAGTCACACCGCACCATTGGAAGACTATAGATATATAATTTTCAATACTTCGATGCTCAGTTGTTTCTGTCCCATATTGCAAATCACCACGTTGTTCTATGCAATCAGTGGAATAAAGCCTTGTCTCTATAACAGACTGCGCTCCAGGTCTAACGGGCGGTAAAGGGTGGCTTTCTCTCGTCATTATAGATGACTATCTCTCTATTTGTTGCTTTCATATCCTTTCCAATATAGACCCGTTAGTAATGCTTATAGCTGTGTCAATGTTGCGTCGGATTTGTTTGTCAGGGTTGAGATTAACGATAGCTGCATGTGATTCTATTTCTGTAAGATCTCTATTAAACTCTTTAGTCCGAGCATAATTCATATTCATATCTTTATTTGCATTCAATAACGTAGGAATACAGGTGTTACAATAGTTTAGAGCTAAGGTACAATTACGGACCCTGTAGGACACCCTGAAATTATATTGATATGGTAAACTGGTATATAATTATGATATTGACCGTTCAAATTGAATCTGTGTGATTAATTATTTATTCATCATGATTGGTTTAATCTCGCGTTCTGCAAGTGTTATAAGTTGGTACCGTAGCATACCATAAGAAAAATCTTATCAAAAACATACCAACATACATACCTATTCTATTGCATTGTAGGAACCGCGTATTATTCAATTATTATTTCGCTATGATCGTAGATTGACATATTGAAACGTGTTGTCAACCGAATTCATTTACCAACACAGCTCTTACTTTTTTTAACAACATACCAAAAATAAACTTCTACATTATTATCATAATTAAACAACAAATTAATAACATCAACGGTATACAACATATACATAATTTGCATGATTGTCAGTGAGTAGCCGGTGCGGTCCCGTCCGGTCACTTTCGTTTTTTTCTCCGACTTCACGACGTAATTAGCGATACACTGCTCCGCTAATATCCGTTATTATGTCACCTATGTGTCTTTTTTTAGTCCGGACTAAACTTGCTAGACGAATGACAAAATATGTCTGATACGGACATACACGTGTTTCCGATCGAACAAGATCTCGTAAGATAAGTTCTTGCTTATTGGATTGTGAATTAAATTTGAAATTGTCGATAGTTTATTGTTTGCTTGAAATGTGTGAATTGTTTGTAGGTGATAGCACAATTAATTATAAAACCAAAATAGGTAAAAGAGTGACAAAGTTTTAAAGAAGCTTTTCGTAAAGTCTTGTTATCTGTACGCCTTTTTTTTGGATTGGAAATTATCAAATAACTTCTCCCGCTCTGGGTGGAGCAGAAGGGCGTGTCAGACTCTTACTGACTAAAACCCACCCGTGTTCCTTCAGTTGCCTGTACGTTGCCAAGGGCCACGGTATTCCTTTCGGACTTTCCCGCAATCACGAAATCTGTAGTTTCGGTTGAAATTACAGGTTTCTACTCCTTGTCACTTTCATTTACTTTATGTTGTTCGTTTACATTAGTTCGGGGCCCAAACTAAGAATGAATGACAACACGATTACTTTTGGACGGGTATCTTCGTTGACGTACTTATAGAGTAGACCCCCTGAATCGTATTTAGGATACATACATTGTTTTGATATCAAATAGATACCTTATTCTTCATGCCGAATAATCAACTTGTAACTTCAGCACAGAAGGATCAGGCAAGTCGTCAGTTTTAAAAACGGTGAGCAAATTACTCATCTGTGACAACCGCGCAATGACTTCGAATAACTAAGACTACGGTCTGGTTGTCCGTCTCCGATGGCGTCTCAGTGTGCTCTATGAATAACAGTTAAATAAAATAATTTGTGGTGGAACTACTCTCTTGCACAATCAATCAACTCTGCTGTTACTGCAGCTTGGAATTTGATATCTGACTTCGTCAGTTTCTTATTTGTGTATTATCTTAAACCATCTGCTATTAACACCATATCATATTATTATGTACCTATATTCTGGCAAATACTCGTTCATTTATCTAAACTAATATTATAAAGAGGAAAAAATTAGATTTTTTGTATATTTATATGTTTGTTTTTAACGAATAAACTCAAAAATACTTAACCGATTTGTAAAAATATTTCACTTACAGCTACATTATCAACGAGTTACATATAGGTATTTAATTTTTAACAAATTTGAGATCTTTGCGAAAATTGCAATAATGTCACCCAAGGTATCTCAAATTTAAGATAATTAATTGACTCAGGCGTGACTGCGGAAATCCATTATAAAATACAATAGACGACGTATATTAAATTTAGTAATCTAATCCGCTTCTTAAAGAGTCATAAATAGTTGTTTTCGTGCGGCAGAACAACTTGCCATAAGGAGTACTTTCGAAGCATAGAGTAAAAGTAAAATATAAAGGTTTTTGTTTTAAAATAATTAAAAAAATATTCATCGACTCGAAAACGTGAGAATCAATAGTAACAGGTAACTTGTAGGTACTACTCGAATCGCACGCGCCGCCGACAAAGGGAACAGCGATGCATAAATGTTCAAAGCAAAATAAACTCTTACACGTGGTGATACGGCATAAACTAGTTTGCACGCAACAACACAAAATTTGTTTTCAAAATTGTTTCTAATATTTTATTTGCTTATATAACGATTATATTACCAAGACAAAACCATTTCGCTGCGGGAAAACAACCATTAAGATTTCACGGTGTATAAAGTTCATCAGTTCACCCTGAGCTGAAGCTTTTAACTATTTATCATATACCTAACAGGATTTTTTCAACCAGTAATAATCCGTAAGTTATTTGGAATCCGACAAGAAAGTCTGAAACGGTGCAGCGGTGGTTCCACTAGATTCCAACTAATACCTATCTCATTTGCAAAATCACATATTTCCGCTATCTGCGCAGATCTAGTCATTTCATCAACTTCCCCGGTTCCTATAATAACTTATGTATTACCCTAATGATACCAAAGAAATAATATAAAAGCATTTGAAATGAAAAGTAATCAAGGTAGTAATCAAGACATTGGTCTAACGGGTTCCGGTAGAAATGAAAATCGTAGGTCAGACCCGTTATTATGTCATCATGAGGCTTTTGACCTTGTGGGTACTTGAGAAGCCATCAGGAAAAGATATACTAACCGTACTTTTACTTTTTTCGGGTTCTGATTTGCATACCTGTTATAATGTAGTCGGAATTCTTTGGTACCTACTTATGTTTTTTGAGGCTATATAATAGGAACTTAGTTTCTTGTTTAGGAGGATTAAAAACGTTAAGTTTTTCTTCTTTCAACGCAGAAAAAATAAACAATAAATAGCTTATGTAGGCGGTACAAATAATTGCCCGTCAGCAAGGCTATTGGCAATAAGAGGAAAATAAAGAAATACTCATGATTTGCTGAAGTAACTATGTAGGTACTTAAAGAGGAAATCCATGATAAAGTAATAATTGTAAGACATTTCTGAAGAAAATACCAATAAGATGAACGATGTTAGCACCTATTACTAAATAAGCGAGGTGGTGTGTGCTAAGGTGTTTATTACAAATAAACACCTTAGCACACACCTCGCTTAGGATGAAGCTGTTACCTCCATACTAGTGCCTAGTACATAAAAACAAGTTGCCTACAAGCTTTAGTTGTTCCGCGCCATGCTTTTATTACTTCCTCCGTGTTTACTTCGAGGAAGACACAAGTCACACTTACAACGCAGACTTTAGCATGTTTTTGTAATAGTTATGGCATTTTTACAATAGTAACATAGTATTAATTACTTAAGTATTAGAATATTTGGCAAGTCTGACAACAAGTCTTACCGAGGGATATCGGTTGTGGAGTGGATGGGTTGTGGAAGCCAGACGCAGTCACTCCATGTAAAATACTCAGCTGCATCCGGTTAGGCTGGAAGCAGACCTTAGCATAGTAGCTAGGCAGATGATAAAATTAGGATTATTCGCACACGATCAGACGCGCTCTTATAGTACCGGTTATGACTACTCTTGGTTCTCACTGTAGCTTCGTTTCCCTTCCTAGATTTACATAGTTTTGTCTCTCCACTTCGAGTCTTTGCCTATTTCACCTTGTACGCTTTGATATGGAAATCCACTAAATGCAGGAAGCACTGGAACTATGGTTGTGGCGATGCCGGGGGTAGGCCTTTGTCCAAGTGAGCTTCTTTAGAATGAATGAGAATTATGGATGGTGCATCGATATTGACGCAAATGACACAGTTGGTCCAGGTGGCTTCGTACGTCGGACAAAGTATGAGTCCTGCTAGACAGTAACTGTCAAAATAATGTTAAATTCGTTGTGGCCTATGGTGTAGTTATGGCCTATAGTGTAGTTTTATTACTAACGCAAAATATTTTTTATCGAGATTCGTTTTGACGGCAAAGTTTCTCACGCTTTCTCAAGGCTTTCGTTTGCATATTGTACGTAATTAATTTGATTTTTATAGGCATAAGGTAGCATCAATTTGGAAGATATTTATATTCATGATTAAAATGTTTTTTTTTACCGTATACTAAGTTCTTGATGAAAGAAGAAACATGTTCATTTTAGGGAAAAATAAACATTTTTATAATGAAATTGGCGCGAAGAGAAGGTACGAGGTTATCTTCGTCCTTTGAAATTGGGCCTCTGGCATAGAGCTAGCTGCATGAAGTGTATCATCTTATATTAATTAAGGGGATATTAAAAATCCTTTCAATAAACCCTAATAGACATTCTCATAGTTCAGTATTGTTTAGACGCTTTTACAGTAGGTAAGACATTTAAACAATAACTATTAAAGAAAACTATATATTTTCGGGCTTCGGTAATCGAACTTTTCAGCTTCTTTATGGCATAACACCTATCAAAGAATATCATTTCTTGAAGACTTAATGGATATTCCGATATTCCTATCTAGGTTGAGCCGCGAATCTGCACAAGTTATTATGCTAATAGTTCTCTTACGCAAGAGATCTTGACTTTCAACCAGTTTGATGCGCACGCATTTACCGCCGCGCTTTCTTTGGAAATCAGCGGTTTTAGATATTATCTAAGGGAAAACGTTTGTTTATTCATAATATTTATATATTTTATTATGCAAGTTGTGATACATTACCATAATTGAGCGGTGAATTATTTATTTTGCATAATTTATGATTTGTTTTTATTTCATTAAACTAGTCATATTATTTATCCGTGAAATTTGGTCACATCTATATCTTTGGACCTCTAAAAATATTTTTACAAAACTTACTTTAGCCCTTATTTTCCATGTCAAGCTAATTGATTGGTTGACAGAAAATCAATGATCTCTCTACAAATTTACATAATCAAAATAAAAATAAATGTATGTAAATAGGCAATAAATGTTTTTCATCATACTCCTAAAGATTTACTCGCACGTGAGAAGTAGCAATATCGTCACGCCCGCGATCGTACAAGAATTTATAATCGTACGTTCATGGTTTACTGATAACACCATCCGTAAGTGCAAAGTAGACAAGTACCTATACTATACCAAGAGTAGTAAATGACCTCTCGTATTGTAAGAGTGTGGTGCCGCTTTGGCTATAAAACAAGCATTAGATGATTTTACTTTATTCATCAAATTTTTGTCGATATGACAGGGATGATATATTTTTTTTTTGAAAATATTAAATGAATCCTATAAAAAAACTATTGGTTTTCTAATGATAATCGCTTTTTTTAAATAAATGAGTCTCAAAACTTTTTGGTTTACTAATGAAGATAGTTTTTAGGGTTCCGTACCTCCAAAGGAAAAAACGGAACCTTATAGGATCACTTCGTTGTCCGTCTGTCTGTCTGTCTGTCTGTCAAGACCTATTTTCTCACGAACGCGTAAAGTTAAAATTAATATCAAATACGTAGATCTATGGTGCCTTGGACCTCTAAAAAATCAAGCTTCTAAGTGAACGCAATTAAAAAAATACGGCCATTTATGTGACTTATTTTGATACTCACAAATAAATCAAAACCTACAGGGTATGTACTTCCCGTTGACCTAGAATCATGAAATTTGGCAGGAAACAAAGTCTTACACCACAAATAAAGGAAAAAACCCAAAATTTTTTAATTTGTAGTTTTATAACATATTTTTTTATTATTTGGGGTGCAATTAAATAGGTGCATGCCGTTTTTCTCACAAATTAAACCTTAATCGTCTTCGTTAAGACGATACCTCTTTTAATTCAACAATAATCTTCGTAAACATAAACGTCAACTATTAACAAAGACCGCGGGTATCTCCATTACCGCTACAATAAATACCATAAAACTGCCAGCGGGATATTAGTACTTAACACATCTAGCAGACGGATTGGTGATTACAGTTTATTTATAATCAGTAAATAGTTGTATTACTGTTTTAACAAGACCGAAGAGGAATTGCGTTATTTATAGCCAAGCAGATCTTGACTATGAATACGGCAGCAAAGCTTATTGCAAAATACTTTATGGTTATTTCCTTACAAATCGCAGCTTCCTTCAATATCCACTTTTCATTTAAATTCCAAGCTTAAAAAAAACGATATTGCCCTTTAAAAGTACAGCACGCATCCAATCGCAGAGGGAATGCGGACGTGTTGTACTTTTTCTGCACAATCAGCTGTTCTCATGTTATTACGTACACACGCCGACGTCGACGACGATGCGCAGGTGCAGGTGCGTTTCCTCAGTTTTTGCGACGCACTGTTGATGCCAACGACCCGATCGATCGACTGCGACGCTGAGCTTTAGTTCATGCACACTACTGCACTAGGGAAATATTAGAGATAGATGACAAAGATTTTTACATCTTGATGTGATGCACATAAGCTACAGTGCTTTGGAAGTAAAGTCATCAATGATAAGGTTTCATAACTACCATTTATGGCTTGGTAATTCATTCAAGTCATGATATTTGATATAAGTATATACTAGAAACCTATAGGCCAGTAATAAGAAAGTAGGTTTTGCATCGTGTACAAAGCAATGAAAACACTAAAAATAAAGGAGGATCAAGTTCTAACTGAAGGCTTCATCTGTTGACTTTTGACTTCAAGATGAAAGAAATTTACCCATTGATATTTGAAACATGTCGATGAGCGACCTTTCAATGAGCGACAGCCCTTACTCTAACTACCTTGAATACAGGAAATGTATTGACAAACTGGAATCTGCGGCGAAGGTAAAAGTAGAGTTACGATAATGATCGGCTGTCAGCAAGATTGATGGATCAATTGGCACGTCGCTACTAGGAGTGCAGAGATATGGCGTAAGAGGATTCCTGTATCTGCAGGCTCGGTGTATTTTATAAGACGAAGTTACAAGATGATTTGTGATAAAATACAGAGGAGTGAAGTTTTATTGAAATTATTATGTTGCGCGAATACCTACGCCTATTAATTAATTTATCGAATACAATAATAAAAAACTTGCTGCTAATAAAAAGTCTAAAGTATTTTTTGATTAAGGATTATTTTGATATCAGAAACTCACTGTCGGAAGCCATTCTTGCAATGCACCAAGTATACTTCGTTGGTTTCGATAGTTAAATAAAGGTAAACAAAAAAAAAACACGTGACTAGAGAGCTGTCAAGTAACTGAATAAACCGGTAACTTGTTACTTCAGTTGTCATTCTACGTCACAGTAATACTCTTCAATTTAGCAACGTTATAATTTGTTGACGTTTAGAGAACCTGTTTTTTTGGACTCTGCAATAAACAGATTACAAAATATTATAGTATTATAATAAGTTTAACAAAAATTTTGTGCTCAAGCATTTACATCTACGAAGAGTAGTTTAATAATAAAAAAAATAAAATGCAAAAGAATATTACTCAAGTTCACTCTGATACACTTCTATTTCAATTTTATTGTTAATACAATTTAACGCTTAACAACCGTTTAAAATCATCGGCTATTTATTGAAAATTACTATTTCACGACAGTCAAGACTCAAAGAATATTGTAAGTACAATAACTCATTTCATTCTTCATTGTTATGGTGAGAAATAAAGACTTATTCCAAATCTTACAATTGTTTACTAAGTGGACTTGACGCTTACGATGGCTTAATAACTATGAATTGGTTTAGGAATTGAACTTTATTCAGCTCAATATATTTTCATAATAAGTGTACCAAATATAGGACTTTTTAAACTGGAGCGAATGAACCGTAGTTCAATCATTACGTCGAGTAAATGACTTCAAGTAAAACTAGTTGCTAACTACCCGTCCGGAAGTTGTATTTCGGCAAGAAATTGAATAAGTACCTACATGAACTGTATTCGAATAATTATGTTATTTTCAAAAGTCATTTCAAACTAGGCTGAGAATCAGCACTTTTCGAAAGTCAAAATTACATAAGACAGTCCCCAAAAAAACGCCCACCCTTCACCACTCCCTAGTGCTTTAGCTGGGAAGAAGAAGTGGCACAAGTTTTTTTTACCTAACTGAACAGCTGTATGTTCAGTTAGAAAAAAAAACTTGATTCTATACAATAATAATGCAAAATAATGTATATTACTCAACATGAAATATTAAATAAAATTATTTGCTATAATGTCAGCTAGCACACGCCAATATACCAACTAAAACATCTAAATCTATACTCAAGTGAAAATAAAAACTAAAAATTAAAAACGTAAATAGAACGTTAATACCCGAATAAAAGCATCCAGCCTCCAAAGGGCGTGCCCGCTTACATATAGCTAATAAAGCTGTAACTCGAAGTCACATTTATGATAAACTAGGAGTCATATCATCGAAGTAAAAATAAACAGTTAGGCAAGAATAATATATGATAAATCGTCGAGGTCGCTAGCTAACCACAAATTGCAATACAACTCATAAAAAAACATTATAATGAGTAGATTATGTCAATAATAAATTAAAATAAATTGACTTATACAGACAAATAAAATAAACAATTATATAACTCATATAACCTGTCAGTAGGTAAGCTAATAATAATTTTGTTGACTACATCACTTGCGGCAAATAAGTCTTCAAAAATGACCAAGCATCATGCTCTTCTCACAAGGAGCAGGCTTGTGTCCAACAGTGGGAACATTAAAGGCTGTCAGTCTTCTAGCTAGAGGACCCGAGCTACCTTTTTGCTAAACATTGTCTAAATTAGACGCCTAATGTTACGGACTCAACGCATTCAGCAAACCAGCCAAAACCTATCATAGCCTAACATTAACTAGTAATTATCGCAATGCAAGACACACTGGTGTTTCTCGAACTGCAAATGGACAAGCATCAATTACCACACTTGCACGCTGTGTGTGGCCATTTCGGATTACCAAGTATCCTCGCGATATTCATCTTACGTCTAACATTCAAGCAAAACCTAGTTACTACAAGACAAGTTAATAAACACACTCAAGAACTATCCTTTAAACCGTAAATTCAGAACAGGTCTCCATGCTACCGTGTAACATTTAATATGGTATAAGTAAGGCTTTGCAACACCACATCTAAGCTAACATTAAAGATTGCAAGGAAACGCTTTTTGCGAACGACGACGACGCGTATTAAAGCTTTAAGTCACGTTTAGTAACTGGGCTTTTAAATGGTTTTAAGTTGGTTAATGAGTGGCGTATGTGGGATATGTTAAGTACTTATGAAACTTTAAATACCTGGCAACTATGTCTCAAAGGCCTAGAAGATAAAACTTAAACCAAGCTAATAGTCTAAAACGGTACGCAGGTCTAACTTCCTTCCGATATTTGATCATTCGTGTTTAGTTTTATGTAGGTATGCCTGATTTCCCACAAGAGTCAGGCATTTTAGTCTAATTTAGGCGATGTGTCTTTTTTTTTTATGTTTTTGTGCTCACACCATAAATTATTACTATAAGGCTATACGTGAGGATTTTTAATTGGCTCTCTGGTGACTGTAGTTTCCTTTTTTGTATGTTTTTATTAGCTGTAAGTCCTCCATGTACTAAATAAATAAATAAAATAAATTTAGGTAGAGGTGCCTAGTAGCATCTTCATTTCGCCAATATCTAATGTTTCATCGTATCGTGGCACGGCGCTATTTCAAATGTTGTTGGCCCAAAACTGCGCCACTTGCACGACGCGCAAAAATCAATTATACTTCTTATTTATAGTTAGTATTCATAGTTATTACTATTAGCAGACGTACGTACATCATCAACATGACTTCAAGCTTTTTCATTTGTTTAATGCACAGGCTGTTTCTTACACGTATCATTAAATGAGCTTTCTATAATATTTATGAATAGGTACGTACATTATGTACAAGTCAATAGAATGTCTAGTTACAAACATAATAAATTGTAAATCTTTTAATCATTAACTTTCTAATATTATACTGTTTAATTGACCTAAGTTGAGATGATAGCTTATACAATTTCAAATATCTTATGGGCTAATTAATGTAAATCTGTAATTAGCGCATTGAAAATAATTAGTAGACAAACGGTAACAAAATCATTCGTCTTTAGTTCAAAACAAAAAAAACTTTTTTAAAATTATTTAATTAACACTTACGATCAATGTTTAGTGTCGTAATAGGTAGTACTCGTACAGCGTGTACTCAACAGTTTAAACAGTGTATTTAAGACACAATCAAAATTCTTATCCATTCATTATTGCAAAGAATTATCAGAAAGATCGCACTTCCCCACTTCCCGTAGGAAATGAATTTACAAAACAAACGTAAAGTAATTCAATGAAAACGGAACAATAAAACTAGACGCCATTTCTTTATTGTTATACGCTAAGTAAGCCGTGTCCCACGAGTATGAAACTGCTTCAATATTGCTATCAACACAACCTTTCATCCATATAAATAAGATTCAAAATCATTATGATCAGCTGTATTAGATTTTGCTGATGTTTGACAACCTAATTAGCGGTCAATGACGTTCTTATCTCCGAGGTGTAAGGTTGAATACAGTCTGTGTGTTTGGTAAGTGTAACGTTGTAAAGTCGTAGCCCACTTTTGTTTAGCTTATGCCATAATGACGATGACACGCCGCCTCCTTTCTTCGTTAATTCATTAGCTCGGCTTAGAGAAATCCATGGGAGTAGTCTGAGTTATTTTTTTCTTTGAGTTATGGCTGCGTCTATGGTATCGTCAAGAGCTATGGAACGTTTTTCAAGGTCTTATGTAACCGAGATTTTCGCACGGGTTTAGTCGTTTTTGGAATAATCTGGTTATGGTCCGAAGATTATCATGGTGGGGTAATTGGACCTTGAAGAGCAGCTTAAGTGAGATAATCTGGACGTCTTTTTGTTTTTCATCTTGCGATTAAAATGGCTTAGAACGAATATTGTGAAGAGCATAATATTGAAGTCTCGTGGTCTAGTCCACGACTAAGCTATTCACATAAGATTAAATTAGATTCGATTTTAAGTAGACAAGCTTTCAGAAATCGGGTTCAGATATTATCCAAAGTATATTTTCCAAAGTGACCAAATTATTTGTAAGTGTAAATAGAAATATCCACGGGAAATAATTAACAGATTTTTTCTTATGTAAAAATGCCACGGTAGTAACGGTCACGATTTAGATAAAAGATTACAGGTAAATGTCAGTGAATATATTATGCTTATCGCTAGTATTAGCTTTCTCTGAGTTCCTTCCTTTGACCGACAACTACCCATTATTTTGTGTTAATTATAAAGTAATTATGTCAAGAGGATGTGTCAGCTTCCTCCTAGCGTTTAGCAACACATGTACTTACTATGATAACTGATGTGATTATCAATCGCAGTGATTTTAGGATATAGGCTTGAGGAACGGTAGACCACTAATAACTGCCTTGATGGTCTAGTGATCACAAGTGCTAAGCTTGGGGTCCTGGGTTCGATTCCTATGTCGGGCAAACTGAGCTTTCTATTAGGAATTCGTGAATAGCATATCTAACTGTCCAAATGTGGACGTAGGTACAAATCTCCCTACCTTTTGCCGTCGTGATGTAATATACTCCACTGTTGACATTTATTGGCAGATATGCTGATTATTATTGATCAATAGCCTATCAAATTCTAACGAACGATAAGATTACGATGATCAGCGCTTTGAAGCAACTGCCCTAAATATTCCTGATTGCATTTTTAGAGATCTACAGTTTCATCACTAAGTTACACAAGGGCTACTGTCGACAGTCTAAGGTATAAATAATTACCTGATGAAGAAACGAAGATTAACTTTCATAAAAACCACAAAAAGGGATTAAACTTAGCTTAACTTAGACCTTGGTGTTCTATGAAAGACCGGTTAATTGAAGTTTAATTAGAGATATTTGAAGCGTGAATAATGTAGTTTTGAGGTCGATAAGTTTGTCTAGACTAAATGCTGTTTGATTCCCAGTCGAAGATAATATTTGTACAGAGCTAAATGTCAATTCTGAAATGGACATTTATATCCGTAAGTGAGAGTGAGGAAAACGACTTACATATTCTAATCAACCATTTAAAAGTAATAGGTAAAGATAGAAGTATCCATTTTATGTTTCTTTAGGTGTCGCAAAAGCTATCAATTAAGTTCAAGTGTCAGTAAGAATTTTCCTATTGATGTTTATGTCAGCATAACCATTAATAGGAAAATTCTTCTTTACGTAACACCATACTGTGATCGCCATTTGTTTCAAATGCGTGGCGAAAATGCTTAGTTGGTGGGTCAGGGTATATTATTATTTTCTGTGGTTGGTGGCAAGGAAAACATGACTGTTTGAATCAGTAGTTATCCAATTTTTGTTTTCTTGTGTTTATCTGTTGATGTTTTCGGTCTAATACAGATAATGATTTAACCGATACCACCAATGTAGATGTAAATGGACACTCTGCTATCAACACAGATTTATAGAAATGAAAGCGTTTCACACGAATCTCGTTCGCCTATGATGAAAACCCAAGTTATTAAGAGACATCTCTGTTATGGTGTTATCATAGAATGTGGTTTGAAGTTCTGTAATCTCAGTTGAGCCATGAAGTCTGATTCAAGTAATGGTAAGTGTCCGATTGCATGGTGTAAGTGAATTTCCTGTATTGCACGTCTTGTCGACATTCTTGAAATGTATCGAGCTGGGTTTTCTCTGAACATAAGATAATCTGTGGGTTATTAGCAATACAGGAACTAGGTGTGGTTCGAGTATTAAACGCAAGATTATAAGATTGAGTTTATGATCTGCCCTCATCAGCTCACTTACGATACAGGATACGTACTTGATGTTTATTTTGATTTGGTTAATTATTTTTAATGTTTAAAACTAAACTATATACTAAAAATAAACTAAACTTTAGTAAATGAAAATAATATAAACCATAGAATTCTATGGTTTATATTATTTTCATTTACTATAGTTTTATATTAACTGCCTCGTTGGTCTAGTGGTCGTAAGCGGTACAGCTGAGCATGGGGTCCTGGGTTCGATTCCTAGGTCGGAAAAAGTGTTATTGGGTAATCCATTAGGAATTTCGCAGTAGCAGCTCGGAGGCTGGACACTTGCCCGGAAGATGGCAATAGGCTCGCCCCCTATTAGATGGGACTTAATCATAACTGGTAAAGTGTGCGTACCATAAGTACACCACTGCCTAACTCTTCGGAGTTACAGGCGTGATGTTACGTTACGTGTATAGTTTTATTTTATTATATTATAAATGGCGCCCACTGAAATCGATTCAATCGAGCAAAGCCTTAATAAAAACAAAGATAGAGAAGGGTAGAGAGGCTCTTGGTATAATTACTTGCCTTTTACGAAATCCATTAAACCACAATCGAAACACGTTCTCCATGTTATTACAACAATATGCTATTATTTATTGTTATGTACACTAATTACACGTTCAAACAAAGCCGTCCGTCGATTTAACGTCAAAGCTCGTAAAACAATCAAATGTCAGATGGTCTAATACATCATGACACTAACAACATTACTCAATGTTCAATAGCATGTTGAACCCATAAAACCAGTAACATTTAAAATGTTGTGCAAAAACACTACCGTTGACCAGTCGTCGAATTTAAGTGGATACACAGAAATGTCAAAATGTAATGACTTGTTAAAAAGTATTAATTTAAACCCCTTTTGTTTTGTGTATGTATTGTGGAAACTTAAAACTTAACTAGTTCAAGCACTCATTCACACCCACACCCTCACAGCCACACCCTCATTCACACACACTCTCAATACAAACACCCTCACTCGCACCACCACTCCACACTGCACCACTCCTACCAACATACAAAGTTTGCATATCTTTTTTATTTTTGCATTTTTACGAGTTTTATCCAAATACCAATGTCAGGTAAACTGTAACCATGTCACAAATAAGTGTGGAATAATGTATTTATTTTTCAGGCGGGCGTTGGTAGCTGCGCCACAGTTTTTAGACGGGCGTTGGTAGCTGCGCCACAGTTTTTAATTTTTATAGCTATCATCGTTTCCATTGTAATTGATTATGCCAATTTGTGTTACAAATAAAAAACTTTTACTTTTACATGATGCAAGTTTCATGCCTGTGGAATACAATAAAATTGAAGCAACAGATGACTTGCATCGTCTAAACACTCTTCTACGATGCAACATTTATTTTTGCCATTTATTTTTGCTTCAACTTTTGGGATGCCACCACTAATTAAATCAATTAATTACTAAATGAGTAGTCTCTACGAGTGAAACTAAAACATTCATCGGGCGTATCCTGGATAGTCAGCCATGCTACTAATCTGGTGACAGGTTTATCATTCCACTATGGCACGAGTTTCACCCATAAAAACATAAAACGTGAACAGTTTTTAGACTAGCTTGGCTTTGTCCAGTTAGTTTAGCCAAATAATTAATAATGCGTGATTTAAAGTGTTAAGTATTTATTTTAAGTGACAAATATAATAACTTTCTTTGAGTTTGTCCTACTCTTTAATAGAACAAATTAAAATGAAGTCATCACACATTACCACTAAGTACAGTTTTACTGTACTTAGTGGTAATGTGTGATGACTTCACTAAAAGACTAACAATAAAAGTGTTGTATATAACATAATCGTTATTTATTTCTCTCTTTAGACTGATGTCTCGTCGACATAACATAATTTGCTTCTCGCAGTAAATTAATGGCAACATAATGCTTACTGTAAATTAAATAATGGTCTTTTTATAGACTATGTTTGTTTAAAATGATTTATTAGCATATAAAGCGGTCTATTTATCGTCCTAATATAAATTATAGTGGCCATAAAATTATGCGTACAGTAATTTGAATTCAAGTAGGCTTTCTTTTTCTTATAGTGTCTTACTTAATTGGATTACAAAATCTGCACATAAATTTGTTAATTATGCATAATGTCTTATAGGTTTGATTTGTTTATAAAAATAAAACTTCTTGATTTTTTATTTATTTAAGTTATGCAGACAATAACGTATAAATATTGACTTAGTTTCATTACAAGTTACTAACAAACAAAATGGGTTTTTATTTTTTTTCAGCCGCTGAACATTCATCCCATATTGCAACGACAAACAAAACAACTTACCATATTGGGGTTTATCTATAAACGTTGCCTAAAATTAAGTTACTCTCAAACGCCAAAAATGAATGTCGCTAATCATTACTAAACTTTAAGCAACGTTTATAAATAAACCTCTATGGAATAATATATTTAAAAATAATTCCTATTCATAAACACAAACAATCAAAAATAAACTTTTCCATCATTCACTTGTTTCAAGTTATCCACACTACCCACGAATTCTAAAAAAAACAATAGTATGTTGCCCACTCCGTCAACTTTCGTTTTCACCTTGACAGGCTGACCCAGATGCAGTGCATCTCAGATGAGATCTATCCGCTCCACATACTACTGATAACCAGAGTAAGCAGCGTGTAGTGTGCGTATGAGGGTAATGTGGGCAATTTACTTTCAATCAGTTTTGACTGGGAATGACGGGCAGAGGAATTACGTTGGACGTGTGTTCGTTGAGATATGGACGTGGATCGTGTGTGTGGCTTATGTGTAATAAGTCACATAAATATTGTGAAGAGTAACTTGATGGCTAACAGGGGAATTTTAATCCAAAGGAAGAGAAGAACCTTTTGTGCACCTACACCAAGTAACATGGGACACGGTCAGACAGACAAACATTTTATTGGATGACAATCAAGTAACTATTTTTGGATATCTGGATTACCAAGCGCATGTTAGGTTCGTTACCATACTAGAGATAAAACTTGAAAGTTGTGATTGTGACTCAGACCTCTGTCCAATAAAAGATTGTCACGCAATACATTTATTATCTTTTTATTTCTTCTTTTAGAGATGACTATGATGATAAGAGAAACTAGGTTAGTGGTTAGGTAGTATTTTTTTTGCTAATAAAAACACCAAATACTGTATCGTATCTAAATCAAATTAAACCCGCCAATTACGCCAAGCAACAAATATGTTCATACCACACGATTATAATGTACTAAGTTCCTAATTTTATTTGGAGTATTACCGCTATGCTTCACGACATAACTAGTACGTAAAATTATTGATTATTAAATTCTACCAAACACCCAATTAAATAGATTACTTTACATTTATGCAGATATTATATACCGAAATTCAGTCACAATCATTAGGCATCTTATTTTAAACGAAAGAGGATATTAACTACTTTTTCTGAACAGAAGCTAAACTGGATTACGTGATTACCTTCTAATCTCTTCCTCCATTCAAAAGATAACAACACAAACCAAAGACAGCATTTCAAACAATACACTCCTGTTTATTTATCAGACAATCTCATAAAGGCTTCAGTTTTATCGCAAAGCAAATCGTTTTAAAACAAAATCCCGCGAAGAGAAAGTTGGAAAGCGGCCGAACTAAGTTTGTTTGTAATTAAGCGAATAATTCTGTCATAAAAAGAACTATTTAGATTTAGTTACGTGCTCTATGGAATTATGAATTTATATTATTTACCATTAAGGTTATGGTTGTATTTGTGTTATGGTTTATAGTGCAAGTTCATTGTATCTGTTGTTAGATTAGGTTTTTCTTTGCATTTCTTCCAACTTGCGTGATATTTTATGAAACATGAGGATAATGAGGAGTATTCTGTTCTTTTTATATTAGAAGATTTCTCGCTCATTTTTGGGAAATTATGTGTTAATGGAGCAGAGAAAACAAATAAAATCTTGCCATAAATGACATTTTGACTTGAATTCCCTAATATTTTGACCCAGAAGTTCATGGAACTCAAGTCAAGTATAACTAAACTGTTTAAATAATTTTAATCATCTATGCAAGCAAAACCATGGTATTCGATGTCCCTTACATTCTGTATTCATAGTTAGTAATACTGTAAATATCGTCAGTAAAATAATACTCACATAGAGTCTGCCGGGCTACCACGGCGACGACCACCACAAACAGATAGGTCTTGGTATACATGATGATCACTGATCACACACTGCCTAGCATCGTCACCACACGCACTGAAACACCCTCACTGCCCCATTGTTCACCTGAAAATAAAAAAAAAGCGTTAAGTAAGTAGTTTAGGTGGCGAAAAAAAGGATTTTTGGTCTTGGTTCATCCACGATATGGATATTTTTTTATCATAGGGATTTTATTTTACTACCCGATTGTCTGTTAAAGATATTTTTATCACAAGATAAGCAAGATTATTGTCTAGAACAGCGGCACACTTGGTAAAAGCTTTTTACACTTTGTTGATAGTACATAACGCGTTGATGTCTTTTACTCTGAAAACTACAAAGTAGTGAAATGTTCTCAAATTGCTCTAGACTAATACATTAAACCAATTTCTAATACGCAAAATAAAATTAAGGGAAATTAGCCATGACAAAAAACACTTAATTATTTAAATTTTCTCTAAGGACCTCACCTTCATTAAGAGTACTTTTTCATAGACTTTCAGTTTACCTAGCTGTATCCTCTTAAACCTAATTTAATATAAATTACGTACTTTAACCTTTAGGCTCATAACCATTAGAGAAATATAATGTGGAACCGAGAAAGTTAGCAGTGAAGCCTCCGGCTGCAGGAGGCAGGTAGGCTGTAACAAATGCACCGTACCGTTACCAACTGTACGTGGCTCCAGATGCGGGGGGAACCTTCACAGATGGAGAGATCTTATCTGGCTCTATTAACATGAAAACTCAGTGAGGTTATCTAAAAGTGGAGGTGCAGGAATGTTTCATAATTATGAAAAAAAAAAACAAATAATAAGCCCGACTAAAGAAGACTAAAGAACTAAAGAACGACTAAAGAAGTTCTATGTTTTTGATAATGGACAAACAAATTCCGCAAATTCAACAATAGCATTATTAATAGTAATTTATTTTCAAACTTGAGTACACGTTAAACCAATGAGGTCTTGACTGAACTAGGACACCTGCACGACAGGGGTCGAGGTTTCCCCAGTTACATGGATTAACAACATTAGAAGGCTAGACTAGATAATACTTCATTTTTACAATCATTAAAAGAAAATTTAAATAAAATATTTTTAAAAATGGCAATATTGAATGAACAAAAAAAAACTGTGACTGAGATA
The DNA here is from genome assembly GCA_949128155.2 of Xanthia icteritia. Lineage (NCBI taxonomy): Eukaryota > Metazoa > Arthropoda > Insecta > Lepidoptera > Noctuidae > Xanthia > Xanthia icteritia. The sequence goes on along the minus strand of OX421942.2, from coordinate 831,825 downwards.
TTTTGGCTCCACTTCAAATTGTCATCGATTGTAACATCAAGGTACTTTATGCTGTTGAATCTCTCAAGCCTAGGGCAGACGCAGGAAGGTTGACAGTCTCAACCTAAAGAAGATAGGTCATACACTGTCCACCAAATGGAGTTCGTGTAAGATGTACTCAGTCATTGTCGAAATTATTACACCTAACCTAGCCTGAGTTTGTATCGGCGTTTCTTCTCAGTTTCGGCTCAGAGTAGTCGGCACACTACTCACACCGACAGCCGGTAACACCGAGCTCAGCTAGTTCGTTAGTTCAGTAGTAAAATATTATTGACGTGTAAAAAGTGTTTGTGTACCTACTTACAGAAATAAACAACATTTATCATATAGCCTACCTAGCCTTTTAAAATTGTTTTTTATTTTTCCCATAAACTATTTACAGCGGTTTTGAAAAGTCCATAAAAGTTTCACGGTTTTAATTATTCATTCGGAGAAGATTCGGCAAGAATTTCGGTAGATGCCTTGTTAATTAACAATCATAGTGATAAAAGTTATGCGATAATAAACATAACGTGTGCTATTTATTTCAAAGCCATGTGTCTGAACGACTCGCTAGTCTGTATGCAGGCGGGAATGCCCGAGGGAGGTAGGAGTAGGAGGGAGGCTGTAACGGCGCACGCGCGTACGGTACTATGACGCGGTTCATTGAGTATTAATTACGATCTGTGAAAATATCGCTTGTTAGGAATATATGGGATTTTGTTGAGATGTTTCTATATTTTAATAGGCAACAGTTATAGTGTATTTTATAGGATCTGTTAGGCCCAGACTCCACCTAAGCGGAGACGATACGAGAGGAGATGTATTTTAAACAACCAAGAGAATTTCTTTATTCACACAACTCGTCTTCACTCAGCTTCAATGGATACCACTGAGCGAAGATGTATCATATTTTTATGCCGCGATCGAAGCGGAGATGTGAGCTGTGTTTCGCCGAGATTGACCTGGGTGGCGCGGCGGCGGTACAAAGCGAAGATGTGAGCTGTGCCTTGCAAGCTGGCGACGCGACGGCGCGCAACGAAGACGAGAAGAGATTTGAGCAGCGTGCTGTGAGCGGTAAACATCTAACGCTTGCCGCACGCAGATCAGTTCCGCTCTAGCTAGCACAGATCTCCGCTCCATCTTGGCCAGTACGCATCTCCGCGCAGCTTTGGTGTATACAACCTAGCTGAAAAACATCTCGTCTCCACTTCGGACATCGTCAATTATAAGTGCGTCTTCAGGTTTATAATCATTGTATTAGTTGAACACAATTTGTGATCTTGAACACACTATTATGACAATTATCTTTAGTATCAAAGGATATGCCATCCCGGTCCATCCAGAGTGGGAGAAGTTATTTGATAATTTCCCACCCAAAAAAATGAAAAGTATCAAAGTAATTCTAATAATTCTAATCATTTATTTCATGATTTCTCGAGGACTGTTGGATATTCCGTTATATTTTAAAACAAATGGAGGACAAAGTTTGGTAGTGAATTTGATGAGAAGTTTAAAACATAGCATGCCTATGTCGGGGCCCGTCGGGGCCTCTTGGCAAGCTCCTGTCATAAGAATCATTCTGTCGGGCTGCCACGTTAGTGACAGCCCGCCACAGAAGTCTGCTAGGACGGAGTAGTTCGTACGCCGCTATAAATTGTCACCAAAAACTAGGTTTTATAAATAGCTTTACAAGTTAGTAGAACTAACTACAGTAAATTCTAAGCCACTCTTTGCTTATTAATGTTATCGTGCAAGAACTTGATTCACTTCACCCAGTTGACTCTTGATAACTAGTTAGGTGAGGTTCTATTGGTTTGACTCTAGTCTTGTAGTTCTTATAATTAAGTGATAGAATAAACCAATGGTATTAATAATTATTATAGGTACGGTGTAAGGTAATAAATGCAAGTCAATATTCCGGTACTAGCAAAAGAGAGAATTATGTGGAAGAGGGAGAGAGAGAAAGAAAGAGGGAGTCCTTTGCCATGATGGGAAACTACAGGCTAGTTAGATTAGAATATTCGCATCAATTTTTAACAACAAGCTTTCATAGCAGAGATAGTAAAACTAATGTAACTATTACATTATGACTTACAAGTACCTATGCTTGTTCTCAGTAATGTTAGCGGAAATGATTGCGCTGTTCATTTGTTTCACAAAAATGTACCTCGCCTGCGATGGACAGACAATGGACATCAGTCACTTATTTAATTTGAGATTATTAGGGTTCTGTGACTTTTTAGTATAGAGTTAAGTTAAGAGGGAAAAAGGCCTGCGAATCTCCATACAAATGTATTCCATTTTTTTTCCTGTATAATGCCTCTAGAGTCTAGACAAATATTTTTTTTTTTCATAAATTAAAGGTCTGCTGTAGACACGTCAGTTTCTGAAGAGAAAAAAGGGGAATACGAAACGTGGATCTCGTCAATTTTTTTTGTAAGATAGTCGGTCTGAGCTGCAGCTGTTCTTATCGCACTCTACGGCAGCAGACTTGAGGTAAGACGACGGCAATAGTTTCTTCTAATACCTATTTTTCAAATTCCTTGCAGGCCCTGTTCCCTCTTAAGGTATTATTACAACAAAAACTACTCGTCTCGTGTACTGAACTTATATTTGGAGCATATTTTTTTAAGATAAGGTCTTCCTCATCGCGGATTAGTCTCCTTTCTATAATAAGTACTTTGTATAGAGCTTTGACTTATAATATTCCGTACGATGTGAACTGAGGTCGGTAGTGCAAATTACCTAAATATCTATGCTCCTCTCCAAAGGGCGTGATAAAAATATGTTGATCTACAGTCCACATCAAAGAGGTATTAATTTTAAAATCACTACGGAACCACACGTAAGACATTCATCGTTCCGCAAAAAGTACATAATGTTAATAACAAATTGTTACTGTTGCGCAAGTTGAGCAAAGAAACATGAATAATGCACGAACAATAACTGTTCACTAATCACTATGCAAACCCTATTTATACGCGAAACTATGCAATCTATTAGACTTCAATTGTATAAATACCGACGAATATATTAAGAAATTTTCTTTTTCTCGTAACTGTTTCATAACTATATTTTCTCCATAACATAATGTATGGCTATTCAAAGTATTCATATGTTAATTTTGTATGAATAAATTGAATTTATTGAATAAATTGAATTTTAAGCAACGACGGTTTCATGTTGACTAAGTTGGAATGGAACTGTATTTTAAGTAGACGTTCTGGTTTATTTTTGATTGATATATTGAATAGACGCGCAGACTTACTAAGTTATTGAGTTACTATATGTATCTTTGTTGTAACTAATGTACTGAAGACAAACATGCAGGAACGAATTAAACTTTTTCAAACAATTCGAATGGATCTGAAATCATTACAAAGCCTTATTTTCTAAATTGGTTGATCTTTTGATAGTTTAATGACTACAAAAATGTAATGGTACATGAACCATACCTATTGTAAGATCTAAGAAAGTCTTTGTACAAAAAACAATATCTCTTCAAAATATAGTGGTTTTATCTAAAACCTTAACAATCACTTTCTGTGTGTATTTATTCTTTTACAATATTTATTGCAACTGCACTTTCTTGAGTCTTAGAAACACACTTTCCCTTGCTCTAGGGCGCCACTAACACTTCTTTGAGATAAAGCTACGTTGCCTAGACTTATCGGAATACTTGCAAAGATCAAATGTAAATAGCACTAAAAGAAAAGCTGGAGAAACTGCGTGATGGGCACTGAAACGACCTTTGAATAATCATTACACTCTTACCTACCATCGATTTATCGATACTGATTTTGCTAATAATAAAATGCATGTGCCATATATGACATTAACGCGGCTTTAGTGAGTTACACACAAAGTACAATAGCCTAATACATTAGGCTACTAACATTTTAGTACTTAAACACTTGGCTACCGACATTTGAAATCTGCCAAGCGATTCTAGAAACTTTATTTTAGTAAAATTCTACTAATGACAAGAACGTGCAAATGAGCTTTTTAATCTAGTTTATTCATATGAAGATACGTCTAACACTCTCTCGAACTGAAGTAATTAATTAATAATAATCTTGTAATTAACTTATATCATTATCGATTACTAGAGAAATGTATAAATTATATATTAATGGAGCAATTTATGCTATGGCGTCTAATGCACACAGCCAAAGCTTCTACGTATAAGAACATGTTCCATTTTATGTTCAATGTTGTATAAAGTTAAATGTACAAATAAACTGCAACGCTACTGCAAATTACATGATCAATTATTATTAACTTTCACATCAAAGATCTTTATCGCCAACTATAAAACGATGAATGATTGAAATGACCTCAATACCTTAAAAATACAAACGATGTAACCTTATTGACAAATTAAATAACTTATATTTGCAAGTCACATAAACTTTAATTATTAGCATCATTCGTTATTTTGTTGATTAATAATATCATGTTGATCATTATAAATGCATTGATTTTATTAGTAATCTGTTGTAGTTTATTCTGATTTTTTTCAGTCAAAGTCAAATCATTTATTTCAAGTGCCTATTTGAAATAAATGATTTGAAATGTTGACGTTCAAAAGTGCCACATAAGGGCCTCCTTATAAGGCACTTTTGAACGTCAAAATTTTAAAAATAAAAATTGATTATAGTCGCCCCTTCCCCTTCGCATGGAGAAGAATGCGCAAGAAACTCCGCCGTTACTCTTTTAAAATGTATTACAATTTTTTGTATAGGTACATTATTTATATAATTATGTGTGTTTTTGTTAAGAATGCCACTACATTAATGATTTAGGGGAGATGTGCTAAGGTCCCGCGAAATTTAATTTTTCTTACGTTTCTTGCATTTTGCAGGTCAGTGTAAAAGAAAGAAAGAAAGAAAGAAAAATATTTTATTTGGGACACGCACAGGAAATACAAACAAAAAAAAAAAAAAAAACAAAATTATATAAAAAATTAAATAAAAAGGGGGGGGGGGGGAGGGTATGTTGATCAAAATAAGATTTGCGACTGTAATATACATGTATTTATAGAATTAAAATGATCAATACAACTCTCTTAGTTAGAATTGAATTAAAATGCCACGATTTCATGAAAAATATATTCAATAGGGTAATTCTGTAAATACATAATATGTTGCGATTGTAAATCATATTTTGATCAACACGCAACCTGATACTGGCCTGCATATTTCAAAAAATCTAGGCAGATTTGTTTTTCGCAAGTCTTAAGTAAAAATTATGAGCACCAGCGCCTTGCTGTTACTAAATACTGTTATTATAAAACTACGGTTACGAACCCTTTTTCCAAATGTGATAATTACGAGAATACTCCATTTGACCGTTCTTAAGGGGTTTACTTTTCGGTGGCGATATTCTAATGTGCGATGTGTGCGGTTATTTGACGGTGGTCTGAACGAAACTTTACAGAACAGTAGCAGCTATTTAAATATTATTTTTTAAATTTCTTGTCTATCACTTGTTTAATATAGACAATATTGTTTATAGTCAAGCTTTCTCATCGACCGATACAAAACTTTTCTCTTTATGAAATTAATATGATTACTTATTGCTGTAATTATGGATGTCGTTAACTCTAATGCATTATAATATAGAAGAAAATGTTAAACGTGCAGCAGTTTATTTTCTACTGGACCAGTAACTGACGAGTCAACAACCTTGCTAATATCATTAAAAAAAACTTTATTTATGAATAATACTTAGCTTATAAAAGCTCTGCATAAAATCAAGAACCTAGAAATATTTTGATATGGAACGGAAAAAGAAATGAGTTTAGTAATAACTGCATCCACAGGTCACAAGCGTTGTACTTTACAGCATCATGCTTTGCGATGAATTTGTGATCACAGTTTGTATTATTAGCAGAGCGGAGAATTATGATGCCTGTTCCTACTCTTAAATTAAGCCATAAAGGGCTATTACGAAAAACAGTTAAAATAATCATCAAAATTAAATGTGACCTACAAATTTGTTGAACCGCGGTTAACATCAAGAAAATCTCTGTTATTGCATATTTGTATGTTAACACATTGCAGTCGTTGGTTCTAACATTTTAATTACAGATACGATCTCTTCGTACAGTTATAACACATTACTGGCTGGTAGCTGTATGCACATTTCTATTACCACTAGCACTACTATAGTAATTCTGAGAAGACAGTTTTAAGAGCTACTGTCGTGTTGGGAAAAGCTATAATTAAATATGGAAAAGGAAGAAAACATAAGTTTTATGACTGAAACAATAGCAAAGAACTGAAAATTATGAGATATGAACTCATTTGTGTAGTAGCAGAAATGTTTCTATGCTTGAAATTATCAGAAATATATTTTACAAGTGATTTTATAATAATTGAAATACCGCCAAAATAAACAAACACTGAAAGCTTATTTTACTAAACTAACATAAAAGAAAACCTCACCTGTATCCCGAAAGAGCATCCAAATAAAAACAGCTTATAACACAATCACGTTACACACTTCCAAAATTATAAAAAAAAATCAAAATATTTGACATAAAATTTCCGCGCGACAGAAAGCGTCAAATCGTTTGTATTTGGAACGCGGCACGTCATTCGCCGACGTTGAACGGAACGCGACTGGATAGGCGAACTCTCGCGCAACACAACCAATACATCTGATGTAACTTTTGAATGTCATATTAGCGCGATTTTTATGTAATGGATGAAAGGTGAAGATGAGTGAGGAATGTATGAGGTTAGAATTCACGAATGCACTTTGTGTAAGGAAATTTAGGTTTGACACTTTTAACTGCACAACAAAAAAATGACAGTAGTTATAATATTATGTTTGTATTCGTTTGTAATTTGTTACCGTCGTGAATTTGAATTTTTTCTTCCTAAGTAACAGGGAAAGTTTAGTAAATCACATCGTTTTGACTTTTAGTGTATGATTTTCAAGGGTATGGATAAAGAGCTGAGCTGCATTATCATGAGTTTGAAATGAATTGTCTTCAGCGTTTACCTAACTATTATTTTTTAAATATCAGTGAAATCAAAAAAACTAAACTGCTATTATTGAAAAAACTTTCATAATGTGACAATAATTTCAAAATTATGATAATTGAAATAGACAGGAAACATAAAGTTAAGTCTAGATCTACGAACAGTAGACCTTTTTTTTTTTTTTTTGGGTGGGAAATTATCGAATAACTTCTCCCGCTCTGGGTGGAGCGGGAGGGCGTGTCAGACTCTTACTGACTAAAACCCACCCGTGTTCCTTCCGTTGCCTGTACGTTGCCAGGGGCCACGGTATCCCTTTCGGACTTTCCCACAACCCCGGCAGGCATCGGTCCTAACGGACCCCTTCACTTCTGCTGACATCTCTTTGAGGCGCGCGTGGAACACAACGCGCCGTCGACCCGGGCCTGGTCCTTATCGGACGGTGAGCTACTCATTGCTCACCGTCCGCAAGCCCGCGCCTACGGTGGCCGGGAATCGGCCTGCGATTCCCGACGCCCGGGGCGTCTCCTGCGGCGGCTAGGGGCGTGAGGGCGCGAAATTTGCCTCTCCCTCACGCGTTCTACCTCCTCCTTCGCGAGCATTACTGCTTCGCAGAAGGAGGTGACGGCCTCCCATGCCCTCTCACTCCGTACCATGGCCTGGACTAGGGCCGGACGCGAGAGATCCCCGCCACCGATCGCCTCCACGAGGACACGGCGATGCTCTGCCCAAGCCGGACAGACCTCCACCGTATGCTCAACCGTGTCCTCCGGACGATCCACGCAGTGATGACACCCGGGCGTTTCCTCCCGCCCGATACGAAACAGGAACCTCCCGAAACAACCATGTCCGGTGAGGACCTGCGTCAGGCGGAAGGTGAGGACGCCGTGGCGCCTCTCTAGCCACTCCTCAAAGAGGGGACTTATCGCCGCAATAGTGGCGTGCCCAACGAACAGTAGACCTCGTGAGCACAAACATTTTTGCAACAATTCGTTTTGGTCATACTTCTCTGTAACATAAAAAAACACCACTCCATCCGGCCAAAATTCTGGGCCGAGGCCTTTTGCAGCGCGGAAACCTGGAGGATTTCGGAATTAAAATTTGTAGTCTTGGTCGACTGCAACGCTCTTCCTTCGGCACTGATTAGACTTTGGCTAATTCTCTCTCGGTGTATGTGTCTCTAACCAGGAAATATGCATGAGGATGGTGAGCATTGCAGATCAAAAATCCTCGTTGTGTTTGTTGTTGCTGCGCCACGATCGCCCTTTCTTGCCCTCAAACAGCGAGTAAAGAGACCCATCTTCCTCCGTTTGACTGTTTTTAGAAGCCGCCGCCTCCCACTTCTGTATCTCAGAAGTATGTCTCATCAATTGACGCCGTACAAGTAGTGGATAGTTGACAACTTTTTCGGATAATATGTGTTTTTCCTTGTTGTAGAGATCGCAGCGTCTTCTGAGATGTTTATGAACTCGTCTTGTAAAAAAATATTTACGTGAGAATATTAATTTATTAATTAAGTATAAATATTCATGTAAAAAAAATATGTGTAATGAATGACACAACAACTGTTTGACGTTGGTCCGACGGTCGACATGACGTCATGAACGTGTTGACTGGTCCCGACCAACTATCTTTTTGCCCCTTATTGGAGGATGTAGCCCTCCAATCAAAAATCCCCGACGACAAAAAAAACTATCAAGTCGTAAAACCTGTACCTATACTAAGTTTCGTCCAGATCGGTTGTACAATATGACCTGTAGAAGAGTACGAACAAACTGACACATGAAAGCAAATTTTCGCTTCGCTCGCTCGGTCAATAATGTTACAGGCTAACAATGATTGATTGATCAAATTGAAATTGACTTATCATTTCAATTGATAACAGATTAAATTAGCCTTTCAGTAACTGGATTACTCTTATAAGTCCATTTTTATTGTTAGCTGTTCTGTTTCACTCCTGGGAAAACTCAATCCTTCCATCGTTCGCGAGCCCGCACGTCCTTTTTCCAGTTTTGGCGGAATCTGTCTAGGTCTCCCCGCCATCTCCTTTGTGGCTTACAGCGACCCCGCTTCACTCTCTCATGGTACCAGTTCTGTGCTATTTGGGCCTACATTTTGTCCGGCATGCGGCAGACATGTCCTGTCCAGGTCTATTTAAATTGGGCAACTTTTTGAGCCACGTCATCTTTATTTAGGAGCGCACACATTTTACATATTTAAATACACATGCACAACATTATATCTTACTTGCGCTAACTCGTGCATGTAAACTCTCTTTTCACAAAAACTTGTCATTCATGAACCCTGTAAATCTCACTAGTCATAATGCTGTCGTTTACTTTTAAATAAAACGAGACAGTTTGCCTGTAGACTCTGTGTTAACGAGTGCACGCAAAAATATTACATGCAAAACTACGGAGAAATTATTGTTAACAATGACGTGTAATAATTGATGAAGAAAATATGACTTGATTTTAGACGGCACGCTTTGCACACTCTGCACAGTAATGATTGAGCGATTTGCTTCACATTCAGAGGTCATGGGTTCGATATACGCACGTAACAAAATATTTATTCGTTGTTTCGTGTCTTGTGTCTTTGAGCATGTAAATGTGACTGCACCTGCGATGAAGGAAAAGTAAGGTTCTTACTTTATAAGTCATGTTTTTTTAATGCGACACCTGCTGGTCACTAGCTTACCAATTACATAAACATGACAAAGTAATTAAATTCTTCATTAAACCTGACTTTCTCTCACCCTTTGGTAACACGCGCTCATTAGAAAGCGCTCATGTTTGGCGTTTGCCCAACTTTGCGGAGTAAAGTCACGATAATGCGCTTTATTACTATTAATGCGCGTGCGATACATGCGCGGTCGTGCGGTTTTGAGGGATTTCACATTTTATGAGCTTACGGTACTGGGTACCTACACATGGACACAAAAGACATAAGAAATATAATTATGGGCATGAGAAACCAAAAAACTGAAATCCTTACATATTGTAAGACGAAATGTTTGTCTACTCTTCCGTCCGTTTAAGTATGCGAAAACTTATCTCATTTATGTGTTTTTTTTTTAATAATGAGATTTCCTGACCAAGTTTACCTACTACCTTTTTTTTTTTTTTTTTTTTTTTTTGGGTGGGAAATTATCAAATAACTTCTCCCGCTCTGGGTGGAGCGGGAGGGCGTGTCAGACTCTTACTGACTAAAACCCACCCGTGTTCCTTCCGTTGCCTTTACGTTGCCAGGGGCCACGGTATCCCTTTCGGACTTTCCCGCAACCCCGGCAGGCATCGGTCCTATCGGACCCCTTCCGTTGTGCTGACATCTCTTTGAGGCGCGCGTGGAACACAACGCGCCGTCGACCCGGGCCTGGTCCTTATCGGACGGCGAGCTACCCATTGCTCACCGTCCGCAAGCCCGCGCCTACGGTGGCCGGGAATCGGCCTGCGATTCCCGACGCCCAGGGCGTCTCCTGCGGCGGCTAGGGGCGTGAGGGCGCGAAATTTGCCTCTCCCTCACGCGTTCTGCCTCCTCCTTCGCGAGCATTACTGCTTCGCAGAAGGAGGTGACGGCCTCCCATGCCCTCTCGCTCCGTACCATGGCCTGGACTAGGGCCGGACGCGAGAGATCCCTAACTACCTGACCCGACAGATGTGGTCCTGTCCAAATTTCAATAATTCATACAATATTCCCATAGAAAATGCATCAAGTTTCCCGGCAACTCTTAATTTTTTCTTTCAACATTAACATTTAAAAACAATAAATAGCCAAATTGGTCCAGCCCTTCTCAAGTGATGCGCTTACCAATGAACACTATTTCATTTTTATTATATACTAGTTTTCGCCCGCGGCTGCGCCCGCGTGAATGTCAGCATATATATACTGGGATCAAAAGAAACCAAAGAAAGCCAAGGGCACATTTCAATCAAAATTAAATTCACAATTTAAACAAAATATTTAAAAGCGATTAATATAATACCGGCCAAAATAGCTTTGGAAATAACAATGTAATATTTATCGAATTCTGAAAGATAAAAATGGTTACTGGGGGTTATCCAGACGTATATTATGTTGTCGTAGAATTGTTTGCTGTCCAATCCTGCAGAACATAAATTTTATGTATCTCTTCCAGTTTACGCGGCGCACGTCAGTAAAGCTCCCAGTTGGCATATATCAACCAATTTAAACAAAACCTCAATGTATAACTTAAACTTAACAAAAATGTATATATTTAAACCTTCCTTATGAATCAGTACGTCCATTGGTCTATCGCAGTAGAGGTGACGTCACAAGTTAGCACGTCAACACCTCGCCTTGCTTACTTAGCAGCGGCTGCACAACCTCCCATCCAAAAGGAGCAGCAAAAGAAAAAAGATTTTGTTAAAAATGGAAAATCAATCGAGGGGTCATCTAAGAGCCGCAATGTACCCGGTATCTGTTCCCCAGCCCCTAAGAAAGGTTTCGTGATGGTGGAATCGTAGCGAAGGAAGCCCACTTGCCGTAATCGATGTGGTACTGCTCTGGCGGGGCCAAATATGTTGCTGCGTCCTGCTACACCATCGATGCAGCTGTACGTATCCCGTCTGCATCACTCCACGATGACTGAAGACATCGTGGAATACATCAGAACCAAGATCAAGTGGACCTTGAGCCCGCGCCATAACATAAATTTCAAGTCGTCTGTGGTGCGGGTTCCAACTCAGTACCTAGAAACCTTCATGAAACAAGAGTTTTGGCCGAAAGGTGTAGCGCACCGACGATTTCGTGAAAGGTTACAAAACACCATGCAGCGCAGTACGAAGCCGACACAGTCATCACTTCGTGTACAATAATTATTTGTTGTTATTATAATAAGAATATGTATGTTTAGGTTAAGGTAAATATCTATGGGTTACTACTCATAATAATCTATTAAATTCAGGCGACGCAGCGCCTGAATTAAATAGATTATTACGAGTATTATCTCCTTTATTTCATTATTTACACATATTATAATAATATATATATATTAATTATATTTTTAAATATTAGAATAAAAAAATATAAAAACATAAAAAAATAAAAAAATAGCCCACCGGTATCGGGAACAGGGTCCAAGCGACCGGCGGTCAGGGCTCCAGAGAGAGGAACCTCCTAACAACGCGAGCCGTGTCCAGGAGTACCGCTTTCTGAATCAAGCCCTTAATACAGCTGCCCAACGAGAGTCTCCTTAGGTGTGGGTCGAGACTCTTGGCAATTAAGCCATTGGTTGATTCGACTGTCGGCACAATGATCGCTTAGTCCACATCCCACATGTCGACAACCTCGCGAGCCAAGTCAAGATACTTAATTTGTTTATCTTTCTCGGCTTTCATGAGGTTCCCGTCATGCGGGAACGTTATGTCAATAATCATTGCGGGCCGCTCTCCTCGATCCATCACCACTATGCTTATTGGCAACAATATTCCTGTCAGTGATGATGGATCGACCCCAGTACAATGTGATATTTCCATTTTCGAGAACTGGGTTGGGCACATACCTGTAGTACGGTACTTCCGATTACACAAGGCTGTAATTCAGTGCTGATACTTTCATACACACTACTGTAGTCAGGATTATCCAATCCTGACTACAGTAGTGTGTATGAAAGTACTCTTCGTTAGCTAGACGAGAATACCCGGAGATAATGTGTCGGATTGATTCTCCCGGACGGTGGCATGCCCGACAGATGTCAACCATGCCGTCCTTTACAATGAATCTCCGATACTTGTTCGTCATCATAACTTCATCCATAATTGCACAGACAAAACCTTCAGTTTCCCCAAAGAGGTCACAAAAACGCAGCCAGGCTACGGACGCTAGTAAATCTACATCGGGTCCGTGTAGGGCCTGGAAGTAGCGTCCGTGAATCTTCTTACTCTGCCATACCTCCTTGCACTCGTTAGTGTCAAGCACTACAGGCTTGCGCCAGTTACCTTGTTTCCGCCTGATAGAAGACTAATAAATACTTTTTTCAGGCGGGCAAAGAAGCGCTCCTTCAACGATTGCTTCATTTCAGTAAAATTGATGCCCAACGCTTCTGAAATATCCGAAAATAGGTTTCGGATGCGGAGAGGGCTCTAAGGTATATGGAATCCGAGAGTTGGGTTCTCACGGATTCCACAATCTCCTTTCGTTTTACGTGCATGACTGCGCATTTGTCCACACCAAAATTCCATCCTGATGGCGCTACTGAAAGTTTCAGTTACTTTCAGTAGCTACAACTGAATGATGGTTGCAAAATGTTGGGGGCAAAGAATTTTTAGGTCATCCATGTAGAGGAGGTGAGATATAACCTGACCACCTCTCCTCAACCGATAGCCAAGCCCTGAATCCTCCAGCAGTGTGCTAAGAGGATTCAGGGCTAAGCAGAACCAGAACGGACTCAAACTATCGCCCTGAAATATGCCTCACTCTATCGGCTCGCTATTCCTCTGGATATTTCGACATCCTGGATAGTGAACGACCGTTCTCCATTACCCCATACACGACATCAGGAAGGTGCGCAGAGTTGCATCTACTTTATACAGCACCCTCATGAGCCATGTACGTGGCACCGAGTCATAGGCCTTTTTATAATATATCCAGCATGTCGATAGATCTTTTTGGGAACGGCGAACCTGTTGATTAATGACCATATCAATGAGTAGTAGCTCTTTACTATCGCGGGAGCCGTTCCTACATCCATTTTGAGAGGCAAACATGATGGAGTTGGTGTCTATGTATATTTATTTATTATTAGGCTCTTCAACAATGAGTACACTATTACTTTACATTTTGTACGTTGCAAACTTAAGTCTAAGCGCCTCATTACTTAAAGAAAAGCACAGCATGCACTTCATTATTCACAGATGGACAGTTTGTTAATTATAACTCTCAAAATGGATGTAAGGACTTTATAGACCGTCGGTAAACACGTGATCGGCCTATAATTTCTGGGGTCCGCGGTGCTACCAGATTTATGGAGCTGGTGGGTAACTCCTGTCGTTAGGAACTGGGGTAGCGAACCAGACTCCAAAGCAGTCTGTTACTGAGCCGCCAAGCGAGCGTGCGACCTTATGAACCAGAAATTGTGCAGCCCGTCCGGCCCTGGAGACTTCAGTTAGACAACGGACGGACTGCACGAGCAATATCTTGGGGGCAGATGGTAATTATAGCCCCCATTTCTGGTATTAGATCGCAAGCTTGCTCGACTTCCCGAGTCCAATCACCTTCGGTGTGACTGACAGGCACCGACCAAATGCTGCGCCAGAAAGAGCACATGGTGACATCATCCGGCAGACGCGTGTCAGCCACACCTTGGTACGGTCGCTCCCAAGCCTCCTTTCATCGCTCTGAAAGATGCGATTCTGAGTGCATCGCTCTACTCGCCGCTTATACCTACGAATACGGTTCGCCCATGCATACACTTTCTGCTTCAGGAAGTCGATGCGCTCTGTGGCACGAGACAAATAGTCCTCAGGGTCGATATCAGTCCCTGAGAACGCCCGCCTCACAAAGCGCATTACTCTAGGGCGAGTATTGCCCTCCCTGAAGCAGATAAGTTTGCCAATGAGCGCTCTGGCCCCACCAATACGGTGCTCAATTCTGCACTGCCAAGCTGGTACGGCTGGTTTCAGTAGTGTAGCTCTAGAGTCATTTATAAATTTGACGTGAGCTACACGACATGCCGCTACAGCCGCGTAGTACAGAATCGAATGGGTATCGGTGAGGACTTCGCAGTCATCAAAATAGTTTCATAACTGCAAATTCAGAGCCGCCATCAGCGCCCTATTTTTGTTATGCATAGGCAAATGAGGTAAGCGTGGTCTACGTTCGGGCGACATGAATCGATATTCCCGAATCGCACCCTCCAAAGCACTCCTCAATTCCTCGTTGCATTAGGTACTTACGTTTGTAGCCCTGTCATCAATCCCCTCGTCAGCTTGACTTGTAGTGACCTGTGGTGGTACTATAACGCTTTGTGACGGGGGGGCGATGACATGGCCACTCCACATTTCACTTCGCAGGCGATCAAGTACAGTGTCATCCAACATATGATTACGCTGGATGACCCGCACCTGATCCGACCATCGTTGTGCCAAAACGTTGACAGCTGGCTCAAGCACCTGAAAAAGAGAGAGCAATGGGTAGCTCACCGTCCGATAAGGACCAGGCTCGGGTCGACAGCGCGTTGTGTTCCACGCGCGCCTCAAAGAGATGTCAGCATAACGGAAGGGGTCCGATAGGAACGATGCCTGCCGGGGTTGCAGGAAAGTCCGAAAGGGGTACCGTGGCCCCTGGCATCATACACGCAACTGAAGGAACACGGGTGGGTTTTAGTCTGTAAGAGTCTGACACGTCCTCAGCTCCGCCCAGAGTGGGAGAAGTTATTTGATAATTTCCCACACAAAAAAAAAAGGATATAAATTTGATGCAGACTGCAGGATTATTTAAATGATTATTGACCTACAAAGTTTAGCAGGTAGAAGCAGCCTTTTAATTTATCGCCTATCAGTGTTTATATTAATATGTATATAAATTATTGAAGAGTTAAAATACTATGATTTTTTTTAATTTTTGCCCGCAGCAAACCAAGGAACTAATTGAAAAAGATTAATTAAAATTCTTATCTAATAACCATAATTTTTTCATGAATTTAAATTAGAGATAGTTCCAGCTTTTTCATTTGAATTACTTCTAAGAGTTTATTTATTATTTCAAACTCGGATCCTTCTTGCATTTGATTATTTAATAACCCAAGAATTAATTGAATACCTATCTATGTATTATAATATAGTATAGTATAGTATTGTAGTAATTTTAGTATAATATTATTAGTATTAATTTAATGAAACGGATTTAAAAATTATGCTAAAATACAAAGTTAATATTTTAAAAGGCATAAGTACTCGTAGTGCCAATTTGCATGAAATAAGTAAAATTATAAGACAGTCACAACCTCTTACATAAAATAAGAAAAATATGCGTATTATATTAAAGTAAAAAGTGAATTGCAATATGTTTATGCATTAGCTTGCATTATGCTAGCTAATGCATAAACATATTGCACTTCAATTTGATTATATTTTAGTAAGTTACTGCTTCTGTTTATGAAGCTAAAAATAATCAATGTAAACTTGTTTTTGTGATTATCAAAATTCGATATTTTCACTTTCATACAAGAGCGATAGGTATTTAATTTTTGTTTTTTCAAATCTGATTTTAAAATACAGAGGTACGGTTTTTAGATACTTGTAAATTTAATAGGGTTTTCACAAAATTGTGGTCTAGCTATCTTGAAACCCTAACTGTTTATGCTATTAATGAATTGGGCTGGCTATGCAACATGTATCTACATCTTTCCAGGGTTTTCAACAAAATAAGTAATCAGTAAAAAAACCTTTTTTTCTGAAAAAAACTGAGCATACTTTCCATACCCACACGACAGCAACAAAACAGCCAATAAATCTAGAAACAAAAGAAGTCGTAACAATTAATTACACGTTACAGGTCACGCAACGAACTCCAAAACAATAAGGTTTCTCGAGTGAACAAAAACGTACAAATTAATCAAACTATCGCCTACAAGCTATAAGTGAACCAGCTGGTTTTAGTCACAGCATGTTGGACGTTCAACCTAATGAACTATAATTTTGTACAAAATAAATCACGCTAGCGAAATGCCAGTAAGCTTACCCTTTTTGTTTTACTTTTTGGAGGATTGGATTATCAAACTGTCTTTCAGTTAAAATGCAGTTTGAGCTGAGGCAAAGCATAAGCAGCATGAAACATTCCCGCTGCTGGAACACAGGGGTCCATGTGAGGGAGTGGGCTTCAATCACCACGAACGCGTTAGTAGATGTTACATGTTGGTTCTAGGACATGCTGTTTTCCTCACGATGGTAGGTTGGCGCCTAGATACAAACCCATGACCTACAACGTGTACGTCAGGGTCGTTACCACTGAGCAACCACTGCTTTCCGATGGCATAGAATACGATGCCACTTAGATTAATAATGTTCAATCATCTGCAATATGCTGGCTTGATTGTGCTTTAGGGATAGATCACAATCTGAAAGATCAGTTGATCATAGTTAATTGTTTAATTGATTTGATGCAATTTAATTTATTATGTATTTTTGCCGTGGTTTTGTATCCTATTTTATTGATAATGTATATATAATATGAATGTTTTGTGATCCTAGTTGGTCGAAATAAATGACATAATAATAATAATAGTTGTTTTCGTTAATCTCTCAGTTCAGATACGAGGTAGTTTGAAACAGCCTGATTGTAGATTTCCTAAAAATCTCGACGTTTTGGTCGCAAAAATATAATAGGCCAAATTCTACATTATTGACGGACGATACCCTAGCACAATTATTTGTATGCTCCTTATCAAAATTCAAAATTCAAAAGTCATTTATTCAAACTAGGCTGAGAATCAGCACTTTTCGAACGTCAAAATTACATAAGACAGTCCCCCAAAACGCCCACCCTTCACCACTTCCTAGTGCTTTAGCTGGGAAGAAGAAGTGGCGCAACAAACTCCCCAGCAGAAAATCACAAAATCGACAAAATCATCTAGCAATTTTTTTTCCGTATACTAGTTGAGCTCCTTTGGATAGGAGTTTCCCCTATTGAATAAGACCCACTTACATCAAAGCAAACAAACCAACACACCCAGTTGTTTGTAGATTGAGTTATAAACTAGGAAGCGGGCGAAGTAGCGGACAATTTCATGGGCCGGCGACATCCTCGATGTAATGTTGTGTTACTACATAATATTCTGAACGATAGGGCCTTATTGTGCATACCGGGCGGCACGGAACTG
The DNA here is from genome assembly GCA_949128155.2 of Xanthia icteritia. Lineage (NCBI taxonomy): Eukaryota > Metazoa > Arthropoda > Insecta > Lepidoptera > Noctuidae > Xanthia > Xanthia icteritia. The sequence goes on along the minus strand of OX421942.2, from coordinate 813,975 downwards.
TATAGAGCTTGTAACGTTATGTTTAGCTGGAGGAGCTAAACGTAAATCACAAAAACTAAAATTGTATATAAAAACAAAAGGATAAAGACTAAGGGCTGATTTCACCAATGAAACTGAACGTAATCAGCATTTCTAAAACGCGTTCAAGAGCTATCAGTGTCAAAATTGTTATGGAATATTGTACACTGTCAGCTCTTGAATGCGTTTATATGTGCTGAACGAGTTCAATTTCATTGGTGAAATCTGCACTAAGTAGGATAGAAATAAAGGATAAGTATGAGGTTCAGGTCGGCTTCTATCGACGCATGATGGTCGAGGATAGGTAGAAACAGGATCCGAGGGCAGGCAGGCAGGCAGACAGGTAGGCAGACCGGCAGGCATGAACAAGGAGCTGGAGCAGCAGGTATTGTGTAGGAGCAGGGCTGTGGCTTCTTACGCCGAACAGGTTTGTTAAGACTGTCCAAAGGTAGAAAAAGGTTGAAAGTTGGTTTTTGAAAGGTCTTGAAATAGTGGAGGAGTTATGTGACGCCTAACGCTAGTAGGAGAGCCGCGATGGCGTCGCACGTCACGCCAAGTTCTGACGTCGGAGGCTTCTCTCGGAGGGTGGCGTCTTCTCACGCCACGCCGGAGAGGAGGGCAGCAGAGACACTTCGCGGTACCTCACGTGCGGTAAGGGAAGCGTCCTGCCCTCCCATGGCGCAGCGGAAGTTGCGTCGGAGGCCTCTGTGTTCAGGCATGATGGTCACAGAGGTAGGTGAGAGGATCGAGTGACGGGAAAAAAAGCTTTATAGAAAAGGTTTAGAAGAAATTAGAGTGTACCTGCCCATAGTATGTTATGTCTATAATACGAGTATAGAAAAGTAAAATCGGTCAGGTAACAATTTATGATGACAAAGTCAGAATATAAAATATTCTAAAATTAATAGTATAAAATACAGTTTTGAATGCTAAAACAGGCAAAGATAATTAAAAATATGCTTTTCAAAGGTAACCATGTTAAAAAATATGTAAAAGTGAGTAATTATGAGTATCATACGATTTTAATAGGTAAATAACCTAAAAGATGTTGTTCTGTAAGTAAAATACCACAAGCTGTAGAATCTAAATAAATATACCTGAATGAACACTGATGGAACGTGATGAGCATTTCGTACTAATTTTTTTTTTTTTCTATTTCATAACAATGCTTTAAGCAGGATGTATTGCAACTAGCAAGCTTGAATTGTGCATCGTCGTAATATTAGTAATACTAGCACTTTATTGTAATATATGCACTTATCGTAACATTAGCGCTTTGAAATAAACAGTTCTAATAGAATGTTATACTCAAAATACTTGGATAGCTGACTGATAAAAAAGAAATTGCAGAATATTGGTCATATGGATAAAAAACAAAAATATCTTTTTCCCAATAACTCAGATGTAGCACCAAAATAAGAGAAAAGTCTGCCTTATTGCCACAAGCCAAACCCTAAATAGAATCTGTAATATTATTTGAACAGCAAATAAGCCTCATCACTTTCATCAAACAAAGTCATTCATTCACGACAAAATAATCTTTATTTCAAATATTTGCTCACAAATATTATACTCTTGTACTAACACCTCTATACAAATACACAAGCCCGCAAACTCAGGCGTACACCGCGCATGCGTAACACGCATTTCATTCTAAGACAAAATAAATATTTGAAGAAGGTTCACAAGAAAGGCACAAGCGAAAAAATATATTATATGCCAAATCCAACATAGCTAGAGATCGCACAGAATAAAGAGGTTTAAAAAGACAAAGGGGAGGCCTTTGCCCAGCAGTGGGACACAATGTACTAGCAATAAAAAACATATAATACAATTGTAATATTTGTTCAAGACACTTCAATGCGTGAAACAGATATTCCGATAAAGACTGCTGACTACAGTATTATCAAAACAAAAATATAATAGCTAGTGCAGAAGGGAGAAAAGAAGAACCAAGTTTTACAACAAATGCTTTTTTTTGCATAGTTATGTGCATAAGCTGCAAAAAATTACCAAATACCTAGAAAGCTTCATGTATCACGATGTTAATTCAAGTGTGACTTCTGTTCCTACATGTACGGTGGTCACAAGAATTGCAAACTAGCATTATGCTCAATAGTATCTGATTTTCCTATAATATTTGTACACTCAGTGAAAAACCATTTTTCATAGTAACCATTTGTGAGTCAATGACGTAACCTGTGAGTAAGATAATGTGGTTTTCTAATGCACTTTAGACATTGGCTGAATAGTCGTCATCTGATTTCCTTGCCATTTAATAAAAATAGAATAGAAGATAATGACATGAAATGAAATTGTTTATTCTTTAAATAGGATATTGCAATCACTTTTACACGTCATATTAAAAAAATATAACATTTTTACTAGATGAGTTCAGCGTTTCCTATCTGACTACTCTGAGAAGAAAAGCCGAAACCAACTGAGAGGTCAAGGTCTCTTTTAAAGTCCAGACATAATCTTGGTTAGGCCATATGAGGACCATGTAGATTAGTGTCTGAAATGGTCTTTTGAGGAAAGAACCACACAGATTTGAGTGGACCTGTCCAGTCAGTGCAAGCATTTGTCAGTAATCGTGGAGCTCAACTCGAACGACACCAAAGAAAGGACATAAACTACTCAAACTGCCAGACCATCATTAAAACTAGCTGAGAAAGAAAAAACTAATGAAAGAGAGAAAAAAATATCCACATAGTCCTTTTTTTTTACATGGGAAATTATCAAATAACTTCTCCCGCTCTGAGCGGAGCGGAAGGGCGTGTCAGACTCTTACTGACTAAAACCCACCCGTGTTCCTTCAGTTGCCTGTGCGTTGCTAGGGGCCACGGTATCCCTTTCAGACTTCCCGCAACCCCGGCAGGCATCGGTCCTATCGGACCCCTTCCGTTGTGCTGACATCTCTTTGAGGCGCGCGTGGAATACAACGCGCCGTCGACCCGGGCCTGGTCCTTATCGGACGGCGAACTACCCATTGCTCACCGTCCGCAAGCCCGCACCTACGGTGGCCGGGAATCGGCTATTGATTCCCGATGCCCAGGGCGTCTCCTGCGGCGGCTAGGGGCGTGAGGGCGCTAAATTTGCCTCTCCCTCACGCGTTCCGCCTCCTCCTTCGCGAGCATTACTACTTCACAAAAGGAGGGGACGGCCTTCCATGCCTTCTCGCTCCATACCATGGCCTGGACCAGGGCCGGACGCGAGAGATCGCCGCCACCGATCGCCTCCACGAGGACACGGCGTCCTCACATTCACAATAATTAAAATAATACTTTAATACTTTACAAAGTAATCATGTCATTTTATATATAAAATGGATACGATTTTTCGACGTTAGTGATATAATTTTATGCTCACCAGCCTATAATTGTACCAAAGTGCGAGATTAATAATATAAAGAAGAAGACGAGCTTATAATTTTCTACCTTTATCTTTGTAACAATTTAATTCAAAAGAGTGTCCATATGGAGTTTCTTGCCCGTTCTACAGGTACCTACTACACATTATAATGAGTAACTAGCTTCATATTTCTAACTGACCAACTCCTTGAAAATTAAAAAGTGCCTGTAAATGGTTTAAATGCCCGCAAATGTCTTTGATTGATAAACAAGTTTGAGTTTGCAGACTGCATGTTGTCATTTTCAGATTATCAAGTCCTATATTATCTGAAAAACGTTAAAAAAGCGCATCGCAGTGAACGCACATTCGAACTGAAAAAAAAAGTACCATACACACCAAACCAAAGTTTGCATGATTTAAGCAACCAACAACTTACTTCATCTGTTTTTAGCAAAAACTGTTTTAAGCATCTTCGGTTGCAAAAATATACCCCTCGTTGTTCGAAGAGGCGTAATGGCATATTTCACACTTTACACTTCGGAAGATAGCATCGGTGTAATCATAATGTATGGCAGATAGTGCTGCGTCGAGGCAAGCCTGCCTGTAATTTCTGATAGCCTGGTAGCTTAATAAGATTAGCCATCTTTGTTATACTGTTACACAATTCGTAAAAGTTGTTAAGTCGCGTTGTTCAATGACATACATAGTCATTCATATTGTTATGGTAAGGCCTGTTTACTAAGGAGGAATCTTTCTATCAGTTTAATTTTATCCTCTATTTAATCTTAGATAGTCACAAAAAATATAAATATAATATAATCAAATAAATGTCGTACAAGAAAGACATTTAAAATAGCTGCAAATATTTTGTTGTAGAGAACATTGTGGGACGAGTGTCTAGGGGGAAGACTTTGTTCAATAGTACCTATGCTTGGAAGAGATGAATCTTTGTTAAACAATCAGTTATTTCTTTATATTCACTAGCGGTGTCCAGAATCATTTCGTCGTAGACCTCATCTCACAGCAATAAAATTAATTGTGTACCAAATCAACCACAGCATCGGGTACACTAATGTAGGTGAAGGTATAAACTACAGCAAACACAGCACCTCACATTTCAATCTTCATCAAACATAATAGTTTTCTCCTCAAAATCACTGAAAACAAAACGAAAATGTTCGAACAGTAAATCCCCGTTGTTTTGTAAGATAAACCGCGGGATGCGACGCGCGACCACAAGCAACGTTGGGTGAAATTATTGTATTACGTGCCCGCTACACCTGCAGGGATTAGCGGTACTGATACTGTGCTCTATCCGAGAGCAATTGCAGTGTTTAACGCCTGGATTCACTTGTAAACGTAACAAACGTAAAATAATTGGCATGTTATCTGGCACTTGTAGGGCGATTTGAGTCATTACGTCTCGTTTCGATATAGCATTATTGTATGGTTGGCCATACAATAATTTTTCTACAGATAGTTGGCGATTTATCTAGCTTATTGGGTGACTCGCACGAATTTATTCGTCCAAATTTGGGCGAATCGACCATTTTATAAATAAATTAATATTAGTTCACGAATTCAATTTATTTGTTGACGAATCGACAACTTCAGCAATACGTAGTAGTAAATTAGGCTAGTGCATGAAAACGTGTGATTCGAGTTCGTAGCTAATGTAACTATAATATTATGATCAAATAACTTAGAAGAAAAAGAAAGAAAGAAAGAAAATACGTTTATTCTGCACAAACAAAACGCACATTTAAATAAAATACACATGATCATTTGATACTGTATTTATTTAATTGTAAAAATTTAATATACAATTTCAATAAAATATTATAAATCCACGTCTTAACCTTTACGAGTTGCAATTAATTTATTTTCATTTGAAAGAACTCCCACACTTCGTTGGTATTTTTTCGATTGAAGAGGTAGTCAAAATAGTTATCAAATAGATCATTTTAATCAAGTCTTTTCTTAACAGGCAATCACTATGTGACCTTGTAGAAGAAATCTAATCTCGATAGGTATTTATTTTATTTTTATATTTCACTATAAAATGTAATAGCTTACGTGAGAAGCCTAGACTGCACACTTTTAAGTAATGTGTATGTTTTGATACTACAAATAATGAGTGCAACTTGTGGAGCAATAGCGAGAGATTTTTAGTTTTAATTGAAAAGTTGCTTTACACATATTATCACTAAGGTTTCTAAGAACTTGTATGACAGAGCACATTTTTGAATTCTTGGTAGGAATATTAACCATTTTCCGGTGTCAGTATGACTGAAAGTTGAACTTGATTATCTACTAACCAATTATGTGAACAAATCAAGTTTCAGGACAATCCCCAGCCTATTCTAGATATAACTACGAAATTTGTCTAATACAGTATTGTGTCACTTTGTACAAGCGCATTGTTTAGAGGACCACACAGGACCTCAAAGGACAAAATTGCATCCTTTCATTGGTCTCTTCGTTCGTCGTTTTTGAGGATATCGTTTCATAGATAAGCGGCTTAGACAACCCTGCAACTAATGAAATTCTGAATTTCTTACCAAATAATATCGCCTATTGCGAGTCACCTCATCAAATTGGAGCGCGTCTTTTGCAACTACTGTTCCGAAGATATTGCACAATACATGTTGCATGATGTCAGTTTAATATATACGTGTTAAAAGATTTATGTCGGATTTGATGTATAGTGTGTTTTATAGCAGTAGCTGGTCAAGTGACCACACCCGATGTAGTGCAATAGATTGATGAGTTTGCGATATTGAACATAGATAAGATTTTAAATATTATTTTCAATGTTATTAATTAGGTGTATTGTAGAGTGGTACGGTAATTCTACTTTTTGTTGATTTATTAAAACTAATAGACCATCGGGCAGTTTGTCTGCGTCATTAACTATATTCATTGTAGAGCAGACAGAAGGAAGCCGACAGAAAAATCCAGTTTGGTTGAACAGTGTTTGAAAAATGTTGTCAAGTCTTCTCGTCGCCTATCCCACAATGTTTGAAGACTAAGGTCTTCAACTAGTGCATCCTACCCGTTATGAGTGGGTCTCACTACTCCCATTGAAATTAAATGAAATGAAATTGTTTATTCTGTAAATAGGATATTGGAATCACTTTTACACGTCATCTTAAAAAAAATATTAAAAATTAGCTAGATGAGTTCGGCGTTTCCTATCTGACTACTCTGAGAAGAAAGGCCGAAACAAATTCAGAGGTCACAGTCTCTTTTAAAGTCCAGACATAATCTTGGTCAGGCCATATGAGGACCATGTGTCTGAAATGGTCTTTTGAGAAAAGAAGCACACAGATTTGAGTGGACCTGTCCTGTCAGTGCAAGCATTTGTCAGTAATCGTGGAGCTCAACCCAGAATTTAAGGAGCTCAACTCGACGAACAATACCAAAGAAAGGACATTTGGGTAGGCCGCATAAACTACTCAAACTGCCAGACCATAATTAAAACTAAATAAGAAAGAAAGAAAAAAGAAAAAACAATAATAATAAAAAAATCCACATAGTCCTCACATTCACAAAATTTAAAAATATATATAATACTTTACAAAGTAATAATGTAATTTTGTATGTAATGTTTATATAATATTGGTATTGATTTTATGATTTTAGCACAAGGCTTAGCAGAGCGAGCAGCTCAATCCCAAGCTTTTTTATCTTCTAAATAATCTAAAATTTTATAGTATCCTTTTTTACTTTGGTTTTAATACAGCTTTTAAATCGTTTAATGGGTAAGTCTCGAATGTCGATGGGAAGTTTGTTGTAAAAGCGTATACGCATGAACGAGTTGCCTACTCTGTGGAGACGAGTGCGGTGTACAGCGAGGTTGTGTTTATACCTGCAGGCCTAGCATGACGCACGCGACAATTACTCGCTCTCGCGTGTGTAATTTTTGTCTATTTGTCACTTTTCTCGTTTTCTGACAGCGCTTCCATACAAAATAGTCGACTCCTTCTGTCAAACTTTATGTTTTTTCGACAAACCCTAACATAGCACCTTAGTTATCTCGGTTTTTGACAATTCAACACGAGATAATCTCCGATTCTTCTGTCATTAAGTCGTATTTACTCGTCCTCGATTTTGACGACGAGAACGACGAGAAGAGTAGACAAAATTATGATACAAAAAATATCTCCAAAATAACATGGCAGTTTCATAATTGTAATTATTTTAGTCATAATTATATTTTACAATATATTAATAATGAAATACTTAGTTTCAAACTACTATTTATATTGGAACGACGTGTTTTATATGGATTTTTTTTTATATGAAATTTGATATGAAAAATTATTACCTGCATGTTGGGTATTAGGGCTTTATGGGTTTCATAAAGGGGGTTCAAATTTTCATTATTTTTGCGATAGGACACCATTTTCGAGATATAAGAAAAAGAAAAGAAAAAAAAGTCGAGGTATTGGTGTGAATTTTAGTTCATGAAAATTCGCGATTAAATACTTGGGCAATCAGAATTTTAGTTGAATAACGTAAAATTCAGAATAGTACAATTGCCATTTTCACTAAATTATTAACTCAGTGCCATTTTAGTACCATCAAACTAAAATATAGTTAAGTTGTGTCACTTTAGTCTATTTCAGAATGGGAAATCTTCGGTTGACAGGAATAATCTAAATTTTGGTAATTTTTAGTCTAGTTTAGAGGTATTTGTGACAAGGAAATCGGCACCATTGAATGAATGAAACGGAATCTCAAGCCGATGTTGCTATCATAAAAATAATTTGTTTTTAATAACTTGCAACATCGGTTTCTCGTCGCGAGATATAGAAGTATCAAAATGCTTTTTTCGAGTTTACTCGTCGTTTACGGTCATGTTAGGGATTAGAATGACGTCAGAATCGTAGACAAATTTCGACAAAACGAGAAAAAGAGCGTTCTCGCGCTTGTCATGTTAGCCCTGCTGGTATTTAAACTATGCATATCGGAAATCTTCTTAAAATTAGATCTATTTTTGTGTACATTCAATAGGTTTTCAAAAATATATTGTGACGCTACAGTCAGAATATTTATTTCTTTGAATTTTTCTCGAAGGGAATCTCTCGGACCTAGGTTGTAAATGGCTCGAACAGCCCTTTTCTGTAGAACAAAGATAGTATTAATGTCCGAACAGGAGAAGAATTCCATATGACATGACTATGAAAATAACAAAAATAAACAATTCTGGCTGTATCTACGTCAGTTATCTGTCTATTTTTTTTAACAGCATACGCGGCTGAACTTGGCCTTCCTGACAATTTTTCTATGTGTGGGCCCCACTGTAATTTACCGTCAATAGTGATTCCAAGAAAAACTGTTGACTCAACAGGGTCCAGCTCTATTCCATTAACTTGAATATTGGTAGTTAGCTGCCTGACATTTGGCGTTGAAAATTTAATGAGTTTAGTCTTTTTTTCATTCAGGAGAAGATTATTTACATTAAACCAATGCACGACTTTAGAGAGCGCATCATTCATTACGCATTGCAATGGTAATACTGAGACAGCACATTTTTTTCAAATCAGTCTCACTATACCCATTGACTTAAGAAACGACGAATGGAATTAGTGAGACTCATGTTCTCCTACAAAATGTCTCCGTATTCCCACATAGAGCGTTTTTTTTAACGCCAGATGATAAATCAAAATCGACCATATCCTACAGAAAATGCCCACAACAAGACATAATGAAACTTTATCTGAAAACAAGTAACTGTCAGAGCAGGGTGTGACAAATAGTATGTATCAAATTACGCATCGTAGACATTTTTATAATATTTATAAATAAATTTTGTCAATAGATAGATAAATGATCAAAACAATATCTAGTGGTCTGATCGATAAAGTGGTCATAATATCGAGTCGACAATTGATCTTCTTGACCGCGAATAGTATAAAAACGCAACGGGAACAGTGAGACCCACCCCCCGTTATGACATACGGTGCCGAAATGTGGACGCTGACATCGGATTGGTCCGTAAATTCAAGTACGCTCAGCGCGAGCAGACGAATCCTGAAGTGGTGATTGTGTATCGGCAAGCATAGAGTAAGACGCCCCCAGCTAGTTCTGTTGAACAGACGACTTCGAAAAGGGGGCTGGGACAGACTGGAAACGGAAGGCGGCGGACAGGTTGTTGTGGCGCAGCCTGGTAGAGGCCTATGTCTAACATCTGCGATGGGCTGAGTTGATTGATTTTAGAGTAGTATTATATTGTGATTCTACTTTTTTGGAATCTCCCAGCTAATTAAATGCTACGAGAGAAAGAATAGCATACCTACAAAAAAAAATGCAAAAAAAAACTGCAATATAGTGGCAGTAATTGACTGACATTCAATCAATTGTTTTTACGCATCGCCCCATTCCTTTTAGCATTGAAATTAAAATACGAAATTACTATCGGGGATTGATATTTTATGTAAATTTTGCGGTGTAAATAGTTAATCAATATCTAAAAAATGCTTAGTTGTTCAGAAATTGACAAATTCAATAAAATCTACTATGCAACACTTTCTATCAAAAAGATCAGCAGGTTAAGTGCTTAGTATAACATAACATCAACATATTTAAGTTTATTTTGTTTCGTCACCACTGCATTATAGCAGATATGACCTTTGCTCTTTAGAAAATTGTGCAAAATATTTATATTTATTTACTAATCGGATCAGATTACAATGTGTTATATAAAACTGAGGAAATATCGTAAAACTTACTGAATTGAAAAACGCAAAAAAATCGCCAAGATATATGCCTGTGATGTTCATTTCGTTTGCCTAAATCACACATAAGCGTAGTCAGAATATGAACAGAAGTAGCAGTTATCATTTTATTATCAAGCGGTAACTCTGCATATGTTTTACTCTGCAATTTTTTTTGTAACAGGTTTCCAACCGGTGACGACAACCTACGACATTTGCATATCCTCAAGCAGACAAAGTTGGAACGTCTCATGTGCCTGGAGTTTCATTGGGAGCCATACTTTCAACACCATCCATACGTGAACTTCTTCTTCTTTGTGTCCCTTGCACGACAATATTTCAAATCTCGTTGGTCCAATACTTCGCCACTTCCACGGCGACAATCTGCCATTGGCTTATTATGATAACGATGATACGTTCTTAACCGGAACACATCAGTCTTCAAAACAAGCAGAATTAGTTAAAATTGCAGTGCTTCCCCGGACGATACCGTACAAGGGGCTACTACTAAACATATTCTTACAAAAACTGATACCAGTCCATTATCAACAGGTTGCTGGCTAACAGCCGTAACAGCCCATTTCCTTCAGGTAATTGTAACAACTTGTTAATGAGTAGTGCCGGTTCAATACGTCTAGCGTTATTTTCCACTATGAATTTGTAAGTTCCAGCAGTCTTTACTTTGGTTAGAAAGACTTCAGTGCCAAGAGGGTACTTATTTATTTATTTAGAACCCGCTTTGAAGGATGACTTCAAAGCAAGAGTGAATAGGCATATTTTGGGGACGCTCGATTCTTCGTAGACCTCGTCCGTTGCTTTTCATCACGCAAGATCGTGGTCAAAAGGCTCATTCCATAAAAACCGGCCAATTGGACCACGATTTACGGACTGTTTCCTTTACTTGTGCTGTGAGACCTTGCTTTCTGCCAAATTTCATGATTCTAGGTCAACGGGAAGTACCCTATAGGTTTTGATTTATTCGCGAGTATCAAAATATGTCACATAAATGGCAGTATTTTTTTATTGCGTTGATCGAGAAGCTTAGCTACGTATTTGATATTAATTTCAACTTGATACCTCCACGCGTTCCTGAGAAAAAGGGTCTTAACAGACTGACGGACGAACAACAAAGTGATCCTATAAAGGTTCCGTTATTTCCTTTTGAGGTACGGAACCCTAAAAAAGCAATAATAAGACCATTTTACCTTTAAAATTGTGTTTAGATGTTTTTTATATTATCTTCTAAAATAATGCCTAATTTAGTCTAAATATAATGTTATATTTTATCTAATTATGCTGGCAACCAAAGTTTCTGAAAGCCAAAAGTTACAAAAGACAATCCTCAAAAGTCCCATACTTTACCAGTAAACTTCCTAGTATTAGGTCGCACACATTGTCTTTAAATGTATTCAGTAAATGTTCTATTGTTTGTCATTCTCAAATAATTCTTAATTCCAAAATTGTAACTTTTGCATTGCATAAGCCTAAAACTAAACCTAGACTTTGACGTCAGACAGACGATGGAAATCCGTCTGCCTAATGTATTATTTATACATTCTGTATGCAAAAGTTTATGCGAAAATTATTCAATATCTCTGAGACGCTTGAAGAAAGTTGTAATTTGATGAAACTTGTTCAATCTGCTTCTACAGTTCATCGGCCTTTGATTCAAAGGAATCACTGATGTCGTAGTTTTATCGTAAGATTTAAGTAAACAATGTAATGTATTATAACATTTATAACCAGTAATCGGATATTCGGCTAAAGTTTGAGTGTTGACTAGTGTGGAGTGCGCTTCAGTACAGGAAAAGTCCCGGCTCAGCAAATTATTACAACCTTTATAATATTATGTAGGAGCATGGGTAATATATATATAAATAAAATGGGTACACCATTTTATTTATAACTAGCGACCCGCTCCTGCTTCACACAGTTTTTATGACTTGACAAAACATCGAGATTTCTTAGGTAAACGTAACTTTAATATAATTCTATTATACACATAAACCTGCCGGAATAAACGATGATGAAAACCTCATCAAAATCTGTTGCGTGGTTTAAAAGAACAATGCGGACATACAGACAAACGCGAAAAACCACTTTGTTTTATAATATGTATACATACGTTTTTAATATTAATTTTTTCTCTCTCACAAATTATGCACCTGTCAAATCTTCCCTCCACCGCCCTCAGTGACTGGTACAAAATGCCTAAGGCATTAAGTCTGCCTTCGTAACTTTACTGTAGACATAAATAAATGACAAAGGCTTGCTAAGATAACCATTTTAAAGGCAAACTTCATTTGCATTCATTTGTAGGCAATGATGAACTAACTGTGAGCTTATTGTGAGGGTTTCAAGTATTTTTTTTTATAATTTGAAAATAAATATCTTTAAAATTATTTGAGAAAATATATAAAAAATTACCCCATTATCTCCGAAACTGCTGAGCCTACAATTTTGAAAAAAATACAGAAAATAATTCTATACCTACTTAAAGATTACAGGAAAACCTATAAGAAGTCTCTGGTCTTAAATTAACATGGTAAATCTCCCAATATTATGCGTACAAACTGACATTTGCAGTTAGAATGTATAGGAGTACATGTTTTTCAACTACAATGCTAAGTTTTTCATCTACGGAACCCTTCACGCGTGGCCCGACAGGCACTAGGCCAGCTTTTTCTATATTAGTTGATACACAGTTAATTTTTGGCATCCAGTTTAAATTATAAAGTACACGAAGTTTTCTCAAAGTTAACTATATTTAAAAAAAGCTTCCATGCATGCTTTTCTTGGCCTAAATCCACACCAGGATATTAGCCAATAGCTCACGTAATTGTTATTATAATTATCGCTGTTCGGTGATGATCATCACCCTTCACTATTTACGCATATTAAGGTCCCGCAGCACAGTGGTGGGTTGCGCAACCATTAGTGATGCTTTCTACGGCACCCAGTGTTGCACGCTACCGTGACTGATGCGTGCGGAACTCAGAAGCAATCCACGACTTTACATTTGGTTTGTGTTTGACATGAACATTACTATGATACAATAAGATATGGGCCAGTATGTTAACCCATTGGTTATAACATAAATTATTTTCATTACTGCAGTCGCTCCATGTATAATATTGGTATTCAGCTACATCTGGTTAGACTGGAAGCTGACCTCAACATAGTTGGGAAACGGCCAGGCAGCTAATGATGTATCTGGTTAAAAACCAGATTTTGATGCTGGCCAATGCCATCCTGATGAGTTGTGCTTCTAAAAGTCTGGCCATTGAGCAATGTAGAATAATATGCTCAAATCAAATCTTCTATGCTCAAACCAATATAAGCAATGTCAATATCTAATACCACAACTTTTCATTAACATTATATTATACAGGAAACGAAGTTATTCTAGCTTTGTTTGATAATGTCTTCCAAGATTCAAAACGGCGTTGTTTCTCATTACATGCAAATCAACTGCATTTGTTTCTTTTTCGGAGTATTAGGTCTTTCTGGTGAACAGACTCAGTAATTAATGGGTTATATAACAATTTAGTAATGCTTTCAAAAGTACTATTGTTACATGGAATAGCTTAGGAACGCGGAACTGATCACAACACTGAACATCATTGAGACCCTTGTTCACTTGACAGATGGTTCCGGAGACGTATTGACTCTAAAATGTTAAACACGATAGTGGTGTTACAGTGAATGACATAAACATAATATATTTAGTAATGCTTTCTATAGCTTATGAATTATTTATCCTTTTTGTTTGTTAGAGCTTCTAGAAATTCAGTCATTTATGTAAAAACAATTTCACTTTCGGTAGCGTGTTTAGATTAATATTCATGATTTTTCAAATCTTATGTATTTCTGCACTTACACTTAATAATAATAAAATTAATAATGACCAAAGAAAAGCAGATAGATTGTGTGAAATATGATATGACTAGAAAGTAAGGAAACATTGAGATAACGCCTGATAAAGATCTATGGAAGAAAAGTCGTGCTCCGCCGACCTCAAATGATTTGGTATAGACGTAGGAGGATGATAAAAGTTACTTAATTCTACATGCAGATAACTTGCACATGTAAAGGACTAAGGCCAGTCAGCGATGCAGGAATGTGAAAGGATGCAGACGGTGTCCATACAAATCACCCAATTTGACTTATGAAAAGTGTGTTAGGGTCCAATTAGTCAATCACGTTATTTCACAATCGTGAGAAGGGCTGGGAAGCCAGACATTAATACTAAATAGCACTTTCAAATTTCAAAGAGCAAGAGCGGTATTTGTTAAAGTTAAATGGTTAATCAACAGGAGTCACAATGTTTTCTAGTAGACGGGCAACTTTGTCATATTATGTACTTTAGGAGAAAAGCATAGAGGTAAAACGCAATTTAGTTTAATATCGAACAAGCTGGCAAATTTTAGATTAACATAACATTCAAATATTATATTAACGTTTTTTTAAATTAACAGTTGTCTCGTTTTGCCCAAATAGTCATTATAATTCAGACATATCGATATTTTTTGTGTCCTTTCAGCATCCCATCAAGGTTTCTTATTCCTTTCCTTCTTATCTGTCATTGATAAAGTAATTCCAGCCTATTATTTTCCAACAGATTCCAGGGCAAAAGCCTCTTCTTGCCCAGAGAAAGCAATACATTCAGTAATTATTATTATTTATAAATGTACAGCCTCTTATTAATTTTCTTGTCTAAGAAAGATGATACAATTTCCACGCGCGAGGGGCACCTATTGAGCGCAAGCGTCATGGTGCAATATTATAATTATACACCGTATCGTCAATTATTGTGTTAAAACCGTGAATATTACGAATTATGCAATAATAGCATGATTTGTAACTACCGTTGTCCAATCTGGGTGGCACTGGTTATTTGTTGGTATCATCATAATTACCCCATAGATCACGTCCTTATGGTTCAAAAACAATTTTGATGTCATTCTTCGCGGTCTGGTGTTTATCACTAGGTAGTCTTTGCTACCAAAGATCCTTTTTTTTTTTTTTTTTTTTTGGGTGGGAAATTATCAAATAACTTCTCCCGCTCTGGGTGGAGCGGGAGGGCGTGTCAGACTCTTACTGACTAAAACCCACCCGTGTTCCTTCCGTTGCCTTTACGTTGCCAGGGGCCACGGTATCCCTTTCGGACTTTCCCGCAACCCCGGCAGGCATCGGTCCTATCGGACCCCTTCCGTTGTGCTGACATCTCTTTGAGGCGCGCGTGGAACACAACGCGCCGTCGACCCGGGCCTGGTCCTTATCGGACGGCGAGCTACCCATTGCTCACCGTCCGCAAGCCCGCGCCTACGGTGGCCGGGAATCGGCCTGCGATTCCCGACGCCCAGGGCGTCTCCTGCGGCGGCTAGGGGCGTGAGGGCGCGAAATTTGCCTCTCCCTCACGCGTTCTGCCTCCTCCTTCGCGAGCATTACTGCTTCACAGAAGGAGGTGACGGCCTCCCATGCCCTCTCGCTCCGTACCATGGCCTGGACTAGGGCCGGACGCGAGAGATCCCCGCCGCCGATCGCCTCCACGAGGACACGGCGATGCTCTGCCCAAGCTACCAAAGATCCTAAGGATTACATTTGTGTAATTTGTATAGTGTACATAATAAAGAGTTTACTATCTATCTGATATGGGGACGGTGATTCAGCTACTGTATCCTTTTGTGTAATGGTGTAATTATTAACTAAACTCTGTATATAGCTATTAATCTGTTTGCATTATGGTATGGAAAGATTTTGTGACGATTGATGCTGCCTATTAAATTGCAAGCTCGTTCAGTAGATGTCGCTTGCTGATTTTTTTTTTCGATCCTATAGTACTATTTTGTAAAGTTACATGTGCTAAATACTAATGAACTAGTTTTGACAAAGGCAATCGTTTGACATTATAGCCACATCCTGTTGTGGTTTACCAATTCTTATATCTGGCCAAATAACACATTATGGCGGCATCAACATCGCTACTCCCTATTGTCGGGCATTTATCCAGTTTCACACTTTCATATGACGACATTATTTTGCGATACAGAACGTACTTTATTTTTTTTCAGTTCTTAGTGAATCGAACGCCAAAAATCTGCCTTCAACTTGCTCCCAAGCCCAAAGTATTTATATATTATAAAAGGGAGTCAGTTTGTCGTTCCTGGCGTGTTATCAGACGATTTTCCCGGATATTCCGACATATCCATTTCCACCATTTGCAAACCGACGAACACTTCCTGAGATACAAGTTGCGCTGGACAATGTAAGTGCGAAGTGTCGGGTTCCGTATCAAGTAATTAGTTATTTTAAATATGTATTGTGCATCAGCACCATTTAAATATTTTTGACATATTAGAACTACGTAACATTTTTTTATTATCTCTGCGAATTATTTTTTATTTTATAATGAAGACTTTTTGACTTCTTCTTTAACTTTTGTTTATTTATCATCTTCTTAAGGATTTTTAGCTGTTTTTTTGGTTGGAAATTCAGCTTACATTCTAGTCACATTCAAATCATTGACAGAACCATTCATCTACGGAACCCCAAACTGGTTGAAGGTCAGGAAGCGTACCGGAGCACCACAAGTCCGACAAGTAAATAGCAATTTGTTAGAAATTGTACAGTTCAGTTTATTGGTATACTCTAATGATATAACCAGTACTTGTGGCCACGGATATGACGGCGGTATCAATGACACTTGGTTGTGTGTCACCTAAGTTTCACCTGGTAGTAAAACTTGGGTAACACAAATGAAGGCTTTGCTTAGAGTCGCCTTTTATTTTATTCGTGTTCCTCTTTATAAGGTCTTGTCTTGCTAAGCTTGAACTCAATTTAATACTTATTCACTTGTCTTGTAAGTATGATGTGGTTTTAGTGATTTTATTTCAGTGAATAGTCCAGGTAACTTCTGCAGGGAATTTATACCCAATACTAAACGCAATCGCCATTATAAACAAAACCATATAAAAAAATAAAACAAGCACCAACAAAGACACAAATAAGACAATTACTATACTAATAGCTGTTATGAAGTCCAATGAACTACTACGACTATGTTACCATAGAAAGATTGTGTATCAGATATAAGGCTAAGTGGTCAGGTAACAGTGACCGCGACCGGTTCCGAGTTCATTTGCACGTGTTATACACTCACACAGTTTTTACTTTCACTGGCCAAGAGATTAGAGCAGCTTTCAGAATGGATGTGGCAATTTTGTTAGGAAAGGTCAACCTTCGGAACGAAAAGAATTTTGTGCAATATCCTGTGCGATTTGTAAACAGATATGAATTATGGGATATAAATAATAGTGATAGGATCGAAAGACCTTCTGGCTCACAAAAATAATAATTCTACCGATGATCTTGTTGGTGAAATAGTTATTCTTAGACGTACAAAACTAGTTTCGATAAGATTTATTTAAACACGAGACAGAACATCCGGTAAAAGTGTAGTTCTTATTATTATTCAAAACAGTTTATTTAGTTACCTCTGAACTGAATCTCATAATGTCTTTTTAAAATGTATGAACATCATGTATCATGTTTTTGGTAATAAAACGACTAAACTTTGAAAAATTAATTCAGAATAGAAAGATTAAATCGCCGCATCCTAATAATTTCGTCCATGACCATGTCCACCAACGTCCGGTAAATATTCAAACTCGCCATTTATTATAATTCCTCCATTACAAATTCATATAAAATCACTTTCTCACATTGTTAGCGAATAGTTATAACTTATGGTCTTCTCGAATATGGTAATGTGAATTTCTAAAATGTAAGTTCTTTGATTTTTTGAGTTAGATGTTTTGGATCCATATGAGTCGACGATTATGATATTAGAGGAAGCAGCTATATGTCTTGGACGATTTCGTTTCAAAAGTAACTGACCACAAAAAAAAGGACTGTCTATTTTACAGATTAGCAATCATTAATTATTTATGCAAAAAAAAGATACTGAATGACCTTAGGCCTTTATAAGCCTTTGTATTTAAAACAAAAGGTTTACAAAAACCAACTTTAAATTATTTGATAGTTTTCGACTGTTGGTCTTTTTACCTGCAGTCAAAAAGACGAAATGTTATTAGTTCAAACGAGTCGGTGGTGTAAATATAACTCATATTCTTTGTTCACACATCCACAGCTAGTACCTACACATTTTTACTCCGCTCAGGAATATCGTAACGCTTGTTTAATAAGGCATTTGTGTTGTCTTAGAGCCTTGTCTGTCTGCCGATCCCCACTACCAAGCACGTAACCAGAGGGGGGGATAGTTGGGATTTACCCCCCCCCCCCCGGTAATCTGGCTTAACACACAAGAAGGGACTAATTCAAACTTGGCCTTTAGTTTCTAGATCAACATCTTTCATTCAGACCCCATATAGACATAGTAGCAAAGCGAATCACAAGACTGACTCGTCCACCAAAAAGATGTTACACTTGGTGTATGTGGCATTATGTGAGTCAGTTCTCTGCTACTGCATTACAGTACGGGGTGGGGTCGGCATTACCTCAATGATTCAATTGGAAAGAGCCCAACGATCAGTGCTAAAAGTTATGAATAGAAAACACTTGCGTTATCCTACAGATCAACTGTACGAGTATAAAGAAGCATCCGTACTTAATGTCCGACAATTATACATCCATAAAATAGTACCAAAACAACACAAAATAACAATCCAATCCACGGAATACCACTAATCCACCATCTACTCAACAACGAATCTTTAAATGTCCCCCTACTGTACTAAAAACCGCTTTTGCACAACGTATGCAAGAATTTATGCTCAGTTTCGTTTATAATAAAATTGCAAAAATCAGTGACATCAGAAATCGTAGGACCAACCAAGTTTAGATTTTTATCAAACAGACTGTTACCTCAATCCTACTCAGAATCCGAAGCCTTCATTCGAGTATTGTCATAACATACCACAAATACTCTCTCACTCACACCCTCAATTATAACTTCGCTCTCACACTACATAATAATATACGAGTACATAATCTCTCGCACGCACCCTTGCCAAACTTTAAATAATAAATAGCTATATTTGCATCGTATACTACTTCAAACAGTTGTTTTACGATTTTCTTTTATTTTAAATGTCTTTTGTTGTTGATTTTGTATTTACATAATTTTTTTAAAACACTATGTAATAAATACAATACAGTATCGACCCTGAAATTCCAAATTGTTAAAAACTCTCAAGGACTCCATGAACCAGGCTCGACCTAGTATGGAGTCCAAAAGATAAAATATTTTATTTATTTATTTTATTTACGCAAATCTTACCTTCAACTACCATTACAGATCTGCGATCCAATGCGATAGAGAGGCCTTACATGCTAAATACTTAAAGTACATCCTATAAAATTACATACATCTTAACCTACATCTTAATATCCTATAAAATTACATAAATCTTAACCTACATCTAAATAACATATTATATATAATGCAGCTTTTGCGAATTCACCCAAGTTGCACCACAATACATCAACCCTCTCGTGAACCTCGTTCACCACACGCACGGCTCTAGTGAGAGGAGTCCTCGCCAGTAGGTTGGTTCTGGATATAAAAAATATGTTTCCTTTATGACAATAATTTGAGGAATAGTTTATTTGCATTACTTTTAAGGAAATGTAAAAGTTATTTATTTGGTCAATAAACGATTAAATTATTATGATTAGTTACTGGACGTCAAACAGTAGAGTACGAAAAAAACCCCCCAGCGATTCTTACTAGGATACTTTTAGAAGGACTATTTTTACACTGTGCTTAGATGATTTGATTTCTGGCATGAAACACCGATTTGCCAATAACAGAGCTTTCTTCTTTAGAAATAGTTACTCCAAATGTAGACGAGGGGAAAATATGCAAGCTGGAAAATATTTAAATTTATTGCGACGAGTGGAGATTCATTATTAAAGGCGGAGTACAGTCTGTGGTGTGTCAAGTGGAAGAATATAGAAAATAAACCAGTCGTAATTGTGCAAATTCAGGATACATGTGTCTTCTTTCTGATTTGGATCACCCTTCCTGATTCCACAGCGTCGGTCGGGCGACCATTTTCGTGCTTATTGAGATTTTTTTTCCTGAGCAACAGAATGGGTGGCGAGCAACTGAATGGGCTTTCTTTATTATCAATTCATTCCGCATTAGCATCGGATCCTGAAACCGTACTTGATGTAATAGTTGCCAGCGAGCGGCAACAGGAAAATACTTAACACAATGATTACAGTGATTTACATTGTAGTTTTAATTAATGTCCCCGCCCGAATTAAGTCTGGATACGTGTCTGCCCACTACTCAGTAATATAGTGCGTAGACTTATAGTAATATTTAAAACCTTAAGAAACACTGCACCAAAATTTGTTCTAAAATCGGTCTACTATACTCTCTGTCAGTCTCAGCTTGAATACTCTATCACCACATGGGGTGGCACATTTAAAACTCATCTCTTAAAAATTGAAAGAGCACAAAGAGCACTCCTAAAGGTTACATGCCTATACATAACAACTTTTGAACCAGAAAGAATGAGAAACAAACGTTGCAAATATATAGTCTGTTCTTCATCATCATTCAAAACTAAGTTTGCACATCGGTTTTTCTGCTACCAGGGTTCAAATTTATACAATAAGGTAAATCGAGCCTTATTGCTATATCCCTTGCCAAAAACCAAATGTAAGTCTTTGGTTTTCGACTTGGACTTTGGTTTCGGACTGGTTAAAAAATATGGATTATAATTTTACAGAAAATCTACTTCATTCAAATTAAATTACTACGATATAAGTTTATAACTTGCACCAAAACCCGCTCACGTACACACCGGCACACTACACCTGACACTCAACACTACACACAACATTACATACTCTCATAGACACACACATACACACAGATACAGGCGCACTGATTAACTTTTTGTTTATAGTTTATTTTTAACTTCTACCCCCAAAATTATAATAACTTAAGTTTTTAGTTTTTTTAACGTTAGATTGTAATATCATATTTTTTTAAGTAAAACTTTCTGTTCTTCCGTGGGGTGGGGATCTGGTGATTTGTAATACAGGCATTTTACGCCTAACTCAGACACCAGCTCCTCACATTGCTAAAAAAAACAAATAATATGTTAAATCTAGAATAAGCTTGTCTTTGTGAGGAGAAATAAATAACTTATTATTATAAATAACTTATTATATTATATTACTCTACTCTGTAAAGTATTAATACATTACTTTAAATATTGTGCTTTTTTTTTCTCTTTTACAAGTCTTAATGATGGTCTGGCAGTTTGAGTACTTTATGCGCATACCCAAATGTCCTTTCTTTGGTATTGTTCGTCAAGTTTTTGAGGTACTTAAACTCTGAGTTGTGCTCCACGATAACCGACAAATGCTTGCACTGATTGGACAGGCCCTCTCAAATCTGTGTGCTTCTTTCCTCAAAAGACCATTTCAGACACTATCTACAGATTATTACAGGTTTTCAGATGATCTGAACAAGAAACTCTAAAAGAGACTGTGACCTCTGAGTTTGTTTCGGCTTTTTTACTCAGAGTAGTCAGATAGGAAACGCTTGTTTTTTTATTTGACTTGTAAAAGTGATTCCCATATCCTATTTACAGAATAAACAATTTCTTTTCGTTTCATTTTAGGACTGCATCCTATCAGCGTGCATATAATTTATTTTGTTGTTGTTGTTATTTGTTAGCCATCTTTCATAATTTAAATATTTTTGCTGATTACTCTGTTCTGTGTATTCAACTTCAACGCGGTTTATTTTTATCAGAATACAGCGCTCCCTGTTATTACTTTCTAAAACTATGACACGGCGTGTTGAAGAGAGACAAGCGGATTCACTTGTTCACAGTAATCACGATAGATGGCGTTGATTTCAATAATTCCTCATAGTTCACTACATTGTGCCTAGATGTCACTGTGCTGAAAGTGTACTTTTCTGAATCGCGATATCATTGCCTTCACTGCAAAACGTAGACAGAGTATAAAGTTATCATGCGTTCGGTCAAATGACATTTAATATTGAATGAATCGGTCAACTGACAGGTACATTGGTTCACTATTATGTCTTTAAGGAGATCTGACATGAAAGAACTTGGTAAATTAATAGATGATAGTTTCAGAAGGTAATGAAAAAAAATTAAAAAATAATAGAGATTATAAATAAGTAATACCTACAACTGTCTTCTGGATTTCAAAGGCCTCATTTAAGAAATCTTATCCGTGAAGGCGCCAGAATTATCTATTAGTTATTGATAAATAATAATTATTGCAAACTTTGATAACATTAGGTAGTCTTGTAGAAGTTAAGAAAGAGTTATTGCAGTATTGCTGTAGGTAAGGACGAAATAGTAATACAATATCATGTTTTGTTTTGCAGAGTTAAAACCTTTAATCCTGTCAAAAATACCTCGTCTCCAGTTCCGGCCAACAATATTCAGCTGCCTTTAACTGATGACGATCCTTCAGTAGAAGTACCAACACGCCGGAAGTTCAAGTGTTTGGAAACATTGGATGCCAAAAATAAGGATGTTGTTATAGATTTTACTAAAGACTGAATTAATGGCATCAAGTTTTGAATAGCATTAGCATAAATTATCGAGAAAATAAATGAATCTTCCTTAAAATATCATGACTTTGCTCTTGGTATATTATAATGAAATATACCCATATTGTATATCTTTTAAGTACTGAGTCGTAGCTAAGAACTCTAGACGACTCGTATCAAATTTCAAAAATAAATACCATTCATAGTGGGATCGTGACTATAAATATATATTTTTTTTAACTATTGGATGTAAATTCTTAGAACTAAATATCAAAGTTCAGAAATGCTGACGTTTAGGCAAAATATTTTCATTCCTGAGCCGCAAACAGTCAAAATCTAACCGTTATAACGAGAAAAATATGAAAAGTGAATATATTTGAGCCATCAATCTTAGTCAAGTGATTAATGATAAGGACGCGGCATGGGGTGCTCTGAATGACGAGTGTTTATGAGACGAACCTGGCAGGTGTCGTGTTGGAGAAGATATCATCGCAGATTGTGCAAGAAACATGGGCCGGGGTACGGCTAAAATTAATGAATTTAAGACAAATCTGTACTTAATCGTGTGCTAGATGGAATTATTCTACTTATGTTAAGGTGTCCCGCAAGGTGTTAACAATTAATGTTCCTATTAATTGTTAACACCTTGCGGGACACTAAACGCTTCCAGACGTAATAAAAATAAAACTACTATTGTGTCTCGTTCAGTGTCCTACAGCCAAATAATTTGCCTATTCTCAACTATGTTGGGGTTGGCTTCCAGTCTAACCGGATGCAGTTGAATACTAGTGTCCTTCAACCGGTAAGAAAAAAATACAAAATTCAAAATATTTTATTTCACATATGCCTACAAGGGCACTTCTGAAACGTCAGAAGCTAGGTGCACGGTTCCAATTGGTTGTTTTCTATGGAGTAGAGCCGGCAAGAAACTCCACGGTTACTCTTTAAAAGTAATGGTTTTTACAATGTTTTCAAATTACAGTGTAAATAGGTATGAGTGGACAGTGTATCAACAAGTACCAGGTAACAGTACTTAGCAAGATAGAAAACGGTCGACAGATCTACAGTCTGTTTAGCCTACAACGTTCTCACATTCACAAAATCTAAAAGAAAATAGTCTATATAAAAGATAAATAAAATAATAAAAATAAATACCTATTTAAACCAAATGACATGATTACCGCTACAGTTGTAAAAAATCAAATTTAATAAAAAATATAGAATATTGTAGCTATATAATGTCAAATAATGAAAAGATTATGTCAAGGAAGTATGTAAAAGAAAAAAAGGTAAAATAAAATAATCATCTTAATTTGGGAACAGTTAATAGACATTTACATAGTTATGCCGTTAATGAGGTACCAGGGAAGCCACATGTGCAGAAGGAATTATTGCCAAACTTCCTTTCCTTCAACGTAGTCTTTAATCTTATAATATGCTTTTTTGATAAGGACACGTTTGATGTGGGTTTTGAACTTTCCATCACTAAGTTCTGTAACCGGCTTTGTCAACTTGTTATAAAAGCGAATACTGTTTATAAAAAATGACTTACTAGTTTTAGTTAATCTAAATTTGGGTATCACAATTTCATGTCTACTACTTGTGTTTATATTATGGAAATCGCTTCTTATTTTGAAAAGTCCCTAAGTTTTTGCGAACATACAAAATACTTTCTATAAAAGCAATTTGATTATCAACTTAAATTGTCCGTATATTCAAATCACGACTGTCATTCTTTGACAGTTGTATGAAATAGCTATAATACGACAAATTGACGCAGGGTGTCAATTTGCTTTACAATTAATTTACCTGACTGTACAATACATAGGTAATTGAAATTCCCATTACAGCATCTTGTCTATAATCAAAATGCTTAATGTGGCATCCCTTCTTTTCGCATAATGTTTTTTTTCCTAATATACTCTGGCATAACTTTTTTTTTGGTGTATTAATCATCATTTCAGCCGTATAATAATACTTTGCCATAATTGTTTTTGGCATATAGTTTATGTTGACATAATTATCTTGTAGACTAATTTGTTTTGGTATAATTTCTATGCGTAGCGTAAGAGTGTTAATTAAGGCATACAAATTAAAAAGAAGTAACTATAACCAATATTATTTGTATAATTTAGTGTACCAATAGGTTAAGGTGCTAATATGTTTTACATACATATAATAAAACAAAACTTACCTTTTCTCAAGTGCATTGATTGTGATTATTGTCTAAAAATGTGTATTGGTGTCTAACATTTTAGGAGTTAATATGCGTATTTGTTATGCCTATAAAAACTTTGTTTTGATATCATTATGCGTAAATAGTTTTATGCTTGAACATTAGAATGATTAGTGAAATTATGCGTAAGCTTTTATGCCTTAATAATGTTATGCTTAAATATAACTACCTTTACCCGGCCCGGCTTCGCACGGGTAGCACTAAGTACTTATACCTACCCTACCTACCCTACCTACCCTACCTACCCTACCTACCCTACCTACCCTACCTACCCTACCTACCCTACCTACCCTACCTACCCTACCTACCCTACCTACCCTACCTACCCTACCTACCCTACCTACCCTACCTACCCTACCTACCCTACCTACCCTACCTACCCTACCTACCCTACCTACCCTACCTACCCTACCTACCCTACCTACCCTACCTACCCTACCTACCCTACCTACCCTACCTACCCTACCTACCCTACCTACCCTACCTACCCTACCTACCCTACCTACCCTACCTACCCTACCTACCCTACCTACCCTACCTACCCTACCTACCCTACCTACCCTACCTACCCTACCTACCCTACCTACCCTACCTACCCTACCTACCCTACCTACCCTACCTACCCTACCTACCCTACCTACCCTACCTACCCTACCTACCCTACCTACCCTACCTACCCTACCTACCCTACCTACCCTACCTACCCTACCTACCCTACCTACCCTACCTACTATAAACCTCACGGAGCCCGAGACCTTTCCAACGAATGCAAAACCGTGGAAATCGGTTCGTGCGTTCTGGAGTTATAGCGTCAGGAAGGAAAACCCGACTTATTTTTATATAGTAGATTAGGATAAACAATTGTATGCTATGATATAATAGGTCTTTACCAATGAAATTGCCGTTTTGTATGAAAAAATTTAAACGAATTTTTTTCATGTATTTTTTATTTGTATTAATCGAAGTAATCACCCATGCAATCAATGCATCTTTGCCAACGTAGTGGCAGTTTATTGATGCCCTTCTTAAAGAAATTAGCTGGACGGGAGGCAACAAATTCTTCAAAGGCATTTTGTACTGCCTCTCGGGTATTGAATTTTTTTCCCGCCAAGAAGTTATCCAAATTCTGGAAAAAGTAGTAGTCTGTAGGCGCAAGGTCTGGTGAGTAGGGCGGATGACGGAGAGCTTCCAACCCCAGTTCTTGCAACTTGGAGACCGTCTGCTGTGCAGTATGAGGTCGCGCGTTGTCGTGCAGTAGCAGCGGAGACGAGCGATTGACCAATGCTGGTTGGAGATGTGCCAGGTTCTCCATCATTGTGTTTAGTTCTTCACAGTACACATCGGCAGTAATGCTCACCCCGTTTGGTAAGAAGCTGTGATGAATCACACCGGCGCTAGACCACCAAACAGTGACCATCACTTTTCTAGGGGTAAGTTTTCGTTTAGGGCATTGTTTAGGTGCTGAACCAGGATCCAACCAACTTGCTGAGCGCTTGCGGTTATCAAACAGAATCCATTTTTCATCGCAGGTAACAATGCGGTTCAAAATTCCTTCATTTGTGTGTCTGTTGAGCAGTGCAAGGCACGTCTCGACGCGTACTTCGCGCTGGCGATCATTGAGTTCGTGGGGCACCCATTTGTCAAGCTTTTTTACCTTGCCAATTTGACGCAAATGGACCAATATTGTTTTGACGCTAACGTCGAAAGCTGCTGCTAATTCAGCCGTAGATATATCATCAGCTTCCACAATCGCCTTTAATTCGTCATTGTCGACCAATGTCTTCGGACGACCGCGAGGTTCATTTTTCAGGTCGAAATTTCCATAACGGAAGCGAGCAAACCAATAACAGGTGGTGCGTTGGTTTGTAGTGTTAGCACCGTAAACGTCGTTGATGTTGCGTGCCGCTTGTGCCGCGTTGCTGCCACGACGGTACTCATATTCCATAATTACTCAAATTTTTAACGTATCCATGATGACGAAAAATATTGAAATGCGATGAAAATGTAACAGTAATCAATAAACAAATGATTACTTTTGGAAAAAAAAATTCCATGTTTTTAAAATAAAATTAATTTGAAATTAGAATTCTTAGCCAAACAAAAATTATTTTGATTTGAAATGGCCAGTACTGCAGAACGGCAATTTCATAGGTAAAGACCTAATATTATGCCTTATAATTTTATGCAAATGGATAGGGAACCGTTTAATGTTGTTATTTGTAGAGATTACATTAATTGCATTGGAAAATATTCCTATCGTAGTAATATGAAACAATCCTTATAAAAAGCTGCCCTCTTAAGCCTCATACATTTTCCAGAACGCAACACAGTCATTACTAACTTTTTCTCCAACCATACACATAAAAGTCGAGAAACTTCAAAAGCCCAAATCTCCAAGTTTCACACTTAAAACAGGTACTAATAACTTGTTCAAATTAAGAGATTTCACTTAGATCTGTTGAACGCATAATTGAAGTCTGCAGGAGAGTTTTAACGGTTGGTAATTAGATAAATTTGTGTATTCGCACGCCCTCTGTCGTCGACCGCAGCTAACAAAAATTTACGGAGCGTTCCGAATTTTGTCTGCATGTTAATTGGTCTGGACGGTTTTCGGTATTTCAGTGGTTTGCGAAGAGTTGTGAAGCGAAGTGAACCTTAGTTAAATAAATACATAAAATAATGATCTCGATAATAACATCATCAAAATTCGGTTTCCTAGAAATCTGCTGCAAAAAGAGTTACATTAAATTATGATGAGATGATCATATGGATTCTGGTGCTCAGTGCTGTTTTAGTTGTAGTCAGTGAGTAGTTAGTCTATAAAAATGGGGAGAAAACTTTCGCATATTTCAGCACGAGCAATAAAAGCTTTAAGTACTTTTCATCATCGTATAAAAGCTAACAGTTGAAAGAAGTTATAAGATATTGAATCTCTAACGACAGATATAACACCAACACCACAGCGACACATTCACAAGGCAAAACAAAATCTACTTAAACGAAAGTAAAGCTAACCATTTTATCATTAAGAAAGTAAAAAACCTTTTTAGAGTTAATAAAGTAAAACAAACAGACAGACAATGTAAATGTAGGTGCGATTGCGGCTCGCGCTTGAAAGCAATTCCTTGTCCCCGCTGAGTGGCGCAAAGAAGCAATTAAGATGAGAAAACGCTTGTACACGCCCTGCGCTCCTCGTCTTAAGCTGTGGCCACGATGGCGTTCTTGGGAAAGAATGCATGTGCTTTTATAAATACTTTCTTTGACAAAGTTAGGGGGAAGTTGAGAATAGATAATAAGCATTTTTTGATTCATGTCACCTTTGAACTGCACACATTTCGAAACATTAAGTTCAACATCGTGGTATTCCATTTGTCCACGTTTCTAAATCTTAGAATTGTTGTAAGATAACGGGAAATCTTGCAGTAGTACAAGTTGCCAAATAGTGATAATAAAAGCCAAATCAGTCATATTAAATTTTATTCTTAAAATAACAATCCACTTGTTCTTAACCACGCTCATTAATTTCACTAATCCTATTAAACATTTACCAGTCCTTGTATTTTCTTTTCAATCTCATATCATGGGAACTATCCCTTACATTCCAAAAGTCGCGACAATGGCCCATAAAATCCTGACTTTCACGTGTAACTCAGCTTTACGTAAATGCGTGCATCCACTATGCTGCACAAATATGTCATACCTTCGCGAGAGCTGGCTGCGACCACTCGTTCTAAGTGGTGACATGCTGAGGAACCGAGACCTCGTCTTACTTACTGTGAGTCGCTTTTTATTGTTTCAAAAGTGTTTTCTTTGGTGGAAAGCTCAAGTTTTGTTTGAAACAGTTTTCTTTGTTGCGAGGTTACTCGTGTTTGATGATAATGGTGCTAAATTGAGCTACTTTTCAAAAACTATTTTTTTTTTCACTTATTTCTTTTTATATTTAAAATGATCTATTTAGAATGCTGAATAATTAATTAGTGATGTATGTTGATTGGCATTACATTAGATTTGTTCAAGTATGTTTCCGTCATTCAGCTACGAAATGCAATTTAAGGTTTCAGCGGGGTGATTTAATATTAAAAAAACATTTTTCTAATTTATTTATTTATTTTATTTACAGATCTTCAATTTCGTCTATCAAATATCAACAGAACAAATAACGAATACCAATGGCTGGATACCAATGTCGCATAATGATATTTACAATCAAATTAGAAGAAACACTCTCCATACAATCAAATTACCTGAATATCCTGTTTACCTGACTATGAAGCCTCCCATGGTTTCTGATAATAATTTACAGCAACGACAAACTAATTACGATAAAGAGTTTAGAGATTTCCAGGAACATTTTGAAGAAATAAATGAAAAGTCCATTGAAACTATCATAATCGCAAATAAAACAGACGACAGTGATCAAATAATAAGTAAGGAAAACACAAGAAAATCTAAAAAAGTGTGGAACCATGATATTGATATTAGTGACGATAATATTCTGCACCTACACGAAATTGATTCTAAAATCATAGCTGGAGCTACATCAAAAGCATACAAAGTTACTGAAGATGATAGTGATACATCAACAGTAACAGAAGATAATAATACTGCAGAAAATGTAGGGTATCAATATAACCCACTAACTGACGAAAACCAAAATCTTACATCTACTTTCTACAAAATCCTGTCCAAATACAATATCAACAGTGATGATAAACTACAAAACTATGACTTGTCTCTTCATCGTAAAGTTCAAAATCCAAAGTCCAGTGCCTACCGGATTCCGTTGCCATACCGATATAATAATTTGAATCATTTACCCGTAGACCCGTTGCTCGCTGTTTTCCTATCAAACTATGGGTTCTATTTGCCAAGTTTGTACGGGATCAAGGCTAAGTACAATAACTTGTACGGTTACCTTGCCTCTAATAACATTCATAACAATAAACCCTTTGGTTTGTACAAAGTTTTCTCTGATACTGATTCATGGAATTAGAGCTATACTACATGTTTTTCTTTGATATTATTACTAAAATTATTATAATTAGTTCTGATACTGTTAAAATTAGTTTTAATGTTTGTGTGGTTTCAATACAACAAATTGATGTTATTTCCACTTAAGCAAACATGATGTAGCGCAAACTGAACCTTATGTGTAGGCTTTACAGTTGTTTCTAAAAACTCGTGTTTGTTTACATGTTTGGCAAATAAATTGCGAACGCAGATTAGGTACTATGGGATGGTCTCATGACGTTCGTTGACTGTTGCCGCTGAGTGTAGTAGCTGTGGCTGTAGAATCCGTGGCTCTGTGGGTAACTACTGTGTATGCACATACGGAGTGTTTGCCTACACAGCCATAGCCTTTTAGTTTTAACTTGGATTTAGTTTTTGTTTAGTTATATAGTTTTTTTTTATATTTAGTTAAGCAAAGATTCGTGCTTAGTCCACGAGAACCTACTGCCGACAAACTGCTTAGCAGTTTGGCAGGTGTTATGTTAAAAATAAAACTGTAACATGATGGATTAAATAAATATAAAAAAAAAAAAAAAAAAAAATAACAATTAAGCATAGTTAGTTTAGGATGTGTTCGTAAATTAAACAATCATATTTCAAATTCCAGAAATTGCTAAATCTGTACCTAATTTATGGTTTTGTCCTAGGTTTCATTAAATTTGCAACTAAAATTAGCTGCTTAATCAATTATTATTATATTCTTTACTTAAAAATCACATAATTTGCCAACTTACTATTTTAATTTGGAAGAATATGGTTAGGTTAGATTAGATAAAGTAAAATAAGGTAGAAGCTAAGCTTCAAAGGCTTTACAACTTTTAATAACCAAAGATAACTAGCCTAACAGTTAAAAGACTTTAAAACCTTTCAACATTTAAGAATAACAAAAAATTGGCAAAAGGACATTTTTAAAAAGCAAACGAAGTACCACATCAACTGCATGAATAACGTCCAGTGGACAATGAACGTTATGTGCAAAATCTTAAGATTGTAATTAGATTGGGGGTGGGTTAAATAAAGGCTTGAAGCTTGGAGTTGTTCCAACAGCCACAGGCGTGACAGTTTCATAGCGCGTTGTGAAAAGTTGCCTTTGTACCGGAGCCAGTTTGCACCACTTTTTATAATGCTTTTTACTCGTTAAACGTCCCGGATTTTGTTTCTGAGACTTTAAATCTTGTTAATTTTGGATTGTTTGTAAAGTTTATATACCGGGTACATTAAAGCTTAGTTAAATTATGGCATATTTTTCATTCGCTACTGCAGCTATTATTATCTGTGTTGTTATTATCGTATTCTTGAATTTGAATTGTCTTCTTTGTCATGTAAATGTACAATTCAGCACTAATTATAAAATAACAATGAAAGCTATTCAATTTTACGACGAGCTAGCAATTCTATTTTCCCTTTCAAAGTTTTTACATTTATATTTATTAGGTACATTATTTTTAATTAATTACTCACATAAACACCAGACCACAATTTATCCACAATTTATCTTCCATATCAACTCATCACAAGGAAAACGGAACAAGACTTCATCAGCCCACGCCGATCGTTTTTCGCAATCAGTTCTCATACATTCTTATAAACATACATATATATTTTCCGCATGGAAACCTCGAATTGAGCTTTAATGAAATTGTATATATATAAAATGTGAGTTCATAGATAATCTAAATAATAGTTTATTTTATTTCTTCTTGTCCTAAACGCGATTTCACGTTATAATGTGATATTGTCAAGTTTTAATAAATGTATGGATTTAACCAACTGTATTGCGCATAGTGTTGTTGAATTCGTAAAATTTTCGAACACGTAGCTAAGTTATACTTCGGACATGTTTCAAACCAGTGTTGTTCATATTTGGGTATTGGATTGGATTTGGAACAGACTGTGAATGCATTTCGTTAAATTTTACATGAACCATATCGGATACATTGAAATTGGTTTGCAATTTTACACGCAAATATATTTCGCGTTCTATGTTTGTTTTGTTTTGTTTTTAGACTTATTTATTTTTGCCTGCTACATTTTAATTCTAAATATGCAAATCGGAAATAATTTTGTTGCTCTAAAATCATCAAGTTCAACAGCTACACAGACACAGTTGCGTCTAAAGTGCATTTTGTATAATAATGTCTTTGGTATAACTCTGGACTTACGAATATTGGTCTCATTGGATTACCTTCCCCCTAGTACAGTCAACCGCACGTCAGTTGTAACACTTGAACTACGAAAACCGCCCCTACTGCTAAGACATAGAAGCTTCGTCAATGTCAAATTGTAACCAAGGACGTTCGGTGGACTGTACAGAAACAGTCTTGGAATTACTCCAAGCCAATAAAATGGAGTGTGGCTCGATTTGTTACTTCTTATGCGGGCACTGCACACTTTTAATATAGTTCGTATGCGTGGCGCGGCTCGGTATTCTTTGTTTGAAATTGTATGCGAGATACCGGTAATGGCTTGGTACAAACAATACGAGTATTATTTGGTTTTCAGTGCTCTCTTTTTATAATTTTGATATATAGTTATTCATACTATTTTGGTAGATTCTGATAATTTTTGTTCTAGATGAAATATGTAGATAAGTCACGGTGAATCAAGATCAAAATAGGTCTCAGATCATTATAAAAATCATATTGAAATATTATGCTTGTTGACCTACATTTAACAAACATAATATAATACTATTTGATCTTAAGGAAAATTCAACCCCACAAGCTGATCAGTTTATATTTAACTAGTTTACCACAAAAGCAGCACGTAGTTATTGTGCGTAGTGACCGGAAAAGTGTGGGATTTTCCGGCCGTCCGCACGCTGCGGACAAAGCTTCGTGTGTTTCATTTCCGAGCCCACACTGTTGCCGGAGATACTGTTCACGACATAAGTTACAAAAGAAAGGCTTTTATTTATAAAAAAAAGCTGTCATGTATTTCATCAGACGTCTTGATTTTAAGTACCTACCAAAACTCTATTATAATCTGTTTTTACTTCGTTGAACATCTAACAGTGCGCTTTTATTTAGGCATTAATTAAGAAAATTTACGATACTTACTTACTTACATATTCAGTTAATTAGTCTGCCTAATTTGACAATATAAACCTTCCAAAATCAAAATATGTTGTGATGTTCAGGTCTATTCACAGAATAAGGTTAAGCTCTGAGATAATATTCATTTTCAACAGTACTATTTTTTTAACTTATAGTGAAACAAATGTGATTTAAATAAAAACAAAACAATTGCCGTATCGAAACATACTCGTACAGAACTATCTTCACAAACCCAAACACCTACATATAGGTAACATAAACTCCTTATTCTACTCCTCAGTGGTCTCCATACAACTCGTAACTGTATTGTGTTGGTCCCGAGTAATTCCAAGAAGAAATGTTTGTCTCCAATACGTAGTGGTTTATTCATTAGAGCTTCGTTGGAAACGCGCCCAATAAACTGCTGATAAAACTCCAACTGGACCAACCACACTTTGTTCTGCGGAACCAAGGGCTGGTGGAAGTTACAGACTAGGTGTGATATTGTTGTAAATTTCGGGAATACATTCATAGTACGACGTATAGATAAGGAATGCCTTGCCTGTGTCTGTGTGTCCCGATAGGTAAGTATAACCTGGGTGTGTGAACAAAATACTTCTAGGCAAGCGTGCACCATCGATAACCACGTCATCGCTTACCATTAGGTGTGGTAGTGATGAAACGGGAACGCCGATGGCCGTTTTGCATAGATGTGACGCATATTGTCCCCCAAATTGTTATTTTCGTGTTTTGTTCTTTCCTTGCGTCATGTGTACCGCAAATAAATTATTATTTTTTCGTATTTGTTTTAATTTTTATTTCTATAAATAATAAAAGAGAATATTAACGTGTTATTTTATGTTTAAAAAAACATACAAACAATATGTAACCCTTCGGAACACAGGCGTGGTATTGTGGTATCTAAGTAAGATAATATTAAGACAAATCTTAGTCACACATTAAATCGCTAGTGTACTTTCACTTACACCGCTATAACAAACTTATTGCTTCTCGCGATGTGAAAACTTCAGATTTACTTCTTTTTATTTTGCGGCCAACTTGGTTTACCGACTTTAATGAGCCTGATGAATCGTTTATACTTAGTATTACTTAGTGGAACTACTCAACTTAATCAATACTCGTTTCCAGGAACGTTTACTTGAACTTCTGCTTTCATGTAAACGAAAAAGTCAACTATGTATCTCAAATTATTTTTGTGCAGTTCATTTTCTTCTCCGATATAAGTTTAAAGAGATATTATTATCAGTAAAATGCAGATTTTTGTTCTTGAAATAGGTTATAGTTATGACTATGAGTCATTATCTAATTATACTATTCGGCATCTACATCGATTGCTTGGCTTCCCTCGGCTTTATGGCAGGGTTTGCTAACGAAAATGAAATTCTTCTAAAAACGATCACGTTCTATAAAATTAAGCATTGTAATATTAGAAGTTATTTATTTATTATTTATTGTATTTTTGGCATGAGGTCGTATCCAAGTTTATTCAAAGAATAAAAAAAGACAAAAGACAATAAATAGTCTAGCAACAGTACGTCATAATCTCGTGAATGTTAGATATGATTGTGATTCTGTATGCAGACCACGTAGCTTACATTCAGCAAGTCCTACCATTTGTCAAGCGTAATGTTGGCATTTAGGGAGCATATCATATGTGTTTAACATAAGTTTAACTTAAGTACGTATCAGACGGCAGACTGGTATTGTGTTACGTTTACTGTTCATGGTTGTCAGTTTTATCTACAGCTCAGGTGAAAATTGATTACTTTTCGTTTTGCAAGATTGTATATGTAATATTATCTACTCTCAGCTGTTTATAGTATCAATTGACTCCGGACCCAGGTAGGTCGAAGCAAGGAAAACCTGCTCAGGTGGAGATTCACAGATGACTCTGCCCTAGAATGTAAATGTGGTGCTATTCCACAAACAATGAGGCACTCGTGTCCGGCGTGTTCTGTCGCCTGCACGATGCAGGAGCTGTCTATCAGCTCCTGCATCGTGCAGGCGACAGACTGAAGGTCTGGCTACTGAAGGTGCCAAAACCGTAGCCAAATTCTGAGCTGACTGTATATAGATTGCCATCGATACGCTAAGAAGAAGTTCATAGCATGCGAAGAAAGAAATCCATAGAAAATCGATCTATAAATTAGCGATTTGCCGTGAACGACTCTTTTTCTAATAATAATCATGCTTTCCACATTGGCCTGCAGACTGTATATCGTTAGACGAATATACAAAGCTTCTTATAAATTAGTATCTATAGCGTTGGGTTACTTCAGAAAATAACTATTTGCGTTTTACGCTACTGAATTTTTTAAGCTAAGCTAATATTTAATACTAGACACAAGCATAACATACACACATTATGTAGACTGCAACTTGAACCGCGTGTCCCGAGCGCGGCGGTCCGGAAAATGTAGTTTGCGCTCCGCTTTTGCGCTTTTTTCGTTCCCGAGCTGAGCAAAACTAGCGGTGGTTTGGAGTGATGTCATGTACGATAAAAATCACAATTTCGGTGTAAAATGGATGACCACGTTCTGTCCGACTGTTAATTTGATTAGCCGTGATTGTTACAGGATTGTTAATAATTGAGAGGCCTTAAATAACTCTGTTCAATAATATGATACTTAGTACTCGTACAATACTTTTATAAGTCGTCTAGGTTTGTTCTAGCTTCTTTGTCTAGGCTTTGTTATAGTTATTTCATCAACTCAGTAAGCAAAGTACAATAATTGTTAAGAGTTTATTTTTTAGATTGAATCAATAGTAGGTACATCTGCTATAGAAAAAAAAAAAACAGCAAAGTGAAAAATAACTTAATTTCAGCAGTAGGTGTATTTGGTTGTATATTTTCGTTATTTGCCACCGATATCGACACTGACAGTTTTTATTTCTCCTTTTTTAGTGGGTCAGTTTGTAATTTATCTAAGGTACGAGTACAATAGCCAATAGCTCATCACCGTTTACAAAATATTGCTTTTCCCGATCAGGGACATTAAGGGTAAAACCAGGAGAGATGGACCAGCGGGTGAGACGGACCATCGTAATTTCTACCAAACTATTAAATTTATTTAGGCTGACAACACTTACGAGCTCTTGTCAACCTGTTTGCTCCGTGTAGAAAGCGAGACTATTTGATTTTCGTTCGTAAAATTAGTAAAAAACGTATTAAAAGGTTTCGGAAGCGTGTTTTTTTTGTGTGGGTGTTTAAAAAACGAAGGTATGTATAAGATATTGTATTTTTAGAATAAGAATTGACGTTTCTGTGTTAGTATGTTCATGAAATGATAAAATAACCTCAAATTTTTCGTTTGTTTGTTTTGCTTTTAATATGAGTAAGTGGTCCGTCTCTCCACTCAATTTAGGAGAGATGGACCATGTTATGTATGGGTGAGATGGACCAATAGTCAACCGTTTTGTTTTGCAAATTTGAAGTGGTTTTAAATTATTATTGCTACTTATTTTTTAATCCATACATTCTTAATGTGTTAATTTCTTCTTTTGTAGATAATATGCCTTTAATATATAAGAGGAAAAGTGGAGTATGTAGAGGAGAATGGACAGAAAGAGCATTAATTGATGCTTTTCAAGCTGTTTCTAATGGAATGGGTATCAATGAAGCAGCAAAAACATTTGGGATACCTAAAACTACATTTAAACGAAGACTTGCAAAAAATTCCTTAACTAAAAGCGATGTTCTCGGTCCCAGTGGTATACTGCTGCCTGAAAATGAGAAGAAGATCGTCGTACACATTAAAAAATTACAGAAAAGTGGGTTTACGCCATCAAGAGAAACAGTGCGTAAAATGGCATATAATTTAGCGGAAAGACTTCATATTAAACATAACTTTAATCACGAAAAGAAAATGGCGGGAAATGGGTGGTTACAAAGCTTTCTTAGACGAAACATTGAACTTTCAATCCGGCAGTCAGAAGGTGTCTCTGTGGCCAGGGCTAAGGGGATGAATAAAGAATATGTTGATAAGTATTTCAACCTTTTAGAAGAAGTTTTGAAAGAAAATCAACTTTTTGACAAACCTGGTTCTATTTTTAATATGGACGAGACAGGCTTGCAGCTAAATAATAAGCCGGGGAAAGTAGTTGCCGTGAAGGGATCGAAAAATGTTCCTAACATAACTGCTGGGGAAAAAGGTGAAACCATTTCGGTCATCGCTTGCTGCAGTGGAGAAGGTGTTTTTCTTCCACCCTATTGCATATTCAAGGGCAAAAATAAAAAACCTGAGTTTGAGGATGGCATGCCACCCGGCTCTGTGGTAACAATGTCACAAAAATCAGCATATGTGAATTCAGAAATATTTTTTGATTGGCTGAAGCATCATTTTTTGCCAAGGAAACCACAAGGTAAGTGCGTGTTGATCCTTGATGGACATTCTTCACACTGCAGCAATGTGGAAATGTTGGAGTTTGCTGAAGAAAACGAAATCATTTTGATTTGCTTACCCAGTCACACAACCCAGCTTCTTCAGCCGCTTGATAGAACGTTTTTCAAGTCCCTGAAATGCTTTTATTATGACGAATGCAATAAATTCATTACTGCTAACCCATCAAGAAAACTATCACGCTTGCAGTTTGGAAAAAATTCTGGCTTCAGCTTGGAATAAATCAGCTTCAGTGAGCAATGCAATATCAGGTTTTTCAGCAACTGGGATCATACCGTTTAATGCAAACGCCATACCAGACTATGCTTTCTTAACTCCAAGTAACCAAAACCATGACAATAACCTACAAACTGCTGCTATAATTCAACATGATCAACCTACTAAAGAATCAGTCCTTTCACAGCCAGCAACCGTTCAAAAACCATCAACTAGTGAAGCTGTTTCTCCAAAGGCAACGCCTGGAAAGATTTTGGATGTGGTTTCTCCAATACCTATCATAGAAAGAACTGCAAACGTCCGTCATAGGTCAAGAAAAATCGCAGAAATTTTGAACTCTACTGAAAATATTCAGAATTTAAAAGAAAATCAATCAAGGAAAATGAAAAAAGAAAATTCTATTGAAACTAAACAGATTTTAAAAGTAACACGGAAAAAGAAGGGAACTAGAAGACAAAATTCTGCAAAGAAAGAAAATAAAAGACAGAAAAAACAAAAAATTGAAGACAGTTCTGATGAAGATAGTGAACAAGAGATTATAACTCTGCGTGATAGTCCTGAATTGACTGAGTGGGATGACAACGAATGTGCAGGCTGTGGTGAAAACTATGAGGAAACCCTGAGTCAAGATGAATGGCTGCTGTGCATTATTTGTGAACGCTGGTCCCACGAAGGCTGCACCAATTATCCCGATATGTGCGACCGATGCGGAAATACGGTGAAAAACTGAAGATTTTACTTTCATTTAATTGCTTATGTTACTTGTTGAATTCGTTTTGAATGTTTATTTTTTTGTTTGGAAGTGTTAATGATTATTTTTGTTAGGACCATCTCTCCTTACTGGGTGGTCCGACTCACCCATATAGTATGGGAGAGATGGACCGAGGGTACTTTTTTTAATATTTCAATTATTTCCATAAAGATGCTATAATCGTGCCATATTAAAATTAAAAAAATGTTGACTATTACAATTTAGTGATAAACTAACTAACTATTAGTTAGTTAGTTTATCACTAAATTGTTTAATAGTTATTAAGCAATAAAAAAGATATTAAAGTTGAACAAAATGTGGTCCATCTCTCCTGGTTTTACCCAATCGTTGATCAGTTCTCCTGGTACTTCACCATCAGCTCCACATCTCCATATACATTGTTACGAGCATAAATTGCTTGGCAACCATATTAAAGTAATCGAATTGCAATCCGTGAAATACTTATTATTGAGTAGTTCCGGTGGCCACCTGTGGTTTTCATCATCAGTTCCTCTTCACCAAATGGTGCTTTCCGAGAGCAGCACGAGTTACTATAAAAAATACCCAAAACGCGATAGGTGTGCCTATAATATTTGAAGAGTTCCCTCGATTTCTCCAGGATCCCATCATCAGATCCAGACCTGATGACAATGGACCACCTCGGAAATATACTCTTTCAAACAAAAAAAACAACTTTGCAAATCCGTCTGTACATGAAGGAGTTATGCCCGAACATATATAAAAATATATATATATATATGTATAAACATCCGATTTGATAACCTCCTCCTTTTAGAAGTAGGTTAAAAATGATTTATAGCAGCTATTTACAACAATCGTGTTGGCGTTTTAAATTTACTTAAACTTGCACCCTATTGTTTAATGATCAAAGCTAACATTTAGAATTACTTTTTTATTCAAAGCTTCCTCTTTCTTCTCACAGGCCTTAATCTCTTGTACCTTCGTGTTCTACATCTACCCAACTTTAATATTTCCCTAATAAATATTCAATGGGGATTTTTCATTAAGATTTTTTTTGTATCATTAGCCAGGTTTATTATTTAGAGAGGAGGGTTGCGAGACCTCTCAGAGGGTCGGCTAAGTTCACTCATAAAATTTAAATTTAACGCTAATACTTTTCTTATTTGGACTGTTTTCTCATCGTAAACATTGGGCAATGCATAATTTAGTACTTCCGGACGGTTGCTGTAATTTTTATTTTACCTTCATTTCTTTTTTTATTTCACGAGTTTTATTTTCATGGCCCATGTATTCATCAGTAAACATCATTTTGAAGTAAGTTCTAAGACAATTGTACGTTTTTCTACGATTGAACGATGACGATGAATTTTTGATAGCACCTAGTATAAAAAAATAATCGAGTATTTTCACTCTGTCAATAGCACAACATCAATATTAATATAGTGTTAATAGATAGTAAAGACAAAAATTGATTAATTGGTCTTAGGTTTAAGCTGTTACTATAACTACAGCGTGTTGATTAAATCTTTATGTTGTAGGCACACTGTTTGCATCAAATTCAAAACAAAAACAAACAATTCAAGACAACCCCAGACAATTCAAAGCTGATTTAAAAGGAAAGCGAAAAAGTTAAGAAGAAGTACCAAAACAAAAGCCTTTCAGGCACTATAACAATAATCGTTGAGTATTCACTGGTTACTTTATTGCTGCTCTCCCTCAAGTGACATTTGTGAGAGTGCCTCGGACTACGCGCGGCTACCCTCCGCGGCTCTTAACGATCTAACTCTAAACAGATTTATTTTATACACTAAATAAAGTGTGTTCTTCACTTTTTTATGACCTTCTGTGCAGTTGGTGAAATTATTTATAAGGATTTGCGAAAGACAATATTTTTTGGGGATTTGAGTAGATGATGGCTGGTACTTTCTTAGAATTGTTAAGTGTCATGATTAAAATTATTCGTGTATGTTTTAGTATAAATAACGAATTGTTTAACAAGATAGAACTCATGATCAATTTCTTAAGAGAACTTATTATGTATGAGATGTTAAAGCCTTAAAATTATGCTGCAGCCAAAACTTGTAAAGTATTCTTAATTAAAACCACTCAATTTGATGAACATAACCATCAATTTAAAGAAAAACTAATTAAAAACTCGCAAAGAGCCGACAACGAAACTGAACTATTATCCGAAGTTACAGTTTAACTCATTTAGTCACAAGTTTCCTTCACTACAGACTCCCTAATATACTTATTGACTTAATAAAGCAGAAGTAGCAGTCTAAGTAAGTTAAGATAATGTCATCTGATGCCGAGATGCCATTACCGAGCCTGGCTGGTTCGCACTCAATCGACTAATTAGTAAATTAATTACTAAGGCGACAGATATTAGCTGGTAACGGCAGCTCCTAAATGAGATCCATTTGCTAAAGTGCTTCGGATTATTCTGAGGTGCCTCTGACCTGCTTCTGACAACTACCTCCGAGGATGCAAAATGCTTTAAAGCCATTCGGTGGCTGTTAAAACTATTAAGGTTATTTTCTCTTTGGTTAGTTTTAGTAGCATTTAGTTAGGTACTAAAAGGTGCTTTTGGTATGGTGTGTACCTTATAATGGTTTCCCCGTAGTACATGTGAATAGGACTATAAAAGCAAATAATAGTAAGTCTAATTATTATGCCCAAAAATAACAGTATGTTTCACAGAAAAAGGACATTCAAAACCAGGAACTACAAGTGCTTACGAAAAATATTTCTTCGTCTTTTCAACGCACGCGGATCAAACGAATATTTCGTTTGATCCAAAAATAAATGTTATTAATATTGTGTTCGTTGACCTCACACCCTCTCGTATACTTTTCTGTTCAAACTCAAACTCAAACTCAAAGCATTTATTTCAATTACACCATTTCCGGGCACTTTTGAATTGTCAAGGAGTCGGTCAGTCAGAAATATGAAGCTAGTTGCCCATTCCTACCTATGGAGAAGAACGGGCAAGAAATCAAAAATTTGATACAAAAATATTGGTTACATCATTCATGTTGAAATTATACATGTGAGAACAATGTAAAAAGACGTGCTCGTTAAAAGCGTTCGTAATAAAAAGATAAAAATAAAGAACCCTTCAAAAATTTAAAATAAATTAAAATAAGTTAAAATTAGCACTTAGTTTTTTTTCCATTTAATACTAAATTATTAGCAGTGAACCAATTTTGGACCTGCAGTAGGGCGTTATTTACGTCGTCAAAATTTGAAGCACGTCTATCTCTACCTTAAAATTTGAGGAAGTATCTTCTGCAAATAACACCATTTGTGGTTGATTTTTTAATAAACTGAGTAATAATAATAATAATTTATATGTAATATAATTTATATGTAAATATTGAAATAAAGGAAATAATAATAATAATAATTTTTATTCATATAAAAAACGATTACAAAAAGTGTACATCTAGCCAACAGTAAAAAGATTTTCCATATAATTAAAGTGCCTAAAGGTAAACTAAAACTAAGATATTATAAATAAAAGTGCAAGTAATGATGGTTTGGAAATTGCAATGTTAGGTAGCGACCCGCCCGAGCTAGGTTAATTTAACCTGTGTTTCAGGCAATCACTTTACAAATATATTTCATTTAGGACAGTAAAATTTAAAATAAACCTATAACTACGAGAAAAAGCTTATTTTGATACATTTAAACGTAAAACTAAACTTATGTAAATTATACAAAAATAAACACTTAATAAGGGTCAAATATCATCGGGACAATATTTCTAGAAGTTGTTCTGTGTCTGTGTAATTAAGTATAGCTAAATATTCTAATACCAAGTTGTTGCACTGCAGTAGATCGTTAATATACACTAAAAAGAGGAATGGATCGAGCCTGGTTCTACATCCATCACCATAAAGTTTAAGTCCCATGTAATAGGGTGCGAGCCTATTATCATCAACCGGGCACAAATCCATGCTCCAGGCTCCAGGCTGCTACTGAGAAATTCCAGATGGAAAACCCAATAACACGTTGCCCGACCCGGGAATCGAAATGAGGACCTCATGCACTGAAGTAGCGCTTGCGACCACTAGACTAATGAGGCAGTCACTAGACCTTAGAGAATATCGAAAGTGGTAAAAAAATATGGAAATGGAATAAAAGCTACTGGATTAACAGAAAAACTGAATATTCCAAATGTTTTCATTATCCTGACGGCTCACTTCACTACCCGTTGCTGTAGATTAAGCAAGTTTTAAAGAGAATTAATAATCCTTTTGAAGCAGCGTTTCTAGAAAATGAATAATCATGGTGCATAACTTCAGATGTGCAAATCCAGTGCAATTATTGTACTACTCTTTGCACGTCAAAATTTACAAAAACCCCTTTGATTGCCTATTTGTGATCAGAAGGGATTGGATCTTATAGTCGCTCTTCAGCCGAAATAACAAACTACGACCCAAGAAGAGCAATAAGCCCGTGAATATGTTTGACTTCAACATCTGTCTAAAGCCTGTAACTGTAATGTATATATAATATAAGTCAGTCCAGCTTCACTGCTTGAATTCTTCAGCGGTATTTGCTTTCCAGCCGTTTAATTAAGATAAATCTCTGTCTCGTCGTCTCACAGACAAATGCTATTGTACAATCCATCTGCTCCTACGAAGACCAGTTTGCTCGCAATACTGGAATAAATACTACCAATAAATAAATCTCTAGTTAAAATCACATTTAAATTTAAATACACGCTCTGGTGTACTATTAGGGGGAATAAATTGATAATATGTCTGATAAATTCTTCAAATGATTGTGAAATTACTTCTAAAGGTAATTATATTGACAGAGCATTGGCTAGTGGGTTTGAAGCGCATAGTTTCTGCCAGATAACTGTTCCTAATTGTACGGGTATTGAGAGATTCATACGTCACAATAAATCAGTACACGATGTAGTAACTGGCGTTTGAATCTGCTACCGAATTGATAAACACATTCGTTCTTGAGATTGATAAATACAACAATAATGAATACTAAGTTTATAAATAGGTGACAGGAATTTGAGATAGGATAAATGTCCTATGATTTATCAAAACTATGTTTTTATATACAATTAGTTCAGTATCGAATTTAGATTTAAATAACAATTGGTGTAACCTAGCACCGCTTGACTAGATTTAGCAACATAATTAACTAAATGTTGTGGTAGGTACAGCTCGCCACTAGGTCCGGCAGCGGCGGGAACCAGCTTAAAATGTGGTGAGAACTATATGTTCTCCTACCTATATTTTTTAAACCTAAGAATTAGGCAGTCTTTCCATCAGAAATGTGTGAGGTCGCTAAGCGGAGAAGCTCAGCTACAAAACTATGTGTAGGTACTTCGCTTAACCCTTTTAGAGCAGAATTAAACCAAACTATGCTATGAAAATCAAACGATCCCATTGGACCGATCGCTAAGCAGTTTAGCACATCTCTGGTGAAAAGGCTGCGTTAGGATAGTTATAAAAATCTGAAATGGGCCTACAAGATGCTTATAACTAATGGGATCCTTCCACATACCTACTAATAAAGCGATCAAACAGTGTAAAGGAAAATAAAACAAATCTCTCACAAACAACTTAGTTACTTCTTTTTCATTCAATCTCTAAGCAGCGGGCTTATATTTATTTAGGTTTT
Source organism: Xanthia icteritia (assembly GCA_949128155.2). Classification (NCBI taxonomy): domain Eukaryota; kingdom Metazoa; phylum Arthropoda; class Insecta; order Lepidoptera; family Noctuidae; genus Xanthia; species Xanthia icteritia. The sequence continues at coordinate 770,001 of OX421942.2, read as the reverse complement.
GATAGAAGAGACGGCCAGTCCCAACAACCTAGTCCCAGCACCATTTATCTTTACCACTTTGAAGGGAACTGAATGCTATCAACATGTCATGTTGTTTGTTCTCCATCAAGATGATTTGCAGTTGCACGGATAATTCACTGGCTGCACGTCTCAAAATACGTTGCACGCGTATAACACATTTGATGCACCGAAACATTGATGCATGATTTCAATCAACTCAGCACCGCAATATCGTATTTCACCTATAAGCTGACACGTATCGTAAGTCCAGTAGGAAAACCAAAATCGACATTGAGATATCGCTTTCAAGAATATGTATATCGAGCTAAAATGTGCAAAAAGATATGGGTCAGTATTTAATAAACAATAAATAAATAAACAAACAAACAAACAATAACGCACGCACACAGCACAAGTTTGAACGTAACAGTAGGTTTCTTTGGCGACGAGTGACAAAGTGAGTAACTGAGCGTGTCACAACTACAATTAGTGTGTCCAGATAGTTAAGATTTTTTTTACTCAAAGCCTTTTCAAGAATATGTTTCAAAAAAACTACTATACAATCCCGCCCATGGGCATGAATTTTTCTGAATATTCATGAAAAATGATCGAAAATTAAGTTTAAAAGGAGTCTATCTTGAATACTTTTCATGTTATTCAATTTTATTTTTTTGAGTAGCGTTTGTGACCTTGCTTTAGCTTATGAGTTAAGCTTTTAGAAATAATAAACAGAATCCAAATCGAGTCAACAACATCGGAGATATGGCAAAAAAATAAGAAATATATGTTACATAGGTCATTTTTGCTCTATTTTGTAACTTGTAACTAATTCTATTAACGGTATCGTACAACACACCCTATAGTGATTAAGTTCTCTGTTATAGTGCTGTGTACTTCTGTTAGTGACGAATTCATAATACCTTAAACTGTATGTGATTTTTGTTTGTGTATGTTTTAGTGAGTTAGTTGTTGAAATGCCATATCAATAAATAAATAATATGGTGGCCTCCATGGTTATCTCCTGTACCTCAAAATAAGGTATACTCATACCAATCATCTGATCACATTGACAGAATGAACGGAATGAACTGCAATCTCTCTCTTTCACTTATCGTCGCCATTAAACCGATAATGTATCCGGAACTACAAATAATATTTATTTTAATTCAATCTTAGACAAATACTTTGATTGGCTCTAGTCTATTATCTTAAATCTAGTTTGGATAAATAAAGTATACTTAAAAATATGAATTGGTTGGACATAATTAGGGCATAAATGGTCATCATCATTTAGTAAGTTTTAGTCAGACCCCTTGCATCAAATTACTTTTTAAATTATAATGCGTCAGTTTTATTATAAGATTACGAACCAAACCATCAAGCCAGCCTTACTAATAAGAAATCGTCACAATAGACGCAATAGCAGAACCCCAGTACACAATGCACCACCTACACCTAGGTATCGAGGTACCTAGTCAATTAGCAGCTAGGCCAGGCTCACAATAACTCACAATTGGACTAGATTAATGCCAGCACTCTGGCTGTCGTTACAGGAATTACAAGCGCCATTAACATGCCATAAATTTATATTAAAACAACGTATATTTTGATTTACATGTAGTTTTGCAACGACCGAAATACGCGTGGGTGGAACTGGGATAAGATTCTGATGTAAATATTGGTTGGACTCATTATTTTGTGTTGGTTTCTTGATATGGAAAACGAATTAGTCAATTTCATATCATTATCGATTATTGTTGGGAAGAGCTTGAAAGCTTTTTCTAATTCGTAACTAAGAATGATTTCCAAAGACACATTAATAATCAGATTTACAATCGTAGGATTATTTAAATTCCAAAAAAACAACAACGCATGGTGCTGAATTTTACTTACCTATAGGAAAAAATCCAATTACACACAAAATCCCAAACACAGAATCCATTTTACATAATATTCAATCAAGCTCTTTAGAAATCCAATTCATAAATGGATTGTTATTGCAAACTTTTCACTATCACCCAAATCACAGACACATTTCACAAAAACGAACAATCTCCTATTTCAGTCTTACAAATGTATACAGTACTACAGGTGTCCGCCGTGCTCACCAGACCATCTAATGCCGATTAACCGGGATCCGTTTTTTCTCGTTTTAAATCGGATCGGTTCGAGCTTGCTCTCTGGCGTTTGTAACTCATTATCCGTGTCTCCTGTCCCTCCCCTAAAAGTGCTTAATTGAATTTTAGAATTAAGCTTGTTAGATTCTGTGCCTTTTTGGCCTTTACGTGTTCGAGTTGTTTTTTGAGTGATTTTGGAAATTCCTTTGAAGATTACTTTTATTTTAATCTGTTGCATTTTTTGTTCTAATTATTTTAGATTTGCATGCTTGGGCTTGAATCGTTGGTTCATAATGGTTCCTTGACTTTAATCACTTTGTGAAGTCATAACCTAGGTTGCTTACTTACCAACTCTGTTGTATCAGTGACCAGTGATTTGCCTTTGTTTCCTCAGGTTAGAAGTATTCCAGTTCTAGAGAATACTTCTTAAGATGCAGATATATGCCAGTGACCTTGAGTGGTTAGCTTGCGTGTTCTGTACTGAGCTCACGTAACGCGCCGTACGTCCTGCCAGTTATAGGACTCACCCATCAAAGAGTGCTGTCCCATATTAGACGCATTATTAATTTATTATACATAAAACAAAAGATATTTTAATAAAACACCTATATTAAAAGATCAATTATTAAATTATCTTTAAAATGGTAAAGGTTTCAGAGAAATACGCTTGATAGATTTTGTGTGATTCTCAGTTTTTTATCCGCGTTAGACACAACTGTACAAATTAATTTCGCTATGTAATATAAAAATAATATAAGATATTTATATATTAAGTTATTAAAAAAATACTCTAATTTAACATATATTTTTTACAAAATCATTAATACTACTCGTTTAGACGTGATCTTCAGTATAAAAACATTAAGAGCTGGTTACCGCCTTAATTTAAGCTGTGGCAATTTCTTTCCAAAGAAGCTGGAGTTTCCGAAGATCAGCCTTGACTGTACCTATTGCCTTAAAATATTGAAAATACTGTATTAAAAGTTTGTTGTGCAAGTTGTCTTATCTTTTATTAAGAAAAAATTGCACATAACGCACAAGCTTTTCATAAGCATAAGTGCTGTTTACACAAATTTTAACAAATCTATATATAATTTTTAAACAAGTGAAACTTATCAACAATTTATCTTTTGCACCATAAAAACATCTATAGAATAATAACGATAAACCGAATGTGCAGTAAAATAAAGCTGTGAAGGAAATGATCATATTCTTAAAGATAATAGTATGCAGAAAATTATGTGACCATTAAATTCATAAAACTTACAAGCAAAAAACTCATTCTCATTTAGCTGGTTTCCGTTGAATTGTCAATGAAATTACAACCTCTGCTTAATACGAACTTAAAGACTTGCGCAATGAAACTTAACTCTTTAACTTTAAGATTTGCGGAATCCCCGGTCAACCACCCCGTTCGAGGTTCTGCCCCTTTATTAACACCATACTTAATTATAAGCATAAACCTTCGGAAATGTTTAGGAAATTAAACAAGTGTGTAATAAAATCTTGTTTCCCGCCGCGTCCCAGGTAACCCATAAATTACATGTACACCTCACGCTTTGTCAACGCAGGTGATTTTTTATGTGTACTACATCGCTTGATTCCACATACATTGCTGCTTTAACATGACAGTATTGTGTAGTCAACGTATTGTCGTGTACGAAAAGAGCATTGGATGTAGAAATTTATGAAAAAGCCGTTTCACCAAAGTTTTCTGCGGATATATTTGCCTCAAAACAAGGGTGACCCCACTGCGTATAAAACGAGGAAGGAATTTTAATTTACCCTTGTTAGAGGCATGTTTGGAGACACCCTGCGCTGCGTGTCGCGTTACTAACGGTGTAATGTGCTACAATAATGTCTAGATCGCTGACGGCCTGTTGTTAGTGGATCCGAGGAATTCTTTAACTTTGTTTTGTTTTAAATGTCGACTGTTTTTGAATGCTCTTTTTAAGTAATAAATAACACAGTAAAAAAAAAACGCGATTTTACGTTAACTAACTAATGTAATTATATTACATTGCCCAAATGTTTTGATTCAATTTTAGAAATGATGAAAAGAAGCAAAGCTTTTCATGAAGGCTCGATTGATTAAAAAAGCATCATCATTAATTATTTCGCCAACATTGAAATTAACATTACTTATGTTAATTTCAATTTTTTCACCAAAATGTCGTGGTCACGAACAGCTAAAATATGTAATAATATTATCCTAGTCACTGCCCTAAAAAACACCATCAATATCAGTCGATACCCACACATTGCGGCCATCTCAAGAACGTTTTATCATCTCCACTTCCATATTTCACGCCCAAATCCACAATCCAAGATTGGGCCATCCTAAACGCACAGAGATTCACCTGTCGCCGTACCATTTATCACTTGCAAACACTATCAGGACAGAAAGGGGATCCTTACACCGTCTTCTAGATTCGAAAGATTTATTCACAGCGGGGGAGATGAAACATTCTAGTCCCTGACAGTTGGCAGGACTAATAGGACTCGTAGGTTAACTTGGACATTTACATTTTTATCAGCGTCACCCCGGGACATTACTACATTAGCCGCCATGTAAAACAGGACCCAGAAATACCCTTAATTGTTGGCGACGCGATTGAAGAACGATTTATATGCAATATATATGCAAATCGTTTAGTTACTGCTTATTGTCATGGTAATGGAGCCGAAGATTTCTGATTTTATATGACATTAATGTTTACTGCGATCATAAAGGGTGGCTGGGTGCGGTTTGTTTAGTACTCTGAAGATATTACGACGGCCGCGAACCTTGAACTCACGCGCGGAATTACTGCTAAGAAAACAAGGAAAGTTTTCCAATGAAAAGGATCATTAGTATTTATTTCTTTGTTTCTTTACAGCCCGATTGGTGTCCTTCACGATTTTAATAAAACTATGTTTACAATAATAGTTCCTGACAGTCTTTTTTGAATTGCATAAATCCGTTACTTAATTATTGATTTCAATTTGATACGAATTAGTGTCAACTTTTTACGTAGGTAAAAGCTTTAGTAAAAGAATAAAATACTCTGGTGTTGACCAATATTTTTTTCAAGATACTTTTTAAAACCTGGGCGTTAAGTAGATTCATAATTATGTCAACCACCAAGATTGATACTTGGGTATCTCTTATTACTTTATTAGTACCCAATCGTGAGGTATCCATTAAACTTTCTAGTCCATTATTAACCTTAGATCACACGCCATTCTATAGCAATCTCTACATGCAGCGCATAATCTGTCCAACAACAGATACATAAATAATTGAACAGGATCAGATCAATAATCACAAACCTCAGCATCCGGAACACACAATGTAACACGTCCATCAAAGTTTGGTAGTTGGTACTGTTAGGGTACTCGAGCGGTAATCGACACAACTAGAAGGGCAGTTAACGATGGACGGGCCACTTCCTTTCCCGCGGGAGCGCGCAGAGGCCCCAGTGCCAACCCACCGGCCTACCGAGCAACAGACCACACGAGCCAATTGATCCACACACGTCTGACCTCACGGCCATACCGGTCTTGACAATGATCCTTAGCCATCATTAATCATTCATCCAAAAATGGCTAATCCAAATTTCAGACAGGACGGTGATAAAAATGTCCTGAACATTGTAGTGTTGTGGTGTTGTTGTTTATTCTTTTTTGTCATTTGTGGCTACGGGTTGTATAGGCAGCATACCCTGGAGCAACGTGTGATAGTGTTGGAGAAGCAGTTTGAAGAGTTCAGCAGAGGAGCCACAGGGAAGGTGCAGGAACCGGTTCTAAGAGCAGGACCGGAGCTGTCACGGAAGGAGCGAGATGTAGGAGACTGCATCTGTCCACCAGGTTAGTGGCTTCAAAATCCGTTACATTTTTTTGAGTAACTCAAATATCCTATCATTTTATATTACCAGTAAGCGGCTACGTTTTGTGTACAACAAAAGCTACCCGAATGTAATTGCTTAAAAATATAATACCCAGCGTTCAAATTTGACACAACAGAGGAACTTCAGTTTTTAGTTACTTTGTGTTCCGGTTTACTTGCTCGCTCGGTTGCTTCATTTTAAGATTTAATTACGCCTCAATCGCTTCCAACGTAATACCATAAGCTGTGGAGGGTACCCATCAAATTAATTTTAGTATAGTCCCAAACACAATCGGGGGCCACAAGCGTGCCGCAGGCCGTCAATGCCTACCGACACATTGTGCCGACCAACTACGACCATTTTACAATATCCGGTGATAAACTCAATTGGGACATCTCCCGCATCCACCCGAAAAAGAACCTTCACATGATAACGATAAGATCTACATTGTCTTCCGACATAAATGCTACTCTTGTGCTCCTATGACACCCGGCTTGAGCTCGACGAGACAAATTTGTAATGCCCTATTGTCACAGCCATTAGACATAATGGTTCAATAAGGAGTATTGAAAACGTTCTTTCAGGCCTACAAATCAACCTTTATTCAATTTAATATGATACATAGAGCAGCGGGCACTGGCAGGGCCGTGCGAAGGGAAGGATGTTGACCTCGAGCGGATATTAAAAATGGCCCTTTAAATTGCTCCAAAGATTTGTTATCTACGGCATATTGGTTGTTTCCGTCGAGCCTCCGTGCGATAGATTCAATAGGTTCAATAAAACATTGAAGCGTCGCTCCGTTAATAAGATTCCCCGGGGTCAGCGCGGAATTTGATGGAAATTTACGAACAAAAGGAGGGTATTTTTGAAAAGTTCCGTTTGTAAAAAATGCCGGAATCGTCAAGCACTCCGCTAATTACTTCTCATTGTTGGAAGCGCGAAATAAAGGCTTAATTGTTTGAAGTTCTCGCATCGGAAAGTTACTTCGATCTACTTCTTATCTGAGGCGCCATGGACCGGAATTAAAGAAGCCTTCGCGAGTTCCAACGAGCTACAGAATAGGGCTGCGACTTCAGAAAGTGCACTGAAGTGAACTCACAATTGTTAAGATAAATTGAATAATTCTCGTGTTGAAATACCAGTAATTATTTACATCAATGTCTTCAACAAGTTAACACATTTCAGTAAGTCGTTGAAATGATATGTTGTTGGCATAATTATGAAATGATAAAAGCATTTAATTGATAATTAATACAGATAGAATTTAATATAGCTAATTTATTAGCAGAACAGGTGTTAACTGCAAACATTAAACTGTTTTGGAACGCAACAGTTATTTACGTTACGATAATTTTATTTCAACACCGATTAAATTGCAAACGAATGGGTACCGAACTAAATGATTCCGGTTGAACAGATATAATCTGTATTTGTTAATCCAAATAAATTTTACAATCATGTTCATTGACTTTAAAATGTTATAACAGAAATTGCTTCAGTAGATTTTTACCTTTATTTATTAGTTTTATTTTTTGCGGCTACTTTTAATATGTTGGTGATGGTCGATATAAATATACTAGGCATTAAACACAAATTCATTGGTACAATAAAAAAAAACGAAATTTCTAAAGGTAGACAGAAAAGACGCACGCGCAACTCGCGCCTCAAATGTTAGTGTAATTTTGTTCTTGTGTGCTTCTTGGGTCGTCGGGAATCGAATGAATCGTTAAGAGGGCTTATTCTAAAAGTTGGCAACGTCGCAAATAGCTGTCAAATATTTATCTGTTTTGATTAAATTGTCAATAATACTGTATGAAAATATGAAATGTGCCTTATTAGCGAACTTGAATATTATTAATGAATTACAATAATTAATATAGTAACACCGAATATATAGTTTTAGATGTAAAAAAAGTATTTGGAACTTTCCAAATGCCTGTTTTACACCTAAAACGGTTATACCATCAAATTCAGTGTTATAATAACGATATAATTATATGTTTTTCGCACAAGAAAGAATCACTATTAACACAAAATACCTAAACACAATTAATAGATATCAAAATTTCGTTGTTTTGATTAATTTGGGAATAATACTGTATGGAAATATAACATTTGGCTAAATGGCGAACTAGTATATTAATAATGAATAAACCACCACTACCCTCAAAACGGTGAAGGAAAATATCGTGAGGAAACCGGCATGTCCTAGGACCAAAAACATCTACCAACCCGCACTGGGCCCGCGTGGTAGAATACAGCCAGTGCCCTCTCGAGGAGAGGAGACCTACTCTCTTCGAGAGGGCACTGGCTGTATTCTGTGTGTGTACATGTGTCCTAGCAGTGGGCACATTATAGGCTGATTATGTTTTTATGTAGAGTGGAGTGTTTGCTAACTATTAGTAAAATAAAAAGAAAAAAAAATAAAAGCTAAAATGTTAAGTACCTAGGTACCTATAAAAAAAATACATTACTAACACGTTATTTATTACGTAACCTAAATTAATTAATAAGTTATTTTTTGTTTGCCTTTAAAACTTTCCATCATGTCATCCGTCATGAATTCTAAAATTCGTTCTTAATTTTTATTTTTATTGTACGAACAATTGAGTTACTATTTGATTCTGAAATGTCTGTTATTTTGACACATAGATTACCTATCTACCCGCGTCGTCTTGTTACCCAATCCCTTACCCAGCACACTCCATGGAATACTTGCATCGAAACTTCCACTTCTCTCCATAACTGTTATTCCTTCTAATATACTTACGACGCGAGGGAGACGTCCATAATTGTTACATGGGGCGTTATAGGTGCGTCTCCTTATTGCATTACTTTCGTAATATCAGTTAAGTGTTTTGTCTAAACAAATCTCGTTGGAGAGGACATTTATTTCTAGTATATTTTCGCTTTTTTAGGATTCCGTACCCAAAGGGTGAAACGGGACCCTATTACTAAGACTCCGCTGTCCGTCTTACACCAGGCTGTATCTCATGAATCGTGATAGTTAGACAGTTGAAATTTTTACAGGTGGTGTATTTCTGTTGCCGCTATAACAACAAATACTAAACACAGAGTAAAATAAATATTTAAGGGGATTCCCATACAACAAAAGCGATTTGTTTGCCGTTTTTATAGATAATGGTTCGGACTCCTCGAAGTCCGACTCGCACTTGGCCGGTTTTTTAATTGACTATTAAGTTCTGGGTAATTTATTTTATTGTTGTTAAAAGGTTTGATGTTCAAACTATTGAAGCAAATACGTCTTTCCTCCAGTGATTAGTTTTATGAATTGTAGTTTTGTTGTAAGGTTAGTTTTAGGTAGATATTCCCATGTACCTTCGTTCTAAACTAATATTATAAAGAGAAAAGATTTAATAGTTTGTATGTTTGTTTGTAACAAATAAACTCAAAAATTACTGGACCGATTTTTTAAATTCTTTCACCAATAGAATACTATAATATCACTGAACGTTATAATATATAAAGGTATCACGCGGGCGAAGCCGCTGGCGGAAGCTAGTCGTAAATAAAGCGCCAGTATTCCGGGTTCTAAATTAATATTATTTCAAAATATATCTACCTACGTTGAAAAACTGGTCTGGATTATGGCTACACGTATTTTATCGTTAATAAGCAATACGTTTCAATCAATTTAATATCCGGTTTATAAAAACCGAAATATTAACCCTAGGAAACCACTGCTCATAAAATTATGTACTCAATAAATTTATATCAACAAAGAACTGTGTTTAGGGTCCGGTTACGGTTAACCGGGTGCAACCCAACCCGGGTACAACCCGTGTGCTCGGGTAAGCCCGGGGCTATTTGTACAGACAAGTTATAAAGTAAACGGGCGAATAATTTATTTAACCCGACGTTTGATTTTGTAAAAATATGTTAATTACTGTTTGTTTGATATTTGGGTGCGTATGTTTTTTGTTTGAATTATACGATAACAAGTCGTGAATTGATTTTAATCAGAAATTGTTTGTTTACGAACAAAGTTATAATTTTTATTCTCATGTTCGAATTTTTAAGTCTAATCAATTTTCAGGTCAGAAACATCCTCTTAGGTGCACTTGTTAGGTCATCTTTAATTTATTGAATCCTGTTAAAATATTAAGCTTTTCGGGTATGGCATAGGAGAGAGCCAAGATGTCTCACGGGTCTCATAATTTTAGTCTATCACAAAACTATAACTAGACTTGGCACATATGTAATTTGGTGATAGTCGTTATTCTTAGCATGAAAAATGCAGTTGCCTTCAAGAAACATCATGGTCACCCACCCTATTTTAATATCTACCTAATGATCCATTAGCACAGTAAAACAGACTTCAAAAACACCAGCACAGCAGCTTTGGCTCGAGCAGCTCAGCGATACATTGGAAGGATTTACGAGACTGTCTGACAAATGCGATGTGTACACAAGATGGCCGCCCTTATAAATTCGTCTGTCAACTTGAGAGTAATGAGCCAGTAGCCCAATGATTTGTCGATCTGAGAAATGCTTTTTACGACTCAATTTTATATGAATATACTAGCGACCCGTCCTTGCTTCGCACGGTTTTTACGACTTTGCAAAACATAGAGATTTATTTATTTATTTATTTTATTTATTATTTGTATGTTTCATTTTAATACATTATACTCATAAACCTCCCGGTTTTTTTCTTCTAAATCATTGAAAACTGCTTCAAAATCCGTTGTGTGGCTAGGAGAACCACGCAGTCACACAGACAGACACGATAAACGACATTAATGTATAATCTGTATAGATAACGACGATGCTTTTTCGCTAAAAGGGTAGAACATAAATATGTTTGATATTATGAGTCATCAGCAGCTAATGTTATGTGCTATGTAAGATGCTCCTTTTCATGATTTATTATAGTAAGGGATTGTAGATTTGTTGTTGGAGATATGTTTCGTGATAAATATGTTATTCTATACTTGTAAGGGTTAATGAAGATAGTTGTAGATCAAACGTGTACACGATCAATGTGTCTTCATATTTGTGGTACACGATTTTGATATTATGTTACAAAACTACTACATTGCTTCAGAGATTTCACCCGTATTCTAGGACGATGCTTAAACATAATTATCTTGATTTATATAGAAATGACGGAGAGACTTGGTTTGCTAGTTTTGAATACCTAATAAGTTTTAAATGGCACTATCAAAAGGCCAATTCCTGTAATTAAAACGTTCAAAATATAGACTCAATTTCGTCTCAGCGACAAACTGAAAACTCTGGGTATTCTGGTATTTCTGACAGATTGAGTCTGAGATTAAAATGCGTACGTTCTTAAAAATACGGGGTTTGTCCCTCTGGGAATTCATGGTAATTATTATAAAAACGGAAATAGTATTCGATTAATTCTTGGAACACAACAAAATAACTCAATATTGTATTAGGTCCAGTTGTGTAGTACGTGAACGCTGTAGACGGCGGCCGCTTCGGTTACACAATCTCCATACACTTAGCTTAAACTCACAGGAGACCAGCCTTATGTATTGAGCGCCCTGAGAGGTTATAACGTGGCAGTTTATATGAGGGTCTGTGATCTTTCTCTTTCTGTTTTTATTTCAACAAATAAAATATTTTTCTTTCTTTTCGTTTCTTTATGAAAATCTAAGGACCAACAACGACCACGCCGTGGGACCTACGACGATTCATGAAAACGCAGCAACCTTCGTTCAACGAAGTAGTGGCAGTTTCTGCTTGGAAATAGACCCCCAAAAGACAGAAATATTCTCCTGCTAAGTTACCGTTATGTCAAAATAGTTTCAGGGAAATTCGACAAGACTCATTCGAAAATAACTCTTATGATTCCGTAAGAGTCTTAATAGGTATTTAACACGTTCAGTGCTGGGAGGGTTCACCTAGTCGCATATGGGATGCCGGGAGCCCTCGCGGAGGGCTCATTTTAAATGTAGGGTAGCGAATACAGCATTATAAACCGTGAAAATAAAATCTGACATATATTTTAACAATATTTATTGGTATGTGCGTACGCAAGCATGGTTTTTTTTTCGTGGTTACAATTTTCACAAAAAAATTAAAAAGTTGGAAACTACGCTTAGCGACCAGACCCCCTGAAAACAGAATTTTACTTCGTTTCGTCGTTTTAAACCTAATGCCGTTGACCGTCCGCGATGGTTAACTTTAGCGCAAACGTAATGCCGGCAACCCTCCTGGAGGGTTCACTTTCAATACGTATGGCGGCATGGCGTATGAATTCTATGAAAAGTGGCTGCAGTCGAAAGTGTTTATAGGTACATATAAGATTTTTTTATGTACCGATTTTAATTTTGAACATATTAAAACAACATTTTTGTCTGGTGATCGCGAAGTACCAGAACAAGAATAATTTTCCAAGTGAGCTTTCCAAAAATTTCCAAGCTGCCAAGAAAATCTTTAACCGCGGCGACTTTTCCAGCCAGTGTGAAACCCAACATATTTATACAAAAGTAAGTATATGAACCCACGCAACTCAACTTGTGTCCCGATATTCGCGCGTGGAAAGTTTTATTTAAGAAATAAATTGACTCCGCTACACAGTCGCGGCTCGCGGGGGATGTCTTTGAAAACGTTCACTTGCTATTTCTGCGCACAAAGTTTTCTGGAAAATGTTTAGATTTATCGCTACATGACTGAAATGTTATTTGATTAGGGTTTTTGAGAAGTAATGTTACGTGAAGGGGAGGGGAGTTACTAACTGGACTTTACCTTTTATTTGCCTGACGAAGATTATGTCTGGACTTCAAAAGACACTGTGACCTCTGAGTTGAGAGTGACTTTGAGAAGAAAAACCGAAACAAACTCATCGGAAAATAGGAAACGCCGAACTCATCTAGCTAATTTTTTAAAATATTTTTTTTAATATCACGTGTAAAAGTAATTGCAATATCCTATTTACAAAATAAACAATTTCATGTGTTTTATTCTCCAGTCAGTTGAAAAATAGTATATTATGCAATTAGTGAATAAAGGACGGATTTAAAGTGAACTTGAATCACTCGCTACGCTCGTGATTCAGTCGTTAGAATCCTTCACTTGCTCGTGATTCATGGCCCTCGATATAAATCCATTTTATTCAAGAGCATACTATACTTTATAGGACTACGAGAAAAATAAAGATTTAAGCGAAAATAGACATTTAATGAAGAAAAAAGAAAGGTTAAATTAATTAAAATGCACATTAAAATTGGAACAATTTGTGTTCGTACAACTAACAGTATTCAAAATAGCGCCAATTTACTAATGACAGCAAAGAACACAAAACGTTTTTATTCTAATTCTCAACTCCTTGTCAAAAATGTCGACCAATCTAATCTCGAAGAATTATTTGCACGAGGAGTTTGTATCGAGTATATTTTCGCAAGGAGGTTGTATAGCATTGAAATGGAGGTCGAATATATTGGTGTTCTAAATTAAAACAGCAAAATAATGCTTTTTATTCACTGTTTTCAGTGAATAAAATAATATTTTTAGAGGGGAAATGGTATAATAGTATATTATGCAATTAGTGAATAAAGGCCGGATTTAAAGCGAGAGCCATAGATGAATCACGAGCAAGTGAAGGAATTTAACGACAGTCGAGTCATTGAAGTGTTAGAATCCTGAGCGACGCGAGTGATTTATCGCCCTCGATATAAATCCGTTTTATTCAAGAGTTGCATACTATACTTTATACCATAACTATGAGAAAAAGAAAGATTTAAGCGAAAATAGACATTTAATGAAGAAAAAAGGAAGGAATTTGTGTTCGTACAACTTACAGTATTCAAAACAGCGCCAATTTACTAATGAAAGCAAAGAAAACAAAACAGTTTTTATTCTAATGCTATACTCCTTCGTCGAAAATGTCGACCAATCAAATCTCGAGGAGTTATTTGCACAAGGAGTTTGTATGTCGAGTATTCTTTGCACAAGGAGTTTGTATCGAGTATTTTCGCAAGGTGGTTGTATAGCATTGAGATGGAGGTCGAATATATTGGTGTGTTCTAAATTCAAACACCAAAATAGTGATTAAACGTGGTTTTTATTCACTGTTTTCAATGAATAAAATAATCTTTTTAGAGGGGGGAATGGTATAAGCGTAACTTATAAACGTATTCGTATCTTTAGAATGGTCATGATTTTTGCAGTGTTTTCAATTGTTTATTTTGTGACATATTTATTGTATGTATTTTATAAACTGGATTCACCAGTCTTTCAGTTTTCTAAAAATACCGACGAGAAATCAGCTCATTCCAGCTTTAGGTCATTTACTATAATATTGATGAGCAACCTTTTAATAGGTATGTAGTAAGTACAACTTCCATTAACCGTCTCGCTAATAGTGGGGTTTTGGAATACCTGAGTGAGTTGAATAATTTAACCTAACTGCCAATTGGTATCTACCTCGGTATTTTGAAATGAGGAATTAAATTCCTTGGTTAAATGTCAAAGTTATTAATTCAAATACTAAAAATCCCAAACACGGTATTACAGAAGAATTCCGAATATTTGCAGAATTAAGTCAAACGCACGCGACAAATACGAATTTTGCAGCTACACGTCGACATTAATAACGCAATGTTATACCATTTATCAACGAAAAGCAGCAATGTACGCGCGTCACTGCGCTTCTGTCGCCAACAAATCACATTAAATATGCAATTTGTTAACGTTTACCAACGTGCCACTAATATGACAGTGGGTGTCATGGCGTACTCTAATATTTTTCAATCTAAAGACGCTACCACACGAGACGTTGAAGTCGCTGCGGTTTGTAGTAGAAGTTATGAGGCGTGAATATAAGTTGCCTTTGGGATTTTCTGCAGGGAGGAAAAAAAAAACTTCACTCGGGTTAGTAATTTGAAATAAATCAAATTTATTGCACAATCTACAGTGACTTATTATTGGCAATTAGAAAAAATACTAATAGGTTTGAGTACCTAGAAGTCATTTTGTAGATAGGTGTTACTTGTTGTTTGTTTCTTCTTTTTTCAGAACTCTGAAAAATAAAAATACGTAAACAAGTTCTTTAAATAAACCTACAATCTAGTTTAACGTACCAAATATAAATTATTAGAATCAAGTTATAATCTGTGCCTACATTCTGTAATTGTATAGAGACGCGACAAAACTTGCTTGTGGAAGGTCTTTTACAGCGAAGACTGAATAACATCGCGACAAGTGTCAAAGCCAGTCGCAGAAACACGTACAAAACATATTTTATAATACATTTAGTACCACAAAAATGGTTCATATATCCTGGAGCATAAGGACCGAAATAGCTGAATAAGAATTTCAGTGGTTTTGCTTTGCACACACGTCCCGTGGAATTTTCAATATTTCATTCAGCCCAACATGCATTGCTTTCCTTGTAAATACCTTTATTTCCAAACCAAAATGAGCTCTAATTTCACACAATTATAATTTATTTTTCATTGCAGTAGTACAGACTGATATTATTTAAAGCTTAGCTCTTAAACCGTTTTAAAATGTCGGAATGTTTTGAACGTTTTTAAGAGTATTTTCGCGATAAAAATGCAGATGCAGATTTTCCACTTTGATAATTTGCGAAACATTTTCCAAATATTTTTGTGAACGTGCTGGTACAAAATGAAAATTTTACTTTAGTTTTTAAAATGTTCAAAACAACCACCGTTAAACATTTTGTACTGAACCCATGAAATAAAAATACCAAGCTTTTTCGTCCAGCTTTGCGGAGTGATGTTATTTGGCTACTTTAGTAAAAACTGCATACTCTCCTATGATCTAAATATTCAAGATAATGCTTTACATTTTATCTAATGTCTGTTCTGCAACGTACAAATATACCCGACCAATGGCGTTAACATCTTTTGTCCTTATGCAAATGCACAACTTGTAGAAAAGCAATCCAATTTGACGCTAAATCCCTCGAGATATAAGTGCACACCGCAGTTTTAAATTACATTTCAAGAAAATATACAAATATCCACCTTATACTGAAGTAAATTAGGTTTAAAATTAGTTCAATGAAGTTTCTAAGAGGTTGCTTAGTTTTGCGCTATTCAGAGTTTCGGTTGTAAAGCTTGTGATACATGAATTGTAAAAATCAGAATATCGCGGTGCAGCGGGAAGTGAGTCGTAAAAGTTGGTGTAGTCATGGGTTTGGATGAAATAAGCCGGGGTTAAATCACACTGTGACTTATGTGAGGACACCGAGAGTAATAAAGCAGGCAGAATGTAAGAGTTCATTATTTGGTGTTGCCCCGAAGTTATTAGTCATATTTTCAAACGCACTATGCGAAGCTAGCAGAACCTTACATCTAATCTGCGCTTGCTATATCACTACTTTGTGATGGTTGTTGTTGTTTATGTCCAAATACCTAAATGTTTTTTATTTCTATAACTAAATTACGATAAACAACAATTCTGCACAATTCACAAAACGTTTACGCATCATTTTTGACAAATCCACTTCGCGTTATTTCCATTCATCTACACTTAGCTTTACAACTACGAAGTAAGATAATATTTGCACACGGACAGATCGCTCCATTCATCATTCCATACAGTTTTATGAAAGGGCATTAGAAACAATAGCCGATCATAAAACTATAGTAGTCTTACAGATGGGGTGATTACTAGCACAAGTAACAGTCTTCAGAGGTCTCTTCAAGGACTAAATAAAGTTTTATTGAAGCGCCGCTGTTAGCACTTTTTTTCAGTGCTTAGGTACTAAGTTTATTTTCTGAGGTGGAACATCTTTTTGTGCTCAACTCATAAAAAATATTAATTTGGCAGCGTTTTCTTCTACTGAGTAAGTGAAAAACCTTTGGTTCTAAAAAGACGGAGAAAACAGATTGAATAGTTTTGTCATGACAATTATCTGTCAAGGTCAATTTGTAGTATCTCTATAATAATTTATTAGCCAGAAAAACCTTTTCAACTGAGTTTTGTAAACTCATAGAATCCCATCCTCTTAAAATTACCCATGATGATAAATTAAAATGCATGTTAGATTTTGCGAAAATTCTGAAAACAATATCTGCTATTGAAACGAATGTGGAAGACAAAAAGGTTAAAGAAACCAACCTGAAAGATAGAAAGGTTTAAGTTCAAGTCAACGGCATAAACTCATTAGGGTCTGAAATGGTAATGGGCGTTCCTCAAGGTTCGATATTGGGTCCATTCCTCTTTTTAATTTATATTAATGATTTACTTTTTTATTTTATTATGATTTTCTTTTTTCTTTACCCCAATTATTTCAAAATCAACCGAAAATGGTGTTATTTGCTGATGACACATCATTGATCTTTAAAATAAACCGACGGTCACAAAATCTTGTCGACATGAATAGCTCTATTGTTTAGGTCCAAGATTGGTTTACGGTAAATAATTTGGTACTAAATAAAAAAAGCACATACATTCGATTTAAATTACCTAATAACATCTATTGCGGGGCGGCTAAGCTCGGCCGTTTATGCTGTTAGAACGATAAGACAGTTAACAGATGTAGAAACCGAGCGTTTGGTCTATTTTGGCTACTTCCATAGTATTATGTCGTATGGCATTTTACTGTGGGGTCGGGCTGCTGACATTGAATACATCTTTATTTTACAAAAGAGAGCTGCCCGAGCCATTTATAATCTACGTCGCCACGGATCTCTCAGGGAACTATTTAAAAAGATTAATATTATGACGGTACCTTGACAATTCATTTATGAAAATATTATGTATGTGAGAAAAAATCTACATCTTTTTAACAAAATAAGTGATAGACATAACTTTAATACTAGAAATAAAGATAAAATAGATGAACCATTTTTCAGACTATCTAAAGTAAGGACATACATCTTTTATGGGGTACTGTGTTAAATGTTACAACAGAATACCTTGTGATAATATATTAGAATTAAATGAAAGAAAATTTAAAACTCATATAAAAAGTACACTTTGTAAACAAGCATATTACAAATTAGAGGATTATATCCAAGATAAAAATGCTTGGAAACATCCTGGTCCTGCTCCATAGGACAGTTTAGAATCTAGACAAAAGCTGACTGGTTCTTAATTTAATTGTATAATATTATTTTTTATAACATTGTTAATTAATTTTTATCACATAATTAATTTATCTGTCATTCCTTAATCTTTCATAATTTTTACCTGTCGTGGTATAGTAATCTTATTCTAGGTGCATCGTCTTCACATATAATTATATAATACAAGATATTGTGAAAACATTTTAAAAGAGTAACGGTGGAGTTTCTTGCCCATTCTTCTCCATACGAAAACTACCTTTTGGAAGGGGCGGCTAGAATCAATATTTTTATTTTTTGTTCCTAATTGAAATAAATTATTTGACTTTTGACATGTTCATATAACAGCAGACTGGTTTTGTAACAAATATTCGTAATGGTAATCCTAAAATTAAATATCAGCTCTCAACAAAACTCGTACGCATTAACATTGTTCGCCAGGGGCGACGTTTCTGCTCTGAACAAAGTTGCAGCAGCTAGCTCCCAAATAACATGAACAGTGTTATAAGTGCATTGTTCTCTATATAAAGCAAATGCTCCACAATGCATACTATTTCCATCAAGTTCTACTGTTTTAACTTGTGAGTTAATTTGTGCAGGGTGGCTGGGGATGCTATGCTGTGCAATGTGAAGCTATGGGGTTGAACATTTTAGTATTTTTCTATATCAGTTGGAAGATGAGCTACTCTCAAAAATTCAAAACATTTTATTTCACATAAACCTACATGGGTACTTATGAAACGTCCGAAGCTAGGTGCACGGTTCCAATTGGTCGTTTCCTATGGAGAAGAGCCGGCAAGAAACTCCACGGTTACTCTTTTAAAAATAATTGGCTTTTACAATATTTTGAAACAACAGTGTTATTAGGTATGGGAGGACAGTGTAGTAATAGTAATAGTAATAGTAATATTTATTTCTAAGTATATGGTACATTGACATCTTAAATTAAACATTGATTCACATATACTACCATTGCTGGTGTAGAAAAATTAAATAAGCTAAGTGCATGCAAATCGTAGACATTACAATAAAAATTATAATAAATTAATATAATTGTTTTGAATTTATATATTTAATGATATGATACAATAATATTGATTTGGATTAATTGAATAGGATTATGTGTAATGTCAAGATATGAATTATTTTGTCAAACATGAAATACAAAACACGACAAAAAAAAATAATAAAAAAAAAATAATTGCATGTCAAAAATATAAGTTCTACATAGTGTCAAAAATATTAATTATAATGTCAAAATACTAATAGCATAAAATATTAATTGCAATGTCAAAATACTAATATCATAAAATATTAATTACAATGTCAAAAAGTATGATTTAAAAATTCATTAACGGAATAAAAACACATGTCTAAGAGCCAACTAAACATTTTACATTTGAATTTATTCATTGGTAACATTCTCAAGCCAGATGGTAGTTTATTATAAATTTTTACTGTCATACAACTGGCATTTCTACTGTATAGTTGCAATCTCTGAGGAGGTAAAGAAAAGAAAGAAGAAAGAAAGAAAATACGTTTATTTGCGGTAAACATGACGCAAAAAAAAAAAAGAAAACAAAATAAAAAAATGGAAACAAGTTTCTGGGAAAATATGCGTCACATTCACGCAAAACGGCCATCGCTCAGCATGATGCTGCGACCCTATGCAAGACAGAGCCCCAGCGCTGGTTTTCAGCGACAGCCGGCGTTGACGTTATGATGTCGACCGGTGCAGCATACCATGAATATAATTAAGATATAAAAAATAAAATAAAATACAATAATTAATTCTACATAAATAAAAAAAAGTGTAATATTTAAAAATGGCAATATTCCGTTATAGTCGGTAATCGACATACGTAGTATCATATGTAGTCTGTGGTAATCGACGCGCGCGCCGTCGGCTTAGAGTAGTCTGTGCGCGCAGCTGTCAGAAAACTAAATGTTTGACGTTTTGACATCTGGTTACATAACAAATTTTAATATCATGGCGCATACGCGCACTACTACTACTACTACTGGCGGTACTAGCAATTTCCCAGCATTTTTTTTATTCAGTCTTTGGGAGACTTGTTCATTTAATAGGAATAAATGTGGGTGTTTTTTTACAAATAAACAAACCTCAAAAATATACAGGCACGGGAGTGGAAGAATTTTTAATTCTTTAAATAATGGCCTGCAATGGTCTAAATATTCTGCTCCGCTCATGGCTCTGATACATTTTTTTTGTACTTTTAATGCTCTGTCCACATCCACTGAATTACCCCATATCACTAGACCGTAACGCAATACTGATGAAACATACCCATGATATGCATTGAGGACAGTTTGTTTACTGGACACCAGTCTTAACTTACGTAGGGCATATACAAACTTATCAAGTTTGCTGCATACTCTTTCTACATGTTCCTTCCAGTTCAGTTTATTGTCAATTATTATACCTAAAAATAAAGCCGATGGTTCTGGTTGCAAAATTGTATTATCATGTCGAATTGTTGTTGGTGTTACCGACATGTTGCATGTTTGAAATTGAACAATTTTGGTTTTATTAACATTAACATTAAGATTATTGTCCCCGAGCCATTTTATTACATTAATTAATTCAATGGTAGTATTAGTTTCCATGTCAGTTTTGTTGGAAAATTTTATAGTCAAAGTAGTGTCGTCAGCAAATTGGATACATTCATATTTTAAACATTTTTTGAGGTCATTTATGTATAATATAAATAGTAGCGGACCCAGTACGCTTCCCTGTGGAACGCCAGATTTATTAATTTTTAATTCTGAGCTATATGTCGTCCTAGTGTTTTTTTCTATTTTAGAAATAACAGTTCTCTGTTGGCGATCAGACAAATAGCTTTTAAGCCAATCATGCGCCTTGCCTCTTATTCCATATCTCTCTACTTTGTAGAGTAGTCGCTCATGTGAGACAAAATCAAATGCCTTGCTCATATCTAAGAATACCGATAAAGCAGACATCTTTTTATCCAGAGCTTCGGTAATTAGCTTTATTAATGAAAAACAGGCTAGAGTTGTTGAACAATTTTTTCTGAAACCAAACTGACTCTCTGCAATTAGATTATGTTTAGTTACAAAGCTATTTATTTTGTCATGCATTGCTTTTTCAAAAATTTTTGAAAAGATTGGGATCAGCGTAATGGGCCTATAATTACCCATATCAGTACAGTTACCTTTTTTGAATAATGGTTTAATTATAGACTCCTTTAATTTCGACGGAAAAACACCTTCTTCGAATGAGAGGTTTATTAAGTAGCTAAGTGGGGATGCTATAATTTTCGCGCTTAATTTTATTATTTTGGTGGTTATTTCGTCATATCCCGTAGAATTTGTATTGTTTAATGAATAAATTATTTTAATAATGTCAATTTCATTTACAGGAGTTAAAAATAAAGTATTTATGTTATTGTCAATGTCAATGTTGTGTACGTCATGATTATTATTTTTATTTTTTTGTGTCAGCTTGATGAAATAATTATTAAATTGGTTACATATGTCAACAGGATTATTAATTTTTGTGTCACTAATTATTAATTCATTTATGTAGTTATTATTATTAGATTTATTTAAGTTATTTTTTATGATTGTCCATGTCGCTTTACATTTATTCTTAGAATTATTGAAACAATTGTTGTTGTTGATCTGCTGTGATTTTGATATGCATTTTTTTAAAATCTTAGTGTAATTGCGGTATTTTTTCTTGTGGTAACCTTTACTTATAGCATCGTGTTGATATGCGTAATATAAAGCTCTTTTTTTAATGCATGATATTTTTAAACCCGTACTGAGCCATTTGTTTTTTATGGGTTTATTGGTCCTTTTGACAAGTATTTCGGGAAAACATAATTTATAGAAGAGCGTGAATATGTCATGAAAAATATTAAATGCGTTTTTGCAGTCTGTCTCTTCGTACATTTCACCAAAACTTAAAGCTGCTAAGCAATCTAAAAATTTTGCTATGTTACTCTTATCGTAAGCTCTCTTCGTATCATACCAGAATTGTACAGTTTTTAATTTATTATTATTCATCTCTTCAAGGTAAAACGTTAATGATTGTCCAGTATCGTGATCAGAGAGAGCTAAATTATGTATATTGCATTTCAGATCAACTGCTGGGAGATTACTAGCTATTTGATCTATGCTAGTATTTTTCCTAGTAGGCATCCTAACATGTAGGGAAATATTAAAATTGTTCATTATTGATATTAATTCTTTAGAATATTTGTTATCTTTCAATATGTCTATGTTCCAATCTCCGCACAGAATAATATTTTTTTTAACTTTGCGAGTTAGATTGCGTAGTAATGATTCAAGATTTTTAAAAAATATAGACACATCAGAATCTGGAATTCTATATATGCACACTAAAATTAAATTATGAGTCAATATTTCGACGCCACAGCATTCAAAGCAATATTCAATGGCCAGTTCATCAGTTATAGGTAACGGGCTAAAACTTAGATCTTTTTTTATTAAAACGCATGTTCCACCACGTTTCTTCCCGTGTCTTGAGTAACTGGCAGCTAAGTTGTAGTGTGTAAGTGCCAGATTACTTTCATGCCCTGATTTTATAAAAGTTTCACTTAGACAAATAAAATCTAAATCGCCAATCTGATTTGCCAAGTCGGTTATTGTGATTTCGAATAGATCAGTTTTATTTAAAATTCCAGCTATGTTTTGGTGTAACAGTATAAATTTTTGTTTTCTTTTAGAACTGTCACTACTACCAGTAACCTTTTTACGTGATGGGACGAAAAAGAGCTTTTTGGGCATTTTTTGGCGATTTTGGAGAATCACAGTTACTACAGTGATTCTCCAAAATCGTATCATACTCAGTTGGATAGGTCTCAATATCAACAAGTAGGCGACGGAATATATTTTCATAAATACGTTGTTGACCGAGTTTGTTAAGCTTACCGGTATTATGTGAGAAGGTTTCATCAGATAGGTCAAAGTTACTGTCAAAAAAATAAGCATAGTTATGATTTTCTATGTCCATGTAAAGCAATCTATTAAACATTTCTATTTTATAATTGTGTATCAGAGCCCCTTGTACATATGTAGGGCAGCATATAATGACATTTGTATTAGTAACACTTTTAAGAGATTCTCTAATTAACTCGACTATTTCAATTGATTCCCCGGTGCCTTTAAAATCTTGCTCGCCAATCATGATAATACAGTAGTCATCTAAACTATAATTCTTTATCTTATTAACTATATTAGAGAAAATGTCTTTTACGCTACTATTACGTGACAAGTGATGACAGAACTCGAAGTGTCGGCCAAAAGTGTTTTCTAATATTTCTAGTGTGCCACTGTGGTTGCAGTTACTGAGAATGCATAGTTTTCTTTTTTTCCTACTCTCTTTTGTTATTACCCGTTGATCTTGTGGTGTCTTGTTGTGTTTATTAATTTCTTTTCGGACATAATTCTTATCCTCAGCCAATTCAGATGCTTCTGTCTGTGTTTGCTTATCCTCGTATATTGCTACAGACATTGTTTTAGGTGATGTATCAAAATTAGGTGACTCTAATAATATATTTGAGCTCTCAATGCAGTGTCTTTCAATGTTACTGGATGACTGTTCTTGGTCTAGGGATGCAACACGTAGACTATCAGTAATAGACCGTCTATTTCTTTTTCTCGCAGACAATAATTTTAGTCTTTGCGGCTTTGTAGGACTGCTGGTACATATTCAAATTCAAATTCAAAAGTCATTTATTCAAACTAGGCTGAAAATCAGCACTTTTCGAACGTCAAAATTACATAAGACAGTCCCCCAAAAACGCCCACCCTTCACCACTTCCTAGTGCTTTAGCTGGGAAGAAGAAGTGGCGCAACAAACTCCCCAGCAGCACAGCTGTCTGAATAGTTAGAAGAACATGATTCTATACAATAGTAATAATTTACTTTACGCAACACAACGCACACTTGCTGCCGGATATAGATCTTTCAATGTATTAATATAAGTTTGCTGTCGTAAAACTGTTTCTTTAAGTTCATTGTTGTCACATATCACCTTGTCCAATTCATTTTGTGTCAATTCAAATTGGTATTTTAATTGCCGTATTTCAACCTTAATTTCTTCTAGTTCATTTTTGCTAATACCCGTTGAAAGATCAAGACTTCTTGTGACTATGTCCGAATTTGTTTTGTCAAAGTCAAAGTCAAAGTCAAATCATTTATTTCAAGTAGGCCCGTATAAGGCACTTTTGAACGTCAAAAATTTACAAAAAAAATTAATTGATTCTAGTTGCCCCTTCCAAAAGGTAGTTTTCGTATGGAGAAGAATGGGCAAGAAACTCCACCGTTACTCTTTTAAAATGTTTTACAATATTTTGTATAAGTACATTAGTTATATAATTATATGTGAGGACGATGCACCTAGAATAAAATTATTATACCACAATAGGTAAAAAGAATTAAGAATTAAAAATGAAGCAACAACAGAAAAACTAATTATGTGATAGATACATGGTGCTCACATATTTACAAACATTGTAAAAGTAGACGATCCTCGACTGTCCAATGATGAGTCATCATTACTGAATGAATCTATCGACTTAGATCTAAACAGTTGCTTTCTTCGTCGCAATGTTACGTTGTGGTTTTTTTCCATAGACATGTTTAAGAAATACCACCAGACAATTTACAAAAAGAACCTCTAGTCGCGGGGATCGAACTCAAGACCCACCGTTTATATAGCCGCCGATACTTTATCGACGGAGCTATTTGAACAATTAAGTATGCTGACGAAAAATTGCCCCTCAATGTAGATACACGATATTTAAACTAATGAATAGCGGTTATTATGATTCATGTACTGGAAGTTTTTGCACTGTTTCTTTATTCACTTGTTTTTTTTATAAATAACACTTTTTTAGTTATTTCGGGTTGTTCTTTCACTTTTTATTATTGGTTTTAGGTTATTATTTATTCGTAATGTTTTTATTGTAGATATTCACTTTATTTACTTTAGTTATGTTTGGTTTTTATTGTTTTGTTGTCACTGTTTTTAAAGATATATGTCTTCACATTTTTGTCCTGGTAACATGCTCACTTATAGCTTATACTTATTATTACACTCTAGTACTTAGAATTTGTCAAAAACAATAGTATAACTATTTTTAAATATTTTTTATACGGAGCTTCGCAGGGATCGAACTCACGACTTGGCGCGGTGCGGTGTCGCGTCGGTGTAGGTCTTCCAACAAGTACCAAGTACTTAACAAAATGATGATGGTCAACAAATCTACAGTCCACTAAGCCTACAGCGTTCTTACATTTCTCTGGTGTTGGTGTTCATGAGAAACAGAGAAATATGAAGTATTCCGTTAGTTCATTACACTCTGCCATAAATTTTAATGCTTTTATAGATGCGCTTTTTTTAAGCTCACGTTCTGAACGCAGCACAGTGTAACGCTACACTCAAAAGCTGATGCCGATAATACGATTAAATCGATCCGATCCTTTCATGTAGCTTTTGCTACTCACTGAGCATCATTCTACGAACCAACGAGCATTCTTATCAGAAGAATCTTACATCACTTTGATTGTTTAGAACCAAACCCTCGCTCACGCTTGGCAGTCTCCATAGGAACTTCCGAATATATAAGAAAATTCTCGAACATTATAAACCACTGGTTTTTTTTCGTAAAGGAAAATACTTTAAAAAACAACTAAAAATAAACTTTTTTACTTTAGATTGAAACAGTAACTATAATATCTAAACGTGTTCAGAAAGTTTCGCATCCAGACACCTACGTGGGACAGCGCATTTAATCCGAGTGTTAACTATATTGTTGCAGCGCTTTCTCCCTAGAGAGGATCTATGTATGTGCTTATGCAGCTATGTACAAATTGTGTACATAACCGACCGCGGGCTTACTACTAGTGTTATCTTGTCGCAACTAGTTGGCGAGCGCCTTTGTCCAATTGTACGACAGCGGGGATACATCGAATAGAATATTTATTTTATTGCAGAATTGTCATTATAGAGAAGACATATAGGTATTACTGTTGTAGAACACAATTTATTGGTTCACTAGCTGCGCCCCGCGGTTTCACCCGCGTAAGTCTAAATCCCGTGAGAATATCGGGATAAAAAGTATCCTATGTCCTATTCCAGGTCATGGTCTGCCATGTGCTAAATTTCATCCAAATCCGTTCAGCCGTTTTAGCGTGAAAGCGTAACAAACAATCTTAGTTACCCGTTCTTGGTCCCCTTTGAATCTATAGAGATCACAATGAATAAAACGCAGGTGAATTAACGGTCATGTTCAAATCCCTCAGAGCTAGGAATTCCATGAAGAAGAAGCAAGGTAACTTTTAAAGGTATTCTCAGAGGAGAAGTCTTTTATAACTTAAGAAATTCAAACCAGTATTATGAAACAGAAAAAAAAAACATCATTTTAATAAGTCGGTACCTATTGAATTAGAAATTAAACGTACCTACCTATCTAAAACCCCGTAAACCCCTGGTTTTTGCTAAATATACAGGCAGACAGACGTATATCCCCATTTAAGAACGTTTGAGTTCTTAAGAACCTTGTAGCTATAACTATACTAATTCTCTTGGCTTGACTTCAAATTCTTGGCTCCAGCTTCCAACAGTTCAATCAAAGACCATCCTATCCCATAAATGACCATTGTATACCCGCCAAACTAGTCTCACCATAAGTCTTCTGGAATATTCCATGGATATACCGGACCTGTGCGGTGTCTAAATGGTTATGGATGAAGAGATGGACTTCCGATACACTGCGTGTATTGGCATGTAGCCATTTGACGTGTTCTGGTCGGAAGTCATAGGGTCGGACGATGCGGTAAATTATCGGCTCCTATAATAATAATAATGAGAAGAAAGCGGTACTTCTGGACACGGTTCGCATTGTTAGGGGGTTCCTCTCTCTGGAGCCCTGACCGCCGGTAGCTTGGACCCTGTTCCCGATACCGGTGAGCTAGATTTTTTTTAATGATTTATATAAAAACATTTAAAAATGTATTTAATAAGTAAGTATAAAAATGAATAAACGAAATAATAATGAACGAATTGGTATGTTTAGTTTCGCCAAAATCCACAGGAGTTATTTGAAAGAATATGTAAGTATACATTTTCACATACCTACAAAGATTTTAAAACGGACACTGTGTCACGTTGTTAAAAACGAAACAGGTTTTCTATTTAGTGAAATGAAGTTCCTAATTCTAACGAATTCTTACTAAAAACGCACATAGCTGACATAAAACGAAGTCGCCAATACATACCAAAAAAAAATTGCAAAATTTTATCCCAATCATAATAAAACTACCCACCTAATAAATCAATGTAACTTCACCCGCAATTATTTAAACAGTTTTCTGAAAATAATATTATTTTAGTAAAGTGTTTAAACGAAAACAATTAACCCCAACCACTAATAAAACATCCATCAAAACTTGACTGTCACGTTTGAGTTATTATCGTTAAATAGCGGTTAATACCGGTAAATAACGCTTATTATTAATAACGTTATTTGGGCAGCACAGCACTAGCGCTCGTAAAGTTTACAGCCGCAACTAAAGCAGGGCTGAGCTGCGACTGATATAGTTATAATAGGGTGTTTATTAGACTGGGGAACAGAGATATAAACTTTAGTAACTCTTGACATGTCGCTTTTATGCCTATCTTGCAATACTTCCAAGGTATAACTGTGCCCATACCGAGTGTCAGTTTCTTCTTTGCTTTCGCATAGTTTATTTGAAACTGAGGCTAGGGCCTCAGGCTCAAATTAACTATGCCAGCTATACTAGCTAGCTAGTTGGTGCTAGCGCATGAACGCGAGAATTCCAACAATTTTTGAATCGCAAATGCAACTACCCAATAGGATTTTTGTTTTTTATGCGGCAACCAAAATAATATCACCCACCATAGATATTAATAAAAACTTAAAACTAAATAAATATTGGTGTGAGTAAAATGAGTATTATTAAATTTAAAATCGTTCGAATTCACGTTACGTTTACTCCGTGCGAGCTGAGCCCACTGAAAGACGTAGCGGTCCTGATTATTGATTATCACCCTGTTAGATCTTAGCCTTAGCCAGTTCCCAGAACGAGCTGGATGGTATTCTCAGTTGCAAGACTTAGATTTTGGCATTGATTGTAAAATAATTTTAACATCGAGTGTCTTGCCAGTTCCTCTCCTAATGAAACAAAAATTGAAGTCGACGTGCACTTAAATAAGGACTTTTTCATTTGATTCTTACTGAGTTCTATTTGTTACAATAAGCATTTCACAATAATTTCGAAAATTATAACGATCACGTTATAATATATTGATAATTTGATATTCACAATAAACGAAGGGTTTCCAAGAATATCACTCTTGCGTAGGTGACTTGATGACAGTTAAATCGATATTCAAAACCGATATGTAATCGATATTGCTTTTAAGGTTATTATCGTTTTCATAAATAACTGATATACCGGTATGAATATCTTATTGATATGGCCTGTCTCTTGAAGTTTATGGTGTACATTAAACTGTTTAGAATATCAAATGAAGCAGGTGAGCCGGTGGTGAGTTGGCGGTGAGCTTATCAAAGTTGTCGCAGCGGTTTAGGAGGTTAGAGCAAAAGATATACTCAATACTCAATACTCAATACTCAATACTCAATACTTTATTTGCATTCCACATGTTGTCTTAGGTGGTAAACTTAAAACTAGATCATGACATGGACCCTGTCGGGCACAGCAAAAACAAGTGAGTTAGGAGAGAGGAAGCATAATCATTGATAATGTTAGATTATTATTAGAAATAAAAAAATAAAAAATTATTATGAAACTGATATTTTATAATATATAATTAAATGGTTCTATATTTATTGAGCAGTGTAATATAATAGTTTATTACGTGGTTATTGGTATCCTTCACCACACAATCCTCACTTTTGACAACTTCATGAAAATCAATTTTGAGAACGCCAAAAAATAGTCAAGAAATAGTTATCAAGGTTAAAAAAATAGTCGCTTTATGATTCCGAAGTTATAGGTATAAGTTGGTGAGGATTGTGGGGTGAACGTCTCCACACACGCTGGGAGTTTCGACTTGATTAGAATTCCAAAAAATAGTCGTAAAGCTATGCCAAATCTCGAAAATAGTCATGAAAAGATTCCAAATATATCTAGATGTCTTGGTGAGGATTACGTGGTAAGCCTTTCTCGCCACAATCCTCATCTGATTACCGCGGAACGCTTACGTTTTTTGTATTTGAATTTGGTCTCAAAAAATAGTCAAGACATAGTTGTCTGCAACTAATAATTGATAATTTCAACCTGGTTTACTATGTAGAAGTATGTTAAACTTCTATGTAAACTTCTATTTCAGTTTTAATTTGATTATAGTATGAGTAATTCTACCTACTCAACTATTACTAAAATACCTACAGAGATTCATTATTAACCCCTTATAATTTATATTTTCTACTTTGTTGAAGTAGGGTGGTATGTAATTTACTTTATACTATACCTGCTCGGTAAGCACTGGGCGTTAGTTGAATGGGTTTTAGTTTAACAAATGTAAATTTTATTACTCAATTACTCTTTTATGTTTATATTTGGGATCTTATAACTCTATGCTTTATTTTAATTCTTTATAAGTGTTAGTTACTCCCATTTGATGTCATAGGCACTTAACGTGACCATTTATTGGCTTTAACGGGCAGTTATAGACATTTCAAAACAGTTGACGATATAATTATATAATTTTCTGAAACACTAATCGAGTCTCTGATTTAATTCCATATGAGCTGTTACCACCATTTACATCGTCAAGAGACTTTAACAACAGATCAAATAGGAATGTTCCAATCGTAGTTTTCCTCTATTTTCCATATATTTTTATCGATATTTCAATTAATTTCCTTTCCCTACGTAGGTATATATAGTTTATTCACGCGTACATTTCCTTGGATGCTCGACTAGCGATGGACTCGGGGCAGTCGACAGAATATGTACGCGTGGTTTAATCTGTATACAGGGATCGCAAGAAGTAATATCATTGATTGAAGTAGCTATTTTCAGGATATTTCTGTGATCTTCACGAAACTTGTTCTTTGTTTGGTTTAGGTTTTCAAGCACCTACTAATTCCTACACAGGTTTACAAAAAAAAATGCGAATTAATCATCACTATTCCCATTTACTTCTGAAAAATGCGGCTAAAATTTTATTTTTTTCAATTTCCATAGAAAACTTGTCATTGCCATTGTAGAAGAAACCATCAAGAAACTCCACAGTTCCCTCGCTCTGCTACTTGACTAATAAAGCAATGAAATAAAATCTGAGCAGCGTCGTACAGGCGGTTATCAGCTGCTGCGGGAAACGGAGATGTAGCAACATTCGGCACAAACGGATGATGTCATTAAAAACTTCCTTCCTACGTATCGCGGGCTGCAGCGCTGGTACGACCACTAACGATTATGACTGTCGCCTACGTCAGTAAGCAGTGAAATCAGTGGGTTGAGATGGGACAAAATGAAAATGTAATATTGTATTAAAATTTGACTGAGAATCAGCACTTTTTGAACTTAATCGGTTACTTCAGCCCTTTAGACAGTCCCTCTTCATTACATCTCAAGGTTTTCATTAAGAAAAAGAAGACAACATGTTCAGGGATAGTATGGTAGATAGGTAATACCAAAATAAAGACTTCATGAATCACGATATATGGTATCAGGAAGTATTACTTTTTTTGTCAGTTAAAAGCCACGAGTTGCTGAACTATTTCGCGCCCACCGTCGATTATGACTGTTAGAAAACCAAATAAAAATGGCAACCGCTGATAATATAGTCTGGATAAATATTCAAGAGACGTTTTCAGGGATAAATATTAAAAGGGAAAAGATTTCCCTTCGACGTATCGCGGGCTGCAGGTCTGTGGCGGGACCACTAACGATTATGACTGCCGCATACGCCATAGGAGAGCTTTTAAACAGTAGGTTCACTTTGGGCAAATGTTATTGATTCATAGCAAAAATGGAATAAAAACACGACTGCAACAAAAAGTTTCAAAACAAGATCACTTTTCAAGCAGTCTGCAGTCGGGTTTTTTTATTTTTCATTTAATTTTCAAGCTTTTGTGTGTTTTATTTTAACAAAACCTATAACCATCGCGCAACCTAGATGAGTCGATAGACACTTCAAATATTAAAATCCATCCTGCAGTTAAGGTGCTTCGACGGTATAAACAATCATGTAATCGTATAAAGATACTCCATAGATACGTGTGGAAAACATAACCCTAGATTATGGGTCTATTTGATTAAGGCCATGAGTTTTCAAGACCTAAATATAGCAAGATAATTTAATCACTAGTTACCATTACAGGAGCTATTCTATGAAGCTCGTATTAGACAGTTAGATACGAGAGTAGAAGTAAAGGATGATATTAGTAGGTCAACCTCCTAAACTCATCCTATAATATGCACAAAATACGAATTAAAACGAACCCCGATACTTCTGCACCACCTCCACATGCTCGTCAATACAGCAGTTTAAATTTCCGTCACGCTGTCGGCACGTGTCGCGGGTCGACGGTGCCCAACAGTCTTGCGGCCCAACCCAACCGAACCGAACCTTGCCGGAACGTTTATACCCTTGCCGTTGTTCACTTGTACCCGGTTGTAACCGCACATGCTGTTTGTTTAACTTGGGTTTTATTTCTTAGTGAGTTGTGATGGAAGATTCAGGAGCATTTATGACGTTTTTAAGTTGTATTAGGGTGTTTAACTTCTTTTAACCCTTAAATTGGCAAAGGATTTTATGACAAAAAACCGTGTTTTTTATATATTTTCCGGTTTACTATGATCCCAGAACACAGAAAAAAAAAATTAAAACAAAAAATTACAGTTTTCGCGAAATTGTATGTACTTCGGGGATTACTTTGCCAACTACAGTGCAAACTAAATTTTCCAATGCTGGTACTACGTGGAGTACGGTGTCAAGATCTATATCAACAAAACACATCTTAGTTAAGATCCTAGTAACTTAATCATACCAGTAGATCCGTAATATGTTCAGTCAACACCACGATAACAATTTTCTAAGAAAACGAACTAATCACACTAAACTCTAATTCCATCAACTAATAAATGAGATATTTATTTATTTATTTATTTATTTATTTTATTTTAGGAAAGCTTACAGTCTAATAACTATAATAATAACAATAATTTATATCTAATTTGCTAATAACAAGCTTCCACAGATAACTACAAATATAACTTCCTCATCGTTACTTCCAAAATTATAATATAAAACTACCAACTTTTAACAAAACAAAACAAAAACAAACTAACTTGTATCTATACTGTAGTACAATAAAACTTACTTAATTACAATAAAACTACTTAAACTATATCCTAAGAAACCGGAGACTCATTGAACACAACACCCTCCAAGTATTACTTCAACGAATATTACATAAGTAGTAAAGTAGCAGCATCATTTACTGCTCAAATAACAACGCCCAATAGTCTATAAATCAAGCACGGATTGGCTATAAACATCTATTCTGTAAAATAGCCTATTCTCTGAAGCTTGTTTAGCCCGAGGAACTATTTTTTCGATGTGAGAAGGGTTCCTGAATGTGCTCGATAATATTTTATTTTGAAGATTACTTTTAGTAGTAGTTTTCGTAAGGAGCTATAGAAATAGGGATATAATAGAGTTTTTGATACGATTTCGTTTTACGCCATTTTGAAAGGATTTTCATGTATACTTGCACGAGATATTTTAAGTTACATACAATTTATTGAACCAATATTATGAAAACTGTAAAACTGATAGTATCCAAATCACAAATCCTATTTTATAATCTATTCATTGAGATTTCAGTATAGAAATAATTAACAAAGTTGATAACTAATATGGAATCCCATGAGCTTGTCTTATTTATTAGCAGAAAAATGAACAAGAAACCTCATCCGCTTTCAAAGTCGAACCTAACATCGCAGACTATAGTCTGTATGGAGCACAAGTCTGCAGTCTACATTGTATGGCCAAGTGAATCGGTTGGAGCAGACTTTAGCTGTAGAATTATACTAACTCCCGCAACTTCGTCTACGTCTACTTCATCATTTTAATTCAAATATCCATGATGAAAAGTAGCCTATGTCCTTCTCCAGGTTCCAGGCTGCGATCGGTTCAGTGGTCTAGACATGAAAAGGTAACACAGACAGAGATCCTGTCGCATTCATTTATAATATATATTAAGGCGATTAAATCAGTCTGTACTTTAGAAGGACAGTTAAGCTTTATCTAGTTAACGTAGAAATTCTGCTTCTTTCAGAGTAGGAACTGTGGGAAGCCAAATATAGACCTAAAAGATAACGGCGTAACGATTCAATGTTTTATTTCACAATGCTTCAGTAGGCAGTTCACTTTAAATATTGCAAATGTGCCATTTATCAAATCAAAGCCTAGTTTGCTTTTAAGTTGGTTTTTCTTGCTTTCACTTTACGACGAAAATTTAAACTTTTATTCTCTTCTAGGTACTAGCCATTTCTTTCGAAGCTTAATTTTGAACCAATAAACTAGCCAAATCTTTCTCATTTCCAAGCCTAAAAACTTCATAATCAAAAAATATCCAAAAAACGCCTACGAGGACGTCGCGCGTCGTATAAACGGTACTAAACCAATATCACACATGTTTTTTATATATGGTGTAAAAATGTAGGGGCTTGCTGAGGGTCCCAGGATATATAGTCCAATAAAGCAGGGCTCGGGCTATAAACGTCTCCCCGCCACCATCGGCCAACTTCACGGTAAATTGCGAAAAGGGGAAACTTGAGATTTTTCCCCTAAACCACGGTAATAGTGTGTATTATGAAACGGTTTTAGATATTTATATTTAAGGTTATTGAGGGGCTGATGGACGGGTTTCGGGACTAAGCGATCCAGTTAAGTTAATTCGAGTACTTTTGCTAACAAAATGCTATTTATGTAGGTAGAGATCTTGAGTTAGACCGTGTATAACTAATGCATAATATAATAATGCAAGGTAACAGAAGGCATAAAAATTAAGGGGACAATAGCTATCCCCTGAATTTTTATGCATTGAATGTAAAGTTTAGTTTGACTAAAGTTACTTTAATCAAAACAAAAATTCAGTATTATAAAAACATTGAATATTTTGGAATGGATATGGATTAGACCAAGATTCATCATTTTATCATCATTTTAGCCAAAAGACGTCCACTACTGGTCATAGACCTCACCAAGCGTCACCACATGGTCCGGATTAATTTACAATAATTAATCGTACACGATTAATTGTAGTACTAGGTACCGAAACTGTACCGGTACCGTTACGGCTCTGTGCACGCAGAACCCTATCTAATTGTAAGAAAGCTTGAAATAATTGAAACATTAAGTCTGTGTAACCATAAAAGTACAATTTTCGTGGTGCTAAACCATTCGTGACTTACTTAATATGTGATTTACTTAATGAAGAAAAAAGAAATTTTGATTTTATCTCAAAGATAGCTGAAGACTTATATGTGATTTAAAATTTTTTGATATGGTTTGTAAAATAATAGGAAAATATACATTACTGACAGGGTTTAAATTTTTTTTTTTTTTCAATTTAATTTGTCTGCTATATTTTGTATGAAAGTTGAAAAAAGTGGTTCAACCACATGCAATATATCGATGTTGATGATATTTTTAAATGTTCATAATCAACAGTGGTTTTTTGTAAAAAAGTAATCAAACGTCAGTCTCGCGTCATTTTTCGCAAAACTTGTTGCGAAAATTTGTGATTTTCCATGAATACTTAAGCTATTTGAAAAATCCCTTTCAGCTTCATGCAAAACAAAGAACTCGACTTTTCAAATCACAAATATGTTTTTTTTTTTAATTTTTTTCCCTTTCT
Organism: Xanthia icteritia; assembly: GCA_949128155.2. NCBI lineage: Eukaryota > Metazoa > Arthropoda > Insecta > Lepidoptera > Noctuidae > Xanthia > Xanthia icteritia. Next base: position 735,049 of record OX421942.2, on the reverse strand, counting down.
CACAACTAATGAACAAAATTTATCAATATCAGTCGATTCCGTGGAAGGCTTCTTACTAGGTAGGTGCAGAAATGAATAACTCTGTTTAAAATCATATTAAATAATGAATCATTCGTAACATTTCGCCAGTACAGTGTTGCCAGCATTTTACTGCGAAATTCTGCAATAAAAATTATTTCATTTCCCTTGAAATATGACATCACGGATTGTAGCTCGGGAGATCTGACTGCACTTTACGACTTCATAAAAATAGTTGTATTTTTTATTACCTGCACAACTAGATTTGAAATTCAAATGTAGCGATCGATTTTGTTTAAATTACGTCATTATTTTTATGCTTAGTGGGTGAACTGAATAATGTTTGGGTAAACGGAGTGTTCTTGCTTACGTCTTTGAGAAATAAAACTGTGATGTATTTTCCCAAAATAATTAAATCTAAAAGAAAAGAATCATCATGCCATTACATTAAATTCTTTATGTACAAGAGGATTTTATTCGTATTCTTGATTATGACGGTTATTATAAATTCCTATTATATACAATATTTTATGTTCTACTTCCAGTTCCATGCAAAAGCAATTCGTTCAAATAATATTATTATTTGCTCCAAATGGAAAACGTTAAAGATAATACCTTTTTCATCAAAAGTAATTTATTCCGTATAAACTCAACTTCGTTTTCCGTTGAAAAGATCATATTTTTATATAGATCGGTGCAATTGGTTAAAGGCCTTCGATGCTTATGTTTTTACTAATTTATTACGTTCATAACATTTTAGACGACAAAATGAAAAATGTTGAGTCCGTCATAAATTGTGGCGAGATCCAATTTGGTTAGCCTTGAAAACTCAAGCTCAGTACTTTTTGTTGTAAATAAAGGCATAACTCATAAATTAAACCTTATCTCTTTTTGACATTTACGAGGTTCACTAAATATGAAATTAGAACATTAAATTCTTCGTTACATTGTAAAGATAGGTTCAAACTATAACATGGCGGACCGTAGTTATTTCTTTGTCCAAGAAAACTTGTACAGACAAAAGCAATACACCAGACCGGAGATACGAAAGAAAAGCAAAATTATTGTATCTTAACGAAATAAATGGGGCAAGTAGTGAATGTTCCGGCGATATAACGCGTCGCCCGGCTTCACCCCTTGTTTTGAACAAAACTTACTCATACGGAGCACCGTTTTAGGCCGAGAGCCAAATAGCACTTTTCAAATTTCTTCCAAAATTGTTTTATTAAAATTATTTTTGCCTTTTTAAGATATCGTATCTAGGTTTTAAATCAAACTTGGATTTGTACGGGAAACTTTAGATTTATTTTTAAAGTTTTTGACACCTGGTTAAATCTTCATGTTGAAAATATTCCAGAAATATAACACGTACCGTGTTTTATAGGCACTTGGAGTTGGAAATGTAGTTCTTCAGATGCTTATTTTTAGTTGTAAAAGTCAAGTGCTGAAAATTGGGTCACAAGCTAGCACTTTTGTTCTATAGTTACCTTCAAGTCCGACACATTGCTATAATAATAAATTATGTGAGTTTTAACGATATGGCGCAAAATGGTTGGCACGTCGAGGTAAAATGAAAATGCTGCATGTGAAGTTTGCACTTTCATGTTTGCATTACAAAAAATACTAAAACCCGACTACTTGATTTCTGTCTGAAATATTTTCTTGTTTCATACTTTTTAGAGCGTGATTTTTCAGCAGTCTGGTTTTAGTTTTTTAACTTACTTTTTATTTAATTTATTTGGGGGTTATCATTTCGTTATAAAGTATTTATTATTATATATTTACTAGCTGACCCGGCAAACGTTGTTTTGCCATATAAATATTTTTTAAGTAATTTCTAGAAATAAAATAGAGGTTGGCCGATTCTCAGACCTACTCAATATGCTCACAAAATTTCATGAGAATCGGTCAAGCCGTTTCGGAGGAGTACGGGAACGAACATTGTGACACGAGAATTTTATATATAAGATTCAATTTGACAACATTGGTCCACTGGTTACTACAACAACAAACTTATCAACTATTTCTCATCCCTGCCACACGAGCAACCGGACAGAGTGTCTTAGCAGTGGTGCATCGTGCTGTTCAGCTAGGGTTTTCAAGATGCTGTTGCTGCTAGCCCTCATTCTGCTTAGTAAAGACACAGCCTTCTTCTTCATAATGGCATAAAATTCGTCAGTTCGCGCTCCAGCAAACATGCCAGACGCGCTGCAGAACCGAGGCAAACTCAACAGCACCCTGAAGACATTATTATATTGCACACGCAGAGCATCTAGAGCCCTCCGGCTGCGGCTCTGCAAGAACAGTTCGTGGGTCAAAGGTACGCACCTTTGACCCACGAACTGCCCTTGCAGAGCCGGTTTAATTTTTTGTTAAATTTTTGTTTGGGTTTTATTGGATCAATCAATCTGCCTAGACTTTTCCCAACTATATTGGAGTCGGCTTCCAGTCTAACCGTATGCAGCTGAATATCAGTATTTTACATGGAGCGACTGCCTATCTAACCTCCACAACCCACTGACTGGGTAATACGATACCCCTTGGTAAGACTGGTTATCAGATTTTCGGGCTTCTGACGACCCGTTACGACTATCAAAGATCCACGAATGACAGCCGGGACCAACGGCTTAACATGCTTTCCGAGACACGGAGGAGTCTCGGTACGTAAAGATGGTCACCTATCTACAGACCAACCCCGGCAAGCGTAGCTTAACCTGACGGATCGACCCGTGCAGCAGTTATTACTTAGCCACGAGTTCCTGGTGTTTTATTGTATATTAGGTATTAATTTTACAGCACTTTTGCTTGTTTTTAACAATTTAAACATATTTATTTACTTGGACAGTATGATATATATACATATTGTATAGTAACGTGCTCGTCAAGCCCTTGCATTTGATACCCATCATATCATAATCAGCCTATAATGTTCCCACTGCTGAGACGCACGCTTCGTCTCTGTGAGAGGGAGTGGGCTGTAAACTAACACGTGGGCGCAATGCGGGTTGCTAGATGTCACATGTTTTCGAATTTTTGGTTCTAGGACATGCTGGTTTCCTTCGCCGTTTTGAGAACAGTGGTGATGAAATTATTTACAAGAAGTAAAGCATCTGCTTGGGTTCGAACCCATGACCTACAACTCGTAAGTCGGGGCCGTTACCACTGGGCCAGCACTGCTTTCTGCATTTGATACCCAACATGGCAAAAATTAAATAAAAAAAAAAATCATTCATGACTTTATGTCCTATAGAGGGCGCCATTTTGAATTGAATGTGACGTCACACAGCCTATAACCAGCGGACGATCAAGATGCTTCCAACGATACCAGCATTTGTAAAATTACACAACAAAATAATATTTGGAGAAAATTAGGGATATCGTACTTGACTATCTTACAACAAAACGTATATTATTTAATAATTACAAAAAATATTTTAAACTAACTAAATATATGCCTAGTTCGGCTACAGATGACTACACCACTTTTTCTGAACTAAATTTGCATGTTACAATATTATGTAATCTATATCTAAGTTTCTTAAAATAAACAATATTATTATTATATAATATACCTATATATATTTATAATATTACTAGCTGCGTTTCGCGATTTCACCCTCATAAGTTTCGATCCCGTAAAAATATCGGGATAAAAGATATTCTATGTCCTTTTCCAGGTCATGTTGTACCCATGTGCCAAATTTTATCCAAATCAGCTCAGCCGTTTTAGCGTGAAAGCGTAACAAACAAACAAACAATCTCACTTTCGCATTTATAATATTAGTTAGGATTCATTAATTTATTAATTACTAGCTTTCGCCCGCGCCTTCGCCCGCGTGGAGCTCGGAAATTATCCCACGGGAACGTACTGCCGGAATAAAAAGTATCCTATGTCCTATTCCAGGTCGTGGTCTACCCGTGTGCAAATTTTCATCTTTCTTTCTTTTTTTCATTTCATCCAAATCCGTTCAGCCGTTTTAGCGTGAAAGCGTAACAAACAAACACATTTTCGCATTTATAATATTATAATTAGGATTAATATATTATAAGTTTTCATTTTCATCACATCCCCACTTCAAGCTTGCTTTGTCTCTTTAAAAACACAGAGAAACTCTCATACTACATAATTATTTACATTCTTTTTTGTTCCAATATTAATATTTTAGGGATAATAGTAATAGCGAAACAACAAAAAAAACTAGTCCCCAGCTCCCAGCCTACTGCTAGTTCCCGATAGCATCGTCGATCGCGTCGCCTTTATCAGCCATTTTCCCTTCATACCCGATATTATTTTATACCGTAGCCCCAGGGCTCCTGCACCCTATATTTCACAAACGATGGGAAGCTTGTAAGAGATTGGATCCGTTCGTATCTCGAGTGGAAATTTCGCATACGTTAACTTGATGGGTATCATAATAATCGTACATAGTGATTCTGTTTATGATTCAGTACAATTCGTTTATTTTCTGCGAGGTTTTATAAAGATTCCCTTAATTATTATTTTTCATTTAGTTGAAAACTTACTTAGATATTTTGCAACGTATGTCCATAATATAATTAAACGCTTTACAAAATATTTCAGCAAAAAACCGGCCAAGTGTGTGTTGAACATTCACAATGAAGAAGGGTTCCGTACTTGGAATTATTTGTAATAAGAATAAACTTAGCATTGCAGCTGAAAAACATGCTCTCCAATATATTTCAACTGCAAATGTAAGTTGGTCGACTATTACTCGTTAACTCGTAAAGCCTACTTAGCTGTGATTTTTCTTTTTATATCCATATATTTAATTCTTTCTGCCTTGTAATTTTTCACATATCGAAAAACAACCATTTAGCTGGCGGGGCACACTCGACTCTAACGCAAACGGATCACTGAATTGAAAAATCAACGATCTTGTAGACGGCACCATGAAAATCAACCAAATGCAAATAAATAAATAAATATTTTTTGTATCCACTTATTTACAAGTTGCCATCAGATCACAGTGGACAAACAATAACATTTTGCTCCTACATACCTTTACAAAAAATTCAAATAAGGTTTAGGGCAATTACATGTAAAAGTTTAGAGAAATTAAATAATTCTTTGGCCAGTAGATTATGTGTTCAGAGTTTTAATAATATAGGTGACCCAAATGAGTTCTACGCCGAGTTCTTTTCACTATTAAACACGCAATTTAATGACACTTTTCCACTAAAGACTAAAAATATTTACACAAAGTTCTTATTTAGTGATTGGGCGACTGCAGGTATTCGTAAAAGCAGGGAAAAACTATTTGAACTTTATGGCCTAAAGCAACATACGAATAATACAAGCTTTCATAAGTATGTTGCAAAGTATTCAAAAACTTTTAAAAGTGTGTGCAAAATAGCCAAAGCTCTTTATATTAGCAATAAAATAAAATCAGCTGATGATAAAATAAAAATTACCTGGCAAATAATAAATAATGAAACAGGTAGGAAAAAACAGCGAAATACTGAATTTAATTTAGAGACTGCACATGGCACTATCAACTCAGATGTAGAAATAGCTCAGGAATTTGAAAACTTTTTTGCTAATATTCCCCTTAAAACTACTGAAGCTTTAAATTCCTCACCAGCGCTTTCTGCTGCCTTACTTAGACAGAATGTGAAGGCATGCTCTTTGGAGTTCAGGTTTCAGCATACAAACCCCCAGGCTGTTATAAAAGCTTTTAAAGATCTTAAAATTAAATCAACAGAAGATCTCTGGGGAATGTCTGTAAAAGTCTGTAGATCTATTATCGAAACCATTGCGCCCTATTTAGCTTTCATATTTAACACCAGTGTAGACCAAGGAGTCTTTCCGGATCTCATGAAACACAGTAAAGTAGTTCCATTGTTCAAATCCGGTGATAGTAAAGAACCCAACAATTATAGGCCTGTATCAATTCTACCAGTCCTCAGTAAGGTGTTTGAAAGGTTGATGCTCAATCAAATGTTACGTCACTTTAATAAAAATTCCATCTTTCATGAACATCAGTACGGTTTCACCAAAGGGCGTTGTACCACTGACGCCGGTGTCACCCTAATAAAGAACATTTTTAATGCCTGGGAAGAAGCACAAGATGCCATTGGTATCTTTTGCGACCTCTCGAAGGCGTTCGATTGCGTAGACCATGAGACACTTCTGCTGAAACTGCAGCACTATGGGATTAGAAATACAGCTCTTGATTTACTAAGATCATACCTGAAAGATAGAAAGGTTAAAGTTCAAGTTAACGGCGTAAGCTCATTGGGGTCTGAAATGGCAATGGGCGTTCCTCAAGGTTCAATATTGGGTCCATTCCTCTTTTTAGTTTACATTAATGATTTACCCCAATTACTTCAAAATCAACCGAAGATGGTGTTATTTGCAGATGACACATCATTGATCTTTAAAATCAATCGACGGTCACAAAATCTTGACGACGTGAATAGCTCTATTCTTCAGGTCCAACATTGGTTTACGGTAAATAATTTGGTACTAAATAAAAAAAAAACCAAATGCATTAGATTTAAATTACCTAATGTTAGAAGTAGCGAATGTGACATCATATTGAACGGAGAAAAACTGGAATTTATTAATCAAACTGTTTTCCTGGGAATCACATTAGACGAGAAATTACAATGGGGACCTCACATAACATCTCTTGCGGGGCGGCTAAGCTCAGCCGCTTATGCTGTTAGAAAGATAAGACAGTTAACAGACGTAGAAACCGCGCGATTGGTCTATTTTAGTTACTTCCACAGTATTATGTCGTATGGCATTTTACTGTGGGGTCGGGCTGCTGACATTGAATCCATCTTTATTTTGCAAAAGAGAGCTGTCAGAGCCATTTATAATCTACGTCACCGCGAATCTCTCAGGGAACTATTTAAAAGGATTAATATTATGACGGTACCTTGCCAGTTCATTTATGAAAATATTATGTATGTTAGAAAAAATCGACATCTTTTTAATAAAATAAGTGATAGACATAATTTTAATACTAGAAATAAAGATAAAATAGATCAACCATTTTTCAGATTATCTAAAGTACATACATCTTTTATGGGGTACTGTGTTAAATGTTACAACAAAATACCTTGTGATATTTTGCAATTAAATGAAAGAAAATTTAAAGCTCATATTAAAAGTACACTTTGTAAACAAGCATATTACAAATTAGAAGATTATATCCATGATAAGAATGCTTGGAAACATGCTGGTCCTGCTCCATAGGATAATTTAGAATCAAGACAAAATCAAACTGGTTGCAAATTTCAGTGTATATTTTATTATTATTTTTTATTATATGACATTGATTTTACATTCTATGACCAATTCCTCGCACACTGACTTATTAATTGTGGAATCTTAGGAGGATCGTCTACTTTTACAATGTTTGTAAATATGTGAGCACCATGTATCTATCACATAATTAGTTTATCTGTTGTTCCTTCATTTTTAATTCTTAATTCTTTTTACCTATTGTGGTATAATATTTTTTTTTTCTAGGTGCATCGTCCTCACATATAATTATATAACTAATGTACTTATACAAAATATTGTAAAACATTTTAAAAGAGTAACGGTGGAGTTTCTTGCCCATTCTTCTCCATACGAAAACTACCTTTTGGAAGGGGCAACTAGAATCAATTAATTTTTTTTTTTGTAAATTTTTGACGTTCAAAAGTGCCTTATACGGGCCTATTTGAAATAAATGATTTGACTTTGACTTTGACTTTGACTTTGACTTTAGTACTCGTGTAGTTATAAGGTTTGACAGAGAAATAAATTTTTCCCTGAAGAGTTTTATTTCCAAGAAAGTATTAAGAACTAACTTTTTACCTATTGCTGCTGATATTCACTAGTTGATTGTTATAGTATATTCTGCGTACATATTCTGCAATGTTATATTAATACATTTTCATTAGAGCATAACTTTGTAGATATTTAAAAACACGGATGGTTTACAAATCCAATCTCGCTACACGTATCGTCGGGTCCATTGTTTGATAACTCTAACAAATCACGACTAAACCGACACACACGCAATTTCCCGAAACCGCGCGTTCACAGCAATTTGATTCCGTATATTTGGCAGTATGTCGGTCTGTCGGTACGGTACGTAAGCGCCAGACATTGGTTCGACCGTTTTTCGTAATTTAATTTGTGTAACCCCCCGCCGCGGCCGGTGCGACCTCCCGGGGTCCCAGTTCATCCCGACACGGTTCGGGCGTAACTTCGGCTCGGATCTCCGTGATACTGTCACACATTAGACACGCTGTCAGCTTTACTCCAAATTATGTACTGTTAATACCGAGATTTTATACTCGATATGATCTTAGAATGAATGTGTAAACTCGTGTTCTTGTTTGTTGAGTCATATTTTAATAGACTAGGCGTTGCACTACATGCATTAAGCAACGTATTGTTGTCTGTACTATTCGGAACAAGTAAGTTTACTATTGTGTTTATAAGTAAACACGCCCATTTGTATTCAGCTCTACATCGCACACAAATTCAAATGAATACCTCAATAACTTGTCTGTGCGTCGTACACAAAGAGCATTGTCTTACCCACATAAATGTTAGCGTCAGGCGAATGCAATCCAATCTTTTTAGCTACAAAAAGGGTTGAATCTGCGCCATTTCACTGTTTCCATTCTAAACAGACAGCGGGCGGCATGGCAGAGGTCCAACGAACCCCGTTGTACTTTTTAGTAGGGAATCTTTTTACGGAGCAGCCGAAGGGTTACTGTATTTAAAGGATTGTTGGAGCCGTCCGGTGCTTATTTAAACTGGTGTAAGCCTCTTGTTATTTTTTCATAAATTTTTCGTTGGTTTTATGAGTTTTTAGAAGGCCTACTTTGGGAATATGAATAATTAGGTTGGTGTTTTAAAACATTGTGGAGTTTTTTAAAGTTCTCGTGGAAATGGTTGTATTTTTCGGCGTTATCTGTTTTTGTTGGAAGTCAAACGTTTTTCCAGGCTTACCTGAATATTAAAGAGATGTACAGAGCGCTTAAATAAGCTTTAGGATGAAATAAGTATTTAGGATGTCCGAATCTCCCGGTGTTTTCTTTATTAACTTATGCTTTTAAAGCCTTTCCTTTAAAATATTCACGTTTTTTAATTGTAAAAAGTTTTATCTTTCTTAATACTCGCGTATCGTTACGAGTATTACTCGAAGTCAAGTCTATTTATTTCGCTCAATTTCTCGAGGTTGACGAACGAATTCCGAGAAAATTTGTAAGCACTAAAAGCAAAAAAGTAAAATACAATAAGCAACTCCATTTTCCATATACTTAAGTAATAAAATGAAGTACTTTATTGGCTTTCAGTGCCACGTACTGACAAAAGCTGGTCTAAGTATGATTTTTACTTAAATCTAAACCATGGTGAGATATATGAATAACAAAATGTCGTAATGAGAGAATACATTAATATATGTGAAAAACTACATCAGTTATAATTTTAACGTAAAAAAACCTATGGATCCTGTAGAAGAGTGAAAGAGTTTGAAGAGTTCTGCTAAAAGTCTTCAAATATTCTGCTCTGCTCGCTAACTTACTGATTGCTTACTCCAGAGTAATTTGTTTTTGAGATAGGTACATTCAAAAACATAAAGCAGATCTTACGCGACATTTGAACTATCACTTGAAGTCAAGTCCCAGTAATACAAATAAAGGATCACGCTCGACTCAAGGCTGCAATGGGGTCCTCATTTAACATCTTTTGCAGGATGGCTAAGTTCAGCAGCATATGCTATAAGAAAAATCCGTCAATTTACTGATATAGATACCGCACGGCTAATCTATTTCAGTTACTTTCATAGTATCATGTCTTACGGTATTTTACTATGGGGACGGGCTGCAGATATCGACTCTATTTTTATTCTGCATAAAAGAGCCATTAGAGCAATATATTGCCTCCGCAGGCGCGATTCTCTAAGGGAACTGTTTAAAAATATTAACACCATGTCGGTACCTTCTCAATTTATAATAATATATATGAAAACATCATGTACGTCAGGAAAAATCTTAATCTTTTCAGTAAAAGAGGTGAAAGACACAATTATAGCACTACAAATAGGGATCAATTAGTTCAACCGTTACTCAGACTGGCTAAAGTAAACTCATCCTTCATGGGGTACTGTTTAAATGTTACAATAAAATACCTCCCCACATACTACAACTAAATGAAACTAAATTTAAATCTTGTATAAAACGCACACTATGCTGCCAATATTATAAGCTGGGGGATTATATCGGTGACAAAAATGCTTGGCTCAACGCTGGTCCAGCTCCACAAGGGCGCATAAAATAATTTAATTGTAGCATTAATAAAATAAAATAAATAAAATAAAATTCGAAAATATTGTTGGAGCTGCTGAAGATTGCATAAATTATATTTGAATTGTATAACTTCCATCTCGTAGTATTGTATAATTGCATAGCACATGAGTGAGCACTGTGTACCTTCCTTACCTTATGTACCTTCTATAAAGCTACCATTTACTGGGTACGTCTTTCATTGACTTGAATGTGCCCTGGCGGCTGAGAGTATGTCATGCTCACTCAAGTGGTGGTGGTGGTGTGTATGTTGGATCGTTAAGTTGCCTTCAAAATGGTGGAGCTAAACGGTGCTGATCCATGCGTTATGTACGTGAACGGGCGCCGTCAGTAGGGACTGGTCATCTCTTATCTGCCACGGCTTATTTTAATTTATGAATTGTTTTTATCTTTTTATTACGCTTTTTACGTGCACGTCATTCTACATTGTTCTCACATGTATAATTTCAACATGAATGATGTAACCAATATTTTGTAACAATATTATGATTTAAAAGAGTTTCCGTGGAGTTTCTTGCCCGTTCTTCTCCATAGGAACCTATGCTTTGGAATCGGCAACTAGCTTCATATTTCTGACTGACTGACCCCTTGACAATTCAAAAGTGTAAGTAAATGGTTTAATGGAAATAAATGCTTTGAGTTTGAGTTTTAGTTTAAAATTATACAAAGTGTACCTTCTCCTAATAAAAACTAACTTCAAAATTGTACACGAGGGCAACTAACCACAATTTCCAATTGACACTAGTTTCCAATATGGCGCGGGTCACAAAGCCTACGCCGATATTTGGGCACAGCTCCAACGCCTATAATTCTAACTGCAAATGAAGTTACGGGCATTACTTGAGCCGAAAGATGGTCTAGTTCATTAGCAGTTACTTAAAATTGAAGTATTTTATGATGAGAATGAATCATTTGTCATAATTAGTGAAAAGGTAATTTTTGATTGTAAAGTGTAGTTGGGTGCTATAATTCGATTTTGTTTGGATCCACCCGGGTCATGATTTTCCGGAATTTTCGGTAACCTAGAAGTCCTTCTACAAGTTACATACTGATTTACATTGAGTTTTGTGTACGCCATTTAATTGGATTATTGTCTTGTTAGTTTTCGGGACACGTCGTCGGTGTCACGTAAGTCAATCTTTTGTCACAGAAAATCAACTCGGTTAGGTACCGCATTTAGTCGACGCATTGTTAATCGCAGCTGGAGCATGAAATATTGCTAGGATTCTCCAGATTCCTTTTGTAATTTTTACGACACCATCAGAAAACTAATTTTTCTTTCGACGACCTAGTCTGCAAATGATCTTTTTCAGCGGCCTACATTACGACTTGCCGCAGATGAATGGTTGTTATAATGCTTTTCTTTCCTCTCGTCAGTGGGGAATCAGCGCGCCGGCTAATGGCCGCAATATTGTTGCAGAGACAAATTGTCACAACACATGTTAGGAGTTATGCGATCCTGTTACTCGCGGTTCTGATGTTTGGATTGGATGCTGATCAAATCTGTTTGTTAAATTTGTCTGAGGGATTGTGGGTTTCATAAAAAGAGAAGTATTTTATTGTGAATTTGTTGCAAATGGAAAATATGATTTCGTTTTACTTTTAAAATTGCGTGGCTCTCGTGCGGAAAATCAGCCTTTGTTCAATTTTTTAAATATATTATTTGGCTTGGAAAACTTTGTGTAGTCTGAGTTTTGGTTTCAAATTTGAACAACAACTAGGTCTATTTCGAATGACAATCTGCATGGTGGTTGGTTTTTTTTTTTTAATACTCAATGATGTGGCTGGAAATCCATTTTATTAATTCAAACTTTTTTTTTTTTAAGGAATAGAATTTATAGATAATCCTCGCCATTCCATATAAATAACCCTAATTACCTTGCCAATACTTTTGTTAAACTGACATTAACTAAATTATAGTACCAAAGCCCCCAACGGTACCGCAATCACCAATCCCCCACCAACATTTAGGGGAAAAACTTGTGTTATATGAAAGTTGGCGCGAACTCGCCAATGTGCCGTCACACGTGCACTTTATGGTGGCGACGAGACTGACATTTTTTTCCCTCCAATGCACGCCCCTTCATGAATATCTGGAAACTGTGAACTGAGAGCGGGGCGGAGGGGGGTAAACTTGCAAAGTTTAAGCGGAAAGACTTGGCTTTTTTAATTTTTGTGGAGTATGTGACTTCATTAAGATGTAACTAACTTGCAGAGTTAATGAGGGGAGTAGTTCATGTGGTGTTTGCCTGCATAAAAATACAAAATATAATATGCAACGCGGTTGGGACTTGCAAAGCACGTAAAAATAATTATTTTAGTACGTTATCTACTTTAAACATCCAGGCACTTTAGACTTATGAAAACTAAAGTTACAATCAAGTTTGGAACGTGTTTATTTCAATATGTTGCATTTTTATTCATGGCTTAATTTTCAGTAATTATTTAGGTTCTCCGACATCTTTGTGATCCTGTTTCACTTAGTTTTTGTTTCCGTTTGACGTTATATAGTCTTATTTTATTTCAAATTTATTTCTGTGACCACACTGACATTTTTAATATAAATATATACATTACTTATATATTTTTTGTAATTTCCCATGATCTGCCGCTTATTTTTAGATTTCGAATTGTAAGCCTTTGCATGCCCACGTGACGGTAAAATATGGAGCACTATTATAAAAATATCCACGTACTATACCCATTTTTGCAAAGAAATAAATGATTTGATTTGATTTGAAAACATCTCTTATTTACGTATATTGAAAAGTGAAGAGATCAGGCCACAGTTGGAAGAAAAATGTCACCGCTTATTCATTCACGCGTTAACATGCAGCCCGTCGCGCCGCGCCGCACAGCGCTGAAAAATTCCGATCACAAGTAGATAGGTGCGATGCGTTTACAAACGTACTCGTTTTTTGCTTTGATCTACAGACTTTTACATTACAATGCGGCACCGCATTGTAATGTAAAATGCCACTTTTTATTCGGACATCTGGAAGGCGCCCTCTGTTGGCGCGACCACATGTGACATGATACTGACATTATGAACGCGACGATTGCCTAACTGCGCGACGATCGCGATTAGGTTAGGACGCAGCCTTATACGTTTGAATCTCCTTTCATCTCTATCTTGCCCAGATATGAATAAAATTGGTAATCGATTTATTGGTTCTATTTGCGACGCCCCCGGCAAACAATCCCAACTTTCTTCATACAAACTCCATACAAATTCACTAACTTCATACAAACTTCACCGACACCTATTTAAAAGTTTTTTCGAATATGTTCTGTACACGTGTCGCGTACAACCTTGTTGATGACACTTTGATGGATTTCTGAACTGTTTTTTTGTGAATAATATTGTGGTAAATGCGTGGGAGTGTGATTATGTTTTGATTTTCTGGTTTATCAAAGTATGTATTGTTGTAAACTTATGGCAATTATTGATGGCTACTCAAATTTGAATGACGTAAAATCAACTAGCTAAAACCAATGGCGTGACGAGTAATTTGGAATCCGTTTACGGTGCTACTACAATAGCATCACTCACAAAAATGTAAGTCATTGCAATGTAACTCTCAAAACCGTAAGTGGATTCCAAATTTGATGTCGCACCATTGGGATGCTAGTGTGTTTAACGCCATTCAAAGTTGTTTTTCGTCATTCTGAACGTGAATGTCCCACTCAACCAATTTACTCTTGAAAAGAGTCCTAAATAACAGCTATAGGGAACACACTTAGTACACTAGTACAGGGTAGTACTTAACATGCTTACTTAAACATTTTAATTTTAAAGTTTAGGTACCACTTGACCCAAGAGTCTAAATTTCTTTTCACACATTTGTTATTCTAATAAAGCAGTCAACCCATTTTGTGGCCTCCATAACATTAATTGTACTAACGTAAAAAGGTAAAATGTTAATGCCATTAACATGAAAGACCCTAGAACGTCAGGTAACTCGATCCCGACCGACGCGAACGAGGTTATGTGTGTTCACATTCGCGTTAACAATGACACGTATCTAGTTACCTATGTGCTTTTGTTGTTTCACAACGTCAAATGTATGATGTTTCCAGATTTTTATTATCTTTTTTGTAACAAAATATTTTGTGGATTTCACGAAACGATGCATTCAAATGCATCGTTTCGTGAAATCCACAAAATATTTGACGCCTTTAACGTGCGACGTGCACGTTAAAAGCGTCTGTAGATTGTTCTCACATGTATAATTTCAACATGAATGATGTAACCAATATTTTGTGTTTTCACTCTGAACGTTTTACTCACAATCCAATACCCTTAACACTATACATCCCATTCAGTTAACACATATCGAAAGTCGACTCAATTATGACGTATAAACAGCTCCTCAATCTGTTTGTCAGCACGCCATTACGATTGAATGCCCGCGGGATCAACCAATGATTATTTTGGTCGCCACGCTTAATGTCATTCCTTACTGAAGCGGGAATGGAACGTAAACACTCGATTAGTTTCGAGCGGCTGTTGAGAGAATTATTGGATCGGTTTTTGTTAATGGGGTATTGGTTTTGTATGCTAACACTATTTTGTGAAAACCAATTTGTTTAGTAGTTAATATACGATAATTTCTTGGCTTTGATAAGCTCTTTTTCTCCATTTTCTCCAATGCAGAACTATGTAGGTACTTATGAGTGATTTGTGATCGAACTGATAAAAAATAAACAAATCAGGTTTTAAGAAACTAAAGTTCGTTTAGGTAACGAAAGGTAAGATTAATTCAGTTAACATACCAAATTACACAATACACATATTACATTAAACATATTAAATGAAGTTGCTGAAGGAAGTCGATCATTGTTCTTCGTTATCCTTTCTTATAACCTGATTAATATTCCACGTTTCTCTAGTTCGTCGTCTCGTTTGTATAAGATAAGGGTTGGGTGCTTTCAGTTTACATGCACGTGCCAACTGAACCGCTTATGTATTCAATGCTTAACACAGATAAGTTTAATCAAGATGTATCGATACAGCTACCGGAATACGCATTGATTTCACTGTACAGGATACTTACAGAAATCTTGGTGTCATTATATTTTAATGACCTTTACATGGAATACTTTGGATGGATACAAATATTGCCAAAAAACAGCTTGTTATGAGTTCTGTTCTGTATAGACTAGTCAACTAGTGTAGCTTAGACGATGGTGACGATGGTCGCCAAAATTCAATCGGCTGTGTTTTCAAACAGCCTGGTAGTTGCTTTAAAATAAATATTAGCCACTAGTAGACTACTAGTGGAAACTAGTAGTGTGCACAAGACGTGTAGTCAGTATCGGTATTTGTGCAGGCTTTTAGTCTTGTTTTTTCTAAAATTTTGTAACAATATAATTCGTTTTGTAAGAAATGATCCTTCTAGGTGTTCTTTACTGCGGTTATTAAGCGTTAACTCCACTGTTTAACATCGAAATTTACATTTTTAATTAAAGCGAGCCGACTGCGTGGGAGTCACTTTAGATTCATTGGATTATACAGGTGAGCTCAACTCTTGCTCTATATTGTGCAAAGTTTTAGTATCATTATGCTTAGGTACTAGACTAGGTATGCAAATTACCAGACTAACAAAATGTGAAAGAAATTATAGGAATAAAGCTTTTTATTAAAGGGTCTGTGCAGCAAAACACACCCTCGTACCTATTTCGATTTGGTACAATTTTGTACCCTGGAATTTATTAGTTCTTAATAGGTTTAAAAGGTATAAATACCACAGAAATTGTTGGCATAAGAACCAATCCAACTTTTTCTCTCCGGTTGCCTGAGGGTCGGCAAACCCAGGATAAAATGAGCACACGATGTTTGCAGGTGGTAGACTTTCTATACGGACGGTCGACTAGCCTATTTCCCAATCTTGAGAACAAAATGCCTACCATGCCTGAGAACCAAAAGCGTGATAGGTCTCACACCTACTAGATTAAGATTTCGTATGCAAGCACTATTACACCAATACACAGGGTTAGCAGGTCCGGAGATATCATTTATCTTGTTGAACACATAAAGCGGGGAGCAGATCTGTCGGATGATCGATCGAAACTTTACAACGCGATTGTGCAGTAACCGCTCATATTTCACTGTTGGATTTTCCTATCAACGGGTTTTAATATGAATGATGATTTAGAAGGCTTATTGCTGGTTCTTAGTAGGTCAGATAGCTTATGTGTATTTCATCCTTAAGATTGGATTGTAAGTTAATTATTATATTACTTTACGTGACTTGCTTGCACTCAGCAATACTTAGGTATTTTGATTGATTACTTAGCAAGACTGGAGGCATTTGCGTAGGTAGCCGTGCTTTGACTAGCCTAAGGTTGTTTTCTAATGGAGTAATTCTACCGCTTAAAGTTGTTCATACTCATCCTTTGATTAATTCTATAATTGTGTTCGGCCTGGAATCCAACCGATCTCAACCTGTCATCACTTTTGCTGACAATCGGGATTAACTTTGTAAACCAGCCTTTGATCAAACGAGAAGGGTTGACTTTCAGACAGACAGACTGTTAGCTTCATAATAGGAATTAATTCATTTTAATACGGACCGTCGCTGTATCACAACAAGGATTAATCCGAATTTAATTTAGTAAAAACAGTTATTTTGCAATACACTGACCTGATAGAGTCGGGCCTTAAAATAAGCGGTCACTTAGCACACTCACTGCTGAACTAAGGCTACTAAATCCATTGTCGAGTTATGGTGGTGAATTTATAATACCTACTTACCACAATTGCATCCAGTTGTGAAAAAGCTCATTCATACGGTTCGGTACGGGTACGAGTCTTCCCCAACATCGTACTGGCGATGATTGCGGGAAGGCTGGCCCGCCCTTTCATCCGGCATTATTCCGGCAGACATGAGAGAAGGTATTAATGATATTGTTTGCTAATTTATTTATTTTGATTTGATTTAATTTAATTTGATTTCATTTAATTTAGAAAGAAAGAAAGAAGAAAGAAAGAAAATACGTTTATTTGCGGTAAACATGACGCAAAAAATAACACAAAATTACAAAATGGAAACAAGTTCAGGGAAAATATGCGTCACATTCACGCAAAACGGCCATCGCTCAGCATGATGCTGCGACCCTATGCAAGACAGAGCCCCAGCGCTGGTTTTCAGCGACAGCCGGCGTTGACGTTATGACGTGACCGGTGCAGCATTATCATGAAATACAATTAAGATATAAAAATAAAATAAATATACAATAATTAATTCTACATAAATAAAAAAAGTATAATATTTAAAAATGGCAATATTCCGTTAAGTCGGTAATCGACATACGTAGAATCTCTGTGTAGTCTGTGGAAATCGACTCGCGCGCCGTCGGCTTAGAGTACCTAGTCTGTGCGCGCGGATGTCAGAAAACTATTTGTATGACGTTTTGACATCTGGTTACACAACAATTAGCATGGCGCATTCGTATGATTATGCAATGAATGTTATGATTATGATGGAATATGGAACTGATGATGTAGGTATTGGGTGATTGCGAACAGTGTCTGTGATATTTGTGTTAGATGGTGTATGACAAACTCAGTGACTTATCCTTTCTTAAGTAGATACAGAGATAATGATATTAAAAAGATCAAACTACAGATCAGTGACAAAAAAGGTAAGCTTGTGTAAAATTATATTTAGATTATGCATCGTGATTGTAATGAATTTTGTTACAATTAGATAAAATTAAATTAGATTGATTAAATTAGTTATATAAAATTAGGATATTCTTTTATCAAGGAACTACCTACTTGACAAACCGTAGGGTGCTGCAGTTGATTAATTAGGTTTGACCGTAAATTACAGAAACAAGGTGGCGCTCCCAATAAAAAGGGATGAATACTGTAGCGAAAAAACAGACACCAGTACAGCCCTACTCACAGAAGAGCGAATTCCCAGCAGCCCACACTCTTGGAGATCCCGAGCCAAAGCCTGCAGGCCATGACCCCTGAGGTACAGTGAACCAATACAGAGTACATGACTAAGGTTGAAGTAAAATTTGTTTGTATATAAGTAACTTCTTGTATTGGAATTTGAAGGATTGTATTGATTTCAGGCATCGCATTGGTGGTGGGAGATCATTCCAACAACGTGTGGCTGCAAACTTGAAACACCCCCTGAATGCTGTAGTTCTGTGCATTGGCACCGACAGTGGGCTTACCATGGAACGAAGACTATACTTTAGATGGTTTTGTTTCCAAGTTAACTTTTCATAGAGATAGTGTGGTTTCTGATTTGCCACAATACCAAACATCAAGTTTGCTAAATGAAGCTTCCTCCTGGCAGCCATCTTCAATAATTTTAGTTCGTTAATGTATGGAGTGACATGACTTCTACGTGGGACATTAACACAAAAACGAAAATAAATAAAAAAAAGAAATTTGATATTTTAATTTTTTTTGTTTATTTGATTTGATTTGAACTTATTTGATTTCTATGAGTTTATATTTGGCAATGGGTGTTATTTACCTGAAATAAATTTATTATTAATTAAAAAACAATTAAATATCAAAACTATTTTTAAAGCCTATTTGAACCACTTTGTTAAAGTATCATTAGCATCCTTGGGACCGAACCTATGCGGACCCTCCTATACAACAAAAATTGGTTTCTATTCTGATGGTCCCACCATCATAATAGGTACAGCCCGATTAAAACTTAATGGCGGCTCGGAAAATGGAGCGAGTCACTGCGCAGTAACGAATTCATGGGTCAACGGGAGTGAGGGGTGGAGTACTGCGCAGCGAGTAGTTAACTTCCGAGTCGTCATTAAGTTTGAATCGAACTTTACCAATTTTCGGTATAAATAATAATGATTATAGTTTTGTTGCCAAACATCTTAACACTATTTCCGACTCCCTTTTTTTTGTGTTGGTTATTAAATAACTTCTCCCACTCTGGGTGGAGCAGAAGGGCGTGTCAGACTCTTACTGACTAAAACCCACCCGTGTTCCTTCAGTTGCCTGTACGTTGCCAGGGGCCACGGTATTCCTTTCGGACTTTCCCGCAACCCCGGCAGGCATCGGTCCTATCGGACCCCTTCAGTTGTGCTGTCATCTCTTTGAGGAGCGCGTGGAACACAACGCACTGTCGACCCGGGCCTGGTTCTTATCAGACGGCGAGCTGCCCAATGCTCACCGTCCGCAAGCCCGCGCCTACGGTGGCCGGGAATCGGCCTGCGATTCCCGACGCCCAGGGGGTCTCCTGCGGCGGCTAGGGGCGTGAGGGCGCAAAATTTACCTCTCCCTCATGCGTTCTGCCTCCTCCTTCGCGAGCATTCCTGCTCGCAGAAGGAGGTGACGGCCTCCCATGCCCTATCGCTCCGTACCATGGCCTGGACCAGGGCCGGACGCGAGAGATCCCCGCCACCGATTTCTGACTCCCTTAGTTACCTTTCACGACATCCGGAAGTAACGAGACTAAACTAATTATTGTAGGAGCTCTATTAGTTATAAATACTTCAGCCTACATATTTTTTTGATTCTCGTCCGAGTCACTGAAATCCGCTTGTTTCCGGGGCTGAATAAATGACAGGTGGGTATAATCCCATTTAACAACTCTCAAATATAAACCTTTTAAAATATTTCTTTCAAAAT
Source organism: Xanthia icteritia (assembly GCA_949128155.2). Classification (NCBI taxonomy): domain Eukaryota; kingdom Metazoa; phylum Arthropoda; class Insecta; order Lepidoptera; family Noctuidae; genus Xanthia; species Xanthia icteritia. The sequence continues at coordinate 715,062 of OX421942.2, read as the reverse complement.
TAATTCCACAAAATAACGTAAAAGAAATAAACTTATTTTTAAATTGGATGAATGTAGAGTTGTTTTGTATGAAATGTGATATTTTGAAACTTTCATTGGTGTTTTCATTATAGATTTGAAATAAGTCATACTCGTAAGTCCTAAGTTATTCATTTCATAACAAAATACATTGTGTTGAAAATTATTACAGTGATGATAAATAAAATAAAAAAAACATAAACATTACATTCATACTTAACATTCATTACGTATTTAAAATATATCAATATCACTAATACTTCAATAATTTTATGTCAATAATTCAGTAACAATAAATTAAATAATCACGAACGTTCCATTTAAATTTAAAAATTCATTTCCCAATATTAAAAAAAAGAAAAAAAGTCATAAACAATAACAATACCACACACAAATCCATAATAATCATTCATAAATCAATAATTTAATAATGGATGTCGTCTGTCATCTATAAACCCATCAATATTTAGCTTCGAACATGTAACGCCTCGTGATGTAGTTAATATTTTTAACACACTCAAGTCTAAAAACACTGGTGATTACTGGGGCATCTCCATTAAACTTTTAAGTAATATAATAGACATCGTAGCCCCCTATCTAGCTGTTACTTTTAATAAATAGTATATTTGAATAAATTCATGAAATCATAGTTACAGAACATTTTAGTAGTTAATTTCATCACTGCCCTAGTGTAAAGTAATGAATTTTTGTCTAGGCTTTATGGGGTGCTTAATTGTTGAAATAGGGTCACACTACCACGTCCTGAAAGAAAACCTTCAAATTACAAGTCACCCTTGTATTATGTCACTGATATTTCCCTTTCTATCCAGTTTGCCTAACAAAAACAAAACACAGTCTGTTTCCAACACATAACTCTAAAAACCAACTAATTCGGCTCACATCTGGCGATGAAGTGTAGAATAGACAAAAGAATGGTCCACACTTGCTAACAATGTGCCAAATATATCTGTCGGGTGTCTTGTGGTAAAAACAGTGAGTGGTGTAATTAATCGGCTGACCGCTGCACTCGGTAACGAGGACACGGAATAGTTAGGTACAGAAGGCTCAATACAACGAGCGACGTCGGACAGACACGATTCGAGTCTATGTGCAGCGAGGCGAATGCAAGCGCACTCGCAACTGTCATTTGTTTGGCATAGTTTGAGATCGTTGTACGAACGCCGACAAAACATCAGCTGTTTCATACATTTTGACCGTGTAGGTATTACAATTTTGTATGAAACTCAAATAGAAAAATCTTACGAAAAAACCCTGATAAGATCAGTTCGTTGTCCGTTCATCCGTCTGTCTGTCTTTATTAATTTATTATACATAAAAAAAGGTATTATTATAAAACTCGTATACTAAAAAATCAATAATTTTATTATCTTTAAAACGGTGGGTGGGTTTCAGAAAAAACGCTTGATAGATTTTGCGTGATTCTCAGTTTTTTATCCGCGTTACACATAACCTAAAATTTTCATATACTCGTATTAAGTTATTAATAAAATCCTCTAATTTATCATATATTTTCTCCAAATCATTAACACTACTCGTTTAGACGTGTTCTTCAGTATAATATCATTAAATCGGTTATCATCGCCTTAATAGCTAGTATGTAGGTCTACGGTCCCGTGGAGCGCTAGAAATCAAGCTTCTAAGTCAACACATTAAAAGACGAGCGAGCCTTACTACAGTAGTCGCATATGATGTGTAACATCTGACATCTCACCTGCTCAATATTGCTTACACCTTTCAAGTTTTTTTTTGTGCAGTGAAACTGCACAAAAAAAAATCTTAAATTTGCAGTTGGAGAATTGACCGTGACGTATGTCGATGTAGGGGAGAACATTTTTTCAACTACAAAGTTAAGTTTGTTCTTTAATTAAATGTATCCAAACTACGGTACCCTTCATTGTACGTGGTCCGACACGCACTTGGCCGGTTGTTTTTAATAACCGATTAAAAAATTCTAAGCTCTAGAATGATGGGGTGAATGAATTGATTGGTAGGAACGGCTTTCTGTGCGTTCGTATTTTGTGACGAAGAGCATATGAAACGTTTGAAGATGACAGCGTTGTGGCGGATGGGGGGAAATAGTTGCTGGTTTTTATAGTAGAGTAGTGCAGTTTTGGAGTTATACTTGGGTCACATAGGGAAGCGGTCCGAGGGTGGAAAAGATGCAACTACTAGATCTTCTTGAGTTAATCTACCGCCAAACCGTATCGGTAAATATATCTCTGTTACAATAAAGAGACTTGCCAATTGATTGCGGAACTAACTGATAATGCTGAATTTGCCTGTTTATTGTTAAAACCAGAACAAAGTAATCACTATTATTAAGTTCCGTTTTACAATAGGACCCGGATCCAGTCCAAAACACGTTCACACAAACTTCAATTCAAATAATGAACCTAATATAAGTCCTTCTAGTTCAAAATGCAACCGCTATACCTCTGTAGTCTAATTATACTCATTCGTTCATTTAAATATTGAATTGTTAGTGGTATATGATGAGTGAGTGAATGGAACAGTGAACCGCGTGTGACCACACAGCGCCACTATCGAGGAGCAGAATGATGGCGGTGGTTTATGCACTGAATTTATGCGATCATGGTAGTTATGTAGCTAATGGGCAGAATTTATAGACTTAAGTATGAACGTCTTGATTCAGATTGGATTTATTTTAAGACACTTGATGATATGAATGGGCGCATTCAGTTGGGACTGGTCATCTCTTTAGCTGCCATGGCTTATTTTAATTTATTTGAATTTTTGAATTGTTTTTATCTTTTTATTACATACGCTTTTAACGTGCACGTCTTTCTACATTGTTCTCACATGTATAATTTCAACATGAATGAGTGTCCGTGGAATTTCTTGCCCGTTCTTCTCCATAGGTACCTACTACGCTTTGGAATGGGTAACTAGCTTCATATTTCTGACTGACCGACTCCTCGACAGTTCAAAAGTCCCTGTAAATGGTTTAATTGAAATAAATGCTTTGAGTTTGAGTTTGACATACCTTTTATTGACTTGCCTTCCAATTTAAGAATCATCATCAATAAACATCATTTAATTTTTTTCACTTTCCGAATTTTCCTTGAAATAAGGTTTTTCCACTTTCCAATTAGGTAAATAAAAAGCCTCTTACGCATTGCCTTTCGGTAAAATACGACCCGTAATAAATGATTCATTCGATATTTGAGTTTCGGCAATATTAACAGAAAATTACCTACAATTTTCTTTACCTAATAAATAAAAGTAACTGAATAGCCAATCCCAAGGATTATTATTCACAAAACCCACCACGTATTAACTTCCGAACATGATTACCACCCTACATTCCTTCAACACATAAAGTTACAATCACATCCTCAAACTTCCACGGACAACGTGACTGCGCCTCAAACGCGGAGTTACAGCAAAAAGGCTGGACCATCACGATTACCGACTTCTACTACATAAGCCTAGCTCTAGTCCCAGCATCTCGCAGCAAAACATCGGAGCTACTGCCTTACTTTACATTAACTGAAATACTGACAGAAATGTTCAGAAGGGCCATTTGATAAAATGTGAAAATATTGTACCTATAGGGTTGTAATAATTATAGTCCCCTAGACCGCATTTCAGCCATGGCGACCTATCTTAGGCGAGATAAGCCTTCGGTGCGGGACACAAGTGCACAGGTGTGTACGCAGACACAGGTGCACTCCGTTCCCTCACTCTCATAGTCCGATCGGACGGCAATCCGACAAGACTGGAGATCAGGCGCAGGACCAACGGCTTAACGTGCTTCCCGAGGGTTTTTGGGGTTTTATAGGGTATTGTAATATTACATGCCACAAACAGGTTGTTGATTATATTTAAAGCTTGAGTAATATACATAAACTTGCAAGTCAATTGATTATTATCTTGTCGAGGCAAAACTGATCCGAAGGTACCCTTTATTTAAACTGACAACTGACCAACGTGGTGTAAAACATTTTGTTTTCTATCCCTTGGCATTGATCAATTAATAAATTACCACGCAGTTGGAAGGCCTTCTGTACCTCTCTTTGTGGCAGCAGAGCTCACAAAACGGCTGAAATCCGGGAAAACCCTGATACGTCTGACTCGAGCCGCTCGGAACTGGTTATTTCCTGTCTTTAGATTAAGATGGCCGACCGTATCGTTCTATCACACTCTGCGCCCGCACACTTGAGCGTGGGAGAGGGACAGCTAATGGTTATTTCATGATAGATTTCGATACGTCGAAAAACGTCGGTGGCGGCTATCGCATCAACACTTGAGCCTGATTAAATGACGGTCGGGGTCGTTAGGACCCCGCGGAAATTTGTTTCAGGCCCGCCTTTTCCCGATTCGCAAGTAAATAGTGCGGATTATACGAGCTGTGGTGTGCCTCCGGCGATATAGGCCTCTATGGAGTCTGTCGGCCGAATCATTGATTCGGACAAATCTTGGATTGTAGAGAGAAGGAAAATTCCAGTAGTCGAGATATTCATGGGAATTACCCCGTCTGTATGATTTGATGGAGCCGTTTGCAGTACGTGAAAAAAAGATAAATAACTTAATGTGGTGTCGGGGGTGTCGAAACGTAAATATTCTATAAGAATATAAGATTTCTTGTTGATGAACTCGGTTACATTTCTACAGTAAATAATAAAAATGTAACGAACTTGAAACATGGGCAGTTGTAATTACTTTTTTGGTGAAATAAATAACCAACTAGGCTTAAAACTCTCGGCAGTACAATAACTTGTAATAATAACAAATCCGTTTTATAGTAGGTATATCCGATTCTTGTCATAAAAGACCAGCAGCGTAGCAATACGATTGGGACTTTAACAGCCTCTTATATTTTATTCCTCGTCAAAATGTCTAAGACGTCCCAGTTCTGCGATATTTTGTAAATACAATTCTGTTTTACTTGAAAAGGAAAAGGCGATGTTTTAACAAATTTAAAAGAATCGGCTAACCCTTGCAGACGGAGTTTTTATAAAGAGATTTGTTTTTATACCTTTATGAGACACTCGGATTAAGAACTGACAGAACTGTCACCACCTTTGTAGAGGCACAAGATTAAACTCAAAGAACGAGTTTCAAAAAGGGTTTCTGTATCTTTAAATCCATACTAAATTATAAATGTGAAAGTAACTCTGTCTATCTATCTGTATGTCTGCTACTTTTTCACGCCAAACAGCTGAACGGATTTAAATCTGCACACGGATAGACCATGACCTGGTTTAAAACGTAGAATATTTTTTATACCGGTAGTACAACCCCGAGGAATAATTTCCAACCGCCGCATATAAAATAAATATCTGCTACCGTGTGCTATTAATAGATTGTTGTACTTTAAATATCAGCTTATTAGGTTATAATATATATCAAGAACTCTGAGCTAAGGGCTAAGCAATCAGATAGGATTAACGCGCCAAGTGACGTCATCGTTTTAATTTTGTTCTTAAACTAGTGGTCTATTTTCTAGACACTTACCTTTTCGTCTTCTTTTCCGAGAACCGCGTAACAATAATGATCTTACTACTAGAAGTTATGCTTTCAAGTAAAAGGCTTAATTAAGATGATAATAAAGCAGTAGATACGTTCCTACAGCTCCATCACAATTGTTTAACAATAAAACGAATTTTAATGACATCCCCGCAATCAGTAAGGGCGCGGTTTATGGCTCTATAAACATAAAAGTTTGCTGCTTCGGCTAAACACAGACAATTGGCGTTTCTTATCGCTTTTATTGCATAATCCTTGGCGAGAGTCGTACACTCAATTAGTATTAGTGTGGGAATGGTTGAGAAAACGTACGGGAAGATTAAAAGTGCGGGTACGTTGTGGTTTACTGTTTGCACAATTAATTTATCAAGCACTGCATACAAACCATACCGATCATTGTAATCAGTATGGCTTGTATGCAGTGAAATTATTCAGTTAATTTAGACACTTTATTTTAGTAATAGGCGATCATCATCGGAGGTTCACGGAGTATGAGTAAGGTGGATGGTACAACCTTCAGACATCAGAAATCTTTCATTTATTTTGCAATGAATGTGGGTACAAAATAAGAAGTAAACGAAAAAGCAAAAGCAGTTCCAACACACTTGACCTTACGGCATGCAAAAGTAAAATAAATATTTATATCTACTCAATTATACAACCAAATAAACAAAAAAATAAAGTACAGTTATGTGGGTCTACAGCCTTCCTCCATAAACAAAACATTAAAAACAACAATATTAATTCTATTTTTACAAATGATTGATGACATACACATAAACATTTTGTATAGAATAATAACATTTATCTATTAGTAAGGATGTTAGCGTCTTTTTAAATATACTTAGTGATTCTTCTTTATATGCATAAGGTATTGTAAGCTTTTTCTTAATAATGGTGTTTTGTGTCTACCTGTAAACATTCTATTTTTGTATTGCGACCTAACAGATCCCGGACGTGTTCTAATATCATCCATTAGGGTAAAAAGGTGTATGTTTGTTCTAATAAATATTGCAACTTCAAGTGAACGGAAAGGTGACTAATTTTAGAGACTTGAAAACAGGTGCACAACTGTCGGTATTTTTAAGACTAGTCATTGATCTCATGCCACATTTTTGGGCTTTGAATATCCTCACCCTCTCAGTAGAGTTACCCCAGAATATAACTCCGAATCTCAAAACTGACGCAACTAGATCATGATAAGCTTCCAGCACGGTGCGAATGCTTACTTTTTTTTCCAGGTTATAGAGTACATACATCCTCTGAATTTGGTTTCCAGGTCAGTTTGTTATCAATTAGAATGGCAAGGAATTTTGTAACATTTGTGGAGTCTACTTTTTGTCCATTAAATTCAACATCATAATTTTCAGTTCCTAGACGCTGGTGAAAATGCATAACTTTTGTTTTTTGAATATTTATAGTTAGATTATTTTTATTATGCTATTTTATTATGCTTTTGAATGTATTATTAATATAATTTTCGTAATTATTTTTATTGTACTATCGTCTGCAAATCAAACCATAGGTTGTTTGTTGAATTTGGTGAGGCAAATCGTTAATAAATAAAAGAAACAATACAGGTCCAAATACACTACTTTGCAGTCCACCATATTTGACTTCTATTAAAGTACACTTTGTAAACAAGCATATTACAAATTAGAGGATTATATCCAAGATAAGAATGCTTGGAAACATGCTGGTCCTGCTCCATAGGACAATTTAGAGTCTAGACAAAATCAAACTGGTTGCTAATTTAATTGTATAATATTATTTTTTTATAACATTTATTTTACATTCTGTGATTACTTGAACTCACACACTGACTTATTAGTATTACTTGTTAGGAATATCGTATAATTTTTACAATGTTTGTAAATATGTGAGCACCATGTATCTATCACATAATTTATTTATCTGTCATTGCTTCTTTTTTCATTCTTTTTACCTTTCGTAGTATAGTAATCTTATTCTAGGTGCATCTTCTTCACATATAATTATATAATTAATGTATACAAGATATTTTGAAAACACTTTAAAAGAGTATCAGTGGAGTTTCTTGCCTATTCTTCTCCATACGAAAACTAAATTTTGGAAGGGGCGACTAGAATCAATTTTGTAAATTTTGACGTTCAAAAGTGCCTTTTGTGTGCCTAATTGAAATTAATTATTTGGCTTTTGACTTTTGACTTTTCTGTAGCCGGATGGATATTTATGTTCTTGTTTAGTTTTCACACATAAACAAGAACATAAATCATATCCTCAAGGATATGTTTGAAAACTGTTGTGTGTGATTTCTGTATATTTTTTTCGATTAGTGAGGTATGATTTTATTAGATTTAAGACATTTTCTTCTAATACCGTACGTGTAAAGTTTATTTATAAGAGCATCATGGTTTACGTAATCGAATGCTTTCGTTATATCAGTATATATGGCGCATAAAGGTATTTTACGATCCACACTTGGCATTACGTTATTCAGTAGATCGTATATTGCCATATTAATATTTTCATTTTTTCTGAAAACCTTTTGTTCATCAAATACATTTTTTTTAGTCAAGAACTTATAAACTGTCTCGTATATATATATAAAAAAAATTGATATATTTATGGAGTGGTTTTATAATTACTTTTTTAACTTTTAACGACTATTGGGGAAGGTACCTGAGCTAATACTTCTATTCATGATGTGACTTAGTAGTACAGCAATTATATCAGCCACAAAGACCACAGAAGTTGTTACGCCGTCATAACCATGACTTTTTTTATGTTTTTATTGGTCTAGCTATAGCCTGTGGAACTACTGGTGGCATGAACATTGAGTTCGGGTTATTGGCTATATTAGTGACATTGTCTGATTCTGTTTTTCCGTTTGATCTTGTATTTGATCTACAAAGCAATTATTAAAAGAATCAGCAAGTTCTTGAGGGTCTTTAATTATAGAGTTCGGTCTGTTGATTTGTAAAATAGGAACTTTAGTGAATTTAGTGTTGTTATTAATTTACCATGCTGCTTTAGTCTTATTCTCAGAATTATTTATAATTGTGCATTTTTTTGAGCTTTTTGAGTGAGTGTAATATATTTTTTTGAGTCTACTTGAATATATCTGTGAACAGCGCTGTGGGCTACATTATTACTTAAGTTATTTCTGTTTTTCTGTTGTAATATTGCATAATGTAGCTGTTTGTTGTTCCTATTAAATAAAATAAAAATAAAATAAAATATTTTGAAAATATATTACATTTTACGCGTAGGAAAGTCTGTACTTCCACAGTAAATTTCTTTGTTTCCGACTGCAAATTTTTATTCGTATCCCGACATATCCACTTAATCTTTCTGTCTGGTTTAACAATAACCCATTTCGTCGAAAAGCAAAGATTGTACAATAAACAAAAATGTCTTTGCAATTGTCATATTATCGTGGCCTCGATGGCTTATTAGCGTTTTCAGTACCAAATACGTCTGAGAAAGTAAGACACTGAAAATATATTTTTTTAAATTTTATCAAATTTTCTTTTGTAATCTTGCATTTTCGTATTCGTCAAGAATTAATGCCACCAGTTCTCTTCAATGGTAAAATAGGCTCATTTAGTATCTACTGATGTGATGGATCTAGGCTTGCACTTTGATAGAACCCTGCACTAGCGTACTCTAGTCGCTAGGGTCAGTCAGAAGGTTACTGGATACCGCGGGCTTTGTACCGACTGAAAAATGTGCTATATATATCTTATTTATTGTTTGTAAAAGTGTATCATTATATTAAATAAATTTGTATTCCTCTATTTTTCGTAATTGCACCTACCGCTGTTTGTCTCTGCATCACCCAAAGGTTGACTGGTAGAAAATGCCTACGGCATTAAGTACGCCTCTGGACATTTCTGTGCTTGGAGTATATAATAATATTTAAATAAATCTTTTTATGACTGAGTTGGCCTTTCAATTACTCGATGTATTAGTTAATTAGTACTATAATTCCATTAATTTGTAGGTTTGCAGGTTTCAGTAGGTAAAGTAGTCATATTTCATGTTCGGATTACCCTGAAGTATTTTAAGATTGAACGATCATGTGTGCTTGTTTTTTACCAATGCGTCCCTTTAAAACATAGCGTACCCGCACATAAAGCGTACCCGCTCCAAATAAACACCCGTGGGTGTACCTCAAAGTACATAACAGACACGTTAAAAATGGCTTCAGTGAGACTAAAAGGCAGTTTCAGTGGCAATGCTTAGACAGAGCTCTAGGCTCTAAGCAATTAATACGCCTATCTATATTGTTTTAGTAAGACAGCTCCAGATTATATGGCTTAGGGCTCTGGCCTTGGCTTGGAGGCGTCTTACCTGAGTTTAAGGGGCTATCAAGAAAATTCTAATTTAGCTGTAGTCGTTTGGGATCAGGCAAGAGCTAGTGTGATTATTCTCAAGCATGCGTGATACAACATAACGTTATTATGCTTAAAATAATTTTACAGTCAGGTTATTCGTAAATTAAAATAGTGGTTTCCAAAATATGTTATTACGCATATTTCGTATAGCTTCTTGTTTGTGCAACCACAGCGTCCTTTTCTTCGCAAAATTCAGTCTGTCTTCTGCATGTCAGTTCATTCAGTCAGTTCGCAATCTCGTATGAATTGTTATCGTTCTTCAATTTAAACGAAGCCGACAAACCAAAATGTCAAATAAAATCGTGAAATATCAACCATCCCCATACATCACGTATTTTCCCCTCACACCAATAAAATCGTAGCACCATATTATAGATTTTGCAATAAAACACCTGATATATGATCAAAACATATGATCCAAAAAAGGTTTAAACGCAATTGCGAAAATAAAATAAACAAGAACCACCAAACACAATATTTAATGATTAATTACAAAAAATATAACTCTGGTCCCGCGTGAAACATTCCGGTGATATTTGTGCGAGTGGGGAGCAATTAATAGCGCATTAACGAACAATATTTGTCGCGATAAATAACAGCACGTGTTGGGCGAAATTTGCGAAACACGCTGATTTATAAAACGACGGTGCGCGCGGCTGTTGCGGGGAAGGATACAGTATGTGGTTGTTTTTGGTGTTATAATTATTTGGAGTTTGTGGGAGAAGTATATATCATTAGACACAGGTGGTTTTATTGGAATGGTTCAAGGCGAACCCGTATTTGCGAATATTAATTAAAATAAAAAATCTGCCAAGTGCGTGTCGGACCACGCACAATGAAGAAAGTTCCGTAGTTGGGAAGAATTTATCCCAAAAAAAAAACTTAGCATTGCAGTTGAAAAACATGTTCTCCCACATATCAACAACATACGTCACGGTCAATTCTCTAACTGGAAATGTAAGATTCTAATGGCAAAAAAATTTTTTTCGTGGATTATAAAGTACACATTATTATAAACAATTTTCGGATTTTTTCCTTTATTCGTGCTGTAAGAACTTGCTTATTGCCAAATTTCATGATTCTAGGTCAACTAGAAGTACCCTGTTTTAATTTATTTTCGATTATCGATATGTCGCATAAAATGACCGTATTTTTTTATTTCGTTGACTTGGAAGCTTAATTTGTTTAGAGGTCCAAAGGACCTGCGTATTTGATATAAATTTCAATTTGATACCTCCACGCATTCCTGAGAAAAAGGGTCTTGATAGACTGACAGATAGTCAAATATACAGACAGACGGACAACGAAGTGATCCCATAAGGGTTCCGTTTTTTCCTTTTGAGTTACGGAACCCTAAAAACATTGCCCACCTAAAACGTCTTTTGTGTAGTTTTTGTTTACAGACATAAATCTTGTAATATACATACATGCGCAAATACCCGGAATAGAAATAATAATCTGACAAGACGTTCTCTTAGTAAAACCGAACTTGACACTAAGATGAAAAATGCGATAAGGAAGAGGTCACACCGCATAAAATAATTATGAATACTATCCACAAATTATTCAGTAACCGAGCTCGAGCGAACAAAGCGCTGTCAATCCGAGCAGCGTTTAAATAAACACCCCCGAGGCCGCACAGCGGCGTATCATGCACAGCGGACTATAATTCGAATTCGTCGTTCGTTATTTGTCTTTCAAATTATAATTAGAATATTTGTGCGCCGTTGACGGCAAGACATAGTGTTCATGTTATTAATATTAACACCTGTATTAATTTTGTTTACCTATGTTCTATAAATAAAAATATTTGAATTTGACACCGTGTCGCTTGCTGTGCCGCCAAAAGTCGTGTCCGAACTCTTAGAATTATCATAATTGCCCTAAGGATATTGCAAATTTGGACAAGGACGAAGCTACATATAATAACTTTTATTCTTGGTTATTACCGCGTTATGCTTTACGATAATTAAATAATGTTGTTTTATTTTACGTTAATTATAATACAGTCATGTTACAGTAATCCTTTGTTTGTTCAAAATGTTAAGGCAGCTTTGAGCTTGTTATTTCTGCTTCGTTTTGACTTCTTTTTCGTTTTCAAGTTTTTATTATGTGATAATTTTATTTTTAGATTTCTTTTTTGTTACTATTTATTTTAAAATTCTACTACCTACTCTTAAATTCTCAAAATCAAAAGCCAATTATTCAAAAGCCAACTATTGAGATTAAATAAGATAAATAATTGTGATCTACTTGTTATCATTGTGCGTGGTGAACTAGCCTACTTTTTTCTACAAGTGTTTTAAAATTCAAGCATTTCTTTTTCTTCTTTTTGCATTGTTAATAGTCATTTGGACCCAGAAAGTGGCCACGTTAACTAGACCTAATTATGTCATCCAGTTCAAGCGGATATAGTACAACTGCACCTAAATTGAAATATTTGTGATGTGGGCACCTAAATGTCATAATAAAATAAACTTGATTTATATTTTAATTGAACTAATACTTATCCCATTCTCACGATCTATAGATTCAATTATAGTGATTTAGTGATACCATAAACAGTTGCAAGAAGTGTTATAGTTAGATGATTGACAAAGTAAACGAAACGAGCAAACCAAGGAATGTGCAGCTTGTAACGCTTTACGGTCAGCGAAATGTGCTGTATTTCAGAGTGATACACTTCATTATATATAAAAAGACGTTTATTGAATAAACGAGTTGTGATTTAAATATACAAACAAATTAAGTTGATTCTAATTAGTCAGGTTGAGGTGAGATAGGCATACGCTCCATGCAAAATACTGGTATTCAGCTACAGCCGGTTACACTGCAAGCCGACCCCGACACAGTTGGGAAAAGGCTAGACAGATGATGACGGTGACTTACATAGTCAGCTTGCTAAACATTCATTTCCCTAAATAAATATCTCTTCAAAAACAGATAGCATTGGGTTTTTTTTAAAGTCAAATTATTTTAAATACGAAAACTCTCCACATTTTCATCACGCACTAAAAATAAAAAATACGTTTATGAAAATGAAAATTGCAAATATCCCGTGGGAAGATTCTCGAGTTAATTTAATGTCACAAATTGGGTTTCCCCTTACGATCAGCTTGAAGGATTTATTTAAGCCGCACGCGATATTTTTACGAGAACTGACGTGGTACGAGTTGCGCTCGCTCCTGACGACGTTGCGGTAATAAGACCCCGGTTATTTCGGACAGATTGTAATGAATATCACTTGGAACAGTTTTGTTTGTTATGAAAGTTATCAAAACAAACAAATTTAAAATGACAAACAAATTTTATGTAAGATTCCTAAGCTGCAATCTGTCCAGTCGGTTCTTTAAGCATGATGGTCAATGTAATTTACAGAAGGAAACTGCTGCCAATATTCTAGACAACGTTGGTCACCTTTTAACATCATTTAAAAAAGTAAGTTCAATAACTAAAACCCGACTACTGTAAAATCACGCTCTAAAAGTATGAAAATATTTCAGACGGAAATCAAGACATAGGTACAAAAATGGTCAAGGTAAAGCCATGCAAAGTAAAGGATGCATGCCTGTACACCTACAAAATTACAATGGCATGCGACCACGGCTTTACCTTGACCATTTTTGTACCCATGTCTTGGAAACCTCAAATAGAGGCACTTAATAAGAAATTGAGTAGTGCAGCCTACGCTCTGAAACAGCTTGCTGTGGTTCTTAACACAGATGCGCTAATTACTGCTTACTATGGATTAGCCGAATCAATTCTTAGATATGGAGTCATCTTTTGGGGGAATAGCACGGACAATGAAATAGCGTTTCGGGCACAGAAAAGGTGCATTAGATCGATGTTTAGACTGCAAACAACGGACAGCTGTAAATCTTATTTTATAGAACGTAAGATTTTGACATTGCCCTCGTTATACATCCTGGAAACAGTAATGTTCATTAAATCCTATTCACATTTATTTCAGCGTTTGTCTGATGCAGTCCCTAGGATTAGACGTGATAATTTCAAACTCTGTGTTCACGGCGCTAAAACAACTCTTATGCGTAAGAGCATCTTTTGCATGGCTCCGACCATTTTTAATAAATTGCCCAAATCGTGGAAAACATTAAATATATCTGCTATTAAAAGTAAGTTGAAGAGTTTACTAACTGAAAGAGCATATTACAGTATAGCAGAGTTTATGCAAGAGGACGATTTTCTTCATTTTTGACATGGCAATGTTGTATTTTTGAAATGTTATTGTAATCTATTGTATTTTTTTGGAATTGTAATTTGGAATTGAAATTTTTGATGACAGTAATTCATATTTTTATTGACTAATTTATTTAATGACTACTTTGACATTGAATTGTATCCAAAAAATATGCTTATTGAATTGTAATTATACGGCTTATGCACCATCTCTTCCTACCAATTTGTACGCCACGATATGCGGCTGAACATGATAGAACTTTTCTGTATCCCATGACTATCCTGCATGCAATGTACACCATGTTTAAACAAATAAATTTACTTACTTACTTACTTACTTACTTACTTGATTTTTGTCTGAAATATTTTCTTGTTTCATACATTTTTAGAGCTTCATAGCCTATAACCAGCGGACGAGCAAGACGCTTCCAACGATAGGTATCGTTGGAAGCATTTGTCAAATTATGATTAGTAAGTAGTTTAGAAGTTATTAGGTAACAGACAAACATACATACATACACACATACATACCGGTCAAAATCAAAAACCCCATTTTTGCTTCGCCGTAGTCGAGTAAAAATTGCTAAAACAAACTTGATGAATATACATATAGTTTAATTATGCTGAAAAAAAACCCAAATGATTACTATGAATATTATCCCCTCGATACGTCCACTTTTCCAGATACTTTACTCAACTAGTAAGCAACAATACGCTTCCCTGCCCCCCCGCGACTCGCCCCTCGCCCCTCGGGACGGTGACCACTTTATTTGATTGGCCCTAATGACCGCCGTGACTCCGGAGCCAAGTGCCGTGGAGTGGAAGTGACAGCGTGTGTACGTTTACGTTCCTTCTGGTACAGGATGGGCTGAATGATGAGTGGGTCATCTTGGACTATTGTTTGGTTGACTTTTAAATTATGTCCTTGGAGAAGAAATGTTATTATTTTCAACCTCCGGTGTTGTGAGTTACACAGCATGCCAAATATTCTATCCTGGACAAAGAGCTCCTCCATATCGCCGTTATACAGCGAAAACCAAATAAAACGCAAAAATCAGTTTTGCAATAAATGCAAAGAACACGAAAAATAGAGTAGGATAGTATTGTTAAGTCATTTTTCACAAAATGTCGAGATAACTGATTTTCACTGTATAACGGCGATATAACTCCATAGCTTACTCTATACTGTCTTCTTTGGTCAATTCATCGATAATTAATATGAGAATTAAACAAAGTTTTACTAAGACTACCTATATGTGGACTTGTTTACGGCGATTAAAAATATCGTGCGAAAACCCAGACTCCTGAAATCACCAATGTGCTGTGAGCAAGGGTGGGTGACATAGGATTGCATATTCCCTCTGTGAACATACCTTTACTAATGGGATACTTACTGCTGATATGAAACTTCATGATAAGTACCCGCTACCACTCGCAACGTACCACTCCCCTAAGCCTCGTCCTAAGGGTTCCATACGTTTTCACGGACATTGAGCTCTGTTAGCACAACAACGATAATCGTTGGCTTTAAAATGTTGAGGATTATGAAACAGCTCGACTTGTTCGTGTAAGTTCACATAATCTTCATTTTGTATACTATGTCGCAGGGTTATCAAAAGAGGAGACGGAGTATTCCGAAAATCCTAGAACGATTGCATTGGTTAAATCCTCATAACTCACTATTCTGATACAGGTGATTCTTCTCTCGTGTCAGAACGAGCTATCATTCTAATGTTGTTGATATAAGATAAGCTAGTCGAAGAAAAAGATAGGATGGATTACCCAGAACAGTGTTGCGGTTCAGTAATCAAGACTACATTAGCTATACAACCAATTAGAATCTTTACAATGATGTTAGAAAAAGCTTAGGTGAAATTAATATACTTTCCTAGTTTTTCTAAATATAGTTAGAACTTTTTCAACGATCCCTGTTTCAGATTATTTCACAACATGTACTCCGTTAGTTCCCAAGGTCTGGCAGACGTAGTAATCAAGGATTATTCCATTTAACATGAACTAAAGCGGTGCTGGTTTTGTTAGAAATAATTATTTGCGTGGGATACACTAATTCGGGCTGTAATTTATGTGCAGAATTAACAAAGTACGGTTGGTTAGTGAAGTTACAAAGTAATTTGACTGAAAGTGAAAATGTCTCGGAGTAAAATAATTAGAAAACACTTACCTTTTTCCTTTAAAAGGGTAAGTTACGTCATTTACCTACCAGTTCCTATACTCAAAAACGGATCGTTTTACTTACTGGTCATATCGTTAAACCTGACTTATAATTATGTATGTAGTTCTGTAAAAAGTTATATTATATTTTTATTTATTTTTCTATTAATCATTCTAAAGGCAAATATTTTACTTTTACTTTTCAACATCCACGGCGGACCCATAAAATTGTTGGCCTTTCTATCCACATAAAATGGTACTAGACTTCCAGTAATCCTATTCACTAAAACCTCTATATATCTATACACGGTTTTATTTGACTTTTACGACAGTTCGATAATATAGACAACTGACATTTATGTATTTAATCCAAACATGAAAATAAAATATGTTATTATTATTTACGCCAACGGCTATAAAGTCCTTGTTATCTAAGTTTACAATCAAAGTGATTTCCTGTTAAATCCGAAATGTATTGCTGTTATTTATAATAATTAATCTATCAAACACACAATCTATAAATCTGTTTGGATTGTTATGTCTGTACTACACTGTGCTTGTGGTTTATGGTTAAATTGTGAGACCATTTTTTATGTGAACAGGCATGAAGTATAGAGTTCCATTATGATATTTAAGGCTCCCACAGACAGGCGCGACGTCACACTAGTAGAACCATTTCTATGAAAAATTCATGGAAATTGTCCTACTAGATTCGCGTAGTGGTGTCTCGCCGTACCTGTCAGCGGCAGCCTGGATGCAATTCGTAATGGGTTTTATAAAGAATTATTAAGTATGTTTTAAAGGATCCGTAAATATGTATAACTAATCAATATTTTAACTTTGGGCTACTGTTGCAGGTATCCAATCGGTATCCAAGAAAATTCAAAGAAAATGATCTAAATTGACCTTCAGCTAAAAGTCTTATAGAGTGAAAATTGGAAATCCAGCCAGAGTCACAGACAGAACTAGATCTAAAACACATTACGCTCATAAATTACAGCGTAAGTCTATAAACCAGGCCCCATAGTAATTTCAAGTGAAAATAAATCATTTTATGTGATTGAGAAATCTAGTAAGATAACGAATTGACAAATATATCCTCGTTAGATATGCATGAGGCTGTTCCAAATGTCTGGGCCTCGATTTGTATTAATGTAATATTTCATGGCACTCCGAGACGCCGGTAATGGCTGGTGGGTGTGAGACACACGAACTGCTCCTACTATGTTATCGTTGTTATACAATACCGTTTATCTTAACTGGTAAAGCCTCGTATTCGTGTTGTTCCACGCACAAACAGCATCTAATGTTGCCAACAACTTTTGTTCTCATTCTGCATTCCTCATCGCGAATATAGCGTTCTTTGGAAAGCGATTTTCAGCAGCTTACAAGAATAATGATAAATACATCAAAGTGCTTAACATTACAACACATTCGAAATCAAATACAAAAAATGCATGATAATTTTCTGCTAATCAAGAATTAGTTTCACGGATATTTTCACATTTTTTTAAATTAATAGTCTTCAAAAATAAGAATCCTTATGTTTATAAATAGCATACGAGTAGGAGTGTAACTTAGTTTTCTTTTTAAAACATATATCTGATTTCCTTCTTTTTTTCGTAAAGGCCAATAATAAGGTAAGTGAGCTCTAACTGTGCTGCCTATTCAACCGAAATGTTTGACGTTGCTCTATTGATCTTGCTTGAACTACTTATCACTTCGTGTATAATTAAGATGCACTATTAAGCACTTAATAGTACCTTTAATGAACCATCACTACACCGCAAATAACAACATTATAAAATACCACCACCTCATAAATCTCTTTGACAACCTTATTTTATAGCGTAATAAATAACTTTTAATAACGTTTAGTATGTTCACTATAACTCACTGAGGAGTAGCAACTACCAACAATAACACATAGTAGTGGCAAAACCTAAAATGTAGAAACGAGGTAGATAGCATGTCACTTCTAGAATAGTGTTGCCACTGTTAAATAGCTTGTGACGCAAATCCCTTATACTTAATAGGATTTAGAAGCCGTTTATCATGTTTTAAACGTTTTGTGACAGATTTTGACAGCACTTCACAGCCTAAACGTTATCATTTTCTTCTTATCAGCCAGTAAATGTCAGCTGCTGAAAATGGGCGTCTTAAAGACCGCTTCTATGAATAATCAAAGAAAATATTGCCACTACCACTAAGACGAATGCTGATAATATTAGCTGACGAGCCAAAATTTTGTCCATATTCTTGATGCCAGTATTAAGTAATCTTCGAGGACAGTTCCTTTGATATGAAAAGCTGTCCCTCTATAGAAACCGCAAAGATTAATCCTCACGTAAATACTTATTAGACAGTTTTAGTTACTCCCGAAGTCCCCAGTTCTGCTTATAATCCAGCCGTCGAGAAAATGCGTGCCTGACAAAGAGCCTGAGAAAATTCGCAAAACACATATTCGTTAGTATGAAACTGACAGCGCATTCTCTCAACGGTTGTACTGTAATCAATTTAATCAACTATCAAACCTTATGTCAGCTTAAACGATTGCTGTCATTTCAGCCCATTAAACATGAGATTAAACAAAAGATTAGCCAATCACCGACTTGATCAGGTTTTCAGTAGCCGCGGGTTACCGTCACTTGCATATGGAAACTAAACCACAGGTGACTCACAATCGTTTACCATATCTATGTATTTTCTACGATCGCGCGATTGGCTCGTATCTTATCTGCTAAACACAATTATATATCTGTTGGTAATAAATCAGGGTTTAGCGATATCTGCGTGATCTGTCTGTCCGATGGTGATTAATAACGAACGTCAGCGTTTGCGGGTTAATGAATACTTGGAACTTCATTTTCATTCTTTATCGAAGCCGTCAAACCTTTAATGGCTTCGATAAGCAATGAATAAAAATGACTAACTTTTTAAAATCATAAGTCATTTGTTTTGCTTACTAATCCTTGCAGTTGACTGACTGCTTTGTAAAGACTGCGACGGATACCTGGGAAAAATGGCTTCTGAAAGACGTAAACTATATAAGGTCCCATTCAAATACATGGACAAATTTTAACACAGCGTTCAGTACGTCTAACCAAAGATATCCAAGCAAAAAAATACTGGTTAAAGTGATTTTATTTTGACCTAAAGTAATAAATGGCATTGGGTAACCAACATTTTTAGTGTATTTTCGTTAGTTGATTTATTTTTCTTGTAAGTATCTAATGCGTTTATGTTATATATTTTTTACCATTGTCCTTATTTTGGTGGTCTAAATGATTTCTAAAAGTTTGTCCATCTATTTTAATGGGACCTTATATAGAGGCGAAAAAAAAATGTTAGTTTTAACGAATAAAGTCTGTGAAACCGTAAGAAAAACACTTTTCCAGCCAAAACTAAAACTATTAGTTTCCCTAATCCCCAAGAGCCATAAAATCCAAAATTGATTTACCAAACCTATTAATTATAAATGCTCCCTATAATTAACAAGAATTCCCTAAATTCAATAAATCCATTGGAACCAGAACGCAACTCTCCTGTGACATACCACCTACTAGAATATTAAAGGGTACAAATGAGTGTAAACACAGCCAAACCAAGAGATTATTTAACAGCCAGCTAATTTTCAACTACTTTTAAACAACATTTTGAGTGTGCTGAGTAGTCAATATTTTTAGATCACTAACTGGGTGCAATCGTTGCACACAATAAAAATAAACATTTGGTTTAGGTTCCGATTCTGTTGTTCACAAGACAAACTTAAATTTTCTTATTTTCATCTTTTTTTCTCTAATAAAACAAGTAAAGGACGAACACATTCATAAGAGCTATATTTTTTTTTTTAAGTTGAACTAATACTTACTTCCATAAAAATGGTGGATGTTAGAAAATATCGACCAACAACAAGGCGAAGTTCAAGGCAACTAATTTGACATCTCTAACATAGTTCATATCTGTCACCGTCCTTTTCTCGAGCTATCTGTCAGTAAGAAATGTCAATTTTCTAATTTTAGTTTAGTTTGTGAACAAGGGAATCGGCGCCCAGTGTAATAGGAAGATCAATATTTTTGCCTGTATACCAATCTCTTTGTTTGACTGCACTTCATTTGGGAGAAGCAATCATTGTACTATGAATTAAATATGAGTTAAGGGACATGTTATAACGAGGTAATCTTTGATCTTCATCGTATTTGGTTTTGATTATACATAAATTGGCATGTAAGTGAATACTGGGTGGTTGTAAATGGATTGGGAATTCAAATGTAAGTTAGATAAGGGGGAATACTCAGAGTAACAGACGTGATCGAAAGTAGATTTAGTACTCCCTTTTTGATATCTTTGCAAATAGGCCAACAGAAGACTTGATTAAAAAGTCGCTTTGCCTGTTTCCATTACAGGTACCTGCGACATCAAAGGGTTTCCAATATATCACCGTACTTGTAATTGGTTACAGTGCTTATTATTTTTCTTACATTGAAAACGAAGCAAAGCAAGATTTCTTCCTAGTAGTAAAATACTGTTACCTATTTAAAATATTAAAGAAAAAACGCTAAGTTTTTCGGACACTATGATGATATTATTTGTGTTCTTTATAATAATGTTGTGTCTTTTGTTTAAAACTAGAATTCATTTTAAAACCTTCTCCCCCAGAAATATCTCTAGTTTCAACAGTTTAAAAATTTAACAGAGAACAGCCTTTACCTAACGATACCCAAAAAAGCTCCCGAGCCTTTTACGCAAAAAGCCTTATAAAAGCGGACAAGGTAAAAGGGGGCGTTCGTTTAGCCTGTGTTAGATCTAGGACACCTGACCTCACTGGAGCTATGTGTGCAGTGGACGTGTGGGAAATAGTTTCAGTCCAGTCTTGAATATAAAAATGTTGAAGTTAAAAATGTTAAAGCGCAAGATTTAAAAGAGTGGAAGTATGTCAGTGGATTTATGACTGGAATCAGCGTAGTTTACAGCTCACTTTCTATTACAAGGTTAGCAGAAGTTTAATTTCAATATAGCTATGTTACAAGAGAACGTCCGTTTTTTTTTTTAAACAAAGATAAGATAAGATAATTTATTTTGCAAATACGGGTACAAGTCAAGATGTTACATAATATAAATACAGAACAGCCATATTTTGCCAATTACAAGGCATGCAAAAGTATAGAGTTTAGGTAAAATTAAAATACATAGTTCCTAATAATACATAATAATATTTTAATTCATAATTCATTAATAAAAATAACCAGTCAATAATAAAATTAATGTCACAATTTCTAATAGTTATTTAAATACAATACTTAAAATAGTCAAACAACTTCTTTCTCCAATAAAAAATCTTCAACCCTATAATAAACTTTGTCTACTAAAAAATTTCTAAGCCTTTTTTTGAATAATGTCAAATTATAGTCCTTCCAACAACTTGGTATTTTGTTATATATCACCGGTGCCATGCAGCAGACACTCTTGCGCATCATAGTAGTTCTAGCACTAGGGATACACAGACAACTATTATCACGCCTATTCCGTGGAAATACGTCAGCCATTCGTGCGAAGCGATCCGGGTTTAATTTTACGAACACTGCCATTTCCAAAATGTACAAACATGGTAGGGTTAATAATTTATATTGTTTAAAATATGGCACGCAGCTATCAGTACTTTGTAATTTACAAATAGACCGTATGCATCTTTTTTGGGCCTTAAATGCAGTTTCTTTTTCTGTTGAGTTGCCCCAAAAGATAACTCCGTATCGCAAATGGCATTCAACTATACCATAGTACGCAGTAAGGCATGCATCCAGATTAGTAATAGCCGATAAGGTATGTAATGCGTATGCCGATGAACTTAGTTTCTTACAAAGTAACTCAATGTGTTGTTTCCAGTCAAGTCCAAGAAATTTAGTACTAACTACCTCGTTAATTTTATTAGTGTTATATTGCACCTTGAGATTGTCCATATCAGTCATGCGTTGGTTAAATTGGATTATTTTTGTTTTATTCAAATTTATTCTTAAGTTATTTTCCTCTAACCATTTTATCGAATTATTAATGTCACTTTGGTATGTGTCAACGCTTTTCGATGGTATCGTCACGGTACTGTCATCTGCAAATAGAGTCAATGGTTGTTCAATCCACTCCGGTAAGTCATTAATATATATTATAAATAACAAAGGACCCAGCACACTACCCTGTGGTACCCTATATCTAACTTTTCGCACTTCTGATCTAAATATCTCGTCATGTTTATTAATTACATTTATCCTGTTGATTTCGGTTCCTTGTCGTCTATTTTTTAAATAAGATTGAAAAAGTTCTAGAATATTACCCCGTATACCATAAGCTTCCAGTTTTATTAGTAGTGTAGGATGGTGGACGTAATCAAATGCCTGCGTCATATCGCAAAAAATGGCGCAGACTGGGTTTCGTTTATCCACATTTTTTATGACATTATATACATAATCATAAATCGCCATATTTATTGATTTTCTTGGTCTAAATCCTTTTTGTTGCTCACACAGAATATTATATTTCTCAAGATAATTATATAGCTCTTTGTGAATATATGTTTCAAATATTTTTGAAATAATAGAAATCAGTACGACTGGCCTATAATTTTCCACTAGCTCTCTGTTTTCTTTTTTAAATAAGGGTTTAACAATGGCAATTTTCAAAGCATCTGGGTTTATGCCAGCAGCTATACTGAGATTAAGTATATAACTTAAATTGACACATAATTTCTTAGCTACAGATTTAATCACATTCGTGGAGAAATGAAATGAAATGAAATGAAATGAAATGAAATTGTTTATTCTGTAAATAGGATATTGCAATCACTTTTACACGTCATATTAAAAAAAAATAAGAAGAAAATGCTAGATGAGTTCGGCGTTTCCTATCTGACTACTCTGAGAAGAAAGACCGAAACAAACTCAGAGGTCACAGTCTCTTTTAAAGTCCAGACATAATCTTGGTCAGGCCATATGAGGACCATGTAGATTAGTGTCTGAAATGGTCTTTTGAGGAAAGAACCACAAAGATTTGAGTGGACCTGTCCAGTCAGTGCAAGCATTTGTCAGTAATCGTAGAGCTCAACTCAGAACTTAAGGAGCTCAATGCCATCGTAACCTACGCTCTTTGTGTTTTTCAGTGTCATAATTATTTTAATTATATCATCTGGTACGCTTGGTGACAAAACGTTCAGTTTAACCGTCGCATCCATAGGGTGGGTGTAATACCCGACGCCAATCATTCTGAAGTTACTCACCAAAATGATAACAAAATCAAGCAATATAAAAGCGATCATTGATATCTAAGTACGCACATTTGCCCCATTCACCATTACGCCTTATCTCTGGGAAAATTTTAGAGAAAATATCATTTTCATCTTATATGGTACATAAACCTAATTTTATGGTAATTACTGTCATCAAAAAGCAATATTGGGATGTCGTGTGCGGCATGAAGAAACGAATATGTTATTATTTGAATACAGATGATGTTGGCTCTGGCTCCCAGCTCCTTAGTATTCAGAGAAGGTTCCGGCGCTTGAAAGGATCGGTTTCATGTTCTCAAAGCAGCTATAATCTCTGTTCGCTGCGTTCCGCCTTTATAACTGTTTTACTACTGTTATTAATCACTGTTTCTGCATTGGAATTTTGAAAAGATTTTTGGCTTTAAACCGAGCAAATTCAAGAACTTTTGTGCGACGATAATACCAATAACATCGATTGATTTCTTAACAATTCTGAATAAAACAAATTATTTTTCAATCGGTGTGACGTCAAAGACATGAATAATAGGTACCTACCCCGAAGCAAATAAAATAGGTTCGCATATATAATACAGTCGGATTAAATATTCAAATTGGAACATACAAATATACAATTCGTTGAAGTATAGAGTATGCCAGACAAGCGAAAGATAAGCAAATAATTTAGTTACAAGCGAACTCGTTACAGCATCATAATTTATGTATATGAAAACATTTTGTATGTATGATTCAATACTTGAAAAGATACTCTTAATTTAATATTTTATGGCTTCTTTGTTGTATTTTTTCATGTGTTATTGATATCGGAGTATCTTCAGCGATTTTCATAATAAATTGACAATTCTTAGAAGTCCCTATTTATCAATACTTGAATCTGCACATAGTCCTAATATTGACTCCTTGGAAATTATAAAGCTTTATTTCACTTTCCTCACAACTCAGGTTAGATTAAATAAAATTTTATAATTAGCATCATCATTCATCTCGAGCTAGTAAAATGAGAAATAGTCCTTATAAAATATGTAGTTTTAATTTAAAAGCTCGGTGTAGACAATATTTTTGCTGGAACGTTGCCATCGCAGGAATTAGTTCAACACCTGCTTGACACCAAATGGACAACCCAGAAGGTCAGAATCATTATCATTAAGTTAATATTATGAGCGAAACGAGTAATTTAAATATTTAAAATCGTTATAATTTACGTTTGCCAATGCTCTGCCCGCTCGTGCTAGTCCCAAATAACAGCTTGTTTGCCACCGAATATGCCAGATTTTCTTTTATTATTGAGCTCTTCTTAGGTCTCCAGCTTACTCTGGTTGAGAAAACTTCATCTGCTTAAAAACTATTGAACTATGACTACCCATCATTACAATGATTTTAAAAGTGGGCCTTCTGTGTTTTTTTCTTTCACCTCCTCCCGGCAGATAAACGCCGTTAATTACATTTGTTAGCTAGTACTAGGGCTAAGTGCCGTGTTCGGACGGGAATTTTAAAGATTTTTCTTCCTCATTTAATTATTTTCTGAGCGCTAAAGAGAATGATAGGGTGTGAGCACGGCTTCGCGTACTGTGTGATTTTAAATTGCTGCGGTATTGCAGAGGAGTTAGCTGTTAGAGGAGGAAAATTATTTACCCTGAGCACTGTGCAGTGAATGGTAGTAATTAGGAACTTACGTAGTTGCAATAAAAATGCCACCGGACGGTATAAACGTTTGCCTGACGCACCCTGGGCATTCAGCCGCGCTATCTACCTGCCGACTGGCTAAATAGCTTGAGACAGCACATTACAAAAGTCTAGTTACATTCTTGCTCACACAAGAGAAAAAACAATTAAGATAAGCAAAAACGATAATATTTTCAACTCTCTTAACTCCTGTTTGAAATTCTCACAGAAATTCCTGCAAAAAAGGAATTGTTTTTACATTCAGTATCATATTTGCGGATTAGCGCCACCTGAAGCAGATAAACGCCTTTAATTACCTCTGTTCACGACCCCCCTCCATCCCTCTTGCCCCCTCCTTACCAGGAGGTAGCCTCTTCACCCCCGCAGACATCCGCGTCGCTTCGTTAGCACGGATAACGACAAAGATTGCATTACACTGAACAAAGAATAGATGAGGTGGGTGGGGAACAGAGTGGACATAACTATTGAAACAAAAAGTAATCGCAGCACATTTCAAATTGAATATTGAAATAATCAACTGGACGAAGACGAAGTAATCGCATAAATGAAAGTTACAGTTGCTTTGCGAAAAACAAGGCCCATCGTCCACGGCGCTACTTAAAAAGAACTAGTTACGAACTCAAATCACCAATGAGTAGTAGCCAGAATCAGTATCTTATAGCTATGTATAATGTGTAGCATATTTTAATGGCGGTCCGTACACAATGCAACGAATCACAAACTAGTTACGCGATAGTATAGGTAATTAAAAATATAATAATACTCAAATCAGTTAATACAAAGTGTATCTCCTTATCCAATAAGCAGTTATTGTCCCTGTATATAAAACAGGCAGTAAACAGCAAGTAACAAATTATAAACCAATTTCTTTACTGCCTTCTATGTCAACATTTTTGGAAAAAATCATAAATAAAGTATTGTTTAAATATCTGGAGGGTAAATCAATTTTGTCGGAACGTCAATATGGATTTAGACCTAAAGTTTCAACTGCCGATTCCGTACATCATCTGACTGACTATCTAGCCCAAGAACTTGACAAGGGGAACCACACAGTAGAAGTTTTCCTGATCCTCGCCAAGGCTTTTGACACAATCCTATTCTGTTGTGCAAGCTTGAGACAGTGGGCATTAGAGGCATTCAACTGAAACTTCTCAAAAGTTACTTAGAAGACCGAACACAGTGCATTAAAATTGGCAATGTTTTCAGCGCAGACGAAAAAAACACGTCCTTTGGTGTGCCCCAAGGAAGTATTTTAGGGCCCACCGGCACTATAATATCTTACGCTGACGACACTGCCCTCCTTTTTTCTGCTGAATTGGAACATGAAGTCTACAAGTTTGCGCAACACGGTTTTAATATTGTAAATAAGTGGCTTCAATATAACTCACTAACACTAAATGCGGCTAAGACAAATTATATTAAGTTTTCAATGCGCAAACAAATATCTGTTTTGTCCTCAACGATATTTGATCACTGTTGTATGGTCCCTGCAGATTGCCTGCTTACGTGTCCTAATATAATTATAATTAAGTACTATCGGCGCAGATTGTATAATTGCATAGCACATGTGTGAGTTGTATAATTGCATAGCACATGTGTGAGTACTATGTACCGACTATAAAGCTACCATTTAGGTACTGGGTATGTCTTTCATTGACTTGAATGTGCCCTGGCGGCTGAGATTATGTCATGCTCACTCTAATGCCTCGCTGGCGGTGGCGTGTGTGTTGGATCATTTAGCTCCCTTCAAAATGGTTGAGCTGAATGATGCTAATCCATGCGTCATGTTGACTGGTCATCTCTTAGCTGCCATGGCTTATTTTAATATTTTAATTTTTGAATTGTTCTTTGTTTTTTATATTTTTATTACGGACGCTTATAACGTGCACGTCTTTCTACATTGTCCTCACATGTATAATTTCAACATTAATGATGTAACCAATATTTTGTAACAATTTGTTTATTTAAAAGAGTGTCCGTGGAGTTTCTTGCCCATAGGTACCTACTACGCTTTGGAATGGGCAACTAGCTTCATATTTCTGACTGACCGACTTCTTGACAATTCAAAAGTGCCTGTTTAATTGAAATAAATGCTTTGAGTTTGAGTTTGATAGGAATTTAAAATTTATGGCGGAACATAACTATGTGTTAAAATGGCATTATTTTAAAAGAGTCGGTGCCAGCTAGTTTAAAATGCAGCGAGAATTATATTTATAACGAATAAAATAAAATATCTGGGAATTATAATAGATGAAACCCTATCTTTTAAACAATACTGCGTCATTACGGTGTGCAAAATGAAGCTCTCAACCTTATAAATTCTTATTTACATAATAGGTCCCAATGTGTAGATGTTAATGGTGTGAAATCTTCCGGGCTACCAGTTCAGTTAGGTGTACCTCAAGGCTCAATACTGGGTCCATTCTTGTTCTTAGTCTATATCAATGACTTACCATTCTATTTAAAGGGTATCTGTGAAGTTGTACTGTTTGCAGATGATACTTCACTTATTTTTAAAGTAGACAGGAATAGACAAGACTTTGACGATGTAAACAGTGCACTCTCAATGGTTACAGATTGGTTTTCGTCAAATAACCTAGTTCTCAATAGCAAGAAAACGAAATGTGTAAAGTTCGCCCTTCCAAATGTTAGAAATCTAGGACCCAACATCGTCTTAGATAAAGAGTCACTTGAAACTGTAAACACGGCAGTTTTTCTGGGCATAACAGTAGATGCCAAACTTCAGTGGGGCCAACATATATCGAGCCTAGCGGGAAGGCTCAGTTCGGCCGCCTACGCCGTCAGGAAAGTAAGACAATACACTGACGTTGATACAGCTCGGTTAGTCTATTTTAGTTATTTTCATAGCGTTATGTCCTACGGTATTCTGCTGTGGGGCAAAGCTACTGATATTCAAAATATATTTGTCCTTCAAAAACGAGCTGTTCGAGCAATTTACCAGCTAGGTGCCAGAGTTTCTCTGAGAGATTTTTTCAAAGATATCGGTATCCTCACAGTGGCATCACAATTCATTTTCGCCAACATATTATATATTAGGCAAAATATACACTTATATACTAAAAACAGTGATATTCACAATGTTAACACTAGAAATAAGGATAAACTACGTACTCCCTTTCACCGGCTTCATAAGGTTCATAACTCATTTGTTGGGCTTGGTATAACCTTTTATAACAAGCTACCTTCTTCTTTGCTAGATTTGCCTTTTAATGCGTTCAAAACTAAAGTAAAATCCAACCTCTGTTCAAAGGCATACTATTCTATTAACGACTACTTAAATGATAAGAATAGTTGGTCGCTGTGATTAACTCAAGACAATGTTTAAATGTTCTTTCTCCAGAATTAGCTTACTTACTGACAGGTTATATGAGTTTATATAAATGTTTATAATTTTACTAATTTTACTTTATTTATTGTTGACATAATCTACTCATTACAATGTTTTTTTTTTATGAGTTGTATTGCAATATGTGGTTAGCTAGCGACCTCGATAATTTTTTAATTTACCTCAATGGTCCTAGTTTATCAATTATAACTTCTAGTTACAGCTATATGTAAGCGGGCACGCCCTTTATGCCTGGAGGCTTTTATTTAGATATTGATTTCACTAAGTAATTTTTATTTCTGCTTGAGTATAGTTCTCGATGTTTTTGGTTGGTATATTGGCGTGTGCTAGCTGTCATAAGGCTATTAATTTTTATAATTTAAATTATGTTTTGTGTTGCGTAATGTAAATCTCATTTTGCATACTATTATATAGAATCATTTTTTTTTTAACTGAACAGACAGCTGTGCTGCTGGGGAGTTTGTTGCGCCACTTCTTCTTCCCAGCCAAAGCACTAGGAAGTGGTGAAGGGTGGGCGTTTTGGGGGACTGTCTTATGTAATTTTGACGTTCGAAAAGTGCTGATTCTCAGCCTAGTTTGAATAAATGACTTTTGAATTTTGAATTTTGAATACACAGAAGCTTTAAATAATAGAAAGCGTAAGCTAATATTCGTTTTAAAAAAACTACGTTATATTGCAGACCCAAAATTAACTAGGCGAGTTTACCTTGCTCTCAGTCAGTCAATTTTGACTTACTGCATTACCTCTTGGAGTGGAGTAGGTAAGAATTTGATATTACCTATCAAGAGAGCTCAAAAAGCGATTTTCAAGGTGTCTACTTGCCGCCTTTACCTCATTCCCACTTACCTACTCTATAAATCCTGTGAAGTACTAACAGGTCGACAGTTATTTATAATGAGCATCGTATTAAAACAACACGCAGCCCTCCTCTGTAGCACTGAAATAACTTAAAAGAGACGGACATAGTTTATTCTCTATATTAAAATAATTGCAAAAGAACCATCAAGGGAGCTCTTCAAAGTATATCCTATGAAGATACAGAGAAATTATTAGTAACTTAAATAAAAATTGTATTTGTACTAATTAAGTTTAGATAAGTTAGGATAGGTATTAAGATTTTGTGGGATTTATTGTACTATTTACACATTTTTACGTCCTATTAGATGACTAGATTTTTATAATTAATGTGATTATTTAGAAATACTATACCTTGCCTCGCCTGAAACACAGGATGACCTAGTTCAGACACATAACACACTTGATTTTTTCGTAGATTTAAGCAAATTTGTATTTAGTGTTTTACTTTTTTACCTGAATAAACTTTTTATTATATTATTTTTATTTTATAATAAGAAATGGCACTCAAACACGGCTAATTTCATAATCCAAACCACTTCCAAGTTAGCTGAAGTCATTAAGATACAGAATTTATAATATCTCTACAAACCCAATTCTCTGAAGAGCTTCTTACCCACTTAGAAACTTGCATATTTACCTAATTGTGCGCACGATTATATTTTCATTTCATTAAAACTATCGTTTCTTACGCATTTGTGGTTCAGTAACGACACTTATTTCTTAGACATATGTAGTACTACCAATTAAATAATAAAAAAAACCTTTTTCCGAGCTTTGTTTTTGAATCTTTTTCCGCGTTTTGTTTTTTAATCTTTTTCCATTACTATGCTTATAAAAGCTTGTTATTTAGGCATAATTAACTTGTGAATATACGCATGCTTTTGTGAGATATTGTGCCTACTTTCCCTTCTGCAATCACAATCATTGTCTTCCAAGTGTTTCTACTCGATAATTAGCGAGAACGCTTGAACCCTAAAGCAGATAAGCTGTGCATTTCACAACGTTATCTTTTACATTTAATTTCAAATTTGTTACAACGGCGATAATGGTGGAAATGGCTTGGCTCTGGTGTCTTTTTAAGGTGGTTTTTTGTAAGATAGGGTCGTTAGTAACCTATGCAAGGATGGGTCATTCGAGCTGTATCATGAAGTCTGCTTTGTATCGAATTAGGGAGCTCTGGCCTTTATCAGGTATATTTTATTGTCCTAAAGTTTATTATATCGCTTTTGTAAGGGGGTGTTCTTTGTTTTAAGTAAGTTTAGAGTCAGCTTCGATTTAGAGATGTTTCAGCATTACATACTTACTTAATTTACACGTTATGGATGAATGAAGGAATAAAACTCATAAAAATCTGTAGGTAGGTACACATATTTTTGGATAGGAATCTAAAATAACACTAACTTGTAATAGACCGACTTGTTTTGTTTGTGTTCTTCAAAATCCGAATAAAGTTATTAAGAAAAGAAAACTCGGAGAAGTTACCCGGAAAATGACAAAATTCTGGAAAAACTGAAAGTGCTTTTTCGAAAAGGTCCCTCCGTATAACTTTTTTTACCTCGAAGCAAACACGGTCACAAACTCTTCGGTATATGCTTGTATCGCGAGCTTCACGCCTCATTAGGCACGTGTCACTCAGCAGAGCTCGAGGTATCTGCAAGCAGTTCGCACAGGACATTAAGTCGATACGACGCACTCGCTGACTTATCAATGTATTGAAAAGTTAAGAAAATGGAATCCTCCATTTTCCAGGTTTAACATGTTTCTGGAAATTTTTGAGTGTGGAGAATAAAATTAAGGAAGTTTAGGAATTAGGAATGATACGAATAGATGAACTTTCAGAAGTATGAAACAATCTGAGATTAATGCTAAAGTGTAGGTGTGTAGGTAAAAACATGACTTAAATAACCACACAAAGTTACAAAAATTCCAGTATAATATAAACACTGAGTAATCGAAGTGCAAGTGGTATAGAGAATCAAGTCAAGACAAATAACTTCTATAGAGCATCGAGTTAAGACAAAAACTTTTATAGAGACACATATTTTAATACATTTTTAACTAATGACTCTTTTGTAATGAATTCATGCTTCTTTCAGTGTACTTACAGGAATATAGAAACAAGCACATAATTAACACAATATGTTTATGTACATTTAAATTATTTACCTATAAGCCTACCTATATCATCATTTCTATATCTCAAATTTTACCATAAGACCTAGGGCGTGTTCATAAAGTATAAGTATACTTATTAAGGCAGTTCACACCGGATCCTTTGGATTGATCCCCGAGCCCCGTTAATACGAGCCACTGTAACGATTACTGTGCTGTCGTGTGCATGATTTATTTGCTTATGAGCGTAATTGCAAGGGAATAGTGAAAAATGGGCAGGATAAAATAAATGACTGTGTCATTTACATTAAAACGAAAATTAACAGCTGAAATAGGAATAATATAGCAGTGGTTAAAATGCTTTTTTTAAATTGTTGATGGAATTGGACATGAAAGCACATACACCTACTACGTATTGATTCATTCTTTTACTGTAGATATTTAAAAAATAGATATGTAAAATGTTGGACTTTTAGTCTTTGGGTGTATTATAGGTACACCTCTGCCTAAGCCTTCAGGGAAAACAGCCGTTATGTTATGTAATGTGTTAGTCTTCACCGTGTCATTTCCTACAGTTTTCTTTCATCCTCAAAATAGCGATTATCCTTTTGACCCAGATCCGTTACAAATGCCGACAAATTCTTACTCAAATACACTGACACCACAGTTTTAGTGTAATTCATTTTCTACGTGTAGGCGAAAAATTCAGACGAATAGCCCAAAAGATCGTAAAAAAAGAATTCCACTCTAACATTGAACATGACGAGCGAATGTTTTCTGATTGAATGAAAACCGCGGGGAGTAGGGATGTGCCGCCTGCCAGAGAGGAAAACACATAACACCGCGTAATTACGCTTTTTGTTCTCACGAACGTTTGAGATGATCACAAAAACGGGATTGTGGGAAATGCCACATACCTACGTTATACCAAACAGGCCATTGTAACTGGTATTTTCAAACTGCTGTCAAAGAGGTGCTGATACGATTTTTTAAATAGATTTAAGCATACGAACGAAATCCCAATAAATGTATCTATATAAGTAAATGTACATCATCAGCAACTATTTTATTTTCACGCAAAAAAGGAGTTCTAAAAGAATTTTCAGCATATATTTTTTCATCCATGCTTAATGCTTGTACAAAATAAAATCTGAATAGCATTTATTTTGTGAAAAGGAATAATATTGTTCGACGACAAAAAACATTAACACAAAAACTTGATGTGCCAATGCCACTGTGATTCATCACAAATATTTTCACATTCCTGTCACTGTCCGTTCCGTACGCCCACAGCTGACGCGGCTCCGTTTTCCTGAGAGCAAAAGAAGCAACAGAGAAATTAGAACGAAACGTAACTGACTTGGGTATAAAGGATCGTAATTTAAACAATGCAATAAATATTTTTATTTTCCTTAAATTACTTTTGCTGTTTTATGTTACGTAAAAATGGGCAGAGGATCTCGTTTGCGGAAATACGGAGTAATAAAATTAACTGTTCTGTATAAGTATCCTTGGACTGGGTATGGGTAGCTTCGTATAGATAGGTATAATAGCGGGGTCAAAAGCTATAATACGTTGAACCAAAATAAGCTTACTTTGAGAGCAACAAACTCGTAAAAATAAAATGCTAACGTAACAGAATTTTCAAACTAAACTCAAAGCATTTATTTAAATTAAACCATTTACAGGCACTTTGGAATTATCAAGGAGTCAGTCATTCAGAAATATGAAGCTAGTCGCCCATTCCAAAGCCTAGTAGGTACCTATGGAGAAGAACGGGCAAGAAACTCCACGGAAACTCTTTTAAATAAAAAAAAAAACAGAATGTATTCGGATAATTCTGTTTGACTTTTCTTAGTTTTACCTTGTGAATTAACTAGTAAACATATTATTGAAAGAGATGTTTATTATTTTTGTATTGTAAGTCTTAAATAAAACATAACTTTCGATTCAATTCTTCTACAGATATTGAAGCAACACTTTTTCCTTACTCGTTTGTTTTACTAATGCTTCGAAAAGGGAAATAATAAAGCTTACGAAAAACAAATTAACTTCCAACGATCTGTGGTTGTCTGTAATACTAACTAATCTGTGTTTAAATGAATTACTGAACATTTTATACAAAATTAACCTTTTTTTTTGTATTTAACAAACAAATATGAGCTTATTCGAATTACAATTCTACGAAAAATATATGTACTTTCAAATAATAAACTAAATTTCGAAAAAAAAAAACTAATTTCCGAAAAAAATACTAAGTTTCCGAAAACATATTGTGTTCTGCTAAAATAATCGTTTTCTTAAGCTCTATAGAAACCAGCTTAATTTCTAATAACACGGATACACGGACTGCGAAAACATGGATAATTTGAAAATGGTGAAAACATTTCTGCGAGCAACTGGGTGAAATAGGTTAGGTTAGATTAGGTTAGAACTGTGACCAACCACGCGAGAGCCGAGCGAGCGAAACAAGTGGTGCCGCGGCAGCGGCCAGCGAGCGCCACTTCCAAGTTGCTCGTAAAATCCCTAGGGTTTTCGCGAAAATTCGAATGATCAAATCATCAGGGTGGCAGGCAAGTAGATGTACATAAGTAATGAATGATATTGATTACAAGCACATTTTAATATTTCTAAGGAGTAACTATGGAATCACTTGGAAAAGTATTTTTATAAAGTAAAAAATATTACGTCAGCAAATGCTGTAATGTTTAATTTTTCGGAATTTTTGTATTTTATTCGGTCGTTTCTTTATTCGTATTCGCATTTAAGCTGTCGGAAAATTAATATATAAAGCAGTAAATTTCATATTTTGAGTATGCTCATTTTTTTTTCGGAGCTTTTTTTGCTACCCTTCGAAAATATCACATATTTTAAAATTTGAAACTGTTTGCGAATTCCTTTCGTACAAAAATCAGTTTTGTATCAACCGATTCGTTACAGCCACAAACGTTTCACGTAACATAATGCTCTCGTCTCATGTTGGTGACACAAACGGCGCATGTTATCGAGTTCCCACCTCATTGGGACCCGTTCTACACCCGAACTGTTGCTGTTCTACACACGAGTATCGTTCTATCAAAACGTCTTTACATTTTACGAGCTCCAAACTGAACGGATAAGAATTCGTGTGTCGTGTATTGAATCGGAACGAACGCTCCATGAACGAATTAGTTTATTGAGCGAGACAGCCGCTGTCGGGGCAGTGGTTTGGAATAGTATATGTTTCATTAATATCGCATATTGTATACACTTATATGTTAGTAGATGGGCATACGACTTAGAAACACGCAGTGATTACCTTTTTGGTAGTTATTATTCTAGCTGTTTTCGAGTCAGAATTAAATAATGCAATAGAAAAAGATAAACCAAATAAATCCCCTACATCCGGACTCAATTTTCAGACGGGCTCTGAAACAATATACCTGTACCAAATAATCAAGTTAACTGTTCCAAAAATGATCCGTGTCCGGTAGCTCACATCATTACGACGGACAAACTCGTCAGACAAACTTGTCACACGTCCAAATCCTCGGGCTCGCACATAACAATATTAATTTTCCGTCCCACGTCTCCCACTACTTTGGACCCCCTCCCCGCTCATAATTCCATAAAAGGTCCCGTTCATCAAATCGCAGGGTGACGGAACCTTTCCGAGGATATTTCGTTAGTTCCGATTCGATTTTCATTTTATGCAAAAGACGATCCAATTTCGAGCGGGGGACAGCGAGGAAAGACCTTCAATCGGGATAATAGTATAGAAGAATGATCCAAATTGAATTCGTTTCGCGACGAATATCCCGCCCCACGCCCCGCGCCCTCACCGGCTTAGACCCGCCGCGCCGATCCGACAAATACCTCGATTTCGTCTTAAAGGGCTGCGATTCAGCGAAAATTTTCTTGCTCGGTTAGGTCCCTAGGATTTTTATTAAATTTTCGGGAGATATTCTTGTGAGGAAGGGAATGATAACGGAGGGCCAGTAACACGCATTGTTGCGAGGACGCGAGGGGTATTTTGTCTTGGAAAAGAAGTGGACAAGATAGCGACCGCGTCGGTTGCAACACGACGAAAAAGGGACGCACCGCGATCCCGACATCACTTGAACGACGGAACGTCCCCATTTCTGTCAAGAGTGCTGGATAGGCTTTTATTTACAACAATCGTGTCACAAATCTACATAATTGTTTAGGGTTCATTTATTTGCCTTCGTAAGCAATATCATTCACCATGTCAGATGAATTTAAATCTGACCTTTCTAAATCTTTACCATAAAATTCTTGCTTCATTAAAATTTCAAATATTGTGACTGACTTTTTAATTTCAGTGGAAGAAAGAAAAACTAAAGCATATCAGTTACTTGTGCAAATAGAAAAAGTCGACGGCAACTGAGAAAACAGTTTACTTGGCTACGGTTGACGTTTCAGGACCAACAATAGTCTTTTTGTGCACTATTGCAATTCTTTCGTTGTAATTTCAAAGAAAATGCTCGGCTTGTTGTTGTGGAGGATGATATAAATGAACAGACTTTAGAAATGTTGAAGCTTTTTTAAAGTAGAGACGACGGACTCGTTGAACTGAATTGTTTTATTGTCTTATTTATTGGTGGTGAAGAATTTAAGGTCAGTAGCGACCAAACCGATTCTTGTAGCTTTGTTTTTCAAAGCTAATTATTCGCAGCGGTGTATCCACTTGAAGCAATGTGAAAAAATCCAGAAGACTAATTTGATAACAACAGCAAACTCACCCCGGCTTCACATTGGCATTGGCTCAAATAATAATACACAGCCATAATGCTCAAGTTATGTACACAAACATTCTCCAAGAGACTCTCTAACTATCGGTGAAAACTTGATTAAAATAAAAAAAGACACGAAACATCACTTTATACTATGTACATAGTGATAAACGTTATTTACTTCAGTAGGACGAGTGAAAAAAGACATCCATACGTTACCCGGACAACAAACCTCAAAGAAAAATGTCAGCCATGAAACGTGAATGCCCGGACGTTGAAATGAAACACAATCAAGTAGAATTAGAAGGTCTATTCAACACAACACAGTATCATAAACTAAAGCATAATGCTACCTACCAAATGAAAAATAAACCCTCTAATATAATTATATTTCTTATTAAGTAGATAATTACTTGATACAGTTTTTTGCTTGATCTGAAAAATCTGAATTTGTATGCAGAAGAATATTTAGTAAACAAATGGCAAAATATCTCGACAGGTAGCTTGCACCCTCATGTAACACCAGGTACTGCTAAATATTCAGAGACGGCTCGGCCCGCGTCAACTCAACCCGAATAATATTGACCATCATATGATAGCGATGAACAATGTGTAAAAACACATTTATGCATAGTGCTTTGTATGAAAGTAGACCTTCTTCAAATAAATTCCGTGCTATAAATGACATACACACATAGCGCACACAAAGAGTAAACAAGTCTTAGAAATGTCCGGGTATCTGTACCTTTGTCAGAGGATTACTGCGTTACGGCCGCCCCTCACACCAAATGTGAATATATCCCGCGTCTCTATGCTAAATATTTGTCGTATTTTACTCTCATATGAGAAACTCGCAGTATTAGTGTTTTATTAAAGAATCCGAGGTGTGACGACGGTATTAACGGACGGCTTAAGTCAGATTTATATGTGACACATATATGTGATTAAAAAAAAAACATTCGTGCAATAAATTATTTCGATCAACTATTTATTTGGTAAAGAATGCCAGAGAATAAATTGCAAGCATTGAATACGAGTAACACTAAAGAAAACTTTACAATACAAAATCTCTAAGGGAAATCATTTTTCAAGATGTGTTTTTGGATGTCAAGAAACATGGATATTATTTTATGTACTGAATATGAAATCCTATATATTGTGTAAACATGTTTTCTTTCATAAAACAAAAAATAACCCCAGCCATAGTTTTATAAAGTCACTTGGGTCCACTAGCTTTATATAGAACTACAAAAATTTAATGTAACTTAGAAGAAGCTGTAAGAGATAGTAAAGGAAAGATGTGCCGCTTGCTAGATGATACTAGTTGATAGGATTCCTACACCTGTGTACAACTTTACTGCCATATTATCTTGAATTACAAGACGCTTTTTGAACAAAAGAATCTGATCTCATTTTGGAACTGTATTGTTTTGTTAGATTGGATGTGCTAAATATTTTTTGACAACTTGTTTCAGCAACCAAGCTTATGTACTCCGTGTTCATTTGTATGTTATGTAATGTTTTTGTTCAGTTGATTTGTGTTTCTGATTAATTTGTTGTTGGTGTTGGTATGGTAGAAAACTTTTCCTCAGGTTCCTAATCAAAAATAAATCCAAATTTATATTCCGTTGATTCTATAAATCCTTAAGTTAACAATGATTGCAGGGACGATTTGCATCTTCATATTTCAATGTCAGCGTCAGCTCCATTGAATACGACCTGGCGCATCTGACTCGAGTGACATTAAACTGATAATCTCATTACTAAAAATTGGGGCGCCGCCGGTTCGCGTCAGAATTAGTTGCACTAAGCCGCTTACAGCCAATTTGGGCTCGTAGGAGCCACAATCGCGATCGTATTACCGAAATGGGAAGTATTAATGCCCTATAATAAGGGTCCAAAGTCGCAGTGTAAAAACCTACCAAGTGTGTATAGCACCACACATAGAGTTGGGTTTTGTACTATTTTTTTTCCAATTCACCTGAACATTCTAGAAATAATACAACTACGTTATTTTTGCTGTTTTTTGGTTACATTTTGCAATGCTATAGCTTTGAAGATATTATATTTTTTAAGTCATTTAATACTTAAAACAATATTACATGCAACTTTAGCCGATGAGCAGAATCTCTAGTCCTCATTCACAATCAAAATTGTTTTTTAATATTTAAAAGTTTCAAGCAGATGGACAGATATTTTAAACTTAAAAACAATATTCTTTCTACTCTGGAACCCTAACAATGGTTCAGATTGTATCAAACCTTTGTCTGGATCTCTAAATGAACAACTTGGCATATTTCAGTTCAGCAAAAACTCTGAGAATCTTCGAGATAAACTTAAGATCGCTTAGGAAGATATTGAAAAGCTAAAAAAGCAAGAAAGAAGCCAATCATACAGTGGCAATGGTCCAACAGTTGTGGCGAACTGGCGATCTACTGAAAAGATTGGAGACTGGAATAGTTACACGCATCGAAGGGATGTTTGAATTAGAATGAAGGAATAATAATTGGAATAGTATATTTTCTAACATTGCATATATATTTATTTTTAATAAACCTATAGTCTCATTAGACACGTGTTAGTGTTTTCTAAAATGATTGCGTTAACTAAAATTATGTTTTTACAAAATAATCAAGACAAGAAAAATACGACTGATTTTGTATCGTTGTCCATAATTTTGTCGGTCTACAAAAGATTCTGGACAGCATTTCCAAACGCTACTACAACAGCAGTTTGCTAGACGATGACGTCATGATCGATGCATCCTCAATTGATGACAATACCGTTCCCACTTGAGTCCACAATGCATTAGTCGTAACCTGATCGTGGGCCATCCGTCTTCCAGCTATTTATTTTGCATTCGCTTAAAAGTGTATGAAGATTCCGTTCAAAGTGTATTGGATCGATACCCACTCAATTAGACTCTGGTTCGTTTGAATAGGATGCAGCCATGATTTATCGAGTTTAAAATAGTACTGTATCATTAGTGGCAACTTTCTTTCTCTTTGAACGGTTTTGGAACTTGGATTCATTTATCATCGCGGGACTTGCTCGTGGGGCAATTTATTTCATATCTATTGGGGATGGTTTAAAACCGTTTAAACTTTTAAAATGAAGCTTACCAGCGATAGAGAGAACAAAAGAAAAACATTAGTCTTTTATTTTCTGCTGGTCCAAAATTCCCTTCTCTAGTAACTCTTGTCAAGAATACATTTCGGAAAATATGCAATAATTTAAGCACAAAGAATAAGATCACATGGTTACGTCCATAAACATTTTTCATTGTTATAATGCCCCACTTTCGTGCATAATATTTCAGAAGCTCCCTCAGAAATAATACATCGTCCCGTTTTTGATAACTTAAAAGAGCATGCACCACTCGTTTTGTATTCTTACGACGTACATTTTAAACTGTATAAATAACTGGGTTCTAAAGAAATAAATAATATTAAGGCGACACGAGATACGGGAAAGCTTAAATATTACAAGCTATATTCTTGAGACATGAGTACATTGTATTACAGTTGTCCTAGAAAATAAGATCCTTGCTCCAACTCCATTGTTAGACCTGCTGGAAATCGTTCATCAGCACAATAATCATCATGAAGTGAGACCATTAAAGTAAACTGCTGAACATTGAATTATGCCACCCAATAAATTACCATGATCATACAGCCAAAGAATTGGCGACTACTGCTGAGAACTGTCAAATTAGTCACCATTTAGATATTGTAATGGTTATAGTTTTTGCATTTCAAATAATAATAGTATAATAAATCGTTTAATTATAAAAAGGGGCACATTTACACAAAGTAACTTAATATTAAAATAGACCACAACTGCTTATTTGCTTTAACTAGGTTGAACTTGTGCTTCAGGCTACGAAGTGTATGTATGTAATGTAATAAATTAACAATGAGTATATAGTATAAACTAAATTAAAATTAGGTAAATCAAAGTAAAATAGCATGTTAGCGATTCTATTTACAAACAACAAGTAAATCTTATGTCTGTGCATAATCTATGGTTAGTAAATATCTAAGAATATTTTTTTACTGCTAAAGTAATTTAATTTATAAATACTACGTTTTCTCCAATCAATTGGCACGCGTTTTTGGGCGTACTACGCTCATGTGGCAAGCCGCTTCTGGGTGGTCCCGTGACCCGGGACCACTTGAGATTAAAATGATGATATCTCTAAAGTTTTGTATGGCAGCTGTTTATAAAACTTATGTCGTTGGAATGGTTATGCAATAAGCTAACACGTTAAAAATGAATAAGTACAGTTGTGCCTCGTAATATATTGTTAATTTTAATGTAAAATCAGAGGGAGGGGTTTTTTTCGAATAACCGTATTATAGAAAAAAAAATAAAAAATAAATAAGAACATAAAACTATTTTTTTAAATCTTTCTAACATAAATATACACTATTTTACATAAATCAATTAAAAAAACCATACCTCATGATTCTCATGAATCATGATACATTTTTTTCAAATCACTAGCAATAATTTAAAAAAAGAACAATGACGTCAGCCGGGCAACCCGACACCGTGAACAAAGAATCGTTTATAAATACCTGCTTTTATCCGAGGTGACTCAAACAAAGTAGCATTATTGTAGCTTATCTATTGTTTAGGCCAGATGTTATCGCAGACAAAGTTTTAACTGTTAAAATTGTTTATATTTTATCATTTTTCACAACACGGCACTTGAAAAAACCACAACACAAACTTTGGATCACACGAGATTTCTCGTTGCACTTTATTCAAATATAAGTGTACATTCTACTGTAGAATGCTATTACTAATGGAAAAATACAATACAAAGGCTTGTTGCGTAACAAAAACATTTACAAAATCAACAAAATCTAAATGTAAACATTCACGTCCGCCATTTTTGGCAGCGGAGTCAGCACTGGCCGCAAAGAATTAAACATTTCGGCTCGAACAATTGTCAGATGTTTGACATGTAAGATTTTATGGCATCCTTGTTTAATCTCTATACTTTTGTGCAACTTTGAGCATGATTTGTATTAATAATCTGTAACAAAAGTGGTCAAAACCTACGTCAGTCGCAATCGATCTGTTTTTGATAGCCGTGACAGATCGGGGTCCACTTGACAGCTATCAATACCAGATCGCGTGACAGATAAGGGGTTCCCTTGTCTGTCACGCTATTGTACAGAATCTAATAAATGTAAAAAATCTTTCTACAAACACATGTTTTGAGGTTGCATTAGATGTGCATACTATATTATTCCGTCTCTTGTTAATATTGTCAGCAGTGTAGGTAAGCATGGTGTGCTGTTTTAATAATAAGTGCATAATGAAAAGTTGGCGAACAGTCAGCACGTTGCAGGATTTATATATCTGTGGGAAAGAAAAAGGAATGGAAGTTTGCTACCTTTAAAATTGATCTCTGAGCTCTTTCATGAGGAAGTAGATAGGTTTTTGGTGCGCCACCCCATGAAGTTATGCAGTATTGAATTATAGATTGACATAGGGCCAAATAAACTTGTGTAATTAATTTTGAATCTGCAAATGTTCGCAATTTTTTAAAAACATATATTAATTTAAGCACTCTTTTAACTAGACTTTCAATATGTTTTCTGAAAGACAGTGTGTCGTCCATTATTAACCCGAGGTATTTTATGCTGCTAGTTTTGAGGATAAAAGGGCAATTACACAATATGTTGATTGAACGATTTCCACATTGATAGGCATATCAATGAGGGTTAGTAATGTTAAGTTGAGGCTTGCGCATGGAGAAGTGAATGTATTTTTTCTTGTCAGCATTTAATGTTAGTAAATTGCTTTGAAGCCACAGTATTAAAACCTAGTTGAGCAATTTTGAACAGTTCACTATTGGTTTTAGCGGTAAATATTAATGCCGTGTCGTCGGCATAGAATATTATTTTGCCGTCTTTAATATTCAGAGTACACAAGTCATTCATATAAATCAGGAATAGCGTAGGGCCCAGAATACTTCCCTGTAGAAATGGTAGAAAGTCAAACTTTATCTTGAAACAACTCACCTGTATCCCTCATGCTATGCAAATATTTACATTTTCTATTCTATTCCACTGTCGCAGTTACCGATCATACAACAACCATTATAATTCGTAATTCCCTTAATATCCAGTTTGTGTGACTTCTTCCTTGCCAGAAACTGTAAATTGATCACGGAACATCCGCCACCGTACGATATTCTTATATTGATTCATATTTGATCAGATAATACCCCATCCTTCCAGATGTCATGTATATCCGTCGTGCTTGTGGTTTACGCTCGTGTGCACGTAAATGCTTCGGTGCGGGGGGGGGGGGGGGGGCAGAGGGGTGAGGTTGGACGGGAACATTCATATACTTTTGTATGGCATATTTTCGTGCCAGATATAATGTCTTATTGTGGTATATATTTTGTGGAAAAGAAGTTTTTCAGCTATTGGGAATTTTCCTTACATCATTCAGATTTTCCAAACGGCTATTTAACCATGGCTACTATGAGAAGTTAAATGCCTTGCCATGTTGTTTGCGTAAACTCATGTTTTGGACAAATAAAATAAGCTTTTATCTTGAAAAAGTAAAACCCTTATTGACTCTTTATTTCTTTTGCTTTCAGGTATGTTCAAGTTTCCAGGGACAACATACATAGGAGAGTAGCCTATATACAGCAGATAATTGACGTAAGTGCTTATTATATGACTTAAATCAAAAATGTAACGAACAATGCTAACCTTGCATTGGATGCAGTAACATTCAATACTGCAAATTGTTAAATCGGAGAGCATTCCACCGCATTTGCTATCAATAAAATATCTTCTATACGAATGGCAAACAAAGCAAAAATTCATCTGTTCCCCTATTGTTACTACATTTTCCATAATCCGTGCTTATTTCCAACCATTATCACTATCAGATATTCAGATATCCAGTAAAATCTGTCCATTGTCAGCCATTGTAGTCGACACATTAGCACATGGCTTTAAACAAAGCGTCAGTTTACAAATGAATTGCCATATTGTTCGCCACTCGTTTGGTTCTCGCCTCCAATGAATAACTGTAGCCATTCGGGATTTTCAACTAAAATGCAGATATTTTTAATTTTGCTGTTACATTTGAAACGAGAAAAATGTTGCAATGTATTTTTTTATTGCTTAACGGCCGGTAAAATAATAAATTCGGGAATGTCAAATATATCTTTTATTTTGTATATTTTTTGTTTTGATGTTTCTCTAATATACGAACTTTCTTTGTTGACGAATTTTCTGTTTGAAAATAAAATAACTCGTAGAATAAATTGCAGGTTTCATGTCAATTTATCATACAGATCCACGTTATTTCCACTAACATTTTCACAAGTCTTTTAGTTGCTGTTCAAGAAACAAGAGGTTATGGCTCATGATAGTCGGAATTTACTTTATTGACGTGTAAAAGTTTTTATAAATATAATTTATGACAGGAAATAGCTACGTATATTTAACCTATACAAACTAGTTCAAGCATCACAGCCACTCTTTGAAACACATTCAACTATAAAGTTCCATAGAACCGTAGCTTCGTCTCCTGCAAGTAATTTAACTTAGTGGCAATATTGGAAACACAATATTGATGTTATTCGGACCATAATATTGAAGTTATTTACCGCG
This sequence comes from Xanthia icteritia, assembly GCA_949128155.2. Taxonomy (NCBI): domain Eukaryota; kingdom Metazoa; phylum Arthropoda; class Insecta; order Lepidoptera; family Noctuidae; genus Xanthia; species Xanthia icteritia. The sequence goes on along the minus strand of OX421942.2, from coordinate 671,109 downwards.
TCGCCAGCCGCGCACTGACTCGTAGCTAAAGCCACTCAAATTGTTCGTGAACCTATTCTGTGGGGTTTTCTGTTTATATTTTTGTTGTTTTAGGAGGTTTATAGACCTGTTGCCTTAGAAAGTAAGTTTTCTTGTGTCACTTTTAGAAACAATTCACACATTCAATAGGACTTGCTTTTCAAATGTAGCTACAAGCCGCGATTTTTTTTTGTTGTTTCGTCAGAATTATGAACTGTCACCACTCAGAAAAGTTTGTTGAGTTATACTGGAACCAGGCTGTAGGGTCAGGTAATAAAACTTGTTACTTCACTCGGTAATACATATATATTCAGAACTAGCTGCGCCCCGAGGTTTCCGCATAAGTCTCGGCCCCGTGAGAATATCGAGATAAAAAGTAGTCCTAACCCAAGTCATAGTCAGCCCAAAAAAAACGGATGTGAAAAATTTCAGTTCCGTTCAGCCGTTTTAACCACTTTAACAAATAAACAAACTCACTTTCGCATTTATAACATCAGTTAGGATGGTACTCATCGTACACAGGATGAATGGAACCGTGGAATGTTCCAAAGTCTAAGTCAAATAATTTATTTCAATTAGGCACATGAAAGGCACTTTGGAAAGTCAATAAATAATGTTAATAAATAAATAAATAAAATTAACAAAATAAATAAAATTGATTCTAGTCGCCCCTTCCAAAAGGTAGTTTTCGTATGTAGAAGAATACGTATGTACGTTTTCGTATGGACAAGAAACACCACCGTTACTCTTTTAAAATGTTTTACAATATTTTATATACATTCATTATAAAATTATATGTGGAGACGATGCACCTACAATAAAATTACTATATAACAATAGGTAAAAAGATTTAAAAATGAAGCAATGACAGATAAACTAATTATGTGATAGATACATGATGTTCACATATTTACAAACATTGTAGAAGTAGGTATACGATATTCCTATAATTTTGGCAAGTAATACTAATAAGTCAGTGTGTGAGTTAAATTAATCACAGAATGTATAATCAATTTCATAAAAAATAATAAATTATACCTACAATTAAATTAGCAACCAGTTCAATTTTGTCTAGATTCTAGATTGTCCTATGGAGCAGGACCAGCATTTTTCCAAGCATTTTTATCTTGGTTAAAATCTTCTAATTTGTAATTTTCCGGAACAATATTGCAGTATTACCAATATCAAATAATAGTGTTGAGGTGGATACACACTTATAACATACACTTGTATTGTTTCTTTTTAAATATAGTTGAGAGCTCTTTATGGGAGAGCCATTAAAAGAAGAAATTAGATTGTTCAGATAACAAATACAAAGACTCTGTTTTAAATTATCGTAACAAAATTGCGTCAATTCAAATTGAGTTTAGCCGAACATAAAGCAGACAAATGATATTTATGTACGTACCTAATTCTCACTCCCATCTGAGTTTGAACGGTTCATTAAAATAAAATATTCGTGTTCATTGCTAAATTATTTTCACAGCGCTCAAATCCCTGTAGAGTAATTGTGAACAATGTTCGCCCAAATGTAAAATCCCATTATCTACATGTGTGTATCGCTTTGTGTAGAGGAAGGCGTATTCAGAGCTGTAGGGTCCTTTAAGATATTGTACACAAGGATGAGTTTATAAATTAATTTAATTCGTGTTTTACCAAAGGGTGAATATGCGGGGCTAAGTATGAGCCTTTAAAGGTCTTGTCGATATTTTGGCAACATAATTATTATATAAGGTATTTTTTTTGATATCCCATAACTCTAGGTTAGGCTCATTAAAAACAACTTGTATACTAGCTGCCCACCCCGGCTTCACACAGGTAGCACTAAGTACTTATTTACGGCCAACTTACTTACCTACATACCTTCCTACATATCTACCTGCCTACCTACATATCTACCTGCCTACCTACATACCTACCTACCTACTTACCTACCTGCCTAGCTACATATTTACCTGCCTACCTACATATCTACCTGCTTAGCTACATACCTACCTACCTACAAACCTACCTGCCTAGCTACATATCTACCTGCTTACCTACATACCTACCTACCTACTCACTTACATACCTACTTACCTACCTACCCTACCTATACCTACCTACCTACAACTACCTACAATTACCTACCTACCTACAACTACCTACCTACCTACAACTACCTACTTACCTACAACTACCTACCTATCTACCTACCCTACTTACCTACCTACCTACCTTCATACCTATATTTATACAAGCCTTTTTTTTTTGGGTGGGAAATTATCAAATAACTTCTCCGGCTCTGGGGTGAGCAGGAGGGCATGTCAGACTCTTACTGACTAAAACCCACCCGTGTTCCTTCCGTTGCCTGAACGTTGGCAGGGGCCACGGTATCCCTTTCGGACTTTCCCGCAACCCCGGCAGGCATCGGTCCTATCGGACCCCTTCACTTGCTGACATCTCTTTGAGGCGCGCGTGGAACACAACGCGCCGTCGACCCGGGCCTGGTCCTTATCGGATGGCGAGCTACCCGTTGCTCACCGTCCGCAATCCCGCGCCTACGGTGGCCGGGAATCGGCCTGCGATTCCCGACGCCCAGGGCGTCTCCTGCGGCGGTTAGGGGCGTGAGGGCGCGAAATTTGCCTCTCCCTCACGCGTTCCGCCTCCTCCTTCGCGAGCATTACTGCTTCGCAGAAGGAGGTGACGGCCTCCCATGCCCTCTTGCTCCGTACCATGGCCTGGACTAGGGCCGGACGCGAGAGATCCCCGCCACCGATCGCCTCCACGAGGAAACGGCGATGCTCTGCCCAAGCCGGACAGACCTCCACCGTATGCTCAACCGTGTCCTCCGGGCGATCCACGCAGTGATGACACCCGGGCGTTTCCTCCCGCCTGATACGAAACAGGAACCTCCCAAAACAACCATGTCAGGTGAGGACCTGCGTCTGGCGGAAGGTGGGGACGCCGTGGTGCCTCTCTAGCCACTCCTCAAAGAGGGGACTTATCGACGCAATAGTGGCGTGCCCAGCACTGGGTTGCGACAATCGCACTCTCCATGACGCCATGAGATCCCGCTGGAGCTCTGTCCGCTGTGCCGTGATTTCTCGCGAGGACTTTTGCCTCCAGATCCCATGGCGGTAATCCGGCAAGGAGGCTCGCCGCCTCACCGGAGACCGTGCGGTATCCCCGGACCAGCCGGGTGACCATGACCCTCTGGGACGCGTTCAACCGGCGGGCTGGCCGCCGCCTCAATGAACGCGCCCAAGCCGGTGCCCCGTAAAGGGCCATGGACCGCACGACCCCCGCGTATAGCCTCCGGCAGGAGGCGTTTTTCCCCTAGATTGGGCAGGAGCCGCTTCAAAGCAGCCCCGGCCCGCTCCAGTCTGGGAGTCAAACGTCGGAAGTGCTCCACGAAGTTCCACCGGCTGTCGAGGACGAGTCCAAGGTACTTCATCGTCGACTCGATGCTGATGTGAACTCCTCCTACCGTTATTTGGGACCCCAACGGTGGCGCGTTCCGAGGACCATGAAAACACATGGCCTCGGACTTGTGCAGGGCCACCTCGAGTCCCAATTGCCGGATTCTGTCCACGATTGTCGCAACCTCGTGTGTAGCGACACACGGGGTTCGGCCGTCGCCTGGTGCAACCTCGCCTACGCCAGGACCAACGTGTCGTCAGCGTAACAAACGACGCTGACGCCGCTAGGGAGGTCAGCGCGCAGCACCCAGTCGTATCCGATGTCCCACAGATGCGGCCCTAGGACCGATCCCTGTGGGACACCGCACGACATCTCTTACCGGTTCCATTCTACCTGGTGACCGGGGTAGATGACGGCCCTGTCCGTCAAATAGGCCTCGACCACACGACAGAGGTAGGTCGGCATCCGGTGATACCGGAGTGCCTCCCTGATGCAACTCCAGGGCAGGGTATTGAAGGCATTGGCGATGTCTAGAGACACCGCCAAGACGACCCCACCCCGGGCCACAGCGTCCCCCGTCGTGAGGGCTCGCACGCGCATGATGGCGTCCACCGTAGAGCACCCCCTGCGGAAACCAAACTGGCTCTCCGCCAAATCCGGCCCCACCCGCACCAGCCGCCCGACGAGGCGGTCTGCAATGACTCTTTCAAAGAGCTTGCCCACCTCATCGAGCAGCACGATGGGCCGGTAAGTGGACGGAGGGTCCGCAGGGCACCCCGGCTTCTTGATGAGGACCAGTTTCCGCGTCTTCCGGCGAAGTGGGAACTGGCCCCTCTCCAAGCATGCGCTTAGGAGCCCTCTCAGGCTTTCCCAGGTAAGCCGTCGGGTCCTGGGGCGGTATTTTTGGCATTCAGCCTACGTACCGCCACTCTCATCTCTACCTCGGTCACCTCCGGAGCATCGTCGTCGTCGTCGGCGGTGTGATCCACATCGGGCACCGCAGTAGGCGGAGCCATGGGCGGGGGGGCATGTTCCCCTCTCGAAGGGAACAGAGCGCTCACCACGTCCCCCACAAGCTGCGGCCGGAGACTCTGCGTCAGCGGGGGAGCCCATGGGCGGAGTTTCTCCTGCACCATCTTGTATGGGCGTCCCCACGGGTCCCTGTTCAGAGTCTCCAGCGACTCCTCGCGGGCCACTCCCCTGGCCCGCAGGATCTCCGCTTGATATTTATACAAGCCTTGTCCTGAAAATAACGAACACCACAAAAAAAGAATCATCCAATTTGGTGTAGCCGTTCTCGAGTTTTGCGCTTAGCAACACATTTAGCGATTCATTTTTTAGGGTTCCGTACAAGGAACCCTTATAGTTTCACCATGTCCGTCTGTCTGGCTGTCTGTCTGACCGTCTTTCTGCGGCTTAGCACAGAGACTGTTAATACTAGAAAGCTATAATTTCGCAAGGGTATACAATATTAATCACGCCAACAAACTGGTAACTTGTGGTGGTCTCATTTGCGATAGCAAAGAAGTTGCTCAAGAATTTGTAAATTTCTTTACCAGTGTCCCACTTAAAACTACTGAAACCTTAAATTCCTCGCCCTCGCTCTCTTTTGATTTAGTAAGGGCGAATGTTTCAGCATGTCCGATTGAATTTAACTTTAAGCATATTAACCCCATAATAGTAATAAAAGCTTTTAAGCAAATCAAGATCAAATTGACCGAAGATCTTTGGGGAATGTCCATTAAAATCTGTACCTCCATAATTGAGACCATAGCGCCTTACTTAGCCTTAATATTTAATTTGTGTGTGGATCAAGGAGTCTTCCCGGATTTAATGAAATACAGCAAGGTAACACCACTTTTCAAATCCGGGGACAGTAAAGACACCAATAATTATAGACCCGTATCCGTGTTGCCGGTTTTCAGCAAGGTGTTTGAAAAGGTAATGCTTAATCAAATGCTCAATCATTTTAACACAAATAAAATCCTCCACGATCAACAGTATGGTTTCACCAAAGGACGTTGTACGACTGACGCCGGTGTGACCTTATTAAGCCACATTTTTAACGCGGGGGAAGAGGCCCAAGACGCAATAGGAATTTTTTGTGACCTCTCCAAGGCATTTGATTGCGTCGATCACGAAACCTTACTCTTGAAACTTGAACATTGCGGACTTGGAAAACTTGCGCTCAATTTAGTAAAATCTTATTTAAATGATAGACAACAGCAAGTTCAAATAAACGGTATCAATTCACCAGGTTTAAAAGTAAAAATAGGTGTGCCACAAGGCTCGATTTTGGGTCCACCTCTTTTTAGTGTATATTAACGATCTACTCCATTTATTAAAAAATCAACCACAAATGGTGTTATTTGCTGACGATTCTTCCTTAATTTTTAAGGTAGATAGACGTGCTACAAATTTTGACGACGTAAATAACGCCCTACTGCAGGTCTAAAATTGGTTCACTGCTAATAATTTAGTATTAAATGGAAAAAAAAACTAAGTGCATACAATTTTCTTTACCAAATGTTAAAAGTAGTAATTGTGAGATAGTATTGAATCAAGAGAAACTAGAATTTGTCGATAAAACTGTTTTCCTGGGGATCACGCTCGACTCAAGGCTACAATGGGGTCCTCATTTAACATCTCTTGCAGGACGGCTAAGTTCAGCAGCATATGCTGTCAGAAAAATCCGTCAATCGTAGATACCGCGAGGCTAGTCTATTTCAGTTATTTTCATAGTATCATGTCTTATGGTATTCTGCTGTGGGGACGGGCTGCAGACATCGAGTCTATTTTTATTCTGCAGAAAAGAGCTTTCAGAGCCATATATTATCTCCGCAGGCGCGATTCTCTATGGGAACTGTTTAAGGATATTAACATCATGACGGTACCTTGTCAATCATGTAAAAATGTACATCGCACACGTCTCCACAGAGTAGGCAACTCGTTCATGGGTCAATGTATACGCTTTTACAACAAACTTCCCATTGATATTCGAAACTTACCCATTAAACGATTTAAAAGCTGTATTAAAACCAAACTTTGTAAAAAAGGGTACTATAAAATTTCAGATTATTTAGAAGATAAAAAAGCGTGGGATTGAGCTGCTCGCTCTGCTAAGCTTTGTGATAAAACTATAAAATTTGACATTTTAATTATTATGTAAATCATTAAAAATACCAGTTTTTTATATACATATTGACATTGTTGAAATTTATATACAAAATAACATGATTACTTTGTAAAGTATTATATTGTTTTAATTATTGTGAATGTGAGGACTATGTGGATATTTTATTTTTATTGTTTTTCCTTTCTTTAATTTTTTCTTTCTCAGTTAGTTTAAATGATGGTCTGGCAGTTTGAGTACTTTATGCGACCTACCCAAATGTCCTTTCTTTGGTATTGTTCGTCGAGTTGAGCTCCTTAAGTTCTGAGTTGAGCTCTACGATTACTGACAAATGCTTGCACTGACTGGACAGGTCCACTCAAATCTGTGTGGTTCTTTCCTCAAAAGACCATTTCAGACACTAATCTACATGGTCCTCATATGGCCTGACCAAGATTATGTCTGGACTTTAAAAGAGACTGTGACCTCTGAGTTTGTTTCGGTCTTTCTTCTCAGAGTAGTCAGATAGGAAACGCCGAACTCATCTAGCATTTTCTTCTTATTTTTTTTTAATATGACGTGTAAAAGTGATTGCGATATCCTATTTACAGAATAAACAATTTCATTTCATTTCATTTCATTTCATTTCATTTCATTTCATTTCATTTCATTTCATTTCATTTCATTTCATTTCATTTCATTTCATTTCATTTCAATATATCTATGAAAACATCATGTACGTAAGAAAAAATTTACATCTTTTTAGTAAAAGAGGTGATAGACATAATTATTGTACAAGAAATAGGGATCTATTAGTTCAACCATGTTTCAGACTGGCTAAAGTAGACTCATCTTTCATGGGGTACTGGTTAAAATGTTACAATAAAATTCCTCTCCACATACTTCAACTGAATGAGACGAAATTCAAATCTTGTATAAAACGCACACTATGTAGGCAGGCATAATTATTATAAGTTGGGGGATTACATAATTGATAAAAATGCTTGGCTCATTGCTGGTCCTGCTCCACAAGCATAAACTAATTGATTAGCATTTGAAAATACCGTTGGAGCTGCTGAAGATTTTAAAAACTATCTTTGCATTGTATAAATTCAATGTCTTAGCATTGTATAACTGCATAGCACATGTGTGAGTACTATGTACCGACTATAAAGCTACCATTTAGGTACTGGGTATGTCTTTCATTGACTTGAATGTGCCCTGGCGGCTGATATTATGTCATGCTCACTCTAATGTCTCGCTGGCGGTGGCGCGTGTGTTGGATCATTTAGCTCCCTTCAAAATGGTTGTGCTGAATGGTGCTAATCCATGCGTCATGTTCGTGAACGGGCGCCGTCAGTAGAGACTGGTCATCTCTTAGCTGCCATGGCTTATTTTAATTTTTGAATTGTTCTTTGTTTTTATATTTTTATTACGGACGCTTTTAACGTGCACGTCTTTCTACATTGTTCTCACATGTATAATTTCAACGTTAATGATGTAACCAATATTTTGCAACAATTTTTTTATTTAAAAAAGTGTCCGTGGAGTTTCTTGCCCGTTCTTCTCCATACGTACCTACTACGCTTTGGAATGGGCAACTAGCCTCATATTTCTGACTGACCGACTTCTTGACAATTCAAAAGTGCCTGTAAATGGTTTAATTGAAGTAAATGTTTTGAGTTTGAGTTTAAGTTTGAGTTTACATTAAACCAAGAAAAAAAGTTTTTTTTAGTGTATCTCCCCTACACGTAAAGTGGGAATGTTTTTCGTCTATTATGGTGTGGGGTACGTTGGAAAATCGTTGGGTCGTTCGAAAATATTTAGGGTGTTTGAAAACCATTTTTCAATTCAGGTATCCGTTTGCGAAATATTAAGCATTAAAGTGCTAGTTTTTGCCCCCTGCCAGCTAAATGGTTATACTTGGATTTTTGAAAAAAATCACAGCAGTAGTATACATATATATAACGAAGTTAAAAGGTAAACTATCACAGCTAACAGGTTACCGTGTAATCATCGACCAACTTAAATTTACAGTTTGAAAAACATGTTCTCCCATACATTCCGCATGGGAGAATATGTTTTTCAACTACAATGTTAAGTTTGTTCTTGGGATAAATTCATCCCAACTACGGAACCCTTCATTTTACGTGGCCCGACACGCACTTGGCCGGTTTTTTAATATATTTATAATCGTACGATCATTTCCAAGTATCATTATGGGTTAATATAAAAATCGTTAAGTATTAATTTGCAATTCTGATCTTTATTTCATCAGATTCATTGGGCGAGTGTTCGCAACTTCTTCAAGGATGTTGTGGCTCGTGTTATTTAGATGTCAACTCTGCCTTTACTTCAGTTAAACTTCATGTGTAAGGTTCCTAAGAACGTCTCATCTCCTTTTGGAGCGGGTCAGTGACGCGAGACTAAACATAAAAACAGCCAACTCCTCCCTCTACCCCCTGCAGCAATATCTTAGAGGTACAAGAAATGTGCTATCATAACAACTGAACGTATGAACCAATCGGTGCTAGTAAAATATGTCATAGCTTTTAAAGAAAAGTTTAAAAGTGACAGTGTTGAAAGTTATGGGATATCAGATTTATTATCTCCTAAGCCGTTTGAGTAATAAGGTTCTAAAGGGTTAAAGATCAGGGGCTTATTTAATAAAAACCGACAGGCAACACGTGAGAGGCGACTGTCCGACAGTTCGATTCCAAGTTTTTTCGTAGTGATTTGTTAAACAGCACCTGTCATGGAAATGTGTAAATTTTCCATTTTTTGACAAATATGTCGCATTGTCAATTATATTCCCTGATGTTCACCAAACGCTCTATCAGATATTCTGAAGCAAAACAATAGTTAATAGCTTAATATAATGGTTTTTTTACGCCATTACTAATAATAAAATGAAAGAGCTCCAGGAGGTGCCTACTTCATTACGAGAGTCGCACTTTGGTCAGTAAGCCCCTTGCTGTTTAACTTATCTTTAGATATAACACGGAGAAGACGAAGACATACTGGGGTCTAAAGTGGTATTCATCGTCTATTAATGCATCATGTGAGTGAATGAGCATTGATCAAAGTCTCACCGCACTGCCGCTCGGTAACTGTTAGCAAGTAGATTTATAACCACAACGTGTTCATCGAATTTGTGGAGATAAACTGTTCTCCGAAAACAGCTATGTAAATGTATTGCTCAGGAAGACTGACTTGAAGTCTTAGTTCGTTAAGTACGAGTAAAAGATACGGTTTTCAAAGTTATCGATGCTAATGTACGTAGGAGTTCTTATAAGGAATTGTTAAAATCGAGGCGAATCACTTGATTAGGAAGTCATGCGACTATTCGCGCTAGTTTGAACACAAGCCAGTTGATATAATCGGAGCGAGCGAAATACATCCCGCAAATCGCGAGTTTCGCCGCAGTTGGTCCAGCGCTTTATAGTTAATTTATATCAAATACCAATCTTATAAGTTCTTTCAGTTTAGTAACGAAAGCGTCATCCAATTTTTTTTTCAACTATAAATGTTATTCATTTATTATGTATGGGTATTACCAATTTAAGAAAAGTACCTTCCATTATTTATTTATAAATCAAATTAAGAACACAAAACTAACAACCAAGCCACACTCTGCTATAAGGAGCTGTTTATTCTTTCATCTTTTTTTCCCGCCTAAAGGGTTATTTGTTTAGACTGACACTCTCCACGGGATGGATTTTTTCTAACAGTATAATAAGAGGGGATATGATAAATGACTGCTGTGCGTCACTCACACTAGAACAATATTAATATTCCCACAAGCGACACATACTTGACTAAATATAAATACTTCTTACAGCCCCACTGACATTAGGATTTCTAGTGATATGGGTGCGTATGAATTACAAGGGAATTTGAATAATATTTGTAACCTCCATTGATTTTTGTTGTGGAAGTGAATCGGATTGAGCACCGAGAAACTAAGCATTTTAGGATTCATCAAATAATTTCCGTTATTAATTAGATCATAAACTACAATTTGCTAGCCTATTTAAGTTTGACGATATTTTTTTGTTAACAAATCAATTTAAAATACATATATCAAGTTATTTATAGACTAGCTTTTGCCCGCGGCTTTGCTCGCGTAGATGTCGGAAAATGTCCCACGGAAACGTACTACTGGGATTAAAAGTACCCTATGTGTTAATCCTGGTTATAAACTATGCCATGTGAAAGCTTTTGGGGTATTATTTAATTTATACTATTGCTGCTAAGTTGAAATCGAGCGCGAACATGGTGTTTTGGAACATCCAAAATGACGCATGGTCCTTTCATCCAAATCCGTTCAGTACAAATAGACAAAAATTCAAAAAACTATATTTGCGGCATCGGACACGTACCCACACCTCGTAGCAATTAACCTAACCTAACTTATCGTACTATAGAGCAGGGAACGTCGCGACGGCTTTGAAAAGTTCGCGTATTGCATTATTATACTCCTAATAACTTCGAAATTAATGTCCGAATGTTCAAAGTAGATAAAACTATTAATTTGAATAAGAATTTATACTACGATACGAATGTAACCAACTTTTGTTTCTACCGGCGATCTAATTAAATTTTAGAACACAAAAGCTGCTATTGTGACTTAACTATGATAGTTACATATATTCCATCGCAGACTTTTTGTTGGTAATAAATGAGTATTTTAATCATGTAGTACATAATGTTTATGTATCAACAATAGTTTTTTCAGCGCACGCCAAATAATGAATTTTATAGGCAAAATTTTGCTACTTTTTTTTAAAATAAATAACCTAACCTATTTTATTATAGCCTATGTTACTTCCTGCTAATTTAGCTTTCTATTGATGGAAACATGGTTAAAATCGGTCTAGTAGTTTCGGAGCGTATTTGGTACAAACAAACAAAAAAATATTTCCTCTTTATAATATTATAATATATATATATACAATGCCATGTCAAGACTTTGCTTTTTTCCTCCCCAATGGAAAACAGCTAAAATTCGAATGGTTCCTAAACCGGGAAAACTTCTTGATGACCCAAAGTCCGGCCTATAAGTTTACTTCCAACAGCTTCAAAAGTTTATGTATTGCTTATGCTATTACGTTTTTTGCTTATCATTAGAGAAAAACATTTAATTCCCGACCATCAATTTGGATTCCGACAAAGACATGGCACAATTGATGAAGTCTACCGGCTCGTTAGTAAAATTTAAAATACGTTTGAGGATAAGAAATATTGTGCATTTCTTGACATCTCTCAGGCGTTTTATAGATTTTGGGATGAAAGTCTCCTCTATAAAATAAGTAACAATTGAGGAGCCCAAGCTGGGGTACCTCAGGGCAGTGTACTTGGACTGATTTTATATTTGATTCATTCTGCTGACCTCCCAATATCAAATTTAGCGACTTCAGTAACCTTTGCTGATGACACAGCCGTGCTGGTGTCCCATACTGATAATAAAGTAGCATCAGCTATGCTGCAGACCTGTTTGGACGACATTGCCCTCTGGCTCAAAAAGTGGAGGATAAAAGCCAACGAGACCAAATCGGTAAATGTCACTTTCACTAGGAGGAAGGATACCTGCCCACCAGTGCAGTTAAATAGAATACAAGTGCCTCAAGCTGAATATGTCAAGTACCTTGGTTTATTCCTCGACGGACGTCTTACTTGGAAAAAACACGTTTTTACAAAACGGAAGCATCGTGGACTAACAAAGTTCTAAGACAGTTCTACTGGATGATTGGTCGAAAATCACAATTACACCTGCAAAATAAAACCCTTTTATACAAAGCTATAATCAAGCCTATATGGACCTATGGCATTCAGCTATGGGGTACAGCATCACACTCTAACATAGAGATCATACAGCGATTTCAGAACAAGCTTCTAAGAACAAACGCCCCATGGTTTGTACCAAATGAAGCTCTACACCATGATCTGAAAATACCAACAGTCAAAGAGGAAATAAAAAGCTATATAAAGTCATATAAGGAAAGAATATCTCGCCACTCAATTATCCTGGCAAACCACCTAATGGATAAAAAAGGAATACGCAGGCTAAAACACAAAATTCCGCAGAATTTAATCTGACAAAGTTAGCTTGTTGCTTATAAAGACTAGGATGTGTCATAGGACGCACGATATATATTATAGTATAGATATACCTGCGTAGATCTTCGGATAACTCGTCTGTCATTTCCAGATGAACAGTGATTAAAAAATATAAGTTGTTACGCTGAAGACTGTAATCTAAATTGACAACGTAGAAAAAACGTCAAACGAAATTAGAAAGTAATTTAAATAAAATATGGCCAATTTAACTTTGAAATAACTCGTCTCAAACATATTTTTAAAATGTTTGAAGTAAAAAATGAACGCTTGCAGAAAAGTTAAAGTTAATCAGTCCTTACGAATTATTTTATTACATTTTGGCTCAGATTTTGGGTATTCGTCTACATTATTCAAGACTGATAAAGCAACTTCATCGGATTTCCTTGAATATGTCATTGCTCGTTATCAAAATCAGCAGTTCTTAATAAATAATACAAGTATATAGACTTCCCGTCTTTTCGTAAAACCACACAGAAACAACTATCAAATAGGTGCCAGCTGTAAACTATAAAATTAATAACAGACATCATACAGTTTATGATCTGTTCTAAAAGTATGTTTTGTTTTTGTTTTTTTAAAAACGTTGCCCTAAACTAGGAATTTCTCCTGTATCGTGGGTGCGTTTACAAACATTTATACTCACATACACAAACAGCCAGACCCGGAACAACTACTTGTAGGTCATACAAATATTTGTTCCGTGCGAGAATTGAACCCGCGACACGCAGCGCAGCAGTCAATCGCTTAACCACAGCGCCAACGTGCCGTCAAATGCCGTCTTCCATGGAAGCCAATCTGCTGATTGAGTGATTTGATTTGATTATTTGAATAGTTCAACCGGAAATTCTAATTTGAAATAATTTATCCTCGTTTTGTTTTTGTTCATTTTTTAATTACAATTTATTTGTCGTATCAAAGGAGATAGTTTTTTTTGTTCGAGATTAGGCCCACCAAAAATTGTAGCGTCTATTAATGAAACTTATTTTGGTTTGTTCCCTATGATCTATAGATTACAGCGGTAGTAATCATTATACTTCCTCTAACGGGAATACTGAGAAATACAATCATAACCTAAAAATCACTAAAATAGCTATTGTTTAGTTAGCAAGTAGGTTGGTCTCATCGTTATAGCTAGTAAAATAATGCACTGTTGAATACCAAAAAGTAGGAATATGTTTTGAACGGTTCATGTAATCAAAAATCACATGTGTAACGAATCATTTTTATTACTGTAAGTATATCTATTTCAACGTCAGACGAGTAAGAAGTAGACAGTAATTTCATCTAAAAAAGATACAAGTCACACTACGCTCAACATTAGATGTATGTAACAACAGCCGACAGTACCAATGTCTGCCCACCAAACAGTTGGAACAGTGTCCAGCAAGAACAGCTCTAGTGTTAGAAATGGATGTTCTAGGTACCTAAACAATGCACCTGAAAAAATAGGGGTTTTGTGTTAGTAAATAAACGTATTCAACTAATATTATTATTGTTCTCTTTGCTGTTCTGTAATCCACTGCAATATAATGTTCTTTTCCGCAGAGTCAACAGGCACAATATTCGTTTGTTGTGCAGATCGACCTGGAACGTAAATATTCCTGTATCCAAACCTCCATAATGATTACTTTCTTGCATCATCAATACGCATTTTCCTCAAACTGCATTAAGATGGTTTGACTGAAATAAGCGAAAAATCCATGTGTTCACAAGTTACCGTTCATATTCTGTAGCATGGAGACTACTACAGAATATGAACGGTAACTTGTGAAATCAGTACTATTATGGCAATCGTTAAAATCTTACTGAACAATACATCCTTCTGGAATAAATGCTGTACCATTATAAAGATTCCATATTCATTATAATACTTCAATAAAACACAGGAAAACTAAAATAATATCAATTTAATGCAATTCGAAAGAAACGTTTCCGTTTCTTTAAATAAAATTAATGTTGTTGTCACTTGACACTTGTCTTTCTGACAGTGTCAGGTAGTGATGCGGCTCGATTTTCCTTAACTTGTTACTTGGGTACATAAAATAAAAGTTGACGTCCATTTTCTCTCGAGTTGCCACTCGATGTAGTCGCAATTAGATCAATATCGCCAACACTGGCACACAAGTTAACTGTCATTCTTAATTCTACGAGTATAATTCAATACGTAGGTAGATAATAAACCAGGTAATATATATATTTCATACCTATAATAAACCGTTCAAATACTGTGATGTACAGTCACAGAGTTTTAATAAGAGTGAATACATGTTTTGTGGGTTAATGCTGTCAATTGATAACGTATAATTTGTCATTAAAATCGTCATCGTATCGTCATTGATATCGAGACAATCGAGTGCCTGTTCGTTAATGACTGAGTAACATCACTAGAGTCAAACTGACAAGCAACTATAACGACAATCCATTTCTCGTTAATTTTTAAACCACTTTATGCGAGAGTAAGCAAACTTAAAATTGGGAATACAGGAAGATCTGTTGCAGCGTCAATGGTACATTTTTTTACATAATAAAACAGATTTGGTTACCACCTCGAACTGTAATTAGTTATGCATTTTTTTTTCTTCATAAAATCTGGACTAACGTTTCAATACATGCATTTATGACATTGACGACCATAACTGCAATTGAATCAATTGAGTGCATTATCAAAACATTTTATTACGATTTCGTGATTCCGGTTAGACTTTATTAAATAAATCGAACATTATAAATGATAAATTGGTTACTTTTTTTAGGTATAATATGATTATAGACGTTACAATACAGGGGGCCCAAAAAAACTGTCTCCCTTACATTACTGTCGCGGCCTGCAAAAGGGGCATTGATGGACGACCGTGAAAATGTGGGCCGAGGCTGAGCCAAGGCACATATACGTGAGTCCATCAATGCCAGGTTACGGCCAAGGCTCGTATAGTTTTTTTCTCAAATAATGCGCTGAAATTCAAACTAAGTAAATTAATTATAAATTCCAGAATCAATGACGAACAACGATAATTTTTCAAGCGCCAATGTGTTAATTTGTTTATTTTTTACTTTAAACAGCTCTATTAGCAAGCCTGTTCTAAAAAATAAAATCTTGATAAGGAACCATCTTGGTTGTCATGTGTCGAAGTAAAAACTGCGTTCCATTTTTACGACAGATATGACTTTTCATAGTAATTTATTCGGCCACTAAACACGACAGATATGGATTATCAAACAAACATTGCTGGCTTCCTGCTCGCATGTATTTGAAGAGTACAGCATAGATTGTCAAACTAATGATTGGATTTCTAAGTATGTTTGAGAAAATAATCATATTCAAACAATAATTATTGGAAAAAGTGGTGAAATATAAAGTTGAAACCTTCTTAATACCGATGAATGTGTCGTACTAATTCCCTTCAGTGACAATAACTTAGCCTGAACAAGGTTTGTATATATTTTCTCAGATGCTTTTGGAATATACTATATTATGTACGTCAAGTACGGAAGAAAGAGCTCTTATTAACCATCATAATGAAGCCGTAATCACCACGCTTATCTATCATGGGCCTAGCTTCTTCCCGAACATTGGGTTTGACTTTCAGGCACCAGACAGCATGTGACGAACATAATATTACTTACTTTACCATACTGCTACCTACCCTCTTGTGACAATCCCTTAGTCGCCTTTATGATACTAACGGGTTTATGATTATGGTGATCATTTAAAGAATTCAGTACCGAAGTAAGTTCATATCCTAGCAGCAGGTGGTCTCAACTACGCTTTGTTCAGGGTATTACGCATTAGACCAGCTACAAACTTACAGGGAGGTTATTAAATACATATATTTCTTTTTATTTGCCTTATGTGGCTACATGAGTGGATTCTCAAGGTTTTTCATTAAACTGTGTAAATATTTTTCTTATAATGTTTAAGTATTTTGTTTGATAGATATAGATATCGTTTTGCTTATATTTAGCGTTTGGTGCGATCAGCGCCTACGGTAGCGTTTGGTACGATCAGCGCCTACGGTAGCGTTTGGTACGATCAGCGCTTACGGTAGCGTTTGGTACGATCAGCGTCTACGGTAGCGTTTGGTACGATCAGCGCCTACGGTAGCGTTTGGTACGATCAGCGCCTACGGTAGCGTTTGGTACGATCAGCGCCTACGGTAGCGTTTGGTGCGATCAGCGCCTACGGTAGCGTTTGGTGCGATCAGCGCCTACGGTAGCGTTCGGTGCGATCAGCGCCTGCGGTAGCATTTTTCCTAGGTGCCCACAGCATGTTAATATGCGGTAAAAAGAAGACGAAGATAATTCTCTTTTTAATGTTGTGTTTTTAATAAACGACGGTTTAAATATGGATATTCTAAAGCTTTATATAAAATAATAATGTGTAAAAATCGTATGTATTTATCTGCCATATTAATTGCCTCTCCTAAATACAGATTACTCAGTGATCTAGCTAGGAGAGCAGCGATTCACCCAACAATTCATCGAACCTACACCATGTAATTAATAATGCATACTTTGTAAGTCCCTCTACAAACTCAAACTCAAACCATTTATTTCAAATAACCAATTACAGGCAATTTTGAATTGTCAAGAGGTCAGTCAGTCAGAAATATGAAGCTAGTTGCAGTCAAGATTTTTAAATTTTTACAAAATAAACTCGTCATGACTCGACTTTAGGTCACGTGACACGCTGGTCTTGGCGCCAGTAGCAAGCCGGTCTACAACGGGTTACGATAGAGACAGGAAGTAGAAAATACGTGCGCGTGAACGAGATGGAGCAATATCGCCATCGGTCGTTTCGTTAAATTTTATAATGCGTTCGAGGATGACAGGATGACAGGCACTGTGGAATGTTCCAAAGTCTAAGTCAAATAATTTATTTCAATTAGGCACAAAAAATGCACTTTTGAACGTCAAAATTAAAAAAAAAACTAGTCGCCCTTTCCAAAATGTTGTTTTCGTATGGAGAAGAATGGGCAAGAAACCCCACCGTTACTCTTTTAAAATGTTTTCACAATATCTTGTACCTATACATCAATTAATTAATTATATGTGAAGATGATGCACCTAGAAGAAGATTACTATACCACGATAGGTAAAAAGAATGAAAAATCTATCACATAAATTAATTATGTGATAGATGCACGGTGCTCACATATTCACAAACATAGTAAAATTATACGATATTCCTAACATTTTAACAAGTAATAGGTACTGATAAGTCAGTGTGTGAGTTCAAGTAATCACAGAATGTTGCCCATTCCAAAGCGTAGTATGGAGAAGAACGGGCAAGAAACTCCACGGACACTCTTTTAAATCAACAGAGACAAAACCTTTGATGTACCTCTAAATACAATTATTAATATATTTTTACACATTATTATTTTCATCTAGTTGATTCGCCCAAGTTCTTTAAACAATTATTACAACTTTATCTCTTAATTCCAAAAACCAATTCAAACACATTTAAATCTTTTACCACAAAAAAGCTTCACGAAATCCCTTTCAAAATACTATTGACACAATTCCAATACGATTTTTAATTTGACCGGTCCGCGGACGGCGCCAAGTTACCAATATCCGGCGCTTTGGGTACAGCCCATGTTGTCTCGGATAATACTCATAATACGGCACGGGGTAAATTGTAAACATGAGATGTTCAACTGTTCAACAATTTGTGTTTTGTAAATATGGTGGGTTGCATACAGATAGTTTGTATGTTTTTTGTAGATTTGTGGAATATATTGTTAATATTTAATGATCGTCCTTGATTATTATCGCTTCTTCAAGTTATCAACAGGGGCTGCAATCTCGACATAGATAGCAATCACTTTACGACCGAATTCGGTAGCAACGTCTTAATAGACGGTAAAAATTGCTTGACAAGCACGGATTTTTTCATGTTTGTCAATTGGGCCATTACCGAGCAACTATTCATATTAACTGTTTACCCACGCAGAGATTTTTTTTTAAATTACGTAAATAAAACAATATTGTGTCTCCAAGTGTGATCATCACCTGATCATACGTCGAAAGTAAAGCAATAAACACAATCCTCCACATCATTTCTATTCATGACTTCTCGCTAACAAAACCATTTATAACATAAACAGTACCATTTACTTAACTGACCATACACTACATGGAAAAGCTTGTAACATTAAATGTCAACAGCTCAATGCATAAAATAATAGTTTTCTTAAAAGCAACGCGACACAAAACTGTTGGAATAAACCCTTTTTTATTAAAAGGTCAAATCGGATTGCGAAAGGTTGTACCCACACAAGTATTCAATATCATCCATACTTATTTGCAAAGAAATAAAAACGTTACATTGTTATAGTGCGAAGAGAAACAGAAGGTCCAATCTATAAAAGGTTTCATTACTGTAAGTACGGAAACTCACGATGCCTAACAAACATGCAATATGGACTACGGTCCTTATTGCATGTTTGTTAGGTTTAGGTCTATCAGATTCTGTTGTGAGAAACGCGACTTACCTTCTGTTATCCATTGTATCGGAGTGAACCTACTCCAGTATTTTTCTATATCATACAAAAGTATAAAGTCGGCAATATACCCCGCGTAGTGTCAACACTATCCTCAATCCTGACATTATAAAAAGCTTCTATTTATAATATTGCTGATGTAAGAATGTATTATTGATGGCACAACGACCTATGTGCAATATTATTTTAAAGCTGTTTTCAAAAAAATAATTTTTCATTACCACATTAATTCGATAGTGCTGCCTTTCTGATTCCAATGAATTCGTTCGGGCTACACGTATATTGTAATATTCCCTCCTTCGTTCCTAGTTTTGCATGACTGTAGCCCACAATAGCTTGGTGTAGCCGTATCTTGCTTGTGGCCGTTCAATTTAGTCAGACACGGTTTACGCGGAGTTATGTTGATCCTCCATATTTGAACGTTGGTTATATTGCTTCAAATATCCTTCGAGATTTTTTATCGCTGCTGAGTTCATTTAAATTCGCTGTTTATTTTTCGTTTTTATTGAACTTACTTTGCAATACTTTATTTATTCACACAGGTAATGTGACAATATTATATTGAGCAATTTTCATAATTTTGAGTAATTTAGCATTCGTGTACTTTTAATTTATATATTTTGGTTAGCATCTACCGCACGGTGCGAAATATTATTGTTTTGCCTTTGTTTTATGACAACTATGCAAGTTTTGAATCTGTTCAATTTAAGGGGCTATTATGAAGTATTAATGCCATCATTATTCCACTACCACACAAAGGATGGTGCTAGCGGCCTTGTATAGCTCCGTCTCTCACTCACACTGGAATAATGGTAGCATTAATACGTCATAATACGGCCCCTGTTCAAAATATCTATGCATTTTCAACTTCAATACAGTTTTTTGTTTAGATTTTGTTGGTTTTCTCCTTCCATGGTATTGACATTTTTCAAACCGGGACAAACACAACATGGAATTAGTTGCACATACAAGACTTAACAATATTCTTGCAAAATAAAACTGCAATACATTTAAAAAATATTTTACCCATGGCAACGTCCAAATATCCATCCAATATATATGTAGTTAAAGAAATGCCCGCAGTTTCAGTCCATTAGAGGATAAGCCTGTATCAAAGCATGTCTGCGATCATAAATCATGTTGCTAGGTCCATTGCGCGGCCGCTATTGTGTCTCGCTCCTGGCTCCATTCACAAGCGGCAATGAATGCGCCGTGTGATTTACTGACTCGTTTCATGCGGCTATGGGATACATTTGCTTGAATAACCGAAGGTTAACAGTATTGACGTCGATAAGTTTCGCAAACTGAATGAATGGCAGAATATTTTCTTCGAAAAGTTCGTAATTCTGCGATATAGTTTGTAGACGTGCTTTGGAATATAGATTTCTTGCTTTTGGAATATAATGTGTGTTGATAAACTTTACTTCAGAATATCGAGTTCTGAGAAGTTCCGAGGAAACCGATTATCGTTCCGTTTGATATCGTTTTGTTTGATCTTCACAACGTACGTTTTTACCACACAGGCAGACGCACTGTTGTATTTACTGCTGCTTTTGTTGCGAAAAATTCCTAATAAAACACATAACCAATAATGTACCTATAGTACACCCACATTTCACCAGTTAGTTTGTTTTGTTATGTTAGGTAAATTGTCAATACTCTTTTCTTTATGTGTAGAATCACACACATCTGTAAGAATTTAATTTAAAGAGCATTCAATCACAATTTTTGGTCCATCGGAATTAAACTTTTATAGGCGATCATGTCTAACCAAATTAATGGAATGACACGATCCAATAACCAAAGGGCAGTAGTCCCTACCTATCGGGTGTTGAGACCGTTTTAATAAAAGCCTCTTCTCCAGCTTCTGTTGATTACAAAGTTTCACAAGTAATCAATTTCGAGTTAGCGTCGATTGGAACGGCTGCTACTTTAACAGAGTTTATTGGCTTAGCATGACTATTAATTATTTTGGGGTGAGAAGATGTTTAGAAGTATTGGCACTTTTGTGTTGATCAAATTGGTTGAACCAATTTAAAAAATTAAAAAGAGTAGGTACGGTAAATTGATTAATTTTGTTTGTAATTATGTATTCTGGTTACGAATGAACGGGTAATTATGCCGTTGATGAGTCATGAATTACCTTCTATCTTCTTTATTTTTTTTGGTTCTTGCAGCATTATTAGCCAATGTCGCTGTGTCTATTTCTCGTCTTCTGCAAGTGTTTGTATTTTTAAAATTTTCAGGTAAATGTTTAAGGATTTCATTATTGAACGGATCACCTAAAACTCAATCATTTCTCCCAACTAGTGGTTCCTTTTCCGTTTAGCTTGTCAATATGTTCGTTCCTTCACATCCTTAAAATATTCTAAAATACTCTCACCATCTCCCTCGATATTGCAAGTAATATGAGCATCACATGCACTACATTTTTATGCTCTAAGCGCCTCTCGTTTATCCTCAAACATGAGTGGAGTGGGCTCCATCAAATATGCACGCTGTTAGGCAGCTGCATTAGCACAAATGCATCGGCTGCTACGATATGTTGCTATTTTTCACTCCCAACGGAAATTCTGCTTGTTTTTTTTTTGGCTGTATCTATCCATGATTTATTTAATGCATCGGAGCCTTAATGGACGTGATCGTATTAGGAGGATATAACTGTAATTTTGGGTGAAGTGAAAGTCTCCGTAATCAGTAAATGGTCCACAACAATGCTGTTTACATACACATATTTATAATATGCCATTTTTTTGCACAACAGCTAAAATAGGTTGTCATAAATTATATTTATTTTGTATGGCGCAGAATTCTGTTTCTCGGCGCAGAAAACTAGCGACAAATCACATTTCTGAATCTGCTCGTATATATTTGATATAGTGAGCAATATCTCAAAAATCAGCAGACAATAAGTTAGGTAGTGGGTGGCAGTGGAACAAAGCTTCTGTGGTAACTAGTGGCGCCCCCGGGGGCTCTCAAGACCCCCACATAAATCGGTTATGGCACGCCTCCGAACCGCGTTCATGTTCAGACACGGATGTATGAATAAATGAAGTGCTTACAAAATGGCAGGTGCGAGGAGAAACCAGGTGCTGTTCTTAAACTTGGGATGGATGCCAAGAGGGTTCCCACCGTATTCATCCATTTGCTATCTACTCTATGAATTTAAATGTTCCACGCCCTCCTGACACTTGGATAGCTCGCTGTTAGGATATTAGACTATTACTGGAAAGGTAATTTTCAAGATGCTGAATAGACTGGCAGGTCAATGAACATTTTCCTGAAAAAGGAGTTCTCATGATAACAGAAAGTCTCGTAAAATATGATGAGTCCAAAGATTGCGGTTAAAATATGCGCCTATTATTTTGTTGGAAAGGCTTTTAAATTTTTAAACTCTAAAAAACTCTGGACAGTTGAGATCTTTTTGTAACGATAACATAAATTAAACCAAGATTTCAACAAGACAGTTTCGAGGAAAATTCCGACATTTGGTAATGAGACCCTAAGAGGATAGCCGAGTTTTTACTGCTTCGTTAGCCAAGTCAGTACATGTACGATCGTCAAGTCGTGTCTCTAGAAATCAATGTTTCATACGCGGCGCGGAAGCGATATCGCGCTCATAAATCTACCGGCGTTCGACTGCGCAATGAATAAATTGTGCAGTGTACGGCTATACGAGTATACTGCGTCCCGGCGCAAACCCATTTGACTGTGCGTCCGTGAAGAATGGTGTTTGTAAATACGCCACCGCGGCGCGTTAAGTCTCAATTTCTTTGAATTTATTGTATGAGACTATTTTATGGGGCTCTGTATTATGGAGATATTCTGAATGTGTTTATATTTAGTGGAATGTGATATAATAATGTGAAGTAGAATTTCATAGGTTTTATCCTAAACAGGAAGGCAGATTCGGATTTCTATTTTGGGATTCTTTACTTGTTCTAAAAAATAACCTGCATGCGTATTTGCGTGTTTTTTAGCCTATTCAAAAACTGTTTCACTAAGTATATCACAAACTCCAAACGATATAAAATTATCACAACAAAATGTCATAATATTTATGCACTGCTTCTATCGCACAAAGTAAAACTCATAGTCTACTTAATCATCCTTACTAAAGCCAGTTAGACAATTAGCTTCGAATATAACTGTGCAGTCTGTGACCACATTTATAAATCGTGCAGACACTGTCCGGAGCGAGTGTCCTTTATTATTTTCATGTTCCGCCTAATTGCCTGTTGTGCCCACATTTATCAGTAGCTGGGGTGCGGGCCACGTCACAAGCGGAAGAGCTTTGATAGTGCGTAGGTCATAGGTCTACTTGGCCAATCTGTTGGTCAAACCGAAACTCACCCAGAAAATAAGAAAAAATAATTGTGATATTTTATGTAAGCAACAGTTCCAATGGGTGGAAAATCATTAGGTACTGCTCCAAGATTAACACAACACGGCGAACACGGTGAAACTTAGAGATTAATTTTTCATGTGCCTGTAATTTCATACGCACGTTTAGCTTTTAAGCTCGTCTGTGCAACAAGCTATTTTAGAGGAAAATTGTGAAATAAGGAAGAGACATAATTACGTTTGACTTAATTACTTAGCACACCATCGCCAAAACAATCACATCAATTTGCTATTTATTGTACCATATTCTAGCAAATAAATATTTTTTATTTGATTTGACACTCCGCTTCAGCTCGCTTCTTGCCTCACACCAAAACAAATTCTAACAACACACGTGTACAAATCGCGAACCAATTACTTGTATGTTGACTAATACATTGCACGCTCCGCACTGTATGCCTACGTATCTCCTACACATAGCCATCAATGTATAGCGAAATGACTACCTAACATATTGCAATCACTGTTTGGTAATTTCAATTCCCGTGGTTTGCTGCGTGGGTATTGTTCAAGTTAAATTAACTTTAGCGTATGGTGACAAGACAATGATATTTATACCTGCATAGATTACCTGTGAATGTTTTTTGTTTGTTTGTGCTTTATGAGCGTTTCGAATCAGAATGGAATTGTTATTATATTTATTAGAAAACGGGCTGGCAGCGCTATTCAAGTCAAAAGTAATTTATACTTAGGTATTAAATATGTTATTCGAAATCATAAACTTTCAGCATTTTATCAGTGGTTAAGCTGAAATTAAGTTATAGACGGTTAAGTATAGTAGTTTCGTGTGGTTAGTCACTAACCTGGTGTCAGAGTTTTAAAGCCGCCCACGGACCTCTGACTTGGCTTCACATGCCGTCGAAAAATATCTCTCAGGCATGCCGGTTTCCTCACGATGTTTTCCTTCACCGTTTTTGAAGCAAGTGATAATTATACAATACGCACAAGAAACCGAAAAGTCAGAGGTGCGTGCCTTAGGTTCGAACTCGAGACCTATGACTCGGCAGTCTGACAGTCACACCACGAGGCTATCACTGCTATAACCAATAGCTAAGTAAATATTATCTTTCCATCAACAATATTGTAATCACCTCACTTTACTTTAGTGGGTCATTTTCTTTACAGACATTTAAAACAACCGCTATTCGCGGAACTACCCCTTAACCGACTCCCAAAACGGCCGAACAACCAACCACATTTAGTTCGTATCAATCAACACTAAACCTCTCAAATCTCTTCCACCGGGACAGCCGTCACCAAGTAGTGTATACGCACATAAATCTCAGCTGTTGCTACACCCGCTATTTATCTTAAACTCTTGTCAATCACTACTAGATACTCAGGAGTCAATAGCTAGACAAAGAAATGAAAGAGGCAGAAGGACCACATGTAAATAATCGTGGTAAGAAGTTAATATTGATAGTGACGAGAGACAAAATGGCATTTTCAACGGATTAGCTATAATAATTATTGCAGTGATTCATTTTCGGTAACAGAGTTTGGCTGTCAGAAAATAAATTTTTTTAAAGCTCTCAAAACATTGTCGAGTTTTCTGAGGTAGGCTATAATCGACATTGGTTTGTCCATTTAATCCATAATTACGAATTGAACTGTAATTCACTATCTCAGTTATTTGTAGGGTTCCGTACCTCAAAAGGAAAAAACGGAACCCTGATAGGATCACTTCGTTGTCTGTTTGTCAGTCTGTCACGACCCTTTTTCTCAGGAAGGCGTGGATGTAACAAGTTGAAATTAATATCAAACAGGTCTACGGTCCCTTGGAGCTCTAAATAAATCGAGCTTCTCACAAGGTCTAAAAAAGTCAACGCAATAAAACAATACGGCCATTTGTGCGACATATTTTGATCCTCGCAAATAAATTAAAACCTACAGGGTACTTGCCGTTAACCTAGAATCATGAAATTGGCACGAAGCAAGCTCTCACAGCACAAATAATGGGAATTCTCCGAAAATCGTTAATTACGTATATCGATGTATGGGAGAGTATGTTTTTCAAATACAAAGTTCCTCACGATCTTTTCCTTTCTTCCATGCCTGAGAGATATTTCTCGACATAATGTGAAACCAAGTCAGAAGCCCAAGGGCGGCTTTAAAACTCTGACACCAGGTGAGTACCTAAACACACGAAAAGAAAAAGAAGAAGAGGTACAGAGTTAAGTTTATTTTTGGGATAAATTTATCCCAACTACGGAACCCTTCACATGCGTGGTCTGACATGCACTTGGCCGGTTTTTATTATTCCAGACTGATTGGCGCTATATCAGACTGATTGTCCGGCTGAATGGTCCTCCTTATTTAATGGAGTGATTTTACAACACTTTTCTCTACCTCCAAATTACTTGCCCAGAATATTTTTTTCTATGTGTACACGGGAAAGTGCATATGGGAGAAATGGCTAGTGTAAGGCCTCAGAAGAATCAATAAACCTTCTGTTTTATCTGTATTGTGACGAAACTAGAGAAAAATATCACCTGCTGAGTGATTGACAATCTGATTGATACAACAGTTGGTTCCATCTGTTTGAAGTTATTTATTGAAAGCGCAAGTGTTAACGGTTTTTTTTATTTTATGGGACATCTTCGGAAAATCGATATAAAGTTATCAATCGATAGGTCTTTACTGTAAGTTGATACTTAGGCGATAAGTTATGTGTTTAGAGGATATAAAGCCATGCGCTTCAGTTTCAACACAAGACTTACGACGATAGGATTAAATAAAATACATATCACACATCATTGTCTGCCAAAATGTGGGCATTATGTAATGAAATATTAAGCTAATAACTCTTAATTACATTATTTTAAGTAGCAATTTTGATTCTGATTCGAATGTTGCAAAACATGCGAATTACATTATCTTGACTCTATGCACCGTAAAATAAACTGAACATCGTCAGAAACATGACAGTAATTTGCAGATCAGCAGTGGATAGAATACTTTCTGTCAGTTGTGGCAGATTCCCTGGCTGTCTAATAACTACCTAATAATCACTGTCTTACTCCATCTGATAACAGATAATTGGGATTTCGAAATCATTACGATTTTATTAACCCTAACTCATTCATGGGAATTACACATAGTGTCGGCAAGCAGGGCTGTTGAAGTCTAGGATTTAATTTTCAAGCGGAGCTGTGAAACTAGCTTTTTCTGTTTGTGTGTTCCTAACATAAATTAATTTTCTTTCTTCTTTCTTTTCTTTCTTAATAGGAACTTTTTTTTTCGGTTTTTTGAAGTAGGCTCTATTCCATCTACAATTAACTTGAATATGATCTATACGTACAGATACTCGTACATTCATAGTGATTGTTGTATAAACGTATCATATCCATGCCGCAGGGAATACCACAACTTGTCTAAATAGTACGCATCTTGAAGTACCCAGAAACCCTTCCCAGCATCCCTTAAGCCACACTTGTCACTCACGATTCTAAACCAACATGGGTATGTAACGCAAACTATCATCTCTGCAGTGATCGATAGCACCTCTTCTACCCTCGTATAGACACAGTTTATTTCCAATCGTCGTGTGTAACTTCAAATATTGACTTACGGAGAAACCTCCCCGTAGTGAGGAGCCACGAAACTCGCGGAAGGGTTAAGAGGAACACCCCTCTTGTAAATAGGGAGTGCTTGCTGATGTAAGTGCTCTTTTCCGGCACTTCGACCTGTATTTGCTTGTTGGTTTTGCTTGCACAGACAGTTTTGGCTTTTGATACTATTAAAGCAGCTTCTTCTGTCGTACTGACATGAGAACACGAGCTGAGCCAAAATCTTGGGCCATGCTGTGGTAAATAGCCGGTTATCAAGTTGGAAGTGCGGCTCACTACCCACGCTCGCTGCACGGGCGCTGGAAGAATGCTTCGTAGGCACTGTCACTTGTGAGGCCCCTTTTATTGCACCTATTAAGCATAATATTATCAGCATGTTCTTCTAACTACAAAAGCGGATCAAAGACCTCTTTTACAGGGAAGAAATAACTATATCTTCACACTAGCTCTTTCGCTAATTTCGGCAGAGAGTACTGCGAGAGTGTAGGGTGCCATGACCCATAACGACCTCGGGGCACGGTTTGCAATCTTTCACAAACAAAGTCACCCCCGCAATGACTAATTTCTAATTTTCTTATTCAAATTAAAATGTTTAAAAACCAATTCCAGTTTCCTCAGTGCCTCCGGGTTAATTATTGTCTCTCTAAATAAATTTCTTGGAACATTTTAGTAAAATACATATTTCAGGAAAAGTAATTTGTGTGCCGTCTGTGTTCAAAAGTTTTTTTTAATAAAAAATATAATCCTTATCTGAAGGATTTCTTGGTAGCTGACTTAATACCAGCGGATTTCTTCTGATTGAGTATTAAAATATTGCCGTGGTAATATGACGACGTGGGCTTGATTGCATGTAGTTGTTTTTTTGTGGATGTTTTTTTTCTTGATTACTCAAAATCTTTCTACTGTAGGACAGGTATTTGACATTCTGTGATGGTCTAGCTAGCCAGTAGGTATATAAATTTTATTAGTCCTACACTTAAATAATCTTACATTTCCTCAATACATAGTGCTTTTGTTCTAGTTACAATTTTATGAATCAAGTCAATTGATTGCGATTCTCATGAGAAACAAAAACTAATTCTTCAATAGGTACGCATGTTTGTAGAATGGTTTGTATCAGTTTTGGCTTTTAGGTTGTTAGAGAGAGCATCTCTCATTTTCTTCAAAATCTCTTCGCTTGTCACCATAGATATACCATGGACAAGTGATGTTGGAACGTCGGGTGTAATTGGATTCATATTTTATTTTTTTCGGTTTTTATATATATTTTTTAAATTTTTATTTGTATTGTATTGTTTTTTTTTTTGTTATTCCCTAGTGGGATTTATCTAAGTCCGTAGGTGTGTCGGTGTGTGGTGTATTTGTATTTCCTGTGCGTGTCCCAAATAAAATATTTTTCTTTCTTTCTTTTTTTCTTCTAAAATTCAATGCCAGCAGTAGTAAGCAAACCAAATAAATACCAATGGTGTCGTACAGTCGCTTGTCCCCTGGCCACGTCCCAAGTGATTCTCAAGTCGGCTCGTTACCGTGGCTATAGTGAAGTACCTACTCGTCAACTAATAGTCGGGACTATCTCCCGCACCGCATGACTTACTAGAGTTGCGAAAAACATTAAACTATTATTTTGATGTGTTTTGTTAAATTTTCAGTTTTTGTCTCGTTTTGCAATGAGCTAAATTATCATTTAGCTCATTTCAGCCATGGTGAAAAGACTAACTAAGTAGTTTATTAAGCGTTGGTTTAAGTTCTGACCGTTCTGCGTAGGGTCTTCTGAGGTCTGCCGAAACTTCAAAAAGTTTGTTACAAAAATGTTGCACATTTATCTTTTTCACTCATAAAACAACTGCACAAATCCAGACTCGGGGCTGCTATTGAGAAATTATACATACTCGTAGGTAATGAATAACTCACTTAAATTATACATAATGAAAACATCTTCCCTAACATATTATTATTATAAACAACATCTTGTTCCCGGATGTCGTGAAAATTAAAGAATAACAGCGCTGTTTATTTTCTCGCAGAAGATAATAACGATGAAGTTAGGAAACACGGCGGTTACTTTAATGTACGTGGTACAAGTGGTATAAAGTAACTCGTATGTAGAATAGGTATATTATTACAGTTTAATGTAGCTTGAACATGACTAGACTAGGCCCGGCTGTAAGAGCATAATTTTCATCATTTATTTTATCAGCCCTTAAGAATCTATAACTATAATATCCTGTTCTATAGAAGTTGAAATATTAATATAATCACCGAAGAATGGTAGCACTCCATGTAATTTTTCATCGCAGGTAACAATGCGGTTCAAAATTCCTTCATTTGTGTGTCTGTTTAGCAGTGCAAGGCACGTCTCGACGCGTACTTCGCGCTGGCGATCATTGAGTTCGTGGGGCACCCATTTGTCAAGCTTTTTTACCTTGCCAATTTGACGCAAATGGACCAATATTGTTTTGACGCTAACATCGAAAGCTGCTGCTAACTCAGCCGTAGACTGTGTATCATCAGCTTCCACAATCGCCTTTAATTCGTCATTGTCGACCAAAGTCTTCGGACGACCGCGAGGTTCATTTTTCAGGTCGAAATTTCCAGAACGGAAGCGAGCAAACCAATAACAGGTGGTGCGTTGGTTTGTAGTGTTAGCTCCGTAAACGTCGTTGATGTTGCGTGCCGCTTGTGCCGCGTTGCTGCCACGACGGTACTCATATTCCATAATTACTCGAATTTTTAACGTATCCATGATGACGAAAAAGATTGAAATGCGATGAAAATGTAATACTCAATCAATAAACAAATGACTACTTTTGGAAAAAAAAATCCATGTTTTTTAAATAAAATTAATTTGAAATTAGAATTCTTAGCCAAACAAAAATTATTTTGATTTGAAATGGCCAGTACTGCAGAACGGCAATTTCATAGGAAAGACCTAATATCTTATTATATTTAAGCAAGGTTCAAAGGCGAATTAAGACTAATTAATCATTTTAAGACCTGTGAAGGTATTCAGGCTGGGGAGGCTGCGATACTATCTTGGTCGGCTTATTCCTACCTATAATGCATTAAGCAAAAATTATACAATTATACCATTCCCCCTCTAAAAACCTTATTTTATTCACTGAAAACAGTGAATAAAAACCACTTTTAAACACTGTTTTGGTGTTTGAATTTAGAACACACCAATACTCCTTGTGCAAATAATACTTGACATACAAACTCCTTGTGCAAATAACTCCTCGAGATTTGATTGGTCGACATTTTCGTCAAGGTGTTTAGCATGAGAATTAAAAATGTTGTGTGTTCTTTGCTGTCATTAGTAATTTGACGCTAGGTATTTTGGAATACTGTAAGTTGTACGAACACAAATTGTTCCAATTTTAATGTGCATTTTAATTAATCAAAGCTTCCTTTATTCTTCATTAAATGTCTATTTTCGCTTAAATCTTTCTTTTTCTCGTAGTCATGGTATAAAGTATAGTATGCAACTCTTGAATAAAACGGGCCATGAATCATTCGCATCGCCCGTGATTCATCTATGGTCCTCGCTTTAAATACATCCTTTATTCACAAGTTGCATAACATACTATTATTTGGTAATTGAATAAAGCATTTTTATAATATTATAACATTCTAATCTTAGAAGAACTTCTGCGAATAACTGAGTAACCGGCGCGGTCGTCATGCTTGTCGTCGGCATCACCATACGATGCTCATCACGCATACTAGCATCAACCTTAACCTATGGCATTGCATTAGACTCAATCATCTCTGCACACCTGGATTACGTACAAACCTCGTATTCTATACTTCGCAACACAAATAAAACTAGTAGGTAAACAAAATAATCCACACAACTATTTACAACGACACTTCAAGAAAATATGACAAGTGACATTAAAATATGACAAATAAGACATTTCTGATTTGAAGCTGACATCAATATACATATATTAATGTTGCCATGGTAGCTAAATTCTCCAAATACATATTAATAAAAATAAGTCGGGTTTTCCTTCCTGACGCTATAACTCCAGAACGCACGAACCGATTTCCACGGTTTTGCATTCGTTGGAAAGGTCTCGGGCTCCGTGAGGTTTATAGTAGGTAGGGTAGGTAGGGTAGGTAGGGTAGGTAGGGTAGGTAGGGTAGGTAGGGTAGGTAGGGTAGGTAGGGTAGGTAGGGTAGGTAGGGTAGGTAGGGTAGGTAGGGTAGGTAGGGTAGGTAGGGTAGGTAGGGTAGGTAGGGTAGGTAGGGTAGGTAGGGTAGGTAGGGTAGGTAGGGTAGGTAGGGTAGGTAGGGTAGGTAGGGTAGGTAGGGTAGGTAGGGTAGGTAGGGTAGGTACGGTAGGTAGGGTAGGTAGGGTAGGTACGGTAGGTAGGGTAGGTAGGGTAGGTAGGATAGGTAGGGTAGGTAGGGTAGGTAGGGTAGAGTAGGTAGAGTAGTTTGGTAGGGTAGGTATAAGTACTTAGTGCTACCCGTGCGAAGCCGGGCCGGGTAAAGCTAGTACATATTAATAATATAAAACATGTTGCACTGGCTCCAGCTCCGCTTAGAATAATACTCATGTGTTTCAAGGAAGCAGGGGTCTGCTTCTCCAAAATGTCTTAGATTTGATAGAACAAAACTGAGTTACAAAAGTCTTAATAATCTGTGTAAAGTTAATCTATAAAACCACTACTTCCAAAATCCTATTAATAAGTATAATTATATAAATAGAAATACCATGTTCCGGTAAGTATGGTAACTCGATAGCTACCGTCCCAGGTTCTGCGTTTAGATATTTCAAATAATTGCGTTTTGATATAATATTTGTTTATTAATTTTTTTCTTTATGCAGCTTAATAAAAAAAAAGCTGATGCATGAAAAGAAAAGCCCTGTAACTGTTTCATATAATGTACATACTTTCATTCATGAACGCTTGTGAGATTAAGTGACACCAAAACTGCCTTTCTTTACAAATTGACAAGTAAATAATCAGGCCTACCCTCTTGCTGACTATATTTTAGCATCAGCCATCTTATACCTATAGGTACATGCCTCTGGCTGGAGTCTTTGAGTGTAGAAGCTTAAGGCAGCCACAGGAAAGTCCGGTTAAGCAGCCCCTCTTCTGAGGTCAACTGCGAGATGCAAAAGTCGAAAAAAAAATACCTATAGGTATGCACATAATAAATCAATACCTGATAAGAACAACATTATATCTATTCTTGCAAGGCTTACAGGAGAGAATGATTTTTTGGTTTGAATATCTTCCTACTGCTTTTAAATAAAACACTAAAGTATTAAAGTAGACGTTTTATACATATTTTTTTGCGTTCTTTATAAAGTAAATAACCATGTATACGTACATCAAACAGAAACCTGTTTTTGGTCAAGTTACAATGTGTGAATCATTGATTATTTGTAACAACAACATACATAGTATGTACCTATAGTTATGGTCGTGTGGGTACAATTATTTTTTATTTTTCGCTTTGAGTTTATTTAAGTCAATAACATTGTATTTATTTTTACATTGTTACTAAACCGATTATGATGGCAAAAAGTTTTTGTTATTTGAATGTACAATGTTTTTTAGATACAAAACCGATTTAGTCCGAATTACAATGACTTTTTTGCCATTCAAAACTTGCTCTAATGGCCGCCGGAATACGGCTCCTGGACTAAAAGATACCATTTTTTCAATTAATGCATTTACCGCATAGTTAGAATACATTCCAAAATGAGTTACAATATTGTTCTTATCAGGCGTCGAAATGCCCATACGAGAGATAAGAACAGTCTTTTTCCTCATGCAATGCATCCTCGCATCATAAAATACTACTGCGTGAATGTAGCAAATATAAATCACTAAGTCCTAACAAGTCCTGATTCAGAGAAGGGCCCATATCTGTCTGTAGGTATTTATAGGAACATTGACAACAGTTGATTATTTAGCGTTGTCCGTTGTCGGCGGTGTTTCAGTAATTAGTGCGGTGGGGATGCGCAGGCGTTGATGTATCGCTGGGGGGACCATCATGTTAGGGGCTATCAGGATTGATACCTATAGGTTTATTATTATGTGATGGAGTCTGGACGAATTGACAAGGGGAATATTTAACTTTTTTAGATCAACCGATTTATACACTGGTATTCAGCTGCATCCGGTCAAACCGGAATCCCGAACACAGTTGGGAAAAGGCTCGGCAGATGATGAGATCTAGCGATTTATTCCTCATTCACCTCCGATGTTTCGCCCCACACATTTCCTTATTTATTCCAGATTGTATTCATATTTGGCCCCTAAAATCATTATAATTATGTTGGATTGATTTATTATATTTGCCGAATAAGGTAGCAGATAAAGATGAATTGAAAGCTATGGGGGAAATCTTCGCCCAGCAGTGAACAAGTAAAGGTAAAAAAAAAAAAGCATTTTTATCTTACAACAACATTTATTTATTTTATTATTTATGGACACACAGAAAAATAGATACCTACAGATAAAGACAAATCATAACTATGAGTAGAAAGGTACTGCTTATTTCCTAAGAAATTTCTTCCAGCAGACCTGCGACAGGAGAAATGAGAAAGAAATGTAGACAATAGTGTGTTAGAACAAGACGAGAAAAATATAAATATGCGAAGTCTTAAACTAAAATATTGAAATAAACCTACTCGTATAACGTAATAAATTAACATTAAATAACTACATAGAGCTTAAATATATAAACATACATTATTATAGGTATATAAATACACACAGTTGAGAGGAAAGCTAATGATCTTTTACTCGATATTTGAACTGTGAAACAGTTTTTAAATCACGAATGCTACGCGGAAGTAAGTTCCACAACCTTACTGCATGGACAGAGAAGGAATATGAATCGTAGCTCGTTTTATGAGGATGAGATTTAAGGAAGGATCTAAGGTGTGATCTACACGGTGCGTCGCTAGGGCGAGCGTAAGAAAAACGTTCACGCAGGTAAGAAGGATAAGACGGGTTGTGTAAGAAGTTGAAGAGGAGACATAAGATTCGAGCGAAGGCGGATTGGGAGCCACTTGAGTTCCTTGCGAAGATGAGAAACATGGTCATACTTTTTAAGTCCGAAAACAAAGCGAATGCATAAGTTTTGCAAGCGCTCAAGCTTGTTTAATAGCTCCTCAGTAGCATCCAGGTAGCAGGAGTCGGCATAATCTATAATCTATATTTCTTTTTTTCACTGGGCAACTTCTGTAACTAAAGATTGCTCTCATTTTCTCAAAGTCAACTAACCTATCGTTTTGTAGCATATTATGGTATTGTAATAACCACACACACACCACAGATTCATGAGTACCTATAAGTATATTTCCTTGGATTGAAACTTTTAAAGTAAACATTGATATTACGAACACGGAGAAACACTTAGGATAACTGTCTAGAAAGTTAAATCAAGTTGGACTCAGCTCAGAGTAAATTGAGTAAGTATTGAGAGGGGACCGCGATGATTGATGTCGTGGGGGTTTGTGCAATTGTGAATCGAGTGATATGTAATAGATATTGTATTGGTGGTATATAATAAGAAACAAATGTGTAGGTGTTGTATGCCACACATACATAGGTACCTACTAGATCTAATATAAGATGGACAAATATTGAAAATATAACCAAAAGAGCAAATATATTACCTAACACCCTGCGGTTTTCTGCGCCGCATACAGTACAGAATGCTTTTGAGAAAATAAAATAATGAATAGTTGCATATTTAAACAATTGTGGGTTTTCTTGTAGTCTGTTCCACTTTAAGTCGCGGTATTTCGATTTAAGAATAGTTAGTCAATTTTCGTGTATAAGTTCAGAATATTTTCTCAAATTAATACCAACAAGCATGATTATTTCTTATCCTGTTTAAACCAGAATTCATTCTCCCCATAATCCTAACAAAAGCAGTGCATACGTTGAAATACGAGCGCGTGCTCATTGTCCGCGGTGCGTGGGCGCATGTTAACTACGTCGCCGCCCCGTTGACTTTTAATAATGATCTACTGAAATGGAGATCACCTTCACACTAAACAGTGAAGGCAGAAGAACTAGGACCGCTGTGTATCGGGATACACACCGGCCCTAGTTCTTCTGCAACGTCCCGACGTTGAGCTGTGTGAGATGTGGTTGAGCGAAACCATGACAAATGCATGCAAGCTGGCAATTAGGACAGGCCGATTTGCAGCTGCTTTAGCTCTTTCCTAAAAAAAAAGAGTTCACGCAGTTTTTTTATTACATTCGGACTCGCCATCTCTCCCTGAGGTCTCTAATACCAGAAGTATTCGATTGAATCTGGTGAGACTGGAAGGCTAGGCAAATAACGATTTAGGCTCTAGTTATGACAGTGCCTCTTAAGTTTTCTTGAAGTAAGATACAGTCAGACAGGATAACCCGATGAGACCTAGTTGTTTTATTACACTGTTATCAGTGTAATAAGATTATCGTTTCTTTTTATAAATTCGTTTTTGCCTGGATAAGTTTGCTCCTACCATTCAAAAATTGCTACCATAATCATAAAATGACGTCACATTTATAAGCATTGCAATCGCTCCAAATAAAACGCCTTATCAAGGAAACTGGGCACGTGCGGGCACGGTGTATTTGTTTCGTAAAGAAATTTATGTGCGTGCGATTGTTTGCGGCTGTTTGTGGCGGCTGCGTAGGCACATGTCAAGTGTGTCGCCGCCTGTTCCGTATCAGGCGGGAGGAAACGCCCGGGTGTCATCACTGCGTGGATCGCCCGGAGGACACGGTTGAGCATACGGTGGAGGTCTGTCCGGCTTGGGCAGAGCATCGCCGTGTCCTCGTGGAGGCGATCGGCGGCGGGGATCTCTCGCGTCCGGTCCTAGTCCAGGCCATGGTACGGAGCGAGAGGGCATGGGAGGCCGTCACCTCCTTCTGCGAAGCAGTAATGCTCGCGAAGGAGGAGGCAGAACGCGTGAGGGAGAGGCAAATTTCGCGCCTTCACGCCCCTAGCCGCCGCAGGAGACGCCCTGGGCGTCGGGAATCGCAGGCCGATTCCCGGCCACCGTAGGCGCGGGCTTGCGGACGGTGAGCAATGGGTAGCTCGCCGTCCGATAAGGACCAGGCCCGGGTCGACGGCGCGTTGTGTTCCACGCGCGCCTCAAAGAGATGTCAGCACAACGGAAGGGGTCCGATAGGACCGATGCCTGCCGGGGTTGCGGGAAAGTCCGAAAGGGATACCGTGGCCCCTGGCAACGTAAAGGCAACGGAAGGAACACGGGTGGGTTTTAGTCAGTAAGAGTCTGACACGCCCTCCCGCTCCACCCAGAGCGGGAGAAGTTATTTGATAATTTCCCACCCAAAAAAAAAAAAAAAAAAAAGTGTGTCGCCGCCCCATCGGCGTCGGCTGCCTAACCTGAGAAAATCACTTGTGTTTTCGATTTTGTTATTGTTTGTGCCTTGAGAATGTGGCGGCATCTACATCACCACATGTGAACAACACATCAAAGAACTGACGTCACACAAAATCCTGACGTCACACAATTCTGCATAGCGCAATTAAGGTCACAGCTCATTAGAGCCACCCGGCACCCACTCCGCACCGCCTCGTCGTACGGCGTCCACTCGTTGTCGACAGGTGGTTCACGGGTGGACGCCACGTTATCACCAAAACGTTGCACGATCAACCAGTGAACCCCGCGCGGTCAACGAGTGAACGCCGCGTGGTCAACGAGTGGACGTCGCTTAGTCCACGAATTTTCGAGTAGTCTGTTAACAATTGGCATTAGTCCTCGCGTGAATCACTCGCGGGCAGCGCGCGGTCCGCTTCGGACCCGCGCGTTGGCGATGCGCAGTCAACGCAGGGCAAGCGAGTTGTCACCGAGTGGTCCACCCGCCGTCCGCGCGTGGACGGCTTACGATAGAGGCGATCCGGTGACGCTACGGAGTTGATGTAGTGAGCGCATACCCATACAAGTCCATATCAAGAATACTAACCGCACGAGGCGAGGCGGTGCGGAGTGGGTGCCGGGTGGCTCTAATGAGCTGTGACCTTTAGAGTTTACCGCGCGAACGACATATATAAGACTATCCGATATCGTTTGTTGGGCAGTTGCCCGCCAGAGACGGCACCCGTCTGGTCGGAAGATCCTCCCTTTTCTAAAGAGGATGAGTGAACTTTACACCCTGGTCCTCATATCTCTAAAAGAATATCCATAGATCGTTCATTTCTATGGTAATAATTGCAATGAATATTCGGATCACATTAAGAAGAATAAGGATAAATGCAGAGCGTAAATGGTCTTAATGTTGGAAATAAAAAAATCATAGCGAAGACCTTTCGCTGGGATGTTAAATTCAAAATTTCAAATTCAAAAGTCATTTATTCAAACTAGGCTGAGAATCAGCACTTTTCGAACATCAAAATGACATAAGACAGTCCCCCAAAACGCCACTTCACCACTTCCTAGTGCTTTAACTGGGAAGAAAAAGTGGCGCAACAAACTCCCCAGCAGCACGGCTGTTTGTTCAGTTAGAAAAAAAACTATAAAATAGTATGCAAAATAATTTACATTGCGCAACACAAAACATATCTTAAATTATAAAATAATAGCCATTTATGATAGCTAGCACACGCCAATATACCAACCAAAAACATCGAGAACTATACTCAGGCAGAAATAACAAATAAAGACTAAACGTAAACAATATCTAAATAAAAGCCTCCAAGCATTAAGAGCGTGCCCGCTTACATATAGCTATATATAGCTGTAACTACAACTTATAATTGATAAACTAGGACCATCGAAGTAAAATAAATAAACAGTTAATTACTAATAACAATAACAAAGCCATGATCAGCAAGACGACCAGTCACCACAAGCAGCACCCGTTCACGAGCATAACGTAAAGATCACCCCCCTTGCCATATTTAAGGGAAGGAGGCAACCCGACCCCCGACGCTACCGCAAGCAGTGACATCTAAGCGAGCATGACGAACTTGCTGCCGGTTGTTCAGGCAAAAAATAATATGATCAATTGTCGAGGTCACTAACTAACCACATATTGCAATACAACTCATAAAAATAATAAATTAAAATAAACTGACTTATAAAGTCAAATTATAAACAATTATATATAAACTCATATAACCTGTCAGTAGGTAAGCTAATTCTGGAGAAAGAACATTTAAACATTGTCTTGAGTTAATCACAGCGACCAACTATTCTTATCATTTAAGTAGTCGTTGATAGAATAGTATGCCTTTGAGCAAAGGTTGGATTTTACTTTAGTTTTAAACACATTTTAAATGCCAAATCTAGCAAAGAAGAGAGCAGCTTGTTATAAAAGGTTATATCAAGTCCAACAAATGAGTTATGAACCTTATGAAGCCGATGAAAGGGAGCTCTCGGAAATTAAATAATGATAACTGTTTCTTCTTCGTAGAGAGCTGCATGACTAATAATAAAGTTACTCTTCCCTGCCAGATCATCCTACAACTCATCTGTTCGTAGTTTTGTAAACGGATTGCAAGATAAGCAAAGAAATAAAACAAAATTAAAATAAAAACCGGTCAAGTGCGTGTCAGACCACGCACAATGTGTTCCGTGGTTGGAATGAATTTATTCCAAGAACAAACTTAACATTGTAGTTGAAAAACATGTTCTCCGATACAATCCAACTTCAAATGTAAGTTTGTACGCACAATATTGAGAGATTTACCTTGTTATTTTAAGACCATAGACTTCTTATAGGTTTTCCTGTAATCTATGAGTAAAGAACCATATTCTGTATTTTCTTCAGAATGTTAGGCTCAGTAGTTTCGGAGATAAGGGGCGAATGGTAAATTTTTCACAACTCTCTTAAAAATGTAACTTATAAGTGTTTAAGTGAAATAAAGGAAATAATAATGAACACTTTTTAAGCGAGTAAAGAAAAGCAAGCAATATTAAATATAATTAAATAAATAATAAATAAATAAATAGACCTGCATATCAAATATCAATAGAAAAAGTAAATGAATGGAAATATAAATACATAGATAATAGGATATATAATAATTCTAATGGATAAATTCAATAATAACTATGAATAACAGATATATTTTAATAAGTAAGATAACAAAAATAAATTATAACTTAATAATTATACTACATTAATAATAATGAAGATTTTTTAAGAGAGTAAAGAAATAAGCAATACTAAATATATACTATACAATAATAAATATAACTGCTGTATTTACAGGGTCTATAATTGTTTCTATTATTATTTCTTTTATTTACCACCTGTAATTGTATATTATGGATTGCAATAAAAGTTTCGAGATTTGAGATTTGAAAAATTATATCAAAAATACAGGTAATTTTACATTACCGAATCAATAAACTAAAATCCTTTCCGCCAAGTTTCTAACCCTTGCAAACTTTTTAAAAGTACACGGTGGTAGTGAACTTGGCGTGAAAAATACGTAGTTGATTGACAGACTGCGTGCCGACGCCGCCGCGCCGCCGCCGCCGCCGCGCGCCGGTGCCGCCCGCCGCGCGCCAGTGCCACCCGCCGTGCGCGTTCTTTGATTAGCTTCGTTTGTATACGGTAAATAATACAGCTGACTTCATTGACCTTTATTTTACAAATCCATAATGAAACAAATAAATAGAATGTAATTTTTCAGTAGAAACGTGCTGATACTTTCACATTTCCTTTGTTGATCTGAATGTTGTTATGTCTATGTGTTGTTATATTAACATAGGTAAATATATACGTTATAATAATATATGTATGTATATACATATTAACAGTACACCACAGACTACTTGCGGTATTGTCTCTCCCTCTTCCTTTAATCCATCCAAAGGTTGTCTTAAAATATCGCATTTAGCGATAAGACCACTCATTGTGGCTTGCTATGAAAAATGTCTACCTATAATTCATATGGTGTATATAATAAACAGTATTCTATCCTATACTCTAATGTTTTAAGCTAAAATATTATCAGTCCTGCCCTCTGTGATGCAAAAAATGCAGCCATAGTGACCTTTGGGCTGCCACCGACGACGATGTGTCGTGGACGTGGCGATGTTTAGGACCAACAAAATCTATTTCACTGTCGCGCCGTTGACATGACGAAGAAGAAGAAGCTAACATAATACATATTTTTAAAAGCACCTATTTTGTAACTTAGTTTGCAGTAACCGAATGCTCGAAATGCTAACTTAACCATAAGTACTCTAATCGTTCCTTTCATACATTTAAAATTTTAAAAATTCTCTTTGCCGTAAAACTTTGATAACTTTGTACAATTCATCATTTTACTTTGCGTAGAAGTATTGTAAAGAACAAACTAATACTTCTCAGCAATACCTAAAATATAAGTTCCCACCAGGCATTTGTTTCATTATTTGGTTACTCCACTTTGTAAGCGAGGCTTGAAACTAACATTTGTTTTGTAACATTTTCATTTCGAAGTTACGGAAGTAAAGTTTATTTACAAGTTGTGTGTACTAAACTAGTTAGTGTTTCAAGGAGAGGAACGATTACTTTCTGAATTACTTTCCTGTTACCTTCGGTAAGTCGACGGTGGTATTAACAGAATAAAGTAGGATTAAAATAGTTCATGCACGGTGAGGTAGGGCAGACATAGTGTATCACAAATAAGCTATTTGTTTTCGCTAAAATGATCACACTAGCATCATATACACATCTATGTACCGGAATCTTTCAACGTAATTCATCAACTTCTAATTGTGGATTCGAAACGAAACTGCATTTATATGTAGTTTGGATAACAATACTATAATTTGGAATCTTGGAGCTGATCTGATGATGAAGCCAGGAAGTGGACAGTGGAACTCTTCAGTGGCTACTAGTAAATGCCTCGAGTATTAGCTCATATGATTCGTTTTCACTCAGGAGTAAGTACAACAAAAATCTAGGCGAATACGACAAAGGACGGATATAACAATTTTAGAGACTTTTTTGTAGCCGTAGAACCATGGTTTTGAATTTATGTTTGGTTATACTGTATAATAAAACCTGCCCTTTTTCTTTCCGGTGTTATTCCACCGTTCCTGCCATGAAGATTGGAGCTTAACTTATGAAAGGCTCAGAAAGTCACCCCCTGATGAGTATTCTGGGCGAGATCAGCTACTACTGATGAGCAACGGACAGATCGCTGAATGACACTGATGATTTAGGTAGTATCCACGATTAAAAAATTCTAATAATTTGCCGACTACAAAACTTACTACGAAAACAATATAACCAACTTCCATAAAAAAACACTAGTGCAAAAGACCTTTAGTTTCAGGAACGTGCTAACGAAAGAAAGAAAGAAAGAAAAATGCGTTTATTGGCATTACAAAAAATACCCCTTAAAACTATAAAAACAGAAAACAAATTATTATAATGCCAAAAAGGCCTCAGTTCAGCATAATGTCAGATGACAACACAAAGTATACCACCTGACGCTGATTTTCAGCTGCAACCCACGAGTGCCATACGCTAGAATAATAAACATAGGGAAGTGTCTGTCTGTTATAATAAATAAATTAAAGGTAATATAAAATATAATAAAACAAACGCATACAAAATCAAATAAAATGTTGTGAAGTACATGTGTGTGTGCGTTGTATCTGTGTATTTCCTACATTAAAATAGTAAATCTATGCAAAATCCTGCGACTGCGTTGTTCTTGTAAACTACGAAACGGAGGTTGATGGGATTTTTATTTTTATTTAGGGTATAATAGGATAATAATAATTGACAAATAAAAATTAAAACTGACAAAATTGTGATAAAATAAATGGGCAAAAATGACAAAATTGATAAAATTGATAAATATTATAAAAATGATAAAAAATTAAATTAAATTTAACACATTTTTTAAATGACAGACAGAGAATGATGGCTCAATAAGAATTCTTTTAATTTAAATTTGAAAGTCGAGCAACTTTTTAACGACTGCACAAACTAAAGCTATTTTGAACACTATAGTGTTTTTTTTTTTTAGAATTCAGTTATATTGTTTTTATACCTAGTAAGTTTTTTTAACGATGGACACTACATAAATACTGTATTAATTCTAAAGAGGGGGTGTAATTTTTATGGTTTTCGGAATAAAAACAGGTCTAAACCAAAACTATGTGCAAAATTTTGAGAATTTTTCGAGGGCGCCGGTCCCGAAATCAGGAAATCCAAATCGAAAATGGCGGCCATAACCAGAGGTGGATCTCAGTAAATGGGTTGCTTTTCACACGGGTAACTGTATGTTGGAGATCTTTCGAGGGATAAGCAACCTCTCAGGCATGATCGTAAG
Source organism: Xanthia icteritia (assembly GCA_949128155.2). Taxonomy (NCBI): domain Eukaryota; kingdom Metazoa; phylum Arthropoda; class Insecta; order Lepidoptera; family Noctuidae; genus Xanthia; species Xanthia icteritia. Next base: position 628,696 of record OX421942.2, on the reverse strand, counting down.
ATTCTTCCTTTTCAACCTCCTTTCTCTTAGTAATTGATAAATTATTGTTTTCCGACATGCACGTGAATGAAGTCGCGGGCGCAGCTAGTTATTTAATAAATGTCAAAAATTCTCTTCTCTGTGACAGCTGTGCACAGATAACAAAAGTTTATTTGTGTTCTGCCTATGCACAGGCATCGATGGTGGTGCAACGGAATGTTGCCATTTTAAATATTTTATTTTGTACAATTACTATATTTCCTTTATTTAATTTTCGTTGACGTTCGTTCTAGAGTCACATTCACATCTACATATGTAACGGAATCTTTCAAGGTCATTTTCAACTTCTAATTATTGTCGTATCGAAATAAAACTTTGCATTAATATGTAGTTTGGATAACGATACTATTCTCTATGTATCTTGGTGCTGATCTAACGATGGAGCTAGGAGTTGGATAGAGGGACTTCGTGGAACTCTCCAGTGGCTACCAGTAAACCCCTCGAGTTTGGGCACATATGATTCGTTTTCACAAGTCCAATAGATTGGGCTTGGTAACGAGGGTCTGGTGATGGAGCCAGAAGATGGATAGTGGAGTTATTCAGTGGCTACTAGTAAACTTCTCGAGTTTGGGCTCATATGATTCGTTATGACGAGTCAAATATATTGAATTGAATTGAATAACTTCAATCTCGTAGTATTGTATAATTGCACATGTGTGAGGACTGTGACCATGTATGTACCTTCTATAAAGCTATCATTTACTGGGTACGTCTTTCATTGACTTGCATGTGCCTTGGCGGCTGAGAGTATGTCATGCTCACTCAAATGTCTCTCTGGTAGTGGCGTGTGTGTTGGATCGTTAAGTTCCCTTCAAAATGGTTGAGCTAAACGGTGCTGATCCATGCGTCATGTTCGTGAACGGGCGCCGTCAGTAGGGACTGGTCATCTCTTATCTACCACGGCTTATTTTAATTTATTTTAATTTTCGAATTGTTTTTATCTTTTGATTACGGACGCTTTTTATGTGCACGTCTTTCTACATTGGTCTCACATGTATAATTTCAACATGGATGATGTAACCACTATTTTGTAACAATATTATGATTAAAAGAGTGTCCGTGGAGTTTCTTGCCCGTTCTTCTCCATAGGAACCTACGCTTTGGAATGGGCAACTAGCTTCATTTCTGACTGACTGACCCCTTGACAATTCAAATGTGCCTGTAAATGGTTTAATTGAGTTCTCCGAGTCCAATTTAATAATGCGTTCAGGGATCTGATGGGGCTGCGGCGATTCTGTAGTGCATCAGGGATGTTTGCTGAACATCGCGTGCAGTCTACGCTACTATGCGTAAAAGATGCGCTTCCCTGGTGCGTGGAGTACGTGGCAGCGCCAACAGCATCCTTAACACGATTGCTAGTCGGCTGGACTGCAGGTACATCAGTCACTGCAGCGCTATTTGTCATGGGATGGCGCAGCAGTGATTGTTGTATTTACTTTTCTTTTAATGATTTGTTTCACTGTGTATTACTAACACTAGTCTATAAGAACATTGTTACTAACAAAATGGACACCATGGTCTGAAAAAAATTAAATAAAAAAAAATGAAATAAATTCTTTGAGTTTGAGTTTGAGATTGCACTTGGTGTCGAGGGTCTGATGATGGAGCCAGGAGATGGATAGTAGCACCCTTCAGTGGCTACTAATAAACCCCTCGAGTTTGGGCTCATAAGATTCGTTTTGACAATCTCCAAGAGAGAGAAGATCTCGGGGTTCTAGATTCACATAATATATTTTTGTTACGAAACTAAACTATTTATTACCGTATTTCAACGGTCATATTATGAATACTGCCTCGTTGGATTAGCGGTCACAAACGCTTCGGCTGAGCGTGAGGTCCTGGGTTCGTGTCCAGTTGATGGCAATAGGCTCGCCCCCTATTACATGGGACTTAAACATAACTGGCCAAATGTGGATGTACTATAGGTACACCTCTGCCTTACCCTAAGGGAATACGGGCGTGATGTTATGTTATGTATTATGAATATTATTATTGCATCATGGTAGCAGTCTGTCAAAATAAGCTCTGCAGCCTCCGCGGTCTTACAATCCGTCATTTGACTGATGTAGAAACAGCTCGATTAGTACCCGTATAGTTTAGTTATTTCCATAGTCTAATGTCGTACGGCATTTTGTTGTGGAGAAATGCAGCCGACATTCAGGCTACATTTGTGCTCTAGAAACGAGCCATTCTAGCAACTTATAACCTAAGTTGTAGGCATTCACTGAGGGATAAATTTAAGGAAATGAACATAATGACAGTCACATCTCAATACGTATTTGAGACCCTGGTTTATATAAAAAAGAATCACAGCGACATTCATAGCATAAATAAACGCTAAATGGCGCGAAAAAACGCTAGATGGCGCTGTTCCTAGCCGGTCGTACAAATAAACTCTCTGCTGTAAAATATATTTTAAAATTACTATTACTGTTTAAAAGTGAATAAAAAATAAGTGTACCGATTAAACATCAAACAATAACTTAGTGACAGTGTAGTTTAACCATCTCATTCGCAAACTATGAAGTTAAAACCAAATATGTGAACTCACGAACCGTCTCAAAAATAAACAAGAACAGTGTAAAAAACAATCATAATACAATCAAGAAGTGACAATTTGCAATAAAAAATAACTAATATTCAACCGACAAATCGTTTAGTGATACAAATACTTAATATAATATGTGTACTAATAACAATAACATCAAACACAAAGTGAAAAAGTGATTCATCCGTGTTTTGAACCTCAACCGTCATAAGATCGCTAAAAATAAGCGACTCTGAACCTTAACCAAATTGCTGTTAAGAATTTTGTTTAGCCGCCAAATAGTCAAAAACTTCGCCATATAGAATTACTGTCTGTCTGGTCTCGAGGATAAGACGGCGTCCTACTTTTGCCAATTGACTTGCGTCATTGAAGTGGTCGCGAGTTCAAATCTCAGTACCAAAATTCACTTTTCGGAAATATCAGAGTTCTCATTTCAAGTTTTACAAACACTTCTCAGGCACTCTACGAAATGTCTGCAATCAGTACATCAAGCAACAGCAGTAGTGGCCACAAAATGACGTCACTAGTCATGTGCCATAAATGTAAAACAAAGGTAGACATAAAAAGTACTGCGTTGTGCTCAGCCTGCAATAACAGATTCGAATTTGAGTGCGATGGATACCCAGAACACACATATCGCCTCAAAGATAAAGAAGCTAAACTTAAATGGAGGTGTAAGGTGTGCATCAGAAACAAAAAATATGCGAAAACTGAAAACCCTTCAGGCATTACTTTAAGGAAAAAGGAAACTTTTTTGAAGACCCTATCCCCTACGGAACAAGGTCCAGTCACGGACTCAAATCTGGACGGTGAAACAAAGAAAATACTCTCACCAGCACAAGATAATACAATGCTGTCTGACTCGCATATCATTACTGACTGCGATACGTCCGATACGTCATATGTTACTCCAAAAAGACGGTCAAGGAGTGTGGATAGAAATGTAACTGATTTAATAACCACCTCGGAAATGAAGGAGACAATTTCAAAACTCACTCTCAAACTGGAAAGTGCAGAAAACGAATTGGAAAATGTATTATTAGAAAATACCGACTTGCAGAAACATGTTAATAAATTAACAACGGAAATCAGCACATTAAAGTCTTTGTGTCTGTCTCCCTCCATGGGCCGAAGTCCTGGTTCAAGCACTAAGAAAAACAAGCAAATCGGGATACGACGACCAAACTTGTCTCCCACACTGTCCATTTCATCGAAAGTCGATAACAATGCCTACGTTATTCAGCTGGAACAGGAAATTCTAAACCTACAACAACAATTACAGGTTGCGCAACAGGAATTAACAATCCTTAGAGAGCGTATCAGTGCCTTGGAGAACTCCACTCATCATGAATCAAAACAGGTCACTGCACACGTCACTGTATCTAATCCTCATGTAAAATCGCAAGACGGTCTACAAGAGAAGTATACTCAAACCTCGAAACGGAGTTATGTCTCATTGACAAACATAAAGGAAACTCTAAGCAAAACTGCTCAAATGAGTAATGTTGCTAGCAAAAATGTGCCAGGCGCTTTACACAAAAATAAATTAACTATAATAAGCAGCAATTGCACACAGGGAACTCTACCCATAATCGAAGAAGTATTTTCGAAACACTTTAAGTACTGTAATTATATAATACCGAACATCACCACAACATCTTTCCTAAGGAGTATTAAATACAAATTAAAAGACTTTACAATTAACGATTACTGCCTTATATTCATTGGTGAAATTGACCTGCGGGGGGGGGACTATTCACGTATACTACATAACTTAAAAAGCTCGTTACAAAATTTGACCCATACAAATATTGTTATTTGCACCCCCATATACATAAAAGGTGCATTAATTCATAATTATAAAGTAGAGCTCTTCAATAATCTCCTCTTAACGGACATAAGAAACAATGAATACGCTTACTTTTTTGATAGCAATAGTACCCTATCGCACGAAATGTTTTCGTATAATACTGGCAGAATAAATAAATACGGATGGAAAAACATATATGACCAGATCATGTCCAGGATAATGTTTGACTACGATTTGATCGGTTTTCAAGATATTGGTACTAACTTGGTGATCGAGGCTGATGACAGGTCGTCCACAGGCAGTGATACCGAGACTCCAACTGATCAAGATAACCAGTTTTTTCTATTGTAGGCACTTGAATATTGCGCACCAAAACATCGCTGGTCTATTAAATAAATCAGATATGTTGACGTTGCACATACAAGAGTTGTGTACAAGAGAAAATATAGACGTTGACGTCTTATGCTTAACTGAACATTTCGTTACTTCAGGTCAAGAATCATTGATAAAAGTCCCTAATTTTAAGCTCGCAGCGTGTTTTTCAAGAAAGCAACAAAAGCGCGGAGGGTCGTGTATCCTTATCAAAAATAGATACAAATATAGGGAACTTCCTAACTCGTCTATCTCAGGTTTATTTGAATATTGTGCGATAAAGTTAGTTGAACAAGGAATAATAATTGTTTGTATCTATAGACCACCGAATTTGTCGTGCATAAATTCATTTTTAGATCATTTAGATACCCTACTAAAGAAAATTTGTACAAAACCTAATGAAAAAATTGTATTGTGTGGGGATTTTAATATTAACAGACTGAAAAGAAATAACTTCTCACTAGACTTCGAAAATGTACTACTTAACTATAACCTTAAATTAGAATTGAATGAACCAACCAGACCAAAAAGCGGCAGTTGTTTAGATAACTTTGCTCATAATTCTAAACAAAAATGTGAGAGTAAAGTAATCGATTTCGCATTGTCAGACCATACTGCTCAAATCTTAAAAATTCTAGTTAAAAAAACATGCATACTGAATTCTTGGCACATTCAGAAACGTGATCTATCCAAAGAAAATTTAGTCTTATTTAAAAAGCATCTACAATGTCTGTCTTTTTCTGACGTTTTTGAATCCAATAACCCTAACGAGGCATACGATAGGTTTATTGAACTGTTTCGTTTATTTTATAATTTATGCTTTCCAAACCAATTAATTAATATAAAACCCGATAAGAAAGTAAAATGGATCTCGCGAGGTATTAGAATTTGCAGCAGAAAACAAAGAAACCTACTTTGGAAATATAGGAAAGCACCTTCATGTGAAAATAAAACTACATTTAAAAATTATTCACGCACGCTTAAAAAAATTATCAATCTCACACAAAAAGCTCAAAATAACTACCTAATTCATTGTTCTCAAAATAAAGCTAAGACATCATGGCAGATAATTAATAATAACAGTCGGTTAAAAGAACCAATATTACAAATTAATAAGGAAGATAAATTAGTAACTAATCCTAAGCAAATTGCTGATTCATTTAATGATTTTTTCGTTGATCAGGTACAAAATGTAAATAGTAAATATCCGAGAAATACAAGTAGTAATCTCCATGTCAGCAATTCATTATTCATGCCTCCAGTAATACCTCAAGACATTTTGCGTATAATAAAACATTTGAAAAATAAAAATAGTGTTGGATGCGATGAAGTTTCTACCACGGTGGTAAAATTTGTTTCGGAGGTCATAGCTAAACCATTAGCCCACATAATCAATACATGCATAAGCTCAGGTATATTCCCTGATAAATTAAAGACTGTCATAGTAAAACCATTGCATAAAAAAAACGATAAGGGAGACATGTCGAACTATAGACCGGTAGCTTTAATTTCAGTTTTCTCAAAGATATTCGAGAAAAATATTTATGAATCTATTTACACATTTGCAACTAAAAATAATATTCTATGCGAAGAGCAAAAAGGCTTTCGAAAAAACAAAAATATTAATATGGCGATATTTGATCTATTAAAAGTGATAATGAACAATGTGGATAAAAAAAATCCTGTATGTGCAATATTCACAGACATGACGAAAGCATTCGATTATGTAAAACATGACATCCTCTTAAATAAACTTCATCACTATGGGATAAGGGGCAATGTCCTAAATTTGGTAAAGTCCTATCTCACGGATCGAAAACAATTTACAGAAATTTCGAGAATATGTCCCAAAACTAAACGCGAATTGAAATATCTATCCAATGTTAGAATTACTAAATTCGGAGTCCCGCAGGGCAGTGTACTTGGGCCATTGTTGTTTTTACTTTATATTAACGACCTACCTTGTCAAATACATCATCCTATGACTTTATTTGCTGACGACAGCACAGCTATAATTGAATGTAAAAATAATACTCAATACGAAAGAGAGATAAATGATACACTTGAAAAAATAATAGATTGGCTTAATAAAAATAATCTTGTGTTAAATCTACAAAAAACCAAAGTAATGCATTTCTTCCAACGACTGAGGCCAAACTATATTGTAACTAAATATAAAGACGAAATAGTAGATACCACTTCAGTTACAAAATTTTTGGGAGTACATATTGATGAGAAATTGACCTGGAAAGACCATGCTGAAATTGTGTGCCAAAAATTAAGCAAAACCGCATATATTCTGTACAATCTCTCAAAAAAGTTAAATATGAACACGCTAGTGACAGCATATCATGGTTTGGTTGCTTCATTACTAAGGTTCGGTGTTATATTCTGGGGAAACTGTAGTGAGAGAGATAAAATATTTAGGGCCCAAAAACGTTGTCTTCGATCAATGACAGGGCTTAAACCCATAGAAAGCTGTAAACCAATTTTTAAATCACTGAAGATTCTAACACTACCTTCTTTGTACATTCTTGAAGTTGCCTTATTTGTTAAGATGAACAGTAATTTGTTTACATCAATGATTGATAAGAGAATACGCCAAGGACCAATGAGGTCTCAATATAAAAGTCAACTTTATACAGGCGGTTACAAAACGGCCTTACTTAAAAAAAATATTTTTTCCATGGGTCCTCTCATATATAATAAATTACCAATAAATCTAAAAGTATTACCCATCTCAGTATTCAAAAAACAGTTAGCTAAATTGTTATTAGAAAAATGTTACTATTCAATTAAAGATTTTTTTGATGATAAAAGTTTTTCCTAATGGGAGTTTTGATTGTGGTACTATAATTTAATATAAATTTATGTTATTTTATTTTTTTATATTTGATATTTGATGTTAGACGTTGATTTTTGACATTTTTATTCTTAGACATTTTGATTTTTGACATTTATATTCTTTGACATTTTTGTTTTTTTTTTTTTTTTTTTATACATTTTGATATTTGACATTCTAATTTTGGTTCTTGACATTCGAATTGTAATAATAATATTGTTAATTGTAATGACATGTCAAATATTCTAATGATAATAATTTAAATATTTTCTTTTGTTACACATATTTTTTAATTTTTTTTTTTAAATTAATTTGATGATTTAAATAATAATTCAAAAATTATAAATTGATATACTTAATTGTGATAAGAATGATATAAGTAATCTAATCTAATTTTGCATGCCGATTGGTAAAATGTGGCTGAGCTATAATTATGTACTTAATCTTAAGACCTGTTTGTATTACCCATATTTGCGAAATAAAATTCTATTCTATTCTATTCTATTCTAATACTAGACACAAATATTTACTTATTGTGCCCAGGACTAGGCTCCAAAAAAATTGTGCCAAAGTATACGTTTTTACAACAAACTCCCAAGCCATGTTAAAGAACTGAGCCTCAAAAAATTTAAATCATTTATTAAACACAAACTATATCAAAAAGGATTCTATAAAGTTAAAGATTACTAAGACGACAAAAAGGATTAGGACTAACTTCATACTACTCCATACTAATTTAGTTGTTTAATTTATTTTATTTGACTGTATAAGTCAATTTATTTTAATTTTGTTTTCATTTATTATTAACGTAATCTACTCATTACTGTTTTTTTTTATGATTTGAATTGTAATATTTGGTCAGCTAGCAACTTCAAAAATTAACACTGCTTGCGGTAGTGTCGGGGGTCTTGTTGCCTCCTTCCCTCAAATATGGCGAGGGGAGTAGTGGCTGATCTTTGCGTTATGCTCGTGAACGGGTGCTGCTTGTGGTGACTGATCATCTTGCTGACCATGGTTTTTGTCCTAAGTTCTCATTACCAAATGTGCCTTAAGTAGGTCTAAATTTAAAACTTGATGGCAAGAAACTAGATGTTGTTACGGAAACTGTATTTCTAAGAACTACTTTAGATTCAAGATTGCAACGGTGCGCCCACATTAGAGCTCTTTCAGGTAAATTAAGTTCAGCTGCATACGCAGTAAGGAAAATTAGGCAGTTGACTGATGCAGCCACAGCGAGGTTAGTATACTTTGCTTATTTCCACAGTATTATGTTTTAACGCGTTCTGCTGTGGGGATCGGCAGCTGACGTAGATTCAATTTTTATTCTACAAAAGAGGACAATTTGCGCTATTTATAAAATGGGTCCCCGCGAGTCCCTTAGAAATAAATTAAAAGAAATTGATATACTTACTCAGCCTTTTCTTTATATCTTAGAAACTTGGGAATTTTCAAAATAAGAAGCGATTTCCATAATATAAATACACTTAGTAAACATGAAATTGTGATACCTAAATTTAGATTAACTAAAACTAGTAAGTCATTTGTAATAAACAGTATCCGATTTTATAACAAGTTGCCAAAGTTGGTTACAGAACTTAGCGATGGAAAGAAGCAACAATAAAGGAAACTCCAAAAAACTAACGTCGGCGTCGTCCAAAGAGAAAATAACTTACCAAATAACCAACAATTACTCAGATATTATTTTCACAAAAAAATCTCTGAAATTCTTCTATGCCAATGCTCGCAGTATTGTCAAACCTGGAAAATTCGATGAGCTTAGATGTATTATCGCTTCCCTACAATTAATTGTTCATGTTATTATACTTTCGGAAACATGGATTAAGAATGAAGATGAGGCTAAAATGCTCCAGATACCCTCCTATACACATTACTACAATTATAGACAAAATAAAAGGGGAGGTGGAGTGTCAATATTTGTGCACAACAATCTCAAACATCACCTTGTTGAAGAACAATGCGTGGATGATATTCATTATCTCTGGGTATTCGTAAAAAAATTCTCTCTAAATATCGGCGCTATCTATAAGCCCAATAAATTGAATATGGACAACTTTCTCGATATGTATGCACAACAATTGCACAAATTGAAACGAACAATAGTCTTTGGCGATTACAACCTGGACTTACTCAATCCGGACTTAGCGACACGCAAGTATAAGAACACTTTAAAAGAGACCAACTACAAAATCCTGAACAAGATAAGTCCAAAACACTGTACCCGAGAAACAACCTCAACCAAGACAATGTTAGACCATGTTTCTTGTAACTTAAGTGAAAATAATTTTCATTTTGTCACTATGGAATCTTCAATGTCTGACCACAGACAAATACTTTTAGAGATGAAGCAATATCAACCACCACCTATATTAAAACAGAAATACAACGCAGTAGACTTCAATAAACTTTATCGATGCCTGGATGAATATCCTAAAAATCATGAAGATGTAGAGTATGATAAATTGGCAGGCAAATTACACTCCTGTTTAAACAAGTGCACATTCACTAAAACAAAAATTTTGAATCCTCCGCGGCAAGACTGGATTAAAAAAGAACTCTTAGAAGATATAAATAACAAGAACATACTATGGCAAAAACATAAAACAAATGTAGAGGACATGCAATTAAAAGAAGAGTATGAACATATAAAATCCAGAGTATCACACAACATAAGAAAAGCGAAGAGTGATTATTACCTAAAGAGGTTTGAAGAAAATTCAAGTAAACCACGAAAAATGTGGCAACTTATAAATGATTTGTCGAAAAACAAACTGCATGACAGAACTGGACCGGACAAACTTGAAACGGCAGCTGGTACTATTACAGACCAAAAAGAAATATGTGAAAGTTTTAACTCATATTTTTCGACTATTGGTTCAACCCTAGCAAGTATGATCTCTGAAAGATCAAATGCAAGTCAAATTTTTGAAGAGTGTAGACTAACTGACAAAACAGAATTGCAGTTTCTAAAACCAGCAACAACGAAGGAAGTTATTACCATAATCAAAAATTTAGACTGTAATACTGCATCCGGCATTGATGGTATTGGTACAAAATCAATAAAATGCGTAAAAGACATTATTGCGATGGAACTTACATCTTGCATTAATTATCATATGGCGCGAGGTAATTTTCCCAACGAGTTAAAAGTTGCAAAAGTTGTACCAATTCATAAATCTGGAAGTAAATGTGACCCGTGCAATTACCGCCCTGTATCAGTTCTCCCGGTGATTTCTAAAGTTTTTGAGAAGATTCTTTATAACCGATTAGAGTCTTTCCTTAATTCAAAAAGTTTCTTTTACCATAAACAGTATGGATTTAGAGCTCAGTCAAATACTCTCGCTGCTACAATTGACCTCGTAACCAAAATTAAAAATAAAATTGATCAAAAACAAGTTGCCTTAGGAATATTTATTGATCTTAAAAAAGCCTTCGACACCATCAGTCATGACAAATTAATACAGAAGCTAGAACTCGCCGGTGTTACAGGCAAAGCACTTGAAATTTTTAAATCATATATGGAGAACCGTAAACAAATAGTAAAGATAGATAAATACGAAAGCAACTCCTGTGTCCTGGATTATGGCGTCCCCCAGGGATCAATATTAGGCCCCCTCATGTTTCTTATTTATATTAACAGCATCAGTGAATTGGGTCTTAAAGGAGACATCTCCCTCTATGCAGACGACACAAGTCTCTTTTATTTTGGACATTCAGTCGAAGCTATAATAGCTGACGCTCAGAATGATCTTAATCTTTTAAATGAGTGGTTTCAGTCAAATCTTTTAACTATTAATATTACAAAAACAAATTACATAATTTTTGCAGCAATTAATAAAAAAATAAATGATAATTTCGAACTTAAAATAGACGGTCAACTACTTGAACGAAAACCTAAAGAAAAATATCTCGGACTAATTTTGGATAGTAACCTAAATTGGAAACCTCATCTAGAAAAAATTAAACTTAAACTAAGACCACTCACAGGGGCTCTGCATAACATAACAAATTGTCTCCCCCGAAAAGTGCGATATCTTATTTATAATTCTCTGGTTAAACCTCATATCGACTACCTCATTAAAATCTGGGGTACTGCAGCGAAAACTAATATAGATCCAATTCAACGAGTTCAAAATAGATTAATCAAAATTTTATTCAACTATCCATTTCGGACACCAACTACTAAGATATACGAGGAAACAAAAATAATGAATATAAAACAAACCTACATATACTACACATGTATTCTAATACGTAAAATATTAAATAAGAAAATCCATTCCAATATAAGATTTGTAACAAAACAACAAACACGAAAGATTAACTTAAGGCGTGCTAGTTACTTAGTAACCCGCCCTCCTAGAACTAACTATGGAAGAAGAAATTTGGAGTTTGAGGGTGTTACAATTTATAATAAACTACCATCAGTAATAAAAGGAGAACAAAGTTATGCCCGGTTTAAAAAGTTACTAAAAGCCCACACAATTAATACATACAAATAAGTAAAAAAAAAAAAAAAAAAAAACAACAATATCTACACAAAATATATATATATATATATATATATATAATATAAATCATGTATGTACTAAAAATTTATATATAATACTATAAACTAAAAACAAAATGATAACAAATCTGCTTATAGCAGACTATGCCATCAATGCCACATCCAGTAAAAATCAAACCACATCCATGTTGTGTTTTGTTAAACATAAGATCGAGTTTAGGCTATTATTTATCTGTGTACCCACATAATCTGTGCGCCCTAATTATAAATTGTTTTAAGTGTGTTTCTCAGTAAGTGAATTTATGTAATTCTTGTGAGAATAAAGTTGTTCTTAAACCTAAAAATTTCAAAACCCACATCAAACGTGTCCTTATCAAAAAAGTATATTACAAGATTAAAGACTACGTTGAATACAAGGAAGTTTGGCAATAATTCCTTCTGCACCATGCGGCTTCCCAGGTACGTCATTAACGGTATAACTATTAAATGTCTATTAACTGCTCCCAAATTAAGATGATTATTTTATTTTACCTTCTTTTTTTTTCCGTTACATACTTCCTTGGCATAATCTTTTCGTTATTTGACATATATTATATACCTTAAATATTCTATATTTTATAATAAATTAGATTTGTTACAGCTGTAGTGGCAATCATACAATTTGGTTTAAATAGATTTTTATTTTTATTATTGTATTTTGCTTTTATATAGATTCTTTTCTTTTAGATTTTGTGAATGTGAAAACGTTGTAGGCTTAACAGACTGTAGATCTGTAGAACATTTTATATCTTGCTAAGTACCTGGTACTTTTTGATAGGCCGACACTGTCCTCTCATACCTATTAACACTGTAATTTGAAAACATTGTAAATACCATTTACTTTTAAAAGAGTAACCGTGGATTTTCTTGCCGGCTCTTCTCCATAGGAAACGACCAATTGGAACCGTGCACCTAGCTTCTGACGTTTCATAAGTGCCCATGTAGGTTTATGTGAAATAAAATATTTTGATTTTGTAGTTGTTATTAGTAATTAACTGTTTATTTATTTTTACCTCGATGGTCCTAGTTTATGATTTGTGATTTCCGAGTTACAGCTTTAATAGCTATATGTAAGCGGGCATGCCCTTTATGCCAAGAGGCTTTCATTCGTGTATTAAGTTCTTATTACTTTTAAAAATTTAATTTCTCTTATTTATGTCGCAGGGAGACATTGGGGAGGGGTCGTGCTTCCACCCACTGACATTGTTGTGGGTTGTTTGTGGATCTCGGGCAATTAAAAGATGATAACAGCTTCTTACACTTAGTTTATGTACACTTAGTCTATACAGTTACACTAATTACAATTAACAACTATTGTCCTAATTAATTTTGTCCATTAACAATAATAATATAAATAAAGTAATAAAGCTTGGTATGAATCTATGTGCGCACGCGTCTCATGAACGTGAGACAGTTTCTAGGGCTGAAGGGTGACTGGCGCTCCTGTTGTTTCCGGCGCCCTCGCCCTGCGGTCCTTAGACTCCGTCATAGCGCACCGACTGTATGCGAGTACTTCAGTCCGCAACACTGTATTTCATGCGACATATAGATATATATAGGAGAAATTAAAATTTATAAATAGTACAGATTCAATGATTTTTTTTTTGTTGGTATTTTGGCGTGTGCTAGGTGACATGTAGAAAATAATTTGATTTAATGTTTTGTGTTGCGTAATGTAAATTATTTTGCATAAGTACTATTGTATAGAATCCAGTTTTTCTAACTAAACAGACAGCTGTACAGCTGGCGAGTTTGTTGTGCTACTTCTTCTTCCCCGCTAAAGTACTAGCAACTGGTGAAGGGCGGGCGTTTTTGGGGACTGTCTTATGTTATGTTGACGAAAAGTGCTGATTCTCAGCCTAGTTTGAATAAATGACTTTATTGAATTTTGAACAAAAAAACCTAGTGACGGCTGTCATGAAAATGATGACAGCGGCTAAGATTTAAATCGTTAGACTCACCCTATCGTGTCCAAAGAAGTCGCGTTTCTGTTTCGTTTTGACACCTCTGACACACAATGACGCAGTGAATACACTTGTTTGTCATGGAAACGCTATTTAATTATATGATTCTTCTCAGTATGGACACTTTTTCTTGTGACTGAGTTTGGTGAGGGCAAATCTAACGATTTCAATCTTTGGAAAAACACACAAACTTACTTTCATAGTGATTTACTAGTAGCCACTGAAGAGTTCTACTACCCACCTCCTGGCTCTATCATCAGACCCTTGACGCCAAGTGCAATATATTGGACTCATTAAAACGAATCATATGAGCAGAAACTTGAGAGGTTTACTAGTAGCCACTGAATAATTCCACTATCCATCTGCTAGCTGCATCACCAGACCCTCGTTACCAATCCCAAACTTATAAAAACGAATCATATGAGCCCAAACTCGAGGGGTTTACTGGTAGCCACTGGAGAGTTCTACTCAGTTCCACTATCCAACTCCTAGCTCCATCATTAAATCAGCACCAAGATACCAAATTCTAGTATTGTTATCCAAACTACATATAAATGCAAAGTTTCATTTCGATACGACAATAATTAGAAGTTGAAAATGACCTTGAAAGATTCCGTTACATATGTAGATGTGAATGTGACTCTAGAACGAACATGAACCAAAATGAAATAAAGGAAATAATATAATAATTGAACAAAATAAAATATTTAAAATGGCAACATTCTGTTGCACCACCATCGATGCCCGTGCAGAGGCAGAACACAAATAAACTTTTGTTATCTGTGCACAGCTGTCACAGAGAAGAGAATTTTTGACATTTATTACATAACTAGCTGTGCCCGCGACTTCATTCGCGTGCATATCGGAAAACAATAATGAATCGCTTACTAAGAGAAAGGAGGTGTAGGTACCACTCCTCCATTGAAAAGGAAGAATCTTACGATCTTGCCTGCGGTGAGAAGCGCTATATCAATGTGACGAAAAAAGGCAAAAAAACAATGAAATTATCAATATCTATATGTATCAATTTGTTATTATTATTATTTTTATTGAATCTGTGTGTCCTTTGTTGGAGATCCCAAATATATAAATAAATATCTTAAAAATTTGTTTTAATTAAGAAAATGCTACTCTGTAAGCGATGTTAGAGAGGTTGCTTGTCCCTCAAAAGATCTCCTACATGCAGTTACCCGTGTGAAAAGCAACCCATTTATTGAGATCCACCTCTGGTTATGGCCACCATTTTCAATTTGGATTTCCTGATTTTGGCACCGGCGCCCTCGAAAAATTCTCAAAATTTTGCACATAATTTTGGTTTAGACCTCTTTTTATTCCGAAAACCATAAAAATTACACCCCCTCTTTAGAATTAACCGAATTCTAAAAAAAAAAAAAACACTACAGTGTTCAAAATAGCTTTAGTTTGTGAAGTCGTTAGCGCGTTACTGAAACTAAAGGTCTTTTGCACAAATGTTTTTTCGTAGTAAGTTTTTGTAGTCGGCAAATTATTTTGAATTTTTTAATCGTGGACACTACCTAAATCATCAGTGTCATTCAGCGATCTGTCCGTTGCTCATCAGCAGTAGCTGATCTCGCCCACAATACTCATCAGGGGGTGACTTTCTGAGCCTTTCATAAGTTAAGCTCCAATCTTCATGGCAGGAACGGTGGAATAGCACCGGAAAAAAAGGGCAGCTTTTATTATGCAGTATAACCAACCATAAATTCAAAACCATGGTTCTACGGCTACAAAAAGTCTCTAAAATTGTTATATCCGTCCTTTGTCGTATTCACCTAGGTTTTTGTTGTAATTACTCCTGAGTTTTTGCAAATAAACCGCGTTAGGGACTCCTGTCTCTGCGACTGCGGGTTGGCTCCTTAATTTTAAAATCCCTGTAACTCTCCCTCCGACTAACTTTCCCTCCTTGTTAACATATTCTTCTCCTGAACTACTTGTGACGCTGATGGCCTTCATCCGTCACAATAACATAAATTCAACGGTATCAATCGAAGAATTTTACTTGTGTCTTCAGTTGTTGGTTTTCGTTAAAAATGTTTTTATTCGTGCGCTCTTGTTTTCCCAATGCATTTTATACGTTTACAGATAGTCGACATCGGCTATGCTTCCTACATTGATATATAAAAAACCCTAGATGCACATTCTCGAACAAAAGTAATGCTGAAAACTGTCTCCAACTATACACAAGTAGTTATAGTCATGATATAAACAATACTTTTTTGTAAATTCAACCTTACGCGCATGTTTTAAAGTTGTTTTTACAAAGCAATGTTTATAAACGAATAAAAACGTAGGACCGAAATTTGCCGATAGAACAAGGCATGAAGTGGAGTGGAATAATTTTTATACTTTGAATTTTTTATAAATTGACTTAATATTTTAAGAGTTTTTAAAATTTATATAAAAATGTGTTCCAAACACATATTTATACTTTTATAATAATAAGTATTGTTGTTATCGAAACTAAATAACTAATTAGGTTAAAACTTAAAACATATAATTATCATAATACTTAGGACAGTATGTGATTATAATATTTATTTTATTTCTGTGAATATTGAGAATGTGGTTTCAATAGTCACCCAAGTAATTTATACGAGATAAGATATCTACCTAAAATCGAAAACATCATTATTATTAAATGTATAAATGGAAGCATTAAAGAAAACTCGAGTTAATACCTCAACCCCTTCCTCCCCACTTAGGAATGCGGTTATCAACAACACTATGCATGCAAAGACTTGTTGCAATCGTTCTAAGAAGAGTTCCGTTATGTACCTCTCAAGTTTACCATCATGTCATGATAATGTTCATATGCATAACACAACAATATGCAGAACTCCTTCTAGATGTAGAAAGCACAGGAAGGGTAGATAACAAACTCGGAGATGTAGATTTTAAATACTATGGGAAGACCACAGAGGTAAGGGATACCTATGTATGTCGTAAAATATCGTAGATCGAGAAATACTGAATCAGTATTTCTATCATTGGAATTAGATTGGATAATTTAAAAAATTATACAATTTGTACAACATTTAGGATACTTATTCCAATTTATACACTATTCCTGATTCCGGGCGGTTACATATTTATATTTTGTCGCTATTAATTAAACTTTGCCTAACTCGCAAACCAAATAAATTTTACATGAGTTGTTTAAACTTCTCACGTAACCCTTTTTTTCCTTTTTTAATAAAATACCTAAGTTCTTGTAAACCATGACAATATTTTACGCATTTGATGTCCTAAGCCCGTCTTCCCCGTCCTCTCCAGATAAAACACACAACACGAGAATACTCCAGTTTTCCTCGCACAGCCATCAAACATGCAATATCAATAAAACAAATCACAAAGCCCTCTGTAGGGATGAAATAAACGGCTTGCCACACAACGAGATCGGCAAATTTACACTGCACTCACGCGGCAACACTAACTATTTCACTCCTATACAACCGCCAGTCTAACACTACCTTTATATTTCCAAAATTCACTTACAACTAGCCCTTATCACAAGGGAATAGAATATAAATTCCTGGCGCGACCTTTTAAAAAATGGTACCAATTAATATGGTATTTTTGAGGTTCCACTCCAGCAAGTTTACTTTGAAAGGCTGTCAAAGGATTATGTGCTTTGTTTATATAGCCATAATGATCTTTATAAGTGTGCCGCGTGGGTGGGACCCAGAACGAACGAGTTTATGAAGTGTTCGTATGCAAATGTTAGGTTCTTGGTTTTTTTCTTTGAATAATTTAACACGGTTTGTCGCTTCTACTGTTACTTTCATTTTTGTGGTTCAATTACCTTTGGCGAGACGTTTTTAACTCATCCATTTAGAAGTTACACAACAAAATGAATTGGTCAAGCTGTTCATTTTTCAGCTTTCACGAGGTTCTCGTCATGCGGGACCATTGTGCGACGGTCTAATCAATCTATCACCACTATGTCTGGCTTATTGGCAGCAATAGTCCTATCAGTGATGATGGATCGATCCCAGTACAATGTGATGTTTCCATTTTCGAGAACAGGGTCGGGCACATACCTATAGTACGGAACTTCCGATTCCACAAGACTGTATTTCAGAGCAAGTTGCTGGTGGATAATCCTGGCTACAAGGTCTGCCTATGCAAGTAGTCTCCGTTAGCCATACGAAAACAGCCGGAAATAATGTGTCGGATTGATTCCCCCGGACGGTGGCGTGCCCGACAGATGTCAACCGTGCCGTCCTTCACAATATATTTTCGGTAATTTTTCGTCATCACAACTTCGTCCATAATCGTAAAGACAAAACCTTCGGTTTCCCCAAAGACATCACCGAATCGCAACCTGGATACGGACGCTAATAGTCCTAAGGTCCGGTAAAAGCGTCCGTGAAGCTCTTTGCTTTGCAATACCTCCCTGCGGTCATTAGTATCTAATACTATGGTTTGCGCCAGTTATCGTTAGCCAAGGATAGCGGGGTAAGGCCCTTGTCCATTGAGACCACATCTCGGTGCATCCCCACGTCGACTTCTAGGAAGTATTCCCTGAGACTGCATAATATCTCACGGCTGTGCAGGGTCTTAGCATTTAAGAAGCCTCGACCTCCGCACTTATGCGATATATACAGTCTCATCACTGATGCACGTGGGTGATGCATCCGATTTGCGATCAGCAGTGTGTGAACCCTTTTTTTTTTGGGTGGGTAATTATCAAATAACTTCTCCCGCTCTGGGCGGAGCAGGAGGGCGTGTCAGACTCTTACTGATTAAAACCCACCCGTGTTCCTTCCGTTGCCTGTACGTTGCCAGGGGCCACGGTATCCCTTTCGGACTTTCCCGCAACCCCGGCAGGCATCGGTCCTATCGGACCCCTTCACTTGCTGACATCTCTTTGAGGCGCGCGTGGAACACAACGCGCCGTCGACCCGGGCCTGGTCCTTATCGGACGGCGAGCTACCCACTGCTCACCGTCCGCAAGCCCGCGCTTACGGTGGCCGGGAATCGGCCTGCGATTCCCGACGCCCAGGGCGTCTCCTGCGGTGGCTAGGGGCGTGAGGGCGCAAAATTTGCCTCTCCCTCACGCGTTCTGCCTCCTCCTTCGCGAGCATTACTTCTTCGCAGAAGGAGGTGACGGCCTCCCATGCCCTCTCGCTCCGTACCATGACCTGGACTAGGGCCGGACGCGAGAGATCCCCGCCGCTGATCGCCTCCGCGAGGACACGGCGATGCTCTGCCCAAGCCGGACAGACCTACACCGTATGCTCAACCGTGTCCTCCGGGCGATCCACGCAGTGATGACACCCGGGCGTTTCCTCCCGCCTGATACGAAACAGGAACCTCCCGAAACAACCATGTCCGGTGAGGACCTGCGTCAGGCGGAAGGTGAGGACGCCGTGGCGCATCTCTAGCCACTCCTCAAAGAGGGGACATATCCCCGCAATAGTGGCGTGCCCAGCACTGGGTTGCGACAATCGCACTCTCCATTACGCCATGAGATCCCGCCGGAACTCTGTCCGCTGTAGTGTGTGAACTCTCCTATCCAGAGCGTCAAGTTTCGTTTGAGTTCATTTGGCAAAAAAAAAAAAAAAACTGGCATGACCCAACTGTTGAAGGCGCGCACCTTGTTTGCGCCTGATAAAAGACTATTTAATACTTTATTCAGGTGGCCAAAGAAGCGCTCCCTCAGCGATTTGCTTCATGTCAGTAGCGTTGATACCTAACGCTTCCGACATACCCAAATACTTGTAGGTTTCGATTGAGGAGAGGGATCTTAGGTGTATGGAATCTGAGAGTTGGGTTCCCACGAATTCCACAATCCCTCCTTGCTTTACATGCATGACCGCACATTTGTCCACACCAAATTCCATCCTAATGGCGCTACTGAAAGTTTCAGTTACCTTCAGTAGCTCCATTAGTTGCAAATTGTTTGGGGCAAAGAGTTTCAAGTCATCCATGTAAAGGAGATGAGATATGACCTGACCACCTCTCCTCAATCGATAGTCTAGCCCTTAATTCTCCAGCAGTTTGCTTAGAGGATTCAAAGCCAAGCAGAACCAAAGTGGACTCAGATTGCCGCCTTGAAATATACCTCGCTCGATCCTTATCGGCTCACTATTCCTCTGGATATGTCGGCATCCTCGAAAGCGAAGATCAACCCTCCATTGCCCCATACATGACATCAGGAAGGTGCGTAGAGTTGCATCTATTTTATACAACTCCAGCATCCTCATGAGCCATGTATGTGGCAACGAGTCATAGGCCTTCTTATAATCTATCCAACATGTCAACAGATCCTTTTGGGAACGACGAACCTGCTGGCTAATGGCCATATCGATGACGAGCAGCTCCTTAGTACCGCGGGATCCGTTCCTACATCCATTTTGAGAGGCAGACATGATGGAGTTGGTGTCTATATGATTGTTAATTTTAAATCTCAAAATTGATGTAAAATCTTTATAGACCGTCGGTAGACAAGTGATCGGTCTATAATTTTTGGATTGCACAGTACTACCTGATTTATGGAGCAGGTGGGTTATTCCTGTCGGTAGGAACTGGAGCAGCGACTCTAACTCTAAGGCTGACTGGTACTGGGATGCCAATTGGGCGTGCGACCTTTAGAACCACTTTATCCAAAAGTTGTGCAGCCCTGGAAATTTCCAGTTAGGCGATATAACCCCGTCATCATCCTCTTCACCAACGTGGTCGGATTGCGGTGAAGCACTGGGTGAATTTTGTAGTTGTACCGTGACCAGTGGTGAAGCAGGCGTAGCATGGTTATTCCGTGATTCGAGGCGTAGTCGATCAAGTACGGCGTCATCTAGCATATGGTTACGCTGGATGACCCACACCTGATCCGAAAGTCGTTGCACCGACACGTTAACAGCTGGTTCAAGCACCTGAAACATAGAGAGCATCCGACCACGGTACGCAGTCGAGCTACTTCCCCCCTCCGGAGCCCCAAAGTATGCGCGCATGACATTTTCGTTGACAGTTGTGTCCACCTCATGCGTTGCATACTTCCACCGGGAGCGGGGACCCTATCAAAGGCCGGTGGACCTCGGAGTCCTAAGCTGGCCAGGTTCCGGCAATTGCGAGGCGGAGCTGAGCGACGAACCTGAAGATGTTGGATGTGTGTCAGTCAGTTGTCGTGCCCGACTTCGCGTCAGCATTTCAGTGTTTTCCGTGTATTGTTATATAGTCTATTTTCTTGCATCCAGGTCGTGTATATACGTTTCGGTTTTGATGCCATAAGATCTGATTTATTTTAGAACATTTTTGTATGTTTAATTCATAGAACGTATAAAAAAGGTCGGACGGAACTCCCGCTAAGACAAAACTGTGTCCCGTAATGGTGGCGACTAATTTATGTGTGAGTGAATTTAGGGATGCCATGTAAGCCAAATTATTATTGCTTCGTTTTATTAAGACAAAAAGTCGTGTGTAGGCAGAATTATACCGTGCCATTTCAAAAGGTTAATGGTAAGAACCAATTATTATGAAAATATAAAAGAAATAAAGAAGATAATAAAACACAGTTAATTGAAAATATTTTAAATGTTTAAAATTTTACTTTTTAACCTAATGTTTTCGCACGGGCGTATTTTTATTGCGGCGATTTTTTTCGCGAATTGGATTTTCGACGCTCTGTTTAGCGCCGAGAGTTGAATATCCAACAGTGTGTTTTCTTGACGCGCTGGGATACGCGCTGGATGCACTCTGTTGGATTCTCAATGCTCGGCTCAATACCGAGAGTTGAAAATCCAGTGTACAAAAGAAGATCGCCGCGATAAAAATACATCTGCATCTTGGATTTTCATTTTGACCAAATTCACACTTTCTCATAGAGAATGTCGCATAGAGGGCCATAAGTGCTCAGGGACACGACGCCCGTCGCCGCGACGCCACCGCGATTTCTACCAGTTTACTCCCGTTCTAATAAAATAGTTCACAAATATTACAATACAATATAGCAAACCCATCATCATTATACATCTTCCACACTTTATAGTTCATATAAATTTTCCATATTTCGGGTAATTTGCACACGTGAATATTGGCAACCCTGGCCTTGTGACGAATTTTATCGAATGAAGATTGATTTTGATGTATAAAATCGGGAATTAAATGATTGAATTGTTCATTTACCCATGAAACGTGATTCCTGGATTTTTACTACCGTTTTTACACCATTTCACCACACAAGAAATGCTGTATCTTAAAAAAAAAAAATCGCCGCATAGACGTATCGCCTGTGTTGACGTTTGCGCGTAAATGGCTGACTATTGTGTGAATGTGTGCTGTACGTACAGCGAGCTGGCTGACTCTGAGTGACACAGTTTTTTGTTAGCGAGAATCCGTCCGACCTTTTTTATACGTCTATGGTTTAATTGTGAAAAAATACTAAAACTTACCAACTACAACTTACCGTAATTTTGACAGTCGGGCCACAGACTATATTATTATTCATATTCATTTATTGAATTCCATATTGTAGAAAATACGTTACATAAAGCTTAAAGCTAGGTACAAAACTATGGACCCAGTAAGGGCCTGTGCCTTTGAGGATGACATGAGAATAAAATTAAATAAGAAAGTAATAATTGTAAATAACTACTAATAGTAGTAGTACTATGGGGCAGGGCTTCCCCTTTTCATTGTTGTTTTAGAAAATTAAGCGTTATTTCTGGAGATGACAAACAAAAACCGCAGTTTTATAAGATTTTAAATAAAATGGAATGCAGTAAAAGTTAAAGTAGTGCGTTATGTTAGTGGCGATGTGCCCCCACACACCAATAAGCGCGGCATTACGCGGCGCTGTCAAACTGATTGTGTTATACGAGCGACTTCCTCCGCGCTACTGCTATAATAACACTATTGTGAATTGTTAGTAGGTAACAGGGTTTTTCTCTCTTTAACAGGTAAGCAGTTATAAAGGCTTTTGAAAAGTCAAGTAAAGTCTGGGTTATTACTAGTGCGGGATGTTGATGCCAGACAGGTGAGCGTTGCAGCGACATTTTTCTCGTCTGTAGTTACGGGTAAGTGTTACTTAAAAAGTTTTAAAGAAATAATATGTATTTCACATGGCCCACATAGGCCACACGGGTATTATAAGGGGTGCCAAGAAAATAAAAAAATATAAAGCAAGGAACTGTAAAATATGGCAGAAAGGAAAGGAGGCCTTTGTCCAGCAGTGATGATGATGATGGCCCACGTAGCTCCATTGAAAAGTAAACTGTCTTATTTGCTACCAGCACAACCATGTTTAATGGCATATAGCTTGACTGACCAAGAATCATCAGTTACCCCCATAATCTTAAACTAAGAGTGTATTGGGTTAATATTAATATGGTAACACAAGCTAAATTGGGTAACATTTGGCACAAACCCCGTACATGCACAGTTGGCCTAGTTATTGAAATGGCTGGCGTGTGCATCACACATAATAACAAATCCAAATATAATTACGAATCGAATAGATCTTGAGATACCTTTATTACCTACACAGACTACTGGGCAACATCTGATAAAAAGAAATAGAGAAAATTTGTGAAGCGACAAGCGAGTTCCATATTGGAAAATCGAAAAGATATCGTCGGATGGGATTTGATTGAATAAGAATGCCTTTTATTTTTGTATATATTTTCTTGTCTTAAAAGTCAAACTCTGAACCTTATACTAGGCAATTGCGCTAGCTTTCAACTAGATCACTGAGCGAAAATCGTTGATAGTTGTAAAACATGCAATAAATTTATTAAAAGACTTGCAGTCCCAACTAAAGTACACTTCACAATTAAATGACATTGTAAATACCAAGCTATTATACTAGTCGAACAACACTGTCAACAAAATCTCTGATACTACGCACTAATGAGAACCGACCTACTTAGCAATACTTCAATAAAACTTAATGTACTCCGATACTTGATAACTTGGTTCCGACTTCAATTAAATAATGAATTAAGTTAGGAGCGGAGAGCGGAAATAGCAATGTTTTTAATAAATTACCCATATTCATAGAATAAAGAAAGTTGTATTATAAACACATTTCTGGGAATATTTCGCAAGGCCAAAATAAAATAAGTCCCCTCTTTGAGGAGTGGCTAGAGAGGCGCCACGGCGTCCTCACCTTCAGCCTGACGCAGGTCCTCACCGGACATGGTTGTTTCGGGAGGTTCTTGTTTCGTATCAGGCGGGAGGAAACGCCCGGGTGTCATCACTGCGTGGATCGCCCGGAGGATACGGTGGAGGTCTGCCCGGCTTGGGCAGAGCATCGCCGTGTCTTCGTGGAGGCGATCGGTGGCAGGGATCTCTCGCGTCCGGCCCTGGTCCAGGCCATGGTACAAAGCGAGAGGGCGTGGGAGGCCGTCACCTCCTTCTGCGAAGCAATAATGCTCGCGAAGGAGGATGCAGAACGCGTGAGGGAGAGGCAAATTTCGCGTCCTCATGCCCCTAGCCGCCGCAGGAGATGTCCTGGGCGTCGGGAATCGTAGGCCTATTCCCGGCCACCGTAGGCGCGGGCTTGCGGACGGTGAGCAATGGGTACCTCACCGTCCAATAAGAACCAGGCCCGAGTCGACGGTGCGTTATGTTCCACGCGCGCTTCATAGAGATGTCAGCAAAAGAAGGGGTCCGATAGGACCGATGCCTTCCGGGGTTGCGGGAAAGTCCGAAAGGGAAACCGTGGCCCCTGGCAACGTACAGGCAACGGAAGGAACACGGGTGGGTTTTAGTCAGTAAGAGTCTGACACGCCCTCCCGTCCCCAGAGCGGGAGAAGTTATTTGATAATTTCCCATCAAAAAAATAAATAAATAAAGGCCAAAATATAAGGGTTAAATGCTTTGCCTAATGAAAGTAACTAGGCACCTCGGTTACGCTTTTAGAGGTGACGCTTTTACCTTTTCAAATTTAGATTTTGAAGAGTAAGTGGTGTTTTTTTCTGAGGGCGTACAAAACGCTACTGATGCCGCGATTAGTTTTGCCACCTACTGGACCTAACTCATTTTACATGAAACATACTTTATTTACTATCGACTCGAAAAGAAGACGAATGAGTCTTGTGTCTCCTGCTACCTCTTGTTTCGGAATTCTAAATGGCTGCTTGGATTTATGCCATTATTATTATTCATGCCGCTTAGTACTTCATCCTGTCATAGGCGTTGCCTAGATGCATAAAAACATAACACTGCCAATACCTATAGAGAAACATAACTTACAAAATAAACAGTAAACTAGGACACAATATCATCACCAACAATTTTACATTTTCCCTGCTTATACCATCAACCAATGTTTGTATAGTGTTGATAACACTTTCCCCTCTGCAATAACACGCGAAAGGGTAAAAACAAAACTCTACTAATTTAATTTACTTCCCCTTGTACTGTACCATGGAGTAATAAAGCCGGTGTCACACTATCAACGGAGTATAGTGTTGAAATGTCGATGCAAACAGCCAATACGTGTTGTTGAATGGACACTAGTATCAGACACCGGTCTCAAACAACTAATAAAATTATAGGAAATCAAACTGGTACTGAATTTTCAAATTTTATGTTAAGATGGATAATATTGACGGTAAATTCAGTGCTGATTAGATAGGAGTATCGGCCTACTTGGGCAGCAAATGCGATGCGATGCAAAAATACAAGTCCTAAGTTTTGCTGGCACTTGTAGTTCACATAGGAGAATTATTTACGTTAAGTGTATATTTAGAATCAGTTTGTTTGTAATCGTCAATCTATTGTTGAGCATTGCATATCTTGTTTTTAAAATTAATGGCGCAATTATTTATCATTTATAACGCGAATGCGACAGAAAACGTATCTTATTATTGTCGCAATTGAAGTAAAAGTAATGTGTTGAGTTTATTAGTCAGTGGGAGTTACACTAAGCCTGTTAAGTTGATGAATCATACACAAAAGGTACTAAATAACGGTTGTGCTTGTTGGCACTAATAGGAACTACAGGAACTAAGATGTGAGCCATCTCACAGTTCAGTTCAGTTCTCATTTGTGTTCAGTACGTTTTCTGCTGAACAAAGTCTTACTCCAAAGATTTGTCTAAAACCCACAATTTTAAGCCACTTGCAACAGTTGGCTAATTTTACTAGGTTGTCTGCTCGTCTGATTTATCGACAGAAAAGAATTTGTGTAGATATAGGTACGTTTCATTAACCAGCCCCGACTTCAAACACCATATGCAACTAAAAAACCCAGTGTTAGTAGTACTCAATATCTCAGTAGATTTTCATCTTAGTGCTGACCCAGATTTTGCCCATCGTCACCTGAAATAGATTTACAAAATCCTTTGTGCTTGGCACTCACAAAACTACGCACAATACCGTCGACCTTCCAGCTCTATTTATATTGTCACTCAACGAGATTACACAACAGCATTCATCCAATCAAAGTAGCACGTATCGCACAAATACTGGCACAGATGCACTAGACCATATGGAACATCAGAAGGTAGACTGCACACAATAACGTGCTACCGCCGAATAACTAAATCGAATACACTTTGTGACTGTAGTGATTCGATTCGGTGAAAGGTTAGGCCGGCCAGAGGAAAAGCTAAGATTAGTTAATGCAATTCATGAATTGCAGTTTTACCTGCCTGCCGTAAAGAACTTCACTTCTTGTCTCACCAGCAATTGATGCATCGATAATCATTTTAGTGGAGTACATAAATCTTGGATTGAACGTCGAAGTCTCTCCTTAATTTTATTATTGTTTCCATAAACAATACCCACTTCCGTATTTAAGTTTAGTTTGACTTCAGTACCTTCCTCAGCATGAGGCGTTTTATAAACCTGTGCCTTACTGTTTAACTATGCACTGTCCCTTCGGTTCCCGTCTACTCCGTGGCACAAGTGTGCAAACTACACGTGTCGCCGTGTATCTCTTTGTTCAGCACTCATTGTCGGTAGAGGTATTCAGTACTGATCATATTGGGGCCAATTGTCGGTTGCCTATTCGTAGTTATTTGTTATGATTGAGAGGTTTCGTATGACGTTTAAGTGCGTGGAACTCTTGCGAGGAAACAAAGTCATGTATTCGTGTAGCTAAAGTTTTAAATGAAGCCAATGCTGAATTATTTATTATCATTGATGATTTGGTTACTCCAAAAATTCTAAAATTGATACAAGGACCACGCGGATACTCTAAGAAACCTACCTACACGACTGCAACCCCTGAACTAATAAAACAGTACCTCCTAATTAATGGTAATAATTTTTGAGATTCAACCTTTAATAAAATCAACCACCGTATCATTAAGAAGGCATCAAAATACAAACCTCTTGCCTCTGACATTTTAATGACAGACAATCAACCACACAAATTCGCACAAGACACTGGCAATTTCCAATTCGTGACGGAAACGCGTTCGAAAGCCGAGTAAGTCACGACAAGACCCGATGATAGCCGAACAAGTGAGCTGGGAGTGAGCTAAAAACCTTTCATTACTACTGCATTCTTCAAATGTGGGCGCGGACCTTTACAACAAAATACGTTAGTATAACAGAAGGTCGGCTCCATACAACGAGCAAAAACGCTCACACACATAGACACGTGTCTACGTACAGCGAGTGAAAGTACACTCGAAGTCGAAACTGACATACGTCTGTTGCGATTATTCCCGATGTCCACCACCACATACTTTTAGATCACCTTACGTACAGTTAACACATCATTGGTATTACTTACCACTTGAAAAACGAAAATTGTCCTTGCTGCTACAACGTATAGGCGTTGCCAATGTCAAATGGTTACCACGATCATAAGGTTGACTGAATGCGTCTATGTGTGCGTGCTACTGTTTTCGCTCGTTGTATGGATCCGGCCTTCTGTATTCACATATTTTGTGCCTTTACAGTTTTGTTGCGTATTGACATTTCAAAGGTTATAGGGTAGGAGTATCGGATTCCATTATTTCTTAAT
Organism: Xanthia icteritia; assembly: GCA_949128155.2. Lineage (NCBI taxonomy): Eukaryota > Metazoa > Arthropoda > Insecta > Lepidoptera > Noctuidae > Xanthia > Xanthia icteritia. Next base: position 600,613 of record OX421942.2, on the reverse strand, counting down.
AGCAGGGGATGTTATTGTATACTTTAGAACGGCGGAGACATTTAATGAAATGTAAGTAGGTAGTTAGTTGTTTCAGCAAACATTGAGGATATCTTGGCATTAAATTTTACTGTATTCCTAGCATTAAGATAGGATAGAATTTATTTGCTAACGCTAGGAATACTCGTAATATTACAGAGATACGATTAGATATTAAATTAATATTCATATCGAATGGTTCAAAAGATAAGATTGATAACTAACGTAGAATTTTGTAGGAGTTTGTAATCATGTTTGTAGGAGGAAGGCGCCGGTGTCTGTAACACAGTTAATACTAGCACAGACATCAATTCAATTCAATTCAAAATATTTTATTTCACATAAACCTATAAGGGCACTTATGAAACGTCAGAAGCTAGATGCACGGTTCCAATTGGTCGTTTCCTATGGAGAAGAGCCGGCAAGAAACTCCATGGTTACTCTTTTAAACATAAATGGTATTTACAATGCTTTCAAATTACAGAGTTAATAGGTATGAGAGGACAGTGTAGGCCTATCAACAAGTACCAGGTACTTAGCAAGATAGAAAATGGTCGATAGATCTACAGTCTGTTAAGCCTACAACGTTCTCACATTCACAAATTCTAAAAGAAAAGAATCTATATAAAAGCAAAATCAAATAATAAAAATAAAAAGCTATTTAGACCAAATGACATAATTGCCACTACAGCTGTATGTAACAATACTTATTTATTATAAAAAATAAAAAAATATATAATATTTTAGGTATATAATGTCAAATAACGAAGAGATTATGTCAAGGTAGTATGTAAAAGAAAAAGAAAAAAGGTAAAATAAAATAAAATAATCATCTTAATTTGGGAGCCGTTAATAGAAATTTACATAGTTATGCCGTTAATGAGGTACCAGGGAAGCCACATGTGCAGAAGGAATTATTGCCAAACTTCCTTGTCTTCAACGTAGTCTTTAATCTTATAATATCATCGTCGTTAACTCTATCTTTAAAATGCTCTAAACTCTGTATATTGTGTTTTTGTTTAGGATAGATGAGTTGTACCAACATTATTGTTAATAAAAACATTTATTTTTATTTTATTTTAGGACATTAGCCATATTTTCTTTGATCCCATTGATTTGGAACATAACACTCTTGCAGATCATATCAGCTACCCGATTACACAATAATTTAATGTCTGCGATGGGAAAATGTATAGAAATCAGCAACATGTTACACAAACAGTGTAATTATCATCACCGGTCTAACGATAGATAAAGTGTCACATTAGGACTACACAAAGACATAAAGACATAATAAAAGCGCTGTCAATCAACACCTTTCAGATAATAGGCGTGAGGCAAGTGTACGGCTAATGTAAATAGTGCGGCTAATGTAACAGATGAAGCTCGTAAGGGAGATAATAAGAAACATTTGTCAATGATTATGTGTATGAATGAAAGTAGTGGATTTTCTCTAGGTAAGCAAGATGCTGAAGATAAAGGTAACTTAATTATTAAGATAATTTGCTGTTTGGAGCTAATATATTATTATATTATACTTAATATAAAGTTGTTTCAGTTCATAGTTAGTGACCTATGCAAATATAAAGTTATTAAATGTTAATGTTGCGGGGCAAATTAGTCACTTTTCACGAAGAAAGATAGATCCCCAGAAAAAGAATAAACCTCAACTAGAGTATATTATAAATTACTCCCATTTGGCAATCCTTTCAGTTACAGCAAAAACTGACGACAACAGTTCTATAAACAACTCAGTACGACGATACATTTGCATCAACGCAATATTTACTCTGCCCATTCATTTATCCCTGGTACGTTCTAAGACATCTCGCAAACAAAGGATGAGATGTCTAGACGCACCCACACATGCTTGCCAACGATTTATTGCTAATGGACAGAGTCCATTACAAAAGTAGTGGAGTAAACTGTCGACGGGTTTCCGGGAACCAGCCTTGGAGGAAGTCCACTATTATTGCGATTGTGTGCGTCTGACATACTAGCTTAATGACCGATACAATTTGGATTTAACTGCTTGATTCTGGTGATGAATTTCGTCCGATATGGAAAAATTGGTGTTATGATTAAGTGGGCGTAGGTAAGTATTCTGTTGAGGACTTCCGCATTTACTCCTATGAAAACGACGTCATATTTTGTGAGGTCAAACATTATTGAGCTTTAGAAAATATATTATGTCTAAGTTTAACATTAGAAATGTATGCAGTATTTCCTCTTACAAATACGTTGGCTATAATTATGAAGTCGATGCGAATCTTCGCCGAAGTTCGATAATGTTGCAGTGCTTGGGGTCATGCGACTTTAAGCTTAGCTGTTATATAGGTCCTCATAGTTATCTAACATTCTCTCTGTATCTAGTTATGAAGTACTAAAACTTTATGATTATGCGTCAAAATTTATGTATTCAATCCATAGAAAACAATTATCAACATTCAGAGGGCTGTTTTGATTTGTAGAAAATGTAGTAAAATTAACATCAGGTCGACAGCTTCAATATGTAACCAACACGGAACTAGGCGGCTCGTGAACAGGAAGCGTGCGGATACAAAATGTATGGAGTGAGCCACAGCGACAGTCGTGTCGTATCCTATCGTATCGATACCGATATCGTAATCGAATGTATGCCTGCGCGGCGCTGACAGTTGTGGGAACTTATAACTGCAAGAAGTGTTATATCTACGATTGCAACTGGCGATGACTTATAAAGTAGTCTCGCAGCCGGCAGCTGTATTGTATAACGTACAATTTTATGAGGATTGATATTGAAGTGATACGAAATAATGAAATGACTGGACTAGTCTGCGCGGCTGTTACACCATATCTTTGATGTATCGGAAAATAATCTAAATTTATGAACATCAAATCTACATTTGAGATGTCTTGGAAAAGACAACAAAATCAGTTTAATTACCTCTCAATCCTCAAACAATATCTTGAAGTCTTTATTTACCTCCAGCTTCCTCTCATAATATAAAACCTTCTTGCACAAGTAATAACAGTACATAATACATGGCAGTGTATTTACAAGTACATCCTATTCACCCCCTAAACGAGTTTCCGTGGAGCCGGTCATAACTCAACACCCTTTCACGATAATTTAATCCGTTGGTAATTCGGGCCCTTTTGTCAGATATTCTCGCGTACAGCACAGGATGTCCCAGAGATTGGATGAATAGATGTGACAATGGAAACCAAGGATACTTATGTTCATCTTCAAAACTGGTAGTAAACGTTCAGTGCTGACCATGTGCCTCTTGATAAATTACAATTAATGCCATTACATAGAAATCAAGTTTCGCATCCGTGTTTTCGATCGTTTCTACTATCCTCCTAATTCGTAGTATCAAAAGATAGAATCATTGTTCGATTTCGCTGGCAAGCGACCACATGTGCAAGGCTCTCTGCCACAAAGGTATCGTAACAAAAAAATTGGGATGGGCTCGCTCCCGGAACGACCGTGTTCTCCGACGTCCAACGACCGAATCCCTTCTAATTCCACCCTAATTCCTTGATTAAAAGTACCTGGATTAAAAGTAGCACATATGTTAATCTAAGTATAAACTATCTGTGTGCCAAATTTTAAACAAATCCGTTCAGCCATTTTCGCGCCAATTTGGAACATACATCCAAACAAACGGACAAAAATTCTAAGTTACTATTTCATAATTTATTGCTAAACTGCTAAATTCTTGGCAACGAATGGTCGGAGAAGTTGGTCGATGAACTACGTCTAGCCGGGAACCAATACCACCGACTAATTAAAGGAGAACTAAAATATTCAAAATATCGTGATTACAAATTAGTTCGCATAGATATTGCATTATATGTACATTTATTGTTTATTGTTGTATGGAGTGAAAGTTAATTGGGAATACGTCCATATTGATTGAATTTCAATAGTAGAACCATTGCGGTGCATTAGTAAATAGTACCTCATTGAGTAGAACTGTAAAACACGTAACAACGAGCAGTTAATGTTTTGTACTGAATTGAGTCCCGCCGTTAATCAATGAAAGTCTATTATAAATTTATATCGTAATTGCCTATTTTTACGAACTTTAAAATATTTATAACAATTTTCTTTTTCTTGACATCGCCATGTCAGTCCTAATTTCTTCTTCGTATCAGCGTTCATCTCATAATTGTATGTCACTATCTTATAATTACTAGAAAAGATTGCATATTACAACTAAATAAATGTGCGTTTTGTTTGTGCAGAATAAACGTATTTTCTTTCTTTTTTCTTTCTTTCAAATAGATCAGAATGTCTAGTAGCCACCTACTCCTACTTACATTCCAAGCAGATGAATAAATTGAACGTCAGTTTAGTTGTGCGTACGTATCATTTGGGCACTATAATTAACCTAAAATCTTTACTAAAAGATCTCATCCAGGTTCCGTACATCAATGTAAAGAGTGTACTAGGATGGCCCACCGGTCGTCCGCTCGGACGTCCGGGAGTCAGGCCGGTAGTAGACCGTTAGAACGGTCGCACCCGAATTATTGGAGCCGTGCAACCTACACTCATTGTCGTTGCGTCCGCACTGCGATAGAAATACGTCGCAGAGAGGTTCAGAAGAACCATTGCTTTAACAATAGCTGAATCCTCAATAATGTGGTCTCCTATAAGTGAAGGACCTGCTTACTACCTAATATTGCCCATTATTAATGAATATCTTTTGTTGAAGATCCTAAATAAATATATAAACTCCAACTTTCCTAATTATGTTAAAGTGGCAGAATTTAACATGCACTCGAACACATACCTACATACAAGTAATACTGCTTCTTTGTCTTGTGTTATCCCTTTTAATAATATCTTTGCCTACCAACATTCCCCAACACCGTTAGTAGGTATAGTGTACTGCGTCGTAATGAGTCGAACTTCGGGCTTTTCCTCTTATAATGAGACCATAACAAGGCGCTTGATAGCCATCAAGCGCCTTTTCTCAGACATAATCTAATAACGTGAAAATGATATCCCAGTTTACAGAGACCAGACCTTCTGCACTTCTTTATGTTGTGACGATAGAATGTGTCGCTTCCAATCCAAACGAATTAAATCGAAATTTATTTTAGGCTCTTCCATTAAAAGCACAGGAAATTACGCTTCTGATGTTCTTAGAAATGTTTTGATAAATAAATAATATGCTCTCACTTTCTCTTCGCACTTAGGATATAGAAATAGGTAGGCATATCAATCAGTAGGCTACTGAATAGTTGAGAGATGTCTTAAATTATTTTAAGTCCCAATAATTAGGTAAAAAAATTACGAGTTTTAATAATAACAAAAATTCTCACGGACTCAAACAAAATTCCAGTCATATTTACAAAAAAAAAAAAAAAAGGAATAACTCCTTTGTAAAGCATCGTTAGAGAGACTTTCAACACTCAAGCAACATATCACTGTTTCCGAAATGCTCTAACTAACGTCCCTTTGAAACCAGATCAAAGTAAATCCGTAAAACCCTCGGAATTTAGTTTAAAAAGTCAAAGATTAAACGTTTTTTTAAACTATTCCATCAATCTAGTTAATCTGGGCGTGTAAATAACGACAGGTCGGGGAGGGACAGGAATAGAGGGCTTTCAAGTGTTCCAAAGAGGGCGAGGATCAGCGCCATTTAATTTGAATTATTTTAGATTATCCTTAACCTCGTCTTAGACTAAGATGAACTAAACTTTCAAACAAAAGACTTTAAGAGCCAATGATAACTTAAAGAGACAAAAATAGTCGAGATGAAATTGTAACTAGTAATCGTGTGGTGCAATTTATTCGAGACAGTAATTACTGTGAGCAGTAATTAAATGTTATGGTAACCTGACATTATAGAAGAGTTTAAACCAGAACTTGATAGGCCAATACTGTTCGTTATTTTGATATCGAAAACGATGTCATAGTAATTACAATTTCCATGAAGTGGTAAAAGAAAATAACTAGACTTCGAAATTAATTCATAATTCTGTAGTCTAAAAACTTGAGTAAATTTGTGTAGGATGCATTTGCAAGTAAATTGAAAGCATATTAGATAATAATAATTGCAAAGACACTCTTGACACAAACATAAATGATGTTATAATTATAAGCTTTATCAATAGATTATTACACGTTCACCATTCCATGCAAATAATGCACCAGGAGAGTTCAAATTATAGAACATAATTATCAAGACATACGACATTTCAGCACGATATCTCATCTCATGATATAGATGTAAATTGTAGCAGCCGCATTGTGTAAATATACAGATCGTTAATGATCTATGGGGGTTGTGAGGGGAAAGGAGGGAGAGAGGGTTAATTAGGGGGTTGATGCAGTTGATGAAGGCTCGTGAGTTTGTGGAATGTACGCGTCTGGGTCGTAACATCACTAAATAGAAAGCTACAGAATATCAGCTCCTTACAACGAGATAACACAGGCGCACGCACAGACGCGTACGTACATTAACGATATCAATATATCATCAAAAGAAATACCAGTGGAGTCTTGGCGAGTGCGGTTACACTCACTATACGTAGACGCGTATCTATGTCTGCGTTTTCGCTCGCTGTATGGTGCCTACCTTCTGTACCTTTCTATTCTGTGGCGACGTGTTTGCACTCATTCAATTGACATGACAGACAGATGTGTTCACTAACGGGAGACGAGATAAAACTTTGCCATACCTGTGGAGGTTGAGTCGTGTTTGGATTTAATCATAGGTGCAGCTAATTGAAAGGGCTGGAACTGACTGAATTTATATATGAATTGGTATGCAAAAATGTTATTCTGGCTTTCGGAGAATTTTATTGGTTCGCAGTAAGTATTTTAATTTTATATCCATACCAAGTTTTTGAGTGCTAATTTCTAAAATACGAACTTTATTTAGAAGAAAAACATTGTGTATTTTTCCTGGGGATCACGCTCGACTCAAGGCTGCAATGGGGTCCTCATTTAACATCTCTTGCAGGACGGCTAAGTTAAGCAGCATATGCTGTAAGAAAAATCCGTCAATTTACTGATATAGATACCGCAAGGCTAGTCTATTTCAGTTACTTTCATAGTATCATGTCTTACGGTATTTTAATATGGGGAAGGGCTGCAGATATCGACTCAATTTTTATTCTGCAGAAAAGAGCCATTAGAGCAATATATTGCCTCCGCAGACGCGATTCTCTAAGGGAACTGTTTAAAATAATATAATATCTCATTTATTTTATTCTCTCTTCACAATAAGTGGTCTCAAAAATAGTGTAAACTTAAAACTGTAAAACTTAACATCATCACGGTAACTTGTCAATATATCTATGGAAATATCATGTACGTCAGGAAAAATATTAATCTTTTCAGTAAAAGAGGTCAAAGACACAATTATAGTAGTAGCAATAGGGACCATTTAGTTCAACCGGGTTTCAGACTGGCTAAAGTAGACTAATCGTTCATGTGGTACTGTTTAAAATGTTACAATAAAATACCTCCCCACATACTACAACTAAATGAAACGAAATTTAAATCTTGTATAAAACGCACACCATGCTGCCAAGCATATTATAAGCTGGGGGATTATATCGCTGACAAAAATGAAGATTGCAAAAACTATCTTTGAATTGTATAACTTCAATCTCTTAGTATTGTATAATTGCATAGCACATGTGTGAGCACAGTGACCATGTACCTCCTATAAAGCTACTATTTACTGGGTACGTCTTTCATTGACTTGAATGTGTCCTGGCGGCTGAGAGTATGTCATGCTCACTCAAATGTCTCGCTGGTGGTGGCGTGTGTGTTGGATTGTTGAGTTCTCTTCAAAATGGTTGAGGTAAACGGTGCTGATCCATGCATCATGTTCGTGAACGGGCGTCGTCAGTAGGGACTGGTCATCTCTTATCTGCCACGGCTTATTTTAATTTATTCTAATTTTTTATTTGTTTTTATCTTTTTATTACGGACGCTTTTTACGTGCACATCTTTCTACTTTGTTCTCACATGTATAATTTCAACATGAATGATGTAACCAATATTTTGTAACAATATTATGATTTAAAAGAGTGTCCGTGGAGTTTCTTGCCCGTTCTTCTCCATAGGAACCTACGCTTTGGAATGGGCAACTAGCTTCACATTTCTGACTGACTGACCTCTTGACAATTAAGTGCCTGTAAATGGTTTAATTGAAATAAATGCTTTGAGTTTGTGTTTCAGAGTTTGATTGATATTTAACACACATTTTTTCTCCTGTGGCAACACTACAGCTAACAGCTGATTTAAATTTGTTCTTGTAATTTTAATCTTAAATATTAATTTTCATTGTTTTTAAGGCCTTATTCCTATTACTCATCAAGTAAATAGGTTAATAATGTGTATTTTGTATTAGATTCACATACCAATTGCAAAATAAGTGTAAATATTTCAATGTGAATCGGTGACAGTTGCCGGCACAGGTGAATTTTGCATTGTCATCTCGGTATCAGGTACAATTCTTTATATTTTACTTGCTACTCGTTTGTTTACGTACTAAAATTTCACCAGCAATAATATTGTTCACTTTTAATACGGCTACTTATTGATGCCAATGACCTTCAAACGTAAACATAACCTTAGTTTGGTTTGGTGACAGAACTCCTTTAAATTTCATTTTTCCTTGTAAACTAATCATCTCATAATTAAACTGCTGCTACAACTACCTTATTTCTCTCTTCCAATTTCTTTTCGCTTCCTTAAACATAATCATGATTATGACTTGCAGCGCCCGTGCTCGCCTCGAAGAGTCCAAACTCAATCAGGCCTTGAGCGAATTAAAGGCGTCAAGGGAGTCCTGTGACCAACTGAATAAGGAAATAGATGACAATAAAAGGGTGCTCTTCGATGCCCATGAAAAGAATAGGAAGTTAAAAATTGAAATGGCTCAGATATATACTCAATACACTGATGCCATAGAAGAACGGGACAGGCTTCAACTTGTTGTGGACGGGTTCAGCCAGTGTAGCATAGAGCATGAACAAGCTCTTAGTCACAAACATTTACTACAACAGCGGCTACATGAGGCTCAAAGTCAAATGACAGAACTACAGACCACAAATCATAACATCACTGCCTCACTGAATCAAAGTCTGTTCAATGAGTTGATGCCTATTGCCCCATCAATGGTTTCTGCCATAAACCCCTCGTACACAATAGATTTAACAGGTAATGATGATTCAAAGTCATGTAATTCATTGAGGGTCACCAGTAAAAACAAACTTAAACGTACGTTAAAATTAATAAATACAATACTAAAACACAAAAGATGGTTAAAAGACAAAAGTTCTTTATTAAAAGTGTTAAACTTAATAGAGAAAGACTGAATTTACTAAAACAATTAGATATGTATTATTTTAATTTGGAACAAAGTACTAGGAGATACAACATTGGCACGGAGTACTTGCAATCTGAACTTGACCATTTACAGGAAAAACTTAGTTCAATGACTAGCAAATATAATACCTCTGAAGATCTAATGAGGGAAGATGTCTGTTGGCAATGAATGAGCTGGTAAACTCACAAACAAACAACTGTGAGCAGTGTCAAACACCATCCGATGTACTTACTAACTATTAATTGACAACATGCAATACCACCTTACCGCAGCCTTGTGTTGATTTGATATATCCTGCTATTATTGATTCCAATAAACAATGTAAACAAATTGTAAAAAGTGATATAGTATTGTTTTGTGATGAGATTGGAAAGGACTTAGGCCACTTGTTGACAGATGAATATCCGGAACACTCCAGAGGAAACCTCTTGCTTCATATAGGAAGAAAATTTAAATACTGGTTTAATATCACACCCATCAAATTGCAGTTACCTAAATAAATGTAACAATAATATTCTAAAAATAGTTCATCAAAATATTCAGGGTGTGATAGGTAAGGAATTAGAATTGGAGCTGTTCATGAACTACATATAGTTATATTGATATTCTATGTGTAACTGAACATTGGTTAAAAGTCCACCAGTTCATGTTCAGCTTTAACAACCACCAGGTTGCCAGCTCATTCAGCAGAGTTAATATGATACGTGGTGGCTTTCTAATAATTGTTCATAACAATATGAAATTAAAAGAACGTAAGGATATTGTGAGCCTCTCTGTTGAGCGAGTTATTGAAATAGCTTGCATTGAGCTTGAGCAGTTTATTGTAATGAGCGTGTATAGGCCCCCATGTGCTTCGTATGATATTTTTGAGAAATATATGGAAGAAGTATTATTAAAGACTTGTTACAGTAATAAAACAGTTGTTGTCTGTGGAGATTTCAACATTAATATGCTGGAAAAATCTGCTATAGTAAATAAATTTATAACTTTATTAAAGTCATATAATTTGTATAATACATTCTTTGAGCCAACTAGAATAACTGCCACTAGTGCTACCTATATTGACAATATTTTTAAAAACTTAAGACCTTCTAGCCATTTAATTATAAATGAGTTGGACTCTGATCACTGTGGCCAGTTGGTCACTTTTCCTCAGAAAACAGTCAGAGCTCAAAGAAAACTCGTGAGTTTTGTTCCTATAAATAAAAATCGCTTAGGGCAATTTAAAAATAATGTAATGGAAAACTACCGGGTTTGCCTTATCCCAACGACCCGGATAGAGCTTATACTTCACTATTTAACCTCATCAATTGTGAGTTTAGGAAGGTTTTCACCTCAAAAACATTGCCTGTTTGTGACCGCGTTATATTTAGTGATTGGGCAACACCAGGTATTTACAAAAGTAGGCAAAGGTTATTTGAATTGTATTATGAAAAAACATACAACCATCATGAAACTTTTAAAGAATTTGTTAAGAAATATTCTAAAACTTTTAAAAGAGCCTGTACCTCAGCAAAATCCATACACATTAAAATAAAATAATATCTTCTGGAAATAAAATTAAAACAACTTGGAATATTATTAATTCAGAAACGGGAAGAACGACAGTACGGAATCGTGACTTCCATCTAAAAATCAATGATGTACATATTAAGGCAGACGTGGAGGTGGCAACAGAGTTTGAAAATTTCTTCACTAACATTCCTATTTTAACAACCAAAACTCTGTCATCTTCGTCCTCCACTTCTGCTTACTCAATACTAAAAGAATCTGTACCAGAATGTGACAAACTTTTTGAACTTACAATTGCTACTGCTAAAGACATTATAGAATTTTTTAAAGACTTTGATGTCTTCTCGTGACTTTGACCTTTGGGGATTGTCAGTACATACCATTTCTTCAATAATTGATGTTATTTCACCCTTTTTAGTAATTATTATTAACTCTTGTATTGCATCTGGTGTGTTTCCTGATCTGATGAAACTTAGCAAAGTGATTCCACTGTTCAAGTCTGGCAGCACAACTGATCCTACGAATTTTCGGCCCATTTCGATATTACCAACATTGAGCAAAATCTTTGAAAAATTAATTTTGAAACAAATGTTAGGACATTTCAATGCTCATCATTTACTACATCTGAAACAGTTTGATTTTACAAAGGGTCGTACAGACGCGGGCGTGGAATGACTGAAGAGCATATTCGAGGCCTGGGAGGAGTTGCAAAATGCTCTTGGCATTTTCTGCGACTTGTCCAAGGCCTTCGATTGCGTACATCATGATACTCAGATCAGGAAATTGTACCACTATGGTATGAGGGACAGGGCTCTCGACCTTCTGACCTCTTATCTGAAAAACAGAATTCAGATGGTCGATGTTAATGGCAAGAGATCTGCAGGATCTGCGGTCACCATGGGCGTTCCGCAGGGTTCAATTCTAGGTCCTTTCTTGTTTTTAATTTATATAAATGTTTTACCTTACCACATAACGGATAATCACAAGATCGTATTATTTGCAGATGATACTTCCCTTATTTTTAAAATCAAACGTCAGTTAATCAACTTTGAACAAGTGAACGATGCGCTCTCTAAAGTTGTGCATTGGTTTAATGTAAATAATCTTCTCCTGAATGAAAAAAAAACTAAACTCATTAAATTTTCAACGCCAAATGTCAGGCAGCTAACTACCAATGTTCAACTTAATGGAATAGAGCTGGACCCTGTTGAGTCGACAGTTTTTCTTGGAATCACTATTCATGGTAAATTACATTGGGGCCCACACATAGAGAAATTGTCAGGAAGGCTAAGCTAGGCCGCCTATGCTGTTAAAAAAATTAGACAGATAACTGACGTAGATACAGCCAGAATTGTTTATTTTAGTTATTTTCATAGTCTTATGTCATATGGAATTCTTCTCTGGCGAACCTGTTCGGACATTAATACTATCTTTGTTCTACAGAAAAGGGCTTTTCGAGCCATTTACAACCTAGGTCCGAGATTTTCCCTTCGAGAAAAATTCAAAGAAATAAATATTCTGACTGTAGCCTCACAATATATTTTTGAAAAACAATATGTACACAAAAATAGATCAAATTTTAAGAAGATTTCCGATATTCATAGTTTAAATACCAGAAATAAACACAACCTCACTGTTCACCGCACTCGTCTCCACAGAGTAGGCAACTCGTTCATGGGTCAATGTATACGCTTTTACAACAAACTTCCCATCGACATTCGAAACTTACCCATTAAACGATTTAAAAGCTGTATTAAAACCAAAATTTGTAAAAAAGGGTACTATAAAATTTTAGATTATTTAGAAGATAAAAAAGCTTGGGATCGAGCTGCTCGCTCTGCTAAGCCTTGTGATAAAATATTAATATCAATACCAGTATTATATAAAAATGACATTATTACTTTGTAAAGTATTATATTTTTTTAAATTTTGTGAATGTGAGGACTATGTGGATATTTTTTTTTTTCTTTCTCATTTAGTGTTAATGATGGTCTGCCAGTTTGAGTAGTTGATGCGGCCTACCCAAATGTCCTATCTTTGGTATTATTTGTCGAGTTGAGCTCCTTAAGTTCTGAGTTGAGCTCCACGATTACTAACAAATGCTTGCACTGATTGGACAGGTCCACTCAAATCTGTGTGGTTCTTTCCTCAAAAGACCATTTCAGACACTAATCTACATGGTCCTCATATGGCCTGACCAAGATTATGTCTGGACTTTAAAAGAGACTGTGACCTCTGAGTTTGTTTCGGCCTTTCTTCTCAGAGTAGTCAGATAGGAAGCGCCGAACTCAACTAGCTAATTTTTAATAAATTTTTTTTAAGATGACGTGTAAAAGTGATTCCAATATCTTATTTACAGAATAAACAATTTCATTTCATTTCACAAAACCAGCCAAGTACAAATAACCTACGCCGACTTGATTCACTTAGCATACAGTGCACCCTGCACGACTGCCGGTTACACAAATATTTGGCGTGACGTTGCCACGTCTGGCGTCCCCGTCAATGAGACTACACTTACGAATCACTGTCATAGTATTCTGACTTCAGCCAAGTGGTTCCATTTAAAGACAGACTTTTTCTGCGGCTAGACAGAAAAATCCAAGCCAATGAAAATCTAGATACTTCTACCACCAACTAGCTAGAATCGTTTTATTTCTAAGTAAGTACTCTTTTTCTCTATTTTAAGTTAACTTAGTACTTACACAGATACCCTGAATCTTTGCCAGACAATTGGATAGAAAGCAGCACTACTAGTTAACTTTCTACTTAAGATAAAATTCAGTTAAAAGCTATTTCAATACTTAATTTAATTCATATCTTTAACTCACGACTTACTACTGCACACACACACACACACACATAATGTGCCTGGAAGGTGTCCAAGTGTGCGGACTGCGCCGCAGTGATGGGCGATGGCATGCCATTTTTTCTTTAGAAGGTTTACCTACCATGGATAGAGCTACAATACTATTCCTTTTATTCTACATACATATCTTTGATAGCTTCTGGATTTTATTATGAACTTAAATGGGAGGTTCTAATATGTAAATGTAGAGTGCATTTAAACAATTCTGGCATTGAACTATTCTCGTTACCTACCCTACTGAAATCCGACCCAAAATAACATTAAGCAAAATTATATTAATCCAACGTTTATTTTACCTCTTTCACCAAATAAAAATAAGTCGACTATTGCACCGTATAAATGTGTGTGTAAGTGCTTTTTAAGAAAACACAAGTAAAGCATTACCGCGCCGCGGGCCGCGATCAAAGCGTTCCCTAATGAGCCGGGTCTCTCGACGCCTTGCGAAAACACGCCGCACACGCATGACTTCAAATGGCATACAATTTGTCCAACTTAAGTACACAATCACACAGCTTTACACACTAATTCATCTTCAAAGACAATAATGATAAAATATTTTTGTTTTAGTTCTGCCTAATTGAGCCTGGTGTCCACTGTTTTTAAATCCAAGAAAGAGCTTTTGAACTTCCCAGTACCTATTGTTTTGAAGTGATCGTGAGTTCATATTGCATCTGTTGAGGATGTATTTTTGACAGCCTGTAATTTATTTTCATTCTTTATTTTCTTGACAATTCTTTCCATTGTCTAATTATAATCATAATTAGATAATAGATTATCTAACAGAAAAGGTTTTTACTGAACAGTCAAAGTTCGAAAGCAGTAACGAAGATGATAATGAAGTTAAAATGTTAATTTAAAAACGAAATTGAGTACTATTTCCAAAACTAGCTCAGTTAAAGTTATATTGATGGTATGATGAGAATCTATTGATTAGAGACTCAAGTTATTTTGGACTTTGGTGATCTGGGAAGTCAATTCCCCTCCCTACTTCCCACAATCCCGCCGAACGAAAAGTGTTTCGGCATTGGAAACATCTCTTGAGTATTTGATAGGGCTGTGTTATTTCAGCTTATTTGAATTGGTTTTCCATGTGAACGTTTGGGACAAAAGACAATTATTTTAATTGATATCAAAAGTTCCCTAATGCCAATGGTCATGCGGAGAACAATAGGCTAAGCCTCAATAGCTATGTGCCACATGGCACACAAGAATAAGGCATTTATCAAAAGAATATCATCTAATACAATGTTATAAGGAAAATTGGCTTCTGTGTTGCCGTTAGGCGAAAATGTCGACTTATTTTCCCATTTTTGTATACGAAAGTAAAGCGTGAAAAAGATAAGTACGTTAGATAAGGAATATTACATCAGAAGATAATATTTTTGGAATCTTATTAACAATACGCCGAAGATTTATTTTCTCTCTTAATAAAAGCCTTTTTGGCGCCATAACGAGAATTTATTCCCAAATAAATCAAATACAGTGTACATTATTCATACGTACATAATTTTCCGACAGAACACGTTTAAAAATTCATTCAAACTGCTTCCAGTTTCTTTAAAGAATGAAATCGTTAAAAACTGGAGATAAGAATAAATTATGAGAGAGGAAGTGGCATTAAAATAATATTAATTCGTTTGTAAGTCGTGGAGGTCGCGTCCCCCTCTGTGGCCTCTTCGTCTCGACTCTCTGTGGCCGCCTCGTCTCGTCCCCATGTCGTACCGGTGTGCCGCGGACCGGTGACGCAACGATCTTAAAGAAGCCCGTCTGAACTGTGACAATGACAATGCAGTATTGAGGTATAGCGTAAACCAATTTATGTCCTGTGCGATTTTAAAAGTATTAGGTTATTTTTAGAATAGATCTTTATTATTATGACCAGCCTTGCTATATATATTTTAGTCTGAGGAAATTGGAAGCAATTTTCACAAATTAATCTAAAAACATAAGGAAAACCATGGAGAATCTAATCAAACGCTTGTGATTCCGCACAGGTTGCGAAAGAAAATTAATACGGTAAGAATAAGATCGTTTTATATTAGCATCTAATCCTATATGTATAACTAGAAAACCTACTTTTAGTATGTATTTACCGCGACAGTTAATTGCATCTGAGTGCTTAACTTACCAACGCATCGTTTAATTAATTAAGTTCTCCAGACAAAACTATCCAAGTATGGGCCGACAGAATGACTTTTATGATCTCTACAATCATTGTTTAGGCAGCCAATAAACTAGAGAAAGATCGAAATTTTTTAGGTAACTTGTTCAATTTACAAAGATAAAAAGCTGTAAAAAGTCAAGTGAATTCCCCTTTTCTTCAAAGATTATAACAAATTCGGCTACTGAATGAATCTCTCCGCACAAACTTCTTCAGTTACACTTTGCATTCGCTATCTTAATCCAAATAGGGAGAAGTGGGGTTTTTTGTAAACGCTCTTTACACTTAGACGCGAGGGATTAAGATCCATTATGAGAGATCCGACTTAGACAGACGAAGGTCGACGTACCCATTCGGATATCTTAGACTAATCTAAGACTCGTGGTTCTATGCAAAAAGTAGATGAGGGTCCCTGTTACTACAGATGTTCATATTTCCGACTCGGTAAACTATAACTTCAGTGTTTGCAGTCATAATGAAATGCAATGTTTGGATTTCCTCGGGAGGATTTTCTTCTACATCAGGGATTTTGAATGAAAATTGTGTAAACAATACCATAGCGCATGATTTAATGACCATCTCATTATTTAAATGGGAAAGCATCATCATTCATGTATCATACATTTGGACGGTGTGGTACTTTGCCAAGAGAACTTTTGAGAAGAAAACTCTTAATTTTTTACAAGTAAAGTGGTGGGACATAGAACACACATTATGTACATAGGCAGTTGCCATGTTACTAGGTCAATGGAGCCACAAATTGGTCAACAGAATAACGATAGCTGTTATAACAGCAGCCTTATCATGCCGCACGTGAACGAATGTGGAAGTGACAGTTTATTTTGTTAGCCACTAAGCAGCTGATTGACCTGGGAGAGCGCACCACTCACACACACACGGCTACCTTCTGACCTTTAGGAGCGAGTGGGGTAAAAGTTTGACCAATTATTTTCTGTCTGTTAGATGTTTTTCGTAGCTTTGAAGTTCGCTTCATGGCATTATTACAAATATCAGTAATAAAAATAATATTTAAGTAAATATTAAATAAACATATTCTAAGAAGCCCTCTAGCCCGAAGCGTCCTTAACTATAGCCAGACCAGACATGATTTATACGCTAGAAGTTTACTCAATATTTAAAAAAGTGTACCAGCACAACACAAACCGAAACGTTTTGTTTTGAAAAATTGAGCATAGTATCAAAATGTGCTTTAGCATTTCCTCTCAAGAAACGCTAAAACAATCGTCAGTCGAAAATAAATCGCTAGTTTAGTGAAGTTTTCACATTTTCAAAGATACGGCAGCTCCCGAAGTTGGCCGGAGCTCGACATTGTTAGTTTTCAGTTTAGAGATCATTGGTTAAGCTAGGATACAATTGAGATTGTACGGACGTCGCTGGCGCAACCCACGAGGTTCGGGATTGAATTTTATTCAGACCAGCCCAGTCTGAATGCTTCTTTGGAAAGTTTCTATTTCTCTTATCTTTGAAAAATTCTATATCAGTACAGTTTTTGTTTTTGAATCCCTTCGGAAAAGCACCATTTCAATAGGATTATTATTCTAGTAGCCTACTGAAATGTTTACTTTTCTTTTTTTGTTTACCGATTTCACTATATCTTCTTTCTGTATAGACAGCACTGGAGAACAGCCACTGCAGCTTCGTTAATTATTATTATTATCTCAAATACACTAATTTTCTACATCTTTAACAATAGAAAGCACACCACGTCGCCTTTAACTTGGCGCTGTTTAGTTTTCTTAACTTAGCGGTCAGTGGATTTTAAAGACTTCCTACTTACAGTAAATTCCATTAAACCTCAGAGTTTGCTATAAGTTTTGGGTAATTTAAACTTCATCGTTTGTTTTGTTTAAGTAAACACTATATCGGCTTGTTCTTTGAACAGTTTTCTCTCGACGTTGAGAAGATGATGAGTGTCACTTATGGAAATACGATAGAACGATTACCGTCGGCAAAGATCAGTAAACTGTTTTTAGTATTACAAGTCATAAAGAAACATAAGAGTCAAATGGTAACAAAAGTAGTAAACATAACGATCCATCATAATAATCGACACAAACGAATTAGTGGAGGAGCAATGATCTCTGACCTGACCAGTGCCAATCAATCAACTAGATCCCGCTAAACACCGAATTCTGTAGAACATGGCCACACGAATGAGTGATTATGAACCCTGTGTCGAAAGAATTAAGGATACATATACTTTGATAGAGGAACATGCGCTAAGTACTCACATTGACGTGATTAATGAAACAGATCTGAGAGAATGTACACGGGGAGGTGTTTAATCGTTACATTGATGTATTATTTCAATAGCTGCCGCTCTCTTAAAAAAGAGTTTCTAACGAAAACTTACAAGAGGAGGAACATTTTAATCTTTGCGAAGAACCATAAATCTATGTGAGACAATGCAGGAAAAACAAGGATCTAACGCGGGAACAGTGATAAGACAAATGCGAAATAAAGCTTCTTTCCGAGGCTATAAGAAGTAATGCTCATTACAAACAAATGTTTCCTGCTAATAATCCAGAGGCGGACATTTTATGTTTTTACGTAAACGGCGATACCCAGACGTTGCGCGGAAATTATTTTCTTATTTCAGTTTAAATTCCGTTTGGAGTTTTCTTGCTGCATGTCTGGGATTTTTTTGCCGAGATAACTGTTAAAGCTTTCGAATGTGCTTAGCAACGTTCAGAACTGCTGCTACGTGCTGTTGATAATATAATTGAACTTAACCAAAGAAATAGCTTAGTTTAAACCTGAGCACGGAGGGTCTGATAGAAATTATTCTGTGATCAGTGGAACACGAGACTATGCAATACTCAAAGCAAAACAACTGAAGCTTTTCTCGAGTATAATTTATTTCTTCATTTGAATACACACCATCAAGAACTCGTTACGAATAATATAAACAAACGCCTCCATACATTGTAGGCTTTGTTTACTGAGCCTAAACCGTATTTCCTTTGATATCAAAGCCCAATCCCAATGTATCAGTACATAGCCAGGCGTTCTTAAGTGCGCGACGAACAAGCACGGTGATATATTAGTGAGGCGACAAGCGCATTGACAAAGCGAGCCACTACTGTGATCGATGGCACAATTTATCAACTATTTACTGAACTATTCAGGGGCCCTTATCGCACCGAAACAAAAACATCTCAGCGATTTGCAGAGGTCTCAACGAGACGAGTGGGTATTTGCATAAATTTGCGTTAAGTAAATGGGGTCCCATGACAAGTTTAATCTTGTCTTTAGAATTTATTGCCTCGTAGTGCCGGCTGCAACGTCCCAGCATTTGCATTGGCTAAATAAATATTTGCCCTCAGTTTAAACTAAGACGTCTTCACTGACTTTCTTCCACAAACACTGTTCGTGAAAGATTTCAATTATAAATTATTTGGACTGATAAGGTGCAGCTTCCGGTGGAAGCTGGAAGCACTTCAGCTCCTTAGGGTTTTTGTTTTACTTGTTTTTATCAGGCAGTGTTTCCTATAGCAAGTTCACGGTACTCTTAGAATAAGTCAAATTATCTAGGTAATCTGGAATCAGAACATTTTCGGACTTCCAATTCAAAAATACCTGGAACTTATTAGCCTAACCAAATCGTGTTCAAAAGATAAAGGTACTTTTCTTGAAAATATAGCTCTATCGCCCTCACTGAATAAATCGATTTAACTTCCTGGCTCATCATATTTAATTATTTAGCGTAAAGGTTAACCTTCTCTAGCAGACATTCAACTCTGAAGAGATCTTCGTTCCAATAATTTAATTACATAAACTCATAACTCTTTTAGCCTTCAAATAAAAAACTTAAGTGTCCGTTAATATCATTTGCGAGCACGCCAAAAACTTTTCTTTCATATAAACCACTATTCGGTACCCTATTTTGAAGTTCTCAAGGTTGAATTTCGCTTGTGTGAATTTAGGAACTCTGCAAAATGTCTAATTTGCAAATGGAGGCATGTCGTAGGCCGCGCAATTTGGCTTAAGCGAAAACTCTTAGCACACCGTTTGCGAAGGCAGTTCCGTGGAAAAACAGAGTATATTTATGAATACTGCTGTTTCATCGACGGACCTTAATTATTTTAGCTTAAGTAGTTGGATTATTGATTAGATAAGAAAGAAAGTGAAAAAGAAAACTTGCCTCCTTAGCAACGAATAGGTAAGGTGATTTTCACTACACTATTCTGTGAATAATGTGTCTTTAACTTGATTGGCACAGACGGAACTCCTCCACTATTATTGGTAAAACATTTATTCTGAAGATCCGAAACTGGGTACATTGGCAATTTAAATGAAAATTTTGGTTTGATATATCAAACTAAAATTTTCATTTAGATTGCCAATGTGATAAGGTATTATAATACCAAACAAGAAGACGCTGAAATAATTCCTGATTCATTTTAACCACGAATGGAGAAAGGCTATTCCTACTCCTAGCTACAACAAAACAAAAAAACACCACAAACTAAAACTAAATCCACCGTCAAACTCTGATACAGTAAATACAGTACAACACCCTACACATTGTGCAAGTTTGCCCGCAAGTAGCCCCGAGCACGTCGGCGAATGTCTATAATAGCCGGTGTTATCTCGTTACCGTAGCTTTCATTTAAGTTCGTCTTGCTCGCTAGTCTCGACATGCTTTGTCTAATGTTGTAATGAACTTTGTACTTTTTATTAAGATTAAATTAAGATAGAGTTAGTTATAAAAAAAAGAAAAAAAGTGGTCCTTTGATACCAAAGGACCACTTTTTTCCAACCTCAAGGTAAATTCTCATCCACAATTCTTTAATCACTCCCGTACGGGAGTGATTAAAGAATTGTGGATGAGAATTTACCTTGGATTCATAAATATATAAACGTATGTATCTTAACGGCTTGTAGTTTCTGACTAAACGTAATCTTCAGCGTATGCATGTGGAATTTGATTTCTAGGAACTATTACGAATCTCACGTCCTATAGGTAGCTAAAGTTTATTTACCGTATACGTTTAATATAGGTAAGGCATACATTTTGACGAGATCGACCATATTATTATGTTATCAACCAGGGATACCAACATCTTCACTTTATTTTCATGGTCTTTAACAGGTATAGCGCTTTTAACTATCTACCAATTTACAAAAAATCACAAACAACACTAATTACTGTTTTCAGATTTTCCTTACAAGCAATATCATATATATATATTTTTTTTTTTTAACGTTGCCCCACACTAGGAATTTCTCCTGTATCGTAGGTGCGTTTACAAACATTTATACTAACATACACAAACAGCCAGACCCGGAACAACTAGTTCTAGGTCATACAAATATTTGTTCCGTGCGGGAATCGAACCCGCGACACGCAGCGCAGCACCGTGCCGTCAAAATTACCCTCACTCTGTGCGCAACTCCCAAGTTTCTGAGTTAACCGCTAATTATCCATTTCTTGCCGACTATGGAACTAAAAATGTACATTAGGCTTTTTCGCTGATTTCCCGCAAAAACTGCTTTGCGGTCAACAGTACCGGAGGGAGGAAGGGCAAGGGAGGGCGATTTATATCCCTCTCATCCCTTGAGGATTCTCTTATCGACTCAACTCATACCGCTTGATATATGACCGGGTAGTGTAACGGAAAATCTGGTTTATATGTTTCATTTCGATTATCTGTAGTACGACGGGTGGGCTCGTTCAAGGATTATTAGAGACCCTGTATTAAGTTCCGTATTGGTATTAATTAGGTAGTCGTAATAGTGACGTCGAGTAATCTCGGACAAAGCTTAATATTCGTTTTGATTTTATTTCTATTAAATAAAAATAATTAATACCAATGTTAATTGAATATTCTCTCTGATTACTATTACAGTCGAGCGCGATTTGGAGCAAATATAACTTTGCGTCTTTAAAACAAGAAAGACTAGTCAAAATAAACTGAAAGTTTCCTGTCTAATAAAACAGTTTAACATATCTCGATACAGTTAAATCACAGCTAAACATAATAATTAGGACACGATAACAATCATCAGTAATACAATTCATAAACGATCACCCAGAAATCCAATAGCTTAAGTTACTAAACTCTTGGAGCCGAAGTTAAGCTAATTAATACATGTCCATACGAACACGACGTGTCGCGGTATACATCCTGGTGTTATTAATTAAGACTCAGTGGTTTTCGGCGTCTCCACCATTACACATACACACTCGTACATAATGCTGTTCGTAATATGGCGATGTGGTTTGTATGGCAATATTACCCACGATTTGGGTAAAGATCATTCGTTTGAGGGAATTGTGACGACAATATTAGACTAGTGATGTGGAACTTTGAATTGCTTTACAGAGACAGAAATTACGTTTAACATAGATAGTCCCATACATTTTTTTAAAATAAGATGCAAAGTAAGTATTTTGCTTTTGAACTCCACGCTAGATCGAGCCTGTTATCACATACGGCTCACTAGTCTGGTGGCCCAGGACAGACCGGTGCACAGCCCAAAAAGATCTCGAAAAACTACAGCGGTTTGCTTGCGTCGCAATCACTGGTAGTATGAGAACTGCACCCACCGCCGCCCTACAGGCAATGCTGGGACTGCCACCTCTGCACCTCATCGTGCGGGAGGAAGCGGCCCTGGCCACCTTTAGGCTCCATTTAACAGGAACCCTATGCAACGACTCCAGAGTTAAGCACATACGCATTAAGGAGGATGCGATCAAACGTGAGCCAATGATGGCATCACCCTGCGACAAAGCCCCGAAAACACACCACTTTCAAAGGCACTACAATATAACACTTACAGAAGAACAGTGTGACTACTCAGGCCCAAAAGAGATGAGAGTTTACACCGACGGATCAAAGACCGACTCAGGTACCGGAGTCGGAGTTTTCTCACATGACCTCAACATAAATATATCCAGACCGCTGGGAATGTTCAACACCGTCTATCAGGCGGAGTGTGTGAGCATCATACAAGCGGTCCACGCCCTAGAAGCCAGGAGGGTTACGGACACCCACAAACGCATACTCTCCGACAGCGCCTCAGTTCTCCAATCCTTACGGAAGAAATATACTACCTCGAAGCTAACACTAGAATGTCACGATGCACTAGAACAAATAACGGTATCTAGCCGCAACACAGTGTCACTGCAATGGATAAAAGGACACAGCGGATCGCTAGGTAACGACGCAGCTGACGAACTTGCTAGACGTGGATCCAGCACGGCAGTCTGCGGACCCGAGCCTATCGTATCCATCCCCTTCAACCAAATACGCAGGTGGCTGCAGAAGTTCACCCACACACAAGCGGAACGCTGGTGGACCTCGACACCAGGTTGCAGGCAGTCAAAGGAGGCTATGCCATCTTTGGACAGCAGGCTGACCAGGCGTTTGCTACGCCTGGACAGGAACGGCCTGCGCCTGGTGACGGGGACCATCACGGGACACTGTTCGCTAAACAAGCACTTCCACACAATAGGCATAACGGACAGTCCTCTGTGCAGGGCGTGCATGGAGGCTGAGGAGACCGTTGCGCACGTGCTCTTCGAATGTACGGGCGTCACCCAGATTAGAACAGAAACCCTCGGGTCACCCAGATCATACACAGACGTTCTAAACAGACCAGGAGACCTAATCAGCTTCTGGAGGGAGGTGGGCTGGTTGGAATAACCACCAAACGGCCGCTATGGCCCACGCACAATGGTCCACCTGACGGACTAAGTGCGGAAACCAAACCCCCTAACATAGAACATAGATAGATTGAGCCTGTCTAGATTCATCATTTTTGTATGGTAAAACCACCCTAGGGTGGCGCCCTTTTTTATTATTTTTTGGATGGGAAATTATCAGACTATCAGACTAGTGTCAGACTCTTACTGAATAAAACCCACCCGTGTTCCTTCAGTTGCCTGTACATTGCCAGGGGCCACGGTATCCCTTTCGAACTTTCCCGCAACCCCGGCAGGCATCGGTCCTATCGGACCCCTTCAGTTGCTGACATATCTTTGAGGCGCGCGTGGAACACAACGTGCCGTCGACCCGGGCCTGGTCCTTATCGGACGGCGAGCTATCCATTGCTCACCTTCCGCAAGCCCGCGCCTACGGTCCCGACGCCCAGGGCGTCTCCTGCGGTGGCTAGGGGCGTGAGGGCGTGAAATTTGCCTCTCCCTCACGCGTTCTGCCTTCTCCTTTGCGAGCATTACTGCTTCGCAGAAGGAGGTGACGGCCTCCCATGCCCTCTCGCTCCGTACCATGGCCTGGATCAGGGCCGGACGAGAGAGATCCCCGCCACCGACCGCCTCCACGAGGACACGGAGATGCTCTGCCCAAGCCGGGCAGACCTCCACCGTATGCTCCACCGTGTCCTCCGGGCGATCCACGCAGTGATGACACCCGGGCGTTTCATCCCGCCTGATACGAAACAGGAACCTCCCGAAACAACCATATCCGGTGAGTCCTTATAACCCTCAACTTTACACGTTGAGTTTATCAAACGACACGTATTTACGATGCGTATGAGCGACAAGACAAGTTATTAAAATATTGAGGTAAATAGACCCAAAACTAACAACTCAAAAAACAAAACTTTAATCAAAGAATCAACTTAAATAACCACAAGTTTCATATAATTCAAACAATCAAACTTTTCACAACTATCAATCACTATACTACATCCATTGAAAGCTAGCTTCCTTTCATACGCGTTATCGCGGACATTTTTTATCGTTTCTGCTCGGCACCCGATGATCTCCGAGCATTTCATCACACGTCGTGTTCGTCAGTAAATCATCCCGCGCCGTCGGCTATCTTCACTCGACCGAATAACACCCCTCAGACCATACGTTACGAGGAGGAAGGGCAGAAATACCAGTTGGATTTTCAGTTTCGAAACTTAGCTGCCAGTACTGCTTGGCGTCTTTAGACTCTAGCTTACGAAATGTGAAATACTAAATGTTATAAAGCAAAATGAAGGATACTGACTGCTTGACACTTCACGTGACCAGAGGGCCGGCTCGTTCTTTGGCCAAAGAATTAGCATTGCCATTCAACGTGGCAGCCAGTCTTCTGGGCACGTTTCCGGATGACAACGATGTCCTTTTGTTTATGTATTTAGTTGTACGTATAGTTAGTTATTCATTTAATTTACTACCTAGTGTAAATAGTTAGTTGTATAACAATTGTATGTAAGCATTTTAATGCAAATAATGGATTTTATTAAGGATTCTTCAGGCTTCGTGCTTTTTTTTTCATAATTCTTGAAAATAATGCATGAATTTATCCACAACGGGCATCACCTTTCCATTCGGAGATAATCATCATTTCAGCGGAAAGACGTCCACTGCTGGACATAGGCCTCCCCCAAGCACCGCCACTGCGACCGATTACATTCGGAGATGATACAAACTTTTAATTAAAAATGTTGTGCACTTGTTAAATACGAGTATCTCTACATGAGTCATTCTTATTGTTCCAGGTACGTAAATCAACCTTTCGCGGCGGCACCTACAATAACTGCGCTGACATTATGCAAACATGCAAATCTCGGTAAGTGTTACCTGCTACTACTAGTAAGCACTAAATGACGAATGGTAGGAGTCGAACATCATGTGTGAGGCTCGCGAAGGAGGAGGCAGAACGCGTGAGGGAGAGGCAAATTTCGCGCCCTCACGCCCCTAGCCGCCGCAGGAGACGCCCTGGGCGTCGGGAATCGCAGGCCGATTCCCGGCCACCGTAGGCGCGGGCTTGCGGACGGTGAGCAATGGGTAGCTCGCCGTCCGATAAGGACCAGGCCCGGGTCGACGGCGCGTTGTGTTCCACGCGCGCCTCAAAGAGATGTCAGCAAGTGAAGGGGTCCGATAGGACCGATGCCTGCCGGGGTTGCGGGAAAGTCCGAAAGGGATACCGTGGCCCCTGGCAACGTACAGGCAACGGAAGGAACACGGGTGGATTTTAGTCAGTAAGAGTCTGACACGCACGCGGGAGAAGTTATTTGATAATTTCCCAACCAAAAAAAAAATAAATAAAAAAAAAATGGTAGGAGTCGAACATCATGTGTGATGTACAGTGATCGGAGTAGGTAGATTGAATTGGGGTCATTGATCCGAAACGTATATATTAATATGGACATTCCTCCGGAATTTGTTGATTATTTAAAACAAAACCGGAACTTAGGTAGGAATTGAATTAAAATGAGCAATAATATTATATTCTTCATATTTTTTTTTTATTGGCACACAGTCACGATTCCAAGCTTTTAAGTAATATTTTACTTGTTACAAGGAGTTTAAAGCATGTTTGGATGTACTATAAAAATATTTTTAGTATTGTGTTTGTTTGCTTAAGCTGTTGAACATACCATCACCAACTTTGAATTGCGTATTAATAACATCATTTAAATTGAATCCGGAAATACCGGAATTGCTTTCCGGAAAAATGGCTTATCCATGTTATTCTTTCTGAGTGCTTTTATGATACAAGTACCAAAAATCAATCTACCTACTCCGATCACTGGTGATGTGTGAGGCTGGTGGGTGCACACCGTAAATTAAAAAGTAATTATGTGTGGACTCAGAATAATGTGTAACCCAATGCACGGTCGCAGAACTTTTCCAAAGCCTCTGCACCTTTTTAAAAAAAAACTTGTTCGTACTTAAGTATGTAGAATCTACAACTTTTAGAAAATAGTTATTTAATTGAGGAAAACTAAGTTATCTAGTTTCACATAGACGAGAAGCATTAATAGCGATCCTGTTATTTTTTTTTCCATATTGACCGTTGTTTGTACACATAAACAATAATTGTTTATGTAATAATTATTATTATGCTTACCTACCCATGGATTTAAAAAAAAAATTGGTAGGTAATTCTTACCTTCCTGGTTCGAACAGAAGTTTTAAATTGGGATGATCATCATTAATCTGCCTTAATCCTTATCTATTCCAACGGAATACTATGGTGGGAAATGTATTTTTACACAGTCATCGTCAATAGGAGTAGCTTATTAAACCTTCTATATCTTCCCTCCACAACGCCATCTCATTGATCCCCAGAGCCATGGAGTGGTAATAAAAACTCAGCGTTGTATCCGCCTCCGCGATGATTAATGCACTTCTGCCAACACCCATGAAGCCAAGGGTCTTCACAATGGATGGCTTTACACCCGCGTGTCTATTATGTATGACTACTTCTTGCTGAAGTTGGAATAAAACCAAGAAACGGTGAAAAGAGATTCGCGAGGCTATCATTCGGGAAGCTATCATTCGCGAGGCTATCATTTTTCTCGTAAAGCTGTAGGAAAATGGTTTCAACGTTTTTATAACTGAAAGTACATATCAGAAGCTAGGCACGGTTCCAAAGAGAAGTATAGAAGAAAAATACATGTAGCGCCCAGAGCTTTGCTTTGCACTTTAAAATTAATTAAAAGACAACCAAAAAACGCTCCAGGCTTTTTGAATTAATCATTGGATATAAAAGAAGTGACAAGCTGCATAGGTACTTATATCGTAACTAATACAAGCGACTAGCTGCATAGGTAGTTATATCGTAACTAATACAAGTGACTAGCTGCATAGGTACTTCTATCGTAACTAATACAAGTGACTAGCTGCATAGGTACTTCTATCGTAACTAATACAAGTGACTAGCTGCATAGGTACTTCTATCGTAACTAATACAAGTGACTAGCTGCATAGGTACTTCTATCGTAACTAATACAAGTGACTAGCTGCATAGGTACTTCTATCGTAACTAATACAAGTGACTAGCTGCATAGGTACTTCTATCGTAACTAATACAAGTGACTAGCTGCATAGGTACTTATATCGTAACTAATACAAGTGACTAGCTGCATAGGTACTTCTATCGTAACTAATACAAGTGACTAGCTGCATAGGTACTTCTATCGTAACTAATACAAGTGACTAGCTGCATAGGTACTTCTATCGTAACTAATACAAGTGACTAGCTGCATAGGTACTTCTATCGTAACTAATACAAGCGACTAGCTGCATAGGTACTTCTATCGTAACTAATACAAGTGACTAGCTGCATAGGTACTTCTATCGTAACTAATACAAGCGACTAGCTGCATAGGTACTTCTATCGTAACTAATACAAGTGACTAGCTGCATAGGTACTTCTATCGTAACTAATACAAGTGACTAGCTGCATAGGTACTTATATCGTAACTAATACAAGTCATCATCATTCTCCTGCCCTTATCCCGATTTAGTTGTGTTCGGCGCAATATGTCTTTTTCTTCCATACTTCTCTTATCGTCGTCATCTCGGGAGTCACCCCCTAGCCATATCATCTTCCACACAGTCCATCCATCGTTTCTTTGGTCTTCCCCTACTCTAATACCCATCGACATTCATACTCAAAATTTTCTTCACAACATTTTTCTTAACTAATGCAGGTCAGTTTAATTATTTTATAATTTTTTGTGCGTGTAAAAGCGTGAAATTTGTTTTTTTTTAAACTAAATCATTTATTTTTTACTTTTTAATCTAGTATATTCTTCATTTAGTTAAAAGTCCAAGGTCAACGAAGACTTGGCCGGTTTACTAGTAGCCAATGAAGAGTTCCACTATCCACCTCCTGGCTCCATCATCAGATTGGCTCCAAGATGCCAAATTAAAGTATTGTCATCCAAACTACATATAAATACAAAGTTTCATTTCGATAGGATAATTAGAAGTTGATGAAAATTAAGTTGAAAGATACCGTTACATAGATACAGTTCAAGCTAATAAAAGCGTGTAAAAATAGGAAATGGCCAACAAATCGAAACATCTATGAGTCTACAAGGCCTATAAAGTTCGTAGTTGTAGAACTATTATTCAAAGAAATAAAGTCCTCAGGACAGCTGCTGTGGCGGAAGAAATAAAAAAAAACCGACCAAGTGCGTGTGTGTGACCACAATGAAGGATTCCGTAGTTGGGATTAATTTATCCCAAGAACAAACTTAACATTGTAGTTGAAAAACATATTCACCCATACATTCCAACTGCAATTGTAAGTTTGTATGCACAATATTGAGAGATTCACCAAGTTATTTTAAGACCACAGACTTCTTACAGGTTTTCCTGTAATTTATGAGAACCATTATCCGTATTTTTTTCAAAATTTTAGGTTCAGTAGTTTCAAAGATAACGGTGGAATGGTAAAATTTCATATATATTTTTTAAATATCTTTAAAATTAGTAAGGGTTAGGAAGTAAGGGTTCAGTTTTTTTCCTTTTGAAAAGCAAGGAATAGGGTGTGTTGTTGGATTCAGATCTATTGTAGGTATTCATTTATGTGCCCCTATAACATACATTATTATGGTGTTGTTTCGCTGCTTTTTAAATGTCGTTTACTTTATTCAAACCACAAGTACTACGTACATTCCTGACCTACATTCGGAAATCGTTTCGACCGGAATAGTTACCGATCCGCTAACGTAGTGGATACCCACTATTAACATTCCATAGAATCCTAATTGTATAGCATGTTTAAATAGGATGAACCCAACCTCCAGATATAATAAATACTCCAGCATAACTACGTCATTTCCGGCGGTTTCATCAATCATAATTATGTCAAATGGCACCTTTACATATAAAATCTATCGCTTACAAGCTCTCACAACATAGAAACCCGGGGTTATTTTCAAAACACTTTTATACTAAGTACCATTTCAAATAATCCGAAGCATAAATATTTTGTACATAAATTACAATTATCGTAATATTAATTAGTGAGGCAAGTGAAAACGTTCAATCGCTAGGTACTAGGAGGTCATAAATCAGAGGATTATGTCTTTATTATGTTAATGTTATATTGTGGAAATTTATCAATTAGTAAGCTGAGGCGGGTTTCGGCTGGATTACTGTAAGAACTTGATTTAGTACTCGTGAATGAATTATAGGGTTCCAATGATTGAAATGTTAAAGTTTCAATTAGATTTAAGATTTTTGGAATCCCCACTTTATTTTTCCTCACCCACGTCGTTATCAGCTTAGGTATATCGAATTAGCTACTTATTTCAAACTAATTTGTAAATCGATCAGATTATCATTTCAGAAAACTTTAGGAAAACCACTCACAATCTCATTAGCTTTCGTTATGTTGCTAGCGTCTACGACTGCGAGTATTTCACGCAATTAGGTTGCTTCTACGTCTATCTGATAAAATTATACTCATTACCGCTACATTGCTATGTGATTTATGAATATTGAAGATAATTCCACGCTTATTAAATCATAAACACCGACTAGAAAGCGTCTAACTTCCCGACAAACGGCCCGAGATACATAGTTGAATTCGTTCACAGTACATCGATGTCACATTAAATAACATGACCCTAATAACACTAATACAATATCACAGCCCCGACGTTAATATTCCGTTTAAGAAATTCATAATTTGTCGATAAATAAGCTTTCTTATTTAATAAGTATTATACGGCTGCGCGGGCGCCGGGGACGTCATAAACGTCAGTTGACGGTGCGACTACGCCGCAGAGCAATGATATCCCGTTATCGGTCGAGCTCGGAATTAAAAGAGAGTTACAACTGTGTTTTACAGTTAGATAAAATATAATGAAGCAGTAAAGCTTGTAATGAGGTAATATAAAATTTTATACGTTTGTTTTTTAACTATTTTTTACATTAACATTTATATAATGTTTTGTCTCTGTGTTTTGGTCAATCTTTCCATATGGTATGATATTTAATCGGACGATGTCAGTCTATCAGTCACCTATGTAGGTTACATGGAATTGAAGCTCTTTGAAAGTATAATTTGCTACAGTTACGTAACTCTTTGTTCCTGTGATAAAGATTCAATATTAGATACTTAAACTAAGTTTATAATAATCTTTGATACGGTGCTCTGAGAAGCTCATTAATGCTTCAAGAGGAAAATCAGATTAATTACTAACACCTTGAAAACTCTGAGGAATTGTTAATTCAGATAGCCTTTTCCGCAAACGATTTTGAAGTAAAATTAACCGATTCTTTAATAATTTCTCCAAGTAAATCCAGGAAATTTAGCTAACGTAGTAAAACATAATAAAGGTACCATCACCTATGAACGTTAAACCATTTATGGTAATCACAGTAAAGACATAAAAACTCAATGGTCGATAGTTTTGGAAAGCGTTGATTGTAAACCGTCGTTTATGACCTGACAGAAAGGCTGCTGATCGTGACGAAATGTTCGAGATTGTGAATAAATAACAATAGTATTGTGTAGAGAAATAGGAAGAAGGATGTGTATGAATATTGAGCGCTCAAAATTATTTCGCGTGTGGATTGTTGTGGTTGTAGTTGTGGACCACCCTCAACAAGTAAAAAGAAAAAGGGAATCAAACTATTAAAATTGAGCACCCGCAATGGCGAGAACCTTGTAGTTCGTACCTCCATCCTATGTCATTTGTAGAATGATCCAAGATTAAAACTATTCGGTTAGGAGGGTTCTAAACCGCGCAGTGTAGCAAAAAAACCGCAGTCAATATAAAAATGGACGTTCCTGACCTTTTTTTTTTACTAGCCTGCGCTGTCCCACTCCTGGGCAAAGGCCTTCCTCAACTCCTTCCATCTTGGAGCCTGCGCGTCCTTTTTCCAATTTTGATGGATCCCATCCAGCTCGTCCCACCATATCCTATGTGGCCTGCCGGGACCCCGCCTCACCGTCTCAGGGCACCAGTTCTTTGATATTTGTGCCCACAGATTGTCATGATGTCATATGCGGCAGATATGTCCCGCCCAGTCCCATTTAAGTTGGGCACCCTTTTGAGCCACATCAGCTATCTTTGTTTTGGAGCGTAGTATTGTAAAAAAAAAAAAAAAGTTTATTGTTCTTCTCTCACATAGAATTTTACAAACAATATAAAACAAACAAACAAAACATTATCGATAATTGTTATGATCTATGCGAGAGACTGGTTTCTGTACTAGGAGACCTGTATGACAGATTACCAGCCTCTCCAGACTCCGGACAACATGTGAACAGCTGTATACAGATTGAGATTATTGCTGTTATGGGGGTACAAAGTGGGTGAGAGGAACTAAATTGCATGAGTGAGTAATTGAGTATGTGTGCGAGAGTATGTGTACGCGAGTGTGAGTGCGAGTGTGTGTGAGCGTGTATGTGTCTGTGTGAGTGTGTGCGGGAGAGAGTGAGTGTTTATGTGAGTGAGTGTGTGCTGGGTGAAGGAGGTGACAGCATACGCAGTTGGTTAGGATGGTACAACAAGCAGATTTTCAGTGTCATCGTAGTCGAGGGACTTAAGCCAGGCAGTAATAACCCTCTTACAATTAGCTCTTGTAAGAGGGTAAACTGTTAGCTTCTTGTTTATCTTATTATATAGATGTCCACCAAGAAATTCAAAGAATTTGCGTGAGAAGGCGGTGCTACGATTAGTAAGTGCTGGGCAAACCCTGTGTTTGACTCTCTTGTTTGCATTAAGTAAAGGATCATACCCTATTAGTGAATGTTGTTTTAGAGCGGAGCACAGAATATAAAGTTGTCTTACTGTCAGCACATCAGAGAGCAAGTACAGATCTTTGGTAGGAAAGAGGAAAGGTAACGACAGGCTTACTTTTAGTACCGCTCTTTGAGCTCTTTCAAGTTTTATTAAGTTAGTTTTACAAGTGCCACCCCATACAGTAATGCAATATGTTAGAATGGATTGGCACAGTACCATGTAAACCATTTTAATGACATTTTTATTGAATTTGTGTTTCGAATACGATCTGTTAATTGAACGCCTAGTATACTTCGCTCTATTGTTCGTTGGTAGACCTTGAGTTTGGACTTCTGGATGTTAGTCAAAGACCAAGTCTGTGCACCATAGGTTAAGAGCCTGCGTTTCAGTGCCATATGCAACTCACCCTTGAATAGTTCCTTCATGAACCAGTAGCTCTTCCAGGCGTTTCAGTTCTTTTTATCTAACCGTTATAAACGCACGTTGCTCACGTAGATAATATAATGACATCAGGAAAAACATTCTATCTGTAACCACTAAAACTCTACAGTAAAAATAAAGTTTAACATTATGCGCATCTTGCATATTCAGACCACGTAAAAATGTTCAGGTCCTACACTTGTAAAAACTATAATTTCACACCAGTCCCGAGTTCGCACACATATTTGAGCTCATTTTCTTTAAATTTTCTTCGCTCCTCGTGAAGAACTTAAATTTTTACAACTTCTTTATCCGAAATGGCGCAAAAGGGGTAACGCTTTATGCAAACTATCTCTATATGAACTGTTTGACATCACATTTTAGTTTCTAAAGTAGGTACGATTACCTGGACTGTTCTAAAATCACACACATGGATGATCAATGACTGTTTATCTGGATGGGAAACAATAAATTTTATGAACCAGGAAATAGTTTAAGATAGCTCAATCATACATAAAACTTTACTCTAAAATTAAATTATAACTCTGCCACTAATACATTCTCATTTTATCTTTTCATATAAAACATGATCTTTAAATCCTGAACGGACTTATTTATAAGTCTGCCATTGTATAAAGTAGTGTCAGTAGCAAAGAGGTCGGCCGCGAACTTGCCATAATCTTTTCCTTTCTTTTCAATTATTTTCCTTTATGAAAAGTTTTTATTGTGAAGCTGAGAGGACTAGGAAATAAGTTGTTGAATGCAGAGGCAGTTGATAAGCGGGCCCGTTCACTAAATGAGCTAATTTGTTAGTCATGCGAAAGACAAAGTCGTTTCGCTAATAATGAAATGAAATGAAATTGTTTATTCTGTAAATAGGATATTGCAATCATACATGTCATATTAAAAAAAATATTTAAAAAAAAGAAGAAAATGCTAGATGAGTACGGCGTTTCCTATCTGACTACTCAGAGAAAGGCCGAAACAAACTCAGAGGTCACAGTCTCTTTTAAAGTCCAGACATAATCTTGGTCAGGCCATATGAGGACCATGAAGATTAGTGTCTGAAATGGTCTTTCGAGAAAAGAACCAAACAGATTTGAGTGGACCTGTCCTATTAGTGCAAGCATTTGTCAGTAATCGTGGAGCTCAACTCAGAACTTAAGGAGCTCAACAACAATAGAACTTTGTCAAATTATCGAGTGAC
Organism: Xanthia icteritia; assembly: GCA_949128155.2. Lineage (NCBI taxonomy): Eukaryota > Metazoa > Arthropoda > Insecta > Lepidoptera > Noctuidae > Xanthia > Xanthia icteritia. Next base: position 566,606 of record OX421942.2, on the reverse strand, counting down.
GTCGTCGTAGTGAATTAATGGTTTGATTGGGAATTCGAATATTTGAACGTAAGATAGCGTAGTATTTTTGAACGTATTTTGGTTAACGTTTGTTTATTTTTCACTAACCCGTCTGGAGCAAGCATGGTGAATCAATTCTTATGCCTTATCTGTATGAGTAGAGGCCGTTTCCGTGCAGTGGGACAGTAATAGGTTGGTTTATAATTATTTTTATTTTGAGATCCTGAAAAATACAAACTGCTTGTAGATTCTGAAAAATAGATTTTTTAAATATGGTTTATCATTATTTTACCTCTTCATTATTTAATTAAAAAGCTGTTAGAGAATTGCTACTGTATAAGGTAGCAAAAGTATCTCAAATAACCTGTCACCTGTAAGTGCATTATTATCTGAAGAAATCAAGGTACAATAAATATAATTAGCGACTACTTGGGGAATTTATAACACAAATGTTGACCTGCAGGTTAGCTTACGTGGGTGATCAACATAATACATGTTATCGGTAACAGCGAATTATGTTCAGGTCATCTTCATAAAATTATGAAAAATGGAGCGATTAACATTTGGTTTTAAGCCGTTTAACATTTTATCCAACACATCGTTTTCTATTTAAATAACATAATGTCGTTTCTATTTAAATAATAATGTCACTGAAATTAAGGACAATGTTCAAATGTTAATTATTTTGTCATTCAAACATTTTATAAACCTTAAGTAGGTTTATAAATTATGAGTGACAAAAAAAATATGAATGAAGTTTCTCGCTCGCAACATCATTTTCATACATTGAACTACGTTGTAAGTTAATAAACTAAGGACTAAATTAATAAATTAATCAGGAAATAAATTAGTATTCGAGGCCCATTTTCATATTTTCACCCACAAGAATGTCAGTACATAAACGGGACTTCTCTAAAATCTAACACAAGAGCGTGTTATCAAAGCCTAACACTGTCCTTCACACGCTGCTATACAACCTGCGTTACTTTATTAGGGCGCGCCTATTAGCCGGCCAGCTGCTCCATTAGCATGCTCGCATATCGCTGCTAACGAGCCCTTGCAAGAGCCACTCATGCGCACAAATTATACAAGCTCAAATAACGGCCACTCGGTATGGCCTAAATGATGGAAATATGGGAAACTGGCGTTGAAGTTGTTTTTTTTTTTCACTTAGTTGTTGTTGAATCATAAGTCATAACTTAGTTGTTGAAGTCATAACTCATAACGCATTTGAGAAAAAGTATAAAAAACAGTTATCTCCCAAATCGACTGCCATTCACAGGACCATATTTAACAAAAATCGCTTCCGTCTCTTTGGGTTCCATTCTAGAATTATCCTTGGATACTAAACCCAGTACGTTATATTTAATATTTAGACTAGACTCTAGACAATCCAGTCAAGTCCGGTCATCTAGCAAACTGACTAACCTCCAAAATTCACATCACCTAAGTGACCGCGCGGGACTCTCGCAGACGAATTAAGGATCAAACTGTAATGGTCGCTTGCAAACCCATCCGCCGGTTTATTGTGACTGCACACCACCATCACACTTTATGATCGAAACTTAACTCTAAATAGTCCTATTAAGGTCGTAATTTGTTCGATTGCGAGTTGTTCGGAGATTTCGAGGGAAGCTATACAAATTGATCCCATCACCGAAGGATTCAGTTTAAGGAACGCTCGTACGATACACGGTTTGTAGGAAATCACACTATTTATATGAACATTACGTTAATAGCAGGCTTTGTAGTAGTATCGGTTGTTTGGAATAGACGCCATTTTCAACTAAAGCGGTACACGGAACCGAGGAAATGAGATTGAGGGTTTAGATAAAACAGGCCGTTTTTCAACAATTTGTTCGGCTTTGATGCGAATAGTTTAGTTAACGGTTTCTAGGGCGAACTGAGATATTGACAGCAAATTTTTTATTTGGTTTATTAAGCCTTTTATTTGTATTCCACAGTTTGTTTGACGACGAATAAATATTTTATTTTGTCTATTAAGCCTTTTATACTCCACAGTTTGCTTGACTAATAAATATTTTCATTTTATCTTCATCTTTGCTCACACCTGGATTTTTTTATTTTCTCATTAAAAAGAAAGAGTTATTAAACGAGCAGTCATATAACACTGCCAGCTCCTCATAGCTACAAAATGGCAATTAACAAACATTTTGGCGAAGCTACAACTCTTTCCGCCGTCTATAAACGCTGGCAGGTCTACTGTCGAAGATAAAAAGTCAGGCCACAACGTTAGTGGACAATAAACCAGCATACGTTTACTAAATAAACGCGAAGCCGGCTTTATATACCAGATAGGCAGCGGACACATGAATGGTGGGAAAATATGGCGTGAGACTGGACAGCACGTTCCTGTTGGTAAACTTTTATTTTTTGTCAGAAAATAGTACAGTCAGAGAAATTAAAGAGAACATTAATTTACAACTGTCATTACTTGACAGTTGTATGAAGTGGTTACAAAACGGCAAATTGACGTAGATTGTCAATTTGCTTAACGATTAAAATATCAATTTGGTGACAAAAAACCTAATTTTCCGAACTTTGCCTTAACTTTTTGTAAGTTCTAGACGCAATAGGAAGTTCACAAGTATCTCTTCAAACGGCATCATCTCCGAAGTAAATAGTCACCAAGTGTGTTCCTAACCTTTGTCTCCTACCATTAGTCGTCCCATGAACGCAGCCTAACCAGGCTTATAGTACACATTTGATGTTCCATGTGCCGGCCGCGTGCCAAACTGCCGCCGCGCAACACCGCGGATAACACACCATTAACGAGCCGTTGTTTATGGGGACGCAATAATCATGCGAATTTGGCGATCACTTCGGAGCTTATGGGCGCCCGGTAGTCTCGCAGTTAGAGGTTATGGCACTGCCTGTCAAGTATGCCTATAGCAAGGATGTTGTAATTAAACAAAAGAAAGATAGAGCACTACTATATCTTTCTTTTATGAAACTGTTACAAATTAGGGAGTTAATAAAACACGAGTGTGAGTTTTAACCCGAGCCGCAGGTTATAATAGTAGGCTCAGCTATCACTACATATTATAAAACAAAGGCCCCGCGCCGCGTCTGTCTGTCTGAGCGCGATAAACTCAAAAACTACGGAACGCATTTCATGAGAAAGGTTTTTTAATTCATTAAAGTTTTGTGTGAATTGGCTGAAATATGACGATGTAAAATACTCCAAGTAGGATGAAGATCAGTTCTTTACATTTTAATGTAATCCACATGCTCGATACTCAACGGGCTGATACGAAACTAAGACAAAGAAAATAATAGGCATTATGCTCTGCCACCCGTGCGAAGTCAGGGCGGGTGGATAGTACTAGTATTTTTGGAGTGTTTTAATTAATATAGGCATATATTATGCTCTACCACCCGTGTGAAGTCAGGGCGGGTGGCTAGTACTAGTATATTTGGAGTGTTTAATACGTAATTATGTGCAGTTTCATACACTGCTTTATTCAGTAAATAATATCTTAAATATAGCGCCCCGCACCAAAAGTAGTCTCCACCATAGATAATACTAAAATGATTAAAAACAAAAAATCTATCTCCCAATTATGTTGAGTTTGGTCATTTGGTTTTGGTCGGCTTCCAGTCTAAGTGAATGCAGCTACAAACCAGTATTGTACATGGAGCCAGTATTTTGCTACCTATCTGACCTCCACAACCCAGTTAATTATTGAAAACTGAAAAAACAAAACAAACAACAACATTTTATAAAGTTAGCGTTTATTTGTTGGTTGAATACGAGGCTTTTGGCTACTTTTGTATTTGTGTATTTTGTGTTTTTTATTTGAATGTGCGTTTTGTTTATTTATTTATTTATTTATTTAACAGTTTATGTACGCACATATAAAGAGACAAGAAAAAGGAACAGAAAAATACGTGTACAAAGGTGATGCTTATTTCTAAAGAAATCTCTTCCAGCATACCTGCGATAGTAGAGTGGATAAAAAGAGATGTAGACAACGTGTGTAAGAGTAGAAGAGAAAATAAAATACATAAAATAAAAACATTTAACCATTCACTAATATAAAATTGACTTTCAATATGAGAATATACTTACATACATACTTTCAAAATAAATATCTCTTAAATATATATATACTAATAATTATAATTTAGTAGGTATATAATATAATAATAAATACAAAATATGCAACTATGACGAAGTGGAAAGATAGTGTTCTTTCACTCTTCTTTTAAAAACTGCAACAGTCTGGCAGTCCCTAATGTTAGGCGGTAGTGAATTCCACAACCGTACCGCATGCACACTAAAGGAGTAGGAGTAGAAGTCGGTTGAGTGGGGAGGGGATTTAAGGAGATTTCTAAGATGCGACCTGCAAGGAGCATCAGAAGGACGGGCGTAGGAAAAGCGTTCCCGCAGATAGGATGGCGTTTTAGGGTTGTGAAGGATGTTAAATAGCAGACATAATATCCGAGAGTTCCTGCGAAGTCGAATTGGGAGCCACTTGAGTATCTTGCGAAAGTTAGAAACGTGGTCATACTTTTTAAGAATAAACATATTTCTGTTTGTGCAGAATAAACATATTTCTTTCTTCTTTCTCTTCTCTTTAAACAACACAATAAAAAAAAAAACATAAGTTAATACACGTTTTTGTTGGGTAAAAAGGTGTTTTATTTAAACTTTTTAATTTCACGTGGATACAGTCTGTCAATGTGGAACTATTTTCGATTTAAAAATAATAACTATATGATATTATTATGAGTGCAAATAAAATAAAATGTAAAGAACAAAAAGAAAAAAAAAAGAAAAATGGGGAAAGTATGCGTCACATGGGGTCAAAACGGCCATCGCATGCTTGCGTTAGACTAATTGATGATGTCGACCATACCACCATTGCATCATATAAAAACCTTGATAAAAAAATAAAAAAATTAAAACAAATATATGATATTTAAAATGGTAAAACTCCGTTGCACCGCCATCGTCGCACGAGGAGAAGCAAAACACTAAAAAAGTTACACACAGAAAATATTAATATATTTCGCTGCTTTGATTGGCTAGCTAGTGAACAATTCCAATTATAACACTATTAGGAAACCATTATTCGGAAAACTTAAGATGCAAGAGCGAGCGAAGCGAGCTCGGGACTTGGGGCACCCCGACTCGGACAGGTTAGGCTCGAAGGGGATGGCGGGGTCTTTGTTCGCCGCTTCGCTCACTCACTAAACCCATCCGACATCGCCATCCACTTCGTGGTTATTTTTTTTAAACTATTCAGAAATAGGAGCCCCGCTATGTGGGGCTCCGTCGATTACGCCGTCGCTATTATTGATTAGAAACACACCTTTAGACCCGATACGTGATTTTCTCAACCTTAATACGCAACCCGCAACGGCTTTTAAAGTGTTTTGAGGTTAGGTTACAATTATTTGTTTTTCTAAAGAACGGTGCGTTATCTTTTCCAGGGACTGGTTTCAGGGGAGAGGGGGCACCCCTCAAAATCGATCCACAATTATTGACGAAAATATCGACGAGAAACATTTAAAAAAAAAACATGCATGAAGTCGAACATAGAATATCCTCCTTTTTGGAAGTAATTTTAAAATAACAAAAAAGGCTCCTAGGTAATATGTAGAACGGACAAAAAATCCAGTTTGAACAGAAATAAATATTCAAGCATTAATTTTAAACAATATACGCACATAAAAGAAGATTATTGAAAACGTACTCTATCACAAAATAACACATTTACTGAAAAATTTACGTGAACCGACCGGGCTCTAACTAAACTGCTGTGAATGTTGTTCACAATAAAAATCCTCCCGTAATAAAGTGACCGAAATGGTTAATGTTGTTAATTTAACTATGTATTCATACCCTATAATTTACCCACACGTATTTTAAATAATACGTCGAAGAATTCACCTGAACTTCAATTTAGACAAACGGCTACAAATCAACTTTTTCTAAACACAATCCTCAAAATAATCATAAAAAAATAATTGACCATAATTTCGATTCAGTCAATCGCCTAATACCAATTACGTATTCCGAGAACGAGCCATTCGATTTGTTACAACACAAACATCGATTCTATTGTATTCGAATTTATAATCTATTCAACAATCGATTGATAACGATCGCGATCGTGTGACATCTCGATTGGATGCGGGTGTTACGGGACTTATCTACATGAATTTATTTACGGTTGTTCCGATACCAGATAATCGGTCTATAGTGCCGTGAAAGGCAGTGAATCAATTCGGTTTTTCGGTTTCGGTTTAAAGAAACTTTATTCCCAATAAAGACATAAGTCACTTACTTGAGAACAATACTAAAAATATAGATTACAATATGTTCGTCATCAGTATTACAATAGTAGTTACCCATCCAATGCATTCATTTCTCCAGAAGTGATCGATCCGCAATTATGTGCTGGCTAAGTTGAGTTTTGAATGCATTGTAAGAGTGTACATTTCTTATACAGGACGGTAATTTGTTATAAAGCTGTGCTCCTTCAAAAGTTAGCATTTTTTTGCCATAGTTAGTTCTTGTTTTTGGTAAAACTAGCAAGCTTGCTCGCCGTGTACTGCGTTGACTAACTTGTTTATATTGAGTGAGTGTTATGTTTGAGTGAACGCTTTTGTGGAGAATATTTCTGATGAAAATGCATGTGTTGTAAGTATAAAGTTGTTTTATGTTCATTATTTTTGTGTCTTGATAAATTTTGCTGGTAGATGTTAGATATGGGTAGTTGAATATTATTTTTATGATTTTATTTTGGGTAGTTTGAAGTTTTGATAATTTTGTTTTAGCAGCACTGCCCCAAATTTCGATTAAATTAAGTAGATGCGGCTTTACTAGGGAGTTGTAAATAGTATACCGCAATTTTGGTGGAATACAACGAACAATGTTACGCAGTGAACCGGAGAGTGCCGAGAGTTTACTTTTTATATGATCAATATGAGCGTTCCACGTTAGTGAGCTGTCCATTCTTAGACCGAGGTATTTTTCGCATGGTTTTTGCTGTAGCGGGATATCATTTATTGTTAGAGGGTCATATGAGGGAATTGATCTATTTTTAGCCTTAAATATTATATAACATGTTTTAGAGATATTTATTGTTAGAAGATTGAACTGAAACCATGTGAATAGCGTATTTAAATCTTCTTGCGCTTGTAAGATAATGTGATGGATAGAAGATCCGAAGTAAAATAAACAAGTGTCGTCGGCGTATAAGGTAAGGTGACCATGTAGTTTAATTTCGTTTATATTATTTATATATATTAAAAAGAGTAAGGGGCCCAGAATAGATCCCTGTGGGACGCCACATGTAATAGGTAATGCATCACTTTGGTGATTACCAAGTTTGACCACTTGCGACCGGTTTTTTAAGTAAGACTCGAGCATTTTTAGAGCTTTTCCCGTGATTTTTATTGATTCCAGTTTTTTTAGAAGTAGTTTGTGGCTAACCGTATCAAATGCCTTTTTTAAATCAATAAAAATGCCCAGGGCTATGTTTTTTCTGTCTATGTTTTGTTTAATTTTAGTGATGAGATCAATAGTGGCTGTAGTAGTATTACTTCTGGGTCTAAATCCATATTGTCGATCGGTGATGAAGTTAATAGAATTAAGATACTTTTCTAATCGGCTGTGAATAATTTTTTCTAATATTTTTGACAGTATAGGCAACACTGAGATAGGTCGATAATTTCCTGGATCTGTGGTACAGCCTGATTTATAGATTGGTGTTACTTTTGCTATTTTTAGTGTTTCAGGAAAGTTCCCGTCATCCAGTAATTTATTCAGACATTTGCTCAGATCGTTTACGATTAAACTTTTAACGGTTTTAATTACTTTGGTTTTTATTCCGTCTAGGCCAGTGCTGCAATTTGGATCGAGTTTAGTTATAATGGTTGCTATTTCATTAGAAGAACATGGGCTGAAACTGGAGAGCTTCTCAACGTTTTGGGTTACAGGATTTGGTAAAGCGCGGTCATAATCGTTATGAAATGAACTAGGTATTTCGTTCGCTAGGAGTGATCCAATTGTAGCAAAGTATTCGTTAAATATTTGGCAAATATGATTTGGCTCCGTAATGTTATTGTTGTTTACTACTAATTTTGGAGGGACACAGCTCTGTTTTATTTTATTGCTTGTTAAGGTATTTATTAGGCCCCACATTTTCTTAGGTTTATTAATAAATTTTTTAAATTCATTATAATAGTAGGAATTTTTTGTTCTTGATATTAATTTAGCTACATAGTCTCTTTTCTTCGTGAATTCTGTTTTTACTGTGTCGTTACTAGGATTATTTTTGAGTTCTGTCGCCAGTACGTTCCTCTGGTTGATTTCAGCGATAATGTCCTTGTTGATCCAGTCTCTTTGTGGAGGATTGAGAATCTTGGTCTTTATAGTTTTGGCTTCTTCTGTAAATAGTTTTATTTGGTTTTCAAACACTAGGTATTCGTTGTTAGGATTTTTGAACGTAGCTGTTTCAACAGTGTTATATAGTTTTGTGTAGTTTATTGCTTCGTATTGAGTTTTCATTTTCGGAGGAGTTTTGGTTTTTTTAAGTTCTAGGTACATCTGGTTGTGATCAGACATAGAGGATTCAATTATTACCACATGAAAGTAATCGTCTTTTAGGTTGGTGCTAATATGATCGATGATAGTCTTTTTTGTGTCAGAGTTTCTTGTACAATATTTTTTGTTTATTTTATTTAGTAGTATGTGTCCAGCTTCCTTGACTATTGCTTTGTATTGTTTTGTCTCTTTGTTTTTCTTAGTTAGTAGATCGACGTTGAAATCTCCAAAAACGATTGTTCTTTTCCTTTGTTGTAGCTGCGAGTCATACTCTTGGAGAAATTCTTGGTAGTCAGTGTTTCCGGGATAATATATGACTCCTATTTCAAGCGCGTACCGTTCGAGATTTATCCATAGGTAGTTGTTTCCATTTGAATACTTGGACTCTGATAAATTATGTCTCAGATCATTGTGTACGTAGGCTGAGACTCCCCCTCCTCTAGAGTCGGTTCTGTAATTATAATAGTGGGTGTAATTGTCTATTTGTAGTGCCAAAGCTTGAGCCTCCGAGCGAATCCAGGTTTCTGTTACAAGAATGACGTGTGCTGTTTTCGGTAATGATCTTAAGACGCATTTTAATTCATCAAACTTTCCTTTTTTACGAATACTTCTAGCATTGAGGTATAAGAACCTGAGGCGAGATTTAGTAGCATTAATATAGCGGTAGTCATTGAGTACTTGATACGTGTTGCAATTTGTATAGGCGGGCTTAGTGTCAGTAGTTAATTGTAGTTTTTTGGAGGGTCTTTTACTATCGTAGGTGTACCGTGGATGTATTTAATTGTTAGCTCGTTCTCCCCATCATTTTGGCGACGTGCTAATTCTTCTTTCAGGCTCTTTAGATATTGCTGCTGCGCAGGAGTTTGATCGGAGAATATTTTAACATTTTCGGGTAATTTGTCCTTGTTACGTAGGAAATATTTTGCGGTAATGGCAGTATCAAAACAAATCTTAACTCGACGGTGTTTTCCAGGTACGTATTTTCCTATTCTGAAGATCTTGATAGGCTTTGGTGGGTTTTGGCACACTTGTGAAGTAACATTTAAAATATCTCTTTCGTCTCCAGATGTCCTCTCTTCCGCGGTGGTGGAAGTCTGCTCCGGCAATCCAACCAAAACAATATTTTTTTCCCTGTTGTTACGATCCATTATTTCCTTAATTACTTGCTCGTTCGAAGATGACTGGTTGTCTGATTTAGACGCAGAGGATTGGACAGTAGACAGCTTGAGGTTATTCAGGTCTGACTCAAGAGAAATTATCTTTTGTTCCCCTTGAAAGATTTGCTTTTCTAATTGCGACACAGTTAGATTTAATGATTTTTGTTCCATTGCGATGTTAGATGTAGAAGATTTGATTTCGTTAATCTGAGTAGTATTTTCTCGAATCAAGTGTACAGTTTGTTCGTTAGATGATTTGAGCTCAGACATTTGTGATTTAATCTCAGTTATATTTTCTTGCATTTTATTCATAATCTGTTCGCTCGAACCAACATATTTTTCTAGCAGTGAGCCGATACGACTCAATTCCGAACGCATTTCTTTAATTTCATTTGAGCATTCACAATTATTGTCCGGCGGTTGTTTGCGTTTGCGGAAGGTAATTTGTGACTCTGCCGCAAGCTCACTTAACTGTGATAAATCGGGGTGTGAACTGTGACCAGTATTTGTAGCGCTGCTCATACCCGTGCCAGTGAGATACCGTGATGGTGGTGATCTTTGAGTACTCATTCTAATTTTTCGTTTTAATAAATAGCACGAGCAGGTAATCGAACAAAACTTTGTTTTCGTGTTAAAGATAATAGTTATTGATACCTTGTTGTCTTAGCGTGAAGTATTCAATCCGTGAACGCAGAGTCACTGTGCGAAAGAGTAGTAAATATCCAATGTTCTGTTCTCGCGGGGGTGAAGTGCGTTACGCTCGAACGCAGAGTCACTGTGCAAGCGAGACGGAGATAGCCCGTCTTCGTTGAGGCACTGTGAGCGCGGAGTGTGCGCATAAACAAAGCGATGTAATTACCAAACACTGTTTGCACAATTTAAGTTCTGACTGTACTTAGTTACGAGTTATTTTTGAAGGACACTGATTTGAATATTTTTTAACAAAAAATGATACACGTCCGCTCTGGGCAGTGTCGAGCATCAGCAGTTTTTCCTTTGAAAAGTACAAAAAAATACATTATTATGATATTATTTACTGTGTATTATTTATTATTATTATACTTGTCGTCTTTATTTAGGCATGCTATCAAAACATTTACCAATTTCAGTACTTAGCTAATGCCATAACTTTTTAATTTCGTGTTCTTTTAGCGGTTGAAATGCTGTCACACGAACAACAGTTCTCGAAATAATCCGCAAAGTTTGCTGTATTACAAAGTTTGAGTAGTCAGTGCCGCGTAGTTTACGAGCATAAGCGACTCACTTATGCTAAGTAGATGATTCCAGCTTTACTGAGTTGAGTTGACAAATGAAATAGGAACAAAGCACTGACACGAGAACACGTCCCACACCTTGTGAGATTTCTTCAAAATAAAATTTATGTCCACAATATTGTTATTTGAATATTATTTTATTTCTTTTTATTGTTTTTGCCATCTGTAATTCTAGACATCATAGATACTTCGGGTAAAGGCTATGTCAAAAAATATCAACAAGCTGACTCACTGTTTACATTGCAACACGTGTCTTTGTCTCGTTAGTTCCCAATTCGTTGCTGATCGTAATTCGGTTACAATTGATATCGGAAGCTGGATAATCTTTTCATCTGGCAGCTGGTTTATTAGCTCTTTTTAGTGGAACACACCACACAGTTAATTGATTGACAATCGCGTGGTTTTCGATTGATTGATCTTCATGTGTACGTGTGGCGCGGTGGGAGATAAGGGCGGGCATAATGTTCCATGTGGGTACTCATCTATACCACTTCTATTGTGGTTTTATACATTGGAAATTAAGACGTAATGATATGAATCAGGACTTCAGTATGCGTATGTCATCGGGCGTCACAGTCTCATCTTATCTTGACTTGACTAATTTCTCCATCGTTCTCCTATTTGCGAAAGCGTTTAGTAACGTATTTATCTCCTTTTAGAACCGTGTTCTACCTATACCCACCTAAGTTTAAACGTGTTCCTATATTGTTCACCTGTCTTTGTTAGATCTAATCTAGACCAGAATGCACTGCCGTGTATTATTTCGGGAGCCGGTCGCTTTCCACCGTCTTGCCCATACCTACCTTTGTGCAAAGCTGCTTTCACTGGGAATTACACACAGTTTGCATATCACTAGATAAGACATTGGTATACGATATTTCTACTGAGTCTTATTTATTTTGAAGGTTTATATCTTAGTCAAACATTTTCCTGGCTACCTTAGCGCATCCCCCTTAATGTATATTCATAATGTTATACAAATCAAATATTTCAGCGGATGTAACCTACGCTCACTGTTACTGCCCTAACTACAAAACCAGATTCATTTAATTTTGAACTAACTGATGTATCTATTAATCTATTTTAGTCTTTCAATTAGGGAATAAAAATCTAATATTAGTAAGCATTCCTCAGCTGCAGAACAAACCAAAACAAAGACACATCAACTGTCAATGATTCACCTTCAAATAAATCTTAATAAATAACAGTGTGCTCTAACCAGACATCTCTCAAGACACAATTATACCTATAACAATGTTAACAATCGGAACAGAACAAGGAGGTACGTTTATCTGCGCTCGAGGCGGGTGCGTCAACAGCGCGGTCACAGTCGCAGTGCGTGCCGTATCGTCGCCGACCATCGCTCGTCTGATCCCGCCATTAGATTGCTCCGTTCGGTACATTCCATTACCAACTACGTACATATTTGACTACGTTATATTGTTATTAATTCTTGATATGAGCTTTGTTCAAATATTGCTCGTATTAAAACGAATTTAGTATCGTTCGGATACATCGCCTTCCGTGCCACCAAGGTTTGTTCATTCGTAATTTATGTCCAATGTATAAAACGATGCTATCTTTTCTACTCTCAGTATTGTGTTATTTGAAATGTACAGTTTCCTTCTCGGTGTTTTCTTTTAAAACTTGGAGGGTCTGCTCTCGGGTATTCGAATAGCTTTTGACTTGAGTGTCTCGAGAATGTTTTTGTATAATATCTATCGCCTTCACTCCATTATCTTCTTAGTTCATTGTCATGTTCCAATTTGCAAGACCAGTTCGTGATTTTTGTGTATTAATATGTAAAACATTATAATACAGACAAGAGTCTAATAGATTTACAATACAATACAGATTTATGATTCGAGATTGAATAGATAAACAATTGCAGATAAGATCCGACCAGCTATAAATTTGCCACTTGCAAAACACGAGCTGTGCTGTTTTAGAGCACGCTTCCCGTTTAACAATTGTGTTTGGAGACAAAATATGGAGAAATGGTGATATTAATCAATGGTGATCGCCCCGAGCTTTGTCCGATGGTGATAAATTGTGAAGTTGAAATATAAAGTACCAGCTAGCAATGAATGTTGACGCTTCAGTTGTGTCGAGAGTTCGAGTCCACAAAATATGCCAACGTTTAGGATTGTCGCACTTCGGTTGTAGGTGTGTAATACGTGTACGTAGTTACGTACTACCGAAGTACGGACGGTATCTAACAAAGTTCTAAAATAATTGGCTGCTGCGATAGAACAGGATTTGTCATTAATTAATGAGACTTGCTTTTGTTAATGGGACTTTTTGCTTGAAGTATGATTAAAATTTTTTTTCTACCACGAAAAATTGAAAATCGGTGTTTTCTTAAAAAAAACGATATACATTTTAACATACTCTTTTGTCCATACTCTACACGTTAAATGAAAAAAATCGCTGTTTTAAATTAATACAACGTTAGCCTAAAATTCGGCGTAAAAACCCCGGGCTAATCAGCTATCTGCCGTTGAGAGCCCCGTCAAAATCGGTCTAGCCGTTTCAGCTGGAACAGACAGACATATAAAAATTTTAAAAATAGATTTTTTGTTATAAGTACCGTATATACTTTTATAAGAAGCTGTTATTTTGACATTACAAACAGACACTTCAATTTTATTTATTTGTATAGATCTTGTGTTACACCTCCTACAAACTGTCCAGTAACATTTTCCTTTGAACAACAGAGATTATTTTTCAAAATTTAAGAAAATTGATAAAAATTTTCTTTGTATTCAAAATGCCTAGAAGTATTATTGACGTCAAAGTTGTCTGTAGTAGTACCCACAGCTACAGTACAGTGCGTCATTCATGGTCGTCATATTCCCAAATTGGCTGGCAATGTAATTACTCGGATATAAACAGAAGATCCCTTGAAAAACTTGTGGCTGGCTTATCAGCTTTAATTAAATGTAACATTTTACAGTGTATTCAAAAGAGGTATTTTCCATTTGATGAAATAACTTGTGACAATTGCACTTTGCGGAAAAGGTTTTGTTTCAGTTTTGGACAAGTCAACTTTCCGGCTCGATAAATAAATTATAAACATCAAACTAAATGACGCTTTTAAATATCACAGTTCCTCTTGTCCAAACCATCACCACTTTATTTTTGGCCAACCGTAAGCAAATCCCGGTATTGGAATAAAGGGATACTTCCACAACGCTACTGCTACCACGCTATTAAGTAGGGGAGTATGTTTGTTGTAATGTAGATTCCAAGACAAACGTGTCTATTTCCCGCTGTTTGCTCGGCGCCATTGTTTCCACTTGTTTGACGAGGGATGTGGGTGAAGCCATCGGTTATCTAATGTACAGTTTGGGTAATCGAAGGGAACTTACAAGTTTTTGTTTGCTCCTATTGTTTTGAAGGCGACTAGTAATTTTGGTTTAGTTTGGAATTGTCGTTCGTGTACGATCCTACAATACATAAATGCGGGTCAGTTATCGGTGCAGCAACCTCCACTCCACTCTTTCCATCCACCCGATATTATACCACAAATAATCTTGGCCATGAGCCGAGCTGCGACAAAAGTTTTTGTTCGCTTCTGACTAGGTAACTCGTTATGCGTGTTAAGTGACCATTCAAACTTGCATGTCTTGCTTTGTCCACATATCTAATTATTATAGTGACGTCTACCATGTTATAAGCTTCGCTCTGTATATTTTGTCACTATGATTTAAATCAATCCATGGCGCGCTGTGCTCACATTATTAGACTGCAAAACGTTCTAACGAATACGAGTCGAATGACATTGCAAACTATATTTAAAAATAAAACATGACGTCTTAGATGGGTTGAAATAAAGAGAAAAAAGGCAATCATCAAGATAAGTGCTTATATGTTTGTAAAAATAGAACAACTATCATAATTTTATAAATTAAACTCGTCTTTTCTCCTCTATTTGCTGGTCCTTTATCTCCAAAATTGACATAATTTATGATCTTGCAAGTCCCATAATATTTTGATCCCGGCGCGTGCAGGTTTCTAATCTGTATCTTTGGACAGTTCGTTTTAAAATTCAAACTGGACACAAGTAACATGCTTCGTTTGTTGTTGTGTACGTTTCGGGATCATGTGAAAGTTGCATAACATTTCATTTGAGTTTTTTTTTTCTTCTAAATATTATTTGCAAAGATTGCTTACCTCTATGTCTTTATGACTAACCAAGAGTAAAAAGCCCTTTCAGAGTTCAAGGAAAATAAAAGAAATGACCTAATAAACAATTCATCCGCAACAATTCATACGGCTACTTTAATGCTGCTTCCCTTACTAAATTTTGGGTTTTCATAAAGCCAACAAATAACGCAAAACCGTACACATTTAAACTTCAATGTAATAATTTCTGAACGCACATTCAACAAATTACAGGCACTGTGAACGGTAAGGTTCGTGCTGCTAGCTATTTCGGGTGCTAAATGATAAGTCTGAACTAAGATTCAGAGTACGTTTATTCCGAAACTTTACGCTAATTAATGCTAATGATGGTAATGAGTGCTACAAGTATGCCGGTCGATCGCGCACTGACTCGCGTAGCTCACGCTTTCCGCTGGTGCGGCCGCGCGACCTACTTGAGTCAAAACTGCTGATGATGATGTGTTCGATGAGTATCGAACATGCTCCCGAGTGGAAGAAATGGGAAAGATGAGATGAGATGATTACACAATTAAGAGGGTTAGTAACACATAGGTGAACCAGTATTTGTTTATGCTAAATGAAGGTTAATACAATGCTGAATGTTCTTATCCTAAGTGATAGCTAATCTCTATCTAGATCTACCGTAAAGACCGATTGTCTTTTACTGATAGGTGACGTTGATTTGTCTCTTTTGTACCGTAAACTGGACCACCGTTTGGTCCCACAAACACTGGGCCCTTGCTCGGGCACGGGTGATTTACGCGCACTAGCACTAACACTCACACTGCTGGTAGGCGCCGCCCGCGGCGCGGCAGGCTCGCTTGGAGCCTGCGGGTCACGCGCGGGCGCGGGTGAGGCTTGCTTGCCTCGCCACCACAGGAACACCAGGAACGCTACGACGGCGACGACTGCTGCTAGCAATACGTATGATATGGCATAGTGATGTATATCATGCGTAGTTAATGTTCCTTCTTCTAAAGCTGCTTTCTTCATAGCGGCTATCTGATTGCCGAGACTTGTTAGTGTGTTGTTGATCTGTGCATCTTCTGTTGTTGTTGCGAGAAGCGGTAGCGTAATATTGACCAAATGATGGTGCTGTATTGGAGCTATGTTCGCTAATAATAGGTCAGGTTTTAAAGTCAGCTTGTTTTCCTGCTGATATGAATAAAGTGTTATGTCACGGCCCTTAGCTATGCATTCTTTATCGAGTTGAATGAGCCCGGCCTTGCTGACACGGCGCGTTCGGGTTTCATTGTCACATATGATTGTAAATGAATAGGTATCGCATGCGAAATACAAATAAGACGATAGGTCGTGTAATTGTAACCACATATTCTTGCAGGTTTCTTTCTTAGGCTGGCAGATACCTATTTGTTCGGTTTGACAGAACTTTTCTTCTAGACCCAGTCGCTTGACTGGACCTCGTAGCTGACAGATATAACTTTCATCCTGATAGGTGCAGGTTTGAAGATCGTCGTTCTTGACTTCGATATAGGAGTCCCTCATCAGATTAGTTGCTATGTAATCTGTGAGGGGAATAATGCTGATCATGTCCTTTCCCACCTGGAGAGGAACAGGTATTAAGCGGTACAGTTGGAAACTGTCTCTGCTAATGAGTGGCACGGAGATCTCAAACATGAAGTACTCTTTACTCATTCTCGCCTTGATCTTTAGGTGTTTGTAGATTTCATATAAATCGGCCTGGATGTTGTTGATAGGTAAAGTAAGTTCTTTTGATATTTGACCGGAAATGATTTGAAGTTCGTTGCTGAGCTGCTCTGGAGTAAGTAGATGCATGTTAATTTTACTATGATAAATATCCGCTAAGGTGTCGATTAATGTATCTTGGACACGCTTTAAGTTGTGTATCATGTTTGTCGTAGCCATGGCTGCGAGAGTGAATTCTTGTAACATTGATGTACTTTTACCTTGCAATTGTATCTGCTTAGTCGCTTGATCTAAGAGGTTTAGATGTCTATTTATGAGCTTATACTGAGTATCAATAGTCTTCTCAGTTCGTTTCAGAATATTATACTCAGCTTCTACCACTGATGTTTGGTTTTTCCAAAGCTGTAATAGGTGCTTTTCGTTGCTATTTATAATTTCAATATCACGTTGGTATTTATCAGCGAAACTTTGGTCGAGTACTCCAAATAATGTATTGGCTATGGAGCCGACCGCGTTGACAAGGCCGCGTCGGGTTCTTGACCGAGTGCCGAAATGCTGATTTAGCAGCAGCTGATTGTGATATTGGAGCTCGTTGTAATCGTGCTGCACTTGTAATAAAATAATGTTACAATGGCTAGGCTCTTTGATTTGTTCACATGTCTGCTCTAGATATTTAATGAAGGTGTCCCCGGCTTTATCACCTTGCCAATAAGGTTGCATGTTGTAGTAGGACACAATTTTCCATTGATCCCGTATTAGATTTAATTTTCCTATTGGGTCGTAGTATAAGGATTGATTACCGCTAAATTGGGTAATGTGGTTCGATGCTTCGCTGCTGCTCCAAATGCTGATAAAAAATAATAGTGATAAAAGGATGTTGACGAAATTACGATGCTTTCTCGTACTTGCTTTTGTTTCATCCTTTGTGATCTTGGGTTTGGCTTTTTTACTCTGCTCTTCAGCTTCCTTTTCTGCGTCCTCTTGCTCGATTGGTAAGACGGACAATTTGATAATAGGTCGCTTTATTAAACCGTTCTTCGTCTTTAATGTCACAACCCTTACAAACCCGTCCTTCCCTTGGTGTACCTCGACGACTCTCCCCACTGGCCATTTTCCAGAAGGAAAATTATCATCGTGGATGGTCACCATATTTCCGATCTTAATGTTGCTTTTTGGCTTTAGCCACTTGCTACGAACAGATAATTGGCTAAGATATTCAGTTTTCCACCTCCTCCAAAGGTCTTGGAAAATCTTGTTTATTAAGTGCCATCTAGTCCTAGCGTCACTGGCTGTTTCAATAACGGTTAGACCTGCTCTACCGGTTAGGAAGTGCGCGGGTGTTAAGAAATCTAAATCGTCTATGTCTTCAGATATCGGACATAGTGGTCTAGAGTTGAGACCCGCTTCTATTTGCGCTAAAATGGTGCTATATTCTTCATACGTCAATGCTTGGTCCGCTACAACTCGTTTGAGGTGTTGCTTTAGACTTCGTATTGATCGTTCCCATAATCCTCCCGCACTAGGCCAGGAAGGCCAATTCCAGTGCCATTCTATATCCATTTCCGCTATCTCACTATGAAATGAGTCACCGAAAACTTGTTTTAGCTGCTCGTACTCCTCCTGCATTACTTTGTTAGCTCCCACAAAGTTAGTGCCGTTGTCCGAGTACACATGTTTCGGGGCTCCTCGTCGCGCTGACATTCTCCTCAATGCTGCGATAAAGGAAGTGCTGGTCAAGTCCGACACCAATTCTATGTGCACGGCTTTCGTAACCATGCAGACGAACAAAGCCACGTATCCTTTCGTTGTTTTTATTCCACGCCCTTTATTTGCCTTCACAGATATGAAGCCCGTGTAGTCTACACCTGTGTGATAAAACGCTGGAGCTGGGTTGCTGCGGAAATCAGGTAGATCTCCCATAATCTGCTGTAGCTTCCTGGGTGCCTGTTTCCTACAAGTAACACATCTATGAAGTTGCGTTTTGATGGCTCGATTTCCTTTAATTATCCAATACTTTTGTCTAAGAAAGGACATAGTAAGTCGAGCTCCTCCGTGAAATGTGAGCTCATGGGCTTGCGCGATGAGAAGCTCAGTCAGTCGACTGTTGTATGGAATGATGATTGGATGCTTCATTTCTATGCTTATGTTGGCCTGCCTGAGTCTTCCCTTTGCTCTAAGGATCCCGTCCTGATCTAAGTATGGATTAAGGTTGAGTAGCTTGCTATCAGATTTTACTTCCTGGTTTTGCAATAAGCGTTCAATGTCTGTTTTGAATTCAGCGCGCTGTACGTTTTTTATTATTATAAGTTTTGCTGATCTAAGCTCGTGTAAAGTGAGATGCTTTGTTTTCTGTTTACTAACGACAGGTGTCAATGCCCGCCGTACCCAGGCTAAGATGCGTGTTGTTTTTGTAAACGAGCTGTAGCGATGTAATAGATCGTCGACTATGCTGCTATCCATGATAGGATTTTGAACAATGTTTACCTGCCTTTTTATCTCTTCGTTAGTAGTATACTTCGTTTGACCCGTAGGTTTGAAGTGCGATGAAGATAAGAAGGTCGGTCCTTGCCACCACAATTCGTGTTCTAGCAATTGTGAGGTCGTCAGGCCTCTACTAGCTGCATCCGCTGGGTTTTCTTTGGTGTTTACATAATGCCAAGTGTTTGGTGGCATAATGCTAGCAATTTTCTTCACCCTGTTCGCTACGAAAGGCTTCCAGCGCTCCGGGGATCCTTGAATCCAGCTAAGGGAAACCTTAGAATCGCTCCAGCCGTATATCTTCACGGCCAAGCTGTTGATGCTTTTGACGATTTTTGACATGAGTTTCGTAAGTAGTTCGGCCGCACATAATTCTAACCTAGGTAGCGATACAGCCTTGCTAGAGGGCACTAACCGCGTTTTTGCTGCTACTAGCACTACTGATGTAGAGTTATTTGATACGATTCGTGCGTATACTACACAGGCGAAGGCTTGAATTGATGCGTCACAAAACCCATGTAATTCTATGACGTCATGCTCTTTGCTTTGTAACCACCGAGGAATGTGGAACTGATTTAATAGATTTAAATCTCCCTTCAAATTGATCCATTCTTCTTTGGTTTTAATAGAAACTTCGTCGCTCCACTGGACCTCAGAATCTTGCCATACTTGCTGGAATAAAATTTTCATCTTTGTGGTTAGGGGCGCTAACCATCCCAAAGGGTCGAAAATCTTAGAGATTTCAGATAGAAGCATTCTTTTGGTCAGTTTTGCTGTTTGTGTGCTGTTTGAATCATATTTGAAGATGAATTCGTCCTCGGTTGAGTTCCATTGTAGCCCCAAAGTTTTTGGTGAGCTTTCAGTTTTAAATGTAAAGACTGCTGGCTGTTTGTCGGCAGTTTGCTCAACTGTTTCAAGCAATCTTTTATCGTTTGAGGACCACTTTCTTAGTGAAAATCCGCCGCTTTTTAGGCATGCGTTTACTTCCGTAATCCTCCGCTTTCCTTCTTTGATGCTATGCGCTCCCGATACCCAATCATCCATATAGAGCTCTTCCTGGATGCATTTAGCTGCTCTGGGATATTTTTGCTGCTCATCTGACGCTAATTTTCGCAGAGTCATCATTGTCAGGAATGGTGCTGCTTTAGTTCCATACGTTATGGTTGTTAATTTATAATTTCTTATAGGCTGATCCGGACTTTGTCGCCATACGATTTGTTGTAGGCTTTGGTCCTGCTCATCGACTAAAATCATACGGAAGCATTTCTCAATATCAGCTGTGAATGCGAAACGATATTGCCTCCACTTCAGGATAAGCTCTAACAGGTCTAACTGGAGGTTTGGACCCCTGTACATTAGATCGTTTAGGCTGTGGCCTAAAGTAGTTTTAGACGACGCGTTGAATACTACGCGCAACTTTGTTGTGCTAGATTCTGCTCTCAGTACCGCATGATGGGGAAGGAAACATTCTATTTCCGTCTTCTGTTTGCTGTTAGAAGTCGCTAACTTCATGTGTTGCAGCTGCTCATATTCGCGGATAAATTGCTTGTATTGCTTCGCTAGGTCTACATTCTTGCTAAACTTACGTTCTACATTTTTAAATTGTGCTATCGCTATCTCTTTCGAAGATCCTAGCTTCTCTTCTAATTCTGGTTTCATGGGCAACCTAACTACATAACGACCGTTTTCTAGACGTTTCGTCGTAGTTTCATAAAAATCTAGGCATTCCTGATCTTCTACGGACATAGAATTCTGTTCTTGAATGTCTTCAATTGTCCAGAATTGTTGAATGTCTTCAACGTTATGCAAGATCACGTTGCATTGGAATGAGGTGCTTGTATTGCCACCGCACAGCAACCATCCTAAATGAGTTTGCTGCGCTAGCGGTTCCGAGGACGTTTGTCCGCGAATTAATCCTTCTAAAAGGATGTTGGCGTAGATTTCTGCTCCTAGGAGAAGATCCACCGGACGACTGATGTTATAATCTGGATCTGCTAAACAAAGATGTGCTGTATGTTGCCAAGATGGCTTAGCGAACGTTTCGTTTGGCAGATTTTTTATTAAGGTGTTCACTATGACAACATCAGTAGAAAACTTAAAATCGGTGTAAGTCGATTGACAAGCGATCGTTAGTTTTCCTTTGCAGTTGTTTTCACGTTCGCCTACTCCGAAAATAACCCCTTTACAAGATTTTCGCTTTAATCCTAGCTGCTGTGCTGCTTTCTCGCTGATCACGGAAATTTGTGAGCCCTGATCGATCAGTGCTCGCATGACGTGCTGGGTCCTGTCGGCTGCTGTGACTTTCACCAGCGCTGTGGCTAGCAAAATCTCCGATGTTACTTGCTGAGAAGCGTAGATGCTTTTGTTGTTTTCGCATTTTTGTTTCGCAATCTCGGTCAAGCTGTTAGACTTTGATTGTGTTGCGAAATAGTCATGCAAAGTCGTATGATGTTCGTCATTGCACTTATGACATCTTTTTGTCGAGTAGCATTTTGCGCCATTATGATCGTAAACACAATTTACGCAATAATTTAATTGGCTAATTATTTTTATTTTCTGCTCATTTGGTAATTCTGTAAATTTTTTGCAGCTTATTAAATTATGTTTTGCCGAACAATGAGGGCATTTATTTACTGACTCAGACACATGCATTGATTTCGCCATTTCCATTTTCTTGCTATTTTTAGATTCATTGCCCAATTTAAAATTATTTTTGCGATTAAAATTGGATGAACCATTGGATGATTGAGATGAAACTGCCTTAGGTGTCCCATCTTGACGTCGCCGAGATGACTCTAGGGCAGTGAACTTGTTCTCTAAGTAGTCCAAAAAGTCCCGAAGTACCGGAAGCTCTCGCGAATTCTTCAACGACTCTATATACTCGGTATAAGACTCACTATCCAATTTTTGTGCTAGTATATATACAAGAAGAGGATCCCATGTCGTAATATCTACGCCTAGATTTTTTATGGCGTGGAGGCTCTCTAAGGTGACATCATGAAGCCGTTTGATGGCTGTGTACGACTGCTGCGGTATATTGGCAAGATTGTAAAAGGAATTTACATGGGACATAAATATCTGCTTTTTGTTGTTAAACCTGTGAGTTAAAATTTCCCAACAGGTGTTATAGTTGTCCGCGCTAATCGGGAGATGCTGGATCAAGCGCTCCGCTTCTCCTTTTACCTTGCTCTTCAGGAATTGCATCTTTTGTGCCTTTGATAGAGAAGGATTGTTGTGGATTGCTTCATCGAAAAGATCTTTGAAGGATACCCACTGCTGATAGTTACCTGAGAACACAGGAATTTCCATCTTCGGTGTGGACTTGTCACGGTACGATGTTGCCCACATCTTAGAGCTGATAGCCTTTCTCAAGCCGTTATACGTACGTTCATGTTTAATGTAGCTTAATTCGTACGCCTCGTCGTCTTCTAACTCCATCATTAGTTCCCAATGGCTGTTGTCTACGGCTGTCCATCGAGTTTGTAATAATCGCAAGGCGTCTTCAAACTCCCATTTATCGGACAAGGATTCGACATCTATGCTTTCTACGGTTCTTGCGAATGCTTTGAAATTGATATGTTGCTTGCGCATCATATCATCTAGTTTGCTATAAATACCTTTAGACACCTCGGCACGAGCGCGCGCCGGGCTGGCGGATGCTGAGGATGGCTCGTGGTCCTGGTGCTGTAAGTGTTTGCCCCCGGAAGGACCTGCTGTTGCTGCTACTTGCTGATTAGAAGGGTTGTCTTCTAGATCAGAGAATCCTGGCGTCTTTGCTTGGTGACATAACGCGTCATAATATTCGGATATGGCGTCTTTTGCTGCTTTATAAGACTCCATTGTCCGCTCGAACTCCGAATTTACGAAGTACTTATGACCTCTATTTTCAAACGGCACAAGTTTTTCGTTGTTTAGCTGATACTCTCTCCAATACGACTCTAAAAGACCTAGTCTCTTTTTACAGTAGTCGATGGTCTTACGCTGTTTGCTATCCTTATTGAAATTAATAAGGACCTTGGCAATGCTCTCTGCTAATTCAGTTTGTTGGAAGTATAAAGTCTCCATTGTGCTGCTGTTAGACTTAAGCGAGACAGAAGATACGGAACGCTCTTACTTGAAAGCCGCCTTGTCCTACGGCTATTGCTGTTATGCTGCTGGCTCGCTGTTGTTGCTGCGCGGGTAGCTCCCCACGGTGGTTGTGAATCCCTATGAACTCACGCCTAATCTAGTTCGCGGCAACCCACAGGTTGCTGGTACGGTACAAGCACTTCGCGTTACGATTTATCGCGGTCGCGGAGTCCTTGACGGTTTCGAAGGACCAATATGAACGATAAGGTTCGTGCTGCTAGCTATTTCGGGTGCTAAATGATAAGTCTGAACTAAGATTCAGAGTACGTTTATTCCGAAACTTTACGCTAATTAATGCTAATGATGGTAATGAGTGCTACAAGTATGCCGGTCGATCGCGCACTGACTCGCGTAGCTCACGCTTTCCGCTGGTGCGGCCGCGCGACCTACTTGAGTCAAAACTGCTGATGATGATGTGTTCGATGAGTATCGAACACACTGAGAACGCTGAGCCTACAATTTAGGGCCACGCGAGCGTGCAATACCAATACCGACAGAAGTGCGCTACGTGCTGAAAGAAGTTAAGACCAGCGGCAAATATATAACGATATTTGCCGCTTCACATAATCCCCGTGTTTTGATACCAACCTTTATTTGTTGTTGTAATGTTTGCATAGACTAACAACTTTATAAACTCACCTCAATCACACTGCCTATTTTATTTGAATTTTCTTTTGTAATAATTAATTTATTCGTATGTGAGCACTATGAATCTATCACATAATAAATTTATCTGTCATTGGTTAATTTTTCATTATTTTTACGTATTCTGGGATAGTAATTTTATGCTAGGTGCATCGTCTTCGCGTATAGTTCATGTATACAAAATATTGTAAAACATTTTAAAAGAGAAATGGTGGAGTTTCTTGCCCTGTCCATAGGTACTACCTTTTGGAAGAGGCGATTAGAACCAATTCAATTTTTTTGTAAATTTTGAAGTTCAAAAATGCCAAAAATGCCAATGCATGTTCAATATTTGAAATAAATTATTTGACTTTATTCTGTAGCCTGCTTGAAGTCAAGCATTGTGAACAAGACTCGCAATTCGCATACAGTTTCCCCTGTATTAGGGGCCGGAATGGGTCATACGCAAACATTTGCCCAAACATTACCCGCTGCCTCCAGGACCGACTCTGTTGAATTATTGAGACGTCCCGTTTTAACACCAGATGCTATTTAGATGTTCTCATGTTTATTAGTTTGTCCCTCGTAATTTGTCATAGACCCG
Source organism: Xanthia icteritia (assembly GCA_949128155.2). Lineage (NCBI taxonomy): Eukaryota > Metazoa > Arthropoda > Insecta > Lepidoptera > Noctuidae > Xanthia > Xanthia icteritia. The sequence continues at coordinate 541,925 of OX421942.2, read as the reverse complement.
TTGATGGCTGTAATTTAGGGCATCCCATGAAGCGTTGATAGAATAATGTTGGGGAAGTTTATTGACCAAATGTGCTTTCGGAAGCATTCATCTTCCCGAATATTGCGTAAGCATCTTTAATCTTAATTTCCGGAACAATGAGTTTGCTTGGAGCTAAATCTAAGTTACACGACTTTTGGAATTGTAACCGTAAGAAATCACGGACAAAAGGTCCCGTAAAGTTTTATTATAAGTATCGATTGCTGATCCGACATCAGCTGGTTAAAGAATGGTTTCATAGCCGTCGCTATCATGAATGAGTCTGCCTGATAAAGGAAAATACCTGTAGAAATCAAACGGTGGAAAATAAATGTTGTCGGAGGTGAATGGCGCGATGGCGGCGAGCAAGGAATCGTTCGGTAAATCGGATCGGTGCGGGCGCGGATATTTTGTCGCTCTCCTATGACATTTGTTACTTCGCTACCTTCGCTACTTTATTTGTCATTGTCACGGTTTACGGTTTCAGTGCTTCGTCAGTTTTTCTTACAGTTTCTTTTTTCCTCATTTCTTTAAGAGCTTTGTGAATTGCGTTTCATATGTTACTTGACACGAAAGTCATGTGCCTTTGAGCACAATATGAACTGAACACTGTATTTTACTTGCTTCTATTTTGTAACATTGTAGGAATGCAACAATTTCTTACTAATGATTACTAAACTTGCATATTGCTTACTAAATAATGACTGACTTACGAAACTTTTGTACGTCTTTACACATATTGCTTTACGTGTATTTCTAATCGTCAACAACCATCTAAATGGCTGTTTATTAGTGTTTTACAATCACTATTCTAATTCTATCAAGATGGCCGCAGTAGAGATAACTAACCGAGTAATTTTATTACCGCCTTCATTCTTAAATTTACACGTAATTTACTAGAAACGAGGAAACAATTTCATTCAACTTTTCATTTTTATTGATTGTAAAATCAGACGACGCGTTTTACGAGTGCAAGTATTAGAGAGCGGAGCGGCTCGTGGAAACAAATTGAATTTATAAAAAGCGCTTTTTGAATAAACAAGCTAAGATCAAAGCGAAAAAAAAGATTACTGGGCAAATGAAAGCAATTTATAAAGGCTAGATAAACAGGCTGGTATAAATGAAATAGGGGAGCTGTATCTTTTTACACAGCTCAATGAGTGCGAACAAAGTCGGTGATATGCGTGGCCTGCCCGCCCGCCGGACAGCCGCGACCACCGGCACCGGATCGCCGGCAGTCCCCTTTGCTTCCTTATCTCGATTAATTTTCTCTGAAAATAAAATTTATTGCTCTGCTGTGCACTGGTGTTTACCACTGTTATGACTGTGACGTGTACACTGGGCATGTGACGTCACAGAATTGAGAGATCCTCAGAAGCATTGTTAATTAGAAACTGTGTAATGGGTGGTAACTATGGTTTATCGTGATCAGTATTTTATTATCATTAATTACTGCTACGAGAATTTTGTACAATATCAACTATAAATAATCATTATATTACAATTTTCTCTCAAGGGACTCAACATTTTATAGAACCCGATAATGCCATAAAGGCTCATCCGCAGAGAGGCGCGACGCGACTCTAGTAGAACGATTTCTATAAAAAATTTAATGAAAATTGTTCTACCAGAATCGCGTCGCGCCAGTGCGCTCCGCGCCTGTGCGCTCCGCGCCTGTGCGCACCGCGCCTGTGCCGGTGTGAGCTTTAAAGATGTTACATTGATAACCATTAAAATGCTTACTTCAAACCACCTATTAATATAATTTATCACAGTATAATTATCTTTAATCGTATAGTACCACAGATATTGTTTATACATCTAAATACTAATCGTTACATCTAAACGTAATAAATTCTCAAGGCAATGAAAGTAAATAAGATTAACTCAAAATAATATCACGACTATAATAAAGGAGACAGTTTACGATCGTGGCGACTACACAAATCAGTAATAACTCGACTTGATGATAAATTTAACTAAATGAGTCAACGAAGCGTGGGCTTCAATAAACTCAAGGAATTTCAGGACTTCGCTTCAATCCAACTTGAATCGAGATTGATAAATTGATAAAATTATTCACGTTAAACATGAATTCAGAGTTCTGATGATATTGCTTGATTCGGTCCGATGATAAATGTTCGGAAGGATAAGATCAATTGACCAGTAAAATTTAGAATGTATAAAATAATTTAAAAGAGCTTCTCATTCATGGAATGAATGAATATAGTGAATATAATATTTTATTTAAACTACGTTACTGTGCTTTTAATTAATTTTTAATTTACTCTCAGACTCTGGACTGATAAAATAAGCAAAAATGGAGGGCGATGCTGATACGCATACCTATACGGGACTTTTCTAAAACCCCTTTGAGCCTTTCAAAGTCAACCGTCATTTATGTGCAAAGTACCAGCAAACATTACGAAGCAGACAGATAGACCTTTTTGAAATCTGCTACCAAAATAAACCTGACGCAATCCTAAAACACAAAATCATCAAAACATATGCGTGTATAAATTCCACAAACGACAACAAGCGACTCAGGAAAATTAAAGGCTGAGCCGCAAATGTCGCGTGCAAGTGTTGACGTGGCCAGCGTGACCTGACCTCTCACACATCTCCACGCGTCGCCCGCGTTAGCTATTAGCAGAGGAGCTTAATGAACGGTCGGGGGTATCATTAGACTGGCCGAGGTAAATTTTCTTAACAGCCCAGTCGGTGCCACACGCCGCCGCGCCGGTCCTAAACACACACACCCTTCTGCGGACAGATAATTTGTCCAAACTTCGGCAGTGTTAAAGTTTCCGCTTGCATAGTTTCTTTATCAGTTTATATCAAGCCTGCCCCAAGTTTAGTGTTGACGAGCTGAGGGATGTCAGCTCAGGGTTATTGTTTGTTCGATTTCTATTTTGATTGAAACCGTTCTGCTTGCTTTAGCAATTATAGAACCGAAACGAATGGCTTTAAATTGATACTTAATTTTAAAATTAACAACCCACGGCTTAACTCCCTTAGAACATATCATTCCTAAAAGGGAAATCCTCATTTTTAACCCCTTAACAAGCAAAACACGTTGTTCTATTTTAGTCAAACCACAAATCGAGATTTGGATAAAGAAAACAGGCAATTAAGAGAACAGACAATCAAGGAAGCCATTTATAGAGTGATCATTAAGGTGAAACAATGTGTTGTTACCCATCAAGAGCGGGTATTAGACAGCGAGCTCATTGGTGCGTCACCAGCGTCAGTAAGAGCAGTAATAAACACTTGGACGGCTGTGTGTCAGTCCCGCCGCCGTGCGCGGTCACGATCCCGACAACTGCGGGGACTATGTTCGCCGCACTATTTCGGTGGAAAATGCCGGAATCGACACGAGAACGAAGTTACTCTTTATGTTTCACCCGTTCAACCTCCTCTTCGCTGAATAATTTTATTGCGTTACTTGTTGTTTGCCACTTATTTTGTGTGTAGTAATCTGCTGTGAATTTACACGTTGTTTAGTTTTCAGTGTGTGCCGGACAACTTTAGCTTTATGCAAAGTAGGTCCTTTTCTGTAATTAACAAACAAAGTAGGGATGGAAATGGCAACGCAATTAAAGGCCATAATTTATGTCCTTTTCGTTTACATTTGCTGAACGAGCTTTACCAATTTCCATTTCCAGGTACCTACAGCTACCAATATTTAATACCTACATAATCATTATTTATGTGGGCTATATAACATAACAATGATGACCCTAATATGTGCTATCTTATTTTTGACGAAATATTTGCCTTACCTTCAGAAACTATATAGCTTGCAACTTCAACATGGCGTCACGCCGCTCGTTGTGATTTATAGCTCGGCGCTCGTCTGCGGCTGGCCCCCAGTGCAGCAGCGCGTTATATCTTTATTGTTCTAATCTTTACTGTTTACAAACTATTGTACCATTTTAAAATTATGAACTGTTCAGATAGCAATCTCCTTCCATTTCGCCGCCATAAATATCAAGTTCTCTTGATAAATTCCAACTTTTAAGTGTAATGGTTGTTCAAAATCGGATTAGCTATTTTCTACAATAAAATATCTACGATACGTAGCTGTTGATCGTGACTTCAGTTCACATTGTAGTAGGTACTTATTGAGGTCAGTGCGACTGTGTGAGGTGTGATACCAGTCGAAAGCCTAATCACCACTTAAGAGACACAAGCGAGACCAACATCCACACACATCCAATAAAAAGTTTAATATCCAGGAATAGAGGCGGGTATAACTAAGAGCGGTCTTAATACTTCACAATTACATTTCGCAAAATCACTCTGATCGAAGTTTGGTCGTCAGGCCGCAAATTGGAGCTAGCCCGCGGCTCGGAGTGATTACATTAGAACATCACGCGTCACCTCGACTCCAATTTGAAGGGTCCAAACTATTTGTCCCAATCGAAACCCATTTGGAATTCAGATGGAATCGAAACGTCTAATTGCTTTCGGTTCAGCTCTTCGCATACTAATCTGTGACTGTGGTCGGTCCTCATATACTACGTGTGCCTTTGTCGACTACATTTACTGGTCCATGTTCGTGTTTCTGTATCAGTATTGATATCAGTTTCTACAGAAATACCTCTTTAAGATTTAAACTTATTTATTTTGCGATCCCAATTCCAAAAGTCAGGAAAACTTTAAGGACGAAATATATCTTGAACTTTTCCGATTACAATCTTGTTTCAAATAAATACAAATGAGAGTTTTAATCAGTGTCGCAGAACAAACAAGTAATAACAGTAAATATCGCGCACCGCAGTGCGGACTGCAATTTTTTTCCGAGTTCAATATTTACGAGCTCGAAACATCGGGAGTTGGTACTCGGTATTGGTGTCGCCAACTCGCAAGGAGGTGACCGCTCGCCGACAATTCATAAAGTGGAGGAAGTGCCTCAGTTCACACCCTCGCCCCCACTTCCTCGTCTCTCCCCTTCGCAACTTTTCCCAATTCCACCACAAACTGTAAATAAAGCAAACGATCCGATAACGTGGCTGCTCCAATTTGGTGCACGGACGAAGGGATATTTCACTTTCGTTTCGGCGATACTAAGCTATTTACATTTCGCGCCACTGCTGGTAATATTTACGCCTTCATTCCACTGAAATTGGAATGGATTTAACAAGGTCACGCCGATTCTGATTGCTTGAAGGAAATTGAATGTTCCTACAAACAATTATGAGAATTTTGTAGAGTAGCCGCTTCTGATTAATTGACTTGAATTGATTTCGAATTAAGTTAGGAGGGAAAATGGAAATGTGACTTACTGGTGAATATTATTCTCATTCACCAGCATGTGAAGCGGAAATCAAAATAAAGTCAAATTAATCCTCTAAAGTTCATATGAGATTGATGACATAATTCTATTTTTACCCGACTACGGCAAAGCCAAAAAAGGAAGGGTTATGATTTTAGCAGTCTATGTATGTCACAGTGGAACACACGTAAATACAAACATAGATATGTTTGTATTTACGTGTGTTCCACCGTGGCGCCTGAACTACTGAACAGATTTTGATGAATCAGGTATCAATAGATTCGTAATAATGGTGCGGGTGACATAGGCCATATACTGTAAAAAAAAAAAACATGATCATGATATATTTGGTATCAAAAGAAAGGTCTTGACGAGCACATTATAAATATGTATATATATCAACAATTTTAGCTTGTATAAAATCAATCATTTTAACTTAGCTTATAATACAGGATAGATATTTTTAAAATTATTAAAATGCGTGAAAATAGCATGTATTATGTAGAATCGATGTTATTCGTAATAATGCGTGACCAATATTCCAAAAAAAAAAGTTCCTGTTTATGCTGGTGCCAATTTGCATAAAATTTTCCCACCTATTAAACGCAAAATTTATTTAGTACATGGAGGACTTACAGCTAATAAAAACATACAAAAAAGGAGACTACAGTCACCAGAGAGCCAATTACAAATCCTCACGTAGGTATAGCCTTATAGTAATAATTATATTATTTTTCAATAATGCGAAACAAAATAGAAATTGTGTGCAACCACTATACTAACTCAGACATGTGGACAGTGTAGGTATTGATAGTGCTATCTAGCAGATAAAATTAAAACAAAATGGTAATTTTGATAAAAGTCATAAACACGACTATTGTACCCCTCGATTAGGTAGGTTGGACAATCAAAACGTAAAATCATTTATTGCATCCAGGTTACCTAGACCGAGACCTAGCCCTGGACCTAACTTCTGGAATACTAGCAATTCAGGATACCTACTTAATCGATTCTGAATGCCACAAAGCGGATTTGTAAAATAAAGGCTAAAGGCCAAACTGTATTCAGAGGCTCATGTATCAACAGGCAGAAAAATATAGATACGAAAATTAAAATACTAGATTTCTCTAGGGTAATAGACTAACCTGAGGTTTATTTTGGTATGGTGGAGATTGGATCAGTACTTTGCCAGTAAAGTCACTCACAAAAAGTTAAATAATTAGTCAAATAAATCCCGTCATTATTGAAATATCTCTTCAGCGGGAACAGTTAGAATCCTGGAAGAAACCTCATTAAAAAGGCCATAATTTTACAAATATCGTGATGTGTATGACATACCGTGTATAGTTATTAAAATAAGGGTGTTTAGCTATAAGACTTGTTTAATATTAATATGATATTTGAAATCAATAATGATTGTAGAACAGGAGGCGATTCACGGGTCTCTCTAAGGTAAAGGGTCATTGCTACTATTAAGCTAGCGCGCCATCTTTAGAAATCGTAGTCATCGACATGGATACTAGTTCCACCTGAAGTAGTTTGACCTGAAAAGTCCTGAAATCGCTTCCGGAATACTTATGAAGACTTAACAGTCAAATGATGTTGTTATTTTCCTGTCAAACACCCGTAATCCTACAAGAAAATAGTACATAGCCACTCGGTGAGTATTGAAGATACCCAGCAAATAAGGTGCAGGACGTCAGCGCCGCTTGGACCAGATAGCCTTACAACCTACCTGGACTCCGTATCCCGCACGTCCGGTACAAAATTATTAAAAACTAGCATAAGTGTGACTGCGCTACGTAAGTACGGCGCGAGATGATACCAACGCGCAGTTAATCAAATCTTAATAAATAGTAACGATTTGTAATGCCACTCATAAGAAGAAAAACAAGTACAACGGAGTATATATTATGGATTTCTTCGAACCTCGATAAATGGTGTTGGCGGCTATGCACTGCTATTTGAATTTGAAATAGGTTAATTACTGACCTGTTGTGTATACAACAGGTCAGTAATTTCCGTTTCCAGCGTCCTTTTCCGTTTTAACGCTTGATAAACGTTACGACAATGTGAATAAGAGTATTCTTATTCACATTGTCGTAACGTTTATCAAGCGTTAAAACGGAAAAGTATAAAATAATTGTTTAAATAACTGTAACCCGACTACGGGAAAATAACAGTGAAATATTTCCCTGAAATATTTTCTTTTTCGTACTTTTTAAATCACTTTTATTTTCCCGTAGTCGGGTTACAGTTTTTTTTATTAAGTTTTAAGTTCCCCTGTAAAATGTGAAACAATTCGTAGATTTCTGCAGAATAATATTGTTCTTGATTACAAACTTGGTACTATCGTAAAATATGCTGACTCGAAAAATAAAGTGTAAGAATGTTATATGACCGAAATGAGATTTCGCCAAACGAGAACAGGAAACGCTAAAAGGCTCCCCTGAGTTTTGTCCCAAAATATGTATAGGATACATTGTTAGCAAAGTTGACTCAGCTAACTTATACTTAGTTTATTGTAGGTTTTTGGAATTACTCTTAAGCTCTATCGTTACCTATATATAAGTTTTCTATTAAAAAGAGTTTTAGCGGTTTTCTGCGAAGTCGAGACCAACATAATTATTTTAATTCAACTCCGAAGATTTCCCTCGACACTCGTCGACCTCTATAATGATTAGACAAACTTGAAGTTAAACAAGAATGTTCTATGGACACAGTAGGCAGCGAGGGAGCCATCGCGCTGCTCAATTATTCAAAAGAGTACGAGATTAAATTAAAAAAATATAAACTGTCAGCGCGAGAGGGCGTCTTAAGCTCAGCGTTTGACGAAGTACAAAAGTTTAAATTAAATTTATAGAAGCGAGCGAGATGGATGTGCGCACACCCGCACACGTCCGGCGCGGCTCGAGCGACACCACGCGCCGCTAAATAACGACAATCTAGTTTTAATTGCAGCTATTTGTCTCCGCTCCGATGTTGCAGATTGTGTCGCCGATGGACCAATTTTGCAAGCTCTTAACGTATTAATTACAGCACTTATGAAAAGCGAACACCAATACTCCGAGTTTTTAAATGATTACACAATCTTGTACTTTATAATATCTTCACGTCTTCTGCGCCTCTGTGAGCAGTGTTTAAATATTCACAAAGGCGAGCTGAAAGCGATCATTTAAACCACTGGAACGACGCATCAAAATACTGCCATCATTAAACTCCAAAACGCTCTTTTCAACCCTGTAAATATTGTATTAAAATTTTATGAAATCCAATTATGGAGTCGTAACTTTAAACCGAATTGTAATGTCGATCATAAATAACAATATTTATTTTATTTTATTACCATTTAGATGTGTTTAGTATTGATAAGGATGGACATAAGAGGAAAAGTACCTTATTAGATCGGTATGCGCGTGATGAGCCCATATCAGGATTATCTTTTAATTTTATTATGAGTGCTTTGTTACAAAGGCTCGTAACGCATGTCAGGCTCAAGTGGCGTGGCTTTTTTGTGGCAGTCGGCGCTTGCGGCCGCCACTCCGCTTTTAATGACTCTATTAAAGAGATTAATAGCGTCTATCGCCTAAAAAACATCCGAACTTTTTTCATTCTTTACAAATTTAATTAATGTCGATATGGATCTTTTAACCGGGCTAGTGTTTAGGCCGGCAAGGATTATGACTTCCACTATTTTTTGCTTCATATTTTATCAAAATTGATTGCCTTCATCGCCCTAAAAGGACTTTATCGATTAGGAAAATTTCGTCTTACATGAGACACCGAAGGTGCATGAGTTCAAAGCTCTTTGTATTTCATATCCTGTGGTGTGATAATGCGAAACTACTTAAGTACATATGAATGAGACTTGGTCCATACTAAAGGACACTTAACCCAGCCATTAAGAATATTTCATCGTTATAAATCTGAAGCACTCATCTCTCATCATTAACAACGCTCCACGTTTTATCAAAATTACATTAACAAACAGCATCACGTTTACAAATTGAAAGCTCTCTTGCATCAATTTACATTTGTTTAGTTTGGATTGCGCTGGAGTTGTACCCTCTTACAAAGTATTGTAATACTTTGTCTCCGCACTATGAATGTAAATTCATCGTTAGCTTGAGCTTCAATTCGTATTAAAAGATGAGACAGCGTAAGTTGGAGTTAAATCGGTGTTACGATTCAGTGTCTGAGTAGACCGGGACCGGGAACCGGGTCCGGGTACGGGGGCGAGCGACTAACTGGATTGGCGTCCCCCTCGGTTCTTCCGCGCGAGCTAGCGCCCAATTTGGCGGCTTGCTCGGGCCTGCACGTTTTTGCACGCATCCCCTTAATATGGACCTTCCGACGAACTCGCAACTACCGACTATAAAACATGCCCGGCACGCTGTGTAACTTGATTGCGATGAAAAAAACTTCTCCAATAAAAGCTCCAATTCGATTCTCGAAATCGTTTCCAAAGCATAGGAAAGGTTAATGATCTACAACTTTCTGTTCAGTTGTCTTTTCAGTACCGTTAATTAAATTTGTATGCAAAGTGGGATTTTCTTCGTTTTTCAGTTATTTTACTTGTCTTCCGTGCCAACAAAACTAACAGTGTAATTATTAATGGGAAAGAGATCCAAAATACATTTCTATCCATTACATAAAACAAGATTCGAAATGCGAGGTAAATTAAGAAACGTACAAGCTTTTACGAAATTATACATTCAAAGGAAAAAAATACAAACATACATACTTACAACATATTCAAGGAGAATTCCCAAACGCAGCCGCTGTCCCGCGCGGTTGGTGCCGGCGCTCGGCGCACGCCGGCTTGTCTGCGTAGCTGCGGCGACTTGATCCACTGCTCACACTCAGTGGCGCTCCGCCTGCCGACCAGACGGAACGCATCTACGCTCCTCGCGCGCGAACGCAACGAATTCAAACACGATCCCATCGTCAACAACTACGACCGCTACACAACATTCATAATATATTTTCCGTGTTCCTTTCATTTTCACAAAAAAATTCTTTAGTGTGTTTTTTTTTGTTTGTGTTTCGTATTTCTGAGATCTTTAATTCGATTTCGTTAAAGAATAGAGCAGGTTGTTACCGTGAAAAGCTTCGGGCCGGACGCTTCTATTGTGATTACAATGTATCGCCTTAACGCAGATCAGGTTGAACATTGACGATGAGAATATCGAAGACGATGTGGCTGACATTCCATTCGTATAATAGATGCGATTCATGAGATATCTCATTCATCAGATCAATAAATAAAATTCAGGAAAAATGATTTTAAAAATGGGAGGCAAGTCGCCTCCGGATGTGAAGACGGTGGAGAAAGAGGGGAAGAAGGAAGAGAAGAAAGAGACGATTAAAAAGAAATGGGAGAAATGTGAGGAGAGATGTCCGGGGGATCCGTGGGCTTACTGTGTGGTGTTATGGTGTGCTTGTGCCATGAGCCTGATCTCGAGCGGGTACAGCCTGTACAAGCAGCAGGGGCTGCAGGGGCGGCTGTCGCTGCTGGAGGAGCAGCATCTGGCGCTGCGCAGCGCGGTGCTGGAGCCGCAGCAGCCACTGGTGGAGCGGCTGCGGCGCGAGGTGCTGGCCAGGCCGCCCACGTACTGGCGCCCAAGGAGGAGCATCCGTGACTATGGAGATTGCGTCTGTCCACCAGGCAAGTGAACTTTAGACATACGAAATCGAATCACTTATGCGTGATAAATTCACTATGAGCAAAACTTTCGTAACTAAAATATTTTGAATGTTAAATTTGTTTATTTTGAAAGAAAAGAAAGAAAGAACGAAAAAGTATTTATTGGGACAAGCACAGGAGATCGTAATTAAACTAAACACACACTCACTAAAAAAAAAATAGAAAAAACAAACAGAGTAAAAATTAAAAAGTGGAAAGTCCTGTGCGAGGCCAAAAGGTTCCTATCTCAGCATGATGCTGTGACATTTAATAATAAATGTCGCAGCGCTGGTATTCTGATAGGGCCTGCAGTGATGTCACGGACAGAAAGATTCATATACATAAATACAAAATAAAAGTAATTAAATAGATGTATTAAATACATTAAAAAATAAAACATAATGTTGTCTGCGTGTCAGCACCCGACGTAACATCAGTTGCTTGTCTATGCTTTTACTGACTGTGGCATTGTTGTGACAAGTATCGCCGACATCGGACAAAAATTGTTAACATTACGGCTGTTTATTCCTACATCATAAAAGTGAATATTAAAGAGTTTTTGGTAGTCAGTTAACGGCATATGGAGAAGTACAGATAAACTAATATTATGAGTGGTTTATGAATTTCAAATTACACCAATGAAAATGGAAAAACTAGGACAAAATGCAAAACAACTACTGTGTCTCAGTGAACAATCGCTGCCAAACGCTGATAACAAGCAATAAAAAAACATCACCATATTTGTTATTCTTACGGTTGAAAAAGGTTCTCAAAATCATCAAATATTGTTGTATGAATATTAGGGAAACATTTATAACAAGCCTGTTTATTTGGCAAGCATCCCCGATAGTATTTACTCCATCTGTACCAACGCCTACATTCAACTGATCAACTTAATCAACATTGTTCAACGAAACATTCCCAGATTTAATCATCAATTCTGTGTAAATTTTGCATCGTCCTCGATTTGTGAACATTTTAATCAACTACGTTTGTTACTCGTACATCATGTGAGCCCATCTCGTATTCATCACAATTATTATTGATAATGATTGTGGTATTAATGATGATATTGAATAATCAGCTGGTCACTCATGAACTAAATGAAGCTGGTAATAATTTATAACGCATTTAACGTGTCCAGTGTTAGTTCAATTTTCAAATAACCGAAATTTCGCTAAGCGAACGATCGTATTTAACACATATTGCCAATTATGGCGCATAGTTTTTTAAATTGCGGGGTTCAAAAAATTCCTTAACACTAAGTAACACTTCACGGGAGGGGTTCGAGCCAATCTTTTCGGAGCTATTCATTTTTTTCCCTCAGCCGCAATACGAAGTTAATCCGAAGTTGAAAGCTGTCACTAACCCCATGGTTATCAGGCGGTGCGGCTCAAGATGGAAAAAATGATAAACGCCGCATGGCGCGAATACGTGTCGGGGTGACGGCTCAGTTCGAGGGTCCCCGGGACCCGCCGGCTCGGGGCCCACGGCTCTGGATAATAAAGGAGTTGAGCTTTTATTACGAGTTGTTGTTTGGCCCGATATTGCTGTTGAATTTGAATGATGTCGTTAGTATTCTGTTCGCGGTCTGCCAGTTTATTTTGATGATTACGAATCTTTTGTTTTTGTTTTTATATCTCATAATTTATAATAAGAAAAGTTAGTATTGCAAACGTTTGTTATAGCGGGTACTTTGGTTGGGGTCACTTTTGTTGGGTGATAAAGTTTAATGGTGCGTTTCAACAATATTTGAGCAAACGTGTTCAACCGATAATTTGGGTGAGTTAGCAGCGTAATATGGGAACCAATGTTCAATCAATAAAACATAGTGGTGGGTCGGGGGCCCGGGGTGGTGACTAGAGCGATAAAAGTGTCGCGTGTCGTTGACAGCGTCGTGTTTATTTGGATTATTGGGTGCTGTGGAGTGGCCGGCCATTGGCGGCCGCGCTATTGACGGCTGTATAGCCGGCCGGCCCTCCACGGCCGCCGCCAGGCGGGGACCACTCATTGTGCTGATCCCTTTATGTACTCTTTATGAAAATACGTAATTGATTCGATTGGACTCGTTTAAATATGTGGATGGAAACTTGGGATATTGCAAGCTCTTGATATTTATTGTGCGTTCAACTTTATTTATGACGGGTTCAGCCATCTGAGTACTTTTGTATATCAATAAGAACAATGTTGTCGTCAATCATTCGGTACAACAAACAATGTACTAACTTGAACCAACATATCGGAATACAGACAGAGCAAACCAAAATTGAATACTGAGTCACTGACGTAATAAAGGGCCAAACGATCGACAAAACTGATTGGCTGAGCAAATGTCACAACTTCACTATACACAGCACGAAGACTTAGTAGAATTGATACCTAGTGTGTTGGGTTGAGTACTATAGAGAGACTTAACACTGACGGTGACTGAGACGGTGCCTCCGCTCCTAAATTATTATCTAGAATCAGATTATGTATTCAGAAATCATTCAAAATCAAAATACATGACGTAGAACAATCTTAAATAGGAGGTTTGTGCGTGTGGGAGGCTAAGGACATCAAATAGATTCCTATCGAAACCACATTAAGTCTGAAGCATGACGTGACACGCTTCCATCTAAACTTTATTCAGTCTTCACCGCACTGAGAGTGTCCAACAAACTACTATTATGCAAATGATCCTCTATCAACAATATCCCATTAAGTTTGAGTTAATACATAGTGATTGCTTATTCTCTCAATAACTCCTTAGAAGCCTATGCCAACATTAGCTTGTAAACTTTAATCTGTGCCAGCGATTTATAAGGTGTTTGGGCACATAAATAGTAGCCGACGCGCGCCGAGGTGCTTAAATACATATTATATTCGTAGAAATTGTAAAGGTTTGACTGTAACTCAGTGGAATTGGTTCGATAGAGAGTATTTTATGACCTGCAGGGCTTACAAAAATAGATGCTCACGGACTTCTAGAGCTATTTGATAAGACTTTTCCAGTAAAACCTTTGTTTGCATACATTTCAGAAAACTAGGTTGTGTGCCTGCGGCAAAGCTATGGGACATAAGCCATGACATGGAAACCAAGATTCACTACTCTATTGTCTATTTAATTTTTCTTGTGATGCTGATTTTCAAAACATGTCGCGCATTGACATTTCTTTTTGAAACTTTACTATCTCCTGATAGCAAAATTCCATGCGAGGTAAAGCTCTTACAAATAACTTAAAACTTAACAATAACACTAAGTTGTACAAAGCACACAGTTATTAACACCAACAAGAATGTCCACCGTACAGCTGTGCATCCGTTCACACGTGCCACAATCTACACTAGTTAGCGTGAGTAACTGGCGCGACTACTCGCCAGTGCAATTATCCAGCTTTTTGTTCCGCGACTTAGGCATAACTAATCCGTTGAGTCTAGCTCCATTGTTAGCTTACTGCCTCACTACTGGAATGAATGAATGAGGCAGCAGCCGTGCAGCACTACGTATTCGTTCACTGGTTCGGCATTATTATATTATGATCGCATGTATAGAATCGTAACTGCATTATTTTTTTATGTGTTTCAAACTCTCGACTACTCAGCCAAGAGTTTGAATCTACATATAATACATATTGTGCAGTTTATAAATAGTCAGGGTCGCTTAGTTTCAGTTAATTTAATTATTCAAGGTTCAAATAGTTCGGTCTGATCTTTGATATTCGCCTGATTCAAAAACTCATAAATAAATAACATGAGAAAGTACAACAAACAGTGATAAAACGAGACAAATGATAATTTGTTTATCTTAACCAGTTGAAATACTGGTATTTGAGTAAGTGCTATAAATTATTTAATAAGTCCTATCTAAACGAGACAGAATTAGAAAATGAGATATCTCATTGGTCATTATGGTCTCCCCTCCGAATGTCATTCCGTGAAGTTCCGTCACATACGGGTACGAAGACATCAAACGAAATCAAATAAAATTATGATTGCCTTAACAAATAAGTATTCCAGCTTGACGAAGAGAATATAGTGAACAATGATCTCTGTCGTTCATTATATTGCGTTTTCAGATGTACTCATGGCTATCCATAATACATCAGTCATTTGTTTCTAAGTTGATAATTAGTTAAACCAAGAGTACCTAATTCTAATATTAAATCATTCTAAAACTGGTACTTTTTAGTTTCTTTTCATCGAAACCTACATGGCAGCGTTTCACAGTTTCCACTCTAATACTCGTTGGATTTCTCATTACAACCATGACCACAGTAAATTGCCGATTAGCCAACAAATTAGCAGTAATCTTATTAGATAATTGAAATCAACGATAATCGCACAATCGCCGCACTATCATTACATAATCGCGGTGCAACTGGTAGTCGAGTTGTTGCGAGGTAACGCTACCGCCGCCGTCGGATGCGTTTTGCATACATGCATTCTAACCAGGCTGCTTTGTGAAGATGTTCAGATAAGCATTACTTAGGGAGAAGATAGTAAAGCGAGCGGCGAATATTAAAACTGACATTCTGTTAGCGACTATATTCTTAATCTTTTCTAGATAGGACGAATATTGAAGTAGCCATAGTTTACTTTTTAACATTCTACATTGTTTCAATGTTTATAGAGATTTCAATGTTACACTGGTGTGAGTTGCTCGTAAAAATAACACTTGAGGTCCGATCAGCACGCGCACATCTGGGAGTGGCGCGAGGAGTCGAAACGCCGGGGCGTAACTCCGTTTCCGCGAGAAATCGCGGCACAGCGGACAGAGCTCCGGCGGGATCTCATGGCGTCATGGAGAGTGCGATTGTCGCAACCCAGTGCTGGGCACGCCACTATTGCGGCGATAAGTCCCCTCTTTGAGGAGTGGCTAGAGAGGCGCCACGGCGTCCTCACCTTCCGCCTAACGCAGGTCCTCACCGGACATGGTTGTTTCGGGAGGTTCCTGTTTCGTATCAGGCGGGAGGAAACGCCCGGGTGTCATCACTGCGTGGATCGCCCGGAGGACACGGTTGAGCATACGGTGGAGGTCTGTCCGGCTTGGGCAGAGCATCGCCGTGTCCTCGTGGAGGCGATCGGCGGCGGGGATCTCTCGCGTCCGGCCCTAGTCCAGGCCATGGTACGGAGCGAGAGGGCATGGGAGGCCGTCACCTCCTTCTGCGAAGCAGTAATGCTCGCGAAGGAGGAGGCAGAACGCGTGAGGGAGAGGCAAATTTCGTGCCCTCACGCCCCTAGCCGCCGCAGGAGACGCCCTGGGCGTCGGGAATCGCAGGCCGATTCCCGGCCACCGTAGGCGCGGGCTTGCGGACGGTGAGCAATGGGTAGCTCACTAAGGAGCTCCGATAAGGACCAGGCCCGGGTTGACGGCGCGTTGTGTTCCACGCGCGCCTCAAAGAGATGTCAGCAAGTGAAGGGGTCCGATAGGACCGATGCCTGCCGGGGTTGCGGGAAAGTCCGAAAGGGATACCGTGGCCCCTGGCAACGTACAGGCAACGGAAGGAACACGGGTGGGTTTTAGTCAGTAAGAGTCTGACACGCCCTCCCGCTCCACCCAGAGCGGGAGAAGTTATTTGATAATTTCCCACCCAAAAAAAAAAAAAAGGTCCGATCAGCAAAGTATTCCTAAAATCAGTTGCAGTCCAATACTCCGTAAAAGTTAATTAAGAAAAAAACATGTCAGCAGCTAAATTAGTCGGATAATAAATAAGTGTATTAGTATTACCTTCCTACTAGCTACTGAAAAACTAAACTTCGATCTATTTATTTTGACCCTACTGCGCGACAGCAAAGACAGGGAAAACAACATCACCGTACATAATAAAGACGACACATTAAATTCGATTACAAAATCTTCAGCAAATCCCCTGAGTCTTAGCTGCCGCGCCGGCTTTCACTTAGTGGAAGTCGTGGCGATTGATAGCTTGCTGCAAATGTGTAGTGATTAATAGACCGGCTCCTGTGATTTTGTGACCATTTCCAATAGATTGAAGACAAATTTTGCCAGTGAGAACCGTTTACTTTGAGCATATCGTGAGAAGTCTTTACAAAACAAGCACATACAAATTCCTAATAAGAAGGATGAAAATCTTTTTATTACGAACTGTCTTCCCGCCAAATCATAACAAAACCAATAACAAAATGCATCGCCATCATAATGCAGAGTACCTCAAAATCTACATATGATCAGCATAGCAATTTTAATATTAGTGCCTCCACCCAACGCGCCGCGGTTCAAACGAACCTAATTGAATATTTACCGAGACTCGCGGGTACATTACACGCGAGTGACATCAAGGAAATTACGACCCTCACATCTGTGCCGTTTGTTTGTACGTAATCAGAATCATTTCTATTTGATTTGTTCTGTCAATGTTTGTAATTGCAGTCGTTTTATAAATAGTTAACATCATGAAAATCCTGCAACATGAGACCCATACCCAGTAGTACTAAGGTGAACGGGTTGAAGATGAAGAAGATCTTTATATATAAGATTTTTTATTGTTACTATTGAGCCTCCATTTGAGACCTACTCAAACAGATTTGCAGGGCCCGATTCCAAATTTCCACTCTAGGATATCCTCCTTCTCTATTTCTCAGAATATTTAGCAATAGCAATGCAGTCCCTCACCATATCAATAAGATACTAAAATGGCAGACTATAAAAGACTGATCTTTAAAATTCATCGTCCAACTATTTCTCAAACCTTTTCTAGTCAAATGATCTGCAACTGAACAGCACTATTCGAGCAATGATTGACGTCCATTGTGTACTTCGTCACTCTAAAATAAGTGACATGATATGCGGCAGTCATCCACGAGTTCCTGGTAAACTAATCTTACACAACTCAGTTATAGTGACCTGATCCGTTTGTGTTCCGTGTGCACTATTATTACAGAAAGTGTCCATTCTCGCAGTGTCTTACATATATCATCTGCTGACAGCTTAAGATTTGTTACTGGAGAATTCAAATTATTTCTATTTAAAGACGTACCAGCTGTGGGCGCGAGATGTAAAGGTCTTCAATACACTATAATAGCTGTCTGCTAAGGCTTAGCTTAATATTAGGTTTGCTCACTACGATAAACCAAAGAGTACCCATACTTATGTAACCATCGGTGTTAGACTACTTAAGAAAGAAAGAAAAAAATAATTTATTTGATTCAGGTTAAGAGGGAACAGGGTCTGCGAATCTCCATACAAATGTGTTCCCCTTTTTTTTTTCCTGAATAATGCTTCTAGAGCATTCATTTTTTTTCTTAAAATCAAGGTCTGCTGTAGACACGTCTCTGTTATTTCCTTTTTTTTTCAGAAACTAATTGGTAAAGAAAATATGACCCTCCAAAAATTACAAAAAAATGCCCCTTTTTTACTGCTGTGATTAGAGGACTACCAGACAAATTCTAAAAGTTTTAACATAAAATAAAATGATAGGAACCTAGACATACTCTTTCTTGAACTTGTTATGTAAAAAATAATTGAATCGGCTCTGTTTTCAAGGAGAAAAAAGGGGAATACGAAACGTCGATCTCGTAAATTTTTTTGTGATAAAATCGGTCTGAGCTGCAACTGTCCCTATCGCACTACAGAGGCAGACTTGAGGTAAGACGACGGCGATAGTTTCTTCAAATACCTATTTTACAAATTCTTCACAGCCCCTGTTCCCTTTTAAGGCACACAATATTCACTTTTAAAACAAAAAATAGAAAAAATAAAAGTAACTTAAAATAGTATTGCGTGCCTCACAGCTGTGCCAAATAGGCCCAGGACTTATGATACTACTCATATCCAATCAATGCTTACAAATATTCACGACGATGTTGCAATTAATATAAAACATATACCAACACTACCACCTGCTCATTACACGTAGAATGAACCTGAGCGAGAAGATATACACGTATAGGAAGATACTGAGTCGGATGGAATCGAACCGCGAATCCCGCCGGAGTCTGAGTTATGCGCGACAAAATATAGCAGGTGGTAAATCATAAGCAATAGCGGTGGATACGAAACGATCGTTCAATATTATTTTTTTCTTTGAAAATGTGATGACGATCCTTGACCTGAATACAATCTATATTTGGAATGTATAAATTGTCCCAATCTTGCCCATTAGAAAAAACACTAAAGAGATCACAATTGGTACCTGGCAGAGATTCCCTTAATTTTTTAGAAAGTTTTCCTTCGTGAAACTTGGTTTAAGTATTTACTTTCGCTCAGCTTTCGTGACTGGGATCACTTGGTGGTGGAGTCTCCGGGCGTCGGTAATGGCGGCGCGGTGTCGACCTAATTGATTCGTCGCCGGCACCGTACCAACCGACTCCCAGCTCCCGCGGTATCGACATGCGGGAAACACACCTTCCACGGCAGCATCATTATAATACCTCTGCATTTTAATATCGTTTTAATAATGGCATGAGAAAAAGTTACTAACTTAACTTTAGTTCATACAAAAATAAGTAACCTTGTAACAATAGATAAATTCTAAATTAAATCAACAGCAAAACTGAGTGGAGAGGTCGATTCTGTTAATAAAATGTAGTCTAATAAGTCAGGGAAAGCATAGGCTTTCTCTGACTTTGCGCTTTGGACCACTTCTATTATAGAATAGAAGCGGTTCATAGCTAATTGATTACTACTCGAACTACTACCTTCCGCCGAGTAATGGAGTAGACGCTGTTATCTCTAACGTGATAATTATACGCCGATAATTCTATAATAATATATCGCATAGAGGGAAAGTTTCTAAGCTTATAGTAACAGACTCTAGTAAATTGATTCCTTCGAGACGAAACTTTAGAGCTGATACTAACACATTTAACACGTTGCGCTACAGATCTGAAAGTCTCAAGATCTATGTGAAATTGATTATTTAATAACTTCATGTAACTTGGGACAACCTAATAGCATGTGGTAGATTAGGTAGAACTAATCAATTCCTTTGAGACTTTGAATTTAATAGAGCTTTGACTAGTTTCAGGATAGTTTAAGACGTGCAGGAATTTAAACAGCGGAAAGTTGAAACAGTTTGTAAACTCATTCAGTTTTTGCAATCCCCAGAATATGATAATAAAATATTAAGTGATGCAACACTAAACAATTATAAATTAAATTAAAAAAACAATTCAAAGTATGTTCTATGTTAAGGGGTTTGGTTTCGGCACTTAGTCCGTCAAGTGGACCATTGTGCGTGCAAAAAAAAGCAAAGTATTTTATTTCACATAAACCTATACAAGGGCACTTATGAAACGTCAGAAGCTAGGTGCACGGTTCCAATTGGTCGTTTCCTATGGAGAAGAGCCGTCAAGAAACCCCACGGTTACTCTTTTAAAAATAAATGGTTTTTACAATGTCTTCATTACAGTGTTAATAGGTATGAAAGAACAGTGGTGCCGATTCTCTTGTACACCGGACTAAACTAACTAAACTATCACTAAAATGCCTTACTTTTGACTATGAGAATTTTAACGCTATTCTGCAATAAAAAGTCTCTAAACTTAAAAATTATTTTGACACAACTAAATCGAATTTGACAATCGCGACTCCACGTGATACATACTTGTTTGCCCTACCCCGTGAATTTTTTTAGAGCCGGCGGTGCGCAGGGAGGGCAGCCTCGACGTGTTTTGTATGGAATTTTTCACGTTTTGCATGGAAAATAAGAAAAATTATTACCTACGTGTTGATAATTAGGGATATAATATAAGTGTAAGCCTATCAACAAGTATCAGGTACTTAGCAAAATAGAAAATGGTCCACAGATCTAGTCTGTTAAGCCTACAACGTTCTCACATTCACAAAATCTAAAAGAAAATAATGTTTATAAAAGATAAATAAAATAATAAAAATAAAGACCTATTTAATCCAAATTACATGATTGTTACTACAGCTGTAACAAATCTAATTGAATAAAAAATATAGATTATTGTAGGTATATAATGTCAAAGTGCCTGATCGACCGAGTTCTGCTCGGGTGAAAATAGAGAATGCTCATTTTTACTAAAGGATATTTCATACTAATTCCATGCTGCCATGTCATTATTCTAAGGTAGCCTTGTTCTAAACTTTGGGCGACCGAGCTCTGCACGGGTGAAAATACGGAGAAAACGAATTTTCCCAGATATGAGACCTCCCCTTAAACCCCTATATTTAAACTTTCATCGAAATCGTTAGAGCCGTTTTCAAGAACCTCGTTTAATAATATAGGATAATGAAAAGATTATGTCAAGGAAGTATGGTAAAAAAGTAAAATAAAAAAATCATCGTTATTTGCGAGCAGTTAATAGACATTTACATAGTTATGCCTTTAATGAGGTATCAGGGAAGCCACATGTGCAGAAGGAATTATTGTCAAACTTCCTTGTCTTCAACGTAGTCTTTAATCTTATAATATGTTTTTTTGATAAGGACACGTTTGATGTAGGTTTTAAACTTTCCATCGCTAAGTTACGTAACCGACTTTGGCAACTTGTTGTTATTTGACAAATGAGGTATCGTTGGAAGCGTTGAATATGGCGACCTCTAGAGGACATAAAGTAATGAACTTAAAAAAAAAGTTTTTTTAGTGATGTCATGTTGGGTATCAAATGAGAGGGCTTAATTAGCACATTTAAAATATATATATATTTACATTACATTTCGGTTCACTCACACCGTTGACGCTCACGGGTAAACCCAGCTTATTACTTAAAATTATTGTTGAACTATCTGTATACAGGGTGGCAGGCACATCTACGCACAACCTGTTACCATGGATTCAGTACGGTTCGGTCAGAATGTAAGTAATAGCAAATCCGGCGAAATGTTTAACGGAACTATGTAGTGAATCCACAGTAACAGGTTGCGCGTCGATGTCCCTGCCACCTTTTAAGTAACCAATAACATCTCTATAACTGCAGAGCAAGTTAAAACTAATCTTATAAAAGTTAGTTTAATGGAACTCAACATACAATAATGTAAACGTTCTTCGGCTGAGTGATGCACGGTCTATATGGTATTACTTTATTACTACTTAAATGAGAAGACGAGAAAGTTTATAACATTTGAGTTAGTTTGGAAGTTATCGATATCTTAGAGAAGACTTCCAACGGTGCGGCTGATGAACTAAACAGCTGTTATAAGAGCTTGTTTATTTATAATTCTATGTAGCCGGATGAAAACAATTACTGGAATACAAATGTCGTGTGTGATAAACAATATTTAATACGATGATGCAACCCTGGAAGTTGGTGATATAAATTGATCAAAATTAAAGACTAGTACCAGGTACCAATGAAATTAAATAATGTAATGAAAGTACAAAATAATTAAATTAAATTATGATTCAGGAAAAGTACTGTAACTAGTACCTACCTATAATTACAAGTACATTTACCTATAATTTTAAGTACTGTTATACTAATAAAATTGGTTCTTTACACAATTTTGCGCTCTCGTACACCGGTCAAACAGACATGACGTTTTACAAGTTATATACAAGCTCCCATTAAAATAGATGTACACAGTTTAACACAGCGTTTAGTATGTCTAATAATAACCAAAGATATCCTAGCAAAAAAATACTGATTACACTGATTTTATTTTGACCTAAAATAATAAATGGTATTGGGTAACCAATATTTTTAGTGTATTTTCGTTAGCAGATTTATTTTTCTTGTAAGTATCTAATGCGTTTTTCTTAGTAGGTATTTTTTTACTGTTGTCCTTATTTTGGTGGTCTGAATGATTTCAAAAAGTTTGTCCATCTATTTTAATGAGACCTTATATAACCTTTCTGCTACCGCAACGTAGTATGAAAGTACAACATCCACGTACAATTAATAACTTTACCTTTAGCTCAACGTGAGGGAAAGCGGTTGTAATGTTGATGTCGGAGCGGGAACAAACTAATTGATTCGTCCGAGGTGTGTACGCGCTTGCCTTACTAAGTAGCCGCACGTTAGAGCAATGTTAACGAGCTGCATTGCTCAGGTTAAATCAAGTGTGAAAGATTTACGAATATTTTAAGATTCGACGTTGAACTTCAAAAACGAACCTGTTTGCTCAACGTTTTCTTTAAAATATTTTACACCCATTTTGCCCTTATTGAATTTGCTGTCGCGTCGCACGTCTAACCATTTGAAAATGAAGTTTTAATATTTTACTTTTTACTAAGGTCTTCTGAACTTTAGAATATTCTGTCAACTCATTTTCTTGAACGTCTTTCTCAAAAATACATCTTCAAATATGAAATAACGAGATTATTTGTCTAAAAGCACAGTAAACTGAGACCTGCTTAAATTATAGTTAAACACTCAAAACAAAATGGGCAGTGATGCTCATAAACGGTGTTGACTCAATCAATTGTTGAGCAGCAAGCATTGAGCACGGTTCGAGTTTCGTTCCTCAGTAATTGAGATCTCAAACATAGTATAAGAAGACACAAAAGGGCAAGTCATGGTCATCTCTAAACGATGTATTATCGGGTTCTGACAACATAAGTAATAGGAGAAGTAAGTGGGAAACAAATGTTTGTTCTGAAGAACGGTAGAAGAATCAGTTTCAGCGCACAAGAAAGAACATAGTGATATTATTTACTGTTCGTTCAAGACTGTTGTGGTTTTATTTGCCAAGTAACAGGCAGTTTTTCTTAGTTTCGCAGCCCTTGGTCTTTGTCCATACTTTAGCTACCGCTGCCTGTACACCTTCTGTGCCCGTCCACTGTATCTCAACTCTA
Organism: Xanthia icteritia; assembly: GCA_949128155.2. Lineage (NCBI taxonomy): Eukaryota > Metazoa > Arthropoda > Insecta > Lepidoptera > Noctuidae > Xanthia > Xanthia icteritia. The sequence goes on along the minus strand of OX421942.2, from coordinate 518,239 downwards.
TCGTTCGTGAGCCCCTAATTAATGCCTTACGTAGACGATACGTTCCTTCACTTAAAATTCCTGTTTTTGTTGACTTTGTTCGGTAATAGGGAAATTGCTTTCGATGCGCCTCTTGAGTTGTTGCTTGATACGTTTCAATTAAATTGTCTGTTTGTTTAATTTCCTTAATTAAAATGCTAAGCTCGATTGTTTGATTGCTTTGCCCTTATTCGTTCTAAATGGTAAATTACTTTTTTGGGTTGGTAACCACGGAATTACTTTTGACCTCAGAAAACAGTCAAGCTTCTTTTTGAGGGTTCCGTACCTCAAAAGGAAAAAAAATGGAAACCTAACAGGATCACTTCGTTGTCGTCTCTCTGTCTGACAGTCTGACAAGACCGTTTTCCTCAGAAACGCGTTGAGGTATCAAATTTACTTATTTAATAACTATAAAATACGTCAGTTTACGGTTCCTAGAAGCTCAAAAATCTTTAATTTGTAGTTTTATCACCTTAAAAATATGTTTGCGATTACAAATTTACGTTTGCAGTTGGAGAATTGACCGTGGTGAATATTGATGTATGGAAGAACACGTTTTTTAACAACAATGTTAAATTTTTTCTTGGGTTAAAAATTCATCTCGCACTTTGCCGGTTTTTTATTATAAGAAGTAAGTAGGTATATAGTTCGAACAAAAATTTAGAAAGAAGTTAGAGATGATGGAGATTTTTTTTTCTTTTTGCTCGTCCCGGGCTTCAGTCATGGACGTTAAGCTCATATCCGGCAAACAAAAGAGTAAACACTGATAATCTGGACAACACACCTCCTGTTATCTACTTATAAGTGTACATTGCGTGTTTTTTGTGAATAACAGTCGGCTGCTAATGAGTTTGGCAAGCGTTGAAAAGGTGTGGTCTTGGATAGAGTCATTATCCATTTATCCCTTTGTAGGTAGGACTTAAAGAACAGACAGACCATTTTTTAGAACGTTGATAAAAAGTCCGCCCTAAAGTGTCATATAGGTACGTAGATTCTTTATGGAAATTTGAATAAATCGTAATACATGAAGTCATGAATTATGCAGATCAAAGACCTAACCAGAACAGGGAAACAGTCTTAAACGAACTTGGTCGCAAATCTTGATTTGACTTGACTTGATCCACATTGCTCATTAGTGCAGTAGTGCTATTCTGTAAGGTAAACTCTTCAATGTCCTTGTTTTTTAATTATTTTGGATTACTTTAAACATTCATGTTTAAAGAATAACACTGTAGTTTGCATCGATTATCGATATTTTTTTGAAAAACGTTTCTAGTGAAAGACCATCCCATAATTGTTTATGAGATGGTATTTCTTTCAACAGGTACTTTTTGTTGAGAAAGAATGATTTTGCTGAACTTTTTATCCGGTGGTATTAGTGTAAGCACTTTGAGCTGTTTGGCTAGAAATTAAACGGAAAGCTGTTGGCTGGTAATAGACGCGAATATCGCGCGTTACGGCGCGTTTATATTTATAGCCGCGCGTTTACACGTCCCAAGGTAGGTGCACTGGGTGGGGGATTTGTACTCGTATACGCATCGGTTTGTTATGGCTGCTATGAAGTTTATTTGCTTTGCGTTCTTCCTGGACTACATCATAATATATATATATATATATATATATATATATATATATATATATATAATTGATTTATATTATGTTTCCCGTTGAAACAACCACTTAATCCACTCAATTATGCGCACTGGTGAGTACTTTGAATTAATTACCTTAACACCAAGTTGGTGTTTATTGGTGTTTGTTGTGTTATCGGTCGATTCGGCGTCGCACGTGGTCTAATGGACCCACCAGACGGGTCCACAGACTGAACAGTTACCACTCGCACGTGCGACCTATAGTGTTGTAATTAGTGCTAGACTAACAGTGGCGGTGAGATTCGTTCCAAGGAAAATGGCTGCAACGTAGAAGTAGGTGCCAACTTCCATTGGATTTTTTTTCTCTTCGGGGAGTAGCAGCATCATCTTACTGAAATCATAAATTCACATGCTCTATTACGCAGTCCACCAAACCTTAATCTAAGCTATATTGATTAATGCAATTAAAACTTTCTTCTTTACCAAATTAAAAACCAATCCATCATAAAGTCAAAACTACAACTAGAACTTTGATTAAAAACTCTCCCTTCAAATCAGAGCTATCAATCAGCGAATCCAGCATCTGCATACGAGTAGATTGCCACGATAAACATCTGCCCCAGTCCTGCCACTCATCGACAATGTTCGCAAACGTCTCAAGTAGGGACCGTACCAAACGTTATTCAATCCCAGTGGTGCATTTATCACGTACGGCTCTAAAACAAATCCTTTTGAGGCTCGTAAAACGCTCATAAAAATAAAAGCGAGTCGCCATCACGGTAACACATTGATAGCCGCGACACGACCGCATCTGTTTGTTTTATTTCTCCACGCTGATTGCTTGTTTGCGCACCGTGGCGGACTAACGACGCCTCTGTTACTACGCAATGGTTACAGATTAACTATTAGCTGAATTTGCGTCGTTAAACCCTTTGTTGTTTTAAGTTTTATTCAGCTTGCTTTTAAATTGTATTAAGTTTGTATTCGGTTGCGGGCTCTATCACAGCTTTTGCCATTTAATTGACATACGAATGGAAGGACCAGTAAAAAGCCAGTAATAACAAATGTTACATAGTTTGGTTTGCTCCTTGGTGCTCGGTTGTAAAGATTACAGCCTAGCTTCCGTATCACGGCTCTCGGATTTCTTAATAATGAAGATGGATGCGTGCTCACTTAATTTATATTTAACGACGTTAACTTTAGAGTAGGTTATAGTGGTTCTTTCCATTGTTTTAAATAATGTTTTCTTTGTAACACTATCATCAAAATTAAGCAAACATCAATATAAGAAGGAGAGCAGTGGTGGCCCAGTGGCAACGGCCCCGACTTACGAGGTCGTGGGTTCGAAGTTTCGTACCCAAGCAGGCGCTTTACTTTGTGTAAATAATTTCATCACCACTGCTCTCAAAACGGTGAAGGAAAACATCGTGAGGAAAACGGCATGTCCTAGAACCAAACATTCGAAGACGACATCATTGTAACAACCCGCACTGGGCCCGCGTGCTAGATTACAGCCCACTTCCTCTCGAAGAGAGTAAGCCTGTTTCCCAGCAGTGGAAACATTACGGGCTGATGATGAATATGAGAAAACTGAAAAAAAAACTTAAAATCGTAATTGCAGTTGCATATATTGCATACCCTTGTAAAGCCTTTTTATTCTATATATAAACAAAAAAGCTCGGCCCCTGTACGTACACCGTACAGACAATTTCTCACGCATCCGCAATATGCCGGCGACTTGGCACAACACAGCACGTGCTCGCGTGCCAGCTTGGCTAACCAATGCACATCGACCACTGAATAAATAGCCACAGAGGTCTCACACTATACATGGGTTATTTGGTAGCCTGAACCTGTGCTACAATCTAGTTCAGCTAAATAAGCAACCGACCTCTTTTTTTAATTTTTTTAGTTACTTTATTTTAATGTGCCCCTTTCATAAATAAACGATAATTATTATGTATTTATTCGAACTGCAGGATCTAGGTTACAATCCTAATCCTAACTATAATATTATAAATGCGAAAGTGAGTTTGTTTGTTTGTTTATTTGTTTGTTGCACTTTCCCGCTAACACGGCTAAACAGATTTGGATGAAATTTTCACATGGGTAGATCATGCCCTGGAAAAGGACATAGGATACCTTTTATCCCTTATATTCCCACGGGATCGAAACTTATGTGGGTGAAACCGCGACAAACAGCTAGTAAAAAATAAAAACAACATTTTAAACACATTAACTGTAGAGAACATAACTATCAGATAAGTAGAATTGAATAAAGCCTAGTGTTTAGAAGGACTATTTATCTAAATCCATTTGCGGTAGCCATAAACTTTATGAGATAGGATTTTGACCAACAGACCATAGAGTATCTACACAACAAAGTATAATATTTTAAAAACCTCGTACAAGTGTAGGAACATGCACCTTTAATACCGAAACAACAATTTATGCAAGCTTATAATTGCATTGTTCCAACTGTCCCTTCTGTCGCTAATATTACTCTATGCCACCCCTACCACCCCTCGCAATGACCTCAGAATCACGCCCTTTGAAAAAAAAGGGTGCATTCGGACAACGCTTCAACCCTTTTTCATTGAATGGGGATGTTTTTGTTTTGATCGCACCGTTGTGTCAATAGTTTAACTCGAGTTTAAAATGAGAGTTCGGTTTTACGAGTTTGTTTGTATTTGAATAGAGACGTTTGGTTGTTTTTATTTGTTTGTAGTTACAAGTTTGTGTGGGATGTTGTTGGAAATGTATCTAATCCAGTATCATGTAAGAGCCATTGCGCTAACCATGCTGTCACGTAATGACGAAATTTTTTTATTACATACCTACAACCAGAAATTTTACTTCAAGATATTGTTATAGTTCGGTATTTGATAATTTATTTTATGTTATTTATTTAATATCCAATTTAAATTCAAACATTGAGTTGTTGCTGAATACATTTATGATCTTTTTATTTTATCACCTGTCATTTAGTGAACCGAGACGAACAATACATGTACACCTTGTGTAATGTAATCTTTGTTTTTCATAAACAAGGTGTTTCGTCCGTCTCACCTCATCGCACGCGCAGCTGCCCCGTGCACTATATGAACTATATAGCACATTGGCCAAAGCCCATTTGCATGATAAAATGCCCAGCTTGGCCCACTGTTTGTACACAATGGTGCCGACCGTTCACCGCATGTTATTGTTGTAAACGCACTTTTATTCCACGTTCAATCGACACAGACTCCTTTGTGAATATTAAAGTTGTTTTTAAATTATTTATTTTGTTCCGCTACCGAACGTAATTGCATCTGTGTACAGTATTTTTTTTGCGACCATTAAAGTTTATACGCAACTGCGGGAGGTCTATAAAAATGGTTAAAGAAACTTTAAATACAGGTTCGACGGCTTCTGTAATGAACATAAATAAATAAGTGAACAGCTAACAGCTTAAGCGTCAGGATCGTATAAATAAACAAATAGGATTTAGTTAACGTATTTATTTTGAATCACGGAATACTTCGGTTTTATTGGTTCCAATCCAAACAAACGCAGAGACGAAACGATTCAATTTTAAAATACTCTTCACAGTAAAACGAGTCGCGATCGCAGCTCACGTTCAAATGAAGTGAATCAATCAGCTGATTGCACTCAATCGGAGCTGTATCAATCTAAATTCCTTACTTTACAATTCTGCGAACGAGCTGCAAAAGCGACTATTAAAATTTCCAGAAGATTGCGTCATAAGTTCATAACCACAGATTAATAACAAATGTAAAAGCAAATGCTTAAATTAAACTCATCAATTCTGGGTAAACGCAAAAAAAGTAACTTAGATCATTTTAATCTCGGCGTGTTTACCTAGTTGATTGGTGGTGAATGCAGTTTTTCTGTGACGATGACGATGCACAGTACTTATCCAGTTGCTGATTATTCTGTAGTCATAACCCTTTTGCAAGTCGCTGTTGAACAATTTACATATCAGTTTGTGCAGACCCTTTGTTGCGAGATATTCCGGATCTTAACTATAATCGCTATGCAAATACACCTTTTGGATAGAGATTAATAGTTTATTTAATCTGTGCTGACGGCCGCGCGGGGGCGTTGCGAAACGTTTGAGAAAATCCCTTTATTGTCTCAGCTGGAGACTCAGTTGCGTTGAGCTTACTAATGTGTTACGTTAAGCAAATGATAGGGATAATGTAACGATAGAGTTTTGTAAATTTTGCATACATAACCATTTTGTTAAAGAGTCTAGCTAGCAGTTAAACAGTTTGACTTGAGGTTAGGTTTTAAGGTTTTAACAAAAAATATTTTAAGAGTGATGATTCAATATAAATGATAATAGTTGAACATAGTTTAGTATTCCTAGTAGGAAGTTAATCTTACATTAAAACATTTCGTGTAGGTATCAGTTAATCACTTTAAAAATCTATCCAGCATTTTAAATAACTTTACGCACTGGCCACATAATTGTGAGGTGGCTATTAGACTATATCTTCCACAATTCAATGGTTTGATCTTCATATCTAACCATTTGGAGGAGTGTTCCTCCACCACAACACGCGTCCCACTCCCCGTATCTAACCGGCATTCGTTCCACGAGTGTGTTCAATGGGCCGTGTATTGTATTCGTCGCGGTTCACGCTCTTGTCGCTCGCGACATGACCCGTACCGGGCTGTCGATGTAATAAACGTAATTTTATGTTTTCATTTATGCAGCGTCAACTCGTCAACGACTGACACGCTTCGAATTCTGTTCGTCGCAGCTATTGAAAAACTGAGTTATTTTCTTAATGTTTTCTTTTGTCTCTTTTGTTTTTTTTTTCGTTGTTATCAACTTTAGTTTGCGTGAATAGGTACTGAACATACTTAAAAAAACACCGTATTAATAAACTGGATTATCAAGATTCGCGTTTACCCAAAAGGAAAAAAAAACTTTTCACTCGTACCTTTTAAACTTCCAGCAAACACACCACTAAACCCTACTTTGACTAATGAACTCCCGCAGTAACTAATGGACCTTAATGACTAGTTAATTCTAAAGCAGTGGTTCAACAACTCCGCGCGGTATTTTGTGCTCGCGTAAACTATGTCCCAGCTACATTGTGAACCGTTTACATTCGTCGACAGCTCGAGCGCTATAAAGCATGCAGGGAGGTTTCACATTCAGGAATACGACGAAAGTCGATGGGTCGGTCGTTTCGTACGACTTCCGTAGTTCCTGAATACGGGTTGTACCCATATATTACCCGAACAACTGATGTTAACAAAAGTTTTATACCTATAGAAAACGATACTGATATAAAACCACATCTAGTGGTCATGACGCTGGAGCTACAAAAAAAGATTTAAGGAGATTGAAACAAATAAGCATATGGATAGACCACCGAACTAAGCGATACAATATGTGGTCTCCTTGCATGACATTAGACATCTAACGCATCCCGCAGCTTTGAATAATGTGAATGAGCTATTAGGCAGGCGTGCATTACCGACTATTGTATATCTCACAATACCGAGGACGCTTTACGTCGGATTTCGCTACTTGACGGCAGTTGCGACGACGATGCGCCGTGAAAGCGTGGCTCTCTTTTTTATTGTGCCTGGTAAAATAGGAGGCCATAAGTAGGGTTAGCCATGGACTTAATATATTGAATTACTTCAAGATAGCACAATAGGCCGTAAGTTGGATCAGCTTGACATATTTCGATATTTCCGCCAGATTTTGTAAGAAGTGCCACGAATTTTACTAAGACTCCGGCTCAGCCGGCTCTACTTGGTCCTGAAAAAAGTTGATATTCCGTGACAAAAAGTGTTCTGCCGACTGGTAACCCTGTCAGTAACAATTCGCAACGCATACTTCGTTACTTTAGTACCCTACCGTTACCCTCTCGTATGTATTATTGAGTTTGTCTTCAATTCATTCACATACGAGCGTTACAACGAATCTTTGTTTCTCAATGATTTACGATGCGATGTCTTTAAAGGGCTCAGTTAATTTATTATACTTTTGTTCCATCCAACCTTTTGTTTGAGAGGACTTTATTCTTGTGATGTTTTTGTACAGTGTCAATGAAAGTATTATACCTATTTGTTATAATACTTTCATTGTTTGCGTATATAATAATCATTATTTAGAACTTCACCAACGTGTCACGCCCACGGCTTTTACCCAAACATTAAATTAAGATGTATTTTTGGGCGACATGAATTCTTAAAATTTTTTTGTGAAACTGTCTAAAGTGTCAGGTTCTATATCATTGACGATACCAATATAACAGTACAATGTTATATTGACAATTGACGCATATCGAGCACCATTCAACAACCCATATCCCTCAATTGATCGTCAAAACTTACACATTTTATAACAATAGCAGCTGATACTCTATAAGTGTGTTATTCCGTCCCTCATTCAAAATAAATAGCCTTTTAATTCCAAAACCCTTTTAAACTTCAAAGAATAAATAGTTTCGTTTGTGTTCGCAAATCGAAATCAAATACAGCTCTCATTTTTCATCCCCAAATTTAATAGTGTTGTAATCTCGTTCCTCTGTCGCGCCGGGGGGGATAGACATAGCTTTAACGTGCTTAACTGTATGAACGTTAACCCCCTGGCTTGTTGCAGAAGGTTCATTATCCACTGGTCATGGACTGGAGTAAAATGGGCGCGAAATTATGCTTGTTTTAAAGTTTCAGACGCATCTGGACTAGCATTTGCCGTAAAGGGGATAACTTCACCATAATCATTGGTATCAATTAACTGGCTCGTGTAACTGGTTTCGTTTGTATCCGCTATCCTTTCCTGGCAAGTTTCTTTGACTTATTATTTAATCGTTTTCTGCAGTTTATATAATTATTCTTTAATTAATTGAAGGTAGCGACCTTATGTCATTCTTCAACGTTTTTAGTAACGTAAAACTGTTTTTCCATCCTTCTGGTGCAAGAAAACAGTCAAAATTAAAAGTTGCTGAGAAAGCTCGTTAATAAATCTTACGCAACAAAACATGTTCTAGAAAATTTGGCACAACAGCACGTCGCCTAGTCGACTTCGTTTAGTTTCGTTCGCGACAGATGTTTGTTTTCAATAGGTACTTGTTCTTTTCTTCCGTTTGTTTCCACTTTCTTTATTAAGTTGCCTTCCATTGTAGTTCGTTATTTCTTCAGTCGAATTCATCTGCTTGATAGCTAATAACATCTGCTTCATTTGGCGCTGGCCTTATTTCGTATTGAGTGGGGCTACTTTGTATCTTAGTATTTCTACAAATGAGTATTGCTCTCAGTAATAAGGTTATACAGAGATAATTTATTAAGGTTGACAAGTTTCTACTTCATCTGTCTGACAAAACTGAAATATACTTAGTACTTTATCACTTCTTAGTAAAAAAATAGGTATCTTGAATATTTTTAATGATGTAAATGAAAGTGGCCTCAAATGTCACACAGATATATCAAATCAACTTTTCTTAAAAGAAATAACATCTAGCGTCAATTAACTATACCTGTTTACCACTTTTCGATGACTAATAAATTCATAGTTATCTTTATGAAGTTAGTAGTAGATCTTCTACCTAGAAAATCTACATAATCATGGTCTTGCCAGTATCATTTCAAAAACATCATATTAATACTTGTAAAGAGACAAGCACCGACCTCACTCAGCCTGTTTCCAAAGAAAATGTTCTAAAATTACAGCGCGTCATGGTAATAAACAAACAAAGCATTATCTGGAACAGTGTAGCAGGGACAGTCGCCCTCGAGCAGCAGGGATCCGCAGGCTATAACGTGGCAGATACGGAACCACGTCACAAAGTAGATAGGACAGGAGGTTCACTTCATTCCATTCCTACTGTAATAATAATTTAATTTGACATCTCTATCTGGACCAATATTTCAATTTAATTTATTTGACATATGGCTCATCTGACAATATTTTTGAACTTTAATTTTAAACCTTTGACATTTGTAGTACTTATTGTGAATTTTTTTTTTTTTTTTTCTTTTTAATTTAATATTTGTTGATTAAGTATAAGAATTTTGGAATGTAATATTATATAACTAGATTAATAATAACACTATATTTGCACACCTTATTAGGTAATGATGCAGTGTTCTATATATATATTATAACATCTGTTTGTCTACCTGCATTAAGCAAATAAATGATTTGATTTGATTTGATTTGATTTGATTTCCATGTGCAATATTAAGATGCGCATAAAGATTGACGCCGACCGAAAAAAAATAGCGTGCGATTTGAAATGACTAATTATCATAATAATTGCCTGAAATCTTTCACTGCTAATGAAAGGTTGTTTCAAAGACCGCAACACTTAACAACCTTGAAATAGTCATGATGCCATAATCGCATGAAGTTAGGTACGTATGACACAGAATTCACAGAATGACCTTAACGTATCTAACATTATTTGTCCATCATACCATAATGGATGTTTATGCATATGCCGTATTTAGAAGGGAGCCCTCTGTACGCCGCTACTCTGTGGCATACGGCACGGCAGGCCTGCGGGACCCAGCCACTATATCTGCTGAATTAAAATCTACTTATCTGGCGTAATTTATGTGCCCAGTTATGTATTCATAAATGTTATATATTGCATCGCTACATCTAGTAGCTAAGTATGTAGTTTATCTTCATGATGTGAGATAGGCATGGAAACACTAGTAGCCGGAGTGAAATACAAAGATAATAAATATTTTTTTAAATGTAGAATAAAATATGATACCTAGTCTCGGTTTAATATTATATTAAAATCGGAAAGACATAACTGAGTAACAATTTTGCTAAGAAAAAACATCGTCGAAAATAGACATCAAGCAAGCTGTTACTAGTCTATCGCTCGGGTGATTGTCGCAAATACGCAATTACGTCAGTGAGTGACACTTTGGACGACCTAATTATATACTGCACTGACTGATATATTTGACACTGAAATATCTACAAAGGTTAATATGAGTCCGCTGTCACAATACATCACCTTCGGCTAATTAGTCAATTGTTTGAACTTGATTACAGTGAACTGCTCTCGTTCGGCGAAAGTAATAAAGGGATCCTATGTTTACACATAATGTCACCCCAACATAACGGGGAACATTATCTCTCAAACAAAAGCCGTCGTCCAAAAATAAACTTTTAAAGGGGAAAGATCGTAAAATTTCAATATCCGTTGGGCGTCTCGTTTAATCTTGGGTGAATTTGTCGCCTGTTATTGAGTTAGAAGATCTGCCGAGCGATCGCCCCCAAATGAGTCGACGTAATGATAACAATCGACAATCGAGACGTAATGACGCGCAGGGCGAGGGGCCGTAGGTAGGGGGGGAGGGGGGTGGCTGTTCAGGGGACCCAATGTAAATTGTTACGAGTTTGACAGAATGATGCCCTCAGTACAAAGTAATTCCTTCATTGTTGGAATTGTTGGAATTTTATCCGATTTTCACGACTAGACTTTCTGAATTTATTTTTTGCCATCAGCACCTTTGTTATATCACTGAATACAGCTCGTTGAGCGTGTAATTTGATGAAATTAAATGTTTCGATACTTTTTTACGGTTTATTTTAAAAACTTATGTTTATTTCTTAAATAAATACTAAGCGCCATATAAGTTAGGTATATTTGTGTCAAACATATTACCTACCTGCTTTGACTGACAAAAGCACCACCCCAAGTGTCGTTCATTTTTGTTCCCCGCCAAAACTCACACAGGAAATGAGCACGATAAAATAATGTCAAAAAGCTCCACGAGGTGGCGCCTATGACAAGTGAGTTGCAACGGAAATTAACGAGCCCTTATCGCGAACCCTAAATTAACCACTTCCAACCGGAAATGGAACCCCGGACACGGCGCTGACAATTAATTACGGAGCCGGTGGGGATTTAGCGTTTAGATAACTATGTTGATTTCAGGGTCAAAAGGTAAAACCTTCTGGGACCCTGGGGAACTGACGGCTCCGCGAACGGTTGCATTTGTGAACTTCTGATTTTTGGTTTCTGATGAAAACTCTTAGGTAGAGCTTAAGTGAGACACTTCATGCTATCATCAACTAAAAACGAAAATAAATCTTTGACCATCGTAAGTTGCGAGAGTTGCAGTTACAGGTAAGGTCTAGCTATCGGTGACTAACCTTTATAATATATTGTATGTATTATAGGTATACCCGTATTAACCCTTTCAGAATGTGTCACACTCACAGCAGTTGTAATGCGTGTCGAAGCACCGCGGTGACATTAAGTACCTACTTAACTGATGTACAGATTTCAGTCGGGCCATACATAAGGGATTACATCGAAAGTCTTCTAGCTTACTACAATGTCTGCCTAACATTGATAAATTAGCTCTTAAACCTAGCTTAGACAGAAATAACAAACAAGTTAGTAGCTACTAAGGTTTTACAACGTCAGAATGTTGATAAAGTTTTTATAGTCCTGTTTGTTTGACTGATTTTGTTAGTAGAATTATTTCACCTACAGATATTTAAAAGCTATCCCACGGAATAAAAACAGAAGGTCTCTTAATAAGGTTTGTGAACAAACAGGAACTGTAGTGGTTGTGTTTTCCTTGTCTTTAGCCACCGACACATTAAGCCTTGTGCAGACTAGCGCGACGCGACGGAGGACTCGAACAATACAATTTCTAAGAAAACTTCACGGTATAACAATAACCGGTGTCGCGTCGCGCTAGTCTGCACGAAGCTTTAAAGTGTCGTGTTGTGTCGTGACGCGGGATACATCAATCAAACGAATCTGTTCAAGACTACGTCAAATCACGACTTTTTCACAGTAGAGACATTGGCTAACACTGCGTCAGAAGGCGTCACGACACGATAAAATACAGTAATATGAATTCGGCTTTTGAGCCTTCTGTGCTTATACTTATTCTGTGGTTGGATGAAACACACGCACATCCTCTAGTCTTTGAATAAATATCTTTTCTTTGTTTTGAAATTTAGATTCGGGGTGACATTCTTTGAGATAATATTGTTTTGTAAAACAAATTGTATTATAGCGGCGTTACGCACAAACTCATTGTTCTCTACGCAGTTAAAACTTGTTTACACTAAATCGAATAAACTTCTCCCCAGTTATCCTGTCAGTATCTTTTCAGACTTTGTATTGAAATAATACTAGTTTTGATTTATAAACCAACAAATCCACCATTCGCGTAGTTCTAAATTATTAAGAAATGATTCACAGCCGTTTTTGAAATAAATGTAGGGCCAGACTATTCGACTTGACATAATTACGGAAATGCTGGGAGAAGTGTAGTAAATTAAATTTAATGAATCACAAACATGTGGAACATCCTACGACCGCACAACAAGCAGCTACGAGATGTTGTGTCTACAATAGTTTGAAGTACAAGTGAGGAAGTTTGCTGATGATATTTAGAAGCCCAAAATCTGGCAATGCGATCACCATTTGTATCATTAAATCAGTAGGTAACTATGTTCAGATCTGATATCATCTAATCTTGTCCAATTAATTAATTGTCTTGTCCAAAAAAGATACGCCTAGAATACTAGCTAATAGCTCTATATTGATCGAAATTGAGGAAACTCGTGGGAACAGCCACAATAAAAGTACCTAAATAAATAATGAAAATATATTGTCAATATTGTTTTAAATACAATTAACAACTAACTAGGTATTTAAAGCATACTATGCAAATGTAACGGTTGATATAGATACAATCCCATCAGAAACAATCGTGAACAAACCAGCGCACAGAACCCATTACCGCGAGTTGTTGTCTCAGCCAACACAATAGAATTTCAGCTTACGTTTCTAATTCCCGTAACGTTAAACTATCAGACAAGTACCATTCTATTATTTGAACACTTTCCACTTAACTAAATAGGATCTGCTGGAGGTTTGCAATCTCTTAGGCGCTAACGTTCTGCTGATACTGCTACAGTACGTGTCAACACATTACTATGCATCCCTCTAACTCGCCGGTAATTTATTTAGTGTATGTAACACGGGTGATGGGGCTCTGCACACATGGGTGAGTCATATGGGATGTTTTATGTTGTTTGGGTGGTGGAGATGTCTTTATTGTTACATAATATTTTCTTTTGTGAATATTGGTTATAGATCCACCTATCATTTCAGGTGGTTTAGTTCGTCGTGGAGGTTACTGGCATCGTGGTGGTGGGCTTTTAAACTGTAAATTCTAAAAGCATTAATTGTTGTTGTAAATAACGTCTTTGGCATACTATTAGTTCAATGCTTCAAAACCTTTTTGAAAGTGATTACTCTAATATTTAGTAACATTCGACTTATCGTCTTCCCTGACAAACATATGAGACTGTTTTCGATTCCTAGAACAAAGACAATTTCATTCCAGATTATACTTTTCCCTTTCCACATAGCCATAAAAACTGAATGGCTTATTTTTCCAGTCATTTTGCCAGCCAGTTCGTCTGGCCGCGCCAAGCGCACGTGTGTTTCCTCTCTCATACTTCGGCGCATGCAAATCACTGCCCGCGTCTGTTTTCACTTACATCCAATTTGCGAGCGAAATGCTCACGAATTAGCATTACGTCTGAACCTTGCTTTTAATAATGTCCGGTTCCTGTAACTCGTATTTGTTACGAATGGTGCTATGTATGATTATATTATATGATAGAAAAGACAATTTTACTTTTATTTTACTGATATTTGTCTTACGTAATTTTGACGTTCGAAAAGTGCTGATTCTCAGCCTAGTTTGAATAACTAGTTTGAATGAATGACTTATGAATGACTGAATACAATACTACCCTTTGATAGCAAGTTTGTAATGTAAACCTTATTTATTAAAACTTCAATTTCTTTACCTTAATCGTGGCTTTGCTAGATGACATAATCATCACTTTGTGACTTGCAGATTAACTGATAACATAGTAAGTTATAGGGACCCTGCAAAAGCCGTGTTATTACATTTGCGGATACTTCTAAATCACTTAGCTCGGTACAGTTACATGATTCTATGGTCGCTTAGCGATGTTGTCCGCGAGTAATGCGTAAGCTCCGCTATTAGTTCAGCGTGAAACACAAACTGTCATGTTTATCCTCCTACGAGCTACGAAGGGAAATGTAGTGCGCTAAACGGTTACCATAATTTCACCACCTACGAATTGGGAACGAAGTGGGAAATATGTTTCCATTGTCTGTGTTTCCATTATAGTTGGCTTTGTAGAATTCCGAAATGGCAGTAGAATAAAACTATGGGATTCGAAATTCTATAACCGTTTGATTTCTAAATAGCTCTTTGCGAAGGTCCATCCCGCGTTAAGGACCGTCACCATAATTTCCTGTAAAATTATATTTTTACATGGTTTCCCATCTGCCGGATTGCTTACTTTTTACATAAATAAAACACTGGCATGCTTCTTCGACATTTCCTTATGTTTCCCAGTTCCCAGTTATTAGAAAATATATATGAATAATTGGGCAATACTTACGTTTCATGGGCTCCACAGGAAATCAAAGTTGAAGACTAATGTAGTCCGTCTCAACATGTCACAAGACATCCCACATGTTCAACATACTCTTTTTTATATCTCAAATTAATTGGAGTTCGTAAGTGATAGTGAATAATTTATCTGTGACAGTCGCCTGGAACTGTTCCGAGGAACGAACTGTGAAATATTAAAATACCATTACGATATTGATGGGCAAATAACTGTTATTTATTAACTGCTGCTGTGTTATTTTAATTGGAAGAAAGTGATTAGTTTTGGTTAAGAAGTTGGAATTTTATCTTGTGTTTGAGGATTTAATGAGATCGTGTAGTTGCATGTGACTATAGACACGGCTCTTCATTTTGTTGGTTTACTTACGTCTAGTCTGCAAACGACCTGCAAAATTTGATAAACAGAGTAAATAGCGAAACTTCTTAGTCTTTCGTTTTATTTTACGCTTTAGATTTAGATGATGCTAGTTCATCCATCTTGCCTAAGTCTGGCTTAGTATCGTAAATACGTTACCTACTATTTAATCAATCTGTCAGTTTGTTTAGTCAAGTAAAGAATGAATAAATGTACCTACAGTAGGATTTTGACGCACAAGCAGAAAGGTCACAACACCGCTAAGACGAAAACGTTATTTGAGGAGCCACAATCACACAACGCACCAAACGAAGAAGAAAAAGTCGTGAACATTTGCACATTGTCATTCTCCCCAATATCAAAAGTTGATTACCAGCTCGCAGACAGGCCATGCCATTATCATAACTGTGCACAATAAGGTGAAAAGATTCTTTCCTTCCGTAGTCTCTCGAGCCCCGGCCGGCTGCGGGGGCCGGGGGCCGGGACTGCTGGCGCCCCGCCAACCCTGACAGACGGGGCGCAGACGACTCCCACGAATGTGTCGGCGTTCGCACGTGCACGCCGCGTTTAGAATACTGACCACTTGATTAGATATCGCGTTTAGTAGACCAGATTACTTAATATACAGACACTTGATTTTGAAATCGAATCTGGCTCGTTAACAGTGAATTATAGGGGAAGGAAAGACAAGTCCAATTAAGTCGCCGTTCAAGCTTGCAGCACAGAATGAGATGAAACTGCTTACTCAACACGTTACCTCTCACGCAGCCTTAATTTCCCCTGTTTCAGTCGGACCACTGGGCGATCCTGATTGGAATGTTGATTTTCGCACGTATTGCTTAACGTTCGAATGTTAGCGGGATAGAATGACGAATGCTCGGAAGGAATTGAGTGTACCTATTGTTAATGAATGTAGAATGATATTAGGCTAATGTAGTCAAACGTCAAGTGGACGTTACCCAAGATGTACTGTTGGAATGTTTGGATCTGTTGTGAAGGACAAAATCAATCTATCCTAGTAAGCTAAACGTTTACTGTGCCCTTTGTTCTGCGGGGTTTCAAGTACATTTAACTCTTAAAACTTTGAAGATTTACCAATTGACACGAACTCAAAGCAGGAAAGACATTTATCATTTTGAACACTATAATCTCTTGATAATTGAAGTTTATTACTTCAGTTTACTTTAAAGCAACAAAAGTCCCAGCAATAACAAATCACAACCACACATAATTAATTGCTCCTCAACATTATCAGTAGTGTACGAAACATTTCCATCGACTGATCAAACACATTCACTGACTGGCTCATTTGGACGCACCTGTATGTTCCATAGCATGTTGAATACATCATATAGAATACTACATTTAATATGCAGCAATAAATAAATGAATACTTCCATAATATTGTCACTTGTGTGAAGTACGAGCCTGTGCCGTGAACAAAGATCCCGAGACATAACTCAGGGAACTGGCTTCAACAATAAGACGTTATTTAAACGATTATGGACTGTCGTTGCATCGAAATCGACGATTTATTATAATAATATTATATTAGTCGTGGAATAATATCGCAGTTTGCATATTTCAGTTTTTTATTCATTTGAATTATACCAGTAGGTGGTTTTGGAAATGTTTGCTTAATGATAATAAACTACTCGTTTTCGTATTAAATATTTATGCTCAATAAATTTGTTAAATCTTGTGCAAGACATTTTTACATCAAACTAAACTCATTATTGTTAAATAATACGAGTATATCTACTGGCATGCTGTCACAAAGTCCTTATCTTTTTCATTAAACATGAGCCTCCTAATCTGTTTCCATATCTTTTCGATAAGCTAATTTCTTAACACTTAAAATATCCCAAAATATAAATTATAGAGTGGTAACATATAATCTTCGTTTAAGTTCGATCTACTTTGCCACAAAATTGAATGCTCAAACTGTCATCGAAGCTTATAGTTAGCGCGCCAGTTTCAGCAACTCCAAATAAAATAATACAGAAGTTTCAGTCCCTGTAAAGGAACGAAAGGCACAAATAGAAGGAAAGAAAAATGACGTTATAATCGCAGTATCTTCTGCTCTGTAGCACGCGAATCAGGATGTAGGGGGAGACGGGAACTGAAAAAATGTCTGTCGTCGGACATTCGCTATTATGCAACTCTCTAATTGGATATAGCGACTATTATATTGTTATCATATACACTTGTTTATTAACTTATCAAAACTAGGTGAATTTTGAACTGCATTAATCTAGTCTTATTTCATACTAGTTGCGCCCCACGGTAAGGATAGTTAGGATTTTTTTCTGGTCCTAATGGAAACACGATTATTCTTATTAAGTTTGTCCTTCTGTACGCCTCTATGTTGTGTTTCAATAAAGTGGATGATTAAAATGTTAATAGTTGTCGATGGCGGCGGTAAGCGCCTCATGAATAATTCCCTTGCCGATACTTCGCTTATCAACAGTTATTGTTGCCAGGACTTTGTCGTGCGCTTTTCTTGGTGGTGTTTCATAATACTGAGCGAAATGTTGCTTAAAGTTTACAGTGCTTGATTGGTGTTAAACTTTATTTGGAATCGTGTGTTCTTAATTTGCCTCACAATTCTTCAAAATAATTTCCTACATTTTTAATTCAGTTGCCTATAAATACACACGGTACATTAACTTAAAACTGAATTCGTAAATCACATCGTAATGCACATGAATCACTCACCAATCGATCGTAATGCTCTCATCTCTCATCAATCGTAATGCACATGAATCACTCACCTAGAGTGATTCATGTGCAGCCTTACCAATAGATTCTCAGTTTATAAATCAGACATCTATGAATTACTTCTTCGTCGTACATTTTACTAATTGTCGTATATTAAGAGGCACTTTGCTTGATATATTTTATCGAGTGTAATTAGTTAATTTTAGTGATTCCTTTTACGATCCAAATGGGAGGATAATTATTTAAGAGGGATATATTCGTGGTACCTCTAATTTCATGCCAGTAATTTAATCGGAAAACGTTTGGTTCCTCTATTTTATACTTCATTAAAACGAGCCGTCTCGAAATGCTTGGTAAATATTTAATGAAAAGCAATGTTATTGCTGTTACAACTTTTAATTTGGCAATAAATATTGAAGCAACATGTTTTCAATGAATGCTGACATTGTGACCTATCCTGCTGAGATGCAGTTATACAATAAACTGACACAGAAACGGACGAGCTTGGCTGCTAATTATTATTTGTACATATTTGCGAGATAATGATTACTTGTTGTAATTAATAGTAATCGATACTTGAAACTGAAAGAGGTTCTGCTATGAATGAATTAACTTCGTGTTCGGAAGGACCTGCCTATCACGTTACTAAAGTATTATAAAAAAAAAAGTCATAATCTTTCCAGTTACGTACTACAAAGTTATATACTACGATACCAAAAAATAAACCTACTCTAAACAGCCATTATGGGTAAACTGACCCTTTTTCTGTAAACTCCACATTACGTGAACTAATTTGTAGTAAGTTGGAAGTTTTCTTTGAACGAAGTTGTGTAGCACTCGCTAACTTATTCCAAGTATTTGAAGATTTCTTGTTAGTTCAATAATTAGGGAAAGTTCTTAAAGAAAAACAGAGTTGTGTTCACTTGAATTCAACAAAAAATTATGAAAATTGGGTTGTGTTGTGAGACTAAGTAAACTAACTGTTTAATTTGAAACTGAAGTGCGTTTTAAAGACAAATAAGTTAGGAAACAAATTTTATTACATTTTAGCAACTGTTAGTTAACTGTTTGGACAGCGTCGGAAATAAGCTGTGAAACCTTTTGTCGTTAAGAATTTGGAAAACTCAATACGATGACAGGTGTCAGTGGTAGAATAAGTAAATACTCAAATACACGTTAAAAGAAGAAGAAGATACTTATCGCAGTCCCCCATAGGATAAAAGAGCTGCCTGCAGTCTTTACGTAGCAGAATATTATAAAAATACCATCATAACGAAGTCCAAGTACTCGATCTTGAGTATAGAGCCGGTATATTTGTATTTGTTACCGGTACAGTCCCACTGTCAGTTATTAGTTAGTATTAAATATTCACCTGTCGCGAATGTTCCGCCCGACAGAACGCGGCGGTGGCGGCCGGCGAGTCGGTTCCCACGGAAATAAAACTAGGCTGTATACCAGGAATGTAAGAAACCGTTCATGATTATTTATTGTAAGAGAGTATTTTTTTTTTTTTTTTTGCCAAATTTTTATCAGAGATATGTAACAAGGGACAGCAAAGCAAAAAAAAATATCGTTAGATCGGCGAATCATAGATGAAATAGGTTCGCCATCCCTATTATAAACTGCAGTGTCGAGTGTAGACCACACCGCAATACTGACGCTGTGCGGTGCGATGTTAGACTGCGGTAGGCATAGCAGTCATGCCCGGGTTCAGGGAGTCATGCCCCTCTATCTGGTAGAATATAGCATAAAATATGTCTTGATTGCCCTTTTTTCAGATTTGGCAACATTAAATAGCCGAAGATAAATTTGGCATAACACACTTGGCATAGTCTTCTATAAACGAATATTTTAATGGCATCAAAATTATTTAATATAATTATTGTTTGCCCGAATGTTTATATGCCCGAATTTACAATGGCATACTTTTAAGATTAATTGGCATATTGCCATTTCTATAAAATAGCATTTTTAATCTAAATTAAAATTAAAATATTTTCTTAAAAAGTCAATATGTTGTACTACAAAAGTTAGTGACAGAAACGAATCGCTGCAAAACTGACTCCACGTCGCATTGGTTGCCTGCGTAGGCTCGGAGGGGCGAGGCGACCCGCGAGCTGAGGAGCCGGTTGTTGTAACGTAGGCGCGGAGGGGCGAGGCGACCCGCGAGCTGAGGAGCCGGTAGTTGTAACGTAGGCGCGGAGGGGCGAGGCGACCCGCGAGCTGAGGAGCCGGTAGTTGTAACGTAGGCGCGGAGGGGCAAGGCGGCCCGTGAGCTGAAGAGCTCTTGGTTGTAACGTAGACGCGGAGGGGCGATTTGGCCCGCTAGCTGAGGAGCCGGTGGTTGTATCGTAGGCGCGGAGGGGCGAGGCGGCCCGCTAGCTGAGGAGCCGGTGGTTGTAACTTAGGCGCGGAGGGGCGAGGTGGCCCGCGAGCTGAGGAGCCGGTGGTTGTAACGAAGGCGCGGAGGGGCGAGGCGGCTCGCGAGCTGAGGAGCAGGTGGTTGTAACGCTCACCACCGCAGCTTCAGCCTCAGCCGCAGCGGCGAGCGTACAAACCATCTGCAACAATAAGGTCGCGTGGGACCGCGCCGCCGCGCCGGTGCCCCGCATCGCCAGAGCCATGACATAAACCTCGCCTGCTGCATGTTGTATGCTCGCTTGCATGCTGCATGCTTTCTACATCCATGGTGTATGCTTGTTTGCATGGTTGGGTGAACTTTCTGTGATGTGATGGTTCTACTTTTTAATTATTATGGATATGAAATTTATGCCTAAAGATGATTCTGACTTACAAAATTATGAGTTTTGAATGTATGATAAATGAGTGTATGCATGAATGATGTTAACGTGCTTCAACTAAAAGTGCATTAATGCAAGACCATTCAAACTTTATGATTTATCCTTTTCTTGTTCAATATGCAGTTTTTATAAAACTTCATGTGATATAACAACCTCGTAACATTTGTTAATAATCATAAAAAGCTGCATGAAATCTTTTTTTTATTGAATTCCTAAGTAACGGGTAACGGAGTATCGTACACCCACAATGGAGGAATAACGTTATGAAAATACATTCATTTTATAATGCATATAAAGTGACGACAATCGCTGCATTTATTAAACGTGTAAATTATACAAATAACGCCTTTGACTGGAAATGGTATAAGCAGGCAGAGTTATGAGTATTTTTTATTGTTATATTTTATGATAATCCACGAATATACCTTTCAGTATTTGAATTAGAAAGGTTATATTCTGCCACAAAAAATATTGCAAAATAAATATTGATGGCCCTTTTTCAGATTTGGTAACATTAAATAGCCGAAAATAATGACAAAAAAGTATGTAGAACTAAAACTAGGAAATCAAGCCAGGTTTTTACAGTTACTTATTGTAGATATTACTACGTCAATGAGGAAGCTTAGCTGCAAACTGCGAACAATTTATAATGTCTTGTCTTGATACGAGTCTGTAACAAAAAGTGGTATATCAGATGCCCTAGTGTGAGTTTCTTTTAACCATCTCGACTTTACGCATCGACCGCGTTCGGCGCTCCGATTGGCCCTTCACTGGTGGAGTGCCAATCTCCAATCAAGAAACTCACACTAGGGCCTCTGCTAGCCTCTTACAAGGGCTCTAACCACCGATCCATTCTACTACTGTACCTATAGGTACCATCGTATATTAACCATTACTTGTTTTATACAGCCATGCTTCATACTTTCGCTTTTGCTTCCCATGGATTTTAAAGCTCCTTAGAAACCAAAATTGATAGCTTGTCGTCTTTTAGTTTAAATAAACAATCTAAGTCAATCACAAAACAAAGAAATAATAAAACGATAGATTAACTAGATTGGCAAGCTTTAAACGAGAAATTTCTGAATAGCGACCACTGGATTATTACTCCACGATCGATGTCCATAAGATTACAACTATTAGCATCGTGTAAACAGCCTTCAGGAGGAGGTCAATGAACGTCTTTCGGCTGAAATGATGATGATGAAACAGCCTTCTACTAAGTTCGACATTAATGCACTATCGATTAAAAAGCCCACTAACGCGAGATTACATCGCGCGCTCCGAAATTGTTACTATTAATTAGGGCACAGATTTAGTCGCGCGATACCGCGGCGCGGCGCGGCGCGATTAATCTTAATTTGTCGCTACTGTGGTACACGGGTACATTACTACTAGGACACAGAATAACAGTTTGCAGAAGGCCCTCAGACGCAACACTCATTGTCATAGACTATTTCAGCAGATTGAGGTTAAAAACACGACAGAAAGTAGGCCAAGCATTTAAAAAATATGTTAAGGATACTACGTCAAAGATGTGTTTGATATATTTTGCGTATCTAATTGGGCAACGTTATGACACCACCCACATGCCGATATCTACCTCCATAGAACCCTAACGTTAAGCGGTGGAAGACCTTTTGACGATTTACGTACATAACGGTGAAGCAATAACAGAACGGTATTGAAACGCAGTCGTACATCAATCTGCCTAGCCTTTTCCCATCTATATTGGGGTCGGCTTCCAGTCTAACCGGATGCAGCTGAACAGTATTATACATGGAGCGACTGCCTATCTGACCTCCACAACGTAGTCTATTTCAGTTACTTTCTTAGTATCATGTCTTCCGGTATTTTACTATGGGGACGGGCTGCAGATATCGACTCTATTTTTATTCTGCAGAAAAGAGCCATTAGAGCAATATATTGCTTCCGCAGGCGCGATTGTCTAAGGGAACTGTTTAAAAATATTAACATCATGACGTTACCTTGTCAATATAATTATATGAAAACATCATGTACGTCAGGAAAAATCTTAATCTTTTCAGTTAAAGAGGTGAAAGACAATTATAGTACTAGAAATAGGGATCAATTAGTTCAACTGGGTTTCACACTGGCTAAAGTAGACTCATCTTTAATGGGGTACTGTTTAAAATGTTACAATAAAATACCTCCCCACATACTACAACTAAATGAAACTAAATTTAAATCTTGTATAAAACGCACACTATGCTGCCAAGCATATTATAAGCTGGGGGATTATATCGGTGACAAAAATGCTTGGCTCAACGCTGGTCCAGCTCCACAAGGGCGCAAAAACGAATTTAATTTTAGCATTCGAAAATATTGTTGGAGCTGCTGAAGATTGCATAAATTATATTTGAATTGTATAACTTCCATCTCGTAGTATTTTATTTTTAACCGACTTCAAAAAAAGGAGGTTATATGTTCGACTGTATGTATTTTTTTTTTTTTTTTTATGTATGTTCACCGATTTCTCCGCCAATTGTCAACCGATTTTGAAAATTCTTTTTTTATTCGTAAGGGTATACTCCTGAGGTGGTCCCATATTAATTTTGTGAAGATTTGATGTATACTTTGGGAGATAAACGAAGGAACTCCTCAAAAACAAACAGTACACGTAATGTGATTTGGATATTGTACTAAAGATCAAAAATAATTGCTGGTTCTATCTATCCATCCGTGGTGAACTAATTATAGTCTTCGAAGATACCGCATGGAACTCCTCATCGGTGAACAGTACATATAGGAACTTACAGTGAAAGGTTAGAAGGTTAGGCGATAAGCTCGTATTTTATATTTGTTTGGAAAAGAAAGAAATGTATAGTGAAGTAAAATATATATTTTTTGGTAATTTAATATGTTATGATGGCCCAGAGGTTAAGGCCTCGCCTCTCATGCATGAGGTTGTGGGTTCTAATGTGACTTTTTCAATTCATATGAACTTTCTGAGTTTATCTTGGACATTATTGACATCAGGGAAGGAAAACATTGTGAGGAAACATGGACTTATAGTTATTTCTAAGGTGCCAACCCTAGTGGGGCAGAATCCATAAAGATTTTAGACTAGTGGAATCTGCCCCACCAAGTCGAACTAGTGGGGCATATTCCACTGAAATTTTTTAGGCATTCCTCTTTGCCCCACCAGCGGGGCGCTTGGAATGATTCGTTAATTTTTGAAAAATCTTTTGTTATGTTTCCATTATTCGACTGGTATACGAATTTGTGCGGGGTAGGTATAAACACAACTAAAAAGTGAAAAATAAAAACTATTTTACAAAAAAAAAACAACCGACTTCCAAAAAAAACACTTAAAAGAGAAAAATAACTTGAATTTCGGAAGTCGGTGGCAAAAACAATAGTATTTTATTAGATACATATATAGTAAAATATACCTACCGTAATATATATGAAAGCAATTCATAACTATTTCCCTAGGGATATAACTATATCACGGCTTCAACTATGCGAACTGCGAACCATCTTAAAATATAACTATATGGATCTGTATTTTCGTTTTTGCCACCGACTTCCGAAATTCAAGTTATTTTTCTCTTTTAAGTGTTTTTTTTGGAAGTCGGTTGTTTTTTTTTTGTAAAATAGTTTTTTTTATTGTATTTTGTAACAATATTATGATTTAAAAGAGTGTCCGTGGAGTTTCTTGCCCGGTCTTCTCCATAGGAACCTACGCTTTGGAATGGGCAACTAGCTTCATATTTCTGACTGACTGACCCCTTGACCATTCAAAAGTGTCTGTAAATGGTTTAATTGAAATAAATGCTTTGAGTTTGAGTTTGAGTTAGAAGCATTTGTACATGTCTACACTAAATATTTTTGGTCATCAGTCGACGGTCGACGCGCCGACGTCGGCGACGCACCTCGTGAACATTTACCTTTTTATAATTTTTGTACCTTCTGTGCTGTCCTATTTCGTGTCTTTACTAAATAAACTGAGAGATATTGACAAATTGAAATTCATTGCAAATACTAGGTTAGTGTAATATTCAGTTCTGATGTAGAAGCCATGTTTAATAGCAGTATCTGCGTGTTTACTATTAATGTGTAATTTGGCGTAGCATGGAATATTATTGCGCTAATTTACACACATTGTAGGTAATCGTGATTCAAATTAATTAGATATTGAGAGGTATGCGGTGGTTAACAGTAATTGATTCCTTTTGAACACGCCCAGTTATCATCGGTGTAGCAATCTGTAATATTAATTCGTCAGCTTTGAGTACAAGTTTAAAACTAGTTAACAATAATAGTGTGTATCTAATACCTATAGGGTGCAATTATGCCACTTCAGTGCAAAGGTCGTAATTTTATATAGAAAAATTACAAGTATTGATCACTATACTGCCACCTAACTTATACTAGCTGCGCCCTCCGGTTTCACCCGCATAGGTCTCGACCCCATGGGAGTTGTCGGGTTGGAAGTATCCTGTGCCCTATCCCGGGACATGGTCTAGCAATGTGCCAGATCTCATCCAGATTTGTTCAGCCGTTTTGGCGTGAAAGCGTAACAACCAAACTCACAAATAAATAAACACTCACTACACCTCACACACCATACTCTATACACCGTCACTCTTCTCACTCCCACCCATACTCACACTAAACACACGTATCCGCGCGATTTGGCCCTTTTCTATGCGCAAGCGCATTGAGTGCTGTTTGTATAATTGTTAGTTACCCTTTCATTTTCAGTTTTTCCTGTTAACATTGTCTACATTTTAATTGCATAAGATAATGAAAAGTGGAAGTGCGGAACCTAATACAAGCAATTCCTTGCTTAAAGGGTGATCGAAATGCCCTTTGCAATTGAAATAAACTTTTTTTTTTACTGCCTACTGTTAAAACACGATATTTTCCTTTGCTGTACTTACATAAATCAAAAATCTTAAAGTAGTTAAAATTTTATGAGATTTTCTGGACAGTCATCGATATTGTGGGTGTATGGGTTTAAGAGCCGTGAAACTTTTGTGTTTACGATAGGTATGCGAAACTCCATCACAGCCATTGATATATTAAAAAACCCAAGATACACACTCATCGTCTCAAAAACGTCCGCAAAAAAGTGCGCACAATCTAAAATTGTGCGTACTCTTCAAATAGTATCGCGTTGCACGCGTCATTCACCGCACGTTAAAAAAGTGTTGCTTGAAAAATTGTAAAAATATTACGTCAAGAACGTTAAAAAAGGATGGGATATCGTACTTTCGTTAAGTTAAACAGTTTATTGATTTGTTTTTGTTGTTTTTGTTGTTTTTATGACTAAATATAGAGAGCAATAGGTGATTTTGATTTAATTTGTCTTAAAATTTCACTCAACAGTCCAAGTATAATACGGCAAATTTCAATATCCGCTTTTTCAGTGTAAGAACAATGCATTACAACCTCATTTTAATTTATTCGAATAATAAAAATTGGCCCTATTCTTTTCAATGGAGTCGATTTTTTATATGTTTCGACTTCCAAAAGGAGGTCAGGTCAGGTCATCAATTCGAAAATTGTTTTAAATGTTTGTATATCGCTTACTTATTTTATGGGCCAAATTGAGTAATTATTTTTATTTTCTATGTAAGAATAGTCTCTGGTTGTGCCTATATGAACATTATCATGACCTGATGATGAACTTGAAAGATACATAACGGAACTCTTCTTAGAACGATCGCAAATCTTTGGTAACAACGAATTTTGTTCAGTATACATAGTGTTGTTGATAACCGCATTCCTAAGTGGGGAGGAAGGGGTTGAGGTATTAACTCGAGTTTTTTTAATGATTCCATGTATACATTTTATAATAATGTTGTCTTCGATTTTAGGTAGATATCTTATCTTGTATAAATTACTTGGGTGACTATTGAAACCACATTCCCAATATTCACAGAAATAAAATAAATACCAGAATCTGCATACTGTCCTAAGTATTATGATAATTATATGTTTTTAGTTTCAACCTAATTAGTTGGGATACCTTCTTTTCGCATAATGTTCTTTGTCCTAATATACTTCGGCATAACGATTTTGGCACAATTTGTTTTGGCATAATAATACTTCGGCATAATTTTTTTAGGCATACATTTTATGTTGGCATAATCATCTTAAAGACTAATTTGTTTTGGCATAAATTTGATTCGCATAACGTTAGTAGGCCTAAGAACCGAATTGCTGCAAAACCGACTCCACGTAGTCTTGTTTGTCCTACCCCTAGAGTGTAATTTAAAATCGCGTAGGCGCGTAGGAGCGAGGCGGCCCGCGGGCTGAGGAGCAGGCGGCTGCGAGTGAGCCACCGCGGCTGAGGCTGGCCGGCGAAGCCGGCCAACAAGCCGAAGCTGCGGTGGTGAGCGAAAGCCGTCTGCGACGATTAGCACGCGTGGGGCCGCCGGAGGCCCGCAGCGCCGGAGCCGTGACAGAAACCCTGCCTGCTGCATGTTGCATGCTCGCTTGAATGCTGCATGCTGCATGCCTGCTTGCATGCTGCATGCTTGCTTGCATGCTGCATGCTTGCTTGCATGCTGCATGCTTGCTTGCATGCTTTAACTTTATGCTTAATAAATTATTATGCTTTAACTTTATGCTTAATAAATGTATGCTTTAGAATATTATGCTTAATCATTATTATGGTTAGAGAAAATAAATAATAATTATGCTTAAAAAATTATGCGTAAGCTGTTATGCGTAATTATATTATGCGAAAATATAATTATGCCAAACAACATTATGCTAAGTTATATTAGGTCTTAAAATTTTATGCAAATGGATAGGGAACCTAATTAGTTATTTAGTTTCGATAACAACAATACCTATTATTATAAAAGTATAATGTGTTTGAAACACATTTTTATATAAATTTTAAAAACTTAAAATACTAAGTCAATTTATAAAAAAATCTCTATCACTCCACTTCATGCCTTGTTCTACCGGCAAATTTCGGTCCTACGTTGTTATTGGTTTATAAACATTGCTTAGTAAAAACAACTTTAAAACATGCGCGTAAGGTTGAATTTACAAAAAAGTATGTTTATATCACGACTATAACTACTTATGTATAGTTGAGACAGTTTTGAGTGTTACTTTTGTTCTAGACTGTGCATCTAGGGTTTTTTATATATCAATGATCACAGTAAATAAAAACTTCATGATTGTAGCACTCTCTACATAGGTACAGGCACATAAATATTAACATGAATAATGTATCCAGCCAGTTTGGTACTTACAACAACATATTAAATATTCAATGTAATATTTTGCCCACGTGTGATTGACGTGGCTGCATAATGTCCGCCTGGAAACGAATACATTCGTGAAACATCGCCACTACACGAATAGCGAGCTGCGTCATGATCTCTCGTGACGACGGTCAGAATATAATATTTTTAGACTGTGGATCTTGGAGTAACACTTTCTAAACGTACTGCCATTTCATTCCATACATTATCGTTTTTATATTTCAAGTGTCATAAAATCAAATAAAAAACATTGTGTCCATTCCAATATTTTCACTCTGCATCATAGCATAACTCTGTGTGTGGTCCTATCATTCGACACGGGTTCGTTCACCGTCCCGTCAACCAGTCGAATAGCTTACAATCATATTTTTATTGGCCTTTCATCGAGTAGCGAATGTGATCACTAGCAGAATAACATTTTAATTGTTCTCAGAACTTTCACCGCTAAACTAATAATGAAGTAAAACCAACAAAATATGACTCGGAACATAAACAACAAAAACTCGGACCCATTATTGGAATTGTAAATAAAAACAAACTGAGGTCTTCATCGGAGCAACAAATCACTTTGTTTTTGTGAGTGGCCCTGCGTCCCGTCCCGCCGAGCCAGTACCTACCGCGCCCCTACAAGGCGTTATCGAAAACTGTGGTATAAACACAGTTTCGCTTTTTGATTCTCGATATAGATATACGTGCGGTCGTTGTTAGTAATAAAACAACGATAAAACGAGATTATCCGACGATCCGGAACACAAACACTTGCGCAGCCTCCATTCTCATAAAAAGTTAAATTATCAAACAACTACGGACAGTTTAACGCGATGAAACCGATATTCCGTGTCGTTTGTAAGAGAATCACTAGATAAACCATGCTATTTGTAGAGTATCATATTTTTATTCGCTTTTATTGGAGATAAAATCCAATACTTGTATAAAATTGTTGATATTTATCATCTTAACCTTGAACAGTTGCAAAGTGTTTGAGGCCTATTTTGTGTTGTTTTTGCTCACGCAATATTTTTCCTAGGACACACAATATTATCATGACCTCATTCACACATCGCCGTCTATATATTTCCGCTCCCATGACACGACATTCATCTGTTTGAACGATCACCATACGTTCAACTTGTCAAAAACTTACAATACACAACGGGAGTTCGTTTTTTGTCACCCCGTGTCATAACAACGTGGTAACCAATAAAAACACCATCGACTCCCGGAACTGAACAAAACATTATAAATCACTGTGGAGGAAGCATGCTCACTGAACATTTTTTCGAGGCAGTTATAGAGGGCTGGAACCCCGCGGGCCAATGTATTGTATCCTTGCACCGACCACCGAGCACACAATGTGCACGATAGTATCGCGCCGTGGTAAGAATATAGGCGCACTCATGTGGAGCCGGATTACGGAGAAATTATAGGGTAACATAGCAAAGTAGGCACTGTTAATGCAGGTATTCGAAAGTGCCAAGGTTTTTATTCGATCGTGCAGCTGGTAGCACGCTGTTTCATTTTGATATTCGACAATCATACCATCAAAATATAATAAAAAATAAAATAATGATAGCAATCAATCAGATTTATATTTAGGAAGCTTTTTAAAAATCCACGCAGTTAAATAAATATATTATCTCAATTATCCAATCAATTGGTCGGCTTATTGGTCCCATTCACGAATACGATTAACAACAAATCAAACTCAATGGGACAATTTTTCAATCATATCTCGATTCTTTCTTTATCGATTCTTTGTTCTAATGAGGAAGGTGTATGAGAAAAATAAAGATTATTCGATAGCGGTCTAATGGTACTGCGGGCTAGGTCCGCGGGTCCACGCAGTGAGAGGTCCACTCCGGTGGTCCGGGCCCCCGGGGGGTCTGCAGGGGGGGTCCGTCCCTCCGCACATATATCACGGGCGATGCGTTCGCTCGCGACTTTTATACGCGTACGTTATTAGCAAAAAAGCAATCAGGAATCGAGTGAGACAATCCTTATTGGAAAAGCCGGACGGCTTATATCCTGTTAAAAAATGGGACCCTAGCACGCTCCGACTCCGATATTCCGATGTGTAGGAAAGAAATAAATCATTCTGTAAACACACTTTTTTATAGAATTACTTTCATTATAGCGTTCGCGATGGTTTTTGTCCCAACATTTAGGTCCTAGACTAATCAATCTTTCTTATCTGGATCATTAATTAATACTAAAGCTTTCTGTTTGAGGTTTACCCACTTTTTGCTGATTACAAAGCCTGTGAAAATAGATTACAATGACTAGACTAGAAACTTTTGCTGAACACCACTACCATTGAATTAATTATTAAAATTCCACTGGCGAGCTTTTGTTTGATCTATGACATGATCAATAAGTAATGCGCGCTCGCTGGTCACCTCTGACCGCTAATGCTCCTGATTAATCATGCGCCTGATGTTGTATAAGTATGTAATGAGACAGCACTCATTCATGAACGCAATTGATCAAACAATGGAACACGTTGTATCGACCGTCCCGCTAATTACTTCATTAGGTGCCACACTGTTAATTGGCGACTATGCGGACACTATATTAACAACATCATATTCACATTGCGTGGTTAGCAAATGACAAATTATACCTACGAATAGACCATCTGCAATATTAAGCTTCTTATCGTATGTTCTGTAGATGGCTTTGTCATATGACAAATAAAAAGTTTATATGCAAAATGATTGCTTACTTCTGACTCACACTCGATTTAAATAACTCGTTCATAAAAGAAGTTTAAAAACCTTAATGCTATTAATCACATTAAGTTGAATCGTACCAATATTAATCCTCAAAAAGACGTAATAAATCATCTGAAGCACTGAGCTCCTTTAAAGGGGCAATATTATTATTATTATCGATAACTTTTATCTTGATATTTTGTTTTAAGGGTTTTTGTAAAATTGATAGTAACGAAAAGAAGATTTTTCAACACGTAAAGAAAACTTGACAATGACAAGCAAAAGACAGCCGCGAATTATAAAGGGGCTGAATTTAAAAAAAAACGGCAAGTGCGAGTCCGACCACGCACAATGAAGCCACAAAGGGTTCCGTAGTTGGATGAATTTATCTCAAAAACAAACTTAACATTCTAGTTAATCGATATACGTCACGGTCAATTCTCCAAAAAACTACAAATAAACGATTTTCGGACTTTTTCCTTTACTATTTCTGTGAGACCTTGTTTCTTGCAAAATTTCAGTTTGTAGATTACGAGAAAGACTTCGATTCGATCGAGACATGGTCTATACTGCAGTCTCTTCAACAGTACCAGATCGACTATCAAATTCAAATTCAAAATTCAAAAGTCATTTATTCAAACTAGGCTGAGAATCAGCACTTTTCGAACGTCAAAATTACATAAGACAGTCCCCCAAAACGCCCACCCTTCACCACTTCCTAGTGCTTTAGCTGGGAAGAAGAAGTGGCGCAACAAACTCCCCAGCAGCACAGCTGTCTGTTCAGTTAGAAAAAAATGATTATATAATATAATAGTATGCAAAATGATATTTACATTACGCAACACAAAACATAATTTAAATTATAAAATTAATAGCCATATGACAGCTAGCACACTCCAATATACTAACCAAAAAAATCGAGAACTATACTCAAGCCGAAATAAAAATAACTTAACGAAAACAATATCTAAATAAAAGCCTCCAGGCATAAAGGGCGTGCCCGCTTACATATAGCTGTAACTAGAAGTTATAATTGATAAACTAGGACCATCGAGGTAAATTAAAAAAATATCGAGGTCGCTAGCCACATATTGCAACACAACTCATTAAAAAAACATTGTAATGAGTAGATTATGTCAACAATAAATTAAAATAAAATAAATTGACTTATAAAGTAAAGTTATAAACAATTATGTAAACTCATATAACCTGTCAGTAAGTAAGCTAATTCTGGAGAAAGAACATTTAAACATTGTCTTGAGTTAATCACAGCGATCAACTATTCTTATCATTTAAGTAGTCGTTGATAGAATAGTATGCCTTTGAACAGAGGTTGGATTTTACTTGAGCTTTAAACGCATTAAAAGGTAAATCTAGCAAAGAAGAAGGTAGCTTGTTATAAAAGGTTATACCAAGCCCAACAAATGAGTTATGAACTTTATGAAGCCGGTGAAAGGGAGTACGTAGTTTGTCCTTATTCTAGTGTTAACATTTTGACTATCACTGTTTTTAGTATATAAGTGTATATTTTGCCTAATATATAATATGTTGGCGAAAATTAATTGTGATGCCACTGTGAGGATACCGATATCTTTGAAAAGATCTCTCAGAGAAACTCTGGCACCTAGCTGGTAAATTGCTCGAACAGCTTGTTTTTGAAGGACAAATACATTTTGAATATCAGCAGCTTTGCCCCACAGCAGAATACCGTAGGACATAACGCTATGAAAATAACTAAAATAGACTAACCGAGCTGTATCAACGTCAGTGTATTGTCTTACTTTCCTGACGGTGTAGGCGGCCGAACTGAGCCATCCCGCTAGGCTCGATATATGTTGGCCCCACTGAAGTTTGGCATCTACTGTTATGCCCAGAAAAACTGCCGGGTTTACAGTTTCAAGCAACTCTTTATCTCAGACGATGTTGGGTCCTAGATTTCTAACATTTGGAAGAGCGAACTTTACACATTTCGTTTTCTTGCCATTGAGCACTAGGTTATTTGTCGAAAACCAATCCGTAACCATTGAGAGTGCACTATCGTTACATCGAGGTGCTATCTGTACGAAAACGCACATAGTGGCGTTTGATGCACGCAGTCCGAATCACGTCCCACGACCAGACCTCGAAACCTATACTTCTGCAGCAAGGTGTGAGACAAGGAGTCGTTATCTGTCCGAAACTGTTCACTGGAAGATGTCTTCAAGGTTCTGGACTGAAAAGGGCTAGGCAACAACATCAATGGCGAGTATATCACTAACCTTCGGTTTGCCGATGACATAGTTATCATGGCTGAGACCATGGAGGACCTCAGTACAATGCTCGATGACCTCTGAAAGCCCCAGTCTTAAACCCATTGAACCCATGTTAATTTTAAGACCCACACTTTCGGAGGCTCTCGGCATCGGCATTTGACATGACCTTTGTCTTGTATGGACACCCACTCTCATGATCGGAGACGCTACGCTCTAAGTTGTGGACGAGTATGTTAACCTAGGACAAACTGTCCAGCCAGGTAGGTCCAACTTCGAGAAAGAGGTCAATCGCGAATCCGAGTCGCCTGGGCAGCGTTCGGGAAGCTACGCAATATCTTCTCATCCTGCATACCGCAGTATCTCAAGACGAAAGTCTTTGACCTGTGCGTGTTGCCAGTGATAACCTATATCACTGAAACGTGATCGCTCACAATGGGCCTTATCAGAAGGCTAAAAGTCACCCAAAGGGCAATGGCTATGCTTGGAGTTTCTCTACGTGATCGAATCAGAAATGAAGAGATCCGCAGGAGAACCAAGGTAACCGATATAGAACGAAAAATTGCCAAACTTAAGTAGCAATGAGCAGGCAGGGCACATTGCTCGCAAAACAGATGGCCAATGGGGCCGAAAGGTTTTGGAGCGGCGACCACGTACCGGAAGACGTAGCGTTGCTAGGCCTTCCACAAGATGGACCGATGACCTTGTAAAGGCCGCAGGAATCCGTTGGATGCGGGAGGCACAGAATCGGTCGAAGTGGCGGTGCTTGGGGGAGCCCTATATCTAGCAGTGGACATCTTTTGGCTGAAATGATGATGATGAGGTCAACGGGTCCTTTAGGTTTTGATTTATTTGCCAATATCAAAATATGTCGCATAAATGACCGTATTTAATTATTACGTCGACTAAAGCGCCTCTGGTATACGGTCATCAACCGCGTCCCCGACAGAGGTGACCTTGGTTGGCAACCGATAGAGCAGTTTCAACTACATGGTCACCAACATGCCATTCTGTCGTAATATTCGAGGAGTAAAGACGTCATGGCGAATTTTTTTACCAATGCCTGATTGGCGTTTGGCGCTTTTGATTGTTGTCTTTGTACTGTTTACAACTGAGATCCCACAGACAGGGTAGTTCTCTGTACAGCTCGATCAACTCAGTAACAATTTATTTTTCTTTCGCCATTTTACACTTTTTAATATATAGGTCAACTTATAAAACTTGCGCTCGTAACACGTGTGCTTCGCACCACGATTGACAGCGAGCGACTGACGTTCTCGCGGTTGGCAACTGTCGTCTACAATGTCAGCCGCCGACTCAACCTCTTCTATTCGCCCTTGGTCTAGCTCTTTAAACCAAAGTCATTGGAAGGTTAAGCGAAATTTGGTCGTAAACCATCAACTACACGGTTGTAAACCATCAACTACACGGTTGTAAACCATCAACTACACGGTTGTAAACCATCAACTACACGGTTGTAAACCATCAACTACACGGTTGTAAACCACCAAGGTCACCTCTGTCGGGACGCGGTTGGCGACCATGTAGCAGGCGCCTTAGAAGCGTGATTTTTTTAGAGCTCCAAGAGACCGTAGACCTACGTATTTCATATTAATTTCAACTTCATACCTCGACACTTTCCTGAGAATAGGGTCTGGACAGGCTGATACACAGACATAGGGATAACGAACCCTATATCGAGGTACGGAACCCTAAAAAAAAGCCAGTAACATTAATTGAGCTGGTTACGACATCCATCATTAATGAAAATGAAGTGGCAATAACACTTAACGCTTCAGAAAACTGTCATCACAGCTATCTAATTCACCCCATTGAACACGAACGGGGTCAAGAGTCAAATATAAAATCGAATTAACGAACATAAAATATGAGTAGGTACTAATCCCACCGAGCCATCAGGCGTCGGCTGGAGAGCCCTCACGTCGACGTGTCACCATGAGTTCCCACATTTATCCCCTAAGCTAACAAGCTCAGCTGCAGTATAATTACCGACCAATAGGTTATCGCGTCAAGTGCAATTGAACGCAGTTATAACTTGGCCAGTTATACTCACAATTAGTTAATTGCTGGCCCTGTCCGCCACGTAGTCGCATCGCGTGCGCGACAGCCCTAACTGAAGATGATTATCCAGTTGTTGGTTTTTTCTATTTTTTTCGGTTCGTTTGTAGTTTTTGAAAGTTTAGAGACTAAATTTTCTGTTACTACAGAGTAGAGGTAAATATTTTCCTAAATAATTTTATTGTGTTTCGTCAATGTAAATACAGCCGCCTTTTCAGCAACAAAATCAGTAAGATATCAGATATCTGATCTCTCATCTGATTGCTGTATATCCAATTTAACAATCGCAAACAATAATTTTCGTATTTCCTTTTCGGCTAAACAATGTGTAATGTAGACTTAAATCGGTGTGGGTGTACGCAGTACAATGTTGTGACTCGAGTCATGCTGTAATGGCGCATTAAAAATTACTGCTACCGGCTTTTGTCGTTAACACAACATGGCGTATTACTAAATATATTAAACAGTTCGATTTTTTTTAAATCATTGTACCAAGGAGTCTCAAAGCAAATAAGAATATGTCAATCCATGTATTAGAGAAAGGGACTGCGGAGAGAAATCCATGGTGTTCCCAAAGGGTTTGATTGTGATACATATTTACTACGTGGAAGCAAATCCGGTTAAATAAATGTGATCTTCCTAAGTATCCTGTCTGACCTTTGTCAAAGTCAGGCCCATCAATACTGAATTAACTATTAATAAACTTGTCGTCTCACATAAATGTACTTTTGTCACAAATTCTCCATTGATAAAATACTTTTGTAAAATGGTTATTTCCCATACCTATAAATGTTAACAAAAACCAAAAAGTATGGTGTAGAGAAGGTAAATTTAAGGACAATGACAGTGACAAATTTTACTATCTACAACAAAATAGAGCTTTTCCATTAAAAAAACCATTCTGGAATCCATCACACACAAGATTCATTTAAAAATAAACGCCACTTCGAGGTTCATGAGTGCGGAATAATCCGGATAGTGACTGGGTTGATTGAAGACTCTTCCTGCCAAGGTTAAATGCAGTAACTGGAGATACCAGACCATACATAAATCAGGCTCATCCCGGATCTACTCCATATTTATTTCGTTCCATCAAGATCCGCGGAATCTTCCACCACGCTGATACAAGTCACGATGAATTGTATTGAAGCCGATATAATGTTTCGTACAAGAATAAATAACACCAATGGGCACAGAAAAGTATATCAGAAACGTTAAGGGCAGTGTGAATGTAGTGTTTAGTTCATCAGATCTACAGGAATATTGTGAATATTAATAACATAATTCTAATATAACTTTTTCTAGATATTCTCAAAAAGCAGTTGAGACAAGACATTCAAATCATTCACATAATTCAGATGGTACGGGTTACGAGATGCTTTTCAAAGCGGCTTTTCTTAGATATTAAATTCTGCACAATTAAAAGACACTCAGAGTGCTGAATGATTCATTACGGTTGCGACTATAAAAGGACCTGACTTAGAGTCAGCGCAAATATCCTAAGAAAACGGTACTAAAATAAATGTATTTTGCAGAAAATATCTCATATTTAAGACATCTATTATGATTCAGCTACCTCACGATCAAGAATATCTTATAAAAGAGAACAAGTCCGTAAATCTTAATATATATCGAGATATGTAATAGAATCCATCAATTCAGAAACAGGTTCAACCGAAGCGTAACCTGATGAAATGTAAAATAATTTTAAATCCAAAGTTCTTTGTCCGACAACGCAATGCGGGGATGTCGTCGAATAATCTGCGCGTACACGAACCGCATCAATCTTGTGGCTTTTAAAAAAGGTCTCGGAAGCTTAGCGGTAGAAATCTCACGTTAAATACTACTAGATTTAAACGTATCGGCAAAGATATTTGCAGCGCTTTTTTTGGGAGTTATGTCGAATATATTCTTCGTAAATTGTATCAGTAATCTTTCTACATGCATTTTATTATAATGGTCTGGTATTGTTATGGTCATCATAAGGAAGAGCGCTGATGTCTGAGATACAGATACTTTAATCTAGTTCAGACACAGATGCCTTCACTATAAAACTAAGATTTTTTTTAAATGGTCCTGTATATCTGTCTAAATGATAAGTATTAGTAATAAGTTTTAGTGACAAAAAATAAATAAAAAATCGATTCACACAGTTGACTTTCAAATACTTTCCTAAATAGTTTTCATAACTACGAAAGGTCTCACAAATTGGTATTCAATAACTTGTAATACCGTCACAACTAAATCTATTTCTTTACCCGATAAACCAGAGATAGGCTATTAATCAAAAGTATAAAATTGTCTCTATCATGAGACGATAATGTTCCATTATTCCCATTATGGAGCACTATCAGTTGCCTTCGTCGTGAAGCTGCGAACACAGCGGACACTCTGGACACTCAACAGTCGCCAGATAACCGTTCCGCGTGAATTATTCACGAGAACAGAGAAACGCGCGTCAATCTCCGCCGATCCCGAGTGTCGGAAGAGGTGTCGCCCGACACTTGACAGTATTAATGAATGGATGTTCTGTGTCTGTGTTCCGATACTGAATGTTTGATGGATAGTTACAAGGAGGATTTGGTTGGCTAGACATTTGGTGGCATGTCTGATTTATTGTAAATATAATGATTATTTAATGCTGCCAATATATTTGCTGATTTGCGATGTTGAAATAAGTAGATTGGTTAAATCATTGATTACTTTTCAATATTATTCATACTAGTCATGTTTCCTATGATAATCTAGTACAAAACCATTAAATAATAACATTTCTTTTTTACTACATGTACCGTTAAACATCTTTCGCAGGGAAGGAGGGTAACGTTTTTACGTTTATAAAGTTAGCTTATACAATATGTCCTACACCATAACTTACTAGTTGTTCATTTACGAACAACACAGTGAACTACAAATGATTCGGGACAAAGTGGAATTTTCCGCTGCTTATTAATATCAAACTTTGCCTCAAAAAGAATAAAGACTATATTATTTCATTCAGATTTCGTTTCAACTTTGTAAAAGTATTAATTAATTTATTTATTTAACAGTTTATGTACACACATATAAAGAGACAAGAAAAAGGAACAGAAAAATACGTACAAAGGTTAATTTAGGTGTTAGACATGTATCAGGACATTTTTCTTTTGTTACAACTTTTCTTGTTTGATTACTATCGTGTCCAACAAAAAGACAATCGTAGTTGGAAACTTGTCGAACAATCTTCAAGAGCTTGAACGTGTTTATTAAAATTCAAATATTTCAACTTTAACAATCAATTTAGTTCCGTTTTGTTTATGAATATATGTCTTTATTGCTAGGAAAATGACTACAGACGTCCACGATACAACATAATAAGATATTGGAACAACGCATTCTCTTTTTGATATTCAATCACTAATAGATTCAAGACCGGCATCGTATTTGTTAGTGTCTTATCATTCAGACGGCACGATTAGATCACATGCAAATCGCTTCATGCTATTGTGAGAATAGATGGGCTACAAGTAATAACATAGTACACAATTGATTCCGACATAAAGAGAAATAGGAATGGACCGAGAACACTGCCTTGGGGAACGCCACTCGCAGCGCCCCGCGGTCCGCTACTTGTTGTCTTGTTTTTTTTGCACATATATATCACTTCCCACTTGCCGTAAGAAGTTATTGGTGTAAATTCTGTTCACCATTTTTAAGTAGAAATTATGATGGTTTTATGGTCTATCACGTCAAATACAACATGGGCGAGTATAACTATTTTTCATTAATTGTAAGTAAAATTGTTATTCATACCAGTTATAGGAATTAAGAAACTACAAATTTTGAAATCTGTTTATATCTACAAAGAATAGGGTCATAGGTTTCTAACTCATATTATGTGAGTCAGTTCTCCAAGTCGGTTGCATTTCAATCGACTATTGCAACCAAATACGTTCTGCATACGTCATCGTCGGAGTAAATCCGTGTATCTGTGAATAACAAAGACTGGTAGTGTTACTGTTTCCGAGTTATAAAGTTTAGTGGCGAAGGCAGGAAGTGTACCAACCTGTAGGTACGTGGGGGGAGGGCGCTGAACGCACGAGGAAATATGTTCGGTGTGACGGTGTACCGTTGAAAAGGATCAGGACTCGCGTGTTCCCGAATACTTAAATATTTCCGAATAGCGAACCTCTTCTTGACCTTTATAACTTTGAACTCTACTTGCCTACGTAAAGTGGAAGAACTTTTAAAGGTCAAGTTTAGAATTGTTCTTATTCATGATTAAAATGTTTTTAAATAAATAGGTATGTATGAAATCTTACAAAAAGCTGTTGCTTTAAATAAAAAAAAAATTTTATTTGCATACTGCTCTTCACTCTAAATTCTAACCTAATTTCACCTTCCGTTTCGAAGTCCTAGGGTAATTAACTTTATTTTACGTCCTCGACTCATTTTTTCCTGTTAAAGCTTAAAAAAGTTTATTGCGTATAAATTAAGAAAATTTTAACTTTATACGTCCTTGATTAACTTGAGTAACATTTCGTCTTTGTTCTGGCGTCGTTGAAACACTCTGCTGATAAATTTTTGGTTTTACGCGTTCTGTTCGTCGCAGTTAAACCGCACAAAGCAACATTAAGCCAGTAACCTGTTGTAAAAGTTTTATTCCTACTATAATGTTGGTGGCCGCAAATGTCATGCTTCTGCAACTCAATTCCAAACTTAACACGTTACACTAAAGTGGTTTATGCTCAGCAAGTTGACCGCAGTGGCCATTTCGTTAGTCAGTGCGATATTTAGATAGTAATTGCCGACTTTAAATTTTATTTGCAAGGAACGCTGAAAGCTCTCTAATCAGAGAGTTAGGAATGGTTCTCAGAAAAGAAAAACTACAACAGAAATTGTGATATTAAATACGAGTTTAGCTGCAGATATAGGTACCTCTCCAG
This sequence comes from Xanthia icteritia, assembly GCA_949128155.2. Classification (NCBI taxonomy): domain Eukaryota; kingdom Metazoa; phylum Arthropoda; class Insecta; order Lepidoptera; family Noctuidae; genus Xanthia; species Xanthia icteritia. The sequence continues at coordinate 478,056 of OX421942.2, read as the reverse complement.
AATATACTAGACAAATATGTTTTGGAATGTGGTAGGAATACAACACACGATGTAACAATAGTACCATCAAAAGTATCCTCTTGTCCTATCCGCTGGTGGATGATTGCGGCTTTGTGGACTTACCGTCAAGTGGACCGAACATACGACATCCTTTTATATGGAAAATTGTCATAGCAAGTACGCGAACGACCAAATGTTATTTGTGAAGCTCTCTAAAATATTCGACTAGAGTTTTTTCTCTACATTTCTGTAAATAAAACGATCAACTTTGTAAAAGTTTTGTCAAAAAGGGACAGTAAATAGAATTCTGTTTGTATAATACTTAGGGGCGTGTTCAAGACTTAGAGTTACGGGAGTTAAGTTGTTTAACATACACAAGTTGATATTCAAAGAGAGGGTACATGTTATTAGCTACTTCAAACGTATTAAAGATCACATTTACTTTGGGAGTCGCTAAAACAACTTCGTGAAACATTTATCATTACGTAGAAATAAGCTGTTAGGGAAACAAGTCAACCTAAACGGAAACAACATTGCTTGTGATATTCTTTTAAATGAGGTTCTTGGAATGGGGTTATCTTTATCTCAATTAGCTACTATATTACGAACCAAATAATACTAGAGTTTCAACTCAGATTGTTACAAGAAATAGTAACTGATGGTTCACCTTTTTCTGTCGCTCGAGCGTTTATTCCTCAAGCAATATTGTAATTAATAGATCGTCATTAAGATCTTCAGCAGCTAAACGCGGTACAATTTCACCAGATACAGAACAACAGTTAACCCTAACACTGGAAAGTCAAGCGGATTGTCCAAAAAAGGCGAGAGCTGGTGAGGTTAATTGTGTTCTAAGAGTTCGCTTTAGTTCAGCCACAATAGAGGTCAGTGCAGAATGTTACTTCAGGTAAATCACCGTAGATTTTTTCTTATTTTGAACTTTATCAAGTTAGTGTTAGGTTTTATTTGAAACTTACACTATTTTATTGAATATACAAGTTCCGATGATGTTACGTCAACTTCAGCTACATGCGTTTGCTAGTTTTCTGATTCAACATCTTAGTCTAGTCATGAGTTATTTATGTTCATAGGCGTTCTTCTTCGAACATGGCTATGTAACGCACTGGACTGCTAAAGCTTATCGATAATGTAGTGGCGATTTATCTGCTCCTATCGTTTCCTGTTATGTAAGGAATGGATCTTTTGTTGGTGACCATTGTGTGGCCTCCTTGGCCCACGCAACCGCACGACGCGAAGCCCTGCGTAGGAGTTGCACTTAGACCCGTCGACTATTGTTACAGCTTTGTTTAATAACATCGCCGCGTAGGAAACATGGAGTGATATGAGGCTATTACACAATTATTTCTATTGTTGCAGTGGTTGTCTCCATTTTTGATTAGGAGTAATAGGATCTGTGGGAATATTTTTATGGCTATCTCTCGGATTTTGGATCACATACTTATAAAATATAATTTTGTCCTACATATGTCAGGTTTTCAGAAAAAATACTTAACTGCCAACAGTTTCATAAGTAGGTCCCTACCATAGTTTAATAAAACGCGTGTGACAATAATTAATGAAGAAGAACTTCATCAGAAGTCTCTTAAGTTTAAGTAATACATGTATTTAAAAAGTAATCTTCTGCTTATTAACACGAAGTTTCAAAATAAACGTGTTACTATAACGTCACTTGGTTGTTGGTTCACAGTCACAACTAATGAGTAAACTTCATTGCTCGGACTAGCCAAAAGTGGCGATAAAATGCTCGGCTCGATAAATACTGCCGAATTAAAGAATATAAACAACGCTGTAGCGTCGTGTGGAGGTATAAAGAAAATAATGGAATGAATAAGTTATTAGAATACTGTATAAAATATAAGTGAGTGACGATGAATGGAAATTATAGTTGTAAAGAAAATTATGTTTGTAAAGAAAGCACCTTGAATTTTTTTTAAAGGCCGTAAATGCCTTTCTTGCACTACGGCCTATGAAGCCACAAATATTTTTTCCTCTTCGCCTACCACACGATGCATCAGCACATATTCCATATGCAAGCTTATAACATCGGCATTCCGCACTTGTCATAAATTAAGCGCTCCTCCTTGCGTGGGAACGCTGCAGCCGACACACGCCGTACTCCCTATGTTTTTGTTCTATCCACAGATTCTGCCACTGATATTATAAAGAAAACGTAGACTAATATTTCTATATCAATAACCTTCACGCATACATCGCCGAAGGGTTAGATAGAGGCGTAGGTGTCGATTAAGCGAGTTTGTTCATATCATTTTATTAGACTAGTATAATGTCTTTTAATTGTTACCCGACTGACCCAGAAGGAGGGTAATGTTTTTTTAATGTATTTATTGGTTCACCAACGATTGTTTACACAGGTAGTATACTAAAAGTAACATGCATAAATGTAAATGCAACAACAGTGCAACAATCACTTACAGGTAAACTCCGCATGCATAAAGAAGTTGTACAATTTAAGATATTAATCAAGTTTTAAATAATTACTTATCTGGAAGTCTAAAAGCCTAAAGGTCTAAATCATTATTATAACAATATAAGGTACTTATTATACATAAACACATTACCCCTCAAGGGAGATAATGAAAAGTTAATCTATTTAGCAAGATGCTTAAAAAATTGGCCTTCAATTAGCCCAAACTTTCAAAGTGATTGAATTGACTTTGTTGTTTTAGCGATTCGATCACTGCAGCTATTTACAACCTTGCATAGGGGGAATTGGCGCCTCGAACCGTTCTTCTCTGCGACGGGCAGAGTGGTATAATTGCACTGCGAGAAATTCTTTTTGGGGCACGGAAATTAAAGGTGTGCAGTATTTGCGGGCAGTCAATTTTGTGGCGCATTACTTTGCACACAAACATTGCGTCATTAATACGTCGGCCTTTGTCTAGCGAAACCGTTTTAAAGTGTTTAAGTCTGTTACTGTACGAACGTAATTTTCTAGTTATTCCGCTAGAAAACGCCAGGTACCATAGAAAACGCTTTTGACGCGTTCTAGACGCAACGAGTGTGTGGCATAGTGTGGACGCCAAATCACGCTACAATATTCTAACATAATGCGTATTAAGCAATTGTAAAGCATGATTATAGTTTTACAAAACCTAAACTGTTTGGAATTTCTAATAACAAATCCCAGCATCTTAGAGGACTATTTTATTATATTGTTTATTTGTGGGATGAAAGTTAACTTCCAATCGAACAAAACACCGAGGTCTCTTATTGTATCAAGTTCAGCAATCTTTACTCCTTCGATATAATAGTCTTGGTCTATCAGATAATGTCTTCGCGAGAATTTAACATGGTAGCATTTACTTGGGTTTAGATGCATCTTGTTGGCTTGACACTATTGCACAAGCCTCTCTAGATCGCTCTGTAGTGCAGACATCTTCTTTAGATTTAACAATTTTAACAAATTTTAAGTCGTCTGCATACATAAAGACAACAGAGTAATGAAAATAATTGGGAATATCGTTAATAAAAAAGTTAAAAAAAACAGCCCCCAGATGAGATCCTGTGGCAAGCCAGATGAGATGCATCACAAGGCAGACTGAAAACCGTTAATAACCACATAGACAGATCTACCCACAAGATATGAGCTCAACCAAGAGAGTAACGACCCGGTGATGCCATATGCTCGTAATTTGCTAATCAATATTCTATGTGACACCTTATCGAAAGCTTTACTGAAGTCTGTATAAATGACATTAGATTGGAAATCCGTGTCTATTGCTTTCTTTAATAATTCAGTGAACAGTATTAGGTTGGTAGTTGTGGATCTAGACTCCACAAAGCCATGTTACTTCTCGCTTAGGTACAGCTTTAAGCGATTCCGAATGTGGGGGCAGATCAGAGAATATATTTTTTTTTTTGCAAAGGTAGATAAAATTGATATGGGTCTATAATTAGAAACCATGTCGTCTTTATTTGACTTGTATATGGAAACCATCTTCACTATCTTCCATTTTGAAGGAAAAACTCCAGAAGCCAAAGACTTATTGAACATTTTTCGAGAGTATGTATGTATGTATATGGCGCATTCAGTTGCTATGCTATTAAGTAACCAAAGCTCGTCATAACGTCGCTCTCCATCGGTGAAGCTAAGAGTCTTATAAATGGTATCTGTTGTTCTAACTCCTATACTTACATCTCATATTACACGCTCTCTGGCGTCACGTAGACCCTATATAGGTGTTTTAAGCCGAGTATGTGTGTGCCCGCGTGCATGTCATACGTGCAATATATTCTATATGTCATAAGCGGTATAAAAACCTTCATATCGACGTCGTTACCGAGGGCTCCGCTGGAATGGGATCGTTCCCGGTTTATGACATGGTTCCCTAAAAACATTGCACATATTAAAGTTGCACAATAGCTTCTTTGTGAGAATTTCTTGTTCAATTTACGTGTTTTATCTAGTAGTAAAGAAAATGTTGCTTCTCTTTTTTTATAAGAAATTCAACCACGGGAAAATATAACACAGTTTCAGGTGTGGAAAGAACATGTAGGAAAAAGTTTTCAACACGTGTAGTACCTACCTACATCTGTACGTTCTTTTTCACAAGGGTTAGCTGCTTATTTCTCGCATCACGTTTGTCCTTTTTTTTAAATCTACGTATATTTTGCATTGATAAACGCGGCGCAGGTGGAGACTTTTCCTCATGTAGTCTTGCAAATGTATTCAACGGAGCATCGGTGGATTTGTGGTTCTTATTTCATTAGTATAAGGTTTACAATCGCTTGCGGTGACTGAATGAATGTAGTGAGAATCGGATAGTATGGAACAGTTTGTACACATCGATGATTCTCTGTACCATGAATAAGTTAGCAGTTACCACCCTGTTTTAGGGGAGCGCGGAAACAATGTTTTTGTAAAGAAAATGTTGTGTACATAATACTTGTTCACCGGGTTTTTGAGGAAATTGCAGCAACACAATACGGCAGGCGTGGGGAAATGACGTAATCAATACCCGCTTCCGTCTTATGCCTCAGGACGGAATTTATTTTGTCACTTTATACTGCAGTTTTATTCTACAGCTCTACCCGCCAACTAGTTTTATGTCACTAAGGTATCACCGGAATATTCCAGAGTCGAGCTTTTCTCGACAAGTTCACACTGCAGAGTTTAGCAATACTTCCTTCGGCCGTAAGTTAGAAAAAAGTAATTCAATTACAGCAGAGTAAAGAGGTGTGAACACGCGATTAGTTAATTTTCCTCGCAACACGCAAACAAATAACCATATATTTTCTTACGTTACTTCACCATGGAGTTCTTCACTAATATTCTATAGAAATTCCTGCAGTAATTGTTCCTGAAGTACTGAACAAACTTAGTTCACGGTTCGAGATACGTCAGTTAGTTGCAAGCAAAGTTTCGTCTTAAGTCTTTAATCGCTATCTACACCTTGCGTACTTAACTTGCTTCTAATACTCCATTAGATTATTTGAATTCTTGAGAGATTATACCAATATTGCAGCGTGAGTGTTTTTATATCAATGTTTGGTTAAAAAATTATAGTACGCTGTGATACCTACAATGAACCTTCGACTCATATTCAGAAGCGAGTATTTTTATGTATTCTCAGCAAATGAAACAGGTATCAAGCTAAACATTGGAGCTGACGTGCGCTTTCTATCAGAATGTCTTGGTGGTGTGCGTGAGTGTGCATTGTGCCCGCGGCCATTGTCAGCATAACGGTTGAATGGCGGGTGCCACGAACAATATTTGTGTTTGTGGACGCACCCACCTGTGTGACTGTCAATACTCGGACAAACGACAGGTACGGATCGAATTACCTTTTAATCCCATGACAAACCGCCGAAGAGAAATATCATTAAAATACATTAAAAAGCGACGGCTCGGATTATATAAAAAGCGCATAAATTGTTTGCCGGGATTATAGTATTGAATTTTCAAAGGTGAGAATGATGTACAAAAAGACATTTCCTCTCATATTTTGTACCAACATTTTGATGTTCTTGCGAGAACGGTTTACATCAATACTTTTATTCTTGTTTGACAAGTTCAGTAAGCTATAGCTGCCTATAATTTGTATCCCGTGTATTGTGAGCCGTCGTCTTATCTCCTTTGTGCTCACTTCTCGTTACTGTCCCCACGGAGCGAACTTCGTCTATAAACGGCTCTTTTTACACTTTTTATGTGTATTCTCTATTGTACAAACTTTATTAAAGTTGTACTGCCGCGCACAATTTTCATTAACTAAATCGTTGTTGTGTTAATAATGGATCATGGCATATTCTTCTGAATCGTTTGATCTCTCTTAAAAAAGATTGCCAATGGAATGAGATATTTAAATATTTGTTACAGAAAGATGCAGTACAATTAATTGTATTGTATTGTGATTTTGTATTTGTTACTCTACCAGTACTTTTCGAATTAATTTGATCTAGAATTTTTAAGCAGTGTCATACGAATTAATAATATTTTTTGCGACTTTCTCATTACCTATAGGTAATGGAATCTCTTTCCATTAATTTTATCAAGGATTCCATTACTATACTTCTGATGAGTAGGTACATAAAGTGCACAGATTCTAGGAGCATGTTTCATTTCAAACTTTCTACACTGCAGCTCTCGTCGAGTTTGCGGCAATTTCATATATTTTTACTGGTTATAAACTTTTATTCGAGTGCAGCGAGTTGGTGTTGATGATATACTTTATTACGGCTTTATGCCCGCCATCGTAAAGTATGGACAAAGCTTGGCTCCAAGATGTGGCCAACTCACACGGTCCACAATTAAAAAGTTTTGTGGTCAGAGTGTTGGCCTGTTGTTTCACAGCGTTCATGTCGTGCTCGTCTTATGAATCTAGTTAGTTACCTATGTATAAACTTAGGTTTAAAGTTATTAAACTTCAGTTTCGTTTCTTCGGCTAGTTCTGATGTGACTTTCTGCCGCTATTCTCTTCTATTTCTTGAATTAAAACCGCATTCATATATGTTTACCTTTGTAAAGGTAAGTTGTTATTGCCTTTATAAAATTGTTTAAAAAGCATTATTTTCTTTCTTATTACAAAATCCAAGTCAAAAATTGTGGTTATTTACTGACAAAGTTACTTCAATATATTCCACACAATTCTCTTTTGAAGTTGACGTTGACGTAACCGTAGTTATCCGTCAGTCACTCATCCCTCAGAGTATCCACAGCTCTGGAGCCACTCTGTGGTCGTGGTCTGTGGTCTATGGCGGGACTGTGGCCAGTGTGATTGCAGCAGCAAATAAATTTATAACTGCCCGAGTTATTTCAGTTATGGAGGTGTTAACTGTCGCGGCGCATGATTGGACCACAGCCGAATGTACTTGAGTTATTGCTCCTTTATACCCTCATCACTGTTTATGTCTTATTGGTTTGTTAACTTCTTGACTTCGTGCGAGATTTCACGCTGGATATAATTTATAAGGATGTGAGTATTTGAGTATCCGGATTGAAGTAGACACACGGCTACATATCAAGCTATACATTGCCAGTATAAGCTGATCTCGCATTGTATTGGGTTTCCGTAGAATGAGTGGTCAGCTTATACCAGAACTGTATAGCTTGATATGTAGCCGTGTGTACGTGTAAATTCTGTGCAAAACAAGTCACTGTATTTCTATAACTTTGGAGAAATTTCAATAGTATCCCACAAAAATCTTTAAGAAGAAAGCTAAGAAAAAAAAAATTGTTTATTTATTTATTTATTTATTTAACAGTTTATGTACACACATATAAAGAGACAAGAAAAAGGAACAGAAAAATACGTACAAAGGTGATGCTTATTTCTAAAGAAATCTCTTCCAGCATACCTGCGATAGGAGAGTGGATAAAAAGAGATGTAGACAACGTGTGTAAGAGTAGAAGAGAAAATAAAATACATAAAATAAAAACATTTAACCACCGTTTATTGAAATTATGAAGAACTTTATCATGAAAAACAAGGGCAGGTATACAAATAAACTTACCTAGTATTGTTGTTTAGTTGTGCGCGCTGAGTCAAGTATGGAACGATTATAAAGGTCAGAGTAAATCCTCGGCCCTCACAAACAGTCGGTCTCCAGAGGTCCATAACAGAGCAGCCGGGAAGTTAATAAGCCTAGGGCTCCCCTAGGCAGGCTCCACTTCTATTGTTATTGCCACGCAACCAAAGTGGTGTTAAATAACCGAATTTACTGTACGACGATATTGTAACCCTTTACGATGGTAATATTCAGAAGCAAAAGTTCGTTTTGTTGTTTCACTTCAACTGTAATTATATATTATTAAAATTTTTCTTCGTTGACCGTGGCGCCACCACGCCCGCGCCTAAACGACAAATGAAACAAAAAACACTGCAAAGTAAAATAAAGTAATTTTTCACTTTGTAGTGTTTTTTTTTTGGAAGTCATTAGTTGTTCTTTTTTGTATTTTTTTTTTTTGTATAAAAAATATTTATTTCTCGCTTTTTAGTGGGTCAGTTTAGAATTTTTCTAAGTTACAATAGCCTGATGTCAACTGCTCATCACCTTTTACCAAATATTGCTTTTCCCGATGCAGGGACGTTAATCGTTGAGGAGTTCTCCTGGTCCTTCACCACCAGCTCCACCTTTCCATATGCATTGTGACGAGCACAAATTGCTTGGCAACCATATTAAAGTAATCGAATCGCAACCCGTGAAATACTTATTGTTGAGTAGGTAGTTCCGGTGGACATCATCATCAGTTCCACTTCACTGGTGCTTTCCAAGAGCAACTGCATGAGTTATTATAAAAAATACCCTAGTCGCTATAGGGTTGCCTATAATATTTGAAGAGTTCCTGATAACAATGGGATCACTTAGAAACTATACGCTTAAAAAAAAAAGCGAATCCGTGTATATATGACGGATTTATGCCCATATACATAAAAAAAGAACATCCAAATTGATAACCTCCAATTAGAAGTCGGTTAAAAACTACTGATATGATTTATTTTCTATCCGTAGTAAAACTAAAGTTATTTAATAGATATTAAATAAAATAAAATAAAGTCAAACATTGCAATTCGGTCACATATGATAACAACACTTACTTACTTGGGCCACGGTCAGTAATGATGATATCACAGGGACGAAATTGAAGGGAGACCCTACTTACCTACCAACAGCTTAATAGAAGTCAAATATCAAAGGAAAAGATACACACGCTGTTTACTTGGTTACTGTTAAAACTATCTGTCTTTAACAGCAACAGTAACAATTCCAAATAAACAGCTCTAAAATTATTCTGTTCATTACATGTCGACTTGGTTAACATTATTTTTCTGTTTAGGTAATTCATGTCGGATGTTCGCAACCGCAAATGTTCGCCCGCTAGACGGGATTTACTTCCTGAACATAATTATCTCTGTACTTTAAAAAGCTCATAAAGGAACTTAATTACATAACTATTGTTTTAAACAAAGCAATTGCACTAGTAACACTCTAGTAAACCCTGTATTTAAAATAAACCATGGCGCTTTTTAAATATATTTACCCTTGCCAAGCACTTGTTACGCTTTACGTCTCAATCGTATTAAAGGCCAAGCAAACAGAGGTAATCCTGTATTATCAAATATAAATATTTTTCGTGGGACATTTTACTACCCGTAACCCCACACAATTGTCATCCTAGAAAATCTAATCTCTGTTAATGATATTGAGTTTTTATGTCGCAAGTTCCCAGCTTAAGTAATAGGGACATCGTAATGTTTGTGTGTAGGGAGGACATCACGTCCGATGCGCGACCCCTCAGCAATCGATCGGTTGCTTGCGCCCCACTACATAGGACCATCACTTTATGTCAGGGGTTCTCTAATTAGCACTGCTTTATTCTCAAATGGGATGTCGTTAAAGCATCCATTAGGACGGTATTTGCGTGGGAGCCGCAGACAATCTCAGGAGTTGAGCGAACAATCCATATTAACGCGGTAATGACTCACTCTTACATAAGTTCCTAACGAACACTTAAACTGAACAAAATAGCTCGAGTGCCGCACAGAACTGGGTGTATGACGAATGATACTTCTAATTAGAGGCAACGATTTTCATTACCCGTTAAATGTAATAATTAATCATGGTGGCTAATTGACACCAGTTGCACACACGTAGAGTCAGTGCGTGGAAATAGCGGTAGTCACAGAAATAAATAAAGAATCACATAAAACTACTAATCTCTATAGTGAGTGACGACAAACGTCAATCGTGCAGTGATTGGGTATTCTTGGGTAACAACATTTCGGTACTTGAGTAGTGATGTCGAATCCCGGGATATTGTCGGAGCTTATAGTGCTACTTTACTACTTGTCCCGGAGGAAAGTCCGTCTTCATATCCGTGTTTGCTAAAATAATGATTGATGATTATCTCAGTGAAAGTAAATATCAAACTAAAGCTGGATAAAAATGCGATGATGAAGCTATTTTTTATGGACATTACGTGAAATGTCTCAAACATTATTACTTTGTATTATTACAAAAACTCGCTATAAGACTTCAGCTGTATTTTTCTAACAAAATCTATGAAGATAGTTGAACGTAGACAAAACAATTCCAGAACAGCCAGCACGTCGAACTACGTTCAATAGAACATTGAAAGCGCGGAACATTCCGAGTGAGGAACAACTGAACAAGGCACCGCCCTGGCTCCACTCTTCAGACAATAAAACCGCCATAACCCTTCACCGCTATCAATTCTCTAATGCAGTTAACGTCACAACTGCACTCCGGCTCCCGCACCGGTAAAAGGTGGTTGCGTGCCAATACTACTATTTTTGATCCACTCCTAAAGGTTATTATTGCTTATGAGCTATAACATTCGAAGATTGTATTGACCTTGCGGTGTAGCTAGTTTTACAAGCAAATTGCTATCGTACAGTACTATAACGATGTAGTGTTGATTACATGTCAGTATAAAAATTGATAGCCTGCTAGTGCTTTACGATACCTTGGTAAAAGGCATTTGAGTTTCCGAAACGGCTTTTTCTTTAGGGATTTTTTCTTATAGCTCTCACTTTGTGACACAATATTTCAACTAAAAAGCCACAAACATCAAAGGATGAAAACCCTCGCTCTAATAATAACTGACCACTTTAGAACCGTTTTGAATTATGATTTCCATAATGTGATCACAATGTCAGAACTAATCGTAAACTCGACTGGGGCGGTGCATTTCCTTCGCGTACATTTTAAAATCCTTCCGGAGGCCATTATGAATGTTATATGACGTCTGACTGTTGGGAAATTACTGTCTGTCATTCTGTTGCAGCGAGTGTGTGGCGCCGTGGACGCTATTTATAGGGCCACGGTTAAGGCCCGGCAAATAATAGCCGTTCAAGAGTTATAAACTTATAATCATATGTTTACGAATGTGTGCTACACGCCCTTGCCCTTAGGGGAAACTTTGACAAAACGATTTGACGTATTTCCACCAATCAAACGTTGATTGATAGGCGGTTCGTGTAATGCCGACTATTCAATTTGTAAAGTAAAAGTACTGAATTACTTCTAAGTAGTAGTAAATACCTTCCCTTTATTATCTATAGGTACACCCTAATTTCTGCTATACCGACAAGGATATCAGAAATAAACTCAATCTACCCGTAGAGGAAATCGCAAGTAATCGCAAACGTAGTCCACTACCCTTTACAAACGTATCTCCATTATTTGGATCCGGCAAATCCTTTAGCCATGTATCGTTTAAAAAAAACAGCAATTTACTGCCGCCCAATGTTTCGGGTCGACGTTGAACAGAAAAAGAAAAAATCCCTATTAAAAATTCAGGGAGCAACTATGGAGGAAGTTTTCCAATATAAGCGGGTCGTCAATATAAACTCGCGAGTTACAATAGGCTCTCCAGCATATGTTAGTGTCCATTACATATAAAATATTATCGGAAAACGATTTGGGAGTCCAGACGGTATCGACGATATCGGCGGCAACGCAACGGTTACAATCGGAGCCCTCGCCGCTCGCACTAAAACAAAGATTTTTTTTATAACGCACTGACTAGCCACGCGTACTATCCGCGAACAGAACTATGGATGTCATAGCATTAAGCTATAAACCTTCTAATATGTTTTTGGGTTTCAAGATTTATTATCATCGAGGCTACACTCCATCTCAAAAAACCTGTAACCCCCTGAACATACAAGCATTTTATTTTCCGCTAGGGCAAATCATGCATCTTGCATCTTTTATTCATAATATCCATCTTGAACGTCTTAAAGTTCCACATCTGTGTAGTATAGACAGCTGTTACTTTTCTTTCGATTGTACGCGATCGGAGTCAAAATTACACAGAAATGTTGGTCACGAGCTTGGAGGGTGAGTTAGTCCTTTGGGATACGTACGTTTAGACCTTCTGTGCCTCTCGCCCCGCAACCCATCGCTCCTCACGTGATTAACGTTGATTTTGCCTTCAATATTTCCATACAACTGTCAAATCGACTCGTCAAATTCGTAACATTAAAATTGACATGTTTCGTAAAAGTTGCTCCGCTAGTCCCGGATGGCGCAATTCTTGATGCATTTTCTATTAAGAGTGGAGAAAGTTTAATCTATACCCTAAATTGATAATGTACTGGTTGGACCGCCACTCGCTCTCTACATAAGGTGTAAATAGATCAGTGACTACTACTTAACAATGCGCAAAACTTGACAACAGCAACTGGTGGACTGGGACATAAAAATCACTTTTTAAATTCTCAGCTCTGAGGAATTTACTTATTATTCACGTGAAAGATTCAACGCTGACGCGTTATGGCGCGTTAAAAAGACTGGTGTTTTTAAGTGCGGCATAGAGGGAACGATGTAATTTTACGAGGCCGATATCTCAAGCTAATGAATTTTTCAACAGCTCCGTCAGTTTTGTTGAGAACTTGTGTTACGAATCTGTGGCCGTCTCGTCTCTCGAGTGCTCGTGGAGCCTTATTTATTGTTTCTTGTAAATGTAGAATTGAAATTTATAGACCTGACTTGTAAAGGTTGATGTAGTGTTTTCATTGTCCACGGTTTGAAATTAGTTTCAATTTGTCATATTAGCTCGGTTAAAATATTTTAATATATTTTTACATCACTTTTTTTGATAAACCTTGAACTTTTTTCACTCAAATATTTTTTATATATTGGTTTATCAACAGTACTTTCGTTCTTCTAATATTGTGTTCGTTCTATTTATATATTTGGAAGACATTTTTGAACCTAGTCTCCCTTCAATAGCTAGTCCCCACACACCTATGTCATTGACACTTCCACACTCCTCTTTCAGGTGAAAATGTTGTCAATAGGCGCTCAGCACTCGGGCTAATTTAACACTGTTTCAGCGAGTTAACGTATAATCTGTTTTCAGTCTTCGTCTGGCTCCGTGCCTGCACAAGAATCTTAAAATAGCGCATGTTAGCCCTAATATCTGTTTTGTTATTGTTCTATCTAACTGCTGCATTACTTGTTACTTCGTTTTGTTTCTCTGAAGCGGGTTTAACTGTTCTATCGCTCACTCAGCTGTGAATTACTTTATTAGCTATATTCTAAATGTAAGTACTGTCTTTTGTAAAGCAGTGGTTTTGTGTTTACTTGTGGTATCAGTGAACAAAGGAAAGGGACCTTTAGAATCAGCCCGTATCGCCCATCTGTGTCCAAAAATTGAGTCCAACGTCATGTTACTGATATCGGTCTAAACGAAATCAACTCAAATTAACTGTGCTCTTTTTAATTTTGAGAATTAATTCTGTTATTGGTACTATTTCTCTCTTTGGCTTACTTTGCACAGCAGTAACCGAGTGTCAGTCTGTCGGGCACCTCAAAGCCGCACGCAACACTACACAATCGATAAGATAGAGTTTAAAGATCGCAACAAATCTCTAGTAAACAGCTTGATACTGAGAGTTTACCTGTTATAAATACGAGAGCATACCGTAGCTTCTGCTGGAGCTTGCATATTAATTAAGAAGATTAAAAACTAAACCTACCTCGATCGGATGCAATAGTGATAAGAAATGCCTGTATTTAATTCCGAACCAAGTAAGAAAAACTATAATTATTAATTAGGTTTTTCAGTTACTAAATTAGGCTTCAAATAAAAAATTACTTAGTACCTTCTGAATCAAGAATTGCATAACATCATATTACTTGCAAAGCACACGCTAACCTAGCCAATTTACCTTCCAGCAGTACAAACTCTCACAACAAACTTGCCTCGTGTTCACATATCGTCACTAACTAGTCCCATAGCACTAAATAGTGGCACGCGCTGTAAACCGGAGGAGGCGGCCTCCAATAAAATGGATCGTAGACGGGAATCACCGCAATGTCATCCAATAGTCGCAGGCGACCGTTGTACGACACTTGTCACATTTGCATGCGTTTGATTAGTCGCTATAACGTGCGGCCGCGATTGATCTAGGCAAGTTATACTACTATTTGGTTTAAGTAAAGATTCGTTTTCAAGTGCACTGTGATACCAACCTCATATCTACATATAACAACACCTTCACGCTATGGTCACCAATCTAAAGCAACGGTTTTTTATGACAAAAATATAGGATTCAAGCGTACATTGTACATTGTTCCTTTAGGCACGGTCTTCGACGACACTATTATTTTCTCTATAAGTAGGGCTTTGACCTCTGAATGAAATGAATAACTTATCAATACTAAACCTATATTATATTTATTCAATAGTTAAATGAATTTACTGAGGACTTACATCACATTAGAAAAGCAATCCCTTTCGTTACCGTTATAGAGTAATAAAAATGTACCCAAATATTCCACATCAGTTTAAATTTTCAGGAACGCTATAGATAGTCCTGCTAAGCGTTTGCAAATACAATAGTATATTTACCTGCTCAGGGTTCATATCTAATGAAGGTGAATTTACATGTATATTAGTGCGCAATGAGGTTTCTCTCAGCGAAGAAGTGTTTCGGCGAGTCATCTATATGGAAATCACTTATTACTTTATTAACTGTTGAATTGACTCACTAACTTAGAACTGCTCTCTCCGTCTGAATATTGCTTATTCCGCTGTTATCTAAATATTTGCATTTGTTGATAATGTTACTGTCATAGTTAATCATGCTTTATCAGTTATTGCCTTAGTTACAGTCCAGGTTGTCTTGATTTCGTAATGGATTGCTGCAATTCATTTTACATATCAAGAGGGAAGCTTGTTCGCCTTTAATTCTAGCTTTGCAAGGTTTCCAGGTGACACTTAGTATAGTTTCAGGACTGATGTAGATCGTGATTATGAAATAATATTAGTTCTACACGATATCGTCCCACATTGATTAATCTCGTCTCGATAACGATGCTCATATTTTCACGTGTTTATAGTGGTCAACGACAGCGCGACAAATCAAATTTTATTACTACTATAACATAAACGTCGATTCTAAAATTAGACATTTAATGTGCCATTAACTGGGTCATCAGCGCTCGTTATAAATCAGCCGTAAAATTATGAGGAAGTTAAAAGTTTGAAAGCTAAGAGATGGCATTTTCAAAGGCTACATGCTATAAAATAACTCAAATCGGAAGGAGGACAAACAAATAAACGTCATAGAGGTGTTCAGAGTAGTTAGTCCACGACACTTGACATCAAAAGTTAAAACGATGACCAACCTGTCAGCCAAATTGCGCCGTCTATTATTCAGAACAGCTCCGATCGCTTACACTCCATATTCTGGGTAAACTTTTAACTGTAAATAAATCACTCCAACTTAGGGAGCACTTGGTAGTTTTTGATTAAATCTACTTCAAATTCCCTGCCCCTTTTGGAGTATTATTACCTTTCCATGGACTTTATCAAAAGCTGTTGCTCGCGATAAAATCTCCCCCGAAAGTGTTTGGAAACACGCTCTTTAAGTTCAACAAAAACTGTGACACGGCGAAACAGGCGTTGTCGATGACGGTCGCACTTACTTTTTGTAAAGAATCTGAAATTACATACGTCAACGCATTCAATGGGGCGTTTAAAAGCATTCCTGTTTGCACCCCACATGTTTGTGTAACTTGGAGCTATTCTCGTCTTCAACGTGACAGATGGGGATTCTAATGTGCCAATGTTATGCATAAAAAATGTGTGAAAAGCTTTACTTAATCTCAATGTTCGTGCACTTAGGGTCGCGCCACACACGGCGACGACGTTGCGTTTCACTGTCAAACTTCGTTAGCAATGCTTTTGCGAACCTTAGGTTTGTAGCTGCAGCGGAAGCGATAAATAAGCCAGTTTGTAATCTAAACATCTGTGTGAAGTAGTTCAGCTAAGAAATTGAATTTAAAGAAATTGCCCAGTTAAAATTATATTGAGTGGATTATATTAATAACTAAGTATCAAGTAAAGATACATATCTTTCGGTAACTGTAAACAGTTATTCTGGCCACAAGCGACGTTCTTTCCTCGTCTCTTACAAAACAATGCAATAATCACCAGCACACGAGTGACAAAAATAAAGTCAGTGCTTGACAGGCGGTGTCACGGTGTCGCGCCGCGTCAATCTGTCGCGCTAATTTACGACTTGTCGCATCGCGTGTATTTTCGGAAACTTATACCATTCAGATCGCCCCTATCGGTTACTGATGCGTTGTTTTGGTTTACGTTGACTGTCTCGTCTGACATTTTAATGAATGAACAGTAGCTTTTTGGGTTAATTTAAGAGATCACGAATCTATATTGGTTCTGAGATTAAAGCACTACAATTCTACTAACAAACCTTCCCAATAATATACATGTGTGTAATATGAAATGTTGAAGATGGTGAAGGTAATGATCTACCCTTAGAGGAAGAACACAAACTGTGTCACGCCATAAAAAAAACACCTGCCATTATAAAATATGCGAACACATTTACATTTTGATTGAAATCGTCTGCCACCTACCGCAAATTGATGGAGCCAAAACGTGCGAGGAAAATAAAAATAATGTGTCGTTCCGACCCCATTTCTAATACAACTTTATAAACTCGATTTATAACACAAATGGAGTCGAAGCGACGCATTGATTGAAATGTGGAGCACATCAATTTATGATTGACTAGGTACGACATTCATTCGTGATCGATATTGGTGAAATGAATTGGTAGGTACACAACAATGCTTGTCAATAACAAATCCAGTTTTGATTTTATAGGAAGCTTTAGTGCTGTTTTTAATGCTAGATCGTTGAGAGAAAATACTTTTGTTTCAAGCGCTAAAAATAACAGATTTTCACACAAAATCTGAATAGATTTTTCGAACTTGTACAATCATATTTTTAGCCAGTTCACTTTCACGGTCCGGCGCGCTGCACACGAGGCGCGGCCCGACGCGCGGCCATCTCATCCCCGCACTGACACCTGCCGCCCGGTGACTGCACTGCCTTGTCGGTCTACACGGTTGCACTACACTACCTCGCAAATAAAGTAGCACTTAAGCTGAGATACAGCTGAATCGGCGACCGACTACTGTTGCGTCGCAACTACTGTTATCCAATGTCGTTCCATAAAGTATTGTTACCAGTTATTCTGAACACTGCTGTACTGGTCGTATATAAGTGGTCTAAACAAACAGTCCGAAGACATTTGCACACATTAAGTGCACAGAAACCACTTAAAAGGGAACAGGGTCTGCGAGGAATTTGATATTTTTCAAATTCCTCGCAGACCCTGTTCCCTTTTGCTTTGAAGAAACTATTGCCATCGTCTTACCTCAAGTCAGCTTCCGTAGAGTGCGATAGGGACAGCTGCAGCTCAGATCGATTATATATTAAAAAAAAAAATTGACGTCATCGACGTTTCGTACTACCCTTTTTTATCCTCGAAAACTGAGCCGATTCAATTATTTTTACATATTTTTTTTAAGAAAGAGTATGTCTAGGTTCCTATCATTTTATTTTATGTTAAAAAGTTTTCGAATTTGTCTGGTAGTCCTCTAATCACGGCGATAAATATGGGGCATTTTTGTAACTTTTGGAGGAAACTTTACCAATAAGTTGCTGGAAAAAAGGAAATAACAGGGTCGTGTCTACAGCATACCTTGATTTTATTTAAAAAAAAAATGACTGCAAAAAATGAGGCATTATTCAGGAAGAAAAAAGGGGAATACATTTGTATGCAGAATCGCACGCCCTGTTCCCTCTTAAGATATTATTGTTAAACAAATTCGTTGAAACACTACAAAAGACAACATTCTAACCGCCAGAACGTTGCTCGCTTAGCAATATGCTAAACTGTACACAAAAGGTCTCACACAAAATATGACACTGGAAGTAATAACTTTGTATGAATTAGCCCTAAAATCTTTACGGCCACTTGACTGTCAAGAAGACTCTCGTCGGAGCCTCGTTCAGACAGTGCGGCCCACCACTCCACTCGCACTAGTACTTGTAATAAATTCACTTTATTAATAGCACTGACAGATTTACTATAGTAATGAAGATAAATATTCCGACGAAAATCGTGAAAGGTTAACACATCACTTCTTGCTGAGAGACAATGTGGGTGTGTTACAACTAGTATTCTAATACCACAATTAGCGTTATCTGATGATGCTTTTATCAATATATTGCATGTCGGTTACTTGTGCAATGCTTCAAATAATAGTATTATTGAATGAATAGACTTATAAAATATCTTATAGGCCAGCATCAGCGTAATAAAATATTTTTATATCGATATTCGCAGCCCGGACAGACACTACTGACACGAAAAGTTTTACTTGCTATTAAAAATGCGACTCTAATCAGATATTTTACTGCACAAAAATCCGTTTTATGTGACAGTGAACATTCGATGTGAACGTAAGGCGGTGTTCGCATTGTCGCAGCGTCAGCGTTTGCGTGTCGTCCGCGCGTATCGTTAAATTTTATCGCGCCTCTCCACACATCTGCGTCGCTCGTTGCCGCACCGCGCCGCGATTATTTGTTGCCGCGCCGCACCGGGCCACGCCGTCCACTACGCTTTATGGATCGTATTGTTTTGAATAACTCAATTTGTTCGCAGACACTTGAAGCGCTGAAATACATCAAGACATAATATTATTTCGTTAGCCTCGTATGTCATAAATTGGGAAAATACTCAAACAATGATGTAGGTCTCCCGGGTTATCCTACCTATCTTTATTTAATTTTATTCCGACCAAAAGATATTGGGTAAAGGATAAGCACAATAAAAACATTTGTTTAAATATTTACGGGTATTGAATGAAAAACAACATTGTACCTACAACAGCGGAATGCTATGTTGGAAGGCGTGAAAATATTTTATGCACACCAGTGCATCCTATAAAAACATTCGTCAGACGATATGCAAATATAAACAGATAATAAAAATACCTGCGAGTGTAGATATAGCCTGGAAGCCGAGCGTTTGATGGACGAACATGACTCCGAGTGGACAATAGGTGGGCGCAGACGCGAGGTGCCGCGCGACAAACGCACATACAGGCAGGAATGCCGACACCTGACACCTGCACTTATAATTCCTTATAAGTCGCTCTACTGCTTCCAGATTATGATCTTTATGTGTTACGGAATAGGGAGCAAAGAGTAACCTTGCACACCACAGTAGGCACAGCAGTATATTTATTTTGACAGCTTTATAATCCTGGCAGTTCACACAAAGTGTGTTTGATGGTGATCGTGACGATCAGATAAAATAAATAACTGCTAGGTAACTCGGGATGTATATATATATCCAACAGACGTACGTTTATTACTGAGAAATCGCAATTTGCAATGGAAATGTTGTTATATATTTCATTGTTTATCGAGGAAATCGAAATAATTATCAAGTCACCCGTTAACGTACCTAACGTGTTTGACATGTTATCATAGCCACTCCCTCAGTACTCACATGTGCCGCACCGCGCTCGTTCGGCACAAAGCTGTTCTCCTTTCACCCCATCTCATTCAGACACCTTCAAAATAAATGTTTTCAACACATTTCAACTGAAATATCGCGTATATTTTTGCTTCTACAGTTCCGAGCGAATGCGTCACAGGGGTCTAGGTTTGAGTCCTGGATGCTGATAACGTCACTCCCAAGGAGACGTCGAAGCCTTCCATACCGTTCTGGCCGCACTGAGTCGCACCGTGTCGCACCGAGCCGTCCCGGCTCGCACTGACAGATTTCACGCTTGGATATTTTAACTTGAGAGATTTTGAATGGAACAGAAAATCGGAGATCGAATTTCGTAAGATTTCATTTTATAATCTTCTTTTCTGCTTCACGTAACTCAAAACTCAGGGAATTTTGATCTGGCAATTTAGTTATTTAAAATATCGAAGTACCTACAATATGGCAACCGCGGTAGTGTCGTTCATTGTCAATGACTCTACCGGTAGGGCGGCTGGTAATATCGTCTACAATAAATGATAACTGGCAGTTCCGAACTTTGCGCACCAGTCTCCGCAATAATTTTTTTTAGGATCCAAATGAGGTTAGTGTGAGTGAGAGAACATGCGCGAAAGTTTGTAGAGCCTTTGTTCAGAACTGCCAAATTATATCGGCCGTATTGTATTGAAATATGCTTCTGACACATTTTTATTTAACTTATTTGTCTACTGTGGCTTCCAGGCACCTTTAATTATTTTACCTCGCGCCGAATCATGTGATCTGTTATTATGATCATGAGTCCTTGAAACTAAGCTAAACACCTCTTAAACTCAGCTGGTGTCAGAAAAACCAGGTTTAGAAACCAGGTCTAGGCATGATATCATGTTTTAAGTGCAGCTGTCTGATCCATCGGAATAATTATTATAATCCCTATGAGCCGCCTCAGACGCGGCAGATAGCATTACGTTCAAGCTTACAATTGATTAAATTAAACGTTCCGATTTCTAAAGCTGACACCTTCATACATTTGTAATAAGCACTAAAACGTCCGTTATATTGTAACAACAATTTAATTCGCCGTCAAAACAGTACATCAACATCATTCCGTTAGCACAAGCCTTCAGTGGATCCTCTGAAACCTTTAATGAACTCCGACACGTCGTATTGTTGAAACGAATCGCAGTACATCATACCGGAGCACTTTGATCAGAAGGCTGCCGCTCAACCGTCGCCGGCGCCCCCGTGATCAGATTTTAACGCTCCCAGGACGTATTAATCCTTGTTAAGTCCGATAAATTATTCAGTTTAATAAAACGCCAGGTTGAGCAACACGTCTTCAGGGAATACAAGGACTGACTTAGCAACTTTTTAGCCCTTTTGTTCTTAATACCACTTAATTTTGCTCGACTCTGTGATGCTCTGATTTGCATCTCGCAAATATAATTTGAGAAACATGAAATATTACTTCGGTGAGGAAGTCTGATCCGCGTCGGTTAATGCGAAAGTTTCGTGTTGAGCGGTTGAGTGTTCCCTTTAGAAACAGACGTTTCTGTTCGCTCCGTAGTCGTTCGTACTGAGATGCTCTTCAGGTCCATAATTTAATAATAAAGTGCGAGAGGATACATGAGTAATAGGGTTGATAGATTTATTCTGCTTATTTATTTTACGATGTAGGCTGACTCTAACCTTTAATAAAGTTCTCATTATAATATTATCAACCCAATGATACTTTGCACACGCCAGACGACATCACCGCGGGCCCGTCGCGCCCCCGTCACCGTGACGTCATGTCACGCACCATTAGCGAGACTGCGCGTCTCTGAGTATATCGGCGGACGTACTGACTACGACTCGTTGACACGACTCGGGTTACGGAGTGGACGACTGGACAGTGCTACACGCGCAGTGCCTAGGTGGCGATATGCTTCAAGTTTAGTACTATGGATTATTATAAAAGGACACCTTGTAAATCTCAAGACTCTCCGATATTATTACTGTAGAGGGAGACACAAATAAAAATAAATTAAAACAATACATTTAATTAATTAATTATAATAAAATAAATTTAGAAAAAACACAGTTTATGATGTTCCAACAAAGAATATGTTCATAATAATTTAAATATATGTTACGCAGACCAAAAAATACCTGAAACCAACAGTGCCAGATTTTTAGGACTTTACTTGGATAGTCATTTAAACTGGAAATGTCATGTAGAAACTGACTGCAAAAAACTAAATCAGTATTCTTATGCGCTTTATAATCTTGCAAAAATAGCAAACGAGTCCGTAATTGACAGCATACAAAGCTTATGTCTCTTCAACGTTACGTTTTGGAATAATGTATTGGGGAAATTCCACTGACAAAAAAATGTCTTTCAAAGCTCAAAAGAAGTGTGTACGTGCTGTGTTTAAGCTAAAAAAAACTGATAATTGTAGTCCGTTTTTTAAGAAATATAAAATTCTTACTTTGCCCTGTTTATACATCTACAAGACAGCAGTATTTGTAAAATCAAACCTGCATTTGTTTCAAACATTGAGATCAAAACGATGCAACAGAGAGATGTGTTATTCCACACAAAACTGCGCTATAATCAAAAAGTTGTTCAGGAATGGCATCCAAAATATATAACAAGTTACCCAATCCAATGAAAGATCTTGACATACACCATTTTAAAAAGGCTGTTCTTTATTTAATAAATATAAAAGCATATTACACAATCAATGAGTATTTAGACGACAAATTATAATTTATTGATTTGTTTTTTATTTGTTTATTACAAATAATTTAATTTGTTAATAATTTAAATGTTTTATAAATTTAATTTAATTTTGATGTTTTTTGTGTGGTTCAATATACATATTATAATAATTGAATCAAATAACGAATGTTTTTTTAGATAAGTACTTAAGTATTTATTTTGAATTATGTATTATAATTTAGTTTTATTTATTATTTTTGTTGCATTTATTATTAATTAATTTGAAATTATAATTAGAATATTTGTGCGCCGTTGACGGCTAGACATAGCGTTCATGTTATTAATATTAACACCTGTACTTATTTTGTTTATCTATGTTCTACAAATAAAAATATTTGAATTTGAATTATTTTGCTCCGATATTATTACTTTCTAGTAGTAAAATCAAGAATGCAGATAAAATAATCCCATAATATAAAAAGTACTCATAATTAAAATAACCATACTGAATGAGTATGACTGAAAAGATAAAGTACCAATATACTTCTTGACTGTTACGGATACATTATCCAATCCCTAAAATTATGTTTGTGCACTCATAACTGACCACTAACCCACTTCCCGCTTCCATACAAAAGGTCACAATTGCTGCAGGTTTAAAACTAATACAGAAACTAGATGATCAGTAATAAAGCTAATGGGTAGCTCGCCTTGTTTAGTAACGCAATTAGCTCGTTGGACTGGCGGCGCATGGCGGGCGGCGCGCTGCCGTGGTGAATATCTTAGCATATTGCGCGCTAATGCTGTTATGGAATAATGACGAGTTGTTGCGAACATCTTACATTGAAACGCTGTTCTATTAAGTATCTTGCAGTTTCTTGATATTTTGGAAGTTAGGAAGCAAGTAAAATTTAGGTTATTTGGTTAATTGAGGCTGGAACAGTTATGCTTGCGGATGAGGTGCGTTATATACAGAAAAAAATGGTATACATAAAGTGAAGAAGAGAATATGTTGAAGCAAAGACAAAATCAGATATAAGTGACAAAATATTATTTATCTTTTGAATCAGCAAAACATAGACAAGTTAAAATAAAAGGATAACTTTATGGAGGGAGCAAAACAGCATTTTAAGATGTTTGCAAAGTTTTATCATAAAACATAAGTCTCAATAAACAGGAAATCAAGTCCTACGCAACATCTGCAACTCTCAGGACCACTTGTTTGTTATTTCGTAAATCCTCCGAGAAGCGAAATGTTTTGTATTCGCTCTTCCACTCACCAAAGAAAACTAATTAACAAAACTTAATTACGGAGAGTTTATTTAGCCGACCGCAGTGTCTTCACAAACAAAGGTCCAGTCAGCGGACCTGGGGACTGGTCGCATTCAAACGATATTTTCGTTAGTCCGCTAAAAAGTCATGGATCTGAATATTCACATATATTAAAGCATCAGTATGCATTTATATAATTTTAGCATCAGTCTCATTGTCTGTTATAGGTGCTGGAAGGGACATATCTTTAAAATTTAGACATACCTACAGGTGTGTGTTCTCTATCACGAGTGTTTTTCTAAGCTTCCTCGCTGATCTTGTTTCCTAAATTAAGTCAGTTTAACATTACCATTTAAATCCCATAATATCTACCCTCTGCTAGGTACCTATAAGCCGTCTTTTGTATATTCCATCTGCTTCTGTATATTTAATTTGGTCCCCGCCCACTTGCCTGACGTCGTCAGTTGAACAGCAACCCGTTTATACATTCCACACTGAATCCCGTATATCTCCCGTGCAAAACACTAAATACATCTTAAACTAACCCATTATAAATTCAATTACGGGCTCAAGACGTAGACAATTTGCGGAGAGGGTGTGTGGGTGTGCCAGGGGGTGAAGACGAAGATGGTGGCGGGGGAGAGGGGTGTAACTAAACATATTGCGGGCCACTCGGGGTCTAAGTCAGGGTAATCCGACCCGCTGCTCCTTTATTGTAAGGATATAACTAAGCTACTGATACTGCGAACTTCCCAAGTGTTCAAGACATATGCTACAACAATATTAGTTTGCGAAACTGGGCATGGTCGACTAACGTCAAGTAAAGTGTAATATTTTCTGCAATTAAGTGACTAAAAGGGAAATCGAAATGGAAAAAATGAAAATGGTAGCGTGTTTATAAACAATGAGTCACTTGAGCATGAATGAAGTGGAGGTGCCAACATGAATCACATTAACTTATAAACACGGAGCTTCTCGGAAATATACATAGTTAGTCAATGCGTGTAAACGGTTCAATTCATGAATCAATTAATGGACATATCTTCTTTTTTCAAAATTCAAAATTCAAAAGTCATTTATTCAAACTAGGCTGAGAATCAGCACTTTTCGAACGTCAAAATTACATAAGACAGTCCCTCAAAACGCCCACCCTTCACCACTTCCTAGTGCTTTAGCTGGGAAGAAGAAGTTGCGCAACAAACTCCCCAGCAGCACAGCTGTCTGTTCAGTTAGAAAAAAAATATTCTATATAATAGTATGCAAAATGATATTTACATTACGCAACACAAAACATAATTTAAATTATAAAATTAATAGCCATATGACAGCTAGCACACGCCAATATACCAACCAAAAAATCGAGAACTATACTCAAGCCGAAATAAAAATAACTTAACGAAAACAATATCTAAATAAAAGCCTCCAGGCATAAAGGGCGTGCCCGCTTACATATAGCTGTAACTAGAAGTTATAATTGATAAACTAAGACCATCGAGGTAAATTAAAAAAATATTGAGGTCGCTAGCTAACCACATATTGCAATACAACTCATAAAAAAAACATTGTAATGAGTAGATTATGTCAACAATAAATTAAAATAAAATAAATTGACTTATAAAGTAAAATTATAAACAATTATATAAACTCATATAACCTGTCAGTAAGTAAGCTAATTCTGGAGAAAGAACATTTAAACATTGTCTTGAGTTAATCACAGCGACCAACTATTCTTATCATTTAAGTAGTCGTTGATAGAATAGTATGCCTTTGAACAGAGGTTGGGTTTTGCTCGACATTCCTCTCTATGGGAAGGCCTTTTCTTAACGTTTGTGAGAAAAATTTGCTCGTTCTTTTGGCCAACTGAAAGTATTCTTCAAATTCTTAACACTTTAGCAGTCTATATTTTTTTATGTCTTTTAGTTATTGATTTGATTGTTTTACCTTATTTCACCGTAGTTTGTTAAAGTCGCTGTCTTTTCCCACATTGTCCAAGTCCACAGTTTACTCGTCGGCCATCGCTAAAATTTCGGCGGTGCCTTTGTGCTGTTCTGATAAAGGCGTGAGCCGTCGTTGTCACTCGTATTAATACAGTGTGACCACCATTGTGACAGGTTCCCGCCGCACCGCACTGTATAGTGTACTGCGAAGTTTACTGGACCCACAGTTTATAAATAAATCATTCCAGATTCCACGTATTGTTGTTTGTACGTTCGATAACTGAAAGTGCTCTGAAGGTTTGTTATGTTCACGTACTGGCCATATTATGCTTTGACGTTTAATATTGATGAGATCAGAGAGTTTAGAATTCTATGGAAACTTTACCTGAAACAAACTGTTCGTCGCGGCAAAAATAGTGCTCCTAATCACCTAACACAGTCAGACCAACAGCGTTATTTAATTAAGAATATCTCACAAAGCAATCACCGTTCACTGCTCTGTATTATTAAAGCCCCGTATTGTTTAATCAGTGTATAACGACAGTGGACGTCACGCTAGTGTTGTGACGGCGCGGATTACCGCCTCGCTGTTAATGCCGCCGCGCCGATGGCTTACCGCACAATTCTCATTGTAAGTTGTAATGCTTGATGGCAAAGGCATAAAGCCTTGTCTGCACACGGAACTGTGTGGAATGAACATGCGATGAATATTTGTGTTGTGAGGACACACAGATTGTTCACGAAATTCACCATACAAAGCAAATGAACAACGAAAGTGTTAAATATTCGATTTCTGGGCTGTGTATTCACTCATCACTAGCAATTGAAGCAGTCATACTGGCTTGTATACTGTAAGTCATATTTTCCTCTGTAAAAATACAATACTCAGAAAACTTTAGATATCCACCACTGAACCCTTGTTCGGTTCCGTTAATTCTACTAAGTTACTTTTTTGTGATCTAGGTTTCATGATATCCGTTACGTGTGACTTCACCGGTAGGTGTGTGTACAGCCTTAAGATGAGTTCATGTTCTCCAGCACCCACATAGGTATTATTAATGTTTTGTTAGCGCCACAATGACGGCCCTGACTGACGTCACGCGGTGTGACAGTAAGACGGGATTAGCCGGGTAATACGCGCATTGACCGACCGCACACTCGTCACTCCTCGCATTGTGCGGGAACTAACTATTGTGTATTGTTTGCTAGCGAGCAACTTGGACGTGCAGCAACGAATGGGAACCGTCGCAGTTAGTACTTATGTGTGCAGATATAAGCACATTTATGATGAAAGTATATATACTTTCATCATAAATGTGCTTGTAAATAGTTCTTCAACTAAAACCTTCGCAAGTCGTAACAAGCCGTATGCACACGTGTTTATTGTGTTTAGTGAGCAATTGATAATGACATCATTGGCAGTTGTAGGCCGAGGATCAGCCGGCTACACCAGCACCACGGGTGGCGCGCCGTGCTGCCTGACCGCGCGACGCACCTCACTGGTAAAAGTGCCGTGCTGCCTGACCGCGCGACGCACCTCGCTGGTAAAAGTGCTTAGCTGCTTGACCGCGCGACGCACCTCGTTGGTACAAGTGCCGTTCTGTCTGCCCGCGCGATGCACCTCGCTGGTAAAAGCCAATCTGCAGGGCCAAGCAATGAAGGCAGGCACAGAAGCTTCGTTCTGAACTATCCACGGTCATTTGAAAATTTGTAAATAGAGCGGGAGGGCGTGTCAGACTCTTACTGACTAAAACCGGTTCCGTTGCCTGTAAGTTGGCAGGGGCCACGGTATCCCTTTCAGACTCTCCCGCAACCCCGGCAGGCATCGGTCCTATCGGACCCCTTCCGTTGTGCTGACATCTCTTTGAGGCGCGCGTGGAACACAACGCGCCGTCGGCCCAGGACTGGTCCTTATCGGATCGCGAGCTACCCACTGCTTACCATCCGCAAGCCCGCGCCTACGGTGGCCGGAAATTGGCCTGCGGTTCCCGACGCCCAGGGCGTCTCCTGCGGCGGCTAGGGGCGTGAGGGCGCAAAATTTGCCTCTCCCTCACGCGTTCCGCCTCCTACTTTGCGAGCATTACTGCTTCGCAGAAGGAGGTGACGGCCTCCCATGCCCTCCCGCTTTGTACCATGGCCTGGACCAAGGCTGGACGCGAGAGATTGCCGCCACAAATCACCTCCATGAGGACACGGCGTTGCTCTGCCCAAGCCGGGCAGACCTCCAACGTGTGCTCCACCGTGTCCTCCGGGCGATCCACGCAGTGATGACACCCGGGCGTTTCCTCCCGCCTTATCCGGAACAGGAACCTTGCGAAACAACCATGTCCGGTGAGGACCTGTGTCAGGCGGAAGGTGAGGACGCCGTGGCGCCTCTCTAGCCACTCCTCAAAGAGGGGACTTATCGCCGCAATTGTGGCATGCCCAGCACTGGGTTGCGACAATCGCACTCTCCATGACGCCATGAGATCCCGCCGGAGCTCTTTCCGCTGTACCGCAATTTCTTGCGGCAGCGGAGTTACGCCTCGGCGCCACTCCCAAATGTGCGCGAGGACTTTTGCCTCCAGATACCATAGCAGCAATTCAGCAAGGAGGCTCGCCGCCTCACCGGAGACCGTGCGGTATCCCTGGACCAGCCGGGTGGCCATAGCCCTCTGGAACGCCTCAATGAACGCGCCCACACTGGTGCCCCGTAAAGGGCCATGGACCGCACGATCCCCGCGTAGAGCCTCCGGCCGCTTCAAGGCAGCCCCGGCCCGCTCCAGTCTGGGAGCCAAACGTCGGAAATGCTCCACGAAGTTCCACCGGCTGCAGAGGATGAGTCCTAAGTACTTCATCGTCGACTCGACGCCGATGCTAACCCCTCCTACCGTTATTTGGGAACCCGACGGAGGCGCATTCGGAGGACCATGAAAACACATGGCCTCGGACTTGTGTTACGTCGAGTCCCAATTGCCGGATTCTGTCAACAATTGTCGCAACCCCGTGTATCGCTAGTTCGGCCGCCGTCTGGTGCGACCTCCCGTGCGCCAGTACCAACGTGTCATTAGCGTAACAAACGACGCTGATGCCGCTAGGGTGGTCGGCGCGTAGCACCTAGTCGTATCCGATGTCCCACAGAACCGATCCCTGTGGAACACCGCACGACATCTCTTGCCGGTTTCATACTCCCTGGTGACCGGGGTATATGATGGCCCTGTCCGCCAAATAGGCCTCGACCACACGACATGGTAGGTCGGCATCCGGTGATACCGGAATGCCTCCCTAATGCAACTCCAGGGCAGGGTATTGAAGGCATTGGCGAGACACCGCCAAGACGACTCCACCCCGGGCCACAGCATCCCCCGTCGTGAGGGCTCGCACGCACATGATGGCGTCCATCGTAGAACGCCCCCGGCGGAAACCAAACTGGCTCTCCGCCAAATCCGGCCCCATCCGCACCAGCCGCCCGACGGGGCGGTCCGCAATGACTATTTCAAAGAGCTTGCCCACCTCGTCGAGCAGCACGATGGGCCGATAAGCAAACGGAGAGACCGCAGGGCGCCCCGGTTTCTTGATGAGGACCAGTTTTCCCGCCTTCCAACGAAGTGGGACCCGGCCCCTCTCCAAGCAAGCTGTGCCGCCGTGTGTATTACTTCGAACGTTTAACCAACACTTTGCTGATGTAAGTATGACTGATTTCTCCTGGGCATTCTGCACGTCTCTACCTCATGTCTCAAGTGCACTATTCTCCTGCACTCATTATATTTGTGTAATATTTTTTGGCCAGGTAAACGAAAAAGATAACGAAGAAAAATATTGCTGTCTGTCACCTTTGTAAGCAAGAAAAAATAAATAAAGACGATGACATTAAATTGTTACATTCTTACGCTGCGAAAAAGTGGCCAATTCGCATTTTTTTCAAATTATTTCTAAAATGCTAATTTGTTGTCACTTTGAGGCGTAATAAGACAAAGACGTGATGCTATCAAAATTAACGAGACAAATGAAGGCAACGCTTTACATAAAGTTATTATAATAGGGAAGGTTGTCTTTTAGGCGTTGGGTCTAGGCAATTGTTTCAGTAGCTGCCGAGCGCCCACGCGCTGACCACATGCCGGGTATGAGACCCTGGTACTCACGGACGATCGTTGAGAGAAACAATACGATAAATCATAAGCTAGTGGTAAATAACCAGACAGATTACTAATTTTACCTAAGATTCAAATTAGTAAAGTGTCTTGTTATCTAATTAAATCTATTTAGATTTAACCACCCACCGCAAAATTAATAGATAGAGAATTTATTTCATGCAAATATAATTAATCTTGCTTGTTTGTTTCAGGTATGTATCCTCAGACGTACGATCCTCGATAATCGAGGCTGGTAAAAAAATTGCTGTTCATGAAATAGTAAGTAGGCTTACTAATAGTACGAGTAATTAACGTTTTTTCCTAAATTACACAGGTCACCAAAACCAAGGAACTTTCACAAGTGAACTTGCTGAAAGTTTTATGTCACTATGAAAAAAGTAATATAAAAATAAAATTAAGGTCTGAAATGGTAATGGGTGTTCCTCAAGGTTCGATATTGGGTCCATTCCTCTTTTTAGTTTATGTTAACGATTTACCCCAATTATTTCAAAAACCACCGAAGATGGAGTTATTTGCAGATGACACATCATTGATCTTTAAAATAAACCGACGGTCACAAAATCCTGACGACGTGAATAGCTCTATTGTTCAGGTCCAAGATTGGTTTACGGTAAATAATTTGGTACTAAAAAAAAGCAAATACATTAGATTTAAATTACCTTATTTAAGAAGTAGCGAATATCAACATCAATATAAATGTCACATCAAAAATCAAACATCATAATGAATGGAGAAAAACGGAAATGTATTCATCAAACGGTTTTCCTAGGAATCACGTTAGACGTTATAGAAATTACATAACATCTCTTGCGGGGCGGCTAAGCTCAACCGCTTATACTGTTAGAAAGATAAGACAGATGTAGAAACCGCGCGTTTTTTCTATTTTAGCTACTTCCACAGTATTACGTCATATGGCATTTTTCTTTGGGGTCGGGCTACTGACATTGAATCCATCTTTATTTTACAAAAGAGAGCTGTCAGAGCCATTTGTAATCTACGTCGTCGTCGTGAATCTCTCAGGGACCTATTTATTCAGTATTATGACGAAATCTTGCCAATTCATTTATGAAAATAATTGTATGTGAGAAAAAATAAAGATAAAATAGATCAACCATTTTTCAGATTATCTAAAGTACATACATCTTTTATGGGATACTGTGTTCAATGATACGAGAAAATACCTTGTTATATATTGCAATAAACTGAAAGAAAATTTAAAACTCATATTAAAAGTACACTTTGTAAACAAGCATATTTACATTTATTTACATTTAATTTACAAATTAAGAGTATTATATCCAAGATAAGAATGTTTGGAAACATTCTGGTCCTGCTCCATAAGACAATTTAGAGTCTAGATAAAATCAAACTGGTTGCTAATTTAATTATTTAATTTATATATTTTTATTATAGGTATGACATTGATTTTACATTCTGTGATTACTTCTTCACACACTGACTTATTAATTGTAATTTTTTAGGAAAACTGTTGGTATAATCGCCGTTTCTTAGATGAGATTAAATAGGTGCGCCTTTATAGCCTCGTTAATGATTTTATCTCGGCCTGGGCTTTTATCCGAGTTTAATCTCCTCGTTGCTTGAAGAATTTCTATTTCATCAATCGGTTGAATTTTATATTCAATACTCAAATTCAAATTCAAAATATTTTATTTCACATAAACCTACATGGGAACTTATGAAACGTCAGAAGCTAGGTGCACGGTTCCAATTCCTACCGTTCCGTTTCCTATGGAGAAGAGCCGGCAAGAAACTCCACGATTAATCTTTTAAAAATAATAGGCTTTTACAATATTTTCAAATAACAGTGTTATTAGGTATGGAAGGACAGTATAGGTATTTCAACAAGTACCACGTACTTAACAAAATAGATAATGGTCAACAAATCTAGAATCCTAAGCCTACAGCGTTCTGACATTCACAAAATAGAAAATAATCTCTAAAAAGATAAATAAATTATAAAGATAGATAAATAAAAATTAAAACCTATTTTAAACGAAATGACATGATTGCTATTACAACTAACAAATCTGAATAATTATGATGTCCACCAAAGCCGCTAATAAAGAGTTGAAATTAAATTGTAGGTTTATAATGTTAAATAATAGGGTGATTATGTCGAGGAAGAATGTAAAAAATATAAACATGGTAATTTAGGAGCTGTTAATAGACTCTTAGATAATTAGCCGTTAATGGGAAACCACATGTGCAGAAGGAATTATTGCCAAAGGTACACGGGTGGGTTTTAGTCAGTAAGAGTCTAACACGCCCTCCTGCTCCGCCCAGAGCGGGAGAAGTAATTTGATAATTTCACACACAAAAAAAAAAAAAAAAAGTGTGGTCGGCACCGCAACACAACGCATTAGAAAAATCCTTCGTTCATTTAGTACATTTTCTATGAAAATGTACTATAGGTACGCCTCTGCCAAACCGTTCGGGGAATAGGCGTGATTTTATACGATAAGTACTAATTCTCTAGGTATATGAGAAGAGGTATTTGCCCTCCAAATGATTACTAGCAAGCATTCCTCCTAATAAAGTTTGGAAAGCATCTGCGTGTATAAGCAATAAGGAATAAAAGTACAGGAGCATTGTACCTAAAGTTTGTAGTAACTAACTGGAACCTAAAGTGTTTTATTTTATTACTAGAAACACGCGAGTAACAAGGGTAGCTTAATAAGTACATGGCCTAATAATTTGTCAAGAGTTATGAAAATATTATAATACCAGTGTGTTATTGTTCCACTGCAGAGCAAAGGCCTCTTTATCCTGTAAATAGGATATTGCAATCACTTTTAAACGTCATATAAAAAAATAAAAATAACGGTAAGGTCTTCAACGTAGTCTTTAATCTTATAATATGCTTTTTTGATAAGGACACTTTTGATGTGGGTTTTGAACTTTCCATCGCTAAGTTCTGTAATCGTCTTTGGCAACTTGTTATAAAATCGAATACTGTTTATTACAAATGACTTACTAGTTTTAGTTAATCTAAATTTGGGTATCACAATTTCATGTTTACTACGTGTATTTATATTATGGAAGTCGCTTCTTATTTTGAAAAGTCCTAAGTTTTTGCGAACATACCAAATCCTTTCTAAGATATACTAGTAAAGAGAAGGCAGAGTCAGTATGTCAATTTCTTTGAATTTGTTTCTAAGGGACTCGCGAATACCCATTTTATAGATAGCGCGGATTGCCCTCTTTTGTAAAATAAAAATTGAATCTACGTCAGCTGCCGATCCCCACAGCAGAACGCGTTAAAACATAATACTGTGGAAATAAGCAAAGTATACTAACCTAGTTGTAGTTATATCAGTCAACTGCCTTTTTTTCTCAAATTCAAATTCAAAATATTTTATTTCACATAAACCTATAAGGGCACTTATGAAACGTCAGAAGCTAGATGCACGGTTCCAATTGGTCGTTTCCTATGGAGAAGAGCCGGCAAGAAACTCCATGGTTACTCTTTTAAAAATAAATGGTATTTACAATGCTTTCAAATTACAGAGTTAATAAATAAATGGTATTTACAATGCTTTCAAATTACAGAGTTAATAGGTATGAGAGGACAGTGTAGGCCTATCAACAAGTACCAGGTATTTAGCAAGATAGAAAATGGTCGATAGATCTACAGTCTGTTAAGCCTACAACGTTCTCACATTCACAAATTCTAAAAGAAAAGAATCTATATAAAAGCAAAATCAAATAATAAAAATAAAAAGCTATTTAAACCAAATGACATAATTGCCACTACAGCTGTATGTAACAATACTTATTTGTTATAAAAAAATATATATATATATATAATATTTTAGGTATATAATGTCAAATAATGAGATTATGATTATGAGATTATGTCAAGGTAGTATGTAAAAGAAAAAAGGTAAAATAAAATAAAATAATCATCGTAATTTGGGAGCCGTTAATAGATATTTACATAGTTATGCCGTTAATGAGGTACCAGGGAAGCCACATGTGCAGAAGGAATTATTGCCAAACTTCCTTGTCTTCAACGTAGTCTTTAATCTTATAATATGCTTTTTTGATAAGGACACTTTTGATGTGGGTTTTGAACTTTCCATCGCTAAGTTCTGTAATCGTCTTTGGCAACTTGTTATAAAATCGAATACTGTTTATTACAAATGACTTACTAGTTTTAGTTAATCTAAATTTGGGTATCACAATTTCATGTTTACTACGTGTATTTATATTATGGAAATCGCTTCTTATTTTGAAAAGTCCCAAGTTTTTGCGAACATACAAAATACTTTCTAAGATATAAAGAGAAGGCTGCGTTAGTATATCAATTTCTTTGAATTTATTTCTAAGGGACTCGCGGGGACCCATTTTATAGATATTCTTACTGCATATACAGCTGAACTTAACCTGAGAAGAAGTAATTCCTAAAAATATAGTTTCCGTTATTGCGTCTAGTTTTTTGCCATACAATTTTAGATTTAGACCCATTGAGGTACATTTGGTAATGAGAACCTAATACATTTAGTTTGATTCGCATTAAGTAAAAGATTATTGCGAATCATTTCGAAAAAACAGCCAGACTATCATTGACATGTAAGATATCTGTATCTTTTCTATCTATTTTAACATAAGAGAAGTGCCACCAGCAAATATAATTATATCGGATAAGTTAGCCATCATCTAAGGAAGGTCATTTATATAAACTAGAAATAAGAAAGGGCCAAGAATTGAACCTTGAGGCACGCCCATTTTAACTAGAGAAGAGAACTATTTTAACGTTTACTTTTTGCTGCCTATTTGATAGATAAGAAAGAACAAAGTCAGCAACTTGTCCACGAATTCTGTAGTGGTGTAATTTACAAATCAGTGTATTGCGTTCAACGCAGACAACTGGCTTTTGAGAGGTGACAGAAAATGCCAATTGCATCCTGGGACTTTTCCCAAGATTCCAAAATGTGACTGATGCGTTTTACTCCTGCGTCAGTCGTCGACCTACCTTTCGTGAAACCAACCTGGAAACCGCATTCAGAAGATGTATGTAAAAAGTTAAGTCAGCATACCTACGTACTTTATAACCTGGCAAAAAAGTAAGCATTTGCACCGTGCTGGAAGCTTATCATGGTCTAGTTGCGTCAGTTTTGAGATTTGAAGTGATATTCTGGGGTAACTGTACTGAGAGGGAGAGGATATTCAAAGCACAAAAACGTTGCATGAGATCAATGACTAGTCTTAAAAATACCGACAGTTGTGCACCTGTCTTTAAGTCTTTAAAATTACTAACCTTTCCGTCTTTGTATATACTTGAAGTTGCAATATTTGTTAGAAGAAACATACACCTTTTTACCCTAATGGACGATATTAGAACACGTCCGGGATCTGTTAGGTCGCAATACAAAATGTAATGTTTACGGGTAGGCACAAAACAGCATTATTAAGAAAAAGCTTACTATCAATGGGGCCCGTCATCTATAATAAAATACCTCATGCCGCCTATAAAGAAGAATCACGAAGTATATTTTAAAAAAGGCTAACTTCTTTACTAATAGATAAATGTTACTATTCTATACAAGATTTTTTGAATGATATGAGTTTATTATGTTATTTTTGTGTTTGTTAATGTACCTAAGTAAGACAATCAATAATATAATCAATCAATTGTAAAATATAAAATTAAGATAGTTGTTTTTGATGTTTAGTTTATGTAGGAAGGCTATAGTACTTTTTGTTTTTTTTGTTAATTTGGTTGTAAAAAGAGTATCTGTATTTTTTTTTAACTTTTGCGTGCCGTAAGGTATTGTGTTGGAGCTGTTTTTATAATGTTTAATCTTATTTTGTACCCACATTCATTGCGAAATAAATAATTTCTGACTTCTGATTTCAAACTGGTAACTATGTAAAATCCCATTTGAATTAAAATGTGCCAACATTTGGTCCAGCATGATTTTTTCATATATTTTACTCAATGCTGGTAGCACAGATATAGGTCTATTATTGGAGGGATCACTCTTACTAACCGATTTGAAAATTGGTACTACTTTACTATGTTTCATTAAATCAGGAAACGTACCGCCATCTAACCATTGATTAGAAATGCCTGTTAGGACAGGGGCAATTGCGTCAATGATATCTCCAAAAACCATATCGGAAATCCCCCATAAGTCTTCAGTGTTTTTTATATTAAGTCTTTTGAATGCTTTTTTTAATTGTGACAATAGAAATGGGCTTGAATTCAAAACTTGGAATGACCTTAATGAAGTTTTCTTTTAGAAGAGATTCAGCTAGTAT
Source organism: Xanthia icteritia (assembly GCA_949128155.2). Classification (NCBI taxonomy): domain Eukaryota; kingdom Metazoa; phylum Arthropoda; class Insecta; order Lepidoptera; family Noctuidae; genus Xanthia; species Xanthia icteritia. The sequence continues at coordinate 441,899 of OX421942.2, read as the reverse complement.
AGATGATGAGGCGAGGGATTTTGTAACCTCTATTGGGATGTTAGTAAAGACATTTTCTAATGTCTCAGCAACTTTTAAATTATCTGAAATCGTTTCTTTATACATTTTTAAAAACAATTCATTCTGATCTCGCTGTTTTGTGTTTCCAGTTTCTTTGTTAATTACCTGCCACATAGCTTTTATTGTATTGCAAGAAATACTAATTTTGTTACAAGAATAATTTACATTTAGCTTGGGCGCAGACTTTTTTAAATATCTTGAATAGTTTCTTACATGATTATGAACAGCTTCTTTAGAAGTCAATGATTTTTCGTTACATAAATTACATAAAATATCTCTGCTTTTTCTAATGTGGCCCATTCATAAAATTTTGGTTTGGTATTGATTGTTACTTTTTTTACAGGACATGCTTTATTGAATTCTTGGCATACTGTAGAAAATAATGTACCGTAGTTTAAATTAGGATCTTGTGATCAAGAATACCTAGCTGCTGAAAGATTGCTAATAACATTATTATTACATATTTTTAATTTATTTTTAATAAGAGGTCTTAACTGATTAGTTTTATTTAAACGTAACTTTTTATAAAGAAAGAAAGAATAATGTTTATTTGGACACAGTTTGTGAAACACATAATAACAAAATAAAAACTGAAAATAATCATAAAGCAATAATAGTATGTACCTCACGGCTGCGCCAAAAAGGTTCATTTCAGCATTAATGCCCGACAAATGCTGTCTGATGCTGGTTTTCTAATGAACTCTTATGGACAAGTGACGGGGAGTACCAATAGCTTCAACATACCTAATACTTAATTTTTATACCCCTAAATAAATAAATAAACTACATAACGTCTATTTAAATAATTGTTTCTAATTGATGTTATTTCCACTTAAACAAACATCAACTTTATGAAAGTGTAAATAAAATTTATTTTAGACTGACTAGTACTGTTGAAAAAGTCATAAAAAATATATTAAGTTTTAGCGCAAACTGTAAACTATGTGTAGGTATTACAGTTGTTTTTCTTAAAAATTGTGTTTGTTTAAATGTTTTGCAAATAAATTGCGAACGCAGATTAGTAATCAAATATGAATTAAAGACAAAGAAGAAACAAAAACAATCTGAAAACAACAGGAACTGTCTAAAACCTGATCAAATTCCTCCTGATCCTGATTATCCGATTCAAAGGATATAACTTGACCTGTATGATCAGACCTGACCTAATTAGGGATGAGTCTTTTATTTTACAATTTGTAAATACATTATCTATGCATGTAGTTGAGGTTGTTGTTATTGCTTGAACATTAAATATACGACACAGGAGAAATTCCTAGTGTGAAGGCATAGTTTAAAAAAAAAAAAAAACACAAGAAAGTATGGCCTTCAACCCCTGCGCATGCTACCTCACATACGAGTAAGCGATCAACAGAGCAAGCAGTGATATCCTTCCTTTCCTTATATCTGAAACAACTATTACATAATATCAAGGTACCACCCCCTAATGAAGACCTGTTGTACGCACTGGCAACTGAAAAATGATTTACTACAACAACATCCTATCTTGTTTTGACCAGGTTTCACAAAAACATAAGATATCTATATGATATTTATTTATTAACATTTCAACGTCTAGGATTTTGCCAGACAAGCGATTTATATTTTGGTGATATAATAAAATATTCTTATTATGCTTCTCTTTTGTCGATTCTAAAAGTTTAAAGTATCTATTACAGTATTATTAGAAGTACTAAATGATACTCGTCTGCAATGTCTCTATCCTGAGAGTTTTCACTGGTAGCAAGCTGTGCATCTGATTTGGCGCTGTACAAGTCTCGCTAGAAGTTTGTTGCAATATTGATGATATCTTTGCATTTGTACGATGTTCTCCCCGGCTGTTTCAAACCCTCGATCCAGGCTCTATTTGTTCAAAGTTCCTTAATGGCTTTTTTCAGACTCCCTTCTTGCTCGAGTGTTTTTCTATAGTATAATTGTGGTTTTTGAAATCAAGTTTGAAATATTTGCTCCTTAACTTATATAGAGCGCTAAGCTCGTTTTTTTGGGTACGGGATTTATTTTTGGATTTTTAGAATACTTGCCTTCTCATTATAAGCGACTAACTTATGACAGTGGTTTCATCCGCTTGCATGCCGGAAATTAATCCCTCGAGAACGAACTACCGGCATAAAAAGTATCCTATGTCCTAATCCAAGTCGTGGTGTACCCGTTTGCCAAATTTCATACAAATTATTCAGCCGTGTTAGTGTGAAAGCGTACTAAACAAACAAGCAATCATAAAAACATACGAAAAATCAAATCTTTTCTCTTTATTATAACATTAGTTAAGATAGTGTTCTTTCTGAAAAAACTTTATGTTACGTAATGGATTGGCTGGTAGATTTTGTGGTTTCCGGCATTATATTATAGCATATATCAGTGAATTATATCAACTTTGAACGATATCTATTTTTGTTGGTTAGTTCTTAACGTAGTCTATTTCATTTCTATACTGTCCGTTTGGAGATAACCACATCCATCTAAGACTTGGTTTTTCCATGAAATATGTGTTGATAATCGATAGTTTCTTTTCAAAAGAAAAGTTTATCAGTCTCCGTCCTCTTTCGTTTCTTTGTCCATATCCATATCTTTTTGTTAGGTATTGAATATTCGTCTTCAAGGGGTTGAGCAATACAGCGGACAGAGCTCCGACGGGATCTCATGGCGTCATGGAGAGTGCGATTGTCGCAACCCAGTGCTGGGCACGCCACTATTGCGGCGATAAGTCCCTTCTTTGCGGAGTGGCTAGAGAGGCGCCACGGCGTCTTCACCTTCCGCCTGACGCTGGTCCTCACCGGACACGGTTGTTTCGGGAGGTTCCTGTTTCGTATCAGGGGGGAGGAAACGCCAGGGTATCATTACTGCGTGGATCGCCCGGAGGACACGATGGAGCATACGGTGGATGTCTGCCCGGCTTGGGCAGAGCATCGCCGTGTCCTCGTGGAGGCAATCGGTGGCGGGGATCTCACGCATCCGGCCCTGGTCCACGCCATGGTACGGAGGGGGCCACTGTAGGCGCGGGCTTGCCGACGATGAGCAATGGGTAGCTCGCCGTCCGATAAGGACCAGGCCCGGGTCGACGGCGCGTTGTGTTCCACGCGCGCCTCAGATATGTCAGCAAATGAAGGGGTCCGATAGGATCGATGCCTGCCGGGGTTGCAGGAAAGTCCGAAAGGGATACCGTGGCCCCTGGCAACGTACAGGCAATGGAAGGAACACGGGTGGGTTTTTTGTCAGTAAGAGTCTGACACGTCCTCCCGCTTCGCCCAGAGCGGGAGAAGTTATATGATAATTACCCTTCCAAAAAAAAAGGGGTTGAGCAATCTTTGCATTGAAATGTCCCATTATAATTCAGTTTTTATGGTTTTATCTATCGATTTGTCAAATTCATTAATCTCCTCCTCATCCGCTGACTCTGTAGGTGCGTATACTTGTATCATGCTTATGCTGTATCTTTGTATATTAAGATTCAGTAATGCAATTATTTTTGTGACTCCAGTAAAACTTTCTGTGTTCTGTTTTAGAGATATTTAGAGGTATGAGTAACAGGGTGTAAAGAATCCTCTATAGAAAAGATGATCTATTGATGTCAGATAATCTTATACATGTCGTTTGTAAGGTAAACTCTAATTGCGCGATGTAGGATTTGTGAGACGTCAGGATTTTTGATGCGTAGTTCGCAAGTGGTGATGTAGATGCCGCCACAGATATATTTATCAGAAAGCCAACGCCGTGTTGTCCTGGTGTCTCTCAAGTCCTCATATTCTTCTATTTTACTACCAAGGATATGCCAGTGTACTTCACCCCTATTAAGGCTTCCTGGAGTTCAATCAGTCTCTCGTATGAGGATAGGGACCTGACATTGTGACCAACTGGGTTGGAAGATGTATTGTGTTGTCTCTTTCTTTCTGTTTTTTTTTTGAGATAGATGAATACAGTATTGCTTTTTTTATAACCATGATGGACAGGCATGTACTATGAAACTGGATTATTGAAAAATATGGTATTCAAACTTCGCTCCATTTACACTTGCAAATACTGCATTCAATATTCATTCAAAAGATTATCTGAGCGATTGCCAAAATAAATTAGCCACGGACAGTAACCAAACATAACAGTGCTATAAAGTTAGTGCAATTCACATCCACACACTGCAGCCGCGCGTAAGTAGATTAGTTCAGTGCTGTGGATACAATACTATAGAGTGCTTTATTCTCATCGAGCCATGCATCACTTTACTCACTTACCACACATCACACTACCACTTGATTTCATAACTCGAGTTTTCCACAGAATATCCTAAATTGAACTAAGACGCAATTATCCAGTTAAACCATTAATCCGCTTGTGATATCGATAGTCTGTGGTTCAATCAAGCTCGTTGATGTGTTTCTCTGGAATCGTAATTTGATGATGCGAAATCCGAGATAGAACGTCTTAAGGTTTCTGCCATACCTTTACTGATATCATATACGTACAAAAGGTGGGTTTAAAAGTCGGGAACTTAGGGTCGGCATCTTTCTTTTCTTTAAAAGCACCCGACAGTATTAAAATGATCTGTAGTGTTTCTTACTCATAAAATACACCGCACGCACCGCAACGCTAACCTGAATGTTGGGTGTCTTTTTGGAGCACTCAAGAATTAAATTACTGAGATAGATTTTCTTTTATGTTTTTAACTTTCCTAGATTTTTTGTTCGTGCAAATATTTGGAAAATGTAACAAGTATAAGCGCACAACATAACCGAGAGCCGGCTACCTACCTCGCTGCATCTTCACTGAATATCGCACTTCAGACTATCTCGAGTGGATGATACTAAGGCGCCTCGTTCAATTACTACATACCGTAGTGTACGTGTAACCCAAGGTGGCCAATAGCCCTCGCATAAACATAAACGCTGTTTAAATTTAAGAAACGCTTAAACGTCAAAAATGTATGGTTAACAGTCGCTAATAATTACTTAACTTTAAGCAGCGTTTATGAATAAGGGGGTTCATGTTGAGCTTTATTTGTCTAGAATCGAAACGTCTTATTAGAAACAATTGACAGCTACGTCACAAAACCTAAATTAAATAAAGTGAAACATTTTGTAATCAGTAATTAATAAAAATATTATTTTTAATTTGATAATCGCCCTGAAAATCTAAAAACTTCTGAAAGACCTCTTAGTTATTTTCATAGAAAAAAAATAATATGAGCCATATAATGTATCGTACTCAATAAGGATAAGAATAACACGATATCGGGTGATTATCTTCCCACGCAGGGACTCCGCAAAATGGGTTACTGAACTAACATGCCTCTGTTGCCATGGCAACCGGAGCTAAGCGTATTAATATCGAAACTGAGAGGAATTAGTATCTTCATGCTTGATGATATTATTCTTTTTACATGAAATATAACACCTCGAACGAATGTAAATCCAGGTAGCAATGTATTAATTGCATTTCATCATTTTTGATCATGAATACAAAGTGGTTATTATTGTAATAAACAGACCACTAACTGCTTGTTTAATAATATTGTTGATTTAATTTGAATGGACTATATTTGATGTCTTTTATTAACCCAGGTCCAGTTTTTTTTTACAGTACTAATAAGTATGTTCCGCCATACTTAAATAGTACACCAAGAGCAATACGTTTATCAAATTGTTTTATGGCAAAGTATCGACGAGGCAACCTATAATGAGGGCTTGCTGAAAGACGAACATCTACTGCAGATCGACTGCAGATGTTGGTGAAAAGGTAGAAAGTGTTGCGCATTTGTGTGATTTTATAACAAAAGCTGAACACTTACTATTTCAAATAACATTGACTTGCGATCGTCAAACATTAATAATGGAGATAAATCAGAGAGATTCACATAAAACGTGGACAACTTCGCAACTCCAATGTACCAGCAATTACCATTCAGCGGAGGAGCGCAACTTAGTGAAAAAACGTATCTACGTCTAATGACTGCCTTATCTCCACTAGAAGCGACTTCATTACTCAATACTAAAGCTTCTCCGCTAAACCTCTCTTTTATTATATCACAATTAACTTCATCTCTGTTGCAGCCCCCAGTCTGCGGATCTGTCGTCTCGTACTCGCGTTCATCAGTAATGAATGGGCATTAGTGTATGTTATTATTGACCGTGTTTCTGTCCCCATCTTAATCGTCGCAGCTTTTGTCTGTTTCGCCATTTCTGTTGCGTTTGTGTCTTGTGTCTGCTGCTGCTACTTATCGCTGTAATATAATACTGCTTTGTTACAACGTAATGTTATTAAGATTGATGATACGTTTGTCCATTACTTTGTTTGTTCAAAAATACTTACGCCTGAAGGACAAGGGGTTTATTGTGCTTCTTGTGTTTTTATTTCTATATATTTCTTATTATCTCTGTTAAATATTACGTTTTAGGGCCAATTCCTCTGATCGTCTCCAAAACTGCGTTCAGTAAAACAGCGTTTAATAATAAAATTGGATGTCGTTTGACATCGATTGCATTTCCGATGATTTCAGAAAACCGAGTTAATGGCATGTTAGAACGGTAACATCGCGTTGCGTTTTGTCCTTGCACTGAAACTTGACAAAACTATTGCAATATTTGTGTAACAATACATAATAACGAAACGTATTTCTCGGTTTTCAAGTCAATTGTCAACTTGGTAAAGTAAGTGAGGTTATTTTTAATATTGTTCGTTTTGCGTGGTTACTGTTTTCTGATGTGCAGTGCACGTTTTAATTTTTGGATATTTGTTATGTCTAAAAGAAAAAAAGATCCAGTATTTCCAATGGCCAATGAGTAAAATCTTCTCATTGTGTATCTCAAAATATTCATTATTATGCGAACACTTCTTCAACGCAATATGGCGGAAGCGCGCGGTACGGTATGTCAAGCGCATAATCGCGTTTAAAACGTTAAATGTTTAAAATTGGGAGTTTAATACAGTAACTGCGTTTAGCACTAAATTAGCTTAAACATTTTTGGTTAAATGGCAAACCAATCCGTAAGCTTAGATTAAAACTATAAAGCCGATTATGTTCAGTTAATCGCGTTTTATTTGGTTCAGCTAATCGCGTTTTATTTGATCGGTGAAAATGGCCCTTAGTATAAATAATATGTGGATGTTTCTCAACTTCTCGAGTAATAATGTTGAGTTCCAAATCCTTCAGTGTCAGCTTACACGTTTGGCTAAGTTTGACCTTTTCGTGGCTTAGGCCTACTAAAGTCGTGCGCACAAGTTATATCTGAGTAATCTCACCTCGATGCTGTAACTTGGTCCTTCTAGACGAAACTAGTTTATTTCTATACTTATGGTACCTGACTTTTACGACACTTTTTTTTTCTTTTTGCCTAGTTACTCACCTGTGCTGATCGGACCATTAATAAATGTGGCGTGAGACCAGTTGCTTCATCAATTATAACTTTGATGCTTCGGCGGTAATTTCTCGGCCACCATAGAAAATCGTTATAAATTAAGATTCCAGCATTATACTGCAATTATTTCAATGGCAGCTGTATTGGTTTTAAAATAAACCTAAAGTACTGACCAAAGTGTATTAACTTGTTAAGGAAGCTATAAATGCAAGTCGACGAGACGATAAGCTGATGCTATGTATGATATGTGACATAATAAATAATAAATAATAAATATTTATTCAGTATTAAAATTCGTAAAATATTAACATAAAATCTTGAAATAATTTACAAAGGTATTATAATGTTAGATGCCTGTACTAGGATAAACCTGTATCACAGGCGGCATGAGCTGTCACTTTATGGTGATTGAAGGACAATAAAATTCTTAACAATATTTAACATTAGAAGTCTCGATGTAATGACAAAATGTAATTACCTAATTCATTATTTTATACCTAGTTTACTTAAATACTATTTACCTTAAAGATAAAAATAACAAAAAGTCTTAAATACATCATTTCTTATTTAGTTTGCATAAAAAAGATTCTTGCACTTTATAACCTAGTTAACACAAATACACTCAAGATATGATTCAGCGTCAGCAGAATTGTGAGTGGGTTAAAGTCAATGTTGCACAAAATTGAATAACGGTCGAGGCTATGTGTGTATTTGATTTTATTGCGGGCGATTAATGTGCTTACACATCAACAAAAACGACGATTTGTAGGCAAGTGCAGTGTTGAGTCAGCAGCAGGCATTAAACACGGAAGTCTAGCCTTGAGTATGACGCTCTAGGCGCCCTCGTAGTCGATAGAATTGATGTACCTGTACTCCGCTATTTTCCTAGCAGGGCAATCTGCGTCTCCCGTTTTGTGGTTATTGGGCTTTTTAAAGCGTGAGCAAGTTGCACATTTCGATGTGTCAGCTTTCTTCGCGCATTCTGAAATCGAGTGTCCTTCTTCTCCGCAGTGACCACACGTAGATTTAAGCTCTCTGCATGTTTTTGCTGCATGACCATATTGTTGGCATTTGTAGCATCTGGTAACCAGGGTGAAGTCCCTGATAGGGCAGGACGTCCAATTTATAAAAAGCCTTGTTTGGGATAATAGGGCTTTACGTATATTTGCTGTGACTTCAATGACGTAGTTACAGGTCTTCGCATCTTTCTTCCCAGATTTGTGGCTTAATTTAACCATGCTCAAAAAGGAGTCCATAGGCGTTGCTCGAAACTTGTCGGCTACGTTCTGGTCATAAATGACACACAGACACATGACACACAGTAAGGGCCAACTGACTCGGTCGACTTCTCTGCATAGTTCTGTTAATGGCTTCGGCATACACTTGACAATTTAGTTTCTGCCCATTATAATATACTAGCTGCGCCTCTCAGTTTCGCCCACATAAGTCTCGATCCCGTGGGAATATCGAGATGAAAGGTAGCCTATTTCCTTTTCCAAGTCATGGTCACATGGGCCAAATTTCATCCAAACCCGTTCAGCCGTTTTAGCGTGAAAGCATAACAAACAAACAACACACACTTTAGCATTTATAATATTAGTTAGGATGCCCAGTTTTGAATGTTTAATAAAAATTAAATCTATGGTATGCGGACGCCCTGAGATGAGAATATGTAAACCACCATCCGCTTAGCCGGTGACGATCAGTAGGAATTAATTTTTCATTGAATGAGAGTTATAATAACACCGGTTGAAAGCTGTTATTACTCAAGAGCACAGTGTACAATGTACAGTAGGATCATTATTCTGATGTGCTACGTCTATATTCTTACACTGCAAAGGTGAGGCTGATAGCACATGTGTGAGTACTATGTACCGACTATAAAGCCACCATTCAGGTACTGGGTATGTCTTTCATTGACTTGAATGTGCCCTGGCGGCTCATGTCATGCTCACTCTAATAGCTCCCTTCAAAATGGTTGAGCTGAATGGTGCTAATCCATGCGTCATGTTCGTGAACGGGCGCCGCGCGCCGTCAGTAGGGACTGGTCATCTCTTAGCTGCCATGGCTTATTTTAATTTGTGAATTGTTCTTTGTTTTTTATATTTTTATTACGGACGCTTTTAACGTGCACGTCTTTCTACATTGTTCTCACATGTATAATTACAACATTAATGATGTAACCAATATTTTGTAACAATTTTTTTATTTAAAAGAGTGTCCGTAGAGTTTCTTGCCCGTTCTTCTCCATAGGTACCTACTACGCTTTGGAATGGGCAACTAGCTTCATATTTCTGACTGACCGACTTCTTGACAATTCAAAAGTGCCTGTAAATAGTTTAATTGAAATAAATGCTTTGAGTTTGAGTTTGAGTTTGATGTAAGTTTATACATGTGGTTGAAATAACCAGTCTTGTCAGTACTAGCTATATTAACGTCAGTTGCAAAAGTTTATGAAAATGTAATGACTATCTGTAATGATTGCCAATATTATTACTAGGCAGTGATCTTAGTAAACTTACTACGCTTTTGAATGGGCAACTCATCTTTCTGACTCAAATAACTTCTCCCGCTCTGGGCGGAGCGGGAGGGCGTGTGAGACTCTTACTGCCTAAAACCCACCTGTGTTCCTTCAGTTGCTTGTACGTTGCCAGGGGCCACGGTATCCCTTTCGGACGCAACCCCGGCAGACATTGGTCCTATCAGACCCCTTCAGTTCTGCTGACATCTCTTTGAGGCGCGCGTGGAACACAACGCGCCGTCCACCCGGGCCTAGTCCTTGTCGGACGGCGAGCTACCCATTGCTCACCGTCCGCAAGCCCGCGCCTACGGTGGCCGGGAATCGGCCTGCGATTCCCATCGCCCAGGGCGTCTCCTGCGGCGGCTAGGGGCGTGAGGGCGCGAAATTTGCCTCTCCCTCACGCGTTCCGCCTCCTTCTTTGCGAGCATTACTGCTTCGCAGAAGAAGGTGACGGCCTCCCATACCCTCTGGCTCCGTACCATGGCCTGGACCAGGGCTGGACGCGTCAGATCCCCGCCACCGATTGCCTCCACGAGGACACGGCGATGCTCTGCCCAAGCCGGGCAGACCTCCACCGTATGCTCCACCGAGTCTTGCGGGCGATCCACGCAGTGATGACACCCGGGCGATTCATCCCGCTTTATCCGGAACAGGAACCTCCCGAAACAACTGACCGACCCCTTGAAAATACAAAAGTGCCGGTAATTGGTTTATTTGAAATAAATGCTTTGAGTTTAGAGTGCTTTTTAAGTTTTGAATCAATAAATTCAATTCAACAAATGTTATCAAGTACCTGTGACAATATGAATGCATCTTATATAAACATAATCAGCCCATAGTGTTCCCACTGCTGGGACACAGGCCTCCTCTCGGGGAGAGGGAGTGGGCCGTAACCCACCACGGGGGCCCAGTGCGGGTTGGCAGTAGTCACATGTCTTCGAATTTTTTGGTCCTAGGACATGCCGGTTTCGTCACGATGTTTTCCTTCACCGTTTTGAGAGCAGTGGTGATGAAATAATTTACACAAAGTAAAACGCCTGTCTGGGTTCGAACCTATGACGTACAACTCGTAAGTTGCGGCCGTTATCACAGGGTTATCACAACTGCTCATGCATGAATGCATCTTGCCTTCAACATTTTAAAACCAGCACAGTTTAATTTCTTCAAACTCAAGATATTCTTAGATCCGAAACTCATAAGACTGTGTAACTGCAATCCCTACGCTGTGTCGGGTGGGCAAGGGGCAGACGAAGTATTAATTGTCCGTATCTATCTGTTGGTCGTAATGACATCGTCGTTATGAAGACATTCCTGCTGTGAAACGCCCCCGACAACTACAGACGACAGGCGATGGACGCAAGTCTGGAGCGACAGCGGGATTTAGAAACCATTTTCCCAAAACATCGACAACCTATTCTCTTCAAATTAATACGATCGGTTTGCCCAAGAGCATATTGCCTATCCTGTGTTTAGCATTAATCATCAGAACTTCACAGTTTCATTATGTATTGATTCTTGCTTTTATTCTCGTTTCCAACTTACTTATAGCTTAAAGATAAAAAAGTGTAAATAATTTCCGAAACTATTTTTGTATACATACCTAGTGAGTACCATTTTATAGTTAGGGAGTTAATTAAAAGAAAAAGGGACTGGAAATATTAACCGTGACATCTAATTTATTAACTCGTTTATTAAACACAGACGTTAAAAGTAATTTAATTTACTTTGATCAAATAATTATTACGTTGTAAACGCTGAATAATTACATCCACCAAATGACTGTTGAAATTATTCACATACATATAGAGCCACTATTAACTACGCTATTTTAAGCGACTGGATAACTTTAATTACATTATTTTCACATTTCAGTTTCAATTCAATAATGGGAAATAACAGTGACTGGTCTATAACTGTACTCCTACACAGTTGGAAGCAGTAAATGGATCTGAGGGTACAATTACTTTTGCTACAAACGCCTTGGTTTACCTAACTCAAAATATAAATCTATATCGCTTGCAGCCTGACACTCGTCGCTCATCGCTTGCACAGTGTCTATTTCTTTCATCAGCTCGTAAGCGATTAATATTGTATGTATTAACTGATCTACTATGTAGGTACTGGTTGGTAGTAGGGGTCGCAATACCGGTCCCTCTCTCCGAAACCGGTATTTTCGGTATTGAGTCTAGCAAAATACCGGGATCCCGGTATTTCCGGTATTTTCGACATTTAGAGAAATTATATTTATTTTATTAGTTTTTCTTTCCGTTAAAGTCATTAATCATTATAGTATAGTGAAATCTCTAATTTAAAAGGTATTATAAGTTTAAGTATAAGTTGTCAAACAATAAAAGAGCATTTTAATCAAAGAAAACGAGTATCTCCTTCCTATCAAAATTGTAACATTGCAACGGTTGGTTACAACTCACATAAAAGTAATAGTGTAAATATATATCTATATATATAAAAGAAAGACGGGTTTGTTACAACACTTATAACTCTGCTGGATCAATTTTCATGGTTTTTGATTCGTTGGATTTGTCTCCTCCCCGAATAGCAGAATAACTACTAAAACATTTGAAACATTCACGAGAAAAAAAGATATGAAGAAAAATCATGTTTTTATAAATTTTGCACTTATGATGTCCCGGTATACATACCATAAATACTAACAAAAAGTACTAGGCTTGCATGAACACGATAGTATTGCATCATTAAACACTACTTAATTCATTTTGTATGGAACGGGTTTTTTGATGACATCTCGAGAACGGATTGACTGATTTCGAAGTTTTTTTTTCATTCGTCTCGGCCTAGATAAGAAGAAAAATCATGTTTTCATCCATTTTGCATTTATGATATCCCCCGTTAGAAAGTAGGTAGGTAGGGTAGGTAGGTATGTAAGTAGGTAGGTAGGTAAGTAGGTAAGGTAGGAATGTAAGTATGTAGGTAGGGTAGGTAGGGTAGTAGGTAGGGTGGGTAGGTAGGGTAGGTAAGTCGGGTAGGTTAGTAGGGTAGGTAAGTAGGTAGGTAGATAGGTAGATGCGCCATAGATAAGTACTTAGTGCTCCCGTGCGAAGCCGGGGCGGGCAGCTAGTAATATATAAAAGTAATAGTGACGCGTTAGAGCTCGTACAGGAAAAGAGGCGGCGCGGCGGTGTCACTACTCGCATGGGAGGATTTGCGATTTGTAGCGTTCTGTGATGAATACCGAAAATATCGTAAAACCCGGTATTCAAAAATTCAATACCGGTATTGTGAAGGCTTCTTTTCGGTCCGGTATCCCGGTATTTTCGGTATCCGGGATCCCGGTTTGCGACCCCTAGTTGGTAGACTACACGGCAAAATGGCCGCCGTATGAAAATACAAGAGAAAACGTTGATTGCGACAAGCGCGATCCGCTTTATTATGAAGACATATATCACAGCCGTCGCCGATACAGGCGGCTTAATGTTAGCTGTGTCATCCAACATATTTATTTACATTTAACGGGATTTTTGTGTAATAAATGCTGTGAAATGGATAGAAATTTAGAAGTGTCTGATTCTCGAGGAATGTAGAACTTTTTTTTTTTACAAATCGTTCGTAATTACCACTCTGGGGTTAAGATAACGATTCAGCCATCTCCAATAGCTTATCTGTAATCTCTTGCTCATAAAATGTTCCCTATTTGCTTCCTGGCATTTGAAAACTGAAAATCAGTAATTTTCATGTATCTATCGAGTTTACATGCAACGACACTACCTCAACAGCTTCTCTAGTGACGTGCCAGAATCTGATCCGTGGCACGTAATTGAACATACCTTTAGCCCACATCCAGCTACCAGCAACGGTTACTATCCAACATTATGCGAATCGTAATGACGTTTACACATCATGGCATTATTACGCGAAATGTCTTAAGGTTCCTGCAGACAAGCAATTCAAACGACTGTTCAATACATAACTTTTTATATTACGAAGGAATTAACTGCGTTGAACATCGGTGTAGCGCACACTAGCACATGTGTGAGCACTATACTTCAAAGTTACCATCTACTGGTATGTCATGCTTACTCGAATGTCTCGCTGGTGGTGGCGTGTGTGTGCTACGGCTTATTTTTCTTTTTTTTTTTTTCTTTTTTTTTTCTTTTTAGACGCTTTTAACGTGCACATATCAACGTGCAATGCGAGTATAGCGTGATTTTCAACATGAGTGATGTAAGCAATACCTTTCTAACAATATTTTGATTTAAAAGAGTGTCCGTGGAGTTTCTTATCCGTTTTTCTCCATAGGAACCCACTACGCTTTGTAATCGGAAACTAGCTTCATATTTATAACTGACCGACTCCTTAACAATTCTAAAGTGAGTGTAATTGGTTTATTTGAAATAAATGCTTTGAGCTTGTGTTTGAGTTTTATAATACTTTTGTAGGAACTGAAAAAGGGCGCTTAATTTATACACTTTCTACGCGTTGCTTTTGCGTCTATAGATAAACCCGTACAACGTCCACATACATAACCGTTACCTCACAATCGACTACAATAGGTACCGCATCGTTCTCCATTGAATCAGCAATGTAAACAGAATGTAATGATAATCCTCGGGCTGTACATCACGTGTAATGCGTCAGTTTTTACGGCACGGTTGGCGCAGTGGTTAAGCGATTGACTGCTGCGCTGCGTGTCGCGGGTTCGATTCCCGCACGGAACAAATATTTGTATGACCTACAATTAGTTGTTCCGGGTCTGGCTGTTTGTGTATGTGAATTTAAATGTTTGTAAACGCACCCACGACACAGGAGAAATTCCTAGTGTGGGGCAACGTTTTTTTTAAAAAAAAAAAAAAAAAAAAAAAAAAAAAAAAAAAAAAAAAAAAAAAAAAAAAAAAGCGATCTCGTCGACTTGTGCCGGACCCTCCCTATTGAAACAACGCCGGTAAATCATCCGCGAGCACACGGGGCTGCCGGGTGCCCAGAAATGTAGCGAGAGTAATCTGTAAATGTAATAAACGTTTGCTCTCATTACACTCCTTTAATATTTTATCGAAATTCGTATAAATGTGTATTCATGATATTGAAATGCAATTTTTTTCCGGATTCAAATTGCACCAAAATTTAATTCAGAACAAAATTGTAAGTTAAACTCGAACTTAATCGTTCGTTAATACAATGCCTGTGCCAATGGCCGATTATTGGTGCAGTTTCGCGTAATTATATTACTTTCTGTCAAGCTTTATGTTTGTTATACACAAAGAGAAATATTTATTACATTATGATCCAGGAACATAAAGTTGTCTAATCCGTGCTCAATCCGTCTGTGATATTAGCAACAGCCGGAAGACATAATTGCAAAGTTGTCTCAGCGACTGCGCGGCCCGCAAGACTCCGCAGCGCGCCGCGCAGGGCCCTCTGCCCGAAGCCTAATATGTAGGGGACGGATACACGCTGATGCATTTCAGTAATTTAAATTGGTTTTCCATGCGATTTCGCTTTTCACGGTACATTACGGTTACGGAATGAATACTCTCATCGAACCTCTTGGTTATTGGATTTATCTCATTTCAATACCTAATTTGAACTGACTGGTCAAAAAATGAAAACTGCAAAGACCTTCCAGGGCGGAATCCAATATAAGAGAAAGGAGAAGAAGAAGCTTTAGTAAGATGGATCAGTGACTGCCGGAAAGGCTATCCTAAAAGGAAAATAGACCTAAAATTAAGCGTGGCAAATTTTACAAAGAAAGCAGATCGTTTTTTAATTTCTTAATATTAATAACAATAAAAAGCCTTTTATTCCTAATTTTATCATCAATAACTGGCAACAATTTTATTGTGTCAACAAATGGAGGGTTAATTTTTCAATTGCAGTTTAAATGCTATTTCATTAGCTGCAAAATCCGATGAAAAGTATTTTAAATATTAAACATCATTAAACAAGAAGTTTTATGGATACATAAATTTAGGGAATAATAGAGTATTATATATTAAAAAAAAAAAAAAAAATTGAGGACTTCTTAAAGTGCTGATAATTGGGTCTGTTACCCTACAACCTTATCTAAATAATAGGCTTGGAGCCTAGGTACAATAATTATAAGCCTGTCAACGGTTAAACCCTGATAAATAATAATCTTACGGCGATATTAGATATTATTATTAGTAGCGGCCCTTTAACCAGGCCCGCAGTTCAATTGAGATGTCGGTCTGTAGCGGTCCCCTGCGAGCCGCTGATTACACACGTCGTGAATAGCATGCACCTCTGCACCGGTACTGGTGCCCTGGTACATCGGGTGTAGGAGGTATTGTACAGGGCGAGGCAGATGGATTGATAGGTCACTAACGGTCTGCATGTAGGAAAGATCGTGAAGTTAATTAAACTTTGTGAAAGTATATAGCGAAATAACTAAGTAAAAAATCTTGAGATGGAACAGAACAACGATAAATAATTTTACGTTTTGTTAGGACATCTAATGAAAATTAAAGTTTTATTGATAAAAGTTTTACTCTAATTTTAATTGTAAACTCTACAGTAAGTTTAGAAATATCACAGTACAGATTTTCAACTGAAAAAGATACCCCGGTATTATTTTTTAACTTTCACATGAATCCACCGCGAAAGAGGTATCTCGTATCTCCACTACCTGCAACGATTGAGGACAAAAAAAGGTGTAAAAATCTAAATTAATTTATTGTTTTTTTTACATTTTAATTTCTTATACAGTGTGGACCAAAAATAAAGGTCATAAAAAAATAGATTCCGCATGTCTGTGGGTATGTGGGTATTCGAAAACACCCCATGTATGTCCCGCGATTTTTAGTAGTTTTCGAGTTATATGTTTTTTGTAATTTTTTTGAATTTTCTGCCGGAGAAGCTTCAAGAATTCATCTTTGGTTGTAGAGGGTATTTTTCAGTTTTATTCAGCGATATCTTCTTGAATGTTACTTTCATACGTAAAATAATAAACTTCCTAATATTGCTGCAAGTTATTCAAAAAACTATCGAAAATTTCAGTCTTACCACTAAAAACATAAATTCCTGCCGAATTTATGTAAGACTGAAATTTTCAACTTCAATTTAAAAATACCATAATGAGGTTCCATAGACTTTAGCTGACTTTAGGTTTAAAGAAACTTTATTCTCAATAAAACATACACAAATGTCACTTACTTGAGAACAATAAATTTATGTTGAAAATATAAAAAGGTTCGACTTCGCCTCTATGTACAGTTTCACAAACACGACCCACCCAACGCATTCATTTCTGTGACGGTGTTTTACTTGCTGTTAAATATTGGCCGAGCTGAATTTTGAATGCATTGAGTGAGTGTACATTTCATTTCATTTTCTTTTAAAACTATGCAGGTCCCTAAGCTACCCAAAACATTATAGAAACTTAGTACTTAACTTTCTATTATTCGCTATAATCGGCCTTCGAAGGTGGATAGGCTAAAAATACTTTTAAGCTTTAAAATAGGTGGTCCAAATAGTGACGTCATAAAACGGCATGAGGAAAACATTTTTCCTCATGCCCAGTGGTATCCAAAAATACCCCATGTATGTTCCACGATTCTTGATAGATTTCGAGTTACTATTTTTACAAATTTATAAAACCGCTTTAAAAAATTCTGTCCTTATTTTCTCATGGCTTTTTCGCATTATTTTTGCAATTTTCATTGTTATGGAATATTCTTTCAACCATAAAATAATCATCTTCCTATCATTCTAGATAAAACGATTTGATCGAAAACGAGGAATTTATGTTAAAGTGATACAGACGAAATATCTACTTCAAAAAAAAAAAAACTGCCTGGTGCCTAAATCATTTTAAAAACCTAGGCGGAATGTAGGCTTGCACAATATTACTAAAAGTTGATACTTAATCGACCACATCGGTCATTGAAGAGGCCGTGAGCACTCTGACCTCACGGCCCGTGGGTTTCAACCCCAAACGGCTCGAAAATATAAAATATATACCTAACCTGTAAGGTTATATTTACGCTGCTTGAGGTTTTCTGCAGCCGCAGCAGCAGCACCAGCACAGCACGCCGAGCCCGGAAGATGGGATGGCGCAAGAATGTCGACACAGGTTGCATCCCACACTAAAGGCCTACCCAACTTTTTTTTTTTTTTTTGGGTGGGAAATTATCAAATAACTTCTCCCGCTCTGGGTGGAGCGGGAGGGCGTGTCAGACTCTTACTGACTAAAACCCACCCGTGTTCCTTCCGTTGCCTGTACGTTGCCAGGGGCCACGGTATCCCTTTCGGACTTTCCCGCAACCCCGGCAGGCATTGGTCCTATCGGACCCCTTCACTTGCTGACATCTCTTTGAGGCGCGCGTGGAACACAACGCGCCGTCGACCCGGTCCTGGTCCTTATCGGACGGCGAGCTACCCATTGCTCGCTGTCCGCAAGCCCGCACCTACGGTGGCCGGGAATCGGCCTGCGATTCCCGACGCCCAGGGCGTCTCCTGCGTCGGCTAGGGGCGTGAGGGCGCGAAATTTGCCTCTCACTCACGCGTTCTGCCTCCTCCTTCGCGAGCATTACTGCTTCGCAGAAGGAGGTGACGGCCTCCCATGCCCTCTCGCTCCGTACCATGGCCTGGACTAGGGCCGGACGCGAGAGATCCCCGCCGCCGATCGCCTCCACGAGGACACGGCGATGCTCTGCCCAAGCCGGACAGACCTCCACCGTATGCTCAACCGTGTCCTCCGGGCGATCCACGCAATGATGACACCCGGGCGTTTCCTCCCGCCTGATACGAAAAAGGAACCTCCCGAAACAACCGTGTCCGGTGAGGACCTGCGTCAGGCGGAAGGTGAGGACGCCGTGGCGCCTCTCTAGCCACTCCTCAAAGAGGGGACTTATCGCCGCAATAGTGGCGTGCCCAAGGCCTACCCACCTTCCATGGAGATAAAGACATACCCGCACTTCGGCTGCAAGACAGGCTGTGATGTCCGAGGCTCTTGACGACTTCGCCACAGTGACAGCCACAATTTATTGTTTTCAACACAACTATGAAAATGATTGTGAAACTGCACATAAATAACGAGTCCGAACAAGACTTGATTAATTAATAAATAAATAAAGTTAACGAAGTTGGGATTAAACGAAATTGTGTAGAATTTACATTTCAAATGTTATAGCTGTATCTTATTCTCGTCTGCATTGAGCGCGACTAATCGCTAACAAACCGAGTGTTGCACAACTACGTCGGCCAATAAATCAACATTCAGTTGGCGATACATAATTGAACAATTACTACTAAATGGCTTTTAAGTTAGGAATAACTTTATATTACGGGGTTGAAAATACATTATTATTGTAGTAAGCTTATAGTAGTGATAAGCACGCCACCCATGCTGGTCTTAGAACCAGTTAAGTACTGAAATAGTGTTTTTGGTGGAGATTATAATTTGTTATCATCCTGAATATATTTCTTTCAATATAAATAAATGGTATTTAGAGACTAATATCAGAAATATAAACCTTGGGTGTAAATTTTTTGTTTTCGATTTTATATTATATTTATTGTTCACGTCGTAATATTATAATAGACTAAACCTAAACCAATTTTGTATAAAAAGTACCTCATGTCTCGATAGATGGCGTTGGCCGGTTTAAATTCGCGCTATGGTTTCGTTACAACGCAAGGTCTATCAGACCTCGAAAATACCAAAATAAATGTCTCCGTTCTGAGTATGTGGTGTGGTGTAGTTTTATTGCTATAAAATACTCCCGACTCGTCGATAAAAAAGGGCGAACAAGATCTTCGATGATCATTTATTTTCTATGTAAATGAGACCTCTTATTCAGCCCAATCCAATCACATATACTACACACTGTCTGCTCATTTTATTTTCAAGTTATCATTTTCAGACATTCTGCTACACATGTGTACATAGGTACTGTGTATAGGCTGTACATGTACATGTGGTGTGTGCACAGAAGACGGTCGGAACAAACAATCGCTGCGAAGTGGCGGCGAGTTTGTTTAGCTCAAACTTTGTTACATTATGTATTATGTACACCTGTAATTGAATTGTCTGACAAATATTTGAGTCTGCCCACATAAATACGCCTCTATATGAAATGTTAACGTAGCGATGTAAATTAAGAAACACAACTGGAGTTGTAAAACAAAGTTTTCTTTTATTCGTGAATGAAATAAAAGTTAATGTGGTTAACTTCATTATAAACTAGCTGCTTCAGTACAAACTTTGTAAGTTGGTGAGACGCACACCACAGCTATTGTTACTCGTTTCAGCGTCCTGTTGTGTTACTTATGTGTGGTTTATTGCATTGTTCTAGACACTATGCGACTTCTTAATTACTTTATGTAAACAATGCAATATTTTCTGCATTAAATTGGTAATTTTCAACGAAGGATGGACAGACTTAGAAATGACATGCATTACAGAACCTTGTACTTACCTATAACTTATTTGTATCTCTGAACTTTCCATGAAAGATTCATCATCGAACTTCAGGAGCCCAAGACGTAGTGTAATTCGTCGTGAGTGTAATTTATTGTAGCCACAATAAATTACACTTACGAAGAATACGTTTTAGATACGAAGACGGCCGCTGCTGTAATTTTTCTCTTTAGACGAATTAGACCAAAAGCGTTTTAGCTCGGACATAATACTTTCAGTGATATTAAGTCTCCTACATTTAAGGCCTATACCAACACGTTAAACTACTTGATATGAATTGCTCTGCTCGTCTGCGCCAGGGGTGCGTGTTCCCAGCGTGTTCCCGGCGTGTTTGCTCTACGGGCGGTAACCCGATCAACGCAACGCAAACGCTATTAGTGTGATGGAGTTGACCGTGCGCCCCCTAGCCTTTGGTCTGGCCGTCCTTCGTCACAACGGGGCAATTTTATTAAATTTTAAACGTCAGTGCGTCGCGTCACTTCAATAGTTTTTTACAAAAACGCTCGCGTCATAAAATATCTGAAATATTTGAATATTTAAAAGTCATGTGGAAATTATAATATGTATCTAGGTATGTAGGTAATACTGAAACCGTACCACCTTTATTAGAAATAGCCGTCCAAAATAAACTACTGTGTAAGAAAGGAGCAGTCAAACAGCTCTGATCCTTCGTTCCGCGGCGCCGCTCCCGGTGTTGTCCTGTTATTATACAGAACGCACATCTCACGCCTCCCGGCCATCGATAATAACCCATGGGGAGTGTTGCACTACTTCCCTCATCACGGCTCGTGTGGCTAACTGGCGTGCACAACGCACGTCTTAGTTATTACGTTACATTACAACGTACACTATGCTGTTCTGTCAGGTTAGTTACTTCAGCTTGCCTTGTGCTCCAAAGGCTGCTTAATTGCTTTATTTCATCGGCTTTTAATATTACCTAAAACCTCCTAACTGTGATCAACTGTGAAACTGAACAATAGTGACTGGATCAAATAGCTAATAAAATTATTAAGTTTATTTGAGGCCTTGGCTTGCCGTAATTTGTGAAACAGAATCACTCCGAAGTCCAAAAATGCACAACCTAAAAAAAAATTAACGTCTTAGAACAGCTGACCTTAACTTATCTGTTAGATTCGTTCACGATCTAAGGATCTATAATTAAACCACAGCCATGTAAATAACGTTGAACTAAACAGTCGGGCACGTGCCTGTGTAATCCTTTAGTATACAACCCGTAACAGAGATAGATCAATAATCAGCACGTAATGGCGGTCATCAGCAGCCGTATCTTAATCAACGCAATTAAAACAGTATCTAATTGTGCCGCTGTAGGGCCGCGGTCCGATTGCACGCGTTTTTTGTAGATAAGGCCCGTGTAGTAATTAGGCGGAATGATATTTCACGCCTAACACCCGATACGGCCGAGTTATGTGGCCGCTATCGCTTCTGGCGGGATGGCGCAAGTTACAAGCTTAGCGTGGTACATATTATATTTTTATTGTTTGATTTACCTACTTACCAAATTTAGTAATTGTCAAAGTTAACAAAACTCATGATATAAATGTTGTGTTGGGTTATGTTCAAATGAATGGCCACATATTAAAGGAAGAACATTTTATTTTCAACGCAACGTCACGGCTCTCTCCGTTAATTTAATTCAAATTAGGTTGTTACACAGATCAATATTGCGTAAACTAACAAACTAGTCTAAAAAAAGCACTCGCACCTACCTTGACACGTCCACTTTATCTTAATGTAAAGCTGATATCAGACGTTTCACTCGAATGAATGTTCATTTCTGTTTCATTCCACGATCACATGATACCGAAAAAAAAATATAGCAAATAACGTTCATGTAATCATTTAATTTAATTTTTCGATCATTCGGTAGGCGAGTGAAAGCTTCCAAGTACCGAATTCCGACATCGATGAATCTGTTCACTAATCAATTAATTTGACACTTTTGATTCACTTTGTGTTCAGATGGTTCGTTTCGAGTGATAGATACTGAATGTAAGAGAAAAAGTGAAGCCTTTAATATCTGCTTTAGTGAGCCACCGCTTCTCACTTGCACATATCGCCGCCATCCGTTTAGCTGTGATCGCGCTGCAGTTGATCTGTGGCCTGCAATAGCAATTGATTCATCTCCCCACCACCACAAAAAACATTGGTTCAGAAGGCTGGTTCAACAAAACGAGCCAAAAAAGGTCATTGCGGCGATCTCAAACTATGTCAAACGAATGCCAGTCGCAAGTGCGCTAGCACTCGCTGAACGCAGAGGCGTGTCTAGTAATGTGTGCGTGAGCTTTCGCTCTTTGAATGAAGCTGACCTTCTGTATCTATCCATTCTCATTCAGTACGAACCTCCAGATACCTATTGTAATGAAGCACTACAAACTCGGATCTACGGCGATTATCTCAGCACTGTACTGTATTACCTTGAATTAATGCTAATGTGTGTATAAGCTGTAATTGTGGAAATTAAGTTCATTAAGTTGTCCTAAATTACTGCAAAAAGCTTAAGGTTATTGCGGTTGGTTTAAAGTAACATAGCATCCATACCATTTCATTTACCCTCACCTTCACACTCTCACAAAATTTTAAAACCTGTAACGTAAAATATAACTTATTATTATTTTATTTTTTTCCCTTCTGAAGGTGAATTGACGCAATCCACTCATAATATATATAATATCAATTGGAGCCTCATTGCGAATCACTGTCTCTTAAGAAACAGGATACCCTAGTTTAAGAGACAGAGTTTAATCAATTGTGTACAGATTTCTCAGAATCCAAATGTTTTATGTAAATGTTCTCTATCTGTATTTTTGAGAAATAAAGATATATTATTATTATATTTTTGTATCTCGACACTGTGCCGGTTTTCAGGGTAACACGGGCCAAAGCCAAGTGCTTCCCCTGAGAGTAGGTACTACTTAAAACTAAGTGATATTAGTTGATAATGTATGGCGTGGTTATATTATGTTTTGACTTTGTGTTGCAGTGGTGAATGATGTCTGTGCGTGTGATATTTGTGCGTCATTGTCGTTTTGCAGAAATTTTCGGACAATTCTGCAAGTGTTCAGGATGGCAGCTTTCTGTAGGGTTTGGTAGGTGGAGGGAGCTACGTGTAGTGTTTTTAAAGATTGATGCAGTTGTTTGGGCATAACACCGGTGGTTGAAAGACCTACAGGAATAATAATTATTATAGCGAAACATAATTTGGAAGCAGACGGTTAGGTAACAGGGAGACCTATTGCATGCACTAGTACATGGAACATTTGAAACGCACCTCATATCCCTGCAGACAAGTTGGGTACCAACGACCAACTTACAACCTATATTACTCACTCCTCTAAACCTCAGTAGCGCTGTATAATACTCCATAATATTTACCGGATATAGGTCTATCTCTGTCGTTAACTTCCTTTATGCGTGGAATGTTTTTTTTTTGCCTTTTCAACATAAAGCAATAATGTAAAAATCGTTTTGGCTCGCGTCGCCGCCGTCGTTCCGCGGATGGGAATGTTTATATCCTGGGATTGTACGAACTGCTGATTCAGTACTATTCAGTGGAGACTCATATTCATACAGGAGGCAGTTTTATGGCCGGTTGAATGGACGGCAGAGTATTTGTTAAAATGAAGCGCTGTGGTTATGAGGAGGGCTCGCGTCGCCTCTCATATATCACGTCTGCGTCCTTCGTTGTCTGCAAGATGCGGCTTTGTTATGCACCAAGTGTATCTCTAGCACATCAACCACATAATGCATGCAATTATCAGTAGTGAAAGCACTATCTTTTTTGGGTACATCAAAGTACTTATTTTACTCTAAAATATGTTTGTAGAAAAATAACAGCAAAAATAATAAAAGGAAGCGGACTAGATATTAACACTACAGATGCCAACTTATCGCCTTTTTCTATTCTTTAATATTTACAGTTTGCGCAATATGAAAAACATCTGACAGATCTTTCGTTTACTTTCTGATCAGCGTTGGAATAACAACTCGTTTGAGTTTGCCTCAACAAAATGAAGACTGAAACGTTTTGCGCCAAGCCTCCTATACCTCTCAGTCACTTTCCATGAGAGAGCTTCGTTTTACTTTATACGACATTCTGTAACAACCTGCTATTTAATTTTATTCAAGCGATATAATAATACATTCAGGGACTCATGTATTTTATAATAAGGAGCACATTCTAGTTCGTACATTTTCGGATAAAGTAATATCAAAATTAATTAGGCAGACATTTTGATGTAGAGATATTGTACTTACGGGTAAAGGCGTAACGGGTGCCTTCGAAATAGGTGCTCAAGTCTGGCGCTAGCTAGGCAATACTGTTTATTTGTAATTGAACTTTAGATAAAACGATCACATTTATCTAATCTAGCTCAATCGAAATGGTTAAAAGCAATTTGCAATCCGTTTATGGAGCTAAGTGTTGCTAAATAGAACATTTGTTAGTGCCGGCGGGAACATAACTTTAGTCTATTGTTTAAAGGGCTTGAAATTATTGCCGACGCACTAATACCTGCTCTGGAATTTGAGAACATGGTTCCACAGCCGTGTACCCTCTAAACGATGGTATGATTCCTTTTAAACGATATAATCTTAAACACAACTGGCGTGCGCTATCTGTTGTGTGTGATCCACACTTCCCCTCGTAAAATAAAAGCAGTACACACAATTACGTAGTCTCGCTAATTGTAACATAATCGTGCATTCCCTTCCGGTGTGTCGCCGGCGTCCGGTCACCGTCCGCTTGCCGATGTCCAAATGGATATAATTTTTACGAGCGTCCGACCGGTGGACGGGGCCGCGTAAAACTTTATTGACATTAAATCTTGATTCGGAGTGACAAGGCGAGCCGTGGGGCCGGGGCTGCAGGGCCGCGGGGCCCCCGGGACCCGGGCAGCGGACCACGCATGCTGCAACGTATTTGCATGCGACCATGTCACTGTGTTTGTGTTTTGGCAATGGCTTACGGACAACAGAAAAAAAATGGCTCTAAATTGGTCGATTTAACGATGGCTGCAGCATAATTTCAGTCCATAATCATTATGAATGGTATCAAGATGAATCGTGTTTACGTTATCCTGTTTGATATGCGATCCCGTATTTTGGACAGTTACTTGGCAATCGTGGAAATTTTCTACCCAGAAAATAAGAGAAATAAAACCTACTGATATTTATGAAAAAAATAGTAATACTCTAAGTGAAATGGTAAACTGAATAGATATGAATCGTTTCACTTACAAGATGAAGATTAACGACGTTTCCGTACAAAATCCAGTAAACCATACCAAAATAAAAAATCGGTCTTATTAAATACGTCGGTTAAACTCATTACCGATAGAAAAAGAACAGGAACAGTAGCGGACGGATATAATTTATCGGATAGTACGTGAACACTCGGCCGCAGTCTACTCGTTCAAATAGAATCTATTCGCTCGCGGTTACATCTCCGCGTGGATGTGTGCGTCACCGGCAATTTTATTAAATTCTTCTGGATTTTAAATTTATTAGAAGGCTGAGGGGTGAATTATTATATCTGTTAGGTTATTTACGACGACGCCGTGGTCATTTGATTCCAGGTCACGTATCGATTAATAGAGCTCCGCAGTCCTGGGCCCCCGCAGCCGTCTGCGAGCCCGGAGCCGGCGCCGGCAACCGGAGCGTGCCGCTACGGATCCCACCAAATTAATCGACGCACTTTAGAGCTATTCAACATTATAATTGGGCTTGTCACAACGGTTTCCTTGGACGGCGTTAAACTCATTTCGAAGGCTTTGCAGTAAAGCGTCCATTTGTAATAGTAATTACAGTCATTTGAAACAACTTATTTAGCACTAATAGTAACTGGTTTGCTTTGAATACATTAGTAAAAGATACTATCAATTGTAGCGCTTACTCGAGTAGTGGAGTTAGTTAATCCAGAATTATTATTTTCTATTTCACAAACTAACTTCGAACGAGGTCAACGTAATCTATTCGTCCTGTTCTTTTACAGACAGACATTTAATTTTAAACCTCTGAAAGAAACCATAATCTCTATCACAAAATCTTTTTACATTACGCGACAAAAATGTGTTTTTAAAGTTCATCCGCGCGAATAAGAGATTAAACGAGAAGCGCGCGTGAATAGCGCAGTGATCAGATAGCCGGCACCGTGGGGGCACCGCATTGTCGCCGGGGCGGTGCCGTGCCAGTGCCAGGCCGGTGCCGGGCCGGTGCCGGGCCGGGCCGAGTCCGCGCCGGATTAGCTATGTTCACACGGAGACGTGGCGTACTTGTAACTTTGCGGGAGGTTGACGTGTTTCTGTTAAAGAAGGTGTAAGTTGTTAGGTGTGCGGTAGACACAGCTGTATGAATGATAGACATGGGAAGGTATGCAGATTTCTACGCATGGTCAGACTTTCTTTTATCGCAGAATAGTAACGTCTTAAGAAACTAGCTGTTACCCGTAACTTCGTCTGCGTGTTTGTTGTATTTTATATTTTTTTCTAAAAATATCCAAGTTGATAAGTAGCCTCTGTCTATCACCGGGTCCCAGCTCCTGGCTAGCTACCTGTCAAACAATATCTGTTCAGTGTTTTAAGCGTGAGAAGCTAACCCACAGACATCTTTACTTTATACGTTACTTTTGCATTTATGTGTGTATTAGTATGGATTTCAATTGTAGAGCGCTTGAAAGTACCACGTTGATTTGCACCTTAAAATCTATTATTTCCCATTTTCATATCCAAATTCGATATTTTTTTGTCAGCTGTCTAGTTCTCACAGAAAAATGAAATCGTCTACATAAACAAACTATCACCCCAAACTAATTTATTCATACATTCGGCGTACTATCTTCTACTTCTTTCGAAGGCAGGTGGGAGAAGGATATCATATTTTCTGATTATATTATACAAATATGAGAACTATGTACAAAGATACACAATAAAAAAAGCAAAATTTTACAATATCGTTTTGTATAACCCTATCGTGTCATTTCCCATTTTCCGCCTGCTCTAAAAACAGACAACCTTTTTACGCCAACCGAGCCACGTGCCGACAAGCTCGTCACCCACGCAGACACGTTGTAACGTTAAACTTGATCGACGTTGATAACCCGTGATTGATTTGATTGATTGGAGATAACGCCGGCTAATTTATTGCTTCCTTTGCTGCAGCCTTTGATCGTGTCGCAAGTGTTGCTACATTGTCATACAATTCATTATCGTGAGAACAATGAGTAGTTTATTATCTTAATCGTCGTTTAAGACCGAAACTGTTATATCGCTTCAATTTGTAAACGATGGACTTGGGAAACCCTTTTTTATTTTCTATTTTTATCCACTAGTGAAACCATAAAAACAGAAGGAACTACTTTTCCCATATAAACGTCAAAAATGTCGGAATTTTCGCGGATCAAAAGTTTATGATCAGTGACCGAGAACAACAGGAAACGCATCGCGAGCGAGGGCGACTGAGAGCGACGTGATAAAATATAGCCGCGTGGTAATATATGCACCGCCATAAAAATATCCGCAGTTCACCGCACGCGCTGACAAATCGCGAGCCGATAACTTTTAACTACTTTCCCTGCTGTCCTGGTCTATGTTAAGATGAAGACAGAAGGACCACCCTCCACAACAAGGAAAGAAACTGAGCTCAACAGTGTTGAAACTGAAAGATTTCAGCAGCAAATTGCAAAAAAAAGGACTTTCTCAGCTGCATCTTCCTGTTTGAGTCCATCATCTGACCCAGCAACAAAATATTTAGTTTTTCAGCGGACGATCGCATCGATGTATTACGGTAGTTCCGTGTTGTTCTAGCTAGAATAAGCTAAATAGATGAAAAAGAAAATTGAGTTAGGCGCAGTTCGAGCCCGCGTCGCAGTTTCGTGAAGACGTGTTTAATATTTACAATAAATTACAAAAATTTATGTTTAGTGAATTCCTTATGATGCAAGCTTTCTTCGATTGGGATATGAGTCTGTATATGAAATTATTTTGCTATTTTCAACTTCATATGAATTTTTACCCTTATATTACGAAATATTTCTTTAGGTCCTGGTAGTCCTCTATCGAGACCAGAATCTCCGTTCTAGCTGATCTTGTTTGTGTTATATCTCTTTAGGTCCTGGTAGTCTTCTGTCGACACCAGAATCACCGTTCTAGCTAAACATATTTTTGCACTATACTAATTGGAATTTCGACATAATATAGTGAAAAATAGTCGCGCACATGCGCTTGCCCTTGCGATTTGATGTCATAGGCAAATTATATCCTGCCTAAAATTATTATAAATATGACTAAGAATCAAAGCACATTATGTCATAAAAATAGCTTTATCACAGCAATTAAAATCTTCAATAATATTCCAAAAGAAATATGGGAACTCCCTCTAAAATACTTTAAATCCAAACTACACATATGACTTATTGAAAATTGTTTTTATAGTGTAAAAGAATTTTTTGATAAAAAAGTAACAGATAATTATAAGATAAGATAATGAGTTTTAATTATATCTCTTTATGTACCTATTTATTATTGTTAAGTGTTTAAATAGATGCGAAACTCTAATAACCAATGTCATTTTTCACTTGTCAACGAGTAGACAAGTGAAAAAGTAAAAAAAATGTGTTGTATACAATTTATACATTTAACATGTTTAAATATTTGTATGCCAGTCCATGGCGAAACATGTAACATCATAACTATTTATAACACCTTAATGTACCATGTTTTAAAGCAAATAAATAAATTATAAATAT
Organism: Xanthia icteritia; assembly: GCA_949128155.2. NCBI lineage: Eukaryota > Metazoa > Arthropoda > Insecta > Lepidoptera > Noctuidae > Xanthia > Xanthia icteritia. Next base: position 412,776 of record OX421942.2, on the reverse strand, counting down.
GATCTATCTTTTGCGTGCTCAACCATTACTCTAGCATTAAAAGTCTTGTAGTTATTAGCGATTGAAATCTTACATATTTTTAACGGTCAGAAATATATACTTACTACTCCGAGCGAAAGGATGTTTTCACGTCAAAAAACAAACCACCCTGTTGATTCACTGCGCTTTGTAGCAATCCTTTGTCTCCTTGATGTTTAGTTATCCTTCGGTAAATGTAGCGGCACTTCTGTCCTATGCCTTCATGGTCTCAAACAGCAATATATAATAATTCGGCTCTGGTGGGCTGCGTCGATAAATCCCAGCGGCGGGCGCGTCGCCTGCACCTCATCCATTCATTCGTTCATCCCGGTGGCTGCGTGCCTCGCACCGCCGCCGCCGCAGCCACCTCGTCCGTTCATTCATAACCGGTCACTGCGGCACTGCGACATCATTTTTAAGTTATAGTCTCGAGTCTGTCGCAGTTTAACATATTTCATTGCTATATTATTCATATTAGTACGTAGTTTAGTAACGGACTAACGGATCTGTTTCAAATAGTTATAGTTACCATATCGCTTGCTGATTTAAAACCTGAGCAAATAGGGACGACCGACGGCATCAATATCCAAAACAGGAATTAAAATAAAATACAAACTAAAGCCTAGCGCGTAGTTCACGGGAACCACGCACAATTAGCGGCGTGCATATAAAGTGAGCTAATCTCGCGGCTGCTATCAAAATAATTTCCTCAGCTTGTCCTCTCCATATCTCAAATGTCAATTAAAGCAAATTACAAGATTCTGTTGACATTTGCAGTCAATAAACGTAGCTCAACAACAACCCTGTATTCACAAATCAAGTGACACAACTCTAAAGTAAGTAAGGACTTACGGCTCATTTCAATGTAATTTGCCAATAATGTTAACGAACCAGTTTTACGAAATAATTTTATACCTAATCATTAAATTGGTAACCACTACCCTATAAAGAATTAAAACTTGTGCATTTAAATTAAATACAGGCGAAATCGGTCAAAACTATTTTACAACAGTTGTTGTAAGATAATTTACAACAACAGTTGCACAAAATGAAGAAAAATGCAGAAGTTTCACTACAAAAAATACGCAAAAACGCTTTAATGAAATTTTTCAAGCATGCAGTTTTAAGACAGGACTATAAATCTCGTTTGATTACGATGATGTAGCCAAGATGCAAAATTATCAGGTTTACCCAACAACGATACATAATTTATTTACAAATAAAGTAGATAACAATAAAGTTACAATTAGAGGGAACGAAAAACCACATTCTGTTTTTTGTATTAATAAGTTTAAAAAAATGAAATCGTAATGTCAAATAGTTAGCTCCCTTTTTCCTCGACTACGACAATATTCACCCTTTCCTCAAGTTTACGACGATTGGGAATGTATGACGTGTACGGGATATTAAGCAGCTGATATGATTCCACATACATTTATTTTTACCCTCAGATCACAGTGCAGGAAATCATTTCAATACTATGAATATTATATACGTGGAGAGCACAAGAATTTATTGGTTCGTTGAAAATATAATTGGCTTTGCAAATATTGAGAAGAATTTATGAATAAAGAGGAAGTTGCGACGCGATAATATTAATATAGTGTTTGGATTTATCACACAAATTAAAAATGTGAGGACAGCACGGATAAACAACAGATAAGCTGAGATTTCTCTCAATTAAAACGCACCAGTTCACTGGAAACAATTCATAAATACACAGATTTATCAATACGGACTTACAGCACATAACTACATATTATTATTTACTAAATAACTGGATAGATGACCGTAACTTAGCGCCCAGCGGTATCTTATCCGTGCGCAGCGGACGCAGCGACGTTTACTGAATACCTACATTTAACACAACCCTCTAATAACGATCCAATTGCTACGTGCATTTTATCTTAATTGCTTTTTACGACCTCCCTCTGTCCTAGTATGTAGATAACTGCAGATATAATTGCATCCGAACAACAGATAAACGTGTATGTAATAGTGTTCTGCGCGCGGCGCACGCTGGTGCTCGGTGCTCACGTCAGACGTCTTATTTGTTCGACTGTGGCATATATCGGAGGTTACAAGGGTGTGTTGTGAATCTCATCGAGTGGAGACGATCACGTGCGAATGTGACACGTCATCCGATTTGAATTGTTTCGCGCGACGGCGCGCTGCAGCGCGGTGCAGTGCTGTGCGGTGCTGTGCGGTGCGGTGCGGTGCGGTGCGGTGCGGTGCGGTGCGGTGCGGTGCGGTGCAGTGCAGAGCGGCACAGACACTCTACCGGAGATTTTTACCAAACGTCTTCCTTCCGTGACACTTATTTATGTTGAAGTTGTTGAAGATCGAATGGGGATTTCACTTCAAACGTGTTCCCAAATCAATATTCTTAGGAGGGCTTATGTTTACTGCTTTGAATTGAACCAGACAGCTCTTTTAGTTTGATAGGATTGGAAAGGATATTTGATATAAACATATTTATAATACACTAGTTAATTAATTAATTAATTTACAGACTAGATTAATCCGGTTATTATTCAATTATAATTTCGTATTGAGCTCTAGTTAATCATGAATGGATCACCGTTCATCTAGTCTAAACCGATTATTTAGATCGTTTTCAATAAGCGATGAATTTAGGTAATTATTTCAAAATAATCTTTAATAATAGTTGCTATAATAAATTTTCTATAATACCAGGCGGTACCTACCGGGTTGAAAGCGATTCTGATCCTATAACAAGAATGTTTTCCGACGTCATGGTTGTAAATGATCATATTATTAATACCTAAGATGGTCAATCAGGCGAACTACGTATTAACCACTCGCGAGGAAACCTTTAGCTTGTTCGACGTTTAATGAGGTTTCTGATATGTTTTCTATGACACCACTGTGTTTAAGTGGAGGCGGATTATTTAGTGTGCTAAATAATTTTATAATTAAATCCGCGCCTCCGACATCGTCACCTCACAATAGGACTCGACGGCAGTCGGGCGCAAGTTGCGAGCTCAAGCGAGTGAAATGTTCTTTTTTTATAACATCCGCCAAGTCGAGCAAAACAAACAAAGAAAGACACAGCCGCGTACCATCTTTTCTCGAAGCCATTCAGGAACATTTTCGACCCCTTGTAACTTCGTTGTGGATAACCAAGAGAACTTAGTATAATTAGGTATATTTCCAAATTGCATTCAATTTGAACCTTTAGAAAACAAACGATTGCAGGTCAAAGTTCCATAATTTTGTCACTGACATACTCACTGATCATCAAAACTCTAAGGTACTTCTAGCAGACACATAAGCTTCAAATTTTGAACACAATTACTGTTTACCCCATAAAGCAAAGGAAAAGTCAAACACCGCAATTTGAGTCCCGTTTTCTAAGTTTGTAATCCTATATAAATAGTATGCGATTACAAAGTTACTTTTGCGGTTCATGCAATTTTTCGTCACTTACATTACCTAAGTAGATAGAGGTAGGTAAATAGTGGATATAGGTAGGTATACAGGTATGCAGTATGTCAAGATAGTTCGGAAAAGCCTAGGGAGATTAATTGAAACCATATCCGTGGAGTTTCTTGCCCGTTCTTCTCCATAGGTACCTACTACGCTTTGGAATGGGCGACTAGCTTCATATTTCTGAATGACCGACCGGTTTATTTGGAATAAATGCTGTGAATTTCAGTTTGAGCAAGTCATTCTATTTATTAAAGAAATAAAGATAGAAGAATAAATTAACAGACTTGATTTTACATTAGATCTCACATCTTTTTGCGGTAGAAGAACTGCGTTGTGAGACTTGCAATTTTTTACATGTTTGTTTTTGATGGAATGGCTTTGACCACAGAGTATTTGGTCTTGTAATTATGAGTTGGTATCAGAGCAACAACAAAATGAAATCTAACTTAGAATAGTTTTCTAATTGAAAATCGAAAAAACTGATCTTTAAAACCCACTCGATCCACTCTTAGCCCAATTTAATAAATAAACCAATAATTAAAGCTATGACAGACACTGAGTCAGACAATGAAGGCGGAAGGTCTAAAATGGGTATATTTGGCGAGCAAATTGAAATATCCCCCATATTTCAATTTGCTCGCCAAATATACCCGCTTTAGACTTTCACATGGGCCTGAGATTCTCGCGTCATAATCGAGTGGAATTCACGTCTTTTGTCCGTCGCTGCTTATTATCAAGTGGCGCTTTTCACAGCAATTAAGTGCAGGACTCTGCCACGCGGGCGAGGAGGGTGAGGCAGGGCTTACACTCGCATTAACAGTGAAGGAGACAGGTAGAGTAGGCGCATAACACATGCTGAGACATTTACTTTTTTTTTTGGGTGGTTAATTATCAAATAACTTCTCCCGCTCTGGGCAGAGCGGGAGGGCGTGTCAGACTCTTACTGACTAGAACCCATCCGTGTTCCTTCAGTTGCCTATACGTTGCCAGGGGGGCTACGGTATCCTTTTCGGATTTTCCCACGACACCGGCAGGCATCGGTCCTAGCGGACCCCACCAGTTCTGCTGACATCTCTTTGAGGCGCGCGTGGAACACAACGCGCCTTCAACCCGGGCCTGGTCCTTATCGGATGGCGAGCTACCCATTGCTTACCATCCCGCACCTACGGTGTCCGGGAATCGGCCTGCGATTTCCGATGCCCAGGGCGTCTCCTGCAACGACTAGGGGCGTGAGGGCGCGAAACTTGCCTCTCCTTCACGTGTTCCGCCTGCTCCTTCGAGAGCATTACTGCTTCGCAGAAGGAGGTGACGGCCGCTCATGCTCTCTCGCTCCATACCATGGCCTGGACCAGGGCCGGACGCGAGAGATCACCGCCACCGATCGCCTCCACGAGGACACGGCGATGCTCTGACCAAGCCGGGCAGACCTCCACCGTATGCTCAACCGTGTCCTTCCTGCCACATTATCCGGAACAGGAACCTTTCGCTCTCGAAACAACCGTTTCCAGTGAGGACCTGCGTCAGGCGGAAGATGAGGACACCGTGGCGCCTCTCTGGCTACCCCACTAAGAGGGGATTTATCGCCGTAATTGTGGCATGCCCAGCACTGGGTTGCGACAAACGCACTCTCCATGACGCAATGAGATCCCGCCGGAGCTCTGTCCGCTGTGCCGTAGTTTCTCGTGGCAGCGGAGTTACGCCCCGGCGTTTCGCCTCCTCGCGCCACTCCCAAATGTGCGCGAGGACTTTGCCTCCAGATTCCATTGCGGCAATCCGGAAAGGAGGCTCGCCGCCTCACTGGAGACCGTGCGGTATCCCCGGACCAGCCGGATGGCCATGACCCTCTTGGACGCGTTCAACCGGTGGCCTGGCCGCCGCCTCAACGAACGCGCATACACCGGTGCCCCGTAAAGGGCCATGGACCGCACGACCCTCGCGTAGAGCCTTCGGCAGGAGGCGTTTGGACGCCCTAGATTGGGCAGGCACTCACGCACAAGATTGTCCAAGAACGAATTACTTGGACAATCTTGTGCGCAGAATTGCACAAGCGGAATTTTCCGATAAAATAAGGTTCCCCATATTTAAGCAGTAGGATATATGTCACTATCTGGCCCATTATTTAAATTGAGACGCACAGCAGTCGTAATAGCCCCATAGCACTGCAATGATTGCAGTTCGCACATATTTCAGCAATATCTTTATTTCAGTCAGTGTCTACGTGAGTGTGATATCGTGCTGTGTACTCGTAGGTACAGAGTTGTCTTTCTGCTCATAATTATCTGCATCGTGGATAATACAGAGACATTGTTATAATAGTTATACAATATTTGGTACGACGCGACTAATTGAGTTTGTTATTCATTGAATAAGCGTGTTTTGAACAAAATGTAATTTTGTTGCGAGATTATTTAGAAGTCGAAACATTCGCGTTATTAACTGAACATGAAATTACGTAAAATTGCTACACAGTTTGCTTCGTTGAACAGAATAACATTGATTAAAATGGCCAATCGTCTCTTTAGGAAAAAATCATAAAGACTTACATCGGTCACGTGTTAGTTTGATTAAATGCATAGTGTTATTTAGACCAAAATACATTTTTATTTATTTATTATTAGGCTCTTCAACAATGAGTACACTATTACAGTTTAACATTTTGTACGTTGCAAACTTAAGTCTAAGCGCCTCATTACTTAAAGAAAAGCACAGCATGCACTACATTATGCGCAGATGATAACAAAATTAAATAATTAAAACGAGTAATACATAGTTTAAATAAAAGTAAAAAATAAATTATTAAAAGCTTTTTGTAAAGTTTACGTAAATAGTTACCGTCCTCTCCTGAAAACACACTGAATAATAATAACATCTCATTTGTTATTTATCCAAGTAAAACTTCGTTGGAATGACTCAACTCAATCTTGAAATAAAATTGGCTGTGCCTTGCACGCAAGTAGATATTGTTCTTACTTTCCTAAATTAAAAGCACACACGTACGTTACACGTTATAATGAATAGACACTTGTGAGAAGTAAATGCTAATATATATAATTAGATATGAACAGGTCTTAGAACACAACTTTGAACAATCAGCTGTGTTTCAGTCATAGTAAATAACGATGAAATTAACTTGTATTATTTTCGACTTCTTCGTAATTAACTTTGTTATTTTATTAAAAACAAGTTTTCCTGTTGCTCCCACACATGAATTTTTAAACGAAACGCAAATGGGATGCCTATTATTTGTTTGAAGTGCCTGCGCTGCCTTTATTTCGTTCATTTTTAAGTTAGTTTCAAAATTAAAACAGAAATGGATGACACAAATGTTATTTATAATTATCATGACGGATATATTGACATTAAAATATGGTATTGATTGGTACTAGTAACAAAGGGCGGTGATACCCACAGACGACTAACGATCACTAACCTATAAATAACAGTGATGTCGGCTTAATTGGCAAGCGGGCAGAGCCGCTTGAAATTAGCTAGCGAGCGAGTGGACCACTGCGGAACATGCGACTGTCATTTGTTACTAAATGTTCGCCACACCGACATTATATTGATGCATGCAGGCACGTAACATCGTGTAGACGTCCACCCGTAGGCTTCACATTGAAAGATTCCGGGATCATTTCCCCGTAATACTCACACCTAAGATAAATTATGATTCGTGATTGTAATTAGTACCTTGGGACCTAGACAAGTGTCTATCGCTTCCAAAGCGTTTCGTATTTCTCCGACTTTCCACAGGATTTGCATAAGCTTTGGGGAAGTTTACCTATGTCATTCCAATACATTTTTGACTTTTCCATCATCGTTATCGCTAATAGAATGTCACTTTGACCAAGCCCTCTGGACATACCAAAGTTAACTGCCTGCTCTTTACCTAATCCCTCGATAGTCGGTCTCAAGCAGACCATATGAATTTTCATGAGATTTTCCATTTATAATTGTAAATTCTAATAAGTCAATGTGATTATAATAACAATGGGCATTTCCCTCGGAGCTGTAACTTTGCAACTTCATCTACATTTGTTTATAATTTATGCTAATTATTATACTTCATATTGATAAATATTCAAATGGCGCCGAGTGAAAAGTTTTAGTAATGAAGTCCAAGTTTCGGTAAGTGCTTCCTATCCCTTGTGTTGTTTCGTTTACGCACAGCTACAGATTATTTTAATAATTACTAAGTGATTTCTGACTCATGTAGCATAATCGTTCTATAATGTTCTCACTGCTAGGCCACAGGCCTCCTCTCTTCGAGAGGAAGTGGCTGTAATCTACCACCCGGGGCCAGTGCGGCAGTCGCATGTCTTCGAATTTTTGGTTCAAGGACATACCGGTTTCTTCATGATGTTTCCTTCACCGTTTTGAGAGCAGTGGTGTTGACATTATTTACACAAAATAAATCGCCTGCCGGGTTCGAACCCACGACCTACACCTCGTAAGTTTACAAGGTTTCAGTCATCTAATCGCAACAAAAGTACTAATAAGCACTACTATTCCATAACCATGTACTGACGAGTCTGCTTTCAGTGATCGGGTCAGACATACATTATTCTTAACAGACTTCTATAGATTGCATCTGTTCCACTTTCACTAAAAGTTAATAAACATAAAATGTTACCATAATAAAATTGTAAATGTTTGTTTAGGAAAGTTCGTCCTGTTCTTGTTATGGATAATTAAACGAACCAGTACTTAATTAATTTAAATATCGGTTTAATGCAGTCATTTAACACTTATTTAAAAGGTCGATGATAAACCCAAAGATATAAATCGAAACTTGAAATGTCAAATTAAATAAACGTTAATTAACGATGAAGACACTAATTACAGTACTAATTATAAGATTACTACGAATTGATAAACAAACGCATCTCATTATGTGTAAAATCATCATCTTGGTGATTTATTTGATGTGGGGCATGTCGACCGAACGTAGGTGTAAAATATGGTTGTATAGCGAATTATGTTTTATGTTTATTTTCTGAGCGAAATAGAAAGAAAATAAATCAATGTAAATGACCTGACTCAACAAGAATTAAAAGCGAGGTGCAGTCCCGCAGGCCGCGTATAAAGTCCGCTGTTTTCCCACATTATCGAATCGGGCAGACAGCGTGGATCACGTCGGCTATAGTACCCCGCCCCGCGCGGCCTGCGCGCCTCACCAACGCCCCATCGCGGAATATATTTCAGCGGACATTAAACTTTACGACGTAAACTTTTCAGCCACTGACAATAAAATCATTTGCGTTATTTATGCACGCCACATAAAGCCAGATATTCTGCAACAGTCCACATCGCCAACATTTTTTCATACTGATGGAAATATGGACTTTTGTTGTCCGTACACAATTATTTATTTATTTGGCCTCCCGGTGAGCGCCGATGCATCAAAGTTGGGACATATTTTTGTGAAGTTTTAACATGTTGTGTAATTTATACGAGTGATCAGTCACAGCACGGCAGCCCGGCCGGATGTGCCGCAGTGCCGGACCGGGATGACCGATCAGCGAGCTTATTGTATTCATCATAATGAAACTTACTCTATGAATATTTCCATGGCAAAGTATCAGTACTATTAAAAGCACATTCCGCCTGTAAGGGCTAGTTCCGTACATTTTTAATATCTTTGACGGAATATGACCTCTCTACGTTTAATTGCTCCTAAAAGCTCCGTACATTAAGAAGCGCTGTCTGTTATTACCGCTGTTTTGCGAAACGGAGCTCTAGTTCTTATTATTAGAGTAGAAATTAGATGGCTTCCGTTGCAGGAAGGATGCACATTTTAATCTAGACTTTGTGGTACTTTTTGCCCGGTGCAATTAGGAGCCCGCGACAAAGCACCCGAAGAGATTTCAAAGGATTAAATGTTTTCATTACATGGACTTTTGTCGGAACAGAAATAATATCTTTAGGGAAAGAACTCGGAGGCTCGGGAGGTTTATTTTAGAGGAAAAAATATTAGTACTTAGGACTTGTTGTAGATGTAATAAATAACTCCCACGCGACTGTTTGTACCGAAGTTAATGAAAGGGGCTTTTGTTAAGCGAGCCCCGACTACCTGAAGACCTAAATAAACTAAATGCGAAATGTCAAACTTCTTCAGTTTTACGGCAAATAATTAAAATGTCTCCCTTTTTCTCAGTCAATAAAAAACATGGAAGTACTTGAGCGAACCATTCATGAAGAACTTTTTAAAGTAAATATTTATCCTAATTGTCCTAATTAAATAAAGCGCTCACAGCGCTAATATTCGGTAGATTTTGTTGTATATAGATTCTATTTCCGTGTGTGATTACTAAGTCATTCTATTTCAGTCAGCTCTTCAACTACAGGTTCAAATTGAATGTTATTTGGGAATATTTATTTAATACTTCAAGCGCAGAAGTGTACAGAGCCGGACTTAATGCCATAGGCATTTTCTACCAGTCAACCTTTGCGTGATGCAGAGACAAACAGCGGTAGGTGTAATTACGAAAAATTGAGGAATATTTTTTTTTAAGTAGGTAACTATAAAAATACAAATAATAGGTATATTATGTGTGTTTTATAGTGTGTAATAGGTATATTACACACTATAAATATAATATATATGCCTAATTATATATAAATATAAGCACAAATAAATATACACAAATACACGAATATACTAGAACAAATAAGACAAACAATGGGAGAACATTAACGTTGTGATGATACTGCCAGCTTCTTACGAATGTGCTCGCGAACTTTAACTTTAAAGGATAATCGGTTGGTTGTCATCCTGATTTCCTGGGGGAGCGCATTCCATAGAGAGATAGACTTACCGAAGAAGGAAGAACGAATGAAGTCTATGCGGTGAGTGGGACATTGAAGGACGCGATTATTTGATGACCGTATATATTTACTGTGGTTGTCACAAATGAATATATACATACTGAAAGTGGGGGCTAGATAACTAGGAGAAGTGGGTGTGTCAAGTAATGAAAACTAGGTGGTTAGCGCCCTTTGCTCTCTGCGTTGGCAGCGACCGATGCGCAGAAACATGATCATAATTACGCAGATTGAAAACGAATCGAATGCAGTTATTGAGAAGACGGTCAAGTTTGTCGAGGAGATCTGCATTCAGGTCATAGTAGCACACGTCACCATAATCGATGATAGGGAAAAATAAGGACTGCACAAGCATTGTCTTCGTACTACTACTTGTCATTTACTACTTGTTGGTAGTAAATTTTTCAGTCGGTACAGAGCCCGCAGCGTTCCAGTTACCTTCTGGCTGACCCTCGCGACTTGAGTACGCCAGTTCAGAGTATTATCAATGTGCAAGCCAAGGTCCTTCACATCAGTACTAAATGGGACGACCGGACCATTGAAGAGAACTGGTGGCAAGGTTGTACCATTCATCTTACTCATACTCCGAGAACTTCCGATGATGATCGCCTGACACTTGTTTGGGTTTACCGCTACGCCAAATCTATCAGGCCAGGTCTTTTTGGCTATCAAATCCCTGTTTAATTTTATTTCAACCCTCCCTTGACAGTACAACTGCAAGTCATCTGCATACAGATGATACGCACACTGAAGCTCGGAAGTTATGAGATTGATAAATTTAGAAAACAGAAGAGGAGAAATAAATAATACCGCCTTGTGGAACGCCAGTTTCCAAATCACACCAACATGAACGGACTGCTGACGTTCCTGAAGGTAAGAAGAGAACCATTCCAGTGCCTCAGTGAATATACCTAGTTATACTAAGCCCTCTTGGTCACTGAAAATTCAGGATTCCAGCTTTATCCACAACGATGTTACAAGGGGTCGAAAATGTTCCTGAATGGCTTCGAGAAAAGATGGTACGGTTGTGCCTTTGTTTGTTTGTTTTGCTTGACTTGGCAGGGGCACTGCCGTGCCCCCGATCTTTTCTCAACCTTGCATAAAAACATAGCTATTACTTATATCAGGTTTGAGCTCAGAAAACACACCTAGGTCTTTATGTGAAATGTTGAATTTAAGTGCGGCTCCCCCGTAGTCTCATAGGCCGCTGCTACGACGCCTACGGCGTAGACACCGCGCGTAGCCAACGGATTGGTGACTGGTATGATGGCATTGTAGTTTGGGGAATGAAAAACATCATCATTTCCCATTCTCTTTATGAATATAATGCTTTAGTTAGGCAAAGGTTTCACATGACCTATACCTACTCCTTCCTCCAAACGCGTACTGTCAGCCTCAACCTTCTTTCATGTATTGCAGCAAAAGAGAATGCCATATTTAAAGTACATTTAAAATTACTTTTTTCACCTGTGGTAACCTTTATAATGCGGAGGAATTTTTAGACGCCATATTTTAGTTTGTTAATAGTTTAAGTAAAGTTAGGATATTATATTGTTATTTTTACTTTATAATTACATTCGTAGCACCTAAGTAGGTTCCTACCTGTTGGTGCTACGAGAGTACGACCTACGCGTACGCGTCGATCAAAATTCAAAATTCAAAAGTCATTTATTCAAATTAGGTTGAGAATCAGAACTTATCGAACGTCAAAATTAAATAAGACAGTCCCCCAAAACAACCCGCCCACCACTTCCTAGTGCTTTAGCTGGACTAAACTCCCTAGCAGCACAGCTGTCTGTCTTATTCAGATAATTTGTATGCTGAAGAAAACGATTACATTTGTAGTTTCAACAACCCAATGCATATTTTGACATGTCGTCATAGTGACCGTTTATTGTATTTTGATACTAACAATTTTGTTAGAGATTTTGTATGAATTCGGGAACAAATGTTTCTTCCCAAGAAAAGTCAACATGTATTGGTTACTTTGTTAGCTTACAATATACACGCAGTTATTGATAATTTAACTGAGACTAGGTCAGTTATAGTACAATAGATTCTTTAAACTTTTAGACTCGACAAAAGAGAAGCATAATAAGAATATTTTACCCTTCTCTGGAAAAATCCTAGACGTGGAATTGTTAATAGATAAATATCAAATAAATATCTTATGTTTTTGTGAAACCTGGTTAAGACCGGATAGGATGCTGTTTGATGTAAATAGTTTTTCAGTTGCCAGTGCGTATAACAGATCCTCAATAGGGGGAGGTACCTTGATATTATGCAATAGTTGCTTCAGGCATAAGGAAAGGAAGGATATCACTGCTTGCTCTGTTGATCGTTTATGTGAGGTAGCATGTGCAGAGGTTGAGGGCCATGCTTTCCTATGTTTTTATAGACCACGAGCCTCAAACTTGTCATCTCTTTTAATAATTATGGAAGAAATACTAAGTAAACTTTTTAAAGATAATAAATTAGTTTTTGTTTGTGGTGACCTAAATATTGATCTATTAGTTAACGCACCCGATAAATGTAAGCTTATATTATTGTTTAAATCATTCAATTTAAAATGTATATTTAATGAAGCGACTAGAATAACAGCAACCTCAGCTTCATGCATTGACAATATATTTACTAATTGTAAAGTACAAGACTCGTGCTTAATTAGTGGCGGCAGGTCTGACCATACTGGTCAACTTGTATCATTTGACTTAGATAAAAAGATGCACCTAGATAAAACCATTGAATTAAGACCTCTCACTAAAAATAAATTGAAGAGATTTAATAATAATGTTCTTAGCAATCTCTCAACTGCTAGTTTTGATTCACAAGACCCCAATATAAACTACGGTACATTATTTTCTACAGTATGCCATGAATTCAATAAAGCATGTCCTGTAAAAAAGTAACCATCAATGCTAAACCAAAATTTAATGAATGGGCCACTGCTGGCATTAGAAAAAACAGAGATAATTATTTTATATAATTTGTACTACGAGAAATCGTTAACTTCTGATCAAGCCCTTCATAATTATGTCAGAAACTATTCTAAGATATTCAAACGAGTCTGCGCCCAAGCTAAATCTAAATTAATAAGTAACAAAATTATTATTTCAAATAATAAAATAAAAGCTGTGTGGCAGGTAATTAACAAAGAAACTGGAAACACAAATCAGCGAGATCAGAATGAATTGTCTCTAAAAATTGATAATGAAACCATTTCAGATAAGTTAAAAGTTGCTGAGACACTAGAAAATTTCTTTACCAACATCCCAATAGAGGTTACGAAATCTCTCCCCTCATCATATATATTAGCTGAATCTCTTCTAAAAGAAAACTTCAGTAAGGACATTCCAAGTTTTGAATTCAAGCCTATTTCTATTGACACAATTAAAAAATCATTCAAAAGTCTTAACATAAAAAACCCTGAAGACTTATGGGGGATTTCCGTTAAGGTTCTTAGAGTTCTTCAATCATGTCATTTGGTCTAAATAGTTTTTTATTATTTGATTTTGCTTTTATATAGATTATTTTCTTTTAGATTTTGTGAATGTGAGAACGTTGTAGGCTTAACAGACTGTAGATCTGTCGACCATTTTCTATCTTGCTAAGTACCTGGTACTTGTTGATAGGCCTACACTGTCCTCTCATACCTATTAACTCTGTAATTTTAAAACATTGTAAATACCATTTACTTTTAAAAGAGTAACCGTGGAGTTTCTTGCCGGCTCTTCTCCATAGGAAACGACCAATTGGAACCGTGCACCTAGCTTCTGACGTTTCATAAGTGCCCTTGTACGTTTATGTGAAATAAAATATTTTGAATTGAATTTGAATTGAATTGAATTGTTCAGTTAGAAAAAAATGATAATTATAATAATATAAATAATATAATAGTATGCAAAATAATTTACATTACGCAACACAAAACATAATTTGAATTATAAATTAATAGCCATATGACAGCTAGCACACGCCAATATACCACCCAAAAACATCGAGAACTATACTCAAGCAGAAATAAAAATAACTGAACGTAAACAATATCTAAATAAAAGCCTCCAGGCATAAAAGGTGTGCCCGCTTACATATAGCTGTAACTAGAAGTTATAATTGATAAACTAGGACCATCGAGGTAAAATAAATAAATGTCCAGGTCGCTAGCTAACCGCATATAGCAATACATCTCATAAAAAAAAACATTGTAATGAGTAGATTATGTCAATAAATTAAAATAAATTGACTTATAAAGTAAAATTATAAACAATTATATAAACTCTTATAACCTGTCAGTAGGTAAGCTAATTCTGGAAAAAGAACATTTAAACATTGTCTTGAGTTAATCACAGCGACCAACTATTATTATCATTTACTACTTAAATGATAATAATCGTTGATAGAATAGTATGCCTTTGAACAAAGGTTAGATTTTACTTTAGTTTTAAACGCATTAATGGGCAAATCTAATATAGAAGAAGTTAGCTTGTTATCAAAGGTTATACCAAGCCCTACAAATGAGTTATGAACCTTATGAAGCCGGTGAAAGGGAGCTCGTAGTTTGTCCTTATTTGTAGTGTTAACATTGTGAATATCACTGTTTTTAGTGTATACGAGTATTTTGCCTAATTGTATAAGATGTTGGCGAAGATGAATTGTGATGCCACTGTGAGGATACCGATATCTTTAAAAAATCTAATAGAGAATCTCTGGCACCTAGCTAGTTGCTCGAACAGCTCGTTTTTGAAGGACAAATATATTTTAAATATCAGCAGCTTTGCCCCACAGCAGAATACTGTGTGACATAACGCTATGAAAATAACTAAAATAGACTAACCGAGCTGTATCAACGTCAGTGTATTGTCTTACTTTCCTGACGGCGTAGGCGGCCGAACTGAACCTTCCCGCTAGGCTCGATATATGTTGGCCCCACTGAAGTTTGGCATCTACAGTTATGCCCAGAAAAACTGCCGAGTTTACAGTTTCAAGCAACTCTTTATCTAAGACGATGTTGGGTCCTAGATTTCTAACACTTGGTAGGGCGAACTTTACACATCTCGTTTTCTTGCTATTGAGAGCTAGGTTATTTGTCGAAAACCAATCCGTAACCATTGAGAGTGCACTGTTTACATCTTCAAAATCTTGTCTATTCCTGTCTACTTTAAAAATAAGAGAAGACAAAACAATGCAAACAGTACAACTTCACAGATACCCTTTAAATAGAATAGTAAGTCATTGATATACAAGTCGGAGGAGTCAATCTTAAGCAATGCCGCTTCATCAAGTAGTCGAGTTGTGTGAGGTGTGAGCAGACAGCGGCGTGTAATGAGCGGGCTACACTTGTTGCCGCCGCGACCGCCACTGTGCCATTACCAGTTGCACACACCTCGCCACGTTCTGTTTCTTAAGGAAGGATCGAGTTCGTCGCATTTAAAACGATGAATGCATCCTATGAATGTGAAATAAACTTATTTTCAACAAGCCTATACCGACCTACGTAGTTAACTATATCCACTTTTAAGAAGCTTGCCTAAATTGGAAATTTTTTATTCAATTGGGTTCGTGTCGTATGTGTGATTAAGTGTATAATTTATTACATTGTGTTGCTTAAATAATGTATTTCCACAAAACCTAATAAGGATCACGTGACACTTTATGCCCTGTAATAAATATCAATGTTTGTCTGTTTCAGGTACGTCCACAACATATTTAGACGCATTTGTCTGTATTACACTCCGTAAGTAATACCACTTTTTATTTCCTTAATCCTATTTAAGAGTGCACACACGGCGTTAAGGCAAGGGACGAGAGCCGAGAGCCGATGGCCGAGAGCCGAGAGCCGACGGCCGAGGGGACGCAAGACAAACGATATGTCCTCACAGATACGACCGGACTATTATTGATGACCCTACCTGTACATTGTACCTACTAGTCCGTCACTAAATTCGACTCGAATCATTTCGTAAGGAATTAAACTCTATTTGATTTAAATCTCAGACTCAGGAAATACATCAAAAACATGAAACCCAAATTAATAAATATATAATTCACCTTTTAGCAAATATTGTCTATAAGACAGCTAACAGCAGTGTATTGTGTACACAAGAGTGTGTGATGTCAACATCATCATCGTCGTGGCAGGCGCCCGGCCCGGCAAGCCGCGCGGTGGAGCGGCTGGCGGTCGCGCGATTTGTGATCGATGCCGCGTCTGTTTGCACAGGACGAGCGTACTATTGACATGCCTTGATTGATAACAAATAACACCGTATTTTTTACCCTCCTCCGCCGTATTGATCCCTTGGCGGAAAAGCGAGGAAATCAGATGTGCGAAGTTGCAATTGTACGATTTCATTTAGCGAAGAACTCCACTCGATCGTGTAGCGGGTGTCGAATGGCGGTAATTTATTTGCTTTTTAATAAAACGGCACACACGGCACGCGGCGTGGTTCAGTCGTCAACGAGAGCGATCAGTCGCGCCGCGGCGCCTGCCCGCGGCGCCACACCCGGCCGACGTACGCGTTAACGTTTGATTACATTACATTCACACATTAAATTGTGTATTGATTATTGATTATGGAAATTAAAATAACTTAAGTACCTACATTAACTAGTCACTTAATCAAGTTAGCTTATAGATAACTCTCCTAGTGTGTACCCAAAAGTATTTTGTACACACAAATAATGGTTTCCGAACTCTGCTGAACAAATTGTCGAGTTAACAACATCGAAAGCTGACCCTCCATTGTGTGGCCGGTCGTATTTCTTACTTTGTAACTGTCACGTCACACACGCGGACACACAGATAATCAAGGTAACCGCGTTCAGTAACACGAGCCATCAATAAGCGACACCCCCCTCCTCTGCCGTCCTTGCGCCTTGCGTCCCCCCCTGCCTCGCCTTCAGTCCGTCGGGACAAGGGTGTGTACTGATTTGTAATTTGGTACGCGCGACGCGTCGCCGGGGACGCGCGTTATTCGCTAAGACATTACAAAAGCTTGGACAGAAGGTCCACTCAATTTCAACTTCAGTCGTCGTCGATAAAGCTCACCATAATGTTCAAACAAGTTGATTCGCAGGACTAGCCTTCTCTATCAATTACCGGCCGGAAGGCATTTTTCGAGCTCGAAACTTGGAACTACTTTTCAATCATTTATCCGTCATCGAAGCCTCGTTGGTTGCTTGTTATCATAGCATTCATAACACATAATGTCTTGTTGAGGACAATTTAATATTTTGGAAGATTACTAGGTATTATCAAACCCAACGAAGATATCGTGAAAACTTATAAGACCATCCCGATTTAGTTCTGTTTTCTTGTACTATCTATTAAATTACCTTTTTTCATATGCATCAAAGACCTGACGTCACTCAAATCCTGCATCGCAATTAAGAGTTTACCGCGCGAACGATATAGGTATATAACACTATCCGACATCAATCGTTGGGCAGTTGCCCGCCAGACACGACACCCGTCTGGTCGGAGGATCCTCGCTTCTCTAATGAGGACGAGTGAACTTTACATCCTGTTCCTAGTAGCTCTAAACACGTATTTCTGTAACGAAACAACCTATTTTTCTTGCTTTCTTTATTTACGGAAACTGTGACAGCAATCGTTTGTTTAGTTTCGCTGAGTGAGCCTACTGTATTCCGTTATTCTGTGTGTGCACACTCGAGGCAGGGATCATCGCGCGTTAACTTTTTCTGCCCACCCTTAGGAACAAAGACAATCGTCTCCTATCGCTACAGCCGGGGCTCGGAGCCC
Source organism: Xanthia icteritia (assembly GCA_949128155.2). Taxonomy (NCBI): domain Eukaryota; kingdom Metazoa; phylum Arthropoda; class Insecta; order Lepidoptera; family Noctuidae; genus Xanthia; species Xanthia icteritia. The sequence goes on along the minus strand of OX421942.2, from coordinate 394,721 downwards.
AGAGCCAGGGGCCCGGGGTGCAGTGGTCCTTCAGAACGTGATCAAATTTATTACTGCCCGTTTATCTCGCTAGTTTAATTTTTTGCCGCACAATAGTAATTTATATTCGCAAAGCTTCGAGAGAGATGTTCCCGCCCGCTCGGGGCCGCTCGTTCTTTTTGTATATTTTAAAATTTTCAGCGCTGCAGTGCACCGCATTGCTTTGTTTCTAAGGAAATTTTATAAAAGTATAGCTTTCACATGAATCTTGAGGAAGCCCCCAACAATATGCAGTTGTGTACATGGTGATTGGTATTCACTGCACTGTAGCAATTTCTAAAAAGGTAATAAAAACATTTTGTAATCTGAATCGATGTATTAATAAGTACGTGGCGATAAAACTCGCTTTCGGTAGATTTTTTAATTCTAGTTAAAATGCACTAGCCACTAGGTAAGTAAAGTAACTAGGGCATAGCTATGTACATAAGCGTTGTTACCTGCCGAACTACAATTGTATCCGAAGTATTTGATAAACATGTTTGTTCCAAGTTTATTGATCTCGTTTAGCTTTCCACCGGTCCAAGTAATGAGAGGAAATCTTATTGAAGTTCAAAGCAGCCTTCAACTTTGTACTGCGGTGGTTTCTTATTGTCAACAAAACCTATTCATACTTGATGTGTTGTATCCGGTCCCGAACGTGAATGCTGCGGTGTACCCACTGATCTACATCAATATCGCCGGAGCTAAAATAGCCCTTATAATAAATAGGGACCAACTTTTTTCCACAATCGGCCATAATTTTCAACTTACAATTACAACTCCTAACAGAAAAACCATAATCAAACTTTTCACGGGCGAGGTATCGAATTTAGGAACTCAGTATCGTCAAACGTGATTGTCGCCGCTATTAACGAAGGAACCACCAAGGTCGTTGTATAATAAATACTTATAATAAGATTATAGGAACACGTAAGCGGAAACATGGCAATATTAATAAGCCCACTAATAACTCCCTTGTTAATTTTAACGTAATTATCGCACAATCTTCAGGGAAATCAGTTGCATGGAATTATTTAATAACTCAACCGGCAGGATTACTTGCATGGTATTATTATAATTACAGCTCAAAATTATTATTATTATTATCACAATTTTTTTGTTATATTGTGAAACGTAATTATTAAGCATTCAGTACGTTTTAAGCTTCGTGCAGACTAGCGCGACGCCACAGCGCGACGCGACACCGGTTATTGTTATACCGTGAAGTTTTTTTAGAAATTGAATTGTTCGAGTCGCGTCGCGTCGTCGCGTCGCGCTGGTCTGTACGAGCCTTAAGATATGTATTATAGGCAGCTTATACTCATATTTTCATTGTAACAAAGTATTGAATGAAAAATATTATTTGAGCCAAGTATTTGAAATATTTACATTTAAAATAACCTAGAGAAACTTCCAAGAAATCTGGCGTAAGCTGTGCGCAAACGTTTTGACAAAAGAGTGCAGAACATTTTGTAGTCGTCGTGGATCTATTTCACTGAGCCGCGAGTATATTCACAAGAGTAACGAGAATTCATTCTTTCAATTAGCGACAAGAGCTGGTGAGGCTGGCGCGCCGCGCGGCCGTGCCCGTCCGGTAGGGCACGCTACACACCAAGCGACCATCTCAAACTAATCTTTAAATCAGTAAATTTTCTTCCTTTTCTTTGATGTATTTTCGTTCACTTTTACTCTACGATCACCAACCTAGTTTTAAAGGTGGAATTTTCAGATATTCAGTTGATGACATTAGTTCTCCTAATTGGAAAAGCTATGTGGCTATGGTAGAAACATTATGGAAATTCAGTTTTAGTAATATATTTTAAACCACAACTAAATAGCCGCGACCAATGTAAGTGTATAGTCCGTTCCAAAAAAGTAGTCGCCCTTTCGTATGGACAAGAAACTTCACCGTTGCTCTTTTAAAATGTTTTACAATATTTTGTATATCTACATTATATGTGAAGACGATGCATCTGAAATAAGATTACTATACAAATCGTTTTAATGACAGCAGCGCGCACAGATTGCATTAAGTTTGCGGCGCGTGAATCGCCGACGCTACGAAATGTTGCCATTTTAAATATTATATTTTATATATTTAAGACTAACTTAACAAGATGGACCGATGACCTTGCAAAGGCCGCATTAAGCGTCGTACAGACCGGCGCGACGCGATTCTAACAAAACAATTTCTAAGAAAACTTCACGGTAGAACAATTACCCGTGTCGCGTCGCGCGACAAGTCGCGCTAGTCTGTACGAGCCATTAATCCGCTGGATGCGGGAGGCACAGAATCGGTCGAAGTGGCGGTGCTTGCGGGAGGCCTATGTCCAGCAGTGGACGTCTTTCGGCTGAAATGATGATGACGATGAAGACTAACTATTGTGTTTATTTAATGCTGCTCCGGTAGACGTCATCAGTTCATCACGTCAACGCCGGCTGTCGCTGAAAACCAGCGCTGGGACTCTGTCTCGCATTATGCTGAGCGATGGCCGTTTTGCGTAGATGTGACGCATATTTTCCCCCAAATTGTTATTTTCGTGTTTTGTTCTTTCCTTGCGTCATGTGTAACGCAAATAAACGTACGAGTATTTTCTTTCTTTTTTTCTTTCTATACCACATGGGTGGGTGGAAGGTTTGAACAAATAAATTTATCTTTATCTTTAAAAAGAATTAAAAATAAAGCAATTACAGATAAATTAGTTATGTGATAGGTAGATACATGGTGCTCACATATTTACAAATATTGTAAAACGACGAACCGATATTTAATACAATAACTCAGTGTGTGAATTCAAGTAATCACAGAATGTAAAATCAATGTCATATAAATAATAAATTATACAATTAAATTAGCAAACAGTTGGATTTTTTCTAAAGTGTAAATGACTTACTAATTCCCTCTTGTGACTGGTTTCAACATATATCTCACCACTTTTTCGAGATAGTTTTTGGTAATTAATAATGTTATTCATTCAAACATGATTAACTACCAAAAAATCACCGAAAAAGTTTAGGTTTTCTTATGAAATTGTCATAACAAAAAAATATTTAAGGTGATTCAAATAGAATCTAGAATTTCGGGTTTAAGTATTGATATAATCGAATCATAGCACTCAATTTGTGAGTAGAGCCAATTTTTTATTGCAGTGGCACTAAAAATTGGCATTGACATGTACGTTTTTTAATACATTTGTTTACATGTTTATCAGATTCTTTTGGAACACACTATACATAGAGTTGGAACGGTAGACCTAGACGATCCAACTAATGTTAACAGAATACACGTAAGAACAAGTAATTCACAGCTTACCACCTAGTTAAGTTACGTAGTTAGCACTTGAAACTTGGTACTTTCCCCTAGTATAGCCAGACTTGTCTGTAACTTGCCTAGTGGCGGAGGCGCCGAGCGCGGGCGAGACAACAATGTTATCTTCAGCTACTAACTGTGTTACCAGCAGCGAACTGATTCAGGATAGTAGCAATAGTAAATAATGTCTAGCCTAATATTGTAAAGATGATCACTAATCAAAAATAAAAAAGTCTAGCGTTATTATCGTGAGCAACCAAACCACTCAAACTCAAAGCATTTATTTCAATTAAACCAATTACAGGCACTTTTCAATTGTCAAGGGGTCAGTCAGGCAGAAATATGAAGCTAGTCGCCCATTCCAAAGCGTAGCAGGTACCTATGGAGAAGAACGGGCAAGAAACTCCACGGACACTCTTTTAAATCAAAATATGGTTACTAAATATTGGTTACATCATTCATGTTGAAGTTATACATGTGAGAACGATGCAAAACATTAAAAGCGTCCGTTAGAAATAAAAATGAATTCAAACATTAAATTAAATTAAAATCGCCGTGGCAGCTAAGAGATGACCAGTCCCTACTGACGGCGCCCGTTCACGAACATGACGCATGGATTAGCACCATTCAGCTCAACCATTTTGAAGGGAGCTAAATGAGCCAAAACACGCGCCACCGTCAGCGAGACATTAGAGTGAGCATGACATACTCTCAGCCGCCAGGGCACAAAGTCAATGAAAGACATACCTAAATGGTAGCTTTAAAGTCGGACATAGAACTCACACATGTGCTATGCAATTATACAAAGCTATAGACTTCGTGATCTGTGCATCGGTTGATAATTTTACGTTTGTGATACCTAAAACACTAAAATGTTTTCTTCTCTCGTCGTCATACCTACTTCCATGTTCTTATTTTCTTTTAAAACTTCAAAACTTTCGGCCGTTTTTTAGGGTTCCGTACCTGAAAAGGAAAAAAACGGAACAATAACAGAATCACTCGTATGTCTGTCTGTCTATTTGTCTGTCTGTGTGTCCGTCTGTCGCAGACAATTTGCTCCGAATCTAATGGACCGATTAAGTTCAAATTTGGTACACATATGTATTTCTGTGACCCAAACATGGACGTGTAACGTAAATAAGTGAATTTTGAATATGGGGGTCAGTTTTGGGGGCACATAAGAAAATTTAAAAATAAGTTTTTGCTAACTGTACCGTGTGACATATCAAATGGCGAGGATATCAAATATATTGCTTTTATATAATTATATATATATTTTTTTTTATTTAAAAAAAATTATGATAATTGTCCATTTTCTCCAAAAGTGCCTACTGAGCCTAAAATTGTGAAAAAATTATGAGAATGATTCTTTACTCATAGATTACAGGAAAACCTATAAGAAGTCTATGGTCTTAAAATAACATGGCAAATCTCTCAATATTGTGCGTTTCCATTTGTAATGTATGGGAGAACATGTTTTTCAACTACATGTTAAGTTTTTCTTGGGATAAATGCATCCCAACTACAGAACCCGTTATTGTGCGTGGTCAGAAACGCAGTTGGCCAGTTTTTTCTTGACTTCGTCCCACTTAGGTAACATAAGATTATGCCAATCTTAGAACTTAATACCAAATGATATCATTGTACGATTACATTTGTACACTTTTGCTAGCAGTAGGTACCTAGGCATTATGAAAGTCTGCCCTGAAAGCTGTGTTTACCGTAAACTCCCGTTAGTTGATAAATTTAATTAACACACACTTGCTTATTAGAGCGGTGGCTCTAATAAGCTGCGAGGTGGTTATCCTCGGCTTAATCGTAAAGTATTCGCGGGCTCTGTGCGAACACCACGCCGTATAAAGAACACCACACTATAGAAACAAACAGAAGGTCCACAGTTATAAGCGCACACATGCACAGAAGATAGACGAAGTAGAATCATTGCAGGCTGCAGTGATTGGAGACTGTTTGGCTTCAACTACACTTTCATGTTTGTTAGGTGTACCTTCTGTCTGTCCCTGGGTGTTGCGGTGCAGGTGTGCGCAGTGTAATTGGCCGTAGCTCGCGTTAATGAAGGCGGCCGCCAGACGATAACCTCTGCGACTGTACGCACCTCGGCCGCTAGCTTACATCCACTACGCTACATACTTTACAATAAGCGGCTAGAGATAAAGTTCGCCTGAATAACGGTATTGTTAGCTACTGTGGTATCGCGTTTTGGATTTAATAATTAATCAAAACTATTTTTCAAACCTATTTATGTAATCTCAAGTCGTAACGTTGTATATTTCTATAAATAAATTAGAACAAACAGACATTTTGAAGATCACAAGTTGTAAGTTCAAAAGTGGGACAAAGATATAATGAGTATGAAGCATGGACTCAAACTATAAAGTAATTCTAAGCTCTTTGTAAATAGAGCAAACTATTTATTTTCTTGAGTTGATTACATGAAGTCTTGCCGACTCCAAACGAATTATTTCATCAACTTAAGAACCAAATACTAAAATGATGTCCTGCTTTGAGTGATTTTAGTTAATTAATTATTATCTACTTAAATACCCCTTGTTTATATCACGCTTTTTCATCAGGTTGACCGATCTTCATGATTTCTGAAAAGAATATAGGAGACAAAGGGTACACTTTGTGTCACGTCATTATGTTTTCTCATTTCTATTAATGTTTTAAAGCAGCTCCGCTCCGCTCAGCTCCGCTCTTTCACATCATTGTCGTACACCTATACTAACTAAATTAATATAGTGTACTGTGACCTCAAGGTAAATATGCAGTGCAAGTACATGAAACGACCCAATAAAATTTTCCTCGGTTTGGGAATCAAACCTTAGACCCCTTGTTCAGCAGTCGCAACCACAAGCAATACCAACGAAAGGTAACTACTGATTTTATTAAAACACAATTACCTCATCGTAGAGAGGAGAAATGACGGATGGCATGACGTGGGTGTATCCTGTTTACCGGCTCATCTGCCGGTCAGGATTACCGGAAACGAGTCGTTAATTAATGGAATATGTAGCAGCTATTAGCATAAACAGGAATACAATATTAATATAATTGAAGGATGTCGGTCAGAGTTCACAAACGTGTCACGTGTCATTTGGGTTGCCTCTGCGCCGGATTCTGCTCCGCATGCCGTCGGTCCAATTATTGGAACGTTTCGTCGGGAACCTAATTGCCACATAATTGCAGGACTGATTTATGGAATCTGATAATTAAATTGTTAGTTATATCATTTCATTGATCAATATTTGTATAATCTGGTATGGTTGCCGTGCTTCACACAAAATATTCTTTCAAGAAAACCCTAGAACGGAATTTACCTTTCCCCTTAGAGATAGATGGCACGTTGAGATTGCTTCCTCGTATCAGATTCATATGTACAGGGTGTAATAATGATATGTCACGGCGGGGGATTTTAATATTTAGCTCGCGACTATGATTTACGACGCGATTACACGCGTGATGCGTCACTGTACGTCACGGCAAAGTGCCGGCAATGACGTGTTAAGGAACAGAATATCTTGTCATAAAACATATCTGCATGTTATTCCGTCTCCTATACCAACTGTCGTACTGCTTTGCAAGACTTTTCTCACTATTTTCACATACTACGCTGTTCATTGTCGGTGCAACCTATAAGGTACCTATAGGTAGCTCTTCTTCAGACATTTAGATCACCATTCATTACGTCGGTTTGCGCGGCAACAACGTTATTACGAGAAAATGTAACGGTTTTGGTTGCGGTGAATTTCAATTAGCAAATACGCGTCTGTGTTTCTCTTTGTAAAGTTAATGATTACTTACTAAACAACGTTCTTGCTTCTGCTTTAATTAATATTAACTCTCTAACGTAATTCCAGTGCTAACTTGCATGATAATAAGTCACAAAGTTAGCCGCTAGATGGCGGTAAGTGAATGCGATCGTTTCGCTTCGCCAGCGCGGCCGGCGCGGCGGTGTAAGAACTGCCGGCAAGTTACCAAGTTCATACTTAATCTTAATCCCGGATAACTTCGCCTTAAACCGACCTATTATAATTCGGCTGGAGTCAAGCTGCGGCGACAACGCAACATAACGGACAGAAGGACCACCGATAAGAAACTAGCACATAATAATTTAATAACAAAGTTAGGTAGTTTTATAATCGACATACAAATATAACTTTATAATCGACATACAAATATAACTTTATAATCGACATACAAATATAAAAAGAGTCGAATTAACAAGCTAGAATGATTTCAGGAGACTTGTTTTAATATTTATAAGTCGTAAATACGTTAGTGAGTTGACTAATCGGGACGCTGGCGCCGCCTAGCGGCGTTCGACGGACTCTACAACATAGCGCTTGGACCAACCGGAGCTCAACAGACTTCATCGGTGGCGGTCAAGCAGTGAGCTCGTTAAGAAACTGTCGCGCATTCCGAATAGTTGTTTTGTGTACCTACAGTGTGTGTATTGCTGGTGTGATTAATGTGATCGTAAATTACCATTTAATCTGAAGTGTAAACTATTGCGCAATAACCAACACTACCCATAGTTCGCCCAAGGTAGTTAAAATATGCCTGACAATAACGAAAGAGACACATACCCTCCTCCGTCATATATTATATTTCTGTGTTCTGTAAAACCTTTCCATAAAATCTTTGTTTGTATGGACCAAAAATACGCGTTTCATGTGGACTTTCTGCTTTTCTCTTCTGGGTGGTCCGCTCGGCGCTCCCGGCCTAATTCATATTTGATTACGTAGTACACGTGTCAGCCTCACTTTCTGATTACAAGCTATTAGTACAAAGTTACTGCTCTTATAACTGCATTTTTATAATCTGTGAACCGCTTCCCACATCAAACTGTTTCTGGGAATAATGTAATGACGGATCATCACCATTACGTTTCACGCTTCTTGCCTCGGGGAATAAACACAAGTTTACTATAATAAAATTATTATTATGCTATGTAGGTACTAGAAGTGTCTATTATTATACCCGACTACATACCTTTTCCTAAGTTTTCGTTTTGCCTCGGAATTGTGCATGAATACCGGGGATTTCGCAATTCGATTTCTCTCGTTAGCCCTGCCCCTTAGCCGCCCTTTCTAAATGAACGTAAAGTAACTCCAACACGAGTGGTTCACACAGCTGTAAATAAATATCGTGCGGCCGTAAACAATACTAACTAGACGACAAAACAAGCTGATTACCAGCCGACCGCAGCCGACCGCAGCCGACCGCCCCCGTCTCCCGCCGAGCGACGCCGTTGATATCCGTCTAATGAATTCAGTGTGCCGCGTCTACCTAACTCGCGCTATTTCAATTACTGCACCCGCTACACAGGTACGCTCCCGGCGACGATCCCGCGTGCGCTCCACGTACGTAGCCACCCGTGGACGGTAACTGGAGATAGTCGTGCGCGCGCCCGGTAATGGATACCAAACATGTACAGAGTAGTGGGACGAGCCGAAGATAGGAGCGAGGCTAGGTGTCTGCACTCTCAATTAGGCAATTCTAAGATCATAGGTACGCGGGCTGTGACCTGGCAGACGAGGTGGGAGGAGGATGTCCATATTATGTGCGACAGGAATAATAGCCGAGTGCCAATAATTGATGCAATTGACATTCTCAAGCACCGCACTGTGCGAGGGCGGCATCTCTGATGCGCGCACGTCCGCGCGACTCGGTTATAACGCTAAATTCGCTAAAGTCGACGAACTTTTTATTAGAAAACAATGCGAGCTCGACCTTATTGTGTCAGAGTTCATTTCCAATTGAGGAAAACAATCAAATTACTTGGTAACTCAAATGCGAAAAATAAAAAACTTTTTTACAAAAAATAAAACCGACGACAAAAAAAACTGAAAAGCGAAAAATAAAAAAATATTAAAATTATTTTTTATTTAAACTAATATTTATGTAACAATTTTTCAGGCGGCAATTTTTCAACACGATGTAGCTGCTGTAAACTGCTGAGGAGCTCTCGCGATTGTCTTCCGTCTCTATTATCAGATCAACTCCAGTTCTTTATTATGTCGCTGTGTCATCAGAACTGCATTATGTGCGCGAAATTACAACAGAATCGGTTCGCAATTGAAAATTTAGTAAGTGAGAAATCAATCAACCCCATATTTTTACCCTTAAGGGATTTTCGTTTTAAATTTTACATGTGCTTTAAATTCGTTCAAATCGGTCTATTCAGTAAAAAGTTATGCGTGGTCATACATAAAAAAAATATATATACGCGTCGACTTGAGAACCTCCTCCTTTTTTTTCGTCGGTAAAAAAATATACTAAAGCATAAAATAAGATGAGCAGATTAAGGGCGGTATTATGGCTCGCCCGGCCGTCGGTGACGCGACGCTCGTAGCGCGGGGGATCGCTTGGAGGTGAATAGTTAGAAACAAAAGCAAGTACTACGCGGAGTGGATTAAGTCGCATCGTACGGCCGACATTATTAAGCATTGCGCTCACCGCGCGGGTTTCAGCGGCGCTCGTACCCGCGCGTCGCCGCGCCGCGCCGCCCCGCGCCACTTCTGTAGGGCTGCCATCCATCAGGATTTCGCCTCACATGTCAGAATTTCAATGTTGGCGCGGGGCTAACTATGATTGATTTCAGGTCTTTTAACACGTTGGATATTCAAAAACGTATTCACTTATCGTTATCATTTTCCGACTACGTTAAATTCTCATGGGGAAAATATTGACTACCCTAAGCGCTTTAGTATACGGCGTTAAGCACCTTCTTGGATCCCAAGTAGAAAGACTAGGTGGCTGATTGTTATTGGACTATGAAAACAAAACACGACTCACTGCCTCCTTAGTGCGTTATGATAATGAGCTTTGTAAGTTTCTGGAACTTACGATTACTTTTACAACTTTAATTCCCTTTATTAGGTACATATTATTAAAGACAAACTTTATGTAGGTGTCTTTGGAGATAAATTATTATTTTTATTTGTTAGTATGAATAAATTTTCTTCGTTTGTAATCGAGATAAACCTATTGCAGCTTATTGCACCGTCTTAATTCAGGGTTCCTCCAATGGCTGAAAAGAATCAATAAAAAAAAACTCAATTAATTGATTTTCTCGCAAGCTACAATGTTTTCAGATTTCATACTTGATTGGCGGGATTTTTTTAAAACTATTTTGATGTTTTTTTCGTTTCTGCTGCATTAAATTTTTTTTTAATTAAAGGACAGAATTAATTTCCATTAAATATCTATACAATGGTATATAAATTAAGTAAGTTATGTGTACTAGCAGGTGTGCAACAATTTAAAAAAAACGGCCAAGTGCGTGTCGGACCATTGCACATTGAAGGGTTTCGTAGTTGGGATGAATTTATCGTAAGAACAAACTTAACTTTGTAGTTGAAAAACGTGTTCTCCCATACGGAATGTATGGGAGAACATGTTTATGCAACCGCAAATGTAAGCTGGTTGATTTTTACTCGTTAACTTGTAAAGCCTACTTAGCTGTGATAGTTTTCCTATGAATTTCGTTCTATATACTACTGCCGTGAATTTTTTCCCATGTCCAAAACCCACCATTTAGCTGGTGGGGGGGCGGGCACTAGGTTCTAACAAATAATTGCACTTTATAGCTTAATATTTCAGTAACCGATCCCTGAATCCTAAAATGGTTTCCACAAACTCACAATATTTCTGTACGACCTTTCCAACGACACCCCACATCATGGGATGGATGAGAAAAAAAACACATGGGAATGTGTTTTTTTTCTTTACATGTAGGGGAGGTAATTTTTTTTTAATGATTTTATTTTACCAGTTTGTGGTCACCGTGTATACCCATGCTAAATTACAGCTTTCTAGTACAAAGAGTCTGAGCTAAGCCGCGGACAGGCAAACAGACGTGGCGAAACTATAAGGGTGCCTTGTTTACTACGGAACCCTAAAACCAGTTGCAGAAAGGAGGCACAGTCATTTTTTCGATCGCAGAGTATTTTCTTATGGTTCGCATTATGAGTCGTGCAATAAATATAGTTTCTGTAATAATTATTAGATATCATATCCACTTATAGTTTATCGTTAAATATTACGCAGAACACTGATAGATACAGAGCAGCAGCAGAGATATGTTGCCTATAGAGAGAGATAGCTCAAATATCCTAATCTTAACTACTTATATATATAATATTATAAATGCGAAAGTGAGTTTGTCTGTTTGTTATGGGTAGACCTAGGAAAAGGACATAGGATAGGTTTTATCCTGATAGTCCCACGGGGTCGATACTTATGGTGAAACCGCGGGGCGCAGCTAGTAGTTTTATAAGTGCTAAGGTACAATGGAAATAGATATCTCGTGTCATTCGCTCAAGTGCCGGAAGTGCCTCTGCGTGCCTGTTGTTGTCATTGCATGGCATAGACCTTCTGTCTCCATTGTCCTATGTACGCGATGCGGCGCGGCCCGGCGCGGTGCGATGCGGCGCGGCGTGATAATTGATTTAGCGCCTTTCTCGCATCTGCCTCACCTCTACGTGCCGGTGTAGGTGACAGTTAACCCGCCACACACTGGATGTCAATACAAAACGATTACCATTAAACTCTTTCATGAATACAGATTCGACTAATAATTATTATATTTTGTGAATGATTTAAGTCATTATTTAAACGCGATGATGAAAATTTAGTGTCATCATACCCAGTTAGTGACATAAATCGGATCTTTCCACGTACCGTATAACCTGGTAGACTGCATCATTCACAGACAGTTGTTAGAATAAGGACGTTGATATACGAAACAGTTAACATCGTCGTGGCCGCGCGGCACTCGCGTGACTCGCGTGAATCAGTCTGGCGTGACCTGTAATAACACTAAACTGTGACTACATTTGCTGACCGACAACTTACCTGACGCACCGTAACGTACCTACGGCTCTTACCTTCGTACAGGAAACTCTTCTGTAGTAACACTGGATGTGCCGTTAACATTTGTGCAAGTTAAATAATACATTGAATGACGAAAAACGTTTACCTAACTATCTTGTTAGTATTTCCGTGTCCATGAGTGTTGTAGGTATATTTGTATTTAATTTCAAGTTCTAATTATCCTTAACTGTAACTTCGCAAAAGAGAATGTAATGTAAATGTCGGAAATAAGGTACTGAGTTGACTAGTCGGGACGCCAGCGCTACCTAGCGGCGCTTGACAGAGTCTATAACATAACGCTTGGACCGGCCGAAGCAAAGCAGACTTCATTGGTGGCGGTCAAGCAGTGAACACGTTTAGAAACTGTCGCGCGTTTCGAATAGTTGTGTCGTGTACCTACAGTGTGTAATGTGATCGTAAATTATAATTAGATCTGAGCTGCAAACGGTTTTTCTATTGCGCAATAACCTATACTGCCCATAGTACCCCACAGTAGTTAAACATGGCTGATAATAACGAAAGAGACACATAACTCCTCCGTCATACATAACATACCTACTAATATTTGTAAACCAGAGAGACATCAATACTCTTGTACATAAACCAGAGAGACATCACTACTCGTGTACATAAATGTCTGTGAATATTCACTGCTGAAAGTCCAGGGTAATAAAATTGTGTTATCTTGGACGCTACGTTATGCGCAAGCCTGTTTTGACGACTCGGCCTGCGCGTGCTACTGTATGAACTGTAATAATATATTGAATAGGCCAGAGGGCAATTACTTCTTTTCTATAGATACAATAGTACAAGCCCAGTTGCTGAAAGGCCAATCAAATTGCTGAAAAAAATTACAAATTCATGTTAACTACAATGATTAGCTTTGAAATAACAATCAAAACACTTGAAAAGAATTTGAAAATCTGTCAAGTGTCAGCATATTTGTGTGTTGATTGGCCTTCCGGAAACCGGGTGAAAGGTTTACCTACATCGCTGCCGAATTACGAGTTCCTTTGAGTTTGGCAGCTTATAAATTTTTCTTTTACCTGTAAGTACCAATTGTATTAATAGTCAACGCAGACCTTCCCGTGAAGCACTGCTATCATAACAAGCAGTCATCTAGTTAGTCTCGGTCACGACCCCCTCATTACAGTAACTCACCGCGATCACAGCATCTCTTACAATACATTACACAATCACGGAACCAACTTTAACGACTGCACGCACAGAACGCGATGCTATTGATTTTAATTATCATTAGCGAGCGATCAATTATAGCTACGTGACGCCGCACGCGGTGGCAACCGAGTCTTACATCGCTAGTGAAATAACATGTTATACAGGTAATAACTATTACAAACGTATATATTTACTAGCTTTTAGCTTCGCTCGCGTGGATGTCGGAATGTCCCACGGCAACGTACTACCGCGATTAAAAGTAATAATCCAGGTTCATCCAGGGGTTAATCCAGGTTATAAACTATATGTGTGCCAAATTTCATCCAAATCCGTTGTCGTTTTTGCGCCAATCCGGAACATACATCCAGATAAATAGACAACAATCAAACTCAAACTCAAACTCAAAGCATTTATTTCAATTACTTAAACCATTTACAGGCACTTTTGAATTGTCAAGAAGTCGGTCAGTCAGAAATATGAAGCTAGTTGCCCATTCCAAAGCGTAGTAGGTACCTATGGAGAAGAACGGGCAAGAAACTCCACGGACACTCTTTTAAATATTTTTTTTTTTACAAATATTGGCATATACGTCATTAACGTTGAAATTATACATGTGAGAACAATGTAGAAAGACGTGCACGTTAAAAGCGTCCGTAATAAAAATATAAAAAACAAAGAACAATTCAAAAATTAAAATAAGCCATGGCAGCTAAGAGATGACCAGTCTCTACTGACGGCGCCCGTTCACGAACATGACGCATGGATTAGCACCATTCAGCTCAACCATTTTGAAGGGAGCTAAATGATCCAACACACGCGCCACCGCCAGCGTGACATTAGAGTGAGCATGACATAATCTCAGCCGCCAGGGCACATTCAAGTCAATGAAAGACATGACAGTACCTAAATGGTAGCTTTATAGTCGGTACATAGTACTCACACATGTGCTATGCAATTATACAATGCTAAGACATTGAATTTATACAATGCAAAGATAGTTTTTAAAATCTTTTATGCACTTAGTTTTTTTTCCATTTAATACTAAATTATTAGCAGTGAACCAATTTTGGACCTGCAGTAGGGCGTTATTTACGTCGTCAAAATTTGTAGCACGTCTATCTACCTTAAAAATTAAGGAAGTATCGTCAGCAAATAACACCATTTGTGGTTGATTTTTTTATATATTCTTAAACTATATTTGCGGCATCAGACTCTTACCAGTCGTACCTCGGAGCAATTAACCTAACCTAACGTAAAGACGCCAGCAGGTCAGCCTACCCGAAAGTGACAAATTTTCCCAATCAACTTTGAACCTTATGCGTCAGTGATAAAGTTGAAAATCTATTAAATAAATTTGACCGATTGTAGTTGGTTGATGTGCTGGCTTCTGTACATAGAGTAGGGAACGTCGCAGCGGCGTCGAACTGTTCGCGTATTGCATTTTTATACTCGTGATAACTTCAAATTTAATATCCGATTCGAATGAAATAAAAAGTATTTTACTGCTACATAAATACCCTTGTAGGTAAAATTATTTATTTGAATAAGAATTAATACTACGATACAATATAACCAACTTTTGTTTCTACCGGCGATCTAATTAAATTTTAAAACACAAAAGCTGCTATCGTGACTTAACTGTAGGTATAACTAATGTATTATACAAAATATTAAATAACTAATTATTATATAACTAATGTACTTATACAAAATATTGTAAAACATTTTAAAAGAGTAACGGTGGAGTTTCTTGCCCATTCTTCTCCATACGAAAACTACCTTTTGGAAGGGGCAACTAGAATCAATTAATTTTTTTTGTAAATTTTTGACGTTCAAAAGTGACTTATACGGGCCTACTTGAAATAAATGATTTGACTTTGACTTTGACTTTGGTATAAGTATAAGTACTTTAATCATGTAGTACATAATTTTTATGTATCATCAATAGTATTCTCAGCGCACACCAAATAAAAATGTTATAGGCAAAATTTTGCTACTTTGGGTTACATTATTGCAATTTTCTTAAAGATCTCTAATATTTTTGAAAATAATTTACAGCCTATGTTACTTCCTGATAATTTAGCTTTCTATTGGTGAAATATGTATATCCGTTCCCCATGTACCCTCGTAACTACTAAAAGGCTGTACTTACCGATTTTGATGAGTAGTCGGGTAAAAAATAATTATGTTGTTAGATTTGTCTTTATTGCGCGAGTGTCACAGGGTATATTGAAATTGCCGTTCTGCAGTACTGGCCATTTCAAATCAAAATAATTTTTGTTTGGCTAAGAATTCTAATTTCAAATTAATTTTATTTTAAAAACATGTTTTTTTTTCCACAAGTAGTCATTTGTTTATTGATTAGTGTTACATTTTCATCGCATTTCAATCTTTTTCGTCATCACGGATACGTTAAAAATTCGAGTAATTATGGAATATGAGTACCGTCGTGGAAGCAACGCGGCACAAGCGGCACGCAACATCAACGACGTTTACGGAGCTAACACTACAAACCAACGCACCTCCTGTTATTGGTTTGCTCGCTTCCGTTCTGGAAATTTCGACCTGAAAAATGAACCTCACGGTCGTCCGA
Organism: Xanthia icteritia; assembly: GCA_949128155.2. Taxonomy (NCBI): domain Eukaryota; kingdom Metazoa; phylum Arthropoda; class Insecta; order Lepidoptera; family Noctuidae; genus Xanthia; species Xanthia icteritia. Next base: position 378,723 of record OX421942.2, on the reverse strand, counting down.
AGACTTTGGTCGACAATGACGAATTAAAGGCGATTGTGGAAGCTGATGATACACAATCTACGGCTGAATTAGCAGCAGCTTTCGACGTTAGCGTCAAAACAATATTGGTCCATTTGCGTCAAATTGGCAAGGTAAAAAAGCTTGACAAATGGGTGCCCCACGAACTCAATGATCGCCAGCGCGAAGTACGCGTCGAGACGTGCCTTGCACTGCTCAACAGACACACAAATGAAGGAATTTTGAACCGCATTGTTACTTGCGATGAAAAATGGATTCTGTTTGATAACCGCAAGCGCTCAGCAAGTTGGTTGGATCCTGGTTCAGCACCTAAACAATGCCCTAAACGAATACTTACCCCTAGAAAAGTGATGGTCACTGTTTGGTGGTCTAGCGCCGGTGTGATTCATCACAGCTTCTTACCAAACGGGGTGAGCATTACTGCAGATGTGTACTGTGTAGAACTGAACACAATGATGGAGAAGCTGGCACATCTCCAACCAGCATTGGTCAATCGCTCGTCTCCGCTGGTCCTGCACGACAACGCACGACCTCATACTGCACAGCAGACGGTCTCCAAGTTGCGATTGCAATCCAGCGGCGTTTTCAATCCAGCTGGATTCTTGCTGGATTGACCTGATTCCAGCTGGATCCAGCGCGGATCCAGCAAAATGTGGAATGAAAATAAAAAGACGACATTTTTAAGACTTTTTTTATTAATTTGTACTTCTTACGATAATCTATGAAATCTTTCACTCATTTGGTGATATCTGATATCAATTTGCTTTGGTTTCTTAATCATTTGAGATCAAAAGAATCAACTTAAAATTAAATAACAAACATGTAACATTTTAAAATTTTATTAAAATCATATAACATTTTAGATAATGTTTCTAACTAAGTCATCCTGGAGAGGGCAATGCTCGGAGTTTCCTTGCGTGACCGAATCAGGAATGATGAAATCCGCAAGAGAACCAAAATTACCGACATAGCCCGAAGGATCGCCAAACTGAAGAGGCAGTGGGCAGGACACATTGCGCGCAGAACAGATGGTCGATGGGGCTGAAAAGTTCTGGAGTGGCGACCGCGTACTGGAAGACGTAGCGTTGGAAGGCCTCCCACAAGGTGGACCGATGACCTGGTGAGGGTCGCGGGTAGCCGATGGATGCGAGACGCACAGGACCGGTCATTGTGGCGGCACTTGGGGGAGGCCTATGTCCAGCAGTGGACGTCTTTCGGCTGATATGATGATGATGACTTTAGTGACACAAAAACACTTTCTATCGAGACGAGAGCAGTTAAATAACTGTCTTTGATTTATAAAATAAACAAACATAAGCGGTACAGGTGGTAAGGGGGAAAGGGGGCGGGCGGCGTTGCCATTCATTCGCACATGTGGCACGTGCTATAGTGACAGAACGGCGACGGTTGCCGCGCCGTTTTGAAAATGGTGGCAACTCAAAACTAAACAATAGAAATTGCGGAACGTTTGCGGATCCGCATCACTGGATCCAGCACTGTATGCTGGATCCAGCTGGATTGCTGTATGCTGGATCCAGCAATTGCAATCCCTAGTTGGAAGCTCTCCGTCATCCGCCCTACTCACCAGACCTTGCGCCTACAGACTGCTACTTTATCCAGAATTTGGATAACTTCTTGGCGGGACTAAAATTCAATACCCGAGAGGCAGTACAAAAATGCCTTTGAAGAATTTGTTGCCTCCCGTCCAGCTGATTTCTTTAAGAAGGGCATCAATAAACTGCCAATGCGTTGGCAAAGATGCATTGATTGCATGGGTGATTACTTCGATTAATACAAATAAAAAAGGGATGAAATTGAATGACCACCAAAAAAACAATCGTTACCCTAAACAGCCTCATCCAAAAAAAAAAAAAAAATGTACAAATAAATGAAACCTGTACCAAAATCTTTCGGGCTATTTAAGTCATGCATGCACTACTAAAACTTTTCATAACCCAAAAAGGCCACGCGTGCACCAAATTTTTACTAGCAAAGTTTTGTGTCATTACTACCCAAATATATCACTACGTTTGCCATAAAATGTATGTGTTTTAACGTTGGTTGTTTGAAGACTCATTTATCACTAAGATTAAGTTTTTTGTAGATCCACTCTTCATTAAAATTTTAAAATTACACTAAGGACTGCCTTATTAAGTTTTAAGTTTATTTGTATGTAGAAATAAAACATGTTGTTTATAAACTAATGTTTTTTTTTTTTGTGGCCGTTATTTTATTGAAAGCTCTAAGAAGCTCAGAATTTAGTAAACATTTTACGGTAGTATCGGTGAACCTTTAGAACTTCATTTATATTTTTTGGGTAAACAATGATTTTTGTATATTAATTTACTTTATTAGGATAAAATTGTGTAACATATTTGGATGAAATTTTTAAATAAAATGCGAGTACATATTTGGTGCATGCGTGGCCTTTTTGGGTAGCTCAGCGATTATTCTGAAGATTCTTGCCTTTTTTAGGTAAGCAGACTTTACGTTTTTTGGTGATAATTTCATATTAAAATGGGGATTAAATTCTGGTAAGTACTTACGATTTTTTGGGCGTTATATTTCATTATATCTGGTGATTGCTTAAACCTAAGCCAATAAAAAATACATGAAAAAATTCGTTTAAATTTTTTCATACAAAACGGCAATTTCATAGGTAAAGACCTATTATTATTAAAATTAAAAATAATCGAAATAGCGGATTATTGGCGCCAAAAAAAATCTTAATTAAAAATAATCTCACATACATATCGAGTGGGAGGGGGGGGGGTATCAAAATGAAGGGTTTTAAAAGGTGATTACGAAAATATATACAAATTATATTATTATGTAATTTGGAATGAGAAATAATTTTAAAAAGCCAAACTTAAAAGTGTAAAAAAAGTAAAGAAGAAAATCTAAAATCTGAATGCATCAGAAGTGAACTTTAAATTAAAAAAGATGGAAGCAAACAATCTCATGCAGTCAGAGGCTAAGCCTTTATCGTTAAATTTAAGAAGATGCTTCCGTTCGCATAAAAGTGTTTATAGTATTAAGTGGCATTGGAGACAGAAATACATAGGTAGTAGGTTGTTTACATCTTTTAAAATTTTAAGTTCACTTATCACGCGTTTGGGTTTAAAAATTTTTAATCAACTTTTTTCTATTACCGCATCTGCAAAGAGTAGTTGTAAAGGCAAGCAAGGCATACAATCGCCTCGGGCCAACGTACCGGAAAATGAGAAACGTCACGACAGAAGAAAAACTTAAATAAAAACCTATGAGCTAGAACTAACTGGTATCCCAGAAAGTACAAAGCAATATTCTCTAATCGTTACTCGGGGAGAGTAGCGATGAGAGAATATTGCTTTGTAGGTACACATTTTATCAAATTGAAACATGTATTTTGTTTGTGTTTAGAAATAGAAATAATATTTATTTGCATAAAACATGGATGTATAAAGTTATTATTTAAAAGACATTATAGAGCATACATGTTTTGCTTGCAAGCCATAAAATGTATGTTGTTTATATAAATGAGCAGCAGTGGAGATGAACATAGTTCGTTGTGTCTGTAGAACCTGACAACAATGTGTAACTAGAGAGGTACCTACTTTAATTGATTGATTGGTATTTAAGGTTTTTCATCAATCACGACAAATCAATCAATTATTTAATAGATTAGATCTAAGACTGTTTCGTTATGTAGAGTTTGCCCACATTTTTTTACGTAAAGTTACCCCCAGCCCTCCCCATTATTATTATTTTGAAACCCTACTTTGATTCGTACAGATTTCATGCTCAATGAAACGCCTATGAATATTATATGCCTATCGATATTATATAGCACAAGATCTCTGGTATTGTTAATTCTTATTGGTATTTGTAACCGTGGTCGCAGCAATTTCGTAGCTTCGTAGCACGTTGACATAATACCCTACCTATATATTCTGTAAAACTCTCACCGTACACAGTTAGGTGAAGTGCTGTCATTCCACCTGGTGCTAGGATTGACAATATTGACAGCTGACTTCAAGCTCGCTTCACCAAAATTTTCACGATGAAATTTTTACAGAATAGATCGACTGGTCATGGCAAACAAATGGATCATATAAAATCGCTACTTGAATAAATTCTGAACACCTAACAGGCACTGTGACTATGATTGAAGGTTTTTTCAAATTACTCAAAGAGACCACTAGACATCCTAGTGATCGATGACAAAGTAAAGTCCTCGTAGACACTCCAATGAGTTCCACAAACATGTGACTTTTGTCACCTGCTAGTGCAGTGTGCGGTGCTGTTCACTGTCCCATGCATTCGTACCGCGTATGAAAGATACGGCAGTTAATTAGCCGATGAATGGAGCACGAGTGCAGTGTCAGTGACGTCATGTTTCCTAGCTGGAAGAACGACGTCGGCTTTGGGCTCATCGCACAATGTTGCTACAGAAGGTTCAAAAGACATGCTTTTCCTGCAACGATGTGATTTCCGACTATTCAGATAATGTATGCAGTAGGCCTTCTGCTAGTTGTTTCGTTTGTGTGTATCTTTTGACATCGGTATTCACGACGTGTCTACGACGCTGACACCTACCGATATTGACGACCATCTGACCTCATCTCTGATCCTTCCTAAATAAAAGGCAAACGCACTCAAAAAGTGCATTAGTTATATTATTGTGTATTCCTGTTTTTGTAAAAATAACTTCTTCCAAGTAAATGCAAGTCAGATTCCAGCCTACCTTCTATTATATTTATGCACCTACTTACATTAAAGCAATAAATATTATCTGTATCTCCATATGACTCGCGGCGACAGATACAAATTCATTGAATTATTTATTGAATCGACATGTCGTATGTTAATAATTTATGTGATATGTATCTAGTTCTGTGGGGCAAGAGAACATTAATGAAATTAAATACTGTTTGTTTGTATATTATGATTTCATAATGTTAAAAATGTGTACCTGCACGTTTAATGATTCAGACGTAGTATTTCAGTAGGTTTTCAATGTTTGAAGAGACAGACGCATAAACAGTGGCGCGTGTGACAAGCGCATTACATATTCCCCTCGCTCCGTCGCCGGCAGTCGGCACTCGGCAGTCGGCACTCGGCAGTCAGTTGAAATAGGTTTCGGAAATCACTGAAATACTAGTAGCGTGTTTGTTTAAAATTCAACGATGAGACGTGGCGCACAATCCTGAAGGAACGTTTCTTTTTATGGGGGTCACTCGAGTAGATAACTCGTCTTCATTCGGGGCTTCGCAGTCGAGTCACGCGTCTGCCCTCCCCTGCTCCCCCGGGGGGTTGCGAGCACGCCACCGGACACTTTGAATATTTGAGCCCTGCATTCATATAGCTGTCATTGAGAGTGAGTAATGGACATCATTATTACAGTGACGCGAACAGTACCAGCAACATGTTACGAAACATGTGCTGCGAAACGTTTAATTTATATATTACAATCGTTTTTTCAGCACTTTTACACCGCACTATGGTTCGTGTTTGTTGATATTATAAGGCGTGGGTTTGCGTTTGCGTGGGTGGTAACCGATTGTTACCGCATCTTGTACGGATAGCGCTTTATCTTCAATGCTAATGAATGAAAACCATATCTGAGATATACAGCACCAACTTATTGTTTACATTTAGTTTATTTGAAGCTTATTCTGTAAGATATTCATTGAACATTCACGTATTCCTACTGGCTCCAGTGGGCGGAGGCGGAACATGTTGAATAGAAGTGAATAGTGTAACGCAACATGGACGTTCGATCATTCACAAGGCGGCAGTGAATACATTGATATTACTCGATACTTTCTTACTATCTACCATATCGCCTCCTGGACCATTAGGTTAAATAAACTAGTGAGGTCAGTATGAAAGAACTTGGTGTCAAAATAGTAAACATCTAACCAAATTGCAAGCTAACAAATAACCACTATCCAGGTATTTTATCACGCGGTTATCTTAATGAACTGCAAATTAAACCTGGTCGTGAAGTAAGTTACAAGTGTCACAGTTAATGTTATAAAATTGCTCGCTACAACGATTTGCATGTAAATGGAGAGAAACGTTTACACGTCTGTAGCATCACCGACTGACGGCTCACTCTCTAGGGGGTGTTTCTACAGTTCACTTAGAACAGCGAGGACTAAACATGGATAGACAGTTGTGAAACAAGGTACTGCTGTCACTTTTATATAAGTACTCCTAAAAAAATACGTTCACGGTTTTTCAGTTAGTCAAATTATTTACACAGTTCGACACGTATACCTATCTACTTACCTATAATTTTCTTCTGTGTGACTGACAGATACGTAACGAAACCACACCATGATGACACGTGTCAACGTTCATTTAATCTTTCATGAATATTATGTTTATTAATCGTTCCTACGATGTATAGAGTTCGCGCCACCACTGAAGTCGTTTTGATGCGGCGCTAGTGTCTATGTCACTGTATCACATTGCATTACAAAAAATTTAGGTAGTTCCTCAATTTTCTGCCGGCCTTATTTCGTTATTTTTCCGTTAGAGACTATTTGAGAAAGTTCAATTACATAGTGTAACTGAACTACAGAAATTACAGAAAGCAACAGAAAATAAAGAACTAGGTATATTATGTAACAAACAATTTATAGGTAAATACAACATTTTATTTGAAATAATATAAAGAACTGTGACAAATGTACTCTCAAGGTACTAGAGTAGAGAGGAGGGTGAGCTTACGAACAAATATCACGCCTTGATCCTTTATTTGCTAATACGGTATACACCTTCAATTAGGTAAACTCTTGAATCTCAATCTCAATCTTGAAACTCAAATGAGTTTATCACTTTTCCAAGCTTCAAGTCGTATGCGTTCATGAAACGTACAGAGAATCGAAAATATCGTAGATGTCAAATCTATATTAAAAATTTCGAGCATTAGATTTAAAGCCATTCACCACAATAAAGTACGTTTTTCAAGGTAAGATTTTAGCCACATTAGTAAGGTGCCGGTGATGCCATGCTATATGCTGATACATTTAAGAAAGAGTAGTTTATATGAAACTCGGTCGAAGGCCTTACTAAAGTCCGTATACATTACATCGAATTGTCAGCCGGAGTTCCCGAACGAATTTCTGTAAATGTTTCCTACTTTTCTCCAGAATACGCTGGCTTCACTTTTTTCAAAATTGTTCTCAAGAGTACAAATCAAAACACGTATTTAGAGGCCATTCTTATTTATATATTGTTTCCTCGTATAAATGTAGAAGGAATAAAAGCAGCAGTGAACAGCGATTACTGTTGCTGATTTCCAAATTCATGAGGTGATCGCCGCGCGGAAATGTGCAATCGACGATATTGCAGGCCGCGCTTCCGATACCGCCCCGCTACTGCGCGCGGCTTTCCATAACTAACTGTACACTCAATGTATATTAAAAAGCTGAGTCTTCTCTATTTATAAGCTTTTAAACCTGTTCTGCTGAGCTTCTTGCTATTTCAGTTCGATCTTTAAATAAGTTCTCGTTTTTTGTTCTTGTTGGTTATTCAACAACCACTGCATTTGTTTGCTAGTAGGTATGAAATGTCGGATAGTAGCATTACCACAGAAATCGGTTCAGTTGTTCGTGAAATCGTAACACATGACGCAGACGGTAAGTGGTCCTCATAAATACGCACACTTTACTGTTTATACAATATCACAGTCCACTAATAGCTGCCCTGTTCACGCTGGGCGCAGAAGGCACTAATTCTATGTTTTTATCGTAAATTTTTTTGCTTGTCGATGCTATCGTCTTATCCTTATTCAGAGAATTAGTATTTTAGTAACAAATAATTTGGGTCGACAATCTCGACAAGAAGACTAATGGATCGAATTCACAGTGATTATATATCACCCGTTCCGCTAACGAATTCATCGCTCACAAACGACTTTTACTTATTTTACATTTCCAATGTTTTATTTTGTTCACTTGCGAGCGCGCAGTCTGTGCACTGAGCGCTGACACACGTCGCGCGTCGCCGAACTTATGCACTACATTAGGGAGGCTTACTGAAAATTTGGTGAGGATCACATTAATCCGCATTAATTTAAAAAACACATCAGCGATGCAGGACGTCAGTTGGATTGGACGCACGCTTCGGTGATGAGCTTTCTTTACGACTTATTTTAATATCAAAGTAGTCGCGGTACGAGATGAATTATCGCTACAAGTTTGCGCAGCAATAACTTATATCGATAAATTATACAAGTCTAAAGAGGACTAATCGACTGTAGATTCGTTCTTGAATTAAACCTGCCGGCTCGGTCTTCGCAGCCGCGCGCCGTTCGCGTGGTAGCGGGTATGCGCGCGACACAGTACCTCGTCACTTGTTAAGCTATAACGTTATTATTACTAATTCCGTGAAGCGTGGCTATTCTGTCCACTGTCGACTGCTCGACGATGCTCGTTTTTATTTGCGAGAGCAGACGTAAAGCAGATATCACTTTGGTCTTGTTAGCGAGTATAAATCAGCATCGGAGCGGTTGTAAAGTCGCGAGTTACGCTCCGCAGCCGACGACACAAAACAAAGTCGAGTGTCGCGCTGCGCACTCTACACTACCGAACATTGTTATTAGATTCGTCACTTTGTATAATTACATTCGAAGCCGAACAATATATGTTGTTAAAAAAAGTCATCTAAAAAGGTATAAACAAGACATCACAGACAGACAAATTAAAAATCCGGAGTCACACGTGTGAGGGCACAAATCGAACAGATTACGTGTGACTCCGGATTTTTTATTTATCGGTCTGTGATGTCTTGTTTACACCTTTTAGATGACTTTTGTTGTCAAGCTTCTTAGTTTGTAATTTATCGTGTACTATTTATTAGGAAATATATATATATAATAAATAATATAATATATATAATATAATTTATGTTTAACAGTCAAGAGGTCTGTTGATTCCAATCTGCAGACAATCACACAGTACATATCAAAGATCTTGACAAGAAGGTGGATGTGCTTTATTTTGATTTTTGTAAAGCTTTTGGAAACTCAGCGCCATTGGTTTAATAATATTGTAATAATATTTAATTGTTATTATATATACTTTCATTTATGTAATTGGTTTCCTAAGCCGTGTAAATCAAATCAATAAATCGCCAACGAGCAGTTTGGTTTCCGAACCCAACACTCGTGCATCCAACAAGTCCACCGCATCGTTGAGCATTAAACGCTGCTTTTTTTTTTTTTTTTTTTTTTTTTTTTTTTTTTTTTTTTTTTTTTTTTTTTTTTTTAAAACGTTGCCCCTCGCTAGGAATTTCTCCTGTATCGTGGGTGCGTTTACAAACATATATACTCACATACACAAACAGCCAGACCCGGAACAACTACTTGCAGGTCATACAAATATTTGTTCCGTACGGGAATCGAACCCGCGACACGCAGTGCAGCAGTCAATCGCTTAACCACTGCGCCAACCGTGCCGTCAAAGTTTCCAGTGTAATGAGATAACGGGAGTGTTGTTCTTCGACATAGCGAAAGTATTCGACAAAGTCTGGCACAACGGCTTGTTATAATAAGCTGTTAAGCTGTACCAACTTGGAGTGCCTGACCGTCTGGTGCTTATCTTACGAGAATTTTTCTCGGATCGTACTTTCCGCTATTGCATCGGGGGTGCACTCTCCTCCACACAAGTCATTCGCGCGGGAGTCACTCAGGGCTCCGTGCTATCTCCTCTCATCTTCACGCTGTTCACCAGCGACATTCCCAAAAGTAAAATGGCTCAGTTCGCTCTATTCATCGACGACACTGCCATTTATTATACTGGTCGCTGTCAGAACACTATTGCTCGCACTCTCCAAACCTCCGCAAACTTCTTAGGCGCTTGGTTCCGGAAACGGAGAATGAAGGTTAACCCCGATAAGAGACAGGTGGTTCTTTTATCGAGACCGCGTAGTCGATTCGCCGACCAAGGCATACGCTCACCATTCCCAACGACGGTATTACCCTCCTCTAGGAGAATAGTCCCAACACTAGCACAGTTCGCGTTCATCCTCGCCGCCGAGACCCGCCGCGACGTCCCCGTCCATGCCCGTCCCGACCCTTGCTCGAGCCAGCCCGCGCCGCTGAGCCTGTCAGCCAGCTTAAAATTCCCCTAATAATAATATTAATCCAATCCAGCCAATCTCTTGTTGTCCTCCCCCAGCGACGCCCTAAGCCGGAGTCCGTACCCCACAGGAGGTGCCCTTAGCGTGAAGTCGCTTAGTTTATAAGTTTTATGCCCTGGCTAGTTATTTTATTGAAGACAGGAAAGTCTGGTTAAGCAGCTGATAACCTCCAAGGTTTACTTGCGAGATGCCAATTTAAAAAAAAAGATGCGAGCGTTCTGTATAAAGCGCATTGCTTGTGATAAGTTCATAATATATCTTTTATTGTTGTGTGACTAAAGCTGTACTGAAAGACCAGCAGTTTTTTAATCGAATCCCTACGCACCCGCTAACCTCGCGCTACAGCTGAACCAGCTCCCTGCACTGTGTGAGCTCGCCTGGCTGCTAAGAACAATTTCCACGACCTAGACGACTGTTTTGTGTGGAGTACGAAGATTTATTGCTCTGCGAGAGTTGGGAAGGATCTCTATTATCTTTTAGATTCCCACGGACACGTAGGTACTATCCTTCCTTCGATGCAGTCTGGTCTACCTTATAATGGTAGATGGTAAAATAAGGGAAACCGTAAGTAACTCTAACAATAGCAGCTCCAAAACTACACAACCGCTGAATAGACATGTGCGTTCGCAATCGGATAGCCCATGCACGCATGCACAGGTCGCCTTCTATCCGAGGTGACATTTTAATGAATTGAGAAATGCAAAGCAATTATTGCAGAGTTTAAAAACGGTGACAATAGCGTCGTAAGTATTTCCTTCCCGCAGTCGTTCACCGGGCTGGATAAGCTGGCTCGGCGCCAGGCGCCCGCGCACCAAGTCTCAGTATCACACCGCTCACTGTACATATGCAGGTATGTACACATTGTACACTATACAGTAAGTATGTAGATACTATAAATTGCCCAAACAGAGAAAATCCTTGCTAGGCATTGCTAATCCGTTTGAAAAAATATTTTTGCTAGCCCAATGCTTGAGGAAGGTTAGCATCACGCCACGACCCTTAGGAACCGAGCAAAAAGAAAAAAAGTCAGAAAGAACGCTCAGCGAAAACTAAATAATAGCGCGGGCGCACGAGCATTGCACGCGCACGAAGTCGCGGGCAGAAGCTGATGTGAAACTAGTGTTTTCCATCAGATTGTAGTTTCAAAATAATTTTCAGTATAGTGTAGGCTATCGGTGTTCCTCGAAATGTCGAGGTACACCGAGCCAGGTATTGGAGCGAACTTCTGGAGTCTGTGAGAATTACAATATTGTTTTGATTTTGCAGTTCTGCTTCCATTATACACACACTGGCATTAATTCGGAATTTCAAAAAGGCGGCCCCTATACCGTCACCGTCCTTAGATCCGTCTGTAAATATTTTAAAATAAGATGAGTATTCGGAAGTCATGTAAGTAATAAATAAATTCCTCAAGCTAACAGGATTGTACTGCCTTTTTGGTGTGCTCATAAAACTTACATCGTGTTTTATAAAATTGTTGCTATCTGTACTACTAACCCATGCAATGAACTTTTAAAGTGTGTAGTGAGTCATGAACCAAGATTAACTGGGGGATCCATTTGTTTTGCCAATATGCAGAATTATTACACAATGTGGATAGATTCAGTATTTACCTGTAAGGCTTTCTTTTTAAGCCAAAATTTGCTAGCCAAAAATTGTCAACGTAGATATACCGGTTGTAGGCATAACTTGTTCTCCATCACGTGAATAGGTGTGTGTAGTTTATAAAACTACCCACTATTCTCGTAGCTTGGTTCTGTAGTTTATTTAATGTTTCCAAGTGAGTTTTTGCACTGTTGTCATAGAAAAAGCTTCCATAGTCAATACGGCTTCTAATTAAAGATATATATAAAGTGTTCTTAAATATTTTGTGTGCACACCCCAAGTTGAACCGGCTAACAATTTAATAATTTTAATGAATTTTAAAACTTTTTGGCAAATCTCATTGATATACTTTCCCCACCTGAGAGAACGGTCCCACCACACACCAAGGTATCGAACCGTGTCAACAACCTCCAATCTATTACATCTAATTGACAAGTCAACTGAAAGTCTCCTAAAGCCCCTGCTAAAAATACAAAGTTTACCCTTATTTAGATTTAGGGTATCAAGTTGACTACATAAGATATCCAACGCTTCCTGTAACTCAGCGGCTGCTTGATCGGAGTTACGAGAAGTCATATAAAGTACATAGTCATCGGCGTACTGCGAGATAGATACGGAGCTAGGTATTGCTTTACAAATATGAATGGTCGCAATATTAAATAGGAGTGGCACCAAGGGGTCACCTTGTGCTAAGCCCCTTCTGGCAATTCCAGTGCCGGTATTATCCATGTCATTAATCGTTAAATATCTTTCTTTAAGAAACTCCCATAGATATCCACAGTATTGTGCTCCCACACCAACTTGGTCTAAGGTTTACAGAAGAGTAGTGACGTCTACATTGTTGTAAGCATTATCAATATCAAGGAAACATCCGAACTCAAAACTCAAACTCAAAGCATTTATTTCAATTAAACCACTTACAGGCACTTTTGAATTGTCAAGGGGTCAGTCAGTCAGAAATATGAAGCTAGTTGCCCATTCCAAAGCGTAGGTTCCTATGGAGAAGAACAGGCAAGAAACTCCACGGACACTCTTTTAAATCATAATATTGTTACAAAATATTGGTTACATCATTTATGTTGAAATTATACATGTGAGACCAATGTAGAAAGACGTGCACATAAAAAGCGTCCGTTATAAAAAGATAAAAACAATTCAAAAATTAAAATAAGCCGTGGCAGATAAGAGATGACCAGTCCCTACTGACGGCGCCCGTTCACGAACATGACGCATGGATCAGCACCGTTTAGCTCAACCATTTTGAAGGGAACTTAACGATCCAACACACACGCCACCACCAGCGAGACATTTGAATGAGCATGACATACTCTCAGCCGCCAGGGCACATTCAAGTCAATGAAAGACGTACCCAGTAAATGGTAGCTTCATAGAAGCTACATGGTCACAGTGCTCACACATGTGCTATGCAATTATACAATACTACGAGATTGAAGTTATACAATACTACGAGATTGAAGTTATATAATTCAAAAATAATTTATGCAATCTTCAGCAGCTCCGACAATATTTTCGAATGCTAAAATTAAATTAGTTTATGCGCCCTTGTGGAGCTGGACCAGCGTTGAGCCAAGCATTTTTGTCACCGATATAATGCCCCAGCTTATAATATGCTTGGTAGCATAGTGTGCGTTTTATACAAGATTTAAATTTAGTTTCATTTAGTTGTAGTATGTGGGGAGGTATTTTACTGTAACATTTTAAACAGTGCCCCATGAAAGATGAGTCTACTTTCGCCAGTCTGAAACCCGGTTGAGCTAATTGATCCCTATTTCTAGTACAATAATAAGTGTCTTTCACCTCTTTTACTGAAAAGATTAAGATTGTACATGATGTTTTCATATATATATTGACAAGGTACCGTCATGATGTTAATGTTTTTAAACAGTTCCCTTAGAGAATCGCGCCTGCGGAGGCAATATATTGCTCTAATGGCTCTTTTCTGCAGAATAAAAATAGAGTCCATATCTGCAGCCCGTCCCCATAGTAAAATACCGTAAGACATGATACTAGACTAGCCTTGCGGTATCTATATCAGTAAATTGACGGATTTTTCTTACAGCATATGCTGCTGAACTTAGCCGTCCTGCAAGAGATGTTAAATGCGGACCCCATTGCAGCCTTGAGTCGAGCGTGATCACCAGGAAAACAGTTTTATCAACGAATTCTAGTTTCTCCCTATTCAATACTATATCACAATCACTACTTTTAGCATTCGGCAAAGCAAATCTTATGCATTTCGTTTTTTTTCCTTTTAATACTAAATTATTTGCAGTAAACCAATTTTGGACCTGCTGTAGGGCGTTATTTACGTCGTCAAGATTTGATGCACGTCTCCGATCGTGACAAACTTTTTTGAGAAACCAATTTGTATTTCTGAGGTAAGTAAATTTAAGTTATCGAAATATATATGAGCGCGCTTCCCTGAAACGCTTTTTGGCGTGGCGATTTCTGCCAGTGTACTTTAACGCAGCTTGCGGTAGGAGTTGGAGTACTTCGTTCTAATAAATCATATAGTGTTACTAATATCGTCAAGAGAACCAAAAGTTGTTTAATTCCCGCGCACAAGCTGACTGGCTGACTGACAGATACTCGTATGTGTACAGATACTCGTGCAAACTTGGACGCGTGCTGTGTCGATATGCAAATAGAGCCCAAACTTGAGTAGTGATCAAGCAAAGTGTCGGCAGTGCAGTCGGAACTAAGCCGGTTCACTACCAGACCAGCGCCAGCTACGAGTTGCAACCAGATGCAACGCGACTCCGTAATGTGTGTTTGCACCGCTCGCATAGTCGCATTAAAAAAAAGATTCAAAATTCAAAAGTCATTTATTCAAACTAGGCTGAGAATCAGCAGTTTTCGAACGTCAAAATTACATAAGACAGGCCCCCAAACCCAACGCCCGCCCTTCACCACTTCTTAGTGCTTTAGCTGGGAAGAAGAAGGCGCGCAACAAACTCCCCGCCAGCACTGCTGTGTGTTCAATTAGATAAAAAAACTAAACTAACGAAAATAAAAACTAAAAAACGTAAACAGAACTTATTACCAGAAAAAAGCGCGTGCCCGCTTACATATAGCTAATATAGGTGTAACGGGAAGCTATAAATAATAAACTAGGATCATCTAGGTAAAATAAATAAACAGTTAATTACTAATAACAATAACAAAAGCAGCAACCGTTCACGTGTATAACGCAAAGAACATTGAGGGAAAGAGGCAACCCGACCCCCGACACTACCGTAAGCAGGTTACTAGGCAAGAATAATAATTATATGATCAATTGTCGAGGTCGCTAGCTATATATAGTGCAATACAACTCATAAAATTAATAATTGCTAATTATTTTATATGGTAATGTGTGGATAACGTCGTGAGCAGTGTATTTGTTAACTCTATTAGTTTAGTACTCCAATCATGTGTAATATTTAATATACTGCTGTTTGTTGTCCCTAATAAATTAATAAATAAACAAACATTGTAATGAGTAGATTATATCAATAATAAAATAAAATAAATTGACTTATACAGTAAAATAAAATAAATAATTATATAACTCATATAACCTGACAGTCGGTAAGCAAATTTTGGAGAAAGAACATAAATAATTAAATATTGCCTTGAGTTAATTCACAGCGACCCATTATTCTTATCGTTTAAGTAGTCGGTGATAGAATAGTATGCCTTTGAACAAAGGTTGGATTTTACTTTAGCTTTAAACACATTAAAAGGTAGGAAAGAAGAGGGTAGCTTGTTATAAAAGGTTATACAAGTATCAAGCCCAACAAATGAGTTATGAAGCCGGTGAAGAGTTTGTAATTTGTCCTTATTTCTGGCGTTAATATTGTGAATATCACTGGTTTTTGTGTATAGGTGTATATTTTGTCTAATATATAAGATGTTGGCGAAGATGAATATTGTGATGCCACCATGAGAATACCAATATCTTTAACAAAATCTCTTAAATAAACCTAGCTGGTAAATTGCTAAAACAGATCGTTTTTGAAGAACAAATATAGTTTGAATGTCAGCGGCTTTGCTCCACAGCAGAATACCATAGAACATAACGCTATGGAAATAACTAAAATAGATTAACCGAGCTGTATCAACGTCAGTGTATTGTCTTACTTTCCTGACAGCGTAGGCGGCCGAACTGAGCCTTCCCTCTAGGTTTGATATATTTGGGCCCCACTGAAGATCACATCATCCGACGATCATTTTCTAAGTCAACCTGGGCGTTTTCTAAGTAAGATTTAGGTAAGATGTGGCATGTGGGTTAAATTTTTTGTTTCATACCTACTTAAACGCATATACATTCCTAGAATTGTATGCAAACTACATATTTAAAGCACACTTTTAAATCTTTTGACCGAAGTTTAGGTACCTTCGTATCATCAGTCAATCCCTCTCTCTTGGGTTCAGTAGGCTACTAAAGTGCATTGTCATTAGATATTGTTGTAGAACTAACTTGTTTAAAACTAAGTGGGCACGCGGGTAAGCCGCGGTCACGCCCGGGACAATAAGAGACGGTAATTAATAGTGTTGCACTCTAATGCGATCAACTACCACCCAACTACCACCAACTTGCCTCCACGCACTCATTGACTGACGACTTTCGTAAAGGGATAGAAATATATTTACTTACCTATATTTCTATTTCCTGAAGCAGTAGTCATGAGTCAAAACAAAATCATATCGTCACAGCGCGCAGCGCGGCGTCGAACACTTCAAGAGGTCGCGTCTGCGGGTGTCGGCCATGTCGGCTCGTGACACTCTTTTTAAACTTCCATGAACTTTGATAACTTTGACATCTCAACAAGCGGAAGTCCATTCAAACGAGTAATCACCGCCTCAATTTTCTTTAAACTCACAGAAATTAAAAATGCAGACATTTCGAAATGCTTAGGAAAGCGTTCACCAAATAGTGACAACGAAAAATTATTCGAAGAAACTTCTCGGTAGAAAATACCAGAGGGGTGAGGGATGCCGCGTGACAGCGCAAGCGTAAATAAGTGAAGCGGCAAATTGTCCATTTAAATACATAGTATAAAAAGCTGTGGATTCGGCCGGTTTTTGCGTAATGGCTGAAGACTCGCTGCGCACACATTTATATTCCACCGCGCGCCCCTTGCGCCACCTCGCAGGCGAGCTGCTGTGGATGCGGCATCGTCGAAACTGGTGCATCTAGCGGGTGGTTGAAGACATGATATCTCATAATAGTTACCTGACTCATAATAGTGAACTCGACTTCTCACTTCTGTTTCCATTTATCCAGTCGGATGAAGAATTTCTAGTTAAAATTTTCCGCAGTAATTCCCGTCTGCTCGATAAAGACCGCCGTCAAGATAGTAAACTCTGCATTTAAATCGAATCATTGCACCGACCCCGCGCCCGCGCCCTCACCTGCACCTTTTGTTTGGAAACAACAGACGTGGTCCGCACCGATCCGCACCAATCCGGAGCGAACCGGTGTGACTCGCTGATACAAGCGACGATTGATATAAATTAATGTATTCTGACCCAAATTATCGGTGTTCATTCTATTTCCCGTTTAAATATTTTCTCGAAGCGAATACAGAAGAGTACAATTTGAAATTTTTGGGACTCATCAAAACACTCTCTTGTCATTGTATCATTTACATTTCGCCGGCTAACTCTCCGGGAATTTACGAAACAAGTCATGTTTCAACAATTTAGCGCAAAGCCTCACGTTTTCACGACGTAAGCTGTCGTTATCTGTCGGCCGCTGAGTGCGCCATTTTTTCAGCTGAGTGTAGTCTGAGCGCCTCCGTCCGGAGATGCGGAGCGTTGCGGTACGGTGCGGTGTGGGCGCCCTCCTACATTTGCATACATTTACATTATAATCCTTGTTGTTTGGCAGTACTCGCGCAGCATTTGACTCGGATATTATTTAGATTGCACGAGGGAGGGAGGGAGGGACTTGACCTGCGGCGGTGCATTAGGACGCCGCAGGTCAAATAGTTTTATTGACTTTGAGAGTGGAGCTCTTTAATTTGTTTATGATTAATGTACTCCGCGTGTTCTCGCAGTTCGCTAAGTTAGTGCTTAGTGGAGGTGACTTAAAGAATGATTAACGAGTCGCTCACTATTATAACAGTCAGCGCGACGCTGTTTGTGAACAAATAAATACTCGTTTAATCATTTTCATCAAAGACCGTTCTTGAAACGTAATTAAATCTGGTACAGCACGAGTACAATGTAAATGGTTGTTTACAAATGTTAAATTAGCGAGCAAATGTTTGTGATTCAAATAAATGATCCCGTAATAAAGGTATTGAACGCGGCGCGTACTGTGACGCTCTATCACATAATATTTTAGTTTATTAGTCTGTATTTTGAAATTATTGTGCTATGAAAGTATTAATTTAACACGTTACTAACAAGATTAAAAGAAAAACTCATGCAAATGACAATAACGAACTATAATTATTTAAGTTACAGATGCACCGCACATAGGTACCTAACAATAAAAACCAATAAAACCACCCAAATGTGTTAACGAACCAAAAGATTTTGATTACTATTAAATACACTCTTTTACGAACAATAGAACTAACTATTCTTAAGAAACTGTAATCAAAGCAACTTTATAATAAAGCGATTTCAGTGTGTGTAAAGAGACGTCCTAAACCTCATCAACAAGTTGTGTTTAAATAAGAGCCGGCTAAACATTCTGGTCCGGTAGTGCGCCGCACGTCCGGTCGTTCAGCCCGGACGTCCGGCGCCGGAGATCGGACACGCGCCGTCCGCGCCTCTCGTACTGAGCAATGTCACCGTGAATAGGCGATGCTCTGTAGTACTATGGAACTATTATTCTCTTCAGCTTACTCATTTTAAGGAGTAGGTAAGTAGTACATAATAACACAACATATAAAATCACGCCTGCATTCCTCGAGGGGTATAAGTGAAGTACACCCTCATTTCACCGAGTATAAACTAACATCAAAAAACCAATACCAATATTTTACTATAACAGACAATAAAGTCATAGATTTGTATTGCAAAATAAGTCTGCAATCAACCAAAACCTGGTGAACAAATATAAAAATTGCCCGTCAACTCCACCATGCCACTAATATAAGATCAAATAAAAAGACACTACATACATAACTGGCGATACGTGGGTGTACTTTAGATACACCTCTGCTTAACCCTTTGGGGAAAACAGGCGTGATGTTATGTTATAAAAAGAAATCGAAACAAGATTACACCTTGTCATTCAAACCGTCTCATTTCCAAACATTCCATCTGATAATTCTTACCTATGGCTAAATGATTAGCATTTAAATGATGCCGTAAAGTAGTCGCAGTCATAGCGCGCTGCCTGCGATAAATCGCGAGCTGTGTGATCCGTGCACGGCGAGTTCATGCATAGTAGATACCGGTATCATGACGGCTGACAACCTGATTACAAAAAGCAGAAGGCAGATGCGGTAGATCAAATACTAACAACGTGTTGGAATACAAGCTACGGCGGCGGCGGCGGCGTAAGCGGACTACGGCTTTCCCAGATGATACATACTCGTACATAACCGATTCAATCATTTAGCTCTGAACAATTATGATTTGTTGAGAACTTGAGACCACTGCTGGACACTTTCTCTAATAAAGTGCTAGCCGATGTACGCGACTTTGTTCGCATACGAACTTCAAGCCTAGTTCTATCTATATTCTGTGTTTGCAGTGAGCGGAACTTCTATAATTATTCTTTACTAATTATGTAAGGTGAATAGGTGATGCATTGCGGTGAGGTGCGGGGGCGGGGGAGGGGGCTGACGTGTTTAATCCATCGGCTGAGGGCGCCGCTGTCACTGTGGTGCGCGTGACGTCAGCGTGACTAGCTTCCTATCACGATTGCTAAGTAGCCCGTGCGAGACACCGGACCACGGGATTTAAGCCGATGGGTGCTGATCATCAGTTAGGAAATGATTAATGTAGAGCTATTCGTCTCAACTTTGTGAAAAAAAGTCAATATTATGTGAATTATGATCAGATGTATGAACGCAAACGAAGTAAAAGGAGTATGTAAGGATCGCAGAAGATGGCTACGTAGCAGGTAGTAGGTAGGCGGCTACGTAGCAGGACCGATGACAGTATCACTATGTTGTACTGAAAAGGTACATACAAAAAAACATACAAAAATAAAAATGTCTAATGTGTAATGACTTTGGCCATTTCTATTTTTGTCATAGGTCGTCACATAGCACATTAGACTAAATTTAAGAACGTGCTAATAAAAAACAGCCATACTTCTTTGTCGCTACGCTACAAAACAAAACGAATGACATTTCCCACGAGCGAGTGCTACGCGCTACGAAAAGTTAGTGTACGCAGCCGCAACATTTTTTATTAAGCAATAATTTCTCTTACAAAGCGTACGCAAGTCAAATAGTAATGAATTAAATAAACATGCTACAGTAACACACATTGTAATACGAGTACTACAAGTCTACAACACAAGCAGTAAGCTGAGCGTTACTACGGGCCTAGCGCAGTTACCGTAAAAAGGCGACTGACACTGAAACAAAATGATGCGCTCGCAATGGACGGATATTTATAGAAAATAAGATTAGTTGAGACTGAGGTTCATGATGGGGAACTGTTAACGAAGACGTTGGAAGTCAGAGCATGAAAACATTTGTAGTTATGACTTGACTGTGTAGTTTTTTATAAGATAAATGCAGATTTTCAAATTAGTACCTTACTGGGACTTCCTGTATGTACGAGTATATTCTGCTTAGGATTTGGAAGAACCTTTAAAGAACATTTATATATTATGTATTGATTGGCAAGTAAACTGAAATAAAAATAATACCTCAACAAAATAATAATACCAGCCTATTATAGTTATAGTATAGTATAGTTAGCCTATTATAGTGTAGTATAGTTTATATAATTGTTTATAATTTTACTAATTTTACTTTATTTATTGTTGACATAATCTACTCATTACAATGTTTTTTTTTATGAGTTGTATTGCAATATGTGGTTAGCTAGCGACCTCGATAATTTTTTACTTTACCTCAATGGTCCTAGTTTATCAATTATAACTTCTAGTTACAGCTATATGTAAGCGGGCACGCCCTTTATGTCTGGAGGCTTTTATTTAGATATTGTTTTCGTTAAGTTATTTTTATTTCTGCTTGAGTATAGTTCTCGATGTTTTTGGTTGGTATATTGGCGTGTGCTAGCTGTCATATGGCTATTAATTTTATAATTTAAATTATGTTTTGTGTTGCGTAATGTAAATATCATTTTGCATACTATTATATAGAATCTTTTTTACTGAACAGACAGCTGTGCTGCTGGGGAGTTTGTTGCGCCACTTCTTCTTCCCAGCTAAAGCACTAGGAAGTGGTGAAGGGTGGGCGTTTTGGGGGACTGTCTTATGTAATTTTGACGTTCGAAAAGTGCTGATTCTCAGCCTAGTTTGAATAAATGACTTTTGAATTTTGAATTTTGAATTTTGAATTACTGTCCCACTGCAGGGCAGAGGCCTCTTCTCACACAGAGAAGGCCCGAGCACTGAACACCGCGCTTGCTCAACACGGGTGGTGGATCAGTCTTATATTGACAGAGGCCTCTTCTCACACAGAGAAGGCCCGAGCACTGAACACCGCGCTTGCTCAACACGGGTGGTGGATCAGTCTTATATTGACAGAGGCCTCTTCTCACACAGAGAAGGCCCGAGCACTGAACACCGCGCCTGCTCAACACGGGTGGTGGATCAGTCTTATATTGACAGAGGCCTCTTCTCACACAGAGAAGGCCCGAGCACTGAACACCACGCTTGCTCAACACGGGTGGTGGATCAGTCTTATATTGACAGAGGCCTCTTCTCACACAGAGAAGGCCCGAGCACTGAACACCGCGCCTGCTCAACACGGGTGGTGGATCAGTCTTATATTGACAGAGGCCTCTTCTCACACAGAGAAGGCCCGAGCACTGAACACCGCGCTTGCTCAACACGGGTGGTGGATCAGTCTTATATTGACAGAGGCCTCTTCTCACACAGAGAAGGCCCGAGCACTGAACACCGCGCCTGCTCAACACGGGTGGTGGATCAGTCTTATATTGACAGAGGCCTCTTCTCACACAGAGAAGGCCCGAGCACTGAACACCGCGCTTGCTCAACACGGGTGGTGGATCAGTCTTATATTGACAGAGGCCTCTTCTCACACAGAGAAGGCCCGAGCACTGAACACCGCGCCTGCTCAACACGGGTGGTGGATCAGTCTTATATTGACAGAGGCCTCTTCTCACACAGAGAAGGCCCGAGCACTGAACACCGCGCTTGCTCAACACGGGTGGTGGATCAGTCTTATATTGACTACTAGCTTTTGCTCGCGGCTTAGCCCGCGTGGCTGTTGGAAAGTATCCCTCGGGAATGTACTGCCTTGATTAAAAGTACAGTATGTGTTAATCCAGGTTTATAAACCATCTGTGTACTCGTTCCCACACCTGACAGCTATTTTTTTCTTTCAAAAATATTCAATATACAGTTTTGAGCTAGTTACTATTTTTTTATATGTGTATTTTTTACCGGCAAAGCATAGAATACCTAGTATTCAGACATAGAATACCTAGTGATTCTACACAATGCCGAGCTCGTCTAGGCATTGTGTAGAATGCCTATTCTTCTTCATTTCTTGTGGTTGGTGACTAACCTGGTGTCAGAGTTTTAAAACCGCCCATGGGCCTCTGACTTGTCTTCACATGCCGTCGAGAACTATCTCTCAGGCATGACGGTTTCCTCATGAATGAATCCGAAAATTCAAAGATGCGTGCCTTGGGTTCGAACTCGAGACCTATGACTTGGCAGTCCGACGGTCACACAAGTAGACTATCACTGCCAAAGTTAAAGTCTGTAAAGTTATTATTGAAGAGCGTGGTGTGGTGAAGTATGGTGAAGTGTGGTGTGGTGTGGTGTGGTGTGCTATGCTATGGTGTAGTGTAGTGTCGTGTGGTGTGGCGTGGTGTACTGTGGTGTGGAGTGGTGTAGTATGGTGCAGTGTGGTGTAGTGTGGTGTGGTGTGGTGTGGTGCGGTGTGGTGTAGTGTAGTGTGGTGTGATGAACAAGCTGAAAACACATTTATATTAAAACAATAAGGAGGCTTTCAGTGCTATCGTAAGAGGGTATATTTTTAAAGTAGAGTTTATTTTATTGTATAAATAACTTTTAAAGAAATAAAAGTTGCGGTGCGAAATACTACTTTCATACAGTTGAGTAGAACACACATTTGTTTTAATGCGTTTATGAGCGTATAAGGATGAGTCAGTTGTAGTTCAAAGAAGAATGCTTAAGCAAGATTGTTTGGACGATAAACAGTTTCCGAATAGTAAGAACCTTGCACTTATCGTAGAGTTCAGAGTCAGAGGTAGGGTGAGCAACCAGTAAAGCGAACAGCGACTTAAAACATAAACGATTTAGGGAAAATAGTTTATTGCAATACGACGTCGACTTTTAAAAAAACCGGCTAAGTGTGTGTTGGACCACGCACAATGAAGGGTTCCGTAATTAAGATCAATTTATCCCTAGAACAAACTTAACATTGTAGTTGTGTGTCTCGCATCCGAAATGTATGGACATACAGAACATATTTTTGCAACTGCAAATGTAAGCTGGTCAATTATTACTCGTGAACTTGTAGAGCCTACTACAAAATCAATCAAAATTACACAATGATCAGATTTTTTTAATGTTCTGCCAGCAGTAATCGTCAATTTTTATCAAAAAACCTCCTCAAATTTATTAAAAAGTTATAAAACTAAAAATCCAGAGTCACACGTAATCTGTTCGATTTATGCCTTAACACGTGTGACTCTGGATGTTTAATTTGTTTGTCTGTGATGAGGATGACTAGTTTATACCTTTTGAGATGACTTTTTTGTAGTAGTTGGATTTTAGTTAGTGAACTATCAAGACGCTTCCAACGATACCTCATTTGGCAAATTATGATGTATTTAGTAGTTTAGAAGTTATGAGGGAACAGAAGAACATACATACACACATACACCAAATCATAACCCTCCTTTTTTGTTTCGCCGTAGTCGGGTAAAAATTGTAACGATTTGTAGCTCTGATTTAAAAAGGATTAAAGATGATTGACATTTTATGGTCGATTATTATGTATTGAAGTATTAGCAAGCAGATAATAATAATAGAAAAACTTATACATTGGTTTTTTTATTAATTTTCAAAGTATTAAACCGCAGATATCTTCAAAAAAATATAAAATGAATAAACTACTCGAAAATGATTGACATTTGCATAGAGGTAAAAAGGGCTCATTTGGTTGCAAATGACCTCTTCTACATCCCGTAGGATTGCCGACATATTGCCAATAACCCTGTATAACCGGCCGGCGATCTTTCAGTCTCGCCGTGCGCCGTGTCTCCCCGCTGCCCCTAGCGTGTAGACTATCCCTCCGTGGTGCGGTGCGGACGGACGCTCCTTGTCACCACTCCGAGTGGCGCACGGGCACCAGCCGGCTGTGCCGCGCCGCGCCCGCGCCGCTGCCGGCGCGCCGCCCTAGCCCTTGATCAGGGACGAGCGAGATTGTCTTTCGGCACCCTTTGATCGACGCTTTCACTTCACGTAAATTCTACCTCGGTTTCATGTTAAATAAATAATAATTCCCTGAAAAATCAACTTCTACACAATAAAATTTTGATGGCGCCTTTTGAGAGGCGCGGGAGGGCCGCACCCCTAAAAAATTTGGGCGCCCCTTGCCATCTAGCGCCTAGAACGACCGCTCTGCTAACCCAGGGCCGGCGCGGCGCTGACGAATGCGCAACGCTACCAAATAACTCGATATGTCTTTTTTTGAACGCCTGCCAGACTATTCCTTACCACCGAAACTCCTGCACACTATAGTCTAACGGGGCGACCACTAGAGAAGAGGAACTAAATTAATAAGAAAGTACAGTGGCGTACCTGTATGGTTTTGTGTACCACTAATGTGTCGAGAGTCACCATTTACTTTGTTTTCTCGCGCGTCTGCGTATGTATAGCATCATGCCAATGTAACTCTAAATAATATTAATAACTTATAATATAAGCAAATAATGTATGATTCCTATTTCTATATTTTTTTGTTTATTTCTTGTTGTACTTTTTGTATCCCAAAGAGTTACATTGGCAAACTCTAAGTTTGAGTTATTGTGACCCCTCTGTACAAAGTGGTCCTTCTGTACGTAAGTGCCCAATAGCAAGGGCGCGGGGCGCGGGGCGCGGGGCGCGGGGCGCGAGGTGGGGGGCCGCGTCGAGGCCTGTCGTGGCTTGACTGACCTTGCCCCAGGCCCCACTACACTTCGGTCCGTGATGCATATACATTATGATTAATTTTGTGTTTTCAACACAAGCGTAAACCTTTCCACACTTGGAACAATTTTCCACGTAAGAACTTACCTAAGTTTTCCACTTGTCACGGACGGCAACGCTGCGAAGATCAAAATTAATTTTGATCTATATAATAATATATACGATAAAAAGGCCCATTGGATCCGACACTCAATAAGCATTGCTGCATCAATAGCGCATTCCTTATTACTCGCAGATGGTATGTCTCGACGAAAGCATACATCAAAAATATACGCGAGTTCTTAGTGCGTCACTCACCGTAGTCGTATGATAGACATAGCGCGCCGTGCCGCACGAACGTGCGGTATGTGAGACGCGCCCGGCACGCGTCATCAGACCGCGGCGTTGTACCGACACACTCTCACGAACACACATAGTACAATACGATGTTCGTTAACTATTGATGTCTACTACAGACTATTTCGGTATAGTACTTAGTCATTGGTTGCATTCCATTGTGTGGTATAATAATAGTAAACGAAGGACTGCTATTTTTAATTCAACAGATTACCAGCCAATCAACTAACAAGTTTGATGTCTTATGACGAGTTACGTATCTCTGTCTCTTCTGGGGAGACGAGCGACAGTTTCATTAAACTCAAACTCAAACTCAAACTCAAAGCATTTATTTCAAATAAACCATTTACAGGCACTTTTGAATAGTCAAGGGGTCGGTCAGTCAGAAATATGAAGCTAGTCGCCCATTCCAAAGCGTAGTAGGTACCTATGGAGAAGAACGGGCAAGAAACTCCACGGACACTCTTTTAAATAAAATAAGATGGTTACATAATATTGGTTACATACAATAAATTACTGCTGCAGATACAAGACGGGAGCTGATTGATATTAACAGATTAACAAACGATGATGCGACCACGTCACTGACGGCACATTGAGAGGTCCAGCGTCCGCGTCGTTAAGATTCAGCGCCATCAGTCTGGTCAGGCGGGGCACGGCGCGCTTGGATGAATAGTCGATCAATGTAACACATTCGGGCCGCGCTCCGGATGCTTGGATGGGTTATTCCACTAATCCCCATTGACAATCCCCAGCAATGGGGATTTGTGAAATTTCTTGTCCACGTAACCTCATTAATGGGGATTTCTGGACAATAGTTCACAAATCCCCATCGGTTTAAAAATAAAATACTAAGAACATATTTGTATAAGAATCACGAAGTCCTTATTTCTTACGGAGGTAAGGACTCACAAACAAACAAATTAAAGTAATGGCTAAATTAGTAGCCTAAGTATAAAATATTTCTGTCGCGTATTACATTCTAAACGTTACTACAAAATATAATCTTTTAGAGATGAAATGAAATGAAATGAAATTGTTTATTCTGTAAATAGGATATTGCAATCACTTTTACACGTCATATTAAAAAAAAGAAGAAAATGCTAGATGAGTTCGGCGTTTCCTATCTGACTACTCTGAGAAGAAAGACCGAAACAAACTCAGAGGTCACAGTCTCTTTTAAAGTCCAGACATAATCTTGGTCAGGCAATATGAGGACCATGTAGATTAGTGTCTGAAATGGTCTTTTGAGGAAAGAACCACACAGATTTGAGTGGACCTGTCCAGTCAGTGCAAGCATTTGTCAGTAATCGTAGAGCTCAACTCAGAACTTAAGGAGCTCAACTCGACGAACAATACCAAAGAAAAGACATTTGGGTAGGTCGCATAAAGTACTCAAACTGCCAGACCATCATTTAAACTAACTGAGAAAGAAAAAATTAAAGAAAGAGGATAAACAATAAAAATTAAATATCCACATAGTCCTCACATTCACAATAATTAAAACAATATAATACTTTACAAAGTAATCATGTTATTTTCTATATAATTTTCAACAATGTCAATATGTATATAAAAACTGGTATTTTTAATGATTTACATAATAATTAATATGTCAAATTTTGTGGTTTTATCACAAAGCTTAGCAGAGCGAGCAGCTCAATCCCACGCTTTTTTATCTTCTAAATAATCAGAAATTTTATAGTACCCTTTTTTACAAAGTTTGGTTTTAACACAGCTTTTAAATCGTTTAATGGGTAAGTTTCGAATATCAATGGGAAGTTTGTTGTAAAAGCGTATACATTGACCCATGAACGAGTTGCCTACTCTGTGGAGACGTGTGCGATGTACAGCAAGGTTGTGTTTATTCCTGGTATTTAAACTATGAATATCGGTCATTTTCTTAAAATTTGATATATTTTTGTGTACATGTAATAGGTTTTCAAAAATATATTGTGAGGCTACAGTCAGGATGTTTATTTCTCTGAATTTTTCTCGAAGGGAATCCCTTGGACCTAGGTTGTAAATGGCTCGAACAGCTCTTTTCTGTAGAACAAAGATAGTATTAATGTCCGCACAGGTTCCCCAGAGAAGAATCCCATAAGACATAAGACTATGAAAATAACTAAAATAAACAATTCTGGCTGTATCTACGTCAGTTATCTGTCTAATTTTTTTAACAGCATAAGCGGCCGAACTAAGCCTTCCTGACAATTTTTCTATGTGTGGGCCCCATTGTAATTTACCGTCAATAGTTATTCCAAGAAAAACTGTTGACTCTACAGGGTCCAACTCTATTCCATTAACTTGAACATTAGTAGTTAGCTGCCTGACATTTGGCGTTGAAAATCTAAGGAGTTTAGTCTTTTTTTCGTTCAGGAGAAGATTATTTACATTAAACCAATGCACAACTTTAGAGAGTGCATCGTTAACTTGTTCATAGTTGACTAACTGACGTTTGATTTTAAAAGTGAGGGAAGTGTCATCTGCGAATTCTTATTCGCAGATGACACTTCCCTCATTTTTTTTTTCTCTCGATCTTGTGATTATCCCTTATGTGGTAAGGTAAGTCATTTATATAAATTAGAAATAAGAAAGGATCTAGAATTGAACCCTGCGGAACGCCCATGGTGACCGCAGATCCTGCAGATCTCTTGCCATTAACATCGACCCTCTGAATTCTGTTGTTCAGATAAGAAGTCAGAAGGTCAAGAGCCTTGTCCCTCATACCATAGTGGTACAGTTTCCTGATGAGTGTGTCATGATGTACGCAATCGAAGGCCTTGGACAAGTCGCAGAAAATGCCAAGAGCATCTTGCGACTCCTCCCAGGCCTCGAATATGCTCTTCAGTAATTCCACGCCCGCATCTGTAGTTGAACGACCCTTTGTGAAACCAAACTGTTTCAGATGAAGTAAATTATGTGCATTGAAATGTCCTAACATTTGTTTTAAAATTACTTTTTCAAAGATTTTGCTCAATGATGGTAAAATCGAAATAGGCCGAAAATTTGTGGGATCAGTTGTGCTGCCAGATTTGAACAGTGGAATCACTTTGCTAAGTTTCATCAGATCAGGAAAAACACCAGATGCAACACAAGAGTTAAAAACGATTGCTAAAAAGGGTGAAATAACATCAATTATTGAAGACATGGTATGTATGTACTGATAATCCCCAAAAGTCAGATCTACTTTTAAATTACTTTATGGTTACTTTGTGATTAATTATTTTAGATCTTTTGTTTACCTTTTGTTTAGTTTAGTCTTTACCTAAGTCTAGTGATACCCTTTTTGTTAAAAAATTATATCTCATGAATAAATATGCTTATTAAATCAAAATTAATTACATTCACTCAATGAGACATCCAAATACTTAGATTTTAAGACGCTCATAACAGCTTTATGATAAAATAGTTTTCTGTAATGATGAAAAATAGTAACGCAAACAACTACTGCAAAAAGCTAATACGAATGCCTTCCAATATATATAACTGGATGCCTCAAGAAGGGGAAGAGATTTTTTTTAACATTCACGAGATATTAATTTTTAACAAAAGTTGCCCACAGAAGTTGCCAAAGCTAAGTTTGTCACACCGCCACTACATACCGTACCACGATTCTGATTGATATAGCTATACACCACGTGGAAGGCAGCAAAAACGGTTTTGCACTACTCGTAAATAGGTTATATCTATTCGAGTTAACTGTCGTCATGTACAATGTCTCTGTCTCTATCTGTAGATACAGATGTTAATTTAGTAATCGCTGGCAAAGCACAACAGGTTAACAAGAAACAGCGATGATTAATAGCAACGCGCGGCAGTTACCAGCGGAGCTATCGAGCTACGACCGTAGTTAGTTAATACGAATTCGATCGAGTTCGTGCTTAGTCGCAGCTGTGGACCGATAACCAGTACAACTAACAATTATATGTATTGAAACGTTTGAATACAAATTATATTTGTATAACGTGTTGATTGTGTAAAGATAATAATCGGTAAGCCCACACACCTGGAATGATGATAAAACATTTTGCTCCGCAATCATTAAAGACGTTCTAAGAATTTATATTCTCAAGAGTAGTTTCGTTCATCTCGGGATCGGTTTCGAGAAAGAAAAGAGAAGATCCAAAAATCAAGATTTAAATGTTGCGAGGAGACCATCTTGATGCGCGTAGTACGCCGTAGTCATATCCTTCCAGCACGCTTAGCATGAATAGTACAATAGAAACGGGTGTTGTCGACGGAAGAATAGACAAAATGACAGATAAAAAATCACAACCTGTCATTTTGTCTATTCTTCTGTCGACAAAACCCGTTGAAAAGCCTAAAGTTTCTATATGGTTGGCATGCTACGCGTGCAGGTAATCAGTACGCCAGAGAACAACACTTGCTCTTTCAAATGAGTGTGTGTAATACGAGTTCCAATGTCAGTAAATGATCTATGAAACTAGAGATTCCTCGTAATCAATCAATTTATTTTGAATGGCTATCAATAGTTCTTAGAATGCATTTATTTATGCACTATCGGCGGCGGTTCTCAGACAAGCCGTTCATTGTTTAGTCTAGACTTAGCTTCTCGGCTGACTTGTTTACATAACTCGCTCCGCGCGGAACGTCAGCCACCACTAGCTGCACTACACTAAGCACCGCCTGTTTACACGCACGCATTGCTTTCCATTTTCATTACACTCCTGACTATTATATAATACTAACTCACAATGTTTCCTTTCTGGACATATTAATTTCCGTTTTCTCGCTCTCATGAACATCATAAGGTTTGGGTTCGGTATCGAATACTCGTAAGACTCTGACACTGTATAGTTCACCGTTGTACCGGATAAGGTGGTAGCGACGCGGAGAGGGGGCTACAAACTAGTAATGATAGCGTGATATTATTAATGTTAGCCGCGGGACGAGTGCCGTCCTGGTCGGGACAGTTAATCAAACTCTGTGCACTGCGTCAAGTAAGCGGTCAGTGTTGTATTAAAATGACGACTGCGGAAGGTCCACTTCGTACTACGGGGCTTGTGCAGTGCTATGGCAGACAAATAACAAAACCTATAGACATAATGCGTGATGGATAGGATCGGATAATTCAAGGTGTAATCATTAAATTATTTTAAAGTCATTCAATAATTATTATCAGTGTATGTAAATAAGGTAATGTTTCAAAACCGTTTCATTGCAAAACCATAAGCACCTAGTTGTAGCGTAGAGAAAGTTTCTCACTCCACTGCTACGAGGATCTTGTGCCGCTCGAATGACGTTGACAGGGGGCGCTGCTGGTAATCACTTGTGAAATGTATTCAAGAAATAAGATGGCGGAGCTAGTAACAATTTTGACCACAGGACATAATAACCTATAGTAAACTTGTAGCGCGCAATCGGGTCTTCTCCATCTCGCTCCGCGGTGTTCGATCGTGCGCGATCGGAGCGGTCGGAGCAGCTCGGAGCAGGCCGCTGTCTCGTGGAATATTATTTAATTGAAGCTGACGCGTGGGCGGGGCCGGACCACACTTGATGAATTAATGTAAGCCAGTAATAACACGGGGCGGCGAGTAATTTATACCGGTAATGAATTATAATACATCATACAATTGTACCAGCTATAAACATGACTCGCTCACGACACTCCTTCACTCTTACATAGTTTCCTAAAACATAATTTACTCGCCGGTACTCGGAGCGGTCCATCGTGTGTGCGTCGTGCGGCCGCGTGCGTGCTGCGCCTGCACTTGTTTCGTGCTAAATGCGCTAATATTTTGCATTTCAATCTCCTGATAGTATAAAATTACAAGGAAATAATTGCCCTCAAAATTCCCTAGATTCAAGTAGTTGGTAGCGTTACTTTATTTTATTTTTTTTTAAACGTTGCTTCACACTAGGAATTTCTCCTGTATCGTGGGTGCGTTTACAAACATATATACTCACATACACAAACAGCCAGACCCGGAACAACTACTTGATCCATGATTAATTGCGTTTTAATCTAAGAATTTAATATATGTGGCAGCGTCTTCGTGATTATAATATTACACAGAACACGATACCACGCAGCACACAGTTGCGCATTTTCGTCTTTATACAATTTTAAATAATGTTCATGAATACACTTGGAGGTTGTAAGTTTACAACACAATCAGTGGTCGCGGCTGTCGCCGCGGGGCCTCTGCCGCTCGCCGCGTGTAAACACTCAGCTTTAGTAAGTTTACATGCGTTCGAGATTGTTTTGTCTTCGGATGTCAATTACGAAGAAATAACGTTGTAATTATCGTAATAGCCGAAGTTACGGCGCGCAGGCGGCCTTATCTATTAGGAGGTGATCACACGCGCGCATACAAATTGATGCATTAAAGAAAGAGGCCGCGATTATTATCTTAATAGCTTTCTCAAATGAAGCTATATTGAAAATATATGCAACATCGGACGATTGGATCGTTCGTAGGTACTACAAATATGATGATGTTTGTAACATAATTATTATCTTTGTAGAGTTGTAAAGACATTCATCATTTTCGTTATTTAAAGGCAACGTTTTCTGTAATATATTAATATTTGAATATAACTGCTTCAAACAATATGAA
Organism: Xanthia icteritia; assembly: GCA_949128155.2. Lineage (NCBI taxonomy): Eukaryota > Metazoa > Arthropoda > Insecta > Lepidoptera > Noctuidae > Xanthia > Xanthia icteritia. The sequence continues at coordinate 346,686 of OX421942.2, read as the reverse complement.
TTATCTACTAATAACACGCGAAGGCGAAGACTCATACATTTGCACAAACCGCTGCACACCGCGCCCTCTCAAATATCATCGACGTAGCGTGATACACTCCGCTACAACTGGAAAGTTTAAAATGCTTTTAGCAGATCAAATAGCAGAGTATACGGACAAAACCAATAGACTAGGTAGGTATTCGTATGGTGGAAAACTAATTTAATTTGGAGAATAAAAGTGGATGGAGTCGGACATATCAGGCGAGTAGTGTAGGGGCGCGCGGTTTTGGTCAACTAATTGAAAAACTTTTTGTCGTCGCTCGACGAGGGTCGCGCGATCGCTCGTGTGAACGCATCCTTATGAACGTGGTATTTAAGTCAGTTGGTTTGTTTATCTATTGTAGGCTCTTGGGTATTTTCTCTTTTAAGGCAGCTGTAGATAAGCTAGTACCTACATTAAATGAAATAAAAGCATTGAATATAAGTAATTTAAATAACCAAGAATGGAAATCTGCGTCACATACAATGTAACTATTTATTATATGAAAATAAGTAGGGATATAACTCGGGAAATAATCATTTATTTTCGTTGGATCCCAGTTTTAGATCCCATTTTTTAGATATTAACGATGAGTCATTTGCTATTTCCATTAAATCCCTGTTTTACAATATGAATAGTTTTAAAACAAATGGAATGGAATAGTCCATCCGTATCTGATAGAAAGCTTAGCACTGGAAGGTGGATGAGTTCCAAACCATGACACAGTTAATACGATCCTAAATAAAAGCGTCACAACAATACGCGGTGATGTGCGTCACAAAGCCGTGTAGGTACAAGTGCACGCTTATCGTTGCACGCAGCGTAACATTGCACGCCGCGTATTAATGCACGCGCGTATGGATTTAATCCCCGCCGGATTTTTGGAATCGCACCCTATTTTATTGTGAAATGCGACGCGCCGCTTAATTGGATCGCTTGGTATCACCCGCGTCGCGACTGGGCCGGGCCGGCCGCTCGCGCGCCATAAAGATAACTTACTGCGGGATATTCCGCACATTTTCATATTTTTTCAAGGCAACCCTTTGTTATAATTGTGCGTCCATTAATACGGATCACTTGATCGATGATGTTATTGTACTAATAAAGTCCGCGTCTGTTGTAACTGTGTTATGGTTTGCCAAGTGGACTGGATTCTGTTGGACCATATTCGTTTATATTATTGTCGCACTCTTTTGTGATTTAGTTCATTGCTTTATTAGAGCTGGTTTTACCACTGGTCGACAAGCCAATTGCTGCCATATTAATTCGTGTTGTGATGCATACAATAAATTATTCAAAATTATCATTTTATTAATTCAGAACCGGCAAATTTAAAAAAAAATAATTGTTTGTCACACTATAGTCACATCACATGGTCTCATGTGAAGTAAAGTTACAATTTGAAAATGGTAGACTGGCGCATAATAAGTACCTGCCTACCTAAAAAACTATTAATAAGTTAGTGTATTATTTAAAAGCGACAGTTGGTATTGTTGTAAGACAAACAAACAATCCTGCTCGCTGGGCGGATCGCTCCGCGGGGACGATAATATATATTAAATTCCTAGCGGTCAGCAATTTACTCATTACTCCCGCAAGGGGATGCCCTTTCAACTACTACCACGAGACACGAACATGACGCACTAAGTAATACGCTGACCATAATCCCTGACAACACTATACATAGGTAAGGAACAATAAGGTATTGTTATAGATAACCAGTTGACTTGGAAACCTCAAGCAGACGAAGTATGTAAAAAACTGAGCGTATCTTCGTATGTCCTTCAAAATCTTGCAAAAAAGGTCAACATCGCCACAACAGTAGTTGCATACCACGGTCTAGTAGCGTCCATTTTAAGATATGGAATAATCTTTTGGGGAAACTGTACTCTACGAGAACCTGGCGCTTAAAGCCTAAAAACGTTGCATAAGGGCAAAACTTAGCATGAAAGTCACGGATAGTTGCGTTCCTGTGTTTAAGTCCCTAAAACTTTTAACGTTCCCGAGTATGTATATTTTAGAAATCGCACTCTTCATTAAATGTAACATGAACATTTTCACTTCAGTGTCAGAAACTAGGAAGAGGCCTACAAGAAGTCAGTATAAACACTTACTAAATGTTGAGAGATGATTGCTTTGCTCAAAAAAAGTGTTATTAGTATGGGCCTAATATTTTTTAATAAAGTACCCAATATAATTAAAAATGACACAATACTAAATTCTAAAAAGAGACTGACATTACTATTGATTGAAAAATGCTATTATTCAGTAAATGACATGGACTTATGTATTGAATAATTTAATGTTTTTTCTCAACTTATCCTATTATTATTCAAAATTGTATTTAAGTGGATTTTTAGTTTTATATTTTTTATTTATGTATTGTGCTATGCCGACTAATGTTTTAAAGTTGTTTAAATATAATTAATTTAATTTTCAATTTAGTGAACAATTTCATTAATGTTTGCATGCCTCATATAAGGTAGATTGTACAAGGCTCACCCATCTTATTGGAACATCTTATTCTATGTACCTAAATATATATGTAATAAAATTTACTTTACTTTACTTTTCAAATTGTTTATAAACAAACTTGAGCGAAAATTCAGAGGATTGAATACTTTTGCTGGTTACTTTCTGCTCGTTAAAAGACTCCTTGTTACAAACAATAGATAACAAACAAACAAAAGAACAAGAAATCAAACGGATAGAGAACAATATAAGTTAATTAAAGTATGAAAGTAAAACAATAAGGTTACTACTCTATCGCATCAATAAGAAACCTCGCAGTTTCGTTGCCAATTGCATCTCGCAATCTAAACAGTACAGTAACCTCCTGCGGCTCTTAGCGCCAACTCTACACGAACATAGTGTGTGTTGTACGTACACTTGGAAACAACGAGTGGTTGTTGTGACAGGTTGGTGACATTCATCGAGCGGTGACGTTCCTCTACTCGTGCGTGAACGGCGCCGGTGTCAACCCGCGCCCGAATGCAAGCGCGTATAGCACTTACAAAATAACTAGCAAGTCATTTTTTTACGTACCGGTTACTAGTATTAGAATAGTCGTATTCCGAGATGAAATACAGAAGCTAGAAGTCAAAAAATGCCAGTAACAGCATTGAACACGTCTCAATACGTGTACCTTTGATTATGTGTACACTGCTACATGAATCTTTTGGCGCTCGAATGACGTTGACAGGAGGCGCTGTTGTTAAACATTTGTGCAATTGTTATGTGAAATGTCACTAGAAATGTATTCAAAAAGCAAGATGGCGACGTTAGTTTTGATTTTGGCCGCGAGACATAATAACCTTGTAGCGCTAAACATAAGACTTTAAAATAGTCAACCTTTACAGTTTAAGGTTCCTACCACCGCCGCCGGACAAGCCGCGCGGTGTGTCCGGCTTGCCGCACAAAAGACCCACCGTACAAAAGAGTGCCGCATGCCGCTCAGCAAAAGCCGGTGGCGGTCCGTGCCGCCGCGCCGGCCCTGTGTGTAGTAGCCTTAAGCATTCACACAGGTAAGTAATTACGTAGTTTAATATAAGTAGGAGTTAATTGTCATTTCATCAGCGTGTTACTATTGGAATGCAGCTCGATCAGCATATTCTTGTACAAAGTAGGAACATCCTTTAGTAAAACTTTGTAAAAAACGCAAAGTGTATTAATGCTTAAAAGTGCATTTCATGCGATAAATTGTATTGCCGTCAGTGGCAATACGTTTTTGTCGATTAAGACGCAGATATTATATATGCCAGTGAACTTGAGTGGTTAGCTTGCAACGAGTCGTACGTCCAGCCAGTCTTGACTCGCCTATCAAGGAGCGCTGTCCAAAATTAGACGCATTATTAATTTATTATAGGTACATAAAACAGAAGGTATTTTAATAAAAAGATATATATAGATTTATAATTAAATTATTTTTAAAATGGTGAAGGTTTCAGAAAAGTCTTTATAAATGCATGACTCTCAGTTTTTTATCCGCGACACATAACTTTACAAAATTAATTTCACTATGTAATATAAACATAATCTAAAATATTCATATATTAAGTTATTAAAAAGTAAGCTTGATCTCAATCCTAAGAAATGCTCAGTTGTAACGTATTCCCGGGGACGGTGAGTCCTAGCCACAACATATACTCTTGGTGGCCATGTATTACCTAGATGTAGTACTATTCGTGATCTGGGGGTTCACCACGATTCCAAACTTATATTTGATAAGCATGTTGATGCCATCGTCGCTAAAGCCTCAAAATCCCTTGGTTTCATAATGCGGTTATCCAAATGCTTCACGAAAACTAAAACGTTAAAAATTCTGTACTGCACTTTTGTTAGAAGCCACTTGGAGTCCATGCTATCACAAGTATATTGACCATATTGAGCGCGTACAAAAAAGATTCATAACATTTCTATGCTATCATCAGAGGGTACCGTATCAGTCCGATAACTATCTCAGCTTCTGTAAAAAATTTCATCACTTACCATTGATTGATCGTCGTGAGATCTCTGACTGTTATTTTGTCAACTTTCTATTTCAACGTTCCAAGCAAATCCAAACGGTTCAATCCACCACTACGGGTGCCATTTGCAAATACTAACTACAGACAAAATTCGTACGTTGTGCATGTGAGTAGGTATTTTTATAAGGTGTGCAAACAGTTCAACTTTGATCTTTTTAAAACAAGTGTGACCACGGCAAAAAAGTGTTTAGCAATGAATTTCTTTAAAGCTTAAATCTTTAGACTTTGTATTCTTTTTAGTTTTATTTTTTAAATTGAATTTTTAACATCTTGGTCCTCATGGGTAACAACCTGTCGCAATTATATTAGTTTTTACATAATAATATTTTAGGTGATGATCTACCTGCAAATTTTATATTCTTATTTTTGCTTTTTTTTTGGCAATATTTGGCAGTGTATATAATTATTTTGTTTCACATTACTTTTATACCAGACAAGCTCTTGACGTGAAGACCTGTAATTGGCTGTCAGATTATCATACTGGTAATTATTGCGTATACAGCGTGTATCAGAAATGACTGTGGGGTAATATTAGCTGTCCCATACATTTGGGTCTTGTATTGAAGTTTTGTATGGAAAGCTGATTATTTTTTCGCGATTACGATGTTGGTCTCGTAGAATCACGATAGAAGAGAAATTACAGATTACAATATAATATTCCAAGAGATAGCCGTACTTTTGGTAACTATCGCTAGGAAGGCTGATTCAGTATTTGGTGGGTGTAGGACCCTCCTCTGGTGAGAATGGTGTTGGTCTGCCCGCATGCGGCAGGCCAAGTGAGTACCTATCTATAGCCGCACAAAGACGAGTTATTGTTACAAAAAAATAACAATAAATAGAACGGCATTATGATATGAGTAGAACTTGTGTGAACAGTATAAAAACTGACGATATTCATCAGCCGATATGGCAGCTCAAAGACGTGTTATGGTGTTATAACACGTCTTTGAGCCGCCATATCTAGGTGGTGTTATACACCGTGACATTTTAATCGTCTTACAAAAGCCCACTTCATGTATCCAATAGCTACTAAACACTAATTATATCTTCAGCAGAGTTAATTCTTATGGTAGGTTCTACCGTTTGATACGTAAACATTATTAACAGGATTTTTCATAATTCTAATGAATTATTAATTTTTCTTTGTACCTATTTTCTTAATTAATGGTAACAATCTTTTTATCGCTCCTAGATGTATTTTATGTCGGGTACATGGAGTGGACCCTCTTTGTAAGACGACTAAAATGTCACGGTGTATATTATGGAAACATTAAAACTGAAATGTACATACTCGTACCTACTGTGTCGGCTTTTAATGGACATATAAGAAAACACCACAAGTTTTATTTTATTGATCCCTCTAATTATAGACCTATATCTGTGCTATCAGTATTGAGTAAAATATATGATAAAATCATGCTAGACCAGATGTTGTCACATTTTAACTCTAATGGGATTTTACATAGTCACCAGTTTGGTTTCACGAAAGGTAAGTCGACGATTGACGCGGAAGTAAAACTCACCAGTCACATTTTGGAACTCTTTCAGGTATAATTAAGTTCAGCTGCAAATGCGGTAAGTAACCTTGAAAAGCATGTTTGCTCACAAATAATCACACAATAATCTACATGCCGCCATCCTAATCCTACTGATCCTACCTTTGAAATCTACTCTAAATAAGTAATTTCAACTTAATAAAGTATATATTTACCCCAAATACCTAATTACAACGTACTTTCTTTCACAAAACTCAAAACACATAAACACTATCTTAATTACTGTTCTATACCTACAACAAATATGAAACAACACTAGGAATGAATTCAATTCATACTGAGCGAACAAAATGCTTAATTGTACAAATTATATGGTTCTAATGCGATTAGGTACGTCAAACAATCAAAATTAATAATTTAAATTTCCACCTACCGCAGTGTCTCAAGACGAAAGTCTTTGACCAGTGCATGTTGCCAGTGATGACCTATGATCCGCAGGAGAACCATGGTAACCGACATAGCCCAAAGAATTGCCAAACTTAAGTGACAATGGGCAGGGCACATTGCTCGCAGAACGATGACAGATGGGGCCGAAAGGTTATAAGTAGGACTAACCGAATGTTGAGTGGAACTCAGATATGTGATAAGACACGATTGGTTCTGTTTACTACTACTACTAATAAGCAACAAAAAACTAGAACCTGCTATTTAACGGGAAGTGTTTTTATTACACCCATGGATGATTAATCTTATATACAATATACAATCTAACACTATTAAACGAGTGTTGAAAGTAGAGATGAAACTGATATCCTTCCGAAAAGCTCAATGATTGTATGATTACAGCGATTGTATGGTTCTGAAGTGCCACAAACGACTTTATGAACACGACTTTATTGTGACATACGCGTGAAATATGCAAGTGCTACACTATACTAAATTACTCTACCTACCTACTATACTAACAATGTCACGCGCAATCTGATCGAGTGTTTGTTCCAGAGACGATCTCTCGCTTTTAAATTATTCTTTTTCTATTTCGCATGCAGCTTGAAATGAAATTAAAGAGCAACACCAGATCTTTGTAATTTATTGACCTCATTTAGATAACACAGAATCGGAAAAAAGCCAAACGCACATGAGGGTGAATTGTAAAGTACGCAAAAACGTAAAGTGCGCAATCAATTGTCGTCAAGTTCGGTCACTCCTACTCTCGTTCATCTCGGGTGTACTCACTCGTCCTCGTACGTGGGACTACTATTTTATTAACATATAAAAACGCGTCAACAAAGCGTCGCGTCGCCGCGTAGTTGAGATACCGCAGCGCTTAAAAAAGATCGCAGCGTCATTAAACTCACATCACGCTTATTTACGACGTCTGTCATCGCGGGTAGCGACTCCGCTCTTCGCGATTAGTCGCCAGTCGCAGCGACTCACTCCTCTTAGTCGTGCGTGTCGTTTCGGCTGCACACTCTCGCTACGCATACGTACACTTAATATACTTACTGGCCCAACACTACACTTGTAGCTATTTTTTCAGCGACAAAATGAGTCTCGATTATGTTATTATAAAATGTGAACCCCTGTTTATAATAATTTGATGTTATTTTTGTAGTTGAACCTTTGTAGTCAAAGGCATTCCCTGGCAAACGCTTTAAGATTGGATTGTGATTGTTATTACTAAGACTCCACTGTCTGTCTGTCTGTCCGTCTGTCACCAGGCTGTATCTCATGAATCGTGATAGTTAGGCAGTTGAAATTTTCACAGATCATTCTGATCACAGATATTTCTGATGCCGCTATAACAAAAAATACTAAAAACAGAACAAAATAAATATTTAAGTGAATGGGAGCATACAACAGACATGATTTTTTGCCGTTTTTATAGATAATGGTACGGAACCCTTCGTGCGCGAGTCCGACTCGCACTTAGCCGGTTTTTATTTAAATAAACCAAGTATAAAAAAACACTATTTTCTTGGTACTAATCCACTCAACTACTTTTAATCCACACAACTGTACTATTTCACAATCAAACGACGACTGTCTCTGCACTACATTTTATCATTTAAAATGACACTGACCCCACCCAGAAATAACGATAATGTCATAACCGTTATTTCTAAGTGTCACCAAAGTAAAATAATACATTCAGTTGCCATAATGAAAATACATTTAAAAGTTTCTTACATTAAGAGCGTTTATCCTAAAAGTTGGCAACGTCGCAAAAAGCTGTTAAATATTTACCTGCTTAGATTAATTTGGCAATATTACTGTATGGAAATATGAAATGTGGCTAATTAGTTAATTAAAATATTAATTATGAAATGCAATAATTAATTAAAATCGTAACATCGAATATTTAGTTTTAGATGTAAAAAGAAAGTATTTGAAAGCTTTCCAAATGCCTTTTTTTCACCTAAAACGGTTACAACATCAAATTCAATGTTATAATCGCAATTAATTATTAATATTCTAGTTCGCTAGTTAAATACCTATTTCTTATTTCCATACAGTAATATTGCCAAATTAATCAAAACAGCCAAATATTTGACTACTTTCAGAATAAACGCTCTTAATAATTTGTACTTTGACAGTGTTGCCACAGTGGATATTACAATTCGAAAAAAACCAACCGACTTCCAAAAAAAAACACTCAAATAACTTTTTTACAGAACAAAAACCACCGAATTCTACAAAAAATACACTTAGGTGAAAAATAACTTTAATTTCGGAAGTTGGTGGAAAAATATACCGTAATATTATGAAAGTTATAGTTATGAATCACTTTCATAATATTACGTTATATTTTTACTACATAGTATAAAATATTTTAGTTTTTGCCACCGACTTCCGAAATTAAAGTTATTTTTCACCTAAGTGTATTTTTTGTAGAATTCGGTGGTTTTTGTTCTGTAAAAAAGTTATTTGAGTGTTTTTTTTGGAAGTCAGTTGTTTTTTTTTTTTTGTAAAAACCTTTTTATTTTCCACTTATTTCTTGTGGTACCTATCCCAAACAAATTCGTATACCAGTCGAATAATGGAAACATAATAAAAGATTTTAAAAAAATTAATGAATCATTCCATTTTGCCCTACCAGGCCGCCCCACGGATGGGGCAAAGAGGAATGCCTAAATTTTTCAGTGAAATATGCACGAACCATTGACTTAAACCTAAATCGCTTACATACTATACAACGATTAGCTACGCTCCTAGCTATTTTACGAGCATTAATGACCCAATATTTTTCTCGAACAGCTGATACCGTTAATTGACATCCACCGTGAAATAACCTAATGTGTTCGTTCTCAAAAATAATCCTTGATTGTGATTGGAAGAAGTCGAGGCGTTGGTGTGAATAGTTTATGATAACTAATAGTATTCCACACTTTCTAATCGCGATTAAAAATGGTCAGATTTAGTTAGAAATCAAATTTTTTGGTGAAAAACGTCAAATTAAGAATAGCAAAATTGACATTTTCACTAAATTAAAATGTCAGTGCCATCTTAGTGCTGTCAAACTAAAATATAGGTAAGTTGTGTCACTTTAGTCTATTTCAGAATGGGAAATCGTCGTTTTGACAGGAATAAACAAAATGTTGGTGATTTTTAGTCTAGTTTACAGGCATTTGTGACACGAGAATCGGCACCATTGCCAACTCTGTGCAGTGTCTCCGAGGGCTCTCGTGAACCTGCAGTTTGGAGCATTATTTAATATCGCTACCAGAGGATTATTGCTCCACATCTCAGTTTTATTGCGATTTGTGCCCCACCATGTCTGCCCGCCCCTCTCACCCTGACCCGGTAGCTGTCAATCACTTGAGGTTTTTCTACAAATAGGTATTATTTCTCGCGCCTCACCCACATACCTAAATATGAGAAGTTAGCCCACGAACGCACGGACGTAATAAACTCGCGGCGATTTTTTTTTTGTGCACTGCATTTTCAACGCTCTGCTTAGCGCCGAGAATTGAAAATCCAACAATGTGTTTTTTCAACGCGCTGGGACGAGAGTGCGTCCCGACGCAAACGCACGATTGAAGCACATATTTTGTTCAACGCTTCTAGCAAGCTAGTTATATGAAGTGGAGCTTCTGTAGTTTATTTTAAGTGCGTGACGCAGTGTGGAGTGCCTTTAGCGGCATTTCACTATTTTTCGCCACACCGTCACACGTCTGGCACGGCGCCAGCCCGGAGATACCGCTTTCGATCATTTAAATCTTATCGGATTATCTTAAAGCCCACTTTAATTTTTAGAACGTTTTTGTTTCGTTTGCGTCCTGCAGCGAGATGACATTAATTGCGCGTCGTGCGGCAGTACATCTAATATTCATGACTGGTCCCGTGTCCCGATTTATGGGGCATGCTTCTTGTATTAAACACTGCGCCACTAGTTCATCCGGCCCCGCCGTTCTCCTCTACAAGTTGCTCACTATACTAACAAGGTTCAGTAATAGTAATAATTAATAACACAAGCCAAAAAAAGTTCTTTGTGAACAAACAAGAAGTATTTAGAAGAGCTTTAATTTAATAATTAAAAGCAGTCGATTGATGTTTATACTGCTCATAATGTTGTTAGAAGCGCGCACAGAATTAGAGACCTACTTAATTATGTTATTTAATTACTTTATAATATCAGCAGAGCAACGGATGGTGGCTGATGTGACATAAAAATAATACCAGCCACTACTGTACTGTACTCTCTATATTAACATAGATTTCGGTTATCATAATTTAATTTTAATAGGTGATATCAATATCTTATCTCTCATTATATTAAAGCGGAATAAGATATTAAAGTAATAAACATTTCTGATAAACAATAACATATTGATTGTGAAAACAAACAAACATAGTCCATTAAAAAAATCGGAAGATTACATCGCAAACAGGAAGAAAATTAAGGAAGCCTCATTGATTTCAATGAAACTGTTCTCACAATCGCAGAGCTAACTAGTAGCAAAGATGGTCATTCAAAAGCATCTTCATCAGGATCTCAGCCCAAAGACGTGTACTTACCTAACTGCTGGACATAGCCTTCCCCCAAGCATCGCCTCATGGAAGAATGCTGTCTGGACCGTTGGTCCTACCTAGGTATCGATACATAACCGTCAGGAATATAGAGCGTAGAGTGGGTGGCACCACATGGAAATTTTATATCTTTAGGTAAGATAAGATAAGGCTTTATTTGCCTGAGGGCCGGTTGTTTCAAACGGTTGGTTAACGTAACATACGTACCTACGTCAAATAATAGCGATCACGTAAGATGTTTTACGTTCGTTTAATATTGAATAAGGAGAAACTAGAATTCGTACATAAAACTGTTTTCCTGGGGATCACGCTCGACTCAAGGCTGCAATGGGGTCCTCATTTAACATCTCTTGCAGGACGGCTAAGTTCAGCACCATATGCTGTAAGAAAAATCCATCAATTTACTGATATAGATACCGCAAGTCTGGGGATGCTATTTCAGTTACTTTCATAGTATTATGTCTTACGGTATATTACTATGGGGACGGGCTCCAGATATCGACTCAATTTTTATTCTGCAAAAAGAGCCATTAGAGCAATATATTGCCTCTCTCTAAGGGAACTGTTTAAAAATATTAACATCATGACGGTACCTTCTCAATATATCTATGAAAACATCATGTACCTACATAAGGAAAAATCTTAATACATATTTTCAGTAAAAGAAGTGAAAGACACAATTATAGTACTAGAAATAGGGACCAATTAGTTCAACCGGGTTTCAGACTAGCTAAAGTAGACTCATCATTCATGGGGTACTGTTTAAAATGTTATAATAAAATACCTCCCCACATACTACAACTAAATGAAACGAAATTTAAATCTTGTATAAAACGCACACTATGCTGCCAGGCATATTATAAGCTGGGGGATTATATCGCTGACAAAAATGCTTGGCTCAGCGCTGGTCCAGCTCCACAAGGGCGCATAAACTAATTTGATTAGCATTCGAAAATATTGTTGGAGCTGCTGAAGATTGCAAAAACTATCTTTGAATTGTATAATTGCATAGCACATGTGTGAGCACTGTGACCATGTACCTTATATAAAGCTACCATTTACTGGGTACGTCTTTCATTGACTCAAATGTGCCCTGGCGGCTGAGAGTATGTCATGCTCACTCAAATGTCTCGCTGGTAGTGGCGTGTGTGTTGGATCGTTAAGTTCCCTTCAAAATGGTTGAGCTAAACGGTGCTAATCCATGCGTCATGTTCGTGAACGGGCGCCGTCAGTAGGGACTGGTCATCTCTTATATGCCACGGCTTATTTTAATTTTTGAATTGTTTTTATGTTTTTATTACGGTCGCTTTTTACGTGCACGTCTTTCTACATTGTTCTCACATGTAAAATTTCAACATGAATGATGTAGCCAATATTTTGTAACAATATTATGATTTAAAAGAGTGTCCGTGGAGTTTCTTGCCTGTTCTTCTCCATAGGAACCTACGCTTTGGAATGGGCAACTAGCTTCATATTTCTGACAGACTGACCCCTTGACAATTCAAAAGTTCCTGTAAATGGTTTAATGATTGAAATAAATGCTTTGAGTTTGAGTTTGGGTTTGACAAATCATTATTTCACTGCATAAAAAAGCTATTGTCAAAGTTATCCGGGCTGCTTGTAAAAAGCAGTACTTTTTTCCAATAAAAATGGTTGGGAGATTTTTATATCATAGCAACATTTCGTCGTTCTCGTCAAATTCTCAGACCAAATAAAAAAACCAAGACAGCGCTGACAACAGCGACGTGAGGCTGGTTTCGTAAACATGTGTGCGTTTAGTGAGGTGTAGTTTGATTGTAGATTGATTGTAAATGGTAGTAATGTGTGCCTGTGAGCGTGTATGCACAGAACGGAGGTGTAGTTTCGGCATGCTTCACTTTAGTGTTCGCAGCGCTGTCTTGGTTTTTTTAATTTGGTCTGAAGTGACAACTACCTAAATTGGATATGAGTAAAATCAATTGCACCGAATAATTTTGGAAATCTAAATATTTTATATAAGTCAGTTGCAACAACTAATCTCTCCTCATCGTTAACTGGGAAGCTTTTATAATGAGGACGTAATTTAGCAATAGCCTTACTAGTCACTCGATGAATAATACGGGATATCGTTGATCTATGTAAGCCTGATATGTCACTAACACAGCTCATGAAAGATCCTGATGCATAATATTGCAGAGTTGCAAGTACCTACCTGGTCTATGGGTTTATTGCCAAATTAAAAAAAAAAAAGTGTATTAGGTACTTATATACCTAAGTACCTACCTAATACTTACATAATAACTGAATACACACAAAATTTTCTGTAGCAAATTTTATTTCATCTTCGTTTTGACGTGTTAACAATAGAGCTACTTCCTTAGAAAAAAAGTAAAGAAAGAAAGGAAAAGGAACGAAAATACGTTTATTCTGCACAAACAAAACGCACATTTAAATAAAAACACAAAATACACAAATACAAAAGTAGCCAAAAGCCTCGTATTTAGCCTTTGTTGGCTATATAAACGCTATTTATAAAATGATTCTTCATCGGTTGATGTCAAGCCCACAGACAAAGACAATATTGCGTAATTACTGTTACAACATTACATACTCTGTGGTTGCGACATTGGCAAATGACAACAAAAACAAAAGGCCAAATTTGTAATAAATAATAAGAAAAATTAAGCTGTGCGTCGCATCTGTGCAAGAACAGGTCATTGCTCAGCGAAATGCTGTGACTTCACGCAAGAAACACGGTATCTTGCAATCAATTCCTGCTTGTCCCATAGGTTTTTGTTATTAATGAATTCACAACAACAACTAAGTGAGCGCTTGATTGAGGCTGGGGAACTACTGGATTTAGTGAAGTGCAATGCTGAGAGGTATGAGTCTTTGACTAATAATATCTCATGCAGCTGTGCCTATGAACCACCACCTCCTCAGTCTCAGTCTGAGTTGCTTCCGCCGGTGTTGGCTCTTCCAGCAGAGACCTGTGTTAATACACAGAATAATAATAAATCTATATTTATCTGTGACGAATTAGGTTCGGGCTTTGGAAAAATGTTACTAAATTACCTTAGCCATAGTTTTAGATACCAATCATAGTTATCATAACATAACTTTCAAACAAATAATTAAAAGAATTGCAAACACAAACCTAGATAGTTATTCTACAGTGGTTTTGCTATAAGGAAATAGTAAATTACCAGAAAGGACATAGTGGATGGTGTGGACACCTTATTAAAGTTAAATATAGGAAAGCTAATGTTGAGTGCTTTAGCTTACTCTGATACTTAACAGTTTATGAAAATAATTATATTTATAAGTTGAATAGTACCATTCACAGGCTGACATGTTGTCATAGTGACAAATTATTGTATTTTGACACTAACAAGTTTGTTAGTGGTTTTAAATTGACTCAGAGAACTTTATCTCTGTCTTGGGAATGTAGACATATGATTGCTATTTTGATAGCATATAATATTAATGAGGTTATAGCTAATATAACAAATTGTAGTGTTAGTGACGAGTCTGTGTTATCTAGTTATACTAACAACATAGTGATTAATTATAAGTCATCATGTTGTACGAAGGAGAATCCACCTATAATACCAACATCTTTGGAGGCCACTACCACCCAGATAGGGTATTCTCTTCCTGCTAGAATTCATACAGACATTCTAGACTCTTCCGTTGTAGTTGTGGAGGTCACTCCGGATAATTTTTTAAACTAGTTAGTAAGACAACAGAAGTTACCCCTTCAAATAACCAATTATTATTAGTGAATAATAATGGTATCTTCTGGCAATATTACACATAATAAAAATAATAAAAAACCAAAGGGGAGGGCAACATACTTTAAAATTATTCAATCAAAATATTCAAGGTTGCTCTTCCAAATTACTGGAAATAGAATTGTTTTTAGAAAATACTAAGTTTGATGTTGTTTGTATTACAGAACACTGGTTAAAAGATCATCAAGTAATGTCAATTAACTTTGAAAATTATTGTGTAGTTAGCCATTTCAGCCGAAAACGTATGATACATGGCGGATTATTAATATTAGTAAAAAAATCTATTCAATCGAAAGAACGAAAAGACATAATCGGACTGTCTGTTGAACACACCATTGAATTGTCCTGTGTTGAGCTCGATAAGCATGTTATAGTATGTGTATACAGACCTCCAAGTTACCAGAATCTATCTATGTTTGATTCTGTAATGGAAGATTTGCTAAAAAAATTAAATGCTAGTAGTAAGTCAATAATCATATGTGGTGATTTTAATATTAATCTATTAGAAAATAACTCTAATACTGTCAGACTATTAAGTCTTTTCAAGTCATTTGATTTGTCAAATGTTTTTATTGAACCAACCCGAGTGACAGCTTCTTCTGCCACTTGTATAGATAATATTTTCTGTAATTGTAATTACTTACATAAACAAATTGTAAAAAAGTTGCCATCTGATCACAGTGGACAAACAATAACATTTTGCTCCTACATGCCTTTACAAAAAATTCAAATAAGGTTTAGGCCAATTGCATGTAAAAATCTAGAGAAATTAAATAATGCTTTGGCAAGTAGATTATGTATTCAGAGTTTTAATAATATATGTGACCCAAATGAGTTCTACGCCGAGTTCTTTTCACTATTAAACAAGCAATTTATTGACACTTTTCCACTAAAGACTAAAACTATTTACACAAAGTTCTTATTTAGTGATTGGGCGACTCCAGGTATTCGTAAAAGCAGGGAAAAACTTTTTGAACTTTATTATATATATATGATATGAATAATACAAGATTTCATCAATATGTTGCAAAATATTCTAAAACTTATAAAATTGTGTGCAAAATGGCTAAAACTCTTCACATTTGCAATATAATAAAATCAGCTGATGATAAAATAAAAACTACCTGGCAAATAATAAATAATGAAACCGGTAGGAAAAAACAGCGTAATACTGAATTTAATTTAAAGACTGCACATGGCCCCATCAACTCAGATGTAGAAATAGCTCAGGAATTTAAAAACTTTTTTGCTAATATTCCCCATAAAACTACTGAAGCTTTAAATTCCTCACCCGTGGTTTCTGCTGCCTTACTTAGAAAGAATGTAAAGGCATGCCCTTTGGAGTTTAGGTTTCAGCATACAAACCCCCAGGCTGTCATAAAAGCTTTTAAAGATCTTAAAATTAAATCAACAGAAGATCTATGGGGAATGTCTGTAAAAGTCTGTAGATCTATCATCGAAACCATTGCGCCTTATTTAGCTTGCATATTTAATACCAGTGTAGACCAAGGAGTCTTTCCGGATCTCATGAAACACAGTAAAGTAGTTCCTTTGTTCAAATCCGGTGATAGTAAGGAACCCAACAATTATAGGCCTGTTTCAATTCTGGCAGTTCTCAGTAAGGTGTTTGAAAAGTTGATACTCAATCAGATGTTACGTCACTTTAATAAAAAATGCATTTTCATGATCATCAGTACGGTTTCACCAAAGGGCGTTGTACCACTGACGCCGGTGTGACCCTAATAAAGAACATTTTTAACGCCTGGGAAGAAGCACAAGATGCTATTGGAATCTTTTGCGACCTCTCGAAGGCGTTCGATTGCGTAGACC
The DNA here is from genome assembly GCA_949128155.2 of Xanthia icteritia. Classification (NCBI taxonomy): domain Eukaryota; kingdom Metazoa; phylum Arthropoda; class Insecta; order Lepidoptera; family Noctuidae; genus Xanthia; species Xanthia icteritia. The sequence continues at coordinate 330,009 of OX421942.2, read as the reverse complement.
ATGAGACACTTCTGCTGAAACTGGAGCATTATGGGATTAGAAATACAGCTCTTGATTTGCTAAGATCATACCTGAAAGATGGAAAGGTTAAAGTTCAAGTCAACGGCACAAAATCATTAGGGTCTGAAATGGTAATGGGCGTTCCTCAAGGTTCGACATTGGGTCCATTCCTCTTTTTAGTTTATATTAATGATTTACCCCAATTATTTCAAAATCAACCGAAGATGGTGTTATTTGCTGATGACACATCATTGATCTTTAAAATAAACCGACGGTCACAAAATCTTGACGACGTAAATAGTTTCATTGTTCAGGTCCAAGATTGGTTTACGGTAAATAATTTGGTACTAAATAAAAAAAAAAACAAATGCATTAGATTTAAATTACCAAATGTCAGAAGTAGCGAATGTGACATCATATTGAATGGAGAAAAACTGGAATTTATTAATCAAACGGTTTTCCTAGGAATCACGCTAGTCGAGAAGTTACAATGGGGACCTTTCATATATCATCTCTCGCGGGGCGGCTAAGTTCGGCCGCTTATGCTGTTAGAAAGATAAGACAGTTAACAGATGTAGAAATCGCGCGTTTGGTCTATTTTAGCTACTTGCACAGTATTATGTCGTATGGCATTTTACTGTGGGGTCGGGCTGCTGACATTGAATCTATCTTTACTTTACAAAAGAGAGCTGTCAGAGCCATTTATAATCTACGTCGTCGCGAATCTCTTAAGGAACTATTTAAAAAGATTAATATTATGACGGTACCTTGCCAATTCATTTATGAAAATATTATGTACTTATGTGAGAAAAATCTACATCTTTTTAACAAAATAAGTGATAGACATAATTTTAATACTAGAAATAAAGATAAAATAGATCAACCATTTTTCAGACTATCTAAAGTACATACATCTTTTATGGGGTACTGTGTTAAATGTTACAACATAATCCCTTGTGATATATTAGAATTAAATGAAAGAAAATTTAAAACTCATATAAAAAATACACTTTGTAAACAAGCATATTACAAATTAGAGGATTATATCCAAGATAAAAATGCTTGGAAACATACTGGTCTTGCTCCATAGGACAATTTAGAATCTAGACAAAATCTAACTGGATGCTAATTTAATTTTTATATTTTTTAAATATTGATTTTACATTCTCTGATTACTTGAACTCACACACTGACTTATTAATACCTAGTACTTGTAAAAATGTTAGGAATATCGTATAATTTTACAATATTTGTAAATATGTGAGCACCATGCATCTATCACATGATTAATTTATCTGTCATTCCTTAATCTTTCATTATTTTTACCTAACGTGGTATAGTAATCTTATTCTAGGTGCATCGTCTTCACATATAATTATATAATTGATGTAGGTATACAAGATAGCAAACCTGGAGTAAGGTGAATGGGTCACGGAAAGTAAGTACAGCTGTTTACATTACCTCACACACCGACTTATTAATTGTAAAATTTTAGGAAAATTGTCTACTTTTACAATGTTTGTAAGCACCATTTATCTATCACATAATTAATTTATCTGTTGTTGCTTCATTTTTAATTCTTAATTCTTTTTACCTATTGTGGAATAGTATTAATTCTTGGTGCATCATCCTCACATATAATTATATAACTAATGTACTTATACAAAATATTGTAAAACATTTTAAAAGAGTAACGGTGGAGTTTCTTGCCCATTCTTCTCCATACGAAAACTACCTTTTGGAAGGGGCGACTAGAATCAATTATTATTTTTCTGTAAATGTTGACGTTCAAAAGTGCCTTTTTTGTGCCTAATTGAAATAAATTATTTGACTTGACTAATGCGAGTTTTAAATACTGTTTTCTTTCTTTCTATTTGTTTCATCATTAGAAAAACTATCATTGAACAAAGACGAATACAACAAAAGAGCGTCCATAATATCCAGATATTTGAGAATAAAATTACTTTAACCAGTGGGTATGGCACCGGTTACTGTGCTGTGTTAAGAGGGAACAGGACCTGCGATTCTCCATACAAATGTATTCCCCTTTTTTCTTCTTGAATAATGCCTCTAGAGCGATCATTTTCATAAAATCAAGGTCTGCTATAGACACGTCCCTATTATTTTCTTTTTTTCAGCAACTTATTGGTAAAGAAAAAATGACCCTCCAAAAATTACAAAAATGCCCCATTTGTACCGCCGCAATTAGAGGACTACCAGACAAAATCGCAAAGTTTTTAACATAAAAAAAATGATAGGAACCTAGACATGCTCTTTCCTAAAATTTCAATGTAAAAAATAATTGAATCGGCTCAGTTTTCGAGGAGAAAAAAGTGGAATACGAAACGTCGATCTCGTTAACTTTTTTTTTATGATATATTGGACTGAGCTGCCAGCTGCAGCTCAGACCCGATCGCACTCTACGGAGGTAGAATTGAGGTAAGACGACGGCAATAGTTTCTACAAATACCTATTTTTTAAATTCCTCGCAGACCCTGTTCCATCTTAAGTGGACGTGAAACAACCCGCCCTTAAACATCGTAAGTTGTTACAGTCTGGGTTTTAATATAATGTCCACATGTTTAGCTATACAGAATATTGTATCAATTACATGCAAAATGATTAATAAACGAGTAAAAGGTGAACTATAGAATGTCGCAGATTAATTGGTAATACAATAATACCTAGTCATTCAGATCATGCATCTCAAACATTTTCATTAATACCTGTACACATTTTATATTTTCATGTTAAAGAAGTCTTTAATGCCATAAAAATTATGTCCATTCAGCCATTTATATAGTTTGTTTTAAATGAGTTTTAAAAATTATTAAATAATCATATTATTTAATAATTTTAGTCCTTTTAAGAAAGAAAGAAGAAAGAAAGAAAATACGTTTATTTGCGGTAAACATGACGCAAAAAAAAAGAAAACAAAATTAAAATTAAAAAATGGAAACAAGTTTCTTTTGGTATTTGTTTTGATGTACTGTAGTATGTATACGTACACACGACTTGGGATTATCCTTTAATACAAGTCTGTGTGGAGCCCTTGTTGGTCGAGAGATTACTTCCATATAATGAGATTATACAGACAATATTAAGTTATGTTATTCATATAGTTTTATTTCCATTCTAGGTAAAGTATTATAAGCCTAAATAAGTGTCCACAGTCAGGCCACAATAGGCGTACCCACGTTTATACTTCAGATGCAATAACCAGTGCTCCCACGTTGTGGAATGTTCGGTGGTTATCAAAATGTGCCGCATGGTCGCGGCTGTGACAACGTGAACACGTCCCTCGCACTTAATATTCCCACTGCTTGTGACTCTCCTTGCCGCCGAGAGCAACTCGTAAATAAGGGTGTGCGCACAATAACTTCGCAAGCAATTAGCAACGCTGAGCGTACGCACCTACTATGCAGGGAAGACATTGTTTTTAATAGTCGACGAAATGTAAATGTATGCAAATGGTTTCGGATCTGTTTGTAGCGAGACAAACCACCGCGTGACTGCTTGTACTTAGGTTCCGAACGGCGCGGGGCGATCGCTAGGGTTGACTGCGCCACTCCATGCGTAGCGAGAACGGAAATAATATCTGCAACAGAAAAAAATCGTTGTGTAATAGTTATAGTAATATTTATTTCCAAGTATATGGTACATTGAGATCTTAAATTAAACATTGATTCACATATTGTACTACCATTGCTGGTGTAGAAAAATTAAGTAAGCTAAGTGCATGCAAATCGTAGACATTACAATAAAAATTATACAATATAAATTATTAATATATTTGTTTTGAATTTATATATTTAATTTGATACAATAATATTGATTTGGATTAATTGAATAGGATTATGTGTAATGTAAAGATAAGATATTAATTATTTTGTCAAACATGAAATACAAAACAAGACAAAAATAAATATGTACCTACCTACCCACATATTATTATATAAGGTCAAATTAAAATAGATGGACAAACTTTTGAAAATCATTCAGACCACCAAAATAAAGACAATGGTAAAAAAATAATAAGACACGAAAATACACTAAAAATGTTGTTACCCAATGCCATTTATTATTTTAGGCCAAAATAAAATCACTTTTCAGTGTTTTTTTTGCTTAAATGTCTTTGGTTAGACGTATTGAACACTGTTAAATTGGTCTATCAAGTTTAATGGGACCTTGTATTATCAACATTATATATGTGTTTACTTTCGTCTCTTGAAATCGCGGAATGTATTTAGTTAGACCTACATATAAATTCCACCACATACCACATACTTTTATATGTAATTGCAAATGTCAGTTATTTTAATTTGTACCTTTGGGCTGTGGGAGAGAAAATTATTTATTTATTATACACTTATAAACAGACAAGAAGAAAGGAACAGAAAAATACGTACAAAGGTGATGCTTATTTGTAACGAAATCTCTTTCAGCATACCTGCGATAGGAAAGTAGATAAAAAGAGATGTAGGCAAAATTAAAAAACGCTCAACAAAATTATAAACATACAATACGAGTATAAGAATAAACTTACATGTATATACATACTTACTTCTAAAAGAAATATCACTAAAATAAATAGTTTAAAATAATAAATACATATGACGGAGGAGGGTATGTGTCTCTCTCGTTATTATCTGGCATATTTTAACTACTGTGGGGTACTATGGGCAGTGTTGGTTATTGCGCAATAGAAACACCGTTTGCAGCTCAGATCTAATTATAATTTACGATCACATTACACACTGTAGGTACACGACACAACTATTCGAAACGCGCGACAGTTTCTAAACGTGTTCACTGCTTGACCACCATGAAGTCCGCTCTGCTGAGCACCGGCCGGCGCGCGGCGGCCGCCGCCGGGTTAGGTTGGGTTAGGTCGCCGCCGCCGGTCCGAGCGTTACGTGGTAGACTCTCTCGAACGCCGCTAGGCAGCGCTAGCGTCTCGATAAGTCAACTCAGTAACGTATTTCCGACAGATATATTATATAATGCAACTATTACGAAAAGGAATGCTGGTGTTCTTTGACTCTTATTAAACATTGCAACAGTTTGGCAGTCCTTAATGTCAGGCGGAAGTGAATTCCACAATCGAACCGTGTTCACAATGAAGGGGAATTATTAAAGGTTAATTTAGTTATTAACTAAAATCCAGAAAAAAAAGGACAAACCCTACTAAAACTATATCACGATCATTCAGTCCGACGCTGCACGACTGTCGAGTGACACACACAACACGCGCTTTACATATGTGCACAGTGGCCCACGTGTGCTGTTGTAGCACTGCGCTAATATCCGTGCAGGTAAGCATAATGCGAGGCGATTCGTTCTCATTTGCTCCATACTGCCACTCACTAATTACACTCTATTAGCTATTATATTTAGCCAAAATAGGGTAAGACTGACAGAATTGAAAACCTCGCACAAATGTTTGCCTATAGACATAATTATGTAGTGCTAAGCCGTTCCGTGCTCGGCATGCATTATCGTTGACAGCGATGAAGTTCAGCGGCACACTGTTGATAAATGCCGCGACATTCAGAACCCGTTGACAAAATTGCACATAATCGCGACCGCTCTCAAGTGCCCGACACACGACAGACAGAGGGGCGAAAGACCCATTCCTAGCAACATGCCAATCTCGCATATCAAACGCTGCTACAAAGAAAAAAAATAACACCCAGTGGTTCAATATTGTTTACCCAAATGCACGAAAACATTGCGCTCTTTTCTGTTCAATAGCCGCATCCCAATTGTTAAGCGTCGTGTAAATCGGCGCGACGCAACAGCGCGACTTCAACAAAACAATTTCTAAGAAAACCTCATGGTAGAACAATTACCGGTGTCGCGCTAGTCTGCACGAGCCTTTACTCCTTGCAACTCAGTCACAATCCGATTCATTTTGTCAATACAACATAAAATAATCCATTGACATAATTCATTATGTTTGAAAAATTCGTTTGCTCGATAAACAACGAAATGAATTTTATTGAATTCTCAAAATGCAAGTGATTGGGATTATGAGTGTGTTACGGACGGATCTTGTTTATTGCAGTCCATCCCGCCTTCCGTTCGTTGCGCCATTTTTTCTAGATGTTTGCCGACTAATAACATAATGACATGGTCCTTCTATGCTATCTGTTTCTCTAGTCCGCAGGCGACACGTTGCGGTGAGGGCGCGGGCCGGGCGCGGAGAGCGGGAGGGGTTGATATTAAGATTCCGCGCCGCCTGCCACAACCCCGGAACGCAATTTTTGCGAATACTTTATGCTAATGTTTACCGATACCGTATTAAGCCCCTTTCATTATGTGCGCGCCCAGAGACGCGAACGATCAATTTGAATTTAATTTTGCTCTGAAAACAATCTGTTTGGACAAATTGTGAAGTTGGCAGGGGGGCAAGTCGTTTGCATTTAATAATACGTGGCCGAGTGCCGCTGTACCGCCTAATGTGCGGAAGGTACACCAGAATGAACTCAAGCTCGTTGCACCAGTAGGTACAGACGAGCGTCCGCCGACATTCTCATTGTTTAATCGTCACCAGTCCTCAGTAGTTTTACATAATGTACCAACCTGCGCGGTTTGCTGAGACTGTGACAGAGGCAAGTCGGCAACGACGCGGGGTGAGCATCGGTCAGTCGGTACAAAAACATTGGATATAACTAGACGGCCGATGCCAAAGGTACGGTTACTACAAATACTTGACTGCCACAAATCTTATATACGAGTATCTCGATAAATATTCTTACTGCGATATTCGAGTTCAAGAGTTTTGTTCTCACAGGTACGGCAATATTTCTCTTAAAGTGAATCGCCACCCTTACCAAGATTTGTTTACGATTTGCACGTAAGTAACCTACAAGTGGGCAACGCGAGACTCGTACCAGCTGGGACAATCACATTATGGCGCTAAGCGCTCTGCTTTCGCTGACAACACATTTATAGGATATTATAATAAAATTACTGTTCATTTAAATAATTAACTGACGAAATTCCCGACTTTTTTGTTTTATTAACTGAAACTGTTTGGACTTATTTTAATCTGAAACCTTGTTTTCCACAAACGGGAAAGAAATAACAATGAATACTGTTTTATTTAAATTGTCATAAAGAAAATAACCGTCATATTGATGACTAGCTTCTGCACGCGACTTTGTCCACGTGAAATTTCTTTTGTTCCTTCGCAATCGCATCGCCCGCTTGGACTGTTACTTATACTTCGCAACCGCATCGCCCGCTTGCACTGTTACTTATACTTCGCAATCGCATCGCCCGCTTGCACTGTTACTTATACTTCGCAACCGCATCGCCCGCTTGCACTGTTACTTATACTTCGCAACCGCATCGCCCGCTTGCACTGTAACGTATACTTCGCAATCACATCGCCCGCTTGCACTGTTACTTTTACTTCGTTTTAGCTTAGCGTTCTTTGTAACTTTTTAATTTTGCTCGGCTCCTAAGGGTCCTACCCTTAGGAGCCGAGCAAAATTAAAAAGTTGATGTTGACGTGATGATGACGTAACCTTGTACCTATCTATGGGAGCATCTATCCAAAAACTTTGCCATAAATTGTTACCGAATTAGTTAACTAACAACATTTTCTAGTGACCGTATCAATATTAGACATCTTTATTTCTTTAATTAATGGCAACATAATCACATAAGAATAATGTTGGTAATAATTTAAATAGTCCTAATTAAATTATTATTATTATTATTTATTTGCGCTAATGTTAGGTAGCTTTTGTTTAGATTTCTGTTCGACCTTCGTCGCCGAGCTTGCACTTCTCCGTAGCCACACTTGAGTTCCTAAATTCAATTTTGTGATAACTACTTACTGCTTTGACGTTGCATGTAATCCCACAGTGACTAAACTCAGCTTGTATTATTACTCGTACATAAATTAAAGATGTCTTTTTGTAACCCCCGACGCAAAGTTTGACCGCTATGTGTGTCTGTGTGTCTGTCTGTGGCACCGTAGCTTTTAAATGGGTAAACCGATTTGAATGCGGTTTTTTTTATTTGAAAGCAGGTTTTCTAGCGATAGTTTTTAGACATGTTGCTTTTTTCTAGTTGATGAATGAGGGATGTGAGCGTCTTCCACAGGTCTGATTGATTTTAAATTTGGTATGCTGTTACTTCAATGAGAAGAACTGAACTAATGCAGCAGTATCACCTGGAATTTGCAAGGATAGGTACCCTTACCAACTTACAGCACAGGTATCGTGTTTGGGCTCATTGGAATGGTCTCAATGAATAGGTTATTGATAGATGATGAACTGGGTCTGATGATGGAGTAGGACAGAGAAATGAGGAAATGTTGGAGTCGGCGGTTTTTTAAATTTGAATATAATTTCACTTGTATAAGTGTGTGAAGCGTATTCAGCTGTCCAGCTGAGTATCGCAGGCACGCGGGCGCTCCACAAACATGTTGTTTTCCATTGAGCGGCACTTAATGAATAACTTGGAAAACGTTAACGTGCCAGTGCGCCGCGACACCGCCGCTGCGACGGCTCGACAGCTAGTGACAGAAGGTGCACTCAACGCTCGATATAAAGTTAAGAGGGAACAGGGCCTGCGAGGAATTTGAAAAATAGGTATTTGAAGAAACTATTGCCGTCATACCTCAAGTCTGCCACCGTAGAGTGCGATAGGGACAGCTGCAGCTCAGACTCATTAGATCACAAAAAAAAAATACGAGGTTGACGTTTCGTATTCCCCTTTTTTCTCCTCGAAAACTGAGCCGATTCAATTATTTTTGAAATTAAAATTTTAAGAAAGAGTATGTTCCTATAGTTTTCTTTTATGTTAAAAACATTTCGAATTTCTCTGGTAGTCCTTTAACCACGGCGGTAATATTGGGGGATTTCTGTAATTTTTGGAGGGTCATATTTTTTTACCAATAAGTTGCTGAAAAAAAGGAAATAACAGGGACGTGTCCACAGCAGACCTCGATTTTATGAAAAAAAGTAATGATTGCTCTAGAGGCATCTTATTCAGGAAGATAAAAGGGGAATACATTTGCATGGAGAATCGCAGGTCCTGTTCCCTCTGTAAGTCTCATTGAGTCACAGCATTGAGTTAAATAATAATGTTTTAACCGAAATAAAAGCTTTGAAGTGAATTGCGGTTTAATGAGCGGTATTTGTTGTCAACTCAACGAAGCTGTTGTTATCCACTGGCTTATTTTTAATGGACCTTCTGTTTTCGCTGTTAGTGATGTTGCCGTGGAATCGCTCTTTGAGTTGTGAATACTAAGCAACGTCACGCTCACACCATTGCTTTAATTATTTTATATCGCGACGCATTCTTTATCTTGAACGGCGGTAAATATTTCAATGAAATAAATAAAGGCCTTTAAAAATATAATGATATGTTGTGGTGTTGCCAAATACAATAACCATTTTATATTGGGAGAATCGATGTAATGTGTATTAAGTAAGTGTATGGGCGGTACTTAAACCAAATTGACTCGGTAAAGCATGCATATAAAAGGCTTAAATCATTTGTACAATAGAAAAAACTCGCTACTGAAAATTTCTGTGGCGGGACACTCAATGACAAACTGAAACTAGGGTGTTACGGCCCGCGCGCCCGCCGCGCCGCAGCTACTAGGAAACCATAAGTCGTGCCGCGACAGATATAGAACTAACGTTAACACCTTACTGAAACTGAACGCCTCGAGTTTATGCGCTCTCAGTAGTCGACACCCGCCACACACTCGGACACAGCGCAGATTTACGACCACAAAAATGATATTCATTCGATGAATGTTATAAGTTACTATAATATATTGTTCCGTCGTGTTAAACGTTGAGGAGAATTCGAATTTATGTCGGGGAGACACACATTCTATAAAAGGGAAATACAAACCACAGTTAATCCTGGCACTGTAATCGTATGACTTAGCGTGTTTATACCATTTATCAAAAATATACGTAAAGCTGAGAAGCTTACATGAAAAGTTCCTGACGGCTAAAAACCAACGCTTCAGTTTGAAATATAAATAATTTTCACGTTACATCGGAATATCTCGCCAACATCGTAATATTTGTGCGCGCGGAGATTTTGCGGACATGTGCAACTTTCTACAAGGGACGTCAATATCCATAAGTAAGGGATAACGTGCCGCCGGCACGGAACTGGTTTACTCCATACAATATTCACTTCACAACCGAAAGTGCATACTTTGAATGTCTCACGTCTGGAGTGGAAAACAGTACTTATAATTATTTTGATTTCCAAATCCCGCCTCCTGGATGTTTAAAGAAAAGTAAAGTAATGTAAATATGATTTGCATAGATTGCAGTTACATTAAATAAGATGTTCCAATAAGGCGGGTGAGCCTTGTACAATCTACCTTATATAAGGCATGCAAACATTAATGAAATTGTTCACTAAATTGAAAATTAAATAATGTAATGGTTATATAATTATACAACTTTAAAACATTAGTCGGCATAGCACAAAGTTTGTATGGATAATCTCTAGATGACGGTAATAAAAATAGGTTTACTGTACCAAAAAACACTTTATTTTGTATCTGCTTCAGCAATCGTGTTAAAACTAAACCAAATAAATAAATTGGAACAATCTACCTGGAAGACCACGTCGAAATCAATGAAATCACAAATTTTCAAAACTCCCGGAAAGCTTTCCAGGTAACCCCTGGCGGGTGCCGTGGAGGAACTTTCTCTGGGTGACGTTTCGCTTAGTGCTGGAGACGATGAACTCGCAAAACCATAAAAAAACAAATAAATGATCTTATCTCTTATCCTATCAAGGATACACCTGAGATTCACAAAATCGATCATGTACTTAGTGTAATTACTATAAGGATTTAAGTTACTCAGGTAATTTATTGCTAACCCTTTTTCTCTCCTTAAGTATTAGGCTTATGAAAATTAAATTTTTATACTATTAGCTGCGCCCCGTGGTTTCACCCGCATAAAGTCTCGATCAAGTGGGAATGTCGGGATAAAAACTATGCTATGTCCTATTCCAGGTCATGGTCTACCCGTGTGCCAAATTTCATCCAACCGTTTTAGCGTGAAAGCGTAACAAACAAACAAATAAACACACTTTCGCATTTATAATACTTTGTTAGGATTACTTATTAGAATACGAAGCGACGGAGAATGCGCAAAATTAAGTATGCAGTATTGCTGAGAATGCGCTAAATGTAGCAAAAATTATATGTGGGTTAAAGCTACTGGGGACGCCACAAACGGTGTTACGATGGTGTGATGGTGTAAACGGTGGTGTGAAAATGAGTTATTTGGGCAAAATGTGTGTTCGAGTAAACTTTACGTCGCTCGTACGCTAACAGTTAATTTTACAAAAAAAGAGTGCGCTCGAGTCGCCGTCAGGATGATTTAAAACAAAAACAATTTTTTCACAGCCGCCCCTTGGATATGGGTGATGGTTACATGGGAAGGTTACACGTTAAAATTTACATTTTAACGTCCATGATTGAAAATTTGTAAATTTTCGCAGCTGCCATCTTGGATTTGCGTTTTAACGTCTCTATCGGATTTAACACCCTCGAAAACCATGAAAACGATACCCATGACGAAATTTTTTTAATCTTGGCAGCCGCCATCTTGGATTTACACCTCACTATTGGCTTTAGCACCCTCGAAAACCACGATTTAAAAAAAAGATTTTCGCAGCCGCCATCTTGGATTTACATTTGACGACCTCACTATCTGATTTGGCATCTTCGAAAACCATAAAAACGACACCCATGACAAAAAAAAAATCGCAGCTGCCATCTTGGATTTGCGTTTTAACATCACCATCGGATTTAACATGCTCAAAAACCTGAAAACGATACCCATGATGAAAAATTTTAAAATCTTCGCAACATCTTGGATTTTCTTTTTGACCTACTTCACACTGAAGAAGGAGAGAGAGATCTCTCCTTTTCTTTCTTTCTTGTAATGTGAATTTACGCTCTCTCGAGTGTAAATTCACAGTTTTTCTCTCTCTCTCTCTCTCTTTCTCTTTGAATTAGAAGAATACAGAATGCCATTCTGATTTTCAAAGGTAATATACAATCTTACAATAAACACGTTTGTGCCTTTCGAAGTCACAAGATCTGGTGAGCGCACTCTGCGGGAACAGCGGCGCAAACTGTTAGTAAATCTGCAAAATGAAGTGCGACGCCGCAATATTATCCGCAGATGCAAATGTATGCAGACTCCGGGCAAACACGGCGTCAAGACGACGCGATAAACAAACTAATATCACTCTTATTTGTAGGTCGTAAGGTCGCAGGGAGCCGCGTCTGCTATTGACAGGTGGATTGGATTCCGCGGGCATTGTGCGGTGGCTCAGCAAAATATCGCAAACGTGTTGCCTTGTGTAGTGTATGGCTGCGGGGACGCAGGCTATTGAAAGGCATTCAGGAAATCCAGTTTCACGGCAAATAAAGCGTCGATCAAATATAAAATACCGTCGGCTCAGTGTAGCGTCCGATAAAAATAATGTACGACGTGCAATTTGTAATTATGAGAGGTTGTTCTGTAGGTTTCTGAGATTTTACCTCTATCGGTCGTAATTGTTGCGCTTACAAGGACAAGAGTTTCGAAAAGTTGATGTTACATTTAAAATATCTTGTATTGCCTTATCATTACCGAAAATCTTGACTTTATAATCGTGAAGGAAAATGAGTTTTCTTCTTACTATTGATCCGCAGGCGCCGTTATTGAAGCCTCTTCATCGCCGAAGATACCTTTTGTTATCCTTTTCTCTCGAAATCGTGAAAATATGAGTTCAAACCGATGCCATTGTAAAAAAAATTGCCTATCACCAAGTACATATTAGGACTAAGAGTGGGTGTCGGTTGTCGGTGCGCGTCGTGATGTGGTGTGCCGGACGATCAGTTAGTAATCAAGTTAGCATACTTTGGTGTTATAATTTGTCTGCCGCGTCAACTTGTTAATTTAACTACTACCTACTATTAATTTAATTACTACTTTTTAGTCGGGGCAGACATGATACGAGTATAACGCAGTTCAATTACTACGTAACGTTAACTAACGTTTCGGTATATCTGTAGATCGGTAAGGCCGATACAATATACAAACGATCGCGTCGATCGCGTTCTCGTGCGACGTACGCTTTTGGTTAGGACGCGGTGTTACATACAGAAAGGATCAATAATAAAGTAAACATTGATCCCGCGAGGCCATTCTGTGCACCAGCTCGGTGTGCGGCGTGTGAGTGTACCGCGCGGACAAACACGTGGCATCAGATTACCATCATGCAATATGAGCTGTGACTGTAACGCAGATAACGAATGTCGACGGTGGTTATTTGCATTAATATATCAAAGTATAACGAGGAAAGTTGATATAAATACATTAAAAAAAATGCTGCTGTAACAATACAAAACTTTAATTATTAGGGCAACCTGTGAAGATAGATTTAAAGTGCTATAAACAAGCATAATCAGCCGATAATGTGGGAACTGCTGGGACACAGGCCTCCTCTCTGTGAGAGGAAGTGGGCCGTGATCTACAGCTTGGTACAGTGGTATAAATAAATCATTGCAATTCTAATCAGATATTAAAAGCTCGTAAGAAAAATGCCTCGATATATAACCTCGCAGTTAAAGTGGGCAATTGCTAAAGTTTCGCTAGACGTATTAACTAGCCCGGTCACGTGAACACCGGGAACAACTGGAGCTACACGAGTGCAGAAGTTCGTCTCCATAACAGCCTTCAAACTGGCGCTTCTTTTGTTATAGTCCGTTTTTGTTTCATCCAAACAAGTAACAAGTATTAGCGCAACCTTCCATCAGTTCCAACGAGGACGAGAGCGCTCGGTAATGTCGGATGAGGCATTTTGTTGTAGTGGGCAATGTCGGCATGGCTAAGTGGAGTTGTCAGTCGCGGCGCGTCACGAGAATGCTGTGGCGACGCTGGCGGGCATTTCTGGTTAAAATCTGGGAGCCCAGATACTGATATGGGCTACGTTGGGTCAAGCTCGCTATCAGCAAGCTACACTGCTAACGCATTATTAACAGCAGGCAATTGTCGCAAATCTATCGTTCTTAACGGATAACCGCGATTAATTTAAACCTGAAAACCATATCTTTTTTTTATTGAATTATGTTTTGTTCACTGTTGACATTTTAAATTTATTATTGTTTGCTAAATTCACTTTTAATTAATGATATTGACTTGAAATGAATTACAAACAATCATAACTATTCGTATTTTCATGCCATAGCATGTGGCAAACATGTCTGAACCTGTATTTTTCTTTATGTTATCCTGCATCATCGTTGTTATTGATACGGCAATTTACGATTTATTTTCAGAATATACTGTATACCGCAGGCCTCTCATTACCGTATCACAAAATACGGCAATGAGAGGCCTCACTAGCTTATTAAATGAAACGAAAATAAAACTCAAGTATCTGTCACCCTAAGGAGGCTATGCGCTACACTTAAAGATATTTTCTCGTCAATGTTGCTAGTAACCCAGAAACTACCACGAATTGTCAAAGTTGAAAATGACCTTAAAAAAATGATATGACATGATGACATACATGAATCAATCATGATAAACATAAATCTAAAGTAATAGAAACGATAAGAAACCTTTATGGAAAAGACACAAAATTGAAGAATAGACATTTTTTTAATAAGTACGGCAATTTAGTATTTTTTTCCCTTAAATACGGCAGCTCAGATTGTTACGATAACAACACTGTCCTGTATTCACGTTCTTACATGTGTACACGTTTGAGCAAACAAATATATCTTATCTTATCGAAATCGAATAACCCCATTGTACATTATTAAGTACCGTAGGCCTGCAGGGCGCACGCACCTCTTATCAGCCGCACTAATGAGACGCCTCATATTCAACCCGCGACTCTGCCCAAACCCACTGCCTGCAACTGTGACCTTCTACCGCATGTGATCTGCGACGATTTTCTACTGCTCCGTATCGACTACGAACGCCGTAGCAAGTGGATTTTCTGTAGCATTTATTGTATGTAACAGCCGTGACGTTTAGTCTGGAGTGACCGCGGCGTGTTTATCCTCCGCTGACCTCCGCCCTCGCCCTCCGACCAACCGACGTTATTCCATTAGTGCTCTTTGAAATTCAGCGTGCTACGTACTACGTGCTACACCGTATGATCAGTGCTACGCCGCGCTACGGTGCTACGTGACCCCTACGAGTGTCGGCGCGATTTGTTTAATGAATAATAATTATAACTTTGATATGATGATGAGTACAATTTCGATGGGGTGCGTTTCATGACGTATAAACTCATTTGGTCTAATTTCATTTTATTATCGTTCATAAGATATAATCAACGTGAGATATACCAACTGTTGATACTTATAATTTCTTTACATACAACATTTATTTATTCTAAAACTTATTTCATATAACGTTATTGGATATAACGTTTATTTAATCTAAAATCATTTGGTATATCGTTTAAAATATATATTATATTGATACCATCATTAAGGTTAACACCCCAATTCGCCTCGGATAGGTTAGGTTAGAAGGGCTAAGGCGGAACCGGCTGCCGAGCGCCACATCCCCTCTATGGTTGGTTAATCATTTGGGTTAAGTTAGGTTAGAACAGTGACCATTAACGCTAGTTATTTAAAAATTATAGCAATCGTTTATTATATTAACTGATCATTATAAAATAAAATTATAGATTCAGTTGTTATATCTTGTAAATATTAGAGATTTTGTAATTATATCATATATTACTTACCCATTTTGATGAGTAGCATCATGTATGTTACATTTAAAGGAAAAGCGTAGCGACTGAATTTTTCACCCATATTACGTTTATAACCGACTTCTAAAACGGAGGAGGTTCTCAATTCGGATACATACATTAATTTTTTTCTCACAAGACAAAGTACTTTAGTACTGATAATTTATTTTTTGCTATGTATTTTCTGGTTTAAGTCCAAAAAAGTTATACTTCTGGCCCAAAGGTCGGGAAACTTTGAGTTGTTGATGAATGGAGCGCCGTCTGAGCGCGACACGTAGCGGACGTACTGCTGCGGGGGGGGGGGGGGGTCGTCACGCTTCATGTGACCTTGTTAGCTTTACTAACTGTGCGCATTGAGTCGCCGAGCTGGTGCATGCAACTATAGGCTGTATACAGTTATTAGTGTCTGCTGTATTCAATGCGACACACTCGCATCTTGTGCGAGAATATGAAATACGTAGTCACAAATTTGTGTGGTCTCACTGACTAGTTCAGAACTTAGGATGAGCTATGCATCTGCGTAAAATTATGCAGCAGGGAAGAGTAGGTGGGCTTAGGTACGTACCTTTATCTGATCTGTTTACATAATACGAACGATTCCACGCCTCTAATAAAAACATAAAACCACATTCTCAAATTACTACCTATTTCGACTCAATGCCATAAAATGATTATGATGCAAAAATGCGTTTGTTGTGGAAAAACTGTGGCAACATTCTGAGAAGCCTATTCCTGAATAGCACTGCTAGTATACAGTTATATGTCAGCTCCGATAGCTCACTGACTAGTTTATCAGCTCGTCGAGTATTTACTAGCTCGTGGAGCCAGCGAATGTGTTCATCACGCCGCTATCGCCCCGCGCGTCTGTCGCGGCTGTATGTCTCGTCGCACGCTGATCCCTCTGATGATAGCGTTCCACTGAATTGTGACAACCTCCCTGCCATTACTTCGTCAAACGCTCTGCTTATAATACCTGAACTATTATGTTAGTATGATTAAGTAAAACGAACCAAATCTATAAAATAAATTATAAAATACTTGATGTCTTCAGATTGAAAATCCTGCGAAAAACCTCTTCGTTGTTCTCATTTCCTCTAAATACAATTTGAATCATAAAACAAAATCGCTGTCATTTCATCCAAGCTGTCTATTCTACTTCTATTCGAACCATCACATTAGTTTAGTACAACACAGAAAAACTCCATGAATATAAATAGGCCTACTTATTTCTTCATTTAGCAACGTTTCAGTTTGTTTTGTTAGGTAACATTAACATCATCAGTCTCGTCAGTGGTCAGTATCGTCATCAGGGATCTTGGAGTAATTTTTGACTCTAAGCTTCTGTTTGATGCACATATTAATAATATAGTTAACCGGGCTTCTAAAGCCTTGGGTTTTATTTTTAGGGTCTCTTCAGATTTTAAGAATGTTAAAACAATGAAAATTCTTTATTGTGCGTTTGTCCGTAGCCACCTTGAATATGCTTCTCAGGTTTGGAATCCTAATTATAATGTATACATTAATCGGCTTGAAGGTATACAAAGGCGATTTTTGAGGTACACTCAATATCGCTCAAATACCTATCTCCCGAATTATATGAGTCGGTGTAAAAAATTTCATATTCTTCCTCTACACGAGCGAAGGAAAATCGCAGATCTTGCTTTCTTGTTTAGCGTTATGAACGGATCTACTGATGTCCCTGAGTTGGTGGGCAAGATTGGGCTTCGTGTACCAAGTGTGTTTCTTCGGAGACCACGTCTTCTTCATGTGCCTCAAGTCAGAACTATTTACAGACAGAACTCGTACGTGATAAGAGCTTGTCGTACTTTCAATATGGTGTGTCAGAATGTCGACATTGATTTGGATTTGTTTTGTAGTAGCGTTAAGAAAGTAAAGAAAAGTTTGAACAATTGTTTTTTTGATGTATAACCATGTATTTTTTTTCTCTCTTCTCTTTATTATTGTACTTTTTTGAGAGTGAGTTATATCATTTGCGTATCTCTTACGTCGCTGTTTGCGTGTATTTGTCAATGTTACTCACATTAATCAGTTGTGGAAACTTGTAATTGGCCATCTTTTACACATTGTACTAGTTTTATAGAAATGTATTAGCTGTAAGTTTTCCTAAAAGTAATAAAATAAAATAAATAAAATAAATTAATTGCTCGCAATAGAAATATGTAAATGCTGTGTAAACAGGGTCGGCTAGCCAGCCGCCCACGCACGCGTCCGCGTACGCGCCCGCGCGCTCTCGAGTCCGTCGCAATCGAAGTGAGTCCATTTGATACCGGTATCAGAAGGAAGGTAAGAAGGTGCGTTCGTATGTAGGTGAACGTGCGATCATGTGGTCACGATAGAGTCCATGTCCGAGACCCGTTGTTTAAACTGGCGTACAAAGGTGGCCCGTGAAACAGATGAGATGTCCAAAGAAAAAATTTAGAAGCCTCTCTCCATTGGCTTCCAGAAACACCCTCATACCTTCAGCGTTACTTATACTTTAGGACGGACGGTTTGCAAAATATTACGAACCGTGTAGCGTTTGTAATACGTTTTGGGAAATTCTTACTTCACTTCAGATTGAAGAGAACATTTTTCCTCGATGAGATTCGTTCTACAATTGCAGTTTTTAAAAAAAGGACAAAAAGAGCGTGGCAATGACCTCAAAGTAGTTTAATAAACTCTCACAAATCCTCAGCTATTCAAAGCAATAAAAATAATACTTTTTACCAAACAATGTACTTTTCGAGACATTATTTGGTGAAATTATTGAAGTTTGAACGCAAAGAACGCTTTTTTTTTCGTACTTGATAGAACTAAATTATTGTATGTGTCTTCGCCTGGAGTAATCCATGTTTAATGCTCTTCCTAGCATCGAATTAAGCTGCTTGGCAATAAAAAGTCAGAATTCAAGTGAGAATACCTACCTATTCAAAAACTACATAATCGCTGAACATACATGGGGTGCTTCGGGAAGCCCTTGGAAAGAGGCTTTTGAAATTTTTCTTTGGCCGTCGTTTCACGGGCCACCTTGTATACGTAGAGAACGACCAATGTTACTAATCAATGTAGATTTTTTTTCTGTTCAAATGATACTGTTTATTAATGAATATGTGTGTTTGTTGCAGGTATACACCCTTCTCTTAACGACTCTCATACATCTAAGGTACTCGGTAAGAAACCTCTCCATACAGACTACATGACAGATGTGTACCACAAAGAAACTGGATGAGGTCTACTTTATTAAAAATACCTAAGTCATAAGAAATGCATTGCTTTACTAATAATGCTCTATTATATCAAAAACGTAATCCTTCATAGTGCACTAAGGTTCAAGGTTTTGTGCTACTTTATGCTAAACACAGCTGTTTCGTTGAACATCAGCGCCTGCGTTCTTTCGTGTATAATGGATAGGGTGCTGCAGCTGTAACCTACTGACAGCGGCAGCACCCTATCCATGATTGTGTACATGACTATGTCCCGCGGCGGCACTACTTACGTCATCTGTCAGCAAGTCGACGATGCCCGGCGCGCGCGCATACCTTACACACAATCATACATTAGATATTGCGAAAGGTATTCTCAGACTGCGTAGCAATTTTTGATGTAGTCGAACGAAACAACATCATGATAAGCGGCTCAACTTCGCCGACTAAGGCCGGGGGAACCTAGAGTCAATTTAAAACAAACATCCGGTCACCGCATAGACAAAACGTCCTTGCTTGCGGCTGCTACTGCTGCACCTACTGTTCGTTTATAGCCATCAGTGTAGCTAAGTCAAAGTTTGCATCATCCACATCTTAAACACAGTTCGCTAAGTGAACGGTGTACGACACGTGACAGCTCGAGCAGTTGAAACAAGCCGTTAGTATATCGTTGCGTGCGCGTACCTCTCGCAACTCCCACACTGCTCGGCCGCATTATAATCCGCGCTATAATATCGTAAATGGCCAACCACGTAGTTATCGAGACCACCGACACACTGTATGTGTATCTGTTACATTTGTAACATAACAACTAAATGTATCCGTCAGCCCGCGCGGTTCCACTCGACAACTACTCGTACATTGTAATGAACGTCTACTTTCACTATCACTCACGGCGGCTTTTGAGGACGATTAGATTTATTAATTCCTTGCATGCAACGTCGGCTGTGGGCCGCTGTTTCATTAAGCAAAAGCCTTCCATACATTGTACTAATAGGAAATTATTATAATGTTTACATTAACAACACGCACTGTTTGAAGTGGTCTACAAGTTTGTGTTCTTGGTTTGGTGCAACCCGCCGGCCTCATGGCCGATGTAGTGAGGTCGCAGACTTACGATACGGATCATGGGGTGACGGGCCGACGCGACCTCGTCTGGGGGGATCACTACTCCAGCGATCGTATTAATCAAAGTCTCAATCACATAAATATTCGCCAGTCTGAAGACCTATGTGTCTATCCGCAAGATCAATTATAATTGATTCTCATTGCGCATTATATAAAAGTGTCAAGCGGGACTCGCAAGGCATATTGACGAGTACTTGTGTGGCTTGTGTTTCCCTTCGGCGGTGCTTCAAACAAATTGAAGTGGCTCCACTTCCACTCCTCCGATGAAATTGATTTCGACGACGTTTTCCGTATCCCCAATAATTGATAGATTCAAATAAAAATTCCACAAACGTTCCACTGAACAGAAATAAACCTAATTAACGAATGCCGTTGTGCTGCAAATTAAATTCGAATAAAATTTATTTTAATCCGATACTTGGAACGAAAAGGAAAGTTATTTTTAATTTGAAACAGTTGGCTCCAAATTTTCGTTCAGTCGCTGGGACGTTATTAAAATGAAGGTAATCGTAAAGTTATTACCGGCCGCGGCTGATTCAGTGCAAACATTATACGCGCACCTCATGTCACCATACCCTTGCAGCGGCTGGGGCGCATCGCGGCTCTTCCATGATTCATTTCATTTCAACAATCAATCTTTAGCACTTGAATTTCTTTTCGTGTAAAGCATATAGTCCTACCCGCAACACCCTTGTAATGAAAAACGATTATTTACCAAATTAAAACAATGCTACGTTTATAATAATAGAAAGCTTGACTGACTTTGAATTTTTACAATATTTTTATTCATTTAATAATCGACATGCAACGATACAGAACACAAACGAACATTAAGTAATGTTGTGTTGTGTATTCGACTATACTCTGATTTTTTATTTTTTAATAACATTTGGTGTCAACTTAAAAAGTTACCGAGGACCACTGAATCATTTTCTGGACATTTACTGTTGTCGTGTTGTCTCTGTAATATAAATTATTTATCATGTTATTTTAAAAAAAGGCTGATCGCAGTTCTAGCAAATAAAAAATCTAGTTTAGGATTGGAGGTTTAATTCCCAGAAACGTAGTTTTTTCTTTTTGACTTTACAAACTTAATGTTTTTCAATGTATATCTTCTTTCTTACTTTATTTTGCAATATTTCCTACAAAAATTTCACAAAAAACTACAACATTTTATTACCCTTTTACCTAATAGTAGTTTTTAATTATTGCTACACAATATCACAAACATTAGCATTCTGTTAGAATTAGAAATAATTTTAATAAAATAACTTGATGAGAATCGTGTTCGTTAACTTGAGTAATGTTTACTTTAAACGTAACTCAGCTATTATAATGTTTGCATATCTTCAAATTATTACAACCATCAATTAGACAGAGTTAAGTAGAACGGACGATAGTAATAATACATTCATCGCAATCGTAATGGGCTCCCTGGCTGGTTGGTCGAAACTGCCGGTATTGAAAGACGACGGGATGCATTGGTCCGAATCCACGTCGAGCTGTATTGTTTTTTAAAGTATCGGTTATGTTAGTCGTAATAAATTCAACGTTATAGCAGTATAATATTTTAAAACTTGAAGAGTCTCCACATAGTGACGCTGTCGGTACTTACGAACCCTATGCACCAATATATGGAACAACATATACTGCAACTGTAACATGGACACTACTAAATACTAGATTAACAATAAAAATGTAACTGTACAGATGAAAAATGTTGGTCACCAACGACGCAGTAGGTCCTCCACAGTCCACACGTGATTGCTAGGTACATGTTGATCTATGCGTGCGTTGTTTATTGTCCCGCACAGTGTGTGCTTCTTGTTCTGACTGTGCTGATCGGCTCACTTATCTAATGGTGACGCCGAGCAGCGCTGTCCTGCCGCGCATCAGATACGAACTGATAGCGATCATATAAGTCGGAAGTTCGGGATACTACCTCATAACTTGTTATTTTAATAATACAATATTTTACATTTATAACTAAACTATTCTGTTGATGGTCGGGAGGTTTTTGTAGTAATGGAGCCTCTCTGCAGTTTGGGAAGTAAAGTTAATTCATTGATCACTTTTTGTGTGGCCTCCGCCTAGCCAAGACCACCGAAGTGGCCAAGCCAACCCGCCTGACTGACAAAACTAAACTAATGGGGTATATTTTTAATATTTATTAATCAATAATGATATCTTAATATGGACGATATTTTATGCAATCAATACCTGTCTTGAATTAGCATCACAAATTAATTAATTGAACCGATATTGAAGTATTGAAGCGCTCGCGTTTGCATGTTTGAATAATTTAGAAATTAATTAAGTCCGAGTTAAAAAAGAAAGAACCGAAAATATTTTTACACATATTCATAATATAATTTGAGGTAGGAGTCCCTGATAGTGTCTGGAATGAAAAACGATTGAGATGCGAATGATCTTTATTACTAAACTTAACCTATTATATATTATACAAAAATATTTACTAAAGAATTAGCTACATATCGAAGAACCTCATATCTAAGCAGTTTGAAAACAAAATCCCGTGAACACGATGACCACATCTGTTACCGCCCCGGTTCTATAGCGGCCGAGCGCTGCAAGCAGAAATAGTCCTTACTATGTATAGATATGATACACCTACTCACATACATACATCACTCATACAGCCCTCACCCACTCACATACATGCATCTTTCATACACCCCACACCCAGTCACATACATACATTACGCTTACACCCCACTCTCATTAACCACAAATCACGCATGCCATTACTACCTTATAAAATTATTATATTAGGAATAAGATTTTACTAACTTAAAAAAAAAAAAACTTTTTTGTCAACCTTTGTTAATTTTAACTTGGAATAATTATTATATATTCTTTTTGTAAAACCAAAATTATTATTCTTGTTGGTAGGTACAACACGGTTGTAATTTTAAGTTCCGGAGGAGCGAAGTGCCCTAACACAGGCAAATAATGCCTAAAAGGACACTTCAACCACTAGATGTAGTACTAATTTTGTGAAATGAAATAAATTATTTGTATTTGTATATGAACTTCATCGATGGTACATAATTATATTAATCAAATAAATCAAAACATACGTCAGTAAGTCAAAAATAGCTTAGTCTAGTACACCATCAGACCGTGTGGTGTCGCGTCGACGCAATGCTCGCGCGCCCTGCCACACATATATATATTTTGAGGCTCCACCTAACCATCAGTTCAGTCCGATTTAGAGGCAAAGTTCTTTTCTTCCTCTTCCTCCCATTCCGACGACGACGGATTCGTCCCCGTCCAAGGAAAAGGGAAAAAGAAGAAGAACCAGAAACAGAGCTCCACCCAGGCCAACAAGGTTGTCGCGGTGGAGGAATCTGAGTTGTCCCTACCATCGCTAGCCCTACCCGCTACTTGTGCTCCCGTAGCTCGCCAGCAAAGAGAAGCTCCTTCCGGGTTTAAAATACCCTCATCTTAAATGCCCCAGCAACTAAGCCATCAGAGGCCTAGTCCGTGGAATTACCTCCACCACCAGCAGGCTTTCCCAGCCCTGGCCACCTCTCAACCCTCTGATGATCGCGGCTTTCCTCCGCGACCATCAAACTGACATCCTCCTAGTCCAAGAGTCCTTCTTGAAACCCTGTAACCCGTCAATTGCCAACTATCGCATAGTTTGCAATGACAGGTCGCAATGTCACAAGGGCGGCACCCTCATTTATTACAAAAAGGATCTATATTGCATCCCAATAGACCCGCCTCCTCTCTCACGATTAGAAGTCTCAATCTGCCGCTTAGGCATGTTCGGCCATCAGCTGATCTCGCTAGTATCGGTATACCTCCCTCCCCGTACCTCTTTGGAGAACTTCCAATTCCTCCCTGACGACCTCTCTATCTTACTCGACATGAGTGACTCTGCTATCATAGCGGGTGATCTCAATGCCAAGCATCCCACCTGGAATAGTTTCAGAACCTGCACCAGAGGGCAACACTTGTTCGAACTCTCTAATACTCTTAACTTTGACGCCATCGCCCCGATGACCCCAACCCACTTCCCCCACAACCCCGACCATATCCCCGACGTCCTAGACGTGTCGCTCCTTAAGAGCGTCAATCTAAGGTTAGACTCCATAGAAACAAGTGCAAGAGCTTAACTCTGACCACCGCCTACTAGTCATAAAATTGGCCCCCCGCATAGGTCTCCCTGACCCCTCTCAACCCGTTCTCACCAAAAGGGTAACGGACTGGAAGAAAGTAAACACCCAGCTAAAATCCATCACGTCCCCCCAATTACGGGTGACCCTCGCTGGAACCTGCCTGACGATGTGCGTGCGCTGCTGACTGAGAAGAACGCAGCCGTTCGTGCCTTTTTTTTTTTTTGGTACGGGGGGAAATCCTCATGGATGTCCTCCACCCTGGGGAGGGCGGAGGGGTCTGTCAGACTCTTACTGACTAAAACCACCCCGGTGTTCCGTCTCACACTTGCCCCGGGGATCACGGGATCTAATGCGACTTCCGCGATCCCCGGCTAGTGCCAGCCCGCCTCTGCGGGCCACCTCGAGTTAGGGAGAAGTGAGGTGTTAAACTCCCCCCTTACGTCATAGAGAGGCGCGCGTGGAACACTACGCGCCGCCATCTCGGGTTCTAAGGAGTAGGGGGCGACGGATTTCCCCAGATCAGTCGCCATTGGACCCGTTTAGGGGGGCTGGAAGAGGGCGTTATCCGCCCTCCGCCGACGCCTGGTGCGTCTGCTGTGGATCGGGTTAGCGGAAGCAATCTCCCGCTCCCTTTCCGCAGTCTCCTTCTTCGAAATGACTGTTGCAGAAGGATACCACCGCGTCCCAGGACTCCTCGCTCCTCGCCGTTGTCAACTCAATGGTCGGCAGCGACAGGTCACTGCCGACACCTGAGATGAGGGCACGGCGCGGCTCGTCCCAAGCGGCACACTCTGCCAGCGTGTGCCGAGCCGTGTCCTCCCGACAGTCGACGCAGTGGTGACACCGAGCGTCCGGCTCCCTGTTTATGCGACACAGGTACTTCCCGAAGCAACCATGCCCCGAGAGCACCTGCGTCACCCGAAACGACAGGGAGCCGTGCCTCCTCCCGAGCCGCTGGTGACGGGGCCGGCGGTAGGGCGTGAAAGCCTGTCCCGCCATTCCGCCACCAGGGCTGCGCGAAGCTGTGACCGACGCAGCTCCAAATGTCGCTGCGTCAGTCTCTCGCCTCGCGCCCTCGAGTCCTCGCGCCATCGATAAAGTGACGCGAGTACCTTCGCCTCGAGGTCCCAGGGCGGGGGGATCCGGCCAGTACACAAGCCGCCTCGTAGGAGATCGTGCGATAACCCCTGATGACTCTGACGGCCATCGCTCGCTGCGGCTTCCGCAGGATAGCGATGCTGCCGGCCCCATAAAGGGCCATCGATCGCACGATCCCCACGTAGAGCCATGACCCATCCCGGTAAGTCCATCGCTTTCGAGGACACTGAAAAGGCTGAATGCCTAGTAGACAGTCTCAAGGCTCAATGCTCCCCCAGCTCCCAACCAGTAGACCAAGCTCACCTCTTAGTGGTCGACGTTGAGGTCGAACGTAGAGCCTCTCTCCCTCCCGTCGAAGACCCCGATAGTCCTCTGTTTCCCGTCACTCCTGACGAAGTGCATGGCATATCAAAGGTCTGAAAATTCGCAAAGCACCCGGCTCTGATGGAATCACCAATAGGGTGATCCAGCTATTCCCTGCCCCCCTGATAATGCTATTGGTCACCATCTTCAATGGTGCCCTAAGCAATAACATCTTTCCACAAGCGTGGAAAGAGGCCACGGTTATCGGCATCCTGAAGCCCGGCAAGCCAAAGACCAAGCCGTCGAGTTACCGCCCCATCAGTCTGCTCAAGGTACTCGGCAAAGTCTATGAGAGGCTTATTTATAAGCGTCTCAGAGACTATGCTGAAACCAAGGGCCTCATTCCCAAAGAACAGTTTGGGTTCCGAACCCAGCACTCTAGCGTGCATCAGGCCCACCGGATTATCTAACACATAAACGCTGGCTTCCAACGCGGTTTGATAACCGGTGCATTATTCTTCAATATAGTGAAAGCGTTCGACAAAGTCTGGCACAACGGATTATTATAAAAGCTCTACAAACTCGGTGTGCCAGATAGTCTCCTGTTCATCTTACGGGACTTTTTGTCAAACCGCACTTTTCGCTATCGCATCGAAGGAGCGATATCCTCCCCCCGTCCTATCCACGAAGGAGTCCATCAGGGCTCTGTGCTCTCCACCATAATATTTACGCTATTCAAACTCAAACTCAAAGCATTTATTTCAAATAAACCAATTACAGGCACTTTTGAATAGTCAAGGGGTCGGTCAGTCAGAAATATGAAGCTAGTCGCCCATTCCAAAGCGTAGTAGGTACCTATGGAGAAGAACGGGCAAGAAACTCCACGGACACTCTTTTAAATAAAATAAGATGGTTACATAATATTGGTTACATCATTCAAGTTGAAGTTATACATGTGAGAACGATGCAAAACATTAAAAGCGTCCGTTAGAAATAAAAATATAAATTAAATTAAAATCGCCGTGGCAGCTAAGAGATATTATTCACCAGCGATATCCCAAAAAGTAGAAAGGCGCAGTTGCCTCTGTTCGCAGACGATACGGCCATCTACTACAAGGCTTCCGGCTCTGACTCGATAGACCGCACTCTCCAAACCTCAGTCGACAAGCTCGGCGCCTGGTTTAGAAAGTGGAGGATCGAAGTTAACCCAGATAAAATCGAAGCGGTTCTCTTTTAGAAACCGAAAAAGTCTTGGAAACCCCCGACCAATCACCATGTTCGGCAAGCCAAATACTTAGGTGTTGTCCTCGATCAGCATCTCTCCTTTAGCGAGCACATAAAGTAGGCTCGCTCGCGAGCTGCTTCCGCTCTAGGTAGACTCCACTGTATCCTGAATGCACGTAGCAAATTGTCCCTCAAGTGAAAATTTTGTACGTACACGGCGTGCATTCGTCCCATCATGACCTACCTTTGCGGGAGCCGTCTTTACACAAGCAAAGCCCCATAATATCTATAGCAAACGCTCCAAAATAGATTCCTCCGTAAAATCACCGGTGCCCCCTGGTACGTTAGGAACGAGATCCTCCATCTCGACCTAAAGATCCCCACAATCTCCCAATTTCTAAAATGCAATTCCAAGCGTTTCTTTGAGTCCGCCGCCAAACATCGCAACCCTCTGGTTGTTGAGGCCGGCAATTATGTCCCTAGTAGAATTAGTCAGATCCACCGCCCGAGGCAAATCCTTACCGACCCAGACGACCCCATAACCCTTCTCCAGGAGAGCAATAGGGCCACAAGTACAGTGCACAAACACAGACCCGCATACCAACCTCGCCGCCGAGGTTCTGCGCGATCCTTGCTCGACGATGCGCCAGCCCGCGTCGATGCTGAGCGAGTAGCTTTAAATTTCCCGATTAATAATCATGATATATCCTTGATCCAGCCTGTCCCATCTTGCTGTCCTCCCCCCAGCGACGCCCTAAGCCGAGTTCGTACCTCACAGCGCCCTTAGCGAGCGCTCGCCTAGTTCTAATTAGAATAGTTCTTGCCCCTGGCTGGAGGCTTTGAGTGTAGTAGCTTAAGGCAGCCACAGAAAAGCCCGGTTAAGTAGTCATGACCTCAGAGGTCAGCTACGAGATGCCCTAGATAAAAAAAAAAACCTAACCGTCAGTGAAGCGTTAGCTGTGTCGGCGAACAAATGTGTTTATGTGCCGCAGTTAGCAGCTACAATAATAAGTAAGTTACTATAATAAGTATAATCTATGCAGCAAGAACAACGGCTGGCAAAGTCGACCTACAATGAAACAATGATTATATGAAACCCAAGTAAAACGCTATGTTGACTAGATCGGCAACGAGCCGAGCACGCCCACCAAATTTGGACTCGTCGCTCAGCTCTGTCTCTCCGCCACCGGTACCCAGCCCCACCACCGTGAGCGCTGTGATGACACCGGCCACGGTAGTTGCGTCGAGCTCGAGTGACGAGTATTTTTTCCCGCCGACGTCGCCAACACCTGTACGTCGGCAGGGGAGAGGCCGGCTATCAGCGGGCTTGGGACGAATGGTTCCGCAGCTAGCTTAGTGATAGAAAACAACTTGTGGATCTACGTCTGGGTGACGGCACTACTCTTACATATACTCTTACTTCCATTGAGGAGGGGTTCCGCAGGGATCTATATTGGGCCCAATTATTTGTACTGTGCAGTTATAATTAAATACCTTCAAAGGTGCAAGTATCACATATACGCTGACGACGTTCAAGTTTACATATCCTTTAGACCAGATGAGTAGTGCCATCAAAGATCTAAACGATAACTTGCGTAGAATCGCTGCCTGGTCTGAACAGAATTGCCTATCGCTAAACCAAAACCAAATATTTGGCACAAGACAGCAACTAGCTAAACTACCCAAAACTTTTCACCTGGATTAATGGGCGAAATAATTGACAGAGTCTCTGAAGCCCGAAATCTTGGTCTTATTTTGGATAAAGACCTTCGTTTCGAAACACACGTAGTCGACTCGGTAAGAAACTGCTTTTACCGCCTGAAAGTTCTGTACAAGATTAGGCCTTACTTGTCAGAAACACTACGGGAACAGCTTGTAGAAACCATGGTTCCGTCTGGGTTGAACTACGCTGATACAGTGAACGGCGCGCGCCTATTAGCTCGTACAGACCGCCTCATCCAAAGGGTACAAAATGCCTGTGCTCGGTTTTGTTACAATATTTCTCGCAGAAGTCATGTACGAGTAACACCTTTCTTAAACAAGCATTTTATACAAAAATGAAGTCCAGACGCACGTCACGCCGCTTTGAGATGACGCTTACGGCAGTACCTCATAGATGCGCAACGGAAGCTGGATATGGTCACACTAAATTTATCAATTATATGAGATTTATGTACCTTGCAGTGTTTCTGTCGGTTAATGTTGCACGATAATGTAAATAATTGCTGTTATACAGTTACTTTGGTGCGAATGTTTCTTTCTCATTCTCACGCTCGGCTCGGCTCACTCGCTCATGTTCCATGTGTCTGTGATATCCGCGGCAACGCTACGTCCCATCGCAGATGTGACGCCCGTAGAAGAAAAGACAACACATTAAAATATAATTTTTATCACCAACCTATAATTAAAAAACTATAATTTACCAGTGCTCACTTAAGTCCAGACTCAGAGCGTTCCTAGTAGAGAAATGTCTGTATTCGATAGACGATGACATATCCACGTTTTAAAATATTTGATATTGGTTATTGTGAGACTGGGTAATACTAATATTACCCAGTCTCACAGTGTAGTAACTTGTAATGTTATTGAATTTTTAATTGTATTGAATCCTTAATATTAAATGTAATTGTTTATTTTTTAATTATTATTTTCCGTAATTTATTGTATTTTTTTTTTTTTTTTTTTTCTTAAAAAAACGTTGCCCCACACTAGGAATTTCTCCTGTGTCGTGGGTGCGTTTACAAACATTTAAACTCACATACACAAACAGCCAGACCCGGAACAACTAATTGTAGGTCATACAAATATTTGTTCCGTGCGGGAATCGAACCCGCGGCACGCAGCGCAGCAGTCAATCGCTTAACCACTGCGCCAACCGTGTCGTAAATATTATCGTATTATTAATGTGTTAGTTTTATTGAACGCGTTTTTACTTATTAATGATTTCAAATACAATGTGAATTGTTCCTAAATAAAATTGAATTGAATTGAATACATAATAGTATGCAAAATAATTTACATAACTCAACTTCTTCTTCTTCGTCGTTCCCTCAATGCTGGGGATCGCGACCACATACGACGCATCTCCAAGCTATGTGGTCTTCTGCAGTGTGGACCGCTTGGTAAATGCTGCCTCCGTCAGCCTTCTTGATCGCGTCTGACCATCTAACCGGTGCTCTGCCTTGAGCGAGTTTTTCTTCCATCTGGTCTAGTAACATAAACCTTTCCAGACCATGCTTAAGTAATGCATAATATGTCTGAAAAATCTAAGGGCACGCTCCTGGCATATTGTAGATAGCCGCTTGGTGATGTTGAGTTCCTCCAGTATGGATTCATTCGTTCTCATGGCGGTCCATGGTATACGAAGTAGCCTACGCCAACACTACATCTCGAAAGCATCGATCTTACTGCTTTCGCGGCTTTTAATGCACCACGTTTTAGCGCCATATAAAAAGATAGAAAAAACAAGAGCACGGGTCAGTCGTATTTTGGTATTCCGACGGATGCCACGGTTCCTCCAAATTTTACCTAGACTGGTCATTGCACTTTTGGCCATACCAGTACGACGGCGGATATCCTCAACGCAGCTGCCCTCATTCGTGATAAAAGACCCAAGGTACACGAACTCAACGACCTTCTCATAGTCGTCGAGTCGATTTGAGCTGGGAAGAAGATGAACTCGGTCTTTCACCATTACTTTCGTTTTGGCATGGTTGATCTTGAGTCCAAATTTTGCGCTCTCTGCTACTATACGCTTCAGCAGATCCGCCATTTCTTCCTCGTACAACGCAACTATAGTGATATTGTCCGCATATCTCAGGTTCGTGAGTCTTTGACCGCCAACAACGATTCCGCCGTACCAACCATCCAGCGCTCTCCTCATGATATGCTCCCCGTAGAGGTTGAATAATTTTGGCGACAGAATACAGCCTTGATGCACGCCCCGTTCCGTATGGAAAGCCTTCGATTTTCCAGTTTCACAAAGCTGGTGCCGTCAATGTGCAGATTCTGAATCAGAAAAGTGAGATGTGGGGGGACGCCCATTTCAATAAGAATATCAAACATTGTCTGCCACTGTACGCAGTTAAACGCCTTAGCATAATCTATGAAGCACAAGACCAGTGGCTTGTTAAATTCACGACATTTCTCGATGAGATTGCGGACATTCAAAAGTTCCTTTTGAACGCCCTTAACGGCAACAAAACCGGCTTGTTCTCTCGGTATCTGGTGGCTGATAAACTCGTGTTGTTTATGCGCAAAAAGATTTTACTGACGTGGGACAGAGAAGACGAACTGAACGATAAGGTTCTGTAGTTTTCACACTTCTTGGTGGAACCTTTCTTGTGAAAAGGAATAACAGCGGATTGTGACCAGTCTACTGGCCACTGGCCTGTCATCTAAATCTTTGTGCATATCTGGTGCACAATTTTTGTCCCATCAAAACCAAGATGTTGTCATTGAAGCAAAACGCCATCAGGACCCACTGCTTTATGCTTCAGTTTTTGAATAGCATCTTGGACTTCAGATAGTAGTATACTTGGCTCTTCCAAGTGGTCATCCCACGCTCGGTGCATAAACAATCAACATCCCGGTATATTTTGTAACACTAGTAGATGGAGATCTATCCAAAACACTATCAAGTTCGGACAAAGTGTTACCTCTACTGTCTTGCAATACCCAGCATTTTGGTTTCGAGGTACCTGTTAGCTGTTTAATTTTCATGAACAGATCCTTAGATTGTACTTTAACGTCATGTCCCTCTATTTCCTCGCAGACGCTGTTGACGTGCACATCCCTATCCTTCCGAGTAGATCTTTAAACTTCGGCATGCAGCTGATTGTATCTGCTTCTATGTCTATCAGAACTCAGACCCTCTGCTTTCAGCTGTTTCCTCTCCTCAATCAACTTCAAAGTCTCCTGAATTATCCACTCTTTCGTACAGTTTTAAAAGCATTATGACTCACTTTGGCCGTATCTAAAACAGTCCTCTTGAGGTTATTCCAGTTAGCACACACTTGAGTCAAATGGATCTAATTTTAGTGATTTTGTCGCCAATAGTTTCCTGGAAGTGGTCTAGAGCTTGTTTGTTCAGGGGAATGCTAGTCTGAGGATTCCGCCAACGGGCTTTTAATTGCAGCCTGAAGTCAGCGACCAGAAGCTGGTGGTCACTACCGCAATAAGCACCAGGAAGTGTTTTTACATCTTCCCTAGATGGTATGGTGTGTAATATGCTGTCCACATCGGCATAGAACTGGTCCGAGACGTTCTCATCAGATTGGGATGTGGGTGCATATACCTGTATAACATTAACTGCGACAGGGCACGCGTCAAATTTGATGGCAATAATCCGATCATTTAGAGTTTGATAACCTTTGATACTACTCTGTAGTTTCTTTGACACGAAGAAGGCCACTCCGTTTACGCTATGATCTTCGCCCCCTATATAGGACACATACAGGTGGCGAAGATCATAGCGTAGGACACGATGTTCCCAACAAAAACATCGAAATCTATACTCAAGCGAAAATAAAACCTATAAACGTAAACAGGACTAAAAAACCGAATAAAAGCCTCCAGGCACAAAGGGCGTGCCCGGTTACATATAGCTAAAAAAGCTGTAACTTGAAGTCACAAATGATAAACTAGGACCATCGAAGTAAAAATAAATAAACAGTTAAATACTAATAGTAATAAAAAAAACATAATCAGCTAATTTTAACTTTTAATAAACTTCTCTCCATACATCTTTGTCATGATCAAATTGATATCATTCGGTATGTGAACTTAAAATTTATTTTTTTGGCAGGAGAGTGAAATCCTCATGGACGCCCAGACTAACTTACAGATGAGCCAGTCTGGGCAGTGCCGGACTCTTACCGGCTAAAACCACACTCCTGCCTTACAATAAATCCACAGACTTGGAGGTCCGTGCTTTTGTTTAAGCATAAAGATTTTTTACAGGTATTTTTCTCTTAAAATACAATTACAATTACAGTCGCCGGCACGTAACTTGGCAAGAATTTGGCGTATTCGGAGTAAGTTTGCGCATGTACACATAGTGCAACAAAAAATATTCACTTTTATTGCATGTCATTATTCTATGGTTATTGCCATAATTTGTTTTTGAACATGTCTGTTAAGAAAAACAAGCGAAATCGAATTCTGCGCATCTACGATTCTTGTCAAGTTACATTTCGAGGATCTTTTCGTCGAGCATGATTTTGGTACATTTGGCAGTAACCACTATCGGGTAGTCATTTGGTGTTATGTTGTTATGACCCTCAGTTTGGATTCAGAGAGAAACACTCCACAATAGACCAAGTACATAGAATTACCAACATCGTTGAGAGAACGCTTGAAGATAAAAAAGTCTGCTCCACCGTATTTTTAGATGTGGCACAAGCTTTTGATAGAGTGGCATAAAAGTTTGATATACAAACTAAGACAAATCCTGCCCAATGATTTTGCCGATGATATTTTGGAATCATACATTACTGATAGAATTTTTCGAGTAAGGCACGAGGATGCCTATTCAAAGTTGAAAATAATTAAAGCTGGCGTTCCTCAAGGTAGTGTGCTGGGTTCAGTCCTCTACCTGTTGTAGCATTAGCAGTACTAGCATTACTGATCACAGACCCACACTTTTAAACATTCAACATAAGAAATCATACTCTAACCCCAAACGCAACTGCATAGTTGTAGACAATACAGCTGTAATAAATGACATCTTATCAAAAGACTTCAGTGAGGTTTTGACTATTCAGGGCGCAAATAATGCCGCTGAGTCTCTGGTCTCCCTTCTAAACACTATCATCACTAATCATTCCAAATCAGTGTACATGTCTTCCAAACGCAGAATTTTAAAACCCTGGATTACAAGTGGTTTACTTCGGTGTATCCGGAATAGAGATAACATGGCTCAAAAGTCAGAAGCAGACCCTGACAACTACGTTCTCTCGGTTACATATAAGAGGTACCGCAATTTCTGTAACAAGTTACTCAAAAATTTAAAACATGCATATGAGAGAGATGAGTTTGAAAAGGCAAAAAACAACCCTAAAGCGACATGGAACATCATCAAAAATATAACGGGAACTAGTGTCAATACAAATTCTCCTAACGAATTACTAAGGATGTCTACGAATGAAAGGGTTTCCGCAAATAAAGTCAACGAGTTTTTTGCTGATGTTGGCAAGAACCTGGCTGCCAAATTCTCACCTACCTCTCACACTGCTGAATATTCGCTCGATGCACTGTCCCCCAACTCTCTAGTACTACTACCCACAGACGAAGTGGAGGTCTCCAATCTTATTATTGGGCTACGTGCAGATGCTGCAGTGGGTTGGGACGGCATATCATCGAGACTGTTAAAATCATGTCTGCCCGCGCTTGTCCCTGCCATTACTCATATCTGCAACATTTCTATTTCGACGGCTTGTTTTCCCAGAATTTTCAAAAGAGCTATTGTTCACCCAGTCTTCAAGAGTGGGGACAGACACAGTGTAGATAATTACAGACCGATCTCAGTTCTGCCAGCCCTCTCTAAGATCCTAGAGAGAATCCTTAATAAAAGACTAGTAAACTTTCTTGAGTCACACAATTTATTAAGTGATAATCAGTATGGTTTTAGAGGTGGTAGGTCGACTGAAAATGCTGTTGCTGCCTTGGTAGATCATGTGGTATCTAAGATAGACAGTAAAATGAAATGTTTGGCTATTTTCTTAGATCTTGCCAAGGCATTTGACACTGTGTCTGTTTCACACCTTTTAGATAAGCTAGAAGCTACGGGCGTCCGCGGACATACCCTAAAAATCTTCCAGGATTACTTAAGTGATAGAACTCAGTGCGTTAAAATTAATAATGTCATCAGTGACACTAAATCACTGAGCTTTGGCGTACCTCAGGGCTCGATCTTAGGACCTACCTTATTTCTTATTTATATTAATAACTTGTGTAAATTGTCGCTAACGAACTGCTCGATTGTTACTTACGCAGATGATACGGCTCTTCTTCTTCATGGTAGTGACTGGCCAGAAACTATCAAATACGCGGAACACGCATTGAACTCAGTGATGAAGTGGTTGTCAGACAACATCTTAACCTTGAATGTAAAAAAAACAGTGTACTTACCTTTCTCCCTACTGCCTTCCAAAGTCCCTCCACCTGATTCAATGATACTTAGAGCTCATACTTGCTCACTTGGTCTGTTTTCTTCACAATGCGATTGTCCTCGACTTGTGAGATCTGAGTCTGTTAAATATCTCGGAGTATATGTAGATAGCTCATTGAGCTGGAAACCTCAGATCAGCACTCTTTTATCACGAGTCCGCAAATGTATATTTATATTTAAAAAATTAAGGCACTCTGCGGATGTGAAGACAATGACAACGGTTTATTATGCCTTATGTCAAAGCATAATAAAATATTGCATCACTGTTTGGGGTGGAACCACCAAGACAACCCTTCTCCCTCTAGAGCGAGCACAGAGAGCTGTCTTAAAGGTTATGACATCGAAGCCGTTTAGGTATCCCACCACGGCACTTTACACCGAATGTCAGGTCCTCACTGTGAGGCAGCTCTTTGTCCTCGCCACAATTCTACGTAAGCATCCCTCCGTAGTGTATGAGTCGAATGCTAACAAAAAGCGTAGATATTATGAGGTATGCTCAACTCATGGCTGTAGAACGACCTTTGCTCAGCGCCATTATAATGTGCTGTCGAACCACCTCTACAATAAAATAAATAAGGTCTGTACCATAGCACCCACTTGCCTACGCAAATGTAAGACCAAGGTTGTAGAGTGGCTGTTAACCTTAAATTATAGTAAGACTGAAGAATTACTAAACATTTCGACCGCATAGTCTAAATAAGTTAATTATTACATTGTAATATTATATTTTGTTTATAATTACGCACGCGCACACTGACACTCACATAGTAGTATAGATATATACACTACACATACTATAAATACACACGCTATACATATACTCACTACACATACGCACACATCGATGTATAGGTACTTAATTAGTAATTAGCACACATATAAATTGTTCTTTAGTTTATAAGTTTTTGTTACTTTATGTTTAAATGACAGGCGAGGACGCTGGCACCCTAAACACAAGTTAAATCTTAAATTGGGTGCCAGAGTTCATTGAAAACACCGACGTGTGGTGAAATACTTTATGTCTAAAGAAAGTGCTTATATACAAACTTAAGGTAATAAATAACTTTTTTTTTTTTTTTTTTTTTTTTTTTTTTTTTTTTTTTTTTTTTGTTGTATACGTATGATATACCAGAGCTGGAAAATAATACAATAGCAACTTTTGCTGACGACACTGTCATTATGGCTATAGGGTCATGCCACAAGGAAGCAGTAAAAAAAAGTACAATTCGCTGTAAATAAAGTTCATGACTGGGCACCAAAATGGAAAATTAAACTAAATGAATCAAAGTCACTTCACATTGATTTCACCAACAAGAATTGTGATTACCACCCTATCTTCATAAATGGCCAACAAGTGCCATACGCAAACACAGACAAATATCTTGGCATAACGCTTGACGCGAAACTGCGCTGGAAAGCGCACGTCAAAAAGAAAAGACAAGAACTAGACATGCGTTTCAATAACATGTATTGGTTGATTGGACGGAATTCCTGACCTATCGATACATAACAAAATGTTATTATTTAAGCATATTCTCATGCTAATATGGACGTATGGGATCCAACTGTGGGGCTGTACTAAACCGACCAACATCAAAATGATACAGACATTCCAAAATAAGGTACTCAGAAGCATTGTTAACGCGCCCTGGTATATAAGAAATGACGACCTCCATCGTAACTTAAAAATGGAACCCATCACCAACATAATTCAAAAATTTGCTGCGTCCCACGAACACAGACTCCTCCGTCATGTGAACGTCGAAGCAATTCAGCTGTTAGACAACACAAACATAGTGCGAAGACTAAAACGAACAAAACCCTTTGAGTTAGTATAGTGTAAAAAGTGTAGAAATAATAGTGACAATGACACACATATAACACATGAACAAAGTGTTTTTATTATTATATCACCTATCAGACTCTAAGAAAGTGAAACGGACTTGTGTAAAGTACAATAAACACTATTCTAAGTTTTAAAATAATGATCACGTATAAAGTTAAGTTAAATTAAAATTGCTTATTAGTCTTAAAGGCTAGATTGTAATTGATAAGTAGGAACCTGGTTCTTTATATTAAAGCATAAAAAAAATACAAAAAAAAAATGGTTTTATGAATGTTAGTTTGCCGGAGCGCTCCATTTACGACCTGTAGGCTGCCATGTACGACCCCGTCATTTTGCCTTTGATTACTTGAGATGTGACGTTCTCGTACACTGCTGCCTCTGCTTCCTCGAGTACTACCTTAGCAGTCCTTCTGTTTCTCTCTGGAAGGTCTGCAAGATCTTCCTGCATGTCATGAGATTGACCTCTCTGGTCGCTCTCACGATTGCTACGTACTCGAAGAAAGCGCTCTTCACGTGGTCCGTGGTGCCCGAATTAACTGCGAGGTTCAGTGGGCTGATTTGCCCTTTGACAGCTCTTGTTGGCGTGGGCTTCTGCATTGTCGGTTCTTTGGGCTTTTTTTTTATTTATTTTTTATTGATTTATTTAGGTACACTAACAGCTTCTGTATACAAAATGTAAAATAACAGTAGTTAACAGTTATGTGCTTATACAGTTTCCAATAACAGGTGAACCAACATTCTCAACTACAGAGATAACCTAAGGTAAAAACGAAATGAATATTCTTTTTATAAAAATTAAGTGGTATGAAACTATGTATACAGAAATATAAAATGATATAAGTTAAAAGTTACAATGGTTGCAAGAAATACTTACATACATCTTTAGATTGTGCGGGTTGCGTGCTTTAGAATCTTAAAATTTGGGTTTTAAAGTTTTTTAGGGAGTCATGATATATGTCAACATGTGGAGTGGATTTTACATAAGAATTAATCTCTCGGCTAAGCCTATTGAGAGGTGAGTTTACTCCTATATTTGTGTTGAATGCTTTAGTGCAGAATAAATGGGTAATGGGATATCTGGGTAAAATATAGAGGACTTTTAGTCCAATTTGTTCAGCTAAATTATCGCAGTCTAATCTATTGTTAACCAATGTGAAAAAGAACATGAGATCTTGTACCAGTCGGCGGTCGCGCAAAGTAATCATTTTGTAACATTGAGTACGCTGTTCGTATGGACACCTGGGAGATATATCACCGAAGGCATAGGCTAAGTGTTTTGTGAAGGCCCTTTGGATGCTTTCTACTCTTTGTGAGTGTACTGCATAGTGCGGTCTCCATACCACGCTGGCAAATTCAAGGTAGCTCCGAACTAAGGCGTTATATAGCACAACTTTTATTTTTACCAGCTTAAACCTTTTATTACTTCTCTTAAGAAATTCTAGTAACCGTGTCCTCCCTCGAGGCGTCAATCCGGTGCGATGGGGTCAATTGTCCGCTACCAGGTCGCGGGGCAAGGGTCTCGCGTCAGGTGGGCGCGCGTGCAGGGGCGCTATCTGCATAGTATGGGGCCAGGCAGATGCGTTGGCACGCGCGAACATCACTCAAACTCAAACTCAAAGCATTTTTTTTAATTAAACCATTAGAGGCACTCTTGAATTGTCAAGGGGTCAGTCAGTCAGAAATATGAAGCTAGTTGCCCATTCCAAAGCGTAGGTTCCTATGGAGAAGAACGGTGGTGTGTGTTGGATACACACGCCACCACCAGCGAGACATTTGAGTGAGCATGACATACTCTCAGCCGCCAGGGCACATTCAAGTCAATGAAAGACGTACCCAGTAAATGGTAGCAATTATACAATACTACGAGATTGAAGTTATACAATTCAAAGATAATTTATGCAATCTTCAGCAGCTCCAACAATATTTTCGAATGCTAAAATTAAATTACATAGTTTATGCGCCCTTGTGGAGCTGGACCAGCGTTGAGCCAAACATTTTTGTCACCGATATAATCCCCCAGCTTATAATATGCTTGGCAATGCAAATTTAAATCTTGATTTTAATCTTGAATCTTTTTTTCTTTCAAATTTAAATCTTGTATAAAACGCACACTATGCAGTGTGCGTTTTATACAAGATTTAAATTTAGTTTCATTTAGTTGTAGTATGTGGGGAGGTATTTTATTGTAACATTACCCCAATACCCCATGAAAGATGAGTCTACTTTCGCCAGTCTGAAACCCGGTTGAACTAAGTGATCCCTATTTCTAGTACTATAATTGTGTTTTTCACCTCTTTTACTGAAAAGATTAAGAGTTTTCCTGACGTACATGATGTTTTCATATATATATATATTGTCAAGGTACCGTCATGATGTTAATGTTTTTAAACAGTTCCCTTAGAGAATCGCGCCTGCGGAGGCAATATATTGCTCTAATGGCTCTTTTTTGCAGAATAAAAATAGAGTCGATATCTGCAGCCCGTCCCCATAATAAAATACCGTAAGACATGATACTATGAAAGTAACTGAAATAGACTAGCCTTGCGGTATCTATATCAGTAAATTGACGGATTTTTCTTACAGCATATGCTGCTGAACTTAGCCGTCCTGCAAGGTATGTTAAATGCGGACCCCATTGCAGCCTTGCGTCGAGCGTGATCCCCAGGAAAACAGTTTTATCAACGAATTCTAGTTTCTCCCTATTCAATACTATATCACAATCACTACTTTTAACATTCGGTAAAGCAAATCTTATGCATTTCGTTTTTTTCCCATTTAATACTAAATTATTAGCAGTAAACCAATTTTGGACCTGCAGTAGGGCGTTATTTATGTCGTCAAGATTTGATGCACGTCTATTTATCTTAAAAGTATCGTCAGCAAATAACACCATTTGTGGTTGGTTTTTTAATAAATGGGGTAGATCATTAATATAAACGCAAAAGACTCCTATGGCATCTTGAGCCTCCTCCCACGCTGTAAATATGTGTTTTATAAGGTGACACCGGCGTCAGTCGTACAACGTCCTTTGGTGAAACCATATTGCTGATCGTGTAAGATTTGGGATTTGGTTGGTGTTAAAATGATTAAGCATTTGATTGAGCATTACCTTTTCGAATACTTTGCTGAATACCGGCAGCACGGATACTGGTCTATAATTGTTGGTGTCTTTACTGTCCCCAGATTTAAAAAGTGGTGTTACCTTACTGTATTTCATTAAATCCGGGAAGACTCCTTGATCCACACACAAATTAAATATCAAAGCTAAGTATGGTGCTGAGTATGATGTACAAAATTTGATAGATAACCCCATAGATCTTCGGTCAATTTGATTTTAATTTGCCGAAAAGCTTGAATAACTATCATAGGATTTATATATTTAAATTGAAATTCAACCGGACAGCCTGGGACGTTCGCT
Organism: Xanthia icteritia; assembly: GCA_949128155.2. NCBI lineage: Eukaryota > Metazoa > Arthropoda > Insecta > Lepidoptera > Noctuidae > Xanthia > Xanthia icteritia. The sequence continues at coordinate 289,694 of OX421942.2, read as the reverse complement.
CTTAATAAATGAATTGAGACATCGGGTGAAGAATTTATAGTTTCCGTCGTTTTAGATGGTATATTAGTAAAGAAATGTACAAATTCTTGAGCTAGAGCAAGAAAGAAGTTAGTTAGAGCTTATTGCACCACGTGAAGTCTCCAATGTGTAATCAGTGTTTCGTAGTTTTTTCCTATTCGTTTCATTATTTATAACTTTCCAAACTGTTTTTATTTTATTTTCTACTGATTTGATCTTATTGCTAATGTACAAGGCTTTAGCTATCTTGCAGGTATTTCTAAAAATTTTGGAATATGTAGCAACATACTTGTTGAAAGTTTCTGTGTTTATTGTAAGGCCATACAGCTCGAAAAGCCTTTCCCTACTTATCCTAATACCTCTAGTTGCCCAGTCACTAAATATAAAATTAGGGCAAATATACTTTGTTCTCTTTTCAAAAGTTTTATTGAATTCAGTGTGCACTACTAAAAAGAAATCCTCATACAATTTATTTGCATCGTCCATATTATGGCCCAGAACATTTAACTCATTATTTAGGATACTATTGAATCTATTTAATTTGCCATTTGTTATTATGGGTCTAAATTGTATTTGCACTTATTGCAAAGGTGTTAAACTTAAAAGTTACAGTTTGTCCACTATGATCTGACGGCAAATAATTTACGATGGCTTTAACTAAATAATCATAATCGCAGAAGACATTATCGATACAAGTAGCAGAAGTTCAAGTTACTCTAGTTGGTTCTGTAAAAATATTAGATAAATTGAACGAGTCTGAGTCAGACTTTCGCGAGTCGCCCTACAAACTCATCCAGGCTCTCAATCCCGAGGTCCCGGTGGAGTACATTATTCCTCACGAAGCGAGGAGCATCAACGATTGTCCACAGCGCAAGATTTTGTGGTTGTTTTTCCTCGCGTATTTATACTGCGAGCAAAAACAACCCGCTCATCGGTGATTGGTCAATTTATTATTGTTCATAGCTGTCCTACATCTTAGTAAATAACAAAATTGTTTATATAATCTAGCGTTTAAAATATAAGTTATTCAATCTGAATACTGTTTCATTTTACTCCTGACATTTGGTGAAGTACTTTTCTCAAATAATTGCGGAAATTCGAACTAAGTAAATTAACTATAAATTCCAAAATTATTGACGAACAACGATAATTTTTCACGCGCCAGTAATGTTCATTTGTTTCTTCTTTACTTTAAACAGTTCGCAAGCCAAATCGAAATTTAAAGTCTTTGAAAAATTAAAAAAATGGCAACTAAGGAATGGGTGCCATTTTTTTTATTTGGATAAATATATTTTTTTTGTTTTTTTTTTTGTTTGAATTTTGATTATTTTTAATCTTTATGTGTTATTTTTTTTAATCGTTGATTTTTATTGATCATGTGTTCTGCTATAAAGATTTTTATATTTTTATTTTATTTATTTATTGTGTCGAAGTAAAAAGTTCGTTCCATTTTAAATTACAGGACAGATAATTTTGAGTATTTTTGGCCGCTACACATGATAGATAGGTATGGATTGTCATGGTAACATTGCCGGCTGTCTACTTGCATTATTTGAACAGTACAGCATTTTCGATTTACCTCGAAAAAGGTTGTCAAAATAATGCTAGAATTTCCAAGCATTTTTATGTTTTGATGTTAGCCCACACTGTCCCACTGAGCAAAGGCCTCATCCAAATCATTCCAAGCATCCTTTTCTAGGGGCACTTCGATACAACCCTTGCGGTATGCGTCTTGGTCGCCTCACCTTTTCATGGGCCGCCCTCGGCGGCGCCGTCCATCCTCAGCCGCCCAAATTTTGTTTTTGTTTTTCCAAGCATGTTGGAGAAAAAATATTTTGCCACGTACTGCGGCGATACGCGGAGTGCGTAGGCGTGTGGCGAGGTTGCGGTGCCCGTGGCGATCGTGCCACGAAACCTGTGAATTTTATCAAGTTGATATTTTATTTATCTCCGCTCGGAGAGGCTCTCAGAAGAAAACTGCAAACTTGTGTTTCTTTGTCATTAAAAAGGCGAGTAGAGTGGCGAGGGCGTCCCGCGAGAGGCGTCACGGTGCGGCGCGGAGCGGCGCGAAGCGGTGCGGCGCGATGCGGGCGCAACGTGCGGGTTAAACTTTTAATTTATCGTTAGTGCGCGCTGTGAATACAAACTTCGGGTATTTTTGTCACCGCAGCGCGTCGCCGCTGTACGCCAGCTGGCGCACAACTCTAAATACTTAATATATCCTGCACGAGTTGGTATTTACTAACGATAAGTTTTTCTTTACCTACGGGGTCTACGACGATTTCATATAAAAAAACCGGCCAAGGGCGTGTCGGACCACGCACCTTCAAAAACGAGCTGTTCGAGCAATTTACCAGCTCGGTGCCAGAGTTTCTCTGAGAGATTTTTTCAAAGATATCGGTATCCTCACAGTGGCATCACAATTCATTTTCGCCAACATATTATATATTAGGCAAAATATACACTTATATACTAAAAACAGTGATATTCACAATGTTAACACTAGAAATAAGGACAAACTACGTACTCCCTTTCATCGGCTTCATAAGGTTCATAACTCATTTGTTGGGCTTGGTATAACCTTTTATAACAAGCTACCTTCTTCTTTGCTAGATTTGCCTTTTAATGCGTTCAAAACTAAAGTAAAATCCAACCTCTCTTCAAAGGCATACTATTCTATCAACGACTACTTAAATGATAAGAATAGTTGGTCGCTGTGATTAACTCAAGACAATGTTTAAATGTTCTTTCTCCAGAATTAGCTTACTTACTGACAGGTTATATGAGTTTATATAATTGTTTATAATTTTACTAATTTTACTTTATTTATTGTTGACATAATCTACTCATTACAATGTTTTTTTTTATGAGTTGTATTGCAGTATGTGGTTAGCTAGCGACCTCGATAATTTTTTACTTTACCTCAATGGTCCTAGTTTATCAATTATAACTTCTAGTTACAGCTATATGTAAGCGGGCACGCCCTTTATGTCTGGAGGCTTTTATTTAGATATTGTTTTCGTTAAGTTATTTTTATTTCTGCTTGAGTATAGTTCTCGATGTTTTTGGTTGGTATATTGGCGTGTGCTAGCTGTCATATGGCTATTAATTTTATAATTTAAATTATGTTTTGTGTTGCGTAATGTAAATATCATTTTGCATACTATTATATAGAATCTTTTTTACTGAACAGACAGCTGTGCTGCTGGGGAGTTTGTTGCGCCACTTCTTCTTCCCAGCTAAAGCACTAGGAAGTGGTGAAGGGTGGGCGTTTTGGGGGACTGTCTTATGTAATTTTGACGTTCGAAAAGTGCTGATTCTCAGCCTAGTTTGAATAAATGACTTTTGAATTTTGAATTTTTGCACACCGTAGATGGGGTGAATTTAAAAAATAAAAATAAAATCTCCCATACATTCTAACTGCAAATGTAAGTTTGTACGCACAATATTGAGAGATTTACCATGTAATTTTAAGACCATAGACTTTTTATAGGTTTTCCTGTAATCTATGAGTAAAGAACCATTCTCTGTATTTTTTTCAGTAGTTTCAGAGATAAGGGTGGGAGAATGGTAAATTTTCAGCAATTTTCTTAAATATCTTTTAAAGTATATACATAATATGTATATACTTTAAAAGATATTTAAGAAAAAAATATTTTAAAATATTATTTTAAAATTAAAAAGAAAATATATTTGGGATCCTCACAACATGCCCTTTCATTTAATATGTCACCCGGTTAATTTTCTTGTTTGACCCCCTAAAGTGACTTCCATATTCAAAATTTATTTATTTACGTTACACGTTCGTGTTTGGGTCTAAAATACATATAATAGTCAGAAATACATAAATGTTTACCAAATTTCAACTTAATCGGTCCATTAGATTCGGAGCAAACTGGCTTGACAAACGGACAGTCGGACGGACGTCGCTTGCGCCTGCTCCGTGACTCACACCCACGCACACCGTCACACCCCCGCTCGTCACACTCCCCAAACTATTCAAACTATAAGTTGGCATTTCTTTGCACAGTCACATGGTTTCCTGATGACAATGTTGTAACCTAGAATAAAGTGCGTGCGCATGTTAACAGAACAACCGCCACCGCCGCCGTCGCCGTCGTCAGCACCAAAGCGTGTTCGCGCGATGATCGCTTATATACAAGGTGGCAGGGATATCGACGCGAAAACGCGTAACAGTTTTCGCGTCGATGTCCCTGCCACCCTGTATTAGGATGGCCTAATGTTGCGACAGAGCGTGCCATCGGTGCTGCAAGTAATATCCATTGTGAATACCCTAGTATATCGAGGGTATTGTCAATGGATATTACTTGCGGCATGGACAAATATAATTCACAATGGAGAAATAGAGAGAAAGAAGAAGTGAAAAAGAAGAAGAAAGAAAAAGTACTATGTCTTCGAGAACCTTTTTTCGATCCTCTGTGCGTCGCCAGCCGCCACACGGCTGCGGGGTAATTGCGTAATACACTTACAATGGCAATGCCTTTCAGTTTGACAACACACATTCATTGCATCATTTACGTTGTCGAGCAGACGAATTTTTCAAGCATGTAATAATAATATTAATAATTAATAACCCCTCCGCCGTATCTCTACGTTGACGTCGTGGCGGGGCTTGCGCTCTCCTGAACTCTGGGTCTGTGCCAGTAGAGTTTACTTTACTTGGTCTAGGGTGAGGAGCCAGACCAAGAGATTTGGGCAGTAGTGACCCGAAGGACCCTATGTCCCGCGAGAAGCCTGATCCTCACCTCTGGCTTGCTTTTATTGGCCGGCTGGACTGAACACTGATGAGGAACAGAACTCCCACCTCTTTCTTGCCTTCATTGGCCGGCTTGAGTAGAGATTCGCAAGAGTAAACGTGCTCGGAGGAAGGAAGTGTTCCAGTAAGATCTTGACCATCTTCCAGGCTCTGGAATTGTTTCGATAGCCGTGGAATATGAACACACTCAATCCACTCCTCAAGCACCTCAAGACATGTAGTCCCCTTGTCACTAAACCACTATGTGCTAGCGACAGCTTCCGGGGGCCCATTATTAAGTGTGCAAGTCACCCCCTGTCATTTTAACCGTGTATATTATATAACAACCGTGTATATTATGAACATATGTAGTTCTTCCATAGTTCATGGTAACCAATCTTCTATAGCCATTCAAACCCATAGCCCAATGTGTTTTGTTTCCATGTTCTGCAATAGTCCTGCACCTACCAGAGGTTGTGTATACAGGGATAATCGTCGGTTGGTGCCTCATTTCATTCAAAACATATAGCTACTAGTTGGCTAGTTGGCTTCGGCTCTTCAAACGCCTTACTAAGGTCCGGGACCCAACAGTATGTGCCCGACCTAGTTCTCGAAAATGCAAATATCACGTTATATTGGGATCGATCTCTCATACTCATCACTGACAGGACTATTGTTGCCAACAAGCAAGAAATAGTGGTGCTGGTGATAGATCTATTAGAGCGTCGCACAATGATTATAGCTGGATGACGAGAACCTCGTGAAAGCTGAAAAAGATAAGCAGATTAAGTATCTTGATCTAGCTCGCGAGGTTGTTGACACGTGGAATGTGGATGCAGCAGGGACACTTGACTCTAACAAAAATTAGCTATTTAAAGCTTAATATTTCGCAAATGGATTCCTGAATCCAAAAATGGTTTTCACACACCCACAATATTTTTGAACGACCTTTCCAACGACATCCGACACCAAGCGTCAGACGAGAAAAAAAAAACATCCTCAATTTACGAGTAGGGGAGCAACCCTTAAAATTATTTTACCACTTGTCGGCGTGATTAATATGTACAGTACACCCATACCAAATTACAGCTTTCTAGTACCAAGTCTCTGAGCTAAGCTGCGCACAGACAGACAGACGGACATGTCGAAACTATAAGGGTTCCTTGTTGACTACGGAACCCAAAAACTAAATAAAATTTGGTAAATAAAATTAAAATAGCATGTAAGCGGTTCTTTTTATATTATAATGTTCTGTCACCGTCTCAGTTTGGGTTTCGTCAGGGTAGATCTACGGAGGATGCTGTCCTATCACTAACATCGGTGGATAAAGGAAGCAAATGTCTGGCAGTTTTTTTTTTACCTCAAAAAGGCTTTCGGCACAGTATCCATCGGCATAAGGGGGCCCCCTCTTGAGCTATTCAAATCCTACCTGAATAACCGCAAACAATCGGTAAAAATAGGGAAGCTTACTAGCAAAGTCAAAGTCAAAGTCAAATCATTCATTTCAAATAGGCCCGTATAAGGCACTTTTGAACGTCAAAAATTTACAAAAAAAAAAATTATTGATTCTAGTTGCCCCTTCCAAAAGGTAGTTTTCGTATGGAGAAGAATGGGCAAGAAACTCCACCGTTACTCTTTTAAAATGTTTTACAATATTTTGTATAAGTACATTAGTTATATAATTATATGTGAGGACGATGCACCTAGAATAAAATTATTATACCACAATAGGTAAAAAGAATTAAGAATTAAAAATGAAGCAACAACAGATAAACTAATTGTGTGATAGATAAATGGTGCTCACATATTTACAAACATTGTAAAAGTAGACGATCCTCCTAAGATTCCACAATTAATAAGTCAGTGTGCGAGGAATTGGTCATAGAAAGTAAAATCAATGTCATATAATAAAAAATAATAATAAAATATACACTTAAATTTGCAACCAGTTTGATTTTGTCTTGATTCTAAATTATCCTATGGAGCAGGACCAGCATGTTTCCAAGCATTCTTATCTTGGATATAATCTTCTAATTTGTAATATGCTTGTTTACAAAGTGTACTTTTAATATGAGCTTTAAATTTTCTTTCATTTAATTGCAAAATATCACAAGGTATTTTGTTGTAACATTTAACACAGTACCCCATAAAAGATGTATGTACTTTAAATAATCTGAAAAATGGTTGATCTATTTTATCTTTATTTCTAGTATTAAAATTATGTCTATCACTTATTTTATTAAAAAGATGTCGATTTTTTCTAACATACATAATATTTTCATAAATGAACTGGCAAGGTACCGTCATAATATTAATCCTTTTAAATAGTTCCCCGAGAGATTCGCGGTGACGTAGATTATAAATGGCTCTGACAGCTCTCTTTTGCAAAATAAAGATGGATTCAATGTCAGCAGCCCGACCCACAGTAAAATGCCATACGACATAATACTGTGGAAGTAACTAAAATAGACCAATCGCGCGGTTTCTACGTCTGTTAACTGTCTTATCTTTCTAACAGCATAAGCGGCTGAGCTTAACCGCCCCGCGAGAGATGTTATGTGAGGTCCCCATTGTAATTTCTCGTCTAATGCGATTCCCAGGAAAACAGTTTGATTAATAAATTCCAGTTTTTCTCCGTTCAATATGATGTCACATTCTGCATTCTGCTAATGCATTTGGTTTTTTTTTTATTTAGTACCAAATTATTTACCGTAAACCAATCTTGGACCTGACGAATAGAGCTATTCAATCCTTACTAAATCCCCAATATTATATTTGATAGACTTGCAACGAGATTTATCAAAAGTTGCTTTTTGAGTCTCCTGTGTGGATTCAATATGAGAAGAAATCTCAGTACGAATTTCTTCGAGACTTTTGTCTATTGAAGTAATATCGTCATTAATTGCAGAAATTACTCTACTATCACTTGAGCCTTGTGGCCTTATCCCAAAAAGAGCCTCTGCTGGTGTCCTATTGATACCCTTGTTTAAGGTATTATTGATACCCCACTGGACATCGGGCAGGTGGTCTTCCCATTTGCTTTCAGATGTGCTAACACCGTGGAGTAGCGATTGCATTTAATACATGTTTGATGCCTTTATCTACTACAAACTTTTTAAAGAGATCACTTGTAAATGACGTGCCTCGGTCTGATATAATTCGTTTAGGAACACCAAATATACTAATAAACTCGCGCAAAACTCTAATAGAAGTATTTGATTTCGTATTTTTCAAATAGATGTATTTTGTAAAAGCGTCAATTAAAACAAGAATATACACATTACCCCTACTACTACGTACAAATGGACCCGTATGATCCATGTGTATAGTATCAAACGGCACGTCTACTTTATGGATTATCTTTAGGTGCTTTACTATACGCGCACTCTAGACAAGAGGATACATATTTTGTAACAAAAGTACGCATTTCTGGGAACCAATAATGAGTTTTAATTTTTTCCAAAGTTTTATCTAAAGCGAAGTGGCCGATATCGTCATGAATCTGTTTGACAATTTTCCATCGAACGCCTTTAGGCACAACCCATCTATCTCCATCAGGTGTTATTCTAAAAAGCTTACCATTTTTAATTTTATATTTTTCTTTTATTTCTAAAATATCGTTAAATTCAGAGTTACTCAAAATCCCAATAATCCGTTGAAGTTCTGAATCTGAATTCTGCACTGTTGAGAGCCGGTCTGTTTCTGTTACAGAATTAACAATTTTTTCCGAGTAATTATTACTTATGGATGGGTTGCGACTCAAAGCGTCCACATGAGCCATAGAAGATCCTGCTTTGTACTCGATTTCAAAATCAAATTCTTGCATTTGGGTCCACCATCTGGCTACCCGGGGAATCATATCACGTTTCATGAAAGTGGATCTTAACGAATTGCAATCGGTCATGATCTTAAAATGTATCCCTACATACACGAAATTTCTGTAACGAGGCTACCACTGCCAGGGTTTCTAGATCATAAGAGCAATAATTTTGTTCTTCAGGGCTAGTTTGCCTACTAAAATAAGCTACGGGTTTTAAAATATTCTGTTCATTTCTTTGTAATAGTATAACACCGATACCTATTTTGCATGCGTCGGTGTGTAATTCTGTTATGGATTTTGAATCATACAGGACTAATATAGGTTTTTGAACTAAAATTGTTCTTAAGGTATTGAATGCATTTTGTTGATCGGGCCCCCATACCCAAACAGATTTTTTTCCGAGTAACTGTGTCAGTGGCTTTGCAATAATCGAAAATCCCTTCACGAACCTACGGAAAAAGCTCGCTAGCCCTAAAAACTGTCTTACGTTGTGTTGGTCTTTTGGTAAGGGAAATGTTTCTACTGCCTCTATTTTTGCAGACCCTGGTTGGATACCTTCACTTGAAATATTAAACCCTAAATAAGTTATCGAACGGCCAAAGAAAACACATTTTGACAAATTGAGAGTAAGACCTGCTTCTGATAACAAAATCAATACTGATTCTAATTGTTTCATAGCCTCTTGTATTGATTTTGATGGGATGATTATATCATCTAAGTAAGCTAGTGCCTCTTTATGCCGTAAGTTGCCTAAAACCTGATGCATCATTCGTTGGAACGTTGCTGGAGCATTTGCCAAATCGAAAGGCATTCGGTTAAATTCAAAATGACCTTCCGGTGTAACGAACGCTGTTTTATGCCTATCCTGCTCTTTGATTGAGATCTGGTAGTACCCAGATGCCAAATCAAGAGCTGTGAAATATGTGTTACCAGCTGCTAGCGTATCGATCTGATCATCTATAAGTGGCATCGGGTAATTCTCACGTATAGTATTATTATTTAAAGCTCTGTAATCGATGCAAAGGCGGTAACCGCCAGTTTTTTTTCTTACGAGTACAATAGGACTAGCAAAAGAGGAGACTGAAGGGCGTACTATATCGTTTTGAACTAGTTCATCTACCATATCCCTGACTATTTCTTTCTCTTTCATTGCCAGTCTGTAAGGCCTATAGACTACAGGTGTGTTACAGTGCAGGTCAATGCCCATTTCACAAACCGAGGAGTGCCCCAACTCAGATAGCGTAAACGCAAAGCAATGTTATTAGTTATTTAACAAGGAAAGCAAGTTATCTATCACAGTTTGGCTTAACTCACCCGAAATGTTTAGGTCCGAAGAACAGATTAGACTCATTTGTTGATCTTGCAGTTTAGAATCGGCTATATGCAGAACTTTTTTTTCACTTTCTTGATTAGCAGTGATACCCCGTGCAATTAAAGTATTAATTGCTTCTAAACATAGAGGCCCAGAATTTAAGCTATTTACAACAATCCGTCCATAACCATCATCGTCAAATTGATAAATTCCAGTTAGAACAAAATGTAAAAAGTTATTTTTGCTACGCAAGCCTCCCTCAATGTAAAGGTCACCAGTGAATTTGGGTTCTGTATAGGTTTCTAAAATTGTTAAACCTAATAATTGCATATTTTCACGGTTAAAAATTTTTACTTTTTGGAATTGGATATTATCGGTCTGATTTTGTGAAATTTCAAAATGTTCACTTGTTTTTTTAATTAATACATGAGGTTGTTCAGTAAAGGTTTGACCTATCATAAGAGGGACCTGCATAACACAATCTGGGACAATTAATATTTCGACATCAGCCTTGACCCCGTCAATTTCAATAAGAGTATTGACCTTACGCAATGCATGCACAACAGAATTACCAAACCCTCTAAGTATAGGTAGATCGTTGGTTTTTATTTCTAATTTCCCTAATTTGGATAATTCAGATTGTTTAAGCATCGAGCACTCACTACCAAGATCAACAAAGGAATTAATTTCTATGTTATTAATACGAACAGTTTTAAAATATTTATCTGAAATTTTAGCATTGATATCTACTCTGTTAACAGATTTTTGAGCCTGAATCATTTTTGAAAAACAATTTTCCGCCTCATGACCAATTCTCATACATTTAGTACACTTTTTGATTGGTTGAGTACTAAATGTCTTGACCTACAAAATGTCCTTCCTGTTTACAATTATTGCAACGAAGGACTCTGTCTTTAGCGCTCGGATTCTTTGCTTTATTATCCGAGGAGTTTGTAACAGGCTGGTTTTTAATATTAGGTTTACGGTCAGAATTTTGTTTTAAACTTCTTGAATTTCTTAAATAAGTGAGCAATTTATCCAAGTCCTCATACTGAGCCGCTTCGGCACCTAATCTAACAGCGCGATCATCTATACCGTGTAGAACACATTCTACCGCTCGTTTACCACTTATACTACATCGGTTAATTCAAATCATTTATTTCAGACAGGAGTCCATAGGGTTAGTATAACAAAATTACTTAAAAACTAGTGTTAGTAATAAAAATAGGAAATCGCTTAACTGGTGTGGATCCTCATCCAGTGGCGCAGCAAAGGGGAATCCCACCGATCTCGGAACACGCTCAGGAGACTATTAGTGGCGGTACGCAGCCGGCCGGCCATGGATGCGGTCCTTTTTCTAATTATGGCGTAAAAGTCATCAGTATGCGCCTCCGCAAACATACCAGACGCACTACAACGCCACGACCGCCCCAACAGTATCCTGAACGCGTTATTGTATTGGACACGCAGATCGCTGTATGTCCTCTGCGTAAAACTGGTCCAAAGACTGCACGTGTAAAAGGACTGGCAGAAAGCTTTAAAAAGCGTTACCTTTACGTGATTTGTACAACGTGCAAATCTTCGAACCAGCATGTTACATCGAACAGCCAGCGATCTGCGCTCCCTCTCTACGTCTATATTGTCCCTAAGATCCTCAGTGACCCAGTGACCCAAGTACTTAAACTTAGTCACCCATGATAAAGGAGCACCACATAGCGTGACACTCGGGACATCTGAATAATTTATATCACGCGCTTTAAACATCATCAGTTCGCTCTTCGTGACATTGTACTTGAGCCCATGGGACACTGCATAGGACTCACATATCGCAACTAGCGTCCCCAGAGCGTCGATCGACGGGCTCAGCAGCACCATATCATCGGCATAGCTGATATTATTCATACAAACTCCATCAATATGACATCCAACTCTGGTGCTGCTGAGCTCACCGATCAGCCGGTTTATGTATAAGTTGAAGAGGCGGGGTGAACTTAACCCCCCCTGTCTCACCCCACACTCCAGCTCATACACATCCGATTGTGTCTCAGCCCACCTAACACTATTCTTCTGGTTATAATACCAGTAGCGAAACAACGATGTAATTTCGTCTGGTAGTGTTGTCTCACTCTGTAATTTGCCCCATAGTACCTCGTAAGACACAAGATCGAATGCCTTCGATAGGTCTAAAAAACAAGCAAAAACGGGGGTTTTTCTAGAGGTATAATATTGAACAGTTTGCTTGAGGCACAGGATGGCACTCTCCGTGGATAGACCGGGTTTGAAACCAAACTGCGCGTCGTGAATTTCAAAGTGTTTAGCCAACTGTTGATCAAGCAAACTGTCCAAGACCTTGGCGACTATCGTGGCCAACGAAATAGGCCTGTAATTGGTCACCTCAGAGGCATCCCCCGTCCTGTCCTTAATAACCGGTACCACCACGGTGTGCATAAGGTCTTCCGGTAGGTAGCGGTGTCGGAGACATAAATTAAAAAGCAGAGCAAGAACCCTATACAGATGTAGCCCAGCATTCTTGAGGTGCTCGACGCTGAGGCCGTCGTGGCCTGGTGACTTACCTCTTGTCATTTTCTTAATAACCGTAGCAACCTGTTTAGCTGAGAATGTTACGGCAGTCTCACCAGATCCAGACAGTACCCTTTCATCGAGCATCCTCCTACCTTTATGCAAGGGGGACTGAACTGTAAAGTGTCTTTGAAAAAGGGTGGCGATATCTCTCGGCTTACTCAGACCTGCCACACTTACAGGGAGACTCGGCTTAGCATTTAATTTACTAGTAGACTTCCAAAACTTAGCAAACTCTTTTTTGGAATGACTATTAGCCAAAATATCTAATTTAATTTGTTCTTGATTGTTTTGAACAAATTTTAATTTACTTTTAAATGTCCTGCGTGTTACACGCATTTTCTCATATAAAACCCCCTGAGTAGGTGCACCATATGATAGCCACGTATGATAACATATACGAGCCTCCCTATGAGCGTCGCTGACATGTTTATTCCAGCCTGTAACATATTTTAGCCGTTTAATACGTTCACCACCTACAAAAGTACACTGAGCACCCGCTTGGAGACTAGATATTATTTTTAAATACATGTTATCTAATAATAATAAATGGTCTTCATTATTGCACATTTTGTGGGAACATGTAATACATTGTTCAGGTAAATCTATTAATTTTAATTTGTCATTACAGTATTTAAAATAATTATTAATTTGTTCAACATTTCTTTCACCCCACCGCACTTTATTACAAAGAGGATTTTTGGCTGATACCCTCTGATTAATTTTAGTTACATTACACTTAAATAAAACCGGATAATGATCAGACTGGTAAACCCCATATGAGACTGATGCTTTAATAATCAAGTTTTTGGCTGCGCTTGTTATCAAACTATGATCTAGCCAACGGCGCGAGCCACTAGCTTGACAAACAAACGTATGCGTATCTTTCGGCAAAAGCTCATAGTCGGCGCAAAACCATGTCTGATCGTTACAAACAGAGATAAGTTCACTAAAAAACCGCGAGCCAGGGTTGGCATTAAAATCCCCTAGTACAATTACACACTCAATACTAGTACTTTCAGTTATAGCTATTATCTCACCAAGGGTTTGTGTAAATAAAGTCAAATTGTCACTCTTACCGTTATCGTAGGGCATGTACACAGAAAATATCAACATTGGCCGGCTTTCGAAATCAACTTTTATCGCAACTAACCGATCACTTGAACACTTCACTGTTGTTACAGATGAAAACACTGATTTTCTCCATAATAGTGCCACTCCTCCATATGGTCTTCCCGAGATCACTTTGACAGACGTGTCAATGGCAGACTTGCCGGTGTACGCGAAGTCATCATCTAGGTTTCCTAGGAACCCTATATCATGCGGCCAAATCCAAGTTTCTTGGAGAGCTATAATGTCTGCACTTTTGCATACGTTTCTAATGCAATCCACTGACCTGTTCACACCTTTACAATTAAAAGTACATAATGTTATTTTACTTTTGTCAATCAGAGCCATTATTTGTAGGTGTTTTGTTTGTAGCTGGGAGCTGAGTCTCAAAGAAATCCTTATTCTTTTTAAAATACATAAATCGTCTAAAGCGTATTCCTGCAGGCCAAAGACTGTCATCCAGGAAAGTGTCTAACTTATTTTTAGAGACGAATATCTTAAACGAATTGTAAGCCCTTTCTGTTTTCATATTAATTTTTTCTAGCTTCACGCTCACCTGTGTCTTAATTTTAATATATTCACAGATATCTGTTTCAGTTGTCTGTTTATCAACATTCGACACGAAAAGCGGGACAAACGATTCCGCTGCTTTAAAATTCCCTGGAACAGACTGAGCTTTGCCAGTCCTACCTGTGAATCGGTTGTTAAACTTTTTATTTTGAACTAATGTCCATTGGCCATCATATTCTTTTTCTTTCCATTCACCTTTGCTAACTATTTCAGCCATAGTCAACTGTTTACTTGAGATATCGTTACGATTCGTAGCGTTTCTTTCTAACAAAGTTGAGTTAACGGGAGCCATTGCGACAGAGCCATCTACAATTACGTTCGATTGGCAAAGAGAACGATATTGCAACGAACTGTTTACGTCCGTTACGCTGTTATCAGAACCGATGACACCTGTTTCCACAGTAGCGGCGGCAGCGGTGGGGCAAATCGTTGGTACTGACGGCATAGGTTTGCTATCTCTTTCACACGGCGCAGGCGCCGTTGGTGATGACTCAGAAACATGCGACAGCCCGAACGGTCCACTATCTAATAAATACCCTCCTCTACGCATATTAATGTTCGAAATATATGGCAAAGGGCTATTTATGGAATTTCTATCCCTTTTTTGTTTATTTTCTAGTTCTTCTTTCGTCACATAATTTTCTTTCATCTGATTTATTTCTTCACGCATCAATAACAAATCTTTTAATAACTTCGTTACGTCGATATGATCAAAACAAACTGGAGGTAATTTCTCTAAGTTATAAGCCACAAAAATCGGTAGCTGATCAGGTTCTGCTGTTTTTAATAATGTCAGCATATCTTCGAGGTCTTTTTCTTTTCTCTGCTTACGTCTTGATACAAGCCTAAGCTTTGTTTTCACAGACGAAAACAGTAACTTTTTTGCACTGTCAATATCCTCTTCAGAGAATGCCGACACACAAATTCTCACTAAGCTTTCATTGTCCATAACGTCAATTTTATTTCGCATAAACGCTAACACTTCGCATATAACTATATTACAGTTTGCACACTTTATCGTATTCACGCTGTTCTCGGACATTGTGACCACTTTAATTCGTCGCGACCGCTCGGTAGTGCGCACGCGCGAAGACTGATATAATATAATGAGAGTAATTTTGTCGTAAAAGTAATCTTCAAGAGAGTCTCCGTAACGTGCACGCCTAGCCAACATATCTGCTAACATTTGACCGTAGTTCTCTTCCGATGGAAAAGCCGATATTAATTATTTTGTATGTATTTATTTTGTCTGCCATTCGTCCCAAGAAAAGAGCACCGATGGCAATCCTTCATACCAACGTTTTGCTATGCCTTGAAGTTTAGGGAGTGCATAATGCACTATTTGTTTTTCATTCCATGAATAGCAGCACACTCATTCACTTTGTGAAGCAACATACCCATTGTTTGCTCTTTCCTTACTGGATCAAACTCGGGTATAGTATTGTTGAAGGAACCTAGGTTTTCATGACCCGGGGCAAGAGACCTCAATGCCTGCACTAAAATATTTAAATCACCACTTCCTCCGTTAGAAGCAGCAGTGTTACCTGTAGTTCCTTGCATTGCTGCGGGGAAATACACGTTGCGCCTAGGGCTGCTGCGCCGCGGTCTGCTGCGCCGCGGGCTGCTGCGCCGCGGGCTGCTGCACCGCAGGCTGCTGCGTCGCGGGCTCCTGCGCTGCTAGCTACTGCGCCGCGGTCTGCTGCGCCGCGGGCTGCTACGCAAAGGGCTGCGACTCGACTCTTGCTTCGTAGATGGAAAGTCGGGCCCATCACGCGGCCTCGTGTCTGCTGCAAACTCGGTCTTGAACCTTGTGCTTGCTGCTCCAAGGAGTGATGGTGTCTATGGTCATCTGCACTTTCGATTGGTTTCGCTTGAACACTTCCCAAAATCAGTGAGGCTAGCACTCTTTGCTTATCCATGTTTCTCGAGCAAAAAAAAAATACACATATTAGAATGAGCTACTTATCCCACTTCTGAATAGTTAAAATAAAAGGCTTGTTCAAATATACTTTGTTTTATTTTGACAAAAAAGTCATAGAATAGCAATAATTACCTTATAATAACATATATTCAACATTTATCAGCATAGATTTATACAATGAAATAATATCAACAATAAATACAAGATTCAACTTACTCTGTGATGCTAACTCCACGAACGTCGCACACAAACTGAGCTTGCAATAATGGCGGCACGCTCTTTTATACAATAAAGGTGGGGGATGGCGCCATGATTGCAAGCTTGACAGTTGAAATTATTTTAATATAGTTTTGCAGCTAAAAATTACGATTTTAGGTAATTAATGATCTGTAATTATTTAACAACAAATAATAGGATATAAAATAACATTACGAGGCATTAAATGATGCGTGTTTGAGCACGTGTCTGAGCACTTGTATGCAAACGTGCTTACAATTATAAGGAATAAAAATTCATCAACCCCTAAATACCATAAGTAGTCCACTAACCGCCAACCTTTCTCACACTGACTTTCTTCATACTGACTTATTAATTGTGGAATCTTAAGAGGATCGCCTACTTTTACAATGTTTGTAAATATGTGAGCACCATGTATCTATCACATAATTGATTTATCTGTTGTTGCTTTATTTTTAATTCTTAATTCTTTTTACCTATTGTGGTATAATAATTTTATTCTAGGTGCATCGTCCTCACATATAATTATATAACTAATGTACTTATACAAAATATTGTAAAACATTTTAAAAGAGTAACGGTGGAGTTTCTTGCCCATTCTTCTCCATACGAAAACTACCTTTTGGAAGGGGCAACTAGAATCAATTTTTTTTTTTTTGTAAATTTTTGACGTTCAAAAGTGCCTTATACGGGCCTATTTGAAATAAATGATTTGACTTTGACTTTGACTTTCTATTTAATCGGTTTTTTTCATGATATTGACTGTAATAACATTGTTACCATAGCGATACCAGAACATTTTGATCATATAAGCCGTTCTCTCTTCTTATTACTGAGAATGAAAGAAACAAAACATAAGAGTGAAGTTAGCTAGACGATACGATCTATCGAACTTACCTTAGCGCCTGCGTAAGACTCCGTAAAACTCATGCTGCGAGCATTATCGAAATCTATTTGACCCACGTTAACACTTCCGACTCCAACTACTTTTCATAGAGCTCATACGCCATGCCGCCATATAAATTGGAAGGGAACCCTCCGGGAGGGTCACCGGCATTACGTTTGCGCTAAAGTTAACCAACGCGGACGGTCAATGACATTAGACTTAAAACCGTATTATAAAATACTGCGCAACGAAGTAAAATTGTGTTTTCAGGCAGCCCCGAATCTAGGGGGGGGCAAACCGGGGCCCATGCCCCGGGCGCCAACTTCAGGGGGGCGACAAACTCAAGCGTAGCAGACAAGTGCTCCACCCAGCGCACCGCAACTTTGCAATTAAGATTCGCAGCACTTAGATAAAATCTTTCACTACGGGTAATCACTATATAGCGTAGGCATACTCGTCAAACGGTGTGAGCGGATTGCGAGCGGGCGCATTTGAATTTTAGAACTCAATGATAAAAAATAAATCTCTGTGGTAAAAAAATAAAGTATATAATCCTTTATTTTTGAAGTTTTACTTCGCACTTCCGGCATCCAGCCCTTTCCGAAATCTGTATGTGCAAAGGAGACACGATTTCCTTTAATTTTTAGCATAGTTTTGGCGCCCCTGTTAGATTGGTGTTTTATCAACGCTCGCTCTTACAGTTTTGTAACTCCTTATTATTCATTTATTTATAATTCTTATATCGCAAAAGAAAATCGAACTTATCTCAGGCAGACAGCAAAATTTTTCGAGCTCGCTCCGCTCGCTCTTGCATTCTAGATTGTTTTAATTGGTGTTAAACTTTCTGCATAAGTCAATCGAAAATCGGACTGCACATCAAATTAGTTATGGTTCGAAGAGTAAAATTGTAATTCTAATATGCTATAATATCACGACTTATTCAAACCCTATCCTGTCCTAGCCTAATTATAATGTCCGACATGTCGATGTACAGACGCCCGCAGGTCAACCTACTCGAAACTGTCAAATCTTCCCAATCAATTTTCAACCTTATGCTTCAGTGATAAAGTTGAAAATCTGTTAAAGAAATTTGACAGATTGTAGTAGGTTGATGTGCTGGCGTCTGTACATCAAAAAAATAAAGGCTTCATAGAGAAACATAAATTTTAAAGGGTTGGCGAGGGGCGGCAGACGGTAGTTCTTGCCCCGCCTCAAAAAACATCTAGATCCGGGGCTGTTTTCAGGGGGTCTTGTCGCTATACGTAGTTTCCAACCTTTTAATTTTTTTGTGAATATTTTTTACCGAAACAAAAAAAATATATAAGGTGTATCTATTCATACACGAAATATTTTAAGAGATATACCTATAGCTGGCACAGAAACTATAAACACAAAAATAAAGATGATATCTCAATGTTTTTTATTTTACGTAATTATTATAATTTTAAAACTGCTTGAGACATTTGGCATAAAACCTTTACACCATGTTCTATGAATGACCCGCCCGCCCCGCGGTAAAGTGCCGCCGCGTCGAGATACCAATAAACAGCTGATAGGAGCAACTCGAATTCGCATGTTAATGACCTCTGTCCGTCTGTGTGTGCGAGTCTTATCCGTCAGCTGTCGTCTCGCAGTGGTCAAAAGATTTAATAAACGGGATAAATGGCTTGTCATGTTATCGTCACAGGTTTACGACTGATTCCGTTAGTCGGAAACCTGTCTATTTTACACGAAATTCAGTTATCCCATTGCATCAGGTATGCAGGTACCTTTTACGAATTATTGTTACAATAATTTAAAATGTACATACCTAATACTTGCGTAGTTTTTATTTACACTATTTACACCAATTGTTGTACATATTCGCCCTGTTGTTGGACGCAGATGGCTGCACGTTTTAATATGTATCCTTGCACTTTTAATAATGTGTCTCTATCACTAGGCATCACTGCGAAAGCGTTCACAATTCGCGTTCCTAAGGGTCTATCGCCTATTAACCCAGCCCACACATTAACACTGAACCGCGTCTGGAAATGATCCGGCCTAACAACACGTGGATTTTCTGATGCCCGCGTTGTGGATGTTAAGCAACCCAACTCCTGGTTGGTATACCTGTAGTTAGGCATTGTTAAATATCTTGCCCGAGCGAGCCCGATGCGTGTCAGCTAAGACGCGCGCTAGCGACACAACACGCGGATTGTGTGGGACTGAACACAAACACACGCCGCGCGCGAGGCGAGGCGCGGGCGCCGGGCGGGGGAGGCAGGCGCCCGCGCGGCGCGCTCACGTGTTTCTCTCTCTTTGTTTATCATTCATAAAAGCCGCGCGCCGTCTCAAATACCGCCGCCCGCGTAAACTAGCGTAATGGATGTTAAAAAATAAGAAGGAACCAGTATTTATTATGTGTGTCAAGTAATATTAAACTATTTAATTTTTTTTATAATATACCTTGATATATTTTTTTTTTTTGTTGCTATGGTTTCTTTACCAGCTATAGGTATATGTCTTAAAATATTTCGTGTATGAATAGATACACCTTATATATGATAAAAATGCTTGGATTTAAAAAAAAAACACGGTTTATTGCTGCATTGGCTAAGAAAAACTTACATTTAAAATGAGCTCACCGCGAGGGCTCCCGGCATACCATATGCGACTAGGTGAACCCTCCAGGAGGGCTCCCGGCACTGAACGTGTTAATACGCTAGCGCTATCGAGTAAGTTTTCGATGACAGCTCATGGTAGAGGTACTGTTGTAATTTTCCGCTTAAAACGTAAGTAAACGTTTTATAACTGAGTTGGTGTTGTAATATATATTTATAATATTACAACATCAACTCATGCTTTTTTTTTGGGTGGTAAATTATCAAATAACTTCTCCCGCTCTGGGCAGAGCGGGAGGGCGTGTCAGCCTCTTACTGACTAAAACCCACCCGTATTCCGTCAGTTGTCTGTATTTTGCCAGGGGCCTCGGTATCCCTTTTGGACTTTTCCCACAACCCCGGCAGGCATCGGTCCTATCGGACTCCTTCAGTTGTGCTGACAACTCTTTGAAGCGCGCGTGGAACTCAACGCGCCGTCGACCCGGGCCTGGTCCTTATCGGACGGCGAGCTACCCATTGCTCACTGTCCGCAAGCCCGCGCCTACGGTGGAAAGGAATCGGCCTGTGATTCCCGATGCCCAGGGCGTCTCCTGTGGCAGCTAGGAGCGTGAGGGCGCGAAATTTGCCTCTCCCTCACGCGTTCTGCCATGGCCTCGGACTTGTGCAGGGCCACCGCGAGTCCCAATTGCCGAATTCTGTCAAAGATTGTCGCAAACGACGCTGACGCCGCTAGAGAGGTCGGCGCGAAGCAACCAGTCATATCCGATGTCCCACAGTTGCGGCCCCAGGACACCGCACGACATCTCTCGCCGGTTCCATTCTCCCTGGTGACCGCGGTAGATGACGGCCCCGTCCGTCAAATAGGCTTCAACCACACGATAGAGGTAGGTCGGCATCCGGTGATACCGGAGTGCCTCCCTGATGCAACTCCAGGGCAGGGTATCGAAGGCATTGGCGATGTCTAGAGACACCGCCAAGATGACCCCACCCCAGGCCACAGCATCCCCCGTCGTGAGGGCCCGCACGCGCATGATGGCGTCCACCGAAGAGCTCCCCCTGCGGAAACCAAACTGGCTCTCCGCCAAATCCGGCCCCATCCGCACTAGCCACCCGACGAGGCGCTCTGCAATGACTCTTCAAAATGCTTGCCCACCTCGTCGAGCAGCCGATAAGTGGACGGAGAGTTCGCAGGGCGCCCCATCTTCTTGATGAGGACCAGTTTCCCCGTCTTCCAACGAAGTGGAAATCGCCCCTCTCCAAGCAAGCGCTTAAGAGCCCCCTTAGTCCCTTAGCCCGAGAGCCTCTAAGGCCAGGATCCAGGCTTTCCCAACTCACCCTCATCTCTACTTCGGTCACCTCCGGAGCATCGTCGTCGTCATCGGCGGTGTGGTCCGCATCGGACACTGCAGTAGGCGGACACATGGGCGGGGAGGTATGTTCCCCACTCGAAGGGAACGGAGCGCTCTCCACGACCCTCACAAGCTGGGGCCGGAGACTCTGCGTCAGCGGGGGAGCCCATAGGCGGAGTTTCTCCCGCAGCATCTTGTATGGGCGTCCCCACGGTCCAGCGATTCCTCACGGTTGAGGCACTTACCTTAAAGAAAAACGTAAAAAGAACCGATTTATTAAATTAAAGAGTGAGCAAAAATGTAATCCTTGATTTTAGATTTTCGATCGGTTAAAATTAAGTTAGGTATTATTGGTATTCCAGCAGGGCAAAGAAAAATTCAAAGTTGATACACGCAGAGTGCTTGGAGAGGGAAAGGATGTCAGAAAGGAGGAGAAAAGAAAAAAAATCGGAATGATCCGGTCAAACTAGAGGAATTGCGAAGGATAGAAAGAGATCATTAAAAAAAAATTGGAATGATCCGGTCAAACTAGAGGAATTGCGAAGGATAGAAAGAGATCATTAAAAAAAAGCTGAAGAGAAAATCGTTGTATTATTTTTTATTGTTCTATCATATTAATAAAACATTTATTCACTTTAAAAAAGGTTTTTATTGTTATTTTATTTTTAATTTGAGGTAGTAAAATAATTTTGGTGTCGGCTATCAACTTTAGTGTCTTACCAATTCTGGTGTCAACAATATTTATAAGATCTTCAGGATTAAATAAATATCTCTTACATTTTATGTAACTGAATACGTGTTTCTTGCATATTTTATTTAAAAAATCAGAAACAAAATTAGGTAATAAATCTAAGTTGTTGAAATGCACCCAGAAGATTTAAAGACAGGGACTACAACTGCCTTTTTTAGATAACTAGGGAAAATTCCTTTGGAAAGATAGATTCGAAATATGTATAATTCGGATTATTGTTTGCATTCAACGTGTACAGACGTGCTCATCAATGCATAATATCAATAAAATAAATTAACGCTTGCATAAATAGTGACCTAGTTTCAGTGTATTAGCGTGTTATACAAATAAACAATTTATAGTGATAAGTTAAAAGTATGAACTGAATAGTATATTTTTATAAGCTGATACATGGCAGACAGCCCCTTTAATCGGAGCGCGATGATGCGACGCAGCCCTCCACCGACACCAACCCCGGTACCGACACCAGCACCAGCACCGACATCGCCCCAACAACTAAGACAGGACCAGGATGAGAAAGTTGAAGTTGTGTCCACTCCGGAGATTCAGAACTGGATGGGGTCTATTGAACAGTGTCTGAATGAGGTTTGTGCTATTGCTTCTGAGGGTAAGCTAAACGCCGATCAGAAGCTAAAAATAAACAATCTTTGCCGGAAAGTTGGACATGGAGTTTCGCAGATGGCTGTTCAATACCAGTCTCTAAAACAAAAAGCCATACAAACCCATACCTCCCTTAAAACCATGACCGAAGCTCGAGACTTATCAGATTGTCTAATGGAGATGAACCGGACGATTCAGGAGTCCTGTACGAAGCAGGAAGCAACTTCTTCATCTTTTGCAGCTATTGTGAAGAATGGGTCCAAAACCTTTGTTCGTTAGGACGAACAAAGGTTTTGGACCCATTCTAAAAGTACTAGGGTACTTTTAGCTCTGTGGCCATTTATCCCAGTGACAACTCAAAAACCAGTGACGAAACCAAGAAAATGGTCCAAAAAATCATATGCCCTGGGGAAATGAAGCTGAAAGTACGAGGCGTACGCAAAATTGGAAAAGGAGGACTCATAATCAGCACTGAGACCAAAGATGACCTAGACAGGCTCAAGCAAACAGTCCAACTAGCTTCATCAGGGCTTACTGTCGACGAACCTAAAAAGCGCAAACCTCGCATTATAGTAATAGGAGTTCCTACAACAATGGCTGAAAATGAGGTTTATAAATGTATTTATGAACAAAACTTGGCCGACAAACTGCCCACTTTATCCCTAGATACATTTTTGACCTCTATAAAACTAAGCCACAAATCTGGCAGGAAAGATGCTGAGACTTGCAACTTTATTATAGAAGTTCCAGCCGTCATACGTAAGGCCCTCATCACACAAGACAGATTATTTATAAATTGGTCATCCTGTCCGGTACGAGTCTTCACACTGGTAACAAGATGTTACAAATGCCAGCAGTATGGTCATGCAGCCAAAACATGCAAAATTGCTGCCCCTATGTGTGGACATCGCGGTGAAGAAGGGCACTCTATCCAAGACTGCGCAAAGAAAGCCGGTGCGCCAAAATGTGCTACATGTTTGCGCTTTAAAAAACAAGCCAACCACAAGACGGGAGACGCAGATTGCCCGGCTAAAAAAGCTGCCGAATACAGGTACATCAACTCGATCGATTATGAAGGCGCCTAAGAGCGCCACATACTTGTGTATATTTTAGACGTAATTTATTATTGTTATTTTTCTAGTTTAATTATGGATAATAACTTAATCACCGACATAGATAACACATTTTTAACTGTCTCAAAGACATGTGACGTTGAGGATTGCAGACAATATCTTTCCGATTATAAAAAGTCACTAACCGTACTGACCCAAAACATTCGTAGTATTTATAAGAACATGGATAGCTTTAAAATTTTCCTTCATAGACTTAACTTTGATTGTGATATAATGGTACTAACCGAGTGCTGGCTAGCTAACCGCATCGATAACCTCCCAGTAATACCTGGTTACAACTTATTGCATACCAATAGAAATCACAATCAAAATGATGGTGTGGTAGTCTTTGCTAAGGAATCATTAAAGGTAACAGTCGAGGAACCTACTCCACAAGACTGTATGATTAATTGCTTAGTTATCAAAATTGGTACATCCACAGCGATAATCGCTATGTATAGGTCCCCTTCCGGTAGAAACTTGGATTCTTTTCACAATTCCTTAAACCAGATTTTTCAAGCGCTAAACTCGTTAAGAATGTTATACTAACAGGTGATATAAATATTGGCTCCGATAACTGTGACACAGGGACCCAAGATTATCTTAATATCTGCTCATACCACGGTTTGCTCCCCGCTCACATATTGCCTACTCATCAGAGCGATTCCTGCCTCGATCATATGATGATTAAAACCAGCCTATCATATATTACGCTTGTTACTAACGCAACAATTACTGACCATCATGCTGTCCTACTTACCGTAAATTTAACGCTGCCTAAGCTAAATCGTCCCCAGACCAAAAGCAAATTAAATACAAATAAACTCGAATATGATTTATGCAACCTAGATTTTAGCCCAGTTTACAATAGTGCTGACGCTAATTTGGCTTTATCGTACTTTATAAAACTTGTCCAACAAGCAATATTACGTAGCACGACAGTTTCCACAGTAAATAAGAAACTTTATAATATTAAACCTTGGATTACTCCTGGACTAATTCGGTGTATAAGACACAGAGATAAGCTTCATCAGAGAACTAAGAGATACCCTGATAATCTAATCATTCAAACCACTTATAAAAGATACAGGAACTTCTGCAACAATCTCCTAAAGAATTTAAAAAATAACTACGATAAAAGTGAATTAAATAGAGCAAGTAAAAATAGCAAACAACTTTGGAAACATATTAAAAACGTCACCAATATGTCAAAAAAGCGTGAATCAAATTCGAGTTTACTGCTTACTAATCCTTCACCACTCTTGTCAGCTAACAACGTTAATAAATTCTTTGTCAATGTTGGGAAAGCTCTCGCTGAACAGATTCCGAAACATTATTGTGACCAACCACCTTTCCAAAAATCAAGCAATACCTGCAACCTGAAATCTTTTGCTATGCTGGACACTGACAAAGACGAAATAACCAGAATCATTACTGGACTAAAAGATGACTGTGCAATTGGATGGGATAATATAAGCAATAAGATCCTAAAACTCTTTACATATTTTCGTACCTCCCTTAACGCATATATTTCGAATCTGTCTATCCAAAGGAATTTTCCCTAGCTGTCTTAAAAAGGCAGTTGTAATCCCCGTCTTTAAATCTGGTAGTAAAGACTTAGTAAATAATTATAGGCCAATATCGCTACTCCCCTCAATATCAAAAATACTAGAGAAAATAATAAACAGTAGACTAGTTAACTATCTAGAAAAAAATAAGTTCTTATCCCCTGCGCAATTTGGTTTTAGAGCCAAAATATCCACAGCCGATGCGGTGCATACCCTGACCGATTATATTTCAGAAGAGCTCGGCAAAGGTAACCAGACCCTGGGAGTCTTCTTTGATTTAGCCAAGGCCTTCGACACGGTGTCTGTTTCCGTTCTTTTAAACAAATTAGAGGCCATAGGAATAAGGGGAACGCCGCTGAAACTATTTGTGGACTACTTAGATGACCGATACCAATGTGTTAGAATTGATAATATTACGAGCGATGAGCAGAAAGTACTGGTTTTGGTGTTCCTCAAGGAAGTATTCTGGGCCCTACGCTATTCCTGATTTATATTAATGACTTGTGTAATCTGAATATTAAAGACGGCAAAATAATATCCTATGCCGACGACAAGGCGTTAAAATTTACCGCTAAAACCAGTAGCGAACTGTTCGAAATTGCTCAACTAGGTTTTAATACTGTGACTAATTGGCTTCAAAGCAATTTACTAACACTAAATGCTGGCAAGACAAAATACATTCACTTCTCCATGCACAAGCTTCAACTTAACATTACTAACCCTCATCTATATGCCCATCAATGTGGAAATCGTTCAGTCAACATGTGTAATTGCCCTTTTATCCTCAAAACGAGCAGTATAAAATACCTCGGGGTAATAATGGACGACACACTGTCTTTCAGAAAACATATTGAAAGTCTAGTTAAAAGAGTGCGCAAATTAATATATGTTTTTAAAAAATTGCGAACATTTGCAGATTCAAAATTAATCAAACAAGTTTATTTGGCCCTATGTCAATCTATAATTGAATACTGCATCACTTCATGGGGTGGTGCACCAAAAACCAATCTACTTCCTCTTGAAAGAGCTCAGAGATCAATTTTAAAGGTAGCAAACTTCCATCCCTTTTTCTTTCCCACAGATCTGCTATATAAATCATGCAACGTGCTGACTGTTCGCCAACTTTTCATTATGCACTTAGTATTAAAACAGCACACCATGCTTACCTACACTGCTGACAATACTAACAAGAGACGGAATTATATAGTATGCTCATCTAATACAACCTCAAAACATGTCTTTGTAGAAAGATTTTTTACATTCTTAGGCCCATTTCTGTACAATAGATTAAATAGAAAACTTAGTATTTATAAATTAAATTACTTTAGCTGTAAAAAAATTATACTTGAATATTTACTAACCATAGATTATGCACAGACAGAAGATCTACTTGTTGTCTGCAAATAGAATCGTTAACATGCTATTTTATTTTGATTTACCTAATTTTTATTTTATTTTATACTATTTACTCATTGTTAATTTCTTACATTAAGTATTTATGCACTTTCTAGCCTGAAGCACAGGTTCAACCTAGTTCAGGCAAATAAGCAACTGTGCTCTATTTTAATTAATAAGTTACTTATTGTAAACGTGCCCCTTTTTATAAATAAACGATTTATTATTATTATTATTATATAATTATGCGTTATGGGAGGTACAACTATGCTTAAAGAGTTTAAGAATCTTATTGCTTATATTATTCACTTATTGCTTTGTTACCTTTTACTCCAGAAACGATTCGGGTTATTTCATCTTCGTCAGTGTCCAGCATAGCAAAGGATTTCAGGTTACAGCTATTGCTTGATTTTGGGAAAGGTGAAAATGTTTCGGAATCTGTTCGGCAACAGTTTTGCCAACATTGACAAAAAAGTTATTAACGTTTGTTAGCTGACAAGAGTGGTGAAGGATTAGTAAACTCGAATTTGATTCACGCTGTTTAGACAATATTGGTGACGTTTTTAATATAGGTATTTCCAAAGTTACCTGCTATTGTTATTTATTTATTTCATTTTGATCGTAATTATTGATGTGTAACATCTTTCCTCTCGCTTTTCTGCAATATGTGGGAGTAATTTCGTGAAAAGAGACGAAAGTGTGTAAAACGAAGCCGGGGAAGCGTGCGTTATATGATTTCACTAATTAGCGTGCGTGGTGCTAGAGTTGGCCGTCAGATGGTACCAACAACGGAGAATTCGTCAACATCCAGACATTAACACGGAATATTTGGATTAGTTTTGAGTGAACCTAACTAGTTATATTAATCCATTCATTAAGCAAATAAAACTGACTTAATCTCGCAGTGATGTGATATGTTTTCATTTTTATAAATTTTCACTCGCATATCCTTTATCACAATATATCGAATTCACACACTCATTCACCAAAAAAACCGGCCAAGTGCATGTCGGACCACGCACAATGAAGGATTCCGTAGTTGGGATGAATTTATTCGAAAAACAAACTTTTCATTGTAGTTGAAAAACATGTTCTGCCATACAGACGCAAGCAGATCAACCTACCCGAAACTGTCAAATTTTCCCAATCAAGTTTGAACCTTATACTATAGCGATAAAGTTGAAAATCTATTAAGTAAAAAAAAATGACAGATTGTAGTAGGTTGATGTGCTGGCTGTACTTCGATGTACGTCTCGTTCAATTTTGCATCTAACCGAAAAAAAAAAATATTGGTGATAAAACTACAAATTAAGGATTTTCGGATGTTTTCTTTACTTGTGCTGTGAGACCTTGCTTCTTGCCAATTTTCATGATTCTTTCGAGTATCAAATTATGGCACATTAATGTCGTATTTTTACCCCGTTGCACCCATGCGGAGCTCAGCTGCGGAGGTGAGCATGGGTGCCTATCCTTTGTTACATAAGGGCGAAAGGGTTGCACTTCCCGCAGCGCCGGAGACGATGCAGAACTTTAATGTTTTGAGGTTAGGTTACAATATAATTTGCTTTTGTCAAAAACGATGCTTTACCTTAGAAAATTAATTAATATGAAAGTTAGGTCAAATGAACATTAGACTATCTGTTATCATACCAAACATTACACACCCGTGTGTGTGTGTGTATGTACGTCTCTATGCTCCTTTGTAACTATTAAACGGCTGATCCGATTTTGATGAATGATATGTCTTTCGATTCGGCTGAAGCGAAGCTTGCGCGATTGTCACTGGGTATATTAAAATTAAAAAAATCAAAATGGCGGATTTTCGTCGTCAAAATGTAGGGTAAACTTGCATAAATCTTACCCGTTAAGAGAAAATTGCTGTTATTGGAATAATACAAACAAACAAATAATAAAACCACAGAAAATTAAAACTTTGTTTATTCTACATAATTGCATAATACATAATTACATAAGTACACAAGATAACAAAAATAATCATCTCCTTGAGAAAAAATAACAAAATAAAATAAATTCAAAAGTACGATTTCAGATTATATTGTCTTAATTCGTACCTGAATATTCCTTAATCGTACTTTACGAGACTGTCTGTACAGACCTGCGCTAAGCCCATTTGGAATATTCATTGCACTGTATCATGTCATCTGACCGATCTGACATAAAAGACATAGCCATGTATCAGTTTCTTTGGGTTGTTTTGTTTTTCCTGAAACGTTCTTATTTTCCTTGTTCTTCTTCGTTTTAAAGATTTTCAGTCTTGGCCGTTACCTTAATCTTTGCTAATTTATTTAAAAACGAATTATTCCAATCTTTTTTATGATTTGTTTTTGTATTGACTTTCCGGTATGAATTAGAACAAACTTTATGAGTATGAATAACGCAAACTTCTAACAAAAAAATTAAATCTCCTGCGTAAATAAATGACGCTGGCGAGATATACAAAGTTGACATAAAAATTACAGAAATTAATGTGTATTTAAACTATACTGCGGGCTAAATAGAATATTAGTTTTTTAGTTATTTAATAACTATTTATTTTCAGCTTGTTTGTTTTTTTATCATTTCTCATTAAATTACATTTAAACATATAATTTGTATATATTTTTGTAATCACCTTTTAAAACCCTTAATTTTTTTTTTCGATAGGTTTTTATTTATTTTTTAACTTTCATTTTGGTGGCCAAAATCCGCCATTTTGATTTTTTTATTCGTTAAATAATAATAAAACTTTCGAAATTTTACACACATGACTTGTGATAAAGGCTTCAGAATGTCGGTAGGTACTAGAGAGTTTTAAAAAAATACAGGAAACGTTACACTGTTGAACGACCTAAATACGAGTATTCTAAGGTTACCTTTATTTACCGCGATTGTTCACCTCTAATCGCGACGATAACGATCCGAGCCCAAGTGGACCGAGCATTATATAAGTGGGTTTTTCGGGTGGTATGGCTCACTCTGCGTCCGGCGCTTAGCGTGTTCAGGTTCGCAACAAGTCAATCGTCATCCTGAGGATGCCTCGTTGAGAGGTGAACCACGTGTCGATTTCTTACAGGGTTTTTTATGACCCTTTAGGAATATTTAAGCGGAATAGGTTACTAAATATATCTACGTCTATAGTATTTTTTAAGCATTATAATCAATCGAATTTTGGTATCGCAGGTGGACAAACAAAAGATACACCATATTTCAGGGTATTGGTTTGTCCCTGCCTGCGACACCAAAATTCTATTGATTTTATTGCTTGTTTTTCTCTTTTCAGTTATGTGTTTTTGCAGTCGGGTTTTTAAGTTTATTTCATCTCAGAATTATGTACCGTGAGTACATAACTCTGAGATGCGGCTTATATTCTTTATTGGTGCTATAACGGTTAGTAACGTGAGCACATTGGATAACCTGATACCTGCACATAATAGGAACGAATGGTAGTTGGTACTGGTAACGCTATTGTACTTCTATCTTAAATTCCAAAGAATATCTTTAGAATGTCCACTATTTTCATCTCACAACCTCCACAAAGTTTAAAAACTGTGCGGGAGTGAAGAAGCTTTGACGAAGTGTCCTTTAGCTGTCTAGCATGAAGACCTTGTGGAACTCGTCGACTCGCGATTCTCGGCGACACCCGCGGCACTCGGTGACACCTGCGAAACGTGGCGGCATCTGCGACACTCGCTCAGCGACAGCGCGACACTGAGCAGTGAGCACTCTTAACACAACAACGTTCTTCATACCACGACACCCAGCGAAATGCATTGCAAGGTAATGCATTATACGGTGCTAGGTATGTATTTATTTAGGTTAGCCCACAATTGTGTACACAATACATTACAAATAATTTCTTTGTAGCCCGCGAAATTCTAATTTTCTTTTCCATAAGAGATTTGTTCTTATGGAACAAATCTATCTTATAGAGATGTATTAATGATTCTTATGATTATAATTCTGTAAATACATATCTGTTACAGTCGCGAATTATAATTTGATGAACCTGACACTGACCTGCAAATTGCAAAAAACATAAGAAAATTTAAATTTCGCGGGCTGCAACTGCGGATCCACCTTCATAAGTGCAGCAATTATTTGCAGGCTAACACAACATGCACCATATATGGTTTTATATAATATTACAGAGCCAAAAAAGATAATTACAATTAAAAGTATCTATAGTTTTTGGCGAAATATTTTAACGGTCCAAAGGTGTCCGCAACTAGGCACACATTCAAAGAGGGAGCCGTCGGCTCACGCCATTTCTTGAAACGCTTAGAAAAACGTAAAGTATGTACGTGTCATTTATTTAAATTTTGCTTAAAAAACGTAATTAGTATTTAATAGAAATCCCTCTTATTGTCGACGGTCATTATTGAAGTCGGGACTTCATAAAGCGGCGTGGTGTGACCGCCGGTGGGCCGCAGTGGGCACTAAATCTCGTTTTATGAAGTATGTCTGTCACTGAAACTGTTCGCGACAAACAACAGCTTAACAACAATAACAGCACAAGTTCAGCTAGTAGCATGTTGTATTCGTTACTTTAGCCATTTGTTTCATTTCGTTCGTTTTCATTTGAGGCGCGCGCACTACAACCGCCGTCATACGTTACGCTGAAAACATACACATGGAGTAAGTCACTACTCTTAACTTTCTTGTTTTATTTGTATACGATGTATTGACTTTGGCTTTGATTTCAATAAGGGTAATGTTCCTAGTTAGTACGTAAATCATTTTTATTGCTTCGGGTACACAATACATCCCTAACCTTATGTAAACATAATATCTGAGTTCAAATAAATATCGATGAAAACAATACGACAAGGAAAGGAATAAGATTACCTATAGTATCGCAAAATGGTAAATTAATAGTTTTATATTATTTGTAGTTTTCTGTCACAAACAGCAACACCGCGGACAACACTGCCACTGCTGACCCTACCCAATATTGACAAGAAGCCCCACCAAGCTCGCGCAAAAAAAAACAAGATTACTTTCTGAAGTGAAATGGCGCTTAAACAAGGCTAACTCAATTTGCGCACAATTCCTCTCGGGGGCTGCGAGGGCGAGGGCCATATTTCTTGCCCCTCGCTGTGGATTAACTCGATTATCAAAATTCTGAGAGGGCGGTAATGGCTCAATAATGTGCTGGTGATTTGTACCAACACAGTCTCTGAGCCACCTAGAGCCACCTCGAGCCACCTGCCGCCTGCTAGGTAGTCGCAACCTCTAACATTACGCGGGAAGGTTTATTTCCGCGGTTGTCTTAAATAAAGTAAAGTTGCTTGGGAGTTATCGGATATTAATTATTTCACGCTATTGTCCTTCGAAACTTTAAATACAGTGTTGTTTACGTATTGTCTCCTTTGATGTATGTAATCGATGCATTATGTACGTTTTTGTTGAAAACACGTGATGTGCCGATGCAGCAGGAGTCAGGGTGTAGGGATTCGTAAGTACCTAAACCATAGCATCGTTTACAAAGCAACTTTGAGCACGGACATCAAACACTATGTAGTTCAATTTATTGTGGTCAGTAGGCTAATTCACGTAACTAAAGAATCCTTTAGTAGGAATCCTTAGTATCCTTTACCTACTTTGCATTTTGAAAACGTTGTATGATTCGACGATTGCTTTAGCTGGTGCAGCCCCACAGCTGAGTAGTAATGAGGGCGAACAATTGCACCTCTGGGTGGAAGTGTTCGAAATGATGGCGATTTTCAACCTCCACGCGGGTGAAGCCGCGAGAAATAGATATATAAATAAAATAAATACGAGCTTAGATACATAAATAAAACGTGAGGACCATTAACATTATATGTAGGTATATAATTATAATGTTAATAGTATGTTTATTTATTCTGTAGTAGTAAGTACCTACACACATGTATAAATGTTGTATAGGTATATGACGATACAAAAATAAACTGAAATCTCATATTGCAGTTTAACCGTGAACCATAATCATCAACTACATAATAAAATTATAACGAGGATATAAGCGAAATAGTTATCTATTATTAACGAGCGAACATCGATGACCGATGGTTGTTCCTAAAAGTATTTAGTAGGTACTTAATAAATTAAGTAAAATCTTCAGCAAGCGACGCGACACCTGTTATTGTTATACCGTGAAGTTTTCTTAGAAATTGTATTGTTTGAGTCACGTCGTGCCGTCGCGTCGCGCTAGTCTGCACGAAGCTTTATGCTATTGTTAGGTATTAATTTTCTCCATTATGTAAGTATGTTTTTATTAAAGAATGTGTGTTGTTGGTTGCAGGTCCGCCCGGCCCGCCCGGCAAGCGCGGCAAGAAAGGCAAGAAGGGTGACCCCGGCGAGCCCGGGCCTCCGGTACGTACGCACGCGTGGGACGCGTCGCACGTGCCGCACGCACCACACGCGTCACACATGTCGCACGCGCAGCAAGCGCGCGGTGTCTGAGCTCCTCTGCTCAACCGGAAGTACATATTTAATGATTAGACAAAGTAATCATAATGGGTTGTTCCCTATCGGAATGTTCAGAAGCACAATGTGCCAACATAGCAATAGCACTTTCGAACTCCGGCTAAGAATACCTCAGATACCGGGCGCTAAAGTATCTACATCTTTTGGTATAATGTGCACAAGGGGAAGCTGGAGTACTTCTGACCTCCAGTTCCACGATAAGTTTTGCTTCAGTTTGCTTTAATTTTTTTTTTTTGGGTTGCAGGGGTTAACCGGAGCTCCAGGGAAAAATGGATTCCCGGTATATAATTTTTTTACCCTAAGTTTTCTTTTACCTTTGTCTTATTGTAAATATTCTCAGTTATTGACAAGTATTTAACTTATGATCCCTTTGCACCCGACACCGATCATGAGAGTGTCGGTCACGATGCCGACACGCTCGTGCGGGTTGTCTGCGCGTGAATCTTCCCGTGCACTACCACGCGTGTCACGTTTCAGGGGAGCAAGGGCGAAAAGGGCGAGCGAGGCTTCATGGTAAGACACCGTAGCGCACACCTAGTGTAGTAGACGTAACCCGCGGCCCGCGCCACCGCCTCGCCTTACTAACTCGCTGCCAGCAGCGCTAGCCTCCCGTCAGGCTCTTTACTGCACGAAGCGCACGAGGCAGTAGTGGCATGCAGTAAAGTTCCTGATGTATTGTCCCTGAACCTAATACACCTAACAACATGGCATTGAGCGTCGCCTCGTGCCTGAACTTTTTTCCGTCAAGTACTACCTACTATAAAAAAAGTAAAAAAAAACAATACAACCGACTTCGAAAAATAACAGTACAAAGTGAAATATAACTTTAATTTCGGAAGTTGGTGTCTGGTTTTTAACCGACTTTTCAAAAAGGAGAATGATATCATTTCGGATATTAATATATTTTTTTAAATGTATGTTTGAGCATAACTCCGTCATATAGATAGATTTGCAAAATTCTTTTTTGGTTTGAAAGGGTATAACTTCCGAGGTGGTCCAATTGTCATCAGGTCAGGATCTGATGATGGGATCCTGGACAAATCGAGGGAACTCTCCAAATATTCTAGGTAGGTATTTTTTAGCAACTCGTGCTCTTGGAAAGCAAAATTTGGTGAAGTGGAACTAATGATGAAAACCACAGATGGCCACCGGAACTACTCAATAATAAGTATTTCACGGGTTGCGATTTGATTACTTATATATGGTTGCCAAGCAATTTACGCTCGTCACAATGCGTATGGAGACGTGGAGCTGATGGTGAAGTACCAGGAGAAGTCCTCAATGATTAACGTCCCTGCATCGAGAAAAGCAATGTTTTGTCAAAGACGACCAGTTGACATTAGGTGTAACTTAAATAAGTACAATACAAACTGACGCACTGAAAAGCGAGAAATAAAAAGGTTTTTACAAAAAAAAAAAAACTACAAAGTCAAAAATAACATAAATTTCTGAAATCGGTGGCAAGTACCGTAAATACAAAACCAAAGACACCGACTTTCGAAATATATGTTGCGTTGCTATTTATGTTATTACTTCTTGTTGTGTTTTTTTTGGAAGTCTTTTACGAATGTTATTTTGACAAAATAAACGTTAAGTACAAGTTTCACGGGCTACTTAGACCCTTGACTATTTTAAATATTTAAGAGTCATAAATACTCTCTGTAGTAATGTATATTAATTACACTGGTGGTGTGCGCGAGGCGAAGCATGTCGTTGCTCTACTGCCGGGAATGCACCCCTGGTGAATGTGCTACTAACATGGTGTAAGCGTAGTCTCGCTGGTAGTTGGTGTTTCTTATCTACTGACGGGAACGCACCCCTGGTGAATATGCTAATAACATGGTGTAAGCGTAGTCTCGCTGGTAGTTGGTGTTTCTTATCTACTGACGGGAACGCACCCCTGGTGAATATGCTACTAACATGGTGTAAGCGTAGTCTCGCTGGTAGTTGGTGTTTCTTATCTACTGACGGGAACGCACCCCTGGTGAATATGCTAATAACATGGTGTAAGCGTAGTCTCGCTGGTAGTTGGTGTTTCTTATCTACTGACGGGAACGCACCCCTGGTGAATGTGCTACTAACATGGTGTAAGCGTAGTCTCGCTGGTAGTAGGTGTCTGAGACATATTGCAGGGGTGGTTACAAGAGTGCGGGTGGCGCGGCGGCGGGAGGGTCGAGGCTCGTACAGACAGGCGTGGCTTGCCGTGCGACGCGACAAATAAAACAATTTCTAACATCTTCTGAACAATTAACGGTGTCGTGTCTTGCGAAAATTTGCGCCAGTCTGCACGAGCCTTAAGTCACACGCCGCCGTACAGAGCAGCCAGCGCATACTTGGAAGCGGTCAAAATTATTTTTAACAAAATAATGATGTAGAATCAATAAAGACGTCTTAATTTATTTAATTGTCATTATTTTAATTCATATTGAGTAATTTTATAGGTTCTAAGAGAAGTGTTCTTGTGAACATACCTATTACCAAGTAATAATTTAATTGACCTTGCGCAAGTGGGCGGAGCTAAACACCGTACCCGTAATCGCTGCACTATAACGACGAACAAAGAATATGGAGGGGTGCAGACATGCGCACGTAGGTCGTCATTTTTGCCTACGATTGGGAATGGCGGATGCAAGGCTGATATTTGGATAGATATATTATGTTACGTATATTTTAAGTTTTTACTGGACATAATTTTCTTGCATGTATGAGGAAGAAAATATATTATTTTATTTGATCAATCATGTGTGTATACAAACAAGAGTAAAATCGAGCAGGCAGAATATTTTTTTTGGAACGAAGTTCTTTAACGCAGCTTGCCGTAGGAGTTGACTAGTAGAAATCGTCATCCGAAAGAGCGTTCATACTTATATAAGCTCCCTCCATGCGACTTTCTTCTTTCAAAATGAAAATTCTATATGGCGATAATATTTTTGGAAGCGCAAAATGGGAATCGGGAATATGAATGTTTATGGTTTAGACAGATGGTTAAATTTAAACTTTTGCTCGTTTAAAAGTAAATTATTAACACTAAACCAATACACTACTTTAGCATTATTTACATCGTCAGTAACTGTCCATTGTGGCCTAAATAAAAGTGATCTGTCATCTGCAAATAACACTATTTCATGACTGTTCTTTATGAGGCAAGGACAGGCGGGCAGGTCATTATTATATACGAGCGTGACCACCATGTATCTATCACATAATTAACTTATCTGACGTTGCTTAATTTTTTTTTTTACCTATTGTGGTATAGTAATTTTATTGTAGGTGCATCGTCTTCACACATAATCATATAATTAGTGTACCGGTATAAAATATTACAAAATATTTTAAAAGAGTAACGGTGGAATTTCTTGCCCATTCTTCTCCATACGAAAATTACCTTTTGGAAGGGGCGACTAGAATCAATTCAATTTTTTTGTAAATGACGTTTTGTAATGTGCCTTATAGAAGCCTATTTGAAATAAATTATTTGACTGACTTTGATACGAGAAATAAAAAAAGGCCAAGAATTGAGACCTGCGGAACTCCCATAGTGACGATAGAACCCGAGGATCGCTTGCCGTTAACGTCCACTCTTTGAATCCTATTATCCAAAATAAGAAATAAGAAGATCCAAGGCAGTGTTTCTAACACCATAGTGTTAATTTCCTGACCTCTTTCGATTGTTTCTAATGTATCATTAGGAACAATCGAAAGCCTTAGACAAGTCACAAAAAATACCTAGGGCATCATGTGACTTCTCTCAGGCCTCAAAAATATGTGCAAGACTGTGACCAGCGTCGGTGGTCGAGCGACCCCTTGTAAAATCGAATTGTTTACTGTTAAATAATTGATGTTTATAATGTCTTTGCAAATCTAGCATCAATTTTTCTTATATGGGATAAAGGTGGGAAGCACAGAAATTAGTCTAAAGTTCGTGGGGTCTGATGTGCTGCCCGATTTAAACAATGGTATTATTTTACTAATCTTCATTAAGTCAGGCATTACACCACAGTCAATTCATTTATTAAAAATACTAATTCAGGCACTACAGATGCTGATTAAGCATTTTGCAACCTCTACGGAATTTCCTCATAGATTAGCCTTTTTATTTAACATTGAGTGTATTGTTTTATTGTCATTGAGTTTTAATAATATCTCGAGCACTAACATAGTCGAAATTAAATTCATGGTTACAAATATTATCAACATTTTCTTTCAATAGGGACTCAGCAACAGTGGGTTAAGAATTTAAAGATTTAGTCTCAACCACTAAGTCTTTAAATTCTTAACCCACTTACTGAAATATCTGCAAAGAAATTTTAAAAAACGGTTGCAACTTTTATATCCTTTTTAATAACTGTATTGTTAATATTAAGGCTGTAGTCACTACTATGCTGTCTATCCCTTCCAGTCTCATTGTTTATAATTCCCCAAGTTTTTTTTTTTGTGTTTTTAATTTTTGAGCGTAAATATCGACCCTTAACTTCGCTACAAACTTGTTTATGTAATTTGGATTAGTTCTTAACATATTGATAAGATTCATAACTTTTATTATAGTTTCTTTCCTCATACAGTTTAAAAAAAAATACTAAAATTAAATTAAATTAACCCGTTCATTCAGCGGAAGTGAATCACGAAAGGGAAATCTGTAGACTCATCTTTGTCAACGCAATACGTTGTGCAGTCGGGTGCAACGTCATTTGTTTTTGCCCGCGTCCCATGTCCTATGTCAGGTAGGACCATGGGACTGTCACCAACGGAAAAGTCGGCCTATACTTATCAATTATAAGAATACATTCAAATGCCTATGTACGTGCCTAATTATGTGAAGAAGAGACCAATCAATGCTCTGCAATAATTTTTAAAGATAATAAAACTAGAACCCGGCAGTACGGCACATCGGTTTTAGAAAAACTTCGTAGAGCGTCGTCTCTGTCAGACGGTCCGTGAGACGGTCTCTTCGATAAGCTCCATGTGTCATATTACCATATTATACCTACATAACAATGTGAATATTACTGACAACGGGATAGGATGAGAGTAATGTGGCTTCTTGTCAATTTCAGGGACCCATCGGGTTGGATGGACCTAAGGGAGACCCGGTAAGTACGAACCTGGAGTATTTTAAATCAAATCTAATATTTTAAAGTTTATTTGCCATACGACCGAATTAGCGACCCGTCCCTGCTTCGCACGGGTGCAATGTACTGATGCACACATCAACATCCCAATGTTCATACAGTTAAAAACAAAATATAGTATGAAACTGCCAGGAAACTGCCGGATGATCCTAACTTATACAGTAAACAAAATATCGTTCTGATCATCCAATTGTGAATGAGCCTTACAATTAATAAAACAAAAGTGGTCTATTATCTACAGATGGTCCCACTATTTCGTTGAACTGGATATATGAAAAAAATAGTGAGTCCTTCTCCATTTGTGGATTTTGGACGTCCAAATACTTAACAACCACCACACTATCATCAAACTTTATTAATTCAATTCATAAATTAATTTCAATAATCGCAGTTCCTTAATAGTCGAGGAAAGGTTATTGACCCCTGTCAGTCATGGCGCCACAACGCGCGCCGGCAGCCTTAATTATTATGCTGCGCGTAATTTGAAATCTATGATATATTTTAAAGTATTCATTTAAATGATGTAATGTCCGGTCATATTTTAATCTTAATTAAATGGCCAATTTTAATAAAGTATTTTGTCGGACAAGGATTAATAACATACTGATCAAAATAGCTTCTCAAATAACAATCTGTTTTTTATGAAAGTCTTATAGATAAAAATGGTTACTGTGGGTCATCCTTAGAAGACTGACATATGCTATCGCGGGCTATTCTGGTGATTTTGTTAATATATACAATTCAGTAGAACATAAATTGTATTTATCTGTAACAGTTTAGTCAGCGCACGCCATGTAAGCCAGTTAAAAAAGTGCCTTTTTCACGACTTGACAAAACTTCAGGTGTCAGTACTACGTTTACGTTTAATATAAAAGAATTATATACATATATATATAAACCTTCCGGAATACATTCTCTAAATGATGTTGAAAACCTCATCGAAATCCGTTGCGTATTTTAGAAGAACAACGCGGACATACAGACGAACGCGAAAAGCGACTTTGTTTTATAATATTTAGAGACAGAAAAAATATTAGAGAAGATATTTTATAAGATTATTCTGCCGTGAGACACTTGTACAATGTAGGTACTTAAAACGGGAATTACGTTTATAATTTTTCAAGGGAGTTGCCAAGTCATTTGACTTTAACTCCAAATCAAAAACCATGAAATTCACTCATATCTCTAATTGTTGTATTACATTTAGCCTTTTCCGTTTATCCCGCGACTTGTGACAGTGAGTGCGTGTGTTGCAGGGCCGGCCCGGTGACAAGGGGCACAAGGGCGAGCACGGCAGCCCCGGCTTCGACGTCTTCTCCGCCGTCAAGGTAAGCGACAGGCGTCAGTTATCTTCTCACCTTACAAGTATACCTTAATTCTAAACGCCTACTTTGGGAGTCTAAAGTAGGCGTTTCATACAAACATTATTTGTATTTTCATATTCGTATGTAATGTAACACTTTACTTTAAAAAGTAAAGTCAAAGTGCGGTCTGCCATGTTCTAGATATAGATCTAACAAGTAAAAGGTAAACATAAGTGTAGATACTTATTTTTGAGACCAACTATTGATAACTCTACCGATTCAGAGGACAATTAATTCATTGATTGAGTAATTACAGTTCTCGCAAAACTTTATGAGACCTCTGAACGTAGGCCCGAGTACGTATGTATGCACAATCATTATTGTATACATCTATAGTAGCTATACTAACTACTATAGATGAGACTAAGTATGCACAATCATTATTGTATACATCTATAGTAGCTATACTTACTGCGCAGCCAGTCGCGTGCAACTTCCAAAAGCTCAAACTCAAAACATTTATTTCAATTAAACCATTTACAGGCACTTTTGAACTGTCAAGAAGTCGGTCAGTCAGAAATATGAAGCTAGTTGCCCATTCCAAAGCGTAGTAGGTACCTATGGAGAAGAACGGGCAAGAAACTTCACGGACACTCTTTTAAATAAAAAATTTGATACAAAATATTGACATCATTCATGTTGAAATTATGCATGTGAGAACAATGTAGAAAGACGTGCACGTTTGTAAAAGCGTCCGTAATAAAACGAAAAAAAGGAATAACCATTCAAAAGTTTAAAATAAGCAATGACAGCTAAGAGAAGACCAGTCCCAACTGACGGCGCCCATTCACGAACATGACGCATGGATCAGCACCATTCAGCTCAACCATTTTGAAGGGAGCTAAATGATCCAACTCACGCGCCACCATCAGCGAGACATCTGAGTGAGCATGACATACTCACAGCCGCCAGAGCACTTTCAGTTCAAAGAAAAACATATTACCCGGTAAATGGTAGTCTTTAAAACATAGTACTCACACCTGTTTTATGCAATTATATAGCTCATAAAGTTTTGCGCGTACTGTACGGGCTCTTGAGACATAGGATTGTCTCTAGAATGGCATCGCACCTGTGATACCACTGGTATAACAAATGTCTTTGGACGGCAACCATTTTATATTTCTATAGTGCCAATCCAACAACAAAAAATAATATTTTTAAAATGATGGCAAGGGCGGTAGGGTAGTTAGAAGGGTGCCTCTAATATATACTAGATTCAAACTCTAGGTCGAAATAGATTTTCAGTTCAATCATAATTTATTTGAAGTCATATTAGATTGTTAGGGTGTTCTACTGGATCACTGACGATCACTGTGTGTACAGACACACAGGTGTTCATAATTGCCATGCTGCGCTAAGCTCTCTGTCTGAATTGGTTGTATGTACGAGTATGTAACGAGTTAAATGTTATGGTGGCATTGCAGGGTGTGAAAAGATCCGTGGACAGTTTTAAGATAAGTCCGTACACGAGCGCCGAGATCATAGCCGTCAAGGTACAGCCATACAGCCTCTAGCGCGCGCCGCGCGGCCAGTAGTTAGAGTGTGGCAGCCATGTCGCACGCGACGCTTATCTTATTGTGCTTATACGTCGTTGTAGGTAGTTGTTGTATTATATGCATCCGATTTTTTTTTAAATTTTGTTTATTTAAATACTGCTGATCATATGCTTGCTGTAAATGTGGGAGATTTCTTTCGTGAGAAATTGAACGTATTTACAGTCGGCACATGTTAAGTGGTATGATGGCGTGGTCACACGGGATGGTTTGTGCGCCCGCGCAGACCGTCCGCATGTAATCACTGACGGGCGTGTGTGCGCAGGGGCTGCAGGCCGCCGGGCACAACATCTCCGCGCACACCGTCATACAACTCAAGGTGAGTAGCACACACACACATACGCTCTACTCCCATACACGGAAGCTGCTCGAGTGCTGCCGCCACACGTCGCGCGCGTCACAACGGGCAATACGTGCATCGCTATTGTGAAGTGAAGCGAGCGGTGCCCGTAGCGGCCGCAGCACGCGGCACAACACTATGTAAATATTTTAAGTGATGCATGCTTCAAATTCATTGCATGAGCTTTCGTTTTGCGTAGTAGGTAATAGTGAGTTACCTATATTTAAAATAATTATTTCATAAATTGTTATAATAAAATTACACTTAAAAGGAGACTTTTGATACCACCCTCCAACTCAATACATGCTAATATTTTATCCTACTGTAATTGTGTTGTGGTTTTCACTCAATAGTGTTTTTGGATGCCAAAAACCATTCTAGCTGTTACCCTCTCATTGATAAATATGTTCATAAAAAAACGACCGTTTTTCAAAAATCTTTCCCAGCTTTTTTGGGAAGTCGGTCGTTTTTTTTTAGGCTTCTTTAGGCCCCCGGTATGGAAATTTTATGAGGAGTGTTTATACAACCGTTAAGGCCGCGTTTGCAAATCGGACAAAATTATGCTGTTTCTCGGTACATCTTGTGATAAAATTAAATCAAATCAAATATAAAGAAAAAGAAAGAAAGAAGAAAATACGTTTATTTGCGGTAAACATGACACAAAAAAAGAACACAAAATAAAAAAAGAAACAAGTTTAGGGAAAATATGCGTCACATCCACGCAAAAAACAGCAGTCGCTCAGCATAATGCTGCGACCCTATGCAAGACAGAGCCCAGCGCTGGTTTTCAGCGACAGCCGACGTTGACGTTATGACGTCGACCGGTGCAGCATACAATGAAATATAATTATAATATAAAAATAAAATAAATATACATTCATAAATAAATAAAGTATTTTTTAAATATTATTTAAAAAATGGCAACATTCCGTTAAGTCAGCAATCGATTCGCGCGCCGAATAAATATAACTAATAACTACCACATATAGATTGGTTCTATTAACTTTTTGTTCAAAATTATAGTTTTTCGGGTTCTGTACCTCAACAGGAAAAAACGGAACCCTTAAAAGGATCACTCGTGTGTCTGTCTGTCTGGCTGGCTGACTGGCTGTCCTTCTGTCACAGTCAATTTGCTCTGAATCTACTGGACCAATTTAGTTGAAGTTTGGTACACATATGAATTTCTGTAACCCAAACAAACGGACGCGTAACGTATATAAATGAATTTTGAATATGGGGGTCAGTTCTCAGGAACAAATTAAAAATTTAAAATGTTTGTAAACTGTACCGTGTGACATATCAAATGAAAGGGCTTGTTGCGAGGATCTCATTTTTTTTAATAATTTTAAAATAAATACTTTTAAAGATATTTTTCTTCTTCTCCTCGTGTGGTTACTGACTAACCTGGTGTCAGTTTTAAAGCCGCCCATGGGCCTCTGACTTGGCTTCACATGCCAAAATGCTTAAAGATATTTAAGAAAATAGAGATAAACTACTGAACCTAAAATAAATATATAAAATAAAATGATAAATTAAAAACGTACAAGAAGTAATATGATTCGCGGCCGTATCAAATACTCATGTCAGAAATACGTTACTGAGTTAACGAATCGGACCGCCAGCGCTGCCTAGCGGCGCTCGACAGAGTCTACATTATAATGCTCGGACCGCCTGAAGCTAAGCAGAGTTCAACGCATAAAAGCACAAGTTATTTTTTGGGATATTAGCCGGTTCGATTCCAGTGTGGCAAGCAAATTATTGAAAATCTTTAAATGTAGATTTGTTTCTTTAAAAATATAAAGGAATATCTCCAGTATTTAGAATACTTTCCCTCCAAGTTAAGTTCACAAATTCCACCATGTATATATTTTTAATTATAATCATAAAAACATCGATCACTAATAAAAATCATCAATACAACTCTCTAAGTTCATAATATAATCCTATTGAATGACTATTCCATGAAATCATGACATTTTAGGATTGTTCTAACTTATGGATTTGTATTGCTGATTTTAATCATTATAATTCTGTAAAACCAGATTTGTTACGGTCGCGAATCATATTTTAATCAAGATACAACCCGCCACTAACCTGCAAATTGCAAAAAACGTAAGAAAATTTCAATTTAGCCGGCTACCTTAGCGCATCCCCCAAAAGTGTACGTTTTGTATTGTATTTTATTCGTAAATAAATAACACGGATGTAATTTTGAAAAAAACATATTACGTTTCACATTTCAATCGGGATATTTCGGCTGTGCGATACACGATTACTTGCACTTTACTGCATCCAATTATATCGCAAAGTCTATATTATGATCTAATTATTGTTTCATTTGATTTATATTAGGGTAAAGGTTTGTTTTTTCTTCAATCGGTTCC
Organism: Xanthia icteritia; assembly: GCA_949128155.2. Lineage (NCBI taxonomy): Eukaryota > Metazoa > Arthropoda > Insecta > Lepidoptera > Noctuidae > Xanthia > Xanthia icteritia. Next base: position 245,868 of record OX421942.2, on the reverse strand, counting down.
TCATTACTGAGGATCGTGGTCACTGGACTCCTTTAAACGGACAATCTGCCTCCATCGGTTCCGATCCAAAACTGCCTGCTGAAATTTGCTTGAGGACACAGCTTCTTTAACTTGGTCGGACCATCGTGTTGGCGACCGGCCTCGTGCTCTCCTTCCTTCGGTATTGCCAACAATGACTATCTTTTCAAGGCTGCTATCTCCTCTTCGCAGTATGTGGCCGAAATAGGTCAAAATACGCTGTAGGCAAGCAGTAGACAATCGAAAAACAAACTTTTTTATGAAGTGGAATAAACACGGACTCTCCGTGTTTAATCCACTTCATAAAAATGTTATGTGTTCACTCTTCAGGCCAGCTCCTGGTCTTCCAAATAGAATTTCAGATGCTTATAACCTTCTGGTCTCCTGTAAGGTTAGACCTTTTTCCTTCAACTTACGTCTACGAAGATTTAGGTCAACTGTTTCCGTAGATATAAAAAGTTTCATGGTAGGTTTTACCAGCATGTTCTCTTTGGCAGTTTCCACAATGATTTTCTGCAAAGCCTTCCAAGTGACGTCTGGGTCAGTGGCGTCATCTATGGAACATTCAAGTACTTTATGTTCAATTGCTTTTTTAAAGGCTTGTAGGTAATCATGGCGCACATTCAGTGTGCGTTCTTGCTTGTGGAGTTTTCTCAGCGAAGTCGGATTGTGGTAACTAAAAGTTGGCGATCAGACCCATAGTTCGCCCCCGGATATGTCGTGGTATTCATAATAGACGATTTCCATCGGTTCTGGATCAGGATATAGTCTATCTGGCTTCTAAAACGGTTGCCAGGAGAAATCCAAGTATATAATCGCCGTTAATGTTGTTTAAAACAGGTGTTCGTCACGGTAAGATTTTCTTCACTACAGAACTAAAGCATACGTTCACCTCTCTCGTTTCTCCCGATTGCATACTTTCCGACTACTCGTCGAAGATGTTTTTCGCTGTCCGTTTGACCAACTTTGGCGTTAAAATCAGCTAAAACTACCGTTATCTCCCTTTCAGGTATTTCTTGGAAAGATTTTGCCAAAGCGCTGAAAAAGTTCTCGATTTCGTCCTCGCTCTCGAAATCGAGAACTTTTTCAGCGCGTTTTTTTGCGCCTACCGCCCAATCGGGCGGTAGGCGCATATACCTGTAAGATGTTCAATTTACAGGGAATTGTATTAACTTTAATGGGAATTGTTCGGCCGTTAATCGGGTTATAACCGCTGACATATTTGTCTATGCTTAGTGGTACCAAGAAAGTAACACCATTGGAGCTCTCGTTTTCAGTCGAAAAGTATCCTGACTTTCTCCAGTGTGTTTCGCGGAGTCCGAGAATAGTGACTCCCTTCCTTTTCATTTCACTCTCCACTATCTGAAGTTTTCCAGGTTGGTTTAGGCCACTTACATTCCAGGTGATGTCGGTTTATCAGTAACATACTTTCCATGTGTTGCCTGATCAGACACAATCACATGGCCGGTAGCATTGCTTGCGAGCTTAAATCCATTGTAACTCTCATGGGAACTAGTGCAATGGTTTCCCGTTGCCTTCTGCACACGACGTTTCTCGTGGGGTTTTTTTTTTTTTTTAAGAGACTCGTTTGTTTACCCTCATCGCCTATTGCATATTCAAAGACAATCGTATTAAGGAGTAAACTCCAGTCGTGCGTCGGAGCTGATACACACACATATTTTTTCCAGTTTTAGTTGTGGTACCTACCCCACACATTCACATACCACTACTTGCTATGTAATTAACAGTGACAGAAAGTTATTGTAACATCATCAACGTAACACTAAGTGGAAAGATACGTAATTGAAGCTAAGTTAAACACTGCTCATCATAACTTGACCAAATTTATACGGGATCACCAAAGGAGTAACTTTAAAACAACAAATAATTAATAAAGTATATAATTATAATGAATTGAGAACCTCGTCCTACTCCTTTTTTGAAGTCGGTCAAATTCTCAAATTTGTGACGTCGTAAAAAAAATGATTCCTCATGCGGAAGGCATGAGGAATATTTTTTTTATCCGAAAATACCCCATGTATGTTCCGTGATTTTTTGTAGTTTTTGAGTTTTTTTTTTCTTAGTACGGTGTTTGTGTGCGTGCGAACTAGATGTTGTGCGTGTAGACTAGCATCTAACTGCTCAGCACTAATATTATCTCTGTCGGACACGATGCCAGGTGATTTATTTATTTTATCTATGAAATTAACATTCAATACGGTTATGTCACAAACAAACTTAAAAATACCCACTCCAAACAAAGATATGAATTTTTGAACATACACGGACAGAAAACTCAAAAAAAAATATAACTCGTAAACTACAAAAAATCACGGGCCCGGCCGGCCTCGTCGGACCACCTGGATCACTCGGCCCCGCTGGACTCAAGGTAAACAAGCAACACTGCATTCTATTTCGATTTTATTGTTTTTTTTTCTTGGTATTTTCGGAATCTATTTTTTTATGATGTCACTGTTTGGTCCACCCTGTATAAACACAATAATAATAGTAAATACATTTTGATGTAAGTGTGCAAAGTTTATATACTTGCATAAAAACTTGCGTGTCGCACTTAAGTATCGAGGATTATTATTTATAGATTTCGGCTTTATGAACACATAACAGCAGAGTAAAAAGCACGCGTGTTCAATACACTGCCTTGTGACCCTAGGTTAGAGCCACTTTTCGAACTAGTGTGTTAAAAAATTACACACATTAAGTGTCTAGAGATCAAGTACGTTTTAGAGTATCGCCGCAATTGAGGATTATTATTTTAACTTTTTTGGATAGTTTTTGATTCTTTTTAGTGAATTTCACTATTCGAATAAAGAATTTTCTTTAAATTTTGATTTTAAATTGAAAATCAACTGTCAATCAGGATTCCTACAAAAGTGTGTAATAGCATTTTTACAAAACCATTACAATTTCTGCATTGGAACTGAAATAAATTGCATCGATATGGAGCAGCGACATCATTTGACATGAGAAGAGATGATGAGAGCCGTCGGATTGTTGCAAGCTGGTTCCAGGCAACGTACTGTAGCTGTCGCTCTTGGCACTACTCAGAGCGTCATAAGCCGCTTCTGGACACGCTATCGTATCACGGGCAGCGTGGCCGAGCGACAAGGAGGACGATCTCGCATCACCACTCGCAGACAGGACCGATACATCCAAAATACTGCTCGACGGAATCATACCATGACCGCCATTATGTTGGCTACGAGGCTCCACAGCTCTTCAGGCTTGCTGATAAGCAACCTAACCATCTGAAATTGTTTACGTGAAGTGTGGCCGCTGAGAGTTCCACCTATAGCACCCCGCAATCGTACGGCCCTTTCACAATGGGCTCGTGAACACAGAAATTGGGAGGAAGAAGACTGGCGTTGTGTTTGCTTTTTCGATGAATCTCGTTTCGGTATGAGGCCGGATACATGACGTACCTACTCGAGTTTGGAGGACCTCGAGACGTCAAGAACGTTTGATATTTTGTCAGGAAGTTTATTCATATGGAGGGGGAACGATAATGGTTTGGGCCGGTATTTGGATCGGTGGAAGAACCGACCTCATTTGGTTCAGGTGCAACCTCAACGCTCAGATTTATGCGGTGAGGATTTTTTCAGACGTGATCATTCCCTTGTGAAGTTGGTTGGGGGATTCGTTTCGACTAATGCACGACAATGCACGTCCACACACGGCTAGAGTCGTAACTCGCACTCTTGCTGATGCTCGCATCAACGTTCTGCCGTTGCCTGCTCAATCGCCACCTCAACCCAATTGAGCATGCATGGGATTATGCTCTAAAGAAGAGCTCTGCCGAGTATGGATTGACTTGTTGACTTGTTAGAAAGAACGTGGGCGGCCATTACTCAAACTGATTTTGATGCACTGATTTTAAGCATGCCAACTCGCTGTGATTGTGTGATTCGTGCCAATGATAGAAAGACAGTTTTTTTTTTTTATCTTTACAATAAATAATTAAAAAATACCTACTCATTTTTGCCTTTTTTGGAATTTAATTGACGACATTAACTTAGGTAAATTATTCCCACAATTTGCAAAAATGCAATTTTTCTTAATTGTTACAAAATGTAGGGATAAGTGGTTAACTTAAAAATAGGCATTAAAGTAAGAAGCCAGTCTGGACTAGATTTGGTAAATATTAATTGGATAATTTGTTATAGTTAAAAATGTACTTGATCCTTAGACACTTTTGATGTGTGTCCTTAATGCCCGGTTTCTTAGAACTGCAAAATAAACTTCACGTTGAAAAAATAATCTTTGTACTTTGATGAATCAATAGCAGTTGCTGATATATCTGAGGACCTTAGAATCCGGGTAATAAACAGTTATTATATATATATGTACTCTCATTACAAGGTATAACCATAACATGTGTTGCACAGGGCGAACCCGGCGAGCCAGGCCCCCCCGGCTCCCCGGGGCCGCAGGGCGCGGAGGGGCTCCCAGGGCATGAGGGCCGCGCGGGCGCGCCTGGGCCTTCTGGGCCACCCGGACCCGTGGGGCCTGTGGGCCCGCCCGGCCTCGTCGGACCACCTGGATCACTCGGCCCCGCTGGACTCAAGGTAAACATGCAACACTGCATCATTTTATTTCGATTTTATTGTTTTTTTTTCTTGGTATTTTATATTTTCTCTTTCATGTACATGTGTATATAAACTTGTTTGCAAAAAATTACCCGTGCAGAACCGTGTACGGTGATAGAAGTGTTTGTGTGTGAGAGAGAGAGAGAGTATGTATATCTTTCTTATCTCTCATGTAACGAAATGTGGAAAATGTGATAGTACTAATTGTGAATGTGAAAGTACAAGGCAAGGCTACTATACAAATAGTAAGTACTTTTCTCAAATAATGCGCAAATTCAAACTGAGTAAATTAATTATAAATTCCAGAATCAATGACGAACAACGACAATTTTATAAATTGGTATTTCATAATAGTACTGTGAATTACGAGATTATTTTTTGCAGTTGCAGAAAATCGCCCATATTTAAATAAAATACCTTATGAATCGGCGTTTTTATTTTTTGTTGATTAAATAGTAGTAATACACAGTACATGATATACAGAACTTTCAAATTCCTAACTTGTTTCTAATTGTTGCTATAGAGCTCGTACAAAAATGATATACAACTGACAACTATTACGGCTATTTCTTTGTTTTTAAAGATTAAAAAAAAATGTAGATTAGGTATACTCTTTCGACTACTTATTACATGGTGGTTTAAGGTAATTAGTATTTCTTTTTGTTTTATTAATATTGTAAAGAATTTATGTTTTTATTTTAGTTATAGTTTAGCAATTAATATGAATTTAATGTAATGTTTTAGCATTCTCACCTTTTGACATTCCTTAATCTAGTAGGCTAACTATGAGTTGGCGTAAATTATTACACATAAATTTATTCGGTCTTTATGTGTATGAAATTCAAAATACAAAATATTTTATTTCACTTAAACCTACAAGGGTACGTATGAAACGTCAGAAGCTAGGTGCACGGTTCCAATTGGTCGTTACCTATTGAGAAGAGCCAGCAAGAAACTCCACGGTTACTCTTTTAAAAATAAATGGTTTTTACAATGTTTTCAAATTACAATGTTAATAGGTCGGTGTTAGGTTGGGTGTTAGTTGTAGGCCTATCAACCATGTACCAGCTACTTAGCAAATTAGAAAATGGTCCACAGATCTACTGTCTGTAAAGCCTACAACGTTCTCACATAAAAGATAAATAAAATAATAAAAATAATAGCAAATTTAAACCAAATGACATGATTGTCAATTTACAGCTGTAACAAATCTAATTTAATAAAAAATATAGAATATGGTAGATAAATTATGTCAAATAATGAAAAGATTGTGTCATGGAAGTATGTAAAAAAAGTAAAATAAAATAATCATAGTAATTTGGGAGCAGTTAATAGACATTGACATAGTTATGCCATTGAAGTACCAGGGAAGCCACATGTGCAAAAAGAATTATTGCCAAACTTCCTTGTCTTCAACGTAGCCTTTAATCTTGTAATATGCTTTTTTGATAAGAACACGTTTGATGTGGGTTTTGAACTTTCCATCGCTAAGTTCTGTAACCGACTTTGGCAACTTGTTATAAAAGCGATTACTGTCTATAAGAAATTACTTACTAGTTTTAATTAATCTAAAGGGTATCACAATTTCATGTTTACTACGTGTATTTATAATTATGGAAATCTCTTCTTATTTTGAAATGTCCTAAGTTTTTGCGAATATACAAAATATAAAGATATAAAGAGAAGGCTGAGTTAGTAAATTAAATTTCTTTGAATTTATTTCTAAGTGACCCAGAGTTTTGTAGATCGCGTGAATTGCCCTCTTTTGGAAAATAAAAATTGAATCTACGTCAGCTACCGCACAGAAAAACGCCATAAGACATAATACTGTGGAAATAAGCAAAGTATACTAACCTCGCTGTGGCTGCATCAGTCAACTGCCTTATTTTTCTTACTGCATATGCAGCTAAACTTAATCTACCTGAAAGAGTAATTCCTAAAAATAAAGTTTCCGTAATAGCATCGACTAGTTTCTTGCCATCAAGATTTAAATTTAGACCTACTTGAGGTACATTTGGTAATGAGAACTTAAGACATTTAGTTTTGTACGCATGAAGTAAAAGATTATTATCTGCGAACCATTTTGAAAGAACTGCCAGACTATCGTTGACATGTAAGACATCCGTATCTTTTCTATCTATTTATTTTAAAAAAGTGTCATCAGCGATTACAATTATATCCGATAAGTTAACCATTATGTAAGGGAGGTCATTAATATAAACTAGAAATAAGAAAGGGCCAAGAATTGATCCTTGAGGCACGCCCATCTTAACTAGAGACCCCGAGGACGTCGCCCCGTTGACGTTTACTTTTTGCTGCCTGTTTGATAGATAGGAAAGAACAAGATCAGTAGCATGTCCATGAATTCCATAGTGGCGTAATTAACAGATCAGTGTTTTGTGGTCAACGCAGTCAAACGCTTTTGAAAGATCACATAAAATGGCAATTTCATCCTGGGACTTATGAGTTTTACTCCTGCATCAGTCGTCAACCTACCTTTCGTGAAACCAAACTGGTGACTATATAAAATCCCATTTGAATTAAAATATAACAACAACTGGTCTAGCATGATTTTTTCATATATTTTTCTCAATGCTGGTAGTCACAGATATAGGTATATGATTAGATGGATCGCTCTTACTACCTGATTTGAAAATTGGTACTACTTACTATGCTTCATTAATATAGATGATGATGGGAGAGATTTCGTAACCTCTATTGAGATGTTGGTAAAGAAATTTTCTAGTGTCTCAGCAACTTTTAGCTTATCTGAAATGGTTTCATTATCAACTTTTAAAAACAATTCATTCTGATCTCGTTGTTTTGTGTTTCCAATTTATTTGTTAATTATCTGCCGCACAGCTTTTATTTTATTGTTAAAAATACAAATTTTGTTGCTCATTAATTTAGATTTATCTTGGGCGCAGACTCATTTGAATGTCTTACAATAGATCAATGATTTCTTGTTGCACAAATTATATAAAATATCTCTGCTTTTTCTAATGCCAGCAGTGGCCCATTCATTAAATTTTGGTTTTGATTGTTACTTTTGTACAGGACACATTTTATTGAATTTATGGCATACTGTAGAAAATAATGTACCGTAGTTTATATTGTGGTCATGTGAATCAAAACTAGCATTGAGAGATTGCTAAGAACATTATTATTCAATAAACATTTTCAATTTATTTTTAGTGAGAGGTCTTAATTCAAAGGTTTTATCTAGGTGTAACTTTTTATCTAAGTCAAATTATACAAGCTGACCATTATGGTCACCTGACGACAACATAGAATGAGACTTGAACTTTACAATTAGTAAATACATTGTCAATGCATGAAGCTGAGGTTGCTGTTATTCTAGTCGCTTCATTAAATATACATTCATAATTGAATGATTGAAACAATGCGCACTGGCAACTGAAAAAATATTTGCATTAAACAGCATCCTATCCGGTCTTCAGATTTCACGAAAACATAAGATATCCATAATTATGATATTTATCTATTAACATTTCCACGTCTAGGATTTTTCCAGAGAAGCGATTAATATTTTGGAGATCCAGTAAAATATTCTTATTATGCTTCTCTTTTGTCGAGTCTAAAAGTTTATAGAATCTATTGTACTATAACTGACTTAGTCTCAGTTAAATTATCAATAACTGCGTGTATATTGTAAGCTAACAAAGTAGCCAGTACATGTTGACTTTTCTTAGGAAGAAACCGAAAGGTTCCCGAATTAATACAAAATCTCTATCAAAATTGTTAGTATCAAAATACAATAAACGGTCACTGTGACATGTCAAAATATGCATTTTGTTGTTTAAACTACAAATGTAATAGTTTTCTTCAGCATAAAAAATATCTGAGTGCTCATAATATTATTTACCTAATATTAATTTAAGTAGGGTGTCGACACCGTCCCTTTTAGTGATGCTCAGACTGTTTCAATTATTAAAGAAATTAAATATCGGCATTCCTTGTGTTATCAAGAAAACTGACAACAGTGAAAATTTCAATAAATTATCTTTATTAATAAAAAGTTATCACATTTTTTTCTTTGAAATGCCTCTGGTGATAAAGTTACTTAGTGTTCATGTTGACATAAAACAACCACGATAACAGATCCTATGTAACTAAAATTATTGGCGGGATATTTGTTTTGAAATGTAATTCTATATCTGATCGCGACGATAGGTCGTAGTGGAGCAAGTGAAAAATGAGTGGACTGTATAACATGTATAATAAAGAATAATATGAATTACAAACGGGTCGGTTATAAAGCAGTAAGAAAATAATATATGTAGAATAATAAAAACACGTAAGCGCAGCCGTGCTTGGCGGTGTGCTTGGAAACATGCTGGTCCTGCTCCATAAGACAATTTAGAATCTAGACAAAATCTAACTGGTTGCTAATTTAATTGTATAATATATATATATATTTTTTTTTAATATTGGTTTTACATTCTGTGATTACTCGAACTCACACACTGAGTTATATTACTTGTATAAAAGTTAGGAATATCGTATAATTTTACAATGTTTGTAAATATGTGAGCACCATGCATCTATCACATGATTAATTTATCTGTCATTCCTTAAGTTTTCATTATTTTTACCTAACGTGGTATAGTAATCTTATTCTAGGTGCATCGTCTTCACATATAATTATATAATTGATGTATACAAGATATTGTGAAAACATTTTAAAAGAGTAACGGTGGAGTTTCTTGCCCATTCTTCTCCATACAAAAACTACCTTTTGGAAGGGGCAACTAGAATCAATTATTATTTAAATGTTGACGTTCAAAAGTGCCTTTTTTGTGCCTAATTGAAATAAATTATTTGACTTTGACTTTTTTGACTTTGAGCTGACTGGTGTGGCGCGGGGGCCCGCCTTCCGTCGTGCGGCCGGCTGACTCGCCGCTGTCCCCACACCCGTCGTTCACTGCCGCTTGCGCGCGGCGATGTTGAGAGTAACGGTCTCAACAATATCTCTATAGAATAGCTCCATTTAGCCAACCAGTAGTTACTTTCAGCACGTTTTATGTATTTATACCATTCCCCCTCTAAAAAGCTTATTTTATTCACTGAAAACAGTGAATAAAAAGCACTTTTAGTCACTATTTTGGTGTTTGAATTTAGAACACACAATATAATAGGTCTTTACCTATGAAATTGCCGTTTTATATGAAAAAATTTAAACGAATTTTTTTCATGTATTTTTTATTTGTATTAATCGAAGTAATCACCCATGCAATCAATGCATCTTTGCCAACGCAGTGGCAGTTTATTGATGCCCTTCTTAAAGAAATCAGCTGGACGGGAGGCAACAAATTCTTCGAAGGCATTTTGTACTGCCTCTCGGATATTGAATTTTTTTCCCGCCAAGAAGTTATCCAAATACTGGAAAAAGTACTAGTCTGTAGGCGCAAGGTCTGGTGAGTAGGGCGGATGACGGAGAGCCTCCAACCCCAGTTCTTGCAACTTGGAGACCGTTTGCTGTGCAGTATGAGGTCGCGCGTTGTCGTGCAGGAGCAGCGGAGGCGAGCGATTGACCAATGCTGGTTGGAAATGTGCCAGCTTCTCCATCATTGTGTTCAGTTCTTCACAGTACACATCTGCAGTAATGCTCACCCCGTTTGGTAAGAAGCTGTGATGAATCACACCGGCGCTAGACCACCAAACAGTGACCATCACTTTTCTAGGGGTAAGTTTTCGTTTAGGGCATTGTTTAGGTGCTGAACCAGGATCCAACCAACTTGCTGAGCGCTTGCGGATATCAAACAGAATCCATTTTTTATCGCAGGTAACAATGCGGTTCAAAATTCCTTCATTTGTGTGTCTGTTGAGCAGTGCAAGGCACGTCTCGACGCGTACTTCGCGCTGGCGACCATTGAGTTCGTGGGGCACCCATTTGTCAAGCTTTTTTACCTTGCCAATTTGACGCAAATGGACCAATATTGTTTTGACGCTAACGTCGAAAGCTGCTGATAATTCAGCCGTAGATTGTGTATCATCAGCTTCCACAATCGCCTTTAATTCGTCATTGTCGACCAAAGTCTTCGGACGACCGCGAGGTCCAATTTCCAGAACGGAAGCGAGCAAACCAATAACAGATGGTGCGTTGGTTTGTAGTGTTAGCTCCGTAAACGTCGTTGATGTTGCGTGCCGCTTGTGCCGCGTTGCTGCCACGACGGTACTCATATTCCATAATTACTCGAATTTTTAACGTATCCATGATTACGAAAAAGATTGAAATGCGATGAAAATGTAACCCTAATCAATAAACAAATGACTACTTTTGGAAAAAAAATTCCATGTTTTTAAAATAAAATTAATTTGAAATTAGAATCCTTAGCCAAACAAAAAATATTTTGATTTGAAATGGCCAGTACTGCAGAACGGCAATTTCATAGGTAAAGACCTAATATTATATTCGAACTCCATCTCAATGCTATGCAACCTCCTTGCGAAAAAATACTCGATACAAACTCCTTGTGCAAAGAATACTCAACATACAAACTCCTTGTGCAGTTAACTCCTCGAGATTTGATTGGTCGACATTTTCGACATTTTGGAGCATTAGAATAAAAACTGTTTTGTGTTCTTTGCTGTCATTAATGAATTGGCGCTATTTTGAATACTGTAAGTTGTACGAACACAAGTTGTTCCAATTTTAATGTGCATTTTAATTAATTTAACCTTCCTTTTTTCTTCATTAAATGGCTATTTTAGCTTAAATCTTTCTTTTTCTCGTAGTCATGGTATAAAGTATAGTATGCAACTCTTGAATTAAACGGATTTATATCGAGGGCCATGAACCACTCGCGTTTAGGGAATGCAATCCGGACTATCCGTAATCCAAAAAATCCGAATATCCGCAATTTATTTGACGTTTTCCAAATCCAGCCCGCTGACAGACAGACAGACGGGTGGACGGAAGGACGGACGGACGGACGGACAGACAGCGGAGGCTTCGTAATAGGTTTCCGTTTGGAACCCTTCTCGTGCGGAACCGTATAAAATGATGTCGAAGTCCATACAGTCAATAGTGCACCAAATCGTTAAGTAAAACACGCTATCTATCTAATTGTGTAACACATTTTCGTAAATGATTAAGACGAATCCGTTTCATTTTGACAGTTCACTAACATTCCTTGCGCTGTTGAGCAGATTTTTTTTTTGAACTTATGAAGCAATGGTTTAGCAATCTCTTTCAAAATGATTCAGATTGTGATTGACTGTGTATTACGAAATTAGGGTGCTGGTCAATAAAAGCAAAATAGTAAAAGTTTAATACCGAGTGTGGCCCTCTTGCCCCCGTCTTGCTATAAGTAGTCAAAAATAAAATATAATAATTGAGTTTGGTACACAAAAACCTCATTTTTTTAAATATATAACACTAGACGATTAGTGGTACGTAGATCGTACATCGATCGCACATGATTTTAATGCGTTTCTTCAGCGTGGGTCACATTTTTTTTAAAGTACTCATACATTAAACTTAAAAAAAAAAAACATTGGCTTACTAATATACTATATGCGCAGTATTTAGGATTTTTCTCAGATTATGATTGCTACCAGTACCTAAGCTATAAAAGCAATTGAAAAACCTAGTGTTTCGTGGTTACGTAAAAACGTGTGCTAGATTTTTATTTTTCGTAATTTATATTGAGTATTTATCAAAATTTTAATTCGTAGACTAACTAGTTAAATAGTTGATGTATAACTTTGCATGTAAAAAAAACAGATATCTTGACGGTATTGAGAAATTTGCGATGAAAAAACTAGAATTTTCTGTTATTAGACCGCGTAACTGATAGGGGCTCTTAATGCCTGAGGCATTTTCTACCAGTCAACTCTAGGCTGATGCAGAGCCAAAACATGGCAGGTGCAACGTAATTGACAGATAACTCGAAAAATAATAAATACTAATACATACAAACATACACTTAGTCAGGAGAAATAAGTAGAGGAGAAAACGAATCCAGCAAATCAGTGCTGAGATGATTCTGCCATCTTCTTACGAATATGATCACGTGCCTTCACTTTAGATGATAACCGACTGGTTGCCGTCCTGATGTTCAGAGGGAGCGTATTCCAAAGAAAGGCAGCCTGGGCGAAGAAAGAAGATTGAATGAAACCAGAGCGGTGAGAAGGACATCGTATAAGACGATTGTTGGTGGATCGAAGATTTTTACTATGGTCGGTGCATAAGTATTGAATATGGGAAGTCAGGTAAGAAGGAGAAGAGGGTTTGTCGAGTATAGTGAACAGCATAGATAGAGCCCTCAACTCTGCGCTGACGAACGGGTAACCATTTTTTCGGCACGGTTGGCGCAGTGGTTTAGCGTGCTGCGCTGCGTGTCGCGGGTCGCGGGTTCGATTCCCGCACGGAACAAATATTTGTATGACCTACAATTAGTTGTTCCGGGTCTGGCTGTTTGTGTATGTGAGTTTAAATGTTTGTAAACGCACCCACGACACAGAAGAAATTCCTAGTGTGGGGCATTTATTAATAATAAAAAAATAAAAATAAAATAATTAAAAGCAATCGATACGCGAATACATGTTCATACTTAGTACTTACGAAGATTGAAAACGAATCGAATGCAGTTATTGAGAAAACGGTCTAGTTTATTGAAGAGATCTGCATTCAGGTCATAGTAACACATAATATATCACCATAGTCAACTAAGAGAAATATTAGGGACTGTAAAAGCATTGCCTTTATGTGTGAAGGGAGAAAGTTTATCAACCGATAGAGCGACTGCAACGTTCCGGTGACTTTTTTACTAACAGTCGTGACCTGCTTTCGCCAGTCAAGAAAAGTGTCGACATGCAGACCAAGATTCTTAACAGCCAAGCTAAACGGAATGTCAGAGTTGTCAAATATTACAGAAGGCACAGTTAAGCCATTCAGCGTCCTCATGCTATAGGAGCTTCCTACTATGATGACCTGACACTTCCTAGGGTTAACCGCCACCTCAAGTCGATCAGACCAGCTTTTAACCACACCTAAATCCCGATTTAGCTCCTCAATGGTATCGGAAATGTTGTCAACACTTGCCTGGCAGTAAAGCTGCAAATTGTCAGCATAAAGATGATACGCAGTCGAAAGCACGGTAGTAATGAGATTAATAAAAATGGAGAACAAAAGAGGAGATAATATACCGCCTTGAGGGACGCCAGCTGCAAGATCTCACCAACTCGACGATGATTCTCCAGCATGAATAAACTGCTAGCGCCCCCGAAGATAAGAGGAAAATCATTCCAATACCTCCGGAGAGACGCAATGTTCCAATTTTAATTAATAGGAAAAATATTGAAAATAACATAATAGTGACTAATAATAATAGTAAATTGTTACACAAGGGATGAAAGGGACCTATTTAGGCACTAGATGGGTTTGAGTTCGAGTGCCTATATAGCTTTCACCCGAGGTAAACACTCTGCTTTTCATTTCGATTAAGAGGAAAGTAAATAAAAACCTGATTAGTTAAACAAACAATATTTTATTAAAACATAATTACAATATTGGTAAGATAACATCTATTTAAAATTAATATTATAATTAGAGCAATTATTAAACGTAGGAAAGGTTATTTCTTGGTTTTTCTTGGTTGGACATTTTTTGCGAAGCTTGAGTTTCTTGTGTTTCTGTAAATGTTGATGAAAGCAATATTTGCAATTTTCTTCAACTGGAATAGAAAGATTTTTACTTCACTCCGGATAGTTTTTGGAAGTACGTACTAGGTTGCGGAGAGAAATCCGAGGAATGTAGATTTATGGTTTTTGTTACTTTACTTGATATTTTAGTCTTATTTTCCACTGATTCTTATATGTATACTTTGGCTACTTCGTTTAAGCCTCTTCTCTCATGAAATAAGGAGTTAAATCCATATCTGAATCTAATGATTACTCATTTTATACAAATATCTGTAGGTTTCTGTAAATAATTAGCACTCGACAAAACAACTGAAGATCGAATTGCCGCTTTCCCGCCTTTTTTATTATATTTCTTTATCTGTGGCATTCTACCAGCCAATATTTTTTATCTCTGATAATGGTAAATATTTCGCTCAAATCTATGTAAATTAATTAATAATTTTGTGAAAAGTTAATTATAAGATGGTACTTAGTCATGTCACAAAAGTGTTGATAATATTTTTTAATTATAATTTTACGCCGCGATATAACCAAGTGGCTGTATAAAAAGTTGGCATGGACACGGCTTGCATAGTTTTTAAATGTTTTGCCACCAGGGAATATCATTAGATTCAGATATGGATTTAACTCCATATCATAGAAAAGTACTATTATTTCACATAACATGGGCACATGGGCACTTCTGAAACGTCAGAAGCCAGGTGCACGGATGGAGAAGAGCCGGCAAAAACTGTACAGTTACTCTTTTAAAAATAATTGTATTTTACAATATTTTCAAATAACAGTGTTAATAGATATAGGAGGACAGTGTAGGTCTTTCAACAAGTACCATGTACTTAACAAAAATAGAAAATGGTCATTAAATCTACAGTTCTTAGTGGACTATAGATTTGTCTTTGCCTACAGCGTTCTGACATTCACAAAAACTTTTTTACAAAAAAAAACAACCGACTTCCAAAAAAAACACTTAAAAGAGAAAAATAACTTGAATTTCGGAAGTCGGTGGCAAAAACAATAGTATTTTATTAGATACATATATAGTAAAATATACCTACCGTAATATATAAGAAAGCAATTCATAACTATTTCCCTAGGGATAAAACTATATCACGGCTTCAACTATGCAAACTGCGAACCATCTTAAAATATAACTATATGGATCTGTATTTTCGTTTTTGCCACCGACTTCCGAAATTCAAGTTATTTTTCTCTTTTAAGTGTTTTTTTTGGAAGTCGGTTGTTTTTTTTTGTAAAAAAGTTTTTATTTTTCACTTTTTAGTTGTGTTTATACCTACCCCGCACAAATTAACGAATCATTCCACTTTGCCCCACCGGGCCGCCCACGCGCCCCGCTGGTGGGGCAAAGAGGAATGCCTAAAAATTTTCAGTGGAATATGCCCCACTAGTTCGACTTGGTGGGGCAGATTCCACTAGTCTAAAATCTTTATGGATTCTGCCCCACTAGGGTTGGCACCTTAGAAATGTGTAGGTAGGTATGCTCGTATTTTATATTTGTTTGGAAAAGAAAGAAATGTACTTATAGTTAAGTAAAATATATATTTTTTGGTAATTTAATATGTTATGATGGCCCAGAGGTTTAAGGCCTCGCCTCTCATGCATGAGGTTGTGGGTTCTAATGTGACTATTTCAATTCATATGAACTTTCTGAGTTTATCTTGGACATTATTGACATCAGTGAAGGAAAACATCGTGCGGAAACATGGACTTATAGTTAATATTAGTCTGAAATCTACAACCCGTTTTGAGCAAGCGTGATGATCAGTGCTCGTTCCTTCTCTGTATGAGAAGAGGCCTTTGCCCTGCAGTGGGACAGTAATAGGCTGGTATTATTAATTTTTATTTACTAGTTGTTTCTGGAAGGAATCGGGTTGTAAATCATACGTTAATTACACGATTTGTTACAAATAAAATAAAATCTAAGTAAATACAAGTCCTAGTTACATTTTACTTACATATAAATTTCTTTCTTTTCCAATCAAATATTAAATACGAGCATACCTACTTACACAAATTCTAAGGTGCCAACCCTTGTGGGGAAGAATCCATGCCATGGGGCAGAGTGCATTTGCCCCACCAGTGGGGCGACTTGATGGGGCAAAGTGGAATGATTGAAATTAATGTGGGTGAAAAGGGGGGATACGGTTTGTATGAAATATATTATTAATTTGGTTTAGAAAACGTGGTATAAACTTATCTAAGTAATAATAAAGATGGAATCATACATTTTTCAAAACTGGCTTGAAAGTGTAGAAAGGGGGTTACAAAATTTTTTGCATCTCAATGACATCTATTGGCCCAAAATGGTACACATTTTGGAATACATTTTTCTACATTCAATTTAACAGAAATAACATTTTTGAAATTTAATTACAGTCCTATTAAAATTGTAAATATAATATTATCACGATGTAACATTTAGTTTTTGTTTCATTGCAATCGTCTCATACAGTAAAAAGATATGCTAATTTAAAGTTTTCAAAGTGATACCCATACCACCAACAAGCACTACGTTCCAGGCGGCAAGGGGTAACGTAGATGTGGAGCGTATGCTGCCTCTAATATTAAGCTGGGCGGTCACAGTCCATAAATTACAGGCTACCCCTGAAAGAGCTGTGATCGACTTTGGTAAAAAAAACTTAGCAAAAGAGCAAATATACGTCGCGCTTAGTAGTGTCAGAAGTTTGGAAGGCATAGTTTTATCAGAGTTGGACGCCAACAAATTATTAAAGCGACCACACGGCCGCAGATCATTGACGGAAATAACGAGGCCTCAAAATCTGTCTTCTGACAATCAAGGCCACACATAACATACGACTCAAGTAGCGCAATTTGATGCCGGGATATTACCATTAAAATCATTTATAGCCAGAGTACATCTCATGGCAATTCGAATAAGCCCAAACACGGCTAGGATACATTGTTTTATGACGGAGTTCCGGTGCCGTCCTTCCGGCTTCACCTTCAGATCAGTTCGATGGTCATCAGAATTATTTATTTAAACGTGCTTCATTGTCGCTTAACTATCTTAATCGAGATATCTTATCGCCACCCGTGAAATACTTATCATTGAGTAGTTCCGGTGGCCATCTGTCTTCTTCATCAGTTCCATTTCACCAAATGATACTTTCTGAATGCAAATGCTTAATTTGTTGCTGAAAATACCTAAATCGCTATGTGTGTGCCTATAATATTTGAGGAGTTCCCTCAATTCGTCATGGATTCCATCATCAGAACTGTTTTTTTTTTAATGGGACCAATCTGGACGTATATCCTTTCAAATCAGAAAATAATTTTCCAAATCGGTTCATAAATGGCGCCACCCGTTTAATACCTATCATTGAGGAATTCCGGTGGCAATCTGTGGTCTTCTTCATCAGTTCCACTTCACTAAATGATAGTTTCTGAATGCAAATGCTTAACTTGTAGCTGAAAATACCTAAATCGCTATGTGTGTGCCTATAATATTTGAAGAGTTCCCTCAATTCCTCATGGATTCCATCATCAGATTTAAATTTCGATAAAAATGGGACCAATCGGAAAGTGTATCCTTTCAAATAAAAAAATAATTTTCAAAATCGGTTCATAAATGACGGAGATATGAGGTAACATACATTAAAAAAAAAAAAAAAAAATAAAATAAAAAAAAATACAACCGAATTGATAACCTCCTCCTTTTTGGGAAGTCGGTTAAAAATAGAAAAGAATCTATATAAAAGTTAAATAAATTAATAAGAATAAAAACCTATTTTAAACGAAATGACATGATCGCTATTACAACTGTAACAAATCTGAATAATAATCATGTCCACAAACGCCACTATACCATCTTGGATCTATCATCATTGGACCACTCAAAATTCTAGAAAGAAACAACTACTGGCCGTATATTCGGCTTGTCTCTCTCGTACTTTTCGGTCTATATTCACTGCACAACTAAATACGGAACGCTCAGACCATTATCTATGTCTGTGGTCTAAAAGCGCACTTAAACTAACTTTTTTAGGGTTCCGTACTTCAAAAGGAAAAAACGGAACCCTTATAGGATCACTTCGTTGTCCGTCTGTCAGTCTGTCCAGAGCCATTTTCTCAAGAACGCGTGGAGGTATCAATTAGAATTTAATATCAAATACGTAGATCTATGTTCCCTTGCAGTTCTATAACATCAACCTTCTAAGTCATCACAATAAAAAATATGGCCATTTATGTGACATATTTTGACATTCGCAAATAAATAAACTACTTTAGAATCATGAAATATGGCAGGAAGCTAGGTATACGACGGTCTGACTTTACTACTCTTAATAAGGTCAGGAAAAGTTCCTAAATCAACACATTTATTAAAAGTAACAGATAATAGGGGGCTACGATGCCTATTATAAAGGTGGGCCAAAATTTTTTGCAAGTAGCAACAGTTGGTTTCTCAAAAACCGTTAGAGGGAGGGGCGCGCGGGTAGCGAGGAATTGTGCAAAGTCAAAGTCAAAGTCAAATAATTTATTTCAATTAGGCACAAAAAAGGCACTTTTGAACGTCAACATTTACAGAAAAATAATAATTGATTCTAGTTGCCCCTTCCAAAAGGTAGTTTTCGTATGGAGAAGAATGGGCAAGAAACTCCACCGTTACTCTTTTAAAATGTTTTCACAATATCTTGTATACATCAATTATATAATTATATGTGAAGACGATGCACCTAGAATAAGATTACGTTAGGTAAAAATAATGAAAAATTAAGGAATGACAGATAAATTAATCATGTGATAGATGCATGGTGCTCACATATTTACAAACATTGTAAAATTATACGATATTCCTAACATTTTTACAAGTAATAGGTACTAATAACTCAGTGTTTGAGTTCAAGTAATCACAGAATGTAAAATCAATATAAAAAAATATAAAATATATATATATATATATATATATTATACAATTAAATTAGCAAGCAGTTAGATTTTGTCTAGATTCTAAATTGTCCTATGGAGCAGGACCAGCATGTTTTCAAGCATAAGCTCTAATTTGTAATATGCTTGTTTGCAAAGTGTATTTTTATATGAGTTTTAAATTTTCTTTCATTTAATTCTAATATATCACAAGGTATTCTGTTGTAACATTTAACACAGTACCCCATAAAACCTTAATACCTTATATAGTTTATTTATTTATTTAGAGATATAAAAATTATGTATTAGGTATGTTGAAACTGTTGGTACTTCCCGTCACTTGTCCATAAGGGTTCATTAGAAAACCAGCGTCAGACAGCATTTGTCGGGCATTAATGCTGAAATGAACCTTTTTGGCGCAGCCGTGAGGCACACACTATTATTGCTTTATAATTATTTTCACTTTTATCTTTGTATTATGTGTTTCACGAACTGTGTCCAAATAAATATTATTCTTTCTTTCTTTAGATAGTCTGAAAAATGGTTGATTTATTTTATCTTTATTTCTAGTATTAAAATTATGCATCGCTTCATGCAGTTTTAGACGCTTCACGGGACAACAGCCTGCTTTTTGTGTAAAACAATTTTACAAAAATAACGATTCCTACGTTCCTGTACGATGCCTATTTAGAATTGAATACGGATTACGCCGTGTAAGTGAGTGCCCAAGTGTTAATTTAATCAAAGCTTGGGTCAAGAAGTTCGAGCAAACGGGATCGATAACGAATATTAAACAAACAGGGCTGCCACTTTCAAGAAGAACCAATGAGAACATTCGAGAGGTTGACATTTCCGTAAGGAGCGATCCAGAATCATCTACGCGTAAGCGTTCGGCGGCTCTGGCAATAACAAGGACTAGTCTGCGGCGAATTTTGCATCTGGACCTTAAACTACACCCATATAAGCTTCAAATTGTGCAGGAGATGAAACCAAACGATTACATTCAACGTAAGTTATTGGCTGACATTTTGCTGGAGCGATTCTCTAGTCTTGAGAATGTATTGTTTACGGACGAGGCCCATTTTCACATCAATGGGCACGTAAACAAGCACAATTGTCGATATTGGAGCATGGAAAACCCTCGCCTTAAACACCAAAAGCCACTTCATTCACCTAAAACGACAGAAAACATCAACGAGGAGATATCCGCGATCCCTCGCAGCAGCGTGCGTCAGTGTGTCAGCGAGTTTTCCAAAGTTTGCGTAGTCGATTGCAGGAGTGCCAACGACGAGACGGGGCACATCTCGACGATATAATTTTTTTTAAATAAATTTCAATATACGTTTATTACGTTAAATAAATGATCAAGAAAATAACATTTGTAGTTTTATTTCTATTCATGTTTCAAATGTGCAAAAATGTATGGCCCATCCTGTATTACTTAATAGAAATGGAAATTTAATGGAAATGCCCAAGTAGTCACCAGTGTTTTTAAACTTAAGTTTAGTGTTAAAATCATTAACTACATCACAAGTTGTTACATGTCCGAAGCTACATAAGTTTCTACATTTAGGCACACTACTATGCAAAAAGGTTTTCAGCTTTAGACAAGGACGAATTTAAGGAGCGAGTCGTAGTTATAGGTATGTTGACAAAACACTTATTAACGATAAACGCAAATTATAACGTATCGCTCGAGTTCAACACAAGTCAACTCAAAAATACGCTCGATTGAAAGATTAACTAAATCTAAACGTTGTTTACATTTCAACTTGTTTGATACAAGAACTAAAGAACCACAGCGAATAGCACTTTTTCTTACAAATACACTTTTTACAATAAAAAAATCATCATTGATAAACACTATTTCATGTTCTTTCAATCAGTGTTCAGTCAAACATACCTAAACATCATAGTTCTCCATAAATAAACTTAACTCTAGCTCTTTGCCGGACAGACCCTGCATATTTTGATGTACAAACGCCAGCACATCAACCTACTACAATCTGTCAACTTTCTTTAATAGATTTTAACTTTATCACCAAAGCATAAGATTCAAAGTTGATTGGGAAAATTTGACAGTTTCGGGTAGGTTGACCTGCTGGCGTCGGGCCCTATTATGAACTCTTATTTCCAGGCAGTTTACGGCGTAAACAGAACTGCCTTGCAATTTCGTATTATGAACTCGTCAAACAAGCCAGTCAGTGGTCACGTGACACCCTGGCCGGCTTCTGCCCGACTAATGACTGGAAATATCGTATTATGAACGTTCGTTTGACATTTCTTGACATATTAAAACTGATAATAAGTAACCTCACAATCTTTTTTAATACGTCTATGCTCACAATCCATTCAATTTACGCTGCTTCAGAGGAGCTTTTATTGAATTGTTTTGGATTTTTTTGGCGAAATTATTAGGATGTTATCCAGTTATCATAAGAAAATGAAATGTCACGTGTGACGAAAATGTACTGTTTGAGTTTCTGGAAACTGGAAAGTGGTACTTCTGATCAAAATACCGAAATATCGGTAAAATTGAAAAACTCCCACAATGTTTCCAACTAAACATAAGTTAGGCATCGCCGAGGACGATAACTCTCAAGCACTGAACTATAATAATTTCAACTGCCTATTAAATGTTGCACCATGATCATGTTGAAAACTGGAATATTTAGTAAAAACACCACTCCACCATTTCTATCCTTCCTACTAATATCCATTCATTATCCATATGTTTGTTTATACTCTGAAACTAGTACTTACTTAAGAAGGAACATAATACATTTTGTGTAAGAAGTAATGAGAATCGTTTAATAAAACCAAAAAAGTAATTTATTCGACATAATTTATTTTGTTGCCTTCAAAGTAGGCCTTTTCGCTTGCAATAAATACAACTACGCCAGCGCTTGACCCAGTTTTCCATACATTTTTGGTAAGCTGATTGAAGAATGGTCTTCAACTCCTTCAGCGAATTCTTTTATAGCTTCAATCGACTCGAAACGTCTTCCTCGAAGAGGTAATGTTAGCCTCGGGAACAGGAAAAAGTCAGACGGAGCCATATCAGGTGAGTACGGCGCTTGGTCAATGACATTCGCTGAGTTTTTGGCTAAGAACTCTTGCACAATGATGGCTTTGTGCGATGGTGCATCATCATGGTGCAAAATCTATGAATTGTCGTTCCACAAATCTGGGCCGTTTTGAGCGCATATTCTCTCGCAAACGTCTCATGACGCCTAAATAATACTCTACAATCACCGTTTGTCCCTCTGGAAGAAATTCGTAGTGCACTACACCGCGGTAATCGAAGAAAACTATCAGCATAATTTTCGCGGTACTTTTTACAGAGAGTATTAATATACAAACAATACGATACTTAGTATTATTTTATTAGTTGCAACAATACACATTGTCCTTGAAGTTGTCAAATTCTCTGTTGAACTTCAAGTGGAATACTTTCGGAAACGTTATGGTTAAGAGAATCTCGCGTTACAATTTACAAACACGGAAAAATAGAATAAAAGTTAATCATTTAGCACAATATACATTGCTTTCATATTTTCACCTACTTTTAGTAACTATATTAAAATATATTTATTATTTTTATCATAAAATACGTGATTTAAATAAAACCGTAACTTACCGATAAATATTTATTTGTGTTTCTGAATGTTACGGCAGAGAATTACAAGCCAGCCATAGACAAACTAGCCAGCGTGAAATCGCTCAGAATTACGGATGTCATAATACGAAATTTAACCAGCCAGGGAAATGAATTGCCTGGAACTTACCTGGTTTTTTTAAAGTTCGTAATAGGCCCCACATCATTCAACATATCGACGGCGAAGTGCCAATAACACCTAACTGACAAAGTAAAACATTTTAATTTAGATTTCACTAAAACATTCGAATAACACATTTAAATTCAAAACGATAAAAAAGTGAATTTCTCGAAAAATTTCAGTTACGAGTTATTGGCACTTCGCCGTCGATATGCGGCTTATCCGTTGTCGCACCTAATAGTTTAAACTACAAGGCGTATCAAAAGTAGTGTTAGTACCACTACTAACAGTCGATGGTACCTACACTACAAGTACACAGTCACTGTGTATATTGTATGCTAAAAGATTAGCAAATTGTCTCCTACAACTAGGTGGCAAGTGCATAGCATAATTTGTCAGTTTATAATCAGTAATAAATTGATTACAATCAAAATATAAAATAGCGTCACTGTGACGATAAGTCCTATGATAAATTAACATATTTAATTTATAAATATGTGTTACCCACAAGCACTACAAGAACTAACACAACTATAGACAACGTTTTTTCCAACTTCGATGTTCAATGCGGTACTATACATTCCTGTTTGAACAGGTTTTATAATTTAATACATAAGTAAGAACTGTAATGTATATTTTTTTATATGAACTAAGCCCTTTTCCCAATGTCTTGTAAATATTCTTTATTATATACAAAACGAAAAACTAACTGATTAACATGACCTAAATTTTTGAAAAAAATACTGACAATAGTTCTGTACTTATTAAAAGATTACAGGAAAACCTATAAGAAGTCTATGGCTCGAAATAACATGGTAAATCTCTCAACGCACAATGCGTACGAACTTACATTTACAGTTGGAATGTATGGGAGAACATGTATTTCAACTACAAAGTTAAGTTTGTTCTTGGGATAAATAATTCATCCCAGCTACGGAACCCTTCATTGTGCGTGGTCCGACACGCACTTGGATTTATATTCTACGTCACTACATAACCCAGTAACATTTTCAAATGAAAAAGACCTTTTTCGTATTATTTTTACAGACGGAAAATATATGAAAACGCCCGTTTTGTTTGCAAATGACTGTATTAACTGTGTCTTGACTGACTGTATTAATTGGTTAAATCCATTTTAATTAAAGTAATTTAATTAATAAGTTAAAAATATTTTTAACACTATTAGTCAAGTGCAGGTGGTCGTTTCGCATGTTCCGTTCCAAAGTTAAGTACTTATGTGATTTCAACAGATTGGAAAATGCGGCTACGAAAGGATCGTATGGGAAGCTTCAAAGCACCAAGCAGTATCCGTTGACATAAACCGTATTCTAATCGTATTTGTAATGTTTTTTTCAGGGCGACAAAGGCGACAAGGGCGAGCGCGGCTTCACGACGACGCTGAAGGGCGACGCGTTCCCGACCGGCATCATCGAGGGCCCGCCCGGGCCGCCCGGCCCCCCCGGTACCTGGCATAGTCCTTACACGTAGTGTAGTAGTGTAGCCACGCATGCTCAATGTAGTAGGAGAGCGCCGGCGCAGCGCGGCAGACAGGGCTCTGTGCAACCTGCGCCGGACTGCTACTCGTAGCCCTCTAGCCAGATCGTAATTTGAACTAATTTCACTGTGCAGCTAATGCGCACCAGACTAAAAGTAATAATATTAACATTAATAACAGTTTTTTTAGAGCTTTTTAAATAATTTGCGCTAGTGCCGATTTCTCAACGATTCTGAAATACTTGAGGCCTATTTTCATAAAAAGTGCATACGATCTGCATCTGAATCTACTTAGCAACATTGTACCGAGTTCTGATTCCTCATAAATAAGAACGTCGATAGATGGCACTGCGAGTAGTTACAGAGCTAGATATAGAGATACGGTTATGGTGGTGGTGTGGTGGAGTGTGATGGTGAGTGTTGTCGAAGGGGCGGCGGGCGCGCGCGGCGAGCGCGGCGACGGCGGCGCGGCGGGTCCCCCCGGCCTGCCCGGCGACAAGGGCGCGCGCGGAAAGCGCGGCAAGCGGGTAACCATCGACTGCTACACGCTGCACGAGAGCCTCCCTCCCTGGCGCACGCCCTACTGATCCCATGGAAACAAAAATCCTCACAGGCTCCTGCGAGGAAGCAGCAGCACCAGTAGTCCATTGGTTCAGTAGTCCGTGCGTTCCGCTTAGCATGCGCCTCGCAGCTGACTAGCACATGTGGCACGACTCGCATGCTTCTAGTATTGAGTAACACCTGCCTAAATACACGCCTAGATATTGTTGTTGTGGTACAAGTGAAAACTAACGGCCCTAGTCGACGCTAACAGCCGGACGCCGGACGAGCTATGCCGCGCGGCGCGGCACCACGCGACGACGTCTCAAGGTAAATCGTTCAACATTTTGTACTTTGTCTTGGTTAGTGAACTGTAGAAATTACAGTGACAATATTTTAGACACTAGTTTAACATACAATTAACACAATTAAAATTATGTTATTGTTATCTATTATATCGAGACCGATTCAAATGAAAGCATATACGAATAATTAAAAAAGAAATGTCTGTCTGCCTGTTTGTTCCCGAAACGGCTGCACTGATTTAGACCGGACTTACACTGGCAGATAGCTGATGTTCTAAGGAGTAACTTAAGCTAAGTTTATTTTAGAAAAAGAATTATGGGCCACGCGGGCGAAGTCGCGGCCAGCAGCTAGTAATAAATAAAACAAACAATAAAATGACTTCCAACGACACAATTATTTAAATAGTGTAGTGAAGTTGCGTGGTAGTGGTGCATTAACAGTATATGGTGTGTGCAGGTCGCAGCGGAGAGGCGGGGCCGCGCGGCCCGCCAGGCACCGACGGGGCGCCAGGCCTGCCCGGCGTGCAGGGCCCGCCCGGGAAACCGGTGAGTACCCACTTTGGATTGTCCAACTCAACTTCCAATCAGGATGACGGACTTCAGTCACTGCCGTTACCCTACATAGGATCTGTGCTGAGTGACACACCAAAACATCGCCGCAGGTGCGGTGATGCAGGCGCCTGCCGGACCCCACGGCCCATCCTGCAATAAGAGCGCCGCCCGGTCGGACAGCAAAGTATTAATTACTCGTACGTCATCCGTCGTGGTCTGGTTACTGCTATTGGGTATCAGCTATTTTAGAACCAAATGGCTTGGCACGCGACATTGAGAATGACCATAATGCCTTGGAAGTTAGGTAGGCCATTGTGACATCTCATCTTTCTAGCCACCGGGCTGTCTTAGGGCGGCGGCTACAGGTACAGAAAACCTCAAACGGTGGAAATAATTATCACAACCTTTTTGGGAGTTAAATGCTCGAAACGTTTGGAGTTGGAACATTACGGCCATGGGGTCCGAGTGCTCACCTTTTTTTTCAGGATTTAACGCTTGGTCGACTCTTCATGTGAATGCCATTGAACGTGAAAATGCTGATTTATTTCATCATTGTTCTTATAGGTAATTTGTTCATAAAAATCATTATCATAAAAATCTATAGAGGTATGAGGAACAGGGTGTAAAGTGCACTCATCCTCCAGACCAGACGGGTGTTATGTCGTTGTATGATATACCAGTCGCGCGGTAAACTCTGCTTGCGCGATGCAGGATGTTGAGTGACTTCAGTGTGATGCACAGTTCGCATTTGGCGATTTAAGTGCCGCCACAAAACTATTAAATAACAATGACATGATTTAAAAAAAATACGGTCAAGAGCGAGTTGGACTCGCACACCAAGGTTTCCGTACCATCATATATAAATATTTGTTGGATGTGTTACTTTACGTACAGTCCTTCAAAAGTAGGATAGATGGACAGGCGGACAGGTACTTTACTATTATATCTTTATTGTTAATTTACAAATCTTAGTCACAACTGCTTATGATGAGTGAAAAACGTTTCAGCCACTACACATTGCAAACTGTTTACATTAGTAAATAAATAACCGGGAGCCTATTATAAGCTTCATTCGTATAGGTACATAGTTCTGTGCCTAGAAAAAACTACAACTGTGCTACACCCAAAGCAACCTGCGATTAGGTAGGAAGGAGGACATTTTGGCTGTGAACCGTGAAATGTTTTTAAATTTTCATCGGCGAGGCCTATATTCGTCAAAGAATTTTAACACTGCGGTGTAAAATATTGCAGTTTTAGGTCAGCGCTGTCTCTTGACCGATAGTGAAGCTAATGTAATTTTTGTTGATGATTTCTGAAAAGTGTGATATTTAGAGACATCGTTTTATTTTTCTTGTTATCTTTACATAAACTTCTATCACATAGAATAATTTCAGATTTTTCTCTATGCAAACTTTGGAGATAAGGGGGGAACGGATTTTTTTAAATTTTTCGTCAAAAGTTGAAAACTATGTAGGCCTAAAAAAAATAAGAGAAATGTTTGTGGATGTGCAAATAGAAATAAAGAAACAAAGAAAGAAAGAAAAATATTTTATTTGGGACACGCACAGGAAATACAAACAGTACACTATACGCTCATAGGCGTCATAACAATAAAACTTCTATTGTGTCTTTTACAGTGTCCTTGAATGCATTAAGTATAAAAAAGAAAAAAACTAACAAAAAAAATAACGACCTGTGCGAGGCCAAAAAGGCCCCTATCTCAGCATAATACGGCGATAATAAATACCACCGCGCTGGTATTCTGATAGGGCCCACTGTGATGCCACGGACCAAAGAGAATATAAATAGTCTTTGCCACGGACACATCTACGGACTTAAATAAATCCCATTAGGGGATTACAAAAAACTTAAAACAAAAATAATAATACAATTTAAAAAATATATATATGTAGGATCAGGAGTGCCGAGAGGTATATCGTCAGGGTTTGGAGTTCCCATTTTATTGGGATAAACAAGACAGTATAAATAATCACAAGGCTTTTATTTCAGTAGGTAGGTAGGTACTTAGGTACACAAGTAAACCGACAGTTTTGTCGAGGGGCTCTGTATTGAGTCGAATCCGAAGATCGACTGACTAGCATACCGAGTGCACGCTCTTTTATAAGACGATGCCCCCACTTTGCAATCCCTCCACGACAACTCTGTTCGATGGCGCACGGAAGTACGTCACGTGTTTACTTGATACAAAACACTAAAATGTACTAAATCTAATAAGACTTACATTATAAAGTAATAAAATAATACAAGAATAATAGTCGTAAATAAACAATGGTGAATTCACAAAGTAAATCCTTATAAAATTAAAGTGACATGTCAACAATTGTTTTGAACAAAACTATCTGTTACAATTATCGAAATAAGTTGCCAAAAATCAATTAGTACGTATACCGAGTACTTATTAAATTATGTTCTGATTGATTAGAGAATAATTGATAGTAAAAATCACTTAAATGAATAATAAGAAAAACAAATCATAACAAACTCTGTTGACCACCCACAATTGTAATTGACAACCAACTCCGACATATATATAAATAAAAACCGAAACTATGTACTCGTACAATAAATAATTTAAGAATCCTATGACGCCCGACGTTCCAACATCACTTGTCCATGGTATAGACTATTATCTATGGTGACAAGCGAAGGGACGCGGGCGCACTGCGAATCTGCGAAGCATGAGGCTGTCAAAAAGTAAATTAAATAACGCTCTTTCATATGATACCCCACATGCCCTAGTAGCCCCACTTCGAATTGTATCCAGCTGTGACAGACAGACGGACAGACAGACAGATTGAGTCGCACCATAAGGGTTCCTTTTTAACATTTTGGTATGGAACCCCAAAAACATATAATAATAAAAAAACCTGTTTATGTTAACTCTGCTTGCAATGCACTAACATAGTTTGGCGTTGATGTTCCAGGGCGAAATGGGCCCAAAGGGCACGAAGGGCGAGTACGGCGACATGGGCTCTCCGGGCATGCTGGGTGCGCCCGGGCTGCCCGGCCCGCCCGGCTACCCTGGCCTCAAGGGGGACAAAGGCGACAAGGGAGACTCGGTGAGCGACACTGTTTTGTTGGAATAACAACCAACTAGTGGTGTAAAGTGGGTTAAACTATGGAGCTTACGTGCTGAACTATGTAACTGTGGAGTTAACTTTCTTGTATACTGATTGGTTACTGATGTTTTATCTCACGAAGGCTGTTGGTGTTAATTGTGTTAAACAGTATGTAGAGTTTGATGCACGTGCTCTTTGTTTCCCACCCGCTTTCTTTTCAAAACATAACATGTTTGTGCTACGATAAGTAACGTGTCGCTGTTCCTCTGTTCCCGGTGCCGCGCGCGCTTCGCGACCCTCACCAGAAGTACAGGAAGCTGAGGAGGCGGCAGGTAACTATCCACTCTCATGCACACCCACACCACACACTCATATACAAGTCTATACCGGGTGTACTGCAATCACAAAAAAAAAAAAAAATTGAATATAATAACTTTCTGTGTTATGATGACTACATGAATAATAATGTATTTACTCAAAAACTGCGATTAGTTTTTATCAAAGAGTTCATTGCTGGTTGCGTCCTCGCCCGCACGTTACCCCGCATGTCCCAGCGCGTCTTGCGGACTGCGGGACTGCGGGAGTGGTCCGCATCTGTGTGTGAAATGTTAATCTTTATGCCCACTGTTGAACTTGCAGGGAGACGGCACCGGCTACGAGCTCTACGGACATGAAGTTGTAAGTATTGCACATTCGTTACTGATTCGCGGCTTTGCGAACACCGTTCTTAGGAAATCATTCTATAATGAGTAGAGATCGGATGATCGGATGCATATTTACCTAAAGTTGAGGATTCCAGGATCGACAAATTTAGAGTTCTGTATATAGAATCGAATGTATATCTACTTACGTTCAGGTGTTGGCTAATATGGAATGTATCTATCGTAAAAATCTCCCGATTCCGGAATTGATTAATTTAGTACTTTTGACTATAGAAATGCTAGCTAATGTTGTAAAGTAGCTTGCCAAATTGGCATAGCACATAGCGACAAACAACTCATTGCCTTGAGTTTCGTAAAAAAATGTTTACAGTAGATATATAAATATTTATGTTAACACCGCAAAAGTAACCTTCATAAGAGGGGTGATAAGTCGTTTCTATGCCATGTATCCAATTAGTTGTGCATTCCCGGATTTTATGGAATTCCGGGATTTATATTAAGAAAAAAAAATTAAGAAGCCGCTTCCATAATTTCTGAGCCAAAAATTTACTTTAAGTAAATATGCATCCGAATATCCGATCTCTAATAAAGAGTTTATACTAGATAATTGTGAATTGACAACTAAACATATTTTTCCTAGTATGTATTTTATTTAAAACAGGAATACGCCTTTATTGGACAGGGTTTTTGTTAAGTACTTACATGCTTGTATACTAGGTACTGAGTAAAGTTATGTTGCAGATGATGGGCCCGCCAGGCGCGCCGGGCCCCGCCGGGCCGCCAGGCGTGGCAGGGCCGCCCGGGATCAAGGGCGACAAAGGCGAGCCGGGTATGCGCGGGAAAGCGGTACGTACTACATGACGATTAAGTCCCGGAATTTAAGAGGAGCGGGGAGCAAAGCTCGCAACTACAAATCGAGATGTGTGCAAAATTCGTTTCGCTATCTCTGTTTGAAAAAAGACTGTCTTATTGCAGTAGGTACCTACCTATTCCTTTAACTAAACTTAAAATATTGTTATTACTAAATAATGAATACAAGCCAAATAATAAAAGTGTAATGCAAAGTACCTATTAGTAAAATATTCCAATAATTTATATTTACGCGATGTCCGTAAATTCAGATAAATAACAGCGTTCCGAGCTAAGAATAATAAAAAACAAGGATTTTGAATAACTATTTATTTAGTTATGTTTTTACTTCAGAGTTATTGATATATTTATCATTTAAAACAATATGAGCCGAAACGTGACAAGTCGTGTAGGGTAACCATAATATTATCGACCTCGATCAAATTACAAAAAAATACAATGATGGTGATCAGAATACATAGTGTCAAAGATCCACACTAAACACGCAGATTTATAAAATTTGGCTTGTTATCACAGGTTATCTGTGGTACATATGATGATAATCAACCGTAATTTATTATAAATATAATTATAAAAATAATATTAAAGTCCCATCAAGCAAAGTAAATGCGACAAAATACGAAATGTATTAGTGGTGATTTCGATGCAGAATGTTTATGTAGGTATGTGCTACACCCCACCGAGGGTGTCTTCACGTTGTCGTCGTGGTGGGGCGTGTCTCAATGATCTTGGAGCTTTGCTGGTAGAGCCACTCATGCCGGAAAGGTCCAAGTGAGAGACCAGACTGAGAGAGACACAGGGCAGGGTCCATAACATCGGACTTCTGCGAGGGGCGCACCGCTTGGGGATATGAACAGTGTTCGTGTGCCCGGACGATGCGCGATTCATTCTTTTGGAGAGTGAATTGCGTCGTCGTTGAGTGGTTTGCGTCGTACATCGTGCGATGATCCACGGAGTGGGTGTATCGGACGGTGTGTGATGTTCGACTCACTCATCGAATTTTTCGCGGAGTAGGTCTGGGGTTGAGGTTTTATCGTGTGCCGTGCAAGGACCCACGGAGCGGGTGATTGGGCGATACGTGACTTGTAATTCACTCCTTTAATTTTATTTAGAGGAGCGAATCCGGGATAGGAAATTTCGTCGCGTGCCGTGCGATGCGACGCGATTTGTGATTCGTTCCTCGAAATCTTCATGGAGCGAATCTGGGGTGGGGTTATTTGTCAAGTGCTGAGGATCAGGGCCCAATCCAGCAGACTGGGGAAGGGAGGTCCACTTCTAGTACGCGTCTGATCATCAATCGTAACTAAGAAGGTGTACCAGTGGCTTTGGGGACAGGACAGGAGTCCTGGATGTTGAGTGGTCGCAGGATACGACAATGAGGCGATGAGTTTGCTAGCTAGGCATGGCTGGCAGACTATGGAGAGATGTGGGGAGCCCCTTTAAAAATAAACTACCTGGGGACCCCACCCCATAAAAAAGGCAAAGCTGAGTTCAGCAAAAATTATGAAAGCGCATCTAACAAAACAACTACCTCAGGAGGGTACCTGCTGCTCCGCAGCAGGAGAATCCCTCACCGAGCAGAGCGCGGTCAGTCCCAATTCGTATTCTAAGGACACTGATCGCTTAAAATTTCCATCGAATTTTTGTCCGTCCTTTAAGGGCGCATTGAGCCAGGGTGGCTCACTTACCGGTTATTAGGAGTCGCTGGGTTCTATTCCAAGCACATCCGTGGCATCGGAACCTAAAGAGCAGACTACTGCCGACCAGCCCTCTGGCAATCGGAGAGAGAGGTAAAGTTGTCGCTTCGATGGTGGAGTTGGCCTCTATGTCTGTGTAGTCCACGCAAGTTTCGCAGGCTCTGTGGGTTGCAACAATGCCTGAGACGAGGGCCTGGTCTACTGTGGTGGATAGGAAGGCTAAGAAAGCAAAGCTTGCCACGTTGGCGACGCCTACTTCTGTAAAGGGGAAAAAAACAGCTAGTGCAATTGCCTAGGGTTCCCGCCACGATGGCTATTGCAGGTTCGGTAAGAGAGTTGTTCGGTATAAATCTAAGATCATCTGTCTTGCTCATTAAAGTAGTACGGAATAAACCATCATACAGCAAAGACGTGTGTTATTTTTTTACAAGGTCCTACAGTCAATACTGAACCTTAATCACTTCAACATAATTATGGTCCAAACGAGCCGGATTATTAGAAAAATAGATAAGGACGACCGGCGATCGGAGAACAAAAGGCCGCATTCCTGAGCCGTTTTTTATGTGCACCTTTTTCGCAAGTCATTAGTGAGTGCTACGAGAATATCTAGTAAACAAACGATTGACTTTAAAACGTGAATTGTGTGTGTTTTAAAACTATCATATCAAGAACATCTTAATAGCTATACATAACAGTGACTGATACGTGGATAACTAGTACCTACGTTTTTATTAGTTTTTAATTTTTATTGGTTTTATAAAAAATGTGTAACTTATACCTAATTAGCACAACGAAACAATTGAAGTAATCGAGGAAGAGCGAGGTTTATCCCATCACAAGTATCTTCGGATTACTTTCTGGGAAGCCCCGGCAACTTAATTGTATCTAGATTTAAGATAATAAACACATTTTTTTTTTTTTTACATAAACAAGTTAAACCATTGACTTTGAATTGTGAGTGCATTAAAACTATCATATCAAGAAGAACGTTTTAATAGACATACATAACAATGAGTGTTACGCTAACTAGTGAACAGCAAAAGTTAGTTAACTCGTTAGAAGATATTTATTTACTGTTACAAAAGACACAAGGTAATTTAAAGAAATGTCCGAAGCAAAGATTATCAAGAGGTTATATTGAAACTAAGTTACAAACCATCGAAGGATATTGGCGAACGTTTAATACGACACATCAAGACATAGTGAAATGTACACCTAAGACCAAACGAAATGAAGTTCCATATTTTGCAAACGAAGATTACTTTGTTGTGGAAGATTTATACTCGTGTTTAATAGGCGATTTAAGGGATATGTTGTCGATGCTTTCGAAATCTACAGACACTCAGAGGCCAGCATATGATGCCTTGACGCCACCACGGGTTAACTTACCACGCATCGAGTTGCCTACTTTTAATGGAAGCTATGATGACTGGCCTATGTTTCGAGATATGTTCACGTCGCTGGTACATAACAACACGTCTTTATGTAACGTCGAAAGGTTACATTACCTGAAGTTGAGCCTTGTTGGTGAACCTAAAGAATTATTGAAGCATGTTAATATCACGGATGATAATTATGAACAGGCATGGAATACACTTGCACAACGGTATGGAAACAAACGTTTAATAGTTTATTCTCTGCTCCACAAGTTATTTACTCAAAGGAAAATAACCTCTCCATCAGCTGCCCAAATCAAGAATTTGTTAGATACAACCTCTCAGTGCTTAAATAACTTGAAAAATCAAGAAATACCCGTCGAGTCCTGGGATCAGATAATTATTTACACACTTGTACAAAAGTTAGATGTGGATACGCACACGGCCTGGGAAGAAGATTCTTACAAGGGAAACTCTGACAAACTATCATCTTGGGAAGAACTAAAGGCGTTCCTGGAAACAAAATATCGGACACTGGAGATGGTTACCCCTACAGCTAAAAAGGAGCAGACGAATGTTAAGGCGAAGTAATTACATTCCACATCACCGGAAGATAAGACAGATAAATCACCAACCAAGTCATGCAGTATGTGTAACGCGGAGCACCCCTTGTGTCACTGCAAAGAATTTTGTAAGTTACAACCGAATGAACGCAATGAGTTTATTAAGAAGAACAAATTATGCTTCAATTGTCTGACGTCAGGACATTCTGTCAAAAGATGCCGCAATCGAATGTCCTGCCGAAGATGCAACCGCCGCCATCATAAATTGTTACATCAACCCAGCAGCGGTCAGTCAGACAATGTGAAAACGAATCAAGGTCAAATAGAAGGTGAACAAAAGAAAGCAGAACACAGTGACAATGCTGAGGTAGCATTATCTACGCACTTTGTGTCGAAGAGATCAACAGCGTTGCTTGCAACAGCATTAGTGCAAGTCCGAGATGAAGATGGACACAGTACCGTATTGCGAGCGCTGGTAGACCAGGGCTCGCAAGCAAACTTTATCAGTGAGCGAGCAGCGCAATTGTTAAAGGTCAAGAGATCGCGAATAAAGGGAACTATCACTGGAGTCGGAGCAACGCAGACTACAGTCAGTCACGTTATACAAGTTGAGCTTTATTCGAGATCTGAGAAGGACGTCAAGCTTAATATAAATGCCTATGTAATGCCAACGCGATTAACATCACACTTGCCATCTGAAAATATTGTAGGTTCAATGGACACCTGGCCGCACTTAAAAGGACTCACCCTGGCAGACCCGAATTTCCATTCACCAGGGCGAGTAGACATGCTGTTAGGCGTAGAAGTTTGTGCTCAGATTTTAAAGGCTGAGATAATCAAAGGTCCACCTGGCTCCCCATGTGCACAAAATACAAGCTTGGGTTGGATCTTATTTGGAAAGATACAAGCACAAACTTCAGAACAACCAATACTGGTAATGCATCATAAGCTTGATCTAGATGAAATGTTGAAATCTATGTGGGAGATTGAAACAGATGCACTAGGAAAACTTACCAAAGAAGAAGAAGACTGCGAGAGAATTTATAAAGATACTTACATGCGAAATAGTGAAGGGCGTTACATAGTTAAACTGCCATTTAAAACAGAAAACCCACAATCACCGCATGGCAATACGAAAGAAGGGGCTGTGAGAAGATTATTTCACTTGGAAAGACGTTTTATGAAGAATGATGATCTGAAAAGGGAGTATACTAAAGCAATTAATGAATACAAAGAAATGAAACACATGGAGGAGGTTCCAAGTGCTGAAAGTAACAAGCCAGCTATCTATCTACCCCACCATGCAGTGGTCAAGAAAGAAAGTGAGACAACAAAGGTCAGGCCAGTATTTGACGCCTCTCACAGGGGCTCAAATAACATAGCACTCAATGATGAATTACTAGTAGGACCGCAACTGCAGGAAGATATGAGATCACTCGTCATGAGATGGCGCCTGAAAAGGATAGCATTTGTAGCCGACATTCAGAAAATGTATCGACAAATACTCGTGTCGAAAGAGGACGCAGATTATCAAAGAATTGTCTGGCGTAACAGCCCTAATGAACCGGTGAAGGAATACCGGCTTCTACGAGTCACCTTTGGCACGGCATGCGCACCATACCTTGCCGTCAAGACTCTGCACCAGGTGGCGAAAGATGAAGGCGAGAATCATCCTCAAGCAGCAGACACTATTAGACAAGAGTTTTACATGGATGATTTAATGTCCGGTCAAGATACTGTACCCGAGGCAGTTGGTATAGCTAAGGACGTAAAAACAATTCTTGGCAGAGGTGGTTTCATCCTACAAAAATGGGCGTCGAACAATTCAGATCTCCTAAGAGAATTTCATCCAGCTGAGCTCAGGTCTCATGTTAATATTGATATCAAGTTAGACGGCTTGATAAAAACACTGGGCTTATCCTGGAATATGGGAGAAGATGTACTTAAATACAACCTCAAGCTACCACCCTTATCAGAAACAGTCACAAAGAGGAAAATATTGGCCGAGGTTCAACGACTTTTTGATCCTCTGGGATGGTTGGCTCCAGCTCTGGTACCTGCAAAAATAATGATGCAGAAATTATGGCTTCAACGGGTCCATTGGGATGAAGAACTCTCACCTGAAACAAAAAACGAATGGTTAAATATAAGACATAGTTTTGAAGATATCAAATTTATCAAATTAAAGAGATGGCTGTTTACGACACAAGAAACGTTGAAAGATGTTACTATTCACGGTTATTGTGACGCTTCAACTAAAGCGTATGGAGCTGTTGCTTACCTGAGGGTTCGAGGAGTCAACGGAGGCTATCAGACCGGAATTATCGCTGCCAAGACAAAAGTAGCTCCTATCAAGGCATTATCCCTTCCACGGCTGGAATTATGCGGTGCAGTTCTCCTGTCTAAGTTACTAAAACATATAAGTGAGGCGACGCGCATCCCAAAGAGTCAGATATTTTGTTGGACTGATTCCACGATAGTGTTGTCATGGCTGCGAGGAGATCCAAACAGATGGCAAACATTCGTAAGAAATAGAGTAATAACCATAATTGACAATGTTGGAAACAAATGGTACCATATACAGTCACAACAAAATTAAGCTGATGTCGCATCGAGAGGAATGTTCGCTCCTGAATTGAGAAAATACGCACTCTGGTGGCATGGCCCGGAACACCTGAAAAGAGAAAGAATACATATGGAAACATCAATTAATGAAGAAACAGACGTTGAAATTAAAAATACTATTGATACTTACCTCACAAGAGAAAGCGAAGAAAATTCCTTGTACAAAAAAATGGAATCTTTTAAAAACTTACCTGAATTACTGGAGACTATCACATATGCTAAAAGATTTCTGAGGCTAAGACAAAGTCAACCTGTAGATTCGCCGATCACTACTGAAGAACTCGAAGACTCGCTGCAGACCTGCATAAAAATCACACAAGATGTTATATTCCAAGAAGACATTCGAGACCTGTTAGAAAAGAATCAAGTAAGAAATACAAGCCGTTTGAAGACCCTAAATCCATATCTGGATACTAAAATGATATTCAGGGTGGGCGGAAGATTACAAAACGCTAACTATTTAGAACACGACCGCCTGCATCCTATAGTCTTAGACGACAAAAATCCACTCACCTCCTTACTCGTTGCTGATGCTCACAGACAGACGCTGCACGGAGGAGTGCAATTGATGCTAAATTACCTGAGGTCAAGATACTGGATTCTGAAAGTTAAGGGTTTAGTAAAGACATACATTCATAAATGTTTTGTCTGTGCCAAGCTGAATGCACGATCTCGGACGCAACAAATGGGCGAGTTACCGAAGGTGCGAGTGACACAGTGGCGTTGATTTTGCTGGGCCTTACGATGTCCTTATGTCCAAAGGTAGAGGAGCAAAAACCAATAAATCCTACATCTCCATCTTCATATGCATGTCGACAAGGGCAGTTCATTTAGAGCTGGTGGGAGATCTGACTTCGGAAGCCTTTATCGCAGCTTTTCGGCGCTTTGTGTCACGTCGTGGAAGATGTAGTGATTTGTGGAGTGACCAGGGACGAAATTTCGTAGGAGCGAACAAGTTACTTGCTGAGGCGTTCAAGGAAGCAAACTTTGAATTTGAAGATCACATGTCCAGTCTACTTGCAGCTGACGGCACTCAGTGGCATTTCATACCTACCTATAGCCCAAATTTTGGAGGCCTCTGGGAGGCGGGAGTAAAATCCATGAAGTTCCACCTCAAACGCATCATGAATACGAATTTGACATACGAAGAAATTACCACCGTATTATGTCCCGTCCTCTTTGCCCACTTATGGAGTCAGATTTGAACAACTTAGATGTACTTACACCTGGTCACTTCCTCATTGGAGAGTCTCCAATTACTATACCCTCGCCGAGTCTGAAAGATATCTCCCAAACAAGCTAATCACGGTGGCAACACTGTCAACGGGTACTGTCGAACTTTTGGCATCGTTGGCAGAACGAGTATCTCTCCAGGCTTCAGCAAAGACCAAAGTGGTAAAAAATACAAGAAGAGTTTGACATAGGCCAGATTGTTCTTATCAAAACAGAAGGATTGCCACCTGGCAAGTGGCCTTTAGGACGGATTGTGGACAAACACCCAGGATCGGATGGAATCACTAGGGTCTATAGCGTAAAGAGTGGTACGAATACTGTAAGAAGATCAATCTCCAAGCTCTGTTTTCTACCAATCGATAATCGTTAATTGCATGTGTAATCATTATGAGTAATAATTATGAGTTTGGTTAATGTTCTCTCAATTGTGTGTAATATTATGTTATTTTTTTTATCTCAAATTTGTGTAGTAATAATGTTAACCTTTCCGCTCAAAGGCTTAATAACAGTCGTTAGAAAGACTCCCAATTTGTTTTGTAATGTGAAACTTATGTTGTAGTCTATTTTGAACGGCATATTGTTTATCTGTTAGTTACTTGTTACATTAATTAATATTTGATGAACATAAGGTCTGTATGATTTATTGTTAACTGATTTAATTTGCGTATAAGTTTGAAATTGTAAAGGGATTTAAAATCCCTTTTGGTGGGCGGTATGTTCGGTATAAATCTAAGATCATCTGTCTTGGTCATTAAAGTAGTACGGAATAAACCATCATACAGCAAAGACGTGTGTTATTTTTTTACAAGGTCCTACAGTCAATACTGAACCTTAATCACTTCAACAAGAGTGTAGTGGCCTACATAATCATACAAGCGCATCACGCGTCCGGCTGCCGCCACAGCGCGCAGCGCACTGAGCGACCGCCAGGGCGCGCGCGCGCGCACCGTGGTAGGTGGCACGGTGCTCCGAACGAATGCGACACCTCTGCGGTCCGCGCCCGCGTTGGCGATCGTATCGAGTAGTGACAACATCTCTGCGTCGCAGACCATCGGGCACTGACTTTTGGAAGCCGTAGCCGTGCCTCGCGCCGCGCGTGCATCATACGTCATTATCGGCGAGCTGCTATCCTGACAGCCTATTGGTTTACCACCTCCTCAGTTCCACCACTACTTTTTGTATGCTACCCTACGGGAATATATGGCGATGTTTTATGAAAATATACAGTCATTTCGTTATCCGTACGCATCTTTCATTCATTTACCAACGACCTCTAAATTGGTGACCCCGACGTGATCTGAACAAAGTCATGGCCGAAACAAATCAGGAGCCGCGAACCGCGCTGTCTGAAGAAGATATAGAGATGATCTCCGTCAAGTCTCGGATACCTCCATTCTGGCGTGATAAACCCAGGTTATGGTTCGCGCAATTTGAAACCATGGTGTCGAACCAAAAGCTCGGTGAAGAAGCGAAGTTTGGACTTGCTGTGGCGCAACTTGACAAGGTGGATGTTGAACAAATTAGCGACATCATTTTATCATCTGCCAATATCGGTCAGGCATGTCCACCGTAAAGCAGCGAATTCGTTTAACCGATGTTGGCATTGACACTGTCGGCCAGAAAAAGGCTGTATATGGTGGTATGGTGATTACAGTCGAATTAGATGTGAAGATTTCACGCCCAACCAAAAGATCCGAGGCGAGGTTCATGGACCTCGATGATGCCAACACATCTGAGGAAATGGCAGCTGCTATTGCCGAAGTGGGTGGCTGTTCCCCCGAAGATGTTGTCTGTTCCCGCGACTACCGCGCGCGCGCGAATAAGGTGTACACACGAGCGATACGAGTGCTGAGATTTTAAAATGTATTTTGCGTAAAAAACAAATAAATAACAGAGTGACATATACCGTGACGTGCCTTTTTAAACAATCTATGTGACTGTGAAAACAGAACTAAAAACTAACAAGTGATAATCAAGTTATTCACTAAAACAAATGTAAAAATTTAAATAACGAACTATAAAGAAAAAACACAGTGTCGCGTAGTTGGAAAGGATCGCGTTCTGTGTCGTCCTGTGTCTCACTGTGTCACCACGGCAGGCGACCGCAGCGGTAAGCCCCGCCCACCAACACAGTGTCATAGCACTGTGAAAGCTGCTGGAAAGTATCGCGTTCTGTGCCGACTTGTGTCGATCCTTATCTACGATCCACAACTGAGCGACGCGCATCGTATTTACGATGTCAAAACACTCTGACTTACAATTATTTTCTCTAGAAACTGAAAATGTAACCACTAGAAAATTGATAAGATCACAATCACAATTGAACTTGACACTTTCAACTAGTCAAGATATATTGAATTCTACCATGTTAGATACGACTATGTTGAGTATTCAGAGTGACTCTCAAAACTACGATCAGTCATATTCCGTTGACTTAAGGCGAGAAATAAATGAAATTAAAGTAAAACTAAATTGCGCTGACAATGAAATTGAAAATCTTAACTGTGAAAATACAAAGTTAAAACAGATAATACAAGAACAACAGCGACAAATTGATTTTCTGAAAAAAGTTACCTGTGCTACGCCGCATCGCAAAAATAACCCATCTCCTATCTCGAGACGAATATTAAGCATGAGAGTGAACACTCCACGTCATTCTCCTCTACGACTAGCTAGTAGTACTTGCTCAAATAGCCCCAGCAAAGGTACATCGCAACAAGATAAAATCGAAGGCAATACGGACTGTCAATCGGAAAGCCGACATTGTTACGTTGAAAATAAAACATGTAAGAAAACACAACGTGCTATAGGTATGGAAAGCACACCAGTTATTACACAGACTACAGAGCGGGCCATGGGATCAACGGCTC
This sequence comes from Xanthia icteritia, assembly GCA_949128155.2. NCBI lineage: Eukaryota > Metazoa > Arthropoda > Insecta > Lepidoptera > Noctuidae > Xanthia > Xanthia icteritia. The sequence goes on along the minus strand of OX421942.2, from coordinate 205,029 downwards.
AACATAAACTAATTTCGGAAGAGACGGGTTTCAGCAAAGTATGCATAATTAGTGCTAATAATGTAAATAATATATTAAGAATAGCCGAAAACACTTTTCCAAACGCCAAACTCTGTCACTACTGTATGCCTAATGCGGGTACAGCGGAGCTCCTTGCATCATTGGACAATAAATTAGTAGGTTATACTTTAAATGACTATTGTATCGTCTTCCCTGGCGAAAAAGACTTTTTAGAATCCAGTAATTATGAAAAATTGGTCAATCACATAAAATGTAAAATCGAAAATGTAATGCATACTAATGTTATTCTATGTTCTCCTAATTTTAAACTCAATTGGAATGTTAACTTATTTAATACTAGAATAGAAGCCTTCAATAGACTTATGTACCAAAGTAATCAGACTTTTGAATATGCATATTTGTTTGACACCAACAAACATCTAGAATATAATCATAAAATGTTTTGTAAAAATTCAGGCAAAGTCAACAATAGGGCTATTGTAAACATTTTTCAGAACTTGAATCGCTACATACAGCTATTACTAAAGTCTGAATATGAAAATGACTGTTTAAGTTTAGTTGATAAGCACGAACGCAGTAAAATCGACCAGTTACAACCTGGTACCATTCCTTACTACTTTAAAAAGATAATGTTGGATAGAGGTACATTTTTTCGTGGATAAACATGTAACACCATCAAATCTAAACGAATCTGGAGATAATTCATTGTGCAATTGTTTAAACATCTTCCATCAAAATATGTGTGGCCTAAATAATAAGAAAGATGAATTAGAAATATATTTAGATAGTTTGGGTAACCCTTCGAATTACTTGTGTAATGCGCTTAAGTTAGACGACAGTAAAGGTTCAGATTTTGGAGGCGCGTCGTATGATGTGCTACCGTTGCCTCGAGCCCGGGCACGTCCGCCGCCATTGCAACTGGTGCAGTTGACCGGAGCACCCAGTGCTATGCTTGAGGGGGAGACCACAAAGCGAGAGAGTGCACGTCGCAAACTACGCGGTGTCCGTTATGCGCAGATCATGGTCTTCCAGCGGATCATCGGCTGGGGGGTAAGAAATTCGCTCCGCGCAAGAAACAGGTCTCGCTTAACCCCGTCACATCGCAAGGGTCGGCGCAGGCACCAATGGGTTCAGGCCCTGCGGAGGAAATGGACACCTAGTCTTCCCAGCCCTAAAAGTACTCCAGTGTAATCTGAACTACTGCCACAACGCGCAGAACCTTTTTCTACAGACAATTGCGGAGTGGTCGGTTGCCTTGGTGGTGGTAGCGGAGCCCTACGGCCTCCGTGATCATCCTCGCTGGTTCCGGGACACCGTGGACACTGTCGTTGTTTACTGGGCTGGTAGAAGCGGTGTGTGGTGAAGGATTTGTTGCAGTGGAATGGGGACCTCTGGCCGTAGTGGGCTGCTACGAGTCTCCCAACATTGCCCTCATCGAATTCGAGGGATATCTGGACGGGGTTGCAAACTGCATTTGGTGCATATGTTCGTCCGTCCGGTGCTCGTCTTGGGTGATTTCAATACACTCCAGATTTGGGAAAGCACCCAAGACAGACTCAGGGGACACGCAGTACAAGACTGGGCGGCGTCGCTTGACCTCCGTTTTCTGAATCAGGGGTCCGTTGCCACATGCGTTCGGTGGCAGGGTGAGTCATTTGTGGATCTCTCATGGGCAACTCCTTCGGTTGCCCGCATGGTGTCGGAGTGAGGAGTAGCGGAGGAAATAGTTACACTTTCGGAGCATTGCCACATCGTTTTTAAAGTTGCACTCCGCCCTTTGGATGGCTTGAGCCGTACAAATTCTAACCCACCGGCATGGCGTTGGGCCCTCAAGCGGCTCAATCGAGACATGCTCGTCGCAGCTGCTAACGTTGCAGCATGGCCGGAAGATAGGCATGGTTCCCAGGGGACCTCGCCCGATCCAGAGTAAGAGGCGGTCTGGTTTCGGGATAGGATGGCGTCGATTTGTGACGCTTCCATGCCCCGGGTGCGGTATACTGGTGGTCGGAAGATATCGCGCAGTTACGTGTTTTCTGTCTTAGGTCCCGCCAATATCAGCGCACCAGACGCAGACGACAGCCGAGAGCTACGGAGGAGGAAATAGGCAGAGCCTATAGAGTTTACCGGGAGGCGACAATGGATCTCCAACACGCCATCGCGGATGCTAGGTCAAGATCCTGGCGGGAGCTTCTCGATGGGCTGGACAGGGATCCATGGGGAAGACCTTATAAGTTGGTCATGGCCAAATTACGTCCATGGGTGCCATATCACAGAAACCATGGACCCGGGTCTACTGGAGAGAGTCGTAAACACGCTTTTTCCAGTAGTTAGGGACAGTCTTTTGCCACTCTTGTCTTCTTCAGATTGGTCTGACGAGTTGGGGGTGACTGAAGGCGAGCTAGACCGAACCGTAGTATTCCTGGTTGGGTTTGGGTTCTGGCTTTGGCTGCCCTGGGGAACCGCCTAAGACGGTTGTTTAACAGCTGCCTCTGTAGGAGCGTATTCCCCTCCGGCTGGAAGGAGGCCGGATTGGTCTTGTTGAAGAAAGAAGGCCGTGACTCAGTCTCCCTCTGCATACTGTCCCATTTGCCTGCTTGACGAGGTTTCCAAACTATTCGAAAGAATAATTTCCGAAAGGCTCGTCGGACATCTATCACGTGTTGGTCCCGACCTCGCCGATTGCCAGTATGGCTTCCGGCAGCAGCGTTCTACAGTGGATGCGATCCTACGCGTCCGTTCGTTGTCGGAACAGGTGGTGTCCCGGAGTGGAGTAATGCTGGCGGTAAGTTTGGATATCGTCAACGCCTTTAACTCTCTGGCCTGGGATGCGATTAGGGCGGCACTTGTACATCACAGAGTGCCTCTTTATCTGCAGTGCATCGTCGGGGCCTACCTTCGGCACATTCGCTATGTGGGTCGGGGCGGTAGCGTTCATCGCAGGGTGATTACGTGTGGAAACCCACACGTAATCACCCTTCGATGCAGGGGTGAGTTGTAGGTTCTTTCTTGTGGAATCTTGCTTACGATGTGGTCCTGCGTGTCGACCTCCCCGTTGGCGTTAATGTTATTTGTTACGCGGATGACACCCTAGTGTTGGCCGGCGGGGACACCTTCGAAGAGACAATCCAGTTTGCCGAGCTTGGAGTGGCAAAAGTCGTGGCGACAATCCGCGGGCTGGGCTTAGAGATGGCGCCTCACAAAACTGAGGCGCATTGGTTCCACAAATTACCAAGGAGCAGAGAATCACCTAGCTCGTTGGTCAGAGATAGAAGTGCGCAAGTCCAGGTGGGTCGATACATTAAGTATCTTGGTCTTACTCTAGACGGTCGGTGGGGCTTCGAAAAGCACTTCGAGCGCCTGGTTCCCCGCGTCGGGAATGCAGTGGTTGCTTTACACAGACTGTTGCCCAATCTCGGTGGACCTCGAGAAGAAGTTCATCGCCTCTACGCGGGAGTCGTGGGATCGATGGTCCTTTATGGGGCACCTATTTGGTCAAATAGGCTATCAGGTGTCCGACGCTGCAGGACTAAAATCAACAGCCTGCAGCGGAAAATGGCTATTCGTATCGCACGAGGATACCGAACTGTATCCTTTGAGGCGGCAACTCTCTTGGCACGCTTTCTGCCGCTGGACATCTTGGCGGATATGGACGCGAGGGTCTATAACCAAATCCGTATCATCCGCCAAAGTGGCAATGGCGTGCCAGGAATCGCTGTTGCACGGCTGAGGCGGCAGGAACGGCGACATGCGCTCGAGCAGTGGCGTGAGCGGCTGCAACAGCCGCAATATTCGCGTAACCGTGTTGCCTAAGCCGTCCTACCGCACTTCGAAGCCTGGCTGAAAAGAGGGGAGAGCAACTCAGGCTCACTCAGGTGCTAACCGGGCATGGTTGCTTCGGTGAGTATCTGAACAAGATTGGGCGAGAGGCCACGGCAAATTGCCATAATTGCGGAGGTGACTTAGATTCTGCACAACACACACTCGAGGAGTGCCCTGCGTGGGTTGCTGAAAGATGGGTCCTGGTCACCAAGATCAGACGAGATTTGTCTCTGCCAGCAGTAGTTGGGTCTATGCTGGCGGTGTCGGTGGCCTCCTTCTGTGAGACCGTGACGGTTCAGCAGAAGGCTGCCGAGCGGGATCGTGAGAGGGCTGATCCCGCTCGTAGGAGAAGGCGTCGGGGAGGCAACCGCCTCGACGCCTAACACGCCGAAACCCCGCCTGCAACCTTTAAGGCAGGGATCACGGGCGCTTAGAGTAGGGACTCTGTCCGCCAACTGAGTGATCTCAGGAAATACGGCGCACAATGGTCACGTGCTGCCTTGCACACTTAGGTTTCGGGGAGACCCCTTTACAGTCTCCCCAGAGATGTGCCCTGACAGGCGCTGCACAGCGGGGGTTCCGGATTGGTCTTTTGAGAGGTAACGGTGCCCCTTCCATGTGCAGAGGGTGACCACTGGGGTGGTTTTAGTGAGGTAGGAATCCCACACTCCCCGGTCTTATCCCTAAAGACCGGGAAAAAAAAGGTATGTGCTACAGCCAAATAATATCTCCAGATACCTTTGCATATATCGTAGGTATAATTTGAGGTTTTACTGCTCCTCTTTACATGCACTGGATTATCATCAGTCATCACTCGCTGAGGCTCTTTAGACGCATAAAAGTAGGTACCCACCGATTAATATTAGTGATGAAACGGATACTCGTTTGTCCGGATACGGATGTACACACATTTAAATTTAGTTAAGTTTAATGTTACCTAAAGACAGGTAGGGAAATACTAATTTATACAAAATATACTTAGGTATCTTACATATAATATAAAAACCAGACCAAGAAAAAAATTTTTTTATTTTCGTGGGCTGAGTTTAAAAATATGTAAACAATTAGCAGCTAAGAAGGTAAGTGGGTACCTAACTTATATCACTTGGTAAATTGTTGTGAGATACATCGCCAACGTTCGGAGTCCATGAAAACGATACACATAACGGAAAATTTGAAAATGTTCGCAGCCGCCATCTTAGATTTATATTTTTAACACACTATCGGCTTTAGCACCCTCGGAAACTATGAAAACGACACCCATGATGAAACATTTGAAAGTGTTCGTAAACGCCATTTGGAATTTCATTTTGACTTCACTATCGGCTAAAATTTTCGCAGCCGCCATCTGGGATTTCCTTTTTGAACAAATTCACACTTTCTCATAGAGAATGTCGCATGGAGGGGCACGAGGTGAACGATTTCTACCAGTTCCAATAAAAATAAAATAGGTCAATAGTGTCAAAAATATTACAATACAATTTAGCAAACAAATAAGTACGCACGTACAGCACAGTAAAGTACCTAATCGTCTATAGCTATACTGACAAAAAATACACCGAATGAATTCCAACCAAGCACGTTGCGCTAATGTGAGTGCCTGTCGAAGCGATATACACCTACAGTGAGCAGTACGACCACGCAGACATTGACAATTATTGCTTGACGCGATAGCACTACTAGCTAACAAAAATTTATGATTAGAATTTTTGGTATTACGGAACACATCCTTTGTTCCGTAATACCAAAAATTATGAATGAAAACTAAATGATTTACATTTTTTTTTTTTGATAATTTGTAACTTGAGAATATAAGTTATGCTTCTGCTAAAACAATATTACAAATAAGTATTCTTGTTTATAATACAGAAAAAACAATATGAAAACATGTCACTTACGCTGTAAAAATGTGCGAAATTCAATTCGCTTAAAACTTCATTTTAGGTAAGTATTCTGGAAAAAAAAAGATGTCTAGATAAATACTGTCTAGATTTTCCTTTCTTGACTAGATATTTCCTTACTATCGTAAGCTCGTCTAAACATTTGAGTAACTCATCTTCCATTCCCTTATACACAATTAATTTATAATTAATATATATACCACATTCTCATAGTGAGGTACCGTAGTACACATGCATAAGTTGATACATTGGAATACAATTGCTCACCATAGTAAACACAACTCGGAAGGTGAATTTAAAACTCTTTTAAAAAGGACCTAAATCCATAATTCTTTTATGGTCCTTTTTCCGAAATTACGTCGCTTCTTACTTTGTTTATTACTAATTACCACCATCGCACATTTATGCACTTTACCTACTAAACCGCACATCTCACAAAATAAACACTAGCATTTTTGTTTCTCCCTATTTCATCGGGACATTAACCTCTCGATCATCTCCACGATTGCCTCTGGAACAATTGAACGATCATTGAAACTTACTTTGTACAATCTGCTCCCTGATCCATGAATGGTGGCATTTTTTTTATATTGCTTGTACATAAAATACACAGCGCCAAGACCCAAAAGTGTACAAATTATCAGCAGCACAATACTGATATTCCACATGTGCATCTTCATTTCTTCGACATGGGCATTAGTAGTTTATGGAATAAAGGGTTTTTTTTATTTGCTCCGGCTTACGTCTGTCGTTTTACCACGCTTCGCCACTGATACCTAGGTAGTGTTTTTAAATAAAAGTACAAAAATAATTGTTAGATTTTTTTTATTTACTATTTGTTTCTGGAAGGAATCGGGTTGTAAATCACCGATTAATTACACGATTTGTAACAAATAAAATAAAATCTTAGTAAATATAACTAAAAAAAACCTTTAAAATCACATATAAACAAATTTTTTTTGTTCTTACTGGTTCATTCATGTTTTTCGTACTAAGTTCAAAGTCAAAGTCAAATAATTTATTTCAATTAGGCACTTTTGAACGTCAAAATTTACAAAAAAAGAATTTATTCTAGTCGCCCCTTCCAAAAGGTAGTATGGAGAAGAATGGGCAAGAAACTCCACCGTTACTCTTTTAAAATGTTTTCACAATATGTTGTAGGTATAAATGCGCCATTATGATCATTCGTTTCTTCTTTATTAAACAGCTGTATTTGCAAACCAAAACCTTTGATAAGTTACATCCTTGGTTGCCATGTGTTGAAGTAAAAAGTTCGTTCCATTTTTAAATAACACGACAAATATGAGTTTTATAGTAATTTATTTGGACGCTAAACACGACAGATAATTATGGATTTTCACACAAACATTGCCGGCTGGGCGCTCGCATGTATTCGGCCAGTACGCATTAATGACATAGTAAATTATTTTCACAATATTTTGTATATTCTGAATGCAGACGATCTGAAAGAAATTAATATTTTAATATTTTCCTGTTTCAGGGCGAAAAGGGCGAAAAAGGTGACGCCGGACCCATGGGGTTACCCGTGAGTACGCCAATAATCATACTTGTTACACTCAAAATGTTTAACCGTTTATTGGTAAATATTATATCAATGAGTTTTGTACCCGCAGGGTCCGGTGGGGCTGCCGGGGGAGCCAGGCCGGACTGGCGACACGGGACCTAGAGTGAGTCACCACATACTTATTAATTATTGTGCTGTATTCACACGCGACCTATTACTAACGCTGCACTAATAGCTCACAACGATTTACTGACCTTGCACACTAAAACTCAGCTGAAAGTCACGATCGGGAACCTTTACAATTAATAAAAGCAATAATCAAGCATGCCAACGTTCTAGTACGTACATCATGATTGACCGATTTTCTGGGCTAACAAGTGCATGCGCCGAGATAACCCCGATCCGTGTTCGTGTGTGAGCGTGCTACTAACCCGGGCGTGGTGTGGGTGCAGGAGAACCGCTGGCCGCCGGACTTCGCCTTCACGTAGTGACCGACGCTGCTCGCGCCGCGCGCCCGCAGCGCCGAGCCGCGCGTGCGCCGCCAGCCGGGCGTGCGACCGAGTCGCCCTGGTTTGTAAATTGTATCATATTAATTCTCCGAGTCGGAGCTAGTGACCACGTGACCGCGGTGTTCCAGTGAACTGTTATGGATTTGTGTTAACTTGATTATTCTACTTCGGTGACTTCTGTCGATGAGGATGAGTTTGTATTATATTGACATGGTCCGATGGCATCAAGTGCCCTCGGAAGACCCTCGGCTTGTCATTCTTGCTCGACCGTGTCATCTTTAATCATACGTTTGTTTTTGTAAATGCCTCTCTACTGCTATTTTGTACGTTGTTTATGTTTCCGGTCGAGCTTAAACTCCCCTGTATATAATGTAAAACTTGCTGGCAAGATGGGTATATATTTACGCGAATTTGTATTATATTCCTTACGAAACATAATTCCAGTCATATTATTTCGTAAGTATTAAATATATGTTAATATTAATAGTACTACGCTCAGAGTAACTATTTTTGAAAACGTATAAATATACAAATTCATAATAAGATGAGATAGTGTTCGAGTATAACGACGCAGGAGACCGGTGCCAAGTACACTGTAAGTGTTGCCTCAGGACTACGGGAGTGTCACGTGACGTGTGTGTACATAGTGATTAGTAACGAAGAGCGTGCACTCGTGTGATATATTCGTCGCGTCGGCGAATGGCGTTTGTAATAATTAACCATGTTATGTACAAAGATTCGTATCGACCATTATCATATCTTCCTATATTTTAATGTAATTGTTAACAAAATTATCGCCCAAATTCTTAGAATAGGCCTAACTGTAATTAATAACTACTACCTATGTGAATATATAAATCGTCACGTCTTGTCGTATGTTTAGCATAATATTATAATGATATAATATAACTAGTGAGCGCGGCACAGACGAGCGACACGGCTGGTTGGCATTGCTGGCGCACGTGCCGCGCGTCGCTCGTCTACGCGCGCTCGCGCGGCGCCGTGCCTGCTCGCCGCGCGCCCGCGCCGGTATTACCGTCCCACTTAACACGTAATCTTACCTACGTTAATGTTGACTCGTGCGTATTTTATTATTCCATTCTTCTTACTATTACATTCGCTTAACTTGTAATTAAATGTAGTCCATAAATTCTCACCGACTTATAACTTTATCTATGTAGTAAGTATGTAAAGTTCGGGACGCTGCGTAACTTACGTCTGCTTCCTGGTGTCTCCTCTCTATGCATGAGATCTTAGTTTTGCTAGAAGATTAGAAGCAGCATTGAAAACACGCTGCGTCCCGAGCTGGGAGACTGTGACACCAATGTACAAAATATATATTTATTTAGTCATATGCTATGTTCACTTTTAGTTCTATAGCACATAACCTGCTATTTTAACTTCCGGGATGGCTCGCGTTTACTTGCAACTTTATTCTAGCAGAATCAGTTCTCACTTCACATTACATTCTCACTTTATATTCATGTTCACCACTGGGTGGCCCGTGTGGTGAACATGAATGTAAGAGATGGTCAGCCACTGCGAAGGGACGCTTGTATATATAACAGTAAGTATGTTGCGCTCCCTGCTACTAGTTGTAAGACATCAGCTCGTCTCGCTATTACTTACTATAAATACAATAACGTTTCTGTCTTTACGAGTATATCGTCGTGTATCTTTTAAGCGTAAAGTTAAGGATTTAGTTTTTTTATGAGAATCGAAAGTTGTCATTTGTACCATATATACATCACGAGAGCATACACTATTGTTGTTTAAAAATTATTTTGAAGGAAATAAATATTTGCATGCCGTGCATATTTGTGTTTCTTTTCTTCTTCGCTTGCTTTCTGTTAAACCTTTTCCTTTTTCTTCTGCTGGCAATGCTCGCTGTCCCTATGTTGTTCAACCCCTTCGAGCCGGCTCGATTCAGTTCTTTTGAACAACCAACAACCCCACCCTATCCCAACCTCCCCCACCCGGACCGGCGGCGGCCGCACCCCAGCGCGTCTGCTTGTCCGGTCGGCAACCTGGCGTGGTGGTTGTCAACAATACTTTCGTCTGACGACTAAACCTACATAAATTAATCGATGTTATACATCGTCGAATAGTTATTTCAATCCATCCTATAATTTTCTTCCCCTGGGCACTCATGGGTTTACTTTCCGTGTATCCTATAATCTTCAGCATTTTTGTTATGAGAAGAGCGTGTATGTAATTACCTGTTCCTACATCTCCAAAACTTAAAACTTAGTGACTTGTATTGAAGTGCAAAGTTCGTTATGTGTATGCATGAGAACTGTGCGCTGCGCACCGAGCCCGTAACGTTAACATGAGAAGTCCAGTAGGCTAATTCACGTAACTAAAGAAGTTCCTTAAAGGATAACGATTGGGGCGGGCCGCGCCGCAACGCATTGCAAAAGTTCTCCTTTACCACTTTCGTACATTTTCTATGAACCAACGCATACTCCAGGCGGGCCGCACCGCACTTTTTTGTATGAAAATGATGCGCTGCGGCCCGTTGCGGCTTTAATGTGCGCTTGGCTTAATAAAGTTTCGATCCGAACAACGCTTTTCGTATACTATCGCTGTCAGATATGATCGCGTCAAGTTTGCGTTAGGCGTGCGCCATAAGAGCGCATTCTACTGCTACGCACAGTTCAAAGATTACAATAATACGCACCGCATCATGGCGGCGCGTCATGAAATTACGTGAATTAGCCTACTGTTATTCACTCACGAATAAAAACGTAATGAGAATGCACTAGTGAGTCAAGGTGCCGTGAGAGTGCACGCGCGGGCGTGTGATGCTGCGAACGCGCGCTCGCGCGTGCGATATTCGTGCTGACGTGTTGTTGTTCCGCAGGGCCCGCCCGGACTCGACGGTATGAAGGTTAGTTCACTGATAATTCAACATCTTCACTAACAGAAGTATAACCAAATAAATTTTACTTGAAATAATAATAATGTAATTTTTCCTAAATCCTCAAAACCATTGACGACGATCGGCAAGTCTTCAACTTACATGATACACTTTGACGTCTACTTTTTGGTGCTGCGGGTTTGATTAGCTGGACGTTCGATATTTTTGTCAACTCTTTTATACTTATTGAAAATGATTCTACATTCTGTTACTGGAATTAGTTTTAAGTCTTTAGTTGCAAGCGTTGCAACGTGCGTGTGTGCAGTAGGTACGTGGCAACGGAGCCACGAACGTATACCGAGTGTCGCGCCAGCAGTGAGTAGCGCGCTAGTGTCCTACCGAGCTGTTGTGGTAGCGTGCTGGTGTGCTGCGATTGAACTGCTAACTGTTATGTGATGTGCAGGGCGCGCAGGGCGAGCCGGGCTCCAAGGGCGAGCGCGGTGACCCGGGACTGCCGGTATGTATACACCTCATAGTATTTAGTTACCTACACTCTGACAACGTTTTATGTCCACTATATACTACAAGAAATCACTGATATTCGCTCACTATTTCAGGGAACCGACGGCATCCCTGGACAAGAGGTTAGTCATCTCAAACTTTGTGACGACATCTTACTGATATTTTTAAATGTGATGATAATCGTTTATTTCCGATCGCTAGGGCCCCAAGGGTGACAAGGGCTACAAGGGAGAACCCGTAAGTGGCGCACGTCCATCGCTCACGTGTAGCGCCGTGTGTACCGGCCTGCCCGCATGCGGCCGGCGCGCCCTAACACGCCCGCGCATCTCGCATGCTCTACTAACTCAGTAGTACGAATATTGCGGTGCAGGTGCTACTACTCTGTTTTCACCACTATATTCATTAACAAACTACCAACAATATATGTTATGTACTTAGCTAATGCACGACCTTCACGTCACACAGCGCACGCTCAAGTTCATGAACGTCAAGGTGAGACGCTTGCACGGCGGCTCGTGGGCGATAGATGTTAATATTACAGTGTGCGCCAACTCCGCAGGGTCCGTTGGGCAAGCGCGGGCGCAAGGGAGACAAGGGTGACAAGGGCGAGCAGGGCGTGCCCGGGCTGGACGCGCCGTGCCCGCTGGGGCCCGATGGCCTGCCGCTGCCCGGCTGCGGCTGGAGACCCACCAAGGTGCGTGCCCCCTATGCGGCCCGCCGCGCGCGCCGCCGGCACTCACGCATCCCCGCTGGCGACCCACGTTGACAGTATGGTTGATATTAACTTGCTGCTCGTCTTAACAGCAGGCAGCACCTAACGATCCCAACTAATATTGTTAACGAGTCAGAGTGGTAACTAACCTGTGTGTGGTGGCGGTACTGTACGGAGTGCGCATGCGTGTGGCAGCAGGAGGCGCCGGCGGTGGCGCAGCAGGAGGCAGGCGGCGCGGCGCCGGACGAGTCCGACGAGGAGGAGGGCGCGGACGGGCCCGACGAGTACGAGGGCCGCGACGACGAGCTCGACGCTCCGCGCGACTACGACGACTACACCGACAACGCGCACCACTCGCACCACCACGACTGACCCGACCCCGCCCCCGCCCCTCTCACCCACTCCACTCCCAGACTCCACTCTCCTCGCAGAGCGCTGATGAGCCGATCGTTACCTTGAGATCGGTGCGTCTCAAATTTCATGATCTCTTTACACTTGGCTGGCGTAGCAAAACACTCAGCTGAGTAGAATTTCCACATAAGAATTTTCTATTATTTTCAAGCACATTTTCCTCCTGCATTTTAATAGTTTTTAAGATTAGTAATATCACCTTGTCTAAATGACTGCGAGTGGAGATTAGACCTGTCACGTACCTCTTCCACCCCTCTGCCCTACATAGCTGCACTAACTACTTACTAACTGACCGGTGGTGGTTTAACTGGAGTTTTCGTGTGAGTTACATTTTAATATTTTACTAACCTTTTGGAAGGGCTTAGCTTGCTTTAGTTTTTATCTTTAGTCCTCATAAATACAACTGATCATATTTATAGTTCAGATTTTAATGTCGATCCACCGAATTGCAAAAGAAAAACTTTTAAGAATTCTTAATTGTATTGTACCCAATACCAAGCTATGTGTGATATTCTTACTAAGGTGTACTCTACTCTGCAATCAAATCACTAGCTCCAAGAATGAGGCAAACAAGGCGAAGAGTTTAGAAGGAGAAGGAAGATGCTCAGCAACGAATGTCGCCAAACAAACGACTGTCACTTTCATTTTTGTAATCATTAATATCGTGTGAGCACAATGTAAAAGGAAGGGCTCCTGGCTAAGTAACAAGAGGCGCACGGGTCGATCGATCCGGTTAAGCTACGCTTGCTGCGGTTGTTCCGTGGATGGGTGACCATCTTTACTTAACGAGACCTTTCCTTGTTTCGGAAAGCAAGAATGCCAGCTGTCAATCATGGATCTTGGACGGGTCGTCAGACAGAAGCCCAAAAGTCTGACAATCAGTCTTAACAAGGGGTATTACCCAGTCACTGGGTTGTGGAGGTCAGATAGGCAGTCCCTTCAAGTAAAATGCTGGTATTCACCTGCATCCGGTTAGACTGAAAGCCGACCCCAACATAGTTGGGAAAAATCGTATAATTATTAACACAGTCGTATTAAACCGTCTAACATCGCGTTTTTTAGAGATAAAATATTGTAAATATTTTTTTAAATAGAATTATCCCCGTCGTTGACGAACTTATTTTAGAGATCCTTAAGATTAGGAACAAGCTCTGTTTTCTGTACAGAGTAGTGCCGCATATTTATATTCACCAGGTTTTCCTGAAAAGGATGTGTATTAGGTGGACTAATTGTTGCAGTTTAGGGGCTGTTAGCTAGTGGCGGGTGGGTAATTATATTTCAGATCGCCGTTCATAAAATTAGAATCAAGACTTCGCTTAGCAAGAGTAAGCTCGTTTGATTCCCAATTCTTCACGGCGATCTGAAATATAATTATTAACAAAGTAGATGTTTAGAGTTGTCTGATTATCAATATTCTGGTTTATTGAATAGGTACTTTTATTTTCCTTCATTAGCATTGGTTATTTAGGAATAATAAGCTATTGTTAATCGGCATAAAAGCATAATCAACAACAAGCAACCCCACATTGTGTCTGTCTCAATTGACGCCAGCTCTGTTGTGCTGCTGTATGTCAACACATACAGCAGCACAACAGAGCTGGCGTCAATTGAGAAGCTTCGCTTGTTCCTTTCACAGGACAACTCCTGTGAAAGGAATAATTAAATCACTCTCACTTTAATTATTAAACAGTATTTGTTTTATTAGTCCACAGAGTCAACATTAGAGCCAACTTCTTTGTAGGTTTTCCTTAAGTTTGTTCTGTATTTGTATTCAGATCACAAAGATTGACTACTTTTGAAAGTTTCCGTGACAGAGAATAGGTACCAGTCATAGATGTCTCCGTTAACGTAAACGTTCAGTTATTTCAAATGCAATGTGGAATTTAATGCATGAGTTTACGATAAGCTCATAAACTCTATAGTTATGTTGTATATTTATGGCCGATTCCTACAGTTTGCGGACCGTTATTGATAAGGATTAAGACTTGTATCTTTACCGATAATGTGGCAAAGACCCCATAGTTCCACTTAGTAGGCCCTTCCATACGGAAGTACCTATCACAGAATCTATTTATTAGAATTGATTTATCTATTTATTTATTAGTTTGGTGTAAAAAATGCTACCATTGGTAAGCAAAAAGATTCGTTTTTGTTTATAGTAACCGAGCATTAGTCACTAAGATAGCATCTATCAGAATGGGTAGGAATTCTTATGTATTTCACACCTTTACACCAATGCGACAATGCCACCATCAAGAATCCAATGTCTTAATTCAATCCCCCCACATGGGCTACGCATGGGTAATTGTCTAACTTATTTCATCTTCTTTCAGATTCAACGCTTTAGCTTTAGGTTACGAGTTTGGTTATTGAGGTTATTTTTGAAAATACGGTGTCAAGCGCAGAATGAGCCTTAAACTTGATAAATTTTAAGTTTTGCATTTAATAGGTTAATTTCCTCGAAAAGGTCTCTTACTCTTTTTACTGTTTGTTACAATTTCTCCTGTGTGTCCGGAATAAAATATTTTTCCTTTCTTAATTTACAAAAAGTGAAAGTGTCTGTTTCAAAGTAGGTAAATTATGGTACTTAGTAGTAAATTATATCATGTTGCCTACATTAATAATATGGTTCCTGACCTTGTTCATGTTCTAATCACAATCCATCAATACTTTATCTTCACATCACAATGCGCACCCCCCCCCCCCCCTCTTTGTTTCTTCGACAATTTAATTTTAGTGTTGTAATTATCACTGAAATCTACTATTAAGTATTAAGACTAATAGTTGGAATGGTTGAATGTTTAATTGGGCATTTTGATTTTATAGCCTTTGATGAGGTCACCCATCTCTGCCCGGCCCTGTGGGAAATACAGGCCTGAAGTTAAGTAATGCGACTAAGATCGCTAATACCTTATCTTTATTTTAACATAGATATTTAAGGCACATGTTTCGTGTAAAAATTACTTAACAATCGAACCTAGCAATTCACATAAGTTTGTCAGGTGTTAGGGTGCCCATGTTTAATTTCCATCCCAAACATTTAGATACATTTATAGTGGTATCTTTAAGTATGGCAGTCTTGCTATTTGACAAATAAATAATCAGGGTAGGTTAGTAGAAAATCTTGTTTCGGTGAGTGTCACTCAATAATGATAATTTAGTCAAAACAGTTAAAGTATGAAAGTTCTAATAAGGAAGTTATCAGACAATTTAGATAATGAACCCTTTATTGGTTATCTGGTTATGGGAAAAATCTTGCAGATTGAGGTACCTGTAGGATGAAATCATACATCTGTCTATTTTGGTATGTTGAACAATAATGATTGAATAGTGTACAAATTGACGGTATAAAGTACTAGAGTTAGTACTGGGATTTTTTTTTGTAATTTTCTGCCAATTAAATATGGTGGAATTCTCACGGCCCTAGAAGGGGTTAACTTACAGTTTTAGGTTCAGAATTTTCTATTTTGTTTGAGTCTGAAATATATATTTAAATTATTTGTAAATCTGTAATGCATTTTAATTCGTCTCAGTATTTACTTGTAATGGTATTAAGAGGTTAATATATTGAGTTTGATAGGTATCAAATATGTAGTTTATTGTATCTTTGTACCCACAACTAATGACAGGATTCCGGTATCAGTCTTGTTGAGTTGTTGTTTTGGAGTGTACATAGAATAGTTGTTGTGGAGGTCCACCTATTCAGTTTATTTTCAGTATTGAGTGGTTCCTGTTATTGTAGTTAGTTGTAGGATGTTTTAGTTTGTTATTTACTATAACAGGTCAACTCCTGTTGTACTAGTTTTACATTTTCTCAATAGGACTGGTAAGTTTTCTTTATCATAAGAGTGAGTGTCTTGTGGTTTTAATATTGATTGATTAATTGATATTGTTTGTAGCTATAAAGTTGTATGCTCGAGTTTGTTAAATGTACCTGTTTGTTTATCAAATAGATTAAATTGAAATTCATGTCAATTAGAGATGATATTACTTTTGTTCTGGTTTTAGTTTGGTGGGAGTGAACATTGACATTGTCAGGTATTTTGTTGCATCAGCCAAGTCAGTCAACAGTTTGTGTATGTCATAAGTTCTTCATAAGCATAATTATGATCAGTCATTGCTTTCCCTATGATAGAGGTAACCAGTGCAATTTGTTTCTGAAGTATCTTAATCCTTTGTTCCTCAGTTTAGGAGAATCTACCTATAACGGCATTGCCTTATAACATGAGCATAGAATAATACTTTGTAGGGGTTTGGTCCATGAATCATTTGTCATCAGCCATTGTATCACAGAATCATAGCAACATAGTATCTTGTACTAGTGTTTGAATATATGAGTGTAAAATTACACAATTTTGCTTTATTGGTATAATTTACAAAATAGATATAATTTATCAATTTGTGTCAGGATAATTAAGCCACCTAGTACTTAGGTACTTGTGCACGGTACACTGAATATCTTGTACACGGTGATTTTTATTAATTAGGTATATTTGTTTGTTAAAAATAGCAACTTTATAATATAAATATAATAGCATTTTAATGAGCTGGTGTTTATATCAGTAACGGGCATGTGTAACATTAGCTGATAAGAAGTAATCAGTCAAGACGAAGTGTGCTTCCATAAATTATCATCCTTGATGTGAAGCTAGATCACACATGGTAACCACCAATAGGTTTAACATGCTATGAGCATCTCGTGCCAAGAACGTCAAAATTCAAAAATTCAAAATTCATATATTCAAACTAAGCTGAGAATCAGCACTTTTCGAATGTCAAAGTTACATAAGATAGTCCCCCAAAACGCCCACCCTTCACCACTTTCTAGTGCTTTAGCTGGGAAGTAGAAAAATGGCGCAACAAACTTCCCAGCAGCGCAGCTGTCTGTTCAGTTAGAAAAAAACGATTCTATATAGTACACTCGGCGTCACAAAAATCGCATTTCAAAGTCATTTTAACCCTGTTATGTAATAAAAGACATGTCTGGATGACAACTGCTTTAATCATCGACATAAACATAGACAATACACAACACCTTTCCCTTAAATAAGATAAAATAAGAATAAAAATCAAACTAATAATCCGTTAATTCCACAAAAACAAACTTAAAATAAATAATTCGTTCTTCCTACATTAGGTATTAAAATACTTATACAAATGGTTAAATCTTACTACGGGTATGAGGTGGTGAGTAAGATGACGATACATTTATTTTGGAGTTTGGCACATAATCATTATCTCTATCATCCCCCGAAAAATACTCATCATCAATATCAGACAAAATATTGTCTGCAGAATCCTTTACAGATCTTATCAAATGTCGACGATTACGGCGATAAATACCTTTTCTGTTTCTAACAAGGTATGAACGTGGAGTCGACGCTTTTCCCATAATTTTGCCACGACTTCTTTTATTTGTGTTTCCTAACATTATTACTTCGTCGCCCACATTCAACTCAGGTAGCAGTTTACAATGCTGATCATAGAAGCTTTTAATTTTTATTTGTTTTTCCAATATGTTTTTATGTTGTAAGTTACCATAATTTGTTTGTTTTAATAAATCTGGATGGACTGGTAGTCTACAATTTAAACGCCGGCCCATCATTAACTGTGCAGGAGAATTCAAATTTTCCCGCGGTGTATTCCTGTAACTTAGCAAATTTAAATAAAAATCTGATTTACTGTCTACTGATTTTTTTAATATATTCTTAATGATTTGAACTGCCCTTTCGCTCTTACCATTTGATTGAGCATAATACGGAGATGAAGTGACGTGTTTAAAACCCCATTCTAAAGCAAACTTAATAAAATTACGACAAGAATATTGTGGACCATTGTCACTGATGACCGTATCCGGTATACCATACCGTGCAAAATTTTCTTTCATAATACATATTACTGAGTTTGACGAAGTATCTCTCAAATATGCGACCTCAATAAAACCAGAATAATAATCAATTAATATTAAATAACTTTGCTTTCCATACTGAAATATATCTGTTCCAATTTTATTCCATGGCAATTCTGGTACAGCTACTGGAATCATAGGTTCTCTACACGGTTTGTTTGCTGTTTCCTGACATATTTTACATCTTCTCACATAATCCTCAATATCTCTTGTTATACCCGGCCAAAATATTACCTCACGAGCACGTCTCTTACAACGATCAATCCCTAAATGCCCTTCGTGAATAAGCTTTAACATGTCCCTTTGCATAGAATGTGGTATCAAAACCTGTTTGTCTTTAAATATAACACCATCTACACTGTACAATTCATCTCTTATAGACCAATAGTATCTTAAATCATTGTGTATGTTAAACTTATTAGGCCACCCTTGAGTGATATATTTTAGCAACAATTTTAAACACTCATCCTTATTAGTTTCCCACTTGACGAGAGTAAACTTATTCTGCGACATGGATACATTATCGATTACCATTTTTATTTGGCATAGTATAGCCCTGCTAATTTTATCGTCATACAAATCCGGAAGAGATGCCCGTGACAATGTATCAGGTAGATACATGAACTTCCCAGGCTTATAAGTAACCACCAACTCATAAGCTTGAACCTTCAACATCATACGCTGCAAGCGAGCTGGGACTGAGTCTAGAGATTTTCTAAAAATGCTTTCCAATGGCTTATGGTCTGATTCCACGACCACACTACTTTATCCATAAATATACTGATGAAATTTTTCACAAGCGAATACTATTGCCAACATTTCCTTTTCTATTTGTGCGTATCTTGTAACTTATCGCGAACTCCTAATGGTACCTTACGGGTTGCACAAATCACCGGCATCACAGTTTTGTCTACAACAATGTGATATTCGCCTGGCAAACAGCCTAGCCCATTAAACAAGTCTTCATAATCTGTAAGGTTTATATTATGAATTCTGTTAACTAATCCTAGAGTTAAACAAGCTTGCAGCCCCAGCACACTCTGACAATCACTAATCGCAATTGCAAATTTGAATTCATGCGAAACACCCTTATACCACCATTTTAAGTTGCAAATACCTTTTATAGGAATAAAATCACCACTATAAGATTGTAATCTGACACCATGCTCACCACAAATTAGCTTACTGTCATAGCCTAACAATAAAAAACGCTTATACGATAAAACATTAATGTCTGCTCCCGTATCTAATTTAAATTTTTCAGAACCGAATTCCCCTTGGAGTGTTTCATACCAATCCTCAGACGAAGAGTTAATCTCTGAGACATTACACAAAGCTGATATAAAAAATGACTCACAATCATCTTCTTCATTGGCTTTTGCTTCAGTTAAACCTATGTCATACATTTTCTTAACTCCTTTTTTCAACTTGCACATTCTAGCAAAATGTCCATGATTTTCGCATAAATAACACTGCACAGAAATAGCCGGACATAAACTGGGTTCATTGCATTGGCCTCCGCACCTGAGACAATTTCCAGTCTCACTTGAATGAACGGATCTTCGCGCTGTGTGGGAACCAGCAGCAACACTGGCCACACCAGGCCCTTGTCGACGTGCGTCCGCTGCCGCGCCAGCCGCCACGCCCACCGCGGCCGCCTCCGCGCACGTGAACCGTATCGACCTGTACAAATCCTGAAGTACCAGCACCACACTTCTCCAATAAACGTCGATTATCTATTGAAATTTGGTCAACCTGGACAATTTTGATAGCTTTTTCCAACGTCAAATCCTCTGCTCTCAATAAACGATCTCTTGCTCCAGTACTGTGTATCCCACAAACAATACGGTCGCGAATCAACTCCTCTTCCAAATTTTTGAAGATACAATTTTTGCTCAGTAAACGCAATGCTGTAACATACTGATCTATTGTATTTAGCTCTCCATCCAAACTGTTTGCTAATGTGAACAATAATGCCGTTAAATATGATAAATGTTTAAAGGGGTGTGAGCCTGGAGATCTGTCATACAGGTCCCGAACCTAGTTCAGACTCCAGCTCTCACAAAGGTTCTGGCATAAGGCAAAATTTAATAAACACACTACTGTAACAATGTACCTTTTTGAGAGAAATAAACTATAAACTATAAACTATTGATTCTCCTACTTCCTGACCCCTTGTAAAAAAGTTGTACCTTGCTAATGTTATATTCAGTTTGACTCCAAAATATTCATCAAATTTCATAAGCAATAGATTGACATCATCCTTATCGCTCTCCTTGTCAAAAGAAAATGTTTCAAAGACTTCAAACCCCTCAGGTCCGATTAAATTTATCAATAAACTGGAACACTAGCGTCTTCCTTTTGCACCCCAGATGCTTTTAAAAATACCTTAAATTGCGACTTCCAACGCCGCCATGCGTCAGCCCGGCTGACGGAGCTGCCCTCCAAACTCAATTCTGTTGGTGGTCGCGCGTGTTCCATAGCGCTCTTGAACCGTCCCTGACGATTTTAAAGTCCACAACGTGCCTTTATTACCGAACTATACTATTTATATAGAATAAAATCCCACCGCTGCCACCATGTTATGTAATAAAAGACATGTCTGGATGACAACTGCTTAATCATCGACATAAACATAGACAATACACAACAACCCTATTAATCAATGGTAGACATATGAATATAAGGTATCATTGGAATGGGAATTTATTTAAATTTCAGAATAAATCAATAGATTTGTTTTTTTGTTTACCAGGGAATAAAAAAGCAAGCTAATGCAAATGATTAAAAAGTTAAATTTAATTTTATCAGCAAAAATTGCAACAAAGTCCATAAAAACAACTTAAAACCTAGTGTTATGACCCTAGCCCTGATGACTGCTTCCATGCGTGCTCTCATGGACCTAATTAATGTGACAACAGTCTCTTGAGGAATGTTGTCCCATTCTGCATCGACGGCATCTTGGAGGTCTTGGAGAGTGGTAGGGGCAGGATCACGTGCCCGTACTCGCCGTTTCAGTTCATCCCAAAGGTACTCAATAGGATTCAGGTCTGGACTACGCGCCAGCCAGCGCATAACAGGGATCCCAACTTCTTGCAGGTAGTCACTTACAATTAATGCGGTGTGACAGCGGGCGTTATCGTGCATTAACGTGAACCCACTGCCAACAAAACCCGCATAAGGGACAACCTGCTCCTCTAAGATCTCTGTTATGTACCGATGAGCAGTCAGCGACACACCCTCGTCTCATCCGAGAACAGCACAGCTCTCCATTGGTCTATTGTACAATCCACATGGTCACGGGCAAATTGCAACCTCTCCTATGCTGTGCAATCAAATTTGGCCCTGTAACAGCCCTGTGAGCTGCAATTTTCTTCTCCCGCATTCTTCTTCTAATCGTGGAGACGCTTACAGAAGTTCTGCGAGTTGATCGCAGTTGTTGTTGCAGCTCAACAGCATTGGAGAACCGATTACGTAAAGACGTCGAAACAATGAAGCGATCGTCTCTTTCGGATGTGCACCGTTGTCTTCCAAATCCACGTCTTCGGATATAGCCACCAGTCTCTTGGAAGCGTTGGAATACTCGTCGAACGGAAAAACGAAAAAGTTCTGTTGCCGAGCAACATCACATTGCCGCATGCCTGATTGCAGTAGTGCAATGACTTGAGCGGCTTCATCTGCAGTGGTATCCATTTTCTGGGGTAGTTTCTTGCTGTAGCTGTTCACGTGTGTTCACTTCAAAGGTTGGATAGCGAATGACCCACATTTGCGAAACGTCGCGACGCCCCCGCAAGGGGGCGTGGCGAGTGGGGTCGGGGCATCGCCCCTCGCCCGCGAAGGCATTACAGTGGCCCGTGAATACGGACCCTTCCTTGAGTCGGCCTAAATCGGCCTACGGCCTGTGATACAGCAAGCTGTATCTGTGTGAATGGTTGCAATTAATATTTCTGTAGGCGCGCCACGACGCTATTTCCTATAGCGTCGCTTTCTTCACGACATCTGGGCGGTCTGTCCCCGCCAGGTGAGACCCCCAGTTGCCTGGGGGAGGCCCAACGAAGACGACAGAGATGCCGACTCGACGCCCTACAGGTAGATATGTAGTTTACCCTCGCCCCGCTCACAGATCTAGCCGTTTACGGATTGAGGGATAAACAGTCATGTATGTGGGAGCGGTTTGTTGTTACGCCGCTCGGTGTCTAGTGCATCGCGGCCCGTGTCGCGCCTGCACGTGTTGTGTATGGATGCATGTATAGTTGTGGTTGTCTGTATTTAGTTGCGTGACATGCCTATATTAACCTAGAACACGCCACGCAACAGATGTATGTGTACATCTGTAGAGTCTTATTATATCGAGTGAGCTGCGTGTAACCTGGGTGCGGCTCACTCGAGGCGTCAGTCCGGTGGATGGGGCCAGTCGTCCGCTACCAGGTCGCGGGGCAGGGGTCTCGCGTCGGGCGGGCGCGCGTGCAATGGCGCTATCTGCCTGACATGGGGCCAGGCAGAAGCGTCGGCACGCGCGAACATCGCCTTCGCGAGTCGCCCTACAAACTCGTCCAGGCTCTCAATCCCGAGGTCACGCTGGAGTAAGTCGTTCCTCACGAAATGAGGAGCATCGACTATGGTCCGCAGCGCAAGGTTTTGTTGCGCGCGGAGCGTCTTGCGGCTCGACTCCTTCATGAGGGCGAACCACGCTGAGAAGATCAAGATTGGGCGCACGTACATTTTGTACACGCCCAACTTAACGCACGCCGGGATGCGGGATGAGAACACAGAGAACTATACTCAGGGAGAAATAAAAATAAAGACTAAACGTAAACAATATCTAAATAAGCCTCCATGCATTTATGCGTAAAGGGCGTGCCCGCTTACATATAGCGATATATAGCTGTAACTGGAAATTATAAATGATAAACTAGGACCATCGAGGTAACATGCAGGTGTTTTTGGGGGACTGTCTTATGTAATTTTGACGTTCGAAAAGTGCTGATTTTCAGCCTAGTTTGAATAAATGACTTTTGAATTTGAACATAAATAAACAGTTAATTACTAATAACAATAACAAAACCATGATCAGCAAGACGACCAGTCACCTCAAGCAGCACCCGTTCACGAGCATAACGCAAAGATCAGCCATTACTCTCCTCACCATATTTGAGGGATGAGTAGATTATGTCAACAATAAATTAAAATCTAATAAATTGACTTATAAAGTAAAATTATAAACAATTATATAAACTCAAATAACCTGTCAGTAAGTAAGCTAATTCTGGAGAAAGAACATTTAAACATTGTCTTGAGTTAATCACAGCGACCAACTATTCTTATCATTTAAGTAGTCGTTGGTAGAATAGTATGCCTTTGAACAGAGATTGGATTTTACTTTAGTTTTGAACGCATTAAAAGGCAAATCTAGCAAAGAATAAGGTAGCTTGTTGTAAAAGGTTATACCAAGCCCAAACAAGTTATGAACCTTATGAAGCCGGTGAAAGGGAGCTCGTAGATTGTCCTTATTTTAGTGTTAACATTGTGAATATCACTGTTTTTAGTGTATAGGTGTATATTTTGCCTAATATATAAGATGTTGGCAAAGATGAATTACCGTGAGGATATCGATATCTTTGAAAGATTTTTTCAAAGATAAATTGCTCGAGCAGCTCGTTTTTTAATGACAAATATATTTTGAATATCAGCAGCTTTGCCCGAGAGCAGAATACCGTAGGACATAACTTTATGAAAATAACTAAAATAGACTAACCAAGCTGTATCAACGTCAGTGTATTGTCTTACTTTCCTGACTGCGTAGGTGGTCGAACTGAGCCTTCCCGCTAGGCTCGATATATGTTGGCCCCACTGAAGTTTGGCATCTACTGTTAAACCCAGAAAAACTGCAGTTTACAGTTTCAAGCATCTCTTTATCTAAGACGATGTTGGGTCCTGGATTTCTAAAATTTGGAAGGGCGAACTTTACACATTTCGAACTAGGTTAATTGTGGTAAACCAACCCGTAACCATTGAGTGCGCTGTTTACATCGTCA
Organism: Xanthia icteritia; assembly: GCA_949128155.2. Lineage (NCBI taxonomy): Eukaryota > Metazoa > Arthropoda > Insecta > Lepidoptera > Noctuidae > Xanthia > Xanthia icteritia. The sequence goes on along the minus strand of OX421942.2, from coordinate 180,806 downwards.
AAATCTTGTCTATTCCTGTCTACTTTAAAAATAAGAGAACTATAATCTGAAAACAGTACCTACAACTTCACAGATACCCAGTCAAATGCACACCATGTCAAATATTTGACTTGTTACTTGGGACTTGTTAATTGATTATCCATGTTAATCGACAGATATAAATTAGGACCCTGTCAGTCAAAATAAGACAGTTTAAAAAGACTTCATTTTTGTTGGTGGTGGTGTTTAATCGGTTTTTGGGTGACGTCTCTGAGTGTGGAAATTGTGACTACACTGTTGTATTGGGTTCCTACCTGTAAAAACAAATGTAAGTGGTGATAGTAAATAAAATAAATAAAAAATAAAATAAAAATGTACCAGCTAGCAACATAGAACCAATGTTGTTAAGAGTATCCCGTACTCGATGATAACAATCCAGTTAGCGGGGTAGAATCCCTCACTATAGGGAGTATAATGCTGTTGCAAGTTTATATACAGGGTGTCCCGTAAATAATGGATCAAACGTAACGGGTAGGTAGCTTACCTCATTTCCAACAACTAATTTGAACAGTAAAAAAAACCGATAAGGTAACCAAGATAATTTTTTTTCGATTTTTACTATTTTCTGTACCAGCATTCAGTGTTTTTAATGCTGTTGCTGCAAATGGTATCATATTTAGGTGTGATTTTTGTCAAACATTTCTGAATAGTTTACTAATGTTATAAGATACTATTTTTTTAAATAACATTTTATTTGCCTTAGAAAAAAAATCTTGAATTGAAAAGTTTTGTTTTTACGATGAAAAGACCAGAATTGGAAAAATTCTCCTGTAAAAAAAATGTATGACACCAAAGTGTACCATTATTTTAAAAACTTGTAAAATTACTAAGGTTTGCAAATTGGTATTAAACTTACGTCTAGTCCTTGCGGTTACAAAGATATTGCTATGAATGTGATGAAGAAGACAGAACAGAAATTAAAATGGTACAATCAAACTTTTCTTTCTCGTAATGGCTTATGCTTGTAATCTAAGCATGTGGTTAAGCGTGTAGCGTGATTCCGAGCCGATGACGTCATCTGTTCGGAATTTGGGACCGCTACCTGCGGAGTTGCACCTCACTCAGTGTGAAAGGGATAGATAGCGCCGCTTTTGTATTTTTGGTAAATCGGTGTATTTGTGCAGGTATTTTTTTTCCTTCACCCTTCACTCATACAGGGCTTCATTGTTGCATGATTTTATTTGTTTAGTTGACACGAATCTCTCTTCGAGTTGATACGTACGTCAGACTACTTTCGCTCCCGCTGTGCCTAACTTTTGTGTTCCTTAAAATTAAACTTGTGCTGTGTATTTGGACTTTGCTTTGCCTAACGATTTGGAACTGTTTGTGTTTTGGACGAATGACTTGGCAATCCTACGGACTTCGAAAACAATCGTTTGTGTGAGGTTGTAAGTGTGTGCAGTACCATGCCTCGTTACGAGTACACGCCACGGGAGTATGCCGAAATGCATTTTATCTACGGAGAAGCAAAAGGTAATGCCAGGGCGGCCGCAAGATTGTATCGTGAAAGATACCCGAACCAGGATCGACATCCCGACTATCGCGTATTCATTAGAGTGCATAACGCGCTTCTTGAGGGAAGAATTCTTGGCACCGGAGTTGGGGGTGCCAGTGAAGGGCGATCGTCACAAGTCAATGACGAAATTATTATTTGAGAAATCGAGGAAGATTCGTCGGTCTCAATTCGCGTCATAGCGCAACGCACAGGTATTCCAAGATCGACGGTACATCGAGTTCTAAAAAGGCACCGGTTGCACCTATATCACGTGCAACGTGTTCAAACGCTGACGTCACGTGATTACCCGCAAAGAGTAGCATTTTTCCAAAGGATGCTTAGAATGATACGGGCGGACCCACAGTTTTTTAATAAAATTTTATGGAGTGACGAGTCTTCATGCCGTCGAGATGGATATCTCAATTTGCATAATTTGCACAGTTGGCAGCTGGTAAACCCACATTTGATGCGAGAGGACAGGAGCCAACATCAATTTAAAATAAATTTATGGGCAGGAATAATAAATGGGCGAATAATAGGGCCCTTTGAACTACCAGCAACTCTAAACGCCGAATACTATCTGCATTTTTTAAGGAATGAGTTGCCAACGTTATTAGAAAATATTCCAGAAGACGTGCGGCAAGCAATGTGGTTACAAAATGATAGTTGCCCCGCTCACTATGCGACGGCAGTAAGGGCGCAACTCAATGAAACTTACCCTGACAGATGGATCGGCCGATTAGGACCAATTTTGTGGCCTCCGCGATCTCCGGATTTAAATCCCTTAGATTTTGACAAACAACGAATAACGTCGGAAGAAGAATTACGTCAGCGCATCCAATCTGCTGTATCAGAAATAAACAACAGCCATTTTGTCCGTCGGATAAGAGCTTCCTTTATTAGGAGGTGCAGACTTTGCATTCACAGGGGGACGTCAGTTTGAACATTTACTGTTAAAACAAAATAAACGATTTATTTGTATTTTTTTTTTAATTTAACCTCCTAATTTTTTTCATACGCTGAGATACCTAAACATTTTTAAGAAAATAGTTGAATTGTGCACACTTTTTCAAATTTTATTTTATTTCGTAATTTGGCACCTCTGTCAGATTCATAGCAATATCTTTGTAACGACAAAGACTAGGCGTAAGTTTTATACCAATTTGCAAACCTTAGTAATTTTACAAGTTTTTAAAATAATGGTACACTTTGGTGTCATACCTTTTTTTTACAGGAGAATTTTTCCAATTCTGGTCTTTTCATCGTAAAAACAAAACTTTTCAATTCAAGATTTTTTTTCTAAGGCAAATAAAATGTTATTTAAAAAATGGTATCTTATAACATTAGTAAACTATTCAGAAATGTTTGACAAAAATCACACCTAAATATGATACCATTTGCAGCAACAGCATTAAAAACACTGAATGCTGGTACAGAAAATAGTAAAAATCGAAAAAAAAAAAATCTTGGTTACCTTATCGGTTTTTTTTTTACTGTTCAAATTAGTTGTTGGAAATGAGGTAAGCTACCTACCCGTTACGTTTGATCCATTATTTACGGGACACCCTGACAATGACCACACACAGACAATGTGCAGGGTTAAGTAAGCGCGGCTCGTAAATTGAAAGCATATAGAACCACCTTTTTACAATTTCTTAACCAAGATCATAGAAATGGGACTCACCTCTTACGACAGGTACATACCAGTGTTAGCTGTGTAGAATAACATCGCGAAAAACGCGATGTTAGACGGTGTGTATTAGAATACTACTTTGTTAATAATTATATTACAGATCGCCGTGAAGTAAAATTTGTGAGTTTGCATGTAAGGGTAAGTAATATTCGGAACTACTGATACGGTTCCGAAAATTCTACACGGACGAAGTATTTTATAATGTGGAAATGAAAATGTGTGGAAAAGTAAACGGTTCTACATACGGTCGGTGGATAAAGCCTCATGCAGACTAGCGCGACGCGGCGGCGCGTCGCGACTCGAACAATACAATTTCTAAGAAAACTTCACGGAATAACAATAATTATGCGGTCGCGCTGTCGCGTCACGCTAGTCTGTACGAAGCTTAACCAACCGATGTCCAGGTGTTGAACCATAATTATGTATGCTTGGTAGTGGATGAACGAACACAATCTCGAAATCAACTTTGCAAAGACTAAACTAATAACTTTCCATCGCCACCAAAAAAATCCTCTAAATGTTTTTTTTTCTTTGATAATCATATAATAGAAACAGTCAATAAATTCACATTAGTAGGCATAACCATAGACAAGAACAAAAATTGGAAGTCACACGTACAAAAATATTAATATCTAAACTTTCAAATTTTTTATGCGCTTTTCGTGAAGTTAAAAAAAACACAAATTTACCGTCTGCCCTCGTTACATACTAAGCCTATGCGGAGCTACGGCATCGGCATCATATTGTGGGGATATAGTACAGACGCACTTGCACTGTTCGCGGTCCAAAAGAAATTTATCCGTATCTTAATAAATATATAACAAATAGATAGCTGCAAACCCCATTTCGTAAATCTGAATATTTTAACTCTGCCTTGTTTATATATACTTGAAATATGCAAGTTCGCTCACAAACACAAATACTTTTACACTAAACGAGAAGACATACAAACAAGATACACACTCCTACACAAAACACGACTCACGCTTAACAATACACTCAGCAAGCCCTCTAGTTTTGTAAATTAAAATTTACAATATGCTACCCGAATATATAAGAGAAGAAAAAACACTACATCTATTCACGAAAAAATTAAAAACGTTATTAATAAGCAAATGTTATTACAGTGTCAACCATAGACGTATACTATGGTGTCAACGAATATTTTAAATGATAAATCCTTAAACCACATAAGTAAATGTTAAATTATTATTATTATAAAAAATATTTATTTTGTAAAAATGTGTTGAGAATAAGTTTGATTATAAGCATAGACGTATAATATACGTCTATGATTATAAGTTATGTAAATGATAAGTCCTCTTCTCCACATATCTTTCTTTTGGCAAATATTTACCACCTAAGCCTACATTGTGGAATTGAGTATTGGGTAATGTTTAGTGTAACAGGAGAGACAAGAGATTCGATTAAATGCTGCATGTGTGAACTATACATGGTAGACTGAGGAATGAAGGCTCGTGCAGACTGGTGTAGTGACTTGTCGCGCGATGCAACACCGATAATTGTTCTACCGTGAAGTTTTCTCAGAAATTGTTTTATTAGAGTCGCATTGCGCTGTCGCGTCGCACCTGTTTGCGGGAGCCTTGGAGTACCGCTCGCGATACTAAGTATATGTGTGACCTGAGTGTACCGTAAGTGATGAGAGCGTTGTGTCGCAGGAAGCCATGCTGCAGTGGGTGCGCCGCCGCCTCGACGTCGACAACGACCTGCCGCCGCTGTGACGCCGCCACGCCACCGCCACGCCGCCGCCACGCTACGTGACACCACTACAGACAGTGCCTCGTGATAGACCATTTGTCGCTGTGCACCGTGCACCGTCGGCGTCGCTGTGCTTAGAATAATAACTAAACGAATTGTGTTTCGGGTATTTCTTGGGTGCTGCCAACGACGCTTATACTCCACACCTACCGCAAAAACTGAATAACTCCAACTCAAAACATCGTTTTAACCTAAATCACGCTATCCCTAAAAGCTTCAATCCGTCTTCGTTTAGGGTATAGAGTGCAAGCGCCGTTGCCAACTATTTGTACATTGTTCAGTTTATCGTTTTAATACTATCACAACCTCTTATTATGTTGTCACCATCTTTGACATTATTGTCCAATGTCCATCTTAAATATAACATGTATCGTAGTGTAAATAATAATTATGTAGGAATGATAGACGTTACAATAAGCGATTCTGATAGTATCAATTTCAATCAGAAATGAATCTGCAGTCTAATATCGTAACACACGATCAATCACAATCTGTTTCATTTTGACAGTTCGACAACATTCATTACGTTATTTAAGTCGTTGAGCTGACAAATGTTTCGATCATATGATGCAATGGATGAGCAATATCCTTCAAAATGATTCAGATTATGATTGATCATGTGTTACGCAATTACGGTGCAGCACCCGTGTCTGTGAGCAAACAAATTTCAACAAGAGGTGAGATTTTTTTGCTGTAATGTTTACACTTGCAGTGTTCAAAATATGACTGTATTTAATTGATTGATTGAGGAACTTAGTTAGGCGCATGCGTATTTCTAATGACTAAGTGTAAGACAAACAGGGTCGTCGGTACCAACCAGTACCAAGTGGCGCCGCCTGGCGGACGGGCGCGCGGCCGCAGTCCACCGTGGCTCGCCGCTCCTGTGCTGTACATAAGTAAATAAACAATTTTAACTAGTTACGAGACATTGTAATTTAAGGTGACGTGATCATTTAAATAAGTTTTATTTATTTCTTAGTTAAATGTATTTTAAGTATTTATAGGTTTCTAGTTTCAGTCCAACTAGTAGATATGTACATGCAGTACAAAACATAGTATAGGTAGTTCTGTACCTACGTGTCTAGGTACCGTTAGATTTTTTATACGAAGACTTAAAAACTTGTATAGACTATTTAGTATTATGTAATGTATAGGAGAAGAATGGGTGTTTTACCGACTCGTGATTGCTCACCTACCTGTTAATACATACAGCACAGTCATAATTTACTTTACATTCGAGCTTTAACACTTATTCAACTCGAATTCAATGAAGTAATTCAGTAGATAAAACAGCTAATAATGTATGAAAAGGGGAATCCTATTCTTATTTTGATTATCAACTGTTCAGTCACACACAGACACCTCTGACTTGTGACCCTGGACGCCTGACGTCACGTCCAACGTGCTGACCTAAGATAAGATACTGTATGTCGTGTACAGTGCGTGCCACTAAAGATGAGACTGACACACCACGTGGCGCAGTAGACAATTTATAGGTCTCTTTAGCGGTATGAGGTCTGCGCCGGAGCGCGGAGGAAAGAGCGCGGGAGGCGTGGTCAAGTCTCATCTTTCGTGGCGCATTTGCCACTGCTGCTGCTATCGGTAGATGTGCTTGTTTAAAGTTAAGGGTACACTAGTCGATAGCTCGAACTCGTTGGTGGGCGTTACTAATATGCATGCTTATTAGTCTAATTATTTATTTATATATATTTATCTAGTTTTTATTTATTTATTTTGTGAAATGACGATGATTTATAACGAAAACGAGCGCGTAAAATTTCATGAACAGACTTTTGGGCGTATAGATATTATACCCAAAATAAAATTATTTGAACTATTCAATACATTATCTATCCCTGTACGGTTTTTATTTTGACATTTTCTTACTACATAACTTATTTATTTACACCCATAGAAGAATTAAAATTAGTGTTGAAATATGGAAGTTTCGACGCTCATAACTTCCAAACCACTATTTTTTTTCCATTCTGCTCTCATACAGGACTAGATAATGACAAGACAAATTGATGTAATTTTTAGTTTTGAACGTACACCGTCAAACAGACGAGTAATCACCATACTACGTTTTTACGGAAGAATGACCGACTAGCATACCCTTAAGGCTGATTTACATTGATCAAGTATTTCCATCCAACGATGAAATCCAGTGATACTCTGCATCGATACAGAACCCAATGTTAACACTTCCTGCCTGGATACAGGACCAATGTTAATAATTTTCAATCCAGTTCAGCATCCAGGTATCTAAAGCTGGATTGAAATAGAGCAGCCGCTTGGCCGATCCAGCGCTATTGGATTCAAACACTGGATTGAAATATTTGATCAATCTAAATTTGCCTTTAGGTACCTATGTTCTTTATTTTTATCTTTTTCCTACACTGATATGAGCGTGCATAATATTTTTATAAGATGGTCGGAAACCCAATCTAATAAAGTTAATTGTTCAAAGATATGAATGAGCTCGGGTTTATTTATTTTTAAGCGACTTTTTTAAACTACACTTCAGTTTTTGAAAGAGCTCCAGAGGCAATATTCGATCCCGATCTTTTATTGAGAGGTAGAAGTAGGGGCCGTCAGTATTACACAACAAATACAATAAAAAATAAATATATAAAAAAAACAAAAACTCGACTGCACAATCACATAACTGAAAAGAAAAAAACAAGCATTATAATCTATATCTATGTGAATCCAAATCTCTTTTAAAGGTAATTTCGTAATATACCTACTAACACATGCCCCTCACACACATTCTTACACATAGTGCACATTGCTATAATAAACTGTTTTAATGTCATTTGTAAACCTAGACAATTTTTTAATTACCCTAAAAATTTACGCTTTTTCATACGTATTCATGTAATGCGCATTTTCACTATATGGTACTACCACCCATGAACTCCACGAGACAGGCTCGACCTAGTGTGGAGTTCATTAGCAAAATGCTTCCTTTGCGTCTTATTTTGTTTTTTGTAAACCTAGCTATTAATGTAGACTATAAGGAATCGTAAACACTGTTTTTGGCAAATAAACATTATCATTATAGAATTTTATGGTACCTATTGCAGACAAAAGTTACATTATATTTTCAGGTTATTTGTTTGTGGTGATTATAATGCTGGTTTTTCTCTTTTCAGTTTGTGATTTTGCAGTCGAGTCTTTGATTGTTTAAATTATTTATTTTATTTTAGACATTTTAGTGTTCTGGCACACTCTTGTGAACAAAAACTGGTCCGACGCAAACATGGTCCATTTTTACGTTATCAAAAACTTTTTAAACCAATTTATTATTCTTAATTAAATTTAAACATAACACATAATTATATATTTTTGAAATCCCCTTTTGATACCCTACTCGATAGGTTATTTTTTTTTGTGAACGTATTACTATTTCGCGCCAAAAGTCCCCCATTTTTTTCAAACACCTTTCTAAGAACACGAACATAACGAATATAACGGTACATTTACTGTCGAAATCCATCCAGCCGTTTGGAAGATACGAGGTAATAAAGATACGCGCGAAAACATAACCCTTCCTTGGCAGTCGGGTAAAGATGGCAATAAGGTAAGTCGCGAGTCACGACGCGACTGCAAGTAGCGCGTCCTATTATTGCAAGCGAGTATACTCGAGTATAGTCTGCAGAGCCCAGTTGCCCACAGAACACCGACTTGCTTTTATTACGATAAGTGCAAAGACAACGTTGTGTCCCATGGTCCCACAATCCCACGCCACTTTTGAAAACTGAACGACTATTGACTTTATTGGATAAAACAAAGTACCTATTTATTTACTGGAATAGCAACGGATCTTAGAGAAGAAAGAATAATATTTATTTGAATACAGTTCCTGAAACAAAAAATAACAAAATAAAACGTGAAAATAATCTTATAGCAATAATAGTGTGTGCCTCACGGCTGCGCCGAAAAGGTTCATTTCAGCATGAATGCCCGACAATTAATGCTGTCTGACGCTGGTTTTCTCCACACTGCGCCATGCTTCGCACTACCAATATAATATGGACTTAGCCTTACTTACGTTTTAGTGTTACTGTTTTATCTGGGTAGTTCGTATCGTCTGTATAGAACCATTTGTTAATGTTAACGCAATGGCAGATGGTGAGGGCGGCGTGCACTGGTGTCAAGTCACGCAGCTCCATTGTTTGCCAATAATGTACATACATTATACAATGTAAGTAGGTACCAAGTATGTGTTCCAAGTTATTGTGAAACTATAAACAATGTATAGCCGTAACGTAACCTGTGTACAGTTACGAGCAAAAATATGTATGTCTTATCTCAAAGTTGCAATCGTTCGTTGTGTGTGACAACTACTATCGAATTTTGCTAAGTGTACATATGTTCGCAACTGTACATTTTACCATCTATGTCTTATTGTTATTATTATTATATCGACCCACCCCTGCTTCACACTGGTGCAATATCCTGATACGGTGACATGTCAAAACATCGAGGTTTCTGTGTTATATCTAAATTAAATGTAATGGTAATTAATTAATACTTAGACATAAAGCTTCTAGAAGAAATTCTCTAAATGATGGTGCACCGCATCAACATCCATTGTGTAGTTTGTATAAGTTTGTTGTTGGACCCTGGAATCCATCTAGATACAGTACTTGTCAGGATAAATCCGACATCAAACACGGCGTTCCTTTCGTGTTCACTACCGAGAGTTCCTATGGCTACCTTCCAGCTGCATCATCAGCCGGGTTCCATGGCACCATATAATTTTTCCGGAAAAGTACCTGTTGATTGTATTTTTTTGGAAAGATGAGGGTCCATGGAAGATTTTAAAACTTCTCATCCACCCTCCTCTTTTCTTTGTGTCTTCAAACTTGGAACATAATGTCGAGTAAATATTTTCTCTTTATAAGTACTAAGTTTTAGTATTTTCGTTTGATACTTAGGTAGCACTGAGGCGCCAGAAGTCCCTGTTTAAAAACTCGATGATGAATTGAGGATGATTTAAACCTGTTACATTACTACTTATTAACAATTATTGTATTAACTAGTTCACAAAATATGTGGGTACAAGTTTTATGAATACTGTGGTACCTACCTACACAAGTTATGTAAGTAATTAAGTTGTAACATAGTTCGTCGACTGAATCGAAAGTGTTGATATTAGTATAAGGAAACTGTTACGATTGGTATACTTTATTTTTTATCAATCAATTAAAATGTAGGTACACTCAGAAGCAACTCTGTTATACACCTGAACTAATACAAGTAAAACTTTGAATAAACATAAAACAAAATAAGCTTCATATTAGTGCCTTTTATTTTAAACTTACATGGTATGTGTAGTATTTTTGAAATAAATTAGAATTAACGTTCTACATAAAAACAGTTTAAGTACTGTGTAGTAAGTTGGCTACTTTTAGGACTGATAGCAAGCCGCATAGAAAGGGTGAACCCAGAAAATGACCTACGCCACCTTTTATACGTCTATGACGCCACCCAATGCAGCTCAGTGTCCCTGAAACGTAAAGTTGAAACAGTTATCAATTCTTGGGTGAGTCCTTCTGATGTCAACACCAGCTCGAAAAGATATGATCTTTGGCAAGAGGAGCTCAAACCTCCTGATTATTTTCAAGAAGCATCAGAGAGCCATCCTACTGGGCACACTTTGCCTTTGCCGCCTTTGCCGACACGCTGAGAAGAAGTTACTTCCGCACTCCGTAGGTAGGTATACTCGATTTGAGAAAGACATCTGGAACGTGTTGTTTTCGTGACTAAGTAATTGGCAAAACCCACTGATTGGGAGTCGACCTACGACACGAACTGATACGACTGCTACTGATCATCTACAGGTATATGTATACGTGGCGGAGAACTAGTAGTAGTAGTAGTACATATCGATTTACTATAAATCGATATGTTTACGGAAATTTAGATTGGAGTCAATAGTGACACCTAGATATTTTAAATAGTCAGCTTTAGTTAAAGTGGGGCAGGAACATGCAGTGTCAGCGTACGCACTACAATTATTTGGGTAAATGTTTAGATTAGTAAGCGGTATGTTAGTATTTCTCATTGTAAATAAAATATATTTTGTTTGATCTGTATTTAATGTTAGTAGATTATTATGAAGCCAATTAGACACAATGTTAAAACCATTCTGAGCATGTTCATAAACCTCAACTCTTGATTTAGCTGAGAACAATAGAGCGGTGTCATCTGCATAAGAAATTATGACACCATTTTGGAGTAACAGGCGGCACAGATCATTTTTTTTTTTTTTTTTAAAACGTTGCCCCACTAGGAATTTCTCCTGTATCGTGGGTGCATTTACAAACATTTATACTTACATACACAAACAGCCTAGTCAATATAGATTAAAAATAACGTAGGGCCCAAAATGCTGCCTTATGGAATTCCAAAACTACTATTTTTAAGTTCAGAACTTGTATACTGATTAATTTTTATACATCGCTGACGATCGCTAAGATAATCAGAAAATAATTGAAGTTGTGCTCCTCTTATCCCAAGTGTTTCTAGCTTGTGCAAAAGTAAAGGACATGAAATAGTGTCGAAGGCCTTGGCAAGGTCTAGAAAAATCCCAATTGTGTGCATACCATTATCTAGATTGGTACTGACATAATTAGTCAATTTGTGTACTGCTTGGCTAGTTGATCTTTTGGGCCTAAAACCAAATTGACTATCTGAAAGTATTTTGTTATCTTCTAGATATTTTATTAATCTACTGTTAAAGATTTTTTCTAAAATTTTTGAAAGGCCTGTTAACACTGAAATGGGTCTGTAGTTATTCACACAGTTTTTGTCTTCAGACTTAAATACTGGTGTTACCACAGCTTTTTTTAGTAATTTTGGGAATATTCCTTTAGATAAACATAGCTGAAAAATGTGTGTTAGCGGAGGGGCAAGTAGGTATTTAAATCTTTTGAGTTACATATTATTAGGTATGTCATCCCAACCAGTAGCACAAATATCCTTTAACCCGTTTATTATTCTTACTACTTCGTAAACGTCTGTATCTAATAAAACAAATGAATTTAGTGTAAAGGATGTTGTAGTCGGGTTTTGACGGGAAAAATTACTAGAATTTAAAGATTTTTCAGCCAAGTTTTTACCAACGTTAGCAAAAAAATTGTTTACTTTATTTATTGCTTCGGATGGGGTTGTCTCTGTTGATAATAGATCAAATGCAGGTTCCGGATTTTTCGATCTAAATGTATTCGTTTTTATAAATTTCCACACAAGTTTACTATTTTTCCCCGCCTTCTGTAATTCATTTTTATCATACTGATTTTTTAGTTTTTTCAAAAGATTGTTGCAGAAGTTTCGATACCTTTTATATGTAACAGAACATATTTCGTTATCAGGTGCGAGCTTCAATTTTAGATGAAATTTGTCTTATACAACTAACGAAACCGGGTGTAATCCAGGGTATAATACAACTATACTTTCTAGGCATTGTCTTAATAAATGTGTTTTTCCTAGTTGCATATTGTAGTGAATCTATGAAATACTTCAAAGTAATATTTGCATCGTTGGAATTATAAACTGGGTCAAAATTTATACCGTATAAGTCATTTTCCAGGTTTGTCATATTGACTTTAGTGTAGCTACGCATGTAGTTTTTTTAGGTGAAGATATTTGTAATGTTAGTAAAACAGCTTGATGATCGGTAAGCGAAGAATTAGTAACCAATGTTTTGGATGGATTTTTTGATTTTAGAATGATGTGGTCTAAGCATGAGCCACTCTGACGCGTAGGGTGATAGTGAGCTGGTAAAAGTTCATGAAATGAGCAAATATTCAGATAATTATGTACATGGGTATCGGGTTTCCCGGAAGAAATGTTAATATTAATATCGCCTAAAAGAAGTATTATGTTTTTAAAAGATGATATGTTTTTTTTTAATTTGCGTCAAGGGAATCTAAAAATCTATCCCTATTTTGAGAAGGAGGCCTATAAATAGCCATGACTACCGTATCAGGAATAATTTTGATTATTAGGCAATTACTATCTTGGGATACAGGTTCTTCTTTGAATGTTCGTAAATTATTTTTGATATAAACTACTAACCCATTGTTTTGGTTTATGTTTCTGTCAGTTTTATAAGAATAATAACCGTCAAGAGATGGTAAATTGACTGTCTGTTTTGACAACCAACATTCTGTTAGGACGATAATATCACAGCTTATGTCAAGATTCTGTAACAACACTTCAAATCCGTTCATGTTTCGATTTATGCTGCGTTAACCCTGCTCACACAGAATATTTTCTGTGTGAGCAGGGTTAACGTTTTTCCACCAGAAGGAAGAAGGTGCTTACAGTCCTCAACATTACAGATTTTAGATTCCGACACAGAAAAACTATCTAGATCATAAATAAGCTGATTTGTCATTATAGTTATTAACTAAGTGGAAATATAAATAGAGGATAAGCTACCTGTTTATGTGCTAACTAAATAAAGTATTCGGTGGCGCTCTTAGGCGCCGTCATAGTCTATTGAGTTGATGTAGTTGATCTCTGCATATTTGCGCGCCGGGCAACTTACATCACCAGTTGGATGGTCACATTTCCTCTTGAACCGTTTGCACGTCGCACATTGAGCGAAAGAAGATTTGCTGCTACATTCCTTGAAGGAGTGTCCAGTCTCTCCACAGTGGTTGCAAATAGGACTAGATTCCCGGCAAAACTTGGCTGCATGTCCGAACTGTTGGCAATTGAAACACCTGGTGACTATCGTGAAATCTCTCACAGGGCACGATGTCCAATTTATAAAAATTCGGCTTTGGTTTATGATAATTTTTCGTATGCTAGCAGGTAGTTCCAAGATGTAGTTACAGGTAGGAAGGTCTTTCTTACCCGATTTATGGCTCAATTTGATGCTCTCAAGGAAGCACTCACGGGTTATATTTGTCAACTTCTCTGCAAGGTTCTGCTCGTAAATACAATCAAAGACCTTCTCTGTAAGGATTACGGGAACACCAATGACGGCGACCTTAGAGCGGCGTTTAGAAGGTTCTTCTATAGTAAGGCCCAATGATACCAGTTTTTCCGAATTCTTTAGCTTGTCAATATCGCTTTTGTTTTCGGTGCTAATCAACACGCCCCCATTTTTCACTTTTCTCAGGCCACGGACATGGAGCTTAAGTTGTTCGGGGGAGATTATCTTTTGAACAAGCGACTTTGTGTCGTCACTCGTTTGGGTCTTATCGTTGGGATAGATGGCAACTGATCTCAAATTAGCAGGACGGATGTAGTTATCGGAACCTTTCTTTACCATGCTAGCATATGAGGTATTTTCTGATTCATCTTTGCTTCTACGACCTCTTTGAACTGCTGGGGAGAGTTCACAACGTTCTGGTGAACCTATAGGTGCTGGATTGTGGTATGGGCCTGGATTGTTTTCTGCTTCAACGATTGGTATAAGACGGCCATCTGAGAAGTCCCACTTGAAACCTTCCGGCAAAGAGTGGAGACACGAAGCTTCTGATCTGAGTTCATTTTCCCATCACCGACAATACTGCAGACTTCGTTTAAAATTGTATCAATAGATCCTAATCATTTCTGAATCTCCGGCGTACTGATGACTTCACTCGGCAACACATTCTCTTCGGGTACTGGTGGGTTTGGGTCACTCGGGGGTAATATGTAGTTCAGTAGGCGTTGATGGAGGACTTTGCCGTAGTAATTGGCTACGACCAAACGGGCTCGATCCTAGCTGAGACATACTACTAACACTTTATTTATTGTTTATATAAATTATTTAGTACATCTTGCAACTTCGGTAAATAACACTCTTGAAAGTCGGTAAAAACCTACGTCACACACGACACACTTTACTTTTATACTGACGGCGCAAATAATTTAATTTATTTGTCGTAATTGTTTATTTCATTATATAAATACAAAACACACCGCTTAGTCTCGCGTCGCATAAAGCGATCAAATATACCAAATGAGCGGTTTTTACATCTGTTAACTGTCTTATCTTTCTAACAGCATAAGCGGCCGAGCTTAGCCGCCCCGCGAGAGATATTATATGGGGTCCTCATTGTAATTTCTCGTCTAGCGTGATTCCTAGGAAAACCGTTTGATTAACAAATTCCAGTTTTTTTCTCCATTAAATATGATATCAAATTCGCAACTTCTATCATTTGGTAATTTAAATCTAATGCATTTAGTTTTTTTTTATTTAGTACCAAATTACCAATTTACCATAAACCAATCATGGACCTGAACAATATAAATAAAAAATGTGTCATCTGCAAATAACGCCATCTTCGGTTGATTTTGAAATAATTGGGGTAAATCATTAATATAAACTAAAAACGAGGAATGGACCCAATATCAAACCTTGAGGAACGCCCATTACCATTTCAGACCCTAATGAGTTTGTGCCGTTGACTTGAACGTTAACCTTTCTATCTTTCAGGTATGATCTTAGCAAATCAAAAGCTTTATTTCTAATCCCATAGTGTTTCAGTTTCAGCAGAAGTGTCTCATGGTCTACGCAATCGAACGACTTCGAGAGGTCGTAAAAGATTCCAATGGCATCGTGTGCTTCTTCCCAGGCGTTAAAAATGTTCTTTATTAGGGTGACACCGGCGTCAGTGGTACAACGCCCTTAGGTGAAACCGTACTGTTGATCACGAAAGATGGAATTTTTATTAAAGTGACGAAATATTTGATTGAGTGTCAACTTTTCAAACACCTTACTGAGAACTGGCAGAATTGACACAGGCCTATAATTGTTGGGTTCCTTACTATCACCGGATTTTAACAAAGGAACTACTTTACTGTGTTTCATGAGATCCGGAAAGACTCCTTGGTCTACACTGGTATTAAATATGCAAGCTAAATAAGGCGCAATGGTTTCGATGATAGATCTACACTCTACAGACTTTTACAGACATTCCCCAGAGATCTTCTGTTGATTTAATTTTAAGATCTTTAAATGGTTTTTATTACAGCCTGGGGGTTTGTATGCTGAAACCTAAACTCCAAAGGGCATGCCTTTACATTCTTTCTAAGTAAGGCAGCAGAAAGCGCGGGTGAGGAATTTAAAGCTTCAGTAGTTTTATGGGGAATATTAGCAAAAAAGTTTTCAAATTCCTGAGGTATTTCTACATCTGAGTTGATGGGGCCATGTGCAGTCTCTAAATTAAATTCAGTATTACGCTGTTTTTTCCTAGCGGTTTCATTATTTATTATTTGCCAGGTAGTTTTTATTTTATCATCAGCTGATCTTATTTTATTGCTAATGTGAAGAGCTTTAGCCATTTTGCACACACTTTTAAAAGTTTCAGAATATTTTGCAACATACTGATGAAATCTTGTATTATTCATATGTTGCTTTAGGCCATAAAGTTCAAAAAGTTTTTCCCTGCTTTTACGAATACCTGAAGAACTTTGTGTAAATAGTTTTAGTCTTTAGTGGAAAAGTGTCAATAAATTGCTTGTTTAATAGTGAAAAGAACTCGGCGTAGAACTCATTTGGGGCACATATATTATTAAAACTCTGAATACATAATCTACTTGCCAAAGCATTATTTAATTTCTCTAGATTTTTACATGTAATTGGCCTAAACCTTATTTGAATTTTTTGTAAAGGCATGTAGGAGCAAAATGTTATTGTTTGTCCAATGTGATCAGATGGCAACTTATTTACAATTTGTTTATGTAAGTAATTACAATTACAGAAAATATTATCTATACAAGTGGCAGAAGAAGCTGTCACTCGGGTTGGTTCAATTAAGACATTTGACTAATCAAATGACCTGAAAAGACTTAATAGTCCGACAGTATTAGAGTTATTTTCTAATAGAATCACCGCATATGATTATTGACTTACTACTAGCATTTAATTTCTTTAGCACATCTTCCATTACAGAATCAAACATAGATAGATTCTAGTAACTTGGAGGTCTGTATACACATACTATAACATGCTTATCGAGCTCAACACAGGACAATTCAATGGTGTGTTCAACAGACAGTCTGATTATGTCTTTTCGTTCTTTCTGCGACATTGAACTTTAAATTTACTAATAATTATTATTTTGCATGCAATTGATACATATCCTGTATAGCTAAACATGCGGACATTAGATTAATATCTGACTGTAACAACTTTATACCATGTTTAAGGCAAATAAAGAGTCATCTTATCTTATCTTATCTTCGATTGAATATAATTTTTTACTAATATTAATGATCCGCCATATATCATACGTTTCCGGCTGAAATGGCTAACTACACAATAATTTTCAAATTTGATTGATATTACTTGATTATCTTTTAACCAATGTTCTGTAATACAAATAACATCAAACTTAGTATTTTCTAAAAACAATTCTATTTCCAGTAATCTGGAAGAGCAACCTTGAATATTTTGATTGAATAATTTTAAAGTATGTTGGTTTTATATTATTTTTATTATATGTAATATTGCCAGAAGATACCATTTTATTATTCACTCATAATAATTGGTTATTTGAAGGGGTAACTTCTGTTGTCTTACTAACTAGTTTAAAAAGTTATCCGGAGTGACCTCCACAACTACAACGGAAGAGTCTAGAATGTCTGTATGAATTCTAGCAGGAAGAGAATACCCTATCTGGCTGGTAGTGGCCTCCAAAGATGTTGGTATTATAGGTGGATTCTCCTTCGTACAACATGATGACTTATAATTAATCACTATGTTGTTAGTATAACTAGACAACACAGACTCGTCACTAACACTACAATTTGTTATTTTATTTTGTTAGCTATAACCTCATTAATATTATATGCTATCAACATAGCAATCATATGTCTACATTCCCAAGACAGAGATAAAGTTGAGTCAACTTAAAACCAGTAACAAACTTGTTAGTGTCAAAATAGAATAATTTGTCACTATGACAACATGTCAGCCTGTGACTAGTACTATTCAACTTATAAATATAATTATTATCATAAACTGGTGGTTCATAGGCACAACTGCATGAGATATTATTAGTCAAAGAATCATACCTCTCAACATTTCACTTCACTAAATCCAGTAGTTCCCCAGCCTCAAACAAGCGCTCACTTAGTTGTTGTTGTGAATTCTCATATTTCTCAAAAATATCATTCAGCAAGTGCTCCTTGTGTATTATATCATTATAAAGGAGCTTAGTATATATATCATACTTTTCCCTACATTCATCTAACTCAACAGTACAACTATTTAAACTTTTTGAAAGGATAACACGTTCCTTTCTAAGGGAAAGACAAGTTTATATTTCAAAGCAAGTTGCTGGTGAATAATCCTGGCCACTTGGTTATGCCTGTGCAAGTACTCGCCGTTAACCAGACGCAAACAACCAGAGATAATATGTCTGATGGACTCACCCGGACGATGGCATGCCCGACACACGTCAACCGTACCGTCCTTCATAATATGTCTCCGGTAGTTATTCGTCAAGATAAATTCATCCATAATTGCACAGACGAAACCTTCAGTTTCCCCAAAAAGGTCACCGAAACGTAGCCAGGATACGGACGCTAAGAAATCTACACCGGGCTCATTAAGAGCCCGATAGAAGCGCCCGTGAAGCACCTTGCTTTGCCATACCTCCTTGCGGTCATCTGTAGTAAGTATTACAGGTTTGCGCCAGTTCTCTTTAGCCATGGAGAGCGAGGTGAGTCCCTTGTCCACTGCAACCACATCACGGCGCATACCCACTTCGGCTTTAAAAAAATATTCCCTAAGACTGCACACCTCGCGGTTATGGAGGGTCTTCGCATTTAAAAAGCCTCGACCCCCGCACTTCCGCGGGATGTACAGTCTCATCACCGATGAACGTGGGTGATGCATCCGGTTTGTGGTCAGGAGTGTACGGACCCTCTTGTCCAAGTTCGGATTGAGTCCATTTGCCCCATCGATACGTCGCTCGATCCTGCACTGCCAGGCTGGCACTGCTGGTTATGGTCGAGTAGCTTTGGGTGAGTGTGCTACAAACTCCTGTGATTTGTTGTATAGTTTCCGATTTGCTGTGTCATATTATTAAACTTTATTAAATCAGACTCATACAATGGTCCATAGCGTTAGTAACAAAATAGCTTAGCCTATGTTAGTACTTAATAACTAAAACAGAACGGGTTCGGTTTGCTAGCGCCCACACTGGCGGGCTGTCTGCCCGGGCGGCTATTGATTGCAGGATAGTGTTGGGACTGTCACGCAGCCTGCGGAGTAGCGAGGCAGATTTCTTACGCCACAGTGCATCGAAGCCGTCAGTGCGTGCGTCTGCAAACATTGCCGAGGCACTACAGAAGCGCGGCAATCGCAACAATACCCTGAATGCATTATTGTATTGGATACGCAGAGCATTGTAAGCCTTTTGGGTATATGTGAACCACAGGGCTCCCGAGTACAGTGCTGTACAGTATGCCTTAAAAAGGGTTATTTTAATTGCGTCTGTAAATCGAGAAAATCTACGGGCCAGCATATTCGCCCTAACTGACAATGCTCTGCGCTCCCTCTCTAGATCCATGTCATCTTTCAGGTTATCAGTAACCAGGTGGCCCAGGTATTTAAATTTATATACCCTATTAATCCGGTGACCTTTCATTAGGAGAGGAGGGACAGTAGTGGGACACCTGGTGCCAGACCTAAATACCATGAATTCTGTCTTACTGCTATTTTAAACTAACCCATGAGTCGCAGCGTACGACTCACACACATTGAGTAGCTTTCGAAGAGCACTGATCGATGGAGCCAGCAGCACTATGTCGTCTGCGTAGCTAATGTTGTTAAAACAAACTCCATCCACGTAGCAGCCGACACGTGTGCTGCTGAGTCGCTCAATCAGAGCATTAACATACAGACCGAAGAGCAAAGGCGAGGACAGGCCCCCCTGCCTCACCCCGCACTCCGGCCGACATGGCCCCGACAGCTCTCCCGCCCATCGCACCTGAGTCTCTTGGTTCAGGTACCAGTGCTTGAGGAGTAATACGAACTCTGGCGGCAGCGCTGTCTCTTCCAACTTTTGCCAGTGAAGATCGAATGGGACAAGGTCAAAGGCCCTGGACAAGTCAAGGAAAATCACATAAACAGGTGTATTTCTATCCGTGTAATACCTGACAGCGTGCTCCAAACTAACAATAGCAGTCTCCGTTGACAGCCCAGGCCGGAATCCAAACTGGGCATCGCAGAGCCGCACATGCTTATTTAGATGTGAGTTAAGAACGCTGTCAAGGACCTTGGCTATGACGGCGGCGAGTGAAATAGGCCTGTAGTTTGACTTGTCCGATACGTCTCCTGTCTTGCTTTTGACCACCGGCACCACCCGAGCTTGCACTAGATCCGGCGGAAGATGTGAATGACACAGACACAGATTAAATAATAGTGCCAGCACCTGGGGTAAGTGGGAACCAGCATACTGCAGGTGCTCAATGCTGAGTCCGTCATGTCCAGGGGATTTGCCTCTTGTCATCTTCTTCACTATGTGCCTGATCTCCTTTGCAAGAATTACAGTGGACAAATCCGCACGCTCAGGACCAGCACCGAACACCCTGCATGGCGGCCCCAGTGTCGACTTAATAGAGTATTGGTTTTTGAACACCTCAGCTACATTCCTAGGGCAAGTAACCCCGTCGACGCTCACAGGAACGCCAAGCTTAGGATTCAGTATTTGTCGCTTTCGAAAATCCTTTGAAATTTGAATTAGCATGGTGTTTGGCTAATAAATCCATTCTAATTTGTTCCTGGTGTTTTTGGCACCACTTAAGTTTTCCCTTAAAGATCTTCCGTGCCATCATCATGGCGTCAAAAATGGGACCAGTGGACGGTTGACCGTACCAACACCATAACTTGAACTCCAACCTGGCATTCCTATGAGCCTCGCTCACATGCTTGTTCCAACCAACCAAGGGTTTTCGCTTATCACGACTGCTTTCATACGTGGCAATAGCACACGAGCATAACATTTTCACAATATCACTGTATAAATTATTAATTATCTCTATATGACAATGATCACTACAATACTTGCCACAGCAATTTTGTAAATCTACTGATAAGTCAACATGTTTTAATTGTGAATTACACATATTTTCATAGGCGATACACTGGTCTTCATTTCTCTCTCCCCATTGTGCAAGTTCAAGCAGTGTTTTTCACGATCGTTTTCTGCCTCACAACATCAAGATTACAAGTTATAACTAGCGGTAAATGGTCAGACCAATAAACATCGTATTTCACGAACACATCTGTTATACAATGCACAGCCGAGTAATTGCACTGTGTATATAATTTTAGTAAATTCTTATAAATGCTTGAAAACTAAAATAATGTGGACTTTGATAAAACAATAACAACCCTAAAACTAAGTAATATTTCTGAACTTAATTTAATCAATGATCCAGTCATGTTATCTGTACAATTAATAGACAAACTCCAAAATTGCCCTCAGCAAAACACTATTACTAGTTAGTTACGAGAAATAATCGCATTATTAAACCATGGATAACTTTAGAAATTGTACGATGTAATCAAAACAGAAATAATATGCAAAGAAAGCTACGATCTAATCCACAAAACAATATGTTACAAATTATTTACAGAAGATATCGCATATATTGCAATAGTTTAGTTAAAAAGCTTAGAAGAAAATGTGATAAGGAACAACTATTACAGGCAAATAAGAATACGAAACAGTCTGTCTATTCTGTAATAATCTCACGGTGTAAACTTAGGTGAAGTGAACGTGAAGTGAGCTGTCATTCCACCAGCTGCTAGGGACTGACAGCTCACTCCGAGCTCACTTCACCTAAGTTTTCACGGTGAGATGGTTACAGAATAGCACTCCTGATATGGAACACAATCAACAATATAACTCATCGCAAACCAAAGAAAAATCAAATGAAAATGCTTTAGTTGACCACATAAATTATTACTTTTCTAACATTGGGAAAACTCTGGCTGAAGACATTAACGTCCGCAAACCGATCACAAGTTCAACACGATTCTGATTATAATTATAATAAATTCACAGGCTTCCTCCTTCGTGCTTCTCGAAACGGATCCTAAAGAAGTCTATAACGTGCTAGTGTGTGTTAAATCTGAAAGCGCTCCAGACTGTGATATAATATTACAAAAAAAAAATATACTGCCCATGAATTAGCCGAACCCATAATTTCGCATCTTATTTAGCCAAGGGAAATTTCCACCAGCTCTGAAGCAAGCCATAATTACTCCTGTACACAAGGGTGGAGACAAAGATGACGTTAACAACTACAGACCTTTCCCTGTGTTGCCTGCAATATCTAAAATCATTGAAAAGCTAATTAACATAAGACTAACCAGCTACACTAATAAATATAACATTATTTCTCAATGTGGTTTTAGTCGAAAATTATTTATGGAAGACGCAGTGACAGCATTAACCACTCATATTGTTAAACTAAAATTCATTCAGGAAAAAGATGTCTGTTTTTCTTGATTTGATAAAAGCATTCGATACCGTTTTTGTCCCCATTCTTGTGCGTAGTCTAGAAGGTATAGGCGTAAAAGGAAACCCGTTAGCATTACTAATAGATTATCTACGGGATCGTAGGCAAAAGGTTAAGGTAAGAGAGTATAATTAGTAAGGAGTCTTACGTGACCTACGGCGTTCCGCAGGTCAGCGTACTGGACCCGACTCTATTTTTAATTTATATAAACCATCGCTGCAAAATGAAGCCAGATAATGGTTGCGTTTTCTCATATGTAGACGATACAAGTATTACTTTTTCTGGCGATACACGGGAATCCTTATATCATTCTGCTGAAAAGGGTATTTTCGAAATTGCTAACTGGTTGAACTCACATCTTCTAACATTAAATATTTTTAGAACAAAATATATTGCATTTACAAGCTCCAACAACACTCATTTTTTTATTTTATTTTTTGGTTATGGGGGGCAATCCTCATGGACGTCCTCCTCCCTGGGCAGGGCGGAGGGGTCTGTCAGACTCTTACTGGTGTCAGACACTTACCCGGTGTTCCGTCTCACACTTGCACCGGGGATCACGGGATCTAATGCCACTTCCGCGATCCCCGGCTAGTGCTGGCCCGCCTACACGGGGCACCTCGAGTTAGGGGGGAGTGAGGTGTTAAACTCCCCCCTTACATCATAGAGAGGCGCGCGTGGAACACTACGCGCCACCATCTCGGGTCCTAAGGAGTAGGGGGCGACGGATTTCCCCAGATCCGTCGCCCCTGGACCCATTTAGGGCGGGGCCGGTGGTAGGGCGTCAAGCCTGTCCCGCCGAATGGCCACCGCGAAGCACGAAGCTGTGACCGACGCAGCTCCAAATGTTGCTGCGTCAGCCTCTCGCCTTGTGCCCTCGAGACTCAACCCGGACCTAACGTAATTCTCAAAATCCACACTTTGCATAATATAACAAATTTGCAAATTGTCCGTGTAAAAATATTGAAAAAGTTACTCATATAAAATACCTAGGTATAATCGTTGATCAGCAAAACTTATTTGGATATTTAAGAACCTAAGACATGTGACAACTAAAAAAAAATGTTAACTGAAATCTATGTCTCTCTGGCTCAATCAATTCTTATCAACTGCGTACCCGTGTGGGGTGGTGCGACAAAAACAAAGTTTGTTGAGCTAGAGCGAGTATAGAGATCTCTTATCAAGGTCATGTATACCAAAATGTACAGATTCCCAACCAATGAATTATACTCCCTTAGCGGTATTCTCACAGCTAGAAAATGATACATAGGTACTCTATGTTGTCTCAAAATTACACAAAGTCCTGCCCTATAACCCTCACCCTCAGGAAAGAAAACGAAAATACTATGCTGCTCCAGTAGAATTCGTTAAAACTAAATATGCCAACAGACAATTCAATATAAATTCCGCTGCCCTTTTAAAAACATATATCCCATGACAACTAAAGACTGCAAAAAGGCAATAGTTCAATGGCTAAAACTGAAGACCTATGATGACATTGAATTGTTGCTGCAATCATCGCCAATATGAGTTGAAAAGATACACACACGCACAAACACATACACACACACACACACTATTTTAGCATACATCTTATTTTTTTTCCTTTTGTTTTGTTATAGTTCAAGTCTTACTTTGTTTAATTTAGATTTTACTTATATTTTCTTGTTTTGAATTCTATTATCTTTTGGTACAACACTTTTATCATTTTATAATTTATTTATTGAAGAGCGGGGCCTCCTTTTAGGTAAAAGATACACCTGTTAACACAGGTGTATCTTTTACCTAAAAGGAGGTCCCTATGTAAGATTTACTGTAAAAGTTGTACAAGTTTCTGCAATAAACTTCTATGATAGATTTATTATTTTCCTATATTATTAACTCGCTCAAACTTTGCAAATTATGCAAACTAGAACATAATTATGCAAACTAGAACCAACCCACAAAACTGGTGAAATTGAGTTATTGGTACCAACAGAATCTACGAACCAACTTTCATATACTCAAAAAAAACTTTTTACAAAAAAAAACAACCGCCTTCCAAAAAAAAAACACTAAAATAACTCAAAACAAAAACCACCGAATTTCACAAAAATACACTTAAAAGAGAAAAATAACTTGAATTTCGGAAGTCGGTGGCAAAAACAATAGTATTTTATTAGATACATTATAGTAAAATATACCTACCGTAATATATATTATATGAAAGCAATTCATAACTATTTCCCTAGGGATATAACTATATCACGGCTTCAACTATGCGAACTGCAAACCATCTTAAAATATATGGATCTGTATTTTCGTTTTTGCCACCGACTTCCGAAATTCAAGTTATTTTTCTCTTTTAAGTGTATTTTTGTGAAATTCGGTGGTTTTTGTTTTGTAAAAAAGTTATTTTAGTGTTTTTTTTGGAAGGCGGTTGTTTTTTTTTTGTAAAAAAGTTTTTATTTTTCACTTTTTAGTTGTGTTTATACCTACTGGAAACATAACAAAAGATTTTTCAAAGATTAACGAATTATTCCACTTTGCCCAACCGGGCCGCCCACGCGCCCCGCTGGTGGGGCAAAGAGGAATGCCTAAATATTTTCAGTGGAATATGCCCCACTAGTTCGACTTGGTGGGGCAGATTCCACTAGTCTAAAATCTTTATGGATTCTGCCCCACTAGGGTTGGCACCTTAGAAATGTGTAGGTAGGTATGCTCGTATTTTATATTTGTTTGGAAAAGAAAGAAATGTATAGTTAAGTAAGATATATATTTTTTGGTAATTTTAAATGTTATGATGGCCCAGAGGTTAAGGCCTTGCCTCTCATGCATGAAGTTGTGGGTTCAAATCTGAGCAAGTACTAATGTGACTTTTTCAATTCATATGTACTTTCTGAGTTTATCTTTGACATTATTGAAATCAGTGAAGGAAAACATTGTGAGGAAACATGGACTTATAGGTAATATTAGTCTGAAATCACCAACCCGTTTGGAGCAAGCGTGATGATCAGTGCTCGTGCCTTCCCTGTATGAGAAGAGGCCTTAGCCCTGCAGTGGGACAGTAATAGGCCGGTATTATTATTAATTTTTATTTACTAATTTTTTCTGGAAGGAACACGATTTGTTACAAATAAAATAAAATCTAAGTAAATACAAGTTCTAAATACATTTTACTTAGATATAAATTTCTTTGTTTTCCAATCAAATATAAAATACGAGCATACCTACCTACACAAATTCTAAGGTGCCAACCCTAGTGGGGAAGAATCCATGCCATGGGGCAGAATGCATTTGCCCCACCAGTGGGGCGACTTGGTGGGGCAAAGTGGAATGATTTAAATTAACCCCTTTGTGGGGATACGGATTGTATGAAAGATATTCATTTGGTTTAGAAAACGTGGTGTAAACTTATCTAGGTAATAATAAAGATGGAATCATACATTTTTCAAAACTGGCTTGAAAGTGTAGAAAGGGGGTTACAAAATTTTTTGCATCTCAATGACATCTATTGGCCCAAAAATACATTTTTCTACATTCAATTTAACAGAAATAACATTTTTGAAATTTAATTACAGTCCCATTAAAATTGTAAATAGAATATAATCACGATGTAACATTTAGTGTTTGTTTCATTGCAATCGTCTCATACAATAAAAAGATATGCTAATTTAAAGTTTTCAAAGTGATACCCATACCACCAACAAGCACTACGTTCCAGGCGGCAAGGGGTAACGGAGATGTGGAGCGTATGCTGCCTCTAATATTAAGCTGGGCGGTCACAGTCCATAAATTACAGGCTACCACCCTCGAAAGAGATGTGATCAACTTTGGTAAAAAAAAACTTTGCAAAAGAGCAAATATACGTCGCGCTTACTCGTGTCAGAAGTTTGGAAGGCATAGTTTTATCAGAGTTGGACGCCAACAAATTATTAAAGCGACCACACGGCCACAGATCATTGACGGAAATAACGTGGCTACAAAATCTGTCTTCTGACAATCAAGGCCACACAGTCATAACTCTAGTAGCGCAATTTGATGCCGGGATATTACCATTAAAATCATTTATAGCCAGAGTACATCTCATGGCAATTCGAATAAGCCCAAACACGGCTAGGATACATTGTTTTATGACGGAGTTCCGGTGCTGTCCTTCCGGTTTCATCTTCAGATCAGTTCGATGGTCATTAGAATTATTTATTTAAACGTGCTTCATTGTTGCTTTAAATTTAATTTTAATCGAGATATCTTATCGCCACCCGTGAAATACTTATCATTGAGTAGTTCCGGTGGCCATCTGTCTTCTTCATCAGTTCTATTTCACCATATGATACTTTCTGAATGCAAATGCTTAATTTGTTGCTGAAAATACCTAAATCGCTATGTGTGTGCCTATAACATTTGAGGAGTTCCCTCAATTCCTTATGGATTCCATCATCAGAACTAAATTTTGATAAAAATGGGACCAATCGGGAAGTGTATCCTTTCAAATAAAAAAAGAATGTTCAAAATCGGTTCATAAATGACGGAGATATGAGGTAACATACACTAAAAAAAAAAAAAAAACATACAACCGAATTGATAACCTCCTCCTTTTTGGGAAGTCGGTTAAAAAGATCCAAGCTGCTCGAACTGTTTTTACTCATATGAATGAAAGCCGCTAAGGATACCAACCCTAGAAATAGTCAATTTTAAGCTAAACGGAACCATGTCGCATGGTACCTGTAGATCTTCAGCATTTTCATTACGCAAAATATGCATGCAATTAGCTCGATAAGATCCATCCACAGAAACAATCACATACGACCTGCAAAAAGCTTTACCCCTTCCGCGTATACCCACCAATGTGGTATTTTATAAAAGACAGCTATGGGTTTACTACTTAGGAATCCACCCAGGAAGCAACGACGAGGCCTATTGCAACGTTTGGGTGGAAGGAGAAGCGGGTAGAGGAAGTGGGGTCCTGCCTTTTGAAGCATGTCATGGAGAGACTTGGCAACGACGGCGTTAAGAACCATATACTTTGGAGTTACTCTTGCGGCGGTCAAAACCGAAACATAAAGCTAATGTTGATGCTGAAAGCTTTATTATACATACGATCATCCAACACTGCTTCGCTTCTAGAATCCGGCCACAGTTTCCTGCCTAATGATACCGATTTCTGCCTAAT
The DNA here is from genome assembly GCA_949128155.2 of Xanthia icteritia. Taxonomy (NCBI): domain Eukaryota; kingdom Metazoa; phylum Arthropoda; class Insecta; order Lepidoptera; family Noctuidae; genus Xanthia; species Xanthia icteritia. The sequence goes on along the minus strand of OX421942.2, from coordinate 153,155 downwards.
CGAATGTGCTCTCAAATTGCAGAAAATAATATATACCTACGCCAGAAGACTACATGCGAATAATGTACACATTCAAAAATAATAAACCAATGCAAGTTCATAGAATGAGAAGTGCTAACCTGGAAAAGAGAAAAACAAACAGAAAGAAAGCCACTGATGGATCAAAAGTATCTTGGCTTAAAACAAAAGAGATAATGGTTAGAAAAGAAGATGAGTTTTCCATTTTTATGCGGTCTGACCTGGATACTGACTATATAGAAGTAAATTTAAAGAAAAAATCACGAGGAAATACAGGCTCATTAACCATAGAACTAATGGATCCGCTTTGACCTAATGGAAAACCCATCCCCGAAGCGAAGTAAGTGACTTAAAAAGCATGTTGCATCTTATCCCAGACTTGTACAAAAAATTAACAGGAGATGAAAGTGTTGAAGATGACATACCTAGTCGGGTTTTCTGGTGAAGTAGATTTTGAGGTAGAAGTGAATGATGGCGAATGAAGGATGATAATGAATAAAACGGCTTTGCTCTCAGACCAAAAAAAAAACAAGATAGAGCGCTGTCAACAGTGAAGCGAAGCCGGTTTCGTAAACATGTGCGTGCACTTTGTGTGGTGTAGTTGAGTATAGTGTCATTGAAAAAGGTTGTAAGTGTGAGCGTGTATGCACAGAGCGACGTTGTAAATTTGGCATGCTTCACTGTATTGTTCACAGCGCTCTGTCTTGGTTTTTTATTTGGTCTGGCGCTTTGCTTATGTAAGTTCTTAGTTACAAGTACAAATTTAATGTGTAAAACTGTTTTAGTCACAATAAAAATATTATTAAAGTTATTTAAAAAGTAATCTATAAAGTAAACTTGGAAAACCAAAAAATATTGTAATAAAGAACCAACCCACAAAACAGTAATTTTTCAATAAGGAACCATCAGGTTTTTTATCTAAAACAGATACTAGATCTAACAAAAATCCAAATAATCTAGTTGTCCTTTATCGTCATCAATACTACTTATCCTTAACGCTGTAAAGTTGTTTGTTTCAAATAACTTACCTATTTATTACTACACACTTTTAAAACTAAAATCGAATTATCTCAAAAGTCCCTTTTTGTGGGTTGGTCCTAGTTTGCATAACTATGTCTAATGTAACGCTAAACATTTTTATATTAATTGGTTGCAGTCAGGGCCAATCGGGGTGCGTATAGGAGTATCTGTGTTACCTAACCTTGGTATTTTACAGAACAAGTCTGGCACTTCCATGACTTTTTATGTTCCAGATCATATCTGCACTTGCACAGTGAACAAGTCATACTTTCCCTTATTGGTAATTTTTGTTGACCTGCGCATAGGGGTGGTGGCGCCATCTCGTAAGATAATTATGAAAGTTTGTTGGCGAGTCAAAATTCAAATTAAAATATTTTTATTTCATATAAACCTACATGGGCACTTATGACACTTCAGAAGCTAGGTGCACGGTTCCAATTGGTTGTTTCCTATGGAGAAGAGCCGGCAAGAAACTCCACGGTTACTCTTTTAAAAATAATGGGCTTTTACAATATTTTCAAATAACAGTGTTATTAGGTATGGGAGGACAGTGTAGGTCTTTCAACAAGTACCAGGTACTTAACAGAATAATGATGGTCAGCAAATCTACAGTCCACTAGGCCTATAGCGTTCTCACATTCACAAAATTGAGAAGAATCTATATAAAGATAAATAAATTAATAAAAATAAAAACGTATTTTAAACGAAATGACGTGATTGCTATTACAGCTTAGGATAATATGTATCAAAAGTATGTATCAAAGCTGTATCAAATATCAATAATTATCATGTCCACAAAAGCCACTAATAAAGAGTTGAAATTAATTTTTAGGTATATAATGTCAAATAATAGGGTGATTATGTCAAGGAAGAATGTAAAAAAAAAAAAAATGTATACATGGTAATTTGGGAGCAGTTAATAGATTCTTACATAATTTGCCGTTAATCAGGTACCAGGGAAGCCACATGTGCAGAAGGAATTATTGCCAAGCTTCCTTGTCTTCCAACATAGTCTTTAATTTGATAATATGCTTTCTTAATAAGGACGCGTTTGATGTGGGTTTTGAACTTCCCATCGCTAAGTTCTGTAACCGACTTAGGCAACTTGTTATAAAAGCGGATAAGTACTGTTTATAAGAAATGACTTGCTTGTTTTAGTTAATCTAAATTTGGGTATCACAATTTCATGTCTATTACGTGTATTTATATTATGAAAATCGCTTCTTATTTTGAAAAGTCCTAAGTATTTGCGAACATACAAAATACTTTCTAAGATATAAAGAGAAGGCAGAGTCAGTATATCAACTTCTTTGAATTTGTTTCTAAGGGACTCGCGAGGACCCATTTTAAGCAAAGTAAACTAACCTAGCTGTGGCTATATCAGTCAACTGCCTTATTTTTCTTACTGCATATGCAGCTGAACTTAATCTACCTGAAAGAGTTCTAATGTGGGCGCCCCATTGCAATTTTGAATCTAAAGTAATACCTAAAAATATAGTTTCTGTTATTGCATCTAATTTTTTGCCATCAAGTTTTAGATTTAGACCCACTTGAGGTACATTTGGTAATGAGAACCTAATACATTTAGTTTTGTTCGCATTTAGTAAAAGATTATTAGCTGCGAACCATTTCGAAAGAACAGCTAGACTATCGTTGACATGTAAGACATTTGTATCTTTTCTATCTATTTTACAAATTAGAGAAGTGTCGTCAGCAAATAGAATTATATCCGATAAGTTAGCCATCATGTAAGGAAGGTCATTTATATAGACTAGAAATAAGAAAGGGCCAAGAATTGAACCTTGAGGCACGCCCATTTTAACTAGAGACCCCGAGGACGTCGCCCCATTAACATTTACTTTTTGTTGCCTGTTTGGTAGATAGGCAAGAACAAGGTCAGCAGCTTGTCCACGAATTCCGTAGTGGTGTAATTTACAACGCAGTCAAACGCTTTTGAGAGGTCACAGAAAATGCCAATTGCATCCTGGGACTTCTCCCAGGATTCCAAAATGTGACTGATGAGTTTCACTCCTGCGTCAGTCGTCGATCTGCCTTTCGTGAAACCAAACTGGTGACTATGTAAAATCCCATTAGAGTTAAAATGTGACAACATCTGGTCCAGCATGATTTTTTCATATATTTTACTCAAAGCTGGTAGCACAAATATAGGTCTATAATTAGAGGGATCACTCTTACTACCCGATTTGAAAATTGGTACTACTTTACTATGTTTCATTAAATCTGGAAACGTACCGCTATCTAAACATTGATTAAATATGCCTGTTAAGACAGGGGCAATTGTTTCAATGATATCTCCAAGAACCTTAACGGAAATCCCCCATAAGTCTTCAGTGTTTTTTATGTTAAGACTTTTGAATGCTTTTTTAATTGTGACAATAGAAATAGGTTTGAATTCAAACCTTGGAATGTCCTTACTGAAGTTTTCTTTTAGAAGAGATTCAGCTAGTATAGATGATGAGGAGAGAGATTTCGTAACCTCTATTGGGATGTTAGTAAAGAAATCTAGTGTCTCAGCAACTTTAAACTTATCTGAGATGGTTTCATTATCAATTTTTAAAGACAATTCATTCTGATCTCGCTGTTTGTTGTTTCCAGTTTCTTTGTTAATTACCTGCCACACAGCTTTTATTTTATTGTTAGAAATACTAGTTTTGTTACTTAATAAATTTGATTTAGCTTGGGCGCAGACTCTTTTAAATATCTTTGAATAGTTTCTTACATAGTTATGAACAGCTTCATCAGAAGTCAATGATTTTTCGTTATATAAATTATATAAAATATCTCTGGTTTTTCTAATCCCAGCAGTGGCCCATTCATTCTATTGTTACTTTTTTTACAGGACATGCTTTATTGAATTCTTGGCATACTGTAGAAAATAATGTACCGTAATTTAAATTGGGGTCTTGTGAATCAAAACTAGCTGTTGAAAGATTGCTAAGAACATTATTATTAAACATTTTCAATTTATTTTTAGTCAGAGGTCTTAACTGAATAGTTTTATTTAAACGTACCTTTTTATCTGATTCAAAGGATATAAGTTGACCTGTATGATCAGACCTGACGCCACTAATTAAGAACGAGTATTTTATTTTACAATTAGTAAATACATTATCTATGCATGTAGCTGAGGTTGCTGTTATTCTAGTTGCTACATTAAATATACATTTTAAAATAAATTGAAAGATTTAAACAATGAGATGAGCTTACATTTTTCAGGTGAATTTACTAATAGATCAACATTTAGATCACCACAAACAAAAACTATTTTATTATCTCCAAAAAGTTTAGTTAGTATTTCTTCCATTATGATTAAAAATGATGACAAGTTTGAGGCTGGTGGTCTATAAACACATAAGAAAGTATGGCCTTCAACCTCTGCACATGCTACCTCACATAAGCGATCAACAGAGCAAGCAGTGATAATTATCCTTCCTTTCCTTATATCTGAAATAACTATTACATAATATCAAGGTACCCCCCCCCCCTAATGAAGACCTATTGTACGCACTGGCAACTGAAAAATTATTTATATTAAACAACATCCTATCTGGTTTTAACCAGGTTTCACAAAAACATAAGATATCCATGTGATATTTATCTATTAACATTTCCACGTCTAGGATTTTGCCAGAGAAGCGATTAAGTTTTGGTGATATAGTAAAATATTCTTATTATGCTTCTCTTTTGTCGATTCTAAAAGTTTAAAGTATCTATTACAGTATTATTAGAAGTACTAGATAATACTGTTTCGTCACTTAAGTTAGTCTCAGTTAAAACATTAATAACTGCGTGTATATTGAAGGCTAATAAAGTAGCTAATAATGTTGGCTTTTCTTAGGTAAAAACATATCGACGGCGAAGTGCCAATAACACCTAAGTGACAAAGTAAAACATTTTCATTTAGATTTCACAAAAACTTGCGAATAACGCCTTTAAATTCAAAACGATAAAAAAGTGAATTTCTCGAAAAAAATCAGTTACGAGTTATTGGCACTTCGCCGTCGATATGCGCCTGAGTCAACACAAAATCTCTAACAAAAATTGTTAGTATCAAAATACAATAAACGGTCACTATGACGACATGCCAAAATATGCATAGGTTATTTAAGTGAGTGACTTTCAAAAGCTAGTAGTAACGAATTCTAGTGAGGAGTAATGGAAGAACCACCGCATTCGATTTTATTGTCCTAGGTTCTGCTATTTGGCGATAGATAGCGTTTATTCAGGAAAGTGAAGTGGGAATGACTTACTTTTGAGTTTTATTTCTATTCAAATACTATAAAATATCGAAATAAGTACCTTCAAGTGTTTTTTCTTCCTGTTTGATAAGGAATAGTCCAGGAAACCACAGTAATGTAAGGAAATTAACCGTTTTGTTCGGTTATTTTCAAATTGTTATTTTTCTGGCACTTTTTTTATTAGTTTCCCCCGTTTTATTGCATAATTATTACACACGTATTCCAATATCCACACACAGTTTGTGTCACTAGTGCAATCATTTAAACAATATTTTGTTGGTAGCTTATCACTTTTACTATTTTTTATGAGCTTTTGCCCGCCGCTTCGCCCGCGTGGATGTCGGAAAATATACCACAGAAATGTACTACCGGGATTACACACCTAAAAGTCGAGGAAAAGGTCATTGACTACTACCGCTGCGCCCGCGTGTCCGTCAAACATGATTATTTCGTTACGCGTAATTTGAAATGTGTGTTATCTTTTAAACTATTAATTTAAATGATATGATGTCACTGCATATTTTAATCTAAATTAAAGTCCCAATTTAAATAACATATTTTATTGGATAAGGATTAAGTAAATAAGAGAACCTATACAATAGGATTTTGGAGGATTTAAAAATTATCCTCGGGTAAAATTTTGGTATGGGTTGGCAGCACTGGTTCTGACGCACAGAAACAGACAGCGTACGTACGTAATGTCATTCATATCATTCGTAGCTATGCTGTGATTCGTAGTTACTATAAACAACACAATAAGAGCTTGTATTATGTAGGTATGAGTTTCGTGTTGGTTTTTCCTTAATTTTTTCCTCAAACCCATTCCGATAAATTGCATATAACGCAGATTATGATGAAGTGAGTCGACAAAAAGTGTAGTTAATGTTATATTTTAATTGTGCCATAACTTTGTTTGAAACAGCTCGAAGACAATAATCCGCCGAGTGACAGAAAAGAAAGTGTTAGAAGATCTAGGTACCTACTCGTCAAATAACTGGTTATCGGTGTGAGTGGCCGCTATGAGTTTGTTTGTCGCCTGCAGCGCCTAGCTGGCGCTAGCGCCGGGCATGGCGAGCTGTCTGCTGGCGCTGGCCGCGGTGCTGGCGGCATGGGTGCAGCCGGCCCGCGCGCTACTGGTGCAGCCGCCGCGCTGTCCCAGCCACGCGCTGCAGCGCTGCGCCCTCGTCGGCTACGGCCAGAACGAGTACAGCTACATTGTGGACGGTGAGCCTGGCTCTTGGTACTTGTTTCCTCTTACCTCCCAACTGTTAGTAGGCTCGAGTAAGCCTCGCGAACGTACTAATGTAAAAACAACAACGTAAACCCTAGAAGAGTTAAGGGGCCGGCGGAGAATGCGTAGTTCATACAAACGTAATACACTGATATAAAGACGAGATATGAGAAATTTGAAATTCCTCATATATCGTCTTTATATCAGTGTCCATTCAAAATATATATTACGAGCCTAGATGTTCGGTCAGTGGGTCATCTTAGGGGCGGAGTTCAGATGGCCAGAGTGCAGATGTTCTGTAATCCAATTGGAATAGATACACACTACCTTAAGAATATGTTTGATTTACAAATTATTATGTTTGTATGAACTACTCATGCTCCGCAGGCCCCTTAATATGTGACAGTGCTGTTCAATACATATATTGCTCCACAAATTACGTAATTGCCAGCAATAATAGGTAACTCGTGTAAGCAGCTCATGTGATGGATGACCAACTTTTCTGTGTCTGCAAAATTTATTCTACCATAGCAGTAAGGTATATCTCTGCAAGCAAAAACTTTTCCATCGAGTAGGTATGACTTTTTTGCTAGCACCTACTCTGTTTGTTTTACTCTTGTAAATGAAATGAAATTGTTTATTCTGTAAATAGGATATTGGAATCACTTTTACACGTCATCTTAAAAAAAATATTAAAAATTAGCTAGATGAGTTCGGCGTTTCCTATCTGACTACTCTGAGAAGAAAGGCCGAAACAAACTCAGAGGTCACAGTCTCTTTTAAAGTCCAGACATAATCTTGGTCAGGCCATATGAGGACCATGTAGATTAGTGTCTGAAATGGTCTTATGAGAAAAGAACCACACAGATTTGAGTGGACCTGTCCTGTCAGTGCAAGCATTTGTCAGTAATCGTGGAGCTCAACTCGACGACGTCGACGTTTGGGTAGGCCTCATAAACTACTCAAACTGCCAGACCATCATTAAAACTAAATAAGAAAGAAAAAATAATAATAATTAAAAAATCACATAGTCCTCACATTCACAAAAATTAAAATTAAAAAAAATACTTTACAAAGTAATAATGTCATTTTGTATGTAATGTTTGTATAATACTGGTAATGATTTTATGATTTTAGCACAAGGCTTAGCAGAGCGAGCAGCTAAATCCCAAGCTTTTTTATCATATAAATAATCTAAAATTTTATAGTACCTTGTAAGTTTGTTGTAAAAACGTATACATTGACCCATGAACGAGTTGCCTACTCTGTGGAGACGAGTGCGGTGTACAGCGAGGTTGTGTTTATTCCTCGTATTTAAACTATGAATATCGGAAATCTTTTTAAAATTAGATATATTTTTGTGTATATACAATAGGTTTTCAAAAATATATTGTGACACTACAGTCAGAATATTTATTTCTTTGAATTTTTCTTGAAGGGAATCTCTCGGACCTAGGTTGTAAATGGCTCGAACAGTAATATTAATTGGTGAATATCCTATTGTACTACATATAGTCCATTCCGTTTGACCACTTTTCGTAAATGTTATTTTGTTAATCTGCCTGTTTAATGCTTAAGTAGTATGTATAAATATCATAAGTTATTTTACCTAAAGAGGTAGCTAAATACAATGCTCATTTTGATTTCTGGGCGAAATTGATCACTTGATGACTAAGCCAGTCATAAACTAAATAACCAGGGTTGCTCGCTATAGTTAGCAATGATTTTATTGGTTGATGGATATGGTACCTATGAGTATACCCATAAACCATATATAAATTGAAATCTGCATGGGCAGTGTCAGCTACTAACTGCTTGCCTGCAGATTTTCTTCGAGACTCAACAGAACTGATAATAAGCACAAAGCTCGTGCAACTCATGGATTTAAGTATTTATCTAGACATGAAAACTTGTCATAGTAAACTCATAATTGAATTTACCATCCCAACTTGTTAAAGTTAAAAACATTTTCTGTCTTTTAGTGCACAATATTCAAGAACCATTTATCTGAAATACCTACGTTTTTATTAAAAGATACCTACTTAAAATATTGCCAGAATGATACTAGGTACTTAATAGATTCTCTCCTAAGTTGTCTCTCATACTGTCCTTTTGTATACCCTCTGAGTTTAGATGAACAATTGCTAATTAATTTTCTATCATCCTACCCTTAAAAATAAGAGCCATACCTACTTTTGAATATTGAAAAAAATAAATTGAATTATTTCTAATCCAATGTTTAATTGACACAGAAGTTGTCAGTGGGTCAAACTCCATACATCATTGCACCCCATATTACGACCATGGTGGTACTAATGGTGCTGCCTACATACAATGGTGTTGAAGATGGAGCTTCAGGTGGTATCACTGCACTAATTAGACTACAACACTGATATCCAAATCGCCCGATAATTTCAAAGCGCGGACGGGGAGTGAGTGAAGCACGCAGACGGAGTGAAGTGACGTTGACGTGACGTGACAGTGTCACTTTCCAGTGACAGCTCTCTCTGCCAGTGATGTACGACCCTGCTTGTAGGGTTGAGATTTGGTGATCTTCAGAATTTTAGTTAAAAATTAAAAAAAAAAACAAAATACAAAATATTTTATTTCACATAAACCTACATGGGCACTTATGAAACGTCAGAAGTGGTTGTTTCCTGTGGAGAAGAGCCGGCAAGAAACTCCACGGTTACGAGTAGGTTTGGTTTTTCACAACAATGGAAATTTAACAGTTACTGCACAGTACAATTTTAGGCTTCCGTACGTCTGAATGAAAAAACAGAATCCTTATAGGATCACTTGTGTGTCTGTCTGTCACAGCCAATTTACTCCGAATCTAATAGACAGATTAAGGTGAAAGAAGAAAGGCAGAAGAAGAAGAAGAAGGAAGGCACTAGTAATTTGGGTATCGCCCTTATATTTCGCGTACATTCGTAAAAATAGTCTCAAAAGATATCTCGGTCAAATTAAGATAAAAGGTAATCACAGCATATTTTTTAAATATTGGGTCTCGGCAGAAACACATTGTTTAAAAAGCAAGTGACTCCGTATAAACCACAGAGCATGTAATTTAGGGTGCATTCCGAGTTACGCTGTAATCGATTTGAGCGCGCTAACTCCTGTACCGTATTAGCGTGGGCGCGATAACAGTTCGTCTTCAATCGTCATAGATGACGTCATGACATGCGCCATCTTGCGATAACGCCGACCATGCCTTTTACTAATATCACCGTAGGCGCTGTCAAAAATGACAGTTGTGCTGTTGTGTTTTGACTCGCATCCTATCTTTAAACTAACGTGGCATTTTCGAAATTGTGCTTCTGGCTACCGTTTGCCACCTAAAGAAGAAATTTGAAGAATAAACACAAAGAAATATGTTATGCAAGTTTTGACGTTAAGCGAGTACTGTGAGTGCGTTCACGAGCGTTCCGAATTGATGACAGCCCTCAGCTGTCATAATCGTGACATCTTAATCGGAACGCCAATTATCGATGTCAGCGCTGTGAGCGATTATGTTCTAATTCGGAAAGCGGTCTTAGTATAAACAGACCCCATGACATTAAACCAAAGAGTTTATTACGCAGTAAACCAATGAGTAAACAGTTTAAGGCATTCAAAGATGGCGGAAATGAATAGTTCCAATAATGGCTACTAAAGGGAAAAGTGGCACTAGTAGCTGACTTTGTATATTAAGGCCTCTACACATTGGACCTCTAGAAGAGCGTCATGTCCTATTGTACTATATACACTTCTATGCAAAGCAAGCAGACATAATTACGTTAGGATTGACAAAATGTCTTTTGTTATTACTATATACTATTTTGTTCTCCAAATTAATATTATAAATGCGAAAGTGAGTTAGTTTGTTTATTACGCTTTCACGCTAAAACGGCTGAACGGATATACCATGCCCTAGGTAAGGACATAGGCTTTACTTTTCATCCTGGATCGCAGACGAAATTGCGGGATAGTATAATATAAAGGCAAATCAATGAACACAACGCTTTTGGAGGCAAGATACCTCTAGAGACGTTGGTTAACATCGCCCGACGTTTCAAGTGACTTGCCGCGGGACATTAGTCCAGTGAATGCGTGGCTTTATCACTGACAATACTTAGAGATGGGTTGACAGATTAAACACGATATCTATCATCATTGTTACTGTTACACAAAAATAACAGATCCAAATAACAGCCTGATATTTTTGTAAGGACGACAAATACGTATTTAAATCTCAATTATTATTGTATATCTTCTTTATTTCTTTTCTTTTAAAGTCGAAAATCGTATTTAACCGCTTTAGTAACAGTGAGAAGTAAACATAATTCGAAGTAAATAATCTAATAGACGTTTCTCTTTTTAGCAAGGGTCATTATTCAATGAGGAAGTAAGAGAAATTGATAATACTCCTTCCTTTTGTGTACGTGTGTATGTAAGTAACAGCCGTGGTAACCGTCTTTGAGGTTATTTTAAACAGATAAGTTATATTGTTAGGAACAATTGTTATTTGTTATTTTTAAATATCTGCTATTTCTATCTGTTACGATAAATACGCCTCACCCCTAATACTTGTCAGTGGGCTTAATTGGACAACTCACAACTGCCAGTCGTGATGTAATTTACTAATATTTTCAAAATTAGGTACTAGGCTAAGTATTTAAAAATGTATTTTCATATTTCGCTACCGTCTCTTTATATATATGAGATATGTATGTTTGTGTGGAAGCATAAGCAATTATTTACAAAAGCAGACGATGTACTTACATCCTCGAAACCGGCGCGCGCGCGACCCTCACAGGCTCGTACTGGATTTCATTCCAAGACTAGCTAAATGTAATAAAAGCTGTTTGTATATGTGTGTAAAAATATTTAATAAGATACCGAGTGACCTAAAAAATCTAATTAGCAGATTATTTAAACGTAAATTGTACGATTGGCTGTCCACTAATATATCCACTAATATTTTATAGTGTAAAAGAATTTTTTGACAAAAAATGTAAATAATGTAATTGTATGCACGAAAAATTTGTACCTACGCTTAGAATGTTAAGCAAAAACATGTATGCTCTAAATATTTATGCAAAGTTCAAAGGCGAATGTAGAATATAAGACCTGTGAAGATATTCAGGCTGGGGAGGCCACGCATCCCATCATGTTGTCTTAGTATCTTGGTCGGCTTATTCCTACCTATTATGCATTAAGCAAAAATAAAACATTAATTTGGTAATTAAATAAAGCATTTTTATAATATAATTACATTGTAATCTGAGAAGAACTTCTTCGAATAATTGAGTAGCTGGCGCAGTCGTCATGCTGGTCGTCAGCATCACCATACGATGCTCATACTCACACATACTAGCATCAACTGTAACCCATTGCATAGGACACGATCATCTCTGCACACCAGAATTACGCACAATCCTCGTATTCTATACTTCACCACAAAACAAATAATACTAGTAGGTAAGCAAACTAATCCACAAATATTTACCACAGAGCATGTGTATTTACAACGACACATCAAGATAAAACATTAAAATTTGACAATTAAGACATTTCCGATTTGAAGGTGATCTCGATAGATTTTAATGTTGCCATGGATGCTAAATTCTCCGAAACAACGTATAAATACTGGATTCATTTAACTGTCATACACATTAAGGGATTTATTTATAAACATTGGTTAAAGTTAAGTGAAATTCAAACGTCAAAAATGTATGGTTAAACATTCTAATAATTACTTAATTTTAATCAACCTTTATAAATAAACCTCTAAGTAACGGAGACGTTTCATTTTTGTATGGGACTCCGGCCATAACATGTACACTTTAGAAAACCTGGGAAACGAACCCCTGAATATAAAAAAGGCATTTTTTTTTCATAATATCTAAATTCTATCTTTTTAAATGATGAATCACACTTTCTAATTAATCAAAAAGTTGTCTAAGGTCTTATTATCTTATCTTAATAGTACAGAAATACATAACTTTCATATTTAGTTAAATAACGTCTACGTGATATTATTATGTTCTGATGTAACATGACTTCTGGACGAAAGCAGAATGCAAGTAAGACGACGCACGGTGGGCTGAAAATCAGCTTTCATAGACTTAGGGATTTCAATTTGCAAGTGCCGGATATCGCTTCTATTAGTTATTACTATATTCAAAAATGACACCCGAGTTAATTCTGCACAAAAACGAAAAAATAAGGATAAGGGAAATGTTTAATATCAAATATTAAACATTTTCCTTATCACTGTCGTTGTCAGACTCCAATTCTGAGTCAGAATCCAGATTGGATATATCTAAAAAATTGAAATCACTTTCCTGAAACTGAATTAAGTCAGCAAAAAAGCTCTACTTTCTCTTGGCATCTAACTTAGGCCTTTGTGCACTTAGGAAAGGATCCGAAGAAACAACAAGCATAATTATTTAAGATATCTTGATTAGAATCTTGCCTGCTTCTTTTCCGCGAATGATGTTCCCGGAACCTCCTAAAATCTTTGTTTCGAGACTCTGAGGCTTCTTCCGAGAGAGTCAATCGGCACAATATAATTTTTCTCGATTATGTCAGCCCCGTGTATTAATAATTTATGTACGGTTGACGACATGTAGTACCAGTCGTACAATTCCACGTACTTTTCTGCTGTTTTGCGGGCAAAATCTTTAAATTTAATTACGTCAATCTTCTCGCCAGATGTTATCGCTTGCAAAATCACAGCAAATCTTTTAATAATATCTTCGATCAACCTGGTAATAGCTGCAGTTTTATTGGGAAACTGTAAATGTAAATATGACTGTTTTCACTGGTTTCTTAAGCGTTTCATTAATTTTAACGGCTGCTTCAGGATTTTTCATCATGTATTCGATCACAGATGCGATATCCTCATACCCTTCTTCTTTTAAGCGCGCTGCAGCTGCATATGCCGATTCACTGGAGTCTTACACTGTATGATCAACAGATCTTCTCTTTTTCTGTTTACTTCCCAGATCTTCGAATGGTTTTCGGGACCTTTTTGTCATTGTTCCAACGTCAGACCATGATGTCGATGGTTCTTGAGAGTCTAATTGTGCTCTTGGTATCTAATCAACAGTTGGTTCTTGATTAACTAAAGTTTGCACACAACTTGGCCAATCAATATTAGCTTGCAGCCAATTTCCGTACAGTCTTCTGAAGTGATCAAGGAATCGGTTGGATTTCTGCCACCTCTGTACAGCAGCTCGTGTGAATTTCCGACAAAATTCTTTGAGAGTTACTCGATCTTCGGCAGAAATGCAATCGCCTATGCGGGATACAACTGCACTAAACTATACTTCATGATTAAATGAAGTACTCTCACTTTTTAGAAGAACAAACAAGTCTAAATTGGTGATTCAACTTTCCATTTTAAGATTTTATAGTCGCAGAACAAAAATGTTGCGTTAGCAGTTCCACAGTTGTGAACAGTGTGTGTTAAATTATAAAGCAAAATTTTAGCCCTTTTATTGCAAAACGTCGATAATTAGTTAACTACCCTCATTAGTTTTAAAAGATGTGCTAATGAAAATTTATAATCGTCAAAAACATTTCTTAGAACTCATAACACAACTAAACAACAAATTAGCCTACTAATCAGAAATCATTAACAATCATTTAATCACCCATTCAGACTTATTAGAAGAGTAAATCATTGTTATTACTTAATCACTTATTTTCAGACTCACTAAAATACTAAACAGTTTGTTATTTGATATTTTCTTTGTATTTAAAGTTTTAAAACTCATTTTGTATTGATTAATATCTAGCTCAAACATAGTTGTCTAAGTGTGGATGTACTATAAACCTGTGACTACTCCTTCGGGAATATAGGGGTGATGCTATTTTATGTTACGTGTTGTTAAAAGTCTGTGTTCCTCAACTTAAACAGTAAAAGGAACCGTTTCATATGTAAAAATAAATAAAAATATTGTGATGATTAAAAAAAAATTTGCTGAGATAATTTTTATGTGACGTATGTCAAAAAATCATAAATAATTAGTACTATAACGACCTGTAAGGATATTACGATTTTCCTTGCCGTTTAAGAGATAATTAGCTTTTTCATACTAGCTTCATACAAATTGTTCGTAAAAAAAATATAATTCCTTCGTTTTTGTGCAGAATTAACTAGGGTGTCATTTTTGAATATAGTAATAATTAATAGAAGCGATATCCGGCAAAAAATCTGGCACTTGCAAATTGAAATCCCTAAGTTTATGAAAGCCGTTTTTCAGCCCACCGTGCGACGCCATGATCAATAGAATTAAATTACATGCTCTGTGAATAGAATATGGCAATAATTTGATAAACTAATATTTTTTTGTGCCGAAGAAATCAGGGGAATATTCGGGAAAGAATATTTTTCCTCAATCCGTAGATTTTTTTTATTACCGTACACTTTATGGCCGAAAATTAAACATCTCCTTTATTTAGTTTAACAGAATTGTTGTTACATAAAATGTTATTTTTAGGTTAAGTTTTGTAATGTTCTTCTTCTACCTTCTTACATTTAAAAAACAAAGGTATTGTTCTGTACCTATATCTAATTAAAATAAATAGGTACCTATTAATGTAAAATTAATTTGCATCCTACCCTAAACAGACAAAATATGGCCTGTACTAAACCACCGACTTTACGTCTTGTCTATTTATTTATTTATTTATTACATTAGGGAAAACAAACAGTAGTATATTAAACATAAACAGAAAAAACTTAAAATTAAACTTAACAAATATACTACCCACAACATTTTCCACAGATTACTATTATATAGCAAAAACAAGCAGTTAAAAAAAAGTTTACTGTATCAGGGCTTGCTTAATAAAAAAGAAATTAAAGAGTAAAAAAACAAAAACAATATTCTATAGAAAATGTAACAAACACAAAAAAAAGAAAAACATGCGTGATGATCATACAGGAATTAACAATAGCCAATTAATAATTATACCTAAGTACATTGCGTAAAACCTATGGAGCTTACTGCCGTTCCTTTAGTATCTTAATTATATCCCTTTTAAATTTATGTCTGCTTAGGAATAATATGTCTATTGCACCAAAACGCGTGTTGTATGTGTCGACTAAGCGGTATAGCGGCGAGCGCATACCAGCATTGGATCTACAAAAGCTGGTAGCGAACAGTCGCCTGGTGCGTACCTCCCGTCCATGTACTGTTCGAGGAACCAGATAACACAAACCAGTCACCAAGTCAGGGCAATCAAACTAATCAATAATCAACTACCGGCCCATCGTGCTGCTCGATGAGGTGGGCAAGCTCTTTGAAAGAATCATTGCAGACCGCCTCGTCGGGCGGCTGGTGCGGGTGGGGCCGGATTTGGCGGAGAGCCAGTTTGGTTTCCGCAGGGGGCGCTCTACGGTGGACGCCATCATGCGCGTGCGAGCCCTCACGACGGGGAACGCTGTGGCCCGGGGTGGGGTCGTCTCGGCGGTGTCTCGCCTTCAATACCCTGCCCTGGAGTTGCATCAGGGAGGCACTTCGGTATCACCGGATGCCGACCTACCTCTGTCGTGTGGTCGAGGCCTATTTGACGGACAGGGCCGTCATCTACCCCGGTCACCAGGGAGAATGGAACCGGCGAGAGATGTCGTGCGGTGTCCCACAGGGATCGGTCCTGGGGCCGCATCTGTGGGACATCGGATACGACTGGGTGCTGCGCGCTGACCTCCCTAGCGGCGTCAGCGTCGTTTGCTACGCTGACGACACGTTGGTCCTGGCGCAGGGGAGGTCGCACCAGGCGGCGGCCGAACTAGCGACACACGGGGTTGCGACAATCGTGGGCAGAATCCGGCAATTGGGACTCGAGGTGGCCCTGCACAAGTCCGAGGCCATGTGTTTTCATGGTCCTCGGAACGCGCCACCGTTGGGGTCCCAAATAACGGTAGGAGGAGTTCACATCGGCATCGAGTCGACGATGAAGTACCTTGGACTCGTCCTCGACAGCCGGTGGTACTTCGTGGAGCACTTCCGACGTTTGGCTCCCAGACTGGAGCGGGCCGGGGCTGCTTTGAAGCGGCTCCTGCCCAATCTAGGGGGTCCAAACGCCTCCTGCCGGAGGCTATACGCGGGGGTCGTGCGGTCCATGGCCCTTTACGGGGCACCGGTTTGGGCGCGTTCATTGAGGCGGCGGCCAGCCCGCCGGTTGAACGCGCCCCAGAGGGTCATGGCCACCCGGCTGGTCCGGGGATACCGCACGGTCTCCGGTGAGGCGGCGAGCCTCCTTGCCGGATTACCGCCATGGGATCTGGAGGCAAAAGTCCTCGCGCATATCTGGGAGTGGCGCGAGGAGTCGAAACGCCGGGGCGTAACTCCGTTTCCGCGAGAAATCGCGGCACAGCGGACAGAGCTCCGGCGGGATCTCATGGCGTCATGGAGAGTGCGATTGTCGCAACCCAGTGCTGGGCACGCCACTATTGCGGCGATAAGTCCCCTCTTTGAGGAGTGGCTAGAGAGGCGCCACGGCGTCCTCACCTTCCGCCTGACGCAGGTCCTCACCGGACATGGTTGTTTCGGGAGGTTCCTGTTTCGTATAAGGCGGGAGGAAACGCCCGGGTGTCATCACTGCGTGGATCGCCCGGAGGACACGGTTGAGCATACGGTGGAGGTCTGTCTGGCTTGGGCAGAGCATCGCCGTGTCCTCGATAGATGTTTTCTTTCGAAAACATCTAAATTGCATAGAACGAAGGTACTTGCGTTGGACTAATTCTATAATTTCCATATATTTCGCATAGTAAGGATTCCAGATCGGAACTGCCCTGTAATACTCCTCTAAAAAAAGATGTAGTAAAAGTCTCTTAATAGTATAAACGATGAAACCACTACCTACCGCCAAATTCCTGCTAATCACCAATTATAGAAATATCATATTCTGGTGAGTATAGTAACTCCATAGCTACCGTCTCAGGTTTTACGTTTAGATATTGCAAATAATTGCGTTTTGATTTTAAAAGTAATATGCTTATTACTCACGATCCGATAGGATTCCAGGGAAGTTTCATATACCACTGCACTGTCCAAACTCACAGCTTTACGGGGATATATAACACTAGATACTTGCAGTAATCACTTTTAACCACTTTTATCAATATTTTAACGGAGCAAAATTTAAAACAGTGTTATCATTCTGGCGAACGAACGGGTTTTTTTTTTTTTTGCATTCTTCGTGCAGCTTCATAAAAAAAAGCTGATGCCTAAAGAGAAAAGCCCCATACTTAACTATTTCGTATAATGTACATACTTTCATTCATGAACGCTTCTGAAATTAAGCGACACCAAAACTGCTTTTGTTCTTTGGTACACATATGGATTTCTGAAAATGAATTTTGAATATGCCTTTTACTACGTATTTCAAACTATGTGTTTAACTGTATTTTGAATTTCAATAGGTTTGAAGCTGCTGATTGAATTCACCGACAGCGGCTATTTCACATTAAAGTGCCCGGAAAACTTGACGCTCGACAATACAGCCCTGCCGCGCTTCGAGTCGCAGCTGCGCGTCAACAAAGTGCAGCTGAAGGACTGCCCCGCGCCGCACGGCTCATACGCCACCACACTAGATGCGCTCAATGTGACCGCGCTCGACAGGCTCAAGCTGATCAACGCCGGCATACTCACGGGCGCGCACCTGACCGGCCTCACCGACGTGCTCGCGCTCGAGCTCATCGACGCCGAGCTGGCGCCGCACACGCTGGCCGCGCCGCAGGGCCTGCGCCGCCTGCTGCTCGACCACGTGCGCCTGCCGCCCGGCGAGCTGCACCACCTGCCGCGCTCGCTCGAGCTGCTGGACCTCACGCGCATGGCCACCGACCTGCCGAACGACGTGCTGGAGCGGCTGCCCCACCTCGTCAACGTGTCGGTGCGCGATGCGCACAACGTGTCCGTGGCGCTGGCCGGCGCGCTGCGTGTGCTGGCGCTGGAAATGCCGGCGGCGCGCGTGCCGAGCGCGCTGTCGCTCGCGCTGCGCATCCTCACCGTGTACGGCTGGGACGAGCCGGCGCCCGAGCCCTGGTCGGCGTGCGCGCTCGACACGCTGGACGTGCGAGACGTGACGGCCGTGGAGCTTCCGGCGGGCTGGGTGAGCGCCTGCGCGGAGCTACGCGTGCTGCGCGTGCAAGACGGACCGCGGCTGAGCTCACTGCACAAGACGTCACTGCACGGCGCGCAGCGTCTGCAGGAGCTGCACCTCACGTCGTGTGCGCTGACCGCGCTGCCGACGGGGCTGCTCGACGACGCGAAGGAGCTGCGCTGGCTCGACTTGTCCGGGAACCTTCTAAAGGAGCTGCCAGGGTGAGCTGCCGTCAAAGTTTTTATAAGTTTTGTAGAGTACGCGCCAATATCGTAGTTCTAGTTAGTATTGAATTTGGTTTCATTCGCAGTGGCCTGTTCGTCAAGACGACGTCTCTGCAGTGGTTGAGCCTGGCGAAGAACCGCCTGACGACAGACGTGTATACGTCGCTGAAGGCGGTCACGTCGCTCACCACGCTGAAGCTCAGCAACAACATTTTGAAAGACTCCTGCGGAGGCGCGTCCGACACTGTGCGAGGTACACAAAGCAAGTACTTACTCGACTTGTAAAGTCCAATACCTACGAGGCTGAACGATGTCTCTCGAACTTTTAAGATTCTTTTAATAATACCGGCCAAATGCGAGTCGGACCACGCACAATGAAGGGTTCCGCAGTTGGGATGAATTTATCCCAAGATTAAACTTAACATTGTAGTTGAAAAACATGTTCTCCCATAAGGAATGTACGAGATGAGTAACGACTGCGGCGATACTTGTTGTTGTGGTATTGTCTTGTTTTAACTCGGCTATATCTAGCGATATCTTCCTTATTTCGTTGATAAGGTATTGCGTATCTGCCTGCGGCGTGGATGGTGCTGGTGGATGCACGGCTGCGACTTCAGTTGCTGCTGTCTGCTCCATTATTTTATCTGCGAGTAGCCCGAGTTCGTCGAATGCAGTCTTTGTGCTGAACGTTTCGCTGACTGCGAGAACTGAGCGAACGTGTGATGGGAGGTGATTGGTCCACATAATTCGCAGAGTGGATTCTGGAATTTTATCTGCGGCGAGGTTTCGCATGCGGCGGAGTAGTTGCGTCGGCTTCTGTTCTCCGAGTTCCATCTCGGACAGCAATTTTTGGAATTGCCTTTCTTTTATGGCCTTGTATTGGTCCGTCTCTGGTGGGTTGTACAGTAGGTCCGCGATCTGCTCGACGTCTTGTCGCTCGAGCTGTGCAATGACCATCTGTGCGAGCTGGCCCTGGCCTTTCTTGAGGTCGTTGGTTGCTGCTTCGAAGCTGATGAACCAGAGTCGTGGTCGATCGCGCCAGAAAGGTGGAATGCGCATGTTGAGGGATATTCCGGCAGCTTCCGCCCTCGGGACTGGGTGCGATGATGAGCTGGATTGATCATCCGTTTGGCGGGGATTCGACATCTTTGATTCGGCGATATTTGCTGAGCTTCTGTGATCTTAAATTACTTCACTGTGTTTTAGGCACGGGGTCACCACTTTAAAGACTGGTAATGTGTTACGATGATTGCTGTGGCTACAAGACCAAGAGAAAATCTCTGCTTTTGCAAACCGTCAGGCATCTAAAAACCTAAAACAATTAATATCATTTTTACAAACCGCATCATGGTATCGGAGATTTATTCATAATTTTGCAGACATTGCTAGACCACTTACTAACCTAACGAAGAAGAAGATAAGCTGGAAGTGGGAACGAGAGCAACAAGAAGCATTTATGAAATTAAAAGATGCCTTGACTACGTCACCGGTGTTAAAACAGGCAAGTGATGATTTACCCTTTGCTATCAAGACTGATGCCAGCCAGTATGCCATTGGCGCAGCTTTAGTGCAGGGGGAAGGAGACAATGAGCACCCTGTTGAATACGCAAGTAGACTCTTAACACAAGCTGAACGCAATTACAGTGTCACAGAAAAGGAAGCACTAGCCATAGTATGGGCTGTTTCAAAATTTCGTGGCTATATAGAAGGAACAAAGTTCATAACTATTACAGATCATCAACCGTTGAAATGGTTAATGAATCTTAAAACACCTACTGGTCGCTTAGCACGATGGGCACTACAGCTGCAACCATACGAGTTCAGAATCCAATACACTCCAGGACGAACTAATGTAGTAGCTGATACATTGTCTCGACCACCGTGTGAGCAGCATGATAGAAAATGCATCATATGCAGCACAGAGTTAGATCTACCTAGATACAATGAAAAACAGTTAAGAGATAAACAAAATAATGAAAGATGAAACCCTTCAAACTGTCATAAAAATATTAGGTTTTTACTTATGAAATTGCCGTTCTGCATAACTGGCCATTTCAAATCAAAATAATTTTTGTTTGGCTAAGAATTCTAATTTCAACATAATTTTATTTAAAAAACATGGTTTTTTTTTTCAAAAGTAGTCATTTGTTTATTGATTAGTGTTACATTTTCATCGCATTTCAATCTTTTTCGTCATCATGGATACGTTAAAAGTTCGAGTAATTATGGAATATGAGTACCGTCGTGGCAGCAACGCGGCACAAGCGGCACGAAACATCAACGACGTTTACGGAGCTAACACTACAAACCAACGCACCACCTGTTATTGGTTTGCTCGCTTCCGTTCTGGAAATTTCGACCTGAAAAATGAACCTCACGGTCGTCCGAAGACTTTGGTCGACAATGACGAATTAAAGGCGATTGTGGAAGCTGATGATACACAATCTACGGCTGAATTAGCAGCAGCTTTCGACGTTAGCGTCAAAACAATATTGGTCCATTTGCGTCAAATTGGCAAGGTAAAAAAGCTTGACAAATGGGTGCCCCACGAACTCAATGATCGCCAGCGCGAAGTACGCGTCGAGACGTGCCTTGCACTGCTCAACAGACACACAAATGAAGGAATTTTGAACCGCATTGTTACCTGCGATGAAAAATGGATTCTGTTTGATAACCGCAATGCCCTAAACGAAAACTTACCCCTAGAAAAGTGATGGTCACTGTTTGGTGGTCTAGCGCCTGTGTGATTCATCACAGCTTCTTACCAAACGGGGTGAGCATTACTGCAGATGTGTACTGTGAAGAACTGAACACAATGATGGAGAAGCTGGCACATCTCCAACCAGCATTGGTCAATCGCTCGTTTCCGCTGCTCCTGCACGACAACGCGCGACCTCATACTGCACAGCAGACGGTCTCCAAGTTGCAAGAACTTAGGCTGGAAGCTCTCCGTCATCCGCCCTACTCACCAGACCTTGCGCCTCCAGACTACTACTTTTTCCAGAATTTGGATAACTTCTTGGCGGGAAAAAAATTCAATACCCGAGAGGCAGTACAAAATGCCTTTGAAGAATTTGTTGCCTCCCGTCCAGCTGATTTCTTTAAGAAGGGCATCAATAAACTGCCACTGCGTTGGCAAAGATGCATTGATTGCATGGGTGATTACTTCGATTAATACAAATAAAAAATACATGAAAAAAATTCGTTTAAATTTTTTCATACAAAACGGCAATTTCATAGGTATTATTAGAAGAAGGAAAAGAAATACCAAGTTATGCAGAATACATTAAGAAAGGGTACCTAGTCCATAAAGGTGTCCTGTATTTTTACATGCCATAACAAGAAAACGACAATGCAAAGTTAGTAGTTCCACGTCATGAAATACAAAACGTACTGAACGCTTACCATGACTCACCTACTGCTGGTCATATGGGAGTATAAAGAACAGTGCAACGTATAATAAATAATTTTTATTGAATGGGATTACGAAAAGATGTTGTAAAATACGTAAAAACATGTGATGAATGTCAAAAATATAAGCCCTCTAATAAGAAGCCAGCAGGGTTATACCAGTCCACCCCAAACTCTCAACGATTTGAGGTATTGTCCATTGATCTTTTTGAACCTTTGCCAAAGGGACCATTAGGATACTACTTCAAGATGGGTATAATTATTCCCACTAAATGAAGCAACTAGTCAAAATTTTGCCATCATTTTACTCTATGAAATATTTCTTCGGTAATGGTTGCCAAGGAAAATTATCAGCGATAATGGAGTACAATTTATATCAGCGATAATGCAAAAATTTGCATATTGCTTAGAATTTCAACAAATATTCACACCCGTATATCACCCTGAACCAAATGTGGTTGCAAGGAAAAATAGGGACATGAAGTCACAAATTGCAATTATGGTGAAAGACGAGAACTGACTAAGAACTGGCCATCGACTTTGCCAACAATAAGATTCGCAATGAATACAGCTAAGTGTCAAACTACAGGTTTCTCACCATCTTACCTTACTTTTGGGGAAAGAATTGCGTACACCATATGAGTTGACACATGATCTAAGCTCGGTTGTAGAATCAGAAAACTTTGTCGCAGAAATCACCCCAAAGTTAAAACAACTAGCCCAAGACTTGGAGCTAGCAAAAGAAAATATAGAGTGTAACAAAGATACGACACGCCAGAGAGCAAATAGCAAGAGAAGACCTAACCCAAACTATGAAGTCAACTATGGACTTAGTCTTGAAAGAGTCTCATCCCGTTAGCAACGTTGATAAACCGTTTACTTCGAAATTTGCTCCTCGACGAGATGGACCATATGTTACATTAAAGAAACATGGAACCTCCACTTATGAAATTTCTCACTCAGAAACGCCAGACAAACCTATTGGAAAGTATCATACGTCAGCAATAACGAAGTTTGAAAAGAGATACAAACCAACTTATCCGATACGCCGAAGAGGAAGGCCGCGGAAACAACCTGGTGCTGGTACTCAGTCGGGACGACCATAGAGTACCAGAGGGGGAGAATATAACACGATGCCTTACGCCATCTACTATATTATGTGCACAACACTACGCCACCCGAGTAGATCGCAACACAAACAAGATCAATCATCGATAAGACGATAACAGCAACAGTACCTAGACTACTAGCGACATCTAACATTCGACGTGTGAAGTGTCCGTGACGTCTACGAAGGTTACAACCACATACAAGCATGAGATGGTGAAGACGCACACTAATCTGTCAAACCGACTATATATACGGTCCACCTTCGAGGAAAGATCGACTCGCTACTTAGAAGGCACAGTGGTCGATAGCCCCGCAGTCACCACTGTTGTCATACGCTTGACCTGAGCGGAGGCCCCGTCGCCCTCAGGAATAGCCTAGCTAGGAGGTGAAGGGATAGGATAGCCCCGCAGTCCATCCCTAGGATCACTCATAGGTTTAACCTCAGTCTAACTTTGATAGCTAAAATCTGTCAAGTGTTTGAAGTAAAGTGAATAAACTCCCTCTCTGTCATCCAACGTTGGTTTTATTCCACCGCCACCATTATAGTAACAAATTATTTACCGTAAACCAATCTTGGACCTGAACAATAAAGCTATTCACGTCGTCAAGATTTTCTGACCGTTAGTTTATTTTAAAGATCAATGATGTGTCATCAGCATATATGGTGTTATTTGCTGATGACACATTGATTTTCTTCTGTTGATTTTGAAATAATTGGGGTAAATCATTAATATAAACCAAAAAGAGGAATGGACCCAATATCGAACCTTGAGGAACGCCCATTACCATTTCAGACCCTAATGAGTTTGTGCCGTTGACTTGAACGTTAACCTTTCTATCTTTCAGGTATGATCTTAGGAAATCAAGAGCTGTATTTCTAATCCCATAATGCTCCAGTTTCAGCAGAAGTGTCTCATGGTCTACGCAATCGAACGCCTTCGAGAGGTTGCAAAAGATTCCAATGGCATCTTGTGCTTCTTCCCAGGCGTTAAAAAATTTCTTTATTAGGGTGACACCGGCGTCAGTGGTACAACGCCCTTTGGTGAAACCGTACTGTTGATCATGAAAGATGGAATTTTTATTAAAGTGACGTAACATTTGATTGAGTATCAACTTTTCAAACACCTTACTGAGAACTGGCAGAATTGACACAGGCCTATAATTGTTGGGTTCCTTACTATCACCGGATTTGAACAAAGGAACTACTCTACTGTGTTTCATGAAATCCGGAAAAACTCCTTAGTCTACACTGGTATTAAATATGCAAGCTAAATACGGCGCAATGGTTTCGATGAAAGATCTACAGACTTTTACAGACATTCCCCATAGATCTATTGTTGATTTAATTTTAAGATCTTTAAAAGCTTTTATAACAGCCTGGGGGTTTGTATGCTGAAACCTAAACTCCAAAGGGCATGCCATGCCACATTCTTTCTAAGTAAGGCAGCAGAAAGCGCGGGTGAGGAATTTAAAGCCTCAGTAGTTCACATGACGCATGGATTAGCACTATTCAGCTCAACCATTTTGAAGGAAGCTAAATGATCCAACACACGCGCCACCGTCAGCGAGACATATAGATTATACACTGTAGATTTCGATAGGTAAGAAACCTACCGTAATCTATTCGATAGTCACTAACGTTTTTCAGCTGTCACCATACAAAACGGCACCATGAGTCACTAATTCGACAAACGCTATCGAAAATGACGCTTGCGATATTAGTTACGTAGCTCACTAGCATATCGAGGTGTGAAACATGTTTACATTAAAATTATAAACGTTTTTAAATCTATTAAAGTCAAAATAAAGTCTGGAAGAGCTTATTTAGCAGGGAATATGTTAGTGACCGCTAAAGGACATTGTCCACTTTGTATGCCGATGTGAACAGGCACTTTAAGTATAATTATAATACAGATTTAATAGCTAATACACTGGTATTAGCTATTAAATCTGTATTATAATTAACTTTACTACTGAGTAAAGCGAAGATTGTATCGTGATACTTAATTGGGCAGATAGATATAAATTATCTTGGTACCTTGCAGAGCTTAAAAACCAAATTATAGTCAATACATGTGCGCAGCAACTCACTGTTCTTCGGCCTACTTTGCAGTTGGAGCAATACTGCTTGGTTGAATTACATCCCTGACTGTTATTTTCATTTTCATGTAATATGTTGACACGTTTCATGAATTTATTTATTTATTTATTCACAAAATCCACAGCTCTTGAACAAATTCACTTAGGATAAATAAACTAACCTTACAGCCAATTACGGATTTACAATCTAATAACTATACATGCATCAGAAACAAACAGGATGCCATGCTAGCACCTTCTCAGCATATCCAAGGGTGCAGTGTGGGTGGGTGTGTAGGACTGTGTAGGTGGGTGTGTAAGAGTGTGTGTGTGAGGAGTTGTAATGGTGTATGGTCATGGATTACTTAATTCAGTTCTATTTAGAATTATTAGTCAATTCTTCGCATACAGAAGTCACTAAAAGTTTCCTGAATTCACCTTTTTTGGTGTTAAAAATGTCAAGATGAGAGAATTTCTTGTTAAAATTTCTTAATATCCTACCAATGACAGTATTTTGAGCATAGTTTGTACCACTGTGCGGTACATCGAACAAATGTGTGTGCCTAGTCCGTCGAGACGGAGCACTCAATCTTAGAACCAGATCATTTAAAGCGGTACTCTCAATGTTCCCACTACAGACATTATAAAGAAAAAGCATGTCGAGAATCATACGTCTGTTCTCCAAAGGCAATATGTTATGATGTTTGCATGCTTGCAGATAATCTTTAGACTTGAAACCAGTGCGATAGTTAATATATTTAATGAATTTGGATTGTATGGATTCTATTTGCTGTATATAAATTAAGTAGTGAGGATTCCAGATATTACTGCAGTATTCTAAAATACTGCGTATGTACGCAAAATAAAGTATTTTGATGCAATTTATATCAGTAAATAATTTACACGTACGCATAATAAATCCGAGGTTTCTGTATGCCTTGCCGACGATACAGGACACATGCTCCGAAAGCAGAAGTTTTGAGTCTAGGACGACACCAAGATCCCTAATAACATTACAACGCACAATATTGCCACCACTGAGTTTATAAGTGTAGTTAATTAAATTTCGCTTCCTAGTGAAGGTTACAGTCCGACATTTAGTTAAATTCACATTAATTCTATTGATATTATAATCATTGGATAGTCTATTTAAGTCATTTTGTAGCTTCTCACAATCGTGTTTATTTCCAATAGTCATAAAAATCTTGGTGTCATCGGCATACATCAGAAACCCTGCGTCAAGAACGTGCGCTCCTATATCGTATAGGTAGGCAGAGTATAACAAAGGTGCCAAAATTGAGCCCTGTGGCACCCCAGATGGTATGGTTACACAGTTAGACCTTACTCCGCCCAATTTGACAATTTGAGTTCGATTTTACAATAGTATTGGAGAAATTGGCAAAAACCAAATCCATAGTATAATAATAATAACTTTATTGATACTAAAAACCTTTGATTACAATAAGTAGTAAATGTAGGTTACAAACAATTCGTTGTAATAAGGTGTCTGGAATGTTGAAAAACCCTGCCTCCTAAACTAGGGGAAACCTGTGCCTTAGGAGACAGTGTTCTACTGTTACTTCGTGCACAAATAGTCATTTTCATCGCACCTTGTTCGTAGTGAACCTAATTAAATACAGTGATGACAATAATAAAAAGAAAAATTTAAGAAAAAATAAAAATAAAAGGGGGGACAAATGAAAATTTAAATGAGGAATATGAATATTTAGTTTGTTACATTGCGTGTGTAAGTATGCATTCGAGTGTGAGTGAGTGCGCGCGCGAGTGTGTGTGTGTGTGTGTGTGTGTGTGTGTGTGTGTGTGAGTGTATGTGTGTGTAAGTGTTGTGTATGAATGTTAAATAACTACTAATATTGACAATTATGTTTGAGTGGAATGATTTTACATTACAAATAATTTGGTTTAAGCGTGTTTGACTACAAGCGTAGTGAAGTGTGATTATACATGTAACTGCGAAACTAGCGAGGAAAGATGAGCAACTCTTCTGTTTTGGAGTAGTCCAAGTCGTACAGCCAATTTTTCAATTTAGTTTTTGCTTCATATCTATTTAACTTATCTAATTGGACTTTTTTGCTGATCTTTCTATAGATAAGAGAACTTACGACATACAGTTGTCGACTAGCGAAGGACGTTTTATGGGGTATTGATGGGCATGACGTGATTAGTGATCGCTTGTTAGGATCCGGAGGGGGGATCTGACTGTGTTTCCAGAGGGTGGCTCGAAGCACAAAGAGCTGTCGTACAGTTAGTACTTTAATGTCCGTATATAATTGGGTTGTGGGGAACCTAAACGGTTTGCCAAGCATCACCTTAAGAACAGCCCTTTGTGCTCGCTCCAAACCCAGCAGTTTAGTTTTGCCTGTGCCACCCCACACCGGGATGCAGT
This sequence comes from Xanthia icteritia, assembly GCA_949128155.2. Taxonomy (NCBI): domain Eukaryota; kingdom Metazoa; phylum Arthropoda; class Insecta; order Lepidoptera; family Noctuidae; genus Xanthia; species Xanthia icteritia. Next base: position 125,294 of record OX421942.2, on the reverse strand, counting down.
AACCAATAACGGACTCGCATAGCGCAAGGTACACCATTTTCAATGTTTTTGAATCCGCACACTGTCTTAGCGACTTAAAGATGTAGATTAGCTTCCTAACTTTCGAAACCAAACTATCGACATGGGTGTACCACTTCAGCCCGTCATCGATCGCTACACCCAGGTATCTGGTGTGACTAGCACGAGACAGTGTTGTGCAAGAACATGAAGAGGAATCAAAACGTGAATGCGCGGTTATGGCAAATTCCGGTGGGGCTTTGGTTCGGTGACTAACACAGAATGGGAGGAAATTGGTTTTGGATAGGTTTAGGGAAAGCAGATTATGCTGCAGCCAGTTCATAACCACTTGTAACGATTGCTGAGCATGATATTTTACATCAGCCTATGTATCACCATAAACTACGATTGCCGTGTCGTCAGCATACGTGAAGATATTGGAGTTGAGCAGTGGCAGTGTGCAAAGGTCATTAATATAAACAAGGAACAAAGTAGGACCAAGCACACTGCCCTGCGGCACACCATATGAGATAATTTCCTCACCACTGACGCACGTGTCAATCTTGACACTGAGTCTTCTGTGTTGGAGATAACTTTTAAACAGATCGAGCGTTTTACCACGAATACCAATTAGTTCCATTTTTGAGAGAAGAGTAGGAACAGAGACTGTGTCAAAGGCTTTAGTTAAGTCCAGGAATATGGCAAGGCAACTTTTATGGTCATCTAACTTCCTCGCGACGAGTTCTGTAAGATCTGTAATTGCATCTTCTGTAGAGACCCCTTTTTTAAAGCCATACTGGTTGGGCGCTATAATTGCATTTTTCTCTAAGAACTTCAGTAGACGACCATTTATCAGCCTCTCCATAACCTTAGAAATAGCTGAAAGAACAGAAATCGGCCTATAGTTGTTCGCACAGTCCCTGTTCCCGCTCTTATAGATCGGATGGACCAGAGCCTTTTTGAAAGGCTCAGGGAAAATCCCGCTTGCTATGGACATGTTGACAACATGAGTTATTAATGGTACAAGGGTTTTTCTACATAATTTTAGAAGAGTAGAGGAAATACCGTCCCAACCAGTGGCACTATCATTTCTTAAGTTCATAATGGTGGACTCGACCTCGGCGTCATCAACAGGAAGGAGAACAAAAGAGTTATGAGGGTACGTTTTGGGTGGGGTAATTAATTGTGTGGTAGAGATAATCTTAGACGCTAGGTTTGTACCTATAGTAGCGAAAAACTTACATACCTCACTAGCTGCAGTGTATGGGTTTGGGTGACTTTTTAGAAGCTCCAGTGGTGGTGTTGATATTTTTTTTGTGTTCGTAATCTCTTTAATTTTATTCCACAACGATTTAGGATTATGTTTTGCTTTTTCCAATTCAAGCTTTTCATGCGCTCTTTTAAGCTTTCTAAGGAGGCCATTGCAAAAATTTCGATAGCGTCTATATGTGATCTGTAAAATATCATTACTAGGTGCATAACGAGCCTTTTTATGTAGTTTATCACGATTACGAATGCAACGCAATAGACCCGGAGTTATCCACGGTTTAAGATTTCGTTCTTTTTTCGGAAATTTTACTATTTTACTGTGCTTGCTTATGATAGATTGTATTGTGTTAACTAAATTAGTGGCGGCAATGTCAGGATCTTCCGTGTTCGTAACACGAGAAAAATCCTGACATTCAATATCTTTTAAGACATTGTAGTATTCAATTTTTGGGATTTTATAACTAGGAGCAGACAGTTTTGCTAGTTCTGTATCGCCGATTTCAACCAAGAGTGGTAGATGATCAGTAATGTAAGATTGTAGGACCAGTACATACCAACCCGCATAACCACAAATACTATGTAGTGTTTAAATATGCTACATGTAGTGATAACGTGTTTTGTTGCAGCAACTACTTAGATAAAGCCATTGTAAATTATCTCCCTTCTGATCACAGCGGTCAAACCGTTGCTTTCAAGTCCAACACACCATTACAAAGAATTCAGATACAATCTAGACAAATAACAACCAGCAATTTAAGTAGAAAGTTAATAATTACTTAATTAGTAAGTTAAGTATACCGGGTCATATTATAAACAATGTAAATGAATTATATGAGGAAATCTTTTCGGTAGTACGCACCGAGATCAATAATACTTTAAAAAAGAAAACTAAAACCATTTGCCAATTTTTTTTGTTCAGTGACCGGGCAACTAAGGGTATTAGGAAAAGCAGGGAAAAATTGTTTGAGCTGAATGGCCTTAAGCCTTACATTAACTCTGAATCTTTTAATAAATACGTTGCTACTTACTCTAAAACTTTAAAAAATACTTGCAAGGTAGCTAAAGTCTTGTACATTTGCAACAAGATCAAATCAGCCGATAATAAAATAAAGACGGTTTGGAAAATTATCAATAACGAAACAAACAGGAATAAAAAAAGTCATAATAATGATTTCACACTAGACACTTCACGTGGTCTCATAAGCACTAACAAAGAAGTTGCTCAAGAATATGTAAATTTCTTTACCAGTATCCCAGTTAAAACTACTGAATCCTTCAATTCCTCGCCCTCGGATTCTATTGATTTATTACGAGCAAATGTTTCATCCTGCCCGATTGAATTTAAATTCAAGCATAATATAAACCCCTTAATAGTACTAAAAGCTTTCAAGCAAATCAAGATCACATTAACCGAAGATCTATGGGGAATGTCAATCAAAGTTTGTACCTCCATTATTGAGACTATAGCGCCGTACTTAGCCTTTTTTTTTTTTAAATGTTGCGCCACCCTAGGAATTTCTCCTGTGTCGTGGGTGAGTTTACAAACATTTAAACTCTGTATGTGAGTCACAAACAGCCAGAGCCTTAATATTTAATTTGTGTGTGGATCAAGGAATCTTCCCTGATCTAATGAAATATAGTAAGGTAATACCACTATTCAAATCCGGGGACAGTAAAGACACAAATAATTATAGACCCGTATCCGTGTTGCCGGTTTTAAGCAAGGTTTTTGAAAAGGTAATGCTTAACCAAATGCTCAATCATTTTAACACCAATAAAATCTTACATGATCAACAATATGGTTTCACCAAGGGACGTTGTACGACTGACGCCGGTGTCACGTTATTAAAACACATATTTACGGCGTGAGAAGAGGCCCAAGACGCCATAGGAATTTTTTGTGACCTCTCCAAGGCATTTGACTGCGTCGACCACGAAACCTTAATCTTGAAACTTGAGCATTATATAAATGATATTAGAATCGTATTTCAATGATAGACAACAGCAAGTTCAAATAAATGGTGTCAATTCACTCGGTTTAAAAGTAGGAATGGGTGTACCACAAGAATCAATATTGGGTCCTTTCCCCTTTTTAGTATATATTAATGATTATCTATCTATCCCATTTGTTAAAAACTCAACCACAAATGGTGTTATTTGCTGACGACACTTCCTTAATTTTTTAAATTAATAGACGTGCATCAAATCTTGACGACGTAACTAACGCCCTACAGCAGGTCCACAATTGGTTCACTGCTAATAATTTTGTATTAAATGGGAAAAAACTAAGTGCATAAGATTTTCTTTACCAAATGTCTAAAGTAGTCATTGTGAGATAGTATTGAATCAAGAGAAACTAGGATTCGTCGATAAAACTGTTTTCCTGGGGATCACGCTCGACTGAAGGCTTCAAAGGGGTCCTCATTTAACATCCCTTTCAGGACGGCTTATAGTTTAGCTACAGTCTTTCCCAACGTGGGCGCTGCAGGCCTAAAGGGGGGCGGTAAGAAACCCAGAAAAAAAAGGGGGCATTGTGTAGGGCAGTGATGTCAAACCCCCGTCCCATGGGGCCCTTAGGGCCCCACGTGAGATATTTCTTGGCCCCACTTATCAGTTAAGAATCCCCACTTTTTTGTGTAAAAGGCCCCACCAGTCGTTTGAAATTCCCTCTTTTTTGTGTAAAGGGGCCCCACCAGTCAGTTTAAAATTCCTATTTTCCAGTAAAAATGCCCCACCTTCCCCTCGAACTCTGACATCACTGGTGTAGGGCTTTGGGGTCGATTTATAATTTCATCTACCTAGCTAGGAAGACTCTTAGACACCGACTGAGCTCTCGACTCTCGACTACATCTTGTGAACATCAACTAATATTAATTAAGATATAGCTCAAACTCGGTTCGATATAAAAGACCGCGGGCAATCATGTTTTAACAAGTTTTTGTTAAATAATCCGAATTGTACATTCCTATACCAATCGGCTGGTTCTATAATACTTGTTCTTGCTTGTCGAGTACGATTGGGCGTCGAATGAGATAAACGAGTTTATGCACGTTTGTCTTATTCCTGTTGGTGCGTGCTGCTTATGCAATCCTATATAAACGACGTAAATTTATTTTATTTTCATTTGCGGTTTCGCGCATAATAGATAAGCAGTACTTGATTTCAACACTTACGTATTTCTTAAAACAAAACAATGTCGGAAGTAAAAAAGAAGAGACGGCAATACTCTGCGGAATATATTAAATTCGGATTTATTGAAAATCCCACAAACCCGTCGTCGCCTTTGTGTCTTCTATGTCTAAAAACATTTTCGAACGAAGCAATGAAGCCTTCAAGACTGCAAGATCATTTGAATAAAATGCATCCAGATAAGACAGAAAAGAATGTAGCATATTTTCAAGACCTAGAGAAGAAGCATAATACTCAGCCAAGTGTATCAAAACTATTTTCGGTGGCTGCTAAGCAAGATGACGACGGACTTCTTCGTATAATATCTCTTTGTTAATTGCTCAAAAAGGCAAACCACACAACATCGGAGAAGAGTTAATTTTGCCAGCAATAAAGGAAGTAATAACTACTGTGCTTCATAAACCGGCCGCAGATATTATCCGAAAAATTCCTTTGAGTAATAATTCTGTGCAAAGACGAATTGATGAAATGGCTGAAAACATTGAAGAATCATTGTGCAATCATCTGAGGACTAGTCAATTCTCAATTCAGCTCGATGAGTCCACTTTACCAACTAATGAAGCGTTGTTGCTATCTTACGTGAGGTTTATTAAAGATGAGAAAATACGTGAAGAACTATTGTTTGACAGAAATTTGGAGACAGATACAAAAGGCGAAACCATATTCAATACATTGGAAAAGTTTTGTGAAGAGAAAGAGATTCCTTTGAAAAATATTATATCAGTTGCTACGGATGGCGCTCCGGCTATGACAGGGCGCCATAAAGGCTTCATAGCATACTTAAAGAATAAAATTCCAGATGTCCTTGCTATACATTGCGTTATTCATAGACAACATTTGGTTGCTATAAACTTAAGTGAACGACTATTTCAATCACTGCAATATGTCATCAAAGCAGTCAATAAAATCCGTAGCAGCTCTTTGAATGATAGATTATTTCATCAGCTTTGTGTTACTAATGACGAAGATTTCAACCGTTTGTTGCTTCATACTGAAGTTCGTTGGCTGTCAAGAGGCAATTGTCTGATTCGATTTTACAACCTGTTTGACTCTATGATAGAGTTCTTGGAAACTAAAGATACAGAACTGCGCAACAAGCTCATAGCATCAAAGAATGATATAGCTTACATGACAGACCTGTATAAAATGTTCAACGACATGAACCTCCAACTGCAAGGCGATGAACTAAATTTAATTAAAACAAAAAATGTCGTTGCTGCTTTCGCAGCCAAACTGCTTCTGCACAAAAAGAATATGGGCAGACGTGAGTTTCACAATTTTCCGAATTTATCAGTATACTGCAGTAACGACGACTTGTTTGCCTACTGCCAACATTTGGAAAACCTCCACATTGACTTCACCGAACGATACCAGGACATTTTAAACTTGGAAATACCAGACTGGGTGTTGGATCCGTTTTCAAATGTCAACACAGCAATGTCACCTCAGCTGGAAGAAGAACTTATAGAATTGACAACAAACGAAGAAATAAAAATCAAGTTCAAAAATGGATATCAAGAATTTTGGCTACAAAAACCGATCCCGCAATTGTACCCTGGATTGTGGTCAATTGTTCAACGATTTTTAATAGCATTCCCATCGTCATATTTGTGTGAACGTGGATTTAGTGCTGTGGCAACGCTGCTTACTAAAAAGAGAAATCGTTTGCGTGTTACCGAACGTGGCGACTTGCGGCTGTTTTTGAGTAAATTGGAACCTGATATCAACAAACTTATTGAACAGCGTCAGATTCAACCTTCACATTAGTTTTTATATAAGAATTGATTATGTTTGTTTTATTTTCAATAAAAGATACTCTGTCCGAATACTATAAATTTGCGTTTCAATAATCAGTTATAAGTACTTAGCGGTTTTTAAGTATGTTTAAAAAGGGGGGCGTTAAAAAATAATTTATTCTTAAAGTGGGCAGTAGACAAAAAAAGGTTGGGAACCCCTGGTTTAGCAGTATATGCTGTGAGAAAAATCCGTCAATTTACTGATGTAGATACCGGGAGGCTAGTCTAGTTTAGTTACTTTCATAGTATTATGTCGTACGGTATTCTACTATGGGCCGGGCTGCAGACATCGAGTCTATTTTTATTCTGCAGAAAAGAGCCATTAGAGCCATCTATGGCCTCCGCAGGCGCGACTCTCTAAGGGAACAGTTTAAAGATATTAACATCATGACGGTACCTTGTCAATATATTTATGAAAACATTAGGTACGTGAGGAAAAATCTAATTATATCACTAGGAATAGGGACCAATTAGTTTAACCGGGTTTCAGGCTGGCTAAAGTGGACTCATCTTTCATGGGGTACTGTTTAAAATGTTACAATAAAATACCTCCCCACATACTTACAACTGAATGAAACGAAATTTAAATCTTATATTAAACGCACACTGCAGCCAAGCATATTATAATTTGGGGGATTACATTGCTGACAAAAAATATTGGCTCAACGCTGGTCCTGGGGGCCTACCACCACCTCTTTAAGCAGTATTATTTTAATGTTACTTCAGTGGGGGAAAGAGATGGAGCAATACGTCCTGTAGAGCTTCATCTCTTTCCCACACTAAAGTAATATTAAAATAATACTGCTTAAAGAGGTGGTGGTAGGCCCCCAGCTCCACAAGCATAAACTAATTGATTAGCATTTGAAAATACCGTTGGAACTGCTGAAGATATTAAAAACTATCTTTGCATTGTATAAATTCAATCTCTTAGCATTGTATAATTGCATAGCATATGTTTGAGTACTATGTACCGACTATAAAGCTACCATTTAGGTACCTACTGGCTATGTCTTTGATTGACTTGAATGTGCCCTGGCGGCTGAGAGTATGTCATGCTCACTATGTCTCGCTGGCGGTGGCGCGTGTGTTGGATTATTTAGGTCCCTTCAAAATGGTTGAGCTGAATGGTGCTAATCCATGCGTCATGTTCGTGAACGGGCGCCGTCAGTAGGGACTGGTTATCTCTTAGCTGCCACGGCGATTTTAATTTAATTTAATGTTTGAATTAGTTTTTATTTTTATTTCTTACGGACGCTTTTAATGTTTTGCATCGTTCTCACATGTATAACTTCAACTTGAATGATGTAAACAATATTTTGTAACCATACTTTGATTTAAAATAGTGTCCGTGGAGTTTCTTGCCCGTTCTTCTCCATAGGTACCTACTACGCTTTGGAATGGGCGACTAGCTTCATATTTCTGACTGACCGACCCTTTGACAGTTCAAAAGTGCCTGTAATTGGTTTATTTGAAATAAATGCTTTGAGTTTGAGTATTTAGTTTATCTTTAGCCAAGGAGAGCGGGGTAAGGCCCTTGTCCACCGTGACCACATCTCGATGCATCCCCACGTCGGCTTCTAGGAAATATTCCCTGAGACTGCATATCTCGCGATTGTGGAGGGTCTTAGCGTTTAAAAAGCCTCAACCTCCACACTTTCGCGGGATATACAGTCTCATTACCGATGACCGTGGGTGATGCATTCGATATTTTATTTACACTTTTATAAACAACATCAATTGGAAACAATTATTTAAATAGCTTATGTAGTTTATTTGTCTTGTCCATAAGGGTTCATTAGAAAACCAGCGTCAGACAGCATTTGTCGGGCATTAATTCTGAAATGAACTTTTTTGGCGCAGCCGTGGGGCACACACTATTATTGCTTTACGATTATTTTCACTTTTTATTTTGGTATTATGTGTTTCACGAACTGTGTCCAAATAAATATTATTCTTTCTTTCTTTCTTTTCTATATGCAGTTAGCAGCGTACGGACCCTCCTATCCAGGGCGTCGAGTTCGGTCTGAGTCCATTTGAGTACGCCGAAAGAATATATCAAAACCGGCTTGACCCAACCGTTGAAGGCGCGCACCTTATTTTCGTCTGATAGAAGACTTGAATACTTTCTTTAGGCGGCCAAAGAAGCGCTCCTTCGACGATTGCTTCATGTCAGTAACATTGATGCCCAACGCTTCCGACATACTCAAATACTTATAGGTTTTGGATGCGGAGAGGGCTCTAAGGTTTATGGAATCCGTGAGTTGAGTTCCCACGGATTCCACAATCTCCCCTCGCTTTATATGCATCACTGCACATTTATCCACACCAAATTCTATCCTGATGGCTCTACTAAAAGTTTCAGTTACTTCCAGTAGCTCCATCAGTTGCAAGTTGTTGGGGGCAAAGAGTTTTAAGTCACCCATGAGTACAGCCGAACCACAAGCTACTCGTGTAAAAAGTTTGGCAGTAAGCTTAAAAAAGTGTAACCTTTACCTGTTTACTGCAACGAGCGAACCTGCGTGCCAGCATATTACTTTTAACCGCCAATGCTCTGCGCTCCCTTTCAATGTCAACTTGGCCCTAGGTATTTGAACTGGTAGACCCGTTTTAGCTCAACACAACAGTTTTATGATGAGCACACTAGGCGGACCTACCAAGGCCGCTAGCACCATCCTTTTTTCGAAGTGGAATAATGATGGCATTAATACTTCGCAATAAGGCCCCAGGTCGTTAATGTACAGGTTACAGAGCTTAGGGGAGGTCAAACCTCCTTGCCTCGTCCCGCACTCCAATCCGTACACTTCGGAGAGACTGTCTGCCCATCTGACATTATTGGTCTGGTTGGCGTACCAGTAGTGGAAGATCCGTTGCACCTGTGCATGCACGCCTGTTTTTTTAAGCTTAGACCACAGCAAGTCATATGACACTAGGTCAAAAGCCTTTGAAAGGTCGAGTAAACATGCATACACAGGAGTACGCCGCTCCGTGTAGTATTGCACGGTGTGCTTAGGGATCAGAATGGCGCTTTCAGTAGAAAGTCCGGGGCGGAACCCAAACTACGCATCATGAATGCTGAGATGCTTCTCCAATTCTGAGTCAAACATAGCGTCCAGCAGCTTAGCTACTACTGTCGCCAAAGAAATTAGCCTGTAATTTTCATTGTCGGATAAAAAACCCGTTTTATTTTTGACAATGGAAACAATAATAGTTCGCAAGAGGTCAGGGCACAGGTATGAATGACTCATGCATAGTGTGTAGAACATTGCCAGAACGCGCGGCAAATGAACGACTACATACTTTATTGCATTCCACAATGTAGGCTTAGGTGGTAAATTTTTGCCAAAAGAAACAATCATGGACCCTGTCGGGCACAGCAAAAGAAAGATTATGTGGAGAAGAGGACTTATCATTTTTTTGCTCAATGCTGAGCCCGTCGTGACCGGGAGACTTACCTCTGGACATCTTCATAATTATATCCGACACTTGTTTGGCTGTAACATTAAATAAGTCACCATTACTATAAGGAATAAAAATTCAACAACCCCTAAATACCATAAGTAGTCCACTAACCGCCAATTTTTCTAATTAGTCGGATTGTTTTATGATATTGACTGTCATAACATTGTTCCCATAGCGATACTACTACGTTTGGATCATCTGAGCCGTTCTCTCTTCTTATTACTGCGAAAGAAAGAAACAAAACATTAGAGTGAAGTTAGCTAGACGACACGATCTATCGAGCTTACTTTAGCGCCTGCGTAAGACTCCGTAAAACTTATGCTGCGAGCCTTATCGAAACCTATTTGATCCACGTTAACACTTCCGACTCTACCCATTATTAATAGAGCCATGCCGCCATACATATTGGAAGTGAACCCTCCAGGAGGGTCACCGTTTGCGCTAAAGCTACCACCGCGGACGGTTAGCGGCATTAGGCTTAAAACCGTATTATAAACCACTGTAAAAATAAGTAAAATGGTGTTTTCAGGAGGTCTTGTCGCTATACGTAGTTAGTAGTAGACCAACCTTTTAATTTTTTTGTGAATATTTGTAAAAACCTACATTTAAAATGTACGCTGGCGCTAGCGAGTACGTGTTCGATGACAGCTCATGGCAGAGGTAAAGATCCTTTAACGTAGGCTATCAACAACAATGTCGATTGTCGTATGAACTTATATTACTATTAAAGTTTATTCTTCAATTTGTCAACAGTTATAGCCTGGTTGGAAGACCAATGTGAAATCTTATTTTATACTTACTCATTATGTTTTTCTCATAGTCTATTTTTTTTTTTTAGCTACGTCCTGTTTATTTATATCATCTTATTATATGTATATCGTTATTTATTTATAATTTTTTCAGGAACTCTCAAACCTCTTAATACAATTATGAATGGGAGAATCGATAACTTTCCCATTTAGTCAATCACTAGCGTCTATGTAAAATAAATGGCTTTTGCCCAGCACAACGATAGCGATCGATGTTTTCGTGTGATCGAGTTGTACGGTGATTGGAAATGCACGCTGTGTTTGATGGGATAAGGTTTATAATAATTGATTGTATAGTACGTTCCGATTTGTGAATTGCAAGTGTGAGCGCGACTTCGTATCTGTTAGGTTTACTGATCTGCATGTTTGCAATTATGGCGACGTGGTGGGGACAAACTACCGGGCATATCTCCTTCTTTCTTATATTAATGGCTGGCACCATTCGGGTACGGAACCCTAAAAGAAATATATGTATCAGTATACAAGTTTACTTATTGTTTACCCGAAACCTGAAAAGGGAAACAAATCTGTTGTACCACAATCCCACATTTGTTTTCACAGAAATCCACAAAATGTATGGAACACCTGTTTTTTTTGTCTTGTAAAGTTTGATTGGTTTCGTAGTAAAAGTTGTTCATAATGGTGCTCCAGAATCCCTCTAGTTATCCCTATATCTATCCCAAATTCATCAGAATATTTCGTATTTTATATTCCTGACATGATTAGGAACTAATGAGTTTTTGTAATTACAGGAGTGTCACCTTTGGAAAGTTTAAAAAAGTTGACCAATCTTCACCTGAGAAGAACAAACGCCAGTCTGATCTGTCGCGACTGGCGCGAGAACATGCCTCTATTGGAGGTGCTCGACCTCAGCGACAACAACTTCACCTCCGTCACGGTAACGTATCCCCCTCGCCGCACCCCGCTGCCCCGCCGCAGTGGCCGTGCAGTGACGAGCCGCATCTTTACAGTACGCAGACTTGCAGTTCCGCGGCGCCGCGGACCTGCAGGTGAACCTGGCGGGCAACAACGTGACCAAGCTGCAGTACACGCGGCACGACTACGCGCTGGCCACGGGCGACGGCCCGCGCTCGCGCGCCGTCGTCGCGCTCGGCGGCGCGCTCGCCTGCGACTGCGACACGTACTGGGCGGCGCGCGCGCTGCAGGAGCGGCCCTCGCACGTGCGCGGGCTGAGCGCGGCGTGCGCGCGCGGGCCCGCGCTGCGCGCCGTGGCGCTGGCGTCGCTGGAGTGCGACGCGCCCGGCCTGTGCGCCGGCACGCGCTGCGCGTGCGCGTGGCGCCCCAGCGGCGTGCCCGCGCCCGCGCGCGCGGTGCGCGTGGCGTGCGAGCGCGCGGGGCTGGCGCGCGCGGCCGACGCGCTGGCGCCGCTGATGGCCGCGGCGCGCCGCCACGGCGTGGCGCCGGACGACTTCGACTGGCAGCTGCACTTCGCGCACAACCGCATCGCTGAACTCGACGCCGCCGACTTCCCGAAGCATCTATCGGTAAGTTCACCTCGAGGTGGATCCGCAGTGGTCGACCGCGAATTTCTAATTTTCTTAGGTTTATTTTGCAATTTGCAGGTCAGCGTCAGGTTGTACCTTGATCAAAATAATATGATTCGCGACCGTAACAAATACACTCGGCACCACTGAATTTGGCCCAAGCGTATTATGTAGTTTATTGTCAAAATGAAACTCGAAGGGCATGTTTTTTGTTTGATCAAACTTGAGGATGGTCTGATACCTAAATTTAAATCACTAATTCCGAAAACAAAAAGTAAACTTTATTAAATTACAAAAATGGCAAGTAACACAAACATTAAAATAAGGTTTTGTTACAAATAAAGACAATTTACTTGGGGAATTTCGAGCCAGGCAGCCCTTAGCACTAGAGCGGTTTCCAAATCATGGTCTGAAGAGGGATGAGACTTGACCGAACTTCATCCTCCCCAAATCATAACAGACCCACCATGAAAATTCAAACCATTTATTTCAATTGAATCATTTACAAGCACTTTTGAATTGTCAAGGAATCGGTCAGTCAGAAATATGAAGCTAGTTGCCCATTCCAAAGTAAAGAAACCTATGGAGAAGAACACAAGAAACTCCACGGACTCTCAATAAATAAATATTTTTTTACAAAATATTTGTTACATCATTCATGTTGAAATTATACATGTGAGAACAATGTAGAAAGACGTGCACGTTAACAGCGTCCGTAATAAAAAGATAAAAACAATTCAAAGATTAAAATAAGCCATGGCAGCTAAGAGATGACCAGTCCCAACTGACGGCGCCCGTTCACGAGCGTGACACATGTATTAGCACCATTCAGGGATGCTTCGGGATATCTATCCTATTATGAACTCTTTATTTCCAGGCAGTTTACGGCGTAAACAGAACTGCCTTGCAATTTCGTATTATGAACTCGTCAAACAAGCCAGTCAGTGGTCACGTGACACCCTGGCTGGTTTCTGCCCGACTATTGGCTGGAAATATCGTATTATGAACGTTTGTTTGACATTTCTTGACATTAAAACTGATAATAAGTAACCTCACAATCCATTCAATTTACGCTGCTTCAGAAGAGCTTATATTCAATTGTTTTGAATTTTTTTGGCGAAATTATTGGAGCGTTATCCAGTTATCATAAGAAAATACCACGTGTGAGGAATATGTACCGTTTGAGTTTCTGGAAACTGGAAAGTGGCACTTTGATCAAAATACCGTAATAACGGTAAAATTTAAAAACTCCCACAATGTTTCCAACTAAACATAAGTTAGGCACCGCCGAGGGCGATTACTCTCATCCACTGAACTATAACAATTACAACTGCCTATTAAATGGTGCACCATGATAATATTATTATCATGTTGAAAACTGGATACTTATTTAGTAAAAACACTCAAAAACACCACACCATTCATTATGCATAATTTTTGTTTATACTCTGAAACTAGTACTTACTTGCGAAGGAACATAATACATGCTGTGTAAAAAGTACTGGGAATTGTTCAATAAAACAAAAAAAGTAATTTATTCGTCAAAATTTACAATACAGCTACGCCAGCGCTTGAACCAGTCCTCCATACATTTTTGGTAAGCTGATTGAGGTATGGTCTTCAACTCCTTCAGCGAATTTTCTTTTATAGCATCAATAGTCTCGAAACATCTTCCTCGAAGAGGTAATTTTAGCCTCGAGAGCAGGAAAAACTCAGACGGAGCCATTTCAGGTGAGTACGGCGCTTGGTCGATGACATTCGCTGAGTTTTTGGCTAAGAACTCTTGCACAACGATAGCTTTGTGCGATGGTGCATCATCATGGTGCAAAATCTATGAATCGTCGTTCCACAAATCGGGGCCGTTTTCAGCGGATATTCTCTCGCAAACGCCTCATGACGCCTAAATAATACTCTAGAATCACTGTTTGTCCCTCTGTAAGAAATTCGTAGTGCACAGTTATGCCGATAGTTTACTTCGGTTACCGCGGTGTACGCGGTAACCGAAGTAAACTATCGGCATAACTTTCGCAGTACTTTTTACAGTGAGAGTATTAGGCCGCTTTCCGAATTAGAACATAATCGCTCACAGCGCTGACATCGATAATCGGCGTTCCGATCAAGATGTCACGATTATGACACCTGAGGGCTGTCAAAAATTCGGAACGCTCGTGAACGCGCTCACAGTACTCGCTCATCAACGTCAAAACTTGCATAAGTATCATATTTCCTTGTGTTTATACCACAATTTTCTTCTTCTTTGGTTAGGTGGCGAACGGTAGTCAGAAGCAAAATTTCGAAAATGCCACGTTAGTTTAAAGATAGGATGCGAGCACAACTGTCATTTTTGACAGCGCTCACGGTGATATTGTTAAAAGGCATGGTCGGCGTTATCGCAAGATGGCGCATGTCATGACGTCTTCTATGACGATTCAAGACACATTGTTATCGCGCCCACGTTAATTCGGTACGGGTATTAGCTCGCTCAAATCGATTACAGCGTAACTCGGAATGCAGGGTGCATTCCGAGAGGTAACAGGACTGCAATTTTCCATACAAATATATTCCCCGTTTTTCTTCTTGAATAATGCCCCTACAGCAGTTTTTTCATAAAATCAGAGTCTGTATATACACGTCCCTGTCATTTGACAGGGACGTGTATATACTGACTGACTATGACCCTCCAAAAATTACAAAAATGCCCCATTTTCACCGCCGTGATTAGAGGACTACCAGGCAAACATACTCTTTCTTAAAATTTTTATGTAATAAAATAATTGAATCGGCCCAGTTTTCGAGGAGAAAAAAGGGGAATACAAAACGTCGTTTTCGTCAAAAAAATTGTGATATAATCGGTCTGAGCTGCACTTTACGGGGGCAGACTTGAGGTAAGGGGGGTCAGACTTACACGTATATAACTAGGGAAATCGCAATTGTCGATATTTTTTATCGATACTCTAGTGATGAACTCAAACTCAAAGCATTTATTTCAATTAAACCATTTACAGGCATTTTTGAATTGTCAAGAAATAGGCACTTTTGAATTGTCAAGAAGTCGGTCAGTCAGAAATATGAAGCTAGTTGCCCATTCCAAAGCGTAGTAGGTACCTATGGAGAAGAACGGGCAAGAAACTCCACGGACACTTTTAAATCAAAAAATTGTTACAAAATATTGGTTACCTATTTCATTAACGTTGAAATTATACATGTGAGAACAATGTAGAAAGACGTGCACGTTAAAAGCGTCCGTAATAAAAATATAAAAAACAAAGAACAATTCAAAAATTAAAATAAGCCATGGCAGCTAAGAGATGACCAGTCTCTGACGGCGCCCGTTCACGAACATGACGCATGGATTAGCACCATTCAGCTCAACCATTTTGAAGGGAGCTAAATGATCCAACACACGCGCCACCATCAGCGAGACATTAGAGTGAGCATGACATAATCTCAGCCGCCAGGGCACATTCAAGTCAATGAAAGACATACCCAGTACCTAAATGGTAGCTTTATAGTCGGTACATAGTACTCACACATGTGCTATGCAATTATACAATGCAATGTCCATCGATGTCGATGTTTATCCTTTACTGTTTTTATTTATTGAATCGTGTGATTGTAATGTTCATTTCTTACTTTTATTGATCTGATAGTCATATTTAGTTGATTTGGCTGCTCTATAAGTAATGACTTTTCTTATTAAGTATCTTCATAAATACGAGTAGGTATTTATGGATGATAGAGAGGTGAGGATTGTGAGTATTTTATTAAAACAAAGAATAGTTATGTACATTTATTCTGTCGTCATTTCTGACCTTTCTCTGACGGGCAAATTGCGTGGTATGCGCCCGTCAATTATTTCAGGTAAAGGCATTCGTGAAAAAAATAAATTAGGTTCGATATTTTGCCAAAATTCGTCATCTCTTTCAATCTTTTCATATAATATACCCTTAGGACTCCACAAAATAAAATATCAAAATTTTCTGCGTGTTATTTATACGAGTAGCTGGCCTTGGACTTGATAGAAGTAATTGTGTTTTTTTTTTCAATTTTACCACATTGTTCTGGAGTATGCAGCAGTAAAAAAAATATTTTCAAAAAGTCTCGTGTGAGCACACATCAGCACAGTACGCTTACGCTAAAAAAAATAGATCGTCAACCTTTTTACGATTCCATTAAGTTGTAATTACTTCCTAATAACTATTTCATTCACGATGAAGACGTGTGCAATTTGCAATGATCAGTTTAACGACGGGGTGCAATGTGGAAGCTGCAAGAAATTCCTGGACTTCTCTTGTGCACATGTGTCTGAAGCGGGTTGGAGAAAACTGGGACCCGACCGAAGAGCACAATGGAAATGTCTTGCTTGTAAATCGTCGCCTGCTCCGCCCTCACCGCAACCTTCTGCTTCATTGGATACAGTACTGGGTGAGATTCGTGAGATGAAGCAGCATCTGCTGAGTTTGCCAACCCTAGTCAGCGACATACGATCGATCAAAGATGAGTTGACCGAGCTGAAGAAAAGTTGTGATTTCTCTAGTGGTAGACTCGACGAATTCGATACCAGACTTGCTGAACTAGAACACAAAGCCTCCGAGTTTGAGAAGCTTCAGGACACTGTCTCGTCATTACAAACAGCATTGGCCTCAACAAAAGTCGAGCTTTCTTCGTTTGATCAGCGATCCAGGCTAAACAATATTGAGATTAAGGGTGTCCCCGTAAAGAAGGATGAGAACTTATTCTCAATCATTGACGCCATCAGCAGCAAAATCAACTACAAGTGTTCGAAGACCCAGATTGACTATATTTCGCGAGTGCCTATTCATAACTCCAAGGAAAAATTAGTGATAGTGAGCTTCCTCAATAGGTATATAAAAGAAGATTTTATTGCAGCTGCGCGTTCTGATAAGGGTCTCTCCACCTCGGACATTGGTTTTCAAGGAGCACCACAACGTATTTATGTCAACGACCATTTAAGTGTAGAATCCAAAAAGCTTTTAAATTTAACGAAAATCGCCGCTAAAGAGAAACACCATGAATTCGTTTGGGTGAAACATGGTAAGATTCATGTGCGAAAGAATGTTAATTGCAAAACTTTTATAATAAGAAACGAATTGGATTTAAACAAAATTCTTTAAACCACTTTTATTTACATGTCAGATTTATTTGTTGTTTTTCCACTTTTAAAATGTATCGAAGTTCGCATATCATTTGTTACTTGCTTTGTTTTAGTAAAAGGTTTAGCACCTCTGCACCGCTAATGAGCTTCTATTATATTCCTTATCGCGCTGTTCGCCATCGAGTACCAATACTTAAATACATGTTTGTCTCGCTTACACATATGCGTGTGTCATATTGCTGCTGGCTTGCTCGCACAGTCATGTCCTGCCTAACATCGGATGATTTACACTTTTTTGCGAAATGTTTGTACCTTTACCCACATTACACATTTATACCACTTTTAAACGTAACTAATTATTATTGTCTCGAAATGAATTGGCTAATTTTATTATCCAATGTTATTTTTGATGCTTATTTAGTTATTGTTGGATATATGTGCGATGGCTAATAACAGTGATCAGTGTCTGACCGTCTTTTATCAGAACGTCCGGGGATTGCGAACAAAGACAGACTCGTTCTACCGTCAGGTTTTACATAATTCCTACGATATTATTGTTTTAACGGAAACTTGGTTAATAGACGGCATGTTAAACTCAGAGTTATTTGATGATCGTTATTTAGTGTGGCGCCGTGACCGGGATTATGCTATGACTGGACAAACAAGGGGTGGTGGTGTGCTTATTGCGACACGTAGGGAGTTACCTGTCAGTCCACAACCGCTCCTACACTCCTCAGCTGAGGATCTCTGGATCAACTTACGGCTTAAGAATTGGAAGTCACGAGAATATGTGAACCTATATATTTGTGCTATTTACCTGTGTAAACAAAACAAAGGGTTTTCGTTTTCGGAACAACTAAGTAACTTCTTGTCCAAATTGAACCAAATAGCTCTGAGTAAAACTTCAGATGTGTTTCTAGTTTTAGGTGATTTTAATATGAGTGGAATCTCGTGGGCTCCATCTAATAACCTTTCGTTAGTCCCAGTGAACCCCGCCACTAGTGACGAATGTTTGTTCGCGGACGAGTTATGTACGCTTGACTTTGGACAGTATAATGGGGTAGCTAATAGGTACGGAAGACTGTTGGACTTAGTCCTCTCAAATAAGTTAGCTTGTGTTAGTGAGTGTGTTGACCCTCTTGTGCCCATTGATCCCTATCATCCTGCGTTGTTAGTCAATATAGACATCTTTGAAATACCTCCCCTTGACCATGCGCCGCGGTTGCGATATATCTATAGCAAAGGTGATTTTGATTCGATTAATAGCGAGATTTCTGGCACTAATTGGGAGCATGAGTTTTCAACCCGTTCACTGGATGAGTCGGTTGAGTACTTTATAGACACTATCAAACAGTTCCAAAACAAATATATACCACAAAAGCTAGTACGTAATACAAAATACCCAGTCTGGTACAGCTCATCACTCATCAATACTATTAAAGAAAAATATAAATATCTAAAAAAATTCAAGATTTACGGCAATAAATCTGACGAGGTAACTTTTAAATATTTGCGTGGCAGAGTCAAGACTATGGAAGCTTCATGTTATGAAAGTTATCTTAAGCTAACCGAAAAATCCATTAAAGACAACCCTAAACACTTTTGGTCTTTTGTTAAAAATCGGTATAACTCTAATTCTATACCTAATACACTAAATTATAAGGATGAATCATTACTCACTGGAGACTCTATTTGTGAAGCTTTCTCGTCTTATTTCATGTCGACTTTCCTTAACTCCCCTTCATCTAATAATCCCAGTCCACCCCCTATTTTCCCTTCTAATACTAACAGAACTACATCTGACATTTGTCACATTGAAGTAAATGTTGATGTTGTGACCGGTTTACTTCGTAAACTGGATCCAACTAAAGGTGCTGGTCCTGATAATATATCTTCTAAGTTTCTAATTAAATGCGCGTCTTCCATTGCCCTTCCCATATCAATATTGTTTTCCAAGTCTTTAACTCAAGGTGTTGTTCCTAAAGTGTGGAAATCTGCTTTTGTTACACCCGTACATAAGAAGGGGTCTAAAACCGAGATTACTAATTATAGGCCTATATCCAAACTGTGCATTATAGCTAAAATATTTGAGAGGATTGTCTATAACCAGTTATATCCCGCCCTTGCTAGCTCATTCAGCTCCTTTCAGCACGGATTTTTAAAAGGACGGTCTACCACATCTAATTTGATTTTATTCAATGATTTTATTACCGATGCTATGGATAATGGTAATCAGGTCGATGTGATTTATACAGATTATAGCAAGGCATTTGATCGGATCGACCACGATACCCTGATAAAGAAGCTGAGCTACATGGGCATCCGTGGGGACCTCTTGAGGTGGTTCTCTTCTTACATCGACAACAGGTCACAAGCCGTAGTCCTCAACAATTACGTGTCTAGTTGGGTAAACGTGCCCAGTGGGGTGCCTCAGGGATCGTTGTTGGGTCCCTTTTTATTTGTAGTCTATGTGAATGACATCGATCAGTGCTTCCATTCATCCAAACTATTATGTTTTGCCGATGACATGAAAATATTTGCCACTGTTTCAACGCTCGAAGACAGACTAGCACTTCAGGCTGATTTGTATCGGCTTGAAGAGTATTGTCGGGCTCATAGACTAGATCTCAACCCATCCAAGTGTTCGGTGATCACTTTCACTAGAAAACGTGCAGTGTTAGCTACGACTTATACTTTGGCGGGCCAGATCTTGCCAAGGTGCAATACTATTCGTGACTTGGGCGTCCATCAAGACAGTAAGTTAGTTTTTGATACACATATTGATGCAATTGTCAAAAAAGCTTCTAAACTACTTGGGTTGATAATACGACTCTCTAAGTGTTTTACAAACGCTAAAACACTAAAAATATTGTATTGCACTTTTGTAAGAAGCCAGCTTGAGTATGCCTCACAGATCTGGAATCCTCGTTATCACAAATACATTGACCGCATTGAAAACATCCAAAGACGTTTCATAAAGTATCTTTGCTTTCATCAAAGGATTTCATATCAGTCAACTGATTACCTTAGGCTCTGTAAGAAGTACCACCTACTACCACTGGTGGAACGACGTAAAATTGCTGACAGCTTATTTTTGTTGAAAATCTTCAATAACGATATTGATAACCCTGAGTTATTGTCAAAATTTCATTTTAATGTGCCTTGTAAAACATTTCGGTTTAACCCACCCATACGTGTACCTCATACATCTTCAAATTATAGGCAGAACAGCTATATTGTGCGTGCAAGCAGACAATTCAATGACATATGCAAGGAATATGATTTGGATCCATTCACAACTAGTGTGAATTCGGCCAGAAGGTGCTTAAGCCTCAATTTTTTCAAGTAGCGGTAGGTTATTTTAATTATTTCTATTAATTTATCTACATTTAGTTTCATACTTTCATTTACGTAATTTTTGCGAACTAAGTTTATTTTTTTATATTGTATTTATTTTACCTATGGCGTTTTTTGTTTTGTGCTCACATCAAAATTCATTTTTATTATAAATCTATACGTGAGGACTTCTAATTGGCTTTCTGGTGACTATGGTTTCTTCTTTTTGTTTGTTTTTATTAGCTGTAAGTCTTCCATGTACTAAATAAATAAATAAATAAATAAATTTTCTATTCCTTCTTTTGGAGTCATCTCAGCAATTTTATACCGGCATTTATTTCTATAATTGAGTCGTCATTTATTAGTCTATCAGGACTTGCAGCTAAAAAACTTTTACTGTTGTCGACGAATAACCCGCATTTGACAACGGACGGTCCAGTTTCTTCTAAAAATTGATTTATTGCTTCGTCTTCTTTCTCTTTACCATAATTAGTCGCATTAGGTCGCAAGAATGATTTAAATATTCCTGCAACTGATGTTTTTTTCCGCAGCTTGCAAACTTAGACAAAATTTGACGCCGTTATGCGCTTGCGTCTTTCTACTGCCCACACTTCATTTTCACTCTGGCCAATTGTACTACGTTCAAGATCTTTAGCTCTCCTTTTTGATTGCTCTAATTCAGAAAGATTTTTTTTCTCTTCTTTAAATATTTCTGAAGGCGTATCAGGCTCTAATTCTAGCCGACCATAACATTCATCAAGTCCAGTAACTTTTCGTTTTTTGCTTGATCTATTTGGGTAAAACGAAAGTTTTCTCTTTCGGTATGTTTCTTTGTTTGCTCTTGATCGTCTTTTTCTTTCAATGAGTTTCTTTGTGTATATTCCAGGGCTGCAGCATTGTATTTTTTTTTTATAGGCGCGAATGTATAGCCATGTCGCTGTTCCACGATGTGACTGCACCAAAGCATCGTGCTTGGTAGGACCCTCTTGCCGTGTAATTCATGGCAAGAGGGCGTCAGTATGCATCGTAATTGCTGTGGTCTCCAAATACGCCATGTATTGCTGCTGCATTTTTATATCTCTTTTTTATCTTTTCATTGTGATTTTCTGTAATTTACTCTCTCAAACGCAAAACGTTTTCTTGTACCTTTTTTCGCAACTGCACGGGTACAAAACCTTTGTAGTTATTCTTTTTTTCCCCAATGATTTCTTTTGTTGCAAAAATTTCGCAGCAAATGATTCTTACACTCAATTTTTGATATAATAAAATCAGGACCATAAGGCTTGTTCAGTATCAACTTTTACATTATGCTGGAATCACCATCTCCAACGAGTCTGTTATATTTTACTCCATGCATTTCTATACTTTTTGCAAAATCTTCTGCAAATATGTCGGCTTCCATGCTGTCACTCCAGTATTTGAAGCATCTGTGATTAGCAACATCTACATTCAGCTTTTGACTTCTAGCACATATACAGCAGTAGGAGTTTCGAACGCCAAGAAACAGTACCTTTTTAGTCCGATTTTAGTCCAACAATGCATCCAGCACCAGACACAGAGCTAAATCCACTTTTGTTAGACTGTTTTGTCCAAGAGCCATCTGCAACTACAGTTATTAGAGGATAGCCAGCTTTGTCTACTTCGCCATTTAAAATGGCAAGCCTTTTTTCTTCTTGACCAGCTGCGATCATCTCATCCATGACACATTCTTCAATTACTGGTGCCAGATATTATTAAATTTTCGTATATGTCGATCTATCCATATTTGGCATATTAAGCACACTGCAAATTTCGTTTAACTGTGCATATCCATTTCCTGAACAGAGAATCCCTTCTACAACCGCATTATGTACATAATGCGGTTGTAGAAGGGATTCTCAGAGTACTTACATGTCATTTTAATTTTGGGTCTTCACTGTGCACTGTTTGAACTTTTTTACACATTTTGCATTCAAATACATATTTGCTCGTAAAACCATGCCGTTGTTCTATAAAAAAAACTAAATCTGCAAATGAGCAGCCTATGTGTTCGTGCTTGATATTTGAAATTTCAGAAAACAAATATTTTATATCTACGATTCTGCGTTCTGATAATAAATACCCATTTTGCACTTCTTCATTACAGTCATTATCATCTACTACATTTAAATCATCAAGTGTAAGTGGTCGACGATGAGAAGCTTGCGTTTTCTTCAAACGGTTTTCGACTCTCTTTGGAAGTTGAAGTATTTCCAATCCGACTAAGAGGCGAACGCAAAGTAATACGATAGCCGGTACTGTCGATGGCGCGGGCGTGGCAGGGATGCGGGCGGGCGCTACACAAACACAGTGCATTCACTCATAACTCGGTTTTTCGGGCGCAGCGCGACGGCAATAGTTTCTTCAAATACCTATTTTTCAAATTCCTCGCAGGCCCGGTTCATTATTTGGTTTTTGTTCGGTTTATTATTTGCAACAATACACATTGTCCATGAATGAAGTTGTCAAATTCCCCGTTGAACTTCAAGTGGAATGCGTTCGGAAACGTTATCGTTAGAGAATCTCGCATTACAATTTTCAAACACGGAAAAATAAAATAAAAAATAATTATTTAGCACAATAAACATTGCTGTAGCAATAAAATAAAGCAGCAAAGAAGTTAGGATTACGAAAAAAATATTTAACGGGTTGGTATTCGGAGTAGGGGAAGTCGAAAGCAACTGTAACGGTGTGGTCACACTAAGCTGTTTCTCTACACATAACGACTTTTCGTTTACCACCGACGTACTTATCATGAGCAACCTACTAAAAGATATCCCATATAAATCCTTTGACACATCGAATTGGTCCTACATCGAAAATCTTAAGCTAGCTGATCCATATTTTAACCATAGCCGTCCAGTGGACTTATTACTCAGCGCTCAAGTGAATGGCTTGATATTATTAGGAGGATTGATCAAAGGAGAGAGCTTATCGCAACCAGTGTTACAAGAAACACAGCTTGGGTGGATCATTTACGGCGGTGGCCAAATGTCATCACTTCAATGTAACGTTGTTATGAATAATATTCACGATATTCAGCAGTTTTGGGAGATCGAGGATATAAGCGAAAATTCGAACTTATCGTTGGAAGATCAAGAATGTGTCGACTTCTATTCATCGACAACAAAACGTCGTGAAGACGGGCGGTACGAAGTAAGATTGCCACTATAAGCTGATATAATTGAAAAACTGGGTTCATCGAAACAGATGGCCATAGCACAGTTCCAAAATATGGAACGAAAATTTAGCAAACAACCCATTTTAGCAGAACAATACAAAGCATTCATTAGTGAGTACATTGCCTTAGGACATATGGTGCCTAGTAACAGCCAACATAACAAACAAGCGCTATCATGTTACTTACCGCACCATTCCGTGCAACGAGCAGAATCAGCAACTACGAAGCTACGGGTAGTGTTCAACGCGTCAGCAAGGACGTCGAGTGGGTATAGTGTGAATGACCTGATGAATAAAGGCCCAAATTTACAACAAGACCTACAAGAATTGATTTTGAAGTGGCGTCAATATCGTTTTGCTTATACATCGGATGTCGAGAAGATGTACCGGCAGATATTGATGAGCGAAGAAGATCAGCAATATCAGCAAATCGTATGGAGATATGCATCAGATCAACCTTTGCAAACGTACAACCTTACCACCGTCACATACGGAACTAAATCAGCACCATTTCTAGCAATGATGACTCTAAAACGTCTGGCCTCGGATGAACGAAGAAACTTTCCGGAAGCTGCGAAGATACTAGAAGAGTCATTTTATATGGATGACCTGGTCCATGGGTCACACTCCATCGAAACAGGAAAGCAGCTTATCGATGATCTCAACAGATTATTGAAATCAGGAGGTTTTACACTAAGAAAATGGTCCGCAAATCATTCAGAACTCCTTCAAAATATAGAAAAGAGCAACGGCGACATAATATTTAACTTTAAATCAGAAACTACATCAAAAACATTAGGTCTTCGTTGGAATTCTTGTGATGACATGTTTACTTTCAACTACAACATAGCTAATCCAAACGCAAAAGTAACTAAACGACTACTTTTATCGGAAATATCAAAAGTATTCGACCCGTTGGGATGGTTGTCACCACTCACAACAAAGCTAAAGCTGATATTCCAAAAGCTGTGGTTAAATAAAATGCATTGGGATGAAGAAGTTCCTGTAAACATCAAAGCAGAATGGGTAGCGATTCAAGCGGACATGGAATACTTAAATCAATGCAAAATACCGCGCTGGATAGGGTATCGATCTAATGACGTCATAGAACTGCATGGTTATTGTGACGCATCGACTAAAGCCTATGCAGCAGTAATTTACGCACGATTACGGAAAGAAAATGAAACATCAGTAGTACTAGTTGTTGCTAAGGCTCGATTAGTACTTGTTTCTAAGAGCATATCTTTGCCGAGATTAGAATTAAGCGGTGCGTATTTGTTATCGAATCTAATGAACAAAGTTATTAGTTGTTATAGTGAGTTAGATATTAAGATTTATGGATGGACTGATTCCATGGTAGTCCTAGGGTGGCTGCAAGGAGAATCCAGCCGGTGGAAACCCTTTGTTGCGAACAGGACTAAAATTAAAAATTCTAAGTAAATGCTGTCCAAAATGATAGCAAGGACAGCATCATATCGCAACTGTTACTTAAGTTCAGCTCACTCAATAAAATAACTAAAATATTGGCATGGCTTTTACGAGCAATCAAAACAATACACTTTAGCAAGAATGAAGCCATGTCAAGCAAGCATAGTTCACCCGAATATCTAACCTTGTAAGAATTGAGAAAATCAAAATTACTCATTATATAAAAACTTTTTTACAAAAAAAAACAACCGACTTCCAAAAAAAACACTTAAAAGAGAAAAATAACTTGAATTTCGGAAGTCGGTGGCAAAAACAATAGTATTTTATTAGATACATATATAGTAAAATATACCTTCATAACCATTTCCCTAGGGATATAACTATATCACGGCTTCAACTATGCGAACTGCGAACCATCTTAAAATATAACTATATGGATCTGTATTTTCGTTTTTGCCACCGACTTCCGAAATTCAAGTTATTTTTCTCTTTTACCTAAGTGTTTTTTTTGGAAGTCGGTTGTTTTTTTTGTAAAAAAGTTTTTATTTTTCACTTTTTAGTTGTGTTTATACCTACCCCGCACAAATTCGTATACCAGTCGAATAATGGAAACATATCAAAAGATTTTTCAAAAATTAACGAATCATTCCAAGCGCCCCGCTGGTGGGGCAAAGAGGAATGCCTAAAAATTTTCAGTGGAATATGCCCCACTAGTTCGACTTGGTGGGGCAGATTCCACTAGTCTAAAATCTTTATGGATTCTGCCCCACTAGGGTTGGCACCTTAGAAATGTGTAGGTAGGTATGCTCGTATTTTATATTTGTTTGGAAAAGAAAGAAATGTATAGTTAAGTAAAATATATATTTTTTGGTAATTTAATGTGTTATGATGGCCCAGAGGTTAAGGCCTCGCCTCTCATGCATGAGGTTATGGGTTCTAATGTGACTATTTCAATTCATATGAACTTTCTGAGTTTATCTTGGACATTATTGACATCAGTGAAGGAAAACATGAAACGTGCGGAAACATGGACTTATAGTTAATATTAGTCTGAAATCACCAACCCGTTTTGAGCAAGCGTGATGATCAGTGCTCGTTCCTTCTCTGTATGAGAAGAGGCCTTTGCCCTGCAGTGGGACAGTAATAGGCTGGTATTATTATTTTATTATTAATTTTTATTTACTAGTTGTTTCTGGAAGGAATCAGGTTGTAAATCATACGTTAATTACACGATTTGTTACAAATAAAATAAAATCTAACTAAATACAAGTCCTAGTTACATTTTACTTACATATAAATTTCTTTCTTTTCTAATCAAATATTAAATACGAGCATACCTACTTACACAAATTCTAAGGTGCCAACCCTTGTGGGGAAGAATCCATGCCATGGGAAAGAATGCATTTGCCCCACCAGTGGGGCGACTTGATGGGGCAAAGTGGAATGATTGAAATTTTTGTGGGTGAAAAGGGGGGATACGGTTTGTATGAAAGATATTATTCATTTGGTTTAGAAAACGTGGTATAAACTTATCTAAGTAATAATAAAGATGGAATCACACATTTTTCAAAACTGGCTTGAAAGTGTAGAAAGGGGGTTACAAAATTTTTTGCATCTCAATGACATCTATTGGACCAAAATGGTACACATTTTGGAATACATTTTTCTACATTCAATTTAACAGAATAACATTTTTGAAGTTTAATTACAGTCCTATTAAAATTGTAAATATAATATTATCACGATGTAACATTTAGTTTTTGTTTCATTGCAATCGTCTCATACAATAAAAAGATATGCTAATTTAAAGTTTTCAAAGTGAGACCCATACACCCAACAAGCACTACGTTCCAGGCGGAAAGGGGTTACGGAGATGTGGAGCGTATGCTGCCTCTAATATTAAGCTGGGCGGTCACAGTCCATAAATTACAGGCTACCACCCCCGAAAGAGCTGTGATCGACTTTGGTAAAAAAAACTTTGCAAAAGAGCAAATATACGTCGCGCTTAGTCGTGTCAGAAGTTTGGGAGGCATAGTTTTATCAGAGTTGGACGCCAACAAATTATTAAAGCGACCACACGGCCGCAGATTATTGACGGAAATAACGAGGCTACAAAATCTGTCTTCTGTCAATCAAGGCCACACATAACATACGACTCAAGTAGCGCAATTTGATACCGGGATACTACCATTAAAATCATTTATAGCCAGAGTACATCTCATGGCAATTCGAATAAGCCCAAACACGGCTAGGATACATTGTTTTATGACGGAGTTCCGGTGCCGTCCTTCCGGCTTCATCTTCAGATCAGTTCGATGGTCATCAGAATTATTTATTTAAACGTGCTTCACTGTCGTTTAACTATCTTAATCGAGATATCTTATCGCCACCCGTGAAATACTTATCATTGAGTAGTTCCGGTGGCCATCTGTCTTCTTCATCAGTTCCATTTCACCATATGATACTTTCTGAATGCAAATGCTTAATTTGTTGCTGAAAATACCTAAATCGCTATGTGTGTGCCTATAATATTTGAGGAGTTCCCTCAATTCGACATGGATTCCATCATCAGAACTGTTTTTATTTTAATGGGACCAATCTGGACGTACATCCTTTCAAATCAGAAAATAATTTTCCAAATCGGTTTATAAATGGCGCCACCCGTGAAATACCTATCATTGAGGAATTACGGTGGCAATCTGTGGTCTTCTTCATCAGTTCCACTTCACTAAATGATACTTTCTGTATGAAAATGCTTAATTTGTTGCTGAAAATACCTAAATCGCTATGTGTGTGCCTATAATATTTGAGGAGTTCCCTCAATTCGTCATGGATTCCATCATCAGAACTGATTTTTTTTTTTATTGGGACCAATCTGGCCGTATATCCTTTCAAATCACAAAATAATTTTCCAAATCGGTTCATAAATGGCGCCACCCGTGGAATACCTATCATTGATTAATTCCGATGGCAATCTGTGGTCTTCTTCATCAGTTCCACTTCACTAAATGATAATTTCTGAATGCAAATGCTTAACTTGTAGCTGAAAATACCTAAATCGCTATGTGTGTGCCTATAATATTTGAAGAGTTCCCTCAATTCCTCATGGATTCCATCATCAGAACTAAATTTTGGAACTAAAAATGGGACCAATCGGGAAGTGTATCCTTTCAAATAAAAAAATAATTTTCAAAATCTGTTCATAAATGACGGAGATATGAGGTAACATATTACATTAAAAAAAAAAAAAAAAAAAAAAAAAATACAACCGAATTGATAACCTCCTCCTTTTTGGGAAGTCGGTTAAAAAGTTTGAAAATGGAACACATTTTTGAATTATTTCTTTATAATCAGCCAGCCGCATTGCGATGGACAAAATAATTTACACGTCTTTCGGCGCAGGATACGTATTTATATTACGTATCTCTATCATTTTATCATGCACTTAAATTATAATAGGGAAATGATGCGTACTTCTCAAGTGGGTACTATCCACATTGCCGATCTAACGTATAATTATTATTTATGAATGCACAAAACACATTGACGAGACTTGAGAAATGGCAAAATTATAAGACATTCAAATAATTTGCATTGGCATTTGGGCTGTAAAACTCAAAGTCAAAACATAATTCAATGTGCGCTTTCATCATTTCTAACGTGACGATTATTATCGTGACCGTTACGGCATCACGATAACACAGGGAAGTAAAATGTATGGATATATAATGAAGAAGCTTTTAAATTTCTGTCCACGATAACTTTATAACGTGCATGTATTTAACATTACATTTTATGGACGTGAACATCCACGATTATCGTGGATGTTCACGTCGTGACGTTAAGAATTATAAAGCACACAATTAAATAATTCACAGGCAGTATTGAATCGTCAAGGAGTCGGTCAAAAAGAGCAACCGGAATCATAGCGATCAATATTAATTAAATATTGGGAAATTAGTACTCACTAGGTCGATAGATGGCGTTGACGACTAATTAGAAGTCGCTATGGTTTCGTTACCGCTCGTAGACTAGGATAAAAATACTTAGCGTCGTGGCGCGCCTACAGAAATATTCATTGCAACCAAACACATAAGACACAGGTAACTACTGTCTGTCAGTCTGTGTCAAATGCCGTAAGTCGCTAATGACCGACACATTGACGGGCCCGTATTAGCGGGCCAAGGTATAGCTTCCGCGAGCGAGGGGCGACGCTCCGACCCCGCTCGCCACGCCCCCTTGCGGGGGCGTCGCGACTTCTAAAGATCTTTTGGGGTGAGCAGTACATACACAGTTCACTGTGATTCGGTACAAGTTTTGATTATACGCGATTCAATAACAGTCCAGTGTTTTGTTTCACTACCCGCTTCAAGTCGACCCTCATTCGTTCAACGCATGCTCAGTTAAGAAAATATTTCTGCGGCAGCGCAGCTACCACACCCCTTCCTAGTTTCGCCCAATTAGAGACAATATGTAATAATACTTCAACTGAATGAGACGAAATTCAAATCTTGTATAAAACGCACACAATGTAGGCAGGCATATTATAAGTTGGGGTATTACATAATTGATAAAAATGCTTGGCTCATTGCTGGTCCTGCTCCACAAGCATAAACTAATTGATTAGCATTTGAAAATACCGTTGGAGCTGCTGAAGATTTTAAAAACTATCTTTGCATTGTATAAATTCAACGTCTTAGCATTGTATAATTGCATAGCACATGTGTGAGTACTATGTACCGACTATAAAGCTACCATTTAGGTACTGGGTATGTCTTTCATTGACTTGAATGTGCCCTGGCGGCTGAGAGTATGTCATGCTCACTCTAATGTCTCGCTGGCGGTGGCGCGTGTGTTGGATCATTTAGCTCCCTTCAAAATGGTTGAGCTGAATGGTGCTAATCCATGCGTCATGTTCGTGAACGGGCGCCGTCAGTAGGGACTGGTCATCTCTTAGCTGCCATGGCTTATTTTAATTTTTGAATTGTTCTTTGTTTTTTTATATTTTTATTATGGACGCTTTTAACGTGCACGTCTTTCTACATTGTTCTCACTTGTATATTTACAACATTAATGACGTTACCAATATTTTTAACAATTTTTTGATTTAAAAGAGTGTCCGTGGAGTTTCTTGCCCGTTCTTCTCCATAGGTACCTGGGCAACTAGCTTCATATTTCTGACTGACCGACTTCTTGACAATTCAAAAGTGCCTGTAAATGGTTTAATTGAAATAAATGCTTTGAGTTTGAGTTATGACAACTAATAGTATTCCACATTTACACCATTTTTAATCGCGATTAAAGATGGTCAGATTTAGTTAGACATTTAAAATTTTTGGTGAAAAACGTCAAATTCAGAATAGCAAAATAATCATTTTCACTAAATTAAAATCTCAGTGCCATCTTAGTGCTGTCAAACTAAAATATAGTTGTGTCACTTTAGTCTATTTCAGAATGGGAAATCATCGTTTGGCAGGAATAAAATAAATTTTGGTGATTTTTAGTCTAGTTTAGAGGCATTTGTGACAAGAGAATCGGCACCAGTGTAATTTCTTATATCTCTAAAAGAACGACGAATCCGCCTTTTGAGTTCTGACGTATTAGGAATTCTGTGGCATTCACCCGGGGCGCTTCATACACTAACTCAATTGACGTACGAGAAATGAGCGGCGCTACGACGCGGCGCACGTGCGCTCGTTAGCGAGACAGCTCGGTCGCGACCGGTCGGGTTCATAAAGAGCTCACGCTGGCCGTTTAAAATATCATCTCACAAAAAAGTGAGCATAGTACGCGTCTAGTGCGAGTGTCACACTTCTGTGCATCATTATATTAATAAATGGTCAAAACGCATGCATCGGGCGATCGAGTCGTGAGCCGTGTTATACGATTATCGTCTTAAAGGTGAGCTTGCGGAAGGTTTGTCCATTGTACATCGATAGAAGAAGAACGGGCGACAAACTCGGTGTACACTCGTCGCACGAGTCGATGTTAAGATTATTTCTCGTCGGTGCAGATTCTGGACCTGACGAACAACTCGCTGTCCACGCTCGGCGCGGACGCCACGCGCGCCCTGCTGGCGGACGAGCGGCGCCGCGTGCGGCTCGCGCGCAACCCGCTCGACTGCGGCTGCGACTCCGCCGACTGGCGCGCCTCGCTGCGCGCGCGCCAGGCCGTGCTGGCGGACTACGACAGCTGCACGTGCGCCGACGGCTCGCTGCTGCGCGCCGCGCCGGCCGCGCCGTGCGCGCGCGGGCCCGGCGCCGGCGCGGCGGCGGCGGGCGCGGCGCTGCTGACGCTGGCGGCGGCGGGCGCGCTGGCCGGGCTGCTGTGGCACCCCGCGCTGCGCCTGCGCCTCAAGGCGGCGCTGCACGCGCGCGGCTGGCTGCCCCGCGCCGCCGAGCCCGGCGACGACGCGCGCCGCTTCGACGTGTTCCTGTCCTTCTCGCACGGCGACGAGCGCTTCGTGCGCGACGAGCTGGTGGCGCGCCTGGAGAGCGGCCCGCGGCCCTACCGCCTGTGCGTGCACTACCGCGACTGGGCGCCGGGCGGCTGGATCCCGGCGCAGATCGCGGCGTCCGTGCGCGCGTCGCGCCGCACCGTGGCCGTGGTGTCGGAGCACTTCCTGCGCTCGGCGTGGGCGCGCGCCGAGTTCCAGGAGGCGTACGCGCTCGCCCTGCGCGACGCGCGCCCGCGCCTCGTCGTCGTGCTGCTGGCCGACCCGGCCGCGCTGCCGCTGGACGACAAGCTGCGCAGCTACCTCGCCACCAACACCTACGTGCGCTGGGGTGACCCCTGGTTCTGGCAGAAGCTGAGCCTCGCGCTGCCGCGCGGCCGCGGGCCCGAGCCGGCCGGGCCGCAGGAGCCCGCAGGGCTGAAACCCGCTCCGGCCGGGCAGCAGGAGCCCGCAGCGCCGGGGCCCGCGCTGACCGGGCAGCAGGAGCCCGCAGCGCCGGGGCCCGCGCCGACCGGGCAACAGGAGCCCGCAGCGCCGGGGCCCGCGCCGCACGTCACGGTGGGGGTGCCGAAGGTGTGCTCGGAGCCGTCGGCGGCGTCGTCGCTGAACAGTCCGGAGAGCTCGTCTTGCTCGAGCTCGTCGGCGAGCCCGTCGCCGACGTGTTCGAGCTCGTCGACGGGGAGCGCGATGGAGCTGGACCGGCTCATGCCGTCGTGCGGCGCGCACTACGCGCACGACGCGGCCCCGCACGCGACCGCGCGCGCGCTGCCCGTCTAAAGCGTGTGTATGTGTGTGAATCTCTATCAGCTATGCGGACGTGCAACAGAAAAGTAAAGTTAGTGATACTTACATGTTTTACCCAAACATGAACAGATGTTACATAACCATGTATTGCGCAAACTATGATAATTAGGTGAACGCGACGCTCCACCCCCGTGTAGAAATCTTTTGAATTTCTTTTGAATCTTTATCTTTATCTTCATAAGATTTTTGAAAAATGCTATTTATATCGTCACTACGACTAGAATCTTGAAATTGTATCTGAATGTATATTATAACTGGTTTGTAAAAGAAACAAACTGGTTAGTAGGTAATCTTATGTGTTTCAGTATAAAAGCACTCACTCATTAAATTTATTTAAGCAATAGGTTGAATAAATAGTAATCTTGTTTAAAAATAAGCATCTACTCGGTTTCAGATAATGTTTATACATTTAATACAACTTTAATTTAAGAAATCTAAGACTCATTGTAACATTAGTTTTAAGTAAATTAATAAATATATTGTAGACTTTTAATATTTGGGGACAATTGCATCACGCTAAGGTAGCCCGCAATATTCAAATTTTATTAAGTTTTTTTGCAATTTACGAGACACGCTCGAAGTAACATTTAGTCTTTATTTCATTACTCTATTAAAAATTGTTTGTCCTTCAAACCGGATTTGGAAATTCGGGCAGCCGAGCAAGCATAGCTTTGAGACGGATTTTTTTTACAAAAACACTGAAATGCGTAATTTTTATTTCTTACCAAAAGCATAAATTTGAATTTTCATATCCCTAACTTAAGGAATGCTGGATTTTCCATACAAACTTCCCCTATATCCCTTTAGGATTGTTTTTGAGATAAAAAGTACCCTATGTTCTTCTCCAGGATGCCATCTATCTCCTTGCCAAATTTTATCAAAATCCGTTCAGTGGTTTCGCCGTGAAAAAGTAACATACAGACAGACAGAGTAACTTTCGAATTTATAATATTAAGTATGGATTTAGATAACGCTGCGCTTCAATAGTCCTGTGTACCTTTATTTCAGTTGCTATAAGACCGCAGACCATCATGAAAGTATAGTTTAGCGAGCCAACTTGTCGTATTATAAAGCTACTAAATTTATTTCTATACAAGGTGGAAAAACCGAGCGGGAGAGAAAAGACTTTAATATTGAAGATAGAGAATTTTACTCAAACCAAACATTCTTTTGTTTTTAGCCCACCCTTCTCTAATTAAAATGTATAATTTCCTTTAATATTTTTTTTCATTACACGTGTAGCAACAGCGTAAAAAAATACAACATACTTTTTTAGTTTCTTTATTATATCAACGGTCTATACAAGCACGAGTTTATACCAACTCGCATCTGCTGTCACGGGTATCTTTCGTATGGAAAATGTATATTTATTGTTTGAAATTTCACAATAATTAATAGTTGAAAATTACCTTGTTTACCCCTTTTCACCTACTGATAACGAGCCAGCACGCATAGCTTGACCACAATAGAAAAGGGTTTAATCGACAGGAGAATACATAAAATGACAGATTCACAATCTGTCATTTTGTCTATTCTTCCGTCAACAAAACCCGTTTCCATGGTGGTCATGCTACGCGTGCTGGTGAATCCTGTTTGTTAATGTAACCAAAAATAATTAATAATACATTTATTATAAAATTTGTAGGTACCTACCAAATAATCTATTCATTTTTTACAGGAAACTGTCGTGATTTATGTAGGTAACTATAATTATTGCTAGGTAAAACCTCCTACCCCCTAAATTGTGTCCCGATCAATTTAGCTCATCGATGATGTTCCAGTTAATATTAGATTTTCGGCAGATTTCTGCCTATTTAATTCTCTACAAATATAATTAACACATTTTTAGTTTACAGAAATAATAGTAAATTACAACAATGTTCTTAATTAAGAAGGATGATGGCAACACTTATTATTTAACTAAAAACTGCAAATGCCTTCCGTGATTTTTCAACTTTTTCGACTCATTTTCAAAAAAATAAATTTTATTTTACTAATAATATAACACAAAACATAAATATGTATGAATAACTGCAAATCACAGTGTCACACTAAGCATAAATAAAAAAAATATATATGCTCAAAACTGGTTAGGCGTAGTACAAAATCACGATCTGTTCGCGAGTTACGTCGGGAGTGGCGAAAGTCACGGGCGACATAGGTCCGTCGTCGAGAAGCCCTTGGGCGCGACCATATATAAAATGTACTCTGTGGGCGCGACTGGCTCGCGCCTCGTGCGAGCGCATCTGTTTATAAGGCATTATTTTTATATTTTATTACAATTAAATAAGTAGTTAAAAATAAAATATTTAATTGAGTTTGGTAGATTAAAACCTCAAATTTTGAAATACTAAACACTTATTGTTATTTTCAATAAATTCTTACCCGTAGACGACGATTTTGCGTTTTTTCTGTGTGGTTCACATTTTTTTAAAGTCCTACTCGTGCATTAAACTTAAAATAAATAAATCGTAGGCTTACTATATGCCCAGTATTTAGGATTTTTCTCAGATTAATATTTGCTACTAGTAAGGTATAAAAGCAATTGAATCGTGATTACGTAAAAACGTGTGTTAGATTTTTATTTATCAAAATTTTTATTCGTAGACTTACTAGTTGAATAATTGATGAATAACTTTGCATTAAAAAAAACAGATGTACAACAACAGGTTATTAAGAAATTTTCGCTGAAAAAATTTATAGAATTTTCTGTTTTTAGACCGCGAAATTGATTCTCTT
Source organism: Xanthia icteritia (assembly GCA_949128155.2). Taxonomy (NCBI): domain Eukaryota; kingdom Metazoa; phylum Arthropoda; class Insecta; order Lepidoptera; family Noctuidae; genus Xanthia; species Xanthia icteritia. The sequence goes on along the minus strand of OX421942.2, from coordinate 90,195 downwards.
AAACTTCCATATAATAAAGAAATGTCGATGTTTTGCCAAATCGTAAAAACCGTGCGAAGCAGGGGCGCCCTAGTAACCCAATACAACCACCACTTCAATACTTGTGTAGATAATTTAATATCCGGAATGTTACAGCACAGTATGATAAAGTAACAATGACCTTGAAATAATTACTTACGGCTGCTCGGTAGATAAACCTTCCGCGTCCGTGCGTAACTGCCGCACACTTGAGACTGTTGCGTACTGGTACACATTGTAATTTCGAAGCGCCTCGTCTCGGCCCTTTTCTACGAAGATATAATACTGCAATGGTTCCGCAGCTACCTTAGTAATAGAAAACAACTTGTGGATCTACATCTGGGTGACGGCACTGCTCTTACATCTACTCTTACTTCAATTGAGAGAGGGGTTCCGCAGGGATCTATATTAGGCCCAATTATATTTGTTTTGTACTGTGCAGATATAATTAAATGCCTCCAGAGGTGCAATTACCACATATACGCTGACGACGTTCTAGTTTACATATCCTTTAGACCAGATGAGTACGATAGTGCCATCAAAGATCTAAACATTCTAAACGATGACTTACGTAGAATCGCCGCCTGGTCTGAAGAGAATTGCCTATCGCTAAACCCAACCAAAACCAAATACATGGTATTTGGAACAAGACAGCAACTAGCTAAACTACCCGCAACGTTTCACCTGGAGTTAATGGGCGAACCAATTGACAGAGTCTATGAACCTCGAAATCTTGGTCTTATTTTGGATAAAGACCTTCGGTTCGAAAAACACGTAGCCGACTCGGTAAGGAACTGCTTTTACCGCCTGAAAGTTCTGTACAAGATTAGGCCTTACTTGTCAGAAACACTACGGGAACAGCTTGTGGAAACCCTGGTTCTGTCTAGGTTGAACTACGCTGACACAGTGTACGGCCCGCGCCTATTAGCTCGTACAGACCGCCTCATCCAAAGGGTACAAAACGCTTGTGCTCGGTTTTGTTACAATATTCCTCGCAGAACTCATGTAACACCTTTCCTAAACAAGCATTTTACACTAAAAATGAAGTCCAGACGCAAACTACACTTGGCTTGCCTTCTGTTCGGTGTGGTTAAATATCAGAAACCGGACTACTTATTCAACAAACTCCACAAAAACCACAATTATCTATTTGCTACACATCTATCTATTTTTATTTAAATATAAAACACTTACACACTATAAAACTGATTTACATCCGCAAGACGTCCTCGTAACATAAGGTCCAGTTGAAAACCAGCGTCAGACACTAGTTGTCTGGCATTTATGCTGAACTGGGCCTATTTGGCGCAGCCGTGAGGCACACAATACTGTTTTAAGCTTTCTCTGTTTTATTTGTTTTTTGTGTGAATATTGTGTGCCTTGATCCGAGTCAAATAAATTTATTTTCTCTTCTTTCTGTTACTTTTTTATACTATGGTTATAGTGATCTCTGGTGTGTGGTGAGGTAGCCAGTACTCGCCTCGGGCCCAGGCCCTTCGCCTTTGTGATACGAAATTATAAGACTACTGTTATTCATGGTAAATAATTGTTAAATAATAATATAATGTAAATAAGTATGCATTTTTAAATTGTTTACATGTACCTATGTCTGTTGAATTAATGTGTTCAAATGTTAAATGTAAGTCATTAGGTTATTAAAGGTATTTTAAGCAACATTGTGTCATGAAAAGTAGACTGTCGAATGATATTATTTTTTATATAAACATTAAATAAAGACTATTTTTATAAATTGTTAATTTTATTGCTGGACTAAAAACGGAAAACTGTAGACAGGCAAGTCCTTGACTTACTTATTTATTTTAGTAGGGAGTGTGCAGCGCTGGCCGGCCCTAAGGTAGAGTGAGTGGAGCGGTCCGTCTAGGCTCCAGATGACAAGGGGCGCCAAAAAGCCAAATGCGAAAAACAATTTCCAGCGCAAAATAAAATCATGATACCGCCTTTTGAGAGGCGCGGAAGCATTTTTAGCCGACTAAAAAAAGGAGGAAGGAGGAGATTGCTTCGGATCGTACCTGCACCGAATCAGACGGGAGGAGACGCCGTCGTGTCACGACTGTGGCGGCACAGCACACCCTCGAGGTGTGCCCGTCGTGGTCCGAGACGCGCCGCAGTCTCATCGCGGTGATCGGAGCGGACCTCTCACTCCCCGGCTTGGTCAACGCCATGCTGGGGAATGAGAGGTCCTGGGCGGCAGTCGCCTCCTTCTGCGAACATGTCATGTCCCAGAAGGAGTCAACAGAGCGCGCGCGGGAGGACGATCCTCACGCGGCGCCGCTCCGAAGGCGGAGGAGGGGTCGAAGAAGACGTCAATTTGATAGTCATCTCCGACTCCTCCCAGGTGGAGGCCAGCAGGCAACGGATGCGGGGGCTCCCTTGCCTGTATTGCACAGGCCTCCACCAGTGTCGGACGGGAATGGCCAGGTGTTCCCGGCCATTCCCGTAGCCCCCCAACCAGGGGGGCATGCGGGGCCCGCCAGCTAGGCGGGCATGCGCCGGGAGGGTTGTGGATGTAAAGGCTGAGCCGGTTTCCCATGGCCCTCCCATCACGCCGATGTGGGAACACCGCTGAGTTTTAGTGGGTATACTGTCATTTCGACGGGAAACCCACATACCCGTCTCGTCAGCCAGCTTCTGGTGTAGCTGGCTGACATCCGCCTGCAGGCGATCCACATTCGCGTGCAGCTGCCGCGTCTCGTCCGTGGCCGTCCACTTCACCAGCTCTACGACCATGCCGTGCATGCTGGCGGCCCGGCATTTGAGGGCCTTCTGGAAGGTGCTCTTCAAATTGGAGGATTTAGAGGCGACCTCCAGAACCTCCTCCTTGTCCTCCTGCGCCATGCGCTCCAATTCCGCCAGGGAGTGGTCAGCATATAGTACATTGGATGCACCATAGCCAGCCCTCGACCTGGCGGCTTGCGCCTGCTGATCCTTGGCGGCGACCCTCTCCTCCAGGTCTACCTAGAGCTGCGCCCTTTTTGCCAGGTTTAGCTGGCGCTCGGCGTCCACCAAGCCCACATCGTGAGCATAAGCCGAAGTAGAAGTCGAAGTCTAATCAACTTCTTTTTCGCCCTACTTCCGACCGACTCCGAGGAGCCCCCGGACCCGAGCCTCAGATCGGCCCTCTTCTGCTTGGGGCGGTCGTTTTCGGCCGCCGACATGTCCATATTGGACTCGTCGGCGTCCAACAACTCGTCCGGCCTGCCGAACAAGCTGGCCGCAGATGGTGCGCAGTCAGCTTCCGACGCCAAGGCGCCGCCGGCGTGGCCCTGAGAAGGGCCGTTGGGTTGGCCCTGAGAAGGACCGTTGGGTGGGCCCTGAGACGGGCCTTTGGTTTGGCCCTGAGAAGGGCAGTTTGAATCGCCCTGAGAGGAGCGATTCGTATTAAAGCGCCCAGAGGCGTCACGGCTTGGTTTATTTTTCGTCATATCCGCAGACAACCGCGTTTGTCTGCGAATCACAGCACACTTTAGCCTGCCACTCCGTTACTCCTGTTCCCATGCAGGGAAAACTTCACCCTACCAGTGATGGGCCCACCGCTGGGGATAGCTCCGCCAGCTGACGAAGAAGAGGAGGCCCCTCCTGTCACGGAGTCGGAATTTGGCGCGGCGATTCTTCATATCCGCGCCAAGAAGACAGCTCCGGGTCCCGACGGTGTTCTTCCACAGACCTCGGCAGCGCCCCCCACCACCTGACGCCCACATCTTCGTGGAGGGCGTCAGAATTGAGGTGCAGGCCAAGATGAAATATCTGGGCGAGGAGTCGAAAAAGACGTCAGTTTGATAGTCATCTCCTCCCAGGTGGAGACCGGCAGGCAACGTCCATTGGACGGGGGAACTCGCCACCGCAGCCTTCGGCCGCCGAACCCTCGACGCGATTGGGCCTGTCCTGCGAGGCTGGCTCGAGCGGTCGCACGGGTTCCTCTCCTTTCGTCTGGTGCAGGTGCTGTCCGGACACGGTTGCTTCGGATCGTACCTGCACCGAATCGGACGGGAGGAGACACCGTCGTGCCACGACTGTGGTGCGGTGGAGGACACGGCGCAGCACACCCTCGAGGTGTGCCCGTCGTGGACCGATACGCGCCAAGGTCTTATCGCGGTGATAGGACCGGACCTCTCACTCCCCGGCTTGGTCAACGCCATGCTGGGGAATGAGAGGTCCTGGGCGGCAGTCGCCTCCTTCTGCGAACATGTCATGTCCCAGAAGGAGTCAACAGAGCGCGCGCGGGAGGACGATCCTCACGCGGCGCCGCTCCGAAGGCGGAGGAGGGGTCGAAGAAGACGTCAATTTGATAGTCATCTCCGACTCCTCCCAGGTGGAGGCCAGCAGGCAACGGATGCGGGGGCTCCCTTGCCTGTATTGCACAGGCCTCCACCAGTGTCGGACGGGAATGGCCAGGTGTTCCCGGCCATTCCCGTAGCCCCCCAACCAGGGGGGCATGCGGGGCCCGCCAGCTAGGCGGGCATGCGCCGGGAGGGTTGTGGATGTAAAGGCTGAGCCGGTTTCCCATGGCCCTCCCATCACGGCGATGTGGGAACACCGCTGAGTTTTAGTGGGTATACTGTCATTCTGACAGGAGTCCCACATACCCCGTCTCGTCCCCCACGAGCGGCAATGCATAAAGCATATCTCAGCGACAAAAAAAAAAAAAAAAAAAAAGGCATGTCACGCAACTAAATACAGACAACCTAACTATACATGCAGACGCACGTAGACACCGAGCGGCGTAACACTACAATACAAATCGCTCCCACATACACGACTGTTGATCCCTCAATCCGTAAACGGCTAGATCTGTGAGCGGGGCGAGGGTAAACTACATATCTACCTGTAGGGCGTCGAGTCGGCATCTCTGTCGCTGGTCGTCTTCGTCGGGCCTCCCCCAGGCAACTGGGGGTCTCACCTGGCGGGGACTGACCGCCGAGATGCCGTGAAGAAAGCGACGCTATAGGAAATAGCGTCGTGGCGCGCCTACAGAAATATTCATTGCAACCATTCACACAGACACAGCTTGCTGTGTCACATTCTATAGGCCGTTTTAGGCCAACATGAGGAAGGGCCCGTAGTTACGGGCCACTGTTATGCCTCCGCGGGCGAGGGGCGATGCTCCGACCCCGCTCGCCACGCCCCCTTGCGGGGGCGTCGCGACGTCTCGCTTGTTCACTATTGCGGATTGGGTCCGTGGCCAAGCTTGAAGTCACCCACGTAGCTCCTAGGTTACCTGCGCGGACCGCACCTTTTTAACCGTTTCTCTCTGTGTGTGTACAGGATACCACCGGTACCTGTGCAAACACAGGGAGAGCCGCCCCGGATTGCCCGGCGTTCAGTCGCCGAAGCGGTCGCGGAGGCCACACTCACCCAGCGATGCCGAAACCCGGCAAGCGCGGCTCGCTTAATGTGAGTCCCACGGCGTGAGTAGTATATTATTGGGCATTCTAGACCACTTTCGGCAAATCGCTCGGCGAGTACGCCTCGCTGCCGAAAGTGGTCTAGAACGCCCAATAATCGGTAATCGACTCGACTCGTTCATTTGTTCATTCGTTCGAGTTCTTAGCATTCTGTCCCACAGATCGCTCGTACGCGAAATCTGTTACTGTTTCAGTTTATAAATAATGTTGTAATAAGCACATGCACTCATTGTTAATCAGTTTGTTGACAACAGTAATCATGAAATTTGTAAAACAACCACAATCACTGCATGTAAGCACTATTTGCGATGATTTTTGTAAAACTAGATCTCGTCATGGAGAATTATTACCTAATTCAGTACGATGTATCATTTGCGGACCATCGAATTGTGGAAAAACAAATTTACTTATTGGACTTCTTATACATGAAAATGGTTTACGGTTTCAAAATGTTTATGTCTATTCAAAAACCTTACACCAACCAAAGTACATTTTTTTAGAAAGAGTTTTACAACAGGTACCAATTATCTCATTCCAGAAATATCAAGGGAATGAGGAAGTTATAAGCGTTCAGGATGCAAAACCCAACTCTGTGATTATATTTGATGACGTTGCTTGCGAGAATCAAACTAACATGCGTGATTATTTCGCAATGGGAAGGCATAAACACATCGACTGTTTTTATCTCAATCAAACATATAGCAAAATCCCTAAACAGTTAGTAAGAGATAATGCTAACTTAATTATATTATTCAAACAAGATGATATTAACTTGAAGCATGTTTATGAAGAACATGTTAACACTGATATGACATGGCTTGAATTTCGTGAAATGTGTTCTAAAATATGGAGTGAGTCCTTTAATTATGTTGTAATTAATAAAGATTGCAACAAAAATAACGGATGCTATAGAAATAAATTTGACACTTTTGTAGTCTTTGATTAGAAATACAAATATTTAAGATATGGTACTTACATGATATCATTATTCCTTGGTCAACTCTTCATCGATAACTATTATAGTCCGTAAAATCGTAGTAATGGAAAAATCACTGAAAAGGCAAATTGTTGATGCTGCAGAAGCTGTAAAGAAAAAGGTACGAAAGATGCGAGATTTGGAGACTGAAAATAAGCAAGCATTGGAATCAGTTTTTAGACCTGTAACAGAGTCTCTAAATTTTTTAGCTGACACCAATAAGCAAACTGACCTCTTGCGATCTAAAGAAGTTGAAGAAACAAAAGTTTTGTTTAAAAACAATACTTTACAGAAAGACAGTTCTAATAACGAAGAAGATAGTAATGTAGAAGAAAATGAATGTGATACCGACACTGATGAGTCGTACCAATCATTAGGAGACAATAATCAAGAGCGTAATACATCATCCTGGTCAGTATCTGCGGAAGCACTAACAGATATTCCATTTGGTGTTCGAGCGGAGCGAGGACAATTGATGTTAGGTTCTGCTGTCATAACGATCAGCGATGATTACATCACCGTTACTGGACGGAAATATCGAAGTACTCCAGGACTGAAACAATTATTATTGAAAAAGGACGTAGATTTAAGCACAGTTACAGAGTCTGATATGCAGAATTATAAAATGATGTTGATTGCCACAAACGCACATCGTCGAGACTTTGATTCGAACAAACCAATAAAAAGTAATAAGGGACAAAAATATTTGCAAGTTATAAAACCTCTTTTCAAACTGGCGAATACTTTTCAAAACAACCCAGCAAAGGGGAAAGGACTACCCTTGACAAAAATGTGGAAAAAAGATATAGATTTTGTATATTGGGATGATCCTAATGAACTTGTGGATAGGTTAAAATTATTAATTGCATCTCGAGATGCTGGTAACACTGGATTAGACAACGAAATTATATCTATTATTGAAGAACTGCGTGAAAGTAAAATTATTAAGTAATAAATAAATGGTATAAAATTTTCATCGTTCATTTTATTATCAAATACACCTTAAATATGAATATAGATAAATTTGGACACCATATTCATAAAAGAATGCGTTTCTCTGAATTATTAGAGTTCAATGAAAATGCATTGCTAAAATCCGAAAGTGGTGCTTTTGACTTGAAAAAATCTAGACTGAGAGGAATTAGATCTCCTGTAGACACAGATGATGCTGTAAACAAGGATTACGTTGATCGATTGTACGATCAGATAATAAAGGAACAGAATAGAATGATAGGGTTGTTGCGTGCTCAAATCATAAAAGATGTACAAATATCAGTTCAAACCACTTTAAATACAAAGATACCCGAAGTTTTAGTTCAGTTGGAAGATAAGTTTTATAACAAAGCAGAAGTCCAAAAATTACTTAAAAATACTCCGTGATGGCAAAACAACAAATTGTTAATGAACTGCACAAAGCAGCACGAAGAAACTTTGTTAGACGCTCAGTTATTTTAAAAGGCATAGATGATTTATGGCAAGCTGATCTGATAGATATGCAAAATCTTAAAAAGTTTAATAAAGGATATAATTATATTTTAGTGGTAATTGATTGTTTCTCGAAGTATACCTGGACAGAACCAATAAAATCTAAGTGTAAACTTGATGTTACTCGTGCATTTGAGCGAATACTAACTACCAGCAATCGAAAACCTGATCATTTACAAACAGATTCTGGGACAGAATTCTATAACGTAACATTCCAAAAGCTTATGAAGAGCTACAATATTAACCACTACTCTTCGTATTCTACCAAGAAAGCTTCGATTGTAGAACGGGTTATTAAAACGATTAAAAATAAATTGTATAAGTACTTTAGTCTCTTTGGGAATTACAAATGGTTAGGTTTACCATTAGAAGTTATTCTAAAAACCTATAATAGTACAAAACATCGTACAATCAAATTTAAACCATTCGAGGTAAATAAGTTGAACGAGTCAAAGATAAGAGAAAATATTCAAAAAACTCAGAAACTTACATCACGCCGATGTCAACCTAAGTTCAAAGTAGGTGAAAAATATGTTCGGATCAGTAAATACAAACATATTTTTGATAAAGGTTACACTCCTAATTGGACAACTGAAATATTTACTGTAAAAAAGATTAATAAAACCATACCAGTAACATATATAATAATAATAAATAATAAAAAGTTTATTTCATAATCAACAGGTTTTAACAAATAAGTTGTAGAGGCCTTCTTTTAAGTATGGAGATACCTGTACCAGAAGACCTCCCACTTCCATAACTATGTATACAACATACAGAGCCTGTTAATAACAGAATTTTTACATAAACTAGAACTAGAGAATTTAAAAATAAATAATTAATTAGATACTTGAAACCGTAATCTCAGACAATTTATACATTATCCCCACTTACTCTATTTCTGTCTATTTCACTATTTCAGCATTAGCCATTCCAAGTAGGTTTTGGAGCGAATGGGTTGTGACAAAAAGGTTTGAAAAAACTAAAAATTAATCAATTGATGCAATGAAATTTGAACCCCGACGGGTTCAAATTTCATTTTGGGTAAAAAAGATTAATAAAACCATACCAGTAACATATCATTTAGAAGATCATCGAAAGCAAACCATTAGAGGATGTTTCTACGAACAAGAACTTCAAAAAACTAGCTATCCGGATGTCTATTTGATAGAAAAGGTTCTTAGAAGGAAAGGAAAGAAAGTTTACGTGAAATGGCTTGGCTTAAGCAACGAAGAAAACAGTTGGATTGATAAAGATGCAATTATGGATTAGGATTATGAATATATAACCGTGTTTGTAAGGATTTTTTTCATTCATTACACTTTTGACTATGCAAGGCGGTGGACTAGTTAATAGTGTGATTAATAATTTGCCGTTCGAACTTCATTTGCCTGGTTATAACTATTGCGGACCGGGTACAAAACTTGAGAAGCGATTGTTGCGAGACGATCGAGGTGTGAATAAACTAGACGAAGCTTGTATGCATCACGACATTGCATATGCAAATCACACAGACTTATCTAATCGTCACAAAGCGGATTTACAACTTTTAAACATGGCTAAACAAAGACTAAAATCAAAAGATGCAGGGAAAGGTGAAAAACTTAGCTCATGGATAGTGAGTAAAGTAATGAAAGCCAAACTAAAGTCGGGTGCTGGCATTAAAACATTCAATGCTTTTGTGTCAAAAATTAAGTCAAAAATTAAGAAACTGAAACCTAAAAATAGTAAAACATTAATCAACATGGCTTACTCAGCTGCAAAAAAGATATTTCCAGACATTCAGAAGATTCGCATTCCACGAGTTATACCAATACCAAAGACAGGAGGAGTCTTACCTTTAATTCCAATTTTCGCTGGATTATCGGCTTTAGGAAGTTTAGCAGGCGGTGCAGCTTGTCGTTACGTCTGCCCGTATAATTTTAGATTCTATTATTTAAAGGACTCATGCAATGCTAGAGTATTATATTGATCTCTTCCGAGTGATGTAACCTTAGGCAGACGTAGCGAATGAGAGAAAAAAAATTATTGTGGGTAACTTTTACCTCGGTTCACTTTATCTGCTTCGCATGTTGATTCTTTATGGAGACAGAGCACGAAACGCAGAGCATCCAGACTCGAACACAGGGGGCAACTTTCACCATCTGTAGATATTTATCATCGATGAAACCGACACTTCGATGCACTGAGTCTACAAACTCAAATCGTGGTAATCCGCAATGTTAGGCATGTTAGATTATTTGTATTTACTGAAACCAATCGTCAAATATTAGCTCTTGTTATTACATTACTCAATAGCTGGAAACTGGTATGGTTTCCACACCCTAGAAGCTCACTTCCAAAGTTCCAAGGACACTCGTAAAGGCTTTAAGGTCAAACTTACCTTTAGATAATGGTGGACATGACTAGACCATTCGCGCTGTATCTTTCTCATTAACAGCAGGCTCTAAGGTCAAGCATAACTTTGGATAACGGTGGACATGATTAGGCCATTCGCACCGCATCTTTCTAATTAACACAAGGCTATAAGTTCAAGCCTGACTTTGGATGACGGTGGACATGATTCAGGCCATTCGCACCGCATCTTTCTACACACAACTACGGATAGCAGTGGACATGATTCAGGCCATTCGCACTGCATCCCTCTACGCATAACTATGGATACGGTGGACATGATTCAGGCCATTCGCACCGCATCCCTCTACTCATAACTACGGATAACAGTGGACATGATTCAGGCCATTCGCACTGCATCCCTCTGCGCATAACTATGGATAACGGTGGACATGATTCAGGCCATTCGCACCGCATCCCTCTACCCATAATTATGGTATATAACTACAGCTAACTACAAGTTAGTAAACCAAAACCTCATCAGTTTGCATATACTTAATCATTATTCAGTATTTCGGTATTCTCAAGAACACTGGGATCAGTAAATAACATAAATAATTACTTCTCTACTCTTAGTCGTTTGACACCAAACATCAAAGGTGTGCAATGTGTGCATACTCCACTCATGGAGTAAATGCAATTGTACTCGTTAGTTCACAAGGATGTTATACTCGTAAACACAAATCCTTATAAAAGTATTGCTATAGTCAGGAATATTACTCTATATTAAAGCGTTGAATACTAATGCTCATCAATAGGAAAACATTAGTTACTCATAAAGAATTACTGGTTTGAACAGCATATCATACTTAGAAATATTAATTAATCTTAAAACATTAGATACTCAGCTTTCAATCCAGAGATCGGCTGACTCCAACTCCAGTACTCACTTCGAAACTAAACACAACAAAACAAATTACTGTTTCTTACCGGATGGGACAGTTTTGACAGGTTCGCGCGTATTTTCTCTGATGTACTATCGATGTTGCCATTGCGTAAATTTATTTATTGTAACGTTGCCATATCTGATTATTGTTGTATTTACATTCGCGGATTATATCTTCTAAGGTCCGCGACACAGCTGGTATTGCGAAAACCGTAAACGAATACAAGACAGCTCAAAAAAGCTTGCAAGAATCAGAACGACACAATAAGACCATGGAAGCTTTAGCGTTGGGCAAAGGGTTGTATATCAAGCCTCATAAAAACGGTAAAGGGTTGTTTATAAAATGTTCAAAAAACTAAATAAAAAGCTGCCTAATCGTCCTTTAACTAATATCGATATCAGTGAGCATGCAGGTGATATCCCATACTTTCGAGGAGTCTATATGAAGGATCGGTTACCAAGAACACCAAAACGCATTGAATGTGCTATCGTTAACTTAGACGATTCACGAAATGAAGGAACGCATTGGGTAGCTTATGCTAAAATAAACAATTATTGTGAATACTTTGATAGCTTTGGGGATTTGAAACCTCCGATGGAATTAATGCAGTACTTTAAAAATTGTAATGTTTTTTATAACTATACTAGATTTCAAAAATTTAATACAGTAAACTGTGGACACTTATGTTTAGAATATCTACGGAAATTTTGGAATAAATACGTATAAATATTATGTATTTCTTTTATTTCAATCATTTTCATCATGTCACTCACCTTGTCGATAGCTGCAAACTCGTCCGATTTATGTACATATTATCCTAATACATTACAACTTTATGGATCTTATGAGCGTGCCTTATTGCATTTCTCAACATTTAATTCAATTCCAAACATTGACGAAACGAATAATAAGTTATATTACGGCTCTAACGAAGTTCTTGAAATACCTGAAGGCACTTATGAATTACAAGATATCAGCGATTATTTAAAATCGGAAATAAAAGATTGTTCAATAAAAGTACAGTGTAATAACAATACTCTAAAAACTTTGATATACTGTACCAAAGATATCAATTTTACTAAAGAAGGAACATTTAGGAGATTATTAGGGTTTAATAAACAGATTTTAAAAGCCAATAAATGGCATGTGTCTGAGTTACCAGTCAACATTCTGCCTACGACTGTGATCAGGATAGAATGTGACATTGTAAGTGGTTCGTACATAAACGGAAAACCCAGTCACATTGTGCACGAATTCGCACTCAATGTGCCACCTGGATATAGAATTATAGAAATTCCGAAAAACGCCATATACTTTCCAATCAACCAAAACAACATAAGCTGTATACATATCAGGCTATTAGATATAAACAATCGATTAATAAACTTACGTGGTGAAGAAGTGCAGCTATATTTACATCTTAGAAGAAAAAATGATTGACTACAATAAATATGTGCATCAACAAATTGGGAACGTCAGTTCAACTAAAGTGATCAAGCAAATAAGACCTCGGTCTAAGAAAAAAATAAAATTAACAAGAGACAATAAGGAATTTCTTAAAGCAATTGGTTTGCTAAAATGAATATCTTAGATGTTTTATCTGCTCCAACTTACGACAACACTGTTGAGGGAATTGAATTTCATTCTTACAAACCCTACGTAACAAGCTTCAACAGGAACGATGAAATCCGTATACCTATTAATCAACAGGATCTGTATATATTACCGTCAGCAAGCACTTTGTATTTGGAAGGAACTATAATCGTTAGCAAAAAAGATTCAAAAGATAAAGCGAGTAGTGTTTCTTTAACAAATAATTTTCTGCTCTACTTGTTTCAAGATATAAGATACGAATTAAATGGAGTGGAAATTGATAAAATAAAAAACTCTGGTGTGACTACTACGATGAAATCATTAGTGTCTATGAATGAGAGTGAATCGAAGATATCTTATGCATGGGGTTGGAATATCGATGGTATAAAAAATATTAATGGAGGTAATTTTTCTGCTTCCATACCCCTTTGTAACATTCTCGGATTTGCAGAAGATTTTAAGAAAGTAGTGATAAATAGTAGACATGAATTGATATTGTTACGAAGCAATACTAACCTCAACGCTGTAAAACTGAATACCGGTGAAGTCGTAGATGATGTTCAGATAAATAAAATTGTTTGGCGTGTACCGCATGTTAAAGTGTCAGATAAAGAGAAAATTAGTTTGTTAAAACTGCTAGAGAAAGACCGACCGCTCCAGATGATTTTTAGAAATTGGGATCTGTACGAATATCCCACTTTACCTAAAACAACGAAACATACTTGGTCGATTAAAACTTCATCGCAAATAGAGAAACCGAGATATGTCATTATCGGTTTACAGACAAACAGAAAAAACAATGCAAACTCTGATATGTCTCTGTTCGATCACTGTCATATTCGTGATGTTAAAGTGTACCTCAATTCAAACTACTTCCCATATGAAAATCTTAATGTGAATTTTGCTGATAACAGAATTGCTTTATTATACGAGCAATACACTAGATTTCAGCAGTCATATTACGGACGCCGCGCGGAGCCTTTGTTAAGCGAAAAACAATTTAAGGACTTGGCTCCGCTCTTCGTTATTGACTGCTCCAGGCAAGCAGATAACTTGAAAGCAGGCCCTGTTGTGGATGTAAGAGTGGAAATTGAAACTGATTCGGTTATACCTGATCAAACTTCGGCATACTGTCTTATATTAAACGACTGCATAATTGAGTATAAACCGTTAAGCAATACCGTGAAGAAAATATCATGAATCCTGAAACTATAATAGTAGACGTTCAAGGCTTTAAGGACCTCTTCAACAGTTTTATAGTAAAAGAATTAGCTTTGGCCACTCGTGATTACACCCAAACCTTCTTAGTTAAGCCTCCATACTTGTTCAGATACTTAACAAGCAATGAACAGAAGCAAGTCAAATGGCTAGAAAGAAACAGAGGCATTTATTGGAATGAGGGAAATGTTGACTATAGGGAATTCCATCGTATTATCGTTCCATACTTACAAAATAAAGAAATTCTTGTCAAAGGCTTGGAGAAGGTGCAGTGGATAAAGGAGCTATGTGAAAATTGTAAAGTATCAGAATTTGATGAGAGTCTGTGTCCTAATTTATCTATTTTGCATAAAAAATACTGTAATATAGATTCGAATTTAAATTGTAACAATCATTTAAAGCAATGTGCACTTAAAAATGTATTATGTTTAAAAAAATATTTAGAGTGGTAATGGTAATTAATATGTAACTATCATAAAAGGTTATTGTTATTTTTTAAATAAAACATGTTTTTCTGGGTTGTATAACAAGTACTGTGGAGGAAAAATAAATAAATTGCAGTAATCTTTTTTCATAGTGCTCGAAAAATGTGTTGTGTATTAAAAAATGGATTTTAATGAAAATGTATTTTAGGTTTATTAAATAAAAAAATAATTTAATCTTAAATATGTGTTTATTTCATAAGTTGACCTGTCTAATTACATTGTTCCACAATAAAAATAGTTAAATTAAAAGAGTTTATCAAAAATAACTTGAATTACATAACCATAAAGATTCAGCATAAATTTATACACATATAATTAAAAATACTCCGCCCCCCTAAGACTACCCACTGACCTAACAATCAGTAAACCCAAAAAATATAAAATTAAAAATCACTGTCTATCAGTGTTTTTGAAATTTTTTTAACTAACGATTCCGTATCGTCCATAACACTATCAATAGCATCTTTAACAATGTATTGTGCATTTATTATCACGTTCTCACTCTCACTATCACTGTCACTAGTGTTGTTATTGCAAAGATCAACAACTGATATTTTTATCAGTTTTATCCCGCGTCGATGCAGTTTACTCATCACGAAAGATTTTGTTGGTTGTTTCTTATGGGAAGGCTTTTCCCGACGTTGTCGCCGGGACTTCTTTTCTTTTGTTATTTGACTGCAGTGAGGGGGTTCGTTGCAAATCATCTCAGAAAGTCCTTCGTAAGGATTCTGAGCGTACTGGCTGAACTGAACCTCTGAGTCGCAAATCTGAAACAAAATGATTAACATCTTAATCAGTGAAAATATTTGGTACCTACATTAAGATTTTAAATTAGTTTTAAAATTTAAATATATACATATTTTACTTACCGATGACATGATTATGACGTACACTGATAGACCAAAAAACTATAATATTGTACACAAGTACTCACTCGGTGAGAGTAGGTAATATTTTATAGATAACCTAAATATGTACTCTGATGGTTTTAATTATATTGTAAATGTAGCACATTATGATCATAACACATATTGTTGAAAGTAAATCTTATCCACATACGAATAAAGGTGAAGCTTTGTGGAAGCATGTATAAACTTGAACATCAACAAAATAGCAAGCTTGCATTTATAAATATTATTAAAAGTAAATCTTATCTACATACCCATAAGGTTAAGCTTTGTTGCAGCATGTATAAACTCGAACCTCAACAAATAGCAAGCTTGCATTTATAGTGTTATTAACATACAATATATCACATTTCACTATCGTAAACTAGCATCGCCCTGCGATGTTACCTACGAATTATTATATATTATAACCTCCAATCATAATGTAAAAAAATAAATTAAATTTATTTAATAAACATTAATTACACTTATGTACTTATAATCTACAGATACATAATAATAACTATACCTTATATACTATACTTAAACATCATTAACAAATTCATAGTTGAGTGCCAATGTTCTTATTGCTATTTTAATTCAAATTATTCTAGTTATTTAACTTTTAAATTCACATACAATGTAATTAAGCTTATCAGTTACATAAACAATTATAACTTATTTATCGACGAGCCTGTTGGTCTAGTGGTTAGTGACCCTGACTGCTATGCCTGATTCAATTCATGCATCGACGCGGGATAAAACTGATAAAAATATCAGTTGTTGATCTTTGCAATAACAACACTAGTGACAGTGATAGTGAGAGTGAGAACGTGATTATAAATGCACAATACATTGTTAAAGATGCTATTGATACATAATATTTAATTAATTATTGCTAACCATTAAATTATGAGCGAAGGTTATAATTTATAATAATTCGTAGGTAACATCGCAGGGCGATGCTAGTTTACGATAGTGAAATGTTAAAACACTATAAATGCAAGCTTGCTATTTGTTGAGGTTTGAGTTTATACATGCTGCAACAAAGGTTAACCTTATGAGTATGTAGATAAGATTTACTTTCAATAATATTTTACAACTGATATTTAAATAAATAATGACGGACGTCAAAACGGATGTTGTGATCATATTACATTCTGGATGAAGAAACTTCAACGAGTCGAGGTTTCATTACCTATTATTTAACCAACTTAAAAAAGGAGGATGATGTTTTTGAACAAGTTTCTGATAAATAAAACAAGTACATGGTCACACATTTTATTTATATTTCTGCAATCAGTAACTTATTAAAAATATACTTAAGTATAATATCTATGTATACACTATACATACATAAGTTGACATTTATTTATATTTTCAAACAATTATTAAAATATTAAAGTATACAATTTTATCTAATTTAAATCTAACACTAAACTTAATCATATTTAGGTAAATATTTACCTTATTTACAATTGCTTCAAATTAGTTGAGTGGCCCCAGGCCTGCGTTGATATTTTGTTTGCAGATATCGCTCGTTTGTCGTCGTTGTTTGATAAGGCAATTTTATTAATACTTTGGGTAAAAATTTCGTGCTTGATAGATTTAAAAATTATATTTTTTTTACGAGTTCGTAATGTCTAAATCTCTCACTACGCATGCTTTTACTCCCTTTGCTTTTTTAACAATTTTATCTGGGGTTTTTATAGAATATAGTTTTGATCTTAAACCAACAAATTCAGAAATATATTGTCCACCCATTTCATCTTTGAATAGCCCCGGAACTTTTTTGTTATTGAGAGGGATATTAAAAACGTTTTGTTTTTGATAATTGCTGGTATCAAAATACTGCAAAAAATTCAACTTGAGATCGGTATAAAAATCATCAGTATATATTTTGTAGACAAACGAATCGGTATCTGTATAACACAACTGTACTCGGTCTTCATAAAAGGGTTTAATAATATTGTAATGATAGTTGTACATATGTGATTTAGAAAGCTCTAATACAGTGAAACCGATATAAATTGGTTTATCTAGAATAATTTGGTCTGGATTCATTTGTATTGCAACTAAATTTTCGGATAGAATAGATACACTATGGAAATAGGGGTTGGCTATAAGTCTCTCAGCGGATTTAAATTTCTTAGTTCGATTAAATGTGTCATTCCATTGATTAACTAAATGAACGCTTACTCGGTTTTCAGTATTTTCTAATGTTTTGCCGAATACGCTGTTGTTTAACAACTTAAAAAAGTCCTGTTCGAAGGAACTTTTAGCGTTTTGTCTTAACTGTGTATTTAGTTCTATATACTGTTTTAAGTAAGGACTTTGTCTAAACGTAATAACCCTATGAATCTTACGAAGTATTAAACCGTGCTCAAGACACTTTTTTAAATGAACATAATGTATAACGTACCTATACCTACTTATTATATAAATTAGCAATCAGTTTTTTTGTTGTACCTCCAGGCGGTATACATTTTTCAGGACAAAACGGCAGCTCATTGTGAGACTTATGTAAATGTTCAGGATACAAAAGATCGACTTCCAATATATACCCCCATTCAGCGTTGTCCTCAACATGCTCTACACATAATTGATCTATTTCATTTTGGATGAGAAATCTAAAACTAGAATACGGTAAATATTGACACATGCTAAACCCATACAGATTATTACAGTCTAAGTATACTATGAAAGATTGAGGTTCTGTTGCATTACACTCAGGCATATATTTATGATTCGCTTTTGCATATCGATGGGAACACATACACAACCCACCACGTATACCGCTTTGAATCATTCGAACCATGGCTAAATCCGACATGAGTTCTAACTGAACCCCTGTCTTAAGCAACATTGCGTCGAACGACAAACTAGGAGCAGTTATGTAAAACGCCGGATCTAGTTTATAATGCTGTTTACATGTTTTTCGGAATTGTTCGAATATATCAGTTAATAAAAACACATCTGTTTTCAAATATAAATCTGTATAGTCACCCAAATCGTTAATACTGAACATATTCCAAACGGTTTGAGCATGATTGTAATCGTCATTGCTAATATCTTCGTTGGTTAAAGAATTATGAAAATAACATTTAGGTGGTAACGATTTCTGATCGTAACATTTCCAATCTGACATGTAATCATAAGGATATATGCCTTTCCTTGTTAATAAACTAAATTGTCTTTCATCAGGAAATTGTGATTTTAGATAAACGAAATCTGGTGACTGTAAAGTTTTAGCGAGTTTGTCTAAACTTGCGCCTAAAAAGTTGAACGAATCTAAAAATCTTAATTGTATATACTCATTACTAGCAATAGGAATAAACTTTGTAAACGTGGTGTATTTTTCCTTTGTCTTTGGTATAATTCTAATTTGCCCAGGAATTTGACCTAATTGTTTTATAAATAAATGACAATCATAACCAGATAAATTATGGAAAAATATTGGCACAAATTTAGGTACTTTATTTTGTAAGTTGCAATGTCGATGTGCTGCACCACGATAACGTCCTGAAATATGACAGTGATCCCTTACCCGATCGCTTAATAGCAAATTTTCACATATATGACAGACAACTGCGTGTCTGAAATCATAAGAATCATTTGTAGTAAATAACATAGGTTCGTTTTTTGTTAAAATGGTATGTAGTGCTTTAAGATCGTCAGTTAAAAATTGTATGAATTTGGAAACACAATCAGTACCTCGATAACATCTATACCCATTATTGGTATTATTAGTAGATGATACGATATTGTAAGCGAACGCAGCAGGCACATGGCGCTGCAAGTTTGATGTCTTGGCGTTTTCGTACTCGTTGTAAGAAATCGGATACAGCAATGTTTCGAAATCAGCGTAGGTATATGACAAATGGAACGTCTTGTTTTCTTTCATAATTTTAGAATTTTAAAAATGAACCCTCATCGGGTAATATTGTAACAACACCACCACACGAATGCGTTTCAATTTGATTTAAATTAGGAAAAAATAATAAGCACGTCTCGCAAAAATATAATTTACTGTGGTGTCTGGTTATCTGGTTTCTAACTAATCGCGGTAAATCTTTAATTAGACAATAATGAGTGTTTGTATTATTTTCTAAAAATAAGAGATGGATGCTCTTAGATTTCTTATTAGTAGTTGTGTACAACGGTCCAACAATCGACTTATTATTTTTTAATCCATAAACAAAAATATTTAAGACGGTTATTTTTCTCAAATACGACTATATCAGAAAATGTGATTGGAAATGTTAAATCGCTAATATTTAAAACATCTTTAAAATGGGGATAAAAAAAAAGTCAAAAAGTCAAATCATTTATTTCAAGTAGGCCCGTATAAGGCACTTTTGAACGTCAAAAATTTACAAAAAAAATTAATTGATTCTAGTTGCCCCTTCCAAAAGGTAGTTTTCGTATGGAGAAGAATGGGCAAGAAACTCCACCGTTACTCTTTTAAAAATGTTTTACAATATTTTGTATAAGTACATTAGTTATATAATTATATGTGAGGACGATGCACCTAGAATAAAATTTTTATACCACAATAGGTAAAAAGAATTAAGAATTAAAAATGAAGCAACAACAGATAAACTAATTATGTGATAGATACATGGTGCTCACATATTTACAAACATAGTAAAAGTAAAAGTAAATATACACTTAAATTTGCAACCAGTTTGATTTTGTCTTGATTCTAAATTATCCTATGGAGCAGGACCAGCATGTTTCCAAGCATTCTTATCTTGGATATAATCCTCTAATTTGTAATATGCTTGTTTACAAAGTGTACTTTTAATATGAGCTTTAAATTTTCTTTCATTTAATTGCAAAATATCACAAGGTATTTTGTTGTAACATTTAACACAGTACCCCATAAAAGATGTACGTACTTTAGATAATCTGAAAAATGGTTGATCTATTTTATCTTTATTTCTAGTATTAAAATTATGTCTATCACTTATTTTATTAAAAAGATGTCGATTTTTTCTAACATACATAATATTTTCATAAATGAACTGGCAAGGTACCGTCATAATATTAATCCTTTTAAATAGTTCCCTGAGAGATTCGCGGTGACGTAGATTATAAATGGCTCTGACAGCTCTCTTTTGCAAAATAAAGATGGATTCAATGTCAGCAGCCCGACCCCACAGTAAAATGCCATACGACATAATACTGTGGAAGTAACTATAAAAACTTATTTACAAAAAAAAACAACCGACTTCCAAAAAAAACACTTAAAAGAGAAAAATAACTTGAATTTCGGAAGTCGGTGGCAAAAACAATAGTATTTTATTAGATACATATATAGTAAAATATACCTACCGTAATATATATGAAAGCAATTCATAACTATTTCCCTAGGGATATAACTATATCACGGCTTCAACTATGTGAACTGCGAACCATCTTAAAATATAACTATATAGATCTGTATTTTCGTTTTTGCCACCGACTTCCGAAATTCAAGTTATTTTTCTCTTTTAAGTGTTTTTTTTGGAAGTCGGTTGTTTTTTTTTGTAAATAAGTTTTTATTTTTCACTTTTTAGTTGTGTTTATACCTACCCCGCACAAATTCGTATACCAGTCGAATAATGGAAACAACAAAAGATTTTTCAAAAATTAACTAATCATTCCAAGCGCCCCGCTTGTGGGGCAAATAGGAATGCCTAAAAATTTTCAGTGGAATAAATGCCCCATTAGTTCGACTTGGTGGGGCAGATTCCACTAGTCTAAAATCTTTATGGATTCTGCCCCACTAGGGTTGGCACCTTAGAAATGTGTAGGTAGGTATGCTCGTATTTTATATTTGTTTAGAAAAGAAAGAAATGTATAGTTAAGTAAAATATATATTTTTTGGTAATTTAATATGTTATGATGGCCCATGCATGAGGTTGTGGGTTCTAATGTGACTTTTTCAATTCATATGAACTTCCTGAGTTTATCTTGGATATTATTGACATCAGTGAAGGAAAACATCGTGAGGAAACATGGACTTATAGTTAATATTAGTCTGAAATCACCAACCCGTTTTGAGCAAGCGTGATGATCAGTGCTCGTTCCTTCTCTGTATGAGACGAGGCCTTTGCCCTGCAGTGGGACAGTAATAGGCTGTAGTTATTAATTTTTATTTATATTTTTATCATACGTTAATTACACGATTTGTTACAAATAAAATAAAATCTAAGTAAATACAAGTCCTAGTTACATTTAACTTACATATAAATTTCTTTCTATTCCAATAAAATATTAAATACGAGCATACCTACTTACACAAATTCTAAGGTGCCAACCCTTGTGGGGAAGAATCCATGCCATGGGGCAGAATGCATTTGCCCCACTTGAAAGTGTAGAAAGGGGGTTACAAATTTTTTTGCATCTCAATGACATCTATTGGCCCAAAATGGTACACATTTTGGAATACATTTTTATTATTTATTTATTTATTTAATACTTCAAGCACAGAAATGTACAGAGGCGGACTTAATGCCATAGGCATTTTCTACCAGTCAACCTTTGGGTGATGCAGAGACAAACAGACAACATTTTTCTACATTCAATTTAACAGAAATAACATTTTTGAAATTTAATTACAGTTCTATTAAAATTGTAATATAATATTATCACGATGTAACATTTAGTTTTTGTTTCATTGCAATCGTCTCATACAATAAAAAGATATGCTAATTTAAAGTTTTCAAAGTGAGACCCCCATACCACCAACAAGCACTACGTTCCAGGCGGCAAGGGGTAACGGAGATGTGGAGCGTATGCAGCCTCTAATATTAAGCTGGGCGGTCACAGTCCATAAATTACAGGCTACCACCCCCGAAAGAGCTGTGATCGACTTTGGTAAAAAAAACTTTGCAAAAGAGCAAATATACGTCGCGCTTAGTCGTGTCAGAAGTTTGGAAGGCATAGTTTTATCAGAGGTGGACGCCAACAAATTATTAAAGCGACCACACGGCCACAGATCATTGACGGAAATAACGAGGCTACAAAATCTGTCTTCTGACAATCAAGGCCACACATAACATACGACTCAAGTAGCGCAATTTGATGCCGGGATATTACCATTAAAATCATTTATAGCCAGACTACATCTCATGGCAATTCGAATAAGCCCAAACACGGCTAGGATACATTGTTTTATGACGGAGTTCCGGTGCCGTCCTTCCGGCTTCATCTTCAGATCAGTTCGATGGTCATCAGAATTATTTATTTAAACGTGCTTCATTGTTGCTTAACTATCTTAATCGAGATATCTTATCGCCACCCGTGAAATACTTATCATTGAGTAGTTCCGGTGGCCATCTGTCTTCTTCATCAGTTCCATTTCACCAAATGATACTTTCTGAATGCAAATGCTTAATTTGTTGCTGAAAATACCTAAATCGCTATGTGTGTGCCTATAATATTTGAGGAGTTCCCTCAATTCGTCATGGATTCCATCATCAGAACTGTTTTTTTTTTTTTATTGGGACCAATCTGGCCGTATATCCTTTCAAATCACAAAATAATTTTCCAAATCGGTTCATAAATGGCGCCACCCGTGGAATACCTATCATTGGAATATTCCGATGGCAATCTGTGGTCTTCTTCATCAGTTCCACTTCACTAAATGATAGTTTCTGAATGCAAATGCTTAACTTGTAGCTGAAAATACCTAAATCGCTATGTGTGTGCCTATAATATTTGAGGAGTTCCCTCAATTCCTCATGGATTCCATCATCAGAACTAAATTTTGATAAAAATGGGACCAATCGGGAAGTATATCCTTTCAAATAAAAAAATAATTTTCAAAATCGGTTCATAAATGACGGAGATATGAGGTAACATACATTAAAAAAAAAAAAAAAAAAAAAAAAAAAAAAAAAAAAAAAAAAAATACAACCGAATTGATAACCTCCTCCTTTTTGGGAAGTCGGTTAAAAATAGACCAATCGCGCGGTTTCTACGTCTGTTAACTGTCTTATCTTTCTAACAGCATAAGCGGCTGAGCTTAGCCGCCCCGCAAGAGATGTTATGTGAGGTCCCCATTGTAATTTCTCGTCTAATGTGATTCCCAGGAAAACAGTTTGATTAATAAATTCCAGTTTTTCTCCGTTCAATATGATGTCACATTCGCTACTTCTAACATTAGGTAATTGAAATCGAATGCATTTGGTTTTTTTTTTATTTAGTACCAAATTATTTACCGTAAACCAATGTTGGACCTGAAGAATAGAGCTATTCACGTCGTTAAGATTTTGTGACCGTCGATTGATTTTAAAGATCAATGATGTGTCATCTGCAAATAACACCATCTTCGGTTGATTTTGAAGTAATTGGGGTAAATCATTAATGTAAACTAAAAAGAGGAATGGACCCAATATTGAACCTTGAGGAACGCCCATTGCCATTTCAGACCCCAATGAGTTTACGCCGTTTACTTGAACTTTAACCTTTCTATCTTTCAGGTATGATCTTAGTAAATCAAGAGCTATATTTCTAATCCCATAGTGCTCCAGTTTCAGCAGAAGTGTCTCATGGTCTACGCAATCGAACGCCTTCGAGAGGTCGCAAAAGATACCAATGGCATCTTGTGCTTCTTCCCAGGCATTAGAATTTGAATTATTGGACTGCGCGATCAATCGCTTGACAGCGCGGACGTATCTTGCTTAGCTTATTATGATACTATTAATTATTTACAAATAAAATTGTTAGAATCATTTGCGTCGTCAGTGATATAAGTGGGTCGCGAGTGAATATTACGAGGTTACTGACTTTGTGTAAGAATGAGCTAATGTATTTTTAAAGACAAATAGTGTTTCTGTGTTAAATATGTCAAACACAGGATCTAGCCCGTTTGGTCGTAGCCATCTAGTATCTCGAAGTCCTCCGCCGACACCAGCTCAAGTTTTCCAGCCTATAGACCCAAATCCACCACCTCTCTTGGAGAATGAGCTACCGACTGAAGTTATATCTACGCCGGAGATACAGAAATGGATGGGGTCCATAGAAAAAATCCTAAGTGAAGTATGCAGTTTAGTCGCTGAGGGAAAAATGAACTCGGAACAAAAGGTTCGTGTAGCCAATCTTTGCCGTAGTGTCTCAAATGGCGCATCACAGATGGCTGTTTTATATCAAGCCTTAAAGCAAAAAACCATACAAGCCCATAGTACCGTTCAGCACTTACAGCAACAACAGAACATCGCGAACTCTCTCCTACAGTTCAAAGAAGTAGTTGAAGGCATCTCAAACCCTCCAGAACCTTTTTCGTACGCTAATATGGTAAAAAAAGGCTCGGATAACTTTGTACGCCCAGCAAATTTAAGCTCAGTTGCCATTTATCCCAGCGACAAGACCAAATCCAGTGACGATACCAAGTCTCTCGTACAGAAAATTATTTCGCCCGGGGAACTTAAACTACATGTTCGTGGCCTTAAGAAAGTAAAAAATGGAGGTGTTCTCATCAGTACCGACTCCAAAGAGGACATTCAAAAGCTCAGAAGCTCAGTAAAGCTCGCTTCTTCGGGCCTTAAGGTAGAAGAACCATCAAAACGGCGCCCAAGAATCACCGTTATTGGAGTCCCGGTAGCCCTGACTGATAAGGAGGTTTTTGACTGCATCTATGAGCAAAACCTTTCAGATAAGATGATAACCCGTGAGTCGTTTGAAGAACAAATTAAATTGAGCCATAAATCTGGAAAAAAAGACCTCCCTAATTGCAATTACATACTAGAAGTGCCAGCTAGCATCAGGAAGATTCTAGTGAATCAAGGAAGAATATTCATCAATTGGACGTCATGCCCAGTACGAGATTTCACGATCATTACTCGATGCTTTAACTGCCAGCAGTTCGGTCACGTGGCCAAGTTCTGCCGTGAAACTAGCCCGACGTGCAATCACTGCGGAGAGACTGGCCACTCTTTTAAGGAATGTAGCACAAAAACCAGTCCACCCAACTGTGCGACGTGCAAACGTTTTAAGAGAAAAACGGATCATAAAACTGGTGACGTAAATTGTCCAGCACGAAAATATGCCGAGGACAACTATATCCATTCGATAGATTATGAAGGCGCCTAAGAGCGCTACCTATTAACCTATCTATTAAGCACACTAGTAGTAGTTTTTGTTTGTTTATATTTGTTAGTTATTCATTTATCATGACTGATCAATTACTTTGTGACATAGATCAATTTTCTGTGTCTGAAGATATATGTTGTAATGTTGATGAGTGTAAACACCTCTTTCCTTTGGGAGAGAAACCGCTGACCTTACTCACACAAAATATTCGCAGCATAAATCGAAATATAAATGGTTTTGAAATATTGCTACAGAACCTAGGTATAAGTTGCGACATTATCGTCCTAACAGAATGTTGGTTGTCAAACCAAACTGTTATACCATCATTAGACGGATATGTTTCGCATAAAACCAACAGAAACATCAACCAGAATGATGGTTTAGTTGTATATGTTAACAATAATTTAAGTACAACTGTAGAAGAACCTTTGCTACAAAATAGTAATTGCTTACTCATTAAAATTAATTCAGATATGGTAGTTATGGCTATATACAGACCTCCTTCTCAAAATGTCGAAAATTTCTTAGAGTCACTAAACGTACAGTTACAAAGTCTTACAACTTTTAAACACATAATACTAATGGGGGACATCAATATCAACATTGCTTCCGGGAAAATGGATATACATGCACATAACTATCTTAATATCTGCTCATTCCACGGACTCTTGCCAGCTCATTACCACCCCACGCATCAAAGCGGTTCGTGCCTGGATCATTTCATCATAAAAACAAATAACCCAACCAAAACATTTGTTACTAACTCTTCGCTTACTGATCACCAAGCAGTTTTACTAACATTGCAAGTTTCTTTACCCAGAAAAAATTGTTTACGTAGCTATACTAAAGTCAACATGACACACCTCGAAAAAGACATACGTAATATTAATTTTGACCCAGTTTATAATTCTACCGATGCAAACATTTCTATTAATTATTTTATAAATTCACTTCACTCTGCAATAATAAAACATACAGTTGCTAAAATAACGCCAAGGAAGTATAAGTGCATTAAACCTTGGATTACACCCGGACTTGTTCGATGTATTAGGCATAGAGACAAACTTCACATAAAGTCCAAACTTGAGCCTGAAAATGAAATTCTTTCCATTACGTATAAAAGATATAGAAACTTCTGCAACAACCTTCTGAGAAAAATAAAAAATGAATATGATAGAAAAGAACTGCAGAAAGCAGGCAAAAATAGTAAACTTATTTGGAAAATAAAAACAAATACATTTAGAACAAAACAACCTGAACCTCCACTTGACTTATTGACAATTGAGAACAACCCAATCGAATCAACAAACAAAGTAAATTTCTATTTTTCTAACGTAGGCAAAACTTTAGCAGAAAAGACCATACAAGCTAGAAGTTCTTTCCCTCAAAGGCAACCTAAAACTTTCCCCACACTCAAATCGTTTGTCTTACTAGATACGGATGTCGATGAAGTACTAACAATTATTTCTGGATTAAAGGACGTTTGCGCGGTTGGGTGGGACGACATATCAAACAGCATACTTAAACATTTCAAATACCTACTTGCTCCGCCACTAACTCATATTTTTCAATTATGCTTAACTAATGGTATATTCCCTAAGTCGCTTAAAAAAGCAGTGGTTACTCCTGTATATAAATCTGGTGACAAAAAATGTGTTAACAACTACAGACCCATTTCAGTTTTAACAGGGCTCTCCAAAATCCTAGAGAAAATCATTAATATTAGATTAATGAAATACCTAGAAGATAACAAATTGCTTTCAGATAGACAATTTGGCTTTAGGCCCAAAAAATCAACTAATCAGGCAGTACATCAATTGACAGATTATATAACCACTAATTTGGATAAGGGCTTGCACTCCATTGGGATCTTCCTCGACCTCGCCAAGGCCTTTGACACAATTTCCTGTCCTTTATTATTGGACAAGCTTGAAACACTCGGAATAAGAGGAACAACGCTTTCACTACTTTCTGATTATCTTAGTGACCGCGAACAATGTGTCAAAATTGGTCAGTACGTCAGTTCTGAGCTTCAAAATAGTAATTACGGAATACCACAAGGTAGTATTTTGGGTCCTACTTTATTCCTAGTATATATAAATGACCTGTGCAGCTTAACACTCCAAAATGGTGTCATAATGTCTTATGCAGATGACACAGCTCTATTGTTTTCAGACAAATCTCGAGATGAGGTGTATAAACAAGCCCAGAGCGGTTTTAATATAGTGTCTAATTGGCTATATGAAAATCTCTTAACACTAAATGCAGAGAAAACCAAACACATTCTATTTACTATGAGAAATACTAACCTGCCAGCTACTAACATAAACATTTATGCGCATAAGTGCGGCACGTATGCTGACAATGCATGTAATTGTCCTACTTTAGCAAAAACCGATGATATGAAATATCTTGGTGTAACGATTGACACAAATCTGAATTTCCGTAAACACATCGATTTGTTATGCACTCGAATGAGTAAATTGATATACATTTTTAAGAATTTACGATATATATCGGACTACAAATTAATTAAACAGGTCTATTTAGCTTTGTGTCAATCCATTCTCACTTATTGTATAACTTCATGGGGTGGGGCTGCTAAATCAATCCTTCTGCCATTAGAACGTGCGCAGAGAGCTGTCCTTAAGGTAGCCACCTTTCGCCCATTTAGATTTCCCACACACGAGCTTTACACGACATGTAAGGTTTTAACCGTACGTCAACTCTTTATATTGAATATAGTACTGCACCAGCATAGCAAACTTCCTTATGTCCCAATACCTATAGATAAGAGAAGAAAAGACTTAGTTTGCATAAAGCCTCAAACTAGACATACTTTTATAAATAAATTTTATGTATTTTTAGGTCCGTTCTTATATAATAAAATCAATAAGTCTCTAAGTATATATAGTGTTAATTGTAAAAAATGTAGTGAAATGTTGAGTGAATACTTAGCGACATTTAATTACTCAGACACTGAAAAATTGCTAGAAGTAATGCAATAAGTTTTTTTTTTAATGTTAAGTCAATTTTTATTTTAAAATATAATTATTATGTATCAATGCTAGCTCTATGTTCAGTAACATAATAGTCCACTACAGCACTCAGCGATGTTAAGTGATGGCCTGAAACACAGGTTTGAATAAACCTACATCAGGCAGGTCGCTATTGAATTCAGAAGGCTTTTAACCAATATATATAAGTTGTACACTAGACTTATTTTAGGCATAGTTTAATATTTTCCTCCTAATATTAATATGTAACTTTGTAATGATGTAACTTCTATGTAATTTATACTTATGTGAACTTATGAATAAAAAAAAAAAAAAAAAAAAAAAAAAAAATTAAAAATGTTCTTTATTAGGGTGACACCGGCGTCAGTGGTACAACGCCCTTTGGTGAAACCGTACTGATGTTCATGAAAGATGGAATTTTTATTAAAGTGTAGTAACATTTGATTGAGCATCAACCTTTCAAACACCTTACTGAGAACTGGTAGAATTGATACAGGCCTATAATTGTTGGGTTCTTTACTATCACCGGATTTGAACAATGGAACTACTTTACTGTGTTTCATGAGATCCGGAAAGACTCCTTGGTCTACACTGGTGTTAAATATGAAAGCTAAATAGGGCGCAATGGTTTCGATAATAGATCTACAGACTTTTACAGACATTCCCCAGAGATCTTCTGTTGATTTAATTTTAAGATCTTTAAAAGCTTTTATAACAGCCTGGGGGTTTGTATGCTGAAACCTGAACTCCAAAGAGCATGCCTTCACATTCTGTCTAAGTAAGGCAGCAGAAAGCGCTGGTGAGGAATTTAAAGCTTCAGTAGTTTTAAGGGGAATATTAGCAAAAAAGTTTTCAAATTCCTGAGCTATTTCTACATCTGAGTTGATAGTGCCATGTGCAGTCTCTAAATTAAATTCAGTATTTCGCTGTTTTTTCCTACCTGTTTCATTATTTATTATGGGATAGCTTCTTTTCGCATAATGTTCTTTGTTCTAATATACTTCGGCATAACGATTTTGGCACAATTTGTTTTGGCATAATAATACTTCGGCATAATTTTTTTAGGCATACATTTTATTTTGGCATAATCATCTTAAAGACTAATTTGTTTTGGCATAAATTTGATTCGCATAACGTTAGTAGGCCTAATAACCGAATTGCTGCAAAACCGACTCCACGTAGTCTTGTTTGTCCTACCCCTAGAGTGTAATTTAAAATCGCGTAGGCGCGTAGGAGCGAGGCGGCCCGCGGGCTGAGGAGCAGGCGGCTGCGAGCGAGCCACCGCGGCTGAGGCTGGCCGGCGAAGCCGGCCAACAAGCCGAAGCTGCGGTGGTGAGCGAAAGCCGTCTGCGACGATTAGCACACGTGGGGCCGCCGGAGGCCCGCAGCGCCGCAGCCGTGACAGAAACCCTGCCTGCTGCATGTTGCATGCTCGCTTGAATACTGCATGCTGCATGCCTGCTTGCATGCTGCATGCTTGCTTGCATGCTGCATGCTTGCTTGCATGCTTTAACTTTATGCTTAATAAATTTATGCTTTAACTTTATGCTTAATTAGTGTATGCTTTAGAATATTATGCTTAAAAAAATTATGCGTAAGCTGTTATGCGTAATTATATTATGCGAAAATATAATTATGCCAAACAACATTATGCTAAGTTATATTAGGTCTTAAAATTTTATGCAAATGGATAGGGAACCTTTATTATTTGCCAGGTAATTTTTATTTTATCATCAGCTGATTTTATTTTATTGCTAATATAAAGAACTTTGGCTATTTTGCACACACTTTTAAAAGTTTTTGAATATTTTGCAACATACTTATGAAAGCTTGTATTATTCGTATGTTGCTTTAGGCCATAAAGTTCAAATAGTTTTTCCCTGCTTTTACGAATACCTGCAGTCGCCCAATCACTAAATAAGAACTTTGTGTAAATATTTTTAGTCTTTAGTGGAAAAGTGTCATTAAATTGCGTGTTTAATAGTGAAAAGAACTCGGCGTAGAACTCATTTGGGTCACCTATATTATTAAA
The DNA here is from genome assembly GCA_949128155.2 of Xanthia icteritia. Taxonomy (NCBI): domain Eukaryota; kingdom Metazoa; phylum Arthropoda; class Insecta; order Lepidoptera; family Noctuidae; genus Xanthia; species Xanthia icteritia. The sequence continues at coordinate 59,700 of OX421942.2, read as the reverse complement.
ACTCTGAACACATAATCTACTGGCCAAAGAATTATTCAATTTCTCTAAACTTTTACATGTAATTGCCCTGAACCTTATTTGAATTTTTTGTAAAGGTATGTAGGAGCAAAATGTTATTGTTTGTCCACTGTGATCTGATGGCAACTTGTTTACAATTTGTTTGTGTAAGTAATCACAATTACAAAAAATATTATCTATACAGGTGGCAGAAGAAGCTGTCACTCGGGTTGGTTCAATAAAAACATTTGACAAATCAAATGACTTAAAAAGACTTAATAATCTGACAGTATTCGAGTTATTTTCTAACAAGTTAATATTAAAGTCACCACATATGATTATTGACTTACTACTAGTACTAAGTTTCTTTAATACATCTTCCATTACAGAATCAAACACAGATAGATTCTGGTAACTTGGAGGTCTATATACGCATACTACAACATGCATATCGAGCTCAACACAGGACAATTCAATGTTGTGTTCAACAGACAGTTCGATGATGTCTTTTCTTTCTTTCGATTTAATAGAATTTTTAATTAATATTAATGACCCGCCATGTATCATACGTTTTCGGCTGAAATGGCTGACTACACAATAATTTTCATAATTAATTGACATCACTTGATGATCTTTTAACCAATGTTCTGTTAAACAAATGATATCAAACTTTGGTATTTTCCAAAAACAATTCTATTTCAAGTAATTTGGAAGAGCAACCTTGGATGTTTTGATTAAATAATTTTAAAGTATGTTGCACTCCCTTTGATAATAATAAGACGTTACTCGGTTAGGATGTTGAGTTGTGGGGTACAAGGCAGCCACAACACACCATAAAAAACAATTTTCATCCCTATTTTGAATATTTAAACATGCTTTTTTGTTTTTTTTAGCATTAGGCAAAGGTATAAATCTAGACCCGCTGAGAGTTTGATGTTTATTAATGTTAACTTCTAAATGAGAATTACTTAAAAATGTCCAACCACTATCTCGATGCTCAAATTCTTCTATTTTCTTTGTCAGTATCTCGACTACTGATTTATAAATAAAATCAAAGTTATAATAAAAGTGAATAACAAAGTTTTTGGTAGCAAACGACTTCAATTCCTGCTGATCATTTTTAAATAAAAGGAAATACGAAAATAGTTCAAAGTTAATCTTAACAGTTGTATGTTTTATTAGTAACTGATCTATTAGAGTTTTAACGTATACCTTTACACTATTGAGGAACATTTCTGGAAAATTAATTGTTTGTTCGTTAGTTGCAGTGATTCTGTAACTCGAAATTCTACCTTTAAACGAAGAGTTTATAATTGAAACGTTATCATGCAGAAGGGTCGTACTACTGTTTTTATGTACATTAGTACGTAAATGACTTGACCACCGTCGATTATCTACAGACACATTACAAACTGTACAGTATGGCATTATTATTTGTTATCGTTTGATTCACAATAATAAAGTCGTTCAATAAAACTCAAGTAAATACGTACTTACTACTAATATTAAGGATCTTATACAGATACGTTGCTTTTGGGTTGATACTTCACGCGTCGACGTTGGCAAAAGTCGTTCGAGACTAGGTCTGACATACTCTCGTTTCCTGTTCGTATTGTACCATCACATCAATTGGTAAAATAAGTTAGCCATTATATTTCTGAAATTAAACAATATAATGATAATCGGTAACCACTTGACACAAATGCTAATAAAAGTAGAAAATATAGGTATTGGCTTCATATCTTACCTAGATACTTCGTGATTCGACGTTGACAAAAGTTTTTCGAGACTAGGTCTGACTTGCTCTCGTTTCCTGTTCGTATTGTACCATCACATCAATTGGTAAAATTAAGTTTACCATTATATTTCTGAAATTAAACAAATAGAATGATAATCGGTGACCACTAGACAGAATGCTAATAAAACATAATAGAAAATATAATGAATTAATATCTTACCAACAAATAATTGTGTTTTATAATTTTCTAATCGACGTACGTTTTTAAGAAACCTTGGAAGTCAGAATGTCGATATTTTTGTATTTTTTTATTTCAATGAAATTTGTGAAAAATTACCAATCTTTATAGACAATTTATTTTATTCTCGATAAAAGAACGAGATATACAACGAGTAATCATGAGGTCTTAGTCAATAATGCTTTGAAATACCTATCAAATTTGGAACCAAATAATTTTATATGATATTGCGTAAAAATTACACGTGTGCTCAACCTACTTATTTTTCCAGTAAGTTGACACTTTTATTTGTCCAAGCTATTTTACCTAAGGTTACCACGAGTTTACATTTATGCACTCGAGCACATTAAAAATGTTCGATAACTAATGTAATCGGTGTGACAACCCTGAACGCTTTTACTACATCAACACTAATCAACGTCGATGCTCCTGAAATATCACCTAGCCAATTATTTTTCGTATGTGTATAATACGATCAAGAAAAAAGTTGTTTTTTACATAGTTATTTGGTCAGTTGTACATATTCTGAATATAGCGACATTATTGTAAGTTTCTGACTTATAATCAGTGTGTTATCGGTGTACTCTATACAATCGACTCGACGAGCGTGCCAGTAGAAATCTTCAAGACTCCAAGTACTTATCAGTGATAGTTAGACAGTAGCTGCTCACTGCCACTGTATCAGCCAACCGACTCAACGACATAGTCACTGTGCCTGCCGACCGACTCTTCAAACTAATTATTTGGTATTCCTAAATAATTAAGTGAAAATGTAAGTATAAAAACCAGCATTCTCCACAAACTTCTGACCCTGCATGGTCAACCAAACATTTTTTTAACTTTATGTATTTATTTCAGGTCAGACTCTGAGTACGAAACCTACCTATCAAGTGATGTCGACGGCTCCTAAGTATACTGAGTCAACTAACAAATTTTGAGAATTGCACTTTTTTGTATATTAACAATAATTAAATCATTTTCTATTTAGCTGTAAAAGAAAAAAAAATATATCTTTATAAATAACTAAAAAAAAATAGCGTATACTGGATTAAGTATAGTAATTTATTTATTTTGCACTCGTATACTGAGTCAAGTGTTTGCTACCAGTTCAAACTGGCTCAGTATACGGCGAAACAGCGCGGTGTGCGGATCAGTCAACTTGCAGTCAACTTATTATATTTTAACAAAATATAAATCCATGATAAATAATAATAATATATAAAAAATCCAATAAGTACATACAAATATTTTTTGCCACACTTGTAAAGTAATTTTTCTCCATAACGTAGATTCAATAATGCGACGTATAAAAATATAAGTGGTACTTGATCCATTTTTAAGAAACAAATAATCGTCGTACACTAGTCTATCTACATTATCTCATAAATTAATAAAATAATATGAAATTTATTGTTTACAGATGAGAGGCTTTATTATGTTTAATTCACTATAATTAGTTATTTTTTCTTGGTTGTATTAACAATTTAAATATAACCATTTCGATCTTCTTATCGCCTTCCTGTAAAGTTATTAGAAGTATAGTTGACTCAGTATACTTAGGAGCCGTCGATGTGATGGAGCACGACTCTAAGTCTAACCGCAAACCAACTCTACCAGTCCCTAGGAAACGGAAGTCAACAAAGCAAAATGTTACGCATCCAAGGTAAACTTTACGATTTATTTGCTTCATTGTTTTGTCATTCAATTGCATATGACAGTCGCTTGATGCAAGCGACTGCTATGCTGATGTCGCGGGTTCAATGCCGGTTCGAGATTAATACCTATGTGTACATGAATTTAATTAATAGCAATGATTTTTTTATGTTCCTGTGTATATAAAGTAGTATGTTTTTACTAATAAACAGTATTTAATTGTAATGTATATCCGCTGTCTACTATTCATAGGACATGGTAGCGTTGTGTAGTATGTCTCGTCTCTTATTCTTGTATATTTTGTTTTAAAGCACATTCAGGTTAAAACTATAAATAAATTTGGGTGCGAATTAACAAGAGATCAATTTGTTTGTTTCAGTAAAACATCGAAATCTGACGTCGATATATTTGGCATCAGCCGCAAACATAACAACGGGAGGGCAACAGCGAACAGCGAAACCTCTTCTCTCCCGTCATACTTCGTGAACCGAGTGGCCAACGGCAGTGAGCGGCGAACGACAAGCACGAACGGCGAGTACTACATCGACTGTAAAGTATACAAAACTGAGGACGCGCGCGTCACCGACTCGTTGGAGCTGTGGAAAAAGGCGTTGGTCCGCATTAAGGTCCAGACCGACGTCAATTCTATACAATGGCGTAAACTACAAGAGTTTATTATATCGACTGATGCTTTATTTCCCGAACCACCAACATATTACGATAAATAATACATTGTTTATCAACGGAATTATAATATTGTAATTTGTGCTCACTAAAAATAAATGAATCTCATTAGCATAAGTGTTGTTCAAAGCGATGGTGAAATCGGTTCGCCGAGCGATCTGTGGGACAGAATGCTAAGAACTCGAACGAATGAACAAATGAACGAGTCGAGTCGATTACCGATTATTGGGCGTTCTAGACCACTTTCGGCAGCGAGGCGTACTCGCCGAGCGATTTGCCGAAAGTGGTCTAGAATGCCCAATAATATACTACTGGCGTGAAAGCCTGTCCCGCCATTCCGCCACCAGGGCTGCCCGAAGCTGTGACCGATGCAGCTCCAAATGTCGCTGCGTCAGCCACTCGCCGAAACAGTGACGAGTACCTTCGCCTCGAAACCTAACCTTATTTTTTTTCCGTCGCTGAGAAATGCTTTATGCATTGCCGCTCGTGGGGGACGAGACGGGGTATGTGGGACTCTTGTCGGAATGACAGTATACCCACTAAAACTTAGCGGTGTTCCCACATCACTTTATAAGTCAATTTATTTAAATTTTATTTCAATTTATTGTTGACATAATCTACTCATTACAATGTTTTTTTTTATGAGTTGTATTGCAATATAGTATGTGGTTAGCTAGCGACAATTTTTTATTTTACCTCGATGGTCCTAGTTTATCAATTATAACTTCTAGTTACAGTTATATGTAAGCGGGCACGCCCTTTATGCCTGGAGGCTTTTATTTAGATATTGTTTTCGTTTAGTTATTTTTATTTCTGCCTGAGTATAGTTCTCGATGTTTTGGTTGGTATATTGGCGTCATATGGCTTTTAATTTTATAATTTAAATTATATTTTGTGTTACGTAATATAAATAATTCTGCATAATATTATATTTTTTTTTTTTTTCTAACTGAACAGATAGCTGTGCTGCTGGGGAGTTTGTTGCGCCACTTCTTCTTCCCAGCTAAAGCACTAGGAAGTGGTGAAGGGCGTTTTGGGGGACTGGGTTATGTAATTTTGACGTTCGAAAATTGCTGATTCTCAGCCTAGTTTGAATAAATGACTTTTGAATTTTGACATCGCCGTGACGTGATGGGAGGGCCATGGGAAACCGGCTCAGCCTTTACATCCACCATCCTCCCGGCGCATGCCCGCCTAGCTGGCGGGCCCTGCATGCCCCCCTGGTTGGGGGGCTACGGGAATGGCCGGGAACACCTGGCCATTTCCGTCCGACACTGGTGGAGGCCTGTGCAATACAGGCAAGGGTGCCCCCGCACCCGTTGCCTGCCAGTCTCCACCTGGGAGGAGATGACTATCAAACTGACGTCTTTTTCGACTCCTCGCCCAGATATTTCATCTTGGCCTGCACCTCAATTCTGACGCCCTCCACGAAGATGTGGGCGTCAGGTGGTGGGGGGCGCTGCCGAGGTCTGTGGAAGAACACCGTCGGGACCCGGAGCTGTCTTCTTGGCGCGGATATGAAGAATCGCCGCGCCAAATTCCGACTCCGTGACAGGAGGGGCCTCCTCTTCTTCGTCAGCTGGCGGAGCTATCCCCAGCGGTGGGCCCATCACTGGTAGGGTGAAGTTTTCCCTGCATGGGAACAGGAGTAACGGAGTGGCAGGCTAAAGTGTGCTGTGATTCGCAGACAAACGCGGTTGTCTGCGGATATGACGAAAAATAAACCAAGCCGTGACGCCTCTGGGCGCTTTAATACGAATCGCTCCTCTCAGGGCGATTCAAACTGCCCTTCTCAGGGCCAACCCAAAGGCCCGTCTCAGGGCCCACCCAACGGTCCTTCTCAGGGCCAACCCAACGGCCCTTCTCAGGGCCACGCCGGCGGCGCCTTGGCGTCGGAAGCTGACTGCGCACCATCTGCGGCCAGCTTGTTCGGCAGGCCGGACGAGTTGTTGGACGCCGACGAGTCCAATATGGACATGTCGGCGGCCGAAAACGACCGCCCCAAGCAGAAGAGGGCCGATCTGAGGCTCGGGTCCGGGGGCTCCTCGGAGTCGGTCGGAAGTAGGGCGAAAAAGAAGTTGATTAGACTTCGACTTCTACTTCGGCTTATGCTCACGATGTGGGCTTGGTGGACGCCGAGCGCCAGCTAAACCTGGCAAAAAGGGCGCAGCTCCAGGTAGACCTGGAGGAGAGGGTCGCCGCCAAGGATCAGCAGGCGCAAGCCGCCAGGTCGAGGGCTGGCTATGGTGCATCCAATGTACTATATGCTGACCACTCCCTGGCGGAATTGGAGCGCATGGCGCAGGAGGACAAGGAGGAGGTTTTGGAGGTCGCCTCTAAATCCTCCAATTTGAAGAGCACCTTCCAGAAGGCCCTCAAATGCCGGGCCGCCAGCATGCACGGCATGGTCGTAGAGCTGGTGAAGTGGACGGCCACGGACGAGACGCGGCAGCTGCACGCGAATGTGGATCGCCTGCAGGCGGATGTCAGCCAGCTACACCAGAAGCTGGCTGACGAGACGGGTATGTGGGATTCCCGTCGGAATGACAGTATACCCACTAAAACTCAGCGGTGTTCCCACATCGGCGTGATGGGAGGGCCATGGGAAACCGGCTCAGCCATTACATCCACAATCCTTCCGGCGCATGCTCGCCTAGCAAAGTCAAAGTCAAAGTCAAATCATTTATTTCAAGTAGGCCCGTATAAGGCACTTTTGAACGTCAAAAATTTACAAAAAAAATTAATTGATTCTAGTTGCCCCTTCCAAAAGGTAGTTTTCGTATGGAGAAGAATGGGCAAGAAACTCCACCGTTACTCTTTTAAAATGTTTTACAATATTTTGTATGAGTACATTAGTTATATAATTATATGTGAGCTGGCGGGCCCCGCATGCCTCCCACGCTGGGGGGCTACGGGAATGGCCGGGAACACCTGCCATTTCCGTCCGACACTGATGGAGGCCTAGGTTAGGTTAGGTTAGGTTGGTCACGTGTATAGACGTCAGACGCCAGTACACCCGATACCGGAGAAGACGTCGTCGGGTCCCTGACGAAGAAGCCGCGCTGTATGAGGTGTACCGCGCGGCGAAGCAGGCTCTGTGGCTGGCCATAGGTGAGGCGAAGACGCGTGCTAGGGAGGAGAGTTTGGAGACTCTGGACCGTGATCCATGGGGGCGCCCTTATCGTGCGGTCCGGGGGAAACTCCGGGCCTGGGCGCCTCCGCTTACGGAGAGTCTCCAACCAGAGCTGCTGGAGGAGGTGGTCGCAGCCCTCTTCCCGGCGAGAGCGGAGCATGCTCTGCCACCGATGGCATTGCCCACAGCCACAGAGCTTGAGGAAGAGAACGCCAGCGTCCCACGGGTGACACAGGCAGAGATGAGGGCGGCCGTGATGCGGCTCCGGGCAAAAACCGTTGCTCCGGGGCCCGATGGCATCCACGGCTTAGTGCTAGCCCTCGCTCTGAAGGAGCTTGAGCCTCAACTGATAGGACTCTTCTCAGCGTGCCTAGAGCAGGGCCAGTTTCCCACTCAGTGGAAATCTGGTCGTCTGGTCCTGCTCAGGAAGGCGGGGCGCCCTGCGGACTCGCCGTCCGCGTACCGGCCCATAGTGCTGCTAGACGAGGTGGGAAAACTGCTCGAGCGGATTATAGCAGCCCGCCTCGTAAGCCACTTGTGCAGAGAGGGGCCGGACCTGGACGATAGCCAGTTCGGGTTTCGGCATGGGCGCTCCACTATCCACGCTATATCGCGAGTGAGAGCCCTGGCGGAGGAAGCGGTGTCTCGGGGCGGGGTGATGTTGGCGGTGTCCTTGGACATTTCTAACGCCTTCAACACCCTGCCCTGGAGTTGTATTCGGGAGGCACTGCGTTACCATCGGGTGCCTCCCTACCTCCGCCGCATTGTTGGGGCTTATTTGGCGGAGAGGTGTGTCACCTACGTGGGACGTGATGGCGGAAAGCAGCGCCGCATGTCGTGCGGTGTTCCGCAGGGCTCGGTCGTGGGACCGCTCCTGTGGAACATCGGGTACGACTGGGTGCTGCGGGGCGAGCTCCAGCCGGGCGTGGACCTGACGTGTTACGCGGACGACACGCTGGTCACGGCCCGGGGGAGCTCGTACAGGGAGGCAGCGTTGCTGGCGACGGCTGCGGTCTCACAGGTGGTGGGCCGCATACGGCGCCTAGGCCTGGAGGTGGCCCTCAACAAGTCGGAGGCCATGGTCTTTCATGGCCCCCGGCGGGCGCCGCCGCCGGGATTACACATCGTGGTGAGGGGGGCCCAAATAGCTGTCGAGTCTACCATGAAGTACCTAGGATTGGTGCTCGACAGCCGGTGGAATTTCGGCCCCCACTTCCGGCGGCTTGCGCCCAAGTTGTTGGGCGCGGCTGGGGCGCTGTCAACGCTGCTTCCCAATCTGGGGGGCCCGAGCGCCGCCTGTAGGCGGCTCTACGTGGGGATCGTGCGATCGATGGCCCTGTATGGGGCCCCGATCTGGGCAGCTGACCTGACGGCCAACAGCTTAATCGTTCTGCGGAAACCGCAGCGGGCTATGGCCGTCAGAGTCATAAGGGGTTATCGCACGATCTCCTACGAGGCGGGTTGTATACTGGCCGGATCCCCGCCCTGGGACCTGGAGGCGAAGGTGCTCGCGTCACTGTACTGGTGGCGCGAGGAAACGCGGGCGCGGGGCGAGCGACTGACGCAGCAACATTTGGAGCTGCGCCGGTCACAGCTCCGCGAGGTCCTGGTGGCGGAATGGCGGAACAGGCTTTCGAGCCCTACCGCCGGCCTCGGCACCATCGAGGCGGTCCGGCCAGTGCTCGACCACTGGCTCGGGAGGAGGCACGGCTTCCTGTCGTTTCGGGCGACGCAGGTGCTCTCGGGGCATGGCTGCTTCGGGAAGTACCTGTGTCGCATAAACAGGGAGCCGGACGCTCGGTGTCACCACTGCGTCGACTGCCGGGAGGACACGGCGCGGCATACGCTGGCAGAGTGTGCCGCTTGGGAGGAGCCGCGCCGTGCCCTCATCAGTGAAGTAGGCAGTGACCTGTCGCTGCCGGCCGTAGTGAGTGCGATGGTCGGCAGCGAAGAGTCCTGGGACGCGGTGGTCTCCTTCTGCGAAACTGTCATCTCGCAGAAGGAGGCTGCGGAGAGGGAGAGGGAGATCACGACCCTACTCCCGATCCGCAGCAGGCGCACCGGGCGTCGGCGGAGGGCGGACAACGCCCTCTTCCAGCCCCCCTAAATGGGTCCAGGGGTGACGGACATGGGGACGTCCGTCGCCCCCCATTCAACAGGACCCGAGGCGGCGGCGCGTAGTGTTCCACGCGCGCCCCTCTTGGACGTCGCGGAAGGAGTCAAACACCTCACTCCCTCCGCTGACCTGAGGAGAGGCCCGCAGAGGCGGGCCGGCACCAGTCGGGGATTGCGGAAGTCGCTTTTGTTCCCGCGATCCCCGGCGTAGGTGTGGGTTGGGAACACCGGGGTGGTTTTTAGTCAGTAAGAGTCTGACAGACCCCTCTGCCCCCCCCAGGGCGGAGGACATCCATGAGGATTTTCCACCCCGGAACAAAAAAAAAAAAAAAAAAAAAAAGGTTAGGTTAGGTTCAGGGGCGACGGATCTGGGGAAATCCGTCGCCCCCTACTTAGGACCCGAGATGGTGGCACGTAGTGTTCCACGCGCGCCTCTCTATGACGTAAGGGGGGAGTTTAACACCTCACTCCCCCCTAACTCGAGGTGGCCCGCAGAGGCGGGCCGGCACTAGCCGGGGATCGCGGATGTCGCATTAGATCCCGTGATCCCTGGTGCAAGTGTGAGACGGAACACCGGGGTGGTTTTAGTCAGTAAGAGTCTGACAGACCCCTCCGCCCTCCCCAGGGCGGAGGACATCCATGAGGATTTCCCCCCGAAAAAAAAAAAAAAAAAAAAAAAAGGTTAGGTTAGGTTAGGTTGGGGGTTGGCGACGGCTGCGGTGTCACAGGTCGTGACCCGCATACGGCGCCTAGGCTTGGAGGTGGCCCTCAACAAGTCGGAGGCCATGGTCTTTCATGGCCCCCGGCGGGCGCCGCCGCTGGGATCACATATCGTGGTCGGGGGGTCTCGAATCGCTGTCGAGTCCACCATGAAGCAGTACTTAGGATTGGTGCTCGACAGCCGGTGGGATTTCGGCCTCCACTTTCAGCGGCTGGCGCCCAAATTGTTGAGCGCGGCTGGGGCGCTGTCAACGCTGCTTCCCAATCTGGGGGGCTCGAGCACCGCCTGTAGGCGGCTCTACGTGGGGATCGTGCGATCAATGGCCCTGTATGGGGCCCCGATCTGGGCGGCTGACCTGACGGCCGGCAGTATCGCTATCCTGCGGAAGCCGCAGCGAGCGATGGCCGTCAGAGTCATCAGGGGGTATCGCACGATCTCCTACGAGGCGGCTTGTGTACTGGCTGGATCCCCGCCCTGGGACCTCGAGGCGAAGGTACTCGCGTCCCTGTATCGGTGGCGCGAGGACTCGAGGGCGCGAGGCGAGAGGCTGACGCAGCGACATTTGGAGCTGCGTCGGTCACAGCTTCGCGCAGCCCTGGTGGCGGAATGGCGGGACAGGCTTTCACGCCCTACCGCCGGCCCCGTCACCATCGGGGCGGTCCGGCCGGTGCTCGAGCGCTGGCTCGGGAGGAGGCACGGCTCCCTGTCGTTTCGGGTGACGCAGGTGCTCTCGGGGCATGGTTGCTTCGGGAAGTACCTGTGTCGCATAAACAGGGAGCCGGACGCTCGGTGTCACCACTGCGTCGACTGCCGGGAGGACACGGCGCGGCATACGCTGGCAGAGTGTGCCGCTTGGGAGGAGCCGCGCCGTGCCCTCATCAGTGAAGTAGGCAGTGACCTGTCGCTGCCGGCCGTAGTGAGTGCGATGGTCGGCAGCGAAGAGTCCTGGGACGCGGTGGTCTCCTTCTGCGAAACTGTCATCTCACAGAAGGAGGCTGCGGAGAGGGAGAGGGAGATCACGACTCTACTCCCGATCATCCATGAGGATTTTCCACCCCGAACAAAAAAAAAAAAAAAAAAAGACAAACGAAAAAAAACTACCCCAGGGCGGTACCGGCTGCTCTGCAGCTGGAGAGTCCGCCACGTTCCCTTCGGGAACGTCAAGCCCCCATTCGTATTCTGGGGGGGGCAACGAATGTCTTCCGATTGCCGATGGCAACAAGAGCCGAGGAGGCTCATCGCGGTCTCGGTCGTTCGAGGACCTGACAAATCCAGATTTGTCGGGTCGTCGAATGGGCGGCACCGCCGGCCAGCGAGAAAGGGAGCTCCAAAAGAACCCGGAGTTCCCGCGCGTTGTGGTCGCACCACTTGCCGTCACTGACGGCAACGCGAGTCGAGGAGACTCAAGTCCCGAAAGGGACCAATCGTCCGACCGGGGGGAGTCGCGGAGGAAGCGCGGTCCTTCCCCGGTCGAGGTCAACGTGGCGGCGGCTAAGGTGCCAAAGGCACGGGGTGGGCGGGGTCGCGCGGTAGCGAGTGGAGTCCCCGCTCGGCTGCCGGAGCGCGACAAGCGGGGTCGCTTTGTGCCAGTTTCGGCGGAGAGCGACCCCGAGCCAATGGTGGAGGAACAAGGTGGGGGCAGCACTGCGTCCCTGCTAGAGGCCAACCGAGCGGAGGCTAATGCAGGAAAGAGGGCTCAAGTGAGGGCTGTCGCGGCTGACGAAGTCAGCGAGTTGGCCCGACAGGCCCGTGAGCGGCGCTCTGCTCGGATGGCTGCTGGAGGGGACATCACTGGGGTGGCGCTCAGTCGCCAAGTTTTGGACGGCGTGGATGTTGTCCTGAAGGTTGCCACCAAATCGGGAAACTTGAAGGGCACATTCACGCGTGCTCTCAAGGAGGCGGCTGAGGGGATTCGGGAGGCGGTTGAGGTCCTCCTTAATCGCACTAGCACGGAGGAGACGGCGAAGCTATGGGAGGAGAATGGCCGTCTCCGATCCGAGTTGGAGGACCTCAAGCGACAGTTCGCCGCCCAGAGGGCAGCACCTGCGACCTCCGGCTCCTCTACCGTCGCGGCCCTGTCGCCGGCTCCATCGGTCCCGTCGTCAACGCCTGCGCTTGCGGATGCGGAGGTCGAGAGGATCGCACGCATCTGCATGATGCAGTGTGGTGCGATGTTGGGTGCCCGGATGGAGGCCATAGAGGAGAGACTCCTCCCGGCGGCAACCCTTCGCCCACCGCTCGCTGCGGACAAGCGGAGGAAAGAGGGGGCCGCTTTTCAGGGGCCCAATACCACCACGGCGGCTGGGTCCAGTCAGTCGGGAGGGAGGACCGGGGGGCCCACGGAGGGTACGCGTGTCCCCACTTCCCGGGCAGCTGCGCCACCGGCGGCCGCGCCCGGGCCTACCCCGGAAGCCTGGACGACGGTCGTCAAGAGGGGCCGCCGTCGCGGGACGAAGACGGCACCACCGCCACCGGCACCCGCTGGAGCACTGGCACCGAAGAAGGCCCGGGGACCGCCTAAGGTCAAAGCACCACGCTCCGCGGCTGTAGTGCTCACGCTGCAGCCCGGAGCCGTCGAAAGGGGCGTTACCTACGCGGCGGTCCTGGCAGAGGCGAAAGCCAAAGTCGCGTTTCCCGACCTCGGCACACCGTCCGGCTTCAAACTGAGGCCGGCGATTACGGGAGCGCGGCTGCTCGAGGTGTCGGGTGCCTCTAGCGGTGAAAAGGCGGACATCCTGGCCGCCAAGCTGAGAGAGGTCCTCAATCCGGATGACGTCCGGGTGTCCAGGCCGATGAAGACCGCTGAGCTGCGCGTCGATGGTCTGGACGACTCGACGACCCCGGCTGAGGTCATGGCGGCCGTCGCCCGAGTAGGTGGATGTCCGCCCGAAGACGTGCGGACGGGCGACATTCGCGCCGACGCTTCCGGGCTCGGCACGATCTGGGTGCGGTGCCCGGTGGCGGCGGCGAACAAAGTCGCTGACGGTGGGCGTTTGTTGGTGGGGTGGGTTGCAGCGAGAGCTAAGCTGCTGCAGCCCAGGGCCATGCGGTGCTACCGGTGCCTGGACTTCGGGCATGTCCGAGCACGGTGCACCGCCGAAATAGAACGCAGCGACCAGTGTTATCGCTGCGGTCAGCCCGGCCACAAGGCGGCTAAGTGCTCGGCGGCGCCAAACTGTAGCCTCTGTACAGCTGCAGGGAGGCCCGCCGGACACAGGGTGGGTGGAAAGGCCTGTGGCGTGCCCGCCAACAACAAAAAGAAGAGAAGGGATGCCAAGGCTGCGGGGGGCTCTTTACCCCCCCCTCAGCCTGGCTGCCCTTCGGCCGACTCCCGGCCTAGGAATGGTGCGGAGGGAATGGAATGCGCATAATGTCTATACACCATTACCATTTCCTCCAAGGCAATATCAACCACTGTGCCAGAGCTCAGGATCTCTTGATCCAGAGCATGGCAGAGTGGTCGATTCACGTGGCTGTGGTCGCCGAGCCGTACTTTGTCCCCCCCCGGGATAGCTGGGTGGGAGACCTTGACGGTTTGGTGGCCATCATTGGCGGGGCTCTCGTCAACCCGTCCCGAGGTCACGGCTGGGTAGCCGCCCTCGCGGACGGCATTGGCGTTGTTGGAGCGTATTTTTCGCCCAACAAGAGTCTCGCCGACTTCGAGAGGTTCCTTGTCGAGTTGGGTGCCGTCGTGGGCCAACTCCATCCTCGCCCCGTGCTGTTGCTGGGCGATCTCAACGCCAAATCTGCGGCGTGGGGATCCCCAGTGACCGATGCTAGGGGTGAGGCATTGGAGGAGTGGGCGGTCACGACTGGCCTGGTCGTCCTGAACCGGGGCTCGGTCCACACGTGCGTGCGGCAGCGGGGCGGATCGATTGTTGACGTCTCGTTCGCTAGCCCTGCTGTCGCGAGCCGTGTTCGTGACTGGCGAGTCGCCGTGGAGGTGGAGACGTTGTCGGATCATAGATATATCCGTTTCGACGTCTCCGCCCAGACCGCTGGCGGCCGCAGATCATCAGTCTCGCGAATGGACGGCCCGCGCTGGGCGCGCAAGCGCATCGACAGGGAACTTCTCGAGGAGGCCGCTATTGTTCAGGCCTGGAGCCGGGAGTCGGCAACGAACGGACCCGTCGACGTCGACGTCGAACAGGAGGCGCTGTGGTTCCGCGGGGCGATGACGCAAATCTGCGACGCGTCCATGCCCCGGGTCCACGCACAGTCCGCAAGGCGCCAGGTGTACTGGTGGTCCGCCGAAATCGCACACTTACGAGTCGCGTGCGTGGCGGTGAGACGCCAGTACACCCGTTATCGAAGACGACGTCGTCGGGTCCCTGACGAAGAAGCCGCGCTGTATGAGGTGTACCGCGCGGCTAAGGGGACTCTGTGGCTGGCCATCGGTGAGGCGAAAACGCGAGCCAGGGAAGGGATGTTGGAGACTCTAGACGGGGATCCGTGGGGGCGCCCTTATCGAGCGGTTCGAGGGAAACTAAGAGCCGCAGCGCCCCCACTTACGGAGAGTCTCCAACCCGAGCTGCTGGATGAGGTAGTCGCAGCCCTCTTCCCGGCAAGAGCGGAGCACACTCCGCCGCCGATGGCTTTGCCCACAGCCGCAGAGTCTACGGAGGAAAACGCCATCAGCGTCCCAGAGGTGACACAGGCAGAGATGGGGGCGGCCGTGATGCGGCTCCGGGCCAAGAATGTGGCTCCGGGGCCAGACGGAATTCACGGCCTAGCATTAGCCCTCGCTCTGAAGGAGCTAGAGCCCCAGCTAAGAGGACTCTTCACAGCGTGCCTGGAG
This sequence comes from Xanthia icteritia, assembly GCA_949128155.2. Taxonomy (NCBI): domain Eukaryota; kingdom Metazoa; phylum Arthropoda; class Insecta; order Lepidoptera; family Noctuidae; genus Xanthia; species Xanthia icteritia. The sequence continues at coordinate 44,623 of OX421942.2, read as the reverse complement.
CGGGGCCAGTTTCCCACTTTGTGGAAAAGTGGTCGTCTGGTCCTGCTCAGGAAGGCGGGGCGCCCTGCAGACTTGCCGTCCGCGTACCGGCCCATAGTGCTGCTAGACGAGGTGGGTAAGCTGTTCGAGCGTATACTCGCAGCCCGCCTCGTCGGCCACTTGTGCGGAGAGGGGCCGGACCTGGACGAGAGCCAGTTCGGCTTTCGGCATGGGCGCTCCACCATACACGCAATAGCGCGTGTGAGAGTCCTGGCAGAGGAAACGGTGTCCCGGGGTGGGGTGGTGGTGGCGGTGTCCTTGGACATCTCCAACGCCTTCAACACCCTGCCCTGGAGTTGTATTCGGGAGGCACTGCGGTACCATCGGGTGCCTCCCTACCTCCGCCGCATCGTTGGGGCTTATTTGGCGGGGAGGTGTGTCACCTACGTGGGACGTGATGGCGGAAACCAGCGCCTCATGTCGTGCGGTGTTCCACAGGGATCGGTTCTGGGGCCGCTCCTGTGGAACATCGGGTACGACTGGGTGCTGAGAGGCGAGTTCCCACCGGGCGTGGACCTGACGTGCTACGCGGACGACACGCTGGTCACGGCTCGGGGGAAATCGCACAGGGAGGCAGCGTTGCTGGCGACGGCTGCGGTCTCACAGACGGTGAGCCGCATACGGCACCTCGGCCTGGAGGTGGCCCTCAACAAGTCGGAGGCCATGGTGTTTCATGGTTCCCGACGGGCGCCACCGCCCGGATCACACATCGTGGTCGGGGGGGTCCGAATCGCTGTCGAGCCCACCATGAAGTATCTGGGACTGGTGCTCGACAGCCGATGGGATTTCGGCCCTCACTTCCGGCGGTTGGCGCCCAAGTTGTTGGGCGCGGCTGGGGCGCTGTCAACGCTGCTTCCCAATCTGGGGGGCCCGAGCGCCGCTTGTAGACGGCTCTACGTGGGGATCGTGCGATCGATGGCCCTTTACGGGGCCCCGATCTGGGCGGCTGACCTGACGGCCGGTAGCATCTCTGTGCTGCGAAAGCCGCAGAGAGCTATGGCCGTCAGAGTCATCAGGGGGTACCGCACGATCTCCCACGAGGCGGCTTGTGCACTGGCCGGATCCCCGCCCTGGGACCTGGAGGCGAAGGTACTCGCGTCACTGTATCGGTGGCGCGAGGAAGCGCGGGCGCGGGGCGAGCGACCGATGCAGCGCCATTTGGAGCAGCGTCGGTCGCAGCTTCGCGAGGTCCTGGTGGCGGAATGGCGGGACAGGCTTTCACGCCCTACCGCCGGCCTCGTCACCATCGAGGCGGTCCGGCCAGTGCTCGACCTCTGGCTCGGGAGGAGGCACGGCTCCCTGTCATTTCGGGTGACACAGGTGCTCTCGGGGCATGGTTGCTTCGGGAAGTACCTGTGTCGCATAAACAGGGAGCCGGACGCCCGGTGTCACCACTGCGTCGACTGCCGGGAGGACACGGCGCGGCATACGCTGGCAGAGTGTGCCGCTTGGGAGGAGCCGCGCCGTGCCCTCATCTCAGGAGTAGGCAGTGACCTGTCGCTGTCGGCCGTTGTGAATGCAATGGTCGGCAGCGAAGCGTCCTGGGACGCGGTGGTATCCTTCTGCGAAGTAGTAATCTCGCAGAAGGAGGCTGCGGAACGGGAGAGAGAGATTTCATCCTCTCACCCGGCCCGCAGCAGGCGCACCGGGCGTCGGCGGAGGGCGGACAACGCCCTCTTCCAGCCCCCCTAAATGGGTCCAGGGGCGACGGACCCGGGGAAGTCCGTCGCCCCCCATACATCTGGACCCGAGGTGGCGGCGCGTAGTGTTCCACGCGCGCCCCTCTAAGACGTCGCGGGGGGAGTCAAACACCTCACTCCCCCCGCTCGACGAGACGGAGCCCGCAGAGGCGGGCTGGCACCAGTCGTGGTCGCGGAAGATTTGAACGTTCCCGCGACCCCGGCGTAGGTGTGAGATGGAACACCGGGGTGGTTTTTAGTCAGTAAGAGTCTGACAGACCCCTCCGCCCGCCCCAGGGCTGAGGACATCCATGAGGATTTTCCACCCCGAACAAAAAAAAAAAAAAAAAAAAAAGTGGAGCCATCAGGCTCGGCCGCCGCGGCATGGGCACCATCCGCATCGAGTGCCCAGTCGCTGCGGCTGGGGCCGTCCTTACTGCGACCAAAGGACGGCTGCTTGTGGGCTTCAGCTCGGCTGTGGTTCGGCCACTTGAAGACCAGCCTATGCGTTGCTTCAAGTGCTTCGCATTCGGCCACACCCGAACCACGTGTCCCTCCAAGTTCGACTGGGGAGACTGTTGTTTCCGATGCGGGCAGGAGGGACACAGGAGTGCCACTTGCCACGCCGCCACGCTTCGCTGCGCGGCGTGTGCCGCCAGTGGCCGCCCCGCGGACCACAAGATGACGGGCAGGAGCTGCAAGCCTCCCGCGAGGAAGGGCATAGTGCCGGCGCAGGTTCGCCCTGCCGCCACCACCGCCGCCGAAGTCGCCGCTGTAGCTCCAGCGGCGGTAGCCGAGGAGGGATGTGCGATGTTGGAATAATGACTTTCAACTACCGCATCCTCCAGGCGAACACCAACCACTGCAGAGCGGCCCAGGACCTGGTGGTGCAGGTTATGGCCGAGTGGTTGGTGAACGTAGCGGTGGTCGCCGAACCCTACTCAATCCCCGGCAGCTGGCTGGGTGACGAGGCCGGCTCGGTGGCACTAGCGGCGCGGTCTTCCACAGACTCCCCTCCCCTCTCGCTATTAGAGAAGGGACCGGGATACGTGGCCGCCGCGTGGGGAGAATTAGCCCTTGTGGGCGTCTATTTCTCCCCAAACCGCCCCCTACAGGACTTCGAGAACTATCTCGGAGTCCTGGCCGCCGTGGTCGGCAGGGCGGCGCCGCGTCAGGTCTCCGTACTGGGAGACCTGAATGCCAAGTCGGTGACCTGGGGCAACCGGGCCACCGACGCACGTGGGCGGGCAGTGGAGATGTGGGCAGCCTCCTCTGGACTCTCCCTCTTGAACAGAGGCAGCGTCCAGACATGCGTGCGGCGGCAGGGTGGCTCAATAGTTGACGTCACTTTCGCCACCCCTGCGTTGGCCGCGCGCGTGTCGAACTGGCGGGTGGACCTGGTGGAGACTATGTCGGACCACCGCTACGTACGGTTCGACATCTCCACCGGTGGCCCCGGAGAGACGCGGCCCCTCACGGTGCGATCACCGTTCCCGCGGTGGGCTCTCACCCGCCTGGACAGGGAGGCAGCGGGGGAGGCGGCGTTCATCCAGGACTGGTTTTCACCACCTTCCGCCGGCCTGGATGTGGACACCGTAGCGGGGCACCTGAGGGAGTCTCTGACCGAGGTATGTAACTCTAGCATGCCTCGGTCTTGCCGACCACTACCAAAACGCGCCGTGTACTGGTGGTCGGCGGAGCTGGCGGGGCTTCGAGCAGCGTGTGTGGAGGCAAGGAGGGCCTACACGCGAAGCCGGCGGCGGCGTCGACGAGACCACGCCGACGAGGACCACCTCTATGAGGTTTACATAGAGGCAAAAGCGGTCCTCGATAGGGCCATCGCCGCCGCCAGAGACTCGGCGAGAGCGGAGATGTTGGAGGGTCTCGACAACGACCCATACGGGAGACCGTATAAGGCGGCGCGCAACAAACTACGCCCCTTTGGTCCCCCAGTGGCCGAGACCCTGGAGCCCTTATTACTGGATGGGGTGGTTCAGTCCCTGTTCCCGTGCAGGGACAACTTTACCCCACCAGTGATGGACCCACCGCTGGGGATAGCTCCGCCAGCTGAGGAAGAAGAGGAGGCCCCTCCTGTCACGGAGTCGGAACTTGGCGCGGCGATTCTCCATATCCGCGCAAAGAAGACAGCTCCGGGACCCGACGGTGTTCCGGCAAGAGTGGTGGCGATCGCTGCCACTCAAATGGAGGAGAGGTTTCGGGACCTCTTCAGCGCATGTCTTGCGTCTGGGAGGTTCCCGAAACCGTGGAAGGAGGGACAGTTGTGCCTCCTTCGCAAGGAGGGCCGCCCAGCAGACTCCCCCTCGGCATACCGGCCCATCGTTCTGCTCGATGAGGTCGGAAAAATGTTCGAGGGGATAATCGCTGCCCGCCTAAAAAGCCATTTGCGGTGTATCGGGCCGGACTTGTCGGACGCTCAGTTCGGTTTTCGGGCTGAGCGTTCCACGGTGGACGCGCTGGCCCGCCTTAAGGGCCAGGTGAAGGGGGCGATGGAGGTGGGGGACGGAGTGTTGGCCGTGTCATTCGACATAGCCAATGCCTTCAACTCCGTTCCCCACTCCACCATCCTAGAGGCGCTCCGATTCCATGGAGTGCCTCGATACATGCGCGATCTATTGGCCAGCTACCTGGAGGATCGGGCGATCGTCCTGGTAAATAGGACTGGCCAAGTCCGGCGATACGCCGTTGAGGCCGGCGTGCCGCAGGGTTCAGTCATAGGACCTCTCCTCTGGAACATCGCCTATGATTGGCTCTTGCGGGGAACTCTCCTCCGAGGCACGAGTGTCATCTGCTATGCGGATGACACTCTCCTCACCGCCCGGGGGGGGAGTTTCAGGGAGGCGGCCAACTTGGCCTCGGCGGGCGGATCCTTGGTCGCGGGGAGGATCCGCCGCCTAGGTTTAACGGTGGCGCTGCACAAGACCGAGGCCGTGTTCTTCCACGGACCTCGGCAGCGCCCCCCACCTGACGCCCACATCTTCGTGGAGGGCGTCAGAATTGAGGTGAAGGCCCAGATGAAATATCTGGGCCTTGTACTCGACAGCAGGTGGCGCTTCGGTCCGCATTTTAGCGGGCTGTCGTCACGCCTGCTGAAGGCCGCAGGTACGCTGTCGTGGCTGCTTCCCAACTTGGGGAGGCCCAGCGCGCGATGCCGGCAACTTTACGCCGGCATCTTGAGAAGTATGGCCCTTTACGGGGCTCCTATCTGGGAGGACTCCCTCCAGAGGAGAGAGAACGCCACCGCCTTGCGGGCGCCCCAAAGGGCCATAGCCCAGCGGGTAGCGCGGGCCTACCGCACGGTGGGCTTCGCGGCAGCATGTGCTCTGGCCAGCACCCCTCCTTGGGAACTCGAGGCGTGGGTGCTCGCCAGAGTGTATGAATGGACGGCGGGGCGGAGGGCGAGAGGAGAACGCCCAGCCCCGGAAGAGCGGGAGGCCGTCCGGCGGGAGGCGAGGGACGCCATCGTTGTCCATTGGACGGGGGAACTCGCCACCGCAGCCTTCGGCCGCCGAACCCTCGACGCGATTGGGCCTGTCCTGCGAGACTGGCTCGAGCGGTCGCACGGGTTCCTCTCCTTCCGTCTAGTGCAGGTGCTGTCCGAACACGGTTGCTTCGGATCGTACCTGCACCGAATCGGACGGGAAGAGACACCGTCGTGCCACGACTGTGGTGCGGTGGAGGACACGGCGCAGCACACCCTCGAGGTGTGCCCGTCGTGGACCGAGACGCGCCAAGGTCTTATCGCGGTGATGGGACCGGACCTCTCACTCCCCGGCGTGGTCAACGCCATGCTGGGGAATGAAAGGTCCTGGGCGGCAGTCGCCTCCTTCTGCGAACATGTCATGTCCCAGAAGGAGTCGGCAGAGCGCGCGCGGGAGGACGATCCTCACGCGGCGCCGCTCCGAAGGCGGAGGAGGGGTCGAAGAAGACGTCAATTTGATAGTCATCTCCGACTCCTCCCAGGTGGAGGCCAGCAGGCAACGGGTGCGGGGGCACCCTTGCCTGTATTGCACAGGCCTCCACCAGTGTCGGACGGGAATGGCCAGGTGTTCCCGGCCATTCCCGTAGCCCCCCAACATGGGGGGCATGCGGGGCCCGCCAGCTAGGCGGGCATGCGCCGGGAGGGTTGTGGATGTAAAGGCTGAGCCGGTTTCCCATGGCCCTCCCATCACGGCGATGTGGGAACACCGCTGAGTTTTAGTGGGTATACTGTCATTCTGACAGGAGTCCCACATACCCCGTCTCGTCCCCCACGAAAGGCAATGCATAAAGCATTTCTCAGCGACAAAAAAAAAAAAAAAAAAAAAAAAAAAAAAAAAAAAAAAAAAAACAGAACAACAAATGAGCCAGTCTGGGCAGTGCCGGACTCTTACCGGCTAAAACCACACTCCTGCCTTACAGACACGGTTTTCTCCGATATTGCGGTCGGAGGCTTATATCTCTATTTTTATAATTTGAGGCTATACATTTCTTTGTTTGCTGGCGTTGTTGGGTGGTTATTTAATATTTATGCTTACTAATATTTATTTACAGGTTGGGACTACAGAGCATTTACGGACTGTTATCTTCTCTTCATCTTCATCTATGTTACATCTATCTATTTTTATCCTAAGTGTGACTTATCATAGTGTTAGATTTTTTTTTTTTTTTTTTTTTTTTTTTTTTCTCCATATTTACTTCTTTTTTTCTTAACACTCAGTACAATATAACTCACTATATTTACGGTGTTAATTTCTTAGCCTACGTTTTATTTCTATCTATGACAGTTCTTATTATGCTTAAACAAAAGTCTAAAAATTTATTTCGAATGCCTATGTTAGTCATTATTTTACATATATTGCTTTCACTTATTTTTACATCTATTTTATTTTCTAGGTTGAATCTGGCAAGCCCAAACACTGGACACTCAATTATCAGGTGCAAGATTGATTCTTCCGCGACTTGGTCACAAATACATGCAGGTGAGTCCTTTTTCTTAAATCGGTTGAGGTATTGGGAGAAGCCCCCGTGCCCTGTGAAGAGTTGTGTATGTAAGTATGTGAGGGGAATGTTCCTGCTTAGTCTGTAGGCATCTGCAGCTGAGGGGAAAAATATTTTTGTGACACTAGCTTTAGTCTCACTTTGATATCTACTTTCCCATTTGTCAATCGAACCGTTTCTAATGGTGCGTTTGACAAATGAGAGAGGGCATTTGTCAAAATCAGGTCTTCTTTTAATTTTTAGTGCCGCTGTTTTCGCCAGTTCATCTGCTCTTTCATTCCCCCGTATCCCAACGTGGGCTTTAACCCAGTAAAGTTGAACGTTTTTCCCTGATTTCACTAATTGTGTGACGTTCTTCTTTATCTCTAGAGCGAGTGGGTTACAGGTGTCACCGTTCCTTAGTAGCTCCAGGGTTGACCTGGAGTCGCTGAATATGCTGAACTCTTTTTCCACACTTTGCGCTATCATCTCCATAGCCTTGTGTACTGCATACAGCTCTGCTTGAAAGACAGTACAGTACTCCTCGAGCTTGTATTTCTTGTTTTTAGTTTCGACTGTCCCATTCCACCAGGATAGGGCAGCCCCAACTTTACCCTCAATTTTGCTCCCGTCTGTAAAGATTTGTACTGCACCCTCCCTCACGCGCAGCTGTACTTCCGCGTCACTCTCTATGCATTGGAAGCCCAGGACCTCTTCATCCGCTGGGTGAGGCCTCGCCAGGAAGCTTGCTTTCTCCTCGACAGATCGGCCTCTAAGAATTGGCTGAGGCTTTCCTCTCTTCGCCTCGTAGAGGGATGCTGCTTCCTTGACTCTCAGGTCAAGTGGCAGCAATCCTGTCAAGATTAGAGCCGAATTCAGTGACACTGTCCTGTATGACCTGCTTATCTTCTGGGCAAAGCCCCTCAAAACAGAATTGAGCAGATTTTGGATGTAGATCTTTTCTGCCGCTCCGGCCCATACGCTAGCTGCGTATAGGATAACCGGCTCCACAACCGCCGTATAGATAACCCTTACTACTTCCGGGTTTAGTCCCCAGGTTACCCTTGCTGCGCCGGACAGCTGCCTAAAGATGTTGATGGCTTTTTTGCAGACGTATGTGACGTGGCTCCGGAAGGTCATCTTCCGGTCGATGATTAATCCAAGCAGCTTGATCTCCTCGACAAGCGCAATATCAACCCCGCCCATGCGCAGCCGTGGTGTGTCGAATTTTAGCTTCTTAGTTATCAGCATAGCATGAGTTTTATGCGGTGCAAACTTTAACTTGTTTCGAACACCCCACCGCTGCACATGGGCCAGGCAGGCATTGGCTTCTATCTCCAGATTCAAAGCCGCTTTTCCAGAGAATATAAGGACCACGTCGTCTGCAAATGCCTGGCAGTATGTGTTCCTTTCTTCTAGTTCGTCCAGCAGGGAGTTAAGGAGGAGATTCCAGAACGTGGGCCCTGCGATCGATCCTTGTACGCATCCTTTTGAGGTAGTCTTCTTATATTCAGCCCCAGCATATCTCACCGCAACCCTTCTGTTTTCAAGGTAGTTTCCCACCAGTTTTCGGAGGTTTAGTGGACAGTGTTTCTCTACCAGACGACTTTTAATTGCTGGCCACCATGCACTGTCAAACGCCCCCTCTATGTCTAGCGAGACAACTACCACAAGGTTCTTCTCCTTCAACCTTAGATCTATATATTGCATCATGTCGTACAGAGCGTCCTCTGTGCTTCGCTGCGGCACAAAACCGTACTGACGTGGGTTCATTTGGGGTAGTATATGCCACCTTAATCTTCGCACCAGCATCTTCTCTAAAATTTTTCCGAAGATAGGCAAGAGTCCGATCGGTCGGTAAGATTTTGGGTGGTGTTAACGCACACGTTAACACCTCCAAGACACACATGCGTCATCAAGCAGAGGGGAGCGGGCGGCGTGGTAGCAGCAGCGGCTCGACGACGGCTCGCGCGCCCTCAGAACACACACTCCTTTTAACACCGCGACCACGATCGCATCGTGGTCGCGGTGGATACTGGGCCTATCTATGGTCCTTCGAGCTTTCGGTCAAGTTTAAACAAAAAATCTCGTCGCGATCGCAAGCCACGCCAACACAAAGCGCGTCAGAAATCAGCTGGAGGTCAAACAGAGGACATCGCATCAGTGAACTCAACCTACCAGCATCTGGAAGCAGCTACTCAAGCAGCGTCAGCCACATCAGTCGCAAAGGACAAAGCGCGATCGCAAGCCACGCCACCACAAAGCGCGTCAGAAATCAGCTGGAGGTCAAACAGAGGACATCGCATCAGTGAACTCAACCTACCAGCATCTGGAAGCAGCACTCAAGCAGCGTCGGCCACATCAGTCGCAAAGGACGAACAAAGGGTTTGGTAGCAGCGGTTTCGTGAGTTCGACCAATTCATTATTTTAAAGTCATTAAAAGTCATCACATATTCAGTCAACTTGCTTAATTGCCATCCATTCCCATTTTCAAGCATAAATTCATCCATAATTAGTCCTTTCTATAGGTAGTCAATTATTCTTATAAGCAATTATTGCATCAGATTTTTTTTCCAGTCATCACCTACCTACATATTTCTTTTATCAATTTTCTTGTAACATTTTTATCATTTCGATTCTTTCCTATCACCAACCATTTCTTTTTCATTATTATATCACTTTCTAATACCATTTTTTCTCTTATACAGCTTACATCGGCTTGTTCTCAGCGTACCTACCGAGTTCATTCATTATCACACCGAGGGTAATTTGGTAAAGTTACGTGCTCACCGCGCTGTGCCTCCCACATTCCCAATCCAATTTAAGTAAAGTTTTCAATTAAGTACATTACTTTAATTAAATTACAATTATGACTGATCCCAAATCAGCTCAAACTACAAATAAGCCCGACGAATATGACATTCCTCAGCTCAATACATACAAAAAGAGGAGATCCAGTTATAAAGGAAAGGTCACGGTATTTAAAAATTTACTTGAGTCATTATTAAAATCTAAAAAGCCATTGTCTGATTTAGATATTATTCAACTTAGCAATCGATTAGAGTCCTACAAGTCCCTTGCAAACGAGTTCGATAAAAATCAAACCCTCATCGACGACATTGTTGGGGTTTCAGATGAACAGCTGAGGGAGCGGGAGCAATTTGAAATGGAATACCAGTATCAACTTGCGCTCGGCATCCATCTGCTGCGTGAAAATGAAACTGCCTGCGTCGCCGGGTCTGTACCAACTCCAACTGCAGGTGACACAGTAACAAAAGCATTCATAAAATTACCCACCATTGACCTTCCACACTTCTCAGGGGATTATCAGAATTGGCTCGAATACAGAGACACTTATGAATCACTCATACACAACAACAAATCAATAGATAACATTCAAAAGTTTCACTACTTGCGTGCATCTCTGCAAGGTGAAGCTTCCGATATTATTAAATCGTTAGAAATGTCATCACACAATTACCGGGTAGCTTGGGAACTTATAACGGAAAGATATAATAACACACATCAGCTGATTTACAATCATCTTCACGCATTATTCAGCATACAAAACATTGAAAAAGAATCCGCAACATCACTCAGACAATTACTAGACACAGTAAATAAAAATCTCAGAGCTCTTAATAATTTAGGCGAACCCACAGTAGACACAATTTTAATTTATCTGATTACCTCCAAATTAGATTTCACAACACTCAGATATTGGAAAGAATCAAGCAAAAACAACACAGGAGAAAAGCCCACACTTCAAGATTTAAAATCATATCTCAGTGATCGTTTCATGCTTTTACAAAATCTTGAAGACACTAAAAACATACAGCAAACAGATTCAAAATCACATACATCAAAATCAGACAATAAAGATAAACAATCTCGCATTCCTTGTCCCTTATGTAAAGGTCAACATTTTCTGTTCGCTTGTCCACAATTCAAACAAATGACTGTGGAGAAGAGGATAGAAAAAATTTCCAAGCTTTCCAACTTCTGTGCTAACTGCTTGCATAACGGTCACGAAACAAAGTCTTGCCGTGGCGGAGCATGTAAATATTGTCAACAGAAACATAACACAATGCTACACATACATAAGGAACCGACCAAGGACACTGCGCACACCACACTCGCTAGTAACAGTAGCTCACAACACACATCAGTTCTACTTTCCACTGCCTTAGTACATGTCATCGCCAGTGATGGAACACCACACTTGGCGAGGGTTTTGCTGGACAGTGGAAGTACCTCCTGTTACATCACTAACAGTCTGAGTACAAAGCTCAATTTCACATTCGAACCCATTCGCGGCACAGTTTCGGGCATAAATCAGCAACATACAAACATTTTTCATAGCACAAATGTTCTGATAAAATCATTACATGGTTCATTCACAGCCAATTTGTCATGTTTGGTACTTGATACAATAGCACACTCATTACCTCACATGCGCATCAATACACAAGGTTTAAATATACCTAAACATTTAAAACTAGCCGACCCTCAGTTCTATGAACCCGCACCAGTTGACATATTGCTAGGCGCGGACATATTCTGGCAAATAATTAGCAGCGGTCACATTCGGTTAGGTAAACAACAGCCTACACTACAAGAAACTGAATTAGGCTGGCTAGTTTCCGGGTGTACAACAAACACCGACAAACACACAAACAGTTGTTTTTTCAATAACAACAACTCAGATCAGTTATCGCGCTTTTGGGAGCTGGATAGTTTATCTAATTCACAAATAAACGATCCCTCCGAATCAGATGCATGCGAGATAATTATTATCAACAAAGATACAATTTCATACACAGTACATTCAGAATTTGTATCACAAAAACAAATCACAAAACGCACAATTTTATCCACTATCGGTCATATTTTCGACCCACTGGGACTCATTAGCCCTTGCGTACTTGAAGCTAAACTAATTATGCAACAGATGTGGATAAATAACATCAGCTGGGACGGTGAAATACCGGTTTCAATACAACAACAATGGTCAAAGTTCGTGGAATCATTATCTTTCATAAATCATTTATCTATTCCTCGGCGAGCATTCCATGACTCATTGCGCGATAACATTGAACTTCATATTTTTTGCGATGCTTCACAACAAGCGTATGGTGCGTGCGCATACATACGTACATATACACCAGGTGGCAATATCAATGTTCAACTGTTAGTTGCCAAGGGACGGGTGGCTCCTTTAAAAACACTTACCATACCCCGACTTGAATTATGTGCCGCGTTTACCGGTGTTAATTTAAGTAATAAAGTTTTAAACTCACTTCGCAATAAAAACAACTGTAAGTGTTATTATTGGAGTGACTCAATAGTTGTTTTATCTTGGATAAACTCAACGACACACAAATTACAAACATTCGTCAAACACAAAGTCACGGACATTCTCAAACATACTGAACCACAGTCATGGTACTATGTACCAACCAAACAAAATCCAGCTGACATAATCACGAAGTGCACCAATGCACAACAGTTACTTCATACACCTTTATGGTTCTCAGGACCTGACTTCTTAAGGAATGATGATAATCACAGCTGGCCTGAACAACCAGGGCATCTCAGCGTATCTGACCTTCCAGAAGTCCGCTCCCAAACACATCTCACGCACAAACATACAATTGATAATAATTCATTTATTTACAAATATTCAAATTTTAACAAACTTACACGAATCGTAGCTTACATACTTCGGTTCATTCATCACTGCAAACATAAACAATCAAATAACATCAATACAAAAAAACGCCAACAGGTGTTCATATTAGGTGACGTCATGCCTTTATCTACTAGCGAACTTAATTCAGCTAGATGTCAATTAGCGAAGATCGTACAATTAGATTTCTTTTTTGAGGAATATCAACTATTATTACATAACAAGCAGTTACCTGCTTCACATAGATTAAATTCACTTAATCCTTTTATAGGGGATAATCATCTCATTCGTGTGGGCGGAAGGTTAGCACAATCGCCATACAATTATGATAGAAAGTTTCCTATCCTACTGCATCCAGCTCATCACATTACTCAAATCATATTCTCAACATATCACATCACACTTCTACACGCTGGCCCACAACTGTTGTTGTCTCACATACGTCAAGCTTTCTGGCCAATTTCTGGTCGAAACCTGGCTAGAAAAACTACACAATCATGTGTTACATGCAAACGGTTTAAAGGTAAAACTGTAACACCTATCATGGGACAGTTACCTGAACAGAGATTGCACGCAAACTTTGTATTCAGTGACGTAGGTGTCGACTACGCAGGGCCAATTATGATCAACAACCGTAAGGGGCGTGGAAGTGTACTTATTAAATCTTACATTTGTATTTTCATCTGTTTTGTAGTTAAAGCTGTGCATTTGGAGTTGGTTACAGATCTGACGACAGAGTCTTACATAGCAGCAATTAACAGGTTCATTTCTCGCAGAGGTAAACCAAATAATATTTATTCAGACAACGGAAAGAATCTGGTAGGTGCTGCGCGTGTGGTCACCAACTTTATCAAGAATCACAGTGAGTCAATTTACAGTTGCGCTGCAGAACAAGGTGTAAATTTCCACTTCATTCCTCCATATTCACCCCACTTCGGGGGCCTATGGGAAAGCACTGTTAAATCAGTGAAACATCATCTCAAAAGAGTACTTGGGATGGCAAACCTCACATATGAGGAAATGTACACATTGCTAGTCCAAATAGAAGGCATTCTTAATTCAAGGCCTCTCACACCTCTTTCATCCGATCCATCTGATCTCTCAGCTCTCACTCCCTTTCATTTTCTCATTGGTCGTACTCTAACTGTTCTACCTCATCCACAGATGTCCGACTGCGACTCGGCACGGCTGCCGCGTCATCAACGAGTCGAACTTCTACGACAACATTTTTGGAGACGCTTTAATAAGGAATATATTTCCCAGTTGCACCAAAGGACGCGCTGGCAGCGCTCACAAGGCGCGCTCACAGAGGGCTCATTGGTCATCGTGAAGGACGAGGCACTACCGGTGGCTCAGTGGCCGTTGGGACGTATCGTGAAGCTGTATCCGGGACATGACGGAGAAGCTCGAGTAGCGGACATCAAAATAAAGACGGGGACAATCAGACGGGCCTTTCATAAAATATGCCCATTGTTGGATGGACCATCGGACTGATCACGAAGCATACTTCATACATCATCATCATCATCAGCTGGGCTGGCCTTTCCATGGTGGCCCGGGAATATGTTAACGCACACGTTAACACCTCCAAGACACACATGCGTCATCAAGCAGAGGGGAGCGGGCGGCGTGGTAGCAGCAGCGGCTCGACGACGGCTCGCGCGCCCTCAGAACACACACTCCTTTTAACACCGCGACCACGATCGCAACGATTTTAATAATTAAATTTTGACCTGTAAAACACCTAATATTATAACCTAGAAATACAGTCCGCTTTTCATTCCACCTGGGCCTATCTAGGTGGGTATAATCATCCTTTCCAGGTTTCCTTATTACGACGACCGCAGCTTCTTTCCACTTTTCTGGGAAGCAGGACAGCGCAAGACATTTGTTTGTTATAGCCAAGAACAGCTGCTCATTATTGCTAATGGCAGCCTCGCAGATGTCAGCAGTGAACCCGTCAGGGCCCGGCGCCTTCTTCGGGTTGAAACTCCTTGATGCATACCTAAGCTCGGCTAGAGTGAAGGGTGGATCTATTTTGTCCTCTGGTGTGCCTTCCTCTGAACATGCCGCTGCTTCTCTTATCTTTGCGTGTTCAAAGTTGTCTTCCTTTTCATCATCATCAGGGAAAAAGTTTTCCGCCAGAACCCTGGCGGATTCATTAGAGTTTAATGCCTCACCATTTTGGACTATTGGCAGATCTTCGTGCCTACTTCTTGTCTTTAGGATTACCCTATATATTCCATCCCAAACGCTCTCCCTGTCCTGCCTTCCACAAAAGTTTTTCCAGCTTTCAGTTTGTGCCTTACTTGCTTTGGTTTCATATTCTTCCTTCGCCCTTAGGTACTCCATCACAACCCATTCCCGACGGCGTGGAGCTGCGCAACGGATTCTTCCCTTCTTCGTGCACATAGAGTGTTTTAGCTGATCGAGTTCTTCATTCCACCACGGTAAGTACGTTTTATCAAATTTCTTTATTCTAGGTATTGTCTTGTCGCAAGCTTCTGTAATAAATTTAGTTATTTCATCTGTACATTTTTCTAATCTTTCTAAACTATTAATATTATCTATGTATGTTTTATCAATTTTATTTTCCTGCAATGATTTTGTAATTTCTTCCCGAAAACGTTCCCAATCTGCTTTTTTTGTATTAAATACCTTTGTATTACTGTACTTAATTTTATTCCCAATTCCTTTTTTTATTGTGATTCTAAGTACTACCGCGTTGTGATCCGAACTCGTCATTTCCGTCTCCACTCTCCATTCTTCCACGTGTCGAAGCATGTCGTTTGAGCAGGCCGTGATGTCCACCGTGCTCTTATACCGCTTTCCCCCTCGAATGGTATCAAAAGTTGGGGTATTTCCGCAATTTAGCACATGTAGGTTGAGCTCGTCTAGGGTTCCAGATAGAAGTCTTCCCCTTTCGTCCTCTCTCTCGCTTCCCCACCATGTACTCCATGCGTTCACATCCCCACCCACCAGTAATTTCGCCCCTTGTGTTTTTGTTACTATTTCCCTCAGCTGGTCGAGGTATGGTTCCATGTCGAGATAGTCCTCAAAGTAGACGGACGCTACCACGGCGGTGGTGTCCTCCACCGTCAACTTCGCAACCGCTATGTTTTCGGTCGTCAGAGTCGGGCATGACACCACCTCCATTTCACTGTCGAAGATGACTATCGCGGCTTTGATTACTTTTTCGCCCGTTTTTGTTCCTTGTATTACTCTGGTCCCAGGGTAGGTTTTCATTTCCCCTTTCGCCCCGACATAGGGTTCCTGTACGAGAGCATACCTGATTTTCCTGCGACCAGCTTCGAGTATGAGTTCATCTGTTGCAAGTTTTTTCTTTTGGAGGTTTGCCTGTACGACATGATACTTTATATTGTCCTTACTTGCTCCTGTCCCCACCACCACCTTAGCAATATGCTATTGACGATCTGGCCAGTGCATCCCACTTTTTCCGTGTGGGGCACTCGCTATCAAAAGCATTATGTGTTGCGTCTTTTTTTGCCTGACTGCAGTTTCTACACTTAGGTTCTTCATTGAGGGTGAACCCAGGACACTCCGCTCTAGTGTGCGGTTCGCCACAGTGGCTGCAAAGGACTGCTGGTTCTTTGCAATATTTTCTGCTGTGTCCGTATCCGAGGCACTTTGTGCATTGGATCAGAGGGCTTTGGTCTCTTACAACCACTCTCTGCAGGTCTACGTGGATCCGGCCCGCCGAAGTCAGTCGCTGCCAAATCACTGGCTTCACACGCAGCACCACGTGGCTCGTCAACGGATTTCTCGCCCTTCGCCTATACATAACCCGGATGTCACCCTCGCTGATTTCGGCTCCTTCCAGGAGGTGTCCGTTCTGGGATCCGATTGCCAGCAGCAAGTCGTCGTCAGAGACATAACTCATTACGTCTCTGACGACCACCAACGGGTTTTTATTAATGGCCTCCTCGACTTTCAGATCCCCCCTGGAGTTCCTGAGCTTTGTCGATAACTTTCCTATATCGTCTTTTTCGGAGCAGCTTATAACCACCGACTGGTTCTTTGCTCTACGTAAATGGTCTATTCGTATTCCTGTGCTCTTTGCATCGACAGTCGCTCGTATTTTTTCAACTACAGTGTCTGATGTGTCACCCTTGTTTGATGATGACACTATAATCGAGTGCATATTTTTCCTAGCCAATGTCTGAGACGGCATCGCTACGACTTGTGCGTACGTTCCAAGACTTCCCATTTGGGCTTCTATTTTCTCAGCTTGTATTTTTGACACCGCCTTTAGTTCCTTTATTTCTTCCATCTGCGCATCGATTTTATTGCTTAAATCCTCTTTAGATCTTTCTATTCTGGCAGGGAGTTCTTCTTTTTCATTTTTCTTCAAGATTTCTTTAACCTCCATAATTTCATTTAAGATTCTCATACTTCTGTCTTCAGATTCTCCTATCTGTTTACTTTCTCTCTCTCTTTTTTCTATTCCTTTTGTCGCCTCCGGTCTATCAATTTTTTTGACGATCTCGTATAGCGACTTCAGACAGTCTAAGACAGTCTGTTTTATGGTGGTTTTAATGTTTCCTGATATCTCTAGCTGTGCTTTTGCTTTCAGCATGAGGGCGCGCGCCTCAGCAACCGGTGCAGAGAGTTTCGGCTTTTCTGTTGGAGGAGATCTCACTTTTGCCTCGATCTCACTAGAACTCTTCCGCTCCTGAGTGGTTTTCGAGGGGCCCGCCCTCGTCCCGTTATCTCCAGTTGGCGATGCGTCAGACTTCGGTGGCGTGCGCAACATTGTCACAATTTAAATAACCGTGTCTTCTTTTAATAATAATAGTATGTGTGTGTTAGTGTGAATGTATATGTCGTGAGGGCTTTCCAATACCTGCCCTCAAGATATACTGGTATTTTGTTCTTATTTGTTATCAGTACCGATCTCTGTTAATAATACTAACACAGTCTATGTTTTAAAATCTAATTAATTTTTGTCAAATAAAGTTATCTTAAAACTAGTTACTATATCTCAATAGAGCTATAGATATCATTAAAACTAAAAACTGGAAACTGGGTCCCAGACCCTAGTCTAATACGCCCGCCGAAACCCGGTCAAAACAGATTGGATTGTTTCTAGTGTCGGCTTTAGCCGATCAACGTAAACACAGAATTAGAGTGTAAATATATAAAACCTTGAATTATCTTCCAAATGGAGCGCCTTCCCGTGATTTGATTGGAGCCAAAAGATAGGTCTTTTCCTCCCGATTTCGGGGACCCCAAACTCGGGGGGTCTATGACCTCTAGTTACAAAGTTAAAGCCCGGGGAGTGAAGTAACCCTGAGGGGCACAGGTGGGAGGGGGGTAAAAGTAAATAAAAAGGGGTCCCTGGGGGTCGCGATAGGGTTCTCGGTTACGGGTTAAGTAGATATTTATAAATTCACGCCTACTTAATATTTGGGGGTCAAAAATATTGGGGTCAAAAAGGGGGTCTAGGGGTCTTATCCAAGAATAGGTTCTAGCTGAGAGGGGGGGTACTAGGGGGGGGGGGAAATTTCGTCAGAATTTTGTTATTCCCAGCCGTTCCCGAGATATTTGGGGGACAACAATTTCCGGGGAGAGAAGTTGTACAGAATGGGTGAATAGGGGACTGCTGCTGCATACACAGTAGTACACAACATAAAGTATTTATTGCATGTGATCGGAGAAGGGAACGGAGTCAGGAAATATTGAGGGGGGGGGGGGGGATTTTCGATTCTAGGGGACTTATGATTTTATGGCTTATGAATAGATACAGTGATTATAATAAAATTGGACGCAGAAGGTATTTTGGGGGGTGAGGGGGGGGGGGCGCTTTCATTAGATAAACAATTTAATAAAAAGAAAGGGGGGGTTCGAAAAGGGGTGGCCGGGGGAGTGATGCTGTATATCTACGACAGTAT
Source organism: Xanthia icteritia (assembly GCA_949128155.2). Taxonomy (NCBI): domain Eukaryota; kingdom Metazoa; phylum Arthropoda; class Insecta; order Lepidoptera; family Noctuidae; genus Xanthia; species Xanthia icteritia. The sequence continues at coordinate 26,327 of OX421942.2, read as the reverse complement.
AGATATTCAGGGTGGTCTTAAAATCGAGCTAACTCTCTTCGTTCCCGAGATAGTAGCGTTTTTAGGGACATAAGAGTCCCGGGTTCGATTCCCGGTTTGTGAACACTACCTTTTTTTAAGTTATCTAGGGTTCTATGTGTGCTAGACGCACGTGCAAAGTGTCAAAAGACGCGTCTTCGCGCGGGCTATTGACCTATGGGGTTATTGACAGTATTACTTGTCGTAAATTTTAGTTATGGTCAAAAATGTGTTTTCGACTGAAGAATATATCTGAAAAATAGAATTTACAACCACTAAACAAGACAAGGTTTCGAAAAGCACTCTTAAATACAAGGTAAGGCCTCTTTCGAAGTTAATTTAAAAGGAAAGAATTTAAATACAATTTTTATTATTTTATTATTAGTTATTTCTGTTTTACGAGAGAATATGTTGAAATTTTAATAGGAATATTTGTTTCGCGTGGATTATAAGTATTTCACTGGATAGAGGACAATTTTCCCCATTCTGTGATACCACTTAAAGATTTTTTATTTTGTCCTGAGGGGGTGTATTTTAATTATAAATAGCAGTGTGTCAAAAACTAGAACTGTAAAAACTGATTTTTGTCGTTAAGAAGAAACATAAAATAATACAATAATGCAAAACCGATAGCTAGGCACCGAGTACTTATAACTATAATTTTTTTGGATTTTTTGGGGTTGAAATAACCAACCCCCGAATTTTTAAAATTTTTAAAGCTTAATTACTTAAAACTTATTTATCCAAATTAATCTAAATTTAAACCACATATAGAAGTGCTTATGATGATTTTTTTGAGTTAATAAAAAGTATATGTTTACGATCTACTTTCCTGGATAATAAATCTTGAAATTTACAAAAATTTTGACCTTATTTTTCCCGGTGTTCCATGCAAATTTTCTTCGATGTCTCTTGACCTCCCGGCCCCTCGTCTGCACCGCCTTCAGAAAATGATGTCGGATCCTGTAGAAACCCTCGGGATCTCCGACCACGTTGCACGTGGTTTTTGGTTTTTCTTCTGTATCTTCGGAACCCCAACTCGGAAAATTCCAAAGTTGGTGTCTAGAGAAAGGTCTTCTTGCGGCGCACCCGGCTACGATCGCCGATTTTCGAGTGTTCACTCAAAATCGAGCAGCGTTAAGCTCCAAAGTATCCACAAAATGGTTTTTCACAAATAACTTTTCCAATTTTCCTTTTTTCACAATAAAACTTTCACGATGGCGTGCGTCTCAGCAGCGCGCTTCTAATGATATATCGCACTTATAACTTTTCGCGAAAAAACCGATTTTTTGGAATTTTTAAGCGCGGAGCGACTTACAAATGATCTGCTCGCGGTGAGGGGTGCCGCGCGACTCGGTTAGGTTAGGTTAGGTTAGGTTAGGTTAGGTTAGGTTAGGTTAGGTTTTTTTTTTTTTTTTTTTTGTTTTAGCAGGAGTGGGAAATCCTCATGGACGCCCAGACTGCCTCACTGGTGAGCCAGTCTGGGCAGTGCCGGACTCTTACCGGCTAAAACCCACTCCTGCCTTTGCTCAGTGTCCCTCTGACATGATCAGAGACCTTATTTGACAATGATCTGATTGTAGTCGTTCAGTTTTATTTTTATTTTTATTCTTGTCAGTCCTGTTTTAGGAAGTGGAGAGTTCCTGGAAGCAGTTGCCTCGTTAAATCCTATTTTTACGTATCTAATAATTTTTTAAGCTAGCATCTTACATAACTACCTTATAACTTATCAGCTTTTAACTCTATATTATTTTTGTTTTTCTTTTTTAGTTTTATTTGTTTTTGTCCATTTATGAGTCTACCTATGCTAATACCTATAATATTTAATATCTTTTCCTTAATCTATACTATATTTATAATATGCCTATGCTAATATATAAACAATATATCATATAGACATAATTTCATAATCTATTGGCTTACATTTATTTCCTATCCTATGCGTTCTAGCTACTAATTTTACATTAAATTTTCTGTATTTACTATCTATCAATCCTGGCAGACTCACATCTGCTATTATATTATTTTGTTTTTGTTTCAGGTACTGATCAAAGACCTGCGCACTCCAGACTGGTGCGTCAACGAGCTCGTTGGACCACAACGGTATGGTAAGTTTGTCGCTAATTTTTGCTATATTTCCTGTGTTAATATTTTCGAATAAACTAATTTCTAAATCTATTTTGTAGTTAACTGTGTCAAGTTTTGAAGTGTTTAATTTGAAGTCGGCTTTTAATTGGGCCAATTTCTCATGAAGTTGGCTCCAATTCGCTTGTGTTGTGTTATAATTTGTTGAGGTTCTAAAAATGTATGTTGTATTAAATTTTTGTAGGTTAATTTTGAAAGCAATACCGTTGCGGTCTGTTCGGGTCTTACTTCCGGGAAAGGCTGGCTGCACCTTAGCAGTACGCTACCGATAGGCGTGCCAACGCATCCCATTTTAGACGCACCGGGCACTCGTTGTCGAAGGCGTTGTGACCAGTCTTTTCTATTTTGGCCAATGTGCAGTTGTGACACTTTGGAGCCTCCTCCGCCAGACGTGACGGACAATCAGCTCTTATGTGGGGGTCACCGCAGTGGATGCAGAGGTCGGCGGGCTGCGTGCACAGTTTACGGCTGTGGCCAAAGCACAGACAGCGAGTGCATTGCACCAGTGGTGACTGGTCCTGCACTCGCACTCGGTTAGGTTAGGTTAGGTTAGGTTTTTTTTTTTTTTTTTTTTTTTTTTTTTTTTTTTTTAAAAAAAGCTGCTACCTCCAACATAATCGGAGCCTATGCTTAGCTATCGCATTCATTCCAGTTCTCTCTTGTATTCCTCTCGCACTTCCATTCTGCATACTTTATCTTTCTAGCATTCTCTCATCTTTCTTTCTTTAAGGGTAGGACGCCCTTTTACTATTTATCTACTCTTTTTCTTTTATATTTATTCGGTTTTTATTTAGGAAAAACAAAAAATAGAACAACAACACCAATATTTTCTGATTACAGGCTACAGGTTACAGGCTTATTTTAACTTATTTCTATTTTGTAATACTAATTCCTTATTTTTAATGCATACAGATTTCTTATCTACTCTTATGACTAGTTACATGTTTTATTATTTTTAATTGTTCTTGGGCAACTCGGATATTTGTTTCTTGTTCGTTTTACACATACATATTGTTAATTCTAAATGATTAATGCTTAACATTAATATTGTACATAATATTATGTAAACATTTTTGCTTATGCACTCTTATTTCTTTTTATAACCCTTTCACATATTTTCACGCAATATTCTAATAAGGTCTCTCTTTTTTTGCCCGCTATTATTTGCCACATATTCTCTGGGTCAATTTTTGTGTCGAGCTCATGCTCAGCATCCATTCTTTCCCTGTCGTAGACGGGGCAGCTGAATAATATATGTGGCACCGTTTCATCAGCTTCAGGATCGCAAATGCACGATGAGCTCCCCTTGCACTTGAAACGGTTCAAGTATTCTGAGAACCCACCGTGCCCCGTCATAATTTGTGTGACTACATTGTTAATTTTGCATTTCCTGATTATCCTGTAAGCCGCCACCGCATCCGGGAAAAACAGTTTGGTCACTGCAGCAGTTTCTGCGGACCTGTATCTATGGTTCCACTCTTTCAGCGTCGCCGTGCGAATGCATCGCTTGACGTACGAAACCGGACACAAGTCGTAGTCAGGCTTGCGTTTGGAACCTTCAGCGGCTCTTTTGGCTAATTCGTCGGCTCTCTCATTTCCTTCCAGACCCGCGTGAGCTTTGATCCAAAACAAGGAAACAGCCTTGTTTTGGATACACAGTGATCTTATATTGGCCCTTGCCTCCACTGCAAGTGGGTGGTGTCGGTCGTGATTTTGAATGGTTTGGAGAGCTGCCATGGAGTCGCTGAAAATTCCAAACGATTGCGCACTGTGTTTCAGGATCTCCCTGGTTGCAACGCATATCGCCAAAAGCTCAGCCTGGTAAACGGTGGAGTAGTGTGGGAGAGCAAGCTTGAGAGCTTTGGTTTCGGCATCACCTCTCCATATGGAGAGTGCCGCCCCGACCTTGCCTCCAATTTTGCTCCCGTCCGTAAAGATACGAACCTCAAGTTCGTTCTGGGCATCAAGTTGCTCTTTGTTTACCAGGCTTACGAGCTCTAGCTCAGCGCGCTCTGCGGGGTGTGGATCTTCCATTACCGAGGCAGTCTGCTCAACCCTCCTGTCACCAAGTGCTAGCTGAGGCACCCCCCTCCTGGCCTCGTATAATGATGCCGCCTCTCGGACACGCAGGTCGAGAGGTAGTATCCCAGCCAGCACCAGTGCAGAGTTCAAGGAGACTGTCCGGTATGCCTTGCACAGCTTTTGTGCAATACCGCGCTGAACTGCTCCCAACTGCTTCATGACGCCCAGCTTTCCAACGGCCGGCGCCCACACGCTGGCGGCGTACAGGATGACTGGTTCCACTGTGGCCACATATATTACTCTTATGACTTCAGGGTGAAGTCCCCAGCTGGTCTTTGCCGCCCTTGTTAGTTGGTTGTGGATTCCTATTGCCTTTCTGCACACATTTGCGACGTGGGTGTTAAAGGTCAGCTTTTTGTCGATGGTGACACCTAGGATTTTGATCTCGTTGGACATGGCAATGTCAATCCCGCCCATGGTCAGGCTTGGGGTGTCGTATTTTAGCTTGCGAGTGATAACCATTGCATTGGTTTTATGCGGGGCAAATTTAAGTTTGTTCTGTACACCCCACGCCCGAACATGTTCGAGAGCGGCACTGGCACGTCCCTGGATCTCCAGCGATGTGTCACCATCAAAGATCAGCACAACATCGTCTGCAAATGCCTGGCAATAGTCACCCCTAGCTTCTAGACTGTTAAGAAGGGGGTCCAGCAAAAGATTCCATAATATCGGTCCCCCTATGGAACCCTGAACACAGCCCTTACTTGTGGCCTTGCCGAACTCTTCGCCTGCGTACCTGACCCTGACCTTTCTATTTTTGAGATAGCTGTCGATGACCCTCCTCAAGCCAATTGGACATTTTTCCTCAGCCAGGCGGACTCTTATAGCTGGCCACCATGCGCTGTCAAAAGCTCCCTCTATGTCCAAGGATACTACGACTACTATTTTCTTTTGTTCCAGCTTGTTGCGTATGTGCTGCATTAGTGCGTAAAGGGAGTCCTCTGTGCTCCTCTGGGGCATGAATCCATACTGGCGAGTACTCATCCTTGGGATCAAGTGGAACTTGAGGCGGGCCACCAACATCTTCTCGTAAATTTTGCCTAGTATTGGTAACAGACCAATTGGTCTGTACGCCTTTGGGGTGCTGTAGTCGGTTTTTCCAGGCTTCTTCAACACGATCACTATCGCCTCCTTCCAGACTTCAGGGAAGTGGTGGCATTTCAGACAAGCGTTCAGAAGAGCGAGGGCCACCTCAGGGGCAACTCCGATGGCCTGGCAGCAAATATCGGCGGTGAAGCCGTCTGCTCCTGGAGCTTTTTTGGCGTTGAAGGACTTGCACGCCGCCATCAGTTCAGCCATCGTGAATGGTGGATCGCATGAATTATCTTGCCCTCCAACATTCACAACGTCAGCCTTTTCTCTGATAAGGCGGTGATGTGCGCTGTCACTGTCCGTATGGTCTTCTGGATAAAATGTGTTCGCCAGTAGTTCGACTGATCCTTCCGTGTCCAGCACCTCCCCGTCCTTCACTAGCGGTTGGTCCTCTCCCCTTCCCTTGGTCCTTGCTATCACCCGGTAAATCCCTTCCCAGGTTAGGTTAGGTTAGGTTAGGTTAGGTTAGGTTAGGTTAGGTTAGGTTAGGTTAGGTTAGGTTAGGTTAGGTTAGGTTAGGTTTGTTGTTTCCGATGCGGGCAGGAGGGACACAGGAGTGCCACTTGCCACGCCGCCACGCTTCGCTGCGCGGCGTGTGCTGCCAGTGGCCGCCCCGCGGACCACAAGATGACGGGCAGGAGCTGCAAGCCTCCCGCGAGGAAGGGCATAGTGCCGGCGCAGGTTCGTCCTGCCGCCACCACCGCCGCCGAAGTCGCCGCTGTAGCTGCAGCGGCGGTAGCCGAGGAGGGGTGTGCGATGTTGGAGTAATGGTTTCCGACTACCGCATCCTCCAGGCGAACATCAACCACTGCAGAGCGGCCCAGGACCTGGTGGTACAGGTCATGGCCGAGTGGTTGGTGAACGTAGCGGTGGTTGCCGAGCCCTACTCAATCCCCGGCAGCTGGCTGGGTGACGAGGACGGCTCGGTGGCACTAGCGGCGCAGTCTTCCACAGACTCCCCTCCCCTCTCGCTATTAGAGAAGGGACCGGGATACGTGGCCGCCGCGTGGGGAGAATTAGCCCTTGTGGGCGTCTATTTCTCCCCAAACCGCCCCCTACAGGACTTCGAGAACTATCTCGGGAGGACGATCCTCACGCGGCGCCGCTCCGAAGGCGGAGGAGGGGTCGAAGAAGACGTCAATTTGATAGTCATCTCCGACTCCTCCCAGGTGGAGGCCAGCAGGCAACGGGTGCGGGGGTTAGGTTTTTTTTTTTTTTTTTTTTTTTTTTTTTTTTTTTTTTTTTTTTTGGCAGGAGTGGGAAATCCTCATGGACGCCCAGGCTAACTCACAGATGAGCCAGTCTGGGCAGTGCCGGACTCTTACCGGCTAAAACCACACTCCTGCCTTACAATTTGTCCTCTGACATGATCAGAGCCTTTGTTGTGGCAAGTTTTAATTTAAATGCATACTAAAAATTTACTCTGGCATGACTACTTAAACTAACACTAACATACATATACAATATCTATAGAGAACAGAACATTGAAGTCATAGGACCTTTCTTGCTTAAGTAATAATAATAATACTACAGTTTACTAATTCCTCTTTATAAACAATTTCAATTACACTTACTATTACCCTTACTAACACAAACATCTATGCTTACCTCTTAAATAATTTTTAACTCAATTTTTTTTTTTTTTTTTTGTTTTTTTTTTTTTTTTTTTTTTTTTTCATTCTATAATACTTACTTAATTCATGATACCTGTTTAACGGGGGTTAGGTTAGGTTAGGTTAGGTTAGGTTAGGTTAGGTTAGGTTAGGTTAGGTTAGGTTAGGTTAGGTTAGGTTAGGTTAGGTTAGGTTAGGTTAGGTTAGGTTAGGTTAGGTTAGGTTAGGTTAGGTTAGGTTAGGTTAGGTTAGGTTAGGTTAGGTTAGGTTAGGTTAGGTTAGGTTAGGTTAGGTTAGGTTAGGTTAGGTTAGGTTAGGTTAGGTTAGGTTAGGTTAGGTTAGGTTAGGTTAGGTTAGGTTAGGTTAGGTTAGGTTAGGTTAGGTTAGGTTAGGTTAGGTTAGGTTAGGTTAGGTTAGGTTAGGTTAGGTTAGGTTAGGTTAGGTTAGGTTAGGTTAGGTTAGGTTAGGTTAGGTTAGGTTAGGTTAGGTTAGGTTAGGTTAGGTTAGGTTAGGTTAGGTTAGGTTAGGTTAGGTTAGGTTTTTTTTTTTTTTTTTTTTTTTTTTTTTTTTTTTTTATACTACTTCCTCTGACACAATATCAGAGCCTATTTTATCTAATGCTCCAGTTTCATTCCAGTTCTATCAAGTATTCCTCTCGCACTTTTGTTCCGCATACTTTATCTTTCTTTCTTACTATCTCTGTCTTGCTATTTCCCGGTGGGATTCCGGTCTTATCCTTCTATCTACTCTAATTATATTATATTATTATCTTTATTTATGGTATCGGGTTTTACAACACACACAGTTTTCTTTATTAAATTAATAAACAAGCAAAAGTTCGGCATATTGTTTTCTTAAATGTCTAATTTACAGTTTGTACTTATCTTCTATCTTATTCTATGCTTTAACTAAAATTTAAATCTATTATACATGTATGATTTGGGGTTCCGGGTTTACAATACCCATGTTTTTCTTGAGCTCCTTTTGGGCCAGTATAATTATATTCTTTGACACTAAGATCTTACATAGTTCATTAAATCAGTACTTATTTATTACTTAAACTAAGCTTATATTCTAACTCTTTAATTATAATATTACTTTATAAATTTGCGTGTATGATGTACAATATATTCCATAATATACGGTCATCATACTTTTGTTACTTGTTTCTCTTTACGACTGTTTCTACTAGTTTCAAGCAATATTCCATAAACTTTTTCCTTCTTTTATCTAACATAATATATTTTATATTTTCTGTTGTAAGTTTTGTATCCAGTATTTGTTCAATTTTGTATCTTTCATATCCAAACACTGGGCACTCCAAGACGATGTGCGGGACGGACTCTTTTACACTTGGGTCACAAGTGCATGAGGAACTCTCCTTACACTTAAAACGGCATAAGTATTCGGAGAATCCCCCATGGCCGGTAAACAATTGAGTGCTCAGAAATGTTGGTTCGAACTTGCGAATCACACTATACGCAGCGATCACATCCGGGAAGAAGAGTTTCGTGATTCCGGCTACTTCTCCAGACTTATATCTCGCGTCCCATTCGCGAATCGACTCCAGTCTGAGCTGTCGCTTCGCAAATGAGACGGGGAACAAATCGTAGTCCGGTTTCCTCTTGGTTGATGCTGCAGCTGCAGCCTTGGCAAGCTGGTCTGCCTTTTCGTTTCCCTCCAGTCCTACGTGTGCTTTTATCCAGAACAGAGATACCACTTTGTTCTGTCGAGACGATTCTGAAAGATTCTCGCGAGTTTCTACAGCTAGTGGATGGAGGGAGCCGAGGTTAGTGATCGTTTGTAATGCCGCCATTGAATCACTGTAAATTCCAAACGTGAGTGCACCATGTTTCATTATTCGCCTTGTGGCTTCGCAAACAGCCAGTAATTCCGCTTGATAGACTGTGCAGTATGACGGCAAGCAAAGCTTGACGGTCCGTGTTTCCGCTTCGCCCTCCCACACGGACAGCGCTGCGCCAACCCTTCCCCCAATCTTGCTGCCGTCTGTGTAGATTTTTACTGCACAGCCACCATTTGCGTCCACGTCATTCTGGTCTCTAAGGCATGTCACCTCGATGTCTGCGACCGTTGCAGGGTGTGGCGCTTCTGTTACTGGCATTAATCGCTCGATCTCTCTGCCTCCTAGTCCCGGCAGGGCCTCCCCCTTCTTGATCCTGTATAGTGAGGCTACCTCGCGTACACGAAGATCAAGCGGGAGCACTCCCGCCAGAACCAGTGTTGAGTTTAGGGAGACCGTGCGATAAGCCTTGCACATTTTTTGTGCGAAGCCTCTCTGCACCGTTCCGAGCTGTCTTTGCACTCCTAATTTTTCGGCAGCCGATGCCCAAATGCTCGCTGCATACAAAATGATGGGCTCAATGGTCGCTGTGTAGATTATACGTATGACTTCAGGGTGGAGGCCCCAACTCGCCTTTGCTGCTCTTGCGAGCTGTTTATAGACATTTATGGCCTTCCTACAAACGTTTGTTACGTGTGCATTAAAAGTGAGCTTTTCATCAAACGTCACACCCAACATCTTAATTTGCTTGGACACGCCAATGTCCACCCCGCCCATGCTCAAGTGCGGAGTGTCAAATTTAAGCTTGCGCGTGATGACCATTGCGCTGGTCTTATGAGGCGCGAATTTGAGCTTATTTTCGACACCCCACACTCGAACAAGCTCAAGAGCGGCATTAGCGTGTCTTTGCACATGCTGTGCAGTCTGACCATCGAACACCATGACAACGTCGTCGGCAAACGCCTGTACATAGTGACCTGCGGTTAGGTTAGGTTAGGTTAGGTTAGGTTAGGTTAGGTTAGGTTAGGTTAGGTTAGGTTAGGTTAGGTTAGGTTAGGTTAGGTTAGGTTAGGTTAGGTTAGGTTAGGTTAGGTTAGGTTAGGTTAGGTTAGGTTAGGTTAGGTTAGGTTAGGTTAGGTTAGGTTAGGTTAGGTTAGGTTAGGTTAGGTTAGGTTAGGTTAGGTTAGGTTAGGTTAGGTTAGGTTAGGTTAGGTTAGGTTAGGTTAGGTTAGGTTAGGTTAGGTTAGGTTAGGTTAGGTTAGGTTAGGTTAGGTTAGGTTAGGTTAGGTTAGGTTAGGTTAGGTTAGGTTAGGTTAGGTTAGGTTAGGTTAGGTTAGGTTAGGTTAGGTTAGGTTAGGTTAGGTTAGGTTAGGTTAGGTTAGGTTAGGTTAGGTTAGGTTAGGTTAGGTTAGGTTAGGTTAGGTTAGGTTAGGTTAGGTTAGGTTAGGTTAGGTTAGGTTAGGTTAGGTTAGGTTAGGTTAGGTTAGGTTAGGTTAGGTTAGGTTAGGTTAGGTTAGGTTAGGTTAGGTTAGGTTAGGTTAGGTTAGGTTAGGTTAGGTTAGGTTAGGTTAGGTTAGGTTAGGTTAGGTTAGGTTAGGTTAGGTTAGGTTAGGTTAGGTTAGGTTAGGTTAGGTTAGGTTAGGTTAGGTTAGGTTAGGTTAGGTTAGGTTAGGTTAGGTTAGGTTAGGTTAGGTTAGGTTAGGTTAGGTTAGGTTAGGTTAGGTTAGGTTAGGTTAGGTTAGGTTAGGTTAGGTTAGGTTAGGTTAGGTTAGGTTAGGTTAGGTTAGGTTAGGTTAGGTTAGGTTAGGTTAGGTTAGGTTAGGTTAGGTTAGGTTAGGTTAGGTTAGGTTAGGTTAGGTTAGGTTAGGTTAGGTTAGGTTAGGTTAGGTTAGGTTAGGTTAGGTTAGGTTAGGTTAGGTTAGGTTAGGTTAGGTTAGGTTAGGTTAGGTTAGGTTAGGTTAGGTTAGGTTAGGTTAGGTTAGGTTAGGTTAGGTTAGGTTAGGTTAGGTTAGGTTAGGTTAGGTTAGGTTAGGTTAGGTTAGGTTAGGTTAGGTTAGGTTAGGTTAGGTTAGGTTAGGTTAGGTTAGGTTAGGTTAGGTTAGGTTAGGTTAGGTTAGGTTAGGTTAGGTTAGGTTAGGTTAGGTTAGGTTAGGTTAGGTTAGGTTAGGTTAGGTTAGGTTAGGTTAGGTTAGGTTAGGTTAGGTTAGGTTAGGTTAGGTTAGGTTAGGTTAGGTTAGGTTAGGTTAGGTTAGGTTAGGTTAGGTTAGGTTAGGTTAGGTTAGGTTAGGTTAGGTTAGGTTAGGTTAGGTTAGGTTAGGTTAGGTTAGGTTAGGTTAGGTTAGGTTAGGTTAGGTTAGGTTAGGTTAGGTTAGGTTAGGTTAGGTTAGGTTAGGTTAGGTTAGGTTAGGTTAGGTTAGGTTAGGTTAGGTTAGGTTAGGTTAGGTTAGGTTAGGTTAGGTTAGGTTAGGTTAGGTTAGGTTAGGTTAGGTTAGGTTAGGTTAGGTTAGGTTAGGTTAGGTTAGGTTAGGTTAGGTTAGGTTAGGTTAGGTTAGGTTAGGTTAGGTTAGGTTAGGTTAGGTTAGGTTAGGTTAGGTTAGGTTAGGTTAGGTTAGGTTTTTTTTTTTTTTTTTTTTAAATGAGTTATCTACCGCAGACATAATCGTCCGCGCCTTTTTTTACTAATTTTTAATTGTTTACAGTTTGTTTATTAACATTTGTGACATATGTCGTGTTCCGACATCGGACACTTATCTTGCTATCTTAAATACTAATTAAAATCTACGTGAGTCCATCTTTTTTTTTTTTTTTTTTTTTTTTTTTTTTTTTTTTTTTTTTTTTTTTTTTTTTTTTTTATTAAATGCTCATGCACATGCTGACTGTTATTTTATTATTTGTTATTTATTTTAATACTAAGGCATTACATTAAGTTTGGTTCTATTTTTACGTTACTATTGATACAAATTGAGAGATTTGTGAATTTAAATTGGTAATTCTTAATAAATTTAAGGTCTTATAAATGAGGATACAGTTATGAAAGAAAAATTTTGTTGTTGACTTACAGTAATTGGTTTCTTAAACATAAGAGAACTACATGGCGGTGCGAACCGACCAGCCCCGCACGACGGCGTCCGTTCACGGACTTGACGTGCACATCCGCGCCCCCGAGCTCGACCATTTTTTAGGGAACTCAAGGACCGGTTGCGCAGCGCCACCGCAGGTGGGCTTTTACGCGGGAATGACAGACTCGCTCCGCCATGCAGTTTTACATTTTAATTTTAATGATAATTTTATTATTCTAAGTTTTACATAGTGGTTTGGTTAGATTAAATTTGGTTAGGGTTTGGGTAGGTGTTTTTTGGGTAGGGTTTTGGGGTTTTGGAGTGGAGTGGGTTTGGTTAGGTGGTGTTGGAGTGGGTTGAACTGACCAGGGACTTCGCGAGCTTAAACAAAGCCTCCATCACAACTACGTCTCGATGCTGGATGGCCGTCTTGAGGTTGTAGTCGACGACCGTCTTTGTCGGAGCATCCATTGCCTTTTTTGCGAAGCGGCCCGTGGCGTCATCGGCGTCGTCGGAATAATAGACGCAACTGGCTGTGTGCCTCGATACCGCCACTACCGCATGGGAGACGCTGTCGTGGATTTGGAGCCTCCTGGACTTGGTGTTGATGATGACGACGTTCTCGTAGGTCGACCCCTGGGACTCGTGGATGGTTAAGGTGCGCGACCCTTCGCCGGACCCGTATCCCTGGCTCACGAGAGAAGCTTTCTCCTCTTGAGTGTGAACCAGGAACAGGGTGTTCTGGGCGGTACTGGGTATTTGCGCTCCTGTATACCGCTCCACCCTCAGGGAGTGGACCCGCGACAACGACGACTTGGAGGAGTATATACCGGGGTATATCTCACTCAGTGCAACGGCCACATCCATCGGGTTACGGTGGGTGCAGAGCAGCTCCCGGGTGATGCCAGCCACCAGATTTGGACGGGTATACCTTAGTTCAAAAAGGTTCTCTCTGTCCAAAAATGGAAGCTGGTTTACATCCCCGATGAGGACAAGTTCGCTGGCACCAGACAACTTGACCGCCATGACTATGGCCCCAAAATGGTTCATGATGGTTCATGAGAGCCTCGTCTACCGTGAGGCGGTAGCATTTCTCATCTGATTTGAACCCGTTGGCTAAGATTGAGGCCATAGTGCGCACCTTTGTTTTTACGAGATCTCCTAAGCGGTGCGCTAGCTTTTCCCTGAGATCTTTGGCGGCTTCAGTTGTCGTGGTGGCGATGACGTCCTTCTCCTCATCGAAGTGTTTCAACATCCAGGTTGTCTTGCCGCAACCCGGGACTCCATTGACCCACTCGATTCTGGGTACCGCCCAGCTTCCCTGCGATGCCGGACTGTCTGAAGTCCCCAAAATGGACTGAGCCATTTCAAGGATCTTTTCGTCCAGCATGATCTTGGTACATTTGGCGGTAACCACAATCGAGTCGTCGTTTGGTGCGTGGAATGTTATGTTGCCCGAGCGCTCCGTTTCCTCCTCGTCCAGGGTCACGAACCCGTTCCTCGCGCTAAACGCAGCCATGTACGACCCCGCCATTTCCCCTTTGATGACCTGGGATGTGGCGTTGTCGTACACTGCTGCCTCTGACTCCTCGAGTAGAACCCTTAACAGACCTTCTGTGTTCCTATGGAAAGTCTGCAGGATCTTACTGCATGTCGCGAGATTGACCTGTCTGGTCGCTCTCACGATTGCTACGTACTCGAGGAAGGCGCTCTTCACATGGTCCGTGGTGCCCAAATTCGTTGAGAGGATCGGCGGGCAGACTTGCCCTTTGTCGGCTCTGGTGGGCTTAGGCTTAGGTGGTGGTGGTGGTAGTTTTGGTTTTTCTGCTGTGAACCTTGCCGCTGCTGCTGCCTGCTCGTGTGATGGTGGTGATGTGACTGATGATGGTGATGGTGGTGTCGATGATGGTGATGCTCGGCTGGTGCTTGGGAGCAGTGCGCTGAGGAAAGTGCCGAAGGCTTTCAGCCGACTCCTCGACCTCTCCCGGGCCTCCGGGGTAATGGTCTCGCTCTGCTCCTCTGCAGCTTTTTCGGCGGCTGCCTTCTGCTGGACCCTTTCCGAGCCGGTTGCGGTGGTCGGGGTTGTTGTGGGGCTCGTCGCTCTGGCTGTTGGTTGTCTAGGGGTTTTGAGGAAACTCAGAGTTTCCCCTCTGTCCTCATAGACAACGACCTCGTGTTGCTCTGAGGCTTTTAGACAGCCGAGGAGGTCTGCGACGTCTCCTCTTTCCCCTCCGACCACCATCGCGTCGACGCTGATGGTTCGGGCTGCGACCTCCCTGTACTCCCCTGCTTCCCTGATCCTCTGAAGCAGTGCACTCGCCTGGGCGAATGGAGTCTCCTCTCCCCACTCGAATAATGCGATCGTTTTTCCTTTGGATCGCAATAGACGGCATCGGTGAGAGGACACTTCCACTTGAGGCAGTGCAGCATACTTGCTGCCTTTCAGAGTGGTCTTTGTGGTGCTTCCGTTGATCAGGGCGGCAAGGCCTGGCGATATCGGGATTCGGGCTCCGGCCCGGCTCGAGCCTATGCAAAAGCTTATGCCAAGCTTTTCACCATCTCGGTTCATGAACAGGGCTACTCCTCGCAGCCTGACGCCTGGGACTCCGGCTCCTCCGCATGACATGAAAAGAGTGGTAGTCATGGTACCGAGGGCCGGTTGAAGGCTAGGTTCCGTTGGTGGTGGTGCGGTTGAAGTTATTGTTGAATTGACTAACGATGTTACGGTGGTGGATGGTGTTTGTGTACGACTGCGCAAGGCTGGGTCTGTTTTGTTGGCCTTTGCAGCGACAGTGGCGACTTTGCTCGCGAATGCCAAGAATGGAATTCTGGTAGCCGGTCTCCCCATGATGGTGTGGAGTGTGGACTGGCTAAGCTGGATCTCGAATTTGACTTCCAGCTCCATTCTGTCTTGGGCGAACCTTGGACATTCGAAGAGCAGGTGCCAGACTGTTTCCTCGCAGCTGGGGTCGCAGACGCATGAGGGACTATCCTTAAGATGGAATCGGTGGAGATACGCTGAGAATCCTCCGTGTCCTGTTAGGACTTGTACATGGACCGGTGTGAGAACTGCTTCTCTAAGTATTCTTTTCGCCGCTAGGACGTCTGGGAAGAACACTTTTGTGACCGCTCCTGTGCTGGAGGACTCGTATCGCGCTTGCCACTTCTTGATAGTCCCCTCCCGTATCTTCCTCCTCACGAACGATACGGGGACCTTGCTGTAGTCTGACGCCTCTGATGTTAGGGCTGCCTCCTTGGCCAGCTCGTCCGCTCTCTCATTCCCCGCTGTTCCCACGTGGGCCTTAAGCCAAAAGAGCCTCACTTCTCTGCCCTCCTCTCGGATCTCTCGGACGCAACTCTTGATCTGAAGTGCCAGGTGGTGAGTGACAGACGGACTCCTCAGCAGGTCAAGTGACGATCTTGAGTCACTTAAAATGCTTACGGAGGCCGCCCTGGATTCTCTTGCCATCCTGACTGCTCTGAAGAGTGCGTACATTTCCGATTGGAAGACGGTGTTGTGGGGCTCTAGGCCAAAGGTGCTGGACGTGGACTCCTTCCCGTTTTCCCACCAAGTTAGGGCAGCTCCGACTTTCCCCTCTATCTTGCTGCCATCGGTGTATATTTGGGGACCGATTACTTGGTGGGTCTGCAGGGTTTCGGGAGTCAGGTCCTCCAGGCATGCATACTCGGTTGTTGTGAGTAGTGCTGGGTGGGGGTTTTTGGAGTGGTGCACGTTGCACTCCAGCTCATGACCCGGTGGTATGAACTCTAGGGAATGGCCCTTTCTGATCTTAAAAAGGGTGGCGGCCTCAATTACTCGGAGATCAAGGGGGAGTTGGCCTGACAGTACAAGTGCCGATGTCAGAGACACCGTGCGGTACGCTTTGCAGATCTTCTGCGTGAACCCCCTCTGCAGTGAGTCAAACTGATTTCTTGTCATCAGTTTCTCAGCCGCAGGGGCCCACGCACTCGCTGCGTACATCACGATGGGCTCTATCACCGACACGTATATCGTCCTAATTATCTCTCCGTTGAGACCCCAGGTCACCTTCGCGGCGCATGCGAGCTGCTTGTAAATGTCGGCGGCCTTTTTACAGGTCGCGGACACGTGCGCGTTGAAGGTGAGTTTGGAGTCTATAGTGAGACCCAGCAGCTTGACCTCTTGGACTAGGTTTAGCCGCGTACCTGACATCTGGAGAATCGGAACGTCGTACTTCAGTTTTCTCGTTAACACCATCGCATTTGTTTTATGCGCGGCGAAACGAAGCTTATTCTGAAGTCCCCATTCCGATACTATGTCTAGGGTTTCGTTGGCTGTTTGCTGCAGGGGACCGGCTGTTTGGTCTGAAAAAACTAGGACGACATCGTCTGCGAAGGCTTGACAGTAGACTCCCATACTAGCCATTTTGTGTAGGAGTGAGTCTAGGATAAGGTTCCAAAACGTCGGTCCGGCAATTGAGCCCTGGACGCATCCTTTGGTGGTACCCTTCTCGCTAGTCGCTCTGGCGTAGTTGACCTTGATGTTCCGGTCTTCCAAGTATGAGGTGACGAGTGTGTAGAGGTTCTTTGGGCAGTTCTTAGCTACCAGCTGTTTCTTGAGTGCGGGCCACCACGCGTTGTCGAAGGCACCCTCTATGTCCAATGATATCAAAAGCACGATCTTTTTCGCTTTGATTTCGGCTCGTAAGTGGCCCATTAAGGCATAGAGGGCGTCTTCGGTTCCGCGCTGCGGCATGAAACCGTACTGGTTGCTGTTGAGTGTGGGGAGGAAGTGCCAATGGAGTCGGCCAACTAGGAGCTTCTCGACGATTTTTCCTAGGACCGAGAGCAGACCTATTGGCCTGTAGGACTTTGGGCTGGTGTAGTCGTCCTTTTTGGGCTTACGGAGAATGCACACGTGGGCGACCTTCCACTGCTTGGGGAAGTGTGACAGCGACAAGCACCTGTTGGCTATCGCTAAGAACACTTCCCTGTCGCAGTTTATTGCCGCGGTGCAGATGTCTGCCGTTAATCCGTCGGGACCGGGGGCTTTTTTCGGATTTTGGCTCTGGAGAACCATTTCCAGTTCCGCGGTTGTGAAAGGCGGATCGTCGGCAGACAGGCCTTGGGGGTACTTCTCCTCCGCTAGCTTCCTCAGGGCAGTGTGGTAGGGCTGTTCGGCATCCGTTGAGTCGTCAGGGTAGAAGGTTTTTGCTAGAAGATCCGCGGATTGCTCCGGACTGAGCGTCTCTCCTGCGGTGTTTCTCAGGAGCGCGTCGTCCTGTCTTCTAGCTGTCTTCCTTATTACCCTGTAGATGCCGTCCCACATGCTCTCTCGGTCCTGCTTCGTGCAGAACTGCTTCCAGTTGGCTGTGGCCGCTTCCGCTGCTGACGTATTATATGTTTCCTTAGCTTGCTGGTATTCTTGAATGGTGAAGTGTCTCCGGGTTGCGGCTGCGTTTCGGATCCTTCTCTTCTTTCTAAAGACGTCTTTGAGGAGACGGTCCAGAGAAGGGGTCCACCAGGGGGGCTTTGCGTCGAACTTGGGCAACCCCAGTTTTGGGATCGCTTCCTCGCATGAACGGTGGATGTGATGGGTAAAGTTGGTGATTAATGTCTCCGAGACGTCCGAGACTCGGACCGGTGTGATGTCGCTGTCCGCCAGACTTGTCTTGAAGTGTGTGCAGAAGTCGGACCACTTTGCCTTCTTGGTGTTGTAGATGCGCGTCGAGATTGGCCTTAAGGGTTCCAAGGCCTTTTCTAAGCGCATCGAGAAGGTGATTGCGTTATGGTCCGACGTAGTGAGACTACGTTCTACACGCCACTCCTCGACCTTTCCTAGCAGCGACTGGCTGCATACCGTCACGTCGACGATGCTGGTGCACCAACGGTCTCCCCTGTAGGTCTCGAATGTTGGGACGTGGCCCGTGTTGAGGATGTGGAGATCTCGTTCGTTGAGGAAGGAGTTGTACGCTGCCCCACGGTGGTTTTCGGAGACACTTCCCCACCACTGGCTCCAGGCGTTTACGTCTCCTCCCACCAGAGTGTTTCTTGTGTGTAGTTTATGCAATGTGGTGTGAATTTGTGTGAGGTAGGGTTCAATGTCCTGGTCGCCCTCCAAATAGACCGATAGCACCCCAATTCTGAGCTGGCCCACCTTCAGCAAGACGGCGGCGATGTTCTCGGTCACAATCTGAGGGTCGTGGATGACCTCCAGGTTGCTACCGAACACGACGATTGCCGCCTTGACTGGCTTTTGGCGGTTGAGGCTGCACTGGATGACTTGCGTGCCGGGGATTTGTTTCATCACACCTGTTCTTCCTACGTAGGGCTCTTGAACAAGTGCTATTGAAACTCCCTTTACCTGAGCCGCCATATGTAGTTCTTCTGTGGCCAGCTTGGAGCGCTGAAGATTTACTTGGATGAACTGCAATCTTGCTGTCGGTCTAGTTGTGTGTTGGAGGGTGACTGGTTGTGGGGTTTGGGTGTTATTTAAGGTGCCCTTAGCAGTAGGAGACGCGCGATCTTGCTATACCGTCCCACTTTTGGCGTTCCTGGCAGTCTTCGCTGAACGCTGTGTGTGCCAGGTCGCTGTCCACCTTTTGTGCTATTTTGCAGTTCGCGCACGTGGGCTGTTTGCCGTTTGCTCGAGTGAGGCAGTCCGCCGAATTATGTGCACCGCTGCAGTAGCTGCAGGTGTCTTTTCCTGCCTTGCATATGGACTTGTTATGTCCATATGCGAGGCACTTTGTGCACTGGACTAGGGGGGACTGGTCCTCAATCGAGCATCGCTTGATGCCCACGTGGACTTTCGGAACTGCTGTATAGCATTTCCAGAGCTCTGGGGAGAGCTCCAGAACGGGGTGGCACTCGTGGGGGTTTCTGGCACGCTTCCTATAGCGCACCTTTAGGGTCTGTCCATCTACAGCGGCGTTTTGCAGAAGATGTTTGTTCTGCGCTCTTAGGAGATCGACTATCTCTCCGTCGCTGTAGCTGGACAGCACTCCCTTTATGCACACAAGTGGGTTTTGGGGTTTTGGTTCTTGGACCTTGAGCCCTCCGTTCGACCGGACTTGGTCTCGGATGACGGTCAAGTCCGCCTTACTCGCGCACCTCAGAACCACCTTCTGGTTCCGCGCTTTCCGGACTGTGTCGACTCGGGCTCCGCTGGTCTTGAGGTCCAGGGCGGTCCTGATCCTTTCAATGACATTGTCCCCTGTGTGTTGTGGGTTGGTTGAGGAGATTATCAATGTGTGGTTTGGTTGTACAGGTGGTTTAGGGGGCCTCGGCGTACTGGTGACCTGGGCAAAGGTTTTGGGGCCCTGGTGTTGTTGGGGCGGTCTTTCCGCTTTGCCCAGATCCGCGACGCCTTTGCGGATGTCCTGGAGGGTCTGCTTGACCTCCCCGACTGCTAATTCCGCTTCCAGATTCAGCGCTGGCGCCTGGATTTGCGGTTCTTTGTCTCGCAGTACGCGGAGGTCGGCCGAGACGATCTCGAGTCGTTCCGAGATCGGCTGTAAATGTTGAGGGAAGTTGATGGGTGGTTGTGGTGGTGGGGGAGAGGGGACAGGCCTGTTGGCGATGGCCTGTAATTGGAGTTGCAGGTTCTGCAGTGCTGCCTCGAATACCTCGGTCTTGAGGAGACCTGTTTCTAGGGTGGTCGGGTCCACTTCGGGTTGCTCGGGCTTCTTGAGGTCCTCTTTTAGCTTGTCTAAGCACTGACGGAGGACGTCCAGCTGGTTGGAGATGCTGGATACGTTTGTGTCCAGGCGTTTGAGGCCGGCGCCCATGGAATCCCACTTGGGATCCCCTGGGGCTCTCTGGCACTCTTGCCTCGTCCTCTCGTGTTCCTGCTGGTTCTTGAGACAAGCTGACGCGACCTCGTCCTTGATACCCTTGATGCCCGTGAAGGCGTCAAGGGTCTCGTGCCCGAGCCATTCGCGGATTCCTTTGGCCTCCTTTTTTGTGTCGGAGACTTCTGTCCGCATTAGAGAGAGCTCTACCTTTAGGGCCATAAGTTCCCGAGTGTGAGCTCTCTCGACCCGCAAAAGCTCCTTTGCGTTTCGAGAGCGCTCCTTCTCGAGGTTAAACTTATGCCTAGCTCTCGAGTCTGCCAGTGACAGTACCGTCTCATAAAGGCCTTGGAGGCACTCGTGGGCTGTTACTTTGCACTCCCGCTTCATGTTCCCGGCGGTCTCCAGTGCAACTTTGCCCTTCTGCAGTAGTTCGTTGGCCTCTCTGGTCGCAAGGTCCATCTCCACCCCCGTGCCACGTTTTGGTGTCCTGTAGAGTAGACTCGGCCGTCCCGACTCGGAACGTTCTGTATGGCTGGTCACTGAGGACGCCACCGAGCTCTCTTCGTCCGACATGATCTGGTGGGGAGGGGAGATGCCGCACTGCTCCCAGTGGATGATGGTTTCCGAAATCCTCCTGCGATCCACTGACGATGGTGATAGCGGTATTGCGCTGGTTACGTCGGGTTCCGACGCTGCCTTTGGCGCCACCGGCGCTTGTGATGGACGCGCTGACGTCTCCGAGGCTATTGATTTGGCGGAGTTCTTGATTGCCTTCTCGCGGAGTGATTTAGTTACTTTGGCGACGTCCGTGGTAGTTTTGCGGGTGGTGGAGGACTGCTTGGAGGACATTGTTAGCTTTGTGGTGGAGTTGTTGGTTAGTTAGTTACAATTATTATTAAAGAGTTAAGAGTTTAGTGTAATGCTTAATAAAGAGTTAAAACTATGCCTTAGTATGGTGTAGATTGTAAATATATATATATTATTATTATTATTTTTTTTTTTTTTTTTTTTTTTTTTTTTTTTTTTTTTTTCTTTTTTATCTTAAGTCTATGATGGACTCACGGAAGCTCCGCTGATGTTCTGCGTGCTGTCCGATGAGGAGTACGACGATATGCTTAGGTTCGGTGGACTGAACCCTTGTGCGCGCTGGTGGTGGTCTTCAGTGGAATTTCGGGTGGGTCGCTGGGACGCTGCTGGAGTGTGGTGCCGAAACTGGAGATTCTGTCGGGGCCAAGTTGTAGAGCTGCTCGAGCCCTTTCAAATGAGCCCAATCTCGGTTCTCTAGCTCCAACGGGTGCGAAGTTAGACCGCGGGGGGGTGAAGTCGCCCAGAGGGGGGAGGGGGGAGGGGAGGGGGTCTCGTGGGGAGACTTTTTTGGGGGGGAGGGGAAGTGGGGGGGGGGGGAAGGTCTCGTGTGGAACAAGTTTGGTGGGGGTGGGGGGGGTAATATGGAAAGTGGTGGGGGTAATAAGGAGAGTGGTGGGGGTAGTAGTGATGGTAGTGGTAGGGATAGAGGTAAAGGGTGGTGAGTGAGGTGAGGGCTTAAAAAGGGGGGGGGGGGACTATCTCAATGGGTTGAGGTGGGGGGGGTCAAAGAGGGGAGGGGGAGAGGTGGGGATGAGGGTACCCTTGGTGGCTCAGGCAAGGTCCTGAAGTCCCAAGTCGGGTGAACCCAAACTCGGGGGGGGTGGGACTAGGGGTTGAGGAGTTCCCTCGGGGCAAACCTGATGGTTGGTCGTGGA